>OU830598.1:61880245-71880245 GCA_917563855.2 Limnephilus lunatus | reverse complement strand
TAGATATTATTATATCCATGGTTTCCAGCAAAAGTTTAAAAACTTTTCAGAACTCTCGCAGTATGATAAATGCCTTCGGAAGCGAAATTTATTATATGAACATGTGCGGGCAACATTTAAAAAATTACACGTAACAAGCGCCTGAGAGGGATTCTGTTTTTGCTTTACTAAAAAATATGTAAGTAGGTACTTCGAGCGGAGGCAGGACTACTACGGATGTTTTTATTTCCCGTGGGCTTGGAGGGAAATTCTCATGCAAAAATAAGGAAAAATAACATTTCTATTTTATTCTCGGCAGAAACGCAAACGTTAACATCCTTTCATTTAAAATTCTCATAAATTATTTAATGAAAGCCCAATTATTTTTGTCAGTACCTACCTTGGTAAATTGTTACGTTTTGCTCTTTCGGGATAAGATAATTCGCAGCCGCGAGGATTAGTCAAATCATACATTATTCATTCTAATTACGGATTTATGGAAGCTACGTTTTTTTACGAAAATGATTTATGAAAATACGCGGAACACATTGAATATTGAAATATCTGGTGATTATTAACACGGTGTAATCGCGGCACAAGAACATTAAAATTCTTAATTTGTGGGTATCGTAGAAGCAATTAATTCAGTATTCATAATTTACTGGACTGTACACAATTAGCTATTTTCAGACCGGGGTGGGAAGACGAGGTAAGAGGGTATGCAGCACAGCTTCTCCAGGTACCAAACTGGAAGTCAGCCGCTGAGGACAGGTGGAGTTGGAGGCGACTGTTGCAGGAGGCCAAAGCTCGATATGGGCTGTAGAGCCATCGAAGAAGAAGAAGTACACAATTAGCATACACTTAAACCTTGTACTTATGACCTCTACAGTAGGACTTCGTCTCTCCTGGACACGCTGGCCCCCAGATTTCTACTCACCCGTCAAACCTTTTTCCTCCCTTTCCTTAAAAATATCCTCCACACATCATCCCCAAAGATGACATTAGAACCGAGAAAAATAAAATACACGGCCTCTTGTGTGGAACTTACATAAAAATTAAGAACCAAAACAAATTTTAATATAGTATGGAAAAAAGTTCTGTGTTTAAAACCACTTTATTTTGATTTATTTTCGTCGACCGGTTTCGGTTGAACAAAACCTTCTTCAGGACAATAAACATATTAAATTTTATAAGAAAAACTTCATTTTTATAACTTTGTTGAAGGTTATTCCCATCAGTGAAATATATCATATTAGAATAAGTTAACAATAATAATCTAAACGAAAATATGAAAGAGAACAAGTCACAGAAAAACACTTTCTGTAAATAAGTTAACAATAATAATCTAAACGAAAATATGAAAGAGAAAGTGTTTTTCTGTGACTTGTTCTCTTTCATATTTTCGTTTAGATTATTATTGTTAACTTATTCTAAAACATATTAACTTTAAATGTAAGCATTTAATGAACGGCAAGGACAAAGATAATAGTCTATCTCACTCGGGAATTTATTCACTTCAATGCAGCGACTGTCCTTTTTTCTATATAGGCAAAACAGCACGCAATATAAATACCCGTGTCAAAGAACACCTTAGATGTTTACACAGCTCTGGATTTTCGGAATTTGCAAACCACTTGATCGAAAAAGACCATAAATTTGACAAAAATACAGGCGCCACACTAATTCATAAAAACAACATCGGTATTAGGCTAGACAATCTAGAAGCACTTGAACTAAGGAAAGCCATAAACACTAACAGTAAGGTAGTTAATAACCAACTAAATTTAAATAAAAGTCCCATACTAAGATTGTTCCCTATTGATAAAGAACACGCCCGTTCCCTTCCCAATTCTCCATCTACACCTATACGTACTTCCTCCGTTACTTGAGGAGTCCGGCCCATTTGGTTAAATCATGTATTAGTTATAAACACACATGTAAATTAATTTTAGTAGAGATTGTACTGCCCTGAAGAAGCTACGGTTGTAGCGAAACCCGGTCGGCATAAAGTATAAAAATAAAAGTGGTGTTTACAAAGTTATTGTTTTATTTTAAATTTAAATGTTCAGTTTATATGTTAGTTATATAAATCAATTTATATGTTTATTGCTCTGAAGAAGGTTGCGTTCAACCGAAACCGGTCGACGAATATAAATCATAATAAGGTCATATTAAACAATGAGCCTGTTTTATTATGTATAATGTCAAGCCAAAAGTGTTTGCTTTCTTTGATAATTCAAAATTTAATAGTTGTAATGTTTTTTTATGAATTTATAAACCGTGCTAAAATTACATGCACAATGTACCTAGGCCACTTTTGCAGTCATTGTGCGTGGCTAAAACTAAACGGTCTACAGCCAAACAGGTAAAATGCCCGACTTGTAGTAGTTCGCACATCGAGTTCAGTTCTCACAACGGTAATGGACTTGCTCCTTTTTCAGAATCAATTACGCTTAATAAAGAACAAAACACAAATCTTAACAGCATCGCAACGGTATGAAGCTAAATGATTATAATTGAGAAAGGTAATTTGTGTATTTTATTAATTCAACAACCCACGCAAACATATGCAATAGTACCTAGTACTAGTCGACCGAACAAGTGGTCTGGTGGAATAACACAAAGATGCATTGTTTGTTTGTAAAAGAATAACCGCTCTGTCATCATTCTCATCAAGTTAACCTATTTCCTGTCACTGGCAGAACGCCGCCCGGCTGTATTACAAAAGAAAAATTAGCCTCGTTTCCTGCAGGGGCGGACTGACCGAGTGGTTTTCTCGATTTTTTCGCTGGTGCTGCATAAAAACGGTTCATATTTTCAAGTGTTTGAAAATCAACCTTTTTTTTGTGGTTTTTTAACTCTTTGCTGCCAAAACGAGATTTTAATTTTTGAGTGGTGTGATTTGCGAAATGGTATCGAGTGAAAAATTTGATGATCACATATGTATGTGCTTATTATTATTTTTTTTTTTTTTTTTTTTTTTTATTATTTCCAAATTAAGTCCCGTTAAACTGATTGATATCAGTTTGTCAACGGGTTCTTTTGACATTTCATATTATTACATTATATATTTTTTTATACATATATATACACGCACATATTCATTTATACAAATACATGCATATAAATATATATACAAATACATACACACATACATACATAAATAATATATTATGGAGAACAAATTGTTAATAAAATTTATAAGAAATACAGAAAAGAGAAAATGACAGAAACAAAGAAAAATAAAACAGAGATTAGTACAAAAAAATTCTTTCACTTAGCCATTTCTTTAGCATACATTTCCTTCTGAAACTCAATTCACAACTTTTTATTGCGTTGGGTAACAAGTTGTAAATTTTTGGAACAAGGTATTCTAGAGTTCTTTGACCGTATTTATTTAGGTATCTGGGAATTACAAGTCCATCGTTTGCAGTTAGTCTTGTATTATGAACATGAACCACTAGTTTATTATATTCGGATTGAGATGTATGCTGACTCACAATTTTAAGCCACAATATAGCACGAACAGATAATACATTTACAGAGTTGTATAGTAACGATTTTGGTACATCATGTCTTTGTTCGTATTCAGTTTTTTTCAATAATAATTTTACCAAAGAATGTTGTACGTTTTGCACTGAAAGAAGGTTTGTTTTTGTTGAATGTCCCCATGTGGTTATTCCATATCTTATTTGGGATTCCGCCAATGACAGATATACTAATCTAAGGGTATTTAGTGGAACAAAAAACTTCAGTCTATAAAGTTTGTTCACTATAGCTCTAAGCCGTGTGCAAACTTTTTGTATATGTATATCCCATTTAAAATTACAATCAATTGTTAAGCCTAGGTATACGTATTTAGAAACTAGTTCAATATTTTTACATGAGCATGGTTGTATTATAGAATTATGAATGCAATTAAAATCATGAGAAATAATTTTAGGAGTTATGGTGATGTTGGCATGAGGAGATCTGATGTGCATAAGCTTAGTTTTTTTAGCATTGATTATTAAACCTACATCATGCGACCATTTTTGAAGAGTGATAAAGTCTATTTGCAGTAGAGTACTTGCAATTAACAAATCCTCGTGTGAAATAACCAAGGCAGTGTCGTCAGCATAGACATAATGTTTTACATAAGAGAAAATCAATTTCATTGCAGTAACATATATAATGTACAAGGTAGGGCCTAGTATAGACCCTTGTGGTACGCCTGCAAAAACGTTATTTTTTTTGCTATAATGATCTAAAATTTTTACACAAATCTTTCTATTTTTAAAGTAATTAACAAATAATTTGTGTAGGTTTCCCGTAATTCCAATTGCTTCCAGAGTTTCTAGTAATTTATCATGATCAATTGTATCAAAGGCCTTTGAATTATCAATAAATAATACGAGTATATGTTTCCTTTTATTGAGATCATTATTAATTGTATTTGAAAAATCTTGAAGCAGTAGATCCGTGCTCCTTCCTTTCCGGAAACCATATTGATGGTTATCAACAATAGAAAATTTTTCAAGGTACTTTATCAGTTTTATAGATATATATTTCTCTAGGATCTTTTCAATTGCAGGCAAAATACTGATTGGTCTATAGTTTTCAATTTCACTGTGTTTACCACCTTTGTAAATGGGTCGGATGATGCTACATTTGAGATCCTCTGGTATAATTGCCTCCTTTAAAATCATATTAATTAATAGAGTTAAGATAGGTCCTAAAATATCGAAATGTTTTTTAATATCAGACATTCTAATTTTATCTATTCCCGGCGACTGACTATTTTTTAAACTTCTGACAACTTTTTCGATGTCGCGGAGTTTTGCTTGTGTTAAGAGCATGCTATGTGGAAGTCTATGTTTTTGAATATTCAAAGCTTTTTTATCACATCTATGTAATAATTTCCTAACATTTTCTGAATAGAAGTTAGCAAAATTATTAGATGTTTGCTCAGTCGTTTGTTCTTTTAAGAAATAGTTTGATATTACTTGATCACAATTACTTTTGCTCTTTCTTCCTAACAATCTGTTTATTTCATCCCACGTTTTTTTTGAGTCTGCAAAAAAATTTTTAAATTTTGAGTTGAAAAATTTTAATTTGCACATGCTGATTAATTTTGTAACTTTGTTCCGAGTGCTTTTATACTCTCTTTCATAAAATTTATTTGTAGGATTATTTTTCCATCTTTTGTAAAGCGCATCTTTTAAATTGATTTTTGATAATAAATCATCATTTATCCATTCATTTATGGCATTTGGTCTGGTTTGAGGTTTATAAGTCTTAACTACAGTACTTTTTTCATAGATTTCATTAAATTTTGTTTTTATTTTATTATACAGAGCAACGCAATTCTGTTCTTTCAAAAGGATATTCCAATTACATTTTTTTATTTCTTTATCAACACGTTTTTGAGACAGAGTTGTTATTTTTTCATTTTTTATAATATTTTTGACATCATGGTAATGTACATTTAGTCCCGTTATAAAATGATCAGCAATTGTCGCATCAATTACACATGCGGACAAGTTATATTTATCAGATCTAACATATATGTGGTCAATACAAGATTTGGTCATTTGACCAGCAACTATTGCTTCTCTTGTCGTAACATTAATACATTTAGTTAAGTAATTACTGGTTAGTATATTTTCGTAAGCCATTATATTTGTATCACTTTGATTTAGTAAGTTGAGATTAATGTCCCCAAAAAATATTACATTATCATTAGAATTTACATAATTGCGAAAAAAGGAAGAAATTTCATTCAAGAATTCCTTTTTATTAAGGTTAGGTGGTCTGTATATTGCTAAAATATAAAAATTACATTTATTTGGTAGTGTCAGTATTCCAAACACATTTTCAAAGTTAATGGTTTCGACTATTTCTTGTTCAAAAAGTAAATTTTCCCTTATATACAGCAAAATATATATAAAATAATATAAAACGCTTATCATGAAAACCTTACCACTCTACATATTATTATTACAATGCGGAACTCCATGCGTCATTTCATGTAGTTTCTTCTCGCATAATTTTCACTGATAGAGACTGCATCATGTGGGGAATGAAATTTACTGTCGACCATTGATATATACACATAAATGAGACATTTAGCGAATAAATTGGTTCAACGGAATCGTAGGTTAGTACCTCCATTTCTCTATTAGTACAACAACAACAACACCAACAACAACACCAACAACAACCGTCGACCGTGGCTGGCGTGTGACGTATCAAAGTAGAATGGAAAAAAATGAAACCATGGGCTTGAGTAAAAGGAAAGGACGGTCTGATGGCTGAGCCTTTCAATGCGGTGCCTTCAGTTAGAATTCACTTTCCCGAAGGCCTGTTCGTGCATGATTTGAACACGAATCTCGGAGAATTATGTACAGGATAGCGCCTCTATAGTATATCTCTATGCTGTTGACATATTTAATTTCAATATAGTAAATATTTAATCCATGCAGATAGATGGATATGCAATAATCCTTAACTTTGTCAATTTTCTGTTATCTTGTTGTTATTATGATTGTGTGATTATTTTTATTTATATTCTTTATTATTTATTTATGAGAAAATGGCTTGGATGCATTACTTAAAATACATGATGATCGAATTCTGCATAACGACGTCCCAAACATAGACGAGAAAAACAACTTAAAAGGCTGTGCAAGAAAAAGCTGGACTTGCAATGGACGGATGTCGGTGAAGTCTAAGATAGTGACCCAAGTGATGGGGATTTTAAAGGGGCAACGTTACTCGAAGAATGCACACTGAAACGTTGGTTTGTGTGTGAAGAGGTTACGCGTCACCACATATTCAAACCACAACAGAAATCTTTCGGCCGTAGAAATCTGAAATCATAACGATATCACGTTTCATCACACTCTTTTAGTGATAGCGGTAATTTTTTGTGACTTTTCTCAAAAAGTTTTGTTACTGTTTTGGGCCTGTTCAACCCCGATTATAAACTGACAAAAGTGGCTCAATTATCTCCAGTTTAGCCACAAGAGAGCCGCTCCGGTTACAGCACAGTACGATGCGCTACAGCCAGTACGGGACAGCTAGCACAGCTGATAGGAAAGCGGGAATCGAGGGTAATACGAGTTTATAACTCCCATCCTGTAATTACTTCGCGGCGTCATTCAACTCCAACTAGCGACTATCGAACTGTCCCGGCAGAATGTCATTCACGGGACATGGTCGGACCGTCGGACCGGTGAACAACGAGCTTAACGGCTCACATACGCCTGGTATTCTATTTGTCTGTTTATTTACATTGAAATAAACGTATGATATTTCGCTGAGTAGAAAATCAATACATATTAGTGATCTACGGAAATTTGACAAAAAATTGAGGTCAATTATTTGTATACAAGACCTTACGGCTCCAGACAGGTCAATGATAGTCGATATTTGAAATTGTTGGATTAATTATTTCACTCGAAGGGAGATAAAATTATCTTACTTCGGGCACACAGACACGCCCACAATATATTTCTGTAGGTTTAAGTCTCCATTGTGACAATATTTCATTTTATTTATCAGAAACTCAAGGCATTTATATAAAAATTGTTTAACGGTTTTAAGATAATATGAGATTTTAACTACTTTACTTAATCTGCTTTTCTTCCATGAATCGTTTGATTTTGGTTGGAAAAACGAGCCTCGACACAATCAAATGAGTTATATGATGTGGTAGCCCTTTAACCCCATCCATGAAGAAGATTTCCGTTTTTACCTAAAGGGCGTGCTTTTGAAGATATATGGGCTGGAAATTTCGCCCTTTAGAAACTTCTAGAACAGTTCAAAACATTCGAGAGTATTTGAGAGCATTCCACAGCATTCGAGAACATCCCGGAACATTCTGGAATGTTCGGGAATAATCTGGAACATTCGAGAACATCCTGGAATATCCCAGATCATTGCGGAACATTCTAGAACACTCTTGAATGTCGTCCTGAGCGATGCCGGGTATCCAAGCTAGTTAATAATAATAGTACATGGATCTTTCTTCTGACACGACTTAAATAAAAATGAAAAAAAACAGCGGATACAACTATATTATAATAATGTGCGGTAACTATGTATGTATAAATATGTGCATTAGTAAGTACATTACAGTTACAAATAATAAAAATTCACTTTAAATTTGGTATAAGTGTAAACAGTATTTTATCGTGGGTACCGCGAATGATTTAATTAAGAAAAATGCATAGTATGCATGCATTTGGAGAAGAAATGGTTTATTATGGATATAAATTAAATAAATGAGATAAAAAGCAATATGTATGCAATACCTTCTGAGAAAGCCCCCGACTTAAGAATAATAATTGAAAAATTTATATTTTTCTGCATTTAAATGGATATTATCAAGAATTTAACATTTTACACATTTCTACAGTAAATGGAAGCTATTGATTTTATAGGTAGGTGTATTAAAAACAGGAGTTTTCATGAATCGTTTTTTTTTTAGAGACTCATAAATATGGTTAAGGTACGGTTTATTTTAAAGATATTATGTCACGGTTACTCGTAGAATGTTTATCAAAGCATTACGAAGATTAAAAATTATTTTATTTTCATTACGACTTTTCAATTTTCTGGGCAAATTCAAAGGTATATTTCAGAAAGTTTTTTTTTAATTTTAAATAACATTTTCCAATATTTGTCAATAGTACCTACTTATACCTTTTACCAACCGAATAAGACCAACTCATTAATGTTATTCAGGAAATGCAACCATGGAAAAAATCATTCAAAATTATTTACGCCTAGTTAAAATAAATTTTACAGATTTCAGGAAGGATGAGATCTCAGAGTGTAGAACTTTCCCAGAAAAGCAAATAATTATGAATATAATGATAAAAAAGGAATATTAAGAATAACCCAAGGATCTATCTGATAGAAGAGACAGATCTTTTGCACTCTTCATAAGTATTTTTTTGAATTATGCTAAAAATGTTAGTTTTCTTACCATCCTTCTCACGTCTCCAAAGACTACGTTTCTGAATAACGTACCACAATGAATCATGCAAATGATACCGGATGCTCTTCAGCTAGTGGCACTGCAGCGTCTCGGAAATGTTCGAAGAAGGACGTGTTCCCGGAATCCGAGCGCTGATGAGGCACCGTATCGCTAACTAGAAGACGTGCATAGCCACGATCTAAAACACTCTAGTCTTTTCAGCAATGGAGATGACTTACGTAGTCTAAAATATATATAACAGCGCCCTTGATGTTCGCCTCCACAAATTATCCAATTATAATAATTATTATTTCATATTATCAGTTAAAAACCCGCTCAACTGGTTTTTGCTGCTAGGACCTGCGGGCGGCTTTTGGTTCGGTTTCGCGCAGTTGAAGTGTCGGTGACCATTTTATTAATCCGATAGGAACTGGATCCAAAATTGGAAAAATAATCTCAGGCGATCCAGTGACGCCAAATATAATACATAGAGGCGTGTTATTATTGTTCACAACTGCCAGTTACAATAATAATCACATTATCATCAATCTCTCCACACCCGGAGAGATTCACGAAATTACAAATCCAATAGTAATTACATTACGGCCTGATAGCCGACGTTCCTCACGCTAGCTGTTAACGTAGGTGGCGCCATCTTTTGGCATTATTGGCTACTCGCTTGAATTCGGTTCTATTACAAAACTAGTTTATTAACAAAGTATAAGTACAAGGATGGTTTTGCATAAGGCGTGGCGTCAGAGATGTGTTAGAAGTCGGGTTCGTAAATTTCAACCATACAGTCGCTAGCCTAATAATAACGTCAGATTATTTAACCACTAATTCATTTATGTAATTTTAATTTATATTGACTAGTGTGGTAGGCCTTTAGTAATCTAAGTATATCCATGTTTCCTAGTTGTGTCTCGTCGTTGAAGGAATAAATCGTCTTAAATCAACTTGTTCCCACCATTTTACCCGGCGGATGTAGGTACCTGTGGAAAAAATGCATTAACTGTGACAAACAAAAAACGCGAACAAAAGAAGCCCACCGACAATTTGTTGATTGAGTTGTATTCCTTTGTGTAGCCAGATGCAGAGGAGTCTCACCGCGATGGCTATTATAAGAAAACTCATTTACTATAATATTGCTCAAAGCTAGATTATAATGATATGCCGGTACCTACTGGCCAGTGGCGGCTCGTGGCTGAATATTAGAAGCATAAGCATTTTTATTGTAGGTCCCTTTTTGTAGATGAAAAAAGTTTAATGCGTGAAGTGAGTTGACGATCATTAGATGATCTACGTGGTAAATGAATTAGCTGCTTAGCTCTGGGCCCAGAATTTGCGGGTTCGAAACTCGGCTTAGGTAATTATGTTAAACTTTATTATTATATTGATTATTCCGGAATAAAAAAAAATTATGTTCGTTTTATGTTTTTTGTTTTACACAGAAGGTCAGAAGGAAAATAATTTTCCTCGGGGCTTATGTCATCTTTGGAGATGCTGTGTGGAGGGTCTGGAAATGAAGGAGAGGAAGTTCTGGGAAAGAAAAAGGTATGAGAGGTGGGTAATAATCTGGGGGTCAGTGTATTCAGAACTGACAGACGAATGAATTAATCCCTTCCACTGCGGTCTAAATACTGTTGAGAGTCATGTTTGAGAGGTCAAAAGATCTCCCTCAACCAGTCTCTCCCGATCCGGCCTATCACGCAGTTGGTTGGCAGACGCATTCGCCGCCAAGATCCAGACAAACCTGGCAACCCTGCGTCACCAACCCTACGTCACAAACGTAGCGAACTACTTGGGGTGACATATGGCAGAGGTGTTGTTTCCCAAATTTGCATCAGGTGAAATATATTCTTCTGGTGTTCATAAGAATCATCAGAACCCCCAGAACCTCGCCAGTAATGACTTTAACCATGCATAATCATGTAAATAGCCTTCCTCAACATCCTTTCATTTTATTTCCCTAATTTCAGTAAAATTTAAAGAGTCTTAAATAGATTAAAATTATATTTATTTTTTAACAGCGATGTTTTAATTGAAAATGTGATTTTCTTTTCAACAAAAGCAGCCCTACCTACATAAATGATCGAATTTAAACTTTTAAGTATTGCACCAAATACTCGTAACTGCATCCTGTCCAACAATCTTCTTGCTTCAAGATCGTATGATCAGATAATATCTATTCTTACAAGCAAATCCATTATGTAGAATGAAGTTTTAACGTCACCGTTAAGGCTCAGTTCCCGGCCCCAAAAAGAAGAAGACGGAGAGATATGAAATTACGAATGTTAGAAGAGCGCGCTAACATTTACAGCGATAAAATTGATGCAAAAATCATGAAAATCTTTAATAAAACACGACTCGTTAAAAATAGAGCAAAAATCTCGCGATAATTATCTTTAATTTTATTTAAAGAAATGCTGTGAATTTTTTCATACATATAACTTGTAAAATAACCGAAACAAACGTGTTTATAATCATTTTTGGAGCATACTTTGCGATTTTTTTCTATCGAGGGAATTTTATATAATTTGCGTTTCGGCGCGATAAATGTCTAGATATTATCTTCAAGAATAACATATATTTTTTTAAGAGCTTAAAAACTTCAAATGTTTAAGGGAGGTTTGCAAGAAATCGGTTGAAGTTCGGAGAACCGCCTCTTAAAAGCTTCGCAAATAATCGACAGTTCTCGTTAAACATGTCATTAAACTGTGTTCCTTTCAATATCTGCAGAGAGACATGATTACAAACGTATGAAGGTAATTCTCATATAAATTTATTCAAACAGAATTAGACTTGCAGATAATTTGTGAATGAATCTCATTTTACGCATGGCAGAAAATTATTTAATTGGACTGTATAATTTACGTGAAACGAAAACAAAACTTCTCAGTGAGAAGATATTTTCTAAAAAAACATTTGGAAGGCAAATGTCAAGCTATTCGAAGGTAAATGTTTTGCATTCGCTGTGAATGCAGAACATTCACTATTTCAAAGGAAGCCCGCTTGTTAAAAAAAACCTCATGTAGGGGAATAAAAAAAAATCACGGGCTGTTCTAATTTAACACGGCATACTTAAATGCATTCAGATTTTTCTTCATACAAATATTTTTTTAAATATTTGTTTGGAGCCTGTGAGACTATGGCATCCCCAAGAGAGGTATCTTGTGAGGCTGAAGATAATAGGGAGGGGAAGAGGATGGTGGGGAATCACCTGGTTATTCTAGAACTGTAACACTACTTTGCTAAACTAACGTCGATCATAAAAATCTTCTGTCCTATTGTTTTATAAACATACGAGATGCTTAGGTACGAGTATACATATATTTCTTAAAAACTTAACGTAATAAGACTAATAACAAACAAAACTTTTGATTCCGTTTTGATACTAAATTTAATATTAAATATATTTTTATATAGTAGTAACATATACCTACCCATCTAACTTTTTGTGAGCGAGACTATGGCATCCCCAATTGCGGTATGTTGTGTGGCTGAAGTGAGGAAAAGGAGGCGAGGAAGAGGAAGGTGGGGAAGCTCCTGGCTATTTTGATCTGGTCAAAAACCAGAGCTAAGACCATTTCAAGCAACGTTTCAATTCTGAATGGTGGTTTTACACCAGGGCGATACTGATAGAATCTTCCACTCTGAAACATGCCGCAAATATACTATATAAACTGTGAAATAACACAAATTAATTTAATAAATTTAATTTGCGCACACCGGGATTCGATCACGCGACCTTCGGGTTGTGAGTCAAAAGCCTTGGGCCCCTCGACCACGGTGGCCGTCAACGTCAACTTCATAATATATTAGTTAAATTAACTGTTTTATTATTAACTATTTTTTCTTCTCTTTATTCCTTGAAAATAAAAAAAATCGTATTTTTAATTGATTTAATTTTTCATTAGTTGAAAAATGTGTTATGTAGATATAATAATATATTTCGCTTTTTACATAGGTAAGTACGAGCGAATTTATTTAAAAAAACTTGTTATTTATGAACACTAGCTAACCCGGCCACACGCTGTTGTGGCTAACGAAACATACGCCATAACCCAATTTTTATAATATCCACACCACCCGCTTGCTAGCTGCCCGCTGCCAGCTGCCTGCTGCCCGCTGTATATTTAAATGCCGAATTGCCGAATTGAATATTTTAATTTCTTTGCTTTTCACTACTATAATAAGCATGTATTATATATATAAACCTTCCTATTGAATCACTTTGTCTAATGGTGAAAACCGCATGAAAATCCATTGCGTAGTTTAAAAGATCTAAGCACACATGCATTTTGAGCGACTCTATTTCATACTATGTAAAGATTAACGAAACGTTTAGGTAATGGCGCAAACAATAAATGGCGCAAATTATAAATTAATTTTTCGATTGACGTATAACCATTTTTATTTTATTAATTGTTTTTGTGTTTAATTCGTAGAACTCCATTTTAATTTTTAGAAATTTAATTAAATTTAAATTTGATATGTTAATATCGAGTTCTGCAAGTATTAAAGAAAGTATTTTAGTTACAGCTGTTTCGACTTGTAAGGTCATTTTCAAACTGTCTTGATCTGTCATTTTCAAACTGTCATTTTCAGACAGTTTGAAAATGACCTTACAAGTCGAAACAGCTGTAACTAAAATACTTTCTTAAATACTTGCAGAACTCGATATTAACATATCAAATTTAAATTTAATTAAATTTCTAAAAATTTTTATTTTAATGTAGGTTACATTTCACAATTAAATTATTAATGGTAAACAAATAAATTAAAACAAATATGAAATAATCGCACGATGACAAACGAGACATGATTTTTACAAGCATTTTAACATAAAGGTAACTTAACTGAACTGCGGTTACATTTCATGCTGCCTCTTTGCGGAATCCCCACGGGGGATAATAATTATGTCAACTTATTCCCCCCCCCCCCCCTGCTCACTGCCACTGTCTTGCTCTGCTTCAACCGCCCTGCTTCCTTGGACTGAGCACGCGGAAATACCCGCAATACACGAATTTCCCGTAATACAAGTTCCTTGTTATTGTTTTTCGGGGTTACGCAACGGGAATTTTAATTCGCAGGGATTTCGCTGCGTGAACCGGCTTTATCACGGATACCATCGAGGGTATGAAGATATTCTAGGGGGGGATTATTAATAAGCAAAACATAACGCGGAAAAAACTGGCGGGGCGAACACCCTCAACCAACCGACGTAACTTATACCGTGAGAATATTTAAAAACCTTTACCATTAAATATCGTGTCGGTTTTTTAACATATTGGTACGTCAGTCGGATGATGCTCGAATGAAAATGCTCGTTTTTAACATTGTAAGATCTATCACTTTTAATGAAGTTTTAATTTGAAAATGCTTTTTCATTTCGCTTTAAAGATTTACACTAGTGATTGAAAATGTTAAAACGACACAACATTTAACATTAGTGACAGGCTTCATTCATTACATTTCATCTACTGAAATATGACATTTAAATTAATAAAAAAATTAAATTATCTACACATCTAATTTCATTAACCATTTTTTCTGGACATATTTTAGTTAAATTATGCAATGCCATGTCAATTTGTCAAATATCACACCAAGTGAACTATTTCCTCATGTTGGAGAGGGTTCAAAAGAAATTTCTGAGATTTCTTTACCTGAGGAAAAATGGCTACTAACCGTGGCTCTACCCTACCGACTTGCTCTTGGGCATGCTTGGTATGAACCACGGAGGAATGAATAGAACTCTATTCCTTCCTCCGTGGTATGAACCATCTACGGGTCAGAAGTGATATGCTCATTGTAACACATTTCTTCAGACTGATTCGTGGAAGGTTCGAAAACTCGGCTATCATGGAGACCATTAGTTTCTCTATTCCCGATGGTTATCTCCGTCACTGGCAGCATAGACTGTTTTATATCCCGGCTTGCAGAACTAACTTGCCAATAGTTATGCCAGTCGGGAGAGCTGTTTTGTTGTTAAATAGAATTACTTCGAATATCGATATGTCTAACATGAAAGAAACACAATTCAGATGACAAGCTTTATTGCTTTTAGTGTGATTGTGCTTCGTTGATGTATAAATTGCTAAATCTGTTTGAATCGTAATTTTTTATCTCTTTTAAAACACTTTGAAATTTTAATTTTGTATCGTTAAAAAATGAATAAATTGAATTGAATTGAATATCGAATAAGATCATTATAACACTTACAACGCTCAATTTAACTTCATAATTATTAAAGATCTGCAAAATATCAAAGTAATCGAGTAAAGTATCTTAAAATTTTGCTGACGAGATGCGAACCGCTCATGAAATATTCTGTAAGCGTATTAAGGAGATTTTAACGTGGCATGAAAGTTTAAATCTATTCAGTGTTCACCGGTACCTACCTACAATAATTATTAAGGCTTGGGTATCTGCTTAATGAATGTTGAATAAGGGTGGCTCACGTCTTTGAAAAACAAGTGTTTTAGATTAAATACGGTTTTTTTGTTTATAAGTAATTTCATTCATGCACATTTTCCATGAATTCTGACATAGTTAATTAAAGTAAATTTTAATTTTTATGATTCACAATAATCTATTTACATATCTTCAGTTTGTTTTCTAATGAATATCGCTATCGAGTCCCAATTGCTCCCAACCGAGACAGTGGAAGTTTAGCATCCCCATTTGTGGTATTTTATGAGGTTTGTTTTTGAATATTTATTTAGATATATGCAATTTTTTTCAGACAGCTAGTAAGAAAATATATATGTATATATAAATACAATTTAGAGATACAATTCATTTTTACAAATAAATTTTAAGAGGAAAAAGAAGATTACTAGACAAAAATACATTTTAAGGGAAACAGATAACTATGTCACTATAAAATTGGTAAGATTGTTACAAATCAAAAAAACATTCTTCAAACATAATGCACATATCCTACGGTTGAGGGGTAGTAGGGTGAGGCTGAAGAATAGGAAGTACATGGTTATTCAGCTCTGGCCACCAAATTCGGCAAAAGCCATTTCATTGTATCTTATTACACTATAACTTGGGAGGTGGGATTGGGTACCGCCGCCCCGGGAACCTTTATTGGATAACCAACACCTCTGCCATAGGTCACCCCAAGTGGTTCGCTACGTTTGGTGATTTAGCAGGGGTGCCCGGGTTCATGGGGGGAGAGGTTTGTCTAGGTATTGGAGGCGAATGACCAGGACACACTGAACCCCAGATTCCTGCCCACCCCTTTAACCATTTTCCTTCCCAGAACTCTCCTCTCTTTCCTTTCCTCAAAAACCCTCCACACAGCATCCCCAAAGATGTCACAGGCCCTGAGGGAAATTATTTTTCGCAGGGCCTCCTGCGTGAAGTTGATGTAAAAAAAATACTATAAATTATTTTATATTATGGTTTATGGCGTATAATAATAATAAATGTAAATTACTTAAAGAAATTATTGTTAAAGTATGGATACTTTTTTTTTTTTACAGTGAATACCGCACAAGAATCTCAACTGTTCCCGTCTGGAGCCAGTGAGACTATGGCATCCCCAATTGGGGTATGTTGTGAGGCTGAAGGTAGTGGGGAGGGGAAGGAGGCGGGGAAGAGGAAGGTTGGGAAGTACCTGGCTATTCAGATCTGGTCACCAAACACGGCTAAAGCCATTTTCAAGCAACGTTTCATTTCTGAATGGTGGTCTTACACCAGGGCGATACTGATAGTATCTTCCACTCTGGAACGTGCCGCAAATATACTATTTATTATTTTAAATGAACAAATTGTGAAATAACACAAATTAATCAAATAAAATTTATTTGCCACGCCGGGATTCGATCCCGCGACCTTCGGTGCGCGAGTCAAGCGTCTTACCGCTGCGTCCCGCCGGCCGTCAAAGGTAGTGGGGAGGGGAAGGAGGCGGGGAAGAGGAAGTACCTGGATATTCAGATCTGGTCACCAAACACGGCTAAAGCCATTTTCAAGCAACGTTTCAATTCTGAATGGTAGTCTTACACAAGGGCGATACTGATAGTATCTTCCACTCTGGAACGTGCCGCAAATATACTATATATTATTTTAAATGCATTAATTGTGAAATAACACAAATTAATCAAATAAAATTTATTTGCGCACGCCGGGTTCGAACCCGCGACCTCCGGATTGTGAGTCAAGAGTCTTAGCCACTGGACTACGGAAGCTTAAATCTGAATAAAAGCATTGTAATAATAGTGTATCTGTATTCAATTCAGTGGAACGAAAATATTCATTTTACTTATATCTCGCATTCAGCATCTGTTCATTTGCACTCTCTTTGTAATTCTCTGAAACGTGAAGAGATATTTCTAAAAAGGATTTTAAACATGCAAATTTTATGTAAAAATTTCACTGACTATGCAAAATTTTATTACAATATGTTTCAAAGAAATTGCATAATATGGAAGAATGGAAATTTATGAACTAACGAACTCGTCCGTCATTGGTAGTTCTGTGAACAAAAAATGGTGTATGTCTTTGAATAAAGTTACCGTAATTATTTTTTACAAATTGTAAGAAGGCAATCCGTCTTTGTCTCATGGTTTGGGCAATATTTTGACATAACTTTTAACAGAAGATGCTCTTACAAAAATACAAAAATCGTACTATGAAAAACTCAGTACGTTACAATATAGGTATCTTGTTTTGAAACAAATATTTGGCAGAATGTTGAAATATTTATTAAAAATATATCTTTAGTTCAAAAATATCACGATGTGTAATTTTTTGTGTCTTCAAAGAGAAAACTAAGAAGGAATGACAAATGAAACAATGCGACGGTATCTTAATCATTAATACGTAATTAGTAAAATTATTGTCTGAAAACAAAATAACAAGAAATGGTTGGTGAAATAGCGCAGTAACTGGTGTAGACATGCGAGAGTCCACGTCGCCGTCGCCACGCACGCCGCGTCATTGTTCAATGTTCAAGCCAGAACTTTAGCCGCTTTTTACATCCGGACGGAAAGGCAAAACCGCCTCTGAACTTTATGCTTGTATCAGGATGTTAAACAATGGCATTAAATATTAGGCAACTTCATCAACTTCCAGTCGGCAACTTCCTACAACGACTGTTCTCGCATCCTCATCCGCTCCGGTCAAGAATGAGATTTTAACGGAGCAATCCACATCTGGACCGAAGAATGGACCAATATGTCACAGGAAAACGGGAAGGCAAGATGCGGAATGCAAGCGACAGAAGGAGAGTTCCGAACATTAGAAGCTTCTTGAAATTGCGAGAAGAAGATGGACACACAGGAAGCGATGAAGTGCGACAAAGAAGAACGAGCTGGCTGGCTGAAGATGTCCAAGCAGTGATGAGATTTGGAAGGATGCCAGCAGCCAGCAGCCACGGGCACTTCGACTGTCTTTGTGTCTGTCTGTTCCGCTGTTCCGATGCTTGCTGCAAGAAACTTGCCGTGTTCCGGGCAGGGCTGTCATTCTGCATTCTGCACAGCGATAAATAAACTAGGAAACTTTAAAACCGCGCAAAGAGTGAGAGCGTCATTTTTTAAGCGTTCTTTCTGCCAGCGGGCAAACTGGAATCCGTGTTCTGTGTTGTCATAATCTCGATAAGTTGCATGAAAGGGTGTTTTTTAGCTTACAAGCATAAAACAGAAGTTTAAAAATAAGTAAACATCATTTTTCTTTATAATAAAAATCTTAAGAAAAATTTCAACATCTCCAAGCTTTTGCTTTTTAAAAAATCGATTAGTCTTGGGTAACATAGATACGGCTATACTAACTAGTTTTCACTATTTCTAAGGTGTAATTTATTCCCCATTCAATTTTCCTAGTTTTGAACGTCCATTGATTGTCGTAAAAAATAAATGCCCTCCTAGAAATACAATCTACATTTCGTATTTAAGTTACATTTACTCGAAGATTGAATTCCCGAAAGAGTGAAATTAATTGTCTTTTTATCGATGGTCGGAATAAAGTTTTCATCAGGTGTCGGAACTTTTAGCATAAATAAAAATCTCCCGTCTTTTAAACTTGTGTCAGTGCTCCGGTGATTAAAGACATCAAGTTGGACGTTAAAGAAGATAAAACTGTACATTTAAAAGCAATCAATGTCTAATTAATTCTTTATTGTTTAACTTCGATTTTAAGAAGTTTTTATTTTATTTTTTTATTAAACACCATTTAATTCTTCAAAAATGTGTCAACAACTTTTGAATGATCTACGAAACTTTATTATTGGAGATTAAATTCAAAGTAATGCCTATCTTGAATGTAATCGAGTAATATTTTTCCTGTAGTAACACGCATGTTTGGTTAAAATTAGTTTTACTTTGTAACCGTCTTAACTTTTTTGCGCATTTAGTAGATCTGCTTACAGATCGTGCAAATTTTGTAATTTCGACCGTCAGCAGTCAGACATGCCACACATCCTCAAAATTATCACTAATAAACACTGATTAGCATGTTATGATATCTATTGTATGAGGGTTAACCCAGAAGATATAGTTAAATAAAAACTAGTTGTAGTTAAAAATATGTGTTAATTTACTTATTTTAAAGAGTATAAAGGTCGTAAGTAAGGAGAGTTTTTAATGCATTGTGTTAAAAAAACCGCTAATTAGGGAATGGTCATTTTTTTATTTTTTGAGTTGGGTAAGAAACTTTTCATTTCAAAAAATAACAATATATGAACATGTAAATTTTAGAGCTCTTTGGCTTACTTCTTTTGCTTCATGGCATGATGCACACAAAGCGATTTATAGCAGCTCAACTGCTTCTGCTGTGGTATATTTTGTTAATAATATTTATGGTGTTTGTACCTATGTATGCAGTAACGTGGGTTTGGTCGAAGAAATGAGGTTTTATTCATTAAAATAAAGAGTAATAATTTATGGACTTATTTTCCCGATAAATTTATCTGTTTTTTTTTATAATTGTACGGAGTTAAATAGCGGAATACCTACTGATTTTTGCAAAATGTTTTGTTTTCTTTATTTTATAGTCAATTTTCAAATAAAAATTAGCACTGTCACTTTTTAGAGAAGAGTCGTGGCTCCAAAGGATCAACAACTTCATTCCGCTTATCCCTTGGCTCCTCAGTGGTAAATATATAAATTACTGTGTAAAGTGTGAGTTTTCTCTTACACTTTAGGTGAACAGGTCTCAGGGGAACATAATATTTATTTTAAAAACAATATTTAATTCTCAGTAACGGGTGTCATACCGCTCTAGCAATGTGCTAGGGCGTGCATGAAATCACATGAGAACGCCCGGAATTAAACGTGGACTGCAAATTATATCGCATTTTCACGGATCCGCCCCAGCTGTCCTAAAATCGTGTTTTTGCTCTAGGAGAATTCAAAAACAATCGCTTTATACCCGCTTCGTCGGTCGAGACAAAAATATGTACATTAAAGACAACAGATGTTCGTCTTTCATCCAAATTGCTGGAAGACAAATAATAATGTAAATGATGTTTTATGCGCTGGCACACATTCCACGCATCTCGCATTACACCCCGACTACTAAACTTGTTCCGTAGCATTACGCGTTTGATGGAGTAAACTGATGTGACATGGCTCATTCCTCTTATTTCGGACGGGACGGTTTGAAAGCTTTCAAAAAATTAAAGAAAAATATTTTTATAATTTTTTTATTGTTTAACTGTCGGTTTTGCTAAAACGGCCTTTTCGCAGATTCTCTCCTTTCTCGGATAATACGAAAATAGAAAACAAATCGAAATACTGTATTTATTGTACCGGTATTTCAAAAGAAGACTCTTAAAAAACTGCAGCATTGATAAGGCACTTGTGTACAGTTGGACGATCAGCCAATCTGTAAAAGTTTGAGGTTAGCCGCAGAAGAAAGTGCCATTTTCCCATCCCCCAAAATACCCTTTACCAATTTGACAAAGTGGTAAATTGAAGTGTCCGCTAATAATAAATATTTCAGGCAGAACTTAAACAATGTTTGATTTCGAAAAACATCTAAGCATTTTAATAATGTTTTATAATAATTGCCCAATATTCAAACAGAGAAATGGCTCCATGCAAACGAGTGATAATAATTATCTCATAAATTTGAAGGTCTTCTAAAATAGGAAGTAATATGGCGCAGGCAGTTACAGAAGGTAACCTTTTATTTTCGGAAATGTCTCCGTAAAATATTTTTCGTCTTTTTTACGATATTATTGCGTCCCCGGGAATAGAATCTGTCAAGATCCTCTAACGACATGCCAACGGAAAAATAACTGAATGCCAGTTTCATGATTATTTTTTCCTCTCTATTTTTAACGCCCGTTACCGTTTCCATTAACCGCGCATTTTGACATTTTTCATATACCTATTAGTTATTAGAAAGGTCAGCATAATTTATATGCGGTATGCTCACCTTACTGCAAAGCGAGTTAAAACTAAAGCTTCTAGTAATTTATTTATTTTTTTTACTTTTCGTGAGTTATTTTAAATTTAGTTGTATCATATTTTGGTTATATTTTTCCTGGTATGTAGCTTATAAGTTTTGCAAGTTGCATAGCTATTTTTTTCCTTCGAAGGCACTATCAAAATCAACACTATAACAAACGTAGCCGCATTTAATAATTTCAATTAAAAATGTGTATTTAAGTAGATAAAAAGCTATTTGATTACTAAATTTTTGAATCACCCCTCAGTGATCTGAAAGGAGAAGAAAGTATGTTAAAGTACCTACAACCAACTTAATATTTTCCAAACGAGTATTCTGCGGCGCACAAAGTGAGCTGATGAACAAATTAAAAACCAGAAAGAGATATGGCCCTGTTATCGTAATAATGGTTGGTATAATTGGGAAGATTGGTGCATTTGCCACTTACGTCTGTCAAAAATGCAGTGGAAATATGCAGTGGAAATAATATTGATTTACGTAGATTGGAAATCTGCATGGTATTTGTGGACATACGAGTGAGTTGATGAAAAAATGAAGAACCAGAAAGAGATATGTTTCTGTTAAAATACCAGTGATTGTCACAATTGCGAAGATTGGCATAAATCGCAACTAATGTCTGTGAAAAATGCACCCAAAATGTTGAAAAATCAAACTGATTTTCATAAAGACCGTTAACTGCTGCGATGAAATTTTGAGCATTTTCACACAATTTAAAATTTCATCACTCCTTGAGAATCTCTCAAACAACAAACGACGAGTTTATTTTCACATGTCAAATAAAATACACGCATTATGAAACATAAATTCAAAAGAGTTAATTTTAAGTGAGAGTTTATCTTACCATTTATGCCAAATTAATTTATTTGTGAAGTTTTTTTTTTTTTTATATCGGAATGAAATACAGGCGAAGTTTTAGATTAACAGCATTGCAGCATGATATTTACAGAAGGCTACAAGTCTGGCCAGGAAAATGACATTATTTTGTGCACGCGAAATGCAATTGAACTTCGTAATTAATATTAATCAAGGCTGCCAACTTATTGTGCACGAATATTAATTTCTCAATTAACACACCTGTCGGCTTCAAACAACTGAAGACTTCTTCATTTATAGTCCCGATGGTGAATACTTTGGAATCAAAAAAATTATCTAGTTTATTGTATTATTAAAGTTGGCGTGGTATTTTGATATTTGTTGAAAGAATAGCCACGTAGCATTTAATAATACGTCAATTGCAATTTGTAACAATTATTAGAGAGCTGGTATTTTCACAAAATATTAGTAAGTGTACTAACATATTTTATTAATGTCTTGTACTTATTATTCACTACATACAAGTTCCCTGGGCTCCTCAAGACCCGGGTCATCTGGTGGCATACAACCTTACATTAGGCGATCACTACAACACTGATTTTGTCCCAATAGCAAAAATTTTTTTACACTAAAAATAGATTGGAGCTCAATATGATAAACCTTTTAATTGACATTATTTTCGCATTTTGTGAACTTTTACACTCCTTTACATTTACCTATATTAGATCTCTTCGGGTTTGTAAAAATATAAATAATTACAGTAAAAGAAGATAAGATACCGAGGAGATAGGTCCAATGATTTTTTTGTCAGTTACTGTTAATAACGTATGAACGTTATTAACAGTAAAAGTTTTTTTTTTTTTTTTTTTTCTTCAAAACCTGAAATACATTTTTATAACAGAAAACGATTAGGGAGTAGATTGGGCATATTTAATATTTGGCTTATTAGTGTCAAATTGTAAAATTACCCCAGCAGTTATGCGAAAAACCCACAAATTCTTGGCAAAATATTGCCCCACAAATTTTGTAATCGATTGCCCCGGGCGAAATGGGGTGAGACGAAAATCCTTTGCATACAACCGATACATTTCTCCGAATGTGAGCTATAAAGTATAATGGGTGGGAATGTAGGGGAGGGCGAGATAAAACCACGTGGTTGGCCACGTGTCACGTGGCGATGACTACTGTAGACGGGTCTTTGAAAACAAAACATCTCACGAATCACTTTACTACGCAAATTGATCGAATTAATAACGCTTTCATTGTTTTAATTGATATTGACACGTAATGGTTTATATATTTTTAAATAATAATAAATATAATAATAATAAATAAATAAAAAGCCTTTTATTTCCTGGAAATAGGTATGTTACCGAGTAAAAAAGTAATAAAAAGTTTAATTAATATTATTTACCAACTTGTTGAAAAATGTTATATATTCTTCTTCTTTGTGTGCCCTATCAGGTCCCCCCGACGTTGGCGATCACTCTTGAAAAGGTCTCTCTGTCTTGCGCTGCCCGGAATAGCTCCTCCACACTTCTAATGCCGGTCCGCCCTCGTATATTTCGTAGCCGAGAAATTTGTATCCTACCAGGCCCTCGGCGACCCTCTATCTTGCCTTTCAATATTAAATGGAGCAAGTGATACTTCTCCCCTCGAAGTATATGACCCAGATATGAAATTTTCTTGATTTTTATTAATGTAAGCAGTTCTCTATCTGCTCTAGCCCGCCTGAGAATTTCTGTGTTGGTGATCATGTCAGTCCATGGGACCTTGAGCATTCTCCGATGAAACCACATTTAGAAAGCCTCTAACTTTTTCATGGTATTTATTTTCAAGGTCCATGTTATATAGGTATCTTAAATTATTAAAAATGTTATACAGGTATCTTAAAAATGTTATAATTTAAAATGTTATACAGGTATCTTAAAAATATTATAATTTAAAATGTTATATAGGTATCTTAAAAATGTTATAATTTAAAATGTTGTATAGGTATCTTAAAAATGTTATCATTTAAAATGTTATACAGGTATCTTAAAAATTTTATAATTTAAAATGTTATATAGGTATCTTAAAAATGTTATAATTTAAAATGTTATATAGGTATCTTAAAAATGTTATCATTTAAAATGTTATACAGGTATCTTAAAAATGTTATAATTTAAAATGTTATATAGGTATCTTAAAAATTTCATGTAGGTATCTTAAATTATTCATAAGTAAGAACCCCTCTCTCAGGCGAAGGTGAAGGCCTCTTCTAAAGAATTCCATTTATCTCTCTCTTGAACCATTTGCGGCCAAATTAATATTTTTTATGATAGATTTCTACTTTCCACCTGTTTTTTTTTAATCCACCAATTTAAATGGGTGAACCATAATCATCCAAATATATCGTATTGTATTGTAATTCACATGACTTGTAAGAAAGAGAAAACCATGAAAAATATCATTTTTTGTAAATAAATAATAAAAATATGTGCAAAAATCATTTACTTTGTGGCTCGCCATAATTTAGAATAAAAACAAATTTATATGTGTTTTTATTGTAAATAATAAAAAATACACAAACATAAATTTCATTTCAGTAAAGTGGCAGGTATTATATTATTATATTAATAATATATTTTATTGAAAATAATGTAAAATACACAAACGTAAATTTCATTTCAGTAAATTGGCATGTATTATTTTATTAAATTAATAATATATTTTGTCAAGAGTAGACCAAGATTAACATTTTCCGCAGACCATCCTTGTCTCACAGAAACTATTTTCCCATTATAACGAAGAGAAAAAACCACTATCACAAGTTGACGTCAATTGGTCGAGTTCGACCCATTGGAAAAGATTTTCATTTAAATGTATAATGATTTAAGTCATCACTCCTATATCGGTTCGGACATAGCAATCAGCGAATGTTTCCAAAAAAAAATTCGCATTGTTAAATCGCCTGAAAAATTCGTAAAAAATAATCCTGTCACAAGTGAATTTGGCTGATGATGGGACTGAATGATTACGCGGCGCGGCACTTGACGCACGTGTGACGTCACGACGCCTCCTATGCGTCCGTGAAAAATATTTAAACCGAAAATAGGGAAATAATAATAATACGTTTAACACGTGAGTGTTCCGAGCACCCCTTTATTCATTCTGCGGTCCCGAGACTCCGAGAGCAAACGACGAATTGATGGCGCCATTTTGCACCTTGCAGAGATTTCGGAATGATACAAATGACGCAAATGATCCGAGTCTTGACGCAATAGATATGTAGACTTGACGCAAGAGACGTGACTGCCGTAGGTCAACGCACTTAGACAAGATAATGTACTACAGACTGTAAATTATGAATATTTTAGGTTTAATTATATGAGCTTCTTGTTTTCGTTAGAACAAAATCAAATAAACATATCTCTACGAATTATTGAAAATTATAAAATAGCTATTTGCAAAATAGTTCATTAGCATTTGAGTTAATAAATAAAAAGCGCTATTTTTATTGAAATTCGTAACTTTTAAAAGAGAGATGTAAGATACTAATTACTTAATTACAACCGTTACATTACAAGGGATAAAGCTGCCCAAATGGTCACAGAATACTTCCTAAAAAGATAAAATGAATGATAAAAATGTCAAGAGATGAATTTAATGAAAAAATTCAACCATTAAATTTCTTTTAAAATTTAATTCATTGTCTCTTAAAATCCTCCTACTATTTCGAAATAAGAATCCGAGATCCTTTTTCTGTGTATTTAAGACAGTTTAAAAGAAGTCCTCGCACATTTCTTCTCGCCTCACTTATTATTCACAAAGGACGAAAAAGTAATTAATGCGAAACGTAAACAATCTCTGAAAGACCACGGACCGCCCCTGACACTATGACTCGGTATTGAGATGTCAGTGCGCATTAAATTTTCAGAGGGAAGTTAAAAGAAAGCTTGTCGTTTTATTTTTCAGGGAGGATCGTATTCATTCCCGGACCCACTAAAATGTTTGTAAGTGAGGAGGTTGTTTTACAGCGACAAGCTATGAATAATTTTAGATTAATATATGAGATAATATCAATCAAATAAATATAACTAACAAGTGAAACTTTTCGATGGATAAATCATCACTTCGCGGATCGGACCTGGCTATATCATAACAGCACAGCCTGGAGTTCGCGAGTTCAATCAGAATTTAGCAATAATTTAATAATTTTAATAAGCGGTAAGGCTCTTGACTCGCACTCCGAAGGTCGCGGGATTGAATCCCGGCGTGGCAAAATAATTTTATTTCTCCTTTCCTATCTCCTTTCCCTCCCCACTACCTTCAGCCTCACAACATACCACGATTGGGGATGCCATATCTCACTGGTTCCAGACGGGAGCAGTTGGGACTCAAAAAAAAAAATTACCTATTTTTTTATTCTTTATTCTGTGTACAAACTGTACTGTCGGTGACGGCCGGCGTAGCACAGCGGTAAGGCCCTTGACTCGCACACCGAAGGTCACGGGATTGAATCCCGGCGTGGCAAAATAATTTTATTTGATTAATTTGTGTTATTTCACAATTTATTAATTTAAAATAATATATAGTATATTTGCGGCACGTTCCAGAGTGGAAGATACTCTCTGTATCGCCCTGGTGTAAGACCACCATTCACAATTGAAACGTTGCTTGAAATGGCATTAGCTGTGTTTAGTGACCAGATCTGAATAGCCAGGTACTTCCCCACCTTCCTATTCCCTATGTCCTTCCCCTCCCCACTACCCTCAGCCTCACAACATACTCCAATTAGGGATGCTATAGTCTCACTGGCTTAAGACGGGAGCAGTTGGGGACTCTTGTGCGGTATTCATATAAAAAAATAAAAATAAAATACATAAGTTGTCCGCATGAGAACGGATCGTTAAAGCGACATGTTCTTAGACTGAACAACTGGACCTCAGAATAACTCTATGGCTAAATATTTACTTCCTCTTACAATTTGGGACTCCTTACCACCAAAGTTAACACCATCATTTTTCTTAAAGATCGCACAAGCGCTACGTTTCATTGTATGGAATAATTGTAGGAACGTACATATTATATAGGTACTATACACACACGTTAATGATAAATCCTAAGGAAAGACTTCACTCACCTATTTATGAAATATGTTTGTAGTTATTAGTGGAACTTGGTCGGATATCCCTGGACAACGTTTGTCTGCTAACTAATTACCTAGTCTCAAAATGTGTCCTACTTTTCCTTAGAGGTAATTGTATTAGTCGACATATCATATAATTAATTATATAAGCCATCAAGTCGGTCCATTCTGTTATTTTGACAGGACCGTATCAGTCCCACCTCTCGGTTCGCGGGACAGTTTATTTCGTCTCCGGCAAAAGGTTTCCATTAAAGTAATGAATAACTAAGCAAACATTGTTTGAGCGGATATTTCCCATGTAATGAACGACGCGGAGTGTAAAGGAAAAAGGGAAAAAAGCACGCGCGGGCTCTCAAAGCGAGACGCCCGGACTGATGGAGGTTCTTCACTCTGATTAAAATGACGAAAAACACCCCTAAATGATTTTAATGGGGGTGAGAGGAAAGGCGAGCCCATGTTTTTACTCGAATGCTTTCTACTGTCTTTGCTCCCTATTGTTGAGTACCTTTCTGTTTCATTTATGCCACTGCATCGACTTCTCAGACACACATCTATTATCATTTTTTCACAATTACCAAGGAGTAACGTCAACATGGTGGTAATAGGTAGATACTTATTTTACTCCATTCCCGCTATTTTCCAAAGTAGCCATAGTTTTGTTTTTACTTTATAAATTACCATTATCCGCAAGTAGCCGGGTACATCAATAACTGAAAAAATACTAATAATATTTTTAGTTGTTGAAAAACTGTTTTCTGTAAAAATGTTACCTACATTCAAATTCGTGCATTTGAATCATTTTTTTTATCCAATGAGTTTATTATTATAAAACTTGTAATGTATCCACCTTTCTAGGAGTTCAATTGTGTTGTAGAGAACTATGTTCACTTGTTTGTATAATCACTCTAATTTATAGCCAGCAATTTCATTAACCTGTCTGGGGCCTACGAGTCGAAAGGTTAAATGACGGCGTCCATAAGGCTCTCGACTAGTAATCCAGAGGTCGCAGTTTTAAATACCGGTGTGGGCAAGTTAATATTATTTGATTAATTTGTTTTA
Organism: Limnephilus lunatus; assembly: GCA_917563855.2. Taxonomy (NCBI): domain Eukaryota; kingdom Metazoa; phylum Arthropoda; class Insecta; order Trichoptera; family Limnephilidae; genus Limnephilus; species Limnephilus lunatus. The sequence goes on along the minus strand of OU830598.1, from coordinate 71,851,875 downwards.
CATCACGATTATTCATGCATTCAAAATAATATTTAGTATATCTGCGACACGTTCCAGAGTTAAAAATGCTCCCATTATTGCTCTGGTGTACCACCATTTACAATTGATATTTTGCTCAAAATGACTTTAGCCCTGATTTTTGACCAGATCCGAAAAGACCCCACCATCCTCTTCTCCATCTCCTTTCCCTCCACACTACCTTGTAACATACTCCAATTGGGGATGCCATAGTATACTGGCTCCACACGGTTGAGAGCAGTTATGACTCTTGTGAGGTATTCAAATTAAAAATAAATAAAACCGGCATCAGTCTACCTAAAAATCGGCATAGATCTTGGTTTATCTGTTAACATGTAAATAATAATGACCATTAAATAAGTTTTCAATGCGGCCCTCTATTAAAAACATTTTCTCCGTCTTGTAACAGTTTATAGAAATGAATAAGTACGAGATATAGTATGAGAATTTCCCTCACGCATGAACACACGAACACCCGCGTAGTCCGGAGTAAACAGTGCGAGCAGCCGGGTCAGTGAGGAGCAATCTGCGGCCCGCGAGCCTTTTTTGTGCCCCCGTGGGCCTAACCGTAGTTTCCACTTTAAAAAAAAAGTTTGAGTGGAAAAGCGAGCTTTCTTGGATCAAAATAATATGATTCTTAGACAAAATTTTGTGGTTCGACCATGTGTACAAAAAATCACCTACACAACTTTTTTGTTGAGGTCTATGTTTGAAGAATTTTAAAGATTTCCGTTTTACGAAATAAAAAAGTTTTCTTGGCTAAATTTTGTTCATCTTTTCGAGCGAAAAACTCACCAGTTTCAAAACTACTAGTTGGTATTTTTTAAACTTTCTTTATTTCCGAATAATAAACATCGATTTTATTTATTGGTTTGGCTTTGATTGGTGGCGTTTTTATTTTTTCGGACTTTACCAACCGGGTTTGGTTCACCCTGAACCTTTATCAGGGGTGTATATAAGAGCGTATAACCAGAGAACACCAGAAATGTGTCATCTTTAAATCAGTGTTTAGACGTATTGACTCTTTTCCATAAAAAATTATAAATTGGTTTTGAAAGATTTTTATTTTATCTAGTAAACGTATGTTTTAAATTTTCAGAAAAAATGATTAATTTTAGTATAATAAAGTTATACAATAGGTCGTTGGCGGATTTGTAAAATTTTCAAAAAAGTTCATTTATTATACAACACCCATTTCAAATCATATAATCATGCAGTAAAATAAATCAATACATTATCTGGTAAACGTATGTTATAGAATTTAAATTTTAATCTAAATAAAATCATAAAAAAATATGTAAGTACGTGTGTTTCTTGACGAAAATTGGTCCGTTTGTGAATTTATTTGCGCACTTACAGACTAATATAAATATTTCAAATTTTTTTAACATTCTTATTTTGCTGAGACATTATTGAAAAATGATAAATACTTATGATAAGAAAATAATTACAAAAAGTACATAATTTTAATAGTTTTATCGACACGCCTTTCAGCATTTTTGGATGTAGGTGTAAGTTAAAGCAAATTTGGAATGAAATAAAATCGATATTGAGTTATAATTTTTAAAAGCTGGTATAGAGAGTAATTAATCTTTCTCATTGGAACCGCCTTGTACGATCGTAAGAACCTCTTTCGACGAAATGTGGATTTTCGGCCGCTGGCTGGTTATACGCTCTTAACAACAACTAAATTACAGAGTATTAAATGGAAAAATAGAAGAGATTAATAGACAAACTTATTTTATTGTTATTATTATAATTATGTACACCCACAAAGTGTTTGCTACATGTGAACATTTAAAAAATTACCATTTCAGAAAAAAACAAATAGATTGCGACACCACCGACTGCAAATTTAACAATGTCAAGCTGTGGGTACCCTACCACCTGCGTTCCGCGAACAAATTGAAAATGTACAAATTGGCCCTCTGTCTAAAAATGTTGATCATCACTGTTGTAAGTAGTTATAGCAGGCCGGATTACGGATTGATATATGCTCGAGATGAAATTCTCGAATTAGTGTAGAAGCGGGTTAAGGAGGATAAAACTTCTATCTTATAATCAGATTAGAATGCTGACTTATAATTTATAGCTGTGTTTAGTTTGCGAATGTGTTGAGGGGGTAACGTATTCGTGATGTTGCCATTTTGGCGTAGGTATTATATTGTAAAGCGTGTTTTACGGGAAGGCTTAAAATTATATGAATAATAATTGTAAACTGTACTGTTTAGGTACGTTAAATGGTGAAGTTTTGCAATGACGTGGGTTTTATAGGTTCATTATGTGACTTAAAAGTTTATTTTTAGGTCAGTGATACATTGGTAAATTAATTTTCAACGAAATTTCTATTCATTTTTTGGGGAAATAAGCATTTTACTTTGACTTGGAGGGTTAAAGGTTCAATTCCGGAAAGGTTTTTTTTATTGCACCTTTTTGTAAGAAAAACTAGAACCTGGCGTGTTATGTAATTATATTATGGCTTCACAGCCGTTGTGAGGGGATATTTACGAGCATGTTCAAAATGTAAGTGTACTGATTTTTTTTAAAAGTGTATTAGAAAAAAAACTGTTGATAAACTTGTTAATTATTTTTTTGTGAGCCGTGGCACAAGTTTCTTTATGCTCTCCTAGAAGAATTCTCCCGCCAGCTCCTTCCCCCACTTCAGGACCACTTTTTGCACCTGCTCGTCGGTTGAAAATTTATTTTTATCCATACATACCTTCAGAAAGGTGAAAATATGATAATCTGAAGACGACAAATCAGGAAATTCGGGGAGGTGGTTCAAAACATCCCAACCAAATGAGTCCAAGAGCGTATTAGTGGCTAAGGCTGCGTGAGGACGGACGTTTTCGTGAAACAAGCACACTTCTCTGGTCAATAATACCCTCCTTTCGTTTTAAATGCTCCTTTTGAGTTTTGTTAGCGTATCAAAATATTATTCTGCATTGATGGTCTCAACTTGAGGCATTAATTCTACATAAATTCGACCAAAATGATACCGTTCCCAAAACACTGAGGCCGTGATTTCTTTGCCCGAAAATGTAGTTTTCAATTTTTTGACAGATGGGGAATTGGTGTGACGCCACGTTGACGACTATTTTTTTCCAGGCATCTAATGAGTCACACACTATCATCTACAGTCAAAATATAGCTCAGAAATCCTCACCTTTTTTTCTTGTGGATTTTATTCCTACCTTGAGTAAAAAGCGGATCACAGCACTTGGCGGAATTTTTTCACCGATATCTTTCACGCAACTGGACGCTACAACGTGAGTTTACGTACTACTGGTTCTGGTCAGGAGACCTCCCTCTACCACTTAGTGTTGCCAACCCTCAAAAAACTAAAAACCACCACCCGCCATGGTCACAGTACACTTACTTTCTGAACATGCTAAGTATTTATTAACATATACATCTATTAATAAATAAACGTAACAAACTTTAGAAAAAAATATAAATATGTATTAACTCCACACACGAAATAGATCCCATCAGGACCCATCTCATCGTTGGGGATGATGTGTAAAAGGTGTTTTTGGGGAAAGTAAAGAATGAACAAGGGTCATGGAAGGACCCTCACAGATTCTAATTGTATAATAATTTCACGGCACTTCAAAATAGTAGAATTAGTTTCGTGGTATGCACTGTAGACTGAAGAGATATTTTTGTACGTTATGATATCTTTGGTTATGAGTGTAGGGAGTCTAAATCCTTGTCAATTATATTATTAAACTGATTCATGCAACGCGATGTCAAAAATAATTAGTTGGAAATCAATTAATCTTTGCAGACCTCTCACGAATCGATTTTCTCAAAACTAACGAAACTAATTAGATACTTTCTCTACCGTTCAATCAAAAATCAGATCCGCAGCTTTCCGGCACGTCTGCATCTGTCCTCAAAGCATAAATCAATTTCATATTCTCGGAAAATGTACAATATACGGCGTCGGCTACAACTGCGTTTATTTCGGGATCCCACATGAAGTCATAAGCTTCATAAAAGTCATATCTGGTGACCTAGTTACTAGTTAGTCCGTATAAATAAAGATCATAAAAATTACATATTATGTATCTGCACTATCTGTAGTATAAAGGTGATTCAGGAATTTATGTAAACAATAAACTCAGCGGGCGCAGTTTGAGGCAAAGATGTCAAGGGAAACAAAAAAATAATAAAATCATCATCTGCTCTGATGATCGACACTGTAACGCTGTCCGAAATTTCGGCTAAAGAAGGAAGGCGCAACACGGCTTATGCCGTTATTATTAACCCAAAAATTAATCAAGATGATTTCGCGTTTCATTACCAGTCTCTATTTACTTATTCAATAATTAGTCTATGTTTTACCAATTTTTTTTTTGTAGTTTTCAGCGAAGGGGTCCCAATTGTCCTGAGCCAGGGTTATTGTGGAATTTCTATTCTATTTCTATTCTATTGTCTATTTCTGTTCCGTTGTGGGGCTGTTTGTCGCTGGGAGAGAAAAGAAGGGAATGGTAAATTGAGTAGTGTCCAGCTATTTATATCTAGTAAAAAAACACAATGTTAACTAAACCTAATTAAAAACTTCAAGACAATAAATGTTTCTCCGACTGAACTTTCTATGATCAAAATTCGATAAAAAAAAATTAATTATGAAAACTATCAAAAAGATGGATAAAAGAAAGGGTATTTTTTTTAGAGTCTTGTTATTAGCGTATTTGAAAAGTCATATAACCTACATGAGGGCATAAAAATTAAAAAAAAAAAAAAATTAGAATTGCTAATTCATAATCACGTAATTGGTACTCACGGGGTAGTCTCAATTATTGATACATCAGTTCCAACGTTGAAAATGACAATTATAGTTATTTTCTGCCATGATATTATTTTATTGGTAGGTATTTTTTCGCTTGTTCTAAACTGTTGAATCAGTTCCAATTTTTAAAATATTACTTAATTAAGCAAATCCGACGTCATTAAACTGGAGTAGTATGGACAGATATACCTTAAACCAAAATTATTGTATTTTTAATCGTTCGTAAATGTGAAGGTAATTTGGAGGCTAATTTCTAAATGCCCTAGTAATGTTTTATTATTCCAAACAGCAACAATACCGTCATTCCCCCATTACAAATATCATAGAAGCTTATTTTATAAGATTTTAGACCTTTTATCGACGCCGATATTTCGTAAACACACACGAAGGGTACATCTAATAATTATAAAAAAGCCACTCAGTAAAATAATATTAAACCAATTAAACATCGGTTGATGAACCGTTCCAAGTGTTGGTATTTTTCTTAGAATTTAACTGCTCTCTGATCGAATGATTTGTTTACAATTGTTTACATTGGCCGTTTTATTAACTGAAAAGAGATGACGTATAAAGTGGGAGAACTCCGGATATTTTCATTCGGTTAGTTCTTACACTTCTGTTTGTTTAGGTAATGTTTATTGGGCGCTGTCAGATGATCGTAAACATTAGACATTGATCTGCCTATAGTTTATCCATGTTACAAACCAAATAATATACCTCAAAAATATCGATTTTTTTGTTGTTGTTATTACCGCCTTTATGTATTTTATTATGATTCTTATATTATTGATTTTTTATTGTAAAATGAGGGCCTCAGTACGGGGAAGGCACTCAGTGAGGCCCGTGTTATCAAATAATGTTTTAAAATACAAGTTTTTGTACCAAATCAAAATTTTAAATACGTCTAAAAGTAACATTGATTAAAGCAAGTGGATTTCCTCAATGAACTTATATGGTGAACAAACTTATTGGTACAGTTTGACAAGTGTAGAAAAATAACAAACTAGAACTATTTTATTTAAAAAAAACCATGCTGACAATAAGCCGACAGCAAGTAACGTTGATTACGAAACAAAATTCAAGTAAGATGTCAGTTATGCTTGACTCATGACCTAATGATTTTAATTTTTTTTTTTTAATTTTTTTTAATGTAGATACCTATATATATTTGTTTAATTCTTCCACACAGGTTTTAAACAATTTATTTAATGCCTAATAAATAGCTACTTATGCATAGGTACATGAATTTAAAAAATATTTCATGCAATTGTCTTGCTTACAAAGCGTTAAAAAATAATTTGTTCAAATAATAAACTACTATTGATAAACCACTTTAGAAAATTGTATAATATATATTGTGTGGGATATTGTATACTATTGTATAATAATATATCGTATCGAATATTGTATAATCATCACATTTGGAAAGTACGTATAATTTCTGTACACTGTAACCTTATAACATTATGACAAAAGCATGCATTTGGATCATGCGGCTTTCTTAAACGTACTTTTTTTTATTGGAACCATCTTGATGACGCAAGTTGAAGTAATTCAAACTTCTGCAGCACCGTCTATTTTTTCCCACAATTATTGGTGAGACGGTAATTTAGATTTGAAGTTTTTTTTCCTAAGGCAATAATTTAACCCAAAATATTATTTGTTGATTCAGAGCATCAATGATAAATCTCACATTGGAGAGATTATAAACATTTATCTGTTTTTGCTTGTTTGTATTTATCAAAAATACGTTCCTAATATGAGTAATTTGATGCATTTGAGGACTTAGCAGGGGTGGATAACTAGGACACCCTAAACCACAGATTCCTACCCACCCCTCATACCTTTTTCCTTCCCAGAACATCCTGTCCTTCCTTTCCTTAAAAATACCCTCCACAGAGCATCCCTAAAGATGACATAGGCCCTGAGGGAAATTATTTTCGTCAGAGCCCCCTGTGTGGGGTTAAAGTTTAAAAAAATCACTGTGTGTATTGTATATCAGATCTGAAAAATCAATAAAATTGTATTAATATTTGATGTATCTTAAGCTTATTTATAACTGAGTCCATCCATAAGTTTTAATGGTGTACTAGTACTTTCTACTATGTATACTTCTTCAATCGTGGAAACTTATTTTATAAAAATAAACAAATAGACTATAACTTTTTCTTTCGAAACTGGAGAATTGAGTTCATTGAGAAACAAACACATTTTAAATTTTAATCCTTGTATTGGAGATAGTGCGCAGTTGGTATCTATTCGTGACACTTAAAAATAATATTATGATCACAATACATATTTAACACACTTTGTTCATAATCTGAGGCGTTTATATATCGCATCTTCTTAACTGTTTATTTTAAAATTGTGTTTTCCAGCTGTATAGCTTTGAATGTAGTATTTAACTAAAATGCCTCAATCAACTTTTATTTGCTTTGTGCTATAAACGCTTCGCATCTTAAATATTTTAGGAAAAACCGAGGGCTTATAAAGCTGAGGGCAAGATGAACATTTATTTAAAAAAAAGACAAACCTTTCGGGTTTTAAAATTATCTGAGAATATTTAAGTAATTCTACTACTATCAGAAATACCATCATTATAAGCAGGAAATTTTGCTTCTGCAATGATGGAGGACACAGCAAGAAGATAATTGTTCACGCTAAGTCTGGGTGGGTAACCGCCGCATATGTCCACTCAGCTACTAACAGGTTATTTTACCACGACACAACCACATCTTAGTGCAATGGTGGTAGGAGATTTTCAAATATTGTCTATGCAATCCGGCAATGTTTGTGTTTCTTAAAAATCTCATTTGAAAATGATTTACCTGTACCTACCTACATACATATTTTACATTAATAATACGAGAAAAGTATTAAAATCCCAAAATTTAATACTAAGCACTTTCAAAATTCCAATCTTTATCTAGGCATAATCTATTATAACAACCTCCCATTAAAATTAAAAACTATCGAAAATATGCAAGAATTTAAGCCTCAATTAAAAAAATTACCTTAAACTACTATAAGAGTCCCAAATATGTTTACTTTTTATATCTTAAAGTCTGCTATTATATAAATCGTTCATTCCTTCATTCTCTCTTACTATTCTCTCTTACTATGCTAATTAATACATGATTTTCTAACCTTAATTATTATTTACAATAGCCGTTATTACTAACTTACACGATCTTTTAATTTACTAATTGAGCTAGAATTCCCTCATCAAACACAAGGGCATTGTCTCTTTATGGTGAAGAAAGGCAATTTTTTTGTTTCTTTGTTAAAAACTTATGTAACTGTGTAACCGATGTAACTTTACATGTATTTTTAATCAGTATTGCCAACATATATAAAAAAAATAATAAAAAAATACAAAAAACAGAACATTTTATAATTTTAATAGAGGTCATCTTGTAAATGCATTCAATACTGTGTAGTGTGTTTAGGTATATAATTAACACGAATATCCTTAGTTCTAAATAAATTTTTATTAAGTTTTCTTTCAATGCTTAGTTATTAACCATTTCATATTATGTAAACGGATGCATCTAAAAATGAAAAATCACTTTCCGCAACTCAAAATATCTCAACGAAATAATATTATCGAAGTTAATTTTGATTATAACTTGGTCTAAATCCAACAACCCGTCTGCCATAGAATAGCCGACGCGTATCCCAATCGATTAAATTGAAACGTTATTGATGACTGCGAGTGGAAGCATTGCTTTTCGATTGACTTCGATTACAAAAAATCAATGCGTAACGACTACAATAATTGAAATCATTTGAAGTTAACAGCATTGATTTATCGGTTGAAAACATTCACAACAATCAATCAGGCCATCCTAGAAATAGAACGATTTCAAGAGAGGAGAAGGCGCAAGGGTGTCACTTTATTACAATCATCAAAACATCGCGACAATCTTTATAACATCGTACGAAACGTCGAAAAAATAAGCAGGTATATGGCTACTTTACGCAATCTTTTCAGTTAGTGCAAACTACGTTTTTTTATAAATTATTACCAAATAGTAAATGGCTATCAACATGGAACCACAATTGGTATGAAGCTGAGACATTGAGAATGAAAGTTAGAATCCTGAATAAAATACCTGAAAAATTTAATAAAGTGAATATGCAGAACGTTTTATAATAAATTATTAAATAAAGTTGATGAACATTCCAAGCGAAAAACATATGGCATTTAGCCAAACAACTAAGCATAAAAACAGAAAGAACCTCGTTACTTATTTAATTATTTTTTTTTGCTAAATCCAGATGTTTTGCATAGATTGTACTTAAAACTAAAAATAATTCAAGTACAAAATGTTCTTCGTAATTAAAATAGCGCGATGATTAACAAATAGTTGCGGAAACCTGAAATTCCAAGTTGAAAAGCTCTACAAATTTTATAATGAGCTTTCTTTTGGTTTGAGGGTTTTTGCTGAAATAACCAAACTGATTTTCTGAAGTTAAGAATATAACACGATCGGATCACGATCGGATAACTTCGATGTCCAGAAACACATAAAATCGATGTTTTAACTATTAACTATTGCTGGCACCATCCTTGAACAGAGAACAAGTAGGAGTTACATTGGTGGACACAGCAGATCGGTCACGGAGCGTGCCCGCTCGCTCCGCTCAGAGAACGCTGCTTCAAGGGGGCATTATATTAATTAAACAGACAAAAGTATCGACACACATGTCAGCCAGCGACTACTTGATCATCGCCACATCGGCACTACTCACTACTCACTACAGAACTGGCTCTGCTGACTTTGGATAGTGCGCAGGGGCGCAGTAACCTTTTGCGAAATGGTGCGGCGCGCTCGGGCGGGTGATTCGAATGTATTCATGTTGATTCATTTAAGAAAATTATCTACACACTTACTTACAAAAGTCCGTAATATAACCAAAAAACTTGTGAGGTGTTTGTCAGCCAGGTGGGTGAGATTTTTCGATATCATTCGAACGAGCCGAGATCGATACTTACTCATCACAGCGGCATCGTAACCGACGTACTCCTTATTCAATTCAACTAATATCCAATGAAAAGAGGTTTTGGTAGTATTAATGAATTTACGTACCTACACCTTTGTTTAATTTTTTTTATGTAAATGTAGATATGTGTATATATTTTAATATTAATGCCAATGTGAGCCAAAGTTTTCGATCCAAGAATGAGAAGACACAAAAATAAATCCGATGTAAACACAATGAACAAGATCAAGAAAGGACACAAAGTTAAAGATTTTATCCCTAATTTGAAATAAAGATTCGTTTCACATATATTTATTGGTCAGCTTGCATTGAAAGCTCGCGTCAGTTATTTATTTGTAAGAGACAAACAGCTTATACATAAAATATCGAGATATATGTATACAAAATTAAATTAAGTCAAGACAAAAAGGTTATCATCGACGTACTTTATAATATGATATCACAAATAAACATGTCGTGCATTCTATTCTGCCGCCAGCAAAGTCCTCCATCATTGCGCAAGAAACATCTTCCGCGTTAAATTTTTTTTTATGACAGTACCTTACAAGAGTCCCAACTGCTCCCGTCTGGAGCCAGTGAGACTATGACATCCCCAATTGCGATATGCTGTGAGTTTGAAGGTTTTGGGAAGGGGAAGGAGATGGGAAGAGGAAGGGGGGGAAGTAATAGTAGTATAAGTCTTTTTACGATATTGAGATAAAAAAATATAGGTAATCTGTTTCTGAAGTTAATGACTTAGCTTCGTAACGCACAAAGTGTTAGATTTTGAACTAAGAGTGGTAAAAGATTTTACCAACTAAAGCATTAAAACTTCTGTACTAGTAAGGAGTCAGGTTGAATAAAACTTATATGTACCTGGTGTCCTCACTATAACGTGCGTTCTCAAACAACAGAAAGACTACGGAAAAATCCTAAGATTTTAAAATTATAAACTAAATATACAGAAATACCAAATAAACAATACTTACGTATCTATTAAGATTAATAAATTTATAAAATTTGAGTGACTAAGAATTGTTTTCGATTAGTATTTTTATTCTTGCATAATCAAATTGACAGCCATGAATTAATGAAGCTTATAAACTTTAATGAAGCCGCCAGAAAATCAACCACATCATTATAACGCCGTTATATTGTATTTTCGAGGGGAGAAGTATCACTTGCTCCATTTAATATTGAAAGGCAAGATAGGTGGTCGCCGAGGGCCTGGTAGGAGACAAATGTCTTGGCTGCGAAACATACGAGAGTGGACCGGCATTAGAAGTGTGGAGGAGCTATTCCGGGCAGCGCAAGACAGAGAGACCTTTTCAAGAGTGATCGCCAACGTCGGGGGGACCTGATAAGGCACATAAAGAAGAAGAAGATATGGTATTTTGTTTTATTTTATTTTTTTTATTGTTTTTAAAGAAAGACATTCCCGGGTTACGAATAACCCAGAAATGTTTGAAAATCTCCTACTACCACAACAGAAAGCCTAAAATGTTGCTTGTGTTGTGATGGAGGACTTAGCCAGCCGAGGAATCGAACATGCGACGCCCGGGTGGGACCCGAGCGCTACGCCCACTCAAACACTGACCGGTCAAAATTATTATTTTTACAACAATTTCTATTATTACAACATTAGCACACGATATCCTATTATTTTTTTCCCACAAAGGCAAATATATTCCCCGCTGCGGGCCTGGCAGTGCCTTGAGTGAATGCGACATGCGGCACCAGGAACAGGAAGCCTTACGCAGAATGACAAGTGGGAATTCAATAGGTTACCTAAAATACTCGCGCTTGGCCGCCTAAACCAACATAGACGAGGTGATGAAGTATGTATTTATCACTTTTCTTCTTTCTTAATTTTATTCTTAGTGCTTGAATATGAGAGTATTTACAACACTTCCGTAATTATTTTTTGAAAACTTAAAAAAAAAATTTCAAGGTCTTTTAACATTTTTAGTAGGAGGATCTCCATTATTAAGCAATTACGTAGGCTATAAAAAAACTCACATTTTACAGAAATCTTTTACCCTTTCACAATATGGTTTTATTAAACTCCGCAAAAATTAGTTCAATTCTTCAAAATATGGATGATTAAATTCCACAAAATAAAATTTGTTATACAAAATAAATATCGGTATTTTTAAGAAAATTGTGATATTTTATAATACAATGTAGAATAATCTCCGTGTTAGCATAGTAACAATTAATAAACAATAAAAATTTCTGATTTTCTAGATAAGTAGATAAGATAGAAGATTTTGTTGAACTGTTCCCACATCAGAATACGAATAATACTAAAAATTAAAATGTCATATACCATTGACTACAATACTACTAAAGACATAAGCCAACTGAAAATGGTGGGAGAGGATTATATGGAAGGTTATTAATTGGTTGTTAATGAGAAAACATATTCAGGAGGTGGCTTAACATTAGTAAAAAGGATTTAGTTATCTATTTGGATATAGAATATTTACCAATTTGAACCAATTTTATTTATATGAGAAAGGCATTGTAAGTGCTAAATCTCTCACTAGGTGGCGTTGACACAAATTATGTCTACATTTTTTGGTGAAATACTTTAACTCGTCAAATATCAATAATTATTTAAAATTGATAAACTAATTTTTACGAAAAAGATTTTTATGCATAGCACAAAGGGTAACCATTATTATAAGTAATAATTATTAGCCTGAAACACTCATCTACATTGAAAAAATCTCTTGAGAGTTTAGATGAGTGTTTCAGGCTAATAATTATTACTTATAATAATTGTTACCCTTTGTGCTATGCATAAAAACCTTGTCTTAAACCTTAGTTTATCAATTAAAAATAATTATTAATTTTTGACGAGTTAAAGTATTTCACCAAAAAATGTAGATATAATTTGTCTCGACGCCACCTAGTGAGAGATTTAGCACTTACAATGCCTTTCTCATATAAATAAAGTTGGTTGTTTGCAGGTGGGAAAATGTAATAAGCAGTAATTGTTGAATGAAACACTATTATATATTGAATTATTTGGCGGGTAGGAGATAAGCCGACGTAGTTCAGTGGTCAGAGCATTTGACCGGAAATCAGAAAGACACGGGTTCAAGTCCCATCGGCGGCATGTATCCTTTCTCGGGAGATATTTTCAATGTAGATGAGTGTTTCAGGCTAATAATTATTACTTATAAAAATTGTTACTCTTTTAATATACTTACACCTGGATTATGTAGGAATTGTTTGAGAGAAAAAGATATACTCTGAATCAATGTCTAACAATATTCAGCACAAACTATTTTTAAAACTAATTTCTTAATGTTTTAAGCATTTTCTAAATATTTTAAATCTAAGGAAAAGCAAAATATCGGCTTTCTGCTTACGAAATAAAGTAAATTACTTACTCGAGTTTAAATTTATTTTTTTGTAGAAATATATTATTTGTAAAATAAAGGGTAATCTAAATGTTACTGGTCAATAATATTCCAAACAGAAATTAGTGAAGATAATTTATAATATCTGAAATATCCCGGAAAATGTAAATGTAATTTCGGTCAGTGTAGAATTTCACTTCGTGTGTACATAATACGAAGTGCGTAATTCAATTTGACAAACATAGTAAGTGCCGGAAATATCAAATAATGTATTGCAATTTGTGTAGTAATTTAGTTCAACTCACAAGAAAATCTCACTGGACATTTTGTTTATTTTACTTAATGGCTTTTCTTAATATATCACGCAAACAAGATTATCAGATTTCACACTCAAAAATATCTTTGGAAGAGGTCACCTAGGACTTATAATGTAGTAACTTTTTCGTAAGCTTGGTAGAAAAGCGTCGTATAATGATAATGTTAACCTAGTAATAATATTCCAAGTCTAAAATGTATAAAACATAATAAATAAAAATAATACTTTTTCTAGAATGTATACAGGGGTGGTGCAATGAAATACATTCTATATTTCGAAAAACAAAAAAAATTGACAAATAATAAATGTGAACAACAACAAAAAAATTAATGTGCATGAAAAATGAAACAGAAAAAAAATATATTAACACAAAAATGAATGCAAGTAGCCATTCATGGAGGATATTTGACCGTCCCCCGTCTCCAGAGGGCCATAGGGAGGACTCCATCCAGGCAGTCATGGAAGTGATGATTGTATTCCGCGATAGGCGTAGTATGCGCCATAAACTTCCCATGCGGTGACGGAAGTGCTCTGGAAGTGTGCATTCGTCCCTCCAGGAACATTTCCGTAGCGCTGCAATATCTCGGTAGGCAGAATAGTCGGCGATAAGAATTATGGTAGGCGACTTTTTGCTTTATTTTTTTATTAATTTGTCTTTATTTATTCTAGGCTTACAATTTAATATGTCCTATGCCTGTATCACTAGGAAAATATGACATTACCCACCATTCTGATGTGTAAAGCGATGTGAGAATGCGTTAAATATTATCAATTATTTTTACGTTTGGACTGCAGAAGTGAAAAAGCCTTGACATACCTACCTGCTCTAACAAATATCACTCTTCTTTATCTATCCAAATCCTCGATGTCTTTCAGGTATTCTGTGATGAAATGCCCCAGGTACATTACGTTATGATTAACTTCCATTTTACTTCAATTTGGCCATACTTTGGATGTTTGCATGAGTTCATTACATTAATTTGTTGATATTTATTGAATTCATTATCCATTGAATGTAAGGCAAACATTAATTAACAAAAATATTAATCACAATCTCTCGTAAATCTTGATAAAAGCAAATAAATCCAGAAAATGCTCTCACGTACAAACCGTGCTTTGATGATTTTAAAATGTATATTTTCAATCAGTCCGTCGTAAACATTTTCAATTTGTAAGTCTAAGGAAAACATCGCATTTCTTTAAAAAAAAATCGATGTATAACATCATTCGTGGTGGTCAGACGGAGGACACATCTGCCTCTGAACTGTCACATAGTGGATTTAATCTTGCGGCGCTGTTCACAAATATATTTATTTTTATTCTTTATTCATAAAATAAAATAGCCGACGCACGAACTAGCAGCGCAGTAATGAAATAATGTGAAGTCAACAAGAATATCTGGTAAATGTGAGGAAAATGTTTCATTCTAAATTAATACATTATCTGGTAACAAATGGTGAAACGTGTCAACGGCTACATGGGCAATTCTTTAAACATCGGTGTATAAAACTCAAGCATTTCTGACGCGGAATCGTTAATTGAACTCTTCTCAAGCAAAATTTAATTCGCAAAACGAAGTAAATGATTTTTGTTCTCATTCCGAATTTTTAATTCAGAATCAACTGTAATGTATTTCCAGAAAACATCATTAGCCATCCATTTCAATAGAATAACAGAATAACTCTTTCAACTAAATATTGCAACAGGAGAAGTAAACACAACATTATGAAGGCTGCAACGCGGATCGTGTGATTGAAGTCCGTTCTTGTTGGGCAAACATATTATTTTCAAATGGCTGCAGAGAAATGCAGATTGCTAACATAGAAATCCGCCTTCCATATTCAACGGGTCAAAGATCGACTGCTCTCATATCGAAGGCGCAAATACAAAAACATCCCCGGCTGAAGAACACTTCATAATATAAAATAGCGAGGGCCTCGGGTCCAGAACGTATTCTATGTATGCTGTGATTATGATGTAATCAATATAATCCAGGTTGTTGTTTATATAGTCTAGAAATGAACAACGCAGAGCGACTAAGACGTCTGACCATGTGCACAGGATATGCACTGTCAGATTCGCGCAGTGCAATGGGAGTCATAGATTGAGAACCTTTATCAATGAATTTGTGGACTACTGCACTTTTTAATTGCACTTTCTTCGAGATAAATGGAGATTAAAGCTGGGAGAGTAGTTTCATTAAGCTTGAAAACTTGACGTTTATAGCTATTCACGTATTTCGTTTTACGTTTTTTAAACAATAACAGACTTAACAAATCATGATCATTGGAATTATTTTTTAACACGAACTTAATTGTAATGCTTGGAAACATATCTACGTAAGTAATGCCAGATTATGTTAATAAAAACAACACCTCACGAAAAACATTGCATCATAGTACTTATTGAAACTCAGGCCTGGAAAAATTATTTTGCGTAATCACTTGTATAAAACAAATTATTTTGAAATTTATAAATCAAATTTTCACAATAGAAAAACTTGACCATAGTTCACATAACAATATTAGTTCCTACATCTCTAAAAAAACACAAACATATGTATGGATACCAATTACCAATGATTCAGATGTGGCGTTGAGCCTTTTTTTCCTGTCTTCCAATCGATAACCAAAATTCAACGATATTTTTTCTTCTTACGGATTGTACATACACCAGCACATAATATTATGTTTTTTTGTCGTTTTGATAATTTAAGAAAAAATCATAATAAAACTGACGTATTAGAATAGAAATTAAAACACTTTTGCACCTTGTTCCACTTATTTGTTTTCACCAGGACCGGTTTCATCCTACTACGGATATTTTCAGACTGGTCTTGGTGTAAATAAATAAGCGGAACAAATTGCAAAAGTGTTTTAATTTCAATTCTAATACAATGAAATTCCTAGACTAGACTCATTAAAACTGACGTGTTAAATATTTATTCATCGGCCAACGGTGCACAATATCTGCATTGCACCGGTCAAATTATTCTAATTATATAGCTCCTATCTCGTGGTTGCCTCGTTCCATCTAATACCGGCGCGAAATCGCCGAGTTTTGTACTGGATTCTTCAATACATCAGATACGCTGGCAGTGGATGAGAGGACACAGACAATAAACAACTTGTGAGGCTTTCATAGGTCGACTAATAAAACTTATAATAATATTCAAAATAGACATACCACTGATATATATATATATATAATATTATAATACAAAAGTTAAAAAAAACATTAATATTTCTTTACTACTACCTTACGATGTTCAGAATTTTTTGTATATTTTTTCTACCGCGATCAAAAAGACGTAAAAAGAAGTGTTATTGTAGATAATTTCTTAGATGTTAAAACATGTTATTTATAAGAGTATCTACGTGGGTACTTATTATAAGCTAGCTAGTATTATTAATCAAGCTTTCTTCTAATTCCAATTCTAATAATGGCTGTAGGCTGTGGCCAAACACGACCTTTCTTAATCCTTTATATCGATTTCGTTATATTCTTAGGAAGAGTAAGTTAACTTCGGTACTTAGCTGTTTTGTACTTAGCCGATGATAAATAATATTATCCTTTTAAGAGTCCTTAAGTTTCCCACTTACCATGAGAGCATTAAAAGATTTAAAAGTTTTTACAATCTTGAAAAACCATCAATCTAACTTTTTTTTATTGCCTGCACATAAATAGAATCAATCACATTCCTTTACTATCTTCCAATAATTGAACTGAACTTTATGAATTTTTAAGAACGTGAACAGTAGCTTTCTACTTCGGAAATACCCAATGGTATTGACTTGTAGATATATAACCTTTCGTGGAACATCGCGTGAATGCCGTTTCAATTTAATTTTTGTGGTTACACTGTAAATAATGAAATACATTACGTTCGAAATAGCAGGAGGCTAATTCTAATCACGAAATGACCGCAGGGACATTGCAGTATTGACAGAAAATTAAAAAATATGTTTTTGGAATTAAAATTGATGCTTATTTGTTTAATAAAGAAATTATCAAAATAAAAATATAACATTACATTTTTAGAAATTTAATTAAAATGCAAGTATTTAAGGATGTATTTTAGTTACAGCTGTTTCGACTTGTAAGGTCATTTATAAACTGTGGTGAAGTCACGTACGGACAACTTATTTATAAAATTTTAAAAGTCAATTTTTGAAGTCTAAATTACCGGTTAATCCAATTTTGCAGAGACACTAATTGAGAGGGTGATTATTGATTGTGTTGGATTCGGAATCTTCGGAATTGATTTAGAATGACGTCATTGCTTTGACTCATTTAAGTACTCATGTAACTAAAATACATCCTAAAATACTTGCAGAACTCGATAATGATATTATCAAATTTAATTTCTAAAAATTAAAATGGAGTTCTACGAATTAAACACAAAAACAATTAATAACATTAAATAATAACGTACTAGAATTCACAAAACCGGGGTTAGTGGAACTAAGTGAAGTTGTTTCAAAAAATGATTCGTTTCCGAATGGTGGTCCCTTACCCTCAAATACTGAGAGAATCTAAAATTCCGGATTGCGCTACAAGTTTGTCATACATAATATAACATTATTTACAGTCTAATTAATTTAAATATATTTTTTCTAAATATGCTTTTTGAGTTTTTAATTTTACAATATTTTATCTTACTTAAATCTTACAAAACTGATCAATCAGTTTGGTTGTAAGAAATCTTTCATTTTTCCTATTTATGTATTTGCTACAATAATATAATTAATTATACAGACCCACTCCAGGTTTCGAACCCGTGACGTCTGGACAGTAGCCTGCTTTTCTGATATAGACAAATAGCTTGCTGGTCTGCCATTGAGGTCGACGTGTTAAAGAATACCAAGCGATATTGGTTGAAACATTAACAAAATTGAAATACTAAAATAATATGCCTGCCCTAACCTCTGCGTTGAGTCGTAGATAGTTCCTTCAAAAATGTAAGGTTAATTGCACAGCAGTCATCTTAAACTAATAGCTCCATCTTTGATCTGCTTTAGCTCTCTATAATCCTCGCTCTACTTAAACGATTGCTTCATTATGCAATAATTGCTCTCCGTGGGCACTGGGCTAGTTTAATCCAATGAGAAAGCGGCTAATTCGAAAAGAAAATTAACCACATTAATTCGTAATTGAATTGTTAGCTCGGAACGACAGACTGATCAAGGTAATTGCGGGCAAACAAGTTCATCAAACGCCGGCCGCCCCGGTTCACTAGCTCCCATGCCAGTCCACTCCTATCGGCGGTTCATTGGAATTATTACAAGTATTTTTTTTTATTTTTTACATGAGCTCCACACAGGAGGCCCTCAGGAAAATAATTTCCCTCAGAGCCTATGTCATCTTTGGGGATTTTGTGTGGTTTTTTTAAGGAGAGGAAGGACAGGATAGTTCTGGAAAGGAAAAGGGTTCAAGGGGTGAGTAGGAATTTGGGGTTCAGTCAGCCTGATCATCCGCCTCCAAGACCTAGACAAACCTCACCCCATGAATCCGGGCACGACTGCTAAATCACCAAACCTATGTGACCTATGGCAGAGGTGTCGCGGCGGTACCTACCCATTTCCGCCACCCAAATTGAAAAAACGTATACTCCTATCGGCGCGGCGTTTCGTTGGAAAGATTGCCGGTTCACTCACATCGGCGCGACGGGTCATTGGAATTATTGAAACTTTACTCCTATCGGCGGGTGGTTCATTAGAAATATTATTAGTTCCCCCAATCACTAAAACGTCCAACCGCCTGTTTACAACCTACTTCCAACATTTGATGTCATCAATTATTACGTTTCTAATTATGGAACTAGTTTTTGGGGCTGGTCAATAAAAGGCTATGTTTTTTTAATGGGGTGACCAACAGACAAATCGTTCACTCATTTTTTTTTAAATATAATAATAATATTTGGGTGTGAGAATTTGATTAGAAAATTAACGTTTATATCAAGAAAATTTGTGGAAAAGAAAGATTTTCCCATTAATATTGGTACATTTCCTGGTTGCAATTTACCTAACAATTTTTGAAAATCTCCTACAACCATCATTAAAGCAGAAGGCTTTTCTTGTGCAATGATGGAGGAATAAGTTTAGAAATTAGTTGTCAGGGTTTTTAATATAGTGTATGTTTCTAATAAAAGTGGGTTTATCGGTAATGACCTTACGGGTAAGTATGTTTTCTGTATCTGTTCATAAATAATAAATAGAGCCTAGGAATTCAAAATAAATTGTACAGGGCCCTTAAGGTGATTTTTCAAATAAACGGCGCTCTAAAAATTATTATTATTATTGTTATTATTATTATCTAGCTGAGGAATTCTAAAAATATCAGGGAAGTATTGAACGTAGGACAAATAAAAAAAATTGAGTGCAGTTTACACGCGGTAGAAGCGAAACTTTACCAAAACAATGTCAACCAATAGGAGCCTTGAAAAGTTAGGTCATAATCAAAGCGGCCAATAAGCACAGACCTAGCGTCATTTCCGTTTCATATCTTAACCAATAGAAGCCTTGAAAAGTGACATCATAATTGTAGTGTTCTGTATTTTTAATACACACACTAACAGATTCTCCAACACACCATGGATAGAGATTACTTCTTGGGAATAATAGATTCTTGATGTTTATCTGGTTTTATTAAATACTTCGCGTATTAAAATATCGACCTCGTTAGTCGACCTGACTAAAGCTAAATTAGCTGGCTAAATTGAATCTGATGAGAGAGTTCTCCTGAACACTCTTCCTGAGCTCCTCAACCCTCTGTTCCTCATCACAGGTACTAAGCCATCTGCCATCTAGCGGAATCTAAAGACAGCTCTTAGCACTGCCATCTATGTCTACAAGCCGGAAGATTTTAGATACACTACAACAATTAAAGCGGCCAATGAGTGCAGTTTGATGTTTGTAGGTGCTGCTATGCGTCATTTCCGTTTTATCCGAATTTCAAATCATAACGGGGCCAAAGAAGTTACACTTTAAAAACTTATTAATTAATTTGTCAGGATGAAAGGTTTAAAGTCCTAAAACTAGAATAAACTAAAGCGTTCGAAAGTCGATTGTAATACGTTATGTATCCTTTACAATCTATGTTTACCCGAAATGACTAGCAAGAATAATTGTCTTAATTTAATCATCCGGGATGACTTAACATTCCCAAAAACAAATTAATCACTATCTTTAGCAGCAAAGCAGACAAATATAGCGACTTTAGTAACGAAAATGCGGCCATTATGCGTGTTTAATAGTTGTAATTCATTGTAAAGTGTGACTATCTAAATAACAGAGGCTGTCACGAGGCGATTCTAATGGTCTGTGGCAATTAGATGCATTAAACCACTAGAAGATATGTAGATATTACACATCAAAATAGAAATATTCGGTACATACCTACTAGCTAAATGTATGGATGCGATATATTGCTTCGACGCTGTTTCTTGGACCAGTTTCTATTTCGTTTGAAACACTAATCTACATCATACACATGTAGATGAGTGACGTAGATGAGTGTTTCACCAAAAAATGTAGACATAATTTGTCTCGACGCCACCTAGTGGGAGATTTAGCACTTACAATACCTTTCTCATAATAGTGGAAAAATGTAATAAGCAGTAAGTGTAGAATGAAACACTAGTAAATATTGAATTATTTGGCGGGCAGGAGATATGCCGAGGTAGCTCAGTGGATAAGAGCAGTTCACCGGAAATCAGAAGGACGCGGGTTCGAGTCCCGTCGGCGGCATGTATCTTTTCTCGGGAGATTTTTTTCAATGTAGATGAGTGTTTCAGGCTGATAATTATTACTTATAATAATTGTTTTCAAATAGATGTATTTAAAAAGATATTTTCATTTGTTAACATAGTTTTGCTTAAAAACATTTAATAAATATTTTTTTAAATATAATCATTTTGTTACATTAAGGATGGGTAGTTAAAATTTTTCGAGTCCCAATTGCGACCATTATCTTTTTCTGTTTTTCTGTGTCTTGTTCTCTTTCATATTTTCGTTTAGATTATTATTGTTAACTTATTCTAATATGAATAATGATTTATTTATGGTTTCAATATTGGTATAATTCATTAAAGGTACCCATCAGCCCACTCATGCATTTTTGGTGTTTTGGTTGATATGTTTTGGTGTTTTTATATGTAGTTATTTTATTTATGCTGCCTCACTCAAATTTGTAAATGTCAACCTCAATACTGGCTATCAGTCCTCATGAGGTTAATATTTTAATGTAAAAAAATAACATTAGTGAGAAGATATAAATAAATAAATATATAGAGCTTCAGAGAGTAACTACTAACGTGTGTATTTAACCGTGCTCGCTATTAATAAACATCCATTTTGGTTACGTAAGTTTGAAGAAAAGTGCGTATCTGGAAAAGTAGTGGTCTGCCAAATACGCAGTTTTCAACAGTCCCGATAAAACAGGCCAGAATCGGTGAATAATATTTGCCAGCCCTAGTTAACATTAATTTGTGCGTATTATTATTATAACCCATGAGCGGCGACCTGTCAAATTATCACGGTGGGTTTAACTGTCAATAGATGCTCCACGACTAGGTAAAATAAGCATGGCATTTAGCCGGACCGAGCACTGATAATTACAAAATTGAAGAAATCTGACACTGATTGACTGGCAGACAGAAGCCTTTAATATTTGATTATAAAATGGGACCTAATAATTTAGAGTGTATAATTTTCATTAATAATAATCCATTATATTATAATCGACCTACTTCAATCCGTGTCAATACGTTTAATCCAAATTGCTATTGGCTTTTGAACGTACTTATAATGATTAATACGGAGGGTAAAACATCTGTGTCTCGAAAGTATTACTTTAACCGAAACAGCTGAAATAAAATTCCGAATTTAATTAACACAAAAATGACATTGAGTCCGGTAAATCCAAAGCAAGATAGTAGATGATAATTACGCTCTCGCCGAGTAGTCTCGCCGAGACATTTGAACTCTCACAAGGCAAGGGAGACAACGTGCAACTATCTTTATTGCTTGCATTCAGGCTTCACTTCCTTTTAAACAAGCACAAACAACTGACATGGTATGGAACACCACGAGGTGAGACGAAAGCGTCTACCACACTCTTGGGTTGTCTTGTCCCTTTGTTTTAGAAAAAATAATGACAATTGCTTTGTTCTTCCTTTTTACTAGCATGAGCTAAACATGTAAAAATGTAATTAAGCGATAATTTACCTTGTAGGTAATAAGAAATAGACGTACGAGTATATTACAATAATTAACCAACCAAACCGAAATGTTAATAGGCACACGTTATCCACCAGAATGATAATGAATGATTTACTGCTTCAGATATAATTAGTACATACCAACTAATGTGATGTACTTAATACTACATTTAGCATAATATTATACCTAGGTTATTGTATAATATCAATAGCAATATCCAGTTCGCACGTGATTAGAGAGTACGCCAGAGAACAGTAATTAATAATAAGATAAGATGTAATAATATAATCAGACGATTAGCAGAGATTGACATCCGAAGGGTAACCTATCCATAGGCAGATAATACGCAGTGATACTCTACCACCAGAAAACAACAAGCTTAATGGCACTCTTCCAAAATTAGGTATTACTATCAATTTTTGTTTGGATTTTAATTTGATATAAGGGATGTTCAAGACGTCAAACTTTTACCAGCGATTCCTGGGCTCATTTTGAGTATAAAAGATGAATTCCATTTTTCTCTCCGGTGTTTTTTTAGACGTCTTTTTGCATTATTCTATTCTACGCAAGGGCGAGTTAATTTTTTTGTCTGATTCACTTCACGGAAAATTATTTTCAGTCGAAAATTGATAATAGAATCATTAATATTTTACCCGTAATAAGAATCGAACAAACTTTTAAGAGAATTAAAAATATTTTAAACGTAATCTAACGGAGAGCGCTCGGTATAGTCAGCTTTCATCAAAAGTGAATAACGTGTTATTTTAATGTTTAGCAAAACGTCTTTTCGAGGTTAATAGCTTTTTAATAATTTATTTCCTTTTGGGCCGTAATTTCAACAGATTACATCTTACTAACTGTCAATCTTAACGTGAAACAGTTCAAGCGCCCTTACCGCTGAAATCGGTTTGGTTCCATTATGGGAATGAATACATTTAATGCCTAGTACAGTTTACATACACATAGCCCTGTGATGTACCAGTAACCATTACACACTAGGTACCCAGTCCAGGAGTCCAGTATTTGAAGTATTCAGCACCATTCAGTGTCCAGTATGTCAAATCTTAGCGGAACCATTAGGCGCACATTGCTAGACTGTCGTGTCGTTTTGAACAGACTGGCATTTGAAAGCCGCAAATATCTGAAACGGGTAAGGTTTCTCTGGTAATTATTTACTTGAGGCATTGCTTGAGACAACAGACCAACTGGAGCGAGTAATCTATTTCATTCGAAAGATCCAAAACCACCCCGTGGCCAATGAGGCGGTTTGTGAACTCTAGTTAAAGCGAAGGTCATTATAATTTTTTTAATAAATAAACAGAGCATTAACTGCATTTACCTTAGACTTTATGAGTAGGCGAAAGTCATTATTGAAATGGAAAGGTAATATTTTTTATTTCAAATAAATAAATGTATTTCATTTGTCAAACATATTTATTTACATCTCCGTAAAATTAGAAAAATAGTTAATAATTATCACACCCCTCATTTTTAGCAAATGTTTTTAAGGGGAACGTATGCGTGGCCCATTTCAGGGCGTTTCATACAAATCTAAAATAGTTAAATTATTTTTTTAATGTTTTTCATTTACTCACAAATAATTGCCTAAATTGTCTCCAAAATCATGAAACACTAAAATCTTGAATGGCCTATATCTTATAATTTAGAGCAAAAATAAATAAAGTAGCTCACATCCTTACTAGATATTTGATATACCTTTTGATAACAAAAATAATTTTTCAGGTTGGTTCGGTATTTTGATCTCAAATCCAAATCTAAGATTTGTATGAAACGCGCCGAAATGGGCCGCGCATACGTTCCCCTTAAGTTAATGGTAATTAATAGGTAAACAAATTTCTACGAATAGTTTCTTCTTCAATATTTGCAAAATAACTTTGTGGCATTATTTATTATTTAATTAATAAGAGATAACTTTGTATAAACCACTTTTTTAATAAACAATATTGACATGTTTCAATAACAATGTTAGATAACATTGTTATTGAAACATGTCGATATTGTTTATTAAAAAAGTGGTTTCTACGAATAGGGTTAAAATTGGGAAAAATTCAGAGAAAAAATGAAGTCATAAATAGATCTGAGATTAAAGATATTATTCCCACAACAAAACACATAATATCTCTTTTGATATAATCGACATGTCTCATTGTATCAAGGTATTTTAACTTATAAAGGAATAATTAAACAAAATATATAATAAAGCCAACCATTTAAGCAGATAACATTTGGGCGCAGTAGTTTCATAGAAATTCAAATGCGAAATTGTCATCAAATGACCATTCAGCGCCATTTTGTTTCTTTGACATTTAAAAGGTCCCCGTCAAACGCCGATTCTATAAATGTTTCAGTTTTCAATCAAATTGTTATAAGCTGACAAACTTAACAATATGATAGTTGTCCTATTCTTTCATTAGCTCCATGCAGGAGGCCCGAGAAAAATAATTCCCTTCAGGGTCTCTATCATCTGTAGTGGGAGGGGTCTTCTGCTGATTGCAATTTGTTCAATAGCTGAAACCCATAGAATAGGCATTTAACGGAAACCTCTCAAATGTAAAAAAAATGGCAGCGAATGGCAATTTGATGAATTTCTGCGAAACAACTGTGCTTTGGTATAAAGTTAATACTGCTTCTAAAAGGTATATTTTTTGTCTGATAATATGTGTTTTTGGTGGTTTAGTAATGCGTGGTAAATACAGATTTATTGTAAACTTCCATTGAATATCTGTTCCTAAGTGCGGAAGGCATAGTGTGAGCCCGCCTAGGAAACAATGTAAACTTGGATAACATTTATTGAAGTACGATTTATTGTTAAACTAATCCCGGTTTAAGTAGTTAGTAACAGCATAACAAGTTACAGTTACCCGTTACTAAGTTGACTATTTAATTATAAATGGACGTACCTCACAATTAATCAGGTCATAATTAATTGCACGATTCACCGAATTGATTTAATGCTCCGAGGAGTCATAATTATTTGTGAAATTAATTATTTTGTTCGGCGTAATTGTTAAATTACGGTTTTCCGGAATTATGAAATGATATTTATCAATGATTTCGTTTTTTGGTAAAATGTGTAGGTTTTGTCAAAAAAAACTAACCGATGATTTATTGAAATGGTGCATTATCAATCAAATATTTATTCGGTATTTGTTATGAAAAACTTTAATAAGTAACTAATTTATTTTATGTTGAAATTGTATTTAATATTATAATTGTATTTAACCGACTGTTGTTCTCTCCTATCGGAAGTTGACTATCATTGGGGCAATCTTTGTCTTGCATGCAACAGCTTGGTGTATGTAGGTTCTAAACACCAGACACGTAGGTTTCAAAGCAATGAATTAAGGCGTCTTACTCTACAACGTCTCTATCTATCAGTTTTCTAATCCTGCATACATAATGCATCGCTCCTTATGACACGGCCAACATAATTGAGTTTAAAAAAAAGTAAAACAGCCACAGATTAACTGTGGTCAAGAAATGAAATATTTTTTTTAGATGTGATTGTTTCTGTCATAATGCGAGTTATTTTTTATTGCGAAATGCCACGTAACGAAATCCGCGAAAGCCCAAACTCGGAACCCGGAACGCAGAACGCAGGTAGAGGTAAAGAGAAACGAGCACAAGCGGTCAGCGCCGGAAGCCGCCTAGCGGGACACGGCGAAACTAAATCACGGCGCAATTTCCATTATAAACACATTTCCAACACCCTCCACTCACATCCAACAATAATAACAATAATAAAGCCCTACCCAGCGAAATGCGAGTGATTTATGGCGAATAATACCCGTGCCCTCTGCGGGTTTATTTGTCCGTTTTATACTTTTTTATGATTGAGCCCCTTCTAGGATGTGGCGACTCAATGCCGAAAGACAAACTTTTATTGGCCTTTGACGGTCGTTAGCGACGTTGAGCTCATTTTGATGGGACAGAATAAATTTGTTTTATTTGACAACCGAGTTACTATAATTAATACGAAGTATTATTTGTGGATCCGAGTGAATATTTGAATCGATTTTATGTAAATAAGCGCAGACCCGTAAAAATCATGGGGAATAAAAAGCCTTTTTAAAATATACGCATGTACAATTATAACATATGGCATATACTACATGACTGAGAATCGAACCTCTGTGAACTGCTTGGAAGGCAACTGTGTTGACCATTTTTCATCACCAACTGGTGTAAGAACGTCAGCATAAACACTGAATAAATAAAAATTATGGATTTTTAAACGCTACGTTGATATATAAAGTTTTAGAGTGACGTTTAGTCACAACCAAACTTCTTTAATTATACCTACGCAATACTTTAATCGATTTTTTCAGTCCATGGCATATTTTTCGTCAATTCTACAAGAAACCTCAACTCTTGAAAATCTAAAAAATATTAGATTTGTATACCTACTGTGTTTAAAACATAACACCTACAAGTAAAAAATAATACTCCCACCTTGAAACTCTTATTTTGCAGATCACTTTGAAAATCTAATATACCTTTGTAAGATTTAAAAAGACAAACAGATAGTGACGTGTGCCAAAATAATCCAATCACGTTGGACGGAATAGAATAAGGGGGCACCAAATGCAAGGTCATCAAACTGATAACCAAAGGAAAGATATAGAATCTGAAGTAAACGCAAAGTAATACGTCTAATCTCATGGCTTCGAAACACCCTTGGTTCTATTTCAGTTCTTGGTGATAAGGATTGAATGACTCATTCATTATTATTGTGTTTAGTTTGTAGAACTCCATTTCATTTTTTTACAATTTGTGGATCTAATTTTATAATGTTGTCATAAAGTTCTGCAAGTATTTAAGTTTTTATTTTCGTAGCAGCTTTTGGGGTGGGCATTCATTAGTTATTTGAGCTCAAAATGGGGGGGGGTCCAGTAAAATCTCACAAAATCTCATTTAAACTGGGAGGGGAGGGGGGGTCAATAAAAATCTCACGTTAACTTTATCCCAATTTTTTTTTGCTGAAAAAGTCTAATGACGTGGGGGGGAGGAAAAAACCCATCCCACTCTATCCCATACCGCCCCATCATATCCCATTATGTCCCCTTCGTTGAGGTAAATGTGATCTTTAACAGTTTTTCATCGTATTATCGCGATCATATTTACCTCAACGGGGGGGGGGCTAATTGGATAGGATGGGGCGGGATGGGATAGGATGGGAACCCAGATTTACCACTGATCTCACGTAGGGGAAGGGGAGTACCACCAAATCTCACTTAATCTCACCAGGGGGTGAGGGGTCTAAATTGAAAAAAAAACTGCTCAAGTAATTAATAGACCCCTCCTTATTAAACTGTGGTAAAAATGCCACTTTGGGATGACACATTTTCGTGTTTTTATTCAACACTACCCTATTTGTACTTGTAGGACGTTTAGAGTGATTTACTAATATTTTAGGAAAAAAAACAATTTACTAAGAAAATCGAATGCTTGAGGCACTTGCCGTAAAAAAATCCCCCTCTTAATGGTGGCAGGTTTGTCTTTATTGTTTTGAAATGACGTCAGTGGTCAGTATCACCCGGTTATGGAAATTAATTAAAAAGTATAAAATAAGGAGTGGTGAAAAATAAATTTTCTTTGATTATTTATTTATTGTAACAACTGTGTAACTCAAATACTCGTGGAACTTTATAAGAGCAATATTGAATTTGATTTACTTTAAATTTTTAAAAGACAGTCCCCGTTGTGAGACTACACGATGAAATGTTATGTTGCTTCATTTATCTACAAATTTACAAAACTTAATTTTCTTGGTGACTGGCAGTGTTCGAAAATTGATGTTTAAGTTAAGTTGCCGAGAGAATTTTTTCGTTAGAGCTCCAGGTGAAATTCGAAATAAATGCAGAATGCATCACGTGTAAGGTACACCATAGGCGTACCATTAGGTAGGCGCCTCCATGGGGCGCAAAGGGCGCGTCCAATTTCCTGTCCACCCTCGCTACCTGCGGAGCGCCGGAGGTCCAATATCCGATGTCAGTGCAGAGGGGGTGCAAGCAGGAGTTCGCAGGGATCCAGGGCGCAGGTTCCAGGGGCAGGCAGTCTGGTGGCACGGGGCGGCGGGAGGAGGAATGCTAATCGAGGGAGACGCATCCGCAGGTGCAGGCATTATGCGTCTGGAATACATTGCATAATTTCCACATATTGGAGAATTAACATACTCACGCGTCAACACGCAAGACCAAACAAAGCGCCAACACACGCAGAGGTCCCTACGCACCACCATCTATAGATTATTATTATTATACGTGTAGACCAAGTGGACTCAATATATAAAGGTTTTGTAAAAGCGTTTGACAAAGTTAACCACAAAATTCTTTGCAATAAATATAGTAAATTAGGAATAGATGGTTAACTATTGGAATGAATAAAGAGTTATCATATTAATAGAATTCTTCAAGTACAAAATAATTTATATTTTTATATATGAATACCTCACAAGAGTCCCAGCTGCTCCCACCTGGAGCCAGTGAGAATATGACATCCCCAATTGGGGTATGTTGTAAGGCTGAAGGTAGTGGGAAGGGAAGGAGATGGGATAGAAAAAAGTGGGAAAATACCTGGCTATTCAAATCTGGTCACCAAACACGGTTTAAACCATTTCAACCAACGTGTCAATTCTAAATGGTGGTCTTACACCAGGACGATACTGAGTGTATCTTCCACTCTGGAAGGCGAGGCTAATAAACTATATATTTTTTTTTTAATAAGTTAATTGTGAAATAAAACAAATAAATCAAATAAAATTTATTTATGAACGGTAGATTCGATCCCGCGATCTTCGGATTGTGAGTCAAGAGCCTTACCCTTCGACCAGACGGCCATCTTTCTTCTAATTTAATTCACTCTAACCTGTCACGCACATTCATGGCTACTAGCGGTGAACCTCAAGGGTCACATTTAGGCCCAATACCCTTCTTACTTTTTATGAATGAAATCTTCACTGTTTTATACATTAACGGCCATTAACCAGCCAGCGGCCGAGAATTCATATTTCGTCGAAAGGTGTTCTTACGATCGTACAAGACGGTTACAATAAGAAAGATTAATTATTCTCCGTACCAGCTTTTTAAAATAATAGCTGAATATCGATTTTATTTCATTAAAATTTTGCTTTAATTTATACCTACATTTAAAAATGCTGAAAGGTGTGATAATAAAACTATTAAAATTGCGTACTTTTTGTAATTATTTTTTTATCATAAGTATTTACAATTTTTCAATAATGTCTAAGCAAAATAAAAATGTAAAAAAATCAGAAATACATATATTAAGTTTGTAACACCGTAAATAAATATACAAACCGAAGTATTTGCGTTACAAAACACGTGTGCGGATCTTTTTTCAAATGATTTTATTTAATCTTAAATTAAAATTTTGAAAAATAGCTTTCTTTGATAATTTATTGATTTATTTTACTGTATGATTATATAATTTAAAATGTGTGTGGTATAATACAAAATTTTGTTTGAAAATTTAACAAATCTGCTAACGACCTATGGTAAAACCTTATTGTACTAAAAATTAACATATTTTCCCAAAATTTAAAACATAGCTTCACTAGATTAAAGAACAGTCTCTTTCGATATCAATTTATAATTTTTTGGTGAAAAGAGTCAATACGTCTAAAATTTGATTTAAAATTGACATATTTCCGGTTTTGTCTGGTTATTCCCTCTTAATATTGAAATGTTGCTTTTCGTCGATGATCTATTTACTATTAAACTATTTTTATTTAATTTTTTTATTTAATATTTATATGTTTTTTTTACAATAAGTATATATTTTTACGGAGGCGTTCCGTGTTTGAGTGTTTGATTCTTCGGCTGGCTAAGTCGTCCATCACGACTCAACCAACATTTTCGGCTTACTGTGGTGATAGTAGGAGATTTTCAAATATTGTCGTGATATTCATAACCCGGAATATTTTCCTTTCTTTAAAAAAAATCCGAAATGCGAAACACGTAGTTTGATTTCTAATCTAAATCAAATGAATAAGACAAATATTTGAGTACAGACATTACAGGAATGCCAATGCGAATACATAGAACAAAAGCGAAAAAGTCGATTGATTATGTTGACTCAGCTCTAATTTAATATGGTATTTGAAAACGTGTGTGTGAAAAAATCCTTTGTTGCGACAGAATGTGAAATAAATAGATCCACAAGATTAGCGTGCCTCGTGTAATTGAATCGGAATACCTTGCTGACAGCAAAAGCGTTTAAATTCTGTTTATTGGTCGGCTAAAGCTCGCTTGATCCTCTCAGCCATTTGCATACGTTCAATTACTTATTAAGGTGTATTTTTACCCAGTCCCAGACAACGAGAGCACTATTTTGTAGTTGGGGTTGGAGTATTTTAACGTTTATGTATATTCAATTGAAAGTAACCGCACAGTCCGTTGGAAAATCAGTGTTTATTGTTTGTCTTTTCGAATTCAATCACTACCTTCAGAAGGAACCTATAATTGCATGTACCTGCGACGATTTACTGCTTTGTAATTATTTAATTATTCGCCTAATTATGCATTGGCTCTATGATATGTGTTTACAATTAACGAAGAAATGTACATGTACATATGTATACACAAAAATTTTATTTTGATCCTACTTGTTTTATGTACCTACTTGTAATTTAATTTATTATTACGCATTACACCTTAAAGTCGTACTAAGAATGTTGAGATTAATGGTGTCACCTATAATTTGGAATCGCTATAATCATATTGAAAATTTAATAATTATAATGTGATGCATTCTGTTGGCGAGGCAGTAAATAAAGTAAAAAATGTATGTCTCTAGACTTGAGCCAGATTTTAAGGAATATCGCATCTTGTTTACTTTACAGCAGATTATATCTGATAATATGAAGCATTAACACAGGTATCATGCAATTGGATCAGCTATTCTGTCTAGAATATATTATCTAGGTCAGTGGTTTGCCAAACGCATTAGTCAAAAGAGCAATATCAGTAGTAGGTACATAGATATAGGTTTATTTCGAGAGACAAAAATTCTTTTCAAGAACCCTGTTTTTAGAAGTTGGTTAAAACTAGATATTATGCTGAATAAAACTATAAGTTGATATGCTTATGTAAAAAAAATATATAAAAATTGTGTTTTAAAAAAAATTACATTTTTATCAAAATAATATGAAATATTCAATAAAATGAAATCATTACATAGTGTAAAATGAAATCGCAAAAAATGTTTGTGCGCTTAGATCTTTTAAGTCATTCAAGAGGAAGGTTTATATGTATAATACATGCTTATTATAGTAGAGAAAAGCCGAGAAATTCCAATATTCAATTCAGGCAGCGGGCAGCGGGCAGCTGGCAGGCGGGTGGTGTGGATATAAAGGTTGGGTAATGGCGTTGTGTTTCTTTAGCCACAGCAACGTGTTTCCGGGTCTGCTAGTATTAAATAAAATGACGTACTTATGAAAACTTAAATGGATATTTAACGACAATATGCTATTTCCATCGTGAGGCAAAGAATAATTTTATAGTTATATATATATTTTTTTTTTAATGCCGGTAACCCGGGCGTTTATTAACATCAATAGTATAATATACAAATCAATATTAGGTATGTAGGTATTCAATTCGTTATTTTGAACGAAACTTTTTGACAGAACGCAACAATATTAATTTTATTATGTCGAACGAAGTCAATTGACGTAACAAACAAATAAAAATAAGAAAGTTAAATAGTGACCCAAAAGGCGAAATAATAAAGAAAATTCCAAATAAATTCGAAAATCCAAATGGAATATCGTTTACTTGACTACAAGGGAGGATATTTTGTATAAACCATTAAAATGTTAGTGTTGTAATGTTTTCATCGGTTCCCTTTTAAATACAGATTTTTTCATTCCAAATAACACGAATGGTATCTGAATTCAAAAGTATGACGTATATTTCTGAGCGAGGATTACATTGAATCTTCCCTCTTATCATTTAAGAATACATTTCGCAACATTTCTTCCTTCCTGGAATTTTTTTTGTAAAATTTAGGGGCACACTGAAAAACCTCCGAAGGCGTAGTAAAATTAATTATCCTTATAATTCACAATGCTTTCCACGTAGGCGTGCTAAAGGACACAAACTCGCAGGGATTTTAGAATTAACAAAATGTTGAAGTATCACTCGGCTTGTATATTATTATA
Source organism: Limnephilus lunatus (assembly GCA_917563855.2). Taxonomy (NCBI): domain Eukaryota; kingdom Metazoa; phylum Arthropoda; class Insecta; order Trichoptera; family Limnephilidae; genus Limnephilus; species Limnephilus lunatus. The sequence goes on along the minus strand of OU830598.1, from coordinate 71,818,961 downwards.
GGCCTTCCACACTCTATGTATATTTAGCCAAAACGGAGATTTGAGCACGTAGCACGCCTTATCAAATATTTATTTCAGCGCGTCTCACGGAAGAGACCATCACATTTTGAAGTACATCTATTAGTCCGCAATTTATTGGTTATAATAAATAAACCTATCTTATTATGAAACCAAAGATATAGCAGCTGCTAATATCAATGAATTAAAGTATTACAGCTTCATGCAAATAATGGATGGCTATGTGTAAATTATTGTCGAAATCTTGAGATCAAACCGTATCATCTGCGTAAAATAAAAAGATCGCTTTCAGAGTGACAGCAGTCTATGGCTCACTTAGTTGAGGGAAGCCAACTTAGTCAATAAATATCCCAGAAAGCATTCTGAATTATTTAGAGTAGAGTAAACAGATCATTATAAGCGTAAATATTGTTGTTTTACTCACATTTCATGGAATATAAACAGCGTTAAAGATGAATCATTCATAAAACTCTAAATATTTACAATAAAAAATGATCGCGTTAGAAATTTAAGAACGCCATTTATTTCTTTCGATTTTCTAAAGCAGCTTTTTTAGAAAACTTAGTGCTAAGATAAAATCAAATTTTTTATACATTTTCTTGGATGTTTTTCTTTAGTTTGTCGACTTTATACAATTATTAATATATATTACAGCAATCTTCCTTAAGTGTCCAAGTCCGAATAGAAAATTTCATCTGTTGACTATATTCATACCTAGTAAAGGTCCATATTTAGATTCCTTCTGAGAAAATACGCAGACGTAAAACATTTAAAATACTCTTACTTGTCATAGATCCAAATAAAGACACTAAGGAGGCAAATTTTATCAAAAATAAATTAGGCTTGAGTTTTAATAATATACCTAACATATTATCCGAATAGAGATTTTTTTTTAAAGAAAGACATACATTCCCGGGTTACAAATAACCCAATAGTATTTGAAAATCTCCTACTACCACCACAGAAAGCCGAAAATATTGCTTGTGTTGTGATAGAGGACTTAGCCAGCCGAGGAATCAAACATGCGACGCCCGGGTGGGACCCAAGCGCTATGCCCACTCAACCACTGACCAGAGGAATAGAGATATTGAGGAAGTATACTAGATACAAATAGATTGACCTAAAACAATGGTATTCTTATTAGAATAGATCCAATAACGGGTTCAATTTGAGAAAATCAGGAAGCCTTAAATAAATTATTCGAAAAATTGATAATATTTTTACCGATTACAGCAGACCCAAAGTGAATTGCTGAAATAGAATAATAATGAACAAAAAAGATAAAAATAAATAGACTTACCAAAATTTATACAAATTTTCTTACCGAACACAGGATCCAAATTAAGATATACAGAATGGATATCGCAAAACATTGGACGAAAATAGTTAGAACTGTGATGTTAATTTCTATTTTATTTTAATCCTGATATGCCTGAATGGAAATTAATAATAATTGATTCTTTGACACACATCGGATTCTATCAGGATGTCTCACTTTTGTAGCTAGCTACTTACACAATCGTAGTCAGTACCTATTTCAGTTAAGGACACCAGCTTTCTCACGAATACAAAACTAACTCCGGGATTCACCAGGGATCGAATCTAGGACCCCTCCTCTTTCTTTTATTCATTAATGATATAGGCAAAACCATTAACCGCTCAAAATATCTCCTCTTCGCTGACGATATTAAACTTTTCAGAGCTATTAAAACTAGTATAGATTCCATTCTTCTGCAGAATGACCTTGATTCTCTTTTCAAATGGTCGGAATTAAATAACTTACCCTTCAGCATCCAGAAATGCAGTGTCGTTACATTTACAAGATCCAAAGACACATTTATATTCCCATACCACATTAATAAAATTATACTAACACGCAAAAACGAGATTAGAGAACTTGGCGTGATTTTTTAAGCAAATCTCTTCTTCAAATCCCACATAAATGACATTTTTTCCCGCGCCAACAAAATGCTCGGATTTGTTCTTCGTAATGTGAGATCATTTACTAACGGAATTACAATACGAAGAACATATGAAGCACTTGACCGCAGCATCCTCGAATACAGCTCCATTATTTGGGCTCCCTCTGAACAAAACTATATCCCAGATATAGAAAGAGTACAAAAAAGTTTATGCGTTACCTGTATATGAGGGAATATAGAGACTACCCATTCCTGTTTCCATCGTTCTTAACAGGAATGCTCGATCATAATAATACCTTAGAAGCCCGCCGAAAAATATTTTTGGGAAAACATTTTTTTATGCTGATCTCCGGTACTGTACTGAATCGACCTATGTTAAAGGAGATTAACCTATATGTCCCTAACGCGTATACTCGTGGGAGATCCCACGCATTTTTTGTGCTTCGAAAGCAAGAACTTCTTCCTTTCAGAATGCGCCATTAAACAGAGCAATTCAACTGCTTAACAATTTTGCAATGAGCATCGACATCGCTATAGAGAGATCAGTAACTTATGAAATATCTACGTCTCAACATAGTGAAACTGCTCCCATGGAATTTTATTTCTCTTAAATGTTGTATTCTTCTCCGTAATAATTTGGTGTATAACTATTTTATGGAGAACCCGGAAAAAATAAATAACTAAATTATAATAATTTCTTTCGATAAGTGATGAGAATTTGAATAAGATAATTAGTATTCCAATATAATCATATAATGATATCTGCCTCAAAACTCTACCAGAAAATAATGACAAAATTTCTCCAAAACAATGAGGATTTCCCTCAAATAATCATGCGTCTGGCATCCTGAGTGTTATTTCCCTCTTTAAAAATATAATATTCGCAAGCGTGTACACTTTACAGTAGACCTCTACAAGTATTCGACCTGTCCGAACTGAAGTGAGCGGAGTCTAATGCAATTAAAATGCCTCGTATGAGTTACTAATGGACGCCACGTCGAGGTAATTCAATCATAGCCTTAATAAGAAAGCTCCGACACTTACCTCACCAAGAAAGTAACACGGGCAAGATGACGAGCTTTTATCACTAAGTGCCATCATTTGAACCGAAATGCATATTTATTTTTGTTGTGAAGAAGACTAAAAGTTTGAGTTATTATCGGAATGTATTTTTTTAAGAGTCCATTATAATCATACCTTCGCAGAGATGTAGTTAAATATCCTGTTGTCTTATGTGAATGTCCAAGTTCAAATCCCACCATCTACGGCGCAAATTTCTAATAAAAAATAATACGATAATAATAATTTTAAAAAAATTACAACTCAAATTGATGAATTATGTAGAAAATGTTTGGCTTTTCCGGAAACTATAGAACATATTATATCGGGATGTTCTGTAATAACGCCGTCCGAGTATATATTTAGGCACAATCAACTTTTAAAAATAATTTACCAAAGTTTGGTAATTAAACTTAACTTGATTGACTGCCGTAATATGGTACCATATTATGAATATGCAAATTCATTTTTAGAAATGAATTTTATAAAATTTATTACGAAAGAACAATTAGTCATAATATACCTGATATAGTTTTACATGACAAATTTAAAAAAAAAACTTATATCATTGATGTCGCTATTCCAAATTGCTGTAATATTCAGAAAACTGTATCTGAAAAAAAAAGAGAATATACATTTAGGAAATGAGATTAAAAGAATATGGCATTCTCAGAATACAAAAATACCACCATTTGTTATTTCGGCTACTGGAATTATACCTAGCTCTCTCTTTCAAAATTTAGGCTTATTAGATTTGTCAAAGAATTTATATATAAAAATGCAAAAGTCAGTCATTTAAAATACATGTAGGATTATGAAAGATTTTTTAAATATTTATATTGGGGGATCAGTAGGATTTATCGGTCAAGTTAGGAGTTCTACCGAGCCGAACCCTCTGATATGAAAATATCTGGAGTCGATGAATTTTTTTCCCATTTGGTCTCTGGTGGATTGACGTATTGTTCTTGAATTGTTTTGTATTTATTATACTTATGTAGTGCACTTACATAGCGTGAATTGACTAGATACACATTTGTCGAAAAGTGTGTCGAAGGGTTCAGTCTTTCCTGTGGGGAAGATTTAACCCGGACATAAAATCTGGAGCACCGTAATTAGACTGAGTCGGTGTCTCAAATTCTTTTGATGTCTTCCTCTTTCGACAATATTTTAAAACCAACCGTGACTGAATTGCAGTCTTAATACCCGATATAAGAAGGGGCATACCAGGAACACATGGCACGATCAAATAATGATGTACTTACTTAAGATGGGTCACGCCAAAAGTCAGAATATCAGTAACATATGAATTTTGAGACGTTTGAACGTGGATGGAGCAAGAAATGGTGCCTAATTAGGCATTTCATTTTTCTAGCACATGTTAAATTATTAATTTGACGAAATGTTCTACTTATGTAAGAAGAAACCTCTGTGTATCTACCCATATAAATAGGAAAAAAGTGAACAATATATATAAAGAGAAATGGGTAATTACGAGTACTATGCAATTCACACAAAGTCTACGAAAGATGCCACAGGAAATCTATGTGTTATTTTATTTGGTGACGATTATTATCAAAAATGTACAGTTTTTGGAGAATTAGAAATCGAATTAATGAAAACTTGAGCGCCTTTTGCCATCGTGGTGACTTTTTATTTTACATTATCTCCACACAGGAGGCCCCGAGGATAATAATTTCCCTCAGGGCCTATGTCATCTTGGATGCTGTGTGGAGGGTCTTTTTGAGGAGAGGAAAGAATGAACATTGGTCTTGAAGAGACCCATGTTGTAGGAAGGACGAAACTCAGAGGCCGGCAAATCATTCCACAGCCGAGCTATTGAACACAAGAACGAGTCGAAGAAGCGACCCGTTCTCATTGGACAAATGTCAACCGTGTTCAAATGTTGGGAACGCGTTTGGCGTGATTCCCAAATATGCACCGGTGCCGAAGGGATCAATGACGCTAGTTCCTCGGAGCATCTTCCATTGTAATACTTCCATTGTAGAACAAGGATAGCACTCCCACCCGACGCCTGTGCTCTAAAGATTGCAATCCATATGTTAAGATGGGAGAATCTATCAAACGGACCGCCCGTTTCTACACAGAGTCGATGGTATTTTTCAGGTATTTTGGAGCTCCAGACCAGAGGTCGCTGCCAAATTCAACCAAATTTAATTTCGTAGTAGACTAGCTGACCCGGACATGGATTGCTGTGGCTAACGAAACACAACACCATCTACTTGATGGTTACCCAACCTTTATAACCACCACCATCTGTTAATTTGCATACAAAACTAATCCACCCCGCCCGCTTCCCAGCCCGCTCTCCACCACATACAGAAATTTTCCTTTATATTTGAACTAATTTACACAAAACCTTGACAAATTATATACCTAAGCCCTCATCATAAATCACTCTTTCTATTAGTGAAAACCGCATGAAAATCCATTCAGTAGTTTTTGAGTTTATCGCGAACAGATAGACATACAGACGCGGCGGAGGATTTTAATTGATAATGTAGAGATAATAACAGATAATACACAACTATAAGTTTCAGATCTAGTTTAGTGTAAGAAGCATAGATGTTTTATTTTTAAACTGCTTGTACTTTTAAAAGATTGATTCGAGCTTACGACGAACGCGAACGTCTTGGAAATAAGCAGCAATTAATTATAACGCCGTTTAACAGTTAAGACCCGTATAATCTCCTTGTTAAATAAAGTTGCGGTGAATACAAATGAACACACGTGCATTGTGATTGATTTGAATGAATTTATAACAAATAATGTTAAATAATACAATGTATCTTCTTTAGTGAAGAAAATGCTGACAAAGGAATGTATCACAAAAAAGTTAACGCTTTCAACACCGTAATAGCGATTTGAACAAAAAATCTAAATCCCTCAAAAAGAAACATCAAGTATATTATTTCCGACATTGCTGGAGACAGAGCTGGTGTAATTAAAACTTCACCTCGTGTTAAATATTGTCAAGTATTTGTTATTTGGCATACAATCATGCATATTGCATACCCCTTGGTAAGTGTCAAAGCTGTCATAAAATCTAAAAAATGCATGCTTATTGCAGAGCATACCGGCTGTTCTCAAGCAAAACCAAGTTACCGATATTTTTCCTACATTTTGGTTAATCATGAGCACAAAAATTTAAGCAGATGATGAAAGAACGCTATACTTTGTGCACTATCATCTAGACTTTTTTGCAAATACATTCAAGAATTCATTTAGTTATAATTATCATTAAGGTGTTACGAGTGATGATTACGAGTTTTAAATTTCACTCCTTTGCATGCGTGTCTCTCGAATCCGTTTTCTAGGTAAGAACTGGTGCATTTCTTTGATTGGTAAAAAACAGGACTTTCATTTTTAATTATGATTGGTTCAGAGATATTCCCTTTCTTGCCTACAAATGATGAAAAAATCTAAAAAATTAAATTATTGCATATTTTCCTTTTATCCCAATTTACGTAAAAAAACGTTATTTTTGGTATACATCTTCACCTATTTATTTATATATTAAATTGAGTGGTATTACATATATAACTTGCATAGACAGTAAAATAACAACTTTGGCTACTCATATTCATCGTAACTCTACATGCGTTTCGTATGAAAATATTGATAAATCCATAGACATACAAATAGCTAGACGAGAACTTACAGATGAGGGGTAAAAACCCAACTATGGCGGGACGAAGAGAGGAAAGAGACTTGTGATTCGCCAATAAATCAATCTAACAGTAAATAGGCACCTCGCACTATAAAATCATCATTTAGTTCTTGAAAGAAAATCTGCTTTTGAATGAATAGACCTTTTTATATGGGAGCGCGAATTGCATGCCACGTTATGAACAGATGTGTCAAGTCCAAATTCGCAAAGTAAGGTTCTGAGTATTTTCATAGTCGAATATTTTGTTTCCGTAGACACTTTTACAAATGTTTCATGATTTACTTACCCCAGTAAACAGCAGCTTTGTGTTTCGCGTCGCCATGTAGCTCGATGTCATAGTATGTGTTCCATAGAAATACAACGTCCGTGCGTAAAATGTACGATAAGAGCTCGGCACTGGTCGGGACAAGAATGATGACGTCACATTTTTTAGATTAGCGCGGGGATCTCGCAAGCCCAGCCGGTTCCGAAAAATGGTTCCAATGGGAGGGGGAAATAACACGCCTTTTAGCACGTAAGGGCATGTCCATATATTTTGTACGTCCGTGGATAAATCCTAATTTTAACAAGGCCATGCTTGCGTCGGGCGCCCGCGGCCGCGGCCGTGATTAGCTCGCGTACTCAATTGATATCTTTTGGACGGCGCTCTCGCACGCCATGGGTTAATTCAAATTTAAAGAATAACTTTTCGTCTAAGCGAAGTTTTTATTAATTTATTATTGTAACCACCCACTAAATAACATTTTATCTAGTAATAAGCAAATGCGACCATCAAGAGGCGGCTGGGTTACTTGCACTTCTGCATCTGGACCAACAAGCACCAACGAGCCGGAGATTCCACACACATTGAAAATAGGTAGCCAGGATAGCTACATTATCGCTGAAAGGAAATACTTTTATCCCGGTGATGGATTCCCACAGACGAAACGTCAGCCAATTAAACACTTGGCCCTCCGTGTCTGTCCCATATAACTTCTTGCAAGATTTCCTACTGCCCGTGGACGGCCGCGTCTCTGATTAATCAGGTAGGCATCGTACAAACAAAGCCCTGCCCGTGTAGCCCTGCTGCTAGAGCAAAACAAAATCCGCCGGGCGAATTTAGACTGACTCGCCGAGACAAATCTGTCGGGATGAATTAGAACTCTGCCGACAGATTCCATTCTATGCCCTGGCAACAAGGACCGGATTTCAGACAGTGCAGGACAATAATTAAAGCTTAAATAAAGGCTCAATGTTTACTGCCACCGTGATAACAAGTTATGAGACGTGGTTGACATCGTTCGAGTACCTGCACTCAGTGTTTGCTGCTTTGAAATCACACAAGTTTAAAAAAAGATTTGAAAAGTAGAATTGCTAAAAAAGCAATATTTTGAAATAACGGCTTTTGTGTATACACCGAAAATCTTTAAAAAACTATGTGTAAGTGTCTCATTTAAATCGTTAATTTTATTTGTCATTTTATGTTTTAAAATATTACAATACTAGCTTTACTCCCCTATTTTGCCTTGGCTTCAACACCCCGTTTCTATTAAATGTTTGAACAATACCAAATCAAAAGATTGACGAGTCTCATTTTATGAAATGGCAATGTGAATGAAATTTTCAAAACTCGTTCTACCATGATGGAAAAGTTTAAAATTGTTGCGTTGAATTAGGAATTCCGATAAACATAACAATATCAATGAAATAGTTTCGTATTGTGCGGTCACCACATTGGTTCTTCTGTGAATCTGTTTGCACAGGCGCGCATTAATTTATCAACACGTGTATAATTTTAATTACTGGTTTAATTATAGATGCCAATACGCTCGGTGCGTCAAATGCGGCAGTCATTCTCAAAATACAAAGTTCATTGATGAAATTCTGCGGACTGTTGGCTTCCTCTCGGCCGATCGACAACATTCAAGCCGTGTTTATATTGCCAAATCATTTCATAGCATTGGTTTAGCTAGCTCTAGGTGATACTTTATCGGCCAGTTTGACTGACGGCCACGTCAAGGAATTATTTAACTTTAACTATCAACTGGTTGTAAAGGTATTATTTAACTTTAAGTATCAACTGATTGTTCAAAAATATTGATTATAGTCAAGAAACATTGGAGTGTGTTCTGTGTAGACACTGGGTAATATAATTACATTCTTTGTTGGCGTAACAGTTATGAGATACAAGGGAGATACACATTGCAAGAGAGCTATCACATTTTACAGATTTTTAAATTTGCTGTCTGCCAACTGCTAACAAGGCGTATAGAGCTGCTGTAAGGTATAGGTATCGGAAAAAGTTGATAAAATAGGAAGGGTGTTGGGTGTACTTCATGACTACTACAAAGACCGTCTGTTTTTAAAACATTTTTAAATTTATGAAAGATATCTTACCTTTTCAAAAATATAATAGGATATCGTCAAAACGTCATAAAACAATTTCTAACAAGTACCAAGAACAAACTTCCGTTAAAGTAGATAGGTAATAAATTAAGAAGATTTAATTATTTGAATCTTGTTTCTGACAACATAATATCGTATTGATTAATGAGTATTATTGCAACACGGATTCAATTTCCCAAATAAATGAGTTTACTTAATCATATGGAGTAGGAATGATTCATCAATCATTCCAGTCATATCTTATCGGAAGTTTCTCGCATAATATCAATACCAGAACTTATATAAATAAATAAAGCTTCGGTGTTAAGTTAAATGCTTATTCTAAATATAAAATCTTTAAATAACTAAAAACCTACACAATAAAGTCAAAGATCTCGTTAAATAAATACAATTGTCACACGCGGATTTTAAACTTCCCTAATATTTTATCATCAATTTTTTCCTTGAGTAGCTTATGTAGATCCAGATACCTACCTATAGATAATTTAACTCGCCGAATTCTTCAAAGACAACCCATCGAATTCTCTTGTTCATCGGGGATTAAATGATAATTTTGAAGACGTTTGTTGGCAACCGTAAAAACTAACCGCATGCCACGACAGTTTTTTTCACTTTTAAAATGTTTCTTTCTAAAAATATCCGAGTCCCAGTAACACTTTAGATATATCTATTTTCATTTTTCTTTAAATATTTGCTGTTAGAAACTTGCACTGAGAAAATAATTTAATCTTTGTATAAAATCTTCTAATCAGTTAAAAAATATTTTATCAAAAAATCTGTAGTGAAAGTTTGTAGTGAAATATAAATATAATTAATTTGTGAGCATTGTTGGTGTTGAAAAGTACCTAATAATTTTAGCATTTTATTCGTTATTATAACTTAACCCATATGACATTAAGTCAAGCTTTCAACTACCGTTATATTTAACAACTTTATTAAGTTAAATAAAACGATTTTATAATTAATTCAATACAGTCAAGTTTCCAAAGCTAAATGTGAAACGTTTTCCATATTGTCGTTTCAATTAACTGAACAACAACTTTACGTCCTGAAGTGAGCTTATCAAAACAACTAGAACGGGATACAAACTTGCATCAGTTGCATTGTATCACTGCCTTCAACGTAAGAAGCTTTAAGCGGAATAATTATATTTCTTGATCTCCTGCAGCTTTAATACAAATGATTGTCATTTCCATGGTGACACGAGAGCTTTCCTCCCAGTTGTCTCTTTTGAATGAAGTTATTCCACTGCTAGTGCAATGTGACAACTAGGTACCTACTATTATAATTGCTTGGTACGGAATAATTGAAAACAACTTCTCGCAAAATTGCTTAATTTCATTTTGTAGTTAGAAGCGACCTAACAATTTTAACAGGAGGAAAAAGGAATTGATTTATATAATAAAATAAAATACTGTTTTGTTTAAAACCACGAGTTTTATTAATTTTTTGAACCGACCGGTTTCGCTTTACTCAAGCATCATCAGGGTACAAATTAATACGGTCGGTTCAAAAAATTAATAAAACTCGTGGTTTTAAACAAAACAGTATTTTATTTTATTAAATATGTCAAACCACAAAGTGATTGCTTTCTACAATAATGATTTATATAAAACTGAAAATTACCTTAGAGAATGTTTCGGAGAATTTGACAAATGTCGTGGAGCGAAAACAATGTTTATAAAGTATTTAACATTCTAAAAAGTATATTACCTAGTCCATTTTCATTTACTTTTTACATTTACCGCAAAATGTGTATTAAATGTTATTTTGGAGTTATTAGATCTCGTAATAAAAATGCTCTTCCCTTCAAAATGTTTGAAGCCATATTACAAGTGATTTTATACTCGTATGTAAGCCAAACATTGTAACATTCTTGAAATCCGCAAAACTACTAACTGAGCATTTACCTTCCGCCGGAACCAAGAGTTATTGCATTTATCATAGGCAATATAAGGCAATGGTTATTTGATGTTGCCGTTCCGTGGTTTACGTTTTGTATTCTATTGACGTTGTTATTGAATTACAAATGGCAGGGAATTCTCTTTCAGAAAAGCTCTTTCTTAAGGAAAATTTAAATTTGTAAAGATTTTTTAGAGGAAATTGGATGTTATGCAAAAATGTTTGTTTCAAAGTTTGGAAAAGATTGGCGTTGAAATTTAAAATTCATTAATAGTAAAATATTGCATTTAGTTTTGCCAGTCAATTAGCCAAAAAAATACAAAGAAATTTGGCTTTGTACACCGCAATTGATTAAAAAATAAACAATGACAAATATTTTCTATCGCGCAATTACTAGAGTTGACGCAAACAAACAAACTTTAAATTGTGTGCATTGGTGAATATGCATATAATTCCGAGAGTGATCTCTTTTGCAAACATCACTGAGGAGCAGATTGTCATCTGGCTTACTCATATATATCAATTTTTGTCCCCGGAAGCGTTCCGCTATATAATCGATTTTAGCCTTGAGCGCACGAGAATTTTTGAGCCTTCGGCTTTGAAATTTCCGGCCCACCTTCAAAAAATCATACCTCCTAATTTTTATATGTGACATATAAACTGCTTCTAGTGTTAGAAAGCCATTGAATGCAACTATATTTAACCTTTTATTCCGTATTTTTAGAATAAAAACAACAGTATTAAAAAATCGTTAAATACATAAACGTTTGAATTTTGTGTATTATTTGCTTTAAAATTGGCATACGTTTCATTTATTTATTATAACATCCTATTTTGGATAATATTCAATATTATGGCTTGTATTTATGGTTTAAAGCATAGTTGATAATCACAATTCGGAAAGGCATTTTTAATATGGAAACATGTGGTCAATGATTTGTAATAAATTATAGTTCAACAATTTCGGTTCGCAAAATATCAATAACAAATAATTCAGAAGATATGCGAGACATTAAAAAGTGAAACCACTAAGTTATCGTTGTGATTAGTTAAACGCCTGGGAACTTTTGAAATTATTTCAATGAATATTCTAAAATATCTCTTTAAAATTGCCACACTTCGGGCAGCGAACGCTCGAAGGTGTTTGCAAATTGACCAAAATTAGCCCAAAAATGCTCCAGTCGCTATTAGCGAAAAAGTGACATCAAGTGTACCTACACTACAGTTTTTCCAATTCATTCCTTAGTAAACATTTTTTTATAAGTTCAGTTGAGTTCTATACTCTAAAGTCAAATAACAAGTGTGAAACATGCTGCATGCAAACAACCCATAGTGAGTACCTATTATGTTTGCGTTAACTCTGGATATTGTATCTGTACCATCAAGCATTCTTACAAATAACGCATTAAGTATTGATTTCCTTATTTACGGTTACATGTAAGATTATTTGAATTTATTTCAGTATTGAAAATCATACATTAAAAAAATTAAAATCATGTGCTTCATAAGAATAGAAAGCCATTCAAAAAAATTATATTTTTGTGAAGGTTTTCCTCGGTATATTTTTACACATTGAGCTTTCTTTCGCGGGCAGATGTGTCCACCGTGACTTTCATTTGGTTTCCGTGTCTACTGTCTTCTTGCCCGCGGCTCCTGGGCTGAATGGAGCTGCCAGCCTCCCCCATTCACGACGTCTTTAGTGAACTGGAGGATGATATTACCTGGAACAAAGAGAAAAAAACAGCTATTAATGAAAGTTTTTTAAGCTTAGAGTGGTGAGGAATATTCATGGAGGTTTATGCTGTATTAAGCAGGAGTATTTTTTTTTTAATTTTAAAGGGGTTAAATTGAAAACTCTTCAAATATCACGTTTAAGCTCTCTGGCGCCATTACATATATGTATATATTGGTATATATAGTTATGTATAATGTATATATATATTATATATATAAATTTATATTTAAATGCAACAAATGCAGCAACTAATTCGTCAATTAACCGTGCTCTTCACATTTTAAATTATGTTTGTATAAATTCTAATATCAACATTTTCTCCGATTCATTTCCCAAATTTAAAAATTACATCATGTCAGTAATGTAAATTGTTCAAGGCACATACATACATACATCATCACTTTTCACATCCATAAACATACTTACACAAACACAGCTACCCACTACGCACATCACCCGGTAATCATTTAATATAAACAAGATACTTCAATGAAACATATCATAGGTACCTAACTTGAAATATACTTATTAACTGTAAACTTTTTTCACCACTGTAAATAATTTTCTGTTTTTTTCTGTTAATAAATAAATAAAAAATGTATATATATATATATTAGATACTTGAGTGATCAATATTATGGCTTAAAAATATATATTCCTACGAAAACAACGAGAACTGATTCTGAATAAAGTTTTATTAAAATTAAAAAATCGTAATTTAAAAATAATTAATAGCATAAGTGACTTAAACGCCGTGTGATTGGTCGGCGGGTTCTGAAAGAACTTAGAACACTCCCTCTCGGGTCGGTCGAATGCGATGTCGCGCTACGTCAACTAGCAAACGCGTCAACACTGCGGTGTAAAAATTATTCCACTTTTTTTTTAATTCTTCCTAATTACTTCTTTCGGGATTTGTAGTTTTCATACCGACTTTATGGAAATGGCCTAATAGTTAACCAAAAAACCGTGGTACGTGTACGTTTAACGACGAAAACGACATTATAAGGTTAACCTGAAACTGGAGAAACATAGGAAAAATGATTAAAACATGTTTTTTCATAATCTTTTCTAAAGGTAAAACTTAATTCTGAAATATCCAAGTTAGTAAAATCTATTATATAAATATATATACATTTTTAGCTGTGAATCAAGTTTTTGTTACACATTAAAAAAATGCATAAGAAGCCATTTTTACACAATTTTAAATAAATAGTTCTAACAACCATAGAAATTCAATCGAAGTAGTCCATTAATAAATTGTAAGTTAGTAATATTTCTAAAACACATCTAGTGTTTTTTTTGTTTAAAAAAAATTAAGAATAAAAAATCTTATATTATGAATTTTATTTTTCAATTTATTGATAATAAAAAGGAAGAAGGTATATTTGTAGAGGCACAGCAAGAGGCAGGAGTAGGGACAGAGGTAGAGGTAGAGGGGTGTCTAGGAATACTTGAAAAAGGCTGACAAGGGTGGAAAAGCCTCGCAGGGAGGGAGCCTACGCGGCTGTCTGGCGAAGGAAGAGGTTTAATACCCCGTCCTGTCTATTGTTTATCTGTTTTAAACATCCTGCTCTGCTTGTGGGAAATAATATACAGGGGTTATAAAATGATGCAGCTATTTTTAAGAAATAAAAAGCTTTGTGCGTGGTCATGATTTTAAAATAATTAGTTTAAAATATTTTTTGAAGGTTTTCACGGTGCGATTCGAACTCAGTTCGCCTTACCGCTAGATAAACGCAGTTTTTTTTCCTGGGATATGAACCATTTTTTTTCTCGTTTCTTGAAAATTATCAAAATCACGATGCTAATATACTCGCAAATTCCAGGTTCTTCTGTATCCACAGTGTTAGAAACATGATGATACGTCTATAAAATAAAAATCTTCTGAGAACGTTTAACGGAAAACAGTTTCTTTTATTATATAACATGGTAATATTGAGAAAACCTAGCCTGATGGTTATTTATTTGTTAAAACAACTTTATTTTTTAGTTTTATAATAACTCCACACAGGAGGCCTTGAGATGCCAATCTGGGATTTACTGGGCTTTTATTACTAGGCTTTCCATCCTCAACAAAATCTGTGTGAAAATTTCCGCAGTCTTTCGAAATTGCAACAGAATAAACTATTAACCGTTCAAGTGCCCTCGTGGCGTGTTCCGCAGCACCCCGCGCCGCAAACGCGCGGGCTCTTCGCGGCCTGGGAGACCTGGAGACTGGAGACAGGAGACTGGAGAGTGGATGCCCCTTCCTGCGCCGTGCCGTGCCCCGAAATTGCGGGGAATTACGGGGAAGCCGCCTGCCACCTCCCTTTCTACTAGTGCTACTGTTGCGAGTAACCCAAGAGGGCGCGGTTTTAAAATTGCAGGCGTCGTTCCAAAGATATCAGATATCCTGTGTTTTATTTTATTAAGGTTTTAATATTAGCTTCAGAAAACCAAAAATTAATATTAAAGTTAATTTTTTAAGTTATTGAATTATCAAAATAAATTATTTTATTTCTATGAAGTAAAAGATTATTGAAATATATTGTTATGGAAGATTATTAATTGAAATACTGTTATTTTGTGTGCACCACCTTATCAGATTATATATCTGCCGTGATAAATGCATGATTTCGACGAAACAGGTGATCATGTTAAAAAAAATCTTTGTATTTAAACCTTTATTTGAAAGCTACTCTTTTTCACCAGTAATTCGATTAACTATTAAATATCTACACCAAAAACTTTTGGAACTCGCATAACACTTCTTTTGACTTTTCGGAAGAAACTGATAAAGGTGACTACTGCGGTAATGAGCGTTTTCATCCCGCGACAAAACTTCCCCGACAAAATATCCTACGGACAAAATATCCTTCAACAAAATATCTACTAAAACCTAACCTAACCCAACCTTATTTTACATTTTACTATTTTTGAACCATAATTTATTGTCTTTACAGGATGTTCGTATTATTTTTATCCCATTTTTTGTTAGGATAGGTTTGGTTTTAATATATATTTTGTTGGGAGAAGTTTTACCATAGGATATTTTGTCACGGGATGAAAAGCTACCGAATCGACGACTACATACGGCATATTTAAGAATAGCACAATCTGTGTAATACGCACTATCAATATCCATTTTGTAGACGTCACAATAGTCACGGTTTTCAATAATTTCATCAATTGAAATCAACTCTAAAATCTAATGACATTTCATACCACAATTATTCATCTTCGGTACCGTACTTCAAATTCCATCAGTGCGAGCTATTTGGTTTCAATATTAATTTAACCCCAAACTAATTTACCAACCGTCGAAGGGTTAGACATACATAGCTGTGGATCTGTTTCATACATATTGCTCTCAGAATTTCTCCCGCGCCCTTGAGAGCTGCTTTCTCCGAGGGTTGCAGAAGTTGCCGGTGGGTGGGGAGGACGGGGTGGGTGGTAGGGGTCGTAAGGGGCGGGGGAGGATCTCGTGGCCACTCGAAGGCTTCCCGCCACTCGATAGCACAAGGGATTTTTAGATTTTACTCCACTCTGCCATGTGAAAAGGACCTAAAGAAAATCGACAGATTTAAGCAGTTTTCTCCGCAGGTATGTACTTGTGTTTTGTATCGAATATTTTTTTAAATGCAAATTTTTAACAAAAAAATCAGAGTGTGCAATTCACGCTCGGTAAAAGTGTAACAATAAGAAACTAAATTATACATGAGTGGGGAGGTTACGAAGCACCGCAAAAAGAGGAGACCGATAGGCTACGAAGCATGGCACAAATAGGAGATCGATTATACTATCTCATTCTCTCGCAGGCTAAATCCAATAGATTAATGATTTGTCTATTTTTAGAGTCGCTATTTTTTGTTTCATTGATTTTCAAATTACAACGGTGCTAAAGAATTTTTCACTTCAAAAATCCTGCGTAATATAAATCCTAAAATTTAATTTATGAAATAATTTCTTGTTATTTGATTTTGGTGAGTTATTTATTATATATTTACTTGTATGGACTTTATTATTATATTCTATTTAAATAATATTAATGTAACATTGATCATGGCTAGTTCACTTCTGTATAAATAAAATGAAAACCGATTATGACGACCTTAGTGACAAAACGGTGCGCTCCTTTACGAATCCAACGCTGGCAAGTATTCAATTAGTATGCAGGTACTAGCGCAAACCCATTAAAAATCACGGGATAATATCTGTATTATTCGCCTATCTGGGGTTTT
Organism: Limnephilus lunatus; assembly: GCA_917563855.2. Classification (NCBI taxonomy): domain Eukaryota; kingdom Metazoa; phylum Arthropoda; class Insecta; order Trichoptera; family Limnephilidae; genus Limnephilus; species Limnephilus lunatus. The sequence continues at coordinate 71,802,032 of OU830598.1, read as the reverse complement.
TACAAATATGTGATATACGAGTGGTGGTGTGGTGTTGAGTATATAATAATTTTGTGGAGCGGGAATCATTAAGTTAAATACGCTTTTTAAATTATATGGAACTCGTGAAAAAGAGTACGTACTATTATGCAAACATTAATCATTATTTTTCAGGTATGTTATTAAGGCCTTCTAGTAACTATTGTTGTTTCAATTTTAAAAAAAATTTAGATCGAGTAGCTCTAGTTGGTGTGTTGAAGATAATTAGGCTGAGTAAATCAGGGATGTCTATAATACCATTAACAATATTCAAAATAAAAGTCAAGACGGAAACAAGTCTTCTATCTGAATGTTTTATTAATTTAAATTTTTTCATCAAGTAGTTGTAATCTATTGTTTCTAAAGGTATACAAAGTTTTTTTTCAATGGAATCGGAATGAATGTAAAATTGAGGGGACCAAATAGAAGAATTATATGCGACTTGACTTCGAACTAAAGACGAATATAAGATTTTTAAAGATGAAATGCTTTTTTAAGTCTGCCATTACGGGGATGAAGCTAAGCATTTTTAATTCTTTATTTGTAACTGTATTAATGTGTGAAAATTAAATTATGAATAAAAAAAATTGTCAAGTTTAATAATTTAATTAACAGAGGTTAGTGAAATATTTAATTATACATTGATATATTGCTCACTCAAAATATACTTCCACTTCCAGAATATTCGAAAGGGTGATGTATTCTAAACAATCTTGTTATTTGACATTTACTAACGTTAAGATAAACTTTGTTAAGTTTGCAGTAATATGTAGCTTTAAATTTATTTGCATGTCAATACATTCATCTATATTTTTTTATAAGTTTAAACGCTTTAGATTGTCGTCAAAAAGCATCACTTTAATAATATTATCAAATTCAGTGACGAAATTATCATTAATACCCATTATCTTGTACCGCAGTGGGAGGTATAGATTCTCTCCTGGACACATTTATCCTTAGCTTCCTACTTAATCGTATATTTTTCCTTCCCAGAACTTCCTATCCTTCCTTTCCTTTAAAAAATTCTCCATACAGCATCTCCAAAGATGACATAGGCCCTAAGGGATTTTCTCTCCTTCATTTCCCTTAAAAAAATCCTCCGTACAGCATCTCCAAAGATGACATAGGCCCTAAGGGATTTTTTTCCTCAGGGTTTGTTGTATGGAGTTAATGAATAAAAGAAAATAAAAATAAAAAGTTTGTGAAGTATTCGATCTAAATACGAACCAGCAATGATTTTTTGTGATAGTTTAGAATTATTTATTAGTATAAGACTTCTATTAGTTGGTTAGTTCTTTATCCAATAATTTACCCTCATTCCGAATCTACAAAGTTCATTGAAAGATTTTTATGGTTTACGCTGTGAAACATTTTCATAAAGTTCATATGTTTATTGAGTCGACTTGGGTTTTATCTTCAATTGAACATGATGTAAATTGGTCAAATATGGCGAGATTGGTTGAAGTGGATCTGCCCGCCATCAAGCCAAATTGGTTAGGTATAATGATGTCATTAATATGTGTAAAGATTCTATGAAGCTTAAGTTCTTTAAACAATTTGAAGATAGTAGAGAGCATGCAAAAGGGGCTGTTATTTGTGATATAGTATGAATATCTCCCTTTTTAAGAACAGGTGTTAGATAACAGCATTCCCAGACACTATTTTTTGTTAAAAAATTAGAGAGACGTTACAAATTTACCTTTCAATGAACATCGTTGGTCAACTTGAAATATCATCGGTAAATTAAACAAAAATTGAACAATTTGAAAAATACAATTTTATTCCCACAATCGTAAGTTTCTATTTTGAAAATTTTAAACAAAATTGGAGTAGGTTGGTACATTACGCTGAAATATTTTACATCACAGACAACCAAAAATAGTATGATACGTTTTTAGATTTTCACGGCCAAAATCATTTTCGTTATTTGTTTTTGGGGTGTTATGCCGTGTTGCGCTAGCTCCTTCTTTAGCCAACGTTTTGGACAGAGTTGCAGTTTCCATTATCAGGGCAGGTCCGGCAGATCTGGATCTGCCCTGATGATATGTCAGATCTGCCGGATCTGCACGCTGAAACTTTGGCTAAAGAAGGAGGTTGCGCAACACGGCATAGCACCCTAAAAACACATAACGAAAAAAAATTCTTGTTTAAAAATGAGTAATAGTTACTGGCATTATTGCCCTGGTAAGATACCACTATTCAAAATCGAGAAGAAATTAAAAATGTTGCGATATTTCGTGACCCAAAGTTGAAATTGCCATAATACTAATTTTTACTTTACAACCATAACATGTATAATTTACTATCTGAACACTTCACCCGCCATAACACAGGGACATCCCTAGCATGGCGGTTGAAATAACACAAAAATAATATGCAATGTACAATATTCTTATATTAAATAAATTAATTAAATAAATAAAACTTTCTAAACATTCTCTTTTCATTCCCATCGTTACAACATTCATCAAGTGGGGATGACATTGTCCCTGTGTCCTGCCTACAATAAAAATGGAAAAAACAACCCAACAACAAATCTAACCCAACCTCACCTAAATCAACTAATCTACTTAACCTAATAACTTTATATTTTATCGTGGTTCTGTTGTACCCAATTATCAAAATACAATACACTTAAAAAGGTTGAAAAAACTGTCTCAGTGTGTAGTATTCATGTGCAACAACTCCAAAAAGCAGCGTTTTAGCGAAGTATTCCCCTGCGATTCCGGAATGCCTCCAAGTTCAAGCAAGAAACCAAAAAACATTTGTATGCGTCGCTCCCTCCCTCTGCCCGTGTTGGACGCCTCCTGTCACGTGGTACTAAATGGTCCCGGGGTGCGACCATTAAGAGGTCCAGCCGCGCATACGAACGGCGTCATTTCGACCGGCGGAGAAGCCTCCACACGGATACAGCCTCCGAACTCTAACTGGGACCTCCAAAAGCCTGACTTGGAAGACGTCCACGGCGTCGATTATCTTTATTAGCGGAAAGTGCTTCTGAAACGGACACGTGCACAAATTATGTATTTTTGGAGATAAAATGAGTACCACACGCTTACAAATTCTTCAATATCTGTGTAAATTTTTCAAATAATAACATGACATAAAAGTAGAGTCTTAGTACTCGTGTGAATCGTTCTATAGAGAGGCTGCCATTCAGAATAAATAAAAGAGAAATCTTCATCCATAAGGACCAAGATTTGAAGGGCTGGATTCTTCTTGACCTTTCTTCCCTACCAAGCTTCCGTCAGCCTCACAATATTATGCAAATTAGAAATACTATAATCCTATTGGTTACCAACAGTCAATAATATTTTGCGGTATTGATTTTCCGAAAACAATAGGGTTATGGTTTTTGTTGGCAAACGGAAATTAATAAACAGTTCCTCGTAAAGTGACAATATGTATTTACGCATTAAAAAAACTATGCAGATTGAATTAGGTATTGTGAGTTTAAATTATAAAGATTGTTATAGAAATACCGCGATTGATTAAAACACAAATATCTTGGATAGATTCATTCAACATCTTCTGTCATTTTTCAACACCTTAGTATGAATGTTAACCGTATGGCGTAGAATACAAAGAAAATGGTCCAATCGTTATTATCATAGCGAGTAAAAATGCAAATAGCTGAAAGTAAATTTTATCAACCCTTAGTTAAGATTCTTTAGAAAACTAGACCAAATTCGATCCCGACAAAGCCTTTGTATTTAAGAGGATATTTTGGCTATAACCATCTTAATTCGTTCAATTTCGTCCAGGGTCGCAGAAAATGACTCGGAATGAATATCGCCGGTAAAGGGCCAAACACAACACAACGTTTGATCAGGAACACAATACCCCATTGTTACGGACGGCTGATCACGTGGGATATTGACACAGGATCCGCTGTCACGTGGGGGAGGGGTCGGCTTGAACAAAAGACCGGCTTTGGAGTTCGGAATTAGGCAGATATTATTATCGGCAAGTGTATTTGGACACTTGTGTTTCAACCTAAGAGTATGGATTTCAACCAACCAACCAACCTTCTGCCTAAATAAGGGTCACCGTGGAAGGCTTTATGTTTTTTGCGTAGTTAATATTCCATGACAACCTTTGCTATAGAGGTAATTTGGGTGGAAAGGTCGAAAAAATATATGGATGGATTTGTAAAAATGACTAAATCTATCAGGAAATAAACACAAACAAACGAAAGTAACTTAGAGTTGGTAATTTGATAATTTGTTTTGAGATTTGCAATGTATTTTTTTTGTTGATTTAAATAATTTCATTGTAAATTGAAATGAGTACCTATATAATCTTAATTAATGTTAAACACAAATATAAATATTTTGCAGAAACGATTACAATAAATTACACGGTAATATTAAAAACAAAGGCGCAATATGACTCCTACATTAACCAATAAAACTGCAATAAAAGCTTTATTTTGGGGTTAACTAAATTCGTAAAAAGCCATCTAATCAGCTTTGAGAGTTAAGGTGAAAGACAAAGGCTTTAGACAGGGATGTAAAAACTCTTCAGCCCCTAACATTTCTGGATCGGATTAACCTCTATATAGACATATTTATTTTGCAAAGTGTTTGGAGAAACCTCTCAGTCACTTCGCAACTAATGTGCCCATGTATAAAGCTTCGTACAATCTTATCTCTTTTCCTAAAAATCCCAAGTACCGAGCTTATTCCACTCCAAGCAATTGAAGTTGATATATCGTAATCTTAGTAAAATCTGCTATATTTTACTTTGACTCGAATGTTACTTGTAGCGCTAAGTTAGCCCGAAACTTTTTAGAACGAAATGTTTCCCAAACCATGGGTCGCGACCCGCCACATTGTGTCACATAAAAAAATGAAAAGCTTTGTGTTTAATTTTTTCACGAAACCCAAAAATGGAAGTTTTTTTTAAATTGCTCCACACAGGAGGCCCAGGATAAAATGTTTTCCCTCAGGGCCTATGTCAACTTTCGGGATGCTGTGTGGAGGGTCTTTTAAAGAACAGGAAGGAGAGGAAATTCTGGGAAGGAAAAAGGTATGAGGGGTGAGGAAGAATCCGGGGATCAGTGGGTCCAAGAGTGACGGACGTAGGAATCTATCCCTCATACTAAAGATGGGATGGCGAGGCGAGATGGGCAAGAGTTGTGCTGGAGATGACAAATGGTCTCCCTCAACCAGTTTCTCTCTATCCGACCAAAGTGGGCAGACATATCCGCCGTCAAGATCTAGACAGACCTCACTACATGAACCAAGCATCCCTGCTCAGTCACCAAATGCGGCGAAGCACTTAAGGTGACTTATGGCAGAGGTGTTGGTTATCCAATAAATTGTTCTCGGGACGGCGGTACCCATACCAACCTCCCAAAAGTAAATAACATCGAATTGATTAATTAAGACGAACCATTTTTCTCTAAACAGTGTTTTAAAACATGAGGGCATGCCCGACTGGGGGGGGGGGGGCAAAGTTGTTTTTTGGGGGCAATGCGTAAGTCTTCATAAAAAAATATTATGGCAACACTAGCGCATTTTATTATAACCAACACGGGGCATATTATTGAGGTTATAGTAAATTCGTGTTGTGGACTTTTTGTATCATCTATTATTATTTTGTAACTAATGAAAAGTGTGATGAGCTTTCCCTTGCAAACACGCAACATTCGCTTTTAAATTTTTCAATGACTGAACTGATATTTTCGCCTGCGGCGCTATTCCTGTCGGGACTATATTTTTTAAGATATTATTAAAAATCTATTTATCATCAATATCATAACCAGTATAATTTCTTAATATATTTTAAATCGTTAAGTCAATTAAATGTATAAATGAAAAAAAAGATATTTCACTGAACTCGTACAAGGTTTTATTTTACTACTGAAATACCGATGGAAGTGTATCGTGGGCATCTTCGAATGCCGAAGTAAGTTAATTTGTTCCTTACTCCTAATGAAATTGATCTAGTAGGTACAGTCAAATGTCTAAATCCTTTCTTGGACAGATAAATAATTTCATTGGCCTGTAAAATCGCCTAATATGAAAATAATCGAGTCACCGTGAAAAAGTTAACGATATTGCATAGAAATACTAATACGCATTTTTTGTAAAAACAATTATTACATTATGTGAAATAAAAACATACTTGAACTTTTAATGTTAACTAACTAGCCACCACGCCATTTTCCCGCAGGGGTAGGCAAAAAGGATGGACCGCCACAATCTTTGTCTTGGCACACACTCCTTGCTCCATTTACATTCATACTTTGTTTCATACATATTCTTCCGTTGTTCTGACTGTTGACGTGACCCGATTCGGGCATTTTTCCTGATCGTGCCATGTCTTCATTGCGTCTCTTTCATTGGCGACTTCAATTATTCGCTTTCGCGTCATATATATTACTCCTGACTCTCCCTTCCACCGTTCAACTTCCATAAATCATTCAAAGTTGAACGAATTTTAATCTCAAATAACTTTATTAATAGAAGGAAATGAATTTTTGATAATATTTCATTACACCAGGACTCCAAAAATTACAATTAGAGCTGGCCCCACCATAATCATTTTATTTTTATTTGTTTAACTTAAAATAGTAGGTATATAATATGTACAGTTCTTGCATATGTGCTAATTTAAAATTAATAATAATATATAGCAATAAAGTTACAAACAAAATACAGTAATTGGGATTACAATTTACAAAAATGTAAAAATACACTTCATATTTTCATATGCTTCGGCACTTCGTTTTTAAATTATAATACAACTAGCTGAAGTCCCCGGCGATGTCAGGGCTTTACACAGAGTTTTCGAAATCAAACGTAGACAGTAACCTTCCTCCTCTTGTCCTGAAGGTGCAAAATTTCATCAACCTCGGCCCTTGAGGTGATTTTTCACAAAAAACGGCGCTCTACAAATTTTCCAATTATTATTATTGTTATAAAATTGTAGATTTACGTACAAATCAAATCCGCATCGCCCGCTTGCCAGACCGCTCGTCCACCACATATAGACATTCTCCTTAATATGTTATATATTTCAAGCAATTTACACAAAACCTTGACAAATTATATAGGTACCTAAATCTTCCTCATGAATCAGTCTATCTATTGGTGAAAACCGCATGAATATCCGTTCAGTAGTTTTTGAGTTTATCGCGAACAGAAAGACCCGGCGGAGGACTTTAATTTATAATGTGTAGAGATTATACAATATTGTATTATCATGATTCTTCGCTTATGTACCTCCTAGTTTATCACTACTTAAATTACGGCAATATTTAGAAGAAAAAAAAAAACGGTTTGATTTCAACAAAAGTTACAAATGCACGCGCATAAAATTACCGGTACCGGTAATATCCTCCCCAGTGTGTAGTGTTGAGTAGGTAGGTCGGTATAATGTAGGGAACATGTCGTATCGCAATCTCACCCCATCCTCGTCCCCTGCTTCGGGCTCCTTTGTGCGGCTGATGACATGCTAATGACCAGCGAGGATGAGGGCGTCGGTAGCCATGCACCGCGGGAAGGCCGCCTGCCGCCCGTCAGCCGCCCGCCCACTGTCCTCCTCAAGGATATCGGTAATTCCAAATTTTACAAATGAAAGCTCCGCAAATTGACGATTTGGCAAAGAAAGTAAATTACTTTTGAAAATAACATTTTTATTGGAATAACTTTTGAAGGTTTTACCCATCAATGTAATATATCATTGATGAATAAGCTAATACTTATAAATCTGAACGAAACATGAAACAGAAAACAGAACCAGACACCGAAAAATAATAAGGTAACTTTCCGAACTTCTTTTTTTTTATATGAATACCGCACAAGAGTCCTAACTGCTCCCGTCCGAAGCCAATGAGACCATCCTCAATTGGGGTATATTGTGAGGCTGAAGGTAGTGGGGATGGGAAGGAGATTGGAAAGAAGAAGGTGAGGAAGTACCTGGCTATTCAGATCTGGTCCCCAAACACGGCTAATGCCATTTCAAGCGATGTTTCAAATATGAATGGTGGTCTTACACCAGGGCGAAACCGAGAGTATCTTCCACTCTGGAACATGCCGCAATATAATTTTAACGAATAAATTGTGAAATAACACAAATTAATCAAAAAACTTTAAATCGAACCCAGGATCTCTGTCATACCGGGTCATCGTCTCAAGCAACTCAGCCATTGGGACATTTAAAAAGATGATATCGTAATATATTGAATAAATTTTTTTTGAAGATAAATTGTTAATTTTGAATTTGAAATATGTGACCAACAAAAATGACGTAAAACACTTAGTCCCAAATAAAAGAAAATAATAACACTAAGTTTTGTATTTGTATGAAATTAAAATGACGCCACAAAGTGAATATGCAATCATCGAAGAAAATATGGTATTCAGTAAATTAATAAAAATTGTCGATAAATCGACATTTTGCAATACCCTATATCTTTGGGTGCTCTAGAATCGGAACATTTTTAAGGTAAATTCGTGAGACTCCGTTTCTCTCCGTGTAGCGCTCGTTAGCGCCGACCTGTCCGGTGCACCGAGGCGTGACCCGTCGGTAAATGTTTACCTTCCGAATCACCGGCCTGCGAAGGAGGAAGGCGGGCTACTCACACTCACTACTCACTACTCACTTTTCCTGCTTATGCTCTCCGGGTAAATAAAATGTCATTTCATGTATTAGGCGCATAGCGATGAATTCGAGATGATTTGTTTTTTACCACTATGCCTACACCAACTTACACCCAACAAGGTAATACGCTACAAGTCAATATATGTATAACACGTCAATATAATCGTGCAACAAGGCAATATTATTCACCCTTCCAATACACATCAATTTATTTACTACCGGTCAATATTCTCGCCGGTGATAATGTGTTCGAATCTTCAAAGTTTGAATAGCCTATTATTTAAAAAGGTTAAGTTAGATCAGTGTTCATTGTTCATCATCATCATCCTTGGCTCTACAACTCCTGGTGGGTCTTGGACTCCTCAAGAGTCTTCCTCCACTCATCATGGTTTTGTGCCAGCTCTCTCCAGTTTACAAACTCCAAGGTGGATAAATCTTTGAGAACGTTGTCGCTCCATCTTAAATATGGTCTTTCCAGACTCCTTCGCCCTGTCGGTCTTGAGTTCAGTAGGGACTTTGGTGCTTGGTGCTCAGTCATTCTCTCTATATGACCCAACCACCGAAGTCTTCCCAAATTTATAAATTTCGTGACGTTTAGATCCTTAAACAGAGTAAGTAGCTCATTGTTATAACATCTGCGCCAAATCCATTTTCTGAAACCGGTCCGAAGATACGCCTCAAAATTTTCCTTTCAAAAACATCCAGTGCTCGCTAATTCCTCTTAGTTAGCACCCAAGTCTCAGCTGCGTATGTGAGTACTGTTTATTGTTCATATGACATATAAAATATGAACAGTGTTCGAATGACCGAAATATCAAGGTTAGGGCTAACAAACTAGGATTATAAATGGTCCGGTGATCTAATGATGGACATTGTTAAATATATTATGTCATTTGGAAGGTAAAAATGCTTAGGTACTCGAGGCACACTATTTTTATATTGCAATAATAATTGTAACTAATCAACCAACAAGTCCTTACTCAGATGAGTTATACAGAGAACACCCACACATACTCCTCTGCTATTTACATTTTTGACATTGCCCCAATAGAATAGTCTTAATTTTGACCACGCCATTTATTTACGTACCCGACTTCTTTCAACCTCTTTCGCGTCAAAATATTCCCCGGACACCCTTTCCACCTGCTCTAGAAGTTCTATCCAACTTATTTCCTTCGGACTTTTTTCTCAATAACGATCATAAGTACATGAACGTATTTAGCACACGTGTATAAATAGATGATACAAGAAATCTAGGCCTATTCAACAATATCAATGTTTGTAACTGGCTGCTTTCCCTCGCAGATATAAAGTTCGACGTAGGTTTATATATAAAGTACATGTTTTATTTATTACAGGAATTACTCTCCACGTCTATTCGTAGAAATCAAATTTATGAATCGGGCGTCTGGGCCGAGAGCCAACAGATGCATTTTGCAATTAGTTTTATCTGTGTTTTCTAAAGGCCTGAACAGAGAAGTGCATGTGCTGCAGCATAAATTGTAAGCTTCATAAATTCAGTTCTTAAATAATTTCCTGCACAGAGTTGCTGCTCTTGATAATAATCACTCTTTTGTTATCTGCAATGAGATTACTGATGTGGATTAAAATTATAATAAACAATGATTTACTACGAAAATATAAAAAAGTATGTTATTGTTAGATAATAATAATACTCTTAGGTTGCATCAGATACTAATTTGGTGAAACTACATTAACATATTATTACGTACCTACCTAAATGTTCTGTTTATTTATGTGTACACTGAAGTTATCCCAGTGCGAAATAGTGATGTAACTGCTGGGGGGAAGGGGGTCGGGGGTTATATCTGCTTGTCACATTATTTCATTCATCTCAAACAAATGGAAAAACTGATGTTATTTAATATTTATAACGAATCTGGCTATAGAAGGTGCCCAATAATAGCAAATCCTTTAAACTGTCGTTTAAAAAAGTTGAAGCGTGACAACTGTAGGTACGTACACATATAAAAAAAAATTATATAATAAAGTATTTGATTTAATATTTTAACATATTTCAATTTCCCCTCCATTCAACATTTCATCTCTTCTAAGTTTGAACTCGAATCCAATCTTCCATATAATTCTGAAATTTGTACATTTAAATAAAATTAATATTTAAATTCTCCTTATCTTCGTCTGTAATTGTAAATAATGGCCTAGAACACCCTTGAAGGGTGAAAGCCAAAAAAAATTGAAAAAAAATAAATAATAAGTAAAGAAATATTCAATCACTCATCATTCCAAATTTAATTATGGTATTAGATTGTCAAAACAAATTATTTAATAAACAAAACCTTCAAGGCACAAACCTCAATTTACGTAACATTTTGATTGGGCTTCTCCACACCAGCAGAAGTCTGGTGTTCGGTCAAGTAGATAAATAAGTATAGTAAATAGTTTTAAGTAGATAAAAAAATATGCAAAGATATATCCTAATAATCTTAACTCTGTACTGTAATTTAGTTTATAATATGTTTATTGTCCTGAGGAAGGTTAAGGTCAAGCGAAACCGGTCGGCAAATATAAATCAAAATAAAGTGGTTTTATACAAATAACTTGTTCCATTCTGTAAAATAAATATTCATTTTTCAATAATCGCAAATCTACTTTGTGGTATAATTTTAATTTTACAAAAATAAAACTGCATGAAGTTCATAAATTATTAAAATTTAATTAATAAACACTAACATTTATATACTTACATCTCGTTCCAATTATGATTTGCATTCTCTAATACAACGTTTACATAGTCTTGGTAACAAATACTTAAACAATATGGATGTATTTGATAATAATTTGAACTTAGCAAACTTATAACGCCATATTTGCCAACTATGTATTTCTACCTAATCCCATAAACTAATGTGAATTACAATTTTAAACATTAGGTACCTACTTTATGTCAACTCCTATATTTTATGGACTATATTTTGTAAACTCATTATTTTCATTGTAATTTTAAAAAATATGTACTATGGGCGTTTAAATAATAAAAATAAAAATTATTAAAATACACCACTGAATATTCTAGTGCAGATGAGTGATTTATTCTCATAAACATCATGTAAAATACGTGTTCTCTCATGGAACTCTAACTCATATCACAAATCGTTCATAAAATCAAGATCTTTATCGCACAATCCCTGACAATCCCAGAATCTAACCAGTCGATATTACGTAAACGTATGATTAGGGCCTTTCCACACCAGAAGAAGTGTCCGAGTCCGGAGTTCATGTCAAGAGCGAGGATAGTGAGGTGCTACCGTGCCGCAGCCGTCAGCGACCGCCGGACGGGGTCGTGATCGTGACTAGCCAATGACATCTAATGAAATTTCAACCGCCTCCTCAGCGCGGCCGGCAAATCACTCTGGGCCACTTCACACGGACGTGTCAGTCAAATATTTACACAACGGCTACTGGACGTGCGAAGTGAACAAGTTTTTGAGCCACTCCGTTTATTTATTGTGCGGCGCGGGTAAATATATCGGACGCTGATCCAGGGTTGTATCAGTCTCTAAACGAGAAGATGGGGAATATTGTCTCTGTATTTTTTTCATTTTTATTAGGAAACAGCCACAGGGGTGCATCCGTATAACAATGATTTTTTTTACAATAGCTCCACAAGGGAGGCCCCGAATAAAATTCCCTCGGGGCCTATGTCATCTTTGGGGATGCTGTATGGATGGGTAGGTGGAGGTCAGTGTGTCCAGTAGTGAATGACGTACGATTTAATGTTAATGAATAATAATAATAGATAATAATAATATTTAGATGACTTATATAGCGCCGTTTTTGTGAAAAATCATATCAAGGGCGCTGTACAAATTAATAATACGTTTATACAATCTTATTTCTAGCTATAAACTAGATAAACCACTACAACAACTTTTGGGTAAAAATTGCATCCACCGGTTCATCGATCACCGATACGAAACTATATGTGCAATGATTTGACCAATGAACGCGATGTTGCTGTAAAAATGTACTGTACAGGCAGAAAATATATACAAGTCCATACTTACCTGGAGGGTCACTAGAGATTAACACTGTTATTGTTTATTGTTTGAATGATAAGGAACATCAAGTAGTTCGCTACGTTTGGTGATTTAGCAGGGGTGCCCGGGTTCATGGGGTGAAGTTTGTCTAGGTCTTGGAGGCGGATGACCAGGACACACTCAACCCCAGTTTCCTGCCCACCCCTTAAACCCTTTTCCTTCCCAGAACTCTCCTCTCCTTCCTTTCCTTAAAAAACCCTCCACACAGAGCATCCTAAAAGATGACATAGGCCCCGAGAGAAATTATTTTCCTCGGGGCCTCCTGTGTGGAGATCATGTAAAAAAAAGTAAAAAAAATTATACCGCCTAAGGTTCATGGGCCCCTTTTCGAAATATCAAAAAAGAGAGTGAAATACTAATGATGATTAAGAATCCATCCAATAGTTTACAAAACTGGATTTGCTGTTGATGATTGCCAAATATGTATTACAGATATTATGCTGAAAAATACGTGTACCGAGAAAGCATGTAGGTGGTAGATACATAACAACATCTAAATAATACACCTAATTATTAATGTAGAAATCTGAGATTGAATATAAAAGATATTTATTATTTTCGAAAGCTTAAAATAACCCAGTTCACCCCTGTTTGCACATATCAGATAGGTAAAATAAATAATTAAGCGATAGAATAATCAGATCAAATTGTTTAGTTTATGAGACACGGTATTGAGCTCGCAATTTATTCAACTAGTGAACATCCTTGAAATCGAAATTCAGTGTTTACACAATTCAATAACATGTAAATCAATATTTGTGCTTTTATGAGAGTTTTTTTTATATGTAATCATCACAATTGGATGATGACTGAATATCTTCTGAATATGACTGAATATTTTCTGAATATAAGTACATACATGCAGTTACGGCTGGAATGCAGGTAAAATATGATTATACTAATTACAATAAGATAACTTTTTTTAAATGCCACTTTATTTTAAAATCATTTTAATGTTCGCTGTTGATATGAAGATATATAGAATTATTGATAATATCGAGGACTGTCTGACACTTCAATCTAATATTAATAACTTTTATGATTGGTGTCTTATAAACAAATTAACTCTCAATGTAAAAAAATGTCAACTTATGAGATTCCACAGAAAAAAAAACCCATGGTTGTTCACCTACTTTCTCAATAATCACATCTTATTATCTGTTGATGAAATAAGAGACCTTGGTATAACCTTTGACAAAAAATTAACATTCATTAAACATATTAATAATGTAACCAGTAAAGCAATGCAAATGTTAGGATTTGTCTTACGGATTTCAAAGGATTTAAAAAATTTAAAAACTGTCAAATTACTTTTTTTTTATTAGTGACTATTTAGTTACAGGTTTGATGACAATTACAAGATATGATGATATATATAAATATTTAATCCTTACACTTACAATTCATACTTTATATATACTTTACACTTCACTTGTTAGAAGCCAACTAGAATTTAACTCCACCATTTGGAATCCTTACTACAGTGTACATGAGAATTCGCTTGAGCGAGTCCAACATAAATTTTTACGTTATATTAATTTTAAATTGGGAATATTCAGCGAAAACATTAATTACCCCTCTCTGTTACAATTATTGGGACTCGATACATTAAAAGAGAGAAGAATTTGTTCCGACCTATTTTATTTATTTAAAATCGTTACCAACCTGTTGAACTCCCCTGAACTTCTTTCGTTAATATGTTTCCATGTACCTAGTCGATCAGTTCGTTTAAAATTACCTTATCATTGCAACAATACAGGATCTAACGCTGAACTCAATTCCATAATGAATCGCCTGCATGTACTTGGAAATAAATATGTTTTGGATGAATCTATAAACATTGCTAGTTTAACCTCATACAAACACTACTTAATTAAAACTGTCTGTCAGCGCTTTTCAGCTTGATTATAATCAAATACAGTTTTAAAGTATTAATTTCTTAATACATATTATCCGGGATTTGTAATATGTTGTATTGTATTTATAATAACCTACTCGTTGTACTTTTTTATGTTGATACTACAATTTCTATTGTTCTTTTTTTTGTATTTTATATTCATATTTTTTTTATATTTATATATATATTTTTTTATCTATGTATATTCTGTATTCATATGTAAAATAATTGTAATTCTTTTGTAAAAGCCGCTTTAATCGGCGTTAATAAATAAAAAAATAAAAAAAAAATAATATATTAACCAACCGGTTTCGGTTCAACATGAAGCTTCATCAGGGGTGTATAAAATAATTTTTAATACATTGCTACAGAGTATTTGAACGTAAAATAGAAGAGGGAAAGAGAACATCAACTTATGTGGGAACAAGGGGGGAGGTTCGTAAGAGAGAGGGGTAAAAATAGGTGCGGTGAAGAGAAATATGTTAAAAATGTGGCTATTTGACAAATCTAATTGTTTATTTAATAAATTAGATTTATTTTTTTTCAATGTTTTTTTTTTTAATTCCGAGAGCTTCTATATTATTAAAACGTAGACCTAAGATATACTAAAAATATCTAGATATTTTTAGGATGGTCCGATGCTCTGTAGGGAACCCGCTGCATAGCGCGGGTGCAAATTGTGCACAAGTGGCCGCAACTCGAATTTCTGCCGATTTCTTACATATCTCCCTTAAACATTTGAAGTTTTTAAGCTCTTAAAAAAATATATGTTATTTTTAAAGATAATGTCTAGATGCTGCCCAAGCCGAAACGCAAATTATATGAAATTCCCTTCATAGAAAAAAATCGCAAAGTATACTCTAAAAACTATTAAAAACAATAGTTTAATAGTCTGTTTCTATTATCTTACAAATTATATTTGTGAAAAAATTCACAATGTTTCTTTAAATGATACTTAAGATGCTCCCCCTAGAGATTTTTGCTCTATTTTAAAAGAGTCGTGTTTTATTAAACATTTTCGCAACTTTCGCATCGATTTTGCAGCTGTTAATGTTAGCGCTCTCCTCTAACATTTGTAATTTCGTATCTCTCCATCTTCTTCTTTTTTCAACTGATTTCGCTTGTGTGGAAGCACTATAAGATGTAAAACAAATATGATTTTTACTTCAATGGCGTAAGCCAGAGAAGAGCCAAAAATTTGCATCCAAAATTTTTGAAAAATTCAGGTTGTGCGACCTGGTTTCCGGAGACCGCTTAAAAAAGGTGTCCTTGCGGTAAACAGGATAATTCATGATAGCTTCATCTGATATTGAAAAACAATTTTTTTCTGTTAGTAGGTTAGTATAGTTAGAACGAAGGACTTAAAAAAATTGAAATTGGGACTCGAACCCAGGATCTCTTGTCTTACTGGGATGAACGCCTTACCAATTCGGCTACTGAGACCTCTTAAATTTAAGTCGTTTTTGTCAATCTCATGCTTGAATTTTAAAATTGACAATATTATCTCCGACTATATTTTTCCATTTTCTAAAACTCTAAATGGTTTTTTTTGGAACAACTCTAAAAACGGTATTGTTCAGCAAGCTTCATCCTGCATTTTTACTACTTTTAAAAATAAATATTATAGGTATAAGGTAATGTTATTATTATGAAATTGAAACGATACGCTAAACTTAAAGAAAACCGCGGTAAGATAGGTGTTTAATCTCTACGACATATTCAAATTTCCTAAATCAAATCATGGAAATATCGTCACGTCTGCATTTTAATGTGGGATCTTTTGCATAATCCTCCGCTGGCTGGGACCTGGGACCTGGGACACAGTGCACACTGTCGGAGGACACGGATTATACAGCCTTAATAAATTCTCAGAAATTGTTGGAAATTTTATAATCGTTTCCGGAAATTTTCAACAACTTTCACAAAGCCCTTAGATATGTTTTTAATAAAAACAGGAAAGAATTACAATATCCCATTTTTTCATTCGGAAACTTTGCGTTATTATTTAGAGAGGAAATAAAAGTTTTTTTTTACGTTTTGGGATCTAAATCAAAAAATTCTCGGAATCTTTACATGAATTTGTATTGAATTATTATTTTAGCTTTTCCATTTACATTCCCTCAAGACTTTAGTTTCAGTGAAAAAATGTTATTTGTATTTTGTATAACGCAAGAAAAGCTAGCTATACATTAAATTGTTTTTCTGCCAATAGCAGTAGCGGAATGCCATGTTTTTCACGTGTGCTCCAGTCGGCACAGTGGCCGGGTTCAGTGGGTTCACGGTGATCTGGATATCTGTGGAACAACACACATATTAATTGGAACACGCATGTAGGTCTAAAGATATTTATTATTATCTGTGTGACAAACACACACACATCGATGTTATTGATCGATGAAAACACATAATGTGTGATATATTTAAAATCAATGCCGACGATTTAGATTGTCTATGCCGCCTTGCCGTCACACTGCGTTTAATGACAGTAAAGATGATTATATATAAATATATGGTGTAGTTTTAAAATTATCAAAACTATTCACATAACATTAACAAAGAAAATATATTTTATTTTCAATTTAAATTAGATTTAAATCCGGCGAAGACGAATAAAAATGTGTATTCCCTTTCCACCTTCCTTCCAAAGTTCCAATAACCAATATAAATAAAAAGATTTATCCCATTTTCTCACACGTGCTGATGAAGTTGCATGAGTACACAACTTTAGATCTATAGGCCGTAAATACCTTTTTTTTTTTAAAAAGGGAAAAATTATTTCTTTTACTTTTTTTATGAATCGTTCCGAAACCTCAAAGTCAATCCACAATCAAAGGTACCAAGTGTCTAATTTAAATTGCCATCTTCCGGACAAAGCAGCAATCCGCCATTAGCTACCCGCTATCCACTATCATGTAGAGGCAAATATTAGCCGAGACGTCATATGAATAATGAGTCTACAGAGACGATGCGAGTGCGGCTGATGGGAGGTCACGCTCCAAGCGCAGGGTGGAAAGCTGGAGGGACGGGCGGTGCGATCGGAATGCACCCAAGGAACCGCGGAGAGGATTATCGAGCTTTAGAGGAATAACAAGGAAGATTAGAGATGAGACCAAATAACTATGAAAGATGTCGGTACGTTCTACGGTTCAAGAATACCTACAGTTGTCAGGGATGTGGCGTGATTTCCATAATGAGCTTTTGGTTAATTTTTGATTTTTATATGTGGATGTTATTTCCTAAAAAAGCTATCGGGTTATCAGATTTTCCAACTGAAATAAAAGAAACACCTATCAAACATTTCAAAAATCGGGGATATCTGACATACATATCGGCGCTTTGTTGACAAGAATTCCAAAAGAATAACAAAAAGTAAAGTATATGGATGTATTTGCTCTCACCACAATGTAGAATTAAAACGATAGCTGGATCTAGATGATGGTATTTTGCATACATTCTCATCCCATGTTTTGTCCATTTATGCCAACCCCACACCAATACCTCCATAGAGCATCCTCAAATATGACAGCCCCTGCTGTGGAAATGATTTCACTTTTGGGATATTACGTGGAGTTAAATAAAAAAAAATTATTAGAAAAACTTTCTTTTTATACATTTTTTGAGGGCTTTCCCATCAGTGAAATATATCATATTAGAATAAGTTAACAATAATAATCTAAACAAAAATATGAAAGAAAACAAGACACAGAAAAACAGAAAAAACAATGGTCGCAACTGGGACCATTGTCTTTTTTTTGTTTTTTGTGTGTCTTGTTCTCTTTCATATTTTCGTTTAGATTATTATTGTTGACTTATTCTAATATTAAATAAAAACACGAAAAGTCTTCCACACCACACTTTTTTTAGAGTGCTCATATGTGCAGAAGAAAAATGCAGCTATAATATATTTTTAAAGGCTATAAACTATAATATTTGAGATGTCGTAGAGGCATATTATAATGTCTACATCAGTACAGAGGCGATCGGGTGTGAACCTAGGACTATGTAACGTAATATTCATTTTAAGAAACAAACAAAAAATAAATAACTTCTTTTAATATCTCTAGTAGACCGTAGCCATCGAATTATTGCAGAGTAGGAAAACCTGTCAACATCCTGTTAAATCAATGGACTAGCTTAAATAAATTTGATACGTTTGTGAATATTCAAAGATTTAATAAGACGTCGGAAGCTGTCAAAGGGAACTAAGATATATTATAATTAATTATTAAATATTCTCAGTGATTCTTTTATCATTGACCGCAACTGATGGCCGTCATATTATGAAAGGACAGATTTCGTAATTAATTTATGCGCGGCGTGGAATGTGTCGTATGACGGTGTCTTTATTCCAACATGAATTTTCACGTTGTTAAGAAAATAACAATGAAAGTGATATATTATTTTTCGTGAATTATTTATTTTCCTACATAAAATGTTACATTTGTTTCTTTGATTTGTAGATCTTTATCTGTATTTTTACGACACTCCATCGTCCGAGTATCAAAACAATATTATATTATTTTTCGTATAAATATCGAAAATCGAAAAATGTGGAAAGAAAAATATTTTTTGGTGTTTTGTCTTAATTTTTACGCATTTTTGAAAAACTTAAAAAAATAAGCCATGCATAACTAACCATTTAAAAATTTAGGTCTTTTCAAGTATTATGTACTTCGGTTTCTGTGTCAAAATATATGTAGATACATATAAAATTGATGCACTCTATTGTAGACCTGATATGATGATGAAAGTTCATCATTCGGCCTGATAATTTCGACGCGTAGGTCAGTCGCGTGCATTGGTCGCGTACGATATGTGTAGGCGGATGAATGAAGGACCGTATTAACGCTGATAGTAGTCAGCAGCTCGTCTGCGCTACGCCGCACTATGGTTCTAAAGACCGATCCAACTGTACTTTTTTTATTTGTTTTACTTATAATCTTTTTTATTACTTGTGTACGAATCCCTGTGTTTATCGAAATAATTTTTTACATTTTTGTAATTTAACTGGCCTGTTTTCATGGTGATTTTGAAATAAAACAACTAAAATAAATTTTAAATAAGAAAAGTAAAAAAAATCAAATAATCTCCTAAAGTTAAGGTAAAGCGCAAAACATGCTCTATATGCAGAAACAAAAAATGCGAGACCAAAAACAAATATGACAATTCTAGGCCGATTTCTCTGCCAAAGCACTGCGATTTTTTTTATCAATCGTAGTTAAGACTGGCATAAACTCCATTGAAACATGTCGCCAATTTCACAAAGTCAGTTTCAGCGCGCCAAACGAAAAAAATAGCTCCTTCCGCGTAAAGCCGCCTGCTAGCAATGAAAAAAATAACAAATAGTAATAGACGAAGATTTCTAATTTTCTCCAGCCTTATACTCAGAAACATAAATATAGGGGAGAGTAGGGTATATCGTACCGGTCGATAAATCGTACCACCTGATTATTTCCGCTACTGGTCACTATTTATTAAGCCTGACAACACTCCGTGAACCCTTTGAAGTGTCATAGATGTCCCGTCATTTTTAATTAGTGTTGGATCGTGCGTCTGTTTGCAGTACAGTTTTTTTGCTTTTTCACAATCTTGATCTAATTTTTTTGGGTCCTACCTAAGGTGATATCGTGTTCAAAGGTATGTTTGTTTTTTCTCAAATTATCTTCAGCTAACATGTTTATATTCTATAATTTACTATTAAAAAATCACATTTCTCAAGTGTATTGTTACATATTCTGCAGTCATTATTTCATAAAAACTCAGAGTTCGCTAAATCGTACCGCCAGTGGTTTGATAAATCGTACCAGTACGATTTACCATACGTTGTTTTCTAGTTTTTTTTTTATTTTTATTTTAGATGACGTCGAAAAGAAAGTATTACCAGTGGTCTAACGCAGATTTGGAAGCAGCGATTTCGGCCATCAAGAACAACGTAATGGGACCAAACGAGGCTTCACGAGTGTTCAAAGTTTCTAAACCTACATTAAGAAGACATATGCAAAACAGGAATGTATTTGCCAATAACTTGGTTTTACAAAGGGGAAGACCAACGATTTTTCAAAATCAGCTCGAATGTATACTTGTAGAGCATTTGTTAAAACTTGAGGCTCATTTGTTTGGTTTAACCATAAGTGATATTCGTCGATTAGCTTACCAAGTTGCTGAGAAGAATTGTATTCCACATACTTTTAGCAAAACCAAAAAAATGGCAGGTAAATCGTGGTTTTACGGTTTTATGAAACGCCACCAAGAGTTGAGCATCCGACAGCCAGAATCGACTTCATTAAACCGAGTAAGGGGATTTAACCGCGAAAATATTAACCATTTTTTTGATTTATTGGAAAAAATCATCAATGAAAATAAAATCACAGCTACCACTATCTACAATATGGATGAATCGGGATTTTCCACGGTGCAAAAGAAGCCCCAGAAAGTGATTGGACAGAGAGGCAAAAGACAAATAGGAGCTATTACAAGCGGAGAACGAGGAGTTAATACTACGGTGGTCTGTGCTGTTAGTGCTGCTGGCAATTATGTGCCGCCCATGATTATATTTAAAAGAAAGCGAATGAATTCACAACTGGAACAAGGCGCGCCTGCTGGAAGTGTGGTTACAGTATCTGAAACAGGCTACATTAATGCCGATTTATTCGTCGTGTGGATGAAGCATTTCATTTCCGTTGTAAAGCCAACAATTGAACATAAAGTTTTGGTACTGCTTGATGGCCATACCTCTCATACTAAAAATCTAGAAGCACTTTTACTGGCTAGAGAAAATGGAATAGTACTCTTGCATTTACCTGGCCATACCACCCATCGACTTCAGCCTATGGATGTTTCATTTTTTAAACCTTTAAGTTCATATTACACTCAAGCCATCGAAAAATGGCTGCGGGTGAATGCTGGGAAACCAGTAACACAATATTAGGTTTCACAATTGGTGAATGAGAGCTACGAACTTTCAGCTACAGTTGGAAATGCCGTGAATGGTTTCAGAATTACAGGTATTTGGCCAACAAATAGACATGTCTTTCATGACCACCACTTTGTTGCTTCTGAAGCTTTAAGGAGTTTGGAACAACAACCACAAGAGATTTCGTCAGAGCTTTTGTTGCCACCACCACCACCAGTGTCCTCATCACAGCCTTTGTTACCACCACCATCACCAGGGACCTTATCAGAGCCTTTGTTACCACCACCATCACCAGTGACCTCATCAAAGCCTTTGTTACAACCATCACCACAATTGGGGCAAACAAATTCAAATGCGTCGACATCTTTTCAATTATCAATTAATGAGATTTCTCCAGTACCAAAGAACCAAGCAAAAAAGTACACACGCACGGCACAAAAGGCTGCCGAAATAACTACAAGTCAATATAAAAATGATTTAGAAGTTGCTGCTGGTAGACGCTCGACTGTCAAAGTTCCCAAATTAAAAATTGAGAAAAGGACAAAAAAGTTTATTAAAAAAACTGACAAAAAATCCAATAAGGGTAAGAAGTGTAGTCGACGAAAGAAGCCTAGAAATTGCAGTAGTAGCGATAGTGAAGATGCTGATACTATTGTCGTTTTGGATGATTCGGACACGGATTTTGATGATGATGAAGAAAACGTGTGCCATTTATGTTTTGGAAATTATTTTGACAAGGCCGGACCCAAAGGAGACTGGATCCAGTGTGTTCGTTGCCATAAATGGGTGCATGAAGCTTGCACCAATAACCCAGACATTTGCGACGCATGCATGCCTTAAAAATGACCATATTTTCTTTCATGTAAATTGACATAATGTTCTAGGTACGATTTATGTACCGGTGGTACGATTTACCATACCGGTTGGCCAAATCGTACCGAAAATCATTTTTTATAAAACCTTCAATTTGAAAACTTTACAGATGCATAAAAAATATGATTTAAATATACATGGTACCCAATAAAACAGGCTTTCATTTGAACCTAATTCCACTTCTCTAATCCAATTCCATCATACTGTATTGAGAGTTAAGAGCAAAGTGGTACGATATACCCTACTCTCCCCTAATAGTTGCAATATTATTATTCACCTACTCAAATGATAACGTTGATAACATAATTGAGTATGAATTCACTCACCAAACACAAGAGCCTTGTCTCTCTATGGTGAGGAAAGGCTTTTATTACATTAATATTACAAATCTGTTTAATATGTTAAAAAAATGTATAATTATTGTAAAAACATACAAATATTAAATAAATAAAAATAAAAAAAATATATATAATTTTTTTTTTTTTTAAATATGAATACCGTACAAGAGTCCCAACTGCTCCCGTCTGAAGCCAGTGAGACTATGACATCCCCAATTGGGGTATGTTGTAAGGCTGAGAGTAGTGGGAAGGGGAAGGAGGTAGGGAAGAGGAAGGTGGGGAAGTACCTGGCTATTCAGATCTGGTCACCAAACACGGCTAATTCCATTTTAAGCAATGTTTCAATTCTGAATGGTGGTCTTACACCAGGGCGATGCAGGGAGTATCTTCCACTCTGGAACGTGCCGAAAATATACTAAATTTTATTTTAAATGAATAAATTGTGAAATAAAACAAATTAATCAAATAAAATTTATTTGCCACGCCGGGATTCGATCCCGCGACCTTCGGTGTGCGAGTCAAGCCGATATAATTTAACACGGGTAAAAAAATTCCAGGTCTAAAATATTTTAAATTAACTTTAATAATTGAAAACAAATCACTGTTTACGTAAGTCAGTAGTGTCAAAAATAAATAAAAGTTATGATTGACCGTTCAGTGGTTGAGTGGGCATCGAGTTTGGGTCCCACCCAGGCATTTCGTGTTCGATTCCTCGGCTGGCTAAGTCCGCCATCACGACTCAAGCAACATTTTCGGCTTACTGTAGTGGTAGTAGGAGACTTTCAAATATTGTCGGGTTATTCATAACTCGGAAATATTTGTCTTTCTTTTAAAATAAAACAAAAAAAACTTATTGTCAAATTAATATACATACTTTGAGGAATGCGTCCATAATTCTCAAATAATTTCTTTTAACCATAGATGCCCACGATGAGGTGTTTTCACGGCGACTAACGCAGACGGTTACCTGTGAAGGATACTATCCTTAAATTCTATCAGCCTTAGCGGAATCCGGGGTGACATCGAAAAAGTTTATTGGAACAGATATTCTATATTATTTAGAAAAAAACTTGGTCATTTATAAAACAGAGAATTTTATAATTAAATGCAGTTGGTTTTGCTTTTGAAGCATCAGTGCGCTGCCAAACATCTATTCAAAGATCGGGATGCTAAGTTAAAGATTGTTTCCATTTGATGAATACGATATTAATAAAACCAAATTAATTAATTGAAGACAACTGTTCTCGATTTCTTTGGGATAACTTTCAATTTAGGGGGCGATTTTGGGTACCGCCGCCCCTGGAACCATTTATTGGATAACCAATACCTCTACCATAGGTCAGGGGTGCCTGAGTATATGGAGTGAGGTTTGTCCGGACTTTGACGACGATCTTGGCCGACATCGGCGACGCATTATGACACCATTCGTAACTGACGGTCATCGACCGATGACGGAACGCGATCAACAAACGCGTCGCACTATTTCCAGCCTCGGAATATAACCCTGTTTACAAATTCACTCCTAATTCTAAACATTTAGGTTGATTACCTTAATTCATTATTTTGCTTTAATAACTCGGCTGTGTGTTGTGATGCTAAGTGTTCTGCTTTATGTAATTTATGGAATTATAGCCAAAACTTATAGCTTTCCTAAAGACCATTGAAACATGACTGTCAAATAAGTTAGATAAGACTTTACGATATATTATAATCATTCCTAAACATTCGTCACAATACCGGCATGCTTCTCCATAATCAATGTTAGGAATAAAATCTTCCATGTGTTACCACGTCTGAATTTCAAAGGTTTGTTGGATAATGCAAATGCGGGTTTATTCAATAATCAAATTCTCTGAAATCCGTATACAATTCTCATCCTTACAAGAATTCGTCTCACGGAGTACCTACCTACCTCCGAATAATAAATTTAAATAAATCTAGAATTTCCATCTATTGTTTTCCTGTAGTTTTAAGCAATATTCTCCAATCTGGTAATTGGACATGTTGAGGTATTTGCAGTGCGGGGCACACTCGGAGTTTTATCATCCCGCTACACCCACCAGATTAATCTGTCTCTGTTTATCTCCCGCTAACGGCCATCCTCCAAACCCCGCGATGAAAGAACTAAGAGGAATCCGATACATTTAATATGAACTGATACAGTACGGTCTAAGCTTCCGAAAATTTTCTATTTTTTCACATAAGTTCCGCACAAGAGATGCTGAGGAAAATTGCCTTCGGTGCCTATGTCCTAGATCATTTTTGAGGATGCTGTGTGGAAGGTTGTTTCAGGGAAAGGAAGGAAAGAATGGATTTGGAAGGAAAAATATATTATTAGAGTAGGTTAGGGTAGGGATCTGGCGACAACGTGTCCAGGAGTGACTGGCGTTTAATTTCATACCTCCCCCCCGATGCAAGGCGATGGGTCGAGAACTTTCTGCTGGAGAAGTCACGCCACGCAGTAGGTGAGCAAACGCATCCCCTGCCGAGAACTAGACAAAGCTCACCCCATATACCCGGGCAGTCTTGCTAAATGATCAAACGTAGCGAACCACTTGGGGGGGTTATTTGGGGTGGTAGTGGTGTTGGTTATCCAATAAATGGTTCCCGGGGCGGCGGGACCTACACCCACCTCCTAAATTACTGCATTACGCGTCGCAACGCATAGAGAGGTTCCTAGCCGCCTCTAGGAAACGACTTCACTCCTGACAGTATCCTACACTCTCTCTAGTTAATTACGCCTAAGAGAGCAACCTAAGTTTAGGCCTCACGATGTTCCTCCGCCAAGTAAATCTTTTATTTATTGTCATAATAAATACATATAAAAGAAAATGGTCAAAATTACCAGGGTTCAGTAAAATCGTTTTGCTGTAGGTATACCTTCCACATAATATTACAGTGTTAAGGCGACCAATGAGATTAATCTTCTTGTTTTAAAAATATTTGTTTTACCTGCAGAGAACGTGACCTAATTAATTATCCCAATTTTCTATCTAAAGTCTCCACTCTTTAATATGTATAGAGTATAGTGAACAGTTAAATTTATTTTATAAAAATTATAATTTGAAACATTCCCCATTCTAAAGTTAATCTGCTCCACGATGCAACACGATCAATTAATAAAAAAATGTCTCTCGTTGGAAATGTCTACCATATGGTATGTGCCAGAGACGAGGAGGTTGCAACGCCACTGTGAACGACAATAACATGCATAAAAGTCGGCTCGTGGAATACATTTTTTGTTGTGGAATTTTCCTTGACTTTTTCACCCCTACGCTGCACTCCCATTTCTGTATAATCCAAGCTCCGAACCTCCTTTTCACAAACCGCCACTGTTACAATGAATCCAAATAAACGACGGCAATTTGAAAGGAACAACAAAAAATGGCGTGGATGAGTAGAGAGAGAAACGCTACAGCCATTATTATTATTTGCGCGGGTACATAAATAAACGAGGAGAACATCTCGAATGAACGATGACAAGAACGTTAATACAACGGCGAAAAGTGGGCCCGCCATTTTGTAGGGGCTTTTCACAAAGAACGTCAGGTGCAGTCCACGCCAGTATTACCACAGCTGCAACTGGAACCTGGAACAACCGGAGCTTCAACTGGAATTGGAACCGCAACTGGAACTGGAACTGTTGACTCAAACTGATGGATATCGTTCTTCAATAGAACCAGCAAGCTTTTGCAATGATGATGTGTAGGTATTATTTAAGCGTTTAAAACAACTAACTAACTTATATGATTACCTATCTTTAAAACTTTTAAATATTTATGAGCGAAGGGTATGTAGACTTTGTAGCAAAACAAGATAAAAATAGTGTCAAAATTTTTATTGATAAAAGATATTATATTGTTTTCTGGGTCTAAATGTTGTCTAGGTAAGTTGAAATTAAAGAAAAATATTAAAGCAAATATCAAATAACACATTCGTTATACGGACCAAAAATGCAAAAAAGTATTTTTATTGTATCAACAAAGAAATTGTTTTGAGGACCATTGTCAAGCGTCATTAACGTCATTCAATAGGCGCTTTAGTATTCCCACGTTGAAGGAACGACGACGATACAAAAAGGCAATAAACATACGTTCCTTATCACAATAATGCTGCAGCTCTTTCTTACACATTAAATAATGGTGAGACCAAATATGAAACACACAATGCACGTATGCCTGTTTCTCCAAAAGAAATAAATAAGTACTTTGGATGAATCAGACATACGTATATGGTGCGTCTCATCGTTTGTCTCACCTTTATTTAATATGTAAGAAAGAGCTGCAGCATTATTGTGATGAGGAACGTACGTTTATTCCTTTTTGTATCGTCACCATTCTGTAAACGTGGAAATATTAAAAGCGCCTAATGGATGCCCATCTTAAACGTATTTTCTTTATGCGAATTCTTTCATTTGTAATTGCAATTTGATAATATAGGTATTTAAATTCTATTTTTTATATTCCGTAAATCTCAGCCCCATTTTCTTTGATATTTCTGTAAAAAAATAAAAAATATATAATATTAAACATAGATTCGGCGGCGGAGAAAGACGAAGCTCCAGAAATAAGTTGAAAATGAAAAGTTGCCGGAATCAAAAATATCAGTTTCTTTTTCTTCCCTACTCTTGTTGGATAAGCGGCTTTTATTCGTGTAAATAAAAACTCCATCAAACTTTGTTGTTTTTGTTTACAGTTCTGCGGGGCTTCCGTTTCGTTTATTAAGACGGTTCTGCGTAAGTATACTAACAGGTGAACTTTGCCTATAATTCTTCTACAATGCCTTCTCCACACAAGCATTTTCCCTTGTACAACAAGCGTTTCGAAAAGCAAAACGAAAAGTAGTAAGTGTATTTTATTTCAATTTATAGTTTTTTTTATTCATGTGTACATGGCTGTGCAACACGCTTCCTTCTATTGCCTACAATATTAAACACATTTCAGCGTTGCGGTAGCAATTACATACGTTGCCCACTTGATAAATTCAGATAATAACCAAAAAATAATAATTTAAATCGAAAAAAATAATCATAAATTCTCGTTAAATCGAATATATCCTGAAGGCTAAATAAATTTTCAAATTTGTTATTCGAACCAACAAAACACGCTGGAATAACGTACAAGGGGTAAAAAATAAATAATAATAATCATAAAATAGAAGAAAAATAATAAAAGACTTCAAAGTAAGTAGTGTGTTGAAGAATTCAAAACCTCTAAATTATGTGTTTTGTGACAGGGTTAGTCGAAAAAGTTCGCTGGCTGCTTTTTTGTATTGATTAATTTGCGTAATTAAGACATTCCAACTTCAAGAAACATATTGCGCATAACTCAAATAATATTTCTGACATCAATGTATCATCGGAAGATTATTCAAAACAAAGCAACGTGTCCTGTGTACGAATACGAAATGTTATAGACAACAAGTTACGTAAAAAAGCAAACGAAAAATAAAACTCGTAATATTGTATATTTAGTAAAAGAAACAAGCGTAATTTAAACATCGTACAACACTGGGCTTGTATTTGGCTGTATCTCATTTTAGAGCGTAATGATCTATTCAGAAACTTCTCTTTGTGGAATCCAGCGCCGGATCTAACATAGGACCGTGTAACAAGGACGGAATCGTAAAAAGGGCTAGGTATATTTTTTTAATAATCCCGAAAATATTTGTCTACATTATTGCCATCTATTAATTTAAAGTGCTGGGTGGTTTTTTAATGCCATCTAAGGAAATAGGTGCTTGTGAACAGACGTACACAATATATCATATTCGGAACTTTTATTCAAACAATTTAAGGTCAGAAAATTAAGTGCATTATACTTTTATCATGCAACATTACAAATGTATAAAGATAATATTGAAAATAAAGTTGCACCCTTTAAAAATAACAGAAATCTTAGATAAACATCAATCCTTCCTACTCCAAAATGTAAAAAAACAATAGGACAGTTAAATCAAACAATTTAAGGTCAGAAAATTAAGTGCATTATACTTTTATCATGCAACATTACAAATTTATAAAGATAATATTGAAAATAAAGTTGCACCCTTTAAAAATAACTGAAATCTTAGACAAACATCAATACTTCCTACTCCAAAATGTAAAAAAACAATAGGAAAGTTAAATCTTAAATATCTTGGAGTTAATTTTTTTAATTCACTACCTGAAAAAATCAGAAACATGAATACTAATATAAAAGAATTTAAAACTCACCTTAAAAATTATACTGAAAACTTAAAATGAATCATGTAACAAAAAAACAATACAATAACATCCCCCATACACACAATCCTGCTTAGGTACTTATGGGAGGTACATCAAATATATCTACCATGTAATTAATTACTGTATAAAATTTATTTGTAGTTTATGTATCTATTTGTAACTAATAAAAAAATAATAAAAAATTAAATAAATAAAAATTCAAGAAATAAAAAATAATATAATTAAAAAAATTTAAAAATATATGTTCGTAATGACGTTATTTTAAAATTTTAATTGTTATTGAATAATGTTCTATCGGCCTTTTCACCTCACGGTACGAATTACGAGGTTAGTATATATTTATCTATCGAAATTAAAATATTTTTATTTTTAATCTTATTTTTCTTCGAAGATTAAGATATAAAAATTTGTTTAAATTCCTGCCACCCCGGAACATTCTCAGCCTAGTCAGGTGTTATATACCAAAAAATAAAAAATATGACGTACATTGTATTTTGTATATATGTATTGTAATATCTTGGTTAATAAATAATAAATAAAAAAATAATAAAAAAATTCAAAACATTGTGAATTCAAAACAAATGAAAATGAAAATTTGAATTAAATATTTATGTAAACGGTACATCAGTAAAACATTTGATTATACTAACGTTTATACATACACGAAGTCAAAATATTACATAATTGACTGCACAATAATTGTAACTGCTTCAGCAGGGAAACCCCAAAGTTTCTGTCGTTTTTATTATTTGATCAGTGATGAAGCTAATTGAGCTTCTTTTGAAGAAAAAAAAACCAAGAAAAAAAATTGAAAATTAGTTTTCAATTATGTTTTTTGAACCGGGAGCAAAATATCTAAGTGCAGCCCTTGTAGAGTGAACTCAACATTGATGATTTTTTTTAAATTATTTTTTTTTCCGCGTGGATATCTCTCTCGTCACCAGTGTATGTGTAAAGATAAACAGGGCGTATAAGAATAAAGTGAAGATATAGTAGGAACGGAGTAAGAATAGAAATTTAAAAAAAAAATAGCATGGAGAAGGTCGACACTCTCGTCCGTCTCACGTGATTGTCTTATTAACACTTTTCGATTTCAGACGACTTACAATCGAGTAATCTAATAATATGGAATATTAGTCTGAGGAGACCCGTGAAAAATCACGGGAAGGTCTGAATTTTTCACAAGTCCGTTCCAATTTTAAAAAGACACAATAAAATTAATTTTCCGTTAAAATATTATATTGTAAAATCAAAGCAAATCTGAGTTCACTGAATCACTAATAGGAGTAATGGGCAACCAAGCACAATAATTTCGTAGTTTTCATCGATACTCCATTTCGTGATTTATTGGACTATACCATATCTTTACATAGTATAAAATGAGGTCGCTCCCGCTGTCTGTGTGCTTAGATATTTTAAACTATGCAACGGATTTTCATGCGGTTTTCAACAATAGATAGAGCGATTTATGAAGAAGGTTTTTATGTACATAATTTTTAAAGGTTTTGTGTAAATTGGTTGAAATATATAAATAAAGGGAGCGGGCTCGCAAGCGGGCGGTGTGTATTTTATTTAACAGATGGCGTTGGTTATAAAGGTTGGGTAATGGCGTTGTGTTTCGTTAGTCACAGCAACGTGTTGCCGGGTCTACTAGTTTACTTATAATTTATATTCACTCGAAATAATATTTAAAAAACACTGTAACCTGCCCAAAAGCTTTATTGCATTTATTAGGATATATTTTCTTCACCAAATTTTTATAATAAATATATATTTTTTATAAATGTAAAATGCGCATTAGTATCTATATTTGGACTAAGTGGCTATCTTTGGAAAATTATGCATGACGTCATGAATTTTGAATCTTGATTTTGTCAACATGTTATTCCGTTTTTTTATCAATTTGTTTATTTGAAAAAAATACGTGTTATATTTCCATGTTAAATAGAATAGATTTTGAAATTAAACCGAAAGACAATTTTTTTTTAATTTTTGGGTTAGCAATACATAAATGAGTTAGCTAAAAACCACGGAAATTGGTAACTTAAAGAGTAAGTAACATTGTTTTACCATTGCGCTCATACTAAAATACGTACATCAGCGTGCTGACAATACTAAGTTGTGTTGAACTTTTTACGAGTTTATTTCATTGATGCCTATAATCCAAACCGCTTTTACAGCCATCTTATTCCCGTCGCGACGCCTAAAATCTTATAAAAAGCCTCCGAGACAATTCGCATGATTTCTCACAAAGACACGGACCACAATTTTACTACACTACTGCATAAATTTACACAAACGTTCGTACCGTACTAGTAAACATTTGCAACTTATTGTTGTTCGCACACATCTCGGAGATGTAACCGGTCTTTCTTAGGGAAATATGGAGGATTACATAAGCACTTTACGGCTAAATCCCATATTTTGTTACGGAACAAACATTCTGTTACGGCCGCGAGACAATTTGTCGAATTCGAGAGGCGCAACGGAAGAGTAATGCGACGCCACTTTACATATGAAGAGAGTCTTTTATGTGGGACTTAACAATGCAAATAATACAGGTGCCAAAAGACATTCATGGATAATTCCACGCATTCACGTGCCACGTAGACACAAGGCAATAGAAGTGTGCACAAGAAATGAAGAGTGGGTCGAGGGTCTACAAACGATTGCATTGCCTTTCTTCCAGTATTTCAAAATAATTATTATATTGTGTGAAAAATCTTATGAAATAATTTCTGTGTAATGTTCCTACTACTGTTTTCTGTCTTTAGAATTAGAATATATGTATATTTGTTAGGGCTTCTGTACTAAAATACTTTTCTATACTGTAAAAAAATAGACATTAATTAGCTAATTTATTGAGACATTGGCAAATGACACCTTCCGTAAAATCAGACCAAAAATTTGAAGCATTAATATGCGTACGAATCTTAAACTTTTTGGATTTATCAGTGCATTGCCACAGCTGTTTGTAATGAGAGGACCCTCAAAAAGTAGAGGATATTCTCAGTATCGTAATGGCTAAAGACCATCATATCAGAATCGAAATATGCCGTCGCTTTAAATGGCTTATGCCGTGTTTGGTAACCAGATATGAGCCAGGTATCTCCCAACCTTCTTCTCCCTCAACCTTACGACATATCTACCTTAATTGATTATGCCATTGTCCTACTCGCACCAGACGGTTAGAAGCAGCGGAGACTCCTTTGCAGTATTCACATAAAGAAGAGGTCGGAGCAGAAGCTAATGAGCCAAAAAAAATGTTTGCACTTACATAAGTATATCCTCAACATCTTAATAATAATATCCGGACTCAGCATAAAAGTGTGCACAATTCTGTGGGCATTTTACGTAAACATTTTTACTGCCAACCGAATAATTCACGTCAACCATAAACCCATCTCTGTATATAAATAAGTATACAAATAGGTCCTTTCTGTGAATATTATTTCTGTGGACAAAATATAGTACACTTGAAAGTTCCATTGTAACCATTAAAACTAACTGGTCTAGTCACGCAATTCCACAATACAAACAGTGCACGTTGGTCGGTAGTTAGTACTTGGTAGGTTTGTAGTTATGTTGGTAGTTAGTAGGCTGTGCTTGGTACTTGGTAGGTCGTACAGCACCCCACGTAAACGTACAACGTGTGTCACGCATCAATTTACATATGAATTGAATTAAATGTTCCCCGTGTACACCGAGCCTTAATTGTTCGTGTCACTTTATTTCTAATATTACAGTAATTTTATTCATGTTTTGCAGTTAAGATAACGAAATATTAATGTCAACCCATAGTTATAAGCGTAGTTATTATTATCGCGTTTTGATTAATACAAAAACATTTTCAATCAATAGACATAGACATATCGTTTAACTTACTTTAGAAAGAAAAGACTTTTGAATGCAACTATTTCAACTAATTTTATGAAATTTATAATCTTTTATATATATAAAAAATTTGATTTCGTATGTTTGCGTTTGCAAATCTCAGAAAGTAAACGATGGATTGATTAATTTTTTTACAGAACATTGCTTTTTAGCAGATTAGTGTTTCTATTTATAATGGTAAGCTCTAGCTTAATGAAATTTGTATTAAAAAAATACTACATTTGGTGCGTGAATGGTTTGAAAATGTGTGTATTTCGTATATTTTAGCGACAGGGAGGTAAGGCAGGAGGGGGAGGGTAACGAAGGATGTGGGGTTCGTGGGAAGGGTGACGAGGGAGGGGGAAGGCTAGTAAGGTGGAAGGAAAACGCAGGAGAGGAAAGGGGTTGCGGAGGGGACGAATAAACATGCAGGGAGAAACAATTTATTTCTTTGAATGGCATAGCAACGCATGCCGGGAACCAGCTAGTTGAATATAAATATTTAACATATATTATATTCCATGAATTTTTCTAGTAAGAGATCCAAGAAACACTTTATTATTATAAATATATTTTAATAATGCATGCTACTTCACTGCCGACATGATTTAAAAAAAACGCAATCCTCAGTGGCATTGAAATTAAGCATTAAATTAAAAGCATAATATTATATGTATTATTTATATATATTAATTTTCTTTTTGTCTTAGTTATTTTTAAATTAATTGCATAATATATTATTTCAAGTCAAATTTCAACACATGGTCACCCCACATGTTTACATTAGCTTCCTTAAGCTTAGTAGGTACCTATTTATCTGTAATGACATTGTTCTTTATTATCGATTACCTATATTATTTTTGTTATTTTATAAAAGAGGTCAAAAATTAAATTGTAAACAATAATACCTACGATGTAAAGACACAATAAAAAAACGAGTATGTTTTAGACCACACGACTGAAGTAAAACTTCACTAACTTATATCTCCCTCTCAACTTCCGTTCGCCTCGCCCGACCGTTTGTCTCGCCCGATCATACTTTTCATAACGCTCTCGTCACGCATTCACCAGCTTACTCCCCAAGTCAAGCGTGCGTAAAGGCTCGAACGTTCGCCTCGCCCGATCACCGTTCGCCTGATCACCGTTCGCATCACACATTTCGTAACGCATTCACCAGCTTCCTCCCCAAGTCAAGCTCGCGTAAAGAAGTTTTACTTCAATAATAAATTGAAACACTTAACTTGGGTTTAATGTAGAATGACAAACCACTCATCAACTTGACAACGTTTAACCTTTGCTTAAGGTTTATTTAAAGGGAATCCACAAATTTTATTCCTTCAATGGGTAACATTGCTGACATTACGGGTGTTTATTGTCATATAATAATATCCCACCCTTTTCTAAAATTTTTAATTATGAGTAAATTAAAAACAAAATACTCGTAGTTACATTTATTTTTTGACTCAATACCTCAACATTGTAAAAACCATTTTTCGCACCTCAAGAATGCTTCAAAATTAAAAAGCCGTAAATTTAAAAAAAAAATAATTGAATGCCTCCTAACGACAGACACTTGTGGACATTTGGTCGCGTGACTTTAGCAGATAAAAAATAAACAATATTCTGGGTGACGACGTTGGACGGCACAAGTGGTCAAATTTAGAATGGTTGTGATAAAATCTACACACGTTCGGACGTTATTTTTAAAGGTGCCAATTTGTTCGGAAAAGCGAGGTTTTAGCGGGAAAAACATGATTTGGAAAGAGCATTATTGTTATTGTTTGTAATACTGTGTAAGAGTAAATATGGAGTAGGTAGGTAAGTTGAAGTCTTTACCGGAATCTCTGTAAATTTGTTTTAATTGCATAATTAATTATATTGTCTTTATCCGTATTTCTACATACAATAATTAGCATGTACGGCAAGTAGTAGTTCTTTAAAATAACTAAAAAAAATAGTAGATTGCAAAATAAATTAAAAATATTAATACCGATTATGAAAAAGAATAGTTACTAAGTGTAGTAAATAGGTTTGTCTTGTAGTTTCAACATCCTCCAATAGATGTTGTTAGTATAGTTAGTTTTACGAAGTTTTGCAATATTCAAACAGTTAAGTATCATTTATAGTCGTTCGTGTCTATTGAACGAACGGTTCCGATGAGTCTGGCGACTCGAAGCGTCAGAAATACTTAGTAAGGACGTCAACTCCAGTTTAATATTCATTGTAATATTTACGTTACTATAAACCAATCAAGTTGTAATCACAATGAACCTCAATCATGTTTGGAAGTGTCCCAACACATTTTAAGAATCATTGGGATTAACAGAAACCACACTAATAAAGAATAATTATTTATAATTATTATTTGGACTCCCGTATTACTGCAATGGGTAATTTATGAAGATCGAATTTACGAGTTTGCCATTCTTCGGAGAGGTTGGGTTAATCTGGAAAGATGCATTAAATAATAAACAAGGAATGACATCGATTACAATAAAATTATACGGAAAATTATTGGAAATTTTCACACCAAAAAATTAAGATTACTTTTTCTATACCAATGGTTTTATTATAATATACGCAATAAAACTCCCTTTTCAGACAGTCGTATCCATAAACTCCAAAATCTTTCACTTTCACCTTCAATGCCCGCGAAATTGTAAATAACTAATTTGTAAAAATAAAAATAAATAATAATAATAAAAAATTAAATGAAAAAATCTTAATTGTAAGCGTTTTTAAAGGTCATTTCATGGACATTCTCCAACCCTAAAGAGTCCTAAATTCTCCAGTCTTTCAAAATAAATATCAACTTTACTTTTGTCACTAATCTTTTAATAAATGTAATACTAATAATGATGGGGGTAGCAAATGTAAAATCGTGCAATGTCCAGTGTTTTAGATAGAATGTCCTCCGCGTGCACAACCGTATCTTCTCCAAGCATAAACTTTCTAATTAAAGTGTGTTTATCGGAAGTGACCTGCCAGGTAAGTATGTTTCTGTATCTATTTGTAAATATTAGATTGAAACTAAGAATTCTTAATAAATTGTACAGCGCCCTTGAGGTGATTTTTCACAAAAACGGCGCTATACAAATTATCCAATTATTATTATTATATGTATTTGTTTTGTGTTCATTATTCGTCGATTGGGTACCATAGAACTAAAATACGAATGATAGACATATTTTCAAGGAAATAAGAAAATACATGACCCAAAAGCCTTTTTCAAAAATTAAATAACGATTAAATTGATGGGAAAATATTTTACCAAATTTGTTAAAAGTTTATTGACCTTTTAATGTGATAACAATTGTTGTGCTTACTTTCTATTTTGCTCTTCAATCGTATTGGTTATCCAATAAATGGTTCCCGGGGCGGCGGTGCCCATACCCGCCTCCCAAATTGTCCCAAACATAAATGGAGCACATCTTGTATTTATAGGTAGGTTAGCTACTTGTGTTATAACGTACATCGATATGTTTATATGATCATTGTAATAGAAATAATTTAATTGTGAAAAAAACATAAATTAACAAACAAAAAAAAAATTGCACGAATCAGTAATCAAAAAGTTATTTTTTACGCAAAACTTTGCAAAAAAAAGCTGAAAAGTCTGTGTTAATTGCGTATTTTTACGCGCATGTATCGTTCGTAATTCATTTTGAATCCTCTTTTATGTGAATCTCTGCTGTCTCGCAATATCTCAATAAATCATGTGACTGTCATAATTGAATGATTAAAACGATTGCACGATCACTGCTAATCAAACTGAACATTAATAAATACACAATATCAAAGACTGTATTACTTTGTGTAACTTAATTGCAGTAGCAAAATCGTGTGTAAAACCATGGCTGTGTTTGAGTTAACAGCATGTTGTGTTGGTATACGCACTAACAACGCGGAAGCGAATGAGGTTAACGATTATACATTTCGTGTCTATTTATCTTGGGCGGAATCATCATAAAACGGAGTAAATTGATATACTTCGCAGTTGATGCATTAGAATTTGATATTATGTATCTTGCCTGATGTTTGTTTACCGGCATGATGGAGAGTGAATAGTGAATAACTCGCTAATAGACGTTTCCATGAAATTCGTTTTTCCTACTAAATAACAACTCTAATCAAAAATATTTCATTATTCATCTTCTCAGAACCACTTGCAATTGATGTTTTTGAAAATAATAATATAATAGGTAAATATTTTTCCACAAATCTTGTGCATTATTGTAGTAGTCGCAGATAGAGGTTGCACGAACGCCATCGAAGAGATCTCATCCTTCTCACACGTCTTGTTTTAAAAAGAAAATGACGGAAGATGACGATGACGTCACGAAGGATCTCTTTCTGGGATTACTATATATAAGAAATTTTGACCAACTGTTTCATATTTTTCTCTGCTCTATTGTAAAAAATGAATATTATTTACTTTAAAATTAATAGAATGGGTAATTAGTTTTAATCACGTTAATGGCAGGATATTTTGAGTAGTTCACAAATCGACACCAGTTGGCGCTAGTGTAAATGTAGACCTAAATACGAAAAGAGACCTGTCAAAAGTGTGTTTCGTAAATTTTTGTCCGTTTTCTGTAGGTTCGAATTATTTATTTTTGTGAATTCTGACATTCATAACAATGCACCAAACAATTTTTTTCATTAATAGAAACAACTAAAGCTACCAAAAATATTTCTTCATCA
Organism: Limnephilus lunatus; assembly: GCA_917563855.2. Taxonomy (NCBI): domain Eukaryota; kingdom Metazoa; phylum Arthropoda; class Insecta; order Trichoptera; family Limnephilidae; genus Limnephilus; species Limnephilus lunatus. Next base: position 71,764,498 of record OU830598.1, on the reverse strand, counting down.
TATTGTATCCTTTCCTGTGAACTGCTGCATACATTGTTATTCCTTCCTGCCCTTTGCAAACTTGAAGAAAGTATTGGTTTATATGAACTATATATATTTGTGGCAATACAGGCGAATCCTGTATGCTGTAAAATGATTCATCTGGGGGCCAACATATACCCACTATCTCACTTTCATACTCAAAATCATTTATTTCCATAAAGTTATTATTCCAGTCATAGGCAGTCAATCTGGAATTAATGATTATGATTATTCGGTACATTATAAATAAGCAACGTTAGCTAAAGTACCTATAATTATTAAAAATAATACACAATTAATGTGTTTTAGAAGTACAAGAATGAGGTTATGTTCCAACCACTTAGCTTACATATCGATTAGAACTTCTTTCTTGCCAACACATTTTGCCTTTCTATTATTTAATTATTTTTTTAACTCCTTCACAGTTCAGCTACCGTATTTATCCACCATTTTTTTAATATTACTTCCAAAATGCACACGCAAGCCAGATACAAAGCAATATTAATTATCAATGACAGGTCTACATGGGTCTACAACTACACCAGCGCCACCAAGCGGGAGAAGTTTAGCACAGCATTCTGCCATTGTTTAAAAAACCAATATTTCGTAAGCAATTCTTAATCAGGGTCTACTAGTTTAGATTGATAATTTAACTGGCTGGTTCCCGGCATGCGTTGCAATGCTATATTCAAAGAAATAAATGTTTTCTCCCTACATGTTCTTTCTCATGCGTCCCTGTTCCCCTCCCGCATCCCCTACCCTCCCGCGTTCCCCTTCCACCTTCTCCGCCCACCCCCTCCCCTCTCCCGCTCCCCCGCCCCGCAAAGCCCCCTCCCGCGTGTCATATATTCAGTCCCAGTACATTCAGTTTTCAAACAGCTCGCGTGTCACTTATTACAATATTTTTATTCAAATTTTCATTTTTCATATATTACAAATATGCATTTTTAAAAAAATCTGTAGACAATTCTTTTAATACAAAAAAAGCTGCCGATTAAATTTAATTTCATCAAATGCGCGAACTGCCAAACGTGCGAAGTTAAAATAGTTGTTAAGTTTTCTGAAATTATTCAATTTTCTGGACAATTTTTGACCAATGTACATATTATATAGTTTTATTTATACTCTGTAAGAATATATAGGACCATAAGATCGTGAAAGATTTAATATTTGCATATAACCTTACAATATTTAAAACTCTTTTTTTTTAATAATGTAAAATTGTTTACCAAATAATATCATTTTTTTAAATATATGCGTATATGCTTATAAAAATATCGGCACGTACGATGATTTGAACAAACTTAATAACTTAATTAATCTTAATTAATAAATACATCTGTTTTCAAAAGTTTTATATCCAATTATAGACATATGTATTTGCGCTGATAACCACCAAAGTAAATTGATAATTTAAAAATATTTATTATATTATGTTTTCCGATACAACCAATAAATATATACTGACTACTTTATCGATGGTAAATTCCTACCGACGCGACATAGGAACTTCCTACTAAAGTAAGAACTCGCGTTGAAATATTCCGAATGAATTTATATCTCAAAGGGGTGAAGAAAGACGGAAGTGATTGTTTACAATGGAGCAGGGAAAAATGAAACGATAGACGATACATGTCTAAGTGTGGACGTAGACAGAGATGAATGGAGTGGTATGGAACAGGCAGAAATAACGAAATACTTTTACTGCGGATATTTCCAACCATTGCATTCCCACTCTTAAGAAATACTTTCCTTATTTTTAAAATTATATATTGCAAAGATTTCTTCCTTTTGAAGAAACATTGGTATTTTAAAATTAATCATATTTTCTAGAGAATCGTAAAATTTCATTTGTTTAGTTTTTGAAGTGAAACTTCTTTAGCCTCATTGTGATTTAAAATTCGGATGAAACTGTAGTGCGTCACTAAGATTTATTATTTTACGGTCCTCAGTTATAATATAATGCTGTAAATTCACGGCTATGCGCGCGCCTCCGATAGCGCATCGGTATAAAGCGCCTGACTCTCAGCTCCCAGAGAGACATTCAGCGAACGAAAGTTCGAATCCTACTAAATCCAAAAAAAATAAACCTTTTTTTTTCGTTATTTGTTTTTGGGGTTTTATTCCGAACGAAAATACTTTTGGCCGTGAAAATTAAAAAAAACGTACTTATCATTTTTATTTTTGTAAAATCAATATCTGATCTTCAATCTTCGAAAAGAAAGCGACATCTAGCGACTATCTAGTTTCACTTCTACTGCGTGTGAATTGCACACTCTGATTTTTTTTCATCAACTAACGGATTTAAAAGATAAACTATTAAAAAACAAATGTCAGTCTGAACATCAATATATACATAAATACGTCAGAAGCTAAAACGTTAACGCAGTGAAATGCACGTTCATGCAGTGAAATTCGAAGGAGAGACAATTCATAATTATGTTGAAAATATATGAGGATATATGTATTTATTTGTAATTCCCTACAATATCTTATTTGCAGCCGGTTGACAAAGAGTTGTGCATTTGCACATTTTTAAACATGGATAATGGTGTTCTTATATTACCAATGATTATTATTAAAAAATATTTTAAACATCCCATCAACGGTGACGGTCTTGTAGTATTTTAAAAAAAAAATTCCAAATAATTGCCCTTATAAATTTTTTTTTAGCGATTTTCAACACTTATATAATTTCACGGTATGAGAGTGTAACACGATGAATAAAGCTTATTGTATCACGTAGGTGAGTGAAAAGGAACGCGGGTACTCTTTTTGAGACGAAAAAAAACTCGTCTTTGTAATAATAAAAACACAAGTAGGTACTTGCTTCATAGATTGAATGTAACTAAGCCTACGTAGAAATAATGAACCAACCTTTAAAAAAATGTTTGAATTAGCGTGCCCGCTTCCGAGGCTTTGAAAGTCCCATCCACCGTATGACAAGAAAGTGACTCGCTCCTTTCTCTTAAAATTTCTTTATGTTTTGACACAATGGACTATCGTCGGGAGTGTTTCCTTTGTGAGTTACGCTAATACCCATATTCCCGTCGGAAAATTACTCTCTGCGTTTCTGCAATCCTGTGAATAGAGAAAATTCCTGATACCGAGGATAAGAATTTTCACGTTCATATTATGAGCATTTTCTCTTGTTATGTAGGACAAAACTTCTCTCGTGGATATTTTTTGTCGCTCTTAGTTGTAGAACAAATAACCTCACTACCGGCTTGTTTTGTGTTTTGTGTTGGCTATGACAACAGTAATTCCAGCAATTTTCAAGAATTAATTAAATTCTGACAAGGATGAAAGGTTCCCATACCAATTTTTTTAACTCTAAAATAAGATTCTTTGTCTACTATTGATAAAAATCTTTTTTTGGTAAATATTTCCTGATTAATATCAAAGATAAATAACTTTTTAAGTACTTAATCTTATAGATTGAAATAGCAACCAACAATGTCACAGATATCGCAGGTTGTAAAATAAAGGGCTGATGTTTTTAATAAAACATAATAATACATAAGTTAAATAGTTCGAAATATTAATTGAGGTCTGTGAGATTTCAAGGTTTAGCATTCGAATATTAGAAGATATATCTGAATTCGAAATATGAAATAGAAATAAAAATCATTAGGAACACGGTTTGCGAAACTGCTTTGAAAATAATTAGATAAAGTATGAGCACGATTAAATACTAGTGACAAGAAAAATTAGCCGCCCGCAAGGTCAGCGCATTGTACGTCATATTGTAGCACTTCTTGTAGGAGAGTGTTGATCACTCAAAACTAGGATGAATAATAATGCGAAATTATAATAGAGAACATTGTACGTTACGTATATGCTTCCGAGAGTTTATGGAATTGACAAATAAAATTATTATTCGAAAAAATAAATTATTGTAAATTATAAATTACATTTATTTTTTTTTTATTTAGAGAAGTTACTTCAAATTATATTAATTTATTTAACGAGGATAATTTTTTAACCTAAAAATTACAGTGTACAAAAATTGCTTCTTGTGGGTTCTCGCCCACCACATATTAGTTGAGGAATTAGTCTCGATTATGTTAGGCTAGAATTCAGAAATAATAATTACTTTTGATCATTGAACACAGGCTCTAATTACATGTGAGCAACTTTGTCTGTACGGAAGTTCTAGGTAAAATATATTTTTTTCCGAAAAACGTTACAATGGTCATATAATTTCATATATAATATTATATTCAATCAAAATAAATATTAGACGACGACCTAGACTATTAATAGATATTTACCTTCAAATTTATATTACCTTTTCATTAAATTTCCAATTAAACCAGAAATATTAAATAGTGTATTCATTTGAGTTTCTTCTTTGAAAATTGTACATCAACAAATGCAATATTTGCGCTTGCACAGCTTTATTATCAGTACTTTAAATACAAATGTTGCATCAATAATTACCGATTGTAATATTTACGCTTCAGACACGATACTTATAAACCTGCTATTCAGTTCTCAAATTCTTAGAAAACGTAATCCTTTGTACTTCAGCGAAATGTGCTAAGTACGTAAATAAACATTGCAAGATGTAGTCGCTTATTTAAATGCGAGGTTGCGAAATATATTAACACGTCCGGAGGCAACATACAATGCATCTAAAAAATACAAAGAAAAATCAATGAATGAAATCAGAAATTCGCAAAAAACTTGAAGTTTAAAAGAAAAAAAGATAATCAGATACTTTTTGTTGGTAAGCTTTAATATCAGCTGTGAGTTTATTACAGACGATCAAATATAATATGATGGCCTTAAAATTACCATCAATGATATTGGTTTTGTGTAGTGCACTTTTTGCATACACTTTCTTATTGTACTTGTACTTGTTTAAAATTTTGTTATTTTAATATTGTTTATCAGGTTATTTAAAAAGGGGAGATTATGAAAATGCTCAGGTCATATTTGATACTCATTTCACAGCTTACATAATAATAAGAAGATCTACCTGATTATTTAATTTGATTTTCAAATGACAAGATAATGGTTTTTCAACACATATGTGTTAGGTACCTCAATTAAATGATAATAATATTTATATTACATTTCTATGGTGCAGTCTTGAGCATTTTATTTGACTTCAAGTGCGCTTCCATATAATCCATATCACTGTCTATTTTCGTTTGCTACTTCCGCCCTTCATTAGCATATATCATATTATTAATATTAGATTGTCCTTTATTTCACGGAAATGTACAAAATGTGGAACTGGAGATGTGGGAAGTTGACATCAAAGGCGCGTCAGACGAGACAGCTTAAAACAGTATCCGTATCCATCAAGTCAATTGATTCATCTCTTCATTGTTCAGATGGAAACTGGGCACTTCAAACATCAGACAATAATATTTTCAGATCCTTTTGAGCTTTTCGTGGGATAATTAGTCAGTGTCATAATTTCTATGTATTCTGTTTTATTGTTATTGATTTTCGAAAGCTTTTGATCTTTCAGATACACGCTAGACAATTTTCGAGAAACGCAAATCGACAATGCGAATTTGAATAAATTTATCGCCAATAGATGGAGCATTTTTTTATAATTAATTTGAAACTCGTAAAAGGTCTTAAGTAACGCGGATGTATGTTATTAAAAGCATTTATACATTAGAAATTATATCTTTTTGAAACAAAATACAAACACAAACATCATGTCGTAAATTCAGCGCGTAAACATCTTAAATAGATATCTTTACGACATGTAAACAACTACTAAGTACCTAAGTTTTTTATAAAAGCGTTGGACTTAGGAAAACAATTGGTATTAATTAATCTATCATATTATTTATTATATGACGCATCATTCTGAGAGAAAACTTATTGCACATATTTGGTAGCGGCAGAAAACATGGAAGAATAATGTGAAATCTAAAATAATCTTGTTTTTTGTAAATCGGTAGGTAGACGTCATCAGATATAACCATAGAATAAAGCTGAAAACTAGAAGTGCCTTCCATATAAATTTAAATTGAAATAAATGATCCATTTAGCATTTAGCCCAATAACCTGGTGCCCATCTGTTCCTCTTAAATTCACCTGACATCGTAGATCTCCATCCCATCTCAATTTCGTAAACACTGTTTTAAAAAGGAAATTTAAGCCTCAATTAGGCAAATACTTGGATAACGAAACACACCCACACGGAACTTAAAGTGTTACTCTTTATTCCATAAAAATAGATGTATAAAAAAAAATTTAAGGAATTTAATTTATAAATGCCAACTTTTTGAAATATCCCCTTGTCATTGTATCTATGTATATGGAGACCTAATAAACATTTAAATATCTCAACGGAAGAATTCAAGATATCTTGAATAATATCATATATTATCAAATATGATCTAATTATCCTGACAGAATGTTGGCTAACACCTTACTATACTCCTAAAAACATCCCCAATTATACCCACCATCAAACCTCAAATCACTACAGACAAAACGACGGCGTAGTTTTATATACATTAAACAACTCTCCCAACACATATAACGTCAAAGAAATTACCATAACAAACTCAAACTGTCTTCAAATAACATACAGCATCAACACATGTATCATTGCACTTTACCGCTCTCCTTCTAAACCTAACATCTCCCCCTTTTTGCATGACTTAAACTGTTATCTTACCGAGCTAAAAAAATTAAAGAAGCTAGTTTTAATTGGAGACCTAAACATTAATATTCTAAAAAACAATGAACATCCCCAGTTTCAAGATTACTTAAATACCATCATGTACCATGGAATGGAAAGCACAATAAACTCACCAACACGATGTACACCACACTCTTCCTCCTGCATCGACCATATTATGGTTAAATCATCTAACCAATACACCTCTGAAATCCACATGTCATCAATTACAGATCACTACGCTACCTCCTTCATAATGAGTTCCAAAAACAATGTAAAAAGCCAAACACAAACCGAAATAACAAAGAAAACAATTAACTATGACCACCTCAACAAAACGATTAGTTCTAAATCCTGGGACAGACTATACAATATATCTAACGTAGAGGAGGCCTGGAACTACTTTTCTACCTACCTACAAGACAACCTTGTACAAAACACAAAAATCACCTCAAAAACCATTCCTAGAGCTATCAAACCTATCAAACCATGGATAAACCATACTATCATCAACTGCATTCGGAAACGCAACTCTATACATAAAAAATGTGCCACCAATCCGTATGATATCACACTCCATAATTTCTACAAAAGATACAGAAATATTTGCACACAGGTCATTAGGAAGGCCAAAAATCTATACTACAATAAAAAAAATTCCGAGTGCAACAATGACCCTAAAAAAATATGGAAAGTCCTCAAGGAAGCTACCAATTCAAATAAAGCCACCGACTCTTTAAACTCTCTCAATATCAATGATACCACTGTAGACTTTACATCGAACCCCAACACAATTGTCAATTATATAAACAGTTATTTTGCAAATATAGGTCCAGAACTAGCAAAAAAAATCCATCCAAATAACCATATGCTAGGCCCTAGCGACCACCCCCCCAATAATGAATTCACATCCCGCTTTGTTCTTAAAACGGTTACAGAGAAAGATGTTTCTATGGTAATAAACTCTTTAAAAAAACTCATCATCCACCGGCATTGATGAAATATCCAACAGTGTTCTTAAAAAAATTGCCCCTGTTATAATTCAACCATTAACTCATCTGCTGAACATTAGCATCCGTCAAGGATTATTTCCAACCATTCTAAAACAAGGTCTTATTATCCCTATTTTCAAAACAGGCTCCAAACTTGACATTAGTAATTATCGTCCTATTACGCTACTCAATTCCCTGTCCAAAGTATTTGAAAAGATCGTCAACAATAGTCTTATGGAATACCTGGAAACCAACAACCTACTTTCGCCGCGGCAATTTGGCTTCAGAAACCATAAAAGCACAAACGATGCTATAGCCACAGTCTCTGACTATATCTCTGGCCACCTCGATAAGGGCTCAAAATGTCTATCGGTATTTCTTGACCTATGTAAAGCGTTTGATACAATATCACACGCCAAATTAGAACGCAAAATGTTCAATATAGGTATTAGGAATAATGAATTAAGCCTACTCTCCAGCTTCTTATCTGACAGATCCCAATGCGTTAAACTCAGAGCTACAAAGAGTCAGAATTTGCCCATTAGTTACGGTGTCCCACAAGGCAGTGTTATAGGTCCAACGCTCTTCCTAATATACATTAACGAGTTGTGTAACCTAGATATCGATGCCACTATTGTCAGCTTCGCTGACGACACTGTTCTGCTATTCCAAGCGAAAGACTGGCCTACCGTTTATTCGCAAGCGGAGGAAGGCATTCAAAAAGTTAAATACTGGCTTGACTCAAACACACTAACTCTCAATGTACAGAAAACAAAATACTTACTGTTTAGTCTCACCAATATCACAAAACCAAACCTTCACCCCCAATTAAAAATACACGAATGTAAAAACTCATCTCCGAACCTGACTTGTAACTGCCCATGCCTTGAACAAGTAAACATTATAAAATATTTAGGAATAACCTTTGATACACACCTAAATTGGAAGCAACATATACTTAACACTACAAACAAAATCCGCAAATCCATATACTTTTTCAAACAAACACGTAATTTCCTCAACCTACACCTTTTAAAAACAGTGTATTACTCACTGTGCCAATCACACATCGAATACGGAATTTTAGCTTGGGGTAACACTTATTCTAGTGCCCTCGACCCCATCATTAAAGCACAAAAACTAATAATAAAAATAATCCTTAAACTTCCTCTTACTACCAGCACGGATACGATCTTCAACACCTTCAACGTTATGGACATTAAACAGCTCTACACAAGATCCATCTTAGTTAATTTACATAAAAACAACATAACCCTATACAAAGCAACACAATCGATACACAATACCCGAGCCAAAAACAAAGAACTCCTCCAAACTCCCTTTTCTAAAACCACCTTTGGACAAAGACACTTTAAATACATAGCTTGCAAACTACACAATACACTACCAGCTACGATTAGACAAACCGAATCAATGACCAAATTCAAACAAGTTGTAAAGAAATGGATTATAAGTACTGGTCGTCACACTATTGCAAACATCTGTAAAATAAACTACAAATAGACAGAAATATCCATCTTCATACGTCCTTACCCATATAAAACAAATTAAAATTATAAAATCCTAAATAATATAAATCCATAAATAGATTTGACAGGATTTACTACTGTAGTGTATCTCTTCCCTCATTTATAAGAAAACTCTCTCTATGTGATTTACCCACACTTTCAATCATCTTTATGTTTAATTGTTAATTATATTACTCTTATATATGATATGTAATTATGTACCTCTACGCCTGTCTCAACACAGGTATACCCTAGCGAGACAGGCATTGAATAATATATTGTAATCATCACGTATATAGATCAATAAAAAAAAATAAAAATAAATATCTCTTTAGTCTGTCCGAAAGATTGGTTAAAGAATGATGTTTCGAGGCGGAATAACCAAAAATAAAACACGATAACATCACTTTATTCAATAATAAATGTTCAAAAAACCGGTAGGTACTGGTGTAATTTGTGATTATTCCATGACGGTTGATCCTATGACGGTTGATCCTAATATGATAAACAACTTGTATAAATCCTGTATACTGTGTATATATTGTATGTGTGTTGTGTGTATAAAAAAAAATTTTACATTCCAAAATACTTACAGAACTTGATAATAACATTTTAATTTAATTTTAATTTTGAGTAATTAAAATAATTAAATGGAATTCTACAAATTAAACACAAAAACAATTTGTAAATAAATTCGTTTGTCATCCCTGGTAACTTACTCTTAAAGGTATTTTTAAAATCGATTTGAGGTTTGAAATTGGTAATTAATGCGCAAAAAATATAATTATACAACAATTATGATTTCGGGGGGTCGGCTTTCAGGGAATCAACCATCGGGTCAAGAGAACAAATTGTATCGAGGAATATACGAAAATGGTTGATAGATTTTATAACACACTCATCATGATTGAGTCGCGGAGTTTTTTTTATATTATTTTTTTGGCATAACATGGGTATTTAATTTTTTTAAAACACATTTTTTATGAATTGCAGCTAGGCACTCAATCACTCCAACCATGAAGTAATAAAAGTAGAGAAATCTTAATTCCGCCAACTAGGTAAGCTAGAATAAACTACGGTAAATGTTTTAACCTCGCTAATACCGAGCATGCAGCAAGAAGAAATAGTCCGCAGTACAGACGGAATAACAAATGGAGTCGTCCAGCAGGGAAATCTGCTTGACAAATAAATGAAGCGGGAATATTTAAAAACTGTTTTCAATGCCACCGAAACCGTACCCATCGTAAGCTGTTTCTTCTTAAACCCTTACAAAATATTACGGAAAGGATATTTTTTTCAAAATGATATTTGGCTAGCTTCTACTTTGCTAGTATAATACATATATTGTATATTGTATACATATATACATTTATTGTATTATTGTATTCACAGTCTAGAATGCAAATTGGGCGTGTTTTGTGTTCCAAAAGTCTGGCAAAACTGGCCTTAAATTTCTAATACAAAACCATTTTGCATCGTCATCAAATTCAATTGGGATGGCTATATACTATATCAGGCGAGTGTACGGGAGACAGAACGCATGCTAAACGGCTGGAACCAAAAGGTACTAAGTCAGTGGCGACATTCGATAATAAGGGAGGAGGGCATTGGTATGGGTATGGCCAAGTGGTCCGCTACGTTGGCGACTTAGTAGGGGTGCCTAGGTTCGTGGGGTGAGGTTTGTCCGGGCATTGACGGTGGATTTATCTGCCTAAAAATATATGCCTATAATACATATGCATAATTTAAAATTTAAATGATTAGCAGTAGTTTTACAATCATACACATATACATTTTTAAAAGTTTTTTGTGAATCTTTTGATTAGAAAAAAAAGTTTAAAAATCAAAATATTTATAATTGGTGTTGGATAAAACAAGGTTCCCACCTCGTTGAGTGTTGTGTAACATTTGAAATATTTAACTTCATTTTCTACTTGTCTTTTTATTTCTAAATTCATCTTGATTAATTTCCGTCTACGGACTCTTTTACTATCAATTTAACGCATTTCGCATTTTATCTAATTTTTTATACAACAATTTTTTTCTTTGTATCGTTTTTTCTATGCTTTCTATAGATGCGAAAGTGTCAAGCCGTAAAACCTATTGTAATCAATTAATTACATGTATAATTTACCTAACTGAGAAACCATTTATAGATTTCCTCATCTCTGTGTCTATAAATTAAACAGTAATCTTGCAACTAAAAAAATATTACATTATTTTTAAAAAGTAGGTAAGTAGTACAAAATATATGTCATTACATAATACATCATTACATTTATGCAGTTTTGTACTCATTTAATACATTTTTACTAAATGCACTCTTGACAGAGTTCTTATGTTTATTTTCGTAACAATTGAAAATATCTATACTTATCAGATAGAATGTAATCATATTTATGTTGAAGGCCAGGCAAGTATTTTGGTTTGAATTTGTTTTACAGTGTTTTTATTTAAAAATTTGATTGTTATTGCACTATATGTAAAATCGAACACTATAAAACGGGCATCAGCCTAGCACGGTGGTCGAAAAATCCACTTATAATGTAAATAATTTATGCAATGAATAAAGAAAAAAAAATTTAAATCATACATTTTTAAAATCCCCACAGCCAGCCTATAAAATCGTTTCACCGTAATTGTAATATCTGAACTATTTGTAAGCAATTAACCAATATACCGGTAATTTAACACGAGCGTTTCATCCCGAGTATAACTTCAAAAATTACCGTGCGAACCATCCCTTGTTTTGGAAGTCAAACAAGGAGCTTAATTTACCAACGACTCCAGATTTCCAGAGACCTTCAAGGGACCGTAAAAATTATACATGCTCACACTTTTCTAAGCACCTTTGGTTCAGGTAAAAAGTGAGCAAATAGAAATATTTATGATTTCGAGAATGTGCCATCAAAAAGCAAGCTATCCATTTTACTCAAAGACACTACAGATGCAGTGTCTCGGTATAATCACAAATAATAATAATGATCTTGAGACCAGCTGGGAAGGGAAAAGTGAAGAGAAGAGGGCGTAGAGCAGAGAACGGAGAACATAGCTTCCATGTGCAGAACAGGCGCGCGCTGGCTGATGTCACGCGCGTCGGTCGTGCGGGACCCGTTACGTCACCTGTCACTCGGGAGCGCGACCGTGACTGCAACTACTTCCTATGTAAAGTATGGGTAGATTGGGTATGCCTGAACAGTGTACAGACTATTACATTGCGCAGGTACAGGATGTAGGAAAAAATATAGGCAAAGGGATTCCCGTTTAAACTATTTCATTGAAAATACACGAATCTTTCGATGGGGATTTTTATTTTTGTCAAAACAGAGTGTCCCATATCACATTTGAATGCCGACATATTATGTTCTTGGTACGCATGTTTTTTCTAAAACTATTTACTTTACGTCATAAAATTATTTTTGTAATACGCTTCAACAATACACGTCATTCGAGTATTGAAAATAGATTATGTCCCCGTTGTGTTTAAGTGGTTACGATCCTTGCCTACGAATCCGGAATCGCGAGTTCAAATTGATTTAATTTGAATAATTTACAATTTTTCACAATTTCTTAATTTAAAATGAAAATTTAGCATATTTTCCGCACATTACACGGTTGGAGATACTTTCAGTATCGCCCTGATGAAAGATCACCGTTAAAAATCGACGTGCTGCTTAAAACAGTCTGACCAGTCACATTAGATCTGGACGCTGACTGACAGTGTCCAGATCTGATAGCCAAGTACTTCCCCAGCCTTCATTGTCCCCATCTCCTCCCCCTTTTTCGCTACTTTCAGCCTCACACGTACCCATATTATCACTGGCTCCAGACGGTTGAGAGCAATTGGGAATCTTGTGCGGTACTCGCTTAAAAAAACTAAAATATATTTTTGAGACGACTGATTGTGCTTGTCATTATCTGAACACCCTGTACTTTAGGATGGTCACTCATCCAAAGCACAGCTGAGGGCTGCGGAGAGTGACGCGGACCGCCCGAGACACGAGTCTCTTGGAATCATTCAAACATCAATCGGTTTTGTCTTGTGATATTTCTGCGAGACTCAACAGACACTGAATACTTTGGACCACTCATCAGATTAAATACATTAAAATTAAAGTCACTTTTGTGATGGTGAATATTATAACTTTCAAAAATAGTATCACTCCGCTTCTGAATAGTGGGCTCAACAATTTGACTAAATATAAAAAAACTGACACAACGTGTGGTGAGTATTCAAACATGTTTAGAATTATTCTACATGAATACCAGTGTTATGCAGCCAATCTCCGGAGTGAACCAATAGAATATTACCATGATTTATTTTTGGGTTATTATGCCGTGTTGCGTCACCTCCTTTTTAACCAGCGATTCTGAGAGCATTACTGTTTCCATGTATGGGCAGGTGTATAAGCGAAGATTGTAGTAAAGTGTGTGCTTATGTATGAAGATGGGATAACGTGTTGCCAGCTCCAAACCTCTAAAAGCTGGTAATACAGTATAATTTTAAATGGTTTTCTGCGTTTAGATTTTGTTGTAGCCATCAATCACCAGATAAATCTATTTTTTTTAGCTCAAGTTTAAAAAACATTAATTGGTTAAACTTATACAATACAAACAATCGACAGTTTTTTTTTATGGATACCTCACAAGAGTACCAGCTGCTCCCGTCTGGAGCCAGTGAAACTATGGCATCCCCAATTGGGATACGTTAGGTAGTAGATAGGCGAAATAAAGGAGATAGGTAAACGGAAGGTAAGGAAGTATCTGGCTATCCAGTCACTAAACACGGCTAAAGGCATTTCAAGCTACGTTTCATTCTGAATGGTGGTCTTAAGCCAGGGCGATACTGAAAGTATCTTCCACTCTGAAACGTGCCCCAAATATACTATTTATTATTTTTTAATGAATTATTTGTGAAATAACATAAATTAATCAAATTAAATTTATTTATATAATGAATAGTAAATACTTCATTTAAACCACTATATAAAAGAAAACGAAGTATTTATTTTTTAAACGAAGTACCTATTTATTATTCATTATATTAATAATGATGCCACAAAGTAATTTTGCGTTTGAAGAAGTTATTAAAATTTATTTGCCCACGACGGGATTCGATCCCGCGACCTTCGGATTGCGAGTCAAGAGTCTTATCTCTAGACTACGCCAGCCGTTGCATCGTAGACTGACTTGTAAGAAAGTCAAAAATTATCGATGCATCAAAACCGAAAAGCTGTTTGAATGACTTGAAACAATTGCTAGTATCTTTCAACCCATTTCTTATTTATCGTTGTTCATTTATTATACTTCATGTACTCGGAATACGTCGTCTGTTCAAAAAGTAACGGGAATTTTTTTAATTTCGCCGGTTTGGAAAGTCCGATTGACATTTTTTGTTGTTGTTATATTGGTATACATGCCCCTGAAGTATGATACAATTTTCAACTGTATTAATTGTTTAGTTTGTCTGTGGCAGCCACTTTTTTACTCATAACAGACTCACCACAGGCCTTTCTTAACATTTCACATACTTTGTTACAGTTTATTTCACTTTTTACGCAAAATTTTATATAAATTTTTTGATTCATTAAAAAACAAAAATCGCCGAGCTCATAAAAACACGTCTAACCTTAGCAGCTACCACAGAAAAAATAAACAGTGAATGCAGCTGAAAATTTTATCATACTTCAGAAGCATGTTATACCAATATAACAACAACAACAAAAAATTGTCAATCGAACTCTCCAAACCCGCGAAATTTAAAATTTCCCGTTACTTTTTGAACAGCCGACGTATATATATTATTATGTTAAGTATCATTGTTATGTTATTTCAAGTAATTCCGATCATCAGTCGCTCCAATTTAAGTTGTTTACTGCAGCGTAAAGATGTGTCTGATTGATTGCAGCATTTATGAATATGTATTTAATTAATTATCCCTCTCGTAGGTATATTATTCTCAGATGTATCTATGTAGAAATGCAGACTAATTTACCGGCAGGCGATGCCATTCTCCGCTTGTATGAGGAAATGTCAGCGATACCGGGGACTGACAACCTGACATACATAAATGTGAGCGAGTGTCGCTCAAGATTGATTTCGTTGTTCCTCTTTTCTGAGCATAGAGAATGTGATGATTCACACGCGGCATATCATTTTACGTTGAAGTGCTTTTCAAATTTCACGGTTTTGCTTCGTTAATGTCAAACATATATAATTTTTCAAAAAGTCGTAAATAGTACGTCATCTATCTAAGATGTGAATCCTTAAAGTCGAATATTAGTTACAAAAATCGCTTCTAAATTGTGATTTTCTGTGTCAATCAATATTCCAGAAGCTCACAGTTTTTAACAAGAAATCAATTATTTTTTATTTAATTAATAAGAGATAACTTTGTAAAAACCACTCTTTTAATAAACAATATCGACATGTTTCAATAACAATGTTATCTTCTTCAGGATATAAAGAAGATAACATTGTTATTGAAACATGTCGATATTGTTTATTAAAAAAGTGGTTTATACAAAGTTATCTCTTATTAATTAAATAATAATTAATGCCACAAAGTTATTTTGCAAAGATTGAAGAAGAAACCAATTATTTATTTATTTATTTGTAAGATACATACAGCTTTAATATAATACATATACAGTGATAAATATACAACTGAAATGGAGTCAAGCCACAGAACTTTCTTATGCTAAAGTACATCGGAGTTTAATTAAGTTTTAATATCTTAAAATTGTTTTTGGGTTAAAGGAAGGGGAGAGGAAGAGGAATATGGGAAAAGGATAGGAGATGCTCCCGATGTATTCCATATTCTCATATTAATAATCGATCGTACGCGATTCTTCATATCGATGTTTCTTTAGGTTATTACTAAAAATGTCAATGCTGTGAAATTTTGTATTGTATTGTGCACATACATGAGGAATTAGGGAATTTTTTCTAATGTTTGATCTAGAAGAGGGTAAATAAAATAATTCGGATTGCCGGGTTGATCTTGACGGAATATGAAAATTTATTAAATTGGTAATTTCAGGTGAGTCCAGGCCATTATTTAGAATTTTAAACAATAGCATTTGATAAAAAATTAGATATAAAAATCATGATAATATTAAATTTAATAAGTAGTACGAACAAAGCAATGAAAATGCTCGGTTTCATGATAAGAATTGTCTGAATGTACTTACATTTAAAAGGCCACTTGCATCACTTTAAAAAAAATTCTTTCCGTATATATTTTTTTTAACTGTATTTTTGAAACACTGGCGATTTTTTGAAAATTTCAATCCGAAAAATCAGACCATTTTTTATAAACTGGAAAGCCGGGACATAATTTAATGGGTGCGAAAAAACAATAATTACATTTACATTTAATTACAGCCGAAAATCATTTAACCACTGGAGCGATTGGGGTTCAGTTTTTGATTTAGCCATTCGATTTAATTAATATCATTCCTCAAAATATTAATAAGGAAACATAAAAACTGCTTACCGCGGTGTAAAGCTAATGAATCCACCTAAATTTCACCGTTTATCCCATATTTGTAGGTTTGTTAAATGTGGTCCAATTTTGAAACGATATCAATCGCTGATAAATAAAAACGGTCCAAATTTGGACCTAAATCGCTCCAGTGGTTAAAAAAAAAAGAACTTTTTCCACACGAATGGCAATAAAATGTACGGGGTTCTCTTCGTAACATCTGTCAAAACCCCGTCATCTTTATAAAATCGTCAAACCAAAGGATAAGTTCGCAGAGAACAAACAATAAATCTAGTGAATGTTAAACGTCATATTCAAAAATTCGCCTGAAATCAAAGTGTTGTGCCATAAAAAATTTAAAAAATCAGTGTGGAATTTTACAAAAATAAATAGAACACAATCGGAGGAGGGATATTTTCATGTAGTGACGTCAATTAATGGATTTATTTATTAAAAAAAAAAAAAAAAAAACTATACATTTCTAAAAATTTTTAATAACGTTTTCGTAATCTTTAGTAATCGTTGGTTCCACTGGGACTCGAACCCAGACTAAATAATAAATATTCATCCTAGACTTGCAGAAAAGTCAATAGATGTCGCTTATTAAAAATAAAATGGATAAATATTTATTCAGACACTATCTAGATAGCATTTAGTTCGGGTTGAATCTTGCAATCATGTATAAAGATAGCAGCCAATAAAGTATGATACAGTTAAAAGTGATCGAATTGGAAATGGGTTCCATAGCTCAATCGGTAGAGCAGTTCGCCATGAATGCTAAGGTGTCTGGGTTCGAGTCCCAGTGGAACCAATTTCTTTTTCTGAATTTTCTGTCTTCAGATTTTGATAGAGTTTCGCTAATATTGTCTTCATTTAATTAAATTATTTTTAATGTAAAAAAAAATATTCTGTATTTAAATGTTTGTGTTGTACCTAAATAAATAAATATTATAATTTTGCCTTGGAAGAAATGTAGTAATTTAAATATATTTTTTGCTCCTATTATACATTTTTTCTAATGTTTAGTATTTTTAAAACTATATTTTTGTTTAAATTATTTTTAATTCCTTACACATGCACTACATCATTCGTGTACAAAGTTGTGTCGCAGTACATATTGATTTTTCTGTTTACTAATTTAAGTAAGTTTCTAGAATTTGTATCAATCACATGTAAAAATATTACAATAATTATTGTGTACCAATTTCAGTCGCACGTGTCGCGTTAAAACGAACAAATATTTACATGTAAACGTCGCGTCGCGCGTCGCGTCGGTTTCGATCGCGTCTGGTTAATTTGAAAAGTACGCATCGAAGCTGAAATATGGTCTATTCAGTCGCCGCTCCTGACAACCCATTGGCCTAATCGATTGATTGAATCTGTACAGCATTCCGATGGCTATTGAACATTTTATCGTCGTATTGCCACAATGGTATTTCTAATCACTGACGGCCATCAGCCGGCGTTGCGCTGACAGAGCCACTCTACGTCGCTAAAATGTTTCGAATAAAGTGCATTTAAATGAAAAAATATTTTTGGTTTCATTTAAACTTAATGACTATGGAAAAAGTAATACATTTATACAATATTTCATAAATATATTTTGTTGCCGTTAAAAAATGGTTTGGTCAGCTTTATACGTTTTATTCTTTTCAAACTTGACGACGAATGATTTTTCTTTATTTTCGAGGGGTGGGTATATATGTATAGGTATATATGTATAGATTTTCTATTTGAGAGGCAGGTATGGGTACTGCCGACCCGGGAACCATTCATTGGATAACCAACACCACTGCCATAGGTCACCCCAAGTGGTTCGCTGCGTTTGGTGACTAAGCAGGGGTGCCCGGGTTCACGGGGTTATGTTGGTGGCGGATGCCAGATACCCACCAGCTGCATGGCAGGCCGAATCGGGAGAGTGGATGAGGGAGTCCCTTTGACTTCTCCAGCCGTACTCTCTCGGAACATCGCCTTACACGACAGTGTGAGGGATGGATTCATACATCGGTCACTCCTGATCACACTGACTCCCAGATTCCTACCCAACTCTAATACCCTTTCCTTCCCTCCAAGAAAAAAGACACCCCACACAGCATCCCCAAAGATGATAAAGGCCATTGGAATTGCTTTCCTCAGGGCCTCCTGTGAGGAGCAAATGTAAAAAAAAAAACTTAACAAAAAATCAAATCATTGATAGAAAATATTGTAAATAATATAAGTTATGGGTGAAAATACCGTATATAAATGTATCTATAGCATGTTTTAGTGATTTATTTTTGGGGTATTACGCCGCGTTGCGCTATCTTCTTCTTTATTCAACGTTTTGGACAGCATTATAGTGCGCATCATTAGGGCAGATGTATAATAAATTACAGGTAATTAGAAGTAGATTACACATCTACCCACTGTAATGCTGTCTGAAATGTTGCTAAACGAGGAGGTACTAATTGGAGGTATAATACCCCAAAAATATATCACTATAAGTCTTGGCCGTGAAAATATCAAATCATATCGTTTCTAACACATATTAAACTATTGACAATATTAGAGTTTACGATATTTTTTTAAAGGCGCAGGTACAAAAAGGTCCCCAAAACAACACGTAATAATGCTTTGTGGATGATTAACTTAGGGGTCAAAAATTATTATCTATTGGAATAAGTATTTTTTAATTGTGTTACAATTTATACGTCTTTAATTAACACAAAACGTAAAGTTTTCATGATTTGAAAAATATCTTTTTAATTTACTAAATATTCTTGGAAAAACGCTTTCACAATTCATTACCGCTATTTAAAAAGGCCGTTTTGACAGTGCTTCAAGGAAACTGACGATTAATTAATAAAACTAAACGATTTTTATTAAATAAGTACCCACCATTATTGAATATCAAGCGTTAATAACTTTCTTCTGAACTAAAACTTCAACTCCCTATAAAATGGTAAATTTAAGTGTTCCGTATTTTGTTCTACCTTCAAAGAAAGGCTGTTTAAGTTTTCTTTGCTTGGAATCCATTAAATCTTCGTTAAAGGATGTGTTAATGAACACTTATAATCACACCACAAAAAAATATTTTCAAAAATGATATTATTAATATAAAAACATGCATTTTCAAATTCAGTTCGACTAGCGACATGACTATAAGCACACTAAGGGGGTATTTCACCATCCTCTTTTGGATTATCCATACGATAACCTGAATTTTCGAATAATTAAACATGATTTATTTCATTGAAGAAGAAAGTAACACTAATAATCTAAATGAAAATTTTAAATGTTTTTTATATATATATACATTTATATTTTTTTTTTTCATTAATCTTAAGTTAGCTCACATCTTTGTGTGTGCTAAAATTTTATAAAGATATAAACATTTACATTGGTTGGCAAACATAATCATTATTTAAATATTACACATAAATAAAGACATTAATAATTGAGGTAGACATACTTTCGTAATTCTTTTTTAAACTTATTTATATTTTCTATCTCAGTAATTTCATTCGGGATGTTGTTATACAGTTGGACGGCCTGGTACATCAGAGATTTCTGGGTGCTTGATTTTTTTCTTGTTGGCAGTCTAATTTGCTTTGAATTTCTTGTCCCGTGTCCGTGTGTTTCGTTATTATAATGTATTTTTCTTTTTAGTTCATGTTAATTTTATGTAAAAAAAATAAGTACATTCAAATACACAGTTTGCTTCAGCGTCAAAATATTTAGCTCTTTTAGCATGTCTCGTATCCGTGTGTATATGTTGCGCTAAGTATTATTCGCATTGCTTTATTTTGCAGTATTTGCAATTTTTTCATTTTCTCTTCATTGCAGAGAAAAAGAATACTTGAACAGTAATTAAAGTGTGGTGATATAATTGTATTATATTTTATCTGGCATGTTTATTTATTTACTTTGTTTCTGATTCTACCAAGAAATGATTTTTTTTTGCAATTTTTTTAATTGTGTAATCTGCATTTTTTGAGAAGTTCAATTTTGAGTCTATGATGACACCAAGATATTTAATTTCTTCCACTTTTTATATGATTTCTCCATTTATAGAAACCTTTGGTTCATCACGCGTATCTGTTCAACCTATATGCATGTATTATGTCTTATTTACATTTAGTTTCAATTTATTTAATTTGAGCGATTTTGATATTTCTAAGTTATTATTTATGTTTTTGATTGCGTTCTCATAATTATATTCTGCAATATAAATCAGTGCGTCGTCTGTAAACAGTCTTATTTTGCAATGTTTTAGTATTTTTACCATATCATTTATGTAGAGTATAAACAATATCGGACCCAATACCGATCCTTGCGGTACCCCCAGCATATTTTCAATCGGATTTGATACATTGTTTCTTATCTTTGTTGTTTGTTGTCTGTTGCTTAAATAATTTTTAAACCATTCCAATTCTTTCCCTTTTATTCCACATTTTTAAAATTTTTTAATAACTCTTTTTCTATCTATTGTTTCAAAAACTCTTTTAAAATCTAAAAACACCGCAACAGTATACAAGTTTTTATTTATATCTTCCTTCCAATCATCAATCACTAAATTTAACAATGTTTCACAAGAATTATTGTTCCTAAACCCAGATTGTTGGTCACAAAGGATGCTATTATTTTCAAAGTATTCTTCAAGTTGAGATTTAATTATGTATTCCATCACTTGCTCATATTTTGGTAACATGTTTACAGGTCGAAAGTCTTCACATTTTTTTGAGTTCGAAATCTTTGGAATCGGTATCACCATAGACGTTTTCCATGATTCGGGAAACTTCCGTTTCTAAAGATTCGTTTATTAAACTAAGAAACTGTTTTCCTATTACAGGTAGTACATCTTTTAATATTTGTATTGTGATCCCATCTTGGCTGGGCTTTGATTTGATGTTGGACAGTATCTTTGGAGTTTCTGGTCGTCTATTTTCTTGAACTTGAATTCGCAAGTTTTTTTTTTCAAAATTGAAAATTTCTTCTTCTTTTATGATTGGGATATTTTTGTTAATTTCCTCTCTACTTGTCACAAAATATTTATTAAACTTATATATTAAATTGATGGGAATAGCTTTCAAAGTTACGAGTATAAAAAGAGAGTTGTTCTTATGAAGAATGGAAGATTTGTTTATTTGAAATGTCTGAGTTTACTATTCGGAATTAAACCTATGAATTTTGACTATATTTTATATAGAATTATAACATTGATCGGAATAACTTTCAAAAGTTACAAGTATAAAAAGAGAGTTGTTCTTATAAAGAATGGACGATTTATTTATTTAAAAAGTTTGAGTTTACTATTCGGAATTGAACCTATGAATTTTAGCTATATTTTATATAGGATAGGTTAGCGAATTTTGTTTAACCTGTTGCGAGTATTTATTTATTGATTATAAAAGTAAAGAAGCTTTAACTGTCCAACTAGGAAGGTCTCCTGTTCTAGAATAGTCAAATTAACAGCTTTCGTACATATTGGGTTACATAAGAAGTTACATGATGATTCATATAGTATTAAATAAAGTTAAAATTCACAAATTCCATTCACATAATTTTAATATACGATACAGTCAAGTAAAAGGTTCTAGAATCAATTAAGCATCGAATATACAAGAAAAAGTGTATTCGTAGTGAGTATACATGAAAAACAGTAAAAGAAAAAGAAAATAAACATTCAGTGTTTAGTTATTAATATTTGTTAGCGTATGGAAGCTATCAGGAGGATGGTGAAATACCTCTAAAGCTGTGTCAATACTTAACTAGATAATGATTGTAGAAAAGATGAATACAAAACGATACGAAAAATAAATAACATTAGAGCCACCGTCTGCGCGATGTTCGCCGTAAAGTTCCCATCCAATGGCGATGCGGAAAGCCGACTCTATCCGTGCAAATAATCCACCACGATCTACTTTTCTGTGATTTTACGTGGAAAACTTATTACGAATTTCCACTTGAATTTTCTTTTGCTTTCCCGATTGCCATTCAAATTTACCGAGGGCGCCGTGTACGCCAAAACTAATTTGTTATATCGTCGCAGGGAAAAAGCCTAGAAATTTACATACTATTTATCTTAGGTTTGATGGCCGTAACCTCTTCTCGCGCCCGTGTATCCGATGGTAAATGTGAGGAAGGTTTTTTTTTATATTGAATTTTTCTTAAAAGGGGCGCTTTGATAAATAATCTTCAATACAGATTTAAAGTTTATCGTGCCTTCAACAAAATCAAATTTCTCGCTGTTTTATAAAATACACTTTTGATGAAAAAAATTTTTTTTTAAAACTTCTACAAATAAAGGCAGATGAAAATTCTGAATGTGTGAGGATAAGAAAAAATAAAGGAAAACCGTTTTAAAGTGTTTCAAACAGGGAAAAAAACAATAAAAAGCCGTGCGCAGAAACAATTTCCACACAAGTGCCTCCCTACGCATTAGCGACAGTTAAGTGCTCGCTTAATAGAATGGTTATGTTATGGCGTTGTTCATTTTACATTTAAACTTAAAGTATACGACGGTAATTCGTTGGCATTCGGTTGGGTTAAGGGTTTTTACAAACGTTAAATTCGGACATTACATACCATACTGATCCGGTCATTGGAACAGAATGCACAAGATGGGATTACATGGGCATTTACAGGGATACATGCATATTTCGCAGAAGTACTCGTATTTAACATATTTTAACGTGAAATTTTCGTGGAAACAAAATGAAATCATTGGGATTTTAGTAGATTACATTGAAACTAAGTTAATTGTTAATAATACGGAAATCTAATGTCTTCACTGAGTGACGGCCGGCGTGGTCGAGGGGTAAGGCATTCCGAAGATCGCAGTTCGAATCCCGGCCGGCGTGCGCAAAAAAAAATTATTTGATAAATTTGTGTTATTTTTAATATAACATATACACGTTCCAGAGTGGAAAATACTCTCAGTATCGCCCTGGTATATTCAGAATTAAAACGTTGCTTGAAATGGCCTTAGCCGTGTTTGGTGACCAGACCTAGTACTTTCCGACCTTCCTTCTCCCCATCTCTTCTCCTCACCACTAACTTCAGCCTCACAATATACCCCGATTGGGGATGCGTTAGTCTCAATTGCTCCAGGCGGGAGCAGTTGGGACTCTTGTGTGATATTAAAAAAAGTGAATAAATTCGTACATTGACCGTTCAGTGTTAGTTAGAAGATTTCTTAAATTTTAATTTATTTCTTGAGAAGGTACATCATCTCTTTCTTTATTAAGAACATCACTTCTCAATATTGAACGTGCAATTCGATAAACAAAATAAATAATAAACTCATACATACAAACACAGAATTCATAAAAACGTCCCAAGTACACAAACATTTTACACGACAACACATTTTACACGACAACACGATAACATACGTTTAAACACCATTCATACTAACTACGGTAAGCAATCAATTAGTCACGAGGGGGCCAACTTATATAATTGCCTTCCAGATGATATCAAAAACGAAAAAAGTATGTACAAATTCAAAAAAAAATTATTTATGTTTATTCACAAAAAACAAAGTAGTGAGAGTGAATAATATCGTATGGTAATATAATGTTATGTATATGTTAGTACTGCAATCTAATTTAAGGTTATGAAATGTAAAAACTATGTATAAATTCAATATTCTAGTTAAGTAAGTGAAAATTTTATTTTCTTTTTTAATGGAATAAAAACTTATAAAAAAAACTCTCAGTTATGTTCTGTCCAGTGAGAATACTGTTGTCGGTATTATATAATAAAATAAAATATGTGTATATTTTCTTTATTACGCAGAACAATCTCGTGTATCGTATTACAATGGCACCCACGCATAAATAATATACACAAGAAAGGTCCTTCCATTAGGGCGCCATAGAAGTAATTGCACCGTGTTATAATATTTTTAATTCGAAGAGGGTAACGTTTTGACTAGCTTTTGAAAAGCCGAGATTTCGACCCTTTTTAATACAAACAATATTCAAATGGGACTGAACCCTGCACACGCACACATATGAAGGAAAACAATGGAGACCAACATTACCCCGCTCTAGATAGCGTCTGTACGTTCCTTATTCCTTATAATGTCGGAATTAAATTTACCCTTACGACAGAAGTAGAATGGGGTGAACTTTCTAAGCTAGGTATATGCGTGATGTTAATACCAATGCCTCTGATAGAATCTCTTTCGATAAGATCTCCTGTAGAAGTTACAAGTTACAGGCTAATAAATAGCCGAAATAGTAGATGTTTCAAGGCTAGAAAGAACACGGTTCTGGGGGAGGAACACAATAAGAGTTCATAAGTAGGACACGAAGTCTCCATAAAACATAAAGGCATTTATCAACATTACACCCTGTTACGGTTATAAGTTACTGAAAATTGTTCGAGAACTGAAATACGTAGCCGAGAAAGATTTCCGTTTTGTTTTTAAATTGGTAGTTTTATGAACGGGGAAGATAATTACTTCGAACTTTAGGGGAATATTTTTCTCCGTTAAAAGTAGTACGTTTTTAATTCACGTGCTTTACTAACAAGATTAAAAATAACAAGAAAAAAAAATCATTTATAGCATAAGTATGCTTATTTATATTGTTACTAGCTGACCCAACGAACTTCGTACCGCCCGATAATCAATAACTGTTGTGTTAACTTATTACCTGAATTAAATAAAGTTTTTTTATCAAGTTAAAAATTACACAATGAAGCAATTTATCGATGCGCAACGGTCCGTGTTTTGTTTTTGTCAGTATCAGGGATGGCGTTGTGTATAGATTTATATTTTTTGTGATTTTCTTACTTTTCCACTTACTTACGGAAATTGTGTTTCATTTTCTTTATACGTGAAAGAGAGATTTATTATTATTATTGTATTTTTCCTTTAGAGGGGTGCAGACATACGTCCACCGTTTGTCGCATTTTCGACTATTGACATTTAGTATGTAAGAAAGAGGGGAGAGGCAGCATTATATATTTAAGAACAATAGCAAAAAAATCAGCCTATTGACACATTTTTAATTTTTGGAATTCAATCACTATTCAATATTATATTTATCACAATATTGCTGCAGCTCTTTCAAAATTTGAGATTTTCGTTCCATGCAAAATTTTGCAAAGAATTTTCTTTATCATTTTTTTCGTGAATTTTTCCTATGTTTTATACGCTATTCTGCTTTTCGGGGCGGAGACAAATCCAACAAATCAAAGACCATAAAAATCGGTCCAGCCGTTCTTGAGTTATAAATGGTGTAACGAACCCGACTTAAGATATAATTAAAACAAAAAGTAACCACAGCTGTATGCATATAAAATAGGTATGTACCACGTTTTTGTGAAAAAAAATGTTATTATGTCTGTTGTCCAATGCCTCAAAGGCGGAGAATGCGATTTAGAATCAACTTTTACCCTTAATATATTGTGGTAACTTCCCTATTCATTTTAAAATTACCTGTCTCACTACTTCAAGGTAGACAGTGTACAATATTATGTATACATAAAATTATATGTTCATGCTTTGTTTGTCTTTCACGTAAAATAATGATTTTTTTAAACCCCTCATCGATACAAAACTGGCCACATTTTCAAAAGACCTATCCAACACAAAATAACCAAAATATTCGCCATGAACAAAAAAAATCTGAAGGGTCAATTGAATGCCGCCGACACGTACTTAGTCATGCACATGCGGATTTTCAGACTTTCGAGACTTTTTAGGAAAATGATTCACGCCACCGGGAGAGAAGAGTTGGAGCTTTTCAATTCGAGGGTTGTGAGGACTGAGGGCTGTTTAGTGTTTACTCCCCCAGCCAATTCAGGTTGCAGATGGGGTGGGGAATGCGGACCCTTGATTGCAACCCCGGGAGATACAACCTTCGCGGATGTGTGACTATGTTCGTATGTATGCGTATGTATGTATATGAGTATGTTTGTATTCACTTGTGTGTTTATATGTATGTAGGTAAATGTGCATGTATGCATAAAGCATGTACGTCTGTATGTATGAACGGAGGAGAATATTGGAGTCTGTATTGCACTCTTACTATTTGAGAGATTGGTAAACTCGTTCAAATTATTTAGTTTGACTAAATAATGGTTATAAACTACAGTTTAAACAATTTATGAGTTCAAATCATTATACCCATATTTTCTTCTTTGTGTGCCTTATCAGGTCTCCCCGACGTTGGCGATCATTCTTTAAATTCTCTCTGTCTTGCGCTGCCCGGAATAGCTCCTCCACACTTCTAATGCCGGTTCATTCTAGTACATTTCACAGCCAGGACATTTGTCTCCTACCAAGCCCTTTGGCGACCCTCTAACTTGCTTTTCAATATTAAATGGAGCAAGTGATACTTCTTCCCTCGAAGTATACCCATATACATAGATAACCTTAAACCTTTGAAAGAATTTTTTTTCTAATGTTTTGTTTTTTTATATTAATTTTGACGTAGAAGCTATTTTTAGTAGATTGAAGACCAACTAAAGTATTTATTGTCTGTGTCCTCGTGTGTAAAGAAATGTTACCTATTACTTGCTAATCACCAACTTGTGTCAAATATTACGAGTTCGTCATTGATGGGATTCTCAGCTTGGCCAGATTTTAACATTCTTGTTTAAAATGTGTTTTTTTTTAATAATACATTATATTCATCCACTGTTTTGTAATTTATTGTCAAGTGATATATGTTTGCCCTGAAGACAAGACAAGAAACAGGTCGGCTTTAAACACATATACAAGTGGTTCAATCAAAGTAATATTGTTTCACTTTTTTATAATAGATAAATACAAAGTTATAGCTACATTCAAAAGTAAAAAAAGATCTTTTTATTTATTTTTTTTATTTTTATTATTTTTTTTTATAAATTCAATAATTTTATTATTAAATAAACTGTTTTTATTAATATAAAAATAAAATTATTGAACACATAAAAGAAATAAAAATTAAAATGGAGTTCTACAAATTAAACTTGATAACAATAAACAAAAAAGATCTTGTTTTTCAAATCGATCACATTCATAAAAAATGCAAAGAATCTGATTTTCCTGGATAATAATAAAGCACTCACATAACCGATGTTTAAAAGCTTCAACACTCCTCACAATGTTCAGCAAAGGAACAATTGTTTACCTGAAACGAAAAACGTTATCGTTAATATAATCATAAAATTCATTTATTTTATATTTTAGAAACAAACAGTTCATTGGTTACAGTGACAAAACAAATTTACAGATATTCAGTAATATTTCATAGTGGGCTCTCATGATATATGTATTTATTTGTATAATATCTTATTTGTGGTAAGTATTTTTATTAATTATACGGTAATGTGCGAAGTGTGTAGGTGTGTGTGTATGTATGTTTGTAGGTGTGAGAAGTGGTGATATGTGAAGGGATATGTATGCGCATTAAAATTTTTATATCATTGATATGATGCTAATTTTAAATTTGGGCAGTTAATCCGAGAAAAAAATTCTGTATTAGAGTTTAGGCAAATATTATTGAATGCTTAATTGACGAATTAGTTGCTGCATTTTTTTGTAATTAAGCTTGTAAAATAGTGCTGTATGGCGTGTATATCTAGGAATATTGAAATTAATTAAGGATATAAGTTCGTAACAGTCGATTTTATTATTTAAAAGTCTGTGTATAAATGTTAAAACAGCTACATTGTTGCAAAGTTTGAAATCTATATTCAAAGCTATTATTGAATTTGAAGGTAAAATATATTTTTAATTTGTTTTGTTCTATGCTATCAATGTATACTTTGTCTGAGAGAGATGGCCGGGAGAGCCAAGGACAGCAGTCGCATTTTAAATGTTCCAATGTATTTTAATCTTTAAAGCGTTTTTCCTTGCTAATAGATCCCTGAAAAACTAAAAAAAAACACACGTATCTTAGATAGTGCGTACCTTTTCACGTCGCATGCACTGTATTTACTCATTACCATTTAGCCGTAATTTGCAATTATTTAAAAGTTTTTAATCGGTTCAAATTTGGAAAGTGGGGTAACGAACAAATGAATTTTAAATACAGCTGTATGGTAGTGTCAAGCATCATTATTTCAGGAATTTACGGGACCTCTTGAACCGAGTTGCAATATTTTTTTAAACCTTTTATTATGTTTTCGTTTCGTTTCAGATGATTTGTAAACGTAACAACATCTGATCAATATAATATTAATTAAAAATAAAGCATTAATCGAAAGAAGGATATTTTACTCAACAGTCGAAATTCCAGTGCTGTGAGCATATTTATCATTTTGCGCAGACATGAATGTATGTGTTTGTGGTGAGATGGGTAAGTTGAGTGATGTGTGTGTGGTGTTAGAGTAAAAAATTGGTATAAGTTGAAAACCTAAAATAAAATTTTAATAAAATTAACAATGTTAAATTGTTCAATAAGGTTTGACTTCTCTGAGAAAAGGATAAACTGATATTTTTATATGATCACTGTCATTAAAATTTGGCTTGGTCCAAGTAACAATACTCATTTGCACTCATTTATTCTTAATTTAATATTTTAAATGTGTTAACAAAAAGGCACTCATAGATGCATTCTTGAAAATTTAATCAAACTTTATATGCCAACATTCGTTGATTAATAATAACCATTATAATAATACACTACAACAATTCTAAACTTTTTCCACTTAATTTATTTCTGGTGGCTAGTCTGAAGAAGGCTTAAATAGGCTGAAACCAGTCACGGTCTGAAATAAATCAGTATTTTTTTTTTTTAAATGGTTTTAATAATTTTTTTAATGGAACTTCACCACGAATTTTCAGTATCGAAAAGAAAAATAATCATTTTTACCATTAAGTACCTAGTAACCCAAAACTTCCAGGAACAAACAAAAAAAACATTGGTAAAAGCTCTTAAAGGATATTTTCTCTGCAGCTTGATTAATCAATGACACAATATTTCTTTGGAACTCTCTAACTTTTGTAGTCCGAAGATGGCATGAACCTGAAACGGTCAGAAATAAATTAAGTAGAAATATTTTTTTAATTGTTTAACATATCCTTATAATGGATTTCCACCACGAACTGTCAGTAGGAAAAATAGACATATTAATTATTACCATTACCTAGTAACAAAAAAACTTCCAGTAACAAATAAAAAAACATTTGCAAAAGCACTTAAAGGATATTTTCTCAGCAGCTTTATCTTTTGTGTGTTATCTTTGTTACCGTATTTACGAAATATTTTTCATTTAACTTTACTAAGTTTGTCTACTCTGTCTATAGAGGGACGTATTTGACTTAATATAACCACTAATTCCTAATATTCATAAAATGTTGGCCTTCGGTGACTTTTTTAAGGCCATTTTTTATTTTATCTTCAAAATTAAATAAAAAATAAAAAATCTTCAACAGCATGTCACTGGCCACTCAGTCGAGTAACCGCCCAACCTCGCATACCACTCCTAACTGTTCAATACCTACTGATTTTTTAATGTTTTTAGTTGAAAATAAAACATAAAAACATCACCCGAGATTTCCATTTTGTACTCAAAGTAATATCAGGAATCACTGGTTAAAGTAAATCAAGTATGTCCCTTAACACCTTGTAAACACTCCTCATTGAACTTCCTTTTAAAATCGCATTCTTATTTAAAAATAATTTTCTTTCAATTGTATAGTGATAAATAAAGGTAACTCATCGGGAAAAATGTGTAATAAATTTTATTTTTACTATTTATATATTAAACAAAAATGAATTACAAATCCACGTTAATATAATTTTGTTCATTGCGGCAACAAATCTCGCAACTTTCTGACATAAAGAGAAATGCATAGACGACTGTCCCAAGAAGGTAGAAGAAAATACAAGTTATATAAAAGGATATTTTCCAAGTAAGCCCAGAAAACCATGTTTTAACCCCAGTGGAAACGGTCGTAACAATGATCATTCAATTCAATGAGATTTAAAGGTGGAAATGCTTTACAACGAATTACATGCACACTTATTCTTTCCACAAGAGTTTTATGAGTTATTCTTCTCTGCTCGGCAAAGTGTTGGGGCCCATTAAATAGTCATAGTTGAGTTCTTCTGAATCTACACAATATGCAGAGATGTAAGGACCTAGCTCGCACAGAATCTACGGACGCAGGAGCGGAGATATAGTGGAGTAGTCCGTATGATGATTGCAGGAGAGATAAAGTATTTTGCAAGTCCGGTGGCAAGTGTATTATTATTCATGAATTCTCAAATACATAGATGTTGTTTGTATATCAATGAAATTATATTATGAGACCACCTGTTAAAGGATAAATAAATTCATGAATTGCCTCATCAATATCAATAGATTTTTTTTAAATATTATAAGCTCCAAAAATTGCGTCAATCATTCCCAAAAATAAGTAGTTATGACTAGTTGTTTCGCAGAAATTTAAATGTATCATTTTATGAAATGGGCATTCGAGCGTACCTATATTAGGAGCAACTTTGGAGATTATCCACCGCTTACCCGCCCTGGTACAAGTAAAAGATGATTACTCCTTCAAGGCTCTCGCAAGATTTTTTTTTTGTTAAACGAAGCTACATTTATTTAAATTTAACGATTCTAGACCTCCAGAGTCCCTGCATACGTTGTTAGTAAGCAGTATGCAAGTGCTTAACAGGAAAAACAAAATGCAAGTAATGGGTTAGTAAACACATATTTATATTGGGAGCAATCTCGAATTGCTTCTCTTTCCCGCTTCGCTTCGTCCTTTACTAATTAGGGGCGATGGATATTATTGGTTAGAATCTTCACGCGCCGCTTAGTTGTCACAGCTGGGATGACCAATACAAGATCATGTGGCACCTCGAGAGAGTTAAGTTGCCTTCCGGTTCTTCACGCGCATCTTCAAAAAAAAATCTCCTGCAGTTCTTAAATACGTTCAGCTAACACAGGTAAATAAATACTTGTAACCCTTTTGTTAAAAGGTTTAATGAGCGGTTGAGGGAACAATTAGTTTACTTTGGGAAACACATAAATTGTTATAGTTTTGTACTGTTTTACTATTATTGAACTGTGTCATACTTGCAAATTGATTGTACCTACTCCAAATAAAGACTTCTTGTGATTACCGTAAAATAATTGTGCGTTTTATTTATTTGTCCCGTTACAGTAATGTTATTCGTAGGGAGGTAAAACAATGTACTGGTTGTAACAGCATATGATTTCTGAGCATATTTGGGGTCCAAAATGAACCTTCGTACGTGAAATTATGCTGTCCGATGACGTTTTATTATTTAAAAAAAATGTGTTCCCATCACTCGGAGCCACTGGATACAACTTAGCGCATCATACCAACTCTGTCTACAGAGACAGACGAGACAGAGCGCATATCACGTGAGGTGTCTTAGTGCGATTTTAATTTTAAAAAACATCTTCGGACAACAAAATGACATTTACATTTTACAAATATGCTTAGAATTCGCTGGCTAATCAGACTAACTTGTTCGCTTTGGGATCAACTCATAAAGGTCTCTTAGAAATCATTGTCTCCCTTACTATAATAGTGATAAATATGATCTAAACTGCATTAGAAAGAGAATACACCACGCTTTATATTCTAATTTAAAGTTAACCACAAAATAATTTAAATTAACAATTTATGAAATTTTTTAACAATTATTTTTACATGAAACGACAACAAAATGAATTTATTATAACGTTTATAATAATTATGTTTTGTAAAATAAAATATGTATATGATATTTTGTACAGTTTATAAAAATAATTATAGTTACAAAAAAAAATTAAAAGCCATTTTTAAAACGGTTTTATCTTTGCTTTAAAAATTTTTATATTTCAAAAATTATATGTTAACTTCGAATTATAAAATTAGTTATTGAAGTGAAACTTCTTCAGCACTGTTATGATTTGAAACTCATTGAAACGGAAATGACACTAATAAGAGACAAACACATACATCCAAGGGATTTAGCTTGCGAGAGAATGAGATAGAATGAAACCTTACCTACTTACACTGCGCTCATTGTCCACTTTGATTTTGATGAGCTCACTTTTCAAGGCTCTTATTGGTTGAGATTGTGTGGGTAATGTTTCATTTCTACTGCTTGTAAACTGCACTCGATATAACCTTTCAAAGACAGGTTTTAGTTTTCGTTTCATTTCGTTCGGAAATGTTCTGTTTATTTGTATTTTATTCCAAGCGGATATATTTTGACCTTCTGACTGACAGGTACTTGATGATACTCCGTATATTCTGTGATTTTAAATAAACATTACAAATTGATTTAATTTAAATTTAGGTCACAAATTCACAATATTTGGATTACAACCATGTAGTACTACAAAAAAGCGCTCCACAGTTGCACTACGGAACGAAATGAATCAAAGTTTGTTCACTCCGAGTAGCAGTACAGTTATCTTCATCAGTGCTTTTCCTGGTGCGACAACTTTAATTACTATTTCAAAATTAATTATTTCAAAATGAGAAATATAGGAGCAAACTGTGAAGTTATAATTAAAAAGAAATTGAATTAACACCGAGGCGAGAAGTCATTTTCATTAAAAAAAATATTTAAAAAAAATGTTTTCCCGTTGATAAATATCTCCGTGGAACTTGAAAAGTCTTGATTTACATCTTAATTCGTAGGGGAGGAGTTTAAAACGAAATTCTCCGAATTAAAGGGTGCACATTTATATTGTGCGCCACATAAAAAATCCACTTAATATTATTTTAATTATTCGCGGTTTCTTTTGCAACCTTTGTGCCAAAAACTGCTGACTGGAAAATGCGGAACAAAAAAGCGTTTGAGATTCAATGATATTTCCTTTTACATTTTTTCCAACTACCAAGAGCATACAAGAGAAGCATCGAGATCTGTAACTTCACAGTGAAACGGTATGGCCCCACCAATTTCTTTTTCAATCCGTTTATCGCTTATGGATTATTATTATTTTTCAAAGTTGAAGTTTCATTTTTTTTATTTATCTTTTTTTCAAGTGCACATTGTAGGCGTGGATGAGAACAAAGTGACCTTTATCACCTGTGTGAGCGTTATTAGCATTTTCATTTTTTGGTATGGGAAGGGCGAAAACTGGACGTCAGTGCTTATCTGCCTGTAACCTGTAAGACACTGTATTAGTTCCTCTATTTATGTAGACACGGGGAGTCTATATAAAGAGAGGAACTTCCGCACCTGGTCTGGTAACTTTTGATCATTTTAGAATTATTATTGA
Organism: Limnephilus lunatus; assembly: GCA_917563855.2. Taxonomy (NCBI): domain Eukaryota; kingdom Metazoa; phylum Arthropoda; class Insecta; order Trichoptera; family Limnephilidae; genus Limnephilus; species Limnephilus lunatus. Next base: position 71,730,628 of record OU830598.1, on the reverse strand, counting down.
AGTTAAAACTTCTTTGGCACCGTTGTGCTTCGAAGCCTATCGGTCTCCTCTTTGTGCGGTACTTAGTAGCTTCCCCACTCTTGTCTACTATAGTTTTCTGAAGATTTCACTTCTACCGTGTGTGAACTGCACTGTTATGGTTGCCCATAAATGCTACGAACGAACTATACAAGCGGCAGAGTTGCCCATAAATTCTACGAACGGACTATACAAGCGGCAGGCAGCTGTGTGTCACGTGCTCAGTACATGTACATTCTCGCGTGATTATTGCTGTCCCTCTCAGGCTGGCAGAAGACATTACCATATATGGCTACACGGCGCGAAATCCAGCCAATGGCAGAAGACATTACCTTATAGGGCACACGTTCGAGTCTTCCGTCTCGCTCATCACGGACAGAGAACTCCGGCCACCGTTCACCGAAGCAACAGACATATTTCAGACAACGGCGCGAGCGGTCGTACGCACTACTACGTACTGTCGGGCAGTATGCCACCCCTTGACGCGGCTAATTAAGTCTTCACTTACGATCTCAGTATGACGCTATCACGACAGACGCCTGTATAATCCTACTGCCGCCTACTTTATACCATGGCAGCCCTGGCCGCCCGGCTTTTAATCCGCCTACATTGCCGATAGCCGCTTAATTCACCGTTATCACCCACCGGTTCGGTAAGCTGACCGAATCCGCCCACCATGACGCCGAGAAGCCGCCCACGCACCCCGAGCCGCCCAGTTCCTGCACCCGATCTATGAGCTTTGCTCTAGATCTCTCCACTTCGTAGGAAGCTGCCTGCATCCGTACGACGCCACGTGAGATTTTAAACCCTCTTATAGTATTTCCGAGCCTAAATTCAGTAGTATTTCTAGTGCCTCTCTCTCTCTCTTATGCTAGGCCTTAAACAGCTTACCTGGTTGCCTGTAATGTTCACCCTTGCATTTTGAATACATTTGAATTGTGCCTAAACCTTGTTTCATTGGAGTCAACCATCGACAGCCTCGGAGGAGCCCTACGACCCTGAGCTGAGCCTTCCAAGCCGAGGCATATTGCCCCCGGGGGGCCTGCTTAACACTTGTTCCCCCCCCGGGAGGGACATATTTCTGGAGACCAGAAGTATAACACTGGACCCTACGTGGCTTCAGTATCACCCTGGCCCCAGGAAGTATGACACTGGCGCGCCAACTGGGCCGAAGTCTTGTCGATTGTTGTCTCCCTAGAAACATAATTATGTAATCTTAGCTATAAATATTTTATATTTGTGCTCCCATCAACAACGGTAGTTCTGTGTGAATTATTCTAAACGTCGCGAGTCCGTCGGCTAGTGCTATTCGAGTGTTAGGTATTTTAAACATCGCTTATTACCGTAACGTCTTACGCTATTACGTTCTACCGCGGCAGTCAGAGTTGTTCGTCATTCGCGCGGAATTTTTTTTAATTGAGTAATGAATCTCGTTATTTTAAAATCTCCGAGTGGCTGCTGTGTAAGTTGCGTTATTTCTTCCTTGAAGAGCAGTGGTTGTTTCCAATAAAAGGTAGTGACTACTGTCGGATTGTGCTCGTTCACATCCGTTCCCCTGTAATAGGAAGTTGTAAATGCGACTGCCAGCAACTGCTCTCGTCTTATATTATTCGTCCGAAATTTTTTTTTTGCTTTGTTCATTATAATAACGCAAAATCATGGAGGCCACCATACCAATAATGGATAGAATATTAAATTTCGAGAAAGCAAACGCGTCGGTAATAAGAAAAATGTTGACAAATAGAGGCGTAGTCCCCAAAAGGGCTTTGTTGTCTTTACGGAAACAATGTGTTGAGTTTAACGAATCCCGGAAGTTGAATTATAAAATAAACGTTAAACGAAAAGTTCAATAAATAATGAGTACAAGTTATAAAGTTAGTTTTCGTTTCTCTCAATAGGAAGTTTTAAATCACAAAATGGAAAACGACGTTACATAATGTTATAAAAGAGAAATTTTAAAGCAACAAATTATTAATTTTCAAAACAGAATAAGTTAATATGGAGAGCTTCCCTTGTAATATTAGTTAAAGCCACAATTGTTATTTTTCTTCATAGAAGTTTTAATTTATTGTTAATACATTAGAATAAATTAGAATTGTAATTTTGATTGTTGATTGATCTAGGAACAGAGTAGCTAACTGGAATTGGATTAATGAACAGTTCAGGACAAATGTAGATTAATAACATAAATTTTAGAAGAAAAAAGGAATAAACAAATTCAGTCAAAAGTTTTTTTTAAGAAACAAAAGTTTAGGTACAGATCGGTTAAAAATAGTAAAGTTCTTAGAAGTTTAATGTTGTTTCGTTTGAAAATCATGAGTGTCATGAACCCACGGTTAGAGATCGTACATCATTGAATTAATACTCCATATTACACAAATTAGAAAACACAATGTTGTTAAAATAATAAACGTTCGGGAAAGGAAACAAACTTGTATATAAAAATGTATATAAACAAGGCAACGTGTATATAAAATGTATATAAACAAGGCAACGTGTATATCAATGTATATAATTGGCTAAGTGTTTTTTTTGTTAGTTTAAGTCTCTTAAAATCTATCTGAATTGCTTTCGTACTAAAGTGGTAGAAAATTAAATAAATTAGTGAAAAACAGTAGAACATCATTTAAAGAATAAATTCCAAACTACAAGGTATATGTTACTAGGTACTTGTTTTTTCGAATGATTATCTAAGGAAGGTTTAATAATAAAATTTTGTATATGCTATAGGTATTTACCATAGAGACAGTATTGGAACATGCATTGTTTTTTAATCGGGACTATCCCACTCTAAAATAGTAGTATGCGGATAATAAAATAAACTATCGTTGGTAAAGACACTTCAAAAGAAACAAGTGAATAGCATTCATATGTTCAAATTATCGTTTTAAATAAAAAATAACGAAGAATTTTTAAAGTGAAATCCTTGTCAAATTTAACAGAATAATCTCTCGAACAAAGAACATTTAAATGTTTAGCTTCAATTAAGTTTTTTTTCATAAGAATGTAGGAATGATTTCGGCAACAAATTTACATGAATAAATAACAGTATAATGGAATGCAGGATAGAAAAGATAAAATAAGTTTTTTTTGGAAACATCTGTGAAAAATTATTAAAATATAGAATTAAAAAGTAAACCACGACAGTTAAATCGATATTGTCATTGTCATTTAGTAACAAAAACAAATAGTGAATAGAATCCAATTAATAATGTCTTACTTGTAATGAAGGAAAGGGTTACAAAATTATAAGAAATTGTCTTCTTCATTTTTTTTTTCTCGTATTCATAAATATGTCAACGTGATCGTTGTTAGGAAATTATATCATATTAGATATTGAGTTAATAAACTCAAGAAATGTACTACGGATACATAGGTACCCGCGTATACAATTCTGGTTTCGAACCGTTATAGGAATGCCTTCCTCAGAATTAGGGTAAAGTGGGATTGTTAAGATGTGAAGTCTTGAACAAAAAAAAAAAAGGAATTTGTGATATAGGAAAGAATTGGAAATAGAGAATTAACCCCTCAAGTAAGCTTTAGGTAATTGTAAATTCGTATAGTTTTGACATAGCTATTTTAGAAAAATGTCATGGCGCCCTTATAAAGTTAAATACAATGGAATTTTTTTTAAACATGATGATAGTAAAGTAAACAATAGTTAAAAAAGTTATGAACAGAAAAGTTGAGTTTAAACTGAGACTTATAGTGAAAATTTATTAGTAAAAAAAGTTATCACCGGATAATATTGTTAAATTAAGAGTAAATAAATAATAGACATGGAATTTTTTTAAAAAAGGAATTTTCAAATAATCAGTCAAGCAAGTAAAAGTTTTAAATTTTGAAAGTTGTAGTAAGAAGCAACGTCGTTAGCAATTCAGTTATGATTCAATTTTTTTTATGTATTTAAAATTGCTAGCTTATAACATGTAATGTTAAAGGTAAACACACGAATTGAATACTTAGGTATTTGAGCGACTTAGTCAGTGTGTATTACGCATCGTATAGCGGTGTTATAAAATCTGTGTTATTAAAATTTGGAAACGATTCCTGTTAAATTAGAGTAACCTTTTAAAGAGAAATTTTATAGAAATTGTAGTAACATAAATTTTAAAATAATTAATGTAGTTCTGTTTTTTTGGATATTCTGTTATTTTTATGTGTTGTTTTTTGCCGAAGCACAGGCATTTGAGAGGGATACTGTATTTTTCTCATTTGTGTTGGTGAACTAAGGCAAGGTTACGGTTCTCTGAACGTAACGGTGTGGCCACACGGAGATAGACGTTTGCAAACGTATCTCTTGAAAACACGAGAGGATTATAGTATAGCCTGATAATTATACGACGCTATAGGAGAGATCCTTATAATATGCCAAACGCTATAGGAGGTATCCTTATAATATGACCGACGCTATAGGAGGCGTATCCTGAGAATTACACGGAGAGGAAAACAGAAAAACAGAACAGAGTATGGAAATTAGTCCATCAGTAGGGAAAGAAATTGGTTACGAATTATAATAACACAGTAAATTTAAACACGAGGTGCATGTATTGTATTGTCCTCTACATAAGGTTGTAAAATGCGAATATGTATCAGTTTCATTGATTACATGACTTAGTCAGCATTATTGTCCATCATTGGATGACCTTAATAAAAAATTGTAAATTTATTCACGAGGTACATGTATTGTATTGTCCTGTATATACAACCCTAGGACGTCATGAACCCTAGTGGTTAGTACGAGGTTATAACGCATATAACTTAACCTTTGTTATTAGAGAAGTATACAATTCCTTTCTTAATGGATCGTCATCACAAGTGTTGACAATCCGGGACGCCGGTATGTCTGCACGTGAAGACTTGTGTTATTATTGTTATTATTATAAAAAAAAAGAGGTAACTCACCTTACACTAGTGAAATTACTGATGCGATATTTAGTTCATTTATTGTAATGACTATTATTGGTAGTAATAATTTATTACTTTTCCATCCTAGTGCGTAGCCACTTAGGTTGTTTTTTTTAAAAAAAAAATGTTTTTTAAATTTATATATGATTATGGTTACATAAGTATATAAATTCGTCTAAGAAACACGACACGATACACTGATTGAGGGCGTAGTTCAAGGAACCCTAAATTAGGCTAGGTTTTTCATTAGAAAAAACTGCGTTAGGTATTCAGTATCCTGCCCGGGACCGAAGTAGAGACCTAATTTCTATTTTCGTGGAACAATTTGCATTCTAAAAAGTACTTAATTTTAGTTGCAATGAAAGAATATGCAAGCATATTCTTTTCTTTTCGTTGGCAAGAGACGGCATAAGAAAATTCTTGTACAAGTGGTAGGTATAAAGGCACCTAGCTCTCATCATACTGGGGTAGGTCATTGGGTAGTAAGAAACTTAGGAACCTTATGGTTGTAAATAATCTTGTGTATATATTAATATAAGGTCATGTATAAATGGGAATATCATTTCAATTATAATTTTTTTTATTTTTTGTCCTTTTTTTTTTTTTCGGGTTTTTCAATCTCTTTCATTGTCGAATTATTCTCACATGTAGGTTAAATCGTTATAGTATTGGACATCTCACACGTTGCGATATAGGAGAAATTGGGGCGGTAAAACGTTCACAATCGGGTAGTTACTCACTCCTTAACGGGGTATGTCTCAATTCTAGCGTATGTTGGAGTGAATTCACGATGAAAAGGCAATGTAATAATAATATTACCACATTTTTGTTATCAGAATAGGCCCAATAGACAACACTATTCGGTTCACATAGGTTGTGGTGGTATCGAATTTTAACCTTCTTCCGCGATCATATAACAACGGTTACTCGTTGTGTGGTATTATAGAGCTGTTACAAGTCCGATAGGATGGAACTTGGGTATCGACCTAACGTGTCATTCGGCAGGTAAACTATAATCCAAAGCGTGATAGGATGGCTAAACTCCTTAGAATTAGAGCAGAAGGATTGTTGGAAACGCGAATTTCCGAACAATGGAAGTATATATGATTCCGGTGTTAGGAAGAAATTCGTTACTCAATTAAAAAAAAAAATTTTTTTCCTCTTCTAATAACATTGTCGGTAGTATTAAATTTTCGTATTTTTTGGTAAAAATACGTGGCGTTGTTGTTATTTATTTTAATTTTTTTTTTCCTTCTTCTCTCCTTACGTAGTCAAACCCTGAGAGTTTAAGTTGAGTTGAGACAAACTCGAATTGAAAGTTATTTAACAAAATTGTACACACACACATAGAGTTTGGTGGGTAAACAAATGTATATTCAAGTGTTTTAATTATGATAAATGTAATTAATTAAATTACTATATAAATATTTTGTAAACACGTAATTGATTACTTCGGTATCAATATGGTAAGCCAGCGTGTAAAGTCCTTGCCATATCAGGACGCAATTGTACGGTGTTTTGTAACTTGCTATATCACTGTATTCAAATAAGGAGTAGTACTTCTCGTAGTAAGAAGATTTAAGAGTATGCACCCAGTTGAGTAAATTAGCTCGGTAATGTCATAAAGTTATGTCATTCGGGTCGTATTGTTCTTATTAGAGAATAATGTAATTGCACTTATGGTCATTACGGTTCGTCTGGTTATTTTGGTGGGAACACCTAGAGGGTGTCCTATGTGGTTTCGTCGAACGCAAGTTCACCGTGAGGATTCCAAGGGATCTATCCGGTTGTCTATGTCGTTGCGGCAAGGGTATATTTCTAGTATACCAAGTACAGCGCTGTACGGGTCACCGAGGGTGAGTCGAGAAAACATGAGAGGATTCATATTATGCCTGAAAATTAATATTCATGATAGGTTTTGTAGCATTACCTTACAATTATATGCGAACATGAGAGGATGGTCGTTTATGCCTGATAATTAAATGCAAACCAGACAAACCATGACAAGCTGAGAGTGCGGGAAACTAACATTTGGGTTAGAATTGAATTGTGAAAATAGCATAAAGTGTATAAAAACAAAGTTGTATAATTTAAAAAAAAAGAATTCCATTGTAAGACGCGAATATGAGTGGTTTCGATCATTTCATGACATTGGTCAGCGTACAATATTCCATAACAGGAATAAAGTGTATAAAAACAAAGTTGTATAATTTTAAGAATTCCATTGTAAGACGCGAATATGAGTTGGTTTCGATCATTTCATGACATTGGTCAGCGTACAATATTCCATAACAGGAATAGGGTTGGAAATTTTTTGTCTAATTTTAAGATTTTTACATGGTAGTAATCCTTCTCGGAAGGGTCATGTTTTCTTTATTTCTTCATGCACCTTCGTTAGCGTGTCTTGTATCGCACTAGGTACGTCACATTTTTTTTTAATTTCTTGAGAGAGTTGGCAACCTTTGTTCAGTTTATTGCTAGTTTTTTTTAGCTTGGCTCACAGGTAGTTAAAATTTTGTTGGCTCTTAGGTAGGGAGTGTTTAAATCCTGGTGAAGAGGTAGCTCTGTACCTCACATTGTGGCAATCATCGCATCACATGCTGTATGGAAGGTCGTGGTCCCCTGCATCAGCCTCGCTGCCTTTTCCCTTCATTTTTCAGGGGGAGGAGGGTAGTGTTATGGTTGCCCATAAATGCTACGAACGAACTATACAAGCGGCAGAGTTGCCCATAAATTCTACGAACGGACTATACAAGCGGCAGGCAGCTGTGTGTCACGTGCTCAGTACATGTACATTCTCGCGTGATTATTGCTGTCCCTCTCAGGCTGGCAGAAGACATTACCATATATGGCTACACGGCGCGAAATCCAGCCAATGGCAGAAGACATTACCTTATAGGGCACACGTTCGAGTCTTCCGTCTCGCTCATCACGGACAGAGAACTCCGGCCACCGTTCACCGAAGCAACAGACATATTTCAGACAACGGCGCGAGCGGTCGTACGCACTACTACGTACTGTCGGGCAGTATGCCACCCCTTGACGCGGCTAATTAAGTCTTCACTTACGATCTCAGTATGACGCTATCACGACAGACGCCTGTATAATCCTACTGCCGCCTACTTTATACCATGGCAGCCCTGGCCGCCCGGCTTTTAATCCGCCTACATTGCCGATAGCCGCTTAATTCACCGTTATCACCCACCGGTTCGGTAAGCTGACCGAATCCGCCCACCATGACGCCGAGAAGCCGCCCACGCACCCCGAGCCGCCCAGTTCCTGCACCCGATCTATGAGCTTTGCTCTAGATCTCTCCACTTCGTAGGAAGCTGCCTGCATCCGTACGACGCCACGTGAGATTTTAAACCCTCTTATAGTATTTCCGAGCCTAAATTCAGTAGTATTTCTAGTGCCTCTCTCTCTCTCTTATGCTAGGCCTTAAACAGCTTACCTGGTTGCCTGTAATGTTCACCCTTGCATTTTGAATACATTTGAATTGTGCCTAAACCTTGTTTCATTGGAGTCAACCATCGACAGCCTCGGAGGAGCCCTACGACCCTGAGCTGAGCCTTCCAAGCCGAGGCATATTGCCCCCGGGGGGCCTGCTTAACACTTGTTCCCCCCCCGGGAGGGACATATTTCTGGAGACCAGAAGTATAACACTGGACCCTACGTGGCTTCAGTATCACCCTGGCCCCAGGAAGTATGACAGCACACTTCGATTTTTTTTATATTTAGGAACCATACAGCTAAAATTGGTTTGGGGAGTAACGGAAATCCTACTAATGATACCGTTGTCATACCATAGAGATATACTATAGAGGCGCTATCCCATACATAATTCTCCGAGATTCGTGTTCAAATCATGCACGAACAGGCCTTCGGGGAAGTGAATTCGAACTGAAGCCACCGCGTCGAAAGGCTCGGCCGTCAGACCGTCCTTTCCTTTTACTCAAGACCATGGTTTCATCCTTTTCCATCCTACTTTGATATGTCAAAGGTTATAGAACTACTAATACTAATAGAGAAATTGAGGTACTAACCTACGATTCCGTTGAACCAATTTATTCGCTTAATGTCTCATCTATGTATATATATATATATATATCAATGTGTCATACATACTATCAGCCTTTTCCAACTTCAAGAAAAGATTCAATTAGTTTTTGACCATCACCCAGCGTTCACGCCACAGAAGAAATGACCTAAACAGCTGACGCCACTAAATGAAGTCATCAAATGCACAAAGTAATATTGGTACGCTGGTTTCCGAATTGTATTACTACATATCTGAAATCAATTCGTCATTTCTACCGCAAGCTGGCTTTGAGTAATGTCATTATTTCAGCCAGTAGAGTTAGACAGCCATCTTAAAATTACGTTTCTGTGTTGTTCCTTCTATCTCGGGTGCAGAATTAATGTCCTAGCCATTTCTTGCGGTATTCCCGATGTGTGTAAACCAAACAGTGCTCGCACATAGTGACAGAGGGCACATAATATACTTCTTGCTCCTTTCATTACTCGAGACAGTGGTGTATGTACCAGTGCGGTGAACATAATATGTACCGGTGCGGTGTATAATACCAGTGCGCAGTGGCAGCGCCAAGGCTGGGGCCTGTGTACTGTGTGCCTGAGATGTATGGACTTATTCCAATATGTGCATGCCTCAGGTTCGTCATGCTTTGTTGTACGTCGCTCTTATTCTTATTATTTATTGAAGACTGCGAAACTGTCGAGGTGAGGGAAGCAACAATGAGAACATGTGAGTTGTTCTGTGTGTAGGTACTTACTCGCCTAACCTTACACCAGGGGTCGGAATATGCGGCTCTTCAGAAATCAATTGCAATTTCACCTCTAGTCAAACAGCCTTATGAGATGGAGCCGCCAGTGTTATATGTGTAGTGCGAGTCTGTTTAAAGAAACATTTTAAAAACAAAACTGATGCATATGAGATCACCACATGTCAAGTTCAGCCAGGTACCTGTAATGATATCTCACTCTTTGGATTGCATTCACAATAACATCACACAGCCCTGTTCATGTACAAGTATCGAACTAGTTAACAACTATGTGTATCTAGGAGTAACAGTAGATTGTAACATGAAGTGGGATGTACACATTTCCAAATTTTGTAAGCGCCTTCGATCTACCTATTGTAAGTAGACTTCATAAAATAGAATATTATGTGCCTATAAAAACCATGAAATTGATTTATTTGTCTCTTGCAGAATCAACCGTGAGATATGGGATAACTTCTTGGGGGCAATCGGGTAAAACTAACATAAAATATGTACAAATGATTCAAAACGCCATGGTAAAAGTGCTAGTAAGCAAAACTGTTTTAACCAAAGGCGAGAAATTAGTATCCTATATAAATCAATCAATGTATTACCTGTGCGTGCTATTATGTGGCAAAAAAATTGTATTACAGCATGTATCCGACAGACTATATAAAACAATGGTGGATCATACACACAATACATGCCTCTTACAAAATAAAGGAATGAAAGTACCTTGGTTTGTGTTTCAAAACAAATACGGTCAAAGAACCCTTGAATATATTATATCATTAATATTTAACAAATTGCCGTACGAATTTACAGAATATTGCTCTACGACAAAATTTTCCCTGATGTTAAAATCATGGCTATTAGGCAGTAACCTTATGTATTAAGATTAGGAATATTTTGCTAACTCTTACCATGCATTAAACTGTAAATATATGATTAACTACTACTGTATTGTTGTTATTATTTTGCTAATGTATTGCATTCTTAACTATTGCATGATATTGAAAAAAAAAAATATATTTCCCTCTTCCACTTTTTCTCACCATAAAAATGTTTATTCTGAATTATTTTCAAAATTTACATATTACAATGTTGATAGGTTTGTTATATATTGTTATATATGTATGTATGTTGCGTTGCTACGCTAATGCGTTTATGATTATTCAATTTGTTATTGTAACTAATAATCTGTGGAACTAATCTCCTGCTGACAAGCTTCTTGCAGTAGCTTAGCGGGTAACAAATTTCAATTGTATGCAATTTTTTATACAATAAAAAAAAATGAGCAGAAGTGTGATATTACAGTTGGAATGTAGACAACACAAGCAAATCGTAATTATCGTTCCACCACAGTACGATTAAACCCCTCCCCCTCCCCGGCCCCGTTATAATATGACTCTCTGATATATTTTGTTATCCTGTTCCTTTGACAAATTGGCTCTTCTCACTTGAAAGTTTGCCGATCCCTGCCTTACACCATAATGTCACACGTTGAACATATGCAGGCATGTAACATGTAACTATATTTAGATAATTATTCTAGATTTGTTATTACGTAATATTATTAATAATTATGATTGATGATTCATTGTTAGATTTACTAATATCATTATAAACATTACAATATTCATTACATAGGTATGTCGCTTTGAATTTAACTATTTTAGCATTACTAATTTATTATTGTTTTCTTTATTTTACTATTATAATTATCTGTACGTATGTTGTATTAATTTTTTCATCAATAAATTTTAACGTTACTTTGTTACTACTTTCAAAAGTTTAAATAATAAACCTTCATGCTTACTTGTACGAGTAATATAGCCCCTTGATCAAATGTACACTATTAAATATAAGAATAGCAAAAATATTTAATTGCTTTCATGACGATTTAAGGGGAAAACCAAAAAGAGACGATGACTACGACTACTCGAAATGGCGAAATTTGTGGGTGTAAGTAAATCGTGAATAGGCAAGAGGCTCGAAACCCAGACTATGGATCAAAATACAAAGTTTCTACCACTCTGCCACGGAGATCGTCAATAAATTACGAACCTCAGCCTTTCTTGACCCAGCGGCCCACGTTAGTGGAATGTAGGCCGCTCTACCTTCCTAACCTCTACTAGCCTACCCTCACTCACCTTTTATAACTTAATATTGTAATATTGTGTTACGTCGGGATATAAATTACTTTATAATTAGTTATAAAAAATGTAGTCCGCGAAGGCAATTGAAATTAATAGTGATCCACAGTTCCTGTCATTATTCAAAAAGCTTGGATCTTTTGAAAGTATTACGTTAGTGATATGATTTGAGTGAAGGGACTTAAACGATTTTGCACACAATGCTAAAATAAATTGGGTTTTTTCGAGGGTGACTTTCAACACATCAACACATCATTCACTTTTGGGATTAAATATTAAAAACGGTTTTCGGTTATCATTACAGTTTTCTGATACTCGATTTTGCTTTGTTTCTATAGCTGGAAGAACATTATTCTTATGTGTTATCTATGTTCCTCTTTTATTTTGGAATAAACAATATCGTTGATTACTGGACACGATGTTCTTCAGTTGAATAATGAGATAGATCGTAGATTATTCCATAATAGAAATATCATTTGTTACATACAGATGTTTTTAAAAATAATGTCTAATGTTTGTATTAGAATAAGTTAACAATAATAATCTAAACGAAAATATGAAAGAGAACAAGACACAGAAAAACAGAAAAAGACAATGTTCGCAACTGGGACAAACTTCTAATGTTTGTGTTTAATTTACTCTTATCTTTCATCTTATTTATAAAACAACTTAGTTTATTACTGTACTGGCTATGGAAAAAATATTGTAAAACGTCTTGAAATAAATACATTTTTATAATCATTATATACCAACACCTCGTAAACCTCTCACCGCCATGATACCAAAATCGCATTATCCTGTCAGTTCGAAAAACGCAAAAACAGTGAGAAAAAGCACTTCATTCGGAAATCGTTTAATTACGCACCAGATGAAAGCTTACTATCCCATCTATCCTCAACTTGACTCAGTGATTAATTCATTAATCTGGGATCAAGAGCCGCCAAGATAAAGTCCATTCGATACATTAGTCCCTCGCAATAGCAATAAAGGAATAAGTAATAAAGCAGCATTGGAAGCGCTGCGTGGACTTATCCGATCGCACAGAGCGATACGGCTGGAGATTATGTGAACATTTGAACATCGCAAGACTTATAAGATGCATATCTCCCGGCTGAGTGATGAGTGCGGCGCCGTAAATAGTCCCAGTGAAGCTCGGGCTGAAATAGCTGAAGAGGCAATGCTAATCAATAATTATATTACACGAAAAGATTATAACTAATAACAAATCCTCAATATATTTATGGTTCTGTAGAGTTATATAGTCAATAAATGCATTATGAATGTGTTCACGCACAAAATAAAATATTGAATATTGAAGAAGCATATCGAAATTATTTTTATAAGATTCTTTTGCTTTATTTTTTTCTCATAAAAGACAGAATGATAGCGTAAACTGTTGTTATCAAAAGACCAACAAATTGGATTTCTGGAAGATAAAATGAAGATGATTGAAGTGGGAATGAAAAATGTAATAAAGCCAAAAGAAATGATAACCGATGATGTCAAATGTATACTCATCTGCTGGGGACCATGTGACGAAAATGTGAAGATCTCAAACAATAATGGTATTGCAATATTTAAACCAAAACTATATTCAGAAGACTGAACGCTGTAAAATACAACGATACTTTGGGTTTAGATACATAATATATGTCAGACGCTTGATTTGTCATTTTTAGTCCTCGTTCTTAGTCAAGCTCGACCGTGGAATATCTTGCCAGCTCTTAGGGTATCTCTCTGCTGCATCAACTTCTTCGAGATCAAGTATCACTCCTTCCTTTCCAAAAGCCGTGCGCATAGATAATATTTTCAAATATATGACGCAGACCCTTAAGAAAGCCTTAGGGTTTCTTATGTGAAATTTTAATTTAATTCCTTGTTTTTTAACATTACACTAAGTGTAAGTGAAACTAAAAATCTATTTCAAAGTGGTGCAACAAAAATGTATAGCTTCGTAGAAAACCATCTAGATTTTAATCATTTGTCACATTTTTAAGTGAAATTCTGTACCCTCTACATTTATTTGCCCCGGGGTGCCTGATTGCTGGAGCCTGTTTTATTGCCGGCAGGTTGCTGTTGTCTCGGCCTATCTCCACTCCCTACTCCCCACTCCCTACTCCCTTCTCCCTACTCCCCACTCCTCACCTACGGAATGGCGGAGACGAAGGGGAAATAAACATGTCTTTTGGTGAAGAACCGACATGTAAACACGCATCAATTCATCGGAAATGTTCCACGTTTGTATAAATACTACGCAAATTACTAAACAAATCTTACATCTACTGTTAGGAAGTCGGCAGATAATTCAGGCACAAATAAAACAACTATATTATCAGGTGGAACTTTCATAAGAAGCTAAAAAAATACATCTTCCAACTCAGTTCTGGTTTATGGAATATTTTTTCTACATATTAACTGCACTGCCTCTAAAATTCGCGGTTTTTTTCTATGTATATTTTTAAGGTGAATGTTATTATTTCCATGAGCTGTCGAGCTCATTATACCTGTTTTATTGTGATAAGAAGAAATGTGTCCAATATGTTTTAATTATTCAATAAGAAAAAATCGGTAAAGTGGCAGTAGTAACTAATTAGTGAGTATGATAATAATGATTGAGAGCACACGGTAATGCGCAACAATTTTTTTAACTTAATACATACTTGTTTACCTACAACAAAGTATAAAACAAATCAGTCATTTTCATTGTGCAACTCAATCATATTGTAGTGCTTCTCTTACAAACTGTTTTTACAAAACCGCGTTTTACGCGTAATTCGGGGGAAACAACAACGCCTAAATAAAACGAGGTAACATGAAGATTCCCCGTTTGTCAATGCTATAATATAATTCTGATTAATCGTTTCACTGATACTGCCATGTTTTGAAATAACAAAACATTCTTCATATTTTTTTTAATGCCCTTTTTGTTGTTAATACATCAGCACATGGTAAAATAATAAATAATATTACGACGCTTCCCGCATTATGTCTGATTTTAATATTTTCTTTTGCAAAGTAATTTTCAACGAGGCTTATATTCTTCTTGGGGGGGGAAAACATTATTTTGTTCGAAGACAATAATTTCGAATAAGAGAAACAAAAAATGTCGTATAACAATGATTAAAGGATAAATATAAAAGGAGATGGAATTTCTCAACCAGACAGTCCGCCGTCAAGCCCAGGAAGAAGCGCAGAAAGCAGGAAAATAGAATATTGCGATCCTAATAAATCAGCCAAGATTGCTCTGTTATCGTACGAATAGGAGAGTTAACGTAAATAGGGAATAATTCGCTGTGATGATTGGACAAAACATTCCCTCTTGCTCCAAACGGTCGCAACACAAGTACACTAATATTATAATGCAGGAGGCGCGGTTGCCAGTTTCCCCGGTAACAGGGAATCAGGAGAGTGCTGGGATATTTGCATAGTGCTCGTTACGCTTGCATTAAAAACTGATTGAAATCAAGTTGATTCATTCCACCTCCATCGCCGCGGAGAACACAGTATTATACCCAGTACCCGGCCCCACTTCTGCTCCCCGGGAGTTAATAACATATGCATGCAATAATTTCATAAATTTTGCAACGTGTAACGGAATTATGCCAGAACGAATTTCGTTAATATTAAAGAGCACGGTATTATGTCGACTGAGTTTTGCGCTATTTGCCAAAAATAACCGCGGAACTCAATAGGAACGTGTGTTATGGACGTACTAGACGCGAGTAATTTATCGTTTTATAATTAGGCGGAAGTCTTCTTGTAATTGAATCGTTTATTTGAAAAACATCTCTCGGTCATCTTAGTTGTGATGATAGCAATAAAATCTGTGAAAACACAATTAAGTTAATTAACTTTTACACTCGTACTTATAGATACACAGATAATAGTATTTAAACTTCCACGTGAGTAAATTTAAAATCTATTTTTTTCAAAATGTCAAAGGCTGACTCACATTATTTGATCAGTAAACTTCTTTCCTCAAATATTACATTGTTCTTACAATTAAATTAAATGTTCGAATATTAACATAAAATTATAGTGATGGTGGGCTCGTATATGGGTTAAATATCTATATATACGCAAGTGATGCTAAATGTGTGGACATAAGTGTTTTTTTCTAAAATGAGTGAATCATTCATATTGAAAATTACTATATAACCTATATTGTTTGATTAAGCGTTTTGTATTTTATTGGAAACAATTATTAATCATAGCCAAAGACGTCGGTTGGCTCCGGGCCATCCTACGGTAGAATTGGGTGGGCCAATAATTAGTTCATTCACGCATTGTCTTCAATGCGCCAAATTAAAAACTTCAGGCGGTCGCCAACAAACAAGAGAAAGAATATGTCAAACTGTGCTTGAGAGAGAATTGAGATATTTTAGTCGGTTAAATTTAGAGAAGTAAATAACGTGAGACGATATAATGACTTTTCAGGAATGCGAATGAAATAGTACTTACATACCTAAGTTCTTACTATGTACTCTTAGACATTGTAGATTCGTAAGCTTTTAAACACATTTTACACGCATGATAAAATTATGATTTTGAAGGTCACGTTGGCTTATTTGTGATTTACTTACGTCTGGTCAAAGCTTTTGATGGCATGTTCCATTTAGCACATAGGTACCGTTACATATCCTAAACCACTGCACGAATTAGGTACATATATATAATGTGTTCATGTGGTGTTGAAATTAAATTATGTTTGAAACCCATGCCAATAAGCAAGCATCTAGCCACGGTATGGAATTCCAACATATTCAAATCCAATGGCCAGGCTCGCAGATGATCGGCTAACATAACGCAGCAGGGTAGTTCCTCGGTAACTAGCCCAACCTCTGGGAGATACTTGAGGCAGTTAGCCTTTGATGTCTGATGATTGGGAAGAGACGAGTATCCCTTGACAATTCTGTGCTCCTGTGTACTCATGGCAGGAAGGGGTCTGAGCTTCGAGCAACAAAGTTATTGTTATTTGTTTTTATACTATATTTATGGTTATTTTTAGGCATTATTATTGGATCCATCTAATATGGCAGATAAAAATACAACGCTCAGTGCGGCAGGATTTATATTAGGCTGCTTCTTATTTGGCACTTTTTTTTAAATATTATTGGGGATCTACCTAATAAAAATAATGTTGCTGTACATTTTATTTTCTATAACTTGTTTTTTTAACAAAATGTCCATTCTTATTGTTTTATTTGCAATAGCGACGTAGATATATATAACAGTCATTAATAAGTACAAAAATAAAATCACAAAATTATTTTGAAAATAGTGTTTATATCGTGATTCAGAAGGAAGTTATAATTTCTCCGTTCATTTTTTAAAATTACTTACTTAAATTGTTTTTAGAGTATTCAAAACTCGTGGCAGTCTCCTTAAGCCTATCTCGGGTAGGTTCTTGGTGAAACAATCTATTAGAAGTTGTAACGGACGTGTCGTCGTCCTTACAAGACTGTAAATTTATGAGGGCACCGGTGGCTGTGCACTCCTTCCCTTTTGTCTGCCAATGATGATGATGATGCTGGCCTCCCTACATCCAGTGGGTAGTGGCCCTGGATGCGCCTAGTTTCTGCCTGGGCCTGGTTGCCTTGGGAGTACCCAGAGTTAGGGCCGGCTGTAGCGGCAGGCACCAGGCACTCGTCCAGGCAGAACTTCAGCAGGAGGCAGCAGGAAGCAGGACTTCCAGAGGTAGGAAGTAGTAAAACAAGAAGAGTAGAATTGAACTTTGAACTGAACACAACATATTTATTGACAAATTTTCATAACATTTAAGGGGTACTTGTACCCGACAGCGTTCGGGCAGTGTTTTTATGAAAAAGTGGAGGGGTTTTCGTCCTCAGACCAAATGGTATAAATAGGGCGGTCATTATGTGGGCACCCTATTTTGCCGGTGTCACCGTTGAAGGCGGTCGCTTAAAATGTATTTTTTATAATAATTCTACAGAGTTAATTGTGTACATATGTGTTCGTTATTATACAGTAATCATGAAATAAACCAATTGTCTATTGCTAGATTTTTAGTTAGAGACGTTTAGCTCATTTTTGAGCTAAATCGCATAAAATATAAATTGATTTGCCGTTTGGCTGAATATCTGGTTATTTACAGTTACAATGTTATTTTTACGAGGTCCCCCGTAAGATGTGTTAATGAAACCTGTTTGTTTCACCATCTTACGGGGCACCTGGATTTTTAAAATCGGAAAAACGTATTTTTACCGAAATTTTTCTAAGTGTTTTTTGAGGGTCATTTATTGCCCTAGTTTGAGTAATTTAAGGGCTAGAGACTCAGGCTCTCTTTCCCTCGATGCCTTGTAGGACTGCGGAATGAAATTTCTTAGTTTCATTATCCTACAAGGATCGTAAGTTAAAATATTTAACAATATGTCAAAAAAAAGGAAACATAAAAAATACGTTTGAAATTATAAATTGACAAATGTCCCTGGTGGCAACCTGAGCATGATAGCGTTTATTTGTTGCACCGGGGGCATTGTACATGGTAAAATGAAAGTTTTTTATTAATACAATATTACAATTAGAATAACTTTAAATTCTAATTGGAAAACAAACATAAAAATATTTTCAACGAAAAAGATCGCTGGCGGTACGGTACTAACGAGCTCAGTGGGCAAGCGGATTTTTGGATTTCCAGCGAAATCTCAAAAAATGACCACTGAACTGTAGAGGATACCGCCAAGGATGTTTTTCGTTGAAAGAACATTTGAGGGTACGTAACACGTCGGTTACACTCCCCCCGTGCAGCTGTGCTGTACTAGTCATAACGACGTGTAGTAGGATGAGTAGGTGAAGCTGCATTGGTAGACGCGGGCGGCAGGATCACAGCGAGCTTCACGGCAGGTCGGACGTAGACTCTGGTTCTCGGCAGGTCGAACGTAGACTCTGGTTCTCGTCTGGGTCCCGGCGGTCCTTACTTGGTCGTCTTCAGCAGGGATGGTGTCAAGGACTCGGCCGTGTGTCCGGCTGATGTGGGTCCATGACAACCATGACACGGGGTCCATGACAACCATGATGGGGTTGACGGACTCCCCCCGTGTGAGGAGCGCCACTTCCTTGATAGTGGCACTGCTGGAGCAGGACGGATTCGTCTTCGCTGCGCCGATGAGGAGCACCACGTCTATGACAGTGGCACTGCTGGAGCAGGACGGATTCGTCTTCGCTGCGCCGATGAGGAGCACCACGTCTATGACAGTGGCACTGCTGGGGCAGGGCGGGCTCGTCTTCGCTGCGCCGTTGAAGAGCACCACGTTCATGACAGTGATACTGCTGGGGCAGGACGGGCTCGTCTTCGCTGCACCGTTGAGGAGCACCACGTCTTTGACAGTGGCACTGCTGGGGCAGGGTGGGCTCGTCTTCACTGCGCCTATGAGGAGCACCACGTCTATGACAGTGGTACTGCTGGGGCAGGACGGGCTCGTTGTTGCTGCGGGATGTGGTTGGTCATCCATCTGTGCTGGCGCTTGGTACCTTTGTCCAAGCAGTGGAGCGGATCCAGCAGCAGTTCTCTGCTGGTCGGCTGGCTGCCTCTGGTGGAGCAGAGGTGAGGGCGGCCCGGGACCAGAAGGTCCAGGCGGCAGTGAGGACCACTGCTCTGGCAGCGGAGCGGATCCGGCAGCTGTTCTCTGCTGGTCGGCTGGCTGTCTTTTATGGAGCAGAGGTGAGGGCGGCCCGGGACCAGAAGGTCCAGGCGGCAGTAAGGACCATTGCTTTGGCAGCGGAGCGGATCCGGCAGCTGTTGTCTGCTGGTCGGCTGGCTGCCTCTGATGGAGCAGAGGTGAGGGCGGCCCGGGACCAGAAGGTCCAGGCGGCAGTGGGGACCACTGCTCTGGCAGCGGAGCGGATCCGGCAGCTGTTGTCTGCTGGTCGGCTGGCTGCCTCTGGTGGAGCAGAGGTAATGGCGGCCCAGGACCAGAAGGTCCGGGCGGTATCGTGGTTGGGTCCCTCTTGTAATAAGGGGCCGGTGGCGCAGGGCCTCCTGGCCCTTGCTGCGCTGGTGATGCGTACCTCTGGTCCATCAGAGGTACAGGTCCAACAAGCTCATCGCGTACGGCTTCTCGTTGCCTCAGGTTGAGCAGAGGTACGGGCGGCACGGGGCTGGAAGGTCCAGGCTGCAGTGAGGACCACTGCTCTGGCAGTGGAGCGGATCCAGCAGCAGTTCTCTGCTGGTCGGCTGGCTGCCTCTGGTGGAGCAGAGGTAAGGGCGGCCCGGGACCAGAAGGTCCGGGCGGCATCGTGGTTGGGTCCCTCTTGTAGTAAGGGGCCGGTGGCGCAGGGCCTCCTGGCCCTTGCTGCGCTGGTGATGCGTACCTCTGGTCCATCAGAGGTACAGGTCCAACAAGCTCATCGCGTACGGCTTCTCGTTGCCTCAGGTTGAGCAGAGGTACGGGCGGCACGGGGCTGGAAGGTCCAGGCTGCATCCATCTTCCCCGGAGTCGCCAAGCTTCTTTTTGGCCCGGATCTGTGTGGCCAGTTGACTCCAGGATTGCATCAGTTTTGGAAGGCGCTGAAGTTGCGGCTTCTGGTGATGCGTACTTCTGGTTTTCCAGAGGTACAGGTCCAACAGGCATCTCACGTACAGCTTCTGGTTGCCTTGTATTGTGCAGAGGCAAGGGCGGTACGGGGCCGGAAGGTTCAGGTTGCAGCCATCCAAAGTTCCCATTGTAATGAGGGGGTTGCAGCGCGGGGCCTCCAGGCCCTGGCTGCGCCGGTAATGCGTACCTCTGGTTTACCAGAGGCACAGGTCCGACGGGTATCTCTCGTACGGCTTCTTGTTGCCTTGAATTGTGCAGAGGCAAGGGCGGTACGGGGCCGGAAGGTCCAGGTTGCAGCCATCCAAAGCTCCCATTGTAATGAGGGGGCTGCGGCGCGGGGCCTCCAGGCCCTGGCTGCGCCGGTGATGCGTACCTCTGGTTTACCAGAAGCACAGGTCCGACGGGCATCTCTCGTACGGCTTCTTGTTGCCTTGAATTGTGCAGAGGCAAGGGCGGTACGGGGCCGGAAGGTCCAGGTTGCAGCCATCCAAAGCTCCCATTGTAATGAGGGGGCTGCGGCGCGGGGCCTCCAGGCCCTGGCTGCGCCGGTGATGCGTACCTCTGGTTTACCAGAAGCACAGGTCCGACGGGCATCTCTCGTACGGCTTCTTGTTGCCTTGAATTGTGCAGAGGCAAGGGCGGTACGGGGCCGGAAGGTCCAGGCTGCATCCATCCGGGGCCCCCATCAGAGTGAGGGGGCTGCGGCGCGGGGCCTCCAGGCCCTGGCTGCGCCGGTGAGGGGTGCCTCTGGTTTATCAGAGGCACAGGTCCAACGGGCATCTCTCGTACAGCTTCTTGTTGCCTTGTATTGTGCAGAGGCAAGGGCGGTACGGGGCCGGAAGGTCCAGGGTGCATCCATGATGCTTGTAGTTGCCAAGGTTCTCCTTGGTCCGGATGTCCATGGCTGGTTGGCTCCGAGGCAGTACTCGCTGCGACGAGTTGTGCCAGCCCTGCGGCACCGGGTTGTGCCAGCCCTGCAGTACTGGGTTGTGCCAACCCTGCGGCGCCGGGTTGTGCGGGCCCTGTCGAATCTTTTGCCGGCAGGATCCCAGCACGGGGTTGTGCAGGCCCTGTCGCATCTTGTGCCGGCCCTACACGGGTTTGTAGTTGAAGGGCTGCATTCAGCCAATCAATACGTTTTTGTTGGCTGCGCAGCTGTCGTTGCAGCTGGCGCAGCGTGTCCTCAATAGATGTAGAGGGTGGTGTTCGCTCCTTGTTGCTCTCTTCTGTGGAGCGTGCCATCTCAGTAGTAGAGCTTGGCGGGGGCACGAGCGTGGGCACTCGTGGCAACAGGTGTGGTGTCAGCCCTGGCATGAGACGCGGCATCAGGCGTGACATGGTATCAGGCGTGGCATCTAGGCGTGACGTCAAGCGTGGCATGTAGGCATGGCATCAGGCGTGGCATTAGCCCTAGCATGAGGCGTGGCATCAGGCGTGGCATCAGGCGTGGCATTAGACGATACGTCAGGCATGGCACGTAATCCACGTAGCAGGCGTGACCTCGGGCGTGACGTCAGGCGTGGCATTAGGGCGTGACGTCAGGCGTGGCGTGAGGCGTAGCTTCAGGCGTGATGTGACATCAGGCGTGGCATGAGGCGTGATGTCAGGCGTGGCACGTAGTCGTGGCTCAGGCGTGGCATTAACCCTGGCATGAGGCGTGGCATCAGGCGTGACCTCAGGCGTGGCACGTAGGCGTGGCGTCAAGCATGGCATTCAGACGATACGTCAGGCATGGCATGTAGGCGTGGCATCAGACGTGACAATAGCCCTGGCATGAGGCGTGACATCAGACGTGGCATTAGCCCTGGCATGAGGCGTGGCATCAGGCGTGGCATTTAGGCGTGATGTCAGGCGTGGCACGTAGGCGTGGCTTCAGGCGTGATGTGTCATCAGGCGTGGCACGCAAACGTGGCGTCAAGCATGGCATTCAGACGATACGTCAGGCGAAGGCTCAGGCGTGGCATCTAGGCGTGGCGTCAGGCGTGACGTCAGGCGTAGCGTCAGGCGTAGCGTCGGGCGTAGGCTCAGGCATGGCATCCAGGCGTGGCGTCAGGCGTAGCATCAGGCGTGACCTCAGGCGTGGCTTCAGACGTGGCATTCAGGCGTGACGTCAGGCGTGGCGTGAGGCAGCTTCAGGCATGATGTGACATCAGGCGTGGCATCAGGCGTGGGCGTGGAGTGCAGCTGATCCGGCCCGAAGGACCACTTGTAACGGACGTGTCGTCGTCCTTACAAGACTGTAAATTTATGAGGGCACCGGTGGCTGTGCACTCCTTCCCTTTTGTCTGCCAATGATGATGATGATGCTGGCCTCCCTACATCCAGTGGGTAGTGGCCCTGGATGCGCCTAGTTTCTGCCTGGGCCTGGTTGCCTTGGGAGTACCCAGAGTTAGGGCCGGCTGTAGCGGCAGGCACCAGGCACTCGTCCAGGCAGAACTTCAGCAGGAGGCAGCAGGAAGCAGGACTTCCAGAGGTAGGAAGTAGTAAAACAAGAAGAGTAGAATTGAACTTTGAACTGAACACAACATATTTATTGACAAATTTTCATAACATTTAAGGGGTACTTGTACCCGACAGCGTTCGGGCAGTGTTTTTATGAAAAAGTGGAGGGGTTTTCGTCCTCAGACCAAATGGTATAAATAGGGCGGTCATTATGTGGGCACCCTATTTTGCCGGTGTCACCGTTGAAGGCGGTCGCTTAAAATGTATTTTTTATAATAATTCTACAGAGTTAATTGTGTACATATGTGTTCGTTATTATACAGTAATCATGAAATAAACCAATTGTCTATTGCTAGATTTTTAGTTAGAGACGTTTAGCTCATTTTTGAGCTAAATCGCATAAAATATAAATTGATTTGCCGTTTGGCTGAATATCTGGTTATTTACAGTTACAATGTTATTTTTACGAGGTCCCCCGTAAGATGTGTTAATGAAACCTGTTTGTTTCACCATCTTACGGGGCACCTGGATTTTTAAAATCGGAAAAACGTATTTTTACCGAAATTTTTCTAAGTGTTTTTTGAGGGTCATTTATTGCCCTAGTTTGAGTAATTTAAGGGCTAGAGACTCAGGCTCTCTTTCCCTCGATGCCTTGTAGGACTGCGGAATGAAATTTCTTAGTTTCATTATCCTACAAGGATCGTAAGTTAAAATATTTAACAATATGTCAAAAAAAAGGAAACATAAAAAATACGTTTGAAATTATAAATTGACAAATGTCCCTGGTGGCAACCTGAGCATGATAGCGTTTATTTGTTGCACCGGGGGCATTGTACATGGTAAAATGAAAGTTTTTTATTAATACAATATTACAATTAGAATAACTTTAAATTCTAATTGGAAAACAAACATAAAAATATTTTCAACGAAAAAGATCGCTGGCGGTACGGTACTAACGAGCTCAGTGGGCAAGCGGATTTTTGGATTTCCAGCGAAATCTCAAAAAATGACCACTGAACTGTAGAGGATACCGCCAAGGATGTTTTTCGTTGAAAGAACATTTGAGGGTACGTAACACGTCGGTTACAGAAGTTAATTCTGTGCAATCATGCGTAAGAAAAGAAAATGACTGGACGGGACCTTATCATTAGTATAAATATTATTTTTTCAGTGGGTTTGGAGATATATCGTCAAAAAGGTGAAGGAGGTACAGATGGACAGGAATGTGGCAGGTATTTTTCTCCCATGCCTGCTAATATAAAAATCTATTCACATTGCCATAATATAGAAAAGGCACTCTCTCCAGTTTAACACCCAAAATTGAGGTTGTTTTCTAACGTGGAACGCAATTAAAACTAATATTATAAACGCGAAAGTTTTTATGGATGTATGTGTGTTTGTTACTCTTTCACGCAAAACCTTCTGAATAGATTTTAATTAGACTTCACAATAATATAGCTCATACATCAGAATAACATATAGGCTATATATAATGGAAAGCTCTGGTGTTATGAATTTTTTATACATGAAAATGTGTGTTTTTCATATATTTTAGCGGCAGGGAGGAAAGGCAGGGGGAAGGGGAAAGGGGAAGGTGGGGTTCGTGGAGTGGGAAGAGACAAGAGGGAGGGGTAAGGCGAGGAAGGTGGGAGGGAACGAGGACGCATGAAAAAAGATATGCAGGGGGAATCAATTTATTTCTTTGAATGGCATTGCAACGCAGGTCGGCCACCAGCTAGTATAGTTATACATTTAAACGAGTCTCGGAAATTCAATCCAATATTGTATTCAAATACAATATTGAATTGCGTTTTTTGAAATAATTGAGTTGATATTCAAAATTTACAAACATGTGCAAACAAACAGTTCACCTTAACATTTTGAGGCATAACCTGCAAAAAGTGTTTTTTTCTAAATTTATTAAATTAGCGCCATCTCTGAACCAGCAGTTTATGAATAATTTGAAGTTCATTATAAAAATCTGTCACTCTTCGAAATGCAAGTAGTGACTACTAATCTGTTGCACAACATACATCAAATACACAATATATGGGAGAATTTAAATAATTACGTATAGATTTAACCCAGCTTACTGCAAGTAAAATACGTACAAATCCAATAAATGAAACCAGTAGCCAGTCCATCAAATAACGACCACGGATATCCATAAAATCCCTTCTTTACGAAGATAACTAACTTAAATCATAAATATTTATACTTCCATTGTCTACTACAACGTAATAATGTATAACGTGCGACGTACAGTCTTTTAACGATTCTGCGAGATTGGTCCGGCGATGGGCAAGGGGCGAGCTAAGATATTATTCACGAAGAATCCCATAAAAGGGATAGAAATTTCAAAGGCGAGTTGAACGCTGAGCACTGTGGGAAACTCTCCTAGTCTATTCATGGTTTGGGCAATAATACATGCTTGGTGTTCAGCATTTTGTCCGGTTGTGATACAATTTTTTTTTCTAAAACGCTTGAATTCGAACATACCACTGAAATAATGTTAAATGCAAACCTATTTGAATACCTTTTCTATAATTCAATTTTTATAAGAAAACTTTCCTTTTATACTTTTTTGAAGGTTATTCCCATCAGTGAAATATACCTTTTCTATACGCTAAAAGATTAACCACCGGTATAATGCGAGTTTCGCGGTGTTGAATATTTTTTATAGATTAAATAAAGTTTTTATTTTTTATAAATTAAATAAAGTTGAACGAACAACTAAAGTATGTGACCTTCTGTACATACGTATTTGAAATGTGTATGAGTTGTGTGTTTGAGATTTACAATTACTGCAAAAAAAAACTTATAGACAAAAAATTTATCAGTATGCCTATCTATCTCAATGCTTTACATTACATTCCCAAAAAAACGCTCATTTGATGATTTGACCAAAACCTAGATTTTTCCGCAATTAAACTATTTATGGAAACAATTGCGTTTTATGTTCGCTATAAAAACTTTCCTCTCCCATATTTAATGGTCAAAACACTTACCTGCCAAAACGACACATCAGATCAATAACAAAGTAAATCAACGAAACTTATCACGATTTGTAAAAAGTTCATGAATAAAATTACACCAGCTTTCTAAACTCAAGCTGATTTATCGGACCTTTTAATGCGTTCATTTATGTAGGTGTCGGTGACCTCTTAGAAAGTAGATATTAATAGTGGTGGACTAGGTTGAACATTTTTCTGTACTTTTTTTCCTGCAATATTTTTTTTTTACTTTTCACTTTGGAAAAAACTTCATTGACAGCATCGCACAGAAAAAGCTCACATAATTATAATAGCTAATCGCCGGGCCTTGTTCTGGAAAAATAATTCACAAAGCAAATATAATAATTGCATAGAACCAGTTAACCTAATGTATTTTTTAAATTTTAGGAGCAAGGTGGTATAAAAGTGTATCTATATAAATAAAAGTATGGATACCGCCGCCTTGGGAATTACTCATGGTTACCTCAAGTGGTTCGCTAACCGTTGATAAGAAAAACCATAGAAGGGTGATCTATATTGGTTGATAAATTGCTGTTTCTCAGTGTTGTTTTTCATTTTTGTTTTTCAATTTTGATATGGATCAATACATATTTCTAAGAGCGTGTTTGAAGGTTGATGCATTTTTTTCCAACTCATTTTATATTTGAACTCGAATATTGTATTAAAATATTTCGGACGATCTACTGCAGTGCAAAATTTTGCAGGGGAAAAATATTAAAAATATGTATTTGATTAAACAAAAATTAACTATGAAAAAAAAACTTAGGGTCAACAAAGATTTTGTACTTGGTATTTGGTGGGCAAATAAAATTTGATTTATATTATTATATTATGTGTACCTAAATACAGTTCTAAATACATCCGCCACCAATGCATGTGTTTTACCTATGGTTTTACATATGTTATCAATATAATCTATCTTTATTTATAAGTGTGTCGATATATATATTTTTTTTAAATAAAATAATATTCATTCCAACTGTAGTCAAAAAGTTTAACCACATCGTTCATCATTTTTTATTTAATTCCAAGTATTCCCATAAGTTGTCCTAATATATAGTAGCC
The DNA here is from genome assembly GCA_917563855.2 of Limnephilus lunatus. NCBI lineage: Eukaryota > Metazoa > Arthropoda > Insecta > Trichoptera > Limnephilidae > Limnephilus > Limnephilus lunatus. The sequence goes on along the minus strand of OU830598.1, from coordinate 71,703,692 downwards.
GGAAAGAAAACTCGTTAAATAAATAAAAAAGAAATCACTATTTTGATCCGTGACACTTGCTTTACTGACTGATGTGTGCTTACAAATTTAACAAATAATTTCAATAGGAACACAACCACTGGAAAACTCTGTGCACGTTTGTATGTGTATTGTGCAGATTCGAACGTACATATTGCAACATGAAAGAGATCAAGTGCTTTATCGTTGAGATCAATAAATTTGCATTACAATAATAATATCGATCAATAGAAAACCATTCAAGCCAAGCTTTACTCATAAGGAACAGTCATACCTACCTCTGTAATATTTATAAATTATAGCCTGTGCATTTTGCATTAAAGAAAAAAATGTGGGCAAAACTGTATAGCAAAACTGCGAGAATACAATAGATTGTTAAGGCAGAAGAGCCAGGCGATATTCGAACGGAAGGTGTTTTGCTCGGACAATGGGCTCAAAATAGTTTTCTTTGAATAAGCAAGGATAAAAAGGGATTTATGTCGATTGTTTATTTTAGACGTGATTTTTAAAGAGTTATTACTATGAATAGGTACAGGAAAATTATCTTATCTTTAGAAATGAGAAGTGTCAAATGTAAAAAAAACCACTCAAATTATTTAGCAATTTATCTTGTAATATGATCTTCTTTCTTCTGAACGTTGATTTAAATATAATATTCATTAGAAACAAAATACTTAAAATGGTGATCAATGCTGAAAGTGATACAGTTATGATCTGGAATTTTTGTCAGTTAAAATATCACAGTAACGAAAAAATAGACTTGTGTTATTACACATTGTACAAAGACCGTACATTTTTAAAATCGAGTTATTGCTAATAATTAAAATCTCCACCTCTATTTTTTTCTTAAATTCTTAAAAGTATTGTTTTTTGTAACAAATTAGTGCATGGTTAAGTAAACGTATCAAAGAAATTGAAGTTTTAAGATGTGCAAGCAATGAATTAAAATTTCAGTTTTTTTATTGTTAATTTTTGGAAATTTAAAGAAAAATTCAACATTTTTTAAATTTTTTTCATGAAGCTTAAAACATGACAATTTTTAAACAAGTATATTTCAAGTACAAAAATAGTATTTGTTCTTACGACATCTTCAAAAAAAGAACTGTATAGAAATTTTAAAACAACTTGGAAAAAAATCAGAAATCCGGAGATTCGACTGTATAAGCAATGTATATAATTTCCATAAACCATGTTTTGCCAGTTTCTAATTAGTAAGATTTTCTAATGCACGGTCGTTTATCAATAAAATAAAATATTTACAACCTTTTTTAGTAAGGCTGTAAGTTTATTAATTTTGATTTAAAATCTGCTGCGTTTAAAAAAATAACATTATAATAAGTCAGCTACCTACTTTATGTTGTGTCTGAACCTTCATATAATCAGTTCACTTTTTGAAAATTTCCCATGTTTGAAATAATAAAAAGAATATCTCATATAGTGAGGTAAGAACACACAAATTAAATTAAATAAATAAATATAATTTATATCAAATTTGAGCTAATTGAATCAGATTTCACGGCGACGCATAGACAACCGTAATAGTATGTTTGACGACATCGGTTTTTTTTATAATAGAACTGAAAAACGTCAACGAAAATTAGAAAATAAAGATCTCCTTGGAAAAACTTTTCAATGTCTTAAATTATTTTTCGTGCAAATAAGTCCGAGCTTTGTGTCTCAGAAAACACAACAATCCAATCATTTTACACTCACTAAATAGCACTTAATAATCGCTCGTGTGAGTTTTAATTGAAAAAAAACATTTTTGCTGTGTCATGTGAGGCTTTTGATTGATGAGTTTTCTTTTACCAAATTTCCGCAAAAAGCAGGGTTATTCAATGCCTTTACGAAAAGAGTAATATTATTTCGTACACGTTGCGTATGTGCGCATAGAACAAAGGAATATGAAAATGTATTCCAAACAATACCTAAGAAAATTAACTTGCCGAAAATTCTAAGTAATTTGTTTTAATACAAAGTTGTTTATGATGGGTTCTTTTGAATTTTATGGCGTTTTAATGAAAACTGAATGCTTGCTCTGTAGTGTTATTTGCTTTTATGTGTTTAAGTGTTTTTGCCAACGATGAAACAAAATATTTAATATTTTGAAATGTTATACCCGTATGTAGACACTTATAAATTATTTGTCTACGAAAAAAAGCCTTCTCGGCACGTGTACATTACAGACCTTACTAATAATCGTATTTTAAATAAACACAACTGATTAACATCCATTTTTGTCACTTATGTTATTTTAAATGGTTATTTATCAGTTACATACAATTTAAAGCACATTTATTAATAAGATGGTGGATTTGTAATAAGCACGATAAATAATTGACTGGTAGATAGATACTCCCGAAAGACCACAATTTCAGAATATAAACTTGCTTGCTTGAATTTTTTATTTCATTTTATATTAATTACGTACAAGAGTCCCTATTGCTCTTACCTGCAAGAAATCAGGGATCCCCAATCAGGGTATGTTGTGAGGATGAAGAGAGTGGGAAGGGGAAGAATATGGGGAGAGAGGGGAAGAAGTTGGAAAATATCGAGCGATTCAGATTTAGTCACTAAACACGGATAAAACACTGCACAAGTGCAGAAGATAAACAAAAATTACGATTCATAAAATAATGTAGGTATAGAAAATAATCATTAGTAAAAAAAATACAAAAAATCGTTCATAAATATTTTTTTATTCCAAGTTTAAATATCACTAGGTATTATTTACAAGAAGTACTTTCAGATTAATATCACGTATCGATTCTAAATTCTAATCAAACCCTTGTACTATTGTACCGCCCATCAAAAAAATTGCTATTGCTTTCCTAAACAAACTATTACAATTAATAAATATTATATATTACTAGTACATATGAACTATATTAAATATTATATATTACTAGACATATTATATTGTATTAATATTAAAATAAATACCGGGATTAAATAATAACTTTTCCAATAACATTTATGTTCCCAATTATGTTCTCTGCGTGCGAACTGTATCTAAATTTCTCTTATAAATAATAAATAATATTAATCTCTAGTGACCTTCCAAATATGTATGGTTCTGTATATTGTCTACCTCGACAGATTATAAATAAGTAATATTATATGTACACTTTAACGTAGTATCACGTTCTTCGGTCAAATGCATTGAACATGTACATATATAGTTTGTATTAGTGGTCGACGAACCGGTGGACGCAATCTGTTAGGCCCAAGTCATTGTAATAGTATATATAATTTGTATTTAGTAATAATATACATAGAGCACTGTAGAAATATATTATACATTTGTACAGCGCACATTGAGGTGATTTTTCGCAAAAACGGCGCTACACAAATCATCCGAATAATATTATCATCACACGGTATTAATAGCCTTGTGTCTCTCGTTCACACTCGATTCACAAATAGAAACAAACGGAATTGCTGCCATCCATTTTATTAATACGCTAAATAAAATACTTTCGTAATTCGGTTTCGAATTCAAGAATTCGTCAAAGGATGGCGCCACTTACGTTAGCAGGCCGCATGAGAACGTGCCCCGCTAGGTATAAATACAACGGAATTGTAGAATCTGAGTATCTCTCCGGATATGGAATGATTGACGGTAATACTTAGAGCTGCGAATAACAGTATCACGCGGCTATATATTACATAATATGACGTCATTGCATGTCGCGGTTACTTTGTCCCGGTGACTAGCTGTAATTGGATCACAGTGGATCCAAGGGATCGCCTATTTTTGGAACCAGTTCCTATCAGATGTATAAAATGGTCACCAACACTCATACTGGGCAAAGCCAAACAAAATGCCGCCCGCAAGGCCTAGCAGCCAAAATCTGCGGGGGCGGTTTTTTGTCTGCTGTTTATTATTATGATTTGAACATACTATTGTATTACCATCTCTCAAAATGGTTTTCGGTAACCTCTTCTAGAGCGTTTAACCAGCAAGCGGCCGAAAAACCACATTTCGTGGAAAGATTTTCTTACGATCTTACAGGGCGCTTCCAATGAGAAAGATTAATTACTCTCCGTACCAGCTTTTTAAAAATTGTAACTCAATATTGATTTTATTTCATTCCAAATTTGCTTTCATTTATACCTACATCCAAAAATGCTGAAAGGCGTGTTGAAAAAACTATTAAAATTGTCTACTTTTTGTAATTATTTTTTCATCATAAGTATTTATCATTTTTAATAATGTCTAAGCAAAATAAGAATGTAATTTTTTTTTAAATATATTTGTATGTAATTGTGCAAATAAATACACAAACCGACCAATTTTCGTCAAGAAACACATTTTTTATTTTTTTTATTTTTTATTTATTAAATAACAAAATACATTTTGTACAACAATTTGAGTAGACCCACAAAGCTGTCATATGGCAGCTTGTCTGCAGGTTGTAACAATTTAAACATTCTTAATATAATATCTAAGAAAATATTTGTAAATACATTTATAGTTTTAAGGAAACATTAGAATAGATCACATAATATTAGATAATTTAACTTACATCTATAAATATATAAGATATTTCAATATACCTGCCTAATAACAAGATATGTAGGCAGCTATATTAAGATATTTAAAGATACATGGAGTTTTCGTTCATTAACCATAGTTTTATCATTTTAGGATATAGTCTCTCATTTTTTTCAAATTTTATGTTTTTATTGACTTTATTGAAAATCACTTGTATTAGATATTCAAGAGTACGGCTTCCATATTTATTTAATATTCGAGGAATTTTTAGGCCCTTTCCTTCTCTAAATCTTGTGGTATGTTTGTGTACAAGTAGGTGTATATATTTTCATGGACGTATATATTTTTTAATGATTTTATTTAAACTAAAATTAAAATTATGAAACAAACTTTTACCAGGTTATTGATTTATTTTACTGCATGATTACATTAGGTATTGGAAATGGGTGTTGTATAATGTAAAAGCTTTTCCGAAAATTTAACAAATCTGCCAACGACCTATGGTATAACCTTATTTTACTAAAAATAAACATTTTTTTCTCAAAATTTAAAACATACGTTTACTAGATAAAATAACTATCTAATGAAATCAATTTATATTTTTTTGTGGAAAGAGTCAATACGTTTAAACACTGATTTAAAAATGACATATGTCCACTTTTCTCTGGTTATACGCTCTTGAGACATGTATAAAAATATAACATGATAAGTTTTTAGATTTTCACGGCCAAAAGCATTTTCGTTGTTAGTTGTTGGGGCATAACACCCCAAAAACTAACAACGAAAAAAAAAAATATATATATATATAACATGTTTAGTTTTCCTGCATCATTCCTAGAGTAGGACAATGTACCTACCCATTCAAACATCTCAACGCCGCGAAAGGGCTTGCTCAGTTTCCAACCGAAGATAAGTTGAATAAATAAGGATGGTTGAATCGTTTGTTTCTTGTATTATTATTTGCTCCGCAATATAAACTACTTAGGGATGGCTATTCGCCCGATCTGCTTATAAAAATAAGCCACATGGAAAATAAACAACGACTGCGGATTTGTTTCTGATAACGTTTCGTATCTGAGATCTTATTTTTGCCACAGCCGATTTTGAGGATACTACAGTGATACAGCAAGCTCCAAATTTAAGGATAAAAAAGAAGTTGCTCTTTTCGATTTGGGTGACTAATAAAATGACAATTTTGTCTTTTCAGACCTTTAGCGAACATTCAAAATTTACAACTTTTAATTTTTAAACAAAAACCCTGTTTGTGTATCCCACTAAAGTTCTCGAATGATGCGCTCTGTATAATCTCACATTAATATTTTTTAGATTATTTGGCATTTCTAATTTAAGAGAATGACACAGGCCAAAAATATTTATATTCTTAGAGTGCCTTAATAGGCATAACAATCGCTTGGCAAGTAAAAGACCGAATTTAGCACAAAAGTGATTTTTATTTATTTTGTGAAAATTTTTATTAGAAAGTATCTACCACCGTAACACGGGCATCAGCCTAGCATGGTGGTCGAAAAATCCACTAATAATTTAAACAGTTAATGCAACGAATAAAGAAAATTAAATATATATATATATATATATATATATGTATATCAGAACTATATTTTTAATTGATAAACTAATTTTTTAAGACAAGATTTTTATGCATAGCACAAAGGATATCAATACATTATTATAAGCAATAATTATTAGTCTGAAACACTTAACTACATTGAAAAATCTCCCGAGAAAAGATACATGCCACCGACGCGTCGGTGGCATGTATCTTGTAAATGTGTGATCATACGAGATATCAAAAACTATGATATTGCGATCTTAAACATCTAGTACTGCTACCCACATGAGTTTTCGGTGAGCAGGTAAAGCAACACCATTGACTGTAGTCAAAGAAGTCATGGTAAGTACGCCGACCAGAGCAAAGATGTATAGAAAAGCTTTTACCGATAAAACCGAAAACAAAAAGATTGATTGATGATGAAGCACTTCCTTTGATTGAAGATGCCAATCTTAGACGTTACCAATACAGTTTAATAAGGGAAAAGAATAAAAAAGCATTTCCTTCCTATACAATTGTACAAGGAACTAAGAAAAAATGTTGCCCTTTAAGCGAATGCATAACGGTCACGGAATCTTCAGTGAAGAAGTGAAATTACAACCATAAATTGCTAGATCACATTGCTGAACGCCTAACACAAGTTAACAGCCCGTCATCGATTCTCTGAGTGAGATTTCGTCGGATCCAGTTATCTCCAGCTTGGAAAAAATGAACAAAAGGACAGTGAAAACAATTCCAAAAGAAGTACTGCAAATGCTAAAGTTACCAGACCCTAATACGACTACCGGGAATGATTCGGTAGTTGAACTAAGTAGTGATTATGATAGTATATTATCTCAAGATGAAGAGACGATCTATTATGTGTATAACTGTAAATAAATAGCTTGTGAAATGAAGTGAGCTTTATTACTGATTTAATTTATCTTATATTTTACAATTTAATATTTTTGTACTACATATGGGTGACTTTTTCAAAAAAAAATTTCACAAATTTTTATTAACATGTCTATACGGAACTAAAAACCGAAAAAGGTTTGATGTAATTACAACCCCTGATTTGATGCCAACTTTCGGGGTCATCCACCCCATTGTGCGACGGCACTCGAACCCGCGTCCTTCTGATATCCGGTCAAATGCGCGCGGGTTCGAGTCCCGTCGGCGGCATGTATCTTTTCTAGGAAGTATCAGTCTAATAATTATTGCTTATAATAATTATATAAAATAGTTGCATGATATATGATACCTTGACATTTACTTAGAATAGGTAATTTGAATCACCATAATAGGCGGCAGCCTGTTACATGGTCACCAGTGGAATATAGTTGCTTTGTATACGCACGCACATCAACCTTTTCACAGCATCCCTAAAGATGACATCTCCTGAGTGAAGTGAATATTAAAAAAATAATTTTAAAAAAATTTAGGCCTCGTAAACATATTGAATAAATATGCTGTAAATCGTAAGAGTAATATTGAGCCACGGAACTGTATTTTTAATATTATGTTATTTCTTGTCTGCGATAATAATTTCTAATGAAAAAAATTTTTTTTTAGTAGTTCATGCTTAAATTTTTATAGAAATAAATAACAAATAAATCATAAACTTACGAATACCGACAGTAACCACACGACTAAATACACTATTCTACTGCAGCATTCATAAGCGGAACTACATTGCCCACTCTCCGATACAGCGATTTCACACTATGGGAAATCATTACTTAGGTGATGTTGACATAATATTTAACATCAACTTGGCGAATTTTGTGGATCTTGAAAAAAACTTATTGCTAAACATATCTGAATTTTTTAACCTATCAAATCGCTGTATTTTTGTGACTTGTGTGCACTTTTTATCTAATTTTATTTTTATTATTTATTTATCTGTTTAAAAATTATCTGTCATGAATTAATTGTACTACTAAACATGCAAAAGCCCTCTGGGCGTTGAATAAATAAATAAATAAATAAAAACAATTTTGTTTTAACTCTACTCGAGGCAAACAATAGTATAAAAGTTTCAATTTATTCAAAAAAATATTATTGTATTCGCTGTGTAAACGGATTCGCAGTAAAGATTAAAAGGCCGTGCAATACCGAACTTAGTATAACTAAGTAAATTTATTTATTTATAAATAAATAAATAAACTCTACTGAGAAACAATTCAATAACCAAAATACAAAATCAATGCTATGTTGATAGTCTCATTTTTTTCCAATAAATTCTTTCTGAGATACCGTCTCAACATAATTGATGGCGAAAAACATGACCCGTGTGCTAGCGTCTCAATATGTGAGTCTATACTGTACTACAAAATTATATCTACGGTGTGTGTCTCGTACAATGATATGTCAGAGGCTGTGCTGCGTACACGCACACGTGTGATTTCAAGGCGAGTTTATTAACTCTTGGGACAGTTCCTCGGAGCACCTTCCATTGATATACCGGTAGAATAACGATAGCATTCCCACCAGACGCCTGTGCTCTAAAGATTTAAATCCGTTTAATAAGATAGGAGAGTCTACCTAACGGACCGCCCGTTTCTGTACAGAGTCGATGGTTTTTTCAGGTGTTTTGGAGTTCCAGACCAGAGGTGGCTCTGACATGTTACACATTTGAAAAATGTTTTAACTGTGCAACTAGGAGGACTTCCCGTTTGGGATAGAAAAAAATTGATAAACTAACATATATATTTCGTACAAAAAAAAGAGAGAAAAAAGGGACGAAGAGAAAGAACAAAATGTCAAATAGATTAAAACCCAAAGTTAACTATTTTTTTTTTGTTAAGCATACTTATTAAAATAATACATACAGCATAGAATATATTTTAAATGAGAATCTACAATAATAATAAAAAATATATCAATAATTAAACGAGTGTCGTCGTACCATAACATGTTCCCTATAAAAAAATTCAAATAGTTTTTCCTTGCAAGTCATAAGTATTCCAATTGAAGAAAGTTAACCGGCTTTGTTGCATTCGCAATATTATGCAATTTAACCTGCACCCGCATCTGACAGTCAATGAAACAGATTTTCTTGTTGTTAGACGTTCCACCGTCTCAGAAAACAACGAACATTTCGAGTTTCTGCGTTTTCACAAATAAACACTGTGGCCTATTGTATATTTTATAACCTCGTTGGATGAATATATACATAGATTCAAATCTCTGGGCCGAATGAAGATTTATTTAGCGAAGGCACTTTGCTTTCACGCAGCTATATAGCCACCATGGTAATAATACCCATCTAATGAATATTGACGGTTGTTATTGGTAGTATTTTGTAGGGGCAGCTCAATCAATTGTTATGAGGAACCGATAAAATAAGATGCAAATAAGACTGAACTATATTAACTATATTATTTGGAAGCAAAACTAAACATCTGTGGCCGAGGAAAGTATATCAGGATAAGTACAAATTAATGCGGATATTCTGTGATCATTTTATTTTTGATTACTTGAATACAGCTCAAGGTTCCCAACTCCGTCGGGAGCCAGTAAGACTATGGCATTATGGTAAAGGAAGGAGATGATGAGGAGGATGGTGGGAAGTATATGGCTATTGCCTGGACGGAAGTATGGCCATTTCAAGCAACGTATCAATTCTGAATGGTGGTCTTGCTCCAGGGCGATGCTGAGAGTATCTTCCATTCCGAAACTTGCGCAAGAATACAAAAGTATTATTTTAAATTAAAGATTTGTGAAATAACACTAATTAATCATTTAAAAAAAATTAAGAACACGCGACCTCCAGTCGAAAACCTTACCGCTCGTTCACGATTATTATAGGGTAATTCTGTGATAATCAGGCAATACACTTTAGTTGTGCTATCTTCCTCCAAACACCAACACATATTATTACCATAATAACTCACAATACTCCACACTAAAAGTCATGGTAAGTTTAAAACAGAAATCTCTGTAAAGCATCAAGGGTAAGATAACCTAATATTCATGGTACCTATTCATATTATTCACGATTCACGCCACATTCATTTACTTTATTCAAAACACTTCTTATACCCACCAAAATAGTAAGTATGCTGGTTATGCTGGTCGAATGCAATATCATTTGTTGTAATTCATCATCACTGCATACCCCTGAGCGTGCCTCTATGGTATATATCGAGATAACCACCAATGAAAATAATTAATTCAGTGCAGTAAAAAAATGATCGAATAGATTGAACAATCAAAAAGGGGTCAATTTAAAAGATCTGATTGACTCACGCCGACACCAATCCGTATTAGTTTTGTGGGATTTATGTTGTTAGCGATCGTAACATTGTCGTACAGTAAACGTGTGTAATTATTGTAAGACAGCTACAGAACAAGTTTCCTTACGCGTTAGCTGCTTACAAAAGAGAAAGAAAAGAATCCCATTAGGTCTAACATTTTATGCCCTACGGGAAGCTAATGGCAAACGCTATCCGATACGTTTTTAAAAGGGGTGTCTTAACATTCGGCCTAATTTTGTTCTCATCAATTGCCGAATTGATTAAAATCATATTCCTGGTTTGTGCGATTGTCGATTTCACTACGAACAATATTTTATTTAAATTTCCGTCTCCCTCAGCTGCCAACATTAGGTATTTGAGAGGAGTGGCAGGGGTTACAAAATGGGATCATATAAGAAACTCGACGATCCGAGACAATGTGAACATTGAACACTGCTACTCTTCATAGAAAAATCGCAACTGAGGTGGTTTGGGCATATACTAAGAATGTCTGATGACCGAATTCCAAGGAAGATACTGAGCGCGATTCCGGAGGGTAGACGTCCAGTGGGCCGCCCCAGACACAGTTGGGCGAGGCAACTCCCGAAACTGTGAGAGGAGAGGATGGGACTGCCATGTACGGAGGCCGAACAATCAGCACAAGACAGGAACGTATGGAAGGAGCCTTGTCGATGCAGTGGGTCCCCGACCCGAATAAGACAAGGGGAAGAAGATGATGATGAAGAGATTTCAGTCTCAAATAACTTCGTTCGAAAATGAAGAGTAAATACACTTTAATTTTTGATATAACTTTACCAAAGAAAGTAATCGATTAATGATTGCATTTTATCATTGCCTCCCATGTTGTTAAATTTATTTAACTCAACTTTTCGAAAAAGCTAATTTTTATTTCTTAAATTAGAGTGACTTTAGTAGGTCACGAGTACCTACCTATGTTACCAATATTTTACTCGATTATCTCAAAACTAATTTAGTTCGTTTATATAGGTATATGTATATTATCTATATATTCAGTTCAGTTTCAGTTTCAGTACCGGCAACCCGGGCGTTTATTTTATTTTCATTTATATACATATATTTCTTTATAATATACTCTACAGTGTTTTCAAAATATCTTTCTCAGTCCTTTTCTGTGTTCTATTTCAAAATATCTTTTATTATACAATATTATATACCGGTACCGGTATAAATAAAAATATACCGATCAGTGGTCCGAGTTAGCATCGCGTTTGGGTCCCACCCAGGCATCGTGTGTTCAATTCCTCGACTGGCTAAGTCCTTATTCACGACATAAGCAACATTTTTGGCTTACTGTGGTGGTAGTAGGAGATTTTCAAATATTTTCAGGTTATTTGTAAACCGGAAATATTTGCCTTTCTTAAAATATAAATTATACCTACGTATGTAAATTGCAACTAGTTGCCTTAAATTAATTAACGGAATGAAGAAATTAAATTAATACTTAATTTGTTAAATGAAAGGTGTGATTGGAAATGGGTGCAGAAAATCTGTAAATAGAAAGAAAATGTGGCTAATTATTTTTTCATTTGCCGAAAAATAAATCCCGAATCCAGCTGCGGTCCCATCACTAAAGGCTGAACGATACGGAACAACTTGTACCGCCTGGAGAGAATCACTTCCGATAATAATATCATTCTTCTGTGTTTTTCCAATTTGTTTGCACTTTATTGAACAAACATTTGAAGATTTATTGGACAAATACGAATAATTATTGGACTCCAGTGCAGCTAAGTTATGATTGGAAAAGTGATTTTATTGTAATTAATTATAAATAACTTTATTTTTACTAATATAAAATAATACCTAAGGTCATAAATCTTATAAAATGTGATATTTGTTTTGATAAATCAAGTAAAAAGCTAAACAGAAAAGAATGTAATATAAACCGGAATTATCTTGTTTCACAAAAACAAACCTATCATCTTACTGATGTTTACTATACTCATTCTAAAACACTAACATGCTTCCATTATCAGAAAGATTAATAACGTTAATAAATCACATGGACGGAAAATGGCATTTCATTGTCATTGTGTGTCTGGTATCTGCATGCCAAACGCCAGCCAGTCTATGGTTTCCAATGTTTATTTGTAAACTGACAATTGTTTTTGTAATGTGTGTTTCTACCGAATTTTTAAACAGACAACTTTAATGAAATTGTCCGTTTCTATAGATTAATAATAATTATAATGCTCGGATTGCACATTTTGCACATAAAGAGAATCAGCGTGTGATAGGTTTCCAATTTTTTTCATTCTTTCGTATGGTGGGGGGTCAGAGGGGGACATCTAGGTCTGCGAGCCAGTCTAGGGCCTCAGGCGTTGCCCTGTGGACGTCATCAATCCCGCCCTGGAATGAATGGAGCGGGCATTCGTTGACCACATGTTCAGTGGTCTGCACCGCACCGCATTCACACATCGCCGGCTCTCAAAAATCCTATCTATCCATCATGTGGGCACTAGAGACGGGTAAGTTCTTCATTTTGCCGGAGGCCTCCGAGACGTGCTTCCTTTTAAAAAGTACTTGAAATCATAAAGCAGGTCCCGGGAGCCACTCCCGACTCACTAATGGCTCGGATCGAGTCGCACGGGTTTCACCTTAGCCAAGGCCGTAGCCAGGGGGGGGATCGAGGGGGTTTGATCCCCCCCCGAAATTGACTGTAGGTACGGTGCGCCGAAAATTTTTTGAAGATTTTTTAACTTTTTACTTTTTTTTAACAACAGGAAAGTATTTCGCTAATGCAATTTTATCTAAATTAAAATCTTTCTCGGGTGTAAATTATAGGATATGATGAAGCTTCTTCGATGAAAGGAAGTTTTAAACGTGTGCAAGCAGTAATTTGTAAGTCACATCCAGAAGTCTTATACGTTCATTGCAGCTCACATTCGTTGAATTTGGCTCTACGTCATTCTTGCCAGGTTCAGCCCATTCGAAATTCTATTGGCATTAAAACATCGATTGGAAATTTTATCATGTCCTCGGCAAAACGAACTGTTGAGTGCTTAGAAGTAAATATTGAAAAAAAAATTCCTGAAACACAATGGAAAACCCTTACGGCAATGTGCGAGACCCATTGAAAAGCATGATGGGTTGATAAGATTCAAGGAAATCTATAAAGTTATTGTTGATACACTCGAAGACTTAAACAGTGACATGGATTATGAATCACCATCATATTCCTTTCTGAGATCAGTCATTTTAAGTAATTTTGCTATAAGCTTATGTTGCTTAGCCACTGGAGCGATCACGCGAAATAAATAAATTTTCCTCGATTGCTCGCGATTTCCCAGAATTTCATTTTTTTAATTTTTCGCTAACGTTTAAAAAATAATAGGTACCTTCAAATTCTAACAAAGAGACATACATACTTATTATAGTGCTATATGATCAATGAATTGACCCGTATTTTACCATTTATCTCTTATTTGTAGGATTTATAAAAAAAATATGAAAAAATCGTAAAGCTCATAATCGCGGGAATTCTGCGTGTTTTTTACTTGAAACTGCCGTGAGGGATACTTATTCGAGTCAACGTAGAATATTTTGGGGTGAAAAGCCAAAACAAAAAATACCTAAATAATATTTTCGATTTCTGTATATTATCTGTGGTAGGTATACTTGACAGTTAAAGGTGCATATCTATGGAAAAAGGACTTAATTTTATCCGAATACAGCTGATCAAAAATTTTACGGGAAAAATATTTAAAATATATATTTTTAACATCATTGTTTCCATACACACTTACTAATAATAATAATAATAATAATTGGAAAATTTGTAGAGCGCCGTTTTTGTGAAAAATCACCTCAAGGGCACTTACTGTATGCAAAATACTTCAATCTCCCTTATGCTATTTAGCAGCTGGTTTACATCAACATGTCGATTTAATTTTAAAAACTATTGAAGATGTTCGTCAAAATACCGATTCCAAAAGTGCTGAACTTTACAAGAAAGCTCAGAATTTGCTAATAACTGTAAAGAGGAAATGCCATGCCAAAAGCATAAGGCAAACTACAACACAAATGATCCTGAAAATTATTTTAGAGTTACTGTCATGATTTCACTTTTGGATGATTCGATTGATCAGTTTCGTTCTAGATTCCAAAATCATAGATCCACATTATCATCTCTCAACATTTTACTTCCGTCTGTGTGTTGCAAAAACCAACTAAATTATCAAGAATACTACTTTGAGTTCTATAAAAAATATTTGGAATGGGACTCTGTAAAAACTGAATTAGAAATGTGGAGGATAAAATGGTTGAAATAATCTTAACTAAATCAACCAACATGTGCTATTGCAGCTCTCGGAGAATTCAACCAGTCCTTATTTCCAAACATTCACAAACTTTTAAAAATCTTGATGACACTGCCTGTTTCCTCATGTACCCTTGAAAGGGCTTTTTTTTCTCTGAAACGCCTCAAAACTGATTTAAGAAATTCCAAAGGCCAGGAAAATCAACGCAGAATTGACATATTTTTAATTTTTTTTTTAATTTTTCTTTATTCATAGCTAAATATTAGTCACATTATTTGTGGATTTTTCGACCACCATGCTAGGCTGATGCCCATTTTTACATTTTAACATTATGGTGGTCGATTCATTGACACCGACGAGGTAATTGATTTGCTCGTTGCAAAGAAAGGACTAATTTTAATTTTGTGATTATAAAAATATGAAATAAGATTTATACATAACTCCATTTAATTCCACTTTATCATTTTTTTTTAAACTTAACATATTTCCAGTGTTGGACTAAGCCGGTCAAAGGCCCGGGGTGCCAAAGCTGAATGAGCAACCCCCCTCCCCCCTAGTTTAATTTTTTTTATTTTTTATTTATTTTTTATTTTAGGGAAAGTTGACAGCAAATCTGAGATTACACAATAACACAATAGTAAGATAGTTAATTATGCCAATTATGAAATTTCCACTGATCATAGAGAATGAATGATAAAGTGTGACATTGTAAGGGCGTTTTCTTAATTCATTTATTTTTTTGATACAATATATGAAAGGGGAGGGGGGAGGAGGAACATAGAATTATGATTAAGATGCAAAGAGACGGGAATATATAGGGATTGAACTTTTTAGTTTGAGTCACGTTTCTTAGTGAGTTTTCGTTTTATGTCACGTAAAGTCGAGTTAAAAATGTCATTGTGGTAATAATTTAAGTTGAATGAGTGTGTGGATCTGTAAATAAATGAGTTCTGTTTGGAGCCGGTCGTGCAAAGAGGGAGATTAAAAGTCAGCGACTGCCTACTGTTGCGATTTGGAAAATGGAATGATAGGCGTTGAAGAAGATCAGGACTATCAATTAAGTTACGTGTAATTTTAAATAACATTACCGATTCTGATTTATTTATTCGGCATGTTAACGTCTGAATATTCAAGAACTTTGCAGAACCTTCATTACTAACATGTGATCAAAAAGAGCTTAAGGTACCTTGGGATATCTATTTTGAACACTTTCAATTCTATTTTTGTGTATTGCTTAGCCTAGGTTCCATACTTGAGATGCGTATTAAAGCATACTACGAACGAATGAGAAGTAAAGTATTTTGAAAGCAATAAGATCTTTGAATTATTTACAGGAACTGGTTATGAAACCAAGCATAGAAGATGCGTTAGTGACTATGTGGTCGTGGTCGATATGTTTATTGAAATTCAGTTTACTATCAAGTATATTCCCAAGGTCCTTAATTTCTGATTTGATGGATAATAGTTGATGATTAATTGAGTATTCGTCACTAAGATATATTTATTTCCAGACAATGGGCATTACAATACGTGTTCAAACGTTGCAAATCATCTTGCAGCTTCTG
The DNA here is from genome assembly GCA_917563855.2 of Limnephilus lunatus. Classification (NCBI taxonomy): domain Eukaryota; kingdom Metazoa; phylum Arthropoda; class Insecta; order Trichoptera; family Limnephilidae; genus Limnephilus; species Limnephilus lunatus. The sequence goes on along the minus strand of OU830598.1, from coordinate 71,687,520 downwards.
ACAGTAAGGCAGCTTCTGACAGTTAAGAAGTTGATGTAATTTTACAAGCTTTTTATTCAGTTCACATGGGCCTCTGGTCCTAGGGGACCTCTGAACGCCTCCATGTTTCCTTGATCAATTCCTAAATAAGGCTTTAAGGCTATAAAGTATTTTTTTATTTTATTTTCTGAAAGATGCATCTGTTCATAATGCTAACACCAGATGTTTTAAGGAAATTCGTAAAATTAATGGAGATGCAGCATTGTATATGAAACCGTTTTAAACAGTTTGTGTGTTGAATTATCCTTCAAAACTTCGAACGCGGTTTTCTCGAAACTACGTTTATCAACCAGGTTGACAACATATTAGAAAAACTAATATACTCAAAGAGGGACCCATTCTATTTTTTTATGAACGATGAAAATTTTCCATAAAAAATCGAAAATAAAATTCGCTGGTCCGCCATTTTTTTTCTTTTTTTTAGACATTAAATTTCCCTTACCTGTTGCCAAAGACACACGATTTTCGGACAGTATAAGACTTGGTGCATGCAAATTGGATATACAGTTTTATATGTTGTCAACCAGGTTGAAAAACATGTTAAAAAGTTCGTCAAAAACGCGTTCAAAGTTTTTCTGAAGAATAATTTAACATACCTACTGTTTCAAACGTTTTAACATAAAATGCTGTATCTCCGCTAATTCTACAAATTTCTTTAAAATATTTGGTGAGCGCATCATTAAGAAGTGAATCTTTCGGTAAAAGAAATTAAATAAATGACAAAAAAAAATTACAGTGTCCTGGTGCCTTAAAGTCTCCTCTAGGAATTGATCAAGGGAACATGGAGGCTTTTGCCCCCCCCCCCCCCAGGACCAGGGGCCCGGGCGCCCCCCCCCCCCCCTCCCCCGCCGCTTAGTCCGCCACTGCGTATTTCTATAAACACTGTTCCACCAAACAAAACCCCCCCCGAAATTTTTCTCTGGCTACGGCCTTGACCTTAGCTGTACTTCGGAGTCGGAGCCCGCAAAAGAACTCGAACGCGCGACCTGCTCCCGACTCGCGAGTGGCTCAGACCGCCGAGTTCCGGGTACAAGTACTGGACTGGGTTCTTCGGGAGTAGTCGATTTGAAAAGGGAGTAGGAGCAGGATCCGCTTCGCGCGAAGAACCCGAATTAAAGAGCCCACTCCAGCCGAACCTACACATCGCTAGTCTCCATAAGCTGGACTCCACCTGAATAATTTCTAAAATCAAGGTGTTTGGTGTGCCGGTGTCTTACTGATATTTTAATTCTTATTGATGTATTGTGTTGATGGTGTTGATTGTGAACGACGGATTCAGTATTATGGATGACTGTCGGGTTGCGGATGATAAATACATATTCCGGATTGCGGAATCTGGTTGTGAATTACGGATACCTGATAGCAGATACCCGATGGAGGATTTCAATATTTCAGATTTCGAATTGCATTCCAGTAAGTTCGAATAAATTCCAGTAAGAGGATTCCGGGTTCCGGATTGTGGATGATGAACGATGGCTCGCATGCTGATGGCAATTAACGGCGCACAATTTGATAGCGTCACGCTCCGGTTTTTAGCTCTCCTCCCGCCCTTATTTAGTACGAGAGCGACATCAAGGGGGGTCATTACTAAGTCACATTAGAGTCGTTTCTGATTCGTGTGGCTTCTTCTGTTACGCAGCCAGTACTTCTCCAACTTCCGAGACTAGTTTTAATTGTGAGATAGATACCGCTCAGGAATTCTGAATGACATCATCGCCGAATCCATTTTAAGGATTTTGGTTCTAAACGGTGACTTCAAACCTGTATGATCAGAGTAAATTAAGCTTTTGTTCCCCTTTGTGTTAATTTGATTTCTTGTGAAAAATTGCAGGTAATATATTTTTTTTAATTTTAATTTTATTTTTATTGTGTATTAACTATCCAACAAACTATTCTTGATTATTTTGATAATAATATCAACAAAGTTACTTCACTCTGTAACTCCTTTCATATTATCTTAAGTGCTTTTTTACTCTTGTTATTATTCTTACACTTATTGAACTTCTTTGTATAACTTTCTATGATAATGAAACTACATATTTGTTTTTTTTTTTTTTTAAACTTTATTTATTCCCATTTCTTTGTACATATAATGTATAATAGCAAATAGTATATAAAACATAAAAGCCCCCGTAGTAGATATACGATTACGTACTAAATATGTAGATGTATATATATATATTTTTTTTTAATCTTTTTTATGTTATTTGATTTTTTATCTGGTAAATCCGTTTTATTTAATGTATACTTTTTTATGGCTGACAGAGTATTGCACCCACCGCTCTGTTCGGCTGAAATAAACATTATTATTATTATTATATAATAACAAATAGTATGAATAAGAAATGAAAACCCACTAAGGCACTGCCTGAGTGTACCCATGGGTAATATTAAAACAAAATACTATATTTCCAAGTTCACAAAGTATAAAATAGACTTTAAAAAAAACATATAAAATATAAAGTTTGTATAAAAAGTTAGTATTACATAGGTAGAATAAGAGAAAAGGGTTTTTTCCAGCTATTATAAAAAAATTTAAAAAATGTATATGATTATATCTTTTATATTCAGTTTATTGTGTTTTATACTATACACTTATTATTACACTCCCGAACAAATTACCTGAAATGAAAATACATGAAAAAGCTTCAAGGCGTGGATAAAAAATAAGTTAATAAATTAAATGATTGTTTATAAAATAATAAATAAATATTTGCGATGGGAAGAAAACTCGGCTAGCTTAAACGACGTATCGCCACTCTCCATAGGTTCGAGAATCGAATAATATACTAATGATATAAAATTGAGGGAAATAGAAATTTAAAAAAAAACATGTTATCCTATGGATAGTGTTTTGAGCTAATCGAGAGAATGGAGAAATTCTCCCTCACTTTCAAAAAACAATGGGAAATTAATCATTTTTATTTGTGATGGACGTTTAGTTGTCAGGTACATAATACACAATACATCTGTATGGGGACCTCCCATTAAACCAAGCAGAACGCCATTGATTGAGGTTGCTGAAAATTAAATCAATTAAAAACGACAGGGGCACTTATTGAATACGATGAAGGTACCTACATATACATACCATTCTAATAATTTCACTGTAAGATTTTCCGTTACCTATATTAATTCTCAGTTTCGTCGGCAAAGCTTTACATTTGTTAATAAAGTTAGCAATCGCACGAAATTTACATAGTTTTAATTATTTACGTAATTACACCTGCTTAAAAATTGTGTAAAAATATATATTTCATGATATGTCTCGTCATTTAGTGAAAAAATCAAATCAGGCATGCTCTGATTTTTAAAAGATTTAGATATTTAGTAGAATTTTATTTTACTATCATTCTACATAGGTATCTATAAATTGTACCTACTAAGTCAGAAGCAGAAATTTCAATATCTTTTGACTTGAACTCATGTCATACTTCCTGGGGCCAGGGTGATACTGAAGCCACGTAGGGTCCAGTGTTATACTTCTGGTCTCCAGAAATATGTCCCTCCCGGGGGGGGAACAAGTGTTAAGCAGGCCCCCCGGGGGCAATATGCCTCGGCTTGGAAGGCTCAGCTCAGGGTCGTAGGGCTCCTCCGAGGCTGTCGATGGTTGACTCCAATGAAACAAGGTTTGGGCACAATTCAAATGTATTCAATAATGCAAGGGTGAACAGTACAGGCAACCAGGTAAGCTGTTTAAGGCCTAGCATAAGAGAGAGAGAGGCACTAGAAATACTACTGAATTTAGGCTCGGAAATACTATAAGAGGGTTAGAATCTCACGTGGCGTCGTACGGATGCAGGCAGCTTCCCTACGAAGTGGAGAGGTCTAGAGCAAAGCTCATAGACTGTGTGCAGAACCTGGGCGGCTCGGCGGGAGAGGGCGGCTTCTCGGCGTCATGGTAGGCGGATTCGGTCAGCTTACCGAACCGGTGGGTGATAACGGTGAATTAAGCGGCTATCGGCAATGTAGGCGGATTAAAAGCCGGGCGCGTCTGGGCTGCCATGGTAGGCGGCAGTAGGATTATACAGGCGGCTGTGGTGATAGCGCCATACTTGGTTCGTAGGTGAAGACTTAATTAGCCGCGTCGAAGGGTGGCATACTGCCCGACAGTACGTAGTAGTGCGTACGACCGCTCGCGCCGTTGTCTGAAATATGTCTGTTGCTTTGGCGATCGGTGGCTGGAACTCTCTGCCCGTGATGAGCGAGACGGAAGACTCGAACGCGTGCCCTATAAGGTAATGTCTTCTGCCATTGGCTGGATTTCGCGCCGTGTGGCCATATATGGTAATGTCTTCTGCCAGCCTGAGAGGGACAGCAATAATCATACGATGCTGAACATGTACTGAGCACGTGACACACAGCTGCCTGCCGCTTGTATAGTCCGTTCGTAGGATTTATGGGCAACTCATAACACTACCCTCCTCCTCCTGAAAAATGAAGGGAAAAGGCAGCGAGGCTGATGCAGGGGACCACGACCTTCCATACAGCATGTGATGCGATGGTTGCCACAATGTGAGGTACAGAGCTACCTCTTCACCAGGATTTAAACACTCCCTACCTAAGAGCCAACAAAATTTTAACTACCTGTGAGCCAAGCTAAAAAAAACTAGCAATAACTGAACAAAGGTTGCCAACTCTCTCAAGAAATTAAAAAAATGTGACGTACCTAGTGCGATACAAGACACGCTAACGAAGGTGCATGAAGAAATAAGGAAAACATGACCCTTCCGAGAAGGATTACTACCATGTAAAAATCTTAAAATTAGACAAAAAATTTCCAACCCTATTCCTGTTATGGAATATTGTACGCTGACCAATGTCATGAAATGATCGAAACCAACTCATATTCGCGTCTTACAATAGAATTCTTAAAATTATACAACTTTGTTTTTATACACTTTATTCCTGTTATGGAATATTGTACGCTGACCAATGTCATGAAATGATCGAAATCACTCATATTCGCGTCTTACAATAGAATTCTTAAAATTATACAACTTTGTTTTTATACACTTTATGCTATTTTCACAATTCAATTCTAACCCAAATGTTAGTTTCCCGCACTCTCAGCTTGTCATGGTTTGTCTGGTTTGCATTTAATTATCAGGCATAAACGACCATCCTCTCATGTTCGCATATAATTGTAAGGTAATGCTACAAAACCTATCATGAATATTAATTTTCAGGCATAATATGAATCCTCTCATGTTTTCTCGACTCACCCTCGGTGACCCGTACAGCGCTGTACTTGGTATACTAGAAATATACCCTTGCCGCAACGACATAGACAACCGGATAGATCCCTTGGAATCCTCACGGTGAACTTGCGTTCGACGAAACCACATAGGACACCCTCTAGGTGTTCCCACCAAAATAACCAGACGAACCGTAATGACCATAAGTGCAATTACATTATTCTCTAATAAGAACAATACGACCCGAATGACATAACTTTATGACATTACCGAGCTAATTTACTCAACTGGGTGCATACTTTTAAATCTTCTTACTACGAGAAGTACTACTCCTTATTTGAATACAGTGATATAGCAAGTTACAAAACACCGTACAATTGCGTCCTGATATGGCAAGGACTTTACACGCTGGCTTACCATATTGATACCGAAGTAATCAATTACGTGTTTACAAAATATTTATATAGTAATTTAATTAATTACATTTATCATAATTAAAACACTTGAATATACATTTGTTTACCCACCAAAAACTCTATGTGTGTGAGTACAATTTTGTTAAATAACTTTCAATTCGAGTTTGTTTCAACTCAACTTAAACTCTCAGGGTTTGACTACGTAAGGAGAGAAGAAGGAAAAAAAAAAAAAAATTAAAATAAATAACAACAACGCCACGTATTTTTACCAAAAAATACGAAAATTTAATACTACCGACAATGTTATTAGAAGAGGAAATTTTTTTTTTTTTAATTGAGTAACGAATTTCTTCCTAACACCGGAATCATATATACTTTCATTGTTCGGAAATTCGCGTTTCCAACAATCCTTCTGCTCTAATTCTAAGGAGTTTAGCCATCCTATCACGCTTTGGATTATAGTTAACAGCCGAATGACACGTTAGGTCGATACCCAAGTTCCATCCTATCGGACTTGTAACAGTTCTATAATACCACACAACGAGTAACCGTTGTTATATGATCGCGGAAGAAGGTTAAAATTCGATACCACCACAACCTATGTGAACCGAATAGTGTTGTCTATTGGGCCTATTCTGATAACAAAAATGTGGTAATATAATTATTACATTGCCTTTTCATCGTGAATTCACTCCAACATACGCTAGAATTGAGACATACCCCGTTAAGGAGTGGGTAACTACCCGATTGTGAACGTTTTACCGCCCCAATTTCTCCTATATCGCAACGTGTGAGATGTCCAATACCATAACGATTTAACCTACATGTGAGAATAATTCGACAATGAAAGAGATTGAAAAACCCGAAAAAAAAAGGACAAAAAAAAAATTATAATTGAAATGATATTTTCATTTATACATGACCTTATATTAATATATACACAAGGTTATTTACAACCATAAGGTTCCTAAGTTTCTTACTACCCAATGACCTATCCCAGTATGATGAGAGCTAGGCGCCTTTATACCTACCACTTGTACAAGAATTTTCTTATGCCGTCTCTTGCCAACGAAAAGAAAAGAATATGCTTGCATATTCTTTCATTGCATCTAAAATTAAGTACTTTTTAGAATGCAAATTGTTCCACGAAAATAGAAATTAGGTCTCTACTTCGGTCCCGGGCAGGATACTGAATACCTAACGCAGTTTTTTCTAATGAAAAACCTAGCCTAATTTAGGGTTCCTTGAACTACGCCCTCAATCAGTGTATCGTGTCGTGTTTCTTAGACGAATTTATATACTTATGTAACCATATTCATATATAAATTTAAAAACATTTTTTTTTTTTTAAAAAAAACAACCTAAGTGGCTACGCACTAGGAGAAAGTAATAAATTATTACTACCAATAATAGTCATTACAATAAATGAACTAAATATCGCATCAGTAATTTCACTAGTGTAAGGTGAGTTACCTCTTTTTTTATAATAATAACAATGACAACACAAGTCTTCACGTGCAGACATACCGGCGTCCCGGATTGTCAATACTTGTGATGACGATCCATTAAGAAAGGAATTGTATACTTCTCTAATAACAAAGGTTAAGTTATATGCGTTATAACCTCGTACTAACCACTAGGGTTCATGACGTCCTTGGGTATATATAAAAGACAATACAATACATGTACCTCGTGAATAAATTTACAATTTTTTATTAAGGTCATCCAATGATGGACAATAATGCTGACTAAGTCATGTAATCAATGAAACTGATACATATTCGCATTTTACAACCTTATGTAGAGGACAATACAATACATGCACCTCGTGTTTAAATTTACTGTGTTATTACAATTTGTAACCAATTTCTTTTCCTACTGGTGAACTAATTTCCATACTATGTTCTGTTTTTCTGTTTTCCTCTCCGTGTAATTCTCAGGATACGCCTCCTATAGCGTCGGTCATATTATAAGGATACCTCCTATAGCGTTTGGCATATTATAAGGATCTCTCCTATAGCGTCGTATAATTATCAGGCTATACTATAATCCTCTCGTGTTTTCAAGAGATACGTTTGCAAACGTCTATCTCCGTGTGGCCACACCGTTACGTTCAGAGAACCGTAACCTTGCCTTAGTTCACCAACACAAATGAGAAATTTCCTTCCTCAAATGCCTGTGCTTCGGCAAAAAAACAACACATACAAATAACACAATATCCAAAAAAAACAGAACTTCATTAATTATTAAAAAATTTATGATACTACAATTTCTATAAAATTTCTCTTTAAAGGTTACTCTATATTTAACAAGAATCGTTTCCAAATTTTAATAACACAGATTTTATAACACCGCTATACGATGCGTAATACACACTGACTAAGTCGCTCAAATACCTAAGTATTCAATTCGTGTGTTTATATTTTAACATTACATGTTATAAGCTAACAATTTATATACATAAAAAAAAAATGAATCATAACTGAATTGCTAACGACGTTGCTTCTTCTACAACTTCAAAAATTTAAAACTTTTACCTGTTTGAATGATTATTTGAAAATTCCTTTTTTAAAAAAAAATTCCGTGTCTATTATTTATTTACTCTTAATTTAACAATATTATCCGATGATAACTTTTTTTACTAATAACTTTTCACTATACGTCTCAGTTTAATCTCAACTTTTCTGTTCATAACTTTTTTAACTTTTGTTTACTTTACTATCATGTTGTTTAAAAAAAAAATTCCATTGTATCAAACTATATAAGGGCGCCATGACATTTTCTAAAATAGCTATGTCAAAACTATACGAATTTACAATTACCTAACGCTTACTTGAGGGGTTAATTCTCTAATTCCAATTCTTTCCTATATCACAAATTCCTTTTTTTTTTGTTCAAGATTTCACATCTTAACAATCCCACCTTGCCCTAATTCTGAGGAAGGCATTCCTATAACGGTTTGAAACCAGAATTGTATACGCGGGTACCTATGTATCCGTAGTACATTTCTTGAGTTTATTAACTCAATATCTAATATGATATAATTTCCTTACAACGATCACGTTGTCATATTTATGAATACGAGAAAAAATGAAGAAGACAATTTCTTATAATTTTATAACCCTTTTCTTTAATACAAGTAAGACATTAATAATTGGATTCTATTCACTATTTATTTTGTTACTAAATGACAATATTGAATTAACTGTAGTAGTTTGTTTTTTTTAATTTTATGTTTTAATAATTTTCCACAGATGTTTCCAAAAAAAACCTATTTTATCTTTTCTATCCTGAAGTCCATTATACTGTTATTCATTCATGTAAATTTGTTGCCGAAATCATTCCTACATTCTTATGAAAAAAAACTTAATTGAAGCTAACATTTAAATGTTCTTTGTTCGAGAGATTATTCTGTTAAATTTGACAAGGATTTTCACTTTAAAAATTCTTCGTTATTTTTTATTTAAAACGATAATTTGAACATATGATGCTATTCACTTGTTTCTTTTGAAGTGTCTTTCCCAACGATAGTTTATTTTATTATCCGCATACTACTATTTAGAGTGGGATAGTCCCGATTAAAAACAAAACATGTTCCAATACTGTCTCTATGGTAAATACCTATAGCATATACAAAATTTTATTATTAAACCTTCCTTAGATAACCATTCGAAAAAAAAAGTATCTAGTAACGTATACCTTGAAGTTTTGAATTTATTCTTTAAATGATGTTCTACTGTTTTTCACTAATTTATTTAATTTTCTACCACTTTAGTACGAAAGCAATTCAGATAGATTTTAAGAACTTAAACTAACAAAAAAACACTTAGCCAATTATATACATTGATATACACGTTGCCTTGTTTATATACATTTTATATACAAGTTTGTTTCCTTTCCCGAACGTTTATTATTTTAACAACCCTGTGTTTTCTAATTTGTGAAATATGGAATATTAATTCAATGATGTACGATCTCTAACCGTGGGTTCATGACACTCATGATTTTCAAACGAAACAACATTAAACTTCTAAGAACTTTACTATTTTTAACCGATCTGTACCTAAACTTTTGTTTCTTAAAAAAAACTTTTGACTGAATTTTGTTTATTCCTTTTTTTTCTACAATTTATGTTATTAATCTACATTTGTCCTGAACTGTTCATTAATCCAATTCCAGTTAGCTACTCTGCCCTAGACAATCAACAATCAAAATTACAATTCTAATTTATTATGATGCATCAACAATAAATCAAAACTTCTATGAAGAAAAATAACAATTGTGGCTTTAACTAATATTACAAGGGAAGCTTTCCATATTAACTTATTCTGTTTCGGATTTTAAATTTCGTTGCTTTAAAATTTCTCTTTTATAACATTATGTAACGTCGTTTTCCATTTTGTGATTTAAAACTACCTATTGAGAGAAACGAAAACTAACTTTATAACTTGTACTCATTATTTATTGAACTTTTCGTTTAACGTTTATTTTATAATTCAACTTCCGGGATTCGTTAAACTCAACACATTCTTTCCGTAAAGTTAAAAAAGCCCTTTTGGAAACTACGCCTCTATTTATCAACATTTTTCTTATTACCGACGCGTTTGCTTTCTCGAAATTTAATATTCTATCCATTATTGGTATGGTGGCCTCCATGATTTTGCGTTATTATAATGAACAAAGCAAAAAAAAATTTCGGACGATTATAGAAGACGAGAGCAGTTGCTGGCAGTCGTAATTATATCCTCCTATTACAGGGAAACGGATGTGGACTAGCACAATCCGACAGTAGTTACTACCTTTTATTGGAAACAACCACTGCTCTTCAAGGAAGAAATAATACAACTAACACAGCCCGCAGGTGGAGATTTTTAAAATAACGAGATTCACTACTCAATTAAAAAAAAATTCCGCGCGAATGACGAACAACTCTGACTGCCGCGATAGAAACGTAATAGCGTGAGAATGAATGCTACGGTAGTAAGCGATGTTTAAAATACCTAACACTCGAATAGCACTAGCCGACGGACTCGCGACGTTTAGAATAATTCACACAGAGCTACCGTTGTTGATGGGAGCACAAATATAAAATATTTATAGCTAAGATTACATAATTATGTTTCTAGGGAGACAACAATCGACAAGACTTCGGCCCAGTTGGCGCGCCAGTGTCATACTTCCTGGGGCCAGGGTGATACTGAAGCCACGTAGGGTCCAGTGTTATACTTCTGGTCTCCAGAAATATGTCCCTCCCGGGGGGGGAACAAGTGTTAAGCAGGCCCCCCGGGGGCAATATGCCTCGGCTTGGAAGGCTCAGCTCAGGGTCGTAGGGCTCCTCCGAGGCTGTCGATGGTTGACTCCAATGAAACAAGGTTTGGGCACAATTCAAATGTATTCAATAATGCAAGGGTGAACAGTACAGGCAACCAGGTAAGCTGTTTAAGGCCTAGCATAAGAGAGAGAGAGGCACTAGAAATACTACTGAATTTAGGCTCGGAAATACTATAAGAGGGTTAGAATCTCACGTGGCGTCGTACGGATGCAGGCAGCTTCCCTACGAAGTGGAGAGGTCTAGAGCAAAGCTCATAGACTGTGTGCAGAACCTGGGCGGCTCGGCGGGAGAGGGCGGCTTCTCGGCGTCATGGTAGGCGGATTCGGTCAGCTTACCGAACCGGTGGGTGATAACGGTGAATTAAGCGGCTATCGGCAATGTAGGCGGATTAAAAGCCGGGCGCGTCTGGGCTGCCATGGTAGGCGGCAGTAGGATTATACAGGCGGCTGTGGTGATAGCGCCATACTTGGTTCGTAGGTGAAGACTTAATTAGCCGCGTCGAAGGGTGGCATACTGCCCGACAGTACGTAGTAGTGCGTACGACCGCTCGCGCCGTTGTCTGAAATATGTCTGTTGCTTTGGCGATCGGTGGCTGGAACTCTCTGCCCGTGATGAGCGAGACGGAAGACTCGAACGCGTGCCCTATAAGGTAATGTCTTCTGCCATTGGCTGGATTTCGCGCCGTGTGGCCATATATGGTAATGTCTTCTGCCAGCCTGAGAGGGACAGCAATAATCATACGATGCTGAACATGTACTGAGCACGTGACACACAGCTGCCTGCCGCTTGTATAGTCCGTTCGTAGGATTTATGGGCAACTCATAACACTCATTATATTAAGAACAATAAAAGAAATGAGATCATACCGAACATCATTAGCTTACACGTTTTTTTATTGAACTAATAGATTTATTGTTATTTCTTTCCCACTTTTACAGCTGAATTAAACGGAAAAATCATTTGAAAATGTTTTCTTTATCTCTTTGATACACTAATAGATCATAAAACATTTTTGACAAAGTCTAATTAAGAGTCAATATTCGAAGAAATAATTACGAAACGAATAAAAGAAAAACTCTATAGAAAATACCAAAATACACAAAGCCGGCGTAGAATTAAGAAATTAAGTACTTTTATTATAGAGCCAAATTTTGTTAAGCATCTGCAATAATTGCATAAGTAATTAAACAATAAGATAATTATTATAAACAATATCATAGAACAATAATTCCACCTAGGAACTAAACTCGAAATTTGTTTTCGCTTTAGAATTATATATAAATTTGTTTTGTATAAAGCCACAAGCAATTTTATAAATGTTTGATTTTTTAATTTTTTATTATTTTTAACGTTTCTTAATTCGTTTCATTTTTGCCACAGCAAAACGCATCAAATATGATGATTTTTATCAGAACAATGCAAAAAAATAACGTGCTTAGTACCGGACAATCTTCAGTACGATCTGCATTTAAACTTTCAGTGTGTTTCTTCAACTTGAAACTGATCACCGATGTGGAAACTACAAATGTATAATTATTTAGCCACGTGTTAATTCAACCACCATCACAGAAGAGCGGAGTCATCATCGTTTATATTTTGCAAAAATAAATAAAGTAAATTTAGAATGTTACATCTTTGTACTCATTACATTTTCCACAGTATGTCACACAATAGAGACCTTTTAGATATAGGTAGTGAGATTCTTGTAAGTGAATAAAAAATCCTAAACGACTGACGGAAACGAACTTCACCGCGTAGTGGGGTAAGGGATTTTGTCAATTAATTGTAGTTAGATTCCCACGCAGCTCAATCATAAATACAACATCGTCGTTTCAGGTCGTTGATATCGTTGAGGTATTGTGAAACTAATAATCACATTTGATGAACCTTTCAAATAGTGTCGAAAATATTACTTAATACCACGATCAAAATAAAATCAGTAGAACTATTCTATCAAAACCGCACTTCGTACAAAATGTATTACAATGGAAGTAGATACCAACCTTTATTTATTTATTGTGTACATTTGGTACATGAAGAGTACAAGTATACACATTGAAGACAGATAATGCAAGCATGGTTATATGAACCATCTATAATAAATATTGACAAGTACCTCAAGGATAAGCTGTTAATACAGTGTTGTAAAAAGGGTCCAGTCGACATCAGATTCTAACTAGGCAATACATGTTCTAAGAAACTAATCAAATGTAAAAATACAGTTCATTACTGAGTACCTATTGTTATAATTTTTGTTATTCGGTACATATCATATTATTTTGTTATTACAGATTTTTGTGTTATTAATTAAAGCGATGAGACAACTAGGTAACTCGAAATAAATTTTTAACATGTTTTCTGTTCCTATACTGCCTAAATTTATTAACCATTTAGATATGTTTGGAGAGTAGGATGACAATTCGCATGGTATATATTATATGTTTTCGGTCCGAGGTACAGGAATATCTTTTGATAGATCGCTGAGATCGCCTGCTGTTTGACTGTCCGACTATTTACGTGAATATTGTCACCGTAGTTCATTGTTAAGTTACTAATATAAATATTTTAGGCCATCCGTTTTTAAAGTTTCCCCGCAATTAAATCAATATATGTATCAGAGTGCTTCCTATACTTTTAGCAAAATTTTCAATTTTGTGTTACATGTTTTATAATTATTGTCAATTATAACGCCTAAATAGTTCATACATTTAAAATTTAAATGAGTTTTTTAAATAACTTAGGCAATTTTGATTGTGACAACTCACAGAATTTAAAATTTTCCTAATTATTAATCAATGGAAATGGAAAAATGTATACTTCCTTAAAATTTAATTTTAATTTAAAATATTTGTGACCAACGGTTTTCCAGATTTTTCCTTTGGGACGAGCTTATTTTGTTGTGATGAAAACAAAATTTTCATGCAAATATTAAAAGATCCTTAATAGAGGCATAATTGACAGCTGTTTAAAAAGGCGTTAAATGCTGCTGATCCATGAAAATTTCTTAACCCTCCGCCCGTCGCGCTTTAACGCGAGGTGTCGCGCGGGGTCGTTTAGGATCCCAAAAATAAATATGATTTAATTGTTTATATAGCATACATTTTATATGTTATTTTAACTAATGATAAGTGATAATGACTGCTTTGAAATAAAAAGAATATTAAAAATTAGATATTTTTTTTCAATGCAAGAGCTAAAAAATCAACTAAGAACATTTTTTGTAATTTAGAATCATACTTTTTAAATAGAAAACTTTTTTAAAAAATCTAACCAATTTCTATCAAACTTATAACTATTTGAGGTTGATACACACTTATTATTATAACAACAAAAAAATCAACAAAATATAATGAAAAAACATATAAACTTGATTTTTCATGATTTTTTGTTGATTTTTTGAGCCTCACGCCGAAACACAAGTCTGTATCTCACATTGCACATGCGCAGACTGAATTTTTTCGGAGCTAGCTTCAAGTATAGTCCCTTTTAGGAAGCTACCTAGAGTAAGGAATCAGTGGGAACATTTAAAATGTACATAATTAGCATTTCTGTAAAACCTGGGCTTTCAAAGACTCCACGCGACGGGTCGAAGGTTAAATGTTAGGACTTTTTCTAAATAATTTTCTAATATTTTTTTATTATTTCGCCTTGTTTATTTTTAAAAACAGTTATAATTTTTATTTTCAGAATCAATTTCCTCAATTATGGTCGGAACCTTTTTTGAGAAACGGGGTTCAGCTGCATCATTTACAGTTAAGCGGGAAATAAAATAAAATTTGAATTAAAATATGTACTCATTTTATTTTATTTTGTACATTCAATAATGTTTTTATTCAATTTATAAAAACATGTTATGTATTACATAAATTCCACAGCAGAACTGAATATAAAAAATAAAAAATTAAGAAGGAGCTCTACAAATTATACCTACCTGTACCAAATGATACCCACTAAATGTTGCTGAGAGCAGAAATAATAAATGGGAATAGATACTAATTTAATAAGTGGGTTTTTTCACGTACCCACTCAAAAAAAAACATTGAGATTGTTGGAGATATCAAGTCGCCTGCTTTGATCTAGTCTTGTGGTGGCAGATTCCAAATATTTATACCTATACTAAACGGTACATTTTTAGTAAAGAAACATTAAAAACCAAACACTTTAAAAACTAGTGCGGAGCCTTCTGTTCCCTTGAAGTCAAAAGCCAAAAGCATGGGCTTATTTTACTCTGTAGCTAATGCAGCCCTGTTAAACTAATTTGTACGTACAGAACATTGCTACGTATGCAGTATGCACGATGCACGTATGCAGTGTGTATTGCTGGCTACTGCACGCCGCAATGTTGATGACACAGATGGTATCAGTTGATTTCCTCCCGCCGCGATTACGGTCTGTTAGCTTGATGAGATCTTCCGCGACCGTGTTATTATTTATTATTGTACCGTCCTGCATTAGGAAACCTTGCAGTTGAGAGGAAATAAGCAAATGGAACAACCACGAAACAGTGCTGTTTACGTTTTAGTCTAAATTTCTGTACTGGAAAAATGACTCCAAGAAATATAGGGATGAGCAGCTCAGTTAGTATTACTTTTGTTAGTTCCTTTCGGGGAGAATGAAAATATTTTGGGTGGCAAAACAAAAAGGTTTATAACCAACCTATGCCATAGGTCACTCCAACTGGATCGCTACGTTTGGTGACTTAGCAGAGGTGCCAGGGTTCATGGGGTGAGGTTTGTCCAGGTCTTGGCGGCCGATGCGTCTGGCAGGATCGAGAGAGACTTGTTGAGGGAGGTCTTTTTTCCTCTTCATCCGGAATCTCTTGACTCATCGACTTGTACCGCGGTTGGAGGGATGGTTTCATACGTGCGTTACGCCTGGACACACTGAACCTCAGATTCCTACCCACCCCTCATTTTCCTTCCCAGAACTTCCTCTCCGTCCTTTCCTTGTTTATTTTTAAAAAACCTCCACAAAGCATCCCCTAAGATGACACAGGCCCTGAGGGAAATAATTTTCCTCGGGGCCTCCTGTGTGAAGCTAATGTAAAAAAAAAAAAATACCACACCAGAGACCCATGTACTTCCAACCTTCTGGAGCCAGTGAGACATGAAGCCAGGCAACCCCAACTAGGGTGTGTTGTAGGTTGAAGGTAGTGAGAAGGAGAAAAAGAAGATGGGGGTTTCAAAGTAAACATACTGAACAAGCCAATTTTTCAAAGATCTTAAGCACTTACTTAATATTTTTAAAAGGTGTATTAAAAAAACATGAATACAATAAATCAAATCAGAAAGCTACCATTACTCCTTCAGTAGACGTCAATGGCAATTAAAAGCCCAACCTTTGCTCATTATAAACATTTTATGTATTTTTAATTACTCATAACTGACAACTTTCCACTTAAAAAACAATCACCCCTAAGCTGTCGGCAATTGCTTTTGATTAACAACACAGTGACGCAATAACTTAAGAGGACCTCTTAAGTTATTAAATGATAAAACTACATTTTAACATTAATTAAGAAGAACTTGGTGGAAGTCTTTTTATGTCCTCTAGATCTTTTAGATATCAGCTCCTTAGCCATGGTGTACAAGTGTACATATTGATGACATCAACATCAACACGTGTCTTTGATTCTTATAGGAAGTAAACGAGCACATATTAAGTCTACACGATCTAATTGGACCATTCGCAAAATTATTCATACCGTTAGTAGGGAAACATAATCGTTTGGTAGCATTCTTCATCCAAATTCCTGATAAAGGTGCTTCAGGGCCAAAGAAAAATTCATGTTTTATTCGTAGTTTTGAAGTGAATATTTTTGTTAGATTCACCTACTTTTTGGTGATGTTTTTTTAGTAATTAGGTACGTATATTTACCAAAATTCGGCCTTGCAAAGTGATTGCATGATAATAAAATGAGAAATTATTATTGATAGCGACTAGAAAAAACCTAAAAAAGTGCACAAAATCCAGAGAATAGACGCTTTTACTACTTGCTTGCTTAAAAATGCATCTACATTATCAAGTTAAATGCGGTTTTTACATTTAAACTATTTCAGTTGTCTAATAAAACAATCAATTGGAGGCAACATTATAAATATAATGATTGATTCTACCTGTATCACAATGGAAAATGCTCCGAAGAAATAGCGTCATTGAGCCCTTCGGCATCAGTGCATAATCGGGAAGCATGCCAAACGCAAAAAATGTAGGTACACAGTTGATATTTGCCACATGAGAACGTTTTGCTTCTACGGCTCGTTCTTGAGTTCAGCAGCTCGCTCGGCTGTGGAACGATTTGCAGGCCTCCGTGTTCCCTCCCTCAAGTTTCCTTCCTCCTTACGACTTTTCAATACCCAAATTTGCTCCTTCCTTTCCACAAGAAGACACTCCACACAGTATCCACAAAGATGATGTAGGTCATGAGGATATAAATAAATGATCATACGGCCATTTTGAGAAAACTCTATGGTAATTATTCTGCGTCCTTTCCAGTTCATCACTGTAATTATAATAATATATTTACTAACAGCGTAAAATATGGCGTGACTAAAACGGGTCGTCTTTTTACAACTTCATTGTTATTAAAGTGATGCGGTTGTCACGGGGAGTTACAAGTAACTACTTCGTGCCAATGTCTCCCCGGAGTGCCCCCAGTACCAGTACCTACCCTGTGCCAGTACCGACATACTCCCGCTACACGCCGTTCACAAAATGAGAGCTAAATAATCTTTATAACGCTCGCATTTGATAGAGACCATTAAAACTCCCTTCATTATGAAGTTACAAACTAACTACTTGTCTCTTTAGTGTCCAACTCGAATATGACTGCTTCCGAAGTTGTAAAACTATTATGTTTTGTTTGGGGACTGTAAAATTAAAATGTTTCGAGTCTTGAGGTGATTTGATGCTTCAACAATCATGATACACTAATAAATTCATTTGGCTAATCGACTACACGTGTAAGGGACAGTACAAAGGGTATTACTTTGGCATTAGCTTGTTATTTTTTGAATATTTTTTTTATTAAAATTACATATTACAATGATCTTTGGCTGTCTAACTAGGAATTTTACCCGTTTTAGGACAGTCAGAATGAGCAGATTTATTACATGCAGTGGCGGCCAGCTCTAAGGTGCGGAGGAGCGCCGCACTCCCAAAATATATCTATTAATTTAAATCTAATCTAATTAATTAATTTAAATCTAAAAATTTCCGAGCGTCAAAAAACATATTTATTTCCGACACGCCTCATCACAGTTCACAATATACACTCGGTTATAATGCATGCGAAATATAGGTGCCCACTGGACTGCGCGCGTAACAAAGCAGATCGTTGTGTGCCTATATTCAGAGTGGTGGTTCATTTTGCAAAGCGATCACAGGAGTTCTTCTATAATTCTATAATGAGCCAAAATCGTAGGTAGGTTGAATGCTTTGCAAATTTTACGAAATCGCGGGTGACGATCCAAAAATTTCCACCACATCAAAAGAAATGGTTCGTTCTGTAGCATGTTAAACGGGGACAGGTTTGTGTCATATTATTATCCATATCGTGTCTTTATTTTAGTATCTACTCTTTTTCATGCTATGTTTCACTCAGCATCGACCAACGACAGCATAACAACAAACATTGCGGACATTATTTGTTATGAGTTATGACAGTATATATTTCATTGGAGTTACGGAGCGTAAGGAAGACTTTCGGATGTGTGATAAACTGAATATTTTTTTAACTCGATTTTCGTGCCAATAAGTATCTACATACAATTTTCTGGATAGGAGTCAACTGTTATTGAATTTAAATTTACAATCGCGGCGACTTTACAAATGGTGATGGGTCAATATTTATTTTACTAGAACTCTTTTAAAATAATGGAATATGGAATGCTTTTTCAGTGAGTTGTTCCTCACAATCCTTATGACATCTGTTTAGATTGAACGATGTTGTTAAACTTTAAAAGAATTTAATCTATCTTAATAAATATAATTAATTTAGACTCAATGTGTTGCATGCACCCAGAGATAATCGAGGATCGACCTAATTTACAAATAGGTAGGATTTTTTCATAATTGAATTTATTTTAATTAGAGTGGGTAGGTCCAAGATTTATGGGATATCTCTATGGGATGTGTGGGATTGAACTCACCTTCCCACATCTTGAAATAAAGACCATAATTATTATTATTTTAGCGCACCACCTATTTTTATGAACACCAGCCGCCACTGATTACATGAAATATTGTTTTGTCTAATATATTGACTTTTACTTATATATTATAGTTTTGTTGGCATTTGCAAGAAGTTGCTTATGAATGTTAATATATATATATATATATTTTTTTTTAATTATATAAACAATACAAACGTAGAGACGAGAAATAAAAAGAAAATTCAAAAAGAAAAAAAAAGTGTATAAATATATATGCTTTTCAATCATTCCATGAATTTCTAGTTTTGATTTCGATAAATTTATGAACTAGAGAATTAAAAAAATACATGAAGAAAAGGAAATAAAGAAAGGAAGTAGAGAAAAGCTAAATGCAAAGAAAAATTAATGCGTTTTTTTTAAATTACATACAAAAAAAAATTATGACTGTTATTTAGTATATTCTCGCACAACTTTCGAACTACGCAACAATTTCTGGACATTTTGTTTTTCGGAGTTTAAAGTTTGAATTTGCTAACAGTTCATACACTAGTTTTTAAAATGCCACTGGCATTTTAAAAAATAACTTAAAATAATGTAAGTTTTTAAATAATTACTAATTGGTAGATGAATATAGGAGACTGGAGAATTGGAGGGGGTGGAGCAGTCAAAATAAGGAAACATGGTTGCCAAATATGATTTACAAAGGTTCCTTTTTAAGAGTAATTTCCGTACACGTGTATGAGACACACTATTTACTGTATCATGATACACTGTAGGAAAATGTATGATTTAAAAGCCTCTAACATGTTCCACTTGTTTATAAAACAAGCGGAAATAAGTTGTTAATGTAATCTCTTCATAATATTCTCATTCAAATGGAATTTGACAGTTTGAAAAAATATGAATAATTTATTTTAAACACATAGTTAAATAAATAGTTGGAGGTTCGTTGGGAAAAAAATGATTATGGTGTTTTTTTTAAAAACAAACAAAATTGCCGTTATAATAATAATTGTCACTTAAAATAACAAAAGAGACAAGATAATCGAACCTTTTAAAACCTGAACCGTCTAAATAAACGCTCTTCACTAGCACATACAAAATAACGTAACGTTAAAGATGATATTATTACAATAATCAGGCAGCTTCATTATCTTTAAAAGCTCTCCAATACCTTTGACACCATAATTAAAGGGTATAATTATTACTGGAACACTTAAACGGCGACGGTTATTCGGGGGAACCCTACAATTACAGTGTTCACTTTACAACCCGGGATAGATATCCCCTCCCCCAAAGTACCTAACTCCCCTCGTACCTTCCGACACTTTGGCAGAGCCTTACAGTCAATTTTAAAGTTAATTCAGCACCCTCTTATGTCGTCATTATTTCATAAATAATATTGTAAAAGAGCTAAACTTTTAAGTGACTTCAAATAATTATGCTTCCGTTTCCCATACGCGAAGGAGTGCTTGTTAAAATACCTTCTAGAGGAAATTCGGAAAAATTTTACACTTTACTTTTTAAACTATCAAGTAATTAAACTTATCATTGACACGTCAAATATAAAAAAATAAACAATCGTATTTAATTTAATCTCTTAGTTTTCAGGTAACAGAACCACATTAATTGTAATAATTACCTTACCTCCCGTACTCCTGCGTTTTATTCATGGGGGATGGGGGTGTATGTGAAATGGAAGATCTGCAAACATTCTTACCTGTAACAAAAGAGTGAACAAATTATTAACCCTTCAAAAAATTTGCATTTTTTCGGTTGAACAAAATATTTTGGCTTTACAATAAAATGCAAATATTTGGAATATTACTGAGCACATTCAAAAACTAAAAACTGTTTTAGAAAGGTGATAAAATACGCTTTCAAACGATATAATTCGAAATGAACATATATTTTTTTAATTATAAAATTTTTGCACAAAAACATAAAAAAGTTTTAAAAATGGCTCATCTTACGTTTTTTCTAACTAAAGTTACAGATAATAAAAAAAAAAAAAAAAACACATACATATTTTATTAGACAAACGTATAACAAACACATATTGTCATCTAACTTCTTGTCGCTCTATGTAAAAATAATTTATAAAAAATTCCCGAAGGTAAAATTTTTTTTTTCAATTTGTGATTCAAAACTTTGAATACATAAAAGTGTACATCATACTTTTTTGGTGGCTATTTTTTAGATTGGAATGTAAAGCGTAATGTTTTCTCTTTTCTCTTTCTAACGCCGTTTAGAACATATTTCTCACTAAGATAATAAGGGAGTTACAGCGTTTTACACGAGACCTATGTGCGTTGGGACAAATATGGTCTCCTGCCATTCTAAGGGTTTTAGTGTTTGTGATTATTATAACGCTATTTAATAGCTATTTTTTATGAGTAGATGATGACAAAATTTGTTTACACAGTATACTTGCAACGATTTACCTTCCAAGTACGAAAAATACAATTAAAAAAAAAATGTGCCTATTTTGTAGAAATCGGCGGCCTCCGTGGTCGAGTGATAAAGTTCTCGGCTACAAATCCGGAGGTGGCAGTTTCAAATCCCGGGTAAATTTTATTTTATGAAAATAAAAAAAATTGTGAACCCAACTACTTAATAATTTTGATAAAATAAATTAATTCATTTGTTTTATTTCATTACTTCATCAATTTATAAAACGTCGTTTTTTTCTAAAAAAAACGACGCACCTAGCGAAACTTTAAAATTTTAAACTAATACATTTACCACATCAAGATTGATTGTATTATACCTACTTTGTAAATAATAGTTCATTTGTGGACTTTAAATAGTTTCTAATATGAATGTATCCTTACGAATTGTACAATAAACATATGCGTACGTACAACGATTCTGTTCATTGAATCTACAACATAGATTCAAAAACCAATTATTTTGGTTTTCGTTGTAGCATCAAAAATTAAAGTAATATTTTCGCATTCGTTCAGAAGCGCATAAAAGCTGATTGAAACGACTTTTCAGATCGTTCCGAATAAAATTCGAGCGTACTAAAATTCAAACACAACAGACTATGTCCGTAAAAAGCTCTGCAGTAACACAGCACACAGCACACAGCACACAGCCAACGCATGCCCGGGAACAAAATGTCCATCGGACAAAAGCTACAAGTAGTGCAGCCGGCAACGGCGGCCATCGACCATTCATCCCGCGTTCCACCAAATTGTGAAAAGGCTGCTGCGTGGTGTGGCTTTACAAACCAATGAATCTTCGTAATATTCACGTTTATTTGCTTTCCACGTTTCTGTGTTTCCGTGGATTTGCCACCGAAGCTCCTGTGGATGCGTGCTTTTTATGTGAATTTTAAAATGTCCACTCTGGTGGAACAATATGTCTGTATCGCTTGTTCGTGTGAGAAGGAATAAAATAAAAATTGACAATTTAATTCTATCACCGGTGCATCTCATATAATCATAATGGCCTGGACTCACCATAATCATATTCCGTCAAGATCAACCCGGCAATCCGATTTATTTTATTTACCCTCTTGTAAAAAAAACATTAGAAAAAATTCCCCAATTCCTCGTGTATAATACAATACAAAATTTCACAGCACTGACATTTTTAGTAATAACCCAAAGAAATATCGATACGAAGTAACGCGTACGATCGATTATTAAGATGAGAATGTAGAATATATCGGGAGCATCTCCTATCCTTTTCCTATATGTCTCTTCCTCTCCCCTTCCTATAACCCAAAATTAATTTTAAGATATTAAAACTTCATTTCCTATGTACTTTAGCATTAGAAACTTCTGTGGGTTGACGCCAGTTCACTTGTATATTTATCACTGTATATGTATTATGTAAAAGCTGTTTGTTTCTTACAAATAAATAAATCTTGGAGAACGATAAGTAAAGATAATCGAGTTCGAGTTCCGGTCCAATAAAATATATCTGTCATATATTATAGGTATCCATTTAGTGGCTATTGTGGTCAGGTCTACATCGCTACAATACCGTGTGAATTTTATAAAAGCATTGAAAGATTTCATGTTTAATTTTTATTTATTTAAATGAAGACAATATTAGCGAAACTCAATTGAAAATCTGGAGACAGAAAAAGATATTGGTTCCACTGGGACTCGAACCCAGGTCCCTTTGTCCCTATGCTTACATGGCAAATGCTCTGCCGATTGAGCTATGGAACCCATTTCCAATTAGGTCACTTTTAACTGTATCGTACTTCGACTAAGAACTACCAACACTATCTTCATTTTCTTAACGCACATATTATTGGCTGCTATCTTTTTTTTTATATATGATTGCAAGATTCAACCCGAACTAAATACTATCTAGTCTAGATAGTATCTGGATATATATTTTTTACGGTACTCCAGATTTCATGTCCGGGTTGAATCTTTCCCAAATGAAAGACTAAACCCTTCCACACACTTTTCCACAAATGAATATCTAGTAAATTAACGCAATGTAATTGCACTATATAAGAATAAAACAATACAAGAACAATACGTCAATCCACCAGAAACATAATGGGAAAATATTTCACCGACTCCAGATATTTTCATATCAGAGGGTTCGGCTCTGATGAAATCCTAACTGGTCCGATAAATCCTACTGATCCCTCAATATAAATATTTAAAAAATCTTTCGTAATCCTACATGTATTTAAAATGACCGACTTTTGCATTTTTATGTACAAATTTTTTGACAAATCTAATACGCCTAAATTTTGAATGAGAGAGCTAGGTATAATGCCAGTAGCCGAAATAACAAATGGTAATATTTTTATAGTCTGAGAATGCCAAATTCTTTTAATTTCATTTCCTAAATCTGTATATTTTCTTATTTTTTCAGAAACAGTTTTCTGAATATTACAAGAATTTGGTATAGCGACATCAATGATATAAGTTATTTTCTTAATTTTGTCATGTAAAACTATATCGGGTCTATTATGACTAATTATTCTGTCTGTCAGAATAGTTTTATCATAATAAATTTTATAAAATTCATTTTCTAAAAATGAATTTGGTTCATATTCATAATATGGTACATTACGGCAGTCAATCAAGTTATGTTTAATTACCAAACTTTGGTGAATTATTTTTAAAACTTGATTGTGCCTAAATGTATACTCGGACGGCGCTAATACAGAACATCCCGATATAATATGTTCCATAGTTTCCGGAAAAGCCAAACATTTTCTACATAAATCATCAATTTGATTTGCATCTTTGATGATATGCTTCCTATAATTTTTAGTATTAATGACTCTATCTTGTATGGCAAGCATAAAGCCTTCTATTTCTGCGCTCAACTCTCCAATACTCAACCATTTGTTTGACGAAAATTTGTCAACATATGTTTGGTTGAGATAATTGAAGTGTTTTGCGTGAAGAATTTTATTTGACCAGGAATCTAATAATTCCTGGTTGGTATTTATAAGAATGCTATTTATAATATTAAATTTAATTTTTATGTTATAGTTACCATTTAAGTCCACATTTTTAATACCTCTCCCTGAATGTATGTAATGGATCGTTATAACTTCAGTATTTTTCTTTATTTATTTTAGTGCCAGAAAGGCATATTGTACAGCCAATTGCTTTTACATTACATATTGTGCTTGCGTATTTTTTAACTGGAATAAATAAAATATATTTATGCGTTCAGGCGTTTGCAATATATTGCACAGATCGTAGCATTAAACCAAAAATGAGATACGAAACGAAAGTGCATCTACTAAAACAAGTGAAACACGAAAAGAAACATATTATAAAAATAATTAAATTTAATAACAATAATGGGGAGTAGTAAGTTTAATGAGACTAATAAAAAGTGGATGCAAGGCGTAAGAAGCATTGTCAAATAATTAGTTGCATAAAAAAAATACCTTCATATCTTAAATCTAAATGTAGTTAAAACTTATAGTGATTTATTTTTGGGTTGTCATGCCGTGTTGCGCTATTTCCTTCTTTAGCCAACGTTTTGGACAACATCAGCGTGTCTACAATCTGGGCAGATGTGTAGGTACTGATTACGTCATAATGACCCAAAAATAAATCATGATAATAGTTTTGGCCGTGAAATCTCAAATCATTTCTGTAGTTGAATTTCAATCGCTCGATATTTCAGTACGTAAAAATTGAGGTTCTTGTAGGTCGAGCACAACTTTACATATGAACCTATTTCAAGGTTAGCCAATATCGGTCGGTACCGGGTCAACAAGGGAATATAGAATTACTTACATTTTCCGAAACGCGCCACTATTAGGTAAATTTTCCCCGTAGTGTTTTTGTAATGCGGAATATTTAGATATCGATTCTGAACCACATCTTTGAATACGAAAATAAAATTCTAAACTGAAAAAAATTACATGTAAAGTCTTCTACCGAATATAGTGTTAGGTAAAACGCAAAAATAATTTTAACTTAAGATGAAGCCATACTAAATAATGCAAAATCATACAAAATCGTATGTTTTTGTTTTGAAAATTTAACCGCTTAGAAATATTATAGATGCTTCAATTAAATACTGCGTGTAGAACATACTTTGGCCCTTAAAAATATCGGTCATTTTTTTTAATAAATCTTTTAATAAGCTAAGAAAAAAATAAATTATTAGGTCTATAAAAAACATTTTTAAGTGCAAACTCTCCTACTTATAAACACTTTTTCGGATATGGTTTTATGGCATAATGTGGCAAATTCAGTTTCTTATATAATTATCGCAAAAAAATTGAAATTTACGCCCGATCCTCACAAAATAAAATATAATATGCATTTTTGCGTTGGTATTTTTGACATCACGGCGACAATACGGCAGTCGACGAATTTGTTACATCAAAGTGAACCTTATACCGTCCACCGAAGAACGACTGGCAGCCGACCCATTCTTCCGTCATTACTCCTCCGGACGGAGCGGAGAAACAACGTGTTAGGGTCCGCGCTGCTTGTTTTCGTGAAATCAATTTAAAAAATCCGTTTTATTACAAAAAAACAATGCATAAAAAAGGAATTAATGTTTTTTACAGGCCTTTACGAAATCAATATGTAAAAAAAAATCTCATATATCTTTTCCAATCTTTCCAAAAGCTTTTTCTCAAGTATTTTTAAACTCCTCCCATAAAAGTGCGGAATTCCGATTTCGATTTGTTCCGGTACTAGTGAATCGCCTTAAGAATCGTATATTTATGTAGCTGTATGTTATCTCAATTGCATGAAAATAAAATCAAATCTAAAAAACGTTAAAAAAATTCGTTTTTTTTTTAAATCAGCAAAGTGTTTATAAAAATGCAATTTAACAAAATAAGCATTATTTTTTCGTCTGTACAGTCAATTCCGCTTAATTAGAACGAAACGTTTTGTCCCAAATAAGTGACTGTTCCAAATAAGCGAAGTTTAAGGCAGGTAAAAAACATACATATGTATATATATTTATTGAGCTATTTTATGTGTACACATTTATTACAATTGTTACACTTATTCGTGTTCTCTCGAAAGTGTTTTTTAACTTTATTAAATTTTTGTCAAAATATTTCATAAAAAAAAAATAATATGTACTAACTGCAGGTAGATTATTATTTATGAATATGAAAATATAAAATTACTTATCAATGATAGGTACAAATAAAAATGTGGAACCGTCTGGCACGATGAAACATGCCGGTTTCATACTCATTGTAGAAATTATGTTTTTTTTTTTTTTTTTTTTTAATTATTTTTTATTTTCATTAATATGTTTTACATGTTGCTAAATGATCATTTTACATCTTAGGTTTTTTACTACTTTTCCATTTAAAGCATTTGCTTGTGTATGGAAAAGGAGTGAACATAAATGTGGTTATTACTTAGTACTTAAATAATTCATTTACATAAATATATGTGTGTTGTAATAGTATATAATAGTATATATTTAAAGAAAATAAAGGATATTATGGAAAACTAAGTATATTTGTATACATTTAAATAAAAGAAAGAATATTTTGGAAAACTAAGGATATTTGTAGGATAATTAAGTGGCATTAGTTTTTTTCTTCAGAATATTTTTAAAATGTCTCTTGACAGAGAGCAGTAATTGGATTTTATCATTAATGCTTCTGATTTCTTCTGGTAGGCGGTTGAAAAAAGTTCTTCCCTGGTAAGTGTAATGGTGTTGTGCAAAAGACGTATTTAGTTTTGGGCATATAAAAACATGTTTAAGTCGCGTTCTGTTTTCGTTTAAAAATTGATATTTATCTTTTTCTTTTATAATTTGAATTAATGAATTTTTAATATATAAATCTTTAAATGTAGGCACTTGGAATTCATCAAATAGGCGTTCTGTTGGGTAGTCCAAGGATTTTTTTAATATAATTTTAATAATTGTTCTTTGTACAATTTCTATTGGAACAAGGTTACATTTATATGCGGATCCCCAACTAATAATAGCGTATTGTAAAGTGGATTGAACTAAGGCATAGTAGACTAAATATAGATTTTTTATTGACAAAAAATTTCTAATTCTTAAAAATATGTATATTAATTTTCTAATTTTGTTTACTACTTGACATATTTGTTCCTTCCATTTCAGATTTTTATCAATAATTACTCCTAGATATTTTATTTTATTTGTTGTTTTTAATATTGTACAGTTTGATTTGCAGTAGTTTTGGCTGTGAATTTTAGTATTTTCATGTATGACAATGTTAAAATTTTTGGGAGCATCGTTTAAATGTATTGCAAATGGAATTACAAATGTCTTTTCACTATTTAGTGATAGTAAATTAGTGTCGAAAAAATTCTTAAGCATGTTAATGTCTTCTATGGCCTTTAATTCTACATTTTCCCAAGTCTTTCCACTTATTATTAATACTGTATCGTCAGCGTATGATGTAATTTGACCATGTAAAGGTTGAAAAAAAATATCGTTTACATATATAGTAAATAGGATTGGTCCAAGCACTGTACCTTGGGGGATTCCAAAGCTTGAAAGCTCTTGATCGCTATTAACATGATTGATTTTTACCACTTGTGGGCGGTTTTTTAAGTAGTTGGTGATCCATTTAATCGCGTTGCCTTTTATGCCAATATTATTTAATTTTTTTAATAGCATCTCATGAGATATGCTATCGAATGCCTTTCTGAGGTCAATAAATATACCCGCACATTTTTTACCTTTATCTACTGTTTCGTAAATGTATGAAGTTACGTTAGCAATAGCATCTTGTGTGCTGAGTGATTTTATAAAACCAAACTGGTTTTTGTGTATTATTTTATTACTATCTAGGAAATTTACCAACTGTTTTTTTACTATTTTTTCAAAGATCTTTCCTATATTAGAAATTAGACAGATTGGGCGATAATTTGTTACTTGGTGTGGATCTCCAGATTTGTAAATAGGTGAGATTATTGTGTTTTTGTAGTTCATTGGAAATATCCCTTTTGTTAAACTTAAATTTATTAAATGAGTGATGGGTTTAATTAAGTAAGTTTTCATAGATTTTAACATATGTGCCGTAATAGAATCAAAACCGGGAGACGAACCTCCTTTCATATTTTCTATTATTTTTAAGATTTCACATTCTGTTGTTGTTTCGAATGTTGAAAGTTTATTACGTTTCTGTAAATTTTTATTTTTATGTTTTTCCGGGTTAGAAGGCTTATGAATATTTTTCGCAAGATTTTTTCCAACATTTGCAAAGAAGGAATTAAAAATGTTTGCACATTGTTTAGGTTGCATATTGGCATCTATAATTTTTTTATCGTGTTCAATGTACTTAATGTTTTGTGTTTTTTTTGTATTGTCTATGGCCAAATTTACTGTTTTCCACATTTGTTTATGGTTATTTTCTGAAGATAATATTTTATTTTTAAAAAACTCTTCTTTACTTTTTTTAATATAAGATGTTAATTTATTTTTATATTTTTTATAGAAAATATACTTTTTCATGGTGGGGATTTTTTAAAGTTGTTTTGTAAAGTTTTTCTTTGTTCCTGATAGATATTATAAGTCCTTTGGTAATCCAAGGCTTTAAACATCTTAATTTTGATTTTATGTGTGTTATTTCAGTTGTCGAATTTTTAATGTGTTGTGACAAGATATTTTCAAAGTTAGTCGAACATATTTCGGTATCATCACTGCTCAAAACATTGTTCCAATCCTCCTTTTTTAGTTTTTCAGAGAGAAAATTCATATCTATTGTTGGTTTTTTGGTTATTAAATTATGTTTTTTATGTTTAATATTATTATTATACAGAAGTAAGCATGAATGATGATCAGTTATGTTAGTTTTCCAAACAATAGATTTTAATTTGTGAAGATCTTTAATGTTTATGTTTGTCCAAATGTGGTCTAAACAAGATGGAGTATGTTCTTTTATTTGTGCATCAAATGATTCAAGGAAAATAGGAATTGTCATTTTTTTCAATTAGCACTTGCTCTATCAGCATACTGACCTTTACGCATACCGCACGCCCGCCCCTCCTAAAATACGTTTACTGAGATACGTTTTGCATCGACCAGATCTGAATGTGTTCCATTAAATGGAATGGTGTCCCAGATGACCGAAGAAAATTAGTATTATTTTGTTTATTTTATTTCTGTTCCTGGGGTTTGGTCCCAAATAACCGGCTGTCCCGATAAACCGGTTTACCTATTAAGCGGAGTCGAATTTATTTTAATTTTCTATACTGATAACAATATCAGTGTGGCCGCTTGGGGATGGTGTTTTAAAGGGGTATGTGCTAAGACATCTAAATTCACAAACAATAAAAATATCATTAAAAATTATCGACTGCAGCGCACAAAAGCCTTGGTTCATTTTCCAAGTAGATGAAATATTAATATTTTTTATTGATCTTTCCACATTTTATTGCGACGTTAAATCTTCGACGGTCAGAAACGATGAAATAAAAATGATAGATGTGTGATAAAATATGTCGGCGTGCAAAACTCAGGAAAACATTGACGAGAATAACTAGGTATTCAAAATAGGCTGTCAACTGTTTGTTTACAATTTATCCTGAGATATTTTTAACCCATCACTCGCCGTAAGTTAAATTATTGACAATACTTGACATTAGTTAGTAAGAGCCTATTTGCAGAAGTAGCGAGAGGCACGGTATATTTTATTAATTTAAATTGTTCTGATATGCAATTTGCAACACTAGTCTGTTATTAACTGTTCTCTGTCTGAACTAAGATATATATGCACAAACTTACAGAACTACGGACAAAAAAAACTTGTATGCATATATAACGTGAATTTGCGGACTGAAATATTTGATAAAGCTCTATTTAAAACAGATTATTATTATAGACAGGTATGTAGTTATGTTCATTTTTGGTTTCCTGACTTATGTTGAGTTTAATAAAAATTATACCTACTTTTAAAAGTCTTTCGATATATTCTTTTTATTCGAGTGGCTACGTAAATATAATGTTATGCGAGAAAAAATGCCTTCAATGACCTCGGAATAAGAACAATAATAATAATATTCACATAATAAAAGAATAATCTCTCCATGGGG
This sequence comes from Limnephilus lunatus, assembly GCA_917563855.2. Classification (NCBI taxonomy): domain Eukaryota; kingdom Metazoa; phylum Arthropoda; class Insecta; order Trichoptera; family Limnephilidae; genus Limnephilus; species Limnephilus lunatus. The sequence continues at coordinate 71,656,875 of OU830598.1, read as the reverse complement.
AATTCAGTATCCCGGAGTTTGGTATAATAAAAGAATTCAAATGGAAAGTGATCTTACCGGCCTTAGATTTTGCTATGGGAATAATTGTAGCGGGTGAACGTAGATATACGGAATGGCTCTAGAATAGCACTCAAGAATTCATAAAGCGTTTTCTAATGAGATTGTAACAATGGAAAATATTCAGCGTTATTTTTCACCTCAACATTGACTCTGCCTGCGCGAAGGTAACTGAATAAATGGAAATATTTTGCAATTTAAATGAATTTAAAACCGAAACGGTTGTTTAAATTCATGTTTTCATTTGTTTCGAACACATTTTGTTTTTTAACTCCCTTCAGGAGGTAGAACAGAATTAAGAAGGAATCCAATAAAGGAGGACTTGATGGGTTTAATAAAAACCGAGGAAAATTGTTGGAACTCTATATCGGCCTCAGAAAGCAATCTGTTTATTCCCAAGGTTAATACAGCAATCCCGAGATTTCGCTACGGGAATAAAAATATTCAATCATTTAAATAGGCAACAACCCCGCCACTATATATTGTGCTCCCTGTTGGTCGGTAGATTAGGCGAAGGCAGCCAAACCAGACGATGATTTAAAATTCAAATTCGATCCATATACCTACAACGGGCTTTTTACCAGCTTGCTGCTAGCTGCTAGTTGTTAGATGCTATCTGCTCAGATCTTACTGCCTGAGCTAACCAAATTGATGAGAAAGGTTTTATGCCAACTCTTAATGATTGGCCCATGAATTATTCGATAAAGTTTTTAAATCGCTCCATCGGCACGCGAGACGCCTGTTTGGTTTACAGCGCTATTGCGTAGCTATGAGGTACCTATTAGTTTTTACATGGGTATTAGGTATTATTAATGTAAATGTAAAGGTATTAGGTATCCCATAGGATTTATTTATTACTGCCGGTATTCCAGCTCGATAGGAGTTCGGAAGTCAAATAAAACAAAACTTTTAAAGGCACGCGCCTAAAGCTGTAACAAGTATCTGAAGACTTTTGCTTATGTAATATCTGAATGCATTTTACAAGACAGGGATTCAAAAAAACTTTCACATTTATTTATTTAATCACGGCTTGAAGGCTTTTACGTAGGAACGTTATAAATTTTAGGTAAGTTGTTAAATGACGAATAATAAATGTAAATAACGACAAGATTAATATAAAAGAAGTAAGTAGGTGCAATACAAGCGTGCAGTTACAGCGTAGTCCTAAAAGCCGTTCGTAAAAATCTTCCTGCTCACACATCTTGTATGAAACCGAAAAAGGCAGAAGACACCAAAATGTTTAACGTCTTTAACCACGTTAGTGTGTTTATTTCGAATTGTGTAGTTATTATATATTGCTAGTGGTCGAAGGGTAGAACCGCAATCCAAAGTTACGATTTGTAATTGATCTGTAGAAGAGATGAAGCGTTGAAATCATTACAAAATTAACTCTAAATATCTTATTTGGTTATATTTTTATGTATGCGCAAGTGCCGGCAGCTGGTGTCCCCTTTGTTTAAATTTTGTTAAGAAGGTACCTTCAATTATTCTGTGAAGATTCCCTTTGTTATAGTCAACCTCCGATAGAAGTCAACCTCTACCAGAAGAGGCGAGGTTAGGAATTTTCCCTCACTTTTTTCATCAGTCCGTTTGGACTGAAAAAAGATCATGTTAATTTTTAAAGTAACTTTGCGGATCTCAATAGATACTGAACTCTCACCAAGATAAATATATTAGACTGCAATAACACACACCATAATAAACAGGGTGTTAAGGGACGTCACGTACTTGACTTACCAGTAATTTCTGACATAATTTGGAGTAAAAATGTACGCGAAATTTTGGTCTTCGGTGACTCTTTTTGGTCTTTCTTTCTTTTCTCGTGATAATAGGTATAATTTCAGAATTTTTTTAGTTACAATTACACACAGTTGTCACATTTGTAAAAATACATCCCGACCCCTTATGTGACGTCCGTGTATTTTTGTCGATTAAAACATCATTAGTCCGAGAGTCTTCACGAAATTTTAATTATCACTCCGCACCGCGCTGACAGCGGAACCAAACGGAAAACAACACGTTTCTGTGAAGTCGATGTTCTCAGAAATTACTGAAACCGTATCCATCCACGCGGAATCGCTTCTCTCAGGCTAATGCTAAAACTCGACGCAGAATAGAAAGAAAATATGATTCATTAATTATTAGAGTATCTTGCTTGAACCATCGTTAAACTTAATACAATGACCAGATTAGTTCTGAGAAGGATTCCAACACCAGCGCGGTGAAGGCTATGAATTTAGTTGTTTTATTACGTTGCGGTCGCGTCGATTACCGCTTGGCAAGAGACCATCAAAACAGAAACGTTGTTGCCTTAAGAGGAAGCCGTAAGTCAAAAATGCATACATTTTCAACGTGCGTTATTTCGTCACAAATATAGGTAATAAACATAAAATTCGCTTGGCATGTGGAATCTAGGGGACACGATTTCAAGCATAAAAATGTATTTACTTTGTCAATAATTTTATAAGAATGAAAAAGTTATCAATGGAAACTGTCACAGATAATTTTAGCCATAAAACTGTATTTTTTAAATTGTTTTTTTTTTAGTATTCGTTCATACATTTCTAATGAAGAAATACAGTTTTGATGGTTTACGTCCATATTTTTTATAAAGTAATTAACACATTTATTTTAATTCCTCTCAACAGAAACGGTAGGAAATGCTTCAATTTGTCCTAAGCATATTTTTTGCATTCATAAAATAAACCAATTCGTAGTAAAGATTAATCTAAAATAGTGATATAGCATCAAGTTTTGGCTTTATTGCTGTGGTTTGTTACTTGATCTGAAAGGCCAGGAAATCTCCACCGTCCTATTCCCCTTTTCAAAATATGCCCTAATTTGGGAGTGCCATTGATAGTAACACTGGCTCTGGGAAGTTTGGACTCTCGTAAACATACAAATTATTATTGATTACTAGCGCAGATCCATGAAAAAATCACAAGATATTAACTTTGTTGTATTTGTTAATCTCATTAACCTTTCCAAAAAAATGTTGTCAATTTTCTCTAAAACATAATTATATTTTTTATTAAACTTTTGTTTGAGAGATTCCAATAAACTTTATAATATCAACAATAATGGAGGATAAAATAGCAACTTTAGATTAGTAAAATATTGTAGTGTTCGTGAGCAAAGTTGTTTCTTCTCCAAGCATTTCTAATAAAAGTGTGTTTATCTTAATTGATCTTCCACGTAGATCTGTCAAAAAATTGAACAAAACCAATAAGCATTTCTAATACAGAATTAATGTTTTTTTTAATAATAAAATAAAATAGGTAATTATATTTACGTACCTTCTTTATCGCTTGACTGAAAAATCAGTTTCAATTTTGAAAATGAAACTTGTATTAACAGCAAATTTGAGTTTATTACACAGGTATATTTCACATCACGCTCAACATCAACCGAATTTAGTGTATGTTTGATATTATTAGACTACCTATTCTAAATTACCGAATCACAAAAAAAATCATAATTACCTACGACTAAAAAAAATAAGGAGGATTAATATACATAAGTATTCTTAACTTCAAAATTTCTCGGGCAAATGCAAAAAGAAAAAATTTACAATATAACTTATCTTTAATTGGAACATTTTCTGTCTATGGGGGTGACCGGACAACTCAACAATACGCAACTTCATCACCTCCTTGAAAATTCATTAAAAACGATCTATTTTTTTTAAATTGTTCAAATGGGTTACGTTAGCATAGGTTATGGGCTACTTTTTATTTATTTTTTTCATGACTTTCAATGACTTTTGAAGGGGAAGTTGAAATTGCATTCTGTTGTGGAACCATTTATTAATAGGTACGGCATCACTATTACTCCGAATTGTTTTTCGGTATGCAAATTGCAGGGTCACAGTTATCCTGATTAGCGAACCGATAAGAGAGAGCTCTAGAATAATAGGAAAAGCTAAATTTAATAAAACAACAACTCAACTCCAATTCAGAAACAATTTATTGCTAAGCTACATAATACACATCAGACGATGGATTTAAAATCAAGTTATTTTGTGTGAAATGCGTATTCAGCCAAAACGCAACACGAAGAATATTAATTCTGGTGTGAAGCCTACATATTATTTCAGTGTGTTGACTCCAGCCGGATCGCATTGTATTAAATTTCAGTGTTCTGAAAGCTTTAACGGTAATGGTTATCGTTAATTCTAGAATGGCACTGATTTCGTCCTTCAACCCTTCCGTAGATACATACGCAATTGGATAAATATTAGTACGGGTTCAGTTAACACATCTAATTGAATATACAAAGGGTGTTAGTTGTTTCGGCAGTGTGGAATTACGCTGCGGTAATTTAAATTAATGAACAACTATCCTAATTCAAAAAACCTTTTAATACCGGCTTTACTACCCGGCTTTGCCTGAGTTCCATTACTGCATTTGAAAAAATTCCAGAAATATAATATAACTTGTCAATTTTCACGAGCCCTAGCTCATCTCTCGATAGTCTTGAACAGTAACCGGACAAATCAGAGAAGCGACAAATCGGATGTACCTTACCACTATTCAAAATTGTTCTGATTTGTCATGTAACCGCTTAAAATATTGAACAGTATTATTTCCGTAGTGTCTGTGTGGTTGAATTTCAGAACCCAGCTACGAGTGCATGTCGGACGCCACGCCATCCGCGCCGCGCTACAAATAACATCTGTGTACGTGAAATTTCACACAAAGCTACTGTTATAAGTCGATTTCGAATTCAAGAATTTGACACAAGATGTCGCTACTTCCGTCAGCAGCTCGCATGTGGACTTTTCTTATCTAGTACTACGGATTTATAGTTTGGAGATATGGAGAGATTACATAATATGGCGTCATTGCCTGTCAGGGTTACTTTAACGCGGTTCCTAACTGTCACTGGATCACAGTGGATCCGAGGAACTGGCTATTTTTGTAACCAGTTCTTATCGGATTTATAAAATCGTTACCTACACTCAAACTGGGCGAAGCCGAACTAAAAACCACCCGCAGTGCATTGCAACAAAAACCTGCGGATCTGGTTTTTAAGTGGTAGCGAACATAATTATTTTTACATGAATGCCTCGTAAGATCCTCGTGAAAATTCGATAGGGCTATGGCTTCCCCTATTTGTTGTAGAAATGTTGTGAGGATAAAGGAAACGAGATATGAGTTAGTTAAAGAAGGCACAAATTGAGTACCTGGCTATTCAGATCTGGTCACCAAACACGACTAAGCAACGTTTCGATTAAGAATTGTGGTGTTTCGGCAGTAGGTATCTACTGTACAACCTATTTACCGATTTGTACATAACATAGTAGTGCACTCTAACAACCTTACTAAAAACAATATATATATTTGATAAACAACTGTATATATTAAGACCTTACTTAGAAACTCACAAAAACAGTTAATGGAAAGATATATCCATTGCTTATCCAGTCATAGAAGGGGTAGTTAGTCTTTTGTATAAACTGTTTTTTATTTATTTTTTTTATTACAGAAAATAGGTTTTTTTCTTGTTTACATTACACCTGCAAAGCTACTGCAAGTAGCTTTTCGGCAGGAAAATAGTGTGGATAAAAACATAGTACATTATAAAATGTCTTACAATAGAAGAAAAAAATATTGCAATTTAATAAAATACGAGTACAAAATAGAAACATAAATAAGTATAAAAACTATTAAGACAACGTCTAAAAAAAAATAAAAATGTACGAGGAGTCATTTAATACAGAAAATCTGATTCCAATAGCCATGTTTTTAACAATAGTCTAAATTTATGTGTCGAGCAACATTTCCAAATCATATGGCAGCATATTAAATATGTTATTAAAAATAATTATCATCGAATTTTTCCAACGTACCTATTTTAATTGTTCTATATATTTCTTATTTTTTAAGATGTCGAAAAAACAAATATCATTGTGGAAACTAGATAGCCTTTAAGGTTTTTTTTTCTAAATTATACTACCTAATATTAAAAAATTGCAAAACTTAAAAAGTTAAAAAAGGCTTTCCACAAAGGAAAAAATATATATTATTCAGGTCACACAGTCCTTTTATTGTTAATTATCACTTCACTTTTACCTCGTCCATATAATAAAAAAAATGAAGTTTGCTTTTAATTCCCAAAATATAATCCAAAAAATAACCAAAAATAAACTGTCATTTTAAAGCATTGCTTGCACATCTTAAAACGTCAATTTCTTCTATACGTTTACCAACACATATATTAGACATTTATGTTATAAAAAAACATCACTTTCAAGAAATACTTATAAATTTGAGACAAAATTTTATTTGAATATTTGAAGAACGGTATAACCGTACTTTCTGACAACACGAAAGTTCAATTTACAACATGCAATTACCGCATAATTTCTTTACTAAAATTGACGAAAAATAATACTAATAAATTTTAAATATATTGAATTATGCGAATATAAAAATAAATTAGCCGTTTTGTGAAACGATAACACGATTAAAAAAGAGATCACAGACATAAATATCTACATAGAGCCCTATCATGCGCAGGGGACTAGGCGCGCTTACAAAATGATCATAATTGCGCATGCGTGATTGACGAATAACATAGGTAGTTGGATTATTTTTTTATCAGTAACAAATCAAATCTGTCTTTGTCCAATCTGTGACTAAAACACCGTATAACGCCCTTGAGGTGATTTTTAAGCGCTCTTTAGGTGATTTTCTCACGAAAATGGTGCTGTAAAAATCATCCAACAATTATTATATAAATATTATAACGGTTGGGAATTGATTTTTTTTATTATTAAATTTGGAAATGATTTTTCTCCTTAAAACATCAACTTATTTGAATTTAGAATGGAAATTTGTAATGTAAGAAATTAACTTAAATTAAGTATTTTTTTAAAAATTACGAATTTTCTTCATAAATGAGACATTCATAAAATACTTTGTTCCGCGTTTAGCGCTCAGCGATTAGCCCGGCAGTAATAACGTTGAACGTACAAATTTATAAAGTGTTACTTGTGCGCGCGGTGACCGCTTATTGAAAACCTTAAAACAGGTCTTAAAGCTACGAAGTCGCATCGCATCCGTCGGTTTATAGTTTTTTACCGGCAGTTTTACGGTCAGCGGTCCCCTTGTTGCAAGGCCGGCTCGGATTACCGCAGACAATGGCTCACACCTCCGAGTACCTACTGTTCTGAATGGTCCTACCGCTAAGAACTCGGTTTGGTCCTGTCTTTCTGTTAAGTAGGTTGTTTATGAGAAAGAGTGAGAGGTTAGAATACACCTATCAGCGGTTTGCTTTTATTTATTTTATTTATTTATTTATTTATTTATTTATTAACGCCGATTAAAGCGGCTTTTACAAAAGAATTACAATTATTTTACATATGAATACAGAATATACATAGATAAAAAATATGTACCTGTATTTACACACTGTATGAACTTGCCACTGAGAGATCAGTTGTGGCTTCTACTGAATTGTACTTATTGTACCCAGTGGCTGCAAGTTAAGTGTTTTTAGTAGGTAACACCTTGAACCACATACTTGTGTTCTACTTTGTGTTAGATCACAAGGGCTCATCATATGAAATACGGCTTTAGGATTTACTGGGTTCGTAAACCGGGGCTAATTTATATCTTGCGGGGTACCTTTTCATAAAAAAGGAATATTAATGACTCTTAGGGGTCCCTAAAATATTTTCTTTACAGCATTACATTGCATCAATTTGCGGTTTCCAATGAGATAAAAAGGTATTAAAAAAGTAATGCATAGTTACTCCCTCTTAGTATATTTATCAAAAAACTAATTTATAAAACTACTAAGTACGCTTTAAACAACAAAAATATGTTGTTCATACTTCACATTACCTTTCCATTCAATTTCAATACTACTACCTACTCATAGCCTTAAAAAATATTTTAGTGAAAAACTCCTGAGTCACAAAAATAACCCCGATCTATGGTTCCTTTAACACATATTAAAAGAAAAATTACACATACATTCTGTTGTATTTCTACGGCTTCAAATGATTTGCCCAGTGTTTTTTTAGTGAGTTTATTTTCGGATTTTTCGGCTCTTTCAGGCTTATCGGGTTTATTCGAGCTTTTAAAGCGATACAATGTGAATTAACGCAAAATCATGCAAAAACACGTGATTAAAATTTTAACCCTCATCTTTTTATAAACCTAGAAAAAATAAGATATTAGACCCAAAAATAAGTGCAATATACCTTACCAACCCCCTTTCTAAAATATATATTTATGTATATTATTTTTATTTTTTTAACAATAGCTCCACAGGAGGCCCTGAGGAAAATAATTTCCATCAGGGCCTATGTCATCTTAGGGGATGCTGTGTGGAGGTTCTTTTTTAAGGAAAGGAATGAGAGAAAGTTCTGGGAAGGAAAAGGGTATGAGGGGTGGATGGTAATCTGGGGGTCAGTGTATTCAGCAGTGACCGACGTATGAATCCATCCCTCCAACTGCAATGTTAGGAGATGACTCGAGAGAATCCGGCTGAAGGTCTCGGTTAGGTCTACCTCAAACGGTTTCTCCCGATCCGGCCCGCAACGCGGTAGGTGAGCAAACGCATTCGTCGCCAAGACATATACAAACCTTCCCCTCATGGACTCGGCACCTCTGTTAAGTCACCAAACGTAGCGAACTACTTAGGGTGACCTATTACAGGGGTGTTGGTTATCCAATAAATTCACGGGGCGGCGGTACCCATACCCGTTCCCCAAATTGTAAATTTCATAATTATTTTTATTCTAAAGGGAAATATTTTCTTTTTTTTTTTAAATCACTTATAATAACTTTTTCACTAACCCATTACTACAGATTGGTTTTATAACTCACATTGTGATCGAAAAATCAACTTTTAGAAAAAAAAACCCACCGGTTTTTACGGGTCCGAGAAAAACATTCCATTGATTCCATTTAATGTATATACCTATGTGTAAAATAAAGTTTCATTTTACTCGTTTTTTTCATTAGTGATTTCATATCAGATCGTGACAACCATGAAAAAAAAGTTCATAACTGAATACCGCGTAAAGTATGAGTAATAGCCAAAATCAAATTATCATTATTAATTTGTACGGACCAGAAGCATATACCGTCACCACCATCTTGTCCTGATTTTCGGAGGCGCAAATGTCTAAATTGGTGCAGATTACAGTTTGTCGCAGCAACTCAAAGTTAAGATCTTTCAAATAAAGGTATATAAATCAGTAAAAGTGTCCAAAGAATTGAAGAGCTTCCTCGTTAAAATCAGCACTCTTCCTGCCCATGCCAATTTGAGGGGTTGTACGTTGCACTTATATGTAGGTAGAGAGTGAGTGTATGAAGGTAATGTGCATAGAGTATATAGGCAGTGTGTGTATAGAAGAATGTGGTATGATTCACGCGCGGCGGCAAATTGCGAGACGTATTACGTCAATTAAAGTAGTGTCACCTGTTAAGCGGGAATTCATCTGCCAAGGTGAGCGCCGTATACGAGTAGCATACTCGTAGCATCTTTGACACCTAAAACGTTTATGGGGTAGGAAAATTACCACACTCTTAGTAAGTGTATACAAATATAATAATAAAAAGCCACCTTGATTTAACCACCGTTTTTGAAGTTAAACTTCTTTACGCACGCTCGACTTGAGGGGTAAGCAGGTAAATGCGTTGCGAAAATCGGAATGCGTTATGAAAAGTGTGATGTGAACGATGATCGATGCGAACGTTGATCGATGCGAACGGTATCGGGCATACTGTACAACTACGGTAAGGCGTACATACTAACTAACCCAAGGTCGTAGGTCACCCCAAGGTCGCAGGTCACCCCAAGGTCACCCCAATTTAGCAGGTCACCCCAAGGTCGTAGGTCACCCCAAGGTCGTAGATCACCCCAATATCGTATGTCACCCCAATGTCATATGTTCTTTTATAAGTTCATGAAGTTTTACTTCCATCGTGTGGTCTAAAGCACACTCGCTTTTTTATAAGCATACTAGCTGGTACCCGGCATGCGTTGCTATTCCATTTAATAAATAAATCGTTTCTCCCTGCGCGTCAGTTTCCATTCGTCCCGTTCACCTTCCTCCTCCCCTTCCTCCTCCGGGCTCCTTTCTTCCACTCCTCCTCCCACACCTTCCCTTTCCTCACTTTACTCCCCCCCTTCCCCCATCCCATGAACCCCCTCCTGATTTCCCCTCCCCCCTCCCGTATTCGCCTCCCCCCTCCCGCGGATACCCCTCCCGGGTTCCCCTTCCCTTGTGTGATTTTCTTCAGGGTAGTCAATGTGATAAGAGGAAGGAGAAGAGCAAGAGCAAGGTTGGGAAGTTTCCAGATATATTCAGAGTTGGTCGCTTAATACGACTAAAGCAATTTTTGAGAGTAACTTCCACCGGATTAGAAAAAAGCTGAAACTAGTTGGAATGCATGGACATACAAATAGATGGACCTGCCCTAAGTGATAAAAGGCGTATTATTTCCCCCTCCCATTGGAACCATTTTATCGGAACCGGCTGAGCTTGCGAGAGCCTTGCGTGAATCTAAAAAATGTGACGTCATCATTCTTGTCCGGACCAGTGTCGAGCTCTCATCGGTATATTTTACGAAATAACACGGCAAAATGGTGACTTGTGTTATTAAAATATGTAAAAATAGAATTGAATAAGATAATAAACCCGATTTTCGCATTACATTCCATAGGTAAGCATTATTTTAGGCTTATTCAGATCATATAATATGTTGACACATCGAGATACATGGCAACGCGAAACACAAAGCCGCTGTTTCATCTAGATACATGGCGACACGAAACATAAAGTAGCTGTTTACTAAGGTAAGTAAATTATGAAGCATTTGTAAAAGTGTCTCAACTAAATACGGAAACAAAATATTTCACTCCGAAAGTAAGTTAAACTTTCCTTTGCCAAATTTGGACTTCAGATATTTGTTCATATCGTGGCTAGCAATTCGCGCTCCCATGTAAAAAGGTCGATTCATTCAAAAGCAGATTTAACTTTGAAGAACTAAATAGTCATATTATAATGAGATGCCTATATACTGTTAGATTGATTTATTGGCGAATCACAGTCATCGTCCCTCTCTTCGCCCCGCCATAGAGTTTTTACCCCTCATCTGTATGTTCTGGTCTATTTATTTGTATGTCTATGGTGGAATGGTAAGCTTATTCCAATTGTAGTAAATATTTTCAATATCGCCTTGGTGGGAGACCACTATTCAGAATCGAAATGATGGATTCTTTCAATCGCTTTAACTATGTTTAGTTACACAATCTGATTATCTAGGTTCCTAAGTTGGTATCTACTTGTAGCCTGTTCTCGTTTAATCGAACTTTCTCGGTCAAATCGAGCCGTTTACTATGATCGCTCTTTTCGTGTAACTGGCCCTCTCATTTGGAATAAACTTTCCTCAGCTTTTAATAAAATTTTGAATTTGGCAGAATTTAAACGGGCTTTAAAAATAAAATTATTTAAAAAATCGTACCCTTCATGAATCCTAATATCTTTTCAATACAAGTAATAAGCCATTTTCTCAAGTATCCGGTAATTGTTTGGTTTCGGTTTTCTCCTAATTGTACTCTTATGTTTAATATCCGAATTTAATGTCGAATTTATTATAAGAAGTTATAGTAGGTATTATATTTTTGTTTAAAAGTTCTTGTTTTGTCCTGTGTTACAATAACACCGTTATTGTCTATTATTATTGTACTGTGTGTGCTATAACAGCACTGTTTTGTTTATCTTTGTTCTCTTGTCGTTGTTTTGTAAATACTGTATATTCTATATTGTATAGGTATTATTTTATCAACATTCTGTAATGAACTCGTAAGGAGCGCTGTAGGATTATTTTTAAATTTATTATAGTTAAGCGCACTTGAAGTGAAATGACACAAAACTGCGCTATAAAAATATTACGTTATTATTATTATTCTCCTTCCTCATTCTAAAATACCGTATAAGGCCAAATAAAGAAATATATTGCCGAAAATACAATTATTATTACAACTGTAATAATTCCGTCCTCAACTTGATTTATGAAGGTCATTTTGTAACATGTATATTTATAAAAATACCAAATAAAAAGCTCAAATAAAAAAATGTTTACGACGTAACCGCATTAGTGAGATAAATTCCAGATGTTCGGATACACTTAATTTCATCTCGGAAACCGAACAAAAAATACGCTTCTGTGTGATGTGTCTAGGCTAGGCTACCAAATATAGGACCTGTCTAATGAAGTATTCTATTTATATTTACAAAATTAGGTGGTGCGGAACACACTAGTTCCATATGTTCACAAGGCATAAATACCCCAGACACAGATAAGTATTATAAGTACCTACATTGCGACGATGATTTAAATTAAAAAAATGATGGATTCTTAGGACAGGTTGTTTAAAAAAAATTGATGAATTCACCAAATATTTGAAGTTAATTTTCACGTTCTGTGTAAGTTCTATTTAAGTTCTGTTATTATGTCATTGTAGGCCAGTTGCTTCATATTACTGAATTTATCGCAGACCTTGAATAGAACTTATAAAGTCCGTTAAAATTAACTTCAAATATTTGATGAATTCGTAAAAATTTTTTAAACAACCCATCCTTAATTTTTAACTAAATAATGGTAATGATTTTTTTTTCATTTCAAGATGGATAATATCAAATACCCTATAATTTTAATAATTTCTCCAATATTTTATTTAATAATATCTCCAAGATCTTATTTAATAATATCTCCAATATTTTATTTAATAATATCTCCAATATCTTATTTAATAATATCTCCAATATTTTATTTAATATATCTCCAATATCTTATTTAATAATATCTCCAATATCTTATTTAATAATATCTCCAATATTTTATTTAAGAATATCTCCAATATTCCAATATTCTGACATTTCCTATACATTCTGATAGCATGGCATGGCAGCATGCCACACTGGATCCTCCTAGCGGCGTGAGTTGTGCGCATTGGTTTTTTTTCATACATTTAGTGTAAAAACAAACTGTATTTTATGTTACAAAATAAATTATAGAAATCAAAAAATATGTTTTTCACTCACGCATACAAAGATATTAAAGCGGCTTTTTACTTTGTCTTTGGTGGTTTGGGAAGGTAATAAAATATTATATAATTGTCTTGTATTTCTTTTTGCTAATTTCACTTTTTGCAAGAAATAATAAGAATTATTATCATTAATTATATTTATGTATGCTTTGATGAGGGCATTTAAATATTTATTTTTAAATCATTATTTATAACAGTTGTTCAGGTAAATTTTTATTATTAAAATCTGATTATACGAATCTAGTTTTAATATTATTTAGAGAAATTCTAATATAATAGTCGTCAATATTTTGCATTTATTTAGCCGAGTCATTTGAAAAAAATGATCTTAAAGAATTATCATATTTTATAGATTCTAAGGTCATTGTCTAAACTACCAATAACTGCTAATTTTCCGTTAGGTACTTACATAAAAAAAAATCACATTCACATTATATGTTGGATATGTATATTCCAATATGTAAAGGTCTGAAAAAATTATTAGGATAAAAAGATTAAAACTCAATCCTAAAACCAGTAAAAGTGGGTGTATGGAAAATATTTTGATATATTTAATTAAAACATATATCCATTACAGAGAATCCACGAATAATACCTATCCCAAGGATTCAATAAATTTTAAAAAAATGTACTTTATTGTTGGTGACACCCTTCGACCAAGTATATCCACGTCAATGGTGACACCAAATCAACATTCAATCACATTTCCCAAATCAAAAGATTAAAACTCAATCCTAAAACCAGTAAAAGTGGGTGTATGGAAAATATTTTGATATATTTAATTAAAACATATATCCATTACAGAGAATCCACGAATAATACCTATCCCAAGGATTCAATAAATTTAAAAAAAATGTACTTTATTGTTGGTGACACCCTTCGACCAAGTATATCCATGTCAATGGTGACACCAAATCAACATTCAATCACATTTTCCAACTGCGGACACAAGCATGAGGGCGAACATTAGATATGTGCAACTTTACTTTGACAGTATATTGGCGGCATCTATTTTGAATTTCTCCATTTTAAAGTCACAGATATCTCTATAAAACAGAACCTTATGGATTCCGTTCATGGTGGCTGTCGGCAGACATACGGGACTATTGTGAGCAGTCCAGACGATTGAACCTGTGAACTGTGAACCTCTAATTTTGTGAACCTCCCTCATTGCCGTAAGATGCGATCAAACAATCTTTGATCATCATATTTGAAAAGCTTAGTTCAATGAATAGGTCCGACAAATTGGATTCATCAGCCTTGTTACCGATTTTGAATCAAAAAGTATATCTCTAAAGAGATATTACGTTATTATTAGACAACTGTTTTTTTCTTGATATATAGGCATTGGACATGTAAAAATATAAACAATTTTTAAGGTCATTTGAACATTTTCAAAGTTTTTTCAATTTTAAAATCTTTACTTGTTTTTATCTTGTATTTTATCTTATTACATTGTACTTGAGAATTAACTGAAACTTTGAGGAGTCACACGATATTTAAAACAAATAAAAAAATTACGCCTAATCAATTCGTTTTTTGTTATAAATATCCAGACAGCTCGATAAAATTTATACCCAAAGCAGGGTGTAGATTGTAGATAGGTATTTACAGCGATAAAAGGTAATCCAAATGTTCCTAATATAAATACATATTTGACTGATCTAATAGCGAAGTCTGCTTTAACTCAACCGTTTGGCATTTGTCTAATATCTGAAAATCTGCTACATCAAGCAATTTAATTAGATGGCTAACTATGACTTATTTTGACTGGGCTACCAGAAGAAACTTTGAAAAAAAAAACAATAAAATTGCTATTGAAATTGTGATGTTTCTTTAATTTTTTTCTGTAAAATTCTTTAACTATTGATTTATATACTTTAAGAAGAGTATTTGTGGTCTAAATAGATTTGATTTTTATACAATTTTATTCTGAAACTAATGAAATTTTGCACACTTGACCTTCAAACCACACTTGACAAGAAATGTTTGTTTTGATTTAATAAATAATAGAAAATTATAAATATAAGTACTTTTTGAATGCAAGATCTACTTACTCTTCACGGAACAACTCGCTATTAATTTATTTTGAATTTAAATATTCAAAGTTATACAACATTACATTTATTTAATTGATTGTTATATTCTGAACCGATCCGGTTCTTTCTTTAAATATGCAATGCAAAAAGTCAATTCAGAAAATTCGCTAAAACACAATGACTGTTCTCTTTCAATCAGGCGGCATTCAGTCAAAAAACTGCCAAAACATTACAGAAAAAGATCATTTATGAAACACCAACGATGACGTTACAATCATGACAAGGTCCATTCAGTATCAATAAAAACCGTATCACAGAAAACAATACTATTTGCTAAGAAACGACAGACCGCATGAAAGAATTTCATTCAATTTCAGATAACATAATAAAATAAATGAAAATAAGACGGATAAAAGTCAATGAACGTCCGGGTTTTAACTGTTATTGGCAGTTTTTGTTTTCTATTCACAAGGTAATATATGGATTGATCGTTGAAAATTTTAAAACTCGAACAATGAACACAAAAGTTGTGCTTTTTCTGCATGGAATTCCTAGGTCAATGTAGCCACATTGTGCAGCTTGTAACGTCAATTCCATTATATGCAGATGACTTTTCATAGACATTAAATGACAGTAAAATTTTAACCGTCGACGAATAAGATAAGCTGCCATTATGCTTGCTCCCACAGAGTGAATACTGACGTCAGCGCTTGTTACTTTTTTTTAAATGTTTCAATAAGATAAACAATTTCGACGCAATAATACTTTTAAAAAATATGTAACCCCACACATACCAAGATCTGATCCAGTTAACAAGCTATTATAAGCTTTTTTATTGAAAGTTTTTGATACACGTCGATGGAACTGTTAAATTGATGATTTTTATCATAAGATGCCAGACTACCTTCACACTGCGCAAAGGAATAATAATGGCTAATTGGGGCATCAAGGAGCAAGCCGATAGGTAATTCTAGCCTGAATCATGTCACATAGTGAGCACATGATGATGATGATGATGATGATGATGATATTTAACACAAAGACCTTTGTTCTACTTATATAAACAAGAATGTAACAAAACTTCTGAGCGCACATCTCAAGAATCTCTAATATAATTTGTGAAGAAATTCCTATATATTACTTAATGAAAACCTTTTCATCTTAGCATTCGGAGACTTTTTAGTTTCAATTTAAGACAAATAACAACCATCAGCCATCTCGTGCGAAAGAAAAGAATTTTTTTAAATTTGAAATGTTCCAGATAATATTTAACAATTTCACCAGAAACCATAATGCTTAATTAATTCAAGAACTTGGGTAAAATATGTAGTTCATAATATATTCAGGAATAGAAAAGAAAAAAATTAAAAAAATAACTTAGGCACTTAAATAAAGCAAGGAATTTAGAAAGAAATCAGGCGAATCACCATAACTCGTCGGTTGACCGACGGACAAAGCTCGTGCGCTATAATCTGCAGATCTGGTAGGGTTTGAATTAGTGGAATCAGGAATGGCGTAATGGCTGGCCACCCTAACGATTGAAACTACCACCCCAACGTCCCTTATATTATATTCCACAACAGCCTGCTCCACTAACAACTGGCAAACTACCCTACCTGCTCTTTAATGTATGCGACAGGTATCATCAACCAGTGTTCTAATCCATAATATGATATTCGAATATTTTTTCGACATTTACGTCCTCTGTTCTTATAAGCCGAAACGAATCCTCGAGATCCTAAAAATTTCTTTCTCAAATTGAAATGTTTTCTCAACGTTCCCTTCCCACTCTTTTCATGCCCTCAAGAATAATAATAATTCAAATTAATAAATTACTTTGTTTTTATCACTATAATTGATTATAAAAAACCGACATGTTTCGTAAGCCAGGCTTACTTCATCAGGGTTGTATTATTAAAACCCTGATAAAGTAAACTTGGCTTACGAAACATGTCGGTTTTTTTTATAATCAATTATAGTGGTAAAAACAAAAGTAATTTATTAATTTGAATTAAAATGGTGCCACAAAATAAGTTTGCGGTTTTAGAAGTGATAATAATAATAACTAAATAAATGATTCGAGTGCCCATTACACATATAATTTCTATGGCTCGATCTAATTATGCAAATACAGATAAAGAACATTATTTACCTCACTGGTCACTTCAGAAAAACACAGTTTAAATAAAAAAGTAAGATAATTACTAGAAAACACAAAAGAAAAGAAAAGGAAATCTAATTTACTTTTTCACCGATGACGGTAGTTTCTAGGAAAATTATCTTAGGAAAAAACCCCTTTTGCAAGTTAAGCAGTAAAATATTAAGGTGAAGAAGCAATATAATTTTTTTTTTCCGTATAAAAACTCAATTCATCCAAGAAAGCCATACAAATACAATATTGGATTGTATCACCGGTACAATATTATATTTGTATGCCTTTCTTTATACGAACAAAACTATTGATTTATATTCGTTTTGCGGTTTTATGGAAGTAAACAAACAATATTCATCTTTATATTTTACAGCAAAACTTGCAAAAAGGGTTTCGGCCATCTATGAACGAGGGGATTATGAATTATTTTAAGTTCACCCAAGGGGAACGCCAGCTCGGTCTTTTTCATATAAAAATTTAATTCGGATTTGAGGCCAAAATATTTGGCCAAATGGAAGAGGTATTGTTTTAATCAAAAGGTGTAGCAAATACCTATTAGGAGACTGAATTCTAGTTCTAGATCTAGATGCTCTGAAATCTGGGAATATTTAAATACACTCAATTGGGAATTGGGATGGCCATAGTCATACTACACCGACTGACACCGTTCCCTTGGGACTCTTCGGTGCTATTCACATAAAAAAATAAAGTAAAACCTTCTTTTAAGTATGGGACAAAAATGTTTTTGAACACCTTATACCAATATATATTTTTTAAATGAAAACCATAAAACTTAAAACACAATGTTTGAAAATAGTACTATGTGTGCATGAAGACTAGGTAGGTATCTGTACGGAGGCTCATAATTTAGGAGAGTACCTACTTTGTCTCCTACAAAATAAGTATTTCTCAACAGTCATTTTACAAAGATTTTTTTATTGATAATGATGGCATTTTAATTATTCATTTGATATTTGATCGATTGTTGATGACCTGAACATTCGATATTATAGGGTTTAAATATTCATTAACCAGAAAAGGGTGATACAGGTTGACAACCCAAATATCACGATGGTTGATTTCCTCTGGCGTACACTTATACATCCAGTGGTATTTCTCGTTTTATCTGAGGGTGAGAGGTCGGTTCAAGTCGTGCCTGACGAATTGTTCACAATTAATTACGTTTTAGAACTAATTTTGTTTTATATTGTTGCTAGTGTCGTTTTTCAAATGAAATCTTTTCCGACACTTTCAACAGGTGTGACGAACCGACATGTTAATTCACCGATTGTTTGGAAGATTTAAGACTAGTTTTTTAGCCGCTCGCATTTCCATGGTCGAGTTGATTAATTTGTATATGCTGCGTAAGTCAACGCATTTCACATAAGGACTTATTTGTAAAAACGCTTATGTGAATGTTGATGTATTTTGATTTATATTTGTCGACCGGTTTCGGTTGAATACAACCTTCTTCAGGACAAGCAGCTAAATTACAGTTCAGAGTTAAGATTATTAGTTTATATGTTTATTGTCCTGAAGAAGGTTGTATTCAACCGAAACCGGTCGACGAATATAAATCAAAATAATGTGGTTTTAAACGAAGAACTTTTTCATTCTGTAATAATCTTTAAAATTGGATTTTCTTTTTAATTTTTGAAAATACCTAGTTATTTTATGTTTTCGTACATAATATTAATAATACCTTACACTATTAAAACACGAAAGAAGTATATTTTGACCATCACTTTGATAATAGAACACATTTCCTTATTTAAAAAATGTCATTGAAAACTCATTTCTCCTCCTACATTTCTTTTTCACTTTTCTTCAACATCTTAATTTTTTTATTAGACATTTACAACATTCCCTAAATAAAGTGCCATCGTACCACTAGTTCTGATAGCAGGACTTCTGCGTGTTCCTGAAAAGTTGTTAATTTGTGCAATCTAAATAATCGTTGCTGCTTACCTATAATCTTTAAGCAGTTTGGCTTCACAGAATAACGAAGAAAACAAGAAATGCCACGTGTTTCGTGATTTAAAAGTCTGACCATTCGTTGTATTATTATGTAACTAAAATAGGATGACAATATACGATGTTAGAGGCTAGTGTAAGAGCAGCGCGGTCTAAATGGGATAGAACCGAAAGGAACTAAGTCAATGGCGACATTGGTTTCCATTTAAATCTATTTCAAAGACATTTCTAGTGTTCTCTTCTCTATGACATTAACTTACATGTGACGTATTAACATACATTTTATTGTATCCGCTATTATGTTATTTTACCTTTATGTTGTATTTTTTATTTATTTATCGTTTATTCTTTAATTGAATACTTTTTGCGATATAAAATTATTACTGTTGTGTAATTACGCCACTTACCTGCACTAAATAAACCATGTTCGTATACATGCCGAATTTACCTACAAAAAAAAATCCTTTTCAAATTCCATATTTTCGATTTTTTTTTTTATTAAAAATCACTCATTTTTCATCAACGTTAAGGCAAGAATTTTTTAAAAATCTGAAAAGTTTGTCGAATCATAATGCGAGTAAGTTCTGAATTCCTGGTTGACATTAGCCGTAGCCAACCGCCACGTAGGCAGTTTCATTATTGCGTTTTTAATTAATCAATTACTCCTGACACCACTCTTCCGACCCCCCCCCCCCCCCCACCCCCCCGACCAGGTCACCAGTAATACAACCAACCCTGCCAACCCCCTCCAACCCCTGCCACCGCCCTTCCCTGACGACTACGAGCCTCAAGTGAAAGCACAAAGAGCTAAGCCCGACCCGTACAAAATCTACCGGACTTTCGCGCGTCGTAACTTATGCGATCCCAGGATTATTTTTAAATATAATTATTTGTTTTGTTTTATTCTTAAAAATTAATCAGGCATTTTAAACAAGATTGATTGTAAAACACGTGGATTGTGAAACAGAACTCATTTTTTTCGTTCTCCTTAGGGGCCATTCATAAAATACGTCACACAAATTTCATGATTTTTTGACCCCCTCCGTCCATGACACACGTCGTCACATTTGTGAGACCCCCCCCCCTTAGTGTGACGTCACATATTTTGGAATTTTACAACTAAAAATAATCAAAACAGTAGTTCAAATTTGTTTTCGTGTGACGTCACAGAACTGAGACCCCCCCCCCATACCCCTTATCACACAATGTCACACTTCTCTACTCCCCTCCCCCCCCTTAAGGTGCGACGTAATTTATGGGTGACCCTTTATAACCTAAATAATAATACAAAACAATTTAACGGACATTCGATATTTGTTTTATTTTTATTGTTTCGAGCGTCACGCCGCGTAGATCATAGACAGCATAACATGACTTTGACATAAATTCAAACACAACATTGTTATCAAATGGCTAATAAGCCCCATTTTGTTTTTTGACATTTAAAAGGTCCCCGTTAAACGCCAATTATGGGTTTCAGCTTTTTATCAAATTATAATAAGCTGAAGAGCTTATCAACATAATGGTTATTCTCTTTTGCTGATCACAATTTGTTCAAAATCTGAAATAGACTTGAATCCGCATTTGGGGGACCTTTCAACTGTCAAAAAATGAAATGGCACTGAATGGCCATGACAATGTTACATGTCACATTTAAATTTCTGTGAAATAATCCATCCTTAATATGCCAAAAATCAGCTATCAAAATTGTTATTAATTTGCATTAAAAACATACACATTGCCAAGCAAGGTCTTCACCATTTTCAAACCTAGCAGTTCCCATATTATGTACTCTTAATCTTTCTTCATACTCAAGAGCTTAATTAAAAATCCATTATAACATCCCAAATCAAGTTTTTTCTTTAATTTATACGAGGAAGTTTTAAATAAGATTTAACAAAATACACAGCGCCCTTCGAGTGGTTTTTCACAGAAACGACACTGTACAATTCATCCAATTATTATTAAATAAGTTATTGACGATTATATAGTCTATAGAATACGCAGGGGCGTGCACTCCATATAGGCACATAAGCACTGCCTACCCTACCGTATTTGTAAAACATAAGCATGTAAATAATTTTATAATTTATTAAATTATTGCTAAAAATAAATACACACTTTCAAAAATAAGCCCGACAAGCTGAACAGATTTGTTTGTTAGTATTAGGCAGTGCTTTCTGGAAGAAAATTAGCAAATGGCAATCAGTGACGACAGTGACATCTGTTGTTATCTGAAGTATGAAGTGTGAGACAACGCCAACGGCCTTTATCAAGGCCACCTCGGATATCCAGTAATTGGCTTGTGATAATATGCATAAGTGAAGCGATTATTTGTTATTATTATTTGGATATTTGATGTGGCTTAGGTAATCCAAACCTACATCATCTGCAGCCAGCAGCAAGCACACTTAGCGAAAACTTGTACGAAGGGAGTTATCTGTGGTAGGTTTATTTTTTATTTTTATTTGGATCAATTCCGCGGTTTTCCTTCTGCCTACCCTGATCAAAAACTCTGTGCACGCCACTGAGAATACGATTCTTCAAAATACATTGGAAAGATCCACTTTTGAGTGAGATGTTCCATCAATATTCGGGGACAATATTTTGAATTGTTCTCCAATATTTAATGATTCACATTGAGCGGGAGATATGTCGGTCTTCGGCCCCTTATATAGCGGCATAATTTATAGTTGGAGGCACACTTATTATGGGTTTCTTCTCTTCACTTTAGTTTCGTCGCTTTACTCAGTGTCCTACCTACACGCACGATAACAATAAATGTATTATTCTATAGTATGTTCGCAACATCGTGCCCACCCAACTGATAACCCAGTTGAAGATTGATGGAAGGCGTGGCAGAGAAAGGAGCCACACCTCGTGGCTTCGAAACTTGCATGATTCAAGTGCACTTACGCTGAGATATTCCGAAATGCAGTTTGTGAGGTTAAGATTGGAAAACGCCGATAGGAAGAGGAATCAGAATAAAAAGAATTCCAACTAATTGCTCAAAAGGGCAAAACTAGCAGTTTCAAGCACTATATAAATAAAGTCCTCAAGGTCTGTTCATTAATAATTTATCGCTTTGAAATACTACAGAGATCGATTCTTATTTATATGGGACACCTATTTATTTATTTACTAGCTGGGTTACCCGACTTCGCTCAGGACAACATTCGAGAGTGTTCTGGAATATTCCACAATTTCCTACCAACCCTAATCCCAAACATTCCACGACATACTCCGCCATTGCTTCCAGAACTTTCCAAAGCTCTATCGAACCTTCTAGAACTTTTCGGAAGACTTTCTAGAAATTTCAAGAGGGCGAAACTTCTAGCCCTTATATCTTCAAAAACATGCCCTATATATACCACACCATATAACTCCCTTAATCGTAGCGGGACTCGTTCCTGAGTTTTTGCGAGCCGCGTGTTTTTTGGATTTTTCTTTTTGTTGCAACTGTGTAACATTATTTCATAATAAAATATAAATTTAATATATTTCTGCTTTGTTTTTTTTTAGTCTGATATATTTTATTTGTATTGTTTAAAAATTTTATACGTGTAGGTATATTATTATTATATACCTACTATGTTTCCAAGATAGAACGGCTATCTTATATAAACTGAAGTTGACCACTTGCTACAAATAATCTATAAATACATTAACACTCAATAAAAATAAAGTATCGTGTATTTTTGTGCTCAATATTCATCCACCATTATTTATTGAATACTGTTATGGCTAAATCTCATCAATGGGATGAGGTTTCATGGTTTAAATGTACAAATAAATAATTTAAATTCAATTGAACAAAATTAAAATGTAAACGTAGGTTTTGTAATTTGTAAAATTAGTTTTTATGCCTACATTTATTATAAAAGCGATGTATCATTTACTACTGACCTGGATAATATAATATTTAAAGTCATTTAAATAATACTTTCTATAATCGCGTGAAAAAAAAACAAGTGTGCTTTAGACCACACGACTGAAGTAAAACTTAGCTAACTTATATCTCCCTCTTACCCTTACCCTCCTCATCCTCATCCTCATCCTTATCCAGTTTACTCCCCAAGTCAAACGTGCGTAAAGGCCCGACCGTTCGCCTCGCCCGATCACCGTTCACATCGATCACTGTTCACATCGATTATCGTTCGCATCACACTTTTCGTAACACATTACACTTTTCGTAACGCTTTCACCAGCTTACCCCCCAAGTCGAGCGTGCGTAAAGAAATTTTGCTTCAAAAACACACACAAATTATTGATATTTTGTCAATTCCGTTAATAATAATAGAGGTTTCCAATGAATTTCAGAAACAAAACAGAAAAAAAATTAATATGAATTAATAATAAACCTCGGCGTGATTTCTACACGTACCATGCTTATTCAAAATATTTATTTATTCAAATGAAAAGCTCGGGTGTGAAGGGGTGAAAATGACTTTTATTCAGTGGCTATTCTCTTGTAAATAAATGTGTTTTGACTTTTCCCATCCAGGGAGATCCCTAATCCATCCCTTACTCCGCTCACGGTCCGGCAATTTGCGATTACCCTGGATTTTAATTTATCACATTTTGAATGGCTACGTGTGTTTTGTAATCAAATTTTAACAAAGAGAAATTTCATGGACCATTGCGAGATTTTATTCAGAATAAATGAACATTGTTTAATTTTACCGTGCTTTATATTTTAAAACGTGCGCTCTTCTCTATTTATGGACGTACCTTCACCCATTTTACGGCGGATTAAAGTTATACATACAACATAAATTTATTTAAATACATAGTAGCATAATTATTGTACTAGAAGGGTCCTCTTCTGTTCAATGGAATATTTACTTATTTATTAAGGTTTCTTTTATTCCAGAAAGACTGGGTGAATGGTGCAATTCCAGTCCGCCATATTACATGTGACCTATACCTACAATTTATTATAATTATTATTTTTTTACATGGATACCGCACAAGAGTCCCAACTGCTTCCGTCTGTATCTAGTGGGACTATGGCATCCCCAATTGGGGTATGTTGTGAGGCTGAAGGTAGTAGAGAGGGGAAGGAGATAGGGAAGAGGAAGGTGGGGAAAGTACCTGGCTATTCAGATCTGGTCACCAAACACGGCTAAAGCCATTTCAAGCAAAGTTTGAATTCTGAATGGTGGTCTTACACCAGGGCGATACTGATATTATCTTCCACACTGGAACCTGCCGCAAATATACTATATAGAATTTATAATTAATAAATCGTGAAATAACACAAATTAATCAAATAAAATTTATTTGTCATGCCGGGATTCGACCCCGCGACCTTCGGAGTGCGAGTCAAGAGCCTTACCGCTTGACTACGCTGGTCGAAAAAGAAAAAGAAAATTTAAATTAATAAAACGAAAATCATTATAGGTAGGCAGATACCATAAAAAAATAAATTAAATCAAATTAAAAGGGAAATTTGTTTTGGTTTCTAAATACAACTCGTTATGAAAGTGACCGAACCCAAAAAACCCTACCGCAATAATGAACTGTTTTTAAATATAAATTTATATAAAAACCAAGAGTTTCAGAAAAATTAACTTAAAAAATATATTTATAAAACCAATAATTTTTTTTTATCTTTTAACCGAATACCTTTTTAAACCCGAATCAAGGCGAGGCGTTATGTGAAATCAGTATTTTATTAATTGAAAATCGCTATTTAAATCATTAGTGATTTACTATTGAAATCATTATTTTATTAATTGAAAATCACTTTTTAAATCGTTAGTGATTTACTATTGAAATCACTGGTTAATCTTTACTACAAATTGGTTTACTTTATGAATACCCAAAAATTTAATTACTTTTACGCTTGAGCAATAAAATTGTTAATTACTTTAATTATTTATACTCTTATTACAGTAAAATTGTTAATTACTTAAATTGTTAATTACTCTAATTACAATAAAATTGTTAATTTTTTTCTAAAAAATATAAGTTACTATTAAAAATATAATTTTGTGGCTAAGATTATCCACGATAGTTTCCCATTTTTTATTTCTTATAAAATTATTCACAAAATTAATGCAAACCAGTTTTGGGTTAAAATCGACCGTTTCTGGAGTCCGTTTTCCAAGTGATTTTTGTGCTTATTACTTATTTTCGTGGTGCTCAAGGCACATCTATTGTACACGACGCGAAGGTCTGCACAAAACAGAGACGCCCTACCTTTGCAATGTCTTTATAGAGATATTTTGTTTGATAAGACATTCAATATACCTAGAATCTGAATGTTTGGCTTGTGTATTCCTCAAAAAATGAATAGTTTTAAAATATGGATTCGGATCGCGATTCGCAATTTAGGTCGCGACAAATCCATTTTTTGCTATATAATTCTTAACATACTTTTTTGATAATTAAATTATGATTTTAACATTACGATAAACTTATTTCACAGACTAGTAAAATTGAATTCATAATCAATGAATAAAATGGAATATTTGTTGATAAAAATTAAAAAAAACAACTAAAATAAAACTCTAATGTCTTATGAATTTGTACTTTATAAAATTACTTACCATTTTGGTATTAAGGCCAACCTTGAGTACAACATATCATTGAAAATCTAAAATATATTGTGAATCCTTTATGTGAATCAAAACTTAATTTATTTGTTTAGTGGTCTCTTTAAATCATAACACGAATACCGGAGTAGGTGTGGATGAAAATAAATCATCATCATGTTTTGTAAAATTAATAATAATTAATGTATTTTATGCACCAACATAAAAATTTATCAATCAATAACCTTTGCCTGAGATTCAAAATACTTTTTTTTTAATAAAATACCTACTACACAAATAAAATGCCAATTATTTGACGTAAATTTTTATTTTTTCCAAGCTCCTAAGCTAATGTTCAAAATAGTTTTTTTTTTTATTTTAAAAAACATTCAGAAAATATGTGGAAAATTCAAGTCGTCAAAGTCAATTTTTTGAGAGCTTTTTGACCCCTTAAATGCCCCTGCTTATGTTTATAGTACACGTCACGGTTTTGATTAAAAAATACAACGAAAGATCCAATAAACAGGTTAATTCAAAAGTGAGCATCGAGTCCGAGCTATCATATTAAAAACGTTTTCTATTTTTAACCTGATATAAAACATATTAAATTGTCTTTGCAACCACGAAATATTATGCGGTAGATATTATTTTAATAAGGATCACGAGCTTTCAACACACGTTAACCGCAACACGGAAATAATTCATGCCAGCGACGTGGCGTTTTGATTTATACGTTTCAACGCTACGATAAATATCTCCGGATGTTCTTTACCTGATTTGTTTCTCTATCTCAGGAACGTCATATTAGCTTGTTTCCTATTAACATATATTAGCGGTATTCGAGAACACAATGGAAAATTCATACATTAATAACTGTCTTTATATTATTTTGATGTGCGGTGTTGAACTGTTACAAGAAAGTTTTTGAATATTTGAAGTAACTACAGAATCGTGGAAATGGTATGCGGGAGAATCTTTTTACAAAACTTGGGTACGTTCCTAGTTTGGTGGTCGTAATCCTACATCCTAGATCCCAGAACTCAATTTCGTTACAAATAAAAGGGCAACACGTTTTTTTAAGTAGTCCTAATCGGTTAATTAAAAAAAAATTGTTTTGGAGGGTTTTAATTTTCAATGTAGATACATTTGTTACATAAATTTTAAATTTTCTGCGACCGGTTTCGACACATCCGTATCATTCACGAGAAAAAAATTTAAGTAACCAATGTACATTTAAAATTAAAACTCTTCAAAACAAAATTTCTAGAAATTGTTCCATAGTTAATGACCAAGAAATACAAAAAATAATTAAAATAAAATCATACTCATATAGGTACAGGTATTGATTGATAATAATAACATATGGAAATTTAATTAGTTAGTAATTAATTGTGCATACATATCATATTCAGGTTAATTCCAACTCAATTTTGTAACTGAGTAATAATAAACGTTTGAGTCAAATAAAAAATAAAAGTTCGAAAAAGTTTCCGAGACTTCACAGTCTTGGAAATAAATATTATAATCTAGGTGATATATTTCATCTTAAAACTAATCAGCATAAATGTTGGATATTCTATCACTTTTATTCTTCTGGACACGAATAGATTTACATAATTTCTGAAATTTTTATTTATATTGAATGTGAGACTAATTTTAATTTTATTATATGCATTTGTTGTTACATTGTATTATATATTTTCTTTTCTCATTGTATTATATTTTCTTCATTGTTTGATACTCAACTTATAAACTATAATGTAAGAGCCCATCAGGGCGTGGAATAAAAAAATAAATAAAACTTCTTCAAATTTTGCAAATTCACTTTGTGGCACCATTTTATTAATAAAATAATTAAAAACACTTTGTTTTTACCACAATAATCCTTATTTAAAAAATCGACATGTTCTCTTCATCAGGACATTATATGTACTAAAAACTAAATTATCAAGCATAGGAAGACAGGCGTGGGTGGAAATGGAAGTATTTGGAGGGGGAGGGGGGGGGGGAGAGGGGTGGAAAGAGGAGGAGCTTAGAAGATAGACAGGGGGAGGGGGTTGCTTAGAAGATCATAGACAAAATTACAATGGAAATATGTTTAAGATAGGGTTATTCACAAAATTAATTTGGTTTTTAATAATATTTAAATTTCTATTGACATTTTTCCTAATTTCTAATATTTCTAAAAGATCTAATTGAAAACCACTAACCATAGTGTGTAAAATTTTAAAACCAGTATTTATATCAAATGAATGGTTAAATTCAATTAGATGGTTAGCAAATTCCGAATAATTATTACTATTTAGACATCTCAAGTGTTCCTTAATCCTCGTTTCTCATTTTTTAAATAAAGATAATTGTGGTAAAAACAAAGTATTTTTAATTATTTAATTTAATAAATAAATAAAAATTACAACCCATTTATATCATTTATTAGTAAAGATCTTATTTATAAAGTATTTTTATTATTAAAGTATTATTAGTTCATATATTTATAAAGAGCGTCCGGATATGGGTGAGTTTTTTTTATGTAAACGTTCAGCTTTATACAGAGAATGATTAATTTTGCACACTTCCACCTTTAAAACAAGATGAAAGTCATCGCCTACATGAGATTTTCAAAAACCACCCCCCATCCCCTTAACATACCCCTTAGAGCAGAGTAAAGCCGGGGCTACGCTGTGTGCTTCAGCTAGAATGCAATAATATGACAATCTCAATGCATCAATGTATCAATTCATGCCACAGCATAGAATTTCCCAATGAACCAATGTTAATTACATGAATCACTTTCACTATATTATAATTAAGTGTGTTATCAAAATGTACCCTTTGATGTGTTCATGTACCATTTTAGTAATCTTGTCTTGGGTGAAGTCATTGTGCTTTACTCCAGAATGTTAAAAAACGGGAAAGAAATTTTGTTTCACCCAGTCTTTGTGGGATTAAAATAACTTATTGGTCCACAGACAAAATAGATGCGAATGTTATGCAAAGAGAGATTGATTGATACCAACGAAGAATTACGAGAAAGAGATGATACCTGTAGACGCTTTTTCGATGCAATAGATCTCCGGTCAGCCTTTGGATAGGGGATGATCGCGTTATGGCGTTTTTTTTAAATGAAATAACGCATTCCAAATATTTTTGGTTTAAGATTCTCGTTCTCCTTACCTTAACTAGGAAGGAATGAGATTACGAAATAAAATGCTTTGCAAATAAAAACACATGTAATCCACAAAATAAATAAGCGACCATTATTATTGTTCAGTTTGAAATAGTATTTTTGTTTGGCGTAGTGTAAACAGTTTACAACTAAAACTTTAGTTAAGTGGGATGGTTTTTACGAATTTTATATATTTATTTATTTACAAATATAGAAGACTATTGTACTTGTTTGCCGGTAGGAATGCGCAGATAATAGTCAATTCACTTTTATGAAAATTTCTACTAACAGTAATATTTTCACGTACTTTAATGGCGCTTACATTAAAGCCTTTTTCCTACAAGGCGCATTTAAAATTATCACCGTCGGTAGTTACTCAACAACGTAAACATTCCATCTCGTTTTACGCACCGCCTCCCCTTCATACAAATTCTAAATTCGTACAACAAGGGCTCCATTCTCCACCTTGTCTGCCGTAAAAATATACTCTCCTCGGGAGCTCGGAATTAAATCTTAAGCGAGCACGAAACCGATTATATCAGATGCGCCGTGGGAACTCGGCTTTATTTATTTACACCATCCATACGCCGTGCTCCTACGAGCAGAAGTGTGATATCGCCCCCCCATTCAACTGAGCGAACGCGGCTTTAAATCACAAATATAAGTTTTACAGAAATGGAGACTTTCGCGCAAACATTATTTTGTTGTATTTTAACGATAAATTGTTGAAGCTTTGGTATTGGCTGAAGTATTCGAACCTCTCTACAATGGTCTCCAAAGATTTGTAGGACTTAATTTATTGGGGGTGGGGGTTATTTTAAGGGTTCGATTCTTGGGCAAAACACAATATAAAATAGTGAGAAAAAATTAGACAATTATTTTTTTAGATTAGTTATACCGTCGAAGTGAAGTATGAGTAGTTTTTTGAGGACCAAAATTATTACACTATCTACGAATAGTATATGCATTTTTGAATAACAAACATATTAACAGTTATACTTTTTGTCTAATATGGTGGAAAGGAATCCATCTCATTTACCAAATTTTATTTCTATTTTTATTTCAATCTTCTTTAAAATATCTTTTCATTCTTCATTTCTCAGCTTTCTTTTAATTCTTATATTTTTATTTGTATTAGTATTTGTTTTTAATTGATTGAGTAACAACCCGATTTATCATGTTTTCGTCATACATAAAATAACTTAAACTGGACATCTAACACCAGCATTTCTTTTTCCTTAAATCCTGTGAACTCCGCTGATTTCCCGAGTAAACATTATTTATTTCCACGCAGGTGAGCGTCCTGCGGAGTTCGGGGTTCGGGGCTCGGGACGCGGGGATCCGTCTTGTTATCTCGCCTTCAAAGGATCAGACGGATGTGGAGCAGGATCAGTGCTCACAATCAGAGACGTGTAACGTCTAACGAGTCTTTGAGGCCTCCAACACCTGGTGACGGCGCGAAAATACGCCAAAAGCGAGATAAAACGTTTTGTTGTTTTTCTCATTAAGATGCTCGGAGGTATATTACGATAAAATAAATAAGTAGATATAAGTTTGCAGAAGTTGGGCGCGAAGGAAAATGCTTTGCTGTTGTGAATATATTGTTGATATTGTTGAAGAAATGTTTATGCCTGCGTAAGTTGATAAACGCTAAGACTGGTTAAGTTGTTGTTTTGTATTGAAATATACATTTTTGAGTGGGGAGTATTTGCATACTTTGGTATTTTTCATGTATTGCATATTCTTGCGGTGCTTAAAGTTAAATACACTTGTTTAAATCTTGGCACAAAAAAATCTTATGGAACGCAGTTTCTTGTAACGGTGACCAGCTAACTCAGAATGAAAACAATTCAGAAACACCTCAGAAAGGTCATTAAGGCGCCGTAACCGGCCTCAAAAGAAGGAGATGGAGAGATATGAAATTACGAATGTTAGAGGAGCGCGCTAACATTTAGAGCGATAAAATCGATGCGAAAATTGTAAAAATCTTTTTTAAAAAAACTCGTTTAAAATTGACTTAAACAGCATTTAAAGAAACACTGTGAATTTTTTCATACATGTAACTTGTAAAATAACTGAAAAAAACGTGTTCCAGATTTCCAGAAAATGTTTATGAACAAGCTGCATTTTAGACGTAAAAAAACTAATGTTGGTGTCCACATCATCCAGCAAAACTGAAGAGGAGCCACCACTTATGGAAACTGATGTGAGCGATGCAAACGAAGAAGAGCAATGTATATTTTGTCGTGACACCTATTTTAATGATATTTCTGGTGAAAGATGGGTGAGGTGCATAAAATGTCATAAATGGTGTTATTAGTTAAGTGCCGGAGTGGATGAATACATTCCTGACTTCATCTACGACTTTTGCTTGACTGGCTGAGATTGATGTTAATTGTTTTTTTATTTATTTTTATTACATTGGAGGTATATTACAACCACTTTTATTTAACTAATGATAATATATTATCGGGACTTTCGTTTTTACCAATTTTATTTCGTACCTACCTACTGCTTTTACTTAATTATTTGTTCGTCACAACACGCCCCACCCCTGTCACAACTAACCCCACGGGTGGGGCGTGTTGTGACATTCCATAATTTTGTAAAATAATATTTTGTCACTTTATTTGAATGTTAACAAGGTTAATAATACCAAAATAATGTAGCAAAAGAGTTATTTGTTTCCATTAAAATGTCAAACCTTTGATTTCATTAAAGATTTTTCTACTATATTCAGTTTTGTAATTTAGTCACAACACGCCCCACCCTCCTCTATATATTGAATTATTTGGCGGGTAGGAGATAAGCCGCCGTAGCTCAGTGGATAAAAGAGCAGTAGATCGGATATCAGAAGGACACGGGTTCAAGTCCCGTCGGCGCGGCGGCACGTATCTTTTCTGGGAAGATTTTGCTTATAATAATTGTCATATTTTAAGTTTGGTTTAAAACTTCCACTGAAAACGACATATTTTATTCTTATTATTTATGTTGTTATTTCACTTATATGTAGTTTTTTTTTAAATTACATTAATCCCCGAATTAGACTTTTTTCTACCACTTTTCCCTACTACTTGTCTCGATATGAAGTACATACAAAAACATAAGATTTCAAATATATTAATACTATTTTATGCTGCCAATTCTACTGCCTGCTTTAGCCCAACTTCCAGCATATTTTTTAATTGTTCAATTTATGAATAATCTGAAATACACAAAGAGTCTTTTTGGAAAAAAAAACTTTAAAAATTTACTTTAAAACCCCATAATTCGTGATGGAAATGACATTGTGCGCTGTTAAAAGATAAGTTTAATAAAGTCTTCAGAAAAAAAACATTTCCTATTTTCATGATGCTAGAGCTAATATTAATGGTGACCGGACAACTCAGAATGAAACCAACTCAGAAACACCTCAGAAAGGTCATTAAGAGTGATAATAAAAAATTATAAAAACTTTGGTTGAATAGGTTAAGTTAGGTTAGGGTTACCAGCTATTTTAAAAATATATTTTCATAGCTTTTTGAGGTGGT
This sequence comes from Limnephilus lunatus, assembly GCA_917563855.2. Lineage (NCBI taxonomy): Eukaryota > Metazoa > Arthropoda > Insecta > Trichoptera > Limnephilidae > Limnephilus > Limnephilus lunatus. The sequence continues at coordinate 71,624,344 of OU830598.1, read as the reverse complement.
TCTTAGTTATTATGAGTTGGTTTCATTCTGAGTTGGCATGGAACCAATTTTAATATATATTTAAACTTCACTAAAACTACATTTAATTGTATAAAATAGCATACAAGAGTGCTTCTAGATTATAGAATTCACTTCCCTCTAGCTCGACTACAGATTGGTTCCTGGTTCGGGAGAGTCGTTATCCCCGGCCCGGCTGTGCTGCTGTCACTTCCGATCGTGCATTACGAAGACCAAGCAGTCGTATTTGCTTTGTATTTACACAAATCTCACAGGGTATTATCATAAAGCAGGCCGAATCTTCGTGTTGACACGTTAGCAGGGTTCGGTAAATATGCCAAAAGCTTCAAATTGCTGAAATAACATCGAGGGACGAGTTCCAAATTGTAACTACGACCTCTTCATGTTTAACTGGGATATGTTTTATTTGTGCTGTAGTAGGTATATCATAAAAGATCATTAATGTTTGTGTTATAATATGCAAACCTGGGGTGTGTGAATAACTCCAGACCATCTGAGCTTAATACTCAAAAGATGTGATTATGAAATCTACTTGCGCGGACAATATATCACGAAGAATAGCAATCAGACAAAATCTCAAGGGAAAAAACAGATTCACCAACCTTGAATGCAGTTCTTGCAGCTTGGAGGCCTCCATAATTTCATCCAATCAATCTTAAGTGCAATCCTTTTGTGACTTGAAACTTGCACAAGTATTTAGTTGTCAATCTTACACAACATTTGATTTCACAACGAAAAAATAAACAATATTCAAACAAACAAATAATGGCAGTTATTCACTTGTGATACTATTTTTAAAACAATCCATTTCAGGTGTCTGTCAAATCCAAAGAGTGCGTAACTACCATTATTGTAATATAAATACATTTAATTATTTTTTCGAACAAACGGATAACTTATAATGCCTAACCAATTTTAATGATCGACATAAAATATGTATGTTTTAAATATTTTTTTTACATCAAAACAACTTTCCTGTGGTGATGCTGTGTGGTGGGTCTTTTTATGGAAGTCATGAACGTGACATTAGAGGTGACCTATTATGGCAGGGGTGCTGGTGATACTATGAATAGTTCAACAAATTGAGATATAAATAATATTATTAAGACGAAATTATACCCTTAAATATATTGAATAATCTTAACGACATAAGTAAAGAAGCCGTGTATACAAATTGCGACTCGCAACCCGTGTATTGGATGGACTTACTGTCGAATTTGCCCTATCAAGGAAAATAAGAAAATTATATGGGAATTTTAACGACGTAAGTGAAGAAAGCGTGTAAACAAATATGCGCCCGCGGCACGGCGTATTGGACGGACGTACGGTCGAATTTACCCTAGCAGGCCTGGAGATTCGACCTTTCCGCCGGGTTCATTTTAATTAATTCTGAAGAACGTGGTACTAATATTTATGATGTTTCTAAATGAATATCTCCCGAAGTTCACCGCTAACTTTATTTGTACAACGTATTACAATTTTTAAAGGCGTTGTACATTCAAAAAAAATATGGCAAAGTACTGTTTTTATTAATCTTAATATATAAAACAAAGTCGGGTTAGTTACACTATTTATAACTCGAGAACGGTCGGGCCAATTTTGATGATCTTTGTTTTGTTGGATTTGTCTCCGCCCCGGAAAGGATAATAACTATTAAAACATCACAAAAAAAATACGAAAAATATAGTTATTAAGAAAATTCTTTTCCCCATACATTTTTTATGGAATGAATTCTCATATTTGAAAGAGCTGCGGGCATTTTGTGATAAGTACCGAATAGTGAGTGAGTTCCAAAAATTCAAACCATCAAATGTCAATGCGCTGATTGTTTTGCTTTTGTTATTAAACTTTTTTTTTAAATTATTTATTTGGCTTTCACCCATTTAGGGTGTCCTTGGACATTTCTTTATTTTCAAAATTATTCACATTTTCATTTTTTTTTACATTATCAGTGTTTTTAAAATAAGTGACATATTCAGGTTTTTTAAAATTAGTTACATTTTTAGTTTTTTACATGGAATAGATAAATTATATTAGCAAATATAAACAATGGGCTCAGACAAATGTTCATATGATTATGCAAGTTGTACTAACATACAGAGTTGGTATTGATAATAATTACAAAATAATAGAGTAGGAAGATGTACAGGTTCCAAAAAATAGGAACCTGTACACTTGTACTAATAACACTGCAGGAACAAATGCATCCGTATGGAAGAAAAAGAAATGTGATTGATGCTTAAATGTTAAGGCCATTTTTACAAATAAATTTTGCTAACAAATAGTGAATTTCAGGAGAGTTGATACTAATAAGGCAGGGTACACTGGTAGAGAATTCAATTTTAGGTTTTACCAATTCATGTAGGTATGTAGTTTGGAAATTGGTAATTTATAGGGCACTCAAAAATTTATGGTCTAAAGTGTCCTCTGAACCACAATAAGGCAAATTGACTATGTGGAATCAAGCCAGATGGCTAAGACAACAAGTATGACATAGAAGCATTCGAGTTATGGAAGAGATGTATTTTTTTAGGAATGGAAGTGTATTTGTGAAATCAGGGCTTGACAGGAAGAGAAGGTTGAATTAATAAGTACTGGTGACCTTTTATCAGAGAGGATTTTTTTTTTTTTTTTTACAGTGAATACCGCACAAGAATCTCAACTGCTCCCGTCTGGAGCCAGTGAGACTATGGCATCCCCAATTGGGGTATGTTGTGAGGCTGAAGGTAGTGGGGAGGGGAAGGAGGTGGGGGAGAGGAAGGTTGGGAAGTACCTGGCTATTCAGATCTGGTCACCAAACACGGCTAAAGCCATTTTCAAGCAACGTTTCAATTCTGAATGGTGGTCTTACACCAGGGCGATACTGATAGTATCTTCCACTCTGGAACGTACCGCAAATATACTATATATTATTTTTTAATTAATTAATTGTGAAATAACACAAATTAATCAAATAAAATTTATTTGCGCACGCCGGGTTCGAACCCGCGACCTCCGGATTGTGAGTCAAGAGTCATAGCCACTACACTACGGAGGTCGTCAAAATGATGATGATTTCCATTCAGAGGACTATTGGCGTTGTCCCTTATTTTTAAAAATAGGGAAATAGTGTCTTACAGGAATATGTATACTACTTAATGGACCATGGGCAATGGATTCCTTAGCAATAGAATCAACCTTTTCATTTCCAACAATACAAAAGTGTCATGGGATCTAGGCCAAGACCACTAACACCATTGACGTAGATGGGTATACTTGGTCGAAGACTAACACGCTTGAGCCAGCGACATGGAATGCAGGAGGTCTCGGATAGAGCAGGTTAGAGAGTCACTACTGGAATTGAGAAGGGATGCGCTTATTTTTTGTAGTGAGCCTGAAAGGATGAGATCATTTCTAATGTTGAGAGATTTGACGAGTCGTAAAGCTTCTATGATACGAGAGCTATGCATTCAGCAGAGAAAATGGAACACTATTTGGGAGGTCTGCGTGGGAAACACAATTTCCTGTAAGGTGCATAGACACTGGCTCATTATGGGAGTCCGAAATGAGTTTGGAACCATCTGTGAAAATTTTTATATAATTTGGCCAGTTATTTTCATTAAGTTTCTTGAATTCTGCATTACTGGATTGAGCTGAGTTTTTTTTATTTTTTTTTACATATTCCTATAGATTGGTGCTCATTTGAATAGAAAATAAGACTTTCATAGGGATATGAGTATAAGGGGAGAGATTCATTGCGATATAAGTTATGTGGATGCATTCAGGAAAGAGTTGAAAGAGGAAAGAATTGAAAGAGTTGTTGATATTAAACATATAATGCTGCCCCTCTTTCTTACACACTATATGTCAACAGTCAAAATGGAACAAACGGTGAACGTATGTCTACGTCTACACCCCTCCAAAGGAAAAATACAATAATTATAATAAATCTCCGTCACACGTATAAAGAAAATGAAACGCGATTCCCGAAAGTAAGTCGAAAAGTAATAAAATCACATAAATTATAAATCCGTACACAACGCCATCTCTGATACTGACAAAAACAAAACGCGGACAGTTACGCATCAATAATTGCTTCATTGTGTTATTTTTAACAATATAAAAAAACTTAATTTATTTCAGCTGATAAGTTAACACAACAGTTATTGATTCTGATGCGGTACGAAGTTCGTCGGGTCAGCTAGTATAAAATATAAATAACTCGCATTCCTTGAGAGGCATGGAAATAAAAATGGTAATTCAATTACGAATTCGTCGAAATAAATTAAAATGTGAGCCTCGGGCAAACCCACGATAAACGTGGTTATGTCTCGCCTTAACACAATGATATTACAACGTAAAATGGCACATACATACTTAACTTACTATATTAATGCTCTGCGCCTAGAATCAAACTCACAACTTTCTGTTTCATAGTTGTTGGTAAATTAATACATGGACACACTTCTCTCATTGTTGTCTCTTCAGTAGTTTGTTCCATATTTATCAATTGTTCAATAAGAAAAAAGAGAGTTGAAGCTGGGGCAAAGCCGTGAAGTAGTTAGCAAGGCTTAGTTAAAAATTAGATATTCGACCTAAAGGATTTTAACTAGCCATTCATGAGTGTATTTGGATTTCAAGATAAAGATATCATTTTGCTGTTCGATAGTATTTTTTTGCAAAGAAAAACAAAAAAAAACTATCACACGTTGCCACCGATTACCCTGCTTCACATATCCTGCTGGAACGAAGCGGAGTACGTATCACGTGACTCGCTAGGCCTTAGGTACTCAACTATCCAACGGCATGGTGCGTTGGATTTTTTTTGGGTTTTCATCAAAAAATATCTAAATTTTTACTCCAAATATGCTCTAGAATCTCTGAGGACGTGCTGTTACCATTGATGTATTACATATTATATGGCTGTTTCATCCTATTTTATTTATGTAATATGTAATTTATCACATAAAAATATGTATATAACAGCAAAATGTCATTGGTACCAATTATTGTATTAAATTCTATAACTTATAATTATTTTCTACTATGCAATTTATGTACTGTTTGTTTCTGCAAAAAAATAAATGAATAAATAAACATTTTTTAAGAAAAATAAAATGGTTTTCATTTGTAAAATAATAGACGTTTGAGTAAAAGATTGCATCCCTGGTGCCGTATTTTTCTTCTTATTGGCGCTGTCAGCGCGGGCCCATTATCACAAATCCAAACACACCGTATTTACACTGGCGGACAAGTTTCCCAATAAACCCGACCCTGAACGTGTTGCTCGCATTATTATTTATGATATTCATAAATATTGACAGCTCATCAATATTTATCAATGGAGAAAAACACAAAATTCAAGGCTGATTGTAAGCCCCCCTTGTGATTTTAATGAGTTCGAATCCGAATTTACAGATTTTTTTTTAAATAAAAGTTTTCTTTTTATATGTCTCCAGTCATACACTCAAAACAGGTAGATTTTGAGATATTGGACGTAGCTTCGTGAATATTATAAATTAGTTTTGCTTCTCGGTTTCGCCAAGGTCACAACTCTATTTTTCTTAAATCCATATTATTAAAAATCATTACGAATTGCATTAGTGTAATATGTCTACACATGTCTTTCTTGCTGCTTTACAAGTACACTAGATCGGTATTTTGCTTGTGGTAGTTATACCTGATACTACGTTATACTATGTAAAGGCAGAAAGGCGTTAATATTATAAACAAATAAATATGGAAAAATAATAAATTATTTACCTGAACGACGTCATATAGCACCAAACCACCGTTTCCCCAATTTTAAATAAAGTTAGCGTTGTTTACCTGAAAGTAAAATAACAAAAAAATATGTTACTTAGATTCATTCAAATGTGTAACTTCATTGAATAATACATACATTTATAAACAAATGTTGGCTTATTTTTTCACAGTTAAATAAAAATTTCAAAGTTCCGTAGCATTCATAACATTTTTATTATAAAATCTGTGTAAATTTCATGATGCTAGACTTCGACACCGACTTTTTTCTGCTACATTAACAATAATTTTGTTAAATTTTATCAATAATAATTCTAAATAAGATGCACTCAACGAAATTCGAATTTTATACCTGCATAAATCTCAAAACCCTCCAGAAATTATTAGCTGTCTAAAATCTTCATGAAAGTTTCTAAGAATCTTAAGGTTTTTTGAGAAAATAGAGACAAATAAACAACCATTAAGATAAATATGTATACTTAATGAGGAAAAAACCTACAATAATTTAAATTAATTCGTAAATGTTTGTGAGGGTTTAAATATTATACGAAACATTCCATGGCATTGACGTAACATTAAGCAAACAATTTTATTTTCGCCTCAGAAGATTTTTTCCCCCCTTTTTCACAAAGTCAAAATATTCCGCTTGGCAATAAAATATATACCAGATACACAAAGTTCAGGTAACCAATACGCAGAAGTAGCAGAACCGAAATAATTTACTTGATTTTTTAAAACAGATTTTATATTTTATTTCCAATATTGTAAATTTTAGTCAATTTAAATCTGTGTTTAGATATACGTAAAATTGTTTTGTAATCCATTTTCATGTGTAAAAATGTTTTATTATTTTTTCAATGTATTTATACCGCTAAGCAATAAATGAAAGGAATATTTCTGAATTTATTTAAAAAAATAAAACCCGTTTTTTTATACGCCTCGAAATTTTATAATTCGAAATAAAAATATATTTTTTGAAACATAATAATTGAGAGTTCAGACGTAAAAATGTTTTAAAACTGGCTTAACTTACATTTAACGTTAAATTCTGACAACGAAAAAAAAAAAATTTTTTTAGGCAAACGTATTATAAACGTTATCGTTTATTTACTTTTTTGTCGTTTCATGTGAAAATAATTAATAAAAAGTTCCCAAAGTTCATCATTTTTTTTTTCGAATTGCGGTCGAATACTTTGGTTTCTTAGAGGTGTACATTTCAATTATTTTGTGGTTAATTTTTAGATTTTTATAAAGTGCGTGGTTTTGTCTCGTTCTAATACAATTTAGATAATATTTCTCACACCATAGTAAGGGAGACAACGATTTCCTTGAGATATATAAGAATTGTTCCCAAAAGCGAAAAATTTAGCCTGAGAGGTTAAATATATAGATGAACGAAACGAAATGTTCCATAGTAATAACGTGACGGCATGAGGACTGCAAAAAAACCAAGATAAAAAAAATACTCTAGGAAATATATACCTGGTAGTCCTGGTACTTTAAGTTATCTCTCTTAAAATGGACAGTGGGCATTACAAAATGTTCCATAGCATAAAAGCAAACAGGGGCATAGTTATTGTTAAAAGATGGTTAGACAATAATACACTAACAATGAATGTGTCAAAAACCAAATTCATTGAGTTTAGTATTAATCCGTCCCTAAGTAACCCTGAAAATAATATTCATATATGTGCTTGCCCCCTGTCAAATTCTAATAAATGTGATTGCCCCTATCTAGAATGTGTTACAAAAATCAAATACTTGGGTATTATTTTTGACAGTAATTTAAAGTGGAAAGAACATATTATCACTACAGCAAACAAACTTAGAAAATCTATATACTTCTTTAGACAAACTCGTAACTTTCTTAACTTGAACCAACTCAAAACAATTTACTATGCACTATGTCAATCTCTAATCGAGTACGGTATCATAGCCTGGAGAGGAGCAAATGCTGCCGCCATTGATCCGATGAAAATTATTCTAAAACTACCGATCACAAGCAGTTCGGATGAAATCTTTAGGAGAATCGGTGTTTTGGACATTAGGCAACTTTATGCAAAAAATATACTAACTTACATATTCAAAGATAGAACTGTTTTTGACAATATCCAAACTGTTCGTGATACGAGAACCAAAGGGCAAAATCTCTTACTTATCCCTTTCGCCAAAACAACGTTTGGTCAAAGAAACTTCAGATACTTTGCAACTAAACTTTATAATACACTTCCACTGACCATTAGACAGCACACTAATTATGTAAAATACAAATCAGATACCAAGTCTTGGATCACTAGCAAAGACAGATCATATATTAACAATATTTTTATAACCTCCTAGTGCATGCTTTCCCTTTGGTACAATGCTGATTGTCCTTGAACCTTTAAATGTATATAACATTGTTTTTGTTATCCTTATTCTTCTTTATATATTAAACTACTTATGTTAAAATGCGCCTGCTCTCAACACAGGAATTCCTAGTGAGACAGGCACAGTACAATCACCTATGTAACTTGATAAATAAAGATTATAATAAAAAAAAAATTAAAATTTTTTATGTAATATAACACACATTTATGTAACAAACCAGATGTAACAGAAAATCATATCGTATCGAATAAATGGAGATAGCGGCGCGCCTTATGAAATGTTCTATGGACGTAACACAAAACTGCAGAAAAATAGCTGAGTTTTTGCAGCATAAATGGACATCCAATTATTTTCTTTTTGAAATTTTTCCCGGAGTAATCAGATAAAATAAAAGAGATTTCCCAACAAAGTTTTGTCATTGATAATCTCCTTTATCGATAGTTGGTCGAAAGTTTCCGAGAGAGCGGGTCGGGATAATGGAAAATAGTGGGCGGGAAGGAAACAGAATTATAAACCAAACTGAAAACAGAACGGAATAAATTGACGCAGTGCCTGCTATCAGCACCTAACACATTTGGTACAAAACTAAACCATACTTTTCAGGGGTGGAAAACATTTTATAATTTATTTTTTATAATTGGCTAAACGTGATTGTTTTACAATGTGTGTAACCCGTTCAGAAATGTTTTGACGTAGATTATAAGTGTATTTTATTTGGTTATAAATGGTACATAGTAAATTAAGCTAGTAGTATTAACCTAAATCTAGAGCTGAAATGCTTAATACAACACATTTAAACACTAAATTCTAGTAAACGCATACGTCCATTGATTTTTAAAAAATTTAAGCAAACTCAACAATATTGATTAATGTTTTCATCTTACATTAATTAATAAAGTAGACAAAAAATGTTCGATTATATTTCCATCTCGATTAATTAAAATCTTTAAAATTAATGAATATTTTTTTATTGGAAAAACTTTTTATAATACGATTTCAAGGATATAGCCATCAATATAATTATCATTGAAGAAATAGATAATCCTAATAAATCTAAACAAAATATTAAAAAGACCAAGACCCAGAAAAATTAAAAGGTAACGGTCGCAACTAGGAATCGAACACCGGATCTTTATAAATTATAAAAAATAAATATAAATAAAAAATATTTAAAAAAATTAAGTAATGACAAAAAATATATATTACAACAAGTTATTCCAATAAAAAAACTCAATATTCATTCAGACTTTAAAAAAAGTCAGGTGTGCCATAATTGATCCCAATGACCGAGTTTGTTAAAACGTTTGTCCCGGTAAGACAAGAGATCCTGGGTTCGACTCCCAGGTGCAACCGATACCTTTTTTTATTTTTCTCTTTCTTGTTCATTTTCATTTTTCGTTTAGTTAAGATCATTCGTTTTATCTTTTTCTTGAAATCAATATTTTAATTCTTTTTAACAATTTCCGAAGCGTTATGATCTTTTGAGAGTAAATGAGAAAGTTCTTGGTTAATTTTGTACTCTACGTCAAAATGTATTTACATATATGTAGATATATTTTTTTAATGAAAGAAACACAAATATTCCTAGATTACGAATAACCTGACAATATTGGAAAATCTTCTACTGCCACCCCAGTTAGCGGAAAATGTTGCTTGTGTCATGATGGAGGTCTTAGCCAGCCGAGGAAGAGAACACAAGAAGACCAGGTGGGACCCAAACACAATGCCAACCCGGCCACTGAATGGTCAAATAAATACACATTATCATTTTATATTTTCTGAGAGTCTTCAGGTCTGGATATTATGACGTCGATAAATTAATTTTATGGACAATTCAATGAATACGGCTACCTCCCTGGAGTACCAAGTTACCAAGTGGCGACTTGGAGAAACTTTGAAGGTTACAGGTCTGATTTCCTGCGCAAAATATATTAACATCTATTTAGAGCAGTTATACTCGATGTTAAGATCGGTGTAACGTAAATAATATTGGCTCTACAGCTGTGGTGTGGTACGTACAATTTTATGAACTTATCTCGGTCTTCTGCTGCATGAAGCAGAGAAGAGGCATTCTACGCGGTTCAGTTCTTCAATTCCTCAACCGTGACGATTAAATTGTCGTCTTCCGATTCTACTTGTTCCTTCAATTCGAACTCTTACAATAATTGGTTGAGGTCATACTTCTTACTTACTCTTTTATTTCTTAGGATGTGGCCAATATATGCAGTTTTCATCATCTTGGTAAGTTAATATAGAAATGTTACAACTATCACTATAATGATAACTAATAAAAAATAGTTTCTACCTGGTTTTGCCCCATATGAAATTCAGTTTTCAGATTCTCTCTTCTTGTTTTGTTAAAGATTTATTAAAATGAACACTTCTTTGGCGACGTTTTGAAGGCAAAAAGAGGCCAACACATGTATTAATAGGATTTAGCCAGCGAGAGAATGAGATGGTATAATCGGTCTCCTCTTTTTGCGGTGCTTCATAACCTACCCACTTTTGTCTACTTTAGTTTTCCGAAAGTTTCTCTTCTACCTCGTGTTAATTGCACATTCTGTTTTTGAAATGAAACATCTTTAGCTCTATTGTGATTTGAAACTCGACGAAACGGAAACGACACTAAAAAGAGACAGACACATACATTTATACGATTTAGTCTGCGAGAGAATGAGATAGAATAAAACCTCACCGCATTGGCCGCTTTGATTGACAGCTCACTTTTCAAGGCTCCTATTGGTTGCGATTGTATGGGTTTCACTTCTACCGCGTGTAAACTGCACTCGATTTTTTTTATTCATTCATTCATTCATTTGAGATACAAACAAGAAAGGTATCGGATATGTTTTATGTATTCAGATTAAAATTTACCTACACTAATACGTCTGCAGCATTCGCAAAAATAAATACATAAATATAAAATTTGACTGTACTGAAACGGCGGTCCAATTCACCTATGATACTTATACCGTTTATAATATTTTTTCTTCTAAGCAAAATCGCCCCGTATTGGCGTCCGCCGCCACCATGTTTCCATAGGAAAAATATGAGATTGAAAACAATATCAGTACTTTATCACATTTATGAAAAAACAAAAAAAATAAACAAATTAAAATATATATACGAGATACCAAAAAATACAGAAAGAACAGTGTGAATTAAAATTATTAGGACGGGTTGTTTCAGAAAATTAGAACAATTTCAATTTCAAGTTTTGTGAAAGTTCTATTCAACTTCTGTTATTATTTAGGTTTTGTGAAGTAACTGGCCCACACTGTTATAATTACAGAACTTGAATAGAACTTTCACAGAACTTTAAAATTAACGAAAACAGGTGGTTTCAGAAAGAAGTTTTCTGAAACCACCTGTCATTATTGTTTTTCAGGTAGGTACAGAAATCATTTATTTTTTATTTATTTATTTCTATATATTACAGTTTTTACCTTATATATTTAATATTTTAACATAATATATTTTGGAAAACATTTTTACATATTAATTAATATAACATTTTATTATGTTGGGTGTAAGGTAGGTTTGAGAAGGTGAAACTGTTGGTTTATAATGTTGTATGTTTCGTGAACACCTCACTAGGAGAACCTGTGCTGAGGTGTTTACGTGTTTATGATTCAGTGTGACAAGTACAGGTATTTATGTGTGAGTAGTAGAAAGTTGTTTTTTTTTTTTACATTTTAATGGTAATGGATTATTTAGAAGAAAAAATATATTTATATAAAGTATATATAAATATATATGTATATATGAATAGTTGTAAAATTCTTGTAAGATATGTTTATTTATTTTACTTTTTTATAGTTTTGTTATGTTTGGTTAGGGATTAGGAAATTTTGTATAAAGTGAATATCTTGATGATATCATGGAGATATCTTTTGAAACAAACTTTATGGTAATGTGCGTTTAAGCAAGATCGTTGTATGACCGAGATCTTCTAGACACAGGATTAAAATATCCAATGTTATTGGCAAAAATTTCGGTTCAAAATATGTTAGGGTTTTTTGAGGAAAATTGTTTGCATCGTCTCATAAATTGCAGATAAAAAAAGCTGTGCAAACTTACTAAAACCAGACGGTACTTTTATGGAGTTTGTTGTTTTAGTACACAGATTTTCTGCTTCTTAAGGTTAATAAGTGCGTTTCAAATCATTCGTAATTATCTTGTTAACGTTTTACAAATTAGTCGCATTTTCAAATAATAATATAATCTCGTGGTTCAATCTCGCCGCCCCCATCTACCATTGATTTCCTTGCATAATATTATGCTTCTACATCAGTTATTTGCATCGGTCTAATTTTGTTCACAACAAGAAAAGCCATTAGTTTGAAAACTTGGTAATGTATTCGTAGCAGTATCCTATACTTGTAATTAACCAACAACATTGACCTCTTCTCTCAACATTTGGATATTTAACGAGCGGAGGCCGGTATACGTTACACGGGTAATACATAGGCTACCCCGACAGAGGTCTGAAGCAATCCAGTGGGCTATGGGTCCTCATCCCCTATAGTTGTGGGTCCCTGACCTAAGCCATTCTGTATGCTCCTTAATATAGCATATGTGTGTACTGCGGGGTGAGGCCTACCGATACTCTCTTAATTAATAATTAAGTTCACTCTGCCCGAACAACTTCAACGAACTTGATATGAAATAAGTTCGCCCATCGATCGTCTTAGACTGTATAAGATTACGGAATATATTTAATCAAATAGCGGTGAAAGTAGTATTAAGAAGTTCATTAATATAAACGAGGGTGTCCAGCGATAGACGTGAGAAGGTGCTGAGAAATAGTGTTGCAGAAAACATTAAAGAAGTGCCGCCTTCTCTTGATAAAGTGCAACCCTCTTGCATTTACTTGCATAATACGGGCATGTGCCTAGCGTGGTAGTCGAATCACCTGTAAACTGTACACAAATATTATAATGAATAAAGAAAAAGAAAAAAAAAATTATTCTGGACTAACTGCTACGACTTTGCAAAATACGACATAAAACAATAGGAGAGAAAGACTTTGATCAAACTTATTTATGTAAAGTAAACAAAAAAAGCAGTATTTTTAGATTCGTTATTATATTGTGTCTTAAGCAATGAACTTAAATGTTAAAATTATACATCATAAATTAGTATAGAAGTGGGAGGCATTACTTCTTTGGCTAATGCCTCCAAAGCAGAGAATCTTTTTGGATTGACAGTATGGTAGCCTTTATAATTTTGCTGAGGCTTTCTTCGAATTTCAAGAAAATCTTTGCTGACGCATTCCTCGTGTCGTTCCTGACGTCGATCAAGGGTTAGCATTCGTGCCTCGGCCAGTAAATAATAACTAAATCAAAATTTCTAACAAGACTCTAAAACGTTTTTTTGCTAATGATGCAAATAGGACTTGCAAACTTGGTAAATGTTGTGAGGCCACAGAATTTGATCAAAAGAAAAGGGGGAAAGTGATAACCTGACTATTTACTCCCTTAACATGACGCTACGCTGGCGCTGCTGGTAAGTCTGATTTGCTTATTCCATTCAACATTACAGGTACGATAAATTACAAATTCACACCTTAAAGCGATCAATTCGTGGTCACTTGACAAGATATGTTAGACTGTTGCCATACCTCAAATGTTTCCAACTATTTGAAGGTCGATCTACAGTATTCAACACGAATAGTACATAATGTTTACCAATTTAAATACATTATTGAATCAAAACTAAACTAAATAATGATTTCTAAGTACGTATGTAAGTTAGTAATATCCCGGCAGTATCGGGGCAGCATGAGTTAAGCAGACAAGATAACAACCAACTTTGGGCTGCTCCGGTTCCACGACTTCGTATCAGTATTAAATAATCTCATAACAATCTCAACAGGCAATCGAACCGGGGCCGTTGTCGAGAGTTCAGTTCACAAGACCTCTAATCTTAAGGAAGCTTCCATGAGATACAGCCGCATGCCGGTATCTGCAGCCCCGGTGGAGAATATGGGGGGGATAAACTGTTACAATACGGGCAGATAATACAATTGAGAGAATGCAACTAACTTACACAAAACAAATAAAAAAATTTTTTTAAATTTAGGTCTTCGCTAATTTTGCTTACGGCAACTAATCAAAAGTTGAAGAAATTTTTGAGATTTCGGGATCAATCTTAGAAGAGTTAATGATCCGATTGTAATAAATATCACAATCGCAATAAATTACAAAATAACAAATAACCATATCGATTTAAAATCACATGTTGTTTGTGGGAGTTGCATGGCAGTGTGCAATCATATTAGATGTAAAAAAAATTGAGCACCAACGATGTCATAACTCAGGGCAACGCCTCACTTCATTTCAAGTCGATTTCACGTTATTTTCCAAAGGGGTAATATGGAATACCTGTACTTATTTATTTTCATTCATACATCATCCCTAAGAAAAAACTCTGTTTATAAAGATAAATAGCAACTCTGTACACGACTAAAACGCTGACCGATGTCAACCCAAAGCTTTGAAAGCTAACAAGCTTTTCTTATAAAATATCAGATTTACTTAAAATATGGCATTAAAAAAAATAGTTTTCTTATCACTAAATTTATAATATGCTTCTTAATATAATTTGTTTTATTCGTCTAACAATTAAGCTTGCATCAATAAAATAGAGTCTCCTTCTATACATGAAAAAAACTTGGACTAATTATAATTATGAAATATACATGTAAATAAATAAATAAACCAAGATGGCGTGGAGGCACAGACGCATTGATAAACGATACTAGATGAAGAAGTATAATACTAGCGCTATACTCTCATAATATACGTGGAAATATAATTCCCATTGGGAATAAATGGCAAGCGATAATGTGAAATGAGAGTATATTATTATGAGAGTATATTATTTGTTATTTGAACACTCATTAGGCTTTTACATACGTACGTCCTTTTTTTTAACAAAGAACATACTCGTAAGTACATAATTGTGATGATAATCTTATAATCATAATAACAAACTGATACAGTAAAGGTTTTTTGCATAACTGCAAATATATTTGCCTCTTAAAGGAAGCAATGTTCTTAAAGTTAAATACGTCGATAGAGCAAGTTTCATTCTCCACATGCTATTTGGGATAGACCGCCACACAGTTCTATTTCGGCACACTTCTTGCTTCATTTATATTAATCTCTTCTGGTACGCTGAACATAGACATGACCCGATGGAAGTAGTTTATTCACTTGATCAAGTCGGGTCTTCATCGGGCGTCCCAAACTAACCGTTAACTTCAGAGGAAGTAAAAAAAAAAGTTTGGAATTAAAAAACTCTTCTTTTTTCTGTGATAAAAACAATAGCTGTATAAAAAATTTGCAACCTGGTTTACAAAAACATTGCGTAATTAATGTAATTGGTCAGTAGGTACAGTGATTTATTTCGTCGTTGAACCGGGGAGCAGAGTAGTCAGCTTCCGGGAAGAGTAATAAAGGGATGAAGTGGTTCCCATTTGGTGTGCAGGTATCCTTTTTGGGTTAAATGGAACGGAGCGCGCGGTGCGATTTACTTATTTGTAAGGCTTGGATCAAGATACGCGAGCTCTATTTCCAATCATGAGAATATCAGCCGATGCGATGTAACGAAAGGTTACGTGGTCCGAAAAGGTCAAGATAAAGAAGTTCAGGTCTATGAAAGTAGACCACAATTTATTTTTGTTTTGTGAAATTGTGTAGATGATTGTGAAAATTGTGAAGTGTAGTGTGTGCTATGCATATGATAATAATTGTAAACTTACTGAACTCCTCACAAATATGTGGATGCGAGTGCGAAAAAAGCTTGCACTCATTCCAGCGAGTGGAACGAGAAGTATAAGACAAAATAAATTATGTACCAACATTTTTATTAATTTTATATGTAAAGGGTCCGCCAAATAACTTTTTTTTTTTGAAAACAGGGCGCAAAACATCGAGTGTAGCTTCGGCTGTGTGGCACGTAGCGCCGTCCTGTTGAAACCAAATGTTGCCAATATCCTCCTCTTCAATTTTTGTGAACAAAAATTCGTTCAACATGGCCCGATAACGATCGCCATTGACTGTAACGGCCACTCCTTGCTCATTTTCAAAGAAAAATGGCCCAATTATGCCTCTGGACCAAAATCCGCACCAAACAGTGACTCGTTTTGGGTGTACCGGCTTTTCAATGTATGCGTGCGGGTTTTCTGTGCCCCAAATACGACAATTTTGCTTGTTTACATACCCGCCAAGATCAAAATGAGCTTCATCCGAAAAGATGATTTTTTTGGCAAAATCGGCATCTTCTGTAAGTCGATCGCAGGCCCACTCAGCGAAGCGAAAACGCATTGGATGGTCAGTTGGCTTCAACTCCTGAACCAATTGGACTTTGTATGGCGTCATACCAAGGTCTTTATGCAAAATTCGTCTCAACGATGTCTCCGAAATGTTCAATTGTTGAGAACGACGGTGAATTGATGTTGATGGCGCTTCACGCACACTTTCTGCCACAGCATCGATATTCTCGGGTGTACGCACTGTTTTTGGCTTTTCACGCTTTGGTTTATCGATGAGGATGCCAGTTTCTTTCACTTTTTTCACAAGATAACGAACATACGGAGCTGACGGTGCTTCTCTTCTTCCAAAAACCGTACGCAATTTTCGCACACATTCTGCAACATTACCATGATTTTCAAAGTAATGTCGCAATATTTCCCAGCATTGTTCAAGCGTATACACAACCATATTCGCTCAGCGGAAGGATAAAACTAATTATCTGTCAAATCAGACATGAGCTAAGTGTTACCATTCACGAAATAAGCACTAGTTGAAAAAAAAAACTTTAGATGGCGGACCCTTTATATTACAATCACCTCCTGTATAAACTACTGGCAAAAAAATTGGGTGGGACAGCAAACCATCCCACACCATTAGGTCTGACGGAATAAAATTAGCTTTTCTTCTCTGTGAAGAATTTCCTAGTTAATGAAATTTTTTTATCAATTGTGGAGGCGGGTATAGGTACCGCCGCTCCGGGAACCATTTATTGGTTAACCAACACCCTTGCCATTAATCACCCCAAGTGGTTCGGTACGTTTAGTGACTTAAAAAGGTACAAAGGGTGAGGTTTGTTTAGGTCTAGGCGGCGTCCTCCCGAATTGGGAGAGACCCGTCGAGGAAGACCTTTTGCCTTACTCTCTCGGAACATCGCCTTACACCGCAATGGGATGGATGGATTCATACATCGGTCACTCCTGGACACACTGACATGATTCCTACCGACCCTATTTTTTTCCTTCCCAGAACTTCCTCTCCCTAAAAAGACCCGCCACACTGCATCTCCAAAGATGAGATAGGCCCCGAGGGATTTTTTTCCTCTGAAACTAACGTAAAAAAAAGTGTCAAAAAGTTATTTCCACTGTGGGCTATTGAGCTTCAAAATAGCCGTGACACGACATCAAATAAACAAAAATTTTAACAAAACAAAAAACGACTTAAAAAAATGCACTAAAAAGTAAAAAAATAATTTCGTACGATTGTTATTTTTGGAGTCGGTGTCAGCCAAGGTAATTACATACAAAGGTAGTTAGTTATAAGTGAGATGTGGAGATCTTGGCTGACACCGACTCCAAAAATAAAAATCGTACGAAATTATTTTTTTTAATTTTTAGTGCTTTTTTTTAAGTCGTTTTTGTTTTGTTAAAATTTTTAGATTTTTAGTGACGAGCGTGCGTAAAGGAGTTTTACTTCAAAAAAAGAATCATCGAAATCTGTTGGCGTAATATTGAGTTATTCGTCCATTTGTCGCGCACATACTTATTGCAAATTTAAGACATATATGATTTTCTCGTGAATCCCATAATCAGAACTGGACGAAATAAAAATGGAACCACACGGGAAGCACCAGCTTT
This sequence comes from Limnephilus lunatus, assembly GCA_917563855.2. NCBI lineage: Eukaryota > Metazoa > Arthropoda > Insecta > Trichoptera > Limnephilidae > Limnephilus > Limnephilus lunatus. Next base: position 71,606,319 of record OU830598.1, on the reverse strand, counting down.
CTAATAAAAAAAGAATCATCAATATCGGTTCACCCAATCGAAAGTTCTGAGGTAACAAACATAAAAAATAAAAAATACCTTCGAATTGATAACCTCCTCCTTTTCGAAGTCGTTTAAAAAATAAGAAAGAACTCCATTATTTTTGCTCCACTTGATGCAATGTATATCAGTACATAAAAGATTCCGAACGAATAATTTTGTTGCGACTATTTTACTGATTTATTGGTGAAATTATGTTTTATTTGCTACTACCATTAAAATACAAGACAAAGAGGGGTAGTAAAACTAGTAAAATCATAAACTTGTTCTTCCTAAATAATAACGCCCATGATTTATGACTTTCTGTTTAACGCACCTTTTGACTTCTGCAACACTTGACTGCTTCATCAGAAATACAGTATCAGAGACATATTTAGCCAGAGATTCCTTACATTATTTGGTGTAAAAAAAACTTCGAAGTAATTTTGGTTTTGTTTTTTTTTTTAATAATGTTTTTTTTACACAAAAAAATCTTTTACGTGTTGTCACTAGTCTCAGTACATTAACCGCCCAACCCTAACTGTGGAATATTTACTGTGTTTTTTTTTGTTTTTATTTGAAAATAAATAAAAGTCAGCGGAGAGCAAAACGCAATCTATATTTTTACTCCAAAGAGGTGTCAGGAATCACATTTAAATGAGCCAGACCTATGCAAACATATCACGTTGATTGGTCGCTCTGTTGTGACATGTAAGGACAAACAAATAAACACCTTTTTGCAATTTAAGGTTAGTTAGGGTTTGATGCAAGAATTTCAATCCAGGTGTGGTAAACCTGGTAACAAAATAAACTGTACTCCGTACTTCCAATATCCAAAACAGTTGCTGGATGCTCACAATGTTGCCAACTCAACTCCTTTAGAGCTAGATTTAGCTCTAAAATGAGTCTCTTGGATCAAAAAAGAGTGGTTTAGCTTCTTAGATCGTTTTTTATTAATCTAGCTCCCTTTTTATACTTTTTATTTATTTTTATTTCATGATATTTTATTGGTTACAGATTTTTGTTTTTTTTTGGCTACTACACTAGGCTAATGACCGTGTTGTGGTAGTCATACATTTAATTTTTTAAATAGGAATTAATTTTTTTTATTGAAACAGATAATTACAATACTAAATAAAAATTAAGAAACACATGTGAAAAAAAAAGAAAAAAATCATATTTGTAAGATAAATAGAAATAAAAAAAATATATATACATATTAGAACATAAATAAAATTAAGTGATATTTTATTTATATTTTAAAGAAAAATAGAAATAAAATTTTGAATTACAAAAATTATTTATTAAAATGTAGTGTTAAGAACTCATATATTATTTGAAGTACGCTCGTTCAATACAAAACTCATGAACGAAAAATGACGAATTTAAGAGCAATTTCTCTAGGAACTAATAATTTTCGTATTGAAAACTTGGATCCCCTCTAGAATACACGAAATTTTGCAGGAATCGGTTTCTAACATGCCCCCCTCAGGATTTTCGGTCCCTACTTAGGATTTACAAGATCTTAGCTTTTTTAGCTCCTTTTCGGGTGACATCTGGATTCATTTTAAAAATAGAGTTGGTAACACTGGTCGTTAATGATCTATTTAATGCACCTTTTGTTTCGGTCGTACGATGATCATGCTCTAACTGACCACATGTACGAGTATTTGAAGTTGGTAGCTGGAAATTCACAGCGGCCCCTTGCGGCGGATTATTAAAACTGAAGAGCGCGTTTTACTACAACTTTATTACTGAGAGGCTAATTTTATGTTCGCTACTTAAGTAGCATAGTGTTTTCCGAGCATCAGAATCCGGAACTTACCGTAAAACTTAAAATCACAAGGCTTTTATTAAAATTTCTTATTTTGTACCTTTCAACAAGACCATAAACTTCTTGGAAAAATTAGTAGTGCAGGATGCGAGAAAATATTGTTGAACTTTTTCATAAGAAAGCGCTAAGACATCGATACATTTTACTATATTATTATTCTACTTGACTTCACCTGAGATTTGGGTTGAAATATTATGTGAAGTGGAGCCTTCAAATGACGACGCGTCGCGCGTCGCCTGTTATTGTCGCAAATCATTTGTCAACGTGATAAATTACAAATAAACTTTCACGAATACACGAAATGCCGAAATTCGATTCCTACAATAAATATATTTAACTACCGACACACGACTTATCACAATTATTAAAACTTGGTACTCATTTTATACTAACACGATCAATTGAAAAAGTGGAAAAAACAATGTAGGTAACGTTTTATCTTTCTTGTTGGCAACTAATTTAAATATAAACATAAACATAATTATGATCCTATACATTATTTGCTTGTTCAGAGTTTAATTAAGCAGAGCATTTTAACGTAGCATCATGTACATTGATCAAATGCATTGTACATTCAACGCATCGCGACAAACCGGTGGATCTGCTAGCCATAAGTTGTTATAATAGTTTGTCTAGTATATAGTTGGCAATAAGACAGAGCATTGTAGAAATTATATTATATATTTGTGAGCGCCCTTGATGTGATTTTTCAGAAAAACGGTGATATACAAATCATCCAAACATTATGATTTTTATTACAGCTTCCGAGCTAATGATAGAAATGCTCGTGAGAACTGAAACAGGTGCATCTCCCTGACAATTCCATTCAACAACTTTTGCCAATTGCATACTTATTACGATTTCGTCATATCAATAAACTTATAAAATTATTCATGAATCTGTTGTGGAATTCGAGGAATGATTTTTTGAATGTATGCGGGCACCGAGCCGATCGTAAAACAAATCACCAAATAATCTTATCCCAACACAGATCCACAAACTGCCAGAACTTCAGAAGGCAAAGTAGAAAAGGTTTAGCCGAACACGCAAATGTCTAGGTTTGGGTAAATAAAATATAAATTACGGGGGCAGTATTAAGGGGAAGAAAATCGCCTCAAAAGGCTGTATTTTCAGGGAGCACACGCAACGGCAGGCGTCTCTTTTTAAACGAAAAAAGTCGTCGTCCTTTCAGCGAATGAAAGTTTTCCCAGCCGTAGTCTAGAACTAACATAGTTAATTTCATTTCGACTGCAGCGAATCCGTAACTGAAGGCAACTGGAATCGTCAACTCGAAAATAAGTTGGAAAATGTTTACACACCGAACGATTAGTCATGCAGAGCGAACTAAAGAATATTTCATGACGACTGCAATGTTTACTGTTTTGAGCGGTATGTTGTTTTTATGAAACCAGAGCCATGAGAAAAACAAGTTTTTGAGTAAATATGTGGGTTAAAATATTGTGATATAATACTGATAAATACAAACAAAAAAAATCCTTTCCGGGAACCAAAAGATGATAAGAGTCCCATATAATTAAGGTCAGTCAATAGAGGTGAAGTTATTACGAACAAAAATGAGGATGTTGATCAAAACCGTTAAATTCAACGTGGCAATATTTAATTATTGCCCGTAAGAAAACTTACTCTCATTATTTCTTCGTTATCAGCAAAGTGGAGTAAATATTTCTCCGCTTTCTTGTAATTAAAATTTACCTCGTATTTACATTAAGTGCTATGAATAATATGAATGATTCTGAAATTTTATGCACTAAGTACCTCATTTTTTTCTTGCTTTCAATTTACAGGCATTAATTAAAATTAACTGCGCTCAAAATATTTTTCATAAATTAAACACTTTTACCGTAAGTTATATCTTCATATAATGATGTTTACTTAATTCCAACCCCAAGCTTTGATATTGGATGTTTACATCGGTAATGAGACAGTTGATGTGTTTCATGAGCTTATTCTGTGACCTTAATTTTATGCGACCATATGTTTCACTGATAGAAAATAAAACTACACTTACATTTGCACACTTGCATGCTCCTCCGATACTTTAAAATAACATTTGTTTTGGTTTATTACGGAAACACACAGATATACATATTTTTATTAAAATAATTACATTTTATATGGTTGCACGCACAAGCAAGTTGCAAGTTTCCGCATAAAATTCACATTATATACAGATAAACTTAGATGATTAAAGAAAACATAAAGTGTTGTTTTCATCGACCATCATAATACGGGCATGTGCATAGCATGGTGTGGAAAATTCCACAAATTATCTAACCATCAAAGCAATGAATAATAAAAAAATAAAGTTTGGTGGAAAAAGAGAATTTAAAAAAAATTATATAGAAAACAGATAAAAGTATATACGATAGTTAATTATATAGCTAACATAAAAAAATCTAAATATAATAATAATATAATCTAATTAAAATATAACATTAAAAAATTACCGGAGACCAAAATTTCATTAGCGTACTCGAAATATTGCCCGGAATCACTGGAAAGTAAGGCAACTGTGCCCCTTAACACTCTGTGTGTCAAAATATCAACTTTTAAGGATCATATTTTTATCCTCCCTACGAAAATAAAAGATGCGTAGTCATAAAAAGTTTCCGATCAGATTTTACATGTCACCATCCTTAAAAGACTGTTCAATGTGCGCTACTGAAATTACGGTTTGAGTATAGCACATTAAATCCATTCAGGAATCCTAACCCTACATTATAAAGCATAGTAACTGCCGATATATAAATTGAATACAAAAGTTATATCACTCAATCGATACGTTTAATCAACTATAAATCTCCTGTACGGCGTGTTTATTTTCATGTCTTCTCGGGCAGAGTTCGGTGCTATCAAGCCGGGGAGAGAATTATTCGTGTGTTGGGGTTGACAGGTGAATGAAGGGGGGTAGTGGTAGGTGTCTTGGGGTCGGGAGTGTTTAATCTAGGAATCCCCCACAGCCCCAAACCACCCTTGCCCCCTTCCCCAGCCCGCAGTGGGACTATCTCCTTACGCCTCAATTTAAAGCACCTTTAGATTAACCCCGATTGTAACGCTGTTTACTGTCATTGTTGATATAATAACCTGTTTATGGGAAAATTTAAGTGCGGCTTTACCGCTTAAAAATCCTTTGTATTTGACATTCACGACACAGTGAATAATAAATACACACGACATATAACGTCAATTTTCTGGCACACCGTTAAATTTTCCGCATGGATTTAATCGAGTTTATGTCAGGAAATGATTTTCCTCCGAATCCAAAAATCTGATCCACTGTAATATTCAGATTAACAGGTACATACAAATTTTCGTTGTTAGTTTTTGGGGTGTTATGCCGTAATACAAACTTTTCTCATATTTATTACTCAAAAAGTTCATATATTACATTATTTTTCCTAGATGTTCGTCTATTCAACATGTTTCATGCAGATCCTGTAGTACCTTACGATTAAACCAAATGCTTCCGTATTATAGTACTCCCGCTTTGTATTGTAGAAATAAAGCATAACCATGGAGCCGGCCGAATGAAAAAGGAACTGGTAGGTATAAGGATGAAATGGAAGGTAAAACCTTCTTCCGCTGGCGAGGGAAATGGATTTCACTTGTTCTCGATTCAAGGGGAGGTTGCTCATCCAGCCCGAGAGCCTGCAGAAGCTTTAAGGATTTATATTTAACTTTGAATTTCTTTAAATTGTGAGACGAGATAGGTTCAAGTGAAAAAATATGTAAAAAATCCCATCTCGCCCGATGATTCGCCTTGGAGAATTACATTTTATTTGGTAAGCAAGTTTGCCCCGACTTTCATCCCATTAGTTTTTATCAACTCAGAAAACCATTTCATCAAATGGAATGTTATTATTTTTGGATTTGAATTTCAAAGATGAATTGAAAATGTTTACGAAGGAAATTGTTTTAGATAATTTAAGGAAATAAAGGCCTCTGATAAATGCGCGAGTGGATTTTTATGACCATTGTGACGATGTTATTTACATTTCTGATGTTTTATTATTATAGTATAAACTACTAATGTCCAATTATCTATTTCCTTAACAAATATAACTCGGCTTCATGACATCTCAATTGGAAAAGCACTTAGTATCTACCTGGATATTAAAAAGTTAAGGGTTTGTATCTTGGATATGCCACATATTTTTTCGTGTATTATAATTTCTTTAAAAAATTTCTATCACCTCTTTGCTACTAATTTCATATCTTAAATATTCCAATACTTTTTCGTATATTCTAATTTCTTTAAAAAAAATCTAATTATCTCTTTGCCATTAATTTCGTGGTGGTGATGTTGAAAGTGTTTTTTATTGCTCAATTAAAAGTTGTGTTTATTCCCATAAAAGGAAATTATTTGATTGTCCCTTACAGAAGCCATAAAATCAGTTGAATAAGAAAGTCAAAATTATAGATTCAATGACATAGTACCCAAAATAGGATGTTCCATGTAATGAATTAAAAACTAATCTGATTTTTTTTCACGCTACACAGGAATTGAAATCGTAATGAACCCGATTCAAAGATAAATAATGTGTGTATCACTAAGCTACGAGACTCAGCTCAGTATTTCTTCTGAACTATTACAGTATCAATATGAACACTTACGAATGAAAACGAGAAGTTCCCGATTCACAGGAACATTATACGTAAAGATTGGCCAATCCGATTGTGATTCCGGCTGATTTATGTTGACTTTCATTAAGGGCAAAGAAAAAAGTATCGCTTCTTGTAAAAAATATACTAACATCCACTATCCATAGAAATGAGGTCGGTTACTCCGTTAGTCTATAGGGTAGATCTAGAGATTTAAGTTACAATCAACTCGTCATCCGGAACACCTAAATCAATACATATCACTAAATCTTAAACCGCTTTATCTGTTAAAATATCTGGATATCATTAAGTTCACTTTGAAACAATGACCAGCACACTACCTGGTACTTTGTGATCGCTTTACTAGCCAATGAAAGAATAAATGAGTCGTATGAAAAATAAACCCAATGAAGAATAAACCAGTCAAACATGCCAGATGCACACTTGTGTCCATTCTGGATGAACTAGGCATCCACAGCAGACTCTCAACTATCTGCCGTTGTGATACTTTGGACACGTTGCTCGCTCAACTGAGGACTCCCACTTAGAGAAACTCATAGCCAAATGCAAAGAGAAATCTAAAAAATAATGAATTTGAACTAATGAAATGTGTTGAATCTATCAAAAAAAAACTTCTAAAAATAATTCAACATTTCTCCCAATCAGATGATAAAAAAAATCAACGGCAAAATCACACGACTTTCAAATAAATTTCCTGTGTTTAAATATTATAGGCGCACTTCACAGTGCAGCCTCCACTATACAATAACACAAATTGAAAAAATAGAAAAATTCCGGGATGGAACACATGGTTGCAGTCAAATACGCAGAATCGAGATGGGCCTTTCTTTCATGGTTCGAGGCCGGAAAACCACTATCGGTGCCGGTTGCCGAAGAAAGGAAGAAATACCGAACGATTTTCAGAGTAGCTCTGAAAAAATGTCAACAGACAGAAATTCAACAGCAAATGGATGGTATGGCCAGCTCACTAATAAATAAATATTTCTATACTTACATTTTGGCGAAAAACCTCTTCAAGATTGAAAACTAATATGAAAACTCCTCCCTGGGTTAATGGAGTAAGATGAAAGGCAAATATCTAAAAGCATAAGCAGCAGAAAAATCTCTGAATATAAATTTCAGTTTGAAAAACCGAAGTTAAATACTAAATAAAGATACCTTAGCTCAGTTGGTAGAGCACTTGCCATGTATGCAAAGGGTCCTGGGTTCAAGCCCAGAGGTGCCAATATCTTTTTTCTGATTTTTCTGTCTCCAGATCTTCGATAGATATTATAATTTAAGATTCTACTCATAAAGTTAAAAGTAAAAAAATTAAAAATTTGGTTTCGACCGCGACTCGGAAACTTCCCTTTTCCGGAAGGATGTAAATACGGCAACGGCCCGTATCCCTACTGCCGATATAATCAATCATATTGTCCTTGTTTTAAAACTATTTTTCAATGAGTGTGATACATTATTTTATAAATTGTGTTGTGTTTAATTAGTTGATAGAAGTGTGACGTATGAATTATAAATCGCGTCAGCTGTTACGCCTTCAACAACTTGGCAAAGTCCTTTTTCTAATTAATTTCAAATAATAAAAGGAAGCTTATGCGCAAGACGGAGCACATGTCATGAATGGGAATCTAGCGTGTTACAAGACAACCAACGGGCCGTTTAAAATTAATTAAAATAATGACATAAGTAACACGTCAATATGTCTTGCTTACACCGAGGCATTTTGTATAATATATACTAGGTTTAACACGCGTTTAGGTGTACATTTTCCAGATATTATAAACCCTCTTAAATATCCCGAAAGTCCTTAGAGCGGCCTTCGCCCGGTCCTTAATATTAATGACCAAGCCTCGTAGGCTGCCAAATTCTTCCACAGGCTTTACAGCTGTAGGAACACCTCGCAGCCGCCGTACTGCCAGGGTCACAAGCGATGGTGGAGGGACATTTGGCTACTGGCACGTAATGGCCTCATATTAGGCTGCTTAACGTTTAACAGAGCCACTCGTTGTTTGGAGATTATTATGAAAACTTGTCATGCTTGAAAATCAGGCTAACGTCCGTGTTTGCTGTTAATATTCCGGAGCTTGAAACTGCCACATGTTAGAATAGAAATTTCTATCTAAGTTATATATTTATGTATTCGTGATGGGCACCATTTTATGTTGATACTTTAATATTTCAATTTTATTTCAGTTTTTTTTTAATGATCGCAGGGCCCAGCTTATTACATAAAAGCTATTATATTGGTTCCATGATGTTGGAAAAGTTTTTTTTAAACTTTTGAGGCTCTAGCTGTCGATATTTTTTTATTTAATTTCTTCTCGGGTACGTACCAATCCCACGGACTAATATGGACGTTCACGCTTTTGTAAAGAGGATGGACCCGGTAATTATACTTTCGTTGAGGTCAAAAGATTGCCATTACGCCACTGAACATCAGCTGTGTATATTTTGAGTGGGTATTTATATATTTTTGATCCAAGAATTCAATAGTCTTGTCACATTCATCTCGCGCATAATCTCAAAATAAATTAAACCTTCGGTGTGAACGTAAACATTTCGAAACTCGCACCCCAAAATTTTACATGGTAGGTAACCCTAAATTTAAAAACCTTATCATATTTTACATTATTATACACTCTTTCGATTCTCATACTCCAAAAACAATGAGCCGAATAAATTTTCGATCCCAAAAGCATTTTAAATAACTTACCCCTGCCCACGTGTCTTAACACCCTTATTATTCTGCCCAATAAACCCTCCTTAACGCCCCCACCCCACCCGCCCCCGCACGCACCCTCCCCCCTATCACACCGCCCCACAGTCCTGGTAACAAGCCGGTCAGCTGATTAGCGAACCTAAAGGGGATTGCCCGCATTCCTAGGAACAACGAAATGGATAGCAGACGAGCTGTTCTCAGAATATTATGAACAATAATACAATCATTTAGATTAAGAGTATACTTGAAATATTTTTGAAATATTTCGGAAATGTCAACTTTAACATCTTTTTACATATTTTATCGAATAAGTTGGTAAATTTTTGCTATGAAGCATTTTACTTTATAAGTTTGGATGCAGAAGCAAACACTTTCGACGGTGATATTTCGCGCCGTGATTTTTGGATTGCTTTTTATCCGCGCGAACAAATTAACATTTTTTGGTTGCACTTTCAGCCTTTGAACAACATTTGTCGCACTGAAGCGAATTATTATACAAAAGATATTCTAATGCACGCATTCAAAAACCAGGATAACTTTACACAGACAAACTCGAGCCGATACACCAACTTACAACTAAAACGACATTTGGACAAATAAATATGTAATACTTAATTATTTAATTTACTCACTCTTGCAATAAAAACCGTTAAAAAATAACCGACTTCAAAAGAAGCATAAAGATATGGATTATGGACATGGGAAGGAAGAATATAGATTCAATTTTGCAGCCTAACAAAGAATAATGCTTGTATTGTACTTTATTTTAGATTTAACATAATAATTTTCCTCTGTAATATTATAACATAGGTATTTACTTATATTTAAAATAAGAAAACTTGTACAATGTGTCCTTAGAATGGGGTACCCCAGTAAGGACACATTTTTCTCAATAAAACTGTAAAACAAAACATATAAATAAATTTTAAAAAGCATCGAAATCAATACGCACACCATTCGATTCATATTAACTTCATTTTTATCTTAACAAATTTCTGACTAAGTTGAGTAGTAGAAATGGTGGAAGTAAAAATCTAAGTTTTTAATTTATTTAAGTCTGTGCATAATATGCAATATTATCATCTACTCAAATTTTAATAAAAATATAATATGTATATATATAATTAACTATCCCTGCATAAATTTAGCAAAAATCATGGCAAATTTAAAAAAAATATCTTTGCATTAAAAAATAATGTAATAGTTAGTAATATTGTAACGATAACGTAATTCTGTTACAAAATAATTCCAGCCAATACCAACAACCTTTATCAGTGAATTACCGCCATCTACAAACTTACATCCAAACCGCTGAGTATTGTAAGGGCTAACTTACCCTCCGAGATAATCCCCGCTACTTGAAATATACCAGTTTAACCTGTCCTATAGAAACTGACCCGTATTGAGTGGCCTAAAAGTGTAAAGATAATTACGTTTACCACGTCATCATTATCTTCACTAATAGACGTTAAACTGTTATTAACTAATATGTTGTGCACTACACTAACTTACAAATTATTCTTGTGATTAACACAAACTATAACTTATTTTAGTTACTAACACAACTTACTATTTATTTGTATAACTAACACTAGCTTATTTTTTATTCTTATGAGTTTCTTTTTATGACTGTTGTGTTTAATTAGTTGATATCAAGCAATAGGAACCATAATCAATATTAGATAGGAAGAAGAAATGAGGATGAATGTTGGGAAGACCTTTTGTTGTTGGCTGAACGGATTTTATTGTTAATGTTAATAAAATGTTAATATCTACAACTGCTTCCAAGCGTCTAGAGCCAGTGAGACTATGGCATCTCCAATTGAGGAATGTAGAGAGGCTGAAGGTGGTGGGGGAGAGGAAAGGGGGAGTACGCGGCTATTTAGATCTGATCACTAAAAACGGCTATAGTCATTTCAAGCATCTTTTCAATTCTGAATGGTGATCTTTCACCAGGGCGGTACTGAGGGTATCTTATACTCTGAAACTTGCCGCAAATTTTAAATAAATGAATTGTGAATCAACGCAAATGCATTAAACAAAATTTTCTTGCGGAATTGGAACCTGAGACCTCCCGACGACACGTCGACCATGGTAGTCGAATGGGGTCGATTCCGGTGCAACGCATCAAATGATCACGTTGTTTTTTTCAACACAGACGATTTAATATGATTAAATATAAAGAAAAAAAAACAAATTCTACTTTGCTATAGTCATTACAATATTTCAATTATTTGTGAGAGGGCAAATCGGAATACTTCATCCATCTCGTCTCATCCCATTGTCCTATTTGAGTGTGGATCTATCGCTTGGATAAGGCACCTCCGGACGTCTCCGTCCTTTGCTACTTCAGCAGCCTACATCTTTTGCAGTCATTGTACGCCCAACTGATAAACCTCGAACATCGTTCAGCTTTTTCTCCAAAGCTTTACAATTATATTAGATGTATTTATAAATAATTCCAAAGTATAACTCTGCGAACGAAAAGCAAATAAACTGAGACCAGAATAAAAAAAAAAGCCACCAGGAAGATCTAACCACCAAATCTACACCAGCGGTGGAGCGAAGAATTAGATTAAAATATGGAGGGGTTGCTTAGAAAGATAGGAAGAACCCCTATATTCCAGTGAGTAAATTAAAATTGAAGAAGAAGAAAATTTAATGTTCAAGTCCTAAACTAAACGTTGACCATATAGTGATTAAGTCACTTTGAAACTTTTTGAAACACACTTTTCGACGTGTGTCGTAGCATGACATCAAGCCACCATTAAACTAACTTGAATAGCGAAACATTTCGGCAGAGCATTTTTCCAACGTATTCCGACTAATTTATTGCCGTCAAACAAATATTTTTCAAAGTGGCCGGTGTGGGTGCCCTCCACAGTCCGCAGGGGTTTAGCGGGAGCATAACGGGACGCGCATAATCTCATTTGCCGGCGCTTAACAGCTGATCGGATCACGTGATCAGATCGCTACCCGTCACGTGGACCGAGCCAAGCCAGTGCCAGTACCCAGCACTGCCAGTGGGGTGTTGTCCGCCGATAAAGTACTTATTCATATATACTGCGGATCAATTTTAAACTATTCAATTTGTATGCTAAGCAGGCCGGGACTTGTTGACCTGTCGATCGAAAGTCCCTCCTGCCTTTGAGTAACTTCATCCGCCATCGTACTTACGGAGACAGGCTGGTCCGCATTATTTGCGTCGCGTAGAGCCTCTGTATTACTTTAATTAAAACTCCCGGAGGCCGGGTGCTGGGATGGTTTTCTTTCCCGCAAAAAACAAACATTACTTAGTATTGGAAATGCCAGATTTTCATTTTCGCTTATAGGTACGTGATATTTTTTTAATAAAAGGACTAATCTCTTTTAATAAAATCAAATTATTGAATGTTATTGGGATTAATAAATTGTATCTTTTGCTTAAACGAATTTCAGTTTTTTTTTACCTTTTTCCAATGCCCCACAATGAATTTTGATATAAAACAAACCAAAGTGAATTAATTAAGATCGTATGAATCTTGCGATGACCAAGACGATGTCGATGCCATGTTTGATTTCATACTTTATATAAATGGCACATGAACAGAAAGAGAGGTTACAATGGCGCTTTCAGCGGCAGAAATATGATTTATCAAGTTCTTTTGGATTGGAGTTCGTTTTTACCGATTCAAAATCGTACTTCAATGAATTCTTCAGTTTTTTTTTATTTACGATTACTGTGCATGTCTGTGTATGAAAATGCAAACACAAGGATCTAATACAAAACAAACATTATATAAGTTAAATTTGAATAGCGTTTTTATTGCCCACAGAGCCGATAACTTTCCTAGAAAGCAATACACATGTAAGCGTTTAATCTGAAAGTTTGAAGTTATTCGCATTGCGATACAATAAATTGCACTCAAAGAAACAGCACATTGCCCTAGCGCGGGCCGAAATAAACATTCCGTCAATTTTAAAATAGCCTCAATCGCTTCAGTGTCTGAAGAGAATTATACTCCCAGAGTTATTATACTCCGAATTGCGTTAGAGTCTGAATTATTATTCTTCTCTCAAGGTGGGGTGGCCAACCAGCTTTAAACATAGGTACAGTGTCGATGCATTATTTATGTATTCTTCTATTCAGTTAAGTTGCCTCCTAAACTTGTATTAAATTTGATTTGAAGGAGATCTTTAGTGGAAAATCTTTAGAAATAAGCAATAAACTACCAATAATAAAATAACAGTCTTACTGATAAAAATGTTTTAAATTTTATGCAACTGATGAACAACTGTTTACAATACATAAATGGTTGTTTATTAGTTGTGTAAAAGTTTAAAAAGTTTCTAAATAAGGCTGTAAGTATTTTAAGAACCAGTATAAATAGAGTGCTCGAGCTTTAAGCGTAGCCCGCGGTACTCTGAAAAATGAAGTCAAAACATAAATAATAATAATAATATTTGGACGATTTATATAGCGCCGTTTTTGTGAAAAATCACCTCAAGGGCGCTGTACAAACTTACCATACATGCCTATAATCTAGAAAGACTACAAGCTAGACAAACAATTAAAAACAACTTATGGCTAAAAATTGTATACACCGGTTCATTGATCACCGATACGAAAATATATGTACAATAGTTTGACCAATGAACGCGATGCTGCCTCAAAAAATTCAAAAAATGAATTAATTAAACATCCATAATGTAAACATGTCATAAAATGACAATGAGTTTACAGGATTTGCTTGCATAAAAATCGTCTCGAATAAGCTAAACACAATATCAATAATCGTTTAAATAAAGGCATAAAGGTGTACAAACCCTTCAAAATATTCTTTAGGCACTTTTGTCTTATATTTATTATTTACCAATAAATATTGTTTAAAGAACGTTCTGAAATAAAAGCAGCTGACTTCCGTTAAATTATTATAAATAGGATTCTACACTTAAGTTGTTATAAATAGGATCCGACCCTTGAATTGCTATAAATATGATTCGACTTTTGAATCGCTATAAATTGCAACCCGAAGAGTAGTTAATAATTAACAGGTACCTACCAAACATCATCAAATCTAAATTTTCCAATAAATTTCACAAACGGATATTAATATTTAATGATATTATTATTCAAATTTATTGGATAATGTTTTGTATGGCGAGCGTTAAATATCTAACCTGCAATCTATTGAAAGATTGATTGAATGAATTCCTCACAAAATCATTAATTGTTTTTATACTTCCCGAATTGGTTGAACATCTCTGCCGCTCCGGCCAACAATGTTAAACGAGTTACAAGACTAAAATTCAGTTTTACATACAATTTGTATGTAACAAATTCCAGCATAGGCCGATTTGTGTTATTATCCTGTGGAAATAATAATTTACATTGAGGTTTCCCAACTACGGCAATTAGCGCCATTTCGACCCCGCTACCAAGTCAATGGTTGGAAATTTACACAATTTTCTCCAGTTCGGACAAGTTTAAAGATAAGAGGGAACAACTTGGACGATAATTGGTTCTGAAAGTGACCGCAACGGGAAGCAGAAGTGGGCGAGTTCTCCGCAGGCCTTTGTGCAGGGACCTTTGCTGGATGCCCTTTAAATCAATGTAGCCGGCTGCGATTATCGCGATCAAAAACATAATTGAGGCCATTCAATTTGATAATTAGAAGAGAAATTTCCATACAATATAAGTAAGTTCCTAAATAACGTGGTTTGGATGGATATAAATTAGAATTATCGTCATATTATAAAGAAGTCCATTTAAAGAAGATGATTAACATCAATGAGGGGGAGTAGAAGAAAATCTAAATACGCGAATATAGTTACATTCAAAGTTAAGGTAATTTTAAACTACGTTAAAATTCTAAATAAAAGATCTAAGATAAAATACCAAATTACGAAATAACTTATTTCATGGCCGTACGCTCAAGTAAATACTTAAATTCAATTTAATTTGCGTTTCGTCCATCAAATACAATCAAGCAACGCAAATATTGCAATTAAAATATGTGCTAAGAAAGATTGTTGATTTATGTGATATTTAAAAATAAAATAAAAGATCAATTTAATTGTTCAAAAAATCAGTTACGCGTTAAATTGCCTCATTTTAATGACTCCGTATTAACCCAAACCGAAGTATTATGTATTAAAAATATCAAAATGAAAATCGCAGCTGGAAGTAAAACCAAATTAAACTTAATACATTTTTTTAAATATAGTATAATTGCGTTTCGTTTCAGAGTGGTAGATAGATAATTTTAGTGTCGCCTCTATTAAAATTAACTAACCTAATTTTAAAAAAACCAACATTAAAATAATGAAATTTAAAAATATATATTGTGTAATATTGCGATGAGAAATGGTGTTGTTGTTCTGTACATTATTGGGCAGAGAATCAGAAATCCATCGCAAAGAAGATCCCGTTCGGTTTGATATGCAGGGAAAATAAATGGCATTTTCCCATAAATTTCTCGGAGACGGAAAATAACGTTTAAAGAAGTGGCAAAAACGCGAGACATCTGAAATATTGAGCGGCGATAGAATCTATATCCAAGGGACTCAATACTTCAACTGCAACCAACCAACCAACTGCAGATATCCAAAGTTATGGCGAAGCAGGTTACGTTGCTATACCCACCACTGATATTATTATCTACATTTTAGTAATGTTTTCCCCCAAAGCAGGTCCCTATCTTTGTTGAAAGTAGAAAGTTGTTTCCATAAACAACCAAAACTCTTGAACAAATAGCTCTGGTATTATGAAATTGATTGGTATCTACTAAATAGGTTCATGATCGCCTTTTTCTGTCTGATTTTCTAGGTAAATACTTTCAGATCACAAAGTATTTTTCTAATTGAGGTTTTAAATTAATAATCTACACAGAATTTTAACGATTTTTCGTTATGCTGTCCCGAAGAAGGCACGCATGATTCCGAAACTAATTGGCTTTAAATTTAAATAAAATTTTATGCAAAAACATTTGTGTATCTTTTAGCCACTTTTACTAAAAGTAAAAATAAAAAAAAGTTACCATCTAACATGATCACTTTAAGGTATATTTCACGAATCAAGTTAAATTTACTAATCTTGATCCGCATATTATGATAAAATTGCCATATATTTCCAAAACTTAGGTACTAACTTGAAGATGTTAAATTTTGAGTTGTCGTAAAGATTATTTGAATGCATTAAACTATTGATGTCAATTTAACGGACATGACATTACAACCCGACGAACGTGAGTCTCGTGCTATTGATTTTTGTCACTTAGGGATGGGGTTGCGACAAAAGAGCGAGAAGGACCTACTCTGGAAGGTTCGGGTGCGTGAGAGACGGGAATAGGGGGTGGGCTAGATTCAAGTCGTTTTTATAGGTGAGGAAATAATGGCGAAAAGAAAAAAGAAAAGTTTGAGACACGCAGTTAGGGTCGTAATTTAGGTGATTCACAACACTTTCGCAGTATACTGTGCGTCAATTTATTTGATGAATAACCATTAAGGAATAATGAAGCTGGGGGCGAGGTGAGGAAGAGAGTTTGTCTTAAAAAATGACCCCTACGTGAATTACGTCCGGTTTTACACACAAAATCATGCGTTGATTATTGGATACACAAACAAATAATTATATTACATTTTAAAGTAGAGAAGAAAAGAAAAATAATGGGAAGCAATGGAAAATCATGGACAGTAACTTTTTTGAAGGAAGCGTAATTTAAGATTTTTTTGAATTATGTTGGAGAAAATATTAATTTCATTTATCAGAGAAGATTGAAAATTTATTTATTGCTGTTAAACATTTCTAATCTAAATGTTTTATGTTTTCTTTTAGTTCTGAAAATTACATAAAGATTTATTTAATATTAGAATAAGTTAACAATAATAATCTAAACGAAAATATGAAAAAGAACAAGACACAGAAAAACAGAAAAAGACAATGGTCGCAAGTTTCGGAAAGTTTTTCTTATAAAAATTGAATATTTATTTAATAAATTAGTTTTAATTCAATCATATTGTTTATTACGTTGTAAACACGAGAAGTATATTATTTTACGCCTATTGGTTAAACTTTTAAGTATTTAATTTTTTTATTGTGGTTGTTTAGA
Source organism: Limnephilus lunatus (assembly GCA_917563855.2). Taxonomy (NCBI): domain Eukaryota; kingdom Metazoa; phylum Arthropoda; class Insecta; order Trichoptera; family Limnephilidae; genus Limnephilus; species Limnephilus lunatus. The sequence goes on along the minus strand of OU830598.1, from coordinate 71,589,017 downwards.
GGTTTGCTCGTTCCTGTTTTATAGAATATGGTCTTAGTGAAGGCTCTTTGAACTGATTCAACTAAGTTTTGGTAGAATGCATAATGAGGGCACCAGATCGGGGAACAATCTTCCAGTGTGCTACGAACTAGCGATGTGGTTCAGCTGAAACGGATCCTACTCCTACTCCTTTTTGAAATCGACTACTCCCAGAGAACCCGATCTAGTACTCGGACCCAAACCCGGAACTTGACGGTCGGAGCCGGGAACAGGTCCCGGGTTCGAGTTCTGGCTCCGAGGTCTGCTCCGGTCGAATCCGTTCATCTGCTCCAGGAACTCGAGTATTTTAAAAAGAAAGCAAGACCTATGAAGTCTCCGGCAAAATGTAGAACCTACCATCTTTACTTAAACCAGGGTTACATTTGATAATATATAATAAATTTAATTTAAACACACTTCACGAATCTTAACTGCCCGGGGCCAGTGGGACTATATTATCCCCATGTCGGTAATTTTAGGCTAAAGATTAAAAACATGAAGGTTATGAACTGAATAGTGACACTGGTCATGGTGGTCACTGTATGTGACGACATAAGCCATTGCGACCAATGTTTTTCTATGTAAAATGGTGGTTGTTCCCATGGACGATGTTGAGGGTACTTACCACTTACGATTACGAACATGAAGCAAACATGCTTTATTTTTAATGTTAATTATGTACTTGAAATTACGTGATAGACATTTTAAATGCAATTTTAATTTAGCATACGCCGAGTTTTGAGCTACCTCTGGACCCTAGAGAGCATAACGGCTCTGCCACGGAGGTCGTCGAAATTGTTTTACCAATTTTGGATGCAAAATAGAAAAACTAATATAACTAAGCTCTTATTAAAACTAATTATTATGCATTATGAATGTGTTTATTACATTTTAAATTAGTTTTCCCATAAAATTCTTACACGATATTGAAACATAATTGGTAATATTTCTAGGAAAGAACAAAAATCTAATACATTACTAAATATGGTATTTAATACACAAGTAGGGGAAGTCTTTGTAAAAATCTCATAAATAAATTTGTACATTATGGTGGAACCGCATTTGATAATGCCTTCGGGAGCGGGCTGTCACGCGAAAGTATTTAATCCTTCAAAACAGTTATAATTACGTAAATAAAAATGTGATTTATTATTAATTATGAAAAGAAAAATTTAAAAACTTATGTATTTTAATTTAGGTATTTTAATATTTGTTATAAGTATATTTATTAATCAAGGAAAATACTTCTTTAATAAACTACCAGTAGAAATCAGGTGAAATTGTTGAACTTTATCAACAAATATTCTAGAGAAATCATCAACGGGAAATACGTGACTGTATTAATTGTACATATGTGAAATGTAAACTCTTCTTCCATCCACAAGCAAATGATTTTAATGGAAGATCAGTATAAATTACAAGTCGCAAAATTGTAAATTGTAATATTATAACATGTACCATTTTTAAGATTAATAAAAAAAATTAATGAATATGAAAATATCTAGGAGGTATACCAACAGCTCTCATTAAGCACTGAGAATTACTATTATTTACGATTTAATGATCGATTTATTTATAAAGTTCGACTTTGTTGTATTCGAGTTTTATATTTACTATTATATTATTATATTTATAATTAAATATTTACTATTCGAGTCGATACATACTTCGGATAGTAAGCCGGGTTTTTTTACCTATTGCACATATTTATTTATTATAATGGATAGTTATCGAGAGGATAGTGAAATACCCACATGGTATAGCTAGTGGATATTCACACTGTTGTGAGTTGTGATGTTAAATTGTCATGTGTGATGTATGATTCGTTTGATTTAAATGTTGAAATTAATACTACAACTTACAACACACTTTTACTAAAGAGCAGACCCATGAAAATAGATAAATACGGGATAATGTAATTCGTATTTAGTTGGATAATTGGCAGAGCGCCGTTTTTGTGAAAAATCACCTCAAGGAGCTGTACAATTTATTATGAATTCTTAGGCCCTATCCAACTTTAATATTTACAAATAGATACAGAAACAAACTTCCGTAGTGCAATTCATGTTATCTAAAAAAAAGCTCGTCTCTTCTCAAATATACAATGACGTACATTATTATTATTAAGCTGTTTCTACTGACTAAATAAACAGGAAAGAATGTTTTGTTATTATTTGTTTGGCACTTAAAGCTGACGTTATTACCATTATGAGCCACGAAGCTTGAAAAAATCCATTATTCATTAATAAAATATTGCGAACGTTTTGAAAAATATGTTTATCATATTTGACAAAAGTAACTACAGGTAAAACGTAAATCTTTTCAATTGAAGACAAAAATTCTAAGGCACGTGAAAAGGTGGTTCGGTTGATTATTTTTAAAGTAAATCCCTCTTATCCCTTATAGTTAGTCTAGGTGCATTTTAAAAAATTATTTTTATGTACCTAAAAACACACGTTGACCTAGTGAGGATTTCCTCGCATTATGCTTTTGACAGTCTTCCTGAGTATCAAAATGTCTGCGAATAACGGCTTGCTAACAAGATGTTTTTTATATGGATAAAAAGATTTTTTTGCGTCATTCTATTTTGTCTAATTGTGTATTATTGTGTCTACAATAAAGAAGACGTAACATTTAGGAGGCGGATATGGGAACCGCCGCCGCGGGAACCATTTATTGGATAACCGACCCCTCTGCCATAGGTCATCCCACGTGGTTCGCTTCGTTTGGTGACTTAGCAGGGGTGCCCAGTTTCATAAGGTGAGGTGTATTCAGGTCTTGGCGGCGGATGCGTCTGCCCATCAGCTGCGCAGAGGGCCAGATCGGGAGAGACCGGTTTGGGAAGAACGTGGCCTCTCTTGACCCTTCATCTTGCACTGTAGCGGTAGGAATGAATTCATAAGTCCTGAAAATATTGATCCCTAAATTCCTACCCAACCCTCATACCTTTATCCTTCCCAGAACTTCCTCTTCTTCATTTCTTTAAAAATACCCCCCCCCCCCCCACACAGCATCTCTAAAGATGATATGGGCCCTGAAGGAAATTATTTTTCTCAGCACATCCTGCGTTTGGTTCTTGTAAATAAAAATAACAGCTTTATCTAAAACTTGTTACAATAATATTAAACTCATCTATCCAATGTTTTCAAATAGTTGAGTTATGGCAACTTTAAATGAGAAATGTTGTGAGGCAGGAAGAAGAAAGTTAGTAAAAGATACGAAGAAGTGCATGGTAGGGAATACGCGTCCATTTTTCTCCAAAACTCCACGCAGGAGGAAATATTTTCACTCAGGCGCGATGTCATCTCTGGTAATGCTGCGTGGAGGATTTTTTTAATGAAATAAAAAAGAGGAAGTTCTGGGAAGGAAAATGGTACATGGGGGGTAGAAATCTGGAGGTGGATATATAAAGGAGTGACAGACATATGAATCTACCCATTGCGGGATAGGGTGATGAGTCGAGAGTCCGGCTGGAGAGGTCAAAGGGTCTTCGCGGTCGGTGGGCAGACGCATCCGTCAAACCTCATGAATCCGGGCCCCCCCTGCTAAGTCTCCAAAACTAGCGAATCACCTGGGGAGATGAACGGCAGAGATGTTGGTGGTTCTCCAAAAAATGGAACCAAAATTGATTACAAATCTGATTACAATATATAACTAAAGCCATTTTAAGCAGAATTTTGATATTTAATAATAGTAGTACTGTACTAGAACGTCACCTTTTCTTATGAAACCATAACTTTTATTTTTATTATTGTTTTTGTTTATTGTTTAAATTATAACCTTGTTACAGTAATAAATATAATACTATGGTAAAAACTAAATCGTTAAATACATATTTTCAAGGTTTTCTAAGACAATTGAGAGAGCTAGCTCTTGAGCTTGTTGTAGGAATTATTTCATAAGTATACTCGTATAATAGAGTGTAAAATGAATATAATCCTTACCTAGGATGTTGTAAGGTTAAAAATTACAATATGGCATGAAATAAATTAACAGAATTTAGATTAGTGATGTTACGGTTAATAATTTTTTGAAGAAAAATTAGACCATTTTCTTGAATGATACCAAATCCGTTAAACATTTTTTGCTTTTGGAAATAGAATTATTGCTCATTTGTGGTGTTGAAAATAGGGGAATCTGGATGTTAAGTTTATGCCTTAATGATGAGTTAAGTTGACGTGTTATGATCACATTTAATTTGAATATTTATAATATTTAATCTTTTTTAAAGAGGTCTTCAATTTGAACTGTGTTGCTGAAGGGAATGTTGGTTGTTTTTCAAAATTACTTTAATAATTAGTTTTAGTACTACCTTTACTTTGCAGGATTTACAATTTTTTCATATGCACCTCCCCATCCAATGATTGCATACTGAATAAATGATTGGACTAGTGAGTAATAGATTTTTTTAAGATTATTTAACTTGAGAAAAATTCTTAATCTAATAAACATATAGATACATTTCCTAATGCGCTTAACAAGTTCACGTGATTATATTTCAGAAATTCCGGAAACACAGAAAATTCCTCAACCCTCCGTCAATATTCAATCAAAATCAATATACATATGAAGTATCAGTTCTACCATATAAATATAGAACGACAAACGAAAATCACAGAAAGAAGTTCTGGACTAGACGTTTTGTACACAAATTGCAAAAATAGGGAGCTGGACACAACTTGGCACGCCAATATCCTTAACTTCTGGATTTAATGATTCTAAGTTAAATTAGCAAAAACTGACTCTATAACTGTTGTAAAAACACTTAAAAGACTTGCAGACTTTTGGAGACTTTTGGAGACTGTTGGGGTCAGGATAATGGGATACTGAGAGAAAGGTAGAACAGAATTTAAACTGATTAAAAAACACTTTTAAAGTAGGTTAGAACTTGGAGACTTCAGTTTCTTGGAGACTTGTGACTTCTTGGCTGGTAGTTTTTGAACTGATTTCCTACCGGTTTGCCGTTTGTTTTATAGGGCAAATCCGGGTTGGACTTTTGGAACACAGAACCTCCCTGTTTCTGAAGGGTGCTTGCGTTTACGTATTTTTCCCAATCGCTATGATTTTCGAACAGATGTGTTAAAAATCTGTGTGATAACCTTTGCCAAGACAGTCCTGTTCCAATAAACCGAAGTCTCACATAATTTTTATTGTTTCAACAAGAAAAGGTACAAGTTTACAAATGTGATACAAGATACAATATCTAGAAGTAAATATTTTCTTAAAGTGCAATAATCACTGGTAGACGACAGTTTTTTGAGGTGTTATTGTAGTATATACCTATTTTTAGGTGATGATATATATTTCTTGATTCAAATTATTCCCGATTTCCCGAAATTTAGCTCCGAGTTTTTCGGAATGTAAATTGGCTGTCGTAAATATTTACGATTCAAACATTTCCTTTGTTCAGCATTGACCAATGGCGCCGCATCTGGTAGCAGGGTGGGGATAACGTAAATACTCAATCATTTCCTTGATTTTGATCATTGCTGTCTGGGGTCCCTGGTGGAAGTGTTACGTGGTTATTCAGATGTGTTTTCGAGTCCAATGATGCTGCAGCATGTATTTATTATCAATTGCGTTTATGTTTTCAATTGATAAGTTAATTGTAGAATGTAATAGCATTGTAGACATCATTCCAAATGCACAGTGTTTCGTTGGCCAATGAGAGCACTCCCTTTGTTTCGTAGGTTATTGGAAGGGGTAACGCGCAGCGGCACGGTATTATGTGGAAGCGTAAATTCCATTCTTGAATTCTCAGGGTTGTCATACGCTTTCGTCGACACGTTCGATACACTCCCCCCAGTGCAGTCTCGACTGTGCTCAGCTACTTCGTCGGGCGTGTCCTTTTCCGATGTCTGAGTTCTGAATCGGGTGTCTTCGCAACTGGTACAGTTTCGTTAGTTGTTGGTGTGGCAGGCAGGATGACGGCGATTTTGACTGCCGGCCTTACGTATATCCCAGTACTGGTTTGGATCCGAGCAGTTCTGACTTGTCCATCAGCTGCAGGTGTTGCTTCGAGGATACGGCCACGTGGCCAACTGTTTCGAGGCAGTGCTGGGTCCATGATGATCACTAGGTCATCCTTCTTAATTGGTGTAGTTGGATGGTGCCATTTTTGTCGGGCAGCCATGGTAGGTAGGTATTCGCGCAGCCATCGCCTCCAGAAGGTGTCTGCAAGTTGTTGTCCGATGCGCCACTGGCGGCGTAGGCATACTTCCTCTTCTTTTTTGTCGTAGAAGGATAATTGGGGGCGCTTCCCGGCCGATCCCAGCAAAAAGTGGTTGGGTGTTAGAGGGTCTTCATCACGCGGGTCGACTGAAATATGGGTGAGTGGTCGGTTATTTACCACAAACTCAGCTTCTGCAAGTGCTGTGCGTAGAGTTTCTTATTTTGGTGCTCTTTCTTTGAGTGTTGCGCTTAGGGCTTTCTTTACTGATCGTACTAGTCTCTCCCAAGCTCCCCCCATGTGGGGACTCAGCGGTGGTATAAAGTGCCACTCGATGCCCTGGGTAGCTATTGCGTCAATCATTCTGGCGTCTTGACTTATTGACAGCAGGGCGTCCCTCATCTCGGTGTCAGCTCCGTGAAAATTTGTTCCGTTATCCGAGTACATGGCTGTGGGTTGTCCTCTGCGGGCGGTCATTCTTTGAAGGGCCATGATGGCCGAGTCGGCAGTCAGTGAAGCGGCTAGTTCTAGGTGAATGGCGCGCGTTGAGAGGCAGGTGAAGATGGCTCCGTATCGTTTTTCTCGATGCCTACCGACCGTGATAGCCATAGGGCCGAAATAGTCAAGCCCGCAGTGTGTGAATGGACGGACGTGATGCATCAGGCGGGGTGGTGGTAATGCGCCCATCAGAGGTGGAGTCGGTTTGCTGCGTCGTATGAAGCAAGTGGGGCAGACGTGCGTTATTTTCCTGATTGTTGTGCGTATTCGTATTATGAAGAAATGATTGCGTATTTCTGCAATTGTTTTCTCAGTACTAGGATGATCCGCCTTTTTGTGGTAGTGACTGATTAGGAGCCGAGTGTAGGGTTCGTCGCCGTCCAGTATTATGGGGGTTCGGGCCACACTCTTTGTTTTTTCCAAGGCTCGTAGTCGGGTCCCCATTCGTAGAAGGTCGTCTGGTCCAAAGAAGGGGTTCAGCGAGTTGAGGCGACTGCCAGTAGGTAGTTTTTGACCTTGTCGGATGGTGTGTAGATCAGTTGTGAAAGCGTTTTCCTGGGACCTTTTGATCCATTTTTGTTCTGCTGCTTTTATCTCCTCGGCTAGTAGTGGGCCTTCTACTGGTTTGTTGGGCCCCATCTTGCATCGTCTGATAAAACGGAGGATCCAAGCTGTGGAGCGGATTAGCCGGTGCCATGAGGAGAACCGCTCTACTAATGGGAGTGCTTCGCCCTTGGTGGACACAAGGCCAACGTAGTGAGGTTTGACTTCTAGTGTTAGGTCGTCAGGCCTGTGGGCGGGTGCCCGTTCTTTCGGCCATGCACCCTCCGGGGAAGTGAGAACGGCTGGGCCGGTAAACCACCTTCCTTCTGGTGTTAGGTCTGGCACCTCTAAGTCTCGTGTTCCTATATCAGCTGGATTGAGTTTTGTGGGTACCCATTTCCAGTCGGGTATGTTGGTTAGTTCGTCTATTTCGCCCAACCGGTTTGCCACAAAGGTTGAGTAGGCGCGTGGGTCGGTGCGTAACCAGCATAGTACAGTTGTGGAGTCTGTCCAGAAGCAGGTGCGGGATATCAGGGCTTTGCTTTCCTTTTGGATCGTCTGGGCTAGTCTCGCTGCTATGAGGGCGGCTTGAAGCTCGAGGCGTGGAATGGAGAGAGGCTTCAGTGGTGCTACCTTGCATTTACTTGCAAGGAATGTTACTCGTAAGGATCCATTTATTTCTTCGGTGAAGTAGGCCACGGCACAGCAAGCTTGCTCCGATGCGTCGCAGAAGAGGTGTAGAGTTACGTTGTTCTGTTTGTTTGAGAGGCAACGTCTCGGGATTGAGATGCTGTTTGTGTGCAGCAGGCTCAGCCAGTCTGTCCATCTCTGGGCGTGTTCGGGGGTAATGGGTTCGTCCCAGCCGACGCTTGAGCGCCACACTGCTTGCAGTAGTATCTTAGATCTGATGGTAAGGCAGGCAACGAAGCCGACTGGGTCAAAGATCTTCATTACTATGGATAATAGTTGCCGCTTGGTAGGTTGTGTGGCCGTGTCGGGGGAGATCGCCTCGCGAAATGAGTACAGGAAGCGGTCTGTGGTGGGGTCCCAGATCAAACCAAGCACTCGTTCTGTCTCTGGACCTCCACTGCTGATCTGTATCGCGGAGCTGGCACGGTCTTCTATGGGTACGCCAGCTAGGGCCACCGGGCTATTAGACGCCCAATTTGTCAAGTGGAACCCTCCTTTCGCGAGGAGGGCACTTACACTTTGGGCGAGTGTAGCAGCTTCATTGGGTGTGTCTGTTGCATCTAGGTAGTCGTCCATGTAGAACTTGGTGCGTACGGCTTTTGCGGCGGCCGGGTACTCGTGCTCGTATGTTTCGGCCACTTTATTTCGGACGAATTGGGCACTGCTTGGGGAGCAGGTGGCTCCGAACATCATTGATGACATTTGATAGGTGTCTGGTTCATGATGGGGTGATGTCCTCCACAGGAAAAGCTGGGACGGCTGGTCTTCTCGCCTTATTTTTATTTGCAGGAACATTTCTTTGATGTCTGCAGCAATGGCGATGTTTCCTTCCCGGAAGCGTATTATATTCCCCAGGAGGGAGGACAGCAGGTCAGGACCAGTAAGCAGCTGATCATTGAGGGAGGTTCCTCGGCATCGGCTTGCAGCATCGAATACCACTCTGATTTTTCCTGGCTTATTTGGGTTGATTACTGCGAAGTAAGGCAGGTACCATTTGCGAGGTGTGGTGGTGGAAGCTTCATGGCCTGATAGCTTCTTGGCATAGCCTTTGTTGAGAAGTTGACTTATTTTGTCATTGTAGGCCACTGCTAGATTTTTGTCTTTTGCTAGCTTTTTCTCCAGAGACAGAAGTCGCTTCAGCGCACACTGCCGATTGTCAGGTAACGAGGCTTCTGGATTGCGCCATAGTAGACCAGTTTCCCACTTCCCTGTAGGAAGAGGACGCGTAGTTGCATTCATAAGTGCAATGGCCTGTTGTTCGCTTGCATTGACTCTGGTGGCTGATGTTACTCCGAGCGAGTCGATGGTGAAGTTGGTTTTTACTAGCTCCCTCAATTGTATGTCTGCGGCCGTTTCTGGTTGTAGTGCCAAAGTGGTAGTCGTGTTATTATCTCTGGGGTTGACTCCCCCATGAGCGATCCATCCTAGTGCGGTGCGTGATGCTATTCGCGTAGTATCATTGCATTCACGAACTTCCCTTGACACAATTAGGTGAGCGTTGTCTTGGCCTATTAGCAGCTTCGGGACGACAGACCTTCCTTGGATCTGTTGCTCCGGCAGGTTGAGGTTGCTTATTGTGCTGGCAGAGATGTGGTATGTATTACTGTTTCCCGCACCTCGTATACTTAGTCTCACTCGTTGGGAGAGATTGTCAGAAGTGCACATTCCTTTGGCACCGTGGATTCGCAGTCCGTGAACTGGGCCGTTTGCTCCGACTTGTATTGCGGTGTCAGTGTCAACAAGTGTTACTGTGGATCCTTCGTCCAGGAGAGCAAACACTGACACTTCTTCTTTGTTGGGAGCGCTTAATATTACTGGCGCAATTTTTAACAATACTCTCTGTCCGGAGTCCTGGCGTCACAAGTTGACATTTTCCACGGTGCTTTTTCGTACGAACTCGGGATTATGTAACAGGGGGTGGTGTGGGGATCGGCAATCCCCTACTTTGCACCATTGGTTTATTTTGCAGCTTCGTGAGTGGTGTTTTTCTAAGCACTTGCGGCATAACCTTCCCATGCGTACAGTTTCCCATCGAAGTTCAACATCTTTGGCTGCGAATTCTTTGCATTCGCGGGTTTTATGATCGCCGCCACATTGGGCGCAGCTTTCGTCGGCTGTTTTTCTTTTTCGGCTTGGTCCAGGGTAAGTATGTGCCTCATTCATTTTGCGTTTCATCGGGGTGATCTTTTCTTTTGGGCCGTCCCCGATTTCTTCTTGATGTCCGGCATGTATTTGCTCATGGCTCGGTAGAAGTCGCATGCGATCACTATCTTCTTCCTCCTGGTATCCGGCATGTATTTGTTCACGGCGTGGTCGGGATCGTATGTGGTCCACCATCCCGCTGTTTGGAATTGCGTTTGATACCTCTTTCAGAAAGGCAGCGAGCTGGGTTATGGTGGCCGGGGCATGTTGTTTGCGGATCTCGATTAGCCATGCCAGCCGCAGGGAACTCGGCATTTTGTCAGTGACGTCGTTCAGTAATGCAGAATTGGTGAGATAACCTTCGGTTTTCAAGATCCGGAGGGATGCCACCAGGTTTTGCACCGTCCCGGAGAAATCTGCCAGGTCCTCGAGTGATACCTCGGTCGTGAGGTAAGGTAGCTTTTTAACCTTGTCTAGCATAAATTTTGCTATGGAGTTAGCGCTGCCGTATTGCTGCTCGAGGACGCTGATGATCTCTGGGACTTGCGCAGGATCCATTAGTAGGGGACCCACGGTATCTCGCGCCTTGCCTTTGAGGGCACGCTGCAGCCGGATGAGATTTTCGCTCGGAGTCAATTGGCAGGTGGCGGTGGATTGAGCGTACTGTGCCTTCCAGGTAGGCCACTCGAGGGGGTCTCCGGAGAAGGTAGGCAAATCTTTTGCTGTGGATTGCCTGGCGAATAGGGCTGCCATTCTTGAGTCATCTTCTAATGTGCGAGGGCTATCTTGCGTTCTGGAGGAGCGGAGCGCCTCTGCCATCACAGAGGCGATCTGGGCCAGTGGGTCGTTGCCGTGCTGCAACCATTCTCGGGTGTGCCGTGCTGTCTCGTTGGCTGTATGCGGTGGTGTAAACAATGGGGAATCCTGGCCGGAGGAGGCTGGCTGTTGCTGGTACCCCGTTGTATTGTAAAGTGGGCGCTCGGGTCCGAGATGGCTGTATTCGGTCGTAGGGATGTTTTTTGCAGGGCCCGTCAGTAGTGTGTAGCCTTGGGTGGCGGCATATCCAGTTGGATCGGTTACTGTAAATTCATTGGTAGGCTGACCGACTTGTGTGTGCATTTGAGTAGTTGCATATCTCGTTGCAAACTCTCCGGCTGGCCTTTTTACTTGAGTGGCATATCTCGTTGCGAACTCATTAGTAGAAGGGCCGGTCGGTGCGTGCACTTGAGTTGTTGCATATCTCGTTGCAAACTCTCCGGCTGGCTTGTTTACTTGAGTGGCATATCTCGTTGCGAACTCATTAGCAGAAGGGCCGGTTGGTGCGGGCACTTGAGTTGTTGCATATCTAGTTGCAAACTCTCCGGTTGACGGACCGTCTGACGTGTGTACTTGAGTGGCATATCTCGTTGCGAACTCATTAGCAGAAGGGCCGGTTGGTGCGGGCACTTGAGTTGTTGCATATCTAGTTGCAAACTCTCCGGTTGACGGGCCGTCTGACGTGTGTACCTGAGTGGCATATCTCGTTGCGAACTCGTTAGTAAACGGGCCGGTTGGTGCCTGGACTTGAATTACTGCCTGACCGAGGTTGGCTCGCAGGGTCGGGCTGGTTGGTGCTGGCTCCTCGGCAGGTTGGCTGACTGCTTGGCGTGTCGCAGCGTTCAGGGCTGCGAGCAGATTGGCTGTCTGCTTGGCGTGACGTCTGTCCCGAATGCGCATCTCTCGGCGCAGTAATCGCAGGGAGTCTTCAGTTGATTCAGAAGTTGTTTCGCTGCTTTTACTGTTGGATTCGTGGAGGCTCTCGGAGACAGATTCTGGAGCTGGTCGGTCAAGCGTGATGAGATCAGAGTTCCTGGCTGGGCTCGCACTAGATAGATCGTGGACCTGGCGGGGTCCTCTAGATGGCGTCTCATCGGTGTCTACGGTGTGTGGGCCCGGGGTCCGTAGGGGCGCCACTGGCATATTTCGGCTTGTCCCCGGGGCGTCAGGTTTAGATTTAGACAGCGATGTATCAGAAGATGTCGGGGTCTTACGGCCACTGCGAAGAGACGGCATTTCCACTGGGTAAGACTGAAGGCGTGTTATGTGTAGATCCGGCTCGAAGGACCAAATGTACTAGACGTTTTGTACACAAATTGCAAAAATAGGGAGCTGGACACAACTTGGCACGCCAATATCCTTAACTTCTGGATTTAATGATTCTAAGTTAAATTAGCAAAAACTGACTCTATAACTGTTGTAAAAACACTTAAAAGACTTGCAGACTTTTGGAGACTTTTGGAGACTGTTGGGGTCAGGATAATGGGATACTGAGAGAAAGGTAGAACAGAATTTAAACTGATTAAAAAACACTTTTAAAGTAGGTTAGAACTTGGAGACTTCAGTTTCTTGGAGACTTGTGACTTCTTGGCTGGTAGTTTTTGAACTGATTTCCTACCGGTTTGCCGTTTGTTTTATAGGGCAAATCCGGGTTGGACTTTTGGAACACAGAACCTCCCTGTTTCTGAAGGGTGCTTGCGTTTACGTATTTTTCCCAATCGCTATGATTTTCGAACAGATGTGTTAAAAATCTGTGTGATAACCTTTGCCAAGACAGTCCTGTTCCAATAAACTGAAGTCTCACATAATTTTTATTGTTTCAACAAGAAAAGGTACAAGTTTACAAATGTGATACAAGATACAATATCTAGAAGTAAATATTTTCTTAAAGTGCAATAATCACTGGTAGACGACAGTTTTTTGAGGTGTTATTGTAGTATATACCTATTTTTAGGTGATGATATATATTTCTTGATTCAAATTATTCCCGATTTCCCGAAATTTAGCTCCGAGTTTTTCGGAATGTAAATTGGCTGTCGTAAATATTTACGATTCAAACATTTCCTTTGTTCAGCATTGACCAATGGCGCCGCGTCTGGTAGCAGGGTGGGGATAACGTAAATACTCAATCATTTCCTTGATTTTGATCATTGCTGTCTGGGGTCCCTGGTGGAAGTATTACGTGGTTATTCAGATGTGTTTTCGAGTCCAATGATGCTGCAGCATGTATTTATTATCAATTGCGTTTATGTTTTCAATTGATAAGTTAATTGTAGAATGTAATAGCATTGTAGACATCATTCCAAATGCACAGTGTTTCGTTGGCCAATGAGAGCACTCCCTTTGTTTCGTAGGTTATTGGAAGGGGTAACGCGCAGCGGCACGGTATTATGTGGAAGCGTAAATTCCATTCTTGAATTCTCAGGGTTGTCATACGCTTTCGTCGACACGTTCGATACAAGTTCATTTAGGAAAAGTGGCCTAGAATCCTAGAAGGCTGAGGGCTTAAGTAAGCATCAATGTCACACAAAATTATGAAATCTAATATAATAATGGACTAATAAGTTCATGAAAGAATTAAAACAATGTTTATTTTAAGTAGTGTCAAGTAACATATCATTTAAAAAGGGCATTCGTTCTTGACCTCGAAACAGGCGAAATAATAAGGATTATGTCACCCGCGTGGAGTTTACAACTTCGCCGTATATAAAATATAATGACATGTTTATGACATGGCGTGTCACAGTCGCACAGTCACAGTCAGTCACACTGTTGCTTTGTGCGGTGGTATGGAGGTACGGATAGTATGGATTCGACCCGACTGACATGGATGAGTCGGTAACAAGTGCTTCTCAAAGCTTTTATGCGAATACGATAATGATCAAAACTGAAGAAATTTTACGACGCGCAACTAGTTGGATATATGAGTATTTTATTCATGTTGTTCTTGTTCAGAAGACTGAAACATACCATTTAGATATTTATGGAACGACGAGCGGTTGTAAAAAATGGCACCGCGCGTTTTCATCCCGCTACAAAATATCCCCGACACAATATATTCCGACAAAATATACCTCGTTATAATATCCCGAGGACAAAATATCCCAAGGACAAAATATACCAAGGACAAAATATCCTACGGGCAAACGAGTCGGGGACGCCCGAGAAAGACGTGGCTCGATCAAGTGAATCAGATCCTTAAGTCGGGGCACGTCAAGAGTCAGAATAATAGTTTTTTTTTACATGAGCTCCATACAGGAGGCCCTGAGGAAAGTAATTTTCATGAGGGCCTATGTCATCTATGGGGATGCTGTCTGGTGGGTTTTTTTTAGGGAAAGGAAGGAGAGGAGAGAGAGTTCTGGGAAGGAAAAGGGTTTAAGGGGTGGGTAGGAATCTGGGGTTCAGTGTGTCCTGGTCATCCACGGATCATCATCCTAATCCCGGTCACCCCTGCTAAATTACCAAAAGTAGCGAACCACTTGGGGTGACCTATGGCAGAGGTGTTGGTTATCCGATAAAGGTTCCCGGGACGGCGGTAACAAATTGAGACAAGATAAAGAGATGAGTATGTATGAGACGATGTATGAATTTGAATGAGGCAAGGAGGGTGTGTTGTCGTTGTTTGGTGGTCCGTCATCTCTGCCTACCCCTGAGGGGACAAGGCGTGGTGGTTAGTTAGTTAGTGACGAGATTTGATCAGCCAAGTGATTACCAACCATTCATTTCATCCTCCCCACTGTGGATATTAAAGTTATACATTTATCGTTGGCTTATGATTTCTGTTTGTAAAATTTTACTTGAGGAGCTCTGTATTTTCATTTGTCACACGATCTTCTGCTTTCGTTGTGACGGTTCCGACGGTTCTCACGGTTTGTGTAGGTAATACGTACCTAGAAGTAACCGCAGACTTTGTTCCCGAACACCCCACTAGCGACACGAGCTCATCATGACCCCGTTTCCTCGCGAGCGCATGCAATCCTACATTTCATACATTACGTATTATGTCATAAATACTGGAAACCTTTCCATTGACAGTAATAGCTTCGTTCACACGGCGCGAGGCAAGCGAATGAGGAAACCGTACGCCTGCCTACAGTCGACAAGTCTAGTTAGAAATTTATATCGACCAGGCAAACAGAATGACAACTTAAAATATATATTTCAATCTGGGAGGCGGGTATGTGTATCGCCACCCGGGAATCATTTATTATAATAAAAACAACCAACATCTCTGACATAGGACACTCAAAGTGGTTAGCTACGTTTTGTGAGCCTGGCAGGGGTGCCCGGGTTCATGGGGTGAGATTTGTCCAGTCTTGGCGGCAATGCGCATCTGGGAGAACCGGTTGAGGGAAATCCTTTGACTTCTCCACTCTGACTCACTTGATCCACCACACCGGGATAGATGGGTTAATACGTTTGTAACTCCCGGACACACCAACCCCTAGCTTTCTATCCACCGCTCAAATATGTTCATTCCCAGAACTTCCTCTTCTCCCTGCTTTTAAGACGCCGTATACCCGCTCAAAAAGAAGAATATGGAGAGATACGAATGTTGGAAAGAGCGTGCTTATGTTTAAAACGATAAAATTGAAGCGAAAATTGTGAAAATATTTAACAAAACACGACTCGTATAAAATAGAGCAAAAATCTCGTGTACAACATCTATAATAGCATTAAAAGAAACACTGTGATTTTTTCATACATATAACTTCTAAAATATGTTAATTGAACGTGTTTATAATAACTTTCGAAGCATACTTTGCGATTTTTTTGTATCGAGGGAATTTCATATAACGTTCAGGCATGGGACACATCTAGATATTATCTAAAAAAATAACATATTTTTTAAAGGGCTTAAAAACTTCAAATGTTTAAGGGAGATATGTAAGAAATTGGTAGAAATTCGGGTAGCGGCGGCTTAAAAATACCCTCCACATATCCTCCCCAAATATTATAGAGTTAATTTAAAAATAAAAAGACGTATTTAAATTTATTAAAAAAATATATATATTTTCATGTACAAATGTAATGTAAAAAAACTGTTTAACAAATGCAAAGGCTCGAAGATATTATTATGGCCACAAAAGCCTCTAGGACGAAACTATTGGAATACGGCTCGAGTCTCGGGTCCGTCCCTCAAAAAGACGTACATGTTCACTGTTCGCTGCTTGTTCTTTAATACGACTTTTGACTTTTCCTGCACGAGAGCAATCTTCCAATTAATTCTTCTGACCGGGTAATGATCCTTGGACGATAGTTCAATCAACCTCCATAGAAGCACAAGAATTGATATGAGTTGACACGAAATGCTAGCTGATAAAATGTTTTATTTTGCTATTTAATTTTTTAAGAACCAAATAAAAAAGTTTTATCAGTCCGCATTTCTCGTTGGCTAGTCCAAAATACGAAAAGAGTTCATATTATGCGGTTTATCTCGTAAGAAGGGATAATATATTTTTATTATTAGTGATATTTTTAACGCCTATTTTTTTAAGTAGATATCTATAAGACCTATCAAACCTATTACAATATCCTCTAGGATTTATAATACAGTCTTTAAACTTTAATAACTGACTGAGCGCAGCGAAGTACTTTTTTTAACTCAACCGTCTTGAATTTCATCTGTCCGTAAATATGATTGTACGTTCCGTTTCCGTTTCCAGATGGTGACCGTTTTAATTCTGGAAAGATTATTTTTTCAAGTGTGACATCGTCGAGTTTGTTTGAAATTTATAATTCTTATTTTTTTACGGTCCCTATTACCTATCTGACTTAAGAAAGTTTGAAAATATAATATTCATAGATTTATATGGATAAATGTATAATATGGTATATGAAATTTAAAAAAATGTTTAAATAGGTAGGTATTCAGGTACCTACCTACTTCGATTGATTTCTGGGGAAACTTGGTTTTGATATAGGTATTAAATATGAAAAAAAATAGAAATATACTTTTTAGTACGTGAAGTTTACTCACAGAACTATTTATAACTTTTTCTAAGTGGAAATTAGTCGGAGTCCTTTGTAACTCTATTAAAACTTGTGCAATTTTCATTAAATTTTAATAGTTAAAAACATTTAAATAATTAACCAAAGAGCATTCTCATTTAATGTTTCTCGTGTCATAGGAATCATTTCAAGAATATCATATTTTCCATCGAGGCGGCAAAACGACCGCCTGGAGCGATGATCTGTTTTAGAATGTTTACAGTTGAACTAAACATTTTCCGCCTACCCTCCTTACAGGGGGAAATCCGAGCATAGCCGAACATAACCGAATAGACCCGAAATCCCCCGATGGACTTTCCAGACCCTACGGAGCACAGAGGGCGCTTCCGTCTCAAATGACGATTAACCATAATCCGTGGTTTGAATCCCCGCTTGGGATTATCCGGGGCCCGCGCCCGTTTTGTTGAAATATATTCATTTTAATTTATATCGAAATTATGTAAAGCCCCGAAATTGTTATTAAATATTAAAATTATTTGTTATTCCATCGTATCGGCAGATCGGATTTATTATAATTTAAAGTTCAGCGGGCCAAGGAAACTGGAAATCTCGAGTAAAAGAATAAATTGAATACGTACGCTTTCTTGTTATCGAAAATAAAGCTCGTTTGCAAAATTCATTTCGAACAAATTATCATAATCATAAATACGAGATAAAACCGAGTTTATTTCATCGCCCTTCCTCTTAACTTGGTTCAAGTGGGAAGTTATGAATGAGTTGCTTGCGAGATTACTGAGTAATTCCATTGGAAGTAATTCAAGTAAATTCGTCTCGAATATATTTATAATGTTATTTATTTACCAAGTATAGAAGGACAGATTACATTTTTTTGTGTAAACTACCTCTGCGGGGGCAGTGCCTGTTAAGTGGTGCATAAATAATAATAATTATTATTATTATCTCAACCAAACATATGTTGACAAATTTTCGTCAAACAAATGGTTGAGTATTGGAGAGTTGAGCGCAGAAATAGGAAGCATATCATCAAAGATGCAAATCAAATTGATGATTTATGTAGAAAATGTTTGGCTTTTCCGGAAACTATAGAACATATTATATCGGGATGTTCTGTATTAGCGCCGTCCGAGTATACATTTAGGCACTATCAAGTTTTAAAAATAATTCACCAAAGTTTGGTAATTAAACATAACTTGATTGACTGCCGTAATATACCAAATTATGAATATGAACCAAATTCATTTTTAGAAAATGAATTTTATAAAATTTATTATGATAAAACTATTCTAACAGACAGAACAATTAGTCATAATAGACCCGATATAGTTTTACATGACAAAATTAAGAAAATAACTTATATCATTGATGTCGCTATTCCAAATTCTTGTAATATTCAGAAAACTTTTTCTGAAAAAATAAGAAAATATACAGATTTAGGAAATGAAATTAAAAGAATTTGGCATTCTCAGACTATAAAAATATTACCATTTGTTATTTTGGCTACTGGCATTATACCTAGCTCTCTCATTCAAAATTTAGGCGTATTAGATTTGTCAAAAAATTTATTCATAAAAATGCAAAAGTCGGTTATTTTAAATACATGTAGGATTACGAAAGATTTTTTAAATATTTATATTGAGGGATCAGTAGGATTTATCGGACCAGTTAGGATTTCATCAGAGCCGAACCGTCTGATATGAAAATATCTGGAGTCGGTGAAATATTTTCCCATTATGTTTCTGGTGGATTGACGTATTGTTCTTGTATTGTTTTGTATTTATTATCTTATATAGTGCACTTACATTGCGTGAATTTACTAGATATTCATTTGTGGAAAAGTGTGTGGAAGGGTTTAGTCTTTCATTTGGGAAAGATTCAACCCGGACATAAAATCTGGAGCACCGTAATTATCATGGTCATAATTCTCGTGAGCCTTTAATCTCTTCTTTTTACATTTTTTCACAGATTATTATGCAATAATAGCATAGTACATAGCATAAACTCTAACTAAGCAACAGTTAAAATAAAAGAAGAAATTCGTAGGTACCTATAAACTAACTACACCTGAATATAGCATCGTATTTTAGAAGCACTGCTGAAACCCATTTACATTCCAGGAGAAATCCTGAATGTGTAGCTGAGCAGTGACCTTTTTGTCAAAAGAATCAATTATAAATAAACAAGATGTTTAAAATTGTAAAAAATGTATTGAAGAATAAATGTTTCAATTATTTACTTTCGGGATAATTTTAGTAGATATACCGAAAAATGATATAACACAATATATTTGTTCGTATGAAGCAGTTACTTTGTGATGTGACATTATAATTTAAAATAAAACAATAACTTTGTAAACACCACTTTTATTTTTACAATAAAATTCGGAGTTTTCCAAATTAAAAATGCATTAAAAATATAGTGATAACTGCAATACTGGCCCAGTTCTTCGAACTTATTGTTATTGCTCAGAAAAAAAAACTATGCTGGGGAATTAATAAAATTTGTAATAAAATATCAATATAAAAATAATAAATAGAACAAATAATAAAATAGTCCTATTAATTGTTTTTGAGTTCAATTCGTAGAACTATATTTTATTTTCAAAAATTCAATTTGAATTAAACTTAATAATGTAATTATCAAGTTCTGGGAGTATTTTAGTTTTAAAATGGCCTTGTCAGCCGAAAAAGCTGTAACAAAAAAATAAAAACTAAAATACTTGCAGAACTTCATAATATCATTATTAAATTAAATATTAATTATTATTTTTTAAAATAGCCAATCTTACAATAAACAAGAACGACTTACAAGGTAACCGGGAAAAAGGGTAAAGTTGGGCAGTGGACAATAAAAAAATTAAAGAATATTTGGTGAGTCGATTGACGCGAGCGCAAGCAAATTTTATTTTGCCAAAATTTCGCTTCGCGGCTTTCTCGTACGTAACTGCTACGATTTCAGTTCTGAAGGAGTATACAGGGATGCAGTCCGTAGGGTGATTATTACCTCGATGATAGCTAACCTGTAGAAGAGAGCACAAAAAAATAAATAACGAAAACAAATGGATATTAAAAATAATATGTAACTGTTAGGTATTAAAAAACCTGGGTATTTGGCATCATTATAAGGAAAAAAAATATATTTAAAAAAATGTCGTCTTTGTTCACAAAATAAAAATCAGTTCAGTTCACGTCACTTCTGGGTAATGAAAATCTGTGCTTGGCAGGTTGAGCTATTCATATGCCATATAAATATTATCGATCATACATAAAAATATTTCTTTACATTATAATTCTATGCTCCATTCATATTAAATCCATACCTCCAGCCCGACGTCTCCGAAGGGGTGAATTCGATCAAAATCATCCCCCGCATTTCGTTACCTTCGCATTCCGCGGTTGACTTCCCGCTAGTCCCGAGTCCCGGGGGGGCGAGGCGGTTAAAACGGCATTACCCCACCGGCATCGGCATCGGCAACCGTTTTATCAACGCAGGAAATCCATCATCTCGGTAATATTGAAGAAGCCTCGGCGGCGTGTGGCGTATGGCGTGTGCACATCTCGGTAGCACTGCGCCAATCCGGCTATGCGCGTGTTATATGGGGATAGTAATTAATGATTCGTTCACCTGCATCGCATTGAGAGATGTCGGTAATGTCTTTTAACTTGTAGTTTAATCGGTAGTTTGGCGCAACTAATGAAAATCAATCGATTTGCAAGACTTCCACATTCAATTGCATCCATTACATGCATTATGAATTTTACAAACAGGTACATCTTGGCTAATTATAGTTAGGTAGGTAATCTCTGGGTTGAATGTGTACGAATTTTATTATTTTCATAGATAGTTTACACTATTGTAGCGAGCAACGATCAACCATAAAATACTATATTTATCCGATTTTATATAATGGTATCACCGGCCACCACTCTCTGGCCGGGTGCATGATATTGCAGATTCATTCAGGTTCGAGCGTATGTCTTTCTAGCTGTATTTTCTCTGAACAAGATAATTATTAAATCTGTGCCAATTATTGTAACATTAAGTTTTTAATGTGAATATATTTGACTCGCGTTAAATAAAGAGTTATCATTGAAAACCTCCACAATACACGCATCCAGAATTTGTAAACTGCAAGACCCACTGGATAAAATATCAAAATATACCAATATTGCAAAACTATTATTTTAGTCTACGAACTTCTCATAAATAATAAAGTAGCATAAGAAATTTTAAAGAAGTTTCTTCAATTTCAAATTAATTTTCTCAATAAAAAATTTGTAATTAAAACGGTAAAACAATTAATTTACTTCAATTTAGTCATCGTCAGATTTCATTCGAACCAACAGTGTTCATCTCTTATTTTTAAGAGCCACATAGTTATTGACTGAACGAAGCGAAGTTCTGTTTCAAGTCGACCGTTTTGCATTTAGTCTGTCAGGTCTGTAAATTTATTGTACATTCCGTTTCCGGTTCAAGATAGTTGCCGTTTTAACGGTTTGGTGAAGATTTCTTTTGGAATGCGAAATCGTCATGTTTATTTGAATTACGGTACCTACTTGCAAGAAGAAGTTTGAAACATCTCTTTCGACAAATTGTATAATACCTTATTTAAAATATTTTTTTACATAAAATAAATGGTTTATAATTAAGTGGGTAGGTAAGCAATTAAGTACCTACTTACAAATCTTTTGATTTCAGAATAAAAATGGTTTTGATTTATTAAATACGGGAAAACTCGAAACATGCGTATTGGGAACGAGGTCAATTGTTCGCAGAACTGCTAGTATACTCATGTGCAAATGTGAAATCTCGTGATGAAAATGAGGTTACTAGTTAAACAATTCGGGCAGAAGAGGCTGTACTAATTAGCGATCATGGTTAGACATTTAAAAGAAATTAATTATTTTATTGTTGATACAAAATTTTACCCTTCATAGAACAATCCAGTAATGTTGGCCTCACTGGGTTGTATACCCGTGTTGAGGCCCCATTAAAATTGTTAGTGCATTAACTGTGTTAATTCATTAATTCGTGAAAACTACTTTTAGGTGGATACTTTGCAAACGTTCGATGGTTCTTTTTTCTATATGAACTCCAAACAGGAGGCCCTAAGGAAAATAATTTCCCTCAAAGCTTATATCATCTTTGGGGATGTGTGTGGAGGGTTTTTTTAAGGAAAGGAAAAAGAGGAGGGATGGATGGGAAGGTATCTGGGATCAGTGTTTCCAGGAGTGGCGGACGTATGAATCCGTCCCTCCAAATTCAGTGCAAGGTGATGGGTTGAGAGAATCCGGCTGGAGAGGACAATGTCAACCGATCTCTCCCGGTCCGGCCCACAACGCAGCAGGTAGGCAGATGTATCTGACGCCAAGACTTAGACAAATCTCACCTCATGAACACAACCAATGCCAAGTTACCAAAAGTAGCGAATCACTTGGGGTGACCTATGGCAGAGGTGTTGGCTATCCAATAAATGGTTTCCGGGGCGGCGATACCCATACCCGCCTCCTATATTTTAAATGGTCAATGGGGTCGAAGATTTATGATTCTCTATAATTACAATGAAATTTTATTTTTTATTAATTTTATTTAATTTTATACAATTTGCGTAGTTACCCGCAAATATAATTACGTGGAAATATGGATGGCAACTTAGGAGTACGTAGATTAACTTATCAGGCGTGCGAATTCTCCAGTATTTGTTTTGTGCAAGGAAATGAGTTTCGTCCATAAACTTTACGAATGAGTTTGTGCAGGAAATGAGTTTCCACTGCAATACCCCTAATTTCCTCGCTTTTATAAGCGGTTTAGTTATTTATATAAACGACATTGTTATCTTTAAATATCTGTCGTACACTGTTTGTACAAGAAAGAGATGCAATGCAATGCTCTAACCCAGGGGTCTCCAAACTGCGGCGCGCGGGTCAGACCCGGCCAGCCAGTGTCATCAATCCGGCCCGCGACAGCTATTGACCGGTGTTATCAATCAGGCCCGCGAAAGCTAATGGCTTATTGTTGTTATTATTAAGTTGGATAAAAAAACACAGAATTATAGTAATTCGGTTTTATTTATTTGCTAGGTAAAGCTTTATGACAATTATAATACGCAGAAAATTTAACTTAAGCAGACAGTGACCTTCCTATTGTTTTGAAGGTCACATGTGCAAAATTTCATCAACCTCGGCATAAAACTGTAGATTTTCACACAAATCAAATCCACAACGCCTGCTTGCTAGCCCGCTCGTCTACCACATCAGAAATTCTCCTTTATAATACATATATTTCAAACAATTTACACAAAAATCTTGACAAATTATATTCTTAAACCTTCCTCATGAATCACTATATCTATTGGTGAAAACCGCATGAAAATCCGTTCAGTAGATTTTGAGTTTATCGCGAATAGACAGACAGACAGACGCGGCGGAGGACTTTAATTTATAAATAGCTGACCTAGCCACGCGTTGCTGCGGCTAACGAAATACAAAGCCATCTACTGGATAGTTACCCAACCTTTATAACCAAGTGTTTTATATACCTAAACCTTCTTAATGAATCACTCTATATCAAGTGGTGAAAACCGCATGAAAATCATTCAGTAGTTTTTGAGTTTATCGCAAACAGACAGACAAACGCGGCGAAGGACTTTAATTTATAATATGTAGAGATATTTAGAGATGGCAGGAAAATTAAAGTGATTTTGGCCCTTGGAACTTACTGTAGTAATCAGTATGGCCCTAAGGCCGGAAAGTTTGGAGACCCCTGCTCTAACCAAATACGAACAATTTCACATTCGTTGCTTTCTTTTGACTATAAACAAAATTTTTGCCTAGATTCCTAGATGATTGCTTTGCGTTCAAAATGATACGTAATCTCAATATTGCTCTGGTGAAAGACATGCAGAATCGAAACGTTGATTGAAATTTCATTTTCCATGTATAGAAACCATATCTGAATAGTCAGATATTTCCCATCCTTCCTCTTCCACTTCCCCCTTCAATCTCAGAACATTTTAGAAAATCTGATTTATTCACAAATAAAATGACATATTAGGAGTCAAAAGGAGACTAAGTTGAAAGAGCTTTTTTTCACATTAGCTCCACAGAGGAGGCCCTGAGCAAAAAAAAAATTCCCCTCGTGATCTTTATCATCTTTGGGGATGCCGTGTGGAGGAACTTTTTAAGAAAGGAAGGAGAGAAAGTTCTGGGAAGGAAAAGGGAATGAGGAGTGGGTAGGAATTTGGGGGTCAGTGTGTCCAGGAATGACGGACGTATGAATCCATCCCTCCCACTGCGGTGCAAGGCGATGTTCAATAGAGTACAGCTGGAGAAGTAAAACGGACTCCCTCAACCATTCTCTCCCGATCCGGTCTGCCATGCATCTGGTGGGCAGATGCATACGCCGCCAGGACCCGGACAAACCTCACCCCATTAAACCGGCCACCCCTGCTAAGTCACCAAACATAGCGAACAACTTGGGGTAACCTATGGCAAAGGTGTTTGTTATCCCGGATTACGAATAACCGGACAATATTTTAAAATCTCCTACTACCACCACAGCAAGACGAAAATATTTCTCGAGTCGTGATGGAGGATAGCCAGCTGAAGAAACGAACACGGGACGCCAGGGTGAGACCCAAACGCGATGTCAACTCAGCCACTGACCGGTCGATTTAAAATATTTGTTATTAAATTGTCTCTTCTAGTAATTATTTTAAAAAAAATCTAATTAAATATCATATTAGAATAAGTTAACAAAAATAATCTAAACGAAAATATAAAAGAGAACAAGACACAGAAAAACAGATAAAGACAATGGTCGCAACTGGGAAATGTCAAAATGTCAAATGTCAAAATGTCAAAAATGTCAACAAATGTCGCAGTTGCGACCATTGTCTTTTTCTGTTTTTCTGTGTCTTGTTCTCTTTCATATTTTCGTTTAGATTATTATTGTTAACTTATTCTAATATGATATATTTCACTGATGGGAATAACCTTCAAAAAAGTATAAAAATAAAGTTTTTCTTATAAAAAAAAAATCAATAAAAAGGGTAGTTGCCCGTAATATGGAGAAAAATAATTAGTTGATAATAATGTAATTCTAAAATTTGAAAATTATTAAATTATTATTATTATTACTAAAATTGTCTTTTTCTGTTTTTCTGTGTCTTGTTCTCTTTCATATTTTCGTTTAGATTATTATTGTTAACTTATTCTAATATGATATATTTCACTGATGGGAATAACCTTCAAAAAAGTATAAAAAGAAAGTTTTTCTTATAAAAATTGATTATTCATTTAGACTTTCATAAAAGTCAATTGTTCCATATAAATAAATTCGGATATATCTATCCGAGACGCTATCCAGGTCACAAACCAATTCTTAGAATGATTGTTTCCAATAAAAAGGGTAGTTGCCCGTAATATGGAGAAAAATAATAAATAATAATAATGTGAAAAATATGAGATTGACAATTATGACGTTTTGACGGAAGGTGGCAATAGCGAAATTGGTTAACGCACTCGTCCCGGTTAGACGGAGAGGTCTGGGTTCGTATCCCAGTTGCGACCATTGTCTTTTTCTGTTTTTCTGCGTCTTGTTCTCTTTCATATTTTCGTTTAGATTATTATTGTTAACTTATTCTAATATGATATATTTCACTGATGGGAATAACCTTCAAAAAGTATAAAAAGAAAGTTTTTCTTATAAAAATTCAAATGAAATAATTTGTAATTAGATATTCGTTTCTAATTATCTAAAAGTCCACTTAGACTGTTATCATAATTACCTGTGTAGATTCATTCACTGGATCATAATACTGAACTGTTTAAAAAAAGCATTTTAATTGCTCTATTCAACCGTCAGACGATCACTTACAAATAATACTAATGAGCCAAATCATCCAGCAAAAACATCTCATTCCAAAAGTACAGCATCGGACGTAAATTTGGTTACGTTACCTCGTCAACCTTGTGTGGGCCGCCTTTTATGTAAGCAGTCGATATTCCCAGTAAGAGTAGATACAGTAGGTAATAGCTAGTGGGTAGGTACTGGGTAGTGAGGTAGGTACTAGTCGAGTACTTAGCCCGCAGTATATTACACGGGATTTGGTTCCCGGCGGGGGCTTAGCGGATTTAGGGTCATTATTGGGAGATATCGCCCGTGTTTTATAACGGCCCGTGACGCAGAATGCTAATGCCGTGACGTCACAGTACACGTAGTAAGCATGGAGGAATATGGACGTTATGTTTTTGTAATCATTATTTTCTTGACAAACTTATGTATTGTACCACTTATTTTGAATTAAATCTCGATGGAGAGTGGATTCTCAGTTTTGCCTCGGGAAGAGATCTTTTTGCGCGGTATCTATGAAATATTTACGAAATTCTATATAATATGACAGCGACAACTAAATAAAAAAATCAGAGTGTGCAATTCACACGCCGTAGAAGTTAATCCTTCAGAAAACTAAAGTAGACAAGAGTGGGAAAACCACAAAGCACTTTTTTATCAATGCGAAGTATGATTTTTTCCATATTTTTGTCGTCCAATTCCAGTACACCTTTACCTACACAATTGATCATCTTATTAGTATTTGTGTTTTCTACTTCGGAGTCACCAGATGTCACTTTCTTTTGTGTTTTCGTTTGCCTGTTCATTTTGGAGTAGTTTGAAGAATTGATATTGTTTTACAATATTTTTTTTTTGGGTTTCGTAAGATTTGTTCCTTGGTCCGCTGAATTTATACCACTAGACCAAAGGAGACTTGCATGGGACCATGGATTTATCGTATTATATTGGAACCGAGTAAATATTTTATTGCTATCTCATTCTCTCGCAGGCTAAATCCTTTAAATGTATGTATTTGTATCTTTTTAGTGACGCACGCTTCCGTTTTATCGAGTTTCTAATCACAATGGTGCTAAAGAAGTTTTCATTTTAAAAAAAAATATAACGAAGGTGTAATACACAGAATATTTATTGTTATTTTAATGGCAAAAGGTGGAAAGTGAGATAAACCACGTAACATGGAAATAAAAAGCAAATAAAAAATATATATATATACTTATAACAATGATAATAATTAATAAATATTGGACAAAGTATTATGTTAAAGTATTTCACCAAAAAATGTAGACATAATTTGTCTCGATACCACCTAGTGAGAGATTTAGCACTTACAATGCCTTTCTCATACAAATAAAGTTGGTTGTTTGCAGGTGGAAAAAAATGTAATAAGCGGTAATTGTTGAATGAAACACTAGTATATATTGAATTATTTGGCGGGTAGAATATAAGCCGATGTAGCTCAATGGTAGAGCATTTGACCGGATATCAGAAGGACGCGGGTTCGAGTCCGGTCGGCAGCATGTATCATTTTTCTGGAGATTTTTTCAATGCATAGCATTAAAAAATAATTTTAATAACTTTTAATACATTATTATTTTGCCGGCTTGATATAATAATAGTTTTAGTAGTAATTTGAATACTTTCCTGTATCCTTCTAGTTAGTGTGACAGTTCTTTCGTCGTCGGACAATGGCCGTTGCCAAGGCCGGTGCTTACCTGAAACAAAAGAGCAGAAATTCATTAGAAAAGTTTCGCAATTCAAAAGGCGTTAGTTCTTAATTGAGATACATAAAACAATACTAAATTAAATAAATGAGTAATTTACTACAAAGAGTGCATCAAATAAATGTATATGTATATGCTTTTTTTTCATTAACTCCACGCAGGAGGCGCTGAGGAAAATAATTTCCCTCAGGGCTTATGTCATCTGAGATGCTGTGTGGAGGGTCTTTTTGAGGAGAGGAAGGAATGAACATTGTTGTTTAAGAGACCCATGTTGTAGGAAGGAGGAAACACAAAGGCCGCAAATCGTTCCACAGCCGAGCTGTTGAACACAAGAACGAGTCGAAGAAACGACCCGTTCTCATGTGACAAATGTCAACCGTGTTCATATGTTGGGCACGCGTTTGGCGTGTTTCCCGACTATGCACCGGTGTCTAAGGGATCAATGACGCTAGTTCCTCGGAGCGTCTTCCATTGTAATACCGGTAGAAAAAGTATAGCATTCCCACCCGACGCCTGTGCTCTAAAATTTTCAATACGTCTGTTAAGATGGGAGAATCTATCAAACGAATCGCCCGATTTTGCACAGAGTCGAGGGTATTTTTCAGGTATTTTGGAGCTCCAGACCAGAGGTGGCTGCCAAATTCAACCGTGGGGCGCACTTGTGATTTGTACAGGGTTAGCAGTTGTGTACTATTAAAGTATCTTCGGGCCCTGTACAGTACGCCCAGTGTTCGGGGGTATGTTGTGAGGCTGAAAGTGGGGAAGGAGATGAGGAAAGAGGGAGATGAGGAAAATTTGGCTATTCAAATCTGGTCACCAAACACGGCTAAAGCCATGTCAAGCTGGGTTTCAATTCTGAACGATGGTCTTACACCAGGGCGATACTGAGAGTATCTTCCATTCGGAACGTGCCGCAAATATATTACAAATTATTTTTAATTAATAAATTGCGAAATAACACAAATTAATCAAATACAATATATTACTCATGCCGGGGTATAAACCAGCGACTTCCGGACTGCGAGTCGAGAGCCATATCTACTCCTTGACCGCGGAGGCCGTCAAAAACTGAGCGATACTGAGAGTATGTACCACTCTGCAACGTGCCGTAAATACACCTTAGGTATGTTATTTCAAATGATTGACGTATAAAAACACAAATCAAACAAATAAAATTTACTTGCGCACGCCGTAATTTGAACCCGCGACCTCCGGATTACTAGTCGAGAGCCTTACCCCTGGAATACAGAGGCCGTCAATGAATTATAAGTTAATTTTCGAGGCATTGGCACTTTTTTGAATTTCGTGACAATCGACACCTTAGATCAGTTTTTCAAGTGCCACAACAACAATATTCATTTTTCTTAATTATTACACTAACCAGAATAGCCCTAATATTGATCACAGTAATATTTTACACAGTACAAACATCGGTGAGAAAAAAAAAATGATGCCTACACCTTTTCGTAAGTAAAAAAAAGGGCCGATTCATAAGTCCTGTAAAAATTGTACCACGCTAATCTGGTTAAGTACGAGTATTTTTTTAAGAATGCTTATTTTATGTAGTTTTTAAAAAGTTATAGCATTTGCTATGTTTTACTTGAGAAAAAATTACATCTTTTTTACTATAAATAGAGCTCATAGTTAACTGTGTCATTATTTCAATAATTAGGAGGTCGATTGAAATCACCGAAGGTGTTCAAATAGCTCCGCACGGGAGGCCCGGAGGAAAAAAACTTTCAATGCAAAGGAAGGAGAGGAAGTTTTGGGAAGAAAAAAGATATGAGAAGTGTGTAGAAATTTTAAGATCAATGTGTCCAGGAGTGGCAGAAGAAATCCATCGCTTCCACTGCGGTGCAAAGCGATGGGTCGAGAGAATCCGGCTGGGGAGGTCTAGGTTAGGTCACTCTTAACCAGTTTTTCCCGATCCGGCCCGCAACGCAGCAGGTGGACAAACGCATTCGCCTCCAGGATGTAGACAAACCTCACCCCATTATTCCGGGAACCCCTGCTAAGTCACCAAACGTAGCGAACCTCTTGGGATGACCTATGGCAGGCGCGATGGTTATTCACTAAATGGTTCCCGCGGTGGTACCCATACCCGCCTCCCAAATTAGGAATTCGAAAGAAAAAACTTCTCGCTAAATCAATGTGACAGATAATCTTACTAATATTATAAATGCGAAAGTTTGTACGGATGGTTGGATGGTCCTTACTCTTTCACGCAATAAATATCGAATGGAATATAAAAATTCTTTCACTAATCGTAAGCTACATTAGCATAGGCTATATATATATATATTTTTTTTTTATTAATCATTAACGCCCTTATGGGCTTTTACATACATTTACTTTTTTTTTAATATATTTTAGTGCATATAGGTGTGTTCAGATGACAAAGAAAACATAATAGGTTTTAGACATGGTACACAGAAGTAAAGATGGTAGGTAAAGAGTACAGCATTATACAATAATGAAACAGAAAAAAATCAGTTTAAGAGATGCAGATAGCATAATAAGTATATAACAAATAATAATAATGTGTGAGTACTTAATATATGTATAATTTTTACGTGTTGAATAACGTGTTGGTAAGCTCTGGCGTTATGAATAAGCTGTGGCGTTATGAAATTATGTATCATACGTTTTCTGTCCCTAACAAAATCGAGTTATTACAAACGTCAAACAAATTGTTACCTTGGAAACAATGTTTTTTTTTTTAATTTTAGGCTTAAAAAGAGTGTTTTGTTGTTCTTAAAAAGAGTGCTTTTTCGGCGTCGTAGTTAATATCTACCTATTTCTAAAAATGAATGTTTATTGTCCGATAGAAAAGCATAGCGTTTGAGGTGGACTGCCATTTTGTTATTTTTTACGTTACTCTGGATTCAAATATGAATAAAATACTAATAATAATAAAGGGAGTAGGGACTTAAAATAAATTTCTATTTCTATAATTTAAATATTTTCTAAAATAGAATTTTTATTTGCGAAATGTCATTCTCAAGAATTTTATTTGTCTTATCGTTATTTGTTGTTTGTATTATGTGATTTTTTTAAACAGATGTATAATTGGAGGAATGGGAAATGACATAGGCTACTTTTTATCTAATTTTTAATTTTTTTATACAGTAATTTACTAATTTCCTACTAATACCATGCGAGCGAAGCCGCGGGTAAAAGCTTGTTTAAAATAAAAACAGTAACTAAGTAACAGATAATTAATTAACTAATCAAAATACTTACAATTGAAAATAACAGAAGGTGTTCAATTGCGTGCCACCAAATCGGATGCAAATGATCCAAATCTTTTTAAAAGAGACCTTTTTATCTGTCTCCGGTTGGCCCTCTGTAAAAAAGGTTGTGCATCGCTGCCTTCATATAACATAACCAAATAATAGGCGATTATTGATACGATCAACATTTTTTGTAGGTTCAATATCTACTGTAGCAATGCCCCCAACGAAGTGTAGGTGAAGGGCGAACCCATTATTTATTTGACGCGTAGGCCTACAATATCAAGGGAGTTTGCCAAATCTCACAATATTTGCAAACATTAAGCTGCGTATACACACGCGAACCGAACCTGCAAGCTGAACACGAATTGACTGGTTGGCTGAGACTGGTTGACGGAGACATTT
Organism: Limnephilus lunatus; assembly: GCA_917563855.2. Classification (NCBI taxonomy): domain Eukaryota; kingdom Metazoa; phylum Arthropoda; class Insecta; order Trichoptera; family Limnephilidae; genus Limnephilus; species Limnephilus lunatus. The sequence continues at coordinate 71,557,959 of OU830598.1, read as the reverse complement.
TACCTGTCCAGCCGGACTCTCTCCACCCATCGCCTTGCACTGTAGTGGGAGGGATGAATTCATGCGTTTAATGGTGAGCGTCCATCTGCCCGCGCCGGCCGGAACGCACGCACGGCACGCAACGGATTTTTCTAGTTGCTCGCCACCGACCACCGCTATTTGCCGGTGGTCGGTGCACGCAACGGATTTTTCTATAAAGATATAGAATAATCCGTTGCGTGCCGTGCGTGCGTTGCGGCCGGCGCGGACAGATGGACGTTCACCGTAACAGTCCTGAACATATTGACTCCCACATTCCTTCCCACCCCCCATACCCTTTTCCCTTCCCAGAACATCCACTCCTTCCGTTCCCTAAAAAGATCGTTTTTTTTTCCTCGCGGGCCTCCTGAGGCAAGATATAAAATATAATTGTCTTTTTCAGATAGTTATAATTTAATACATGACTTTATTTGTATAAACCGTGATAATGGGTATAAAATTGGAAACTCATTTTATATCTCCGTGTAAAAGTCGAAAGGTATGAAGAAATTTCAAGGAAAACAGGGTGGGTTAACTCAAGTAATATCGGACAATAAGCCGAAACCCAAAAAGGGAAGAGAAAAAAAAACTGTCCAGATCGTACATTTACTTAATAATACTCATAAAATACATTTTTGATTATCATTATGAAAATGTTTAGGTGAGGTTTGATTGTTTTTATTTCTAATCATTTATTTTTCCTATTTGTTATTGAGTATTTTTTTCCAAAATTCAACGTTTTCGATTTGGGAGGCGGTATGAATACCGCCGCCCCGGGAACCTGTGTGGAGCTTTATCGGATAACCGACACCTCTGTCATAGGTCACCAAAAGTGGTTCGTTACGTTTGGTGACTTAGCAAACTTAACCTTGCCCGGGTTCACGGGGTGAAGTTTGTCCAGGTTTAAGTGGCGGATGCGTCTGCCCTCCTGCTGCATGGCGAGCCAGATCATGAGAGACAGGTTGAGGGAGGCCTTTTGACCTTTCCAGCCGGTCTCCGGCCCATCGCCTTGCACCGCAGTTGGAGGGATGGATTGATACGTCCGTCACTCCTGGATACACTGACCCCCTAGATTTCTACAACTCCTCATACTCGTACCTTTTTCCTTCCCAGAACTTTCTACACTATCCTTCCTTAAAGAGACTCTTCACACAGCATCCCATAAGATGGAGCTAATGTAAAAAAAAAAAAAACTAAACTTAAAAATGGTATTTTTTTCCGAAAAATCACCTTTTAAATGTGTTACTAGGATACATATTGATAAAAATATGTATCATATATATAATTGTTTTAAATTTGTAAAAAGCACCCATATTTTTTTTGTATTTCTTGGGTATTAACTATGTAACAATTTCTAAACATGTTTTTGAGGAGTTTTTCTTTCCATGTACATTTGTTACTTAATTTTTTATTAATCATCTGCTACCGGTTTCGACACATCCGTATCATTCACTAGCAAACTTAAAACTAATGTATATGGAAAAAAAATTCTTCAAAATTAAATGAAAAAAATCCAAAAAAAATGTCCAGAGTTCCAACACCCAAACGTTAATGTCCCCATCTCTTTCCTCTCCTAACTACCTCAATTTAGGATGCCGTAGTCCCACAGGCTCCGGGGAATTATTTTATACTCTTGTGCGATATTCATCTATAAAATTGATCTAATCAATTAAACTAACACAACTTTCATACAACACCTTCATCACTACACTATAAAAAATATATAATCTCAAAACGTATTAACCCTTAAGCAGTGGCGGCTGGTGTTCATAAAAATAGGTGGTGCGCTAAAATAATAATAATTATGGTCTTTATTTCAAGATGTGGGAAGGTGAGTGCAATCCCACACATACCATAGAGATATCCCATAAATCTTGGACCTACCTACTCTAATTAAAATAAATTCAATTATGAAAAAATCCTACCTATTTGTAAATTAGGTCGATCCTCCATTATCTCTGGGTGCATGCAACACATTGAGTCTAAATTAATTATATTTATTAAGATAGATTAAATTCTTTTAAAGTTTAACAACATCGTTCAATCTAAACAGATGTCATAAGGATTGTGAGGAACAACTCACTGAAAAAGCATTCCATATTCCATTATTTTAAAAGAGTTCTAGTAAAATAAATATTGACCCATCACCATTTGTAAAGTCGCCGCGATTGTAAATTTAAATTCAATAACAGTTGACTCATATCCAGAAAATTGTATGTAGATACTTATTGGCACGAAAATCGAGTTAAAAAAATATTCAGTTTATCACACATCCGAAAGTCTTCCTTACGCTCCGTAACTCCAATGAAATATATACTGTCATAACTCATAACAAATAATGTCCGCAATGTTTGTTGTTATGCTGTCGTTGGTCGATGCTGAGTGAAACATAGCATGAAAAAGAGTAGATACTAAAATAAAGACACGATATGGATAATAATATGACACAAACCTGTCCCCGTTTAACATGCTACAGAACGAACCATTTCTTTTGATGTGGTGGAAATTTTTGGATCGTCACCCGCGATTTCGTAAAATTTGCAAAGCATTCAACCTACCTACGATTTTGGCTCATTATAGAATTATAGAAGAACTCCTGTGATCGCTTTGCAAAATGAACCACCACTCTGAATATAGGCACACAACGATCTGCTTTGTTACGCGCGCAGTCCAGTGGGCACCTATATTTCGCATGCATTATAACCGAGTGTATATTGTGAACTGTGATGAGGCGTGTCGGAAATAAATATGTTTTTTGGCGCTCGGAAATTTTTAGATTTAAATTAATTAATTAGATTAGATTTAAATTAATAGATATATTTTGGGAGTGCGGCGCTCCTCCGCACCTTAGAGCTGGCCGCCACTGCCCTTAAGGCGGAGTTATCATTGAAATCTTTAATACGAATCCAACAACATTATTAAACACACAAAAAACTATGCTTTATGCGATTTTCGCTTGAGTAGAATTAAATATAATTGATAATTACGCCATAAAAAAATATATGCTAAACTAAAATCGTAAACTTAAAGGTAAATTTGTTTTTCAACGCATAAAATGACTTATTTGTTAATTTATTTATTAAGAATTAACAGCGCAAGGGCCATTTACGTACTGGACGCATATTGATAGTCATAGTATAAATAAAATAAAATATAGAAACAAAGTAAGCAAAGAAAATTTATATGATTGATTATATCAGTAAACAAAACAAATTGAAAAAAAAACATTAGAACAAAGTAAATGAAAGAAAACAAGAAGAAAAACAAAAACCTATTATGCAGTGACCTCGTTAAAATATGCACTGCTGAGGTTTTTATGAGTTTAGCTATAAATTTCGATAGAAATATTAAAACATCAGCTGCATTAGCAAAACAGTTACCAACGTTGTATAATCTATTTATGAATGCAAACAAGACATAACTTTAAAAAAAATACTTTATGGCAAAGTTTATTTGTAGCGGTTTCTTGATTAACTTTCTTTTTCTTTCTTATAAAATTATTGACAAAATAAATTAAAACCACTTTTTCTCCACTATTATCATATTGGTGTTGATACGAAACACGCTAAAAATATAGGTATATTTGGGATTGTATATTCTTCGATTATCATAATAAATAAATGATAGTTCTCCGATCCACATACTGTTGGTCATGGTTTAGTAATACTAAGCAAGCTACCCGCAGTGGCATCAATGCCAGTATAAACGGCTGCCAACACCGGGCCATTCAGATCGGTGCCAAATTAAACTGAACTGCATCGGCCTTTTACATCAGAATGCATTCCCACCCTATTTATACAAGCAATTTGGAGACACCGTGGAAACAGGTATCATCCAAAATAACATCGGGTTTTTTAAAAGATTTAATGTTTTTAACACTTTTTATGTGTCACCTTCCTCATTTGTAAGATACTAACGCCAGTTAGCAAGAAAATGTTAAAATAAGTTGATAAGAAAATGTCACAGGAAATGTTGAAGAGAAGTTTTTTTTGCTTCTTTTTATAGAGCAACAATAAATCTCGAAAACTGAGTTCTGGCGTTGCAAAATCTGAGCAAATAATTCTGTCTGGATTCATAACATCACGAGCTGCAATATACATTTGTATAAAATTGTTAACCACATTTTTTTGTTTACGTAGGTAAGTGCCTATCAATTAAGAGCGTAGCGTGGTTTAGATATATTTATGTGTGGAAAGTTTTCAAATCGTGTGTTTTCGTAGGTTCAATGTTTGAATTGGCTTCAAACGATCAATATCGGTTCTAGGTCAAGAACTAGGAGGCAAACACGCTGCAACTAATGAGAAATGGAAATGGCCGGATTGCAGAAGTACCTGTGCCAAACGGTTTTAATTTTATTCTTCAATCATTTTTCTCGCGTACCTAAAACTTTCAAACCGTTTAAAGGTAAAAAAAAAACAAAAAAACAAATTGGCGCTGATCGACGATTTGATGAATATCAAATGTGACGAAAGTTTCGAACTGAGTACTATTTATAGCATTTTCTGTACATTTAACCGATTTTACTGATTCGACCGATTTTACCGATTCGAGAGATTCAACAAAATTGAAAATAAAAATAAATATACATATATTTTTCTAAAATGGCTTTCCGGCTTTTAACACGCTTAATTAAAAGAAAACAAGTAGGTAAAATCTTAATTTCATTGCCTCCATCTGACCGCATTCCGTGCAACAAAAACAGGTACACTGATCCCCGATCTCGTGTGGCAGTCGAGCACCTGCCCTGATTGATACGCGCAAGCGTTGATTGATTCAGCCTGAATAAAAAAATTATATTGGTAAGCGCGTTGGCCAAAACCGAAAACGATTCATCAAACTGGCATTATATCATTTGACAGCAACAAAGCGAGGATAATTCTTCGGCTGACAGCAAATTGTGTGAACGAGCCCTTACACGGATCAATATTTAATCCACCGACAATGTGTGTAATCTGGCTGACGGGCAGTACGAAAAGTGGGATGTTATCATTGAATAAACACCAATTATTACGATAGATTTTCAAAGACTTATCAGCGGCAATCACATCATGTCGAAATTTTAGGCAAAATATAGCCAAAAACATTTTTTGTTGCGTTTTTAAAAATGATATTTAGATGATTTGACTGCCAACAAACTAAAAAAAATGATTAGGCGTTCTATTTCGGTAATATGTACTTCACTATGAGTATAGGTTACGGACAGTTTGAAAAGTAGGACATTATCATTAAATAAATATATTTTTTTACGGGAGATTGTCTAATAAAACAGCTTGCGATTTTTTGAATGGCACATAAAAATGAGTACGTAGCGTTCTATTATTTCTAACAACCGTTCATTCTATTTAGAAAATCACTTTAATATTATTATGTAGGTACTTGTGCAGATCCGTAAAAAATATGGATTCGTTTGATTATTACCTTACTAAAAAAATCCCATCCCAACCGTTAAACGGTGCTTTAGTTGCTTAAGGTACCCACAAAGACGCTGCAATTCGAGATTCGATTTATTAAAAAAATATATATGTAGGTATATTATTTTGTTGGCAACATTGAACTTCGGTACATAATTTCTATTCTAATGACCAATTCACTATTGTATTAGTATAATTCAACATAATGACTATTATTGGCGTTAATTTTAGTAATTTTTCGTTCTTTAATTATTTTTTTTTTTATTTACACATTTATTTATTTATTTACACATGTCATATTGTGAATATAGTTTTGTTAACAGAAAAAGATAAATGCCTCGTGTATGGGTAAATAAATACAAATTTAAGAAATCATAGTTTACATTGGGAAAAAATGTGTGTTTTTTTATATGGAATTTTCCGAAATTTTTCGATGTTTTAATAAAGATTTTTTTTTCAACTTTTTCTTGTTTTAAATTAAAACACTGCAATTTTAAAATACTAAAGTATATTTCAAGTACAAAACTGAAAAAGGTCATTTTAACAAGTTTTTTCTAAAATGGTTTTTGTTTTTAAGACATCTTCAAAAATAAGAAATATATAATACATTAAAATATCTTGAAAAAATTTCAAATTCGTAGAGAAATTATTATAAGAAAACAGTGTATTCAAATTAACCTCTTTAGCGGGATAAACACATAAACAGTGTACTTACATATCTTTCCATAAACTATTTTTTGTCAGTTTTTAATTAGTAAGGTTTTCACACACAGGGTCGTTTATCAATTGAAAAAAATATTCGCAACGTTTTTTAGTAAGGCGGTAAGTGTCTTTAAATTAGTCATGATAGTTTTAATTATTTATGTTTATTTGAAATAAAAAAATCACCGAAAGCTTTTGCAAGGTCGACGTGAGTAATTGGATGAAGCTTACGGCATACTTAGGTATACATCGGTTGTTATTCGAAAAGCTTGAACTGCTGCGCAATTATGTGATGATTTCTTCTGTGAGATCTATGTTGGCACTGCTTGAAGCTGTCGATATCGTCGGCTGTACACATATACATATATTTCTTAAATCATCTTACATTTTTTTCCCGAAAAAAATACTTTTTTATTTGTTCGTGTGCATTCATTATTATTTACTAGCTGAAGTCCCGGGCGATGCCCGGGCTTTACACAGAGTTTTCGAAACCAAATGTAGACAGTGATCTTCCTCTTGTTTTCAGGGTCACGTGTGCGAAATTTCATCAACATCTTGCTAGCCACCACATACAGACACTCTCCTTTATATTTAAACCAATTTACACAAAACCTTCACAAATTATATAACTAAAACTTCCTCATGAATCACTCTATCTATTGGCGAAAACCGCATGAAAATTCGTTGAGTAGTTTTTGAGTTTATCGCGAACAGACAGACGCGGCGGAGGACTTTAATTTACAATATGTAGAGATGTTTAACAACCTACCTGCTCCATTTTACCATAAGTGAGTAATTATTATAATCATTCTCGTATCTAATACTCACATAAACTAAACATGCACCACTATCAAATAACGGATAGCTTCACTTGTTATGCATTTAATTGACTCGTGCATGTTTTAAATAGAAACGTTGTGTAAATGTAGGTACTTACATATTTATGACACTTTAATGTTGCTTTTATTTTATAAATATATATAAATCTTCATCATAAATAATAATAAGTACCTAACTAATAGCATTCTACCACCAATCAAAAAACACAAGTATCGCATTTGAGAGATAAAATATTTATAGCATAGTTTTAAGAATTGATTCAGAACAGCGCAATAAAATTAGAGTAAAAACTTTATATCAGTTAATAATTCAGGTATCGAGAAACAAAAATTTCCGTATCCGAGATTTTTATATTATCGACAATTATCGGCAAACCGAGGAAACTTTTATTCACTGAAAATAATATGTATTTTATATTATTTCGGAAATAATTAGGATTTACACGAATGTTAAGGATTTATTCAAATTATTTGAAAATTTTCTCAAATAATAAACAGATTGACGTTATTCTATCAGTTTGACGTTTCATTGTAATTTGACACTGAGGGGTTTAAAAGGGTGGGTACTTAAAATTACGATATTTACGAAATGTTAAAAATTTCAACAGAAACACTTCGGTGATTCATTTTCTTTGAAGTGTTCAAATGATTGAAAGAGTTTACTGAAGTACCTACAGATATACTAATATATAAGTATATGATAAGTATAATAAGATGTAGTAGTAAACATTGTGGGTACGCATATTTAAACATAATATATAACATATACATAATGCATAAAAATATCTATTTCATTCTATATTCAATGCATGCATAAACGTGTCGAAAACTGTACCTTCACTAGTTGCAAAAACCTACCGTTTTGCTAAATGGAATAAATAAGTTATCAATAAAGTGATACGATATGAATGAGAAACATAATTATGACTGAAGTGCTAATTGTTACCATTTATTACCATACCTACTATGAAGTCTGATAAGGTAATTCAGTCGCCTTTGTTTCACGAATACTTAATTCATGAAATTTATGGAAGTAATAATAAAACTGCGAGTTTTGCAAGGCTGTTTCAACCTGTCCACTATTCCATCGTGCATGCTACACTTCACCCAACCTAGCCCAACAGAGAGAACGTATGTGGGAATCGGCCAAATGGTTTATTAAAAAAGAAGAGAAACCCTGGCAGGTAGATTTTATTTAATATTTTTGAAGTAAAACTTCTTTACGCACGCTCGACACTTGGGGGGTAAAATGATGAATACGTTCCAAAAATATATGAAACGTTACGAAAAGTGTTATTGTTACGAAACGTGTTATTGTTACGAAAAGTGCGATTGTTACGAAAAGTGTGATTGTTACAAAAAGTGTGATTGTTACGAAAAGTGTGATTGTTGCGAAAAGTGTGATTGTTACGAAAAGTGTGATTATTACGAAAAGTGGGATTGTTACGAAAAATGTGATTGTTACGAAAAGTGTGATGCGATCGCTCATCAATAAAAAATGAAACGAAGCATGTGCAACTTTTGCCCATGCTTCATTTCCTTTTTAAATGTGTTTCAATGTCATATATTCTTTTATAAGTTAGTGAAGTTTTACTTCAGTTGTGTGGTCTAAAGCACACTCGTTTTTTTTATAAATTATTTATTGAATTATTAACGGTGTATTATATCTCCATATAATATATAAACAAATATAAACATATGCATATAAACATGGTTACAATTCACTGTTCATAAAAATGTATTTTTTTCAGTACGCAAACCAACTTACTTTAACAGAATTTTCATCATAAATTTTCTCATATGTGGTAATCTCATTCTATTTACATTTCTAGTATCATAATTACGTATATTTTTATTTAAAAAAATTTCATCCTAAGAGCATTTTGGCATTTGGTTATCTATACTTTTCTGTACTTATTGTGAGCAAGACGACTCAAACTACTCTAAAGTTTGTACTTAGCGCACCAGTATTTTACCCAAAATTAAATTATCTTAATTTGTCAGCCGTTTTATATGAAATATCAACCATTTCAAGATAAATAAAATAAGAATATTTCAATGTCAACCCAACACAGAACAGATCGTCACGCTGTTTGAGCGAGTTTAATTATTATTCCTCTTCTCCAACGCACATGTACGATGAAATAGTCTGTCGACAATTTTGGATTATTTTAGTTTGGCGATGCGCCGCATCCACATTTCAGTATATCTTCATACAAAGATTTAAAATTTTGAAAAAAAAAAATCGTTTTCAGCTACAACGCCGTATTTTTTAATCTTAGCACTCTCTAGCTCACTCAAAACTCACGGATCGCCACTGCTACACAGGGTTATTTCATTAGGAAGAACATATTGACGATCAATCGAAAGTTTAGACATTTTCAAGGTCCTCTATAAACGCAATTATGAGGCGAGGTCAACCGGAAAAATCACCAATCACTGTTCTGGATTCCCGTAGAATTCCTAATAATTTCAGAATTGCTGCGCAGTACACGAAGTGCCATGCGCATTGTTTAGTTTGCGAAGCTCTGCGTTTTCTCCAATAAGGCCGGCCGCACATGTCCGATTTTTCCAAGGCCTTCGTGCCATACATTTGTTGAGAAAGCCCCCACAATCGGATCTGATAACCGCCCCGGCTGTACTATCCCCATTTGAGGTATCCTGGAAGGCTAAAAGGATTAGGAAGCGATGGAAAAAGAAAAAATGAAGGATGGAATAATAATAATAATTGGATAATTTGTATAGCGCCGTTTTTGTAAAAAAAATCACTTCAAGGGCGCTGTGGATAGTACCTGTCTGCGCAGATATAGTCACCGAACAAGCCATTTAACGGTGGTATTTCACTAGGGCGGTGCTGAGAGTATCTACCACCCTGAAAGAGATAATCAATTTCATTGGCCTGTCTAGGAGTAGAAAGATTTTATGTGCTTAAATAATTAGCGACATCAGTTTGCTTTCCATACACTGAGTCCCGGTACATTCAGTTTTCAAACAGCTCGCGTGCCACCTATTGCAATTTTTTTTAATTTGGTATTGGGGATTATCTGTTCGGTGAGTCTTTGTAGGCACATTTATGACTGGCAGTTTTATTAATACATTGTATCGGGTCAACGAATCGTCGATTGCCGGTATTGCGCCACAATTGCGTGGAACAGGGGCGGATCTGACGGACAGCATTTCAGCAAATGCTGACCGGACCCCTCAGAGAGTCTTAGATCCGCCCCTGGCATCGAACCAATCAATGTTTCTATTTGCGTTCTGGTTTCGCTGTCTTCTAAATGGATTCTGGAATTCATGTAACTCCTCTCCTGACCCGTGCCATTCTTTGGTCCAGTAATGGCGGAGACTGCACATCCCAGACTTCTTGTTTAATCTCGATTTAGCTCGAATTCACGCCAAAGTGCACACGCAAGTCAAGAGAAAGGAGACATCTGATCCCCTCGAATTTACTTAGGAATTCAAGAAAGGCTAAGTGCGATTTCCATCTGTCTGACTTGAAATTAGCTTCAACTGAAATTAGTGAACTGAATCCTTTGAGGACAATTCTGTTTCAATTTAGAGTATATTACACCACCTTATTTCCAGTTTTAAAGGCTATTTCCTAAAAAAAATGTCATTTATTTGCACTTTTGGGCACTTTAATAAAATTCTCCGATTTATTTTTGTAAGTGTAGTCTAGTAATATGATAAGATAGGTAGGTATATTATAAATAGGTAAAGAGGTTTAAGTTTTTTTTTCAATGTAAATGGACATGCATTTAAAAAACTGTCGATTAAGTCGTTTACTAAATAAAAGGTATCTTCTTAAAGGTATCTTCATTAAATATCTTGGTGTATATATGTATAGATCAACATTTTAAATGGAAAACACATATTTGTGAACTTGTTAAAAGAATTAGGAAATGTATATATATATATTTATAAGACTCGAAAATATTCTTAGACTGGAAAACCTAAAAAGAGTGCACTGTGCAATTGTTCAATCTATATTACAATACGGTATTTTAGGATGGGGAGGAACATATGATGTTATTTTAGATCCTCTCAAAATAGTTCAAAGATTAATAATTAAGATTATATTGAAAAAACCATCTACATTTTCTACCGAAAAAATCTTTTCAATATTCAAAGTAACTACAATAGACAATTTATATAAAAAATATTCAATACTACAAACTTTCAAAGAAATACAGCTAAAAAAATTACATTTCAATATCTCAGCACGATATCAAAACAATATTAAAATCCCACAATTTAATACCAAGCACATCCAAAATTCCTATCTGTATCATGTTATAAATTATTTCAACAAATTCCCATTAAAAGTAAAAATTATTGAAAATAAAATCAAATTCCAAACTAAATTAAAAAATTACCTGAAACAACTGTAAGAGTTACATTACTATTTCACTTCATTTAAATCTGTTAATCGACACATCTCAAGTTTCTCTTACTATATATATTGTTAATAGTTGCAATATTATTATTCACCTACTCAAATGATAACATTGATAACATAATGATCTGCAGGTGGTTCAAAATCGAGCTCTCAGAAATGTTTTTGGACTTCCATGGGACACCCATGTCAAAGACATCTATTCAGTTTCCGGTATTCTTCCAATCACAGTCCTTCCTAAACATGAAATCACAAGCACCATCCTACAAATTACTCAACAATCAACTCACACTAACATCAAGCCACTTTACAATCAAGACATTCACACTCACAATACTCGAAATAGCAATAAAATCCGCATACCTCAAACACACACTACAAAATATGGGATAAAATCTCTGAACTATGTTGCCTATACACTATATAATTCGCTTCCAGATATGTACAAGGGAAACCAGCAAAATAAAAAAGTTCAGAATAATGCTTTAAAAGAATATTTTTTAAATACGTTTAAGGATGAAACTATGTAAATTTTCTTATCATGTCTCATTTGTCTTGTTTCCTTTTCTCTTCTTTTCTTTTCCATTTATTTGTAATCATAATCATCCACATTTGTATAACCTTGTTCTTTGTTTCTTTAATTATTTTCTATTGTTGTTTGCTCACTAAACCTTTTTTTTTAAATTTATTTTTTGTCTATGTTGTATGTGAAACTTATATATTTAATATCCATTTTCCAAGTAAAACTGTAACTATTTCCTCACACCCATGAATTTTCCTCCTGTCCTAAAATGAGTTCTGTAACTCATCAGGATTGCTCCAGCAAGTAATAAATACAATTAAAAAAAAACAATAATAATTGAGTATGAATTCACTCACCAAACACAAGAGCCTTGTCTCTTTATGGTGAGGAAAGGCTTTTATTACACAAATTTTACAAATCTGTTTAATATGTAAAAAAAATGTATAATTATTGTAAAAACATACAAATATTAAATAAATAAAAAAAAGTGAGTAGGTGCTTAAAAATAAGCAAACGAATAGTTTTGTGAACTTTTCATCGCCATTGTGTAGTATTGAATGATTGGTCATTGTAAGCATGATTTTCATCACCACGGATCATTAGTCATTTATTGAAAGGAAAATATTCGTAACCCACAAATACACCACATACGTTTGACATGTTCTTCTGTAGACCATTAGTTTTAATTAAAGCATTGTCTTGGTTTTCACATGTAGCAAACACTTTGTGGGTATACATAATTATAATAAAATACACAGAAATAATCGTATACTCGTTTATACTATTTTTACCAGGTAGGTACGTACCCACATACTATAAATGAAATACCCTATATTTATTTCAAGTTTTTGTGTCTTGTTTTGAGCTTGCGACTTTTGGACCGAGAACCAACTCTAAGTCTAACAGATTATACTTTAGCTATCGTTAGTCCATCAGATTGATTCCACAATTCACAATTATTCGTTCGTGCGGAATTTTGAAACAACGAGAGATATTTAACTTCGTTCTCATCAAACCCGAGCAATCGGTTCGAAACACGAGTTAATACGATTGCTGCTGACACAAAAGCATTTTTTTTAATTGCCGGAAACTAGGGCGTTTATTGAAATAACATTATCATATACAAACAAGTAAGTAACCTGCCTCACTAGACGATGTCTGTTCTGATATGGCTAATAATGTTGGTCCTAATTGCCCTAAATAAAGGCCACGTCAGCCAATACAAAAGAAAACACTTAAATGTGTTTATACCTATTGTCTGAAAATAAATAACTCTCAATAATAGAGATATCACGAATTCACTTTCATGCATCATTACTTGTTAACCTGATCTAAAGTGGTGGTGGTTCTACTCCTGCGGCATCTTAAACCAACGAACCCCAAACCTCGATCTAGTAACGTAGTATCAACAAACAAAGTCTTAAAATCCTCATGCATACGGAAGACATAAATCTCTTCTGCAAGTAAGTTAGTCTCTGGTAGCGGTGTTAAACTTATGGCTCGTGCGGGCAGCAAACGTAAACATAAAGTATCGGCAGGCCTAACCCTTATGTTTTAACCGCTTCTTTGTTGTTTTCTGTACAAAAATAATAGTAATTAACATATGATAAAAATATGTCTTATCTCAAACATGATTATTTCAAAGCACAAGCAAATTACCTGAAAATAATAATAGCATTAGCTCTATTAATGTACTCATTTGGCATAATTAAATGGTCCAATGCAGATTTAGATAGCTTAGAACGATTAATTAGAACTACTACTATTATCCAAATTCACTATAAAACGAATTAATTTACCTAGAAATTTAGGAGGTAGAGGTATAGTCAAAATAACTTATGACCGGTCAGTGGTTGAGTGGGCATAGTGCTTGGGTTCCACCCGGGCGTCGCATGTTCGATTCCTCTGCTGGATAAGTCCTCCATCACAACACAAGCAACATTTTCGGCTTTCTGAGGTGGTGGTAGGAGATTTTCAAGCATTGTTGGGTTATTCGTAACCCGGGAATGTTTGTCTTTCTTTAAAAAAAAAAAAACTTATTTGAAATATAATCAGGTAGAAATACTAAGAACTTTTTTTTTCCATAGGAAAGCTAATAGCTTAGAAATACACAAATAATTTGCAAGGCAAATAGAAATACACCTTTAAATTTATACGACGAGAATGCCAACATTTTTATAAATACCAACCAGGAATTTTCAGATTCCTGGTAAAATAAAATTATTCACGCAAAACACTTCTATTATCATGTTGACAAACTTTCGTCAGACAAATGGTTGAGTATTGGAGAATTGACCGCAGAAATAGAAGGATTTATGCTTGCCATTCAAGATAGAGTCATTAATACTAAAAATTATAGGAAGCATATAATCAAAGGTACAAATCAAATTGATGATTTATGTTGAAAATTTTTGGCTTTTCCGGAAACTATAGAACATATTATATCGGGATGTTCTGTATTAGCGCCGTCCGAGTATACATTTAGGCACAATCAGGTTTTAAAAATAATTCACTAAAGTTTAGTAATTAAACATAACTTGATTGACTGCCATAACACAGTACCCTATTATGAACATGAACCAAATTCAATTTTAGAAAATTAATTTTATGAAATATATTATGATAAAACTATACTAACAGACAGAAAAATTAGTCATAATAGACACGATATAGTTTTACATTACAAAATTTAAAAAATAACTTATGTCATTGATGTCGTTATTCCAAATTCCTGCAATATTCAGAAAATTGTTTCTGAAAAAATAAGAAATTATACAGATTTAGGAAATAAGATTAAAAGAAGTTGGCATTCTCAGTATATAAAAATATTACCATTTATACTCGTAGATTACATTACATATTATGAGAGTATAGCACTCATGTGCGACTAGCGTGAACATGAGAAAAAAATAATCCGTCTAGTTATAAAAAATATATATATGTTGTTTGAATCATTTCTATAGCGCCGTTTTCGTGAGAAAATCACCTTAAGGGCGCTTTACAACTTAATTCATAGGTACAATTAACCTATACCTACTCTATCACTTGGACTTTAATACTGCGATTTTTTACTAAAATGGTTTACAACTAAGATTAATAAACTAGAGACTTACAGCTATTCTTTTAATATGTTTATTACTGAATAGGTATTTACAAAACATTACGGCTTAAACTAGAGATTTACTCGTACTTACTATACACTCGTACTTATTTATATTTACAAATACATCGCGTTATGATTACTACCCGTGCTGTCAGTGGTAAGTAAATATTTCTGTGGATATTAAGTACCTATTTAAAGAAATGAACCAAATGCATGGATGCGGTACGATATTTTTACGCGGGTTGCAATTTTAAGAACGCTGTTGGAATAAACGAGAAAATATAGTGAGACGTTTGTGTTACAAATGAGACTTTTCTATTGTGAGTGCAGGTTACTTATTATGAATGTACCTGAGTTTGATAAATGGAAGATGGGCGCGCCGCGCGCCGCAAGCAAGCTGGGACTGGGAGCCGGGACAAGGTTATTATTGCTTAACTTTTGTGTTAGAATGATAATAACGAAATAGCGCAGAAGCAAATAAATTTAATGGAACATTTCCACATTATTTTTTCATGACGGAATATATTAAAATAGTGTATTTTTGTGTTGGATCAACTATTATTAAAGGATTCTTATACAGTAGAGGCGTGACTATCAATTATTGGTAACATTCTTAAATTCTTGAAATTTGCAGTGTGATATGTTCTTAGATTTTGCAATGATGTAATTACCTAGCATCGATTGAGTACCGTCATATGTTCTTAGATTTTGCAGTGGTTTGTTTATATAGCCTGAAAGCTTTCACATTTATTCATAGATTTTTCAATGATTGACAGTGGTCATAATTCTTAGATGTTGCAGTGGTGTGATTACCAATAATCGAGAAATATTCCATATTCCTCCATCTTAAGTTGTTTTGATTAGGTACTCATAACTGAAAAACTGAGAATTTCCCTAAAATTTATAGGTTTTTCAGCGATTTGATAACAATTCTGTTCAATTTCATTGAAAAAGGGTTAATAATAAATAGTGTTCACATTATTTTTTCAATTTTCCTTATTTGCTTTTGAGAAAGAATTTGGTGCACTTCTTTTTTGCCAAAAATATGAATTATCATTGGATAAATTCATTGGATGTTACAGCGCTCCATTTAACTCATAATGAAAACGTTCTTACAATTTGAAAATATTTGCGTTATCTTAGAAATTCCAGATAGACAATAACTGTTCAAATTTGATTACGCCAGAGTTGATATCACGGACGTTTTACTTTAGATTTTCTGCTTCGCAGTTAAGATTATAAGTCAGTGGAATCAATTCAAAATAATTAACCCTGCTGCTGAGTTCCACAGAAGCGGAACATTGATGGACAATGCGCCTATTGTAATATTCCGTGCGTATAAATAACAGATACATAATTCCCCTACTGTAGAATTCGTGAAGCGATATCTTTAGTGAGTATTTATTGCAGTAAGTATCCTCAGATAGGAGCGAGTTATTACTCGGATAACGTCGGCATTTCGTTAATCGTCGGCGCATATTTCCTTCCGACGTATTGTAGGAATTCGAATGAAATTTTCTATAATTTTTACTCCAACAAGTCGAGTTTATTTAAACGTGAAGAGATTTAAGCAGATCGGGACATTTAAAGGTATCTCACATTTCGTGCAATTATTCAAATGCCCGACCAAATTACAGCAAGCGATTTGAGTGGGTAAATTATGTCCGCGCTGGCGTATTTATGAAATAGAGTAGGTGTTGATACGAAATTATTTAAAGATGAAACACTTTCAGGCCTGAACTAAAACTGACAGTGGTAAACAATGATGCTTGATACTGTGTTGAATTATTAAAAAAATATTGAGAAAGTTTTTTTTTTCAACACCTTAGATATTATTCCTACGGTCATTTTAAAATTGTTAAAAAGAACGTAAGGTCTCAAAGATTAGGGTATATTTAACCAAAAATTACAAATAATCATATGCTGTATAGGTAAAAAAATGCAATAATAAAATCATACCTTCAAAACTTATGCTCAAAAAAACAATTTGGAGAGTGCGTATATCTTCCAATATATAAACATCGACTAGAATCCAAGGAAAAAACAACGCTCAAAGCCAGTATTGCCAGCATTTTAAAATTATGTAAATCTATGTTTTCAAACATCTATTTAATATTAGAATATCTTACTAGAAAATGGACAAGCAGACCTAGAAAAAATCAACAGCTGGCTCCAATCAAATATTTTAACAATAAATGATAAAAAAACAGGATACATGATCTTAAGCTTAACCCGTAAAATAATTCCTAAGCATGTGCCCTTAAAAAAATACAACAACCTGCAAATCCTGATCCAGGAAAAATATCTTGGGCCGTGCAGCATTTGATATCTAAACAGCATATATACAAGGTGAAAGACAAAATCATCCCCTAAATTAGAGAATATAACCGGCTATCATATCTGTTGCCAAATAAATTAAAAAATGGTTTACATATATTATAGTCTCGTACACTCACATTTAATTTTTTTAACATACATAAACGAACTAAAGGTAATACAAAACAAGGTTATCAAAAAATTAAATTTACTACAAGCCCAGAACATCCACAAAAAAATTAAATATGGAAAAAAAACTATTAAAAAATAATAATAATAAATTAAAAGACAACACAGAATTCATTAAAACGTCCCAAGTACACAAACACTTTACACGACAACACGATAACATACCTACATTTAAACACCATCCACACTAACTATGGTAAAATATCCATTGGTTACGAGGGGGCAACTTATATTATTGCCTCCCAAACGACATTAAAAACGAAAAAAACTGGATAAATTAAAAAATATATATATTGATTCTTGATAAACAAAATAATAAAATAGAATAGCGCTGTATTGAAATATTTAGTTTGTTTTAATGTGTTTAATTATTTCTATTTAAATGATTGAAAACAAAATTTTCTTTTAACTGTTAAAAAAGAAAGTAAAAAAAAAAGAATTTAAATAAGTACGATCCGAAAGGGTTAACATGTTCACATTTTATATAGTGCTAACACGATTTCTAGATGCCTACATTATAATTAAGATCAAACAATGCTAATAAAAAATATTTAAAAAGAAAAATCCTCATTTGATTTATACATCAAATTTAGAGTAACAGATTTGTGTTTTGGTTCATTAAAGTCGGAAGAGTATTGGAATCACTTAGCGGAAGATCTCCTTGATGCTGTATAGCTTAATGCGTGTTGTGACTTTTCCGTTGACAGACTTATAGGCATTCTAGCTACTGCGTTAAATTATAAGAATGATTTGCGGCGTGTCGCTGGATTGTTAGGAAAAGCTTGATTCTTTGTAACGGATGTCGTTAGGCTTATGCATATTAAGCTCTAAGACTGTTATCGGTCTTAAAGCTCAGTCAATTGTTTTTTGTTGATTTCAACAATATTAATTAATCAACAAAACGGTGACGTTGTACATTGTCTTTATCAAAGTTTGCACAGATGGTATTTGCGATACGATACGATTATACCACCCCAACCAGGAACACTCCTATCCCGATAAGACCGGTACACCAGTGGGCACTGCTTTATTAGCACGTGCTTTTGGGATAGGAAGGAGGTTGGAGTTTATTCGACTGGTATATACGGCAACCTAATAAGCCAATATTGCAATGTTAAGATGGGCAAGAATAATTGATTGATTAATTGAGCTTTGGTTTTCGTTTCACGCCTTTCGCTTAATGTGCTTCCCGTTTCTTCTCGCTTCCAGCTTGCTGCTTTACATTTCCATCTTCCCGCTTCCAGCTGCCCGTATATAGATTTTTTTAGTTGTTGTCTCCTGTTGCTCATTGCTTCTCGTTTCTACTTCTTCTTCCCGTTTCGCGTTGCTTCGTGCTTTCCGCTACCACTGCTTCCTATTTCCTTTCTCACTCACTGCTTCTTGTTTTTTTGCTTCCCTCTCCATGCCGCTTCTTACTTCCTGCTTATTGCTACCTGCTTCCCACTTAGCATTTCCAGTTTCCAACTGCTTCTCACTTCATCTTTTTGCCGCTTCTTGCTTTCCGCTATCCGCTCCCACGGCTTTTCATTTCCCGCTTCTTACTTCTCGGTGTGCACGGTGAATAGATACTCCCTGTTCCGCCATGTGTCCAAATAATTTGGTTTTTATATTAGTTCCTTTTCCTTTACTTCATTTTATTTTCTTATTTAACTTTTTTCTATGGCTGGTAAGCGATTTCCCACCCAGATATCAAGGTTCCTTCTTCCAGTGTTCAGGCAATCATCACAGCGCTTTACCTATCTAAACATAAACAAAGACCTAACCTACAACTACACTAATATGGAATGCAATAATAATTCTACCTTCGCCAACGGTTATGGAGAACCTTTCTCAATATTATCATAATGAGTTTGTTTTGTTAACAAAGGCTGAAATTTTTTTTATTTAGTTGATTAGTGAAAAATAATGAAATGAGGAACTAATCTGCTCCGATTGAAGTGGTTTATTCTTCACCGCCAATAACGAATAATCATTAATTACAAATGGTTTCACCCCTCGGTATTCAGAGATACAGTCCTTTTTGTGTCGCTTAAAACTCTCTTGTTAACTCTGAAATTCGAATAAAATATTATTAAATCACATGCTCTCAAAGGTTAATCACTCACACAAAAATCTCTTGATCAACGTCGAGATATCAAAGACCTAGTAAACACTTTTTGTAGATTTACGTAAAAAGATGCACTTTATGAGAATTGTTTATATTAGGTATATGTACAGTTGTGTATTTTTCTTTTTCTATTACGGTTACAGTTACGGTCTTAAATTTCAATGTCGTTATTTTATTGGTCAATGACATAAATATTCTTAACACTGTTATATATGAATTTATAGACTGTTTATAATGCTAAAAAAAACAACGATTTAAATATTCAAAACTAAATAATACATTAATTAAAATATGATGTATTCGGACAAATTTTTAGCCCAATTGAACGTTATCCAACACGACTATTCACTAAAAAACTAAGAAATCGACTAAACATGTCAAGACGTATATCGTGACCTGACAGTTATACTTGCACAGTTTGTTATTTATAATCATACATAGATTAATTTTTCAAAAAATGAGAATTTAGTTAACAACTTGGCAAGGTTGATTCTGCAGGCGAAAATAATTAAAAAAAAAAATTATACTTGAAATACACAGATTTTCATAAAATCAGAAACGCTAGTGTATAACTCTATTATATACGCTAGTGTATATTATTTCACCAATTTCTAGAGACTATTGAAAATGTTTTCTAATTAGGTTCTGGGGATATTTCATCATCATCTTGATACGTTATCCATGGGGTTACCTACAAGTTTTACGGTTTACAATTATTATTTATTCTATATTTACTTTTATATTATCCACTGGAACGATTTTTTCCGAATTTCGGAACCACTTACAAACCTATGTTTGAAAAGTTTCCGAATTTCGGAAGATTCTCCCTTGACGCACTAAAAACTCTTTTTAAATATTTTTTGAAAATTCCCGCGATCTGTAATTTGCATAATCATGTAGTTGACAAAATCTTTTAGCGTTTTCTCCAGATATGTCTCAATTCTTTGTTTCTATGATTTAATTACGGAAATTTCTAGATCGATTATTTTCGCGGCAAATCTCAATGTAAAACGTTCTGAAGCTGTCAGTTTAAAATTCGGCTTTTTTATCGCATTTTAGTGGATATTTATAACAAATTTGTGTACCAGTGTTATAATAATTGAATCAGTAATGCATTCAACTATTTCAACGTGTTTCAAACTTAAAATTTCACTGATTATTGATAAAACAAAGTTTTATGGTTATGTTTTTGATATTTTTTTCGGATCGTCGTGTGTTTTTAAAAATGCAATATTTTCTATAAATAAACCAATATTCGTGTTAATTGGTATTGTGGATTTAAGATAATTGATGTATCTGTTTGATGTACAACACCTATTTTTGGTGAGTTTTATGAATTTCATTTTATTTTTAATATTAGTGTCGCCATTTTTCGAATAAATTTGTGTCAAAATTTTGCTGAAAGGGAACATTAAACAGTTCACAACATATCAAAATTCAGTTTTCTCATATACATATGTAGATTGTGATTATAAATTAGACCATTTAAAAAAAATCTAATAGAAAATATTCAATGTGGAGGGAAATGTGAACTTACTAGGCGAGTTTAAAGGGAGGCAGTACTGAGAATAGTTCCGTTTTGAATGTTTCGATTTTATAATATTATTTTTATAAATCCTAGGAATATGTGATAAACAACCAAAGATAGGTGAATTCATCGACTATATAGAACTATGATCAGTTTGTATGCCTCCATATTAAAATTCGGAGGTATGATTTTTTTAAGGTTGGCGGAAAATATTCAAAACGGTCATTAAAATAATAAAATATCACAAGCAATCCGACGAAAAAAATAAAAAACGCGCCATCGCTCCAGTGGTTAAATGTATTTTGTCAATGCTCTTTGTATATATATGTACTCTCCTTCCATTGTCACCTCACTTTTTTTATTCGTGTTATTGTTATATTGTTAATGGACTTTTCGTCCGTAAATAAATAAATAAATTTAATATTCGGTACTCAAACCTATGAAAAGTGGCTGTAATGTGTATAACGGATAAGTTGGCCGAGTTTCCTATCTATTGCTAGTATTTATTTGTTTATTTATTTTGTTATCCTATGGATAAGCCGTTAAGAGGATGGTGAAATATCCCTCTCTACACCCCCCCCCCCCCCCCATCTCCCCTCAGTCATAACTAAAAATGCTGTAGATTTAAATATCATTTAATGTAGATTTTTTTACAGAGATACCCTTTAATTTTACCGACTTAGCGTGTTCCAACCTCCGCCGCCGGCTGCATAAGGTTAGCACTCAAATTGAGTCGACAAAAATATGCAAGTTTATTTATTCACAGGATAAGCGATTAGCGAGCAGACGGGACCGGAAAAGGAAAAAATCAGGAAGAAGAATAAGCAGAAGACGAAGAATAAGATTGCAAAGTATTTCGAGCGACTGCAAAAAAGTGTCGAAGTAAAAGAACAACCGTAGTAATTGAAAATAGCGACGTAGAAAACGAAGAATGTTTAATGCGAGCAGCTTTATCTCGGTAAAACGAACTTGCGCATTCTTTGCCGTTAAATAGCGACTTCTGAAATAATCGCCTAATTCAATTTCCCGATCTGAGATAGAAGCGGCCGTCGGAAAAAGCTGAACGCGTTACTTTGAAAACAAATCGAAGATAGGACGGTACAATAAACAAGTTTTTATTCGATTTCTGCAGTTAAAGGTGTGGCGTTGAAGTAGGGGTTTCAATTAACCAGTTTTTGGTTATTTTAGTAACCTGATAACCGGTTATGCGAAAAAAATTAGGCCTTGTTTTTAAGAGAAATAGTAAAATTATCACGTCTAATTGAGTTTTCTCTTTTAAAAAAATACTTCTTCCAAGGGAAATTCGCAGGAGTAACGATCATGTAAAATTGTAAAAAACTTCTTGGCAGTCTTGAAATCGATCACGCGGTTGCTATGAATCTACTTTGTGTACTGAGCTATTGTTTCACTCCCAGTTATTAATGTTAATTCGCATAAACGTAATTAACCAATGTTAATTCGCATAAACGTAACGTTTCAAAAGGTTAACTGATGGTGAATGGGTTTTCGAAATGTTTGGATTTTTTTATTATTTTCTTTATTCTTTAAACCAGTTAACCAATTTAAGTGTTTCAGATTTGAAAGCTCCTACAGGTTGTATGTGGACCTCTAAGATGTACTGATTTCTTTCAAAATAAAAGGTATCCGTTTCCTTTTAAATCCGGTACTGAAATATAACGTGGAAGAAGAGATTCAGTTTACCTGCCAATAAATAAACCTCATTAAATGCAACAAAACCTTAAAAATTTCGGCATTTCGAACACATTAAAGTTTCCGATTAACCGGTTTCGTTTGCCTTTTCGGAACCGTAAGTGTCCTACCCTACGAGTAGTTACTCTTTACCTGTCTTTAATTCCCTCGGAGTTCTAGAGCTCGCGACAGTTTACTTGATATGCAAACTTATCTACATATATATTTTTTCATCCATCCATCTACAAACAATAGAGAGAAAAAAATCATTTTTAGGTTAAAAGATTTTTTTGAATAACCGGTTAACCGGTTAGAGATATTTTTCGAAAGCCCTGCGTATAAGAATTTATCATCTTTGCCTGCCCGTAAATTCCACACAGTTCCAGAGCTCGAATCAGTTTGCTTGTTAAACATATCATATTTTCCATCTACCCTTTCTAACTGCCAGACTAAAAGACAAATAAAAACGTCTTTCCGTTATGTTATACGAATGATTTTAAATAAACGATTAACCGGTTCTGGGGGCCTAGTCACTATCTTTTAAGTTTCACAAACGGCACGTTTGCGAAACTTGATGGTTGATTAAGTTTATCACAAATGGGTAAAAATGGTAGGTCAGTGGCCCAGTATGGACTCGTAGGTATCTGTTGACTTGTCTATAATTACTCGAATAAAACGAACGGTAATCGATTGTAGTGAAATTTTTAAATAAACAATCGGTTTCGACCACCTTTTGAAAGCTCTAATTTTATTTTTTTAAATTTTTTTTTTTTTTTACAGGGAATACCGCACAATAATCTCAACTGCTCCCGTATGGAGCCAGTGAGACTATGGCATCACCAATTGGGGTATGTTGTGAGGCTGAAGGTAGTGGGGAGGGGAAGTAGGTGGGGGAGAGGAAGGTTGGGAAGTACCTGGCTATTCAGATCTGGTCACCAAACACGGCTAAAGCCATTTTCAAGCAACGTTTCAATTCTGAATGGTGGTCTTACACCAGGGCGATACTGATAGTATCTTCCACTCTGGAACGTGCCGCAAATATACTATATATTATTTTAAATGAATTAATTAACTCCCCTAGGAAAATAATTTCGCTCGGAGGTATGTAATCTATGGGGATTGGTCTTAAAGAGAGACCCAGGTAGGGATTTCATAGGAGGGAGGAAACACAGAGGCCGGCAAGCACATTTTCTACAGCCGAGGTGTTGAACTCAGGAACGATTCATAAAAACGACCCGTTCTCGTGTGATAAATGTCGTCTGTATACGTGTTTGTCGTGTACAATGCCATAGGAATCAATGATGCGAGTTCCTTGACGCATCTTCCATTGAAATACCGGTAGAACAAGGATAGCATTCCTGCCCGGCACCTGTCCATCCGTTTCTGCACAGGGTCAAGTTTTTTTCAGGTATTTTGAGACTTCAGACCAGAGGTGGCTGCTAAAGGCAACCGTAGGGCGCACTCGCGATCTGTACAGGTTACCTTTTAGATGTAATCAGACATGATTGGGTCTTTGAAACATTAAATTCGACAAGGTTATTCTTACCACAAGAGGAAACACTTTCGAGGTAACCGTGCATTATTTGCTTCAAAGCCGTCCGAGCTGTTCGAGTTTGTGTGCCCATTGGGGATTCATCAAACAAAAGGCTAGCATGAATTTTAGTGTCACCCGCGTAACAATGAAATGGTGCACATGACATATGGTGTACAACAAAAACAAAGTCGGAGACAGAATGGATCCCTGCGGAACGCCAGCATTTATGCCATGCGAGGAAGAGGTGAAACCATTAGCAACCGCCTGAATCGGCCTCTCTCTCAAAAAGTCGACAATCCACGTATAAAGGGATTCTGTTTGTTGACATGTCCTTGGTGCCAAACCTGGCCAAAGGCCTTGGAAATGTCCAGTGCAACAGTTTGGGTCTCACCGAAAGGTTCTAGACACCGCCCCCAAGCATGCGTCACCTACGCGAGAAGATCACCTTATTGCGATTTCGCCGGAATCCCTATTAACGGTCGTTGATAATTTTGTTCTTCTCGAGGTATGTGGGCAGTCCAACCAGAGGGTACAGAGCCACACTTCAGGAACATTTTGAAGAGCTTCGTCAAAATTGGAGCTATTTCTGCTGCACACCTCTTTTACCAGGGCCGGTATTCCATCATGCCTTTTAGCTTTGTAAACTTCAAGCCCCTGTAAAATGTGGAATACATTCCAATACTCAGTTTTTTTTTCATTTAGAAACCGCAGTGAGGAATCGACACCCGGCTCATTAAGGGTCAAGTTTTCCGTAAACATTTTGTCTAATAAATTGGCTTTTTCGGTGGCAGTATTTGCTAGTGATTCATGTAAGTGTTGGTAGACTTGGTTAGCGGAAAATGCGACCTACGTTGGGTCCCCGAGCGACCACAGTACTATGCTGCCATGCGGCAGGCAGTCAGCTTTTTGCTGATCTGCAGATGGTATTTTGACTTATTTATGGTTCTCTTGCTTTCCTTTGCCAATTTGTTATATGCTGATCTGTTTTAGACAGGCTGTAGGGTCAGTAAGCCGCGTTTTTTCAACGAGCTACTTCGGAGCATTGTCGACTGAACCACGGCTGTGAGCCCACATCAGTTTCTTTAATAGTCGATTGTATGAAGCCATCCATCACTGATGTGAAGACTTCACCAATTTTCTGGACACATTTGGAATGATCCGAAGTCCTAAAAAACGGACAGCTAACCACGGGAAAGCGTTAAATTGCCACATTTTTCACTTCAGCCTCCCATTAGGTAGTTTAAAGATAATGAGAATGGATGTAGTCACCAGGCAGTGGTCGGGCGATTCTAAAGAAGCTGTGACGTCAATCGTATGAGCCCGTCGACCCTGAGAACTTTAATCATGTTTCGTTATGAACATTGAACCCTAGAACACCAAACTCGACAGAAGGGTAGTAGGGTAAAATACTATCAATAGTTTAGCTCGAATGTTTGAATATCTCGGATGTCTCCGATTCGCTTAGCGTTTAGGTCCGCTTAGGTTCGGTGAGCGGTATATATATAGATATGCGTAGAATCTTTTCGTACGGGCAAGGAGTTCTTCAGAGTCAAGGGTCGCACACTAAGTCGCACATATCTCTGCTAAGTCACCAAACATAGCGAATCACTGAAGTGACCTATGGGAGGATGTTCCCAGGATGGCGGTACCCATACCCGCCTACCGAATTGAATTGTATCTATGCGTACATAGGTACTCTTTACCTGCCTATGAATCCCTCTGAGTTCCAGATCTCAGTAACGTCTACTCTCCGCGGACGGCACCGCAATTCGCATTAATTGACTGTGTCAGACATTTTGTTTTCAATTATTTAAAATCAACACGACTCTGCGGATGCAGGGCTTAATGACGGCCCGCCATTATCCGATTCTGTTTAACGAGCCACTAACGATAAGGTCGGATGTTAGCGCACAATAAATGGAGCCCGTGTTGGTTTATGATAAAACCTTCCGGGTTGGGAAACGTCACTGTGAACAGTATTCAATGGTATGCAGTTGGATGTGCATCTATCGTCCTACCGCTGATAGCTCCGTTGTGTTGTAGCCTGTCTTTAGAGATATCAGTGTGCAGCATCTATATTGGTAGTTATGCATCGTGCACTATTATTTTGCAGTTGGAATTTGAATTTATAGTCTGATATATCAACGTAATAGTTTTAAGAACCTGCCATTGAGAGCTCCGTTCGGACATCTCTTTTTGTTCGGACACCTCTTCGAGTTGTTTATTTGACATAGGTTTATATAATCAGAGGTATACCCAAAGATATTGAAAAATAAGACATGTGCTATCCGCAGTTTTTACTAGGTGGGATTGCGATTCCGGGTGTCGTCGAAATTGTTTGCCAATTAACAAATAAACTAGTTTATTTATTAAATAAATAAATAAACTAAACCAACTTTAAACTAACTAAACGAATTCTTTTCGTATTTAAACTATATCGTTAACCAATACTAATGCACACCTTAAAAAAATCAACGAAATGAACAAACTCTTTTCGAATGCAAACTACTCCGATTAGGTAGTAGTCCGCCGACAGTCGCGCGGATATCATAGCATATCTCTTTTATATTTCAATATCTTTGGGTATACCAATAGTGTCCAGTATGTTGATAGTTCCACCATTCTACCGCTGAGAGCTCCATTTTTTTTTTTTTTAATGTTCTTTATTCAGTAAAGTTTATATATTACAGTAAATGGGTAATTTTTTTGGCCATCACACTAGGCACATGCCCGTGTTGTAGTGGCCATTGTAAACTCATTTTACAAGAAATGTTTATGAGAAAGAGACCATAGGTACAATGGACGTATTAGGAATATAAGTATTTATTTAATTTGCATAAATAATTTTTTTTTTAAACTTGTTCTTACTGCCCTAGAGTCCTAGAGCTGGTCCGAAATGAATCCAAAATACCATGGGTGTGTTATGAATATCAGCACCCATGGGACCTTCCGTGATATTTCTAAGGTTAATACAAAACACACTAGTGACGTCAAAGGAGTAGACCTGCAATTCTTGGCGAATAATACTAGCTACCTCAATGCGCTGCAATTATGTATATGATATTATTTGTTAACATCAAATTTGTATGGAATAGTTTTTGCGAGATTCAACAGATTTTTTTTTCGCTGTAATTTTCGTCTTTTTAAGTGTTATTAAAACAAGTAAAAAATTATTCAATATATCAATATTTTTTGAAGTTAAACTTATCGCACGCTTGACTTGAGGAGTAAGCTGGTGAATGCGTGACGAGAGCGTTACGAAAAGTGTGATCGGGTGAGGCGAACGGAAGTTGAGAGGGAGATATAAGATAGTGAAGATAGAAAGAGAGAGTTACGTTTCGTATTTACTGTAGGGGCAAGAGAGAGAGGTGCGAGCACACATTTTCTTTCTCTCTTTCTCTCAGCCAGTTACGTTTCGTACATCTAAGACACAGTTCAGGCATATTGTCTATATAACACTGAAGGAGCAAGAAAGAGCAGTGCGCGCGCACATTTTCTTTCTCCCTTATTTTATAAGTTAGTGAAGTTTTACTTCAGTCGTGTGGTCTACTAAAGCACACTCCTTTTTTTCACATGTAGCAAACGCTTTGTGGGAATTCTTATAATAATTACAATTAAATAACCTTGTTTGAACGCCACTTTATTTGTACATTAATACCTAAAGTGGTATTCAAATAAAATTGTTTGATTGTATTTTTTATAAGAAAAACTCTCGTTTTATAGCTTTTGAGGGTTATCCCATCAATGTAATATATCATTGAAGAATAAGATAAAAATAATAGTCTAATCGAAAATATGAAAGTAAACAAGATACAGAGAAATAGAAAAAGATAATGGTCGCAACTGGGACACGAACCCAAAACCTTTCGTCTAACCAGGACGCGATTGTTTAGATTATTATTATTGATATCTTCTTCTTCAATGATATTGTTATTATTATTATTTAGTGTGTTTCTTTTTATGTTAAAAATC
Source organism: Limnephilus lunatus (assembly GCA_917563855.2). Taxonomy (NCBI): domain Eukaryota; kingdom Metazoa; phylum Arthropoda; class Insecta; order Trichoptera; family Limnephilidae; genus Limnephilus; species Limnephilus lunatus. Next base: position 71,529,632 of record OU830598.1, on the reverse strand, counting down.
CAAAAGTTTCTTGCGTAAATCAGATGTTTTTAGCCACAGATGTTTTGATGATTCGCGGAACTATATATATATATATTGATGCTAGGTCACTTATCTCTGTGACACTTATGATGCAGTGATGTGATGAAATTCCTTTAGTTCTATGGAAAAAAGTATGTAATATGGAAAATATTTTTTTTCTCCCATTTTAATCTCCGACTAAACTCCCAATGAAGCAGACCATGATCAGCCGTTGGGTGCATCTATAATACTACCAGTGATATATAATCCTTATAGTGATGGGGGTAGCAATGCAATGTCCAGTGTTTTAAATATAATACCCTCCGCGTGCAAAGCCGTATCTTTTCCAAGCACAAACTTTCTAATTAAAGTGTTTATCGGAAGTGACCTGCAGGTAAGTATGTTTCTGTATCCATTTGTAAATATTAAAATTAGATAGAACCTAAGAATTATGAATAAATTGTACAGCGCCCTTGAGGTGATTTTTCACAAAAACGGCGCTCTATAAATTATCCAATTATTATTATTATTATATATTTCTGTCTCAAGCGACACTTATCAGAGAGACGGAGATTTTACGACAAATCTACATTAGTAGTTACTTGTTTGGGGAGGTACACTCATAGAACGCAGTAGGATGATGTATTAATTGTGTACCGCTGAGAGCTCTGTTGCAACCGCTCTTTCTGTAAAGCCCGCTTTCCACTGAGAGCGGAAAAGAGTCGAGCTGAGCGGGGTTGGAGAGGAGCGAAATAGCTTTGACCTTCCACCAAAAAAGAGTCGTTGATAGGTGTTTCCCTTTCCACTGCCCATGCGAGAAATGAGCGAGGCGAGCGGAGCGAGGTCAACGAAAAATGAGAAATAGTTTTGCCCTTCCATTGAAAACTAGTCATTGATGCTCCGTCTCGTTGTGAATGGAGTGATTTCTGTAATTTCAAGTACTGATTCTAGCGAGAATGATTTTTTGAGCATATGCAATGAAGGAATATTTGCTTAAATAAATACAATGAAAAACTTTTTAAACTCTCTTATTTCCGGCAATTTCACCTCAATGGCGGTTTTCCAAGCCGCATCCTTTTTGTCGACATTGCGACATTCTTTGCTAGTTGTATCCTATAAACACGAAAATTGGCGAACGGTTTCAATAAACACCTCCATCTCGACAAAAACGCAACGAGGAAACTGAATTGTATACAATTCTTGAGCGAAGTCCGCTGGAAACAGTCGGCGATGGTGTGCGCAAGCGGACTCTTTTGGACCTATGTGAACAAGTTCGGTCCGCTCCGCTCACCTCGTCCTTGATGGAAGCACTTGTATGCAGTTAACGAGTTCATACGGACTCTGCTCCGCTCGCATTAGCGGAACGGACTCGTTCGAACCTATTTAACTTAACTTTAACGTTCTTGATGGAAGCACTTGTATGCAGTTAAAGTTTGCTAGTCGAGCGGAGTCCGTACGGAGTCCGCTCCACTACCAGTGGAAGGCGGGCTTTAGATACGTCGCTTTTGAAAGAGATACAGATCACAATGGAACTATAAATGGTATAGAATACTGCACTTATAGAAGTAGTGCAACGTAATATCTATCAGAGCGATCATTTAATCTGTTTTGAATGCAGTGCACCGTTGCGGTATTGATCAAATGAGCATAATGTTATTATCACGGCTTCATTCGAGTGGCTCTACATAATTTATTTGTTTTATTTTAGGGAAATCAACAGATTATATTGTGTATCTAGAAATTAAACAGTAATCTTACAACAATTAAAAGATAGTAAATTAAAAGATATTACATATATAACAGGTAGAAGGTAGTAGGTACATAATATTATATCATTACATTTATGCAGTTTTGTACTCATTTAATACATTTTAATACCCTTTTGATAGAATTTTTATATTTACTTTTGTCACAATTGAAGACATCTATATCAGAGAAAATGTTATTATATGTTGAACACAGTCTTATAAGGCAAGCATTTTGGTTTGAATTTGTTTTACAGTGTTTTTCCTTTAAAATATTACACGAACGTGTGTGCCGTGTAGGTACTTTAAAATCTATTCTGTTCAATTATTCAGGCCAGTCGGTTATGTTATTGACGATTTTATATAGCAACATCGCATCTAAGAATTGTCTGCGTACACTTAATGCATCAATTTTGAAGAAATGTGTTGCATCAAGATAATTATTAAATCGATTGTGCGATTTGTAAAAAGGGTATTTTAGGATTTTTTTCTGAATCGATTCAATTTTGTTTTTATGTACTAACTAAAATGGAGACCACACAGATGAAGCCAACTCTAAATGGTTTCGTACATACGCAAAATATAGTTGTTTGATAATTACAGTTTTTGTCAATTCTTTTGTATTTCATAAGATGAAACCAAGCATTTTAGCTGCTTTATTTGTTATTTGATTGATGTGGCATTGATATTGTAACTTACTATCGATAATCACAACTAAATCACGAATATTTGAGCAGGTTTCAATTTTGTTTTCATTTAACAGATATTGATGTATTAATGTTTATGATGGTAACAAAATAACAATGAATACAAAGAGTATATTTACTATCGGATTGTTTAAGGTTTAACTGGGTATATTATACAAATATAATTTTTTTGAAATAGGTATCTTCGCAAATAATCTAGATTAAGAAAATAGTAAATCACTTACATAAACGATGATATAGCGTCAGTCATTTGCTTCTTTGATATGATAAATAAAGGAGGAGTTGTTTACCTGAAACAAAATAATCAATCAATTAATTATATATGGTATTTTAATACACAACACTAACTTTTTTGATTATAAGTTTAAAAAAATGACATTTTAATTATTAAAATCCATGTTGATTACAAAAAAGTGTACGATTATTACAGTATTAGGCAAAATAATGTATATATGGGCAATAACATTGAACAAAAATATTCACAATGATATTATTATAAGGAATTATTATAATCAAAACATAAGTAAAAAGTATTTAATTTATTTAACATCATCGGTATACAAACACCATAAACACAGATAACATGTCACAAAATCATAGTTACATAAGAAATATATTAAAAAAGAGTAGGAATAACAATTATTTGTGGCATTTTGTTGAGAAATGACACAACGAGATACATTTGCATACAAATATTATAGTATGAATAAAATTAATATTCAATTTTTGTAAAAAAAACTTTCTTTTTATACTTTTTTGAAGGTTATTCCCATCAGAGAAATATATCATATTAGAATAAGTATTTATTTATTTTTTTATTCCGTAATATGGAGAGAATAATTAGTTGATAACAATGTAATTCTGAAATTTTAAAATATGAGTTTGACAGATCTGACGGCTTTGACAGAAGGTGGCAATAGCGAAATTGGTTAACGCGCTCGTCCCGGTTAGACGGAGAGGTCTGGGTTCGAGTCCCAGTTGCGACCATTGTCTTTTTATGTTTTTCTGTGTCTTGTTATCTTTCATATTTTCGTTTAGATTATTATTGTTAACTTATTCTAATATAAAAATTAATATTGATTTAAAATATTTGATAATATAGCCTTCTTGTACCTAGCTTCCGTGCAGTCAAATTGTAAGTATATCGAGAATAAGCTGCAATACAGGCGTGAATACAATACGGCCCAGTGAAATGCTAAACCAACGTTTGATAAAATAATTCGAAGTGCTCTGCTAGCGGTGCTAGCCTGCCAATGCACGGTGAATTATTTTTCAAAAATTTTCTTTTCGATGTAAACCAATATCTTGCGTCAATTAAATTCTTACGAAAAAATATTCGTGTGGGGCAAGTTACCACAAAAATGTGGGGGCGAGTTATGACAACCATGACTGTTATCGTTCTGAATGTCACACACCGAAATAAGGATTTGTTTTAATGATTTTAACTATTTTATGGAATTAAGTAGCTAATAATTGTATTTGCTGTCCTTTAAGTGATAAAATGTGTCGAAATTGCAAAAAGACGAAGAAGGGAAAGATTCCAGAAAATGTTTATGAACGTGCCAGTGTTGTGATCGAGATATAATAATTATCATAATAATATTACTATTATCCTAACCTTTTTATTCTAACCCTTCGTGTTAATTTATTACTTAACTTTTTTTTACATTAACTCCACATAGGACGCCCTAAGGAAAAAATGTCCCTCGGGTCCTACGTCATCATTGGGGATGCTATGTGGAGGGTCTATTTACATAGGAAGGGAAGGAAGTTCTGGGAAGGAAAAAAGAACGAGGGATGGGTAGAAATCTTGGGTCAGTCTAGGAGTGACAGACGTATGAATCCACCCCCCCAATTACGGTTCAAGGCGATTGGTCGATAGAGTCTGACTGGAGAGGTCGAAAGGCCTCCCTCAACCAGTCTCTCTAGATCCGGCCCTCCATGCAGTTGGTTGGCAAATGCATCCGCCCCCCATAAACCCGAGCATCCCTGCTAAGTCACTGAAAGTATCGAACCACTTGGTGTGACCTTTAGCAGAGGTGTTGTTTATCCAACAAATGTTTCCCAGGACGGCGGTAGCCATACCCGCCTCCCAGATTGAAAAGAAAAAAATTAATATAATATATTGGATATTATAATGTTGGTCATAACCTGACCCACCCTTGTCACAACTGACCTTTTTGGTAGGCAGGTTGTGACAAACCCTTATTTTGTAGTTTTGTCCCTTTTGGTGACAAAGTCAATAATACTAAAACTACGAAGGCAAAGAGTTATGTGTAGACAGGAAAATTTGAAACCATTGATTTGATTAGTCGATTTTTCTATGATGCCAACTCAGTTATGTAATAAAGTCAACTCAGAACCTCCTTTAATGATGAAAAAATACATACAAAATTGGTTAAATAGGTTACGTTATGTTAGGGTTATGGGCTATTCTAAAAAAAAAATTCATAGCTTTTAATGACTTTTCAATGAGGCTTTGAGTTGACTTGATTCTGAGTTGGCATAGAACCGTAATTTAGTCATATTACCCCCCATCTTCCCCTATCAAACGGGTAGAAGGTAGGTAAGTGGTAGGCACCCGTAGTGAAAGGCCATTCAGAATCTAAATGACTTTAGTAGTGTTCGGTGATCAGAAAACCCAGGAGCGCGATTCTGGTACTTTTTGCGTTAACTCTACTGCTATCGCTCACTAACAATGATGGCGCTTGTAAGGATCCGAATTAGTCGTCTCCTTACATCCATTTTCAACAGAGCGATTCTGTTTCTTCCATTGTCCTTACAGGAGCGGGTAAGGCGAGAGACCTAGTAAAAAAATCTAAACAAAGGTCGTTAAGACTGTTAAGAGATTCTTTGAAAACACTAATAAATTAAAAACAATCAAGAAACGCAAGGTTCTTGATCAAAACTTTTTAAAACAATTACTTTATGTCGTATTGCATTTTATGCACATCTCATTTTATTTTAAAATAACGTAAAAAGCCGTTTATCGAAGATTTTCGTTTTGTAAAAGGTACCTACCTCACTCTTGATGGTAATGACCTTTTTATTCATTCACTACTTCTAAAAGTGACAGATGTCGCCGAGCCAAGATGGCCAATGGATGTCACGATTTCAATACAATCATGTCGGTTCGGTTATTTAAACGATATTTTGCTGTACAAAGCAATAATGAGGTAAGTAAATGCTATAATATATGTATCTAAAAGCATATAAATATACTCATATTTGGCTCGAACCGAATTATCAACAAGATTATGTCTGTGATTTGAGGTTACGTTTTTCATGTAAAAATCGAGACAGTTCATTTAATATTTTACAGAATAATATTATTTTTACCGTATTGTTGTTTTAAGAAACATAAGAAAAATATATGTATAATGTGACGTTAATTGGCGTAAAATTATTTTTCAGCATTTTGATCATCAAACTGTTTATGGAATGTGTATCACGAAATGGAGAACAAAGACGGTTGAAGGAATCAAATATGCAGGAAGACGTTCCCAATGATGTATGTATTTTTATATTTGTATGGTGCTATATTGTGTTTCATATGTACACAACTAATATTGATAAAATGTGATAACTGTTTTTGGAATGCAGCACAGCGTATGTCACCTTCAGCAGACAGAATATGCACTGTCAAATTACCTGATTTTGAGATACAGAAATTTATTTGTTAGCAACAAGTAATATGTGTTATTTTAAACATAATGCTGTATGATACAATTTGATGTTTATTTCTTTTACAGACACTAATGCGGTGGCAGTAGGATTCGCTGCAGCTGATGATTGATGTTGACGTCCCGCAAACTTGCAGCACGAGGATAATTATCTGGACGTCAACTAGGGTAAACCTTTCATGAAGAGAGGCGGTCGAAAGGCTCAAATGTGCTGAAAGACCTTTCCCATTGATGAAGTATGTATTTAATATTTTTTATGGTATATTGTGTCAACTGATATTGATCATGTGTGTTGAATTGTTTTTGATGAAGGTTTAACGGAACCTACGTTATAATCTACGCATTTACAGATGGCGCCAATTTGATTATTTTAGGTTAAAACACTTATTGCAAGTTACGCTTTAAAATATTAAGATAAATGAATTGTTTGCGCTCGCTCGTATTCAATATGAATATGAATACATAGTTTTGTCCATAAACTATTTTCTGAGAAAGGCTTACAAGTCCAATTTTGTATAGGTGACTCAATCCAATATTGTATTTGTTAGCCTTTATGGAAAGATTTGAGTTTGTTTATAGAATAAACTATTCATATTCATACGGAATACATACAAGCTCAAACAATTAATTTACATTAATATTTCAAAGCATAACTTGCAAAAAAAGTGTTTTTACCAAAAATAAATAAATTGGCGCTATCTGTGAATGCGTAGATTATAGCATAGGTTTCGTTTAACCTTAAATGCTGCATATTAAAGCGTATGTTACCTGTGAATGGTAGTAGAAGTCGAAGACGCCCAAGAATGACATTGCACGACCAAGTGAATCAGATACTTGAGTTGGGCCATGTCAAGAGTCAGAATAATGGAAGAGCATGTACGAATGTAAACGAGGCAAGGAGTGTGTGCCAAGACCGAGTTGTTTGGCAGTCCTTCCTCTCTGCCTACCCCTGTGGCGAAAAGGCGTGATGGTTAGTTAGTTAAATTTCATTTGATACAATTTGATACTTTTATTTCTTTTTCAGAGATTTCTTTCGAAACTGATGGAAGTGGCGTGGTCGCTGTATAGTACCTACTGTCGCTGATGACTGCTCTAGAGTAGTGAAGAAATGCTGGTGACTGAGGCGATGATATCCTCACTGGGATCTCCTGTTCTGGGGATTTCATTTGCATTTTAATATTTAATTATATAAATAATATGAAGTTACTGAAATAACTATAAGTATATGATGTGGTATTTTTTTAGCGAGGTCGAGTATTTGTATAGGAAGGAGTACACTTGAGAGTGGGTCGGTGGTTTAGAACCCACACCAAGTCAAGTATTCCCTCATGTTGGAGAAGGTTCAGAAGAAATTTCTGAGATTTGTCTACCTGAGGGAGTATGGCAACTACCATTGGCTCTACCCTACTGACTTTCTCTTTGGCATGCTCGGTATTAACCATCTACAGGTCAGAAGATATGTGCTCATTATAACACATTTCTTCAGACTGATTCGTGTACGGTTCGAAAACTCGGCTATCATGGAGAGCATTAGTTTCTATGTTCCCGATGGTTTTCTCTGTCACCGACAGCATAGACTGTTTTATATCCCCGCGTGCAGAACTATCTTGCCAATGGTTATGCCAGTCGGGAGAGCTGTTTTAATATCGATATGTTTAACATCAATGAAGCAAAATTCAAACGACAAACTTTGTTGCTGTTAGTCTAAATTTGTTTATCTTAAAATCTGTAGATATTTTCTCTTTTAAAAATGCTTTGAAATTGTAATTTTGTAATATTTTTAAAATGAATAAATTAAATTGAATTGTATGTTTTGAATCCAGCTTTTTTTAGTTTTGAGTTATAATGTTGCTGTTGATTGTTAAATGAAAGTGGGGTTTAAAAGTAGTATTGTTTCACAGCAGAATTGTTTAATTGACACGACGCGACGTTAAGATATTGAAAATTTCTTCAGTGCTAGTTTTTTTAAGGCCTTTCAATATAATTTTCAAGACATCTTTTTGGGTTTTAATTAGAGAATTTATTAATAAGAATATTATAATAATGTATTATAGTATTAAAGTTAAGGTTTCCACATTTTTTTTGTATTTTCACAACGGGTTGAAGTTCCGGGAAGGACAAAGTTACTAGTAAACATAAGAAAGGCCCAAGTTTATGTAGGTAAACCTTATACAAAATAAAGTTATAAGTAATTATTTGATTTATTACCCTTATGTGTTTTGCAATTTGAGTATTTTTAATAAAATAATGTTTCCCTTCATGCCATATTTTATTTTTACCTATGAACCATGTTTTCCTATCTCCTTCAGCCAGATATATCACACATACTTTAAACATGTAGTTTATTGTTATTATCACTCTAATCAAACATTTTGCAAGTTATGTACTTTAAAACCCCTCAGGCTAATTTATTTGGTTTTCGGAACAACTCACACAGGTCTCGTTATCTCCCTTACCATCATGGTTAGAAATACGAAAGGAAGAATATGGAAAGAGAAAATACTTCACTTTTTATTTAAATCTAAAAGTTAACCACAAAATAGTTAAAATGTACACCTATATGAAACCAAAGTTGCTGGTGGCAATTTGAAAAAAAAAAACAAGAAACTTTGTGAATTTTTAAAAAAATATTTTACATGAAACGACAAAAAAATGAGGTGGTGATAACCTTTATAATACATTCGTCTAATCAAATATGTGTGTTTTTATTTTTTTTTTCATAGCCAGTAATTTTAGTGGGAAAAAACATAAGGTGAGACATTTTCATGTTGCATTCAAGATTTTTATATTTAGAAAATTACATGGTTACTTCTAATAATAAACTTTGAAAGCGTATTTCATCACCTTTCGAACAAAGTTTTTAGTTTTCGGATAGGTTCACAAATATTTCATTAATTTGGAATTTAATGCGAAGCAGAAACATTTTGACCTTCCGAAAAATAGGCCCGAGTTCCGACTAGTTAAAACATCGCAATTACGGTAATTCGGTACATTTAATAGCATTATTATGTGAAGAATAGTTCACTAATCATGTTTACATTCAAAACTTACGACAATATTAAGTTTTATTTTGTTAAAACACGCAAATATCGACAATGTCATACTTTAATGTCAGACACTACCTCGCTAATGACAGCCCACACGGTCTCCTTTAGATCCTTTCCTTCGCGAAGTTCAAAGGAGAGGATTTAGCTGTCATTGTTAGAACGTGAATCGCAATTTGCAAAAAAATCGTTAAGTTGAAGGTAAGGAAAGGATTACTGTCGTTAAATAGAACCAGAATCGCGCTCCAGGTCCTTCCCCAAATTTATCTTTATCATCACCATTCCCCTCACCGCTCCCTTCCGCCTTACCACATTTAAAAGCCATCCCCAATGGAGTATTTCCACAAACGAGGGATTCTGTTGAAAATGTGCGGAATATTTATAGATCATTTTTCTGATTTATACATATCTACCTACCTTTTTTATGTGAGCACCGCACAAGAGTCTCAACTGTTCCCAACCGTTTAAAGCCAATGAGACTATATGGCATCACGAATTATGATAAGTGTGATCTTGAAGGTGAAAAAGAAAAAGTGAAGGAAGAAACATCGCAATTGAGGTGGCTTGGGCATGTACTAAGAATGTCTGATGACCGAATTCCGAGGAAGATGCTGAGTGCGATTCCAGAGGGTAGACGTCCAGTGGGCCGCCCCAGACACAGTTGGGCGAGGCAACTCCGGAAACTGTGTGAGGAGAAGATGGGTCTACCATGGACAGAGGCCGAACAATCAGCAGAAGACAGGGACTTATGGAGGAGCCTTGTCGATGCAATGGGTCCCCGAATAGGACAAGGGGAAGAAGATGTATGTATGTATGTGATTTTGAAGGTAGTGGGAAGAGAAAGAAGATGGGGAAATATAAGATGGGGAATTACCTGGCTACCTAAAACTGTTTCAAGCAATATTTACATTCTAATAGTGGTATTTCATTAATACGATACTGAAAGTATCAAGAACTCTTGAAATTACTTAATAATAATAATTATTATTATAATAGCCTTCATTCAGACAGTAAATTCCATTGCATTATTTATTATATTTATAATACTTATCATGCATCGACTCCCTGTCAGTATGTCACTAGTTGACAAAGGCCTCCTTCAACTGTCACTATTTCTCTCTATCATTAGCTACTCCTGTCCATGTACCACCTGATATGGCTTTGATGTAGTCAACGGTAATTTAGACGGTGGAAATTACTTACTCATTAATAATTGAAATCAAATCAATTATTTTGCTTTGGAATACCGTTTTAAGAATGTGCCACAATATTTTATTTGAACTCACGAAATAATTAAGGATCGCCCAATTAAAATTATGGGTATAAGTAAATTCCAAATTTAAGTGACGAAGCCATTTCTCATCTCCCAGAAAGAAGATGTAGTATAATTAATATGACATAACTCACGACACCAAAAAAACACTCTAGACAAGTCTGTAGTTCGTACCCCCGCTCGGCAGCTTTACGAGCCAACTGTTTCAGGTATAAATAATATTTACTTACGTAGAGGCAAACCGCTGATAGCTCTGTTGAATCATCTCCTTCTTTCGTATAAGACAAGCAAATCTGCAACGGAGCTCTCAGTGGCAGGATCGTATAGATTAAGGCATACCGTTGACAGTTCAATTGTAACGTCTCACTATTCTTCACATAAGGACCATACTGTGAGTAAACGCATTCTGCTGATAGATTTTTTTTTTATATAAAAAGAAAGACAAACATTCCCGGGTTACGAATAACCCAACAATGTTTGAAAATCTCCTACTACCATCACAGAAATCCGAAAATGTTGCTTGTGTTGTGATTTATTTATGATGGAAGATTTAGCCAGCCGAGGCGAGGATTCGAACATGCGACGCCCGGGTGGGACCCAAGCGCTATGCCCACTCAACCACTGACCGGTCCGATGATCACCACTCACGATCCGTTGTTACATCTCTCTCTTTCGTATGAACGACGCACGTTACAAAAATAAGGGTTACAACGGATCCCTCAGCGTCAGGGTCGTAAAGTGGTTAAGGCAGAGTAAGTACCCGCTCAAAAAGAAGGAGAGATTTGTAAATACGAATGTTAGAGGGACCGCGTTCATAAATTAAAAACGATAATATTTTAACACAACTCATTTAAAATAGAGCAAAATCTCGCGGGGAATGTCAAAAATAAGATTTTTTTTAAAAGATTTTTTTCATTCATATAACTTGTAAAATAGCTGAAAGAAACCTGCTAATAATAATTTTCGGTGCATACTTTGCCATTTTTTTCTATCGAGGGGATTTCATACACCTAATTTAATTACCCTTTCGGCGTGGGGAATGTATTGATATTATCTTCAAGAATAACATATATATTTTTAAGAGCTTTAAAACTTGTATTTAAGGAAAATATGTAAAAATTCGGTACAAATGCAGGAAACCGGGTCTTAAAGGCAGAACGCTGATAGATCCGTTGTAAGTTTTAACCTCTAATTATGATCTATCGCTCTCATATTCGACGCATGCTACTATAAGAAGGGTTACAACGGATCTCTCAGTGGCAGGACCATGCAAGTTCGTCTACATCCACAAATCAAGCATGTAACAGAAAGAGAGGTCACAACGGAGCTCGCAGTGGCAGGACCAAACCCTGTAAAAAGAGTAAAGCGTTACAACACTAAGAGCCCGTTCACACTTCCGTCGGAATAACGGAGGTGGGTTCCGTCGTTATGACGGAAGCCCTAGGCCCCTGTTCACACTTCCGTTTTCAAGACGGATCCTACTCTACGAAAACAACGACCAAAACATTTTATCATTCTTCAGTAGACGGTCGTGCGCACTGCGCAATGCGCAATGCGCAATGCAAATATTGCAAATTTTACTATTATAAAAGTTCCTCTTAGTTTGGGCCGTAAAAGGCCGACAGCAAAAACTTTCCCTTGGGGCTGCCATAAATAGTTATAGGTGCTATTTGAAATGTACACATACCTACTTAAAAATAAAACAATTTAAATAATAAACTTTTTCTTCAAATCGGGAATGTATTGATGTAATACCAGCCATAAAATTACTTCAGGGGTCGGACCTTATTTGTTCAAACCGTGGGAGAATATTTTGTTTGCATACTTGAAAAGGAGAAAGTACGCGAAAATCATCCAGCAATTATTATAACTAAAATGACTAAAAAACATGAATGATATGACTAAATATTTTCTTGAGATTAAATAGAAAAAATCGCATTCTGGAACGAACATGTATATTATATAATAATATTATAAACGCCAAACGCGCGCCCCATAAAAACACAATTTGCCTGCTCGCTTGCGTCTGGGAGCGGGCGGTGGTGAAGTATGAAGCGGGGTGTGGCGGGTTCAAAACGGATCCGTCGTCCCGCCGTATAGTGTGAACAGCTCCATTGAAATGTATGAGCCAGCGCGTTCCTTTCCGGCTTCACGACGGACGCTCTGCGTAGGCGAACTCTCCGGCAAAAAATGACGGATCCGTCTTCACGCCGGATCCGGCAAGTGTGAACAGCTCCATAGAGCCACTACAGCGGCTAGGGCCTCCGTCGTAATGACGGAACCCACCTCCGTTATTACGACGGAAGTGTGAACGGGCTCTAATACGTACGAGGCGCCACGTGTGTACAGAAGTACGTAAATAGTCTCGCGTTTAAAATAAAACAAATATATTAGGACGATAGGGAGTTCCCTTGCGGGGACCGGAGTATAAATACGGCGGTTGTTTGCGTAGGACGGGGGGCGCACGGGGCGCACGGGACGGGGGTGGGCCGGAGAGTGTGACGGTGTGAGGACAACGGACTAACAATTTAACCGTGGGCCCTCGTATTGTTAATTTGTATGAACTGGAAGATGAAAGGGTCGACTGATGCTGCATTATAAATTGTGAGCATGAGGTGTGTAAATTCCCCAAGCTCTCTGGGCTTAATACCCAATATACGATTAGGAAATCCTAAAATGAAATTCTACCTGCGCGAACAAATATATCACAAAGGAACAGAGCAGTCTTACACTCCAAGAAAAATAACAAATTCACCAACCTTGATTATGCAATTCTCTGCAGCTCGGGAGGCCTCCAAATTTCTGATCAATAAGTGTAATCCTTTTGTCTTGAATCGCGCAAGTAATTAGTTGTCCATTACAACATGTTCAATTTCACTATTAGTCTGTTGTCAACATTTTATACAACAGAAATCAGTTTCTTGTCAATGTTACAAAGAGGAATTTTCCATAATGAAAAAAAATAACAATATCCAAACAAACGCACAATGACAGTTTTTTTATTTGCTCTATTTTTGAAAATCAATCCATTTCAGGTTCCTTGTTAATTTCAAAGAGCGAGTAACTACCGTTCCCTGTGATAAAAATATAAATATTTAAATATTTTTTCGAACAAACAATAAAAAACAAATTATAATGCTTAACCATGCTCCCCGCCTTGGAAGTTCGCAGAACTTTCAAAAAAAAAAAAAAAAAATCAACGAATATGAAAACAAGTAAAGATCAAATCAATAAATAGAAACATATCTTGGCTAAGTCAGAAACAATTAGATCATAATAGAATATTAACATAAAATAAAATAAAATAAAGACAAAATTATTGCGTTGGGATGGGATATAGTTTAACAACAGGACGTTTAAAGAGTCCGTATCTAGTCTTTACCGTCGCAACGCGAATGATTTTATCAGTACCAGGATGAACATCCGTGATTACGCCCAAAGGCCAATTTAACGGAGGTGAATCCTCCTGTCCCATAAGTACGACAGTTCCAACCTTAATAGGATGGTCAGTGGTAGCCCACTTCTGCCTGACTTGCAACGTATGCAGATATTCCAAACGCCACTTCTTCCAGAAGGATTGAACCATGCCGTCCAATAATTGCTTGCGCTGAGCAAAGTTTATTTTAGCGTCTGTCAAAACAGAAGCAGGTAAGTACTGTAAAGGAGTCGGCATTAAAAAATGTGCAGGCGTAATAACTTCCGGATAGGGTTCGGAAGACGCGATTGTGAGTGGGCGCGAGTTCATTATACACTCTATTTGAACCAGAACGGTCTGTAGTTCTTCATAAGTGAGGAGCTGAGTTCCGATTACACGATACAAATGAGTCTTCATACTCTTTACATTTGATTCCCATATACCCCCGAAATGGGGCGCGCGTGGTGGAATCATTTTCCACTCAACCCGGCGATTAGCGAGTTCACGCTTTAAAGCGGGCTCGAATTCCGACTCAACCAAAAACTTATAGAGATCATCTAATTGTGCCTTGGCACCAACAAAATTGGTACCATTATCTGAATACAAGCATGACACAGGGCCACGCCGAGAAATAAAACGGCTGAAAGCAGCCAGGAAAGCATTTGAAGTTAGGTCAGAGACCAACTCAATATGAATGGCCTTGGTTACAAGACATACAAAAAGACAGACATATGCCTTTTGTGAATGTTGTCCTCTCCGACGAGCAAGCGTGATACGGAGGGGACCTGCATAGTCTACACCGGTATGAACGAAAGCCTTTGCTTCTACAACACGATAGGAAGGTAAATCTGCCATCTTCGGTATAGGATGCGACGGATTTAAGCGGAAGCAGAAATTGCATTTCCGTACTTTTGCCTTAATAACAGTCCTGGCATCTAATATCCAATAGCGCTGCCGTAAGATGGACATAAGAAGTCCAGGGCCTGTATGACAGTTCATGACATGGAAATGATCGATGATAAGATTCACAACACAGTCATTTTTAGGTAGTAAAACCGGATGTTTAACCTCAAATGGTAAATCCGATTTAGAAAGCCGCCCACCAATACGTAACAAATTATCCTCATCGAGAAAAACTGATAAATTCCTAAGCTTTTTTGAAGGCAATTTGCCTTTCTGGAGTGCAGCAATATCTTCTATAAAATGAATACTCTGCACGGAACGAATCACAGCCTTTTCAGCAGTCATAAGATTATTGACCGTTCCAGAAGAGGGTGATACCTTTTTTGCGAATTGGAGGACAAAAACGACAATCCTTAAAAGTTTATTCCATGTGGATATACGCTGAGCCAGTTCACTCAGGACCGATTGTTCACGCTGAACTATTGCAGTGAGCACATTAGTTTTGTGCTCAGGCATTTCACCGATATTTGAGAAATGAAACGGTCTTAATGGCCATCCCGAGGGTGGGCTGCGAATCCACAATGGTCCATTCCACCATAATTCGTGTGAAATAAGCTGGGAAGGAAGCATGCCACGAGAAAGGCAGTCACTAGGGTTTTCACTACCGGCGACATGATAAAAGTTTTCAGGAGACAAATTCTCCTGACATTGAGCCACGCGATTACTAACAAACACCGACCATCGATGAGGCGACGAATGTATCCATGAAAGCGCAATGGTAGAATCTGAAAACGCATAAGTCCCTGCAATAGTAAGACGCGAACGATAACTATTTTGAACCGTCCGAATTAGTTTGGACATCAAGACCGCGGCACACAGCTCCAAACGAGCGAGTGTTGTTACTTTGGTGGGAGAGACCTTTGATTTTGCACACAACAATCTCACGGTTATATTCCCAGACAGATCAGTTGTGTGTAAATATATCACACAGCCATAACCATTCAGGCTCGCATCGCAGAAAGCAACGATGAGCACTGTACTGTCTTTTAGGACACCTACATGACGCGGGATTTTTATCGTAGAAATTAAAGGTAATTCCTGTGTGAGTGCCGAGAACCTTTGAATAACGCTCTCAGGGGGAGTATCATCCCAACCAATGTTGCACAGCCATAGCTCCTTAATAAGCAATTTAGCGTACAGAATGGAGGGGGCGACCAGGCCGAGGACATCAAATAAGCGGGCGACTATAGACAGTATATTCCGCTTTGTACACTTCTCCTGGACATAATAAGTCGTAAAGAAGAAGCTGTCATCAACTGGTTCCCACGAGAGGCCTAACACCTTAGAGGTATTGTTAGAACCAACAGTAAAGTCCACCGTACTGCGGTGAGAATCTGGAAGGTTTTCAAGTACAACTTGAGAATTACTAGTCCATTTGACCAAATCAAAGGCACCGGACTTGAATAACGAGATTAATTCTCGAGAAAGACGTACGGCGCTGGATTCATCTTCAATAGAATAGACCAGGTCGTCCATATACAACTTGGACTCTGCCACATTGGCAGCATCCGGTAAATGTGGTCTCATATCTTGGGCTAACTGACGAACAGTCCGCATTGATAAGTATGGACTTGCCGTTAGTCCGAAAGGAACCCGATTAAATTGAAAAGTCCGTATGAGATCGTTGTTGGAGAATCGAAATAAGATTCTCAAATATCTACGATGCTTGCTTGGAACTTCAATCTGTAAATACATTTGCTTTATGTCCGCAGTCATAGCGATGGGAAAAAGACGAAAGTTAAGTAAAAGCAAAAACAAATCAGCTTGTAGATTGGGACCAGTATGCAAGATGTCATTTAGTGACAGCCTTGTATGTGTCTTAGCACTAGCGTCAAGCACAATCCGAGGCATGGGTTTATCAGAACAAATGACGGCGTGATGCGGGATATAATATCCATCATCTATAATATCAGACTCTGGGACTTCTGACAGGTAATTGTTTTCAATATATTCACTGATAACTTTATTATAATTCTCCTGTAAAGAAGGCGATTGTTTAAATTTCCGCTCCAAGGCCATAAATCGACGCTGAGCGGTAGTTCGAGAATTCCCCAATTGGTTCGGGTCTTTACAGAAAGGTAAAGCAACAGAATACCTCCCGTCGTCAGCGCGAGAAATAGATGAAGTAAACAGATTCTCACATTCCGTCTCCTCTGGACTCAGAAATTGTATGTTAGGTATTTCTTCTAACAGCCAAAATTTTTGCACTAAATCATTTAGCGCGAGTGCGGAAAATGACATATTTGTATTGGTCACTTTATGAGGGTAGTCACCCATTAGAACGAAACCAAACGCGGTCGATAATGCGGGGGGTGCACTAGTCCCTGATTCAACCCTGTCCCCTAAATAGATATGTGGAAATAATTGTGCCCCTAAGACGACATCTATATTCCCAGGAATATTCCACGTTAAATCAGCGAGGGGTATGCCCTCTAAGTACCTCATATCACCATTTGCTATATAGTGATTAGGTAACTTATCGGTAATGCACTCGACAACGAGCGCATATATGTTATATTTATTATTTGGGTATACGCGAGACTCAATGTCCAAATAAACGTAACCAAAAATTGGTCGAGATGCTGAACCAATTCCTTTAACAAAAGAATTACTCAAAGGAATTATTGGCAAATTCAGCGACTTGCAACAATCTACCGTAATCAAATTATTCTGCGATCCATTATCAATTAAACATCTAACAATCATTTTGTTACCATTTTTAAGTTTCGCATATATTTGAGCGGTTGAAAGTAAAATTGTCGAATTAGGTGTTACTTTGGCTGACAGCGAACACGAAGGGCTAACGCGCAAGGGTTCCTCTAGTTGCATATTGCAATTATCCGTTCCACTGACGCTGGATGGTACCAAAGGGGGGGAATACTGCTCCTCATTGGTAAGTACTTCCGACGTATGTACATGAGTATTTGTTTTCAAATTATTCCCACTACCAAAATGTAGTAAGGTATTGTGTGGTTTTTTGCACAAATCGCACATAAGCGACGATTTACAAGAGCTTACAGCATGTGATGCGCTAAAACAATTTATACACAAATGTTTTGATTTTATAAAATCAAAACGGGCTCGTGGAGAACTTAGCCCTTTGAACCGAGAGCAAGCAGTAATTGCATGATCAGTTTTTTTACAAAACATACAAGATTTCGGGGGCGGAGTTGGTACTCGAGGTACATTCTTATTACTCGCGATGAAAGATTTATAATTGTTCGAACGGGATGAAGTCGCCGTAGGCGGCTTATTCATGGCACTTGATGACCTCTTTGAACGCTCTAATATTTTCACTTGATCTTGTACGAAAGAAATTAATTCTGTGTATGAAGGCACTTCTTTACCCCGCACAGTCAACTCAAAAATCTGAGCAGTCTGTTGATCTATTTTTCTTAACGCACAGTTCAAAATTATAAAATCGGCTAAGTCATCAATGTCTAACTGCCTCAATGCCGAAACGGATGCGGAAAAACTTTGAATAAAAAAATCAAGACTGCTAGGTGTATTTATACAACCCTTGGCATCTAGAATGTTATTTAAATAATACGTACCTAACGCACGTTTATCCTGATACTTTTTTACTAAACCATCCCAAATAATATTATAGGTGTCGCTTGCAGGCACAATGCCGGCCGTGACCTTAAGCGCCCCGTGCGTCAATTTCCCAACCAAATATTGAACACGTTGAGCGTCTGTTAGCTGTTTATTATTGTGTATATTAGCTTTAAAAGACTCATAAAATTTTGCCCAATTTTCCATCTTCCCGTCGAAGCTCGGCAAATCTATGGCGGGAAGCTTGATGACGCAAGGTTCCCGAGAATTATTTTGAGTCGAGAGTGTACGTGCCGTGGCCAGTATCTGGTTACGGGTTCGTTTCACTTTCAAGAAAAGATCTTCAAAGGCGTTCAAAGCCTGAAATTCCGGTTGAAAACTTGGATTTAAGGACAATTGACGATCATTTATATCGTCAATAATACTTTCAAACTGTGTTTGCATATGATCAATTATTTCGGACTGCACCATAAATGTCTCATTCCTTCTGGAATCGAAATCCGAGATATTCTTTGTTAAGTTGAATAGATCGTTAATGCGTGAAAAAAGTCTTTCCCTTTTAGCTGTTAACATAACAAGCATTCGATCCGGTTGATCATCTGAAGTTTCTTCTGTAATTCTCGGCATTTTAAAAAAAATACAATAACTTTATCACAAAAATTAAAGTTTACAATAATTATAATTACTGTAGGTACCTCAGAAATTTACAGAAGAAAACGTAAAATGCTATCAATAGCTTTCAATGAAATTTGTCAATTTATTACACAAATTCTTGCTAGACTTGCTTTTTTAAACAAAAACCTGCAATAATACAGGTAGGTACTCCGATATTTACCGAAAAAAGTATGTAAAATCGAAATAACCAACAAATTCCGTAAGAGGAAGGTATTTCAAGAAAATCACCAATTATTACGTGACTCTGAAAACCTTCATAAATAGAACCAGCAATATAATATAGGTATTCCGGATTTACCAAAAATTACGTAAACCGAATGTCCATTTATATTATATTAACTTGCTAGAACGTATCCGGCTCGAAGGACCATAATTATGCATTATAAATTGTAAGCATGAGGTGTGTAAATTCCCCAAGCTCTCTGGGCTTAATACCCAATATACGATTAGGAAATCCTAAAATGAAATTCTACCTGCGCGAACAAATATATCACAAAGGAACAGAGCAGTCTTACACTCCAAGAAAAATAACAAATTCACCAACCTTGATTATGCAATTCTCTGCAGCTCGGGAGGCCTCCAAATTTCTGATCAATAAGTGTAATCCTTTTGTCTTGAATCGCGCAAGTAATTAGTTGTCCATTACAACATGTTCAATTTCACTATTAGTCTGTTGTCAACATTTTATACAACAGAAATCAGTTTCTTGTCAATGTTACAAAGAGGAATTTTCCATAATGAAAAAAAATAACAATATCCAAACAAACGCACAATGACAGTTTTTTTATTTGCTCTATTTTTGAAAATCAATCCATTTCAGGTTCCTTGTTAATTTCAAAGAGCGAGTAACTACCGTTCCCTGTGATAAAAATATATTTAAATATTTTTTCGAACAAACAATAAAAAACAAATTATAATGCTTAACCAGATGCTCTGAAAGGGTTTCCTTTATATCGAAAAATAAAGGAAACTACGTGATTTAATGTTAATTCAAGTCATTTTATAAAACAAATGAATTATGCATGGCATCGTGGTTAATTTTCGGGTTATTATTAGTGACCGACCGAAGATTCGGTTTTGGTTTCGGTTTCGGCAAGAAAATCTAGCTTCGGCATCAGTTTCGGTTTCGGCAGAAAATCTGCCGAACTGAAACTTTGCAAAAGATCTCAATAAATGTTATATTTAGTCTTAAGAATGTGTGATTGTTGTGATTTCAAACACAATTAAAATTCAAATACTTAATTAATGAGCTCCTTCCTTTATACTGTAAGTGTTGATTATTGACAATTTTTTGTTCCAAGAAGAAGATAACGTGTGATAATTTTTGTAATTTTTATTTCTTTTATAGCCGTAATACAAAAAAATATATTTTTATTTTTTCACATACTTCAATTACTGTTCTTTTATTTCACTGCACGTGTTAAAAGAATGTTGTTGAAATTACATATAGTTTTTTTATGATATTTCACTCTCCATGCTAGGGATGCCCCTGTGTTATGGCGGGTGAAGTTTACAGTTTGCGGATATACATTCATTAGTATAGGATAAAAAAGAGTTTATGTAGCAATGTTGGATTACAAGAATAAGGTGAAGAAGTTAAAGAATTATTGGAAAAGAGGAGTTGTTATTAATATATTAAGGAATTATTGGTATATAAATCACAGTAATCAGTCTTATACCTACATACAATGCTGCTTAGATAGTAAATAAAAATATATCATGTTTTTCCTGCTCTTAATACTATGCACACAGATCTTCTATAAAAAGAAAATGATATATATAGCTAGATTGGGTTACAAGAAGAAGATGAAGAAGTTAGAGAATTATTAGGAAATGAAAAATGAAAATTTTGAGGAGTTGTTAGATATAGATCGCACTAAGTAATCTTGTACATACAATGCCGCTAATTTAGAAAATAGAGATATAGTATGTTTTGTCTGAAGGGTGATAAAATTGATAGTGTGTAAACGTAATTAAACTTAATACTCAATTAATAAGATCCTTCCTTTATAATGTACCTAAGTATTGATTTTTGACATTTTTTTGTTCCAAAAAGTAATATATTAAGAAAGAATATTTAACATAAAGACAGATACTGAAAATTCGGTTTCGGTTTCGGCCGAAATTGAGACAGATACCGAAGATTCGGTTTCGGTTTCGGTAGAAAGTTCTGTTTCGGTCGGACACTAGATTATACCTTGTTGCACTTCTTCCTTCTTTAGCCAATGTTTCGGATAGCTGACAGTGTCCGTCCGTGTATGAACTCTATAATGCTATCCGAAACGATAGCTAAAGAAGAAGGAAGCGCAACACGACATAATAACCCAATAATTTACCACGATAATACTTTTGGCCGTGAAAATCTCAAATCACAAAATATTATACATGTAACAAATATTATAATCAATAATTATCAGCCTGAAACACTCGTCTACATTGAAAAAATCTTCCGAGAAAAGATACTGGCCGCCAACGGGAATTGAACCCGTGACCATCTGATTGTCGGTCAGCAGCTCTGACCACTGAGCTATGGCGGCTTATCTAATACCCGCCAAATAATTCAATATATACTAGTGTTATATTCGACAATTACTTATTATTACATTTTTCCAACTGAAAACAACCAACTTTATTTTTGTGAGAGAGGTATTTTTAATACTAAATCTCCCGCTAGGTGGCGTCGAGACTAATTATGTCTGCATTTTTTTTTTGCTGAAATACTTTAACTTGTCAAATATTAATTATTATTTTTTATTGATAAACTAACGTTCAAACAAGATTTTTATGCATAGCACAAAGGGTAGATAACAAATATTATAATCAATAATTATCAGCCTGAAACACTCATCTACATTGAAAAAATCTTCCGAGAAAAGATACTGGCCGCCAACGGGAATTGAACCCGTGACCATCTGATTGCCGGTCAGCAGCTCTGACCACTGAGCTATGGCGGCTTATCTAATACCCGCCAAATAATTCAATATATACTAGTGTTTCATTCGACAATTACTTATTATTACATTTTTCCAACTGAAAACAACCAACTTTATTTGGCGGCCAGTATCTTTTCTCGGAAGATTTTTTCAATGTAGATGAGTGTTTCAGGCTGATAATTATTGATTATAATATTTGTTATCTACCCTTTGTGCTATGCATAAAAATCTTGTTTAAACGTTAGTTTATCAATAAAAAATAATTATTATTATACATGCATTATATAATTGGGGTAGTTTCTGGAAAATATATCGGAAATTTAAATAACTTAAAATGCAAGTTGTTTGATATTTGCCGTATACAGAATATAATTAATAACAGCAGGATATTGTTGACATATTTAACCCACCATTCGCTAATTATAATATACAAATCTTTATTACGGGTTCTTTAAAGTAAGTGTGATAACTTAACAAGTATATTGTGATTTATGTTTTATTTTTGGGAATTATTTTTTGTTTTTGTCATACTAATTTAAAATCGTTATAAAAGGCTAATAGGGTTAAATAAAAGTTTAATAAATATCTAAATAAAATATACTAATTAATTACACCTAGTGAAAATTTATTTCGGCAAATAGAACAAGTAATCCCATTGATTAAAATACCTGGTTCTGCTTCGACTTATTGTGTTTATTAGTACATGTATACTAGAGATGCCACGAATATTCGGCTACTATTCGGTATTCGGCCTATTCGGCTGCTTTTTTCACTATTCGGTGTTCGGCCGAATATTGCTTACTATTCGGCCGAATACCGAATACCAAATGAAAAAATACATCACGAAAAAAAACGCATAATAAATAAAAAAAATCAGCATATTTCATACTTAAGTGGTAAGCTAGATGTATGAAAACATTTTTTCAGCATTTGTTGATAGCAAACAATTACGCTTTTCCTTATAAATTAAACCTGCTTCCCAAAATAACCGCTCACTATTATACGCTGCTACCAGGAGATGATAAATAAATGTTAGCAAATTCTACTAGACTTTGATACTGTTTTGCGTTTGCTGACAACCACTTGTAAGGGTCTACTATCAGACTAGGCGAACAGTTTTCGTGTGAAAATCATTTTCATTTGCGAAATGTAATTGATTTTTACATGAAAACTGTTTGCGAAGTGCACTAAGTGTAGCCGAATATTCGACCGCAGAATATTCGGTATTCGGCAAAATCACTATTCGTGGCATCTCTAATGTATACCCTCAACACAGCGTCTCCAAAAAAGGCATAGGCCTTGAGGGAAATTA
Organism: Limnephilus lunatus; assembly: GCA_917563855.2. Classification (NCBI taxonomy): domain Eukaryota; kingdom Metazoa; phylum Arthropoda; class Insecta; order Trichoptera; family Limnephilidae; genus Limnephilus; species Limnephilus lunatus. The sequence continues at coordinate 71,506,327 of OU830598.1, read as the reverse complement.
TTTTCCTCGAGGCCACCTGTGTGGATCTGGTGATCAAAAAAATTATCATTCAAAAATTACCATTAAATAATTTTTACTTGCTCCCGATTTTTTTATCACAGATATGCTTTGATTTACATATTATTTTTATAATTTTTATTTAATATGTTTTTATTTGGATTTAAATGTATTACTTAAGCAATTACTTAATATTTACTAACAATCTATTTCCCGTAGCCTTTGCAGCATTACAGAAAATATGTGTGAGATTGTAATATCCTCTCGGAAAAACGAGATACTATAATGTTGTTAATATATACGTTTTTTACTTTGTCATATTATATTTGACAAAGTATTACGTAATACTAATAACTATCACATAAATATTAACTTTGTAGTAAGTACCTACCTACATCAACTTTAATCACACAAGAATATAATATATAATGCCTTCAGTTAAGTAGGAAAATTTACACTTCAAACGATATACCATTAAGTTATGAGAGGGTCTTCCATCCCATGAACTCGGGCACCCCTGTATCTTGATAAAATATAGTTATAATTGATGTTTTAAAGCCTAACTCACTGGGAAATTCCTGTGTCGCCATCATTATCACAAAGGGACCGGATTAGCGAATAAATCGAATACTTTTTTGCAGGAGCCCTGATAATAAACGCCGCAAGATTGTCCGAAGTGTTGTATCAAGAAGCTGTGGGAAGCAAATGACATTGACCGTTAAAATCTGAAATTTACCTAATGCACACAGAATTTATGAATTACTAGCGAGTTCCCGGCATGTGTTGCTATGGCACTAATAAAGAAATTGTTTCTCCCTGCGTGTCTTTTCCCATTCGTCCTGTCCCCCTTCCGTATCCCTTACCCCTCCCATGTCCCCTTCCTCTCACGGGTTCCCCCTCCACCTTACCCGCCTTCCCTCTCCACTCTCCCGCAAACCACCCTGCCGCGATCCCCTCCCCTCTCCCGCGTTCAATATATTTAGTCCCGGTACATTCAGATTTTCAAACAGCTCGCGTGCCACCTATTCCAGTTTTTTTATACATTTTTATTTTTACATGTATCAAACATTCATTTTTGTATATTTTAAGAACAATCAATTAAATTTGATACCTACAATAGGTACCTATTTAAAATAATATAATTTTCAATTAGATTCAAAGTTTTCGGTTATTAGTACCATAAGTGAGTACTTCGATTAAATTCATTAATTTAAAAAGTTTATTCGAATATTGATTGAACAAACGATGGTTTGCAAAATGTCATTTTCAAATTGTGACATTTTTGTAAAAGTTTTTGTAATGATTAAAAAAAAAATTCAGATGTATTGTCATGTGGTTGTAATAATCCAGAAATCTTCACGAGGGTGGAAAAGGGGTATTTTGAAATTTTGAAACATTTCCTATGCTTAATATAGCGGACATACACATAGATAGATTAGTTGTTACCTAACTACCGACCTGTAAACCAACGTTGAAACCGTTCCACTGCCAATTTTAAATGCTTAGCGTGGCAAACATCGGTACTTCATACTTTGTTCCGTTAGACAAATAGAAAAATATATATTATCTAGAATTCACGCAATTTGAACTCGTTTCATCGTATTTGACCTAAGTCAAGTAACCACAACGTTTCTTGGTTGCTGTGTACATAATAAGTGAGATATTTACATAAAGGCTAGTTTATGAAATTAATATGTATTTTATAAATTCCGCTCCTTCGAAAGAGCAGAGATAACACCACGTTTACTTCAACAAGAGTGAAAAGAGTTCACGATTATTTTAGAATGAGAGATTAAAAATGTTCCCATAAAAGATAAGAACGCGTCGAATAATATAAAATCTCTTCTAAAAGCTCAAGAGCTTTTGCTTGTGTACCCGAATTCAATGTTTGCCTATTTGCCAAGATAAATAAAATCTTATGGTGTTTCATGTTATCTTATTTTTTAGAAGTATACTAAGTAAACAGTATCTATCGTCAAATTTTTAATCTTATATTAGCCATGAAAACCTTTAATGTTATATCCAAAAAAATATTGTGGTGTTTTTAGTCGTGATTTACAATTTATTATTGGTTTTGGTTTTGAATAAGGAAAAGGTTATTTTAATATGTCAGAGAAATTAATGACTTGGCGTATTCTGCTTTATATTAATTTAGAGCAGGTATAAAAAAATCTCTTCGATATGAATGCTTACTACGGTACAAGTCGATCGTCCAGTTGATTAGTCAGACATCTCCAAATACTAAGTTTTGAGATAATGAGGAAAGCAATCTTCGAATGTTCATCATAATCAGATATTATTAACACGTGTCTGTGTTTTACATATTAAATACTAGCTTTTAACAGCGGCTTCGCTCGCATGGTATTTGTGGGAAATTACTGTATAAAGAATTTTTCCATGGTAATAAATTTTTTTCCGTGATAAAAAGTAGCCTATGTCATTTCCCATTCCTCCAATTATCTTTGTTTAAAAAAAATCACATAAAACAAACAACAAATAACGATAAGACGAATAAAATTCTTGAGAATGACATTTCGCAAATAAAAATTACATTATAGAAAATATTTAAATTATAGAAACAGAAATTTATTTTAAGTACCTACTCCCTTTATTATTATTAGTATTTTATTCATATTTGAATCCAGAGTAACGTAAAAAAATAACAAAATGGCAGTCCACGTCAAACGCTATGCTTTATAGCAACGCTATGCTTTTCGTTCGGACAATAAACATTTTTAGAGATAGGTAGATATTAACTACGATGCCAAAAAAAGCACTCTTTTTAAGCACGACAAAGCACTCTTTTTGAGCCTAAAGTTTAAAAAAAAACATTGTTTCCAAGGTAAAAAAATTTTTGACGTTTGCAATAACTCGATTTTGTTAGGGACAGAAAACGTATGATACATAATTTCATAACGCCACAGCTTATTCAGAACGCCAGAGCTTAACAATATATATAGCCTTTGTTACTTGCAAATAATGTAGCTTTCGATTAGTGAAAGAATTTTTAAATTCCATTCGATATTTATTGCGTGAAAGAGTAAGGAACATCAAACCATCCACACAAACTTTCGCATTTATAATATTAGTAAGATAAGATGCTGTAAAATATCACCGGGAGGCATAATGATCGGTACATAAATATAACATTTTGAAATTTTCTACTAGTTACCCGGATTTTTTGTTTTGTTTTTTGGTTTATTTCACTTAAAGTTTGTCTGCATATAATTGATTTGGTGGTGTTTATGAGAAATCTGAGTGTTACCAGATAGAGGGTACATTTTTACATTTAACTGCATACTCAACTCAAATTTCGATTTTTCTGAGACGTCTGAAAACGTCAACTGAACGAACGAAGTATGTGTAAGGGAGTGAGGCTAGTAGCGCCTCTGTGGTTATTTTTCAAAAAGATGGCGCAATTAAAATTATACAATTATTATTATAGCAGCGTATAACGGAATTCTGACAGTGAGATCAGTAATTGGAATAGGAGTTTTTTTTTCACTTTAGCTCCACCCAGGGGATCATTAGGAAAATAATTTCGCTCAGGGTCTATGGCATCTTTGTGGATGCTGAGTGAAGATTATTTATGAGGAAACGAAGGATGGGATGTTCTGGGATAGAATTAGGGGGTAGGTAGGAATCTGCGATCATTGTGCTAAGGAATACACTGTTTAAAGAGGAGCTCCCGATGCATTTTCTGATACCAGGGATGACTGAATAACATAAAAAGGGTGATGTGGTGATTGAATTCACAAATAAAATGTAAAATAATTGGACGCATAAATGATTCTGACACGTGGCGCGGATAGATGAAGAAAGTAGTCTCAGTAGAATAATGCAGACACGTATAAGATAAGAATTATGATAAGTACGATATTCATAAACAAATATTTTGTCTTGTTGGTGTGAGAAAACGTAAGAAAGAGAATAAATCAAAACCCGCGTTCCATTAGTCTTTGTATAGTTATATAAGCATTTTTTTATCGAATGAGATGTCCATTTTTTACTAGTATGTATCGTGTGTATAAATATATCAATGCAACGACTTTCTTTATACATGAATGACAAAATAAGAAGTCTGCGAAAAACACGTGATATCAATCTAGTAAACTAATCTTATCAATTCAAAGAAACCATTTTATTGACACCCATTTAAAATATCTGTTATAAATAATAAATATTATTTAATTTGTAATATCTTTGTACCAGTCACTGGCTGAGTTGCATTGCGTTTGAGTCCCACCTAGCCATTACATATTTACATAGATATTATATATTCTACTCAGAAAGTTGAGTATAAAAAAATATTATTTTAAAAATTATGAATATTTTGAAACAGCTTTCTGTTTCAAAATATTCATAATTTTGAAAATAATTTATAAAGCAAAGTTTATAAACCTGTTCAGCCATAACTTTTGAGTTGCGTTTAATTTGAAAAATTACGCGGCGGTGGATGGTATAAAAGTCACCATTAATAGAAATAGACTCCAGACAACCACAACCAACCGTAGAGATGAACGAATATTACGATATTTTTAATAGTAAAAGTCCATCTGAATTGACGAAAATACCAGGAGTACAGAAGTTATTGAGGATCTCAGAGGCGCCCGCTATAAAGCCGACTATCTCTCGTATTCTAGTACTACTACTACTCGGGGAACTGAGCGGCTGGCTGACTTACGTTACGAGCACCTGCTAGGAGTTTTTTTTACGAATGGCTACAATCATCGTGGCGCGTGTTATGATGCGGGAAAACTATTAAACTCACATTTTACTAAATGGATGCCACCAGGGTCGGATCCAAGCTGGAATAAAATACCAACATCTGTATTCCGTGACGGCTGAACAAACATTATTTTTCATTCATATAAATTTTAAAAAGTAACCTTACATTCAGCCTATTAAATTTAATTTCCGGTTCTTACTTTGAAACAGGCAGAGATAAGAATATTATCATTTTGGTTTACATTTCCTAAAACTACGTATTTTAATATTAAATAATAATATACTTTCAATCGCAACCGTGCAGGGCAGTGTAACATACAAATGTTGCAAGTACATAAAAATGGAATGGCATCATCATTACGTAATATAAAATGAAGTCGCTCAAAATGTTTGTGCGCTTAGATCTTTTAAACTACTCGAAGGATTTTCATGCGGTTTTCAACAATAGAGAAAGTGATTCAAGGGAAAGGCTTATATGTACAAAACATTCGTATTATACTAGAGAAAAGCCGAGAAATTCAAATATTCATCATTACATAGTATAACATGAAGACGCTCAATATGTTTGTGCGCTTAGATCTTTTAAACTACTCGAAGGATTTTCATGCGGTTTTCACCAATAGAGAAAGTGATTGAAAATGTACAAAACATTCGTATTGTACTAGAGAAAAGCCGAGAAATTCAAATTTCATCATTACATACTATAACATGAAGTCGCTCAATATGTTTGTGCGCTTAGATCTTTTAAACTACGCAACGGATTTTCATGCGGTTTTCACCTATGAATAGAGTGATTTAAGATAAAGGTTTATATGTAAAATACATGCTTATTATAGTAGAGAAAAGCCAAGAAAATCAAATATTCAATTCAGGCAGCGGGCAAGCGGGTGGTGTGGTTTTATAAAGGTTGGGTAATGGCATTGTGTTTCGTTAGCCACAGCAACGCGTATCCGGGTCTGCGGATTATAAAAAAAAATTGTAAATTCCAAAAAAAAAATCTCTCTGCATTTATTTGTATAAGGAGAATTTATTTATTCATTTTAGAGAAAGATAACTGATTCAACAGTCATTGGAAATAATTAGATATTTTTTTAGTATTATTAACGGTTTTCACCGTTATTAATTAACTTTAAAGAACTACGTTAATTTGTGTATATATTTATCAATAGATTCAGTAGGTAGACATTCTTACCAAGCCTACACCAAACTGATTAACTTCGCAATTCCCAAATTAGTGATTCTGTATTGAAATGCACAAAAAAACATAAGTCAATCTCTTCCTATATTTTCCTGCGGCGACAATCAAACAAACATAGTAAACCTTCTTCAATAATTCCAAAATTACCTGGTGGCATCTAAACTACTTAACTATTTTGTCTGTTCTGAGATATTATCTTAGGTTTCAGCCTGTATCCTGGTGAAAACTTTGGTTTCGAAACATGATGATATATATATATATTTTTTTTAAATAGTGAGGTAAACAAAAATGGTTATTAGATATGCATATTACCGACTAAAAAATGTATACGTATCTACAAACCAATAAATACATCAATACGCCGTATATATTATCTATACCAGGTTAGCACTCGTTAAATCAAAGTAACATAATACGACTATTTAAAAAAATATATTTCAGAATGTAGGTTTTGCTATGAAATAGTGGTGATCCTTCTTATTTTTAGTTAGCTCCGCACAGGAGGTCCTGTAGAAAAAAATCCCTTAGGGCCTAGGTATGTCATCTTTGGGGATGATGTGTGGGGGTCTTTTTAGGGAAAGGAAGGAGGAGAGGACTAGCATACGTACACGGATGACCTTTTCACATGAAAACGGGTCGTTTCTATGACTCGTTCTTGAGTTCAACAGCTCGGCTGTGGAACGATTTGCCAGCATGTGTGTTTCCTCCCTCCTACAAGATGGATCTCTTCAATACCCGTGTTCATTTTTCCCTCTTCTCAAAAAGAGCCTTCACACAGCATCTTCAAAGGCGACCTAGGCCCCGAGGGAAATTATTTTCCTGTTACTGTTAGTTACTGTAAAAAAAAGGAGAAGCAATTCAGGAAAGGAAAAAGGTTCGAGGGTGGAAAGGTAAAAATATTCAAAGCTGGATAGGAATCAAAGTGTCCAGGAGCGAAGGTCGTATGAATCCATCCTTTCCACTGCGACGCAAGGCGATGGATCAAGAGACTTCGGATGGAGAGGTCTGGGTTAGGTCTCCTTCAACCAGTCTGCCGATCCGGCCTGCCGCGCAGTAGATGGTAGATGCATTCGTCGTCAAAACCTAGACAAACCTCACCACGGGCACCCCTGCTAACATGGCAAAATTTATTCTCAGTGAGTCCTGGTCTGCTCCTTCAGCAGTCACTCCTTCATACAATCATTATAAGCGTCGGTGTTCCAAAATACACTTCGTGGAGATTTGGAGAGCTGCTGAATAATAAAGTGTCTCTGTTCGCCATAAAACTGTGCGGCTGGATCGTTTTCCATAATTTTCAGTAAGCAATGTTGTGACACGTAGTTTTTATTAAATATGACACGATGTTTGACGGGTTTCCACGACTTAATAGCGGAAGACACGCATTTGTTTGAGAATTTTGAAAACTTTGTTAAGTGCTCCTTTTTTCACAAACTTATGTAGTCTTTGATCGGCCCGATTGCCGATATTTTATATTGCAGTAGGTTTCTGAAATCATATTTCACCTTTTTTAATAGTGTTTTAAAAGAACTCTGTTCCAAAAATGAAACCAGCTAAAACCAAACGAAATTCAACATGACTGTCAATGACACATTTGAATCTCTGTAAAAAGATTCACATTTGTGTGTTTATAAATTCGGATTTCATGACTTCAATAGGGCAAAGGTGAACTATAAATATGTTATTCCAAAATTGCAATCTATTCTAAGCCCAACAGGAATAGAAAGCACGGAATATTTAACTAAAACATTTCTTGAAGAAAATCATGCGTATGTATTTATTTCAGAAGGAAAAGAAGACGTTTTAACAGTAGATTATTTTTACTTTGTTGCCGTTTGATGAAATATTCCCATCTTAAGCGATCCAATAGTACAGGAAAAAATCGAAATCGGAATTCACGCTCCTTTATGGAAGGAGTTTAAAAATACTTGAAAAAAAGCTTTTGGAAAGGTTGGAAAAGATATTTGATATTTTTAATATTAATTTCTTTTTTACGCATTGTTTATTGTAATAAAACGGAATTTTAAAATTTATTTCACGAAAACAAGCGACGCGGAGCCTAACACGTCTATTCTCCGCTCCGTCCGTAGGAGTAGTGACAGAAAATAGGGATGGCTGCCAGTCATTCTTCGGAGGACGGTATAAGGTTTACTTTGATATTCAAAATTCGTCGACTGCCGTATTTTCGCCGTGATGTCAAAAATAACAACGCTAAAATGTATATTTTATTTTATTTTGTGAGGTTTGGGCGTAAATTTTTTTTTCGATTATCATAAAAGAAACTAAATTTGCCACATTAAACAATAAAACTATATCCGAAAAGAGGTTTATAAATAGGAGAGTTTGGACTTCAAAGTGTTTTTATAGACCTTATAATTTTTTTTCTAGGCTTATAAAAAACTTATTAAAAAAATGACCGATATTTTAAGGGCCAAGATATGTTCTACACGTAGTATTTATTTGAAGCATCTATAATACTTCTAAGCGATCAAATTTTCAAAACAAAAACGTATGATTTTGCATTATTTAGTATGGCTTCTTAATGGTATACGTATCAGTAACATCAGAATCAAGATGCAGTCTTAAATAAATACAGCATACTAACCCACGTCTCAAATTCCTACACAGGGGTGGTCTTGTGTCTTGTAGACGGTTGTCATTAGCACAGCATCCTAAAATGCCCTGCATAAATAAACCGACCCAGTTTTGAATGGAACGGAGACCGTTTTTATAACACCCTAAAATCTTGCCACGGGAGGTTGCCAAATGCGTATTGAAGTAATTACTGTTCCCGAAACTAACCCCTAAAAACGGAAATAGACAAGACAGGTTGTAATAAAGGAACGCTATTGATTAGAGATTAGACCCTCGGTGGTATGTACTATGACGATAAAATGCGATTTAACGTAGAAGTTTTTCTTTATCACGACATATTGGTAGTTATCTACATTGTAGACACGATAGATCACTGTGGATAAAAATGGAAGATAAAAAGCGCTAGACTAGATGACTCTAAATTTAAATATAAATTAATGAGTAAGAAAGAAATATTCAGGTGGCTAATAGGTATTAGGGTCTCAATCTCTAATCTCAATTATGCTGGGAATTTTTATATTTCTATACCTACCAACCGATGAAAATATAGCATCTTCATTTGGGTGATGTTATTAGACTGAGAGAATCTGCGTGGGTGATAAGGGGAAGAAGACACAACAAAATTTTCCCAGATCTGGTTGCTCAACAAAGCTAAAGCCATTTCAGTCGGCAACGTGAAACAGAGATTGCGATCAACTACTGAGATATACAGAGAAAACCAATTGATCATAAACCAGAGGTATTGGTAGGTAGTACGTTAAAATATGCTAAAAATGAATATCGTCCAATCTTTAGGAATCGATTAAATATCTCCTATCTCATATGTAGGAATAAATTTATTTATTAACGATGATGTTATACGGCGTTATGTTTCAGATTAGCAGATAGAAACTCATATTTCCTAGTTATAAAAAACTACTACGCAAAATCCACGATAGTCATAATACCTATAATAATTAATTGGTAATACCTGGATAAAATATGGGATGGGATGTGCAAGGTGCCTTTATGAGTGGAAGGGGATGCATGGACCAGATTTTCTCCTTGCGTATGCTCACTGAGAAGTTTCTGGCAAAAAACCAAAAACTTTTTTGTGCCTTTGTAGATCTACAAAAAGCATACGACCGAGTCGACAGGAAAAAGCTATGGAAGGTGTTGTCCAAGTATGGAGTGAATACAAATCTCATACAGGCAATTGCGTCTCTGTACGAGGGAAGCGTTGCATGTGTTAGGGTGAACGGTGGTTTTACGGGGTGGTTTGACATCACAAAAGGTGTTAAGCAAGGCTGCGTAATGTCACCATGGTTATTCAATTTATACATGGATAATTGTATGCAAGAATTGAAAGAGATGGGATTGGGCGCGAATTTGAGTGATCTGAAAATATGTTGCCTGTTGTATGCTGATGATGCGGTGCTGATTTCTAACACTATGGAAGATCTACAGTCTCTAGTGTCTAGGATGAACGAAGTGTGCATGCAAAATGAGTTAATGATGAATGTAAGTAAGTCTAAAGTCATGGTATTTGAAAGGGAGAGTACGAAAACAGTGTGCAATATAGTTGTGAATGATGAATACTTGGAGCAGGTGGATGAGTTTGTGTACCTGGGTAGTATGTTTACGAGAGATGGGAAGGCTGATAGAGATATTGAAAGAAGAGTAAATGCATTTAACTCCATTAATGGAGGACTGAATGCCGTTGGCGCTAATAAAACACTGTCAAAAGACGCGAAGCTAGCAGTCCACAATGGAGTCCTGGTACCTACCTTGATGTATGGCAGTGAGGCATGGAGTTGGCAGAGGAAGGATGAAAGTAAACTGAATGCTGTCGAAATGAGATCCCTGAGGCGAATGTGTGGCAAAACCATGTATGATCGTGTGAGAAATGTGGATATCCGCAAAGAATGCAAGGCTGATGTAAGCATAATGAGTAAGATTAAGAAAGGGACCCTCAGATGGTTTGGACATGTAGAGCGAATGAAAGAAGAAAATAATGTGAGAAGAATATATGACGCAAATGTGAATGGAAGAAGAAGTAGGGGACGCCCGAGGAAGACATGGCACGATCAAGTGAATCAGATACTTGAGTCGGGCCATGTCAAAAGTCGGAATAATAGAAGAGTATGTATGAGACGATGTATGAATGTGAGTGAAGCAAAGACTGTGTGCCAAGACCGAGTTGTTTGGCGGTCCGTCCTCTCTGCCTACCCCTGCGGGGAAACGGCGTGATGGTTAGTTAGTTAGTTTATAATTAATTGGTCGTTAAATGTTTACAGCTCAGTTTAAATGTGAATCGCGAAGGTACCGTTCAGTAAATAAGTGTTATAAATTTAAAATCTTGTAGGCTTTAACGACCTATATACCACCCTAAGTACTTACGAATATCATAGCAACATACCAAGCTACAATATTACTATGTGGTAGTAAAAGATAATTTATTATGTAGAAATATAACTCAAATATATGTATGTGGGTTAAAGAAGAGTCCAGAGTATCGACGAAGAAAATATTATAATAGTAGATGATTTTTTTTTAAAATAGAATTAGTAGATACGTGATTTATTGGGTTTTTAACCATTTACCTATGTTTGAAAACTATACTCAGTAATAATTAATCACCGATAACAGCAAGCAAAGATTATCGCCTAAAAAATATCGCCTTATGATTGTTAATAATAATAATAATATTTGGACGATTTATATAGCGCCGTTTTTGTGAAAAATCACCTCAAGGGCGCTGTACAAACTTACCATACATGCCTAAAATCTAGAAAGACTACAAGCTAGACAAACAATTAAAAACAACTTATGGCTAAAAATTGCATACACCGGTTCATTGATCACCGATACGAAAATATATGTACAATATTTTGACCAATGAACGCGATGTTGTTGACGGTGCGTCTTATTTTACCACTTTTATTTGCATTAGTGGTTCAAAGCGTCCGGTTTGCACCCAGGCGCCGCGGGTTCAATCATCTGCAATGCACAATACACCATACACAAGCCACTCGTGAAAATTTATGCTGGAAGAATTTTAATGTCATCAGGTTATTGTAGCCAGGAACGTCCAAGTCCATCATTTAAAAAAATATTTTAAAAAGTTTTCATGAATGAACACAAAATAATCAAAGAATAACCAAGATGTCTAGATAACAAAAACTAATTATTAATATGAGAATAAATTTAAAATAGCTATTTAAAATAATATATATTGTTATTAATATTATTTAATTGGCAATTAACACTTTTCTAATTTCTTTGTTATCTAATTTGTAAACCCATTGTGTTTGCATGTAAAAATATTCACTCCTTACTTATATCAAAGGAATGATTTGTTTCCAAAATGTGGTCGGCAAATTCAGAATAAGTAGTACCTACTATTCAAACACCTCAGGTGCTGGATAAGTTTTTAGATTTTCATGGTTAAAAGCATTTTCGTAGTTAGTTTTTGGGGTGTTATGCCGTGTTGCATAACACATCGTCGGATCTACCGGATCTGCCCTGATGATGGACACTGCAACGCTGTTCGAAACGTCGGCTATAGAAGGAGGTAGCGCAACACGGCATAACACCCCAAAAACTAACTACGAAAACCTCAGGTGCTCCTTAAAGTGCTCCGTATCAAAATTTCTAAAAGTCTTCCCTTCATAAAAAGAGTTTATTACAAATTTATTTTTCATGTAATTAATCACCACCCTTAATAATGTTTTTTTTCCTATAAGTACTGATTTGTCGATACTTGTTCGTCTATTATTATTTTTACTAATTTTGATTTTATCCTGACGAAGAAACTGTTTGTTTAGAAACATGCTGATAATTATGAAATAATAAGTAATGTCCACAAAGTGATTTGTGATTTAATTAAAATATATTTTTCTGGCTTTACTCTCCGTGCATATTTTACATTTTTAGTGTGTTCTGTTTTATACACTATTTGCGGACCATAATAATATATCTACATCAAGTATTAAAACACGCTCTTAGTTTATGGATAAAAAATGAGAGCCTTTACTATTTATGGCATGAAAATGATCCAATCTCTTACTGGAAAATTGTGGGTTATTCCTGGTGCTGCAGAGATCTGAGTACTGGCTACTATGCAGTTTTATCTTGCGGATAGTAAATAGTGGTGATTACGATTACCCAAGCACTATTATTTGCGCAAGTTGCCTTCCCCGGCATAATAACCGCCTCGTCCACTTGCATCAGCAGCTGGGAGCAAAGGCAAAAGCTTCGCATCCCGTTTGCTTACAATTTGCAATGTTTACGTTCGGCTGGATTCAATAGATAAACCCACACATTATCCAGTACGTGCTGCTTTACTAATATTAACCACTGCAAGCAAATCTTCGCATTAGGAGAGTGCATGATATTATGGTCTTGATCACGATTTTATAATTACTATAACTGCACTAGATCAGTGCCGCCCTACGTTACTTCCAGAGGATCGTGATACAGCTCTACTGACTTGCGGCTAGGTGCTTTTGCAGTTGAATTATGTTGTGGGAATGTAGTAATGCGCTTGCTGACTTTATTATGTGCAAATTAGTATTATTTAAAAATGTGTCATGTTACAGATCGTGCATTGGCCGTTTAACGGAGTCACTTTAATCAAGTGCACCGGTGCATCAGGAGACTCGGATCTAGAGCGTATCGTGCATTCACAGAATTTCAAAGCAAAGTTGATATCGGCATCAAGATAACCAGCGAAGTTTTTGTTGTTGTATTGTATACCGGTGCTAACCGGTACCAATATAAATGCCTTAACCAAGAAACCGAAAAGTTTAGAATTTTTTCGACAGGAAGTTTGTGATTAATTTAATTGTTGTGTATCTTTTAACATTCAATATTTAATATGAAATTATTTCAAACATTTAATTTAATTTTTCCTTTGAGTTGTTTAAAGAATACGCACCAAAACAATATTTTTGTTTGTAAATTCCTGGATAAATAAACAAAGCATTCCACGAAAATTGTCTTCTTATTAAATCGCGATTTTTTTCATAATTTTTTTTTATTAGTGACTACTTAATTACAGGTTTGATGAGAATTACAAGATATGATAATGTGTATAACTATTTCATCTGTTTTTTCTTAGTCCTCCTCACTAGGTGGTCCTGTGCTGAGGCGGACTGGTAGATTTTTTGATTTTCCGTTATTTAGTTTCTATGATGTTTTTAATACATTATCTAGTATGACTGCATTAATTTCTTTCACCCATGTTTTGATTTTTCCCTTTTTTTTATTTGATACCAGGAAATTACTCCGAGTATGAAAAATTAAACAGAACGAAACATGCCGTTAATATTTTGGTTTAAACAAAATAAAACGTTGCTTTGAAAAAAATGCACTTAGATTCTGAAGGGTTGGGCTTTTCCAGAGAGATAAATAAATATTAAACTAGAATGAACTAGCAGCATCTATAAAAATTTCCCGAAAGAAGCCCGGAAAGAAATTATGCCCAGTTTTTGTACTTACAAAATATCTGGTATTTTAAGTAAAAATGGTTGTAAAACTATTTTTTTTCCTGTAAAACCGCACGAAATAGTCAAACATAAAGAACTTCTACAATAGGCCACGATGTTCATTTTGAGGTATAATTGGAACTAGATAACGATTATTATTTGCATTCAGTCCAGTGGGATATCGATTACAACACGAAAGTGTTGCAAGGTTTTTGGCTCTTTTATAGCCATTTTAATATAGTCAAGTTAAAAAAACTAGATCATCGCTATTCTATAGTTTTTAACCCACTCCTTGAATATCATACGTAAGATTTTGAAAATATTACTTGGCAAATATATTTCTTCGTTAATTAGAAATGCTGTCACGGCATGATTAATGGTGACGTTCTTGTTAGCTTAGGAATTATCTTAAATTAATTTAATCAAATCAGAAGCATGATTTCACCACGACTAAAAAGGGTCTACCCTTAAATAAAATAATGTGTATCTACCTACCAGTTAAAATGTGCCCTAAGGATATTATCTTCTACTAGTATTTTTCTAGGGTTTTTTTACTTAGGTTAGCTTCAATTTCCTATAAGTAGGTACCTACCTATTTTCTGGTCTGTATAAAAAGACGACAGCGATCGCTGATATTATGTCAAATTTGGACAGAGGACAAATCGGAATTTACTTCGGTAAAATTATGTTTATTTTATTTTATTATAGGCGGGCCTATTTAGATAATCGGGAGATATGTAATAAGCATAATAATAATATTGTATTACCACTAATGTGTTGTTGATATGAATGGAACTGTGACCTACAACAGGTACCTAAATATAACCAATATATTATTTAATATCGTCCACTTTCGGAGTCACCAATTATTTCTTTGCTGTTTGAATTTAGACTATTTCAAAAATAGTTTAGAACCATTCTTTCATTGGAAGGGTGCAAAAAATGTTCATAATACATAAAATATATTCGTTTTCATAATAACGTTTAATTAACTCCAATTACACCGACAATATTTTTCTTTGTTGGTAACTTCGCAGTTTTATGGTAGGTATATTTTTTTATAAGCCAATGCTAATGCTATTTTATAAAGTTTTTTACTTAGAAAAACCCGCTCTTACACGCCAAACGCGTGCCCAACATATGTACACGTTTGGCATTTGTCACATGAGAACGGGCCGCTTCTTCGACTCATTCTTGTGTTCAACAGCTCGGCTGTGGAACGATTTGCTGGCTTCTGTGCTTCCTCCTTCTTACAACATGGGTCTCTTCAAGACCAATGTTCATTCCTTCCTCTCCTCAAAAATACCCTTCATGCAACATCTCAGATGACATAGGCCCTGAGGTAAATTATTTTCCTCAGAGCCTACTGTATGAAAATTTTTTTATGAAATAACAATCACGATATACAATGAAATGTTACTTTGTCAACGTAGG
Organism: Limnephilus lunatus; assembly: GCA_917563855.2. Lineage (NCBI taxonomy): Eukaryota > Metazoa > Arthropoda > Insecta > Trichoptera > Limnephilidae > Limnephilus > Limnephilus lunatus. Next base: position 71,490,910 of record OU830598.1, on the reverse strand, counting down.
TATTGGCTAAATAATTCTACATTCCAGGAATAATACTCGTTCTTAGATTTTCCTAATTTGTTTACATAATTTTCAAGGTGATAGAAGCCGTCATAAATAGAAAATCTCCACAAACATTGGACCAAAATTCATCGAAACGTTATAAATGCTTTTCCTATGTTTAGTAAACAGATTTGAATGACCCACTTTTTACCTTCCTTCCATTTCTATGTTTAATCGTCTTGAAAACATTCTACATTTAACATTCCAAAGTTCAATTGGCGCTGCGCAATTGTCTCTCTCTCGTCTTTAATCTCTTGTGCTGTATCATCCATGACACATATTGTACCTACATAAAATTAAATTGAATTGAAATTGTCAGTATAAAAATAACTTATCAAACATGTCCAATGGCAAATAAAATGACAAAAATAAATCTTAAAAGTACGCCTTATCAGTCGTCAATATCTTGAAACTATAAATATTTATTCTTATTCACTGCACGTTATTTCACGTATCGAGACACTAAAATACTTGTCAGAAAAAAGCGAAAAATAGGCAAATAGGTCAACCTTTAACACGGCGCTAAATCATATCGGTTACCTAGATTCACCTCATTTTACAAATTGGCTTATTTATTAGCTTCCACTTGGTCTGAATGTTTTACAATTGAACGTAAAAAAAAGTTTCGAATCGTTTCGTTATGGGCGGCGCATGCGTCCAGTGGGCGGAGCTAGCGAGCACGTGGTCCGGAGGAGAGGTGGAGAAGTGGCAGCAAGTGGGGGGAAGTGGGAGGATGCAGGAGGAGGTGGAGGAAGTAGAGGGGCGGGGGGACCAGCCGGTCGGGTCAGCTGATCACCGACGTAGTGAAAGAATTATTATTACGGGCACGCTAACAAAGTTCAAAGTTGAATCCGACGGATGGAAATCCGTTATGTTATCAAGTAAGAATCTTGGATGTGGTACGTAACGCGGCCGACGTAGGTTATCTATGACGCCCAGTTGATCGACTGATATGAGTGAATCATGAACGTAGATAATTTTATACGTTCGTGAATTTCCACGAAGTAATTTAAGATCATACGGTTAGACATCGCAGAATAAATTTTATACTTTCAATGCATCCTTTTATCCGAAAATTGTTATGGCGGAAGATAATTTTATTGTAATTCAAGCTTTTTAATTTTTTTTTCATCAGCAAGGGTGAAACAAATTACAGGAGTATTTTGACCAGATATAACATCGCAACACCGTTCCAATAATTCGACTCTAAGGAGAGAAATATTCATCCTCTTCGTGGAAAGCACTGGAAGACTAATTCATTTTGGTCCTTGCGATGAAGAGATTGTGCCCAAAAGACAAGGCGAAGTGAAATATTGTAGTGCGGATTTTCAAAAACAAGCCCCCTTCGATTATTCTACAGCAAAACCGAAGCGGTTCACAGGACCGCGGATTGCATAAGATATAATTGCGTTGTTCATGTTCCACTCTAATGAATACGCGCCATACGAAAGAAGCGGCAGAACCACAATGCTATAATTATACCATTGACAAAGCTGTAATCCTAATAGGCAAGGTAGAAACCAATACAAATAATATTGGTATGAGTAAACACTATGTTGACCAAATAGAGTTATTACAGGAGATGCAGAAAACGGTTCTTTATACTAAACTAGCCGAAATCCCCAAGTTTTACGATATCAGATTTAGACTACTATTTTACTCTTATATTGTACGTCAAGTGTGCAAAATTTCACCAAGAAGCATTAAAATTCTGCTTTAAGGGGTGGGAAAATGGGATGATGATGATTTTTCGAAATCTAATAACAGTGGCCTTCCTTTCGTTTTGAAGGTAAAGACAGTACAAATATTCATCAATCTGAGATAAAGACCTTAGATTTGCATGAAGAACAAGGTCACGCCGCCCACAGCACTCTTCTCTAAATATATTAATTTATTTTCTTCTATAATTTACGGCACTTTAAATATAGAATAAAATATTTTTACAAAAAAGTGTTTTAAACAAATAGTGTAAACATGCTAATATGATTTAAATTAAATTAAATTCACAATCACAATACAGAAAACAAAATGTGAAATAATAGATGTTTTAAAAAATATGTCATTTTATAAGATAATTTTTTAACGGCCACAACAGAAATGACAATTTTACAGTTAAGTGTCAATTTTTTTTAATTAAAGCAACTGCACTTTCACTTATACAGAATACAGATGTTTCATGTCTTCAAAATTAATTCATGTACCTAGGTAGATTTTTAAGATATTTATGTCCCCAGCAATAAAATCTTCTCGATAGATTGTATTATAAACGCAATAAGTGTACGCAATAATTACGCTTACGTGTGCGCATCTAGTTCACCGATATAAAGCTATTGTTAAAAAAATGTAGGAGAAATAAACAGATGGTTTTTATTATAAAAGTGTCACATTCGGAAAGATAAAATAAAACTGATAACCTGATAAATGCCGATGTTACTGACATCATCCGTTTGACACTATTCTCTCCATGGGATGTTGAAAAAAAACCCTGTTAAACACGTGTTGTCATTTTTCGAATATTTTATACACAACAATATAAAAGGTAAATTTCAGAATTTAGTTATGTGAATAAAAATCATTCCTGAAGAAAAACTGCAAGATTAAAAAAAGGAAACAGGAAAAAAGTAACAGTGCTCCTATTTTATATTCTGCTCTCCATATCCTGACAAATCTGTTCTTCTTCATAAATGTATAATGCAACGATGTAATAATTGTGCAATGAAGGAATAGCGCCCTTGAGGTGATTTTTCATAAAAACGGCGCTCTACAAATTATCTAATTATGATTATTATTTGTAGGAAAGGTAGATGCTCATCAGCTAGAAGAGGATTGAACCGGCCTAGTCTTGGTAGGAATGCTTCAGACTTCTTTATCGTAAATCCAAAAAATCGTGATACGTTCAATAAACTTATCACTAAATTTATTGTCGGTGTTATCGAATCTTGTTGTATAGTGCAAGCAGTGCGGTCTGTAAGTAACATCAAAATTTGAAATAAAATTTCGTTTCCTTTCCAAAGTTTAACATCATGATTTAAAATAATTGTGCCTGAACATAATCAACTGAACTCAATTCTCAGGCTTTAAAAGCTGTCTAATTTAGTTAGTAAGTAGAAGTGAGACATTCCACATTCAGTCGAATGTCATCGTAAAAGTCGAGAATTATATATATTTTCCTTTTGAATAGAATGAGTAATGTGCATTTGGACGCGTAAACGTCACAGAAACTAATCGTTCATTTTGTCTAACACTGCGGGAAAGAGCTATTTAGAATCCGGCGCGCTTCGGCCACGTTCACAGATGAAAGTCAGAGGTGCTTTCTTTATTTAAGACGTCATTAAAAGAGGGGCAATGAAATAAAACTGGCAGTAGTAAAAGTCGCGCTGAGTTAACATAGAAGAAAAGGGGACGGGGCATTTCACGAGTCCAGTAGCGTTTATAGGGGCATAAAGCAACTGTCTAATGAGAATTGAAAATTTTCGCAAATTCACAGACGTAATATAAAACTTGCAGATTGCACGCAATACAAAACACGCAGATTGCGAACCATACAAAACAAGCAGATTGCAAGCAATATAGAACGTGCGTATTGCAAGCAATACAAAACATGAAGATCGTAAGCAATACAAAACACACATATTTCAATTATTGTAAGCAATACAAAACATGTAGATTGCAAGTTATACTAAGCATGCAGATAGCACGCAATACAAAACACGCAGATTGCAATCTGCAATCAATACAAAACATTCAGATTGCAAGTAATACTTATACGACTAGCCTTTATGACTCAAAGTGAGCCAATACATTTATTGTGTTTCGGGCTCGTGCTCGACTACATAGTATTTTTTTGTTTGTTTATTTTCTTGTTCCACACATGAAAGCTAATTATAAATGCATAGATACCTATTGTTTGACCTCGAAGTAGAAAAGTTGACGAAATGACTATAAGCGTTCATTTGCTTTGTCCTCTGCACAGTTAAATTCTTAACAAACTTAACACAAAAATTATATAAAAACTTAACCAAGAACAAAATGCCACAAAAATCATAATAACTATTATTTTGAGACACCAATAAAGATCCCGAACAAATAAAGTAAACTAAACCTCTACCAAATGAAATACAAAGAAATATTAAAACACAGGAAATAAACACTTATTGTGGTTATTAACATGACAACGTATGTGATTTTAATTTTCATTACGGCAAACCATAGGGTATTCCCAAGGAGGTACAGAGTTTAATGCCGCCGGGCTTTACGATTGTCGCGTTGCGTTAATTCCTGCGTGCGTTATTAAGGCTAGGGATTGCAACACCGAAGCAGTTTTGGAAAATCTGAAATTAACTTTCGGAATGGTACGAAAGAAATACCGATATCACTTCTTAGAGAAAATAAATGATCTAAACTACAAGTTATATTATTATTTTACATTTTACCAAACCACGTGAATTTATTTCTAGAATCGTTGTAGAACTAAGATGGCACTATATGCATATTATTATTTTTTTTTTTAACATTTACTTAGACACTATAATTGTGGTGTACTGTGTTGTTTTCTCTGGTGATCAATACAAATCGGATGATCAGGATTTTCAATAAATTAATCTGCAGGAGAGAAAATGGACACTGAATGTTCCCACCTGTCGATCGGGTATCATCGGCCATCTTCGCTGTGACAAAACGGTTACGAAACCGACAGTGTCACAGCGACAAGGCGTGTACGGCGATAGTTGTCTCTCTCAAATATTACAACTTTCTGACCTCTGTCGAGATACGTTAAAACTACATACAAATACCTATAATAACGAGATCTTTTGAAGATATTGAAACTATGTACATATTGAAATACTTCTTAAGTAGGTGCTTTTGTACAATACACTGATCCCCTTACTTATAAACGTGTTTAAAATTTTACACAACAACCAACCATTAACCCCATAATGATGATTGTTTCTCGGTTGAGTTAAATTTAAAACACGTTTATTGGCAAGGCCATAAAGTGTATTGTATTGTGATATTCCACATTCATTTTCTTTTTTTTCAAAAGTTTAAAAAAAATTTACCAATTAAATTAGGACACTTCTTTGTATTATATCTTGCATTTGTACACGATGTGGACATTTGTTGATTTGGTTAGCAATCCAATAATGTTTAGATATTTATTGTCTTAGAAATATCTAAATATGTATTATACATGTTTTGTGTATTGTATGCCTGTTAGCCCATTGGACGCATTATTTTCGTCGGTTGCATTGCAGATAAAAAATCCGGATAATTAGGATTTCATGTTAAGAAATTCGAATTATAAGTTCGCTGAATAATCCGAAAATACGTATTTTTATAAATTCGGACTATCCGAATTGCAGTCTCTAATTAGAGCCTGATTCTAAGCTCGCACAAACTTCAACTTAAAAGCGAGTGACGTAATCCACATGCCGTGAAGTCGTGTCGTGAATCTGTCGCAACTTTCAGCATCTAAAGGTTCACGTCGACGCCATAGGAAGAGGAAATTAAATTAATAGGCTTTTTCAACATATTCAAATCATGTTGATCGACGGAACTTGACGTATTCACGATTGTTCGGTAAATTAGTGGAACTCAAGAGAGGAAAGCCTCTATTGTCGATTTACTAATGGAAAACTAAATAAACCTAATCTACCAAATGTAAGCCAGTGGAAAAAATTATCATGTCTATTTCATATGTATGTGTGTCACGCAGAAAAGATCTTCCGGCGGCAGAAAGACCACTCTGCAGCAATTTAGCTTCGATTTGTAGTTGTCATGCATTCAACAAATTGTAACCCAGTCTTTCCATTAAGAAAAAAACTAAAGCAGAAATGATTGCTTCGAAACGTTTGAAGTATTTCAGAACTAGTTCCTTTTTAGCACCAATAAATGAGTGAAATAAATAAAAACGTATAAATACACGCTATTTCAAAATAATAACGAAACTTCTAGAATAACACGTCAAAGCAATCTGACGCGTGGGTAAGCAAAATAATAGACATTTTCTATATTTAATAATGATTCTTTCTTATTTTTAAATAACCGATTTGACACATTTCATTTCACTCTAATAATATATTTATTATTTGAAAGGGCACCTATTATTAGATGAACATTTTTTTAATTCCACTCGAGTTATAAATATTGCATTATTTTTTTTAATATTACAAGTACGGGGGAAATATGCCAAAGGTTACCGTTGTTTTCAAAAGAAAAACAAATTCATTATATAAAATTTATGGAAAAAATATTGCGGGGAATTATTGCCTGGCTGTTTCATGTTTTCAAAATTAATTTATGTACCAAAGAATTTGTTTTATCGCCCTCCGTATCCGTACGGCTTCCAAATCTTTATCCAATGGCTTTAACCTGTCCCCTCAAAAAATTCACGTGGAGCATGGTAAATTCTGGATATTAGATGAGTTTATTGGGAATATTACATCCAACTGGATCCAAAGACAAAATATCATTTATATAAATATATAATTGTGCTTTGATAGAACATAACACATATTGAATAACGATTTAAGGATCTACAAAAAGCATACGACCGAGTAGATAGGAAAAAGCTTTGGAAGGTGTTGTCCAAGTATGGAGTGAATACAAATCTCATACAGGCAATTGCGTCTCTGTACGAGGGAAGCGTTGCATGTGTTAGGGTAAACGGTGGTTTTACGGGGTGGTTTGACATCACAAAAGGTGTTAAGCAAGGCTGTGTAATGTCACCATGGTTATTCAATCTGTACATGGATAATTGTATGCAAGAATTGAAAGAAGTGGGATTGGGCGCGAAATTGAGTAATCTGAAAGTATGTTGCCTGTTGTATGCTGATGATGCGGTGCTGATTTCTAATACCATGGAAGATCTACAGTCTCTCGTATCTAGGATGAACGAAGTATGTATGAAGAATGAGTTAATGATGAATGTAAGTAAGTCTAAAGTCATGGTGTTTGAAAGAGAGAGTACGAAAACAGTATGTAATATAGTTGTGAATGATGAATACTTGGAGCAGGTGGATGAGTTTGTGTATCTGGGTAGTATGTTTACGAGAGATGGGAAGGCTGATAGGGATATTGAAAGAAGGGTGAATGCTGGTAACTCCATTAATGGAGGACTGAATGCCGTTGGCGCTAATAAAAAACTGTCAAAAGAAGCGAAACTAGCAGTCCACAATGGAGTCCTGGTACCTACCCTGATGTATGGCAGTGAGGCATGGAACTGGCAGAGGAAGGATGAAAGTAAACTGAATGCTGTTGAAATGAGATCCCTGAGGCGTATGTGTGGTAAAACAATGTATGATCGTGTGAGAAATGTGGATATCCGCAAAGAATGTAAGGCTGATGTATGCATAATGAGTAAGATTAAGAAAGGGACCCTCAGATGGTTTGGGCATGTAGAGCGAATGAACGAAGAAAGCAGTGTAAGAAGAATATACGACGCAAATGTGAATGGTAGAAGAAGTCTTGGACGTCCGAGGAAGACATGGCACGATCAAGTGAATCAGATACTTAAGTCGGGCCATGTTAAAAGTCAGAATAATAGAAGAGAATGTATGAGACGATGTATGAATGTGAGTGAGGCAAAGAGTGTGTGCCAAGACCGAGTTGTTTGGCGGTCCGTCCTCTCTGCCTACCCCTGCGGGGAAACGGCGTGATGGTTAGTTAGTTAGTTAGTTAGTTGTCTTAAAAACCAATTTATTTCAGATATTATCATTACCGAAGATAGGAGTTTTTCTTTTGTTTCCTGTACACTATTAAAAACTCGCTTTGCATAAGAATCTTAAAACAATTATAATTATTTTTGAATGAGTACAAATTCCCGCCTTGGTCTACACTACACAATTCATCATACCTTTGTCATTTAAATGTTTTCTTCCTTTGAACAACGTGGTAAGAAATAACTTAAGCTCCGTCTATGTCTCCGTTCCGTTGTTTATTATTTATTATAATTTAAATGCATGTGTGTACGTGTCTACCATACACGTGCATGTAAAGTACATGGTACACTGTAGGTATACTTGTACCTGGGTTCTGGAAATAAATTATTTACAAGCCATTAATAAACAACAAAAGACGGTGTCTTTATGACACTTTTATGCGCCAACGTTATATTTGCTGGATAACAGTAGACAAGTAACATAATACATAAACATTATTATTGCATGAACTGCGGTAATTTGTATTTCAAATAAAAGACGAAATAATATATTGTACTCGCTTTGAATATCATGAGGCGATATGTTGGGCCGTCGTTTTACGAATTGCCTACGTACTCAGATGATTGCCATTTACAGGCAATTTAATCCTCATGATTCCGGGAATGTCTCTTGTTTATGTTGTTATGTGAATCACTTGTAATTTTTCCATATCAAATGCTAGCGAGCAGTATGGCGACGACTGCCAATAATGTGGAGTTTTGAGAGATCTAAGGAAACCGCCGTTTATTTGGTAAACATCACCGTGGTCCAAATATTGATTTGACTTTATTAGAAACAGAAAAATACGCAATTCTGTAAATGTTTTTATTACCGATTGAAATCTTATATTATTAGACTACCGTAACTAGGTTTTCAAGATACCTACTATCATTGCTCCTAGAGACAACTCTCACATCACATGTAAAGCATAATGTATCCATACCAGATAAATTATGCTATACAATTCAATACCGGATATAATGTTTCTTTAGTGACAGTCTTATATAATTATTTGCGAGCAAATATTATTTTAACAGACGATAAATTAATTGTCTCCACAATGTTAAGCACGTTGTTCTTCGATAGTAAAATCATGTTCTTGTTGAAGTATAATATCGTTGTCACGGTACGGTCAAGCTACAAAACGAAACAGTTTTCAAGATCAAGTTCAAATGGCTCGTAAATCAGAAAAGCAACGAGGAAAGGAACAGCTGGTGTCATAATTCTGTATCTGTAGCGATCGGTTAGTACCTAGTGTCTTTGTAGTTAGTGCCAAGGTACACTTGCTCACTGGCTGCAGAGCCGGAGTCTTGCTTGCAGCGGGCGGCGGGGTCTGCTTGACACCGCTCGTTACCTTCCCGTCACGCGGAGCCCATTCATTAGTCAGAGACACTCTAAAATTAGACGTAAATAATAAAACACAAACTGACAAAGTAAAGGTGAATATACCCGGCACAATGGTGGTGCTTCCCTCCGTTTCTAGAATCGGTCTTTGTACCAGTCGTAATAGGCGACTTCCTGTCAGTGACGATGCCTTCTACAAAAAAGAGCCACTCGCAACAAACCTCCATGAAAAAAGTTTCCTAAAATGAACAATATTCAGCGGCCGGCCCGTAACCTCCACCACATTTGGATAATGTTGCCAATGTATTTGTTCACATTCGAGATCAATAGTGGATTTGGCGGATTGTGAGATGAAAATAGCACTTGGACAATAGTCAGCCGATGTCAGCTGATGTCTGCAGTGTTTGTGAACTCAGCGATAGCCGAGCGAGGTATTATTTGAAAATACTAACTTGTAATATTTTAAGATTATTGATGTGTTGAGTGAAGACGGTACACGTGTAGCATTGATGGAAAAATTGCGCACACGGTGATGACAGTGGTCTATTCCTGGCCCACATAACTACGAGTAGGTTTATTAGAGGCACAAAATAATCATATTGACTACACAGATACAGATGACGAATGAGCGTAGTAATTATCTATTCACATTTAGACTCGCCAACCCGTCCATTCTTAGGATTGTAAAATTTTATTTTGAGCAAATATTTCAGTACAAATTTCAGCTTCGAAGGATTAAATCTAAAGCGTCGTTTAAAATTGTACCTTCAATCGCGTTTGACGCATTTGGCTGTAAAGAGAAATAAATGTATGAAATCAAAGGAATAACTTTAAATGGAATCTTAAACACATAACCTAATTTACAAACAAAACGCGAAACTAAGGCCTTCGCAAGTTCTCATCTCGGGTCTATTACGAGTTTAACCCCGTAAGAAGAGAAAACACACGCCCGGAGTTGAAAGTTTAAAATAAAGTTGAGCGAAGTTACATCCAAAACAATATAAAACCAACCAGCCAGTTTACAGAATTTTAATGCTGCAATTACATACGCTCTCTTCACTTGTTTGAATTAGATTTTAACTTACTCGCAGAGTAAATACACTTTACATGACTTTATACTGGCATCGTTTTCTAAGCGGATCGTATTAATAATGCACTGTGGAGTACATTATGCTCCAGCCAGCTAGCGTAACATGTGAACTAATACTCGTATATGTGACTTCTAATAGATTTAGAGTTTACAACAATTCACATTATGGTCATATTAAACCTATTTGTTGTCTGGCTCAGCTGCTATCGAGAACTATTTGTCAGATGCGGGACGGTGGATCTAATTCTTATTATAACATATTACTCTTCGAAGGGTGAATTTCTTTTTTTTTTAATATTACTTTAAAAGCTTACGAGTATATTATCTGTATTAGTCTAGCTTAGCCGTTATGAACTAGTTCCCAGAAAAGACGATAATGTTATATTCTAGGCTCATCAGCATTAGATCTGTAATAAAACTTTTTCTTCCCGCTGCTGGCTGTAGCACTTTTTGTGTGGAACCGCTCTTGAAAAGTAGTTTCACAGCACTCACTCAACAGTAAACTAATATATCTTGGCCCAAATCCAAAATCCCTCTATAAAATGCACTACTATTTAACAACCACTTTTTATTGCCAATGATTTTCTCTTCTGTAACTGTCGGATAGATAAGTTGTTACACTGATTTCATCATAAAACCACGAACTCCAATATATTAACTTCGGACTAAATTAAAACCCTAAAAATACGAGGTTCTTCAACATAAACATAATATACACAAAAATCGTCAGCATATATGTTTGTATCAAAGCATAAAATACAATAGAAAAGTAGCAAACTAACAAATTTGGAGGCACGCTCACAAATATGAAACCCGTTCATACAAAAAGGTACGCAACTACAGTTAACAGATACATTAATTTTTTTAATAATAAGTATTTTTTTTGTTATGAAGACATATGCGGAGGTTTACTTAATCTATTATTATTATATTAGAATAAGTTAACAATAATAATCTAAACGAAAATATGAAAGAGAACAAGGCACAGAAAAACAGAAAAAAGACAATGGTCGCAACTGGGACTCGAACCCAGACCTCTCATTCTAACCAGGACGAGCGCGTTAACCAATTTCGCTATTGCCATCTTCTGTCAGACCGTCATATTTGTCAATCTCATATTTTAAAATTTTAGAATTAACATTATTATCAACTAATTATTTTTCCATATTACGGGCAACTACCCTTTTCATTGGAAACAATCATTCTAAGAATTGGTTTGTAACCTGGATAGATATATCCGAATTTATTTATATGGAACAATTGACTTTTTATAAAAGTCTAAATGAATATTCAATTTTTATAAGAAAAACTTTCTTTTTATTACTTTTTTGAAGGTTATTCCCATCAGTGAAATATATCATATTAGAATAAGTTAACAATAATAATCTAAACGAAAATATGAAAGAGAACAAGACACATAAAAAACAGAAAAAGACAATGGTCGCAACTGGGACTCGAACAATAAAATCTAAAATTTAAAAATTTGAAAATATGAGATTGACAAATATGACGGTTTGACAGAAGGTGGCAGTAGCGAAATTGGTTAACGCGCTCGTCCCGGTTAGACGGAGAGGTCTGGGTTCGAGCCCCAGTTGCGACCATTGTCTTTTTTCTGTTTTTCTCTGTCTTGTTCTCTTTTATATTTTCGTCTAGATTATTATTGTGAACTTATTCTATCTAATATGATATATTTCACTGATGGGAATAACCTTCAAAAAGTAATAAAAAAAAGTTAACAATTATAAAAATTGAATATTATTATTATTTTAAGTTGTTCTTTAATGTTGATTTGGTCCTCTAAAGTTAATGAGGTAATTAAAGAGTAGATTTTAATGTGTCGTTCTAGTAATTGTTTTGGTGCTAATAATTGTATCGTGTTTATGGTTCCGCTCTTGACTGAGGGTTGGGCCCGAGCTACACAATTGTTTATGTATATCATTGTTTATATATATTTTTTCTATTGTACTTGTTTCTTTTCTTAAAATTAAATGTATAACCTAATACCCTATAACTGAAATATGTATAACTCTATATGACACTTGTGGGATTGCACTATCCGCTCCACATACTGGAATAAAACTTTATTATTATTAATATTTTTTTATTTTTTTTTTGTGAAATCTCTTAATAAAAAAAAAACAAACTGTATTTTATTATCCTGCCTGAATTTGAATCCTTAACAGCATATACCAATAAAATAGTGCAATCAAAACATATTTAGAAATAAAGAAATTGCCGGTAACTAGTAAGTTGTATAAAAATATAATATTATACTTATAGGTACATCAGAATAAGAAAAATTGAACATTTTACAGAAAAATTTTAACATATTTTTACCAACGTGGCATAATACATTAGGATATACGATTGCGATGTAAACAATGTGATAAGAAAGGGGATAGTACTAAATAAAACCTTTCTACCCAAAGGTAAACAGAATATACTTACAATGAGACCAAAATCCTACAGAATTTCAAATGGCAAGCCAAAACCTTTACTTTGTGGATATTTTATCTCCTTTACACATGTTTTCTTTTAGGTTCACAAAATGAAAACTAAAAACCTTTAGGCGGACGTAATAAAACATTATAAGGATTTGAAAATTCCTAAAATGTGGCAAAGACGGTTCGGGAAACATAAAGTTCTCATAATAATATATATATTACTCCGGCTGTGAAATCCTTTATTCTATCTCGGTCATTGTTATGTTAATATTGCCAGTTAATTTAGAAGTCTTTTCTGGTATTTATTCCGTGATGATATAACATGGGGGATAGAAACGTGATCCGGCTGTAGGTTGGGCTGTAGGCTGTAGGAAAGGGAAGGGATGTAACTTATTATTATTACCACGGAATAGTATAAAAATAAAGAGTGGTCGCGTACTGTGACTTCTCGTAAGTAAAGTGCAAATATTTTACGCAAACATACCTTTGGAAAACTTTGAAGTTAATAGAAAGCTTTATAGGTGGTGTGTTGTGCGATGTATGATGAGTAGGTATATGAGTCTGTTCTGCACACTAACAGAATTGTTTTATGTTTAGTCATGAATAGATGAATACGCAATGTGCCAACTACCGTAGAACTACGACACCCGTATTAATGAGGAGGCAAAAGGAAGGGATGAAAAAAGATGACTAAAATTTGGAGAATCTGCTTTTTCAGATCTGTTATAAGTAATACGCTAAACGTATTGATCAGCTGCAGAAAAGATCAAACAGATGTTAGTTGAGGGAAGTTGAGGCACGATGCTCATTTCTTCAGGGCGCAAGTTGTGATGCGTGCTTCATTGGAGACAGGGGTGAAATACATTGTTTTCCATACCCACATTTACCCACATAGTCCAGTCGCTTTAAATTCACACAACAAATTTTAATAGTATTATTATCAAATTAAAGTGTATAATTTAATAACTATTTCTTAAACTAACAAATAATTTTATAACAACTATTACTTAAATTGAATTGTTCAATTTTAATAACTATTATTATTAAAACTTAATTATTTACAATATACTATTATTATTTTTATAGTACATTTAGAAACCTTGAAATAAAATATTTGCAATTTAATTTAATTTGTATAAATATAATTTACCAACCATAATATGTATGACAATCTGTAAACTTCACCCGCCATAACACAGGGACATCCCTAGCATGGCGGATGAAATAACACAAAAATTCTATACAGTGCAAAAAATTGTCATAATAATAAATAAAATAAATAAATACTTAAACACCTAAACCAAAAAAAAAGGTCACACTCAGAATGAGAGATAATAAGCTGTAAGCTTGTTTAAATCTTTATTTTGGTAGGTATTCTAAATGTTAATAATAATAATAATTGGATAATTTTTGAAGCGCCGTTTTTGGGAAAAATCACCCCAAGGGCGCTGTACAATTTGTCCCAAAAGTCTCATAAAATCTCGTGTCCGTGTCTTAAGATATTCAAGGTAAAGGTCACAATAATCGTTTTTTTGCGAATACCTCACTTCCTATGGTTTTAATGCTAAAATAGAAGAAAAATAATAAAATTCTCTACAACTTTTGTTCCGAACATATTTTTATACACCGTTTTTGAAATAGAGCGAGGAGAATGCGCAGCGCTTAGCCACTCACAGCATAATGCACGGTCAACCGTAAGTCCCGGTAAATATTATGCCGTAAAAAGTCTATAAATCATTTAAAAATATATAATTATGAATAGTTAACATATTTTTGAGTTAATACTTTTTTTATTTATCGAAAATTAATTTGTTTAATAATACTTAACTATTCGTATAATTAAAAAAATGTTAAGATAAATACTTTAAGCATATTTTAATTATATTCTAATATGTGTTATATATTATTATATTTTAGTAGAAAAGGAACAGTGTAAATACATTTTAATTATATCTTTATTTAGCAACACTGTTTCATACATTTAGTGCAATTGAAGTTCAAATGTGGGGAGGTTTTACAAAAACTTTAATAATTATAAGGACATGAGTCTTAATTTTAGTTTTCATCATCGTCTTCCGGTCGTTCGCAAATTTCTAATTCATTGTCGTCATCTTATATATGATGTTTGTCTCTAGATCTAGTTCTAGGTTTAGACATGATGCAGATGAAGATTCCTCTGCTTGTTTGATGTACTTCTGAACCTCTCCATCCATTTGATTTCACACATTTAATTGTGATTTTCCTTTTGGGTGATAAGAGGGGTTCAGAAGTCAACAGTAACTTTCTTACAAGGTCTGGGTTAGAGCTCACTCACATTTGCGGGTATAAGTAAATCGTTTTTTTTCTATTATATTTTTATGATTTTAATCTCCTCGTGTCTCGCTTTTAGCGCGTCTTTAGATAAATGTGCGATTGGCAAGGAAAATATATCGATCATTTCACACCCGTGAACGAACCACGAAGGAGCACTGCCAGACGTCAAATATCACCCATAGAGACTAATATACATTTGTCTTGTCTCATTTAACAGCTTTTTTATTTTATCTACATCGACGTGGCGTGTATGATGGAAACTTAACTGCAGGTGTCTCAAAAGAAAGTTTACATTTAGTGGATCGATTTTTAAAAAAGTAAGGATTCCATTGAAAAAATGTTTATTAATTATTAAAACACACAATTTTGGAATTTATTTCATAAATATAATATCGTCCAAATGTAATCCCACGCATTCGCGGCACTTATTTAATCGAATAGTAAAATTTCCTTTACTCGGCAGGTAGGGTCCGTGATGGCTGCCATTTCGTGATGGATATTTTCTTTTAATTGTGCCAGGGAAGCCGGATTGTCGGCGTACACCTTAGGTTTGAGATAACCTTACAGGATAACGTCCATAGGGGTTAAATCAGGACTACAAGGAGGCCAATTTATGACACCCATCCTGGAGATCGATTTGCCAGGGAAAATTTCATTTGGTGGCAGAGACGTATTGGACGATATGATAATGCTCCATCTTACTGGAACCATGTTCTTTGGTTCCATGATTTAGGTCTTTGTGAAAAATGCTGTGTGATGATGATCTATGCACATTTAAAGCACTCGCGCGCTTCCGAATCGAAAGGTTTGGGTCGTCATGAAAAGACTGATAAACACTCTCTACGTTTTCTACCGTTCTCGATGACCTTGGTTGCTCGGATTTTGGTTTTACCAGTGTTGTACCGATCTCTTCAAACTTTTTGATCCATTTTAGAATGCTTGGCGCATCTTTTAAGTGAACCTCGAAAATTGCGGAATCATCTACGCGCTACAGTCGCAGAATCACCATTTTTGTAAAACTCACGTACGCACAACGCGCGGTCACACTCGAGAAATGCTCCATAGCGACTGAATTCCCAAAAGCTAGGCTACTGATTGACATACCCCCCGCGCCCCTCGGAAAAGTTGCCTTCACTCAGTTAACAAAATAAATATAAAGTTTTTTTTGAGACACCCAATGTTAACTCCATTTCCACCCCCGTGATCTCTGAGCTGAGATCGTTATGCGAAGCTTCCTCGAATAGCTTTAGGGGTCTTCCGCGGGGTATGACTTGGTCCAGGGTGATTGGTTTCATTTTAAAGAACCGTCAAAACCAATGCGAACCGTGTTTCCGATTAACTTCGCCCAGCTTTTTATTCAATTTTAAATAAGATAGTCCGCTTAGATACTTAAGTTGATACCGCTGTTGATCGTTGACGTCAAAAAATATAAGATCAAACACATTTTCTCAAAAATATCCAGATTTCGATGGTATTTTTCGCTATCATATCACACTATTGCGAGATCGAAGATTTTTATAGAATTACCTCTGCCTGAAAAAAGATTATAAAATCCTTAGTCGTGTGCTGATGCAGCAAATTTTTGACAAATAAAAGTTGATTAACAGACTTTAACAAAAAGTAAAAACTGCGAGGAGGTATTCTTTAAAATGCCTTTAAAGTTGATTAATGCATTAAGCAGGCGTGAAATTTAGGTGATATCTTTGAGGACATCATACAACACCAACCAAAGAAAGTAATGACATAGATAATATCAAAATAGCCAGTAAATTATATTGTGGTTTGATGGTAAAAACGCGGCATTTTGTGTAAACTATACGTCTTGCTCAAGTGATAAATTACAACTGAAAATGAGATTTGCGCAACGCTGCTGTTGGTAATCCCTAAGTTGAGGGCGCATAATTAGCCAATGACAATCTTCCGAGTGAAAATGATTTTTTTTCGTCTTTACAATAGTAAAATAAAAATTCATGAATTCGAATGTTGATTTTGGTATTTTTGTCCAAAAGACAAAGCTGTGGTGTTTTTATTTTGCTTTTATAAATTTACAAATTATTATAATCACTTACCTAGTAACTAGACTTCTACGAATTGTTTATCCTCCGTTATCGCTTGAAAACGAAAATTCATGGTTTAATAGAAAAACGTAACTTACAAACCGTACTAGCATTCAAAACCAACAATATTGATATTATTAGAAATATCACACTGTATTTAAAAAGTTTCTTAAAGGAAAATCCAACCGAAGTCGAAAATAAATCATGTTTATTTTAATCTTATCGTCACATCTCGTGAAACTATCATCAAAGGCGACTATCACCGGCACCGATACCAGTTCGGTAAGAGGAATGGGGAATATTGGTATTGGATTGAAGTATTTGAGTAAAACTCCTCGATAAGCTCCTATTGAAGTGTCATCAGTCTTCGTGGCCTTTAATACCGCCTTCTGGGAATAGGCCTATTTACATTGTTAGAAATATTTTTTTCTGGAAAAACAATCGTTCTACAGGGAATTTTCAGAAAAAATATATGGAAGAATATAATGTCTTTTTTCTGACCTGATCATTGTACTAAAAAAAAAATATTTTTATTTTTATTTTTAACTTTATGAGTAAAAACTCAAAACATAATATTTAATTAAATGAAGACAATATTAGCGAAACTCATAGACATATGAATATTAATAGACCAGAACAGAAAGGTGAGGGGTAGAAACCAACTACAGCGGGACGAAGGGCAGGAAGACGGCTTTGGTGATATGTGATTCGTCAAAACTTAATCTGACAGTATATAGGCATCTCGCATTATATCACACTTTCGTTCATAAAAGTAAACTCTGCTTTTGAATGAATATACCTTTTTACATGGGAGCGCGAATTGTTCGCCGTGTAATGAACACATTTGCGAAGTCCAAATATGCAAAGTAAGGTCGCCTATAAGGTCGAGTTCAATATTTTGTTGCTGTATTAAGTGAAGACACTTTTATAAATGTTTCATAATTTACTTACTCCAGTAAACAGGGACGGGCACACGCCATGGATCTCGAGTGACAGTGCATGTTACAAAAATGATCATATTATGTGATCTGAATTGGCTTAAAATAGTGTAAAATAATGCTTGCCTATGGAATGTAATACGACAATTTCGTTTATTCTCTTTTTCACTTCTATTTTTACACGTTTTCAAAACACAAGCCACTATGTTTACCGTTTTATTTCGTAAAATGCACCGATGAGTGCTCGACGCTGGCTTGCAGAAGAATGATGACGTCACATTTTTTAGATTAACGCGAAGCCATACACGATTCCAGCCGGTTCCAATGGAATGGTTCCAATGGGAGGGGGAAATAATACGCTTTTATCGCTTAGGGCAGGTCTACTTATATTCATATGTCTATGGCGAAACTCAATCAAAATCTGAAGACAGAAAAATCAGAAAAAGATATTGGTTCCACTGGGACTCGAACCCAGATACCTTAGCATTCATGGCTAACTGCTCTACCGATTGAGCTATGGAACCCATTTCCAATTCGATCACTTTTAACTGTATCATACTTCGGCTAAGAACTACCAACACTATCTTCATTTTTCTTAACGCACATATTATTGGCTGCTATCTTTATATATGATTGCAAGATTCAACCCGAACTAAATGCTATCTGGATAGTGTCTGGATAAATATTTATCCATTTTATTTTTAATACGCGACATCCATTGACTTTTCTGCAAGTCTAGGATGAATATTTTTATTTTATTTTTAACTTTATGAGTAAAAACTAATATAATTATTGACTTTTGAACATTTCTAAACGGTTTGAAATGGCTACCGCATCATTATGATATAGAAAACTAGTAAGTTGCTGGTAAGCCAGCTGTCACCGGGAACCTACCAGCTTCTTCCAGTATGACGTCACCAACGCCGAACAAAGTGAATTTGGCGGCAAATCAAACATGGCATATTTTACAGAAAATGTTTGTATTAGCAAAACTCTCAAACGGTGATCAAAAACTGACGTGACATAAAATCGGTTTATTTTTTGCAGTCTGGAATTTCAGGGACAACTCATTTTTCTTGCTGTAGGTAGGTACCTACATCATGATTAATTTATTATTTGAGAAAATATTTCCAAGACAACGTTTTTGCAAACAATTTGTTTTCAATTTTAGTTAGATGTGTTTATGCAGCAACAATATATATCTATTGAAACGAAGCTTATCGGAAAACGAACCGATTATTGTTATTTTGTCCGAATATATGTACCTACTTATTTGTAAACCAGCCTGACTCGACTAGGATATTCGTAGTGAAATATTCATAGTAAAATTTTTTTTTTTTTATTATTCAGAGAAAGATACATAAATTACAATAAATTCAATATAATAATTAATTACATAATATGTGTACATATTTGATTTATCCCCATAAAAAAGCAGGGCTTGTGTGTATGGGGGTGTTATTATATTGGTTTAATTGTTTTATATTCAGTTCAAATTTTCGGCATAATTTTTAAGGTGAGTTTTAAATTTTTTGATATTACTGTTCATGTTTCTGATTTTTTCAGGAGTGAATTAAAAAATTTTACTCCGAGATATTTGACATTTTGGAGTAGGAAGTATTGTTGTTTGTCTGAGATTTCTGTTGTTTTTAAATGGTGCAACTTTATTTTGAATATTATCTTTATAAATTTGTAATGTTGCATGATAAAAATATATTGCACTTAATTTTCTGAGTTTAAATTGTTGGAATAAAATTTCTGACGAATATGAGTAGGGTTTTTTTTTAAATTGTTTTTATTATAAGTTTTTGTGATATGTAAATTGTTTGTGTTTGATTTGTATACATATGTACCGCCCCATCCTATAATGCCGTATTTTATAATTGATTGACAGAAAGCGAAGTATGTGGTTGGTTCTAAGTAATTTTTCGTTTAAAATATCTCTTAAGAGCGCGCAGGAGCGCCGAGAAATTTTAACGATAGGTATTTGTAAAAATTATTTCTATTTCGTTCATCTCAGCGGGGACAGCAAAAGCGCTATCGGTGTATTGGTGAACCCCAATGCGTGTGTGTGCGTGGCTGCAGGTGTTGGAAGCACGAATCGCCGCGCCGCGCCCGCCAGCGACTTCGCGTTCTTATTATTTCATTTACTGTTATTCATTTATTCCAAAAATTAAGTAGGTGCCTAGGTACATATTCGTAATAAA
This sequence comes from Limnephilus lunatus, assembly GCA_917563855.2. Classification (NCBI taxonomy): domain Eukaryota; kingdom Metazoa; phylum Arthropoda; class Insecta; order Trichoptera; family Limnephilidae; genus Limnephilus; species Limnephilus lunatus. Next base: position 71,470,775 of record OU830598.1, on the reverse strand, counting down.
ATAGCGAGGTCTACATTATTTAATATTGTATTGTACTTAACTTTATTATTATTATTACTTACTACAAATACATGTGACTGCCTGCTCCGAGCTCATCTTCTGCACACGCACAAGTCAATGAGACTTGTGGGTGCGTGTATACAGGTTGCTGCCTGCTGCAACAGATAAGTCAATACGCGTCGTGACTTGAGCGTGCGTATTCCTATATAATAGATATCTTCTGCGCTCATAGTTCATTCATCTTGTTACTATTAGTAAAGTAAGATGCACGCTGTTTTGGTTTAGTAATATCGGGAGATTCATACCATCTTTTTTTATAAAACGGCAGCATAGGCGCAGTAGGTACATCACGTACTTTGTGATTGTATAGTGTTTTTATTTTTCGCTGGCTGCATCACTCTACTGTTTTTGACTAGCCTTTTTACTGGAAACTATTCTACGTCAAATACAGACCTTCGAATTTTGACCCTGAAACCCCCTTGAATATTGAAATCTGTTTGGTCATTTCTCACGATTTACACATATAGGACATATGGTGAGTAGATACCTACTAAACTATTCATAAATTATTCATAAACTATTATTATAAACATAAACTATTCATTCATAAAAACTCAATATTACAACACAATTTCCTTTTTTAATTAAACATATAAATATCGCTAAAAATGTTGTTGTTTTTTGGCTCTCCCTGAATAACGTAAATTCATCAGTTTTGACTGTATGCATAAAGTGCATTAGTGCAAGTCGGTACATTTGTTAACATATCTAGTAACCTATAATAAATATTATTCTACGTCTTAGGCTGCGTATACACACGCCAGCCGAACAACGGATTATGGGAAAGGAACGAAGCAAAAGCAAACTGCCCGAAACGCTGCGCCGCTTGCGGTTGCTTCGTACCTTTACCATAATTCGTGGTTCGGCTCGCGTCTCTGTCCGCAAAGAGTGGCGTGCACTGATTTTTCAGTGGGCTAGAATCCTAAGATTGAAAATACGACATTAATGATGTTGTCGAAGCTGAAAATTATTTTTTTTCCGAAATTTCAATTTTCAAATTCTGTGCACGCCACTATTCGCAAATATATACGTAGCATAAGATATGTGTATTTAGAAATTGAGTTACATAAAATCGACTACTATATTACCTACCTTCAACTCAAAAATTTTTTTCTTACAGATAAATAATGGGTAAAAGAAATGGAAACAAAGCGCGTTTGTTTTTATCTACTAGACGAAAAAAACCGATTATTAGTATCAAACGACAGATTCATGTTGCACCACGTTCGACATCTAGGTAAGTCGAAATATCGCTTTCCTGTCACTCTTACTACTGAACCTTCCTAAGGTTACCTTTACGTACGTAAAGTTTTTTTTCCCGTAAGTTGCTCACATAAGAGAGTTATGGCAAAATTACCAATGGGTATCGTTTACATTGATAATTTTGCCATAACTCTCTTACGTGAGCGACTTACGAGAAAAACCTAAAGCTTTATGCTATGAGAGCCGTGTATTATGTAGCATGTATAACGGGAAAATGGGATGGACAAATTTAAATAAATAAATCATTTGCATTTACAGGGATATGGATGTCATCGATACTACTTTTGGAAACTTAACTACATCTTCACTAATGCATGAAACTTCCATGGATGAATCATTTGCTCCAAATATAGACGAAAACGCAAGTTCATCATCATCAACAACGCTTGATGATTTGGTGATAGAACCAGACCATATTGATGAAACCGATAATTTCGAAGGTCGCAGAATTGTGGATATAAAATATTTGTTTTCGGAGATATCAAATATAAAGCACGAACACACCAACTGCACATTTTCCGATTTAAAATTTATGAAGGAACGACGAAATGGTCTTCTAAGCCAGTATGTTTTCGAGTGCAAAATGTGCAAGAAAATAGAATACATTCACTCCGAAGACCCGAAACGGAAAATGTCTATAAATACTGCTGTCGTCGAAGGAGTGATGTGTACAGGAAATGGGTATTCACAATGGAATGAAATTTGTGGGGTTTTAAATATGCCAAATATGGATTGTAAGACTTACACGAACATAGAACAATGTTTAGCGCCAACAATTGAAGAATGTGCCTTAGAAGAAATGATCGCAGCTGGTGAAGAAGAAAAAAGGCTAGCCATTTTAAACGGTGACGTAGACGAGGGTGGCTATCCTTTGGTAACGGTGGTTGCAGATGGCTCCTGGGCAAAGAGGTCGTACAAAAGTGGATTTAGCTCCTCATCTGGCGCAGGGTGCATAGTTGGACTACGAACTAAAAAGGTTTTATTTCTGGGAGTGCGAAACTCATACTGCTGCATATGTGCTAGAGCTACTAAACTACACATAGTTGCTTCTGAGCACAGGTGCTTCATAAACTGGCGTGACAGTGCTAATGCCATGGAAGCCCACATTATAGCAGAAGGGTTCTCGAGAAGCATGGAAATGCATGGATTGAAATTTAACAAACTAGTTGGTGATGGCGACTCCAGCATCATGAAAAAAATAATGCAACAAATGCCATATGGTCCTAACCTTATAGTACAAAAAATAGAGTGCAAAAATCACTTATTCCGCAATTTTTGCAACAAAATGAAAGCACTTGGAAAAAAAACCAACAACGCTAAAGGCTTTGTACCAGTTCATATAAGGAAAAAGGTTGAAGCAAACGTTTTACGCATGAGAAGAGCTGTAGTTGGAACAATAAATTACAGGAAAGAGCAAGAAAACACAGTACAAAGTGATAAAATAAAAAATTTGAAAATGGACATAAAAAATACCGCAAATCATGTGTTTGGTGATCATAAAAATTGTGCATCGTACTATTGCAAGCCGGAGAAGTATACTGATGATCCAAATTTAGTAAGCGATCTTCGAGATTGTGGAATATGGACTGATATCCAACAATTCTTATTGTCTCTAATAGCAAATGCAGAAAGTCTTATTATTGACGTGACAAATAACACTGTGGAGCAATTCAACAACGTTATCGCCAAATTTATAGGTGGAAAAAGGGTAAATTTTACTACAAGAGGATCTTACCAAGCAAGATGTTTTGGAGCAGTAACTTCGTGGAATAGTGAATTGGCAACCCATTCAAGAATACAAAAGAAAATCCAAGGCCACAGTCCCGGCAAATACACGAAGCACTTTATAGAGAGAAAACGACGTTCGAAGGAGAATAAACAAATGTGTCGAAAAAAAAAACTAAAGTATAATGAAAATACGACAGAAAAAAGAAAAAAAGTTACAGGGCCCGATGAAAATTATGGTCAATTGGAATTAGAACCAGATATGCCACCTGAAATATTTGAAACGAAAAAAGAGGAATTTCTCAAAGAATTATCTTCAACCAATAAGGAAGAGCTCGAACAGAATACGGTAAGCCAAAGCAATAACAATCTGTGGGCAATTGAAAGACGTAAGCGGATAACGGCGTCTAACTTTGGAAAAATATATAAGCTTCGGCAAAAAACTTCAGTTACGGGAGTACTAAACTCTTTACTGTACTCACAATTCAAAGGAACTATGGCCACAAATTATGGAAAAGAAAATGAAAGCCTAGCAATAGAGCAATTTTAAAAAAAAACAAGTTTTCAGGTATCCGCTTGTGGGCTATTTATCGATAAAACCAAAAACTTTTTAGCGGCAAGTCCGAATGGCCTTATCGGTGAGGATTCTATAATTGAAATTAAATGCCCTTATAGTATAGCAAATATGTCACCAGAAGAGGGAATTGCACAAAAGATAATTGATTACTGTAAATTGGAAGACCATTCTTTAACATTAAAACGGAATCATAATTACTTCTACCAAGTACAAGGCCAGTTACATATTACTCGTCGTAATTATTGTTATTTTGTTGTGTGGAGTCCAAAAGGTTTGCTGTATGAAAAAATTGAGAGGGACGATGAAATCTGGCAAAAAATCGTTCCACTGTTAGAAAATTTCTACCACCAATGCCTTTTACCAGAAATAATTGACGGTCGCATACCAAGAAATTTACCGGCGAGGGAAAGGTCTGGACCATAAATTGTTTTAATTTCATTGTGTAGATGTTAAACAGTAATTTTTTTTACAATAAAGCGTTTAAAAACAAAAAATATTAGATCATTGAAGAAGATTGAAAATGTCAAGTGATGTAGGAGGTATTCCCAAAAGTGCATTTTTCTGTAATAATATAACGTATTAAAAAAGTTAAATAAAAACTAAACTAGTTATGTGTATGTACCTAATATGTAGCACAATAAACAATATGGTGCCTCTTATACATAGATTTCAATATTCATTTGTATAATATGATATTATAATAACATAATCGATTCAACAACATGTGGTAGATGCATGTACCACTGAACATACGCTGTACCAGCATTCCATCAAACGATCAGTGGTGTATGTACTTACCATCACACATTTTCTTGTAAAATATAATTTTTTTGAAAAAAAAATCTAGAACAATATATTTAGTCAAATATAAAAGTTTTTTTTTGGTTCGGTAGTTGTATCTTAAAAAAAGTGTCCTATAAAGGGATAATATTATGTTGAGTACAACCTTCAAAAGTTATCAAAAAATATTTTAATTAATTTTTGTGTTCCATATCCAACTCGGCAATACGGAACGGAATCATCTCGGGGTCTGTCTGTAACAGGTGTTTTTTTTTCAATTTTTTTCCATTAATTTATTTGACGTAAACAAATTAAATTTGTCACAATAACTTTAGTAAATAAGCTCGGTAAGTATTGGCACACTCAAAATAAGTCACCAAACAGAAAAATAATTTTAAAAAAACATCGATAACTCGGGACATGACAACACTAGTGGACTAGTGTATCGATATAATTATTGAGAATGTCACATCACTTCGTTGACTGTATACGTATTCAACAAAACCCTCTCCGCCCCCCCTCACCCCCGAATACTGAGAGAAAGGGACACATGCACCTCAGCCTGATAAAACCTAAATAAAATTGTCAAAATCGAGGTTTTGTAGTCCTCATTTTTCTACTCCAAAACTGAACCAATTTCCAAGATTTTTTTTACCAAATGTATTGGAAGAAAACATTCTATGTCTGTACCTTTTGCTTTTTTTAAAAATACATCGTCTAATTTGTATACTGAACGTTTGTTGATGGCGTTAAAAAAAGGCAATTTTAACAATTTTTGAAGGGTTATAACTCCTATAAAAAGTAACTTATCAAAAAAATCAAAACGTACCGACACGCTTGCGGTCAATATTCATATTATGTAAAAAAAATATTTTCTCTAGTGTCAAAATTCAGAGAGGGAAATGAGGAATACGTTTGTATGGAAAAAACACCACCCGGTTTCCTCTTAAACATCTAAATATATATGTTAGTTTCCTTATTCTGTTATTCAGAATATTTATGTGTGGGGACCATTTTAAACGCTGGTCTATTGTTATGCTCAGGTACTTGATATCGGTCTTGCTTTCTATGTTTGTACATAATATATTGCATTTGTGGTTTTCTGTATTTGTCACAGAGTGGATTATTATGTTTATTTCTTTAGGTGTTTCTTGTTTTTTAATGAAAAATGGTAAATAATAGGTTTTTTTAGAATTTAAAGTCAAAACAAAAATCATATGTGTAAACCTTTTAATTTGGGAGGTGGGTATGGGTAACGCCGCCCCGGGAACCATTCATTAGATAACCAACCCCTTTGTCATAGGTAACCTCAAGTGGTTGCTCGGTTTGGTGATAGGGGTGCCCGGGTTCATGAGGTGAGATTTGTCCAGGATTTGGTGGCGGATGCCACGACTACCCACCAGCTGCGTGGTGGGCCGGATCAGGGGAGGCGGACGAGATTCAGACAGAATCCTACTCACCCCGCCATACCTTTTTTCTTCCCAGAACTCTTTCTCCTCCCTGTCCTTTAAAAGACCCCCGCATAGCATCCTAATATCATCCAATATTTTCCTCCGGGTCGCCTTTGTGGAGTTAATGGGAAAAAAACCTTAGTCATATGGGTGTCGTAGTTCTACGATAGTTGGCACATTGCGTATTCATCTATTCATGACATAACATAAAACAATTCTGTTAGTGTGCAGTATATACTCATCATACAATAAATAGCTCTTGGTGACTTTTATACCTTTCGCACACATCATCAATCATAGCAATTAAATTAACCTGTAAAAGTTTATAACATATTTTAATTTAATTGGTAATTTATAAACTGCCTTAAAGTTGTCATGAAAATAGTAACGTAACCATAATGCATTTCTTATAAAATTAATAATAAATGTACCTCAACAATCAAAATTGATTTTTGTGGTAATTAATATCTGCATTACGTTTTTCAAAAATTAGTAATTATTAGTTATAATGTCTGTCCTACTTGATTTCCTTGGATATCTTTACAACGCACACCATATAATGCTGATAAGCAGTCGATGTTTCCATTGTATTTATTCGTTTATCCGGTATTTACGAAAAGTCGTAAATCAATAAATGCATTTGTAATTTCCCACTTTATATTATTGTTTGGAGTTGTAGCTAATCAAGTTATAATAAAAATTTCCGGGCGAAATGCATTGTAACTCTTAATCGCATTAGGTACAACATAAAAATAAAATATCGATATACATTACACAAAGTTGAATTTAAGATAACATGCAAAATTATTTATTATAAACGCCATTATGGGCTTTTACAAACTGGTGATGTACATAATAATTTATTATAGCCTTCTTGTATCTTTATTCTGTGCGGTTGAACACGGGTTCATGATGTGAAGTTTGTCCGGGTCTTATCTGCTCACCTGCTGCATTGCGGGCGCAATCTAGAGGGACTGATGGAGGCCTTTCGAACTCTCCAGCTGGACTCTCGAACCATCGCCTTGCACCTCAGTTGGATGGAAGGATTCACACGTCTGTTTTTTCTTGAGGCACTGACCCCCAGATTCCTACCCACGTACATTTTTCCTTCCCAGAACTTCCTCACCTTCATTTCCATAAAAAGAACCTCCACATATCATTCCTTAAGATGACAAAGGCTCTGATGATCATTATTTTCTTGAGGGCCTCCTGTGTGGAGATAATGTTTGGGTCCCACTCGCGCATTCAATTCAATTCCTCGACTGACTAAGTCCTCCATCCCGACACAAGCAAAATTTTCCGCTTAGTGTGCTTGTAGTAGGAGATTTTCAAACATTGTTGGGTTATTCGTAACCCCGGAATGTTTGTCTTTCTTTTCAAATAAAAAAAATTATAAAATTTAAAAAAAAAATGTTGAAAAAAATCTACAATTTTTAAAGTATTGCCAAGCAAATATCTGAATGACTCAGTCTTGATATTTTTATTACGATTAAAAAACATATTGATCGAGTAGTTAGATCTAGTTGGTATATGAAAGGTGGTTCGACTCAGTAACTCAGGGCTGTCTATAATACCAGTAACAATTTTTAAAATAAAATTTAAGATATAAAAAGCAAAAAGTTCTCTTGTATGTATTGGTACTGATTTTAAGTACTTATATCATATCATTTATTATTACTTCATTTCATGAACCGAAAATAGAAATGCATAATAAAATTATGGGAAACTACCAATGCCTTTAATGATTACGACTTGTCATAAATATGGAACAGAGCAATAATTTAAATAGAATACATAAACAGCTTAGCAATAAACATTTAACTGGGAAGCTTAAGTACGGTAGTTATCAACTTATATTGTAATTTGGTTGTACTTCCGAAAAGAGCGTATCCACTAGAAAGCAGTTCTCGCTTTGAAACGCACTATTCAAGGAAGGTAAAAAATGTTGTAACGTCGAAAAGAAACCAAAAATGAACGCATGTACCTACCGAGCCCAGATACTATTTACGAGCGCAGATAGTGTGAAATCGCGACAAATCAATTCCAATTTTGAAAATAACAAATTAAAAAATTTCTGCTCAAAATGCTATATTACAGATAGGTTACTTTACGACGACGACACTTTAATTTAAAGCATATTACCAGATTTAGATTTCACGCAGGACTAATAACTGATTACGTTATAGACAGCCGATAGTTGTATTTTTTATTACACTAGTATTTTTGTTACCCATCAAAAATCACGAGATATAATCCTGATCCTTTTTTGAAAATGGCCCGCTAAAGAAAACCACATGTACCGAAATTATTTCAAGAAAATATTAAAAATAATTGTCTGCTAAAATAACGGATAATTTTATTAAGAGAGGGTAGGTACTTAATCGCTTGTCTGAATTTGAAAAAAAATCTTAATGTATCCATCGTTCCAAAAGATCACGCTCTAACGTACGTAGGTACTTACGAAAGAAAAATAATGAGGATTTGATACACTATATAGATAATTTTTGATGCCACTAACTGTGAAAGTAAAATCGTAAAAAGATTAGATAAAGGAAAATAACTAACGACGCGACGATGCCATTTCTCCTGCTGGGGTAGTCCAAAACGGTGAAATACCACAGAACAATCGGCACACACTCCATGCTTAACATTCATTCTTCGTCTCATTTATTTTCATAAATGTATTTATGAATCTACTCCAATTTCAAAAGAATTTCCATTGGTGTTTTAAATGTAACATTGTTTAGGAAAACAGAGTCGATAATATAAAAGGCAAGGTCAAAAGAAAACAATTTTTCCGACAGGCTTTAACCAACGGCATATTAATTCTACATCTAAGAACGATAAATGGTCTGTGCATTAGTAAATTTGTATTCAAGAATATGCAAAGATTATTTTAACCTAAATACCTGATCCAAATAAGGTTTTGATGACAATGCGACCGTTAATCGCATCGTAAGCCATCATTAGCAAAAAACAATGTGGCAATGCCAAAGGAAAAAGAAAAGCAAAGCTTAAGGATGGAGGAAGGTCCCGCCAACCCCCTTCCCGCGTCCCATATATTCAGTCACAGTACATTCAGTTTTCAAACAGCTCGCGTGCCAACAATTACAATATTCAATTTTTCAATTTTCATAATATATTACAAATATTCTCAGAACAATCAATGAAATGTAGTACCTTACATAGATACCTATTTAAAATATCTACAATTCTTTAATATTAGGCGAGTACTTCAAATTAATTAATGAATTTAAAGAGTTTGTATTTTATTAGTAAGTCTTTTAAAATGTATTGTCATGTATATACTTAGTTGTAATATTCCAGAAACCTTCGCGGGAGTTTAAAGAGGGTATTTTGAAAGTTTCAAACATTTTCTATACTTAATATAGCAATACAAAGACAATTCAAATACTCGTATATCCCCAAGCAAACATATTTTGATTTGAATATATATATAGACAAGATAGTATGTAAATAAAATGGAAAAAAATAAAAACAATATTAATTTCTTTTTAGACCAAGCCGCTGTTACGAGTGGTCAAATTCGATTCAATGACAACTCTACACAGTGACAAATCAACATTCCTTTGAAAAGATACGTTTTTAGATTTTCACGGCCCATTTTTTATTATCGTTATTTGTTTTTGGGATTTTATGCCGTGTTGCGCTACCTCCTTCTTTAGCCGACGTTTCGGACAGCGTTCCAGTGTCCATCATCAGGGCAGATGTCGGATATCTTTGAAAAGTTATATAAAATCATTAAAAGCAATAAAAATAACATGTAAACCGAACCCAACGTATTGTTTCATCACTTTTCATGACTTTAAATCACTTACAAAAATTTGTTGATTTGTTACTGTATTGGGTTGTCCGGTTACCACACAGAACGTAGAGGTGCTAAATCATTTATTAGGCCTTCGCGAACCCAACAATGTACAAATATCCTAGCTTAAATAAGTGCATGAAGGTGGCCGTAACAGGCTGAAACCGGTAAAGTGTAATTTTTTAAATATCCGTTAATATCAAATCAGTAGGCACCTACCTACTACAGAATTCAACATATTTTCGTAAATAGGAATACACCATCACTGACCCGAGAAAAATCACAGGATCAAAATCAAAAATCAACCTTTCGTATGAACATCGTTAGTAAACTTGAAAGTCTGATTAAAAATTAAATATAAGAAATACACAATTATTTATAATTATTTAATTTAAAAATAAAGGTATTATGATTATAGAGGGGAACCTACTTGATAGCTTATCTGAAAAATCAGTTCCAATTTTGACAATGGCACCTTAGAGCAAATTTGAAAGTCAAATTTCACACCACGCACATACAAGCTGTATGTGTCGTGTAATGCCTTATTGTAGTATGTACGGGTAGTACTCGGCAAATGAAGAGAGTATAAGTAATTGGTACTGGTATTTATTCGGGAGCTGTTCGTAGGCAAGAGAGAAGAGAGGACAAGGCACGCATGCATTCCTTTAAACCACGGACGTACAAAATATATGGACATGCCCTTACGAGCTAAAAGGCGTGTTATTTCCCCCCCCCCCCCCCCCCCCCCATTGGAACCATTTTTCGGAACCGGCTGGGCTTGCGAGAGCCCCGCGTTAATCTAAAAAATGTGACGTCATCATTCTTGTCCGGACCAGTGTCGAGCTCTTATCGTACATTTTACGCACGGACGTTGTATGCTATGGAACAAATTCTATGACATCGAGATACATGGCGACGCGAAACACAAATCCGCTGTTTACTGGGGTAAGTAAATCATTAAACATTTGTAAAAGTGTCTACGGAAACAAAATATTCGACTATGAAAATACTTAGAACCTTACTTTGCGAATTTGGACTTGACACATCTGTTCATAACGTGGCATGCAATTCGCGCTTCCATATAAAAAGGTCTATTCATTCAAAAGCAGATTTTCTTTCAAGAACTAAATGGTGATATTATAGTGCGAGGTGCCTATATACTGTTAGATTGATATATTGGCGAATCACAAGTCTCTTTCCTCTCTTCGTCCCGCCATAGTTGGTTTTTACCCCTCATCTGTAAGTTCTCGTCTAGCTATGCTATTTGTATTTCTATGCTTTAAACAGTATCTCGCTAGCACTCGTACACGTTCATGCATACATCACCCAAGCGAAATGAATATGTTTGATAGGAAGATATGAGTAGGTAGTTACATAAAAATGTGTGTGTTATGGAACATATACAATGTATTATCTATAAATATGGTGCACTCCATATTGTATGTATAATAATAGAATCATGAGAGCCTCCTATGCGATATCTATGAGTATATAAATAACGGCTAGCAATACAATGGAAAAACAGAAAAAAATTAGTTTACGTCAAACTTTGGAAATATTACTTTACGAAAAGATTATCTCCAAAGAAATCTTCATTCGGATAATGAAAGTGTCCATTGTACAATATACATGTGACATGACTTTGTTTTTTTTTAAGTGAAACTTCTTTAGCCCCGTTATTGATTTAAAATTTGGATGAAACGTAAATGCGTCACAAAAATGTATTATATGACGGGTCCTCGATTCTAATATAATGCGGTAAATTCACAACTCCGCGCGAGCTCCCGGTGGCGCAGTGGTGTGGCAAGTCGCAAATCCCAGCGGCCAGAAAAATCCAGCGAACGGAGGTTCGAATCCTACGAAATCCAAAAAAAAAAGTTTTTTTTAATCAGTATCCAAGCTTCAAACCACTTTAAAATGCACAGGCAAAAGAAAAGAAAGCGACATCTGGCGACTTTCTAGTTTCACTTACACCGCGTGTGAATTACACACTCTGATTTTTTTAAAATTTGTCATTGTAACATTTGTAATGCGCCACTGCGTCTGGGTTACTCCATGCTCCATCACCCGTCACCGTAGCGACTGCGACTCTGACGAGGCCGTGACTTCTCATGGTCAGGGTTCACGGCCGCGTGACGTCACCGCCGCATTACCGCGGGCAGACCACAACCAACCACAGCCGGAGTCATGACTCCATTCATAAAGAGAGCGGGAGTCGGGCTTGACTCCGACACAGAATCACACCCATACAATACTGCAATGTACAATGCGAGGAATAGAATTAGGCTCGTTCCTCTGTAATGAGTAAAGAGGTACGTAAGTTCGCTTTGAAATACGAATGTATTTTTACCTATTGAGAGGAAATGATTACCTGATTGCATTAGAAAATGTTAACCCGAACAAGTTAACACAGCAAAAAGTTACCTACTAAATAATTTATTTTATTTATTTATTATAAATAGATATCTACAAAAGAAAGTACAAATTACATATTAGGAATCTTTGCCTGTCCAACTAGGAAAGTTTCCTGTTCTAGGACAGACAAATTGACAGGTTTAGTTCATAGTTCCTTAAGGTTCCGTTACCGGCCCCAAAAAGAAGAAGATGGAGAGATACGAAATGACGAATATTAGAGGAGAGCGCTAACATTTACAGCGCCAAAATCGATGCAAAATTGCGAAAATCTTTAATAAAACACGACTAGTTTAATAGAGCAAAAATCTCTTGGGACTGTCTAAAACTGTATTTAATGAAACACTGTGAATGTTTTCATACATATAACTTGTAAAATAACGGAAACAGACTGGAAAATAAAAATTGGTGCATACTTTGCGATTTTTTTTATCGAGGGAATTTCATATAATTTGCATTGCGGCGTGGGGAATGTATAGATATTATCTTCAAAAATAACATATATTTTTTTAAGAGCTTAAAAACTTCAAATGTTTAATGGAGGTTTGCAAGAAATCGGTAGAAATTCGGAAAGCGGCCTCTTTTAAGAAATCTACATAATTACATACCTAACAAAAAAATAAACTAATAAAATCACTTTTCTCTGAAACTATGTTTTGTAATGAAGAAGAAATATATATGTAGAACAATTTTCTCGGTTTACCCGCGTAACGTAGTCCTTAAAATGACTTTTTAACTCCTGACATTTCGGACAGATCTCACTGTCCATCTTCAAAGGCCTTATGTCTTGAGTTTTTGTCTCAAACTGATCGCTGACACGTGCAAGCAATCAGTTTGAGGCAAAAGCTCAAGACATAAGGCCTCTGAAGACGGACAGTGAGATCTGTCCGAAACAGTCCTTTTAAAAAGTCATAAAATTTTACAAATCCAAATTCTTTCAAGAAATGCAATAAAAATCATCTCAAAAAGACAGTTTTTTTTTCATTTTATGTCGGTGTTTACCTAATACTATAACATACATATGAATAACTTCCGTTACATAATATATGAATCGAGAATTGGTTTTATGATAACACCTGCCTGTTAGAACTTTTTTATAAAGGTAGTTTATTTCGAATACTTCCCATGTTCCAGAAAACCTATTGTAATAATTTACATTTCTGATAAGAACTGTGCAAAAATATTTTGTGTTTACAAAACGGCGATAAGGTACAATGAGCTCACACATAGCGTAACAACCTTAGTCCTACCACCGAGATCTCCATTTTATTCTCTCCCTCTTTCTTACCAACTAAGCATGAAATTAAAAGAGATGTTACATCCGAACTCTCAACGGCAGAAGAACATTATTTTTTGTACTAATGTGAGACTTCCTGGAACAAGTTCTCACAGCCAGACCAACAGACATGACATTTCTATCGTTCAATGTTTCATTTTCCGTGAAATCGATACATTTGATAAATCGATAGCGCATGACGACACGATATTGCTTGTCGGCCTTCTTGCTTGTGATTCTCCCAGGTCAAGATCAAATCAACCATTTATTGTGGAGAAATGCCTCCCCCTTTCTATAAAAGCACCGTTTTAATAATTAGTTTGCCCTTTAAGGACAATTCCTCGCGAATAAGACGAATTGCATCGCACAAATCGACCCTTGACGGTCAAGAAAATAGTTGAGCTTGTGAACAGCCCATTGTGTACACGAGCTTATAATAATTTATTTATCAAGGACTTTCTTGGAGACCTATTTTCAATTTGGTGGATGATTTTATGCAATCTGTTTATTATTATATGATTGCGTAATAACATAACAATCTTATTAGAACTAAAGAGGTTGCATTTCAATTGCCACAAGCAAAACTGTGTAAAATAGTAATCAGAAAGTGGTAAGATTTTCGTCGCCCTAGTGAGAGATAAGCGTTGAAATGACTTTTGGAATGTTGTAGTGATCTCTGTTAGAACCTGAATAGCTAGAATTTTCCCCCTATAGGTACATCTCCATTACCATCCGACTTTTCCCACTATTGTTCAGTTTCACAATATTCTCAAATTGGGAATGACATTGATCCACTTATACTGAAATTCGAGTATTTTGTGGGGAATCACTTACAAAATAAGTATCCAACTAAATAAGGATTTAATTATGGATCTGAGTAGATCAAGTTCGCAGAATATTCTAACAATTATCTTCATAAAATCACAAATTTCTGATTTGAATAATATTTTTTTCTTAACTTTAATTTTAATACTTTCAATAACACTTTTGTATTGTGCTTATGGATATAATTGTGATAATATCTGTATTTGGACCTTATTACCAATATTAGCTTACTTTTTTCTAATATTGGCAAAACCGTATCTAAATATTACCACATTTAATAGAGAAACAATAAATATTATGAATCACGCAAAACAAATAAGTTTTATAAATTTTTTCTTTAGATCAAAGTAGATCACATTTACTTACATTATTAAAACATATATCCCAGAAGAAACAAAATATTCATAAAAATTTAAAAGTTTTTACCAACTAAGTTTAGAAAAATCATTGAGATCATAGAAAAACAATCTTAAAAAATGGTAAGAAGTCTAAAATTTAATTAATTAGTTTTTATTAAGTGAACTCTTTAAATGATTCAGTTTTTAATCATCATCTTGTAAAATGGCTGCAAGTTCTGACAGAGTGAATGATTTAGTATATAAAAAATTCTAAAGGATCTCTAATCCCATCATTTTCCTTGTCTTCATCAACTATGGGATATATTTTTTCTTTTCATTGTGTTTTTGAGTATCTTCTTCTCTCTTCCCCTTTTTCTGACTTATTGATTATCTAGATGTCTTCACATTTCTCTAGTCTGAAAATAAAGATGCAACCCATGATTTTTATTAAAATTACAATAATTTTGCTGATTTATTATTTTACTTTAATTGACCCTATTATTGGCACAAGCCTATACTAATTATTATCAGCAGTATTCTAATAATATGGGGTTAATATTTGGAAAAAAGTAGTGACAAGTGACACAGATTTTTATCCATGAAATTACTTGAAACCTTAATTATATAGTCATAGAAATAAAAATTCTTTTAAATATAATAATTCATCAAAATAACCAATTATTAGCACATGTACCAGTAATAAAAAAAGTGCTCAATCAAGATATCAAATGTTGGCACCCTTTAAACATGGACAATGATCACTTAACCTTAAAATTAATTTTATAATTTAATGCCTGCATGGCTTTATCTGGTAATCATTTAAATTTACAGTTTCTTGACGAAAACTTAAATGAAGGCGAAAAGGCAAGGGCTGTAGAATCATTTTCTTTCAAAATCACAAAATCCCACACGAGCACTTTCAGCGCACCATTTTCCCACCCTTTTGTAAATATTGGTTTAATGTTGCTAATTGTAATTAATATTGAATGCTAAACATATTTTTTATACTTGGCAAACTTGACTAGGGTTGCATCATTTATATTTTACGTAAACTTGAAGTGTGTTGATAATTGGAGCAGTGCTAACAATTGGGTGTATCACCTATTTTGCATAAGATATTATTTACCTGCTGTATATCATTCATTCTAACGAGTTAAAGGTTATTTTAACGTCTTGTGATGTTCTACTGTAAGAGTAGTGATTTATTTTAAACTTAAATACGTTTCAATGACATGGTTTGGTTAAGTTAGGTTAGGAAAAGTTTCGAAAAGCTATATAGAGTTGAGAAAAGTTAGATTAGGTTACGTTATCATCGGATAAATTTGGATAGGTTAGGTTAAGTGAATTATTATTTAAATTGATAAACTATTAATATTATTCAAATTGATAAATTAATGTTTAAGGTAAGATTTTTATGCAAATCACAAAAAGGTAACAATTATTATAAGTAATAATTATATTAGCCTGAAACACTCATCTATATACATTGAAAAAATCTTCCGAGAAAAGATATGTGCATGCCGCCGACGGGACTTGAACCCGCGTCCTTCTGATATCCGGTCAACTGCTCTTTTATCCACTGAGCTACGTCATCTTATCTCCTACACGCCAAATAATTCAATATATACTAGTGTTTCATTCAACAATTACGGCTTATTACGTATTTTCTCGGAAAAATTTTTCAATGTAGACGAGGGTTTCAGGCAAATATAATTATTTTACGGTGCTCCAGATTTTATGTCCGGGTTAAATCTTTCCCAAATGAAAGACTAAACCCTTCCACACACTTTTCCACAAATGAATATCTAGTAAATTCACGGAATGTAAGTGCACTATATAAGTATAATAAATACAAAACAATACAAGAACAATACGTCAATCCACCAGAAACATAATGGGAAAATATTTCACCGACTCCAGATATTTTCATATCAGAGGGTTCGGCTCTGATGAAATCCTAACTGGTCCGATAAATCCTACTGATCCCTCAATATAAATATTTAAAAAATCTTTCGTAATCCTACAAGTATTTAAAATGACCGACTTTTGCATTTTTATGTACAAATTTTTTGACAAATCTAATACGCCTAAATTTTGAATGAGCTAGGTATAATGCAAGTAGCCGAAATAACAAATGGTAATATTTTTATAGTCTGAGAATGCCAAATTCTTTTAATCTTATAATAATTTTTATTATTATTTATGTTTAATTTTGTTATGTTAAGATAGGTTAGGTAATGGTTAGGTGACATTGCAATGCTCTATCGCTGATCCAGAGCAGTCATTCCCAATTAGTGGTGTGCGTAACCCCGGGGGTTGGGGTTGCTTGAAGGGGTACTAGCGCGCAAATGTTGAAATCGCCAAAATATTTTTGAGTCAATCAATCTGCGTGTGACAGCGTGAAAACCCAAGGCGGGGGTTGCGCTAGGGAAGAATATTGAAATATTGTGTTGTGTATTTTAATAGTGTTTTTTATCATTTTGGCTATAAGGGGTACGCAATTTTGTGCTCTTTCTTGAGGTACTCAGGAAAAACCAATTGGGAACCATTGATCTGTAGCATACCTCCAATAAACAATCATACCCAGAAGAGGTCTCAGTATCCGCTTGACTACAAGGCAGATGACTCGGATAACGTATTGCGGCAGAGTTCACGCTACTCCTATTGTGATGGGAATCAGTCTACCATTAAGAACCACACTGAGCTGGCTGGTGTACCTACCTTTTGTACCACTGCATCACTGTACTGACAAACGGCACCATAGTTTCGTACATGACATCGTGGGTTTATGGAGCAATGTTACAATTGCATGGACAAAAAGTGATTTCCCTTGAAATGGAGATGCATCAAAGTTGTAGGTTTTTATAATTATTTTAGTAAACAATAGGCACTGTCATTTTAATTAAGTACATATATAAACATACATAAAAAATAGGCACTGTCATTTAAATTAGGTACCTACAGCAAACGTATGTACACCGGTAAGTGGTTGAGTAGGCATCGCGTTTGGGTCCTACCCAGACGTTCCGTGTTCGATTCTTCGGCTGGCTAAGTCCTCCATCACGATGCAAGCAACACTTTCGGCTTACTGTGGTGGAGGTAGGAGATTTTCAAATATTGTCGGGTTATTCGTAATCCGAGAAAGTTTGTTTTTCTTTTTTTTTAAAGTACAATCTGCACAAAGTACAAAGTTTAAAAAGTAAAGGTACCTACCTAATCATGTAAGTGTCTACTTGATTATATATTTCAATACATGATGCTCCAAGGAATTAGAGGCATTGACACCTTCGACAGCGGGATCAACGCAAACATGGTGATAAATATTTTTTATTGAATTTGCATCCAAACGTCAAGTGTATAGTGTATCTAGCTTGCCTGGAATATTTCCGTTTTGAGAAAAATGGTAAAAAACGAACCCAATTGTGTTTCATAACATTTCACATTTAAAATGCAATAAACATAATCTTATTAGGAGTTTTAATTGAAAAGTGGTGAAAAAAGGCAATGGAATTAGAATTCGTGACAAGAATGTATGTTCAATTAATTGAAAAATGTTGTACATGAAAACTGTTTTCAAAGAAACCTGTTTCGACGGGTAAAAAGCAGACGAAAGATTTTTTTTTAAAATCTTTTTTCATTTAGCATCTTGGCTTTGAAATATAAGACGTCCGATTTCTCCTTTTATTCCCACGAAACAAACCATATACCGTGATGGCATGTTCTTCCTATCTCATTTTTTTCCAAATTGAGATAAGTATGCATCCTTCTGCACCAATAATATGTATTAGAACTCAGTTTCAACAAATCGATTCGTATTAACATGACACAGGAATTTACGAAACTCATTATTTTTTGACTTTACAGTAAAGTACGAAAACCAGATATATGTCATGTCGGGGCTCATGCAACGATGTTCTTCCGCAAACGAATATCTTTAAAATGCTCCTACAGGCCTTAATATTTTTTCACAATCGTACTCGAACAATATACACCACTTGGAACCATAATCGTCGTTGCGTCTACACGCTCAGGCTGCTCGACACAAGATGCCGTAAAATATTGGTAGTGGCGTAAACATCTAACGCTACATCTTTATAATCTTGCAACCACGCTTGCTATCGTTATATCATACACGACAGCGCCCGCCCTTTTCACAAACCTATTCTTGTAGCACTGTAAATTTAGAATTACGGACCTTGAATCTTTTTCGTATCATTTCTTATGTTTGAATGAGCTTAAAACTATTGAGCATGAACGACCGTGCGTTCTGGCCTATAAAAGATGCATAACATAACTAACTAACCATCACGCCGTTTTCTCGCAGGGGTAGGCAGAGAGGACGGACCGCTAAACAACTCGGTCTTGGCACACATTCCTTGCCTCGTTTACATTAATACAACGTCTCATACATGCTCGTCTATTATTCTGACTCTTGATATGGCCCGACTCAAGTATCTGATTCACTTGGTCATGCCATTATTGGGCGTCCTCGACTTCTTCTACTATTCACATTTGCGTCATATATGCTCCTTACACTCCTTTCCTCTTTCATTCGCTCTACATGCCCAAACCATCGGAGAGTCCTTTTCTTAATATTACACATCACGCTTACATCAGCCTTGCATTCTTTGCGGATCTCCACGTTTCTCACACGATCGTACATGGTTTTACCACACATCCGCCTCAGGGATCTCAGTTCTACAGCATTCAGTCTACTTTCATCCTTCCTCTACCAGTTCCATGCCTCACTGCCATACATGAGGGTAGGTACCAGCACTCCATTATGGACGGCTAGCTTCACTTCTTTGGACAGTTTTTTGTTGGTGCCAAAGGCGTTCAGTCCTCCATTAATAGAGTTACCTGCATTCACCTTAACAAAAAATACATGACAACAAAACATGAGCATGTGCCTAACATACCCAACATTACTCCATCAACAACCTCAACATTGATAGTTTTGTTGAATACAACATTATTCCATCAACAACCTCAACATTGATAGTTTTGTTGAATACAACATTATTCCATCAACAACCTCAACATTGATAGTTTTGTTGAATACAACATTTTTCCATCAACAACCTCAACATTGATAGTTTTGTTGAAAACAACAATATTCCATCAACAACCTCAACATTGATAGTTTTGTTGAAAACAACAATATTCCATCAACAACCTCAACATTGATAGTTTTGTTGAAAACAACAATATTCCATCAACAACCTCAACATTGATAGTTTTGTTGAATACAACATTATTCCGGGCTAGGGGTTAAAGTGTTAAAAAGGTAAATAATCGTTATTTTTTTATCCATCCGGTACACCATGCCATGATTTATTAAAATTACACCTCATAGGACTTAGCAGGGATACCCAGGTTGATGGGATGAGGTTTGTCTAGATCTTGGCGGCGAATACCTTTGCCCACCTACTAGTTGAGAACCTAAACTAGACCTCTACATCTCCAGCCGGACCGATTGATTCGTCCGTCACTCCTGGACCCATTGATACTCAGTTTCTTAACCACCCCTCACACCTTTTTCTTCCCCAGAACTTCCTCTCCTTCCTTTCCCTAAAAGATCCTCCACACAGCATCCCCAATGATGACATACGCCCCCAGAAGAATTATTTTCCTCAATGCCTCCTGTGTGGAGCTAATGTAAAAAATATACATACAAATCTGAAATCCCATAAAATCTGCGTCTTAAAGTCTAATCTAAATTATGAAGTGGGACCACCGAATCCATACAATATGTCAGTCGTCTAATGACGGCACAGTAACTCGGAAACTCCAGTGCACATAGTACACTCAGTACACTCCATCTCTCGGAAATAATTTTAAGAGATCCGGCCATCCGCGGATCAAAGGAAATCTCAAAGAAACTCAACATCAGACTGTCTTAGCAGAAACAGGCGGATTCTGCAGCTTCTCTGGAACAAGGATAATTATTATTTTCCGGAGCACTCGCGATAATAAATTCGCAACAAGAAAGATTTTTATCTACTTATGTCTTCTGTGAATTTAGTTAGTAAATTATTCGCATTTCCTGATATTATTTAATATACCTGGAGAAAATTATTTTACTTAGATTGCTTCTAAACTAGCGAGGAAGAGTATTAATAATCATGTCATATTTTGAGGAATTTGATCTTAAAAGTGATGTTTTAAAAAGTCGATTTAATAATAATATCATTTGTTAGATTATTTACTGTAGGTATCGGTAGCGGAAATTGATTAAATCGAAAGCCGAAATTTAAAATACTGTAAAAGTGTAAAGCACAATAGATCCAAAAATGAGTTAAATATGTCATTTTTCTTTTTTTTAATGAAATCAAAATTAAGTACTGTTATTAAAGAAATTTACAAAAATGTAAAGTATCCTGAAAGTTCCATTCCATGTTATTTTAAAATAAAAATTATAATCATGGGTCCACAAAAACATGAGAAGATGATTTTTTTAAATAAAAAGACTTTGTTTCCGCTCTCCTGAACAATTGACATTGTGTCCTTTACAGCATTTAAAAATTTCCGTGATCGATATATTTTTACCTAATAATCACGCAGTAAAATTTCGTATTTACAATTTTTTTTTGTAAATGAGATAGCATTTTTTAAGGTGAATTGTCTGCTTAAAATAAAAATAGAAACTTATTAAAGCAAAATTCATAAATATTAAGTATTCAAAAATTGATTTATCCGGTAAATAATTTATTTCCTGGATCATGTCATGAAATTTGCATGCCTTTATTCCCCCGTAGTGTCCAGGTCTCTACTACTAGTTTAAGAATAAAATCAAATTTGTGGCCTTTAAAATGTTGTTTGTTTCATATTATTCAATAAGATAAAGTTTTTGAAATCTATTAATACTCGAGCTTTTCCGGACAGTCACCTATTTGGCACCAAATAAATAGAAGATGTTCATGTTAATTTATCGAAAGAAATCACTTACCCAAAAAATAACTTCAGATGGCATCAACCCACTGCCTCATTGTGTTTATGAAAATAAGCGGTGTTTACCTGAAACAGAAACATTAATATGTTAATATTTTTCTAAGGACCATATTTTTTAATAAAGAGAAACATTCCCGGGATACGAATAACATTACAATATTTGAAAATTTTCTATTACCACCACAGTACGCGGAAATTGTTACTTTCGTGATGGAGCAACTTGTCAGCTGAGGAATTGAAAACTTGTGTGGAAACTCATCGACCGGTCAATAAAATTGTACACGATGAATCTTTCATTTCAATTACTATAAATTATATTAAATATACCGATACCATTTTAAATACAAACCATAAAACACTCAATCAGTACTTCATGTAAATATTTAACGACAAATATTTATCGTTACTTTTATTGTAATTAATTTATGACTTCATCGTTTGCGTAAAAATGGCACTGATAAAATATGTAAACGACAATATAAAATGGGTGCCAAAAACCATTGAGTATGGCAATGCGTCGTTTACAACCAGAATAAACTTTCGTCAGATAAGATAAGGAGAACATTGGTTTACATTGGGCCCAAAAAAACACCGAAATATACAAAAATCGTTCGTTCAACCGATAAAGAAATATTCGTGTGCGAGAGATGTTTTACATTTTTAAGGAGCACGCGGTTTCTAAACTTGATAAGACGAAAAGTGATAATATAGAATAATTGCCAGTAACGGGTGCATAAAATGGGAATACTTACTTACATACTCATAGATAGCTGAAAGGCTTGAAGAAATATTATGACGATTTTATTTGTCAATACGTTAGATTCATTAAAAAATAAATAGCAGAAATGACACAATACTGACGGCTAGAGTTATTACTTTTTATTGATAATACCTTCACCTTTGTATTTCCATCGATATTCTTAAATTAAATAACTTGGTTTTGTATTTTGGCGTTTTTTATCGTGAGCTTTTAATTAATCTGAACTGGTATGTTGATTTATCTATTTACTAAATTACTTTGCAACGTATATTTATTAATACATATACTTTTCGCAATGTTGAATAAAAATCTTTATGAATTATAAAACGTTAATTAATTACTCATCATACAAATTATGAATTATAATTATTCATGAGCCCCTTAAATAAATAAACTGTTAAATTTTGATACCGACTTACTTTAAATTATTCTTATTTGTGATTCAGCTTATTTTGCTGTTTTTTATCCTTTGTTTTTTTATCATAATACCAACTTGTATACCAGTTTTCTAATTCCCAGTTGATTAGCAAAAATTCACGTGTGACAAAGTCATCAAACAGTCATTCAGCGCCTTTTTTGTTTTTTGAAATTTGAAAGGTAACCCGTTAAAGGTCAATTCTAGACGCATTTCAGCAATCCATCAAAACTAATAAGCTGAGAAGCTTAACAACATGATAGTTCTCCTCTTCTGCTGACCACAATTTGTTCAGGAGCTGAAATGGACTTAGAATCGGCGTTTAACGGGTACCTTTAAACTGACAAAAAAATGGCGATAAATGGCCATTTGATGATTTTGTTACAAACAATACACAATACGCGAGCCAAAAACAACGAACTTCTCCAAACTCTTTTTTTCAAAACCACCTTCGGGCAAAGACACTCTAAATACATAGCTTGCAAACTATACAATACACTACCAACTACGATCAGACAAACTGACTCCTTTACAAAATTCAAACAAGATATTAAAAAATGGATTATAAGTATTGGACGCCTCACTATTACAAACATCTGTAAAATAAATCACACATAGACAAAAATAACTATTCACATACAACCTAACCCATATAAAATAAATGAAAATAATGGAATCCTGTCAAATTGACCTTTAAATAGATTAGGCAGAATTTACTTCTCTACTTCATCTGCAACATTTACAAAATAACTCTCTTTAAAAGATTTACCACCCTTCCAATCACCTTTCTGTTTTAATTCTATTCAAAGTGATATGTATTTTACCTTTAATATCCTTGTAACTACAATATTCATTTATATACCTGTACGCCTGTCTCGACACAGGTATACCCTAGTGAGACAGGCATATACATAAAACCAACGTTAATATATTTTATTATAGATAAATAAATAAAAAATTACAATTCTGGAAAACGACCCATCGTACGTAGTTGAATGAAATGGAATCCCAAAAGACGCTGCCTATGTGTGGGTAACATAAAAGATAAGTAGTGGATATGAAAATTATTGTCTTTTATGATATTTTAAAGTTACATTGATAAAGAAAAGTGAAGCATATATTGCATAGGGACTATGCATAGATATCAGTAATATATTGAAACAATATTATTTATCTAATCACAAGCATTACAAAAAAAATAAATATATATATAATTACAACAGGAGATAAAAGGAAATTGCCCCTATCCTACCTCACCGGTAGACTACTACTGTTCTCACTGCTGAGCTATATCGGCAACACCAAACATGAAATGGAAAGTACTCGAAATGTGTATCTGCTTACTATCTTCCTGGTTCTCATCATTATCGTCAAGTTAATTTTATGACGAGAGCCTTGTACCGACTGTACACACTGTATCTACTGTACCCGGTCTGCAAACATCAAGACCGTTGTATAATTCGACGCCTGACATGCAAATTGTACGAATTCACTATGCGACCTCAAAAAATCTCATAAATTTTAATGTCCGAATGAAAAACGAACGCTAAATACATGTCTGTCATGTTGGTTCCTTTGTTTTTGCGTATATACCTGGAGGTATAAATTAACCTCTCAATTATAAAGAATGTTTTATCAAGCGTTGGAATTTTAGCAAACATACATTACATAAATTATTATAAAAATTGTAACTGTGACACATATTTTGACATTTTCTAACGCTAAATTAATGTACACATTGAACAAATTATATCATTAAATGTATAGGCAACATTTCATTGACGAGGTGCGTATTCTACTTCAATATCCTTATTGATTAACTTATTAATACATGATTTATTTATTGATTCTGTTAACCTCAAAGAAAAGATGTAGGTATTACTGAAGTTAACTGTAATTATAGGTTCCTCCTTAGTCTATCTCGACTCAGGAATCCCAATGAGGTAGGCATTAAAAATCAATTTAATATAATAATATTTTATCACGACAATTAAATAAATATACTCGTATTAGATACTTGTTTTACTGCCGAAACTTTCCGACTTTAAAGACCCTTTATAAATCATTATTTAGACATGCGATTTAATTCTAAAGTGTTTTTTTTAGTACATCACTATACAACCAAGAAACTCTTTAAAATAGTTTAGCTCTACTTGGATCGAAATTACAAAAAAAAAAAGTGAATTATTGAAATGAGATTTTGATTTTCAAGAGAAAACACGGATATCCGGAAACGTAAATAATAATATCATGGTTTATAAATCACATTGAGTTAGTTTCCACGTCTCACTTTAGACCATAAATCAAGCAATAAAATTCCACAAATATATAAACCGATAATTTTTAAAATCACTTGTGATAATTTACGATGTTTTGGCTCAACAAACTTGGCTCAATCATATCAATATCAATAACATCTAGGGCGTTTTAATGTTCAGCGGTGTTATTTCAAGTATTTATTTTTTCGATGATTGTAACAACTTACTTTAACATTATATCACCATTAGTATTTACTTATACTTTTTTATGTTACCTTTTTTACCGTACAAAAACGTAAGAGTAGAGTAGGTTACATGGCATCACAGAGTGTATTGATTATGACTTCCAAGAAGAAATCTAGGAAGCCATGTTTCCTCAGAAACAAAAAAAATTCTGCACATTTCAAATTACCCATCTCTCTCCAAAAATTTTTTTTGTATTTTCACTCTTCGTACTTGAATGTTAACCCTCGACCCGTCGCGTGGGGTCTTTAAAAGCCCAGGTTTACAGAAATGCTAATTATGTACATTTTAAATGTTCCCACTGATTCCTGACTTTAGGTAGCTTTCTAAAAGGGGCTATACTTGACGCTAGTCCCGAGAAAATTTAGTCTGCGCATGTGCTATGTGAGATACAGACTTGTGTTTTGGCGTGAGGCCCAAAAAATCAACAAAATATCATGAAAAATCAAGTTTATATGTTTTTTCATTATATTTTGTTGATTTTTTGTTGTTATAATAATAAGTCTGTATCAACCTCAAGTAGTTATAAGTTTGATAGAAATTGGTTAGATTTTTTAAAAAAGTTTTCTATATAAAAAGTATGATTCTAAATTACAAAAAAATGTTCTTAGTTGATTTTTAAGCTCTTGCATTGAAAATAAATATCTAATTTTTAATATTTCTTTTTATTTCAAAGCAGTCATTATCACCTGACTGTAATCAGTTAAAATAACAAATAAAATGTATGCTACAACAACAATTTAATCATATTTATTAACGATGAGATTAAATAATTAAACATGGAATAAACATATTTGTCTTCGTAAATCGATCTCGACTTTAAATCTTGTCTGGATCCTCAAATACAATTTTTATTATTTGATAATAATTTTCTTACATATTTCAATTCCAATATTTTGAAAATGTTACCTCGTTTGCAAAAAGCAATAATATTGTTTAATACCTACTATTTTAGTTTAATAAACTTAGTTTATATTTTATTATTCAGTGTATTTACGATCAACGCATAATAACAAATAAACGCGTTGTAATCGCTTTCAGTAGCTTAATGGCCTCATTTACCAATAATAAACAGCGGGTAAGTGCTAAAAGTGCGTTTTAATAATGTTTCAATGGGCTTAAATACACGAACATTTCAAATAATAGTTCACCGGACTTCACTCCAACCAACCGCCTATAATAATCTGTCTCTATTCTCCTCCAAAACGCAAAAAGCAAACCGCACAATGCTAATTGTTAAAAAATGATGTCACATTATAATATATTGTTGTCACATTATTATTAAAGCGAAAATTTATTTTTATTTTTTTAACTTTTTGAGTAAAACCTCAAATTGAAATATTTAAATAAATGAAGACAATATTAGCGAACCTCAAACGAATCTGGAAACAGAAAAATTTGAAAAAAAAAATATTGGTGAAAATCAAAAAAAGATATTTGCACCTCTAGGACTCGGACTTTAGCTTTCCGGGCAAATGCGCTGACCACTGTGCCAAGGTGTATTGGCTGCTATCTTTATGCATGATTGCAAGATTCAAACCCGAACTAAATGCCATCTAGATAGTGTCTGGTGTAGTGTAGTCAAAATATGCGTTAAGAAAATGAAGATAATGTGGGTGGTTCTTAGTCGAAATATGATATACGACACAATGGCGCAGTGGTCAGCGCATCTTTTCTTTTTCTGATTTTTCTGTTTCCAGAAAATTTACTTGTTTAGCTGAAGGGGCAAAATCTCAAGAACGGTTTTTTTATAATTTTTTAATTACTCGTAGTTTCAGTGAAAAACGTTTTTAAAACATCGAATAAAAATTTACAAAATTGGGCCGGCGCCACAACTTTTTTTGTTTTCCATCGGCCACGAAAAACAAAAACCTTGTGACCAAAGATATTCAAATACAAAAGAGATATGCTTTGATGTCCGTGCGACTGTCGCCTAACTAAGGCCTAATGCGCGTAGTTTGCATACAAAAAGAATTTGTTCATTTTCTTGATTTTTTGAAGGTGTGCATTATTATTGGGTAACAATATAGTTTGAATACGGAAAGAATTTTTTTCATTTAGTTTAGCGTTCGTTTAGTTTATTCGTTAATTATGTTCGTTTAGTTTATTCTTTAATTGGTGAACAACACCGGCGACACCCGGATGCGCAGTCTGACCTAGTAAAAACGGCGGATAGCACATCTCCTTATATTTCAATATACCTATATACATTTGGATCAATGTTTAAAATAATAATGTCACTGGAGACCCGGTTTTTTAATAAATTCAAAGTTTTCACGGTTATCCTGACTCCTGACTAGGTGTTGTTCTGAGGCGGCCTGTATTTATTTTCTTTTTTTTAAGTTTTATTTAGTTTTTTTTTCATTGTCATCATAAACCGTTTGATCCAGGGCCGGCCCTGGGTATACAACTGCACATGTTGAATGTATATTCGTTTAGTAAATTCTCATTGTCAGGTGTAAATATATTATGTATCTGCAATCAACTGTTTTTATTCCGCAAAACTAATTATCCTTTTGACGGATCCCACTGTCTTTTTATGTGAATACTGCAGACTATGGCACCCCCAGTTGAGGTATATTGTGAGGCTGAAGGTAGTGGGGGGGAAAGGATATAGGGAAGAGGAAGGTGGAAATGTACCTAGCTATTCAAATCTGGTCACCTAACACGGCTTAAGCCATTTCAAGCAACAGTTTTATTTCTGAATGGTGGTCTTACACCAGGGCAATACTGAGAGTATCTTCGAACGGAACGTGCGTAAATACACTTTATTATTTATAATTAATTAATTGTGAAACAACAAAAATTAATTGTGAAATAACGTAAAAAATATTTGCGCACACCGGGTTCGAACCCATGATCTTCGGATTGCGAGTCGAGAGTCTTACCCCTCAACCACGGAAGTCGTCTTATGAAAAGTAGGCTATCTTAAAGTTAAAATGTTGTAATTATGTTTTCTAGGTGTATTTAGAACAAAATAAACTCAAGGAATCATCGTCACGAATCTTTTCGGCACCGTAACATTGCCCCCATTGCCGAATGGATGTTGCATGAAACAAATTATTTAAGACTCATTCTCCTGTTAAAATACGGATCTGTGAAATGGCTTGCCGGCTTTTGCGTTTCTTTCCTCCTACTAAAATGGATCTCTCTAAGATCAACTAAGTAAATTAAAGTTCACTCCTTCCCTGCATTAATATAACTCTCTTGAAGTACCACACTACTTGTTCCCATCAAGGCCCTTGTAAAAAATAATAAAAAAATCTTTGACTATAATCCACAGCTGAAATGCAGGTAACCCCTCGTGCATGTCCCACACCTTTACGAACACCGCATTGAAGCGAGACGCCATCCCATCCCAGTGACGTTTTACTACGAAATGAATGGTTAACGTCATTCATGGCCTTTCATTGGCGACAATAATAATTCTCAGGCCATTAATTGGGTTTGTACGGCGGAATAGCCGAGTGATTATGTAAATGCACCGTATAATACCCGACGAGGAGTAACTTGGACCATGATAATAGAAGCCGTGGAAGCCAATCAACGAGTTGAACATACCTAAATGATACATGGATAGTATGTCATTCATTTAAGGTATCTGACATCCTGGTACCTGCTATTCAACAAATCGTTAAATAGCTTTGTTAATCGGCAGATTACTATCCAGTTGGTCCCAGATCCACTTATCAATACCATCTCTGCTTTATTTAATATTAGATTGACGATAAAAGTTAGTGATTCCAGTGCGGCATATTTTTTAAAGAAACAATAAGACTTTCCCTAAGAGGCGCAGTTCGTGCATTGGTGCCTCTTCGTTAAGCGCAACAATAATAATACTACTTTTTTAATTATTTATTTTTTATTAATATTTGTATATTTTTACGATAATTATACATTTTTTTAAAATGTTAAACAGATTTGATAATGAATATTATAAAAGCCTCTCCCCACCTTAAATAGAAAAGGCTCTTGTGTTTGATGAGTGAATTTCTGCTCAATTATATAATCAATACAGGGTGTTAAGGGACGTTCTTACTTTAACCAGTGATTCCTGACATCATTTGGAGTGAAAAATGTAAACGAAATTTTGGTCTCTGGTGACTTTTTTTGACGATTTTTTTTTTTCTAATTTTTTTTCTTCAAAATCAAACAAAAAAAATTCTTCCGCTTGTCGTCACTGGTCATTGAGCCGAGTAACCGACCAACTCCCTTCCCCCCCTCCAACTGTCCAAAACCTACAATTTTTTTTATGTTTTTGTAGAAAAAAAAAAACATCAAAATTGTCACCGGAGGCCAAAATATCATTTACATTTTTACTCCAAATAATGTCAGGAATCACTGGTTAAAGTAAGTTAAGTACATCCCTTAACAGCCTGTATGTGTATATCTTAACGAGTGATTTAGAAAACTGAAAAAATAACACAATGTAGCTTATATTCATGAAATGGTATTTGACAAAACTAACATACATTATTTTTATCGAAATTTCATGATTTGAAAAGTTTCAAATTTTTAATAAATATAAGAATACCTTTCACTAAAAAATAAACATATATTTGACCGCTGTTGTGGTCTAGCGGTAAGGCTCTTGACTCGCAATCCGAAGGTCACGGGATCAAATCCTGGCGTAGACAAATACATTTTATTTGATTTTTTTGTGTTATTTCACGATTAATTCATTAAAAATAATATATAGAATATTTGCGGCACGTTCCAGAGTGGAAGACACTCTTTAGTATCGCCCATATTTCTTATTGTGTTAATTTTTACCCGCAATCTTTCCTATATTCCGAAAAAAACCATGATCACCTAATAATACAAATAATGTATCTGCAGGCAAGGGCGGATTTAGGGGGGGGGGCGCGGGGGCATGTGCCCCCCCCAGGATGGTATTTTTGTGTACTGTGGAGATTCCATCACAGTACATACTTAGAAGCAAATCAAATTATCAGAGTTGTTAAAATAACAGAAAGAACATGAGTCAAACTTTTGTCTATTTCTGGCTGGAATAGGCCACTTGCATCACATTTTTTAATTTTTTTTCCGGTTTAGGCAAATATTCTAAGACATTCCGTATTTTTTTTTTTAAATCGTATTTTTGAAACCCTGGTGATTTTTTGAAAATTTCAATCCGAAAAATCAGACCATTTTTTATAAACCGGAAATACGGGACATAATTTTATGGGTGTGAAAAAACGATAATTACATAGCCGAAAATCATTTTTAAGAAAAGAACGTTTTCCACACGAATAGCAATAAATTGTACGGGGTTCTCTTCGTAACATCTGTAAAAACACCGCCACCTTTATCAAAAAGTCAAACCAAAGGATAAGTTCGCATAGAACAAACAGTAAATCTAGTGAACGTTAAACGAAAATTCAAAAATTCGCCGGAAATCAAAGTGTTGCCATATAAAAAAAAAAATATCAGTGTGGAATTTTACAAAGTTAAGGGAACATAATTGGAGACGGGACATTTACATGAAGTGACGTCACGAGCTCAAATAATGGATTTATTTATTTAAAAAAAAAAACTATACATTTCTAAAAATTTTTACTAACATTTTCGAAATCTTAGTTCAAAAATCTATCCACACGATTTTTTCCAAGTCGTTATGAAATCCATGCAAGTGGCCTATTGCGAATTTTTTTCGTTGTATCCTATTCATGCACTTGCGAATGAAAGATGATAATCAGCTTTTGCGAGAGCGGTACGGTCGGGGGA
Organism: Limnephilus lunatus; assembly: GCA_917563855.2. NCBI lineage: Eukaryota > Metazoa > Arthropoda > Insecta > Trichoptera > Limnephilidae > Limnephilus > Limnephilus lunatus. The sequence continues at coordinate 71,439,888 of OU830598.1, read as the reverse complement.
AAGCGAGGTCGGAAATGCCCCCCCCCCCCATTAAAGTTGACAAACTCAAATTTCAACTTCATAAAAAATTGGTCCGTCCTGGGGAATTGTGCTCTTGAGGGGTACCCCCCCCCCCATCGGGGTGGCACCCGGGCGGGCCGCCCCCCCCTCCGCCCCTTGTGCCCCCCCCCCAGAAAAAAATCCTGGATCCGCCCTTGTCTGCAGGTTTTGACTTTTGCTCTAAATATCACTACCTTCACAAGAATATGTTGTACTGTATGATGTACCAGTAAGTTATACATTATTACGTAGAGTCTGTAATAGAGAATTTATTTTGTCTTTTCTCAAATGTCCTATATCTAGTTAAAATGCCAATAATATAGTTGAGAAATTCTCCGACAAGAATATAGGGTAACAATAAAAACCTTATAGTAGGTATGTATTACATATTATCTTATTTATTCGATCTACAAATTTTCTTCTTCATACAATATGTTTTAAGCTTCCTGAGGCAAAATACTAAAAACTAATTGATGGATTAGGTACCAGATTGAAAAATTTATTCATTTATTTATTTATTTATTGATGGCCTATTGGGCTTTTACATATTAAATACAAATTTTATTTATAACAACAGTGAAACATAAATAAAAAGATTACAAAGTATACAAATAAAGCATAAACTCAAAATAATAAGTAAGAATATATCTTATGCTAATTCCACATGCAATTAGAACACGATCAATAAAAATAAAAACAACAAAAGAAAGAAAATGGAATTAAAATAAAATGATTTCTCATTCATTATTTACAGCTAAAAAATGGTGGAGACTAATTTCGCCTTAAATATAACAAAGTTTATATTGAATATGTCAGCAATATCAGTTAGTTCATTGCCCAATCTATGAATTCTTTCTAACACAGAATACATAGCGAAGTTATTGTTATAAAAAAATATATTCCACCTAGTATATTTTGAAGGTATATGTAAGGATAACAAGTTAATAGCGCCAGGGCAGTCCAACCTTGAATGAACAATTTTATATAATAAGAGGAGATCAAATATTATACGCCTTTCAGATAATTTCGACACGTTAAGTTTACTGCGTAAATTGACATAATTGATTTCAATAACAGGAACACCAATTTTTTAATTAATATACCTAACATTATTATTATTTTTTTTTTTCAATTTGTAAACAATGAGAGTTGAAATGAGGACACCAAATGCTAGAATTGTATTCAACCTGACTTCTAATCAAAGACGTGTATAGTAATTTTATGGTTTTTATGTTATTTAAAGTCTTTAGCGATTCTGACTTCAGGAAACATTGAAAACGCTATTCAGCTATTTGATTAAATATAATTGCGCTTATATTAATTAAATTAATACACTTTTGTCAAGTTTAATCAAATTCGAACAAATAGTAAAGCAAAAAATCTACATGATTCTGTTTCAAACCAGCAAATCCTCGCGAATTGTGAGCTATTATTGTTCAATGCAATATTTTCGTTCTATGCAAAACCAATTATTCGACAAATAAACTGAATGTTAAATATAATTTCCTATCTAATAATATAACGGAATTTGTGTTTACAGCACCAACAGAATAGAGAATTTCTGATAACACAATTTGTAGACAAATGTCACTGCTTATTTAGAAGCCATTGAAATGTATAGTCTTTTGGCAGAGTTATTCACCGATACTGGAAGTAATAATTACTAAGTGGGTAACTACCGAGTGGCAACTGGTACACGGGCTGGCTGCAAACTGTCACGGTCTATTTTCCTTATGGTTGGGTGGGAGAACAATCTTTAGTAAATACGACCTCCAGTCTCCAGTCTGGAGCTGCAAGTTGCGAAGCTGCAACCTTTACTCCCAGAACTTCCAACCTGTGGCTGCGAACCCCATGAATAAATAATTCCCCCCTGCAATACACGTAACACGTAAATATACCCTGAAAGCACCGACGTACAGTGTACGGGCCTCATTAGACCGCAATGCAAATAGCGAGAGTCGCTTTTATTTAAGCGCCAAGTTTATGGAAAGATTTTCGAGAGGAAATCTCCTATTAATAGTTAGAATTTGCTTTTCAATTCCGGCGAATTTGTTAATTGGTCTCTTAAAACGATTATTTAGCAAGCCGTTTGGTTGTTAAAATTAAACAAGGAATAAACTTGGTAAAACGTCCCGAAAAGTTCAGAGCGCGAGCTTTGGGAGTATTTTGTTAACTTTTAATTTGCTTTGGTACGAGTAGGAACTAGGAACAGGAAGTGGGTACATACATCGCTTGTTTAAAATTATATTGAGTACGAAAATCCACAAACAAAATATCGAAGGATTTTGCAAAGAATATTACAATAATCTATTAAAAAAAACATACAATCTGCATAAATGAAGCAGCGAATATTTCCGAACGATGAGCTCTGGATCAGCACAGCTTTTTCTTTCGGAATGTTTTTGGTCAGCGTAACTTTTTGATTTTTAACATGATCAGCGAAAAACAAAGGCTACCGTCTAACTGTGCCAGTGTCATTTCATTCCTCTTTACAAAATTATTCATTTTAAATAGATAATAGCTTTATAATAGTATTGTAAATTAGTGTAATATAGTTTTAACTTGTATATTTGTTTTCACAGTAAGTATTTGTGTTGTGTAATTGGTTCTTCGGAGCAGTAAAGGTAAGACTTTTTTTTTGTTTTGTGTCATTTAGATTTGTTGAAAAATGGTCCAAGAAAAACCACCTGATCCCCCAGATGACGGTGGTTTGCTATCTGAATCCTCGGGTGTTACGAAAAAAATGATCGCTGTTAATATTCCGGAGGCTTCGGACTTCGTAACGATCACGTCCAAAAAAAGAAAAATGGCTAAACCAACAGATAATAGAAATGCAACAGATTTTGAACAGATACATCGTAAAATACCCTCCACGCAAAACGACTCCATTCAAAATAATTCTTCTGTTTTACAGGATGTAATTCCGTGCACTTCTTCCTCGATCTCAAACCCAAGTCCACCTAACCCTTCCACCACACTCACTACAGCTGCCCCACTGGTACCCTCTATTCCTTTGTCACGTTTATATAATAATCTGGATAGACCTCCTTACATAACACACGTGACTAAAATTTCAAAGGATGAAAAACAAACAAATTTATATGATGTGGACTTCGGACATTTTATGTTTAAAAATAAAATCCATCCTGTCTGGAATGGAGTTAAATCTGTTGGCCGTAACCGTCTTTCTGTTGAATTCAGGACAGCGGCTGAGGCCAATAGCTTTGTAAAATCTGATGTTGCCAAAAAAAACTCGTACAACGTTTTTATACCTACATATCAGGTTACAAGGCTAGGTGTCACAAAAGGGATCCCACCGCACTGGTCGATAGAGGACATCCTGGAGAACATTACTGTTCCTCAAGGTTTCGGAAAAGTTTTAAAAGCGCGTCGTCTAAATTACAGGTTTAATACGGGAAACTCTGTGGAATGGAGACCCTCCCAATCCGTTGTCCTAACCTTTGACAGCAAAGACCTTCCACAAAATGTTACTATGTTTAACGTCTCTCTACCAGTAGAGCTCTATGTGTTCCCAACTGTGCAGTGCTACAAGTGCTGTAGATTTGGACACACAAAGAACCTCTGCAGATCAGAACCCCGTTGCTTCAAGTGCAGTTCATCCCATAGTGGCGATTCCTGCGATAAAACTGAGGAAAATTATAAATGTTTAAACTGCTCCGGAATTCACATGTCCATCAGCAAAACTTGCCCTGAGCTGTCAAGGCAGCGCAATATTAAACACACAATGGCCGAGAAGAGCATTTCTTATGCGGAAGCATCAAGAATGTTTAACAAATCCATTCCATCTTATTCTGAAGTAACTTCGAAAAATTCTAAAAATTCCACCCCTTCTCAACCTTCATCTTCTTCATTTAGAAAAACTGTTGAACGGGTTGTGAAACCTAGAATTCTTACAAAAAAAAATAATACTAATCACGAATCCCTTCTGTGGTTCCCTAATGGACAACTTCCTTCCAGTTCAAATTTCAGTACTTACCTAAAGTCATCTAGTAAAGAACAAAATTATAATATAGACATTAACTCTACACTAATCACCTCATTTTTACATATTTTACAAACTTTAAATAAAAACAACATCCAAATACCGTCCCACGTTGCTAAACAAATTACTAATATTATCAACTCAACTAGAAATGGCTCCTCTGATGAGGATTCTTCAGTGGAATTGTCATAGTCTTAGAAATAAGTCTGACGAATTTTTAAACACATTACACTCAAACTCAATTGCAGTGGCTGCCATCTCGGAGACATGGCTGGAACCGGATTCTGATTTCAGAGTCAGGGGATACCACTGTCTTCGAGACGACCGTCAAGATGGAAAGGGCGGCTCCGCTCTTTTCATTAAAAAATCATTACCATTCTCCCCAGTAGATGTAAAACCAATTGGTTGTCCTTTTCAAGTGACGGCCGCAAAGGTTTTTGACACTACAATCATTTCTTTGTATATATCACCATCTAACAAACCTTCAAAATCAATCCTGAAAGCAATGTTTTCCAAGGTCACTTCCCCTTCTCTTATTCTGGGAGATTTTAATGCCCATCACGGATTATGGGGAGCTCACAATTGTGACAGAATGGGCAGAGATATTGTTGATCTACTCGACGAACTAGACTTTTGTATCATCAATGATGGTTCTCCTACCCGTCTTCAGGTGCCTGGTCAGCGTCCCAGCATGGTTGATCTTACTATTTGCAATTCCAGCATTGCCGCATCCCTGTTATGGAAAGTTTTGGATGACCCTCATGGGAGTGATCATTACCCCATCCTCATTGAATCCTCAAATATTTATCATTCCAATAAAATTGTCAAGTCCAGTAGTCGAAAACCAAGGTTCTTAACGGCCAGGGCAAACTGGAATGATTATTCAAATCATACAAAGTTCTCCGTGCAAAGTCTACCCTCTCCAAATACAGAAAATGTTACGGAATGTTACGATTTATTGGTGTCTGCAGTCATTACGTCCGCAGAAAAATTTATCCCCATTAAAACGACACGTAACAAAGGGAAACCTCCCCCAGCTCCTTGGTGGGATATTGAATGCTCAGATGCAGTAGATAAGAGGAAAAAATATGCGAAAATTTATTCAACAAATATGAATATGGAGAACTTCCTTCAGTATAAACAGATTGAAGCTAAGACCAAACGTCTTCTAAAAAACAAAAAACGTCAAGGCTGGAAAAAATTTTGCTCATCATTATCTCCCGAAGTTCCTCTTTCAGTTGTTTGGAATTCAATTCGTCGGTTTAAGGGTTCTCACGTCCCATCAGTGACTCGACCACTCTCTTCACAGTGGGTGAAGGAATTTGCCGATAAACTAGCTCCTCAAACTGCAAGTAATTTTAATGAAACAGAATTCACATACTCATTTAAAACACGGGGTTGGATGGACACCCACTTCATTTTGACAGAACTTAGGGAGGTCTTAAACGATCTCACAGACTCATCTCCCGGTGTAGATGGAATTCCTTATAGCTTTATTAAAAACTGCGACGTTACCACATTAAACTATTTTCTTTCAGTTATAAATTTGATCTTTGACTCCGGCAAAATTCCATCAGCATGGAAAACTCAAATAATTGTCCCCATTCTGAAACCCCAGAAAGACCCTAACTCTGGACTTTCTTACAGACCTATAGCTCTGTCATCTTCCTTAGTTAAAATAGCTGAACATATGATTAAAAGACGCCTAGACTGGTATGTAGAAAATGAGAAAATTCTTCCCAGTTCTCAGTTTGGCTTTCGAAAAAGAAAAACTACGATCGAAAGTGTGTCCATCCTGACTTCTGATATCCAGTTGGCCCTGGCCGATAATGAATCCCTTGTCGGTGTTTGCCTTGATGTGTGCGGAGCTTTTGACAACGTTTTATTAGATGTTTTATTTAATAAATTATTAAAAATTGGCATCCCTCGTAAGCTTTCCAGTTTTATAATTAACCTCCTTCTTACCAGGAAAATTCAAATCCAGGTGCTGGATTCTCCTCCACTGGAAAGAATAGTAAACAAGGGTTTGCCTCAGGGCTCCGTCCTTAGTCCTATCCTTTTTAATATATATACCTTTGACCTGCATCGGAGTTTGCATCCATCTTGTAAAATACTTCAGTATGCGGATGATCTTTTCATATACATTTCAGGACGAATTATTACTATTATGGAGGAAATAATTAACATTTGCATGAAAAACCTTGACACCTGGTTAACGAATCACGGCTTAGAAATTTCTCCATCCAAAAGCAATGTTATCGTTTTTTCTAGAAAACGTGTTCCTCCGCGTATAACAGTCCAAATAAATAATTCAATTCTCCCTATGCAGGTACAGATAAGATTCCTTGGGGTAATTTTAGACTCTAAGTTAACATGGAACCCGTATGTTAATTTTATCATTAACAAATGTCAAGCTGTTCTCAACATTTTACGTGCCGTTTCACGGGTTTGGTGGGGAAGTCACCCATTCACCCAAAAACTTTTTTATAACGCATATGTTAGGAGTCATTTGGATTATGCGTCATTCCTCATTGAACCCACATCTAAAAAGAACCTCGCGAGGTTGGACCGTATCCAATTTCAAAGTTTAAGATTGATTATCGGTGCAATGCGTTCTTCCCCAATTAACGCTTTACAAGTGGAAGCTGTGGAGGCTCCTCTTCATTTCAGAAGGCAGTTCTTGGCAGACAAGTTTTTATTTAAATGCTAATCACCCACTGATAGACAAAATTACTGCACTCACTGCTCAAGTGAAATCACTTCCTTATTGGAGGAACAAGTCAATCCCTCTTCTTGTTAAAAGTCTCCATACGTACAGTGCGTATAAACCCCTCTTAAATCCATCTGATAGACTTCCTTTATATGCTAACTCCTTTCGTATTCATTTACGTAAACCAAATATTCTTCTTTCTCTCGGCATAATTAACAATCACGAAGCTCCAAGAAAGCTTATCGAAATTTTAAATTCTAAATACTCCAACTGGAAAATTATTTACACAGATGGTTCCAAGTCTTCCTTATCAAACCATGTGGGAGCAGCATTCCATTGCCCATCAGATCAAGTCAATAGAAAAATCAAACTTCCAAAAGAGGCTTCCGTTTTCACTGCTGAATGTATAGCCATTTTTGAATCCCTCAAATACATTGACAATGATCACATTGGAAACTTTTTAATTCTCTCAGATTCCCTGAGTGCACTTCAAAAATTGAACTCTTCCCCCTTCCATTACCCAGAAGACGATTTCTGTGTTGGAATCCGCACTTTAATTCATAAATTAACCGACTCTGGCAAAGAAATCGTGTTGGCTTGGATACCTAGTCACTGCGGTATCCCTGGAAATGAAAAGGCAGATTCATTGGCGAAAGATGCCATTATTTCGGGGGATATTTTATATAATTTTTTAAACCCCGATGACATTTTCATTAAATTGAAAGAAAACATGATTTCCACATGGCAGAATCATTGGGATGAGTCTAGTAAAACAAAAGGATATAACTTTTTCATAATTCAGCCAACGATTCCTTCAAAACCGTGGTTTTCTAGACTCTCTTTGAACAAATTCTCAACATCCTCGGTTTGCCGCATGCGGATAGGGCATTGCTGCCACAATGTTCACTTGACAAATATTCATGTTAAGAATTCTGCGATGTGTGAATGTCGTCTTGGTGAAGAGGACCTCAATCATATTTTTTTCAGTTGCCCTATAAATAATTCATACATAAATTTCATCCCTCACCTTATCAGTACGGGCATAATGCCTCCCTACAACATTGCATGTCTGTTATCTTCTCAAAACAAACGCGTTTATAGAGTATTGGCTAATTTCCTGAATATTAACAGCATCAATTTGTAATTGTAAGTTTAGTTTAAAAATTTTCATTATTTAGTTTATTTTTTATGTATAATAAATTACATAAGCATATTTATTATTTTCCTGTTACTTCCACTTGTTATTCATATGTAAATAATTAAAATCATCTCGTGTTGTAAGAATTTAGCGTATTATTATTATTATTTGTATAGTATTATTATATAATGTAGATATGTTCTTGATACCAAAATTGTAAATATTGACCAAAAATACACTCACAAAATTACACACAAAAATCATTCACTTGACACTGGCCAGAACACTTCTTTGGGGTGAAAAGCCATTAAAAAAAAAAAAAAAAAAAAAAAACATGATCAGCGCATAAGAGTCTCAACTGCTAACAGTCTCGAATCAGAGAGTCTATGGCATCCCTAATTGGGTTATGTTGTGAGGATGAATATAGTGCGGAGGGGAAGGAAATATCTGGCTATTCATATCTGGACACCAAACACGGTTAAATACATTTCAAACAACGTTTTAATTCCATGTGGTGGTCTTACACTAGGGCGGTACTGAAAGTATCATTCCCTCTGGGACGTGCCGCAAATTTACAATATTATTTTAAATGAATTAGTTGTGAAATAACACAAAATAATCTATTTTTAGCTCGCTTTGCACCATGGTTTTGGAGGTTTGAAACATTTATTCAACTTGGCAAAAGTTTTTAGTTCTGTAAAAATGTTAACTTTGTGGAAACTGAACTCTAACTCTAAAAAATATTTTTGGAAAAAACTGTTACTTATTTAATTCAGGTTAACGAGAATCATTCATACTTCCACAATAATTGTTTCCCCATGATCAAATGATTCACAATAATCACCGTTTCTAACGGAATTCTAAGAATTATCCAATAAATGTGAATTTATTGTAATACTTAAGCAATCATTCCGCCAGATGATTATTATAATTGAAATCATAATTGCCAGCGAATCGTGTATCTAAAAGCTTACTTGGCAGACTAATAGCGGCGATAACAAGGAATCATAAATATATCGTTACAAAGTTGACAAAATCGGGAGCTTTTTGGACTGGAAAACTTCCGGAATGAGCTGTCATGATTGTGTGTAATATACGTACAGGGGAGACGCATCTTTAAGTGAAATGCGTGTGGTGTACACGGGCGACCGAACTTAGGGGCGGCTTCTTGTATTTAATATCTTTCTCTTTAATTTATTAAAGTATAATTTAGCACGATAGTGTGTCGAGGAAGTGCATTTATGGTAAAATCATAATTTTGATCGAATAAAGTACTTATAACACATTAGAAGAACTGAAAAGTATGGGTGAGTAAGAAGAAGAAAAGCATTCTAAGATGATTTAAAACGAATATTTGTTTTATAATCTTAATACATAAAAATAAATATTTTTTTGTTTGAAAGATAATTTTATCCCACCCCGCCACTTGGTAGTTGGGTACAGCCTAAGAGGTCACGTGATATGTGAAGCGTCTCCTTCCAACATCATAATAGACGAGACAGAGCGCGTATAGGTTATTCCGTCGCGATTCGGCAGGTAAAAGGTCTGATCAGTAGCGACGTATGATAGAAAAAAGTCATCGAACAGCAAATTTTTTTATTTTTTATTAACTCTTGAGGAAAATAATTTCCCTCGGGGCCTATGTAATCTTTGGGGATGCTGAGTGGAGGTGGCTAAGGAAAGGAATGCAAAGAAGTTCTGGGAAGAAAAAGGGTATGAGGGGTGGGTAGGAATCTAGGGATCAGTGTGTTCAGTAGTGACAGATGTACGAATCCATTCCTCCCGCTGCGGTTTAAAACCAGCTACAGAGGTGTCACGAGGTTTCTGCAAACCGGCCTCTTCCATCGGGTGAGGTGTGTTCAGGTTTTGGCAGCGGATGTGCTTGCCCACCACGCAGCTGGTGGGCAAGCACATCCGCTGCCAAAACCTGAACACACCTCACCCGATGGACCCGGACACCCCTACTAAGTCACCAAACGTAGCAAACCACTTGGGGTGACCTATGGTAGAGGTGTTGGTTATCCAATAAATGGTACCCGGGGCAGTGGTACCCATACCCGCCTCCCAAATTCTCATCAACATCTATATTTTTACTCCAAATATTCTAAGGAATCGTTGGTTAAAATCCTTCTGGTAGGTTTTATTTTCATCCTTCAGGTCTTCGGGTACGTCCCCCACTCACTATCGTCAAGGCATAACTGAGAAACCGGCTAAAGGACGCGGACTTTGAGAATAGTTCATGGCCAGTCCGACAGCCATACACATTCTCGCTGGTACTGCCACATGACGAGAGGGGTATCCCACCCGATATTAGCGTTCTTCACCATACTTTTTTATTATTATTTCTTGCAGGTGCTTGCAGCATAGGTACGCAAGATGCCAATACCTTGTGAGCAGCAGCCTTGTATGTTTATGTTTTTAATTACTTTATGTTTCAAATACTGTATATTATTGATCATATATCATTCGCATTTTGTATATTATGTGAGCATTTGCATACTGCTTTCTAACACCGTATGCACGGACACTGGAGGTGTAGTTTCGTTCAAACCTAAATGTAGATCCGTTCTTTCAAAAAAAATTGAGTCCTTGCGAGAGCCTTGAAGCAGTAACCATCTGTTACTTATACCAGGGCGGGTAAGTGCTGGATATAAACTTCCAATGACATGTTCTATTATGGCCGTTATACACGACATATTTTTTCAGCCCGATTCCAATTAGAGACAAAAGTCAACATTTTTCGCTTTACGCGATCGCTATTTTTATCCCTATTTTCATACCTACGATTTCAGTTGGCATCACTGCAAACAACACACGAACCATACTGTTTGTTGTGATGCCAACTTAAATCGTAGGTATGAAAATAGGGATAAAAATAGCGATCGCGTAAAGCGAAAAATGTTGACTTTTGTCTCTAATTGGAATCGGGCTGAAAAAAGATGTCGTGTATAACGGCCATTACACCTTGTTTTACACCGTATTGTTCTTATTAGAAAACTACTTCAAAACTAGGGTGAACATTTTTATGCTACTGTTGTATAATCATCGTGACTAATTTGTGGGTTATTGCGCCATGTTGCGCTCTATATTATTTAGCCAAAGTTTCGATAATATCAAATCCTCTCTGTTTCTTAATTGTCAACTAAATTGCCATTTTTGAGAAAGAATATGTTACAATGGAGAAACCAAAAATCGGTACGCCCATACTTGTAGCGGCCCTGTATTCGTGCGGCTGCAGTCAGCAAGCGAAGGTTGAGGGGATAGTCGTGTGATGAAGTGATCGGAGGCGGGAGGAGGTGGGAGGTGGTGGAAGTGAGAGGTAAGCGGAGGGAAAGAGGGGACCAGACACGCGGTCTGCCGACCTTGAACGTTTAATGGCTCTGTGGATTTATGAACTGTTGGGCTTGACGACAATATGATGCTAAGATTATTACTAAGTGACGGAAAAGTTATAAAATGATGACGAGTGCATAATAATATAATGTCATTAAGATTATTCACTGAAATAAACATTCTGTTAGTAAGCTTCATATTTCGTGGTGATTTAGATAGTCTCAAAATAAAGTTACGTGTGATTTGGGCGACCGCTTGACTCGTGACTTTTACTGGCAAGAAAAGTTAAATATGAGTATTTCTAACACAATACATTTTACCTACTGCAAAAAATACTTCATTGATAATTTCTTGAGAGCGTTTTCTCAAAGAGAAATGTGTATCCACATTTTTTTTCGTGGGACGGTTTTAAGTGAATAATTACTCAGGGTCATATTTATTTATTCTTTTATATTTTTTATTATCATTTATTCGGTTAGTTTAAATACCAAAATGTAATATTTGGCACATTTCAATTTTTATAAAATTATATTTTGACAGTAGATACCTACGCATAACAACTTTTAGAACATTTATTCTATAGACTTTCAGGGATTTAATCGTGTATTTTAGTCATCTGTCATATGTAGAAGGTCGCGGGATCGAATCCTGGCATGGCAAATAAATTTTATTTGATTAATTTGTGTTATTTCACAAATTAATCATTTAAAATAATATATAGTATATTTGCGGCACGTTCCAGGGTGGAAAATACCCTCAGTATCGCCCTGGTGTAAGACCACCATTCAGAATTGAAACGTTGCTTGAAATAGCATTATTCGTGTTTGGTGACCAGATCTGAATAGCCAGGTACTTCCCCACCTTCCTCTTCCCTATCTTCTTCCCTTTTCAACTACCCTCAGCCTCACAACATGAACATACCCCAATTGGGTATTCCATAGGCTCACTGGCTTCAGATGGGAGCAGTTGGGACCCTTGTGCGGTATTCATATAAAAAAGCAGTTCTGTGACTCTGTTATATTTGACATAGGCCCTGAGGGACTTTTTTTCCTCAGGGCCTCCTGTGTGGAGCTTATCTAAAAAATATAATTTTATTTACATTTCTGGTATTACAGTTATGTATATTTGTATTAAAAACAATATCATACTTACAGTATTTTGGCTTTTGGTCATTCATAAAATTATTATTAAAATTAACACATACCTATGGCAGTTTCTATTTTATTTAAATCCAATTTGGCTCTTCTCTTATTTTACGAATGTTGCATATTTGCCTTTCCTTAGTGAAACATCTCTTAGCTCTGTATTGAATAATTTATACTTAGTTTGTTCAAATTTACTTCATTGGCCAAATATGGTGTAATGTGGAGCAGCTATAGTTTTCAAAAACGAGCTCTGTAATGTTTCAATTTACCTTATTTCTTTGCCTTCTTATAAAATTTACCATTTTTGATACTTTATTTAGCGTGCATTCAAAATTTGAAATCTGTACGTTCAATTGTTAAAATGAATATGAATACATCGAGAACGTCTGCAAAGGACCAAAGAGTGTAAGAACAGGTATTATTTTATGAATACCGCACAAAAAATCGAACTGTTCCCAGCAGTCGCAGCTCAGTATGTCTATGTCACCTCCAATAGGGGTTGGCTGTAAAGCTTGAGAGAATGGGGAAGGTAAATAGGCATGAAAGGTGAAGATGGGGAAGGGAAATAGGCATGAAAGGTGAAGATGGGGAAGTGAAAAAGGCGTGGAAGGGGTAGATGGGGAAGGATTTATAATACGTTTAACTAAATGTTTGCAAAACTAACAGTTTTTTTAAAATTTAAATCACTAAACTATAAAGCCTTTTTAATCTCATTTCAGTATGATGGTGATTTAATTGTACCGAGAAGTGATTTTAGACTTGTATTGCGGCATTGGATTTTATGGAGTGCCGAAGACCAATATTTCCATACATGGTGGAAGTGCTGGCGAAGGAACCCACAAGAGATTTATTTGAATGTACTAGTTCCAACAATGGCTAACGATATATTGTACGCCGTGGGAATTATACGATGTATTGTTAAGTCACTCTCTTTGAGTCCATTCAGCGAAAACTAATAAAACCCGTCTACACTCTACGGAACTCTACCGATAATGATCTATATTATATATACCAAATAATAATATACACACGTGTATAATACATGTATTGTTATGTTTGACCTTCGCTTTCATTGTTGACCGTTCAATTTGGAAAATTTTCATAAAAACGCTGTTTGCCATTTATCTGGGCACCGATCGAATATGTACAGTTGTTTTAATCGTAGACCTTGGTATGTGGTTAATTTTTACCACTGAAGAGATAAACAGATAGAATTATGTTGTGGGCTTGTCTGTAGGTCTGAATCAAGCTCACTTTGTTGGAATCTGGTAACATTTTTAATTGAACAATATTACTGCTTGAACAAATTCCTATGCAGGCCTTACTAGGAAATAATGAGTCGAAGGTTCTGTAAAATATAAATCATATTTGAAAGCAGTGGGTGGGAATACTCGTAGGAATATCAAAGTTCTGGGGATTTTCAGTTCAGTGATTTTTACCTACTTAGTGTGTTTTATTTGTAATTTCCGATGATTGGCATTAGTACCAATGAAAACAATGTGCATCAACTCATGACAGCAGTGAACACAAACAAATAAATTAATTTTCATCGTACAGAAATCGCATTTGTTCGATGGTTTTGATGCATAATAGATATAAATTGTACGAAACGAGATGTAACAAGTCCAGCACATTGTAATAAGCGTAGGCTTACTTATAAAGACATCGCTTGAAAGTTTTGGGTTATTGTGAGGGAAATCCGTTCATTTCTTAGTTGGCGAACAACTGATTTAATGTGCTGAACATTTTTGTGATAAGATTTGAAAGCTATGAATAAAATTAAGATAGGTGTGAATTTCAGACGTCCCCAACGAAAGTTGGAATAGTAGTACAGTGTAGATAGTCTATGTTTATGTAATCCGAACCCGATTTTAACCTAACCTCCAGTAACCTGAACCATCGGGTAATGGGGACGGGGTGGTGGGGATGGGTGTAAAACATAAAACTAACCATTGAAGAAAAAAATTATAAAGGGACTTGCAAGTGGAACGAGTTATCCGAAAATAACCAGGTAATAGAACATTAGTAAACCCACAGTATCTGATTTGAAGGGTAAGAAGAATACAACTTTTGGTATAATGTAACATCTACGAAAGTCCCTAGAAAACGAGTATGCTCCGAAAATTCAGTGTTTCTTAAAGAATCGAGTAATCCGAAAGTTTGTTTGCGAAAATAGACGGTTTTTGATTATTTGGATTATAGGGAATATAGTGCTGTTATTTATTATTGGAATATAATGCGTACGATATGTTGGCCTGTACGTTTTTGTATTTTAGTTTTCAGTATCAAGAAGTCAACAGCTTATATAGAAATATGTAGAAATTACCAGTTTTCAAGAGACACAAAATAAAACGGAAGCTTTCAGATAACTTCCTCGCGGTTGGTTTTCATAATATAGCTTATTTTCATTTCCCGACATGGCTTCAGAAATTTGAAGTAGCGCTCCAAGACTGACTGGGCTGCCGCTGAATAAAACATGAAGCCAGAGTCTGGACAGTATGGGGTATGAAAGTGGAAGTGAGAGGGGCTACAAAAGGCTTCAAAGGGAAAATGACCAGACGCAGAGTTTTCAGCATAAGCCTGCTGAAAGAAATTATGAAAAGCGATTCCTCTATACAGGATGTTTGTGTTTCAACCTCAGAAAAACGACTACACTGATTTTGTAAGAAGGAAACCAGCTAAAAAATAATACCTACGCACTACTACTCCGTCGGAACAATTCAAAACCAATGAAAATTCAGTTCATAAAACCATTAATTTAATCTTCAAAGTTTGATAATTATTTTATTTATTATATAATTATAATATTTTTTTTAAATATAGCTATGGCTATGAAATATTTTATGCGACTGATATATT
Source organism: Limnephilus lunatus (assembly GCA_917563855.2). Classification (NCBI taxonomy): domain Eukaryota; kingdom Metazoa; phylum Arthropoda; class Insecta; order Trichoptera; family Limnephilidae; genus Limnephilus; species Limnephilus lunatus. The sequence goes on along the minus strand of OU830598.1, from coordinate 71,424,661 downwards.
TGCGAAGGAAAAAAAGGTTGGAGATAAAATCTGGTGATTTGTAATGTTTGTAATTGAGAGTAAAAAAAATGGAACATCGTATCAAATCATTAAATAAGGCGCCATATTTTTTGTTATTCGTAGGTGTTCTTCAGTAGTAGTTTATCTACTAGGACACATATGCCTGTTTTCAAGCTATTTACCAGATATACATATATGTAATGTATAATGTATATCTGGTAATGTACAAACATTACCAGATATACATATATGTAATGACGCATGAGGCGTATCTTGATTAAAAAAAACGAAAATTCTGGAAAAAGAGTGTTCCGGCAATGCCGGATACTAAAGCTTTTAAGTTTAAGCATTTAAGCTTTACATCAATAAAATAAAATTAACTATTTTTTTAAATTGAATTAGGCACCTAAATCACACTATTCACTCATTTGTCAAAAAACATGTGAAAAAACTGCGTTTGCAGTATTCCACTATGTTTTTAACCAAGCCAATATAAGGTATTTTTTCCTGGGTGTTCCTTAATATGACATTGGTCCAATTGTTGATAACATTAAAGTTTAATAATAATTCCTGAAATTATGTAAGAAACATTCAAGACAACGTTAAAATCTGCAGCCGGAAGTTAACTCCTCAGGTGGGGACGTCAAGTTTGCGGGTATGAGTTACCCCGTGAGTTACCGCAGAAGTTCAACTATTAACTTGATTTACTTAAGATTGCGGGAAATGGACCAAGTTATATTATACGCCGGATAACAACATTACGGGCAGGAGCAGACTAAGGGGAAATTCCAGCAATAAGACAGTTGTGAAAAACCTTTTTTAAAAAATTAAAAGCTTGACTCCCCATCTCAGATTGAAAAAAAAAATCTCGCTAGGAAACTGAAATACTACCTTAAGTGAACTATTTCTGCCAACATCTAATTACGTCCACTATTAAAATACACAAAAAAATGTATGTAAAAATTGTATATTCCAAGATTACCAGAATACCATTCACAATACAATAGAGTACAGTCGATCGATAAAAATTGATAGGATAACTTTCGGAAACTTCTCATCGTTCCCTAGGACAACTGCAGGTCGCTAAGGCACAAACAACAGTTGACGTTGAACATAATATTAATATTAAGAACACTAAAGATGGGTTGTTTCAAAAAATTTAAACACTTCTTCAAAATATTTTACTATTCAAATTCTGTGATTGTTTAAGTTTTATGATGCAACTGTCATATTATATAATAACAGAACTTGAATAGAACTTACACAGAACGGGAAAATTAACTTTAAATATTTGATGAATTGTTTGAATTTTTTTAAACAACCCGTCCTTAGTCATTGTGAACTGTTACTTATTCATTGGCGACCTGCAGTCAAGTTAGGGAACGATGAGAAGTTACCGAAAGTTATCCTATCAATTCTTATAGATCGACCGTCGTGGGGACCAGGGTGGTGAACTACACTTCACAACCCTGACGACCACAACCCTCCCTAATTGGGAAATGAAAAAACATGAAATTTTCAGAAAAATAATCATATTGTTCTCAAAAAACGTGATATTGACATCTCCAAAAACAACTATAAAGCAAGAAATATCAACGTGTTCTGAAGAATCAAATTTTTGGATCAACGAGCACCGACGCGAAGAAATTTACAACAAAATTAATGTTATTCAATGGTCAACTGAAAAATGTTCAGTGAATAACGTCGTTAATTTTTGTAAAGAGCTTTAAAAATCCATTTGACTGGAAAAAAATAAGATAAGGAGCAAGTGACTGTTCCATTTTTTCAATCGTTTTCAAATCGAATAAAACCGGCGTAAGCAAGTAAGGTAATTTACTACGGTTAGCCAATTACTATTTAATTTATGAGTGAAAAAATAAATATTTTCATATATGTGGAACTGTAAAAGTGACTAAGTAATATATTATCTTCTCAGCTGTGTTTATGTTGTAATTTAAAAATGAAACGCCCTCTTACGGCTGCCAGTCCATCCCTGAGTAAGGTTACAGACAGAGCCAAACCACGAATTTTAAGTGATTCTAAAATTAACCGCACTCTCCTAACTCTGGGCTAACTGCTCAGGGCTTTGTGTTGAACGCCAAATATAAATAATATTAAAAGGTTTTTTGTAGCCGCTGTTTATAGGTTAACGAATAAAAAGGCCTTTAAAAATTCTCAAAATGGATAACACTTTCGGACGATGAAGCTTCGCAGGCCTTTTTCGTTTTACTGTAATGGCGGGCAATCCTTAGAACGACCTACCATTTTTTATGTCAACTTCATTTAAGTCAGCATTTAAAAATCATAGAAATTATAATTTTTTTTATAGAAACACAAACATTCAAATTGATGGATGTATGGAACGTAAAACAAAATGTTGTAACTGTGAGTGTAGGTACATCATATTTCATTATTAATTTAACTACCACCAAACGTAAAGATTAAATTTTTTAAAAGCATAAGGGGCTATTTCACCACTTCTGATTAATTATTGAGTATTCATCAAGCAACTTTTTTTTTTACATTAGCTCCACACAGGAGGCCCTGGGAAAATAATTACCATTTGTAAGTGAAATACCGTATTAGACATTGTAAAAGACCATGAAACTAAACTCTTAGTAAAAGACCATCGAAAAAATTATATATTCGTGAATTCTCAATTTAACTTGACCCATTGCCAGGGGCGCAGCTACCGCCGTATCAGCCATATGAATGATATACAGAGGCCCCTAACGTGTGTAAGCAAAAATTAGTGAAATTTTATCCACAATGTCACTTAATCTCGTGCTTTCCGGAAAAAAAAACATATTAAAAAACTGTCACACGTACCCATAGAGTTTTCACTTCAGAAATGACAAAAGTCAAAAAAGCAATCTCTTTTTTTCCCGGGTTAAGCGTGCGCTCAAAAGTAAAGAATCCCGCAATAAACGATGTACAATCACAAACCACGGAAAGCAATATTTACGTGTTTTATTTCATTCCGGTTCAAACGTTATTAATTACATTGTAATACAATACAATAGTGTTCTTCTGATTATTTATTAGTTAATGAGTTTGATTTGTGAAAAAAATGAGTGAAAGGAAAAGAAATTATCCCAGTGGAGCTATGAAACGAAAAAGTAAACAGAAAAGGGAGGGGGTTATAAAAAATTCCCAAAATTTCTTCATTTTTTCAGAAATCAGCTTCTGTGAGTGATTTAGATTGCAATGGTAAGTGGTTTATCTACCAGTAGCGAAGAGTGAATTTTGTTTTTTTAAAGAAAAATGGCAACCTTCAATACATGCAAATACCTGATCGCGTATTGTACCGAGCCATAATAAGGGCCCCAACTATTTTTTATACAGGGCCCCTCTAAGGCACGCTACGCCACTGCTTATTGCCCATACTTTACGTAAATAAGGTTTTACTAAAATAGCACGAAGAACCTTGTGACGTTCCATCCATGTTGCTTACATTTACAATATATACGTTTTTTTCTTGCGTTAATCATAATATATTGTGACCAAATACAATGTTATTCAGTTAATATCTGCCCTGTGAAGGTACGTTATAAATTTAATTAATGTAGATAATTAAAAAAATTTTAGACAGCTATGTGTTATTATTTAATATTACACACCCAAGATACAAAAAATGGCTGGTTCTTAAAGCCAATTATATTATTTATTTATTTTAATATTGAAAGGCAAGATAGAGGGTCGCCGAGGGCCTGGTAGGAAACAAATGTTTTGGCTGCGAAATGTACGAGAGTGGACCGGCATTAGAAGTGTAGAGGAGCTATTCCGGGCACCGCAAGACAGAGAGACATTTTCAAGAGTGATCGCCAACGTCGGGGGGACCTGATAGGGCACACAACGAAGATTTTATTTTAATTTTATTTAATTATTTGTTTTGTGTACCTATTATATTACATAATATTAGAGGCACTGCTGAAAACTAGCTACATTCCAAGAAAAATCCTGAATGTGTAGCTGCGCACTGACCTTTTTTGTCAATCGAATAAATGAAAATGAACCAATTGTATTAAAAACTGTAAAAATCTATTGATAAATAAATGTTTTTATTTTTGTTATTATTACAAAAGCTTTTCTTTTTCTAAGTCACTATTTATCAAAAAGATAAATTGTGACTTAGAAACTTTGTCAAAATGGCTCAAATTAAATAAATTGAAACTAAATGTAAATAAGACAAAATACATGCATATAAGTAGAACAAATACGCATGATGAACCAAAGGTTTCTATAAATGGAGAAATCATAAAAAAAGTGGAAGAAATTAAATATCTTGGTGTCATCACAGACTCAAAATTGAACTTCTCAAAAAATGCAGATTACACAATTAAAAAAATTGAAAAAAATATCATTTCTTGGTAGAATCAGAAACAAAGTAAAGAAAGAAATACGACAGATAATATATAATACAATTATATCACCACACTTTAATAACTGTTCAAGCATTATTTTTTTCTGCAATGAAGAGAAAATGAAAAAACTGCAAATACTGCAAAATAAAGGAATGCGAATAATACTTAAGCGCAACATATACACACGGATACGAGACATGCTAAAAGAGCTAAATATGTTAACGGTGAAGCAAACTGTGTAAATGAATGTACTTACTTTTTTACAAAAAATTAACATGGGGATGATGTCTAAGGAACTAAAAAGAAAAATACATTATAATAATGAAACACACGGACACGGGACAAGAAATTCAAAGCGAATTAGACTGCCGCGGCAGTCTAGCCGGCAAGAAAAAAATCAAGCACCAAGAAATCTCTGATGTACCAGGCCGTCCAACTGTATAACAACATCCCGAATGAAATTACTGAGATAGAAAATATAAATAAGTTTAAAAAATAATTACGAAAGTATGTCCACCTTAATTATTAATGTCTTTATTTATGTGTAATATTTAAAGAATGATTATGTTTGCCAATCAATGTAAATGTTTATATCTTTATAAAATATTAACACGCACAAAGATGTGAGCTAAATTAAGATTAATAAATAAATAAATAAACTTAACAGGGAAATCAACTCTCGTGTTTTCGTAATGGGAGAAGCGACTTCATGTTTTAATAATTTTTTGAAGTGTGGAAATGAGGTATTTGGTAAAAGCGCACAATTAGCCGGCAATGAAATCGACTTATGTACCTATAAGTAAAAAATAAACGCGAATATGTAACAATCAAAACCATAGAAATTTATATAAAATAGTACCAGCGGCCGGCGTGGACCAGGGGTAAGGCTTTTGACTCGCAACCCTAATTTCGCAATTATTTATTAAAAATAACGTATAATATATTTGTGGCACGTTCCAGAGTGGAAAATACTCTCAGTATCGCCCTGGTGTAAGACCACAATTCAGAATTGAAACTTTGCTTGAAATGGTTTTAGTCGTATTTGGTGACCAGATCTGAATAGCCAGGTACCTTCCCACCTTCCTCTTCTTCATTTCCTTCACATCCTCACTACCTCCAGCCTCACAACATACCCCAATTGGGGATGCCATAGTCTCTCTGACTCCAGACGGGAGCAGTTGGGACTCTTGTGAGGTATTCACATAAAAAAGCACTAATTTAGATAAAAAAAAATATCACTTACCTACTAGGAAAACGAGTTTTAATAGTCTCCACCCATCACTGATTTCTTATTTAAGTAAATAAAGTAAGAGATGTTTACCTGAAACCAAAACAAACATTCATTAAAATCTACATACTAGTAGTCCTAAAAAACGTGATTCTAATTTACTCTCATTCGAAAATTCCCTCTGAAACCATTAAATTTATAAATTGGTACGTACCACTACTTAGTTATATTACCTACTACTTAATTATATTACTACTACGTACCTACTACTTAATTATAAACAGTATATTATCGTAATCATTTTTCGTTTCAAATAATAAATCATGTCATTTGTCCAAAGAAACTTCACAACGCCATCTACTGGATGGTTATCTAACCTTTTAACTCACACCGCCATCTGTTAATTTGCATACAAATTAAATCCACACCGCCTGCTGGCCTCGTCCACCATCATATAAACCTTCCTTATGAATCACTCTATCTATTGGTGAAAACCGCATGAAAATCCATTAAGTAGTTTTTGAGGTTATCGCAAACAGACAGACAGACGCGGCGGAGGACTTTAATTTACAATATGTAGAGATATATTCGCTGGCTTCACGACTGAGATTCGGCCTCAATACCTATATTTGTTTCTTATTGAACCTTTATTAGTATTAGTATTAATTAGTATTGATTCATAATTGAAAACTTTATTTTAAGCTATAAAAAATCAAAAAACACACTTCTTGATACCACCACTTTAATTGAATTAATGGATGAGCTTGAGATAAGCGAAATCTGGTTGACTGTCATTTATTAATTCAATTAAAGGGGTGTATCACAAAGTCAGCTTTTTCCAATGACTGAACAAAATACTAAAGAGAAGGAAGAGGCATACCATACCGAACATTCTGTCCAAACGGTTATACAAAAATGCTGGCGGTTTCCATGATTATTATTCAGATTATATGATAAGTAATAAATATTGATTCCATCTTGGCCGCCATTTTTGTATAGACGTTTGGACGTTTATTGGTAAGCCAAGTACTGGAATTTTATTTAGTCATTGTTTTTTTTCATTTAATGACACACATTTTTCATTTGATTTCATAATGTCACACCACTTTCGAAAAAAAATTCATGAATTTTTTTTTAAGTCAATCGGCGGCGGCGTAGCGCGAATCTTCAATGTAAAAATAATATTGAGATTTAGAACTTGGTAATTCTTGATTCGTGATTTGGAACTGTGTAAGGGCCGTTTCTTACTACCGAATTCCGAATTGCAAATTAATTATTAATCAACTATGTCCTTTATTTACCTTATTATAAGGGAACACAGAAAAAAAAAATTTACGCATAAGATATTTATTCAATTGTTAAATTAATTACTGCCGTAAGTTATGCACAATTAATTAATCTAGAGAAAAATACTTTATTTTATCACATTCTGCCAGATACCTATATCTACAAAATAATATTATGTAGATCTACCTTGAATAAGCATTACGGTAATGCCTACCATTCATTTCGAACGTTAACTTTGTGGACTTATTACTACCAAAAAATATAGCAAGGTCATTGAAATACAACGGTCGTAGGTTAACTCAAATAAACTGAATGGTGTATTTAGTATCACCTTATCTCTTTCTACAATATTCCAGGTATTATAAGAATCTGTTTTGAGTGGCGCGTTGGATGGTAGACGCAACCAGGAAGTCCGTACCGTCTGAAAAGTGATAGCCTGGTAAAGTCCAGACATTTATAAATGCCTCGGAAAAAGGAAAATTGTAAAACTCTTCAACTTTAGACGTAAGGAAAAATGGGCCTGCCATTTCAATGAATAAAATAACTTAGTTGCCTGCGAAACGGAGTGTCGTAGATACTTTTATTGTTATATCATTTAATTATTCGAAAGTTATAAAATATCGCAAAGGTATTTATGTAACTCGAACAGAAAATTGCATTTTATATTAGCGGGTAACCTACCCAATATTATACCAATAAAATTTATAAATTTCTTTTCTCATTAAAAAAAAAAGTAAAATATCGAATAAACAATATTGCTTTGGTTTTTTTTACGAGCACATTGAAGTTATGAATATTACAAGCCAAAATTGTTTATGATGGAAATATAAGGACAACGAAATTATGTGCATTGATCTAGATATTCCATACAAAATGTACAATGCAAATTTCATGACGCCATATTTCATCGTTAGATGGTTTTTGATGTTACAGTTTTATCGAATAAGTATTTTATGAATGCATGCCGAATAAGTTAGTTTAGTACGTATAAGCAGGTATCTTTTATTCATTCAAATATCTATTAATGTTTGAAAACATTTTTTGTCCAAGGACGGGTTGTGTAAAAATTTTTTAACAATTCACCAAATTTTGAAGTTTTGAAAATTTGAAAGTTCTATTCAAGTTCGGCGATTATTTCAGCATTTTATGATGTAACTGGCTCACATTGATATAATAACAGAACTTAACACCGAGCTAGAAATTAATATCAAAATTTGATGAATTCTTCAATTTTTTTTAAACAAAGTGGTTAAACCCTTAAATTGTGTTTTATTATTTTTCCAATACAAAAACTTTTCAATTTTAGGGAATTTTTTTATTTTTATTTCGAGCACTCAGTTTAGTCGCAAACTGTGTGAATTAATAAATCAAATATGTATCACAAAACATAAAGAGCTTCGTTATAATAAACATGTAAATATGAACAGTTTATGAATAAGCATGAACACAATATTGTCATTTTATTATCTTATTGCTTAGTCCAGTTATCACAGCATCCATTTGCTACGAGCCGCTGGGCTAGTAACGTACGGCCACACAAGTTGCGAGATCATATCAATTATTAAGATTTATTTCTATGATTTATAATCTCTTGGTAGCAGTTTCCCTCGTAAATAATATTTAATTCACAGTTAAATGCAAATTGACAATACAAGATTGTCTTAATTATACATTAAAAACAGACTGAAAAATTTGAAAAAGTGCATAAATTTTGAATGAATTATCTGAAATTATTCGAATTTTCAATGTAAATGAATAGCAATAACTGGGCGCCACGTCTCAATACTTCAAAAGCATTATCATTTTTACTAAACACATCATTACATATGGTTTATGGCCATGGTAAGGCGCGCCAAAAGATAGAGACGTATTTAAGGATTTTAATTACTAAGTCAATGACAGAGCGATATCTTTAACCCTGATGTCAGGTGTTACTCGTTCGAAACCCGAGCAAGCCAAACATGTGATAATTATTTTTGAATAAGAAGAAAATAAAATTTCGATATTCTGTAAAAAAAACGTTCAAAATTAAAAACTTTTCTCTTTTTCTTGGTCATATTTTCGGTTAGATTGTTATTGATATATTCTTCAATCATATATTACATTGATGGGAATAACCTTCAAAAGTTATAAAAAAAGAGTTTTTCTTATAAAAAATGATATCTATTTAATAACAAAATGAGAATTGTCATGTTCTATCGAATGTTATCTTTATTTTTCTTCCCCTCCCCGATATTTCCTTCATCCTCCACAAGTGGGCTTCCATAATTTTCGGGCTTTGAAATGAAACAGCGTCAATAATTTTATCAGCGCTTTATAGTATGTTATTAGAGGGTTTAGGCTGTGAAGGGGTCGCAATAAATGCGATCGCCTCGCTTACGTTACTGTTACCCAAGTGTCCAATGTCCTTTGTCCATGTCCAAGCATTTCTCCAGAATTGCGAGTAGAGTCGTGAAAGTCCAGCGGGCGACCATAGCAAAATATGGCCATTAAATGCCAAAGACACCGGTTGTATTAAAGCGCTCGTTACGACCTATTAAATCATAAATGCAAATGTTGTGGAACGGATTCAGGCGGCTAAATTGCATAACAGATGCCGGCTGAGCCATTAGATATGTTAGTTTCGTCCAGAGAGTCCGCACAACGCACGGATTCTATGGCAAAACAGTTTTTTTTTCAACGAGTATCTACCTAACCAGTGGCGATGTTCGATTTCGATTTTAAAGTAAGTTTTGCAGAGAACTCCCTAAAGAGGTAGGACAACAAGTTAATTTTCTGTTATACTCACTTTAAACAGCGAGCTATTTAATTTCAGTGATATAAAGGTAAACCGTATTGCCTGAGAGCGAGTTCGAAATGTATCCCGGAAAGTGAATTTATTAATTTAGCGACTATTGTAATTTCTATCTAACTAACCATTACGCCGTTTTCCTGCAGGGGTAAGCAGGGAAGATGGATCGCCATACAACTCGGTCTAGGCACACACTCTTTGCCTCATTCACATTCGTAGATCGTCGCACACATACTCTTCTATTATTCTGACTCTTGACATAGCCCGACTCAAGTATCTGAGTCACTTGGTCGTGCAATGTCTTCCTCGGGCTTCCCCGACTTTTTCTACCATTCACATTTACGTCATATATTCTTCTTACACCCCTTTCATCGTTCATTCACTTTACATGCCCAAACCATCTGAGGGTCCCTTTCTTAATCTTCCTTATTTGTCTTGCATGCTTCGCGGATCTCCACATTTCTCACACGATCATACATGGTGTTACCATACATCCGCCTCATGGATCTCATTTCAGCAGCATTCAGTCTAATTTCATCCTTCCTCTACCAGTTCCATGCCTCACTGCCATACATCAGGATAGGTACCAGCACTCCATTGAGGACTGCTAGCTTTGCTTCTCTTGACAGATTTTTTATTAGCGCCAACGGCATTGGAATTTACCCTTCTTTCAATATCTCTCTCGTAAACATAATATCCAGATACCCAAATTCATCCACCTGCTCCAAGTATTCATCATTCACAACTATATTGCTCACTGTTTTCGTACTCTGTCTTTCAAGACTTATATTCACCATTAACTTATTCTTAATACATACTTTATTCACCCGAGACTGTAGATCTTCCATACTGTTAGAAATCAGCATCGCATCATCAACAAGCAACACTTTAAATATCGTGTCCAATCCCACCCCTTTCAATTCTTACATACAATTATCCGAGAGTAGATTGAATAACAACGTTCTGTTCTATTAAATAGTTTATGTACAAATACACTAGTGGCGCCTCAGCGGTAAAACGTGCTTACATGAAAGCCGCCGCTACCCGAATTTCTACCGATTTCTTACATATCTCCCTTAAATATTCGACGTTAAGCTCTTAAAAAAATACTTGTTATTTTTGAAGATAATATCTATACGTTCCCCACGCCAAAACTCAAATTATATGAAATTCCCTTGATAAAAAGAATGGCAAAGTATGCTCCGAAAATTATTGTAAACACGTTTGTTTCAGTTATTTTACAAGTTATATGTATGAAAAAATTCACAATCAATTTAAATAGAGTCGTGTTTTATTAAACACTTTTACAATTTTTGCGTCAATTTTATCGTTTTAAGTATTAGCGCGTTCTCTTTAATCTTCGTAATTACATATCTCTCCATCTTCTTCTTTTTGAGAGGGGGATACGGCGCCTTAATTCCCGTCATTCTGAATTTTTACTGATTTATAATATTTTACCTTTGAACACGTTCAGCCTTACTAAAAAAACGCCATGAAAATTTTTATTCAATTGATAAACGAATGCGAAAATCTTACTAATTAAAACTGACAATAGGTTAGATTCTATGAAAACATTTTCTGCGTATAACAGAATAATGAAAAAATAAGATATAATAAAATATTAGGGTAGATTTGCTTGGGTTGTGTAGTTTGGGGTAGGTTAGGTTTAGTTTTTTTTTCACTTTTCAATTTTCGGTTTCAATCTTCTCTTTTTTCAATGTTCGGTTTTCACAGTGTTCCATTTTGTCATGGAGACGCGTCGCACCCCTACCGGAGTCTGGATGACGCTATTCGGCAGTAATAGTGGACGCACCGTCTGTCTTTGTTTATTCGTCCAAAATACAGTAAAGACACTGGAAATGATGTAAAATTGTCTCTGCATGACATTTGGTGCGCCGCCCATCGCGAGATCAAACACTCACTTGAGAATAATGTTTCGAACTGTGTATATTTTCACTGGACTACGTATTGTTCATAAACTTATTTAATTTTAGGTACTTTCCATAAATTTTCTTTTATAGAATTTATAATGTTATGTATGTTATTGTGCAAAAAAAGATTAATGATGCAATTTTAAATTTCATGTATTAAGATCTGCGGTTTTTTCCTTTCCAAATTCGTGCTCCGGCTCTCAAGTGTATGCACAGTATTGCACAGCATATGGGCCGCGGTACCTAGTGTGAAAACACTGATTTAATAATTATTATTATGCAAGATTAATAAACCAGTTTCTGCCAATTTAGACTGATTTCTAGAAAATTCATTGACGAGATTTAAACATTGTGTTAAAGGTTATAAAATTATGTTCTGTTTAAATCCATCGCAATAGGAAGAAACCAAACATAATTAAAAACCGCTAAATCGAATGGAAAATTCATTAAATTAATAAAATATGTTTTCAGAAGTAATAAATACATAGTTTTCTTCACGGAACTGGCTTCCCGACTACTTCCAACGTCCCAACAATCTACAGCTAGTGAGACTATGGCATCACCAATCGGGGTTATGTTGTAAGGCTGAAAGTAATGAGGTGGGGTAGAGGAAGGTGATAAACAACTAAAGCCATTTCATGCAATATTTCAATTCTAAATTGTCGTCTTTCACTAGGGTGATATTGATTATGTATTGTGAAACAACGCAAATTAATTAAATAAAATTTACATGCGCACGCAGGGATTTGAACACACGACCTCTTGTTGAGATTGCTTGAAAGTCTTTTCCCTCGGCCACGGAGGTCTTAACCATCATTCTTGGATACTCGGAAAGAGATATCAAATTTTTAGGGATGTCCTCTGCAGGTTGCCGACCGCAATAAACACAACGGAAGGAGAAAGTGGTCGGCAAACAAAACACGAAGCTTTTCAACAGCCTGACAAGCAGATTGGTACTCGCCAGGAGGAAGACCAGGGGAGGTGAATGGATATCATCAGAAATCAAGGGTTTCAGCCTGACAGCTCTGCCGAATTTTTATTAAAATATGACACAAGGTAATCATCACGGTAATAACTGTAATCACGTGATAAATTTACTAGAGAAATCAGTGTTTCCGTGTAAAGTAGTCCCGAGGATGTCGACCATCCTCTCCCTTCTCACTTCTCACAAGTGTTGCAATTGCTGAGGAGAAGAGATAGTGGATAACTATGATGGCAAATAAAAAAAATTTGTACGATTTTACTTTTCTTAAAAATAAATACAAACATTCTTGGGTTTCGAATAACCTGACAAGCGAAAATTGTTCCTTGGTCGTGATGGAGGACTTAGCAAGCTGAAGAATTGAACCCACGATGCCTGGGCAAGACGCCATCACTGCCATCATGCCATCACGCCATCATTTCAGCCACTGAACTATGAAAATTATGATGTCTAAAAAGAGTAAATATTTAATTATACGCGGTGTCGGGAAACTCGTAGCGCAAGCGGAAAACTAGTAAAACTATCTGAGCTTTTTGATTTAATTGTTTCATTGTACTATTTTCAATTTTTTTCGGCTTATGAAGAGTTTAAAAAACTTTTGGAGCCGGGTATTTGCTTCGACGCATTTTAAAATATATTAGATACAACTCATGTTAACCCTCTAGAAAACTTCAATCATTTTTTTTCAAATTAGAAGTTAAAAATTCTAACTTAGACTCGATTTTCTCGAAACGAAAGCTCTAATTAAAAAAGTTACACCGCAAAATCGATTCCAAATGTGATTGAGTTTCAGGTTCTATTCCCCTTATGCCACCGGTTTCCGGATACAGCGTATTATTTATATTATTGTACGACATGATCCACTTACAACGGTAAATAGTAATATATTCGGAAATAAATTATAATATAGATTAAATCGTAAGCAAAACATATGTTTATCCAACATTCTCACATACTAAGTGGTTTCAAATACATATATAACCTAATTTCTATAAAAGATAAGATCTATACTATATTATAGATCTTGTCTTTTATACATATAAAACGTAATTTCTTTAAAAGATTGGATGTATAATATAGTATAGATCTTATATTTTATAGAAATTAACTTGTATATGTATTTGATACCACTTAGTATGTGAAACTGTTGGATTAACATATTTATTGCTTACGATTTAAACGGAGTGTGAGGAAAGATAAAAGTAGCTTAAATAACTTGACTGCGCCTGAAAACCTCCCTTATTCATTCAATTTCACGCCACCTCGCCGGAAGGGAGTTGCCTAATAAGGGGTGTTACACCTGTCAGGACCCTTCACATTGACAAAAGGGCGCTGAACATTTCGGAAAAGGTTCAAATAAAGCAAATTATCAACAATTCGGATGGATACCTATTTTAAGCAACGTTGAAGAATACGGCCGATCTTAAGAAACTCAACGAGAAAAAAGAGAGAAAGAAATGTGAAAGATATTTAAGCTTTATTGAAGGGTAAGAATAGAACAGACTCGGTCGACGATATCGACCTTAAAACCACATCAAAATAGCTATTAATATTAATAACTTAAAAAGAAAAAAAAATGTGGAAAAATTGCAATATTTTTTTTATGATTTATTATTAAAAATGCGATATATAAATAACTTTCTTGTCAGGGAAATGTAAATGATGAGGTGTGTGTACTACGTAATGTGTATGTGTGTAGCTCACACCGTAACTTTATGGAGGGAGATATTTATTTATTATTTTTTTTATTGATCTATATACGTGATGTTTACAATATATTATTCGATGCCTGTATAGAATGAAGACACGAATTATCGTTGATTGATTTATTGAATATTCTTACATTATTTATCGTTGATTATTAATTGCATTAGCAATTTTTTAACATTAGCTCTACACGTCTGAGGAAAGTAATTCCCCTCTGGGCCTACATCATCTTTGAGGATGGTGTGTGGAGGGTGTTTTGAATAAAAAGAAGGAGATTAAGTTCTGGGGAGGAAAAAGGTGTGAGGGGTGGGTAGGAAACTGGGGGTCGGTGTCTCTAGGAGTGAAGGATGTATGAAACCATCCCTCAGATTGCGGTGCAAGGCGATGTTCCGAGAGGTTCCTGCTGGAGAGATCTAAAGGTCTCCTTCAACAAGTTCGATCCGAGCTGTTGGGCAAATTCATCAACAGTCAAGACCCGGACAAACCTCGCAACATGAACCCAGGCACCGTGGGAAGGAATCTGGGGGTTATTGGGTCCAGGAGTGACGGACGTATGAATCCATCCCTCCCAGTGCGATGCAAGGTGATCTTCCAAAAGGCACCTGATTGAGAGGTTACAAGGCATCCCTCAACCAATTTCTCCCGATCCGGCCTGGTGGGCAGACACACCCACCGCCAAGACCCGGACAAACCTCACCCCATGATCCCGGGCACCCCTGCTAAGTCACCAAATGTAGCGAACCACTAAGGATGACCTATGGCGGAGGTGTTGGCTATCCAATAGATGGTTTCCGGGGCGGCGGTACCCATACCCACCTCCCAAATTGAAAAAAATGTTTTATCCACCACAAAATATTTATTTTGCAACACTAGTTACTTATCTACCCGACTTCGAGATTTTTTTTCATTGAAATATTTCTACCTACTATTTGGATTATATTTCACGACGCCAGAACTCATAGTTAGATATAATGTAAAACAATGGTAATGTTGATCTCAATTTTACAAGTTCTAATTATAATAATCACGAAATAACATATTTTTAACTATTTCATTAGATGTAAGCATAATGAGTAAGATTAAGAATGATGTTTTGGGCATGTAGAGCGAATGAACGAAGAAAATAGTGTAAGAAGAATAAACGACGCAAATGTGAATGGTAGAAGAAGTCGGAGACGTCCGAGGAAGACATGGCACGATCAAGTGAATCAGATACTTGAGTCGGGCCATGTCAAAAGTCAGAATAATAGAAGAGAATGTATGAGACGATGTATGAATGTGAGTGAGGCAAAAAGTGTGTGCCAGGACCGAATTATTTATTTATTTATTTTATTTATTTATTTGCAAAAACAGCATAAAACCAATACATTGCAAGAGTTTGTTTGACGGTCAGTCCTCTCTGCCTACCCCTGCGGGGAAACGGCGTAATGGTTAGTTAGTTAGTTAGTTAGTCATTAGATCGGTTTTGTAAAACTATACTATAATAATAATTTAATTGTTTAATTTTATGAGTGAAGAAATATTATTTACAGGTTAACGAATTTGGCTGAAGCAAAGTACCGAGTTTGGCGCCAAGTCTTGAAGAGTCATCTTACTTAATTCCGGCCGCAATTTTAAATGGCAAAGAAAACGAACGAGTGGCTCTCGATTTATACTCACTGTAAGCAAAGAACACAAAAAACTTCCGTTTAAAAAAATATGCAAATTCTGAGGCATCAATGCATAATTTTCCTGAATACCGCAAACTTCTAGGAATTCAAACATTGTGACCAAATCTCTGAACGTCTTTTCATAAAGATTTATGGTTATAAAAAGTACAGCGTGGTATTTTTTACGGAAAATAAATTGTTATTGGCTATGACGAATGACAGTAGATGTTGTGTAACTCGAAGTAAATGATTCTAACGACGTTGTACACAAATAAAAACAAAAATCAGCCGTGAAGAACATTGGCAAGAATCATTTACTTACAGAATATTATTTTGCATAAAATGCTCCGTCGGTCACGAGTCAACAACAGAAATATCTATGAAGTCCACGAACTCGTATCTCTACGTCTCTAGTTCCGATTTAAATAAATTAAGCTCTGATATGATATTCTTAGCAAGACTCATTCCCGTACGTTTCTCAAGAATTGAAATAATACGACGTCATTATAGTTTCAGTTCGGAAGACTTCCGACTTCCTTCACCAAAGATATGCACTTCTCCCATTGTGTAGAGCGCATTTATAATAATAGGTACGTCTTTGTATGGAAGCATCAAGTTCTTATCACAAATAATGCACCTTATCATCACAAATAAGATATGCAATAAATAAGTTTTTCAAATAGTTACGAAATAAATTCTATTTTCGTGAAACCCATCTCCGCAATTATAAATCCATTGATTTGCTCTCTGATAATATTGTTATGATGCGGGTTCAGTGTCATTGTCCCTGTACAATTTTATAACGTAGACAATAATATCTGAGGCAAAATAATAACATTTATTCCTCTCTTAATATGTAGAATTGAATGGATACCAGATATAGGGTATAGGATAGGAGTAGAAAAGATTTTCTCGAATTCAACTGTCCCATGTGACAGAATAATGTATTGCTTCTAAAATCATTAATTATGCTGTGTTGTAATCTATTACTTCGCTGGACCGTATAAGATTATCATCTAGCGTATTAATTGTGACATATTTTTCTTCGACTTGCTAGAAATGCTCGATTCACGCAATTTCTTCTGTCGGCATAAAAAAAGCTCACCGACGTGAAAATTCTCACATAACTTCATAGTTTATTTGTTGAAAAAAAATGTTGCTATTTTTTTTCATTGTATCAACGCATTGTAAAATTTCCTAAATTTTCCATGGAAACACGAAAATATTTTGGTCTCCACTTCTGAAATGTCAACAAATGGGTACATAGAAAGCGCTAAAACACAGAGACGCAGTACCTACGTGATACCTTAAAAAGAAAATACCACAAAGAATGGAAGACCATGAAACTTAAACGTTTACAATACATTTTACGTAACAATAACAAAATGTGAATGTTTTTTGTACATAATGTTATGCACCATTTCTTCCTTCGTTTGATCTCCGCACGTTCAGTCGATCGAGTGATATATGAGTATGAACTTGGTTTATTCTGAAGAATTCGATGTCAAAGAATCTGCGTTTGTATCCTCGATGATTTATGTGCTTCGGTTCGTACGCTCGCTACTCGGGCATTGTTTTTGAAGAACTGGACGCCTTCTAGGCGATGACACGTCTTTTTGTATCTCTCGTTTGATAATTTAGGTATTTTTTTGTGAAAAACATCCTGAAAGATGGTTTCTGAAACGTGGAAGCTGAATGTATTATATTATTTTTATTTACGACTTTGATCCCATTATTTTTGGTGTCAATGTGGTAAATTATTTAAAGGAGACTTCGGTTTAAGTTAGACCAGAATTCGTTATTCCCATGCCGCGATTCGGTGGTCCTTATAAAGTTCTCGATGTTAATAAACAAACACAAACTAAAATCAAAATATTATAATATCGCTATTAAAAGGATACTTCATGAATATAAAAATCCACATTTTCAAGCCTCCGTGGATTATTTAGGATCGGTTTTCCCTTTGCCGTATTTTTTCTATGGTGTCCTGCTTTAATAGAACTGTCTACTCAAAAGCACAAAATGAGTTTTTTTCTTATTGTGTGTTTTTTTGTTCTTTGTTCTATTTTGTGATTATTGGAAAGACCATTTTTTCGAATATTTTTATAAAAATATGATTCCGTACCGAACTACTTAACTGTTGGGTATTTCCTTTTATCGGGTTTTATTGACTTGGATAAGTACTGAAAGTAGGTATGTTGCCTGTTGTATGCTGATGATGCGGTGCTGATTTCTAACAGTATGGAAGATCTACAGTCTCTCGTGTCTAGGATGAACAAAGTATGTATGAAGAATGACTTAATGATGAATGCCGTTGATGAGTAAGTCTAAAGGGTGTTTTAAAGAGAGAGTACGCAAACAGTGTGCAGTATTGTTGTGAATGAAGTGGATGAGGTGGATGAGTTTGTGTATCTGGGTAGTGTGTTTACTTGGTAGTTGTATGTGAAATATTGAAATAAGGGTAAATGCAGGTAACTCCATTAATGGAAGTCTGAATGCCGTTGGCGCTAATAAAAAAACTGTCAAAAAAGCGAAGCTAGCAGCCCACAGTGGAGTTCTGGTACCTGCCCTGATGTATGGCAGTGAGGCATAGAACTGGCAGAGGAAGGATGAATGCTATTCAATGAGATCCCTGAAGATGATCGTGTAAGAAATGTGGAGATCCACAAAGAATGCAAGGCTGACGTAAGCGTAATGCGTAAGATTAAGAAAATGACCCTCAGGTGGTTTGGGCATGTAGGAGCGAATGAATGAGGAAAGGAGTGTAAGGAGAATATATGACGCAAATGTGAATGGTAGAAGAAGTCGGGGACGTCCGTGGAAGACATGGCACGATCAAGTGAATCAGATACTTGAGATGCCATGCATTGAGGGCCATTTCAAGAGTCAGAATAATGGAAGAGTATGTGTGAGACGATGTATGAACGTGAATGAGGCAAAGAGTGTGTACCAATACCAAGTTGTTTGGCGGTCCGTCCTCTCTGCCTACCCCTGCGGAGAAAAAGAGTGATGGTTAGTTAGTTAGATAGGTACTTAAATTCTTTGTGATTAAATACCTACAAACTTTTAATTGTATCCAAATATTTACATTAACTTTCACAAATAGACTAATCTTTGCGTGGTTTTACTATCGTCAACCAAAAAAAAACAATTTGTGTGACGGGATTATTATAGAAATGCACTATTTTATCGGTAAATACATTTAGATTTTATTTTGGGTATAATCAATTTGCAAGTATGACACCGATTTAAATCAGTTCATATTCACTCTGGGTTGGTTGCAATCCGAAACCGGCGACATATAACGCGTCTCTTTATTCAGCCCTGCCAGAGAATTACCCGAAGATGCTTGGAAAGAACAGGAGAGCAACTAACTCTCTGGAAATACATGACCTTTTATCGGTCATACCAGCCGTGACATCCCTTCCAGGGATGACATCTGTAAGTCTGAGTGACGGGGTGAAAATTAACCAATAGCATCCCTCGCTCTAATTAGTAAGAGACGAAGCGAAGTGAAGAGACGAAGTGTTTGAGATCGAAGAACTAATCAATATACTCTGGGAGATCTGCATAAAAATTATATGGTTTATTACAGTTTGGAATAACACTATTCTGGGAGTATTTTTCAGACAGAATGACACCTCTGGACAGATTATTCATCAAACCAAAACAACATATTATAATATTATTAGGATAGAATTTTAGAGTAAACTTTAAAAAGGATTTTAGAGTAGTACTTAGTTGCGCTCTTTTGAGTGAACTCAGGTCAATATTAGGCTAGAATGTTACATTCGAAATATCATATTTTTACATTCAATTTCTTTATACACAAATAGTTCGTCAAAAACCAAAAAATATTCATTGATATTAAATTTTATAGTGCCTACCCACTGAGTTTTTGGTCATTTTGACCTAAGGCCATAGTTATAATTATTTATATTTAAAAAATGACTTAATAATAAATATTTTATATTAACCTGTTATTTACTGAAAACTCCCGTTTTAAACATTTCGCTTTCGCTAAGGTCTGTGTTCACATCTTTGCGCTGAAATCTTTCATCAAATATCCCCTTTCTTCAAACAAGTTGCTTGCGCGCTATATTGAGAAATGTCAGACGAACTACCAACAGAGCAATAGCAACGGCCAGTGGAACTTTTGGGAGCAGTATAAGTGTGTATTTGTATTTGTGTGTAGCGGTATTTGTGTGTAGCAGTATTAGTGTGTATTTGTGTGTGTGTGTATTTGTCTTTTTTGAGTTCCATAGAAGAGTACGCTGGTCTACGTGTTAAGTTTCTAAAACCACATTTGGACAAAGATCCTTTAAATACATAGCTTGCAAACAACACAATACACTACGAATACCAGCTACGATTAGGCAAACTGAATCTCAATGACCAAATTCAAACAAGATATAAAGAAATGGATTATTAGTATTAAACGTCACACTACTGCAAACATCTGTAAAAAAAATTACAAATATACAAAAAATCAATTTACATACGTCCTTACCCATATAAAATAAATTAAAATATTATATTTTTTAATACAAATTAATATATAATCTAACTCCACAAATAGATTTGACAGGATTTACTACTTTACTTCATCTCTTACTAAATTTACAAGATAACTCTATTTATGGGATTTACCCACACTTTCAATCATCTGTCTGTTTTAATTGTATTCAAATTAATAAGTGTTTAACCATAAATATTCTTATATATGATATTCATTTATGTACTTCTACGCCTGTCTCAACGCAGGTGAGATAGGCATCCAATAATATAATGTAAACATACCTATAGATAAATAAATAAAAAATAAAATAAAAAATTATCTCTGTGAATATCATTTAGTTCTTCAAATTAATGAGAGATTTGGAGCCACATCCTTACAGTGCATATATAAGGGGATGTTTCTGATTACACTGAATAATGTGAACCTAAATTTTACGTTGCATTGCACATATACTCGTAGTTTTATATTATTTATTAATGGGCCTGTAGATTTAATCTCTTACAATGCTTGCCATAGAGCCCAGGAGTTAATATTTAATTAGCGCCGTAGATGCATTTTATTTTACTCAAACGCTACACAAATAATCCAAATATTACTATTATTATTCTCGAAGGCATCTTATTGTACCAATCTGAATGCCAAGATTGGCTTTTAACGAGTGAATAAATTCCGATTTTTTTTTCAACTTTTCGTCAATTTTTGTTTTTCTTGGGCATTAATTATATAACAATTTCTAATGACGAATAACTTTTTGACGTATAACCTATATTCTTCTAACGCTCTACACTCTTTACAGTCAACCTATCTAAGCGTCCCTTTTGTTATTTAAAAAAAAAGATATTAACGTAGTTATAATTAATTATCCAATAACCTTGACAAAATTGAATAAAAATAAAAGGCTTGTATCATTCCCTTGCAGTAGGAAAAGAAACTACTGAGTTTGGATACAAATACGCACAATTATTAGATAAATGTGTTCTTGTATAAATATGGAAATAAAAAGTCGGGAAACATAAATAAGCGGTTTGTGAGTTTCAGACGTCTGGTGGTTTCTGTCCTTTACATACGTGAAAGCTTTTAGCGCGTACAAACTTTCAGGGAAATGAAATAGAGAATTTCATTCTGGGAGGACTTTTTTTAAATATGAACACCGCACAAGAGTCCCAATTGCTCCCGTCTGGAGCCAGTGAGACTATGACATCCCCAATTGGGGTATGTTGTGAGGCTGAAGGTAAAGGAGGGGAAGGAGATGGTGAAGAGGAAGGTGGGGAAGGGAGGCGTCTTCTAATATCTACATGAATTCCAAAAACTGAACAAATCGGACTAATATCTATGAGAACTAAAGCGAGGACGAATATCTACAGCACTGGCAGAAGTTGGATTTGCGTATGTGTAGCATATTAGAATAACGTAATATTGCGTATGCAGTTTGAAAAACTTAATTTATGTATGTATGTATGTAAAAATCCGTAATATCGGACTATTGGACACATTTAGCTGATTATTAAGCTGCCCTCTGTAGATATTAGTCCCACCTACGCTCCATAGATATAAGTAACCACTGGGACCGTCATAGATATTAGTCCGACCTTAGCTCTGTAGATATTAGTCCTCACTCTGAAGTTCATAGATATTTGTCCAACATATGAGCTATAGATATTCATCCGACATACAGGCTGTAGATATTAGTACCTGGAGTCGTGGGGAAGTACCTGGCTATTCAGATCTGGTCACCAAACACGGCTAAAGTCATTTCAAGCAATGTTTCAATTCTGAATGGTGGTTTATAACAGGGCGATACTAAGAGTATCTTCCACTCCGGAACGTGCCGCAAATATACCATATATTATTTTAAATTAATTAATTTCAAAATAACACAAATCAATCAAATAAAATCTATTTGCCACGCCGGGATTCGATCCCGCGACCTTCATATTGCAAGTCAAGAACCTTACCGCTAGAACACGCTGGCCGTCAAACTTACGACCCTAGTAAGCTTTCGGGGATTCAAAGTTGTCAAACTGTAATTTTTTATTATGTCGGTACATACTAATAGGATTCCCAAAGATAATGGAATACAAGGGATTCCTGAACCACTACACACAAAAATCGACTAAGGCTACCAATTAAGCACAGAGCAATTACCAATAGCAACCAGTGGCGGTCTGTGAGTTTTTAGTGAGCTAGAGTGCTAAGATTGAGAAATATGACATTATTGAAGTTGTTGTAGCTGAAAACGATTTTTTTTTTTCAAAATTGGAACATTTTTTATGATGATTTTCAGTTTTCTGGATGCGACGCATCCATATTTCAGTATATCTTCATACAAAAAGTTGAAATTTTGAAAAAAAAATCGTTTTCAGCTAAAAAAAACATCTTGATTACAATATCAACATGATTACCTTAACACGGGAATTAGCCTAGTTTTGTAGTAAAAAAAAAACATTGAAATTTTACTTTCAAGAAATTTATGAAATAATAAAAAAATAAAATAAATAACGTCGTATTTTCAATATTAGCACTTTCGCTCACTGAAAATTCGCGGACCGAAACTGATTGCTATCTGTTGTCTTATTTGGTACCTTCCTACCCGCAGTTGTCTTGTTTTCATGAAGTTTTGGATAACTTAAAATTAACTTCAGAGATATATAACATCAAGAGAGAAAAATATTCACGTATTTTGTGCTAAAAGCTAAAATAATAGTACGCAATATTACAAAATGAAGTCTGTCTACTGACGATGGGTTTTCGGTCAGGAAGACATGTGACACATTATTAATTATTTACGAAGCTCATTTGCCGACCGAAATCAATTCACGGCTTTTAAATGAAGATGTATCATTTCGGGCGTTAGTGTCAACTAGTTCTGTTTATCTTGTTTTTCAAGTTGGCTGAAAGCTGAACAACTTTCTTGGAACCTTGTTATATAAAGACGGCATTCTGTAATGATATTTCATTTTGATCCGGGTTGCTTTTCGTCTCAGAGCAAAAATATTGAAAATCCGTACAAATACTTTAAACATTTCGTTTATTACGAACCAAATGCATACATCTAAATAAATATTCAAAAACAAAACAAACAAACAAAATATGTCGGGGAGTTGGGTGCAAAGTTTTAGAAGATTTCTATAATAACTGCCTTATTATCACTTAATTTTGAATTTCCATAAGGACACTTTCTGTGAGCCAACATAACTTCTTACTAATTAGTTTGTTTCTACTCATTCATATGTGAATAACACTACAACTTTTTCCATGGGTATATTTTTGACCAGACCGGTTTCGCCCTGCTACGGTCATCTTTGGGCTGGTTTTCAACAGAAGCTATCTAGACCTTGGTCGGGAGAGAAAAACGTCATTTTTTTTCTGTTACACGTTTGTATTGTATTTGTATTTTTGAACGACTTCGAAATGGAGGAGGTTATTATTCGACGTTATTTTTTTTATTTTTTTTATGTTTGTTACCTCAGAACTTTCGATTGGGTGAACCGATAATGATGATTCTTTTTTCATTAGAAAGCTGGTGTTTCCCGTGTGGTCCCATTTTAATTTGGTCCAGTTTCGACAGTGGGATCGATGAGAAAACCATATATGTCTTAAATTTGCAATAAGTATGTGCGCGACAAATGGACGAATAACTCAATATTACACCAACAGATTTCGATGATTCTTTTTTTGAATTAAAACTTCTTTACGCACGCTCTTCACTAAAAATCAAAAAATAAACAACAATTTTAACAAAACAAAAAACGACTTTAAAAAATGCACTAAAAAGTAAAAAAATATTTCGTACGATTGTTATTTTTGGAGTCGGTGTCAGCCAAGATCTCCACATCTCACCTATAACTACCTATGTATGTAGTTACCTTGGCTGACAACGACTCCAAAAATAACAATCGTACGAAATTATTTTTGTACTTTTTAGTGCATTTATTGAAGTCGTTTTTTGTTTTGTTAAAATTGTTGTTTATTTCGAAATTTATTCAGTATTTTTTAAACAATTACAAAATAAAATAAATACATCAACGTTCACGTCGAGAACCGAGAAATCGTGTTTTAAATCATCAGTGGAATTCATTTTACTGAATTTAAATAAATTAAAAACTGTGTTCATTTTCATTAAATAAATTGAAAACTGGTTAGACTTCTAATTATAATTATTTTTTAATTATAAGTCAAATGTTTTTTCCAAATCAAAAAAAAAAATATATATTTATCTCTGTTCGCTGAATTTCAAACAATACCTTTAAAAAAAACAGAGGATCGCCTTTAGCTTTGTCAGATAAACCATCAAAAGAGTCGGAAATAACCCCTTTAATCCCGTATATGATACGGGAAAGCGGTGGTTTCGGCGTGCGAGTAAAGAGTGTCACTCAAGGGGTTAATCTGGTTCGTAATTCAACCGAATTGTTTATTTTACGTTGACAAGACACTCTATGGCGGGGGCGGCTAAACATTGATGAAATTTATATAAAGGATCTGTTGCATTTATAAAAACCAAACAGAAGTTAATGTTGAATGTCTTTCCTTCTTATCCAGAATACTAAATCTCCCCAAACCGCATCACGACCGAAAGTTCATAAATATCTTCGCCCCCACATGTGGTGACATTTTTCTTGGTGGACGATTTACTAGAAGCTAATCGTGGGCGTTCAGGTTTGTGGATATTTCAAAAACGTACTGACAGCCAGATTAAATAATCGTTTCTAATAGATAATATTGGTAGCGCAGATACAGTTTTTCACATGTTACTAATATATCAGTAGTTTCGAAAATCATAATGAAGATCTTAATAAATGATGAAGATAAAAATGATCGATTAATAGATAATAGCTAATATTGAAATACAAACAAAATTGTAGACAGGGCCTAGTAATTGTCCACCCCTTTGAATAAAAATGTAAGGTTACAGAAGTATTTTATAGTCGCAATGTGAAAGACGTTTACTTACAAATATTATTTTTTTATTTAAACCTGAATGTATGAATTAAAAAAGGCTGAAGGCGTCATGAAATTTCATAACTTTTGTCAGCGATTCAGTACAACCATATTCAACTCTCTTTGTCATTAAAAAACATGAGCTATGAATATTTCATTGAACTTTTAAACTTTCACCCGGTTTACTTCACAATGGAATTATTGTAAGAATGTTGACACTTTTGTGAGTCTTTGCTGGGCTGAATCCTGTACATTTAATTAACAGAAGATCTAACCCGTGCGGTATCAAGGCCAAATTAATACCACTTGTAAGATTACCATGCCGCACCGCCCCAACTTGTCAGAAGCCCTACACTTCCAACCAGAGACCAGATTCAGAAGGCAAAATAAACATAAATTCCATTTACAAATTTATTGACGTTGAAGTATATGTATATGGTTATTAATTTGTTCTCCACTTTCCATACATGGAGTATGTAAGGCGGTTGCAAGATTCGCCGATCTTTGAACCTGGTGGATGGTATAAAAGTAAATTTTGTGACAATGCTCTTCCACAGAGCTTAAGTACACATAAACATAAAGTTTTTTTTACAGACAATATACATAATGAAATGTATTTTTATTATTCATTTCGTAATATTTTGCTTTAGTCTTTTTACATACCCAAAAAATATAAAGTATCAGGCCGATAAGTACTGGTTAAAAGTTAAAGGTTAAAATTTCCTGCTTACGAAACCCGCTTCGCTTATGGTTTTAATGGAAAATGGGGAAAATCAAGTTCTTTAGAAAATGATGGTAAAATATTTGTGCCTGAACGTTTTTGGGCGCAGTTTTTTTCTTGAATCACGAAATTTAAAAAAAATCACTTAAATCACGAGGGAGGGGGGGGAGAGTAAAATGAGACATCACGTGTATTTATTTTTCATTGAATGCACGATTTCTAAAGGTGAACGTCCTATACTTTGTACTAAAAAAATACACGTTGTTAGAAGTGTTTATTAGTTAGTGTAGGAGTGGATGGAGAGTGTTTGGTGTGGTGTTCCTCTCCACGTCAGGCAGGATTGCCTTCATACCTTACCAATACAGAGGTTTTGAATGCTCCTTGAGATCACGGTACTTCCAAGCCGTGATCTTGTGTTCAGGCTTATAATAATGATGATGTTTAATTGATACACTTATTTGTCCGCGATATTAGGTTTTATTTAAAATATTATTTACAACAAATATGCATTCGCGTACGAACGGGTAGAGTGGTAAATTGCCTGGCAACCGGATTGATCGAGTACTAGAAGCGGAATAATAATATAATTGCATTTCGGAGCAATCGGTGAGATTTTGTGCGGGTCATCTGGGATACCATACGCGTGAAAAGGTGTTGTGAATAAGTACTGCCATAACGTGATTTGGGGGGGGGGGTTAGTCTAAAACCTCACCACATACCACCAGGAGAGGAGGAGGGGGCCAAAAAGTTGCTAAAAACATCACGTGATTAATGGACGACCCCTAAGGAGTGATGTTGTTAGCGGTCCAATTGACGAATTCGATTACGAATGTTACACGACGTAGTGCATCGTCTTGACACATAGGTAATCATAATTATACATTATTTTCATTGTGGCGTGATTTTATGGGGTACGATTCATAATCCGCCTTTTTAAGTAAATACAATAATTATATCACTAAACTTGCTCTTACCTGATTTTGTTTTTTTCTTGTCTTAAATTTGTCAATCAAAAGATTTAAAGCGATTAAATAAACTATATACGGTACGTATAAATTATAAAATAAACCATTAGTGTTAGTAAATAATAAAAAAAATGATTTTAATAAAGTTCACCATTGTAAGAAACTGTTCAAAAAATTTGCTCAGGGGTAAATACAATGTGCCAGAAACCTAATTGGAAATTTTCGTAATCAAAAATATTATTCGCAAATATTCCCAAACAGTTTATGAAATATCCATGTTATTTCAGTTATTACTTCTTTCAAGGAAATTGTGTTATAAGTTAAGTTATTAAGAGTAATTACTAATCAAAAGTCTCTGTGAGCACGTAAACTGTTGACGAAGATCATTAATTCCTCCGACCAAATTCAAACTCAAATTTGGCAATAATATAATGTAATGGCAATAATATAATGAAAACAAAAGGTGAGCACTAGATAAATCAAGGTCTGTATTACTAAACCTCCAATATTGGATATTTTTTGTGGGTTACACTACCAAAGGAGAAATAAATTTTAGATACATTTTTACATTCGCATTTGGATACGATACTTACTGAAAGGATTTCGAGTACAGACTACAAAAAAAATCATTGTATCTAGCTTCCTAGTATTTATTTAATTTTTATAATTCGTTAACCCCACGTAAAATATTTTTTTCCAGAACACCACGAACCAAGTTATTTTTTCCAGAGTCCCACGAATCGTGTTCCTTTTTCAGGAGTCCCCGTGAATCATGTTACTTTTCCATAGTCTCACGAATCTGTTCTGTTCTGTCCGGAATCCCCATAGACCGTGTTGCTTTTTCCATAGTCCCACCAATCATGTTATTTTCTCCAGAACTCCATAAATAATTTCCCTTTGCAGGTATTGTATTTAGAGTTCGTGCATTTTCATATTTCAATAAACGTTTGCATTATTATCTTCAAACCATAAAAACTTCATTGAAACACTTCAGTTATGATAAGTTATGTAAAGCCACTTCAAATTGGATTTATCGCAATTCTGACGTTTGCTTTTCTTTGCTATTCAATCAAATCATTTGTATGGCTGCCTTATATTTAAGCGATTGATTTTTTCCTCGAAACTGAAAATTGGGGTCGGCGACTGGTTTCTGGTTTCAATCGTCGCGTTGCGAGGCGGCGATTGCATTACTTTAAACTATCTTACATTTAAAATTTCAAACAAGAGTTGAAAAGTTGTGGTTCTATGGCACCTCCAATTTATAAATGTTGTGCGGGGGCGCCCTTGAGGTGATTTTTCAAAAAAACGGTCACAAATTATCCAATTATTATTATGGAAAGTAATTGCAGAAAAAAATAAAAATAATTAGTCGAGAGGGACTAATCTATTTCACTTTCTTAAATATATTTTCAACCATTTCAAACAACACGAACGCAAAATTAATTCTATTAAGTCTCAAGTCGATGGTCATTTTTATTACGAAAAGAAAATTAGGTGCCTACCGACCATAATAAAATTTAGTTACTATTTTTGTAGATCTTTAACTTCTTCCCGCATCACTGGTTGCCAGGAAATTCAAAATTTTATTTTGACTGCCGGTCTTTATTTTTTGTCAAAGAGAGATCATATTTTATAAGTCTTAAGCATTTCTTCTCAACTACGTCAAATACTGCCCCTTTTAGACAATTCAACATAAAATAACACAGTAAATCCGATTTCGAACGATTTTGACGCTTTCTGTTTTGCTAAAAAAATAAATAGAATTTTTTTATGAAAACACTATTATCATTGGTAAGATTTTTTTAACAGTAGTGAGACCTTTCTTGATTTATTTTAGATGTTATTCTTTAAAAAAATACATATGTAAGGTTCAAAACATGTGGCAAATCGAAAATAATGGGTAATTATTGTTCAAATGAATTTTAACACCATTCCATTCATATAAAATGTAATATGTACCTAAATGTATAAGTTAATAATCTGGCCACCTACAAAAAATTTTTGTTACGTTTTTCATTTTTTTTCAGGTATATATAATTTTTGAAGTAAAACTTCTTTACGCACGCTCGACACTTGGGGGTAAAATGATGAATACGTTATGAAACGTTACGAAAAAATATGAAACGTTACGAAAAAATGAGAAACGCTAATCAATATGAAACGTTATCAATGTGAAACGCTAATCAATGATATGAGTTGAGTTGAGTTGAGTTGAGTTGAGTTGAGAGCTGAGAGCTGAGAGCTGAAAGCTGAGAGCTGAGACCTGAGAGCTGAGAGTTGAGTTGAGTTGAGTTGAGTTGAGAGCTGAGAGCTGAGAGCTGAGATCTGAGAGCTGAGAGCTGAGAGCAGAGAGCTGAGAGCTGAAAGCGGAGAGCTGAGAGCTGAGAGTTGAG
This sequence comes from Limnephilus lunatus, assembly GCA_917563855.2. Classification (NCBI taxonomy): domain Eukaryota; kingdom Metazoa; phylum Arthropoda; class Insecta; order Trichoptera; family Limnephilidae; genus Limnephilus; species Limnephilus lunatus. The sequence continues at coordinate 71,395,186 of OU830598.1, read as the reverse complement.
AGTTGAGAACTGAGAGCTGAGAGCTGAGATCTGAGAGCTGAGAGCTGAGAGCTGAGAGCTGAGAGCAGAGAGCTGAGAGCTGAGAGCGGAGAGCTGAGAGCTGAGAGCTGAGAGTTGAGAGTTGAGTTGAGTTGATGGGGATGTTGAGGGGATGGGGATATTTTTATTCCTGTTGTTGTTATATTGTTAATGGACGGCGTAAGTTAGTGAAGTTTTACTTCAGTCGTGTGGTCTAAAGCACACTCGTTTTTTTTATATAAACGTTTACAGCCACAGGAGACCCGAGGGAAATAATTTCCCTAAGGGTCAGTATTCAACTGCCAATATACAAGCAAAAAATTAAGGGAACCTGGGTGTACTGATTTCACAGAGCATTTAACGAGCATGTCCTCATTTCACAGTGCAAATTATATTTACGTACAATTTTTAAACGGCACATGTTTTTTAATTATTTTAAATTAATAAATGTTAGTTAAGGTTCTAACTTACTGATTTATAATTGCCTACAATAACAAAATTGATGGTCCATTAATGCATGACGTATACATAAAATATGATGCCACGTCTCTAAACTAAAGCAGAATTTAACATTTTTGAAACAAACAAAAAAATGCAATCTTTGACATCAAAAATAAAATAAAAGTAGGAAAATGACTATTAATTTCTAGATTTTATAGGCCATGCGGAAAGATGCAATGGTTATGTAAGTTTTTGGGTTTTAACGCGGTACAGTCTAAATGTTACGTATTACTTTTATATGCGTTTCCTGAAAGTATTAAATAATCGGTTTGAAACACAAGTTCACCATTAGAAAAGAAAACACTTTTTCGGTGCTTCATACCGGTGCGGGGCAGTGAGGCATCATGTAGCCGGTGCATGTGCAATGAAACTGTGTTTCTTTCATAAATTAATGGAGAGTTGCAAAATACAGTGAAGCCCGGACACTGGCCGGATGTGTGGAGCAATCAAACGGAACCGGTGATGGCACTGTACCGCATCCGCGAGAAGTATTGTCGCTGTATTTCTGCTCCAATGTAAAGTCATAAAATCGATAGCGATATAGGATTTCCATGACGATTATTGAGATATTTTTTTTATCATTTACTTACATTTTAAAAATGTTTGACAAATTTATTTGTATCATAGTATAAAATGAAGTCACTCCCGCTGTCTGTGCGCTTTAATCTTTTAAACTTCGCAACGGATTTTCATGCAGTTTTCACCAATAGATAGAGTGATTCATTGAATTTATATGTATAATACATGCATATTGTAGAGAAAAGCAGAGAAATTCTAAGATTCAACTCAGGCAGCGGGCAGCGGAGCTGGTGAGCGGGCGGAGGGTATTTGATATGTATGTACCTAAATTAACTGATGGTGTTGGTTATAATGGTTCAGTAATGGCATTGTGTTTCGTTAGCCACAGCAACACAGCTAGTTATCTATAAATCATAATTTAATCAATATTACAAACATGGCATTAGAAAAATTTGAATAAAGTCGTACGGCCGCACAAACGCGCCTATACTCTCTCTAAATGGATCTGACGAGTGCCGCCGCATACGTGCGGCCATACTGCTCAAAGGGTTAACAAAGAAAAACAGTGAGTAGGTATATGATTTTAAGAAAAAAAAATAGTTATAAATTCATTTTAAACATGTGATTTATGTATGATACTATAATTTTTTTTTGAATGAAATTATAATTAATTTTATGCTTTTCAAAATTCAAAGTAACTTTCGATATTATTAGTAGACGCTTCATAGTTCTAATTCTGGTAGTAGCCATTCATGTTTAAATAATCTCTTTTGCAAGACTCGAGTCGATTTAGTTTTCGTCAAAATAATACGACAGTTGTTAAATATTAACGTATCTGAATAATAATTGTAAATGGTGTTTCGAAATATTTTAATCATCTCTAAGAACAATGTAGAACTGTTGAAAAGGATTCATACTATACAACTATACATACTATTTTTCATGCCTCTTAGTCAACATCTTCAAAGCGAGCCAATTTTGCATACTGTTCACCTGTCTGATGCTAAGAGGTTAATTAGCTGTGACGCGACACTGGCGCCATCTCTTGAAATGAACAAGCACTAAACTTAAAGAACAATGAATATTATGTATCTGCTTGAAGTAGATAGATGATGTGATGCGTATACGGATTAGGAGCAATGGATTGCAAATTTCGCAGTAAAATTTAGCATTTAAAATTATACTGCATTATAGCAATATCTATGTTTTCGAAGGAGGTCATCCACCTGATGTTTTTCACCTGTCAAAAAATGCTGTAACTGTAATGCGGTAACTCTCATTGCGCAAATACTTTCGGATCAACGCAAAAAAAAACTCATAAAGAAAACAATGAAAAATCATCAACATCTTCAACAACGTATATATATTTTTCGTTTTTTGTTTTTTTCATCAAACTTTTCTTGAACACATTGTTTTAAGCTGAAATTAATATTTGGAGACAAAACATCAGTATACTGCAGTTCATATGCCAGGGATTGAGAGAAAAACACGTGAAAATTTAAAAGTATCAATTATTAAAAATTTGTTAGAAGAACTCAAAATATTAGAAACTTTTGTATATAAAAAGTATAAAAAAACTTTTGTATGTAAAAGCAGCCAAAAAATAACTACAAATTCTGCGAGACATTCCGCACGTTAAAAACTGCCTCTCAAGCGTTTATCAATGCTCGATCCATGGCCTATATAAATATTTACACAGTAACTACACACATTCCTGTTTATGGAACGGTTAATTTCTGGCTTGTATTCAATATGTTGTTTTAAATTCGATTGAAACACATCTTTTATTCAATAATATTAATAAAAATTATATGTTTTTAAATATTCCTTACAGCAATAATTGAACGTATCATGTACAATAAAATACAAATAAATTACCAATTCAATAATTATTACAAATCACAACACTAATACAATTTCAATAATAATTGAAAACACGTGTAATACAAGATAAAACAATGAGATAATCAATTAGTTTTATTTTTAATTAGGCAATTCACCCTAAAAACAGAGCTTTGTGAATTAATTAGTTAATTTTTATTGAAGGTTATGAATTAACTACCCAACTAGGCTATGTTGAGGCTAAAACTACATTTAAAAAAATGAGATATTTAATTAGTTCATTTTTATTAAAGGTTTTGAATTACCTGCCTAACTAGGCTGTATTGAGGCTAAAACAAGATAAAACAATGTTAATTAGTTATTTTTTATCGAAGGTTTTGAATTACCTGGCTAACTACGCTGTGTTGAGACTAAAACTAGATAAAAAATGAGACACTTAATTAGTTAATTTTTATTGAAGGTTTTTGATTACATGCCGAACTAAGCTAAGTTGAGGCATAATTTAACCAATTTGTTTGAGTACTAAAAATGAATAATGTCTTTGGTGGCAACTTGTTCCAGTGGGGAAATTATATTATTATTGTGGTATCTAGATCGTTTCTATGAGTTCGGATTCGGATAGTGCTGTGTGCATATATGTGCTTGTAAGTAAGTGCGTATGATCAGTAACATTAAGTTTGGATTTGGAAAGTGCATAGATAATAATAATTGAAAGAACTGTGGAAAAACAAAAATAGCGCTACATAAATCATTTAAATATTTTTATTATGATTGAAAACGTTTAATCAGTAACATTAAGTTTGGTGAAGTGGGCCGGTAAAAGTCCTACCGTTACAAATCATCTAGGGGATTCACTTGATTTAACATTTTGTAGGTCGAAGTGTGGATCAAAAAATAATTTCATTTAATAATTATTGTGATTCGTTAGGAAATTGTTGAATGTAACAAGAAAACATAAAAAAGGAAGTTGTCGAATTAAATCGCGAGTTTAAATTTAAACAAAATTTATGAACATCGTTAAGTCTAAGTATCGTTGGGCATTTGAGGGGTAAGAGGGGACTGAGGGCGGGTGTTTCAAAATAGTTCGAAAAACTTTATTGAAATTTTTGATACTATCGGTAAGCACAAATACATTAGTGTCCTCTAAAACAATTTGCCTGTGTGTTTGTTAAATAGGTAAGATGATACGCTTTAGTCAGTTTTAGTGAAGTCGCGGAAGTCGTGTTCTCGTGTCATAACGATTGAGTAGGCACTTTGACTTCGACCTCGAGTGGAATTACCGTATTGGGAGTTGATGGGTCGATGGACTTCGTCATTAAAAAAAGATTAATACGTCGGGATTTGAAATGGCCCCAATCAGGCACTAAAGAGCCTCTTTTATAGCGAACATCATAAATTATGCAAATTCCCTTAACTACCTTAAGACATTTCTTTAAGGTAGATTTGGGTATATCGTTGGTTAGAACTTTTTTAGCAATATTTATAACTTTTAAAGGTTAGATAAAAAATATATAAGTTCAATAAAGGTTGAGAAAAGCAGTCATTAGAAACTAAACAAAAATACTAGCACAGATTTAACCTTATGAAGAATCTAAATCAAGAATTAATGAGACCAGCTATACTATTGACCTATAATTTGGGAGGCGGGAATGGGTACCGCCGCCCCGAAAACCTTTATTGGATAACCAACACCTCTGCCATAGGTGGTTCGCTACGTTTGGTGATTTATCAGGGGTGCCTGGGTTCGTGGGGTGAGGTTTGTCTAGGTCTTGGAGGCGGACGACCAGGACACACTGAACCCCAGATTCCTACTCACCCCTTAAACCTTTTTCCTTTCCAGAACTCTCCTCTCCTTCCTTTCCTTAAAAAAAACGAGTGTGCTTTAGACCACACGACTGAAGTAAAACTAAACTGAAGATAGAAAGAAAATGTGCGCGCGCACTGCACTCTCTCTCTCTCTCTCTCACAGTGATACAGACAATAGGCCTGCACTGTGTCTTAAGGTATATGAAACGTAACTGGCTATGAGAGAAAGAGAGAAAGAAAATGTGTGCTCGCACCTCTCTCTCTTTCCCCTACAGTAATATGCAAAACGTAACTCTCTCTCTATTTCTATCTTCACTAACTTATATCTCCCTCTCAACTTCCGTTCGCCTCGCCCGATCACACTTTTCGTTATGCTCTCGACACGCATTCGCCAGCTTACTCCCCAAGTCAAGAAAGAGTGAAAGAGTGCGTAAAGAAGTTTTACTTCAAAAAAGTTAATGTAGTAAAGTCCAAGGTTTGCTGTTATTCTGCGCCCTTCGTGCTTGGGTCGTGCGTCGCGGATCGTGCGTCGTGGTTCGCGCGTCGCACGTCGCGTGAAGTGTATGTACAGTGTACAATGAAGAGCGAATGCATCCACCACCCACCTTGCTGTGCTCTTTTTATTTAACTTCTCGCAGGTCCCTGTGAATGCGTCGGTCGTAGACAATGCAATTACCACCGCGAGAATTCTACTGCGAGACGTACAGAGAATGTGGAGCACCTAGCGCTTCCTCATCAGAATTCCTACATTCTACTTTTTAGTTTTACTTTTAATTAAATTTAAAAAAAATCATTGACTATGAAAAGGTTAAAAAAACATCATTACTTTTAGCAAGTTTTTCGAATATCATATTTTATTTACCAAAATTCACCATGTCACGACGCAGCCACTACAATTTTATCATAATTATGATTTAACGCAGTTTTTTAATGGGCGTTTTTAAAAAACTTTGTTTTTCGTTTGCTGATTAAATCCACTAATTTATAAATAACTAGCTGACCCGGCGAACTTCGTAACGCCTCAGAATCAATAACTGTTGTGTTAACTTATTAGCTGAATTAAATTCAGTTTTTAATTAAGTTAAAAATTCCAAAATGAAGCAATTATCGATCCGCAACTGTCCGTATTTTATTTTTGTCAGTATCAGAGATGGCGTTGTGTACGGATTAATATTTTTAGTGATTTTCTTACTTTTCCACGTACTTCTTACGGAAATTGCCTGTCGTTTTCTTTATACGTCGAGGGAGATTTATTATTATTATTGTGTTTTTCCTTTGAAGGGGTGCAGACATACGTTCACCGTTTGTCTCATTTTCAACTATTGACATTTAGTGTGAAAGAAAGAAGGATAGCATTATATGTTTAAGGTTTAAGAACAAAAGCAAAACAATCAGCGCATTGACATTTGAAGTTTTGAATTTTTGGAATTCACTCACTATTCAATATAAATTAATCACAATGCTGCAGCTCTTTCAAAAGATGGAAAATTCGTTCCATACGAAATGTATGAGGAAAAGAATTTTCATCATAATTTTTTTTTCGTGAATTTTTCCGATGTTTTAATAGTTATTCTGCTGTTCGGGGCGGAGACAAATTCAACAAATCAAAGATCATACAAATCGGTCAAGCCGTTCTTGAGTTATAAAAGGTGTAACTAACCTGACTTTGTTTTATATATTAAGATTCCTAGGAATATTTCACTAACATGGAGGTAAAATGACGTTGACTGCGATGTAAACAACTCAAAACAAATCTTTATACCACTGATATTCCTGAAAAAAATCATCAATAAATTGGATCTTTACTTTTTCATATCGACATTTATTATGCATTCAAACAATTTAATAGCCAATAGCCTACTAGAGCAAAAGTTAATGTTTAAAACATTCATGTTTTTTTATAATAAACTAAAACATGACTTTGTTCTATATTTTTGACAGCAAACAGTTAAATGATACACTTTTAATATCTTCTAATTACGTAAATATTATGGTTTAACCCAATAACATAAAAATCTAAAATTATTAACGAATGTCTGATTTTTTTTCCTCAAAACTAACCATAGTTTTTAAGAAAGATTATGTTTAGTACATAAAAAGGTCAGTACCAATCTAAAAACCCAGTTTCTCAAGATCATTTCTAATATATATCTCATATTCCCAATATCCGTATCTTATTTACAGGACAATATACCTACATACGTACATCTTATGAATATATATTGCAAAAAAATAATACTCTGTTAGTACATATTCATTTTTGTCACCTACGTTCTACTCAAATAATTGAATGTATAATAAAATCCCAATCGCTACAGGGGGATGATAAAATAATTTATTGTGAATCCTAAATGCTGTGAAATATAAACCAAAACTGTAAATGCCTAACATTTCGTTAGTGTGTTTTACGAATTCTATTCGTTGGTCATGAAAATTATTTACTGTCAGTAAACAGAGGACAGATAAAATCCAACGCAAAAAATGGATGTTGGTGCCGGTGATAGATCATAGGTAGTCAATAAAATAAACGCCTTTTTTTATTTTTACAATAACTTCACATAGGAAGCCTGAGGAAAAAATTTCCCTCAGGGCCTATGTCATCTGAATTTTTGGAGGGAAAAATGCCAAGTCTTCAGAAAAAAAAATGCTCTTAGACGACAGTAAAATTTTGTGTTAGCAAAAATGCGCTTATTTACTGTCAGTAAACAGAGGACAGATAAAATTCATCGCAAAAATATGGATGTTGGTGACATAGGTAGTCAATAAAATAAAAGTTTCTTTTTTTAATTTTTACAATAACTTCACATAGGAGGCTCTGAGGAAAAAATTTCCCTCAGGGCCTATGTCATCTGAAATGCTGTTTGGAGGGAAAAATGCTAAGTCTTCAGAAAAAATGCTCTTAGACGACAGTAAAATTTCGTGTTAAAATGCGCTTGTTAGGTGTTCATTGAGGTGTGAGCCAATATCAGAAACATTACACATACATTGGTTTATTAAAATCAGTGAATAACGTAATTTATTATCATAACATATAAATAAAGCGATGTCGTTTTATTATTCATTGCGTAATACTTAAATAGAAGTAGAGTAGTTAAGTAAAATAGATTTATTTTATCAAATAAGTACACCCAGAACTGTAACATTAACGGCGTCCAATTTTATGATTATTACATTCATTTTTTGTTATCTAAAATTTCCAAGATTGTAATGTGTCTGACACTTGCGTTCGTTAAAAATGAATGAAATGCCTTAGCGTAATCTAAAACATAATTCAAACACATAAATATGTTTACATACTTTGGTACTGATAAGTCCACGGGATTGGAATCTAACTTTTCATTGATATAAAGCACACCAGATTGGCTCAAAAGCCAATGTGACAGTAAATTAATTACCAAATTTAAAATGTTATTCAGCCTCCTAATTCTGAACTGTAATTTCGATATTTTACATACATTTGTTCTATTAATTATTGTGGAAATACTCCATCGTTTTCCTTTCGTCATAAATGAGGAAATAATCAATTATCAACTGTTAGTACTCTTTAACTTTGTGATAAACCCCCCCCCCCCCCTATGAAGTATAACCTTCCTCTTGGTGAAATAGGAAAGCCGGACCCGTTAATTCATTCGACAACCGCCGTCCATTCTCGAGTCGTAACCCGCTCAATTAAGTTTGAAGAAAAAGAGTTTGTTAATTAAGTAGGTGGATATAGCGCATCACGCTAAAATGTGAATACCTACCGACGGCTGCATTCAACCGACAATATGAAAGTTTTTTGCTAAGTCGAAAGAAATATACCTAAACGTGAACCAAAGGTGATTATATGATAAATTATCGAACCAAGTTTATGCAAAGTCCTATGTAGTAGACTTGTTGTGATACCTAAAATTTGGAATAAGGTGTGGGAAACTTTTGGAATGGGAATTTAATTATGTCAGATTTTGTTAGTAAGCAAAGATGCCCATGCTACGCACCATTCTATAAACTGTTATATTACCTAATGCCTTTTCAAAAAAACCTTCCTGAATATAGTCCCCTAGCTACGTTTAAAAATATTATTACGAAACTCGTAAATAATAATTAACACCTCCAAGGCGCTTTACAAAATAATTTATACCTACATTCTATACCTATGTATTTTGGTACCCGTTATGTATTGGAGAATACCCAGTAACCTAATTTTCTAGATCACCAACAAAGCACTTTAAAGGGTTTTATTATTGTTTTGTGGTTTCAAAATCCCGTCTTTTAAATGAAGTCTCTCGTCTAAGATTTATTGCCCGAAAGCGCACTTTGTGCTTCAAATGCTATTTTAGTCCATTGAACCCCAAATTATTATTTTTTACAACGGTCTCGTCTCAAGAATAACTTCACCCAACAAAGGTACTTGCTAGCCGGTCAACCCGGAAACGTGCAAAGCTCCGCTCGACTTAAAAAAAAGGTCCTAGATTCCTAAGGCTTGTATATAAACCCTAATTGACTCTTTCCTGCAAGGCCCGTACTAAATATGTTAATAATTTTATACAAACTTACCAAATTCGCCTTGTTGCACAAAATAATTTCACAAATCAATTCACTACAATAATATTTAATTCAAACAAGCACTTATAAACCACAACCCGTCATGCAGTTATTTATTCCAAGATGCAGCCGTCAAACACAATTCTCGCGTAGATTTCTTTTTTAAATTTCACCCTGACCCTGATAGACGCCCCGAAAGTACGTCCCGACCGCCTCAATTTACAAATTATATTATTTAACTTCACCGATATGAACTCGCAAGCCTCAATCTCTGACTTCCCTATTCGCGTGGACTCTTTTTGTTTAATAAAACGGAATTTCCTTTGTTTAATTAAAATGAAATATCCCCGATTTAGGCGCACCAAACTGATCTCCTCGCGACTATCGGACCTCGATCCCTTAATTTAAACCTTGCTTCCCAACGACCAAATCTTGACTCCCCTCAATCGCGTGAACTATTTTCCTTTAATTTTATGAATTATTCCCGGTTTACGCGCACAGAGTTATTATTCTATCGTGTATTCAACCTCGATGATTTTTCGCTAGCCCGTGCGTCTCCAGAATCTCTCCCCGACTGTATTTATTATTATATATTACTATCTGAATTATTCCCGGTTTACGCGCACCAAATTATTACTCTGCCGTTTATCAAAACTCGATGATTTTTATCCCGTCTGCGCGGCCCTAGGTTCCTTCCCTGACTGTCCACCAACACTTCTCTACCCCGACTATCCTGTTCCAACTCTCTTGTGTGGTTTCAATAATTTATTCGTCCCTCTTTTTTTAAATCTTAAGTGATAAACACATCTCCCAATATGCATATTTCAATCGTTTTAATAGTGTTCTGTCACATTAGGTCCCAAATTCCAAGAAATCAGTGCAACTTTCATGTTTGCTATTTTTTTGTGTGTAACCTTTAGATAACAGAATACAAACTAATTTTGTCTGCGCTGGAGTCATAAATTATCCCAATAGCGCTTAAAAGAAGAGCTCAGTGGCGTACTTCAATCTAATACTCTTTCTCATTACTTGCGTCGACTTTATTGGTTATATAATAACATTATATAAGCATTGTCTGTACACGTTTTCGTTCTTTCTGCGTGCGTCACTATTTAACGAATTCTGCAATCTTATTTTGACAAATATGTTAAATATTTCAACCCGTAATCGGCGCGTCGCTCTCGTATATTTAAATGCACCAACGATCAATCTTTATTGCCTAATTTTTCAACTCCCCACTGCCATAGAAAATGCACAAGACAATTGTTTCACAAATCAATTTGCTCGCGTTAAAGTCAGTCACCACTCGGGCAAATATCCATCGGCCGCCCCTGACTTGATAATGAACCTGAAATATCCATTAGGATTCCTCCTCCAACCAAAGTATTTTGGCACACGTGTTTTTCCTAGTAATGGCCCGGTTTCATAAATCACCCTTAAGAGTTGGAACAGAGAATTGTATTCTGAAACCATACCCTGTTACAAAATTAAATATATTTCTAAATCGATCTCTCAATTTTAAAAGAATTATTTCGTAGGCCTAAAGGCGAGATCATCACAGTCTCCCCTTTATGGAAAAAAATAGTGGAGGTAGATATAAATCCAAACTACAACCACCTATTTTGTTCCAGAACTTCAGCAGTAGTCAGCCCGTTTGGACTCGCCTAAAATCTTTGTGCCCTTTTTTTTCAAAATTGTAATGATGAGTATTTCCTAATCCGGCCCTGTCCTGTACGTCATCGCATCCCTTCCCTATTCCGTTTCTTCGTCGGCCTTGCCCAATGTTTGTCTAATGTTGAAACTACGGTCAATGTACCTTGCGTTACGCCTACATATTTCCAGGAATTTGTCCCGGTTACCACCTACAACGGTACCTAGTCATGGTACCCTCACTGTCTCCTATTGTACTCCCCACATAAGCCGACAATATAGTATGTGAGCAGTTAGGTATCTATTATTGTCTCTAAACCAATTAATCCAAATTTTAATTTCTGCCTAACTTTATCACCTATTTACACTGATTTTAAATACCCACCGCTTCACAATAAACTCTGTTTGCGTAATTTGTAAACCCTTCCACAATCTACTACTAAACATTATAAATGTTCCAATGCTCCACATCTCACTGTGTCTAAACTCATAATGTATTTTACTCTATAAAATAACCCAGAGTGTCTTCCCCAATTCGGCTCTGTCATTGTTAACGGTAATACGGCTATCACTCGTAAACTTGCTCCGTCTATGTTCCCCTGTTTTCAAAACACTGTTGAAACTGTATTTGCTTAGTCGCTGTTATCTGTTTTTAAGAGGCGATCAGGTGACGTTTCACCCATACAACTTCCCTTACAAAATGGCAAGCATCTTCTCGCATAGATCGCTTAAGTCGGTACGTCTCTCCTTAATCGGTACTTTCGGTTTCACATAATGGCCGTCTCGAAGATCCGTCTGCATTTTTTTCCCCATAATAACTCGACCGTAATTATACGAGTGTGACCGACCTTTCCTTATTTTTTGTTTGTTTTTTCGTTAAAGGAACTTTGCCCAAAATGGACCTGACCGTTGTTCTAAATTTAACAATTTGGTACTGGGGACCAATATCATCATAAAAGTATCTAACTGCTAAGAAATGCTAATTGTCTACAGTAGGTACCTAGTCATTTTATTTCTCCAGATTCATACGTTTGAGTACGTAATTATTATTGTAGTCCTTTTAATCTAGTGCATTATTAGAATTAAACATTTTGGATACGTTTATTCTGTAAGTCGGGTTGAATATTAGCAAACAATTTATTTTTAAAAATTTAATTCGCCATCAAGAACCGACTTCCTCCCCTCACATCGGAACACCTTTTATTCCCTATACTTATCGGAGGTTGCCTAACATTTTACCTACCTCTCCTATCTTTAATTTGGTTTTATTGTCTTCACGCCTAATCCGGTTCACGTCACTAATGTTTATTCTGCATGTATTTTGTTTCTCAACAGATTCTGTTTCTTTGAACTATTTAGTTAAACTAATTTCGTTTAATCCTGTACAGATTATTTTGAAATTACGTTTCAAAATAATGCTTTTATTCCGACTGTCACCCACTTCTTGTGATGACCGGCTGTAGGAAGGGTTTCAATTTACCGTTACGTTAAACGCACAAACCTATTTGACACATATCTCCGCTAGTCGGCACTCGGTTTAATGACCTCCCTTTTTTTTGTTCTTCACGCTGAGTGTTAAATGTTTAAATGATCTACCCTCAAAATGAAAGGGACCCTTTTTTCTATCGTTTGTTGGTGCCCCTTTTTTTTTGTTAAACTATCTCTATTCAATATAACGATTAGGGTAGATTATCTATGTTTACTCTGGTAAACAGAACTACTCAACGCTGGTCCGATTGCATAATTTTTAAACTAATCGTCCGGTATCCAATTTACCAAACGTTCAAACCCAATTAAAGGTTGACTAACATCAATATTATCACCCCGGCGATCTGATATTGAATGCATTATTGAAGGACTATCTCCCCTAATAACGTAACACCCTTTCTCACTTTATCGAAGGTGGGATATCATTAGTTTCTCTTGATTAATTTTTGTTCCAAATATTATTGGAGTACAGCGCTCCTCCCCTCAAAATATGATACCTTTAATCTGCGTCTTATCAGAAATTGGACATCATCAACCAACCTCTCCTAAATTTATCTGGTTAGGCTAACGTGTACATTATTGCACTACCTACTCTCTTGATTAATTTTGTTTCACCTTTTATAGACGTACGGCGCTACTCCCCTCAAAACATGACACCTTTAACCTGCGTCTCATCGGAAGTTGGAGATTATCGGCCTATCTTTCCTATATTTATCTAGTTAAGCTAATGTAAACGTTATTGTTTCTAATTCCTCTACCACACATCTATTGTCCTAATATTTTACTTTTTTTTTTCGTTGGGTTTTCAGTCATTTTCGGATGACATTTGAACCTGTTTCTAATTCCTCTGCTACACATCTATTGGCCTAGTATTTTACCTTTTTTTTCGTTGTGTTTTCAGTCATTTTCGGATGACATTTGAACCTGTTTCTAATTCCTCTGCTACACATCTATTGGCCTAGTATTTTACTTTTTTTTTCGTTGTGTTTTCAGTCATCTTCGGATGACATGCGAACCGTTATACCTACTGTATTATTTTTTTTTTCTATTCTTGTTTAAGTCATTGTATAAAGCCCAGCAAAATGCAACACTTTGTAATACCATACCTCCTGGTCACTTAGCAAAACTGTGATAAACCCCCCCCCCCCCTATGAAGTATAACCTTCCTCTTGGTGAAATAGGAAAGCCGGACCCGTTAATTCATTCGACAACCGCCGTCCATTCTCGAGTCGTAACCCGCTCAATTAAGTTTGAAGAAAAAGAGTTTGTTAATTAAGTAGGTGGATATAGCGCATCACGCTAAAATGTGAATACCTACCGACGGCTGCATTCAACCGACAATATGAAAGTTTTTTGCTAAGTCGAAAGAAATATACCTAAACGTGAACCAAAGGTGATTATATGATAAATTATCGAACCAAGTTTATGCAAAGTCCTATGTAGTAGACTTGTTGTGATACCTAAAATTTGGAATAAGGTGTGGGAAACTTTTGGAATGGGAATTTAATTATGTCAGATTTTGTTAGTAAGCAAAGATGCCCATGCTACGCACCATTCTATAAACTGTTATATTACCTAATGCCTTTTCAAAAAAACCTTCCTGAATATAGTCCCCTAGCTACGTTTAAAAATATTATTACGAAACTCGTAAATAATAATTAACACCTCCAAGGCGCTTTACAAAATAATTTATACCTACATTCTATACCTATGTATTTTGGTACCCGTTATGTATTGGAGAATACCCAGTAACCTAATTTTCTAGATCACCAACAAAGCACTTTAAAGGGTTTTATTATTGTTTTGTGGTTTCAAAATCCCGTCTTTTAAATGAAGTCTCTCGTCTAAGATTTATTGCCCGAAAGCGCACTTTGTGCTTCAAATGCTATTTTAGTCCATTGAACCCCAAATTATTATTTTTTACAACGGTCTCGTCTCAAGAATAACTTCACCCAACAAAGGTACTTGCTAGCCGGTCAACCCGGAAACGTGCAAAGCTCCGCTCGACTTAAAAAAAAGGTCCTAGATTCCTAAGGCTTGTATATAAACCCTAATTGACTCTTTCCTGCAAGGCCCGTACTAAATATGTTAATAATTTTATACAAACTTACCAAATTCGCCTTGTTGCACAAAATAATTTCACAAATCAATTCACTACAATAATATTTAATTCAAACAAGCACTTATAAACCACAACCCGTCATGCAGTTATTTATTCCAAGATGCAGCCGTCAAACACAATTCTCGCGTAGATTTCTTTTTTAAATTTCACCCTGACCCTGATAGACGCCCCGAAAGTACGTCCCGACCGCCTCAATTTACAAATTATATTATTTAACTTCACCGATATGAACTCGCAAGCCTCAATCTCTGACTTCCCTATTCGCGTGGACTCTTTTTGTTTAATAAAACGGAATTTCCTTTGTTTAATTAAAATGAAATATCCCCGATTTAGGCGCACCAAACTGATCTCCTCGCGACTATCGGACCTCGATCCCTTAATTTAAACCTTGCTTCCCAACGACCAAATCTTGACTCCCCTCAATCGCGTGAACTATTTTCCTTTAATTTTATGAATTATTCCCGGTTTACGCGCACAGAGTTATTATTCTATCGTGTATTCAACCTCGATGATTTTTCGCTAGCCCGTGCGTCTCCAGAATCTCTCCCCGACTGTATTTATTATTATATATTACTATCTGAATTATTCCCGGTTTACGCGCACCAAATTATTACTCTGCCGTTTATCAAAACTCGATGATTTTTATCCCGTCTGCGCGGCCCTAGGTTCCTTCCCTGACTGTCCACCAACACTTCTCTACCCCGACTATCCTGTTCCAACTCTCTTGTGTGGTTTCAATAATTTATTCGTCCCTCTTTTTTTAAATCTTAAGTGATAAACACATCTCCCAATATGCATATTTCAATCGTTTTAATAGTGTTCTGTCACATTAGGTCCCAAATTCCAAGAAATCAGTGCAACTTTCATGTTTGCTATTTTTTTGTGTGTAACCTTTAGATAACAGAATACAAACTAATTTTGTCTGCGCTGGAGTCATAAATTATCCCAATAGCGCTTAAAAGAAGAGCTCAGTGGCGTACTTCAATCTAATACTCTTTCTCATTACTTGCGTCGACTTTATTGGTTATATAATAACATTATATAAGCATTGTCTGTACACGTTTTCGTTCTTTCTGCGTGCGTCACTATTTAACGAATTCTGCAATCTTATTTTGACAAATATGTTAAATATTTCAACCCGTAATCGGCGCGTCGCTCTCGTATATTTAAATGCACCAACGATCAATCTTTATTGCCTAATTTTTCAACTCCCCACTGCCATAGAAAATGCACAAGACAATTGTTTCACAAATCAATTTGCTCGCGTTAAAGTCAGTCACCACTCGGGCAAATATCCATCGGCCGCCCCTGACTTGATAATGAACCTGAAATATCCATTAGGATTCCTCCTCCAACCAAAGTATTTTGGCACACGTGTTTTTCCTAGTAATGGCCCGGTTTCATAAATCACCCTTAAGAGTTGGAACAGAGAATTGTATTCTGAAACCATACCCTGTTACAAAATTAAATATATTTCTAAATCGATCTCTCAATTTTAAAAGAATTATTTCGTAGGCCTAAAGGCGAGATCATCACAACTTGATGAATATTTTTCTATAGTGAGATCTAAACGACTCACAAAATTTAGAGCATAGCCAATGTGAGAAGAGTTATTCAACGACCACTTTTGCATAACATGGATATTTTGTATTTGTGAGGGAATATTTGTATAAAGAAAATTAATAACACGACAACAACCGGCCGAACGTATTAAACGATAATCATCATTATCATTACATGGTATAAAATGAACTCGCTCAAAATGTTTGGGCGCTGATTTGAGATGATTTTAGATCTTTTAAACTACGCCACGGATTTTCATGCGGTTTTCACCAATAGATAGAGTGGTTCAAGAGGAAGGTTTATATGTATAATACATGTTTATTATAGTAGAGAAAAGCATTCAATTCAAGCAGCGGGCAGCTGGCAAGCGGGTGGTGTGGATTTTATAAAGGTTGGGTAACGGCGTTGTATTTCGTTAGCCACAATAACGTGTGGCCGGGTCTGCTAGTAATATATATAACATATTTTTTTACTATTTTAGGTTCTCCATAATCCATAATGTTGACTTCCTATTTAATTTGGCCGACTGTTATAAAAAAATGTTGTACTACAACTCTTGGCGTATTGAACTGGTAGGCACAAAGTAAAAGAGTAAATCTATGATATTGTCAGGAACCAAATTGACTATGTGTTAGTAGACCATAGATTCAGGAACTCTGTAAAGAGAGTCACCACGTACCCTGGTGCGGACATTGGTTCTGACCATGTTTTGTTAACTGCCGATATTGTTTTATGCTTAAAACAAATAAAAAAGCCCAAAAACAAAATTAAAATGGATATCTCGAAACTCCAAGAAGAAGTGGTCAGAAATAAGGTATCTCAGACTTTGAACGATAATATTAGACTACTCCCTCGTGATCCATCCATAGAAATACAAACACAGTGGGATAACCTGAAGTCAGTTATATGTGAAACCTGTGATACAAATTTGAAAGCTGATAAGCAAATTAGAAAAAAGAATTGGATGACTGACCACATTTTGAACTTAATGGATGAGAGACGTAAACATAAACATAATGAGACACAATATAAAAACTTACAAAGAACGATTAGATGTGAAATTAAAAAAGCCAAAGAAGAATGGATGAAGTCACAGTGTGAAGAACTAGAGTCGTACAGTCGTAGTCACAATGCATTTAAACTTCACAAAAAATTGAAGGAAATTACAGGCACTTCTAGAAGAATTACTCCATCATGTTTAGTTGACGATTCCAATAAATTGATATTGGATGAAAAAGATATTTTACAAACATGGGAAAAGTATATTCATGATACATTCAAAGATATTAGACCTGACATTAATATTCCTAACGATCAATTGCATGGACCATCGATTTTAAAATCAGAAATTCTTCATGCGATAAAGACTTCAGAACATAGAAAAGCGTGCGGACCAGACGATATTCCAGTTGAGGTGTTGAAGCTCTTTGATAATGAAAATGTTGACTACCTGTTGAGGTTATTTAACTCTATATATGACACAGGGAATATACCCCAAGATTGGCTAAAATCCACCTTCGTGACATTACCTAAAAAACAATACCCTAAGAAGTGCAGTGACTATCGATTAATAAGCTTGATGAGTCATGTCCTTAAATTATTCCTTAAAATAATACATGCCAGGATACGCGATAAGTGCGAGCAGGACTTAGATGACACTCAGTTTGGCTTCAGAAATGCGTTCGGTACGCGTGAAGCATTATTTTCTGTCGACGTACTATTGCAAAAGTGTCGTGACCAAAGAAAGGAAGTCTTTGCCTGTTTTATTGACTACGAAAAGGCATTTGACAGGGTAAAACATGCTGACCTAATGAAAATGCTTGCGGATTGTAACGTTGACACCAAAGACCAGAATTTCATTAAAAACCTGTATTGGTTCCAAACAGCAGAAATAAGACATGGGAATGAGAGATCTAATGCAATCGCCATTCAGCGTGGAGTACGACAAGGATGTATCCTGTCGCCACTATTATTTAATCTTTATTCCAACTATGTCTTCAAAAGAGCCCTAAGTAATACCCAGAAGGGTCTCAAGATCAACGGAGTTGTCATTAATAACATAAGATATGCAGATGATACTGTATTACTAGCTGACAGTATCAGTGACCTCCAAGACCTATTAGATCTTGTTAATAATGCTGGTGAGCAACTGGGCCAAACAATCAACGTCAATAAAACTAAATGGATGACTTTTGGACGACTAGATCACTCTGGATCAATGATTCAGTTAAATGGTTGTAATGTCGAAAAGGTGGAGAGATTTAGATACCTCGGCAGTATCCTCACGGAGAATCTTGACCCAGATATAGAGATTAGGTGCAGAATTGAAGCAGCAAGAACTGCATTCATAAAAATGAAATCCCTCTTCTGCAATGACAATATAAGCTTAAAATTAAGGCAGAGAATGCTAAAATGTTATGTGTGGTCGGTCTTGCTGTATGGTTGTGAAACATGGACCTTGAAAATAAATACCATGAACAGGTTAGAGGCTTTCGAAATGTGGCTTCACCGGAGAATGCTCAAGGTCCCATGGACCGACATGATCACCAACATAGAAATTCTCAGGCGGGCTAGAGCAGATAGGGAACTGCTTACATTAATTAAAATCAAGAAAATTTCATATCTGGGTCATATACTTCGAGGGGAGAAGTATCACTTGCTCCATTTAATATTGAAAGGCAAGATAGAGGGTCGCCGAGGGCCTGGTAGGAGACAAATGTCTTGGCTGCGAAACATACGAGAGTGGACCGGCATTAGAAGTGTGGAGGAGCTATTCCGGGCAGCGCAAGACAGAGAGACCTTTTCAAGAGTGATCGCCAACGTCGGGGGGACCTGATAAGGCACATAAAGAAGAATAAGAAAAGAGTAAAAATCGTGGAAACATAAGAGGGATTTTTTTTGTAAGTTAAATAAAAATAGTTACGTTTTAAACGTACATTATACTGAGATTAAACAATATACAAGATAATCAATGATGGTTGGATGTTAAAAAACTAAATAAAAACAAATCACACAAAACACATGAGTGAATTATTTGTAAGAAGGAGATGAATAGCTAAAAAACAGTCTAACAGTTCTATTAAACGTCCAATTTCATAAAGTATGGCATATCTAATGAACTATTTATCGGTGGCGACCGTCACATGTACGCCGCAAAATTTACAAAGAGTATTTATCCAGCAACGCTGGAGAGGACTCGACGACTCGGTTGCCAGTTGTTGGCATGCAGAACTTTAAACCGAGCGACAAAATAATGCCTCGTCACATTAAATTAATTGGCCCAAACGACCATTACTTCAAATCAATTGACATTTAGTATGGCAGCGAAAGCAATGGAAAGCCGGTGGGGAAGATTTAGTACTGAGACTGCATGAATCAATTGCAATTCATACACGATGGGACCACTCGGACAAGCTCCACAACATTATTCGTATGCAGATGCAAGATGCCAGAGGAAAAAACATGCATACGAATGTATGTGCTGTAGCAAAAAAAGAATTAATTGATTTTATAATTTATAACGATTTTTCCGTAATATCTCAGGAGCGGAATGTTTTTTAATACTTTCGCATTTAAATACCTATTTCAGAGCTAGGCTAAAATCGAAAACATTGTGAATATTTAGATTTTTTTTAGTGGATAATGCTAATATTTTTATCTTATAATGCCCATCTCTACAACTTTTCAAAACTTTCTTGGTAATTTATTATTGTATTGAATTCGGCGACAATACAAAGAATATCACGACATTTAAAAACCTTATCAGTTTTACGAATGTCCTAAATAATCATATTGAATTTTGCCTTTTGGGTTCTATTGCTATTTGTCGACATTTTATTGTAATTTGGCATACTGACAAATAACAATCTAAATTATGAAGGCTGTTCATCTGACTGAAACATTGATAGACCATAATAAAAACATTTTTAAGACACAATCAAAGAAGAGTTCACTCTTGCTTAAATCACGTGGCGAGTTCTAGTTTTCAGGAAAAGGGGAACAAGTTATGAAGCGTAGAAAAACACCCTTCATGCAAACAAATGTATGCTTGATCTTCTGGCGTTTGTTGGATTGATATTTGCAAATTATAATAATTAGGTAGGTCAGGGGTTGGCAAGTAATTTTTATTGGGGTCTGGATACGACTTTCCAGAGAAAACATAGAAAACAAGCTGCACCACGGGTAAATTAGTTCACAACAGGAGTTCCAAAACTTTTTCAAACACGGAACCCTAAAAAGTCATTTGAATGTTGGCAGAACCCAGCGAGATTTTCAGCCGTCAAATTTATATTTGTATCCCAATTTATATGTCCCTATAATGTATCCCGGAGCCAGTGAGACTAAGGCATCCATTTTGGGTTTGTTGTGAGGGTGAATGGAGTTGGATGTAAAATAATCCATCCAGGAAGACTCTTGAGAAAATAAGTTTCTACGTACAAAGTCGAGTCAAAGAATTCCATTGATTTTGATGATGAGAAAGGTCAATTTCGGAACGATAGATGTATTTAAATTTAATTTTGAATACAATAGTTTTAATTAAAAACTAGTTGAAATGCGACGGCGAGATCTCTAGTTGCATAATAAAAATAATAATAGTTTATTCCAGAATGTATGCAGGGGCATTGCAATGCAATACATTCCATATTTTGAAATAACAAAAGAAAGACAAATAATAATATGAGGTAAAAAGTAAATAAGTAAAAGAAGGTATAATATGAATGCGTTTGCACTTCTAACTGATCGGAAGTTTAATACCCACTTAACGATAACGTAACGCAACTATTACTTTCTCATGTAGATTATCGAAGCGATATTATATCCCCGACCCTCCTTTATCATATTCGAAGCATGAAACAGAAATAGAGGTAACAACGGAGGAGACCGAACAACACAATGTTGTTCCAACATATCTTTTAACGTGACTCGCGTTCTTGTTGATTTTGCAAAGTCGTGGTAGAAACGGTGGCATACGTGTTTTATTTCCTCCATATTATTTATGTGGTTTAGAATCATGGGCCTAAAAGAGTAAAGTAAAGTGGGCAGTAAAAAATGGAGAGAGATTGGACGGAGGGTACGTTAACGCAGCGTGAAGCAAAGCGACCGCTTTAACCCGCTTTAGTAACGTAACCTTATCCATTAAAATTTCAAATCAGTCACAACGGAGCCTGTTTTCCCTTGCGACTAAAAAAGCCCAAGGTAAATATCGTTGCCCTTTAAATATGTAGGTATTTACATTCATAAGGCACAAACACAATATAAAAGAGAAAAATCCCTTCACGTTCAAATTTTCTTTGGTATTTTTAAATAAACTTTATTGAATTATTCGTTTTAAATTAACATTTTGGTTTTTAAAACGTACGCAATTATGAAATGTTTATAAATACAAACAAATGCTAAGTAAAATATAACATAAGACAGTAGTGAAGGGACAATTCTCAAGGTTTGCTATACATGCTCAAAAGTTCACGAACTTTTTAATTAGCTAACCGCCATTCCGTTTCTTAGCAACGGTAGGCAAAGAATAGACATCATGCAACTCTATCTTGACGCACACTTCTTGCTTTATTATCATTCATGTATCGTCTCGTATATAATCTTCTCTTGTAACGACCCGACTCAAATATTTGAAATTTTTCATATTCGTTGATTTACTGAATTTTTCACAATTGTGACTTTTCAATGATTATGTTTTAAGGTATTGAGCCATTCTGTGGTACCACGTCCAACCCAATTGCTACGCCACTGAATATTATGAAACGGATAAACACATTAAACTTGGCAAGGGGAGTTGGTTTCAATATTATACAAGGGGGCAATCTCCAGGATTATCCCGGATTACGCACTTAAGTGCGCCTTGGGCCAAATAAAAATGTAAACAAGATTCTGTGTTCGAAAGTAACCGATTCTTGATTTAAGCCTCGATTACATTCAGCGAGTTTACAAGCTACTAGCCGGCGAATTCACTATCTACTAGCTAATTAGCAGATTTTGCACTGAACGAATTTACTAGCAGATAGTAAATTCGCCGGCCAGTAGCTTGTAAACTCGCTCAATGTAATCGAGGCTATACCATGAATTATACTTGTATTCGGAGCTGTTTCAGAGCGTAAAAACACCAACGCCAATGTAATAAGTACACTTGCTTTTACCATAGTTTCTAATAAGCGCACTTTTAATTGTACACAACTGATAAGCGACCATTTACTTTAAGTAAATGATTATTTATCAGTTGAGTAAAGTTAAGACACGTTTATTTATAAGGAGGTAACTATTTTCCTCTTCAAAGCATTCATAACATACGCATAATTTTAATGTAGATACTTGAATACATTGGGACAGATTCTCCTATGGAGTTGGTACACGAAACTTAACCTCAAAATACACATTAAGAGTAATTCATTCACACGCTTACCTTGCACACTTCTGAACAATGCACACAATTTATTATGAAAGGCGTGCCACTGATAGCTCTATTAGAACCTCTCCCTCTTTACAGGCGTACAGAAATATGGAGTGGTTGTAATGGAGCTTTCAGCGGCAGGATTATATTGAACGACTAGTGAACAGTGTTAATTAGGTCTTTTTCATTTTTGGTTGTTACTGTGGGTATTAATTACACCACCACTGAAAATCAATTGAATAAGAACTCGTCAAACAACTCTACTCGTAAGATTAACATGACGGTAAGAATAGGTTATTCAGACAGAACAGATAATGTATGTATATACCTACACTACTCCATGAGTAACGCCAATCGGCAGTTTTCACAAATCGGATACGTTATGAGGCTAAGATTAGGAAGAGGAAGGGAAAGTACCTGGCTATTCAGATCTTGTCATCAAACATGGCTAAATGCTAAATGGTAAATCGTTCCACAGCTCGGCTGTGGAACGATGTACACACTGTACACACTGTTTATTGTTGTAGTATTGTTCATCCCTCCACACAGCATCCTCGAAGATGACATAGGCCCTGAGAGAAATTATTTTCCTCAGGGCCTCCTGTGTGGAGTTAATGTAAAAAAATAAAGCCATTTCAAGCAACATTTCGATGTTTGATGATGGTCTTTCACCAGGGCGATAGTGAAAGTATCTACTACTCGGGATTTGAAAGACGGATATTAGAAACATCATCATCCGTCTCTCGGGTATTGGACGGGGAAAAACGAATAAAAACAATCAGTCTCGTTTCACTTCTCGCACCGATACCTTTGCCATTTAAATACTTTTACACGTGCAACTAAGAATCATCGAAAAACGGACAGATTATTACTTTATTATATAATTAATTTTTAAATAAGATGAATCATAAAAATAACATTTTATTGAGACGGAATATGGACTGCCAACATCTGGAACAAATACACCTTTATCTTATTTTAATTCGTATAACCATTTTTTACATGGCGGATAAAAAATGCGTGTCGCATATTAATTTAAACGTGATATATTGCTGGTGGATTATTCTATACAAGATTCCGTGGTATTTACATATGTTCAAATGAAAAACATTAAAAAACAGTTTCTCGGCGAATCGCGAATTACACATTTGACGAAAAAATTCGGAATATGAAACGAAAACTTTGTTTTGTCTTCGAATTGTTAGCATGAGAATTCCTTAAAGCAGATAATTAGCTTGTTACACTCGATATGTGAGAAATACTGCATGAAAATCAAACAATTATGGAATACTCCGACAAACTTTTACTTTTGCAACTTTAGATAGGTTTTCAATGTGATTGGGTGAAAATTAAAAACTGCAATACATGGAATACCGCAAAAGAGAACTCCAGTCTAATTTTTTTATTTTTTTAATGAATAATGAATGACCTTCTAACTTAAATAACTGCATTTTTTATTTTATTCTTAGAGTTAGTTTTAATAGTTAAAATAATTGTCAAAGTTTTAATTTTTCAAGATCCCCGAAAATCACCGTATCTATGGTGGAATCATGTGACGTCATCAGTCACGTCATCTACTATAAGATCGCGCAATCAGCTGTTCGACTCGCCGCCATTTTCAAATTCGGAATTTGAAGGAATCTCCCTAGAAATAGCATTACTATTTTTTGTACAGTAGTTTCTGAATATTTTCAATAAGAGATACCTTTATTTTTTAAAGTGAATTATTTGGGCCTAAATAATGTTTCAATAAACAAAACAACTAAATCTCTATAAACAGTATGTAAATAAACGAATAAGATGAAACGTTGAATACGATGGCGATGGCTTGTTTCATACCTACATTCCCGTACAATGACTTTACGGTGACCAGTGACGTCACCACTAAACATTTTAGGGATGCCAACTTGACGGCGTGTTTCAACGAACGGTGAACATTCTAGAAGTATGCAGTTTTTTTTCATTAAATGGGTTGAGCCTTGCTTAGACACCATTCAGAATCCAAAAGATTCATAAAATGGTTTGATTCATGCTTAGTGATCTGATCTGAATAACTAGGTACCTACGTCCCAAACATCATGATTCCATTTCCTTCCCCTTCCCGCTGTGTGGAGATTCACAATTTATCCCAGATTTTAAATGCCATCACATAAAAAAACACAGAAAACACACTATTCAGAGCCGCAATGAAGTGCGCTGTTGAACAATAGTGGTCAGATCTGAATAGTTAGGTGCATTCCAGCCTTCCTATTCACCTTCTCCATTTCACTAAGCCTCACAACATAAATAATGGACGCTACAGCCGTACTTGCTCAGGCACTGGGATCTTATGCGGTATTTCAAAAAAAGTCTTTCCTATTGTTATTTTCCTGGAAGAATTTTTTTCCGTTTTCCAACTCAGTAGATACATTATTGATCTAATAAAATACTGGCATGTTTGACACGCGAATCATGTATAACGCCTTGTTGCCCGTAATAAATAATAACGCCAATATTCTACATCTCAGATCCCAGATTCTAGAGATTTCTCTATCTGCAGTGGCAAAAAATATTTCCGGGGAATAGTCGGCAAATTCATATCTTATTATATTATTACATGAACTTGCCGGTGGATAATATCAACAGGATTTCTCGAAGTGAAGAATATATTCGGAAATACAATTAGGTTTATTAGTGAATATCAATTTACTCTTTATTGCGGGTCTTGTCCTGGAATTCCTGGAACTTGGTGTTAGTGTGGGTCTTAGATACCAACCTAATTTATATTAAAACATGTATTCCCTTCAAGAGTGAGACTATCAAATATATGTAAAGGAATACCTACCTAGAAATGCATAGGATTCCTTTACGTTCGAATTTTTAAAAGGTGTTGTCATGGAGACAGAAAATGATAGATGTCTGGATGTCTAGCTGGGTAGCACAGATTAAAGTAATAAGAAGATTGAAAAATAAGTTTATAATTAAAAAGTGATATAATATTTTGAAGACGGACAAATAACTTTAAATGTAGTTTCTTTGTCAGCAAAGCAACTCATGATATTTGTATGTCACATTATTAATAAAAAATTACAGTAAATAGACAAATTGTCTTATATATATTTATATGATATTAGCCCAAAATCTTTTTTAAAAAAATATTGAATTCTTAATAAATACAAAATTAAATACAATATCTTTAATATGAACTTTTATTTTGTACAGATAAATATATATTTTTAAGTTCGTTAGAACAAGACGGAAAAATGTTGTTTTTTTTATTTTGTTCGATATTTGATTTTCCATTAGGGTGTCTGAAAAAAATATAAAGGCAGACGAAAATAAATGGTCTACATACATTACATAACGAAAACGAAAAATTGCTAACAGATGATACTCATTGGGCAAGTACCTAATCGGTAGATGTGTATGAAACAATCATTAATAACTCATCAGGGTTGGACATTGTTTAAATTAACATAAAAAATTATTGTCAATCTGTGTTTAAATTATGACAAGACGTTTCTTATTTTATTTTGTCAGTTACGTCATATTATTATGTACGATGAGTTTGATCAAGGTGAAACTGAATAAGTTATCAAAAATACATATTTTTCATGAGGTAGACAATATAGACGTATTCAAAATTACAACGTAGGACAAAGAAAAAATTCTTTTGCATCCATCAATATTCTTTGACATAAAAACGTCAAAATGAAATTTGCCAAAAGCCTTCATAATAATATCATGATGATTTTGAATTGCCTTCGGTGACATTAATCAATTTTTGGCATCTTCGATCGAGGTATGTTGCGAGTCTGAAAAAGGAAAGATATGAGAAAGAGGAAGGTTGGAAGAAGGAAGTTCTTGGTTCTTCAGAAGTGATCACCAAACACGGCTAAAGCCATTTCAACCAATGTTCCGAATCTTAATGTTGGTCTTTCACCAAGGCGATACTAGTATCTAACACTCTAAAACTATCGTGGATGCATCGTTTTAGAGAGCTTTGTACACAGTAATATTATTTTTTAATCAAATAATAATATTTTTTTTTTTATTGGTGCCCTTTTTTACTCATTTAAAGTATGCTCTAGCGTGTTTAAATTGCACTTTATGGAACGCGCGTTTTTTAAAGTTACCATGGCAACATCAACAAATCAACAAAATGTGAAGTCTAAATATCAACTTTTAACTATAAATCTGACAGGAATATTTTAAACGTCAAATGTGATAGATTGCAAATTAATGTTTGTGTTTTTCATTTCCATGACAACAAGATATTGTGATGTCACTTCACGAATTCATTAATAGTTTTATTTCCAAATTTTTAATAATAATATCAATATTTATGTTTTCAAAGTGTACCAATAAAAAAAAATAGCGTAAAATATTCGTGGATAACTGGTCTTTAAAACACTTGCTTTATTTCGAGCACTCGGCTACGCCGTCGTGCTCGAAAAATCGCGCGTGTTTTAAAGACCTGTTTATCCACTTATATTTTAATATACTAATTTTCATTAATCGTATTTTAGAGGAATCCATTAAAAATTATTGTAAACTAACAGCTGTCATCTGTTGTATCTGATTGATAAATAATATGTAAAACACTTGTTTTATTCATTACAAACTACGTAGGCAGATGCATTAATTAATTAATGCAAATTCAAAGACTAGATTTATGAAGATTTCCGCATTATTAATAATGTTTCCTTTCATTTTTTTCTGTGATTAATTGGGGACTTAATTCATTAAATAATCCATTACGTTATTAATTTGAAGCGGTTACAAATTTATTATTACAAAACCTTTAACAGATAATTGGTTTTTATTGAGCTGCGATAACTATTTTCGAAGTGTAGTTAAGCTTGATTTTTCGCATTTTCATGAGTATTAAATATGACATGTACTATTCCTTGAGTAATAATAGTTGAGACGGTGTTTCACGAAAGTGGAACTGTATGCTAAGTATTGTTTAACAATTCTCTCAGAATACTAGTGGTATCACTTCCGTCTGCATTTCGCATACAAATCCTAACAGTAGTTCAAAACATAGACAAAGTTTGCAACAGGCAATGGGAAATATCATAGGCTCGGTTTTCATAGACGAAGCAAACTTCAATTCATGATAAAGGCATTTCTCTTCTACACCCAGTGAGACCTCAGTTTCCTATCCTGACTGAAATACAACCGACTACAAGTAACCCATAGTAGTAGAAATATAAAAATCACAATCGTATGTTAACTGTTGAAAAAAAATGTCAGTGAACTGCGTGAAATTTGCGCAGCTTTGCCCACAGAAAGAATTTCTCGTGCAATTATTTTTAGTTTGCAACCCAATTATCCTTATTAGCTATAAATTTTCAAAAGATCAAATTGATTATAGGAAAAAAGCAAAAAAATTATATCGCTTTTTTCATCCAATAAAAAAATCGATATCACGGGCGAGCCCGAGAAGTAAAATGCATATTTTTATAATCAGAGCAATGTAATTTCCAATGCCTATTTAAAACTATTGTGATGTGATGAAATTTCTTCATATGATTGATATTTCTAAACCTAAAAGTGTCATCTACCTACACAGAACAAAATAAAGCATTGGAAAGGGGATTGGAATATTTGGTGTCACAGAAAATAGTAAATGAATGAAATGTATTTCTTCTTCAAATTTTGCAATGAAAATGAAATGTATTTCATTTAGACGTGAGTTTAAATATAATATAATAATAATAATATAACATAGAGAGCTGCAAGCACTGCTCTTTCCAAGAGTTAATTAGTTACCGCAGGATATTTTCGTACTTCAAATGCACAGAACAATGGCAAGTACCTACATGTGTGCACAAGGAACACAATTCATTCAGAGGTAGGAGAAATTCATTCAAAACGATTATTTTCGGTCTCCTGAAAGTCTGAATTACTAAAAGCGTTTTCCAATTTATCATATTTGTAGCACATTTTGCGGTCTATTTAAGATCAAAACAATTCAAATTTATTTCAATGACAAATGGTGACAACTGAATTTATCAACTTTAATCGATCCTAAATCACATTTGAATCTTTTCTTGACGTGCAGTCACCATACAAAATATATCACTTTTTTATTAAAAACGATACGGTATATAAAGCATTATTCTATTAAAACCAAGCACGGTTTTATATGGGTTTAAAGGTTGTCTCAATAACTCAATGGCTTGGAGCAGTCGCACGATTAACGGAAGATTCCAGAGTTCAAACTTCGTCCCGGCAAAAAGAAATATAACAGAGGTGCCAATAAAATAAAAGAAGAAGAAAAAATTACGAAGAAAAAAGAGCATAAAAAGAGTGTTGCTGCCACAAGTAGGTGAATATAAATATAATAATACAATCCAGTTCGCTTTATTTGTATTATTCTCCATACTTTAAACATGCCGGCTATTTGTATTGTCGCGTCATTTTATCGCGTTCCAGGACACAAAATGCATTCCTGTTTGTTCACAATACCATGTTTCAGTCCCGATGCATTACAGTAAACTCCACTATATAGGAGACTTCCAATCGTATGAGAGAACTTCAAACATAAAATAGCGCCATAAAATGAACTCCAAGAAAGTATAAAACGCTACTCCCGGCCAATGCAAAACTCTGTTCGATAGCTGAATGCACTTCGGTACAGAGTACGGAGTAATGCTTTGACAGTGGTGTGAAACAGCATCTTTGTATTGATCACTTCACTAAACCAACGACCAGGGTCGGACTATACCCATTTCTCAAGAAACTCTAATGAGGGGAAGTCGGGCGGAGCTTACTTAGTTTTTGCTGTTAGATTTCAATAGGCTTTTATATCTTTTATTATTATCAAATGATCAAACTAGGTTTTACACAAGGATTTTCTAAATCAGACTTATTCAGTGATCTTCCATTTGTTTTGAAGGTCAAGTGTTCAAAATTTCATCAATATCTGTCCGCCTCATGTTATCTTTTTGAAATAAATATATATGTACTTACCTACACCTAAAACACTTCCAGTAACCG
This sequence comes from Limnephilus lunatus, assembly GCA_917563855.2. Taxonomy (NCBI): domain Eukaryota; kingdom Metazoa; phylum Arthropoda; class Insecta; order Trichoptera; family Limnephilidae; genus Limnephilus; species Limnephilus lunatus. Next base: position 71,365,766 of record OU830598.1, on the reverse strand, counting down.
AAACATAAGCCATTGTTTTTTAAACGAAATTAATTATTATAAAATCACAATTAGGTAAAGAGGGTTTTATCTAAAAACGTACGCCAAAAAAATATATAGGTACTTAGCCTATCAAAAGAAATTTGTTTACTCCTACAGTAGATCAAAAACAAGTTCATCCGTCATTCCAATTTTATAAAGTTTCAAATATTCCTATTCATTAATAGTCATTCCATCCCTGAACACAACTAGGTATTATTTATTACGTCCTCCAAATTTAATACAGAAAATCCTACAATTCAAATACAGAAAAGTGTACAAATACGTTTTGTTAGGAAGATTTTTAGGTATTCGCTGCAGCCAACAAGTTTTCGGAACACATTCACAGGAAAAAAAATATAAGAGGTTTCCTTTAGAACTTAGACATCCAACACGTTAAAGATCACCGAACGCCACTAAAAACATCATATTCCTATTTTCAAAGTTTTATAAAATATATCTATCACAAAACATAATCATAGTGACTAAAGCTCCCTTCGCATTGAACAGCTGAAAGCGAGTTTCTGAGTAAATGAGGCCGAATCTTGTGAATATTAAAAATGAAAGGCGGTAAAATTTTTGTGCTATCAGTCTTTGAGAATACTGATCCCATTGATATAAGTTTTCATGTAAAATGCGTGACGAAGACCGGTCTTAGACTAAGAAAAATATTCATATATCAAAGTCCAGAGTAAAAGAAGAAAGGGGAGTACTCGAGACTATTCACAAACTGACAGGAATATAATAAATTGTCGGTGTTCATCGCGGAGCTCTCGCGTATATCACACAGTTTTAATTTGAAAATGTTGTCGCGTAATTCTGGGCAACTTCAAATAAAAGTGAGTACAACAGGGACTGCGGTGCGTCAATATTATTGGCCGCTGCACAAATAGGTCCAGCGGACGATTTGCATCGGGAATATTTGCAAAGCATTGTACTTTTTGTGTTGTCATTACTTCCGATCTGGCGAACTTTTTCCCGAATCGGGAGCGACCATGTTAAGTGGAGCACCTATTCCTAGAGCGCTCTTTGATATTTGAAAGCACGCGCACACGCTCACAGTTGGCACACACAGACGCACGCATACACGTGCTAGCGCGCACGCCGTAGAATATTTCTGCAGCGGGCACATAGATTTATTTGCGGCCGGTCGACACGGTTGGATGTTTGGCGTTAAGTTACAGTTGTGTCAATCATTCGCAACTCGGCATGTATGTATAAATATCATGCGCGTATCAGGCGCCCGGTTAAAGAAAAAATTGGCCACGGTGTAAGCCTCATCGAAGCGAAATCAAAAAAGCGCCTGCGTACATTCAGTCGAAAGCGCTCAGAAGGAAAATTAATCATTTTAAATCGTTGACAACACTGTGTATATCCGGGCCATCACCGCCACCGACCGCGACTATTGGCTGCATGGCTACTGCTTCCACAGTCCCGCGCCCCGCGTCCCCTGCTAAAAGTCACAACTGTAAGGGAGGCGCTCAAAAGCTAGGCAAGAATGTGACGCTAATGCTCGAGAATTGGGAATAGTACAAATACCACTAACTTTCCACATCAAAACTTATTCAAAAATGCACAAAAGGATTCCATTAATCATTATACCAGGATCAAAGATAAGATATTTTAGTTAAGTATCAGTCATCCTTTAGTAAAACTGTACATTCTGATGCCTTTAAGCGCCCAAGTATCTGCAAAAAAGTCACGGTATATAATTGGAATTTAACATGTTTTCTTCACACCTTTGTACATCAAGAAAAGCCAAGTTTTAAATTATTATTACATTTCACGTAATTTATTATCATTATGAATCACGCCCCCTCTTTCATTCACCCCACAAAATAATATTTATTATGTAGGTAATTCTTACACGAATAGAAAATATTTGTATTACGTGTATTGCAATAGCATCCACGAGATGCATTTATTACTGGCTACATAGTAATAACGTATTCGAGATTTGCGTTTATCTATATTTCCACAAATGTATAAGTCTATTAAATCATTTGTACTCTCATCGAAGAAGACCGTAAAGTAAACAATATTATTGTTATGTGTGCAATTTATGCCGTTTGTAACCACAAACACCGCACGTATTAATATTACAGTTCCCAGTATCGATAGAAACACAGCCATCGCTCGGCGACCGTGTAGGTACCTACAAGAACAACTTGGCTTATTTGACATTTCAATAAATTTACAGGCCATATTTTTGACATGACGAAAAGCAAACAATGCCTTCATACTTCATCATACTGCAGACGAAGTTTAGTAAAGCTAAATCATCGTAATGCTCCAGTCTCGCGTCAGCGTTAGACGACGAAAAACTCAACTTCGCTCAATTTTCTAAAGGTTGCGTTATACAGGCAAAATAATCCCACAAAATCACTTACAATACTGCCGTAATAGTATCTTGAATAATTGAAGCACTTTACAGGTAGACGCCGTTTCCAAGGTCCGAATTACAACAAAAATTAATTCAATTTTTTTTATATGACAAAACGAAATACAAACCTTGTTGACAACGCCGCCGCCGGTATAATAATATCAAGTGTTGGCACGACAATTAGACTCTCAGCGGTTAGAGACTTAACTAGAAACCTTACAAATAGCATCATGTTTATTTGAGTGCCCAACTACGTTATCATAGGCCCCAACTATCACGGCATCTGCAAATTGGGGAATATTGCGAAGCTGAAGGAAATCTAGAAGAAGGAGGCAGAGAAAAACAAGATTGAGAAGTAAAGGGCGGTTTTTAGTTACTAAACACGAAAAATCATGGTAAGCAACCTTTTTATTAGGCGTTATTTCAAGCGGGTGATACTGGGAGTAATTTCATATGCAGCTTTTAAAACTGTGGTATTTGCGTTCAAAACTACGATAGGTGCTTTTGGATACAAATTATTTTTTTCCATTTGGTGCGTACACGAATAAATCAGAAGGTTTTCCGACGCGTGAGCAGCTATCCGTGTGAGAGGCATACATTTTCCAAATTTACCCCCGCTATCGCCTACCGCTATTACATCTCCTTTGCAATTCCTTCCTTTGTCCCTCCCTCGTCCTCCACCCCTCCCCTGCGTATCATTTTCCATGCGTCCCAGTTCCCACCCCAATTACCCTCAAGCATTCCATTCTCCCCCTCACCACTTCGCTCCCTGCCGCTAAACGATATGAAATACACTCATTTATCAAAAACACGTACGCCACCTTTTGTAATGTTTTTACACAAATTTCATAACGCCCGAGCTCACCTTTACATATAGAAACCTTCGCGGGGATGCGCTCAACAACTCATAAAAGTTTCATCGCAATCGGTTGAATGGTATAGGAAACGATTTCATAACTCCATACATATAAAACATCGTGGGCGTGTGGACAACAAAAAGTTTCATGGCAAACGGATGAATGGTTTAGGAACGCATAAGGGACAAACAGAGAAAAAATTTAATTATTAAGATGAAGATTAACAATTTTATTTAAATTCTCCTCAAAGAAATATTTTAATATATGTTTATTCAATGCTTATTTTTTGGTATTCATAATGTAAACTGGTTCACGGTAAAGATTAATCAAACATAGTAATTTAGCACCTTAACGATCTTTCCATTAGCATTAGATCATGTTATATGCTTAATAATTTACCTATATAAATTAATTTTCAACATATAATCACGTAGTTTTGTTTTAATGTTTAATAGTTGCATTATAAGTTGTGTTACTTCGACAAACCTGAGTTTAAATTTGCATAGGTACCGTTAGCAGAACTTGGAGACGGAACCTATTATGTCGACACTAAACGTGAGGCGCTCTATTCGCCTTATCTACCGCCTTTACCTCCAGTTTCGTGATGTCATGACGGCTGTTGTATGTAGGTGAAATCTTTTCAAATTGGTTACAGTTCTCATGATGCGGTAGCAAAGCGCTTGTTTGTCGATTATGGAGTCACGGTTCGAATTCTCGACGGGTACCTACTTAAAAACATGGCGTGTTTAACATCAGAATAGTTGTTTTTCCCCACCTTATTGAAAAACACACGATGGTTTAAATTGATTAACTGTAAACATTGTAACTAGTAATTGCTGTGGTTTCATCGGAGCAATTCATGGCGTTAGTTCCACTGCATTGTTAAAAGTAATATTTCCTGGCTTTTTCCTTTAAAATGATATTACACAAGAGTTCAAACTGGAGCTAGTGGAACTATTGCCATATTTGTTTATGACTCCCAATGAAAGAATGTTATGAAGCTAAACCTAAAAATACAAATAGAAATAAAAATACAAATAAAGAATGTGTGAAAGGAAGAAGACGAAAAATTGTCTGGTTTTCTAAAAACATTTCGATTATCCAAATAGCTTTCTTATCAGAAAATTACTGAAACTATAGTTTGGCAAGAAAGTGTAGAAATTTATTAATTTGGAACTAAATTTTTTCATTTCTATAGTAACACCGAAATACTTGATTTGTCAATGACATTTCGTATGGCTCTTGGCTTTACTGACTTAAATCGTGTAGAACACACTGAAAATCGCTCGTTTAATAAATAAAAAAATCATTGTTTGCCTGTGCATTGTTTGAATTGAATTAAAATTAATAAACCAATGCGTAGCGGTGCAAGAGAAGTTATGTACTGCGTCTTTCAATGCTGCCTAGCTGAATATCACGCGACAAAGCTCCTATCTAATTTGGAAGATGTTTACAAACGAACTGCAGAAATGAATGGTAGTAAGTATAGTTTTTTTAATAGCCAATTTTCGAGCGATTATAATCATTACAATTTAATTTGAGGTTACGCTTAAAAATCTGAATTTGACACTTCTATTTGATAGTTAATATGCGGCCACAGGAAAAGGGAAATAACTCAATAAATAAAAAAGTGCAATTTCTAAACTCATACAAATGTAACTTTTTTCTTAATTTTCTCTTTCTTTCTAAATAAATAAATATTATCTAGTGGGTTTTTTTTAAATAATAAATTACTTTCTTTAGAATAATAATTTTAATTATGTTTTCCACACACAAGTAAATCTGAATCAACGGTAAGATGAATCGTCAAGGAAGGGGAAAAGGCAGAAGGAAAATTTGAAACACCGGGAAAACGGAAAATAATTAATATAGCATAATAATAATAATATGTAATAGCATAAAATTGCTGATGATTGGAAAAATTGTTGCAAAACACATGATGAAAATTGAGGCAGAATATTATGCACGAGGCAGTACTGTATGTTGATATCGATGAACTGATATTACGTTTAGATGAAGATGAAGATACAGAAGAAGAAGAATCACATGAGGACGAAGACAATAATGCCGGGTTTTGAATTCATAGACTCAAAATTTTAAGTACCTACGTTTTTATATCGAAATAAACGCCCACTTAAAGCTTGTTTTGTTTTATTTTACTTCCATTAAATTCCAGTTTTTTGTGCAAAATTTTTGAAAGTACAAATACGCTATGAAATATGCGTTTTTAAAAACATACATTCATTGTCTTATGAGCCATCTTGGTGTTGCCATTTAAAACCCAAAAAACGATCGCAGCGCCATCATTTATTTTCTACACTTTCTTGCCAAACTGTATCTTCCATTTTGGTTTCTATGCTGCCCAGGTGGTTCGTGTTTGAGTGACAATCTCAATAACCAGAGAAACCCTAAGATAAATATAATTGCCACGTTTCACAGAAACGTGATTTTTTATGGAAATATTTCTACGCATTAAGGCTCCGCAACCGGGCTCAAAGAGAAGAAGATGGAGAGATATGAAATTACGAATGGAGGAGCGCGCTAATATTTAAAGCGACAAAATCGATGCGAAAATTGTAAAAATGATAGAACAAAAATCTCATGGGGAGCATCTTAAGTATCATTTAAAGAAACATTGTGAATTTTTTCACAAATATAATTTATAAGATAATAGAAACAGACATGTTTATAATAATTTTCGGAGCATACTTTGCGATTTTTTTCTATCGAGGGAATTTTGCCTTTGCGTTTTGGCGTGGAACGCGTCTAGATATTATCTTAAAAAATAACATCTATTTTTTTAAGAGCTTAAAAACTTCAAATGTTGAAGGGAGATATGTAAAAAATCGGTAGAAATTCGGGTAGCGGCGGCTTAAGTTGCGGTACGTAAAAAATAAATACGTCATTTCTTCATATGTACTTAGAAAAATATACCTCCTCTACCTTTTTAAATTTGCTTAAGATGTTCATAGTCGTAGAGACATGTTGGTATTTTATAGTAGGATAACAAGAAACGAACAAATGTTCGTGTGTTTATATTCTATTAAGTCATTATTGATTTTTCCCAAGATTGCGGTCCACGCTAGACATCTTGCAGAAATGAGTCACTTTTGCCACTCGTTATATCTATGATAATGAAGTATGTTTGCAAATGTGATAACCGTAAGTGATACTTGGTTCTGGGTCCCTGGGTTGAAGTCGTGGATTCAAAACCCGGCGAGTTCAAAAAAAGCGATAGTTATTTCAATTTCAAAAATAGAAAAAAATATTTATTATGAAATTAGTTAAAACTTCACTTATTTGCATAGTGGAATATGGTTTTGGTAAAAGGATACCATTCAGATTTAGAACGAGAACATTCTTAAAATTACTTTGGGTGTGCTCGTTAACCAATCTGAATAAACTAGTACCAGCGAGAGCTCGTACTGACATCATCGACGTTCGTCCTCTTCCTTCTCACGCATCTTGTTTGAAAACGAAAAATACAGAAGATACTAGAACGATGACGTCACATTCGATCTCTCGCTGGGACTAGAATAGGCTATTTGCCGATCTTATTTTTTATACTCAATTTTTTCATCTTCGCTCTTTCATTGTACCGTACGACAATAGTCAACTAAGCGCCCCATAATCTTTTTTAATTGATTCAATGCGTAATGCGTAATTTTCGAGGAAAATCTCTTTCAAATCCCACATATCTGACATTGTCTCCCGCACCAATAATATGCTTGGATATTCTTCGTAATGCGAGATCATTTCCTAATGGAATTGCAATACGGAGAACATAGAACTAATCGTTCGCAGTATCCTGGAATACAGCTCCATTATTTGAGCCCCTTCTGAACAAAAGCATATCCTAGAAATAGAAACGTACAAAAAAGGTTTAAGCGTTACTTGTATGCATCCGTATTCTTAACAGGAATGCTCGATTTCAACACCTTAGACTTAATTTTTTTTGAGTTAATCTCTTGTACCATACTCAATCCGCTTGCGTTGAAAGATGCTTACTTATATTATGTCCCTAACAAGGATCGCATGCACTTTGTTATGCTTCGAAAGCGAGGGCTTCTGCCTATCAGAACGCGCACAATAAACAGAGCTTATTAATTCTGCTTTGTCCTACTGCTTAATGATTCTGCATTGACCATTAACATTATTAATGTCACTTACAGACAGTTCAGCAACCATATTTTGACGAAGATGTCAAAAAAACTTCTTTTACTACTTCTCTTTAATTTGTATCTTCTCCATGAAATATTGGTGTATAACCGTTTTAAAGAGAACATGAACAAATAAATAAATAATCTACTGCCTCCATCCTCCATTCAGTATAAATGTACTGTGGTATTAACATTTCAAAGTTACGTATATTTTCTTACTTTTTGATGTTTCAATGAAAACACAACTATCATAGTAATACGAATAATATTTAAATCAATTTGCAAACTAGCAACAACAAAAAAACACACTTAATCATCAGATTTGTAAGCCGTTTTCTCTTGAAGTCGAGAATATTTTTCACACTATCAGAATATTATTTTATGATAATCTCATGTAGATTTATAAAAGACAAGGAGCAACTGTTGGGTGATCAGATGTGGCAACAAATGGCACATAGTGCTTAGCACAAAAAACTATTGCGATACAAGTTTCCAAGCATGGAGAAATAAATTGTAATAAAAGAAGATAAAAGAAATGACAACTGGTCGCTCTTAACATAAGCATATGTGGAACATTTTACATGTTGTGAATGCGAAACTATTCTTTCCGCTTTCGTATCGTTTTCTTTTCGGAATGGAAAAATCATTTTGAGCTGAGTTTCGTTGAGGGGAACCGTATAACAATCGCATAGCTTATTTTATTACAATAAATCACCAGTACGTACAGTACCTTCTTCCTACTGATTCCTACATAAGCAATATAAGCATATTAAATTGAGTAGATCAATTTTGAAGGTCTACTTTCGAAAAGTCAAAATGTCTAAAAAAGTTATACGAAAAGATTTACTTTAAAAGATGATTGTACTCAGGTTCTGAATTTATTTATCTCTTTTAACTACACTGAATAGAAGAAAAAATTAGATCTTAAAAATAATATCAAATAAGTCGCAAAAATCTTAAATCTCTTTTTATAACTTGGCTACGCTTAAATCAAACTTTCTTTCTTATTTTTTTATAGTACAGTTGGTAGATAATATAGGTACATATTCTTAGTTATTTATTTGCAATTTTTTTTTAATGTTAACCTATCTGGTGTACATTAATAAAATAAATAAATAACCTGGAAAAATAAAGGAAATGTAAAACACACATTATAGTGACTGTTTTTTTATACAACTGTTAAAAATATATATGTATTTAAATGTATGTAATAGCTTAAATAACTGCTAATATTCTTGTGTTGTTATGTGTAATGACAACAATGTGGTCAATGACCCAACGTTTCGATAAGGCTATTGTAAATCAGCTAAAACTCTGGGTGAGTCTGTGCCAACTCCACATATCAAGTAGCTTTCTAAGCAAATATTTTGTTTTATACAACATCAGAGGGAAATTATCGACAATATTAGGCTCATTTTAGCATGCCTGTGTAATGACATGTAAAGTGCGAAGAAAATAAGCAATGATTCCGGGTCGCCAAAACCTGCGAATGCACTATTTTCTTTAACAAATAGAAGTACTATGAAAGTTCATTACTAAAATTTCACAAGAAGAGTTAGTACAAACATTTTGCATTTTTTTAATAGTGATTGGTTAGTAGCTAACTAAATAATAGGGAAGGTAAATACGTGCAAATACGCACCAGTGCAACGATTTTGCACATGGACGATTTTTGATTTAATTCCAACTATTCATACATATTCGTATTTTTTTTTTAGCCCCAAAAAAACTTACGAAAGTACCGGTTAGCATAAATAATAGAAAAATGACATTCTTTGTTGGCGCTTATCTATTTCGGAATAAGATTCAAATATATATCATGGTGTTAAAAACGTCAACATTTTGTAGTTTGGCATTAAACATGGACTTTTTCGTCTGCGATGCTTTTCTTTTTAGTGATGCGTCCAATTCAACAGATTTATTTAGAGATAGCATTTTCTGGCTTCATCTTAAATGCAGTGCTTTTGGACAGTTGGATTTTTTATGAATGATAAAAACGAAAGCATTTTGTGGTTTGATTTTCATTAAAGGGATTCTCTTTTTAAAATATTTAAAGATTTTTATACGAGAACATAAATATACAGTTTATTGTTTCATATTTTTATACCAAAAACAAGTTTATCGCTCGTATAAAATGTGGGATGATCCAGGGACTCCGAAGTGGCCCCTTAGGGTTCCGTGGCCGAAACAGTTCTGGAACCCCTGCTCTACACACTAGCAACCTAATTCACAAAAAAAATATATAACTCGGTAAAAAGTTCAGCTATCATTTTCTGAAAATGCGGCCTTGCTACCGTGACAAAAATAGAGTTTTCTATCACTTTCTACATTTTAATTATTATAAGTATTCCCAACTCAGTGAAAAATAATACATCATGGAAGAAGAAGATACCACTAATAATCTAAACGAAAATATGAGAGAGAACAAGACAAATAAAAATTGAAAAAGATAATGGTCGCAACTGGGACTCGAACCCAGAACCTCTCGTCTAATCGGCGAGAACCAATTCAGTCATTACCACATTCCAAGTCCTAAGAAACCGTCATAAGTTTCAAATTTTAGAATTAACAATATTATTCTATACTATTTTTTCTATATCATAGGCAACTACCCTTTTCATTGAAAACAATCGTTCTAAAAAGTGGTTTGTAACCTAAATAGCGTCTCGGAGAAATATATCCGATTTTATTAATATGGAACATATGAATAAAAAATAAAAAAACTAAAATATTATAACTAGTATGATATATCTTAAAAAATGTTTTAATATAAGATCAACAGTCGCCGATTCGTATGTCGGCAATTGGAATGCATAAGTTTTATTATATATTACTAGCTGGGTTACCCGGCTTCGCTCAGGACAACATACGAGAGTGTTTTGGAATGTTCCAAAATAATGTTCCCGATTCCCTATTCCCGAACATTCCACGATATACTAAGCCACACCTTTCAGAACTTTCTAGAGCTCTATGGAACCTTCTAGAACTTTCCGGAAGACTGTTCTATAAATTTCAAAAGGGCGAAACTTCCAGCCCTTATATCTTCAAAAGCATGCCATTTAGGTAAAAACGGAAACCGTCATCCTGGAGGGGGGATAGAGATCTACCACACCATATAACTCGCTTGATCGTACCGGGACTCGTTTCTGAGTTTTTGCGAGCCGCACTTTTTTTGGACTTTCTTTTATAATATATATTGATTATACGTAGAATTTTTAAATCGTCATTTAAAAACTATTAAAACAAAACCATCACATTAAAACATATCATTAGGCTGTTATCACTGAATCTGCTGATGCTGAAGTTAAGGGTCTCAGACAAATACATAATAAGTCAACATTTCGTAGTGGTTTTGTATGAAAATTAAGCCAAAACTCTGAATTTTTTGTATTTAAAAGATTTCTTTTTTGTTCTTTCACGTTATCGACGGAATTGAAACATTATTTAGTCCCTCAATAATTCAAACGCGGATGGAAATCGGTTATATTCGAATAGTTTTCCTCCTTGCTGATGTGGCGTTGATTATTTTATTCTAGTTACTGATCAATTGCAGAATTTCACGGAATAAAACCTTCTAAGTTATAACATCATTTGATTACTCGTCTAAAGTCACATTTTGCCTTATTTTTTATTTTTAAATAATGTACGGCAAGTTTTAATCTGATGGAGGTTATGATTTTTTGGCTGCCAGAACCTACCTACAGGTGGCTTTTTGAGGGGCTACGCTCTATTTAGTCAAGTTTCCTGATGGCAGAGTTTTGCCCCTTTATATTTGCAACAGTAATTATTACACATAGTTCCCTATTCATTTTCTCTCCAGATAAAAGCCATTAATTGAAGCAATAAAAAAAAGTTAAAATAATATTCGGTGATGAGGCAGCAAAGTCACCAGGACTAGAAAAACGTTATTGAAATATGGTCGTACATAAAGTTGGGTTCATTTCGGAAAACGTTGTTTGATTAAACATTTATCTTTTTAATTTTATTATTTGAAGTTTTCGTCATATTCGGAAATTTTCGATTATGGAAAATTTTATTTCTTTCTGAAGATCGGGAAAAAGGATGATAATTTTTTAAAAACATTTAGGTTTCTAATATTTGATATAACTTTGGAATTTTCCATGTTCATACATTTTTATTTGACTGAAAATAAAATTACCGCAAAATAGAAAATTCGGAAAAATTGGTTTGAAAAATGGGTCGATAATTTTTAAAAAAAGATAAAAATTAACATTTTTTATAAATTATTATCTTTTTGGCTTTGTTGTATAATTTGTTGTATAATTTGAAAATTTATGAACTGATGATTTTAGGAAAAATTGGAAAATGTTTCGAGAAATTGTATAAAAGTTTTTGAAACTGAGAAATTCCTATTTTCGTAAATTTTCTTTTAATTTTCTCAATTGCGATGTTGCTTTAAACCTTGAAAGATTTATAGTTTTAAAGAACAGTGGGCGCCACTTACGTTTATAATAATCCTAAACTGCACAGTCAATAAGATAATAATACCTACTAGCAAAAGATATACATCCACACAAGCCCTGCTTATTTATGGGGTAAATCAAATACGTTTATTTTGTTATTAATTATTGTTTAAAATTTATTGTAATTTATGTACCTTTATGAATAAAAAAAAATATATATATAGTATATCCGGATGCCTTCTCAAAGTTTTTTCGGGAAAAAATTGAAACCATTCGTGCTTCCACATCTCATGCCCCTCCGCCAATATTCACTATTAATTCTAAAGGAAATGTGTCTTCCTTCAAACCTACAACGCTGGAAGAAGTAAAGAGGATAATTTCAAGTTCGCCAAATAAGCAGTGTGGTCTTGACCCCATACCAACTTGGTTATTAAAAAAATGTTCCATTGTCTTAGCTCCATTCTTAGTTCATGTTTTTAATAAATCACTCAGTACAGGTGATTTCCCTGAACCACTAAAATCAGCTGTAGTAACGCCAATACTAAAAAAGTCACAACTAGACTCCGATAACTTAGGTAATTATCGACCGGTTTCAAATCTACCTTTCGTGTCAAAAATCCTGGAGAAAATTGCTGCTGCCCAAATTACCAGTCACTTGAATACAAATAAATTATTAACAAATCGACAATCCGCATATAGAAGGTTTCATTCAACAGAAACCGGACTTCTTCGTATGCTATCAGATATAACTCTAGCCATAGAGTCGGGTAAGTTAGCACTTATCTCACTCTTAGACATGAGCGCAGCGTTTGATACGAGTGATCACGACTTCCTCATTAAGATATTGGAGGAAACATTTGGTTTGATTTCAGACACTAAAAATTGGCTGGCGTCATATCTATCCAATCGCTTACAAGCCGTGAAGGTTGGAAATAAACTCTCTAACTTCGCAACACTTTCTTCAGGAGTACCCCAAGGATCCGTTTTAGGTCCACTTCTTTTCATCCTTTTTACAAATGATGTCACCAAAATAATCGAGTCATTTGGTCTCTTATCCCACTGCTACGCTGACGATCAGCAAGTTTATTTTTTCTGCACTCCAAATTTATTTATTTATTTATTTATTTATTTAATACATGAAAAATCGAAAGTACATATAGTTTTTTTATGATATTTCACCCTCCATGCTAGGGAAGACCCTGTGTTATGGCGGGTGAAGTTTACAGTTACAAGAAGATGAGGAAGTTAAAGAATTCTTAGAAAATGAAAAATTTGAGGAGTTGTTAGATATATATCACACTAATTTATTTATTAATTAAGTTAAGTTATTAAATAATCTTGTACATACAATGCCGCTAATTTAGAAAATGGAGATATATTATGTTTTGTCTGAAAGGTGATTAAATTGATAGAGTGTAAAGTGAATGGGTATTAAAATTGTAATGTATTCCATGTGTAAGGAAATGAAGTCGACAGTCTCAAAATCCGTGTAGCTGAGTGCCTAGAAGCAATAACTCGTTGGATGTCTTCAAACAAGCTAAAACTGAACCCATCTAAGACTGAGTTTCTCTGGGCGGCCACAAACAAACGCCAACATTTCATAGACAATTCACCTATTTCCATTTCCGGAAGCGATATTATTCCAAAGACAACAGTCAAACTTCTTGGCGTTAATCTGGATTCAAACTTTTCGCTTGAAAAGCAAATAAATACGACTGTAAGCAATGGTTTTTTTCACCTAAGACAACTCAAGTCAGTCCGAAGAAATCTTCTTATAGAAGCAACAAAACTACTTGTAAACTCCTACGTAGTCTCACGGCTCGACTACTGTAACGGTATCTACGCTAGCCTTCCAAAATATCAAACTGACAAACTTCAATCCGTGTTTAATGCAGCCGCTCGACTCATAACCGGAGTCTCTAAATATTCACATATTTCAGAACACCTTCGTAATCTTCACTGGCTCAAGTGTGTCAATCAATTAATGAAATGGCCCCATCTTACATCTCTGAACTATGTGTCCCAGAAAATACTGGTCTGAGGCAGTCAACCCTTAGATCAGCAACATCATCAGCTATAGGCAGACTAATGGAACCTAAACGCAAGCCAAATACGAAATTTGGAGATCGCGCTTTCGGAGTGTCTGGACCTAAGGCTTGGAATAAACTCCCACCGGAACTTAGATGCATAACAAGCCCAACAGAATTTAGGTCCAAATTAAAAACGTACCTTTTTGGGCTCTCATACCCTTAAATAAAAATACCTATCGGAGTATCATAAAATTTTGCTTTTGTTTTCAAAATACGCTCATTACAGAACATTTTATATATTATAATTATAGTTCCCAATTATGTCCTCTGCGTGCGAACTGTGTCTTAATTGCTCTAAATAAACAATAACAGTGTTAATCTCTAGTGACCCTCCAGGTAAGTATGGTCTTGTATATATTTTCTGCCTGTACAGTGCATTTTTACAGCAGCATCGCGTTCATTGGTCGAATCATTGCACATATAGTTTCGTGTCGGTGATCGATGAACCGATGGATGCAATTTTTAGCCATAAGATGTTGTTGTATATAGTTTAAAATAAGATTGTATAAACGTTTTATAAATTTGTACAGCGCCCTTGAGGTGATTTTTCACAAAACGGCGCTATACAAGTCATCCAAATATTATTATTATTATTATTATATCTGTTGTATTTTCGAATTGGTTTCATCACCAATATTATTATAGTCGTCATTATCACTGTATTATAAATACGTATGTTGTATGTTAGACTAATAAGATGTTGTTGTTTAGACGTAATACAGATTTAATTAATTGGAACACCGTAAATTGTTTATCGGATGTGTTCACAGGTGTATTTTTTCACTTTTGTAGAATACAATAACATTAGTGATGAGACGCTACATTTTACCTAGTGTTTCAATATTGAAAGCGGTTAAACTTAAGAATAAAAAAACGTCTCACTCCAATACAAAATTTATCGCAGGCATTTTGTGACTGGCGACGTCACACAGTCATTCATAGATTTGGCGGTTTTGTGCGATTCTGTAAAACCCGAAAAATTAAAACTTTGGAAATTTTTTTTGCAATTAAAAAACTAATTATAAAAAATATACCGTTATTTATAAAGTAAGAAGATCATTATTGTTAAAATTAAAAAGTGACTCCTTATTAGAATCTGTGGACGTAGAATTTAAGCCCACGTATTACATATAAGGAAGTTACATGTTATATCTCTCGTGTGTGACAAGCAAATAGGGAAATACATGTAGGTAATTTATTTGCGCAACAAAGCCTATCTACCATACGTATGGGGGAAAAATCCTTTAGAATATAGTCTTTTTTGGAACTTTTATCAAATCCTATTTGCCATCCGTTGAAACATAGCTCCAATAAACATTTTCAATTTTACCATCCGAGCACTATTTTCACTCTCGTTCGCAGTAAGCCCGTTTTTGTACGAAGGCCTAGGTTACCTACACGGTTGGTCTCCGCTACATGTTAAACTGTCAAAGTGACTGTGTTTTTGTTATTTTTATCATAATAATAACTTTATTTACGACTAGCTGGGTTACCCGGCTTCGCTCAGGACAATAAGATAGTGTTCTGGAATGTTGCACAATGATGTTCCCGATTCCCTATTCCTGATCATTCCACGACATACTCCGCCACTCCTTCCACAACTTTCTACAGCTCTATGGAACCTTCTAGAACTTTCCGGAAGACTGTTCTAGAAATTTCAAGAGGGCGAAACTTTCAGCCCTTATATCTTTAAAAGCACGCCCTTTAGGTAAAAACGGATACCCTTATTCCCTAGGGGGGATAGAGATCTACCACACCATATAACTCCCTTAATCGAACCGGGACTCGTTTCTGAGTTTTTGCGAGCTGCACGTTTTTTGGACTTTCTTTTATAATATATGCCATATTCAAATAAATAAAATGTTACTCCTTTCCCGTGCGTTTCCCCTCCAGCGTTCCACTTCCACCTTCCCCATCACCGCTCTCCCGCTCCCCCGTCCCGCCAACCCCCCTGGCACTGCATTTCTTGACTCCTCTCCCGCCCGGCCCGTAGCCAAAACTTTTTTCTAATACTAACAATTTTAAACTCGTGATATCTTTCTAATTAAATATCCGAATCGAAAAATTCAAAAAGTTAAATAAAGGTATTGAAGCTGTCTTGAGTATGAAGTAATTTATTTTGATAAGGATTAAAACCAAGATACAAATAAATAGCCTTTTCAAGCGGCGACATTTAAATTAAATTTTTAAAATAAAATAATACTTATTGTGGCATAACCATAATAGATAGACATATGCTGTCGCGACCTTTTTTGTAAATAATGATGTGTTCTATAAAGTCGTACTACATTATTTTATTCTATCATCAATAGTTTTCGCAGCGCACGCGATTTAAAGAATATTTTAGGTAATTTTTTTACACCCTGGGTAACATTATTGAAGTTTTAGTAAAGATGCCTATTTAAAAATTAGAAATGTTTTGTTTATAAGTCATATTATTCAGACAGTCAAACTGATTACTGTTTTTGGGACATCTACCAAGAAGAGATATATTCAAGCAATGCCTACTGCCCATACAGCATAATATTTCCTCCGTTCGAACAACAGACAGAGATGAGGGTTTGTGTGTTGATTCGCGTTTTTTTGTATATTATTACGTTCAGAGTGTGAACGTGTTACCTAGAACGGCGGAATGATTCTTTAAATCGTATTCCAGAGACGTCGGGATTTTCGTCTTCCGAACGAAAGCATAATATTTTATTTATTTGGAAAATACGCCTACATCTTCACTGATACATTTCCCGCACAAACTCGCGCGAGAGATGTGGCAACAAACCGGATCTCAAGACACCCAAAGAATGTTCTTGGGGACTAATGTGAAAATTCTGTTAGCTGGGAATTATTCCAAGGAGTTTAAATGTCCCGATAAAGTGTATAAATTTACTTACTATATAAAATAAATAATCATGTGTTCCTACATTATAACTTTAATTATTTGTGTTGATACGATGATATACCTACTACAAGTCGAAGAGCTCTGTAAATTTATCCTCTACTATACGAAAAAATTTCCCCTTTATTAAACGAAATACCGAAAATCCGATTAGTGCTACCGATAAGCATAGTGCTTGTTATGTTTTTTTAGTACTCAATAAGTAATTTGAAATCTTTTTTACATTTTGACATACTTAACTTTGCAGTCAGCGTCGGTGTCATCTGGTATAGAATTTGTGAATTCAAAAATTTATGAATTTAAAGAAAGCGTTCTTCTTTTGACCGATTGCCAAGACTGTATATCTAGAAATTTTGTGATCATATACGTAACAAAAATACCCCACATAGGCAGCCAGCTCACCGGGTAGAAAAGATTATCTCTTCATGGCGTAGGTACATCTCCACACATACATACAGTTAACATTGAAAGTGGTAGAAATGTTCCCTAACACAGTACAATTTTTTTTTTAAAATACGGTATAAAACTATGTTTTGTTCAAGAAGCAAATACACTAATCTTAACCGTACGCTCGTAGCAATCACAACTGAAGACTTTTTGTTACCTTGGCGAAATGGGAGTCAAGTAGAGTCTTTTGGTAGCTACTTTTAAACTTCTGAAAGTAGTAGAAGGAAAATAATATCTAGGCACGACCAATAACTAAATGGAAGACGCGGGACGATGACATCAACAGGTAAAGACAAGCTCTCAGTATAAAGTCAACATATTCAGTAGAAGGTTATGGCTTTTCAGTCTACTTATGAAAAGGATGCCATTCCTTACGTTTAGTACAACATTTTATATTCGGGTCAAATTCAATAACGCCTACCGTATGATGTTCGGCCTTCCCAGACACTGCTGTGCTTCTAACATGCTCACGGAGGGGCGAGAACCTGGTGTTGCAGCCTCTTAAGAACCCGGGTGGCAGGATTAAAGGAGAGGATAAACAACTCCGGAAATGTTCAGACCGTGGATGCTCGTCATAGTCAAAATGTCAGAATCAAAAAATATTGGCCCTATCAATCTCAAATTAATGTTACGGGTTAGCGATGTCTAGGTTCAGCTGGAGTGCTCTCTTCGGGTTCTTCGCGGGAAGCAGATCCTACTCCTACTCCTTTTTCAAATCGACTACTCCCAGAGAACCCGGTCCAGTACTCGGACCCAAGCCCGGAACTCGGTGCGAGGGTCCGAACCACTAGCGAGTCGGGTGCGGCGGCAACGCAGTCGCGACGCGGCGGTCCGAACCACTCGCACTCGAGTCCCGGGTTTGAGCTCAGCCGGCGAACCTCTCGGCTCCAGCCACTCGCGATTCAGGAGCAGGTCGAGCGTTCGAGTTCTTCTCTAGGCTTTTAGCTTATCTTCTTTTCTATTCTTTGCTAGGCTCCGGCTCCGGTCGAACCCTGCGTCTCGGTCCGAAACACTTGCGGATCGGGAGCAGTAATCCTACGTTCGAGTTCTTTTGCGGGCTCCGGCACCAGGGTCCGGCTCTGGCCGAACTCGTGCGTCTCGTTCCGAGCCATTCGCGAGTTGGGAGTGGCTCTTGGGACCTGCTCAAAGAACTCAATTACTTTTAAAAGGAAGCACGTCTCCTTTCCCATCTCTATTACGGATCACTCTTTTTTTATTATCTATGTTTTGTGCGTATACTTTCTTACGTATATGTATATTATTTAGGGGATGTGTGGGGTTTCACTAATCTCTCCAGATTCCGGAATAAATATATTATCATCAATAACATAAACTGCATAAACTTTGAACTCAATAACTAAATAATAATAATAGTGCCTGTAAGTACAGGTACGATTTAATTATGAAATCAACAATTAAAATATCGTATCGATATAACTCATATAATCGACATAATTCAAAATAACAAATGCTACAGGGGGCCAAAAAATCTATCGAATGAAAGAACTTTTCTTATTCATTGTTAGCTTCAATCTAAATAAAATTGTCTGCTTAGTAATTTTCTGCTCAGATTTAAAGCTATGAATTAATACTAAGTACATTAGTAGTTGTAGCAATTAGTCATGGTCCATTCATTTCAACCAAAATGGTTCAAATGAATGGACCATGCTGGTTAATTCAACGGGCAAAAAGTTGTTGAATGATTAATCAATAATTATAATTTCCAATAAAGATAAAACTAGTTAACTGCAGATGATACTCACGAAAAGAAAGAAACAATTCTGTGAAAATGCGGCGATTAAAACCGTGCAGATCGAGAAAAAAGATGTGATCTTGTGAGAATACTGCAGGTCGCAAGAAATAATACAAAGCCGAGAGATGCTTTATTCTAGTGGGGAGATAACGTCAGATCTGTAGAAGCCATAGTAAGCAATAAATATGTGTCAGAAGGTGCATGAATGGAAGGAAGTCAAGATTGCCTTTTCAGATTGAAATGTGTGCCACACACAGTTTAGTTTATACAACAATGTAGTGCAAACTTAAAAGTAAAATAAATGTGTTATGTAGATATATTTTGCAATAAAATTGTCTCAAGATAGTGTTTATATCATAACCCAAACAGCAAATCTGTTGGTATTTATTAATAATGATAATCCACTCCATATTCACTTTCAACAAAGGAGGCAATAGAAAAATATAAATTCAAGGAAAAAAAGAGGCAATAGAAAAACATAAATTCAAGGAAAAAATAAAGTAATATATCTCGCAAAAAATAGAGCAACTACTGTGACTAAATAAAAATTATCCACTAAACACCCTTAAACGGTTGGTTCTGACGTTATGAACCTTATGCAGTATTTCCTGTTAGGATTTTCAAGGTCAACTCAACTGTATTTAGCTTGCAACGTCATAAAACCAGACATTAAATGGCATGTTTATGTTTTGTTCAATAAGAAAAGAGTTTTGAAAGTCGTGCAGAGTCGTGTAGTAGTTAAAGCCATGAAATACAATAATAAAGCATACGAACACATATTTATACCTTTGAATAGTTTCATAGAAATAGTTATGTAAGCATTCTAAGACCAAATTTCATTTCTTCACAAGAAAATCAATTTTAAACGACTTTTCCATGGCAATTTTCCTTTACAATGCAATACGATAAGCATACAATGATTTCCTCATTGAAAAGCAACTATGGAGTGTAACAACACTGCACAAATAAAATAAAAATCAAGATATCAGGCTTTTGCAAATTTTGATGAATATACACGTAAAATCCGAAAGGAACTTTAAGTTCCTTATTTTTAAGAAGATTAAAGCTTTCTATATCAGTTCATATTAAAAGGATAAGATAATACTAACAATAAACGATATTTTTATTTTTATTTATTTTTTATTTGTTTTTCCTAAAAAAAAAAAAAAAATTTAAAAAAAAAAATATAAAAATATAATATTTTATATTGTTAGTATTATCTTATCCTTTTGTTATATTTATTTATTTCTCCTTGTTCTCCGTTAAGGTTGTACACCAATACATTACGGATAATGTCAAATTGCACGAGATTTTCCACTTTTTTTTCTTTAATCACTTTCAAATTCTCTTACTATTGCTATGCCTGTCTCAATGGAAATGCCTGTGTTGAGAGCAGGCGCAGTTTATAACATGACATCGCTTTGGTGGACATCCAAAAAAAAATATTTTATATATAAAAATAATTATAATAATTGGACAATTTGTAGAGCGCCGTTTTTGTGAAAAATCACCTCAAGGGCACTTTACAATTCATTATGAATTCCTAGGTTCTATTTAATTTTATTATTTACAGAAAGATACAAAAACATACTTACCTGCAGGTCACTTCCGAAAAATCCGGAAGGAACTTAAATCTCATTGAAATTACATTTTTTGTATCTATTTTCGGTATTTTTAAGAAGATTGAAGCTTTCTATATCAGTTCATATTAAAAGGATAAGATAATACTAACAATATACAATATTTTTATTTTTATTTATTTTTTATTTGTTTATCCTAAAAAAAAAAAAAAATTAAAATAAAAAATTTAAAAAAATAAATATAAAAAATAAAAATATTTTATATTGTTAGTATTATCTTATCCTTTTGTTAAATTTATTTATTTCTCCTTGTTATCCATTAAGGTTGTACACCAATACATTATGGATAATGTAACTGTAGTAAATATATCACTCCTCCGGTCAGTGCAATTTTCAAAAAATCATTAAGTGAAGGAACTTTTCCTCATAAGTGGAAGTCTGCGGTAATAACTCCGATTTTTAAAAAGGGCGACAAACATGACGTTACAAACTATAGACCTATCTCTCAACTTCCCATCTTAAGTAAAATTCTCGAAAAAATCGTTTACGACCAACTTTACCCGACTATCACAACAATAATTACACAGAACCAACACAAATTCATGAAAAATCGGTCTACAACATCTAACCTGGCCCTTTTCGTCAACTATTTGCACAGCAATATGGACGAAAGGGTGCAGGTCGATGCTATGTATACCGACTTTTCAAAGGCCTTCGACCGCGTTATCCACTCAATTCTGTTAAATAAACTCACTCGTCTTGGAATACACAGTGACTTGTTTAGATGGATTAAATCATACATCAGCAATCGTAGTCAAGTTATCTCAATAAATGGAGTTTTATTCAAAATTATCAAAGCAACCTCGGGTGTCCCTCAGGGTTCCCACCTTGGTCAGCTCCTCTTTAATATATACATAAATGACATAGGCTCATGCTTCCAACACTCTAAATTTTTAATGTATGAAGATGATATGAAAATTTATAAAACGGTTCGCTCTCTCTCGGACTGTAAAGAGCTACAAAGTGACTTAGATAGGCTCTGCAACTATTGCACAGCTAACTACTTGGATCTCAATGTTTCTAAATGCCACATTATGTCCTTTACTAGAAACAAGCATATAATTAACTTCCGCTATTCACTCTGCGATGAACCCGTGATCTCAAAAAATGAATGTAAGGACCTAGGAGTATATTTAGACAGTAAACTTATATTTAATACGCACATTGATTCAATCACTGATAGATCCTACAAAATGTTGGGTTTCATACTACGTCTGAGTAAATTATTTAAAAATCCAAATACGCTAGTAATGCTTTACTCCTCACTAGTCAGAAGTACACTGGAATTTGCATCGCCTGTCTGGAATCCCAAATACACCCAATACGTCAATAATATAGAGCGCATACAAAATAAATTTATTAAGTATCTTGGTTATAAATACAACAATAATTATATCTGCACTCTCCAATCCCTGAAATCCAGGCGAACGGTAGCCGACATGACATTTCTCCATAAAATAATACATAACGAAATAGACTGCCCAGAACTCCTATCCCAAATAAATTTTAACATCCCATCTAAAAGAACTCGCCACACCAACCTTTTTTACACAACCAGTAATAATACGAACGCTGCAGCCAACTCCCCCATATCCCGCATCCTTCAAGATTCAACTCAAATCAAACAAGTACAAATATCGACATATTTTTTGATTCCCTTCCTTTATTTAAGAAAAACATTTCTAGCACACTGAACTTGCACACATAACACACACATCCACACACACACACACACACACATACCCTTACCCCTCTCCCTCAATAATTTATTAATTAAATATAGGTAAAATGCATCATTTGTCACATAAAAACATATACTATATAACAGCGACATGTCATTGGTACCAATTATTGTATTAACTCTATAACTTGTAACTACTTTCTAATATGTAATTATGTACTGTTTGTTTCTGCAAAATAAAATAAAATAAAATAAAATAAAAATGTCAAATTGCACGAGATTTTCCACTTTTTTTTCTTTAATCACTTTCAAATTCTCTTACTATTGCTATGCCTGTCTCAATGGAAATGCCTGTGTTGAGAGCAGGCGCAGTTTATAACATGACATAGCTTTGGTGGACATCCAAAAAAAAAAATTTTATATATAATAATAATTATAATAATTGGACAATTTGTAGAGCGCCGTTTTTGTGAAAAATCACCTCAAGGGCACTTTACAATTCATTATGAATTCCTAGGTTCTATTTAATTTTATTATTTACAGAAAGATACAAAAACATACTTACCTGCAGGTCACTTCCGAAAAATCCGGAAGGAACTTAAATATCATTGAAATTACATTTTTTGTATTTATTTTCGGTATTTTTAAGAAGATTAAAGCTTTCTATATCAGTTCATATTAAAAGGATAAGATAATACTAACAATATACAATATTTTTATTTTTATTTATTTTTTATTTGTTTATCCTAAAAAAAAAAAAAATTTAAATAGAAAATTTAAAAAAATAAATATAAAAAATAAAAATATTTTATATTGTTAGTATTATCTTATCCTTTTGTTATATTTATTTATTTCTCCTTGTTCTCCATTAAGGTTGAACACCAATACATTATGGATAATGTCAAAATGCACGAGATTTTCCACTTTTTTTTCTTTAATCACTTTCAAATTCTCTTACTATTGCTATGCTTGTCTCAATGGAAATGCCTGTGTTGAGAGCAGGCGCAGTTTATAACATTACATCGCTTTGGTGGACATCCAAAAAAAAAAATTTTATATGTAATAATAATTATAATAATTGGACAATTTGTAGAGCGCCGTTTTTGTGAAAAATCACCTCAAGGGCACTTTACAATTCATTATGAATTCCTAGGTTCTATTTAATTTTATTATTTACAGAAAGATACAAAAACATACTTACCTGCAGGTCACTTCCGAAAAACACACTTTAATAGAAAGTTTATGCTTGGGAAAGGTACGACTTTGACATTGCATGACTTTACCTTTGCTACCCTCATCACTGTTGGTTTTACATTTACATTTATAAGAAGATTAATGCCAAAGTTGAGTTAATATTTATTTGAAAGCCTGGAGAATTATAAGAATTTGCTTTATTTTTACAAAATTAGTCATTTACTATGTCGCGAGCCGTGAAGCTGAAGTTCAAGGGTTTTTTTTTTACTTTTGGATACGACTGTCTGAAAAGATGAGTTTTTAGTTTAGCTCTAAATTCCGCTGAATCTGTGAACGTTCTTAACTCGTGTGGCAGTCCATTCCAGGCTTTAGGTCTTGACACTCCGAAAGCACGCTCACCGAATTTAGTATCTGGTGTGCGCTTTGGTTCCTTCAACCTTCCGATAGTTGTTGTTGCTGCTGACCTGAGGGTTGATTGTCGTGAATTGGAATTTTCTGGAATTATTATTTATATTTTTATTTATATATATATATATATATATATATATATATATATCAATAGTGATTATCAACGTACACAATAAATAAAAAGAAATCCAAGTCTCCCTTTGTTTTCCGGCTTAAAAATGAGTTTTTTCTCTTTTAAAATTTAAATAAATTTCTAAATTTAAATAAATTTCAAAATTTAAATAAATTTCAAAATTTAAATAAATTTCAAAATTTAAATAAATTTCAAAATTTAAATTAATTTTACTTGGAAGGTATTAAGCGTCCAGCGACGATGAACAGTTTATAATGGAAATACAATATTACGTTTTAAATAATAGACAATCAGCATCGTACCATTGGAAATGCATACTTATAAATTGATTGTGATAAAATCTTTGATGTTGGATCTGTCTTGGCTGATGAAGCAAGACTGTCGTGTCAATTTCAATGTTTCCTGTGTTTGAAGAGGCATGCTAGTATGCTTTTGGCATAAGTTGCCTAGTGTTCAAAACAAAGATAGTTTTAGAATAATCTTTATAAATAGTTTCTGAGCTAAATCGGATCAGTGGCGGCAACCATTATTATCTGTATTACCTATTTTAGATTAATAAATGCTAGTTCCATTTTGATCGTTATAAATTACTGTTGAAAATAATTATTGCAACGGATATGAATAGGCGGAAAATAAATAATAATAATAATATATTTGTACAAGTGCGGTTTGTTTTATAATGCTGGTCATAACCTTGAAAGTATTTTTATCTAAGACGTCGCTAAAATTGATCTAGTAACCCTTTTGTTTATGTAAAAGTTTACCCACAATATGAGTAACAAGTAAACACGCGTTATATTTCACTGACCTTATAATGAATGTTGCACAAAGGTTATCAGTTATGTGCAATAACATCTTCGAAGTTGTTCGAATTGCAGTCAATGTTCAAGATACAAGCCAATACGGTCAGAAAATAATAATATTCCTATGCAGTCGATTAGTCTTCTGCATGAATGCATCATTTTCAGATAATGAACTCGGTTGAAAGTGAAATACTCGCTCCTAACTACAATCACAATTCCCCCTCAACAACCCCTCTCCCCCCCCCCTCCAACTAATTCCATTTCCACCCACGCCTGTCTTTCTATGCTTGATAATTTAGTTTTAGTACATATAATGTCCTGATGAAGAGAACATCGTTCTCGAAACATGTCGACTTTTTAAATAAAGATTATTGTGGTAAAAACAAAGTGTTTTAATAATTTAATTAATAAAATGGTGCCACAAAGTGAATTTGCAAAATTTGAAGAAGTAACATTATTTTATTAATTTTGTCAATCCGTATTAAGAGTTATAGAAGTATTGTAAATTAATTAATTAAACAAAAAATTGACATTTAAAAGTTTTTTACGAAAGCTTTAAATAGTTTATAACTAGCTGACCCGACGAACTTCGTACCGCCTCAGAATCAATAACTGTTGAATTAAATTAAGTTTTTTTATTAAATTAAAAACCACGCAATGAAGCAATCATCTATGCGCAACTGTCCGTGTTTTGTTTTTGTCAGTATTAGAGATGGCTTTGTGTACGGATTTATAGGCGCAATTTGGGAGGCGGGTATGGTTGCCGCCGCCCCGGAACCATTTATTGGATAACCAACACCTCTGTCATACGTCACCCATAGGTCACCCCAAATGGTTCACTACCTTTGGTGATTTAGCAGGGGTGCCCGGGTTCATGGAATGACGTTTGTCCGGGTCTTGGCGGCGGGTGCGTCTGCCCATCCGCTGCGTGGCGGACCGGATCGGGAGAGACTGGTTAAGGGAGGCCTTTGATCTTTCCAGCTGGACTCTCTCGACCCATCACCTTGCACCGCAGTTGGAGGGATGGATTCATACGTCCGTCATTCCCGGACACACTGACCCCAGATTCCTACCTACCCCTCATACCTTTTTCCTTCCCAGAACTTCCTATCCTTTCCTTCTTTAAAAAGACCCTCCACACAGCATCCCCTAAGATGACATAAGTCCTGAGGAAAATAATTTTCTTCGGGGCGTCATGTGTAACCTGATGTAAAAAAAATGCTTTTCATTTTCTTCATACGTGTGAGGGATTTTTATTATTATTGTGTGTTTCCTTTGGATGGGTGGAGACATACGTTCAGCGTTTGTCTCATTTTCGACTATTGACATTTAGTGTGTAAGAAAGAGAGGCAGCATTATATGTTTTAAAATAAAAGCAAAACAATCAGCGCATTGACATTTGACGTTTTCGAATTTTTGGAACTTACTCACTACTCAATATAATAGGTAGGTACTTATCACAAAATTCCCACAGCTCTTTCAAAATATGATAATTCGTTCCATACAAAATGTATGGGGAAAAGAATTTATTTTTTTCGTTAATTTTTGTGATGTGTTAATAGTTATTATGTTATCCGAGGCGGAGACAAATCCAACAATTCACAGATCATATAAATCGGCCCAGCCGTTCTCGAGTTATAAATAGTGTAATTAACCCGACTTTGTTTTATATATTAAGATAATAGGGTCCGCGAGGACATAATAAACCTCCCCCAGACAAATCAGTTAAAAGCTGATTTAATTATGCAACACTTATTGGCATTCAAAGCAAATTAATAAGAATGAATGAAGGAAAGATAGGTCATTTTTTACTGCTTGTTATTGTGTTGCGATCGGAATCTAGAAATAATACGCCCCACACTCCATGCAAATAATTTCTTTCTTACCAATTTGATACCAACACCAATTTTCTTAGGGCAATTTCTTCATGCAAGTATTATTGCTATTCAAAATAATATTTAATAGCTACTTTTAGATTTCTAACGACTTTCTTTTATAATATATATTGATTATTTAGGGTAAAATTATTTTCAGGCGTAAACATTTATAGAGCAAACTAAAATCTCACAATTCTTCATGAAGTTAAAGAACAATCTTATAGATATTATAAAGGCGAATATTTGTATGGATGTGTGTTTGTTACTCTTTCACTCAAAAAATACTGAATGGATTTTAAAAATTCTTTCACTAATAGAAAGCTACATTATTTGCGAGTAAAATAGGCTATATATATTGGTAAGTTCTGATGTTATGAATAAGCTGTGGCGTAATGAAATTTTTTATTTTACGTTTATTGTCCGTAAGTAATTGTTTGACGTGGGCTGTTATTTTGTTATTTGTTTAGATTACTATGGAGATTCCTATGATAGCAAAAATTAAAATATGAGTATTCGAATATGAATATTTATTGTACAAATATAAAATAGGTACTAATCTACAAGCCAGCAGCTATACTAATATTATTAATATTATGAATGCGAAACGGCGCGTATTTGATTGTTACGTTTTAATAGGTGACATCGTGAAAAATGAATGTAAAGAGTATAAAGGGGATGGAGCGGGGTGGTAGGGGGGCAAAAGCTAGTGTTAAATATTTCAAAGTCTTTCTAAATTAAAATATTAAAATTTGAAATCATTCTTAGATCTTTTTTTTGTATAGGTACTTGTGAATCTTATAATATGATGTTTTCAGACGGGAAAGAGATGTTTTACGGGAGTTGAATTTTTGTGTAGAGCAAAGGGATTTAGGAGAAAAGAAAACTGTATTTAGGAGGTGCACGGGCATGGGACGAGAATACAAAATGCAAAAGATTATTTACCTACAAGAAAAAAATTCAAACTCTAAAATTGCATTTGACCAAAAGATATGGCAATAAATATAAAAAATACAATCATAATAATATACTCATTTTTACCCAACTGAAACATTGGTTTATTTAAATTAATAATACCACGAGTGACGATAAAATGGGATATATAAATTGTGCTAGGTTTATTTCCTACACCATTGGCTTAAACTTTAAACTAAAACAAAGGCATTTCGTTTCGATCGAAATATACGTTTACGTTTCAAATAACATACAGATTATTATGGATATTTTTTTTAATTTCAGCGAACTATAGGCATATCGAATGCAGCAATGTTGAAACATATAATTTAAAATGTTTTCTAAAACAATATTTATCATAATTGCTTTTAATTTGATTTTATCGCAAATAAATGGTGTATTTTGCAATTTTCTAGATTTATCTGAATTGCACATTTAGCATTGATTCAATCATTTTAATAAATAAAAATCCTGCTACACGTTTCTCAGCGAGAATTAACTTTCCGTGGTTTTATTTGAAGTGAAATATGTAAATATACAATATATAATTTTAATAATATGTATAGGTTTCTCAAACCAAGTACACTGTTTGATTTCTGATAAACTCATCTTAAAATCTGCGTGGCACGGCAGAATGATAATATTTTGGCTCTTGACCCATTAGCCGTGGGTTCAATGCATTTCGTAATTTTGAATACATTGGTTTTTCCACGTACCCACTCGTATTTTAGTACTACGTTATCGAAAGCTTTCTGTGATTTACCATGGCTCATCAATTCATCATAGACTATACTAGAGTAATCAACTCAAAGATATTCACATAATCGCACGTCGTCGTGAGAAGAGAACCGAAAAAAATGGAGTGTTAATACGGTAGAGTATTGAGAGACACGTTTCATATAGAAGTCTAATATAATATTCTCTGTTGTATTTTTTTTTTGGAAACCTTTTCTTACCGTCTCTCACCAATAGCAATAAAATGACATTAACTAGATGCTCGTTGTAAGTTGTAAGTGTCATGCCCGTCCGCGTGCGTCGGGGAACATTTGCCAGTTGTACGGTCGTCTGCTGGACGCTCACTTTCATTAATCATTCGTTCATTAGTTTGTTAATTTCCTCCTTCCTCAAGAAACACACGCGGAGTCTGCAGACAGGGCCGCATTCGGACCTGTTCATTTACGGGGACGAACGACACTAATTATTATGGTCCTATGACCTACAAACTAACAGAGCGATCAATAAGTTAAGTGATAAGTTGATTTCATCGAAAGACAATTTTTTATGACAGAGCGTCCTCACGTCTAATACAACATTTTATACAGTAGTCAACGTAAAGCATTTATCTTGTTAATTTACATATCTACTCTCTTAAGGTGATCAGTTATTATTTTTTTTAGTTTTTTTTAGAAAGATAACCATTCCCGGGTTAAGAAAAATCTGACACCTTAATTAAAAGCGGCAAATAGTGCTTGTAAAATGTTGAAGGACTTAACTAGCAGATGAATTGACCCCGTCACCCGGGTGGGAAGTGCGCACCCGATGTATTTTTCAACCAATCGGTTTTTATGAATGCACGTACTGTTTTTCTCACTGATATTTAAAAAATATATATATTTTCACTTCCTTACTCTCACATTTCTAAATAAAGATTTGATTTTGACCTGCAAATAACTAGGATATTATTTCGTCTGTTCAACACCTAGCGGGGTTAATCCATACATGTCATGTATTATGTGCGTAAACTTTGCGAAACGATGAGCGAAAATAACGATCAACTGGGTTTTGCATTTGAGTTAAATCAGATCGAACGGCGAAGTTAGCGCTAAGGGGATTAAATTTGTAGTTTTTTTTAAATCCCTTCAGACTTCAACAGCCCGATAACAACGACAAAAAATGCAAAGAGTTAAAATACTGAGAAATCTAAAACGGCGGGTATATAGCATCATTAATTTTGATAACTTAAACCTCAAGCTATTACCACAGTGGTAAGTATATACATGTTCACAAATCATTTATATCATGTGTCAGTGGTAATGTACAATATTCGTACACATTATGCCACATTTACCTGCCCAATAAATCATAAAATATTAAAATCTTGTATAATTAGAATGGTTAGTTAGGCTAACTCCTGAAATCAAAATATTCGTTCTTTTCTCCACAATTCTTACCAGAAAGTAGAACATCACTGTTTGTCTAAAGCAGCAAGCATTCTCGGATGGTGGAATCTGCGTATAATTACTTATAACAGTAGCAAAACCATTTTGGTAAGCTCTCAATTCCGTATTATGTTAGTATTTTAACTGAACAGAATCCCTAAAAGTGTAATCTATTCCAATTAGAAATAAAACAGATGTCGCCAATTTACCCAAGACCTTTCGACTCCTAGACCGAAGACTGACCAATGACATTGATTACGTATCTGTTCCAGAAGAATGTCAATATTTCAAAATGTTTGATCAATTTCACCAGAGGTAAGTCAGACAAGCGGTCACTCAGATAAGCCCACAAAGCACTTCTATCGGTTAATATCTGTATTAAGGCATAATATACTTTTTTTATTTAAAATTACATATTATTATTTTCCATGTAACGAAACTGGATCAGTTAAAAGGTTTAAGTAAAATTGAAGTAAAAAACTGTTATTAAAATAATTATTGTCCTAACCAGATAAAATTAATATTTTAAATCAATAAGCCCCGATTAAACTAAAAAATTATCTACTTTAACTCATTGAGTTATCTGACCGGATAATTATTAATTGATCGACTTGCATATCATTTATTTATTGGCAATACTGATAGTGCTAATTTCCGATTGGCGAAATGCTACATTCCGAAATGGCCGCCGTACACACGATCGACATTTCATTGTGCCAAATTCACCGATTTATATTATTATTTCAATAACGTTGTCCGACGTTGAATAAGGATCAGGCCGCGTGCCTGTAATTTTTTTTATTTAATGACAATATAAGATAAAGTAAAATTACAAAATAAGTAAAAATACAAAGTAAAGTGGTTTGTTCACAATCCTCCTCACTAGGTATTCCTGTTTCGAGGCGGACTGTAGGTTGTTGTAAGGGTGCTGATCATGATTGCCTCATCTTCTGTTGATTTTCACAAAATAAACAATAAATAAAATAAAAAAAATATTTTTATTTGTTGTCTGTAGGTTGCGTTGGGGTTACAGCATAATTTTAATTATTTCCTTATCTTCATGTTTACTTAGCCATAATTTTATGTATTTTTTTAAACTTTTGTGTCTCCATGGTGTTCTTAATTTCAATTGGAAGGGCGTTATATAGTTTTGTAGCATTGAAATTATGGTTTCTCTGGCCTAGTGAAGGTGAGTTGGTCAGCAAGGTACTCATTTTTTTCTTTAAATTTAAGAAGTGCATTGTTTTAATATAGTTTAGTAATGCAGAACACATGAATGCTTTAAAACAATTCTTTTGATGGAGTTCTTATGGGTACTTTCAGGATTATTTTTATTATTAATAATAATAATAATATTTGGCTAATTTATATAGCGCCATTTCCGTGAAAAATCACCTCAAGGGCGCTGTGTATTGTCTCAATTAATCTCGGTGTATCTAAACTGATTAAAGAAGCGCAAGATGCTATGTAAAATCACGCACTTTCGTTCGCGGGAAAGATTTTCGATCGAAGGCATCCGATATTAATAATGGAAGTACTGATTTCTCAGACGCACTTTATTTGGTTTGGCCCTCCCGCGATCGTATTATTTGTTTGATATCTGTTTGACCTTGTCGGATGGCGTTGCTGGTGACTTCATCTCTGAGAAAGTGCAGTTGTCCCCACAACATATGCTCAGGCCTGTCTCTAGAAAACCAGAGCTGATACCTATCCACGCGACACTGCAGAGAATTCCCAGAGGTCTGGCTGATCAGTGATCAGATCTGACGTCACCAGCGGATCCTCAACGCTCTGACTACGTCAAGGTTTAGATTTGTATACTTTAAAAATATGGTTCACAGGTATGTCCACTCTTATTTTACTTGTACAATGATTCTGTCCAATATAATTAATATCTCTCAAAGTCATCTTATTTTATTTAAACATTAAATTCATTTCACCCCTATACACACAAGCCTTGCTTTTTTATGGGGATAAATCAAATATGTACACATATTATGTAATTAATTATTAGGTATATTGAATTTATTTTAATTTATGTATCTTTCTCTGAATTAAAAATTTTTTTTTTTTTTTTTTAAATACCAAAGTAAGAACAGAGCCCATGTCTTCGTAGAAGAGTTCTCAGTTACACTGAACTGAAAGTCCGGATTTTGCGTAGGAACCCGGTGCCGGCAATTTATTTCTAATTCTAAAATAAGCCTTCAGCTCTAAACACCACTTTGGGGACTGGGAGCCATACACGGCTCACCATTATTAACCTAACCACGACCAATTATGTATCAATTGGCACCCACTTCATATTCCTATGTAAAATTTGACGCACTCCGTGGTCTCAATATTTCTGTGTAACAAATCGAATGACGGCGTATCGGTGGATGGTGAGTTTTATTCTCTCGTCTATTCTCTCTTTGCTCTGAAAAGATCCGGAGTCGCCCTGTCCTGCGCTCCTCTCATCTGACATTTGACAGTTTACGGTCGGGCGGCCTCAGACGGACAAACAGGTGGATTTTTCTCGTTAACAGCAGCTGCGATCCATCCCACAAAGCACTGTGCACACAGCGTGACGACACTTCTTGTCACACAAATCAGAGAAATAATGTTAAAAAAATATGTTTTGATCCGTAGTCTCTTATTAAAACAATTATTCAAAGACATAATACAACAGAAGCAAAAGAACAAAACACATCATGTGAACACTAAATAAAAACATGTTGTATTGATAAGTATTTGATTACTCTCGAAATGTTTTTTTTAATGTGAATACCGCACAAGAGTTCCAACTGCTCCCAACCTATGAAATCCCCAATTGAGGTAAATTGTGATTCTAAGGGCAAGTGGGGAGGGTAAGGAGATGGGAAAGAGAACGGTGGGGAAGAAACTTGCTATACACCTCTAGTCATTAAACACGGCTAAAGCCATTTCAAACAACGTTTCAATTATGAAAGGTGGTCTTACATCAAGGTGATACTGAGAGTATCTTCTTATACGTATATCTATTATATTATAATATACACCAAAATTATTTACACTAAGTTCTTAAGACTAGGTACAGGTAATTTCGTGAGGATTGTCTAGGTCTTGATGGCGAATGCGTCTGCCTGCCTAAAGTTTGAAGAGATTGGTTGAGGGAGACTTTTTACCTCTCCAACAGGACTCTCCCGAAACATTGCCTTGGACCGCAGTGGGAGGGATGAATTCAAACGTCCGTCACACCTGGACACACTGACCCCCAGATTCCTACCCATCTCTTCCTTCCTTTATACCTTTTCCTTCCCAGCCCTTCCTCTTTCTCTTTTCCTTAAAAAACCCTTTATACAGCATCCCCAAAGATGAAGATGGAAATTATTTTACTCAGAGCAACCCACGTGGAGATAATTAAAAAAAAATTACCTCAAGGAACTAACAAGTTAACACATGTAACTTTATGTTCGAAAGCTTCTCTACTTCATTTGACACAAAATATATGAAACCGATGTAAAAATCTATCGATTTTGAAAATGTTCTGTTCGTTCGATAGTTCATATTTTTCATCGCGCACGTATAATGTATTTATATGACAATATTGCAGGAATACAATAAAACATTAGTTAACAAAATATTACAATTAATTCTAGTACCATGTAATTATACCTATGTCAATATCGCATGGCTACAATAAAAAATTTGTTAACAAAATATGAAAATAAATTTTAGTAAAATGTAAATTATATGTCAATATTGCAGGAATACAATAGAAAATTAGTAAACAAAATATTACAATAAATTAAAGTACCATGTAATTATATGTCAATATTGCAGGATTACCATAAAATATTAGTTGATAGACAATTAGAATAAACTACAGTATAATTCAATTATATGTCAATATTGCAAGATTACAATAAAATATCAGTTAATAAAATATGACAATAAATTATAGTACTTAAAACGTAATTATATATTATGTCAATATTGCAGGATAACAATAAAATATTACAATAAATTATAGTACAATGCACTTATTATACGTCAATACTGCAGGATTACACAAAAAAATTAAGTTCCCTTGCAGATTCCTGAAAACAATGAGACCATATTAATCCAACCTCAAAGGTATGTGTAACATTCTCTACCACAATTTTTTTAACCGTTTTCCTCAGTTTTCCAACATAAATATCAACGTATTATTGGCCACGAGGGAGAACACATATATAATCTCCTTCCAGATAACCTAAAAACGGAAAAGAATATAAAAACCTTTAAAAAAAACTATTTAAACTAAAATTGTCAGAACAAAATAAAAAAAATATTACTTCTATACTGTACACTACTTCATATATTTACAGTAATATACCATATACGCTCTGAACTTAAGTTAAGAAAGCGAAATATAATATTTCTTTTAACTTAATAATAAATAAAATAAATAAAACTTTTTTTCTGCCAAAACAAACGTATTTCTTTAATTGATTACTTCTTACCACAATGATAAAAAACACACCTTTCATTAAAATTAGTCTACATACCAGAGTTCATAATACGTATTTATGATAACCTGCCGGCAACAATAGACCCGAGAAAAACATGCAACATTATCTAAAACTTCTCTGCAAATGTTGCGTGCCCGGAAATGTTTCAAACTCTTTACAATTTATTTGAACTGTATTTACAAACAAGGTCGGTGCGTAGTACCGCAATAATTTCCTTAGTTTAGTGAACTTAAAATACATTTTTTGTTGATAAAAAAACATATTTTGTAGTAATTACTAGAAACGTTTTTCTAGTAATTAATACAAAATTCATTTTTCAATGTAGTTCAAAAAGACCACCATCGAAGTACGTACTCCGACAAGATAACTGAAGCATGGAAATAATACGTCAATTTGCTGATATTTTTTTTATTGTACGTAATTTATGTAATTTGTGTATTTTATTTGTTCATAAATTTTGCATGTAGCATGGAGCGTAATTTCACATAATACAATAGGTTTTCTAGTTTGTCTTTAACTTATTTTTCTAATTCTGATTTTATTAATTAATGATTTTAATGCAAAAAAATATTTGGTTCTGAAAGCATTATCGTGTTATAAAACAGTTACCGCAAAAAAAAAATATTACAACCATAAAAATTTTCCCCCATTTTAAAAATGTATTAATCTAGAAGAAGTATCATAACAATATTTAAGCTTTATTTATTTTTATATTATTTATTAAGTATTAAATTAGATAATAATATCAGGTCCACTCACCCCATTTTTGTTCACTTACTTTCTTCTGGACATTTTCCAACCCGTTGGAATTCTAGTTTCAGAACCCCGCTTTTCAAAAAGGGTGACGACATTAAAAATACCGTCCTATATGCACACAATCCGTACTTCCAAAACTTTTGTATCCCTTGTTCTCGATTTAATTTATTCATCAATACTAAAATTAATTAATTTAAAAACCAACACGGATTCATTACTGTGCGGTCAATCGGGTCAATGCTACTAAAATATTACTTTACCATAATTATTTTACGGAGTCTTTTACCAACAAAAAAAATATGACAGTTTTACAACAAATAATTTAAAAAGGCATAAACACACTGGGATTTATAATCGGAACTACCAAAGACTTTTAGTCCGGTCAAGATAGACAAGACATTCACCCTAGCACAAATTTCCAAGAAGCTAAAAATTTATATGAATGTTAGGAATACCATTATAATAAAATTGTGAAAAGTCCCAATCGATCCCATGTATGGAAACAAAATTATTCAAGGTCAAAGTTCGCAAAAACGGGTTTTATGGATTTTTTAGCGAAGTGGTTAGTTTTATGATAAAAAATATCTGAAACAAAAATGTAGATCATGCAATTACCTACAAAAAATGTTTTCACATTTTTTCCCCTAAGATTCATTATTTCTGAGAAAAAGCAATTCTAAAATTTACTAAAGATGTATTCACTATACTAAGTTTACGTTTCCACGCCACCTGTCAGGTAGCGTACTTGACGCGTTTTTTTAAACGTGGTTTCTTCAGTAGGCCTATTCTACTGTCTATTTTTTTAATCCTAGTAGAATAAAAGGTCTTTTCATTCAATTTCTTCTTCTCTTTCTTCATCTTCTTTCTCTTCTTCTTCTTCTTTCTGAGTTGACGTAAATTGTTCAATCAGCGATACATCAGTTGTTTCGTCGTCGATGTAAGGATCTTCTTCTGTTGGAGATTCAACATTTGAGCACGACTAGCCTTGACAACTGGTGCATGCTGGTGAACCAAATAAGCGGTATTTCGAATTACACCCCTTTTTGCAGTTGCAAAAAACAGTATTAAGGAGCTTTTCAGATTTCTTTATTAATATTTGATTTACCATTTATTATTCTGTTCAATTTCTTGAACTGGCGCCCTGCATTAATTTTCACAACGTGATGATCTTTATTCAAAACATGTTATTAGATTATCGGTTCGATTTTATTAAATGCTACAAGCTATCGATATAGTTTCTTTTAAACATGACCCTGACTTTAAAATATTACAGTAATAGGTTATTTTAATTAAGATATTAGAGTCCGTGTTCTGGTTTTCTTTTAATTGAAAAATATAATTTAATTGTTTTGTCACAATTCTTTTATTTAAACTTGTAAGCACAAAAGTAATGATATCTTGTAAGCACAAAAGAAATGAATAAAAATTTATCTTAAATAAGTAAATGTCTTCATTAAAGTGTTTTACCTTTATGAGCATTACAATCTTATCCCTGATAATTGATCCCTAAATATTAATGGACCCTTTTTTTAAAGATGTGCTATTTTATTAATAAATCAAACGGTTATTCATTTCTCCTGAAAACATGTGTAAAATTAGATACGCGGTGTTATAATGACGATATAATACTTAGTAGGTATTATCTAGAATAAGTATTTACAAAACGTCACCGCTGATAAAAACTGTACTTCATGGGTCCATAATCCATATATTTTGATTGTGTAATACGGTACAAATATATTTATGTTAACAAAAGCCGGCACAAGCCGGCGTGGGTTTGATTTTTATTAAGAGGTTACTGAAATTTTACACTCTTGACTTTTAAAACAAAAGGAAGTTCACTCGTTCCTGTATAAGTTAGATTTCGAATAACCACCCTTTTTCGCACCGTGATACTTATTCAAGAAATTTTGCAGAATGAAATAAAGCAAAAATAATAATTACTTACTCTACTTTTAATCAAAAGCACCAAAATAAATTATTCAATTAACTCTAGGGTTCAGGCCCCATATGGAATTGGACCTAGTTCATCTCCTTTGAGTTCCACCTGTATTGACATGAATAGAATATATTTTTCTGTCGTTACTTACTCCTCACTAAGGTAAATTGATATAACCTTCAAAACCTGGTGAGCACGGTTGTAAACGGCAGCGATCTAGACTGCAAAAAACTTAAGAAAAACGTAATCACAATATTACGCAGTTTTTCTCACAGTTAGAATTCAGCAATAAAAACTTAATGACATCCAACACCGTTTTATAGGCCTTCCATCAACTCAGTAAATTATTTAGACTCTTTTCAAATACCTGAAACACCCAGATCCATAATTTATTTGTCGTTTTAATGTGAAATCAAAAAGGAAATCATTTACAAGTGTTTTTCAATTTCGGAGATCCTTTACCTATATGTTACCTTTTATCTTCGTTGTACGAGTATTAAAACATAATTATAAAATGTGTAGTAAAATTAACGACGTTGAGTTTTTTTACATTAACTCCATACAGGAGGCCCAGCGGAAAATTGATCCCTCAAGCCCTACGTCATCTAATAAAAAATAAGAAATTATTATCTAAGGGGATGCTGTGTGTAGTTTTTTCTTACATTAACTCCACACAACTAGCTATTCAGATCAGGAGGCCCTGAGGAAAATAATTTCCCTCAGGGCCTACGTCATCTTTGAAGATGCTGTGTGGATGGTCTTTTTGAGAGGAAGGAGTGAACATGGGTATTGAAGAGACCCATGTTGTAGGAGGGAGGAAAAATAGAGGCCGGCAAATGGGTAAATGTTCCGCTATTGAGTCCACGCTCAAAACACACTTTAAAATATTAAAATAAGTTGTAGGTACTAGGTAGATAATAGTTAGTAATAAGTAATTCAGTAACCGAAATTTAAAAATATTGCGTTTTAATGATTATTTTGTTAACTTTAAAAATGCGAAATGTCATTTTTCAAGGACCGCCATCCATTATTGAGTCCACGCTCAAAACACACTTTAAAAAATTAAAATAAGTTGTACTAGGTAGATAATAGTTAGTAATAAGTAATTCAGAGACCGGAATTTAAAAATATTGCGTTTTAATGATTATTTTGTTAACTTTAAAAATGCGAAATGTCATTTTTCAAGGACCGCCATCTTTTTAAAAAAGAAGGCCATTCTTGTGCCGTGTGAAACTGTAATACGCAAATTGTAAATACACACTACCAACCTAAAAATTCAAAAACATTTACGTAACCAGTTGTTTCAAATAATGTAATAACAATTAATTGTTGTAAAATAACCTACCAAGAAAAATATCCCAATTTTCAAGTAATTAAGCGGCTTTGTGTAACATGGTTTGTGATACAAAATAAAGTGCCCCTTTATACCGCCTGCTCGCGTCAAGGCAAAAAAAACATCCCAGTTTTCAAGTAGTTTAGCGGCTACGCTAGGTTTGTATATCGTGGTTTGTTATACCGCCTGCTCGCGTCAAGGCAAAAAAAACATCTCAGTTTTCAAGTAGTTTAGCGGCTACGCTAGGTTTGTATATCGTGGTTTGTTATACCGCCTGCTCGCGTCAAGGCAAGAAAAACATCCCAGTTTTCAAGTAGTTTAGCGGCTACACTAGGTTTGTATAACATGGTTTGTGATACAAAAAAGTGCCCCTTTATACCGCCTGCTCGCGTCAAGGCAAGAAAAACATCCCAGTTTTCAAGTAGTTTAGCGGCTTTGTGTAACATGGTTTGTGATACAAAAAAAGTGCCCCTTTATACCGCCTGCTCGCGTCAAGGCAAGAAAAACATCCCAGTTTTCAAGTAGTTTAGTGGCTACGCTAGGTTTGTGTAACACGGTTGTTGATACAAAAGTGAGTGTATTATTTATAAAAAATAATTACCGAAATTGTTAAGAGTTTATTTTAGAGAATTTATTTTATAAGTACTTTATAATATAGTGCTTATAAAATAAATTCTCTAAAATAAACTAGCATGTCATCATAATTTAAAAAACATCCCAGGTTTTGAATGATTTGTTTGGCAAAGCAGGGTTTGTCTAGCGGGTATGTGTTATAATTCTAATACATTTCTTTCCATGTTCTTCTGTTATAAAATACAGGTACAAACTTGTCTATAATACTAATCCTACTTGCAGTACAAACCTTTCAAAACTTAGGTATTATTGAAAAGAAAAACGCGTGCGTGTTCTTTTATTTTTTTTCGTTTTAGGTATTAAAATAATTACGTACGTAATTTAGCAAATCAGGTACTTTCGTAATAATATCGTCTATGTATCGCTTTTAGCTACTCGTTTCGTGAATGCTTTTTTTATTTTTAGGTTGGCTCATTTGCAAATTGCATGTAAAACATGTTTCACATGGAACAGTTGTGGGTGGTTTTTTATATTTAAGGAACAGTTTCACATTTCATATAGGCTTGCGTCTCGCGTCATGCACGCGTAATAAGTGATGATTTTTTGAATTTACGAAACCTAACAAAATAATGATTAATAGGCATTATTTATTATTTTCGAAGATTGAAATTCGTACTTATTATTGTGCAACTGACAGAGAGTGATTTTTCCTTTTAAAGGTGCATATTTCATCGTCGTAATTAATAACATGGCGGTCCTTGAAAAATGACATTTCGCGTTTTTAAAGTTAACAAAATAATCAATAAAACGCAATATTTTTAAATTTCGGTTACTGAATTACTTATTACTAACTATTATCTACCTAGTACAATTTATTTTAATTTTTTAAAGTGTGTTTTGAGCGTGGACTCAATAGCGGAACATTTACCGGCAAATGTTCCACAGCCGAGCTGTTGAACTCAAGAACGAGACGTAGAAACGAGCCGTTCTGATGTGACTGATGTCAACCGTCAGATAGGTTGTTAGATTTTCACGGCCGAAAGTATTTTCGTTATTTGTTTTAGGGGTGTTATGCCGTGTTGCGTTACCTCTTTCTTTAGCCGACGTTTTGGACACTGCACGCTGTCCGAAACATCGGCTAAAGAAGGAGGTAGCGCAACACGGTATAACTCCCCAAAAACAAATAAAGAAGATGTCAGCCGTGTACAAATGTTGGGCGCATGTTTGGTATGTTTCCCAACTATGCACCGGTACCGAGGGGATCAATGACGTTAGTTCTTCATAGCATCTTCCATTGTAATACCGATAGAACAAGGGCAGCATTCCCACCTGACGCCTGTGCTCTAAAGATTGCAATCCGTTTGTTAAGTTAGGAAACCCAACAAACGAACAGCTCGTTTCTGCACAGAGTCGAGGTTTTTTTTAGGTATTTTGGGGCTCCAGACCAGAGGTGACTACCAAATTCAACCGTATGGGGTACTTGC
This sequence comes from Limnephilus lunatus, assembly GCA_917563855.2. Taxonomy (NCBI): domain Eukaryota; kingdom Metazoa; phylum Arthropoda; class Insecta; order Trichoptera; family Limnephilidae; genus Limnephilus; species Limnephilus lunatus. The sequence continues at coordinate 71,325,338 of OU830598.1, read as the reverse complement.
GATTAATGCAAAGTTAGCAGTTGTGTACTATTAAATTATCTGCCGGCCTTGTACACTGCGCCGTTTCTGAGAGGCTAAATTAACTCTGGCTTCGGTGGAGCCCCCATACATGAGCTGGTCAGTTAGAGTTACACCAAGCATAGCAATGTAGGGCCTGTTCGGAAGATTTCTTCCGTTTAAGGAGACTAGATTTTCATTTCAATCCATTTTAGACGTAATCAGACATGATTGGTTATTTGAAACATTAAATTCGACGAGGTTATTCTTTCCCGAGAGAAAACACTCTCAAGATAACCGTCCATTCTTTGCTCCATAGCCCTCAGAGCCATTGGGTTTTTGTGCCCTTTGGGAGCTTGTTAAACAAAAATATATCATGGACTGTACTGTCATCCGCGTGACAATGAATCGATGCACACGACAAGAGGTCATTGGTGTGCAACAAAAACAAAGTCGGAAACAGAACAGATCTCTGTAGGACGCCAGCATTTGTCGAATGCGAGGAAAAGAATGAAGCCTGAATCGATCTCTCCCTCAAAAAGGCAATCCACGTACACAAGGAAGCGGGAAGTACGTAAGAAGGCAGTTGGTTGACAAGCCCTCGGTGCCAAACCCGATCAAAGGCCTTGGAAAGTCCAGTGCGCCCGTTTGGGTCTCACCAAAACGTTACAGGAACCGCTCCCAAACATGCGTCACGTACGCGAGAAGATCACCGCACGAGCGGTTCTGCCGGAATCCGTATTGACGATCGTTATTAATTTTGTTCTTTCTTGGTCTTTTTAAGGAAAGGATTGAGAGGAAGTTCGGGGAAGGAAAGGGGTATTAGGGATGCTTATGAATCTAGAAGTCAGTGTGCCCAGGAGCGAAGAAGAAGAAGGAGGCTGAAGAGGTCAGATGGTCGGCCTCAACCGGCATCACCTGAATCGGCCCACCATGAAGTTGGTGAGCAGACGCATCCGCTGCCAAGATCTGGACAACCTCACCCCATGAACTCGGCCACGCCTGCTAAGTCACCAAAGGCGGTGAACAACTAGGGGTATCTTTTTTTTATACATGAATACCGCACAAGAGTTCCAACTGCTCCCGTCTGGAGCCAGTGAGACTATGGTATCCCAAATTGGGGTATGTTGTGAGGCTGAAGGTAGTGGGGAGGGGAAGGTAATAGGGAAGAGGAAGATAGGGAAGTACCAGGATATTCATACTGGCCACCAAACACGGATTTTTTTATTTTTTTATTTGTATTAATAAATTCCTTTCTTATATATACAATTTTTTTACATTTTTAAAATCAAGTCTTGTTAAACTTATTGATATCAGTTTGTCAATGGGTTCTTTTGACATTATTTTTTTTTTTAAATTGAGACAGGTAAATAAAATATATATATTATTACAATATACACGTACATGTACAAAATATAGATAAAGCAATTTCAAGCTTTCTTGGTATAAATTATTTCAACAAACTCCCATTAAAACTAAAAATTATCGAAAATAAACGTAAAATAAAAAAATTACCTAGACAACTGTAAGAGTTACATTACTATTATTAATATTTCACTTCATTTAAATCTGTTAATTGATATATCTCAAGTTTCTATTACTACATCTATTATTAATAGTTCCAATTAATTAAAAACTGTGCCCAAAACAAACAATTAATGAATTTACTGAAGACTTGGCTTATGGAAAGAATTGATTTGTATTACCTTACAATGACAAACGAAAAATGTTATTTAAGTTTTCAAAAATTTATTTTTATCTATATTTATCTATATATAGACAAACTGCTAAAAAGTAGTTTATCGCGACTTTTTGTCTTGTATTTGTAAAGTGTATAAAATAAATAAATAAAAAATGTAATATTATTATTCACTTACTCAAATAATAACATTGATAACATAATTGAATATGAATTCACTCACCAAACATAAGAGCCTTGTCTCTTTATGGTGAGAAAAGGCTTTTTTATTTTTATATTAAAAATCTGTTTAACATGTCAAAAAATGTATAATTATTGTAAAAACATACAAATATTATTTTTTTTTATTGGTGCCCTTTTTTACTCATTTAAAGTACGCTCTAGCGTGTTTAAATCGCACTTTATGGAACGCGCGTTTTTTAAAGTTACCATGGCAACATCAACAAATCAACAAAATGTGAAGTCTACAACTTTTAACTATAAATCTGACAGGAATATTTTAAACGTCAAATAAAACATTACAAATGTTTCAAAAATTTTATTCAAAGTTTACATTCTTTTTTAGATTGTTTACATTCTAATTATTTAAATGGATGTGAAAAGAGCAGTTCGTATTATTTGAAATATTAATACCTCCGTTTTTTAAATCGGAGGAAATGCTGTTCAAATTAATAGTATTCTCGGAAGTCAATGAGGCTGCACTTCCATTAATGGCAGTTCCAATAATGTTTGAAACATTCTTCTTATTTCTAATGCTCTCTTCCACGTAACTCCAGCTGCCGATTTCCATCCTACTTGTCGTTGGATTTGATCAATTGTCATGCCACTATTTGCCACTATGTGACAGATTGCAAATTAATGTTTGTGTTTTTCATTTCCATGACAAAAAAATATTGTGATGTCACATCACGAATTCATTAATAGTTCTTATTTCCAAATTTTTAATAATAATATCAATATTTATGTTTTCAAAGTGTACCAATAAAAAAAAATAGCGTAAAATATTCGTGGATAACTGGTCTTTAAAACACTTGCTTTATTTCGAGCACTCGGCTACGCCGTCGTGCTCGAAAAATCGCGCGTGTTTTAAAGACCTGTTTATCCACTTATATTTTAATATACTATTTTTTTTTTAAATAAAGCAACGTTTCCATTTTGAATGGTGGTCTTACACCAATGCGATACTGACAATCTACTCTGGAACGTGCCGCAAATACACCATTTATTATTTTTAATGAATTAATTCTGAAATAACACAAATTGTTAAAATAATGCTTGCGAGTCAAGAGCCTTACCGCTGGACTACGCCGGCCTAAGGCAGAGATGTTAGTTATCCAATGAGTAGTTCTCGAGGAGATTCTCCGCCGCCCAAATTAAAGTTAAAGCGTGTTACACACGTGGAATGTAATATGTGGGGGGTGGGGGTGGCCTATCTCACGAAATCGCTCACCATAAAATCCCAATACCGTCGTTACAGACGGGTGTCATAAAAATTATAATTATGTGACGGATGCTTAGGATTGTATGGCCACGCCCAGAGATATTTATATATTACTAGCTGAGCTGGTGAACTTCGTACCACCTCAGAATCAATTACTGTTATTTTTACTTATTAGCTGAAATAAATTCAGTTTTTTTATTGTTAAAAATTACGCAATGAAGCAATTGTCAATGCGAAACTGTTCGTGTTTTGTTTTTGTCAATTTAATTTTTGTAATTTTGGAGTTGTGTACAGATTTGTATTTTTTGTGATTTTCTTACTTTTCCACTTACTTAAGGGAATTGCGTTTCATTTTATTTATACGTGTGAAGGAAATTTATTATAATTATTGTATTTTTCCTTTGGAAGGGTGCAGACATACGTTCACCGTTTGTCTCATTTTCGACTGTTGATATTTAGTGTATAAGAAAGAGGGGCAGCATTATATGTCTAAGGACAAAAGCAAAACACTCAGCGCATTGACATTTGACGTTTTTGAATTTTTGGAATTCACTCACTATTCAATTATTATTAATTAACACAATATTGCAGCTCTTTCAAAATATGAAAATTCTTTCCATACAAAATGTACAAGGAAAAGAATTTTCATCATAATTTTATTTTTCGTGATTTTTTCCGATGTTTTAATAGCTATTTTGCTATTCGGAGCGGAGACAAATCTGACAAATCAAAGATCATAAAAATCGGTCTAGCCGTTCTCGAGTTATAAATGGTGTAACTAACCCGACTTTGTTTTATATATAAAAGATATCCTTCGTGGGTAAAAAGCTTAATTGCACAACTTATTTATGTTATATTATAATATACATAAGATGATACAAATTTAGGAGAGGGCTTTGTTCGTTTTACTTTCAGCATCTATCATCCTGATAAAAAAATATTATTCAGAAATAAACTGTTGCGAAAATGGCTTTGGCTATGATGAGTGACCAGATTCAAATAGATTTCATAGTTGTTGAATAGTAGAGGTAAACCCATAAAATAAAAACGAATTTAACTTTAAGCGTAACTCTTTGTGATGTGCCGTGTTAGTGACGTCTTTTATTGAATTGAGACAAATTATAACTTGACGATCGCTAAAGCTGATAATTGAAAGAGGTTATTAATTTACAATGTACAGTATTATGAGTATAATATGGCATTCAGTTGTAATAATTCAATTACTAGATGTTAAAAACCCGCTCCGCAGGTTTTTACTGCTAGGCCCCGCGGGCGGCTTTGGGTTCGGCTTTAACCATTTAGTGTTGGTCACCATTTTTAAACGACTTCGAAAAGGAGGAGGTTATAATTCGACGGTATTTTTTTGTTTGTTTTATGTTTGTTACCTCAGGACTTTCGATTGGGTGAACCGATATTGATGATTCTTTTTTTTATTAGAAAGCTGGTGCTCTCCGTGTGGTCCCATTTTAATTTGGTACAGTTCTGACAATGGAATCCATGATAAAACCATATATGTCTTAAATTTGCAATAAGTATGTGCGGGACAAATGGACGAATAACTCAATATTACCCCAACAGATTTCGGTGATTCTTTTTTTGAAGTAAACTTTCTTTACGAACGCTCGTCACTAAAAATAAAAAATAAAATAAACAAAAATTTTAACAAAACAAAAAACGACTTAAAAAAATGCACTAAAAAGTAAAAAAAATAATTTCGTACGATTGTTATTTTTGGAGTCGGTGTCAGCCTAGATCTCCACATCTCACCTATAAATACCTATGTACATAGTTACCTTGGCTGACACCGACTCCAAAAATAACAAACTTACGAAATTATTTTTTTACTTTTTAGTGCATTTTTTGAAGTCGTTTTTTGTTTTGTTAAAATTTATAGGTCCAATACGAGCTGATTATAAAAACTGCTCGTTCCTCGGATCCACTGTAGCAATTAACCGAGTAACAAAGTAACAGAGACAGAGAAATTACATCATATTTAATATAGAGACACTGGTTGCAACATGTATTACCATGTTATATGTCAATCTTTTCATTTTCATATCCGGAGAGATACCACATATATTATTATATATTGGTTCTTAGCAAGTTACAGGGAGAAATTAACCCCTTTGTCTTGCAAACTGTAGTAATGTCACCTGATGGATTTTTTTTTAACCCGATGTTCGGGCTGCCTTGGGCAAGATGAAGGGCATTCATATTTTTTTATTGCTTGTTTTAAATCTGCGAGTGGCATATATTTTGTATAGATATATGCACACATACAGACATTTTTACATACACCCATGCATGTATGTATCCATATACCACAAATATGTATACCATAATTGTATCGAACGTGTCGACGAAAGCGTATGACAACCCTGAGAATTCAAGAATGGAATTTACGCTTCCACATAATACCGTGCCGCTGCGCGTTACCCCTTCCAATAACCTACGAAACAAAGGGAGTGCTCTCATTGGCCAACGAAACACTGTGCATTTGGAATGATGTCTACAATGCTATTACATTCTACAATTAACTTATCAATTGAAAACATAAACGCAATTGATAATAAATACATGCTGCAGCATCATTAGACTCGAAAACACATCTGAATAACCACGTAATTTTTTATTTTTTATTTATTATTTAAACGCCCGTACATAGGGCTATTACATACATAATACAGGTGTATCGAACATTTACAAACATTACATATATATATAGAATAACATACAGTACATACATACGATGTATATTAGTACAACAAATATTTATCATTTTACAAACATATCAGTTACATAAATAACTAGTTATTTTTGCTTTGATGCAAGATGATGAGGTTTTGAAAATATCGAAAAGGTCTGTATACGTATTGGCAGTTCGGTGAAAACGCACTAACGGTGAATGATAGGAGTAGTTAGTGCTATGATTGTCACTGTGGAAAAGGTGGTGGAGTCGAGTTGATTTAACAGGGACACGAATATTTATAACACTTAACATTTGAGGGCAGTCTATGAGATTGTTCAGTAATTTAAAAAGTATAAGAATGTCATTAATAGTACGCCGGGTAGAAAGTAGTGGTAGGTTCAGATCAGACATTAATGCATTGTAGCGTATTTCAATTACAGGCTGTCTCAATTTGAATTGAACATATCGAAGGAATTTTCTTTGTGCTCTCTCCAAACGGTGTAAGTTACAGGTATAAATCGGTGACCATACAGGAGATGCATATTCCAGCTGCGATCTTACAAGAGAGCAGTAAAGTAGCTTAATTGACTCAATGTTTTGAAAAGTCCTTGTGTTACGTATTACAAAACCTAGAATTTGCATGGCCTTATTGGAAATTGTTTCACAGTGACGATCAAATGTAAGTTTCCGGTCAAAAATAACACCAAGGTCTTTGATAAATGGTACTAATGCAATTTCATTATTGTTAATTAAATACGATGTAGATATTGGAATCCGTGAGCGGTAAAAACACATGTGGAAACATTTTTTTACGTTTAGGAATAATTTATTTATTTCACACCAGCTAGCAAGTCTGTCTAAATTTTGCTGAAGGATAAGTGCATCATTTAAAGATTTTATAATCTTAAAAAGCTTTAGGTCATCTGCGAATAGAATGAATTTAACATCATCGAAACATAAAGATAGATCATTTATAAATAAAATGAAGAGAAGTGGGCCCAGATGAGAGCCTTGAGGAACTCCCGAAGTTACTTTAAATTTATACGAAAATTTATTATTTAATTTTACCATGAGTTCACGGTTACAGAGGTAACTATTCAACCATTTTAGGAATGATCCATGTATACCAAGGGCTTGCAGTTTCGCGAGAAGGATATCAATATTTACTTTATCAAAGGCTTTTGAAAAATCAGTATATATTGAATCTACTTGTGCACGAGACGTGAAAGCTTCATAGATATAGTGTTCATATAATAGAAGATTGGTTGTGGTTGACCGACCGGTTACAAAACCATGCTGTTCTGGAGTAATAATATGCCTAAACTTAACAGCAATCTTATCTAAGACAATACTTTCAAACATTTTCGGGATGGTAGACAGTATGCAAATTGGTCTATAATTTAGAACACAATTTTTTTCACCTGATTTAAATACAGGTGTCAAGTGATTAAGTTTCCAAGGACCAGGAAATATTCCAGTTCGGAGTGACAGATTAAATATGTGTTGAAGAGGAGCTGCTATAAACTGAGAGCATTCCTTTATGAATACCGGTGGAATTTTGTCAGAACCTGACCCCTTATTACAATCTAGAGATCTGATCTTTTTATTAACATCATCCAGGGAAATGTGGCATGTTGATATATCAGTTACATTGGTGTATTTAAATTCAGGTAAAGTCACATTATCATTATTGTGTTCATAAACACTTGAGAAATAATCAGCAAAGAGATCAACTATTTCTTGATCATTGTCAGCATGTTTGCGCCCTGAATACATTGATCTAGGACAGCCGTTATTGTCTTTAAGAGACTTCACATAATTCCAGAAATGTTTTGGATTTGACTTGATAGTCTGCTCTACATCCGTAATATAATCTGAATAGCATTTTTTAGATAGACTTTTACATTTATTTCGTAAATCAGAAAAAATTTTATAGCAGTCAATAGAGTTATTGGATTTATAGTTAATGTGAGCTATTTTTTTACATTGAATGAGTTTTTTTAGTTCAGTACTAACCCATTTTGGGTAACAATCGTTTCGTTTTACAATAGATGTTGGTATGCGATTTTCAATGGTATTATAAAGGATTGAATTAAACACATTTGTTGCTTCTTCTACATTTGTTGACATAAAAATGGGGGACCAATTGAGTGAAGACAGATATAATCGCACTTGTTTATAATCAGCTTTCTTGTAGTTTGGTGCGTGAATAGGAGATTGGGGGGTAAGGAGTTCAATGGGGGCCAAATAAATGATCGCTTGTAATGGGGGATGATGAGAGTCAATGGATACTATTGATTCTTGCGATTCGCTGACATTACTATTATTAATGTTTGATATGACAAGATCAAGAATTCTATCATTTATATTTTTAACATGATTTAATTGTTTAAGATTGATAAAGTTAATGGTATCAATGATTAATTGGGCTTTGGCAGAAATGGGATTTGAAGATTCAGTGGGTTGTGCCCAGTTTACATTTGGAAGATTAAAATCCCCAAAAATTATCAATTTTGCATCAGGATATTTCAATTTCAATGATTCAATTTCATCACAATGTTTACAATACACGTCAACACTAGCTTGGGGGGGGATGTATGCACACACAATAATTATTTTTGTCGTTTTTAGTTTCGCTAATATAGCTATTTGTTCAATGTTTTTATTTTTTAGTTTTAATAGTTTTGAATGGAACAACTTTCTGATCGATATTAAAACCCCTCCGCCAGTAATATTTTCACGATCCAGCCGGTAAATATCGTAGTTGGTGAAGCCTAATTCAGGGGAAGATATTTTTTCATGAAGCCAGGTTTCTGTTAGGCAGTACACATCGTTGTTTAACGTTGGAATATTACATCTTAGGGTGTTGAGCTTGGTGCGTAAACCTCTAACATTTTGGTAGTAGAATGTTAGTTTTGTGGGAAGTTTTTTGAATGAGCCTTAACGATTTTGGGTATACCATTAATATGTTTGATTAGTATATCTGTTTCTCCTTTTTTCTTTCGCTCCTCCATTTTGTTCCACAAATCTGTTAATTGCTGTCTTTGCTGGAGCGTCCTATCAGGTTTAAGTCGAATGCCATTTGGTAATCTGGTTTTATTAAATATAAACTGTTTAGCTTGCATGGTGTCTTTTAGTTCGATTTTTATAGGTCTCACGTTATCCAATATTTTTCTGCCAATTCTATAGATCTTCATTTCATCAAAGTTAATCTCTGCATTCATCAAACTTAATGTAGACATGACTTGTTTTTTATCTTCAGTAATGCATTCTGCAGTCGAATTTGAGTTGCATTCTGGGACATTTAGTAGGATCACATTCTTGGAACGGACCTTACGTTCCTCCATTTCAGCTAACATATCACAAAGAGGAGTTATCTGGGGTGATTGTTGTGCTATCTTTTCGTAAGTCATTAATTTACCTTCAAGGATTCCAACTTTTGTTCCAACGTCAACCATAACCCCAGAAAGATTGGATAATTTACCCAGAAGTCTTGCCATCTGATCTTTTGTTAGTTTTAGAGATGGATCAGTTATGGCATTATGGATGCCTTCCAGTAGCTCTTTTGCCATATTTATTGACGAGAGAGCATTAGTATTTGAATTCATTTTCGAGTAAATGACCGTGACAGCTCTATACACAAGTAACCACTGGAGTTCGTAACAACTGTCACTTGATCGAAATAACTTGAATTCACTTGAATTTGTGCACTTTTCCGAAAATTTCTGTCGAAATAACTTGAAATCACTTGAAATCACTTGAATTTGTGAACTTTTCCAAAGATTTCTGTCACTTTGAACAGTTATATTATTAATTTTATCGAAGCAAAACAAAAGCATACACCTGTCACTTTGAGTAGGTAGGTAATACTTCCACCAGGGACCCCAGACAGCAATAATCAAAATCAAGGAAATGATTGAGTATTTACGTTATCCCCACCCTGCTACCAGACGCGGCGCCATTGGTCAATGCTGAACAAAGGAAATGTTTGAATCGTAAATATTTACGACAGCCAATTTACATTCCAAAAAACTCGGAGCTAAATTTCGGGAAATCGGGAATAATTTGAATCAAGAAATATATATCATCACCTAAAAATAGGTATATACTACAATAACACCTCAAAAACTGTCGTCTACCAGTGATTATTGCACTTTAAGAAAATATTTACTTCTAGATATTGTATCTTGTATCATATTTGTAAACTTGTACCTTTTCTTGTTGAAACAATAAAAATTATGTGAGACTTCGGTTTATTGGAACAGGACTGTCTTGGCAAAGGTTATCACACAGATTTTTAACACATCTGCTCGAAAATCATAGCGATTGGGAAAAATACGTAAACGCAAGCACCCTTCAGAAACAGGGAGGTTCTGTGTTCCAAAAGTCCAACCCGGATTTGCCCTATAAAACAAACGGCAAACCGGTAGGAAATCAGTTCAAAAACTACCAGCCAAGAAGTCACAAGTCTCCAAGAAACTGAAGTCTCCAAGTTCTAACCTACTTTAAAAGTGTTTTTTAATCAGTTTAAATTCTGTTCTACCTTTCTCCCAGTATCCCATTATCCTGACCCCAACAGTCTCCAAAAGTCTCCAAAAGTCTGCAAGTCTTTTAAGTGTCTTTACAACAGTTATAGAGTCAGTTTTTGCTAATTTAACTTAGAATCATTAAATCCAGAAGTTAAGGACATTGGCGTGCCAAGTTGTGTCTAGCTCCCTATTTTTGCAATTTGTGTACAAAACGTCTAGTACATTTGGTCCTTCGAGCCGGATCTACACACAACACGCCTTCAGTCTTACCCAGTGGAAATGCCGTCTCTTCGCAGTGGCCGTAAGACCCCGACATCTTCTGATACATCGCTGTCTAAATCTAAACCTGACGCCCCGGGGACAAGCCGAAATATGCCAGTGGCGCCCCGACGGACCCCGGGCCCACACACCGTAGACACCGACGAGACGCCATCTAGAGGACCCCGCCAGGTCCACGATCTATCTAGTGCGAGCCCAGCCAGGAACTCTGATATCATCACGCTTGACCGACCTGCTCCAGAATCTGTCTCCGAGAGCCTCCACGAATCCAACAGTAAAAGCAGCGAAACAACTTCTGAATCAACTGAAGACTCCCTGCGATTACTGCGCCGAGAGATGCGCATTCGGGACAGACGTCACGCCAAGCAGACAGCCAATCTGCTCGCAGCCCTGAACGCTGCGATACGCCAAGCAGTCAGCCAACCTGCCCAGGAGCCAGCACCAACCAGCCCGACCCTGCGAGCCAACCTCGGTCAGGCAGTAATTCAAGTGCCCGCACCAACCGGCCCTTCTGCTAATGAGTTCGCAACGAGATATGCCACTCAAGTACACACGTCAGACGGCCCGTTAACCGGAGAGTTTGCAACTAGATATGCAACAACTCAAGTGCCCGCACCAACCGGCCCTTCTGCTGATGAGTTCGCAACGAGATATGCCACTCAAGTAAACAAGCCAGCCGGAGAGTTTGCAACGAGATATGCAACAACTCAAGTGCACGCACCGACCGGCCCTTCTACTAATGAGTTCGCAACGAGATATGCCACTCAAGTAAAAAGGTCAGCCGGAGAGTTTGCAACGAGATATTCAACTACTCAAATGCACACACCAGTCGGTCAGCCTACCAATGAATTTACAGTAACCGATCCAACTGGATATGCCGCCACCCAAGGCTACACACTACTGACGGGCCCTGAAAAGAACATCCCCACGGCCGAATACAGCCATCTCGAACCCGAGCGCCCAATTTACAATACAACGGGGTACCAGCAACAGCCAGCCTCCTCCGGCCAGGATTCCCCATTGTTTACACCACCGCATACAGCCAACGAGACAGCACGGCACACCCGAGAATGGTTGCAGCACGGCAACGACCCACTGGCCCAGATCGCCTCTGTGATGGCAGAGGCGCTCCGCTCCTCCAGAACGCAAGATAGCCCTCGCACATTAGAAGATGACTCAAGAATGGCAGCCCTAATCGCCAGGCAATCCACAGCAAAAGATTTGCCTACCTTCTCCGGAGACCCCCTCGAGTGGCCTACCTGGAAGGCACAGTACGCTCAATCCACCGCCACCTGCCAATTGACTCCGAGCGAAAATCTCATCCGGCTGCAGCGTGCCCTCAAAGGCAAGGCGCGAGATACCGTGGGTCCCCTACTAATGGATCCTGCGCAAGTCCCAGAGATCATCAGCGTCCTCGAGCAGCGATACGGCAGCGCTAACTCCATAGCAAAATTTATGCTAGACAAGGTTAAAAAGCTACCTTACCTCACGACCGAGGTATCACTCGAGGACCTGGCAGATTTCTCCGGGACGGTGCAAAACCTGGTGGCATCCCTCCGGATCTTGAAAACCGAAGGTTATCTCACCAATCCTGCATTACTGAACGACGTCACTGACAAAATGCCGAGTTCCCTGCGGCTGGCATGGCTAATCGAGATCCGCAAACAACATGCCCCGGCCACCATAACCCAGCTCGCTGCCTTTCTGAAAGAGGTATCAAACGCAATTCCAAACAGCGGGATGGTGGACCACATACGATCCCGACCACGCCGTGAACAAATACATGCCGGGTACCAGGAGGAAGAAGATAGTGATCGCATGCGACTTCTACTGAGCCATGAGCAAATACATGCCGGACATCAAGAAGAAATCGGGGACGGCCCAAAAGAAAAGATCGCCCCGATGAAACGCAAAATGAATGAGGCACATACTTACCCTGGACCAAGCCGAAAAAGAAAAACAGCCGACGAAAGCTGCGCCCAATGTGGCGGCGATCATAAAACCCGCGAATGCAAAGAATTCGCAGCCAAAGATGTTGAACTTCGATGGGAAACTGTACGCATGGGAAGGTTATGCCGCAAGTGCTTAGAAAAACACCACTCACGAAGCTGCAAAATAAACCAATGGTGCAAAGTAGGGGATTGCCGATCCCCACACCACCCCCTGCTACATAATTTATTTATTTATTTATTTATTTATTTATTTATTTATTTATTTATTTATTTATTTATTTATTTATTTACGGACGAATAGTCCATTAACAATATAACAATAACACGAATAAAAAATAGAGAGATGACAATGGAAGGAGAGTACATATATATGAAGAGCATTGACAAAATACATATAATATAAAAGTAAATATAGAAGATAGTAAATATAAATTCATATAATATAAAAGAACATAAGTAGCTTGAAGATGGATTAAAAAGACTTTAAAAAATCACATTGCGTATCGACTGCCGAAAGTCATTTAGGCTTACACCAAAAAATTCAATGCATTGATTTGCGTTGACAAGTCTTGACATTCTGGATAAAGGAGAATGATATCCATAATTAGTAGAATGTTGATTGAGGAACAGCAATTCATTATTTCGGAGTCTACGGGAAGGGATGTTGAACTGGATGAGTTGTAACAAAGCAGGTGTGTCAGTAATACTGTTGATAATTTTGAAAATGCAAATTAGATCAGAGTCCTTTCTACGTTTTTCTAAAGAAGAAATGTTTAAAGTTTGTTCAATTTCATCATACGAGTACTCGCCTCTTTCAAGTCCTAACCTCCAAGCAATCCCTCGCAGGAAGCGATGTTGTACAGATTCGATGTGATAAATATGGACAGCATAGAAAGGAGACCAAATAACACTAGCATATTCAAGGTGAGGGCGAACCAGCGAACAGTAAAGAGTTTTAAGTGTACTTATATGTTTAAAGTCAGAGGTAATTCTATGAATGAAGCCGAGTAGTTTAAGTGATTTGTTTACAATGTTATTGATGTGATCACGGAAAGAAAGTTTGCAGTCTAGAGTGAGCCCAAGGTCCTTTATAGATGTGACAGTAGAGAGACAAACATTATTTCGAGTTAAAATTATAATCCCGAGTTCGTACGAAAAAGCACCGTGGAAAATGTCAACTTGTGACGCCAGGACTCCGGACAGAGAGTACTGTTAAAAATTGCGCCAGTAATATTAAGCGCTCCCAACAAAGAAGAAGTGTCAGTGTTTGCTCTCCTGGACGAAGGATCCACAGTAACACTTGTTGACACTGACACCGCAATACAAGTCGGAGCAAACGGCCCAGTTCACGGACTGCGAATCCACGGTGCTAAAGGAATGTGCACCTCTGACAATCTCTCCCAACGAGTGAGACTAAGAATACGAGGTGCGGGCAACAGTAATACATACCACATCTCTGCCAGCACAATAAGCAACCTCAACCTGCCGGAGCAACAGATCCAAGGAAGGTCTGTCGTCCCGAAGCTGCTAATAGGCCAAGACAACGCTCACCTAATTGTGTCAAAGGAAGTTCGTGAATGCAATGATACTACGCGAATAGCATCACGCACCGCACTAGGATGGATCGTTCATGGGGGAGTCAACCCCAGAGATAATAACACGACTACCACTTTGGCACTACAACCAGAAACGGCCGCAGACATACAATTGAGGGATCTAGTAAAAACCAACTTCGCCATCGACTCGCTCGGAGTAACATCAGCCACCAGAGTCAATGCAAGCGAACAACAGGCCATTGCACTTATGAATGCAACTACCCGTCCTCTTCCTACAGGGAAGTGGGAAACTGGTCTACTATGGCGCAATCCAGAAGCCTCGCTACCTGACAATCGGCAGTGTGCGCTGAAGCGACTTCTGTCTCTGGAGAAAAAGCTAGCAAAAGACAAAAATCTAGCAGTGGCCTACAATGACAAAATAAGTCAACTTCTCAACAAAGGCTATGCCAAGAAGCTATCAGGCCATGAAGCTTCCACCACCACACCTCGCAAATGGTACCTGCCTCACTTCGCAGTAATCAACCCAAATAAGCCAGGAAAAATCAGAGTGGTATTCGATGCTGCAAGCCGATGCCGAGGAACCTCCCTCAATGATCAGCTGCTTACTGGTCCTGACCTGCTGTCCTCCCTCCTGGGGAATATAATACGCTTCCGGGAAGGAAACATCGCCATTGCTGCAGACATCAAAGAAATGTTCCTGCAAATAAAAATAAGGCGAGAAGACCAGCCGTCCCAGCTTTTCCTGTGGAGGACATCACCCCATCATGAACCAGACACCTATCAAATGTCATCAATGATGTTCGTAGCCACCTGCTCCTCAAGCAGTGCCCAATTCTTCCGAAATAAAGTGGCCGAAACATACGAGCACGAGTACCCGGCCGCCGCAAAAGCCGTACGCACGAAGTTCTACATGGACGACTACCTAGATGCAACAGACACACCCAATGAAGCTGCTACACTCGCCCAAAGTGTAAGTGCCCTCCTCGCGAAAGGAGGGTTCCACTTGACAAATTGGGCCTCTAATAGCCCGGTGGCCCTAGCTGGCGTACCCATAGAAGACCGTGCCAGCTCCGCGATACAGATCAGCAGTGGAGGTCCAGAGACAGAACGAGTACTTGGTTTGATCTGGGACCCCACCACAGACCGCTTCCTGTACTCATTTCGCGAGGCGATCTCCCCCGACACGGCCACACAACCTACCAAGCGGCAACTATTATCCATAGTAATGAAGATCTTTGACCCATTCGGCTTCGTTGCCTGCCTTACCATCAGATCTAAGATGCTACTGCAAGCAGTGTGGCGCTCAAGCGTCGGCTGGGACGAACCCATTACCCCCGAACACGCCCAGAGATGGACAGACTGGCTGAGCCTGCTGCACACAAACAGCATCTCAATCCCGAGACGTTGCCTCTCAAACAAACGGAACAACGTAACTCTACACCTCTTCTGCGACGCATCGGAGCTAGCTTGCTGTGCCGTAGCCTACTTCACCGAAGAAATAAATGGATCCTTACGAGTAACATTCCTTGCAAGTAAATGCAAGGTAGCACCACTGAAGCCTCTCTCCATTCCACGCCTCGAGCTTCAAGCCGCCCTCATAGCAGCGAGACTAGCCCAGACGATCCAAAAGGAAAGCAAAGCCCTGATATCGCGCACCTGCTTCTGGACAGACTCCACAACTGTACTATGCTGGTTACGCACTGACCCACGCGCCTACTCAACCTTTGTGGCAAACCGATTGGGCGAAATAGACGAACTAACCAACATACCCGACTGGAAATGGGTACCCACAAAACTCAATCCAGCTGATATAGGAACACGAGACTTAGAGGTGCCAGACCTAACACCAGAAGGAAGGTGGTTTACCGGCCCAGCCTTTCTCACTTCCCCGGAGGGTGCATGGCCGAAAGAACGGGCACCCGCCCACAGGCCTGACGACCTAACACTAGAAGTCAAACCTCACTACGTTGGCCTTGTGTCCACCAAGGGCGAAGCACTCCCATCAGTAGAGCGGTTCTCCTCATGGCACCGGCTAATCCGCTCCACAGCTTGGATCCTCCGTTTTATCAGACGATGCAAGATGGGGCCCAACAAACCAGTAGAAGGCCCACTACTAGCCGAGGAGATAAAAGCAGCAGAACAAAAATGGATCAAAAGGTCCCAGGAAAACGCTTTCACAACTGATCTACACACCATCCGACAAGGTCAAAAACTACCTACTGGCAGTCGCCTCAACTCGCTGAACCCCTTCTTTGGACCAGACGACCTTCTACGAATAGGGACCTGACTACGAGCCTTGGAAAGAACAAAGAGTGTGGCCCGAACCCCCATAATACTGGACGGCGACGAACCCTACACTCGGCTCCTAATCAGTCACTACCACAAAAAGGCGGATCATCCTAGTACTGAGAAAACAATTGCAGAAATACGCAATCATTTCTTCATAATACGAATACGCACAACAATCAGGAAAATAACGCACGTCTGCCCCACTTGCTTCATACGACGCAGCAAACCGACTCCACCTCTGATGGGCGCATTACCACCACCCCGCCTGATGCATCACGTCCGTCCATTCACACACTGCGGGCTTGACTATTTCGGCCCTATGGCTATCACGGTCGGTAGGCATCGAGAAAAACGATACGGAGCCATCTTCACCTGCCTCTCAACGCGCGCCATTCACCTAGAACTAGCCGCTTCACTGACTGCCGACTCGGCCATCATGGCCCTTCAAAGAATGACCGCCCGCAGAGGACAACCCACAGCCATGTACTCGGATAACGGAACAAATTTTCACGGAGCTGACACCGAGATGAGGGACGCCCTGCTGTCAATAAGTCAAGACGCCAGAATGATTGACGCAATAGCTACCCAGGGCATCGAGTGGCACTTTATACCACCGCTGAGTCCCCACATGGGGGGAGCTTGGGAGAGACTAGTACGATCAGTAAAGAAAGCCCTAAGCGCAACACTCAAAGAAAGAGCACCAAAAGAAGAAACTCTACGCACAGCACTTGCAGAAGCCGAGTTTGTGGTAAATAACCGACCACTCACCCATATTTCAGTCGACCCACGTGATGAAGAACCTCTAACACCCAACCACTTTTTGCTGGGATCGGCCGGGAAGCGCCCCCAATTATCCTTCTACGACAAAAAAGAAGAGGAAGTATGCCTACGCCGCCAGTGGCGCATCGGACAACAACTTGCAGACACCTTCTGGAGGCGATGGCTGCGTGAATACCTACCTACCATGGCTGCCCGACAAAAATGGCACCATCCAACTACACCAATTAGGAAGGATGACCTAGTGATCATCATGGACCCAGCACTGCCTCGAAACAGTTGGCCACGTGGCCGTATCCTCGAAGCAACACCTGCAGCTGATGGACAAGTCAGAACTGCTCGGATCCAAACCAGTACTGGGATATACGTAAGGCCGGCAGTCAAAATCGCCGTCATCCTGCCTGCCACACCAACAACTAACGAAACTGTACCAGTTGCGAAGACACCCGATTCAGAACTCAGACATCGGAAAATGACACGCCCGACGAAGTAGCTGAGCACAGTCGAGACTGCACTGGGGGGAGTGTATCGAACGTGTCGACGAAAGCGTATGACAACCCTGAGAATTCAAGAATGGAATTTACGCTTCCACATAATACCGTGCCGCTGCGCGTTACCCCTTCCAATAACCTACGAAACAAAGGGAGTGCTCTCATTGGCCAACGAAACACTGTGCATTTGGAATGATGTCTACAATGCTATTACATTCTACAATTAACTTATCAATTGAAAACATAAACGCAATTGATAATAAATACATGCTGCAGCATCATTAGACTCGAAAACACATCTGAATAACCACGTAATACTTCCACCAGGGACCCCAGACAGCAATAATCAAAATCAAGGAAATGATTGAGTATTTACGTTATCCCCACCCTGCTACCAGACGCGGCGCCATTGGTCAATGCTGAACAAAGGAAATGTTTGAATCGTAAATATTTACGACAGCCAATTTACATTCCAAAAAACTCGGAGCTAAATTTCGGGAAATCGGGAATAATTTGAATCAAGAAATATATATCATCACCTAAAAATAGGTATATACTACAATAACACCTCAAAAACTGTCGTCTACCAGTGATTATTGCACTTTAAGAAAATATTTACTTCTAGATATTGTATCTTGTATCACATTTGTAAACTTGTACCTTTTCTTGTTGAAACAATAAAAATTATGTGAGACTTCGGTTTATTGGAACAGGACTGTCTTGGCAAAGGTTATCACACAGATTTTTAACACATCTGCTCGAAAATCATAGCGATTGGGAAAAATACGTAAACGCAAGCACCCTTCAGAAACAGGGAGGTTCTGTGTTCCAAAAGTCCAACCCGGATTTGCCCTATAAAACAAACGGCAAACCGGTAGGAAATCAGTTCAAAAACTACCAGCCAAGAAGTCACAAGTCTCCAAGAAACTGAAGTCTCCAAGTTCTAACCTACTTTAAAAGTGTTTTTTAATCAGTTTAAATTCTGTTCTACCTTTCTCCCAGTATCCCATTATCCTGACCCCAACAGTCTCCAAAAGTCTCCAAAAGTCTGCAAGTCTTTTAAGTGTCTTTACAACAGTTATAGAGTCAGTTTTTGCTAATTTAACTTAGAATCATTAAATCCAGAAGTTAAGGACATTGGCGTGCCAAGTTGTGTCTAGCTCCCTATTTTTGCAATTTGTGTACAAAACGTCTAGTACAATAATAAATATATACAAGTATTTAATTTTTTATATAAGAATATAAAGGTAAATTTTGTTATAGCCCGCGCATCAAGGTGGAAGATACCACATATATATTATTATATTATATATTGGTTCTTAGCAAGTTACAGGGAGAAATTAACCCCTTTGTCTTGCAAACTGTAGTAATGTCACCTGATGGATTTTTTTTTTAACCCGATGTTCGGGCTGCCTTGGGCAAGATGAAGGGCATTCATATTTTTTTATTGCTTGTTTTAAATCTGCGAGTGGCATATATTTTGTATAGATATATGCACACATACAGACATTTTTACATACACCCATGCATGTATGTATTCATATACCACAAATATGTATACCATAATAAATATATACAAGTATTTAATTTTTTATATAAGAATATAAAGGTAAATTTTGTTATAGCCCGCGCATCAAGGTGGATGAAGGATGGATATGGGCAGGCGGTGGAGGGGATTGTCATCGGGACTTGAATGCCCGAGACATAAGATGCTTGGGTTCGGATTTGAAGCAAGTTTTGAGAAAAATGTTTTGGCCAGGTCTATTATGTGTTTTTTAAGTGGGGGGATTTTCGTGCCTGAATTAATAATGCTATTTCGGACGAACCAAGGGCTTTTGGTGAATCTTCTAAGCAAGACATTTTGGAAGGTTTCTAGACTCTTAGTATTGCTTGTGGCCCAAATTGGAGCGGCGTAAGTCATGATGGGTCGTAATTTTGATTTGTAAATGAGAAGTTTGTTCTGAAGCGACGTTTGACTGTTATAATGTAAAAGTGGGTAAAGGGATGAAGCAGCGTTTTTGGTTTTTTTAATTGTATGTTTGATGTGTGTGTGCCATGTGAGTTTTTTGTCGAGTCTGACTCCAAGATATTTAACATTGTTTTGCCAGGGTATTGCTTGGCCGTACATATAAACTTGACCCTTAGGAGTGCTGCGAACCTTTCTTCGTGAGAAGAAAATAGCAGCGCTCTTGGAAGGGTTCACATCTATACGCCATTTGTTATAAAAGTCTTGGAGTATGTTTATGTTATGTTGTAAGCGAAGTGTGATCATCCTGGGAGAACTGTATCGAACCATAATGGCGGTGTCGTCAGCGTACAAGGCTTTATACGAATGTTGGTTCTCCGTGAGTGGAATATCGTGTAAGTAGATATTGAAGAGGGTAGGGGAAAGCAGGGATCCTTGCGGGACGCCTGCTGTCATGAATCTGGGCGTTGAGAGTGCACCTCGGATCTTTACTTGAAAAGTCCGGTGCTGAAGAAATGATTTTAAGATACCGAGGAGTTGGGGATCGATGTCCGTGTTGTGCAATTTGAGGAGCAGGCCGTTTGACCATACTTTGTCGAAGGCTTTGGCTATGTCCAGGAAAATGGCGCCAGTGGACCGTTGGGAGTTGAAGCCGCCGAGGATTAGTTCGGAAACTCTGAGCAGTTGATGAAGGGTTGAGTGTTGAGATCTGAAGCCATGTTGTTCATCAGGAAGGGTTTTCATCTCGTGAATGTGCTTTAAGAGCCGGGTGAGGAGAATTTGTTCGAATATTTTACCAACATTTGAGAGAAGGCTGATTGGACGATGGTTCTCACAGAATTTTGAGTCCTTCCCAGGTTTTGGGATGAGAATGACGTGCGCGTGTTTCCAACTTTTGGGGAAATAACGCAGTCTGAGAGCGGAATTTATGAGGCTCACAATGGTGAGAATTCTTTTAGGGGGGAGGGCTTTAAGGGCAAAGTTTGTAATGCCATCTGGACCGGGAGCTTTTTTGTTGCTGCGGTGTTTAATGGCCCTTCGGACTTCTGATGGGGTGGTGAAATGTACATTTGTTCCGGGAAGGGAGTCGAAAATTATGTCTTTTTGGTAGTAATGAAGATACCACATATTCAAAAATTCGTAGCACTTATACCTAAGGCGGAGACGTTCCCGTCCGACCTGCTAACGGAAGTAGCGACATCTTGTGTCGAATTATTGAATTCTAAATTATAGCTTTGTCTGCAATTCCACGTACACAGATGTTATTTGTAGCGCGGCGCGTAAGGCGTGGCGTCCGACATGCACGCGTAGTTGGGTTCTGAAATTCAACCACGCAGACGCTACGGTAATAATATTATTCGATGTTATAAGTGACAAGGGTTCGTGCCTCGTGCGTTCTATTTTTTTTTAATTCACGTGTTGAATAAGCCATGCATTTTGGATAGCCGCTTTAAGAATTATGCGTAGTTTTATGTTCTGTACCTATCACAAGGTAAACTTGCCTATCTCTTATCTTTACCAACTAAGGTTGTTACTCCTTATCTCGTGTTTGTTTTTAAGAATCTAAACAATATTTTCTACTTCTCATACACTAATGTGATTTCTGGTTAGAATTCGAAGTTGGTAACTACTTTTTTAATTTTTATTTATTACAACATAAATGAAATAATATTGAATTATATTTTATTACAATTACACTCCTAATAAAGCAGAGAAAAAAAAATTACAAAGTGAATTTATAATTTTAAATTAATCGGACAGTTAATATAATTTATCTAACCATTTTAAATGACAATAAAGAAGACAACAAAGACATAAGAAGAGATAGAATAATTTTATAAGATGATATATTTTTTAAAATTAAGGGCGTTTAACCAGCCAGCGGCCGAAAATCCACATTTCATCGAAAGATGTTATTACGATCGTACTGGGCGGTTTCAATGAGAAAGATTAATTATTCTCCGTACCAGCTTTTTAAAATTATAACTCAATATCGATTTTAATGCATTCCAAATTTGCTTTAATTTATACCTACATCCAAAAATGCTGAAAGGCGTGATGATAAAACTATTAAAATTGTGTACTTTTTGTAATTATTTTGTGATCATAAGTATTTATCATTTTTCAATAATGTCTAAGCAAAATAAGAATGTAAAACAATCTGGAATATGTTAGTATGTAAGTGCGCAAACAAATACATAAACGGACCAATTTTTGTCAAGAAACACATATACATATATATATTTTTACTGATTTTATTTAAACTAAAATTAAAATTCTGAAACGCGCGTTTCCCAGATAATGTTTTGATTTATTTTACTGCACGATTATCTGATTTGAAATGGGTGTTGTATAATACAAAATCTTTTTTGAAAATTTAACTAATCTACCAACGACCTATGGTATAACCTTATTTATTTTACTAAAAATTTACATTTTTTCTCAAAATTTAAAAATACGTTTACTAGATAAAATAACAATCTTTCGAAATCAATTTATAATTTTGTTGTGGAAAAGAGTCAATACGTCTAAAATCTGATTTAAAAATGACATATTTCTGGTTTTCTCTGGTTATTATACTCTGTTAAACAATAAAGATAAGATGTACATAATGCATTAGAAATAATGACCAAAATATAATATTTATCGAAGAAAAAGTTAAAATGATGTGGTGGAACTAGATTTTTTTTTTAAATATAATTGTCGTAGTTTTTTTCTGCGCGTACATCGAGGGGTAGGAGGGGAATACACATTGTGATCCTGTGCTGTTAGTCCACCAACAGAACTATTTGTTATGCTAATATTTAGTGGTGGGATATTATTTTTATTAAAGAAATCTTTATGAAACTGAAGTAGTGCAATTTTGTCGCACGTACTTAGATAGTAGGTAAATAATTTAGGTATCATTACATACATAGTATAAAATGAAGTCGCTAAAAATGTTTGTGCGCTTAGATCTTTTAAAGTACGCAAAGGATTTTCATACGGTTTTCGCCAATAGATAGAGTGATTCAAGGGGAAGGTCTATATGTATAATATATGCTTATTATAGTAGAGAAAAATTGAGAAATTCAAATATTCATCATTACTCATTACATAGTATAAAATGAAGTCGCTCAAAATGTTTGGGCGCTTAGATCTTTTAAGCTACGCAACGGAGTTTCATACGGTTTCACCAATATATAGAGTGATTCGAGAGGAAGGTTTATATATGTATAATACATGCTTAATATAGTGGAGAAAAGCCGAGAAATTCAAATATTCAATTCAGGCAGCGGGCAGCTGACAAGTGGGTGGTGTGGATTTTATAAAGGTTGGGTAATGGCGTTGTGTTTCGTTAGCCACAGCAACTTGTGGTCGGGTCTGCTAGTATATTATAAAGTCCTCTCCTTTTTTGAAATGCTTACCCACACCTTTCTATCGTTAGCGAAGTAATAATTTATTATTTAATTAAATGAAGACAATATAAGGGAAACTCAATCGAAAATCTGGAAACAGAAAAATCAGAAAAAGATATTGGCACCTATGGGACTCGAACCCAGGACCTTTCACATTCCGGGCAAAAGCGCTAACCACTGCGCCAAGGTGTCGATATCAAATTCGGTCATTTTTAACTGTACCATAATTCGACTAAGAACCACCCACATTATCTTCATTTTCTTAACGCATAAAATAATTATTTATTGTTTATCATAAACTAGTTGGAAGTCCCCGGCGATGCCCAGGCATTACAGAGTTTTAGAAATCAAGTTTAGACAGTGACCGTATTTTGAAGGTCACAAGTGCAAAATTTCATCAAACTCGGCATAAAACTATAGATTTGCATACAAATCAAATCCACACCGCCCGCTTGCCAGCCCGCTCGTCTAACACATACAGACATTCTCCTTTATATATTATATATTTCAACCAATTTACACAAAACCTTGACAAATTATATACTTAAACCTTCCTCACGAATCACTCTATCTATTGGTGAAAACCGCATGAAAATCCGTTCAGTATTTTTTGAGTTTATCGCGAACCGACAGACAGACGCGGCGGAGGACTTTAATTTACACTATGTAGGTTCTATTTCTTTTCTTTTATAATATTAATTCTTATTCTTAATGCTGTTGAAGTAATGAAAAACGTACACGTAAACGTAAGTAGATGCCTAAATATGCGAATACAATATTTTTCAACAGTTAGAATTTTTTAGTCAAAGAAAACAGAACGCCTTTAAATGTACAATCCGATAAAATATATCGCGACTGCACTAGAGATGGGTAAGGTCTGTTTTTTGCCGGAGGCCTCCGAGACGTGCTTCCTTTCAAAGGTGTGAACCGAGACGCACGGGTTCACAACTCAGAGCCCGAGCCCGCAAAATATCTCGAACGGGCAACCTGCTCCCGACTCGCGAATGACTCGAACCAAGACGCACGGGTTCCACCCTAACCGGACCTCGAAGCCGGAGCCCGCAAAAGAACTCGAACGCACGACCTACTCCCGATTTGCGAATGGCTCGAAACCGAGACGCTTGGGTTCCACCCTAGTAGGACCTCGGAACCGGAGCTGGCAAAAGAACTCGAACTCGTGACCTACTCCCGACTCGCGCGTGGCGTACGGGTTTGACGAGTGCGAGTGCTCGGTTCCGGGCTCCGGGTACAAGTACTGGACCGAATTCTTTGGGAGTAGTCGATTTGAAAAAGGAATGGGAGTAGGAGCCGCTTCGCGCAAAGAACCCGAGTTTAAGAACCCACTACAGCTGAACCTACACATCCCTAGACTGTACCAGTTTGAAATATACTCGGTAGGTACTAGCTACCATACCAAATTCCTAGATATGTCTGGGAAATATTTCTATGGAAGCAATCATATTCTTATTCATGAGCTTTCTGATGTCCAACTTTGGACACAGACCTCCCTCAATCACTACTTTAATTTAATATTTATGTGAATGTTTTCAAAGTATAAATAATACAAAATGAAATTGAAATAGATTTCACCGAAGGTCCATATCACCACCCTACACCAACTTATATGAGATGTGATATATAAAATCTCAGTCTACATACCTTAATAAAATATGCATCTCATATATGCAAATCTACGTGCTATATATGTATATTACTTCGTCAATGAAGAACGAAGTTAGAGTTTTTTCTGTACGTATGTCACCGCATGCGGGTGTAAACGTTAACTCTCTACATGTCACAGAATACGTTCACTTTCATTTGAAAAGCGATAAAACTTCGCAGATACCAGACCCGTCTTCGCGTATGAATTCACACTCTCCTTCTGGCCAACCCATTTAGACTACAGAACTGCTTTCATTGAGGATTCGTTCCAATTTAATCATGCCAGCTTTTTGTGGCGCCGCCCGGTTACTTCTTCATGCAGCTTCTTTCTTACTTCATTCATGGGCCAAGATTTTTTAAAAGTTTTTGTTGGACCGGTCACTGGCCGAGTTGGCATCGCGTTTGGGTCCCACCCAGGTGTTGTGCGTTCAATTTTCGGCTGGCTCACAAGACGAGCAGCATTTTCCGCGCACTATGGTGGTATCAGCAGGATATTATCAAACAGTTTATTCGTAACCCGGGAATGTTTGTCCTTCTTTAAATAAAATAAAACAACCACATAGTTATACATTATTTTTCTAGCTGCAGTCCCCGGCTTTACCGGGCTTTAAACATAGCTTTTCAAAAGCAGATGTAGACAGTAATTTTCCCCTTGTGTGCAAAATTCCAACTAGAAGGGCCAAAATTCTGCATTGAGGGTGCGTGGTAAAAGCGGGTTCAGTGGTTTTTGTTGTTTTTTTTATGATATTATGTAGACGACCACTTTCCTCCTGTTTTGAAGGTCGAGTGTGCAAAATTTCGTCAATCTCGGAATAAAACTGCAGATTTATTAAAAAAACGAATCCACGCAGTCCGTCACAGATACTCTTCTTCATTATAAATATATATAGATATCCATCGTATTCAGGTAACAAAAAAAACATTAAGGCTATTCGCCAGCAGATTACAAAGCGAAGATGATAAAAACAAATGTAGATATGGCGTTGAAAAAAAATTGAAAAACTACAATTCAAGCATACACATAAGACGAGGAAAAGAAATGAACTAATACTCCCCTTCAGGAAAAAAACACAGAGTCAAAAGTCATTGATGTACGGAGCATTGAAGATATTTGGAGAATTACCAGAAGAAATAAAATTGGAAGAGAGCATAAAGGCATTTAAAATTAAATTGCGAAGATATATGATTGATTTGGTATAGATGTGTTATTTTAAGTGTATGTATATATAAGTATTGTATTAGGACATAGATAAGTATGTACCTATTTAAAATACCGCAATAAACAGTAATAAACAAATTGAAGCGCCCGACTATCACTGAGCTGCATCCAAAGGGCAAGGACAAACAAACGGACGGAGCCGATGAAACTTATTATTTGGTGTGTTCACGACACCGTCCTAAGATGTAATTTGCAGTAATAGTAGTGATCTCTATTTTTCTAGCGCAGTTTCGTACTCATATTGGATCATGGTCCATTTACCTTGCTTATGTTATCTAAGTTACAAACCAATATTTCAGTGTATATGTGAGTGTATGGTTATGTAGGAGCGTTGTGCCAACCGCTGAAGTGATCATTTTCAAGCAAGAAAGTCAACTCCAATGGCCACCTCTTCTCTTGTTCCCTGTTGTGTATCCTGTCTGACATTACGGACTCTATGTTGCAGTAAATAGGTACCCTTTATCTGAAATCCAATCTCCTTCCCTTTCTCAGTGTGGGTGTCCATAGTACCCAAAATACAGCTCCCCGTTCGCATCAGGAAATGAGTTCTCTTGACAAGGGTGGTATAACTGAATCGCATTACAAGCACACTTCATTGCGGTATGTGATAGTTTTTTTACTAACAATTTTGAACAAATTAATGTTACCACATGTCATGAAGGGCTGTTTTGGGAAGTATCTCCACAAACAACCATACCTACAGTATTTTTTAGAGATATGTATCCCAGCCTGATACGATCTCATAAAAGTTATGCTATCTCATTCTGTATTACAGTAAGAAATATGATTTTAAACAGTTTTAGAAAGAGAGGATACCGCGTTTTCCAGCGCTTTCAGTTTGCATTCAAATGTTTCTTAGTTTCATGTAAAGTAGTAATTACAGTTTACACGATAAAAGTAAGCTATTTTAAAAACTTTATCATTGCTTGCGTTAAAAATTTTAATATTTTTCATTGCTGAATCAAACACATTACATTTAATGCGAAAATAGTTTCCGCGGAACCTGTATTCTGACAGTACTCCTAAGAGTAGTACATTGCAAAATGTTAGGGGTTTTGGGGATTAAATATGTTTCTCCCGACCACAGAAAAGCTTATATTATGGAACCTCGCACGTAAAGTCCTGGACTCCTAACAGAAATTAATTATAACTATTGTAGGTAATTCATACAATACATAGTTTACTTTTCATCGCATATTTGTAAATAAAGTTATTATATTGACTCCACTGTTAATGCAACCGACCCGCTATATCTACTAGGATGTCACGTAGATAGTTCAACGCAGAGCTCATTTAGCGGAGGTCAATGAATGCAAATAGACAGCTTAATTGTGTACCGCTCAGCAATAAATATGATCAAACGGGTTGGTGAAATCGAGATTATGCGTTTGAACCAAATTTTAACTCGGCAGTCACTCTGAGCCTGGTAATTATTTTAATAAAATCGATGAACAGTAGTGTGATTTTAATATTAATCTACAATTGAGCTGATCAAGCCGAGGGGATTAAGACTTAAAGGTAGTAAATGTAAAAGGATTTGAAAAGCATAAATTATTATTTATTACAACCATCTATAAATTATTCTAGATCTATATGTAGATTAAATTATGTTTAGGTAGGTATTAGATCTATCGATTCTAGCCGCTTTGAACTAATCTTATCTAGAAATAACTACCATGAGGACTGTACAAACTTTAATGTCTAAGGTAAGTATAGTGTTTCTATAAGCCGAGTGATCTACGAGTCTAGTTTGGTTTCGATTTCGCTATAGGTAGGTATTCGTATCCTTAATTATTATGACCCTTATAGAATAAAGTGGTCCTGTTAACGTCCAGATTAATTATTATCAATTATCATAATGGTACAGATTAACAAATTGTAACGATGCCGACGTTTCGTTCGAAAATGATATAATCATAATATTTAACGAAGTTGCGAATAATTCATTTATATATATATATTTTTTTTTAAGCATGCCTACTTTTTATGTGGTGCGAGGTTTTAATATTATTTTGAAAACAAAATGAATCAATTAGTAATATTCTTATACTTATAATGTGACTTCGGAGCAGCAATTAATAATATCATCGATATTATCCTTATTGTGACACCAATTACATAATATTATTTTGTCCTAAAGAAACCACAGAAACAAGACAAACGCAAAAATATGATACAAAAAAATTAGAATAAATAAATTTTAGGTCATTTCCATCAGGAGCCATGGAACTTTCAAATATTCTATTAACGGTCAAAAAATACGACACCCTATCTTTGTTCCACAAAATTCAATTGTTCAATAATAAAATGAGTGTTGAAACTCTGTGAAAGCCGGGTAGCAAAGCTAGTAAATAATAAAACGAGAATCCATTCTGAAATCCCTTCTGCTACCAATGTTAAAATGTATTTCAATTCTTCTGACATGATATCATAAACAGACAGAGAAAAAGATAAATCGAATAGCTCCGAGCGGTTTTAACGTTGGATCTCATTTTTTAAAAGATAAGCACGCTTTGAGGTGGGTAAAATAAATAAGCACCGTATAGATTCCGCGCCCCGCATTCGTGCATTTCCACGATCCGAGTGCAGACAGGATTATATGATACGTCCGATATGTTTTGAAGAAAAGTCCATTGCAGCGGCAACCGGCAAGTCTATAGTTACATCCAAAACAACGAGCAAGTAAAATTATTGGAGTCTAGAGCGCGTATTGCCTGTCGATACAGCGTACAGCGTACGACTCATTCAACCGGGGAACATTCGCGAACAGGACGTGTCACTTGTCTGGACCCGTGTGCAACGGGCGTGACGCCTGATTGATGCGTGTCATGTTCCGTAATGCATTCCGGTGCATGCAGCATCTTGGCGGCAGCGGCGGAATCGGCCAAAATAAAATGACTAATGATAACTCTCAGATAAATTTGGAAGATTATTTTTTAATGTTTTCTCAAGGGCGCTCGACAATATCAATAAAATTACTCAAAACACCAGTTAAAAATATATTTCTACGGATTTAGATAAGCGCAGAAAGGCTTCATGAAATAATCAATTATTTTTGGTATTTACATTTTTTGCAAATTTATGGAAATGCATTTGGATGTGTGAAAAAATTGTAGATCAAAAATTTATCCAAAAGGTACTGCGAAAAGTTAATATTAAATCTTAATATATTGATTTTCTGAAGAATTTTTAGATTCACTCAGAATTCTGTCCAGTATTTAATTACTCTTCTATAGATCACGTGGCAGAATCAGTAGGTAGAATGTAATAGATTGGTTAAACGGATCGAGAGAAATCTAATAAGCAATGTAACAGAGGATCAGAAGCAGCCTCGATCAAAGTTATTCTCCTGAATTTCTCTCTTTTTGTCATGCAGTGTCATGAATTAATTGGATGCTTGGACATCCTTGACATCTTACCGAGGAAAACACTTCGAATCCAAAAGACGAAGGCTCGGGTTTCATAGTTGACAGCATGACGCGCCCACATAGCGAGTCGCTTTTGAAAGTACCTACACATAGAGAGAGCAAAAATAGTACGATTTGTATTATTTAATACTAATTTCTATTTTAGTCAAAAGTTTGCGTTAGAATTTTTCTTATGTCGAAATGATTCTCAGTATCAATCCTAGGATGTCCTAAATATAAAAAAACAAATGAAAATCTTCACAGAAAATGTAAAATATCTAATAAACGCGTTTAGCACATTCCTAGAGAAAAAATATATTTCTTTTACATAAACAAGATGTTTTCCGCAAGCTTTTTTATGTTTGGTTCCATTAGCATTCCATGCGTACATGTCGCCGGAATCCTGAGTATGATGTAAAAAGATTCTATGCAAGTACCTATCGTGGACCGTTTCTTGCATAGACGCGAGGAAATAAAGTCTGCAAATTGGAGATCTAGGCTGTATAGAGATTTGGCGTGTTCATCCCGACACCATTAGTACGGAGGGGGTGGTGACTGGGAGCCACGTGACGTCCTCCGTCCCCATTTTCTCGCACCGTTCGAGCGACCCCGTTTGTTGAGCGGGGTTTGAATTTTATCCGGCCAAACGATTTTTCAATATTTTTTAAAGGAATTTAATTTCTGGTCGAATTAAAACTGGAACCAAAGGTTTGTGTGAGAGATTACAATCTAACGGCAATGCGTGCAGTTAGCAATTCGAATGTTTGCGATAAATGGTAATAATTTATCATAGAATAAGTTAACAATAATAATCTAAACGAAAATATGAAAGAGAACAAGACACAGAAAAACAGAAAAAGACAATGGTCGCAACTGGGACTCGAACCCAGACCTCTCCGTCTAACCGGGACGAGTGCGTTAACCAATTTCGCTAATGCCACCTTCTGTCAAAACGTCATAATTGTCAATCTCATATTTTGGAATGGAATTATATATATTATATTTTAATAATGGAATTCATAAATTTGAAAATATGAGATTGACAATTATGACGTTTTGACAGTAGGTGGCAATAGCGAAATTGGTTAAAGGGGTCTCCACACGGTACTGCCGCAGTACGTACTGCCGCAGAACTGACTAAAAATCGTATGGTCTGTAGTCAAAAGCGCCAGCCGTATTGTTATTATAATAACAATACGGCTGGCGCTTTTGACTACAGTTTTGCGGCAGCACGTACTGCGGCAGTACCGTGTGGAGACCCCTTAACGCACTCGTCCCGGTTAGACGGAGAGGTCTGGGTTTGAGTCCCAGGTCCCAGTTGCGACCATTGTCTTTTTCTATTTTTCTGTGTCTTGTTCTCTTTCATATTTTCGTTTAGATTATTATTGTTAACTTATTCTAATACGATATATTTCACTGATGGGAATAACCTTCAATAAAGTATAAAAAGAAAGTTTTTCTTACAAAAATTAGGTAATAATTTAATTTAAGAGTTATTTTTAGATCTCATAAACTGGCATATTACAAATCTTGACACATTAACTATTTATATTTATTTGTTGTTTTTTACAAGGTAAGTTTTTACAACTAAATTTTTTATCTCCCTATGACGAGCCTGCGTTCAGGTATATTACAATATCTATGTTTAGGACTGGTTGTTTCACAGAATTTGAACAATTCATCAAATTTCGAAGTTATTTTTTAGGTTCTGAGAAACAACCGGTCCTAACAGTTATTTTTAGATTTTGTAAATCAGCAAATTACAAATCTTGACACATTTATTATATATCAATAACCTCATTAAAAATATTTTGGCATCTCAAATTTTATATGGTATGGCGGGTATGGGTACAGTCGCCCCGCGAACTATTTATTGGATAACACCTCTGCCGTAGGTCACTCCAAGTGGCAAGCTATGTTTGGTGACTTAGCAGTGGTGCCCGAATCTTGGCGGCGGATGCATCTGTCCGCCAACTGCGTGGTAGGCAAGATCGGGAGAAACTTGTTAAGGTGGGCCTTTTGGTTTCTCCAGCAGGATTATATCGGAACATCGCCTTGCACCGCAGTGAGAGGGGGGAATTAATACGTCCGTCACTCCTGGACACACCGACCCCTAGATTCCTACATTCCCAAGGATGGTATAGGCCCTGAGGGGATTTATTTTCCTAAGGGCCCCTTGTATGGAGCTAATGCAAAAAAAATAATAATAATCCCACAACTACAAAATTTAAAATCTGTCTAAAAATGTTCTAGCTCTGGAATTAAAACTTACCCACCTTTTTATATTTGAAATAACTTTATCTTTAGTTAATAAAGTTACAAATTTTAGGAGCATAAAATTATTTCCATCGTGAGCTATGATGATTTGAAATGTAATTTCAACTGACAATAATACAACAAGAACTTTTATATCAAAATACATTTATTGTCTGTTCAATATCTTTACAATATTTTTTCGGGCGAAGCCGCGTGGTAAAACAAAATAACGTAAATTAATAAAAGAAAATTTGAAACGGAAAAATCAGAAAATGAAGGAATCATATTGAATTCAAATATTACAATAAATTTGAGTTTCCAAAAATAAAGAATACATTTTATTTATTTTAAAATCTTCATTTGTCGTTATTAGATGGCTAGACAGTTTTATAAAATATAAACCAATACTTTTTGTAATTAAATGTTTTTCCATCGATTGCGAAAGTATGTAGCTAATAACAATTATACTTACAGAGATGTCTGTGCGTTTATGATTCTTAGTTCTAATTATTTTTTCCCAGAAAGGTGGAATACTTTGCATTATTTTTGTAGAAGTGAACCTATACGGAATGTGCCAACAATATTGAAAGTTTTGTTAATTTCCTTTTTTTAAATTATTTTAGGAATCAACAGTTATTTATAAGATGATGTACAAAAATTGTAAAATGAATATTTTATGGTAAACCAATTAAGTTCTTATATCCCTAAGAGCAACACAAATTATCTTGAAAATGTATTTATAAGAAGAAGCTGTAGCATATTTAACAGATTATGCCCAAATATCGATGTGTTTAACACGAACCTTGATAAATTCAAAGCATGGATAAAAAAATAACACTCTATTGAATGGATGGTGTTTAAATCAATCAACGAAATGGCCCCACCTTACATCTCTGAATTATGCGTCCCGGAAAATACCGGTCCGAGGCAATTAACCCTTAGATCGGCAACTTCATCTGCTATAGGCAGACTAATAGAACCCAAACGAAAGCCAAATACTAAGTTCGGAGATCGTGCTTTCGGAGTATCTGGGCCTAAGGCTTGGAATAGACTCCCTCCGGAATTAAGATGCATAAAAATCCCAACAGAGTTTAGGTCCAAACTAAAAACCTACCTTTTCGGGCTCTTATACCCTTAACATAATTTAAATATACCTATCTGAGAGTATCATACTTGTATTGCCTATGATATGTCTTAATCACACTTTTCTTACTGAATTAAAATTACTCGAATCCTTACACATCTATCTGTCTCTCGGAAGATCAAATCCTTGTACTACTGCACCGCCCACCATTAAATGTTGCTTTTACTTTCCAAAATACACTCATTAAAGAATATATTACATATTAATATTAAAATATTTTCAGGATTAAACAACATCTGTTCACAATTATGTCCTCTGCGTGCGAACTCTAACTAAATTTCTTTAAATAGACAATAAACAGTGTTAATTTCAAGCGACCTCCCAGGTAAGTATGGTCCTGTATTAATTCATTTTTAGGCAGCGTCCCGTTCATTGGCAAAATATTGTACATATATTTTCGTATCGGTGATCAATGAACCGGTGTACGCAATTTTTAGCCATAAGTTGTTTTTAATTGTTTGTCTAGCTTGTAGTCTTTCTAGATTTTAGGCATGTAGGTATGGTAAGTTTGTACAGCGCCCTTGAGGTGATTTTTCACAAAAACGGCGCTATATAAATCGTCCAAATATTATTATTATTAACATGTGACATTACTATACTAACTTAATATTTCATTGATTTCTGTATTTCTCTTTTTTTTATTTTTAGTTCACCACATTTTCTCTCCTACCTTTAACAGTTCGAATTTAAATAAAATCACTTCCTGAAAGATATTATTGATATCCATCAAAAGTGAAACGTAAACCCTTGAAAACTTTCATTTACTACTTTTTGTAGATTTAAGTAAGAAGATGCACTTTATCAGAATTGTTTATATCAGTAAAAGGTATTGTTGTGTATTTTTGTATTTTGGTTCTAAATTTCAATTTGTCGTTATTTTATTGGTCAATGACATACATATTATTATCACTGTCATTTATGAATTTATGTACACTGTCATTTATGAATTTATGTACACTGTTTATAACGCTAATATATAAAATAAATAAATAAATAAAAATAAATTATCCATATATAAAAAAATTATAAATTGGAACCTAGGTACCAAAGATATTGAAATATAAGAGATGTGCAATCGGCGGTTTCTACTGGGTGGGACCAATATTACTGCACACCGTCAAAAAATCAACTAAATGAACGAATTCTTTCAGTATTCAAACTATTCCCATTAGGTAGTAGTCCGCCGACGGTCGGGCAGTTATCATAGCATAACTCTTGTATTTCAATATCTTTGGTACGTACTCATCAATTATTTGTTTATTTAATAATTGCTACTACTACTAATATTACTATTTAATTTTTTTGGTTAAATCAAGAACCTCATAATAATGTTGACTTTCACTGCTGTAAAAAAACCGTATTATTCAGAAAACTGATAAAATTAGCATTGTCCCAAAAATTATTCGGCTGCGCCTTGCAAGTGCGGCGCTCTAAAAATTGTCCGATACTGACATAATTATTCTAAATAAACGCTTAACAAAATGTCTTATATCTTAAATATTTGTGAATCGGTACACATAATAATTTCATAATTGTATTTTTTACGTTCATAACATTTTTTTCAATCTTTCCTAGTTT
The DNA here is from genome assembly GCA_917563855.2 of Limnephilus lunatus. Taxonomy (NCBI): domain Eukaryota; kingdom Metazoa; phylum Arthropoda; class Insecta; order Trichoptera; family Limnephilidae; genus Limnephilus; species Limnephilus lunatus. Next base: position 71,291,009 of record OU830598.1, on the reverse strand, counting down.
AATAAATATTGCATAAAATATCGCCGACGCATTCTGCGTGTTATAAAATTTTAGACGGCACGCACGAAATTGGAAAATGTTTATTTTATTATGTAAATGTATAAACACAAACACTCTCTTATCTTAATCTAGGGAAGGGTTGAAAAACCGCCCCCGCCGCGCCGTGGCGCAGCCATCCACCAAAATAAACAAGGTTCATTAATGAGAATTCCTCACTAAATATTTCCTCAATTTCTCTGACTTTGTTTTAAATATTCCTAATCTTTACTTACCTTTTGTTATTTACAAATAAAAGCAAATTATTTACAAAATTACTTCTTAAAAAAATTTATTCTTAAAAAATTACTTTCTACAAATGTTTTCTAAAACTCTTATACATGTGTGAAGCTTGTCATCCTATTCATTATTTTAGTAATAATCTGATTATTGTTCTTTTATTTAACTTTTTAAAATATGTCTTCTTAATTTTTTGTACATTATTAAATATTTTGTTTGCCTTATCTGTTGAGTGTGAAGTAGACATGGGCAGATTCATTCCTAGAACTGAATCGATTCAGTCTGATTCCCCCGGCCTTTTGAATTGATTCCTTTTATTCATTCCTTTAATTCAAAAAAAAAAAATAAAATAAAAAAATAAAAAAAATAAAAAAAATAAAAAATAAAAATAAAAATAAAAAATAAAAAAAATAAAAAAAAAATCACTAAGAGGAAATTGATGATACGATCTCATTATATCGCAGATTACATCCTTTAGATGAATGTGTTTATTTTTCGTTTCATCGCGTTTCAAATCACAACGGTGTTAAAGAAGTTTTCACTACGTATAGGGTGAATTTTGTCGTTCTGAAAAATTGTAGGTACCAAAAATATTATTATTTTGCAAAAAAAAATTTTTTTCATCAGAAAAATATATTTATAAAGGCTAGCAATTAAATCTTAAAATTAAACAATTTTTATGGTTCACCCTACAGTTTCACCAATTTTGTTTTATTTATTAAACTTAAAATTGTTTCACTTTACGTGATCTAAACTTCCCACTACCTTCAGCCTCACAAAATATCCCAATTGGGGATGCCATAGTCTCATTAGCTCCAGACGGGAGAAGTTGGAACTTGTGCGGTATTCACATAAAAATATATATATATACTATTATCACGCTTTCGTATATCCGATCCGGTCACCTGGAATAAGCTCCACTCAAATATATAACTGAGTTTTATAACTGGATTGTTCTCACGTAAGTGCGAACATCTGTAAAACCCAGTATAAATAAATATATTTTTAAATGCACCTACCTCAATGGTGAAGTAAAAACCATGCGTCAAATATAAAACTAATTAAAAGTCTGAGCGACACGCGTCATACAATTTATTCCAAAAATAAAGGAACAAATCACTCGATTATCATTTATCACGGTACGACAGCGACTGATGTTTGTTTTGTTTACGGCTATCGGCTAGATAGACAATATCATAAAAAAAAACAATAATACATAAACATCGTTTTGTTGCTAAACGCATTGCATAATTTACGCACGTGTGAGGGAGAAAAATATAGGATTAACTTTCGGCTTTTTATTAGCAGAAGTTCAGAGTCCGAAGTGAGAAGTTTCGCCCTAATATGAGGCTTGGCGCGCGAGGACTAACGACGAACCGATTCTCTGCGGGCATATCAAGGAATAAATTAGGAACTTCTGACTAATACGTGCTGTTTGTCTTGCTGTGACTTGAATAAATTGCATTCCGCGGACCATAGCCTCGATACAACATATGGGAATTGAATTGTCGGCCGAATCAACTCGATACGTGGGACATGGGAATTGGGACAACGACGTCACAAATGAACAAGAAACAAATGTTTTGATTCCTTGAATAAAAATGAAACATTGATTGAAGTTGAGAATTGAACGCTACGGTCCGCGTAGACCTGTAGGACTTTGATGAATAGTGGGACCGGCACGCTACACTCGAATCTCAGAATTATTTGACTCCTTGCCTCTTGGCTCTTGGCTGATTCGGTTGGCGGTTATGTCGCTTGGATTAGTGACTCTATGGCCGACGGGGTTTTGTTGTGTGGATTTACTGCGCGGGGTGCGGGATACTTACTACACGTGATAGACAATTTCGCGGCGCGCCGCCTGTAGTAGGTGTAGATACTTGTACCTATCCGCGCAACAAATATGCAGAATAATATTTAAATAAATTCCTACGAAACACTACAATATTTAAAGAGTACATTATTATTTTCTTACCTCAACATAACATGAAATAATTTAACTGTAAAATAAATTAATACAAATAAAAATAAATATGGTGCAGTTAAAAAATCGTAGGATGCAAGGCCAAGAGTAAGGAATAAAGATTTAATTCCTTTTGAAAATGAGAATCAGATCAAGTGTGTTACAAGATTGAATTTATTCATTTAATTCAATCATTCAATTTTGCCCACGTCTAGTGTGAAGTATGTCATCATAATTTTTCTACAAAAAAAATCTGTCCTTACCTAATCCTCAGAATGTAGGTGAATAGATAACGATATTTACAGAAAAATCAAGAATTGAAAAATCGTTGTACTGCAATTTGTGTCTGTCTTACCTGTAGACAAGAATCCGTAATTTATTCTCTTACACTCGTGACCATTATCAAAGATAAAAAATATATTTGTTTAAAAATAACACTAAGTTTAACTATTTTGAAATGGGAATATGGCACTATGGAGTATTAAAAGGGCAAATCTAATAAATTTCGCATAACTCTACCATCTCTGGAAAATAATATGAACTTATTCCTAGAAACTATTGTACAAAATATAATAAGAAAACAATTTCAATATAACATAAACAATGTTTTTTGTGACACGATGGCACCTCCAATTGAGGTATGTTGTGAGGTTGAGGACATTGGGAAGGGAAAGAAGATGGGTAAGAGAAAGGTGGGAATGTTCCTGGCTATTCAGATCTGGTCGCAAACAGGCTAAAGCAATTTCAAGCAACGTTTCAATTCTAAATGGGTGAAACAGAGAGAACGTGCCGCAATCAGGCCATATATTATTTTAAATTAATAAATTGTGAAATAACCCAAATTATATAAATAAAATTTATTTGCGCATGCCAGGATTTAAATCCGCGATAGACGAGGGCCTTGCCCCTCGACCACGGAGTCCGTCAATATAAAATGTATGTGACGCAAAACTAGAAATTTTTTCTCAGAATTGTTCTGTAATGCCGTAATAACTCGTATGTATTTACCCTGCTATGCGATTATGTGTTTCCTTTAGTAGTACGTCTTAATATCATAAAATAACTACAATTCATGAGAAAACATTTTATTTATTTCATGTTCTACAATAATAAATTGCATTGCGGTCTGCAGATCAGCTGTCAAAGCGGAATTTTATCGTAATTTTGAGTTAATGGGAGAAAATCATCCAATTGTTTTTCTTTTGATAAGAATAATAACTGCGGCTTTTACAAGAGTGCGTGAGGTTATGTTATTGTTTGGTTTGATAGGTTGCATTGTGTGGCCAGCAAATTGCGCGCGCAGCTCCCTTGTGGAAACAAACCTTCAAAATTCTACATAATGCGGTACTATCTCACGGATAAATTCCTAAAGCAAACTTTCTTTCCGACGGAAAGTACGATACTTTTATTTCTTGTTCACTTTAGAAAAATATTGTTTATTTCGGGTTTTGTAAAGTTTACTTGAATGTTATAACAATGTCGATGGGTTGGCAGTAACCTTGTTCCCGGATACGATCGGTAAATGTTTAAAAAGGCGATAATGCGTATTCGCCACGCTCGCTAGCGACATTTCCACGTTATTATTACATGACTGGGAAACTTTTGAAAGCTGCCGTCTGACGGGAAAACTTTTGAAATCGACTCGAGAGCTGTGCGCATGTGCAGTTATCAGTATATAAATATTCGGAAGAATACATAACCTATAACACACTGTGACACGAAGAAAACTTAACTTCATATCATAAACATGCGAGCGTGGAAATGTTGAGACGTCGACTGCACGTTTCTATCGATCGCGACGGTGTCAAGTTAGGGGTGTTTTGGAAGTTTATCCCCGAACTATAGTATTTAAAATATTGTTTATTTACATTTGTTCGTCAAGAAAGTTAACTTCTAGGGGTTGTTAAAAAAGTTTGTTCGGAGTTGCGCGTATTGAATAGTTGAATGCAGATTGTTTTGAATGTGAATCATCAGTTAAGATGTAGGGGAAGGTAGACGGTGAAGATAGAGAGAGCACTCACCTGGACTGGTCTGCCAGCTGAGTCCTCCGACGAACATCTTCCTGCAAGCAGAAGAAAGGGGTGTTAGGGGGCGAGTGTTGTGGCGAGTGGGGGTGGGGGCGGCCACGTGCTAGGGGGCACGGGGCGGCTCCCGCCCTGGTGGCCGAGGGCCTGGGGCTCCGTAGGGGCACCTACCCCGGATCGTTGGGCACCTCGGCGGGGGCTCCTGCCTCCTGGGTTTGCGGCTCCATGACCGGTCTAGGTACAGATACACTCACACTCGCCGGTTTTTCACCGCACAACTACGACTACTACTGACTAAACGGACTAGAAACCCGGGGAACTGGCGGCCTCACTAGCACACTACCGGCACGGTACTGGCGCGGGCGGGCGGGGACTGGGGACGGGGACCGGCGCGGGCGGGCGGCGGGCGGCGTGAGCCCGGCGGCGCGCGCAGCCCCCCCCCCCCCCCCCCTCCCCACCCCTCCCAACCAGACACATTGATAACGCGGAGGCGCTTTCCGACCTAGTCGTTTTCCTTCTCACGGCACATGGCATCACATGCCGCTATTGCCGCTTGCCATCAACCACTGCTGCTGCTGCCTGCTGTTGTTTAGGGAAAATCACTTGCACTCTTCTTACCGGTCGTAGGTGGCTCTCGCTATCCTCAATTAAATCATAATTATAACACTCCACAAAACTAAAACCTCAACTTTTTTATTTCTTTCCATATAAGTATTACAGTATTTACTTAATTATTAACATTTTTACATAATAGGTATATTTTGCAATTTTATTATGTTGGGTGTAAGGTAGATTTGTGATGGTGAAACTGTGGATATTGTTGTATGCTTCGTGAACACCTCACTAGGAGAACCTGTGCTGAGGTGTTTACGTTTTTATTTATGATTAAGTGTGACAAGTATTTGTGTGTTGTAGTAGAAAGTTTTTTTATACTTAAAATTTTTTTAAATTTTACTTTTATTTTAATGGTTATTGCACATTGTTTATTTAGAGAAAACTATATATACACATTAGAAAAAAATATAAATATATATACATACACCTACATGCACATATATATACAAAATGTAAGTGTATGTATAGTTGGTGAATATTAAATTATTAGGTTTATTTAATTTTACTATTTTTGGACTAATAGATTAATTAAGTCATTGGAATATTTTTGAAGTGAAACTTCTTTAGCCTCGTTGTGATTTGGAATTCGGATGTAACGGAAATGAAGCATCAAACTGCGCTCGTTGGCCGCTTTGATTATATTGGTTGAGATATGAAACTGAAACTACGCTAGGTCTGCACTCATTGGCCGCTTGATAATGACAACACTTTTAAAGGCTCCCATTGGTTGAGATTGCTTTTTGGTAAAGTTTCGCTTCTACCGCGTGTGAACCACACTCGATTTTTTTCGATTGTAGAGTTAAAATAATATTAATCGACAAAAAAGTATTTTTAAACGACTTCGAAAAGGAGAAGGTTCTCAATTCAACAATTTTTATTTTTTTATGTTTGTTACCTCAGAACTTTCGATTGGGTGAACTGATATTAATGATTCTTTTTTTATTAGAAAGCTGGTGCTTTTCGTGTGGTCCGATTTTAATTTGGTTCAGTTTTGACAATGGGATCCATGATAAAACTATATATGTCTTAAATTTGCAATAAGTATGTGCGCGACAAATAGACGAATAACTCAATATTACGCCAACACATTTCGATGATTCTTTTTTTGAAGTAAAACTTCTTTGAATTTTTATGTTATTTTTCTTCTTTGAACTCATGGTCGTCACTAAATATCAAAAAATAAACAAAAATTTTAACAAAACAAAAAACGACTTAAAAAAATGCACTAAAAAGTAAAAAAATAAATTCGTACGATTGTTATTTTTGGAGTCAAAAATATATCACAATGTTGGTATGTATGTTATATGTGTATATGTATTTGTGTATGTTGTTGCTACGCTCATGCGTTTATGATTATTTAATTTGTAGTTGTAACTAATCTGTGGAACTAATCTCCTGCTGACAAGCTACTTGCAGTAGCTTAGCGGTTAGTAAATTCCAATTGAATGCAATTTTTAAACAATAAAAAAAAAAAAATAGGTTTAAATCATGAAAATAAATTTAATAGGTATATCGGTAAATTATTTAGTCGTACCGTAATGTTGGAACGTAAGCTATTTATCGTAATATCCATTACGATTCCAGTTGGAATCCCGCAGGTATGTTCCAGGATTCCTGCATGAATGACGCCGGATGGCAGCAAGGTCTGCGGTGGCCGTACAATCAATAATTGTATTATTTATCAGTGCTCTATTTTAAAGTGGATGATAGTCTGATCGACTTTGAAACTTTATTATCTATTAGTGAAATGCTCGGTAATAAAAATATTAAGTTTTTGTTTTCTTATTTTTATTGACAGAATAGTTAATACATATAAACAAACAAGTCCTGCTAAGCCAATTGAATTGGCTTGTCAACAGGTATAGTTTAGTTATATTTAGTTGCATATAGTTTAGTTACACTTGCATTTTAAAAGTTATTATGTACATCTTAGGGTCCATCCATAAATTACGTCATACGAATTTCATGATTTTTTGACCCCACCCCTCGTCCCCCCAGTGTGACGTCACATATTTTGCAATATTGCATCTAAAATAAGTTTTTCGTTTACGTTTTGCGTTTTAAAAATTAGATTTTTACGTGTGACGTCACAGAGCTGATGACCCCCCCATACCCCCTGTCAGACAATGTCAGATTTCTCTACCTCCCTCCCCCTCCTCTTAACTCTTAAGGTGTGATGTAATTTATGGATGGCCCCTTACAGGGGCGTGCACTCCATATAGGCACATAAGCACTGCCTACCCTACCGTATTTGTAAAACATAAGCATGTAAATAATATTATAATTTATTATATTATTGCTAAAAATAAATAGACACTTTCAATAATAAGCGTGACACATCAAACGGCATACTACAAACGTGGAAACTACACGCGCCCTCCGACTGCCTCACTAAAATGAGGTTTGCAGGAATTATTTCTGCTTAGAGCTAACTTTATACACGATATAATCAATGTTTACGAAATGCACGTAGCATAGAGTAGAACTGTCGCTTTGAATTTGCTTCTATGAGGTTTTTTTGTTAGTATTAGGCAGTGCTTTCTGGAACAAAATTAGCAAATGGCAACCAGTGGAATGACATCTGAAGTATGAAGTATGAGACAACGCCAACGGCCTTTATCAAGGCCACCTCGGATGTCCAATTGGCTTGTGATAATATGCATAAATGATGCGATTATTTATTATTATTATTATTTGGATATTTGATGTGGCTTAAATCTACATCATCTGCAGCTAGCAGCAAGCACACTTAGCGAAAACTTGTACGAAGGGAGTTATCTGTGGTAAGTTTATTTTTTATTTATTTGAATCAATTCGGCGGTTTTCCTACTGCCTACCCTGATCAAAAACCCTGTGCACGCCACTGGCCCCTTATATCTACAGATTCAATATTTTTTCATACATATCCTATCAATATAAATTTAAAAAATGCCGATAGCCAATTTTTCACATTTTTTTATAACCTTACTGGCTGGTACCCGGCATGCGTTGCTATTCCATTTAATAAAGAATTTTTTTCTCCCTGCGCGTCCTTTCCCATTCGTCCCGTTCACATTCCTCCTCCCCTTCCTCTCCCGCGTCCCCTTCCCCTCTCGCGTTCCCACTCCTCCTCCACTACCTTCCCTCTCCTCACTCTACTCCTCCCCTTCCCCCATCCCGTGAACCCCCCTCCTGAGTTCCCCTCCCGTATCCGTCTCACCCCTCCCGCGAATCCCCCTCCCGGGTTACCCTCTCCCGTCCTGCATTCCATACATTCATTCCGGTACATTCAGTTTTCAAACTGCTCGCGTGCCACCTATTACAATTTTTTACACAAATTTCATAGTTTTATTTATACATAATAACGAACAAAAAAATAAGAATTGTCCAATTTAGTGCAGTCGTTCGGGAGTTATGCGCATTCATACATTTCGGCGATTCATTTTAGAGATACATTAGATATTAACTACGACGCCAACAAAGCACTCTTTTGAGGGTGAATAGCCTAATTAAAAAAAATTAAAGAACACCGTTTCCAAGGCAACAGTTTGTATGTTTTTCTAACGTTTGCAATAACTCGATTTTGTTATTTTGAACAGTTTATATGGGAAAATGAAATTGTTGTTTTTACCTTTAATTTTTCCATATTTTCTCATCTTTTAAATCTCCCCTGGACAAACATTTCACAACCAAAATCAGCTGGTACAATACCAATTATTTAAATTTTACGGCGACTGTATTTCTTTTTGGCAAAAACTTGAAACATTTTCAGTTCTTTATCAGTGGCGGCTCGTGACTTTTGGGTGTACTAGAGTGCTAACATTTTAAAAATTGCATTATTGATGTTGTTGTAGCCGAAAGAAAAATTAAATCTTATATTTTTGAAAATCAATTTTTTTATGAATAATTTCAGCAAGTTTCAGTTTTGCCGTGTGCCGCACGGATTTCCTGGAAATCTTCATACAAAAACCTATTTTCGAAAAACATTTTTTTTTTCACATACGACAACATCAATAATGCCATTTTTAAAAATATTAGCATTTTAACACCCAACAGTCACAAGCCGCCACTGTCTTTATGATCACAAAATGTTGTTGTTTTAATGATCAGTTATTGAAGCTAGATGTGATATATTTTCACATGTTATTTCTAAATAAATTAGTTAGTTCTTTCTTTTATTTCTATCTCTATATTCTCTATATCTCCTTTTCTTTACAAATTTGGTCCGTGTTTAAATGTTAGAACGACATACCTACTCATTTAGATTGTTTGATTTAGGAGTAGAGTTTGTTTGCGCTCCTAATCACATTTTTTATGTCAGCAGTTTCTTACATCTAGTAAATCCACGAACGCTGTATTCTACAGCAAAAGTGTTTTAATTCTGTAGACTCCGCCACACAGTTTCAAGCGCAAAGTTTCTATTCTCATTAAGGAAAACGGCAAATATATTTATTTAATAAATTTTCTGCATATTTTTTTCATTGATTCTGGGAACTAGATGAGGTTCAAGAACTCACACCTGCTTACATAGATACGGTAGCATTGGCGCAGCCTCCTCACGTGTAACCGACCCAAGGCAACCAAGCGCACTTTTGTACGTGGATACACAAAATAACAACCTGGGGCGTTTATCGTGTTCTATTCCCTATTCGGGTTGTTGTAGTTACTACTTTGTATTATTTTTTAATTGGTAAATTTGGATAAATAAATACACAGTGTCTAAATTGATGTAATAAATTATTCTGACTTCAGTTTAATAGTTAAATAGTTACAGACTAATAGTTTTCAATGTTTATAAGTCTAGGAGTTTCAATGCTTGCTTGGGGGCTTGGTCATTTCTCAGCACATTACTACGTAAATAATATAATATGATAATTATTATTACATAATTAGGAGAATCTAATTTTGTGATTTTTTTCGGCAATATCAGATTAGTTCTACCGTAACTTAAACCCACCAACAGAACGCATTTTTATTACTACTCGTAATTTAATATTTACAACTTATTGTGATCTATTTTTATTCTGTGCAATAAAATCATGCAACCTTTTTACATGGGATTTGCAATATCTGACATAATTTGTAAAAACCCAAATATTTTACATCTCTTTAAATCTATATATATATATAGGTATATATAAAAATCTATTGCAGTTCGTTTGTCTCACTAAACCTAGAGTTTTAATAAATGAGGGGGGAAGGGAACTCGGGAGGGGGGTTCGCGCGACGGCGGAAGGGGGGGGGAAGTAGATTGAGGAGAGGGAAGATGGAGGAATAACATCAGAATAACATATACGAACTCTGGCATCATGAAATTTGTATGAAAAAATTGCAATAGGAAAACTGAATGTATCGGGAATGAATTTATGGAATGCAGGAAGGGATAGGGGAGCCCAGGAGGGTGGAGGGGAACTGGGGGGGTGGGGGTTCGCGGGATGGGAGAAGGGGGGGGGGAAGTAGAGTGAGGAGAGGGAAGGTGGAGGAGGAGGAGTGGGAACGTGAGAGGGGAGGGGAGCGCGGGAGAGGAAGGGGAGGAGGAGGGTGAACGGGACGAGGAAGGTGAATGTGGCGAATGGGAAAGGAATTGGTTTCTAATAACATCATATCAAGGGAGCTTATGATAATGTTTTTAAAGGATTAGAAAAGTATCTAGAAAAAAGTGACAACCGATGCCACGGATCATAGATCTAAATTTTGTATTCATTTTCGTTATATTATTTGTCAAATCTACATTTGTTTTATTCTAAAAATTATATATTTTTCTAATGTTATTACAAACGTATTTTAATTTGTGTATTTTCTGAAACATTTGTTTCAAACCTAGAAATGATGGTAATTACCCCTATTCACATTGGGGTTTAAAAAACTTAGCTAATTACAAAATCTTTTTTAAGAATTTAACAAATCTGCCAACGACCTATTGTATAACCTTATTATAGTAAAAATAAACATTTTTTTCACAAAATTTAAAACATACGTTTACTAGATAAAATAACAATCTTTCGAAATCAATTTATAATTTTTGGTGGAAAAGAGTCAATACGTCTAAACACTGATTTAAAAATGACATAAAGCACACTAGTTTTTATTTATTTATTTTTTGGTTATTTATTTTTCTTTAAAAATAATCTTCCATGAAAGCATTAGCTTGTAGCTGGAAGGGGAATGTACAGTGTTTTGTTATAGATATTTAATAGTCATTAATAATACTATGGTTATATGCATATGTTATATTAAGTAAATTACAGTGCGAAAGTAGAAAATAATATATTGTACATAATTATCATTATTTATTATGGTAAGTATTTTACTACTAGCAAACTATTATACCACTAGTACAACGTAACTATAAATACTGTAATTAGCAGTTAATAAATAAAACAACATTTATCTTATTTGGAAAATAAAATATCACTAAGGAAACTAATTGAGGTATGAGTTATTCTTAAGATTAAATAGTGGAAACGTTTTTTGATAAGATTGTCTTTAAAATATTTTTTCACATTGTTTATTAATTGGTTTTCAACATTAATTTTTCTAATGTCTTTCAGTAGTCGATTGATAAAAATTCTTCCTTGGTAAGTAATATAATAATTTTGTGCAAAGGAAATGTTTAATTTTGGGCATGGAAAAATATATTTATGTGCGGTTTTCAGTTAGAAATTGATAGGTACTTTTTGTCTTTGTCTTTTATGATTTGAATCAATGCATTTTTAGTGTACAGATCTTTGAATGAAGGTACTTGGAATTCTTCGAATAATCGATCCGTTGGGTAGTCGGAAGGTTTTTTAATAGGATTTGAATTATTAACTGTGTACAACTTCGATTAGAGATTATTTTACTTAGGTAATCGTGCCGTTCGTTCCTGGGGCATCTCGTGAAATATTTTTTCTAATCACACTAAAATCCCCTTGTTTTTTTAACTCTGACATATAAAACTTTCAATATGTATCTACGATTATCAACGATAAATATTCAGAGAATTTCTAGTTGAGAAAATATAAAATACTGGCGGGCTACAGCATAACTATAATGCTTACGGATCGAACAGCATAATGAACACGTGCGTGCGCTGTTTTGTTCCTTTTTTAAGTTGATATTTTCGCGATTAAAATGGCTCAGTGGGGCGATGTAATGACGACCGGCGTGGTTTAGGGATAAGGCTCTTGACTCGCAATCCGAAGGTCGCGGGATCGAATCCCGGCGTGGGCAAAATAATTTTGTTTGATTAATTTGTGTTATTACACAGTTAATTAATTTACAAGTATATATAGTATATTTGCGGGACGTTCGAGAGTGGAAGATACTCTCAGTATTGCCCTGGTGTAAGACCACCATTCAGAATTGATTCGTTGCTTGAAATGGCTATAGCCGTGTTTGGTGACCAGATCTGAATAGCCGGGTACTTCCCCACCTTCCTCTTCCCTATCTCCTTTCCCTCCGAACTACCTTCAGCCTCACAACTTACCCAATTGGGGATGCCATAGTCTCACTGGATCCAGACTCTGAAATTACTATCACTATCGCAGCTTTTAGGAATACAGTTTCGCCGACTAATAACAATAAAAAAACGAGTGTGCTTTAGACCACACGACTGAAGTAAAACTTCACTAACTTATAAAAGAACATATGAAATTGGGGTGATATATGACATTGGGGTGACATATGGCCATGGGGTGACCTACGACCCTGGGGTGACCTACGACCGTGGGGTGACCTACGACCGTGGGGTGACCTGCGACCTTGGGGTGACCTACGACCTTAGGGTGACCTACGACCTTGGGTTAGTAGGTATGTACGCCTTACCTTAGTTGTGCAGTATGTAGGTCCCGCCCGATCACCATCACATCGATCACCGTTCGCATCGATTACCATTCGCATCGATTACCGTTCGCATCACACTTTTCGTAACGCATTCACCAGCTTACCCCCCAAGTTGAGCGTGCGTAAAAAAGTTTTACTTCAAAATTGCAGTTCGTGTCTTATTATTTCTTCCGGGACCCCCATCTCAATCAGCTACGCGCACGGAACTTGAGATGTGAGTAGCTAGCATTCCTGTATCTGGCGTGTGTGCTATACTGACCTACAAGCACGCGAGTTGTTAGCTTACCAGCTATTCGCTAAAAGCATGCGTTTTCACTAGTATCGTTATCCGCGGCAAAATCCAAAACCTCCTAGGAGATTTTGCTTAAGCCTCCTATCACCAAAAATCTCTACTTCGAAACAGTAGTAAAATAAACAGTAGGTGGGTAATCAAATTCCGATTCAGAAAGCAATTTCGGTAGTATTTTCACAATTTGAGTCTTCCGGCCGGAAAGGAGAGAGTTATCAGCTGTGGCCCCGATCAGCAATGTACCGGCAATCACTTCACCTCTAGGCCATCGGACCCGACCTATTTATGGAAATCAAGTGGGCTGCCCCACTTTTTGCTTCTCCCCCTCCCCAAACACTGATAGGTTCAGAGTTCAAACATAACCAGATAATGCGCCGCGGGTAGGTACTTAACTTACTTGCCTACATTCACCGAGGGGATGGCTAGAAAGAGGGTGAGATCAAGCGCTGGTGTACGCGTGAATGTATTGGGGTAGGTACCGGTTATTTTCGTCACAATCGTTCCCTTTTTAAAGCCGATTTTTTTCACGTGCTTTTATCAAGAGATTAAGTCAAAATTGATGTAAGGTTATAGTCCAAGTAGAAGGATTAACCTTTTTTTTCTAGAAATAAAACAAAATTCAAAAACAGCGAAAATATAGTAGTCTGTCAATTAGAAGAAGAAAATATTATTTTATTTTTTTATTTATAAAATACATGTTACATATATTAGACATTTACATAGATAAGATTAATTAAATCACCATACTAGGCGGCTGCCTGTTTCAAGGTGATTAATTAAGGATAGTTACTTTGAGTGTAGTCTAGTGTAAACACATGGTAAAATTAGTAAAATAATAATAATAATAATAATAATTGGACAATTTGTAGAGCGCCGTTTTTATGAAAAATCACCTCAAGGGCGCGTAAAGTTATAATAAAAAATAGAAAAGAGAAAAAGTAGTGCTTAAAATAAACATGTAAATAAAATAAACTTGTAAACGTATGGTACTAGTTTGTAATGATGTTGAAAATTTATATCTCTATCCAAGTATGTGAAACAAGTTGTAAATACTGTCATAGTCACTCATCAGAAGGTCTGTAAGCGCCTTTCTAAAAGTGAGATATTTGGCTTTAGTCTTTTATTAAAAAATTTAGGTGCAAGAAAGTTAAACTGGGACTGAGCCATTGAAGTTTTTGTTGTTGGAATAATATAATTCGATTGGTTTTAATATCTTGTGTTGTATTTTGAACTTATAATATATTTTTTTGTAAATTTGAATTTAAAATAAGAGGTAATATTTTTTACATATTTGGATTTTATATTAAGAACTTTGAAGTCTTTAAAAAGGTCTTTCGTGGGGTGTATATAATGTACTTTGTAAATAGTCCGTATTATCAATTTTTGTGCTTTTATTAATGGATCTAATACAGTTTTAGAGCATCCTCCCAGACAATTATACCGTACGATAAAATTGATTGACACAGGGAAAAGTATACTGTTCTCAGTGTATTTTTTTGTATATTGCGCAATGATCTGAATACATATGCCAGTTTCCGTATATGGCTTGTGACATTAATTACATGATCTTTCCATCGAAGTTTATTATCAATTATTACGCCTAAGTATCTAATGGAATCTACTATTTCCATTGAATTGCATAGACAGCTGGATATATCACTACAAGAATGTATTTTTAGTACATGATTACTTGAGGGTTGACTTGGATTGTTTGTACTGAATATTAGGTATTTGGTTTTAGTTACATTTAGCGTTAGTAAATTATCATCCAGCCATTGTTTAACATTTTGCAAAATTAGTTACGCTTTATGAAAAGTTTCTACCCATGTTTTACTTTTTAGTACTAGGGCAGTATCATCGGCAAAAGTGATTATGTTGCCATAAATTTCTAATCTACATAAATCATTAATGTATATGAGAAAAATTATTGGACCGAGTACACTGCCCTGTGGTACACCAAAATTGATTGAGACGATTTGTGTGATGGTAACTTAATAAATTGCTTTCTGTCTGTTAGGTAAGATTTGAACCATTCAAATGCCTTATTATTTATTCCGATTTTTTGTAGCTTAGCTAGGAGGATTGGACGAGAGACTGTGTCAAATGCCTTAGCTAAGTCCAGAAATATTGCCAGACATTTATCACCTTTGTCTAGGGCTTCTGTTATGTGTGATGTTAATTCTAGAATAGCTGAATCTGTGCTTAGCCCTTCTCTGAACCCATGCTGGTTTGACGAGAGAATATTGTATTTTGTAAGATAGTCAGTAAGTCTTTTTTTACGATTTTTTCTATAATTTTGGAAAGTGATGATGAAATGGAGATAGGTCTATAGTTTGATATATCAGTAGGAGTTCCAGGCTTAAAAATTGGTTGAACCAAAGCAAGTTTGAGTTTGTTCCGAAATATACCTTTGTCGCGACTGAGGTTAATGATATGTACTAGTGGCTAGTGGTTGAATTATAAAAATAACTTATTATTAAAAATGGAACTACAAAATTTGTAGGCTGGCAACACCAATTTAACTGTCAAGTATTATTTTAAAGCGCAAAGACACTGAAAATATAGAACACTATAAATCACATTTTAAAAATTTCTTTTTTTTTTTTTTTTTAAAAAAAAGAAAAATTGAAGAAGCACTGTTGTTAAGGTACCTACTTAATGACATAAATTTGATTTAATGGTGTTTTACACAATGATTTGCTTTTATTTAATTTAACATAAATTTGAATTTAACAGTAGGTAGGAAGGAAGAATCACTGATGATGAGTTTGGTATTAGATAAATGTGAACAATTTCTAAACTGTGCTTATATTTTATTACAATATCGTTACTCTTCATTATGTTAACACAAAATGAAGAAAAGGAACACATAGGAACTAATATGAAGATCAACTATGAACAAATGGTGGGGCAAGGAGTATATAGTCGCGGTGAAGTAGTCGCTGACAATAAGAAGCAGTGAAAAACATGAAGTGAGAAGCAGTTGGAACCTGGAAACTTTAAGTCGAATGCAGGTACAATAAGCAGGAAGTAAGAAGCAGGGAGAAGTGGGAAGCAAACAAAACAGAAGCAGGAAATGGGAAGCAGAAAGTACGAAGCAACGGGAAACGGCAAAAATAAGCAGAAACGAGAGCGATGAGCATTGGAGACGACAACATCAAAATTATACGCTGGAAGCTGGAAGATGGAAGGTGGCAGCGAGAAGAAAACGGAATACATAAATAAGCGAAAGGCGAAAATCGAAAACCAAAGCTCAATCAATTCCTTTGTTCCTACCAATCAAAAATTCCAATATTGGCTTATAAGATTGCCATGTAGGTATGACAGTCGATTAAACTCCAACCTCCTTCCTATCCTCGGAGCATGTGTTCCAATTGCTAACAAATCAGTTCTACTGGTGTAGCGGTCTCACCGGGACAGGAGTGCTCCTGGCTGGGGTGTTACAATCGTATCGTATCATAAAAGTTATAGTCCACCAGTCAGTGGGGGATAAAAAAGGCCTTTAGCGATTTTGATATATGTTGTTTAGATTGGGACTCAAAAGAAAATAAAAAGTTTTCGACCTTGGGGGGGTCGAGCTCAAGCCGCCATCTTAGATTGAAGGTGCCAAAATTTGTTTTTTTCAAAATAATTTCCCAACGATTAACTTTACAACAAAAATGTTTGCGGTAAATTTGAACAAGACTAAATTACGTACATTTTTTACTTGAAGTTTTTTTTTATAAATCTAATACAGCGGTAGAAAGAAGAAAATTTTGACAAAAAATCGTAAAACTCAAGTTTTCTTAATAAATTTTGTAAGAACATATGACACAATATCATTTTAACGTGTTTCCACAACACAATATAATTATATGGCAAAATCTATTTGAAATTACAGTAATTTTTCGTGTTACATAGAGGAGAGAAAGAGACGGCAACATAATGCGTGCCTGCAGTCCTGACTCTAGCGTCTAAAGGCTAGGATTCCACTATGACAAACCCTACGTCATCGAGTGCACGGATGAAACTACTTTGTAGTGAATATGAACGTTTAGTAAGCCTTAAAAAAGCTGGTCTCCCAGTGCGTCTCGAGTACACGAACGAAAACCACATGATTCAAAACCAGAAGACATAGCAGATGCAGGAACACGCTTTCTTGTTGCTTTGTACGGGGGTGACTTGGATGATGAAGCCTTAGAAGTAGTCCGCTACCAACGTTTTTCAAAGTCGACAACAAAAAGCAATTTCAATCTTGCCCCTTTACCACCAACGAATGGCGCTGCATTGTATCATGCATTTATGAAACACCATCAAATCCAAAAATGGCATGGAATCCAAAAAAATCCAGAAAACTAGGGCTGGAAACGTGGAAACAATGGGCTTGTTTCAGTAAGAATGACAAAGAAACCAGCACCCGAGACTTTATTAAAATTTATTTCATGCACATGAATATGAAGAGATTTTGTCAATGGAAGATCAGAATCTCAGTACCACAGGCAATGAGTTAGATCATGACATTGATGACGAAGAATATCATGAAGATGTCAATATTAACCGACCGAGATCAACAAAAAAATATTATTACGCAATAGCCAATATGTAACATAATTACTAATTACGAATACTACTCTGTGCGCCTCAAGCGCCATTTCGAAATCTACCATCGCTGGAATGTCTGTGGAACAGACCTACTGACCTTAACATTGTCGGAAGATCCCTAAAGGTTGTAAGAGAGGTGTTTGGAGACTGCGGGAAGAGAGGTGGGTTTGCAAATCAATAAGAATAAAACTAAACCCACATCGCAGATGCAAACCAGAACCCCACATCGCAGGATAAAAGACAAAATGAAATTTAAGGACACTTATAATTTCGAAGTGATCGAAGAGTTACATATCTGGGCTCCATCATAATGCAGGACAATGAAGACCCGGTAGAAGTAAGAAAGCGCATTACCTACCGTACGTACTTGTCGTGTTCTGTCAAGCTGTTATTTATACCAAGAAAAATACAAGTTAAAACAAATCCGCCGGAAGAAAAAAACTATTTATCGTAAAAAACAACGAACGTTCAACCTGTGGAAGTGTTATTCTTGTGAATTCTTCGATTTTAAGCTTATTTTATAGTAATAAACTTATTTTCCATAATAGTTGTTTCTCATACAAAAGTACCACAGTGATGTTTACGGCAGCAAGTGCGTTCATTAGCTGCGTTTGATTATGAGCTCACTGTTCCGGGCTCTAATTGGTTGTTAAGTGTTGTGAACTTTGAATACTTTCATCACAAATCGAAACTAATTTTATTTTGAAGATAAATATTTTTTTAACATTGAACTGAAATTATATGTGTAATAATTATGGGGAAAAAAAAGAACTCTGTTAAAAGCCCTATTATTGCTTCCCCTTACACCTCCCAATCTGAAGAATCGGAGGAGATTGAAGCCGAAACCAACCCTGACATTAGTCATGTATTAGGACACCAGACATTATCCGGTACCCAAATCGCCCTAAAAGCCCTACAGGATGCTTTGGCTGAAAAACCATCCAAAGTCTCCAAAGAGCAGCAGCTCAAAGTATCAAGAAACGTGACAAATGTTCTCGGCTCCGTTGCACAACTTTTGCTAGAGAAGGAAGAACTTAGAGGAGACCTAAATTCGGCCCTAGCTAACATCAAGGTCTTGCAGGCTGAGAAGAAAATGGCGGAAAATTATGCAAAGCAGCTGCTGGATAAAATCCAACAGCTTGAATCAGATCTGGGTCCAGTAATGCGCCGAGTGGCTGATGCTACAGAGGCTAGCCTTTCTTTCGCTGAAGTCACAAAGAAAAAACTCCCAGTGCCCCCACCACTCACTCGTACCAGCATCAAAATAGGGAAACCAAGACCATCTGTATGTTTTTTTCCAAAACTACCGGGGGTTGATGATAGCGATGGCACAAAAAAAAAAATTAAGGACATCGTTAAGCCATCACAGTTAGGAGTAAGGATAACGGGAGTAAAAAATATCAAAAACAAAGGAGTCATTATCCACACTGCCAGCAGCCAAGAACAAGAAAGGCTTTTAAATGATCCTATTATATCTAGCTCCGACTTGCTGAGTGCCCGTCTTCCAATTAAGAGGCAGCCTAGAATAATATTTTTTAATGTGCCCCGTGAACTTTCAGACGAGAACTTCTTAGAGAAGGCCCTCTCCGGAATCTCTGAAGCTGGTGACTTCAAAGAGTGTGTATCCAAGTGCAAATTAAGTCATATGGCTGGAGCTCGAACCGGACCGTCTTGCCACAGAGTGTACTCGGTGCCTGCTAACATTCGTCATGCGTTGGTGCAACAAGGACGCGTATTTGTGGACTGGACCGTTTGCGGTGTGCGTGACTTTGTTGGACTTACAGTGTGTTTGAATTGCCAAATGGTCGGACACTCGCACAAGTATTGTAAAGATACCAAGAGATGCTCCCACTGCGGTGTAGAAGGACACGCGCGTGAGGCCTGCCCCGCTGCTGCTGCAGCACCCAGTTGCGCCACATGCGCACGTTTTGGAAAGCCTGCAGCTTCGCGTGCCCACCCCACCGGAGATAAGGATTGTCCGGCCTACAAAGCAGCACTATTGAAGGACCTCTCCACCATTGACTATGGCATCTAAGCATACCGAAATAGATGGCGAGGTACTTACTGTTGATGCATTAAATATATTATATCAAAATGTGAGGGGTATTCGAACAAAGACTGTAAGTGTACGCAATAATATTTTAATCAATAATTATGACATTATTTGTTTTTCCGAAACATGGCTGAACTCAACGATATTTAGTGAAGAATTGTTTGATGATAGATATGTAATATTTAGAAGAGATCGTGAGTCAACCAAATCTGTGTCTAAAGAAGGTGGCGGAGTTCTAGCCGCCGTTTCTAAAAAACTTCTTGTGTCAAGAAAAACGGAGTGGGAGAGTAACAATGAAGATTTGTGGCTTGTAATTAAGTCTCGTTCCAACTCGTTCATCTTTATATGCATCCTCTATATTCCTCCTAGTGTAACCGTTGATAATTATTGTAAACATATTGAAAAATTACAGGATCTGTATTTAAAGTTTTCAACTTCCAATTCGCAGTTTATTTTTGTTGGTGATTTTAATTTGCCCGAAATTAAATGGATACCTGACAATTCATTCAAAAATAATGTACTTTCCCCTTCTAATTATAAAAGCATGAAAGCACATAGTCTTGTCAATCTCTCATCAATTTGCAATTTGTATCAATTCAATTATGTACTAAATAGAAATGAAAATTTATTGGATCTTGTTTTTTCAGATAAAGTTAACATTGATATACATATAGCACCAGGCTTAACCAAATTGGATCAATATCACCCTTCATTTGAAATTATAGTGAAACAAAATAAAGATCAATTCTTAGAAATGAATAGAAGCGATTCAAAATATAACTTCAGGAAGGGAAACTTTGATGAATGTCGACAGGATCTATTGTCTGTTAATTGGATAACTCTCTTTAAAAATAAAAATGTGAATAGCATGGTAATCTTATTATATGAAAAATTGTGGGAAATTATTGACAAATACTTTAAAAAATATGGTACTCAAACAAAAAATCAATATCCTGTCTGGTTTAATCAGCAATTGATTGCTCTTCTTAAGAAAAAAAACAAAGTTAGACTTAAGGTAAAAAAACATGGTTATGAGTCAGATTATAGGGAATTCTCTTATTTAAGGAAATTTACAAAAAAAATACAAAGCGAATGTTATAAATCATATATCAACTCTGTCGAAAGTGGTCTGCAAGGTAACATAAAGTTATTCTGGTCGTACTCAAAATCATTACGAAAAAATAATTGTATTCCTAAAGTAATGCATCTTGACGATATTTCCGCGAATGACGGTGAAAACATAGCAAAAATATTCTCTAAATATTTTTCATCTGTTTATACCAAGTCGGAATCATCTACTAATGATTCAATGCCAAACATAACTGAACACAATCAAAGAAATTTGGGTAAAATACATATTAGTGCAGATGAAATAAAATGTTTTTTGAGTAAAATAGATCCCAGTAAGGGCCCAGGACCTGATAAAATTCCTCCTTTCTTTGTTAGTTGCTGTGCAGACTCTTTATGTTTACCGCTTTTTATAATTTTTAATGCATCCCTTACCACGGGAACTTTTCCCGATCTGTGGAAAAAAGCACACGTGGTCCCAGTATTAAAATCGGGAGACCAATCTTTAATAACAAATTATAGGCCAATCAGTATACTATCCTGTTTTGCTAAAGTTTTTGAATCTCTGATATATAAAAGTATTTTTTCACATTTTAAACCCCTTCTCTGCACTAGGCAACATGGGTTTGTTCCTCAAAGATCAATCAACTCAAATCTTTTGGAATTTTGTAATTATGTTTGTAATTCTTTTAATGAAAGATTACAAGTAGATACAATTTATACTGATTTCCAAAAAGCTTTTGATAGAGTTAACCACTCCATCTTACTAAAAAAACTTGAACAAATTGGAATACATGGAGACCTATTACGCTGGGTGAAATCATATTTGTATAACAGAACTCAATTAGTTCTTATTAATGGATACAAATCATCCCCTATAATTGTAACTTCTGGTGTACCACAGGGTTCAAATCTTGGCCCCCTGCTTTTTCTTATATTCATAAATGACCTTGGCTCGAAATTAAACTGTGATTATGCTTTTTTCGCCGATGATCTTAAAATTTTTCGTAAAATTAAGTCTGTTTCCGATCATCAGCTGCTTCAAAATGACCTCGACACACTCAATAACTGGTGTACTGTCAATGATATGCACTTAAATGTTGACAAATGTTACATTTTAAACTTTACTAGAAATAGAATTATAAAGGATTTTTCTTATGTTATCAATAATATTATTCTCAAAAAAGTTTCTTCAATAAGGGATCTAGGAATCACTCTTGATTCTAAATTCATATTTGATGTACATATTAACAACATTAAGTGCAAATCATTAAAAATGATGGGATTTATTCACAGAATATGTAAACCTTTCAAAGATCCTCAATCAATTCTAACACTTTACAATGCCTTAATTAGAAATAAACTTGAATATGGAAGCACTATTTGGAATCCACATTACTGCAAATATGAAAACATTGTAGAATCAGTTCAAAAAAAATTACTAAGAATGTTATCCTTCAAATGTGGACTACACGACCATCTCAGATCATACGATGTACGTCGTGATTACTTCAAGATTGATACACTTAAAACTAGAAGGCAATTGACTGATCTAATATGTTTACATAAAATTATTCACGGCCATCTTGATACTACATTATGTCTTAACAGTATTGAAATTAATGTCCCCAATTCCCATTGTTTAAGACGCCATAACATTTTTCATATGAATACATTTAAAAATAATATCGCCTACTTTAGCCCTCTGACCCAGATGTGTCGACTGTATAACAAGATAGAGTGCGCTGATGTGGATATTTTCGTTGACAATTTGTACGGATTTAAAAAAAAAGTTCTAGCGCTGTTAAAAAGTACTAACTAATTATGTTGTGTGAATTGTCTTTCTATGCATGCTCGCGTATTTCATATGTCTTTTACCACTCATTGCAATGTGTTACTTGAGTGACCTTGTATATAATTCTGTATTTTTATTTGTGATGTTTTTGTTTTTCTAAATGTATTTATTTGTATTTAATTGTATGTAATTGTAGATTTTTATAAT
Organism: Limnephilus lunatus; assembly: GCA_917563855.2. NCBI lineage: Eukaryota > Metazoa > Arthropoda > Insecta > Trichoptera > Limnephilidae > Limnephilus > Limnephilus lunatus. The sequence goes on along the minus strand of OU830598.1, from coordinate 71,268,335 downwards.
TGTGTAATAACTGAGTTTTATAACTGGATTGTTCTCATGTAAGTGTAAACATCTGTAAAACCCAGTATAAATAAATAAATTATTATTGTAAAATTATTATTATTATTATCACAAACGCTAACAACACTTACTTTGCGTTGTTGCCAGTATTAAAATCCCGCAACGTCTATAGGAAAATCCTATATAAACAATTATTAGAACGGTCTTGGCCTATGGATTGGAGGTGGGAATACTGACAGCAAAGTCTGCGGAACAGCTGGATACCTTCGAAAGAAAGGTACCTACTTCGAACAATCTTAGGAGCGACGCGAGAGGGAGAGGCATGGAGAATCCGCCCCAACAAAGCTCTATGATATTTACTAAGCTCCCAGACTCTCTAACCATCTAAGGCTCATGGGCCTCTATCAATAAGATGGGCCGGACATGTGCATCGAATGACAAGCACACGAGTACCGAAGAAGGTTCTAACAGGACACCCGGGAGGTAAACGAAAGGCGAGCAGACCTAAGCTGAGATGGGAGGATGCAGTAAGGAAGGATGCAAGAGGACTACTCCATTTCGCAGATTGGAAGACGACGGCTGAGGACAGAGGGCGGTGGAGGCTTATGTTGAAGGAGGCCAAGGCTCGAAATGAGTTGTAGCGCCATTGAAGAGGAAGATAACCTACTGGGGATACCACAATAAAGAAACACGCCATTTTCTCTACCTCATGGTGGTGTGGAAACGAGGTTACAAAATTATTATTATTATTTAATGAATAGTCCGAAAAAATAACAAAAATTGGGAACATTTTTTGTAAAAATATTCCCATTTCCGCCACTGTAACTCGTTACCTGTTAGACTTTAACAAAAAAGTTGTTAAACAAAAAATTTTATCTTCTTTAAGTTTGTCTTTAACAATTTCACAATCAACCATTGCACAATTATTTTGAAAAATCCAAATTTTGCACCTTTAATTCAAGATGGCGGCTCGAGCTTGACCCCCCCTCCCCCCCAAGGTCGAAAACTTTTTTTTTCTTTACAGTCCCAATCTATACAACATATATCAAAATCGCTACTACATGACCTTTTGCAAGGTAAAAATCGGAAGGACTATGAAACCTACAATACACGACATCTTTTTTTCAGCCCGATTCCAATTAGAGACCAAAGTCAACATTTTTCGCTTTACGCAATCGCTATTTTCATCTCTATTTTCATATCTACGATTTCAATTGTCATCACTGCAAACAACACATGAACCATGCTTTGTTGTGATGCCAACAGAAACCGTAGATATGAAAATAGAAATGAAAATGGCGATCGCGTAAAGCAAAAAATGTTGACTTTGGTCTCTACTTGGAATAGGGCTGAAAAAAGATGTCGTGTACTGTAGGCCTTAGGCGTTAAAATGGTAAATAGATAAAAGTTTGTTTTTTATCCATCCAGTAGGTGGTACACCACAACAAAACCTAGGGTCTCTTTAAAACGATTGATGTATATTAACAATACCGCACGGTGTAATTATACATAATTACGCTAATATAATTGCGCACTTCTAAACCTACTTAAACGTAGGTGCGTTCGATTTTCAAGTATAGGTACCGCCGCCCCGGGAACCCTTCATTGGATAACCAACACCTCTGCCATAGGTCACCCCAAGTGGTTAGCAGGGGTGCCCGGGTTAATGCGGGTCAGGTTTGTCCGGATCTTGGCGATGTATGCGTCTGCTCACCAAATGCCGGATCCAGGTCGGATCGAGAAAGACTGGTTGAGGGAGATCTTTTGACCTCTTCAGCAGGACTCTCAACAGGATTTGGACCGCAGTGGAAGGGATTAATTCATTCGTCCGTCACTTCTGGACACACTAACTCCCAAATTCCTTCCCGCCCCTCATACCTTTTTCCTTCCCAGAACTTCCTCTCCTTCCTTTCCCCAAGGAGGCCCTCCACACAATATCCCCGAATATGACATAGGCCCTGATGGGAATTATTTTCCCCAGGGCCTCCTGTGTGGAGCTAATGGAAAAAAAATACTATAGACCATAATATAAAGTGCCACAAATTATTGCGCTGTAAAGCGCTACCTTACTTTAGTGAACTTTACTTTTCTGTTGAAGGTCTCGAGTCTCGATACGTCCACGTACGAATTATGTCGTCATTTATTCAAGAAGTGCTGGAAACCTCCTGGTTCCAAAATGATTTTCACGCGGTTTATCTCCAGTTTGACGAAATGATGCCCGGATTTCACATTAGGGCAAGTCCGTCTCTTCTGACGTCAAAGGTTAACTACATAAATTTATTAAAAGATTATTAATATTTGCAGACTTTTCCAATTGCATATTAACTGGATTGTTCTAACGTAAGAGAGAACATCTGTAAAATCTGGTATAAATAAGTAAATAAAAATAAATGAGGTTATCACCGAAACTTCCCACCATTTTTGCTAGAACGCCGCGAGTTGAAACGGATCTCAACACTCGGTGCTTATACGGTGTGAGTTTTGCGGACTTGTAGGCGCCGCGAGCGGTTTGTCACAACGGAACGCCTCGGCCGCGTTGATGTGATCTAGGAGGTTTTGGTTGAACGCGCTAAACTAAATAAACATTGGTTGTGGCTAAGCAATTTTAATATAGGTTAGGTGGGGTTAGGTTAAAATAAAAAGGAAATCAAAATTGCAATGAAAAAAAGTTATTTTTTAATTGAAGAATCAAAGACTTATTGGCAAATAAATAATATTTTGAGAAGAACGTCCCAACCTAACTTTACTTATCTCCTTCCCCTCCCCACCTCCTCAGCCTCAGAATATCTCTCAAAACTGTGATGTCATAGTATATATTTTTTCTAAATAACCAATGTACAAAAACCATTAAATAAAAAAATTAAAAAAAGGAACATATTATTACCAAAAAAATATTGCATCTAGGGAAAATTTGCCTAAAACTGGCAGCAATGCAATTCGAGGTATTTTAAATGGTGCCATATTATGGCAAAAAGCGCTCCAGTGGCTAAATGAACTAAATGATGATGAAACGTCAACTTTGGTGGCGAGGGGGAGGTAGATTTTTTTTGTGAATAACTCACAAGAGTTCCAGCTGCTCCCGTCTGGAGCCAGTGAGACTATAGCATCTCCAATTGGGGTATGTCATGAGACTGAAGGTAGTGGGGAGGGGGAGGAGTTGGGGAAGAGGAAGTTAAGGAAGTACCTGGCTATTCAGGTCTGGTCACCAAACACGGCTAAAGCCATTTCGAGCAACGTTTCAATTCTGAATGGTGGTCTTACACTACGGCAATACTGAGAGTATCTTCCACTCTGGAACGAGCCGTAAATATAATATATATTATTTTAAGCGAATGAATTATGAAATAACACAAATTAACCAAATAAAATTTATTTGCTCACGCGGCGATTCGTCGTGCGACCTTCGGATTGCGAATCAAGCGCCTTACCCCTCGACCACGCCGGCCGTCAATAAGAGAGAGTATGTAAAAATAGGTGAAGAGAAGAGGAATATATCTAAAATAGGACTATTTAATGAATGTAATTGTTTATTAAATAAATTGGTTTATATAAAATAATATCGTTAATAAATATATCGACCGATAATAATCGACAGAGCAGCGGAAACGCGAATTAGTAAATTTTACATGAGAATTATTTTTATTAAATAATTTTCTTATTTGATTCCAAAAAGGAATTTAGGAATAAAAGGCCTATGCAGAAATGATTTTTGAATTCCTTCAGTTTTCGAGATAGTGGCGGTAACGCTGTTTGCCTATGACCTTGACAGTTTTTTTTGTTCAGAAATGTTGCATACGCTATTTTGAGAAGCTAATTTCTTTAGAAATTTTAATGACGTAATCATAATAAGTACGTAATAATAAACTAATAATTATTTTTAATATATTTTTTAAAGTAAGAGTATCATTCCCGAGTTACGATAACCTGACAATATTTGAAAATATTCTTCTACCACCACAGTAAGCGGTAAATGTTGCTTGTGATGTAGGACTCAGCCAGCCGAGCAATCGAACACGCGACGCCTGGGTGGGACCCAAAAGCGATGCCAACTCAGCCACACACCGGTCGTTATAACAAATACATAAATATTTGTAATTGTTGTACAGAGGGATGTGTTGTTAGATAAATGGAAAATTGTGTTAGCTTTTAAAAAATTTTTTTATTTTTTGTTTTATTATAATACTAGCTGACCCGGAGAACTTCGTACCGCCTCAGAATCAATTACTGTTGTGTTAACTTATCAGCTTAAATTCAAATTCAGTTTTTTTATTAAGTTAAAAATTACACAATTAAGCAATTATCGATGCGTAACTGTCCGCGTTTTGTTTTTATCAGTATCAGAGATGGCGTTGTATACAAATTTATAATTTATATGATTTTCTTACTTTTCGACTTACTTACGGGAATTGCGTTTCATTTTCTTCATAAGTGTGACGGAGATTTATTATAATTATTGTATTTTTCCATTGGAGGGGTGTAAACATACGTTCTCCGTTTGTCCCATTTTCAACTGTGGACATTGAGTGTTTAAGAAAGAGGGGCAACATTAATAACAACAACTCTTTCCTCTTTCAACTTTCCTGAATAATTATGAATATTTCCTGAATGTATCCACAAACTCCTATCGCAATGAATCTCTCCCCTTATACTCGTATCCCTATGAAAGTCTTACTTTCTATCCAAAGGTGCACCAATTTATATGAATATGTATAAAAAATATATATAAAAAACTCAGCTGAATCCAATAATGCAGAATTCAACAAAATTATTGAAAATAACTGGCCAAATTATATAATTTTTTTCACAGATGGTTCCAAACTCAGTCCGGACTCCCATTGTGGGGCCAGTATCTATGCACCTCACAGGAAATTGTGTTTCCCACACAGACTTCCCAAAGAGTGTTCCATTTTCTCTGCTGAATGCAAAGCTATCATAGAAGCTTTACGACATGTCAAATCTCTCAACATTAGAAATGCCCTCATCCTTTCAGACTCACTTAGCTCACTACAAAAAATAAGCACATCCCCTCTCAATTCCAGTAGCGACTCTCTTACCTTCTTATTGTATCTTGCTGGCTCAAGTGTCAGTGGTCTTGACCTGGATCCCAGGACACTTTAATATTGTTGGAAATGAAAAGGCTGATTCTATTGCTAAGGAATCCATTGTCCGTGGTCCATTAAGTAGTATACCTATTCCGTTTACAGACTATTTCCCTATTTAAATAAAGTTAAAAATAAGTTACAACGCCAATGGTCCTCTGAATGGAAATCGTCCTCTCTGATAAAAGGTCACCAGTACTCATTAATTCAACCTTCTTTTCCTGTCAAGCCCTGGTTTCACAAAAACACTTTCATGCCTTAAAAATACATCTCTTCCATAACTCGAATGCGTCTAGGTCATAATTGTTGCCTTGGCTATTTCTCCAGATTCCACATAGTCAATTCGCCTTATTGTGATTATGGTTCAGAGGATACTTTAGACCATAATTTTTTGAGTGTCCTATCAATGACCAATTTCCATACTTCATACGCGAATTAATAAAACTTAAAATTGAATTCCCTGTCAGTGTACCCTGCCTTCTTAGTCTCAACTCTCCTTAAATTCGATATTTGTTAGCAAAATTTATTTGTAAAAATGGACTTAACATTTAAGCATCAATCACATTTCTTTCTCTTCCTTACGTATGCAATTATTCTTGCAGTGTTATTATGTAAAATTGTACAGGTTCCTATTTTTGGGAACCTGTACACTGTACATCTTCGTAATCTAGAATTTTGTAATTACTATTAATATCAACTTTGTATAATCATATGAATATTTGTATAACTTTTATAATCATTCGAATATTTGTCTTTGCCCATTTTCTATGTTTGCTAATATAATATGTAAAAAAACATGCTAACATGTAAAAAAACTGATCTGAAAACTAATTTAAAAAAACTGATATTGTAACTAATTTTAAAAAACCTGAAAATGTAAATACTTTAAGAAACGGCCAAGATCATTATTAATGGGTGAAAGCCAAATAAATAATTTAAAACAAAAATTAATAACAAATGCAAAACAATAAGAGCATTGACATTTGACTTTTTTGAATTTTTGGAATTCACGCACAGTTCAATATTATAGGTACTTATCACAAAATGCCCGCAGCTCTTTGAAATATGAGAATCCGTTCCATATAAAATGTATGGGGAAAAGAATTTTCTTAATAACTATACGTTTCGTTAATTTTTGTGATGTTTTAATAGTTATTATCCTTTCCGGGGCGGAGACAAATCCAACAAATCAAAGATCATCAAAATCGGCCCGGTCGTTCTCGAGTTATAAATAGTGCAACTAACCCGACTCTGTTTTATATATTAAGATATTTTAAAGTAACGTTTTTTTATTAATTTTCTGTCTTGTACTTAGCCACATACAAGTAAAATTAAAGTAAACGTTATTTTCCAAGAGTTCCATTTATCTGCAGTTACTAATCAGTAATTTAGCAAAATCGGTTGTTGGTCTCACATTTGGGAATGATTCCATTGTGGAACTTTGTTGCTGAGGATCTGTTTGCTCGTTTCTATTTAAGCCGTCTAATACTATCACACCAGGTTGCGTAGCAATATAGGGTGTTAAGGGATGTAATTTAAACCAGTGATTCCTGATATTATTTTGAGTAAAAAATATAAATGAAGTTTTGGTCCTGGTTACAAAAACATAAAAAATAGTAGTTTTTGGAGGCGGGGTAAGAGGTTGGGCGGTTACTCGGCTGAGTCACCAATGATGATAGGTGGAGGTTTTTTTATTTTTGATTTTTAGGAAAAAAAAATTGAAAAAAAAGTCATCGAAAAAGTCACCGGAGACCAAAATTTCATTTACATTTTTTACTCCAAATAATGTTAGTAATCACTGGTTGAAGTACCTGCGTCCCTTAACATCCTGTATAGAATTACAAAAATATTAATGATACACAACAATAATACCCTTGTACAGAAACACGCCATTAAATTCGCTTCACTTTAAAACTAAATAAGTGAACATCCTTAATTTTGAGAAAAAAAAAATACTTACAATAAAAATACTTATATAAAAATAAAAATAAAACTTTTTTTACAAAAGCTCCACACAGGAGTGTTAGAAATCAGCAAATTAGGTACAATTAAAATAATTGAATTGAAAATAATAACAATTCAATGTGTCTAACCATGTAACACACGATATATATATATTATTTTTACAATAACTCCAAACAGGAGGACCAGAGAAAAAAATCCCTCAGGGCCTACGTAGTCTTTGGGGATGCTGTATGGTTTTTAGGGAAAGGAAGGAGAGGAAGTTCTGGGAAGAAAAAGGTGTGAGGGGTGAGTAGGAATCTGGGGGTCAATCTGTTCAGGAGTGACGGACATATGAATCCATCCCTCCCACTGTGGTGCAAGTCGATAGGTCGAGAGAGTCTGGCTGGAGAGGTCTAGGTTAGGTCTACCTCAATCAGTCTTTCCTGATCCGGTCCGTGTTGCCCTGCCAACACGGTCGTGTTGGTTATCCAATAAATGGTTCCCGGGGTGGCCATAAATAAATTTAAAAAATCTATTATTTGACAATAAACAAGCCATGTTGCAGCTACTTGCGCAATTTCGCATTTATAGTATTAGTATAGATAAAAAAGACTTTACAAAAGACATTAAAATTTTGAACTCGAATCTAAAGTACACTTTGCGGTGTATGCCGCTTTCAACAGGACACACGAAATATCTACTCGGCGGTTGACAGCGATACTATTATATCGTTTTTGCTGGACGGCTGTTTCTGAAATTGAGTTTTTTACCCAGTTAATGGTCATTGCAATCACGATAATTTTTTTAAATCATTAGTTGGGACAATAATCATAATCATTTCAGATAGGTATATGTTTAGGGATTCACAGATTACTTCAAATTTCGGTATTTCCGATGCGATCGAAATCGCAAGGGAATGCACTACGTACATACTGTATTAAAAATTACTGAGAACATCATTTAATAAAGGTACTAGAAATTTCTAGGTTATTGAATGAAAATTTGAAAAAAAAAAATAAAATTGAATTTTGACTTACATTTGTCTCAGGAAACCCGCTAACGAACCGCTCCCGTGGTGTTTTGTGATATTTATTAATGCAAAAAACAACATCACGATTACACTATCAGCCATACCACCATAAGGTTCATTTGAAAAATAAAATAAACATATATTTAGAAACTAGACATATAGGTTTACAGCATCACGTAGGGGAATTTTGGTATCTAAAAAAAATGGTAAACAGCGAATTTTATTTACGGTTTTTATGGAAAATTTTCATCATTTATAAAAAATAAATAGAAGGGGGCCCTTTATAAAAAAATCCCAAACTGTTGTTAACGGTTTCACATAAACTGATGTATCTCCGTCAATTTTACGCATTTCTTTAAAACATTTGGTGAGAGCAATCTTAACAAATGCATCTTTCAGATTTTTTTAATTTTTTTTTTATTCATATTCATTCCGTAAAGTTTGTTGTATTTGTTATAACTATTACTGTAGTTTAGTTATTTAAACAGTTACTTTGTCTACAATAAAGTCTTTGTTCTCAACTCATTCTATGTTTAACATTTAACGTTTTATAATAAAAAAATAAATTAATTTAACGAAAATTATAGAGCTTAAAATCACCCAAATTAAGTTTCAATTTCGTCAAAACTAAAGAAGATACATATTTAACATCTCAACAAAACTGAGGCATAAAAAAATTCATATAAAACCAGAATTAATAAAAACTAGTAAGCCTCGGCGTGAATCAAAAAATTTCAAAAAACATTAAAGGTGAGCGTCGACCTGTCCGCACGCACGCAACGCACGCACGGCACGCAACGGATTTTTCTATATCTTTATATGAATTAGTACAGCACTGCGTCCACTACCGGCAAATACCGACCCGCCCGCCGGTATTTTTGAGCAAAAAATGCGTTGCGTGCCGATGACGTCACACGGATTAGCTGACTGAGCAAAAAAATGCGTTGCGTGCCGGTGACGTCACACGGATTAATTGACTTTAGTTCACAGCTTGCATCGCTCACTGCCGCATGTGTTGTTTGGTTTTTTTTTTACATTAACTCCACACAGGAGGCCCTGAGGGAAATTATTTTCCTCAGGGCCTATGTCATCTTTGAGGATGCTGTGTGCAGGGTCTTTTTGAGGAAAGGAAGGGGTGAACATGGGTCTTGCAGAGACCCTTGTTGTAGGAGGGAGGAAACACAGATGCCGGTAAATCGTTCCACAGCCGAGCTGTTGAACTCATGAACGAGTCGTAAAAACGACCCGTTCTCATGTGACTAATGTCAACCGTGTACAAATGTTGGTCGCGTGTTTCCCGACTGTGCACCGGTGCCGAGGGGATCAATGACGTTAGTTCCTCGGAGCATCTTCCATTGTAATACCGGTAGAATAAGGACATCATTCCCACCTGACGCGTGTACTCTAAAGATTGCAATCCGTCTGTTAAGATGGGAGAATCTGTCAAACGGACCGCCCGTTTCTGCACAGAGTCAAGGGTTTTTTTTTTAGGTAATTTGGAGCTCCAGGCCAGAGGTGGCTGCCAAATTCAACCGTGGGGCGCACTTGCGATTTGTGCAGGGTTAGCAGTTGTGTACTATTAAAGTTTCTACGGCCCTGTACAGTACGCCCAGTTTCTGAGAGGCTAACTTAACTCTGGTTTCGATGGAGCCCCCATACCTGAGCTGGTCACTTAGAGTTACACCAAGCATATCAATGGAGCTCCTGTTCGGAAGAATGCTTCCGTTGAAGGAGACTAGATTATCATTTCGATCCCTTTTAGACGTTATCAAACATGATTGGGTCTTCGAAACATTAAATTCGACGAGGTTATTCTTACCCCAAGAGAAAACACTCTCGAGGTAACCTTCCATTCTTTGTTTCAAAGCCCTCCGAGCTATTGGGGTTTGTGTGCTCTTTGGAGGCTTGGTTGTTTGTTTTAGAAAATTGAATTCAAATTGAAAACCCACAAAAATTAAATTAATCTTCATCATGAAGTAAATCAGGAACAAACAAAGAATGATATTCCCCAAACATTGGTCGCTTCAAGTTTATTTTATGAACCCACATTCTACGTTTAGTTTTACGTTCTTCTTCTTCTGCCAACAAGCAACTGATAATGATAATATCTTCGTCAATCTCCATGACAGACGACCGTCGTCTACTACAAAACTACTCAAACTAAATTTAAAATCCGTTTACAGTGGACGCATGCCATCGGCAAATCCGTTCTACCCGTTGCGTGCCGTGCGTGCGTTGCGGCCGGCGCGGACTGGTGGACGCTCACCTTTAAACTCTGTTTTGTGTTGTTTTTTCAACACTTAACATCTGGGCCTGATTCGAATTTTAAACATTTGGCTGTCATCAGTTATTTTGTTTTGCTCCTTAAAAAAATAATCTTTTTTATTATTTTAATCAATATTTTTATGTTTTCTGGTCAAAAAAAGTGTAAATAATGTGTTGTTCCTTGAGGATTCTTCTCTCCTCTGATCTCCGGAGTCACTTTTCGTCGCTGATTTTCAGATATTTATACCCTTTTTATTTCTGTCACTTTCCATACATATTTTTGTTTGTAATTTTGTTAACAGTGGAGGAAGATTACCCTCCTAGACACCCTAAAAAACCCCCAGATCCTCCTCCTGACCCCCCAGATGGTAAAAATATATATTTTTTTATTATTGTATAAAAAAATTGCATACAATTGGAATTTCTTACCCGCTAAGCTACTGCAAGTAGCTTGTCAGCAGGAGATTAGTTCCGCAGATTAGTTACAACTACAAATAAAATAATCATAAACGCGTTAGCATACCAACAACATACACAAATACACATATAACATACCTACCAAAGTTGTGATGCAGAGTAGGAAAAATATTTATTTATATATATATATATATATTTTTTTTTTAATACATATCATGAAAAAGTTGAAAAACAGCAATACATTAATCACATACTTGAAATTTAATGGATGGTAAGAAAGAGCAAATTAGGTATAATAATAAAATAAATATTTTTTTTATTATAATACCTACATATATTTATTATAATATATATATTTATTTTAACACATTAGGTTACTCCCTAAGAGCCACGATTTTAAAATCAGTGGGAATTTTCGTATGGCAATTTGTTAAATATTAATGGTATAATATATTCAAGGGTTCTTTGACCATATTTATTTTGAAACACAGGTACTTTCATTCCTTTATTTTGTATGAGACGCGTATTGTGTGCATGATCCACCATTGTTTTATATGGACTGCCGGATAAATGCTGCAATACAATTTTTTGCCACATAATAGCACGCACAGGTTACACATTGATTGATTTATATACGATACTAATGTCTCGCCTTTGGTTAAAAATGGTTTTATTTACTAGCAACTTTACCATGGCGTTTTGAATCATTTGTACATGTTTTATGTTGGTTTTACATGATTGACCCCAAGAAGTTATCCCATATCTCACTGTTGATTCTGCAAGAGACAAATAAATCAATTTCATAGTTTTTATAGGCACATAACATTTAATCTTATAAAGTCTACCTACAATATATCGGAGGCGCTTACAAAGTTTGGAAATGTGTACATTCCACTTCATGTTGCAATCTACTGTAACTCCTAGATACACATAGTCGTTAACTAGTTCGATACTTGTGCATGAACAGGGCTGTGGGATGTTGTTGTGAATGCAATCGAAAGAGTGATATATGCTTACGGGTGTCTCGCTGTACTTGGCATGTGGTGATCTTATATGCATCAGTTTTGTTTTTTTGGAATTGATTAGTAGTCCATAATCATGTGACCACTTTAATAAAGAAATAAAATCTAGCTGCAATAATTTCATTGCAATAGACAAATTGTCATGGGATATGACAAGTGCAGTATCATCAGCGGATACAAAATATTTAACAAAAGAAAATATTTTTGTCATAAGAGATACAAAGATAATATAAAGTGTTGGTCCCAAAATTGACCCTTGTGGAACTCCAGTTTTGACATTTTTTGTTTCACTAAATTTATCAGATATTTTTACCTTGATTCGGCGGTTAGTTAAGAAGTTTTTGAATAGTTTGAGCACGTTTCCTCTTACCCCTATTGCCTCCAAAATATTTAATAATTTCATCATATCTATAGTATCAAATGCCTTTGAATTGTCTATGAACAGTACCAAAACATGTCTTTTGTTATTTAATTCGTTATTTATATAGTTGGAAAAATCCTGGAGTAACATTTCGGTACTTTTTTTTTTTAAACCATATTGATTGGGATCTATTAAAGAAAAGCAATCCAAGAATTTAGTCAGTTTTAATGATATGTATTTCTCGAGAATCTTTTCTATGGCGGGTAATATACTAATTGGTCTATAGTTTCCTACATCAGTATGTTTTCCACTTTTGTAAACAGGTCTGATAATATTACACTTGAGTTCATCTGGTATTACTGCTTGTTTTAAAATTGTGTTAATCAGATGAGTTAAGATAGGGCCTAAGATATCTATGTTTCGTTTAATGTCAAACATTCGAATATTGTCTATGCCGGGAGACTTTGAATTTTTGAGAAGTTTCACAATGCTCACTATGTCTGCGAGTGACGCTCGTAGTATGTACAAGCTATGTTGTGATTCTAGGGCATTGACGTAGTTCTAGGGTGATGGTATTTGACGCTCTAAAATCACATTTATGGACCATTGAAGAAATGCTGTCTGAAAAATAGTTTGCTAATTGGTTTGTCACAATTTCCACAAATTGGTCTTTTAACATATATCTAGTTATTACATCATCACAGTTACTCTTTGTCCTACGTCCAAGAATTTTATTTATTTCATCCCAGGTCTTTTTGATGTCTGAAAAATGATTTTTAAATCTATCATTATAAAATGCAGTTTTACTTTTGATTATTAATTTGGTGACAAATTTACGAAAGGATTTATATTGGTTTTCATAAGTTGTATTTTTTGGTGAGTTTTTCCATCGTTTGAATAAATAATCTTTTTTTTTAATATGTAATAAAATATCTTTTGTCATCCATTCGTTTATTATCCAAGGTCTAGCTTTAGGTTTTAGATCTATAATTAATCTACTATTTTCATACAATTCATTAAATTTGCTTTTAATTTGATTATAGTATAGATTAGTGCAATCCTTTGTCTGTAGTAAGGCGCTCCAGTTATAATTTCTAATCGAGGAATCTATAAGTTGTTGTGATAAAATTGAGACTTTCCTTACTTCATTCACAATACGTTTATTCGTCTTGTAATATGGAATGCCTACACACGTTATGAAGTGATCGGCTACAATAAAATCACACACACAAGCATATAACGTGTCCGTGTCTTTGTTCTTACTATTATACCTAACAAATATATGATCGAGGCATGTACGTGTCACTATATTTTTAGCTATAGCCTCTCTAGTAACGTCATGGATACATTTTGTGAAGTTATTATTTGAAAGAATGTTTTCGTAGTTAATTGTTACAGGATCTGTATAATATAATAAATCAATATTAACATCACCAAGTATTAAAAAAATTTTCATTATGGTTCGAATGTTTGTTTAGTAATGAAGAGAGTTCATTTATGAATGATTGTTTACTAAGATTTGGTGGCCTATAGATAGCAAGTATATTGAGAGTTGTATTAGTAGGTAACGTTATTTGACATGATATGTTTTCGAAAAAAATTGTTTCAAATGAATTTTGTGTAAACATTAAAGTATCCCGGATATACAAGCTTATACCCATCCTGATTTGGAAGTGCGACAGTAACTAATGCTATTGTAATTTTGGGAATTTCAAAAAGACAAGTTTGTTCCCTTTTTATAGATGTTTCGCATAACATTAATATGTCTATATTTTTCCAACAATTTTGTAGGTTAGCATGTAAAATATCCCAGTATTTAAATAAAGATCGAATGTTTATTTGTACACAGAAAAGATTAGGGGAAGTACGGATATTATCGGACGCATAGTGTTGTTGATATGTATTTTGTTAATAGTGCTTCAATATAAACGGGTTATGAAATAATCATAAGTGGAAAGGTCAGATCTACATGGTACACTAATTTTAAAAATCAGTAACCATCATTGTTTTACAAAATTTAGATTTTAAAATTACGACATTTTCGTTTATTATCGGATTTCGACGGGTGGTATCGGACAAATTAGCTCCTTGGTTTAACGCAGTACTTTCTTTTGTTTTATAATAAAACGATTACTAATGATTAATAACAAAAGATTTCAAACATATCAGGACAATATCTTTACTTAAAAAAATACAAGCAAGAGAAATACAAGAAAAAGGGCAACAAAGTATTTGTAAGAATTGTATAATATCGGACATCAAAGGTGGTATCGGACACGAAAGTGGACAACAAAATATGCATGTTTTTTTAATTAAAAAAAAGGATTAAAAAAAGTGATAAAGCCGTGTTCAAACTTTTCATAACACGTTATGATATACTGAAAATAAATATTATTTCTGGCACAATTCACATTTGTAAAAATGCTGGTATGATTCAAGACCTGTACAATTTTCATGGGCCCATGCCCATCCGTGACAACCTTGTAATTGAATCCAGTCTTCTTCGAAGCTTTCTCCACAGATTATGCAAACTTCATCTTTGTTATAATCCTTTTGTAGTTTTATTTTATCTGCTTTCTTAAAATTATGTTAAAATTATTTTCTTTATTGTGTTTGGGCGGATTTTTGTACGATTTATCCATTTGAAAATCTTTTTAGCACTGTTTCCTGATAGTTTTTTTTGTTTTATTTTGATTGGGAAACCCGGTACTTGTGTTTTGGCTACGTTTTTTACATTTTTTTTACTTTTTAGAAGTGCCTTATCCTAAATCCTTTCTTAAATTTCAACAACCTGTCACTAAGTGTACTTTTAGGGACATCAAAATATAAGGCAGCTTCTCGAATTGTCATCTTATTTTTACAAACGTATTCCTCTGCTGATTTCATGTTGCAATCCTTCCATTCACCCCAAGCCCCTGCTCCCACTTTTTTTTTCTCGGCATTATCTGGAAAAATGGAAGTAAAACAGAATGATTCTATGAAAATAATGTTTTTAAATCAACAATAGCAAACCCTTTATACATTGTTTTCGCAGTACAATATACTTTCATAGTATACAGGTGTATAAAAATATGAAACACTACAATTGGTGTATATCTATTAATTTAATGTATTAATTCATTTTTAGGCAGCATCGCGTTCTTTGGTCAAAATATTGTACATATATTTTCGTATCGGTAATCAATGAACCGGTGTATGCAATTTTTAGCCATAAGTTGTTTTTAATTGTTTGTCTAGCATGTAGTCTTTCTAGATTTTAGGCGTGTATGGTAAGTTTGTACAGCGCCCTTGAGGTGATTTTTCACAAAAATGGCGCTATATAAATCGTCCAAATATTATTATTATTATTATTATTTAAATAAATAAATATTTATTCGTTTGTCCGATATCATCCGTAACAGCCATGTCCGATATTAGACAAACGAGTTGGAGTTAAAAAAATAACCACCTACCTGGTATGGGAAACAAATTTTAAAACATAAGATCGTCATTTTTTGATTGCCACTGAAATGTAGTATACCGTCTTATATATATATAAATGTAATTAAATTAATAACGTACCTTTTATTTGTCTTCGAATAAAGCTGAGGACACACAGTGGCGTAGCGTGGGTATCAGCCGCCCGGGGCGGAGGAAAATTTTGCCGCCCCCCCAAAGAAAGGGGGGGGGGGGGTAGTGATCCTTTTTTTAATTTTTTTTTTTTAAATATTTATTAATTAAATCTGTATGCGGTGAATTGAAACTACACTCGGAACATGAAAACGGTTTTTCTTTGGTTCTGGCAGCACATAAATTGTCTGCAACTAGAATTTTATATTTGCACTTCGAAAAAAGTTATGTTTTCCTTCGAAATATGTCAGCAGATGAATATACAATTGGAATTTTACATTCTGAACTGGCTTAAATTTTATCTGTATGCGGTGAATTAAAACTACACTCAGAACATGAAAAAGGTTTTTATTTGACTCTGGCGGCACATAACTTGTCTGGAAGAATTTTATTAAGCACTTCAAATAAGTTTGTCCTTCGAAATGTGTCGTCGGATGAATTCACAACTGGAATTTTATATTCTGAACACAAAAGGAGTTTTAATTAAATCTGTAAGCGGTGAATTAAAACTACACTCGGAACATGAAAATGTTTTTTCTTTGATTCTGACGGCACATAAATTGTCTGCAAGAATTTTATAAAGCACTTTAAATAATATAATGTTTTCCTTCGAAATGTGTCGTCAGATGAATCCACAACTGGAATTATACATTTTTAACACAAAACTGCTTTTAATTAAATATGTATGCGGTGAATTAAAACTACACTCAGAACATAAAAATGGTTTTTCTTTGATTCTGGCAGCACATAGATAGTGTGCATCTAGAATTTTATAACTGCAATTCGAATAAGTATGCACAAACCTGTCAGCTATTTAACTTTTCTGTGATAATAAATTTAAAATATATACACCGTGATATATACGTGGAAGAAAACCGTATAGGTGTAATTTTTTGTGTGCTTTCAGCAGGGCGCACAAAGCTTCACGAATATAAAACACAAATCGACTATCAATTAGAGCTAAAATGATACTGTTGCTATTTACATTTTTATTTAAAAATAATGTGTTAGAAATAAAAACAAAACGTCTGTCATTAATATTTTGATTTTAACAGTATATAAAACTTTAGAAAGATGTTAAGAAACTATAAACTAGAAAAAACTTTTAAGTCCTGACGCGAGAATCGAACCCGCGACTTCCCTAATCCAAATTTTTACAAGATAATTGATTGTGAAATTTCGCCCCCCCCCCCCCCCCCCCCATGATTACTACAGTCGCTCACTGCTACTATTTTCACACTAAGGCAGATTAAAAAATACGGTTTTTTTTAACTATTTAAATCAATATTTCAAGAGCGAAAACAAAACACGGCTGTCACTTATTGTTATTGTTGTAATTTCCTAGTTATTTCGGATAGTGAATCTGTCATTCTGACTTCCACAAAAAAAGGAAGTTTAGTCCCTCTTCTCCAATAAAGCCTGATTTTCCTTCTACTTCTCAGTCTCCACCAGCTCTTCCAATACAGGGGAATTCCCAATAAGTTTCGACTTCTGGTGGACACTTGTGGGGAATTCCCCTGTATTCTTTCAAACGAGTTGAGTACCTATTGTCGATACGGCAAGAGTCAAATGTAAAAAACACCATATTATTTGACTAGCGTAGTAAGCAGCTCTGAACCAGTAATTGGTTGTCTAAAATGTTTTAAATGTTATTTTCTCAATTTTGAATGGAATCTAAATGGTACTTTTTATAAAATGAAGTAAAAACTGTGATTTCTCATAAGCCTCAATATTAAATGCAAAAAAAAATCAAAGTTAAATATCTTTTTACTGGTTCTCTGTAGTTTATCAAAAATTTTACGAGATCATTTTCTTATCATAATCTACTAATATGCCAAATTTTACAAATTAAATGGTAACTCTCTGACCGACAGTACTACCTAAAGCCGTGTTGCTACCTATTTTATTTACATTCCAAAAGATGGGGAATTTATAGCTTTTTCAATATGAACTAGCTAGCTATAAATGGCTGGTCAGGGTCCGAGGACCCCCTGAACTTGGGAGGCCCGCTGCACAACACCGTCTAGCACCTTAGTAGCTACGCCACTGGTTGCACTTTTAATAGCTGATATATTCAACACAAACCTTACTATACCCATAACATTCTTAGAAAATAACATTCCATCGAATATGTTTAACTAAAAACTTCCCCCACTATTCTCTACTTTAGTTTTCTGAAGGTTTCACTTCTACCGCGTGTAAACTGCTAACTTGTATTTTTGAAGTAAAACTTCTTTACCACCGTTGTGATTTGAAACTCGATGAAACGGAAATGACACTACAAAGAGACAAACACACATATCCATAGGATTTAGCCTGCGAGAAAATGAGAAACCTACGAAGCGTCAAGCTGCGCTCATTGGCCGCTTTGATTATGAGCTTACTTTGCAACGCTCCTATTAGTTGAGATTGTGTAGGTGAAGTTTCACTTCTACCGCGTGAGAACTGCACTCTCAAAACTGTTAATATTAGGTATATTGTTATTTATTTAATTTTTGTATTTTGGTTTTAAATTTGCATGTCGTTATTTTATTGGTAAATTATATAAATATTCCCAATACTGTGATATATGAGTTTATAAAGACTGTTAATAATGCCAATAAATAAAATAAAATGTAATAAATAATTTTTTTTTTTTTCTAAATAATAATACAGTACTTTCTTTGAGGTGGACAGATCATTTCTTTGGACGAGGCTTGATTTGGCTCAAAGTTGAATTTGATAATTTCCATCTAGAGGCGTGGATAAACTATGTATTTTTCTACATTTCACCTAATAATAAAAGAAAGTAAGGTAAATGATCCGCCTTGCTCATTGGGCTGCGACGTGCTTGGTGGCAGGTGATCTGTTTTGCTGAATTGTTTCATTAAAATTTTTCCTAATTTATTGTCAGGTCTCCTATGTCTGATCATTGGCTAGACTCTTCATTTACTTTAATTGAATTAAAAAAATGTTTATCAACTGTCAAAGACTCATCTCCTGGCAGAGATGGCATACCTTATAGCCTTATAGCATAATCGAAAATAGTAAGGGGGCATACATTAATTACGTGAGCTCAAAAGGGGGGGGGGGGGGGGGGTTCAGCAAAATCTCACGGGAGGGGGGGTCTGGATTGGAAGAAAAACTGCTCACGTAATTAATGTATAGCCCCTAATGATAATGCTTAATGCTCTAAACCGCTTCCTAAGCATCTTAAGTAAAATCTTCCAGACTGGTAGGTATAATGCCTGATGACTGAAGTTCTCAAGTAATCATCCCAATCCTAAAATCAAACAAATCACCCAATTCTGGATCCAACTACAGGCCAATTGCTCTTTCATCCACCCTCAGTAAAATTTATGAAAAATTAATTAAATACCGGTTAGAATTTTTTGTCGAAAGTAATCAGCTTCTTGGATTTAGGAAAAAAAATCTACGCAAGATAACCTTGCCATCATCAGCACTGATATTAATTTATCCATTTCTATGACAATGTTTCCATACCAATCCTTAAAAAAAACTTTTAGGCCTTCGCCTACCCCTCATGTTTGTCCAATCTATTATTAATTTATAATATGCTACCAGATGTTACTCCTTAGAGTAGGTCATTTTGGAAAGGTTTTCCCCAAGGCGATTTATTATCCCCCCCATACTGTATAATATTATGCTAGGATTTATAATTCGTAAAGCAAAACCGGTCCGGTTGCGGTCGCGAGGAGTGATTTTACGCGCAATCCTGCAACACTGGCGTGTAGCCTGGTTTTCCCTTGTCAAATCCCCACCACGTTGCACCCTATATGACGCTTAGTCTCGGCGTGGCAACCATTCGCGATCGAGCTTCCATTCGCCGCACCCGCCAGGTGTGAGTTACGCTCTGTAATTCGTTTTTGAACTTTGCAACGGCAAATTTGAATTATGCCACTGGGACCTTTGGCCACCTTTGTCTCTGGGGTTGTGTAGTGTATCCGGGTCTCAACCCCAATGACTTCGATTGAATTTTATCTAATTTAATTGAGTTCAAGAATTCTTCGCCATCGATGTCGTAGCACTCGAGGAATCTGCGGGCTGCTTCAACCCGTTGTTCTTGTGATCTTCAGTGAGCATTTTGGGACCCACCATGGGCAGACTTTGTGGTCTCCCAAATTTTTTGTCAAAATCTTGTCAATGGTGGTCTTACTGACATAAGAGATCATATCACAGAGCTCCCGAACCGTCACCCGTCAAATTGCAATCATTGTTTTTTCCACTTTAGCAATTTTTTCATCTGAAACCGATGGCCGTCCGGCACGCTTTTAAATTATCTGCACCGTTTGCGCACGTTTTCGCACTCATATACTGTTTTCCGTACACTTGAAATAGCTGAGAATGAATTTCTAGCAGGGTTTTGTTCTTCGCACAAAAATTCTAATTATAGAGCGTAATTCACACCTGGTGGGTGCGGCGAGCGGAAGCTTCATCGCGAACGGCTGCCACGCCGAGACTAAGTGTCGCAGAGAGTGCAGCTTTGTGGGGATTTTTTTTGCAGTTTTTTTTTTGCAGTTTTTCCGGATCTCGCGTAAAATTGTTCCTCGCGACCACAGCACCTTGGAGACCTTATTTCACGGACAGCCCTCGTATATTCCTTTTTTTAACTTTATGAGTGAAATCTCAAATTATAATATTGAATTAAATGAAGACAATATTAGTGCGGACGAATATATGAGGTGTAAAGGGAATATATGTAGAGTTTTTAATTAAATAAAGACAATATTAGCGAAACTCAATCGAAAATCTGGAGGCAGAAAAATCAGAAAAGGATATTGGCACCTCTGGGACACGAACCCAGGACCCTTTGCTTACATGGCAAGTGAGGTGCCAATATCCTTTTCTGATTTTTCTGTCTCCAGATTTTCGATTGAGTTTCGCTAATATTGTCTTTATTTAATTAAAAACTCTACATATATTCCCTTTACACCTCATATATTCGTCCGCACTTGGAACACTGTACACCGATCTGGACTCCTTTATACCAAGCCCATATTGAAAGAATAGAAAGAATTAAAAAAAAAAATTTAAAACATAAATTATGAACTCAACTTCTCAAATTATGCTGATTCCATTAAATTTTACAATTTTAAATCCCTCCAAACACGACGTCTAATTTTTGACCACATCCTATTGTTTAAAAATCTAAATAATGACCTGGACTCAACAGAACTTACCAATTTAATAAATTTTCATATTCCGTCAAGATCAACCCGACAATCGGATTTATTTTATTTACCCGCAAGTAGATTCAAAATTAGAAAAAATTCCCCAATTTCTCGTGTAGGTATGTGCACAATATAATACAAAATTTCACAGCATTGACATTTTTAGTAATAACCTAAAGAAATATCGATATGAAGTAACGCGTACGATCAATTTTATTAATATGAGAATATAGAATGTATCGGAAGCATCTCCTATCATTTTCCTATATTCCTCTTCCTCTCCCCTTCCTACAACCCAAAATTAATTTTAAGATATTAAAACTTCATTTCCGATGTAGGTACTTTAGCATAAGAAACTTCTGTGGCTTGACTTCAGTTCACTTGTAAACCTATCACTGTATATGTATTATGTAAAACCTGTTTTTTTCTTACAAATAAATAAATAATATATACACACACGATATGCATGTCACTATGCCCCCTCAAGTAAAAGTTATTGAGTTCGCAGATGACATAGCTTTCTTCTTATCATCCAAAATCATCCCACCCGCCATCAAATATCTTAATGAAGCCATGAATGCCCTTTGCACATGGCTCACTTTAAATGGTCTTGAACTTTCAGTCCAAAAGAGTCAGTGTGTCACCTTCTCAAACTGTCATAAAAACCCCCCTGTTCAAATTTTATTTAAAAACTCTCCAATCCCCAATAAACACCTCTGAAGTTAAATTTTTGGGAGTAACATTTGATAGGAAACTTAAATGGTCTTCCCATATTCATAACATAGTTACTAAATGTGATTTTTTTTTAAATATCATCAGATCATTTGGTGGGGTGCACACGCTACTTGCATTAAGTTGCTATATGATGCACTTAGGTATTTGAAGCCGTCTCGACTATGCCTGACCACTTTTTAGTACTGCATCCAAAAATGCACTCAGTAAATTAGATAAAATTCAATCGAAGTCATTGTGAATAATAACTGGAGCGATGCAATCGTCGCCCATCAATTCCCTTCAAGTAGAATGTTCTGATCCCCCACTTTATTTAAGGCGTCAATTGTTTGCTGCCAAATTTGTTCTTAAATGTTTAAATTCTAAATGTCATCAGGTTATTCCCAGAGTCTCGTTGTTCAAAGACTCTACACATTTATCTATAATCAGAGGTAGAACTAAACCTCTTCCTGCCATCTGTAAAATTTTTTGCTCTCTCTCAGAGCTTCAAAGTATCCAAAATGATCTTCTTCCTTTGTACAAATTAAAATATAGTCACGTCACCCTATCCCCAACAATTTTAGAAGGGATCGGCATTTATTTATATATTTTGTTACACTCGGTACTTTCAATAACATGTTCAATGACATTATTTCTTCTAAATGGCCCAACTCTTCTCTTTTATTTACTGATGGCTCCAAATCTCCAGACTCTCTTAACTGTGGTATAGGTATTAACGTTTACCACAATACTTCTAATAATAGAATATTTTAATCAATTTCAAACCAATTTTCAATATTTTCTGTCGAGTGCATTGCAATAATTGAATCTCTCAAATATATAATCAAAAATAATTGTAAACATTCTCTTGTTCTCTCGAACTCGCTCAGTTCCCTCCAAAAACTTCCTCTCCTGAAAAAATCCTGTCTTCTTCATCCTGATGATCACTTTGTATGCCTTATTAGAGTGCTGATAGCCTCCATTAAGTTCTGGAAAAACCGTAACTCTTGTTTGGATTCCTGGACATGTTGGCATACATAGTGGGTAACGATATTGCTGATTCCTTGGCAAAACAAGGAGCGTCCAACCCTACTGTTACCCTCGTAAACCATATTCCCCTATCTGATAATTTTTCCATCATCAAAGATAGATCCCGCAATGTTTGGGCAGAGTATTGGAGCATTGCTAGTCGATCGAACGGTGCCCGCTACGCATCAATTCAAAGGACTATCCCATCAAAACCGTGGTTTCAAAAAATCCCCCATTTTTCCAAAAAAGAAATTTCCTCACTTATTCAAATGAGAATCGGACATTGTTCCGTTCCTTCTCACTTTTTTAAAATTCACATCCTTGACTCCCCAGATTGTACATTCTATGGTCTAGATGTGGGAACTTTAGATCACATATTTTTTGGTTGTTCCTCTCTAAATAAATATCCTCTATCAAGCGTTATCTATACTTGCCTCCCCTCCATTCAAGAATTCGTCTCTTCTAAGTCTGAACTCGACTACAATCTTCCATATAATTCTAAAATTTGCTCATTTAAATAAAATTAATGTTTAAATTCATCTTTCCTTGCTCTGTAATTTTAAATGATGGCCTAGAACACCCTTGAAGGGTGAAAACCAGATATAATTGAAAAAAAACATCTGGGCCTGCTTACTGTTATAGAAGTCGTCAAACTAATCAAAATAAAAATAAATAAAACATGTTTTCAATGAATTTATTATCACTTTACATATAATAATTGGAATAAACATACAATCACACACATAACAATTAGGTACAATATTATAACATTCATAACCACATGTCATAACCACAGTTTTGCAAGTCATCATTATAACAAGATAATAATATAGAAAATAATTAATTTTATATTGTGTAAGTATGAAATAAAAAATATATAGAAGATGACAGAAGGGTTATCTGATAAAGGATAATCGGTAAAGGGTAATACCCAAAAGGAGGGGGACTTTTTTAATGCTCCGTAAGATCCATCAAATAAGTCAACTACATAACACTCAGACTAGCAGAGCCCAAAGTTCGTAGAAAATGCGTTTAAAAAGGTTAGCTCATACAGGCCTTTTTCGAAAAAAATCTTCTTGAGCCGCTTTCGAATGCGTAGCGTAGTTTGAAGTCCCGAAACCAGTTATATTTTTTTACCCTTATAGCAGTTAATTTAAACCTGGAACATGGAATTCAAACCACGTTATGAATTTTTAGCCAATCACCGCTTTACCCCCTTGATGAGTTAACCTTGTTAAACGCATTTTATACGAACCTTGGGCAGAACCTGTACACATAGAAATAATAAATTATTGCTCCAATTATAAATTGTAGGTTAAAAATAGTCCAATTGATCAGTAAACTCTTTGTAAAGTAGTCCCAGAGAAGGTTGTATGTAATGTCATCGACAATCGTCCGAAAATAGGAAGTTTATGACTAGCCGGGTTTAAAAAGCAGAGCGACCCACCGTGCGCCGCCTGACACTATTTTCGTAATAACTTACTTGTTATTTGCAAATTATTTTTTGTAAATTTTACCTTCTTACCAGAAAATGTGTTTATATATTTATAAAAATTGAATATATATCCTATCCTGTGTACAAGGTGGGGCAAAAGTAATAATCCGATGTTCTTTTGCTGTAATTTTTTGGTTTAATGAAAAACTTTGTTTCTGCTTGTGAAATTTGTTTATTTAATCCATTAGAATTTATTCCATTAAGTTGAGAAAATTATATCCTAGGCTCAAGCCATCGTGAATCTCAATGAAGAGGTGGACGATTTTTCATTGAAAATTATAATGAGTGATGAAACTCATTTCCATCTTAGCGGTTATGTAAATAAATAAAATAATCATTTCAGAAGCACCGAAAATCCGTGTATCACCCACGAAGAGCCATTACACCCGCTAAAAGTTATTGCAAGGTGTACTGTTATCGGGCTATTTTTTTGAGAACGCCACGGGCCAAACGACGACTGTGGACGGCGCGCACTATAGAGCCATGATTACCGATTTTTTTCTTCCTCAATTGGAAGAATTGGGTCTGGAGAACATGTGGTTCCAACAGAACGGTGCAAGGGCGCACACTGCTCGAGCCACAATCGATATTCTGAAGGAGATTTGCACTGGCTGGCTAGATCACCCGATTAACCATTCCAGACTTCTTTTTATGGGGTTTTTGAAGTCGCGGGTTTACGTCAACAAGCCTCAGACTCTTGAAGCCCTTAAGGAGAATATTCGCCAGGAATGTGAGAACCTGTCGCCTAAAGTTCTGGCAAGAATGATGGAAAATGCCATAAAACGGGCCTGTTTGGTCATCAACTCTGGCGGTGGCCACCTGGCCGATATCATTTTCTCGACTTGATGGAATAAATTCTAATGGATAAAATAAACAAATTTCACAGACAGAACCAAAGTTTTTCATTAAAAAAAAATTACAGAAAAAGAACATCGGATGATTACTTTTGACCCATCCTGTAGTATCCCCAGGATAGCTAGTTATATTCAGAGAAACCTTTTTTCGTTATCTCTCGGATGTTACAGGGCCCTTGAGGTGATTTTTCACAAAAACTTCCAAATATTATTATTAAAATAAAATGTATAGTAAAAATATGAAAATATTTGATTTTTATTATACGACTGTGTCTTATTATACAACTGATTTTTATTATACGAGGAAAAAGGTAGTAACCCTCAAAAACAAACTTTTATAGGGGAAATGAAAAACATTGCAAAAGAATAATAAAAAAATCATATCAAGGCAAGTAAGGGCTAGTCGATAACTGTTGCATTCAATACTGCTTACAAATTACAGCTTCAAAATCACTTGAAAATGGATTGTAAACATAGACATATTAATAGACCAGAACAGAAAGGTGAGGGGTAGAAATCAACTAAAGCGGGACGAAGAGCGGGAAGATGGCTTTGGTGATATGTGATTCGTAAAAACTCAACATGACAGTATATAGGCATCTCGCATTATAATATCACCATTTAGTTCTTAAAAGTAAACTCTGCTTTTGAATGAATAGACCTTTTTATAATTGCTCGCCGAATAATGAACAAATTTGCGAAGTCCAAATACGGCAAAGTAAGGTCGCCTATAAGGTCGAGTCCAATATTTTGTTGCCGTATTTAGTTAAGACACTTTTACAAATGTTTCATAATTTACTTACCCCGGTAAACAGCGACGGGCACACGCCATGTATCTTGAGTGATAGTATATATTACAAAAACAATCATATTATGTGATCTGAATTAGCTTAAAATAGTGTAAAATAATGCTTGCCTATGGAATGTAATACGACTATTGGGTTTATTCTCTTTTTCACTTCTATTTTTACACGTTTTTAAAACACAAGCCACTATTTGTACAGTGTTATTTCGTAAAATGCACTGATGAGTGCTTGACGCTGGCTCGAGAAGAATGATGACGTCACATTTTTTAGATTAACGCGAAGCCATACTCGATCACAGCCGGTTCCAATGGAATGGTTCCAATGGGAGGGGGGAATAATACGCTTTTATCACTTTTATCAATGGAAGAGAAAATTAGAGGAAATTGCTGCAAACCAATCCCAGGATTGAAACCAGAGAAAGATCACTTAGGGCAGGTCTACTAATATTCATATGTCTATGATTGTAAATAATTTAAAGAAATGAGATGAAATGGTGTGTGCTGGATAGTGCAGGAAAAAAACAAAGTACGAAATAAAAAGGAATAATCAATCACTTACAAAAACCAATCATCTCTGTGAAGCAGCACAAGACACAACAGCATTATAGTTGTATAGTTCCATCACGATACCTTGAGGTAATAAAATTAATTAAAATGAATGAGTACAAAAAGATATTATGTACTTCCGAGATGGTCAAATTCTTTTTTTTTGTGGTTAAAAACGAGATTAACAATTTAATATTTTCCAAAAACTTCTTCTGTTTTCAAAACAAATGCACTATTTTGCTTGCCATTGTTCCAAATTTCAAATACTTTTCTAGCAAGGGGATGGTTAGGGAAAGGTAGGAACTAGACGAATGCCATCAAGGTAGGAACTAAGCATATTCTCATTTCAAAATCAAACAATAACCATTTAGAATTTTTACATCTTGATGCATAAATAAAATTAATAATTATTAAAGATTAACCTTTAAATCTGAGGGTTGAACCCTTTTTCCTTGCCAAATTGTCTAACCATTCTATTAATAGGCCACTTGCATCACATTTAAAAAAAAAAAATTCCGGTTTAGGCAAATATTCTAAGACATTCTGTATTTTTTTTTTATCGTATTTTTAAAACCCAGGCGATTTTTTGAAAATTTCAATCCGAAAAATCAGACCATTTTTTATAAACCGGAAATATGGGACATAATTTTATGGGTGTGAAAAAACGATAATTACATAGCCGAAAATCATTTAAAAAAAAGAACGTTTTCCACACAAATAGCTATAAATTGTACGGGGTTCTCTTCGTAACATCTGTAAAAACAACGCCATCTTTATCAAAAAATGAAACCAAAGGATAAGTTCGCATAGAACAAACAATAAATCTAGTGAACGTTAAACGAAAATTCAAAAATTCGGCGGAAATCAGAGTGTTGCCATGTAAAAAAAATCAATCAGTGTGGAATTTTACAAAATTAAAGGAACATAATCGGAGACGGGACATTTTCATGTAGTGACGTCACAAGCTCAAATAATGGATTTATTTATTTAAAAATAAAAAAAACTATACATTTCTAAAAATTTTTACCGACATTTTCGAAATCTTAGTTCAAAAATCTATCCACACGATTTTTTCCAAGTCGTTATGAAATCCATGCAAGTGGCCTATTATATTGCTTAAAACATAATGTATATGTACATATCTATATATATATTTCATGTTTTATTTTTTAGTATGAAATCTATGTAGAAACAACAGTGGGGGAAAATCGAAAGAATCTATAATATTTATTTCTGTACCCGAGTAGCATACAGATGCAAGTCCAAAATTTGAAGAAATGCGTTTTTGATGCAGACTTGAAGTAAATTATCATGTTTATCAGTGGCAGAAAGATACAGGTCCTATCATGTAGAAAAAATTGGATTTTCGAAAATATATGCGGATGCAACTACCTTTGATGGAACAACTATCTTAGAAGCAGAAAGATGTACATGGACTTGCATCTTTATGATTTAGTTTCATTTTGAGTATTATCATTCAAATTTATTTATTATTATCCTTCTGCCTCTAACATTACTACGCTTTCTATGAAAGTAAACAATTTTCAAACATTGATCCTTTCATAATACACCACATGTCATAAAAAAATATTCCATTTCATTTTGAAGCAGAAGGACTCAAGTCCATGTTTTTGTTTGACTCAAGTTAACGTTTTTTTTAAGTATATTTTTAAAGGCTTTACGTATAAAATATTTCGTTTTATTTGCTCGTTTTTGAAACAAAACTAATTGATTTGATAATTACTTTTTTGTTATCTATCAGAAATGGATATCCGTAGAAGTTATGAGACCATAGTTATAGAAAAAATAGTTTTTTGGCTCTCCTAAACATTTACCTTTTTCGACTTGCATCCGTATGCTTCTCAGGTAGAGTTTATAATTCAAGAGTTTTGGAACAGTTTTTAATTTAGTGATAATTTTAACTAATCTATAAATCATTAGTTTTCAAACTAGAAGAAACATGTTTTTCAACAAATTTCATATGAATTTCTTTACGCTCAATAACAAAGAATGATCGATTAATTACGGAAAAAAAAGTTTTTAAACTATGTTTGATTCTGTAAAAAGTGATTCAAATTGACGACACGAGATTAAAAAAATCAAGTTGTCATTTCAATAAAACCTTTGATTATTGGCTTGAAAGTTCAATCCCTCAACTCCATATAATTGAAATATCATTTTGGTTCATCTGCTTGCAATTTTTGAAGTTTAAAAACTGAACTTAAGTTTTTAAAAAATAATTCCCAGTAAAACATGTGCAGAACTTCACAATGGCACGAGGCCTGACCATAATTTCATTCTGTTAGATTGTTGTGTGTCACTAGGGGTAGGAAATAGAGCTAATCTCAGTACATTTTAGGTAGTAGGTGGTTTACAACCTTTTTCCTTTTTATAAAGTGAAGCATGAACAAACACAGATGTGGGTTAAGTCGTTTTTTTTCACTGTGTATTTTAGATATCTTTGAATTTTTAAAACTAAAACGGAATTTTTACAAAGATTTAGATTTTTGTGGGAAGAAGGAATCACCTTCTTCCCGAATTTTTATTGGGTGGTCAAGATAACAATTATGTAAAAAAAGTCATTTTAACAAAACTTGATGGTTGCCTTTTCCAAAACATTCAATATTTTCCAGCTGAATAATCATTCTTCACAATAAAAATAAGTCATAAAGAATTATTTAATAAGAACTATTTTTATTTACAGGCTTTCCTGTAAATAAAAATAGTACTACATATATGACTTTGGCAAATCGGAATTATGACATTTGACATGGAATTCACAGATAAAATAAATATGTGTACAAGTGACGAAATGACAACTTAGAATAATATTAAGATAATTTTTTTCTTGCCAAGCGAATAAAATATATTTTAGTATGCTAGGAGCATTTTTTAAGGTTCAAAATACCATATAATGGAGACAAGTGCAGTGAGCTACTAGCATATCCGCTACAGATACAATGGCACGCAATGGTGCAATGGTACAATGGTGGTTTTTGCATACATCTAAATAAATATTCAAAAAC
This sequence comes from Limnephilus lunatus, assembly GCA_917563855.2. Lineage (NCBI taxonomy): Eukaryota > Metazoa > Arthropoda > Insecta > Trichoptera > Limnephilidae > Limnephilus > Limnephilus lunatus. The sequence continues at coordinate 71,238,951 of OU830598.1, read as the reverse complement.
AAACAAGGATATCTTGGCATTCCAACGGTTAATGGGTAAATTAAAAATACATAATGAAGCTGGAAAGGAAAAATGGCTAAAGCGCAATTCAGCTGGAAAGGGAAAATAGCTAAAGCGCCATTCACATGGGAAGGAAAAATGGCTCAAGCACCAAACAGCTGTATGGCGCTTCAGCCACTCTTTCGTTCCAGCTGCATGGCACTTTAGCCATTTTTTTCCTCTCCAGTGTCGGTAATACATATACATATGTACGTATTACTATTGTTATATCCACATTATTTATGGGATTTACCCAAACAATATTATGATAAGTAAATATTTGTAATATTTTTTAATTCAAATGAGTAATTGCATAAATTTTAACTGTAATACATAAAGTGATAATAATATGAAGAAGAAAAATTAACAAGCGCAGAATAAAATATTTTATGAGAAACATAATAATTTGCATAGTAAAAGCAAAAACATCCATTTGAATAATTTCAAATGATAGCATATAAAGATTTAAAAATTCAATAAGCGGAAGCACTTAATAATAACATTTTAATAAAAAATAAACCAAATGGTAACAGAATAATAAAGCATCTTTAAAAATAAAGTAAATATTGGCTGAAAGCTGCATAATATAAAAACATATTCATAAATAACATCACAGGTTTAATAAAGCAATACGTATAAGCAATGCAAAAGCAGGCTGTAGTCAAATTAACTCCTATTTAAAATAAAAATAAAATAAAATTCCAAAACATAGCAAAAAATAACAATTTAATAGCAATAAGCTCGGCATTAAAACTAAATAAATACATATTTATTTATATTATTATCAATATAAGATTCCTAAAATACTTGAACGTTTTAAGTAAAATACCTTCAATTTCATAGTGTTATAAAATGTGGATAAAAAGCGTTAAAGCATAAGATAATTTTTTAAAGCTGCATTCAAACGACTAAAATATAATAAATTTGACTTCTTAGCTTGTAAAAGCAAAAAGGATAACTGCCCTCTTACGTTTTGTACTTTTTCATTGTAAAAATTAAAAAATAATATCATCAATACTCAATAACATTTGGCTCAAAAAAAACCATCAAAAGTAACAGATAAGGTAAAAAAAAATATTTTAACCAATTTTCCTACTCATCAACAATAATTTCTATAGCATAATAGCAAATATCAAGCAACAAAGCGAAGCCACACATTAAATATTAAATCTAAAAGAGCTTACAATTACATAGGTCAATAGACTACAACCTTAGCAGAATTAATATTCTGTGAACACAATACGTTAATAATTCATCACAAACCATATCATCAGGAAGAATAATACAACATACAAACACGATACGCACGTTTCATTCCTGTTGATACAACATATACGAACGAGGAAAAATGTATAAAAACAAAATTGTACTAGTACTCTAAAACTATGCTTAAAATTATTAGGTTACTTCAATCTTAAACGACACATTGATTTGTACTTCGATAATAATTGGTAAACAGAGACACGAAAGATAATCCCTTGAAAATCAGTTGTAAACATTTGAAACATACAAAAATAACAGTCTTTTATTAGTGAAAACTAATCATAAACAATTTAGTAAAATATCATTGTTTAATCAATATCGGTCAGATCAGTTGAGTATTCAAAGTTTTGTTGAAAACGTAACAGATAATATATAAATCAATCAGTAAATAGTTGTGAAACATAAATATATTCAATTCCTAATTAATATTATATTCCTTGATTTCATTATATATTGAAAGCTATTTCCATTCAATAATTTGAAAGCTCAAAAATATACAGTTTAGCAAAAGTTTTTCAATTCACCTGCCTCTCAATGATGCCCACCTGAGTGGCAACATAGTTCCCCTGTCTTCACTGTACAGACAGGGGCACTCTTGTGAGGTGTTAAAAAAAATATTTCAATGGCGATAATAATATTTACATCATGAAAACATAACAAAGCATTTAAAAAATATATCTGTAATTAAAAAATATAAGATACATATTTATAAATATGTATCAATGTTAAGGGTAATAGTAAATGTGTTATATTAGTCATAACTGTAAATAATTAATTAATTACAACCGTCCAAAGTACATAGAAGAAAATAATGTAGGGCATTATTAGCTCTCCTTGCTCCTGATTTTAATAATTTTTTTAGATATATAATTAATAACTTAAAACATCGCATTTTGAATTACTTTCGAATATGTACATCTATTTTAAGTAATAATTTATACACAATTCCTGAACAACACATGGAATAAACAGTGTCCGGAACTTGTGATACCTATGTCACATTTGGAGGCGATTTTGTGGAATAGCTTTTCATGTTTTGAGTTTTCGTTCTCGAGTAAACCGAGTGCAAAGTTGAATTTTTTGTATTCAAAATATTCAGTCGCTACGGGGTTACTGTATTATTTCTGTGAAAATGTTTTGAAAATTGTTCCAAAGGTGTTTTAACCATTTAGTTGCCGATTAAATGAAGAAAAAAAAATTAAATGCACATATCGAAACAATTTTTTTTTCTATGTTTCTTTATGTGATGTAAATTCACCAGTTTCCAGCTTGTGCTTCAAGTTTCCGGACACCGTGCATAAAATACAGGTTAATTTGCATCCCAACAAAACAACGTCAGAAGTAAGCGAACTTGAGTATTTTGGAATGCTTAAATTATATAATATGTAATATTATACAAGTGTAAATAATATTTTTTAAATAAATACTGATGGTGAAATTACATGTTATGTAAAAAATCATGGAAATCAATTCTATTTCTCTGTCGTTGGTACGATGAAAGAATTCTTTTTATCGGAATGTGTGGAATCTGATGTCCCGCTGGAAAGCAAAGCCGTCAGAGTGGCGTGAGAAGCGCTCAAGTTACTCGAATTAGAGCCCGAGGTTCGGGTTGTGTTCATCTTCTGAGTCGGCGGAGTCAAGAAAGTTTTATTGACTCCTGCACTGCCCAGAGTAAGAACTTTCTTCAGCATCGCTGAAGAGTTACATGTATTGTCGATCATGGCTTTAGTCGTCGTTATGGACGCATCATCGTCCATTTTAGAATGAGAGCTTTTAGAGGAATAAGTAATTCCGGAAACGCACGGTTGAGTGGTGGAAGATTTACCCACGGTAAGGGTATTAGTATTTATGATTGTAGGTTTAGACAGCTCGCTTCTGGTGATATTCATTCCGCGGTTGATCATGTTGCGAGACACAATGGCATTGTGGAGGATGTTCCCTGAAGAAAAGTTCTTGGTGGCAATGTTTATGAAGTTACCTGCGTTGATTATGTTACCACCGATGGCGGGGCGAGTGCCAAAACCGATAATCGTGGATCCCGGAGTGATTGCCTTTGTCGTACTTGCCAAACTAAAATAAATAAAAGTTGTTAAAACATTTATTAAAACTATAACATTATTTACAAGAAATCACATGTACATATATTAGTACAAGTATGTGCCAATTTTGAGATACAATGTTACATAAAGTATTTTATAAATGCATTTGGACTTTACACATCAGGGATTTTCTTAGCCACCAATTGAAATAGCAGAGAAAGCTAAAGTGAATTTATGCTTTCATCTTCTTCACGTGAAAACAATTTTTGGTACATAAGTAATTAAAAATAAATGATAGGGTGAAAAAAACAAAATTTGATAATAATAACATACATATAAGAGTAATTGAAATAATTTACCTGTAAACAGTTCTTGTTGTTGGCTGCATGATATTCGGCTGCAGAGTGATGGTATTGGAATGAGAGGGAGACATTTGAGAGATAACCTGAGCATGAGAAACGGGAGAGTTTTGAGAGAATGTATTGAGGGCTTGAGTGAATGTGACAGGGTTATTCGGGTGGGGAAAGGAAGAGGGAGAAGAAGTGATATGGGAAGCAGTCACGGACGTAGACTTCACCAAGGTATTGGGCATAGATGCAGACACATAGGTGTGAACTATATTGGATGCCATTGGACCAACTGCGATGCTGCCAACAAATGATGTGACTATACTGGGTCTTGAGACTGCATTCTCTTGAGATGTCTGGTTGTAGTTGACCTAAAAAAGTAAAAAAAAAAACATAAAAATTATATAAAATAAAAAATTATAAAAAATTATATTCAAACAATATTTAAATTAATTTTCTTACAGTGTTAGCGCTAACTCCGGAAGAATTAGGCGAAGAAGTAAGCAAATTAGTTGTATCTCCCGACATAAATAGATCCCCTCCACCGCCGCCATCGGATATTCTATCAAAACTCTTCTTGACATCGGCCTCTGAATCCACATAAGTGCAAAAGTCACTGCTGAGAAACTCAATATCAGCATCAATGAACTCGGTTGCGGCATTCAGCTCTACTTTTTCAGAATTATCGCCCTGATTTCCGCTGATGCATTTCCAGTAGTTATTGTCCATGTTTGAAACTCCCGCTGAGACGATTGAGGTGAAGTTGCCGCACGGTTGAATAATCTGCTGACTGTTGCCGTTACTGTCATACTTGAAGGATCTATCCCCGCAATTTTCCATTTTTACCAGTTGGTTGTTGGACGTGAACGGAAACTGTTGATCCACAATATCCTCATTGTTTAGATTCTTGTAATGATCTCTGGGTTGGTCATCTGTTTGTTCCATCTTAACATTGACAGCGTCTGAGGAATCTTCTGGTTCTTCCAGCTTGATTTGAGATTTGAGTATAGGGACATCGATTGGAGGAGGGGTAGGGGTCGGGGTGCTAGATGTATAGTCTTCGCTCATCTCTCCGCGACGACAGAGATATGCTTGAATTTTCCTTAGCATAAAGGGTGGGGCCCGAAAGCCTGAGAGTTCATTCAAACGCAGAGCGGGGCTGTGACGGTAATCTTCACTGCATACTAATTCTTCAATATCTTCCAAAACCTACAAGAAAGGTAATAAAAATATATTAGGTGTAGAGACTATTTCATTGGAGTACTTTAACCTGTTGAACTGGGGATAATATTTCGAAAACCGTGCAAAAATTACATTGATGAGTTCTGAACAAAAATCAATATAAAAACAATAGCGATTTTTTTCTGTTTACCAGATAATCTTATTATGTATACACATATGTATATTACATGATAATATCGTAGGAAGTTTTCCAGAATAGCTAACTAACTAAAAAAAAAGATTAAAAAAATCTCCCATTTGAGAAATAATTGTCAAAAAAATATATTCATACTATAAACTGATTTTATTATTCTACAATAACCTGAATTCATTCATTCAAATTCATCCAGAGTTAGCTACAATAATCAAATAGAACACAGGTCCCAGATTGATATTGGAGCAAGCGATTCTGACCTTGTACTTCATACAGTTTCTTTATACATGAGGGTTAAAATCGCATTTAAAAAAAAAGTTAAGTTTTTTTTTGTGCCTTCCGGCGGGCGAGCCACAGATGAGAGGTTAAAAATTCAGAAATATGGATGCATGACAATATCCTGAAAGTCAAAATCCCGAAAGCCAAAAATCCAAAAACTGCAACCTCAAATTATAAACTTTCCTAAAAAAAATTATTTCCCAAATAATCATCTGTAAAGAAGCAACCATCTCAAAGTAGTTAGGAACTATAAAAAAGGTGTTTGGATAGGTTAACCACTCTAAACTTGCCATTGTGCAAGTTTTTTGTCTTAAACGAACTGTCAGATTATAAAAACTTTGTGTTATTTCCGCTACACAATTAAAGCTCTTTAAATGAAACATTTCTGAACGTAGCCGAATACTAAAAACTGTATAATGAATAATAGATCACTTTGTTTAAACCACTATATTATAAACAATATCTACATGTTTCCATAACAATGTTATCTTCATCAGGATATGTTAACTTAAAGAAAATTTATTTATTTTTATTTTCTTTAAATTAACATATCCTGATGAAGATAACATTGTTATGGAAACATGTAGATATTGTTTATAATATAGTGGTTTAAACAAAGTGATCTATTATTCATTATACATATAATTAATGATGCCACAAAGTAATTTTGCGAAGTTTGAAGAAGTAACTAAAAACTGTTTTTGAAAGGTTATGAAATAAACTTTTAATTTGTATTATTACAAATAAATAATAACATTTGTAAATATTAAAATTTAGAATGCAAACATAAAAAAATTGTAAAAATGACCCACGTGATGTTTTATGTGAAAACGGTACTAAAATCACAGATTATGTAAAAAAAAAACACTTATTCTATCGTATAAATGTATAATAAACAATTTTTTCACCTCACGTTGTTACCATTTCACACAAAAATATTTTAATAAAAAACTAAGAAATGACAATCCAACAAGATGGAGGTTCCATTCGGCTCAGATAATTAATCTATGCGTTCCATAGATATTTTTGAATACAGACGCGTAGTGTGATGGAAATAAATAAATTTTTGTAAAATCTCACGTGTTTATGTCAAAAGACGCTCTAATGTCTTGACCGCTATTATCATATTCGCGTCTTTTGACGCTCTAATGTTCCAAGTGGTTAAGAGGACATTACCAGAGAAACCAGAAATATGTCATTTTCAAATCAGTGTTTAGACTTATTGACTCGTTTCCACAAAAAATTATAAATTGATTTTGAAAGATTGTTCTTTTATCTGGTAAAGTTATGGATTAAATTTTGAGAAAAAATGTTTATTTTAAGTATAATAAGGTTATACCATAGGTCGTTGGCAGATTTGTTATATTTTCAAAAAAGTACATGTATTATACAACACCAATTTCAAATCATATAATCATGCAGTTAAATAAATCCATACATTATCTTGTACAGTTATGTTTTAGAATTTTAATTTTAGTTTAAATAAAATCATTAAAAAATATATACGTACATGTGTTTCTTGACGTAAATTGGCCAGTTTGTGTATTTATTTGCGTACTTCCAAACTAATATATTTCAAGATTTTTTTAAATACTTATTTTGCTAAGACATTATTGACAAGTCATAAAAATTTTGATCGAAAAATAATCATAAGAAGTAATTAATATTAATTAATTTACAGCTCGCGTTTTACCATTTTTCTTATAGCTCGACGACTCGAGAATTGAGAATTCACTCTGCCCGCAAACGTGGCAGCCGGCGGTTGTCTCCGCGGCGCTCTGTATCGTAATATTTGGAAATGACGAATTTAAAACAAAACCAAATAATACGATTTCATTGTTTCATGTTTGTAAAAACTACAGGGTTTACCGAACGCAAAAATTCATATTCATTGAATATTTTTATGAAAATTTTGAAATTTTTTTTTATTGTAAATTATTCTAATGTGAATACCGCACAAGAGTCCCAACAGCTTCAAAATAATTTTTTTGAAGTAAAACTTCTTTGCGCACGCTCGACACATGGGGGGTAAGCTGGTAAATGCGTTACGAAAAGTGATGATTGTTACGAAAAATGTCCTGCGAACGGTAATCGATGCGAGCGGTGATCTTAACGAACGCATGTTATTCGTATTATTGTTAATGGACTATTTTTCCGTAAATAAATAAATAAATTATATACAGTGGGTACCCGGCATGCGTTGCAAGACCAATGTAACCTCGGGGTTAACTAAACTGTAATGGTTCCATCCCAAGTCCCAAGAAACTACATTATATTGCAAGCGGCTGCACTATATAACATTATATACAACGGGTACCCGGCATGCGTTGCAAGACCAATGTAACCTCGGGGTTAACTAAACTGTAACGGTTCCATCCCAAGTTCCGAGAAACTACATTATATTGCAAGCGCCTGGACTATATAACATTATATACAACGGGTACCCGGCATGCGTTGCAAGGCCACTGTAACCTCGGGGTCAACTAAACTGTAATGATTCCATCCCAAGTCCCGGGAAACTACATTATATTGCAAGCGCCTGCACTATATAACATTAAATACAGCGGGTACCCGGCATGCGTTGCAAGGCCACTATAACCTCGGGGTCAACTAAACTGTAATGGTTCCATCCCAAGTCCCGGAAAACTGCATTATAATGCAAGCGCCTGCACTATATAACATTATATATAGCGGACACCCGGCGGGCGTTGCCAGGCCACTCAAAGAAAGAAAGGGTTTGTGCGCTTTAATTCTGTTTGTTGAAGTGCTTTTGAATAGGTTCACATAAATTTTTGTGTTGTCGTCCGACACGTCCGCAGGTCGAATACAGCTGTCCGTTTGAGAAGTATGTTTTTTTTTAAATTTATTGTTATAAGTTTGTTAAGTTTTACTTCAATCGTGTGGTCTAAAGACTCTAAAGCACACTAAATTTAAAAAATATATATATATTATAAATTATAGTTATGTAATACCGCATAAGAGTCCAACAGCTCCCAAGGGAGAGAGGTTGGAGGAGAGTTGAGATGAGATGAAAGGGGTGGCTGAGGGGGGGGGGGGGGGGGGGGGGGTAAAGGAGCCGGGGGGTGGAGAGGTGTTAGAGGTGGGGGGTAAGGGGAGGGGGGTGGAGAGGTGTTAGAGGTGGGGGGTAAGGGGAGGGGGGTTTAGGGGGGGGGGGGGGGGGGTAAAGGAGCCGGGGGGTGGAGAGGTGTTAGAGGTGGGGGGTAAGGGGAGGGGGGTGGAGAGGTGTTAGAGGTGGGGGGTAAGGGGAGGGGGGTTTAGGGGGGGGGGGGGGTTGAGAGGGGGGTGGGAGGGTAGGCCTTTTTTATATCCATTTTTCGTATTACAAAAATAACAAACACGAGAATCGGGTATGGGTACCACTGCCCCGAGAACCATTTATTAGATAACCAACACGTCTGCCGTAGGTCATCCCAAGCGGTTCGCAACGTTTCATGGCAGGTCGGATCTAGAAAAAGTGGTTGAGGGAGTCCCTTTGACTTCTCCAGCCTTACCCTCTCGGAACATCGCCTTGCACCGCAGTGGGAGGGATGGCCTCATACATCCGCACTCCTGGACACGCTGACCCCCCAGATTTCTACCCACCCCTAATACCCTTTTCCTTCTCCGAAGTTCCTCTCCTTCCTTTCCCTAAAACGAGCCTCCACACAGCATTCCCAAAGTAGAGATAGGCAGTGTGTCGAGCGATTGTAAAAAAACGGTCTCTCCTGATCCGACCTTCCACGTAGACGAACCTCGCCCCATGAACACGAGCTCCCCTGCTAAGTCACTTGGGGTGACCTATGGCAGAGGTTTTGATAATCCAATACATGGTTCCCGAGGCGGCGGTACCCATACCCGCCTTCCAAATTACTGATACTACCTATTGACGGCCGGCGTGGTCAAGGGGTAAGGCTCTTGACTCGCAATCTGAAGGTCGTGGGATCGAATCCCGGCGTAGGCAAATTAATTTTATTTGAATAATTTGGGTAATTTTACAATTATTTAAATTAAAAATAATATATTTAAAAATAATATATTTGCGTCACGTTCCAGAGTGGAAGATACTTTCAGTATCACCCTGGGTGGTGTAAGACCACCATTCAGAATTGAAACTTGCTAGAAATGGCTATAACCGTGTTTAGTGACCAGATCTGAATAGCCAGGTAATTCCTCGCCTTCCTCTCCCCCATCCCCTCCCTACCACCTTCAGCCTCATAATATACCCCATATTTACGTCATAGTCTCACCGGCTCCAGACGGGAGCATTTGGGTCTCTTGTGCGGTATTCACATAAATATAAAATAAACAAATATGCACACGAATAAATATTTTAAAATGAGTAATTTTTTACAATCCAACTGAATATTACTATTTTTTTTCATTAATACCGTACAAGAGTCCCAACTGCTCCCGTCTGGGGCCAGTGGGACTATGGCATCCCTAATTGGGGTATGTTGTAAGGCTGAATGTAGTGGGGAGGGGAAGGATATAGGGAAGAGGAAGGTGGGGAAGTACCTGGCTATTCATATCTGTTCACTAAACACGGCTAAAGCCATTTCAAGCAACGTTTCAATTCTTAATGGTGGTCTTACAGCAGGGCGATACTGAGATATCTAATGGCCGTAAAATACAATTAAAAACAAAATATTAAAAAGAATATAACAAATTGTTTATTCATGTAGGTATCTACTTAATACCTACTGGGTTTACGCATTTTACTTGTATCTATTTATGTTTATGCACTTCGATATACAAATTACAAATAACTACTACTCATCAAAATTCTGGAAGCGAGAATTTAACATCTTCATCCGACCCATACTGTGGCGTCTATACAGTCCTAGCGCGTGAGCTAGTAAATCTCGAAACCAAGCTTGGAGCGGAACGAACTCTAGTTCTAAAAATGCCCGCTAGCGAGTGTGTAGCGATGACGTCGGAATCTGAATTTAAATTTGCTGGTTATTCGCTCTTAAGTAAAAGAAAATGATGGTAGTCTTTTTTGCAAGTGAAGTAAAATCATGAAATACAAACCATAATGTAAGTTCTCCCACCAGCTGGCGTGGTCATGTTCTGATTAGCAATCCACTCCTTGTCAGCCGAGTCAGCTGGATAGCGCAGCAGACCGGCATGTTTGCTATACAGCCTCCCTCGGGACTGGCCCAGACCGAGAACCTGCAATCATTCAAAATCCACAATTAGTTGCAATAGTTCAAAATCCAAAATAACTGCTTTTTTTAAAATTCCATTCAATAATTGGGACAATACATTTTATCCCAAATAAGCGAAGTTTTATCTTTCCGGGAGTACTGATGGGATTAAACGTCAAAAAGCACTTTCGCCAAAGAAGTATGGGCTTTCATTCACTTCAAGCATCTCATAATTGGCACCTCTATGCCGTAAATATTCATTGTACTGCCATCTATTCCAGTAACTTTACAACATATGTATAACTTTTTTTCTTCAAACACAGCAAAGTTATTTTCCGACACCATTTTATTTCAAAATTAATAGAAAACTTAGTTTTAAATATTCTCCCTTTCTCCCTCCCCCTTCCCACTCCCGCCTAACCATTGACACCTTTAGATCTATGTTTATTATTATAAGTAAACCCTTGACATTGCTTACGAAACATGTTGTTTTTTTTAATTGTTTTTTAAAAGTACTTATACGGCCGTAATATTGAGTTATTCCTGGTGATCGGGTGGTTTAAATTCTGACAGCTGCTAATACTCCCGTATTGCGACGGTATAAGAAAATGCGCATGCCGTCGACTGTCCCACCGTTATGAATAACAATTTCACCTAACACGTTGGTGTTCTCTTGGTATTATCTTATTTTGCGATTATGAGTACGGCCAACTATGTATACAGGGTGTTCGAGGTAAAGTGCATTAACTTCGGGAGGTGATTCTACATGATATAAGTAAAAAAGATAAATAACTTTTTTCGAAATTCCAACTTTTAAGGGTAGTTTTGTGATAAAAAGATAAAATTAGAACGGCGTGTGCCGCTTGCTTTATTATATTCCGCTGTTACGATACAGGCCAAGCACAACCATGCAATGTTGCCACAATCGTGCCCGGCGGGCGCTCAGCAAGTAAGATCGTACCTCACACTAAGGATTTTAGTAGTTACGTCTTTTTGTATGGGAAAAAAAAGTTGAAATTTCGGAAAAAGTTGTCAACCTTTTTTACTTCTACCATCATGTAGAATCACCTCCCGAATGCACTATGCACTTTACCCCCAGACACCCTGTATATTATTTGAAACGAGTTAATTGTGAATTAACACAAATTAATAAAATAATATTTATTTGTGCATGCCAGAATTCGAACCCGCGACCTTCGGATTGCGATTCAAAAGCCTTACCTTAGTGTGCGGCAATCCATCCTCTCCACCTGTGAAGAAACGGCGTGATGATTAGTTGGTTAATAAATTTTATGTGTCACCTTGTTAGCGATAGAGCCCATGATGAAGAGTGTGTCCGGGTTGAGCCGGGCGGGGTCCCACTTGTGTGCCGGACACACAGTTCCTTCCGTTCGCCTCTTCCTCCGTGTCGCCGTGCCCACGTCCGAATCCGTGTCTGACTCTTTCCGTTTCCAAGACGGACTCTGTGAAGGAAACAAATTCATTCAAAAATTGTATTTATCAACCCTTCGTAATAACAAGGTTCCATCTGACCCAAAATTGTTATGCGATGCGAAAGCTACTTTAGAGTTCATTATTACAGACAAGATTTGTGAAGCATAATCTACCGTGGTGATATTAAAAATAATCAAATCATATCATTTAATAGAAAAATACAGAAAACAAAAATAAAGTTGTGGTTGATGGTACAATGATGATTGTCTTGTTACTTTAAATGTAATATTGTGTTATTATTTGTATTTTTACTACATGCATGTGTTATTGTTTTTTATTATAAACTGTTCATGTTCTTAAAGCGCCTGCTCTCAAGACAGCTTTTCCTAGTGAGATAGACATAGGACATATTAAATTGTAAGGCTAGAATAAATAAAGATGAATTAATAAATAAAAAAAATTAAAAAAACGGGACTCATTTTTCAGAAACTTATTTACATTTCTTCACTTATTTACAATTTGTTCGTATTCCCTGGACTACCATATAAGGCTACAGGCACGGCCCATCCAAATGTGCACTCGTGCGCCGAAATGCCAAAAAAACTGAACATTTTGCAACTCATTGTATTCATATATAATATTAAATACAATATCAATTACAATACATTAAATACTAAATTGACTAAATACCAAAATATGTATACATGAATTTGGAGGAGAATAATTATCGTGGCCAAAAGCATAGCTTCCAGCGCGCAATTTATGTCGGCTAGGAACCGAGGTACATACCATTCCGCGCTTTTCAGCGAAGCGCCTTGTTTGGGAATTATCATTTGTATGAAGTCCCCAGCAACATGTTCAGACCGTCAAAATACACAATCGTATCGTAAAAATTGCTACTGCGATGCGGCGCATCGAAATGTCCGAAAAATTCCGAAGAAATTCTTCGGGTGAAATGATTATTCTTACGTAGGGTTTGAATAAGACAGTAATCATATTTTTCTCTTGTAAAATGTAACGATGAGTCGACGGGTCAGCGGGTGCGATTATTAGCTTGATGGAGAGGGAACCAATTTGACATTGTCAATATAAGTTTTTGTGACCTTTTGTTTGTGTGCATTTTTGTCACATATTGCAAACTTCATTGAAAAACTGATTACTCAGTAAACCCCCCTACGCCACAAAGAGATACGTTTACTGTGTGTTATTCATTATATAGAAATATTCTGATATCGCTGTTTATAGACATAAAAAAAACTTCTTGCCTTTTTAAAATTGGTGATGTAATAATAAATATGGTCTTTTAAAAATAACAACATGAACCATGAAAATAAAAGCAGAATTATAGCCAATGGCCTGCCAAAACTAGAGGTGGGTAAGTTCTGCATTTTGCCAGAAGCCTCTGAGACTTGCTTTCTTTTAAGTACACGAGTTCTAGGGGCTTTTATTGAGAATTTAAGTTTTAAGTATATTAGCTGTAAGCTGTGATGCTTTATTATAAACTATTATTTTATAATGCACTTCACCCTTTGATTATACCAAGATAACACGCTCTATTTAAATACGACTCCGTGTCTAGCCGAATATTCAAAAATCTAATATACCTACTAAATAATCCCGCGAGAACAGTAGTGTTACGTCAAGCGGTCACGCACGTGTATGTCAATCAGCGGACAGCGATCAAATGATCGCCCGCCGGTCGCGAGTCGCGACGTGTCGTGACTCAAGGGGAAGTGTCATAGTTGGCGGGTCGCGGCGAGTGTCTTGCGGTTCATGCAGTTCCGAGAACCCCAGAGTCGCGACTCGGGAGTGGAGTGGAGAGTGGAGCGCGTCGGGGACGCCGGACGGTGATTCCTAGTTCCTACTACTCAGTACTCGCGGCGAACACGGGGACGCCCGCCGGCCGGTGGAGGCATCCGAGTTTCGGGTTTGGGAACGAGCCCGAGTTCAGGGACAGGGTTCTCTTGGAGTAGTTGCTTTGAAAAAGGAGTAGGAGTAGGAACCGCTTCCCGCAAAGGAGCGGATCACATGAGCCCATTCAGGCTGAACCGACACATCGCTAGCCAAAACTACATTTAATCAACCAAGATTGTAAATCCGCAAAGAAACTTTTACACAAAATTATAATAATAATAATAAATGGATAATGGATAATTTTTATTGCGCCATTTTTTTGTGAATAATCACCTCAAGGGCACTATATGTATGAGTTATGAGTTACTAGACTCGGTCTAATTTTATTTTTTATTTATTTACCTACCTACTTTTGTTTGACGTTTTTGATGAATTAGTCGGTGAACCACCAAAAATTTAAGGCATCGGCCGCGCCTAAAGGTTAAAGCCCGTACCATGGTAGTCGTATATTAGTATAGGTTATATTTATTAAATACTAGCTGGTTCCTGGCATGCGTTGCAATGCCATATTCAAAAAAAAAAATTGTTTCTCCCTGCATGTCCTTTCCCGCGCGTCCCCTTTCCCTCCCACGTTCCCCTTCCATCTTCCCCACCTTCTCTCTTCCATCTTCCCCGCCTTCCCTCTCCCCTCTCTTGCTTCCCCGTCCTGCAAACCCCCCTCCCGCATTCCATATATTCAGTCCCAGTACATTCAGTTTTCAAACAGCTCGCATGCCACCTATTAACATTTTTTTTATTCTAATTTTCATTTCTCATGTCTTACAAATATTCATTTTTGTACATTATTATAAGAACAATTAATCAAATTTGGTACCTGACATAGCTACCTATTTAAAATATCTATAATTCTTGATTCGATTCAAAGTATTACGCGAGTACTTCAATTAAATTCATAAATTTAAAGAGTTTCGAAAATTGAATTTTGATTTAATAATCATTGTTTTGCAAAGTGCCATTATCAAAAAAACTTTTCAGATGTATTGTCATGTGGTTGTAATAATCCAGAAACCTTTGCGGGGGTTAAACTTTGAAAGTTTCAAACATTTCCTAATATAGCGATACATAGACATCTCATATACCTACTTATATATGTACTCATATAAATACTTATACCCAAGCAAGCATATATTGATTTTTATATATTAACTATTAAAACTCTTTCAACTTTTTCCACAAGGTGTTAAAACAAAACTTTATAGCTAAATAGTGTCAGAGATACAACTCACATTAATTAGGTTAAAGGTTGATGTTTAATTTTAACACTGTGACATCAAATAACAATTTGAAAGAACTTTAAACATGGTTTTTTAATAAACAATGATTTTCGCACTTACGGTTCTTTTCGCTAAGTAACCGGATAAAACAGAATAGTGACAAAACATAATATGATAAAAGAATAGATTAGATTAGGTTAGTTTAGATTAAGTTAGGTTAGGTTGGGTTAGATTGAGTTAAGTTAGGTTAGGTGTGATATTTGTTTGTTCATTCTCTTCGCTTTTCTCCAATGTTCTGTTTCCAATCCAAGTCAATCTTTTAGCACTGTTAGTTAGCCATTAGAATGAAAACAGTGATTAACACTAGAAGCGCGGATGGGTCAATTATAAGGGTCGACCGAGATCTCGGTCTCGGTCTCGGTCTCGGCATTCTCGGCTACAAATTCTACCGAGAACTCTGTCTCGGTTCTCGGCGAAAAATCGCCGAGAACCGAGACAGTAACCGAGACCGTTGTAAGTAGGTACGGTATAGGATAATGGGATTCAAATCTACCGCGCGCGTCCAAATTCGTCACTTGGTGTCACGACAGCTCTAGAAAAAAGTAAGTTCTTTTATATGTTGTTGTGATTAATTATAATTACTTTACTAGCCAGAATAAATACATAAACTTTTTAAGTGAATATTAAGATCATTACGTATTTTTTTATACGTATGTTGGAAAGCTGGTAAGTGTACGAAGATTTTTTAGATTCACTGGCCACATTCATCAGAACTCAGAACACATCGATTCGCTGATTTGTATGTTCGTTGCTATTTTTCTTATAACTTTGTTCATAATAAACTGCCAAAAACAGCAATGAACATACAAATCAACTAATCGACAATCTCAAATTATTGTTTAGTTAAATATTTAATATTAGATATATTATATAAAATCTCAAATTATTGTTTAATTAAATATTTAATATTAGATATATTATATAAAATCTCAAATTATTATATAATTAAACATTATTACATTCTTAAAAATATAGTATATTATGAAAAAATAGCGCTATTTCATTTTTTTGTTCAATTTATCTATTCTCGGTCTCGGCTCTCGGTCTCGGCCGAGATTTTAATTTATTCTCGGTCTCGGTCTCGGTCTCGGCCGAGAACGAAAAACCTGTCTCGGTCGACCCTTAGTCAATTATGGCCATTTTAGTTTTGCTACAGTAATGTGAAGATATATATTCAAATAAAACTACTAATTATTATAGAATGTTTTCTATTTGAATATCTGGGTGCATAGTGCTAAGGAGAAGAAAATTTATTTGTGTTTTCCTTGATATACTGTCAAAGTGATATCATCTTTTTTCAGTACTTACTGTACAGTACAACTCTTCTTTTGCTTGTTTGATGCAAGCCGGTTTTCCCAGCGAGCTTTATTTATTGTACAAACAATCCTTGTTCCGTTTGATTTTAGAGTTTCAGCAAGGGATAGAGACGTGAAAAAGTTATCACAAGTGATATTTCTTCCTTTTTTTAGGTATGGCTGCATCAATTTTCTCCATGACTGGGTCAAAATTGACCCAACCGCACTTCTTAGAGGTGAATTTGGATTTTAAAAATATGTATAATGCATTTACGTGGTTCAAGTCTCGTATAAATAATAATCATCATATTTCATGAAAAGTCATAAAAAATTACGATTATACGCAAAATAAAATATTGACTAGAGCAGGAAGAACATCGAAATGGGTCAAATTTGGGACGCCCGCGCTTCTAGTGTTAATAATATGTGAATTGATATTTGTGGCTGAACTCACGCTGCTAGGCCTGCCGAACCTCGAGTCGGCCCCGTTGCTTGACTCCGAGTCGCTCAGCTCCGAGGGCGAGGGGGCGTGGTGCGGGGCACGCAGGGGTTGCGAAGGGGGGTGGGCGGAGGAGCGCGGAGGTGCCGCGTACAGACAGCGTGCGCCATCCAGCATGGCGCGACAGACTGCACGCACCTGAAATGAAATAACAATATTGTTGATTATTAAGTTACGGCATATTATCATCACTCGTCCAAAACGATTTTTATGAATTTTTTTACGTAAATGGTATTTTTTTAGAGGTATACAAATTCAAAATGAAAAAAAAACACATTAAAATAGTGTTAATGTCTATGATATTGGCTTTATTTAACCACTCGGAACATTAGAGCGTCAAAAGACGCAAATATAATAAAAGCGGTCAAGATTTTACAAAAATTGATTTATTTCCATCACTAGTATACGAATTACCATGAAATAAAAAACGGAATATCGATAATGAACGACGCTACGCGCCTGTATTCAAAAATATCTATGGAACATAGAGATTAATTATCTGAGCCGAATGGAACCTCCATCTTGTTTGATTGTCATTTGTTCAAGACATTGTTAGTTTTTTATAAAAATATTTTTGTATGAAATGGTAAAAAAGTGAGATGACAAAATTGTTTATTATTCATTTATACAATAGAATAAGTGTTTTTTTTTTTACATAATCTGTGTTTTTAGTATCGTTTTCACATAAAACATCACGCGGGTCATTTTTACAATTTTTTTATGTTTGCATTCTAATTTTAATATTTACAAATGTTATTATTTATTTGTAATAATAGGTACAACTTGAAAGTTTATTTCATAACCTTTCCAAACTAGTTTTTATAATGAGGCTACGTTTCCCAAAACGTGATTTATGAAGCTTTTAGTAAAAATTGTAAATAACACAAATATTATCACGTTTTGACAGTTTTCTAAGGGACACTTAATAAACAAAAGTCTATTTCTGAGAGTTTAATAGATAATTTTATGCCATTTTGTTTAAATATGATTTCGGGCATATGAGCGCCACGGCTAGCTCGAATGAAGCGCAATCGTGAAGTCCAATTTTTGGACAACTTTATCGAGCAACTGGGCTATATTTCAGCAGTAACACGGCAAATGTTGACTTCCAAATGATTTATCAGCATATCAAATGACTTCACATATCCCCAAAGAAAGTAATCTACTGGTGTGAGATCATATTGTATCACGCCGTGTGGCATGTTGCGCCATCTTGTTGAAACCACAGCTCTGTCACATCAATGCCATTCAGCGGAGGTACGAAGAAGTCAGTAATCATGGTTCTGTAGCGCTCTCCATTGACTGTAACATTCTGGCCATATCTGGATTTTCAAAATAAATTTGCACAATTTCCAAGCGCTGTTCTGACGTCAGTCTATTCATGGTGAAATGGCAAAACGTACTGACTACAAATCAACTTTCAACTGTCAAATTGACAGTCTGTAGAAACAATGCTGCCAGTTTATAAAAAATTTGAAATTTTGAAAAAAAATAAAATTCATTTTCAGCTAAAACAACGTCAATAACATCATATTTGTCAATCTTAGCGCTCTAGCTCACTGAAAACTCACAGAAAGCCACTGGCGGAGACTATATCTCTTGTATTTGAATATCTTTGGGTGGCACTCATTGCTATATTTCCTGACCGTCGCAAATTGTTCTGAAAAGCCCTGCACACTAACACAAAGGAGTCGTCTCTTGAATGCGCACAGAACACACATAAAGTAAACATTGAATATTTTGACATGAGCGACATTTGGAATACTTAGTTTATGCTTTAGACATGTTATAGTGTGCGAACGGCATATTGCGAGCAGCGCTGATATTCGTTGCCGGAACTTCACATGTATTTTTGAAAGCTAATATTGATTTCTTGCGTTATATGTTTGTATAAATTTGTAAGTTAAGTCTTAGCTAGGACTCACACCTCTCAAAATATGTAGATAAAATGAATTATTTGTTTGGGAACCAAACTAATTAATTGTAAGAATTATTAATAGATGTCAGTAGATGCAAACTCCCACTCAGCCATGGAAGCAACTTTATAAAAGATCCAGTTTTGGGTTTTTTAATCCTCTTTTCTTCAACGTAGCCTCATAAACAACATAAACTCCTTGGTCTGTCTTGGGTAGTTGGATCTAACGATATTCACAATGTAATTGGGAATATAACAAATAAAATTCACTAGTCCTTTTAATTTCCTGAAGATGCATTTCATTTACAAGTTTCCTTCCTCCAAAATTTTACATTTGCTCCTACGAGTCGGATAATTTAACGCGAGTGATTGAATTAATAAAAAAGGAACCAGCACTGAAGAAGGAACATCCAGCCAACATGCAGCTTCCAGCATCCAGCCAGCAGCAGAGGACATCAGAGAAAAACATGGGCAAGTGACCAATCCATATCCATACTACCTACCTTACCATTAAAATCCCTTTAAAAAAGCAAAAAATTAATGACATCAATATTGTGAATTACTCATAAAAAATTGTTGCAAGCCGGTATGATCAAGTCTAACAAAAAAATAACTCGACATTGCAGTAGGTAATAAGATTATTGCGAAAAAACTACAGCAATCTTATAAATTCCAAGATTAAAATAATGTTTGTTTGAAATATTTATTTGAATTAACCGCGAAGCCGGTAAAGCAGTTTTGCTAGAGATAACTACTCTATGGGCGAACAAACAAAATTAACAGCGTCGGTATTATATGGTATTATTGTCATTGATTGTCATGTTGTGACGGATTGGGAAGTCAATAACGATCATTTGTGAGGTTATCGGTGCTTTAATACAATAAATATTAGTTGATTAATGGTGATTGTGATTTGGATTACTCTGTGAATTGTAAGTAAACGCCTGATTGAATCAAAATGGATTTAAAAACGCTAATCGCTCAACGAGGAATTTGTAAGGGAAAGGTAACGAGATTCAGAGATTTCGTAAACAAGGATTCACTGACGGAGAACGAATTACAACTTCGTATTAACCGCATCGAACCTTTACTTGATAATTTTGAAGAAATTCCGGATAAGATAGATGCATTATCTCCCGAGGATGATGAAAGCGAACGAGCGAGCTTTGAAAACAACTATCTTAATTTTATTTATTTATTTATTTATTTATTTTATTTTAAATGCACATTTACAGTTATATATAACCAATAATAAACATACATTGTATGTATAAACATACAATGTATTGGCCAGCGCGAAAGAAAGGTTAGCTAAAAGGGATTCCGCAGTCAAGGCTAATAATAATATCAAACTACCGATAATAGAATTACCGAAATTTAAAGGGGATTATTGCGAATGGATAGAGTTCCGAGATGCGTATATATCTTTAGTAGACAGCAATTCTAACCTAGATGCCGTACAAAAATTCTATTTTATATATGTTTAAGCCCCGGTCATAAATTAAAGGATTGCAAATCTAAATTCAATTGCCGTAAATGCGATGGTGAAAATCAAAATACTTTACTTCATTTTAAAAGGGAGGAGGAATCAAAACACGAAAGGGCATCAACATCTTCCGCGAAGGAAGCGCCTTTAGTATCAAATCATGCCGCGAAGGTAGAACAAAATTTCGTGTTATTGTCCACTGCCATCATCAACATAAAAAACAATACAGGAAACTCAATTCAAGCCAGAGTTTTGCTAGATTCTGGGGCGCAATCGAACTTTATAATTGAGGAATTTGCAAATAAATTAAAATTAAAGGCGAAAAGGGCCAACATTCCGGTCACGGGGATCCACAATAAGATTTTAAATATAAAATCTAAAGTTGAATTAAATATTACTTCAAGCTATTCCAAATACGAAAAGAAGATAGAATGCCTGATAATACCTGAAGTGACCAGTAATGTCTTTAAGCACTGATAGCTTCCTAAATGCGTTTAAACGTTTCATTTCGCGAAGAGGGAAACCCAGTAAAATGTTTTCAGATAACGCCACTAACTTTAGGGGGGCGAATAATGAATTAAGGGAGATCTATGAATTTTTGAAAAATTCAAATGAAAAAATCGATAAATACTTAGCCAATTTATCTATTCAGTGGCAATTCATACCACCAAGGGCTCCGCACTTTGGTGGACTTTGGGAAGCAGGGGTCAAATCAGTAAAATATCATTTGAAAAGGGTAGCAAATGCTTCACTATTAACATATGAGGAATTTAGCACTGTATTATGTCAAATTGAATCATGCTTGAATTCCCGTCCCCTCTGTCCGCTGTCCAATGACCCCAAAGACCTAAATCCCCTGAGTCCTGGTCACTTTCTCATTGGAACGAGCTTAGCAGCGATCCCGGAGCAGAATAGACTGAATCATTACCAAAAATTAAATCAACTAATACAATCCTTTTGGTCGAGGTAGCGCAAAGAATACTTGGCTGAGCTGCAGACTCGGACAAAATGGACTGGCAACCACCAAAGGCAGCTGCAACCAGGCCAGATGGTCATTCCGAAGGAAGACAACGAGCCTCCTTGCTTTTGGAGGCTAGGACGAGTGCACGCTGTACACCCGGGACCTGATGGAAGAGTACGGGTAGCTACCATCATCACAGCACAGGGAACAGTCCAGAGGGCAATATCAAAACTATGCTTGCTGCCAATTGAGGACAACAAATGCGGAGATCATTTACCCAAGATGGACCAGGGAGAATAAGAAGCGACCCGGTAGCGCCAATACACAGTGTGGCGTCCACAAGCACAAGAAAAAACCAGTGAAGCTGGGAGTTTTATAATCAAGTTTCTATAATCAGACTTTTCATAATCAGACTTTTATGATCAAACAACTGTGATAAAAAAGTGAAAAACAAAAAAAAACAATCAAAAATAAATAAAGGTGGTGGAGGTAGTGACCTCTTGTGACACTATAGTGAAAAATTTGATCCAAGTGAAAATTTAAGATGATAATTCAACCAAAAAAGGGAAAAACACTAAGTGCCCGTTCAAATGTTGATACAAAACTAGCTGTCCTGGAAGGAAGACCTGGTCCAATTATCATTACATTGTGTTTGTCCTAAAATTAAATGTTTTATTATTTTAGAAATTATTGATTTAACTTTAACTTTAACTTTAACCAGAGCATGTAAATTATGAATTTATTAGTTAATTAAATCTGGTGTGAGGCAGTGAAAGTTTATAAATACTAAGTTACTTTTAGAATTATAAGTGAGCTATTTTCGTAATAATACTTTATTTGTGTTGTAAAAAACTCTACTGCTGACCGTTTTTTGGGCGGGAGTATGTATAAATTTGTAAGTTAAGTCTTAGCTAGGACTCACACCTCTCAAAATATGTAGATAAAATGAATTATTTGTTTGGGAACCAAACTAATTAATTGTAAGAATTATTAATAGATGTCGGTAGATGCAAACTCCCACTCAGCCATGGAAGCAACTTTATAAAAGATCCAGTTTTGGGTTTTTTAATCCTTTTTTCTTCG
The DNA here is from genome assembly GCA_917563855.2 of Limnephilus lunatus. Lineage (NCBI taxonomy): Eukaryota > Metazoa > Arthropoda > Insecta > Trichoptera > Limnephilidae > Limnephilus > Limnephilus lunatus. The sequence goes on along the minus strand of OU830598.1, from coordinate 71,216,601 downwards.
ACGTAGCCTCATAAACAACATAAACTCCTTGGTCTGTCTTGGGTAGTTGGATCTAACGATATTCACAATGTAATTGGGAATTTAACAAATAAAAATCACTAGTCCTTTTAATTTCCTGAAGATGCATTTCATTTACAAGTTTCCTTCCTCCAAAATTTTACAATGTTAATGAATGTAAATACATATTACTATATCTTACTAATATTATAAATGCGAAAGTTTGTATGGATGACCCTTGCTCTTTCACGCAATAAATATTGAATGGAATTTAAAAATTCTTTCACTAATCGAAAGCTACATTATTTGCGAGTAACATAGGGTATATATATTGGTAAGTTCTGGCGTTATGAATAAGCTGTGGCGTTATGAAATTATGTATCATACGTTTTCTGTCCCTAACAAAATCGAGTTATTGTAAACGTCAAACAAATTGTTACCTTGGAAACAATGTTTTTTTTTTTAATTTTAGGCTTTAAAAGAGTGCTTTGTTGTGCTTAAAAAGAGTGCTTTTTTGGCGTCGTAGTTAATATCTACCTATCTCTAAAAATGTTTATTGTCCGAACGAAAAGCATAGCGTTGCTTTAAAGCATAGCGTTTGACATGGACTGCCATTTTGTTATTTTTTTAGGTTACTCTGGATTCAAATATGAATAAAATACTAATAGTAGGTACTTAAGGCTCAGTTCCCGGCTCCAAAAAGAAGAAGATGGAGAGATATGAATTTACGAATGTTAGAAGAGCGCGCTAACATTTACAGCGATAAAATTGATGCAAAAATCATGAAAATCTTTAATAAAACGCGACTCGTTAAAAATAGAGCAAAAATCTCGCGATAATTGTCTTTAATTTTATTTAAAGAAACGCTGTGAATTTTTTAATACATATAACATGTAAAATAACCGAAACAAACGTGTTTACAATCATTTTTGGAGCATACTTTGCGATTTTTTTCTATCGAGGGAATTTTATATAATTTGCGTTTGGGCGCGATAAATGTCTAGATATTATCTTCAAGAATAACATATATTTTTTTAAGAGCTTGAAAACTTCAAATGTTTAAGGGAGATTTGCAAGAAATCGGTTGAAATTCGGAGAACCGCCTCTTAAAATAAATTTCTATTTCTACAATTTAAATATTTTCTAAAATAGAATTTTTATTTGCGAAATGTCATTCTCAAGAATTTTATTTGTCTTATAGTTATTTGTTGTTTGTATTATGTGATTTTTTTTAAACAGAGATAATTGGAGGAATGGGAAATGACATAGGCTACTTTTCACCACGGAAAAAAATTTCATTACCGTGGGAAAATTCTTTATACAGTAATTTCCCACTAATACCATGCGAGCGAAGCCGCGGGTAAAAGCTAGCGGGTAAACATTTATTTAAATGTATTTATGAAATAATGTAATGGAACAATTACAAACCTGGTCCTCTCCTACCGATTCTTCCCCGAGGTTTGATCGAATGTTGTTCACAGCAGGTACAAAAAATTTCTGAAAATAATACAATATTTATTATTCACCGATATTATATACTAGAATCACATCGACGCTGCAAAGGATAAATGGCTAAAGCGCCTTACAGCTGGAAATGAAAAATGGCTATTCCTTTCCAGCTACACGGAAAGATGGCTAAAGTGCCGTGCTGCTGGAAAGGAATAGTCATTTTTCATTTCCAGCTGTAAGGCGTTTTAGCCATTTATCCTTTCCAGCAAATTTCCATGTCAAAACCCGTTTTTGTAAAACTGTGTTGCACAAATGAAAATATTTGAGTTTTCAAAGTGGTAAAAAGGTCATTATTTCTTTGAAAACACCTTTGATTGATGTTTTTTGGGTAGAAAATGAATTCAGGTTTATGCAGACATAATAAAACCCGTTTGTATATATGTACTCATATATATCCAGCTGTAAGGCGCTTTAGCCATTTATCCTTTCCAGCTTCGATATAATTGAGCCCTTCTGTGGAAAAACAGCATTACGTAAAAAAGTGAATTTTGAATGGCCGAACTTTCTGATGGTGCTCCTGAGACCCGTTCTAAAACCATCCACGCTGGAATTTTGGCAAGATGATTTTAAACCTTAAACGGCGAACGCACTTGGCTATCAAAGATCATTTGACTTGGCTTACTTCAGCATACCGCTTGCCATATATTCCCTTTGGGAATGTACGGCGAGCGATATGCCGAAATACGCCAACCAAATGATATTTTATCTGTGTGTGCATTATGTTTTGAAATCTGTGTAGAGGACAAAATCAGAATCGCTGACGCTAATAACAATGTCGATTCTACATTTTATTTCATTAATATAGTCTCTATGACCGCTCACCAAATAAATTGTCTACGAATGTCAAAACCCGTTTTTGTAAACTGTGTTGCACAAATGAAAATATTTGAGTTTTCAAAGTGGTAAAAAGGTCATTATTTCTTTGAAAACACCTTTGATGGATGTTTTTTGGGTAGAAAATGAATTCAGGTTTATGCAGACATAATAAAACCCGTTTGTATATATGTACTCATATATATAAATAGTTTTTTTGACAGTAGTTGTCTCCCAAATGGGAGATTTTTCTTTATTTTAGGTTAAGTTAGTTATTCTGGGGAAACATGCTATGATAGAAAAATTAAATATGAGTATTTTTAAAAGATATATCATCCGGTAAGGGAAAATTGAATAAAAAATCGTAGTTTTTGGTCTGAGCTAAACTCGAAGTAAGTTTTACGCGGCTCCGCGTATTTTTATCTGGCACTCGAGCGCATGGTGAAGATTTTCTGATCCAGCTCTACATAGGTTAATGTAGAATTAATGGTTGTTTATCAGTTGTGGAAAAATTAAAACCAGTTTATTAAAAAAGGATTAAATCTTTTATTATTACTAGGCACAGGAGGTCCCGGGGAAAACGATTTCCCTCAGGGCCTATGTCATCTTTAGGGATGCTGTGTGAAGGGTATTTTCGGGGAAAGTAAGGAGAGGAAGTTCTGGAAAGGAAAGTATGAGGGGTGGGCAGGAATCTGGGGATCAGCGTCCAGGAGTGATGGATGGATGGACGTATCAATCCATTCCTCCCACAGCAGTGTAAGGCGATGGGTTGAGAGTCCAGCTGGGGAAGTCAAAAGATTTCCCTCAACCAATTTCTCACACCTTAAACCATCCAAATGCATCCGCGGCCAACGCCTAGTCAAACCTCATCCCATGAGCCCAGATACCCCTCTTAAGTTACCAAACGTAGAGCACCACTTGGGGTGACCTATGGCAAGGGTGTGGGTTATCCAATAAATTTTCCCAGATTAATGGTTCCCTGGGCGGCGGTACCCATTAACGCCTACCAAATTGTACCTTGGATTTAAGTAATTAATCTTACCTTGGTTTTAAATTCAATTCATTCGGATTCAACAGGCCATGATTATAACAAAACTAATATTAAATACTAGCCTCCAAATACTTCTTGATGACCTGGTCGATTTCCTTGGTAACGGCGGACTGAATGTTCTGCCGCAGAATGTCGAGTGACTTGTTGGCACTGGCCCTGAACTCAGCCGGAGGCCTCCCGCTGGTCTGAACCATTCCCGGAATGTTGTAGCGTCGGTGCATCGCTGCCAGTGTGTTCAACGCCACTTGTCTGTTGATGGCATGCCGCTGGAAACATTATTACACAACATTCACAACATTATACGTGAAAAGAATTTTTCTAAACTGACTGTGTTCTCTTTTTAGCCCCCTTGTAACAAGGTTCCAAGTTCCAACACATACAATTAGTTATGATTATCCTTGACGGACTAAGGTCTTCCAACTAGCGGACTGTCGAAGGTCTAAGTTGACGGACTAGGTCTTCTTTTGTCTTCCAAGTTAAAATTATTCAAGTTTAAAATGTTGTGCCAGCTGGCAATGCGTGGCTAAGTGAGGAATAAAAATTTATAATAAATAAAAATAGTAAGGAAAGGCGCAATTACATTAGGCATACTGTTAGACGTTTGTGAATTCGACACGCCTCTGTTTGAGGGGGGCAATTGCCACGAACCACTGGAGTCTTCTGAAGATGAATTCTGTAACAGCACATCCGGATTTGAATTCTTCCAGCTCCGTTGAATAACCATGGTCCTTATGATGACGAAAGAAACGCAATCTTTCCAATTTGTTTACCAGCTGATCAGTGTTCAGTGACAAACAGTAACTCTCGTATGAAGCACAAATAGCGCACATGCGCTAACTCTCCGATATATGTCAACATGTTGTTGATTAAATATTCAAAAATAATAACAACTCCGTCTCATTTTCATTATGTTATTAATATTATAATCTTCGCATCTAACTCCATTTCAAACGGATTTCTTGTTGTCGCTTTTTATATTTTCTCTTCTCTGTTTCTGTGGTTTTCAGCTTTCAGAGTTGCCATTTGCCAAATCTGCCATCGGGAAAAATTGGATTAATCACGAAGGTTTATACCGCTGTACCATCATCTTTTGAAAAAATAACTATAATATTCTCTTCATGCTGCAGTATTATGATGGAGATTTTTTAAATACGATAGAACTCATATGCCTCTACTTATGCCAGGAGTGGGGACCCTGCGGCCCGCGAAGCTTTTTGGCATATCTTTTTGGTGCGGCCCGCGAGCACTTTTGGTGCGGACAGCTGAAAAAAAAATATACAGAATGTACCACAAAAAACACACTCAGAAAGCGATAACAGTTTTCTTTCCCAGTGTTTCAGATGCATTTTAAAGTTATTTTTACCAAACCTAGATAAAGTTATAACACAGCTTACAGGTAAGTACTTAGTTAGCATTGCTTACATATATTATGCACCCGTGTTTCTAAAAAGTAGATACAAATACTTACGTGATCCAACATCCTTTTTAAGTTTTATTGTAATTTCTTTTTATTGTATTCTCTGTATTGCTACACTTCCGCCATAAAATAAATAAATTATAATAAATGATTGCAGCCAATAAATTTGCTGTAAAATGCAGGAAAACAATTCAGGAGTTCTGAGTACAATATAGTTTAGGCTGTTAGATCGGTGGACCCCTACGCAGATCCATTCCTAAGTTGAAACCACTCTTGTAGGCATAATTCCTGTTGCGAATTCATCTGCCGACGCAATTATAAAGAAACCATCCATGGGTTTCTAGTGCAAAAATCGAAGGAAATCCATTTTCTTGTTCTGGATGTAGTATCAAATAAAGCTGGATACTCGCATGCAGATTCACTCTTAAGTTTCATGTTCCGAATTATCTGTCAAACTTCCGTAGTGGATTAATCTGCTAACGCATTTCGAAAAAAACCGTTCCAATGTTTTGAGTAGAGTTATAAATTTGGTTCTAAACCATGTGTTCCAAAATTCGTAATTGGCGTGAAAAACATACGCATATTACGAGAGCAATACTAATTGAAGCTGGGGCCTCGCGTGCAAATTTATTCTTAATTTAAAACCAGTTTTTTTGTGTTCAGAATGTAACAATCAAATCCAGTTGTGGATTCATCTGCTGATACATTTTGAAGGAAACCATTTTATTTAAAATTTAATTTTTAAAAATTTAATTTTTATTACAGACTATGTTTGTGATGCCAGAATCAAAGAAAAACCATTTTCATGTTCGGAGTGTAGTTTTAATACAGGTTCAATTTAAACCAGTTTTGTGTTCAGAATATAACGATAAATTAAATAATAAGTTGCAGATTCATCAAAGGAAGCCATTCTCATATACCGAGCGAACCATGTTCTCATGGCCCCGACGCCAAAAAGGTTCCGAACCCCTGACTTCAATTCCGATTCCAATTAGAGACCAAAACATTTTTCGTTTTACGCGATCGCTATTTTCTTCTCTATTTTCATATCTCTATTTAAATTATTCTTATCACTGCAAACAACACATGAACCATGCTGGCCAACTTCGTTAAACGCATTATTCTACGAACCTTGACTTATCGCTATCCAACCCAAAAAAATAAATGAATAGCGGTAAAGCTAGAACCTACACACAACGAATATAATACGAATTTTTATAAGTGAGCTTGCCCTAGGTTGGTATAATTTTTTTTTTAAAATTTAACAAGGTTTGCCCATCGAGGGGTAATTGGCTAGAACATCGTGACGTAGCTAGAAGTCCGTAATTTAGTGTTATTGTAACCTTGCACATTCCACGAACCTCGGCGATGAGTGAAGTGTCCTTTATGCTACTACCACACCGAAGCCAACCTTTCAACTCTGAACTAAGAGACCATAAACAAAATTTTTCGCTTTAAACGATCGCTATTTTCATATCGACTGATCGTGTGGTGACTGCGGCCAACCCTCCAACTCCGAAATCTAACATGGAAGACGTTGAACAGCTGATTCGACGCTGTATCTTATGAGTTGCATACATTTGTGCAGGCGATGCTTCGGTTTCCATAATAGTGATTTCGATAAAGCTAAAAAAATAATAATATTGCGTAAACTGATGTGTTGGGCCAACTCGCACGAACCCGCCATCACCGATGGGATCATTGTGGCCTTACCATAAAATGGCGGACGTCGAACAGCTGATTCGGCGCTGTATCTTATCAGTTGCCTACAATAGAGAAGTCCAGTCCAATTTTTTTTTTTTTTTATGAATAATGACCTTCTAACTTAAATAACTGCATTTTTTTTTTAGAGTTAGTTTTAATAGTTAAAATATTTGTCAATGTTTCAATTTTTCAAGGTCCCTCAAAAACCCGCCAAATTTAAGATGTATTTTTTGACGTCATCAACAGTTCACCTACTTAATAACGATACGCATTTTTTGATTTTTATGTTGGTCTCCCTGAATCTCACATAGATCTATCTGCGCAGGCGCCGCACAATGGTTTTACTAGTATGGGAGAGTTGGAAACAATTCGAAATTTCAAATTGCAGGGATCACTAAATTTTGTTTCTATTTCTTGACACCACATACAGCGCATCTTTCCCCATACCACCAAACTCATCAAAACGTTTCGTCACTACGTAACACGTCAGCAAAGAATGACTTCCCGAGCAGTCAGGACGTTTGTGTGAAAATGCAACGTTTGTTATATAACATTTAGGGACTAATAACTTTTTACACCGCTTGCTGGCAATCTTTTTTTAACATGGATCCAATACCTTTGGGTGTGTACTAAAGATGTAAAGTAGTTTTTTCATATATTTAATATGATAAATTAAATATATCTTTTTTAAAAAACATCTCGTGAATTAAAAAAAAATACGACGATTTCTGAAATAGTTAAGGTTTTAGTTTAATATTCCGTAATAAAAAAAAATCTTACCTATTTTTGCGTCTCAACGACCCAGTAATTTTTAAGTAATTTACTTACTGTAAAATTTGAGTGCTTCATAAATATCATTATTGTCACAGGTTCGGTTTCAAAGGATTTTTTCTTCAGACAAAAGGAGTTATTTGACATAGTGATGAACTCAAAGTGTCAACAGATGGAAAAAGATTTTCATATTTGAAAAAAAACTTATAAACCTCACCAATTGCCTTAAAGAAGGGTTGGTTAAACTCTGTAAAAAGATCGCGAGCTTCAAATTTTGCTTTAAAAAAAGATGGAAAATTGCTCGTCGAGATGAAGCTAGATTTATGATGGAAAATAAAAAAAGTGACTTGAGACTCCGATTGGTTTTATATTGCACGCGATTTTCCCTAAAAACGGCACGTCGTGGTCAAAAACACAATTTGAATGTAGTTCTGACCGATCCAAGCGCTTGAAAACCGAAGATCTTCGGAAAAGTGCACCACTTTCTTATTTGGCGTTTGAGAAAGAGGTGCACTTTTCGGTCAATCATCAAAATTATAAGAAGACATTATTCTAGGCGTTCATCTTTTAACAGACAAGTGTACAAAAAATTTGAAAATAATCGCTCTTCTTAAAAACAGACGTTCATTAGGACGTGAGAGGATGCGATTATTCTAGTATTTTTATATCTTCAAGTGAACATACATATGCGATTAGTTTGCAGGAAGTCTGACTATTGTAGTAAAATCCTTGCCCATCGTTCACCAGATATTGCCGCCCGATTAAGATTATCATAAGAGGCTCCGGAAGCTCGGAAGAAAGATTTTTTAAAATATCGCGAAAACTATTCTAGAAAATGTTTTAGTGAGAAATTTAATGAGGATGTTCTTAATTTAATGTTAGTTATATCTGATCCTGTCATAACTAGTTACAGGTAGCCCCCAAATAAACAATTAAATCGTTTTCCTAAAGAAGTTTTCGATTTAATATTTCCTCCGGATATTCATTATATAAATATCTTTGGCACCGACGATGATGAAGATTGTTCATAGTCTGCATCAGAATGTTGAAAAAAAAAAAATAACTCGGCCTTTATTTTCACATGGATCTGGATATAAATAATTATAATTTTAAGATTTAAAAAAAAAAAAAAAAATCTTGTTAATAAAATCCAGAAATTGTTAATAAAATCCAGTAAAACTTACTTAAATCAAATATTCTTATTTTTTGTAACCATACCGAAAAATAATATCCCTTTTTTTTCCTCGTTAATCCTGCCTGTGAATTGTTTCCAACTTTTGGGGTATTCGGAACCACTATGCGCCGCCGGCCATCTTGTTGTTAATACGCGTTTATTGGTTTACTTCATGGCGTAGCGACATCAAGTACTTCGCAAATGACATGTTGAATTATGCTTGCAGTTAATTATGTTTTTTAAGATATTTTTCGTTTAAATGATCAATTCACTGTGATATTAGTGTAATTCAACATAATTACCAATGCTAGCGTTAATTTTTTTTTTCAGTTTTAGTCCTTTAAATAGTGTTTTGGTGATTTATTTTCGTTTTACAAAAGATTTTAAGTTACGTCTGAAATTTTTTTTAATGACTTTTCCGCGTGAATTTAATAAAACTTCTATAAAAGTAATATTATTTAATAATGTAAAAGCCTTATGCATGTGTAAATAAACACAAAATAGAGAAATCAACGCATTAAATTGCGTAAAATCGAGTACAAGATGTCATATATCCGGTATTCTTCCAATCACAGTCCTTCCTAAACATGAAATCACAAGCACCATCCTACAAATTACTCAACAATCAACTCACACTAACATCAAGCCACTTTACAATCAAGACATTCACACTCACAATACTCGAAATAGCAATAAAATCCGCATACCTCAAACACACACTACAAAATATGGGATAAATTCTCTGAACTATGTTGCCTATACACTATATAACTCGCTTCCAGATATGTACAAGGGAAACCAGCAAAATAAAAAAGTTCAGAATAATTCTTTAAAAGAATATTTTTTAAATACGTTTAAGGATAAAACTATGTAAATTTTCTTATCATGTCTCATTGGTCTTGTTTCCTTTTCTCTTCTTTTCTTTTCCATTTATTTGTAATCATAATCATCCACATTTGTATAACCTTGTTCTTTGTTTCTTTAATTATTTTCTATTGTGGTTTGCTCACTCAACCTGTTTTTTTTTTTAAATTTATTTTTTGTCTATGTTGTATGTGAAACTTATATTTTTAATATCCATTTTCCAAGTAAAACTGTAACTATTTCCTCACACCCATGAATTTTCCTCCTGTCCTAAAATGAGTTCTGTAACTCATCGGGATTGCTCCAGCAAGTAATAAATACAATAAAAAAAAATATATATTTTTCCAGTTATTTTTTCGGAATCATTAAAATATTTTTTTATCCTTTTTAATTGTATGAACTAGATAAAAAGTGAAGTGACAGTTTTATTCCAAATTCATAAAGTAAGAGGACTGTATTTTTTTAATTTTGAATTTTCCAAAATTTTTCGACCATTATAGAATATGTTTACTGTCAGCTGTTTTTTTTTTAAGTTTTTCATTTTGAAACTTAAAATTACTACAATTTTCAAACACGATCGTATATGTCAGATACAAAAATCTAAAAGGCAATTCTATTTAGTTTCTATAAAGGTTTATGCTTTAAGACATCTTAAAAAATAAGAAATATATAGAACATTCGTTTGTGTCATATCTAAATTCCCATACAAACGACGTACCTGGTTTATTTATGTGACGTACAGTGATTACCATCGTGACGTCACCACAGAGCATTACACAGCATACCAACTTGACGCTGTGTTTTATTGAGAATATTAAAAATGCAATTTTTTAAATTTTTTAAAAAATGTACGTTTAATATTATTTATTAAAAGTTGTATATTCAGAATTAGCGTTTATTGGTCTATATGAACATATTTTTTTAAAGCCATAATATTTTTCACTGGAGTTCCTTATTGTGCAGGCGATACTTCGGTTTCCATTATATTGATTTCGATTCCTAAAGCTAAAAAAGGAATAATTTCTAACAATTTTTATACCACTCTGCCGTAAAAACAATTTGGGCAAACTTGCACGAAATAGCCACCGCTGATTGCCTCGGAGGCGTTCCCGGGCCAACTCTAACTTCAACCTTCCAACTCGAACTTCCAACGCACGAACTACCACTCCACACATTCTTCCAAACGTTTGAAGTCGGCCTTAGTGTGGCCGTACCATTATATTCATAGGCTTCTAAAACTGAATAATCAAAAAAATGTTGTGTTGGCTACTTAGAGTAACAATATATACTCTAAGGTTGGCTATGCTGTTGAAAGTTAGACCGCCTTCTGTTTCTATGACGCCTTCTGTCAAATCACAAGTCACAAATGCTCAATAACATGTCAATAACAATAAATTCAAATAAACGTAAATAATAAAGTGGTTTCTTATGTCTTCATGCTCTTTTTCAACAAACGGAAGAGAATAGTTAAAAAAATATAAATAGATACATTGTATTATGAATGCTCTTTAGGAAATAATAAGTATTTTTCCTCCAGTGTTAAACGGCGTATCCATAAAACACTACGCCTGAAGGAGTTTAAAATAGGTTAAAATGTCAAATCGAGGAGAAGTCAAGAAAAGAAATCTAGAAAAAACAGACGTGTCTCAAGAATTAAAGAGATTAAAAATTGAACCAAAAGAAAGAGAAAAGATTCAAAATTCTCCTTCGAAGGACACCAGATCTAAAAAAGGTTTTCATTTTCTCACGGCTTGCCAGAAGGTGACGACGAGAGAGTACTACAATGTCAGGGAGCGAGTGGGTATAATAAACCTGCCAGACTGCTGCTATTCCGAAACTTGTACAAGGCATAGTGGTTCCCAAGCGCCTTACCAAATTCTACCATATGAGAGAGAGGCATTCCGAATTGATGTTAAATCAGGTATGTGGTGCGAAGCCCTCGATGTTTTCAGAGCTATCATAAAACACAACAAGTTTCCCAGTGTCGACACAGTTTTGGAAATCCTAAAGATGATTATTAATATTGATGAAAATACTAGTGCATTCTCATCACAGTACATTATTAAAAGGTGTCAAAATGTACTCAAATTACTTTTCTCGGTTCATCCACCTTGTTCAGAAACGGTGAGAGTATTCTATAGGGAGCTTCTTAACAGTCCTACTGACATAATGGACAATACTGAAGTATACAAGGACTTGTATGATCCCAAACACGGGCTTTTTAAATACGTTATCAATATTTTACAAAAAGAAATACAATCAGGGATGCATACAACTGTAAATTATGATGTTGATAAGACTGATGAAAAAGAAGAATGTTCTAAAGACTCTCCTGTTTTTGGAAAGCTTCCTAGAGCTTTTCGTATTCAGCGGCTTATATTGATACTGGAATTAATGGTTGATATTCTTGAAAGAGATTTGGCAATTTGGATTTCAAAAAATTTTAACCAACCACGAAAACATATGATGAGAAAACAAAAACCTTTGGTGGCCTGGATGCTATGGCAGAACAGCGTATTACACAGTGGTCTTGTGAATAATAATTGCCGGCAAATCTTCCAAATTGTAATTTCTTTAATAGAACTAGACCACCCCTCGGCACATCTCCAAGTGTTCACCAGGCTGCTCAATACAATTTTTCAAACATATTTTCTGTGTGGAAGTTTCTCCATGGAATTTTATCCCGATATTCGGCCAAACTGTAGTTGCAGTGTATTTTCAAGTGAAATGTTTAATCTCGTGAAAGACAAACAGCTTGAACTTATCCTAACAATTATTGACAATATTAAACCCAAACAGTTTCAATTTCTGATGTCTAGAAGTTTAATTCAAATGGTTTTGAAATCTAGTGAACCAAGTTTTATACTTTTGATTCAAAATGTTTTCAAATATCGTTCATGGACAAATTTCAACGAAGATTCTGGAACAATTAAACATTTCAAATCATCAGGTGCATCAAAAAGAATTGTTATGGAAAAATTGCACAACCATGGATTAAAATATTTTTACCTGGATTTGATGAATAAAGTGAGTTTTGATAAAAGTATTATTTTGAATACTGAAGTGAGGAAAAAACCATTACAATCCACCGTTCTTCATATTGTCTATTGCTCTTTTTTGTATTTCCTTCTTACTTTCAATATTGTTAAGATTCAAAACTGTTATGATGACTTATGCTCTGTTCAGCAAGTGGACATCACTTCCCCATCTCTCAAAAATATTAAAAAAGATGTTACAAAAAGTGATGAAGACATTTCACAGCCACATCCTTTACCGCTTAATGAAGAATGTTATCGAGAATACAGATTGATCATTAGAACTTTGAAACAAATATCACTTTACTTATCAGAAATTAAAGAAGATTGTCCAAGTGCTTATGAAATATTTCAAAGTGTTGATATTGACATTTAACAATAAAAACATGTTATATCGGATCATAATAATATTATAACCAAAAATGTTGCCTTAACCTTTAGGAGAGTATGGCCATACTGTCTACGTTTGTAAAAATATTTGTGAAAAGGAGTTTGGAAGTACACCGTACGTCCGTGATCGTAGAAATTCTCCTGTTAATAATAATGTAAAATACATTTACTATTTTTTTTATTTGATTAATTTAGTTATTTTTATATTACAAATATAGGTATTTTTTAAACAAACTTAAATTTTATGTAATGCATACTATAAATGCAATTTTTTTAAGTAATTTTCTGGTAAAAAATTCTCACTCTTTTGAACAATTTATTCGCTCAAAAATCCACTCTTAGGGGACAGGGTTTTGACCATTTTTTGTAATTTATTATGTAAGTTTATTACTTAAATTAATTTGCCGTAAAGTATTCGCTAATGGTATGTACTAGTAAATAATTGACCAGAATTTTAGTTTTTATAGTATTTTACTATCATCTTGTATTTTGACATTATGTTTCTATTTTATATTTTCTTATATTCACCCTCTTAGAGCCCGTTCACACTTCCATCGTAAAAACCGTTCTTTCTTGCCGGATACGATCTTTCGATCTGTTATTTTTTGCCGGAGAGTTCGCCTACGCAGAGCGTCCGTCGTGAAGCCGGAACGCAACGCGCTGGCTCATACATTTCAATGGAGCTGTTCACACTACACGGCGGGAGAATGGATCCGTTTTGAACCCGCCACACCCCGCTTCACCACCGCCCGCTTCCAGACGCAAGCGAGCAGGCAAATTGTGTTTTTATGGGGCGCGCGTTTGGCGTTTATAATATTATTATATGTATAATCTATATGTTCGTTCCAGAATGCGATTTTTTCTATTTAATCACAAGAAAATATTTAGTCATATCATTCATGTTTTTTAGTCATTTTAGTTATAATAATTGCTGGATGATTTTCGCGTACTTTCTCCTTTTCAAGTATGCAAACAAAATATTCTCCCACGGTTTGAACAAATAAGGTCCGACCCCTGAAGTAATTTTATGGCTGGTATTATATCAATACATTCCCTTACCGATTTGGAAGAAAAAGTTTATTATTTAAATTTTTTTATTTAAAATGTTTTGGTCGTTGTTTTCGTAGAGTAGGATCCCGTCTTGAAAACGGAAGTGTGAACAGGTGCCTAGGGCTTCTGTCTTAAAGACAGAACCCGTCTCCGTTTTTACGACGGAAGTGTAAACGGGCTCTTACTATGTTGAAATGTATACTGCCATCATAAAATAATTTTATTATTTACAAACCTTTCTAAGTTTTTTTTTATATTGTTCGTAATGTTTCTGTATACTTATCTTTTCTTTATTTAAACATTTTCTTGTTTTATTTTGTTTTCATCATACAGTTCTCTATAAAAGAGCACTCCTTTCCTAAGCAAGCATAAGCACCACACACGTATATTACGTGAAATCTGTTGCCCATGTAGATTGTAGAATAATGACCCCTGCACACACGGTGAGCAACTTTAGTTAGGCAACCTCTTCAAAATCCACCCAAATTCGAAAAGTCATACTACTATTGCATCGCCACATGTGCGCACCGTCATATAAAGTTGCTTGTGTGTGCCTGGACTAACAAGTTTCAAATACAACCTAATAAATAAATACACATGTTTCAGACTTGTCCAGTGAGTCAAAATTTACTTGTATTAATTCATTTAAAAATAAATCTACCACTCGTTAAGTTTAATACTGACAGCGACTTCACAAAGCTGTCGTAAAGTGAGGAAGAAAATAATATGACCCGGTACTGTACCTCGTATAAACCCACCATTCACTTTAACCTAGATAAAAAGTATCCTACATAATTACTTCCATTACTCAAAAATCCTTCAAATTACACATTGTAAAATTTATTGTAATAGATCTAGGGAGGATGCCTCTCGAACCCTGGAATCATTAGATTTGAGTCAATCATGGTTTTTTATTGTATTGAAAAATAAAAACATAACTAACCAATCATCACACATCGTCCTTATACGTACTCAACCATTTATTTTTTATTTGAGTACCACACAAGAGTCCCAACTGCTCCTAACACCTGGAGCTAGTGAGACAATGGCATCCCCAATTAGACCTCCAGATTTGGTAGCTAATGATGGTAACCACTCAACCACATAATCTATTTTATTTCAGCCCAATGTAGTTGTAAATTTTTGTTTTTAGGTTGTTGATTCATTACCCATGTATTACTTAGACATTGTAATATTGCATTATACATTGTATTTTTACGATTCTATGTGTTTTTTCATTGTTCGAACAATTTTTGCTATTTCTCTTAGTGTTTGATAAAATATTATTTTATAAAAATAAATATATGAATGTATAATACAGTGAATTATTTGTCATTAATAACAGATGTTGGATAACTTTTAAAACTAAGTTAATCAGAGCATCAGGTGCAATCATCGATCAGATATCATACGTCAATGGGTGCAATGGAAGAAAAAGTTTTTAGAAAAAATTTACAGCGGCAGGCAACATGCATGGTAAGGTACTTGTATTGATGGAAGCATTTTTTTACTAGGAGAAATATACCCAAAATCAACTGCGGCACAGTGATTATCAATCAACTTCATTATCCATCGTTTGAAAAGGGGACAGAACCAGATAAAGGCTTGCCCTAGGAATTTAATGTTAGTTGCTCTAATACCGACGGATCTGCAAATTGTATAAGAAGAGTGCAGTACGCGCCAAACTTAAATGCCGACCTGAACTTGATACGATCCATTCTCATGCAAGTGCAGTCGCTTTACTCTCTTTACAATGACCGTAATACGAAAGATGCGTAAAATATACATGCGACCGAGAAAGGTGTGGGCGGGGAAGCATGCCACTTCCCGGACCTTAAACTCCCTTTTTGCGATGATTTCTGTATCAATGTCAGGTCGGTATTGAATTTTGGCATGTAAAATAACTTCATACATATTTTGAGGTAGGGAAAGAAAAAAAAAAGAATAAAAAATTGATACTTTATTCCAAAAACTTACTTCATAATATATTACTATTTAGCAACCATTAAAAATACATACAAAAAATAATATGAATAAATATGTAAAACTTGTAAAAAATAATTTGTGAAATACATTACAGTCTGCTTTTGCAATCATTTAGTCAACCTGAAACTTTCTTACGGAGATTCTCGGCCAACTTATCCATAAACGCAAACGTTTCCAAGTAGTCTCCCTGCTTCACATTATTCATACCCTTGATGCAGATAGCCAAGTCCTTGGTCATGAAGCCAGACTCGATGGTTTCAATGCAGACAGCTTCCAAAGCCTCCGCAAAGTCGTTAAGCTTCTTGTTGTTATCCAGCTTGGCGCGGTGGAGAAGTCCCCTGGTCCAGGCGAAGATGGAAGCAATGGGGTTGGTGGAAGTCTCCTTTCCTTGTTGGTAAAACCTGAAGTGACGGGTGACAGTTCCGTGGGCAGCTTCAGCTTCCACGGTCTTGCCATCGGGACAGATCAATACGGAGGTCATCAGACCCAGAGATCCATAGCCTTGGGCAACGGAGTCAGACTGCACATCTCCGTCATAATTCTTGCAAGCCCAAACAAAACCTCCCTCAGACTTCATGCAATAAGCCACCATATCATCGATCAAACGGTGTTCGTACCAAATTCCAGCTGCCTCGTACTTGGCTTTGTATTGAGAATCGTAAATCTCTTGGAAGATGTCCTTGAAACGACCATCGTACTTCTTGAGGATGGTATTCTTGGTACTCAAGTACAGAGGATATTTCCTATCCAGAGAAAACTTGAATGACGAGTGAGCAAAATCAACGATGGACTCGTCTGTGTTGTACATAGCCAGAGCCACACCCGGCCCGGTGAATTCATGGACCACAACCTTGATGGGCTTCTGACCGCTTCCTCCAGCGGGAGTCCAGTTCATCTCCAGCGTGCCAGCTCCGGGAACTATGTAGTCGGTGGCCTTGTACTGGTCAGCATGGGCGTGACGCCCAATGATGATGGGCTTCTCCCAGCCAGTGACTAGGCGAGGGATATTCTTGCAGATGATGGCTTCCCTGAAGACTGTTCCACCCAGGATATTACGGATGGTTCCGTTGGGAGACTTCCACATTTTCTTCAAGTTGAACTCCTCAACTCTTTTCTCATCTGGAGTAATGGTGGCGCACTTAATGCCAACGTTGTATTTTTTAATAGCATTGGCACAATCGATGGTAACTTGGTCCTCAGTCTTGTCTCTGTATTCAATCCCCAGGTCGAATGTGTGGAGTTCAATGTCCAGGAAAGGCAGAATCAGTTTATCTTTAATCAGATCCCAAATAATCCTGGTCATCTCATCACCGAGAATGTCTACGACGGGTCCTGCCTTGATCTTGGCTGCCATTGTTAGATCCTGGAACCAAATAAAATATTTGTAATGGAATCGGTCATCTAATAATTCGCAAGTCAATGAAATAGCATACAGTGTACTCGAGCTAGCACTTCCATGACTATTCATTAGAAACCAAAGGTCAATTTCATTATGCAAATTATGCCGACTATCAAACAAGTGAGTGAAATAATGTAATGAACATAAAAAGGCACAGTTACAACTGTTTTTAATTATCAATGCAATAATACTAATCGATGGAAGCCACCAAAACTCACGGAAACGATGAAATTATTATTTCAATAAAAAATAAGTATTAAATTAATTGTAAATGATTGCTGACATGGCATACAATAAGAAAATTCTGTCAAAATTTGACATTATTATTAAGAATGTGTATTACATGAGAATACCTTAAAATATAAGTAAAATGAGGGACTTACGATATATTAAATGAATTTATTTTTGAAGAAAAACTTTGTAAAGCACGAATGACAGTAAACCTGCCGCAAGCAAATCAGAAAACGAATAGAGAATAGAATAGAAATCTTTTTTACCGAATGGAATGGAGAATAAATGACAGCCGACAACTTGACAATGATAACGTACCGACCGACGATACCAACTACCAACTGAACAAAACTAATATTCTCGTAAAGCTACGCGTACACGCTCCAACTCGTAATTTATCAATAAGCTCACTTTCAGTATCTACGTACAGTTAGTCAAATAAGAGTAGAAAATAAATGAGGGCGCCACCGTTTCCCAAATGGCAATACTAAAAATATAAAAATGGTGTTAATTTGGGTATATTACTATTATACATGTAAAGGAATAGGTACCTACCTAGAAATGCATAGGATTCCTTTATGTTCGAATTTTAAATAGGTGTTGTCATGGAGACAGAAAATGATAGAAGTTTTTTGTTTTGTTGTCTAGCTGGGTAGCACAGATTGAAGTAATAAGAGATTGAAAAATAAGTTTATAATTACAAAGTGATATAATATTTTGAAGACGGACAAATAACTTTAATTGTAGTTTCTTTGTCAGCAAAGCAACTCATGATATTTGTATGTCACATTATTAATAAAAAATTACAACCAATAGACAAATTGTCTTATAAAACTACAATTTTAGTGAAGAGAAACAATAACCTTGGAAATGGAAAAATTAAGATTCACATTTACAGAGTCAGCAGCATCGGATGGAAAAAGCAATGTGATCTGTGTAACCTCAATCGAGACACCCGATGGACATATATTTGATATTCCCGATGATTTAAAACATGCAAGTAAACATACCGCCATAACGACTACGGATGTTTATAACAAAATTAAGAATTCTCTAAAGAAAAGATATCAAACACGGAAAATATGGTTTCCCTTAACCCAAGATTTGAGGAAAATTTACTTAGATGAAGGTGAGAATATACAATTTGGTGACCAATACCTGGAAGAAATTATATATGACACGAAACTTTCTGACAATAATATTAGTACTGAAAATAAAAATCTAGGAAAAATAGCAGAAAGATTTTTACTCGAGAAGTTTTCAGGAAAAACATCAAATACACTAGGGTGTATTGATTTTTAACTTTTTTTTTGTTTTCAAATTCCAAGTTGAAAAAAAGTTGCTACTAGGTACCACAACTTACCACAAAAAGTTTTGGATTTTTAAAAAAATGTTTAGGTCCCGCACAAGGCCTAAAGTTTTAATTTTTTTAAAAAAATACCAAATTTTTTTTAAATTAAAAAAAATAAAATCGTAACTTTTGCGTTTATTCCAAATTAAAAAACAGTAATATTAGGGCATAAAAACAAGTAAGAAATGATTTTTTTTTATAAAAAAATGATTCTAGGTCTCCTGCACAAGCCCTAAAGTTTGTTAATTTTGATGAAATTTTGTAATTTTGTGTATATGAACCATGTTTTTTTTAAAGTTTAAACCACCGGAATTAATTGTACTTTTCTTACAGAAAGCATAAAATGAGACAATATATATATACATAATTCATATATACATATAGTAAAAATATATACCACATATATACTATATATATAATATGTTTTATACCCGAAAAAAGATATTTGGACGGTGTAAATTGTATGAGACAGGTGTTGAAAGAAACTAATGTTATTTGCTATTATTGTTGTTTATTCCAAAGGTATAAATGGTTATAACATGTCATAAAATGTAGTATAATAACTAAGAACAAAATGTTGATGATTACTTTCCATACGACATGAGTGGCAGTTTTCTTGTTCTACTGCAAATTTACTGACTAGTTTAAGTATTCGTCCTTTTATCTTGACTTCAAAACCTTAAATCAAAGTTATGTATAATATTTACATAGGCCTAAAGATTTTTACAAAATTTTATAAATGTTATTACAGTTCCCAAATGAAATTTCAATTTAATATGGAAGGCAGTAAGATAAGGACGTTACTTAGAAACATTATTACTACAAAATAGTCGAAAAAAACCTTAATTAAATTCTAATCCTTTGCAAAGGTTTTGTACTGGCTCTTGGTCTCGAACGTTGGTAGCTCTTTACGGTCTTCCAGTCTGGCGCGGATAAAACCATATCTTTCGATCAGCCCACATACTCGCTTCGAAGCTTCTGTGACTTCCTTGACAATTCGTTCCACCGCTTGAGTGTGAGAAGGAATTCTAAATTCAACCCTTCCACTTTTGCCAGTTTCCGCAATTGACTCCAACTCTTCTAGGCTCATATCAGTAACAAAAGGGGGTTCGTTACTGAAGTGGATTGCCAGTCAATTATATCTATATAGCCTTCGGCATCAAAATTGATCTGAGGGGGTTTAAATACCATTACCCCTTTCCTTTCGGTTGCACGAGCTTTCTGGTTTCTCTTATAAACCAAGGCTCTGATATGACTGAATTACTTGGAAAATGAGCTAAGAAAAGTCGTCCATGCAACGTTATAGAGAAATGCTTTCATGGCTCACCCAGAGCATGTTTTGATAGCTATGCTGTTCGATGAACGAAAACATATCAGAGCCTTGGCTTATAAGAGAATCCAGAAAGCTCGCGCAACCGAAAGGAAAGGGGTAAGGGTATTTAAACCCCCTCAGATCATTTTTGATGCCAAAGACTATATAGATATGATTGACTGGCAATCCACTTCAGTAACCGAACCCCCTCTTGTTACTGATATGAGCCTAGAAGAGTTGGATTCAATTGCGGAAACTGGCAAAAGTGGAAGGGTTGAATTTAGAATTCCTTCTCACACTCAAGCGGTGGAACGAATTGTCAAGGAAGTCACAGAAACTTCGAAGCGAGTGTGTGGGCTGATCGAAAGAGATGGTTTTATCCGTGCCAGACTGGAAGACCGTAAAGAGCTACCTACGTTCGAGACCAAGAGCCAGTACAAAACCTTTGCAAAGGATTAGAATGTAAGTAAGGTTATTCGACTATTTTGTAGTAATAATGTTTCTAAATAACGTCTTTATCGTACTGCCTTCCATATTAAATTGAAATTTCATTTGGGAACTGTAATAACATTTATAAAATTTTGTTAAAATCACTAGGCCTATGTAAACACTATACATAACTTTGATTTAAGGTTTTGAAGTCAAGATAAAAGGACGAATACTTAAACTAGTCAGTAAATTTGCAGTAGAACAAGAAAACTGCCACTCATGTCGTATGGAAAGTAATCAGCAACATTTTGTACTTAGTTATTATACTACATTTTATGACAAGTTATAACCTTTTATACTTTTGTAATAAACAACAATAATAGCAAATAACATTAGTTTCTTTCAACACCTTTCTCATACAATTTACACCATCCAACTATCTTTTTTCAGGTATAAAACATATTATATATATAGTATATATGTGGTATATATTTTTACTATATGTATATATGAATTATGTATATATATATTGTCTCATTTTATGCCTTCTGTAAGAAAAGTACAATTAATTCCGGTGGTTTAAACTTAAAAAAAACATGGTTCATATACACAAAATTACAAAATTTCATCAAAATTAACCAACTTTAGGGCTTGTGCGGGAGACCTAAAATCCATTTTTATAAAAAAAAATCGTTTTCTACTCATTTTTATGCCCTAATATTACTGTTTTTTAACTTGGAATAAACAGAAAAGTTACGATTTAATTTTTTTTTATTTAAAAAAAATTTGGTATTTTTTGAAAAAAATTAAAACTTTAGGCCTTGTGCGGGAGACCTAAACATTTTTTTAAAAATCCAAAAATTTTTGTGTAAGTTGTGGTACCTAGTAGCAAATTTTTTTCAACTTGGAATTTGAAAACAAAAAAAAAAGTTAAAAATCGATACACCCTAATGTACACCAATGGATCAATGATTTTGAAAATGAATGTAAACGTTTCGAGATATTAAAGGAGGCAGAAAAAATTGAGACTTTCAAATATTTACTTGAAAAACAGTGCCTAGATTGGTACACTAGTATGTTAATAAAATATACAGTAAACGCAGAATGGGCAATATGGAAAACAAATTTTTGTGAAACATACGGAAACAAAGGTTGGTCACAAGTTAAATTTGCATTTGCTTTTAAATTTCAAGGAGGTTCATTACGAGAATATGCAACAAAGAAAGAAAGATTGTTTTTAGAGATAAATAAAAATATTGACACACAGACATTGATTCATCTTATTGTTATGGGTCTACCAGATTATATAATGTACAAAATGAATAAGGAATCAATAACATCGACTGCAAATCTATTCAATGAAATTGGTAAACATGAACAAACAGTCAATAAAAATAATTATGATAAATTCAAGAGAAATAAATACATTTGTTAATAAAATAAGATTTGATAAAATTAAGCCCTGCAAAACTTGTGAAAAATTAAATAAAGGTAGCCGTTTCCACTCTGAAGAGAAATGCTGGTTTAAACAAACTGATGATTATGAGAACAAGAGAAAATATAATAAGAATGTAAACAACACTGTATTAGATGTTGAACTGAATGATAATGAGTCAAAAAACGAATAATTACACCATTAATTAAAGTAAAACTATCATTAGAAGGAAAATTAGACATATTTGGTATATTTGATTCTGGCTCTAATGTTTCCTTAATAAATTCTAAATTATTAAGAATAAAGGAAGAAGGAAAAAATATACATAACAATACAAACTTACTAACGATTAATGGTGTAAAAAAGACAAAATGCTTAACAACAATAAAAATTAAGATATTTAATATAGAGAAGAAAATTGATGTTTATATTGTAGATGGAAAAGAATTCAAATACAATTTTCTAATTGGACTTGATACTATAAAAGAGTTTAATTTGATTCAGAATGAAAAATTGGAAATTGTTCAGAAATCTGAAGAAAGCTTTAAAAAAGAGGAAATACATTGTAAAAACAATCCTAATGAAAATGAAGATATAAAGAACTTGAACTTTATAAACTTTAAGGAACATACAAAAGAAAAAGAATTTAAAATGGATCTGAGTCATTTAAATATACAACAAAAATCTGAAATAAATAAACTTATTGATAAATATAAATCAAGCTTTGCAAAGGATAAATATGATATTGGAACAGTAAAGGATTATGAAGCACGCATTGATCTACTTGTGGACAAATACTGCAGTAAAAGACCCTACAGATGTTCAATAGAAGATAAGTTAGAGATAGAAGAACAAGTAAGAAAATTGCTTGAAAGAAATCTTATAGAGGAATCATACAGCCCTTTTGCAGCACCAGTAACCTTAGCTTTCAAAAAAGAAGACAATAGAAAAACAAGATTGTGTATCGATTTTAGAGAATTAAATAAAATGGTGGTACCTCAGGCTCAACCATTTCCTTTGATTGAGGACTTGGTAACAAAAACCAGAAACTGTAAATACTTTTCAACATTAGATATAAATTCTGCATTCTGGTCTATTCCCCTGCGAATTGAAGATAGAAAAAAAACTGCTTTTGTAACCCAGGAAGGCCACTACCAATGGACATGTTTACCCTTCGGTTTAAAAACTTCTCCAGCCATATTTCAAAGAATACTAAGCAACATATTGAGAAAGTACAAGTTAACGGATTTTGCTGTAAATTTTATTGACGACATTTTAATATTTTCAAAAAGCTATACCGAGCACATAAATCATTTATCACAGATTTTAAAGGCGATACAAAAAGAAGGTTTCCGACTTAAGCTCACAAAATGTCGATTTGCAACAAATTGGGTAAAATACCCTAGACATATAATACAAGATAATACAGTAAAACCAGTGAGAGATAACTTAATTTCAATAAGAGATTTCCCAACACCAAAGAATCAGAAAAATATTAGACAACTTCTAGGAAAAATCAATTTCTACCACGAATACATACCTAACAGTTCAATAATTTTAGAACCATTACATAATTTACTAAGGAAGCACCAAAAATTCATATGGTCAATAGACTGCCAAGAAGCTTTTGAAAAGATTAAACAACTATTGTGTTCACAACCAATCTTAGAAATTTTTGATAAAGACTTATCAATAAACATATATACGGATGCATCATTGGAAGGTATTGGAGCAGTGCTGAAACAAACTCAACAAGACGGAAAAGAAAAACCTGTAGCATATTTTTCAAAAAAATTAAATGAAGTCCAAAAGAAAAAAAAGGCTATATATTTAGAATGCTTAGCTATTAAAGAGGCCATAAGATATTGGCAGTACTGGCTAATAGGCAAACCTTTCACAGTATATTCCGACCACAAACCATTGGAAAATTTAAATATTAAATCTAGAACGGACGAAGAGTTAGGAGATTTATCCTATTACCTATCACAATATGACTTCGAAATAAAATATAAACCAGGAAAAAATAATTTAGAGGCAGATTGCTTGAGCAGAAACCCAGTATTAGAAGCTAATAAAGATGTACATGAACAATTAAAAATAATAAACTTAGTAACATTGAATGATATATTAACAGATCAAGAGAAAAATTAGGATATAAAAAAATACAATAACAAGTTAATATATAAAAACAATATATATTATAAGAGGGTAAGAAAGCAAGAAAAAATACTACTGTCAGAGGAACTCAGTATAAAATTTATAAAACTGATACATGAAAATATGTGTCATATAGGTATAAAACAAATGCAAAAGAAAATAGGAAACATTTATACAGCAAAGAATTTAACTAGAAATATCACCGATTTATGCAAACAATGTGAAATATGTATAAAAAATAAGACAAGAGGACAGGCTAAATATGGTGTAATGTCACACTTAGGCCCTGCCACAAAACCACTTGAAATTGTCTCAATAGATACAATTGGGGGATTTGGTGGCTCTCGATCAACCAAAAAATACTTGCACCATTTAGTCGACCATTTTACTCGATATGCTTATATAGTAACCTCAAAGACACAGAGTGCAAAGGACTTTATAAAACTTATAAATATTGTACCAAATTGTAATGAAATTGGCATGGTTCTCACCGACCAATATCCTGGAATTAACTCAAAAGAGTTTAAAACTTTTTTAAGTGAAAGATCAATCACACTAATTTTCACTGCAGTAAATTCGCCGTTTTCTAATGGACTGAACGAAAGGCTAAACCAAACACTCGTAAATAAAATAAGGTGTAAGATAAATGAAAATCTAAATACTAAAGCATGGACAACTATTGCTCATAATTGTGTTGATAGATATAATAACACGGAACACTCAATAACAGGCTTTGCACCAAAATACCTATTGGATGGTACTGATGTTTCATTCATACCAAATGAACTTAAATTAAAAAAAAGAAGCAGATGACTGGATTAGAGATAGAAAATTTGCATTAGAAAGAACAATTAAGTCACATGAATATAATAAAATGTTAATTGATAAAAAAAGAACAATTCATAATTTTAAAATAGGCGATATGGTATATGTTGAAAATGGTCACAAACTAAATAGAAGAAAATTAGATGAGTTAAGGATTGGTCCATTTAAAATCGAAGATAAACTATCCCAATCAATATACAAAATTAATACAGGACATAGAAAGATGGAGTCAAATTTTTTCCATATTTCAAAACTTATTCCTGCCCCCATACTAGAAGAAAATGAAGATTAGAAAGAAGAAAAAGGAATTGAAAGAGACGAAAATCTCCAGAGAAATTTTCTAACCCTAGGGGGGAGATGTAAAGGAATAGGTACCTACCTAGAAATGCATAGGATTCCTTTATGTTCGAATTTTAAATAGGTGTTGTCATGGAGACAGAAAATGATAGAAGTTTTTTGTTTTGTTATCTAGCTGGGTAGCACAGATTGAAGTAATAAGAGATTGAAAAATAAGTTTATAATTACAAAGTGATATAATATTTTGAAGACGGACAAATAACTTTAATTGTAGTTTCTTTGTCAGCAAAGCAACTCATGATATTTGTATGTCACATTATTAATAAAAAATTACAACCAATAGACAAATTGTCTTATATACATTTGCAATTTTGTGTTAACATAATGAAGAATAAAGATATTATAATAAAATATAAAGCACACTTTAGAAATTGCTCACATTTATTTAATACTAGCTTAAGTACCTAGCGTTGCCCGGGCTTTAGATCATGCCTCTTATTTTAGATCTGAATATATTTAACTCATTCAGATCTAAAAGTAGTGTGACTAAACTCACCATTAATGATTCTTCCTTTCCACCTACTGTTAAATTCAAATCTATGTTAAATTAAATGAAAACCAATCACTTTGTAAAACACAATTTAATCAAATTTATGTCATTTAGTAGGTACCTTCACAATAGTGCTTATTCGATTTAATTTTTTTTAAGAACAAAAAAATGTTTTTTTAAATGTGTTTAGAGTGTTTTGAATTTTCAGTGTCATTGCACTTTTAAAAAATATTGTATTGGTGTTGCTAGCCTAAAAATTTCTTAGTTCCATTTTATTTATTTTCTACTCTTATTTGACTAACCAACCTTTTGTTTTATATAGTTTTGTTTTATAGGTAGGTACCTATAATCATTAAACCAAAGACTTTATCTATAAAATGAATCTATCTTTAGGTAGAGAAAATCACACCACGCATGATAGGAGAGGAGCACACTGTTTACTGTTTGGAAGGGCCATCTTTAGCAGACTTTGCTGTTTTCTCAAAAAGAAAATGTCCCAGCACCGAATGAATGTTCTTGTAAATTATGGCTTCCCTGAAGATTTTTTCACTGGGAATATTTCCGTTAGAAGACTTTTACATCTGTTCATCGGTTCTCTTCAAATCCAAAGTAATTACATCATAGCGCACTACACAAACAATTTTTTGGCATTTGCACATTGGATTGTACCGTGATCCTCGGTAACAATATTCTGTATTCAATATCCAAGTCGAATATGTGGAGTTCAATGTCCACGGAACCAGAGTGAGTTTATATCTATTTAGAAACCAAACAATCCTATCTCATCACCATCCTGTATCGATGACCCAAAAAAAATTAAGTATCTGAATAAGGAACTCCAGTGAAAAATATTATGGCTATAAAAAGATATGTTCATATAGACCAATAAACGCTGATTCTGAATATATAAGTTTTATTTTATAATATTAAACGAACAGTTTTAAAAAAATATATTAAAAAGTGCATTTTTAATATTGGCGTTGAAACACACCGTCAAGTTGGTATTACTAAAATGTTTAGTGGTGACGTCACTGATCACTGTAAATTCATTGTACGGGAATGTAGATATGACACAAGCCATCGTATTAAAAATATTTCATCTTATTCGTTTATTTACATACATACTGTTTATAGAGATTTAGTTCTTGTGTTTATTGAAACATTATTTAGGCACAAATAATTCAGTTTTAAAAAAATGTATCTCTTATTAGTTTATATCTATTATTGAAAATATTCAAAAACTACTGTCCAAAAAAAATAGTAATGCTACTTCTAGGGAGATTCCTTCGAACTCCAAATTTCAAAATGGCGGCGAGTCGAACAGCTGAATGCGCGATCTTATAGTAGATGATGTGATTGATGACGTTGACAATTATTTTAACTATTAAAACTAACAAAAAAATGCAGTTATTTAAGTTAGAAGGTCATAATTAATAAAAAAAATTGGACTGGAGTTCTACATTCTTTACCCAACAATTTGTACCTACGTCTAAGGGAATGTTATTATTACATTTACCTCCGTGATTATTTTACTTACAAGCGAGGGTCAATAACAACAAAGTTTTTTGCCGAGCATCGAAAAAGTGAGCATGAAATTGATATTAAGATTTTGAATTAAGAATGAAGCACTTATTAAAAATAAAGCACTTAGTTAAAAGTAAAGCACGTAATTAAATTGAAGCACTTCATTAAAAGTGGAGCATTTAAATAAAAGTGAAATACCAATCAATGGAAGCCAAACCAAAACTCACGAAAATCTAGAACCACGATGAATTCATCATTTCCCGTTATAATCAAGTTAGGTGGTTGTAACTGTAATGTAAATCAGAAAAATCTAGTGTCCAAAATTGAACATCTGGAGGATCATGAAGAATAAGAAATTCGAACACTGAATTGCTTTTATCTGTGATGTCCATCATCTTCACAACGTTCAGCTAATTCTTTTTTTCTAATCTATAGTAGTAAATATTATTTATTTCTCAAAATTATATAATAATTTAGATTTAGGTCCGCTGCGTGTACACGAACCATTAGTTTTCCGACCGGCATAATTTATTTTGGTTTGTAGAAAATGCAATATAATCATATATTGATATAATTTAATTTTAATTTTATTTTATTAGGAACATTTACAGATTAAAAACATTACATGCATTAAAGAAAACAATTATAATAATTAGGTTATAATCCAATAACAAATGTTCACATCATGCCCAAATAGTAAATAAAAAAGTCAATAGTTATTAACTTTTTTTTCTTCCTTTTTCACCTAATATTATAGAGATAGGAACTAGATAAACTGTCTAAGCATAATCTAGATATACTGTCTAATACTGTGTTATGTATAAAATATACAGATAAGATAAGATAAGAAAAAAAACAAGAAAAGTAGAAAAAAATAATATATGTTTGTATAATAATAATAATGAAAGCTGAGATACACCAGACGTAGGGTCGAGAAATAATATATACATTAATTAAAAAAAAAACACAAGTTAAAGTAAAATAAAAGTAAAATGATAGTACTCATAAAAAAAATAGTAAAATATAGTGTACGCATATAGAAGTATTACATTCTTTTTAAATTTCAAATACAAAAAAATACACGAAAAAAGTACGGTATCAATTTTTTAGTTTAGTTACAATGAGTTAATCTACGAGTATTTAGTAATGATTTGTTCATTATAGAGCTCCATTAACTATATGTTTGAAAGAGCTTAAAGTACACGACAAGATATCAGCATCGATACATTTTTTGTTATAATGATTGCAAGTTCTCAATAATTTTGCCTGAGACTATTTGAAGCAATTTCGACATGAAACAATGACTTGTCTCTAGTTTTCTTACTCGGGACTCTAATATTGATTGATGACAAAAGAGCTGGACAGTCGATATGACTATTCAAGATTTTGTGTAAGTAAGTCATATCCGTAATGTCTCTCCTACTTTTTAGAGTTTTGAGTCCATAATGTTTTATAGAAATGTCCATGTCATAATAACGCACATGTCTCTTGAAGTTCAGGTGGTGTACCATTTTTCTTTGGACAGCTTCTATGCGCTTTGTGTAGGTATATATTATACGGAGGATTCCATATAGGAGAGGCATACTCAAGATGACTGCGAACATAGGAGTAATATAATATCTTGAGGGTTTGGATATTGGTGAACTCTTTTCCAATACGGAAAAGAAATCCTAACATGCCCAAGGATTTCTTAACAATCATATCAACATGTGCCTTAAATGAAATAATTAATATAAAAAAATAATATAATTAAATAAATTATATAATTAAATAAATAATATAATTAAATATATAATCATTGAATTTTGCACTGCAAAATTGTACTATGATGGTGAGCGTCCATCTGCCCGCAACGCACGCATGGCACGCAATGTATTTTTCTATCTTAATATATAAAACAAAGTCGGGTTAGGTACACTATTTATAACTCGAGAACGGCTGGACCGATTTTGACGATATTCGATTTGTTGGATTTTTCTTCGCCCCGGATAACCTAATAACTATTAAAACATTACAAAAATTCCCGAAAAAGAAAGTTATGAAGAAAATTCATTTTTTCATACATTTTGTGTGGAACGAATTCTCATATTTTTAAATAAATGCAGCAATATTGTGATCGGTATAATATTGAACTGTGCGTGAATGCCAAAAATTCAAAAAGGTTAAATGTTAATGCGCTGATTGTTTTGCATTTGTTCTTAATTATGTCATGCTGCCCCTCTTTCTTACACACTTTTAGGTATGTCAATAGTCGAAAATGAGACAAACGGTGGAAGTATGTCTGCAGCCCCTCCAAAGGAAAAATACAATAATTATAATAAAAATGAAATGAAACGCATTTTTTTAACATAAGCTCCACACAGGAGGCCCCGAGGAAAATAATTTGTCTCAGGACCTATATCATCTTAGGGGATGCTGTGTGGAGGGTCTTTTTAAGGAAGGGGTGGATAGAAAGTGCTGGGAAGGAAAAAGGAATGAGGGGTGGGTAGGAATCTGGGGGTCAGAGTGTTTGGAAGTGACGGACGTATGAATCCATCCCTCCAACTTCGGTGCAAGCACAAGGAAATGGGTCGAGAGAGTCTGGATGGAAAGTTCAAAAGGCCTCCCTCAACCAGTATCTTTCAATCCGTCCCGCCACGCAGCAGGTGGGCAGAAGCATCCGCCGTCAAGACCCGGAAAAACTTCACCCCATGAACCCGGGCACACCTGCTAAATCACCAAACGTAGTGAACCACTTGGGGTGACCTATGTCAGAGGCGTCAGATGTATTGGTTATCCAATAAATGGTACCCGCCTCCTAAATTCCCGTACTTAAGTGGAAAAGTATGAAAATCACAAAAAAATCCGTACACAACGACATCCCTGATACTGACAAAAACACGGACAGCTGGGCATCAATAATTGCTTCATTGTGTAATTTTTAATTTAGTA
The DNA here is from genome assembly GCA_917563855.2 of Limnephilus lunatus. Classification (NCBI taxonomy): domain Eukaryota; kingdom Metazoa; phylum Arthropoda; class Insecta; order Trichoptera; family Limnephilidae; genus Limnephilus; species Limnephilus lunatus. Next base: position 71,186,399 of record OU830598.1, on the reverse strand, counting down.
AAAAAACTGAATTTAATTCAACAGTTATTGATTCTGAGGCGGTACGAAGTTCGTCGGGTCAGCTAGTATCTTTATATAGAAAAATCCGTTGCGTGCACCGACCACCGGCAAATACCGGTGGTCACATAATAATATGTACATATTCAAATAACGATGATAATAAGGAACTGCAGTCCAATTTTTTTTTAATAAAAAAATACCTTTGAAATAAAAATTGTTTGAAATGATTATTTTTTTAGCTTTACGAATCGAAATCAATATTTGGAAACCGAAGCATCGCCAGGCAACTGATAAGATATTCCTATTGAATTTTTAGATAAATTATTTGTAGTTTTGCTTGTACTATGACAATACAAAGTGATGTTTAGCGCTGAATATAGGTACGTTCAGTCACCTCAGTGGGGATGATTGGTTAGTTAAATTTTTTTTTCAAGAAAGTAACAAAACCATGATTGACTCAAATCTAATGGTTCCCGATAGTCATCTCCTCTAGATCTATTACAATAAAGTTTATGGTGTGTAATTTGAAGGATTTTTGAGTCATCGTGTTAATTATGTAGGATACTTTTAATCTAGGTTAATAGCGAATGGTGGGTTTATGGTGACCGGACAACTAAGAATGAAATCAACTCAGAACCTCCTTTAAAAAGTCATTAAAAGTGATGAATTTTTTTTTTAAATTGGAAGATCACATTTAAAATCACAATAGATCACATCGGCCACACAATAAAAAGAATTAGGTAATTAATTTATATATTTTTACGAATTAGAAACTTCTAACCAACGAAAAATCTATATTCATTTTACTATATGTATAGTACAGTCCATTCCTCAGTATGCCATTATCTACTGGGGAACAGCTTATAAAACTAGTCTGACCAGTCGCGTAGCTGGCATGGGTGGCACCCGGGGCGGATAGGGCGAATAACGTGGTGGTGTCACCCGTCCTGGGGGGGGGGGGGTGGCGGCTAGAGAATTGTGCTCTTGGGGGTGTAAATAATAAAATAAATGTATTCTACATTTTATTTTTACGATTCTATGTGTTTTTTTAAAATCTTTGAACCAATTGAACAATGTTGTGCTATTTTTCTTACTGTTTGATAAAATATTATTTTAGAAAAATAAAAATATTAACGTATATTGCCTGCAGTCATAGACATATGAATATTAGTAGACCTGCCCTGCTTGTGTTTTGAAAACGTGTAAAAATAGAAGTGAAAAAGGGAATAAACAAAATTGTCGTATTACATTTCATAGGCAAGCATTATTTTAAGCCAATTCAGAGCACATAATATGATCATTTTTGTAACATACACTGTCACTCGAGATACATGGCGTGTGCCCGTCCCTGTTTACTGGGGTTAGTAAATTATGAAACATTTATAAAAGTGTCTTCACTTAATACAGCAACAAAATATTGAACTCGACCTTATAGGCGACCTTACTTTGCATATTTGGACTTCGCAAATGTGTTCATTACGCGGCGAACAATTCGCGCTCCTATGTAAAAAGGTATATTCATTCAAAAGCAGAGTTTACTTTTAAGAACGAATGTGTGATATTATAATGCGAGATGCCTATATACTGTCAGATTGAGTTTTGACGAATCACATATCACCAATGCCGTCTTCCTGCCCTTCGTCCCGCTGTAGTTGGTTTCTACCCCTCACCTTTCTGTTCTGGTCTATTAATATTCATATGTCTATGCCTGCAGTGGATTATGTCTGTCATTAATAACAGATGTTAGAAAACTTTTAAAACTAAGTCAATCAGAAATTTCGACAGAATAACTTGGAACATCAGGTGCTATGGAAGAAAAACTTTTTATAAAAAATTTGCGGTGGCAGGCAACGTGCATGGTAAGGTACTTACTTATATGGATAGATGCATTATTTACTAGATGAAATATGCCCAAAATCAACTGCGGCGCAACGATTATCAATCAACTTCATTATCCATCATTTGAAAAGGGGGCAGAACCAGATAAAGTCTTGCCCTAGGAATTTAATGTTAGTTGCTCTAATACCGACGGATTTATTATTATCTACAAATGGATAAGAAGAGTGCAGTAGGTACGCGCCAAACTTAAATTCCGACCTGAACTTGATACGATCCATTCTCATGCAAGTGCAGTCGCTTTACTCTCTTTACAATGACCGTTATAAGAAAGATGCGTAAAACATACATGCGACCGAGAAAGGCGTGGGCGGGGAGGCATGCCACTTCCCGGTCCTATTGCGATGATTTCTGTATCAACGTCAGGTCGGTATTAAAGTTTGGCGTGTACTATAACTTCATACATATTGTGAGGTAGGGGTGAATAAAATATTAACCTAAAATCATTCGACACTTTATTCCAAAAACTTACTTCATAATAAATTATATATCTACTATTTAGCAGCCATTAAAAATACGTACAAAAAATAATACGAATAAAAACGAAAAACTTGTTAAAATTAATTTGTGAAATACATTACAGTCCACTTTTGCAATCATTTAGTCAACCTGAACTATCTTACGGAGATTCTCGGCCAACTTATCCATAAACGCAAACGTGTCCAAGTAGTCTCCCTGCTTCACATTATTCATACCCTTGATGCAGATAGCCAAGTCCTTGGTCATGAAGCCAGACTCGATGGTTTCAATGCAGACAGCTTCCAAAGCCTCCGCAAAGTCGTTAAGCTTCTTGTTGTTATCCAGCTTGGCGCGGTGGAGAAGTCCCCTGGTCCAGGCGAAGATGGAAGCAATGGGGTTGGTGGAAGTCTCCTTTCCTTGTTGGTAAAACCTGAAGTGACGGGTGACAGTTCCGTGGGCAGCTTCAGCTTCCACGGTCTTGCCATCGGGACAGATCAGTACGGAGGTCATAAGACCCAGAGACCCATAGCCTTGGGCAACGGAGTCAGACTGCACATCTCCGTCATAATTCTTGCAAGCCCAAACAAAACCTCCCTCAGACTTCATGCAATAAGCCACCATATCATCGATCAAACGGTGTTCGTACCAAATTCCAGCTGCCTCGTACTTGGCTTTGTATTGAGAATCGTAAATCTCTTGGAAGATATCCTTGAAACGACCATCGTACTTCTTGAGGATGGTATTCTTGGTACTCAAGTACAGAGGATATTTCCTATCCAGAGAAAATTTGAATGACGAGTGAGCAAAGTCAATGATGGACTCGTCTGTGTTGTACATAGCCAGAGCCACACCCGGCCCGGTGAATTCATGGACCACAACCTTGATGTGCTTCCGGCCACTTCCTTCAGCGGGAGTCCAATTCATCTCCAGCGTGCCAGCTCCAGGAACTACGTAGTCGGTGGCTTTGTACTGGTCAGCATGGGCGTGACGCCCAATGATGATGGGCTTCTCCCAGCTAGTGACCAGGCGAGGGATGTTCTTGCAGATGATGGCTTCTCTGAAGACTGTTCCTCCCAAGATATTACGGATGGTTCCGTTGGGAGACTTCCACATCTTCTTCAAGTTGAACTCCTCGACTCTCTTCTCATCTGGAGTAATGGTGGCGCACTTAATGCCAACGTTGTATTTTTTAATAGCATTGGCACAATCAATGGTAACTTGATCCTCAGTCTTGTCTCTGAATTCGATCCCCAGGTCGAATGTGTGGAGTTCAATGTCCAGGAAAGGCAGAATCAGTTTATCTTTAATCAAATCCCAAATAATCCTGGTCATCTCATCACCGAGAATGTCTACGACGGGTCCTGCCTTGATTTTGGCTTCCATTGTTAGACCCTGGAACAAAATAAAATATTTGTAATGGAATCATCAACGGAATAGCATACAGAGACCTACTCAGTGGCGGTTCGTGGTCTTTTTAATGGGGGTTCAGAAATCCAAGAGAAGATATATCTTATCAAAATTTTGCTAATTATTATTGTTTTTACAACAATAATAATTACGTAGAATATATAAGTGGGCGCGGAGGCCCTTTATTTTTAATTTCCAACCTTTTTTCATAAGTATTAGCATTATGTTTTATGTACACAACACTGTATTTAGCGATTGTTTTAAAAAATTTATGACAGAATAATAGCGACAACCAATAAACGCAACCGTTTTCAATTTGATAGTCAAAACAATATCTACTGAAGGAAGTTAAACAAAAAAATACATAACTAGCGACTTGACAACGCGACGTTTGCCGAAAATAATATAAAAAAAGAGGAATATAAACGATAGAAATATTTTGATTCTCACGCCTTCAAAATTTAATATCGAGCGTCTTTTTTGCACTTGCCAAAGCGGTTTTTGTTTATTTTGTGCATAATTTTATAAGAATGAAAAAAATATTGTGGAAACCCGAAATCGGGTAATGTTGTGAGGCTGAAGGGAGCGGAGGGAAAGGAAATTGGTACGAGTGGGAATTAGGTAGGTACCGAATTCGGATCTGATAACTAAATAATTATAACAAAAGCAATTTTAGGCAAAACTTCGAATATGAATGGTGGTCTTTCCAAATCTAAGAAGTTGAAAATAATGATGTGATATGTAACTAGGTAGGTTGATGGGTAATTAGGTAAATACATTAAAAAAAATCCTTTTTTCAAAGTGAAGAGATATTAAAAGCAGTACCTACCTACATATAAATTACCTACCTATTATTTACTGGTATTTTCATGCTTGCGCTATAAATTACCTATTATTTACTGATATTTTCATGCTTGAATGCACCTTTACGATTTGGGCGTAAACAATATTATTTTCAGTGATTTGCAAAAGTAATAACTTACTACTTTAGTATTGCAGTATTGCGATTATTATTATGTATTATGTAAGTAATAAAATGGGTTATCATTAGCGATAATACGTAGGTACCTACTCACGTTCCTACATACGTACCTACGTAAACAAGCAATTACTCCTACTATCTCGATTGTTGGCATGTTATTTAATAGTACCTATACTTACATAAATGTCTCGTAATTATAACGACGGGCATTGTAAAACTAACACATCTAAAAAGCAGTCAACTGATAACGTGCATCATTCTATGCCAAAATGCAGTGCAAAAATATATTTATCCAAAATGATATATCATGCGTAAACTGGTGATAGCAATGCGTCACATAATAATATTATGGTTACAGTGGAGTACATGACTATGAACTTAGTTTCAATTTCCCTCAACAGTCGTTTAGTTAGTACAGGTAGTTAGATTGTAGTTTTAATGTGTCGGGTCCGAACGTTTACGAAGAAATCCGATCATATTCGATATACAGGTGGGCACCTTCAGCTACCATTTCCCATGATCCAGACTAACATAGAGCAACGTTAAGAAGTAACATTAAGTCCAGTTAAATATTTATTGTAAATAAGACGATAATAACTACGACTCGTAATCTAGACGAACCAAAGTATTATTGAAACTCCCGGCCATCGGAGTTGTTTGGTTAATCATAGAAAACAATTAGCGAATTAGCGAATTAGCAATTAGCATTTAGCGAATTAGCTAATTCCGGTTACGAGTTTTCTTGAAGAGTTGTTATTATTACTGTGACAAGAACGGAAACAATCGGGCTAAGTCACCACTCTCAGACGGTGACTTTTGGTTTAATTACCTGCGAGAAGAAGGAGAGAGAATATTATCATTCACACCACCGACCGAGGGGAAGAGTTTCACGTGATTTCTAAGGCTGCAGCGCAAGGGCCGTAACAGAGGGAGACCAGACGGAACGTTTGATTTCAACTGGACCATTCCCGTAGCCCGGAGCTAGCGTCTGGGTCTGGAGACGATTACATCGTCAGGAGGCGATACGGATTCGGAGCAAGGGTTATATCTAGATACTATCCGGGAAGACTGGAATTCGACGACAAAAGTATTTTATTTATTTAAGTTTTTATTCCAGCAGGAACTGGGAGGGTAGTGCAATCCCAGTCTACCATATTACATAAACTACAATAATATTTTACAGAGTAAATAAAAATCTAAAAGATATAAAATATGATAACGTATTAGGTAGGTACCTAATGTAAACGATAAATGAAAATAAAATTCGAACATAAATCACAAAAAATACATCACAAACATAAAGTTAAAAATTAAATAAAATTAAACAAAAATTAAACAGAAATTAAAATAAAATAAAAGAAATATTAGTTTTTTTATCGTCCATCAGGGAGGTCGCCTCATCATCTGAATCCATCGCTCATTTAGTGGGGAACTGAGCCACTCGTATGCAGCCACGACAATGATGTTGGTTGATTTCCGTGTCCTGCTCCAGAAGCTGGCTAGTCGGTGGCGAAGTAAGGCTGGGAATGAGTGCACCCTCCCTTCGGGGAACATCGTGGAGGCGCTGTAGAACCTCGGTAGTTGCATAAGTTGCCTGTATGCATTGTTGTAGCACATCCTCAGAATTCAGTTCATCCTGGAATTGAACCCGTGTCCCTATTCCCGTTGGCGGCCAGTATCTTTTCTCGGAAGATTTTTTCTATGTAGATGAGTGTTTCAGGCTGATAATTATTGATTATAATATTTGTTATCTACCCTTTGTGCTATGCATAAAAATCTTGTTTAAACGTTAGTTTATCAATTAAAAATAAATATTAATATTTGACAAGTTAAAGTATTTCAACAATAAATGCAGACATAATTAGTCTCGACGCCATCTAGCGGGAGATTTAGTACTTAACAATACCTCTCACAAAAATAAAGTTGGTTGTTTTCAGTTGGAAAAATGTAATAATGAGTAATTGTCGAATGAAACACTAGTACCTATATATTGAATTATTTGGCGGGTATTAGATAAGCCGCCATAGCTCAGTGGTCAGAGCAGCTGACCGGCAATCAGAAGGACACAGTATCTTTTCTCGGAAGATTTTTTCAATATAGATGAGTGTTTCAGGCTGATAATTATTGATTATAATATTTGTTATCTACCCTTTGTGCTATGCATAAAAATCTTGTTTAAACGTTAGTTTATCAATTAAAAATAATAATTAATATTTGACAAGTTAAAGTATTTCAACAATAAATGCAGACATAATTAGTCTCGACGCAACCTAGCGGGAGATTTAGTACTTAACAATACTCTCTCACAAAAATAAAGTTGGTTGTTTTCAGTTGGAAAAATGTAATAATGAGTAATTGTCGAATGAAACACTAGTATATATTGAATTATTTGGCGGGTATTAGATAAGCCGCCATAGCTCAGTGGTCAGAGCAGCTGACCGGCAATCAGAGGGACATGGGTTCAATTCCCGTTGGCGGCCAGTATCTTTTCCCGGAAGATTTTTTCAATGTAGATGAGTGTTTCAGGCTGATAATTATTGATTATAATATTTGAATTATTGTTCCTAAATCCAGATTGTTTGTCACAAAGGATGCTATTATTTTCCAAGTATTCTTCAAGTTGAGATTTAATTATGTATTCCATCACTTGCTAATATTTTGGTAACATATTTACAGGTCGAAAGTCTTCACATTTTTTTGAGTTCGAAATCTTTGGAATCGGTATCACCATAGACGTTTTCCATGATTCGGGAAATTTCCCTGTTTCTAAAGATTCGTTTATTAAACTAAGAATCTGTTCTTCTATTACAGGTAGTGCATCTTTTAATATTTGAATTGTGATCCTATCTTGGCTGGGCTTTGATTTGATGTTGGACAGTATTCTTTGGAGTTTCCGGCCGTCTATTTTCTTGAACTTGAATTCGCAAGTTTTTTTCTTCAAAATTGAAAATTTCTTCTAGTATTCTTTGACTAACTGTTTAATTCCTATAATTTTGATGATGTTTTTCATTTTCTTTGTATAAAAATCTGTATCACATTTCATGTTTATATTAAAGTCTCCAATAATTATATTGAGATCAGTTTCTTTTAAAAAGTTTGAACACCAGTTTTCAAAATAATTTAAAAAGTCACTTTTTCTGGCATTTGGGAATTGATAAATTACACAGTATACTCCTGGTCTAAATCCTTTCTTAATTTTTATTGATAGGATCCACGTACAGTTTTTGTGATTTTCGTTGGAAATTGTTTCAAAATCTATATAATCTTTTAGTACCTAATATTATTACTCCGCCTGTATGCCGACTATTGGAATTACATTTTATTACCTTATAGTTCGTAAATTTTATTTCAACTTCTTCTATATCTGTTGTGACATGAGTTTCACTGAACATGATCATTTGAGGTTTTCGTTCTTCGAGCAAAATTTGTGACTCTCCGTAGTGTGCAGGCAAGCTTGTATATTAAGGTACTGATTTGAATCAATGAAGTGCTAAGAAATAATACGCAATAGGGAAATATCTAATTCATAATCTCAGGTTGGGATAGGGGCTATAGGCTATAGGTGTAATAATATATAGGCACTCCGACAGAGCCTGACTTCTTTTTCATTTCTGCGTGTTTTGCTATTAAATTGTTGATTTATACATATTTAAGATTATAATAATAATTGTTTTTTATTATCGTATGTTATTCCGACCATTGCTGATAAAATGGTAAATAACCCCATTTAATAACGGATAGAATAACAATTACACATATTCATTGCGTACGTGATTTAATTTACATTAGAGGAAGGGGTCATTGTTCTTGAAAAAAAAAATTCATATAGGTAGGTACTAATAACACTCATACTCCTTTTACTTTATATCTTCGCACAAGATTTGAATTGAAAATGTACAAAGTCTTTTGAATTACTTCGGAGACTTCAATGTGTATTGCAGATCACCATACCGACAAAAAATGTTTTGTTTATTTGAAAACTTCAGACAGAAAAGATGTTCAAATTTCATGACGCCAAGCTCACCGTTCGAGAGTTTTAACTGCTCCAGATTTCAGAACAAGATTTTCTGCTATAAAAGTTTTAAAAAAATCTTTGTCAAAACAATTTGCATTACCTTAGAATCTTAGATCATGGAAGAAAGAATATAACACTAGAAGTGCATTCCGTACAAATTTGAATTGAAACAAAATTGGGCCTATAATTACGAAACACTTCCACAATGACTTCTTGTGGTAGTATTTATGCTGTCGATAGCAGAAAACGTATATTTATTTATAAAAACATCGCTCCCTTTAAAAAGCTTATATGCAGGCAGTTATATTAATATATTAATCGATTAATATATAAATGAAATTATATATTAATCGCTAAAAAAATGTTTTAAACCACTGCCAACCGGTATGCTTCGAGTATGTTTGTAATCCTGTTTTGTGTAATATTGTGACAATAATTTGCTGAATCTACTGTAGCCTGAGCCCTAATAATTAGTTAGGCCATTTGTCTGACTTGCTTCCTTCTGCAGTTACAACTGTGAATAACAGATTAGAATTAAAATCATGTATACCTTTTGCAATAACTTGCTATAACATTACTTGGATACCTACTAACACGTATTCCAATTCATCAAATTTCAATATTTATAGCTTACTTGGTACTTTGTTTTATGTCAGGTCTTATATAACCCTAGTATATTCTTTTTCTATTGTACGACTACATATTTATTTTGTATTTCTTTTCAATTTTATCTCATTGTACTTACAATAACAACTGTATCACTTCAGCGATATTACTTTTGTATACTTGTACATTCTTATTTTGTTCTTAATATAATACTGACACCTTCCTGTGTATCTCTGTATACTTTTAATCTCATGTAACACTTTAATGTAAAAGCCATTTTATGGCGTTTAAATAAATAAATAAAAAAATAAAAATTTCAATTCGTTGATTCCATTATTTGGTCCGGTAAAGTAATTGCAAGTATTTTTGTAATATTTTATCGTGACGTTAGACGCTGTCGCTGACCAACAGAAAGCGTGAAATACCAGTTACTTTCACTAAATTGGCTTTCTACTAACTTATAAAGCCGGTTATCGCATCAAAACAAGTAAGTAAATATGCATTTTCCCCGATTCATCATCAAGAAATACAATACGGAGAGAAAATAAATAAATCACACATTGATATTATCAAAGCAAAAGTGAAAAGTGCACAACACTTATGAACTCTGCTTTGATAAACAATACAAAAATAACGATTCAGGGACGTTTTATTTACCAGACAAATGCCTGGAAACGAAAACAGATTAGTAGATACCATAGATGTATAAACACTTGGTCGATGGTACATACCCAACTAATCACATTTTTAAAATATTGACTACAATAATAAATTATTATCTAATCTGGATCGTTTCGTGGCACCATTTTCTGTATTATTTACTATTATACATATAAGATTTCCTTGTTTGATATTATTACTGTACAGGATATTAAGGGGGCACTTGAATTACTTTATCAAGTGATTCCGGACATTATTTGGAGTAAAAAATGTGATTGAAATTTTGGTTTCCGTGACTCTTTTGACGACTTTTAATTTTTTCTTCAATATCCAAATAAAAAAATTCCTTCCACATGTCGACACTGGTCACTCAACCGAGTAAAGCAATCCCTCATACCTACCTTAACTGTTGAATACCTACTCATTTTTTAAATGCTTTTAGTTGAAATCAGAACATCAAAAATATTAGCAGAGACCAAAATTTCATTTACCATTCTTACTCCAAATAATGTCAGGAATCACTGGTTAAAGTAAGTCAAATACGTTCCTCAACACCCTGTGTAAGGCTTACTTTTTTGACAATAAATATTTGATGTCGTTGAGCATTATTACGTGATTCTAAATTAATGATAACACCCATTTGCATGAACATGTTCCTGGTGAATTGTAAACCATCCAAATCAGAAGTGTTTACTCACAAAACAAAGAATTACCGGTGGGGAAAAAAACTCTACTAGTTTGCCTTGAACTACGGCCGGCGAGATTGGTTTATTTACGCCGACAGCCATGGACCGGTGTTTCGTGAAAAAACTACTTCATGAGGTCGGCGTTTAAAAAGAGGCAGGTATTTCCAATTGTTTTATGAAATACAAAGTATACTGAATGAACTGTTTTACCAAATAGAAAATTAATGACCTAACCGATTACGGAGACTCGACAACGAAATAAGATTTTAATATTTACATTTCGTTTGATTACATAATGCGACGAGAGGAATGTGGTAAAGCGACTTAAGTAGCTAACTACTACTATTTTATGTACCATTATTGATATATTAGGTACCTACTTACTTCATAAAAAGTAAGCAAGTACTTCAACATTTTTTAACCATCTTGCTAGTACCTACTTATGACGTACATTGTACGTATTTAATCTTGTTCGAATCAAATCAATTTAGTAAAAAACTTTGGTAGTGTTTTTTTTTAATATTTTAAGCTAATTTATTTTCATTTTAAATTTTTGAACGGGCATATGGCGGGTTCAGATGATTCAATTTTAGATGATCAACTTTGATTGATCGTCAAAAATTGTTTGAAAAAATCGTTTAACTTTGTTGGAAGAAGGTTCGCATGTGTGTCAATATGCTTTCAAGTGTCGAGTTGATCAACTAAGATCTATGCCACACACAGCCATAAAAGATCAAAGATCATTTGGCTTGGCCTATTTCAGCATATCGCTCGCCATATATATTCTCATTGGGAATGTACGGCGAGCGATACGCCGAAATACGCTAAGTCACATGATGTTTTATCTTTTATAGCTGTGTGTGGCACAGCAAAGACATTAAACGTCACTGTGGCACAGGTCTAAAATTGAACCGCTTGAACCCGATAAAAGATGGCTATCCAAAGATTATTATTGCCGGAAACGTTTATCTGTTTTAATTGAGTAGGCACTTAAACAATCAGAAAATGTCACTTTACGCCACTGGCAGACAGACACCTGAATGCGTAGAATATAGATCTGACCTCTGTGAAACCTTTTTGATAAAGTTATATTTTCATGACAATCATTATCAGAATTCTAGATCTCTTCTACAATATAATATAATTTTATCTTCAAACACTTCCTTTACGCTATCAATTACAAAGAACACATCAATTTTTTTTATTAAGTTAGTTTGTTAATGATGACTTCGGACAACGTCTCTAATCTAAGAACACAGGCCTATCTAAAAAAGATAACGATGGTTATAACAAGTTAGTCAAAATACTAAAAACAAACATAAAATATTATAATCAGCCGGCTGAAAAACATTTTCTTAAGCGTCATTGCCATCTATGAGCCAAATTAGAAAGTATTAGTGGAGTTGAGGCAGAGCTCTGGTCTTACTTCTCCTGTTAATAGATGTCTCTGTATTTTAAAAGCTCTTTGGAAAATTCATTGACGAGAATAACTACAGAGTAGGGATGTTATGATTGTTATGGATATGAAATTTCGGATCTAGATACGATACGGATACGGATATAGGAATAATATTGCCTCTGTAGTAGGAACAGAGGCAACGCGAACAGGAAAACGCTATTCACGAATACGAAATAAAATGTAGTAAATTAGTTACTCACAAGTAATTATTTAGAAATCTTAAAAAATACACACATTGTTAAAAATAAACAAAATTTATAAAATCAGATTAAATAATACTAAACATAAATAATTTTTATTAAAGCGCATTTAATAATGATAAAATAATGTTTATTGATTTCCACGGCCAAAATTTTTATGATGATTTATTTTTGGGGTATTATGCCGCGTTGAGCTACCTCCTTCTTTAGCTAACGTTTCGGACAGCGTTACAGTGTCCATCACGTCTGCCCTTATGATCATCCGATATCTCAATTTTTTTCATTTAGGGGGCGTTCAAGTATTACGTAACGCAATTTTGAAGAATTTTTGCCTCCCCTCCCCCCCCCATGTAACGCGCCGTAACGTTTTCCTGTACACCCCCCCCCTCCCAAACGTTACGTAACGCCCAAGTAACGATTTTTACTATTAAGTTGCGCAAAGTACTGGAAAGTAACTTAAATACCTTTTTTCTTGTTATCGCGTTTGCGGTAATAAATAAAACAAGAGATTTCTAACTCGCGATACACGCGTATGTTGTTTATTTATTCATGTCGTTATTTATAAAAAAATTGGAAATTATTATTATTTTTATTTTTAACGGTTTTGTATTCCTTCCGGATATCCACGATCACTGTCTTTCCTCATGTTCCGAATTCAGTAATACAAGTTCTCAAAAGGAAGATTTAAAAACCACAGTATGATTAACAGAAGAGAAAAACCTTTTTCATGTCCTGACTGCAACTGTTCGCGTTCTCAAAAGGGATACTTAAGAAGTCACTTGCTGACTCATAGTGGATAAAAACCTTTTTCGTGTCCCGGCTGCAAATATACATGTTCTACAAAATAACAAATAAAACGTCACATATTTACCCACAGAGTACGAAAATCTTTTTCATGTCCCGATAGCCACTACTCATGTTATCGCAAGGGACATCTAACAAATCACGTGTTAACCCACAGTGGACAAAAACCTTTTTCGTGTACTGACTGCAACTATTCATCTACTACAAAGGGATATCTAAAAAAAACATATATTTACCCACAGTGGAGAAAAGCCTTTATCAAAAAAATTTTCATTCCATCAAAATTTGAACACTAAAGAAGTTCAAAATAGTGCTAGTAAGTTTGTTAGTGAAGACATAGTTTTGGAAGTTTAGAAAACTACTTTTTTGATGAGTGTATCCATCTGCAATCTTATTTAACAACGATAGATTGAAATGGAGAACTGCCCCGAAAAACCAAACCAATTTTACATTTTAGGTTCCAAGAAATAAAGAACTTAAAACAATTTACCCAAAAATTGACATAGCCTTAAGAATGTGCATTAACTTTCTAATTCCCTATTTTTAATTTAAATAAAAAAAGCATGTGACGTAACGCGTTGTTTGAATCCCCCCCCCCCCCTCGTAACGCACAGTAACGTTTTACTAGACCGCCTGTCCCCCCCAAGTGAGTTACGTAATACTTGAAGGACCCCTTAGATCCACACAGAAGACCCTAAGGAAAATAATTATTTCAGGGCGTATATCATCTTTGGGGATGCTGCGTTGAGGGTCTCTTTAGGGAAAGGAAAGAGAGGAAGTTCTTGGGAAGGAATAAATATGAGGGCTGGGTAGGAATCTGGGGTCAATGTGTCCAGGAGTGACGGACCTATGAGTACATCCCGCCCACTGCGGTGAAAGGTGATGAGTTAAGAGAGTTTGACTGGAGAGGTCAAGGTTAGGTCTCCCTCAACCTATCCCTCCCGATCCGGCCCGCCACGCAGTAGATGGATAAATGCATTGGCCACCGAGACATAGACAAATCTCACCTCATGAACTCTGGCGCCCCTGCTAAGTCACCAAACATAGCAAACCACTTGGGGGGACCTATGGCAGGGGTGTTGGTTGTATAATAAAAAGTTCTTAGGGGCGGTACCCACACCCGCCACCCAAATTGAAACTGCTATAAGTGACAATTTTTATCTAAACAATATATTTAGTTTTTGTTTTATGTACATACCTACCTACCTACTTAATTTAAACTTATATTCAGCTCAAAGCATAATTCTATTTTTTTTAACACACAGTGTGCTCACCTATAATTTATTTATCTATTATTAGCGCCCTTTTTCAGGGCTTTTACATATGAATAATAAGAAATATACAGTATTTATTATACATAACTGAACTGCCTTAGTAACAATATTTTATATTTGTTTAAAGATAAATTGAAGACGTCCACTGACTTGATATAATTGTTTCACCCCATTGTAACCATTCTGCCATTCTGGGTAAAGAGGAATACATAAAGTAGTTAGTTCCAGAATTTTTGCACTGAAATAAATCCTGATTTATAGAATTACGTAGTGGAATCCAGAAGCTTATTAATTCAAGCGATACTGGACTATCAACATTAAAATTTAAAATTTTATACAGAAATACCAAGTCAGTAAAAAATCTTCTGTGTAAAAATTTGAGCATATTCATTTCATTTAAAATAGTGTTGTAGTTCAACATAATTGCTGGAATACCCGTTTTAAAATTTAGAAAACGTAAGAATTTGTTTTGTATTCTTTCAGCTTGTACATGTAAATTATAATATGGGTTCCAGACGGGAGAATTGTACTCAAGTTGACTTCTAACATGTGCAAAACATAACATTTACACTTTATATTGTAAAAATTTCTAGTTAGTTTAGTTATAAATCCAAAAAAATAAATACAAATTGGAATCATTAGTATATAGTAATATTGTGTATTATTACTAAGTATATCATTTTAGATACCTACGTTATTATTTACCATACACAGAAATGATTATTTTTTAAACTTTGTTTACTTACTTCACTAACACGTTAATATTATTAATTACTTATAAATAACTGCAATCATGTACACTCCTCTTTCAACCACAGGCTTCTACGAAAGAGCGATATTAAAATCTCATCCGTAAAAACCTAATGTAAATCCTATTTTATATGTAGGTTACTTATTACAATTTACCGTATTACAAAGGAAGATTCGTAAAAACCTAATGTAAATCCTATTTTATATGTAAGTACTTATTACAATTTACCGTATTACAAAGGAAGATTCATAAGAACCTAATGTAAATCCTATTTTATATGTACTTTTTTTTACATTAGCTCCACACAGGAGGCTCTGAGGAAAATAATTTCCCTAAGGGCCTATGTCATCTTAGGGGATGCTGCTTGAAGGGCTGTGTTAAGGAAAGGAAGGAGAGGAAATTCTGGGAAGGAAATAAGTATGAGGGGTGGGTAGGAAACTGGGGGTCAGTAAGTCCAGGAGTGATGGACGTATGAATCCATCCCTCCAACTGCGGTGCAAGGCGATGGATAGAGAGATTTTGATTGGAGAGGATAAAAGACCTCCCTCAGCCAGTCTCTATCGATCCTGCCTACCAAGCAGCAGGTGAGCAAATGCATCGGCCGCCAAGACCTGGACAAACCTCACCCGCATGAACCCGGCCACCCCCGCTAAGTCACCAAACGTAGCAAACCACTTGGGGTGACCTATGGCAGAGGTGTTGGTTATCCAATAAATGGTTCCCGGGCGGCGGTACTCATACCCGCCTCCCAAATTGAATTATTATTACAATTTACGGTATTAAGTACAATGGAAGATTCGTAAAAACAATGTAAATCCTATTTTTTATGTACTTATTACAATTTACGGTATACGACGGACGGAGGAACTAGCGTCATTGATCCCCTCGGCAACGGTGCATAGTCGGGAAACACGCAAAACACGCGCCCAACATATGTTTACGGTTAATATTTGTCACATGAGAACGGGTCGTTTCTAAGGCTCGTTTGTGAGTTCAACAGGCTGTGGAACGATTTGCCGGCCTCTGTGTTCTCCCTCCTACAACGTGGGTTTCTTCAAACCCATGTTCACTCCTTCCTCTCTTCAAAAAGACCCTCCACATAGCATCTTCAAAGATGACATAAGCCCTGCGGGAAATTATCTTCCACGTGGCCTTCCTGTGTGGAGTTAATGTTTTTTTTTATTATTTCTTGAGTTAGTTTATACTACATGAATATAAACTAATAAGCACAATGTAACAATTCATTTGATTAATTTAAGTATTTTTACAGTAAGCATGACATTTCTTTTTAAATATATTCATTCTTTCTTCATTTTTCGTACTTTCAGGCATTCATCATACATCTTTAGTCCTCTATACATTAGGCAGTTCTGTGATTTTGATTTCTTCATTTGTGGCAATCGAACTCTGTTTATATTTCTTGTTTTGTTATTATGTACGTCTCTATTAAAAACAATTTGATCCTTAAAGTATTTTGGCATTTGGTTTTTCATAATTTTATGCACAAAAATTACCACATTAAATAGTAGTCTTTTTTTATTGGAATCCAATTTAGCTCCTCGCTCATTTGATTAATTCTTGCGTATTTGCCTTTTCCCAGTAAACATCTCATAGCTCTGTTCTGTATAACTTCTAGTCTTCTAGTTTGTTTAAATTTCCTTCATTGGCCAAATATAACATCGTAGAGCAGTAATCCAAATGTGGAGCAACAATAGTTTTATAAATGAGCTCCGTAGTGTTTCTATTTGTGATTAAACGGGTCAAATTTTTAGCTATGAACCCGGGCACCCCTGCTAAGTCGCCAAACATAATGAACCACTTAGAGTGAGTAACCTATGGTAGATGTATAGTTATCAAAAAATGGTTCCCGGGGCGGGTCTATACTCGTTTCCCAAACTGGATTATTATGAAAGTATGGCGCGGCGCTCCCGTGAGACAAGCATTCAACGCTGGGACATGTAGCGAAACGTTTTTAATAAAATTATTAGGAAAGGTTAAATATTCTAAATAGTTTATTTAGTTATGACTAAAAATATACATTTGACTACACCAAGAAAAAACCCGGCCTTAGTAATTCTATAGCCATGCACCTTTGGTAATTGCATGTTCTCACCTGAACTATTCTATGAGCTAATGAATCACTATAATCAATTATTTATAGAACGAAAGTTGAGAATCATTTTACTTTAGATTTCTTTCCATAGAAAAAGCCTGTTCTCACGGGTCCTTTTCATAGATTCTACGAAGTGGATTATTATTTGGTGAAACGAAATGAGAGAAGGAATGAAAAATTACTTTTCTCATTTTTTTTTCTGTGAGTACGTAATTGGAAAGAAAGGTTTCTGCACTCCTCTTTGAATGCGGTTATGATTTTTTACACCAATAATAATAAGTATTATTAAAGATGTACGCATGACCGATAAAACAACCACCAACAACAATATTTTCTACAGGTAGGGGTTGGGAAACCGTGACTCGCGAGTCGCATGCAGCTCTGAATGCGTGTGGCGTGTAGCATTTTGAAAGTATGGGCTTTCAAAAATACTACATGTTAGTTTTTCCCATGTAATTTAGAAATATGTTGTTGAGATAAAGAAATTTAGTTTCTCTTGAAATCTTACGCGCTGTAATCGGTATAACAATTAGATGAGGATGTACATAATTATGATTGTGATCCATGCGTATCATACCTACCTACCAACACCATAACATTGAGATAGGAAAGCAATTTCTAGCGTAAATTTCCACTTTCGTGCCAACCATTTAATGTTTCTGGAGAGAACAACAGGAATTTACATACTTTATGAACTTTTTATGCAATCACATCCAAAATACTAATTTTGGTTTGGAGCATGTCCTGCGTAACTCTGATTAAATGTACTCAATTTTGCTTTGAGTTAAAGAATCATTTTCAAAATTGGAACTCATTGCGTGACGAATTCAGTCAAGCGATAAAGTAGGTACCTAAGAATAATATAGTGTGTTTTTGTTCCATGACAACTCAACAGAGTGGCATTTCAACACCCCTTTAAAAGTCATAAAAGTGATGAAAAACAGTCCATAATCTAACCTATGTAACCTAGAATAGAATAATATAGTGTTTTTTGTTCCATGACAACTCAACAGAGTGGCATTTCAATACCCCTTTAAAAGTCATAAAAGTGATGAAATCTAACCTATGTAACCAATTTAGTTGGGACAGAAAGTTATTTTTGGCTTTTTCAAAATTGGAACTGAATTACCAAGAATTCAGAGTATCCCGTGATTTTTCATGGATCGGATATTAATAGATACCATATTTTAGTTAGTTATTAATAAGTACTATATATTAGTTCCATACTTTTACCAGAATCTCAAAATTATCTCAGTGAGAGCAATTCTGTGGTATCAAATTATATTTCAGCATATGAATTTTTTTTATTTTTTTTTTATTATTATTATTTTTTTTTTTTTTTTACTGTGAACACCGCACAAGAATCTCAATTGCTCCTGTCTGGAGCCAATGAGACTACGGCATCCCCAATTGGGGTATGTTGTGAGGCTGAAGGTAGTGGGGAGGGGAAGGAGGTGGGGAAGAGGAAGGTTGGTAAGTACCTGGCTATTCAGATCTGGTCACCAAACACGGCTAAAGCCATTTTTAAGCAACGTTTCAATTCTGAATGGTGGTTTTACACCAGGGCGATACTGACTGTATCTTCCACTCTGGAACGTGCCGCAAATATACTATATATTATTTTTAATGAATTAATTGTGAAATAACACAAATTAATCAAATAAAATTTATTTACGCACGCCGGGTTCGAACCCGCGACCTCCGGATTGTGAGTCAAGAGTCTTAGCCACTGGACTACGGAGGTCGTCCTATATAAGTTAATAGACTGGACCACACTTACAATATTCGTTTTACGTTATGAAGGACTAATCGTATCAAAGCATTAAAATAAATATGGACAAAGATTCTCGAACTCACTACATGACTCTCTTGAACTCACTACATGACACCTAATTACTTAGATAATATATGTTACCTTTTTTTAATAGTAATACCTCACAAGAGTCTCAGCTGCTCCCGTCTGGAGCCGGTCTCCCCAATTGGGGTATGTTGTGAAGCTGAAGGTAGTGGGGAGGGGAAGGAAATGGGAAAAAGGAAGGTGTGCAAGTACCTGGCTATTCAGATCTGGTCACCAAACATGGCTAACTTCTGAATGGTGGTCTTACACCAGGGCGATACTGATAGTATCTTCCACTCTGGAACGTGCCACTAATATACAATACATTATTTTAAATGAAATTATTGTGAAATAACACAAATTATTAAAACAAAATTTATTTGCTCACGCCGGGATTCGATCCCGCGACCTTCGGTTTGCGAGTCAATAGCCTTACCGCTAGACTATGCCGGCCGACCTGCCGAAATTAAAAATGTAGGTACTAATATTAATGAAGAATTGGTTCACTGAAAGAAATAGTTTGTATTAGACTCTAACACAAACTATTTACTGCATAAAGTAAAATAAGTTTTATTTTTATCTTCAAAGTAAAAGCACCCATTGACAAACTACTTATAAGTAGTTTACTGGGAATTTTCTTTAAATGTAATATTTATTTTTTATTTTCCTATTATATTATATTTTTAAAAAAATTTCAGAATATACAATTATAACTTGGCTACAACTATGAAATGTGATAAAGCTTTAATAAAAAAAGATATTAATAATTTTCATTTTAAATTACAGAAAAAAATCATTTGTTCGTAGCTTTAAAAAAAGAAAGATTATACCAAACGATACATGGTAGGTATGAACTATTTACAATACAAACAAGATTATTTGGGAGTTTTCCAGCACTAGTAGATAAATTTGTAGAAGGTAACTAACTACCTTAGGTATCCACCTCACCGTGTTGACCAGAGAGAAATACAATACAAAGCTTTAAATTAGGTAACCGAAAAGCACAATCAAAACAAGTCTTTATCTTGATCCGATCTGACGAAATAGATACACTTGGCTCAATCCTCAACCTCCTACAGTTCAGTTACATAACAACTTAACATTTTAACGTAACAGGTTTCTTTCTTTTCAAGAGTGCCGACGAGTTATCAGACAGAGCAAAGCTTGCAATCGGTCAACACAAATAACGGACGCTGTATGAAATTCCTGTATGATTTCAACTTGCATGATTTACAGGAAGTTTGTCAGCTATGAGAAAATACCTACGCACGAAGCAGTGCGTAACTTGATTACACAGCTATTGGGCATTCATTCAATGCCTACTTACTGACGGCCTCCATGGTTGAATAGTTACGAATGTTACGATCCTTGGCTACGACTCCGGAGGTCGCGGATTCAAATCCAAAAAGAAGTAAATTTAATTGGATAAATTTGTGCAATTTCACAGATCATACATTACAAATAATACGTAGTACATTTGTGATATTTTATATCCAACATCATTTAAATGACCATACCCCAGCAATCATTGTTTTATACTCGTAGTTTTCATTGAATTTTTCGGATGTTTCGGAGATTTTTTGAGATGTGAGGTAGGTACTAGGATAATGAACTGTATTGTTAGAGCTCATTCAATGACGAAAATGGAGAACAACAAACTACGTACGATGATTTAGCACAACGACCATCTTGAGTGAATGAAAATGCAATCTCAAGATTTTCGCTTCATAAATAAACCGTGTCAAAACATCAGTGCTTCTCATGAACTGTTATAAAACTTCAGGCATTCACGAAAACATCGCATGACCCTGACAGTGTGACCGATATAAAAACTTTAATGGGCTGTCTTATTAAGAACCGTCTGCGTTCTGATTTTTTCAGGTTTAGTACACCCTCGAAAGGGAAAAAATAGGTCAGTAATTTTGCATCCGACATTCCTCTGCACCATCTCCCCGTCATACTCGTGGCGCAGACTTATGGAAACCTGCAATTTAACGGGGGTTTAAACTGACTGAATCTGCGCGGCCATCTGACCAAGACATAGGCCACCAGTCACCAGCCACCGGCTAATCACGGTAACCAGTAACCGAGGTTTGAACAGGAGGGGGGAGGCACGGCACGGTGGTTCTTGCTCCGTCTGACTGTGCAGGTTTTCCTTTGCGACTGCGAGCCCCCTACTTTCTTGCTCTCGATTGTAGTGTGGAGTGACGGGAGATGGGAGTTTAGTAAGCTCGCAAACTTTCTCAGAGACGCGCGCGATTTGAGTTAGCAATCAGCTTCCGAGAAGGAAGCTCGCGCAGTGCCGTTTGCCGCCTTAAAGCTGCAGTGAAAAGACATTTATCGAAATTCTCGTGAAAATTTATTAGCTATACTGAGTTTTAAATTGAATAAACAATGGCATTCAGTTGGTGGAGGCTGTATGGGTTGTTATTTATGTTAGCCGCCATCCGCGCGGTTGCGGTAAGTTGCATTGTTTACATTGTGCCAGTTGCGAGCAGCGAGGGATGATTCGCGATCTTTTCTAGTATGCTTGTTTGTGATAATAATTAACTGAACCGATGATAAGTCATTTGACCGGCATGTTCCTAAGTTTACTAATTAAAGTATTATTAAAAAAAACAATAGAAAACTAAAAGACCTTTAATGGGATGTACAATAATATCTATCGGATATAAAAATAATTTCAATGCCAAAATATTTCGAAAAATAATTTATTATAGTTGTTTATCGCTTAAAATATGATAATATGGAAAATATGATGGTTGACGAACATGTAATTTATATTAAAAAATCGTCAACCGTTTTCAATTAAACGAAAAATATTTTTTAGATTGAGTTTACGATAATTCCAATTAGCTAGATTTTTAGTACTTAGATATGTATACAGGTTATCTACAGAGCTGACCAAGTCACCATAGTTAATTATTATTTTATTTACATTCCTTTCCAATTTTATTCAATAATATAATCCCATAATTAAAACAAGATAATATAACAATAAGTCCCCGGTCAACTGATTTTTTTTTAGTAAACATCCCATGTAACAGTGATGTGAGGTCGAGAGACCTACATACAAACAGAGTACACCATTAAATATACTGGCAGTGTAACAGCATTCAATAAATTAACAGTAAATCCGCATGCATCGCTCATTATTTGCAATTACGACATAACATTTTCGTACGAGCAATAATACGGCAACAAAAAGTCTTCTATACACGTAGAAAGAATAGGCAAAATTAACTGAAGTGTTTTTAAAAATGATTTTTCGTGCATTCATTTAAAACAGTGGATGTGTTACATTGATTTATTTATAAAGTAATAGTTACGAATGTGCCAAAGTTATTAGTAGAATGTAGCACAAATACCCCCCATCGAATATTACTTTGAAGCAAAGTAAAACAAGTAATCTAATTTGCACACGAAGAAAAAGGACAAATAATGTGACGTTAAATATCAGAGTATGTTGGTAGGGTGCTGGTCGCCTTTAGCTTGTTGGTAGCATGTACATATACAAGTACCGGCACACTGGGTAGTGTATTTAGGCACCCACGCATAATTATTTAATTCCATTACTTGCAATCTTAGTCCCGCCATTGGAGGGGAATCAATCGATACTGTTATCGAGATGGGGTGGCCGCATGACAAATAAAGGAATAATGGGGTGGTCTCCGGCAGTACGTACCCATTCCCCCCCCCTCCCCCACTGCAGAAGGGTGGAGGGGGTAGCTGCTCCCCGCCGAAAGTGCCTCTAATATAGACCTAACCTCAAAGTGCATTGTGTTGTGATGAAAGCCCTCAGAGCGCGATACAGACGGAATAATTCCATTCTCTACTCCCTTCGTGGATTCAATTAAATCTATTGTTTAATTTGTATGAGATTGTAAAGACATTTTGGATTTCAAATAGATTCCAAGAAAGGAGACCGACCACAGAATACGTTCATAATTTATTTGTGAATAAATTTAAAGGGTTACGTATTATTACGTTAGCGAGAATATTTATTTATGTAGACTAATTATTATATAGGGTTTTTTCAGATTGTTCATACATTTTTCATGAGTGTTTATAGAAAATTCATAAAATAAGTGGTAACAGTGGTTTCCATACAAATCCGCATAGAAGATTTTATTTCTAGAGTGTTTTGTCCATTAAGTGGTTCTAATAGATTTTAGTAAAAAAATAGTTTTAGTAAAACTCTTTTCAGATTCTTAATTATTACACTTCCGTAGAGCGGTTTCAGCGAAATGTTTTTACAAAAAAAATTAGCGATTGGAATGACATATTTCTTAAAACCATTTTTATCATTTAAAATAAAAATAAGCCACCAAAAAATAAAGTTTATTATTTAAATTTGGGTCAGAAACAATAAGGATGCGGCCATACCATGCCGGAAGATGGAGCCCTATAACGTATTTACCATTTCATCCCCCTGGCGGTGGCGACGCAAAATAATAGCTTCGAGACCCTCCCGCTTTTAAATCTACGCCCGCATTCAAAAGGAAATTAAAATAATGTGTCACGTAGTAGAATTTTCACTTCTCAGATAAATATAAAAGGAACGTTTTAGATTTATGCCCTGTGATTATTCTAAACGGTGGCATAAATAATACAATATATGATTTTATGTATATTACGGCGCTAAGTTTTATATTTCGATATCGCAGCAGTTAAAGTCACAATAGTCAAAGCACGTGGAGGTACGTAGAGCTTCGTGGAGGTACGTATATAATACGTTTAGTACTAACAGCTTCGGTGTTTTATGTTTAATCAATCTTTCAAATTATAGGTTAGAGTGAATTTGAGGTACGCATATCTACTATATGTATAATATTTCCGGAGTTGACTAGTGCCAAAACGATTTAATATTACGGATCTAATTGTCATGTTACGATTTTGTAACGTCACTTTATTTATACATGTTCTCCATAAAATAGTTATACACCAATATATGAAGATAAAAAATTTGAGGTACATGTCACTATGTCAGTATAAAAGGTAATGAACTGTCTTTAAGTGATCTTGAAAATGTAGATGGTCAATGCAGAATCGAGTCACTCTGTTGATTGACACCTTCTGATAGGAAGAAGTCCTCGTTTTCGGAGCATAAAAAAGTGTATGGAATCACCCACGAGTATAACACTTGTTAGGCACATATAAGTTAACCTTTTTAAACATTGATGGGTTAAGTATAATTCCATCGATTAATTTTAAATGGCTTCTAAGATGTTAAAATCGCGCAATCGAGCGTTCTAGAAAAGAACAAGGATGGATTCAGGAATGGATAGTACTTACATTATCTCTTATACAGGTAGTATTATATATATATGAGTAGTAAGTACAATAAGTAAGTGCAATAGTACCAACAGTGTGAATGGTTTAACATTTTTCAAAACTTTGAAACGTTGGGATCAATTTAAGATTACATTAGGTATTCAATGTAGCCGAAATTGAATAACGCCAAAATGCATGTATGTTTCTGATCCAATTTTCATATTATTACGATTTTATGGCTTCACGTTAGGTGTGTGGAAGTAAAAGGTTTACTCTCAGTACTATTATTAAGGAACAATAATATTTTATAATAGTGACACTAATTTAGCAGAGTAATTTAATATTTTTCCAACATATATAAAAATGGGTCTGAAGAAAGCTAATACAAATTTTATATCGCAGACTCAAATTAAATATAATGATTTCGTGGCGTACAGTTCTATTAGTAACAGCAGTTAGTATTATAATATTACATTGTGGTGTTTTAAAATTTTCCAACCTTTTAAACAATGAGTCCGGCGGAAGATTATGCTATTCACTGTTACGAAATTCACACGAATCCAGATTAAAATACGTAAAACTACTCGAAGTAGGCAATCGTTTGACCTGAATAACAGTAAGCTCAGATTAGCGTTATTCTCTTTAAACTATTATGTAAAAATAGCTGTTTTTTTAAACAAATTTAAAAAAATCAATTAATGGAATAACTCCAGAGATATTTTATCCATTTAATCCAATATTTTCAACAAATATTATCTCATGATAAATTTCTTTTTACGAAATCATGAAATAAACCACAATATCATGAAAATTCAATTTTTATAAGAAAAACTTTCTTTTTATACCTTTTTGAAGGTTATTCCCATAGACATACAAATAACTAGACGAGAACTTACAGATGAGGGGTAAAAACCAACTATGGCGGGGCGAAGAGAGGAAAGAGACTTGTGATTCGCCAAGTCTTCTTCATTGTCTAAGTATGTGTTTCATAGACATACAGCGTCCGCGCGTAAAATGTACGACGAGAGCACGACATTGGTCCGGACACGCCCAGCCGGTTCCGAAAAATGGTTCCAATGGGAGGGGGAAATAACACGTTTTTTAACACGTAAGGGCATGTCCATATATTTTGTACGTCCGTGGTTATTCCCATCAGTGAAATATATCATATTATATTAACCCAGACCTCTCCGCTCGTCCCGGTTAGACGTAGAAGTCTGGGTTCGAGTCCCAGTTGCGACCATTGTCTTTTTCTATTTTTCTGTGTCTTGTTCTCTTTCATATTTTCGTTAAGATTATTATTGTTAACTTATTCTAATATCACAATATCATGATTTATCCTTCTTTGTTGAAACTGTTTAATTTTAGAAATTTGTCTAATTGTTGACAGTCAAAGTGAGTTTTCAAAGATCAATTGCTCACGATGGGAAAAAACGCTGCGAACTAAATGTACTGGTTCCATGACAACTCAACACACCTTAAAGTTATTAAAATTGATGAAAAAACTAATCTATAAACTTAATTTAACAGAATCCATTTAACCTTTAATCAAACAAAATAAATTATAAACTTATACATACAAACACAGAATTCATTTTAACGTCCCGGGTACACGCGCACACTTTACATGATAATGATGGTAAGTATTCCATTGGTTGAGGGGGAGCAATTCATATATTTGCCTTCTAAACGACATTAAAATAGAAAAAAGCCTTTGTAAAAAAAATCATTTTTATGTTTAATCTACATAAAATTAAAGTGAATAATATTGCATTGTAATAACTTTAAGTGTAACAAAAAAGTGTCTAGTTAAATAAGTGAAAACGTAATTTTTTTTGGAATAGAAACATAAAATAAATAAAAAAATTATTTTATCGCTTTTCAAAAGTGTGTTTATTTGCCACTGTGTTAAGTTGTCCGGTTACCTAATGTGCCTAGTTGTTTTGATATACAATTTAAGGCAGAAAAAGGTGTGCAATTTTCATGACGCCAAATCTCCCTGTTGGAGAGTTTTTATTTAGGTAAAATTTATTAAAAGTTTGTTAATAAATAATTTAAAAAAAATAAACCTTATTTTATTTTGAAGGCAGGTTAAAACACGATTCAATTCATTAAACATTATTAAATCAAAACACATAAAACTTCAACATCAAAACTTTAAAATAAAATAGATTAATTACTTACAAGTTAATATATTAGAATAACATTAAAATTCCGATATTAAATCCTAAGCATTCCCAAAAGTTTTCTATCTTTTAAAAACATACTCTCAACCTTCCGTTGAACCTTAAAAATATAGAAAATACCCATGAATCCAAAAGATAATGAAAAAATATCTGTAACTTTTGGAATAATCCTTCATTATTATTATATATTTTTTCTTCATTTTTCCCACAAACCTTGTGTTTTCTCTACTTTATTTGATCACTACAACTTAACGTACCACAATTGTAATTTTTGTTACTATATATTGTACAAATGTTTTTTTAAATAATTTAATTTGTTTTAAACGAAACTTATCCGTTTTTTTCACGTTTCAAATATCGCGAAATATCGTTCCGCGAAAGAAATCAAGATTCACCATTAGATTATCGAAAGTGAATCCGCGCATTAAATAATACTATTGTGATTCTAGGCTGAACGCTTTTCTTTAAAGTGACCAGAATAATAACCATATCGAAACCAGTAATCGTACCTGACCACTGAAAACATTTTCGAATAACCCAAAAATTCTTATGCGTTCCACACTTCTTAGAAAAAAGTGACAAACTCGAGGTTGCATGATTAATTGAGTGTATCGACGGTATGCTACGAAAAAGCATCAAGTGAAATGATGAGGAAATATTATTCAGTGAACATTATACTTAGTCCACAATAACGAATTAAGTATGTAGATGAATAAAAAAAAAATCAGTCTCAATATCAAAATTGGTGACAACTGCCTCGAAAAGAAAATGAGCATATAATATTTGGGCCTTATCGTAGATTCCCAACTCCCGCGGAATCTCCACGTAAATCATGTAAAATAAAAGATTACGCCATAACTGATGTCCTATATAGCCCAGCTTCAAGGATTATTACCCATTCCTTTGCTAACTTCAGTGTACTATACCACGGTGCATTCACACATTTCCTCTTTTTGCTATATCTGGGACTTTCCTCAAATATACTGCTGGAGGTTCAAAACTGAGCTCTCTGAAATGTTTTTTGTCTTACATGGGACACTTACGTGAGTGACTTCTATTTAGTTTCCGTATCCTTTCAATCACAATCCTTTCTAAATAAGAAATCACAAGCACCATCCTACAAATTACTCAACGATCAAATCACATCAAGCCACTTTACAATCAAGACATCCACAACTACAATACTTGAAATGACAATAAAATTCGCATTCCTCAAACACACACTACAAAATATAGGATAAAATCTCCACGCCTACACACTATAATTCGCTTCCACATATGTACAAAAACATCCCGCATAATACAAAATTTCAAAGTATCAACATAAACATGTAATTTTCTAGTCATGCTTTGTTCTGTCTTGTATCTGTTTCTCGCCTTTTCTTTTACCTTTATTTGTAATCATCCATATTTGATTATCTGTGTTTTTTTTTCAGTATTTGTTTTCCCTTGTTGTTTGTTATTTTTATTTTTATGTTGTACTGTATGCGAAAATTATATTTTTGATATCAAAATACCCGTATAAAATTGTGCCTATTTCCACTTACTTGCGAGTTGTAAGTTCCTCCCGTCCTAAAATGAGTTTTGTAACTCATCAGGATTGCTCTAGCAAGAAATAAAAACAATAAAAACTAAAAAAAATATTATTTTATATTTCTAAAAACTCCCGAACCATTTTCTGTAATAAGTCGAAATCACCTCATTAAGTACAGAGATTAGGCATTGTACAAATAGGGTATAGCAGTGAATATTGATGCGAATACATTAGATACTCACACCTCACACAGGTGCATTGTTTGCATACAGAATATTCCAAACTTGTTAGGTATGTGACTTGAGAAATGAGAATTGCAGTGAAATTGAAAGGCGTTCATTTTTAATATAACAAAAAAAAACCCACCGAAAAATGTTTCGTATAACTGTGAATATCAATTTTAGATTATTTAAACTCCAAGATCGTATTCTCCAACAAATTATTGTGGTACCTTCATCGCAAGTCACCAGTAAGAATATACATTAAAAAAATATATATAAAAAAACAATTTCTAGGTAACGCTTTGCGCTGCCCGGCCATACGTTGCTGTGGCTAACGAAACACAACGCCATCTACTGACAACGCCATTACCCAACCGATTATAACCAACGCCATCTGCTAATTTGCATACATATCAAATCCACACCGCCCGCTTGCCAGTCCGCTGCCCGCTACCCGCTTGCCAGCCCGCTCCCTTTATGTATTATATATTTCAACCAATTTACACAAAACCTTGAGAAATTATATACCTAAACCTTCCTCATGAAGCACTCTATCTATTGATGAAAACCGTTTTAAAATCCGTTGCGTAATTTAAACGATCTAAGCGTTCAGACAGCGGGAGCGACTTTGCTTTATGCAATGTAAAGAAGATACATGTACACAACCACCCAACCGTAAGTTGTTCGCATCAACTCATGACTGCGCGATCTTGTCAGACTCATGCTATTTCACCGAATGACTTTATTTACTTTTTAGAAAACGTTAGTATTCTAAAAAGTCTTAAAGTCAGACGTGACGAATGCTGTTCCGTGTTATTTAGATTTATTGCACTGTTATTTTTTCCTCCAAAAATGACCTAAATGCAGTTATTTTACAGAACCGTCAGGATAAATCTGTAATCAATGAGTTATCTATTATTTGACTTCCACAACAACTATAACATTAAATCGAACCTAAAAAAAAGTTACAACTATACTAATAAGAGAAAATTTAAATTTCAATAGTGGTTTTTTTGACTTAATGCGTTTTCCCAGTAAAACGACGGTATGGTCGATTGAATATATGGTGGTTTGGTTGTCTGGTTGATTGGTTGTATATGACAGAAGTTTAACGGTTCCTTTTCCCGCGACATCACTCCAATTTCCCGCAGCCTACTTCAATCACCTCTCTTCTTTCTTCTCTCTTCGTCTGCTATCATTATCATAGCCGT
This sequence comes from Limnephilus lunatus, assembly GCA_917563855.2. Classification (NCBI taxonomy): domain Eukaryota; kingdom Metazoa; phylum Arthropoda; class Insecta; order Trichoptera; family Limnephilidae; genus Limnephilus; species Limnephilus lunatus. The sequence goes on along the minus strand of OU830598.1, from coordinate 71,156,824 downwards.
TCATTCGATCTGGTTCAATGTTGTATTTATCATCGTGTAAACATGGCGGAGCAGATGCTGAATCCGTACGCCATTTTCAAAATTGTGCCGAATCTCTTAGCAATAACGGAATATTATCGAGAAATATTAATTTTCATGTTCTTATCTTTTAAATATTTCATAAAGACCATTTTTTGTTTGTAATTGTATAAAGTGTTTTTTTATTGTGATTAAAAAAAAACAATTTTAAAATATTATTAAAAAAAGGTCTCGTAGGTATATAGTAAAAGGTTTTTTGTTGGTACTTAGGGGGCATACATTTTTTTTTTTTATTTTATTTTTTTTTTATTTTTATTTTTTTTTTATACACTTTACAAATACAAGACAAAAAGTCCCGATAAACTACTTTTTAGCAGTTTGTCTAACGGGTTCTTTACGTTAAAGATCGTATTATAGTGATTTAATAGTTACGTTAGCAGTTTTTCTTCCAATATAGACCCCCCCCCCCTTGGTGAAATAAATTTGGGCCACTTCGTATATTCTTTTCAAGAAACGTGAGATTTTGCTGGACCCCCCCCCCCCCTTTGATCTCACGTAATTAATGTATGCCCCCTTACTCAATTCAATTTTCATTGCAAATTTTCTGGACTGCGATAAAATGCTTACTTTTTTCGAGGTTCTATAATATTTTTTCAATTATCATTTATTTATCTTGCTGTGAATACGGAGTTTTTAGAGGTTCGTCATTATCACGACTCTTGCATCCATGGGACACGGCGGGATTTAGTTTCCTCCACACAAATGCTCTCTACCAGATTCCGCCGGTCCTCAGATCATCTCATCTAGCTCCTTCTTCCTTCTTCTTTCACACAATCCGACCACTTCTCCCTCGAAATGTCCCGGTAGCTTTACTGGGGCACCTATTTGGTCCCAATGTCCTGTCATTTGGCATTCCATCTAACACTGCATCACTGTCTTGAACGCTACGCAGTCTTTACCGGTTTCATTAAGAGAATCCAGAAATCACGTTTCATAGGATTAATACCATAGGGCGTTAACAGCATATTAAAACAATAAACAAACCTAACATCTTCAGGAAGGTAGCAACTTAGTTATTACGTGGATCACAATTACCATGAATTCACACAGTCATTTGGAGACCAGGAACACCGAGAGCTGAGCGTCGCATGTAGCAATTAGCGCATTGTGTGCAGTTCCTTGAGTTCCATAATGATACAATTATTTCATCGGCATGCTTGCACTTACAAACTGGGAGCACCGCGAAATTGGCTCAAACAAAGACACGTATTATAAAACCTCCCAGTAATTCTTGACCTTTCAGAGGGGTTCATTGAATTAAAAGGCATTTTCCACGAGCGATCTGAATCTGGTTTTGAATTTGTCTTGGGATAATGTTGAGAACAAATTAATCGGAACTGTATTGTAAAGCGGAGACACGATGTTCCCACTGCTGTGGATGCCTATTGTACCTTTATATTTTTTAATTGCTCATTGCTCGTGCAAACGACTGTTGGAAGATGTTGGGCCACTTTGCGGTGGGCATTGACATTAAGTTCCGCGTACAGTGATTAGTGATTAGGTGTGAATGCTCGCGGAGGCACGCCCTTAACCTGTTCCGTCTCTATCAATTTTACTTCCGCCTTAAGAAATAACAAACTCAGTCTTTTTTTCTGGTTTATTCCAGATCTCGGGAAGGGTGGTGCAGTTCCATATTATATACATAATACATCAAAGAAAAATAAAAAAATATTGTAAAATAATATATGATTGAAGAAAACAAATCTACTATGAAATGTGAAATGCGCGATAATTTAGAATTTAGATGGAAAAGTAGCCTTGTACTGTAATTTTAAAGAGTTAAGTATAAGAGTTAAGGATTTGTGTATGGCACTGAAAATTCCAGGTTTAGCCCGTCCCAAGAAATGGTTAGAACTGTTTACAGTTAATTCGTTTCATCGCTTTCAGTGCGTTCCTCTTTGATCCAACAATGGAGTATTTTCACAAACTAGGAACACCGTTAAAAACACGTGGAATATTTAAAGTTTATTTTTCTGATTCAGATCATTGTGCTCAAAATGGGTTATTTTAATATTTTCATTCATAATTGCTAATTTGAAAAATCGCACAATCCGAAACGGGTCCAGCTGGCTGCAACGATATTATGACATAGAAAACGCTACTGTGTGGTAAGACGGCTGTCACCAACGTTGCCCGGCGTGACGTCAACGCCGCCGAATTCACAATCAAGACAAATCGAAAATGGCACATTTTAAATCGTAGTAGGAAATTTATTCATCACCATAAAAATGAAATAAAAATACCTTAATTATTGTAATTTTTCTCTTAAAATTTTTTCAAGAATTAAAAAAAGTGAAAATACCCTACTATTAACAACCATTGCGCCGTATGAATTTGTAAAAATTAGACACTAAAAATATTACGAATAGTACATTAACAATAAAAGGAAATCCGGTCGCCGATAAATTTAAACAATAGGTATTTTACCGAACAGTTGCTGCCACTGTCGCTCTTATTCCCCCGAATACCGAGCGAAAGGGACAAGCTGCACCTCAGGCTTATAATACTTGAGGTTTTCTGTTTCCAATTTTCTCCTCCAAAACTGGGCTGATTTTAAAAATTATTTTTTATTAATAATAGTAATAATTGGATAATTCGCAGAGCGCTGTTTTTGTGAAAAATCGCCTCAAGGGCGCTGAAAGAAGAAAGTATTATATGTCTGTACGTTAACTAAGTAGTTTGTATTCTTAACGTCTTTTGCTGGCGTTCAAACCGGGCAATTTTAACGATTTTTGGAGGGTCTTAACTCTTATAAGAAGTAACTTATCAAGAAAAGCAAAACTACACTACACTTAATCTAACCCATCTTTATACCTAATGCATACAGTTTTATTTTCACTAGTTACACTAAAATTTTACTGTTTTTTCATAATTGTTGTACGAAAAAGCTTCCTTCCAAAAACTATGCGATCTTTCGGAACCCAACCCATTATGACAAATACACAATGCGTTAGCGGAATCGCTGAGCCATTTGTATGTAGGACAGGTAGCGTAGGCGTCAATCGCCGCTGTCCTTTTCTATGAAGATGAACGTTACCAAAACGTGGATCACAACAACTCTATGAGTGAATAGTCAATCCAGTCCGTTTGACGTGCGTTAAATCAAATGATCAATTTGATGACCCGTTAAATTGGTACTTCGGTGGTCCAAATCTGAGAGAAATCGGAGATAATTGAGGTCTGAAATGTTACAATATTTATTATTATTATTTTTTTTAAATGTTTTAGGTCTCAATTTCATATGCACGTTCACACAACCTTAAGTACGGAGACGATGAGAACGGTAATTTTTACAAACAAAATCATAAATTGATTAGACTCACTCAATATAATAAATTGTATTCAATTGCGTTTTGTACGATTTACTGCTTTAACGCTGCGCTGGTTAAATCAGTCAACAAATTTTCAGTTGCTTAAATCCAAACGCGCGCTCAACATACTCGTATGTATGCGCTTGACATTTGTCACATGAGAATGGATCGCTTCTACGACTCGTTCTTGAGTTCAATGGCTCGGTTGTGGAACGATTTGCCGGCATCTGCGTTTCCTCCTTCCTACAAGAACCATGTTCACTCTTTCCTCTCTTCATAATGACGTTCCACATAGCATCTTCAAAGATGACAACTGATGACAAAGATGACAACTCCTGTGTGGAGTTATTTAAAAAAACGATGGTTTGGAGTTGAAGAAGTCGTCCAGCTAAATTTGAAGAGCTTTATTGGTTTGAGAGCGGAAAATATGGAAATCTCATAAGATCAGCAACATTGGGCGGGCGTGGATTAAGCTCCGAACCGAGACTTTAAAAAGTCTCCTTTGTAATATGAGTAATCTGATGGAATTATTCACGTATCTAATGCACAAATGATTACAGAGGTCTCCGATACCTAAATCGTCGGTTTCATAAAATGATGTTTTGTGTTTTTTTGTAGGCAGGTACCTACTTGACTCCACTTTCTTTCGCCTAAAAATAATGCAGATTTTTAACAATAGAATGGCTTTGTGATAGTATTAAAATGCCATGCTGTTAACTCTACGAACATGGCATTTTATGCATCGACCCATTATTTTTGTTACCTGAACATCTCACTTGGAAACAATTTTATGTATGTTTTTGGGTTTTAAAGTTCATATTTCATATCGGAAAGCTTTTGCAAAGACTACCTATATCATATTATTATAAAATGAGAATATGACTACATTATTTATCTATACTAACTTTAACCAAGGCGAGGGAGTCAAAACGGTAAATTATTCCATATGGCATGCGTGCATACTGACATTATTAAAAAAACGTAATATCTCGCTTCAATCTACGAATGATTTACGAACACCGATGAAATGAGCTTGCATTTTTTTAAACTTACGGAGTTCAATTGGAGTTTTGCTCACAGAAAAAAAATAGCGCCTGTAATTGTACAGGATGAATTCCCCGATAGTACTTTTTTGCAGAAATATAGAATCAAAGCAATTCAACAAAAACTGATTTTATTTACATAACAGCGGGGTGCCAGTAACCAGTATAAAGATGTGTTGTATATACCTATAAATCGAGGATGGAAACTGTGTGGTATTTCGAAGAACATAATTACATTTTTTTTCCATTTATAATTCAATGGTTTATCACGATGGAGTTATTTATATGCGATGCGAGGCTACAGATATGACATAAATTATAAGTGTAATCCAAAAAAATGTTTACTGTACCGTCACTTTATTCGATGCGATCTTCCACTCATTATTTCTGTACCATACTAAATCAAAACACTAATATTACAAATCACCTTTTTCAAGAGTCAAAGATAAAATCTGTGTGCAGAGTTTTGCATTAATAATTGATAATATAGTGCTTGCTACCCGGCTTCACCCGAGTTTCAAAAAACGTTTTTTTTTCTTTTTGAACACTCATTAAAAAATATAGAAAAAACAAACCTTATATTCAGTTCTAAACCATTATAAACGTCAACACAATTAAAATTAACCAGTTAATATGTTTTCACTTTCTCCATCTAAACAACGAACATGAAAACAAATGTCATATTGTCCTTTTTTAAAACTTAATGTAATATGTCGAAACTTTATCAAAGAAATGGTGTTGGAAGGTGTTAAAATCTAGTGGAAATAGAACATTCATAAAGAAAAAGCAATGGTAAATGATCGCCAAAGCTTTTAGTTCAAGAGTTTTCAGTCAGCTTTTAACAGATTTTCTGTTCATAGTTTAGTTGTAATTTTATTAAATCCGGATTATATTGTATTTTCAAGATCCACACTTTTAGGCGCCTTAACGGCAAGTTATTTTTTTTTATTTATTTATAAAATACATGATACATAATTTGCGTAATTAACATAGTGTGGATATATTGGACCACCATACTAGGCGGCTGCCTGTTTCATGGTGACCAATGGAGTATTGTTACTTTTTATGAAATATGCAGTCTATTGTAAACATATAGATTTATTATAAGTGATGTTAAAAATAGGAAAAATTATAATAAAATAAAAAGTGGAAAATATAAAATAGAAAGGGTAAGTTAATATTGTTTGTGGAAAAAATTCGGTTTACTGGCCAAATTCCTAAAAATACAAACTAGTTATTTTTATACTAACTATGGGCCGGGGAATACGAATCTGAAAGAATTAGGCGGCGGCAAGCAATATTAACTGAATTATACGACTTTAAAAATTTTTTTGACACACATAGGAAAATGGCCATTTTGGAAGCATTCTGATTCCTAGAAAATCAAACTAGTTATTTTTATACTAACTTTGGGCCGGGGAATCCGAATCTGAAAGAATTAGGCGGCGGCAAGCAATATTAACAGAATTACACGACTTTTAAATTTTCAATAAACACAAACGAAAACAGCCATCTTGAAAGCATTTTAACACATGAAAACCATAGAAAAACAACAATTTGAGTGTGGCCATAAAATCAAAAACTAATTATATCAATAACGTAAAACTTTCCGACGCGATAATTCTTCACATGATAATTCATCACATAACACATTAACCTGATGAATTATGACTATCTCAACGGCCGTATTCTTAAACCAAAAGTATGAAAATTCGTAGTCTTAAAAAGTTGTTACCTAGACCGGTCACCAATATCAATGTTATTATATAAAACCTAACCTAACCTAACCTAACCTAACCTAACCTAACCTAACCTAATCTAACCTAACCTAACCCAACATGGTTTGTGCCCCTTTATACCACCTGCTCGCGTCAATTTAAAAAAACATCCCAGTTTTCAAGTAGTTTAGCGGCTACGCTAGGTTTGTATAACATGGTTTGTGCCCCTTTATACCGCCTGCTCGCGTCAATTTAAAAAAACATCCCAGTTTTCAAGTAGTTTAGCTGCTACGCTAGGTTTGTGTAACATGGTTTGTGCCCCTTTATACCGCCTGCTCGCGTCAATTTAAAAAAACATCCCAGTTTTCAAGTAGTTTAGCGGCTACGCTAGGTTTGTATAACATGGTTTGTGCCCCTTTATACCGCCTGCTCGCGTCAATTTAAAAAAACATCCCAGTTTTCAAGTAGTTTAGCTGCTACGCTAGGTTTGTGTAACATGGTTTGTGCCCCTTTATACCGCCTGCTCGCGTCAATTTAAAAAAACATCCCAGTTTTCAAGTAGTTTAGCGGCTACGCTAGGTTTAGGTAGCATGGTTTGTGATACAAAAGTGAGTAAAATTTATAAAAAGTAAGTACTTAAATTATAAACATGTTATTTTACGTTATTGATATTACTGCTTAATGGCAACACTTAATTTTATGTGATGTAACATCTTTATTCTTTTTCTATGTTTTCTTACTACTTCGATAATGTCAAAATGTGTTCTTTTTGTGTCTGTTTATAGCAAATTTTAAAGTCATATAATTCATTAAATATTGCTTGCCGCCGCCTCATTCTTTCAGATTCGGATTCCCCGGCCCAAAGTTAGTATAAAAATAACTAGTTTGATTTTCTAGGAATCAGAATGCTTCCAAAATGGCCATTTGCCTATGTGTGAAAAAATTTTTTTAAAGTCGTATAATTCAGTTAATATTGCTTGCCGCCGCCTAATTCTTTCAGATTCGTATTCCCCGGCCCATAGTTAGTATAAAAATAACTAGTTTGTATTTTTCGGAATTTGGCCAGTAAACCGAACTTTAGCCGTAAAATGATATTTCGATTAGATTATAAGCTATTGTAAATAAACTTAACTGTTAAATAATGATCATTTGGAATGACACGAAAGTTTTGCAGGCGTTAAAAATTCCATTAATTTGTACGTACTTATTGAGAATGTAGATGGTTGATCCAATGTTACGAAGGTGCAAAAGATAATGTTGGTTTTGGATTATAATGATTACGGTTGTCTTGTCATATTAATATATACATTTATATGAAAAACTCGAAGTGGAATGCAACAAACAGCGATACATAAAATCACTTAAATTATTATTATTTCCTACTCACACGTTTTCGGCGACACTTGCACACTCTTTTTTCTGTACTTGTCATTGATAATTAATTCCTGGATCACTTTTAGAGTTTGATTTTTAAATTCAAATTCTTCAAAATTAACCAAGAAATTATTGTCCGTAGATGAAAACAGAGTTCTCAATTATTGTGAATAGAAAACACGCAAAATTATCACTAAAAATAAATTTAACAATCACTTGACGTTAATAAAAAATAGTGTCATGATCAAGACATAATGCTGTAATTTGGTAAAATATATATTTGGAACGCATTTTTTGAAAGTTGACGGTTTTAATTTTTTTTAAAGTGCTTTTATCGATTCCATTCGATTGGCAGGTAGGCGTCGATAGTTATTTAAAAAAAAAATCAAATGTAATTAGATACTGTATAATATTTATCTTAAAAAATATATATTCATATAGATCAACAAACGCCGATTCTGAATACTTAAGTTATATTATATAAGTACGCGTAGAATTAGACGACGTAATTTAAAAATTAATAAAACACCAACGATAAAACACAAGATTTAATTTTTAATTAAATGAAGACAATATTAGCGAAACTCATTCAAAATCTGAAGACAGAAAAATTAGAAAAAGATATTGGTTCCACTGGGACTCGAACCCAGATATCTAAGCATTCATGGCCAACTGCTCTACCGATTGAGCCATGGAACCCATTTAAACCCATTTAAATGGGTTCCATAGCTCAATCGGTAGAGCAGTTGGCCATTAATGCTTAGGTATCTGGGTTCTAGTCCCAGTGGAATCAATATCTTTTTCTAATTTTTCTGTCTTTAGATTTTGATTGAGTTTCGCTAATATTGTCTTCATTTAATTAAATATTATAATTTGAGTTTTTACTCATAAAGTTAAAAATAAAAATAAAAAGATTTAATTTTGTTTAGTTTTGGCGATGTTGAAACTTAATTTGGGTGTATTTAAAATCCAAGTTTGCTGTTCAATCTAAAAAAACTATTGTTAATGCTGATCTTCAATAAAAGCTGGTAAAATTTAAAATTAAACGTCTCGAATACGACATACAAAATCCAGTACTATATTTGTCAAACGACAAAGCTGCCACCACATCTACATGACGTCACGCCTACCTGCCGTGGACTTGGAATGTATTGGCGAACTTAGAACTAAAATAAAATATTAATAATTATTTTAACTATGAAAACTTTAACAAAATTACTGGTAGCAAAATTATGTCAGAAGGTCAATATTGTTATAAAATGTTTCGGAGTTCCTTACTCATAAGTAAAATTTATTTAAATTATTCTCTTACGTAATGGCGGGAGCGGGGCGATGCAGTGTAAATGTAAGCGAATAATGTCGGCGATCCAATTGAAGATTACATTGTCAATTTCTACTTAATAGCGCAACTACAATAATTTTATATTACATTAATAATGAGTGAAGTAATACTCCCATCCATCCTACGCCAGAAATACAAAAGGACTAAAAAAATGTATATTTAAAATACTAAAGTTAAGAACAACCCTTGCACACACTGCTTTGGGGGTGAAAAGCCTTTTATAAAAGAGGTGATATTTCGCAAAATATTAGGTATATAAAACCTCTGTAGGTACTTAGAAAATTATTACGGTGCTCCAGATTTAATGTCCGGGTTGAATCTTTCCCAAATGAAAGACTAAACCCTTCCACACACTTTTCCACAAATGAATATCTAGTAAATTAACGCAATGTAAGTGCACTATATAAGAATAAAACAATACAAGAACAATACGTCAATCCACCAGAAACATAATTGGAAAATATTTCACCGACTCCAGATATTTTCATATCAGAGGGTTCGGCTCTGATGAAATCCTAACTGGTCCGATAAATCCTACTGATCCCTCAATATAAATATTTAAAAAATCTTTCGTAATCCTACATGTATTTAAAATGACCGACTTTTGCATTTTTATGTACAAATTTTTTGACAAATCTAATATGCCTAAATTTTGAATGAGAGAGCTAGGTATAATGCCAGTAGCCGAAATAACAAATGGTAATATTTTTATAGTCTGAGAATGCCAAATTCTTTTAATTTCATTTCCTAAATCTGAATATTTTCTTATTTTTTCAGAAAAAGTTTTCTGAAAAATATATATTATATTATATTATCATTATCGTATTTATCCAATATATTATAATTAAATCTTTCCAATTTATAAAGAAGTACCCTATTAAAATATTACCCTATTAGAAAATTGCTCAATTCTTCGTGATATTTTTCCTTAAAGGAAAAGTTCCTTCTTTACTTTCATTTTTATTTTTCATTTTCTTGTTTTATCTATTAACATCTCTTTAGTTTATTATGTCAGCTAAACAATAGCAAAAAAATGTCGTGATATAACTTAAAGTATACTAGATTATGAATATATACATATATGTATTATTTTACCAACAGAATTTCTTCATTCATTTTCATTTTCAAATTCATTTTTCTTGTTTTATCTATTAATATTTCTTTAGTTTATTATGTCAGCTAAACAATAGTAAAAAATGTCGTGGTATAACTGAAAGTATTCTAGAATATGAATATACATATGTATTATTTTACCAACAGAATAGTCAACACTATAATTTACTATAATTTACATGTAAAAACATTATCATACTGGAATGTCCTAAAACGGGCAATTGCCTAGTTGGACATTTTAAGTTCACTATATTGTATTATGTAATATTTTCAAACAATAAATAAATAAATAAATAAATAAATAAATAAATAAATAAATAAATAAATAAAAAACATATTTATCTTTCATTAGGCCCGAAAATAGAACAATCTCTGTGTTTACTTTTCAATTTCCCCGCGCGGCGGCCATGTTGGAATTTTGGCGAGATTTCCGCGCGTTTCCCGCCAGATTACAATAAGTCTATGATTGTTTGTTTGAGCCGGCTCTATTGTCTATTATTATTTCAGGAGGAGAGGGGCGTCATCGGGACCCCGTGCGGGGGGGTGCAAGGAGGCTGCGGGGGACTTGCGGGGGGACACTGCCACCACGGGAGGTGCGCCTGCCTGCCTTACTACGCGGTCTACAACAGGACCACCTGCTTGCAATGTGAGTATTGCCATTGGTACGCTTTTCCTGCTCACTTTTAAAAAATATATCTGGATATAGGTACATTAAAACCCTCAAAAATACAGTTAAATAAATTATTATTGAAGAAGAATCATTTTTTTCTTGACTACGGTTAACGCTGTAAATTATAGCAGGAACCTTCTTTCAAATGTGAGATTATAATTGGATCCCGAATTTGACAGTTTGGCATTTGACAGGAAAAACGGCGAAACAATTTTTTTACGTTGTATTTTATTTGTTGAAAGTTGTGAGTTTCTTACACATGGTTTAAATATTATTAAGTTAAGGCTCGATAAAATCCGCTCAAAAAGAAGAAGGAAAGATATGTAAATACGAATGCTAGACAGAGCGCGCTAATGTTAAAAACGATATTACCTTATATTAGAGCGAAAATTGTGAAAAATTTTAATACAAAACGACTCGTTTAAAATAGAGAAAAAATCTCATGGTGAATGTCTAAAATTGCATTTAAAGAAGCACTGTGAATTTTTTCATATATATATAACTTGTAAATTAACTGGAAAAAACGTGTTGATAATAATTTTCGGAGCATATTTTGTCATTTTTTTCTATCGAGGGAATTTCATATAATTGTCGTTTCGGGGTGAAAAAAAGGTTTAGATATTATATTCAAGAATGAGATATATTTTTTTAAGAGCTTTAAAACTTAAAGTGCTTAGGGAAAATATGTAATATATTATGTTAACATTAAATGTTAATTTTAAATTAACTTTTAAGTAGAATCATCTCCTTTTGGAAAGTATCACTAATTTCGTGAACATAATGTGAAAACATACCTCAACCACATTGATTTTTTTACCTTGACACTTTTCACAATATAATATAATAAAACACATAGAATTTTTGGGAAAGAATTTCTTATGCAGCTTTATAGGTCAATAAATAAAGGTGCACGGACGCACTATCATTCTCCACGCGTGAAAACGCTATCTAAAAAACCCACATTGCATAAAGTATAACCACAATGACGAGGTTGTAAAATGGTCCCTCGTTTTACCTGTCACAGGGGTCAGTCGAGAACGCAAAAACGACAATCAAACATGCTTTGTAATGAGAATGAACAACAATATAACACGGAGTATCCCGTTACTTAAAGTACTATGGATATAAAGCGTAGAACCTGCCCACATATTTACTGTCTACTTGCCTGGAGCTGGAGGTGTTGGCACATCCCAAGTACTTACACGCAACCATAGACATACGCAAGTATATTATTATGCAGAAGTACAAAGATTTCAACAATGGGGTATTTCCACAAACGAGGGATTCTGTTGAAAATGTACGGAATATTTATAGATCATTTTTCTGATTTAATCATCCTAATAAAAATGTTTGTTTTTTATGTTTTCATTCAGTATTATTGATTTTAAAAACGCTTTAAAACTGACAAAATCAAAACGGCCCGTTTTTTGCAAATGGTTTTGTGACGTCACAAGCGTAGCTCAGCATCGTTTTAGCGGTAATTAAAAAATAGGAAACTTTAACTCGCTGTAGAAAATTTATTGTCAACAAAAAAATAAAATAAAAATGCTATAATCATCGTAATTTTTTGCTTAGTTTTTTTAAGCAATAAAACAAAAACGTGGAAATACCCCATTGTAACTCCTCATATAGTTCGACAATAATAGATGGAGAAATTTAACAAATTGGAAATAATTTTCATTACACCATGGGTAAAACCAGTCATTATTGTATGCAGGCGTTTAAATTGCTTTCATTGGTAATTCATTAATAACTAATAACAAAGATGTTTCAAATGAAAAATGATGTATCCTTAAGAAAACACTACATTCCAGGTGCAAATATTTTGTTGATACTCTCCGAAAAGAGATGATTCTACATTGTATCCCAAGGTGGTACATTTTTCGAATTTGTTATTTTAACACTTTCTAAGCGATATTTGCATGCATTTTTCGTATCTTTGTAACTTGTGTCACAGAGAAGCAGTAAAACCAATTAAAATAAATTCTAGTTATTAATAAATTGAAATGTTGCTTGAAATAGCTTTAGCAATGTTTGGTGACTAGATCTGAATAGCCAGGTACATACTTCCCAATTTACCTCTTCCCCGTCTCCTTTCCCTTCCCACCACCTTCAGCCTGATAATAAAACACAAAATGGGGATGCCATAGTCTCACTGGCTCCAAGCGGTTGCAGTCGGGGCTCTGGTGCGGTATTCACATAGAAAAATACGCAAAAAAAATATCGCAAAAGATTAAAATTTTTAGTTATATCGTTTTTCCTGCAAAATATCAATGTTGCCAAGGAAAGATGTTTGTTTCACTCTACTAAAAATGTCTACATTTTATTGTGAAACTTTAAGGTACTCAACACAAAGTGTAAATACCATTGACAGAGCCTTAAGGAAGTAGTTGCAAAATGTACAAGTAGAAGTACATCATATAACTTATGTACTGTGCTGGGCATTGTGCATTTTAAAGCTGGTACTTGCTACTTGCTAGTGCAGTAATATGAGGCATTGCTCTTGAGCGTTTCTCGTGGTGTTTAGTGCCAGACATCGCACATTAAATCGCACGGGAAGCGGTCAGTCAAATTTGTAATTCAGTTCAACTGTCCAGACCGCACAGTGGGCAGGGTGCTCGCTGCTCGCGGTCGTAAGTAAATGCATTTTCTCGTCTTGAAAAGCAAATCTAATTTACTGACGGTAAAACAATTCCAAAAATATGGGTATGGAAATGAAATGTTGTAAGTTCTTAACTAAACGTGTCTAGCAATTCTTTAATTTTTGGTTTAAATAAGCATTCAGTCTGAATTTCATACGAATCCATACGAAGAACATAATAAACTTTCTAGTACGTAATTTGTTTTCGCTATCATTTTTATTTATAATTACTGTATTTTGTGTGTTTTACTTCTTCCCTCTGTATTGTTTTAGTTTTATTGATATTTTGTTGAAATAAGTCATGAGTATATCGTTTCACACATAATCTTATTCTGTAATACTGGAGGTGGATTAATTTATTTAATATTCCCTCGGCCGCTAACTATCCAAATTTGATTGTTATTTTAATTTATTTTTTTATAAAACTAAAAATGTAGAATAAACGGTAACATCTACGTGGATTTGTTGGCTTTAAACCGCAGTCAACAGTTCATATGTTTCCAATGAATATTTTGAGTTACGATATTTAATTAACTCGAATGGTCGAATCAAAAACCGAACACTTGTAAATCTACACGAAAAAAAGTGATTTTTTTCTTTGTGATAGTATTGATAACGAATAATAATTATCGATTCATTCAAATGAGTATTTAATAACTGCAAAATTACATTAATTTACCTTGTATATGTAAATAAATAATTAGTGATTAAAAAGTAATAATTTACATTTAAAAAAATACCCTTTGCCGCTGCCTAATCTCCGTAGCCAGACTCGCGTCATACATGTCTTTCTAGAGCCCACGGACGTATATATAGCTTTGATAAGGGGGGGGTCCGCAAATTAAAAAAAATATATAAGGTCATGTTTTCGTGAAAAAAATAGTCAGTCTTAATCAATCAGCCTTTATTTCTACAATCGGCGCGGTGCAATGGGGGGGGTCCGGACCCCCAAGACCCCCCCCTTATATACGTCCGTGCTAGAGCCAGAGCATCTGAGAGTTTTTTTTATCAATCACAATTTCTACCTCCAATATTCCTGACACTTTCTTCTCCACTCATTCGATCTACACTCTAGTCGTTAAAATAATTCAATCATCCCTTTCTTAAGTAATCTTATTCGCCATGCTTAAATCGACATTGTTTAGGTAGGTACTATGGGGGCATATATTAATTACGTGAACAGTTTTTCTTCCAATCTAGACCCCCCCTTGGTGAGATAAATTTGGGCCACTTCATATATTCTTTTCAAGTAACGTGAGATTTTGCCTGACCCCCTCCCAGACTTTAGAGCTCACGTAATTAATGTATGCCCCCTATATGAATCTTTACATTCGTTATGAAGTCGAATAAATATGGTTTTAACACGCTTTAAATAAAACTTAACTTATTTAGAGTTTTGGGATCACTAACGAAAACTTTGAATTTTAATGAGGAAAAAGCTTACCAAGAAAGACGGCCTGGCTTGCTTGTTCGAAAAATTTATTAAAAAGGCTTAGGGCCTCTTAAGTGGTGTCAAGTTTCTTCTGGCACCTTTGTCCACCAGACGGACCTACAACACTGGGCCATACCAACCGTATCCAGGGTCATGCAATAAATGATATTTAAAACAGGTGTCTGCCTACCCACATTAAAAAAATAATTGCTTAGAACATTTTTTTTTCTATCGGTTCAGAGTAGACAATAATTGAAGGATAATACAAATTATCCTTGATACAATTATTACCTACCTAGTATTCTGATTATGGACTGTAATATAGGTATGCTATGCAGTATATTTTCCATAGTAAAATTTACTTCAATTTTTGTTGCAAAAAAACGTCACTAAAAAAAAAAAAAAATTTAAAATACACTTGACACTTTTTACATAAAATATGAACACCAAACAACTGCAAGCAAAATGAATGAATTTAATAAAATCTTCATTATCCCTGAACTTTTATACACCGTGCTTAAATAATCTAAAACCTTATTACATTTTTCGAAACTTGAACCAACCACCGGTAACTACTGCTTAGCTAATTCATCCGTATCTTATACCTTTGTTTATTAATTTGAAATGAAGTAAAACAACTGCTTACCAACGGAGATGGTAATATTCATTAAAAATTCTTAAGGTGGTAAGCTGCCTCTGCCGTTTATCATTGATTATTCAGCGGTACTGTCTTTGAACACGGCATAATATCAAATTTTTCCCATTTCCTCATTTTTATCATCGCCTTGTTCGGGCGTATACAATGCATTCCCTTTCGTAATATCGAACGATACATTACCTGATAAAGAAAACATACCTTACCAGTAAAAAAAACGTACTGAGCGTCGAATAGGCAAACATGCAGGTAGGGTGTAAGTATTTCTACAAAGTAGATTTAAAAAAAAATAGTTTGCTAAAGGCTCACTTGTGTCACAAAGTTGCTCAGCTTTTCTGGGTAAATTTCCACACATATACATAAGTATGGGCCGATCCCGTAATTCAATAAAGACAATTAAGACAATTTTCAATGTTTTTATTGCATCTACGATATTTAACAGATAATTTTAATTCCACGAAAGGTTCATCATATACCTAAACTTATAACTACTTATTGACGTTCTCATATATGTGTAAACTTATTTTTATGGTGGGTATATCTTCTTCGGTGACGAAAAAACGGGTTTTTTGGCCTCCAGCTCAACGGAGCCAATCTTTAAATTTATATGAATTTTAATACTTGACGGAAAATGGAAATTCGGTTATATTATCTACTAACTAGGGTTCCCAGCATGCGTTGCTCTGCCACTTAGTAAGGAAATTGTTTCTCCCTGCGTGTCCTTTCCCATTCGTTCCGTTCCCCTTCCGCCTCCCCTTCCCCTCACGCGTTCCCACACTGCCGCGTACACCTATTGCAATTTTTTATACAAATTTCATAATGCCGGAGCTCACTATTATATATAGAAATCATCGCGAGCATGCACACATCCAATCCCCAAAGTTTCATCGCAATCGAATGAATGGTTATCAATGCATAATTTCGTAGCATCGGAGCTCACTATTGCATAGATATATAAACCATCGCGGGCATGAGCACATCAAATCCTCAAAGTTTCATCGCAATCGGATGAATAGTTTGGCAATGCATAGACAAGTCATTCCTATACGTATATAAATATTTATAAGCAAGCATATTTTGATTTTCACATACCTATACAGATTCGGAAAAATTACAGTAATGTGAAAAAGAAAATTTATTACTATAAGGTTTGTGGAGAAGCATCATTATGGGCTGTTGTTTTCGGGGTGAACATCTCCTGGTGACAGCCTACTTCTGATAGGAGAGAGAACCGTAAGAAGACGCGATACAATTTCAGAAACCTGCCTGTGCCATGCTAGTGTAAAATAAACTCATAAACACAGGAATATAATTTTTTGAAAAAGTCGTGTTTGCTGAACGCCATAGTACATAAACGTGTGCTTTTTTATTATTAACGTTCATTATTTACACAGCCCACTGTGCATTTTTATCGTCGGCGATGCATTTGATCTACGCTGGGACATTCTCTATAACTGGTTTCAGGGGTAGTTTTTGCGAAATTCATAATAAAATCACGACAGCTTCGCATTTGTCACCGCGATAAATTATAGTGCCTACCCTGGTCAGAATAATCTGGAGCTGGACAGGTAGGTATGCCCCTTCCGGTGTGCCATTGTTCCCATTGGACGTGAATTAATTTATTGTATTCGTTTTACATTCGCCAGAATAAGTACAACTTTTTGCAGATTTCAAAGAAAGAAAACACTGCAGAAGATTTGTTACATTAGGTACTATGAAATGCGTTTCCCAAGAAAACAAAATGGTTAGGTTTTAGGTACCTAGTAGGATTATCTACGTTCTATCATTTACATTAATGTCGATGTGCTATATTTTCTATACTTCTCTGACCATGTGAAAATTTTTAAATGCAGTCTGATAACCATCCATTATTATGTATGCCCTTTTGGCACACTGTATCTTCTTGACCGAGCTTTGACTCTAAAAAGTGGACCCAAAACACGGCGAAGTGCAAACATACAAATGATTTAAGTACAAACGAAAATAGCTTTGGACATTCGTCTTTCCTCCTTATTTATGGTGGGTTAAAGTACTTTCCTCGCCTTACCTCAAACTTTCCTTCCTCATCCTCACTTCACCTCAAAACACGAATAGCGATACCTTTTCTCTGGCAGGATTTCTTATTTCACATGAGAAAGAGCTTAAAAGCAAAATTTTTTACATCGTCTGTCCTTTTACATCAAACTTGGCTTGTCCTCCCCTACTCACAGCCCCACACAAACAAATGGCTGGTGTCATAGTCTCACTTGTTCCATACCTAATAACTCTAGTATAATTTTATGAATTAACAGCGCGAACAACTGTTTGGATAAATGAATAATACGTTAAGATTAATATACGATGACGAGGGATTAAGATGTAGAAATATTTAATATCTTCTACAAAACCATAGGAAAAGACAGCACCTGTCCACCACCTACCATAAAATCGTCGTGATCTGTCTTCCGCAGTTATATTATTGGTCGTGCTCATGGAAGTAGTAGAAACGTCGACCTTAACATTGGTCTATCGTCGGTCAGTCGGTTGTGCAATCAAACTCAGACTCCGGATTTCAGACCCCACTCCCCAGACCTCAGAACTCAGGTCCCAGGCTTCAGACCACAGACTTCAAACCCCAGACCTGTTCTTATTTGTGTTTGTGATAGATAGCGCAGAGTAATCCACCTGAATTACTTTCATTGTGCAATATTTAAATAACGTTTTTGGGAGTAACGTAAATGTCTTTAATATTACAATAAAATTCTTTGTTTATCTCTTTACGATGATGCATGTGAAGAACATCGCTTTAAATCACCATCATTATATTCGCATTAAAAGTCAATTTCACGACAATGGTTCTTCTCTTTTCCAACACTTACTAAGTTTCACAAAACAGCATTTATTCACAGGAGGTGAAGTAAAACTACTTATACATGAAAATGAATGAAAGTCAACAATTTTAAATAAAGTTAATTCACGGTCCAATCAACCAACTAATTATTTTTTTCTTTGTTTTCTCACTGAACATGTAGGATTATCTGTAGATTTCTTAATTACAATTAATTAATGTTTATAGTGATAATTATAATAATAATTTATTAATAATTCATCCCAATAAATTATATGAACATGGAAAGCTAGATCAAAAACAAACCAAATAGGGTTGTGCATAATGTTTTTGTTTCATTTAGTGCAGCAAAGACATCTTTTCAGTTGGCTTCATATTCAAGATGCATTTTTTCATATTGTCAAAGATTTTTTTCACACATACAGGAAGGTACTAGGTTCATACATAAGAACAAAAAATCCCACGAGGGCGAAGCCTTTTATCCCACCTTATAGTATGTTTATATATATAAAACGGTAGTTGTTAAATATAAAGTACGGTACCTGTAGATAGATAAAAATGATATAATAATTTTACACGTACAGAAGTTTTAGCGAATTTATTTGAATACAAAAAAATGGTTTTATTTTTGCCATCTTTTATACATTTAGACGTAGATAGACGAAGTATTAATTTTAGAAAAACGTTACTCACCTAACCCTAGTTTTTAACATTTTTTATAGGAGTTCAAATTTTGGCACACATGTTGATGGAATTGGGTAAGGAATTGAACAATTTTGGGACAATTTAATAATGTGTCTTTGGGCCAGCCTGGTTCTGCACTGGGGTATGTACATATTGTACATTCAACCA
Source organism: Limnephilus lunatus (assembly GCA_917563855.2). Classification (NCBI taxonomy): domain Eukaryota; kingdom Metazoa; phylum Arthropoda; class Insecta; order Trichoptera; family Limnephilidae; genus Limnephilus; species Limnephilus lunatus. Next base: position 71,137,768 of record OU830598.1, on the reverse strand, counting down.
AATATTTTAAATAATATTTTAATTTTGCCGGAAAACCATATTGTAAAAAACACAATCAAATAAATTTGCACAGGATATTTTGGTCGCTTTTTTTAGCACAATTGATGGTTGCAATTAATGCAATTAATGTAAGTGTAAATATGCGTTTTTTAGCTTATATCGTAGTGTTTTGCACAATATTCGATGTACTACCGACAGACTTTCTCATCTCCATAATAATATATCCTTGTTTGCTTTCTTACAATTGAGGCAGCTATGTAGATATAACATAAACATACAAACTAAATGGTTTTTCCATCATTTTTTTCCATTTCTCTTGGTGCAGCAAAATCAACGTTGCAAAATCAAAGTGAAATATTCATAGGCCATTAAGTTTTACGGGCATCTTGTTAGCAGTTAGCAGGTAGTGGTTTTATTGTACTAATTCTATACACTTATTATCACCAGCTACCGGCCTCTATGAATCGGTAGTTTAATAGTTGGGCCATAAAACCTTAACATTTTAATTCGTCTGCGAGTTCAAGTATATATATTATGTTGTAATTGGTATTTCCTTTGAAGAACATGTGGTCACAGGTTGATGCCACTTCGTTATTATTTCACAACAGCATTTCATTTTATGTTCATTTTATTATGTTATTTTATTCTTATTACGAGTTCATCGAACTAAAGGTAGGAAAAAGTTATTGATCTTACCGGTTTTATAGTAAACTTTTCCAACCCAGATTTTTTTTCCACGGAATTAAATGCGTATTTTATAGTACATGACGTACGTGATGTAGTGAATTGAAATAATTACGGTGACGTATAAATTCCGGCCAAATTTTTAAGTTGCCACCTGCATGTTTCCAGAGCTCACCGTTCGAGAATTTTTACTTCTTCAAAGCTATGTTCAACGTGAGAGGCGGGTATGGGTACCACCGCACCAACCATTTATTGGATAACAAACACCTCTGCCAAAGTTCAATCTAAGTGGTTCGCTAGGTTTGGTAACTTAGCAGGGGTGCCCGGGTTCCTGGGGTGAGGTTTGTTCGGGTCTTGGCGAGAGAGACTGGTCGAGGTAGGCCTTTTGACCTCTCCAGATGGACTCTATCGACCCATCGCCTTGCACCGCAGTTGAAGGGATGGATTCTTACTTCCGCCACTCCTGCACACACTGACCTCTGATTCCTATCCACCCCTCATACTTTTTTCGTCCCCAGAACTTCCTCTACTTCCTTTCCTTAAAAAGACCCTCCCACAGCATACCCAAATATGACAATTAATTGAAAGGGTTCTTTTTCAGCAACTAACACTTTTTCATACCCCTTTACAAATTTTTACATAACGGTAAAGAAAGTAAATTACCGAACCTTCCAGGTAATAATATTATGCAGGAATGCAATTTTTTTAATACCGTGGGATAAAAACACGTTATTTATAGGAAGGTAATAATAAATTGGCCATGCTCTTCATATTATGTTATGCATGTTATTTACATCAATTAAAACGTGTTAGACGATGTATTTAGAATAATTAATGACGAAGTACCTCAATAAACCGGATTTTAAAATCTATGTGATTAAGCGAGACATTCTTACACAGGCATGTAAATGAAATTTGCAGAGCAATAAAAGAATAGTACTTTGATAATAATACGCAAAACCTTTAATTAAAATAAAATTGAAAAAAACAATTATATGTTCTTCTTAACTTACATTTAAAGAATTAAAAATCGGAAAATTAAATACTTTGTTCCTGTATCACTCATTTTTACAAGTGTATTAACTTAATGTTTATTAAAAAAATAAACTACATAATAAAAACCACAACATTAATGAAAAAAATACTCTTAATACCTTAATAAATAACACCATCCTCCCATACACAGAACTATAGTTTTTTTATGGAAGAACACCTTTAATGCAAATATCGATACAAAATGTAATAAACTTCTTTAAAAAGATGTTTTAAGAGGAATACATAAAAAAATTGGGAGACGGGTACCGCCGCTCCGAGAACCATGTATTGGATAACCAACACCTCTGCCATAGGTCACCCTAAGTGGTTCGCTACTTTTGGTGACTTAGCAGGGGTGCCCGGGTTCATGGGTTTAGGTTCGTCTGGATCTTGGCGGCGGATGTGTCTGCCCACAAACAAAATTAAAAAATAATCCGAAAATGTTTATTTTCTTAGTGTGCCCTTGCCTTATATCAACACAACTATTGGTAACAGGCATACAAAATGGCTGCTTAGCAAACGCAGTATACGTGTAGAAACGGTAGATTTTAGCACAAAAGATGTTTTTATTTATTTTATAATAAATTTATAAAAAAGAAAAAAGTTAATGAAGGAAAACCGCTATTGATAATCTTAGCCATAAAATTGTATATTTTTTAGGAGTTTACGCTTATATTTTTTATAAAGTAATTAAAAAATATATTTTAATTCTACTAAAACGATACAAAAACTGAAACGATACAAATACTTCAGGTTTTCCAAAGCATATTTTTTGGTGTTTTGGTAAATCAATTCAGAGTAAAGAATTATCGAAAATTGTGATTTCATATCAAGCTTCAACGATAACTGACCTCCGACTACCTTCAACATCATCTGACAGACATCAAGTCAGACAGTCACTTACAGCATCTAACAACCTATAATACACTCTAATGTTCTTTCCGCCATAGTACTTAGAGACGAGTGATTCGTCGAGAGTGCACTCGACGAGAAGCAATTCTGTTTGTGTGATCAATGATTACTTTATTCGATTACGTTCAAGTAAGATGAAGGTCTCACGGTAGAGAGCTCTTATCTTGTGGTACATAAAAGAAAATAAAGAATTAAATGAAGAATTCTTTATTCAATGTCCTAATATTATAAAACAGAACCATGTATTCTGTCTACCACTAAAAACTCCATGACAGAAAGATCTGGCGGGATGAAATTTGTAGATAACGGTATGGAGTTTGGAGCCGTAAAATATACTTTTTAATAGATGCTTTACTTTTTAGTCCAAATTTTTCAATTCTTCTCAAGCGAAACAGGTGGTACCTAAATAGTTCTTGGTAAAGCTAGGTAAAGCAATCCCTTATGTTGGAGAGAGTTCAGAAGAAATTTTTGAGATTTCTCTATTTGTCTATTACCCGTGGCTCTATCCTACCGATTTTATTTTTGGTATGCTCGGAATGAACTATCTATGGGTCAGAAGAGATGTACATACATATTACTATACATTTGATCAGTCTGGATGGTTCAAAAACTTGCCAATAGTCATGCTGTAGGGAGAGCATATTTGCTGTTGAACAGAATCCAATTCGGATTTCGAATATCGACGTATTCAGCGTCAATGGAGCTTAATTTGAAAGCAACTTAGTTACTACTAGTATAGTTGAATCATGGATTCCGCCGTGTTATATACCCACTGTTCATATTCATGTAATTCTCATTTACAAATCTACCTAAAAAGGTACCGTAATGAACAAGTTACATTACAATACTTTTCTAATAATAAAGTTAATCGAATTAGTGCCATATCTGAGAATGCCATATTTAGGACAACTGTAAAAATCAAAATATTTCGGTCATCCAAGCAGCCACGTTTCCTGTGTAGCCGTAAACACCTACATTTATGACCAGACTTGAATATGAACTCTGCAGAATCGTGTCAAGTACTCTATGATATCACTTCTCTTCGTAATGCCGTCTGCATACATACATACACAATTTAATATAGATTTTATTCACATTTATTACTCAGGCTTATTCACCTTGCACTATTGTGAACTGAAAATAGTAGCATTACATTAAAAATACAACGCAGAAAATCCTTGGCATGTTTTATGACGCTAGAGTACTCTTCGAAAGAATTTTGTTGCTACTGAAGACAAGAGTTTCTGCTTCATTATGAAACTTTTTTAATTATTGAACAAAAAACTAAATATTGAAACGATCAAAATGACGCAAGACATGCTCTGTCTAAGAATGGATTGTTTGACAGAAATTCCAAATAAAGGTTTCACTTAAATGCCGATTCTAAGTCCGATTCAGCTTTTGAACAAATTGTGATCCACATAAGAGGCCTCGAGGAAAATAATTTTCTTCAGGGCCTATGTCATCTTTGGGGATGCTGTATGAACGAATTTTTTGGGGAGAGGGAGGAGGGAACGTGGCTTTTGAAAAGAAAAAAACCACCTCCCGCATTGTGATATTTGAATTACTTTATAAAATTATTAACCTCAACATAGGCATGTTCTAATAAAACACAGAGGTAGGCAGATCGTTCCACAACTGAGCTGTTGAACTCGTAAAGGAGCCATAGAAGCCACCCGTTCTCATGTGGCAAATGTCTACCATGTACATGTTTCGTCTGTGCACGTGCCATTGAATTTAGATTGGTTGAATTTGGATGTGTTGAATTTGGCAGTTTTGGCAATTATTTCCCACCGTTGAATTTGGCAGTCACCTCTGGTCTGAAGTCTTAAATACCTGAAAAAACTCTCGAATCCATGCAGAAACGGGCGGTTCGTTTGATAGACTCCCCTATCTTACCACATGGATTGCAATCTTCAGAGTACAGGCGTCAGGTAGGCATGCTGTACTTGTTCTACCGGTATTAAAATGGAAGATGCTCCGAGAAACTAGCGTCATTGGTTTCTTTGGCACAGGTGCCGAGTCGGGAAATAAACCAAAAGCGCGCCCAACATATTTACACGATTGACATTTTACACATGAGAACGGGTCGCTTCTATGAATCGTTCTTGATTTCAACAGCTCAGCTATGAAACGATTTGTCGACCTCGGTGTTTCCTCCCTTTCTTCAAGACCCATGTTCACTTCTTCCTCTTCCCAATACAGCATTCCCAAAGATGATTTAGGCCCTGAGGGAAATTATTTTTCTCAGGGCCTCCTGTGTGGAGTGAATGAAAAAAATATAGATGTAAAGAAAAATAAAATTTTCTAATAAAAAATAAAATTTATAGTAAAAAAACCATAATGGAAAAGCCACATTCTTTTGAGTTATACAAATTTGCAATACAATAGGTATTATATGACCAGTTAGGCTAGTAGGTATGTTCTCGGCAAACGATACCGTTGGACTTCAAATGACAATAAGCTCAAGAACCGTTTTCTTTTTGTCTGACTAAGTTGGTACTCCTTACTCTCAATATAACCATAATGCGTGAGTTATGAATTGTTTAGTAGGCCTGCTCTCCATTTCCATATCATACAATGAGAAGATAAAGCCTAAAAAATGCCGGTTTGCCTCGTTTTATGCTCAATTTATTTGTAGGAATTTAGTGTGTGCCGACTTTAAAATTAAAATTTTATTGTTATTTTAGACATAACTTTTTAAAACTTTTTATAGCTTTTATTCATTTGAATCCGATCGTACGAATTCAAAATTAACTTTATGCATAATAGAGCAGATACTTTATGTAAACTTGCCGATTTGTATTTTAAAAAAATATATTTTATAAGGACCAACTCAAAAATTAAAAAAAAAATGAACTTAAAAAAGTTTCTGGCTTTCATCCTTGAAGGGTTTTCGAGACCATCATTTCAAATTATGGAGAGAGAGAAGATAAATATATTGAACACATTTCATAATTGTATGGAGGATTGATGAGGATTGATGCAGACTTATGTGAAAGAGATGAGATGTTGAATGGAGGGGAGGCCGTTTTAGATAAAGCTAGATAGAAGAGACCAAATTTTGGTTTAGAGAGGTACAATAAAAAATATGTGATCTAAAGTTTCCACTTCTAGACCACAGAAAGTACTGGGGAGTCAAGCACGTGAATTTTAAAATGGTGAGAAGAAATGAATCACTTGTTTGGCATCTGTTTTTCTGCACATGTATGTTCATTAATTTGAATGTCGATGATAGTATTCCAGAAATTATTTAATACCCACAACTCTTGAAAATACTGTCTTCCTAAACAAGAGTTTTTACACGGACAATTGATGAAACAAAGGTTTTGATCGGTTAGTTCTTTCCACACACAAATTATACATTTTTTTGTTGAATCAAAAAGATTTTAAGAATAGATAAAAAATTACTGATAAAATTTCCATTTGATTTTGGTGAATTTTTGTATCCCGTCAGTTTCAAAAAAGGTAACTAGCACTTTAGCCGGAAATATGTATTGTTTTGTAGCCATTAATTTGCAGCAATATCTCATAGACCAACCGCTGTGTGCGTAAATCTACATTTAATAAATTAATATTTTTATTTTATTTTAGCCACTCTCCTCGGTCACGACTGCCTGGTGGAAGACCAATGTGCCATGAGGGTCGCCCACAGTGGCTGCCTGGACGGAGCCTGCCGCTGTAGAGAAGGCTATCTCCAATTCAGGAAGCATACCTGCCTTGGACGTAAGTACTAGTATATGAGTATAAACCCTCTAACAAGTTATGAAAAGTTATCAAACATTTATGGCAAGCTATAACTTATTGCAGATTTATTCAACCATCACCAAATATCTATTAATATTGTTTGGGAAATTGTGGCTACGAGAAAATAAAGTAAGAAATCGAAATATCAGATGAGAACTCGGTGATCTTCCTACGCAAAGGCAAAATCCTCTGGGATATATACTAATATTTGCCTTTGTACAGTTATTGACGTCGCGTTACTATTTTCGTGCTGGAGGGTAGTAATTGTAAAAAAGGGCGATTTTTAAAATTTTTGAAGGCGCTTGATAAAAAAGAACACAAGACCTGCCGGGTGGGTGTGTTTCATGATACAAAAGTATGACCATTATTTGCTTAAATTTCGTAAGCAGACGTGTGTTTCACCGTTATTATGAAATTTAAATTAAACCGTCGCTATAAATCAGGTAAGTGTAAGAGAGACAGAGCGCTTGCTAAATGCTGTAGAACCAAAAGGTACAAAGTTAGTTAGTTAGGTTTATAAATCTAAATGAAAGACATTTCTAGTGTTCTTCTACATTATATGGTTGAAGGTAGGTAAATTGATATTTATTATGTGGAGTAAGTAACATCTGCATATCTCACGCAATCATGCTCTCTCCCGTTTTTCAACTTATTACGGTTTCGTGTAGTTAATAAAGTTCATTGGGGTTGTCATTGGGTGCTTGGCGATGTCTACTGGTTAAAACGTCGCTCCCCGGGTATCTGGATTACCACCAAGCCAGGACAAAGGTACCTTCGACGAAGCGGTGTTACTTACTCTTAACATTTCCTGCAGCTTCTTGTTTAATCGCTCCAAGATAGCAAGTGTATCTGTGTATATGTAGTTGTCTGGTTTGTTCGTAGTGTAAATAGTGTGTTCATATTAAATTGCCAATCCACGGGAGAATTTCCATTATTACTTTCTTAAATTTATCGCGTTTTTTAAAAAATTATTTAAAAATACAATTCAAAAACAATAGTAGGTATACCCACAGGAAAACCTTCGCATTCTTGTTTTTATTATGATATTTTGAAATTTTAAGTTACAAGCCCTCATCATTACATCATTGTTTAAAGTCATAAATCATTTTATAATGTGTGTCATGAAAATCACTATGGGCAATGGACGCCCAAGATTTATCATCTATCCTAGCCTCAATGCTATTAAGTATTCTGCACCCATCGCGACTTGACTCGACACCCTTTTTTAATCGCATGAGTATCAGTTTTCATCGAGTGGTGATCTCGTGTCTTGACAACCAAGAGTTGATCATCATTTTTCTTTCGCGCCGGTCGTTTAGTTGGATATCCGGTGCGGTTATTTAATTGTCTTGGTCCGTCAGAGACTATTTAAGAGCAATGCAGAAAAACTAGTTTACGGAGATTATGAATCAGAGATGTTTGTTTTCATAACCGTGACGCTACACCTAACCCGTGATGCAGCATTACGCAGCTGAGAGAGATAGCTGGTGTGGAGTGTGGATGAGGCTTGGCCAGCGATGCAAATCCAATGCGTGTTTGAGATTGAAAACCGATTTATCGCTGCATTCTAATACACTGTATTCGGATGCACTGTGTCTTACAATTTCCGTGTTAACGAGTTTTTTTAACAAATAATATTGTTAATAATTTTTTACCTTTAGGTACAGTTTTTATTTTAGTTACATTTAGTCGATTACGAGAGGTTTGTTCCAGATGAAGAGGATTTAAGATTTAAAAAAATAACAAGAGAAAATAGAATATTGATTTGAAAATACGACGTACAACTGTAAGTACATGTTGAATGAAATGATGTTTACTTTGAATACTTATGAAGATATATTTACAAAAAACTGATTACAAATTACTTTTTTTTATGTGAATACCTCACAAGATCCCCAGCTGCTCCCGTCTGGAGCCAGTGAGACTATGGCATCTGTGATTGGGGTTTGTTGTGAGGCTAAAGATAGTGAGGAGGGAAGGAGATGGGGAAGAGGATGGTGAGGAAATAATTGAAGCTCATACGCGAAAGTCAAACAGTGGCGCCAGGAGCAGTGAGAACAGTCTCGAGGGAAAAAAATGCAAAGATGAGTCGTCTGTCAGAATGCAAATCGACTCAGTATTGCCACACCACGTATTCGATATTGTAACTATAATAATAATTGTTAGATGTTCCCACATCCAAATCCTAGAGAAAATCTTAAAGCCGGAAAATTCTAAAATTAGTTCAGTAATATTCTTAGTTAAGTATTATCGTGGTTTACTTTTGGGTAGTTTTTCCGTGTTGTGCCACTTCCTTCTTTTGCCAATGTTTTGGGCAGCATTACAGTGTCCATCGTCAGGCAAAAATAAATTAAGATAATACTGAGTAAATCTCTAATCATATATTCTTAAATGAGTATTATTGTGACAAACATAAAACCGCGGTAATTACGTACTATAAAATCAAAAGTAAACTCCTGTCATACCGATATACCTTAATTAAACCATAATCGAAGCCTCGACCTCTGAGAGTCATCAATGCCACTGCCTTACTTCCAAAGCATCGAGGACATTGCTGTTATTTTCACATTTCACATTCCTTACTGCTCCCACTGAGAGCTCGTTATTTCTAGATTACGATGTTGGAGCGGTATATAATGGCAGATGCATAAATAATACGGCTAGCTAGCTAGTAGGCTTCTACGTGTGTATTATGATATATGATCACGACTATTCAGACCAGGTACCTATATTGCGAACATAATATTGCTGACACACTACGATTCCGCACAAGAAAAGCACCGGAAACCGATTATTTCGACCACGAATATTGCACACGATTTAACATTTTCACTGCCAAAAAAAATATAGTTCTATGTTTTGGGGACATTATGCCGTGTTGCGCTACCTCCTTCGGACAGTGCTACAGTGTCCATCGTCAGGGCAGATATTTAATTGTGGAAGGATTATACATCTGCTTTGATGATGGACTCAGCAACTGTCCGAAACCCCAAAAATAAATCACGATAATACCCCAAATACAAATCACGATAATATAATATATTTGTTGCTTATAATTATTATTGGAGACTGTATAAAAATAATTCGACCACTAAAACACAGGCCCCAAATTATGTAATCATCAAAAGCGAAGAATGAAGAAAAAAAAAAAAAACTAAAGATAATCAAAATGCATTTAAATTATCGGTACGTAGGAACTTAATAATATTAACACAAGGGCGTCCATTTTTGCTGAAAATATGTGATAATAATAATAATTCTATAATTTGTAAAGCGCCGCTTTTGTGAAAAATTACCTCAAGGATGCTAAGCAATGTGCGCACCAACCTCTGTCTGGTGTAATTTATACTCGTAGGTAGGGAATAATCTGTGTTCTAAAATTTCTATGTAGGTTCAAAAATTCATGTGCGGAATGAACTGTGCAATATTCGTGGTCGGAATAATCCGAGCATTCAGAATGCCTTCATGCGTTCGACAGGTCAACCCGCTTTGTGTTCCGAGCTCATACTGAAGTTAAGCTAAGTTAACCCATACTGCAGTTATTATCTTGCCCGTACCCCATTTCCCTATTCCATTTCTTTAAAATCCCTAATTGCAGTGTTGTGGTATTCTTCCAATCTGTGCTAGGTAGGTACTGCATGATATTTACATGTTGGAAATGGGTTAAATAAACCTGTGTGATTTGCGTGTATATTATTAGCGAACGTGTCTATTTCGCTGCATCTTATGTGCTTTAGTGACTATAGCATGGAAGTATGATAAACTTAGTGTCCACAACAACTAATAACAAACATGCAACGATTGCCCTACTTTCTATACAGGTAAAACGGATAGTAAAACATTATTATCAAATATAAATATCCAAAGAACATCTTAAGGTGCCAGAATACGAGCAAGTTAAATGCCTAATATTGCCTATATTGCCAAAAAATGTCTTGATTTTGTCACGATTTTTGCCTTGTTTAAGACAAATTTACAACACAAAAAACGTTCTCCTGCAACTAATCCACCAAACTTATGTAAATTAAGAGATGACGACCTCCGTAGTCCAGTGGCTAAGACTCTTGACTCACAATCCGGAGGTCGCTGGTTCAAACCCAGCGTGCGCAAATAAATTTTATTTGATTAATTCGTGTTATTTCACTATTAATTAAATTAAAATAATATATAGTATATTTGCGGCACGTTCCAGAGTGGAAGATACTATCAGTATCGCCCTGGTGTAAGACCACCATTCAGAATTGAAACGTTGCTTGAAAATGGCTTTAGCCGTGTTTGGTGACCAGACCTGAATAGCCAGGTACTTCGCAACCTTCCTCTTCCCCACCTCCTTCCCCTCCCCACTACCTTCAGCCTCACAACATACCCCAATTGGGGATGCCATAGTCTCACTGGCTCCAGACGGGAGCAGTTGAGATTCTTGTGCGGTATTCACTGTAAAAAAAAAAAAAAAAAAAAGATAAAATCGTGAAATTATTTGTTATTTTGTTCGAAACAATGACACTTTTGGTAGCTGGCTGGTGGCAAACAGAGGTGTACATAATATACAGAGCGAGAAGGAATTAATAATTTTAATAATTGAACTCACGGGCAAGTTGGGCGATCTTGCCCGACAATACGGAAATTTTCTCAGCAATACCTTGCCAGCAAGAAATTTCGGATATGTATCTAATTTTTCTTGTTAATTAGAGCCTTTAATAAGCATTTGAAGAATAGGTGTCTTTCAGATTTTAGATACTAATCATTAAACAAAAATAATTTTGCTAATTTATCTGGGATCAAAATAAGTAAAATAATCACCTTTTATATTAACTCCATACTTGAATTGAACCAAAACCTCATGTGATCTAGGAGGTTTTGATTGAACTTGTTAAAGCAAGGAGATATTTCGCATTTTGACGCTATGAAATTTTCTAATTGCGAATAAATCCATATTAAATTTATGATCCTGATTAAGAATTAATTAAGAAGAATTTCACCAACTTCTCCGGTGCTTTATATCTACCAACCTGCTTTCTCATCCTGTATTCAGTAGTTCATACTGTTCATCTCTCTAAACATTCATTTTGAAGTTCAGGTACAATCGGAACCTAGAAGGCGCGGCGTTAAAAAATATTATTAATTTGTTGTCACTTAAATTTTTGTTCAAATTTGAATGGCATGTTTTTTAAATCATTACATTATTAAGACTTTTAGTTTTTTTAAATACATAAAAACATTAGGCAGGTAGGCAAATAGTAATGAAATCAAAATGATTGTAATGATTTCTTGAATCATCCCAAGAATTTGACTTAGGTACCGCTAAAGATATTACCTACATTTCTTTCCGGTTTAAAAAAGAAGCAAAACATACTGAAAGAAAAGATGTCAACTTAACGACACAGTTCTCAGAGTTAAAGTGCTAATAATTCGAAACGATTCCAGATTATAGCGCATTCGAATTAAATTATGAAAGAAAATTCAGACCATTGGCAATTGTTCTATTGTTCAAAGAATTACTGCATTGTACAATATACTATACATATATCCAGAGAATTTTGAATGAACAGTAATTTGGATCGTTAATTAATTACCTCTTACAAGTTGTTACTCAACCTATGTTTTCATATACCGTCGATTAATCCTTGGTCCTGGCTGGTAACTTTTTAACCTTAAAATTACAAACTTTTTCCGATATGAGCTAAAGTTAACCGCCAGGGCTAAAGTAACCTTCATCGACAGTAACGGCTTATTATGTAAAGAAAATTATAAACATTAAATGGAGTTGGCAACTTACCAATATCATCTCTACCAATCTTGCTAAAATGATACGTTTTACAACACCCAATAAAACTTCAGAAATTAATAAACTTACTGTAAGGCTCTTGACTCGCAAACCGAAGGTCGCGGGATCGAATCTCTACGTGGCAAGCAAATTTTATTCGATTAATTTGTGTTATTTCACAATTTATTCATTTAAAATAATATATAGTATATTTGCGACACGTTACAGAGTGGAACATACTCTCAGTATCGCCCTGGTGTAAGACCACCATTCAGAATTGAAATGTTGCTTAAAATGGGATTAGCCGTGTTTGGATAATAGCCAAGTCCTTCCCTACCTTCCTCTTCCCTATCTCCTTCCCCTCCCCACTACCTTCAGCCTCACAACATACCCCAATTGGGGATGTCATGGTCTCACTGGTTTCAGACGGGAGCAGTTGGGACTCTTGTGCGGTATTCATAAAAAAAAATTAAAAAAATAGCAGCCGAAAGAATGATACCCATAAACTGATGATTATCATAAACTCTCATGACCTCTACTGGTTTATTATATCAAGAGATGCATACTCTCAATGCATACAATTTTGCATGGTGGACAAATAAATATATTTATTATAAGCAATAATTACAAGCCTGAAACACACATCTACATTGAAAAAATCTCCCGAGAAAAGATACATGCCGCCGACGGGACTTGAACCCGCGTACTTCTGATTTCCAGTCAAATGCTCTGACCACCGAGCTACGTCCGCTTATCTCCTACCATCCAAATTATTCAATATACACCTACTATTGTTTCATTCAACAATTACTGCTTATTACATTTTTCCACCTGCAAATAACCAACTTTATTTATATTTTTTCAATGTGGATGAGTGTTTCAGGCTAATTATTATTATTTTTTTTTTTTTTCATAAGAAGCAATTACTTTGTCGTTAGACATTATATTATTAAAATAAATAAAACACTTTGTATTTAACCACGAATTTATTTTGGTATATATCGACCGGTTTCGCTTACATGAAGCTTCTTCAGGATATAAATAATAATAACTCTCTATTGAACCGGTCGATATTTACCAAAATAAATTCGTGGTTAAATACAAAGTGTTTTATTTATTTTTATAACTAATAATTATTGCTTATAATAAATATATTTATTTGTCCAATTAAATAAAAATAAAAATCTTGTCTTAAACATTAGTTTATCAATTAAAAAATAATAATAAATTAATATATAGTTGCAGCAATTACCATGCATAGAGTAATTACACGGTTAAACCTTACCACTCTTTTAAAAACCTTAAAAAAATAAGAAGCAAACATCTAAGTGACACAAATCAATCACAATCATCCTTCGCTAATCCTTTGTAACGATTCTTAATTGGAGTTTACCGTTAAAATGGCCTTCATTCTTGCATTCACAGGGAAACATATTTTTTAAGGTTGCCTTTAAGACGTTTAAGAGGACAAAAAGCTGCCTGGCGGCTCTCGTATAAGGAGAAAGGACTCCGACACAGGTACGAGTAATTCCTGCCTCCGTTACGTGATCGAGGATTGAAATAAATTGTACACATATTACCTCCCCACATGGCATAAACGATTCATGCCAAGTCGGCGTGTAATTACAAAGACTTTAAGTGGTACGAAATCCCAATTTGATGCTGTAGGCTGGTAGCTGGTGCAAAACGTTGTGGGGAATAATCTGAAACCATTTAATCGGTACTTACCTACCTACTTAACTAGCCGGTGTACGAAGAGTTGCTAGAGGCATTCATGGTCTCACAGGTATTTAGTATTAGGTTTTGATGTTAACAACTCCATTTTGAAAGCCAAGTTGTACATAGGCAAGCTTTTCAAGTCTTTCTCAATTACATGATCTTACCTACTAAATAGTAAAAAATCTATGCATTATTTGAAGCATTGATGCGCATACAATTTTGGAGGTGGGTATGGGTACAGACCGGATCGTGAGAGAATGGTTTAGGGAGTCCCTTTGACTTCTCCAGCCGTACTCTCTCGGAACATCGCCTTGCACCGCAGTGGGAGGGATGGATTCATACGTCCGTCACTCCTGGACACGCTGACCCCCGGATTTCTACCCACCCCTAATACCTTTTTCCTTCCCAGGACTTCCTGCTTCCTTTCCTAAAAAGACCCTCCACACAGCATCCCCAAAGATGACAAAGGCCCTGAGGGGAATTATTTATGTGTAATTATAATAAAAATAATAAAAAAAAAAATTGAAAACTTTTGAATGATGATCTCAGCCGTGATGAAAATTTCACCGCTTTCTTTCTGCCAAATACCTCTTTCAAGGGTACTATTTTCGGTTTGAAATGTCTTTTCCATAATTGAGCAATCGAGCTTTGAAATTTCCATCTAACTGTAAAAAAGGTATATTTTGGTATAATATATTTTTCTAATTTTCAATAATTAACACAGCGTTTTTTTTTTTCGTTATTTATTAAGTTAAAAGAAATACAAATTTCGCTTTGTTAACTTAAGTGTACATTGATAGGAACAAAAATAATATATATTAATAATTATGGTTTACTACCTAAGTAACATATTTTTCTTAAGTAAGAGCATTTTGGTTTTGCTCATTGATCTTGAGGGCAAACAGTTTTTTCTTAAATATATTTATTCTATTTACGGTTGTCAGGCTATCAGGAAGGAGATTATAATGTGAACACCCTCATGGCCTATGTTTCTTTTACCACACTCTGTCTTTGCTGAATTTGTATAAAATTTATTATGTTGTCTTGTGTGGTGGTCATGTACTTGTGATGTTTTCATAAATGAAGTATTTGTGTGTATGAAGCCATTTTGGATTTTGTGAATTAATAGGCATATGTTGTATTCGTACAGTTTTCTAATTTTAAGTAAGTTAGTTTCTTGGTATACTCTTTTGGTGGGGGTATCTGGTCTATAGTTAAAAAGTTTTTTTATAACTTTATTTTGTATTATTTGAATTTCGTTTAGATATGTGATGTTTGTGTTTCCCCATATTTCTATGAGATAATTTAGATGGGATTGAATTAAACTAAAGTATAATCCCCTCTTTACTTGTATTGGTAGAAGATGGGCTATTCTGCCAAATACACCAATTAGTGGGATAATTTTTTATTTTACTTTTTGTATGTGGTGTTTAAAAGATAAGTGTTTATCGATAAGAAGTCCCAGGTAAATTTCACTATCTGAAATTTGAAGGTTTTTTCCTTCTATTTGCAAAGGTTTATGAGACGGCGTTTTTCTTTTTTGTGAACTTAAGATCATGTAATTTGATTTTTTTGTGTTAATAGTTAATAAATTTTTAATTAGCCAGTTATTTAATTTATTAAGATCCAGTTGGGCTTTTTCAAGTAAGTTTTCTAAGTTTTTACCAAAGTAAAATATAGCAGTATCATCCGCGTATAAAAAAATTTCCCCATTTAGGTTTAACTAACAGATATCGTAAATGTATATTTGAAACAATAATAACGTTAATGCGTTGAAACTAAGTCATGCACAAACTATCACTAATTCTTTGCAAGTAAAATGTCTTTATCGACTCACATAAACACTATAATTTTATTGAGTTTCAAGTACGTGAAAAGTTAAAATACGTGATGCATTTAACAAACTGAGAGTAGAAACTGCAAGTATAGTAAATGAATTGCGCAAACGAAATAAATTGATGCGGAAAAACTTTCATTGAATACGTTTACATAAATATATTACAATCGTACGTAACAAACAATGTCGTCATCTTCTGCACTTTTTGCACCTGAAAGTAGAAACTTGTACATATATTAGAGAATATTATGGATATTGTGATTCATCACAGATTTCACTTTCATCTTATCACTCACGAACATTAGGGTAGGTCACTCAAGCTTTTCTAGAATTTGAATACGTCGTCCGGGGTCTTAAAAGTTGCGCACTCGAATATTGATAACATTAAACATATGCAATCCGTACTACTTTTCGCCCTCTGCCAGATATCAAAGTTGTTTATGAATTTTTTGTTTGTTTTTCTACCCCAAATTTAATTATAATTTACGACAAAACTACATTTATGTATATCATAAACAGTATAAAGGGATCATACACGAATAACTTAACCATCGATTTCTGAACTTATCGGGATCAAAACATGTAGGTATATGACATTTTGATCTCTTAACACTTAAGACGACAATATACCCTAAAATATATTCACAATCTTAAAACGACGTAAGTAAAGAAGCCGTGTACATAAATTGCGATTCGCGACCCGTGTATTCGACGAACCTACTGTCGAATTTACCCTACCAAAGAAAAGAAGAAGACAAATAATGTGGGAATCTTAACGACGTAACTGAAGAAAGTGTGTAAACAAATATACGCCCGCGGCACGGAGTATTGAACGGTCGAATTCATCCGAGAAGGCCCGGAGATTGGATCTTTCCGCCGCGTTCATTTTAATTAATTCTGAAGAACGTGTTACAAATACTAAAAATGTGTCTCCATGTCGCACTCCCGAAGTTATTAATTTATCGTCTAGAAAAATAAAATCTGGTGCTTACCGCTAACTTTATAGTTGAAAAAACGGGTTATGAAGTTTTAAAATCGTCGTACGTAAAATATATTAATTGTAAGGTTTTTATTAATCTAAAATATAAATAACATGCATCCCTTGTGCGGCATGGAAATAAAAATTATAATTTAATTACGAATTCGCCGGAAATGATTAAAATGTGAGTTTTGAACAAACAAAAATTATTAGGATTGTGTTCCGCCTTAACTATTTTACTCCAAATCTAGCATATTTCTAAAATGTAGTGGTTATTATTTTTTTTTGTTGCTAAATTTTAATTTTTGATAACGATTGAAGACTTTTATCAGACGTATGAAAAAGATGTGGAATACCAGTTTTATGGGAGGCGGGTATGGGTAACGTCACCCGGGAACTATTTATTGGATAACCAACACCTCTGCCATAGGTCACCCCAAGTGGTTCGCTACGTTTAGTGAACAAAGATGCCTGGATTCATTGGGTGAGATGTGTTCAGGTATTGGTGGGGGATGCGCCTGCCAACCAGCTGCGTGGAGGGCTGGATCGGAAGACTATCTGAACATACTGACTGCACGATTCCTACTCATCCCTCTTACCTTTTTTATTCAAAGAACATATTCTACTTCCTTTCCTTAAAAAAAAATGATCACACAGAATCCCCAACTATGATATAGGCCCTGAGGAAAATTATTTTCCTCGTGGGTCACCTGCATGAGGTTAATGTAAAAAAAATAAAAACAATTGAGCATCAAATTTCTGAAATATGAATATTTGTAAAAAATGATAATGATTGATCATTTTTTCGTAAAATCACCGTAATTGTCCCATAATCACGCCTCGGCTTGGGGTCAAAATATAGTTGAGTTTGAATACTAAATATGAAACTGTAAAACTGTAATAGGAAAGAGTCGTCATTATGCGTTACGCAACCTTTGAGAACCCTGGGATAGCTGAGATAATTACGGCCCACCCTATCCTCCATGTTTATCTCATGTCACATTTTCATTAAATCTGTTAAATAAATGCATTATTCGCGAGAAAATTCCCACTTAACAAGTGGTAATTGCACAGGAAGAGATGGGAGAACATCCACACGAAGTACAGCTTACAACAAACTACACTCTTGTACTAGTACTATAAGAGTAGCTAAAGATATTAGCGTGACGCGGGTGAACGCTTCCTACGTCCAATCGTCTTCTCAATGGGTGAATTCCAACCCATTGTAAACCCACAACGGGTTTCCGAGGCGTAATTTATTTACAGAGTACCTCACGAGAATAATAATGTGTCTTCTGCGAGTTACTCAGACCCGAAATAGTTTTGAATAATGTGTAGATACTTACTTATAATAAACTACATATAACTAATATTGACTAAATGCCCAACAAACCCCAACTCTCTCATGTGGAAGCCAAAATTTTGAAACAGTACCAAGATTCACATACGTAGGCTCCCTGATAACAAACGAGAATAATACCAGAGAGGAGATCCAGAAGCGCATAGTGAACGCAAATCGCTGTTATTACTACCTACAGAACCAAATAAAATCCAGACTGCTGTCCAGAAACACAAAGATATTAGTGTAGAAAACACTTAACAGACCAGTACTTACATACGCAGCTGAGACCTGGGTACTAACTAAGAGGAAAATTTTGAGGTGTATCTTCGGACCGGTTTCAGAAAATGGATTTTGGCGCAGACGTTATAACAATGTGCTATAGGTCTGTTTAAGGATCTAAACGTCAAAAAAATTATAAAACTGGGAAGCCTTCGGTGGCTGGGTCATGTAGAGAGAATGACAGAGCATCAAGCATCAAAGTCCCTGCTGAACTCAAGATCGATAGGGCGAAGGAGCCTTGGAAGACCAAGTTTAAGATGAAGCGACAACGTCCTCAAAGAAATATCCACCTTGGAGATTGTAAACTGGAGAGAGCTATCACAAAACCGTTATGAGTGGAGGAAGACTCTTGAGGAGGCCAAGATCCACCAGGGGTTATAGAGCCAAGAGTGATGATGATGATGACTTACTTAGAATACTAGTATATCACATTATACTCCTCTAGTAAATAAACAGTTCCTACTCACATAAATGAATGACAATACGTTGTTAACATACCGATTGCCATTTCTAATGCACAGACGCAATGTAGGCTTGCTGAGTCTGTTCTACGGGTATTTTAATGGAGAGTGCTCTGAAGAGCTAGCAGCATTTCGAAATAGGCATATAAATTTTTTGCATGCAAACACAAAAAGTTTCAAAAATTTTACTTCCCAACAATATCTGGCTGTAATATTGTATGACCTTTAGTGCATAATATGACCGAGTGATTAAGATTTTGATCTTGATATAGATAGTGCTAAACAGTTCTCGACAGAAATAAAAAAAGAGTGGGGAGAATGCCAATCACCGCACAAAGGGGAGACCGATTATCTATCTCATTCTCTCGGAGGCTAAATCTTATGGATGTAAGTGTTCGTCTCTTTTTAGTGTCGCTTTTTCGTTTCATCGAGTTTCAAATCACAACGGCGCTAAAGAAGTTTTGACCTCAAAAAATCAGCGTGTTTTTATGGGGAATAAAACTCATAAAAATTATTTTTAGGTAGGAACCTATATCATATCGTTCCAGCTTATTTATAGAATACTTTAAAACGTTAAACCTACTATCTACAAATATACAAACCAAAATAATCTTTTTTTTTTTTTTTTTTGTTCATATGAAGCAGTTACTTTGTGATGTGACATTATAATTTAAAATAAAACAATAACTTTGTAAACACCACTTTTATTTTTTATATACTTTATGCCGACCGGGTTTCGCTACAACCGTAGCTTCTTCAGGGCAGTACAATCTCTACTGTAGAGATTGTAATGCCCTGAAGAAGCTACGGTACAGTACAGTCTCTACTAGTAGAGATTGTACTGCCCTGAAGAAGCTACGGTTGTAGCGAAACCCGGTCGGCATAAAGTATATAAAAAATAAAAGTGGTGTTTACAAAGTTATTGTTTTATTTTAAATCAAAATAATCTTGTTTGGGTGTAGGTGCATATGTGAGTTGTCTATTTATTGGTATATTAAGCAAAGGAAAATTTTCAAAATACCTTCTTTCAACCACATGACAATAAATCTGAAAAGTTTTTTAATAAAAAAAACTCTTACGCAACTGTCAAAAATTTCACAATTTGAGAATGACATTTCGCACAAAGAACGATTGTTCAATCAAAATTCCATTTTCGAAACTCTTTAAATTAAGGAATTTATTTGAAGTACCTACCTACTCACCAATGTTATCTAGTATCTAGTAACGAAAATCGAATACTTTGAATCTAATCAAAAATTATATTTATTTTAAATAGGTAGGTACCAAATTTGATTGATTGTTCTTATAATATACTAGCTGGGTTACCCGGCTTCGCTCAGGAAAACATTTGAGAGTGTTATGGAATGTTTCACAATGATGATCCCGATTCCCTAAAGCACGCCCTTTAGGTAAAAACGGGTACCTTTTTTCCCGAAAGGGGACAGAGATCTACCACACCTTATAACTCCCTTGATCTTACCAGGACTCGTTTCTGAGTTTTTTTGGATTTTCTTTTATAATATATAGCTGTTTCCCGGCATGCGTTGCAATGCCATATTCAAATAAATAAAATGTTACTCCTTGCATGTCCTTTCCCGTGCGTTCCCCTCCAGCGTTCCACTTCTACCTTCCCCGCCACCGCTCTCCCGCTCCGCCGTCCCGCCAACCACCCTGGCACTTCATTTCTTGACTCCTCTCCCGCCCGGCCCGTAGCCGAAACTTTTTTCTAATACTAACATTATTAAACTCGTGATATCTTTCTAATTAAATATCCGAATTGAAAAATTCAAAAAGTTAAATAAAGGTATTGAAGCTGTCTTGAATATGAAGTAATTTATTTTGATAAGGATTAACACCAAGATACAAATAAAGAGCCTTTTCAAGCGGCGACATATTAATTAAATTTTTAAAATAAAATAATACTATGGCATAACCATAATAGTTAGACATATGCTGTCACGACCTTTTTTGTAAATAATGATGTGTTCTACAAAGTCGTAGTACATTATTTTATTCTATCATCAATAGTTTTCGCAGCACACGCGATGTAAAGAATATTTTAGGTAATTTTTTTACACCTTGGGTTGCATTATTGGAGTTTTAGTAAGGATCCCTAATTATTTTGAAAATATAATATAGCCTATGTCACCCGGGGATAGTGTAGCTTCCCAACAATGAAAGAATTTTTCAAATCGATTCAGTAGTTTCGGAGCCTATTCAATGCAAACAAACAAACAAACAAATCTTACCTCTTTATATAGTGTAGTAGATAAACAAATGAATGTTTGTAATAGAAAATTTGTAAAAATAATGCAATAGGAGGCACGCGAGCTTTTTGAAAATCTGAATGCACCGGGACTGAATATATTGAACGCGGGAGAAGGGAGGGATCGCGGGATGGGGTTCGCGGGAGAAGGGAGGGGAAGGTGGAGGGGGAACGAACTTCTTTATTAGTGGCCTTGCAATGCATGCCGGGAACTCGCTAGTCTAAAAATAAAATATTAATCGAAACTAATTTGACACTCAATTTGTTTTAAATTTGCGGCTCTTGTTTGGGGTCAGTGAATCTTCTTAGATTTTACCACTGAACCCTCCGCTGTAACCTCCTTCTGTCACACGCGTATTTTATGGGAAAGAAGAGGGATCGCAAAAACCGCGTTCAGAGTAGCGGTAAATCCGCCCCCCCAGCATATAATCTCTTTTATCGCGGGCCAAATTGGCTATCCATCCAAGAAGCAAGATATTACAAATAGAAAAGCGGAATTCATCTACTGTAGGTGGTACTTAATCGGAGAAAATGGGCTTTTATCTCTCGCCGTATCTCGGATGCTCCTATCTAGCGCCCATCGACGTATAATTGAGCTTTCTAATGTGCAATTTTCGAGTCGCGGTTCCGATAGTACCGATGTACCTACTCGCTGCGCGTAAACAGATAGGTATTACTGCGAACCGAACCACGAATTATGGAAAAGGAATGAAGCAACCGCAAGCAGCGCGAAACGCCGCTTGCGGTTGCTTCGTTCCTTTCTCATAATTCGTCTCTCGTTCGTATTCGTAAATGTATTCGTAGCATAACGTATTACTGGGATGCGAGGTTGACGAAGCGCGGTAGCGGATAACGGGACGCGGGAAAAGCGCACGCGATGCAATATTTCGTACAATGCCGATGCACTTTTCATTAATAAATATTCGGAGGTACCGTACTATATTATAGTCACTAAAAATTCAGCTTTTATTAGGTAGGTTTTAAGATAACTCCGTTGTCACCATTTTTTCTGTTTTTTTTTTTTTTTAATGAATACCGCACAAGAGTCCCAACAGCTCCCAAGTGGAGCCAGTGAGACTATGGCATCCCCAATTGGGGTATGTTCTGAAGGTAGTGGGGAGGGAAGGAGATGGGGAAGAGTAAGGTAGGGAAGTACCTTTCGAAACACGGCTAAAGCCATTTCAAGCAAGTAACGTTTCAATTCTGAACGGTAGTCTTCAGGGCGATACTGAAAGTATCTTCCACTCTGGAACGTGTCACAAATATACTATGTATTATTTTAAATGAATTAATTATGAAATAACACAAATTAATCAAATAAAAATTATTTGCCCACTCCAAGAGCTTTACCCCTCGACCAGGCCGGCCGTCATTACGTTACACTTATTGTTTATAAGAATCTATCTGCTGCTTAATATAGAAGCAATTTTTATAATTTTTTTAATTAATATTTTTTACTATTGAGTTGGTTATTTATGAATCTTTTGCCAAAAGTAAGTTATACTATTTTCATTTTTCCTTGAAAATAGAAAATTGTTTCTTAAGTTTTTTTTTATTATTATTAACAAAAAAAAAGTAGTTATCTACGTAGGTACAAACTACAAATACATTTTTAAAAATACAAAACAACACTAAGCCTATCCTGGCACTATGTATAGTGGTAGTTTCAGGCACTAAGTTGGCATCCGACCTTAGTTGGCATACGACCTTGGGGTGACCTACGACCTTGGGGTGACCTACGACCTTGGGGTGACCTACGACCTTGGGGTGACCCACGATCTTGGGTTAGTATGTACGCATTACCTTGTTGTGCAGTATGTACGCTTCGCCCGATCACCGTTCACATCGATTACTGTTCGCATCACACTTTTCGTAACGCATGCACCAGCTTACCCCCCAAGTCGAGCGTGCGTAAAGAAGTTTTACTTCAATAATTGATGTTTGATTAGGCATGCTTTTCAAACTCGACAATTTTTTTTTGCTTTGTGTGCACATTATTTCATTGTTTATGGAGCATCAACTGCACTCAATTCAGTTTGCACCAACAACAGAGAATTCAGATCGTGAGAGCGGCGCACTAGAAGATTAGAACACCTTCACGTGACGTAGAATGAACTCTGGAGCTGTAGTGCCGCAAGCTCTACTATACCCGTTCTCAGATCACGTAGATTGGCACAAACAGATTGCATAAACTCGAACTGGAAGTCAATAGTTCCAAGTTGCATTGGTAATACGGACAAGTCTTTTTTATTATTGTATCCATTAAAATTTTGTAAAAAACACAAGGATTAAGACTAACCATATTTTTCTCAGGGACATAGGTCACATGTCACCCCAATGTCATATGTCACCCCAATGCCATATGTTATTTTATAAGTTAGTGATGTTAAACTTCAGTCGTGTGGTCTAAAGCACACTTTTTTTTAGGAAAGTTTCGTACCTGCATTTTATTTTATAACACAACTTAAAATAAAGGAAGAAAAATTTAAACGTATGAACTTTTAACATAATTTACGAACTTTATTTAATAAAAAAACACCAAGCTAAATCTTTTCTAAATCAATACTAGCGGTGACATATCTAATTCTCAAGAAAAATAACGAAAATAAAAGTTTTTTCTCGTTCTTCATAACCAATTATTAAATTTTTAGTTTGGGAGGCGGGTATGGAAACCGCCGCCCCGGGAACCATTACTTGAATAACCAATACCAAGATAAGGTTTGTCTAAGTCTCGGCGGCGGATGCGTTTGCCCACCCACTGCGTGGCGGGCCTGATCGAGAGAGACTGGTTGAAGTAGACCTTTTGAACTCTTCAGTCGGACTCTCCCGACCCATCGGCTTGCACCGCAGTAGGAGGGAGGAATTCATACGTCCGTAACTTTTCGGCACACTAACCCTTCTACCCACCTAGCATATGTGTTATATACATAGATGGTTTTTTTATGGTAAACAGTTGCCATTATTGTTAAATTGCGACCTTCAATGTTAGAAAGCAAACACTGACTATTCACCGCCCATGTATGTCCTTTGCACTCACCCTTTACTTATTAAAATCAGGCCACTAATATCACATGACATAATAATTGGGTTATAGGTGTAAATAACGATGGTCTAGTTGATTAGTCACATATAATGAGGAAACCAATACTCGAAACTTCACCACAAATTAAATATTGTTTACATATGTCTGCGTTTTACATATTAAATCTAACACACTATATAAAGAGGTAATATTTGTTTGTTTGTTTGTTTGTTTGTGTGTTTGTTTGCATCGAATAGGCTCCGAAACTACTGAACCGATTTGAAAAATTCTTTCGCTGTTGGGAAGCTACACTATCCCTGAGTGACATAGGCTATATTATATTAAAAAAAAAATAGGCATCCTTACTAAAACTTCAATAATGTAACCCAGGGTGTAAAAAAATTACCTAAAATATTATTTAAATCGCGTGCGCTGCGAAAACTATTGATGATAGAATAAAATAATGTACTACGACTTTATAGAACACATCATTATTTACAAAAAAGGTCGCGACAGCATATGCCTAACTATTATGGTTATGCCACAATAAGTATTATTTTTATTTTAAAATTTTAATTAATATGTCGCCGCTTGAAAAGGCTCTTTATTTGTATCTTGGTTTTAATCCTTATCAAAATAAATTACTTCATATTCAAGACAGCTTCAATACCTTTATTTAACTTTTTGAATTTTTCAATTCGGATATTTAATTAGAAAGATATCACGAGTTTACAAATGTTAGTATTAGAAAAAAGTTTCGGCTACGGGCCGCGCGGGAGAGGAGTAAAGAAATGCAGTGCCAGGGGGGTTGGCGGGACGGGGGAGCGGGAGAGTGGTGGCGGGGAAGGTGGAAGTGGAACGCTGGAGGGGAACGCACGGGAAAGGACATGTAAGGAGTAACATTTTATCTATTTGAATATGGCATGTATTATAAAAGAAAGTCCAAAAAACGTGCAGCTCGCAAAAACTCAGAAACGAGTCCCGGTTCGATCAAGGGAGTTATATGGTGTGGTAGATCTCTATCCCCCCTAGGGAATAAGGTTATCCGTTTTTACCTAAAGGCCGTGCTTTTAAAGATATAAGGGCTGAAAATTTCGCCCTCTTGAAATTTCTAGAACAGTCTTCCGGAAAGTTCTAGAAGGTTCCATAGAGCTGTAGAAAGTTGTGGAAGGAGTGGAATGATCAGGAATAGGAAATCGGGAACATCATTGTGCAACATTCCAGAACACTATCTTATTGTCCTGAGCGAAGCCGGGTAACCCAGCTAGTATGCTATAAAATAACACCGGGAAGCATAGCGGTCCAGTACATTATAATGTATCCGGGCGTACTGTACAGGGCCCGCAGATTCTTTAATAGTACACAACTGCTAACCCTGTACAAATCGCAAGTGCGCCCCACGGTTGAATTTGGCAGCCACCTCTGGTCTGGAGCTCCAAAATACCTTTAAAAAACCCTTGACTCTGTGCAGAAACGGGCGGTCCGTTTGATAGATTCTCCCATCTTAACAGACGGATTGTAAACTTTAGAGCACAGGCGTCAGGTGGGAATGCTGTCCTTGTTCTACCGGTATTACAATGGAAAATGCTCCGAGGAACTAGCGTCGTTGATCCCCTCGTCACCAGTGCATAGTCGGGAAACACGCCAAACACGCGCCCAGCATTTGTACACGGTTGACATTAGTCACATGAGAACGGGTCGTTTTTACGACTCGTTCTTGAGTTCAACATCTCGGATGTGGAATGATTTACCGGCCTCTGTGTTTCCTCCCTCTTACAACATGTTCACTCCCTTTCCTCAAAAATACCCTCCACACAGCATCCTGCACACAGCACACAGTTTTTCTGCGTTATAATTGATTTAGTGGTGTTTATGAGTGATCTTAGTATTGTACCAGGTAGACTAGATAAAGGGTAAGCTTTTACATATAACTGCATACTCAACTCAAATTTCGATTTTTCGGAGATATCTGACTTATCAACTGGACGATCGATATATCGACGCTTTTAAATAACAAGGTTCTACCTGTCATGCGATAATGAACTCTAAAGTATATAAAGTACTATAGATCCCAGTATCACATAACGTTACCGCGACAGATGGAACTTTGATATTCTAAAGGGTCGGTGTGTACTATTTTTTCAATTATTTCTGGCTTTCTAGGCCATCATTTAAAATTACAGAGAAAGGGAAAGGTGAATTTATATATTAATTTTATTTAAATGTACAAATTTCAGAATTATATGGAAGATTGCAGTCGAGTTCAGCATTAGAAGAGATGAAATGTTGAATGGAGAAAACAATAAATAAAAAAAACGACTAAAAACCACGCAGTGTCAGTCGAAACAACTGAAATTTGTCTTTCTGGGTTAAATAAAACCTCTGTAACATTTTCCGGATGTCCATATTTTCACAAACCAATTGACAGAAGCCCGTAGTATGGCGGAAACATGTTTGTGACTCCTAAAAGAATGTTATAATTAAAGTAATACAATAATATTTTTTTATATCTGCTAATAGAATATGCATCGTTGAATTTGCTGGCCATTGATGATTTCCTTCTTACTAATTTTTCTTACATAACAATCCCTGTACTTTTAAAAGAAAATTTTCCAGTTTTAGAAAAGCCTCAACTATAAAACATTTTTAATCTTGACTAATCTTCGAAGTAGGTACGTATTAATTCGTAACACCATCAATCACGTGTACGTGCGTGAGTCCACAGCCCACGTGTTGTTCAGAAAAGTAACGTTATAGAATTATTTCTTGTAGCGTGTGAAATGCATAATTTCTCTCCGTAGTTTCTTATCTTGTGAACATGCAGCAGGTACAAGTTACCATTATGATTAGCATCAGGTACATCCACATGAATAACGGGCACACACGAAACCTTTGACATTGAAACAAACATTTCCGAAATATTTTTACTTCCGACATAGATTATTCAAATAATTGTTCCGTTTGTTAGGTTCTCCTATCTTAACAAAAGGATTGCAATCTTTAGAGTACAGGCGTCAGGTTAGAATTCTCTCCCTGTTCTCTATTGGTATTTCAAAAGAAGATGCTCCGAGGAATTAGCGTTGTTCTCTTCGGCACTGGAAAAAATGCCGAACGTTCGCCCAACATTCGTACAGGGTTCAAAATTGTAATTGTAACATTTTTTAATTCAACAGCTCGGCTATGCAACGATTTGATACCGTTTGTGTTTCCTCCTTCCTACAATATGGGTCTCTACAAGATCCATTTTCACTCCTTCCCAGATGACATAGTCTACGAGGAAAATGGTTTTCCTCAGGGCAACCTTTAAAAATGTAATGCAATGTAAAAATAATTCATAAATACTTCGAATAAGAAGGTATTAAATCCATTTCGTTCGAATAATTTTGAATCGATTATCTCAATTAAGTGTATCGCTTATCCACATAGTATTTTTAAGTGGGCTTTTTATTTTATTTTATTCACTTAATGGCACTTTTAAAAGCCGGTCGATCAATCCGGTTAAAGCACTTATGTTTTTATTAACAGGGAGTATGGAGGTACTCATACCTACACGCGAATACCTATCCAATACCGTTGTAAATCGTCGTAAAACATAATTTTACTTACATTTTAAAATTGAAACAAAAAATACAGGTACAAAAACAGTCTTGGATGATCTGCACTTCCTTTACTGCAATAAAATATCTGGGATAAAAATAAAAGGGATCTAAATGAAAATCTAGTCTCCTTCAACGGCAGTAATCTTCCGAACAGGCCCTTCTTTGATATGCTCTGATTTCTAAATGACCAGCTCAGAAATGGGGGCTTCTCAAAAGCTGAGCGTACTGTACAGGGCCAGCAGATATTTTAATAGTACATAACTGTTGACCCTGTACAAATCTCAAAAGCGCTCAACTGTTGAATTTGGCAGCCACCTATGGTATGGAGCGCCAAAATACCCGAAAAACCCTTAACTGTGTAGAAACGGGCGGTTCGTTTGATAGATTCCCCTATCTTGTCAAGCGGATTGCAATCTTTAGAGCTCAGGCGTCAGGTAGGTATGCTGTCCTTTTGTTCCTGTATTACAACGCAAGACGCTCCAAAGAACTAGCGTCATTAACATATTTACCCGGTTCACATTTTTCTCTTGTGAACGGGTCGCTTCTATGACTCGTTCAGCACGGCTGCGGAACGATTTGCCGGCCTCTGTGTGTTTCCCCCCTTCTACAATTTGGGTCTCTTCAAGACCATTCACTCCTTCCTCTCCTCAAAAAGAACCCCCCCACATCACCTTTAAAGATGAAATAGGCCCAGAAGGAAATTATTTTCCTCAGGGCTTCCTGGGTGGGGTTAGTGTATAAAGTAATAATAATAATAACACCGGAATAAGTATGTGAACATTGTCATTACATTACAAATAAATTATTTAATTTATTATTATTTGTAATGTGTACTTTCCTTATAACTATGCCACTTTAGTAAGTTACCATTTCAAGCAATTACGCTACGCAATCCTATTCGAAATTATGATTCTTACATTCCGGTTAACTCATTCCTACACGTTCTTACCATATCCAATTATGAATAAAACCACTTCAGCATAATTATATGGTCTTTACGGCATTTTAATACGAAGTGTGACATAAATATAAAAAAATATGTGATATTTATTATCACACCTTTGACCATTTTTGGTTAAAGATGTTCGAGCAATTACGGTAAATTACAACGACGAAACTAAATTCAATAAAATCTTGGTATGCCTATTCAAGGCTACATGTTAAAGAATTTAAAAAAAAACATAACGGCTTAATATGCGATTATGTCTCTTCGGGTCTGTGTAGAAATGGCTTGGGTATTTCATGATATTTATTAGCGATTTATAGCAATTTCACGGTTGTGGGATTTTAAGATTCTTTTTCCTCTTCGGCTCTCAAAAGTTTGATATCATCAGCAGATGGCCTTGCCAATTTCGTAATGATAAGGGATCCTAGGTTCGAACTCCGAAGTCTCCCGGAGTTAGTTTGTATTCGTGAGAAATATGGTGTCCGTAAAATTCTGATGATGATTGTGCAAGAAGCTAGCCATGAAGGCGAGAAAATTCTGAGAGAGACACTCAATTTTTTTAATAAAATCATGGTCGACTTTGTCAAATGCTTTCTCGAAGTCTTGATAAAGCATATCGAGATGTAAAGAAATTTCAAACTATTTAGTAATAATGTATTTAGTGAGATTCATAAGGTTTGATGAAGGTGAAATCCGTGGTGATTCTCGGTGAGTGCATGTTTTGTTTGGTTATATACTTTTGAATAAATTACAGTTTCTACAAATTTTGCGGGTGTTCATAATACAGCTATGGGTCTATAATTTTCGGTTGCTGACTTTCCGAATTTTTGTGTACAGGTCGTAACTGTTTGTGTAACTTTCGTTAGTTTTTTTTTTAATGTTTAGGAGTGACGAACGTATGAATCCATACCCACCTCCCAAATTGAAGTTTATTACGAAGTGAAAAGTTAAAAATGTCCTTTAAGGGTTGAATTAAAAAAAAAAATAGGTGTGTAAGGTGGAATACAATTAGGGCCGATGGAGTATTTAGGTTTTATAGTGTAATTAGTATCATCATCGTTAATTTTGTGAACTTGTACAGGTAAAGCATTGTATGATAAAGAAGCTATAGATATATGGTAAGTTTGGGAATATTGTCGCTAAATACTGATTGAAAATATTCTGCAAAACCTGCCCGATATCAGAATATCCATCATGGTTATTGTCCTTAAAATTCATGTGATTAAGTTTGTTACAGCCGCGGCGTTTATCTTTTGTTTGTTATACTCGTAGCTATATAGTATTCTCTGACTCAGGTGTAGTCAGTGTAGGCCTGGCCCACTTGATTAATTTAATTTGCAAATTTTGAATGTTAGTTAAGGCGTGTTCGGATTATTGGAATATCGAAAGCCAGCACTTTTTTACCGATGGTAATGTTTAATTAAAAAGAAAATTATTTGTTATTAATTTTTGGATGATTATGCCATGTTGCGTTACCTCCTTTAGTCAACGTTTCGGACAGCGTTACAGTGTCCGAAACGTTAGCTAAAGAAGGAGGTAGCGCAATACGGCATAATAACCCAAAAATTAATCACTATAATATTTTTAGTCGTGAAATCTAAAATCATACAAGCAAATTATTTATTCATTTGTGAAAATCTGAGACGGTAATAAAATTTTATTTCCTATCCTTTAAAAACCAAAAATTGCTGGTGAATATATTTTTATATTATATCGTCATATTATTATTTTTAGTAGCATCAACATTACCACAGCTTAGAAATATTTCACATTGATTTATTTTTCTTCAATGGTTAATTGGTTCAGGTAGGTGCAATAATATTTTAATTGAGACTGATAATTGTTTGCAGCTGCTAAGCCCGGAGACGTGTGCTACAGCAACCCTCACTGCCGACTGTGGGACCCGGAGACGCGTTGCGAATTCCTCATCCCGAACCTGTTCGGCCGATGCGTGTGCGGCGCGTCTCAGCGGCAAATTGGTGACAAGTGCGTGGGAGTCTCCGCTAACCAATATCCCCCGCCAGCCCAAACCCAATTACCGGTGATCCTCGCACAAACAAACGACACCGAGCCTCTGCAGGCGGCGAGCCAAATCGTATCAACACTTCGAGAGTTTACGACCAAATCTCCCACCGTAATAATCCCCGAAAAGAAAGCGTCGCAACCGAACGCAGCTGCTTTTGCAACATCAGTCAATCAATACCCTTTAATGGAAAACGACAAAATACCAGATCAAAACCCAACAAATGAAATAGATCAAGACAAAATGCAAGAGTCTTTTTTGATAGTTCACACGACTGAAAAGTACCTTGTTCCGAAGATAGTTCTACCTCTGCATGGGAAACACGACGATATGCTGAAATTGATTTCTGACGATGTAAACTTCGATGTGCAAGATTCCAACGAGCACTTGGCCTATGTCGTGGGCCCCCCGGCTCTGCAGGGGTCAGCGAGGCCCGCTGCGGAGGCTGCCACCAGAGATGTGCTGATTGAGCCTCTCACTACCACTTCTTCAACTACAAGGAGACCCATGGCAAGCGGGAAAACCTCGCTGACGAGATATAGAAAGAAGAAACCGCTTCGTAAAAAGCAAGGTGAGATTAATATTAATTTGAATACCTTTTTGTTGCCATATAAATGGAAAAAATTCATCATCTTTTTAATACTCATAATTTTTCGTTTTTGTAGGTGTACAAAACACAAATTAAAATGAAAATGCAAAAATAGGCGGAATATTACGGAATAAAAACCTTACAAATTTTGGCATAGGATCAACAAATAAACACCTACACAATTTTCAAAGAAGATTTGAGTTCACGAGTAATAAAACTTTTTTACCATTTTGATATAAATATATGCCATTAATTTATTATTAAAATAATTTCCTACTATCCGAACGTTGCTTATATTGCATTATGCCAAACCAATAATCAGTTATAATCTTACTTCAATTATCCTTGATTTATACTGGGTGATGAATTTACATTACCATAAAAAGAATTAAGACGGTGGTGTGTGTGTGTACCCAATTGATGTCAAACTAAACCTAATATATTACATTAACGGTTAATGTAACAGTCAATGTTGCACTTTAGAGTCTCGACTTATCATTCGATCGCATGATCCATCATCTCTGTTTACATGTTTTGAATTCATAAAGTGTGCAGATAATATATTCGAAGAATGTTGTTTCCCACTAGGAGGTCATCGCGTACGCCTGGAGGGCGGCATTACTTCTCTCGGGCTCACCTGCCATGCAGACCAGCAGTGTTCCCGCGTGGACCCCTTCTCCCGCTGCGTGCAGGGCCGCTGCGACTGCCTCTACAGGGACAATAACGCAACCTCTTGCTCAGCAGATTACACGGGCTGCCAGCCTGGGACTTTCCAGGTAATAATATTTTTGTATCCATCAGATGATGTATTACAGCATTACACGATGGACGATATTAGCGATGCTGTCGCCCGTGTTGGTACTCCCGCTGTCTGCAAGGCTGTTGCGATAACCATTTCTCTGTAGCTATAATAATAACAATGCTATTTCTGGCTCCGTAGATTACTCGGGTTGCCAGCCTGGAACCATCCAGGTAATCAGCATTTAGTATCTAACTCTAACATGGATTGCGTGGCGGACTAGAGTTGTTTCGGTGTAGACCCTCACACCCGCAGCCTGCAGGGCAGTTATTCCGTTTAACTACTGACATAGTTGTTTTTAATTTTATTTTCTTCCTCTTCTTGAGTCCAGTTAATAACAAGTGCTGGCAGAACAAGAAGAATAATCCCACCCCTTAAAGGACTGCAATAATTGATCCTTTAATATTGCAGATTCTTTCAAGTGAATTGCCCGTTTCCGCGTTGAGAGAAGAGTTTTTTTACAAGTAAGTTGGGTTGTTGTTCCAGACCAGATAAATTATAGCATATAGCTACTACCTACTAGCTAGAAAACTCAGCAGTGGAAAGAACTTGCGATTTGTACCGGGTCAGTAGTTGTGCACTGTTTTGAGACTGAAGTAAAATAGTGGCAAATTAAAGGATGAGACAGTGTGACAATGAATGGAACATACAGGTCAGCCGTGTGGCCTCCGTCCTTGTTCGCTAGTCGCTAGTCGCTACCCGGCTGGTATCAATCTGGCATTATGATACGCGTATCTGTGAGCTTCATTGCATTGTATTCAGTACCATAAACATATTGATGTTGTTTGATCTAGTGTCGCTCCACCGGCGCCTGCATCAGCTGGTTCTTCCTCTGCGACGGGCGCACGGACTGCTCGGACGGGTCGGATGAGGAGTGCGCTGGAGCCCGCTGCCCGCGCGGCTCGTTCCGCTGCCCGCGCCGCGCCTCGCCCGCCGGAGCACTGGTGGCCATGCTGCTGGCCGCGCGGCCCAAGTCCGTCTCGGTGGACACGGGCCCGCCCAACCGGCTGTACTGCCTGCCGAGGGGCGTGCGGTGCGACGGCAAGCCAGACTGCCCGGGAGGAGAGGATGAGAGGAACTGCCGAGCCACGAAAAAGAGAAAGTAAGGAAACCTTTTTTTTTGATTTAAGGGTCAAGAAAAATTTTGGTTCTAGTAGTACATTAATTATAAAGAAACAAATAAATTTTTTTATTAGGTTGTTTTGATTTCTAATGAATTGATAGATTAATTCAAAAAATCCCAGGGAATCAAAGTGTGAATTTGGGCGAGGAGCATCTAACATCAGAAAGGGACGACCCTGTAAGCGGGAATCCCAAGTGTTCATTGCAGCATATTCAATAGTTTAGAGATTGGAGGCACATTACAAAGTAAAAGAGTAAGTAAAAGTAAGTAAGAAATGAACAATCGCACGAATTAAGACCAATTATACTTTTGTACTTTTAAGACCAATTTGTACTTTTTCAGAATTTAGTTTTTCGTTTCCATCTTTTTCGGTAAAATCGGAAAGCGAATTATATAAAATTGCACCAGCGTAGTCAGGGGGCATACATTAATTACGTGAGCAGTTTTTCTTTCAATCTAGACCCCTACCCCCCCCCTTGGTGAAATAAATTTGGGCCATTTCGTATATTCTTTTCAAGTAACGTGAGACTTTGCTTAACCCCCCCCCCCTTTGAGCTCACGCAATTAATGAATGCCCCCTAAAGTTCTACGTTTTTACATAAGTAATTAAACTTCAATAAGAACCTATTTAATTTTCCTCAATTTATTTAATGACTAGCTGGGTTACCCGGCTTCGCTCAGGACAATAAGATAGTGTTCTGGAATGTTGCACAATGATGTTCCCGATTCCCTATTCCTGATCATTCCACGACATACTCCGCCACTCCTTCCACAACTTTCTACAGCTCTATGGAACCTTCTAGAACTTTCCGGAAGACTGTTCTAGAAATTTCAAGAGGGCGAAACTTTTAGCCCTTATATCTTTAAAAGCAGGCCCTTTAAGTAAAAACGGATACCCTTATTCCCTAGGGGGGATAGAGATCTACCACACCATGTAACTCCCTTGATCGAACCGGGACTCGTTTCTGATTTTTTGCGAGCTGCACGTTTTTTTGGACTTTCTTTTATAATATATGCCATATTCAAATAAATAAAATGTTACTCCTTACATGTCCTTTACCGTGCGTTCCCCTCCAGCGTTCCACTTCCACCTTCCCCACCACCGCTCTCCCGCTCCCCCGTCCCGCCAACCCCCCTGGCACTGCATTTCTTGACTCCTCTCCCGCCCGGCCCGTAGCCGAAACTTTTTTCTAATACTAACGATTTTAAACTCGTGATATCTTTCTAATTAAATATCCGAATTGAAAAATTCAAAAAGTTAAATAAAGGTATTGAAGCTGTCTTGAATATAAAGTAATTTATTTTGATAAGGATCAAAACCAAGATACAAATAAAGAGCCTTTTCAAGAGTCGACATTTAAATTAAATTTTTAAAATAAAAGAATACTTATTGTGGCATAACCATAATAGTAAGACATATGCTGTTGCGACTTTTTTTGTAAATAATGATGTGTTCTATAAAGTCGTCATACATTATTTTATTCTATCATCAATAGTTTTCGCAGCGCACGCGATTTAAAGAATATTTTAGGTAATTTTTTTACACCCTGGGTTACATTATTGATGTTTTAGTAAGGATGCATTTATTTTTTTTAAAATATAATATAGCCTATGTCACCCAGGGATAGTGTAGCTTCTCAACAGCGAAAGAATTTTTCAAATCGGTTCAGTAGTTTCGGAGCCTATTCGATGCAAACAAACACACAAACAAACAAACAAACAAACAAATTTACCTCTTTATATAGTGTAGTAGATAGTAGATCGCGCATATACCTACATGTAACCAAATGACATAAATATCATCACCTCTGACGTGATTCAATAAAATAATGTGTTTAATTTCTTTACGTGGTATATTCAAATTGCATTGCTTTTTGTGTGATAATACTTATCTATATTTTATTTTGTCAAAGTTTTGAGATCTTTACGTTATGTGGTGAACCGGGTGAATCCTATTTGACATCAACAGAGCCGTGAGAATTAGAACGAAGAATTTACTCAAGTCTAGGCACCAAATAATAATAATAGCCTGTGATAAATGCACATTCAACATAAGCACACGTTTTATTCATGCTTATTGCTATTCTTGGTACAAGTAATCCTAATTAGTACCTACAGAGTTCAGAGAACCTTTCCATTTGACCCACCCTGTGCCTAATGGAGAAAATGGTAAACAGTAAACGATCTGTCATGATTCATGATTCACGTTTACCCAGAAGGCATAGGCCTTCGCCTGACCTTTCACCAGAGACACTGACTAAAGCCATAAAGAACACATCATGAAGCTTGCAAACGAGCCAAAGCGCAAAGAGTCACGACCCCAGAAATAGATATAACTATTACATTAAGTATAGACAATATGCAACTATTGTGTGTACTTGTGAACTAAGTGTCGCTATTCTCATGTTACAGATGCCCGAAGTTTACCTTTCAGTGCGACAACGGAAGGTGCATTCCCGAACACGAATTCTGCAATTCCATACTCACCTGTGAGGATGGATCTGACGAACCTCCGCATCTCTGCAATGGTCATACGAGGTACAGAACCAATTCAAAGCAGCTATCATTTATGTCCGTAATGGATTCTTAGCAGATTCCTTCTATGCCGGTAATAGATTCCAATACGATTCTTGGCAGATTCTTACCATGTCGGTAATGCAAACGTGAAAGGTTTTCTTTTCTCAATGCTGACGCAGCTTTGTACGAAGTTTGAGTTACTTTCAACAGATGGCGCTGAACATGTTGGGCGAGTTGAACTTTACAATAATAAAATAAAAGGGATTTTCACCATTCTCTTGATCACTATCATAGGATAACGTATTATTTTTGATTTACGTTTTAACAATTTATTTATTTATAGAGTTGGAGTTTACTATTCCGTACCTAGGAACCCATGAATAAAATAGAAACCTATGATTAGCGATGATCGCAGCTAGGGTTCCCAGATCTAAAATCAAAATTCCGGACATTAAATTTGATAAAAATTCGGACTTTCTTGTAAATATAATATTAATGTCGTTATGCGTCGTCTATGTGAATAAACAAAGCAAATTTCCGTTCGAATGTTGAAAGGATCTTTTCCTTAATGGGAACCCAATGGTCAAAAGAAAGGAACAGGCTTTCTGTAGAGTCTGTCAAGTCGATTCTCTTAACACAGTTTTAAAAATATGACTTGCGAAATGTTCTACAAAACTATTATTAAAGATTCGGAAGTGTTGAACAATATTTCTGGGAGCATTAAATATCAGAAATCAGAAGTGATGTTTTTACTTTGATTTATAATAAAAAATATTTGGTTTATTTCATTTTTTGTACCAATCTCCACTTAATTTGTAGAAATTCCGGACTGTTTAGGATTCCCCCCGCATTCCGGACAAAGACCTATATTTCCAGACTTGTCCGGAAAATTCCGGACGTATGGCAACCCTATTCGCAGCTCTTTCAATTCAGCTCAGCAATTCGCCCTCAAGTTTCAAGATAAAAAAAACCTTTGGCTTTTAGTGAATTAGTCAATAAGCTCATTTAAACTTCCATTCCAGTGTGCCTTCTGTTAAACATAGTTATGATGAACAAATAAAAAAGTGCAGCAATAAAAAAATATGTTGTACGTTCGGTCCTCGGACCTTGCGGCATGCATAATGTTACCAGACGTCCTGTTTTTACCGGGTCAGTCCCATTTTCAGGCAGCTTGTCCCGGTAACCCCGAACCTTAGAGTAACAATATATGTATGTATATGTATATTGTTACTCTGAGCCCCGAACACAGCTTCGGGACGCCAAAATGTCCCGCTTTCGAAAGGAAAGTAACACGCACGCAGAAGAATATTTAAAAATACAAAAAAGCGCGCAAATAAGAATCCTGGCGGTAGAATCTAGTACTAGTACCTAGATGAAGACGTGGGCATGCATATTTTCATTGAGCTTGTGCATAAAATCTCATAATGCATCTGACCATTGATAAAAGATATCTGACGAGAAAATATACTCTTAAGAGAAAACATAGTTTATTAAGGGGCTAAAATTTCAATAATCCATGCGTTTGGTAGCTGCAAAACGAGTTGTGATCTAGCCTCCTACATTGTAAAGTAAATTCACTCGTAAAATCCACGCTAATTTCAGAAAAAAAAATCCGTAACATTTTGGTTTATTCCGTATATTAGTAAAAAAATTCTCTTTAAATTTTGAAAAAGGGTATGGATCTCCAATCGTCCGTGCGATTGGTATGTGCAAGGTGAATTCTAATCTGTAGTGCTCTTGAGGTGATTTTTTGCGAAAACAGCGCTATATAAGTTCTACATATTTATTATTATTATTAAGTACATTTTGTAAAGTGCTATTGAGGTGATTTTTTGCGAAAACAGCGCTATATAAGTTCTGCATATTTATTATTATTATTAAGTACCTACCTTTTTTCGGTGTCCCTGTTTGGGGGGAAAAATAAATGGTCACGTTAGGCATGCACAGTATACCAATAAATTTACATTAATGTATCTGCTATCAATAAAATGTGACAGTAGATTGTTAGAATGGTGTTCAAAAAAGATAAGGCTAAAATATTGTTTAATACGAATAAAACATAAACCTTTTTATTAAACTACGCCAATCCTCTAGAAATTTCAGTAAGTAGGTAGGTAGGTACCTAGATCTAACGATCTCGGATAAAACCTGCTGATGCAGCTGGAATTAGTAGAAAGTTATATTAATAGCTTATTAATAGCGCGTTTTTCAATCCTCAAATCATTTTACCAGTTACCTATCAATAAAAAAACAAGTTTCTTGATGCGGCCCCTATTATTTAATATACATGTAATTAGTTTAAAAATTCGTTAATAATACTGTATTTTGTCTAGTTTCCCCGTGGGTGAACAATGCCCACTCCGTTGCGCCAATGGAAGATGCCGATCCACGGCAGTGGCGTGCTCTGGTAGGGATGGCTGTGGAGACAATAGTGATGAAACTAACTGCAATGTCTGCCGTGAGTACCTACAATTTTTTCAATTTAGTGACTAGATCTGGATATCCCGATCTTCTCGCCTCTGTTTTAAATAATATAAGAGCTGTAACCAATATTGGGGAATCCATTGAAACTCTAGGACCGGGCAGTGACGGTAATTTTTCTTCAGATTCCTTAGAAAAAAAAATTGTTTTTTTTTTTTAAATGATGACTTAAATACTGTCAACCAAGTACTGTTCTTCCAATAAAAAAATAAAAAAAAATATTTTCACTGGGACTACCCTATGGTAGAGAGTTAAAGCAAAAAAAATACCTAGATTTCGTGATCAAACCCAAGATAGTCGTATATACATGGTTGATATTTAGGTATCACAAGAGAACGGATCGCTTCTACGACTCGTTCTTAAGTTCAACAGCTCTTCAAACTTCACAAAGCATCCCAAAAGATGACCTAGGCCCTGAAGAAAAAAAAATCTTTATGGATTCCTATGTGGAGTTAATGTAAAAAGCTATATAATGATAAATTACAAGATACTTAAACATTTAACATTTTTGAAGAGTTATCAGATATCTTTGAAACCACGTGCATTATTAACCCTAGAAAGATAACCTCATTTTTTAGTATTGTGAAGATAAACATGCGCCTGAGAGGCGCACGGTTTAAAAACCGATGATAATGAAACAATTTAACTCTTTTTTATAACTTCAATCAAATATTACATTTTTAATAAGTAATTTAAACACAAATAAATGTTTTTTTTAATTTTAGGGTAATATATAAGGTTTTACAAAAAGGGACAAAAAGGAGGTATTTATAGTAGTAAATATGTATAAGAATATATTTTTTTTAAATAGTTAAATTTATTACGATTAATTACGATATAATCAGTCTCAAATTTAAAAAAATACTGACAAAATCAAAAGCTGTAAACAGTTGCAAAAATTACACAGAAGATAAACATGCGTCTCTCGAGCGCAACGATTTGTCATTGCACCAAAACTGTGGTACTTACCGAACAGCAGCGGTCTTCCCTCGACAGTGTTGACTGACTACTGAATTGGCTGGGAAACACAAGCTTGTATACGGGTCAGTTAAAAAAGAAAGCGAATTATCGGTTTCGCGGGCGCCTCTGAGACGCACGTTATCTTTCTAGGGTTAACGGCTTCTAAAATGTGACGTTCACACAACCTGAAGTCTGTGGGTCTATGCCTACGTCATCTTGAATTATAGATGTTGTATCTGTAATAGATTGCAATTTATGGAAAATTGACAAAAAGGCAAAATATAAAAATGTATTTTTTTCAACAGGATGCCCAACAGCGCCACTGGATTGACATTACAAGGATCCGACTGTGGAAGGATATTTCGACATGAGAGACTGAATTTTTCGTGAATAAGAACAATCAAAAACACAACAAAGTGAAATTTCTATGTACAAAATTGAAGAAGAGGTAATTTTGATGTTCCAAATAATATTTCGAACACGCGCGTTCACATTATTTAAAAAAAATCTAAAATTATCAGACCAGTTTGTTGTTGGTATTTTTATAGTTAGTACTTACCAACTGTAACCAACTCACTAATTCCAAGTATGTGTATGGAAAACTGAAAATCTTTATATTTTCCGACAAAAGGTTAGAAAATCTGTGCAAGAAACAGGTACCTACAAGAAACAAAAAAGTGTGTCAAAAGCTAACTAAACCTTACCTTATCATTCAGAATACTCACCATAATCGTATAATTCTATTGCATTCCACCACAAAAATCTATGTACAACCTTCAATTTAACATAATATTTCGTTGATTATATGATAAAAATGAACCAACAAATTTATTGAAGGCGAATAAATAAAAAGAAAACGAAATTAAACCAGGTTATTTACATAATACAACAGAATGAACATATTAAGTGCATCGCATTGTAGAATAACTAGAATTCTGCTATTTTTGGGAAAACGTGCAGATTTCTAGAAAGGAATGAAACGATGTAAGAAGCTAAAGCGCCGAAGAAGCAAACGTATTCCGCTGCGGTTCACGGCAAATGGCAAAAAAATGGGTAGTTCAAGAAAAAACCAAAAACTATCGATTTTAGTTGTTTTTCAATGAGGAAATCAAAATTGAATTTCTTTAAGTATCACGGTTTGCATTGTTAAATTTGAAAGAACAACAATGCATGTTGGAATTCTCTTTTAGATAAGAATAAATGGTTAATGACCCATGACTCACGATAAAAACCTTCGCGAAGATGTTGATTAAATCGAATAAAAGAGCCTGCGGTAAACATTCCTGATTC
Source organism: Limnephilus lunatus (assembly GCA_917563855.2). Lineage (NCBI taxonomy): Eukaryota > Metazoa > Arthropoda > Insecta > Trichoptera > Limnephilidae > Limnephilus > Limnephilus lunatus. The sequence goes on along the minus strand of OU830598.1, from coordinate 71,097,394 downwards.
ACGAACCACGATTTTTGATTTATAATTTGCCAGATCGGACATTTTTTTTATTTCCTTGAACAATGATAAAACGGATACATTGTTAATGTTATTAGGCAAAGATATAAATATTAGGAATAAGACCTTGAGATTTCGTTGAATCTAACAAGCACACATAACACGATAATCATAACCAGCATACATCACACATCACTTTATGATGACGATGACCTCCTTACTTTTAACTGACCTTCCGTGATGGTCATGTTCGTAGATTGGGTTATGCAATTCAATAGAAAAATGGTATAAATAGTATACCTACTGCCTCAGCTTATGTACTTTTGAATACATTTTTGGTCGGAGTTCGAGAAGCCAGACAAAGGCAATCAACAACCTGTTGTTCTTACCGGAATCGTAGTCACGATTGACCTTGACAAGCAATACATAATTAGGTGTTGTTATTTATGGGAATTTTTCTATACGCCTTTTTTGCATTATTTCATTCGTAAAAAATCACCGAAAATAAGAAGTTTTTATTTTTTATGTTGCCGAAGAAAGATACCATATAAGGGGATAAACCTTAGTTGCACATAACATAATAGTAAAAAAAAATGTATTAAATTGTTTACCAACCCATAAAATGAAAAATTTATGATTTATTACAACCTCAAAACTAAGCAGACGATTTGAAATTTACAGTGAATCAAACATAAAGTGGCGGGGGCGTAAACATGAACTAGCGCGACCTACATATATCTTTATATTTTAATCTGGCAACCACACTTATAGGTACTATTAGAATGTCATAGACAACAGCGTCCTCCTTTTTCGCCAACTTATACTTGTTGCACTGTAACGACATGTTTAATAGATTTAAAAAAAAGAGTTCTACTAAATAGTAGATATTAAAGAAACATTACAATCCTATCTTTCGAATAAATCTATACGAACAATGTATTTGGACGCATTTGCATGGAAAAAAAATGTTAAAAAATGTTCAACAAATTTAGAAGTGTCTAATTTTAATAAAGATGTTAAGAATATCTGCCGACGTATAAACTAGGAACTAATTAGTAGATATTATTGAATATCTCAATACTTTCGAATCCGAGCGAACGATTCTAAACCCCCTAGATTACAAATTTCAATTCAAATCTATTGTTTCTAAAACACACATCTCGATCATATTCGCCACTACATAGGAAATTTTGGCGATCAATCGGAGCCGCTGACTATCGATTTATTGAGTGATGTCTGACTCGAGACGCCAATTGAATTTTATGAATGTATTCACGAAAACGTGTGGCTGTCAAATTATCTAATATATAGTATCGTGCTTGACTTGCAAATTCTGATTCAAGTACAAGTTCAATTTTAGCTTCCAAGGATGTTACGCCAAACATGTGTGAATTAATACAAATATGTGGATATAGGTAATAATCATCATTGATTGAAAGTATATGTGGGTATTTTATGTTTTAATCTTCACTAAGAATACTAATTCTGAAGCGTTAGAATTAATCAAATACAGTATGCCTCACGAAATCTACAAAATATCTTTAATTTATTCCACAATTTACTTTTAAGTAATGCATTGTAAATAATCATTTTATATTCTAAGTATTTATTTATGAATAATAATTACGATAAGTTGTGATGTAATCATTTGCTACTATAATGTTTTTTGCAATATACCTATCTACTAATGTTTTTAACGTAGGAAAAAATAGTTTTAAGTAAACACCAATGATTTGAATAAATATGTACCTACTGATAAAAAACTTTTAGTAAAATAAAGATTTTTTTTAAACCTGTGTTATTATGTTCCTGCAGTGTTATGTTCACAAGAAACAAGTGACGTGACGAGAGTTTATATAATATTTTACAAAGTTACTTGAGATAGTGAAGAAGTGTTTTCCTTATAATGACCACATTGATAGCGGCAATTTTGAAAGTTCAACACATTTTTCCATGTTCCCAGATAGCACAAAGCACTTAAAGGCATATTCACGTATACGCGATATTCGCTGCCGCTGTAAGTAGCGGAAACCGGGTGGTAAGCGGGATTCTCACTTCGCTTTCGCTTCTTTGATTTCGCTTCTTCTAAGGGAAGCGAAACGTTGTTGATTTTCGCCTGTCTAGTCAGTCACGTTCACCCCGTCTCTACAAATACATTCATTTTAATCATGCGTAACCAGTGGAAAAAAGCATCTTATTATGGAAATGGACAGCGATAATGGGAAGGCGGAATTATCGGGGTTCTAGTTTCGCACTAGCCGCGAAAGCGCATAACAAATACCCGGCGGAATCCCGTTCGATGTTTTTATCTACGGCGCGCGGCGGCGGCTGTGAATATCGCTTACATCTGAATAAGTCTTAAGGCAACATGAAAAAATGAAATCGTCGTGAAAAAAATCTTCAAAATGGTAAGAAACAAAACTTCTTCAAGCCAAAGACTTACATGGCAATGGTCTCTTAATACACAAAATGAGATAGTACAATACCAAAACAATAGTTTTATCAAATCAATTCTCTGATTTATAGGACAGGCCTTTTCACTACACATACTATTGGTATAATATATAACTTGTGTTGAAAAGAGAGAAAGCTCTACACGTAAGTTAGCTCTACTCTCACATAAAATGAATAAAATAAAGGTAATGGCAGCATCTGGGAATCGAGCCCCGGATCTACGTCTTACTGGGATAACGCCTCGAATCTTATAATTTTTCAATTTGGGAGGCGGGAATGGGTACCGCCGCCCCGGGAACCTTTATTGCATAACCAACACCTCTGCCATAAGCCACCCCAAGTGGTTCGCTACGTTTGGTGATTTAGCAGGGGTGCCCGGGTTCATCTGGTGAAGTTTGTCTAGCAGAACAAACTGAACCCCAGATTCCTACCCACCCCTGAAACCCTTTTCCTTCCCAGAACTCTCCTCTCCTTCCTTTCCTTAAAAAACCTCCACACAGCATCTCTAAAGATGACATAGGCCTTAAGGGAAATTATTTTCATCAGGGCCTCCTGTGTGGAGCTCATGTAAAAAATACAAAAAAATCTCTCGGATATTGAACGTAATTTTTGTCAATCTTCTATTTCATTTTCAGAACTCAAAAATTATTAATGAACTAATTTTTTCCATGCTTCTTGGGTGCGATTTTTTTTCAATTAATAAGATTCTGCACACATTTATTTGTAATCTGGATAATGTCCCTGATATATCTATCCGTTTTATTTATATGGGGCTCCTATTGAAAATTGTACAGGAAGTTAAGGGACGTACTTGACTTACAACCAGTGATTCCTGACATTATTTGGAGTAAAAAATATAAATGAAATTTTCAATGTAACGATTGTGACGCACAGTATGTAGGGATGACTACTAGAAATTTTAAATTTTAGAACTAGAATCAGGGAACATGAAATTTGTTCTACTGAACTACATGAACTATTCCAAGTTTGCTAACCATCTAATAGAGTCAGGTCATAGCTTTAAAAAAGAAAACACTAAGTTTAAACATTGCAATGTAAATTCATATTTTAATTTGTGCGCTTTAGAAACTTTAGAAATTAACAGAAAAATTGAATCTAAATTTAATTTAGTTAATAAAATAATAGCACCATGTAAATCACCTTTACTTACGATGTTTTGAGGTAACGTTGACTCCTCCCACCTTTCTCCCACTCCTCCAAAATCTCCCCTCCCACTACCTCCACCTAATTAATTTTTGTACTTGTATAGAATTTTTAAGTTTGCTGGTGAATCACACGGATGTGTCAAAACCGGTAGCAGAAAATTTAAAATTTAAGTAACAAATGTACATTGAAAATGAAAACTCTTTAAAACAAAATGTCTAGAAATTGTTACATAGTTATTGCCCAAGAAATAAAATAAAATTTATAATGTTTTTTCAACTTCAGCACAAAAAATCAGTAGACATTGAATAGTCAGGGTAGGCGTGAGGTTCTGTTTGGTTACTCGGCCGAGTAACCAGTTTATGACACGTGGAAGAAGTTTATATTTGTTAGGTTTGAAGAAAAATATTTAAAAAAAACATCAAAATCCAAAATTTCTTTGCTTATTTTACTCCAAATAACGTCAGGAATCACTGGTTAAAGTAAGTTAAGAACGTCCCTTAATATCTTGTATATATTGTAGAATGTGATTTTGAACATCCCCTAAGATAAGAGTAGTGGTAAATCACCACAATATTATTATTGTTATAGGCGCCCGAGAGTGTGGCAATTGGCCATTCAGTTAGACCCTAGTTTGAAATAACACTTTTTCTGTTGTTATTTTGAACAATAAGCGGAAACAGATAGGAGCGATGTACGCCAACGCATTTGATACCGGGGTACTTAATGGCCTACAGCGCTATCTTGCAATTGAAATTGATAACACGAATTTAACAGAGATCTTGTTAAAAGACCAACACACTTTTTGCAGTAGCGGATGATATTTGAGAATCAGTCTATTTTAAAACGACTTTTAAAAAAAGTGCAAGTTTTTAAGAAAGGACAAGTTTTTCATAAATTGATATTTTTTAAAATAACAATATCTGCGGCTTGTGCTGTCTGGATTTATTGAGTAAGGCCCTCGCCGCCCTCGACTAGCAATCGAAGGTGGCGGGTTCAAATCCCGACGTATGCAAGTCAATTTTATCTGGTTGTAATGTTTTATACTTAAATAAGCACTTCCTAAAGATTTATAAAGATTTATTGATACTTTATAATATTTCCCGAAGAGTATTCCACCAAGAAACCAAAGGACTGGAATGATGATTCTTTGTACGAATCTAAATGTAGAAAGAGAGCAAATATATATTATATATTTGTTAGCAAGTTACAGGAAGAAATTAACCCCTTTGTCTTGCAAACTGTAGTAATGTCACCTGATGAAATTTTTTTTTTAACTTGATGTTCGGGTTGCCTTGGGCAAGATGAAGGGGATTAATATTTTTCTATTGCTTGTTTTATATCAGTGAGTGGTATACATTTTGTACAGATATATGCACACATACGGACATTTTTGCATACACCCATGCATGTATGTAGTATGAATTCATATACCACACATATGTATATCATAATAAATATATATATAAGTATTTAATTTTTTATGTAAGAACACAAAGATAAATTTTGTTATAGCCCGCGCATCAAGGTCGATGAAGGATGGATATGGGCAGGCGGTGGAGGGGATTGTCATCGGGACTTGAATGCCCGAGACATGAGATGCTTGGGTTCGGATTTGAAGCAAGTTTTGAGAAAAAAATGTCTATTATGTCTTTTTTAAGCGGAGGGATTTTCGTGCCTGAATTAATAATGCAATTTCGGACGAACCAAGGGCTTTTGGTGAACCTTCTAAGCAAGACATTTTGGAAGGTTTTTAGACTCTAATTTGTGGCCCAAATTGGGGCAGCGTAGGTCAGGATGGGTCGTAATTTTGATTTGTAAATGCGAATTTTGTTCTATAACGACGTTTAACTGTTATAATGTAAAAGCGGGTAAAGTGCTGCAGAAGGGTTTTCGTTTTTTTAATTGTATGTTTGATGTGTGTGTGCCATGTGAGTTTTATGTCGAGTGTGACTCCAAGGTATTTAACGTTGTTTTGCAAGGGTATTGCTTGACCGTACACGGAAACTTGACCCTTATAAGTGCTGCAAACCTTTCTTCGTGAGAAGAAAATAGCAGCGCTTTTGGAAGGGTTCACGTCTATACGCCATTTGTTATAAAAGTCTTGGAGTATGCTTATGTTGTGTTGTAAGCGAAGCGTGATCATCCTGGGAGAACTGTATCGAACCATAACGGCGGTGTCGTCAGCGTACAAGGCTTTATACGAATGTTGGTTCTCCGTGAGTGGAATATCGTGTATGTAGATATTGAAGAGGGTGGAGGAAAGCAGGGACCCTTGCGGGAGACCTGCTGTCATGAATCTGGGCGTTGAGAGTGCACCTCAGATCTTCACTTGAAAAGTCCGATGCGGAAGAAATGATTTTAAGACACCGATTAGTTGGGGATCGATGTCCGTGTTGTGCAATTTGAGAAGCAGGCCATTTGACCACAAATATACATGAGTCAATAAATTTATAATCTTTTCAAATTAGTCTGCTTGGAGGTGGTAAAAAAATACAATTATTCATTCTCTTTTTGAACATTAACTAAACTAACTAACTAAACTGAAATTGGAACTGAAAATATTATGTACATTTTGAAGCCCAACTAAAAATAATTAAATAGATTCATTTACACAATATGATTTGTGTTATTTCACAATTTAATAATTAAATATAATTTAAGATATTATTCCAGTAGTTTACAGAGTTGAAAATACTCTCAGTATCGCCCTGGAGTAAGACCACCATTAAAAATTTAAAGGTTTCTTTAAATGGCTTTAACCGTGTTTGGTGACCAGATCTGAATGGCCAGGTACTTACCACCCTTCCTCTACTCCATCTCCTTCTCCTCCCCACTACCTTCAACTTCACAACATATTTCGCTGTACCTACTCGATTGTTTCCAAGACCGATTGAATTCATTTCTTCGAGTGGCACATACCTCGTTAGTGATTCATGGATGATAATTGCTCTATAAAAAGGTGTCGGATTCCATCCGTAGGTGTAATATTTGATTACGGGGCTTCTAATGCATTCTTGTTATCGCTCTGTACATTATACAGGGTGTCATGAGACGTACTTGACTTACTTTAGCAAGTGATTCGTGATATCATTTAGAATTAAAAATGTAAATGAAATTTTGGTCTCCAATAAAATTTTGACGTTTTTATTTTTTATTTTTTCAACTTAAAACATTAAAAAATCAGTAGGTACCTATTGGACTGGATGGTGAGGGTTTGTTTATAACTCGACTGAGTGTCCAGTGATGACAAGTGGAAGAATTTTTTTTGTTACGTTTTCATGAAAAAACAAATTTAAAAAGTCACCGGAGACCAGAATTTCATTATTATTTTTTACTGCAAATAATGTTAAGAATCACTGGTTAAAGTTAGACAAGAACGTCCCTCAACACATTGTATATATAAAGATGTTGGACTCAATAAAAAGTAGTCAATTTCTATTGCTAGGTGATTAATAGCTGATGCATGTGCTTAGCTTACTACTATATTATTCTAAAAGTCTACTCTATTATTCAAATGAACTTAAAATATTTTTGGTTTGTAGATTGGTTTTAAGTGGGCGGTTGATAATTAATCGACCTAAGTAAGAAAACACAATTTTTTTTTGAGAAAAACTTAATGTACTTCTCAACATAGTCTCTTTTTAGCCCAATACACTTCTTCCAACGATTTTCCAATTTTCGATACCCTCCGAATAATACGATTTCTCGAAGCCCTAAAAATAGGCCCCTCAGCAAGACCTTCTTATTCGGCTCAAATCTCTTACCACCAAGCCATTTCTCAAATAAATAAAGCAGTTATCGTAGGGGGCAGGCCCGGACTGGCCAGGTCCGCAGGTCCGCGATCGCGGAGGGCCCCCGGCGCGAGGGGGCCCCGAAAACAAAAACAAAACCCCCACAAAACGTACAAAAAAAGTTTTTGTCTTGTTGGTAGTTATTTTGTGTTCTTGGTAATGTTTGTTTACATTTTCGAAAAAAAAAAAGATTTTCCAAGAGTAGAACATGTCCAATAACTGTATTCTTTTTCTAATCCCTAAAATCCGTTTGTCATTATTTTTACTACACAAATAATTTTGAACTCCGTTAAAATTATTGGCAGTTCTACAGCATGTGTTTAGTAGTGTTGTGGTATCCTAAAAATACCGTGAATTTCTTATTTCAATAAATAATAAAGTCAACAAAAGTCGAAAAGTCGAAAATCATAATAATCGTATAAAAACCTATCTGAATTTCTTCTTCTTTATAGGTGCCAATATAGTGTAGAAACGAGTTTTCATTGTTTTCAAGCACCTAATTTTCAAAAATGGGCCCCAAATGGTCCCAGTCCAATGGGCCAAAGCTGGAGAAAAGGTGGAAGAGGAACTAATTCGTATCGCAAAACATGGAGTTTTGTCAACGCGACCGCGCACTTGTGCACCAGTGCATTCATTGTCTCGGTGGAAGATATTTTTTTTTAAGAATTGATATCTAATTTTACGAACGCACTATTTGTTTTATTTTCTTCTGAATTCATTGTTAAAGTTCAATAGGCATACGTTTATATGTCAAGCAAATAAATAATGAGCCCTCACAAACTTGAGGTTCACAATTTTTCGGTTACAAAAGGTACGTATTTTTCGCTCTTTTGTTGTTCATATGACACATTTGTGAGTAACAAAAGCATTTATTCAACAGCCTGCGAGTTGACGAGTAGGTACTTTCTTCAAACTTCCGCCACTCAATAAATACCCTGTACAGTGTACAAGTACAACTATAAATACCTACCAGGTACACATTGGTTTACGCATGGTTTACGCGTAAACACCTCTGGCAGAGAACAACTGTTCGAAAAGAACACCTGTCATAATTCGATGGAAAGTCTCATCTAAAATATTCATATGCCGCGTTTTAACTGTAATTGAATTTCCAATAACCATTTTGAACAAGTTTATCATAATCATCGACTACTCACTATTTATTATTGCATGGAGACCATCACAAATTAATTAAAAAAAGAACTTCGCCTTGATATTGTTTAAACGGTTCCATGACAACTCAATAAAGTGGAATTACAACATCAATTTGAAAAGTTTTTATTTTTTTATTTTAGGGAATATATAAAATAATTGTATAAAAAACAAAATGGTGAATTTAAGCATAGATATTGTATTTCTTAGTCCTCTTCACTGGGGGTCTAAATTAAAGTTATTTAAATATAGTTTATGTCGTTTTTAGTGTTTTCATTAGGTTTTTTTATTGACCTCGTTCAGCCATAGTTTTTATTTTTTATTTGTATTCATTAGAATTTTTTATTAGTTTTATGTCTTACCACCTAACCTAACCCAACGTCACCTATTTAATCAAGTTTAAATGACTTTTCAAAGGATTGATGTTGCATATTGTTCAGTTGTTCGGTCACCTGTTTAAAGATAACATACCTGGATATTCTTTCGACGTCAGTTGTGTAGTCTTGTTTGATATCTATCTGGATTCATAATTTATAAATTAAATTTAATTTATCGAATTTAATTAAACTACACGCCTGCTCAGGCTATCTTAGAACCTAGATATGACTAGTTCCAATAATTGTTCTGACGACCATATCGTTCACATCGCACTTTGAAACAAATTCATTAAGTTAGCTTCACAATTTTACCCAGCCCCTCTAGATAGACTGCCAGTGAACTAGCAGCGCATTTTACCGCCACACGTCTTTTGTTGGTTTTCCTCGAGCCCCCTACAATTTTGGTAAAGTTAATTTATTTGATCAACGCCACTGGAAAACACCGTCATCCAAATTTGGATAAGTAGTTACCTACTTATCAGCTGACTCAATCATCCTTCCAAGAAAATGGCATAGCGTATGTTTATGTGCAACTCGCAGAATCCCGACTCTTGCAGTGTAAACGAAATGTTTATTTTGACTTTTTAGTGTACCTAAAGACAGGGAAATTATGTCGCTACCCGGTTGGACGGCGTTGTAGGGCGGGTCAACCCCGGTAGCCCAAAAACATTTTTTATGTTTTTTTAATATATTTTTTGGTTTCACATAAAAAATCTCAAAGTGACATAAAAATACATAAAAACATATTCATTTTCTGTTGTGGGAGGGGGGGGAGGTGTTCCAATTTACGGTAGGAGTAAGGACGGATGGACGTGATGGTAGTGCATTTTTTTGTTTGTTTATTAGACCTTTCAGTATTTATGTTTTGGGTGTTATGCCGTGTTGCGTTACATCCTTATTTAGCCAACGTTTCGGACAGCGTTACAGTGTCCATCATCAGGGCAGATGTGAATAGTCTATACTCTATAATGTCGGTGCATGGCGGAGATAACATATAAATGAATATTCTCCATGATTGCCGAGTTATTTTTGACCTCAGTTCTCTAATTCTATTCTTAAAAATAATCTACCACCGCCACCGTTTTACCTACTAACCCTTCGTGAATTATTGAGATGGTCTAATCACAAGGCTTTTGAGATATGGCCAATAATTTAAAAGACAATCGTTGAATTTTTACTAGGTACTTGTTATAAAAAGAAAACAATTCCAATATCTTAGTCATCTACCTGTAATTTAAAAGAAAATTTTTCAACGTATCGTATAAGTTAAAGGAAAACTCAATTATTAGGCAGACAATCCGGCAGCTGTTACATTTCCACAAAATCTAATAAATAATTCATTTCAAGGTAATTGTGTTCTTCCTACGTAGTTTCTACAAAGTAACCACATTTATACCACTGACATATTTAAATAGAAATGCCTTAAACGCGATATCCACATGTGGCACGTTTCATATTTTTTCTTCATTTAAGCACAACTAAACAATGTTGTAGGTTACTTCCATTTAATGATTCCTGTAAAGTCAAACGCAATATATTATTCTCTCGTTAGATGATCCTGATCATTAGCGAAGGAAATAATGAAATGATATATGTACATATATATTTTTAATTTGTACAAATTACAAATACCTTCAGACGAGTCTAGATTTAGGATAAGATTGTAGGGTGGACCCATTGGTAGGAACATGTAAGTTAATCTCTCCACTGTCGCTGGAAAATCTTTGTTTTTTTTAAATGCAATTTTTAACCTTATGTATAATAAACTGTATGAAAAACAAAGTCAGATCGCTTGCGCCAACATATTTCTGGATGTAACACAGTTGATTTGATTAATCTAGCTTCTCAGAATGATTTTAAATTAATTTTCTATGACTTTGCGGGAAACTATTAGGAGCTGTCAGTGGTAAAAATAACAATATTTTACGTTTTCAAAACAGTATCAATGTCGTTATTTCTTTGAAAATTCCTTTGAGCTGTTTTTTTTCATGTGGGGTGTATGTTCAGGTGTATGTAGAAATAATAAAATCAGCTTATAACCCAGACATCCTGTAAAGACAATAAATTATTGTTAAGTGAGGTTAGGTTAGGTTTTAGTAGATTTTTTGTTGGAGATATTTTGTCGAGGATATTTTGTCGGGGATATTTTGTCGAGGATATAGTGTTGGGATATTTTGTTGGGATATATTTTTTTGATATTTGTTTGTCGAATGGGAGAATTTTTTTAAATATTTTAAGTTAGCTATTCTGGGAAAACTTCTAACAATATTATCATGTAATATGCATTAATAATAAGATATATTATCTAACAGAAAACAGTCGCAATAAAAACGATCGATTTGTTTCTATATTGATATTTGACCAGAACTCATCAAGGTAATTTTCGCGCGGTTTTTCGAAACACCATCCAACGTGCAACAGGTTAATAACAAAATCAACACTATGTTTAATAAACATACCTTTCTTTTATAAACTCTTCATAAATTAAATCTGTTCGAAAACAGAAAAACTTTTGGACAGATGTGATCATTAAACTTTTTATTATTTTCAAATTGCGTCGAAAACACCCAGCCGATTACAAAATCGTAATATTAATGTTGTTCCCAAATTTTCGATCGATCAATCTGAATCTTTGATCAGCTAAGCGATTCGTTTAGTAATGCTCGGTTCGCCCGTTGGTCGGTAGTTAGTGAATTTGTGCATTTGAGGAGCGTTGAGTCAAAATTTCGGCTCAACAGTTGATCAGTAGGATTGGGTACAACGGTCGTTAAAGTGTTTTTTTCCACTGCAGGGAATTTGTAAGTGAGCCGTCGTTCCGTTTTCATTTGTAACCTTCATCCCTTTAGAAACATTGAATGTGATAGATACATTATTTTAACACATATCGAACCGTACTCAACTCCAGCTTGTTTGAGCAGCATCGACTATAAACAACGAAATAAAAGATTTGGTTTGAATCTATTCCTTGAGAAGTGGTGTTTACCTATCGGTATAATTAAATTGTTTTATTATTGATGCTGCAATATTATTACGCATACTCCTACGTAATTTAACGATGATATCATCGATAAATTATGATACACCTGACATGCAGCGCTTAAACTTCGTTTTAACTTGAGGTCTCGGGAAACACCCATTTTACACGCACATCTAAATTGTTCGAATTCCCAGAAAGATTAATGGTCTACCAAACCATTTTAATTTTCTTGGCAACGCGAAACAGTGACGGTGATGGCACTCGCCCCAGGCGACGGAATGTCTAATTCTTATCTGACTTAGATGAAGAGAATTTGCCAATCTTTTTTTTACCAAAATAGTTTTTAGTTCTATGTTCGCAACATGACCTTCAGTTTTGCTCTCCGTACATGTTTTACAATATTATGCTGAAAAATAACACACTTTGAGGAATGATAGTAAAATGATCAGCAAAAAAACATATTTTCCAATCCACGGAAAACCTGCATGATTTTTGTGCCGTAACGAAAAAATGAAAATAATTTTGAGGCAAAATTATATGTATCTACTAATTAATTATCGTCACATTTAACATCGTTCACAAATCGACGATAAGCGTTATTTTTATTTTTTGGCGGTCGTACGCCGATTCTCGAACCGTCAACGAATGGTTGATTTTTTATTATATATTTTTATGTTTCAACGACTGATCGAACCAAAGATATTGAAATATAACGTAAAATTTAGCGTTCACATTTAAAAAAATCATAATGGTGCTGAAAGTAGATTTACGACGATATCTAATGTGACATTCTATTCTCCGTTTTATTTTTTATTTTTTTTTTATTATTTATTAACCAAGATAATATAAGCACAAAAATACATTTTTTTACAGTTTGAAGTACCTATAATTTATTTTAGTATTATTTTTTTTGGTATATACCACCTCACTAGGTTGAGCCTGTTCCGAGGTGGCAGGAATTTAATGAAATTTTGATTACTTTATCTTGTAAGATAAAATTAAATAAAAAATTTAATTTGCATTTGAAAAGATAAATTGAATGAAGGGAAAATAAAAAGAGAAGTGATGAGAAATATAACAAATAAGAAATATTAAAATATAAAATAATTATTTAAGAATAATAAGAAATACAAAAAAAAATAAAATAAATATTATTATTTGATAGGAAAAGAGAAAGATATAGGCGTTTAGTTGGTTGTTATTTTGTATAAGTTATCTGCCCGCAGTATACAATGCCTTTGTTGAATATCCACGTATAAATTTTGGTTTTTAGATTAACATTTTTTGTCATATGAATATCTTTAATATCTGTTTCAATTAAATTTAAAAATTTTGGAGCCAAATTATGGTAATGTCTTTGTCCAGAGGTAGTATTTGTCTTTGGAGTCATGTGTTGGTGTCTGTGTCTTGTGTCGTAATTATGTTGTGCAGTATGATGGTTCAGTTTGTCTTTTTGGTAATGTATAGATATAATTTTGATGTACAGTTGTTGTATGTTCAATACAGCAAAGTCCTTAAATAACTGTATTGTCGAAAATCTTTAAGGTTTTTTTGTAATAACTTTAATTAAAGCTTTTTGTGCTTTGTAGAGAGGGTCCATATTAGTTTTAGCAGCACCACCCCAACCAATCATACCGTGAGTGATAATTGATTGGGCTAGCGCGTAGTATATCCTTTTTAGAGTCTTCATTGGCATTATGTTTCGTATGTTTTAAACAAAATATATTAGTTTTCTAACTTTACCCGCTGTTTTATTTATTTGTTCTGTCCATCTAAAATTTATTCTTTAATTACACTCAAACTCTCTGTTATTCCCGTAAACTTCAATAAATCTAAAAATAATTTCGCAGACTAAAAATATATAACATATTAATGTATTTATAACGCCTTTTTTAGGGGCTTTTTACATTTGAATATTAAAAACCACGGTGACCGGACAACTCAGAAAGAACTCAACTCAACACCACCTTTGAAAAGACGTTAAAAGTGATTTTTATTTATTTATTTACGCCCTTTTTCGGGGCTTTTACATGTACAATTTAAAAATTACACTTTGATTAAATAAAATATAAATAATGTATATTTCTTTTACCAACAAATGTAAAAGGTATATATTTCTTTTACTAAGAAATATACAGTATTTATAGTACATAACTGAACTGTCCCAGTAACAGTATTTTGTATTTGTCTAAAGATAAATTGAAGATGTCCACTGACTTGGTATAATTATTTCCCTCCATTAGTATTCTGGGCAAAGAGGAATACATATGATAGTTAGTTCTAGAATTTCTGCACTGAAATAAATCCTGACTTCTAGTATTACTTAGAGGAATCCGGAAGCTTATCAATTCAAGCAATACCGGACTATCAACTAAATCATTTAGAATTTTATAAAGAAATACCAAGCCTGTGAAAATTCTCCTGTCTGACAATTTGAGCATATTCATATCATTTAAAATAGTGTTGTAGTTCGACATAATTGCTGGAATACCCATTTTAAAATTTAGAAAACCTTAGAATTTGTTTTGTATTCTTTCAACAGCTTGTACATGTATATTATAATATGGATTCCAGACGGTAGAATTGTACTTGTAAAACAATATATAAAAAAAATGGTTAAATATGTTACGTTAGATAACTAATTATGGGGTATTTTTCATAGCTTTTAATGACCTTTTAAAGAGATGTCGAGTTGAGATGATTCTGGGTTATCATGGAACCAGTTTGTACGTGAATATTATAATGTAGGTTCCAGATGGGAGAATTGTCCTGAAGTTGACTTCTGACCAAGGCAAAACAGTTTAAGAAGTTGCTATAAAGTACGTAAATCCCTATCGCAGTTTCTAATTTAAAATTTTGCCGTACCTACACAAATTTTCACGTGATTCTGCTATCATCTATCCAAATCAGTGTACAATAAAAAAATGCGCTTTTAATAATTCATCATTGTGATACGTGATATCATCAAATTCGGTAAGATATTTCAAATATTTGTTCATACATAATGCACCTTTCCTGGTTATGATAATGACAACTACCACATCCAATGCATTGCCACATACAGCCAGCCGAAACGAATTCGCTCCTATTGTGAGATGTGTGTTTGTATAAGATACATTCGTGTTCTAATTATACTACCTAAAGCTGTTTCGGAGCAGATAATTAATCGGTCTACCGTCGTCTAATTCTTCTTATTTGAACTAGAGTTTGCTTGACCTTGCTCACACGGCTCTTGGAGATTGGATATGTGAATGTACGCAGGAAGTTTGTGAATCTCTGTTGCAGGTTGCAGCAGACAGAAGTTAATACAGAATCAACTCTACTATTTTATACTGTAGTCCGTCACTGTTTACAAATCTATTACTGTTATTAATTAATTACTGGTACGAGATAAGCAGGGCTTTAGCCTGTAAGACGAAGATGAAATAGCAGATGCTAGATAACTTTCAATAGGAGTGGGAACCAGAAGAAGAAACCCAACCTAAGACGTATAGGTATTATAATAATAATAATTGGACAAATTGTAGAGTGCCGTTTTTGTGAAAAATCACCTCAAGGGCGCTTATCTGCCAGATCCGAAACCTCCGCGATCATCTCCAATCTCAGTGGTGGAGCGGTTAGATCCTTGACGCTGGGCCAAGTGGTCGGATTTTAAAAATCCTGCAAACTGTAATGTTTTTTTTAAATACATAATATGCGGGTTATTGTAGTTATACTTTGATTATCGCCCTGAACATCAAATAGTTAGACTTTAATTATCGCTCTGAACGTCATACATAACCGATATGTCGTCTTTAAGAATGCTGTGTGGTGGGTCTTGTGCAGGAAAGGAAGGAGATGAAGTTCTGGGAAGGAAAAGCGTATCCGTATCATTTGTTTGATAGGAATCCGGGGGACAGTGTGTTCAGGAGTGACGGTCTTACGAACCACTGCTCCCACTTTGACGCAAGGCGATGAGTCGAGTGAGTTCGGCTGGAGAGGTGAAAGTCCCTGAACCGGTTTGGTGGCCAGACGCATCCGCCGCCAAAATGGATAAATCTCTCCCCATGAACCCGGGCATCTTCGCTAAGTCATCAAACTCAGCGAACCACTTGGGGTGGTTCCCGGGGCGGCGGTTTCCACAACCGCCTCTCGAATTGAGGTATAGATAAAAGAGTACTAACGTGTTTTTAAATAATTACAAAACGCAAATTTATTTTCTATTTCAGATAAATATTGGCATTCAAATTGAAATTATCTAACCGCAACATACAAAACACAAATGTCAAAAAATAATAACATGTAGTTAACATAGTAATATCACAATACGCGATAATATTGTATTGTTATGTAAATAACTTATTAAATACCCTCAAAAACATCTTTAAAAAATTGGTAGAAGAATAAATACATAATATAGAAAGAAAAATACAATAGATTACGTTCATTATACAAAGGCGTGGTGGATTGAATGTCATGTTCAAAACGAATTGAGATAATTAGCCACACATTAGGCTGATTGGGAGTTGGGAGGTACAAAATGGATGTATTTTGGAAACACCTGTTTTCCATTTCACGTGAATACGTGCGTGCCGAATTACTTGTGAAGTAATTTACCTGTCAGGATAACAGAATGAGGCGATAACTAGAAAGCTGTCAAACAAATAAATCAACAATTTGGAAGACCTTATACATAAGTTTTAAAGAATCAACTACCGCAAAGTGGTCAGAAAAATTATAGGTATCGCAAACAAAGTTGACATGAACACAGGTGAATTGGTTGCATACGGCATGTTTCTCTCTTGTTATTCGACTTCAGAAAAAGAATTCCGATGAAATAAAAAAAAACATTTTTTTCAATATATGTACCTACTTAACTTACAGTATATTTATGTATATGTAAAAACTTTTCGATTAATCAAATTTGATCGAACTGTGCACTCTTTGCCTTATTCCGTTAAAACAATAGGTATTAGGCGTAATCAAGACAAAACCCGCTCCGCAGGTTTTTGCTGCTAGGCCCTGCGTGCGGCTTTTGGTTCGACTTCGCCCACTTTGAGTGATGGCGACCATTTTATAAATCCGATAGGAACTGGTTCCAAAAATAGCCCGTCCCTCGGATTCACTGCGATCCAGGGGAAGCTAGTCACCGGGACAAAGTAACCGTGACAGGCAATGACGTCATTTGTAGATAATATATAGCCGGGTGATACTATTATTCACAACTTTAAGTAATTATTTTTTTAATCTTTATTTTTTCCCATTATATCTAGGTACATACATTCAAAAGTAATTTTATATAATTTCTAAATACAGTAAGATGTAAATATAAGGTACAAGTAACGCAAAAATTAGCAATATTTAGTATTACCGTCAATCTTTCTATATCCGGAAAAATATTCAAATTTTACAATTCCGTAGTACACCGTGCGGCATCCTCATGCAATCTGCTAATATAAGTGGCTCCATCTTTTGACGAATTCTTGAATTCCAAACCGAATTACAAAAGTAGTTTTTTATCATATTAATAATTGGACGACAGCACTTCCGTTTGAATCTATTTGTGAATCGATTGTGTACGACAGACGCAAGGCTATTAATACTGTTTGATGCTTTTTCTCGGTGAAGTTTTGAAAAAACATCACTGATTGATTTATGCATACATAATTCATGGATAAATTCCTAAATGCGTGTTATTTGTTTCCACTATAATGGCGCGATCTATACTTACTACCATGAATATTTGACAAAAATGTTTGCTTAGACTAATTTGTATTTGAATGTGAATGACAGCAATTTTTTCCGAGAAGTAGAACAATTATTTAGTCCACGCCACCTAATAAAAAAGAAATTTTTCATTAAAATTTTTAATAATGATTTTTTCATGACTCGAAAATGACCTTACAAGTCGAAACAGCTGTAACTAAAATACATTCTAAAATACTTGCAGAACTCGATAATAACATTATCAAATGTAATTTTAATAAATTTCTAATAATTAAAATGGAGTTCTACGAATTAAACACAAAAGCAATAATACTTAATCACTATTTCACCGATTACGCTTAACTACGAAACGGTTTACAATATACATACAAAAATATATGCATTGGATTCACCTTTCCCACCGTTTCCACTGAGCAGAAATAAAATAAAATTGTTCATCTTCTTTATACATAAAAATGAATGTTTCTTTGTCAGTCTCATATGGATTCCACAAACATAAATAAAACACAAACATTTTATTTCTTTTAGTGGCAGTGCCGGGTACTCTCTAGTTTCTTTATAAAAAATATAAGTGCATTAATTAGAAATGTATAAACGCGTACTACACTTAAAAAAAAATCATTTTATTGCTAAATTCATCTGTGACAGCTTCGATTGATCAACTTTTTTACTTTCTTATAAAATTATTCACTTAATGACAAGTAACGACTTTTGCACTTGAAATCGTGACGTTTAGAGTCCGTTTTCCAAACGATTTTTATGCCTATTACCTACATTCCTAGCAATATAAGACACTAAGAACACATACCTTTTTTAGCTTGTGGCTACCTCTTAATTTATATTACAAAAATAATGTCTTTGTCGCCTTGAATGTCCGCATTAAAATGCAGTAAAATACAAGTAGGACTGACGTTTTCCAAGTCAAATGACTGATGACCTTTAGCATGCAGGTGCGTATAAAATTATTTCCATCGCCTGGAAAATATATTCTATTTATATCTGGTTTTTAAAGTATTCAAAAACATAACCTGCAGTTCCGAGGAGTTGTAACCGTGAGAGCGTATTGTTCTAAACTTCAAAACTGTAGCTAGTGGGATCTTGGTATCCTCATTTTGATAATGAGAGAATCTTACACTTTACCCTGAAGTCTAATTTATTATACTACTTTTCAATTGATCCGTGTACCAGGTGGGGTGTGAAATACCCCAGATCTTAAAAATCGCAATAATTTCAAAACTGTGATAGTGCCGAAGTTAGAATTCTCAGTAGCTGTAATTGCGAAGTTGCCGCTCCGATCAATGTTGCTAAGTCAGTCCGACGACGACCGCCAAATGAGTTACATGCCCCTGAAGTGCGTATGGGTATCACACACCCCACCTCGTACGGTGCGTTGATAAAAAGGTATATATCTGACTGGTCAGTGGTTGAGTGGGCACTGCGTTTGGGTCCCACCCAGGCATTCCGTGTTCGATCCCTCGGCTGGCTTAGTCCTCCATCACAACTCAAGCAACATTTTCGGCTTACTGTGGTGGTAGTAGGAGATTTTCAAATATTGTCGGGTTATTCGTAAACCGGGAATCTTTATATTTAAAAAAAAATAAAAAAATCTTTCCTTTTTTTAATTTATGAGAAACATAGGTGAAAGATAGCATAGGTGAAACATAGGTAGAAACATTTATGTTTAATTATTAGAAAATATATTGTAGATTGTTAATTTAAACTATTGTGATAATTAAAAGTGCTATTTAAAATTAGTACATAAGAAAATGATTGTTAAGTTATAAAGATTACAGAAGTTGTGTTTTTTTGTTCTTTTATAATAAAAATGTTTTGATACATACTTTCTACTCAGAGTTTTACTTAAACCAAATAATTACTGTGTATTTATAAATACCAAATGTCTAACTCCGACGAAAAAAATAAATATGATATATTTATCACTTTTATATTTTGGGGTATATTATACCCCATAAAGTATGGGACGAGATTTTTAGTCACCTGGTACACGGAGGGTTAAATAAATATATGTGAGAAAAACACCACATTAGTATTTTACTGTAAAACAACACACAACCGTTCATCACAATGTTAAAAATAATTTCAGAAAAAAGTTGGCCACACCTCGATCTGACCCCGCGACCTCTATTCCGTAAGTCAAATCGGTCAAAATGTTGATTTGTTGAATGACTTTTTCTAAACTTATAATCCCGGAACAAAAATTGAGTAAAAAAAATTAAACTGACTATTGACTTATGACATATAGAGTTTAATGTAATTAACAAAAAAAATAACATAATAACGGCCTTGAAGTACATACGCCAACACTTCAAATATTAAAAAAATGCTAATGGTATCAACAGTAGTAGGTATGTATTCGTACACGCAACATTAATGCAAATTAATTTATGTGACTCACTACTTAATCACTTAGAAAAATGGTTCCCAAAGCAGGCGATAACGTTCCCTTAACAATGGAGTAAAGGGGTGGCGTAAGCAATTGAAAAAACGTTAAAAAAATCGTTTACATAAAAAGTCTTTCGTTTTTGGTTTAGCACTTGCTTAAAAAATCTGGCTATTAAGATGAAGCCATACTAAATAATGCAAAATCATACAAAATCGTTTGATTTAGTTTTGAAAATTTGACCGCTTAGAAGTATTATAGATGCTTCAATTAAATACTGCGTGTAGAACATACCTTGGCCCTTAAAAATATCGGTCATTTTTTTTAATAAGTCTTTTAATAAGCCTAGAAAAAAATAAAGTATTAGGTCTATAAAAAACATTTTTAACTGAAAACTCTCCTACTTATAAACACTTTTTCGGTTATGGTTTTATTGCATAATGTGGCAAATTCAGTTTCTTATATAATTATCGCGAAAAAAAATGATATTTACGCCCGAACCTCACAAAATAAAATATAATATGCATTTTCGCGTTGGTATTTTTGACATCACGGCGACAATACGGCAGTCGACGAATTTGTTATATAAAAGTGAACCTTATCCGTCCACCGAAGGACGACTGGCAGCCGCCCCGATTTTCTGTCATTACTCCTACGAACGGAGCGGAGAGAAGACGTGTTATGCTCCGCGCCGCTTATTTTCGTGAAATCAATTTAAAAATTCCGTTTTATTACAATAAACAATGCATAAAAAAGGAATTAATGTTTTTTACAGGCCTTTACGAAATCAACATGTAAAAAAAAAACTCAAATATCTTTTCCAACCTTTCCAAAAGCTTTTTCTCAAGTATTTTTAAACTCCTCCCATAAAAGGGCGTGAATTCCGATTTCGATTTTTTCCTGTACTAGTGGATCGCCTTAACCATTTTTATTTGTTTCATTGTAATTTTTTTAGGTAACTTTTTGGACTGATTTTCAGAATGGCAGGATATTTATTGTTTATAGAATTTTATTTGTTTGAATAATATAATTGGTAAAATTTTTTACATTATTGATATTCTCTAAAAAAAGGTGATGCACTTTATTTTCGAGAAAAACATGTTCGAAAAAGTACGAAGATGAGCAAATGTGCGTAGAGAAATTTGTAGACGAACGTATTAGTTATCAAACATCATAATAATCCCCTTGATAAAACCGATTAATCCATATAAGTAAAAAATAATGTAAAAAGTGCGAAATTAAAATGAATAATTGTTTCCAAGTTCCCTGGGGTATCTGATGAAAAATGAACTAAGTTATTACCGTGGGGTGTTAGCCAGTTAACCTCCTCGTCGTGGGTCAGGGAAGGTTCAGCTGCAATACTGGATAGTGAAATACTTCCAGCCAATACTCACACTTCGATACCACTGAAGCCTAAATATAGAGGCTTTCGCGGCGACAGCGTCGGCCGCCCCGCGCATGCGTCGCAAAATTGCGAATTCAGCGTCCCGACGGTGTTGCCAGTCTTAATGGGGTAGGTATTTTTATCGACGAAAATTTGATTTGAAGTTCGCTTTAGTTGTAAGATATAACTATACAACATTCGTTTTTTTATTTAAAAACATTCGTTTTATGTAAAAACCTCCGTTGAAATATATAACCCTATGACAATACTTAATTTAATTTTAGAGTGTTGAATTTCAGACTTTTTTTTGTTTTAATTTTCTTCATTTGAGTATTTATAAAATATTTTTATTTTATTTATTTATTTGGATATAATATCTTACATTTCAAATATATTTCAGCAATGTCGGCCTCACTGTGTAGCTCACCTGTGCTGAGTCCTCCATTTTATAAAACAAAGTAAACTGAAAATAAAAATTTATGATTAAGGTAAAATTATAGGTAAAATGAATTATTTTATTACCTAAATAAAATTAAAATCAGTATTTATTATGTGTTGTGTGTTTGTGAGTGATGTGTTATTTATATTGGTTTTGAGTGTTACGTGTAGTTGTGTGTTTTATTCTTATTTTGTTATGACATTTTGGTAATATTGTATTTTTTGTTCTTTAATCCATTTTGTAATTTTGAGTAGGAATTTATTTTCGTTTTCTTCCATTTTATTTTCAAGGGTAAGACTGTTGAATGCTTTTATAGTATGACATGTATAGCGCCTTTGTACAAAGCTTGTATTTACTGTCGGAGTTTTTAAGTTACTTTTGTACGATTGTCTAATGTTAGGATTAATGAATTTAATGTTAGGATACCATTAAAGGGAAAACACGATATTACTCCGTGGAACAATAAGAAAATGGCTAAATACATCGGAAAACCTTAAGATGGCAACACCCTTCGTTGCCGCCCGGGGTAGGCCGCCACCCTCCCCGGATTTCCCGCCCTGCAGCCCCCGCTCTCCCCTCTGCCGCCCTCAGTCCGCCGCCCGACGTGCGATATTACACACAACAGCGCCACGACGCGGCAGAGGCGACGCGCGACGCGATCCATACAACACGATACGCCGCACAAAGCCAACACAGTGAATAGTGAATACTAACTCGCAAACCTTCCTCGAAGGAGCACGTCCGCGATCTACTAATTAAACTACTTCAAGATGTTCCCCGGTCTTTTGTTAGATCTCCCCGATCTTCTTCTATGGATCCTTGAATCTCTCTTATCTCAGTGACTCTTTGTTGTTGATCCTGTGAAGTAGCGATCGCGAATCTGTTCAGGTTGTGTTGTTCCGCCGTGAGGTGATGTTTATTTACGTTGGCAAGGATGTATCCTGTGAAACTCACGTGATGGTGGGTTCCGCTTGAGACTTCGAGGGACGCGGCCCGGGGGGTGCGGGGCCCCTTGGATCCTTGAGACAATAATAACAATAAGGTTGGTATACATTTTCATTCATTATAACTACAATCATCGGTTCGTTGTGCGTTTTACTATTGCGCGGAAATAGCATGGATTTTCAGCGCATTGTTTACACCAATGTTTTTTTTTCAGATTGTTGTTTATCTCTTTATTATTATGATTTTTCGTATCTTTTCAATTAACCTTTTTTATGAAGATGAAACTGAGAAGACATTCACTTGAATTTGCATATTGTTTTTAATTAATGCAACTCTCTAACACGTAATTTTAACTTGTCTTTCGTTAATTATTCGTTATTTTTGGGGCCTCCAATAAAGTTTTTTTTAATTTACACATTGCGGTTTAATTAATCGTAAAATAATATATTCTAAGACTATAGAATATATTATTTTACGATCTGTATCTTTAATCCCTTGTTTCTTTGTCCCACCATAGCTTCCCTTAACTTAATCGCAAATACTCAATGAGAAAAATAACGATTCTTTCATTCTGTTGAGAGTGTTAAAAAATTTGAGGTGAAAACTTCTGTAGCACCGATGTGATTTGAAACTCGATGAAACGAAAAATAGCGACACAAAAATAAGGCAAACACGTACATATTTAGGATTTAGCCTGCGAGAAAATGGGATAGTATAATAGGTTTCCTCTACGTGCGGTGCTTTGCAGCCTATCGGTCTCCTCGTTGTGCGGTGCTTCGTAGTCTTCCCACTCTTGTCTACTTTCGTGTTTTGAACTTCAGTTTTTTCTAATCGCACACTCTATTTTTTTGTTGTTGTAAAACTTGTACTAAGTTGTGTAAAATAATTAACGTTTTACACGCCTACAGACCGCACAAAAGAGGTGCCATTTTTCGTACACATAAAATATCGCCTTTAGGTCCATCAGACATAAATAATAATAAAGTTTAAGGCAGGTAACGTTTTTTTCCCGATAAATATTTAAAAAAAACTTGTTCCTACTCATATTACGAATGTGGTCGATTAGTTTTTTTGCTATAATTAACGACTACCAAATACCAACTTCATAGTATGTTGAATGTATGTATATTTATAATGCATGTAACTGTATTCATGTTCATCCATGATTAATAGTTTAGTTCAACACATGCTCATATTTTTAAAATTTTAATATGCCATAATAACAACACCTATTCGAATCAACTTATTTTTTTTATCTTCAGTCAATCTACGAATATTATTTGATTACTATGCAACACTATAAATTGTATCGAGTGCGAATATAATTATACACATTGTGATAATAATTTTATAATGCAATATTTTTAATTCGTTTGAAATGCATACAAATCCCCGTATAAAAGAAGCACAAACTTTTTCATACTCTTCTGTTATGTTAGATGTATGTAAAACGAGATTGGATGACGTAAGTGCTAGAAAAAATGCACATATGTACGTATTACATAGGTAAGTATAGCAATTGAATCTATTTGATCTGAATTTTCCAACGCGACGTACAAGTAGAGTTTCATATCTTATCTCTGGAGTCGTCGTTATACTTACTAAAAATCATTTTTATAAACATCATTGCCGAAATTGTTTACGTTGTTTTAAAATATCTTTATTTGATTGTTTTATATTCCTTAGTGAATCAAACATGCTACCTTTGTTACAAGCCTTTTACCTGCTTTTTAAATTGTTTTATTTTTATATGTTTAGTCATTAGTATTACAGCCATGATCCATGTAAATTAAAATAAATAAAAAAATATACCTTTGTCACCTGTATGTTTCTAGTATTTGTGCTGCACTGGAAGCATTTTTTAAGTAGTATTGTGACAATAATTGCTGATTCGTATACTGTAATGGTTGGTGGTTAGGTTAGATTAGTTTAGTTTAGACTAGGTTGGGCTAGATTAGGTTAGGTTAGGTGAGATGCCTGAGCCCAAATGCGAATCTGCTTGTTGAACTCCTTTGTACAACTTACTTATTGAATACTTATACCTACTTGTGTTGTGCTTGCTTATGTCTTTCATGCTCAGTTTTTATTTATGTAATATATACTTGTTATGATGCTCTTACCAATGTTACATGTAAAAACCTTCAAGGAGTAAATAAATAAATAAATAAATCATAAGTTGCAATTTTTAGTCCGAAAAGATTTATGTTTGTTTTACATACCAAATATATAAAAATGCACAATATTATGAAGTAGGTGCTACATTATTAAAATAACTTCAATGTACTGTAATTGCAGGTTATTAGTTATTTAAGGCAATAAGAAATGAAAGAAATACTATAAAATAAAATCTCTTTGGATGGAGAATCCCGCTGTCTGTGGGTCTGTGCCCAACCGCTAGAAATGGAGAGCGATGAGAATTCAATTACGAAACATTGAAATAATTGAATAATATTTTATTTATTTATGAATTTAGTTACTTGGACCTTGGACACAGTCAACCTCGCCAGCAATTTTATGTTGTTGATAATTTTTATTCTTAGCGAATCTTCTTACTACATCGGTGAGTTGTCATCCGGTGAGAAATAAATGAGTCGATTAATCGAAATAATTGTGATGCTTTGAATGTTTCCCTCCAAAACGTTTTCAAAATAATTCTCATTGTTTATTTTAGAACCATTTTGGAATGAATGCTAGAGTATTTTGGAATCCAGTTTCATGAATTTAAATTTATAATTTTTAGCATTTTATAATCTCTTATTTCCAAATGTATGTCTCTCATTATGCTCATCACCAGAATAAAATGAAATTTGAATGTTTTACAAAATGTAGCTAAGCATTTTCTAGTGAAATTAGAAGTAAACGTGTAAAGTAGAAGAAGAGTAATCACTAATGTATTTGTCAGATAATATATGTTTGAATATCCACGAAAATGCGAATGTTATTATTGTAATCAGCAATTCGAATAAAATAACACATTTTATAACATTTTCACGGTAATAATAAATCTCAATAGAAGGAATTTTTTTAAATTAAAAAATCAATGGTATTTATTATTTTCTAAATTTAATTTCATTTCAATTCATTCCTAATCGAAATAGGAATATTGCAGACCCGTTGAATCAATAAAATAAATAAAGTATACGAGATCAAGTGAAGGTTAAAATAATGCATAACTTAACATTGAATTAATTACGTTGCAGTGTAATATGATTTCAATGTATCTGATTTCATTTAGCAGAGTGCACGATAGCAAATACTAAACACACAGAATGAGAATCCTGATGTATAAATATGACTTAATTTTTTGATAGCGAAAATTGTCGTATCGTAACCCCTTCGCCAGCACATCGTGATTGCATTATGTCGTGTTTCTGTACCAACTTTGCCTCATTTCGCAATTTGAAAATTCTAATTGTGAATTGCACAACCTGGAAATATTCTTAGTTCATTCATAATGTGGCTGACGTTTTCCAAGTAAAAAAATGAAAAATTGACAAAAAGAAGTCATGTAAAAATTATTAACACGTTCAAATAACACGACGTTAATAAGGTTATAGCTATAAGACTGACTGAAAGAAAAAAATAGGTAAATCACATAACAACGAAATTTAAAATAATGATAAAATAAATAAAAAAATCTGTCATTTTATAAAATAAGGTATTATTATAATTTTGTTAACACAATGAAAATACAGAAAAAATAGTTTAATCTTTTCAACCAGTTATTGTATTCATAATCTAAAGAGGAAATAGTAAGTTCAGGTTTCTACGCGTATTTGGTTGATTAACATTTTAACTTTATGGTATAGTGCAAAACCTTGGTCAACAAAGTGGCATTTCAACACCCCTTTGAAAAGTCATTAAAAGAGATAAAAAAAATCTTATAACCTAACCTATTTAAACAAGTTTTTTTTTCACTTTTAATAACTTTTCAAAGGAGTGATGAAGTTGTACATTGTTGAGTTGTCCGATCACCAGATTTTTAAAGTTAGAAAATATTGTTTCAAGAAAATCTGCAGTTGTATATAAAATAAATTAAAGATGTCTCAATGTCGCGTCGGAGAGTAATTAATGTGGTCAAGGTAAATTATTCACAGTAGATATCTAGTTTAATCACAGCTAACCAACGGATTACCACGTGTAGAAATAATTTAATCTCAATCATAGAAATAAATTTTCCTAATAGAAGTGATTTTATGATGACGATCGAAACGTTTATTTTATTCTTTCATAAATTGGATATATCAAACAGTAAATGGTCAATACTGATTAGTTGCAATAATTATAAGGAAAATCAGTTGATTTTCATCACGGCCATTTCCATTGCACCGCGTATTTCCATAGTTGCATTATTATTATAAAGCGCATTTTTTCACAGAGCGTCAAACGGCCAAATTCGAAGCGGTATTTAATTAGCGAGGAGGTGTTGACCATCACAAGCTGTCTTTCTCAATGTCCGGTCCTCTGAATTCCCGGAGGGTATTGATGATGTCAGAACTAATACTTAAACTAAGCGTTTAGATTGGATTTGTGAATATGCCTAGTAACTTGAGCCCCATGTGAATATGCCTTTACAAAAAAGATAACAATGGTACATATATAGAGTTATACCGTGTACTTATTGTTAAGATTAAGAACAATGAATCTGTGTAAACACGACGCGTAGTACACAAATGCGCACTAAAAATTTGTTACACAATGTGATGTAAGAAAAATCCCGTATCGTGCCAAAACGTAAATCATTTGACGTCAGAGGGAAATCATCTAAGAAGTGTTTGAATAGGCTACACTTTTCCTTTCGGCCTCAACTTTTCACTTTCGTCACGGAAAACGTACACGGAGCATTCAACCGAGTGTAATTATTACTGTGGGAGTATCTAGATTCTAGATGTTACATTTGAAGGAATATCTAGCTGCATACATGTTGTTAGGGTACCCCGATGCCGGCTTCTAAACCAGCAGCAGCACACCAACACGTCCCTGGCTAGCTCTCAGCGGGACAAGGGTACTCTCTATTCAGGGGAGTGGGCAGCTCAAGGCTAGGGAACTTCTCTCCATCCTTCGGTGACCCACGGGATCCTCACCGGTCAACAATCCTCCCGCCGTAGCAGAATAATAACAAGTTAAATCATTTAGACATGTATTGTAAGCTCAAACACATACATAGGTTTCTACAGTACAATTCAATTACAAGAAATGCAATTTACACAAACCTAGCTAAAGTGTTTAACTTTCTCTGACTGACTCTCAAAACGAAACTCTCCGGGTCGTGATTTCCACGGGGGCCCTACATTTCACTGTATTACGGACAACATTTAAAGAGGAAATCAAGATACAGCTTACATGTAGGTTGGCAGGAACCTCGTCTCATGTGGCAGCTTCATCAGGCACTTTCATAGTCTAAATAGACCGAACTATGGTGCGGCAAAAGGCCAATTATACACAAAGGTACTTCAATAATACATCGCGGCCGTTGAATTGGGTCCGCCGGCTTAAAGTGCGCCGCTAGCGTGTCCGTTCGCCAAGGCACTCAGATTGCTTCTCCTGGCGAGCAACGGATTGCCGGCCGCCGCGTCGCCGGGCAAGCGGGGCGGTGAGGAGAGGCAGACAGGATATGGGGGGGAAGAGGGGGCGGCCAGCTGTGGCTAGCTGCTCGCGTTCTCGAAACTATTCGCTTCAAGGGCGTATCGTAACACTTCCCCCCGCGCTCGGAAAAAAAGCGACGTGGCAATGGAGCTGTAGGATAAAAAAATCCTCTTAAACTTCCATTGGGGTTTTTGAGAGATTCGTTGCTTGAGAGATGCCTAGCTAGAACATGCAATTTATGTTATAGTTTAGGTCACAATGTTTGTAGGGAATGGGTGAGGGGTACATACAATGTTTGGAAAAGAACAGTTTTGGTGAAAGTACATGGTGTGAAACAACATACAAGATTATGCAATTGAAAGATGACAATACATGGTTATGCAATTGAACAAAATAACAATACATGGTTATGCAATTGAAAAATAACAATTCATATTTGTACAATTGAAGAACAAAAAAATGCCTGTGTGATTCTAAGGTTTCATTGGTCTGGGAGCTAAGTTTGCGAAGCGTGGATTTGTTTGGTTTCGGAGAATTTCGAAGAGGAGGACGTGGTTTCACAGATTCTAAGGATTACATTATCACTGTAATCAGACCCCTTTGAGATAACACTCAGAAGTACACTTGGGCCTTAGAAAACACTTGGTTTTGTCGAAGACGTCGAAGTTCACGAAGTGGAGACTGTGGTTGCTGTGCCGCGACTATGGTTACAGAGGTCATTGAAGAGGAGAATCCAGTGTCTGCAGACATGCCAGTACGAATCCTAAAGTGTTATTAAGGTAAACACGGATCGTATATAATGGTTATTGAAGCATAATGTAGCTCAACATAACTTGTATTGGTACGCATTCAGCGAATACTGGAGGTCAAGGTAATGATGGTTTACACATGACGATTTGCGTCTCTGCATGACAGCGCAAGAGACGACATGGTTGGCATTGATAGCAAGAGTAAGAACAAACCTAGGAGCTAGCGTGCCCAAAAGGTGGTTCAGAGTGTCATAATGTATAGTGGGACAACTCAACTTGCTGTGGCACGACAAAACAACATACATATGGGTGGTATGGTCTGTGCTTTCAGGAACAAATGCGTAGAAAAATGGCAGCAGGAGGGACCTAGTAACCACAGCGCGTGCTGTCAGGAAGTGGAGCTCAGCTTGGCTGTTGGTGATGACATCCGCCTGGGCTTCTTTTTAATCCGGGAGAAATTATTATTAGAGCAAAATTCTTGAAGTTTACCTGCCTAGGGACCAATGAAGAAAAGGTTTGGAGAGAAACAAAATGTGTCCAGATTATGAAATAAACGAAGTTTTAATCACCGACCCAGAGAGTGACGAAGAGAGAGTTTTCTAACTAAATTGTGATTACATGAACATTTTCCTTTACCAGGATGACTTGGCGTTTGCCGAGTGACAATATGTCTTGGTTAAAAAACAACCGGCCTTCCATGGCCTATGTTAACATAAAGGTGGTAACATTTTTGTAGAATTTCAACTAACAAGACAAAGAAGTCGTGAATGAGTCACGGTAAAAGCAGAGAAACCAATTCATGAATAAAGGTTGTCAAAAGGAGACAGACGGTACGCCAAGTGCATATCGTACATATCCAACATTCATGAATGTGTTTCGTGAAATTGAGAAAAAGAACAAAAGGTGAGACATATGCAGAGAGTGAGGGAGAAAGCCTGCTGATAATTGGTTAGTTTACCGATTCGCACTCCCAGTGAGGGCGAATTATGGTTAACAACAGATTTTCCTCTTCATAACATATACCTGAGAACATGATGGTGAGGAGAAAGGAAAGGAAAAGGAAAGGAGTTGAGTGACGAAACTTGCTAGAGACTGGACTAATTTCCACTTCAAACTCCATGTGAGAATGAAACATGATCAACCAGCAGATTTCCTGACTCTTTACAATTGTTAAAAGGATGAGGAGAAATTTGAATACACATTAACAAAAAGACTAATCTTTTGCGTGTATTGGGCAAAAGATTAGGGGTCATTTTAAAAACTCCTGCGTGATTGTGAGAAAAGACAGACCCTTGCTCCAATTTCACAAACCTGGGGGTTTTCTTATCCGTTCCCCAGACAACGAGTTGGGTGGTTTTGTGCTCAATCGATTAACTCCCACAGCACTATGCCCCATAGTTAGCAGTGAAGCTACAAACTAGTCCTTTTGGGATAGTAGATATTCCTGGGCTTCTTTCCTTTTTGCAAAGAAGTAAAAAAACAGGAGGTCCACGGGCATTGGCGTTGAATGACAACAAAGGGTTGTGGACTACATTTCGTAGATTGCACACAAAAGGTTTGATATTATTTCGTTCGCACGACTCATGGTAAGTGTTTTAACGTCTCCACGTATAGTGTATAAAAACATGTAAGTACATACAAGATAAAACTCAATTATAGACAGAAGTCAAGAGTTTATACAATGCCTCTTAAAGAAGATGGCAAGGCCGATATTATGTCGTTCGCACGAATCACGGTAAGTATTGTTATTACGTCTCCACGTCTCGTGTACAAGGGTTGTACACAATTATACATACAAGCGGTACTCATGACAAATTAATGACACACGACCAAAATACAAGAGCGGTACTCATGACAAATGAATGACACACGACCAAAATACAAAAGCGGTACTCATGACAAATTAATGACACACGACCAAAATACAAAAGCGGTACTCATGACAAATTAATGACACACGACCAAAATACAAGAGCGGTACTCATGACAAATGAATGACACACGACCAAAATGCAAAAGCGGTACTCATGACAAATTAATGACACACGACCAAAATAGATTGTACAGAAAGGGTGGTACTCATGACAAATATGTCACACGACCAACTCAATAACATTTAGCTATGAGCAAAAGTGATTATGACGAACTTCTCGTATCGTGGCAGGTATTTTAAGGATCCCTCCTATGACGGTGGATGTTCTAAGGATCTCTCCTATGACGGTGGATGTTCTAAGGATCTCTCCTATGACGGTGGGTTACGTTTAAATACAACACAATAAACGTTAACAATGCTTGTTTTAACACATTTTATAAAGATTCGTTAGATTAACTAACTCCGTAGCCCAAGAGCGTACGACAGAGAAGATAGACAATTTGATGCTACTTCATGTGTTACAAAATACAAGGGTGATGGCAGAGTATAATTCTACTTACACCAAGTATTTAAAACAAAGACAGACCTATAGTGGTTTTACATACTGTCTGTTGTGGCAACCTGCAGTGAGGAAGACCAAAGAAAAGGGACCAATTACGGTTTTACATACCCTTTGTGTAGTTACAAACATACCAGGTTATGTGCAATTTGGGTTGCAAATACTTGGTTAAATGGACACCTAAAAGTAGTGAATTCCAAAATCAGGATGACCATAAGGTTTTATTAACCTGTCTCGTAGGGTTGAAACGTGTCATATAAGACATACGTAACGTACAAGCAAAAAAAACAAAAAACAGTGGCTTTGTTATAACAACCAAAGACCGGATGATTCGGTTTTACGTACTTTAGTTGAAACGAGCCAAATTGATTTATATACAGGGTTATAAAGACCAATCATTGGTTTTATAAATACAAGTTCCAAAATGGACGTGTCGATATCCAATTTGGGTACAAGAGCATGAATTTGGGTAGGACGCCATCAATTTTTAATTTAAGAGGAAAAAATTGAAAAAAACTTATATACACGAGGGGCGACTATGTAAGTAACCACTGTTTGATTTTCATGCTAGAGATACCTCGGAAGGTTTTACAACTCATGATGAACAAAATAAAAGGACAAATTGTAAAGATAGTTAACTGGTTCTGAGTCGGAATTTAACACTTTGGAATTTACAAAACCCGACTTCTAGAATGACACGCCGATGGGCAATTGTCAACTACTTTACATGAACAAAATAAATAGGTGAGAAAGTTCCTTTCCACACGACAAAAATGCAACAAAAAAATAGGAGAAAAATTACAAAATTACATGACAAGGCAGGGTATGACGTGGCATGAACATTGCGTAGTGTACGTGTTGAGACAATAAATGGGCTCGCGACTTCCCAAACATTGAAACTCGAAATGTGTCTCCGTTCCAAAGTGATCAGTTTTAGAACAGGTGAAAAAAAAAATAAAAGAAAAAAAATTGTCGTGAGGGAAAGAAAAAACAGTGCAAAAACAACATTTGAAAGTAACTTCAAGGAGAGTACGCATTAATTTACAAAATAATTTACAACTTGTTTCATTTATGAAACGATGGGCATGTGATTGACACAATACACGCCTGACGTAGTAAGACTCTGTAAGCTTACAAAAAAATGTGATACAAACTGGATCATTTTACGTTTGCTGAGATAGTGGGGGCAGTTTTACTTGACTCCTCACTTCCAGACTTTACAATGTCCTTAATGTGGTAATTACCAATGTGCTTTCCAGATGAGTCAGACAAGGAGTACACTAGGTCTGATATTTTCCTTAGGACTTTGGCCTTCACGAAACGTGGTGCCAGCTTAGCAGAGAAATACATGGCTCCTTGGGAAAGTGTGTTGTTCTTTCTCCAAACTATGTCTCCTGTATTGAAGGTGACATGTTTTCTTCGTAAGTTATATCTGTCCGCACTCTTTTGGTGAGCCAGGAGCAAAGCATCAGTGACTTCACTGTAAATGGCCGACAGTTCTTCCAAGCGATGGGCATAGTCTGCGGTAGGGTTGCTTGTGGTGGCAGATGACGTAGGAAAGTTTGTGTCCCTATGTAGAGAACCATGGACGACTTGTTCCATACCGTGTTTTAAGAAGAAAGGTGTGTAACCAGTGGCCAGATTAACAGTGTTGTTCATAGCGGCCTGAATTTTATCTAGGTTTTTACACCAAGTGCGTTGGTCTTTATCAACTAGAATAGCTAGAGCTGTGTTGATTGTTTGGTTGTAACGTTCGACAGTGTTGTTTTGGGGAGTGTACAAGGTGTTATAATAAATGTCCTTGATTCCGTATTTGGCAAGAAATTCTTTGAATTCCTGGGCAATAAACTGTTTTCCGTTATCAACAATTACGGTTCTGGGTGTTCCGTAAGGTATAAAAATGTGTTTTTCCAGAAGTTTGATGATGGCGGACGCATTGGCTCTTTTTAAAGGGAAGATCCAACAGAATTTGGTGAAAACATCCACTACACTAAGTATGTGCATGTGTCCGGCATAACTTCGAGGAAAAGGTCCGACGAGGTCCATTGACAATGACTGTAGGGGTCTGTCGGCACGTTTGGGGTTACCCATTAGGCCGGCAGGTGCTGCCGTGCTATGTTTATAAGCTTTACAAGTTTCACATTTAGAGATGTAATTGCGAATTTGTTTGAAAAGACCAGGCCAGTAATACTTCAAGGAAATCTTTTTATACGTCTTGAAAGTTCCTGGGTGTATAGAGTCGGGAGCACTATGATTGTCAATTATTATTTGTTCTCTTCCTTCGAGGGGAACGACAAGTTTCCAAGAGTAATCTTCGAGGATGGATAGTGGTGCCTTGCAATTACGGTATAGTTGTCCTTCTTTTATGATAAAATTAGGAAACTTTTGTTGATTATTTTTACAACCTTCGAAGATTTTCAAGTACCATTCATCTTTTGTAGATGGAGGGGGGGCAATTGTGTCAATATTTAATGAAGCCAATTCAATTCTTGAAAGAGCGTCAGGAACAATATTGTCCGCGCCTTTACGGTGTACAACATCAAAATTGAATTGAGACAAACGGGAGGCCCAACGAGCGAGTCTACCGGAGGGATTACTTAAAGAGATCAACCATTTCAAACTACTATGGTCTGTGACTACAGTAAATTTGCTACCGTCTATGTAACCGCGGAAATGGTGAACAGAATCCAATACAGCCAGTAACTCCTTTTCGGTAATTCCGTAGTTTTTCTCGTGTTTATTTAGTGTACGGGAAAAATACGCTACAGGGTGTTCGCCATCTGGGAACTCTTGGGTTAGGACTCCACCGATTCCTACGTTGGAGGCATCCGTGTGGAGGGTAAAAGAGAGTGCAAAATCCGGGCAATTCAGAACGGGGGCTTTTTGAAGGGCATTTTTTAAAGTTGTAAACGCTTCTTCAGTTTCAGCAGACCATCGGAAGTTGCTGACACCTTTACGGGTGCCGGTGATTTTATTTAAGGGGGCTGCAATTGTGGAAAAGTCTTTGATGAATCTTCTGTAGTAACCTGCAAGTCCAAGGAAACCTTTGACTTCCTTCGCGTTTTTGGGTCGGGGAAAATTTGCCATGGCTTCCACCTTAGCGGGGTCTGTTCTTAGACCTTTTTCGTCGACAATGAATCCCAAATAACGTAAACGGGACTTACAGAATTCAGACTTCTTCAAGTTGATGGTTAAACCAGCGAACTTGAGTTGTTGAAAAACCTTTTCCAACATTAATAGGTGTTTTTCAAAGGTGTCGCTGACGATGATGAGGTCGTCAAGGTAACAAAACAGGCTGTTATCGACTTCAGGACCGAAGAGTTTGTCCATCAGTCTTTGTAATTCGGCGGGGCTGTTCTTTAGACCAAAGGGTAATCTTTTAAAATGGAACATTCCCCTACCAGGTACAACGAAAGCAGTTTTTTCACACGATTCTGCGTCCAAAGGTATTTGCCAAAAAGCTTTGCTTAGATCAACAGAGGAGATGAACTTGGCGTTGCGCAGTTGGTCTAAGGTCGCGTGGACGTAAGGTAAGGGGTATGCGTCAGCTTCCGTACAAGAATTTAAACGTCTACTGTCAAGACAGAAACGTGCGGAGCCATCTTTTTTAGAAACCAAAAGAGTTGGGTTGGTCCATGCACTTCTGCTGGGAACCACCACACCCATTTTTAACATTTCATCAAGTTCTTTTTCCAAAAGTTTAAGCTTTTGGGGGGCTAAGTTGTAATAACGTTGCTTTATGGGTGGGCCATTGGTTTTAATGTGGTGTTCTACCAAATTTGTCAAACCCAATCCACATTTTTCGAAAGATATTGATTCGAATTTATTGACCATTTCCTTTAGTTGGAGAGCTTGGTCCGTGCTTAAATTTTCGTGAGGTATTATTGTGCGGATCTCACTAATTTGAGCAGCAGTGGAGGTTTCGCCAAGAGTATTAAATACTTGGGGAGCAACGTTAAAAGCCTTCCAGAAGTCAACGCCAAGGATGAAATTCTGGGATATAGAGGGCACTATTAGAAAATTGATTGTAATTATTTTATTGTTACAATTAATTGGCAGTGCAAGGGTACCGATGACCGGCTGGGAAACATTATCCGCAGTCGTCAGGTGTGTTGTTTGTGGCGAAATTTTAAAATCACTGTTAACAAAAGGCAGGTGAGCATTGTTGCCAAGACAGCTGACAGATGCACCGCTATCAAGTAATCCGGAAAAGGGCACATTGTTAACAGAGAAAAGAGCATAGGGTCTCCCATCTTTAGCTTGTTTGCAACAAACCGAGGAAACATTTAAGGTCTGGTTAAAATACTTAATGTGTGATAACCAATCAGTCCATTCTTTAGACCTTGGTTCAGAATGGGTACCTGAGAGGTTATTATTTAGTTTTTTGGCCTCTTCATGTAGAAATTTGGTGGGGGCTTGGAGAAATCCACCTGAGGTCTGACATCGCTTGGGTTTTGTAACCTTTCTGCATTGTGCCTTGATCTCTTGAAAATGTTGCGCAGTTCGTCGCGTGGAGGAGAGCGGTCCCTAGAGTGGTGTCTCTTGGATGTTCGGGGTTCCTTGGATTCCAGAAGTCTTGCTTGCTTGAAACAAGTAGCGGCCAGGTGGCCTACTTTTTTGCAAAAGGAGCACACTTTTTTGTTGTCGAATTCTGGCTTTAAACCAGACGAACGGCTTGGCACAACCACATTATTTGACACATTCTTTATGTTTTTCCTATCCTGGTACGATTCCAGGAGGAGGCAGACTTCGTTTAGCTGGGCCAGGGATGCAATTTTTTGTGAGGTGATGATGTTCTCGTATTTGCTTAAAAGGCCATCAGTTATGACTGGTAATAGTTCAGCTTCCGGAACAGGATGTGAAAGCTTGATGTTGATGGATTCAGCCCTTTCTATGAATGTAGCCACAGGTTCATCCACTAGTTGTTTAATAGATAGTAGAGATAGCTTGATCCGGTGCTGGGCCTCCTTTTTTC
Source organism: Limnephilus lunatus (assembly GCA_917563855.2). NCBI lineage: Eukaryota > Metazoa > Arthropoda > Insecta > Trichoptera > Limnephilidae > Limnephilus > Limnephilus lunatus. The sequence continues at coordinate 71,060,862 of OU830598.1, read as the reverse complement.
CAAAGCTAGAGATTAGGGCAGCTCTGAGTTTATTCCAATCTTTGCATTTAGTCTTTTGGATGCGGTGCCACGGAATTAATTCTGGTGAGATGAGTTCTATAAAGTTTCTCCGTAGAATCTCGAATGGGATATTTTTGATTGTAGCCGTTTCTTCAATACGGTCAATGAAATCCAGCACATCGGAGACGCCATTATATTTGACTTTCCAAGAGGATAAATCGTAAGTTTTATCTTGTGTCAAGATGGGTGCGACGTCCTGTTTTATCATTACATGCGGCGTAGGTTCTTTGTCAAGATTATCCAAAACTTGCGTAGCCGAACATGAATTATTTTCGTTGGAGGGGGCGAGATTTATTCTCCTAATGTACTTTTTGTTGAATAAAAGTGCATATGCCTTCAATGTAGATTTAGATTTGCTTGATGGCGAGAGTCCTCTATCCCTTAAAGCAGCTTGTAAGTGGGCTTTGGATAAACTATGCACATTGGGAATGGTACCCAAGTTGGATGATGTAATAGTTTGCTTGTCCTCCATTGTGAGTTTCCTGGGTGGTGAGGAAAAGAAAAAAATTGGCCAGGGGTTTCCTTTAGAAAGCGCAAAAATTAATTTTTGTGAGGCACTTTTCACTTGGTGATCACTGTTGGCACTTCCAAATGTGTTTTGTATACATGACACCAGAATTCTTGTCAAAGGAAGGCAGACGAGAAAAAATTTTGCGTGGAAAGACCTTAGTGGTAAAGGTTTTTGTATTTTACTGACCACTTTTGAGAAAACTGTGAAATTCACAAGTATTTATTTATTTTAGAAAAATTTTTCCAGGACTGACCTTTAGAAAACAGGTTTTTTATTTTCACAAAAACACTTTACACTGAGAAAGGCACTAAAGTTCACAAAAGGCACATTTCTGGCAAATAAAGGACAAACTTCCGGATGAAAATGACTGAATATGGGGTTTATTGCATCCAACCATATTAAAATTATTTTATTTATTCATGGAATCAGTCATTGGTTTTATTATTATTCCACTTTTCACTTATGTAAGGAAAAAAAACACAATTCACTTTCACTTATGCTGAAAAAAAACAGTACCTATAATGTACAATGGGGAAAGAAAGTCATTATTTTGTCCATTTGGAGAAATATTAAGTTGTACTAATTTGACAGACACAAGTGGGCCAATTGGTATATTGTGCAGAAATAATAAAAAAATACGTAAGTCCGAAATTTTCATTAAGGAATTCGCAAAATAACTGGGGTTCCAGAATCAAATTTATAATAATGATTTCCGTTGGTAACCCAGTTCAGTCATAAAAAACGGTTTGGATTTAAAACGCAGCCTAGCAACAGTCGGTTAGGATTCCGGCGGGAACAAAGCATTTGCGCGCAATCCGGACTATCGCTTGGAACAAAAGCCGTTGGATTTTGGGCGGGAATAACTGTTGCTAACGCGCCCGCCGCTTGGAGACGCGTGCGCAATCAGATTCGGGTACTCAAAATGGCCGTTGTCTCAACTTGCGATGCAATTTATAATTCCAATCAGATCCGTTATGGATCTAATTTACATATTGGTTTCTGTGGTTTTTTCACAGGATTCACTGTAGAATGACAAGGCATAATTAATGTTTTACAAAATAGTTGTTATGCGGGGAGGATTTCGACAAACAAGGGTCCCGCGGAGCGACCGGGACAGAGAGAAAAAAAATTCCAGGCTCCACGTTGGGCGCCAATTGTTAGGGTACCCCGATGCCGGCTTCTAAACCAGCAGCAGCACACCAACACGTCCCTGGCTAGCTCTCAGCGGGACAAGGGTACTCTCTATTCAGGGGAGTGGGCAGCTCAAGGCTAGGGAACTTCTCTCCATCCTTCGGTGACCCACGGGATCCTCACCGGTCAACAATCCTCCCGCCGTAGCAGAATAATAACAAGTTAAATCATTTAGACATGTATTGTAAGCTCAAACACATACATAGGTTTCTACAGTACAATTCAATTACAAGAAATGCAATTTACACAAACCTAGCTAAAGTGTTTAACTTTCTCTGACTGACTCTCAAAACGAAACTCTCCGGGTCGTGATTTCCACGGGGGCCCTACATTTCACTGTATTACGGACAACATTTAAAGAGGAAATCAAGATACAGCTTACATGTAGGTTGGCAGGAACCTCGTCTCATGTGGCAGCTTCATCAGGCACTTTCATAGTCTAAATAGACCGAACTATGGTGCGGCAAAAGGCCAATTATACACAAAGGTACTTCAATAATACATCGCGGCCGTTGAATTGGGTCCGCCGGCTTAAAGTGCGCCGCTAGCGTGTCCGTTCGCCAAGGCACTCAGATTGCTTCTCCTGGCGAGCAACGGATTGCCGGCCGCCGCGTCGCCGGGCAAGCGGGGCGGTGAGGAGAGGCAGACAGGATATGGGGGGGAAGAGGGGGCGGCCAGCTGTGGCTAGCTGCTCGCGTTCTCGAAACTATTCGCTTCAAGGGCGTATCGTAACAATGTATAAATGTGTTTGAATTTCTTCCGTTATATGCATCCATAAATAAATACATCGAAGTTACTTCTAGTGCCAGTTGTCTCACAGAATTTGAACAATTCGTCAAATTACAAAGTTATTTTCAAATTCTGTGAAGGTTCTATTCATGTTCCGTTTTTATTTAACTTCTGTGAAACAACTGACCCACAATGATATGATAAAATAACTTAAATGGAACTTTCATAGAACTTCAAAATTAACATAAAATCAACGAATTGTTAAAATTATTTGAAACAATCAGTCCTTAAAGTCGGGAAATTATTTAGGCGGAAACAACACATGTAATAAAATTCACATTTATTAATGTTAATGAAATTACATACGGTAAAATTATACTCAAATTTAAAAAAAATACCTTTTTAAAATAGAAATATTTAATCAATGAATGTAATTTAATCCATGTACCTATAATATCTAGCACGGGAAATTTTCGCCATGTAATTCCAGTGTGCATAATTTCATCATGGAAGATGGATTATGTACCTTTCGGAGGCATCAACTCCATGATTCAAAAAATTTCTATGAAACTTTCAGTAAACCATAAGAACACCTTTATGAATACACAAACAACATGTGAGATTTTTTGACTGCAAGGCTCACTAACCAGATCTTGGTAAACATTTGATTACAATTCAGTGTGCATCTACGCGATTTGTTGATTTTTTTCCGTTTGGAGGGAATTTCCAAATAATACTGAATTCGACGTAAGTATCAACTCTCTTTTGATGGTTTTCCTGCTAGACTCAATAATCTACATCAAATACTTCAATTTGTGCAAACAATGAAAATGAGTCTGATTTTTTAGGATATTTTCGGAGGAATTCTATTGCGACGACCTCGATAACTAAATTGTTATTATTACCAGTGCACGAAATTGTAGGTGAGCTATAAGAGATGTGTTTCATAAAGTATTGGCCAATTGAGCGATATTCGGATGTAGCATTTATTTTATAACCTTTTTTCGAGTATTATTTTGAGTTTGAACGGTGAACGCGATATAATTGATGATGTAGCACAATATGTATACGATTCATTAGTGTGACCTGCGTTGCTCTTAATTTTACTAACTGATCCTTCGTTTTCACACATTTATTTATGTTAACACAATATTGACATTTTTAAATAGGTTAAAGAAGAAGTTTGTAATAATAAAATATATAGTAGGTAATAATATGTGGTAGATATACTTTCAGAAGTCCAAGCCTGCCATATTGTCTCAAAATGATAAATGTTAATGATTTTAAGAAACACTTAGAAAAAAGATCTCAAAGTAAAAGATGAAAAGAAACAATAATACATAAAGTTCATTATTCTGCCCCAACCATAGAGCTATACAATCAAAGGCGATATTGAATATTAATATATTTATCTCACACGCTTAGTCCGTATTCGGTAGTTTACGGTCGTTCGCCGTTGAGGTACAAAGTGTGTGATAACTCCCCCCCCTCTGAAGTAGTAGCTACTAAGTAACGTCTAACTTTTGAATCCAATTGCTGCTACATTGCTACAGCTACAGGCGCAACCCCGGCCGGCCTTTAAAAGCTCGTAGCTCGCCCGTTCTCGCGTCTCTCCCCTGCATTTCTTTTGCAGCGCCTTTTCAACCCCATCACGTAATACTTTTATGCAAACGTGACGAGATGCTCTCAATTAATCAATTGTAATTAACCCCACAACGTTGTGTACTTTTTTGTTTGAGTGGTTTGGTATAGTTAATCCAATTTAATTAATAATTTATTTGTGGTAAACCCTTGTTCTTTTAGATATGGCGTGTTACAATTTGCAAGGCTTCGAATAACAATGACTGAGTCTGACTAGCTTGAAAACTAAATAATTATCTATCTATATTCGTTCAGCTTCCTCCCCTAGCACCTGTTATACACCTACGCTCATCGACGACTACTTTTATTGAAGTAATCTGCATTTTCCCTCCTAGCATCTAATATATAAATTTACATTCAAACGGCGAATTGAGAAGATCCTACCTTTCGATGCGATGTCACGTACTCTCTGCAGCTCTATAAAATGCTATCATGAAAATAATTTGACATTTATGTACATTCTAACAAAAGATTTACACTCAAAGCAGTACGGAGTGCAATAATTCTACACTTACAGTTCTAGATGCAGTTTGTTAGTTAGCTAGCTTGTTTTATTTTGTTAATTTGATTCTACGGGTAGGTAATTTGGATTAGCATGAGACAGAACATGTGCTGTTTAAATAATTGGACTCCTCCATAGCCCAACTGATAAGGTGATGGTCATAGACCGCCGAATCAGCTTCCAATTCCAACGCCTCCGGAGAATGTTAAAGTCGCAAGCGACGAATGAAAATCGACATGTTTTGCCTTCTGTCGGGAAAGGGTTTGATGTGTGTTTCTGGATCATAGAGTGGTAATGGGAATATTATCGACCAATAAGCCGCCAAATTATAAATATGTTGATGATGATGGTGAGAGGTCATCTCATACCGTTTGATATGAGGGTCTGCTCCGATTAATGGTGTGATAGCCGATGTCAGGAACTGTTCAGGAAATGTGTGGGTGGCACGAGGTTTTGGAACGTGACATCCTACTCTGGATTGATGATGATGTTGAAGTTCTTCAGCATGCCGATGACTTGAGTTCCATTAACTCCTAAAGCATCGGCATAAACATTAAACCGAAGTTGATTAGACAATCGGCAATGTCAGGAGATCGGTGGGGCCGCTCTCTCCTCTGATCTGGCGATGTATGAATTTAATTAAGGAAGATTTTGATGTCACCGATCCTCGCCTTGGCAGTCACTCATGTCCTCAATAGTCCCGTTCTCCGTCCAGCACGCCGCCTCGAACCAGTAGAAATAATGATTACGTTTTTCCTAGGCACGCTACAAAACATGTGCCAGCCTGCAATCGCGATGGTCATCGGTATTTGATTTGAATGAAAAATACGTCCTCTCGCATAACATACACAAGCGTAACTTGGGACCTTCCCCTATATGTGTTACGGGCATATGCTCTACGATAGGCGTACCCCAACCTCAAGCTCAAAAATCAGCTCAAAGAAGGAATGTCAAGCTCGGCGTCCAGGGTGCTGGGTCCAAGAATGAAAGGCACCAGGTCGTGAATCTGGCTTCCCTCCCTTCTATTTCCCCGGCTGCACTTTCGTCCAGAGTACATTCCCACCCTGATGCTGGATGATCCCTATTCCTAGTGTGAGGGAGTTAAGAGAACTTTTGCTACTTATGTAGGTGGATATAACGCATTACGCTTAAAATATGCATACCTACCGACGGCTTCATTCAACCGACAATGTGAAAGTTTTTGCTAAATCGAATATCGAATGAAATATACCTACCTAAGCGTAAACCAAAAGGTAATTAAGAAAACTTTTGCTACTTATGTAGGTGGATATAACGCATTTCGCTTAAAATATGAATACCTACCGACGGCTTCATTCAACCGACAATGTGAAAGTTTTTTGCTAAATCGAATATCGAATATACCTAAATCGTAAACCAAAAGGTAGTTAAGAAAACTTATCCGGATTCCAACAAAGAACCGCCGATCGGCTGCCAAACGATTCCATATGTCATGTTCCCTTCGTTCCGCCGACAAGGCAGACCCCACACGAGCGTAACCTAAAAGGTAGTGAAGCCCACGCAAATTTCGTCACTTCGTTTCCCCCATGACGAAGGTAGTCCGGCCAGATCGTAATCTTCGTCCTGCATCAAATTGACCTCCCGCGACGACAACTTTTATCCGCTGGTACCTCGGAGCGGCGGTAGAGGGAGGAGGAAATGGGTGCACGTCCTTTGTTCTCCTGAAGTCCCCCAATGCCTTAGTGACGTACATACGTCGACATCATGAAATGGCTCCGGCCACGCTTCCAATCCAGTCTAGAGCGGGTACGAGATCCACGTTACCGAGAAGTGATCACAAGGGATTCCAATTTGCTCGGACCAGACACGACCATCGCTTACTTCGCCTCCACATTAGAAAAATAGTGTAAGCCCACCTGCATTTCGATCACATCGCCCCCGATAAAGTCGCGTGAGATACTTCCTCATGGTGAAATAGGAAAGCCGGACCCGTTAATCCATTCGACAACCGCCGTCCATTCTCGAGTCGTAACCCGCTCAATTAAGTTTGAAGAAAAAGAGTTTGTTAATTAAGTAGGTGGATATAGCGCATTACGCTTAAATGTGAATACCTACCGACGGCTGCATTCAACCGACAATATGAAAGTTTTTTGCTAAGTCGAAAGAAATATACCTAAACGTGAACCAAAGGTGATTATATGATTAAATATCGAACCAAGTTTATGCAAAGTCCTATGTAAGAGACTTGTTGTGATACCTAAAGTTTGGAATAAGGTGTGGGAAATTTTTGGAATGGGAATTCAGTTATGTCAGATTTTGTTAGTAATCAAAAATGCCCATGCTACGCACCCTTCATAAACCGTTATATTACCCAATGCCTTTTCAAAAAAAAAAACCTTCCTGAATAATAGTCCCCTAGCTACGTTTAAAAATATTATTACGAAACTCGTAAATAATAATTATCACCTCAAAGGCGCATTACACATTAATTTATACCTATATTCTATACCTCTGTATTTTGTTACCCGTTATGTATTGGAGCATACCCAGTAACCTAGTTTTCTAGATCACCAACAAAGCACTTTTAAAGGACTTTATTATTGTTTTGTGTTTTCAAAATCCCGTCTTTTAAATGAAGTCTCTCGTCTAAGATTTATTGCCCGAAAGCGCACTTTGTGTTGCAAATGCTATTTAGTTAACTAAATTATTATTTTACAACGGTCTTGTCTCAAGAGTAACTTCACCCAACAAAGGTACTTGCTAGCCGGTCAACCCGGAAACGTGCGATGCTCCGCTCGACAAAAAAAGGGTCCTAGATTCCTAAGGCTTGTATATAAACCCTAATTGACTCTTTCCTGCAAGGCCCGTACTAAATATGTTAATAATTTTATACAAACTTACCAAATTCGCCTTGTTGCACAAAATAATTTCACAAATCAATTCACTACTCTAATATTTAACTCAAACAAGCATTTCTAAACCACAACCCGTCATGCAGTTATTTATTCCAAGATGCAGCCGTCAAACACAATTCTCGCGTCGATTCGTTGTAAAATTTTTCCTGACCCTGATAAACGCCCCGAAAGCCCGTCCCGTATCGATAATTGACCGCCTCAATTTACAAATTATATTATTTAACTTCATGAACTCGCAAGCCGCAATCTCTGACTTCCTTATTCGCGTGGACTCTTTTTGTTTAATAAAGACGAACTATTCTTTGTTTAATTAAAATGAAATATCCCCGATTTAGAAGCACCGAGCTGGTCTCCTCGCGACTCTCAGAACTTGACGATCTTCATTCTCAACAGGATCTCTCCCTGACTGTCCTCTAACACTTCCCTGCCCCGACTATCTGAATTATTCCCGGTTTACGCGCACCAAATTATTACTCTGCCGTTTATCAAAACTCGATGATTTTTTTTTATCCCGTCCGCGCGCCTCCAGGTTCCTTCCCTGACTGTCCTCTAACACTTCCCTGCCCCGACTATCTTGTTCCAACTCTCTTGTGTGGTTTCAATAATTTATTCGTCCCTCTTTTTTTAAATCTTAAGTGATAAACACATCTCCCAATATGCATATTTCAATCGTTTTAATAGTGTTCTGTCACATTAGGTCCCAAATTCCAAGAAATCAGTGCAACTTTCATGTTTGCTATTTTTTTGTGTGTAACCTTTAGATAACAGAATACAAACTAATTTTGTCTGCGCTGGAGTCATAAATTATCCCAATAGCGCTTAAAAGAAGAGCTCAGTGGCGTACTTCAATCTAATACTCTTTCTCATTACTTGCGTCGACTTTATTGGTTATATAATAACATTATATAAGCATTGTCTGTACACGTTTTCGTTCTTTCTGCGTGCGTCACTATTTAACGAATTCTGCAATCTTATTTTGACAAATATGTTAAATATTTCAACCCGTAATCGGCGCGTCGCTCTCGTATATTTAAATGCACCAACGATCAATCTTTATTGCCTAATTTTTCAACTCCCCACTGCCATAGAAAATGCACAAGACAATTGTTTCACAAATCAATTTGCTCGCGTTAAAGTCAGTCACCACTCGGGCAAATATCCATCGGCCGCCCCTGACTTGATAATGAACCTGAAATATCCATTAGGATTCCTCCTCCAACCAAAGTATTTTGGCACACGTGTTTTTCCTAGTAATGGCCCGGTTTCATAAATCACCCTTAAGAGTTGGAACAGAGAATTGTATTCTGAAACCATACCCTGTTACAAAATTAAATATATTTCTAAATCGATCTCTCAATTTTAAAAGAATTATTTCGTAGGCCTAAAGGCGAGATCATCACAGTCTCCCCTTTATGGAAAAAAATAGTGGAGGTAGATATAAATCCAAACTACAACCACCTATTTTGTTCCAGAACTTCAGCAGTAGTCAGCCCGTTTGGACTCGCCTAAAATCTTTGTGCCCTTTTTTTTCAAAATTGTAATGATGAGTATTTCCTAATCCGGCCCTGTCCTGTACGTCATCGCATCCCTTCCCTATTCCGTTTCTTCGTCGGCCTTGCCCAATGTTTGTCTAATGTTGAAACTACGGTCAATGTACCTTGCGTTACGCCTACATATTTCCAGGAATTTGTCCCGGTTACCACCTACAACGGTACCTAGTCATGGTACCCTCACTGTCTCCTATTGTACTCCCCACATAAGCCGACAATATAGTATGTGAGCAGTTAGGTATCTATTATTGTCTCTAAACCAATTAATCCAAATTTTAATTTCTGCCTAACTTTATCACCTATTTACACTGATTTTAAATACCCACCGCTTCACAATAAACTCTGTTTGCGTAATTTGTAAACCCTTCCACAATCTACTACTAAACATTATAAATGTTCCAATGCTCCACATCTCACTGTGTCTAAACTCATAATGTATTTTTCTCTATAAAATAACCCAGAGTGTTTTCCCCAATTCGGCTCTGTCTAGATCGCTTAAGTCGGTACGTCTCTCCTTAATCGGTACTTTCGGTTTCACATAATGGCCGTCTCGAAGGTCCGCCTGTATTTTTTTTTCTCCAAAATATCCCTACCGTAATTATACGAGTGTGAACGACCTTTCCTTATTTTTTTGTTTGTTTTTTCGTTAAAGGAACTTTGCCCAAAATGGACCTGACCGTTGTTCTAAATTTAACAATTTGGTACTGGGGACCAATATCATCTATAAATTTTTAACTGCTGAGAAATCAACTGTCTACAATACCTAGTCATTTTTTTATTTCCTTAGATTCATACGTTTGAGTACGTAATTATTATTGTAGTACTTTTAATCTAGTGCATGATTAGAATTAAACATTTTGGATACGCTTATTCTGTAAGTCGGGTTGAATATTAGCAAACAATTTATTTTTAAAATTTTAATTTGCCATCAAGAACCGACTTCCTCCCCTCACATCGGAATACCTTTTATTCCCTATACTTATCGGAGGTTGCCTAACATTTTACCTACCTCTCCTATCTTTAATTTGGTTTGATTGTCTTCACGCCTAATCCGGTTCACGTCACTAATGTTTATTCTGCATGTATTTTGTTTCTCAACAGATTCTGTTTCTTTGAACTATTTAGTTAAACTAATTTCGTTTAATCCTGTACAGATTATTTTGAAATTACGTTTCAAAATAATGCTTTTATTCCGACTGTCACCCACTTCTTGTGATGACCGGCTGTAGGGAGGGTTTCAATTTACCGTTACGTTAAACGCACAAACCTATTTGACACATATCTCCGCTAGTCGGCACTCGGTTTAATGACCTCCCCTTTTTTTTTGTTCTTCACACTGAGCGTTAAATGTTTAAATGATCTGTCCTCAAAATGAAAGAGACCCTTTTTTCTATTGTTGACACTAAAGGACACTAATACCTATCAATATTACAATTGTAATGTTTTGTTTACTTCGGTAACCAGAACTACTCCTCGATGTTTTGTATTTTTATTATTTTAACTAATCGTCCGGTATCCAATTTACCAAACGTTCAGACCCAATTGAAGGTTGACTAACATCGATATTATCACCTTGGCGATTTGATATTGAATGCATTATTGAAGGACTATCTCCCCTAATAACGTAAAACCCTTTCTCACTAATCGAAGGTGGGATATCATTAGTTTCTCTTGATTAATTTTTGTTCCAAATATTATTGGAGTACAGCGCTCCTCCCCTCAAAATATGATACCTTTAATCTGCGTCTTATCAGAAATTGGACATCATCAACCAACCTCTCCTAAATTTATCTGGTTAAGCTAATGTGTACATTATTGCACTACCTACTCTCTTGATTTATTTTGTTTCACCTTTTATAGACGTATGGCGCTACTCCCCTCAAAATATGATACCTTTAACCTGCGTTTTATCGGAAGTTGGAGATCATCGGCCTATCTCTCCTATCTTTATCTACTTAGCAAATGAACCTATGCATTAGTTGAAGTACCTACTCTTTGTTAAGTTTTGTTCCACTTTTTATAGCCGTACGGAGCTCCTTCCCTCAAAATATGATATCTTTAATCTGCGTCTTATCGGATGTTGGAGATCATCGACCTATCTCTCCTATCTTTACCTAGTTAAGCTTATGTAAACGTTATTGTTTCTAATTCCTCTGCGACACATCTATTGTCCTAGTACTTTACTTTTTTTTCGTGGTGTTTTCAGTCATTTTCGGATGACATGCGAACCGTTATACCTACTGTATTAATTTTTTTTTTTTTTTTTCTTGTTTAAGTCATTGTATAAAACCCAGCAAAATGCAACACTTTGTAATACCATACCTCCTGGTCACTTAGCAAAACTGTGATAACTCCCCCCCCTCTGAAGTAGTAGCTACTAAGTAACGTCTAACTTTTGAATCCAATTGCTGCTACATTGCTACAGCTACAGGCGCAACCCCGGCCGGCCTTTAAAAGCTCGTAGCTCGCCCGTTCTCGCGTCTCTCCCCTGCATTTCTTTTGCAGCGCCTTTTCAACCCCATCACGTAATACTTTTATGCAAACGTGACGAGATGCTCTCAATTAATCAATTGTAATTAACCCCACAACGTTGTGTACTTTTTTGTTTGAGTGGTTTGGTATAGTTAATCCAATTTAATTAATAATTTATTTGTGGTAAACCCTTGTTCTTTTAGATATGGCGTGTTACAATTTGCAAGGCTTCGAATAACAATGACTGAGTCTGACTAGCTTGAAAACTAAATAATTATCTATCTATATTCGTTCAGCTTCCTCCCCTAGCACCTGTTATACACCTACGCTCATCGACGACTACTTTTATTGAAGTAATCTGCATTTTCCCTCCTAGCATCTAATATATAAATTTACATTCAAACGGCGAATTGAGAAGATCCTACCTTTCGATGCGATGTCACGTACTCTCTGCAGCTCTATAAAATGCTATCATGAAAATAATTTGACATTTATGTACATTCTAACAAAAGATTTACACTCAAAGCAGTACGGAGTGCAATAATTCTACACTTACAGTTCTAGATGCAGTTTGTTAGTTAGCTAGCTTGTTTTATTTTGTTAATTTGATTCTACGGGTAGGTAATTTGGATTAGCATGAGACAGAACATGTGCTGTTTAAATAATTGGACTCCTCCATAGCCCAACTGATAAGGTGATGGTCATAGACCGCCGAATCAGCTTCCAATTCCAACGCCTCCGGAGAATGTTAAAGTCGCAAGCGACGAATGAAAATCGACATGTTTTGCCTTCTGTCGGGAAAGGGTTTGATGTGTGTTTCTGGATCATAGAGTGGTAATGGGAATATTATCGACCAATAAGCCGCCAAATTATAAATATGTTGATGATGATGGTGAGAGGTCATCTCATACCGTTTGATATGAGGGTCTGCTCCGATTAATGGTGTGATAGCCGATGTCAGGAACTGTTCAGGAAATGTGTGGGTGGCACGAGGTTTTGGAACGTGACATCCTACTCTGGATTGATGATGATGTTGAAGTTCTTCAGCATGCCGATGACTTGAGTTCCATTAACTCCTAAAGCATCGGCATAAACATTAAACCGAAGTTGATTAGACAATCGGCAATGTCAGGAGATCGGTGGGGCCGCTCTCTCCTCTGATCTGGCGATGTATGAATTTAATTAAGGAAGATTTTGATGTCACCGATCCTCGCCTTGGCAGTCACTCATGTCCTCAATAGTCCCGTTCTCCGTCCAGCACGCCGCCTCGAACCAGTAGAAATAATGATTACGTTTTTCCTAGGCACGCTACAAAACATGTGCCAGCCTGCAATCGCGATGGTCATCGGTATTTGATTTGAATGAAAAATACGTCCTCTCGCATAACATACACAAGCGTAACTTGGGACCTTCCCCTATATGTGTTACGGGCATATGCTCTACGATAGGCGTACCCCAACCTCAAGCTCAAAAATCAGCTCAAAGAAGGAATGTCAAGCTCGGCGTCCAGGGTGCTGGGTCCAAGAATGAAAGGCACCAGGTCGTGAATCTGGCTTCCCTCCCTTCTATTTCCCCGGCTGCACTTTCGTCCAGAGTACATTCCCACCCTGATGCTGGATGATCCCTATTCCTAGTGTGAGGGAGTTAAGAGAACTTTTGCTACTTATGTAGGTGGATATAACGCATTACGCTTAAAATATGCATACCTACCGACGGCTTCATTCAACCGACAATGTGAAAGTTTTTGCTAAATCGAATATCGAATGAAATATACCTACCTAAGCGTAAACCAAAAGGTAATTAAGAAAACTTTTGCTACTTATGTAGGTGGATATAACGCATTTCGCTTAAAATATGAATACCTACCGACGGCTTCATTCAACCGACAATGTGAAAGTTTTTTGCTAAATCGAATATCGAATATACCTAAATCGTAAACCAAAAGGTAGTTAAGAAAACTTATCCGGATTCCAACAAAGAACCGCCGATCGGCTGCCAAACGATTCCATATGTCATGTTCCCTTCGTTCCGCCGACAAGGCAGACCCCACACGAGCGTAACCTAAAAGGTAGTGAAGCCCACGCAAATTTCGTCACTTCGTTTCCCCCATGACGAAGGTAGTCCGGCCAGATCGTAATCTTCGTCCTGCATCAAATTGACCTCCCGCGACGACAACTTTTATCCGCTGGTACCTCGGAGCGGCGGTAGAGGGAGGAGGAAATGGGTGCACGTCCTTTGTTCTCCTGAAGTCCCCCAATGCCTTAGTGACGTACATACGTCGACATCATGAAATGGCTTCGGCCACGCTTCCAATCCAGTCTAGAGCGGGTACGAGATCCACGTTACCGAGAAGTGATCACAAGGGATTCCAATTTGCTCGGACCAGACACGACCATCGCTTACTTCGCCTCCACATTAGAAAAATAGTGTAAGCCCACCTGCATTTCGATCACATCGCCCCCGATAAAGTCGCGTGAGATACTTCCTCATGGTGAAATAGGAAAGCCGGACCCGTTAATCCATTCGACAACCGCCGTCCATTCTCGAGTCGTAACCCGCTCAATTAAGTTTGAAGAAAAAGAGTTTGTTAATTAAGTAGGTGGATATAGCGCATTACGCTTAAATGTGAATACCTACCGACGGCTGCATTCAACCGACAATATGAAAGTTTTTTGCTAAGTCGAAAGAAATATACCTAAACGTGAACCAAAGGTGATTATATGATTAAATATCGAACCAAGTTTATGCAAAGTCCTATGTAAGAGACTTGTTGTGATACCTAAAGTTTGGAATAAGGTGTGGGAAATTTTTGGAATGGGAATTCAGTTATGTCAGATTTTGTTAGTAATCAAAAATGCCCATGCTACGCACCCTTCATAAACCGTTATATTACCCAATGCCTTTTCAAAAAAAAAAACCTTCCTGAATAATAGTCCCCTAGCTACGTTTAAAAATATTATTACGAAACTCGTAAATAATAATTATCACCTCAAAGGCGCATTACACATTAATTTATACCTATATTCTATACCTCTGTATTTTGTTACCCGTTATGTATTGGAGCATACCCAGTAACCTAGTTTTCTAGATCACCAACAAAGCACTTTTAAAGGACTTTATTATTGTTTTGTGTTTTCAAAATCCCGTCTTTTAAATGAAGTCTCTCGTCTAAGATTTATTGCCCGAAAGCGCACTTTGTGTTGCAAATGCTATTTAGTTAACTAAATTATTATTTTACAACGGTCTTGTCTCAAGAGTAACTTCACCCAACAAAGGTACTTGCTAGCCGGTCAACCCGGAAACGTGCGATGCTCCGCTCGACAAAAAAAGGGTCCTAGATTCCTAAGGCTTGTATATAAACCCTAATTGACTCTTTCCTGTAAGGCCCGTACTAAATATGTTAATAATTTTATACAAACTTACCAAATTCGCCTTGTTGCACAAAATAATTTCACAAATCAATTCACTACTCTAATATTTAACTCAAACAAGCATTTCTAAACCACAACCCGTCATGCAGTTATTTATTCCAAGATGCAGCCGTCAAACACAATTCTCGCGTCGATTCGTTGTAAAATTTTTCCTGACCCTGATAAACGCCCCGAAAGCCCGTCCCGTATCGATAATTGACCGCCTCAATTTACAAATTATATTATTTAACTTCATGAACTCGCAAGCCGCAATCTCTGACTTCCTTATTCGCGTGGACTCTTTTTGTTTAATAAAGACGAACTATTCTTTGTTTAATTAAAATGAAATATCCCCGATTTAGAAGCACCGAGCTGGTCTCCTCGCGACTCTCAGAACTTGACGATCTTCATTCTCAACAGGATCTCTCCCTGACTGTCCTCTAACACTTCCCTGCCCCGACTATCTGAATTATTCCCGGTTTACGCGCACCAAATTATTACTCTGCCGTTTATCAAAACTCGATGATTTTTTTTTATCCCGTCCGCGCGCCTCCAGGTTCCTTCCCTGACTGTCCTCTAACACTTCCCTGCCCCGACTATCTTGTTCCAACTCTCTTGTGTGGTTTCAATAATTTATTCGTCCCTCTTTTTTTAAATCTTAAGTGATAAACACATCTCCCAATATGCATATTTCAATCGTTTTAATAGTGTTCTGTCACATTAGGTCCCAAATTCCAAGAAATCAGTGCAACTTTCATGTTTGCTATTTTTTTGTGTGTAACCTTTAGATAACAGAATACAAACTAATTTTGTCTGCGCTGGAGTCATAAATTATCCCAATAGCGCTTAAAAGAAGAGCTCAGTGGCGTACTTCAATCTAATACTCTTTCTCATTACTTGCGTCGACTTTATTGGTTATATAATAACATTATATAAGCATTGTCTGTACACGTTTTCGTTCTTTCTGCGTGCGTCACTATTTAACGAATTCTGCAATCTTATTTTGACAAATATGTTAAATATTTCAACCCGTAATCGGCGCGTCGCTCTCGTATATTTAAATGCACCAACGATCAATCTTTATTGCCTAATTTTTCAACTCCCCACTGCCATAGAAAATGCACAAGACAATTGTTTCACAAATCAATTTGCTCGCGTTAAAGTCAGTCACCACTCGGGCAAATATCCATCGGCCGCCCCTGACTTGATAATGAACCTGAAATATCCATTAGGATTCCTCCTCCAACCAAAGTATTTTGGCACACGTGTTTTTCCTAGTAATGGCCCGGTTTCATAAATCACCCTTAAGAGTTGGAACAGAGAATTGTATTCTGAAACCATACCCTGTTACAAAATTAAATATATTTCTAAATCGATCTCTCAATTTTAAAAGAATTATTTCGTAGGCCTAAAGGCGAGATCATCACAAGTGGAATCATTCATCAATGGCTCCAACACAGATCTCCATAGTGCTTCACCAGTGTTTAAACCACCGGGTGCTGAATTTGTATAAAGTTAAAGCTTATCAGTTAGGGGCGGTGGTACTTGTTATCTTTCGATTGTTCCCCCTTTTGTACGCATGCCCAGATAAGATTGTACTTCAAACGGTTACTGTTTTAATGGTTAGTATATTATTTAACTTGGACGGCACATTACACGAAAACTTACTAAAACATTATATTCCGATTTATGTTAAAATATGGTAACCCATTGAAATTTATTTGACACTCCAATTCACTTTAATTTTCCATAAAATTTTTACTATGGAGAAAACTTATTGTTGAACATTACGTCGCCTCAGTTCTTAATTGTCCAATCGACCATTTGAAAATTATGTAGGAGGAGAAAGTTTTCTTTCATTATTTCAATGAAAAATTATGATAGGTGTTTAAGATAAAGCTATTTCCGTAAACGCAAAGGTTCGATAAGTTTAAATAATTCTTAGTTAAGTAATAAACTATCATTTTTTATGCTTTATTCTTATTTTTAAACTCGGGATTGAACAAAAACTAAAATGGTCGTTTGGACAATTAAGAACTGAGGCGACGATTAGTAAACTTTTCTTATTTGATGCTCTTAAAACTGATATTTTTTTATTACATACACTAAATACTCATCAAGGTAGAAATCCAGATATCCGAAATGATGAATCATTAACTAGTAAGTTGTTATCTTAGCATTGAGGATTTTAAATCATTTATGTGATTTTTATTGAAATTTTACCTTAACACTTCGTGGAAAAAGCATCTGAATAAACATTAACATCGTCATCACTATAAACTTATTTTGGTTTTCCTCGTTTCCACTGGAAGTGGAGATTCACCATAAACGTAAAGATATAATTTTACATACAAAATAAATGTGGAGATAAATTTTTTTTCTTTACGAAGCTAGATTATTTTTACTGTTCAATTATAAATACCTATTGGCGCGCTCGTCGCATGGGCACCTAATGTTCAGGTGAACGACCGAGCGCCAATTTTCTCATCAAAAAGTCTCGACCACAACGTTTTCTATCTGTCTATTCGCTCAGTGGAATGAGAATATATTATCATGTAGTACCTATAACAAAATTATCAATGAGCACACCCATACTGCAGATAAGTACTAGATTCTTATTTACGGACGTTTTTTTTTACTGCAGATTCATTTTAAGCATAAAGCGCTTTAAAAGTTTTTATCCGTGTGTTTTTTTGCAGTCCAAATTGATATAAAGCAAAAACTAAGATATACAATGGTGTGACGATAATATCACGAGCCCCAGGGAAACTAGAAAACACCCAAATAATTAACCCACCTTTACGCCAATTATTTACAAGTAGAAAGAGAAGATAGAATCTCATGGCTCTCTCTTCGCAACACTATTTGTTTAAATCTTTATTGGATTAACTTTTTAATGCTAATTTCAATTTGGGAGGCGGGAATGGGTACTGCCACCCCGGGAACCATTTATTGGATAACAGCTCTGCCATAGGTCACCCTAAGTGGTTCGCTATGTTTGGTGACTTAGCAGGGGTGCCCGGGTTCATGGCGTGAGGTTTGTCCGGGTCTGGCGGCGGATTTGTCCGCCCACCAGTTACATGGTAGGCCGGATCAAGAGAGAATGGTTGGAGAGATAGATTTATAAGTCCGTCACTCCTAGACACTGACCCCCAGATTCCTACCCACCCCTCATACCCTTTTCCTTCTCATAACTTCCTCTCCTTCCTTTCCTGAAAAGACCCTACACACAGCATCCCCAAAGATGACAGAGGCTCTGAGAGGAATTATTTTCCTCATGGCCTCCTGTGTGGAGCTAATGTAAAAAATAAAATGTTATGTTATGTCAGCTGCCCAGAGTTATCAACCGATTGAGACGCCACTGATCACACATCATAATTACACTTTGTAAAGAACTTTTATATTACATTACATTACATTGTATCCGATACTCGTGTCATTTGTACCCACATTAATCCTACAAATAATTGGGCATTTACACAAACTATGATTACCGTTTAAAATGTACTAAAGATTTAATGATTATTTTTCTGACTCTGATTTCGCTCTAAAAACAGATGATTTTAATATTTTTTTTAATAATAGATTTTAAAAATAATCTATGACTTAGGTAAAAAACGCTACTGAATTTAGTGTAAATAAATTAATAATAATAAATACAGGAAATTGATGGAGAAATGTATTTATCCGAGGGTTGCACTTTTGCAATTTCGATTTTGTGTGATTTACAGTACAATCTCACTAATCCGGCGCTTCAATAGACCGAAACGTCCAATAATCCGGCACCCTCCGCCCGTGCCTACCTCGATCCGTGCCGTTTGTCACCCGGTGGCTGCGCCCGTATTTTAAAAAATAATAATTTTAGAATGCAATTTTGACTCTCATGTATAAAGAAACTGTATGAAAGACAAGGTCACAATCGCTTGCGCCAATATCTCTCTTGTTGGATTCAAAGATTTCATTCATGTGGCAAAGTTACACTGTTTGTGTTTTGAATTATCTGTGACTTGCAAACGCTGTCAAAACCGAAAAGTCGGACTTTTAGCATTCTTGTTACTTTTTCAAATGCATATAAAGTTATTCATTTATTAGCAATCAACTTTGAAATGTGTTTATTCACGTAGGATATCTATGTTTGTGTAAAAATAACAACATCAGTTCATTTTCCTATTTATACGGATATGTAAGCAAAAGGCAGGAAGGTAATTTTCGCGCGCTTTTCTTCAAATCGGCATGGCCATCGAAGCATCTGAGATTATAATTTGAGTGTAATTAATTTTATTTATTATGATTTTTTATCTCCATATATACCAGTAATCCGAACATTCAAATAATCCGGCACCCTCTGGTTTTTAATAGTGCCGGATTAGTGAGATTGTACTGTATTGCTAAAATCTTCGATTAATCAATAAAATTGTTTTCACGGTACTTATAATAATTAAGTTGCCAGTATGTAATGAGTAAGTAATTGAATGGTAAGCTAAAATCAATAATTTTGAACTATTTCTCATGGTTTTGAAAACCACCGCCGTTACCCCGATAAAAAAACGCTCGAGCGTTATTTTGTATAACGAATCATGTCGAACAATAAATCAGTGTATTTTAATACTGCTTCTGACAGCCGGCGAACAATAATTTCGATAAGATTGCTGAGGTCAGTAGGTAAAAAAACTACACTTGATGGACCTTGAAACCTACAAACATGTATGCAATGTTATTTCGCCACTGTCAGATGATTCAATGGAATTTCTTTGAAGTAACAAAGCGTGATGATTTCAATGGGAATCAAATCAATTTAATTAAACATTGAATAATTCAATCAAATCACGATAAAAATACAAGTGGTTTTGAATTGGGAATAATTTAATCTAATGGTCAATAGAGTAGGACCCAAGGAACTAATCAATGATAATATAATATGTTAACCTGCATATTAAGATTGCCTCCCAACGTTCTTTTATAGTGTGAATACCAAAGATATTGAAATATAAGGAGATGTGCTATCCGCCGTTTTTACTAGGTGAGACTGCGCTTCCGGGTGTCGCCGGTGTTGTTTACCAATTAACGAATAAACTAAACGAACGCTAAACTAAATGAACAAACTCTTTCCGTATTCAAACTATATTGTTAACCAATAATAATGCATACCTTCAAAAAATTAAGAAAATGAGCAAACTATGCGCATTAGGTCGTAGTTCGGCGACAGTCGCGCGGAAATCATAGCATATCTCTTTTGTATTTGAATATCTTTGGTGAATACCCAAAAAAATTCCAACTACACGGAGCCAGTAAAACTACGGCGACCCCATTTGATGTTATTGTGAGGCTGAAGGTAGTGGGAAAGGTAAGGGGACGTAGGAAAGAAGGTTGCGTAGCACCTGGCTATTCAGATCTGGTCACCAAATATGCTTAAAGCTTCAAGCAATGTGTCGATTATAAATTGTGATATTTTACCAGGGCTACTACGCTGAGAGTATTTACCACTTTGGAACGTTCCGCAAAAATACTACATATCATGTAGATATTGATAAATCTATGTATATAAAAATACAAAAAAAATATTTGTATGTATGTCCGCTACGCGTCGCTATATTAAGCAAAGGAAATGTTTCAAACTTTCAAAATACCCTTTTTCCACCCTCGCGAAGATTTTTGGATTATTCCAACCACATGACAATACATTTGAAAAGTTGTTTTAATCATTACAAAAACTCTTACAAAAATGTCACAATTTGAAAATGACGTTTTGCAAACATCGATTGTTCAATCAAAATTTAATGTTCTAATAAACTTTTTAAATTAATAAATCGAAGTACTCACTTATGGTACTAATCAAAATCGAATACTTAAATCTAATTG
Organism: Limnephilus lunatus; assembly: GCA_917563855.2. NCBI lineage: Eukaryota > Metazoa > Arthropoda > Insecta > Trichoptera > Limnephilidae > Limnephilus > Limnephilus lunatus. Next base: position 71,040,043 of record OU830598.1, on the reverse strand, counting down.
AAATTTGTGTAATCGAAACAAAAACTTAAGTAAGCACAAGAATTTTAGTAATTTTAGTTAGTAAGTTTAGAATTTTAGTAGTAGTTTTAATAATATACAAAATTGAATCTTTGTAACACGTAAAAAATAAAAATGTATGAAAAATTGCAATAGGTGGTACGCGAGCTGTTTGAAAATCTAAATGTACCGGGACTGAATATATTGAGCGCAGGAGAGAAGAGGGGACCGCGGCAGGGTTATTTGCGGAGAGTGGAGAGGGAAGGCGGGGAAGGTGGAAGGGGAACGCGTGAGAGGAAGGGGACATGGGAGGGGAAAGGGAGACGGAAGGGGAACGGGACGAATGGGAAAAGACTCGCAGGGAGAAACAATTTCTTTATTAGTGGCATAGCAACGCATGCAGGGAACTCGCTAGTATTATGATAAAAGTTTTCCCCGTTTAGGTAACCAACCAACTTTTATAGCAGCCTCAAATGCCTTACTCCTCGGTCAAACAAGAGTAGTCACTTGAAATGATTTTAGCCATGTTCTTCCAAACCTTCATCTTCTTCCCTTCTTCATAAAATGGGTTTACGCTAATAATAATAATTTATTTTAAACACACTGCGATTAAAATGATATTTACATAAAGTATTGTGAAAGTTTGTGTAAAAAATAATTAATTCCGACAATCACATCATAATCTTAATACTTTAAATACCTGCCATTATCTGCCATTAATGTCATTACCCTCGAAGCCTTTGTAAACCGAAAATGATATAACTTAAACAAACTATGTTTAGAACCAAATAATGATCAATAGACAATATACTGTTGATTGTGCTTGTTAGGTATTAGTTAATAGTATTGCCTTTTAAGCGGCCTCTTCCTGGAACTAATCCCTTTCTCCAGGGTAATAATATCGTTAACTTATCATCGATCCGGAGAATTGACTTCAGATAGGTAATGAACAAAACAGTTCACAACGACTAAATATGTCTTTAATTTATTTGACGTGAATTGTTGTTTATACGTTAGCGATCTGCAGTCGTGATCGGGAATTACGACAAGTTATCGGCATTGTTAACCGTGTTGGATATCCAGGTGATCTAACCAACAAGTCATAGAATACGCAGTAGGCAGTAGCACGTGCAATTGAAGCCAAGACGAAACAAGCGCTGATTAAATGGGAAAACTCAATCTGATGAAAAGCGTGACGAGTGACGTCATAAGATCTTTTGCAACGATGTCTTCGGGTTTCTTGTACAGTTGTACACTATGTAGAAATGTACATAAACCTGAGTAGATCAGTGGCAGGCGCTGACATTACACTAAACTATGCACTACAAGAAATCAAAGTAATCAGAACTTCAAAACAAAGTTAATTGAAAATAATTATTGTTATCTGCGATACAAGTGTGTAATAAGACCACCCGCCTGGCTAATTTCCGACAAAATATCGAAGAAACACGATATTTTTTCTTGCTAAAAAGATTTTGACAATGTATATCGAGGTTATTTATATGATTGGCATTGGTTACAATTCAGCAAGAAAACGATGTCCTTGGAAACAGTTGGATATGTGAATCAGCCATGCATTTTAAATTAGTCACTCATGATTTGGAATGGCACTAGCGTCAACAGTTATAGAGATACAAGTGTCAAATGGAGATAAGTGTTGCTAGAAGCTGTCCCCTCTTTTGCATGTATTTTATAACATAACTTTTAGTATGAATAAATCATAATGTAGACTGCACGCCGCTGGCATGGATTTAGAAGCAGTATTTACGTTCGCATTAAAAAAAACTAGACAAAGCGTGTGAATTACACTCCTTCACTAGTTGCTAATTGATTCTAAGAGTACCACCTGTTCAACCTCACTAATATAATTAAGCTCTCGTAATTAATTTATTTGAAGTAAGGTCATGTTTGAATTAATTAAGACGTTAACACATTTTATAATATGACTTCTTAAATGTTATTAGTTATTTACGGTGCTCCAGATTTTATGTCCGGGTTGAATCTTTCCCAAATGAAAGACTAAACCCTTCCACACACTTTTCCACAAATGAATATCTAGTAAATGAACGCAATGTAAGTGCACTATATAAGAATAAAACAATACAAGAACAATACGTCAATCCACCAGAAACATAATGGGAAAATATTTCACCGACTCCAGATATTTTCATATCAGAGGGTTCGGCTCTGATGAAATCCTAACTGGTCCGATAAATCCTACTGATCCCTCAATATAAATATTTAAAAAATCTTTCGTAATCCTGCATGTATTTAAAATGACCGACTTTTGCATTTTTATGTACAAATTTTTTGACAAATCTAATACGCCTAAATTTTGAATGAGAGAGCTAGGTATAATGCCAGTAGCCGAAATAACAAATGGTAATATTTTTATAGTCTGAGAATGCCAAATTCTTTTAATTTCATTTCCTAAATCTGTATATTTTCTTATTTTTTCAGAAACAGTTTTCTGAATATTACAAGAATTTGGAATAGCGACATCAATGATATAAGTTATTTTCTTAATTTTGTCATGTAAAACTATATCGGGTCTATTATGACTAATTGTTCTGTCTGTCAGAATAGTTTTATCATAATAAATTTTATAAAATTCATTTTCTAAAAATGAATTTGGTTCATATTCATAATATGGTACATTACGGCAGTCAATCAAGTTATGTTTAATTACCAAACTTTGGTGAATTATTTTTAAAACTTGATTGTGCCTAAATGTATACTCGGACGGCGCTAATACAGAACATCCCGATATAATATGTTCTATAGTTTCCGGAAAAGCCAAACATTTTCTACATAAATCATCAATTTGATTTGCATCTTTGATGATATGCTTCCTATAATTTTTAGTATTAATGACTCTATCTTGTATGGCAAGCATAAAGCCTTCTATTTCTGCGCTCAACTCTCCAATACTCAACCATTTGTTTGACGAAAATTTGTCAACATATGTTTGGTTGAGATAATTGAAGTGTTTTGCGTGAAGAATTTTATTTGACCAGGAATCTAATAATTCCTGGTTGGTATTTATAAGAATGCTGGCATTCTCGTCGTATAAATTTAATGGTGAAATATTTCTATCTGCCTTGCAAATAATTTTGTGCATTTCTGAACTATCAGCTTTCCTATGGAAAAAATTTCTTAGTATTTCAACCTGATTATGTTTTAAAGATGTTATTTTGACTATACCTCTACCTCCTAAATTTCTGGGTAAATTAATTCGTTCTACAGCTGAATTTGGATGATGACAATGAAATTTAGTTAATGTAGTTCTAATCAATCGTTCTAAGCTATCTAAATCTGTATTAGACCATTTAATTATGCCAAATGAGTAAGTTAATAGAGGTATTGCCCAAGTATTTATCGCCTTTACTAAATTTTTAGCAGATAGATTGCATTTCAAAATTTTTCTGATCCTAGTTTTAAATTTAATCCTAATATCATTTTTAATACTAGTATGATCTAATCTATTTGATTGCGGATATCCTAAATATTTATAAACCTCACCCCCTTTCATACTTTCAATTTTGAAATTTCTAAATATACCCTCGTCTCCATCTACAATTTTACCTTTCTCTATATGGATCGTTCTACATTTATCTAAACCAAAAGACATTTTAATATCATCTGAAAATTTTTTAACTACTTTAATCATTTTCTCTAAATTTGGTTCAGAATTCGAATATAATTTTAAATCATCCATAAATAATAAATGAGAAATTATATTTCTCTCTCTAGTATTACCTTTAATTTTTATTCCAAACTTGCTTTTAATTAACATTTTAGATAGAGGATTTAATGCTAAGCAAAACCAAAGAGGACTCAATGAGTCTCCTTGAAAAATCCCTCTTTTTATTGAAATGCCCGGTACTATAATTTTCTTATCTTTCAAATTCAAAAGCAAATCGGTATTCCAAAATGCCATAATTTTTTCCAAAAAGCTAATAATAATTGGGTTAATTTTGTATATATTTAAAAATTTTATCAGCCACGAGTGCGGGACACTATCATAAGCCTTTTGGTAATCTATATAACAAATATGTAAATTACGTTTTTGGGTTTGAATCTGTTTTAGAATTACAGAATCAATAACTAATTGTTCTTTACATCCCATATTTTTTCTGCGACAACCTTTTTGTTGTTCAGATAAAACATTTTTTTCATCTAAATGAGTGTATATTAAATCTGTCAAGCAAGAGGTTAAAATTTTATATATTGTCGGTAAACATGTAATGGGTCTATACTGAGAGGGATTATTAATATGTTCGCTTTTAGGCAACATATAAGTAATGCCCTTAGTTAGAAAATTTGGAAAATTTTGAGGTCTCTGACAAATTTTGAAAGATTTTTTGCCAAAAGGGGATGTAAAGTAGTCAGACGTTTATACCAAAAATTATGTATCCAATCGCAACCCATGGCTTTCCAATTATGAGTACTTTTTATAATTTTGGCTAAGCATTCAACCGATATATCAGAAAAACTCATTTGTTCAATGTCTGAACAATTGAGTTCTTCATTTTCTATCCACGGACCTGACTCGTTATGTTTTATATCTTTACTCCAAATATTTGTCCAAAAATCGCGCATATCTGATTCAGATGGCAACGGATTATTATTATTCGAAATAATATTTTGTTTATCGTCAAGTTTGGAATAAAATATTTTCTCATTTTTCTGAAATAATCTATTATTATTTTTTTTATTATACGTATAATTATATCTTTTTAATCTACTAGCTTTTACACCTAATTTTTGTTTTAACAAATCTAATAAATCATTGATTATATTTTCATTATTATTACTACCAATGCTATAACCAAATTTTCTCCCAATTACATCTACATGTCTCAAAATATTCCTATTGTTTGGCAATTAAGTCTAGAAATTTATTATTTTGGAACTAAATTTTTTCATTACTATGGTAACACCGAAATACTCGTTTTGTCATTGACATTTCGTATGGCTCTTGGCTTTACTGACTTAAAAAGTGTAGAAAACGCTGAAAATCACTAGTTTAATGTTTGTTTTTTTCATTGTTTGCCTGTGCATTGTTTGAATTGAATAAAAATGAACAAACCAATACGTAGTGGTGCAAGAGAAGTTATATACTGGGTTTTCAACGCTGCCTAGCCGATTTTCGCGCGAAGAAGCTCCTATACCTAATTTGAAAGACGTTTACAAACGAACTACAGAAATGACTGGTACGTAGTATCGTTTTTTAATGAATTTCGTTAGTATTACTAGATTTATGCCAATTTTCGTGCGATTATAACCATTACAATCTGATTTGAGGTTATGTTTAAAAATCCGAATTTGACATTTAAATTTGACAGTTAATATTAGGCCACAAGAAAAAGGGAATAACTCAATTAACAAAAAAATAATAATAATATGCAACTTCTTTAAACTCATAGAAAAGTAACTTTTTCTTAGTTTTCTCAGTCTTTCTTTCTAAATGAATAATATCTAGTGTGTTTTTTTAAACTCCTTTCTATAGAATAATAATTTTAATGATATTTTCCACACACAGGTCAATCTGAATCAACGGTAAGATGAATCGTCAAGGAAAAAAGCAAGAGGGACAAAACCCATTTGGCTTTCAGCGTGAACCATGATCCAGCGCTTACCTTTTGAAATATCGTGCTGAACTCCAGTCACATATATAAATTGCCAGCATTTCTTTAGCTTGTAGGATGAATGGATATAACTTTCATCTAAGTGAATTATATTTTTGCATGGAATGCAAAATTTTACGTAAATTTTCCCGGCTAGGTACCATCAAATCCAATGTCTTCTTTGCGTACGGTTAGTAAAGTTCTTAAAGTTGGGACTTCTTTACGTACTATGTAAAAAAATGATTTTTTGACGAATGGCACGGACGGATGATTTACCCCCATAAATAAGTAGGACTCGTGTATATGGGGGGGGAGGGGATTATTATACTGGTTAAATTTTTTTTTTGTTCAGAACACATTTTCGTTGTAAATTTTAAGCTGAGTTTTAAATCTTTTTAAATTACTGTTCCTGTTTCTGATTTTTTCAGGTAGTGAATTAAAAAAAATTAACTCCGAGATATTTATGATTTAACTGTCCTTTTGTTTTTTTTTACATTTCGGAGTAGGAAGTATTGATGTTTGCCTAAGATTTCTGTTATTTTTAAAGGGTTCAACTATATTTTGAATATTATCTTTATAAATTTTTTAATGTTGCATGATAAAAGTATAATGCCCTTAAATATCTGACCTTAAATTGTTTGAATAAAAGTTCTGACGAATTGGAGTAAGGTTGTTGTTTTTATAATTAATTTTTGTGATACCTATGAAAATTGTTTGTTTTTGATTTGTATATATACCGCCCCATTCTATAGTGCCCCATCCTATATTAATATTATGATTATTACCTTATAACGAAATACAAGCCCACTTATAATTTGTTTTGTGTTATTTTATTTATGGTAAATTGTAATTTTACTTCGATTAAATTATAGTTTTTTTGCAAAATTTTTGAGAATACAAATATATTATAAAATATGCATTTTGAACGAAGTGTTTTTTAAAACTTATATTCATTGTCTTATGAGCCATCTTGGTGTTGCCATTTAAAACCTAAAAAACGATCGTGGCGCCATCATTTATTTTCTACACTTTCTTGCCAAACTGTACTTCTATTTCCGTTTTTATACTCTATTATTCTAGCTTTGCTACTTCTTAAAAATACTACATCATTTTCTAATCTACTCTGCCATTCTGGTTTTCTATAATTATATGATCTATCATCAGAAGACGTTAATTTAACTCCTAACTTATTACATATAGTGATAGCACTAGCGTACACTATTGTATGAAGATCTAAAAAACTAATGTCATCAAATATAATTTTTGGTAAAATTATATTATTTAATTCAGAAATTAATTTAGATAATTTCTTTGACGTATGTAATTTTGGTAATTTTGGTCTAACTGTGGGCTCTATATCTATATATCTATTTATATTATGATGAAGTAAGTTAGCTAATTCTATAATATTTTCATCTAGTAAGTTTAAATTTGCAATGTTGATTTCCCTAAGATTATAAATAACGTCTAAGTTATTTGAGTTTACTGTAATATCATTGGATTCTTCGACTAGAATATTATCTGAACTATCTACGTTCAATGTATCTGATATAACATTACTACTCGTATTAACTTGTTCTAAATTATTTTCTAATTGCAATCTATCTGCTACTTCCTTTTTTATTTGATCTAATGTTACTACAGGAATTAAATTATTTTTGAAAATTGCCCTCTTTTGGTCTGCTAATCTTTGTTCGTTTACTTGGGCAATCGGATAATTTTGTGAGAAAATTAAATGTAATTTTTTCCTATACAATAACATATCTGTTTCTAATTTAGTTACATAAAAATATGAACGAACGATGAACATATTGACATCGTTCGTCCATTTCATACGCTGCCTAGGAATACCTGCTTTTGTTTTTGGTGGTCTCAGACTATCATTGTTCATCTGTGTAGATGACATAACAGACCTCTCTTCATTTCGGTTGGTTGTAAATGACATATTATCAATTTACAAAACAACACGAAAATGATTATTATTATTAGTTCCTACATTCCAGTAACCAAGCAACTATCGTTACCTAGTAATATCATTTGTTAATTGTCAATTGTCAACAAATAATTTTCAAAATGCCCAAATTAAATATTTTAATTTAAACCTTTTACCTTTCAACGTTGCAAATCTATAATATATTATATTTTAGAATACTGCTATCAAAATAAAATATATGTAATTAAATTTACCTTTAAAATATATTACAAATTAATCTCAAATATTATTGTTTACCTTGGTTACTGGAGCCTTCACAAAAGAGATTTTTTATATCCTATTTATTTATCTAAATAACCTATGGTTTACTGGCAGTTTATTTATTACATAATCTAATATACTTATTTTCAAATATTTATATTTTTTGGGATCAAAACTAATTATTTTCTATCTGATATAATGAAAAATCAGAGAGCTAATGAAATGCAAATGTCTCTATAGCGTTGCTAAGCACCGATTTATGTATATTTATTAGTTTTCCGTGAGTGCAAACCGGCGTCGCCGGAGATATCACCACTCTAAAAAAACCATACCATCATACATCGTCTCATCTCATTATTTTTGAGTATAAATTTAAAATTTTAATGCTTTTATTGAAAGCTCACGATGGAAATAATGTTGCATAGTGAAAATAGCTGTATTTACCTGGATATTATGAAAGGAGTATGCTGTGTCAAATTCTTGGTACCAATGTTGATAATTCCGTATATTGGTACCAACTATCCGAAGCCAGTGGGATTATGACACCCTCGTTTAGGGTATTGTATTGGAGGTTATTATCCAGCACTTACCCGCCCTGGTATAAGTAACAGATGGTTACTCCTTCAAGGCTCTCGCAACGACTTTAATTTTTTTTAAAGAACGAAGTTACATTTAGTTTAGAACGAATTTAGACCTCCAATGTCCCTGCATACGATGTTAGCCAGCAGTATGCAAGTGCTTAGCGGGAAATACAAGATAAAATATGTGTTAGTATGACAAAATATAGACAAGACAATGGGACAGGTTGGTGAAAGTCCGCGGTCGCCCCCCCCCCAAACCTCAAGCCTGCACATAATTTTAGTTAGTAAGTTTAGAATTTTAGTAGTAGTTTTAATAATATACAAAATTGAATCTTTGTAACACGTAAAAAGTAATGATGATGGGGGTGGCGCAAATGATTTAAAGGGCACCGTGCCGTCGTCGACCGACGTCCCTGTTGACGCAGGGACGAGGTCTAGCTCACCCCCAGAAGGGGAAAAAGAAACATAACAAAATATATACCTACATGCAGTTCAGTTCATCCTTCTGAGCGAAGCAAAGAAGAGGTTGTGGGACTAAAAAGAAAAAGAGAACATAGAAACCAAAACAAACGCAAGAAAAAAAATAAAGTCGAGTATGTAAGTTGGGTCACAACAATGTTCCTTGGAATATGAAACTGGAAAAAAAAGAATGTAACACAAAAATGATGAAAAATAATAGGCAGGTATCTCGATGAAACATCGTCTAGCATAGCTTAGTGAAGTCTAAAATAAACAATGAGAAAAGATATAAAATAAGCAAAAAAAAGATAAGTCACACAAAAATAAAAGTGAGGGAGCGGACGCGGATCGGCAGAGACGGGGACGATGAAATGAAAGGCGTCAGTCGATGTATTGAGTCAGTCGTTTATTGATGCTACGTAGCGATGGTAAATTAGGAGTTGCGTAACAGTGTGCAGACAGAAGCGATGTGGATGAGGCACGCAGGTGATGAGTGATGAAGGTCGATGATGCGTGGTGGAGCAGACCACGGGTCTGCATATCGCCAGCATGTAGTTCCGCACCGTGGTGGTGGAGAAGACCTTATCGTCCAGTATGGATGCTCGACGCGGTGAGTCGCGGAGATGGGCTGCGGTGAACCTCGTGAGGAGAATTGAATTCTCAGTGGCAGCGAAGCGTGGCGGGCTTCGACATGCCTGAGAAGTTGCTGCGCACGTGACAAGAAGATGCGGCGGGTCTTATTGTCGCGGGCAATTGAGTCTCTTGAGCTGATGGTGCAATGGACCATGTTAGCTGCTAGATGTTGCGTCCTCGAAGGTTATTGATGCACCGGCACAGTCGGCAGTGAGTCGCCGAGAGTCTGGCCGGTTACCGCACTGGAAACGTTATCACATGATGCACTGTTGTCTGTGTGTGTTGGTGAACTGTTACTGGTACAAGCGTCGACTGGTACTGACTGACTGACTGGCGTTGTATCGCTGCGCTTATATAGCCGACCGTGTGAGTAGCTTCCAGGAGCGCTAAGTAATATTGTTGCGTGCCCGCGCAAAAGGGAGAAGGCTCTCGAACCTTCCGCCGCCGTAACTATGCAACGGCAGGTCACTCGAGGCCTTTCGATGTGCTTCCCAATATTGCGCGGCGTGAAACACAACAATTGTAGGTAGGTTGTCTGGTAAGTTCTTCCAGTGGCGGCGCAATGATTTTGGATAAAGGGGGCGACCGTTGATCTGGTCGCCACAAAAGTAATAGAAACAAAATGTATACAATAGAATAAGATAAAGGTACATAAGATAGAGATAATGTAAAACATAAAATTCTAGCAGTAGATGTTATAAAGTAATAAGGATGTCCGTGGGTTCAGGAGCAGATACACCTGGCACCTACATGATTTTACAGCTAGTCAGCGACTCTAAGATTAGGCCATCTCTCAACCCAGACTTTCGTAAATTTCCTCAAGCACTCAAAGTTCACCTTATTCGAAACGAGATCCGCGTTCCAAGCTGCTCTCGTAGTAACTTGCAAGCCATCGAGCATTTCCTCTCGTTCATCCGTCAAAATCTCGCAGTGCCACAGAATGTGCTCGGCTTAGGGTATGTCTTATTGCTTAATGGAGTGGAGAGGAAAAGGAGGTATGGAAGAGAATGGTGGGAAAGTTCCTGTTGATTTTTCCGATTTGACAGCTGGTAAAGCTCATGCTGACACTGACGCGGTAAAAAGGTACTATCCAACACGGCTACCATCTTGATATGATTGACCGGACACAATGACAAATTTACTAGTTCTGTGAATGGTAGAACTCGCGTAATGTTGATTATTCCGATTTGTCAGCGCACATACGAACTCTGGTGGGGTAAAAAGATACTATGCAACTCGGCTGTCATATTGACAGGATTGACTGGACACGTAACACTCATCAGATTTGGTCACCAAACACAGCAAAATCCATTTCAGGCAATAACGTTTCGATTCTGTCTAAGGGCTTTTTACCAGAGCGATACTGAGAGTACCTACCATTCTGCTTTTACTACTTTATAAATAGTTAAGATTGCTAAAGAAGGTAATAAAAATTGTAAACTTTTTATGAATTTTGATCATGAATTTCCGAGTTTCTTTCCTTTTCAAATTATTTCTCAGCCTTATTCAGCGAAAAAGTACTTTTGTAAAGTTTCAGGCGTAATGTAATTTCTAAGACGTTTCTCTTGTTATAAAACGGTCTCACTTTAAAATCCTCTTCCGCTAACGAAGGTCGGCTTTTGCAAATAATTCGGGAAATTCTCAAATATTCTATAAGTACTGTGATAAACCCCCCCCCCTTTGACGTAGTAAAACCTACCTCTTGGTTTCCAAATGCTGCTACATTGCTACAGCTACAGGCGCAACCCCGGCCGGCCTTTAAAAGCTCGTAGCTCGTCCGTTCTCGCGTCTCTCCCCTGCATTTCTTTTGCAGCGCCTTTTCAACCCCATCACGCAATACTTTTATGCAAACGTGACGAGATGCTCTTAATTAATCAATTGTAATTAACCCCACAACGTTGTGTACTTTTTTGTTTGAGTGGTTTGGTATAGTTAATCCAATTTAATTAATAATTTATTTGTGGTAAACCCTTGTTCTTTTAGATATGGCGTGTTACAATTTGCAAGGCTTCGAATAACAATGACTGAGTCTGACTCGCTTGAAAATTAACTAATTATCTATCTATATTCGTTCAGCTTCCTCCCCTAGCACCTGTTATACACCTACGCTCATCGACGACTATTTTTATTGAAGTAATCTGCATTTTCCCTCCTAGCATCTAATATATAAATTTACATTCAAACGGCGAATTGAGAAGATCCTACCTTTCGATGCGATGTCACGTACTCTCTGCAGCTCTATAAAATGCTATCATGAAAATAATTTGACATTTATGTACATTCTAACAAAAGATTTACACTCAAAGCAGTACGGAGTGCAATAATTCTACACTTATGTTCTAGATGCAGTTTGTTAGTTAGCTAGCTTGTTTTATTTTGTTAATTTGATTCTACGGGTAGGTATTTTGGATTAACATGAGACAGAACATGTGCTGTTTAAATAATTGGACTCCTCCATAGCCCAACTGATAAGGTGATGGTCATAGACCGCCGAATCAGCTTCCAATTCCAACGCCTCCGGAGAATGTTAAGGTCGCAAGCGACGAATGAAAATCGACATGTTTTGCCTTCTGTCGGGAAAGGGTTTGATGTGTGTTTCTGGATCATAGAGTGGTAATGGGAATATTATCGACCAATAAGCCGCCAAATTATAACTATGTTGATGATGATGATGAAAGGTCATCTCATACCGTTTGATATGAGGGTCTGCTCCGATTAATGGCGTGATTGCCGGTGTCAGGAACTGTTCAGGAAATGTGTGGGTGGCACGAGGTTTTGGAACGTGACATCCTACTCTGGATTGATGATGATGTTGAAGTTCTTCAGCATGCCGATGACTTGAGTTCCATTAACTCCTAAAGCACCGGCATAAACATTAAACCGAAGTTGATTAGACAATCGGCAATGTCAGGAGATCGGTGGGGCCGCTCTCTCCTCTGATCTGGCGATGCATGAATTTAATTAAGGAAGATTTTGATGTCACCGATCCTCGCCTTGGCAGTCACTCATGTCCCCAATAGTCCCGTTCTCCGTCCAGCACGCCGCCTCGAACCAGTAGAAATAATGATTACGTTTTTCCTAGGCACGCTACAGAACATGCGCCAGCCTGCAATCGCGATGGTCATCGGTATTTGATTTGAATGAAAAATACGTCCTCTCGCATAACATACACAAGCGTAACTTGGGACCTTCCCCTATATGTGTTACGGGCATATGCTCTACGATAGGCGTACTCCAAGCTCAAACTCAAAAATCAGCTCAAAGAAGGAATGTCAAGCTCGGCGTCCAGGGTGCTGGGTCCAAGAATGAAAGGCACCAGGTCGTGAATCTGGCTTCCCTCCCTTCTATTTTCCCGGCTGCCCTTTCGTCCAGAGTACATTCCCACCCTGATGCTGGATGATCCCTATTCCTATTGTGATGGAGTTAAAAGAACTTTTGCTACTTATGTAGGTGGATATAACGCATTACGCTTAAAATATGAATACCTACTGACGGCTTCATTCAACCGACAATGTGAAAGTTTTTGGCTAAATCGAATATCGAAGGAAATATACCTACCTAAGCGTAAACCAAAAGTAGTTAAGAAAACTTATCCGGATTCCAACAAAGAACCGCCGTTCGGTTGCCAAACGATTCCATATGTCATGTTCCCTTCGTTCCGCCGACAAGGCAGACCCCACACGAGCGTAACCTAAAAGGTAGTGAAGCCCACGCAAATTTCGTCACTTCGTTTCCCCCATGACGAAGGTAGTCCGGCCAGATCGTAATCTTCGTCCTGCATCAAACTGGCCTCCCGCGACGACAACTTTTATCCGCTGGTACCTCGGAGCGGCGGTAGAGGGAGGGCGAAATGGGTGCACGTCCTTTGTTCTCCTGAAGTCCCCCAATGCCTTAGTGACGTACATACGTCGACATCATGAAATGGCTCCGGCCACGCTTCCAATCCAGTCTAGAGCGGGTACGAGATCCACGTTACCGAGAAGTGATCACAAGGGATTCCAATTTGCTCGGACCAGACACGACCATCGCTTACTTCGCCTCCACATTAGAAAAATAGTGTAAGCCCACCTGCATTTCGATCACATCGCCCCCGATAAAGTCGCGTGAGATACTTCCTCATGGTGAAATAGGAAAGCCGGACCCGTTAATCCATTCGACAACCGCCGTCCATTCTCGAGTCGTAACCCGCTCAATTAAGTTTGAAGAAAAAGAGTTTGTTAATTAAGTAGGTGGATATAGCGCATTACGCTTAAAATATGAATACCTACCGACGGCTTCATTCAACCGACAATATGAAAGTTTTTTGCTAAGTCGAAAGAAATATACCTAACCGTGAACCAAAGGTGATTATATGATAAGATATCGAACCAAGTTTATGCAAAGTCCTATGTAAGAGACTTGTTGTGATACCTAAAGTTTGGAATAAGGTGTGGGAAATTTTTGGAATGGGAATTCAATTATGTCAGATTTTGTTAGTAATCAAAAATGCCCATGCTACGCACCCTTCATAAACCGTTATATTACCCAATGCCTTTTCAAAAACCTTCCTGAATATAGTCCCCTAGCTACGTTTAAAAATATTATTACGAAACTCGTAAATAATAATTATCACCTCAAAGGCGCTTTACACATTAACTTATACCTATATTCTATACCTCTGCATTTTGTTACCCGTTATGTATTGGAGAATACCCAATAACCTAGTTTTCTCGACCACCAACAAAGCACTTTTAAAGGATTTTATTGTTGTTTTGTGGTTTCAAAATCCCGTCTTTTAAATGAAGTCTCTCGTCTAAGATTTATTGCCCGAAAGTGTCTTTTGTGCTTCAAATAGTATTTTAGTTCATTGAACCCCAAATTATTATCTTACAACGGTATTGTCTCAAGAATCGTCGCCGGTCAACATCAGGCAGCTCCGGATCGACTTACGGAGGGAACGCTCCTTTTTTTACGATTACCGATAATTACCCGATAGCTTTTTAAATGTTACCGTTATAATTTTCCGATTAAATCATCCGACTTAGATGACATGTTTCCTTATTAAAGGCCCCATTAAGGTAGCTATAATAATAATACTAATATTTGAACGAACCACATAGCACCGCTTTTATGGAAAATCACCTCAAGGGCGCTATATAAACTATAATTCATGTTTAGATCTAGAAAACTACAAGCTAGACGAACAATTATAAACAATTAAAATACTCGGGGAGTAATGATGATTCTATTGTTTTAACCCTGCTTTGTACGAAATCCAAACATTAATGTTGTTAATAATTAATTCAATTTTTCAAACTTACCAAAATCGCCATGTTGCACAAAATAATTTCACAAATCAATTCACTACTCTAATATTTAACTCAAACAAGCATTTCTAAACCACAACCCGTCATGCAGTTATTTATTCCAAGATGCAGCCGTCAAACACAATTCTCGCGTCGATTCGTTGTAAAATTTTTCCTGACCCTGATAAACGCCCCGAAAGCCCGTCCCGTATCGATAATTGACCGCCTCAATTTACAAATTATATTATTTAACTTCATGAACTCGCAAGCCGCAATCTCTGACTTCCTTATTCGCGTGGACTCTTTTTGTTTAATAAAGACGAACTATTCTTTGTTTAATTAAAATGAAATATCCCCGATTTAGAAGCACCGAGCTGGTCTCCTCGCGACTCTCAGAACTTGACGATCTTAATTCTCAACAGGATCTCCCCCTGACTGTCCTCTAACACTTCCCTGCCCCGACTATCTCCTCTTCCAACTCTCTGCCCCCTGACTCCCCCCCATCTACTTGTGTGGTTTCAATAATATATTAGTCACTTCTTCAAATCTTAAGTGATAAACACATCTCCCAATATGCATATTTCAATCGTTTTAATAGTGTTCTGTCACATTACATCCCAAATTCCAAGAAATCAGTGCAACTTTCATGTTTGCTATTTTTTTGTGTGTAACCTTTAGATAACAGAATACAAACTAATTTTGTCTGCGCCGAAGTCATAAATTATCCCAATAGCGCTTAAAAGAAGAGCTCAGTGGCGTACTTCAATCTAATACTCTTTCTCATTACTTGCGTCGACTTTATTGGTTATATAATAACATTATATAAGCATTGTCTGTACACGTTTTCGTTCTTTCTGCGTGCGTCACTATTTAACGAATTCTGCAATCTTATTTTGACAAATATGTCAAATATTTCAACCCGTAATCGGCGCGTCGCTCTCGTATATTTAAATGCACCAACGATCAATCTTTATTGCCTAATTTTTCAACTCCCCACTGCCATAGAAAATGCACAAGACAATTGTTTCACAAATCAATTTGCTCGCGTTAAAGTCAGTCACCACTCGGGCAAATATCCATCGGCCGCCCCTGACTTGATAATGAACCTGAAATATCCATTAGGATTCCTCCTCCAACCAAAGTATTTTGGCACACGTGTTTTTCCTAGTAATGGCCCGGTTTCATAAATCACCCTTAAGAGTTGGAACAGAGAATTGTATTCTGAAACCATACCTTGTTACAAAATTAAATATATTTCTAAATCGATCTCTCAATTTTAAAAGAATTATTTCGTAGGCCTAAAGGCGAGATCATCACAGTACCCACTTTGCTACCAAACCGGTAAATATAAGGCTCAATCAATCTTGTTAAGGACTCTAAGAATGAAAATATCTGAATAGAAAAAAAACACTCAATATTATGTTTTTGTGTACGTAATAATAATTTTATTTCCTGTGAAGTAATAAACTAATTATTCATAATAAAATATCTTGTATTATCCAGTTTGATAAATTGGCGAGCATTATTTTGAAACCACGTGAAGATTCGTTATTATTCGACAAGCACTCATTTGGTGAACAATCATTGTTTTACTTCTTCAATCTTAGCAAAATAACTTTGTGGAATTATTTATTATTTAATTAATAACATATAACTTTGTATAAACCACTTTTTTTGATAAACAATATCGACATGTTTCAATAACAATGTTATCTTCTTCAGGATATGTTAATAATATTAATAATATTAACATATCCTGAAGAAGATAACATTGTTATTGAAACATGTCGATATTGTTTATTAAAAAAGTGGTATATACAAAGTTATATGTTGTATCGAACGTGTGATGCAATTAGATGACGCACCGCTAACAACATTGTTGCACCATTATTACGCGGCAGTACAAAAATACTGATTTCATAACATTTATTAAAACGTGAATCGCCTTTACTATAAAAGCCAGTACAAAAGGAGGAGCTTCATGCAGTCACCAGTCATCAGTTATTGTGGCAGTACCTCTACAGAACTTACTCGATTCAAGACGTCAGTATCGCCGTTTCAAGTTGGAACTTCGAGACTGCAGTCTCTTTCACCTCAAGAGTTCGTCGGAGCGACATCGCCTGCCGATGTGTCTGAACAATACCTACAAAACGCTGACGCCTGAGCCCCATGGCCACCCTCGGGCTCCCTTGACTTGCTGATTCTTACCAAGCCCTTGAAGATGCTGATGCCTGAGCCCCATGGCCACCCTCGGGCTCCTTTGAACTTGCTGATTGTAACCAGGCCCTTGAAGACGCTGACGCCTGAGCCTTATGGCCACCCTCGGGCTCCCTTGACTTGCTGATTCTTACCAAGCCCTTGAAGATGCTGATGCCTGAGCCCCATGGCCACCCTCGGGCTCCTTTGAACTTGCTGATTCTTACCAAGCCCTTGAAGACGCTGCGATACACCTGGCCATCTTGCTCCGGGCTGCTATCCTGGGGCTCCCTTGCATCTCTCTGCCCTGATGATAACGCCTGAGCAAGATACATGATATGGACTCCCGCCACACTTAATAAAAGCAGACCGATTATCCTGAAACCAATCAACATGTGAGTTGCTGCGACCACCCCTGGATGCTGATGCCAGATATGCAGCAATCCACGAGAACATACACCTTCTGGGGCGCAGCCCGTCTCGATTACTAGCAACCAGCGTCCACCGCAGCCTACATGCTCCGATGCAAGAGTATTCCATCTCACAATGCACGGTGGAAGATGCAATACCACTCCACCCCAATGTGCAGAAGATGCCCGTCCAGCATAGAAGCTTGTGACCATACTACGGAACTTCAACAGCTGTCAAGGCGAGAACACATCTCTATCAAGACATTTCGATTGTCAGGCGTCTCTGTGTGCCAGCGCTTATTATCTACAGTTTTGTGCAGGCCTAGAGGTCTCGTACATATGTTATTAATTAAATCATTGTTTTATTTAATTTACTTATTAAACTTAAAATATATCAACTTCACGTGGTGTAATATAAACATAAATATCATGCTTAGAATTACCATTTTTCTATAAGCAAGTTTAATTTAGTTACGTTTTTAATTTAACTAGGAACTAAGCTACACAATTGCTTGCCTTTTCACAATAAACAATAAATTCTGTGTTTTTATTATGTTCAATCTTTTTAGTCCAATGTTTTCTTTCTATTTTATGTGGTGTGTGTAAGTTGGCAGTAAATTGTTAAAAACTTTTTAACTAGAAAAAAATTAAAACGTTATAAAAAATACTTTGTTTAACACTTAATATATTAAATTTCCTCATTTTCTGTATTGATTTATATTTATTACACTTCAATATTCTAGTCTAATTGCTTTTCTTTGGATTATTGACAGTTTTTTTAACTACCCACAATACTATGATAGAATGCAATAGAATAGTGGTCCATGTGTAGTGTAACAATTGTTGCATCAATTAATAAACTTGTTTTTTTTTAACTAAACTTTTCCAGAGTCTTCTAAGGAAAGATACATTCTTTGCCATTTTTTGGCAATAAAACCGGCATTTTCTTCAAGAGACATCTTTGAGTCTAAAATTATTCTCAAGTACTTCATATTAACCTTTTCATAGTTTTCATAGTCCATCATCACTTGGTGATGTTCATCTTTCTTTTGGTTACAAATGAATGTGTGCATAGTTTTCGAAATTTGAGTTTAAGTTTGTTAATTTCAGCCATTGCGATGATAAATTGTTAATTTGATCATTGTTTTCTCAATTATACTTTCATAATCTTTACCTACGACATAAATAAGCAAATCAATCTTATCTAGCATTCTTATATGACTCGAATAGTATGTTTAATATAAAAGACGAATTAAAATACACCTAGTACGGATCCCTGTGGCACTCCCAGTTCAATATTAAAAAAACCGCTCTGCATAATTTTGGATTAGGATGCAACTATTTATTATTAAGAGTGTTAATACATGGAAAAGGCTAATCTCAAATCTATTTAGGTAGGTATATGAATTAAACACCGCTATTAAAATCATACCCTGATACTGGCGAGCCCTAGTGGAGTTAATAATTATATTTTAAACAACGTAACGTTTTTATTTATTTACTAGCTTTTACCCGCGGCTTCGCTCGCATGGTATTAGTGGTAAAATACTGGCATAATTATTGGCATAATTGTTATTATTCTCGCTTTTTATTCTAATAAAAAATAATTATTTTTTAATAGAAAATTTTAAAATTTGAGAATGACGTTTCGCAAATAAAAATTCTATTTTAGAAAATATTTAAATTATAGAAATTTATTTTAAGTACCTACTCCCCTAATTTATTCTGATGATTTCGCCTCAAGTAGGAATTAGTATTTTATTCATATTTGAATCCAGAGAATAACCTAAAGAAATAACAAAATTACAGCCCACGTCAAATAATTACATAGCAACGCTATGTTTTTCGTCCGGACAATAAACATTTTTAGAGATAGGTAGATAAACTATGACGCCAACAAAGTACTATTTTTAGGGTGAATTGCCTAATTAAAAAAAAAACATTTTTTCCAAGGTAACAATTTGTTTGACGTTTGCAATAACTCGATTTTGTTAGGGACAGAAAACGTATGAAAAATAATTGCATAACGCTACAGATTATTCATAACGCCAGAGCTTACCAATATATATAGCCTATGTTACTCGCAAATAATGTAGCTTTCGATTAGTGAAAGAATTTTAAAATTCTATTCGGTGTTTATTGCGTGAAAGAATAACACTCATCCATACAAACTTTCGCCTTTATAATATCTATAAGATTGTTGTGAAGAAACAATAAATAAATAAAAATAAATGCTGTCAAAATGCACCTACTACGAGCAAGATATTAAAATTTGTTATAGTAGGTACCTATGTAGAATAGAATACGTTTTTGAAAAAGTACATAAGTACCTATATTATTAATACACTGTTACATTAAATAATTAATTATAAATTTCAGTTGGCGTCGCGTTTGGGTCCCACCCAGGCTTCTTGAGTTCATTTCCTCGGCTGGCTAACTCCTCCATCACGACACACGCAGCACTTTCGGCTTACTATGGTGGTGGTAGGAAATTTTCAAAAATTGACAGTTTATTCGTAACCCGGGAATGTCTGTCTTTCTTTTACATAAAAAAATTAGGTATTTATTTTAAATACTTTTATGGACATTGGAAAATCAGGCAGTCAGAAATTTATGGATTTGAGTTTTCCCTAATCAATTAATCTTTCGCGAAAAATAAATTCATGGTTTGTTAATATCTAAACAGCAGGTTGGGTCCCCGCAGAGCTAAGCAAAGAGGCTGAAACGTCAAACAACTATGTATTGGCACACAATCATTGCTTCACATTCATTTATCGTTTCAGAACACCCTTCTGTTGTTTTGACTCTTGACATGGCCTGACTCAAGTATTTTCGGTTCACTTGACCGTGCCACGTTTTCCTCGTGCGCCCCAGACTTCTTCTAGACTTCTAGCACTCCTTTTTTCTTTTTTTTTTATATAATGTATGATGTTAAAGAAACTCATTGGTTAATCTTCTCAATTCTAATATATTTATCATATTTACGTTCGATGTACCTTCGTGCAAATAAAAATATTTTCATGCCTTCTTGTTGACTACCTACGACATGCTTGAGACAATACAAATTTTTAGTTATGGGAATGTGAGGAATGATTAGGCATATATTTAAAGTACATAAGCATGAACTTCAAATTACACACGGACGAAATTCTGCATGGAAGGCATTAAATACGGAGAGAATTACACCTACAACATTTAAAATGGGGAAAACGATAAACAACTCCATTACTCCGGAAGTTTGGCCATTTTACTAGGTTATTTCACGTAGATTGCCCATCGCCTTATCTACAAAATTCCCGTCGGCTTAGTTTATAGTAATTAATATAACACTGATAAAAATATGCGTGTTCACAAAGCATAACTTTGAAGTAATCTTAAAAAAATGATAATTCCGTCTATGGTAGTCCTAGGCAGAGCTCATAAGTGCGTCATCGAGAAGCATTATAAATCGATCAATGCTTGAAATCTAAACATAGATAGCCAAAAAGGGAATTTAAAAAAAAAAGTGTTCAAGAAGTATGAGATGGATACAACTAACGGTGAATAAATTGCTTGAAGTACCTAGTTCAGCAAAACGTTACTCGCGGATAGAGTGAAGACCTCAGAAGAAGTCTGGTAGTTGTATAGTAGATATTATGTTATTGTCATGAGTCTACTTAGACACCAAATCCAATGTATTTAAATAAACTGTCACTATAAATACATCAATCACCACAAAATGCTCTCCCCTAAGAAAATATTTTCTACAACACTCCTGATGATAACAAAATATTATTGGATAGGCTATATGACTTGCAGTAGCCGGCCACACCAAATTATTTTCCCTTTAATATTGAAATTGGTCGCAAACCACTTGCTGTTTTTTTGGATCTAGCAAAAGCATTTTATACTCTCTCCCACCCTACTTTACTTAAAAAACTTCAACAAGTTGGAATAACAGGGGTTGCCCACACATGCTTTAAAAACTATCTAACAATCCGAACACATAAAATGCCTATCTACTCTGATAAAGCTTATCTACAAGCTAAAATTATATATGTCCTACTGTGTACCTCAAGGCAGCTTACTAGGCCCACTATAATATACCATGGATATTGGTTATATTAAGTGGGCCTAGTAAGCTGGGCTTAATACTTGAAAATGAACATGGCGCATAATAAAAGTATAGCATTGATTAGAACAGACAAATCTACACACATTTAACCGTAGATAACTAACCTTATTTTAAAACGCTTATTACTAACTTTCGTCATTTCGGCTACGCCGTATAAAAGGGAGGCTTTTAAGGGTTTGTGGAATAAAATATTTATATGTGTTTTACTTATTTATTTCAATAATCATTTGTTAACATGTTTATAAGTTTTTTATTTACTAAATTCACATTTTAATTACTTTGACAGTCTTTAAATTGAGACCAGAATTTTTACTCATTTGAGCATTTTTGTTTTTTTAAATGCTTAAATCTTATTAAATAAAAAAAACAAAGGCTTGGAATATTAAAATTAAGTAATAAAACCAACAAAGGAAAGACACATTCTAGAAAAAAACTATTAATTAATACATTTTTTGTGACAAACCAGCCACCATGAGTCGTCGAAACGACGTGGTGGCTGGAACGGCGCACACATGGCCCCTACACAAAAAACACACCCGTGCGCGAGCTGCGGGCAGTGTTGCCATCAGCGCTTGGCTTATATCGCCGTTTCTCATGCAAAAAGTAGCCTAATGTAGCCGAATTTCAGTTGCAGTAGCCTAAAGTAGCCCAAACGCTAAAATATTAATATGAAAAAAATAAAATGTAATTTTGATCAATTTATTTATAATGTATTGATAAATAGGCCTAAGCTTAATATAAAACACCGTAATGCATCAAAAGAAAGTAAAGTAATACAGCATTTTAAAAAAAAAATTAAAAAATAAATATACAAAGATAAAGATGATTCCGATTCGTCTTCTGCTAGCAATAAAAAGGCATCAACAAGACTTTCCGCCGTCGTCAGTAGTATTAGATATAGTTGCTGTGCTAGTGCGTAGTGGCTGAACTGGCGCAAGATCCACCGGAGTTGCTTTTCTACCAGCGCGCTGGTAAAAAAATGTACGCCTGTGTGTGGTTAGTTTGGTGACCGGCCAAACCAGAATGAAACCAACTCAGAACCATCTCAGAAAGGTCATTAAGAGTGAAATTGGCAACACTGGCTGCGGGTCGACTGAGATTAGCCGGAATCTGGAATGCGTACGATGACGCACTCAAAATTTATACCACTTTTTTCGAGTTCGCGTCGTCCTTTTGGAGAAGGTTAGTGATCAAGGGTTTATCGAAAAAACACAATATATGAAATTTTCCGTATTATTAAAATATAATGTTCCCAATAACTTTTTTAAATTTATATTGCTTCCTGTGTGGAGCTATTTACCGCTCTATAGAGTTGTGATTCGTAGTAGCATCTACTGTGTTTTTAAACTCTTTCAAACGTCAGTTTTTATAATACACTTTGGCGTACATTTTTATCTAGGATTTTAATATATTTATCCTATTTTCTTTGAAATGTCTATATTTGTCATTCAGTTTACTTACGGTTTCGATTTTTTTTGTATATGTTTTTTAAATACTGTTTTTACTTTTGTGTCTACATTTATTATTCTTACCATTACATTATTATATAGCCTAAATACGACTGCCATGATACGGGCATACGCTATGTTTGCTGGTCGTGATAATGCTAATTAATTGTAATGTAAAATTTATATGTTGGCAAAACAATGTCAGGCCGGGACACTGAATGAAACCGATCCTTTATTTTCAAAATCCTCCCAAGGCCAGCCCTGAGCCAAACGACGTCCTTGGCGCTAATGAAAAGCTCAAGGGCGTGGCGTGCTAGGTGTTATCCGCGCCTGTTTACTTGATCAACCTCGAAACCTCCCACAAGTTTAATTAAAAATATTTTAGTATTTTACAAGGCAGAACAGCTTGAACATGATTTAAACGGAGGATCTTATAAAAATAATAAGCCAATTTGAGTTGAATGTCCTGTCCTGGCTTGACGTGGTTTTTGGTATCTGGAGGTCTGGAGGAGTCTCAGTCACAACTTAACTTTTTTTTTGTGACTTTCCGATTTTCTTATTGATAAAATATTGTTGATACTTTATTTAATCATTCCTTTCCATTGGTTTCCACGATGCAGTAATAATAATACCCATCAAAAGAATTAATCATTCATTAACTACTCGTATAATAGAAACGAAGATGCAATTTTATTGATAGCCTTGTATTGAAGATTTGCATAATTATTTGAATGCATCAGCTCTACAAACTCAATTTCGGAAAATTAATGTTACCAGATTTATTTATTTATTACAACTGCGATTTAATGATGGAAGGAATGTTCTTAGAATATAATATGCACGACGCAATGATGATTATAATTTATATATTATTCATCCCTACTTATATTCATATCAGTTAGTGCATTAGCACGACATCATCATTATATATCTTTGAGCACTCGGAGTAGGTTAATGTCGACCATTGCGCCAAGGTTTCACAATGTTGGTTTTTTATGTGTGAACATCACATAATAATTCCACTGTCCAGATCTAGTGGGAGATTGTAGGTTTAACTAATCGCTAAATTTAATCAATGTTATAATGTTGGTTGAAATTATGGAGGCGAAAGCGAAGATGTTGGTTGAAAAGTAGCAGGCTATTGGCAATGGTTCCCATAACTCCAGATATTTCAGTGGCATAATAAAATTGAAAAAAAAAATTCTAACGATTCTGAGAGTATAGACTCTCCGATTGTGACGAAAGACGACTAAAATTTGATCTGCCCGAAAGTTGCCAAAAATAGGTAATACGTATAGACGGTCGGTTTGGTCAGTTTGCTTTGAGGAATGCTAATATCACACAGCGCAGCATCTTTAGCTATTTATTTGAGAAGAAGGTGACCAATGTTGGCTAAAAAGTTACTTCATGGAATCTTTAAAAAAAATTATCACCATTATTTATTGAGTTTACCAATGCCTAGTATTAAATATGTATTCATAAAATTTCTTTGATGTGCGAAAAACCTGTTTCCACTTGTTTTTATCGGAAATTCCAGTTTTTTTCTTCATACAGCAGACCAACTATCGGCAACTAACTAAATTTATGAATGATACACACAACACGAAGGGAAGCAACGTAATCAGCCTCCGACGTTGCCTAATATAATTAGATTGAGATTATAAAAATGACTATACCATGTACAATCGCATTTATAACTTTCTCGAAAACTTTGAGATAATATGTCCACAACAATTTGGATTCCGTAAAGGCCGTTCAACAACTCGGGCAGTTTTAAATTTTTTGAACAAAATTCTGAAAAATATTTATGTTAGCAAGAAAACCGTTGGATTTTTCTCGACCTCTCAAAAGCATTCGACAATGTTGATAATGAGCTTCTTCTAATTAAACTTGAAAATATGGGTATAAGAGGTTTAACAATAAAATGGTGTGAATCATACCTAAGAAAATGTTAGCAGAAAGTTAAAATTCAAAAAATCGATTCAGTACATGGTAGAATCCAAATGGAGAACAATTAACAAAGGTGTGCCACAAGGAAGAATTCTTGGGCCTCTCCTCTTCCTTATCTACATAAATGAACTTCCATTTATTGCTGGCACAGAATGTTCAATGTTTGCCGATGACACCGCTTTGTTGTTTGATTGTAATGGAGACTTGCCAATTAATAGCTAACTGACTGTTTTTTTTAATTTTTTTATTAATAATTTTTTTGGTACATACATTGGTATAATTTTACAATACTTAAGGTTTTTTTTTAAATTAAGGAATAAAACAATTAGCAGATTAACCAAAAAAATCCCACATAGGCATCGCCTGTTAGTGGGTATACTTGTGTGTTTTTAAAACGGTTTAAATTTGACTCATATACATACATCATCTTTGTAAATATTAAAGCATAAAATTAAATAAACAAAAAATAAAATCTTACTAATATTATAAATGCGAAAGTTTGTATGGATGGTTGGTTGGATGGTTGGTTGGATGTTTGTTACTCTTTCACGCAATAAATATCGAATGGAATTTAAAAATTCTTTCACTAATCGAAAGCTACATTATTTGCGAGTAAAAACAGCTTTATATATTAGTAAGCTCTGGCGTTATGAATGAGCTGTGGCGTTATGAAATTATGTATCATACGTTTTCTGACGCTAACAAAATCGAGTTATTGCAAACGTCAAACAAATTGGTACCTTGGAAACAATGTTTTTTTTTTTTTTTTAATTTTAGGCTTAAAAAGAGTGCTTTGTTGTGATTAAAAAGAGTACTTTTTTGGCGTCGTAGTTAATATCTACATATCTCTAAAAATGTTAATTCTCCGAACAAAAAGCATAACGTTGCTATAAAGCATAGCGTTTGAAGTGGACTATTTTTTAAGGTTTTTCTGGATTCAAATGTGAATAAAATACTAATAAAGGGAGAAGGTACTTAAAATAAATTTCTATTACTATAATTTAAATATTTTCTAAAATAGAATTTTTATTAGCGAAATGTCATTTTCAAATTTTGAAATTTTCTACCATAATTATTTTCAGCAAGAATAATAACAATTATGCCACGAAAGCCTAAGTCGAATCTAAGCAAAAGCTCTAATAAAGCTCGAGCTATGAAAGTTGCAAGACTTGAAGAGACATTTCCACAAGCTTATGTGCGAAAACTTAAACATGCGTTGTTTCAGGCAGCACACAGAGCTGCTGAGTCAATAGAACAATCCCAAGCTCGCCGTCAACAGCATGCTGAATATCTATCATCTCAACGGGCTGCTGAGACACCAGAACAGTCCCAAGCTCGCCGTCAACAGCTCAATGATCATAAAAATCAGTTTAGCCGTTCTTGAGTTATAAATGGTGTAACTAACCAGACTTTGTTTTATATATTAATTTTTTTTTAAATGAGCTCCGTATAGGAGACGGTGAGGAAAATAATTTTCCATCTAATGTCATTTTGGGGATGATGTGTGGAGGGTTTTTTTAAGGAAAGGGAGGAGAGGAGAGTTCTTAGAAGGAAAGGGGTTTAAGGGGTGGGAAGGAATCTGATGTTCAATATTTACCAGTCAACCACCTCCAAGACCTAGACAAACCTCACCCCATGAACCCGGGCACCCCTGCTAAATCACCAAAGTAGCGAATCACTTGGGGTGACCTATGGCAGAGGTGTTGGTTATTCAATAAAGGTTCCCGGGGCGGCGGTACCCATTCACGCCTCCCAAATTTGGATTAATATCGCAGTTTCAATAAGTTACTACTTCGATTCAGATTTTCAATATTTTATTTGTATGCAAACATTAAAAAAAATGTTAAATTAAAATAAAATAAAACAAGTTGGTACGAGAATTTTTTTTGTCTTATAGATATTTGTTGTTTATAGTATGTGATTTTTTTTAAACAGAGAAAATTGGAGGAATGGAAAATGACATAGGCTACTTTTTATCACGGAAAAAAAATTTCATTAACGTGGGAAAATTCTTTATACAGTAATTTCCCACTAATACCATACAAGCGAAGCCGCGGGTAAAAGCTAGTAAAAAATAAAATTAGTGTTTACTGAATTACAATTCAAACAACATGTTTATAAAGATTAAAAAAATTGTTAAGTTATATCAGGTCAGTTGTTATAGCAAGTAAATGTTTGTATCAATGGTATTCATCCAAGACTTTATTATATTTTTATATTTGCTGAAGCAGGATATATTTTTACATTCAATTTCTGTAGTCTTAAAGAGAGCATTATACATTTTTGGTACAATAAAATACGCATGTCTTTGTGCAAGCCTAGTTTTACACGGTGGAACTTCAAATACATTATTATACATATTACTAAATCGGTTTTTATTTTTCGTAAAAGAAAATATATATTTTAAACATTGTATACAGTAAATTTTTCTTATCTCTAACAATTCAGCTTCTTGGAATAATTGCAAGGAGGGGTAGTTCATATCTTGTTGCAACATTATTTTTAGTATTAATTTTTGGGTTATTTCTAGTGGCTTAATGTGCGTATTATACACACCCTCCCCCCCCCATCCAATTATTCCATAAGGCACTGATGATTGCACCAATGCATGATACACCAATTTCATTATTTTAATGTCGACCATGTAATTTAAACGTTTAAAAATATAAGTTAAATACCTAAGTTTATTTACAAGCTATGTGATCTGTCCATTTGAGTTGGCTGTCTATTATAATTCCTAAGTATTTAACCTTATTCCCAGTATTCATTTTTGTACAGTTAGAGCATGAGACAGGATTGCAAATATTTTTGTGAAATCTTATATTTAAGGGAGTTAAGGGTGCCGCTTTTTTGGTATTATGAAATGGAATATAAAGAGTTTTTTCACAGCTGAGAGTTAGAAGATTTATATTGAGCCATTCTTTGACAATGGATGTGCCCTTATTTGCATTTTCAGAGACCTCGTCCCAGGATTTACCTTGAACTGTAATTGCAGTATCGTCGGCATATGAGAATAGTTTTCCCGGAATGCTAATATTACATAGGTCATTAACATAGATTAGGAACCAATAACTGTTCCTTGTTATCACAAAATCTGTAATTCAACACAAACCAAACTCAAATTCTAAAAGTTTGTCCAGTTTTAAGCTACACCTAATATAAACATAAATGTAAACTTTAATAATAATATTATTGAACCTTCCAACACGTGTTCAATGCTGGGAATACAACTAGATACAAATATAAACTGGAAATAACATGTATAAAAAATAGTAGCAAAAATCATTAGCTTTTCTTTTTTTCTAGGTACACTGAGAAAAGTATTAAAAGGTTATGTATATTAAATTATAAAATACGGTTTTATTTTTTGGGGACACTCAGTAAACGCCAAAGATGTTTTTGTCATCCAAAAGAGATGAATTTGAAAAATTACAAACTCTGCTCGTCTGTATTCATGTAGACCGATGTTTAAAAATCTGAAAATATTGACAGTCACATTATATAAAACAAAGTCGGGTTAGTTACACTATTTATAACTCGAGAACGGCTGGACCGAATTTGTTGATCTTTGATTTGTTGGATTTGTCTCCTTCCCGGATAACATAATAACTATTAAAACATTGCGAAAATTCGCGAAAAAGAAAGTTATGAAGAAAATTAATTTTTTCGTACATTTTGTATGGAACGAATTCTCATATTTTGAAAGAACTGCAGCATTATTGTGATGGGTATAATATTGAACTGTGCATGAATTCCAATGAATTCCAATAATTCAAAAACGTCAAATGTCAATGCGCTGATTGTTTTGCATTTGTTCTTAATCATATAATGCTGCCCCTCTTTCTAACATGCTAAATGTCAATAGTCGGAAATGAGACAAACGGTGAACGTATGTCTGCAACCCCTCCAAAGGAAAAACCCAACATAAATCTCTGAAATGAAACAAA
Source organism: Limnephilus lunatus (assembly GCA_917563855.2). NCBI lineage: Eukaryota > Metazoa > Arthropoda > Insecta > Trichoptera > Limnephilidae > Limnephilus > Limnephilus lunatus. The sequence continues at coordinate 71,011,199 of OU830598.1, read as the reverse complement.
TTTTACATAAGCTCCACACAGGAGGCCCTGAGGAAAGTAATTTCTCTCAGGACCTATGTCATCTTAGGGGATGTTGTGTGGAGGGTCTTTTTGAGGAAGGGGAGGATAGGAAGTTCTGGGAAGGAAAAAGGAATGAGGGGTGGGTAGGAATCTGGGGGCCAGTGTGTCCAGGAGTGATGGACGTATGAATCCATCCCTCCAACTGCGGTGCAAGGCAATGGGTCAAGACAGTCTGGCTGGAAAGTTCAAAAGGCCTCCCTTAACCAGTATCTCTCGATCCGTCCCGCCACGCAGCAGGTGGGCAGAAGCATCCGCCGCCAAGACCCGGAAAACTTCACCCCATGAACCCGGGCACCCCTGCTAAATCACCAAACGTAGCGAACCACTTGGGGTGACCTATGGCAGAACTGTTGGTTATCCAATAAATTGTTCCCGGGGCGGCGGCACCCGTACCCGCCTCCCAAATTCCCGTAATTAAGTGGAAAAGAAGAAAATCACAAAAAATCCGTACACAACGACATCTCTGATACTGACAAAAACATAACACGGACAGCTGCGCATCGATGATTGTTTCATTGTATAATTTTTAATTTAGTAAAAAAACTGAATTCAATTCAACAGTTATTGATTCTGAGGCGGTACGAAGTTCGTCGGGTCAGCTAGTATACATATATAATGGTGTTATGCATGTAAGTGCGATCATCTACAGTCAAATTCCCACAAAAAAACTCAACACATAAATACGCTACAAGGTTCACAGAAAACTTATTAATACCAAAAGCAAACAAAACCATATTCCAAAAAGGACCATATTACATGGCCATTAAAGCATATAACAACTTTCCACATAACATTAAACAAATACAAGATACACACAAATTCAAATCGTCACTAAACACTTTCCTCATAACAAAATATCATTACACCTTAAGTGAAAACCTCACATAAATGAAACACCTATTTTGTATTTTTGTTGGTATATTTGTATTTTATTTGTATAAAAATTATAATATTTTTCTTTGCATAAACATTATAATATAACATGTAGGTATGTGGTTAGCTAGAATAAATGTGGTCTACCTATAAGCTACACGATTTGTAATTTTTTTTTTTTTTGGATTTGACTTGATTTGATTATAGATATATATGCATTTATAAAAGTGCATTTATTTATAGAAATGCTATTATTTTATTTTTTGGAATAACTTAATGAGAAAAACCTGAAATCATAACGTAACAGTATTTCAACTCCTGGATGCGACTGAAATTCCAAATTCTCATTTTTCTTCTTCAAACTTTGCAAAATAACTTTGTGGCATTATTTATTTTTATTATCTCATTTTTCTGTTTCAAAATTTCGTTTCAGAGTCGCTAATATTGTTTAAAACGAATAAATATAATTTTAATGTTTAATTAAATGAACACAATATTTGAGAAACTCAATGGATTATCTTAAAACAGAAAAATATACTGTCACATCTAGGACTCGAACCCAGGATTTTTTGTTTCTGATTTTGCTGATTTCAAATATTCGATTTAATTTCGCTAATATTATCTTTATTTAATTAAATATTACAATTTTAGGTTGTACTCAATAAGTTAAAAATAAAAATAAATATTCATCCTAGACTGGCAGAAAAGTCAATAGATGTCGCATATTAAAAATAAAAATGGATAAAATGTATCCCAAACACCATCTAGATAGCATTTAGTTCGGGTTTAATTAAAGATAGCATCCAATAAAAACATGCGTTATGAAAATCAAGATGATGTTGGTAGTTCTTAGAAGAAGTATGATACAGTTAAATATGACCGAATCGGATAGGGACAAATCAGCACAATTGATAGATCTCCGCCAGCTCGCCAAGGCGAAGGTCGTGGGTTCGAGTCCTAGATATGAGCGTATATTTTTCTGATGTTTCTCTTTTCAGACTTTCGATTGAGTTTCGCTAATATTGTCTTAATTTAATTCAATATTACAATTTGAGGTTTTACTCATTAAGTTAAAAATGTAATATATTATTAAATAAAATAAAAACAAATCACTTTGCAAACATCATTTATTTAACCAACATTATCGACATATTTTTTTGTGCCAACCAACTATGAATATTTTTTAATGTAAATAGAGAGTAAATTTTTTTCTTCATATAAATACAATAGGTTTCCAATTAGATATCTTAGAAATTAGAAAAAAAAGTGGTAATAGCCAATTGAATATTATTAATAACCAAATAATTAAAAAACAGCAATCTCTTAATTTTTTTTATTTTAATACTTTTATTTATAATTAATTATTTTTATTTTTATACATCTTGATTACTCCTTGGTTATTTTTTGTTAATTCATGAAAGGTTTTAATATACTCTTTTCAAGTTCGAATCAACAGAAAATCAGTACAAAATCATTCGCTTGGAGACACTAAGATAGGACACTATAAGTTATTTCTGTGGATATACAGTAATGTATGTAATGTTACCAACTGTGTTGCTACGTTATTAAAATTTACTTTAACGTTTAGTTATTATTGACATATTAAATATTGATCTTATTTCACGATTGTATTGATAATACCAGTAATAGTATGGCAAATTTATACCTTTAGGTAGTAATTAATGAGGTATTAAAGTTTACGAATATCGAACCCAGTTCTCTCGTCTAACCGGGACGTGCGCGTTAACCAATTCCGCCATTGCCACCTTCTGTCAAACCGTCGTATTTGTCAATCTCATATTTCAAATTTTTAGAATTAATAATATTACCTACAACTAATTAATTTTTCCATATTTTTTACATCGTCATTCGGCTCCTTAACAACCAAAATAAAGTACGTAATTTAAAATTACATTATTGCGCTTTGTCCCATCAATGACGCGTGATCCCAAAAGAGATATTCATATGTAGAAGGACATAAAAATACATAGGCATATGTTTATTTATTTCCATATATTACAGTATATACCTAATTATTAACATTTTTACATAATATATTTTGCAATTTAATTTTTTTGGGTGTAAGGTAGGTTTGAGAATCTGAAACTGTGGATGGGTAATGTTGTATATTTCGTGAACACCTCACTCGGAGAACCTGTATTAGCGATTCGTTTTTGAAATATTCATTTTGGGAGTACACATTCTCAAAAGCGTTTCTTCTCAGGTACGTTAGCCTTTTCCCACCAAGTGGAATTGATTATTTTCTAAATATTTTGTTTGTTGTTTGACAGATAACGTACTTATCGAGTTACAGTACAAGATTTATTATTTTGACATTCTGAAAATCTCGGAAGATAGTTATACAAGAAAGTTTTAAGATTATAAGGATTAATTACGAGAAATCGCAATTATATCCACTGTTTTAGAAATTTCCCTCTGCCATAGTATATGCTGGGCAAGAACATTTATTAAGCTGCTCAGTACACCTATCTTGAACAAGCCACGATCACCCATTTTCTTAACCACGGGTTTCTACATCCACTGGCACATTCCACTTCCAGCAGTTGCACGTGGCAATGCCATGGTCCACTAGCTCCCTTGAGTATATCCATATTCATTATGTAATTACGGTGAATGTATTTTTGTAGTTATGAAGGAGGCAGTCCCGCTGCTAGGAGGAGATGGCGAGGGCTGTGACGAGGGGTGCGCGGTGCGGCGAGCCAAGCGCGCCGAGTGGGCGGGCCGGAGAGCGCGAGCCGCGGGCGCCGCTGCTGCCCTGCTGCTTCTGCCCGCCCTCTACCTGATAGGCCGCCCGCAGCAACGTCTGCTACCTCCCGCATGGTACCCCCAGCCAGAGCCCTCCACGATCATCACACCAACACACCCAGGTAGTAACAGAGTCAAACTATCTGCTTCTTCTTTCATGCCTGTTCTACACTCTCAGCGAATCTACCTGATGTTCCGTGAGTGCGGCGGTACAGCAAAATAACGCCTCGTATGCGACCTGTGTACCGTCTCGGTTCTTGTTTCCAACGAGCCATTGGGACAGCAACCAATATATAACATTTCAATCCAAGTATCATATATAGTCCAAGAGCCCATGACGATCAGACTTTCGTCATTTTATAAAACCTGAAAGTTTCTCTGTGTATATCTCTAATAGTATTGTCGCATGTCTCGCGACTCTCTTTCAGTATTGTCGCGCATCTCTTTCAGTATTGTCGCATGTCTCGCGACGAACGGTCGCTTAACGTGACTGACACTGCAAAAATAAACTGCTTACAAACATAAATTTAACACCTTCGGGACCATGTTCCAAAATGGAACTCAAAATAAATATTGAAAAAATACTTACGGAACGTAATAAAATTGGCAGTACAAAAGCTGCCAAAGAAGCTAAAACCGAAATTGAATCAATATTAATCAATATCGAAGACTCATGGAAGCTTGAAATAACATCACTACAAAACACAATAATTAGTCTACAAAATAAAGTAATTCTAAATCAAGAGGATTACATAGACAAATTGGAAACATTGATAAAAAAAGCTTCAAGTGAGGAAAAAAAAAATATGAAGAAAAAAGTTACGCAATGGTGGTAAGGGAGAAATCGCACCCAATACCCAAAGCAAATTTTGCGCTACTAATCTCCTCAAAAAAAGACAAGCCTGCAGATGAAATCGAAAAAATATTAAAAGACAAAATAAAAGTATCCAAATTAGGAATAGGAATTTCTGGACTAAAAAAACTTATCAAAACAAAATAATACTAACATGTGAGAAACAAACTAATACCGAAAAAATAATAAATGAAATCAACAAAAACCCAGATATTGAAATACACGCTAATGAAATAAAGAAAAAAAACCTTGCAATGGGAGTTGATGCTTGCTACAAGGAAGAAGAACTACTTATAGATTTGATAAATCAAAATGAAGATATAAAAAACGCCATGACCTCAGAAACTGAAAATGAACCCATTATTGTCAAGAAAAAGCTCAAGAACAAAAAATCGGAAAAATTATCAAATTTCATTATCCAAACTACAGCAAAACTAAGAAAAATAATAATATCGAAAGAAAGGATCAACATTGGATACTCAAAAGCACACGTAGAAGACTGCTTTCCACTCATGCAATGCTATCATTGTCTTGGATATGACATACATCACTAAGATGCCTTGAAAACATGAAGAGTCCCAGATGCCTCCACTGTGCAGGAGAGCACAAAATACAAGACTGCCCCAAAAAACAAGAGCCTGCCAAATGCCACAACTGCACTAACAGAAAGGGTTACCAAAATGAACATCCAGGTAACAGTTACCTATGTGAATTCCGCAAGAAAATGTTAAAAAATGCACAAATGCGAATCGAATACGAGTAAGTTTGCATTTTGCATACTTATTTTTTTATCCCCTTAAATATGAATAATTTTTACACTAAACAATTAGATGATTCTCTTAATATTGCGGAACATATTTGTGACACTTTAAATGATTGTAATAACATTGTAGATAAAATACCGAATTCATTCTCAATATTACATTTAAATATTAGATCAATGAAACGAAATTTTAATGAATTCTTACTTTCAATTAATTTACTAAATCATAAACCGGACGTTATTGTGTTAACTGAAGCATTCACCAGCGATTACAATAAATTTTGTATAATATTAACCGAAATAGTGGTATTGTTGTATTTGTTAAATCCTGCTATTCAAACATCACAGTGAAAGAAGTACATATGCAGCGAGTTAATTGCTTAGATATTAATGTAACTGTAAATAAAGTATGTTTTAATATTATCGCAATTTACCGAACGCACGGATCTAATGAGTATATATTCATGGATGAATTAAGAAGCATTATTTTATCAAAAAAAAATAATCAGAACATAACAATAATTGGTGATTTTAATTTAGATGTTTCTAACGAAAATAATAACAAAATAAAAACTGAATTTATCAATCTTATGTCAGAAATGAATTTTAAATTATGTATAAAAAATTATACTAGAGAAATTACGGGTCAACGTCCTTCATGTATTGATCATATATGGTGCAACACTAAACATACCGACAAATTACTTACGATAATATTAAAAAATAATATTACTGACCATCACACTTGTATCTCTATACAACAACTTAATAATAATAATAATTCCTCCTTCTGTTCGTCACTCCCTCACTCGCTTCTCCAAACTTGCTATGGACTGGCAAATACATACCGTAAGGGACTGGATTGACAGTTTAAAATGTGGACACTGTCAACTTTATGGCCACACAGCGTCGAAATGTAACGCTGACACACCTACCTGTTCTCACTGTGGAAAACTTGGACACAATCGCGACGCTTGCCCGACTCCCGAAAAGCCACCAGCATGTGCCACATGCAAATTTTTCAGAAAACCGGCCACTCACAACACTGGCTCCCCTGACTGTCCTGCCCGCCAAGCCGCTGAGAGACGCGAATTATCTCGTGTCAATTTTTTAGGCTAAATCAGAATCGACACCTTATTAATACTAACTTTTCGTCATATTATCAAAATATTCGTGGTCTCAATACCAAGCTTAACTCCTTTAGATGCTCCGTTAATATATGCCCTTATGATTTTTTATGTCTTTCTGAAACATGGCTATCAGATAATATTGCTTCAACCGAACTTGGACTACACGACTACAATATTTTTCGCTGTGACCGCTCTTCCTCATCTAACAAGCGTAGAGGAGGAGGGGTAATGATATGTATTAAAAAAAAATACCCTTGCCACTTCCTAGAATCGTCTAATAATGTATCTGAACAATTATTTATTTGTGTTCTACTTGGTTCCAAGAAACTTGTCATTGGTTGTGTCTACATTCCTCCCTCATCTTCAACAGAAATCTATAAGTCACATACTGAAGCAGTTGAGCGTGTTTCCATTAATGCCGATTTCTTATTTATTTGTGGTGATTACAATCTACCTAAAATAGTGTGGCTTAATGATAGTCAGGGTGTGAAAACTCTTAATAATGTTTCCCTTCAAGCTTCTATAATAGTAAATTTCTATGCCTACTTGAATATGTTCCAATTAAACTCGATCAATAACTGTGTAGGATACTGTCTTGATCTGATATTTACCAATATGCCTAGCGTTTGTGTATGTGAAGCTACTGACTCAATATTACCAATAGATAAATATCACCCACCACTCGACATTAACTTCTCTAATCCTTTCAAAAGTGATACTCTGAAGTCAACAGCTACATACCACTACAAATTTAACAAAGGTGACTACACTGGCATGAACAGGTATCTTGCCCAATATGACTGGACTTCTATGTTATCAAATACCAATATTAACGATGCTGTATTTAAATTCAATGAATGTTTAACTCATGCTATAGACTTGTTCGTTCCAAGGGGAACCTATTTCCAGCCTAAATTTCCTATTTGGTTCAGTGTGAAATTAAAGCAGTTGATTATTGAAAAAAAGAAAATACACAAGTTATTCAAATTAACGAACAACTTAGTGCTTTATCAAAAATTTTCTCATTTAAGAGAATTATCCAAAATTGAATCTGCCACATGTTACAAATCGTACATTGAACTCACTGAGACAAAATTAAATCTTAACCCTAAACAATTCTGGAAATTTGTTAAACAAAAACGTATTGTTAACGATCTCCCTTCAAGTTTATTCTTTAATGAAACTCACGCTACCAACGATTTCGATATTGCCAATCTTTTTGCTAAACATTTCTCCTCCGTCTATTCCGATAACAAATGTACCATCCCTCCACTTAAATATGCTAATACTATTGACCTTAATAATTGCGAAATCTCACTTATTGATGTCTTCAACTACTTAAAAAATCTTCCCAGCAAATCAAGCACTAGTCCTGATGGTATACCTGAAATATTATTGAAAGAATGTAAATCTACTGTATCTGAGCCAATTTGTTTATTATACAACTTATCACTATCATCTGCCACTTTTCCGGATTCCTGGAAGGTTTCCTATATAAGACCTATTTTTAAATCGGGTAATAAGTCGAACGTAGAAAACTATAGACCTATATCGATTTTATCTCATATTCCTAAAATCTTTGAGTCTATAATCACAAAGAAAATAACACCTATTTTCAAAAATGTGCTGATTGAGGAACAGCATGGCTTTAGATCTGCTAAATCTACCACTACAAACTTACTCTCCTTCACCAATACCATAATCAACGGCCTAGAAGATAAATCACAAGTAGATGTTTTATACACCGACTTTTCTAAAGCTTTTGACAGAGTAAAACATGCAATCCTCATGGCCAAGCTATATGCTATAGGTATACGAGACCCATTTCTATCATTTATTAGTTCTTATTTAAGTAACAGAAAACAAAGAGTTAAAATAAATAACATTATGTCTATTATTATAGAAGTTACATCCGGCGTACCGCAAGGAGCACATTTAGCCCCGCTTCTTTTCAACTTGTTTATAAACGATATTATTAGTATTTTCTCACATACGCGCTTTTGGCTCTTTGCTGATGACAACAAGATCCTAAAAATAATAAATAATTACCATGACTGCCTTCTTTTCCAATCAGATATTGACTCACTCAATGACTGGTGTAAAATTAATTGCTTGGAACTAAATGTCGATAAGTGCAAAATTATGTCCTTCTACAGATCTAAAAATCCGATCGTTTTCGAATACAAACTAAATAATAATTGCCTAACAACTGTTCAATATATTAAAGACCTTGGTGTCATTCTTGATAGCAAGCTTTCTTTTCGGGAACATTTAAATGTGATTATTAATAAATCTCTCAAACTACTTGGTTTCATCACTAGAATCACTTCCGACTTCAAAAACATAAATACCTTAAGAACTCTTTACTGCTCCTTGGTTCGCCCCCATCTTGAATATGCTTGTGTTATATGGTCTCCTTTTTATGCTGTCCATATTCGTCATATTGAATCCGTTCAACATAGGTTCCTAAAAGGGATTGCTAGGAGGCTAGGATTAGAGCGAGGCAATTATTTGTATGCTGAAATTGAAAAAACTCTAAACCTTTCTCCTTTAGAAGACCGTCGGAAAAAATCCGATCTCATCTGTTTCTTCAAAATTATTAACTGCATAATCGATTCACCTACATTACTACAACTCATCCCATTCAATATACCTTCTCGTAGACTCAGAAATAAAGACCTACTCTTCCTCAATCAGCACTCCACTAATTATGGTTACAACTCACCACTGTCCAGAATGTGTAGAATGGTCAACTCACGACAAGACCTTGATTTTTTTGGTATAAGCTTGAATGAATTCTGTCGCTCTTTAAATAAATGATGATATTTTATATTTACTGTAATTTTTGCAAAGTCTTGACTTGACTTGACACTTCTATTTTCTGTTTGTCTTTGCTCTCATGTACCATTTTCACCCTTACAATGTACATTGCCAATTTTTCGTTATACTATGTTGTAAATTGGACGTAAGTCCGTAAATAAATAAATAAATAAATAAATAAATAAATAAATAAACACAAAATTTCAGAAAGTAATGTTTTTACAAAAAAGTCATTAAACCTTAATAAATTAAGTATAAAAATAAGTACGGAAACGTCGCGACCCGTATTAGAATCTACATGTTCTGAAACAAGCGCAAATATTTTTGATAATATTCTCTGCAATTATATTACCGCATCGACTGATATTAAAACTATTCATATTAAAGCAAAATTCAAAAAAATAAAAACATGGATTTCACATGGCTTAGTCGTATCTATTAGAAAAAAAGAAGAGTTATATCACCTGACAAAGAAATTTCCTTTAGATAAAAAAATATTTACATATTACAAAAAATATAAGAACAAATTAACCTCTTTAATAAAAACAAATAAAGAAAACGATAAATGAAATAAATAGTCGAAAAAACAAAAAAAATCTAATTAAAAAAATTATATCGGAAAAAACTCTGTTGATGCCGTAAGGGAACCGACAAAATGTGCTAATACCTTCAACAAATATTTCGCTAACGTCGGTCAAAATTTAGCTAAACGCATCGATGAAAATTATAAAATAGATGATATCGAGAAGGATTGCCTTAAACAAAATAATCTGTCAGTTTTCCAACCAGTAACAACAAATGACATAAAAATATAATAAATGAATTAAAAGGTGGATCTGCACCAGGATTTGATGGAGTCACAGTAGAAATATTGAAAAAATACAACAATTTTTTAAGCATTCCAATTAAACACATTATAAATATTAGTTTGAATAGTAGAATATTCCCTTCCATTTATAAAAAATCAATCGTAACACCCATTTTTAAATCAGGCAGCCCTGAGGAAATATCAAATTATCGACCTATATCTCTAGTCTCAAACATTGCAAAAATTTTTGAAAAGATCGTAAAAAAGCAACTCATGTACTACATTGATAAAAATAAAATACTTAGTCCTAGCCAATTTGGATTTAGAGAGAAACTAGGCACTCATGATGCCATTGCTGAACTAACCTCAACTATATATAATGCATTAGATAAAAAAAACAAATTCCTTGGCATTTTTATTGATTTACGCAAGGCTTTTGATAGTATCTCCCATAAAAAACTAATTAATAAATTAAACGATATCGGTATTATTGGTAATGTTAGGTATTGGCTACAAAGCTATCTAACTCAAAGAAGTCAAAAAGTAAAATTAAATAACTCACTAAGTATAGATGAAACATTAGAATTTGAGATTCCCCAAGGGACTGTTATTGGACCAATTTTATTTATAATATACGTAAACCAAATGTTTAAATTATCACTAAATGGAAAACTTATATCTTTTGCTGACGACACTGAAATAATTATCGAAAAAAAGACGTGGAATGATATTACCAATGCAGCCAATCAAGACATGAAGGTTATAAAAAACTGGTTCGATAATAATCTATTATCACTCAACACAGAAAAAACATATTATATTCCATTCTCTCTACAAGAAGATGTGCCAAATAATTTAATTAACATAAAAATTCATTCTAAAAATTGTACAAATGACGGTACATGTAATACGGACTGCGCTAAGCTAAATCATAAATCTAGTATAAAATATCTTGGAATCTTAATAGATAAAAATGTTAAATGGAAAGATCATATCAATCTCACTGTGGAAAGAATAAGAAAACTTATCTATGTATTCTATAACATACGAAATATTTTAAACAAGAAAACCATAAAAATTGTATATTTTGCATTAATTCAGTCCTTATTACAGTACGGCATTATTGGGTGGGGAGGGGCCTTTAAAGCTTCCTTACAATCTATAATCATAATTCAAAGAATAATTATAAAAATCATCCTTAGGAAACCATACGACTTCCCTACTCTAGAGATATTTCGAGAATTTAATGTACCATCCATCACAGAATTGTATAAGAGAAACGCCTTATATCAAATTTATAAAGAGTATTTTATTAAAAAAATTCACCCCTCTGATAGCATAAGCAATAGATTTAAAACGAATGGCTTAAAAGCCATACCTATGCTTAGAACTACCACGGCTCAGCACCACTATCTGTATCTAGGTGTAAGATGGTACAATATATTATTATCTAAAAACAAAATTAGTGTAACTGAAACATTGAAATATGAACAATTCAAAAAACAAATTAAGTCACTGAAATTGGATAATGATATATTGTACCCTTAATTTAATTTAATTTAGTTTAACCTTACTTTAATTGTAATATTTAATATTTTTTTTAAAAAAGTATTGACCTTGTATAACAATTTTTTTTCCTAAATTACGAACCTATATCAATTAATATTTGTATTTATCTCATAAGTTCTTTGAAAAAAATAATATTTGTATTTATCTCATAAGTTCTTTTTAAACATTTAATTAGAAATTTGTATTTATAAAAAAATAATATTTGTATTTATCTCATAAATTCTTTTTAAACGTTTAATTATAAATACAAATATTAATCAACTAATATTTGTATTTATCTCATAAGTTCTTTTTAAACATTTAATTAGAACATTATTATTATTTTATTTTTTGCGTGTGTATAAATACTCCTCCCATAAACACGAGCTCCCAGAGCTCAACTTATGGAGTAGTAGAATAAAAAAAAAATGTTGTTTAACCTTGCAAATGTTATCATTTTTTAATGCAAAAACAAGTCTTGAAATAAATAAATAAATAAATAAATACACGTAAAGACGATCCCCGACTATGAACTTTGGATCACGGTGGCCTTGAAAGATATTATATTAATTAATTATAATTGTACTTACGTTAAAGTATAAAAGCTGAATTAAATATATGTTACTTGCGGAACTATCAACATTATGTTTTCTCAGTAATCAGACAGTTTCGATGGTTCCTTCACCTTATCGGACATATTAAAGATCTACCGTGGGTGCGAGCGCGATATACATATATGTACATGCAAGCGGGTGGGAGTGAAATAGCGCGAAATTTCTACGCTAGCAGACTACTTACTACCTTGTAAAAGTGCGAGCTAAAAGCTCTTGAAATTATGGTGCAATTTTATATACCTTTGCAACCTGCTATCCTTCAGGGCCACCGTGATCCAAACTTCATAATCGGGGATCGTCTTTACCTGTATTAGGGACATACACAGAGAAACTTTCAGGTTTTTTAAATTAACGAAAACTCTGAAATATACGGGAGTGAAAAGATGGCACTCTGACTTTCTAGCACTGGGAAAAGTGTCGCCGAGAGTGTTGACCAAGCATTGCATCTTCCTCTGCATCTTATTATTATTTTACCACTTACTTTTCTACGTACTGTCTTAACGTCTTTACTCTTTCTATTGATTAATTAACTGTCAATTTTTCACCCGGAAACATTTCACCTGCGACACGTTATTATAATTTCCAGATCGCCTGTTCAACCCCTTTTTGTTGATAATATTTTTCTTTGAGACAGAGAGGACTTGTTTTCGTAGCTAGATACCTAATTATTTCCAAAATTTCAAAAAAAAATTACCTGCAACGCGTTCCGGGATCAGCCGCCCTGGAACCATGGAATCCTCCACACCACTGGAACGGGGGCAAGTGGGGCTTACCCATAATTTTCTTAATAAGAACATTTCGTAGACTTTAGCGATAGTTTTCAGTTGCATGATATTTACTAGTTATGCATTTTGCAGTTTTTTAAATAGTATATCGTATTTATGCAAAGATACGTAAATTCGGGTGGGGATAAAAATCTACGAGTCAAAAACTTGTTTTTAAGGTTACGCCATTATACACTTTAATTTTCAGCACAAAACCTCTAAAATACATTGATTCACCTCAACACAGCATCCCCAAAGATGAAATAGGCCCTTAGCGGAATTATTTTCGTAGGGCCTCCTGTGTGGACTAATGTAAAAAAAATAAAAAATGTCTAATTATTTTTAATCTACTCATAATATAGAAAACTTTTGAATATGAATGAATTGCAGTAATGCCATAATTTCATAAGGAGAACAAAACCATAAAATTTCATCAGCGTCATTATTTTAATCTCGGGGTAAAATCTTTAATTGGTATATTATACAACATACATGGAAAGGAATTCTGAAAACACATTTTTTTATAATACAAGTAATTTAACGATATTTAGATAAACCATGATTAGTTCTACTGTAGTTTAATTTGTGTTCGTTAAAAAAATTACATTGAATGTACAAAACTGGATAACATTTTAGACTTGTGTTCTTCATGGCATGATTGAATGAAATAGTGTTGGTTAATAGTTAACAGTATGAAATTTTAAAGTTTTTTTATTCGAATTCCAGATTTCTTGGTCTGGAGTCCGGCGTGCAGAATACCTGACATAGATCCCATGGGCAGTGAAGCCATGGCATATTTTACACCTCAAAAATACATATCATGCTCTACTGGACCTTCCTACACCTTCATGCAAGAGAATTCCCAGGGGCAGAATGTCATTTACCTGAATGAAACACTCGTCAACAAAACTAGGTCAAAGGGCGATCGTGTATCTTGCTGCTACCTTGATATCATTAGGAAGAATGATAGTTCTCAGTTAATGTAAGTAATGAAATACGAGACCCGTATAATTAAATAAACCGACCGCCACAACACGGGCATGTTCCTAGTCTGGTGGTAATCATTTTCCAAAAATCTGTAAAAAGAAAAACATTTATTAATTAATAAGTTAATTATTTATTAAATTATTTCACCGTAATTTATTTTGTGCTGAACTCGGACGAAGACGGATAGTAATTAATAGCTCGTTAAAGACCTTACTAACAAATGCGTTTTAAAAACAACTGATAAACAACCATTTAACGTACGGTAAATGGTTCATTATCAGTTATGTAAAATTGAAAACACGTTTATTAGCAAGGGGGTAGTAATTTATAATTTCAGTTGATGTTATTTCTTTTAATATATTTGGTTAAACACTGAAGTGCGGCCATTTAAAAAAATGTTATTTTTAAATTTTTAGAGAGATAAAAGGGTGCCAAATGGGTTAAAAACGGCGTGTTTCAAATTTCCGATACGATCTTTTTCCTTCGGATTCATTTCAAAGTTTTGAAAATTTTCATATTAAGGGGTTATTTCTAGTATATATAAAAGTTACTATGAATCCTTTAAACCACATTTTTTGTAGTCATCAATTGTAAATGTAGTATGTATTTACGAAATCATTTACAAAAAGTCCCAAGATTGAATTTTGCAAAATAATGCCGAAATTTGAGAGTAAGAAGAATTTTGCTTGTATTTGAATACACTGCCTTGAGATAATTTGAATTATATTCATTTATCTTTTAAATAAATAATTCAAAATATTCCTTCTACTTCGGGTTTTATTAAAAATAGTCCATTTTTAAATGGTTTATCTAACTTTTTTTTTTAAATTTAACAAGGGTGGGTTTTTCTCTATTATGTGAAATTTCAGTCAATCCGGAGGAAGAAGATGATATCCAAATATTATAAAAAAATTAACGTGATTTTATATCTTCATTTAACACCCTTTTATTAGTATTAGAAAAATCAAAAGTAGATTTTTTTCCCCATACAGTCGTGACTCACCTTATTAAGCACGTCATCTTAATACCTACATTGTTCATATAAATGCATTATTCACCAATCGGTTTACTAATAGCGTTTATCAAAAAATATTATCTTCAACATTCACCATTATAATAAATAATATACTACTTTGTGTTTTAAACTTTTTTTTCTTTTCAGTAAGTCCACGTGTAAAAAAATAAATGATTCAGTTGCTCTCACGGAATCTGAAGAGTTTATTTTGACCAAATGTACTGTCACTGCCAACAAAGGGAGGACCCACGAGAAGACCCATGAAAACATCTTCCTGAACGTTCAGCCCACGGATGAGCTCAAGAAAAGACTCCAAACTTTTAGAGATACCTTCGGCTCAAAGCGAGCGTGGAACGTCTTGATTATTGGCATCGACACACTTTCAAGAATAAACTTAATTAGAGCTATGCCAAAGACCTATAAGTTTCTGAAAGATCACGACTGGCTGGATTTTCAAGGCTATAACAAGGTAAGAATAGAACATTAATTGAATTAATTCCTGATTCATTTAGCATTCTTTTATCACGAATTTTTATTTTGGGCAGCGGGTACGGATACCTCTGCCATAGATCACCCCAAGTGGTTCGCTTCGTTTGGTGACTTAGTACTGACATAATAGGGGTATAGACTGGGTCTTGACGGTAGATGTGTCTGCCCACCAACTTCATGGCAGGCCGAGGAGGGAGTGGGGAGACTGGTTAAGGAAAACCATTTGACTGGTTACGAACAACCATCAATTACACCGCAGTGGGGGGGATGGATGCTTTCGTCACCCCTGGACACACTGAACCGCAAATTCCTACCCACCTCTCATACCTTAACCGTCTCAGAACAGACATCGTATAGTGAATCCAGTAACTTACTGGCATAGATTTTATATTAAACTAAACTGTACTTTTTTCCTTCCCAGAACTTCCCCTCCCTCCTTTTCTAAAAATATCCCCAGCAAATCATTCCCAAAGATGACATAGGATCTGACCGTAATTATTGGGGGGGATAGAAATGGGAAATGTCTACCACTGAATAGTAAGAAAGCTCTAAAAATTATTAAATCACTAAAAATAAATAAAATCCATTTACTAAATATTAGATTAGACATAGATAACTTGCAGCCAAATTTTAGACAATATTCCCCTTCTATTTCCCTATACTCATCCGTTGTCTCTTACTTACCCCCCACTAAAGTTGATGTTCTCTCTCCCTCTTCTATGTTTCCCAGTGAACTGTAAATCTGCATCAATATTTTTTTAATATGCTTAGGAATCAAACAGTTGTAGGTATGTATATATGTATATGATAATTGTGAAATAATCTAAAACAATTAAGTTCCATAAATACGCATGCAATTAAACACAGGTACTACAGTGCAAACAAAAACAAAATAAAATATAAGCAATGTGATATTATAGGAACAGTGAAAACATATTCGTTGAGCTGGTCCATTGATCGCAACCTTCCCCCATCCAGAATATCACACATTTTTTATTAAAATTATAAAAGGAATCAACTTTCTTTACAGATAGACGATAACACATATCCCAATCTCATGGCCATTCTGACTGGCCGAAATCAATCTAGGGCCAGAAAGCTGTGCGATGGGACCGGACCAAACTCCCCGGATAAGTGTGACTTCATGTGGAAGGAATACGAGCGCCTCGGCTACATCACCGCCTACGCAGAGGATGATGTCGGGATCGATACATTCGAAAAACCTTATCACAGGGGCTTCACGAATAAACCCACTGACCATTATTTACGGCCGGTTTATCAGAAAGTGGAAAAAAACGTCCATAAATCCAAGGGATCTGTTTACTGTTCCGGGCAATTGACTTCGGGAGAGCTGCTCTATCAATACGCTCTACATTTTGTAGAAAAATACAAAAATGACCCCTTTTTCGGTTTTTTCTGGGCAAACACATTTAGTCATAACGACATTGGATCCCCATCTTCCATGGACGAAAAGACCGCCGATTTCTTCGAGTCCTTGAAAAATACTGGGATACTGGATAAAACTATAGTGTGGTTCATAAGTGATCACGGCATAAGGTATGGTAAAATGCGGACTTTGATATCTGGTTACTACGAGGAACGCCTGCCCGCCATGTATGTGTCCATTCCGAATGATTTCAAAAAACTGCACAAGGACGAGTACGATAATTTACAATTAAATACTAAACGGTTGACGACGCCGTATGACGTGTTCATGACACTTCAGGATATTCTATATTTGTCCGGAAGAAAAGAAGTGGTGACGTCGAGTGAAGCTTGTCCCATGTGCCAAAGCTTATTTCAGGAAGTTCCTCAAGACAGGAGCTGCGCGGATTGCTCCATTCACCCGCACTGGTGCACCTGCAACCCGCTCAAGGCGCTACCGCCCAGCCACGAGGTAGCCAACCGAGCCCTCGACTTCATCTTGGAGGAAATCGAGGAAGTCTTAAGCAACGTGAACAAAAAATGTAGGAAATGTGCCAAATTGAAACTCAATCAAATTTTACGCTTTTACGAATACGATTATATTCATAAAAGTAACAGCTCATCCGATTTTTTGATAACGTTTTCTTCCAAACCCGAAATGACGTTTGAAGCGACGGTGAAGTTCTTCAATGAAAGCCAAACATTTGTGACTGAAGGTATTATTAGTCGGTTGTCCGCCTATCAGGGGACAGGCCAATGTGTCTCCACCGCCTACCTGAAGAAATTCTGCCACTGTGTCAAAAAGTGCATAAAATAACAGCGCTTTTCATATAAAGATTTCATCAAATTATGAAATTACTTTAACAATGTTTGCATTGCTTTGCGGCCCAGTGTTGGAATAGAGACTTTTGTAGATTCGAAATGTAATGTGTTTTATTAGATAATAATTGTTAGACAAATTTATAGGTACCTATCTAGTATCTAGATACACATGAAGTGCCAAACAAATATTAAATATTATTATTGGACGTACCTACTAATTACTATTAGACGTACCTACTAATTACGTCATTATTTAAATTGTTGATGAGAGATCATGTGTGTTCTCATTCATGTGATTAAATATTAAAATAATTCCATAAACGTATAGCAACGCATAGCAAAAAAACAACCCATGAGTGCAAATAGAACACAACCATTTATTGAACGATAAGACAAATAAATACATTTTAGCTGAATTAGGTACTCTTTGAGCTGCATTTTAATAAAGATAATATTTTTTAGTGAAAAATTCTGAATGGTGGTCTTACACCAGGGCGATACAGGGAGTATCTTCCACTCTGGAACGTGCCGCAAATATACTATATATTATTTTAAATGAATAAATTGTGAAGTAACACAAATTAATCAAATAATATTTATTTGCCACGCCGCGATTCGATCCCGCGACCTTCGGTATGGGAGTCAAGCGCCTTACCGCTGCGCTACGCCGGCCGTCAAGAATGTCGTTTCGAAACAAAAATCATTGGTTTAAACCATTTTTATTTTTTTATTTTGTGATTAAGGAGCCTAAATTATTAACGTCTCGTTTTTAAGTAGATCACTGCAGTCATTGTGTACGAAAAAAATCATATCCACGAAAAATAATTATTGATATCTATCGTCAGGTATAATGTCAGGTTTTTTTACACAAAATATTAAAAAAAGTTTATTATCTTCACTACGATTACTTAAATATAAACCACCTATTGTACGAGTATTACATAGTTAAATATTACTTAGGCTTAAATAAATAAGTTAGGTCATATTATTTTGTTTACATAATATTGCCGTTCGAAATGTGATAATAAATAAGCTAAAACGAGTTTATGCATAAGAAATAATATGAATGTTTTAATACTATGTAACATTACTTTGCTAGGCGATTGTATTCTACAAATTACATTCATCTCGAAAAATCGAGAGCTGAGAACTTATCAACTTTATAATATTGTTGTAAAGGCAGATTTTTGGTAAATCGACTTTTTCAACTTTTCGAATACTCAGGTGTCCATGTATATCTGCATATACTTTGTCTACATAAATCACAATCAGGCAGAAAAAGGCAACTATTTTGTAGACCCATCAGATTTCGTTATTAATTGAGTGGCAGTTTTTATTAACTTGTTATCAGCGATAACCAAACGTTGTCCGCCATTTCTGATTTCATAAACTACTAAATTTCACTTGAGATTCAGAAAAGCTTACGATAATAAAAGTGAGAATTAAAAAAAAAGTTGTAAAATCATAAAACATAATTAGTTTTAACTTGTATCTGTACTATAAGAACATAAAAATAATAAAAAAATATGAAAACTGACCTAAAATACTCTTAAAAAATGATTTAAATAACAATAATATTAACATGATTCTGATGATGGCGTAAATTCTAAATAACTTTGTATTACCACTACCTACATTATTTTTTAAGTTAGTTTTTAACACACGTTTTTAATCATTGATTAAAAACAAAATCTCACGTTAAATCTCACGTTAATCTCACGTCATCTGATAGAAACAAGATTCTATGGTGAACACAACAACTTTAATCAGCAACTTTAATTAGAAAGAATAAAGGCTTAAAAATATGAAAACAAAAATAATGGTTTTTTTGGTTTTTTAGAATGCAAATTGATTGAAATATGATAATTATTCCTTTTAAAAATACAATACTCAGATATTAAAAAAATCCTGTGCTGTAAAGATGGAAAAAGTGATGAGAACAATTTTAAGAAATTTAGCTGAGGAAATAGTAATTAATAGATAGGAACCTTTTAAAGTTTGTCCGGTTACAATATAATTTTAAACATAATATATTGAAGCGGGTAGATGGCCGAATGAAAAAAATACAAGTTTACTTGCTGTCGTCCGTATATCTGAAAAGCAGTCGTACAAATTTAGCAATTTATTTGTTTCTAAAAGATTTTGATGTGATTTTATTTTTAAAAACAATTAAACTACACGCTTAAGCAATGTGGTGTTTAGAACGTTATTTAAAACGCAGCTTCTGTAAAATTGGCTATTTGGAAATATAGCTATATATTGAGATTAGGCCGTTTTAGGCGATCAGGATTTGGGCACATGATATTTATAACCTCGGGCATGACAAAGGGAAATTTTAGTACCTACATATAAAAAAGGTTTTTTAATAGGCACTCTGAAAATTAAAAACTCGTAAAAAAAGGTCCAATTTGAAGTCTTGAGTGACGCAAAGGAAATATTGAACTGTCAACGTTTGTTGTCCTGTAGGACATACGTATTATTTTTCAGTGTGATTCCTCATTCATCCATGTGCGTTGTGCAAGGAATAGGTACTGATAGGTACTAACGCCAATGCTTTGAACCAAATTTTCAATAGACAAATGAGTACGAAGTAGTACCTATCATTGATAAATGAATTGTAATTTTCAAAACTGGCCTAATCTTATTATGATCAATAATAGCTTTTTTAGTTTAGTTTCTCTTTTCGCATTTATGTGAACTATTTAAAATATGACAATTGATTTTTAAAATTAAAATATTTCTCAGCTGTTACCTGCTTTTAAAATCATTTGTCAGATTGTGTACATTGATGCCATATCCTTGATAGCTTGCAACAACTATTTCATTAGTACCTAGATACTATGTTACTAAACATCCCAATATTTCAAAAGTATCCGAAAGTCCGAATGTTAATTTAGTAAAATGCATTCACTTCAATATTTGATAAAAGTACAAAAGAAAGCAATTATTTGGACTTGATTTAGCAATAAAATAGACGGAATAATCAATAATCATCCGTTTGAGAGAGCATCGTCATATTTACAACAATGCATTATGGACATGTTTACACTAACTTATAAGATATTACAAACCGATCGAATGATTAAACTTTACCTGGCTTTTTACACCCCACTGAATGTACCTATATGTCTTTAGATAACAATCAGAACAGATTAGAATACATAATATGCAACGTCATTGCTAAAATTATTACCCTACTATACTAAAATATTTATGAAATACCAACCTGCCTACATGAAACGTTTTTTCCGATATAAAACTATTAAAAATATCTCTCTTTAGTGTCACTTGAAGATATGTTAGTCATCGATAGATCATATTAATCCTCTGCGAAAGCGGTTAAATGATTGACTTTGAACTCACAAGATACAGGTTCATTACCCGTGTGATAATGTTTTCGCGTAAGATTTAAAAAACCTTGCGAATTCTGATGACTTGGTATGCATAAAAAATCATTCTGATGTAAGAATAAAATCTGCCCAAACCAAATGAACACATAATCTCAAGCACTCGTTAAAAAAACTTTTGTATATATTACCGCAGATTCCTAAGAGCAGTATTATATCAAATACAATATATAAATTGTAACAAAATACAATATAAATTATAACAAAATAAAATATAAATTAAATATATACCTATCACAAATAAGATTATCAGAGCCTTCATAATCTTTGTCTTAGCTGAAAAATTTATGAAGAAATTTTTATTTACATATTTAAAAATTGTTAACCGTACTTTTCAATGACAATATTTAATACTTAATTCCTGCCAAATAATAAATATATCGTACTAAGATACTTTTAAACTGTGAGTTTTATTTTTCCCTGAAAACATTTAAAAAAAAAACAAAACATTTGGGTTCCGTGCTGTTACGAATATAAATATTGCTTATCTCACTAGATGTGAAACGCCTGTGTTGAGATGGCAATTTACAAGAATGGTTTTTCAGCTTGATTTACGTTATATAAAGAGGACTAGGTACTAACTATAATTTACACAAACGTCAGTAGTAAAATGTTTACAAATTTTTGTCAATAGCGAAATGTTACAAATGTTAATTAAACTTAATTATTATCAATAAATTTTATACCGACAGGCAATATAATGGTGTAGGTATGATGTACCTACAAGCATTGTCAAAGGCACGGTGGGACAAGGTGGAGCGATTGCTCCACCTTGGTTGGCCGATGCAAGAACTCCGGGATTGTCGACCGAGTCCCGTTTTCAAATTTACAAAACTTCATAGAATGGTTTTTCCTTATTTTGTTCATACTCTTTGTATTCATAGAGTCTAAAGCATGAATATGTTGTGGAAGCCTACTAGGTAGATTTTTATTTTTTTACCCCACCCTAAATCAAAACCTTGCTACGCCCATGCCTACAAGTTTAATCTTTCAAAACCAATGAATTTATATCCATTTATACAAAAAAAATCAGAAACCAAATTAATAAAACGGTCGGAGGTAATGTCTCACTTGGTTATGAAGGAGAAACAGAATCAAATAAATCAATTAAAAATACATTTAAGGTAGGTTCCTATCACCAAATACTGTGCTTGCTCCGTCCTACAACATTCTCTTTAAAACTCTGGTTCAATCCTCCACATCCTCAAAACGACTTTCCGCACAACATCACCTAAAGGTGAGACGGAATTTTTTCCCCCTCACATTTCACTTTGATGAAACACTAGAGACTAGAGCATTAGAATAACCTCATGCATAATATTATTAGGCCAAGTTAATTTTTTTAACTGGCTATTTATTTTCGATATTATACAGCGCCATCTTTTGAATTCCGTGAAAACTAAGATTTGGCCACTCAACACTCATTTCAAACAGTCAAGTAGGTTTCGATGTTCAGGGCAAGAGATTTCAGTTTAGCCGTGACACGAACCTTTTCTACTTTTCCGCCGCACGTGAATGAGTTGAATGAAAGTCGTTAGATTTAGCATAAAGCTGTCACAATCTTTGTTTCGTGTTTTCATAGATGTCTGATGTCGAAGGTGGCTCTACCTCACAGAATTCATGGAAAATTCGCACTTTGACTTAATCCGGCGAATAAGGATACGAAAAATTGAAAAAAAAAACATTTGCTTACGTGGCGTCAAGACGGTTAAACTACGAGAAAAAAGGTCCGCTGAAAGTCCGGCCGCTGAGGTTCTTCAGGTGCTTTATATCACTAGATCAAAGGAGACTTGCGTGGGACTGTAGATTTATCGTATTATATTGGAACCGAGTATCCGTGAAATAAATGAAAATTTTTTTGCTGTTTCGTTCTCTCGCAGGCTAAATCCATGTGTTTTAGTGTCCCTCGCTTCCATTTCATCGAGTTTAAAATCACAACGGTGCTATAGAAATTATCACTTAAAAAACCATGTGCGTAGAAAACTAAACTTCGAGAGAATGACGCGAATGCAGAGTATCAGGAGTAGGATCTTATTTATTATAATATTATTACCAAGTTAAAAAAATATTTTACAATTTATTCTACGAAGCACCCCATAAAGTGGAGGCCAATAAGCTACGAAGAACTGCACAAAGAGGACACCGTTAGTCTCTCTCTCTCGCAGACTAAATCCCATAGATGTATGTGTTTATCTCTTTTTACGTAGTTCTTTTAGTTAGATCTGTAGCAATAAAGTGTAATGAAAAATTAAAATAATTTTCTAACATTGAAACCAATTCCATTCCAATTTATTTAATTAACTAGCTGGGTTACCCGGCTTCGCTCAGGACAACATTCAAGAGTGTTCTGGAATGTTCCACACTGATGTTCCCGACCCCATATTCCGGAAAATTTCACGACATACTCTGCCACTCCTACCAGAATTTTCTAGAGCTCTATGAAACCTTCTAGAACTTTCCGGAAGATTGTTCTCGAAATTTCAAGAGGGCGAAACTTCCACCCCTTATATCTATAAAAGCACGCCCTTTAGGTAAAAACTGTTACCCTCATTCCCTAGGGGGGGTAGAGATCTACCACACCATATAACTCCTTTGATCGTACCGGGACTTGTTTCTGAGTTTTTACGGTCCGCACGTTTTACTTTCTTTTATAATATATAGCTGTTTCCCGGCATGCGTTGTAATGCCATATTCAAATAAATAAAATGTTACTACTTGCATGTCCTTTCCCGTGCGTTCCCCTCCAGCGTTCCACTTCCACCTTCCCCGCCACCGCTCTCCCGCTCCCCCGTCCCGCCAACCCCCTGGCACTTCATTTCTTGGCTCTTCTCCCGCCCGGCCCGTAGCCGAAACTTTTTTCTAATACTAACATTTTTAAACTCGTGATATCTTTCTAATTAAATATCCGAATTAAAAATTCAAAAAGTTAAATAAAGGTATTGAAGTTGTCTTGAATATGAAGAAATTTATTTTGATAAGGATTAAAACCAAGATACAAATAAAGAGCCTTTTCAAGCGGCGACATTTTAATTAAATTTTTAAAATAAAAGAATACTTCTTGTGGCATAACCATAATAGTTAGACATATGCTGTCGCGACCTTTTTTGTAAATAATGATGTTTTCTATAAAGTCGTAGTACATTATTTTATTATATCATCAATATTGCGTGAATTGTCTCTCTATGCATGCTCGCGTATTTCATATGTCTTTACCACTCATTGTAATGTGTTATCTTGTATATAATTCTGTATTTTTATTTGTGATGTTTTTGTTTTTCTAATTGTATTTATTTGTACGTAATTGTAGATTTTTATAATAGTGTAATAACTGAGTTTTATAACTGGATTGTTCTCATGTAAATGTAAACATCTGTAAAACCCAGTATAAATAAATAAATAAATCAATAGTTTTCGCAGCGCACGCGATGTAAAGAATATTTAAGGTAATTTTTTTACACCTTGGGTTGCATTATTAAAGTTTTAGTAAGGATGCCTATTTTTTTTGAAAATATAATATAGCCTATGTTACCCAGGGATAGTGTAGCTTCCCAACAGCGAAAGAATTTTTCAAATCGGTTCAGTAGTTTCGGAGCCTATTCAATGCAAACAAACAAACAAACAAATCTTACCTCTTTATATAGTGTAGTAGATTATACAGTGTAGTAGAAGTAGATTACGAAAGTATTTTAGCCAATAGTAATTAGTAAAAGTTTTTCACAGCTGTGACGAAATCTAATGTCTTGATATCCTAATGGAAATAACGGCTATAATTCCGAATATTTGTATCTATTTTAAAATAAAGCAGAGTGTGCAATTCACGAGCGGTAGAAGTGAAACCTTTAGAAAACTAAAGTAGACAACAGTGGAGAGGCACGAAGCACTGCACAAAGAGGAGACCGATTATACTATTGCATTCTCTCGCAGGTTAAATCTTAAAGATGTTTCTCTTTTTAGTGCCTCTGTTTTTCGTTTCATGGAGTTTCAAATCCCAACGGTGCTAAAGAAGTTTTCACTTCAATAATCCATTGCATTTTTTACGAGACGTCGTCGTATCGCCTCGCTTAACTTTTACAGGGCCATCCTTGAGCCAAAAGGCGTCTAGTGCTAGTAATAACCTCGAGGGCACTGTGTTATAGTGACACCTTACGTGGCTGTTCGTATTAGCGTATTTGGCATAGTTACACGGAGAACATACTGTATAATGTATATGCTACATATGTAACTATGCCTAATACCCCAATACGAATAGGCACGTATAGTTTGGCAATTAGGTCTAGAAATTTAATAAATTGGAACTAAATTTTTTCATTACAATGGCAACACCAAATTAATCGCATTGACTATGGCGTTTCGTATGGCTGTCATGTTATGTTGATTTACTGTCTTAAATTCGTGTAGAAGATCGCTCATTTAATAATTATTTTTTACATTGTTTGCCTGTGCATTGTTGGAATTGAATTAAAATGAACAAATCAATACGTAGTGGTGCAAGAGAAGTTATATACTGCGTTTTTCAACGCTGCCAGCTGAATATCGCGCGAAGAGGCTCCTATCTAATTTGGAAGATGTTTAAAAACGGTAAAGTGTGAAGAAGCCGCCGTAAACCGCTACACTTTAAATCAGCATAATTTTTGAAGAGTAAACTTCTTTTAAACTTGATTACCACAAGAACCATTGGTTTCAGTCGAGATAGACTTAATAATACTTGTTTAATATATATTATAATGGATTTACAACGGTAGAAGGAAAAAAATTTAAAAAAAAATCGCAAAAATGTATCGGAATATTTATAGACATGAAAAAATCTTTCGACAGCATTTCACTTAAAAAATTAATAAATAAACTTAAATCGATAGGAAATAATGGGAAAGTATTAGCATGGATAACTAATTATTTACATAAAAGACCTCAACAAGTAAAATTACTCAATCAAATCAGCGATTCGAAATAAATCGACTTTTCGATACCCCAAGGTACAGTTTTGGGAAAATTGTTACTTATTATATATTATGTCAAAGATATATTCCATATTTTCAAATATGGAGACATTATCTCCTACGCTGACGACACAGTCCTACTACTAAAAGCAAACACCTGGTCTGAATGAAATAAAATGGCAAATACAGATATCAATGCACTAAAATTATGGTTTAATAAAAACCTGTTGACTTTAAATTCTAAAAAAACCTATTATTTACCATTTTTCATTAAAAAACAAGAAACACCTAAAGAAATAAACATAATAATCCACTCTGTGTGGGTCAAGGGATCCCTTCATACCAGACGATCGGTACTAGGGTCGTCGTTTTTTAAAGGCGGAGAGGGTCATGGCCTCCCCTTCACCAGGACTGCTCTTCAGGCGTCACCGCGAGGAGGCCAGATGGGCCTTTCCTTCTGCAGGACACCAGCTGCAGATGTTTTGTAGATAGCTAGGTTATGGTTGGGTCAGTGGTTGAGTGGGCATAGCGCTTGGGTCCCACCCGGGCGTCGCATGTTCGATTCCTCGGCCGGCTAAGTCCTCCATCACAACACAAGCAACATTTTCGGCTTTCTGTGATGGTAGTAGAAGATTTT
Organism: Limnephilus lunatus; assembly: GCA_917563855.2. Classification (NCBI taxonomy): domain Eukaryota; kingdom Metazoa; phylum Arthropoda; class Insecta; order Trichoptera; family Limnephilidae; genus Limnephilus; species Limnephilus lunatus. The sequence goes on along the minus strand of OU830598.1, from coordinate 70,984,481 downwards.
CAAACATTGTTGGGTTATTCGTAACCCGGGAATGTTTGTCTTTCTTTAAAAAAAAATGTATAAAAAACCATGGTCCCGGGGGTGAGTGATTACCTTTGTTATATGAGTGAATTACTGTGGAAAAATGTACAATATATAGATTTCATTTTATCTTACTTCCTGGTTTCAATGTTGAAAACCTACATACAAACCTTTCCAGGAATGTCATAGAATCCAATGCCCACGCTCTGTAGATGGGAATCAATTTCTTCCACAAATTAACATACTTCGACCTTGAGCCGGAGTTTGGCATCCTAGATTCCATAAGTGGAATCAAAGTTGATTTTTCATCAGCACTTCAATTAGTACCCTGTAATTTATACCTAGAAATTAGCACCCGGTGCACTAGCCACGTAACAACACATAATTTCGAAGTGGTCGAAGAGTTTACATACCTGGGTTCCATCAAAATGCAGGACAACGAAGACCCAGTAGAAGTAAAAAAGCGTATCACAGCCGCCAACAACACTTACCTCGCGTTGTTGCCAGTGTTCAAATCCCGAAACGTCCATAAGAAAACCAAAATAACCCTAATAAAACAATTATTAGAACGGTCTTGGCCTATGGATGTGAGGCGGGAATATTGACAGTCTGCGGAACAGCTGGACACCTTCGAAAGAAATGTACTTCGAAGAATCTTAGCAGCGCGGCGGTGCGAGAGGGAGGGGCATGGAGAATCCGCCACAATAATGAGATCTATGGTATTTACCAATCTCCCAGACTCTCTACCCATTTAAGGCTCCAAAGACTAAGGGGGATACCACAATAAAAATATGCCATTTTCTCTACCTCTTGGTGGTGTGGAAATGAGTTCACAAAATTATTATAATTAGGTAATGAATAGCCCGAAAAAAAATAAAAATTAGGAATTTCACCATATTTTTCAAAAATATTCATAATTTAGCCACTGTTACCCATTAGAATTACAACTCGTTACCTATTAGACTTACAAAAATATATTTAAAAAAATAATACTAGAAATTTTATCTTATTTAAGTTTGTCTTTAACAATTTTGGTTGTAAAATCAACCATTGCACAATTATTTTGATAACATTTAATTTTGGCACCTTCAATCCAAGATGGCGGCTCGAGCTCGCCCCCCCAAGGTCGAAAACTTTTTTTTTTCATTAGTGTCCCAATCTAAACAACATTTATCAAAATCGCTACTACATGACCTTTTGCAAGGTAAAGGACTTTTTTATCCCCCACTGACCACTGACTGGACTAATATGACTTAAGTGGCTATTTTATCAACAGCGATAGAAATTATTTTTATTTATTTTTTATTTATAACAAAATATATTTACATTGGTTTTATGATGATTGCAAAAAGTAGGTTTTAGAGCGCTTTAATTATTTATTGGTCCCTCAAATGATACCAAAATTGATCTTTAGCCTTCACCTCTATAAGGGCGATTGACCCCATTTGTTTTTTTAACTACACAGTATTTTTAAAGCTCCGCTAACCCCCCTAATTACATCTTCAAGAAAAATAATTACTATTTCCCTAAAAAAACTAATTTGCCTAGTTTCTTATCCGCTTTTCTAATTAATTCATTTTAAGCGCGTAGAACATTTGAAATTTATTACTTAATTCACAAAATACTAACGAGAGCATCACTCAACTTGACGGAAATTTAATTAATTATTTGTAGTCCGTTTTTCATTTCATCCCGTCTTCCCTTGTAATTTGAACATGGGTAAGAATAAAAAATATAAAAGGTAATTACGAAAGTATTAAAAAAAAATCTACAAAAGTTAGACAAAATATTATTTATTTATTTTCAATAAAAATACACACATGGAAAAAAATAATTATTAACACACCAACATTTAAAAGTCCATATTTACATTATATTGTATACATTTACATTATACCGTGTGTATATTTGAATATACACAGTTTTTAGATTTTTTTCTCACTACTGACAGCTAAAAAAATTTGTCAGTTTTTGTTTTACAGTTTCAGGAATAATAGGTTAGCGGTTATTTTTTTTATTTTGAAACGTGATTTTCGCGTTTTTAAAATCGACTGATTTTTTCTTGCGATTTTTAAAACGTATGTTTAATGGTATTTTTTCAATGTTTAAAATTCATGTATCTTAAAAAAATAATAAAATGTTATATCTTCGATTTACAGTGCATGATTCATCATTTTATGTAAAATCCTCCCGTTACGACCTAACGTTTTTCAAATGTTAATAGCAATAACTTCTAAACTATTGAAAAAAAAACACTAAAGATTTTAAAACTCCTCCAATTGTTATCAAGCAGCAAATATGTTCTACCACCGTCATTTATTCAGGTTTGAAAGTGTTAAAACATGATAATTATTGTTATTTATACATTTTGTTTGACTTTCATTAATTTTTCATCGGTCTAATAAAACTATGCGTATTTTTTAACATTAATAAATCCATTCCTACGGCCCCCATCTTAACCCGCATTCAAACGCTGCACAACCGGGTGATAGTTTCCCTGTCGTTCCACTCTACAGACAGGTTACGCTCTTTGAGGTGTCCCAAAAAAATATTTACATGTGTACATTGGTAGTATTATCTCCTTACTATCAATATATCGAAACATTCCGTCCAATGTATTATGTCTTTTTCCCCTTTTCTTTTAGATATACATAAAAAAGACCCTTTGCAAAGGTCCAGGGCGGATGATGTGTGTGTATCGGTCATCAGACTTTATGCCATCGGAAACGCACCATTCAGCAGGGTAAAGGCCCTATTCGGCTTCTGCTCGTCTGTGTCAATGAACCCGATGCTATTTATTTTTGCAGTAAGTCGTATATTGAATTAAACGGACATCAGTCTTTCTTTAGGGTGATGTTGTTTTTACGCTGGGTGATTCGGTAACATTGTTGCGTTGTTCTTGTGATAAAGAATAAGGAACTCGAGTGAAACATATTATGTATGAGTTAAACACATATTATATTCGTATAGATTATAGATCAACACAAGCTGATTATGAATCTAATAGATTAAGTATAATATAGATATAGAGTTATACACAGAAATATACAACCGTAATGGAGACTGAAAAATCTCGTGATTTATTTTTTTGAAGTGAAAACTTCTTTAGCACCGTTTTGATTTGAAACTCGATGAAACGGAAGCGAGCGACTCTAAAAAGAGACAAACACATACGTCATCCATAGGATTTATCCTGCGAGAAAATGAGATAGCAATAAAATATTTATTAATTTCACTGGTACTTGGTTCCAATATAATACGATAAACCCATGCGAATCCCCTTTAAAGTAGTTGTATAAAGCGCTTGGCGAACTTTTTCAGACATTCAGCCGACCAAGGATCGAATCCTACGAAATCATTGTTTTAATTTTTTTAAATCAATTTCCCATCTTCAAACCACTCCAAAATGAACATGCAATATACAACACAAAAGAAAGCAACCCCGAAGAAGAAATCATAAATAATAATAAGATTACCGAATGTATAGTAAAAGGTGCACTGGAATTCGACGACAAACATAAGGAAAAAATTATCTTTTTGGGTTCTTTGTGTTATGTAGATTCATCAGTTTCTCGCGTGTACCGTGATTTTCAGTCTGGTCGATTTTACAATTTTTGTTGTTTCAATAGGTGATGTTAAAATGAGCGTTTTGATGAACCTATGGACCAATAATTTAATATATTAGGCACCTGTAGCAATATATACATCTATATATTTTTTCGTAATATTGGCAATTCACGAAATATTTTCTCTAATCTTTATTTCAGATTACTATGGGATATTTTGCAATACAATCGAAGTTTTAATATTTTATTTTTTCTGATCTTTCAGCTGACCTTCCGCCTGACAGCCTCGCCCAGCATCTTCCAGCAGCTCGGCTGGTTCCTTGAGAGTTGTGCGGGCAATGTTTGAAGAAGAAAAATCCGTTTTATTGGCCGGACTTGAAATATTTAGGATGGGTTGTTTTATAGAGTTTGAACCATTCAGTTTCATTTTTTATGTCGTTGTCTCCAATAAAAATTTGTGATTTTGGTTTTTTATTTATTCTGCCTTTCGCAACATTCTTCGCCTTTTTGTTGATCGCACTATTTTGTTGAGTTTCGAATCAACGAATTAGTGCGAGAACTAATGCGAAGGATTATGCATAAGTTTATAAGCAAGCATCAAGGCCAATACCCAATGTACAGTGGGAACTGGTCTTGACGACTGTTCCATCACCCTGGGCCTTTCATCCCTCCCCTCCCTGCGCCCCATCCCCTCCCCCTCCGCACCCCCACCACCCCTCTTCCCTGCCGTCCTCCCTTATCCCTACAGCCCCCATTCATATCTCCCTGCCCTCACCGCCCCTGTCCTTACCGACCCCCGTCCTTACTGCCCCCGTCCCTATCGCATTCGTCCCTACCGCTCCCCGTCCGTCCCCACCGTCCCAACCGCCCCCGCCTTGACCCCCCTACCACCCCTTCACCCTTCCACCCTTCCCCCCCTTCCCCCCGTTCCTACCTCCACCACCCCCTTGTCCCTGCCGAATAAGTTATTGGGAATAAATTTATTTAATTCAAAATTTATGACATCCATGGCCAAGCAGATAACATCCTCAGAAGGTAATTTTTTTTATTGAAACTTATTAAATTACTTCGTTAAAAATTATCAATCATTTTTATTTATTAATTTTAAATAAAAATCGTGCCAAAAATCAATTTTCTGTGTTTGAAAAACTAGAAAACATACAAAATGGTTCAGATGCTAATGGGACTTGAACATTGATCTACCGCGTGAAGGTCAAAAGTCCCAGTGACACCGAAAAATCTTTTTCTTTTGTTCTAAGTATAAATATTATATTATTTTTTTTATATTATGGTTAAAATACTAACAACAATAATTTTCGGCTTTATTCCTCTGTATCCGGTATTCCTGTATAATGGTAAATGTTTTGTTTTAAATATGTTACTATTTTCATTTTATAACGTGTCATGAATACGACAAGCTATTGGCGAAACGAAAGAATTACGGTTATATGCGGGATGTAGGTGAATCACGTTAAATACCTAAAATTAATTTATTGATATCAAAAAATCGATATTCCGTTTTGTGATTGATATATTTTATTGCCTCAAAACGATTCCTAATGTTGGGGGAATACTTCGTTGCTATACCAAAATAATCTTCCACTTTATACAGTAATACTTCACTATTGTCGGTGGGTCAAGAAATCATGAAAGCATTACCGATACTATAATATTTTTTTATTACAGGATTTTGCATCGATGTTGTTGATTAAAGATAGGGTTTTATTGATCACATTTAGATGTGTTTAGTAAGAAATTTTTCTGCGTGTTCTGGCATCATTATTGGGTTACGTTCAAATACTTAAATGAAACCAGATCTTATTATGGCAGTAAAGCAATCAAGTACTGACTCGGCATGTTCTGAAACTTTCTTTACTTGAAAACAAAACTTTCTTAAGACTCTTATGAGTATGTAGGCTAGGCATTAATAATTTACAGGAAGTTTTGGAAGAAGATGGATTGCAAGTTTCTTTTTGGTATTTTGATATTTGATCCATCTTGGTGTTCTCTAAGAAAACACGAGACGCACAACATTTTTACAAACATTTCCTTATTACTTCATGCATTTGTGTAACTAATATAAATACACTTATTCGTAAGTACTTTAGACTTCATCTCTGGCCTTCTGACAACTGTTTCAATAGTTAAATTAAAGGTAAATCGGCGTTGCGGAATTTTACCGTAAAAATAACACAAGTATTATATTTAATACTTACTTTCCCCTTTAGCTGCTAGCAAAACCACTAAGGCTTTTGAGAGAAATTAAAAAAATACAATCAAAATGCAATTTTTTGGATCCACATCGGAACCGGAAGTTGTTAATATAATTAGTTCACTGAGAGGTGGTTCAGCGCCGGGATACGATGGAATAACAGTAGAAACAATAAAAAATCTTAAAGATTTTCTAAAAAATACCTATCGTGCATATCACTAATTTAAGCTTTTCAGTTGGAAGATTTCCATATAATTACAAAAAAACTGTTGTTAGTCCGATTTTTAAATCTGGCAACCCAGAGGAAATGACTAACTACCAGCCTATACTTTTACATCTAACATTTCTAAAATAATTGAAAAAATAGTGAAACGAGACTATTCCTATTTCTAGAAGAAAAAAATTCTGCATTCTAACCAATATGGATTTAGACCTAATCTAGGAACTGATGATGCAATTGCAAAATTGACTTCTCTAGTTATGGGGAATTTGAAAAGACGTCGGAAGTATCTGGGAATATTTATCGATCTAAAAAAGGCTTTTGATAGTGTGTCGCATTCTAGGCTGATCGCTAAGCTAGAGAGAAAATTGGACTGGAAGACAAAGCTTTATCTTGGTTAAAAATAGAGAACAATACGTTAAACTAAATAATTCATTATGTGAACCCTTGTCTTCTGAAAATGGAATTCCACAAGGTACAGTAATCGGGCCTGTACTTTTCCTTATATATGTCAATGACATGTTCACTCTCCTTCTTAATAGAAGTGTCATCTCATATGCGGATGACACAGCCATCATAATCGAAGGAATAACTTGAACAGAAGTGAATATAGCTGCGAATGCCGACATTGACATATTGAAGGAATGGTTTGATGATAACTAACTTAGTCTTAATGTAGAAAAAACATCATATATACCTTTTTACCTTAATGATTCTGTCACAGATTCCAATATTAACGTGATAGTACACAGTTGTTCGTGTACAGGAGGAGAATGTAACGATAATAATTGTAAAATCCTGAAAAAAATCCCAGATGTCAAATATCTAAGGATCACTATAGAAAGTAACATTAAATTTAAGAAACATCTCGAAAACTGTGTAAAAAGAATTAGAAAACTTACTTAAATTTTTATACGATTAAGAAATATCCTAAATCTTTCAAATATTAAAATGGTTTACTTTGCTCTTGTGCAGTCAGTTTTGCAGTACGGAATAATCGCACGGGGAGGCATCTACATATAATAATATGTATCCGATAGTAACAACACAAAAAATGATCAAACCAAGAATTTTTCCTACCAACGAACTTTTTGAAAAATTTAAGGTCCTACCGGTTTCAAAACTATTTCAAAGAAATGTTATTTTAAAAGTTTTTAAAGAATCTGAAAAGTCCTCAACGCGAAGTATAAGACCTAGAACATCTGGGAACATATATGTACCTAGATGCACGACAGCTGCACAACACCATTATGAATATGTAGGCGCAAAGTTATTTAACTTAAAAAGTGAGAAAAACTATTTAAAAAAAAAAAAAAAACTTTCGTTGTATTTTTACAGAGAAGATTGACTTACTTTTATCGATGATTTTCAGATATATTCTATTGCTAGTATTTTTGTTAATTTTTATTGATTTTTGTTGATTTTTTTTTGATTTTTGTTGATATTCTGTTTCCAAAATTATATGTAATTTTCTTATTGTGCAATATTTTGTAATATTTTGCAGTATTTTTGAAAGTATTCTTTTTCCATTTTTGTAACTATACATATTATTATCTATATATATAATTACATAGACTAGCTCCCCAGTTAGACCCGAGAATATTTCTCTGCTAATTGGGTAACCAAAAAAAGTAATGTCTGATATGAAATGTAATATATTATTATTTATTGTGAATATTTAAAAAAAAAACTTCAAGAGGTATTCATTCTGTTTATTTTCCTTCTGGTGATCAATATATTTCTAACGAATATAAACTTGCATAAGAAAAACATTTCATTCAACGATCTTTTTATTCAACGAAAATAAACAAATCATTCAACAGCCGAGCTGTTGAACTCAAGAACGAGTCGTAGAAGCATATAGAAGAATAAAGCAACGTTTCTTGAAAAAGCTTAACAATTTTAATAAACATAAAACTTGAGTTTTTCTTACCATCTTTTTGTTATTATTTGCAAAATTTTATTATTTACTTACTTACATGATACCTACTTAACTTTTTGTTAAGAGCGTATAACCAGCCAGCGGCCAAAATCTACATTTCATCGAAAGAGGTTCTTACGATCGTACAGGGCGGTTCCAATGAGAAAGATTAATTACTCTCCGTACCAGATTTTAAAAATTATAACTCGATATACCTGCATCCAAAAATGCTGAAAGGCGTGTTAATAAAACTATTAAAATTATGTACTTTTTGTAATTATTTTTTGATCATAAGTATTTATCATTTTTCAATAATGTCTCAGCAAAATAAGAATGTAAAAAATTTGAAATATATTAGTTTGTAAGCGCGCAAATAAATACACAATCTGACCAATTTTCGTCCAGAAAGACATGTACTTATATATTTTTTAATGGTTTTATTTTAACTAAAATTAAAATTCAGTTACATACGTTTACCAGATAATTTATTGATTTATTTTACTGCATGGTTATATGATTTGAAATGGGTGTTGTATAATAAATGTACTTTTATGAAAATTTAACAAATCCGCCAACGACCAATGGTATAACTGTATTATACTAAAAATTATTATTTTTCCTGAAAATTTAAAACATACGTTTACTAGATAAAAAAACCATCCTTCGAAACCAATTTATATTTTTTTTGTGGAAAAGAGTCAATACATCAAAATACTGATTTAAAAATGACATATTTCTGGTGTTCTCTGGTTTTAAACTCTTAATATTTGCACTATTTTATTATTTACCTACTTACTTACATCCTTACATGATTTCATAATATGGTACTCGCAATTGAGGATGAATGCCCTTACCAAACACAAGAGCCAAGTCTCTTTATGGTGAGGAAATGCTATTTTTATATTAATTCATCACACTGCATAATATATAAAAAAAAAACTTTTTGAAAAAAACACATAACATTGCAAAATTAGACTATTTGCAGACGCTACCTTAATCTATATTTCGTGTGAAGATTACATAGATGCAATTAACAAAATAAACGAAGACCTACAAAATATATCAAAATGGCTAAAATTAAACAAATTGAAACTGAACATAAACAAAACAAAATATATGGAAATAGGCAATAAAAAGCATAACACAGGGTTAAATTTGACAATTAATGGTGAAAAAATTGGAAAAGTAAATGAAATCAAATACCTGGGTGTAATACTCGATTCAAAACTGACTTTCACAGCAAACTTTGAATATGCGCTAAAAAAGGTGTCAAAAAGGTAAAATTTCTTAGAAGACTAAGACATAAATTAAATAGAAACACTACGGAGCTCATTTACTATTAAATAAATTCACCATAAAATTCCAAATTTGTCACCCAATTATATTCATAACCCAATCGCAATAAGTGGTATTGTTTAATGATCGGAAATGATAACAATTTTTACTGGATGTCCTCAATTTTGTGTTTTATGGATTATATGAAACCAGGCTATTTCTTTCAAAAGAATCTCATAAAATGCTAATTTATGTGCAAAACTATCGTAGTAATTTCCATTTTTAATTCCTCAATAATTAATGCAATTAGAATTCTTGATGCGTGTTCTTATTATTTTAATCACTATTCTCGGAGATTAGCAGACAAAAGAAAGATAAGGAAAGTATAAAAACGAAGAGATAGGGAAGCCATCTGTACGTGAAAGAGTAATAATTATTTCACTTGAAAGTTTTGAATTGAGACTTTTTTCTTTTTCGGAAAAAATAAGTCTACAGTTCACCGAGTCAGAACACATAAAAAATGGCACATTAAATTTCATTATTTGAAAAGTTTGCAACTTACGTGGGTGTGAGCTAATAGCAGGTACCAATTCTAACCGCGAAGCTACTGAGTCAAATTTTAATGTCAAAGCTTTAAACTTTTCCATTCAATTTTTAATACGACTAAAAATGGTGATAAATTTTAGTTGTTGGTTATACTTTTTTGATTAATTGTAGAGAATTTTTTTGCAAGGAAAAAGCGAAAAGTTTTATTTACACTCCACACAGGGGGCCCCGAGGAAAATAAAATTTCCCTGAGAGCATATATCATCTTTGAAGATGCTGTGCAGAGGATGGATGGGATGAAAAAATGCGTTTAAGTTATTACCTGAAGATATCGGAAAAGAAACAAATGGATTTATTAACAAAGATTGTGATATTTGAAAAAGTTTGATCAGTCATAATTTGGAAGGGAAATCGACCTTACTTCGTGTACACCAGATGGATTTTTTCTAAATAATTCTTCTAAACTGGTTCTAAGTTTATCAACCAGATCGTTAAGATTTTAGAATTGCTTCTACGTTTTCTGAATTTAATGTTTTAGTATCATATTATTGGAAATGATGATCCACAAACGATATTTGTCTGCAGAAGTTTTAATCGGATAAGCCTATGATAAATGTTTATTGAAACGATAGATTATTGTAAAGTTATTTTGTAATTTCATGGACTTTGTATTAAAGCGGTGTAGATTGAACATAAAATGTATTATTATTATTTGAGGATATCCTACGGTCCGGCTACTAGAAATCAATTGAAACTTTCCACTGAAAAGTAAAACATAAGATGATTCAAATCAGTTTACTTTGCGTTTGCAAATGGAAAGTGTTGAAAAAGTTTTAGTTCGTTTTCTGTGGATTTCATTATCTAATTAGATTTTTAAATCGTTTGGTGGTAAGACTCGTTACACTACACGTCAACAAAATACTATTTTACCTAATTCCTAACCCTTAGGTACGTTACATCTTTACATCACATCTTTGTATCGACTACTTAATTTTAAAACTGAACACACAAGACAGAGCTATGTGGCCCTTAGCTATTTTGCTGAATCCATTTGGACACATTAAAAATTAGGGGAACATACAAGACTAAGCCACGGCACCATCGAGTCAACTAGAATTTGTGAACCAAAATCGTGAAATAAAATAAAAAATATTCAACGACGGTTAATTAAGTAGTAACAAAATATATAGGTAGATACATAAAATAGGTGTATATATTTCTGTTATTCAGATCAAAATCACATCCGCTTAAGGCAGCTGTAGGTACTTACGACTCGGGGTCTGAATTCATATAGAACAACTGAATGGATTTTGGCTCGGAGATCGCCCATAGGTACACGGCGGAGTCGGTGAGCTATTAGCTAATGCTTTGAAGTTTTTTTAGATCTGTTGCTTTGTGCTAACCACTTAAAAAGCGAATATTTGTAATCAAAATAATTTGACAGGAAAGTAGGACAATATTATAGAAGATTCCGTAATTTTGAAACCTCCGTCAAACCTTGACAAAATAATATATCTATTCCGCTAAATTAATCAGTATGCCAGTCTCATGAATTGAAAATCAATGTAAGCAATTCTCTTATTATATTATGAAATGAATAATTAACGATCATTGTCCGAATTGCCTTTGAACAAACAACATTATTTCATACCAATTGACAAGTACCGAGTAATTTAACAAAGGAGATTTCATAAACAAACACCAAATTAATATTAACTGGCGCGTCGGCATTGTGATGAAAATAGCACCGACAAATTATTTTATTATAATTTCGTGGCTTTGAAATAAAACAATCGCTTTGAATAAGGCACCAACTAATTTTAAAAAAAAACGAGTGTGCTTTAGACCATACGACTGAAGTAAAACTTCACTAACTTATATCTCCCTCTCAACTTCCGTTCGCCTCGCCCGACCCCGATCACACTTTTCATAACGCTCTCGTCACGCATTTACCAGCTTACTCCCCAAGTCAAGCGTGTGTAAAGGCCCGACCATTTGCCTCGCCCGATCTCCGTTCGCATCACACTTTTCGTAACGCATTCACCAGCTTATTCCCCAAGTCAAGCGTGCGTAAAGAAGTTTTACTCCAAAAACGAGTGTGCTTTAGACCACACGACTGAGGTAAAACTTCATTAACTTATAAAAGAAGAGAGAAAGAAAATGTGCGCGCACTGCTCTCTCTTGCTCCAACAGTGTTATACAGACAATAGGCCTGCACTGTGTCTAAGATATACGAAACGTAACTGGCTATGAGAGAAAGAAAATGTGTGCTCGCACCTCTCTCTATTGCCACAACAGTAATATACGAAACGTAACTCTCTCTCTTTCTATCTTCACTAACTTATATCTCCCTCTAAACTTCCGTTCGCCTCGCCCAATCCCACTTTTCGTAACGCTCTCGTCACGCATTCACCAGCTTACCCCCCAAGTCAAGCGTGCGTAAAGAAGTTTTACTTTAAAAAATGTTTACCGATTTTCGTTATCTATGCTTCATCAGGATACTTCACACCGAGAAGTTGATTAATTTTCAATAAGTAACAAAGTGATGTGCTTTTTCAGAAAAAAATGTATACATAAGGTACCTACTTCCGATGTACACAAATCGCTCCATGACTGGGTGACAGTGATTTCGATATGTGATATTGTAAAAAAAGTATAAAAAGTTGTGAATAGATTCTTGAAATAATAACTTCTTTTATCAAGAAAACAGTATTATTGATTTAGACAAAAACAGGAATAAGTTACTTAGACCGCCAAAAGGCTAGCGTATTCTAGATTATGCTCTCAAAGTCTCTCAGATTCTCGAAATCCCACGGTTTCCAGTAGCTTGGTATAACAACATCTGTCGAATAAATCTACAACCTCTAATATCTATCTCACTAAGCCATCTGTGTCTTGTACCTGAAACTATCACATAAACTAATATTAAGCATACAAAAGTACCTCATATGGCTAATGTATCCTGATGTCAGGTATCACTAAAAACCATTATTCTCTAGTCTTGTCTCGTTGTTGGAGATCGTTGCCTCTTCTCAACTTGCCCTTTTTTATTTTTATTTATTTTTTTATTTGTTTATTTATTAAATAACAAAATACATTTTGTACAACAATTTGAGTAGACCCACAAAGCTGTCATATGGCAGCTTGTCTGCAGGTTCTAACAATTTAAACATTCTTAATATAATATCTAAGAAAATATTTGTAAATACATTTATAGTTTTAAGGAAACATTAGAATAGATCACATAGTAATATTAGATAATTTAACTTACATCTACAAATATATAAGATATTTCAATATACCTGCCTAATAACAAGATATGTAGGCAGCTATATTAAGATATTCAAAGATACATGGAGTTTTCGTTCATTAACCATAGTTTTATCATTTTAGGACATAGTCTCTCATTTTTTTCAAATTTTATGTTTTTATTGATTTTATTGAAAATCACTGGTATTAGATATTCAAGAGTACGGCTTCCATATTTATTTAATATTCGAGGAGTTTTTAGGCCCTTTCCTTCTCTAAATCTTGTGGTATGTTTGTGTACAAGTAGGTGTTTGTAAGGGCTTTCCCCCATATTATCCATAATAGTAGTGAACCAGTGGAGACCTTTTATTGTAAGTAGGCTCTCTGAGCCATATATTAGTTTTAAGTTATGTCTCTGTTTGTAAATATTTGTTGTGACAATTTTTTTTATTATGGCAGTTTGTAAATTTTGAATATATTTAATGTAAGTAGTGCTTGCATGTCCCCAGGTTCGAATACCATATCTAAGGATGGATTCGACCATAGAAAAATATATGAGTTTAAGAGTACAATGAGACCAAAAAAAAAATTAATTTGTAAAAGTTACTAGCTAAGAATCGGAGCTGGTTACATATTTTTGCCACTTGTTTATCCCACTTAAAATTGTTATCAACAATTATTCCCAGATAAGTATATTCATTTGAAAAATCTATTTTTTCACAGTCACAAACATTAACAATTTCTCTATGTATACAGTCAAAGCTATGAGCGGTTATTTTAGGAACATTCCACATTTTCAAACTTGGTGATTTTATGTACATGCATTTGGTTTTTTTAACATTAATAATTAATCCTACATCATGAGCCCATTTGAGAAGCTCTCTTTGCAATTCTTGTACAGCTATTTTAGGATTTTCATTTGATACAACAAGAGCAGAATCATCAGCAAAAATGAATCGACGAGCTTTTTTGAAAATCTTCCACATAGCAATTACATATATAATATATAATTTTGGACCTAGAATTGACCCTTGCGGTACTCCCGATTTGATGTATCTTGATTTACTAATTATATTTAAAATCTTAACACTCATTTTTCTATTTGACAAATAGTTTTAAAAGAATAAGAGGAGTTTACTCCGGATACCTATAAATACAAGTACTTTAATTATTTGTATATGGCTAAGTGTGTCGAAAGCTTTGGAGAAATCAATAAATAGAACCAATACATGTTGTTTACAGTTAAGTTGTGAATTTATATGATTAGAAAATTTTTCGAGCAATTTATCGCAACTTTTTTTTTTTTGGAAGCCATACTTTCATTCATCAATAATACTCAGATTATTTAAGTATTTATCTAAATTTATTGATATATATTTTTCTAAATTTTTTTCTAATGCAGGTAGTATGGAAATCGGCCTATAATTATTTAGTATAGAGTGATTTCCATTTTTAAAGATAGGCTTTACAATGCTATATTTTAGTTCATCGGGAATATGGCCCGTATCAATTATTCTGTTAATTAAGTGGGCGATTATAGGACTAAGTAATTTAACATGTTTTTTCAAATCATACATACGAATTAAATCTATGCCTGGTGTCTTGGAATTTTTCATACCTCCGATAATTAATTCGATTTGCTTTGTATTTGCTCGTGGTAGATACATTGTGTGATTTAAATATTCCGGCGTGTATTCTGACACAGTGATTAAATTTAAAGTTATAGTATAATTTTTTTGTGTTTATTATTTGTTTATTTAATTTATTTCTGTATTTTTTTAAATCGATTTCATATTTTTTGTTGTTAGGTGAGTTTTTCCATTTCCTCCAAAGAGTATCTCGTGTTTGTATATTTTCAATGAGGCCAATTCATCCAAGTTTTTTGATAATTGCGATATTTTTTATTAAATTTTGTGATGTTACTTAGTTCATAAATATTTTTAAATTTCGATTTCATTTCTTCGTACAATACATTTGGTTCAGATAATTTTAGCATTTCATTCCAATCGGTGATTGAGATAAATAGATTAATTTTTTTTCAGAGAGTGCAGTATAGTACTCAGTGTGCGATTTGTCTGAAGTGTGTTTGTCGTAGGTAGAGAAATAAATCGTCGTTGCACTAGGTAGTGGTCAGCTATTATTGTTTCACATACGCACGAACTGATTTCTATGGTCTCCCTCTTTCTTATATAGATATGGTCTAGACAAGTAGCCGTTATATAGTTTGACAATACTGCTTCTCGAGTCACATCGTTAATAGTTTTGACTAATCCGAAGTTGGCCATTAGGTTTTCGTATTGGATTACAATCGGTTCGAGTTCATTTAATATGTTTATGTTCATATCGCCAAGTATTAAAATGGATTCTTTAATGTCAATATTGCCCAATATAGTTTCCAGTTCATGGAGAAATTTTAATTTATTTGTGTTTGGAGATCTATACATTGCCAATAGATGTGTACGTTTATGTTTGTAAATAGAAATAGTGCCGTAAACGCATTCAAAATTAGTTGTTACTATATTTATTTTTTCGAATGTAAGATGATCCTTCACGTATACAATAATTCCGCCACCCGATCTTTTTGTACGACAAAAATAGTAAGAGTTGAAACCCGATATTTTGTATAGGTTTACATTGTTTTCATTTATCGACGTATCACATAGCGTTATTATGTCAATATTTCGCAAGGAACTAGAAATAGTTAGTAGGAAAGTATCAAAATGTTTTGATAAGTATCGAATGTTAAGGTTAATGGCAGATATATTATTAATTCCTAATACATGTTTATTTGACCAATTTTCAAAATTGTGAGTACGTTCATAATCAATTTCTGATATGTCAAAATCTCCGTTCAAAACACCCATACTGAATAATATTTAAATATGCGGGAATAGTATGTAAACATGTGTGAAGATTTATAAAGGCAAATTATAAATATCAATGTTTTTATAGCAGTAAGCATTAACAATATATTCATTGTTTGATTTTGGTTTTGATCAGAACATAGTTGGTTTAATAATTGACAACAATAAATATTTTTTCTACATGTACAAGTAAACAAAGGATAGATTAACATCAACAAACATTTCAATACTAGCATGTTAACACTGTGGTTACCGGACAATAATACAGAATATAATATAGTTGGAGAAGAAATTTTTTTTTTGGATATGAGATACTCATATTTCGGAAGTAGAAGACATATATTATTGAGCTTAACAGAGAATGAGGTTAAGTATTTAAATAGAATTTTGGTTAAAAGCATTGAATTTTGTTTTTTTAGAATAATAATACATACAAAAACATACCTAATCATAATCGATGCGACTTTGCGCGATATACATCATATTTTTAAAGTAAGTGCAGTTTGTGTCGTTTGCTTTATGATTAGTGTTGAGGGTCATCTTGAAAGTAGTGTTTTGATATATACAGTTGCTACATTTTTCTTCCGAGTTTTTGTTTGGGCATTCCTTCCATTCATGATCCTTAGCACAATGTAAGCAGGTCGCGTTTTTATCTTTACTGAAACATTTCAGTGCAGCGTGTCCAAATTTCAAGCAGTGGTAGCACTGCGTCAGGGCGCTGGCATCTTCCATTCGTACTCTGCTGAATCCACGGACGTACAAAATATATGGACATGCCCTTACGTGTTAAAAAACGTGTTATTTCCCCCTCCCATTGGAACCATTTTTCGGAACCGGCTGGGCGTGTCCGGACCAGTGTCGTGCTCTCATCGTACATTTTACGCACGGACGCTGTATGTCTATGAAACACACACTTAGACATAACTTTTGTAAAAATACTCTGAACTTTACTTTGCGAATTTGGATTTTACACATCTGTTCATACCGTGGCATGCAATTTGCGCTCCAATATAAAAAGGTCTATTCATTCAAAAGCAGATTTTACTATCAAGAACTAAATAGTGATATTATAGTGCGAGGTGCCTATATACTGTTAGATTGATTTATTGGCGAATCACAAGTCTCTTTCCTCTCTTCGCCCCGCCATAGTTGGTTTTTACCCCTCATCTGTAAGTTCTCGTCTAGTTATTTGTATGTCTATGGCTGAATCCTATGTTTATTTTTTCCTTTTCAATGAGGTAAGACCTCAGTGCTCCGCTGGTTTCCAGTATATAATTAGTTAGTCCATTTTGTGATTTAGATTTAAACATTTTTATTAGTTTTACAGTGTTTTTTGTATAACTATCCATAATATCTTTAATACCATCATTTTGGGTTTTTAAAGCCTCGATTATATCTTCTTCTATCAGATCTGCCTGTACATTTCTTACGAAAATTTTGGGGTTTTTCTTTTTTTATTCTTCGGCAACCATATTTTTTTTGAGGGTTTTGTTTATTTCATCCGTCAATTTTTCTACGTGGACTTTAGTGGGGCAAGATATTATAAGTTTGTTTTGAGCGGCTTTGCGAACTCCATTTACTGCAATACCTAAATTTGCTTTATTTTAATTTTTTTGACGATTTGATCTTTTATTGCGTCTGATGTCATATTCGTATTTTCACTTTTAATAATCAATGAATATTTCGATTCCGGTATTTCTTTTAGTCGACTTGCATAGGTTTTTATTTTTCCATATAACTCACATTTTCAATTTTTTTTTCTAATTTTTCTATTAGTTTGTTTTGCAGAGAAACGATCTCGTTTTGAAATGAAGTTTTTTGGTGCATCCATTTTTCTTCTAGAAGTTTTATGTTAGATATATTAGTTTTGGCCTTGGAGTCTTGTTTGGTCGATATATTTGAGATTTCAAGTTTTATATTCTCTATTATTTGCAGCACGTCCATAATGGGTTGGGTTTACTGACCGCGGTCACCTCACTCGCGGCAAATGCTAGAAGCGGTGTAACAATAAAACCTCTAATATTGTAAAGACGAAATTTTTAGATACGTCCACACACAACCGAAGTGGGCGGAACAGTGCCCTGGTTAACCTGGGCCCTGGTTAACAAGGCTCCGCTATTCCTTGAGGTCCAGCACTGCATCAAGTGCCGCGGATGTTCCGGAGTGTTCTTTGGTCACCCGTCGTCGGTGTTCTTCCTTTGCTTCTCCCATAAACAGTTAATTTAGCTATGTTATTTTATTTTTTATTTATTAATTGTTCAAGAGATTATTTATCCGTCTACAGCAATAGTATTCTTATTTTAACATTCCTAACATTTCCGAAGATATTAAAAGATATCGAAACTAAGTATTGCAAGATTTGCATCTGGTTCCTCTGTGCTAAATCTATTGTTTTAAGAAGTCCACATGATGCATAAACCTAATAATGTCACGAACGTAATTCTTAAATTGGATTGGAAGAGGTGATAAACCACAATACAGCTCTGTCTTGATATAAATTTATAACTTCATTTTAATTCACACCGTTTATTAACCTGATCCGAATTAGGCACCTATTTGATGCGCATTACTCCTTAAATACATTCTCTACTACCCATTTATCACGTATTCCGGTTAGCAGAGATAAAAAAGGTCTTAAAAGATATTTTAATTTTTTATATTGCAATGGTCCTCTGAAAAACACAAGTTTTCGACCTAAGGCTGATTTAAAAAAAGTTGTTGAAGACAAACTAAAAAAAGATAAAATAAAACACATTTTGTGTACTAACGTTTTTTTCTAAGTTTGTTAATATAGGTACGTAGAGTTACAGGGACGGAAACATTAAAGCTATTCATTACATAATTATGATAATTTTGTGAACTCATTTCCACACCACAATAAGGTCTGATCCACAGATCTCCCAATTTCGCGAACAAACATTGAAATGGCGCTTGGGACGCCACAATTTAATTATTTAAAAAATTACGAAAATTTCCAGATTGGAACGTGCCATTATCTTAGTATGGCCCCGGTGTAAAACCACCGTTAAGAATTGAAACATTGCTTGAAATGGCTTAAGCCACATTTGGTGAAAAGATCTGAATAGCCAGGTACTTCGCCACCTTCCTCTACCCCATCTCCTTCCCCTCCCCACTATCTTCAGCCTCAAAAAATCCCCCAATTAGAGATGCCGTAGTATCACTGGCTCCAGGCGGTTGGAAGCGGTTGGAATTCTTATACGGTAATCAGATAGGAAAAAAGTAGTAGAAGTCCCTTTCAAAGAATTTTCCATTAAAGTTTATTATCCTCAATGTGCCATCTGCCACCTTTTCCTCCTGGCGATACAAATACACTGTCACGTGCGGCATGCAAATAATGAAAGTCCTTGGCACCCACTTCAACTTTACGTGCACATTTGAAGTTTTAGTAAAATCTAACATTTTTGCAAACAAAAGCAATTTTGAGCTCGTCAGTTATCTTGAACGAGTAGTTTATCATGAAAAGTGCAAAGGTGCATTTTCACCTTGTGCTACATTTTACATCATATTACTGTGGTCTACATTTATTATTATTAGGTATTCTAGACTCCGGAATAATAAACAAATCTTCATTAATCAGTATTTTTTGCCATGCCGAGGTCATTTTTCTTTTAGTTTTTATTCGCTTTATTTACAACGGGAAAGTAATAAAAATAAAATTTAAAACAATACATTGCTTACATCGCTTTTTCATTATATTTAGTTCACAACTAGTTAAACAAAGAAAACATTATGAATCATTATCCGTGGAGAAACTAACTAAAAATCATCTTTATCTTAACAATTTTTGTGATTTTGATTTGGATTTTGATTTTGATTTCGATTTTATTTTTGATTTTGTTTTTGTTTTTTCGTCTTTGATTTTGTTATGCACATTTGGATGTTCTTTGTTAAGAAAAAAATTACATGTTAAAGACCAGCCGGGCACGAAATTCATAATAAATTAATATGTCAATGATAATAATACAATGCATATTGCTACTAAAATATACAATACTTAGTGCATATAGTGATATTTCCGCAATGCTGATTCGAGATTTTTTATTTATCTTACGCTCAACCTATCTTAACCCAACTTAACCTAATCTTAACCGTGTGATAAATCATTAGTAGAAAAAGGCCATGAAGGATTTTAAGTGAGAACCAATGATTTTAAGCAGACTCATGAACAATCACGGGGTACTCTGAATTCTTGACAAAACCGTTCCAATTTTGAAAATAACATTTTAAACAATTTTATAATAAATGTTTACAGGTGTAATTATGTATATATAGGTTCGTTATATCTTGTCTGAATTTTTCAAACGAACAGTTCCAATTTCGAAGTTTTTATTGTTAATTTTTTTAAGTGACACTTAACAAGATCGCCCTGTCTGTACATTGTCAAGGCAGGGGAACTTGTTGGCGGCGTGAGGCGGTGGGTTAGGAGAGGGTTAAGAGGTTAGATGTAGGAAAGGATTTATAATGATGGTGACCCGAAAGAAATAATACTATAAAATTATAACTTTTTATGAATTATTAACTAATTATAATTTTTAATTGATAAACTAATGTTTAAGGCAAGATTTATATGCATAGCACAAAGGGTAACAATTATTATAAGTAATAATTATTAGCCTGAAACACTCATCTATATTGAAAGGCCGCGGGTTCGAGTCCCATCGGCGCATGTAGGTATGTTTTCTCAGGAGATTTTTTCAATGTAGATGAGTGTTTCAGGCTAATAATTATTGCTAATAATAATAATTTAATAATTTCAAACGTAAAATCGACTTCAATAACACCCTCAATTGGTTGGTATGAATATAAGCGAATTTTTATACAGTTTAGATTTTTTGCACTTATGCGATGGCATACACAGTATATAGACAAGCAGATTTTTCCTTGATGCATTTGAATGAAAATATGTTCTACACTTTGTTATTCGGCGGTACATCCTTTCATCCCTTCGGGGTCACATAGTTATATTTTGTGTAATTAGGTACACTGTATTTTCCTCAAACTGACTGCATATTTTATATATATATTCATATTTTCGATGTTTGTTTTTGGGGTGTTATGCCGTGTTGCGCTACCTCCTTCTATAGCCGACGTTTCGGACAGCGTTGCAGTGTCCATCATCAGGGCAGATCCGGTAGATCCGACGATGTATGTATTATTTATATTTATACATATATTTTTTTTATAAAGAAAGACAAACATTCCCGGGCTACGAATAACCCAACAATGTTTGAAAATCTCCTACTACCACCACATATAAGTATTGTATTTAAAATCAACTATCATAGAACCATTAATGATACTTAAATTCAAAGCAAATCAAAGTTCTAGAATTCTAGAGTTACGCTGGAAAAATACACAACCGCTGATTTGAATATTCCAACAGGAATTGTAGGATTACCATTACATTTAATGATATTTCACGAAAATTGTCCTTAATCAGATCTACTTGTTAAAGTCCTGTAAAGAAAGTGATTATAGAATTTTAATTACCTGTCATATTGAAATTCTGACAAATAATTTTTTTTTTGTATTTTTTACTATTGGACTGCGGTGTGATTGGTTAGACAAAGAAGCTGATTTCATCTGCCAAGTTAAATGGGTTAGTTTGATACTATTGTTCAATTACCTTACTAAATTTACTACCTAGTCTTTGAAAAAACTATTAACAATCAACTAGTTGAATACTTGGAAATAATAATATACTTTTTTCAATTGAAGGGCGGATATGAGTACCGCCGCCCTGGAAACCATTTATTGGATAATCAACACCCCTGCTATAGGTTACCCCAAGTGATTCGCTACGTTTGGTGACTTATCAGGGGTGCTCGGGTATATGGGTTGAGATTTGTCTACGTCAAAGCGGCGAATGTGTTTTTCTATCTACTCGTAGCGGGCCGGTTCGGGTGAGACTGGTTGAGGGATACCTAACCTTGACCCCTTCAACCGGACTCTCTTTCAACCCATCACTTTGCACTGCAGTGGGTGGGATGGTTTCATACATTCGTCACTCCTGGACACAGATGACCTCCCGATTCATACACACTCCTCATACCCTTTTCCTCCCCAGAACGTCTTCTTCTTCCGTTCACCAAAAAGACTTTCCGCACAGGACGCCCAAAGATGACATAGGCCCTAAGGGATTTTTTTTCCTCAGGGCCTCCTGTGTGGAGCTAATGTAAAAAATACGATCCCACAACCAATTTGGTTTTAGGGAAAAAAAGGCACCTCCGAAGCCATCGCAACAGTTCAAAATGCATGTCGATATTCTTAGAAGTATGTAAAGCTTTTGATACTTTTTCACATTCCAAACCATTACAAAAACAATCAAATATGGCAATTTTTAAACGCCAAAACAAATACAAAAAGCTAACATTATTTGAAAATGGTACTTAAACTGTAAAAAACAAGCAATATACAAGACATTTGAAATACGAAGGAAAAATTCCAAAATTTGTTAAGAAATCTTAATATATAAAACAAAGTCGGGTTAGTTACACTATTTATAACTGGAGAACGGCCCCACTGATTTTGATTATCTTTGATTTGTTGGATTTGTCTCCGCCCCGGATAGGATAATAAATAATAACTATTAAAACATCACAAAAATTAACGAAAAATATAGTTATTGAGAAAAAAAATTTCCCCATACATTTTGTATGGAACGAATTCTCATATTTGAAAGAGCTGCGGGCATTTTGTGATAAGTACCTATAATATTGAGTAGTGAGAGAGTTCCGAAAATTCAAAAACGTCAAATGTCAATGCGCTGATTGTTTTGCTTTTATTCTTAAGCATATAATGCTGCCTTTCTTTCTTACACACTAAATGTCAATAGTCGAAATGAGACAAACGGTGAACGTATGTCTCCACCCATCCAAAGGAAAGATACAATAGTTACAATAAAAATCCCTCACACGTATAAAGAAAATGAAAAACTTTTTTTTTATCACACATGAGGCCCCGAAGAAAATTATTTTCATCAGGACCTATGTCTAATTAGGGGATGATGTGTGGAGGGTCTTTTTAAGGAAGGGAAGGATAGGAAGTTCTGGGAAGGAAAAAGGTATGAGGGGTGGGTAGGAATCTGGGGTCAGTGTGTCCGCGGGAGTGACGGACGTATGAATCCATCCCTCCAACTGCGTCGCAAGGCGATGGGTCGAGACGGTCCAGCTGGAAAGGTTAAAAGACCTCCCTCAACCAGTCTTTCTCGATCCGGCCCGCCACGTAGCGGGTGAGCAGACGCATCCGCCGTCAAGTCCCGTACAAACGTCACCTCATGAACCCGGGCACCCCTGCTAAATCACCAAACGTAGCGAACCACTTGGGGTGACCTATGGGTGATGTATGACAGAGGTGTTGGTTATCCAATAAATGGTTCCCGGGGCGGCAACACCCATACCCGCCTCCCGAATTCCCGTAAGTAAGTAGAAAAATAAGAAAATCACAAAAAATATAAATCCGTACACAATGCCATCTCTGATACTGATAAAAACAAAATACGGACAGTTGCCCATTGATGATTGCTTCATTGTGTAATTTTTAACTTAATAAAAAAACTGAATTTAATTCAACTTATTGATTCTGAGGCGGTACGAAGTTCGTCGGGTCAGCTAGTTATAAATAAAATAAGCGTATACAATAGATAAACAAAGTATATATCTTTCTAAGAACAATTTTTTGCCATTTTTTAATTAGCAATGTTTTCACATCCAATTGAATAAATTTTTGGTTTTTTAGAAATCCTTACAGCATCCAGGAAAATTAAATTAAAATATTTGCTTGGCCCCTGAAAAATGCTTATATATGTGGTTGCTCTGACTAAGAACGGGTGACTAATATAAAATACTTGGGTATTATTTTTGACAGTAATTTAAAGTGGAAACAAACAAATGAAAATCAATGTAATTCTTTAGGCAAACTCGCAATTTTCTTAACTTGAAGCAACTCAAAACAATTTACTTTGCACTATGTCAATCTTAAATCGGGTATGGTATTATAGCCTGGAGAAGATTAAATGTCACCACCATTGATCCGAACTTTAAAGCTCAGAAACAAACTATAAAGATTATTCTGAAACTATCACTATACATTACAAACAGTTTGGGTGAAATCTTTAGGAGATCTTTGTTGTGAAAATTAGGTAACTTCTTGCCAAAATCATACTAATATAAATCTTTAAACACCGAATTGTTTTTGATACTGGCCAAACTGCTCATGATGCTAGAACCAGGGGGCATAATCTATTACTTATCCCCTTCGCTAAAACATCAAAAGAATCCTTTTCGCTAAAACACAGGGCAAAGAAATTTTAAATATTTTGCAACTTAGCTATACAACGCACTTCCAATATAAATCCAACACCAACTCTTTGATTATCAGCCAAGACAAATCAAACATCAACGATAGAAGTGCGTATTCTTTTGTCTTTTATTTTAGACGAAATATTGCTGTTGTTATTTTTATTTTTATTGTAAACTGCTTATCTTAAACTGCGCCTGCTCTCAAAATAATAAACCGTGCACAGCACGTCACCAATGTAATTTAATAAATAAAGTTGAATAAATAAAAAATCTCAGAGCAAAATATTAATTAAATCTTTTATTAACAAAAAATGTCAGGAGATTAAGATGTTTATCTCCAAGTTGTAAAATTTATCATATTTCTTTTAAAAACTCGGAACAAAAATAAAAAACTTCTTTCGTATAAAAGTAACATCCTAAGTTTTAATTTTCTATAAATCTAAATGTAAAGTCAAGGCATGTGTCTGTTAGGCCACGCGTGCTGCACTTTAAAAATAGTGATAACTTCGTCTTTTTCTGTATAACAAAGCAAGAACTTTTGAAACGTTGAGGTGTGTAGTTGTAAATATCGGTTCCGCGACTTTTTCATCCCGCGACAAAATATCTACTGAAACCTAACCTAACCTACCAAAAAAATGGAACAAAAATTTCAATTTAATTAATTCATATTCAATTTAATTTATTCAAAAACATTACAAAATTACAATTTTAACGGAGAAAAATATTTTAGATGAGATAAACAGATTTAGACTAACAGCAACAAAGCTTGCCGTTTGAATTTTGCTGATGTTAAATATACCGATATTCGAAGTTATTCTATTTAATAACAAGACTGGCATAACCATTGGCATGTTAGTCTTGCAAGCCGGGAGATAAAACAGTCTATGCTGTCGGTGACGGAGATAACCATCGGGAACATAGAAACTGTTGCTCTCCATGATAACCGAGTATTCGAACCATCCACGAATCAGCCTGAGGAAATGTGTTACAATGAGCATATCCCTTCTGACCCGTAGTCGATTCATAAGGAGCATGCCCAAGAGAAAGTTGGTAGGGTAGAGCCACGGAGGGTAGCCATACTCCCTCAGATGAAGAAATCTCAGAAACTTCTTCTGAACCTTCTCCAACATGAGGGAATACTTCACTTGGTGTGGGCTCCAAACCACCGATTCACTCTCAAGCTTACTCCTAACCAAAGTATCGTATATTTTGAGAACCCGGGTGTTTCTGAAATTTCTCGCAGTGTGTAGGACAAAACTCAGCATTCTCAGTGAAGTTACTACTCGTCATTACGATATGAGCTTGAAAAGTTAACCTACTATCAAACACAATATCAAGTTCTTTCAATATCTGTATTATTTTTGTCCCATTTTACCATTTTTGAAAAATAATTTATTGTCTTTGCATGGTGTCTGTATTATTTTTATTCCATTTTTTATTAGATTCGGTTAGGTTAGGTTAGGTTACGTTAGGTTGGGTTAGGTAAGGTTAGGTTAGGTAAAGTTAAGTTTTAGTAGATATTTTGCTGGTGGATGTTTTGTCAGTAGGATATTTTGTCGGAGGATATTTTGTCGGGGATATTTTATCGAAGTCAATTTCTTTAATATTGTTTCTAATGCCCTCACCAAAAAAGCATTTCGGTATAAAACAATGTTTTATTACGTCAAACCGTGAAGCATTCGGCAAACCCAACACTCTCCAAGGCAATAAAACTAGTCAAAGTTTCTCGAGAAGAAGCCTTTCATCACTCAGTTTAAAAAATATTATGACAAATACCTGTGAGTAAATTGCTGACGATAATAGTAGTTAAGGGGTAAAAGCTTTTTTTATTAGTGTTGAAGATCCTGCTTTGGATTTATAAAGAACTCCAATAAATACATATTTTGGTACCTTTATGCTAAAACGTAAAAAGCATAATGTATAAATACATATATGTATACCTTCTTAAAATAATAGATTCCGTTAAAACTAATTAAAAAACACTTCTAACCGTTAAATGGTGTTTTCCACATCGGTGCAGTTACAATTGAATAAAGACTGTACAAACTCCGTTTTGTATGTAAACTAATAAAAACTGTCTTTAACTGAGCTGCGAAAGAGCTGGCCAGCCCGAAACGTTAAACGGTGTTTCATGCAGTGTAGACATTGAATAAATGTTATAGCTTAGACTTACGGATTTCAATACTTCGTTTGTATGGAAACAATATGATATGAAATACTGTACAGTACAAGCTCTGTTTTGCATATCAACTAAAGAAATGTATTTAACTGAGCTGCGAAAGAGCTGGCAACTGTAAACTTGACTGTATATTGATACATTATCTGCATTAAGCATACGCAGATAATGTATCAATATACATATTATATTGTTAAAAGTAAGGTCTCAGTTTTCTTGATGATTCCTTAAATAAAGGGAACATCGTTCACGAAACATGAAGATTGTGTATATATTATAAATAAAGTGATGTAAACAAAGTTACTTGTCCTTTTAATAAAAGATAAGAAAAGGCAATGTGTTTTCTTAATTTCGTATTCTCTACAATTTTTCGAAGTTTGGAATAAAAATATAGCTATGTGTTTTTTTTTCGACTTTTTTTTTGTTTGAAATCAAAATATTCCTATTTATCAACCTTAAAGAATATTTCTAATTCAAAAATCTAAAAGATAGTTTTATTAAGTTTCTAAAATGGTATTTATTTTTACGACATCTTCAAATAGAATAAATTTATGGGACATTTAAAATACCTCGAGAATATTTCGAAATCCGTTTATGCAACAAAAAAACCCAATAAAAATGCAATAAAATTTCAAGTTTATGCAACAAAAAAACTTCTCTTCCGCTGTATAAACAATGTGTTTACCTTTTTTTGCTGTCAAATATCAGTGTAGCCAACTTTAGTTTGTTAGTAAGGTTTTTACGTACCTACAACCTACACGGTTGTTTATCTATAGCATAAATTTTGCACATCGATGATTAGTAATGCTGACAACATATTTCTCGTAGTATTATGATTGTGACATAATATACCAATTCCCTTGGAAAATTGGATATCTTAAAAGGCCCGGTAGTAAGCGCTTTATAAGAAAAATAAGGGGAGATATGTATAAAGGAATGTTAAAATTAAAAACGATAATAATGAAGCGAAAACTGTGAAAATGTTAAATAAAATACGATTCCTTTAAAATACCGTTTAGGCGTGGCAAATGTATATCTTAGAAATACTATGTCTATAGACATTATCCGTTTTTTTTTTTTTTTAGTTATTTATTAAGTTACAAGAAATACAAATTTCGCTTTGTTAACTTAAGTGTACATTGATAGGAAGAAAAAGAATATATATATATTAATAATTATGGTTTACTACCTAAGTAACATATTTTTCTTAAGTAAGAGCATTTTGGTTTTGCTCATTGATCTTGAGGGCATACAGTTTTTTCTTAAATATATTATTTATTCTATTTACGGTTGTCAGGCTAACAGGAAGGAGATTATAAATGTGTACACCCTCATGGCCTATGTTTCTTTTACCACACTCTGTCTTTGCTGAATTTGTATATAATTTATTATGTTGTCTTGTGTGGTGATCATGTACTTGTGATGTTTTCATAAATGAAGTATTTGTGTGTATGAAGCCATTTTGGATTTTATGAATTAATAGGCATATGTTGTATTTGTACAGTTTTCTAATTTTAAGTAAGTTAGTTTCTTGGTATACTATCTTAAAAAATAACATACATTTATTTATAAACTTAAGCCACCGCTACCAAAATTTCTACCGATATCTTACATATCACCCTTAAACATTTGAAGTTTTTAAGCTCTTAAGAATATATTTGTTATTTTTGAAGATAATATCTAGACGCGTTCTACGCCGAAACACAAATTATATAAAATTCCCAAGATAGAAAAAAATCGCAAAGTATGCTCCGAAAATATTATAAACACGTTTGTTTCAGTTATTTTACAAGTTATAGTTGTGAAAAAATTCACAATGTTTCTTTAAATGATACTTAAGATACGTTCCACGAGATTTTTGCTCTATTCTAAACGAGTCATATTAGCGTGCTCCTCTAACATTTATAATTTCCTATCTCTCCATCTTCTTCTTTTTGAGCTTGGATGCGGAGCCTTAAAGACGTATCCAAGAGGAATATGCTATAAAACTATAGAAATTTTGAATGCGGGGGCTTAATCTGAAGGACATTCATGACCTTCTATCCTTTCTTCGCCTGGGAATATTTTAATCTAGCATTGAAGAAATTGGCGCCTAAAATATTTTAGAACAAGCTCAAAAAGATTGTACGATACTCGTACAGTTTTCGTGGTTTTTGTGAAGAGTACTGCGTAAATTTTAGCTAAATATGTTTTGATTTAAAAAACAAAACACTTATTATAAAACTTTATTCTATTTTAAAGAGATAGGTAGCACGGATTTAGAAATAAATAAAATGAAATCGTTAAAAAGTTCAAGGCCCAACACTATCAATGACATTCAATCCCATTCCACTAATATTTGCAAACAAATCCCAGGCGTCTAGTGACTTGTGATTATTTCGCACAGGTTCAGCGCAGGGAATTGAACCCTTGACATTTTGTTCTGAAGGATTACGCCCTATCATCAATAAGCAGATCTTGGTAGGTATCCGTCTAATCCAGAATAGCGCTATTTTATCCACTCGGGACACCGAAGATTAAAAAAAAGGAAAATTTAGAGAAATGTTAAAGAATATTGATTTTTTAAACAATTAAATGAGGACAATATTAGCGAAACTCAATCGAAAATCTGGAGACAGAAAAAGATATGGGTTCCTTTAGTAGGGACCTTTGCTTACATGGCAAGTGCTCTACCAACTGAGCTATGGAACCCATTTCCAATTCGGTCTCTTTTAACTGTATCATACTTCGACTAAGAACTACCAACACTATCTTCATTTTCTTAACGCACATATTATTGGCTGCTATCTTTATAAATGATTGCAAGATTAAACCCGAACTAAATGCTATCTAGATAGTTTCTGGATAAATATTTATCCATTTTATTTTAATACTTGTTGAATCTTGCAATCATGTATAAAGATAGCAGCCAATAATATGTGCGTTAAGAAAAAGACGATATTGTTGGTAGTTCATAGTCGAAGTATGATACAGTTAAAAGTGACCGAATTGGAAATGAGTTCCATAGCTCAGACTTGCCATGTACCTAAGCAAATTGCCCTGGGCTCGAGTCCCAGTGGAACCAATATTTTTTTTGATTTTTCTGTCTCCAGATTTTCGATTGAGTTTCGGTAATATTGTCTTCTTTTAATTAAATATTATAATTTGAGATTTTACTCATTAAGTTTAAAATAAAACTATTGTTTTTTTAAAATTCATTCTCCAAGAATTCTCCGAATCCTCTAAAGTAGCCCCTTACTCCAGACACCGAAATTTAATCGCAATTGATACCAGAAACAACATAGAAATCAATTTTTCATAACGTAGAATAAACTTCGGTTTATTTTCCTCATTCGAGGAAAATTTTCAGTAGAGAAAAGTAAAAAACCGATATTATACAACATTTACGAACATGGGTACTCAGATATGGTTTTAATATATTTAAATCAACGGCCAATTGACCCATCGATCCGAAAATGGCAATTTAATCTCCGTCCTCCTGTAACAATAAATGACCCGCACATGATTCAACTTTCCAGCGAAAACGGATGCCATAGATCTCTAGTACGGACCGTAAAATTTTATTACAATCGCATGGAAAAAAAACAGGACAGGACCGTGAGAGTTAATCTTGTTAGAAATTTCACCCTTGGGATATGGGAGTTTATAATCATCCCATAGGCGTGTCATATATCCTCCCAATCCGTAAGAATCCAAAGAAATGCGGATATAGTTTTCCAAGATATTTTTGTATTTTGATAAAAAAAAATTTAAAGACATGCGGAACTTCTAGCTTATTGGAGCTTGATTTGCTTGATAATATTGTAAATTTATTTATAATTTTCAAGTTATGAATTTGCTTGGGAAAAAAAATTATCGACTATAATAAAACGTTTTTTCGTGTAAATGTGCAAACAAAATTATCACTGGAAAGTTAAATATTTATTCAAGGAAAATAGAGATGTTGTCTTTCGTGTACAGCGACGTACGTGAATTTTTTAACCGGTAATTTCCGAAATTTTTAACGGGTACCGCTGCCCCGGGCACCATTTATTGGATAACCAACACCCCTCCCACAGGTCCCCTCAAATGGTACGCTACTTTTGATGACTTAGCAGGGGCTTCCGGGTTCATGGTTTGTCTAGGTCTTGCCGGTGAATGTGATTACCCACCTATCGCGTGGCGGGCTGGGTGGGAGACTGCTTGAGGGAGACCTAACTTAAACCTCTCTAGCCCGACTCTCTCAGCCCATGGTCTTGCGAGGGATGGATTCGTACGTCCATAAACCCTAGACAGATTGATCCTCAAATTCCACCTCTAATACCTTTTTCCTTCCCAGAACTTCCTCTCCTTCCTTTCCCTTAAAATACCCTCCGCACACCATACCCAATCGCATCTCCGGGGATTTTTTTTCCTAAGGGCCTCCTGTGTGGAGGTAAAGTAAAAAAATTGTTGGAGTAGAAAAAACGTAAATCATATTTTGGTCTTTGGTGAAATTTTTAATATTTCATTTTCAACTTAAAACGTTTAAAGTCAGTAGTCAAGTCAGGTTTCTTTTATCCGATATGTCACATGTAACTTCCCAGGACTAGTAAAAGAATTGCATATCTATTTGGTGAAAAACACTCCCTTTTCACAAACATGATCATTAATTTTTTGTATTTCTTGGGCATTAACTATGTAATAATTTCTAGACATTTTGTTTTGAAGAGTTTTAATTTTCAATGTACATTTGTTACTTAAATTTTAAATTTTCTGCGACCGAAATTTAAGTAACAAATGTACATTGAAAATTACAACTCTTAAAAACAAAATGATTATTAATTTTGGTTTTTAATGTGTCATTTTACAATCTCATTCTCTTAAAAAAAAAACATTTTTCTGGTGCATATTTTGATTATCAAGCTGAACCAAAGAGGTTTAGCTAAATTAACGAAGGTAATGGGAACATTTTTTGCTTTGCATTAAAATTTTATACAAGAAAACGTTTCATTAACCTGATTAGGGAAGCAGCTATTTGCATTGTATCGCGGGAAAACTTCTTCTTCTAAGACCAGTTCTTCTAAGATGTGATAGCATCGTCCATTGGTAGAAGACACAATTTGGTAATGGGCCTTTTCATAGACCCTTGCTGCGTCTTCAAGGTGACTATACGGGTTATCCCATCTTGTCCAGGGTGAGTGGCGATGACACGTCCCATCCTCCATAAATTTGGTGGTGCGTTGTCGTCTTTGATGATAACTAAGTCCCCAATCTTTAGTTGTCGCCGGTTCCCATCCGTCCATTTAGTCCTTTGCTGCAGCTCTCCCAGATATTCAATTCTCCATCTTGACCAGAAGCTCTGTCTTAGTTGGCTTAGTTTTTGGAAATTATTAAGCCTGTTTATGGGAATCTGTTGTAGGTCAGGTTCAGCTACAGCTGACAGGTTATCACCAATAAGAAAGTGACCTGGAGTAAGTGCGAAGAGGTCGAGGGGATCGTTGGATAGTGGAATTAAAGGCCTAGAATTTATGCAGGACTCTATTTGGTATAATAACGTACACATCTCTTCATATGTTAATGAAGAGACGTTTGCCACTCTTTTTACGTGATATTTCACACTTTTTATGTTAGATTCCCAAAGACCTCCATGATGAGGACCTTTAGGTGGGATAAAAACCCACTGAATAGACATATTAGTTAAGTAATTAGCTATTTCCTTTTGAGAGACATATAAATTATACATATTTTTCAATTCATTATTCGCTCCAACAAATGTAGTAGCATTATCAGAATACAATTTACTAGGTTTTCCACGTCTGGAAATGAAACGCTTTAAACAATTAAGAAATGCATCTGTAGTCAGAGCGGTGACCAGTTCTAAATGAACTGCCTTAGTAGAGAAGCATATAAATAAACAAATATAAGACTTGACTGAATTGGATCTCCTACTGATTCCAGACTTTATTAAGATTGGCCCTGCGTAATCCAGTCCTGTAACAGAGAACGGTCTACATGGTGACACTCTATCCTCTGGAAGGTCAGACATTATTTGATGACTTGTTTTTGGACTGCATTTAAAGCACACAATGCAATTTTTAAGTATTTTTTTAATAGCATTTTTTGCCATTATAGGCCAATATTTTAGTCTAATAAGTGCTAGTAACGTTTGAGTACCTACATGCAAATTTGTATAATGAAAATGTTTAATGATTAACTTTGTTAGAGGGTGATCGTGAGGCAGTAATATCGGATGTTTTTGTGCTTCATGTATTAGTTTTCCTCTGGACAATCTCCCACCTACATGCAATAAATCCATATGTATAAATGGGTTTAATGATTTGAGATGACTGGTTTTATCTAAGTTTTTTCCCGCCTTTAATGTTTTAATTTCTTTTGAAAATGAATAAGATTGAGTGACTGTTATTAATGAATGTAACGACTTGTTTAATTCTATTATTGAAAGTTGTCCGCTAAATGTATGTTTTTTTCTTGTATTATTAATGAAACGTAGGATATAAGCAGTTACTCTTTGTAAACGCGTGAGAGAAGAAAAACGATAAAACAATTCCCAATCTTTATTCATACTGACGGTTAAATTTATTTTGTTTTTTAATTCCGGTGGATCGATGCAAATTTCCTTATAGTTCGGCCATGTTACTTCATCTTGAGTTAACCAATTAGGACCTCTCCACCAGATTTCTGAAGAAAATAGACTTTTAGCACTGGTTCCTCTTGATAAAATATCCGCAGCATTATCTTCGGAGTTGACATGCTTCCATTGACTGGTTTCGCTTCTTTCCTGTATTTCTGCAACTCTGTTTGCAACAAATGTATTCCATCGCGCTGGTTGATTTCCTATCCAGCATAGAGTTATAGTGGAATCACACCAATAAAATGTTTTATCCAAAGGTATACCTAGGGATTCCTTTACTTTTTCAACAACTTTTGTTAACAGAACAGCACCACATAATTCCAATTTAGGCAAAGAAATCGTTTTTAATGGAGCTACTCTCGATTTAGCTGTGATTAATTGAGAATGCCGTTTTCCTGATTGGTCTGTGGATAGCATATATACGCAAGCAGCATATGCTTTTTGAGATGCGTCACAAAATCCGTGCAATTGTATATTTACGGTTTGATTACATATAATTTTTCTAGGTATTTGAAAAGAATTTACACCTTTTAAATCTTCTAAATATTTTTTCCAAAGCTTCAGAATTTCTATAGGTATTTCTTCATCCCAAGATATCTTTTCTTGCCATAATTTCTGCATAATAAGTTTAGCATTCACGGTTACTGGTCCTAGCAAACCTAATGGATCGAAAATACTAGCAATCAGTGACAAAATATTCCGTTTATTATAAATAGGATGTGACGGTAGTTCCACGTGATATAAAAAACTATCTTTTTCGCAATTCCAAGCTAAGCCTAGAATTTTCTCTCCTTCTGGTTTGTCCAAAATTACCATATCAGTGGCCTGATCGGCCTCCGATGACAAATCAGAAGAATTAGACCGCCATTTTCTTAAGTTCATACCGGCCGAATTCATTATGGAGATTAACTGTTCTTTTAACAAATTACAGGATTCCACATTGTCTGCACCTGTAATTAGATCATCTATGTAAAAATCTCTCTCTAAAATGAGACTAGTTTCAGGATATAACTGAGCGTTTTCCATACTCAGCTGCTTCAAGCAACGCGTGGCTAAGAAAGATGACGGTCCCATACCATAAGTTATCGTATTTAACTTGAAATGGCCCATTTCCTTTTCTGGAGATGCTCGCCAAAGTATTTTTTGGAAGACGCGGTCCTCCTCTCTAATGTTGACCTGCCTGTACATTTTCTCTATGTCAGCCGTCAATGCCACTTGATATTTTCTAAAATTTAACAAATGGGTATATAAATCATTTTGTATTATTGGACCAACCATTAACGCGTCGTTTATTGATATCCCGCTGGAGGTTTTTGCGGAGCCGTCGAACACCACTCTTAGTTTGGTAGTGCTGCTGGTTTCCTTCTTGATTGCATGATGAGGTAAATAGTAAGATTTTTCTTCATTTGAAACTGGTTCAAATTTTGTCATATGACCTAAGTTTTCATATTCTTCCATGAATTTAATGTATTGAAGTTTCAAATCCATGTTAGAAGATAATTTCTTTTCCAAGTTTAAAAATCTTTTTTCTGCCATAGGCAAGGAAGTACCTATTTGATCTATACAAGGTCGAAATGGTAAGCTTACTTCGAAACGCCCATTTTCATCCCTTTTTTGGGTTGACTTGAAGCTCTCTTCACAAGCCTTTTCTTCATAATTTTGGTGCTTGATGGACACCAATTCCTCTTGTTTCCAAAATCTTTCAATTTGATTGTGAATCATATTTAAAGATAAGTGACACGAGGATGATTCTTGCTCTTTTTTTGTAGTGCACATTCTAATTGGCCCGGATAATATCCATCCAAGTTCAGTGCGTTGCAGCGTAGGTCCAGTTGTTCCTAATCGCAATTGATCAGTGGTCAGCATTTCCCAAAATAGTTCGGAGCCGAGTAATATATCCACATGACCGGAAGTGGAAAATTCAGGATCGGCCAATTTCAATCCTGGTGGTATGTTTGCCTCCCTTTTTGGAAAAGAGGTCTGCGGTAACTTGCTGGTGATTTCTTGTAATACCAAGCAAGTAACAAGTTTTTTGTAATTAGAGTTTATTGATGACAATTCAAACGAGAGGCTCTTCTTTACATTTGTTATATTATTATGTAACCCAGAGACCGGCATATTTAATGACTTGTATTTTATGTTTAATTTTTTAGCAAATCGTTCGGTTATGAAATTCACCTGAGAACCATTATCCAACAATACTCTCGCTGAATGAATAATTCCATTACTGTCCTTAACGTTCACCATTGCCGTTGATAACAAAATTGTTTTTTCTGCTTCTCCAAAAGTGGAATGGTTTGAGACTGGTACTTGATCCATGCCATTCTCAGTGTTTTGATCCTCTTTAGGGAAAATATGGAGTAATGTGTTGTGTCCTGCTTTATCGCAAGTTCTACAATTATTCTTACTCCTGCATTCTTTAGTTGAATGACCTACATTTAAACACTTGATGCAAGCTTGTAATTGCTTGATTTTTTCAAACCGTTCATGTTGGTTTAGTTTCAAAAACTGTTTACAGAAATAAATCTTATGATTTTCCTTACAAACAATGCATTTCAACCTTTGCGACAATAATGAAACTGAAGATTCCTTTTTGTAACTTGACGGTTTATGATGCGCGAATATTGGTTTGGCTGTGGAACATGTTGCTTCCGATGCTTCCAAGACTATCGCTCGATCTGTTAAACATTTTAAAAATTCTTGCAATGTCGGTATTTTTTCTTTAGTTGGATATTGTTCCCAATAGATCCGGGTATTGGAATCTAATTTGTTGGCCAAAATATAAATTATTATTACATCCCAATACTCCGTGGGTAGACCTATATTTTTCAATGAATTCAAATGTAATTGTGTTTGATCTAATAAACTTCTCAAGGCGACGTGATTTTCTTGTTTTAATTCCTTGAGCTTAAACAATGAATTTAAATGTTGATTAGCTATTACACGCTTATTTTCAAATCTATTTGATAAAACCTGCCAAGCTATTTCGAAATTGTCTTGGGTAATTTCAAGTGCGTTTAATATTTGTGATGCCTTTCCTTTTAAACAATCACGCAAATAGTAATGTTTCTGAAAATTATTTAATGATTTATTATTACCCACTATCGTGACGAAAGCATCCTTAAAAGATAACCATTTCGAATAATCACCACTAAATTCTGGGAGCGAAAACCTAGGTAATTGGATCTTAATATTGTTAGTATCATCAATTTTTTCAATGCTTTTTATGGATTTTTTTGCTAACGTCACTACTTGATAATATTGCAATTCAAAACACTCAAGTGGGCTATCCTCTTCATCTGAGTTACTATCAAACTCTTCGATCTGAGATTGTATATTCTTAAAGCGATTTAACAGTGTGTTTACCTCCTCCAATCTTGTTTCCGTTTCTATTACATCAACTGAATCACTTAATAGGTAATTCTTAAATCGTGTTAATTGTGCTTTCAATTCACCACGCTTCTTCACCAGTGATTTTAATGTTTGTGGCATAATGCAGAATTTTTTACACAAACATACACATTAAATTATTTAAAAATAAGCTTTTGTTTGTACTACCTTTGCGGGAGCGAATAATAAATAGATTACAATAAAATAAATTATATTATTTATAATAATCAGTGGTAATCGTAGAGTAAATTATTTGGAATCTACCTACTGGTTAAATTATTAGGTTGACAATATTTTATCTTGTTGATTATAATATCACGCAAAAAGAGTGGCTCTTGGTGGCGAATTCTTCGCGTGATTTTACAAGTTATATTATAATGCCTTAATACCTTAGGAATATGTAATGATGAATAAGAATGATGTAGACCGGACTTCTGGCTGGATGAGCTGGTTTTCATCCGGCTCGAAGGACCATATGGCGTTTTTTACGCTCTTGTTTGATTTCAGGTGGAGGTTTTCTGTGGTACTCACTTTTGTAAATCAAACGCTTGTTTTGTGTTTGTTTGTCTGGTCATAATTTATTATTCTTTTATTTACATAATCCTGATTTTTTATAAGATTTATATTGTGATCTGCTTGTTGGAACACATTTTTTTTATGTAAGAGATGGAAGCTACCTTCCTTTGTTCTTCTATAGAACTATTTGAATAATGGAACAAAAAAGAAAATAATAAAATTAGGTAGGTACTTGCCTAGAAGTAATTGCCCATAGAACAAGTACCTACTCAATAAGCATCAATTTTAACCAATAATCAACATAATATTTCATTAAAAATCAAAGCGTGCTGTTGTTACCACGCACGCAAGATTGCGACCTGAGCATGCCGACATAGCGCACGCATTGTAATAGGAACACAATGATTGCGGGCGGTAGAACGTGGCCCTGCTTGCAATCAAATCAATAGCGCATTTTTTCTTTGGAAGAAATGTGAGGGGAGAGTTTTTACGCCGGGAGTAAGCTTCTAGCGAGGAATAATAAGATGGAAGGTTTTAAAACGTATTTCACGTCCATATGCAAGTCTATAAACGAAGAATCCCCCCTCGAGAGACTACTTTATTATTCTCGTTGAAAGACAACCGCCATCATCGAGCCCGAAAGGATATTCATATTTCGGAACCTAATAATTGAATCTGCGCTTTTATGGGGGTGATCGCATTTTATATCTTCAAGATGGAAGAAGTCTCAGATATGAAATATTAAAAAGGTGGCATCGTAAAAAAATATTTTTATAACAGTGGGTTATGTCGTAAAAAGAATAATTTTAATTCAGATAAATAATATTATACATGGATGATTTGAAGCGCACGTTTTGTGAAAAATCACCTCAAAGGGGCTGTTCAAATTTATAATACTAGCTTTTGCCCCCGGTTTCGCTCGCGCCACTCGTCCCTCCCTCCCCCTCCCCACCCCCCCCACTCCCAACGAAGACAACACTTATCTGTAATAAAATTTAGTACTACAATGTAATACGATTATTAAATATATAATAATAATAATAATACATATCTGAAATAGTGATTCAAATATAACATAGAAAACCAAGTGTGTGCGTATACGCATACAATATTTATTCTATACCTTAAAGCCTTAAAGGATAAACCACGTAAGTCCACTTTTTGAAGGTTTTGAGTTGAATATGCAGAAAAATTTCCTGTTTTTCATTACATGAGTGGATGAAACAATGAAGTCCATAAGTAGTAAATTAACTGATTTAGCGAATTATAAAACCACTTGAGTCCAATTTACTTTAGAGCAGTGTTTCTTAACCCTATTTAAAGAAACGCCCCCTTTATAACAGTAAAATTATCCAGCGCCCCTCCCCCCTCCGAAACGAAAAAGTACACATTTTAGTAGGAAGTCCATTTACACAATGGATCTCCTACTACAAGTAAAAAATGATGAGAAGTATAAATAAAACACATTAATATTACACTGACATTGAGTATTAAACCTCAGTTAAAATTTTTGTGGAATGAGCTCATTTTCTATATTGACACAATGCCCACACGAACTTTTGCAGCATACCCTAAACGCTAAAAACTTAAAAACGCCCTCCCCAGATCTCCAAACGCCCCCAGGGGAATCAGTTAGGAATCATTGCTTTAGAGGATAAACAACGGAAGTCCAACATACGTTTAATCCTATAAGAAAAAATCAATTTCAAACATTATCTCTGTATTTTGAAGGATGAAACACGAGAGTCCACTTTTGTTGAGGAAGGTAATTTTTTTAACTGAAAGTTTGGAACTATAACTTTTTTTAACTTACTGTAATAATTAAGATGGGTGAACGGTAAGTTTTATAATTTAAGTTTTATAAGAAAAACTTTCTTTTTTTATACTTTATTGAAGGTTATTCCCATCAGTGAAATATATCATATTAGAATAAGTTAACAATAATAATCTAAACGAAAATATGAAAGAGAACAAGACACAGAAAAACAGAAAAAGACAATGGTCGCAACTGGGACTCGAACCTAGACCTCTCCGTCTAACCGGGATGAGTGCGTTAACCAATTTCGCTATTGCCACCTTCTGTCAAAACGTCATATTTGTCAATCTCATATTTTCAAATTTTAGAATTACATTATTATCAACTAATTATTTTTCTCCATATTACGGGCAACTACCCTTTTTATTGGAAACAATCATTCTAAGAATTGGTTTGTGACCTGGATAGCGTCAATAAATACAATTATGACGTTTTGACAGAAGGTGGAAATAGCGAAATTGGTTAACGCACTCGTCCCGGTTAGACGGAGAGGTCTGGGTTCGAGTCCCAGTTGCGACCATTGTCTTTTTCTGTTTTTCTGTGTCTTGTTCTCTTTCATATTTTCGTTTAGATTATTATTGTTAACTTATTCTAATATTTTATAATTTAATTCATTTCGGCTATACCAAAATTGTTAACCACTTCTGAAATGTATCAGCAACTTAACAAAGAAAATATCTTCACACCATATGGCTTAAACACATTAGTGTTGGACTATATTTGGTGTTCTCATATCAGAACCAATTCCACGAACATCTTCGCCAAAGAACGACATTTAGACATATCCAAACCCTGACTGATCTTACATTGATGCAGTGACATGGTTTTTTATATTAGCCCCACATAAGAGGCCTTGAAGAAAATAATTCCCCTCAGGCTGCATGTCATCATTGGGGATGCAGTGTGGAGGTTCTTTTTAGGAAATAAAGGAGAGGAAGTTCAGTAAGGGGTGGGTAGGAATCAGGGGGTCGGTGTGTCCAGGAGTGACGGACGAATGAATCCATCCCTCCCGCTGCAGGGCAAGACGATGTTCCGAGAGAGAGGTCAAAGGGTCACCCTCAAACAGTGTCTCTAGATCCGGCCTGCCACGTAGTTGATGGGCAGATGCATCCTCCGCCTACCCTGCTCACCATCTGCCGTGTGGTGAGTAGAATCGAAAGAGACTGGTTGAGGAAGGTCTTTTATCCTCTGCTGCCGGAATCACTCGACCTATCGCGCATCACCTTGCACTGTGGTTGGAGGGATGGATTCATACGTCTGTCACTCCTTGACACTCTAACCCCCAGATTCCTACCCACCCCTCATACTTATTTCCTTCCCAAAACCTATTATTCCTCCTTTCCTTAATGAAACCCTCCACACAGCATCCCCTAAGATGACATAGGCCCTAAGGGAAATTATTTTCCTCAGGGCCTCTTAAATGGAATTAATGAAAAAAAATAAAAATACCCGCCCAAGTTGAAAAAATATTTATTCTGATCGTAAATCCACAAACCGTTGACTAGCAACCATCCCTTACTGAACGGAAAAAAACAATAAATGGGCAATGTTCAGGAAAGAAATCTTGATTCTATTATTTGGTTACATTAATTAAATATTTTGATGTGATTCATAATAAAATGCTATTTATGAAAAAACTATAAATATGATGAAACGGACTCACTGTTTTTTTTTAATCTACAGGATAAGGTTTGCTTTGTGTTCTTCCACACGAACGTGTTAGAGGATAAACCACGGAAGACCATTTATTTCTTTAATATTCATAAGTTGACATATTTGTCGTAACAAAGGCCAAAAATGAATTAATTTATGAAATATACCGTTCACAGATCTCAATTATTACACTAAGTAAAAAAGTTATAAACCTTCAAGCATTCCGTTAACACAAAAATCGCTTTCCCGAATAAATTCCAAATGGACTTACGTGGTTCATCCATTAAGGTACAGAATTACAAAGTATTTATTTATTTATTTATTTGGAATTTCACGCCCGGCTGGGCTTTTACATGCATTTTTTTTTAAACAAAGAACATCTAAATCTAAATGTGCATTACAAAATAAAAAAAAAACAAAATCATAAACAAAACAAAAACAAAATCAAAATCAAAATCAGAATCAGAATCAATATCAATATCAATATCAATATCAATATCAATATCAATATCAATATCAATATCAATATCAATATCAATATCAATATCAATATCAATATCAATATCAATATCAAAATCAAAATCATAATCATAATCATAATCATAATCATATTTAGGATATCCGCAATCAAATAGATTATATCATACTAGTATTAAAAATGATATTAGGATTAAATTTAAAATTAGGATCAGAAAAATTTTGAAATGCAATCTATCTGCTAAAAATTTAGTAAAGGCGATAAATACTTGGGCAATACCTCTATTAACTTACTCATTTGGCATAATTAAATGGTCTAATACAGATTTAGATAGCTTAGAACGATTGATTAGAACTACATTAACTAAATTTCATTGCCATCATCCAAATTCAGCTGTAGAACGAATTAATTTACCCAGAAATTTAGGAGGTAGAGGTATAGTCAAAATAACATCTTTAAAACATAATCAGGTTGAAATGCTAAGAAATTTTTTCCATAGGAAAGCTGATAGTTCAGAAATGCACAAAATTATTTGCAAGGCAGATAGAAATATTTCACCATTAAATTTATACGACGAGAATGCCAGCATTCTTATAAATACCAACCAGGAATTATTAGATTCCTGGTCAAATAAAATTCTTCACGCAAAACACTTCAATTATCTCAACCAAACATATGTTGACAAATTTTCGTCAAACAAATGGTTGAGTATTGGAGAGTTGAACGTAGAAATAGAAGGCTTTATGCTTGCCATACAAGATAGAGTCATTAATACTAAAAATTATAGGAAGCATATCATCAAAGATGCAAATCAAATTGATGATTTATGTAGAAAATGTTTGGCTTTTCCGGAAACTATAGAACATATTATATCGGGATGTTCTGTATTAGCGCCGTCCGAGTATACATTTAGGCACAATCAAGTTTTAAAAATAATTCACCAAAGTTTGGTAATTAAACATAACTTGATTGACTGCCGTAATGTACCATATTATGAATATGAACCAAATTCATTTTTAGAAAATGAATTTTATAAAATTTATTATGATAAAACTATTCTGACAGACAGAACAATTAGTCATAATAGACCCGATATAGTTTTACATGACAAAATTAAGAAAATAACTTATATCATTGATGTCGCTATTCCAAATTCTTGTAATATTCAGAAAACTGTTTCTGAAAAAATAAGAAAATATACAGATTTAGGAAATGAAATTAAAAGAATTTGGCATTCTCAGACTATAAAAATATTACCATTTGTTATTTCGGCTACTGGCATTATACCTAGCTCTCTCATTCAAAATTTAGGCGTATTAGATTTGTCAAAAAATTTGTACATAAAAATGCAAAAGTCGGTCATTTTAAATACATGTAGGATTACGAAAGATTTTTTAAATATTTATATTGAGGGATCAGTAGGATTTATCGGACCAGTTAGGATTTCATCAGAGCCGAACCCTCTGATATGAAAATATCTGGAGTCGGTGAAATATTTTCCCATTATGTTTCTGGTGGATTGACGTATTGTTCTTGTATTGTTTTATTCTTATATAGTGCACTTACATTGCGTTAATTTACTAGATATTCATTTGTGGAAAAGTGTGTGGAAGGGTTTAGTCTTTCATTTGGGAAAGATTCAACCCGGACATAAAATCTGGAGCACCGTATTAAAATCAATATCAATATCAAATTACAAACTAACTAATACAACAGAATAAATAAGAATATTAATTATTCGTGAGGTATAAAAAAATTACAGCAAAGATTAAAAAAAGATTACTTATTAAAGATTTATTAGATTTACGTCAGTTGAATTCAACATATTATATGAATGAAAGATTGAGGTTTTATTGAGTCTCAATGCATTGTGCCCGTGGGATACAGATATATAAGAACCCACCATTTAAAAAAAATCAGAGTGTGCAATTCATACGCGGTTCAAGAGTGGGGAGACTACTAGTGGGGAGAAGCACTTTTTTATCAATGTGAAAGACATGGACATACAAATAGATGGACCTGCCCTAAGTGATAAAAGGCTTATTATTTCCCCCTCCCATTGGAACCATTTTATCGGAACCGGCTGGGCTTGCGAGAGCCTTGCGTGAATCTAAAAAATGTGACGTCATCATTCTTGTCCGGACCAGTGTCGAGCTCTCATCGGTATATTTTACGAAATAACACGGTAAAAATGGTGACTTGTGTTATTTAAACATGTAATAACAGAAGTGAATAAGATAATTAACCCAATTTTCGTATAACATTCCATAGGTAAGCAGTATTTTAGGCTTATTCAGATCATATAATATGATAACACATCAAGATACATGGCGACGCGAAACACAAAGCCGCTGTTTCATCAATATACATGGCGACGCGAAACATGAAGCCGCTGTTTACTGAGGTATGGTGAATACAATATACGAAAGAAGACTGAGGTAAGTAAATTATGAAGCATTTGTAAAAGTGTCTCAACTAAATACGGAAACAAAATATTTCACGCCGAAAGTAAGTGAAACTTTACTTTGCCAAATTTGGACTTCAGAT
Organism: Limnephilus lunatus; assembly: GCA_917563855.2. NCBI lineage: Eukaryota > Metazoa > Arthropoda > Insecta > Trichoptera > Limnephilidae > Limnephilus > Limnephilus lunatus. The sequence goes on along the minus strand of OU830598.1, from coordinate 70,941,097 downwards.
ATTTGTTCATATCGTGGCTAGCAATTCGCGCTCCCATGTAAAAAGGCTGATTCATTCAAAAGCAGATTTTACTTTTAAAAACAAAATAGTCATATTATAAATTATAATGCGAGATGCCTATATACTGTTATTGTTATTGGCGAATCACAGTCATCGTCCCTCTCTTCGCCCCGCCATAGTTAGTTTCTACCCCTCATCTGTATGTTCTGGTCTATCTATTTGTATGTCTATGGTGATGTTGTCGAATTTTTGTGAACTTTTTCCTATATATTTGGTCATCTTATTAGTATTTGTGTTTTATTCTTCGGAGCCGCAAGATGTCGCTTTCTTTTGTGTTTTCTTTGCCTTTTCATTTTGGAGAGGTTTGAAGATTGGATGTTGATTTTACAAAAAAAATTTTTTGAATATATTTTGGATTTAAAAAGAATTCGATCCTTGGCAAAATCCTATAGGTGTATGTTTTGTCTCTTTTTAGTGTCGTTCGCTTCCGTTTCATAGAGCTTCAAATCAAAAGAAGTTTTCACTTCAAAAATAGTTAAGTGGAATTTAAATAATAAGACCTGACAAAAACAGTGACCGGACAACTCAGAATGACATCAACTGAGAACCTTCTTTGAAAAGTAATTAAAACTTAAATATTAAAAATTGGTTAAATAGGATAAGTTAGATAAGAATTATGGGCTATTTTAAAATTATTTTTTAATAGATTTTAATGACTTTTCAAAGGGGTGTTGAGTTGACTTGATTCTGAATTGGAATGGAACCACACAAAGTGTAATATATGAAAGCTAGTTTGTTGGTATAAGCATACAATCATTTGTGTCTGTTACAAAAAATAAAACAAAAATTAGGATAATGTGATTTGCTCGAAATGTTTAGAATGAGAGAAGATTTAAAAAAATAATAAAAATTGTTACAAGATTGACAATGAAACCAAAAATTATCATAACATAACAATAATATGAATTTGCGCATCAGTATTTTTTACTTTTTTATTACACTTTTAGTTCCAATTTATATTTGAAAATTATACCCCATTATAAAATAACATTCTTATCTCTGTTGTTCAAGAATTGCTCTCTTAGAATGAAAGATTATACCCAGACTGTTTTCATTATTTTGAAATCGTCTTTAGTATTACTTTCTTTAGCCCGGTGAGATTTTTCTCTATCAAACGCACCTCTGGCATTTCTGTTCTTGAATGGATTGGTACTTAGTGCAAACTTAACAGACTTAATCTGCTCCTAACGATGTAATTACGAGGGAGATAAGCAATATTTTGTGTTTCATTAAGTACCTTGTAAATCCAGATAGCCGGTAGGACTCTGGAACAATTAATTAAAACCTTAAAAAGATCTCTCACTACAAAAATAACGAAAATCAATGATTTAAAACACAATGTCAGCGCATTATTATGCATTAGTGTGTAGGAAAATATGCAGTATAGTTAGGTTAGGTTTTTTAAAACAATTAAACGGTCCTTGTTAAACATCGCATGTGACTAAATTTTGAAGGGAATAACTGTCGAGAATAACTATCTTAACCTTACTAATAAAAGTGTTTTAAAATTTATAAAAAAATACACGAGTGGTTCTCCCACCACGGGAAACCGCAGCAGATACGATTTACTATGAACGTTGTACGGCGCAATCTACACGAGCGGTTTCCCGCGATTGCATCATTTTGTGCCAGAGAGCGTTGTTGATCGGTCGTGCACGGTTTTTCGAGCGGTTTCCCGCGATGGGAGAACAGCTCGTGTAGCCTGGGCCTAACTGATAAACGACCATTTACCCTGCATTATTAGTTGTTTACCAGTTGTGCAAAACTTGTTATGGGTCGCCCATAATTCGTACGAACGGACTTTACAAGCGGCAGGCAGCTGTTGTCACGTGCACAGTACATGTACAGCCTCGCATGATTATTGCTGTCCCTCTCAGGCTAGCAGAAGACATTACCTTATATGGCCACACGGCGCGGATTCCAGCCAATGGCAGAAGACATTACCTTATAGGGCACACGTTCGAGTCATCCGTCTCGCTCATCACGGGCAGAGAGCTCTGGCCACCGATCGCCGAAGGAACAGACATATTCTAGAGAGCGGCGCGAGCGGTCGTACGTACTACTACGTACTGTCGGGCAGTATGCCACCCTTCGACGCGACTAATTAAGTCTTCACCTACGATCCAAGTATGGCGCTATCACCACAGCAGCCTTTATAATATAACAGCCACCTATATAATCCTACTGCCGCCTATTTAATACCATAACATCAGACGCGCCCGGCTTTTAATCCGCCTACGTGCCGACGAGCCGAGTAATTCACCACGGCCGCCTACCATGGCCGCCCAGACGCGCCCGGCTTTTAATCCGCCTACATTGCCGATAGCCGCGTAATTCACCGTTATCGCCCACCGGTTCGGTAAGCTGGCCGAATCCGCCCACCATGACGCCGAGAAGCCGCCCTCTCACCGCCGAGCCGCTCAGTTCCTGCACATGGTCCGTGAGCTTGCTCTAGACCTCTCCACTTCGTAGGGAAGCTGCCTGCATCCGTCCGACGCCACGTGAGATTCTAAACTCTCTTATAGTCTTTCCGAGCCTAAATTCAGTAGCATTTCTAGTGCCTCACTCTCTCTAATGCTAGGCCTTAAACTGCTTACCTGGTTGCCTGTACTGTTTCCCCTTGCATTATTGAATACATTTGAATTGTGACTAAACCTTGTTTCATTGGAGTTAACCATCGACAGGCTCGGAGGAGCCCTACTACCCTGAGCTGAGCCTTCCAAGCCGAGGCATATGGCCCCCGGGGGGCCTGCTTAACACTTGTCCCCCCCCGGGAGGGACATATTTCTGGAGACCAGAAGTATTACACTGGACCCTACGTGTCTTCAGTATCACCCTGGCCCTAGGAAGTATAACACTGGCGCGCCAACTGGGCCGAAGTCTTGTCGATTGTTGTCTCCCTAGAAACATAATTATGTAATCTTAGCTATAAATATTTTATATTTGTGCTCCCATCAACAACGGTAGTTCTGTGTGAATTATTCCAAACGTCGCGAGTCCGTCGGCTAGTGCTATTCGAGGTTAGGTATTTTAAACATCGCTTATTACCGTAACGTTCTCACGCTATTACGTTTCTATCGCGGCAGTCAGAGTTGTTCGTCATTCGCGCGGAATTTTTTTTAATTGAGTAATGAATCTCGTTATTTTAAATCTCCACCTGGGTGCTGTGTAAGTTGTATTATTTCTTCCTTGAAGAGCAGTGGTTGTTTTCAATAAAAGGTAGTAACTGCTGTCGGATTGTGCTCGTCCACATCCGTTTCCCTGTAATAGGAGGATATAATAACGACTGCCAGCAACTGCTCTCGTCTTCTATTATTCGTCCGAAATTTTTTTTTTTGCTTTGTTCATTATAATAACGCAAAATCATGGAGGCCACCATACCAATAATGGATAGATTATTAAATTTCGAGAAAGCAAACGCGTCGGTAATAAGAAGAATGTTGTTAGATGGAGGCGTAGTTCCCAAAAGGGCTTTGTTGTCTTTACGGAAACAATGTGTTGAGTTTAACGAATCCCGGAAGTGGAAATTTAGAATAAACGTTAAACGAAAAGTTCAATAAATAATGAGTACAAGTTATAAAGTTAATTTTCGTTTCTCTCAATAGGAAGTTTAAAACACAAAATGGAAAACGACGTTACATAATGTTGTAAAAGAGAAATTTTAAAGCAACGAAATTTAAAATTCAAAACAGATTAAGTTAATATGGAGAGCTTCCCTTGTAATAATAGTTAAAGCCACAATTGTTATTTTTCTTCATAGAAGTTTTGATTTATTGTTAATACATTAGAATAAATTAGAATTGTAATTTTGATTGTTGATTGATCTAGGAACAGAGTAGCTAACTGGTATTGGATTAATGAACAGTTCAGGACTAATGTAGATTAATAACATAAATTGTAGAAAAAAAAAAGAATAAACAAAATTCAGTCAAAAGTTTTTTTTTAAGAAACAAAAGTTTAGGTACAGATCGGTTGAAATTTATAGACGTTTATTGAAGTTAATAATAGATCGGTTAAAAATAGTAAAGTTCTTAGAAGTTTAATGATGTTTCGTTTGAAAATCATGAGTGTCATGAACCCACGGTTAGAGATCGTATATCATTGAATTAATACTCCATGTTACACAAATTAGAAAACACAATGTTGTTAAAGTAATAAACGTTCGGGAAAGGAAACAAACTTGTATATAAAAATGTATATAAACAAGGCAACGTGTATATCAATGTATATAATTGGCTAAGTGTTTTTTTTGTTAGTTTAAGTTCTTAAAATCTATCTGAATTGCTTTCGTACTAAAGTGGTAGAAAATTAAATAAATTAGTGAAAAACAGTAGAACATCATTAAAAGAATAAATTCCAAACTACAAGGTATATGTTACTAGGTACTTGATTTTTCGAATGTTTATCTAAGGAAGGTTTAATAATAAAATTTTGTATATGCTATAGGTATTTACCATAGAGACAGTATTGGAACATGTTTTGTTTTTAATCGGGACTATCCCACTCTAAATAGTAGTATGCGGATAATAAAATAGACCATCGTTGGTAAAGACACTTCAGAAGAAGCAAGTGAATAATAGCAAATGTTCAAATTATCGATTAAAAATAAAAAATAACGAAGAATTTTTAAAGTGAAATCCTTGTCAAATTTAACAGAATAATCTCTCGAACAAAGAACATTTAAATGTTTAGCGTCAATTAAGTTTTTTTATAAGAATGTAGGAATGATTTCGGCAATAAAATTACATGAATGAATAACAGTATAATGGAATTCAGGATAGAAAAGATAAAATAAGTTTTTTTTGGAAAACATCTGTGGAAAATTATTAAAACATAGAATTAAAAAATAAACTACGACAGTTAAATAAGTATTGTCATTTAGTAACAAAAATAAACAGTGAATAGAATCCAATTAATAATGTCTTACTTGTAATGAAGGAAAGGGTTATAAAATTATAAGAAAGTGTCTTCTTCATTTTTTCTCGTATTCATAATATGTCAACGTGATCGTTGTTAGGAAATTATATCATAAAGATATTGAGTTAATAAACTCAAGAAATGTACTACGGATACATAGGTACCCGCGTATACAATTCTGGTTTCGAACCGTTATAGGAATGCCTTCCTCAGAATTAGGGCAAAGTGGGATTGTTAAGATGTGAAATCTTGAACAAATAAAAAGGAATTTGTGATATAGGAAAGAATTGGAATTAGAGAATTAACCCCTCAAGTAAGCTTTAGGTAATTGTAAATTCGTATAGTTTTGACATAGCTATTTTAGAAAAATGTCATGGCGCCTTATATAGTTTAATACAATGGAATTTTTTTTTTTAAACAAAATAATAGTAGAGTAAACAAAAGAAAAAAAGTTATGAACAAAAAAGTTGAGATTAAACTGAGACTTATAGTGAAAAGTTATTAGTAAAAAAAGTTATCATCGGATAATATTGTTAAAGTAAGAAGTAAATAAATAATAGACATGGAATTTTTTAAAAAAGGAATTTTCAAATAGTCAGTCAAACAAGTAAAAGTTTTAAATTTTTGAAGTTGTTGTATAAAGCAACGTCGATAGCAATTCAGTTATGATTCAATTTTTTTTATGTATATAAATTGTTAGCTTATAACATGTAATGTTAAAATATAAACACACGAATTGAATACTTAGGTATTTGAGCGACTTAGTCAATGTGTATAACGCATCGTATAGCGGTGTTATAAATCTGTGTTATTAGGATTTGGGAACGATTCCTGTTAAATATAGAGTAACCTTTTAAAGAGAAATTTTATAGAAATTGTAGTAGCATAAATTTTAAAATAATTAATGTAGTTCTGTTTTTTTGGATATTGTGTTATGTTTATGTGTTTTTTTTGCCGAAGCACAGGCATTTGAGGAAGGAAATTTCTCATTTGTGTTGGTGAACTAAGGCAAGGTTACGGTTCTCTGAACGTAACGGTGTGGCCACACGGAGATAGACGTTTGCAAACGTATCTCTTGAAAACACGAGAGGATTATAGTATAGCCTTATAATTAAACGACGCTATAGGAGAGATCCTTATAATATACCAGACGCTATAGGAGGTATCCTTATAATATGACCGACGCTATAGGAGGCGTATCCTGAGAATTACACGGAGAGGAAAACAGAAAAACAGAACAGGAAATGGTAATTAGTCCATCAGTAGGAAAAGAAATTGGTTACAAATTATAATAACACAGTAATTTAAACACGAGGTGCATGTATTGTATTGTCCTCTACATAAGGGTTTAAAATGCGAATATGTATCATTTTCATTTGATTACATGACTTAGTCAGCATTATTATCCATCATTGGATGACCTTAATAAAAAATTGTAAATTTATTCACGAGGTACATGTATTGTATTGTCCTTTATATATAACCCAAGGACGTCATGAACCCTTGTTGTTAGTACGAGGTTATAACGCATATAACTTAACCTTTGTTATTAGAAAAGTATACAATTCCCTTCTTAATGGATCGTCATCACAAGTGTTGACAATCCGGGACGCCGGTATGTCTCCACGTGAAGACTTATTATTATTTTTATTATGAAAAAAAGAGGTAACTCACCTTACACTAGTGAAATTACTGATGCGATATTTAGTTCATTTATTGTAATGACTATTATTGGTAGTAATAATTTATTACTTTTCCATCCTAGTGCGTAGCCACTTAGGTTGTTTTTTTTTTAAAAATTTTTTTTTTTAAATTTATATATGAATATGGTTACATAAGTATATAAATTCGTCTAAGAAACACGACACGATACACTGATTGAGGGCGTAGTTCAAGGAACCCTAAATTAGGCTAGGTTTTTCATTAGAAAAAACTGCGTTAGGTATTCAGTATCCTGCCCGGGACCGAAGTAGAGACCTAATTTCTATTTTCGTGGAACAATTTGCATTCTAAAAATTACTTAATTTTAGTTGCAATGAAAGAATATGCAAGCATATTCTTTTCTTTTCGTTGACAAGAGACGGCATAAGAAAATTCTTGTACAAGTGGTAGGTATAAAGGCACCTAGCTCTCATCATACTGGGGTAGGTCATTGAGTAGTAAGAAAACTTAAGAACCTGATGGTTGTAAATAACCTTGTGTATATAAAAGATAAGGTCATGTATAAATGGAAATATCATTTTAATTTTAATTTTTTTTTTTTTGTCTTTTTTTTCGGGTTTTTCAATCTCTTTCATTGTCGAATTATTCTCACATGTAGGTTAAATCGTTATAGTATTGGACATCTCACACGTTACGATATAGGAGAAATTGGGGCGGTAAAACGTTCACAATCGGGTAGTTACCCACTCCTTAACGGGGTATGTCTCAATTCTAGCGTATGTTGGAGTGAATTCACGATGAAAAGGCAATGTAATAATTATATTACCACATTTTTGTTATCAGAATAGGCCCAATAGACAACACTATTCGGTTCACATAGGTTGTGGTGGTATCGAATTTTAACCTTCTTCCGCGATCATATAACAACGGTTACTCGTTGTGTGGTATTATAGAGCTGTTACAAGTCCGATAGGATGGAACTTGGGTATCGACCTAACGTGTCATTCGGCTGATAGCTATAATCCAAAGCGTGATAGGATGGCTAAACTCCTTAGAATTAGAGCAGGAAGATTGTTGGAAACGCGAATTTCCGAACAATGAAAATATATATGATTCCGGTGTTAGGAAGAAATTCGTTACTCAATTAAGGAAATTTTTTCCTCTTCTAATAACATTGTCGGTAGTATTAAATTTTCGTATTTTTTGTGTAAAAATACGTGGCGTTGTTGTTATTTATTTAAATTTTTTTTTTCTTCTTCTCTCCTTACGTAGTCAAACCCTGAGAGTTTAAGTTGAGTTGAAACAAACTCGAATGGAAAGTTATTTAACAAAATTGTACACACACACATAGAGTTTTTGGTGGGTAAACAAATGTATATTCAAGTGTTTTAATTATGATAAATGTAATTAATTAAATTACTATATAAATATTTTGTAAACACGTAATTGATTACTTCGGTATCAATATGGTAAGCCAGCGTGTAAAGTCCTTGCCATATCAGGACGCAATTGTACGGTGTTTTGTAACTTGCTATATCACTGTATTCAAATAAGGAGTAGTACTTCTCGTAGTAAGAAGATTTAAAAGTATGCACCCAGTTGAGTAAATTAGCTCGGTAATGTCATAAAGTTATGTCATTCGGGTCTTATTGTTCTTATTAGAGAATAATGGAATTGCACTTATGGTCATTACGGTTCGTCTGGTTATTTGGTGGGAACACCTAGAGGGTGTCCTATGTGGTTCCGTCGAACGCAAGTTCACCGTGAGGATTCCAAGGGATCTATCCGGTTGTCTATGTCGTTGCGGCAAGGGTGTATTTCTAGTACACCAAGTACAGCGCTGTACGGGTCACCGAGGGTGAGTCGAGAAAACATGAGAGGATTCATATTATGCCTGAAAATTAATATTCATGATAGGTTTTGTAGCATTACCTTACAATTATATGCGAACATGAGAGGATGGTCGTTTATGCCTGATAATTAAATGCAAACCAGACAAACCATGACAAGCTGAGAGTGCGGGAAACTAACATTTGGGTTAGAATTGAATTGTGAAAATAGCATAAAGTGTATAAAAACAAAGTTGTATAATTTTAAAAAATTCTATTGTAAAACGCGAATATGAGTTGATTTCGATCATTTCATGACATTGGTCAGCGTACAATATTCCATAACAGGAATAAAGTGTATAAAAACAAGTTGTATAATTTTAAGAATTCTATTGTAAGACGCGAATATGAGTTGATTTCGATCATTTCATGACATTGGTCAGCGTACAATATTCCATAACAGGAATAAAGTGTATAAAAACAAGTTGTATAATTTTAAGAATTCTATTGTAAGACGCGAATATGAGTTGATTTCGATCATTTCATGACATTGGTCAGCGTACAATATTCCATAACAGGAATAGTGTTGGAAATTTTTTGTCTAATTTTAAGATTTTCACATGGTAGAAATCCTTCTCGGAAGGGTCATGTTTTCTTTATTTCTTCATTCGCCTTCGTTAGCGTGTCTTGTATCGCACTAGGTACGTCATATTTTTTTAATTTCTTGAGAGAGTTGGCAACCTTTATTCAGTTTATTGCTAGTTTTTTTTTAGCTTGGCTCACAGGTAGTTAAAATTTTGTTGGCTCTTAGGTAGGGAGTGTTTAAATCCTGGTGAAGAGGTAGCTCGGTACCTCACATTGTGGCAACCATCGCATCACATGCTGTATGGAAGGTCGTGGTCCCCTGCATCAGCCTCGCTGCCTTTTCCCTTCATTTTTCAGGGGAAGGAGGGTAGTGTTATGGGTCGCCCATAATTCGTACGAACGGACTTTACAAGCGGCAGGCAGCTGTTGTCACGTGCACAGTACATGTACAGCCTCGCATGATTATTGCTGTCCCTCTCAGGCTAGCAGAAGACATTACCTTATATGGCCACACGGCGCGGATTCCAGCCAATGGCAGAAGACATTACCTTATAGGGCACACGTTCGAGTCATCCGTCTCGCTCATAACGGGCAGAGAGCTCTGGCCACCGATCGCCGAAGGAACAGACATATTCTAGAGAGCGGCGCGAGCGGTCGTACGTACTACTACGTACTGTCGGGCAGTATGCCACCCTTCGACGCGACTAATTAAGTCTTCACCTACGATCCAAGTATGGCGCTATCACCACAGCAGCCTTTATAATATAACAGCCGCCTATATAATCCTACTGCCGCCTATTTAATACCATAACATCAGACGCGCCCGGCTTTTAATCCGCCTACGTGCCGACGAGCCGAGTAATTCACCACGGCCGCCTACCATGGCCGCCCAGACGCGCCCGGCTTTTAATCCGCCTACATTGCCGATAGCCGCGTAATTCACCGTTATCGCCCACCGGTTCGGTAAGCTGGCCGAATCCGCCCACCATGACGCCGAGAAGCCGCCCTCTCACCGCCGAGCCGCCCAGTTCCTGCACATGGTCCGTGAGCTTGCTCTAGACCTCTCCACTTCGTAGGGAAGCTGCCTGCATCCGTCCGACGCCACGTGAGATTCTAAACCCTCTTATAGTCTTTCCGAGCCTAAATTCAGTAGCATTTCTAGTGCCTCACTCTCTCTAATGCTAGGCCTTAAACTGCTTACCTGGTTGCCTGTACTGTTTCCCCTTGCATTATTGAATACATTTGAATTGTGACTAAACCTTGTTTCATTGGAGTCAACCATCGACAGGCTCGGAGGAGCCCTACTACCCTGAGCTGAGCCTTCCAAGCCGAGGCATATGGCCCCCGGGGGGCCTGCTTAACACTTGTCCCCCCCCGGGAGGGACATATTTCTGGAGACCAGAAGTATTACACTGGACCCTACGTGTCTTCAGTATCACCCTGGCCCCAGGAAGTATAACAAACTAAAACACGTTTATTAGTAAGGTTCTTGTCATTTACCCTCGCGTAATGTCACCAAGAGATTATCTGCCTTACGGCACTATCTTTTTCAATCCTTTTCAATCCTTTTATATATTTATATTCGCCTAAATTTAAATCGTCGATTTTTTCGAATTGCTGCCCACGTTTGAAAAGAGCATCATCTCTATCATCTAAACAGTTCAAAGTGCATACAGGTCGATTCACTTCTATAGATCTATTTATAGACCACTACTTATCGTACATGGCAATACACTTACGTGTATATATACCCACACATACTTATAAAGTACATACGTCACCTGGTAATTACTCGATGTACCTACCAAAAATAACACATTACGAGGAAACATCATTGGTACCCATCATGAAATATTTTATTTGTGTAAATTATTTCGGATTAAAAATATAATATTTGCGAGGATAATCTATATAGCGCCGCATGTTAAATAAATACAACTGAATTTTTTTACAAAATTTTAATTTGTTGTCTAATTTTTTTATTAGTGTAAAAAACTTGTTGATCGTGGTTTCCGTCCAAAGGAGTGTCGAATTGCAACTTTGCTGAGTTGTCACGGAACCTTTAATTATTAAATTTGAAGTATTATTATTTAAAAAACTACTTTTCTACAAGTAAACAGATTGTACACTATTTGTGGATTAATAATTCGATCTAATAATTTTGTTCTACAACTGTTAATTGCAATTTGTTCATAGATATTTAATTCTTTATTAACGTTATTTATTCATTGTTAATCATTACTGTCAACTATACCATGTACTGTTTTGTTTCTATAATTTAAATTAAAAAAAAAAAAACTTTTGCAATGAAGCTAAACGTCTTATAGAAAGACGCAATTAGATTAATCGGTGGTAGAACAATCTTTCGCTGCAAACGGTATTATCTTTGTATCAGAGGATAAAGTCCCTGTATTATTTCTTCTAGATAAAGAAACACCTGTGTTTCGCTTCGAGGAAAGGTAATATGGATTCTCCAAAAAGCGTGCTCGAAGCAAATGAACAGATTTTTATCCTTTATACAGCCTTTTGTTCCTCACGCGAATCATTTCGATCGTTGCAATATAATTATTGAAATGTTTAGACTTTCCATTTCTAACCTAACCTAAACTAACCTAACCTAACCTAACCTAACCTAACTTAACCAATTATTTCTTGCAACAAATAAGTTTTTTTTTTATTATTTGAAATTTCAAGGTTTTAAATATGAATTATTTTTGAAAATTTTACGATATCACCACTTGTTTAAAAATGAAAGTAGTAAAAAAAGGATTTTACAACAACATGTTAATAAAAATTGGATAACATTACAATTGTGACATTTTCTACTCCTTTCTTCTTTGTTTCAACAGCAATCCCTGCCTTTTCTCGAACAATTTGCGAAAACTGCCATGTGGTCCACCATATTTCTGCAGCGGTCGTCGAGCGATCCGCGTCACAGATTCTCACTGCAATAGAAAAATACACGCTTTTAATTCTTTTTTAAGAAACTATGAACATTTTAAAAAGATAAGTGGGTTATTGATGTCAGTTTTAAGGTATATTTGAATATTTCTCAAAAAGTCTGTACGGAACCGTGTCAAATCGTAATTTGACGTCGATATTTTTGATCTGAAAAAATACTGCTGCGGCTTTACATTAACATAAATTTAAGTTATAAAATTTGAAATAAAACTTACGAAATTTAGCTGCAGGACATTGCAATCCTGATCTCTCACTGCTGGAGTGTTATAAACTACGTCATAATATAGCGGACGGAAAAAAACATCCAGGCAACGCGAATTCGATTCAGGGTTACCATTTTGATGTGATGATTTAATCAGACTCCATGAGCACTACGTACAAATACACGGGTTTTAAAAAACAAAGATGGTAGTTATAAACTTGGTTAATTTATTGCACGGTAGTTTCACAATGATCACAATAAATATTTATAAGCGTCCTGCCGTGAGAAATTCGAAATTGCAAGTAATGTCAATGTTAAGTGGTCCGCGCCGCTTGGCGGCGATAATCCAAGTGCCTAGCGGTGTGGTCAGCCGAAATAAAACAGTTTCTAGTACCGGGTTACAGTATCCATAAAACGATGATATTTTAGGATGAAGAAAATTAAAATTCTTCTGTTGGAAGATTTTCTGATGGATTCGTGTGTACAGACCATGATTTATATAGTAAGAATCCAAAATTTGAGTCAGTTCGGAACCCAAAATGCCAATAAAACGATGAAAATTTAGTAGAAGAAAATTAAAATTCTTATGTTGGAAGATTTTCTGATTGATTTGTCTACAGACAATGATTCTTAGTAAGAATCCAAAATTTCAGTAGATTTGGTGCCATAGTGGGAAAGTTATGGCTGAACATAAGTTTGACAAAGTGCCTGTAAAAAAATGAAAATTTAGTATGATCAAAATGAAAACCATGATTTTAAAATACAATACAAAATTTGAGTCAGTTCGGTGCCACAGGGCTGAAGTTATGACCGAACCCAAGTGTTAAAAACACCAACCCCAAGTACAAAAACGAGCGAACCCAAGTGTGAAAATGATGATCTTTTTATCAAAATCTTCTTTTGGCTGATTTTGTGAATGATTCGTGTACAGACCATGATTCTTAGTAAGAATCCAAGATTTCAGTCAGTTCGGTGCCATAGGGCCGAAGTTATGACAGAACCCAAGTGTTAAAAACTGCGACCCCAGGTACTAAAACCAGCAAACCCAAGTGTGAAATCGACGATATTTTTTTCAAAATCTTCTTTTGGCTGATTTTGTAATTGATTCGTGTACAGACCCTGATTCTTAGGAAGGATTCTTCTCTTACTAATTAAAATCAAAATTTCAGTCGATTTGGTGCCAAAGTTATGGTTGAATCTAAGTTTGACAAAGTACCTGTAAAAAGATGAAAATTTAGTATAAAGAAAATTAAAACTCTTCTGATGGAAGATTTTCTGATCGATTTGTCTACAGACCATGATTCTTAGTTAGAAACAAAAATTTCAGTAGAAATCTACTACCAAATGGTAACATAGTGCCAAAGTAATGGCCGCACCCACGTTTGACAAAGTGCCCATAAAACGATGATAATTTAGTATGAATAAAATAAAAATTCTACAGTTGGAAGATTTTCTGATTGATTCGTGTGTACAGAACAAGAGTTTTAGTAAAAATCAAAAATTTCTGTCAGTTCGGTGCCATAGCGGCGAAGTTATGACGGAACCCAAGTGTTAAAAACTGCGAACACAGGTATTTAAACGATCGAACCCAAGTGTGAAAACACCGATATTTTTTTCGAAATCTTCTTTTGGCTGATTTTGTGATTGATTCGTGTACAGACCGTGATTCTTAGTAAGAATCAAAATTTCACTCGATTTGTTGCCACAGTCCCAAAGTTATAGCCACACCTAAGTTTAACGAAATGCCCATAAAACGATGAAAATTTAGTATGAAGAAAATTAAAATTCTTGTGTTGGAAGATTTTCTGATTGATTCGGGCAGAGACCATGATTCTTAGAAAAAATCCAAAATTTTCGTCAGTTCGGTGCCATACGGCAAGAGTTATGACCGAACCTAAGTGTTAAGGAACCCGACCCCAGGTACTAAAACAACCGAACCCAATGATTGTGATTGATTCGTGTACAGACCGTGATTCTTAGTAAGAATCAAAATTTCACTCGATTTGGTGCCATAGTCCCAAATTTTTGGCCAAACCTAAGTTTGACAAAGCGCTAATAAAACGATGAAAATTTTATATGAAGTAAATTTAAAAAAATTTCTTAGCAGATTTTCTGATGGATTCGAGTACAGACCATGGTTCTTAATGAGAATCATTAATAATTCGATCTAATAATTTTGTTCTACAACTGTTAATTGCAATTTGTTCATAGATATTTAATTCTTTATTGACGTTATTTATTCATTGTTAATCATTACTGTCAACTATACCATGTACTGTTTTGTTTCTATAATTTAAATTAAAAAAAAAACACTTTTGCAATGAAGCTAAACGTCTTATAGAAAGACGCAATTAGATTAATCGGTGGTAGAACAATCTTTCGCTGCAAACGGTATTATCTTTGTATCAGAGGATAAAGTCCCTGTATTATTTCTTCTAGATAAAGAAACACCTGTGTTTCGCTTCGAGGAAAGGTAATATGGATTCTCCAAAAAGCGTGCTCGAAGCAAATGAACAGATTTTTATCCTTTATACAGCCTTTTGTTCCTCACGCGAATCATTTCGATCGTTGCAATATAATTATTGAAATGTTTAGACTTTCCATTTCTAACCTAACCAAAACTAACCTAACCTAACCTAACCTAACTTAACCAATTATTTCTTGCAACAAATAAGTTTTTTTTTTATTATTTGAAATTTCAAGGTTTTAAATATGAATTATTTTTGAAAATTTTACGATATCACCACTTGTTTAAAAATGAAAGTAGTAAAAAAAGGATTTTAAAGGTACAGACTTTTTGAGAAATATTCAAATATACCTTAAAACTGACATCAATAACCCACTTATCTTTTTAAAATGTTCATAGTTTCTTAAAAAAGAATTAAAAGCGTGTATTTTTCTATTGCAGTGAGAATCTGTGACGCGGATCGCTCGACGACCGCTGCAGAAATATGGTGGACCACATGGCAGTTTTCGCAAATTGTTCGAGAAAAGGCAGGGATTGCTGTTGAAACAAAGAAGAAAGGAGTAGAAAATGTCACAATTGTAATGTTATCCAATTTTTATTAACATGTTGTTGTAAAATCCTTTTTTTAAAACGATGAAAATTTAGTTTGAAGAAAATTAAAATTCTTGTGTTGGAAGATTTTCTGATTGATTCGGGCACAGACCATGATTCTTAGAAAAAATCCAAAATTTTCGTCAGTTCGGTGCCATACGGCAAGAGTTATGACCGAACCTAAGTGTTAAGGAACCCGACCCCAGGTACTAAAACAACCGAACCCAATGATTGTGATTGATTCGTGTACAGACCGTGATTCTTAGTAAGAATCAAAATTTCACTCGATTTGGTGCCATAGTCCCAAATTTTTGGCCAAACCTAAGTTTGACAAAGCGCTAATAAAACGATGAAAATTTTTTATGAAGAAAATTTAAAAAAAATTCTTGGCAGATTTTCTGATGGATTCGAGTACAGACCATGGTTCTTAATGAGAATCAAAATTTTCAGCCAGTTCGGGCCAAAATTATGACCAAACTCAAGTATTAAAAACACCGACCCCAAGTTCTAAAACGAACAAACCCAAGTGTGAAAACGATGATATTTTTTTCAAAGTCTTCTTTTAGCTGATTTTGTGTTCAATTCGGGTACAGACCCTGGTTCTTATTAAGAATCCAAAATTTCAGTCAATTAGGTGCAATAAGGCCAAAGTTATGGCAGAACCCAAGTTTTACAAAGCGCTAATAAAACGTTGAAAATTTTGTATGAAGAAAATTAAAATTCTTCTCTTGGAAGATTTTCTGATGGATTCGAGTACAGACGACGGTTCGTAGTTAGAATCCAAATTTTCAGACAGTTTTTTGCCATACGGTTGAAGTTATGACCGAACCCAAGTATTAAAAATACCGAACCCAAGTACTAAAACGAGCGAATCAAAGTGTGAAAACGATGATATTTTTTTCAAAGTCTTCTTTTGGCTGATTTTGTGTTCAATTCGGATACAGATCATGGTTTAAGAACCAAATTATAAGGTGAGAATCAAAAATTTCAATCGATTTGGTGTCATAGGGCCAAAGTTATGGCCGAACCTAAGTTTGACAAAGCGCTAATAAAACGATGAAAATTTTGTATGAAGAAAATTTAAAAAAATTCTTAGCAGATTTTCTGATGGATTCGAGTAAAGACCATGGTTCTTAATGAGAATCCAAATTTTCAGCCAGTTTGGGCCGAAATTATGACCAAACCCAAGTATTAAAAACACCGACCCCAAGTACTAAAACGAGCGAACCCAAGTGTGAAAACGATGATATTTTTTTCAAAGTCTTTTTTTGGCTGATTTTGTGTTCAATTCGGGTACAGACCATGGTTCTTATTAAGAATCCAAAATTTCAGTCGATTTAGTGCCATAGGGCCAAAGTTATGGCCGAACCTAAGTTTGACAAAGCGCCAATGAAACGATGAAAATTTTGTATGAAGAAAATTAAAATTCTTCTCTTTGCAGATTTTCTGATGGATTCGAGTATAGACCACGGTTCTTAGTTAGAATCCAAATTTTCAGACAGTTTGGTGCTATAAAGCCGAAATTATGACCGAACCCAAGTATTAAAAACACCGACCCAAGTTTTAAAACGAGCGAACCCAAGGAAAACGATGATAATTTTTTCAAAATCATCTTTTGGCTAATTTTGTGTTCAATTCGGGTACAGTGCATGTTTCTTAGTTAGAATCCAAAATTTCATTCGATTTAATTCCGTACGGCCAAAGTTATGGAAAAATCTAAGTTAATCAAAGCGCCAATAAAACGATGAAAAGTTTGTATGAAGAAAATTAATAATCTTCCCTTGGCAGATTTTCTGATGGATTTTCTGATGTACAGACTATAGTTCTTAGTGAGAATCCAAATATTCAGCCATTTTTGTGCCATAAGGTTGAATCAATGACCGAACCCAAGTATTAAAAACACCGACCCCAAGTACTAAAACGAGCAAACCCAAGTGTGAAGACGTTAATATTTTTTCCAAAATCTTCTTTTGGCTGAATTTGAGTTTAATTCGGGTACAGACCATGGTTCTTAGTAAAAAACCAAAATTTCAGTCGATTTAGTTCCATAGGGCCAAAGTTATGGAAAAATCTAAGTTTATCAAAGCGCTAATAAAACGATGAAAAGTTTGTATAGAGAAAATTAAAATTCTTCCCTTGGCAGATTTTCTGATGGATTTTCTGATGTACAAACCATAGTTCTTAGTGAGAATCCAAATTTTCAGCCATTTCAGTGCCATAATGCCGAAATTATGACCGAACCCAAGTATTACAAACACCGACCCCAAGTACTAAAACGAGCGAACCCAAGTGTGAAAACGATGATATTTTTTTCAAAGTGTTCTTTTGACTGATTTTGTGTTCAATTCGGGTACAGACCATGGTTCTTGATTTAGTGCAATAGGGCCAAAGTTATGGCCAAAGTTAAGTTTGACAAAGTGCTATTAAAAGAATGAAAATATGGTATGAAGAATATTAAAATTCTTCCCTTGGCAGATTTTCTGATGGATTCTATTCTTAGTGAGAATCCAAATTTTCAGCAAATTCGGTGCCATAAGGCCGAAATTATGACCGAACCCAAGTGTTAAAACACCGACCCCAAGATTTAAAACGAGCGAATCTAAGTGTGAAAACGATGATATTTTTTACAAAATCTTCTTTTGGCTGATTTTGTGTTCAATTCGGGTAGTTAGAATCCAAATTTTCAGCCAGTTTTGTGCCATAAGGTTGAATTAATGACCGAACCCGAGTATTCAAAACACCGACCCCAAGTACTAAAACGAGCAAACCCAAGTGTGAAAGCGATGATATTTTTTTCAAAATCTTCTTTTGGCTGATTTTGTATTCAATTCGGGTACAGACCATGGTTCTTATTAAGAATCGAAAATTTCAGTCGATTTAGTTACATAGGGCCAAAGTTATGGAAAAATCTAAGTTTATCAAAGCGTTAATAAAACGATGAAAAGTTTGTTTGAAGAAAATTAAAATTCTCCCCTTGGCAGATTTTCTGATGGATTTTCTGATGTACAGACCATAGTTCTTTATGAGAATCCAAATTTTCAGCGAATTCGGTGCCATAAGGCCAAAATCATGACCGAACCCAAGTATTAAAACACCGACCCCAAGATTTAAAACGAGCGAACCCAAGTGTGAAAACGATGATATTTTTTTCAAAATCTTCTTTTGGCTGATTTTGTGTTCAATTCAGGTACAGACCATGTTTCGTAGTAAGAATCCAAAATTTCAGTCGATTTAGTTCCATAGGGCCAAAGTTATGGCCGAATCTATGTTTGACAAAGCGCTAATAAAACGATGAAAATTTTGTATGAAGAAAATTAAAATTCTTCTCTTGGCAGATTTTCTGATGGATTCGAGTACAGACCGCGATTCTAAGTTAGAATCCAAATTTTCAGCCAGTTTTGTGCCATAAGGTTGAATTAATGACCGAACCCAAGTATTAAAAACACCGACCCCTAGTACTAAAACGAGCAAACCCAAGTGTGAAAACGATGATATTTTTTTCAAAATCTTCCTTTGGCTGATTTGTTGTTCAATTCGGGTACAAACCATGGTTGTTAGTAAGAATCCAAAATTTCAGTCGATTTAGTTCCAGAGGGCCAAAGTTATGGCCGAATCTATGTTTAACAAAGCGCTAATAAAACGATGAAAATTTTGTATGAAGAAAATTAAAATTCTTCTCTTGGCAGATTTCCTGATGGATTCGAGTACAGACCGCGATTCTTAGTTAGAATCCAAATTTTCAGCCAGTTTTGTGCCATAAGGTTGAATTAATGACCGAACCCAAGTATTAAAAACACCGACCCCAAGTACTAAAACGAGCGAACCCAAGTGTGAAAACGATGATATTTTTTTCAAAGTCATCTTTTGGCTGATTTTGTATTCAATTCGGGTACATACCATGGTTCTTATTAGGAATCCAAAATTTCAGTCGACTTAGTGCCATAGGGCCAAAGTTATGGCCGAACCTAATTTTGGCAAAGCGCTAATGAAACGAGGAAAATTTTGTATGAAGAAAATTAAAATTCTTCTATTTGCAGATTTTCTGATTGATTCGAGTACAGATCATAGTTCCTAGTGAGAATCAAATTTTTCAGCCAGTTAGGTGCAATAAGGCGGAAATTATGACCGAACCCAAGAATTAAAAACACCGACCCCAAGTACTAAAACGAGCGAACCCAAGTGTGAAAAAGATGATATTTTTTCAAAGTCTTCTTTTGGCTGATTTTGTGTTTATTTCGGGTACAGACCATGGTTCTTATTAAGAATCCAAAATTTCAGTCGATTTAGTGCCATAGGGCCAAAGCTGAACCTAAGTTTGACAAAGCGCCAATAAAACGATGAAAATTTTGTATGAAAAAAATTAAAATTCTTC
The DNA here is from genome assembly GCA_917563855.2 of Limnephilus lunatus. Classification (NCBI taxonomy): domain Eukaryota; kingdom Metazoa; phylum Arthropoda; class Insecta; order Trichoptera; family Limnephilidae; genus Limnephilus; species Limnephilus lunatus. The sequence continues at coordinate 70,921,451 of OU830598.1, read as the reverse complement.
TCTTTGCAGATTTTCTGATGGATTCGAGTACAGACCATAGTTCCTAGTGAGAATCCAAATTTTCAGCCAGTTTTGTGCAATAAGGCCGAAATTATGACCGAACCCAAGTATTAAAAACACCGACCCCAAGTACTAAAACGAGCGAACCCAAGTGTGAAAACGATGATATTTTTTTCAAAGTCTTCTTTTGGCTGATTTTGTGTTCAATTCGTGTACAGACCAAGGTTCTTTTTAAGAATCCAATGTTTAACTCGATTTAGTGCCAAAGGGTCAAAGTTATGGCCGAACCTAAGTTTGACAAAGCGCTAATAAAACGATGAAAATTTTGTATGAAGAAAATTAAAATTCTTCTCTTTGCAGATTTTCTGATGGATTCGAGGACAGACTAAAGTTCTTAGTTAGAATCCAAATTTTCAGCCAGTTCGGTTTCATAAGTCCGAAATTATGACAGAACCCAAATATTAAAAACACCGACCCCAAGTACTAAAACGAGCAAACCCAAGTGTGAAAACGATGATATTTTTTTCTAAATCTTCTTTTGGCTGATTTTGTGTTTATTTTGGGTACAGACCATGGTTCTTATTAAGAATCCAAAATTTCAGTCGATTAAATGCCATAGGGCCAAGGTAATGGCCGAACCTAAGTTTGACAAAGCGCAAATAAAACGATGAAAATTTTGTATGAAAAAATTAAAATTCTTCTATTTGTAGATTTTCTGATGGATTCGAGTACAGACCATAGTTCTTAGTGAGAATCCAATTTTTCAGACAGTTCGGAGCCAAAATGCCGAAATTATGACCGAACCCAAGAACTAAAAACACCGACCCCAAGTACTAAAACGAGCAAACCCAAGTGTGAAAACGATGATATTTTTTTCAAAGTCTTCTTTTGGCTGATTTTGTGTTCATTTCGGGTACAGACCATGGTTCTTATTAACAATCCAAAATTTAAGTCGATTAAGTGCCATAGGGCCAAGGTAATGGCCAAACCTAAGTTTGACAAAGCGCCAATAAAACGATGAAAATTTTGTATGAAAAAATTAAAATTCTTCTCTTTGTAGATTTTCTGATGGATTCGAGTACAGACCATAGTTCCTAGTGAGAATCCAATTTTTCAGCCAGTTCGGTGCCATAAGGCTAAAATTATGACCGAACCCAAGAATTAAAAAAACCGACCCCAAGTACTAAAACGAGCGAACCCAAGTGTGAAAACGATGATATTTTTTTCAAAGTCTTCTTTTGGCTGATTTTGTGTTCAATTCGTGTACAGACCAAGGTTCTTTTTAAGAATCCAATGTTTAACTCGATTTAGTGCCAAAGGGCCAAAGTTATGGCCGAACCTAAGTTTGACAAAGCGCTAATAAAACGATGAAAATTTTGTATGAAGAAAATTAAAATTCTTCTCTTTGCAGATTTTCTGATGGATTCGAGGACAGACTAAAGTTCTTAGTGAGAATCCAAATTTTCAGCCAGTTCGGTTTCATAAGTCCGAAATTATGACAGAACCCAAATATTAAAAACACCGACCCCAAGTACTAAAACGAGCAAACCCAAGTGTGAAAACGATGATATTTTTTTCAAAATCTTCTTTTGGCTGATTTTGTGTATATTTCGGGTACAGACCATGGTTCTTATTAAGAATCCAAAATTTCAGTCGATTTAGTGCCATAGGGCTAAAGCCGAACCTAAGTTTGACAAAGCGCCAATGAAACGATGAAAATTTTGTATGAAGAAAATTAAAATTCTTCTCTTTGCAGATTTTCTGATAGATTCGAGTACAGACCATAGTTCCTAGTGAGAATCCAATTTTTCAGCCAGTTCGGTGCCATAAGGCCGAAATTATGACCGAACCCAAGAATTAAAAAAAACCGACCCCAAGTACTAAAACGAGCGAACCCAAGTGTGAAAACGATGATATTTTTTTCAAAGTCTTCTTTTGGCTGATTTTGTGTTCATTTCGGGTACAGACCATGGTTCTTATTAAGAATCCAAAATTTCAGTCGACTTAGTGCCATAGGGCCAAAGTTATGGCCGAACCTAATTTTGGCAAATAGCTAATAAAACGAGGAAAATTTTGTATGAAGAAAATTAAAATTCTTCTATTTGCAGATTTTCTGATTGATTCGAGTTCAGATCATAGTTCCTAGTGAGAATCAAATTTTTCAGCCAGTTAGGTGCCATAAGGCCGAAATTATGACCGAACCCAAGAATTAAAAAAACCGACCCCAAGTACTAAAACGAGCGAACCCAAGTGTGAAAACGATGATATTTTTTTCAAAGTCTTCATTTGGCAGATTTTGTGTTCAATTCGGGTACAGACCAAGGATCTTATTAAGAATCCAAAATTTAATTCGATTTATTGCCAAAGGGCCAAAGTTATGGCCGAACCTAAGTTTGACAAAGCGCCAATAAAACGATGAAAATTTTGTATGAAGAAAATTAAAATTCTTCTCTTTGCACATTTTCTGATGGATTCGAGTACAGACCATAGTTCTTTGTGAGAATCCAAGTTTTCAGCCAGTTCGGTGCCATGAGGCAGAAATTATGACCGAACCCAAGTATTAGAAACACCGACCCCAAGTACTTAAACTAGCGAACCCAAGTGTGAAAACGATGATATTTTTTTCAAAATCTTTTTTTTTTTTTTTTTTTTTAATTATTTCTGGCTTTCACCCTTCAAGGGTGTTCTAGGCCATCATTTAAAATTACAGAGAAAGGGAAAGGTGAATTTATATATTAATTTTATTTAAATGTACAAATTTCAGAATTATATGGAAGATTGGAGTCGAGTTCAGACTTAGAAGAGATGAAATTTTGAAAGGAGGGAAGGCAATTTTAGATAACGCTTGATAGAAGAGAGGATATTTATTTAGAGAGGGACAACCAAAAAATATGTGATCTAAAGAGCCCACATCTAGACCACAGAACGTACAATCTGGGGAGTCAAGGATGTGAATTTTAAAAAGGTGAGAAGGAACGGAACAATGACCGATTCTCATTCGAATAAGTGAGGAAATTTCTTTTTTGGAAAAATGGAAAAATTTTGAAATCACGGTTTTGATGGGATAGTCCTTTGTATTGAGGCGTAGCGAGCTCCCTTGGATTGACTGGCAATATTCCAATACTCTGTCCAAACATTGCGGGATCTATCTATGATGATGGAAAAAATATCAGATAGGGGAATATGGTTTACGAGGGTAACAATAAGATTGGACGCTCCTTGTTTTGCCAAAGAATCTGCAATATCGTTACCCACTATGCCAATGTGTCCAGGGATCCAAACAAGAATTACGGTTTTTCCAGAGCTTTGAATGGAGGCTATCAGCACTCTAATGAGGCATACAAAGTGATCATCAGGATGAAGAAGAGGACAGGATTTAAGTTTTTGGAGGGAACTGAGAGAGTCAGAGAGAACAAGGGAATGTTCACAATTATTTTTGACTATATATTTGAGTGCTTCAATTATTGCAATGCACTCAGCAGAGAATATTGAAAATTGGTTTGAAATTGAATAAAATATTCTATCATTAGAATTATTGTGGTAAACGTTAATACCTATACCACAGTTTGGAGTCAGGAGATTTGGAGCCATCAGTAAATAAAAGAGAAGAGTTGGGCCATTTAGAAGAAATAATGTCATTGAACATATTATTAACAGTACGGGCTGGGAGATTGGAATGACTTTTAAGGATGCCGATCCCTTCCAAAATTGTTGGAGATAGGGTGACGTGACTATATTTTAATTTGTATAGTGGAAGAAGATCATTTTGGATAATTTGAAGCTCTGAGAGAGAGCGAAAATTTTTACAGATGGCAGGAAGAGGTTTAGTTCGAGCTCTGATTGTAGATGAATGTGTTGAGTCTTTGAACAACGAAACTCTGGGAATAACCTGATGACATTTAGAATTTAAACATTTAAGAACAAATTTGTCAGCAAACAGTTGTCGCCTTAAATAAAGTGGGGGGATCAGAACATTCCACTTGAAGGGAATTGATGGGCGACGACTGCATCGCTCCAGTTATTATTCGCAATGACTTTGATTGAATTTTGTCTAATTTACTGAGTGCATTTTTGGAGGCAGTACTAAAAAGTGGGCAGGCATAGTCGAGATGACTTCGAATAAGTGCATTGTAAAGCAACTTAATGCAGGTAGGGTGAGCACCCCACCAAACGCCAGTCAATGATCTGATGATATTTAATTTTTTTTCACATTTAGTAACTATATTGTGAATTACATGCTCCGCATCGAAGGAGTACAGTCGCGATTTTTTTGTGACAAGTAAAACAATAAATATAGTTTACTATTACATACATTAATAACCCGCCCATCTGGGCGATCCATACCAACCAATATGGAAACAGAAGTAATATTTAGAAACATCAAAGAGTTAATAAATAAAATAACTTCTGTGAAGGACTCAAAAATAAAATCATCACTAGAACAAAATATTACAACACTGGAAGAAAAAATTCAACACGAACTAATTAGTCTACAAAAGAAGATTATAGATTTACAAGAAATTAATATTAAAAATAATCATCACTACACACAGAAACTTGAAGAATTTCATCCTAATAACAAAAAATCCTATGCAAATGTCACGCAAATGTCAGGTGACAATAAAAACTTTGTAAATACATCATACAACACAGAACAGAAATATGTCATATTAGTTACCTCAAAAAACACCTTGAAGGCCGAGGATATAAAAATAAAAATTCAAAAAAATATTAATTTATCAAAAATAAAAGTCGGAGTTAATGGAGTAAAAAAGATCGGAGAACAGAAATTACTGATTTCATGCCAAAAAAAAGAAGAAGCAGAAAAATTAACTGAAGAAATAAATAAGGTAATTGGAAAAGAAATATCAGCCGAAGAAATAAAAAAAAAGAAACCGTTCTTAATGTTGAAAAGGCTACAATGCCAATTGTCTGAAGAGGAAATTATAGATGGGATTGTTCAACAAAATGAAGGATTAACCATAGACGACAAAAATAACATTAAACTCATCAAGGAATTAAAAAACAAGTACAATGAAGGAAAAGAAAATGACACCACCAACTACATTATTGAAACAACCGGTAAATTAAGAAAAATACTTATTGATAAAAAAAAAATAAATATCAAATTCCAAAGAGTGTACGTAGAGGACTGCAATCCGATCACCCAATGTTACCATTGCCTCAAATTCGGTCACACAGCACAAAGATGTCTCGCCAGGACGCAGCCCCCCATTTGCCCACATTGCACTAAGGAGCACACACTTTCAAAATGTGAAAATAAAGAAAAAATGCCAATATGCAACAATTGCTGTATCCAAAATAAAAGGTTTGATACAAATTATTCCACTGAACATAGAGTCGATAGCATAAAATGTCTATACCGTCAAAAAATGCTTCAAATTGCTAGAGAGCGCATTGACTATGAATAAATTTTGGAATTTTTTATTTATTCTAAAAAAAAATAAAAATGAATGATTTTTTATGTAACGCACTAGATAAAAAAATGTGTATAGAAGAAAAATTATGTCACTCCTTAAGAGATTTCAATTTAATTTGTACTGAAAAAGGATTTACCCTATTTCATATAAATATTAGAAGCATAGAAAAAAACCTAGAAGAATTAATAATATCATTAAAAGATTTAAATTTTTTCCCGGGCCTGATTGTGTTGTCTGAAACACATTCTACAGGCGAATTGAACTACTCTATTCCTGGGTACTCATATCATACAACAATAACAAAAATTAACAAAAACTCTGGTATTGGAATATTCATTTCAAACCAATATAATATTATCAATATTAGAGAGATAATTAATATTAGTAATGTTAACATTTTAAATATAGAAATTAAAGATGTAAATAAATATTATAATATTATTGCTATTTATCGTACACATAAATCGATACTACCATAATTTATAGATGGATTAAAAAACATTTTACTAAATTTTAGAAATAAAAATAATATTCTTCTGGGAGATGTGAATTTAAATATTGCAAACGATTCCTCTAGTAAGAATAAAGATGATTACCTTAATATGTTAGCTGAACTAAACTACATCTCATGCATAAATCATTATACAAGAAACGTCCGAGGTCAACGGCCTTCGTGTCTAGATCATATATTTACAAATATCCCTTGCATTAAAAATATAACCTCAGCTGTCATACATACGACTATCACTGATCATTATTCATGTATATTTAATTATAAATGCAGTAATCCATCTTCTCCATTACCTAACCAAATTAATGCCTCAAAAAAAAATACTTAATATGGATACGTTACTACATAAATTTGAATCAGAAAACTGGAATAAATTACTACAGTGTAATGATGTCAATATTTGCTGCAATTTGTTTGAAGAAAAAATATCTACATACATAAACGATTCGACAAAAAATATTAATATTTCCAAATCCAAACAATCTAAGTACAAGCCTATAAAACCGTGGATTACCCATGGTCTTATAATATCTGTACGACATAAACAAGCCCTTTACAAGTTAACTACCCAACAACCAAATAATAAAAATTTACTAAACAGTTTTAAGGCATATAAAAACAAACTTTCATATATCATAAAACACAGAAAAGAAAGTTATTATAAACAAAAGATTGATCAGGCGGAAAATGATAGTAAAAGAGTGTGGACGGTTATAAATGAAATAATTGATAAGAAAAAATGCAGGAATAATGAAATCAATGCTATTACTCACGATAACTCGAAAATATGCTGTAAAGAAAACCCGTCAAAAGCTGCAAATATATTTAACACATTCTTTGCAAACGTAGGAAAAAATCTTGCAAATCACATAAATACCAACCCAATTTCAGATTGCAATATTGATACAGAAAATAAAATAGCAACATTTCAAGTCACAACAGAGGATGAAATAGTATCTATCATAAACGATATGAAAGGAGGTTCTGCACCGGGATTTGATGGAGTAACGGTTAATATTTTAAAAAATATTAAAAATCAAATTTCTAAACCATTAATGCATATAGTAAATTTAAGTTTCCAAAGCGGTGTGTTCCCATCTATTTACAAGCAAACTATCTGGTTAAAATTGATGCTTATTGAGTAGGTACTTGTTCTATGGGCAATTACTTCTAGGCAAGTACCTACCTAATTTTATTATATTCCCTTTTGTTCCATTATTCAAATAGTTCTATAGAAGAACAAAGGAAGGTAGCTTCCATTCTTACGTAAAAAAATGTGTTCCAACAAGCAGATCACAATATAAATCTTATAAAAAATCAGGATTATGTAAATAAAAGGATAATAAATTATGACCAGACAAACAAACACAAAACAAGCGTTTGATTTACAAAAGTGAGTACCACAGAAAACCTCCACCTGAAATCAAACAAGAGCGTAAAAAGCGCCATATGGTCCTTCGAGAAGCCGGATGAAAACCAGCCCATCCAGCCAGCCGTCCGGTCTACATCATTCTTATTCATCATTACATATTCCTAAGGTATTAAGGCATTATAATATAACTTGTAAAATCACGCGAAGAATTCGCCACCAAGAGCCACTCTTTTTGTGTGATATTATAATCAACAAGATAAAATATTGTCAACCTAATATAATTAAACCAGTAGGTAGATTCCAAATAATTTACTCTATGATTACCACTGATTATTAAATAATATAATTTATTTTATTGTAATCTATTTATTATTCGCTCCCGCAAAGGTGGAACAAACAAAAGTTTATTTTTAAATAATTTAACGTGTATGTTTGTGTAAAAAATTCTGCATTATGCCACAAACATTAAAATCACTGGTGAAGAAGCGCGGTGAATTGAAGGCACAATTAACACGATTTAAGAATTACCTATTAAGTGATTCAGTTGATGTAATAGAAACGGAAACAAGATTGGAGGAGGTAAACACACTGTTAAATCGCTTTAAGAATATACAATCTCAGATCGAAGAGTTTGATAGTAACTCAGATGAAGAGGATAGCCCACTTGAGTGTTTTGAATTGCAATATTATCAAGTAGTGACGTTAGCAAAAAAATCCATAAAAAGCATTGAAAAAATTGATGATACTAACAATATTAAGATCCAATTACCTACGTTTTCCCTCCCAGAATTTAATGGTGATTATTCGAAATGGTTATCTTTTAAGGATGCTTTCGTCACGATAGTGGGTAATAATAAATCATTAAATAATTTTCAGAAACATTACTATTTGCGTGATTGTTTAAAAGGAAAGGCATCACAAATATTAAACGCACTTGAAATTACCCAAGACAATTTCGAAATAGCTTGGCAGGTTTTATCAAATAGATTTGAAAATAAGCGTGTAATAGCTAATCAACATTTAAATTCATTGTTTAAGCTCAAGGAATTAAAACAAGAAAATCACGTCGCCTTGAGAAGTTTATTAGATCAAACACAATTACATTTAAATTCATTGAAAAACATAGGTCTACCCACGGAGTATTGGGATGTAATAATAATTTATATTTTGGCCAACAAATTAGATTCCAATACCCGGATCTATTGGGAACAATATCCAACTAAAGAAAAAATACCGACATTGCAAGAATTTTTAAAATGTTTAACAGATCGAGCGATAGTCTTGGAAGCATCGGAAGCAACATGTTCCACAGCCAAACCAATATTCGCGCATCATAAACCGTCAAGTTACAAAAAGGAATCTTCAGTTTCATTATTGTCGCAAAGGTTGAAATGCATTGTTTGTAAGGAAAATCATAAGATTTATTTCTGTAAACAGTTTTTGAAACTAAACCAACATGAACGGTTTGAAAAAATCAAGCAATTACAAGCTTGCATCAAGTGTTTAAATGTAGGTCATTCAACTAAAGAATGCAGGAGTAAGAATAATTGTAGAACTTGCGATAAAGCAGGACACAACACATTACTCCATATTTTCCCTAAAGAGGATCAAAACACTGAGAATGGCATGGATCAAGTACCAGTCTCAAACCATTCCACTTTTGGAGAAGCAGAAAAAATAATTTTGTTATCAACGGCAATGGTGAACGTTAAGGACAGTAATGGAATTATTCATTCAGCGAGAGTATTGTTGGATAATGGTTCTCAGGTGAATTTCATAACTGAACGATTTGCTAAAAAATTAAACATAAAGTACAAGTCATTAAATATGCCGGTCTCTGGGTTACATAATAATATAACAAATGTAAAGAAGAGCCTCTCGTTTGAATTGTCATCAATAAACTCTAATTACAAAAAACTTGTTACTTGCTTGGTATTACAAGAAATCACCAGCAAGTTACCGCAGACCTCTTTTCCAAAAAGGGAGGCAAACATACCACCAGGATTGAAATTGGCCGATCCTGAATTTTCCACTTCCGGTCATGTGGATATATTACTCGGCTCCGAACTATTTTGGGAAATGCTGACCACTGATCAATTGAGATTAGGAACAACTGGACCTACGCTGCAACGCACTGAACTTGGATGGATATTATCCGGGCCAATTAGAATGTGCACTACAAAAAAAGAGCAAGAATCATCCTCGTGTCACTTATCTTTAAATATGATTCACAATCAAATTGAAAGATTTTGGAAACAAGAGGAATTGGTGTCCATCAAGCACCAAAATTATGAAGAAAAGGCATGTGAAGAGAGCTTCAAGTCAACCCAAAAAAGGGATGAAAATGGGCGTTTCGAAGTAAGCTTACCATTCCGACCTACAGATCCAGATCAAATAGGTACTTCCTTGCCTATGGCAGAAAAAAGATTTTTAAACTTGGAAAAGAAATTATCTTCTAATATGGATTTGAAACTTCAATACATTAAATTCATGGAAGAATATGAAAACTTAGGTCATATGACAAAATTTGAACCAGTTTCAAATGAAGAAAAATCTTACTATTTACCTCATCATGCAATCAAGAAGGAAACCAGCAGCACTACCAAACTAAGAGTGGTGTTCGACGGCTCCGCAAAAACCTCCAGCGGGATATCAATAAACGACGCGTTAATGGTTGGTCCAATAATACAAAATGATTTATATACCCATTTGTTAAATTTTAGAAAATATCAAGTGGCATTGACGGCTGACATAGAGAAAATGTACAGGCAGGTCAACATTAGAGAGGAGGACCGCGTCTTCCAAAAAATACTTTGGCGAGCATCTCCAGAAGAGGAAATGGGCCATTTCAAATTAAATACGATAACTTATGGTATGGGACCGTCATCTTTCTTAGCCACGCGTTGCTTGAAGCAGCTGAGTATGGAAAACGCTCAGTTATATCCTGAAACTAGTCTCATTTTAGAGAGAGATTTTTACATAGATGATCTAATTACAGGTTCAGACAATGTGGAATCCTGTAATTTGTTAAAAGAACAGTTAATCTCCATAATGAATTCGGCCGGTATGAACTTAAGAAAATGGCGGTCTAATTCTTCTGATTTGTCATCGGAGGCCGATCAGGCCACTGATATGGTAATTTTGGACAAACCAGAAGGAGAGAAAATTCTAGGCTTAGCTTGGAATTGCGAAAAAGATAGTTTTTTATATCACGTGGAACTACCGTCACATCCTATTTATAATAAACGGAATATTTTGTCACTGATTGCTAGTATTTTCGATCCATTAGGTTTGCTTGGACCAGTAACCGTGAATGCTAAACTTATTATGCAGAAATTATGGCAAGAAAAGATATCTTGGGATGAAGAAATACCTATAGAAATTCTGAAGCTTTGGAAAAAATATTTAGAAGATTTAAAAGGTGTAAATTCTTTTCAAATACCTAGAAAAATTATATGTAATCAAACCGTAAATATACAATTGCACGGATTTTGTGACGCATCTCAAAAAGCATACGCTGCTTGCGTATATATGCTATCCACAGACCAATCAGGAAAACGGCATTCTCAATTAATCACAGCTAAATCAAGAGTAGCTCCATTAAAAACGATTTCTTTGCCTAAATTGGAATTATGTGGTGCTGTTCTGTTAACAAAAGTTGTTGAAAAAGTAAAGGAATCCCTAGGTATACCTTTGGATAAAACATTTTATTGGTGTGATTCCACTATAACTCTATGCTGGATAGGAAATCAACCAGCGCGATGGAATACATTTGTTGCAAACAGAGTTGCAGAAATACAGGAAAGAAGCGAAACCAGTCAATGGAAGCATGTCAACTCCGAAGATAATGCTGCGGATATTTTATCAAGAGGAACCAGTGCTAAAAGTCTATTTTCTTCAGAAATCTGGTGGAGAGGTCCTAATTGGTTAACTCAAGATGAAGTAACTTGGCCGAACTATAAGGAAATTTGCATCGATCCACCGGAATTAAAAAGCAAAATAAATTTAACCGTCAGTATGAATAAAGATTGGGAATTGTTTTATCGTTTTTCTTCTCTCACGCGTTTACAAAGAGTAACTGCTTATATCCTACGTTTCATTAATAATACAAGAAAAAAAACATACATTTAGCGGACAACTTTCAATAATAGAATTAAACAAGTCGTTACATTCATTAATAACGGTCACTCAATCTTATTCATTTTCAAAAGAAATTAAAACATTAAAGGCGGGAAAAAACTTAGATAAAACCAGTCATCTCAAATCATTAAACCCATTTATACATATGGATTTATTGCATGTAGGTGGGAGATTGTCCAGAGGAAAACTAATACATGAAGCACAAAAACATCCGATATTACTACCTCACGATCACCCTCTAACAAAGTTAATCATTAAACATTTTCATTATACAAATTTGCATGTAGGTACTCAAACGTTACTAGCACTTATTAGACTAAAATATTGGCCTATAATGGCAAAAAATGCTATTAAAAAAATACTTAAAAATTGCATTGTGTGCTTTAAATGCAGTCCAAAAACAAGTCATCAAATAATGTCTGACCTTCCAGAGGATAGAGTGTCACCATGTAGACCGTTCTCTGTTACAGGACTGGATTACGCAGGGCCAATCTTAATAAAGTCTGGAATTAGTAGGAGATCCAATTCAGTCAAGTCTTATATTTGTTTATTTATATGCTTCTCTACTAAGGCAGTTCATTTAGAACTGGTCACCGCTCTGACTACAGATGCATTTCTTAATTGTTTAAAGCGTTTCATTTCCAGACGTGGAAAACCTAGTAAATTGTATTCTGATAATGCTACTACATTTGTTGGAGCGAATAATGAATTGAAAAATATGTATAATTTATATGTCTCTCAAAAGGAAATAGCTAATTACTTAACTAATATGTCTATTCAGTGGGTTTTTATCCCACCTAAAGGTCCTCATCATGGAGGTCTTTGGGAATCTAACATAAAAAGTGTGAAATATCACGTAAAAAGAGTGGCAAACGTCTCTTCATTAACATATGAAGAGATGTGTACGTTATTATACCAAATAGAGTCCTGCATAAATTCTAGGCCTTTAATTCCACTATCCAACGATCCCCTCGACCTCTTCGCACTTACTCCAGGTCACTTTCTTATTGGTGATAACCTGTCAGCTGTAGCTGAACCTGACCTACAACAGATTCCCATAAACAGGCTTAATAATTTCCAAAAACTAAGCCAACTAAGACAGAGCTTCTGGTCAAGATGGAGAATTGAATATCTGGGAGAGCTGCAGCAAAGGACTAAATGGACGGATGGGAACCGGCGACAACTAAAGATTGGGGACTTAGTTATCATCAAAGACGACAACGCACCACCAAATTTATGGAGGATGGGACGTGTCATCGCCACTCACCCTGGACAAGATGGGATAACCCGTATAGTCACCTTGAAGACGCAGCAAGGGTCTATGAAAAGGCCCATTACCAAATTGTGTCTTCTACCAATGGACGATGCTATCACATCTTAGAAGAACTGGATCAAAATAAACTACTAACATCTAAGAAGAGCAGTATAAAAAATAAGTCATCTTTACTAAGGCCAAGGATCAAAAAGAAGCCATCTTTCTTGAAGACAAGAACTGCAGAGGCTATCGATCGAGGATCAAGAAGATGAACATTTTATAATTTAGTGTTATTTTTTTTTCTTATGCATATCTTCTAATGATTTACTTCAATTTATTATATTATTGTTTCTAAACTAACTACAACAATCAATGGATGATTACGATATGTGTAATAGCTAGTTTCACCTCTCTTTTTTATTTTTTAAAAATAATTTATCTCACAAATAATAATAATCAATTTTAACTATTATAGGGTTCTAAAAAGAACTTTCATTTAATTTCAGCCCTTTTTGTCGGGGAGCTATGGTTAAAATTGATGCTTATTGAGTAGGTACTTGTTCTATGGGCAATTACTTCTAGGCAAGTACCTACCTAATTTTATTATATTCCCTTTTGTTCCATTATTCAAATAGTTCTATAGAAGAACAAAGGAAGGTAGCTTCCATTCTTACGTAAAAAAATGTGTTCCAACAAGCAGATCACAATATAAATCTTATAAAAAATCAGGATTATGTAAATAAAAGGATAATAAATTATGACCAGACAAACAAACACAAAACAAGCGTTTGATTTACAAAAGTGAGTACCACAGAAAACCTCCACCTGAAATCAAACAAGAGCGTAAAAAGCGCCACTATCATTACTCCAATATTTAAATCTGGTAATCCAGAAGAAGTAAGCAACTACCGACCAATATCAGTAATCTCAAATATAGCAAAAATTTTTGAAAAGATAGTAAAAAAAAGAATGAACCAGTTTATAAAATGTAATAAAATAATTGATGAAAATCAGTTTGGATTTATGGAAGGTAGAAGCACACAGGATGCAATTGCAAAATTAACTAGCCTTGTTCTCAATTCATTAGATAAATCATTCAAATGTATTGGAATTTTCATAGATCTCAAAAAAGCGTTTGACAGCATATCACATGACAAACTCGTAACTAAATTAAGAAACATTGGATTAAACGGTACAGCTCTAGAATGGATAAAAAGCTACCTTTTCAAACGCCCCCAAGTCGTAAAAATTAACAATGTACTTAGCCAACAAGATACAAGTAATTTTGGTATACCTCAAGGTACAGTCCTGGGGCCGTTACTGTTTATCATATATGTAAATGATATATTCACACAAAGAATAAACGGAAAAATAATATCTTATGCTGATGACACTGTCATAATAATTGAAGGTGCTGATTGGAATACTGTGAACAACCTAGCGAATATTGACATCAATACACTGAAAAACTGGTTCGATAAAAATCTCCTCTCTTTAAATACCGAAAAAACAAACTTTATCCCATTCTCTATCAATAAATTTAAATCTAAACCAGAAATAAAAATTCTAATACATCAGAGTAAATGTAGTGGAACTAATTGCACTCCAGAATGTTCTACACTGAATTCAACTTCCAAAATTAAATATCTTGGTGTATATATAGATCAACATTTTAAATGGAAAACACATATTTGTGAACTTGTCAAAAGAATTAGGAAATGCATATATATATTTATAAGACTCAGAAATATTCTTAGACTGGAAAACCTAAAAAGAGTGTACTATGCAATTGTTCAATCTATATTACAATACGGTATTATAGGATGGGGAGGAACATATGATGTTATTTTAAATCCTCTCAAAATAGTTCAAAGATTAATTATTAAGATTATATTGAAAAAACCATCTACATTTTCTACCGAAAAAATCTTTTCAATATTCAAAGTAACTACAATAGACAATTTATATAAAAAATATTCAATTCTACAAACTTTCAAAGAAATACAGCTAAAAAAATTACATTTCAATATCTCAGCAAGATATCAAAACAATATTAAAATCCCAAAATTTAATACTAAGCACATCCAAAATTCCTATCTGTATCATGGTATAAATTATTTCAACAAACTCCCATTAGAAGTAAAAATTATTGAAAATAAAAGTAAATTCCAAACTAAATTAAAAAATTACCTGAAACAACTGTAAGAGTTACATTACTATTTCACTTCATTTAAATCTGTTAATCGACACATCTCAAGTTTCTCTTACTATATCTATTGTTAATAGTTGCAATATTATTATTCACCTACTCAAATGATAACATTGATAACATAATTGAGTATGAATTCACTCACCAAACACAAGAGCCTTGTCTCTTTATGGTGAGGAAAGGCTTTTATTACATTAATATTACAAATCTGTTTAACATGTAAAAAAAATGTATAATTATTGTAAAAACAAACAAATATTAAATAAATAAAAAAAAAATAAAAAATGGGAAGACCATTTAAGTTTCCTATCAAATGTTACTCCCAAAAATTTTACTTCAGAGGCGTTGGGGATTGGAGAGTTTTTAAATAAAATTTGAACAGGAGGATTTTTATGACGGTTTGAGAAGGTGACACACTGACTCTTTTTGACTGAAAGTTCCAGACCATTTAAAGTGAGCCATGTGCAAAGGGCATCCATGGCTTCATTAAGGTATTTGACGGCAAGAGGGATGATTTTGGATGATAAGTAGAAAGCTAAATCATCTGCGAACTCAATAACTTTTACTTGAGGGGGAATAGAGACATGCATATCGTACGTGTATATATTATACAGTATAGGGGATAATACATCGCCTTGGGGTAAACCTTTCCAAATTGATCTACTCTGAGGAGTAACATCTGGTAGTTCAATGAAAATTTTTCTATCAAGAAATAGATTAATAATAGATTGGACAAACATGGGCGGAAGGCCAAGGCCTAAAAGTTTTTTTTTAAGGATTGGGATGGAAACATTGTCAAAGGCACCTTCTATGTCTATAAAGACTGCAAGACATACTTCATGGTTAGAAATGGATAAATTAATATCAGTGCTGATGATGGCAAGGTTATCTTGCGTAGATTTTTTTTTCCTAAATCCAAATTGAGATGGAGAGAGAAGCTGATTACTTTCGACAAAAAATTCTAACCGGTTTTTAATTAATTTTTCATAAATTTTACTGAGGGTGGATGAAAGAGCAATTGGCCTGTAGTTAGATCCAGAATTGGGTGATTTGTTTGATTTTAGGATTGGGATGATTATTTGAGAACTCCAGTCATCAGGCATTATGCCAGACTGAAAGATTTTATTTAAGATGCTTAGGAAGTGATTTAGAACATTATCATTACTATTTTTGATAATGCTATAAGGAATACCATCTCTGCCTGGAGATGAGTCTTTGACTGTTGATAAACAATTTTTTAATTCAATTAAAGTGAATGGAGAGTCTAGCCAATGATCAGACATAGGAGTGTTGTGGATGGGAGTTATTTCATCTAAGTTAGGTACAGAAGGGGGGGCAATTTTGTCCAAGAACTCATCTATCCATTTAGAATGAGACGCTCGAGGAGATGTTGAACTGAAGGAGGATCGAAATCTTCGAATCATAGACCAAACTTCCGAAAATGGAGTATTCGGAGATACTGAACTGCAGAAGTTGTACCACCCGGATCTTTTTTTTGACCTCAATACCCTTTTGGCATTGGCTTCGGCATTTTTGTATATAAGATAGTTCTCCATAGTCATATTGTGACTGTAACAGACGTGTGCTACAAGACTGTAGAAAAAGGGCACCGGTGGCTGTGTACGTGGATGTCGACTATTGTAATTTTGTTTTGAAATGTAGTACTGGCTGGCCTTCCTTGAAGGTGACAGCCCTGCTGTACTGTAGGGTGGTAGCCCTTGATCTGCCTCCCTGCACCCAGAGCTGGTGAGTGGTAGCCCTGGATGTCCTTGTTCTCTGCCTGAGCCTGGCGCCTTGCGGTGTCCAGAAGTTGGGCCGGCTGGTCTTGAGGAGGTAGGCACCAGACTTGTTGTTCAGGCAGAGCTTCAGCAGGAGGCAGGTCGGAGAGAGGTTTCTTCCAGAGGAAGGAGTAAAACACGAAGATTTAAAGAAAACGTTGAACTGATTTATTATTGAAAAATTTGTCGTATTTATACCAATCGGTAGGTGGCTCACGGAAAGTGGAGGGGGAAAACGGAACCCAGGCACTTTCCTTTATAAGGGGCAAGAAACTGCTTAGTATCTATTTTGCCGGCTTAATCCGTAAAAGTGCTCGCTTAAATTTGGCAACTTTTACGGATTTTGTAGCCTTAATTAACAATCAAAATATATAAAAAATAGAAAAAACATATAAATAAAGCCAAGATTTATGACAAGAATTTTAGTTTGGTTTGCAAAAATGTTTTTTTTGGTAGGCAAAAATGACTTTATTTTTGCCTCCCAATAAGTTGTGAAACAAATCTTGGCTTTACTCGAGACCTTGTAGGATTTCAAATGAAAACTTATTATTTCATTCGTCCTACAAGGCCCGTGTGTATAAAAATTAAGACATAAACATTTAAAAATAAGTACAAGAATTAAACATATTTAAATGAGTTTACAACCTCCCCAGTAGCGATTTCTCAAAGTATTATTTATTGATCGCACCGGGGAGATGTACATAAGAAATAAAAAACTTAAATATTTGAAATCCAATAAGAAAATAATAAGTAATTGATAAAAATGACATTTTCTAATTAGAACAAATATTTTCCATCAAAGCGTCGCCGGCGGCACGGTACTCCAGTATTGTGAGGGCAGGCCATTTTTTCCTGATTCCCAAAAATGATCACAAAACTGTAGAGGACCGGCCAAGCGATGAGCTTTGATGAAAAATATTTCGAGGGTGTGAACACGTCGGTTACACTCCCCCCGTGTGGCGATGTCACACTAATCATCTCGACGTGTTTTCGAAGGACGAGTAGGTGAAGCTGCATCCGTAGGCGGGGCTGGCAGGATCACAGCGAGCTGCACGGCAGGTCTCATGTAAACTCTGGTTCTCGGCAGGTCTCATGTAAACTCTGGTTCTCGGCAGGTCGAATGTAGACTCTGGTTCTCGTCTAGGTCCTGGCGGTCCACACTTGGCCGTCTTCAGCCGGAGTGGTGTCAAGGACTCGGTCGCGTGTCCGGGTGACGTGGGCATTACAGGGTCCATGACAACCAGCAGATTGTCATTTTTAATGGGGTTCACTGACTCCCCCCGTGTGAGAAGCGCCACTTCTTTGACAGTGGCACTGCTGGGGCAGGGCGGGCTCGTCTGCACTGCGGGATGTGGTTGGTCATCCCTCTGGGCCGGCGTTTGGTACCTCTGTTCGCGCAGTGGTACGGATCCAGCAGGTGCTCTCGGTTGATCGGCTAGCTGTGCAGAGCTGGCTGTCAGGTGGAGCAGGGGTGAGGGGGGCCCGGGGCCAGAAGGTCCAGGCGGCAGTGAGGACCACTGCTCTGGCAGCGGAGCGGATCCGGCAGCTGTTCTCTGCTGGTCGGCTGGCTGCCTTTGATGGAGTAGAGGTGAGGGCGGCCCGGGACCAGAAGGTCCAGGCGGCAGTGAGGACCACTGCTCTGGCAGTGGAGCGGATCCGGCAGCTGTTCTCTGCTGGTCGGCTGGCTGCCTTTGATGGAGCAGAGTTGAGGGCGGCCCGGGACCAGAAGGTCCAGGCGGCATCCATCCGGGGCCCCCATCAGAGTGAGGGGGCTGCGGCGCGGGGCCTCCAGGCCCTGGCTGCGCCGGTGAGGGGTGCCTTTGGTTTATCGGAGGCACAGGTCCAGCGGGCATCTCACGTACGGCTTCTCGTTGCCTTGTAATATACAGAGGCAAGGGCGGTACGGGGCCGGAAGGTCCAGGTTGCAGCCATCCAAAGCTCCCATTGTAATGAGGGGGCTGCGGCGCGGGGCCTCCAGGCCCTGGCTGCGCCGGTGATGCGTACCTCTGGTTTACCAGAGGCACAGGTCCAGCGGGCATCTCACGTACGGCTTCTCGTTGCCTTGTAATATACAGAGGCAAGGGCGGTACGGGGCCGGAAGGTCCAGGCTGCATCCATCCGGGGCCCCCATCAGAGTGAGGGGGCTGCGGCGCGGGGCCTCCAGGCCCTGGCTGCGCCGGTGAGGGGTGCCTTTGGTTTATCAGAGGCACAGGTCCAGCGGGCATCTCACGTACGGCTTCTTGTTGCCTTGTAATATACAGAGGCAAGGGCGGTACGGGGCCGGAAGGACCACCTTGTGTCCGTTCTGGAAATCCTTGGAGTCGCCAAGCTGCTTCTTGGCCCGGATCTGAGGTGCCGGTAGACTTCAGGAGTGCACAAGGTTGGGCAGGAGCTGCTGCTGCTGCTTTTGGTGATCCCTGGTGAAGAGCATTCATTTTGAGTCCGAATGCGTCTTCTTGGGCTGCTTTGACCCACTGGGTCTCCGCTTGACGGGTCTCTTCGAGCCGTAGGTTTTTGCCTGGTAGTGTGTGGAGTCCCTCCCGGCCTCGGTTTGTGAAGCGGTGGACCCAGGCGGTGGTGCTGATTGGGCGGCGCCAAGAAGAGCATCGGCTGATCTCAGGTAGTGCGTCCGCCATGGTTGAAGTGAGCCCGATATATTGGGCCCTCACTTCTAGGGAGTTGTCATCGTTGTGGCTCTCGGCGTGCAGGGCGAGAGTAGTGACGGGGTCTTTACAGGCGGCAGTCCCTCCTCCATGGGTGGTCCACCCCAGGGCGGTCCGTGATAGTATTCGCGTACAGTCACGGGCCTCATGCATTTCTCTCGAGACAATGAGGTTTGCATTGTCCTGCCCGATGAGAAGTGTAGGGGTAACATATCTGCCATGAACCCTTTGTTCTGGGAGACGGAGGTCCTTCACCGTGTTCGCCTTGATTTTATAACTGGTACTTATCCCGGCGCCACGCAGTGTGATTTGCACGCGGCGAGATAAGTTGTTTGAGGAGCACATGCCTTTGGCTCCATGCAGCCGTAGTCCATGGACGGGTCCGGTAGCGCCAATTTTTTCTGCTGCAGCGGTGTCAATGAGTGTGATGGTCGATCCCTCGTCCAGCAGCGCGAATGCGGATATCTGCTGCGTGGGGCCCGTCAAAATTACTGGCACTACTTTCAGCATGGCGCCGTCGGCTTGGCGTCACATGTGGTGGATCTCAGCTGTGGTGGTGGTCCTCCCGAACGTTGGATCGTGGAGCAACTTATGGTGCGGGGAGCGACACTCACTGATACCGCACCAGTTCCGGAATTGGCATACTTTCATTGAGTGTTTGCTTTCCAAACACACACGGCACAATCCGGCACTTTTTACCGTTTCGAAACGTAGTTTTACGTCTTTCGCGGCAAAATCACGACAGTCACGGAGCAAGTGACCCTTTTCCCCGCACTCTATGCACCCGTCACGATTGTCAAAGTCACTGGGGTGGGGTGTCACATTGTCACTGCGGTTTCGAGCACTGTCATATGGTGGTGACTTTCGCGGATTTTCGAACGGTACTTTTCGCGAACTTTCGTTGTTTCGCACTTTTTTCGAGTCATATTGTGGTGACTTTCGCGGATTTTCGAGCGGTACTTTTCGCGAACTTTCGTTGTTTTGTGGCCCGAACTGTTCACTGGTAGCAAACGAATGCTCGCGACGGGGTCTAGACCTCGCGGGGTCGACCATACCTGACTTGGCGATGGCGTTCGCGACGGTCTTCAGGAAGGCGGCGAACTGGCAGATGGTGGCAGGTGCTTCGTAGAACCGCACTTCCATCAGCCACGCCAGCCGCATCGTGCACGGCATCTTCCCCGCGATGTCGCTGAGGAGCGCCGGGTTGGTGAGGTAGCCATCATTGTTCAATGATCGGAGTGAAGCCACCAGGTTCTGAACAGTTCCAGAAAAGTCCGCAATGTCTTCCAGCGATGCCTCTGCCGTCAAATGGGGGAGCCTCTTGACCTTGTCCAGCATCAGGGCAGCCAGCGAAGTTGTCCCTCCGTAGCGCTGCTCCAGCACGGCCAGTATCTCCGACACCTGAGTGGGGTCCATAAGTAGGGGACCCACGGCTTCCCGGGCCTTCCCTTTGAGGGCCCGCTGCAGTCGGATGAGGTTCTCGCTTGGGGTCATCCGGCAGGTTGAGGTCGACTGGGTGAACTGGGCCTTCCAGGCAGGCCACTCCAGCGGGTCACCCGAGAAAGGGGGCAGGTCCTTGGCCATTGACTGCCTGGCAATGAGTGCAGCCATCCGGGGATCGTCCTCGATTGTGGGACGGGGGCTGTCCTGAGCCCTTGAAGCTCTGATTGCCTCGGTGAGAGCTGAGGTTAGCTGGGCCATCGGGTTGTCCGCCTGTTGAATCCAAGCTCTTGTATGTTGGGCTGTCTCGTCCGCACTTGGTTGTGGCGGAAACATCGGCAGGCCGGAGCTCGGACTGGCAGCGGATGGCAACTGGTCATCTTGCTGCCTCTGATGGAGCAGCGGTAAGGGCAGCACAGGTTCAGAAGGTCCGGGCTGCATCCAAGCTGGGTCCCCATTGTGTTGAGAGGGCAGTGGCACCCCTTGACCCCTTGGTCCAGGTTGCGCCGATGATGCATGCTGAGGCTCGGGTCCCGCAGAAGGACCAGGCTGCATCCAGGTTTGGCCCCCATGGTAGTGAGAGGGCAGTGGCACCCCTTGACCCCTTGGTCCAGGTTGCGCCGATGAGGCATGCTGAGGCTCGGGTCCCGCAGAAGGACCAGGCTGCATCCAGGTTTGGCCCCCATGGTAGTGAGAGGGCAGTGGCACCCCTTGACCCCTTGGTCCAGGTTGCGCCGATGAGGCATGCTGAGGCTCGGGTCCCGCAGAAGGACCAGGCTGCATCCAGGTTTGGCCCCCATGGTAGTGAGAGGGCAGTGGCACCCCTTGACCCCTTGGTCCAGGTTGCGCCGATGAGGCATGCTGAGGCTCGGGTCCCGCAGAAGGACCAGGCTGCATCCAGGTTTGGCCCCCATGGTTGTGAGAGGGCAGTGGCACCCCTTGACCCCTTGGTCCAGGTTGCGCCGATGATGCTTGCTGAGGCTCGGGTCCCGCAGAAGGACCAGGCTGCATCCAGGTTTGGCCCCCATGGTAGTGAGAGGGCAGTGGCACCCCTTGACCCCTTGGTCCAGGTTGCGCCGATGATGCTTGCTGAGGCTCGGGTCCCGCAGAAGGACCAGGCTGCATCCAGGTTTGGCCCCCATGGTAGTGAGAGGGCAGTGGCACCCCTTGACCCCTTGGTCCAGGTTGCGCCGATGGTGCATGCAGAGGCTCAGGTTCAGCTGAAGGACCAGGCTGCATCCAAGTTGGGCCCCCATGGTGGTAGAGGGGCGGTGGCGTCGGACCCCTTGGTCCTGGTTGCGCCGCTGATGCATGCCACTGTGCAGGCCCTGCCCCGCTGGGTTGTGCAGGCCCTGTTGCGTTGTGTGGTGCAGGCCCTGTCCCACTGGGTTGTGCAGGCCCTGTCGCATCGGGTTGTGCCGGCCCTGTTCCATTGAGGTGTGCAGGCCCTGTCGCACTGGTAGTTGGTGCCAGCCCTGCTCCGTCGAGGTGTGCAGGCCCTGTCGCACCGGGTTGCACTTCACGGGCTGCCATCAGCTGTTCAATTTGTTTCTTCTGACTGCGCAGTTGTCGGCGCAGCAGGCGCACCGTGTCCTCAGTAGATGTAGAGGCCGGTGATTCTTCGCTTTCGTCTGCAGAGCCTGCCGGTGTGGAGCTGGGCGTTGGTAGGGGCGTGACGTCATGTGTGGTCACGGCCCTAGGCTCGGCTTCCTGGGCAGTTGGTAGCTCAGCAGGCGGGGGTGGAGGCGACTCATCGTTCTGAGCCGTCCTCTTCGATCTTAGTGATGGTGGTGACATCCTGGTGCAGCTGATCCGGCTCGAAGGACCACTTGTAACAGACGTGTGCTACAAGACTGTAGAAAAAGGGCACCGGTGGCTGTGTACGTGGATGTCGACTATTGTAATTTTGTTTTGAAATGTAGTACTGGCTGGCCTTCCTTGAAGGTGACAGCCCTGCTGTACTGTAGGGTGGTAGCCCTTGATCTGCCTCCCTGCACCCAGAGCTGGTGAGTGGTAGCCCTGGATGTCCTTGTTCTCTGCCTGAGCCTGGCGCCTTGCGGTGTCCAGAAGTTGGGCCGGCTGGTCTTGAGGAGGTAGGCACCAGACTTGTTGTTCAGGCAGAGCTTCAGCAGGAGGCAGGTCGGAGAGAGGTTTCTTCCAGAGGAAGGAGTAAAACACGAAGATTTAAAGAAAACGTTGAACTGATTTATTATTGAAAAATTTGTCGTATTTATACCAATCGGTAGGTGGCTCACGGAAAGTGGAGGGGGAAAACGGAACCCAGGCACTTTCCTTTATAAGGGGCAAGAAACTGCTTAGTATCTATTTTGCCGGCTTAATCCGTAAAAGTGCTCGCTTAAATTTGGCAACTTTTACGGATTTTGTAGCCTTAATTAACAATCAAAATATATAAAAAATAGAAAAAACATATAAATAAAGCCAAGATTTATGACAAGAATTTTAGTTTGGTTTGCAAAAATGTTTTTTTTGGTAGGCAAAAATGACTTTATTTTTGCCTCCCAATAAGTTGTGAAACAAATCTTGGCTTTACTCGAGACCTTGTAGGATTTCAAATGAAAACTTATTATTTCATTCGTCCTACAAGGCCCGTGTGTATAAAAATTAAGACATAAACATTTAAAAATAAGTACAAGAATTAAACATATTTAAATGAGTTTACAACCTCCCCAGTAGCGATTTCTCAAAGTATTATTTATTGATCGCACCGGGGAGATGTACATAAGAAATAAAAAACTTAAATATTTGAAATCCAATAAGAAAATAATAAGTAATTGATAAAAATGACATTTTCTAATTAGAACAAATATTTTCCATCAAAGCGTCGCCGGCGGCACGGTACTCCAGTATTGTGAGGGCAGGCCATTTTTTCCTGATTCCCAAAAATGATCACAAAACTGTAGAGGACCGGCCAAGCGATGAGCTTTGATGAAAAATATTTCGAGGGTGTGAACACGTCGGTTACAGTGACGATACGAAAGAAATTTAGCTTTCCGAATTCTCACTACCTTAGAACATTCCTCATCCCACCAGGGAGTCGGAGGAAGTTTTTTAAGAGATTTGGTTTTAGGGGGAGGATTTGATTTATGTATTGCAGTTATGAGCATCGATTTGAAGTTATCGTAGTCATCTTTGACAGATAATACATCGGAAGAGGGTAAATTTTGTATAAACTTATCCATATGCGAGTTAAATTCGTCCCATTTGGTGTGTTTTGTTTTAATCTTCGTCGAAATATGGGACTTGTCTGAATGGAAAGAAGTTTGATAAGTGATGGTGATCGGGAAATGATCACTGGAGCAAGGATCGGGGGACACCACCTATGAGGAGAGAGGTGCCACATTTGTAGAGCATATGGAGAGATCCACTGCACTGGGGTTTGTGTTGGGGCGAGAGATTCTCGTAGGAGATCCGTCGTTCAAAAGGAAAAGGTTGGATTCATCTAAAAAATCCATAACATTTCGACCATCTCGATCAGAGAAAGCAGAACCCCAGACGGGGGAATGGGCATTAAAATCGCCCAATAGAAAGAATGGAGGGCTTAGTTGACGGACAATTTGTAACCAAGCTTGCTTATTGAAGTGAGATGATGGGGGAATATAGATAGAAACAAAGGATGTGTCCTTTATTTTAGCCATTTGAAAGTCAGCATTGGGGGGTTTGATATTATTTA
Organism: Limnephilus lunatus; assembly: GCA_917563855.2. NCBI lineage: Eukaryota > Metazoa > Arthropoda > Insecta > Trichoptera > Limnephilidae > Limnephilus > Limnephilus lunatus. The sequence continues at coordinate 70,896,951 of OU830598.1, read as the reverse complement.
TTGGGGAAAACGGAAGGGATTTTTTAATAAAAAGGGCAGCACCGCCGCCCGTACCTTCTAGGCGATCATCACGGAGACAGGAGTACCCTCCCACATTAAAGTGGGTGGATGGAGTAAACCATGTCTCCGAGACAGCAGCCACAGAAACAAGGTTTGAATTTAATAGGTTAAGAAGGTTCGATTTGTTAGAAATAGCACTGCGGCTATTCCACTGAAGTATTCTGACATCTTGAAGTGCCATTTTGAACAAATGATTTTAACGTGGAAATAATAGAAGCAGCGTTGGACGGTAGATTAGTTTGAGAAGAAATTAGGTCAATTAGAAGCATAATAAGAGTTTGTATAAATGAAGAATTATCTTGCGAGAGTTGTTCAGAAAGCTTTTGATGGTTTGTTGATGACGAATTATAGTTGTTTGCGCACCCATTTGTGGCATTTGAAAGAGGAGAACCATTGGGATTTAAGAGAAGTGAGTTGTGTTGTTGCCGATTGTATCCAGGAGCCGGTTTAGAGACAGGGTTTTTGTACATAAATTTAGTTGATCGAGAAGAGAGTTGAGGAGAAGGGGAGAGGGTTGGATGGAGAGTTACTGGACAAAACCTCGGCAAAAGATTTTTTGACAGGCGGGAATAGTTTAGAAGCCTGCAGAAAAGACAAGTTTTCAGAGGCCATGGAAATTTTTATATTTTTTTGGCGAGTTTGATCAGGACAAGAAGAGTGAATGGCGGAATGAGCGCCTGAGCAGTTAAAACATTTAGGTGAAGAGAGAGAAGAACATTGGTCAGCCGTGTGGTTTTCTCCACATTTGAAGCATCTGGGAGGGGATCTGCATGCAGCTTTGGTATGACCAAACCGGCAGCAATTGTAGCACTGGGTGGTGGGGTAAGTATAAATTTCAACTGGTAAGGAGTTGAAAAATAAATAGATATGGGAGGGAAGAGATTGTCCTTCGAATGTGATCACAACAGATTGGGAGGGCTTCCAGGAAACATTGCCCTCAGAGGTGTCCTTATAATTTAGCCTCCTGGCTTTTATGGGATTGCCGATATGTTGAGGGGTTGAAAGAGAAGACAGAATTTCTGGAATGGACAGATCGGTCGAGATACCCCTGACCAGGCCCATACGAGAAACATTGAAAGTTGGGATGTACGCCTTGAATTTAGAATTAGATGTAATAAAAATGTTTTTAATAAAGTTGTTGGCGGCTGAACCTGAGAGGAATTGAACAGAGATTCGGAAGCGACCCTCGGCTTTTACACCTCCGGGCTTAATCGAAAGGTTCTTGTTGGTTGAAAGGAATTTACCAAATTCAAGAGGATGTATGGTTTTACCTTGCTCAGTTTTTTGCGCATAAACAATGTAGGGGCCACAGGAATGAGTAGAGTAAAAATTGGTTGGAGGAGGTTGATGAAGATCTGGTAGAGACTGAGAAGTAGAAGGAGAGTCATGCTTTACTGGGGAAGAGGGACTAAACTTCCTTTTTTTTGTGGAAGTTAGAATAACAGATTCACTGTCAGAAATTACAATATTTTCACCATCTGGAGAGTCAGGGGGAGGATCTGGGGGCTTTTTAGGATGTCCAGGAGAGAAATCCTCCTCAATTGTTCACAAAATTACAAAAAAAAATATGTATAGAAAGTGAAAGTAGTGAAAAAAAGGTTATAAATATCTGGAAATCAGCGACGAAAAGTGACTCCTGGAAGATCAGAGGGGAGGAGAATCCTCAAGGAACAACACACTACACTTTATTGACCAGAAAACATAAAAATATTAGTTAAAATAATAAAAAAGATTATTTTTTTTTAAGAGAGAAAACAAAACAACTGATGACAGCCAAATGTTCAAAATTCCTTTCAAAATCTAGCGAACCCAAGTGTGAAAACGATGATATTTTTTTCGAAATCTTCTTTTGGAAAATTTTTTGATTGATTCGGATACAAACCATGATTCTTAGTAAGAATTCGAAATTTCAGTCCATTTGGTGCCATAGTGCCAAAGTTATGGCCGAACCTAAGTTTGAAGAAGTGCCCATTTAACCACGAAAATTTTGTATGGGGAAAATTAAATTCTCCTTTCGGCTAATTTTATGATTGATTCGGGTACAGACCATGATTTTTAGCAAGAATCCGAAATTTCAGTCCATTTGGTGCCATAGTGCCAAGGTTATGGCCGAACCTAAGATTGACAAAGTGCTAATAAAACGATGAAAATTTGTATGAAAAAAATTAAAATTCTTCCCTAGGCAGACTTTCTGATGGATTCGTGTTAAGACCGTGGTTCTTAGTAGTAATCCGAAAGTTCAGTCAATTTGGTGCCATAAGACCAAAAATATGACCGAACCCAAGTATTAAAAACACCGACCCCAAGTACTTAAACTAGTGAACCCAAGTGTGAAAACGATGATTTTTTTTTCAAAATCTTCTGTTGGCAAATTTTATGATTGATTCGGGTACAGACCATGATTCTTAGTAAGAATCCAATATTTCAGTCCATTTGGTGCCATAGTGCCAAAGTTATGGCCTAACCTAAGATTGACAAAGTGCAAATAAAACGATGAGTGTGAAAACGATGATATGTCTTTCAAAATCTTTTTTTGGAAAATTTTTAGATTGATTCGGGTACAGACCATGATTCTTAATAAGAATCCGAAATTTCAGTTCATTTGGTGCCATAGTGCCAAAGTTATGGCCGAACCTAAGTTTGACAAAGTGCCCATAAAACCACGAAAATTTTGTATGGGGAAAATTAAATATCTCCTTTCGGCTGATTTTATGATTGATTCAGTCAATTTGGTGCCATAAGGCCAAAAATATGACCGAACCGAAGTATTAAAAACACCGACCCCAAGTACTTAAACGAGCGAACCCAAGTGAAAAAACGATGATATTTTTTTCAAAATCTCCTTTTGGCAAATTTTTTGATTTATTCGGGTACAGACCATGGTTCTTAGTAATCCAAAAGTTCAGACAGTTCGGTGCCATAAGGCCAAACATATGACAGAACCCAAGTATTAAAAACACCGACCCCAAGTACTTAAACGAGCGAACCCAAGTGTGAAAACGATGATATGTTTTTCAAAATCTTCTTTTGGAAATTTTTTTGATTGATTTGGGAACAGACCATGATTCTTAGTAAGAATCCGAAATATCAGTTCATTTGGTGCCAAAGTTCCAAAGTTATGGCCGAACCTAAGTTTGACAAAGTGCCCATAAAACCACGAAAATTTTGTATGGGGAAAATTAAATATCTCATTTCGGCAGATTTTCTGATGGATTCGTATTAAGACCATGGTTCTTAGTAGGAATCCAAAAGTTCAGTCAGTTCGGTGCCAAAAGGCCAAAAATATGACCGAACCCAAGTATTAAAAACACCGAGCCAAAGTACTTAAACTAGCGAACCCAAGTGTGAAAACGATGATAATTTTTTCAAAATCTTCTTTTGGCAATTTTTTTGTTTGATTCGGTTACAGACCATGAATCTTAGTAAGAATCCGAAATTTCGGTCCATTTGGTGCCATAGTGCCAAAGTTATGGCCGAACCTAAGTTTGACAAAGTGCCCATAAAACCACGAAAATTTTGTATGGGGAAAATTAAATATCTCCTTTCGGCAGATTTTCTGATGGATTCGTGTAAAGACCATGGTTCTTAGTAGGAATCCAAAAGTTCAGTCAGTTCGGTGCTATAAGGCCAAAAATATGACCGAACCCAAGTATTAAAACCACTGAACCCAAGTTCTTAAACGAGCGAACCCAAGTGAGAAAACGATGATATGTTTTTCAAAATCTTCTTTTGGAAATTTTTTTGATTGATTCGGGTACAAACCATGATTCTTAGTAAGAATCCGAAATTTCAGTTCATTTGGTGCCAAAGTGCCAAAGTTATGGCCGAACCTAAGTTTGACAAAGTGCCCATAAAACCACGAAAATTTTGTATGGGGAAAATTAAATATCTTATTTCGGCAGATTTTCTGATGGATTCGTGTTAAGACCATGGTTCTTAGTAGGAATCTAAAAGTTCAGTCAGTTCGGTGCCATAAGGCCAAAAATATGACCGAACCCAAGTATTAAAAACACCGAGCCCAAGTACTTAAACTAGCGAACCCAAGTGTGAAAACGATGATAATTTTTTCAAAATCTTCTTTTGGCAATTTTTTTGTTTGATTCGGTTACAGACCATGAATCTTAGTAAGAATCCGAAATTTCGGTCCATTTGGTGCCATAGTGCCAAAGTTATGGCCGAACCTAAGTTTGACAAAGTGCCCACAAAACCACGAAAATTTTGTATGGGGAAAATTAAATATCTCCTTTCGGCAGATTTTCTGATGGATTCGTGTAAAGACCATGGTTCTTAGTAGGAATCCAAAAGTTCAGTCAGTTCGGTGCCATAAGGCCAAAAATATGACCGAACCCAAGTATTAAAAACACCGAGTCCAAGTACTTAAACTAGCGAACCCAAGTGTGAAAACGATGATAATTTTTTCAAAATCTTCTTTTGACAATTTTTTTGTTTGATTCGGTTACAGACCATGAATCTTAGTAAGAATCCGAAATTTCGGTCTATTTAGTCCCATAGTGCCAAAGTGATGGCCGAACCTAAGATTGACAAAGTGCTAATAAAACGATGAAAATTTTGTATGAAGAAAATTAAAATTCTTCTATTGGCAGATTTTCTGATGGATTCGTGTAAAGACCATAGTTCTTTGTAGGAATCCAAAAGTTCAGTCAGTTCGGTGCCATAAGGCCGAAAATATGACCGAACCCAAGTATTAAAAACACCGAACCCAAGTTCTTAAACGAGCGAACCCAAGTGTGAAAACGATGATAATTTTTTCAAAATCTTCTTTTGGAAATTTTTTTGATTGATTCGGGTACAAACCATGATTCTTAGTAAGAATCCGAAATTTCGGTCCATTTGGTGCCATAGTGCCAAAGTTATGGCCGAACCTAAGTTTGACAAAGTGCCCATAAAACCACGAAAATTTTGTATAGGGAAAATTAAATATCTCATTTCGGCTGATTTTATGATCGATTCGGGTACCGACCATGATTCTTAGTAAGAATCCAAAATTTCAGAACATTTGGTGCCATAGTGCCAAAGTTATGGCCGAACCTAAGTTTGACAAGGCGCTCATAAAACCACGAAAATTTTGTATGGGGAAAATTAAATATCTCCTTTCGGCAGATTTTCTGATGGATTCGTGTAAAGACCATGGTTTTTAGTAGGAATCCAAAAGTTCAGTCAGTTCGGTGCCATAAGGCCAAAAATATGACCGAACCCAAGTATTAAAAACACTGAACCCAAGTTCTTAAACGAGCGAACCCAAGTGTGAAAACGATGATATGTTTTTCAAAATCTTCTTTTGGCAAATTTTTTGTTTGATTCGGGTACAGACCATGATTGTTAGTAAGAATCCGAAATTTCAGTCCATTTGGTGCCATAGTGCCAAAGTTATGGCCGAACCTAAGATTGACAAAGTGCTAATAAAACGATGAAAATTTTGTATGAAGAAAATTAAAATTCTTCTATTGGCAGATTTTCTGATGGATTCGTGTTAAGACCATGGTTCTTAGTAGGAATCCAAAAGTTCAGTCAGTTCGGTGCCATAAGGCCAAAAATATGACCGAACCCAAGTATTAAAAACACCGACCCCAAGTACTTAAACTAGCGATCCCAAGTGTGAAAACGATGACATTTTTTTCAAAATCTTCTTTTGGCAAATTTTTTGATTGATTCGGGTACAGACCATGATTCTTAGTAAGAATCCGAAATTTCAGTCCATTTGGTGCCATAGTGCCAAAGTTATGGCCGAACCTAAGTTTGACAAAGTGCCCATAAAACCACGAAAATTTTGTATGGGGAAAATTAAATATCTCATTTCGGCTGATTTTATGATCGATTCGGGTATCGACCACGATTCTTAGTAAGAATCCGAAATTTCAGTCCATTTGGTGCCATAGTGCCAAAGTTATGGCCGAACCTAAGTTTGACAAAGTGCCCATAAAACCACGAAAATTTTGTATGGGGAAAATTAAATATCTCATTTCGGCTGATTTTATGATCGATTCGGGTATCGACCATGATTCTTAATAAGAATCCGAAATTTCAGTCCATTTGGTGCCATAGTGCCAAAGTTATGGCCGAACCTAAGATTGACAAAGTGCTAATAAAACGATGAAAATTTTGTATGAAGAAAATTAAAATTCTTCTATTGGCAGATTTTCTGATGGATTCGTGTTAAGACCATGGTTCTTAGTAGGAACCAAAAGTTCAGTCAGTTCGGTGCCATAAGGCCAAAAATATGACCGAACCCAAGTATTGAAAACACCGACCCCAAGTACTTAAACTAGCGAACCCAAGTGTGAAAACGATGATATTTTTTTCGAAATCTTCTTTTGGCAAATTTTTTGTTTGATTCGGGTATCGACCATGATTCTTAGTAAGAATCCGAAATTTCAGTCCATTTGGTGCCATAGTGCCAAAGTTATGGCCGAACCTAAGTTTGACAAAGTGCTCATAAAACCACGAAAATTTTGTATGGGGAAAATTAAATATCTCATTTCGGCAGATTTTCTGATCGATTAGTGTTAAGACCATGGTTCTTAGTAGGAATCCAAAAGTTCAGTGAGTTCGGTACCATAAGGCCAAAAATATAACCGAACCCAAGTATTAAAAACACCGAGCCCAAGTACTTAAACTAGCGAACCCAAGTGTGAAAACGATGATAATTTTTTCAAAATCTTCTTTTGGCAATTTTTTTGTTTGATTCGGTTACAGACCATGAATCTTCGTAAGAATCCGAAATTTCGGTCTATTTAGTCCCATAGTGCCAAAGTGATGGCCGAACCTAAGATTGACAAAGTGCTAATAAAACGATGAAAATTTTGTATGAAGAAAATTAAAATTCTTCTATTGGCAGATTTTCTGATGGATTCGTGTACAGACCATGGTTCTTTGTAGGAATCCAAAAGTTCAGTCAGTTCGGTGCCATAAGGCCAAAAATATGACCGAACCCAAGTATTAAAAACACCGAACCCAAGTTCTTAAACGAGCGAACCCAAGTGTGAAAACGATGATATGTTTTTCAAAATCTGCTTTTGGAAATTTTTTTGATTGATTCGGTTACAAACCATGATTCTTAGTAAGAATCCGAAATTTCAGTTCATTTGGTGCCAAAGTGCCAAAGTTATGGCCGAACCTAAGTTTGACAAAGTGCCCATAAAACCACGAAAATTTTGTATGGGGAAAATTAAATATCTCATTTCGGCAGATTTTCTGATCGATTAGTGTTAAGACCATGGTTCTTAGTAGGAATCCAAAAGTTCAGTCAGTTTGGTACCATAAGGCCAAAAATATGACCGAACCCAAGTATTAAAAACACCGACCCCAAGTACTTAAACTAGCGAACCCAAGTGTGAAAACGATGATATTTTTTTCAAAATCTTCTTTTGGCAATTTTTTTGTTTGATTCGGGTACAGACCATGAATCTTAGTAAGAATCCGAAATTTCAGTCCATTTGGTGCTATAGTGCCAAAGTGATGGCCGAACCTAAGATTGACAAAGTGCTAATAAAACGATGAAAATTTTGTATGAAGAAAATTAAAATTCTTCTATTGGCAGATTTTCTGATGGATTCGTGTAAAGACCATGGTTCTTAGTAGGAATCCAAAAGTTCAGTCAGTTAAGTGCCATAAGGCCAAAAATATGACCGAACCCAAGTATTAAAAACACCGACCCCAAGTACTTAAACTAGCGATCCCAAGTGTGAAAACGATGACATTTTTTTCAAAATCTTCTTTTGGCAAATTTTTTGATTGATTCGGGTACAGACCATGATTCTTAGTAAGAATCCGAAATTTCAGTCCATTTGGTGCCATAGTGCCAAAGTTATGGCCGAACCTAAGTTTGACAAAGTGCCCATAAAACCACGAAAATTTTGTATGGGGAAAATTAAATATCTCATTTCGGCTGATTTTATGATCGATTCGGGTATCGACCATGATTCTTAGTAAGAATCCGAAATTTCAGTCCATTTGGTGCCATAGTGCCAAAGTTATGGCCGAAACTAAGATTGACAAAGTGCTAATAAAACGATGAAAATTTTGTATGAAGAAAATTAAAATTCTTCTATTGGCAGATTTTCTGATGGATTCGTGTTAAGACCATGGTTCTTAGTAGGAATCCAAAAGTTCAGTCAGTTCGGTGCCATAAGGCCAAAAATATGACCGAACCCAAGTATTAAAAACACCGAGTCCAAGTACTTAAACTAGCGAACCCAAGTGTGAAAACGATGATAATTTTTTCAAAATCTTCTTTTGACAATTTTTTTGTTTGATTCGGTTACAGACCATGAATCTTAGTAAGAATCCGAAATTTCGGTCTATTTAGTCCCATAGTGCCAAAGTGATGGCCGAACCTAAGATTGACAAAGTGCTAATAAAACGATGAAAATTTTGTATGAAGAAAATTAAAATTCTTCTATTGGCAGATTTTCTGATGGATTCGTGTAAAGACCATGGTTCTTAGTAGGAATCCAAAAGTTCAGTCAGTTCGGTGACATAAGGCCAAAAATGTGACCGAACCCAAGTATTTAAAACACCGACCCCAAGTACTTAAACTAGCGAACCCAAGTGTGAAAACGATGATATTTTTTTCGAAATCTTCTTTTGGCAATTTTTATGTTTGATTCGGGTACAGACCATGATTGTTAGTAAGAATCCGAAATTTCAGTCCATTTGGTGCCGAAGTTATGGCCGAACCTAAGATTGACAAAGTGCTAATAAAACGATGAAAATTTTGTATGAAGAAAATTAAAATTCTTCTATTGGCAGATTTTCTGATGGATTCGTGTTAAGACCATGGTTCTTAGTAGGGATCCAAAAGTTCAGTCAGTTCGGTGCCATAAGGCCAAAAATATGACCGAACCCAAGTATTAATAACACCGACCCCAAGTACTTAAACTAGCGAACCCAAGTGTGAAAACGATGATATTTTTTTCGAAATCTTCTTTTGGAAAATTTTTTTGTTTGATTCAAGTACAGACCATGATTCTTAGTAAGAATCCGAAATTTCAGTCCATTTGGTGCCATAGTGTTAAAGTTTTGGCCGAACCTAAGTTTGACAAAGTGCCCATAAAACCACGAAAATTTTGTATGGGGAAAATTAAATATCTCATTTCGGCTGATTTTATGATCGATTCGGGTATCGACCATGATTCTTAGTAAGAATCCGAAATTTCAGTCCATTTGGTGCCATAGTGCCAAAGTTATGGCCGAACCTAAGTTTGACAAAGTGCTCATAAAACCACGAAAATTTTGTATGGGGAAAATTAAATATATCCTTTCGGCAGATTTTCTGATGGATTCGTGTAAAGACCATGGTTCTTAGTAGGAATCCAAAAGTTCAGTCAGTTCGGTGCCATAAGGCCAAAAATATGACCGAACCCAAGTATTAAAAACACCGACCCCAAGTACTTAAACTAGCGAACCCAAGTGTGAAAAAGATGATATATTTTTCGAAATCTTCTTTTGGAAAATTTTTTGATTGATTCGGGTACAGACCATGATTCTTAGTAAGAATGCGAAATTTCAGTCCATTTGGTGCCATAGTGCCAAAGTTATGGCCGAACCTAAGTTTGACAAAGTGCCCATAAAACCACGAAAATTTTGTATGGGGAAAATTAAATATCTCATTTCGGCTGATTTTATGATTGATTCGGGTATCGACCATGATTTTTAGTAAGAATCCGAAATTTCAGTCCATTTGGTGCCATAGTGCCAAAGTTATGGCCGAACCTAAGTTTGACAAAGTGCTCATAAAACCACGAAAATTTTGTATGGGGAAAATTAAATATCTCCTTTCGGCAGATTTTCTGATGGATTCGTGTAAAGACCATGGTTCTTAGTAGGAATCCAAAAGTTCAGTCAGTTCGGTGACATAAGGCCAAAAATGTGACCGAACCCAAGTATTTAAAACACCGACCCCAAGTACTTAAACTAGCGAACCCAAGTGTGAAAACGATGATATTTTTTTCGAAATCTTCTTTTGGCAATTTTTTTGTTTGATTCGGGTACAGACCATGATTGTTAGTAAGAATCCGAAATTTCAGTCCATTTGGTGCTATAGTGCCAAAGTTATGGCCGAACCTAAGATTGACAAAGTGCTAATAAAACGATGAAAATTTTGTATGAAGAAAATTAAAATTCTTCTATTGGCAGATTTTCTGATGGATTCGTGTTAAGACCATGGTTCTTAGTAGGGATCCAAAAGTTCAGTCAGTTCGGTGCCATAAGGCCAAAAATATGACCGAACCCAAGTATTAATAACACCGACCCCAAGTACTTAAACTAGCGAACCCAAGTGTGAAAACGATGATATTTTTTTCGAAATCTTCTTTTGGAAAATTTTTTTGTTTGATTCAAGTACAGACCATGATTCTTAGTAAGAATCCGAAATTTCAGTCCATTTGGTGCCATAGTGTTAAAGTTTTGGCCGAACCTAAGTTTGACAAAGTGCCCATAAAACCACGAAAATTTTGTATGGGGAAAATTAAATATCTCATTTCGGCTGATTTTATGATCGATTCGGGTATCGACCATGATTCTTAGTAAGAATCCGAAATTTCAGTCCATTTGGTGCCATAGTGCCAAAGTTATGGCCGAACCTAAGTTTGACAAAGTGCTCATAAAACCACGAAAATTTTGTATGGGGAAAATTAAATATCTCCTTTCGGCAGATTTTCTGATGGATTCGTGTAAAGACCATGGTTCTTAGTAGGAATCCAAAAGTTCAGTCAGTTCGGTGACATAAGGCCAAAAATGTGACCGAACCCAAGTATTAAAAACACCGACCCCAAGTACTTAAACTAGCGAACCCAAGTGTGAAAACGATGATATTTTTTTCGAAATCTTCTTTTGGCAATTTTTTTGTTTGATTCGGGTACAGACCATGATTGTTAGTAAGAATCCGAAATTTCAGTCCATTTGGTGCTATAGTGCCAAAGTTATGGCCGAACCTAAGATTGACAAAGTGCTAATAAAACGATGAAAATTTTGTATGAAGAAAATTAAAATTCTTCTATTGGCAGATTTTCTGATGGATTCGTGTTAAGACCATGGTTCTTAGTAGGAATCCAAAAGTTCAGTCAATTCGGTGCCATAAGGCCAAAAATATGACCGAACCCAAGTATTAAAAACACCGACCCCAAGTACTTAAAGTAGCGAACCCAAGTGTGAAAACGATGATATTTTTTTCGAAATCTTCTTTTGGAAAATTTTTTTGTTTGATTGAAGTACAGACCATGATTCTTAGTAAGAATCCGAAATTTCAGTCCATTTGGTGCCATAGTGTTAAAGTTATGGCCGAACCTAAGTTTGACAAAGTGCCCATAAAACCACGAAAATTTTGTATGGGGAAAATTAAATATCTCATTTCGGCTGATTTTATGATCGATTCGGGTATCGACCATGATTCTTAGTAAGAATCCGAAATTTCAGTCCATTTGGTGCCATAGTGCCAAAGTTATGGCCGAACCTAAGTTTGACAAAGTGCTCATAAAACCACGAAAATTTTGTATGGGGAAAATTAAATATCTCCTTTCGGCAGATTTTCTGATGGATTCGTGTAAAGACCATGGTTCTTAGTAGGAATCCAAAAGTTCAGTCAGTTCGGTAACATAAGGCCAAAAATGTGACCGAACCAAAGTATTAAAAACACCGACCCCAAGTACTTAAACTAGCGAACCCAAGTGTGAAAACGATGATATTTTTTTCGAAATCTTCTTTTGGCAATTTTTTTGTTTGATTCGGGTACAGACCATGATTGTTAGTAAGAATCCGAAATTTCAGTCCATTTGGTGCTATAGTGCCAAAGTTATGGCCGAACCTAAGATTGACAAAGTGCTAATAAAACGATGAAAATTTTGTATGAAGAAAATTAAATATCTCATTTCGGCTGATTTTATGATCGATTCGGGTATCGACCATGATTCTTAGTAAGAATCCGAAATTTCAGTCCATTTGGTGCCATAGTGCCAAAGTTATGGCCGAACCTAAGTTTGACAAAGTGCTCATAAAACCACGAAAATTTTGTATGGGGAAAATTAAATATCTCCTTTCGGCAGATTTTCTGATGGATTCGTGTAAAGACCATGGTTCTTAGTAGGAATCCAAAAGTTCAGTCAGTTCGGTGCCATAAGGCCAAAAATATGACCGAACCCAAGTATTAAAAACACCGACCCCAAGTACTTAAACTAGCGAACCCAAGTGTGAAAACGATGATATATTTTTCGAAATCTTCTTTTGGAAAATTTTTTGATTGATTCGGGTACAGACCATGATTCTTAGTAAGAATCCGAAATTTCAGTCCATTTGGTGCCATAGTGCCAAAGTTATGGCCGAACCTAAGTTTGACAAAGTGCCCATAAAACCACGAAAATTTTGTATGGGGAAAATTAAATATCTCATTTCGGCTGATTTTATGATCGATTCGGGTATCGACCATGATTCTTAGTAAGAATCCGAAATTTCAGTCCATTTGGTGCCATAGTGCCAAAGTTATGGCCGAACCTAAGTTTGACAAAGTGCTCATAAAACCACGAAAATTTTGTATGGGGAAAATTAAATATCTCCTTTCGGCAGATTTTCTGATGGATTCGTGTAAAGACCATGGTTCTTAGTAGGAATCCAAAAGTTCAGTCAGTTCGGTGACATAAGGCCAAAAATGTGACCGAACCCAAGTATTAAAAACACCGACCCCAAGTACTTAAACTAGCGAACCCAAGTGTGAAAACGATGATATTTTTTTCGAAATCTTCTTTTGGCAATTTTTTTGTTTGATTCGGGTACAGACCATGATTGTTAGTAAGAATCCGAAATTTCAGTCCATTTGGTGCTATAGTGCCAAAGTTATGGCCGAACCTAAGATTGACAAAGTGCTAATAAAACGATGAAAATTTTGTATGAAGAAAATTAAAATTCTTCTATTGGCAGATTTTCTGATGGATTCGTGTTAAGACCATGGTTCTTAGTAGGAATCCAAAAGTTCAGTCAGTTCGGTGCCATAAGGCCAAAAATATGACCGAACCCAAGTATTAAAAACACCGACCCCAAGTACTTAAACTAGCGAACCCAAGTGTGAAAACGATGATATTTTTTTCGAAATCTTCTTTTGGAAAATTTTTTTGTTTGATTCAAGTACAGACCATGATTCTTAGTAAGAATCCGAAATTTCAGTCCATTTGGTGCCATAGTGTTAAAGTTATGGCCGAACCTAAGTTTGACAAAGTGCCCATAAAACCACGAAAATTTTGTATGGGGAAAATTAAATATCTCATTTCGGCTGATTTTATGATCGATTCGGGTATCGACCATGATTCTTAGTAAGAATCCGAAATTTCAGTCCATTTGGTGCCATAGTGCCAAAGTTATGGCCGAACCTAAGTTTGACAAAGTGCTCATAAAACCACGAAAATTTTGTATGGGGAAAATTAAATATCTCCTTTCGGCAGATTTTCTGATGGATTCGTGTAAAGACCATGGTTCTTAGTAGGAATCCAAAAGTTCAGTCAGTTCGGTGCCATAAGGCCAAAAATATGACCGAACCCAAGTATTAAAAACACCGACCCCAAGTACTTAAACTAGCGAAACCAAGTGTGAAAACGATGATATATTTTTCGAAATCTTCTTTTGGAAAATTTTTTGTTTGATTCGGGTACAGACCATGATTCTTAGTAAGAATCCGAAATTTCAGTCCATTTGGTGCCATAGTGCCAAAGTTATGGCCGAACCTAAGTTTGACAAAGTGCTAATAAAACGATGAAAATTTTGTATGAAGAAAATTAAAATTCTTCTATTGGCAGATTTTCTGATGGATTCGTGTAAAGACCATGGTTCTTAGTAGGAATCCAAAATTTCAGTCAGTTAAGTGCCATAAGGCCAAAAATATGACCGAACCCAAGTATTAAAAACACCGACCCCAAGTACTTAAACTAGCGAACCCAAGTGTGAAAACGATGATATTTTTTTCGAAATCTTCTTTTGGAAAATTTTTTTGTTTGATTCAAGTACAGACCATGATTCTTAGTAAGAATCCGAAATTTCAGTCCATTTGGTGCAATAGTGTTAAAGTTATGGCCGAACCTAAGTTTGACAAAGTGCCCATAAAACCACGAAAATTTTGTATGGGGAAAATTAAATATCTCATTTCGGCTGATTTTATGATCGATTCGGGTATCGACCATGATTCTTAGTAAGAATCCGAAATTTCAGTCCATTTGGTGCCATAGTGCCAAAGTTATGGCCGAACCTAAGTTTGACAAAGTGCTCATAAAACCACGAAAATTTTGTATGGGGAAAATTAAATATCTCCTTTCGGCAGATTTTCTGATGGATTCGTGTAAAGACCATGGTTCTTAGTAGGAATCCAAAAGTTCAGTCAGTTCGGTGACATAAGGCCAAAAATGTGACCGAACCCAAGTATTTAAAACACCGACCCCAAGTACTTAAACTAGTGAACCCAAGTGTGAAAACGATGATATTTTTTTCGAAATCTTCTTTTGGAAAATTTTTTGATTGATTCGGGTACAGACCATGATTCTTAGTAAGAATCCGAAATTTCAGTCCATTTGGTGCCATAGTGCCAAAGTTATGGCCGAACCTAAGTTTGACAAATTGCCCATAAAACCACGAAAATTTTGTATGGGGAAAATTAAATATCTCATTTCGGCTGATTTTATGATCGATTCGGGTATCGACCATGATTCTAAGTAAGAATCCGAAATTTCAGTCCATTTGGTGCCATAGTGCCAAAGTTATGGCCGAACCTAAGTTTGACAAAGTGCTCATAAAACCACGAAAATTTTGTATGGGGAAAATTAAATATCTCCTTTCGGCAGATTTTCTGATGGATTCGTGTAAAGACCATGGTTCTTAGTAGGAATCCAAAAGTTCAGTCATTTCGGTGCCATAAGGCCCAAAATATGACCGAACCCAAGTATTAAAAACACCGACCCCAAGTACTTAAACTAGCGAACCCAAGTGTGAAAACGATGATATATTTTTCGAAATCTTCTTTTGGAAAATTTTTTGATTAATTCGGGTACAGACCATGATTCTTAGTAAGAATCCGAAATTTCAGTCCATTTGGTGCCATAGTGCCAAAGTTATGGCCGAACCTAAGTTTGACAAAGTGCTCATAAAACCACGAAAATTTTGTATGGGGAAAATTAAATATCTCCTTTCGGCAGATTTTCTGATGGATTCGTGTAAAGACCATGGTTCTTAATAGGAATCCAAAATTTCAGTCCATTTGGTGCCATAGTGTTAAAGTTATGGCCGAACCTAAGTTTGACAAAGTGCCCATAAAACCACGAAAATTTTGTATGGGGAAAATTAAATATCTCATTTCGGCTGATTTTATGATCGATTCGGGTATCGACCATGATTCTTAGTAAGAATCCGAAATTTCAGTCCATTTGGTGCCATAGTGCCAAAGTTATGGCCGAACCTAAGTTTGACAAATTGCCCATAAAACCACGAAAATTTTGTATGGGGAAAATTAAATATCTCATTTCGGCTGATTTTATGATCGATTCGGGTATCGACCATGATTCTTAGTAAGAATCCGAAATTTCAGTCCATTTGGTGCCATAGTGCCAAAGTTATGGCCGAACCTAAGTTTGACAAAGTGCTCATAAAACCACGAAAATTTTGTATGGGGAAAATTAAATATCTCCTTTCGGCAGATTTTCTGATGGATTCGTGTAAAGACCATGGTTCTTAGTAGGAATCCAAAAGTTCAGTCAGTTCGGTGACATAAGGCCAAAAATGTGACCGAACCCAAGTATTTAAAACACCGACCCCAAGTACTTAAACTAGTGAACCCAAGTGTGAAAACGATGATATTTTTTTCGAAATCTTCTTTTGGAAAATTTTTTGATTGATTCGGGTACAGACCATGATTCTTAGTAAGAATCCGAAATTTCAGTCCATTTGGTGCCATAGTGCCAAAGTTATGGCCGAACCTAAGTTTGACAAATTGCCCATAAAACCACGAAAATTTTGTATGGGGAAAATTAAATATCTCATTTCGGCTGATTTTATGATCGATTCGGGTATCGACCATGATTCTTAGTAAGAATCCGAAATTTCAGTCCATTTGGTGCCATAGTGCCAAAGTTATGGCCGAACCTAAGTTTGACAAAGTGCTCATAAAACCACGAAAATTTTGTATGGGGAAAATTAAATATCTCCTTTCGGCAGATTTTCTGATGGATTCGTGTAAAGACCATGGTTCTTAGTAGGAATCCAAAAGTTCAGTCAGTTCGGTGACATAAGGCCAAAAATGTGACCGAACCCAAGTATTAAAAACACCGACCCCAAGTACTTAAACTAGCGAACCCAAGTGTGAAAACGATGATATTTTTTTCGAAATCTTCTTTTGGCAATTTTTTTGTTTGATTCGGGTACAGACCATGATTGTTAGTAAGAATCCGAAATTTCAGTCCATTTGGTGCTATAGTGCCAAAGTTATGGCCGAACCTAAGATTGACAAAGTGCTAATAAAACGATGAAAATTTTGTATGAAGAAAATTAAAATTCTTCTATTGGCAGATTTTCTGATGGATTCGTGTTAAGACCATGGTTCTTAGTAGGAATCCAAAAGTTCAGTCAGTTCGGTGCCATAAGGCCAAAAATATGACCGAACCCAAGTATTAAAAACACCGACCCCAAGTACTTAAACTAGCGAACCCAAGTGTGAAAACGATGATATTTTTTTCGAAATCTTCTTTTGGAAAATTTTTTTGTTTGATTCAAGTACAGACCATGATTCTTAGTAAGAATCCGAAATTTCAGTCCATTTGGTGCAATAGTGTTAAAGTTATGGCCGAACCTAAGTTTGACAAAGAGCCCATAAAACCACGAAAATTTTGTATGGGGAAAATTAAATATCTCATTTCGGCTGATTTTATGATCGATTCGGGTATCGACCATGATTCTTAGTAAGAATCCGAAATTTCAGTCCATTTGGTGCCATAGTGCCAAAGTTATGGCCGAACCTAAGTTTGACAAAGTGCTCATAAAACCACGAAAATTTTGTATGGGGAAAATTAAATATCTCCTTTCGGCAGATTTTCTGATGGATTCGTGTAAAGACCATGGTTCTTAGTAGGAATCCAAAAGTTCAGTCAGTTCGGTGACATAAGGCCAAAAATGTGACCGAACCCAAGTATTTAAAACACCGACCCCAAGTACTTAAACTAGTGAACCCAAGTGTGAAAACGATGATATTTTTTTCGAAATCTTCTTTTGGAAAATTTTTTGATTGATTCGGGTACAGACCATGATTCTTAGTAAGAATCCGAAATTTCAGTCCATTTGGTGCCATAGTGCCAAAGTTATGGCCGAACCTAAGTTTGACAAATTGCCCATAAAACCACGAAAATTTTGTATGGGGAAAATTAAATATCTCATTTCGGCTGATTTTATGATCGATTCGGGTATCGACCATGATTCTTAGTAAGAATCCGAAATTTCAGTCCATTTGGTGCCATAGTGCCAAAGTTATGGCCGAACCTAAGTTTGACAAAGTGCTCATAAAACCACGAAAATTTTGTATGGGGAAAATTAAATATCTCCTTTCGGCAGATTTTCTGATGGATTCGTGTAAAGACCATGGTTCTTAGTAGGAATCCAAAAGTTCAGTCAGTTCGGTGACATAAGGCCAAAAATGTGACCGAACCCAAGTATTAAAAACACCGACCCCAAGTACTTAAACTAGCGAACCCAAGTGTGAAAACGATGATATTTTTTTCGAAATCTTCTTTTGGCAATTTTTTTGTTTGATTCGGGTACAGACCATGATTGTTAGTAAGAATCCGAAATTTCAGTCCATTTGGTGCTATAGTGCCAAAGTTATGGCCGAACCTAAGATTGACAAAGTGCTAATAAAACGATGAAAATTTTGTATGAAGAAAATTAAAATTCTTCTATTGGCAGATTTTCTGATGGATTCGTGTTAAGACCATGGTTCTTAGTAGGAATCCAAAAGTTCAGTCAGTTCGGTGCCATAAGGCCAAAAATATGACCGAACCCAAGTATTAAGTACGAACCAAAGATTCAACTCAATTCAAACAAGTACAAATATCGATATATTTTTTGATTCCCTTCCTTTAATTAAGAAAAACATTTCTAGCACACTGAACTTGCACACATAACACACACATCCACACACACACACACACACACACCCTTACCCCTCTCCCTCAATAATTTATTAATTAAATATAGGTAAAATGCATCACTTGTCAAATAAAAACATATACTATAAAACAGCGACATGTCATTGGTACCAATTATTGTATTAACTCTATAACTTGTAACTACTTTCTAATATGTAATTATGTACTGTTTGTTTCTGCAAAAATAAAATAAAATAAAAAAATAAATAAAATTAAAAACACCGACCCCAAGTACTTAAACTAGCGAACCGAGTGTGAAAACGATGATATTTTTTTCGAAATCTTCTTTTGGAAAATTTTTTTGTTTGATTCAAGTACAGACCATGATTCTTAGTAAGAATCCGAAATTTCAGTCCATTTGGTGCCATAGTGTTAAAGTTATGGCCGAACCTAAGTTTGACAAAGTGCCCATAAAACCACGAAAATTTTGTATGGGGAAAATTAAATATCTCATTTCGGCTGATTTTATGATCGATTCGGGTATCGACCATGATTCTTAGTAAGAATCCGAAATTTCAGTCCATTTGGTGCCATAGTGCCAAAGTTATGGCCGAACCTAAGTTTGACAAAGTGCTCATAAAACCAGGAAAATTTTGTATGGGAAAAATTAAATATCTCCTTTCGGCAGATTTTCTGATGGATTCGTGTAAAGACCATGGTTCTTAGTAGGAATCCAAAAGTTCAGTCAGTTCGGTGACATAAGGCCAAAAATGTGACCGAACCCAAGTATTTAAAACACCGACCCCAAGTACTTAAACTAGTGAACCCAAGTGTGAAAACGATGATATTTTTTTCGAAATCTTCTTTTGGAAAATTTTTTGATTGATTCGGGTACAGACCATGATTCTTAGTAAGAATCCGAAATTTCAGTCCATTTGGTGCCATAGTGCCAAAGTTATGATTCGGGTATCGACCATGATTCTTAGTAAGAATCCGAAATTTCAGTCCATTTGGTGCCATAGTGCCAAAGTTATGGCCGAACCTAAGTTTGACAAAGTGCTCATAAAACCACGAAAATTTTGTATGGGGAAAATTAAATATCTCCTTTCGGCAGATTTTCTGATGGATTCGTGTAAAGACCATGGTTCTTAGTAGGAATCCAAAAGTTCAGTCAGTTCGGTGACATAAGGCCAAAAATGTGACCGAACCCAAGTATTTAAAACACCGACCCCAAGTACTTAAACTAGTGAACCCAAGTGTGAAAACGATGATATTTTTTTCGAAATCTTCTTTTGGAAAATTTTTTGATTGATTCGGGTACAGACCATGATTCTTAGTAAGAATCCGAAATTTCAGTCCATTTGGTGCCATAGTGCCAAAGTTATGGCCGAACCTAAGTTTGACAAATTGCCCATAAAACCACGAAAATTTTGTATGGGGAAAATTAAATATCTCATTTCGGCTGATTTTATGATCGATTCGGGTATCGACCATGATTCTAAGTAAGAATCCGAAATTTCAGTCCATTTGGTGCCATAGTGCCAAAGTTATGGCCGAACCTAAGTTTGACAAAGTGCTCATAAAACCACGAAAATTTTGTATGGGGAAAATTAAATATCTCCTTTCGGCAGATTTTCTGATGGATTCGTGTAAAGACCATGGTTCTTAGTAGGAATCCAAAAGTTCAGTCATTTCGGTGCCATAAGGCCCAAAATATGACCGAACCCAAGTATTAAAAACACCGACCCCAAGTACTTAAACTAGCGAACCCAAGTGTGAAAACGATGATATATTTTTCGAAATCTTCTTTTGGAAAATTTTTTGATTAATTCGGGTACAAACCATGATTCTTAGTAAGAATCCGAAATTTCAGTCCATTTGGTGCCATAGTGCCAAAGTTATGGCCGAACCTAAGTTTGACAAAGTGCTCATAAAACCACGAAAATTTTGTATGGGGAAAATTAAATATCTCCTTTCGGCAGATTTTCTGATGGATTCGTGTAAAGACCATGGTTATTAGTAGGAATCCGAAATTTCAGTCCATTTGGTGCCATAGTGTTAAAGTTATGGCCGAACCTAAGTTTGACGAAGTGCCCATAAAACCACGAAAATTTTGTATGGGGAAAATTAAATATCTCATTTCGGCTGATTTTATGATCGATTCGGGTATCGACCATGATTCTTAGTAAGAATCCGAAATTTCAGTCCATTTGGTGCCATAGTGCCAAAGTTATGGCCGAACCTAAGTTTGACAAAGTGCTCATAAAACCACGAAAATTTTGTATGGGGAAAATTAAATATCTCCTTTCGGCAGATTTTCTGATGGATTCGTGTAAAGACCATGGTTCTTAGTAGGAATCCAAAAGTTCAGTCAGTTCGGTGACATAAGGCCAAAAATGTGACCGAACCCAAGTATTAAAAACACCGACCCCAAGTACTTAAACTAGCGAACCCAAGTGTGAAAACGATGATATTTTTTTCGAAATCTTCTTTTGGCAATTTTTTTGTTTGATTCGGGTACAGACCATGATTGTTAGTAAGAATCCGAAATTTCAGTCCATTTGGTGCTATAGTGCCAAAGTTATGGCCGAACCTAAGATTGACAAAGTGCTAATAAAACGATGAAAATTTTGTATGAAGAAAATTAAAATTCTTCTATTGGCAGATTTTCTGATGGATTCGTGTTAAGACCATGGTTCTTAGTAGGAATCCAAAAGTTCAGTCAGTTCGGTGCCATAAGGCCAAAAATATGACCGAACCCAAGTATTAAAAACACCGACCCCAAGTACTTAAACTAGCGAACCCAAGTGTGAAAACGATGATATTTTTTTCGAAATCTTCTTTTGGAAAATTTTTTTGTTTGATTCAAGTACAGACCATGATTCTTAGTAAGAATCCGAAATTTCAGTCCATTTGGTGCCATAGTGTTAAAGTTATGGCCGAACCTAAGTTTGACAAAGTGCCCATAAAACCACGAAAATTTTGTATGGGGAAAATTAAATATCTCATTTCGGCTGATTTTATGATCGATTCGGGTATCGACCATGATTCTTAGTAAGAATCCGAAATTTCAGTCCATTTGGTGCCATAGTGCCAAAGTTATGGCCGAACCTAAGTTTGACAAAGTGCTCATAAAACCACGAAAATTTTGTATGGGGAAAATTAAATATCTCCTTTCGGCAGATTTTCTGATGGATTCGTGTAAAGACCATGGTTCTTAGTAGGAATCCAAAAGTTCAGTCAGTTCGGTGCCATAAGGCCAAAAATATGACCGAACCCAAGTATTAAAAACACCGACCCCAAGTACTTAAACTAGCGAAACCAAGTGTGAAAACGATGATATATTTTTCGAAATCTTCTTTTGGAAAATTTTTTGTTTGATTCGGGTACAGACCATGATTGTTAGTAAGAATCCGAAATTTCAGTCCATTTGGTGCCATAGTGCAAAAGTTATGGCCGAACCTAAGTTTGACAAAGTGCTAATAAAACGATGAAAATTTTGTATGAAGAAAATTAAAATTCTTCTATTGGCAGATTTTCTGATGGATTCGTGTTAAGACCATGGTTCTTAGTAGGAATCCAAAAGTTCAGTCAGTTCGGTGCCATAAGGCCAAAAATATGACCGAACCCAAGTATTAAAAACACCGACCCCAAGTACTTAAACTAGCGAACCCAAGTGTGAAAACGATGATATTTTTTTCGAAATCTTCTTTTGGAAAATTTTTTTGTTTGATTCAAGTACAGACCATGATTCTTAGTAAGAATCCGAAATTTCAGTCCATTTGGTGCAATAGTGTTAAAGTTATGGCCGAACCTAAGTTTGACAAAGTGCCCATAAAACCACGAAAATTTTGTATGGGGAAAATTAAATATCTCATTTCGGCTGATTTTATGATCGATTCGGGTATCGACCATGATTCTTAGTAAGAATCCGAAATTTCAGTCCATTTGGTGCCATAGTGCCAAAGTTATGGCCGAACCTAAGTTTGACAAAGTGCTCATAAAACCACGAAAATTTTGTATGGGGAAAATTAAATATCTCCTTTCGGCAGATTTTCTGATGGATTCGTGTAAAGACCATGGTTCTTAGTAGGAATCCAAAAGTTCAGTCAGTTCGGTGACATAAGGCCAAAAATGTGACCGAACCCAAGTATTTAAAACACCGACCCCAAGTACTTAAACTAGTGAACCCAAGTGTGAAAACGATGATATTTTTTTCGAAATCTTCTTTTGGAAAATTTTTTGATTGATTCGGGTACAGACCATGATTCTTAGTAAGAATCCGAAATTTCAGTCCATTTGGTGCCATAGTGCCAAAGTTATGGCCGAACCTAAGTTTGACAAATTGCCCATAAAACCACGAAAATTTTGTATGGGGAAAATTAAATATCTCATTTCGGCTGATTTTATGATCGATTCGGGTATCGACCATGATTCTAAGTAAGAATCCGAAATTTCAGTCCATTTGGTGCCATAGTGCCAAAGTTATGGCCGAACCTAAGTTTGACAAAGTGCTCATAAAACCACGAAAATTTTGTATGGGGAAAATTAAATATCTCCTTTCGGCAGATTTTCTGATGGATTCGTGTAAAGACCATGGTTCTTAGTAGGAATCCAAAAGTTCAGTCATTTCGGTGCCATAAGGCCCAAAATATGACCGAACCCAAGTATTAAAAACACCGACCCCAAGTACTTAAACTAGCGAACCCAAGTGTGAAAACGATGATATATTTTTCGAAATCTTCTTTTGGAAAATTTTTTGATTAATTCGGGTACAGACCATGATTCTTAGTAAGAATCCGAAATTTCAGTCCATTTGGTGCCATAGTGCCAAAGTTATGGCCGAACCTAAGTTTGACAAAGTGCTCATAAAACCACGAAAATTTTGTATGGGGAAAATTAAATATCTCCTTTCGGCAGATTTTCTGATGGATTCGTGTAAAGACCATGGTTCTTAATAGGAATCCGAAATTTCAGTCCATTTGGTGCCATAGTGCCAAAGTTATGGCCGAACCTAAGTTTGACAAAGTGCCCATAAAACCACGAAAATTTTGTATGGGGAAAATTAAATATCTCATTTCGGCTGATTTTATGATCGATTCGGGTATCGACCATGATTCTTAGTAAGAATCCGAAATTTCAGTCCATTTGGTGCCATAGTGCCAAAGTTATGGCCGAACCTAAGTTTGACAAATTGCCCATAAAACCACGAAAATTTTGTATGGGGAAAATTAAATATCTCATTTCGGCTGATTTTATGATCGATTCGGGTATCGACCATGATTCTTAGTAAGAATCCGAAATTTCAGTCCATTTGGTGCCATAGTGCCAAAGTTATGGCCGAACCTAAGTTTGACAAAGTGCTCATAAAACCACGAAAATTTTGTATGGGGAAAATTAAATATCTCCTTTCGGCAGATTTTCTGATGGATTCGTGTAAAGACCATGGTTCTTAGTAGGAATCCAAAAGTTCAGTCAGTTCGGTGACATAAGGCCAAAAATGTGACCGAACCCAAGTATTTAAAACACCGACCCCAAGTACTTAAACTAGTGAACCCAAGTGTGAAAACGATGATATTTTTTTCGAAATCTTCTTTTGGAAAATTTTTTGATTGATTCGGGTACAGACCATGATTCTTAGTAAGAATCCGAAATTTCAGTCCATTTGGTGCCATAGTGCCAAAGTTATGGCCGAACCTAAGTTTGACAAATTGCCCATAAAACCACGAAAATTTTGTATGGGGAAAATTAAATATCTCATTTCGGCTGATTTTATGATCGATTCGGGTATCGACCATGATTCTTAGTAAGAATCCGAAATTTCAGTCCATTTGGTGCCATAGTGCCAAAGTTATGGCCGAACCTAAGTTTGACAAAGTGCTCATAAAACCACGAAAATTTTGTATGGGGAAAATTAAATATCTCCTTTCGGCAGATTTTCTGATGGATTCGTGTAAAGACCATGGTTCTTAGTAGGAATCCAAAAGTTCAGTCAGTTCGGTGACATAAGGCCAAAAATGTGACCGAACCCAAGTATTAAAAACACCGACCCCAAGTACTTAAACTAGCGAACCCAAGTGTGAAAACGATGATATTTTTTTCGAAATCTTCTTTTGGCAATTTTTTTGTTTGATTCGGGTACAGACCATGATTGTTAGTAAGAATCCGAAATTTCAGTCCATTTGGTGCTATAGTGCCAAAGTTATGGCCGAACCTAAGATTGACAAAGTGCTAATAAAACGATGAAAATTTTGTATGAAGAAAATTAAAATTCTTCTATTGGCAGATTTTCTGATGGATTCGTGTTAAGACCATGGTTCTTAGTAGGAATCCAAAAGTTCAGTCAGTTCGGTGCCATAAGGCCAAAAATATGACCGAACCCAAGTATTAAAAACACCGACCCCAAGTACTTAAACTAGCGAACCCAAGTGTGAAAACGATGATATTTTTTTCGAAATCTTCTTTTGGAAAATTTTTTTGTTTGATTCAAGTACAGACCATGATTCTTAGTAAGAATCCGAAATTTCAGTCCATTTGGTGCAATAGTGTTAAAGTTATGGCCGAACCTAAGTTTGACAAAGAGCCCATAAAACCACGAAAATTTTGTATGGGGAAAATTAAATATCTCATTTCGGCTGATTTTATGATCGATTCGGGTATCGACCATGATTCTTAGTAAGAATCCGAAATTTCAGTCCATTTGGTGCCATAGTGCCAAAGTTATGGCCGAACCTAAGTTTGACAAAGTGCTCATAAAACCACGAAAATTTTGTATGGGGAAAATTAAATATCTCCTTTCGGCAGATTTTCTGATGGATTCGTGTAAAGACCATGGTTCTTAGTAGGAATCCAAAAGTTCAGTCAGTTCGGTGACATAAGGCCAAAAATGTGACCGAACCCAAGTATTTAAAACACCGACCCCAAGTACTTAAACTAGTGAACCCAAGTGTGAAAACGATGATATTTTTTTCGAAATCTTCTTTTGGAAAATTTTTTGATTGATTCGGGTACAGACCATGATTCTTAGTAAGAATCCGAAATTTCAGTCCATTTGGTGCCATAGTGCCAAAGTTATGGCCGAACCTAAGTTTGACAAATTGCCCATAAAACCACGAAAATTTTGTATGGGGAAAATTAAATATCTCATTTCGGCTGATTTTATGATCGATTCGGGTATCGACCATGATTCTTAGTAAGAATCCGAAATTTCAGTCCATTTGGTGCCATAGTGCCAAAGTTATGGCCGAACCTAAGTTTGACAAAGTGCTCATAAAACCACGAAAATTTTGTATGGG
Source organism: Limnephilus lunatus (assembly GCA_917563855.2). Classification (NCBI taxonomy): domain Eukaryota; kingdom Metazoa; phylum Arthropoda; class Insecta; order Trichoptera; family Limnephilidae; genus Limnephilus; species Limnephilus lunatus. Next base: position 70,871,480 of record OU830598.1, on the reverse strand, counting down.
GAAAATTAAATATCTCCTTTCGGCAGATTTTCTGATGGATTCGTGTAAAGACCATGGTTCTTAGTAGGAATCCAAAAGTTCAGTCAGTTCGGTGACATAAGGCCAAAAATGTGACCGAACCCAAGTATTAAAAACACCGACCCCAAGTACTTAAACTAGCGAACCCAAGTGTGAAAACGATGATATTTTTTTCGAAATCTTCTTTTGGCAATTTTTTTATTTGATTCGGGTACAGACCATGATTGTTAGTAAGAATCCGAAATTTCAGTCCATTTGGTGCTATAGTGCCAAAGTTATGGCCGAACCTAAGATTGACAAAGTGCTAATAAAACGATGAAAATTTTGTATGAAGAAAATTAAAATTCTTCTATTGGCAGATTTTCTGATGGATTCGTGTTAAGACCATGGTTCTTAGTAGGAATCCAAAAGTTCAGTCAGTTCGGTGCCATAAGGCCAAAAATATGACCGAACCCAAGTATTAAGTACGAACCAAAGATTCAACTCAATTCAAACAAGTACAAATATCGATATATTTTTTGATTCCCTTCCTTTAATTAAGAAAAACATTTCTAGCACACTGAACTTGCACACATAACACACACATCCACACACACACACACACACACACCCTTACCCCTCTCCCTCAATAATTTATTAATTAAATATAGGTAAAATGCATCACTTGTCAAATAAAAACATATACTATAAAACAGCGACATGTCATTGGTACCAATTATTGTATTAACTCTATAACTTGTAACTACTTTCTAATATGTAATTATGTACTGTTTGTTTCTGCAAAAATAAAATAAAATAAAAAAATAAATAAAATTAAAAACACCGACCCCAAGTACTTAAACTAGCGAACCGAGTGTGAAAACGATGATATTTTTTTCGAAATCTTCTTTTGGAAAATTTTTTTGTTTGATTCAAGTACAGACCATGATTCTTAGTAAGAATCCGAAATTTCAGTCCATTTGGTGCCATAGTGTTAAAGTTATGGCCGAACCTAAGTTTGACAAAGTGCCCATAAAACCACGAAAATTTTGTATGGGGAAAATTAAATATCTCATTTCGGCTGATTTTATGATCGATTCGGGTATCGACCATGATTCTTAGTAAGAATCCGAAATTTCAGTCCATTTGGTGCCATAGTGCCAAAGTTATGGCCGAACCTAAGTTTGACAAAGTGCTCATAAAACCACGAAAATTTTGTATGGGAAAAATTAAATATCTCCTTTCGGCAGATTTTCTGATGGATTCGTGTAAAGACCATGGTTCTTAGTAGGAATCCAAAAGTTCAGTCAGTTCGGTGCCATAAGGCCAAAAATATGACCGAACCCAAGTATTAAAAACACCGACCCCAAGTACTTAAACTAGCGAAACCAAGTGTGAAAACGATGATATATTTTTCGAAATCTTCTTTTGGAAAATTTTTTGTTTGATTCGGGTACAGACCATGATTCTTAGTAAGAATCCGAAATTTCAGTCCATTTGGTGCCATAGTGCAAAAGTTATGGCCGAACCTAAGTTTGACAAAGTGCTAATAAAACGATGAAAATTTTGTATGAAGAAAATTAAAATTCTTCTATTGGCAGATTTTCTGATGGATTCGTGTAAAGACCATGGTTCTTAGTAGGAATCCAAAAGTTCAGTCAGTTCGGTGCCATAAGGCCAAAAATATGACCGAACCCAAGTATTAAAAACACCGACCCCAAGTACTTAAACTAGCGAACCCAAGTGTGAAAACGATGATATTTTTTTCGAAATCTTCTTTTGGAAAATTTTTTTGTTTGATTCAAGTACAGACCATGATTCTTAGTAAGAATCCGAAATTTCAGTCCATTTGGTGCAATAGTGTTAAAGTTATGGCCGAACCTAAGTTTGACAAAGTGCCCATAAAACCACGAAAATTTTGTATGGGGAAAATTAAATATCTCATTTCGGCTGATTTTATGATCGATTCGGGTATCGACCATGATTCTTAGTAAGAATCCGAAATTTCAGTCCATTTGGTGCCATAGTGCCAAAGTTATGGCCGAACCTAAGTTTGACAAAGTGCTCATAAAACCACGAAAATTTTGTATGGGGAAAATTAAATATCTCCTTTCGGCAGATTTTCTGATGGATTCGTGTAAAGACCATGGTTCTTAGTAGGAATCCAAAAGTTCAGTCAGTTCGGTGACATAAGGCCAAAAATGTGACCGAACCCAAGTATTTAAAACACCGACCCCAAGTACTTAAACTAGTGAACCCAAGTGTGAAAACGATGATATTTTTTTCGAAATCTTCTTTTGGAAAATTTTTTGATTGATTCGGGTACAGACCATGATTCTTAGTAAGAATCCGAAATTTCAGTCCATTTGGTGCCATAGTGCCAAAGTTATGGCCGAACCTAAGTTTGACAAATTGCCCATAAAACCACGAAAATTTTGTATGGGGAAAATTAAATATCTCATTTCGGCTGATTTTATGATCGATTCGGGTATCGACCATGATTCTAAGTAAGAATCCGAAATTTCAGTCCATTTGGTGCCATAGTGCCAAAGTTATGGCCGAACCTAAGTTTGACAAAGTGCTCATAAAACCACGAAAATTTTGTATGGGGAAAATTAAATATCTCCTTTCGGCAGATTTTCTGATGGATTCGTGTAAAGACCATGGTTCTTAGTAGGAATCCAAAAGTTCAGTCATTTCGGTGCCATAAGGCCCAAAATATGACCGAACCCAAGTATTAAAAACACCGACCCCAAGTACTTAAACTAGCGAACCCAAGTGTGAAAACGATGATATATTTTTCGAAATCTTCTTTTGGAAAATTTTTTGATTAATTCGGGTACAGACCATGATTCTTAGTAAGAATCCGAAATTTCAGTCCATTTGGTGCCATAGTGCCAAAGTTATGGCCGAACCTAAGTTTGACAAAGTGCTCATAAAACCACGAAAATTTTGTATGGGGAAAATTAAAATTCTCCTTTCGGCAGATTTTCTGATGGATTCGTGTAAAGACCATGGTTCTTAATAGGAATCCGAAATTTCAGTCCATTTGGTGCCATAGTGCCAAAGTTATGGCCGAACCTAAGTTTGACAAAGTGCCCATAAAACCACGAAAATTTTGTATGGGGAAAATTAAATATCTCATTTCGGCTGATTTTATGATCGATTCGGGTATCGACCATGATTCTTAGTAAGAATCCGAAATTTCAGTCCATTTGGTGCCATAGTGCCAAAGTTATGGCCGAACCTAAGTTTGACAAATTGCCCATAAAACCACGAAAATTTTGTATGGGGAAAATTAAATATCTCATTTCGGCTGATTTTATGATCGATTCGGGTATCGACCATGATTCTTAGTAAGAATCCGAAATTTCAGTCCATTTGGTGCCATAGTGCCAAAGTTATGGCCGAACCTAAGTTTGACAAAGTGCTCATAAAACCACGAAAATTTTGTATGGGGAAAATTAAATATCTCCTTTCGGCAGATTTTCTGATGGATTCGTGTAAAGACCATGGTTCTTAGTAGGAATCCAAAAGTTCAGTCAGTTCGGTGACATAAGGCCAAAAATGTGACCGAACCCAAGTATTTAAAACACCGACCCCAAGTACTTAAACTAGTGAACCCAAGTGTGAAAACGATGATATTTTTTTCGAAATCTTCTTTTGGAAAATTTTTTGATTGATTCGGGTACAGACCATGATTCTTAGTAAGAATCCGAAATTTCAGTCCATTTGGTGCCATAGTGCCAAAGTTATGGCCGAACCTAAGTTTGACAAATTGCCCATAAAACCACGAAAATTTTGTATGGGGAAAATTAAATATCTCATTTCGGCTGATTTTATGATCGATTCGGGTATCGACCATGATTCTTAGTAAGAATCCGAAATTTCAGTCCATTTGGTGCCATAGTGCCAAAGTTATGGCCGAACCTAAGTTTGACAAAGTGCTCATAAAACCACGAAAATTTTGTATGGGGAAAATTAAATATCTCCTTTCGGCAGATTTTCTGATGGATTCGTGTAAAGACCATGGTTCTTAGTAGGAATCCAAAAGTTCAGTCAGTTCGGTGACATAAGGCCAAAAATGTGACCGAACCCAAGTATTAAAAACACCGACCCCAAGTACTTAAACTAGCGAACCCAAGTGTGAAAACGATGATATTTTTTTCGAAATCTTCTTTTGGCAATTTTTTTGTTTGATTCGGGTACAGACCATGATTGTTAGTAAGAATCCGAAATTTCAGTCCATTTGGTGCTATAGTGCCAAAGTTATGGCCGAACCTAAGATTGACAAAGTGCTAATAAAACGATGAAAATTTTGTATGAAGAAAATTAAAATTCTTCTATTGGCAGATTTTCTGATGGATTCGTGTTAAGACCATGGTTCTTAGTAGGAATCCAAAAGTTCAGTCAGTTCGGTGCCATAAGGCCAAAAATATGACCGAACCCAAGTATTAAAAACACCGACCCCAAGTACTTAAACTAGCGAACCCAAGTGTGAAAACGATGATATTTTTTTCGAAATCTTCTTTTGGAAAATTTTTTTGTTTGATTCAAGTACAGACCATGATTCTTAGTAAGAATCCGAAATTTCAGTCCATTTGGTGCAATAGTGTTAAAGTTATGGCCGAACCTAAGTTTGACAAAGAGCCCATAAAACCACGAAAATTTTGTATGGGGAAAATTAAATATCTCATTTCGGCTGATTTTATGATCGATTCGGGTATCGACCATGATTCTTAGTAAGAATCCGAAATTTCAGTCCATTTGGTGCCATAGTGCCAAAGTTATGGCCGAACCTAAGTTTGACAAAGTGCTCATAAAACCACGAAAATTTTGTATGGGGAAAATTAAATATCTCCTTTCGGCAGATTTTCTGATGGATTCGTGTAAAGACCATGGTTCTTAGTAGGAATCCAAAAGTTCAGTCAGTTCGGTGACATAAGGCCAAAAATGTGACCGAACCCAAGTATTTAAAACACCGACCCCAAGTACTTAAACTAGTGAACCCAAGTGTGAAAACGATGATATTTTTTTCGAAATCTTCTTTTGGAAAATTTTTTGATTGATTCGGGTACAGACCATGATTCTTAGTAAGAATCCGAAATTTCAGTCCATTTGGTGCCATAGTGCCAAAGTTATGGCCGAACCTAAGTTTGACAAATTGCCCATAAAACCACGAAAATTTTGTATGGGGAAAATTAAATATCTCATTTCGGCTGATTTTATGATCGATTCGGGTATCGACCATGATTCTTAGTAAGAATCCGAAATTTCAGTCCATTTGGTGCCATAGTGCCAAAGTTATGGCCGAACCTAAGTTTGACAAAGTGCTCATAAAACCACGAAAATTTTGTATGGGGAAAATTAAATATCTCCTTTCGGCAGATTTTCTGATGGATTCGTGTAAAGACCATGGTTCTTAGTAGGAATCCAAAAGTTCAGTCAGTTCGGTGACATAAGGCCAAAAATGTGACCGAACCCAAGTATTAAAAACACCGACCCCAAGTACTTAAACTAGCGAACCCAAGTGTGAAAACGATGATATTTTTTTCGAAATCTTCTTTTGGCAATTTTTTTGTTTGATTCGGGTACAGACCATGATTGTTAGTAAGAATCCGAAATTTCAGTCCATTTGGTACTATAGTGCCAAAGTTATGGCCGAACCTAAGATTGACAAAGTGCTAATAAAACGATGAAAATTTTGTATGAAGAAAATTAAAATTCTTCTATTGGCAGATTTTCTGATGGATTCGTGTTAAGACCATGGTTCTTAGTAGGAATCCAAAAGTTCAGTCAGTTCGGTGCCATAAGGCCAAAAATATGACCGAACCCAAGTATTAAGTACGAACCAAAGATTCAACTCAATTCAAACAAGTACAAATATCGATATATTTTTTGATTCCCTTCCTTTAATTAAGAAAAACATTTCTAGCACACTGAACTTGCACACATAACACACACATCCACACACACACACACACACACACCCTTACCCCTCTCCCTCAATAATTTATTAATTAAATATAGGTAAAATGCATCACTTGTCAAATAAAAACATATACTATAAAACAGCGACATGTCATTGGTACCAATTATTGTATTAACTCTATAACTTGTAACTACTTTCTAATATGTAATTATGTACTGTTTGTTTCTGCAAAAATAAAATAAAATAAAAAAATAAATAAAATTAAAAACACCGACCCCAAGTACTTAAACTAGCGAACCGAGTGTGAAAACGATGATATTTTTTTCGAAATCTTCTTTTGGAAAATTTTTTTGTTTGATTCAAGTACAGACCATGATTCTTAGTAAGAATCCGAAATTTCAGTCCATTTGGTGCCATAGTGTTAAAGTTATGGCCGAACCTAAGTTTGACAAAGTGCCCATAAAACCACGAAAATTTTGTATGGGGAAAATTAAATATCTCATTTCGGCTGATTTTATGATCGATTCGGGTATCGACCATGATTCTTAGTAAGAATCCGAAATTTCAGTCCATTTGGTGCCATAGTGCCAAAGTTATGGCCGAACCTAAGTTTGACAAAGTGCTCATAAAACCACGAAAATTTTGTATGGGAAAAATTAAATATCTCCTTTCGGCAGATTTTCTGATGGATTCGTGTAAAGACCATGGTTCTTAGTAGGAATCCAAAAGTTCAGTCAGTTCGGTGCCATAAGGCCAAAAATATGACCGAACCCAAGTATTAAAAACACCGACCCCAAGTACTTAAACTAGCGAAACCAAGTGTGAAAACGATGATATATTTTTCGAAATCTTCTTTTGGAAAATTTTTTGTTTGATTCGGGTACAGACCATGATTGTTAGTAAGAATCCGAAATTTCAGTCCATTTGGTGCCATAGTGCCAAAGTTATGGCCGAACCTAAGTTTGACAAAGTGCTAATAAAACGATGAAAATTTTGTATGAAGAAAATTAAAATTCTTCTATTGGCAGATTTTCTGATGGATTCGTGTTAAGACCATGGTTCTTAGTAGGAATCCAAAAGTTCAGTCAGTTCGGTGCCATAAGGCCAAAAATATGACCGAACCCAAGTATTAAAAACACCGACCCCAAGTACTTAAACTAGCGAACCCAAGTGTGAAAACGATGATATTTTTTTCGAAATCTTCTTTTGGAAAATTTTTTTGTTTGATTCAAGTACAGACCATGATTCTTAGTAAGAATCCGAAATTTCAGTCCATTTGGTGCAATAGTGTTAAAGTTATGGCCGAACCTAAGTTTGACAAAGTGCCCATAAAACCACGAAAATTTTGTATGGGGAAAATTAAATATCTCATTTCGGCTGATTTTATGATCGATTCGGGTATCGACCATGATTCTTAGTAAGAATCCGAAATTTCAGTCCATTTGGTGCCATAGTGCCAAAGTTATGGCCGAACCTAAGTTTGACAAAGTGCTCATAAAACCAGGAAAATTTTGTATGGGGAAAATTAAATATCTCCTTTCGGCAGATTTTCTGATGGATTCGTGTAAAGACCATGGTTCTTAGTAGGAATCCAAAAGTTCAGTCAGTTCGGTGACATAAGGCCAAAAATGTGACCGAACCCAAGTATTTAAAACACCGACCCCAAGTACTTAAACTAGTGAACCCAAGTGTGAAAACGATGATATTTTTTTCGAAATCTTCTTTTGGAAAATTTTTTGATTGATTCGGGTACAGACCATGATTCTTAGTAAGAATCCGAAATTTCAGTCCATTTGGTGCCATAGTGCCAAAGTTATGATTCGGGTATCGACCATGATTCTTAGTAAGAATCCGAAATTTCAGTCCATTTGGTGCCATAGTGCCAAAGTTATGGCCGAACCTAAGTTTGACAAAGTGCTCATAAAACCACGAAAATTTTGTATGGGGAAAATTAAATATCTCCTTTCGGCAGATTTTCTGATGGATTCGTGTAAAGACCATGGTTCTTAGTAGGAATCCAAAAGTTCAGTCAGTTCGGTGACATAAGGCCAAAAATGTGACCGAACCCAAGTATTTAAAACACCGACCCCAAGTACTTAAACTAGTGAACCCAAGTGTGAAAACGATGATATTTTTTTCGAAATCTTCTTTTGGAAAATTTTTTGATTGATTCGGGTACAGACCATGATTCTTAGTAAGAATCCGAAATTTCAGTCCATTTGGTGCCATAGTGCCAAAGTTATGGCCGAACCTAAGTTTGACAAATTGCCCATAAAACCACGAAAATTTTGTATGGGGAAAATTAAATATCTCATTTCGGCTGATTTTATGATCGATTCGGGTATCGACCATGATTCTAAGTAAGAATCCGAAATTTCAGTCCATTTGGTGCCATAGTGCCAAAGTTATGGCCGAACCTAAGTTTGACAAAGTGCTCATAAAACCACGAAAATTTTGTATGGGGAAAATTAAATATCTCCTTTCGGCAGATTTTCTGATGGATTCGTGTAAAGACCATGGTTCTTAGTAGGAATCCAAAAGTTCAGTCATTTCGGTGCCATAAGGCCCAAAATATGACCGAACCCAAGTATTAAAAACACCGACCCCAAGTACTTAAACTAGCGAACCCAAGTGTGAAAACGATGATATATTTTTCGAAATCTTCTTTTGGAAAATTTTTTGATTAATTCGGGTACAGACCATGATTCTTAGTAAGAATCCGAAATTTCAGTCCATTTGGTGCCATAGTGCCAAAGTTATGGCCGAACCTAAGTTTGACAAAGTGCTCATAAAACCACGAAAATTTTGTATGGGGAAAATTAAATATCTCCTTTCGGCAGATTTTCTGATGGATTCGTGTAAAGACCATGGTTATTAGTAGGAATCCGAAATTTCAGTCCATTTGGTGCCATAGTGTTAAAGTTATGGCCGAACCTAAGTTTGACGAAGTGCCCATAAAACCACGAAAATTTTGTATGGGGAAAATTAAATATCTCATTTCGGCTGATTTTATGATCGATTCGGGTATCGACCATGATTCTTAGTAAGAATCCGAAATTTCAGTCCATTTGGTGCCATAGTGCCAAAGTTATGGCCGAACCTAAGTTTGACAAATTGCCCATAAAACCACGAAAATTTTGTATGGGGAAAATTAAATATCTCATTTCGGCTGATTTTATGATCGATTCGGGTATCGACCATGATTCTTAGTAAGAATCCGAAATTTCAGTCCATTTGGTGCCATAGTGCCAAAGTTATGGCCGAACCTAAGTTTGACAAAGTGCTCATAAAACCACGAAAATTTTGTATGGGGAAAATTAAATATCTCCTTTCGGCAGATTTTCTGATGGATTCGTGTAAAGACCATGGTTCTTAGTAGGAATCCAAAAGTTCAGTCAGTTCGGTGACATAAGGCCAAAAATGTGACCGAACCCAAGTATTTAAAACACCGACCCCAAGTACTTAAACTAGTGAACCCAAGTGTGAAAACGATGATATTTTTTTCGAAATCTTCTTTTGGAAAATTTTTTGATTGATTCGGGTACAGACCATGATTCTTAGTAAGAATCCGAAATTTCAGTCCATTTGGTGCCATAGTGCCAAAGTTATGGCCGAACCTAAGTTTGACAAATTGCCCATAAAACCACGAAAATTTTGTATGGGGAAAATTAAATATCTCATTTCGGCTGATTTTATGATCGATTCGGGTATCGACCATGATTCTTAGTAAGAATCCGAAATTTCAGTCCATTTGGTGCCATAGTGCCAAAGTTATGGCCGAACCTAAGTTTGACAAAGTGCTCATAAAACCACGAAAATTTTGTATGGGGAAAATTAAATATCTCCTTTCGGCAGATTTTCTGATGGATTCGTGTAAAGACCATTGTTCTTAGTAGGAATCCAAAAGTTCAGTCAGTTCGGTGACATAAGGCCAAAAATGTGACCGAACCCAAGTATTAAAAACACCGACCCCAAGTACTTAAACTAGCGAACCCAAGTGTGAAAACGATGATATTTTTTTCGAAATCTTCTTTTGGCAATTTTTTTGTTTGATTCGGGTACAGACCATGATTGTTAGTAAGAATCCGAAATTTCAGTCCATTTGGTGCTATAGTGCCAAAGTTAAGGCCGAACCTAAGATTGACAAAGTGCTAATAAAACGATGAAAATTTTGTATGAAGAAAATTAAAATTCTTCTATTGGCAGATTTTCTGATGGATTCGTGTTAAGACCATGGTTCTTAGTAGGAATCCAAAAGTTCAGTCAATTCGGTGCCATAAGGCCAAAAATATGACCGAACCCAAGTATTAAAAACACCGACCCCAAGTACTTAAACTAGCGAACCCAAGTGTGAAAACGATGATATTTTTTTCGAAATCTTCTTTTGGAAAATTTTTTTGTTTGATTCAAGTACAGACCATGATTCTTAGTAAGAATCCGAAATTTCAGTCCATTTGGTGCCATAGTGTTAAAGTTATGGCCGAACCTAAGTTTGACAAAGTGCCCATAAAACCACGAAAATTTTGTATGGGGAAAATTAAATATCTCATTTCGGCTGATTTTATGATCGATTCGGGTATCGACCATGATTCTTAGTAAGAATCCGAAATTTCAGTCCATTTGGTGCCATAGTGCCAAAGTTATGGCCGAACCTAAGTTTGACAAAGTGCTCATAAAACCACGAAAATTTTGTATGGGGAAAATTAAATATCTCCTTTCGGCAGATTTTCTGATGGATTCGTGTAAAGACCATGGTTCTTAGTAGGAATCCAAAAGTTCAGTCAGTTCGGTGACATAAGGCCAAAAATGTGACCGAACCAAAGTATTAAAAACACCGACCCCAAGTACTTAAACTAGCGAACCCAAGTGTGAAAACGATGATATTTTTTTCGAAATCTTCCTTTGGCAATTTTTTTGTTTGATTCGGGTACAGACCATGATTGTTAGTAAGAATCCGAAATTTCAGTCCATTTGGTGCTATAGTGCCAAAGTTATGGCCGAACCTAAGATTGACAAAGTGCTAATAAAACGATGAAAATTTTGTATGAAGAAAATTAAATATATCATTTCGGCTGTTTTTATGATCGATTCGGGTATCGACCATGATTCTTAGTAAGAATCCGAAATTTCAGTCCATTTGGTGCCATAGTGCTAAAGTTATGGCCGAACCTAAGTTTGACAAAGTGCCCATAAAACCACGAAAATTTTGTATGGGGAAAATTAAATATCTCCTTTCGGCAGATTTTCTGATGGATTCGTGTAAAGACCATGGTTCTTAGTAGGAATCCAAAAGTTCAGTCAGTTCGGTGACATAAGGCCAAAAATGTGACCGAACCCAAGTATTTAAAACACCGACCCCAAGTACTTAAACTAGTGAACCCAAGTGTGAAAACGATGATATTTTTTTCGAAATCTTCTTTTGGAAAATTTTTTGATTGATTCGGGTACAGACCATGATTCTTAGTAAGAATCCGAAATTTCAGTCCATTTGGTGCCATAGTGTTAAAGTTATGGCCGAACCTAAGTTTGACAAAGTGCCCATAAAACCACGAAAATTTTGTATGGGGAAAATTAAATATCTCATTTCGGCTGATTTTATGATCGATTCGGGTATCGACCATGATTCTTAGTAAGAATCCGAAATTTCAGTCCATTTGGTGCCATAGTGCCAAAGTTATGGCCGAACCTAAGTTTGACAAAGTGCTCATAAAACCACGAAAATTTTGTATGGGGAAAATTAAATATCTCCTTTCGGCAGATTTTCTGATGGATTCGTGTAAAGACCATGGTTCTTAGTAGGAATCCAAAAGTTCAGTCAGTTCGGTGACATAAGGCCAAAAATGTGACCGAACCAAAGTATTAAAAACACCGACCCCAAGTACTTAAACTAGCGAACCCAAGTGTGAAAACGATGATATTTTTTTCGAAATCTTCCTTTGGCAATTTTTTTGTTTGATTCGGGTACAGACCATGATTGTTAGTAAGAATCCGAAATTTCAGTCCATTTGGTGCTATAGTGCCAAAGTTATGGCCGAACCTAAGATTGACAAAGTGCTAATAAAACGATGAAAATTTTGTATGAAGAAAATTAAATATATCATTTCGGCTGTTTTTATGATCGATTCGGGTATCGACCATGATTCTTAGTAAGAATCCGAAATTTCAGTCCATTTGGTGCCATAGTGCTAAAGTTATGGCCGAACCTAAGTTTGACAAAGTGCCCATAAAACCACGAAAATTTTGTATGGGGAAAATTAAATATCTCATTTCGGCTGATTTTATGATCGATTCGGGTATCGACCATGATTCTTAGTAAGAATCCGAAATTTCAGTCCATTTGGTGCCATAGTGCCAAAGTTATGGCCGAACCTAAGTTTAACAAAGTGCTCATAAAACCACGAAAATTTTGTATGGGGAAAATTAAATATCTCCTTTCGGCAGATTTTCTGATGGATTCGTGTAAAGACCATGGTTCTTAGTAGGAATCCAAAAGTTCAGTCAGTTTTGTGCCATAAGGCCAAAAATATGACCGAACCCAAGTATTAAAAACACCGACCCCAAGTACTTAAACTAGCGAACCCAAGTGTGAAAACGATGATATTTTTTTCGAAAGCTTCTTTTGGAAATTTTTTTTGTTTGATTCAAGTACAGACCATGATTCTTAGTAAGAATCCGAAATTTCAGTCCATTTGGTGCCATAGTGTTAAAGTTATGGCCGAACCTAAGTTTGACAAAGTGCCCATAAAACCACGAAAATTTTGTATGGGGAAAATTAAATATCTCATTTCGGCTGTTTTTATACTTGATTCGGGTACAGACCATGATTCTTAGTAAGAATCCGAAATTTCAGTCCATTTGGTGCCATAGTGCCAAAGTTATGGCCGAACCTAAGTTTGACAAAGTGCCCATAAAACCACGAAAATTTTGTATGGGGAAAATTAAATATCTCCTTTCGGCAGATTTTCTGATGGATTCGTGTAAAGACCATGGTTCTTAGTAGGAATCCAAAGTTTCAGTCAGTTCGGTGCCATAAGGCCAAAAATATGACCGAACCCAAGTATTAAAAACACCGACCCCAAGTACTTAAACTAGCGAACCCAAGTGTTAAAACGATGATATTTTTTTCGAAATCTTCTTTTGGAAAATTTTTTTGTTTGATTCAAGTACAGACCATGATTCTTAGTAAGAATCCGAAATTTCAGTCCATTTGGTGCCATAGTGTTAAAGTTATGGCCGAACCTAAGTTTGACAAAGTGCCCATAAAACCACGAAAATTTTGTATGGGGAAAATTAAATATCTCATTTCGGCTGATTTTATGATCGATTCGGGTATCGACCATGATTCTTAGTAAGAATCCGAAATTTCAGTCCATTTGGTGCCATAGTGCCAAAGTTATGGCCGAACCTAAGTTTGACAAAGTGCTCATAAAACCACGAAAATTTTGTATGGGGAAAATTAAATATCTCATTTCGGCTGATTTAATGATCGATTCGGGTATCGACCATGATTCTTAGTAAGAATCCGAAATTTCAGTCCATTTGGTGCCATAGTGCCAAAGTTATGGCCGAACCTAAGTTTGACAAAGTGCTCATAAAACCACGAAAATTTTGTATGGGGAAAATTAAATATCTCCTTTCGGCAGATTTTCTGATGGATTCGTGTAAAGACCATGGTTCTTAGTAGGAATCCAAAAGTTCAGTCAGTTCGGTGCCATAAGGCCAAAAATATGACCGAACCCAAGTATTAAAAACACCGACCCCAAGTACTTAAACTAGCGAACCCAAGTGTGAAAACGATGATATATTTTTCGAAATCTTCTTTTGGACAATTTTTTGATTGATTCGGGTACAGACCATGATTCTTAGTAAGAATCCGAAATTTCAGTCCATTTGGTGCCATAGTGCCAAAGTTATGGCCGAACCTAAGTTTGACAAAGTGCCCATAAAACCACGAAAATTTTGTATGGGGAAAATTAAATATCTCATTTCGGCTGATTTTATGATCGATTCAGGTATCGACCATGATTCTTAGTAAGAATCCGAAATTTCAGTCCATTTGGTGCCATAGTGCCAAAGTTATGGCCGAACCTAAGTTTGACAAAGTGCTCATAAAACCACGAAAATTTTGTATGGGGAAAATTAAATATCTCCTTTCGGCAGATTTTCTGATGGATTCGTGTAAAGACCATGGTTCTTAGTAGGAATCCAAAAGTTCAGTCAGTTCGGTGCCATAAGGCCAAAAATATGACCGAACCCAAGTATTAAAAACACCGACCCCAAGTACTTAAACTAGCGAACCCAAGTGTGAAAACGATGATATATTTTTCGAAATCTTCTTTTGGAAAATTTTTTGATTGATTCGGTTACAGACCATGATTCTTAGTAAGAATCCGAAATCTCAGTCCATTTAGTGCCATAGTGAGAAAGTTTTGGCCGAACCTAAGTTTGACAAAGTGCCCATAAAACCACGAAAATTTTGTATGGGGAAAATTAAATATTTCATTTCGGCTGATTTTATGATCGATTCGGGTATCGACCATGATTCTTAGTAAGAATCCAAAATTTCAGTCCATTTGGTGCCATAGTGCCAAAGTTATGGCCGAACCTAAGTTTGACAAAGTGCTAATAAAACGATGAAAATTTTGTATGAAGAAAATTAAAATTCTTCTATTGGCAGATTTTCTGATGGATTCGTGTTAAGACCATGGTTCTTAGTAGGAATCCAAAAGGTCAGTCAGTTCGGTGCCATAAGGCCAAAAATATGACCGAACCCAAGTATTAAAAACACCGACCCCAAGTACTTAAACTTGCGAACCCAAGTGTGAAAACGATGATATTTTTTTCGAAATCTTCTTTTGGAAAATTTTTTTGTTTGATTCAAGTACAGACCATGATTCTTAGTAAGAATCCGAAATTTCAGTCCATTTGGTGCCATAGTGTTAAAAATATGGCCGAACCTAAGTTTGACAAAGTGCCCATAAAACCACGAAAATTTTGTATGGGGAAAATTAAATATCTCATTTCGGCAGATTTTCTGATGGATTCGTGTAAAGACCATGGTTCTTAGTAGGAATAAAAAAGTTCAGTCAGTTCGGTGCCATAAGGCCAAAAATATGACCGAACCTAAGTATTAAAAACACCGACCCCAAGTACTTAAACTAGCGAACCCAAGTGTGAAAACGATGATATATTTTTCGAAATCTTCTTTTGGAAAATTTTTTTGTTTGATTCAAGTACAGACCATGATTCTTAGTAAGAATACGAAATTTCAGTCCATTTGGTGCCATAGTGCCAAAGTTATGGCCGAACCTAAGTTTGACAAAGTGCTCATAAAACCACGAAAATTTTGTATGGGGAAAATTAAATATCTCCTTTCGGCAGATTTTCTGATGGATTCGTGTAAAGACCATGGTTCTTAGTAGGAATCCAAAAGTTCAGTCAGTTCGGTGCCATAAGGCCAAAAATATGACCGAACCCAAGTATTAAAAACACCGACCCCAAGTACTTAAACTAGCGAACCCAAGTGTGAAAACGATGATATATTTTTCGAAATCTTCTTTTGGACAATTTTTTGATTGATTCGGGTACAGACCATGATTCTTAGTAAGAATCCGAAATTTCAGTCCATTTGGTGCCATAGTGCCAAAGTTATGGCCGAACCTAAGTTTGACAAAGTGCCCATAAAACCACGAAAATTTTGTATGGGGAAAATTAAATATCTCATTTCGGCTGATTTTATGATCGATTCAGGTATCGACCATGATTCTTAGTAAGAATCCGAAATTTCAGTCCATTTGGTGCCATAGTGCCAAAGTTATGGCCGAACCTAAGTTTGACAAAGTGCTCATAAAACCACGAAAATTTTGTATGGGGAAAATTAAATATCTCCTTTCGGCAGATTTTCTGATGGATTCGTGTAAAGACCATGGTTCTTAGTAGGAATCCAAAAGTTCAGTCAGTTCGGTGCCATAAGGCCAAAAATATGACCGAACCCAAGTATTAAAAACACCGACCCCAAGTACTTAAACTAGCGAACCCAAGTGTGAAAACGATGATATATTTTTCGAAATCTTCTTTTGGAAAATTTTTTGATTGATTCGGGTACAGACCATGATTCTTAGTAAGAATCCGAAATTTCAGTCCATTTGGTGCCATAGTGAGAAAGTTATGGCCGAACCTAAGTTTGACAAAGTGCCCATAAAACCACGAAAATTTTGTATGGGGAAAATTAAATATTTCATTTCGGCTGATTTTATGATCGATTCGGGTATCGACCATGATTCTTAGTAAGAATCCAAAATTTCAGTCCATTTGGTGCCATAGTGCAAAAGTTATGGCCGAACCTAAGTTTGACAAAGTGCTAATAAAACGATGAAAATTTTGTATGAAGAAAATTAAAATTCTTCTATTGGCAGATTTTCTGATGGATTCGTGTTAAGACCATGGTTCTTAGTAGGAATCCAAAAGGTCAGTCAGTTCGGTGCCATAAGGCCAAAAATATGACCGAACCCAAGTATTAAAAACACCGACCCCAAGTACTTAAACTTGCGAACCCAAGTGTGAAAACGATGATATTTTTTTCGAAATCTTCTTTTGGAAAATTTTTTTGTTTGATTCAAGTACAGACCATGATTCTTAGTAAGAATCCGAAATTTCAGTCCATTTGGTGCCATAGTGTTAAAAATATGGCCGAACCTAAGTTTGACAAAGTGCCCATAAAACCACGAAAATTTTGTATGGGGAAAATTAAATATCTCATTTCGGCAGATTTTCTGATGGATTCGTGTAAAGACCATGGTTCTTAGTAGGAATAAAAAAGTTCAGTCAGTTCGGTGCCATAAGGCCAAAAATATGACCGAACCTAAGTATTAAAAACACCGACCCCAAGTACTTAAACTAGCGAACCCAAGTGTGAAAACGATGATATATTTTTCGAAATCTTCTTTTGGAAAATTTTTTTGTTTGATTCAAGTACAGACCATGATTCTTAGTAAGAATCCGAAATTTCAGTCCATTTGGTGCCATAGTGCCAAAGTTATGGCCGAACCTAAGTTTGACAAAGTGCTCATAAAACCACGAAAATTTTGTATGTGGAAAATTAAATATCTCCTTTCGGCAGATTTTCTGATGGATTCGTGTAAAGACCATGGTTCTTAGTAGGAATCCAAAAGTTCAGTCAGTTCGGTGCCATAAGGCCAAAAATATGACCGAACCCAAGTATTAAAAACACCGACCCCAAGTACTTAAACTAGCGAACCCAAGTGTGAAAACGATGATATTTTTTTCGAAATCTTCTTTTGGAAAATTTTTTTGTTTGATTCAAGTACAGACCATGATTCTTAGTAAGAATCCGAAATTTCAGTCCATTTGGTGCCATAGTGTTAAAAATATGGCCGAACCTAAGTTTGACAAAGTGCCCATAAAACCACGAAAATTTTGTATGGGGAAAATTAAATATCTCATTTCGGCAGATTTTCTGATGGATTCGTGTAAAGACCATGGTTCTTAGTAGGAATAAAAAAGTTCAGTCAGTTCGGTGCCATAAGGCCAAAAATATGACCGAACCCAAGTATTAAAAACACCGACCCCAAGTACTTAAACTAGCGAACCCAAGTGTGAAAACGATGATATATTTTTCGAAATCTTCTTTTGGACAATTTTTTGATTGATTCGGGTACAGACCATGATTCTTAGTAAGAATCCGAAATTTCAGTCCATTTGGTGCCATAGTGCCAAAGTTATGGCCGAACCTAAGTTTGACAAAGTGCCCATAAAACCACGAAAATTTTGTATGGGGAAAATTAAATATCTCATTTCGGCTGATTTTATGATCGATTCAGGTATCGACCATGATTCTTAGTAAGAATCCGAAATTTCAGTCCATTTGGTGCCATAGTGCCAAAGTTATGGCCGAACCTAAGTTTGACAAAGTGCTCATAAAACCACGAAAATTTTGTATGGGGAAAATTAAATATCTCCTTTCGGCAGATTTTCTGATGGATTCGTGTAAAGACCATGGTTCTTAGTAGGAATCCAAAAGTTCAGTCAGTTCGGTGCCATAAGGCCAAAAATATGACCGAACCCAAGTATTAAAAACACCGACCCCAAGTACTTAAACTAGCGAACCCAAGTGTGAAAACGATGATATATTTTTCGAAATCTTCTTTTGGAAAATTTTTTGATTGATTCGGGTACAGACCATGATTCTTAGTAAGAATCCGAAATTTCAGTCCATTTGGTGCCATAGTGAGAAAGTTATGGCCGAACCTAAGTTTGACAAAGTGCCCATAAAACCACGAAAATTTTGTATGGGGAAAATTAAATATTTCATTTCGGCTGATTTTATGATCGATTCGGGTATCGACCATGATTTTTAGTAAAAATCCAAAATTTCAGTCCATTTGGTGCCATAGTGCAAAAGTTATGGCCGAACCTAAGTTTGACAAAGTGCTAATAAAACGATGAAAATTTTGTATGAAGAAAATTAAAATTCTTCTATTGGCAGATTTTCTGATGGATTCGTGTTAAGACCATGGTTCTTAGTAGGAATCCAAAAGGTCAGTCAGTTCGGTGCCATAAGGCCAAAAATATGACCGAACCCAAGTATTAAAAACACCGACCCCAAGTACTTAAACTTGCGAACCCAAGTGTGAAAACGATGATATTTTTTTCGAAATCTTCTTTTGGAAAATTTTTTTGTTTGATTCAAGTACAGACCATGATTCTTAGTAAGAATCCGAAATTTCAGTCCATTTGGTGCCATAGTGTTAAAAATATGGCCGAACCTAAGTTTGACAAAGTGCCCATAAAACCACGAAAATTTTGTATGGGGAAAATTAAATATCTCATTTCGGCAGATTTTCTGATGGATTCGTGTAAAGACCATGGTTCTTAGTAGGAATAAAAAAGTTCAGTCAGTTCGGTGCCATAAGGCCAAAAATATGACCGAACCTAAGTATTAAAAACACCGACCCCAAGTACTTAAACTAGCGAACCCAAGTGTGAAAACGATGATATATTTTTCGAAATCTTCTTTTGGAAAATTTTTTTTGTTTGATTCAAGTACAGACCATGATTCTTAGTAAGAATCCGAAATTTCAGTCCATTTGGTGCCATAGTGCCAAAGTTATGGCCGAACCTAAGTTTGACAAAGTGCTCATAAAACCACGAAAATTTTGTATGTGGAAAATTAAATATCTCCTTTCGGCAGATTTTCTGATGGATTCGTGTAAAGACCATGGTTCTTAGTAGGAATCCAAAAGTTCAGTCAGTTCGGTGCCATAAGGCCAAAAATATGACCGAACCCAAGTATTAAAAACACCGACCCCAAGTACTTAAACTAGCGAACCCAAGTGTGAAAACGATGATATATTTTTCGAAATCTTCTTTTGGAAAATTTTTTGATTGATTCGGGTACAGACCATGATTCTTAGTAAGAATCCGAAATTTCAGTCCATTTGGTGCCATAGTGAGAAAGTTATGGCCGAACCTAAGTTTGACAAAGTGCCCATAAAACCACGAAAATTTTGTATGGGGAAAATTAAATATTTCATTTCGGCTGATTTTATGATCGATTCGGGTATCGACCATGATTCTTAGTAAGAATCCAAAATTTCAGTCCATTTGGTGCCATAGTGCAAAAGTTATGGCCGAACCTAAGTTTGACAAAGTGCTAATAAAACGATGAAAATTTTGTATGAAGAAAATTAAAATTCTTCTATTGGCAGATTTTCTGATGGATTCGTGTAAAGACCATGGTTCTTAGTAGGAATCCAAAAGGTCAGTCAGTTCGGTGCCATAAGGCCAAAAATATGACCGAACCCAAGTATTAAAAACACCGACCCCAAGTACTTAAACTTGCGAACCCAAGTGTGAAAACGATGATATTTTTTTCGAAATCTTCTTTTGGAAAATTTTTTTGTTTGATTCAAGTACAGACCATGATTCTTAGTAAGAATCCGAAATTTCAGTCCATTTGGTGCCATAGTGTTAAAAATATGGCCGAACCTAAGTTTGACAAAGTGCCCATAAAACCACGAAAATTTTGTATGGGGAAAATTAAATATCTCATTTCGGCAGATTTTCTGATGGATTCGTGTAAAGACCATGGTTCTTAGTAGGAATAAAAAAGTTCAGTCAGTTCGGTGCCATAAGGCCAAAAATATGACCGAACCTAAGTATTAAAAACACCGACCCCAAGTACTTAAACTAGCGAACCCAAGTGTGAAAACGATGATATATTTTTCGAAATCTTCTTTTGGAAAATTTTTTTGTTTGATTCAAGTACAGACCATGATTCTTAGTAAGAATCCGAAATTTCAGTCCATTTGGTGCCATAGTGCCAAAGTTATGGCCGAACCTAAGTTTGACAAAGTGCTCATAAAACCACGAAAATTTTGTATGGGGAAAATTAAATATCTCCTTTCGGCAGATTTTCTGATGGATTCGTGTAAAGACCATGGTTCTTAGTAGGAATCCAAAAGTTCAGTCAGTTCGGTGACATAAGGCCAAAAATGTGACCGAACCCAAGTATTAAAAACACCGACCCCAAGTACTTAAACTAGCGAACCCATGTGTGAAAACGATGATATTTTTTTCGAAATCTTCTTTTGGCAAATTTTTTGTTTGATTCGGGTACAGACCATGATTGTTAGTAAGAATCCAAAATTTCAGTCCATTTGGTGCCATAGTGCCAAAGTTATGGCCGAACCTAAGATTGACAAAGTGCTAATAAAACGATGAAAATTTTGTATGAAGAAAATTAAAATTCTTCTATTGGCAGATTTTCTGATGGATTCGTGTTAAGACCATGGTTCTTAGTAGGAATCCAAAAGGTCAGTCAGTTCGGTGCCATAAGGCCAAAAATATGACCGAACCCAAGTATTAAAAACACCGACCCCAAGTACTTAAACTAGCGAACCCAAGTGTGAAAACGATGATATTTTTTTCGAAATCTTCTTTTGGAAAATTTTTTTGTTTGATTCAAGTACAGACCATGATTCTTAGTAAGAATCCGAAATTTCAGTCCATTTGGTGCCATAGTGTTAAAAATATGGCCGAACCTAAGTTTGACAAAGTGCCCATAAAACCACGAAAATTTTGTATGGGGAAAATTAAATATCTCATTTCGGCAGATTTTCTGATGGATTCGTGTAAAGACCATGGTTCTTAGTAGGAATAAAAAAGTTCAGTCAGTTCGGTGCCATAAGGCCAAAAATATGACCGAACCCAAGTATTAAAAACACCGACCCCAAGTACTTAAACTAGCGAACCCAAGTGTGAAAACGATGATATATTTTTCGAAATCTTCTTTTGGAAAATTTTTTTGTTTGATTCAAGTACAGACCATGATTCTTAGTAAGAATCCGAAATTTCAGTCCATTTGGTGCCATAGTGCCAAAGTTATGGCCGAACCTAAGTTTGACAAAGTGCTCATAAAACCACGAAAATTTTGTATGGGGAAAATTAAATATCTCCTTTCAGCAGATTTTCTGATGGATTCGTGTAAAGACCATGGTTCTTAGTAGGAATCCAAAAGTTCAGTCAGTTCGGTGACATAAGGCCAAAAATTTGACCAAACCCAAGTATTAAAAACACCGACCCCAAGTACTTAAACTAGCGAACCCAAGTGTGAAAACGATGATATTTTTTTCGAAATCTTCTTTTGGCAATTTTTTTGTTTGATTCGGGTACAGACCATGATTGTTAGTAAGAATCCGAAATTTCAGTCCATTTGGTGCTATAGTGCCAAAGTTATGGCCGAACCTAAGATTGACAAAGTGCTAATAAAACGATGAAAATTTTGTATGAAGAAAATTAAAATTCTTCTATTGGGAGATTTTCTGATGGATTCGTGTAAAGACCATGGTTCTTAGTAGGAATCCAAAAGTTCAGTCAGTTCGGTGCCATAAGGCCAAAAATATGATCGAACCCAAGTATTAAAAACACCGACCCCAAGTACTTAAACTAGCGAACCCAAGTGTGAAAACGATTATATTTTTTTCGAAATCTTCTTTTGGCAATTTTTTTGTTTGATTCGGGTACAGACCATGATTGTTAGTAAGAATCCGAAATGTCAGTCCATTTGGTGCTATAGTGCCAAAGTTATGGCCGAACCTAAGATTGACAAAGTGCTAATAAAACGATGAAAATTTTGTATGAAGAAAATTAAAATTCTTCTATTGGCAGATTTTCTGATGGATTCGTGTTAAGACCATGGTTCTTAGTAGGAATCCAAAGGTTCAGTCAGTTCGGTGCCATAAGGCCAAAAATATGACCGAACCCAAGTATTAAAAACACCGACCCCAAGTACTTAAACTAGCGAACCCAAGTGTGAAAACGATGATATTTTTTTCGAAATCTTCTTTTGGAAATTTTTTTTGTTTGATTCAAGTACAGACCATGATTCTTAGTAAGAATCCGAAATTTCAGTCCATTTGGTGCCATAGTGTTAAAGTTATGGCCGAACCTAAGTTTGACAAAGTGCCCATAAAACCACGAAAATTTTGTATGGGGAAAATTAAATATCTCATTTCGGCTGTTTTTATACTTGATTCGGGTACAGACCATGATTCTTAGTAAGAATCCGAAATTTCAGTCCATTTGGTGCCATAGTGCCAAAGTTATGGCCGAACCTAAGTTTGACAAAGTGCCCATAAAACCACGAAAATTTTGTATGGGGAAAATTAAATATCTCCTTTCGGCAGATTTTCTGATGGATTCGTGTAAAGACCATGGTTCTTAGTAGGAATCCAAAAGTTCAGTCAGTTCGGTGCCATAAGGCCAAAAATATGACCGAACCCAAGTATTAAAAACACCGACCCCAAGTACTTAAACTAGCGAACCCAAGTGTGAAAACGATGATATATTTTTCGAAATCTTCTTTTGGAAAATTTTTTGATTGATTCGGGTACAGACCATGATTCTTAGTAAGAATCCGAAATTTCAGTCCATTTGGTGCCATAGTGTTAAAGTTATGGCCGAACCTAAGTTTGACAAAGTGCCCATAAAACCACGAAAATTTTGTATGGGGAAAATTAAATATCTCATTTCGGCTGATTTTATGATTGATTCGGGTATCGACCATGATTCTTAGTAAGAATCCGAAATTTCAGTCCATTTGGTGCCATAGTGCCAAAGTTATGGCCGAACCTAAGTTTGACAAAGTGCTCATAAAACCACGAAAATTTTGTATGGGGAAAATTAAATATCTCCTTTCGGCAGATTTTCTGATGGATTCGTGTAAAGACCATGGTTCTTAGTAGGAATCCAAAAGTTCAGTCAGTTCGGTGCCATAAGGCCAAAAATATGACCGAACCCAAGTATTAAAAACACCGACCCCAAGTACTTAAACTAGCGAACCCAAGTGTGAAAACGATGATATTTTTTTCGAAATCTTCTTTTGGAAAATTTTTTGATTGATTCGGGTACAGACCATGATTCTTAGTAAGAATCCGAAATTTCAGTCCATTTGGTGCTATAGTGTTAAAGTTATGGCCGAACCTAAGTTTGACAAAGTGCCCATAAAACCACGAAAATTTTGTATGGGGAAAATTAAATATCTCATTTCGGCTGATTTTATGATTGATTCGGGTACAGACCATGATTGTTAGTAAGAATCCGAAATTTCAGTCCATTTGGTGCTATAGTGCCAAAGTTATGGCCGAACCTAAGATTGACAAAGTGCTAATAAAACGATGAAAATTTTGTATGAAGAAAATTAAAATTCTTCTATTGGCAGATTTTCTGATGGATTCGTGTTAAGACCATGGTTCTTAGTAGGAATCCAAAGGTTCAGTCAGTTCGGTGCCATAAGGCCAAAAATATGACCGAACCCAAGTATTAAAAACACCGACCCCAAGTACTTAAACTAGCGAACCCAAGTGTGAAAACGATGATATATTTTTCGAAATCTTCTTTTGGAAAATTTTTTGATTGATTCGGGTACAGACCATGATTCTTAGTAAGAATCCGAAATTTCAGTCCATTTGGTGCCATAGTGTTAAAGTTATGGCCGAACCTAAGTTTGACAAAGTGCCCATAAAACCACGAAAATTTTGTATGGGGAAAATTAAATATCTCATTTCGGCTGATTTTATGATCGATTCGGGTATCGACCATGATTCTTAGTAAGAATCCGAAATTTCAGTCCATTTGGTGCCATAGTGCCAAAGTTATGGCCGAACCTAAGTTTGACAAAGTGCTCATAAAACCACGAAAATTTTGTATGGGGAAAATTAAATATCTCCTTTCGGCAGATTTTCTGATGGATTCGTGTAAAGACCATGGTTCTTAGTAGGAATCCAAAAGTTCAGTCAGTTCGGTGACATAAGGCCAAAAATGTGACCGAACCCAAGTATTAAAATTACCGACCCCAAGTACTTAAACTAGCGAACCCAAGTGTGAAAACGATGATATTTTTTTCGAAATCTTCTTTTGGCAATTTTTTTGTTTGATTCGGGTACAGACCATGATTGTTAGTAAGAATCCGAAATTTCAGTCCATTTGGTGCTATAGTGCCAAAGTTATGGCCGAACCTAAGATTGACAAAGTGCTAATAAAACGATGAAAATTTTGTATGAAGAAAATTAAAATTCTTCTATTGGCAGATTTTCTGATGGATTCGTGTTAAGACCATGGTTCTTAGTAGGAATCCAAAGGTTCAGTCAGTTTGGTGCCATAAGGCCAAAAATATGACCGAACCCAAGTATTAAAAACACCGACCCCAAGTACTTAAACTAGCGAACCCAAGTGTGAAAACGATGATATTTTTTTCGAAATCTTCTTTTGGAAAATTTTTTTGTTTGATTCAAGTACAGACCATGATTCTTAGTAAGAATCCGAAATTTCAGTCCATTTGGTGCCATAGTGTTAAAGTTATGGCCGAACCTAAGTTTGACAAAGTGCCCATAAAACCACGAAAATTTTGTATGGGGAAAATTAAATATCTCATTTCGGCTGATTTTATGATTGATTCGGGTACAGACCATGATTGTTAGTAAGAATCCGAAATTTCAGTCCATTTGGTGCTATAGTGCCAAAGTTATGGCCGAACCTAAGATTGACAAAGTGCTAATAAAACGATGAAAATTTTGTATGAAGAAAATTAAAATTCTTCTATTGGCAGATTTTCTGATGGATTCGTGTTAAGACCATGGTTCTTAGTAGGAATCCAAAAGTTCAGTCAGTTCGGTGCCATAAGGCCAAAAATATGACCGAACCCAAGTATTAAAAACACCGACCCCAAGTACTTAAACTAGCGAACCCAAGTGTGAAAACGATGTTTTTTTTTTCGAAATCTTCTTTTGGAAATTTTTTTTGTTTGATTCAAGTACAGACCATGATTCTTAGTAAGAATCCGAAATTTCAGTCCATTTGGTGCCATAGTGTTAAAGTTATGGCCGAACCTAAGTTTGACAAAGTGCCCATAAAACCACGAAAATTTTGTATGGGGAAAATTAAATATCTCATTTCGGCTGTTTTTATACTTGATTCGGGTACAGACCATGATTCTTAGTAAGAATCCGAAATTTCAGTCCATTTGGTGCCATAGTGCCAAAGTTATGGCCGAACCTAAGTTTGACAAAGTGCCCATAAAACCACGAAAATTTTGTATGGGGAAAATTAAAAATCTCCTGTCGGCAGATTTTCTGATGGATTCGTGTAAAGACCATGGTTCTTAGTAGGAATCCAAAAGTTCAGTCAGTTCGGTGCCATAAGGCCAAAAATATGACCGAACCCAAGTATTAAAAACACCGACCCCAAGTACTTAAACTAGCGACCCCAAGTGTGAAAACGATGATATATTTTTCGAAATCTTCTTTTGGAAAATTTTTTGATTGATTCGGGTACAAACCATGATTCTTAGTAAGAATCCGAAATTTCAGTCCATTTAGTGCCATAGTGCCAAAGTTATGGCCGAACCTAAGTTTGACAAAGTGCCCATAAAACCACGAAAATTTTGTATGGGGAAAATTAAATATCTCATTTCGGCTGATTTTATGATCGATTCGGGTATCGACCATGATTCTTAGTAAGAATCCGAAATTTCAGTCCATTTGGTGCTATAGTGCCAAAGTTATGGCCGAACCTAAGTTTGACAAAGTGCTCATAAAACCACGAAAATTTTGTATGGGGAAAATTAAATATCTCCTTTCGGCAGATTTTCTGATGGATTCGTGTAAAGACCATGGTTCTTAGTAGGAATCCAAAAGTTCAGTCAGTTCGGTGACATAAGGCCAAAAATGTGACCGAACCCAAGTATTAAAAACACCGACCCCAAGTACTTAAACTAGCGAACCCAAGTGTGAAAACGATGATATTTTTTTCGAAATCTTCTTTTGGCAATTTTTTTGTTTGATTCGGGTACAGACCATGATTGTTAGTAAGAATCCAAAATTTCAGTCCATTTGGTGCTATAGTGCCAAAGTTATGGCCGAACCTAAGATTGACAAAGTGCTAATAAAACGATGAAAATTTTGTATGAAGAAAATTAAAATTCCTCTATTGGAAGATTTTCTGATGGATTCGTGTTAAGACCATGGTTCTTAGTAGGAATCCAAAGGTTCAGTCAGTTCGGTGCCATAAGGCCAAAAATATGACCGATCCCAAGTATTAAAAACACCGACCCCAAGTACTTAAACTAGCGAACCCAAGTGTGAAAACGATGATATTTTTTTCGAAATCTTCTTTTGGAAATTTTTTTTGTTTGATTCAAGTACAGACCATGATTCTTAGTAAGAATCCGAAATTTCAGTCCATTTGGTGCCATAGTGTTAAAGTTATGGCCGAACCTAAGTTTGACAAAGTGCCCATAAAACCACGAAAATTTTGTATGGGGAAAATTAAATATCTCCTTTCGGCAGATTTTCTGATGGATTCGTGTAAAGACCATGGTTCTTAGTAGGAATCCAAAAGTTCAGTCAGTTCGGTGCCATAAGGCCAAAAATATGACCGAACCCAAGTATTAAAAACACCGACCCCAAGTACTTAAACTAGCGAACCCAAGTGTGAAAACGATGATATATTTTTCGAAATCTTCTTTTGGAAAATTTTTTGATTGATTCGGGTACAGACCATGATTCTTAGTAAGAATCCGAAATTTCAGTCCATTTGGTGCCATAGTGTTAAAGTTATGGCCGAACCTAAGTTTGACAAAGTGCCCATAAAACCACGAAAATTTTGTATGGGGAAAATTAAATATCTCATTTCGGCTGATTTTATGATTGATTCGGGTATCGACCATGATTCTTAGTAAGATTTCGAAATTTCAGTCCATTTGGTGCCATAGTGCCAAAGTTATGGCCGAACCTAAGTTTGACAAAGTGCTCATAAAACCACGAAAATTTTGTATGGGGAAAATTAAATATCTCCTTTCGGCAGATTTTCTGATGGATTCGTGTAAAGACCATGGTTCTTAGTAGGAATCCAAAAGTTCAGTCAGTTCGGTGCCATAAGGCCAAAAATATGACCGAACCCAAGTATTAAAAACACCGACCCCAAGTACTTAAACTAGCGAACCCAAGTGTGAAAACGATGTTTTTTTTTTCGAAATCTTCTTTTGGAAATTTTTTTTGTTTGATTCAAGTACAGACCATGATTCTTAGTAAGAATCCGAAATTTCAGTCCATTTGGTGCCATAGTGTTAAAGTTATGGCCGAACCTAAGTTTGACAAAGTGCCCATAAAACCACGAAAATTTTGTATGGGGAAAATTAAATATCTCATTTCGGCTGTTTTTATACTTGATTCGGGTACAGACCATGATTCTTAGTAAGAATCCGAAATTTCAGTCCATTTGGTGCCATAGTGCATAGGTTATGGCCGAACCTAAGTTTGACAAAGTGCTAATAAAACGATGAAAATTTTGTATGAAGAAAATTAAAATTCTTCTATTGGCAGATTTTCTGATGGATTCGTGTTAAGACCATGGTTCTTAGTAGGAATCCAAAGGTTCAGTCAGTTCGGTGCCATAAGGCCAAAAATATGACCGAACCCAAGTATTAAAAACACCGACCCCAAGTACTTAAACTAGCGAACCCAAGTGTGAAAACGATGATATATTTTTCGAAATCTTCTTTTGGAAAATTTTTTGATTGATTCGGGTACAGACCATGATTCTTAGTAAGAATCCGAAATTTCAGTCCATTTGGTGCCATAGTGTTAAAGTTATGGCCGAACCTAAGTTTGACAAAGTGCCCATAAAACCACGAAAATTTTGTATGGGGAAAATTAAATATCTCATTTCGGCTGATTTTATGATCGATTCGGGTATCGACCATGATTCTTAGTAAGAATCCGAAATTTCAGTCCATTTGGTGCCATAGTGCCAAAGTTATGGCCGAACCTAAGTTTGACAAAGTGCTCATAAAACCACGAAAATTTTGTATGGGGAAAATTAAATATCTCCTTTCGGCAGATTTTCTGATGGATTCGTGTAAAGACCATGGTTCTTAGTAGGAATCCAAAAGTTCAGTCAGTTCGGTGACATAAGGCCAAAAATGTGACCGAACCCAAGTATTAAAATTACCGACCCCAAGTACTTAAACTAGCGAACCCAAGTGTGAAAACGATCATATTTTTTTCGAAATCTTCTTTTGGCAATTTTTTTGTTTGATTCGGGTACAGACCATGATTGTTAGTAAGAATCCGAAATTTCAGTCCATTTGGTGCTAAAGTGCCAAAGTTATGGCCGAACCTAAGATTGACAAAGTGCTAATAAAACGATGAAAATTTTGAATGAAGAAAATTAAAATTCTTCTATTGGCAGATTTTCTGATGGATTCGTGTTAAGACCATGGTTCTTAGTAGGAATCCAAAGGTTCAGTCAGTTCGGTGCCATAAGGCCAAAAATATGACCGAACCCAAGTATTAAAAACACCGACCCCAAGTACTTAAAATAGCGAACCCAAGTGTGAAAACGATGATATATTTTTCGAAATCTTCTTTTGGAAAATTTTTTGATTGATTCGGGTACAGACCATGATTCTTAGTAAGAATCCGAAATTTCAGTCCATTTGGTGCCATAGTGCCAAAGTTATGGCCGAACCTAAGTTTGACAAAGTGCTCATAAAACCACGAAAATTTTGTATGGGGAAAATTAAATATCTCCTTTCGGCAGATTTTCTGATGGATTCGTGTAAAGACCATGGTTCTTAGTAGGAATCCAAAAGTTCAGTCAGTTCGGTGACATAAGGCCAAAAATGTGACCGAACCCAAGTATTAAAATTACCGACCCCAAGTACTTAAACTAGCGAACCCAAGTGTGAAAACGATGATATTTTTTTCGAAATCTTCTTTTGGCAATTTTTTTGTTTGATTCGGGTACAGACCATGATTGTTAGTAAGAATCCGAAATTTCAGTCCATTTGGTGCTATAGTGCCAAAGTTATGGCCGAACCTAAGATTGACAAAGTGCTAATAAAACGATGAAAATTTTGTATGAAGAAAATTAAAATTCTTCTATTGGCAGATTTTCTGATGGATTCGTGTTAAGACCATGGTTCTTAGTAGGAATCCAAAGGTTCAGTCAGTTCGGTGCCATAAGGCCAAAAATATGACCGAACCCAAGTATTAAAAACACCGACCCCAAGTACTTAAACTAGCGAACCCAAGTGTGAAAACGATGATATATTTTTCGAAATCTTCTTTTGGAAAATTTTTTGATTGATTCGGGTACAGACCATGATTCTTAGTAAGAATCCGAAATTTCAGTCCATTTGGTGCCATAGTGTTAAAGTTATGGCCGAACCTAAGTTTGACAAAGTGCCCATAAAACCACGAAAATTTTGTATGGGGAAAATTAAATATCTCATTTCGGCTGATTTTATGATCGATTCGGGTATCGACCATGATTCTTAGTAAGAATCCGAAATTTCAGTCCATTTGGTGCCATAGTGCCAAAGTTATGGCCGAACCTAAGTTTGACAAAGTGCTCATAAAACCACGAAAATTTTGTATGGGGAAAATTAAATATCTCCTTTCGGCAGATTTTCTGATGGATTCGTGTAAAGACCATGGTTCTTAGTAGGAATCCAAAAGTTCAGTCAGTTCGGTGACATAAGGCCAAAAATGTGACCGAACCCAAGTATTAAAATTACCGACCCCAAGTACTTAAACTAGCGAACCCAAGTGTGAAAACGATGATATTTTTTTCGAAATCTTCTTTTGGCAATTTTTTTGTTTGATTCGGGTACAGACCATGATTGTTAGTAAGAATCCGAAATTTCAGTCCATTTGGTGCTATAGTGCCAAAGTTATGGCCGAACCTAAGATTGACAAAGTGCTAATAAAACGATGAAAATTTTGTATGAAGAAATTTAAAATTCTTCTACTGGCAGATTTTCTGATGGATTCGTGTTAAGACCATGGTTCTTAGTAGGAATCCAAAAGTTCAGTCAGTTCGGTGCCATAAGGCCAAAAATATGACCGAACCCAAGTATTAAAAACACCGACCCCAAGTACTTAAACTAGCGAACCCAAGTGTGAAAACGATGTTTTTTTTTTCAAAATCTTCTTTTGGAAAATTTTTTTGTTTGATTCAAGTACAGACCATGATTCTTAGTAAGAATCCGAAATTTCAGTCCATTTGGTGCCATAGTGTTAAAGTTATGGCCGAACCTAAGTTTGACAAAGTGCCCATAAAACCACGAAAATTTTGTATGGGGAAAATTAAATATCTCATTTCGGCTGATTTTATGATTGATTCGGGTACAGACCATGATTGTTAGTAAGAATCCGAAATTTCAGTCCATTTGTTGCTATAGTGCCAAAGTTATGGCCGAACCTAAGATTGACAAAGTGCTAATAAAACGATGAAAATTTTGTATGAAGAAAATTAAAATTCTTCTATTGGCAGATTTTCTGATGGATTCGTGTTAAGACCATGGTTCTTAGTAGGAATCCAAAAGTTCAGTCAGTTCGGTGCAATAAGGCCAAAAATATGACCGAACCCAAGTATTAAAAACACCGACCCCAAGTACTTAAACTAGCGAACCCAAGTGTGAAAACGATGTTTTTTTTTTCGAAATCTTCTTTTGGAAATTTTTTTTGTTTGATTCAAGTACAGACCATGATTCTTAGTAAGAATCCGAAATTTCAGTCCATTTGGTGCCATAGTGTTAAAGTTATGGCCGAACCTAAGTTTGACAAAGTGCCCATAAAACCACGAAAATTTTGTATGGGGAAAATTAAATATCTCATTTCGGCTGATTTTATGATCGATTCGGGTATCGACCATGATTCTTAGTAAGAATCCGAAATTTCAGTCCATTTGGTGCCATAGTGCCAAAGTTATGGCCGAACCTAAGTTTGACAAAGTGCTCATAAAACCACGAAAATTTTGTATGGGGAAAATTAAATATCTCCTTTCGGCAGATTTTCTGATGGATTCGTGTAAAGACCATGGTTTTTAGTAGGAATCCAAAAGTTCAGTCAGTTCGGTGACATAAGGCCAAAAATGTGACCGAACCCAAGTATTAAAATTACCGACCCCAAGTACTTAAACTAGCGAACCCAAGTGTGAAAACGATGATATTTTTTTCGAAATCTTCTTTTGGCAATTTTTTTGTTTGATTCGGGTACAGACCATGATTGTTAGTAAGAATCCGAAATTTCAGTCCATTTGGTGCTATAGTGCCAAAGTTATGGCCGAACCTAAGATTGACAAATTGCTAATAAAACGATGAAAATTTTGTATGAAGAAAATTAAAATTCTTCTATTGGCAGATTTTCTGATGGATTCGTGTTAAGACCATGGTTCTTAGTAGGAATCCAAAGGTTCAGTCAGTTCGGTGCCATAAGGCCAAAAATATGACCGAACCCAAGTATTAAAAACACCGACCCCAAGTACTTAAACTAGCGAACCCAAGTGTGAAAACGATGATATATTTTTCGAAATCTTCTTTTGGAAAATTTTTTGATTGATTCGGGTACAGATCATGATTCTTAGTAAGAATCCGAAATTTCAGTCCATTTGGTGCCATAGTGTTAAAGTTATGGCCGAACCTAAGTTTGACAAAGTGCCCATAAAACCACGAAAATTTTGTATGGGGAAAATTAAATATCTCCTTTCGGCAGATTTTCTGATGGATTCGTGTAAAGACCATGGTTCTTAGTAGGAATCCAAAAGTTCAGTCAGTTCGGTGCCATAAGGCCAAAAATATGACCGAACCCAAGTATTAAAAACACCGACCCCAAGTACTTAAACTAGCGAACCCAAGTGTGAAAACGATGATATATTTTTCGAAATCTTCTTTTGGAAAATTTTTTGATTGATTCGGGTACAGACCATGATTCTTAGTAAGAATCCGAAATTTCAGTCCATTTGGTGCCATAGTGTTAAAGTTATGGCCGAACCTAAGTTTGACAAAGTGCCCATAAAACCACGAAAATTTTGTATGGGGAAAATTAAATATCTCATTTCGGCTGATTTTATGATTGATTCGGGTATCGACCATGATTCTTAGTAAGATTTCGAAATTTCAGTCCATTTGGTGCCATAGTGCCAAAGTTATGGCCGAACCTAAGTTTGACAAAGTGCTCATAAAACCACGAAAATTTTGTATGGGGAAAATTAAATATCTCCTTTCGGCAGATTTTCTGATGGATTCGTGTAAAGACCATGGTTCTTAGTAGGAATCCAAAAGTTCAGTCAGTTCGGTGCCATAAGGCCAAAAATATGACCGAACCCAAGTATTAAAAACACCGACCCCAAGTACTTAAACTAGCGAACCCAAGTGTGAAAACGATGTTTTTTTTTTCGAAATCTTCTTTTGGAAATTTTTTTTGTTTGATTCAAGTACAGACCATGATTCTTAGTAAGAATCCGAAATTTCAGTCCATTTGGTGCCATAGTGTTAAAGTTATGGCCGAACCTAAGTTTGACAAAGTGCCCATAAAACCACGAAAATTTTGTATGGGGAAAATTAAATATCTCATTTCGGCTGTTTTTATACTTGATTCGGGTACAGACCATGATTCTTAGTAAGAATCCGAAATTTCAGTCCATTTGGTGCCATAGTGCAAAAGTTATGGCCGAACCTAAGTTTGACAAAGTGCTAATAAAACGATGAAAATTTTGTATGAAGAAAATTAAAATTCTTCTATTGGCAGATTTTCTGATGGATTCGTGTTAAGACCATGGTTCTTAGTAGGAATCCAAAGGTTCAGTCAGTTCGGTGCCATAAGGCCAAAAATATGACCGAACCCAAGTATTAAAAACACCGACCCCAAGTACTTAAACTAGCGAACCCAAGTGTGAAAACGATGATATATTTTTCGAAATCTTCTTTTGGAAAATTTTTTGATTGATTCGGGTACAGACCATGATTCTTAGTAAGAATCCGAAATTTCAGTCCATTTGGTGCCATAGTGTTAAAGTTATGGCCGAACCTAAGTTTGACAAAGTGCCCATAAAACCACGAAAATTTTGTATGGGGAAAATTAAATATCTCATTTCGGCTGATTTTATGATCGATTCGGGTATCGACCATGATTCTTAGTAAGAATCCGAAATTTCAGTCCATTTGGTGCCATAGTGCCAAAGTTATGGCCGAACCTAAGTTTGACAAAGTGCTCATAAAACCACGAAAATTTTGTATGGGGAAAATTAAATATCTCCTTTCGGCAGATTTTCTGATGGATTCGTGTAAAGACCATGGTTCTTAGTAGGAATCCAAAAGTTCAGTCAGTTCGGTGACATAAGGCCAAAAATGTGACCGAACCCAAGTATTAAAATTACCGACCCCAAGTACTTAAACTAGCGAACCCAAGTGTGAAAACGATCATATTTTTTTCGAAATCTTCTTTTGGCAATTTTTTTGTTTGATTCGGGTACAGACCATGATTGTTAGTAAGAATCCGAAATTTCAGTCCATTTGGTGCCATAGTGCAAAAGTTATGGCCGAACCTAAGATTGACAAAGTGCTAATAAAACGATGAAAATTTTGAATGAAGAAAATTAAAATTCTTCTATTGGCAGATTTTCTGATGGATTCGTGTTAAGACCATGGTTCTTAGTAGGAATCCAAAGGTTCAGTCAGTTCGGTGCCATAAGGCCAAAAATATGACCGAACCCAAGTATTAAAAACACCGACCCCAAGTACTTAAAATAGCGAACCCAAGTGTGAAAACGATGATATATTTTTCGAAATCTTCTTTTGGAAAATTTTTTGATTGATTCGGGTACAGACCATGATTCTTAGTAAGAATCCGAAATTTCAGTCCATTTGGTGCCATAGTGTTAAAGTTATGGCCGAACCTAAGTTTGACAAAGTGCCCATAAAACCACGAAAATTTTGTATGGGGAAAATTAAATATCTCATTTCGGCTGATTTTATGATCGATTCGGGTATCGACCATGATTCTTAGTAAGAATCCGAAATTTCAGTCCATTTGGTGCCATAGTGCCAAAGTTATGGCCGAACCTAAGTTTGACAAAGTGCTCATAAAACCACGAAAATTTTGTATGGGGAAAATTAAATATCTCCTTTCGGCAGATTTTCTGATGGATTCGTGTAAAGACCATGGTTCTTAGTAGGAATCCAAAAGTTCAGTCAGTTCGGTGACATAAGGCCAAAAATGTGACCGAACCCAAGTATTAAAATTACCGACCCCAAGTACTTAAACTAGCGAACCCAAGTGTGAAAACGATGATATTTTTTTCGAAATCTTCTTTTGGCAATTTTTTTGTTTGATTCGGGTACAGACCATGATTGTTAGTAAGAATCCGAAATTTCAGTCCATTTGGTGCTATAGTGCCAAAGTTATGGCCGAACCTAAGATTGACAAAGTGCTAATAAAACGATGAAAATTTTGTATGAAGAAAATTAAAATTCTTCTATTGGCAGATTTTCTGATGGATTCGTGTTAAGACCATGGTTCTTAGTAGGAATCCAAAGGTTCAGTCAGTTCGGTGCCATAAGGCCAAAAATATGACCGAACCCAAGTATTAAAAACACCGACCCCAAGTACTTAAACTAGCGAACCCAAGTGTGAAAACGATGATATATTTTTCGAAATCTTCTTTTGGAAAATTTTTTGATTGATTCGGGTACAGACCATGATTCTTAGTAAGAATCCGAAATTTCAGTCCATTTGGTGCCATAGTGTTAAAGTTATGGCCGAACCTAAGTTTGACAAAGTGCCCATAAAACCACGAAAATTTTGTATGGGGAAAATTAAATATCTCATTTCGGCTGATTTTATGATCGATTCGGGTATCGACCATGATTCTTAGTAAGAATCCGAAATTTCAGTCCATTTGGTGCCATAGTGCCAAAGTTATGGCCGAACCTAAGTTTGACAAAGTGCTCATAAAACCACGAAAATTTTGTATGGGGAAAATTAAATATCTCCTTTCGGCAGATTTTCTGATGGATTCGTGTAAAGACCATGGTTCTTAGTAGGAATCCAAAAGTTCAGTCAGTTCGGTGACATAAGGCCAAAAATGTGACCGAACCCAAGTATTAAAATTACCGACCCCAAGTACTTAAACTAGCGAACCCAAGTGTGAAAACGATGATATTTTTTTCGAAATCTTCTTTTGGCAATTTTTTTGTTTGATTCGGGTACAGACCATGATTGTTAGTAAGAATCCGAAATTTCAGTCCATTTGGTGCTATAGTGCCAAAGTTATGGCCGAACCTAAGATTGACAAAGTGCTAATAAAACGATGAAAATTTTGTATGAAGAAAATTAAAATTCTTCTATTGGCAGATTTTCTGATGGATTCGTGTTAAGACCATGGTTCTTAGTAGGAATCCAAAAGTTCAGTCAGTTCGGTGCCATAAGGCCAAAAATATGACCGAACCCAAGTATTAAAAACACCGACCCCAAGTACTTAAACTAGCGAACCCAAGTGTGAAAACGATGTTTTTTTTTTCAAAATCTTCTTTTGGAAAATTTTTTTGTTTGATTCAAGTACAGACCATGATTCTTAGTAAGAATCCGAAATTTCAGTCCATTTGGTGCCATAGTGTTAAAGTTATGGCCGAACCTAAGTTTGACAAAGTGCCCATAAAACCACGAAAATTTTGTATGGGGAAAATTAAATATCTCATTTCGGCTGATTTTATGATTGATTCGGGTACAGACCATGATTGTTAGTAAGAATCCGAAATTTCAGTCCATTTGTTGCTATAGTGCCAAAGTTATGGCCGAACCTAAGATTGACAAAGTGCTAATAAAACGATGAAAATTTTGTATGAAGAAAATTAAAATTCTTCTATTGGCAGATTTTCTGATGGATTCGTGTTAAGACCATGGTTCTTAGTAGGAATCCAAAAGTTCAGTCAGTTCGGTGCAATAAGGCCAAAAATATGACCGAACCCAAGTATTAAAAACACCGACCCCAAGTACTTAAACTAGCGAACCCAAGTGTGAAAACGATGTTTTTTTTTTCGAAATCTTCTTTTGGAAATTTTTTTTGTTTGATTCAAGTACAGACCATGATTCTTAGTAAGAATCCGAAATTTCAGTCCATTTGGTGCCATAGTGTTAAAGTTATGGCCGAACCTAAGTTTGACAAAGTGCCCATAAAACCACGAAAATTTTGTATGGGGAAAATTAAATATCTCATTTCGGCTGATTTTATGATCGATTCGGGTATCGACCATGATTCTTAGTAAGAATCCGAAATTTCAGTCCATTTGGTGCCATAGTGCCAAAGTTATGGCCGAACCTAAGTTTGACAAAGTGCTCATAAAACCACGAAAATTTTGTATGGGGAAAATTAAATATCTCCTTTCGGCAGATTTTCTGATGGATTCGTGTAAAGACCATGGTTTTTAGTAGGAATCCAAAAGTTCAGTCAGTTCGGTGACATAAGGCCAAAAATGTGACCGAACCCAAGTATTAAAATTACCGACCCCAAGTACTTAAACTAGCGAACCCAAGTGTGAAAACGATGATATTTTTTTCGAAATCTTCTTTTGGCAATTTTTTTGTTTGATTCGGGTACAGACCATGATTGTTAGTAAGAATCCGAAATTTCAGTCCATTTGGTGCCATAGTGCCAAAGTTATGGCCGAACCTAAGATTGACAAATTGCTAATAAAACGATGAAAATTTTGTATGAAGAAAATTAAAATTCTTCTATTGGCAGATTTTCTGATGGATTCGTGTTAAGACCATGGTTCTTAGTAGGAATCCAAAGGTTCAGTCAGTTCGGTGCCATAAGGCCAAAAATATGACCGAACCCAAGTATTAAAAACACCGACCCCAAGTACTTAAACTAGCGAACCCAAGTGTGAAAACGATGATATATTTTTCGAAATCTTCTTTTGGAAAATTTTTTGATTGATTCGGGTACAGATCATGATTCTTAGTAAGAATCCGAAATTTCAGTCCATTTGGTGCCATAGTGTTAAAGTTATGGCCGAACCTAAGTTTGACAAAGTGCCCATAAAACCACGAAAATTTTGTATGGGGAAAATTAAATATCTCATTTCGGCTGATTTTATGATCGATTCGGGTATCGACCATGATTCTTAGTAAGAATCCGAAATTTCAGTCCATTTGGTGCCATAGTGCCAAAGTTATGGCCGAACCTAAGTTTGACAAAGTGCTCATAAAACCACGAAAATTTTGTATGGGGAAAATTAAATATCTCCTTTCGGCAGATTTTCTGATGGATTCGTGTAAAGACCATGGTTCTTAGTAGGAATCCAAAAGTTCAGTCAGTTCGGTGACATAAGGCCAAAAATGTGACCGAACCCAAGTATTAAAATTACCGACCCCAAGTACTTAAACTAGCGAACCCAAGTGTGAAAACGATGATATTTTTTTCGAAATCTTCTTTTGGCAATTTTTTTGTTTGATTCGGGTACAGACCATGATTGTTAGTAAGAATCCGAAATTTCAGTCCATTTGGTGCTATAGTGCCAAAGTTATGGCCGAACCTAAGATTGACAAAGTGCTAATAAAACGATGAAAATTTTGTATGAAGAAAATTAAAATTCTTCTATTGGCAGATTTTCTGATGGATTCGTGTTAAGACCATGGTTCTTAGTAGGAATCCAAAAGTTCAGTCAGTTCGGTGCCATAAGGCCAAAAATATGACCGAACCCAAGTATTAAAAACACCGACCCCAAGTACTTAAACTAGCGAACCCAAGTGTGAAAACGATGTTTTTTTTTTCAAAATCTTCTTTTGGAAAATTTTTTTGTTTGATTCAAGTACAGACCATGATTCTTAGTAAGAATCCGAAATTTCAGTCCATTTGGTGCTATAGTGCCAAAGTTATGGCCGAACCTAAGATTGACAAAGTGCTAATAAAACGATGAAAATTTTGTATGAAGAAAATTAAAATTCTTCTATTGGCAGATTTTCTGATGGATTCGTGTTAAGACCATGGTTCTTAGTAGGAATCCAAAAGTTCAGTCAGTTCGGTGCCATAAGGCCAAAAATATGACCGAACCCAAGTATTAAAAACACCGACCCCAAGTACTTAAACTAGCGAACCCAAGTGTGAAAACGATGTTTTTTTTTTCGAAATCTTCTTTTGGAAATTTTTTTTGTTTGATTCAAGTACAGACCATGATTCTTAGTAAGAATCCGAAATTTCAGTCCATTTGGTGCCATAGTGTTAAAGTTATGGCCGAACCTAAGTTTGACAAAGTGCCCATAAAACCACGAAAATTTTGTATGGGGAAAATTAAATATCTCATTTCGGCTGATTTTATGATCGATTCGGGTATCGACCATGATTCTTAGTAAGAATCCGAAATTTCAGTCCATTTGGTGCCATAGTGCCAAAGTTATGGCCGAACCTAAGTTTGACAAAGTGCTCATAAAACCACGAAAATTTTGTATGGGGAAAATTAAATATCTCCTTTCGGCAGATTTTCTGATGGATTCGTGTAAAGACCATGGTTTTTAGTAGGAATCCAAAAGTTCAGTCAGTTCGGTGACATAAGGCCAAAAATGTGACCGAACCCAAGTATTAAAATTACCGACCCCAAGTACTTAAACTAGCGAACCCAAGTGTGAAAACGATGATATTTTTTTCGAAATCTTCTTTTGGCAATTTATTTGTTTGATTCGGGTACAGACCATGATTGTTAGTAAGAATCCGAAATTTCAGTCCATTTGGTGCTATAGTGCCAAAGTTATGGCCGAACCTAAGATTGACAAAGTGCTAATAAAACGATGAAAATTTTGTATGAAGAAAATTAAAATTCTTCTATTGGCAGATTTTCTGATGGATTCGTGTTAAGACCATGGTTCTTAGTAGGAATCCAAAGGTTCAGTCAGTTCGGTGCCATAAGGCCAAAAATATGACCGAACCCAAGTATTAAAAACACCGACCCCAAGTACTTAAACTAGCGAACCCAAGTGTGAAAACGATGATATATTTTTCGAAATCTTCTTTTGGAAAATTTTTTGATTGATTCGGGTACAGACCATGATTCTTAGTAAGAATCCGAAATTTCAGTCCATTTCGTGCCATAGTGTTAAAGTTATGGCCGAACCTAAGTTTGACAAAGTGCCCATAAAACCACGAAAATTTTGTATGGGGAAAATTAAATATCTCATTTCGGCTGATTTTATGATCGATTCGGGTATCGACCATGATTCTTAGTAAGAATCCGAAATTTCAGTCCATTTGGTGCCATAGTGCCAAAGTTATGGCCGAACCTAAGTTTGACAAAGTGCTCATAAAACCACGAAAATTTTGTATGGGGAAAATTAAATATCTCCTTTCGGCAGATTTTCTGATGGATTCGTGTAAAGACCATGGTTCTTAGTAGGAATCCAAAAGTTCAGTCAGTTCGGTGACATAAGGCCAAAAATGTGACCGAACCCAAGTATTAAAATTACCGACCCCAAGTACTTAAACTAGCGAACCCAAGTGTGAAAACGATGATATTTTTTTCGAAATCTTCTTTTGGCAATTTTTTTTTTTGATTCGGGTACAGACCATGATTGTTAGTAAGAATCCGAAATTTCAGTCCATTTGGTGCTATAGTGCCAAAGTTATGGCCGAACCTAAGATTGACAAAGTGCTAATAAAACGATGAAAATTTTGTATGAAGAAAATTAAAATTCTTCTATTGGCAGATTTTCTGATGGATTCGTGTTAAGACCATGGTTCTTAGTAGGAATCCAAAAGTTCAGTCAGTTCGGTGCCATAAGGCCAAAAATATGACCGAACCCAAGTATTAAAAACACCGACCCCAAGTACTTAAACTAGCGAACCCAAGTGTGAAAACGATGTTTCTTTTTTCGAAATCTTCTTTTGGAAATTTTTTTTGTTTGATTCAAGTACAGACCATGATTCTTAGTAAGAATCCGAAATTTCAGTCCATTTGGTGCCATAGT
This sequence comes from Limnephilus lunatus, assembly GCA_917563855.2. Lineage (NCBI taxonomy): Eukaryota > Metazoa > Arthropoda > Insecta > Trichoptera > Limnephilidae > Limnephilus > Limnephilus lunatus. The sequence goes on along the minus strand of OU830598.1, from coordinate 70,831,232 downwards.
GTTAAAGTTATGGCCGAACCTAAGTTTGACAAAGTGCCCATAAAACCACGAAAATTTTGTATGGGGAAAATTAAATATCTCATTTCGGCTGATTTTATGATTGATTCGGGTACAGACCATGATTGTTAGTAAGAATCCGAAATTTCAGTCCATTTGGTGCCATAGTGTTAAAGTTATGGCCGAACCTAAGTTTGACAAAGTGCCCATAAAACCACGAAAATTTTGTATGGGGAAAATTAAATATCTCATTTCGGCTGTTTTTATACTTGATTCGGGTACAGACCATGATTCTTAGTAAGAATCCGAAATTTCAGTCCATTTGGTGCCATAGTGTTAAAGTTATGGCCGAACCTAAGTTTTACAAAGTGCCCATAAAACCACGAAAATTTTGTATGGGGAAAATTAAATATCTCATTTCGGCTGATTTTATGATTGATTCGGGTATCGACCATGATTCTTAGTAAGAATCCGAAATTTCAGTCCATTTGGTGCCATAGTGCCAAAGTTATGGCCGAACCTATGTTTGACAAAGTGCTCATAAAACCACGAAAATTTTGTATGGAGAAAATTAAATATCTCCTTTCGGCAGATTTTCTGATGGATTCATGTAAAGACCATGGTTCTTAGTAGGAATCCAAAAGTTCAGTCAGTTCGGTGCCATAAGGCCAAAAATATGACCGAACCCAAGTATTAAAAACACCGACCCCAAGTACTTAAACTAGAGAACCCAAGTGTGAAAACGATGATATATTTTTCGAAATCTTCTTTTGGAAAATTTTTTGATTGATTCGGGTACAAACCATGATTCTTAGTAAGAATCCGAAATTTCAGTCCATTTGGTGCCATAGTGCCAAAGTTATGGCCGAACCTAAGTTTGACAAAGTGCCCATAAAACCACGAAAATTTTGTATGGGGAAAATTAAATATCTCATTTCGGCTGATTTTATGATCGATTCGGGTATCGACCATGATACTTAGTAAGAATCCGAAATTTCAGTCCATTTGGTGCCATAGTGCCAAAGTTATGGCCGAACCTAAGTTTGACAAAGTGCTCATAAAACCACGAAAATTTTGTATGGGGAAAATTAAATATCTCCTTTCGGCAGATTTTCTGATGGATTCGTGTTAAGACCATGGTTCTTAGTAGGAATCCAAAAGTTCAGTCAGTTCGGTGCCATAAGGCCAAAAATATGACCGAACCCAAGTATTAAAAACACCGACCCCAAGTACTTAAACTAGCGAACCCAAGTGTGAAAACGATGATATTTTTTTCGAAATCTTCTTTTGGAAATTTTTTTTGTTTGATTCGGGTACAGACCATGATTGTTAGTAATAATCCGAAATTTCAGTCCATTTGGTGCTATAGTGCCAAAGTTATGGCCGAACCTAAGATTGACAAAGTGCTAATAAAACGATGAAAATTTTGTATGAAGAAAATTAAAATTCTTCTATTGGCAGATTTTCTGATGGATTCGTGTTAAGACCATGGTTCTTAGTAGGAATCCAAAGGTTCAGTCAGTTCGGTGCCATAAGGCCAAAAATATGACCGAACCCAAGTATTAAAAACACCGACCCCAAGAACTTAAACTAGCGAACCCAAGTGTGAAAACGATGATATTTTTTTCGAAATCTTCTTTTGGAAAATTTTTTTGTTTGATTCAAGTACAGACCATGATTCTTAGTAAGAATCCGAAATTTCAGTCCATTTGGTGCCATAGTGTTTAAGTTATGGCCGAACCTAAGTTTGACAAAGTGCCCATAAAACCACGAAAATTTTGTATGGGGAAAATGAAATATCTCATTTCGGCTGATTTTATGATTGATTCGGGTACAGACCATGATTGTTAGTAAGAATCCGAAATTTCAGTCCATTTGGTGCTATAGTGCCAAAGTTATGGCCGAACCTAAGATTGACAAAGTGCTAATAAAACGATGAAAATTTTGTATGAAGAAAATTAAAATTCTTCTATTGGCAGATTTTCTGATGGATTCGTGTTAAGACCATGGTTCTTAGTAGGAATCCAAAAGTTCAGTCAGTTCGGTGCCATAAGGCCAAAAATATGACCGAACCCAAGTATTAAAAACACCGACCCCAAGTACTTAAACTAGCGAACCCAAGTGTGAAAACGATGATATTTTTTTCGAAATCTTCTTTTGGAAATTTTTTTTGTTTGATTCAAGTACAGACCATGATTCTTAGTAAGAATCCGAAATTTCAGTCCATTTGGTGCCATAGTGTTAAAGTTATGGCCGAACCTAAGTTTGACAAAGTGCCCATAAAACCACGAAAATTTTGTATGGGGAAAATTAAATATCTCATTTCGGCTGTTTTTATACTTGATTCGGGTACAGACCATGATTCTTAGTAAGAATCCGAAATTTCAGTCCATTTGGTGCCATAGTGCCAAAGTTATGGCCGAACCTAAGTTTGACAAAGTGCCAAAGTTATGGCCGAACCTAAGATAGACAAAGTGCTAATAAAACGATGAAAATTTTGTATGGGGAAAATTAAATATCTCATTTCGGCTGTTTTTATACTTGATTCGGGTACAGACCATGATTCTTAGTAAGAATCAGAAATTTAGTCCATTTGGTGCCATAGTGCCAAAGTTATGGCCGAACCTAAGTTTGACAAAGTGCCCATAAAACCACGAAAATTTTGTATGGGGAAAATTAAATATCTCCTTTCGGCAGATTTTCTGATGGATTCGTGTAAAGACCATGGTTCTTAGTAGGAATCCAAAAGTTCAGTCAGTTCGGTGCCATAAGGCCAAAAATATGACCGAACCCAAGTTTTAAAAACACCGACCCCAAGTACTTAAACTAGCGAACCCAAGTGTGAAAACGATGATATATTTTTCGAAATCTTCTTTTGGAAAATTTTTTGATTGATTCGGGTACAGACCATGATTCTTAGTAAGAATCCGAAATTTCAGTCCATTTGGTGCCATAGTGAGAAAGTTATGGCCGAACCTAAGTTTGACAAAGTGCCCATAGAACCACGAAAATTTTGTATGGGGAAAATTAAATATCTCATTTCGGCTGATTTTATGATCGATTCGGGTATCGACCATGATTCTTAGTAAGAATCCGAAATTTCAGTCCATTTGGTGCTATAGTGCCAAAGTTATGGCCGAACCTAAGATTGACAAAGTGCTAATAAAACGATGAAAATTTTGTATGAAGAAAATTAAAATTCTTCTATTGGCAGATTTTCTGATGGATTCGTGTTAAGACCATGGTTCTTAGTAGGAATCCAAAAGTTCAGTCAGTTCGGTGCCATAAGGCCAAAAATATGACCGAACCCAAGTATTAAAAACACCGACCCCAAGTACTTAAACTAGCGAACCCAAGTGTGAAAACGATGTTTTTTTTTTCGAAATCTTCTTTTGGAAATTTTTTTTGTTTGATTCAAGTACAGACCATGATTCTTAGTAAGAATCCGAAATTTCAGTCCATTTGGTGCCATAGTGTTAAAGTTATGGCCGAACCTAAGTTTGACAAAGTGCCCATAAAACCACGAAAATTTTGTATGGGGAAAATTAAATATCTCATTTCGGCTGATTTTATGATCGATTCGGGTATCGACCATGATTCTTAGTAAGAATCCGAAATTTCAGTCCATTTGGTGCTATAGTGCCAAAGTTATGGCCGAACCTAAGATTGACAAAAGGCTAATAAAACGATGAAAATTTTGTATGAAGAAAATTAAAATTCTTCTATTGGCAGATTTTCTGATGGATTCGTGTTAAGACCATGGTTCTTAGTAGGAATCCAAAAGTTCAGTCAGTTCGGTGCCATAAGGCCAAAAATATGACCGAACCCAAGTATTAAAAACACCGACCCCAAGTACTTAAACTAGCGAACCCAAGTGTGAAAACGATGATATATTTTTCGAAATCTTCTTTTGGAAAATTTTTTGATTGATTCGGGTACAGACCATGATTCTTAGTAAGAATCCGAAATTTCAGTCCATTTGGTGCCATAGTGTTAAAGTTATGGCCGAACCTAAGTTTGACAAAGTGCCCATAAAACCACGAAAATTTTGTATGGGGAAAATTAAATATCTCATTTCGGCTGATTTTATGATCGATTCGGGTATCGACCATGATTCTTAGTAAGAATCCGAAATTTCAGTCCATTTGGTGCCATAGTGCCAAAGTTATGGCCGAACCTAAGTTTGACAAAGTGCTCATAAAACCACGAAAATTTTGTATGGGGAAAATTAAATATCTCCTTTCGGCAGATTTTCTGATGGATTCGTGTAAAAACCATGGTTCTTAGTAGGAATCCAAAAGTTCAGTCAGTTCGGTGACATAAGGCCAAAAATGTGACCGAACCCAAGTATTAAAATTACCGACCCCAAGTACTTAAACTAGCGAACCCAAGTGTGAAAACGATGATATTTTTTTCGAAATCTTCTTTTGGCAATTTTTTGTTTGATTCGGGTTCAGACCATGATTGTTAGTAAGAATCCGAAATTTCAGTCCATTTGGTGCTATAGTGCCAAAGTTATGGCCGAACCTAAGATTGACAAAAGGCTAATAAAACGATGAAAATTTTGTATGAAGAAAATTAAAATTCTTCTATTGGCAGATTTTCTGATGGATTCGTGTTAAGACCATGGTTCTTAGTAGGAATCCAAAAGTTCAGTCAGTTCGGTGCCATAAGGCCAAAAATATGACCGAACCCAAGTATTAAAAACACCGACCCCAAGTACTTAAACTAGCGAACCCAAGTGTGAAAACGATGATATATTTTTCGAAATCTTCTTTTGGAAAATTTTTTGATTGATTCGGGTACAGACCATGATTCTTAGTAAGAATCCGAAATTTCAGTCCATTTGGTGCCATAGTGTTAAAGTTATGGCCGAACCTAAGTTTGACAAAGTGCCCATAAAACCACGAAAATTTTGTATGGGGAAAATTAAATATCTCATTTCGGCTGATTTTATGATCGATTCGGGTATCGACCATGATTCTTAGTAAGAATCCGAAATTTCAGTCCATTTGGTGCCATAGTGCCAAAGTTATGGCCGAACCTAAGTTTGACAAAGTGCTCATAAAACCACGAAAATTTTGTATGGGGAAAATTAAATATCTCCTTTCGGCAGATTTTCTGATGGATTCGTGTAAAGACCATGGTTCTTAGTAGGAATCCAAAAGTTCAGTCAGTTCGGTGACATAAGGCCAAAAATGTGACCGAACCCAAGTATTAAAATTACCGACCCCAAGTACTTAAACTAGCGAACCCAAGTGTGAAAACGATGATATTTTTTTCGAAATCTTCTTTTGGCAATTTTTTTGTTTGATTCGGGTACAGACCATGATTGTTAGTAAGAATCCGAAATTTCAGTCCATTTGGTGCTATAGTGCCAAAGTTATGGCCGAACCTAAGATTGACAAAGTGCTAATAAAACGATGAAAATTTTGTATGAAGAAAATTAAAATTCTTCTATTGGCAGATTTTCTGATGGATTCGTGTTAAGACCATGGTTCTTAGTAGGAATCCAAAGGTTCAGTCAGTTCGGTGCCATAAGGCCAAAAATATGACCGAACCCAAGTATTAAAAACACCGACCCCAAGTACTTAAACTAGCGAACCCAAGTGTGAAAACGATGTTTTTTTTTTCGAAATCTTCTTTTGGAAATTTTTTTTGTTTGATTCAAGTACAGACCATGATTCTTAGTAAGAATCTGAAATTTCAGTCCATTTGGTGCCATAGTGTTAAAGTTATGGCCGAACCTAAGTTTGACAAAGTGCCCATAAAACCACGAAAATTTTGTATGGGGAAAATTAAATATCTCATTTCGGCTGATTTTATGATTGATTCGGGTTCAGACCATGATTGTTAGTAAGAATCCGAAATTTCAGTCCATTTGGTGCTATAGTGCCAAAGTTATGGCCGAACCTAAGATTGACAAAAGGCTAATAAAACGATGATGAAGAAAATTAAAATTCTTCTATTGGCAGATTTTCTGATGGATTCGTGTTAAGACCATGGTTCTTAGTAGGAATCCAAAAGTTCAGTCAGTTCGGTGCCATAAGGCCAAAAATATGACCGAACCCAAGTATTAAAAACACCGACCCCAAGTACTTAAACTAGCGACCCCAAGTGTGAAAACGATGATATATTTTTCGAAATCTTCTTTTGGAAATTTTTTTGATTGATTCGGGTACAAACCATGATTCTTAGTAAGAATCCGAAATTTCAGTCCATTTGGTGCCATAGTGTTAAAGTTATGGCCGAACCTAAGTTTGACAAAGTGCCCATAAAACCACGAAAATTTTGTATGGGGAAAATTAAATATCTCATTTCGGCTGTTTTTATACTTGATTCGGGTACAGACCATGATTCTTAGTAAGAATCCGAAATTTCAGTCCATTTGGTGCCATAGTGCCAAAGTTATGGCCGAACCTAAGTTTGACAAAGTGCCAAAGTTATGGCCGAACCTAAGATAGACAAAGTGCTAATAAAACGATGAAAATTTTGTATGGGGAAAATTAAATATCTCATTTCGGCTGTTTTTATACTTGATTCGGGTACAGACCATGATTCTTAGTAAGAATCAGAAATTTAGTCCATTTGGTGCCATAGTGCCAAAGTTATGGCCGAACCTAAGTTTGACAAAGTGCCCATAAAACCACGAAAATTTTGTATGGGGAAAATTAAATATCTCCTTTCGGCAGATTTTCTGATGGATTCGTGTAAAGACCATGGTTCTTAGTAGGAATCCAAAAGTTCAGTCAGTTCGGTGCCATAAGGCCAAAAATATGACCGAACCCAAGTTTTAAAAACACCGACCCCAAGTACTTAAACTAGCGAACCCAAGTGTGAAAACGATGATATATTTTTCGAAATCTTCTTTTGGAAAATTTTTTGATTGATTCGGGTACAGACCATGATTCTTAGTAAGAATCCGAAATTTCAGTCCATTTGGTGCCATAGTGAGAAAGTTATGGCCGAACCTAAGTTTGACAAAGTGCCCATAGAACCACGAAAATTTTGTATGGGGAAAATTAAATATCTCATTTCGGCTGATTTTATGATCGATTCGGGTATCGACCATGATTCTTAGTAAGAATCCGAAATTTCAGTCCATTTGGTGCTATAGTGCCAAAGTTATGGCCGAACCTAAGATTGACAAAGTGCTAATAAAACGATGAAAATTTTGTATGAAGAAAATTAAAATTCTTCTATTGGCAGATTTTCTGATGGATTCGTGTTAAGACCATGGTTCTTAGTAGGAATCCAAAGGTTCAGTCAGTTCGGTGCCATAAGGCCAAAAATATGACCGAACCCAAGTATTAAAAACACCGACCCCAAGTACTTAAACTAGCGAACCCAAGTGTGAAAACGATGATATATTTTTCGAAATCTTCTTTTGGAAAATTTTTTGATTGATTCGGGTACAGACCATGATTCTTAGTAAGAATCCGAAATTTCAGTCCATTTGGTGCCATAGTGTTAAAGTTATGGCCGAACCTAAGTTTGACAAAGTGCCCATAAAACCACGAAAATTTTGTATGGGGAAAATTAAATATCTCATTTCGGCTGATTTTATGATCGATTCGGGTATCGACCATGATTCTTAGTAAGAATCCGAAATTTCAGTCCATTTGGTGCCATAGTGCCAAAGTTATGGCCGAACCTAAGTTTGACAAAGTGCTCATAAAACCACGAAAATTTTGTATGGGGAAAATTAAATATCTCCTTTCGGCAGATTTTCTGATGGATTCGTGTAAAGACCATGGTTCTTAGTAGGAATCCAAAAGTTCAGTCAGTTCGGTGACATAAGGCCAAAAATGTGACCGAACCCAAGTATTAAAATTACCGACCCCAAGTACTTAAACTAGCGAACCCAAGTGTGAAAACGATGATATTTTTTTCGAAATCTTCTTTTGGCAATTTTTTTGTTTGATTCGGGTACAGACCATGATTGTTAGTAAGAATCCGAAATTTCAGTCCATTTGGTGCTATAGTGCCAAAGTTATGGCCGAATCTAAGATTGACAAAGTGCTAATAAAACGATGAAAATTTTGTATGAAGAAAATAAAAAATTCTTCTATTGGCAAATTTTCTGATGGATTCGTGTTAAGACTATGGTTCTTAGTAGGAATCCAAAAGTTCAGTCAGTTCGGTGCCATAAGGCCAAAAATATGACCGAACCCAAGTATTAAAAACACCGACCCCAAGTACTTAAACTAGCGAACCCAAGTGTGAAAACGATGTTTTTTTTTTCGAAATCTTCTTTTGGAAATTTTTTTTGTTTGATTCAAGTACAGACCATGATTCTTAGTAAGAATCCGAAATTTCAGTCCATTTGGTGCCATAGTGTTAAAGTTATGGCCGAACCTAAGTTTGACAAAGTGCCCATAAAACCACGAAAATTTTGTATGGGGAAAATTAAATATCTCATTTCGGCTGATTTTATGATTGATTCGGGTTCAGACCATGATTGTTAGTAAGAATCCGAAATTTCAGTCCATTTGGTGCTATAGTGCCAAAGTTATGGCCGAACCTAAGATTGACAAAAGGCTAATAAAACGATGAAAATTTTGTATGAAGAAAATTAAAATTCTTCTATTGGCAGATTTTCTGATGGATTCGTGTTAAGACCATGGTTCTTAGTAGGAATCCAAAAGTTCAGTCAGTTCGGTGCCATAAGGCCAAAAATATGACCGAACCCAAGTATTAAAAACACCGACCCCAAGTACTTAAACTAGCGACCCCAAGTGTGAAAACGATGATATATTTTTCGAAATCTTCTTTTGGAAAATTTTTTGATTGATTCGGGTACAAACCATGATTCTTAGTAAGAATCCGAAATTTCAGTCCATTTGGTGCCATAGTGCCAAAGTTATGGCCGAACCTAAGTTTGACAAAGTGCCCATAAAACCACGAAAATTTTGTATGGGGAAAATTAAATATCTCATTTCGGCTGATTTTATGATTGATTCGGGTATCGACCATGATTCTTAGTAAGAATCCGAAATTTCAGTCCATTTGGTGCCATAGTGCCAAAGTTATGGCCGAACCTAAGTTTGACAAAGTGCTCATAAAACAACGAAAATTTTGTATGGGGAAAATTAAATATCTCCTTTCGGCAGATTTTCTGATAGATTCGTGTAAAGACCATGGTTCTTAGTAGGAATCCAAAAGTTCAGTCAGTTCGGTGCCATAAGGCCAAAAATATGACCGAACCCAAGTATTAAAAACACCGACCCCAAGTACTTAAACTAGAGAACCCAAGTGTGAAAACGATGATATATTTTTCGAAATCTTCTTTTGGAAAATTTTTTGATTGATTCGGGTACAGACCATGATTCTTAGTAAGAATCCGAAATTTCAGTCCATTTGGTGCCATAGTGCCAAAGTTATGGCCGAACCTAAGTTTGACAAAGTGCCCATAAAACCACGAAAATTTTGTATGGGGAAAATTAAATATCTCATTTCGGCTGATTTTATGATCGATTCGGGTATCGACCATGATTCTTAGTAAGAATCCGAAATTTCAGTCCATTTGGTGCCATAGTGCCAAAGTTATGGCCGAACCTAAGTTTGACAAAGTGCTCATAAAACTACGAAAATTTTGTATGGGGAAAATTAAATATCTCCTTTCGGCAGATTTTCTGATGGATTCGTGTAAAGACCATGGTTCTTAGTAGGAATCCAAAAGTTCAGTCAGTTCGGTGCCATAAGGCCAAAAATATGACCGAACCCAAGTATTAAAAACACCGACCCCAAGTACTTAAACTAGAGAACCCAAGTGTGAAAACGATGATATATTTTTCGAAATCTTCTTTTGGAAAATTTTTTGATTGATTCGGGTACAGACCATGATTCTTAGTAAGAATCCGAAATTTCAGTCCATTTGGTGCCATAGTGCCAAAGTTATGGCCGAACCTAAGTTTGACAAAGTGCCCATAAAACCACGAAAATTTTGTATGGGGAAAATTAAATATCTCATTTCGGCTGATTTTATGATTGAGTCGGGTACAGACCATGATTGTTAGTAAGAATCCGAAATTTCAGTCCATTTGGTGCTATAGTGCCAAAGTTATGGCCGAACCTAAGATTGACAAAGTGCTAATAAAACGATGAAAATTTTGTATGAAGAAAATTAAAATTCTTCTATTGGCAGATTTTCTGATGGATTCGTGTTAAGACCATGGTTCTTAGTAGGAATCCAAAAGTTCAGTCAGTTCGGTGCCATAAGGCCAAAAATATGACCGAACCCAAGTATTAAAAACACCGACCCCAAGTACTTAAACTAGCGAACCCAAGTGTGAAAACGATGTTTTTTTTTTCGAAATCTTCTTTTGGAAATTTTTTTTGTTTGATTCAAGTACAGACCATGATTCTTAGTAAGAATCCGAAATTTCAGTCCATTTGGTGCCATAGTGCCAAAGTTATGGCCGAACCTAAGTTTGACAAAGTGCCAAAGTTATGGCCGAACCTAAGATTGACAAAGTGCTAATAAAACGATGAAAATTTTGTATGGGGAAAATTAAATATCTCATTTCGGCTGTTTTTATACTTGATTCGGGTACAGACCATGATTCTTAGTAAGAATCCGAAATTTCAGTCCATTTGGTGCCATAGTGAGAAAGTTATGGCCGATCCTAAGTTTGACAAAGTGCCCATAGAACCACGAAAATTTTGTATGGGGAAAATTAAATATCTCATTTCGGCTGATTTTATGATCGATTCGGGTATCGACCATGATTCTTAGTAAGAATCCGAAATTTCAGTCCATTTGGTGCCATAGTGCCAAAGTTATGGCCGAACCTAAGTTTGACAAAGTGCTCATAAAACCACGAAAATTTTGTATGGGGAAAATTAAATATCTCCTTTCGGCAGATTTTCTGATGGATTCGTGTAAAGACCATGGTTCTTAGTAGGAATCCAAAAGTTCAGTCAGTTCGGTGACATAAGGCCAAAAATGTGACCGAACCCAAGTATTAAAAACACCGACCCCAAGTACTTAAACTAGCGAACCCAAGTGTGAAAACGATGATATTTTTTTCGAAATCTTCTATTGGCAAATTTTTTGTTTGATTCGGGTACAGACCATGATTCTTAGTAAGAATCCGAAATTTCAGTCCATTTGGTGCCATAGTGCAAAAGTTATGGCCGAACCTAAGTTTGACAAAGTGCTAATAAAACGATGAAAATTTTGTATGAAGAAAATTAAAATTCTTCTATTGGCAGATTTTCTGATGGATTCGTGTTAAGACCATGGTTCTTAGAAGGAATCCAAAAGTTCAGTCAGTTCGGTGCCATAAGGCCAAAAATATGACCGAACCCAAGTATTAAAAACACCGACCCCAAGTACTTAAACTAGCGAACCCAAGTGTGAAAACGATGATATTTTTTTCGAAATCTTCTTTTGGAAAATTTTTTTGTTTGATTCAAGTACAGACCATGATTCTTAGTAAGAATCCGAAATTTCAGTCCATTTGGTGCCATAGTGTTAAAGTTATGGCCGAACCTAAGTTTGACAAAGTGCCCATAAAACCACGAAAATTTTGTATGGGGAAAATTAAATATCTCATTTCGGCTGATTTTATGATCGATTCGGGTATCGACCATGATTCTTAGTAAGAATCCGAAATTTCAGTCCATTTGGTGCCATAGTGCCAAAGTTATGGCCGAACCTAAGTTTGACAAAGTGCTCATAAAACCACGAAAATTTTGTATGGGGAAAATTAAATATCTCCTTTCGGCAGATTTTCTGATGGATTCGTGTAAATACCATGGTTCTTAGTAGGAATCCAAAAGTTCAGTCAGTTCGGTGCCATAAGGCCAAAAATATGACCGAACCCAAGTATTAAAAACACCGACCCCAAGTACTTAAACTAGCGAACCCAAGTGTGAAAACGATGATATATTTTTCGAAATCTTCTTTTGGAAAATTTTTTGATTGATTCGGGAACAGACCATGATTCTTAGTAAGAATCCGAAATTTCAGTCCATTTGGTGCCATAGTGCCAAAGTTATGGCCGAACCTAAGTTTGACAAAGTGCTCATAAAACCACGAAAATTTTGTATGGGGAAAATTAAATATCTCCTTTCGGCAGATTTTCTGATGGATTCGTGTAAAGACCATGGTTCTTAGTAGGAATCCAAAAGTTCAGTCAGTTCGGTGACATAAGGCCAAAAATGTGACCGAACCCAAGTATTAAAAACACCGACCCCAAGTACTTAAACTAGCGAACCCAAGTGTGAAAACGATGATATTTTTTTCGAAATCTTCTTTTGGCAATTTTTTTGTTTGATTCGGGTACAGACCATGATTGTTAGTAAGAATCCGAAATTTCAGTCCATTTGGTGCTATAGTGCCAAAGTTATGGCCGAACCTAAGATTGACAAAGTGCTAATAAAACGATGAAAATTTTGTATGAAGAAAATTAAAATTCTTCTATTGGCAGATTTTCTGATGGATTCGTGTTAAGACCATGGTTCTTAGTAGGAATCCAAAAGTTCAGTCAGTTCGGTGCCATAAGGCCAAAAATATGACCGAACCCAAGTATTAAAAACACCGACCCCAAGTACTTAAACTAGCGAACCCAAGTGTGAAAACGATGTTTTTTTTTTCGAAATCTTCTTTTGGAAATTTTTTTTGTTTGATTCAAGTACAGACCATGATTCTTAGTAAGAATCCGAAATTTCAGTCCATTTGGTGCCATAGTGTTAAAGTTATGGCCGAACCTAAGTTTGACAAAGTGCCCATAAAACCACGAAAATTTTGTATGGGGAAAATTAAATATCTCATTTCGGCTGATTTTATGATCGATTCGGGTATCGACCATGATTCTTAGTAAGAATCCGAAATTTCAGTCCATTTGGTGCTATAGTGCCAAAGTTATGGCCGAACCTAAGATTGACAAAAGGCTAATAAAACGATGAAAATTTTGTATGAAGAAAATTAAAATTCTTCTATTGGCAGATTTTCTGATGGATTCGTGTTAAGACCATGGTTCTTAGTAGGAATCCAAAAGTTCAGTCAGTTCGGTGCCATAAGGCCAAAAATATGACCGAACCCAAGTATTAAAAACACCGACCCCAAGTACTTAAACTAGCGAACCCAAGTGTGAAAACGATGATATATTTTTCGAAATCTTCTTTTGGAAAATTTTTTGATTGATTCGGGTACAGACCATGATTCTTAGTAAGAATCCGAAATTTCAGTCCATTTGGTGCCATAGTGTTAAAGTTATGGCCGAACCTAAGTTTGACAAAGTGCCCATAAAACCACGAAAATTTTGTATGGGGAAAATTAAATATCTCATTTCGGCTGATTTTATGATCGATTCGGGTATCGACCATGATTCTTAGTAAGAATCCGAAATTTCAGTCCATTTGGTGCCATAGTGCCAAAGTTATGGCCGAACCTAAGTTTGACAAAGTGCTCATAAAACCACGAAAATTTTGTATGGGGAAAATTAAATATCTCCTTTCGGCAGATTTTCTGATGGATTCGTGTAAAGACCATGGTTCTTAGTAGGAATCCAAAAGTTCAGTCAGTTCGGTGACATAAGGCCAAAAATGTGACCGAACCCAAGTATTAAAATTACCGACCCCAAGTACTTAAACTAGCGAACCCAAGTGTGAAAACGATGATATTTTTTTCGAAATCTTCTTTTGGCAATTTTTTTGTTTGATTCGGGTTCAGACCATGATTGTTAGTAAGAATCCGAAATTTCAGTCCATTTGGTGCTATAGTGCCAAAGTTATGGCCGAACCTAAGATTGACAAAAGGCTAATAAAACGATGAAAATTTTGTATGAAGAAAATTAAAATTCTTCTATTGGCAGATTTTCTGATGGATTCGTGTTAAGACCATGGTTCTTAGTAGGAATCCAAAAGTTCAGTCAGTTCGGTGCCATAAGGCCAAAAATATGACCGAACCCAAGTATTAAAAACACCGACCCCAAGTACTTAAACTAGCGAACCCAAGTGTGAAAACGATGATATATTTTTCGAAATCTTCTTTTGGAAAATTTTTTGATTGATTCGGGTACAGACCATGATTCTTAGTAAGAATCCGAAATTTCAGTCCATTTGGTGCCATAGTGTTAAAGTTATGGCCGAACCTAAGTTTGACAAAGTGCCCATAAAACCACGAAAATTTTGTATGGGGAAAATTAAATATCTCATTTCGGCTGATTTTATGATCGATTCGGGTATCGACCATGATTCTTAGTAAGAATCCGAAATTTCAGTCCATTTGGTGCCATAGTGCCAAAGTTATGGCCGAACCTAAGTTTGACAAAGTGCTCATAAAACCACGAAAATTTTGTATGGGGAAAATTAAATATCTCCTTTCGGCAGATTTTCTGATGGATTCGTGTAAAGACCATGGTTCTTAGTAGGAATCCAAAAGTTCAGTCAGTTCGGTGACATAAGGCCAAAAATGTGACCGAACCCAAGTATTAAAATTACCGACCCCAAGTACTTAAACTAGCGAACCCAAGTGTGAAAACGATGATATTTTTTTCGAAATCTTCTTTTGGCAATTTTTTTGTTTGATTCGGGTACAGACCATGATTGTTAGTAAGAATCCGAAATTTCAGTCCATTTGGTGCTATAGTGCCACAGTTATGGCCGAACCTAAGATTGACAAAGTGCTAATAAAACGATGAAAATTTTGTATGAAGAAAATTAAAATTCTTCTACTGGCAGATTTTCTGATGGATTCGTGTTAAGACCATGGTTCTTAGAAGGAATCCAAAAGTTCAGTCAGTTCGGTGCCATAAGGCCAAAAATATGACCGAACCCAAGTATTAAAAACACCGACCCCAAGTACTTAAACTAGCGAACCCAAGTGTGAAAACGATGTTTTTTTTTTCGAAATCTTCTTTTGGAAATTTTTTTTGTTTGATTCAAGTACAGACCATGATTCTTAGTAAGAATCTGAAATTTCAGTCCATTTGGTGCCATAGTGTTAAAGTTATGGCCGAACCTAAGTTTGACAAAGTGCCCATAAAACCACGAAAATTTTGTATGGGGAAAATTAAATATCTCATTTCGGCAGATTTTCTGATGGATTCGTGTAAAGACCATGGTTCTTAGTAGGAATCCAAAAGTTCAGTCAGTTCGGTGACATAAGGCCAAAAATGTGACCGAACCCAAGTATTAAAAACACCGACCCCAAGTACTTAAACTAGCGAACCCAAGTGTGAAAACGATGATATTTTTTTCGAAATCTTCTTTTGGCAATTTTTTTGTTTGATTCGGGTACAGACCATGATTGTTAGTAAGAATCCGAAATTTCAGTCCATTTGGTGCTATAGTGCCAAAGTTATGGCCGAACCTAAGATTGACAAAGTGCTAATAAAACGATGAAAATTTTGTATGAAGAAAATTAAAATTCTTCTATTGGCAGATTTTCTGATGGATTCGTGTTAAGACCATGGTTCTTAGTAGGAATCCAAAAGTTCAGTCAGTTCGGTGCCATAAGGCCAAAAATATGACCGAACCCAAGTATTAAAAACACCGACCCCAAGTACTTAAACTAGCGAACCCAAGTGTGAAAACGATGTTTTTTTTTTCGAAATCTTCTTTTGGAAATTTTTTTTGTTTGATTCAAGTACAGACCATGATTCTTAGTAAGAATCCGAAATTTCAGTCCATTTGGTGCCATAGTGTTAAAGTTATGGCCGAACCTAAGTTTGACAAAGTGCCCATAAAACCACGAAAATTTTGTATGGGGAAAATTAAATATCTCATTTCGGCTGATTTTATGATCGATTCGGGTATCGACCATGATTCTTAGTAAGAATCCGAAATTTCAGTCCATTTGGTGCTATAGTGCCAAAGTTATGGCCGAACCTAAGATTGACAAAAGGCTAATAAAACGATGAAAATTTTGTATGAAGAAAATTAAAATTCTTCTATTGGCAGATTTTCTGATGGATTCGTGTTAAGACCATGGTTCTTAGTAGGAATCCAAAAGTTCAGTCAGTTCGGTGCCATAAGGCCAAAAATATGACCGAACCCAAGTATTAAAAACACCGACCCCAAGTACTTAAACTAGCGAACCCAAGTGTGAAAACGATGATATATTTTTCGAAATCTTCTTTTGGAAAATTTTTTGATTGATTCGGGTACAGACCATGATTCTTAGTAAGAATCCGAAATTTCAGTCCATTTGGTGCCATAGTGTTAAAGTTATGGCCGAACCTAAGTTTGACAAAGTGCCCATAAAACCACGAAAATTTTGTATGGGGAAAATTAAATATCTCATTTCGGCTGATTTTATGATCGATTCGGGTATCGACCATGATTCTTAGTAAGAATCCGAAATTTCAGTCCATTTGGTGCCATAGTGCCAAAGTTATGGCCGAACCTAAGTTTGACAAAGTGCTCATAAAACCACGAAAATTTTGTATGGGGAAAATTAAATATCTCCTTTCGGCAGATTTTCTGATGGATTCGTGTAAAGACCATGGTTCTTAGTAGGAATCCAAAAGTTCAGTCAGTTCGGTGACATAAGGCCAAAAATGTGACCGAACCCAAGTATTAAAATTACCGACCCCAAGTACTTAAACTAGCGAACCCAAGTGTGAAAACGATGATATTTTTTTCGAAATCTTCTTTTGGCAATTTTTTTGTTTGATTCGGGTACAGACCATGATTGTTAGTAAGAATCCGAAATTTCAGTCCATTTGGTGCTATAGTGCCACAGTTATGGCCGAACCTAAGATTGACAAAGTGCTAATAAAACGATGAAAATTTTGTATGAAGAAAATTAAAATTCTTCTATTGGCAGATTTTCTGATGGATTCGTGTTAAGACCATGGTTCTTAGTAGGAATCCAAAAGTTCAGTCAGTTCGGTGCCATAAGGCCAAAAATATGACCGAACCCAAGTATTAAAAACACCGACCCCAAGTACTTAAACTAGCGAACCCAAGTGTGAAAACGATGTTTTTTTTTTCGAAATCTTCTTTTGGAAATTTTTTTTGTTTGATTCAAGTACAGACCATGATTCTTAGTAAGAATCTGAAATTTCAGTCCATTTGGTGCCATAGTGTTAAAGTTATGGCCGAACCTAAGTTTGACAAAGTGCCCATAAAACCACGAAAATTTTGTATGGGGAAAATTAAATATCTCATTTCGGCTGATTTTATGATTGATTCGGGTTCAGACCATGATTGTTAGTAAGAATCCGAAATTTCAGTCCATTTGGTGCTATAGTGCCAAAGTTATGGCCGAACCTAAGATTGACAAAAGGCTAATAAAACGATGAAAATTTTGTATGAAGAAAATTAAAATTCTTCTATTGGCAGATTTTCTGATGGATTCGTGTTAAGACCATGGTTCTTAGTAGGAATCCAAAAGTTCAGTCAGTTCGGTGCCATAAGGCCAAAAATATGACCGAACCCAAGTATTAAAAACACCGACCCCAAGTACTTAAACTAGCGACCCCAAGTGTGAAAACGATGATATATTTTTCGAAATCTTCTTTTGGAAAATTTTTTGATTGATTCGGGTACAAACCATGATTCTTAGTAAGAATCCGAAATTTCAGTCCATTTGGTGCCATAGTGTTAAAGTTATGGCCGAACCTAAGTTTGACAAAGTGCCCATAAAACCACGAAAATTTTGTATGGGGAAAATTAAATATCTCATTTCGGCTGTTTTTATACTTGATTCGGGTACAGACCATGATTCTTAGTAAGAATCCGAAATTTCAGTCCATTTGGTGCCATAGTGCCAAAGTTATGGCCGAACCTAAGTTTGACAAAGTGCCAAAGTTATGGCCGAACCTAAGATAGACAAAGTGCTAATAAAACGATGAAAATTTTGTATGGGGAAAATTAAATATCTCATTTCGGCTGTTTTTATACTTGATTCGGGTACAGACCATGATTCTTAGTAAGAATCAGAAATTTAGTCCATTTGGTGCCATAGTGCCAAAGTTATGGCCGAACCTAAGTTTGACAAAGTGCCCATAAAACCACGAAAATTTTGTATGGGGAAAATTAAATATCTCCTTTCGGCAGATTTTCTGATGGATTCGTGTAAAGACCATGGTTCTTAGTAGGAATCCAAAAGTTCAGTCAGTTCGGTGCCATAAGGCCAAAAATATGACCGAACCCAAGTATTAAAAACACCGACCCCAAGTACTTAAACTAGCGACCCCAAGTGTGAAAACGATGATATATTTTTCGAAATCTTCTTTTGGAAAATTTTTTGATTGATTCGGGTACAAACCATGATTCTTAGTAAGAATCCGAAATTTCAGTCCATTTGGTGCCATAGTGTTAAAGTTATGGCCGAACCTAAGTTTGACAAAGTGCCCATAAAACCACGAAAATTTTGTATGGGGAAAATTAAATATCTCATTTCGGCTGTTTTTATACTTGATTCGGGTACAGACCATGATTCTTAGTAAGAATCCGAAATTTCAGTCCATTTGGTGCCATAGTGCCAAAGTTATGGCCGAACCTAAGTTTGACAAAGTGCCAAAGTTATGGCCGAACCTAAGATTGACAAAGTGCTAATAAAACGATGAAAATTTTGTATGGGGAAAATTAAATATCTCATTTCGGCTGTTTTTATACTTGATTCGGGTACAGACCATGATTCTTAGTAAGAATCCGAAATTTCAGTCCATTTGGTGCCATAGTGAGAAAGTTATGGCCGATCCTAAGTTTGACAAAGTGCCCATAGAACCACGAAAATTTTGTATGGGGAAAATTAAATATCTCATTTCGGCTGATTTTATGATCGATTCGGGTATCGACCATGATTCTTAGTAAGAATCCGAAATTTCAGTCCATTTGGTGCCATAGTGCCAAAGTTATGGCCGAACCTAAGTTTGACAAAGTGCTCATAAAACCACGAAAATTTTGTATGGGGAAAATTAAATATCTCCTTTCGGCAGATTTTCTGATGGATTCGTGTAAAGACCATGGTTCTTAGTAGGAATCCAAAAGTTCAGTCAGTTCGGTGACATAAGGCCAAAAATGTGACCGAACCCAAGTATTAAAAACACCGACCCCAAGTACTTAAACTAGCGAACCCAAGTGTGAAAACGATGATATTTTTTTCGAAATCTTCTATTGGCAAATTTTTTGTTTGATTCGGGTACAGACCATGATTCTTAGTAAGAATCCGAAATTTCAGTCCATTTGGTGCCATAGTGCATAGGTTATGGCCGAACCTAAGTTTGACAAAGTGCTAATAAAACGATGAAAATTTTGTATGAAGAAAATTAAAATTCTTCTATTGGCAGATTTTCTGATGGATTCGTGTAAAGACCATGGTTCTTAGTAGGAATCCAAAATTTCAGTCAGTTAAGTGCCATAAGGCCAAAAATATGACCGAACCCAAGTATTAAAAACACCGACCCCAAGTACTTAAACTAGCGAACCCAAGTGTGAAAACGATGATATTTTTTTCGAAATCTTCTTTTGGAAAATTTTTTTGTTTGATTCAAGTACAGACCATGATTCTTAGTAAGAATCCGAAATTTCAGTCCATTTGGTGCCATAGTGTTAAAGTTATGGCCGAACCTAAGTTTGACAAAGTGCCCATAAAACCACGAAAATTTTGTATGGGGAAAATTAAATATCTCATTTCGGCTGATTTTATGATCGATTCGGGTATCGACCATGATTCTTAGTAAGAATCCGAAATTTCAGTCCATTTGGTGCCATAGTGCCAAAGTTATGGCCGAACCTAAGTTTGACAAAGTGCTCATAAAACCACGAAAATTTTGTATGGGGAAAATTAAATATCTCCTTTCGGCAGATTTTCTGATGGATTCGTGTAAAGACCATGGTTCTTAGTAGGAATCCAAAAGTTCAGTCAGTTCGGTGCCATAAGGCCAAAAATATGACCGAACCCAAGTATTAAAAACACCGACCCCAAGTACTTAAACTAGCGAACCCAAGTGTGAAAACGATGATATATTTTTCGAAATCTTCTTTTGGAAAATTTTTTGATTGATTCGGGAACAGACCATGATTCTTAGTAAGAATCCGAAATTTCAGTCCATTTGGTGCCATAGTGCCAAAGTTATGGCCGAACCTAAGTTTGACAAAGTGCTCATAAAACCACGAAAATTTTGTATGGGGAAAATTAAATATCTCCTTTCGGCAGATTTTCTGATGGATTCGTGTAAAGACCATGGTTCTTAGTAGGAATCCAAAAGTTCAGTCAGTTCGGTGACATAAGGCCAAAAATGTGACCGAACCCAAGTATTAAAAACACCGACCCCAAGTACTTAAACTAGCGAACCCAAGTGTGAAAACGATGATATTTTTTTCGAAATCTTCTTTTGGCAATTTTTTTGTTTGATTCGGGTACAGACCATGATTGTTAGTAAGAATCCGAAATTTCAGTCCATTTGGTGCTATAGTGCCAAAGTTATGGCCGAACCTAAGATTGACAAAGTGCTAATAAAACGATGAAAATTTTGTATGAAGAAAATTAAAATTCTTCTATTGGCAGATTTTCTGATGGATTCGTGTTAAGACCATGGTTCTTAGTAGGAATCCAAAAGTTCAGTCAGTTCGGTGCCATAAGGCCAAAAATATGACCGAACCCAAGTATTAAAAACACCGACCCCAAGTACTTAAACTAGCGAACCCAAGTGTGAAAACGATGTTTTTTTTTTCGAAATCTTCTTTTGGAAATTTTTTTTGTTTGATTCAAGTACAGACCATGATTCTTAGTAAGAATCCGAAATTTCAGTCCATTTGGTGCCATAGTGTTAAAGTTATGGCCGAACCTAAGTTTGACAAAGTGCCCATAAAACCACGAAAATTTTGTATGGGGAAAATTAAATATCTCATTTCGGCTGATTTTATGATCGATTCGGGTATCGACCATGATTCTTAGTAAGAATCCGAAATTTCAGTCCATTTGGTGCTATAGTGCCAAAGTTATGGCCGAACCTAAGATTGACAAAAGGCTAATAAAACGATGAAAATTTTGTATGAAGAAAATTAAAATTCTTCTATTGGCAGATTTTCTGATGGATTCGTGTTAAGACCATGGTTCTTAGTAGGAATCCAAAAGTTCAGTCAGTTCGGTGCCATAAGGCCAAAAATATGACCGAACCCAAGTATTAAAAACACCGACCCCAAGTACTTAAACTAGCGAACCCAAGTGTGAAAACGATGATATATTTTTCGAAATCTTCTTTTGGAAAATTTTTTGATTGATTCGGGTACAGACCATGATTCTTAGTAAGAATCCGAAATTTCAGTCCATTTGGTGCCATAGTGTTAAAGTTATGGCCGAACCTAAGTTTGACAAAGTGCCCATAAAACCACGAAAATTTTGTATGGGGAAAATTAAATATCTCATTTCGGCTGATTTTATGATCGATTCGGGTATCGACCATGATTCTTAGTAAGAATCCGAAATTTCAGTCCATTTGGTGCCATAGTGCCAAAGTTATGGCCGAACCTAAGTTTGACAAAGTGCTCATAAAACCACGAAAATTTTGTATGGGGAAAATTAAATATCTCCTTTCGGCAGATTTTCTGATGGATTCGTGTAAAGACCATGGTTCTTAGTAGGAATCCAAAAGTTCAGTCAGTTCGGTGACATAAGGCCAAAAATGTGACCGAACCCAAGTATTAAAATTACCGACCCCAAGTACTTAAACTAGCGAACCCAAGTGTGAAAACGATGATATTTTTTTCGAAATCTTCTTTTGGCAATTTTTTTGTTTGATTCGGGTTCAGACCATGATTGTTAGTAAGAATCCGAAATTTCAGTCCATTTGGTGCTATAGTGCCAAAGTTATGGCCGAACCTAAGATTGACAAAAGGCTAATAAAACGATGAAAATTTTGTATGAAGAAAATTAAAATTCTTCTATTGGCAGATTTTCTGATGGATTCGTGTTAAGACCATGGTTCTTAGTAGGAATCCAAAAGTTCAGTCAGTTCGGTGCCATAAGGCCAAAAATATGACCGAACCCAAGTATTAAAAACACCGACCCCAAGTACTTAAACTAGCGAACCCAAGTGTGAAAACGATGATATATTTTTCGAAATCTTCTTTTGGAAAATTTTTTGATTGATTCGGGTACAGACCATGATTCTTAGTAAGAATCCGAAATTTCAGTCCATTTGGTGCCATAGTGTTAAAGTTATGGCCGAACCTAAGTTTGACAAAGTGCCCATAAAACCACGAAAATTTTGTATGGGGAAAATTAAATATCTCATTTCGGCTGATTTTATGATCGATTCGGGTATCGACCATGATTCTTAGTAAGAATCCGAAATTTCAGTCCATTTGGTGCCATAGTGCCAAAGTTATGGCCGAACCTAAGTTTGACAAAGTGCTCATAAAACCACGAAAATTTTGTATGGGGAAAATTAAATATCTCCTTTCGGCAGATTTTCTGATGGATTCGTGTAAAGACCATGGTTCTTAGTAGGAATCCAAAAGTTCAGTCAGTTCGGTGACATAAGGCCAAAAATGTGACCGAACCCAAGTATTAAAATTACCGACCCCAAGTACTTAAACTAGCGAACCCAAGTGTGAAAACGATGATATTTTTTTCGAAATCTTCTTTTGGCAATTTTTTTGTTTGATTCGGGTACAGACCATGATTGTTAGTAAGAATCCGAAATTTCAGTCCATTTGGTGCTATAGTGCCACAGTTATGGCCGAACCTAAGATTGACAAAGTGCTAATAAAACGATGAAAATTTTGTATGAAGAAAATTAAAATTCTTCTATTGGCAGATTTTCTGATGGATTCGTGTTAAGACCATGGTTCTTAGTAGGAATCCAAAAGTTCAGTCAGTTCGGTGCCATAAGGCCAAAAATATGACCGAACCCAAGTATTAAAAACACCGACCCCAAGTACTTAAACTAGCGAACCCAAGTGTGAAAACGATGTTTTTTTTTTCGAAATCTTCTTTTGGAAATTTTTTTTGTTTGATTCAAGTACAGACCATGATTCTTAGTAAGAATCTGAAATTTCAGTCCATTTGGTGCCATAGTGTTAAAGTTATGGCCGAACCTAAGTTTGACAAAGTGCCCATAAAACCACGAAAATTTTGTATGGGGAAAATTAAATATCTCATTTCGGCTGATTTTATGATTGATTCGGGTTCAGACCATGATTGTTAGTAAGAATCCGAAATTTCAGTCCATTTGGTGCTATAGTGCCAAAGTTATGGCCGAACCTAAGATTGACAAAAGGCTAATAAAACGATGAAAATTTTGTATGAAGAAAATTAAAATTCTTCTATTGGCAGATTTTCTGATGGATTCGTGTTAAGACCATGGTTCTTAGTAGGAATCCAAAAGTTCAGTCAGTTCGGTGCCATAAGGCCAAAAATATGACCGAACCCAAGTATTAAAAACACCGACCCCAAGTACTTAAACTAGCGACCCCAAGTGTGAAAACGATGATATATTTTTCGAAATCTTCTTTTGGAAAATTTTTTGATTGATTCGGGTACAAACCATGATTCTTAGTAAGAATCCGAAATTTCAGTCCATTTGGTGCCATAGTGTTAAAGTTATGGCCGAACCTAAGTTTGACAAAGTGCCCATAAAACCACGAAAATTTTGTATGGGGAAAATTAAATATCTCATTTCGGCTGTTTTTATACTTGATTCGGGTACAGACCATGATTCTTAGTAAGAATCCGAAATTTCAGTCCATTTGGTGCCATAGTGCCAAAGTTATGGCCGAACCTAAGTTTGACAAAGTGCCAAAGTTATGGCCGAACCTAAGATAGACAAAGTGCTAATAAAACGATGAAAATTTTGTATGGGGAAAATTAAATATCTCATTTCGGCTGTTTTTATACTTGATTCGGGTACAGACCATGATTCTTAGTAAGAATCAGAAATTTAGTCCATTTGGTGCCATAGTGCCAAAGTTATGGCCGAACCTAAGTTTGACAAAGTGCCCATAAAACCACGAAAATTTTGTATGGGGAAAATTAAATATCTCCTTTCGGCAGATTTTCTGATGGATTCGTGTAAAGACCATGGTTCTTAGTAGGAATCCAAAAGTTCAGTCAGTTCGGTGCCATAAGGCCAAAAATATGACCGAACCCAAGTATTAAAAACACCGACCCCAAGTACTTAAACTAGCGACCCCAAGTGTGAAAACGATGATATATTTTTCGAAATCTTCTTTTGGAAAATTTTTTGATTGATTCGGGTACAAACCATGATTCTTAGTAAGAATCCGAAATTTCAGTCCATTTGGTGCCATAGTGTTAAAGTTATGGCCGAACCTAAGTTTGACAAAGTGCCCATAAAACCACGAAAATTTTGTATGGGGAAAATTAAATATCTCATTTCGGCTGTTTTTATACTTGATTCGGGTACAGACCATGATTCTTAGTAAGAATCCGAAATTTCAGTCCATTTGGTGCCATAGTGCCAAAGTTATGGCCGAACCTAAGTTTGACATAGTGCCAAAGTTATGGCCGAACCTAAGATTGACAAAGTGCTAATAAAACGATGAAAATTTTGTATGGGGAAAATTAAATATCTCATTTCGGCTGTTTTTATACTTGATTCGGGTACAGACCATGATTCTTAGTAAGAATCCGAAATTTCAGTCCATTTGGTGCCATAGTGAGAAAGTTATGGCCGATCCTAAGTTTGACAAAGTGCCCATAGAACCACGAAAATTTTGTATGGGGAAAATTAAATATCTCATTTCGGCTGATTTTATGATCGATTCGGGTATCGACCATGATTCTTAGTAAGAATCCGAAATTTCAGTCCATTTGGTGCCATAGTGCCAAAGTTATGGCCGAACCTAAGTTTGACAAAGTGCTCATAAAACCACGAAAATTTTGTATGGGGAAAATTAAATATCTCCTTTCGGCAGATTTTCTGATGGATTCGTGTAAAGACCATGGTTCTTAGTAGGAATCCAAAAGTTCAGTCAGTTCGGTGACATAAGGCCAAAAATGTGACCGAACCCAAGTATTAAAAACACCGACCCCAAGTACTTAAACTAGCGAACCCAAGTGTGAAAACGATGATATTTTTTTCGAAATCTTCTTTTGGAAAATTTTTTTGTTTGATTCAAGTACAGACCATGATTCTTAGTAAGAATCCGAAATTTCAGTCCATTTGGTGCCATAGTGCCAAAGTTATGGCCGAACCTAAGTTTGACAAAGTGCTAATAAAACGATGAAAATTTTGTATGAAGAAAATTAAAATTCTTCTATTGGCAGATTTTCTGATGGATTCGTGTAAAGACCATGGTTCTTAGTAGGAATCCAAAAGTTCAGTCAGTTCGGTGCCATAAGGCCAAAAATATGACCGAACCCAAGTATTAAAAACACCGACCCCAAGTACTTAAACTAGCGAACCCAAGTGTGAAAACGATGATATTTTTTTCGAAATCTTCTTTTGGAAAATTTTTTTGTTTGATTCAAGTACAGACCATGATTCTTAGTAAGAATCCGAAATTTCAGTCCATTTGGTGCCATAGTGTTAAAGTTATGGCCGAACCTAAGTTTGACAAAGTGCCCATAAAACCACGAAAATTTTGTATGGGGAAAATTAAATATCTCATTTCGGCTGATTTTATGATCGATTCGGGTATCGACCATGATTCTTAGTAAGAATCCGAAATTTCAGTCCATTTGGTGCCATAGTGCCAAAGTTATGGCCGAACCTAAGTTTGACAAAGTGCTCATAAAACCACGAAAATTTTGTATGGGGAAAATTAAATATCTCCTTTCGGCAGATTTTCTGATGGATTCGTGTAAAGACCATGGTTCTTAGTAGGAATCCAAAAGTTCAGTCAGTTCGGTGCCATAAGGCCAAAAATATGACCGAACCCAAGTATTAAAAACACCGACCCCAAGTACTTAAACTAGCGAACCCAAGTGTGAAAACGATGATATATTTTTCGAAATCTTCTTTTGGAAAATTTTTTGATTGATTCGGGAACAGACCATGATTCTTAGTAAGAATCCGAAATTTCAGTCCATTTGGTGCCATAGTGCCAAAGTTATGGCCGAACCTAAGTTTGACAAAGTGCTCATAAAACCACGAAAATTTTGTATGGGGAAAATTAAATATCTCCTTTCGGCAGATTTTCTGATGGATTCGTGTAAAGACCATGGTTCTTAGTAGGAATCCAAAAGTTCAGTCAGTTCGGTGACATAAGGCCAAAAATGTGACCGAACCCAAGTATTAAAAACACCGACCCCAAGTACTTAAACTAGCGAACCCAAGTGTGAAAACGATGATATTTTTTTCGAAATCTTCTTTTGGCAATTTTTTTGTTTGATTCGGGTACAGACCATGATTGTTAGTAAGAATCCGAAATTTCAGTCCATTTGGTGCTATAGTGCCAAAGTTATGGCCGAACCTAAGATTGACAAAGTGCTAATAAAACGATGAAAATTTTGTATGAAGAAAATTAAAATTCTTCTATTGGCAGATTTTCTGATGGATTCGTGTTAAGACCATGGTTCTTAGTAGGAATCCAAAAGTTCAGTCAGTTCGGTGCCATAAGGCCAAAAATATGACCGAACCCAAGTATTAAAAACACCGACCCCAAGTACTTAAACTAGCGAACCCAAGTGTGAAAACGATGTTTTTTTTTTCGAAATCTTCTTTTGGAAATTTTTTTTGTTTGATTCAAGTACAGACCATGATTCTTAGTAAGAATCCGAAATTTCAGTCCATTTGGTGCCATAGTGTTAAAGTTATGGCCGAACCTAAGTTTGACAAAGTGCCCATAAAACCACGAAAATTTTGTATGGGGAAAATTAAATATCTCATTTCGGCTGATTTTATGATCGATTCGGGTATCGACCATGATTCTTAGTAAGAATCCGAAATTTCAGTCCATTTGGTGCTATAGTGCCAAAGTTATGGCCGAACCTAAGATTGACAAAAGGCTAATAAAACGATGAAAATTTTGTATGAAGAAAATTAAAATTCTTCTATTGGCAGATTTTCTGATGGATTCGTGTTAAGACCATGGTTCTTAGTAGGAATCCAAAAGTTCAGTCAGTTCGGTGCCATAAGGCCAAATATATGACCGAACCCAAGTATTAAAACCACCGACCCCAAGTACTTAAACGAGCGAACCCAAGTGTGAAAACGATGATATGTTTTTCGAAATCTTCTTTTGGAAAATTTTTTGATTGATTCGGGTACAGACCATGATTCTTAGTAAGAATCCGAAATTTCAGTCCATTTGGTGCCATAGTGTTAAAGTTATGGCCGAACCTAAGTTTGACAAAGTGCCCATAAAACCACGAAAATTTTGTATGGGGAAAATTAAATATCTCATTTCGGCTGATTTTATGATCGATTCGGGTATCGACCATGATTCTTAGTAAGAATCCGAAATTTCAGTCCATTTGGTGCCATAGTGCCAAAGTTATGGCCGAACCTAAGTTTGACAAAGTGCTCATAAAACCACGAAAATTTTGTATGGGGAAAATTAAATATCTCCTTTCGGCAGATTTTCTGATGGATTCGTGTAAAGACCATGGTTCTTAGTAGGAATCCAAAAGTTCAGTCAGTTCGGTGACATAAGGCCAAAAATGTGACCGAACCCAAGTATTAAAATTACCGACCCCAAGTACTTAAACTAGCGAACCCAAGTGTGAAAACGATGATATTTTTTTCGAAATCTTCTTTTGGCAATTTTTTTGTTTGATTCGGGTTCAGACCATGATTGTTAGTAAGAATCCGAAATTTCAGTCCATTTGGTGCTATAGTGCCAAAGTTATGGCCGAACCTAAGATTGACAAAAGGCTAATAAAACGATGAAAATTTTGTATGAAGAAAATTAAAATTCTTCTATTGGCAGATTTTCTGATGGATTCGTGTTAAGACCATGGTTCTTAGTAGGAATCCAAAAGTTCAGTCAGTTCGGTGCCATAAGGCCAAAAATATGACCGAACCCAAGTATTAAAAACACCGACCCCAAGTACTTAAACTAGCGAACCCAAGTGTGAAAACGATGATATATTTTTCGAAATCTTCTTTTGGAAAATTTTTTGATTGATTCGGGTACAGACCATGATTCTTAGTAAGAATCCGAAATTTCAGTCCATTTGGTGCCATAGTGTTAAAGTTATGGCCGAACCTAAGTTTGACAAAGTGCCCATAAAACCACGAAAATTTTGTATGGGGAAAATTAAATATCTCATTTCGGCTGATTTTATGATCGATTCGGGTATCGACCATGATTCTTAGTAAGAATCCGAAATTTCAGTCCATTTGGTGCCATAGTGCCAAAGTTATGGCCGAACCTAAGTTTGACAAAGTGCTCATAAAACCACGAAAATTTTGTATGGGGAAAATTAAATATCTCCTTTCGGCAGATTTTCTGATGGATTCGTGTAAAGACCATGGTTCTTAGTAGGAATCCAAAAGTTCAGTCAGTTCGGTGACATAAGGCCAAAAATGTGACCGAACCCAAGTATTAAAATTACCGACCCCAAGTACTTAAACTAGCGAACCCAAGTGTGAAAACGATGATATTTTTTTCGAAATCTTCTTTTGGCAATTTTTTTGTTTGATTCGGGTACAGACCATGATTGTTAGTAAGAATCCGAAATTTCAGTCCATTTGGTGCTATAGTGCCACAGTTATGGCCGAACCTAAGATTGACAAAGTGCTAATAAAACGATGAAAATTTTGTATGAAGAAAATTAAAATTCTTCTATTGGCAGATTTTCTGATGGATTCGTGTTAAGACCATGGTTCTTAGTAGGAATCCAAAAGTTCAGTCAGTTCGGTGCCATAAGGCCAAAAATATGACCGAACCCAAGTATTAAAAACACCGACCCCAAGTACTTAAACTAGCGAACCCAAGTGTGAAAACGATGTTTTTTTTTTCGAAATCTTCTTTTGGAAATTTTTTTTGTTTGATTCAAGTACAGACCATGATTCTTAGTAAGAATCTGAAATTTCAGTCCATTTGGTGCCATAGTGTTAAAGTTATGGCCGAACCTAAGTTTGACAAAGTGCCCATAAAACCACGAAAATTTTGTATGGGGAAAATTAAATATCTCATTTCGGCAGATTTTCTGATGGATTCGTGTAAAGACCATGGTTCTTAGTAGGAATCCAAAAGTTCAGTCAGTTCGGTGACATAAGGCCAAAAATGTGACCGAACCCAAGTATTAAAAACACCGACCCCAAGTACTTAAACTAGCGAACCCAAGTGTGAAAACGATGATATTTTTTTCGAAATCTTCTTTTGGCAATTTTTTTGTTTGATTCGGGTACAGACCATGATTGTTAGTAAGAATCCGAAATTTCAGTCCATTTGGTGCTATAGTGCCAAAGTTATGGCCGAACCTAAGATTGACAAAGTGCTAATAAAACGATGAAAATTTTGTATGAAGAAAATTAAAATTCTTCTATTGGCAGATTTTCTGATGGATTCGTGTTAAGACCATGGTTCTTAGTAGGAATCCAAAAGTTCAGTCAGTTCGGTGCCATAAGGCCAAAAATATGACCGAACCCAAGTATTAAAAACACCGACCCCAAGTACTTAAACTAGCGAACCCAAGTGTGAAAACGATGTTTTTTTTTTCGAAATCTTCTTTTGGAAATTTTTTTTGTTTGATTCAAGTACAGACCATGATTCTTAGTAAGAATCCGAAATTTCAGTCCATTTGGTGCCATAGTGTTAAAGTTATGGCCGAACCTAAGTTTGACAAAGTGCCCATAAAACCACGAAAATTTTGTATGGGGAAAATTAAATATCTCATTTCGGCTGATTTTATGATCGATTCGGGTATCGACCATGATTCTTAGTAAGAATCCGAAATTTCAGTCCATTTGGTGCTATAGTGCCAAAGTTATGGCCGAACCTAAGATTGACAAAAGGCTAATAAAACGATGAAAATTTTGTATGAAGAAAATTAAAATTCTTCTATTGGCAGATTTTCTGATGGATTCGTGTTAAGACCATGGTTCTTAGTAGGAATCCAAAAGTTCAGTCAGTTCGGTGCCATAAGGCCAAAAATATGACCGAACCCAAGTATTAAAAACACCGACCCCAAGTACTTAAACTAGCGAACCCAAGTGTGAAAACGATGATATATTTTTCGAAATCTTCTTTTGGAAAATTTTTTGATTGATTCGGGTACAGACCATGATTCTTAGTAAGAATCCGAAATTTCAGTCCATTTGGTGCCATAGTGTTAAAGTTATGGCCGAACCTAAGTTTGACAAAGTGCCCATAAAACCACGAAAATTTTGTATGGGGAAAATTAAATATCTCATTTCGGCTGATTTTATGATCGATTCGGGTATCGACCATGATTCTTAGTAAGAATCCGAAATTTCAGTCCATTTGGTGCCATAGTGCCAAAGTTATGGCCGAACCTAAGTTTGACAAAGTGCTCATAAAACCACGAAAATTTTGTATGGGGAAAATTAAATATCTCCTTTCGGCAGATTTTCTGATGGATTCGTGTAAAGACCATGGTTCTTAGTAGGAATCCAAAAGTTCAGTCAGTTCGGTGACATAAGGCCAAAAATGTGACCGAACCCAAGTATTAAAATTACCGACCCCAAGTACTTAAACTAGCGAACCCAAGTGTGAAAACGATGATATTTTTTTCGAAATCTTCTTTTGGCAATTTTTTTGTTTGATTCGGGTACAGACCATGATTGTTAGTAAGAATCCGAAATTTCAGTCCATTTGGTGCTATAGTGCCACAGTTATGGCCGAACCTAAGATTGACAAAGTGCTAATAAAACGATGAAAATTTTGTATGAAGAAAATTAAAATTCTTCTATTGGCAGATTTTCTGATGGATTCGTGTTAAGACCATGGTTCTTAGTAGGAATCCAAAAGTTCAGTCAGTTCGGTGCCATAAGGCCAAAAATATGACCGAACCCAAGTATTAAAAACACCGACCCCAAGTACTTAAACTAGCGAACCCAAGTGTGAAAACGATGTTTTTTTTTTCGAAATCTTCTTTTGGAAATTTTTTTTGTTTGATTCAAGTACAGACCATGATTCTTAGTAAGAATCTGAAATTTCAGTCCATTTGGTGCCATAGTGTTAAAGTTATGGCCGAACCTAAGTTTGACAAAGTGCCCATAAAACCACGAAAATTTTGTATGGGGAAAATTAAATATCTCATTTCGGCTGATTTTATGATTGATTCGGGTTCAGACCATGATTGTTAGTAAGAATCCGAAATTTCAGTCCATTTGGTGCTATAGTGCCAAAGTTATGGCCGAACCTAAGATTGACAAAAGGCTAATAAAACGATGAAAATTTTGTATGAAGAAAATTAAAATTCTTCTATTGGCAGATTTTCTGATGGATTCGTGTTAAGACCATGGTTCTTAGTAGGAATCCAAAAGTTCAGTCAGTTCGGTGCCATAAGGCCAAAAATATGACCGAACCCAAGTATTAAAAACACCGACCCCAAGTACTTAAACTAGCGACCCCAAGTGTGAAAACGATGATATATTTTTCGAAATCTTCTTTTGGAAAATTTTTTGATTGATTCGGGTACAAACCATGATTCTTAGTAAGAATCCGAAATTTCAGTCCATTTGGTGCCATAGTGTTAAAGTTATGGCCGAACCTAAGTTTGACAAAGTGCCCATAAAACCACGAAAATTTTGTATGGGGAAAATTAAATATCTCATTTCGGCTGTTTTTATACTTGATTCGGGTACAGACCATGATTCTTAGTAAGAATCCGAAATTTCAGTCCATTTGGTGCCATAGTGCCAAAGTTATGGCCGAACCTAAGTTTGACAAAGTGCCAAAGTTATGGCCGAACCTAAGATAGACAAAGTGCTAATAAAACGATGAAAATTTTGTATGGGGAAAATTAAATATCTCATTTCGGCTGTTTTTATACTTGATTCGGGTACAGACCATGATTCTTAGTAAGAATCAGAAATTTAGTCCATTTGGTGCCATAGTGCCAAAGTTATGGCCGAACCTAAGTTTGACAAAGTGCCCATAAAACCACGAAAATTTTGTATGGGGAAAATTAAATATCTCCTTTCGGCAGATTTTCTGATGGATTCGTGTAAAGACCATGGTTCTTAGTAGGAATCCAAAAGTTCAGTCAGTTCGGTGCCATAAGGCCAAAAATATGACCGAACCCAAGTTTTAAAAACACCGACCCCAAGTACTTAAACTAGCGAACCCAAGTGTGAAAACGATGATATATTTTTCGAAATCTTCTTTTGGAAAATTTTTTGATTGATTCGGGTACAGACCATGATTCTTAGTAAGAATCCGAAATTTCAGTCCATTTGGTGCCATAGTGAGAAAGTTATGGCCGAACCTAAGTTTGACAAAGTGCCCATAGAACCACGAAAATTTTGTATGGGGAAAATTAAATATCTCATTTCGGCTGATTTTATGATCGATTCGGGTATCGACCATGATTCTTAGTAAGAATCCGAAATTTCAGTCCATTTGGTGCTATAGTGCCAAAGTTATGGCCGAACCTAAGATTGACAAAGTGCTAATAAAACGATGAAAATTTTGTATGAAGAAAATTAAAATTCTTCTATTGGCAGATTTTCTGATGGATTCGTGTTAAGACCATGGTTCTTAGTAGGAATCCAAAGGTTCAGTCAGTTCGGTGCCATAAGGCCAAAAATATGACCGAACCCAAGTATTAAAAACACCGACCCCAAGTACTTAAACTAGCGAACCCAAGTGTGAAAACGATGATATATTTTTCGAAATCTTCTTTTGGAAAATTTTTTGATTGATTCGGGTACAGACCATGATTCTTAGTAAGAATCCGAAATTTCAGTCCATTTGGTGCCATAGTGTTAAAGTTATGGCCGAACCTAAGTTTGACAAAGTGCCCATAAAACCACGAAAATTTTGTATGGGGAAAATTAAATATCTCATTTCGGCTGATTTTATGATCGATTCGGGTATCGACCATGATTCTTAGTAAGAATCCGAAATTTCAGTCCATTTGGTGCCATAGTGCCAAAGTTATGGCCGAACCTAAGTTTGACAAAGTGCTCATAAAACCACGAAAATTTTGTATGGGGAAAATTAAATATCTCCTTTCGGCAGATTTTCTGATGGATTCGTGTAAAGACCATGGTTCTTAGTAGGAATCCAAAAGTTCAGTCAGTTCGGTGACATAAGGCCAAAAATGTGACCGAACCCAAGTATTAAAATTACCGACCCCAAGTACTTAAACTAGCGAACCCAAGTGTGAAAACGATGATATTTTTTTCGAAATCTTCTTTTGGCAATTTTTTTGTTTGATTCGGGTACAGACCATGATTGTTAGTAAGAATCCGAAATTTCAGTCCATTTGGTGCTATAGTGCCAAAGTTATGGCCGAACCTAAGATTGACAAAAGGCTAATAAAACGATGAAAATTTTGTATGAAGAAAATTAAAATTCTTCTATTGGCAGATTTTCTGATGGATTCGTGTTAAGACCATGGTTCTTAGTAGGAATCCAAAAGTTCAGTCAGTTCGGTGCCATAAGGCCAAAAATATGACCGAACCCAAGTATTAAAAACACCGACCCCAAGTACTTAAACTAGCGAACCCAAGTGTGAAAACGATGATATATTTTTCGAAATCTTCTTTTGGAAAATTTTTTGATTGATTCGGGTACAGACCATGATTCTTAGTAAGAATCCGAAATTTCAGTCCATTTGGTGCCATAGTGTTAAAGTTATGGCCGAACCTAAGTTTGACAAAGTGCCCATAAAACCACGAAAATTTTGTATGGGGAAAATTAAATATCTCATTTCGGCTGATTTTATGATCGATTCGGGTATCGACCATGATTCTTAGTAAGAATCCGAAATTTCAGTCCATTTGGTGCCATAGTGCCAAAGTTATGGCCGAACCTAAGTTTGACAAAGTGCTCATAAAACCACGAAAATTTTGTATGGGGAAAATTAAATATCTCCTTTCGGCAGATTTTCTGATGGATTCGTGTAAAGACCATGGTTCTTAGTAGGAATCCAAAAGTTCAGTCAGTTCGGTGACATAAGGCCAAAAATGTGACCGAACCCAAGTATTAAAATTACCGACCCCAAGTACTTAAACTAGCGAACCCAAGTGTGAAAACGATGATATTTTTTTCGAAATCTTCTTTTGGCAATTTTTTTGTTTGATTCGGGTACAGACCATGATTGTTAGTAAGAATCCGAAATTTCAGTCCATTTGGTGCTATAGTGCCACAGTTATGGCCGAACCTAAGATTGACAAAGTGCTAATAAAACGATGAAAATTTTGTATGAAGAAAATTAAAATTCTTCTATTGGCAGATTTTCTGATGGATTCGTGTTAAGACCATGGTTCTTAGTAGGAATCCAAAAGTTCAGTCAGTTCGGTGCCATAAGGCCAAAAATATGACCGAACCCAAGTATTAAAAACACCGACCCCAAGTACTTAAACTAGCGAACCCAAGTGTGAAAACGATGTTTTTTTTTTCGAAATCTTCTTTTGGAAATTTTTTTTGTTTGATTCAAGTACAGACCATGATTCTTAGTAAGAATCTGAAATTTCAGTCCATTTGGTGCCATAGTGTTAAAGTTATGGCCGAACCTAAGTTTGACAAAGTGCCCATAAAACCACGAAAATTTTGTATGGGGAAAATTAAATATCTCATTTCGGCTGATTTTATGATTGATTCGGGTTCAGACCATGATTGTTAGTAAGAATCCGAAATTTCAGTCCATTTGGTGCTATAGTGCCAAAGTTATGGCCGAACCTAAGATTGACAAAAGGCTAATAAAACGATGAAAATTTTGTATGAAGAAAATTAAAATTCTTCTATTGGCAGATTTTCTGATGGATTCGTGTTAAGACCATGGTTCTTAGTAGGAATCCAAAAGTTCAGTCAGTTCGGTGCCATAAGGCCAAAAATATGACCGAACCCAAGTATTAAAAACACCGACCCCAAGTACTTAAACTAGCGACCCCAATTGTGAAAACGATGATATATTTTTCGAAATCTTCTTTTGGAAAATTTTTTGATTGATTCGGGTACAAACCATGATTCTTAGTAAGAATCCGAAATTTCAGTCCATTTGGTGCCATAGTGTTAAAGTTATGGCCGAACCTAAGTTTGACAAAGTGCCCATAAAACCACGAAAATTTTGTATGGGGAAAATTAAATATCTCATTTCGGCTGTTTTTATACTTGATTCGGGTACAGACCATGATTCTTAGTAAGAATCCGAAATTTCAGTAAATTTGGTGCCATAGTGCCAAAGTTATGGCCGAACCTAAGTTTGACAAAGTGCCAAAGTTATGGCCGAACCTAAGATAGACAAAGTGCTAATAAAACGATGAAAATTTTGTATGGGGAAAATTAAATATCTCATTTCGGCTGTTTTTATACTTGATTCGGGTACAGACCATGATTCTTAGTAAGAATCAGAAATTTAGTCCATTTGGTGCCATAGTGCCAAAGTTATGGCCGAACCTAAGTTTGACAAAGTGCCCATAAAACCACGAAAATTTTGTATGGGGAAAATTAAATATCTCCTTTCGGCAGATTTTCTGATGGATTCGTGTAAAGACCATGGTTCTTAGTAGGAATCCAAAAGTTCAGTCAGTTCGGTGCCATAAGGCCAAAAATATGACCGAACCCAAGTTTTAAAAACACCGACCCCAAGTACTTAAACTAGCGAACCCAAGTGTGAAAACGATGATATATTTTTCGAAATCTTCTTTTGGAAAATTTTTTGATTGATTCGGGTACAGACCATGATTCTTAGTAAGAATCCGAAATTTCAGTCCATTTGGTGCCATAGTGAGAAAGTTATGGCCGAACCTAAGTTTGACAAAGTGCCCATAGAACCACGAAAATTTTGTATGGGGAAAATTAAATATCTCATTTCGGCTGATTTTATGATCGATTCGGGTATCGACCATGATTCTTAGTAAGAATCCGAAATTTCAGTCCATTTGGTGCTATAGTGCCAAAGTTATGGCCGAACCTAAGATTGACAAAGTGCTAATAAAACGATGAAAATTTTGTATGAAGAAAATTAAAATTCTTCTATTGGCAGATTTTCTGATGGATTCGTGTTAAGACCATGGTTCTTAGTAGGAATCCAAAGGTTCAGTCAGTTCGGTGCCATAAGGCCAAAAATATGACCGAACCCAAGTATTAAAAACACCGACCCCAAGTACTTAAACTAGCGAACCCAAGTGTGAAAACGATGATATATTTTTCGAAATCTTCTTTTGGAAAATTTTTTGATTGATTCGGGTACAGACCATGATTCTTAGTAAGAATCCGAAATTTCAGTCCATTTGGTGCCATAGTGTTAAAGTTATGGCCGAACCTAAGTTTGACAAAGTGCCCATAAAACCACGAAAATTTTGTATGGGGAAAATTAAATATCTCATTTCGGCTGATTTTATGATCGATTCGGGTATCGACCATGATTCTTAGTAAGAATCCGAAATTTCAGTCCATTTGGTGCCATAGTGCCAAAGTTATGGCCGAACCTAAGTTTGACAAAGTGCTCATAAAACCACGAAAATTTTGTATGGGGAAAATTAAATATCTCCTTTCGGCAGATTTTCTGATGGATTCGTGTAAAGACCATGGTTCTTAGTAGGAATCCAAAAGTTCAGTCAGTTCGGTGACATAAGGCCAAAAATGTGACCGAACCCAAGTATTAAAATTACCGACCCCAAGTACTTAAACTAGCGAACCCAAGTGTGAAAACGATGATATTTTTTTCGAAATCTTCTTTTGGCAATTTTTTTGTTTGATTCGGGTACAGACCATGATTGTTAGTAAGAATCCGAAATTTCAGTCCATTTGGTGCTATAGTGCCAAAGTTATGGCCGAACCTAAGATTGACAAAGTGCTAATAAAACGATGAAAATTTTGTATGAAGAAAATTAAAATTCTTCTATTGGCAGATTTTCTGATGGATTCGTGTTAAGACCATGGTTCTTAGTAGGAATCCAAAAGTTCAGTCAGTTCGGTGCCATAAGGCCAAAAATATGACCGAACCCAAGTATTAAAAACACCGACCCCAAGTACTTAAACTAGCGAACCCAAGTGTGAAAACGATGTTTTTTTTTTCGAAATCTTCTTTTGGAATTTTTTTTTGTTTGATTCAAGTACAGACCATGATTCTTAGTAAGAATCCGAAATTTCAGTCCATTTGGTGCCATAGTGTTAAAGTTATGGCCGAACCTAAGTTTGACAAAGTGCCCATAAAACCACGAAAATTTTGTATGGGGAAAATTAAATATCTCATTTCGGCTGATTTTATGATTGATTCGGGTTCAGACCATGATTGTTAGTAAGAATCCGAAATTTCAGTCCATTTGGTGCTATAGTGCCAAAGTTATGGCCGAACCTAAGATTGACAAAAGGCTAATAAAACGATGAAAATTTTGTATGAAGAAAATTAAAATTCTTCTACTGGCAGATTTTCTGATGGATTCGTGTTAAGACCATGGTTCTTAGTAGGAATCCAAAAGTTCAGTCAGTTCGGTGCCATAAGGCCAAAAATATGACCGAACCCAAGTATTAAAAACACCGACCCCAAGTACTTAAACTAGCGACCCCAAGTGTGAAAACGATGATATATTTTTCGAAATCTTCTTTTGGAAAATTTTTTGATTGATTCGGGTACAAACCATGATTCTTAGTAAGAATCCGAAATTTCAGTCCATTTGGTGCCATAGTGTTAAAGTTATGGCCGAACCTAAGTTTGACAAAGTGCCCATAAAACCACGAAAATTTTGTATGGGGAAAATTAAATATCTCATTTCGGCTGTTTTTATACTTGATTCGGGTACAGACCATGATTCTTAGTAAGAATCCGAAATTTCAGTCCATTTAGTGCCATAGTGCCAAAGTTATGGCCGAACCTAAGTTTGACAAAGTGCCAAAGTTATGGCCGAACCTAAGATTGACAAAGTGCTAATAAAACGATGAAAATTTTGTATGGGGAAAATTAAATATCTCATTTCGGCTGTTTTTATACTTGATTCGGGTACAGACCATGATTCTTAGTAAGAATCCGAAATTTCAGTCCATTTGGTGCCATAGTGAGAAAGTTATGGCCGATCCTAAGTTTGACAAAGTGCCCATAGAACCACGAAAATTTTGTATGGGGAAAATTAAATATCTCATTTCGGCTGATTTTATGATCGATTCGGGTATCGACCATGATTCTTAGTAAGAATCCGAAATTTCAGTCCATTTGGTGCCATAGTGCCAAAGTTATGGCCGAACCTAAGTTTGACAAAGTGCTCATAAAACCACGAAAATTTTGTATGGGGAAAATTAAATATCTCCTTTCGGCAGATTTTCTGATGGATTCGTGTAAAGACCATGGTTCTTAGTAGGAATCCAAAAGTTCAGTCAGTTCGGTGACATAAGGCCAAAAATGTGACCGAACCCAAGTATTAAAAACACCGACCCCAAGTACTTAAACTAGCGAACCCAAGTGTGAAAACGATGATATTTTTTTCGAAATCTTCTATTGGCAAATTTTTTGTTTGATTCGGGTACAGACCATGATTCTTAGTAAGAATCCGAAATTTCAGTCCATTTGGTGCCATAGTGCCAAAGTTATGGCCGAACCTAAGTTTGACAAAGTGCTAATAAAACGATGAAAATTTTGTATGAAGAAAATTAAAATTCTTCTATTGGCAGATTTTCTGATGGATTCGTGTAAAGACCATGGTTCTTAGTAGGAATCCAAAATTTCAGTCAGTTAAGTGCCATAAGGCCAAAAATATGACCGAACCCAAGTATTAAAAACACCGACCCCAAGTACTTAAACTAGCGAACCCAAGTGTGAAAACGATGATATTTTTTTCGAAATCTTCTTTTGGAAAATTTTTTTGTTTGATTCAAGTACAGACCATGATTCTTAGTAAGAATCCGAAATTTCAGTCCATTTGGTGCCATAGTGTTAAAGTTATGGCCGAACCTAAGTTTGACAAAGTGCCCATAAAACCACGAAAATTTTGTATGGGGAAAATTAAATATCTCATTTCGGCTGATTTTATGATCGATTCGGGTATCGACCATGATTCTTAGTAAGAATCCGAAATTTCAGTCCATTTGGTGCCATAGTGCCAAAGTTATGGCCGAACCTAAGTTTGACAAAGTGCTCATAAAACCACGAAAATTTTGTATGGGGAAAATTAAATATCTCCTTTCGGCAGATTTTCTGATGGATTCGTGTAAAGACCATGGTTCTTAGTAGGAATCCAAAAGTTCAGTCAGTTCGGTGCCATAAGGCCAAAAATATGACCGAACCCAAGTATTAAAAACACCGACCCCAAGTACTTAAACTAGCGAACCCAAGTGTGAAAACGATGATATATTTTTCGAAATCTTCTTTTGGAAAATTTTTTGATTGATTCGGGAACAGACCATGATTCTTAGTAAGAATCCGAAATTTCAGTCCATTTGGTGCCATAGTGCCAAAGTTATGGCCGAACCTAAGTTTGACAAAGTGCTCATAAAACCACGAAAATTTTGTATGGGGAAAATTAAATATCTCCTTTCGGCAGATTTTCTGATGGATTCGTGTAAAGACCATGGTTCTTAGTAGGAATCCAAAAGTTCAGTCAGTTCGGTGACATAAGGCCAAAAATGTGACCGAACCCAAGTATTAAAAACACCGACCCCAAGTACTTAAACTAGCGAACCCAAGTGTGAAAACGATGATATTTTTTTCGAAATCTTCTTTTGGCAATTTTTTTGTTTGATTCGGGTACAGACCATGATTGTTAGTAAGAATCCGAAATTTCAGTCCATTTGGTGCTATAGTGCCAAAGTTATGGCCGAACCTAAGATTGACAAAGTGCTAATAAAACGATGAAAATTTTGTATGAAGAAAATTAAAATTCTTCTATTGGCAGATTTTCTGATGGATTCGTGTTAAGACCATGGTTCTTAGTAGGAATCCAAAAGTTCAGTCAGTTCGGTGCCATAAGGCCAAAAATATGACCGAACCCAAGTATTAAAAACACCGACCCCAAGTACTTAAACTAGCGAACCCAAGTGTGAAAACGATGATATTTTTTTCGAAATCTTCTTTTGGAAAATTTTTTTGTTTGATTCAAGTAAAAACCATGATTCTTAGTAAGAATCCGAAATTTCAGTCCATTTGGTGCCATAGTGTTAAAGTTATGGCCGAACCTAAGTTTGACAAAGTGCCCATAAAACCACGAAAATTTTGTATGGGGAAAATTAAATATCTAATTTCGGCTGTTTTTATACTTGATTCGGGTACAGACCATGATTCTTAGTAAGAATCCGAAATTTCAGTCCATTTGGTGCCATAGTGCCAAAGTTATGGCCGAACCTAAGTTTGACAAAGTGCCCATAAAACCACGAAAATTTTGTATGGGGAAAATTAAATATCTCCTTTCGGCAGATTTTCTGATGGATTCGTGTAAAGACCATGGTTCTTAGTAGGAATCCAAAAGTTCAGTCAGTTCGGTGCCATAATGCCAAAAATATGACCGAACCCAAGTATTAAAAACACCGACCCCAAGTACTTAAACTAGCGAACCCAAGTGTGAAAACGATGATATATTTTTCGAAATCTTCTTTTGGAAAATTTTTTGATTGATTCGGGTACAGACCATGATTCTTAGTAAGAATCCGAAATTTCAGTCCATTTGGTGCCATAGTGTTAAAGTTATGGCCGAACCTAAGTTTGACAAAGTGCCCATAAAACCACGAAAATTTTGTATGGGGAAATTTAAATATCTCATTTCGGCTGATTTTATGATCGATTCGGGTATCGACCATGATTCTTAGTAAGAATCCGAAATTTCAGTCCATTTGGTGCCATAGTGCCAAAGTTATGGCCGAACCTAAGTTTGACAAAGTGCTCATAAAACCACGAAAATTTTGTATGGGGAAAATTAAATATCTCCTTTCGGCAGATTTTCTGATGGATTCGTGTAAAGACCATGGTTCTTAGTAGGAATCCAAAAGTTCAGTCAGTTCGGTGCCATAAGGCCAAAAATATGACCGAACCCAAGTATTAAAAACACCGACCCCAAGTACTTAAACTAGCGAACCCAAGTGTGAAAACGATGATATATTTTTCGAAATCTTCTTTTGGAAAATTTTTTGATTGATTCGGGAACAGACCATGATTCTTAGTAAGAATCCGAAATTTCAGTCCATTTGGTGCCATAGTGCCAAAGTTATGGCCGAACCTAAGTTTGACAAAGTGCTCATAAAACCACGAAAATTTTGTATGGGGAAAATTAAATATCTCCTTTCGGCAGATTTTCTGATGGATTCGTGTAAAGACCATGGTTCTTAGTAGGAATCCAAAAGTTCAGTCAGTTCGGTGACATAAGGCCAAAAATGTGACCGAACCCAAGTATTAAAAACACCGACCCCAAGTACTTAAACTAGCGAACCCAAGTGTGAAAACGATGATATTTTTTTCGAAATCTTCTTTTGGCAATTTTTTTGTTTGATTCGGGTACAGACCATGATTGTTAGTAAGAATCCGAAATTTCAGTCCATTTGGTGCTATAGTGCCAAAGTTATGGCCGAACCTAAGATTGACAAAGTGCTAATAAAACGATGAAAATTTTGTATGAAGAAAATTAAAATTCTTCTATTGGCAGATTTTCTGATGGATTCGTGTTAAGACCATGGTTCTTAGTAGGAATCCAAAAGTTCAGTCAGTTCGGTGCCATAAGGCCAAAAATATGACCGAACCCAAGTATTAAAAACACCGACCCCAAGTACTTAAACTAGCGAACCCAAGTGTGAAAACGATGATATTTTTTTCGAAATCTTCTTTTGGAAAATTTTTTTGTTTGATTCAAGTACAAACCATGATTCTTAGTAAGAATCCGAAATTTCAGTCCATTTGGTGCCATAGTGTTAAAGTTATGGCCGAACCTAAGTTTGACAAAGTGCCCATAAAACCACGAAAATTTTGTATGGGGAAAATTAAATATCTAATTTCGGCTGTTTTTATACTTGATTCGGGTACAGACCATGATTCTTAGTAAGAATCCGAAATTTCAGTCCATTTGGTGCCATAGTGCCAAAGTTATGGCCGAACCTAAGTTTGACAAAGTGCCCATAAAACCACGAAAATTTTGTATGGGGAAAATTAAATATCTCCTTTCGGCAGATTTTCTGATGGATTCGTGTAAAGACCATGGTTCTTAGTAGGAATCCAAAAGTTCAGTCAGTTCGGTGCCATAATGCCAAAAATATGACCGAACCCAAGTATTAAAAACACCGACCCCAAGTACTTAAACTAGCGAACCCAAGTGTGAAAACGATGATATATTTTTCGAAATCTTCTTTTGGAAAATTTTTTGATTGATTCGGGTACAGACCATGATTCTTAGTAAGAATCCGAAATTTCAGTCCATTTGGTGCCATAGTGTTAAAGTTATGGCCGAACCTAAGTTTGACAAAGTGCCCATAAAACCACGAAAATTTTGTATGGGGAAAATTAAATATCTCATTTCGGCTGATTTTATGATCGATTCGGGTATCGACCATGATTCTTAGTAAGAATCCGAAATTTCAGTCCATTTGGTGCCATAGTGCCAAAGTTATGGCCGAACCTAAGTTTGACAAAGTGCTCATAAAACCACGAAAATTTTGTATGGGGAAAATTAAATATCTCCTTTCGGCAGATTTTCTGATGGATTCGTGTAAAGACCATGGTTCTTAGTAGGAATCCAAAA
Source organism: Limnephilus lunatus (assembly GCA_917563855.2). Taxonomy (NCBI): domain Eukaryota; kingdom Metazoa; phylum Arthropoda; class Insecta; order Trichoptera; family Limnephilidae; genus Limnephilus; species Limnephilus lunatus. The sequence goes on along the minus strand of OU830598.1, from coordinate 70,788,573 downwards.
GTTCAGTCAGTTCGGTGCCATAAGGCCAAAAATATGACCGAACCCAAGTATTAAAAACACCGACCCCAAGTACTTAAACTAGCGAACCCAAGTGTGAAAACGATGATATATTTTTCGAAATCTTCTTTTGGAAAATTTTTTGATTGATTCGGGTACAGACCATGATTCTTAGTAAGAATCCGAAATTTCAGTCCATTTGGTGCCATAGTGCCAAAGTTATGGCCGAACCTAAGTTTGACAAAGTGCCCATAAAACCACGAAAATTTTGTATGGGGAAAATTAAATATCTCATTTCGGCTGATTTTATGATCGATTCGGGTATCGACCATGATTCTTAGTAAGAATCCGAAATTTCAGTCCATTTGGTGCCATAGTGCCAAAGTTATGGCCGAACCTAAGTTTGACAAAGTGCTCATAAAACCACGAAAATTTTGTATGGGGAAAATTAAATATCTCCTTTCGGCAGATTTTCTGATGGATTCGTGTAAAGACCATGGTTCTTAGTAGGAATCCAAAAGTTCAGTCAGTTCGGTGACATAAGGCCAAAAATGTGACCGAACCCAAGTATTAAAAACACCGACCCCAAGTACTTAAACTAGCGAACCCAAGTGAGAAAACGATGATATTTTTTTCGAAATCTTCTTTTGGCAATTTTTTTGTTTGATTCGGGTACAGACCATGATTGTTAGTAAGAATCCGAAATTTCAGTCCATTTGGTGCTATAGTGCCAAAGTTATGGCCGAACCTAAGATTGACAAAGTGCTAATAAAACGATGAAAATTTTGTATGAAGAAAATTAAAATTCTTCTATTGGCAGATTTTCTGATGGATTCGTGTTAAGACCATGGTTCTTAGTAGGAATCCAAAGGTTCAGTCAGTTCGGTGCCATAAGGCCAAAAATATGACCGAACCCAAGTATTAAAAACACCGACCCCAAGTACTTAAACTAGCGAACCTAAGTGTGAAAACGATGATATTTTTTTCGAAATCTTCTTTTGGAAAATTTTTTTGTTTGATTCAAGTACAGACCATGATTCTTAGTAAGAATCCGAAATTTCAGTCCATTTGGTGCCATAGTGTTAAAGTTATGGCCGAACCTAAGTTTGACAAAGTGCCCATAAAACCACGAAAATTTTGTATGCGGAAAATTAAATATCTCATTTCGGCTGATTTTATGATTGATTCGGGTACAGACCATGATTGTTAGTAAGAATCCGAAATTTCAGTCCATTTGGTGCTATAGTGCCAAAGTTATGGCCGAACCTAAGATTGACAAAGTGCTAATAAAACGATGAAAATTTTGTAGGAAGAAAATTAAAATTCTTCTATTGGCAGATTTTCTGATGGATTCGTGTTAAGACCATGGTTCTTAGTAGGAATCCAAAAGTTCAGTCAGTTCGGTGCCATAAGGCCAAAAATATGACCGAACCCAAGTATTAAAAACACCGACCCCAAGTACTTAAACTAGCGAACCCAAGTGTGAAAACGATGATATATTTTTCGAAATCTTCTTTTGGAAAATTTATTGATTGATTCGGGTACAGACCATGATTCTTAGTAAGAATCCGAAATTTCAGTCCATTTGGTGCCATAGTGCCAAAGTTATGGCCGAACCTAAGTTTGACAAAGTTCACATAAAACCACGAAAATTTTGTATGGGGAAAATTAAATATCTCATTTCGGCTGATTTTATGATCGATTCGGGTATCGACCATAATTCTTAGTAAGAATCCGAAATTTCAGTCCATTTGGTGCCATAGTGCCAAAGTTATGGCCGAACCTAAGTTTGACAAAGTGCTCATAAAACCACGAAAATTTTGTATGGGGAAAATTAAATATCTCCTTTCGGCAGATTTTCTGATGGATTCGTGTAAAGACCATGGTTCTTAGTAGGAATACAAAAGTTCAGTCAGTTCGGTGCCATAAGGCCAAAAATATGACCGAACCCAAGTATTAAAAACACCGACCCCAAGTACTTAAACTAGCGAACCCAAGTGTGAAAACGATGATATATTTTTCGAAATCTTCTTTTGGAAAATTTTTTGATTGATTCGGGTACAGACCATGATTCTTAGTAAGAATCCGAAATTTCAGTCCATTTGGTGCCATAGTGCATAAGTTATGGCCGAACCTAAGTTTGACAAAGTTCACATAAAACCACGAAAATTTTGTATGGGGAAAATTAAATATCTCATTTCGGCTGATTTTATGATCGATTCGGGTATCGACCATAATTCTTAGTAAGAATCCGAAATTTCAGTCCATTTGGTGCCATAGTGCCAAAGTTATGGCCGAACCTAAGTTTGACAAAGTGCTCATAAAACCACGAAAATTTTGTATGGGGAAAATTAAATATCTCCTTTCGGCAGATTTTCTGATGGATTCGTGTAAAGACCATGGTTCTTAGTAGGAATCCAAAAGTTCAGTCAGTTCGGTGCCATAAGGCCAAAAATATGACCGAACCCAAGTATTAAAAACACCGACCCCAAGTACTTAAACTAGCGAACCCAAGTGTGAAAACGATGATATATTTTTCGAAATCTTCTTTTGGAAAATTTTTTGTTTGATTCGGGTACAGAGCATGATTGTTAGTAAGAATCCGAAATTTCAGTCCATTTGGTGCCATAGTGCTAAAGTTATTGCCGAACCTAAGTTTGACAAAGTGCTCATAAAACCACGAAAATTTTGTATGAAGAAAATTAAAATTCTTCTATTGGCAGATTTTCTGATGGATTCGTGTTAAGACCATGGTTCTTAGTAGGAATCCAAAAGTTCAGTCAGTTCGGTGCCATAAGGCCAAAAATATGACCGAACCCAAGTATTAAAAACACCGACCCCAAGTACTTAAACTAGCGAACCCAAGGGTGAAAACGATGATATTTTTTTCGAAATCTTCTTTTGGCAAATTTTTTGTTTGATTCGGGTAGAGACCATGATTGTTAGTAAGAATCCGAAATTTCAGTCCATTTGGTGCCATAGTGCCAAAGTTATGGCCGAACCTAAGTTTGACAAAGTGCTCATAAAACCACGAAAATTTTGTATGGGGAAAATTAAATATCTCCTTTCGGCAGATTTTTTGATGGATTCGTGTAAAGACCATGGTTCTAAGTAGGAATCCAAAAGATCAGTCAGTTTGGTGCCATAAGCCCAAAAATATGACCGAACCCAAGTATTAAAAACACCGACCCCAAGTACTTAAACTAGCGAACCCAAGTGTGAAAACGATGATATTTTTTTCGAAATCTTCTTTTGGAAATTTTTTTTGTTTGATTCAAGTACAGACCATGATTCTTAGTAAGAATCCGAAATTTCAGTCCATTTGGTGCCATAGTGTTAAAGTTATGGCCGAACCTAAGTTTGACAAAGTGCTCATAAAACCACGAAAATTTTGTATGGGGAAAATTAAATATCTCCTTTCGGCAGATTTTCTGATGGATTCGTGTAAAGACCATGGTTCTTAGTAGGAATCCAAAAGTTCAGTCAGTTTGGTGCCATAAGGCCAAAAATATGACCGAACCCAAGTATTAAAAACACCGACCCCAAGTACTTAAACTAGCGAACCCAAGTGTGAAAACGATGATATATTTTTCGAAATCTTCTTTTGGAAAATTTTTTGATTGATTCGGGTACAGACCATGATTCTTAGTAAGAATCCGAAATTTCAGTCCATTTGGTGCCATAGTGCCAAAGTTATGGCCGAACCTAAGTTTGACAAAGTGCACATAAAACCACGAAAATTTTGTATGGGGAAAATTAAATATCTCATTTCGGCTGATTTTATGATCGATTCGGGTATCGACCATGATTCTTAGTAAGAATCCGAAATTTCAGTCCATTTGGTGCCATAGTGCCAAAGTTATGGCCGAACCTAAGTTTGACAAAGTGCTCATAAAACCACGAAAATTTTGTATGGGGAAAATTAAATATCTCCTTTCGGCAGATTTTCTGATGGATTCGTGTAAAGACCATGGTTCTTAGTAGGAATCCAAAAGTTCAGTCAGTTCGGTGCCATAAGGCCAAAAGTATGACCGAACCCAAGTATTAAAAACACCGACCCCAAGTACTTAAACTAGCGAACCCAAGTGTGAAAACTATGATATATTTTTCGAAATCTTCTTTTGGCAAATTTTTTGTTTGATTCGGGTAGAGACCATGATTGTTAGTAAAAATCCGAAATTTCAGTCCATTTGGTGCCATAGTGCCAAAGAAATGGCCGAACCTAAGTTTGACAAAGTGTTCATAAAACCACGAAAATTTTGTATGGGGAAAATTAAATATCTCCTTTCGGCAGATTTTCTGATGGATTCGTGTAAAGACCATGGTTCTTAGTAGGAATCCAAAAGTTCAGTCAGTTCGGTGCCATAAGGCCAAAAATATGACCGAACCCAAGTATTAAAAACACCGACCCCAAGTACTTAAACTAGCGAACCCAAGTGTGAAAACGATGATATTTTTTTCGAAATCTTCTTTTGGAAAATTTTTTTGTTTGATTCAAGTACAGACCATGATTCTTAGTAAGAATCCGAAATTTCAGTCCATTTGGTGCCATAGTGTTAAAGTTATGGCCGAACCTAAGTTTGACAAAGTGCCCATAAAACCACGAAAATTTTGTATGGGGAAAATTAAATATCTCATTTCGGCTGATTTTATGATCGATTCGGGTATCGACCATGATTCTTAGTAAGAATCCGAAATTTCAGTACATTTGGTGCCATAGTGCCAAAGTTATGGCCGAACCTAAGTTTGACAAAGTGCTCATAAAACCACGAAAATTTTGTATGGGGAAAATTAAATATCTCCTTTCGGCAGATTTTCTGATGGATTCGTGTAAAGACCATGGTTCTTAGTAGGAATCCAAAAGTTCAGTCAGTTCGGTGCCATAAGGCCAAAAATATGACCGAACCCAAGTATTAAAAACACCGACCCCAAGTACTTAAACTAGCGAACCAAAGTGTGAAAACGATGATATATTTTTCGAAATCTTCCTTTGGAAAATTTATTGATTGATTCGGGTACAGACCATGATTCTTAGTAAGAATCCGAAATTTCAGTCCATTTGGTGCCATAGTGCCAAAGTTATGGCCGAACCTAAGTTTGACAAAGTTCACATAAAACCACGAAAATTTTGTATGGGGAAAATTAAATATCTCATTTCGGCTGATTTTATGATCGATTCGGGTATCGACCATAATTCTTAGTAAGAAACCGAAATTTCAGTCCATTTGGTGCCATAGTGCCAAAGTTATGGCCGAACCTAAGTTTGACAAAGTGCTCATAAAACCACGAAAATTTTGTATGGGGAAAATTAAATATCTCCTCTCGGCAGATTTTCTGATGGATTCGTGTAAAGACCATGGTTCTTAGTAGGAATACAAAAGTTCAGTCAGTTCGGTGCCATAAGGCCAAAAATATGACCGAACCCAAGTATTAAAAACACCGACCCCAAGTACTTAAACTAGCGAACCCAAGTGTGAAAACGATAATATATTTTTCGAAATCTTCTTTTGGCAAATTTTTTGTTTGATTCGGGTACAGAGCATGATTGTTAGTAAGAATCCGAAATTTCAGTCCATTTGGTGCCATAGTGCTAAAGTTATGGCCGAACCTAAGTTTGACAAAGTGCTCATAAAACCACGAAAATTTTGTATGGGGAAAATTAAATATCTCCTTTTGGCAGATTTTCTGATGGATTCGTGTAAAGACTATGGTTCTTAGTAGGAATCCAAAAGTTCAGTCAGTTCGGTGCCATAAGGCCAAAAATATGACCGAACCCAAGTATTAAAAACACCGACCCCAAGTACTTAAACTAGCGAACCCAAGTGTGAAAACTATGATATATTTTTCGAAATCTTCTTTTGGCAAATTTTTTGTTTGATTCGGGTAGAGACCATGATTGTTAGTAAGAATCCGAAATTTCAGTCCATTTGGTGCCATAGTGCCAAAGTTATGGCCGAACCTAAGTTTGACAAAGTGCACATAAAACCACGAAAATTTTGTATGGGGAAAATTAAATATCTCATTTCCGCTGATTTTATGATGGATTCGGGTATCGACCATGATTCTTAGTAAGAATCCGAAATTTCAGTCCATTTGGTGCCATAGTGCCAAAGTTATGGCCGAACCTAAGTTTGACAAAGTGCACATAAAACCACGAAAATTTTGTATGGGGAAAATTAAATATCTCATTTCGGCTGATTTTATGATCGATTCGGGTATCGACCATGATTCTAAGTAAGAATCCGAAATTTCAGTCCATTTGGTGCCATAGTGCCAAAGTGATGGCCGAACCTAAGTTTGACAAAGTGCTCATAAAACCACGAAAATTTTGTATGGGGAAAATTAAATATCTCCTTTCGGCAGATTTTCTGATGGATTCGTGTAAAGACCATGGTTCTTAGTAGGAATCCAAAAATTCAGTCAGTTCGGTGCCATAAGGCCAAAAATATGACCGAACCCAAGTATTAAAAACACCGACCCCAAGTACTTAAACTAGCGAACTCAAATGTGAAAACGATGATATATTTTTCGAAATCTTCTTTTGGCAAATTTTTTGTTTGATTCGGGTACAGACCATGATTGTTAGTAAGAATCCGAAATTTCAGTCCATTTGGTGCCATAGTGCCAAAGTTATGGCCGAACCTAAGATTGACAAAGTGCTAATAAAACGATGAAAATTTTGTATGAAGAAAATTAAAATTCTTCTATTGCCAGATTTTCTGATGGATTCGTGTTAAGACCATGGTTCTTAGTAGGAATTCAAAAGTTCAGTCAGTTCGGTGCCATAAGGCCAAAAATATGACCGAACCCAAGTATTAAAAACACCGACCCAAAGTACTTAAACTAGCGAACCCAAGTGTGAAAACGATGATATTTTTTTCGAAATCTTCTTTTGGAAAATTTTTTTGTTTGATTCAAGTACAGACCATGATTCTTAGTAAGAATCCGAAATTTCAGTCCATTTGGTGCCATAGTGCCAAAGTAATGGCCGAACCTAAGTTTGACAAAGTGTTCATAAAACCACGAAAATTTTGTATGGGGAAAATTAAATATCTCCTTTCGGCAGATTTTCTGATGGATTCGTGTAAAGACCATGGTTCTTAGTAGGAATCCAAAAGTTCAGTCAGTTCGGTGCCATAAGGCCAAAAATATGACCGAACCCAAGTATTAAAAACACCGACCCCAAGTACTTAAACTAGCGAACCCAAGTGTGAAAACGATGATATTTTTTTCGAAATCTTCTTTTGGAAAATTTTTTTGTTTGATTCAAGTACAGACCATGATTCTTAGTAAGAATCCGAAATTTCAGTCCATTTGGTGCCATAGTGTTAAAGTTATGGCCGAACCTAAGTTTGACAAAGTGCCCATAAAACCACGAAAATTTTGTATGGGGAAAATTAAATATCTCATTTCGGCTGATTTTATGATCGATTCGGGTATCGACCATGATTCTTAGTAAGAATCCGAAATTTCAGTACATTTGGTGCCATAGTGCCAAAGTTATGGCCGAACCTAAGTTTGACCAACTGCTCATAAAACCACGAAAATTTTGTATGGGGAAAATTAAATATCTCCTTTCGGCAGATTTTCTGATGGATTCGTGTAAAGACTATGGTTCTAAGTAGGAATCCAAAAGTTCAGTCAGTTCGGTGCCATAAGGCCAAAAATATGACCGAACCCAAGTATTAAAAACACCGACCCAAAGTACTTAAACTAGCGAACCCAAGTGTGAAAACGATGATATTTTTTTCGAAATCTTCTTTTGGAAATTTTTTTTGTTTGATTCAAGTACAGACCATGATTCTTAGTAAGAATCCGAAATTTCAGTCCATTTGGTGCCATAGTGTTAAAGTTATGGCCGAACCTAAGTTTGACAAAGTGCCCATAAAACCACGAAAATTTTGTATGGGGAAAATTAAATATCTCATTTCGGCTGATTTTATGATCGATTCGGGTATCGACCATGATTCTTAGTAAGAATCCGAAATTTCAGTACATTTGGTGCCATAGTGCCAAAGTTATGGCCGAACCTAAGTTTGACAAAGTGCTCATAAAACCACGAAAATTTTGTATGGGGAAAATTAAATATCTCCTTTCGGCAGATTTTCTGATGGATTCGTGTAAAGACCATGGTTCTTAGTAGGAATCCAAAAGTTCAGTCAGTTCGGTGCCATAAGGCCAAAAATATGACCGAACCCAAGTATTAAAAACACCGACCCCAAGTACTTAAACTAGCGAACCAAAGTGTGAAAACGATGATATATTTTTCGAAATCTTCTTTTGGAAAATTTATTGATTGATTCGGGTACAGACCATGATTCTTAGTAAGAATCCGAAATTTCAGTCCATTTGGTGCCATAGTGCCAAAGTTATGGCCGAACCTAAGTTTGACAAAGTTCACATAAAACCACGAAAATTTTGTATGGGGAAAATTAAATATCTCATTTCGGCTGATTTTATGATCGATTCGGGTATCGACCATGATTCTAAGTAAGAATCCGAAATTTCAGTCCATTTGGTGCCATAGTGCCAAAGTGATGGCCGAACCTAAGTTTGACAAAGTGCTCATAAAACCACGAAAATTTTGTATGGGGAAAATTAAATATCTCCTTTCGGCAGATTTTCTGATGGATTCGTGTAAAGACCATGGTTCTTAGTAGGAATCCAAAAATTCAGTCAGTTCGGTGCCATAAGGCCAAAAATATGACCGAACCCAAGTATTAAAAACACCGACCCCAAGTACTTAAACTAGCGAACTCAAATGTGAAAACGATGATATATTTTTCGAAATCTTCTTTTGGCAAATTTTTTGTTTGATTCGGGTACAGACCATGATTGTTAGTAAGAATCCGAAATTTCAGTCCATTTGGTGCCATAGTGCCAAAGTTATGGCCGAACCTAAGATTGACAAAGTGCTAATAAAACGATGAAAATTTTGTATGAAGAAAATTAAAATTCTTCTATTGCCAGATTTTCTGATGGATTCGTGTTAAGACCATGGTTCTTAGTAGGAATTCAAAAGTTCAGTCAGTTCGGTGCCATAAGGCCAAAAATATGACCGAACCCAAGTATTAAAAACACCGACCCAAAGTACTTAAACTAGCGAACCCAAGTGTGAAAACGATGATATTTTTTTCGAAATCTTCTTTTGGAAAATTTTTTTGTTTGATTCAAGTACAGACCATGATTCTTAGTAAGAATCCGAAATTTCAGTCCATTTGGTGCCATAGTGCCAAAGTAATGGCCGAACCTAAGTTTGACAAAGTGTTCATAAAACCACGAAAATTTTGTATGGGGAAAATTAAATATCTCCTTTCGGCAGATTTTCTGATGGATTCGTGTAAAGACCATGGTTCTTAGTAGGAATCCAAAAGTTCAGTCAGTTCGGTGCCATAAGGCCAAAAATATGACCGAACCCAAGTATTAAAAACACCGACCCCAAGTACTTAAACTAGCGAACCCAAGTGTGAAAACGATGATATTTTTTTCGAAATCTTCTTTTGGAAAATTTTTTTGTTTGATTCAAGTACAGACCATGATTCTTAGTAAGAATCCGAAATTTCAGTCCATTTGGTGCCATAGTGTTAAAGTTATGGCCGAACCTAAGTTTGACAAAGTGCCCATAAAACCACGAAAATTTTGTATGGGGAAAATTAAATATCTCATTTCGGCTGATTTTATGATCGATTCGGGTATCGACCATGATTCTTAGTAAGAATCCGAAATTTCAGTACATTTGGTGCCATAGTGCCAAAGTTATGGCCGAACCTAAGTTTGACCAACTGCTCATAAAACCACGAAAATTTTGTATGGGGAAAATTAAATATCTCCTTTCGGCAGATTTTCTGATGGATTCGTGTAAAGACTATGGTTCTAAGTAGGAATCCAAAAGTTCAGTCAGTTCGGTGCCATAAGGCCAAAAATATGACCGAACCCAAGTATTAAAAACACCGACCCAAAGTACTTAAACTAGCGAACCCAAGTGTGAAAACGATGATATTTTTTTCGAAATCTTCTTTTGGAAATTTTTTTTGTTTGATTCAAGTACAGACCATGATTCTTAGTAAGAATCCGAAATTTCAGTCCATTTGGTGCCATAGTGTTAAAGTTATGGCCGAACCTAAGTTTGACAAAGTGCCCATAAAACCACGAAAATTTTGTATGGGGAAAATTAAATATCTCATTTCGGCTGATTTTATGATCGATTCGGGTATCGACCATGATTCTTAGTAAGAATCCGAAATTTCAGTACATTTGGTGCCATAGTGCCAAAGTTATGGCCGAACCTAAGTTTGACAAAGTGCTCATAAAACCACGAAAATTTTGTATGGGGAAAATTAAATATCTCCTTTCGGCAGATTTTCTGATGGATTCGTGTAAAGACCATGGTTCTTAGTAGGAATCCAAAAGTTCAGTCAGTTCGGTGCCATAAGGCCAAAAATATGACCGAACCCAAGTATTAAAAACACCGACCCCAAGTACTTAAACTAGCGAACCAAAGTGTGAAAACGATGATATATTTTTCGAAATCTTCTTTTGGAAAATTTATTGATTGATTCGGGTACAGACCATGATTCTTAGTAAGAATCCGAAATTTCAGTCCATTTGGTGCCATAGTGCCAAAGTTATGGCCGAACCTAAGTTTGACAAAGTTCACATAAAACCACGAAAATTTTGTATGGGGAAAATTAAATATCTCATTTCGGCTGATTTTATGATCGATTCGGGTATCGACCATAATTCTTAGTAAGAAACCGAAATTTCAGTCCATTTGGTGCCATAGTGCCAAAGTTATGGCCGAACCTAAGTTTGACAAAGTGCTCATAAAACCACGAAAATTTTGTATGGGGAAAATTAAATATCTCCTTTCGGCAGATTTTCTGATGGATTCGTGTAAAGACTATGGTTCTAAGTAGGAATCCAAAAGTTCAGTCAGTTCGGTGCCATAAGGCCAAAAATATGACCGAACCCAAGTATTAAAAACACCGACCCCAAGTACTTAAACTAGCGAACCCAAGTGTGAAAACTATGATATATTTTTCGAAATCTTCTTTTGGCAAATTTTTTGTTTGATTCGGGTAGAGACCATGATTGTTAGTAAGAATCCGAAATTTCAGTCCATTTGGTGCCATAGTGCCAAAGTTATGGCCGAACCTAAGTTTGACAAAGTGCACATAAAACCACGAAAATTTTGTATGGGGAAAATTAAATATCTCATTTCCGCTGATTTTATGATCGATTCGGGTATCGACCATGATTCTTAGTAAGAATCCGAAATTTCAGTCCATTTGGTGCCATAGTGCCAAAGTTATGGCCGAACCTAAGTTTGACAAAGTGCACATAAAACCACGAAAATTTTGTATGGGGAAAATTAAATATCTCATTTCGGCTGATTTTATGATGGATTCGTGTAAAGACCATGGTTCTTAGTAGGAATCCAAAAATTCAGTCAGTTCGGTGCCATAAGGCCAAAAATATGACCGAACCCAAGTATTAAAAACACCGACCCCAAGTACTTAAACTAGCGAACTCAAATGTGAAAACGATGATATATTTTTCGAAATCTTCTTTTGGCAAATTTTTTGTTTGATTCGGGTACAGACCATGATTGTTAGTAAGAATCCGAAATTTCAGTCCATTTGGTGCCATAGTGCCAAAGTTATGGCCGAACCTAAGATTGACAAAGTGCTAATAAAACGATGAAAATTTTGTATGAAGAAAATTAAAATTCTTCTATTGCCAGATTTTCTGATGGATTCGTGTTAAGACCATGGTTCTTAGTAGGAATCCAAAAGTTCAGTCAGTTCGGTGCCATAAGGCCAAAAATATGACCGAACCCAAGTATTAAAAACACCGACCCAAAGTACTTAAACTAGCGAACCCAAGTGTGAAAACGATGATATTTTTTTCGAAATCTTCTTTTGGAAATTTTTTTTGTTTGATTCAAGTACAGACCATGATTCTTAGTAAGAATCCGAAATTTCAGTCCATTTGGTGCCATAGTGTTAAAGTTATGGCCGAACCTAAGTTTGACAAAGTGCTCATAAAACCACGAAAATTTTGTATGGGGAAAATTAAATATCTCCTTTCGGCAGATTTTCTGATGGATTCGTGTAAAGACCATGGTTCTTAGTAGGAATCCAAAAGTTCAGTCAGTTTGGTGCCATAAGGCCAAAAATATGACCGAACCCAAGTATTAAAAACACCGACCCCAAGTACTTAAACTAGCGAACCCAAGTGTGAAAACGATGATACATTTTTCGAAATCTTCTTTTGGAAAATTTTTTGATTGATTCGGGTACAGACCATGATTCTTAGTAAGAATCCGAAATTTCAGTCCATTTGGTGCCATAGTGCCAAAGTTATGGCCGAACCTAAGTTTGACAAAGTGCACATAAAACCACGAAAATTTTGTATGGGGAAAATTAAATATCTCATTTCGGCTGATTTTATGATCGATTCGGGTATCGACCATGATTCTTAGTAAGAATCCGAAATTTCAGTCCATTTGGTGCCATAGTGCCAAAGTTATGGCCGAACCTAAGTTTGACAAAGTGCTCATAAAACCACGAAAATTTTGTATGGGGAAAATTAAATATCTCCTTTCGGCAGATTTTCTGATGGATTCGTGTAAAGACCATGGTTCTTAGTAGGAATCCAAAAGTTCAGTCAGTTCGGTGCCATAAGGCCAAAAGTATGACCGAACCCAAGTATTAAAAACACCGACCCCAAGTACTTAAACTAGCGAACCCAAGTGTGAAAACTATGATATATTTTTCGAAATCTTCTTTTGGCAAATTTTTTGTTTGATTCGGGTAGAGACCATGATTCTTAGTAAGAATCCGAAATTTCAGTCCATTTGGTGCCATAGTGCCAAAGTTATGGCCGAACCTAAGATTGACAAAGTGCTCATAAAACCACGAAAATTTTGAATGGGGAAAATTAAATATCTCCTTTCGGCAGATTTTCTGATGGATTCGTGTAAAGACCATGGTTCTAAGTAGGAATCCAAAAGATCAGTCAGTTCGGTGCCATAAGGCCAAAAATATGACCGAACCCAAGTATTAAAAACACCGACCCCAAGTACTTAAACTAGCGAACCCAAGTGTGAAAACGATGATATATTTTTCGAAATCTTCTTTTGGCAAATTTTTTGTTTGATTCGGGTACAGACCATGATTGTTAGTAAGAATCCGAAATTTCATTCCATTTGGTGCCATAGTGACAAAGTTATGGCCGAACCTAAGATTGACAAAGTGCTAATAAAACGATGAAAATTTTGTATGAAGAAAATTAAAATTCTTCTATTGGCAGATTTTCTGATGGATTCGTGTTAAGACCATGGTTCTTAGTAGGAATCCAAAAGTTCAGTCAGTTCGGTGCCATAAGGCCAAAAATATATCCGAACCCAAGTATTAAAAACACCGACCCCAAGTACTTCAACTAGCGAACCCAAGTGTGAAAACGATGATATTTTTTTCAAAATCTTCTTTTGGCAAATTTTTTGTTTGATTCAAGTACAGACCATAAATCTTAGTATGAATCCGAAATTTCAGTCCATTTGGTGCCATAGTGCCAAAGTTATGGCCGAACCTAAGTTTGACAAAGTGCACATAAAACCACGAAAATTTTGTATGGGGAAAATTAAATATCTCATTTAGGCTGATTTTATGATCGATTCGGGTATCGACCATGATTCTTAGTAAGAATCCGAAATTTCAGTCCATATGGTGCCATAGTGCCAAAGTTATGGCCGAACCTAAGTTTGACAAAGTGCTCATAAAACCACGAAAATTTTGTATGGGGAAAATTAAATATCTCATTTCGGCAGATTTTCTGATGGATTCGTGTAAAGACCATGGTTCTTAGTAGGAATCCAAAAAGTTCAGTCAGTTCGGTGCCATAAGGCCAAAAATATGACCGAACCCAAGTATTAAAAACACCGACCCCAAGTACTTAAACTAGCGAACCCAAGTGTGAAAACGATGATATTTTTTTCAAAATCTTCTTTTGGCAATTTTTTTGTTTGATTCGGGTACAGACCATGAATCTTAGTATGAATCCGAAATTTCAGTCCATTTGGTGCCATAGTGCCAAAGTTATGGCCGAACCTAAGTTTGACAAAGTGCACATAAAACCACGAAAATTTTGTATGGGGAAAATTAAATATCTCATTTCGGCTGATTTTATGATCGATTCGGGTATCGACCATGATTCTTAGTAAGAATCCGAAATTTCAGTCCATTTGGTGCCATAGTGCCAAAGTTATGGCCGAACCTAAGTTTGACAAAGTGCTCATAAAACCACGAAAATTTTGTATGGGGAAAATTAAATATCTCCTTTCGGCAGATTTTCTGATGGATTCGTGTAAAGACCATGGTTCTTAGTAGGAATCCAAAAAGTTCAGTCAGTTCGGTGCCATAAGGCCAAAAATATGACCGAACCCAAGTATTAAAAACACCGACCCCAAGTACTTCAACTAGCGAACCCAAGTGTGAAAACGATGATATTTTTTTCAAAATCTTCTTTTGGCAAATTTTTTGTTTGATTCAAGTACAGACCATAAATCTTAGTATGAATCCGAAATTTCAGTCCATTTGGTGCCATAGTGCCAAAGTTATGGCCGAACCTATGTTTGACAAAGTGCACATAAAACCACGAAAATTTTGTATGGGGAAAATTAAATATCTCATTTCGGCTGATTTTATGATCGATTCGGGTATCGACCATGATTCTTAGTAAGAATCCGAAATTTCAGTCCATATGGTGCCATAGTGCCAAAGTTATGGCCGAACCTAAGTTTGACAAAGTGCTCATAAAACCACGAAAATTTTGTATGGGGAAAATTAAATATCTCATTTCGGCTGATTTTATGATCGATTCGGGTATCGACCATGATTCTTAGTAAGAATCCGAAATTTCAGTCCATTTGGTGCCATAGTGCCAAAGTTATGGCCGAACCTAAGTTTGACAAAGTGCTCATAAAACCACGAAAATTTTGTATGGGGAAAATTAAATATCTCCTTTCGGCAGATTTTCTGATGGATTCGTGTAAAGACCATGGTTCTTAGTAGGAATCCAAAAGTTCAGTCAGTTCGGTGCCATAAGGCCAAAAATATGACCGAACCCAAGTATTAAAAACACCGACCCCAAGTACTTAAACTAGCGAACCCAAGTGTGAAAACGATGATATTTTTTTCGAAATCTTCTTTTGGCAAATTTTTTGTTTGATTCGGGTACAGACCATAATTGTTAGTAAGAATCCGAAATTTCAGTCCATTTGGTGCCATAGTGCTAAAGTTATGGCCGAACCTAAGTTTGACAAAGTGCTCATAAAACCACGAAAATTTTGTATGAAGAAAATTAAAATTCTTCTATTGGCAGATTTTCTGATGGATTCGTGTTAAGACCATGGTTCTTAGTAGGAATCCAAAAGTTCAGTCAGTTCGGTGCCATAAGGCCAAAAATATGACCGAACCGTAGTATTAAAAACACCGACCCCAAGTACTTAAACTAGCGAACCCAAGTGTGAAAACGATGATATTTTTTTCGAAATTTTCTTTTGGCAAATTTTTTGTTTGATTCGGGTAGAGACCATGATTGTTAGTAAGAATCCGAAATTTCAGTCCATTTGGTGCCATAGTGCCAAAGTTATGGCCGAACCTAAGTTTGACAAAGTGCTCATAAAACCACGAAAATTTTGTATGGGGAAAATTAAATATCTCCTTTCGGCAGATTTTCTGATGGATTCGTGTAAAGACCATGGTTCTAAGTAGGAATCCAAAAGTTCAGTCAGTTCGGTGCCATAAGGCCAAAAATATGACCGAACCCAAGTATTAAAAACACCGACCCCAAGTACTTAAACTAGCGAACCCAAGTGTGAAAACGATGATATATTTTTCGAAATCTTCTTTTGGCAAATTTTTTGTTTGATTCGGGTACAGACCATGATTGTTAGTAAGAATCCGAAATTTCAGTCCATTTGGTGCCATAGTGACAAAGTTATGGCCGAACCTAAGATTGACAAAGTGCTAATAAAACGATGAAAATTTTGTATGAAGAAAATTAAAATTCTTCTATTGGCAGATTTTCTGATGGATTCGTGTTAAGACCATGGTTCTTAGTAGGAATCCAAAAGTTCAGTCAGTTCGGTGCCATAAGGCCAAAAATATGACCGAACCCAAGTATTAAAAACACCGACCCCAAGTACTTAAACTAGCGAACCCAAGTGTGAAAACGATGATATTTTTTTCGAAATCTTCTTTTGGCAAATTTTTTGTTTGATTCAAGTACAGACCATAAATCTTAGTAAGAATCCGAAATTTCAGTCCATTTGGTGCCATAGTGCCAAAGTTATGGCCGAACCTAAGTTTGACAAAGTGCTCATAAAACCACGAAAATTTTGTATGGGGAAAATTAAATATCTCATTTCGGCTGATTTTATGATCGATTCGGGTATCGACCATGATTCTTAGTAAGAATCCGAAATTTCAGTCCATTTGGTGCCATAGTGCCAAAGTTATGGCCGAACCTAAGTTTGACAAAGTGCTCATAAAACCACGAAAATTTTGTATGGGGAAAATTAAATATCTCCTTTCGGCAGATTTTCTGATGGATTCGTGTAAAGACCATGGTTCTTAGTAGGAATCCAAAAGTTCAGTCAGTTCGGTGCCATATAGCCAAAAATATGACCGAACCGTAGTATTAAAAACACCGACCCCAAGTACTTAAACTAGCGAACCCAAGTGTGAAAACGATGATATTTTTTTCGAAATCTTCTTTTGGCAAATTTTTTGTTTGATTCGGGTAGAGACCATGATTGTTAGTAAGAATCCGAAATTTCAGTCCATTTGGTGCCATAGTGCCAAAGTTATGGCCGAACCTAAGTTTGACAAAGTGCTCATAAAACCACGAAAATTTTGTATGGGGAAAATTAAATATCTCCTTTCGGCAGATTTTCTGATGGATTCGTGTAAAGACCATGGTTCTAAGTAGGAATCCAAAAGTTCAGTCAGTTCGGTGCCATAAGGCCAAAAATATGACCGAACCCAAGTATTAAAAACACCGACCCCAAGTACTTAAACTAGCGAACCCAAGTGTGAAAACGATGATATATTTTTCGAAATCTTTTTTTGGCAAATTTTTTGTTTGATTCGGGTACAGACCATGATTGTTAGTAAGAATCCGAAATTTCAGTCCATTTGGTGCCATAGTGACAAAGTTATGGCCGAACCTAAGTTTGACAAAGTGCCCATAAAACCACGAAAATTTTGAAAGTGTGAAAACGATGATATTTTTTTCGAAATCTTCTTTTGGCAAATTTTTTGTTTGATTCAAGTACAGACCATAAATCTTAGTAAGAATCCGAAATTTCAGTCCATTTGGTGCCATAGTGCCAAAGTTATGGCCGAACCTAAGTTTGACAAAGTGCTCATAAAACCACGAAAATTTTGTATGGGGAAAATTAAATATCTCATTTCGGCTGATTTTATGATCGATTCGGGTACCGACCATGATTCTTAGTAGGAATCCAAAAGTTCAGTCAGTTCGGTGCCATAAGGCCAAAAATATGACCGAACCCAAGTATTTAAAACACCGACCCCAAGTACTTAAACTAGCGAACCCAAGTGTGAAAACCATGATATTTTTTTCAAAATCTTCTTTTGGCAATTTTTTTGTTTGATTCGGGTACAGACCATGATTCTTAGTAAGAATCCGAAATTTCAGTCCATTTAGTGCCATAGTGCCAAAGTAATGGCCGAACCTAAGTTTGACAAAGTGCCCATAAAACCACGAAAATTTTGTATGGGGAAAATTAAATATCTCATTTCGGCTGATTTTATGATCGATTCGGGTACCGACCATGATTCTTAGTAAGAATCCGAAATTTCAGTACATTTGGTGCCATAGTGCCAAAGTTATGGCCGAACCTAAGTTTGACAAAGTGCTCATAAAACCACGAAAATTTTGTATGGGGAAAATTAAATATCTACTTTCGGCAGATTTTCTGATGGATTCGTGTAAAGACCATGGTTCTTAGTAGGAATCCAAAAGTTCAGTCAGTTCGGTGCCATAAGGCCAAAAATATGACCGAACCGTAGTATTAAAAACACCGACCCCAAGTACTTAAACTAGCGAACCCAAGTGTGAAAACGATGATATTTTTTTCGAAATCTTCTTTTGGCAAATTTTTTGTTTGATTCAAGTACAGACCATAAATCTTAGTAAGAAACCGAAATTTCAGTCCATTTGGTGCCATAGTGCCAAAGTTATGGCCGAACCTAAGTTTGACAAAAGTGCTCATAAAACCACGAAAATTTTGTATGGGGAAAATTAAATATCTCCTTTCGGCAGATTTTCTGATGGATTCGTGTAAAGACCATGGTTCTAAGTAGGAATCCAAAAATTCAGTCAGTTCGGTGCCATAAGGCCAAAAATATGACCGAACCCAAGTATTAAAAACACCGACCCCAAGTACTTAAACTAGCGAACCCAAGTATGAAAACGATGATATTTTTTTCGAAATCTTCTATTGGCAAATTTTTTGTTTGATTCGGGTACAAACCATGATTGTTAGTAAGAATCCGAAATTTCAGTCCATTTGGAGCCATAGTGCCAAAGTTATGGCCGAACCTAAGATTGACAAAGTGCTAATAAAACGATGAAAATTTTGTATGAAGAAAATTAAAATTCTTCTATTGGCAGATTTTCTGATAATTTCGTGTTAAGACCATGATTCTTAGTAAGAATCCGAAATTTCAGTCCATTTGGTGCCATAGTGCCAAAGTTATGGCCGAACCTAAGTTTGACAAAGTGCCCATAAAACCACGAAAATTTTGTATGGGGAAAATTAAATATCTCATTTCGGCTGATTTTATGATCGATTCGGGTATCGACCATGATTTTTAGTAAGAATCCGAAATTTCAGTCCATTTGGTGCCATAGTGCCAAAGTTATGGCCGAACCTAACCACTGGAACGATTTCGGTCGAAAAATCGACCACTTTAATTTTTCTCCGATTGATGTCGGTCCAAAAACGGACCGATTTTTCTACCATTCGTAAAACATTTATTGTAATTATTTAAAACCTTTACATGGCCAGCTATTTATATTATCGAATAGCTGATAAAATATTCTTTCAGTCTATGACCTTATTGATTGTCTTTGAAGTATTCTATAACAAGTTTTGGCGGGTTTTTAATAGCGTCCTGTCAGAAATCAACTTACAAGTTTTCAATGTTTCAACGGATTTTGGTCTCTGCTTAAAATGCCGTAAGTAATTCATTTATTGGGTTTTTAACATATAATTATATATCAGTGCAATTGTGATTGAATAATCTATCTTTGAAATGTGTTTTTAATTTGTTTGTTCCTAATATATTGTTTCGGTGGAAGTTTTTTTGTAAAAATGCATCAACTGAAAATGTCATCGTTTTTGATTTGCAAAAATATTAATAATTACTGCTTTTGTGTATATGAAATATAGTTATTTAATCAGAGTGATTCATAACAAAGAGATAAATATAAGTTTTATATGGATTGGTTCATTATTAATGCAGATATTTGCTTATCCAATTATTTATGCCATATGTCAAAAAAGCGACAACTTTCGTAGTCAATATTGACATAAAGCTTGCGTCACACAATAAAAATTTAGTTGTTTCGTTGTATACTAATTAATTAATTGATTTTCTTTTACCAAATTTGTGCAGAAACAGCAATCGTCCAGGGAAAGAAGGGAGCACTCCACGAACCAGGTTTAAATAAATTTTTTCATATTTTATATTAGTGCAGTATACAAAATTTGAACATTTAAGTATATGAAGTGTTTTCAATTTAAAATATATAGAGTAGTGCTTACTGGAAGAGGAGGCAGAGGAAGAGGTGCAGAAGGAGTACCAGCTGGTGCCGGACTAACTGCAAGTGGACGTGGGAGTCAACGCAGAGCTGCATTGCCTGTTTGGTCTGGAGTGTGAGTATTTTTTAATGTTTTTTTATGAAAGTACTTTGCTGTGGCCGTTGAACTCATCATATATTTTTATTTATTTTAACAGTGACCCTGCTTTGCTACTGGTGCGAGAGGATAGTGTAAAGGCTGTTAGGGCCCTGTCTGCTTCCTTCCGACTAGAGCTGGAATGCCGAAAATTTAAGAAGCAGGCGGCGCGCATTTTGCTCCCTACCGCACTTGCAAGAAAAACTAAACAAAAGTAAGTTATCATATTTATATGCTTGATACAATATTATTGTTTTTTCTCCGACAGCATTCCACTGTTACAATGAGAGTTGGTTAGATCAGCGCTCTGTGCATTATGCAGTGCTGTTTACACAGTGTTCTAATTTTATTGTTTATTTATTTACTGTACTTACTGTTTCACGCTTGAATGAGAACGATTCATATGATTTATGTATATGTTTTCAGAATTCCATCTCCGGAGAGAATACCGTGTCCCTTTTCACAAGGGACACCTTCACCGTTGCCAAGACCCGTCCCACCACCGTGAATGTCCACTCCGGCACAGACTCAGTCAACGGTTCCCAATCTTCCAATTCCGCCTGCTGCACCAATCCGGGCGGCATCTCCGGAGCCGTTACCTGGGACATCGCGGGGTGGGGAACTCCAGCGTGGCGAACTCTTCTCCGGAGGGCGGCTTCCACAGTGAGCTGTGGGTGGACGTGCCGTTCTACCAAGAATTGTCGGCGTTTGAGAACGGTGAGTCTATTTTTTGAAATGTCATACATACCAGGGGCTCTAGTATGGTGAAATCGATAAGTTTGCAATATCGGATAGATAATTGATTTTATATTGATATCCCTAGCACAGTTTCACTGTTGGTATATTGGCAGGAAATAAGCATAGTACTTAAAAATTCCACATAACAAACATACATAATGTATTGTAATCCGAAAAGATACAATGTACCTACGTTCTATGCAAGTAAATATGTAGTTGCTAAAGTAGAAAGTCTGAAATTTGAGTTTGTTTTTGGCCAATTTTTGTTTGATAGTAAGAACTTCGCACAGCATTGAGAATACCGAAATCATAGTTTTACACTGTAACAAAACATGATCTATTTGTTCTCGAGATAATGTCCTGACACGTTTACATTTCAAAAGATTGACATTAAACAGGGATATTATAGAATGAGACACGCCGAACTCCTTCGCGAGGGTTACATTTGATTTACCGGCTTCTAAATGGTGTAATATAGGACTTCTTTCTTCAATTGAAACAACTCTTTCGTTTCACGGAACTCATTTTGTCGAGCTTCCTAGTCACTTCCAAGCAAGGCGCGGGGCGGTGCGGTATTGGTGGGTGGGTATCTTTAAAATAGGCCGCTTTAAGTAGTTGGTCGCTTTAAACGTATACGTTTTCCTACTAAAAGCTATGAAACCTAACTTGAGTTTACATTATCGTCACTTAAAACGGTAGGCCGTTATATGCAAAGTTATTATATCCGAATTCTATTGTAAATTTTTGTTTTCTATTATTTCAGAGACAGACATGGATAGCACCAATGTGGACGAGGCAGCTCTCTATCAAGAAGAGTCGGTAATTGAAAACCGTGAGTTATAAAACTAACTAACTTACCTTCACGCCATTTCGCTGCAGGGGTAGGCAGAGAGGATGGACCGCCAGACAACTTGGTCTTGGCACACACACACTCTTTTCTTCATTCAAATTCATCCATACCTACCTGACTATGGTATTCTGACTCCTGACATTGCCCGCCTCAAGTATTTGATTAACAGGATCGTACCAAGAGTTCATTATTTTGAAACGTTGTACCAGAGGCAGCGGGTAATCGTTATATAGACACGTTTAATTAATTTGGGTTTTCTGTTGTTGCAGAAATGGATATGAACAGAACAAGCGACGTGGACGACAAAGCGAGCAACATAGATCACAAAGAGAGCGATGAGGATACCTTCTGCATGCCACCAATACCTTATTATAATATTATCAACGTTTCACCTTACTCCGCTATGGATATAGACTTTAGTAAACAAGACCAGGTAGATAGTGAGGCAATGCGTTTGATTCTGCCGCCTGATGGTTACTCTTTCGATTGGTCCAGCGATATCTCACGTTTTACTGGGATAAGGGAGACATTTACAGGTACGCCAGGACCAACTTTCAATACCGACGAAATGGGCAAACCTGTGGATGCCTTTCTTAAAATCTTCGATGCAGATTTCGTTGAACTGATCGCGAGAGAGACCAACAGGTATACAGATCAATGGATTGCGAAAAAACAGTTTCAGCGCCATGCGCCTACCAATAAATGGGCTCCCACGAATAAACAGGAAATATACGTATTCTTGGCAATTTTAATGTAACAAGGTATCTCTCCCCTTCCCGTTGAAAAAGACTACTTCTATTAAAAAAAAATCACCGCCATGCCTTATTTCAGCCGAGCCATGGATTATAATCGTTTTGAAAGTCTTTCTTCTGATGTACCATTATCTGTGCGAAGGTTACAAAAGATTCAGCCCGTCTTGGACCACCTCTTAAATAAGTTTGAGACTTTATACCTGCCCGAGCAAGACATCTCTCTGGATGAATCCTTACTCTGCTATAAACACCGTTTGGGATTCGTCCAGATGATCAAAACCAAAGCGGCCAGCGCGGGTATAAAATCTTACGAGCTTTGTGAGTCCAAGTCTGGCTATCTTTGAAAATTCCAAATTTATACTAGGAAGACCATTTCCATACAGGCTGAATCGACAAATCCAGACCAGGAAGACATGACGGAAGACATAACAGAAGATATGACGGACGACATGACACAGGTAAACTTTTCGGGTGCTCACAATATCTGCCCAGTTGGGGCCACTGCAAAGATAGTATACGACCTGGCCAGCCCTCTGTTTAACAAAGGGTATACGCTAATAATGGACAACTTTTATAATAGTCCATTATTGGCGCGATGCCTCAAAAGAAATGGAATGGACTGCATGGGCACATTGCGGTTAAACTGAGAATTTGTGCCCTCTGCATTTAAGTCCCATCTCCGGACAAAACTGAGGGAAGGTGAGCTTGTATACTCGAACTGCGGGGACCTCAATGTTATGGTTTGGTTGGACAAAAACCTGGTAAGTATGTTGTCCACCTACCTACCATAAGGCAGAAATTGGGGGCTGTTGAAAAGTTTGGTACCTGGACATAAAAACCTCAACTGGTACTAGACTATAACAAAGTAATGGGGGGGGGGTCGACCGAAAAGATTAGCTTTTGGCAGGCTTCCCCATTGAACGACAGCGAAACCTGATCTGGTACAAGAAGCTTTTCAGGAGACTACTAAGCGTTTCGGTGCAGAATGCGTATATATTGTACAGCTCAAAGCTCCGCAAGGAAAATAAAGACATTTTGTACCGAAACTTCAGGAGTGAGGTTGCGGATGATCTTCTTCTGCTGTTTTGTCGTAGTCAAATTGACACGACTGTGCGGACCATTGGCCTAATAGCTGAAGGAAAGATTCTGCGACCTATCCTGAAAGGCAACCACTTCGTAGTCCGTAGCAGGAAAAAGGTGAAATGTATGTGGTGCAACATAAATAACATTTTCAAAAGGACCCTCACAAAGTGTGATGTGTGTGAAGTGGCTTTATGCTCTGATTGCATGAAGCCATATCACACTACAATATAGAATTGCTGGTGGTTTTTATATTTCATGTTTTTCTTTTCTTGTTTTTTAGTTGTGTAATTCTAATTTATAGATTTAATTAACTTTGTCTGAACATCAATTATGATGGCCTGGATGGCTGGACCAAGTCATTTCTTTCCGCATACTCACATCATATGTTATGTTGTCCTCGAAGGTTCTATCTGATAAGGTTCGGTGGACATTTAATATGTATATTTCAATTCTGATCATTGAAATATACATGTTAACAAATGCACAGGTATTCTCATTTTTCCCTGTTTATTGTACACATTTAAATAACTTGTTTTATTTTTATGTCTTATTTATATTTTGTCAATTTTTCTGTAAAGAGGCTTTTTTAGATCTAGTCACTTAACATAACTAAGCCATTTCAAGCAATGTTCAATTCTGAATGGTGGTCTCTCACCAGAACGATACTGAGAGTATTTCTCTAGAGTGAGGTATAATGATTATTATGTATTGATATACTTAAATTATGAAAAAACCAATATAAATTGAGTATATTTTTATTACGACAAAATGTGTAAACAATGTTTAAATCGATATACTGTTCTTCCATTGTAACCATACAACTGTAATATTAATTTAATTAATGTAAAAGCCTATTAGGGCTTAAATAAATAAATAAATCAATTATTTGTTCCATCAATTATTTTCCCTTCCACTATTTTTTTTCCATATCTTTGCTTTTAAATATAAAATTATCATTATGATTTTATTTGCCATGCAAAAACGCTCATGCAAAAGGTTTGATATATATACAGTTTTATCATCATCATCATTTTACATATTCTGATTTACCCCTGTGTGTGTGGACCTTAAGATGGCTGTCAGTAGTGTTTTTTTCTCGAATATTTGCAGATTTCATCAATTTCAAAGTATCCCCCTGAAATATTGGCAATGTGTATATCTATGAGATATGTTTTATTTTAAACCGTATTTCTTGCTTTACCACTAAATATAAAAACATGGTTACAAATCTCCAGGTATGATTTACAATTATTTAAAAAGTAGCACCATGATTTTGACAACGTAAAATAGGCTCTCTGTATAATTCGTCAAATGATTCAAATACAGCAAACACGGCAACTATTCTTATTGATAATTGTAGACAGTTAATATATCTTCCTAATGTAATACCAGGTTTTTGTGGTAAATTTATTAAATAGTATAATGTATTGATTTCAATTTTGACACTTCACGCGCTCAAATTCTATAAAATAATTTTCTAATCAAACTTTTGGATAGATCGTAACAGATAAAAAAATCGTTTTCTAGTATATACTTGCATCTGTGGTTATCAAATAGGCCATAGAGAACATAAAACCGTAGAAAATATTCAATATAGATATTTAAAACCGCCACTAGCGGCAATTTCAAATCAGTAAAACACAAATTTCGCGCATTTATAAAGTTAAAGATTTTTTAATAATTTATCTATCAATTCTAAAAATATAGAATAATTAGTACAATATAGGTGAATTCATTGGCTGTATAGCACCATAATCAGTTTTTGTATCTCCATATTAAAATTCGGAGGTATGATTTTTTTAATGTGGGCGGAAAATATTCAAAATCGTCTCTAAAAAACCGCGAGCAATCCGAGAAAAAAAAAAAAAACCGCGCGATCGTTCGAGTGGCTAAGTTTGACAAAGTGCTCATAAAACCACGAAAATTTTGTATGGGGAAAATTAAATATCTCCTTTCGGCAGATTTTCTGATGGATTCGTGTAAAGACCATGGTTCTAAGTAGGAATCCAAAAGTTCAGTCAGTTCGGTGCCATAAGTTTTTTGTTTGATTCGGGTACAGACCATGATTGTTAGTAAGAATCCGAAATTTCAGTCCATTTGGTGCCATAGTGACAAAGTTATGGCCGAACCTAAGATTGACAAAGTGCTAATAAAACGATGAAAATTTTGTATGAAGAAAATTAAAATTCTTCTATTGGCAGATTTTCTGATGGATTCGTGTTAAGACCATGGTTCTTAGTAAGAATCCAAAAGTTCAGTCAGTTCGGTGCCATAAGGCCAAAAATATGACCGAACCCAAGTATTAAAAACACCGACCCCAAGTACTTAAACTACCGAACCAAAGTGTGAAAACGATGATATTTTTTTCAAAATCTTCTTTTGGCAAATTTTTTGTTTGATTCAAGTACAGACCATAAATCTTAGTAAGAATCCGAAATTTCAGTCCATTTGGTGCCATAGTGCCAAAGTTATGGCCGAACCTAAGTTTGAGAAAGTGCCCATAAAACCACGAAAATTTTGTATGGGGAAAATTAAATATCTCATTTCGGCTGATTTTATGATCGATTCGGGTACCGACCATGATTCTTAGTAAGAATCCGAAATTTCAGTACATTTGGTGCCATAGTGCCAAAGTTATGGCCGAACCTAAGTTTGACAAAGTGCTCATAAAACCACTAAAATTTTGTATGGGGAAAATTAAATATCTCATTTCGGCTGATTTTATGATCGATTCGGGTATCGACCATGATTCTTAGTAAGAATCCGAAATTTCAGTACATTTGGTGCCATAGTGCCAAAGTTATGGCCGAACCTAAGATTGACAAAGTGCTAATAAAACGATGAAAATTTTGTATGAAGAAAATTAAAATTCTTCTATTGGCAGATTTTCTGATGGATTCGTGTTAAGACCATGGTTCTTAGTAAGAATCCAAAAGTTCAGTCAGTTCGGTGCCATAAGGCCAAAAATATGACCGAACCCAAGTATTAAAAACACCGACCCCAAGTACTTAAACTAGCGAACCAAAGTGTGAAAACGATGATATTTTTTTCAAAATCTTCTTTTGGCAAATTTTTTGTTTGATTCAAGTACAGACCATAAATCTTAGTAAGAATCCGAAATTTCAGTCCATTTGGTGCCATAGTGCCAAAGTTATGGCCGAACCTAAGTTTGAGAAAGTGCCCATAAAACCACGAAAATTTTGTATGGGGAAAATTAAATATCTCATTTCGGCTGATTTTATGATCGATTCGGGTACCGACCATGATTCTTAGTAAGAATCCGAAATTTCAGTACATTTGGTGCCATAGTGCCAAAGTTATGGCCGAACCTAAGTTTGACAAAGTGCTCATAAAACCACGAAAATTTTGTATGGGGAAAATTAAATATCTCATTTCGGCTGATTTTATGATCGATTCGGGTATCGACCATGATTCTTAGTAAGAATCCGAAATTTCAGTACATTTGGTGCCATAGTGCCAAAGTTATGGCCGAACCTAAGTTTGACAAAGTGCTCATAAAACCACGAAAATTTTGTATGGGGAAAATTAAATATCTCCTTTCGGCAGATTTTCTGATGGATTCGTGTAAAGACCATGGTTCTTAGTAGGAATCCAAAAGTTCAGTCAGTTCGGTGCCATAAGGCCAAAAATATGACCGAACCCAAGTATTAAAAACACCGACCCCAAGTACTTAAACTAGCGAACCCAAGTGTGAAAACGATGATATTTTTTTCGAAATCTTCTTTTGGCAAATTTTTTGTTTGATTCGGGTACAGACCATGATTGTTAGTAAGAATCCGAAATTTCAGTCCATTTGGTGCCATAGTGCTAAAGTTATGGCCGAACCTAAGTTTGACAAAGTGCTCATAAAACCACGAAAATTTTGTATGGGGAAAATTAAATATCTCCTTTCGGCAGATTTTCTGATGGATTCGTGTCAAGACCATGGTTCTTAGTAGGAATCCAAAAGTTCAGTCAGTTCGGTGCCATAAGGCCAAAAATATGACCGAACCCAAGTATTAAAAACACCGACCCCAAGTACTTAAACTAGCGAACCCAAGTGTGAAAACGATGATATATTTTTCGAAATCTTCTTTTGGAAAATTTTTTGATTGATTCGGGTACAGACCATGATTCTTAGTAAGAATCCGAAATTTCAGTCAATTTGGTGCCATAGTGCCAAAGTTATGGCCGAACCTAAGTTTGACAAAGTGCTCATAAAACCACGAAAATTTTGTATGGGGAAAATTAAATATCTCCTTTCGGCAGATTTTCTGATGGATTCGTGTAAAGACCATGGTTCTTAGTAGGAATCCAAAAGTTCAGTCAGTTCGGTGCCATAAGGCCAAAAATATGACCGAACCCAAGTATTAAAAACACCGACCCCAAGTACTTAAACTAGCGAACCCAAGTGTGAAAACGATGATATATTTTTCGAAATCTTCTTTTGGCAAATTTTTTGTTTGATTCGGGTACAGAGCATGATTGTTAGTAAGAATCCGAAATTTCAGTCCATTTGGTGCCATAGTGCTAAAGTTATGGCCGAACCTAAGTTTGACAAAGTGCTCATAAAACCACGAAAATTTTGTATGAAGAAAATTAAAATTCTTCTATTGGCAGATTTTCTGATGGATTCGTGTTAAGACCATGGTTCTTAGTAGGAATCCAAAAGTTCAGTCAGTTCGGTGCCATAAGGCCAAAAATATGACCGAACCCAAGTATTAAAAACACCGACCCCAAGTACTTAAACTAGCGAACCCAAGTGTGAAAACGATGATATATTTTTCGAAATCTTCTTTTGGCAAATTTTTTGTTTGATTCGGGTACAGACCATGATTGTTAGTAAGAATCCGAAATTTCAGTCCATTTGGTGCCATAGTGACAAAGTTATGGCCGAACCTAAGATTGACAAAGTGCTAATAAAACGATGAAAATTTTGTATGAAGAAAATTAAAATTCTTCTATTGGCAGATTTTCTGATGGATTCGTGTTAAGACCATGGTTCTTAGTAAGAATCCAAAAGTTCAGTCAGTTCGGTGCCATAAGGCCAAAAATATGACCGAACCCAAGTATTAAAAACACCGACCCCAAGTACTTTAACTAGTGAACCCAAGTGTGAAAACGATGATATATTTTTCGAAATCTTCTTTTGGCAAATTTTTTGTTTGATTCAAGTACAGACCATAAATCTTAGTAAGAATCCGAAATTTCAGTCCATTTGGTGCCATAGTGCCAAAGTTATGGCCGAACCTATGTTTGACAAAGTGCTCATAAAACCACGAAAATTTTGTATGGGGAAAATTAAATATCTCATTTCGGCTGATTTTATGATCGATTCGGGTATCGACCATGATTCTTAGTAAGAATCCTAAATTTCAGTCCATTTGGTGCCATAGTGCCAAAGTTATGGCCGAACCTAAGTTAGACAAAGTGCTCATAAAACCACGAAAATTTTGTATGGGGAAAATTAAATATCTCCTTTCGGCAGATTTTCTGATGGATTCGTGTAAAGACCATGGTTCTAAGTAGGAATCCAAAAGTTCAGTCAGTTCGGTGCCATAAGGCCAAAAATATGACCGAACCCAAGTATTAAAAACACCGACCCCAAGTACTTAAACTAGCGAACCCAAGTGTGAAAACGATGATATATTTTTCGAAATCTTCTTTTGGCAAATTTTTTGTTTGATTCGGGTAGAGACCATGATTGTTAGTAAGATACCGAAATTTCAGTCCATTTGGTGCCATAGTGCCAAAGTTATGGCCGAACCTAAGTTTGACAAAGTGCTCATAAAACCACGAAAATTTTGTATGGGGAAAATTAAATATCTCCTTTCGGCAGATTTTCTGATGGATTCGTGTAAAGACCATGGTTCTTAGTAGGAATCCAAAAGTTCAGTCAGTTCGGTGCCATAAGGCCAAAAATATGACCGAACCCAAGTATTAAAAACACCGACCCCAAGTACTTAAACTAGCGAACCCAAGTGTGAAAACGATGATATATTTTTCGAAATCTTCTTTTGGAAAATTTTTTGATTGATTCGGGTACAGACCATGATTCTTAGTAAGAATCCGAAATTTCAGTCCATTTGGTGCCATAGTGCCAAAGTTATGGCCGAACCTAAGTTTGACAAAGTGCTCATAAAACCACGAAAATTTTGTATGGGGAAAATTAAATATCTCCTTTCGGCTGATTTTATGATCGATTCGGGTATCGACCATGATTCTTAGTAAGAATCCGAAATTTCAGTCCATTTGGTGCCATAGTGCCAAAGTTATGGCCGAACCTAAGTTAGACAAAGTGCTCATAAAACCACGAAAATTTTGTATGGGGAAAATTAAATATCTCCTTTCGGCAGATTTTCTGATGGATTCGTGTAAAGACCATGGTTCTAAGTAGGAATCCAAAAGTTCAGTCAGTTCGGTGCCATAAGGCCAAAAATATGACCGAACCCAAGTATTAAAAACACCGACCCCAAGTACTTAAACTAGCGAACCCAAGTGTGAAAACGATGATATATTTTTCGAAATCTTCTTTTGGCAAATTTTTTGTTTGATTCGGGTAGAGACCATGATTGTTAGTAAGATACCGAAATTTCAGTCCATTTGGTGCCATAGTGCCAAAGTTATGGCCGAACCTAAGTTTGACAAAGTGCTCATAAAACCACGAAAATTTTGTATGGGGAAAATTAAATATCTCCTTTCGGCAGATTTTCTGATGGATTCGTGTAAAGACCATGGTTCTTAGTAGGAATCCAAAAGTTCAGTCAGTTCGGTGCCATAAGGCCAAAAATATGACCGAACCCAAGTATTAAAAACACCGACCCCAAGTACTTAAACTAGCGAACCCAAGTGTGAAAACGATGATATATTTTTCGAAATCTTCTTTTGGAAAATTTTTTGATTGATTCGGGTACAGACCATGATTCTTAGTAAGAATCCGAAATTTCAGTCCATTTGGTGCCATAGTGCCAAAGTTATGGCCGAACCTAAGTTTGACAAAGTGCTCATAAAACCACGAAAATTTTGTATGGGGAAAATTAAATATCTCCTTTCGGCTGATTTTATGATCGATTCGGGTATCGACCATGATTCTTAGTAAGAATCCGAAATTTCAGTCCATTTGGTGCCATAGTGCCAAAGTTATGGCCGAACCTAAGTTAGACAAAGTGCTCATAAAACCACGAAAATTTTGTATGGGGAAAATTAAATATCTCCTTTCGGCAGATTTTCTGATGGATTCGTGTAAAGACCATGGTTCTAAGTAGGAATCCAAAAGTTCAGTCAGTTCGGTGCCATAAGGTCAAAAATATGACCGAACCCGAGTATTAAAAACACCGACCCCAAGTACTTAAACTAGCGAACCCAAGTGTGAAAACGATGATATATTTTTCGAAATCTTCTTTTGGAAAATTTTTTGATTGATTCGGGTACAGACCATGATTCTTAGTAAGAATCCGAAATTTCAGTCCATTTGGTGCCATAGTGCCAAAGTTATGGCCGAACCTAAGTTTGACAAAGTGCTCATAAAACCACGAAAATTTTGTATGGGGAAAATTAAATATCTCCTTTCGGCTGATTTTATGATCGATTCGGGTATCGACCATGATTCTTAGTAAGAATCCGAAATTTCAGTCCATTTGGTGCCATAGTGCCAAAGTTATGGCCGAACCTAAGTTAGACAAAGTGCTCATAAAACCACGAAAATTTTGTATGGGGAAAATTAAATATCTCCTTTCGGCAGATTTTCTGATGGATTCGTGTAAAGACCATGGTTCTAAGTAGGAATCCAAAAGTTCAGTCAGTTCGGTGCCATAAGGTCAAAAATATGACCGAACCCGAGTATTAAAAACACCGACCCCAAGTACTTAAACTAGCGAACCCAAGTGTGAAAACGATGATATATTTTTCGAAATCTTCTTTTGGCAAATTTTTTGTTTGATTCGGGTAGAGACCATGATTGTTAGTAAGATACCGAAATTTCAGTCCATTTGGTGCCATAGTGCCAAAGTTATGGCCGAACCTAAGTTTGACAAAGTGCTCATAAAACCACGAAAATTTTGTATGGGGAAAATTAAATATCTCCTTTCGGCAGATTTTCTGATGGATTCGTGTAAAGACCATGGTTCTTAGTAGGAATCCAAAAGTTCAGTCAGTTCGGTGCCATAAGGCCAAAAATATGACCGAACCCAAGTATTAAAAACACCGACCCCAAGTACTTAAACTAGCGAACCCAAGTGTGAAAACGATGATATATTTTTCGAAATCTTCTTTTGGCAAATTTTTTGTTTGATTCGGGTAGAGACCATGATTGTTAGTAAGATACCGAAATTTCAGTCCATTTGGTGCCATAGTGCCAAAGTTATGGCCGAACCTAAGTTTGACAAAGTGCTCATAAAACCACGAAAATTTTGTATGGGGAAAATTAAATATCTCCTTTCGGCAGATTTTCTGATGGATTCGTGTAAAGACCATGGTTCTTAGTAGGAATCCAAAAGTTCAGTCAGTTCGGTGCCATAAGGCCAAAAATATGACCGAACCCAAGTATTAAAAACACCGACCCCAAGTACTTAAACTAGCGAACCCAAGTGTGAAAACGATGATATATTTTTCGAAATCTTCTTTTGGAAAATTTTTTGATTGATTCGGGTACAGACCATGATTCTTAGTAAGAATCCGAAATTTCAGTCCATTTGGTGCCATAGTGCCAAAGTTATGGCCGAACCTAAGTTTGACAAAGTGCTCATAAAACCACGAAAATTTTGTATGGGGAAAATTAAATATCTCCTTTCGGCAGATTTTCTGATGGATTCGTGTAAAGACCATGGTTCTTAGTAGGAATCCAAAAGTTCAGTCAGTTCGGTGCCATAAGGCCAAAAATATGACCGAACCCAAGTATTAAAAACACCGACCCCAAGTACTTAAACTAGCGAACCCAAGTGTGAAAACGATGATATATTTTTCGAAATCTTCTTTTGGCAAATTTTTTGTTTGATTCGGGTACAGAGCATGATTGTTAGTAAGAATCCGAAATTTCAGTCCATTTGGTGCCATAGTGCTAAAGTTAATGCCGAACCTAAGTTTGACAAAGTGCTCATGAAAATTTTGTATGAAGAAAATTAAAATTCTTCTATTGGCAGATTTTCTGATGGATTCGTGTTAAGACCATGGTTCTTAGTAGGAATCCAAAAGTTCAGTCAGTTCGGTACCATAAGGCCAAAAATATGACCGAACCCAAGTATTAAAAACACCGACCCCAAGTACTTAAACTAGCGAACCCAAGTGTGAAAACGATGATATTTTTTTCGAAATCTTCTTTTGGCAAATTTTTTGTTTGATTCAAGTACAGACCATAAATCTTAGTAAGAATCCGAAATTTCAGTCCATTTGGTGCCATAGTGCCAAAGTTATGGCCGAACCTTAGTTTGACAAAGTGCTCATAAAACCACGAAAATTTTGTATGGGGAAAATTAAATATCTCCTTTCGGCAGATTTTCTGATGGATTCGTGTAAAGACCATGGTTCTTAGTAGGAATCCAAAAGTTCAGTCAGTTTGGTGCCATAAGGCCAAAAATATGACCGAACCGTAGTATTAAAAACACCGACCCCAAGTACTTAAACTAGCGAACCCAAGTGTGAAAACGATGATATTTTTTTCGAAATCTTCTTTTGGCAAATTTTTTGTTTGATTCAAGTACAGACCATAAATCTTAGTAAGAATCCGAAATTTCAGTCCATTTGGTGCCATAGTGCCAAAGTTATGGCCGAACCTAAGTTTGACAAAGTGCTCATAAAACCACGAAAATTTTGTATGGGGAAAATTAAATATCTCCTTTCGGCAGATTTTCTGATGGATTCGTGTAAAGACCATGGTTCTTAGTAGGAATCCAAAAGTTCAGTCAGTTCGGTGCCATAAGGCCAAAAATATGACCGAACCCAAGTATTAAAAACACCGACCCCAAGTACTTAAACTAGCGAACCCAAGTGTGAAAACGATGATATATTTTTCGAAATCTTCTTTTGGCAAATTTTTTGTTTGATTCGGGTACAGAGCATGATTGTTAGTAAGAATCCGAAATTTCAGTCCATTTGGTGCCATAGTGCTAAAGTTATGGCCGAACCTAAGTTTGACAAAGTGCTCATAAAACCACGAAAATTTTGTATGAAGAAAATTAAAATTCTTCTATTGGCAGATTTTCTGATGGATTCGTGTTAAGACCATGGTTCTTAGTAGGAATCCAAAAGTTCAGTCAGTTCGGTGCCATAAGGCCAAAAATATGACCGAACCCAAGTATTAAAAACACCGACCCCAAGTACTTAAACTAGCGAACCCAAGTGGGAAAACGATGATATTTTTTTCGAAATCTTCTTTTGGCAAATTTTTTGTTTGATTCGGGTAGAGACCATGATTGTTAGTAAGATACCGAAATTTCAGTCCATTTGGTGCCATAGTGCCAAAGTTATGGCCGAACCTAAGTTTGAGAAAGTGCCCATAAAACCACGAAAATTTTGTATGGGGAAAATTAAATATCTCATTTCGGCTGATTTTATGATCGATTCGGGTACCGACCATGATTCTTAGTAAGAATCCGAAATTTCAGTACATTTGGTGCCATAGTGCCAAAGTTATGGCCGAACCTAAGTTTGACAAAGTGCTCATAAAACCACGAAAATTTTGTATGGGGAAAATTAAATATCTACTTTCGGCAGATTTTCTGATGGATTCGTGTAAAGACCATGGTTCTTAGTAGGAATCCAAAAGTTCAGTCAGTTCGGTGCCATAAGGCCAAAAATATGACCGAACCGTAGTATTAAAAACACCGACCCCAAGTACTTAAACTAGCGAACCCAAGTGTGAAAACGATGATATTTTTTTCGAAATCTTCTTTTGGCAAATTTTTTGTTTGATTCAAGTACAGACCATAAATCTTAGTAAGAATCCGAAATTTCAGTCCATTTGGTGCCATAGTGCCAAAGTTATGGCCGAACCTAAGTTTGACAAAGTGCTCATAAAACCACGAAAATTTTGTATGGGGAAAATTAAATATCTCCTTTCGGCAGATTTTCTGATGGATTCGTGTAAAGACCATGGTTCTAAGTAGGAATCCAAAAATTCAGTCAGTTCGGTGCCATAAGGCCAAAAATATGACCGAACCCAAGTATTAAAAACACCGACCCCAAGTACTTAAACTAGCGAACCCAAGTGTGAAAACGATGATATATTTTTCGAAATCTTCTTTTGGCAAATTTTTTGTTTGATTCGGGTATCGACCATGATTCTTAGTAAGAATCCAAAATTTCAGTCCATTTGGTGCCATAGTGCCAAAGTTATGGCCGAACCTAAGTTTGACAAAGTGCTCATAAAACCACGAAAATTTTGTATGGGGAAAATTAAATATCTCCTTTCGGCAGATTTTCTGATGGATTCGTGTAAAGACCATGGTTCTTAGTAGGAATCCAAAAGTTCAGTCAGTTCGGTGCCATAAGGCCAAAAATATGACCGAACCGTAGTATTAAAAACACCGACCCCAAGTACTTAAACTAGCGAACCCAAGTGTGAAAACGATGATATTTTTTTCGAAATCTTCTTTTGGCAAATTTTTTGTTTGATTCAAGTACAGACCATAAATCTTTGTAAGAATCCGAAATTTCAGTCCATTTGGTGCCAAAGTGCCAAAGTTATGGCCGAACCTAAGTTTGACAAAGTGCTCATAAAACCACGAAAATTTTGTATGGGGAAAATTAAATATCTCCTTTCGGCAGATTTTCTGATGGATTCGTGTAAAGACCATGGTTCTAAGTAGGAATCCAAAAGTTCAGTCAGTTCGGTGCCATAAGGCCAAAAATATGACCGACCCCAAGTATTAAAAACACCGACCCCAAGTACTTAAACTAGCGAACCCAAGTGTGAAAACGATGATATATTTTTCGAAATCTTCTTTTGGCAAATTTTTTGTTTGATTCGGGTACAGACCATGATTGTTAGTAAGAATCCGAAATTTCAGTCCATTTGGTGCCATAGTGACAAAGTTATGGCCGAACCTAAGATTGACAAAGTGCTAATAAAACGATGAAAATTTTGTATGAAGAAAATTAAAATTCTTCTATTGGCAGATTTTCTGATGGATTCGTGTTAAGACCATGGTTCTTAGTAGGAATCCAAAAGTTCAGTCAGTTCGGTGCCATAAGGCCAAAAATATGACCGAACCCAAGTATTAAAAACACCGACCCCAAGTACTTAAACTAGCGAACCCAAGTGTGAAAACGATGATATTTTTTTCGAAATCTTCTTTTGGCAAATTTTTTGTTTGATTCGGGTACAGACCATGATTGTTAGTAAGAATCCGAAATTTCAGTCCATTTGGTGCCATAGTGCCAAAGTTATGGCCGAACCTAAGTTTGACAAAGTGCTAATAAAACGATGAAAATTTTGTATGAAGAAAATTAAAATTCTTCTATTGGCAGATTTTCTGATGGATTCGTGTTAAGACTATGGTTCTTAGTAGGAATCCAAAATTTCAGTCAGTTCGGTGCCATAAGGCCATAAATATGACCGAACCCAAGTATTAAAAACACCGACCCCAAGTACTTAAACTAGCGAACCCAAGTGTGAAAACGATGATATTTTTTTCGAAATCTTCTTTTGGCAATTTTTTTGTTTGATTCAAGTACAGACCATGATTCTTAGTAAGAATCCGAAATTTCAGTCCATTTGGTGCCATAGTGCCAAAGTTATGGCCGAACCTAAGTTTGACAAAGTGCCCATAAAACCACGAAAATTTTGTATGGGGAAAATTAAATATCTCCTTTCGGCAGATTTTCTGATGGATTCGTGTAAAGACCATGGTTCTTAGTAGGAATCCAAAAGTTCAGTCAGTTCGGTGCCATAAGGCCAAAAATATGACCGAACCGTAGTATTAAAAACACCGACCCCAAGTACTTAAACTAGCGAACCCAAGTGTGAAAACGATGATATATTTTTCGAAATCTTCTTTTGGAAAATTTTTTGATTGATTCGGGTACAGACCATGATTCTTAGTAAGAATCCGAAATTTCAGTCCATTTGGTGCCATAGTGCCAAAGTTATGGCCGAACCTAAGTTTGACAAAGTGCTCATAAAACCACGAAAATTTTGTATGGGGAAAATTAAATATCTCCTTTCGGCAGATTTTCTGATGGATTCGTGTAAAGACCATGGTTCTTAGTAGGAATCCAAAAGTTCAGTCAGTTCGGTGCCATAAGGCCAAAAATATGACCGAACCCAAGTATTAAAAACACCGACCCCAAGTACTTAAACTAGCGAACCCAAGTGTGAAAACGATGATATATTTTTCGAAATCTTCTTTTGGCAAATTTTTTGTTTGATTCGGGTACAGAGCATGATTGTTAGTAAGAATCCGAAATTTCAGTCCATTTGGTGCCATAGTGCTAAAGTTATGGCCGAACCTAAGTTTGACAAAGTGCTCATGAAAATTTTGTATGAAGAAAATTAAAATTCTTCTATTGGCAGATTTTCTGATGGATTCGTGTTAAGACCATGGTTCTTAGTAGGAATCCAAAAGTTCAGTCAGTTCGGTACCATAAGGCCAAAAATATGACCGAACCCAAGTATTAAAAACACCGACCCCAAGTACTTAAACTAGCGAACCCAAGTGTGAAAACGATGATATTTTTTTCGAAATCTTCTTTTGGCAAATTTTTTGTTTGATTCAAGTACAGACCATAAATCTTAGTAAGAATCCGAAATTTCAGTCCATTTGGTGCCATAGTGCCAAAGTTATGGCCGAACCTAAGTTTGACAAAGTGCTCATAAAACCACGAAAATTTTGTATGGGGAAAATTAAATATCTCCTTTCGGCAGATTTTCTGATGGATTCGTGTAAAGACCATGGTTCTTAGTAGGAATCCAAAAGTTCAGTCAGTTTGGTGCCATAAGGCCAAAAATATGACCGAACCGTAGTATTAAAAACACCGACCCCAAGTACTTAAACTAGCGAACCCAAGTGTGAAAACGATGATATTTTTTTCGAAATCTTCTTTTGGCAAATTTTTTGTTTGATTCAAGTACAGACCATAAATCTTAGTAAGAATCCGAAATTTCAGTCCATTTGGTGCCATAGTGCCAAAGTTATGGCCGAACCTAAGTTTGACAAAGTGCTCATAAAACCACGAAAATTTTGTATGGGGAAAATTAAATATCTCCTTTCGGCAGATTTTCTGATGGATTCGTGTAAAGACCATGGTTCTTAGTAGGAATCCAAAAGTTCAGTCAGTTCGGTGCCATAAGGCCAAAAATATGACCGAACCCAAGTATTAAAAACACCGACCCCAAGTACTTAAACTAGCGAACCCAAGTGTGAAAACGATGATATATTTTTCGAAATCTTCTTTTGGAAAATTTTTTGATTGATTCGGGTACAGACCATGATTCTTAGTAAGAATCCGAAATTTCAGTCCATTTGGTGCCATAGTGCCAAAGTTATGGCCGAACCTAAGTTTGACAAAGTTCTCATAAAACCACGAAAATTTTGTATGGGGAAAATTAAATATCTCATTTCGGCTGATTTTATGATCGATTCGGGTATCGACCATAATTCTTAGTAAGAATCCGAAATTTCAGTCCATTTGGTGCCATAGTGCCAAAGTTATGGCCGAACCTAAGTTTGACAAAGTGCTCATAAAACCACGAAAATTTTGTATGGGGAAAATTAAATATCTCCTTTCGGCAGATTTTCTGATGGATTCGTGTAAAGACCATGGTTCTAAGTAGGAATCCAAAAGTTCAGTCAGTTCGGTGCCATAAGGCCAAAAATATGACCGAACCCAAGTATTAAAAACACCGACCCCAAGTACTTAAACTAGCGAACCCAAGTGTGAAAACGATGATATATTTTTCGAAATCTTCTTTTGGCAAATTTTTTGTTTGATTCGGGTACAGACCATGATTGTTAGTAAGAATCCGAAATTTCAGTCCAGTTGGTGCCATAGTGACAAAGTTATGGCCGAACCTAAGATTGACAAAGTGCTAATAAAACGATGAAAATTTTGTATGAAGAAAATTAAAATTCTTCTATTGGCAGATTTTCTGATGGATTCGTGTTAAGACCATGGTTCTTATTAGGAATCCAAAAGTTCAGTCAGTTCGGTGCCATAAGGCCAAAAATATGACCGAACCCAAGTATTAAAAACACCGACCCCAAGTACTTAAACTAGCGAACCCAAGTGTGAAAACGATGATATTTTTTTCGAAATCTTCTTTTGGCAAATTTTTTGTTTGATTCGGGTACAGACCATGATTGTTAGTAAGAATCCGAAATTTCAGTCCATTTGGTGCCATAGTGCAAAAGTTATGGCCGAACCTAAGTTTGACAAAGTGCTAATAAAACGATGAAAATTTTGTATGAAGAAAATTAAAATTCTTCTATTGGCAGATTTTCTGATGGATTCGTGTTAAGACCATGGTTCTTAGTAGGAATCCAAAAGTTCAGTCAGTTCGGTGCCATAAGGCCATAAATATGACCGAACCCAAGTATTAAAAACACCGACCCCAAGTACTTAAACTAGCGAACCCAAGTGTGAAAACGATGATATTTTTTTCGAAATCTTCTTTTGGCAATTTTTTTGTTTGATTCAAGTACAGACCATGATTCTTAGTAAGAATCCGAAATTTCAGTCCATTTGGTGCCATAGTGCCAAAGTTATGGCCGAACCTAAGTTTGACAAAGTGCCCATAAAACCACGAAAATTTTGTATGGGGAAAATTAAATATCTCCTTTCGGCAGATTTTCTGATGGATTCGTGTAAAGACCATGGTTCTTAGTAGGAATCCAAAAGTTCAGTCAGTTCGGTGCCATAAGGCCAAAAATATGACCGAACCGTAGTATTAAAAACACCGACCCCAAGTACTTAAACTAGCGAACCCAAGTGTGAAAACGATGATATATTTTTCGAAATCTTCTTTTGGCAATTTTTTTGTTTGATTCGGGTATCGACCATGATTCTTAGTAAGAATCCAAAATTTCAGTCCATTTGGTGCCATAGTGCCAAAGTTATGGCCGAACCTAAGTTTGACAAAGTGCTCATAAAACCACGAAAATTTTGTATGGAGAAAATTAAATATCTCATTTCGGCTGATTTTATGATCGATTCGGGTACCGACCATGATTCTTAGTAAGAATCCGAAATTTCAGTACATTTGGTGCCATAGTGCCAAAGTTATGGCCGAACCTAAGTTTGACAAAGTGCTCATAAAACCACGAAAATTTTGTATGGGGAAAATTAAATATCTCATTTCGGCTGATTTTATGATCGATTCGGGTATCGACCACGATTCTTTGTAAGAATCCGAAATTTCAGTACATTTGGTGCCATAGTGCCAAAGTTATGGCCGAACCTAAGTTTGACAAAGTGCTCATAAAACCACGAAAATTTTGTATGGGGAAAATTAAATATCTCCTTTCGGCAGATTTTCTGATGGATTCGTGTAAAGACCATGGTTCTTAGTAGGAATCCAAAAGTTCAGTCAGTTCGGTGCCATAAGGCCAAAAATATGACCGAACCCAAGTATTAAAAACACCGACCCCAAGTACTTAAACTAGCGAACCCAAGTGTGAAAACGATGATATTTTTTTCGAAATCTTCTTTTGGCAAATTTTTTGTTTGATTCGGGTACAGACCATGATTGTTAGTAAGAATCCGAAATTTCAGTCCATTTGGTGCCATAGTGCTAAAGTTATGGCCGAACCTAAGTTTGACAAAGTGCTCATAAAACCACGAAAATTTTGTATGGGGAAAATTAAATATCTCCTTTCGGCAGATTTTCTGATGGATTCGTGTAAAGACCATGGTTCTTAGTAGGAATCCAAAAGTTCAGTCAGTTCGGTGCCATAAGGCCAAAAATATGACCGAACCCAAGTATTAAAAACACCGACCCCAAGTACTTAAACTAGCGAACCCAAGTGTGAAAACGATGATATATTTTTCGAAATCTTCTTTTGGAAAATTTTTTGATTGATTCAAGTACAGACCATAAATCTTAGTAAGAATCCGAAATTTCAGTCCATTTGGTGCCATAGTGCCAAAGTTATGGCCGAACCTAAGTTTGACAAAGTGCTCATAAAACCACGAAAATTTTGTATGGGGAAAATTAAATATCTCATTTCGGCTGATTTTATGATCGATTCGGGTATCGACCATGATTTTTAGTAAGAATCCGAAATTTCAGTCCATTTGGTGCCATAGTGCCAAAGTTATGGCCGAACCTAAGATTGACAAAGTGCTAATAAAACGATAAAAATTTTGTATGAAGAAAATTAAAATTCTTCTATTGGCAGATTTTCTGATGGATTCGTGTTAAGACCATGGTTCTTAGTAGGAATCCAAAAGTTCAGTCAGTTCGGTGCCATAAGGCCAAAAATATGACAGAACCCAAGTATTAAAAACACCGACCCCAAGTACTTAAACTAGCGAACCCAAGTATGAAAACGATGATATTTTTTTCGAAATCTTCTATTGGCAAATTTTTTGTTTGATTCGGGTACAGACCATGATTGTTAGTAAGAATCCGAAATTTCAGTCCATTTGGTGCCATAGTGCCAAAGTTATGGCCGAACCTAAGATTGACAAAGTGCTAATAAAACGATGAAAATTTTGTATTAAGAAAATTAAAATTCTTCTATTGGCAGATTTTCTGATGGATTCGTGTTAAGACCATGGTTCTTAGTAGGAATCCAAAAGTTCAGTCAGTTCGGTGCCATAAGGCCATAAATATGACCGAACCCAAGTATTAAAAACACCGACCCCAAGTACTTAAACTAGCGAACCCAAGTGTGAAAACGATGATATTTTTTTCGAAATCTTCTTTTGGCAATTTTTTTGTTTGATTCAAGTACAGACCATGATTCTTAGTAAGAATCCGAAATTTCAGTCCATTTGGTGCCATAGTGCCAAAGTTATGGCCGAACCTAAGTTTGACAAAGTGCCCATAAAACCACGAAAATTTTGTATGGGGAAAATTAAATATCTCCTTTCGGCAGATTTTCTGATGGATTCGTGTAAAGACCATGGTTCTTAGTAGGAATCCAAAAGTTCAGTCAGTTCGGTGCCATAAGGCCAAAAATATGACCGAACCGTAGTATTAAAAACACCGACCCCAAGTACTTAAACTAGCGAACCCAAGTGTGAAAACGATGATATATTTTTCGAAATCTTCTTTTGGCAATTTTTTTGTTTGATTCGGGTATCGACCATGATTCTTAGTAAGAATCCAAAATTTCAGTCCATTTGGTGCCATAGTGCCAAAGTTATGGCCGAACCTAAGTTTGACAAAGTGCTCATAAAACCACGAAAATTTTGTATGGGGAAAATTAAATATCTCCTTTCGGCAGATTTTCTGATGGATTCGTGTAAAGACCATGGTTCTTAGTAGGAATCCAAAAGTTCAGTCAGTTCGGTGCCATAAGGCCAAAAATATGACCGAACCCAAGTATTAAAAACACCGACCCCAAGTACTTAAACTAGCGAACCCAAGTGTGAAAACGATGATATATTTTTCGAAATCTTCTTTTGGCAAATTTTTTGTTTGATTCGGGTACAGAGCATGATTGTTAGTAAGAATCCGAAATTTCAGTCCATTTGGTGCCATAGTGCTAAAGTTATGGCCGAACCTAAGTTTGACAAAGTGCTCATAAAACCACGAAAATTTTGTATGAAGAAAATTAAAATTCTTCTATTGGCAGATTTTCTGATGGATTCGTGTTAAGACCATGGTTCTTAGTAGGAATCCAAAAGTTCAGTCAGTTCGGTGCCATAAGGCCAAAAATATGACCGAACCCAAGTATTAAAAACACCGACCCCAAGTACTTAAACTAGCGAACCCAAGTGGGAAAACGATGATATTTTTTTCGAAATCTTCTTTTGGCAAATTTTTTGTTTGATTCGGGTAGAGACCATGATTGTTAGTAAGATACCGAAATTTCAGTCCATTTGGTGCCATAGTGCCAAAGTTATGGCCGAACCTAAGTTTGAGAAAGTGCCCATAAAACCACGAAAATTTTGTATGGGGAAAATTAAATATCTCATTTCGGCTGATTTTATGATCGATTCGGGTACCGACCATGATTCTTAGTAAGAATCCGAAATTTCAGTACATTTGGTGCCATAGTGCCAAAGTTATGGCCGAACCTAAGTTTGACAAAGTGCTCATAAAACCACGAAAATTTTGTATGGGGAAAATTAAATATCTACTTTCGGCAGATTTTCTGATGGATTCGTGTAAAGACCATGGTTCTTAGTAGGAATCCAAAAGTTCAGTCAGTTCGGTGCCATAAGGCCAAAAATATGACCGAACCGTAGTATTAAAAACACCGACCCCAAGTACTTAAACTAGCGAACCCAAGTGTGAAAACGATGATATTTTTTTCGAATTCTTCTTTTGGCAAATTTTTTGTTTGATTCAAGTACAGACCATAAATCTTAGTAAGAAACCGAAATTTCAGTCCATTTGGTGCCATAGTGCCAAAGTTATGGCCGAACCTAAGTTTGACAAAAGTGCTCATAAAACCACGAAAATTTTGTATGGGGAAAATTAAATATCTCCTTTCGGCAGATTTTCTGATGGATTCGTGTAAAGACCATGGTTCTAAGTAGGAATCCAAAAATTCAGTCAGTTCGGTGCCATAAGGCCAAAAATATGACCGAACCCAAGTATTAAAAACACCGACCCCAAGTACTTAAACTAGCGAACCCAAGTGTGAAAACGATGATATATTTTTCGAAATCT
Organism: Limnephilus lunatus; assembly: GCA_917563855.2. Taxonomy (NCBI): domain Eukaryota; kingdom Metazoa; phylum Arthropoda; class Insecta; order Trichoptera; family Limnephilidae; genus Limnephilus; species Limnephilus lunatus. Next base: position 70,745,383 of record OU830598.1, on the reverse strand, counting down.
TCTTTTGGCAAATTTTTTGTTTGATTCGGGTATCGACCATGATTCTTAGTAAGAATCCAAAATTTCAGTCCATTTGGTGCCATAGTGCCAAAGTTATGGCCGAACCTAAGTTTGACAAAGTGCTCATAAAACCACGAAAATTTTATATGGGGAAAATTAAATATCTCCTTTCGGCAGATTTTCTGATGGATTCGTGTAAAGACCATGGTTCTTAGTAGGAATCCAAAAGTTCAGTCAGTTCGGTGCCATAAGGCCAAAAATATGACCGAACCGTAGTATTAAAAAAACCGACCCCAAGTACTTAAACTAGCGAACCCAAGTGTGAAAACGATGATATTTTTTTCGAAATCTTCTTTTGGCAAATTTTTTGTTTGATTCAAGTACAGACCATAAATCTTTGTAAGAATCCGAAATTTCAGTCCATTTGGTGCCAAAGTGCCAAAGTTATGGCCGAACCTAAGTTTGACAAAGTGCTCATAAAACCACGAAAATTTTGTATGGGGAAAATTAAATATCTCCTTTCGGCAGATTTTCTGATGGATTCGTGTAAAGACCATGGTTCTAAGTAGGAATCCAAAAGTTCAGTCAGTTCGGTGCCATAAGGCCAAAAATATGACCGAACCCAAGTATTAAAAACACCGACCCCAAGTACTTAAACTAGCGAACCCAAGTGTGAAAACGATGATATATTTTTCGAAATCTTCTTTTGGCAAATTTTTTGTTTGATTCGGGTACAGACCATGATTGTTAGTAAGAATCCGAAATTTCAGTCCATTTGGTGCCATAGTGACAAAGTTATGGCCGAACCTAAGATTGACAAAGTGCTAATAAAACGATGAAAATTTTGTATGAAGAAAATTAAAATTCTTCTATTGGCAGATTTTCTGATGGATTCGTGTTAAGACCATGGTTCTTAGTAGGAATCCAAAAGTTCAGTCAGTTCGGTGCCATAAGGCCAAAAATATGACCGAACCCAAGTATTAAAAACACCGACCCCAAGTACTTAAACGAGCGAACCCAAGTGTGAAAACGATGAAAATTTTGTATGAAGAAAATTAAAATTCTTCTATTGGCAGATTTTCTGATGGATTCGTGTAAAGACCATGGTTCTTAGTAAGAATCCAAAAGTTCAGTCAGTTCGGTGCCATAAGGCCATAAATATGACCGAACCCAAGTATTAAAAACACCGACCCCAAGTACTTAAACTAGCGAACCCAAGTGTGAAAACGATGATATTTTTTTCGAAATCTTCTTTTGGCAATTTTTTTGTTTGATTCAAGTACAGACCATGATTCTTAGTAAGAATCCGAAATTTCAGTCCATTTGGTGCCATAGTGCCAAAGTTATGGCCGAACCTAAGTTTGACAAAGTGCCCATAAAACCACGAAAATTTTGTATGGGGAAAATTAAATATCTCCTTTCGGCAGATTTTCTGATGGATTCGTGTAAAGACCATGGTTCTTAGTAGGAATCCAAAAGTTCAGTCAGTTCGGTGCCATAAGGCCAAAAATATGACCGAACCGTAGTATTAAAAACACCGACCCCAAGTACTTAAACTAGCGAACCCAAGTGTGAAAACGATGATATATTTTTCGAAATCTTCTTTTGGCAATTTTTTTGTTTGATTCGGGTATCGACCATGATTCTTAGTAAGAATCCAAAATTTCAGTCCATTTGGTGCCATAGTGCCAAAGTTATGGCCGAACCTAAGTTTGACAAAGTGCTCATAAAACCACGAAAATTTTGTATGGAGAAAATTAAATATCTCATTTCGGCTGATTTTATGATCGATTCGGGTACCGACCATGATTCTTAGTAAGAATCCGAAATTTCAGTCCATTTGGTGCCATAGTGCCAAAGTTATGGCCGAACCTAAGTTTGACAAAGTGCTCATAAAACCACGAAAATTTTGTATGGGGAAAATTAAATATCTCCTTTCGGCAGATTTTCTGATGGATTCGTGTAAAGACCATGGTTCTTAGTAGGAATCCAAAAGTTCAGTCAGTTCGGTGCCATAAGGCCAAAAATATGACCGAACCCAAGTATTAAAAACACCGACCCCAAGTACTTAAACTAGCGAACCCAAGTGTGAAAACGATGATATTTTTTTCGAAATCTTCTTTTGGCAAATTTTTTGTTTGATTCGGGTACAGACCATGATTGTTAGTAAGAATCCGAAATTTCAGTCCATTTGGTGCCATAGTGCTAAAGTTATGGCCGAACCTAAGTTTGACAAAGTGCTCATAAAACCACGAAAATTTTGTATGGGGAAAATTAAATATCTCCTTTCGGCAGATTTTCTGATGGATTCGTGTAAAGACCATGGTTCTTAGTAGGAATCCAAAAGTTCAGTCAGTTCGGTGCCATAAGGCCAAAAATATGACCGAACCCAAGTATTAAAAACACCGACCCCAAGTACTTAAACTAGCGAACCCAAGTGTGAAAACGATGATATTTTTTTCGAAATCTTCTTTTGGCAAATTTTTTGTTTGATTCAAGTACAGACCATAAATCTTTGTAAGAATCCGAAATTTCAGTCCATTTGGTGCCAAAGTGCCAAAGTTATGGCCGAACCTAAGTTTGACAAAGTGCTCATAAAACCACGAAAATTTTGTATGGGGAAAATTAAATATCTCCTTTCGGCAGATTTTCTGATGGATTCGTGTAAAGACCATGGTTCTAAGTAGGAATCCAAAAGTTCAGTCAGTTCGGTGCCATAAGGCCAAAAATATGACCGAACCCAAGTATTAAAAACACCGACCCCAAGTACTTAAACTAGCGAACCCAAGTGGGAAAACGATGATATTTTTTTCGAAATCTTCTTTTGGCAAATTTTTTATTTGATTCGGGTAGAGACCATGATTGTTAGTAAGATACCGAAATTTCAGTCCATTTGGAGCCATAGTGCCAAAGTTATGGCCGAACCTAAGTTTGAGAAAGTGCCCATAAAACCACGAAAATTTTGTATGGGGAAAATTAAATATCTCATTTCGGCTGATTTTATGATCGATTCGGGTACCGACCATGATTCTTAGTAAGAATCCGAAATTTCAGTACATTTGGTGCCATAGTGCCAAAGTTATGGCCGAACCTAAGTTTGACAAAGTGCTCATAAAACCACGAAAATTTTGTATGGGGAAAATTAAATATCTACTTTCGGCAGATTTTCTGATGGATTCGTGTAAAGACCATGGTTCTTAGTAGGAATCCAAAAGTTCAGTCAGTTCGGTGCCATAAGGCCAAAAATATGACCGAACCGTAGTATTAAAAACACCGACCCCAAGTACTTAAACTAGCGAACCCAAGTGTGAAAACGATGATATTTTTTTCGAAATCTTCTTTTGGCAAATTTTTTGTTTGATTCAAGTACAGACCATAAATCTTAGTAAGAAACCGAAATTTCAGTCCATTTGGTGCCATAGTGCCAAAGTTATGGCCGAACCTAAGTTTGACAAAAGTGCTCATAAAACCACGAAAATTTTGTATGGGGAAAATTAAATATCTCCTTTCGGCAGATTTTCTGATGGATTCGTGTAAAGACCATGGTTCTAAGTAGGAATCCAAAAATTCAGTCAGTTCGGTGCCATAAGGCCAAAAATATGACCGAACCCAAGTATTAAAAACACCGACCCCAAGTACTTAAACTAGCGAACCCAAGTGTGAAAACGATGATATATTTTTCGAAATCTTCTTTTGGCAAATTTTTTGTTTGATTCGGGTATCGACCATGATTCTTAGTAAGAATCCAAAATTTCAGTCCATTTGGTGCCATAGTGCCAAAGTTATGGCCGAACCTAAGTTTGACAAAGTGCTCATAAAACCACGAAAATTTTGTATGGGGAAAATTAAATATCTCCTTTCGGCAGATTTTCTGATGGATTCGTGTAAAGACCATGGTTCTTAGTAGGAATCCAAAAGTTCAGTCAGTTCGGTGCCATAAGGCCAAAAATATGACCGAACCGTAGTATTAAAAACACCGACCCCAAGTACTTAAACTAGCGAACCCAAGTGTGAAAACGATGATATTTTTTTCGAAATCTTCTTTTGGCAAATTTTTTGTTTGATTCAAGTACAGACCATAAATCTTTGTAAGAATCCGAAATTTCAGTCCATTTGGTGCCAAAGTGCCAAAGTTATGGCCGAACCTAAGTTTGACAAAGTGCTCATAAAACCACGAAAATTTTGTATGGGGAAAATTAAATATCTCCTTTCGGCAGATTTTCTGATGGATTCGTGTAAAGACCATGGTTCTAAGTAGGAATCCAAAAGTTCAGTCAGTTCGGTGCCATAAGGCCAAAAATATGACCGAACCCAAGTATTAAAAACACCGACCCCAAGTACTTAAACTAGCGAACCCAAGTGTGAAAACGATGATATATTTTTCGAAATCTTCTTTTGGCAAATTTTTTGTTTGATTCGGGTACAGACCATGATTGTTAGTAAGAATCCGAAATTTCAGTCCATTTGGTGCCATAGTGACAAAGTTATGGCCGAACCTAAGATTGACAAAGTGCTAATAAAACGATGAAAATTTTGTATGAAGAAAATTAAAATTCTTCTACTGGCAGATTTTCTGATGGATTCGTGTTAAGACCATGGTTCTTAGAAGGAATCCAAAAGTTCAGTCAGTTCGGTGCCATAAGGCCAAAAATATGACCGAACCCAAGTATTAAAAACACCGACCCCAAGTACTTAAACGAGCGAACCCAAGTGTGAAAACGATGAAAATTTTGTATGAAGAAAATTAAAATTCTTCTATTGGCAGATTTTCTGATGGATTCGTGTAAAGACCATGGTTCTTAGTAGGAATCCAAAATTTCAGTCAGTTCGGTGCCATAAGGCCATAAATATGACCGAACCCAAGTATTAAAAACACCGACCCCAAGTACTTAAACTAGCGAACCCAAGTGTGAAAACGATGATATTTTTTTCGAAATCTTCTTTTGGCAATTTTTTTGTTTGATTCAAGTACAGACCATGATTCTTAGTAAGAATCCGAAATTTCAGTCCATTTGGTGCCATAGTGCCAAAGTTATGGCCGAACCTAAGTTTGACAAAGTGCCCATAAAACCACGAAAATTTTGTATGGGGAAAATTAAATATCTCCTTTCGGCAGATTTTCTGATGGATTCGTGTAAAGACCATGGTTCTTAGTAGGAATCCAAAAGTTCAGTCAGTTCGGTGCCATAAGGCCAAAAATATGACCGAACCGTAGTATTAAAAACACCGACCCCAAGTACTTAAACTAGCGAACCCAAGTGTGAAAACGATGATATATTTTTCGAAATCTTCTTTTGGCAATTTTTTTGTTTGATTCGGGTATCGACCATGATTCTTAGTAAGAATCCAAAATTTCAGTCCATTTGGTGCCATAGTGCCAAAGTTATGGCCGAACCTAAGTTTGACAAAGTGCTCATAAAACCACGAAAATTTTGTATGGAGAAAATTAAATATCTCATTTCGGCTGATTTTATGATCGATTCGGGTACCGACCATGATTCTTAGTAAGAATCCGAAATTTCAGTCCATTTGGTGCCATAGTGCCAAAGTTATGGCCGAACCTAAGTTTGACAAAGTGCTCATAAAACCACGAAAATTTTGTATGGGGAAAATTAAATATCTCCTTTCGGCAGATTTTCTGATGGATTCGTGTAAAGACCATGGTTCTTAGTAGGAATCCAAAAGTTCAGTCAGTTCGGTGCCATAAGGCCAAAAATATGACCGAACCCAAGTATTAAAAACACCGACCCCAAGTACTTAAACTAGCGAACCCAAGTGTGAAAACGATGATATTTTTTTCGAAATCTTCTTTTGGCAAATTTTTTGTTTGATTCGGGTACAGACCATGATTGTTAGTAAGAATCCGAAATTTCAGTCCATTTGGTGCCATAGTGCTAAAGTTATGGCCGAACCTAAGTTTGACAAAGTGCTCATAAAACCACGAAAATTTTGTATGGGGAAAATTAAATATCTCCTTTCGGCAGATTTTCTGATGGATTCGTGTAAAGACCATGGTTCTTAGTAGGAATCCAAAAGTTCAGTCAGTTCGGTGCCATAAGGCCAAAAATATGACCGAACCCAAGTATTAAAAACACCGACCCCAAGTACTTAAACTAGCGAACCCAAGTGTGAAAACGATGATATTTTTTTCGAAATCTTCTTTTGGCAAATTTTTTGTTTGATTCAAGTACAGACCATAAATCTTTGTAAGAATCCGAAATTTCAGTCCATTTGGTGCCAAAGTGCCAAAGTTATGGCCGAACCTAAGTTTGACAAAGTGCTCATAAAACCACGAAAATTTTGTATGGGGAAAATTAAATATCTCCTTTCGGCAGATTTTCTGATGGATTCGTGTAAAGACCATGGTTCTAAGTAGGAATCCAAAAGTTCAGTCAGTTCGGTGCCATAAGGCCAAAAATATGACCGAACCCAAGTATTAAAAACACCGACCCCAAGTACTTAAACTAGCGAACCCAAGTGTGAAAACGATGATATATTTTTCGAAATCTTCTTTTGGCAAATTTTTTGTTTGATTCGGGTACAGACCATGATTGTTAGTAAGAATCCGAAATTTCAGTCCATTTGGTGCCATAGTGACAAAGTTATGGCCGAACCTAAGATTGACAAAGTGCTAATAAAACGATGAAAATTTTGTATGAAGAAAATTAAAATTCTTCTATTGGCAGATTTTCTGATGGATTCGTGTTAAGACCATGGTTCTTAGTAGGAATCCAAAAGTTCAGTCAGTTCGGTGCCATAAGGCCAAAAATATGACCGAACCCAAGTATTAAAAACACCGACCCCAAGTACTTAAACGAGCGAACCCAAGTGTGAAAACGATGAAAATTTTGTATGAAGAAAATTAAAATTCTTCTATTGGCAGATTTTCTGATGGATTCGTGTAAAGACCATGGTTCTTAGTAAGAATCCAAAAGTTCAGTCAGTTCGGTGCCATAAGGCCATAAATATGACCGAACCCAAGTATTAAAAACACCGACCCCAAGTACTTAAACTAGCGAACCCAAGTGTGAAAACGATGATATTTTTTTCGAAATCTTCTTTTGGCAATTTTTTTGTTTGATTCAAGTACAGACCATGATTCTTAGTAAGAATCCGAAATTTCAGTCCATTTGGTGCCATAGTGCCAAAGTTATGGCCGAACCTAAGTTTGACAAAGTGCCCATAAAACCACGAAAATTTTGTATGGGGAAAATTAAATATCTCCTTTCGGCAGATTTTCTGATGGATTCGTGTAAAGACCATGGTTCTTAGTAGGAATCCAAAAGTTCAGTCAGTTCGGTGCCATAAGGCCAAAAATATGACCGAACCGTAGTATTAAAAACACCGACCCCAAGTACTTAAACTAGCGAACCCAAGTGTGAAAACGATGATATATTTTTCGAAATCTTCTTTTGGCAATTTTTTTGTTTGATTCGGGTATCGACCATGATTCTTAGTAAGAATCCAAAATTTCAGTCCATTTGGTGCCATAGTGCCAAAGTTATGGCCGAACCTAAGTTTGACAAAGTGCTCATAAAACCACGAAAATTTTGTATGGAGAAAATTAAATATCTCATTTCGGCTGATTTTATGATCGATTCGGGTACCGACCATGATTCTTAGTAAGAATCCGAAATTTCAGTCCATTTGGTGCCATAGTGCCAAAGTTATGGCCGAACCTAAGTTTGACAAAGTGCTCATAAAACCACGAAAATTTTGTATGGGGAAAATTAAATATCTCCTTTCGGCAGATTTTCTGATGGATTCGTGTAAAGACCATGGTTCTTAGTAGGAATCCAAAAGTTCAGTCAGTTCGGTGCCATAAGGCCAAAAATATGACCGAACCCAAGTATTAAAAACACCGACCCCAAGTACTTAAACTAGCGAACCCAAGTGTGAAAACGATGATATTTTTTTCGAAATCTTCTTTTGGCAAATTTTTTGTTTGATTCGGGTACAGACCATGATTGTTAGTAAGAATCCGAAATTTCAGTCCATTTGGTGCCATAGTGCTAAAGTTATGGCCGAACCTAAGTTTGACAAAGTGCTCATAAAACCACGAAAATTTTGTATGGGGAAAATTAAATATCTCCTTTCGGCAGATTTTCTGATGGATTCGTGTAAAGACCATGGTTCTTAGTAGGAATCCAAAAGTTCAGTCAGTTCGGTGCCATAAGGCCAAAAATATGACCGAACCCAAGTTTTAAAAACACCAACCCCAAGTACTTAAACTAGCGAACCCAAGTGTGAAAACGATGATATATTTTTCGAAATCTTCTTTTGGAAAATTTTTTGATTGATTCGGGTACAGACCATGATTCTTAGTAAGAATCCGAAATTTCAGTCCATTTGGTGCCATAGTGCCAAAGTTATGGCCGAACCTAAGTTTGACAAAGTTCACATAAAACCACGAAAATTTTGTATGGGGAAAATTAAATATCTCATTTCGGCTGATTTTATGATCGATTCGGGTATCGACCATAATTCTTAGTAAGAATCCGAAATTTCAGTCCATTTGGTGCCATAGTGCCAAAGTTATGGCCGAACCTAAGTTTGACAAAGTGCTCATAAAACCACGAAAATTTTGTATGGGGAAAATTAAATATCTCCTTTCGGCAGATTTTCTGATGGATTCGTGTAAAGACCATGGTTCTAAGTAGGAATCCAAAAGTTCAGTCAGTTCGGTGCCATAAGGCCAAAAATATGACCGAACCCAAGTATTAAAAACACCGACCCCAAGTACTTAAACTAGCGAACCCAAGTGTGAAAACGATGATATATTTTTCGAAATCTTCTTTTGGCAAATTTTTTGTTTGATTCGGGTACAGACCATGATTGTTAGTAAGAATCCGAAATTTCAGTCCATTTGGTGCCATAGTGCCAAAGTTATGGCCGAACCTAAGTTTGACAAAGTGCTAATAAAACGATGAAAATTTTGTATGAAGAAAATTAAAATTCTTCTATTGGCAGATTTTCTGATGGATTCGTGTTAAGACCATGGTTCTTAGTAGGAATCCAAAAGTTCAGTCAGTTCGGTGCCATAAGGCCATAAATATGACCGAACCCAAGTATTAAAAACACCGACCCCAAGTACTTAAACTAGCGAACCCAAGTGTGAAAACGATGATATTTTTTTCGAAATCTTCTTTTGGCAATTTTTTTGTTTGATTCAAGTACAGACCATGATTCTTAGTAAGAATCCGAAATTTCAGTCCATTTGGTGCCATAGTGCCAAAGTTATGGCCGAACCTAAGTTTGACAAAGTGCCCATAAAACCACGAAAATTTTGTATGGGGAAAATTAAATATCTCCTTTCGGCAGATTTTGTGATGGATTCGTGTAAAGACCATGGTTCTTAGTAGGAATCCAAAAGTTCAGTCAGTTCGGTGCCATAAGGCCAAAAATATGACCGAACCGTAGTATTAAAAACACCGACCCCAAGTACTTAAACTAGCGAACCCAAGTGTGAAAACGATGATATATTTTTCGAAATCTTCTTTTGGCAATTTTTTTGTTTGATTCGGGTATCGACCATGATTCTTAGTAAGAATCCAAAATTTCAGTCCATTTGGTGCCATAGTGCCAAAGTTATGGCCGAACCTAAGTTTGACAAAGTGCTCATAAAACCACGAAAATTTTGTATGGAGAAAATTAAATATCTCATTTCGGCTGATTTTATGATCGATTCGGGTACCGACCATGATTCTTAGTAAGAATCCGAAATTTCAGTACATTTGGTGCCATAGTGCCAAAGTTATGGCCGAACCTAAGTTTGACAAAGTGCTCATAAAACCACGAAAATTTTGTATGGGGAAAATTAAATATCTCATTTCGGCTGATTTTATGATCGATTCGGGTATCGACCATGATTCTTTGTAAGAATCCGAAATTTCAGTACATTTGGTGCCATAGTGCCAAAGTTATGGCCGAACCTAAGTTTGACAAAGTGCTCATAAAACCACGAAAATTTTGTATGGGGAAAATTAAATATCTCCTTTCGGCAGATTTTCTGATGGATTCGTGTAAAGACCATGGTTCTTAGTAGGAATCCAAAAGTTCAGTCAGTTCGGTGCCATAAGGCCAAAAATATGACCGAACCCAAGTATTAAAAACACCGACCCCAAGTACTTAAACTAGCGAACCCAAGTGTGAAAACGATGATATTTTTTTCGAAATCTTCTTTTGGCAAATTTTTTGATTGATTCGGGTACAGACCATGATTCTTAGTAAGAATCCGAAATTTCAGTCCATTTGGTGCCATAGTGCAAAAGTTATGGCCGAACCTAAGTTTGACAAAGTGCTAATAAAACCACGAAAATTTTGTATGGGGAAAATTAAATATCTCCTTTCGGCAGATTTTCTGATGGATTCGTGTAAAGACCATGGTTCTTAGTAGGAATCCAAAAGTTCAGTCAGTTCGGTGCCATAAGGCCAAAAATATGACCGAACCCAAGTATTAAAAACACCGACCCCAAGTACTTAAACTAGCGAACCCAAGTGTGAAAACGATGATATATTTTTCGAAATCTTCTTTTGGAAAATTTTTTGATTGATTCGGGTACAGACCATGATTCTTAGTAAGAATCCGAAATTTCAGTCCATTTGGTGCCATAGTGCCAAAGTTATGGCCGAACCTAAGTTTGACAAAGTGCTCATAAAACCACGAAAATTTTGTATGGGGAAAATTAAATATCTCCTTTCGGCAGATTTTCTGATGGATTCGTGTAAAGACCATGGTTCTTAGTAGGAATCCAAAAGTTCAGTCAGTTCGGTGCCATAAGGCCAAAAATATGACCGAACCGTAGTATTAAAAACACCGACCCCAAGTACTTAAACTAGCGAACCCAAGTGTGAAAACGATGATATTTTTTTCGAAATCTTCTTTTGGCAAATTTTTTGTTTGATTCAAGTACAGACCATGATTCTTAGTAAGAATCCGAAATTTCAGTCCATTTGGTGCCATAGTGCCAAAGTTATGGCCGAACCTAAGTTTGACAAAGTGCTCATAAAACCACGAAAATTTTGTATGGGGAAAATTAAATATCTCCTTTCGGCAGATTTTCTGATGGATTCGTGTAAAGACCATGGTTCTTAGTAGGAATCCAAAAGTTCAGTCAGTTCGGTGCCATAAGGCCAAAAATATGACCGAACCCAAGTTTTAAAAACACCAACCCCAAGTACTTAAACTAGCGAACCCAAGTGTGAAAACGATGATATATTTTTCGAAATCTTCTTTTGGAAAATTTTTTGATTGATTCGGGTACAGACCATGATTCTTAGTAAGAATCCGAAATTTCAGTCCATTTGGTGCCATAGTGCCAAAGTTATGGCCGAACCTAAGTTTGACAAAGTTCACATAAAACCACGAAAATTTTGTATGGGGAAAATTAAATATCTCATTTCGGCTGATTTTATGATCGATTCGGGTATCGACCATAATTCTTAGTAAGAATCCGAAATTTCAGTCCATTTGGTGCCATAGTGCCAAAGTTATGGCCGAACCTAAGTTTGACAAAGTGCTCATAAAACCACGAAAATTTTGTATGGGGAAAATTAAATATCTCCTTTCGGCAGATTTTCTGATGGATTCGTGTAAAGACCATGGTTCTAAGTAGGAATCCAAAAGTTCAGTCAGTTCGGTGCCATAAGGCCAAAAATATGACCGAACCCAAGTATTAAAAACACCGACCCCAAGTACTTAAACTAGCGAACCCAAGTGTGAAAACGATGATATATTTTTCGAAATCTTCTTTTGGCAAATTTTTTGTTTGATTCGGGTACAGACCATGATTCTTAGTAAGAATCCGAAATTTCAGTCCATTTGGTGCCATAGTGCAAAAGTTATGGCCGAACCTAAGTTTGACAAAGTGCTAATAAAACGATGAAAATTTTGTATGAAGAAAATTAAAATTCTTCTATTGGCAGATTTTCTGATGGATTCGTGTTAAGACCATGGTTCTTAGTAGGAATCCAAAAGTTCAGTCAGTTCGGTGCCATAAGGCCATAAATATGACCGAACCCAAGTATTAAAAACACCGACCCCAAGTACTTAAACTAGCGAACCCAAGTGTGAAAACGATGATATTTTTTTCGAAATCTTCTTTTGGCAATTTTTTTGTTTGATTCAAGTACAGACCATGATTCTTAGTAAGAATCCGAAATTTCAGTCCATTTGGTGCCATAGTGCCAAAGTTATGGCCGAACCTAAGTTTGACAAAGTGCCCATAAAACCACGAAAATTTTGTATGGGGAAAATTAAATATCTCCTTTCGGCAGATTTTCTGATGGATTCGTGTAAAGACCATGGTTCTTAGTAGGAATCCAAAAGTTCAGTCAGTTCGGTGCCATAAGGCCAAAAATATGACCGAACCGTAGTATTAAAAACACCGACCCCAAGTACTTAAACTAGCGAACCCAAGTGTGAAAACGATGATATATTTTTCGAAATCTTCTTTTGGCAATTTTTTTGTTTGATTCGGGTATCGACCATGATTCTTAGTAAGAATCCAAAATTTCAGTCCATTTGGTGCCATAGTGCCAAAGTTATGGCCGAACCTAAGTTTGACAAAGTGCTCATAAAACCACGAAAATTTTGTATGGAGAAAATTAAATATCTCATTTCGGCTGATTTTATGATCGATTCGGGTACCGACCATGATTCTTAGTAAGAATCCGAAATTTCAGTACATTTGGTGCCATAGTGCCAAAGTTATGGCCGAACCTAAGTTTGACAAAGTGCTCATAAAACCACGAAAATTTTGTATGGGGAAAATTAAATATCTCATTTCGGCTGATTTTATGATCGATTCGGGTATCGACCATGATTCTTTGTAAGAATCCGAAATTTCAGTACATTTGGTGCCATAGTGCCAAAGTTATGGCCGAACCTAAGTTTGACAAAGTGCTCATAAAACCACGAAAATTTTGTATGGGGAAAATTAAATATCTCCTTTCGGCAGATTTTCTGATGGATTCGTGTAAAGACCATGGTTCTTAGTAGGAATCCAAAAGTTCAGTCAGTTCGGTGCCATAAGGCCAAAAATATGACCGAACCCAAGTATTAAAAACACCGACCCCAAGTACTTAAACTAGCGAACCCAAGTGTGAAAACGATGATATTTTTTTCGAAATCTTCTTTTGGCAAATTTTTTGTTTGATTCGGGTACAGACCATGATTGTTAGTAAGAATCCGAAATTTCAGTCCATTTGGTGCCATAGTGCTAAAGTTATGGCCGAACCTAAGTTTGACAAAGTGCTCATAAAACCACGAAAATTTTGTATGGGGAAAATTAAATATCTCCTTTCGGCAGATTTTCTGATGGATTCGTGTAAAGACCATGGTTCTTAGTAGGAATCCAAAAGTTCAGTCAGTTCGGTGCCATAAGGCCAAAAATATGACCGAACCCAAGTATTAAAAACACCGACCCCAAGTACTTAAACTAGCGAACCCAAGTGTGAAAACGATGATATATTTTTCGAAATCTTCTTTTGGCAATTTTTTTGTTTGATTCGGGTATCGACCATGATTCTTAGTAAGAATCCAAAATTTCAGTCCATTTGGTGCCATAGTGCCAAAGTTATGGCCGAACCTAAGTTTGACAAAGTGCTCATAAAACCACGAAAATTTTGTATGGAGAAAATTAAATATCTCATTTCGGCTGATTTTATGATCGATTCGGGTACCGACCATGATTCTTAGTAAGAATCCGAAATTTCAGTACATTTGGTGCCATAGTGCCAAAGTTATGGCCGAACCTAAGTTTGACAAAGTGCTCATAAAACCACGAAAATTTTGTATGGGGAAAATTAAATATCTCATTTCGGCTGATTTTATGATCGATTCGGGTATCGACCATGATTCTTTGTAAGAATCCGAAATTTCAGTACATTTGGTGCCATAGTGCCAAAGTTATGGCCGAACCTAAGTTTGACAAAGTGCTCATAAAACCACGAAAATTTTGTATGGGGAAAATTAAATATCTCCTTTCGGCAGATTTTCTGATGGATTCGTGTAAAGACCATGGTTCTTAGTAGGAATCCAAAAGTTCAGTCAGTTCGGTGCCATAAGGCCAAAAATATGACCGAACCCAAGTATTAAAAACACCGACCCCAAGTACTTAAACTAGCGAACCCAAGTGTGAAAACGATGATATTTTTTTCGAAATCTTCTTTTGGCAAATTTTTTGATTGATTCGGGTACAGACCATGATTTTTAGTAAGAATCCGAAATTTCAGTCCATTTGGTGCCATAGTGCAAAAGTTATGGCCGAACCTAAGTTTGACAAAGTGCTAATAAAATCACGAAAATTTTGTATGGGGAAAATTAAATATCTCCTTTCGGCAGATTTTCTGATGGATTCGTGTAAAGACCATGGTTCTTAGTAGGAATCCAAAAGTTCAGTCAGTTCGGTGCCATAAGGCCAAAAATATGACCGAACCCAAGTATTAAAAACACCGACCCCAAGTACTTAAACTAGCGAACCCAAGTGTGAAAACGATGATATATTTTTCGAAATCTTCTTTTGGAAAATTTTTTGATTGATTCGGGTACAGACCATGATTCTTAGTAAGAATCCGAAATTTCAGTCCATTTGGTGCCATAGTGCCAAAGTTATGGCCGAACCTAAGTTTGACAAAGTGCTCATAAAACCACGAAAATTTTGTATGGGGAAAATTAAATATCTCCTTTCGGCAGATTTTCTGATGGATTCGTGTAAAGACCATGGTTCTTAGTAGGAATCCAAAAGTTCAGTCAGTTCGGTGCCATAAGGCCAAAAATATGACCGAACCGTAGTATTAAAAACACCGACCCCAAGTACTTAAACTAGCGAACCCAAGTGTGAAAACGATGATATTTTTTTCGAAATCTTCTTTTGGCAAATTTTTTGTTTGATTCAAGTACAGACCATGATTCTTAGTAAGAATCCGAAATTTCAGTCCATTTGGTGCCATAGTGCCAAAGTTATGGCCGAACCTAAGTTTGACAAAGTGCTAATAAAACGATGAAAATTTTGTATGAAGAAAATTAAAATTCTTCTATTGGCAGATTTTCTGATGGATTCGTGTTAAGACCATGGTTCTTAGTAGGAATCCAAAAGTTCAGTCAGTTCGGTGCCATAAGGCCATAAATATGACCGAACCCAAGTATTAAAAACACCGACCCCAAGTACTTAAACTAGCGAACCCAAGTGTGAAAACGATGATATTTTTTTCGAAATCTTCTTTTGGCAATTTTTTTGTTTGATTCAAGTACAGACCATGATTCTTAGTAAGAATCCGAAATTTCAGTCCATTTGGTGCCATAGTGCCAAAGTTATGGCCGAACCTAAGTTTGACAAAGTGCCCATAAAACCACGAAAATTTTGTATGGGGAAAATTAAATATCTCCTTTCGGCAGATTTTGTGATGGATTCGTGTAAAGACCATGGTTCTTAGTAGGAATCCAAAAGTTCAGTCAGTTCGGTGCCATAAGGCCAAAAATATGACCGAACCGTAGTATTAAAAACACCGACCCCAAGTACTTAAACTAGCGAACCCAAGTGTGAAAACGATGATATATTTTTCGAAATCTTCTTTTGGCAATTTTTTTGTTTGATTCGGGTATCGACCATGATTCTTAGTAAGAATCCAAAATTTCAGTCCATTTGGTGCCATAGTGCCAAAGTTATGGCCGAACCTAAGTTTGACAAAGTGCTCATAAAACCACGAAAATTTTGTATGGAGAAAATTAAATATCTCATTTCGGCTGATTTTATGATCGATTCGGGTACCGACCATGATTCTTAGTAAGAATCCGAAATTTCAGTACATTTGGTGCCATAGTGCCAAAGTTATGGCCGAACCTAAGTTTGACAAAGTGCTCATAAAACCACGAAAATTTTGTATGGGGAAAATTAAATATCTCATTTCGGCTGATTTTATGATCGATTCGGGTATCGACCATGATTCTTTGTAAGAATCCGAAATTTCAGTACATTTGGTGCCATAGTGCCAAAGTTATGGCCGAACCTAAGTTTGACAAAGTGCTCATAAAACCACGAAAATTTTGTATGGGGAAAATTAAATATCTCCTTTCGGCAGATTTTCTGATGGATTCGTGTAAAGACCATGGTTCTTAGTAGGAATCCAAAAGTTCAGTCAGTTCGGTGCCATAAGGCCAAAAATATGACCGAACCCAAGTATTAAAAACACCGACCCCAAGTACTTAAACTAGCGAACCCAAGTGTGAAAACGATGATATTTTTTTCGAAATCTTCTTTTGGCAAATTTTTTGATTGATTCGGGTACAGACCATGATTCTTAGTAAGAATCCGAAATTTCAGTCCATTTGGTGCCATAGTGCAAAAGTTATGGCCGAACCTAAGTTTGACAAAGTGCTAATAAAACCACGAAAATTTTGTATGGGGAAAATTAAATATCTCCTTTCGGCAGATTTTCTGATGGATTCGTGTAAAGACCATGGTTCTTAGTAGGAATCCAAAAGTTCAGTCAGTTCGGTGCCATAAGGCCAAAAATATGACCGAACCCAAGTATTAAAAACACCGACCCCAAGTACTTAAACTAGCGAACCCAAGTGTGAAAACGATGATATATTTTTCGAAATCTTCTTTTGGAAAATTTTTTGATTGATTCGGGTACAGACCATGATTCTTAGTAAGAATCCGAAATTTCAGTCCATTTGGTGCCATAGTGCCAAAGTTATGGCCGAACCTAAGTTTGACAAAGTGCTCATAAAACCACGAAAATTTTGTATGGGGAAAATTAAATATCTCCTTTCGGCAGATTTTCTGATGGATTCGTGTAAAGACCATGGTTCTTAGTAGGAATCCAAAAGTTCAGTCAGTTCGGTGCCATAAGGCCAAAAATATGACCGAACCGTAGTATTAAAAACACCGACCCCAAGTACTTAAACTAGCGAACCCAAGTGTGAAAACGATGATATTTTTTTCGAAATCTTCTTTTGGCAAATTTTTTGTTTGATTCAAGTACAGACCATGATTCTTAGTAAGAATCCGAAATTTCAGTCCATTTGGTGCCATAGTGCCAAAGTTATGGCCGAACCTAAGTTTGACAAAGTGCTCATAAAACCACGAAAATTTTGTATGGGGAAAATTAAATATCTCCTTTCGGCAGATTTTCTGATGGATTCGTGTAAAGACCATGGTTCTTAGTAGGAATCCAAAAGTTCAGTCAGTTCGGTGCCATAAGGCCAAAAATATGACCGAACCCAAGTTTTAAAAACACCAACCCCAAGTACTTAAACTAGCGAACCCAAGTGTGAAAACGATGATATATTTTTCGAAATCTTCTTTTGGAAAATTTTTTGATTGATTCGGGTACAGACCATGATTCTTAGTAAGAATCCGAAATTTCAGTCCATTTGGTGCCATAGTGCCAAAGTTATGGCCGAACCTAAGTTTGACAAAGTTCACATAAAACCACGAAAATTTTGTATGGGGAAAATTAAATATCTCATTTCGGCTGATTTTATGATCGATTCGGGTATCGACCATAATTCTTAGTAAGAATCCGAAATTTCAGTCCATTTGGTGCCATAGTGCCAAAGTTATGGCCGAACCTAAGTTTGACAAAGTGCTCATAAAACCACGAAAATTTTGTATGGGGAAAATTAAATATCTCCTTTCGGCAGATTTTCTGATGGATTCGTGTAAAGACCATGGTTCTAAGTAGGAATCCAAAAGTTCAGTCAGTTCGGTGCCATAAGGCCAAAAATATGACCGAACCCAAGTATTAAAAACACCGACCCCAAGTACTTAAACTAGCGAACCCAAGTGTGAAAACGATGATATATTTTTCGAAATCTTCTTTTGGCAAATTTTTTGTTTGATTCGGGTACAGACCATGATTCTTAGTAAGAATCCGAAATTTCAGTCCATTTGGTGCCATAGTGCCAAAGTTATGGCCGAACCTAAGTTTGACAAAGTGCTAATAAAACGATGAAAATTTTGTATGAAGAAAATTAAAATTCTTCTATTGGCAGATTTTCTGATGGATTCGTGTTAAGACCATGGTTCTTAGTAGGAATCCAAAAGTTCAGTCAGTTCGGTGCCATAAGGCCATAAATATGACCGAACCCAAGTATTAAAAACACCGACCCCAAGTACTTAAACTAGCGAACCCAAGTGTGAAAACGATGATATTTTTTTCGAAATCTTCTTTTGGCAATTTTTTTGTTTGATTCAAGTACAGACCATGATTCTTAGTAAGAATCCGAAATTTCAGTCCATTTGGTGCCATAGTGCCAAAGTTATGGCCGAACCTAAGTTTGACAAAGTGCCCATAAAACCACGAAAATTTTGTATGGGGAAAATTAAATATCTCCTTTCGGCAGATTTTCTGATGGATTCGTGTAAAGACCATGGTTCTTAGTAGGAATCCAAAAGTTCAGTCAGTTCGGTGCCATAAGGCCAAAAATATGACCGAACCGTAGTATTAAAAACACCGACCCCAAGTACTTAAACTAGCGAACCCAAGTGTGAAAACGATGATATATTTTTCGAAATCTTCTTTTGGCAATTTTTTTGTTTGATTCGGGTATCGACCATGATTCTTAGTAAGAATCCAAAATTTCAGTCCATTTGGTGCCATAGTGCCAAAGTTATGGCCGAACCTAAGTTTGACAAAGTGCTCATAAAACCACGAAAATTTTGTATGGAGAAAATTAAATATCTCATTTCGGCTGATTTTATGATCGATTCGGGTACCGACCATGATTCTTAGTAAGAATCCGAAATTTCAGTACATTTGGTGCCATAGTGCCAAAGTTATGGCCGAACCTAAGTTTGACAAAGTGCTCATAAAACCACGAAAATTTTGTATGGGGAAAATTAAATATCTCATTTCGGCTGATTTTATGATCGATTCGGGTATCGACCATGATTCTTTGTAAGAATCCGAAATTTCAGTACATTTGGTGCCATAGTGCCAAAGTTATGGCCGAACCTAAGTTTGACAAAGTGCTCATAAAACCACGAAAATTTTGTATGGGGAAAATTAAATATCTCCTTTCGGCAGATTTTCTGATGGATTCGTGTAAAGACCATGGTTCTTAGTAGGAATCCAAAAGTTCAGTCAGTTCGGTGCCATAAGGCCAAAAATATGACCGAACCCAAGTATTAAAAACACCGACCCCAAGTACTTAAACTAGCGAACCCAAGTGTGAAAACGATGATATTTTTTTCGAAATCTTCTTTTGGCAAATTTTTTGTTTGATTCGGGTACAGACCATGATTGTTAGTAAGAATCCGAAATTTCAGTCCATTTGGTGCCATAGTGCTAAAGTTATGGCCGAACCTAAGTTTGACAAAGTGCTCATAAAACCACGAAAATTTTGTATGGGGAAAATTAAATATCTCCTTTCGGCAGATTTTCTGATGGATTCGTGTAAAGACCATGGTTCTTAGTAGGAATCCAAAAGTTCAGTCAGTTCGGTGCCATAAGGCCAAAAATATGACCGAACCCAAGTATTAAAAACACCGACCCCAAGTACTTAAACTAGCGAACCCAAGTGTGAAAACGATGATATATTTTTCGAAATCTTCTTTTGGCAATTTTTTTGTTTGATTCGGGTATCGACCATGATTCTTAGTAAGAATCCAAAATTTCAGTCCATTTGGTGCCATAGTGCCAAAGTTATGGCCGAACCTAAGTTTGACAAAGTGCTCATAAAACCACGAAAATTTTGTATGGAGAAAATTAAATATCTCATTTCGGCTGATTTTATGATCGATTCGGGTACCGACCATGATTCTTAGTAAGAATCCGAAATTTCAGTACATTTGGTGCCATAGTGCCAAAGTTATGGCCGAACCTAAGTTTGACAAAGTGCTCATAAAACCACGAAAATTTTGTATGGGGAAAATTAAATATCTCATTTCGGCTGATTTTATGATCGATTCGGGTATCGACCATGATTCTTTGTAAGAATCCGAAATTTCAGTACATTTGGTGCCATAGTGCCAAAGTTATGGCCGAACCTAAGTTTGACAAAGTGCTCATAAAACCACGAAAATTTTGTATGGGGAAAATTAAATATCTCCTTTCGGCAGATTTTCTGATGGATTCGTGTAAAGACCATGGTTCTTAGTAGGAATCCAAAAGTTCAGTCAGTTCGGTGCCATAAGGCCAAAAATATGACCGAACCCAAGTATTAAAAACACCGACCCCAAGTACTTAAACTAGCGAACCCAAGTGTGAAAACGATGATATTTTTTTCGAAATCTTCTTTTGGCAAATTTTTTGTTTGATTCGGGTACAGACCATGATTTTTAGTAAGAATCCGAAATTTCAGTCCATTTGGTGCCATAGTGCAAAAGTTATGGCCGAACCTAAGTTTGACAAAGTGCTAATAAAACGATGAAAATTTTGTATGGGGAAAATTAAATATCTCCTTTCGGCAGATTTTCTGATGGATTCGTGTAAAGACCATGGTTCTTAGTAGGAATCCAAAAGTTCAGTCAGTTCGGTGCCATAAGGCCAAAAATATGACCGAACCCAAGTATTAAAAACACCGACCCCAAGTACTTAAACTAGCGAACCCAAGTGTGAAAACGATGATATATTTTTCGAAATCTTCTTTTGGAAAATTTTTTGATTGATTCGGGTACAGACCATGATTCTTAGTAAGAATCCGAAATTTCAGTCCATTTGGTGCCATAGTGCCAAAGTTATGGCCGAACCTAAGTTTGACAAAGTGCTCATAAAACCACGAAAATTTTGTATGGGGAAAATTAAATATCTCCTTTCGGCAGATTTTCTGATGGATTCGTGTAAAGACCATGGTTCTTAGTAGGAATCCAAAAGTTCAGTCAGTTCGGTGCCATAAGGCCAAAAATATGACCGAACCGTAGTATTAAAAACACCGACCCCAAGTACTTAAACTAGCGAACCCAAGTGTGAAAACGATGATATTTTTTTCGAAATCTTCTTTTGGCAAATTTTTTGTTTGATTCAAGTACAGACCATGATTCTTAGTAAGAATCCGAAATTTCAGTCCATTTGGTGCCATAGTGCCAAAGTTATGGCCGAACCTAAGTTTGACAAAGTGCTCATAAAACCACGAAAATTTTGTATGGGGAAAATTAAATATCTCCTTTCGGCAGATTTTCTGATGGATTCGTGTAAAGACCATGGTTCTTAGTAGGAATCCAAAAGTTCAGTCAGTTCGGTGCCATAAGGCCAAAAATATGACCGAACCCAAGTTTTAAAAACACCAACCCCAAGTACTTAAACTAGCGAACCCAAGTGTGAAAACGATGATATATTTTTCGAAATCTTCTTTTGGAAAATTTTTTGATTGATTCGGGTACAGACCATGATTCTTAGTAAGAATCCGAAATTTCAGTCCATTTGGTGCCATAGTGCCAAAGTTATGGCCGAACCTAAGTTTGACAAAGTTCACATAAAACCACGAAAATTTTGTATGGGGAAAATTAAATATCTCATTTCGGCTGATTTTATGATCGATTCGGGTATCGACCATAATTCTTAGTAAGAATCCGAAATTTCAGTCCATTTGGTGCCATAGTGCCAAAGTTATGGCCGAACCTAAGTTTGACAAAGTGCTCATAAAACCACGAAAATTTTGTATGGGGAAAATTAAATATCTCCTTTCGGCAGATTTTCTGATGGATTCGTGTAAAGACCATGGTTCTAAGTAGGAATCCAAAAGTTCAGTCAGTTCGGTGCCATAAGGCCAAAAATATGACCGAACCCAAGTATTAAAAACACCGACCCCAAGTACTTAAACTAGCGAACCCAAGTGTGAAAACGATGATATATTTTTCGAAATCTTCTTTTGGCAAATTTTTTGTTTGATTCGGGTACAGACCATGGTTCTTAGTAAGAATCCGAAATTTCAGTCCATTTGGTGCCATAGTGCATAGGTTATGGCCGAACCTAAGTTTGACAAAGTGCTAATAAAACGATGAAAATTTTGTATGAAGAAAATTAAAATTCTTCTATTGGCAGATTTTCTGATGGATTCGTGTAAAGACCATGGTTCTTAGTAGGAATCCAAAATTTCAGTCAGTTCGGTGCCATAAGGCCATAAATATGACCGAACCCAAGTATTAAAAACACCGACCCCAAGTACTTAAACTAGCGAACCCAAGTGTGAAAACGATGATATTTTTTTCGAAATCTTCTTTTGGCAATTTTTTTGTTTGATTCAAGTACAGACCATGATTCTTAGTAAGAATCCGAAATTTCAGTCCATTTGGTGCCATAGTGCCAAAGTTATGGCCGAACCTAAGTTTGACAAAGTGCCCATAAAACCACGAAAATTTTGTATGGGGAAAATTAAATATCTCCTTTCGGCAGATTTTCTGATGGATTCGTGTAAAGACCATGGTTCTTAGTAGGAATCCAAAAGTTCAGTCAGTTCGGTGCCATAAGGCCAAAAATATGACCGAACCGTAGTATTAAAAACACCGACCCCAAGTACTTAAACTAGCGAACCCAAGTGTGAAAACGATGATATATTTTTCGAAATCTTCTTTTGGCAATTTTTTTGTTTGATTCGGGTATCGACCATGATTCTTAGTAAGAATCCAAAATTTCAGTCCATTTGGTGCCATAGTGCCAAAGTTATGGCCGAACCTAAGTTTGACAAAGTGCTCATAAAACCACGAAAATTTTGTATGGAGAAAATTAAATATCTCATTTCGGCTGATTTTATGATCGATTCGGGTACCGACCATGATTCTTAGTAAGAATCCGAAATTTCAGTACATTTGGTGCCATAGTGCCAAAGTTATGGCCGAACCTAAGTTTGACAAAGTGCTCATAAAACCACGAAAATTTTGTATGGGGAAAATTAAATATCTCATTTCGGCTGATTTTATGATCGATTCGGGTATCGACCATGATTCTTTGTAAGAATCCGAAATTTCAGTACATTTGGTGCCATAGTGCCAAAGTTATGGCCGAACCTAAGTTTGACAAAGTGCTCATAAAACCACGAAAATTTTGTATGGGGAAAATTAAATATCTCCTTTCGGCAGATTTTCTGATGGATTCGTGTAAAGACCATGGTTCTTAGTAGGAATCCAAAAGTTCAGTCAGTTCGGTGCCATAAGGCCAAAAATATGACCGAACCCAAGTATTAAAAACACCGACCCCAAGTACTTAAACTAGCGAACCCAAGTGTGAAAACGATGATATTTTTTTCGAAATCTTCTTTTGGCAAATTTTTTGTTTGATTCGGGTACAGACCATGATTGTTAGTAAGAATCCGAAATTTCAGTCCATTTGGTGCCATAGTGCTAAAGTTATGGCCGAACCTAAGTTTGACAAAGTGCTCATAAAACCACGAAAATTTTGTATGGGGAAAATTAAATATCTCCTTTCGGCAGATTTTCTGATGGATTCGTGTAAAGACCATGGTTCTTAGTAGGAATCCAAAAGTTCAGTCAGTTCGGTGCCATAAGGCCAAAAATATGACCGAACCCAAGTATTAAAAACACCGACCCCAAGTACTTAAACTAGCGAACCCAAGTGTGAAAACGATGATATATTTTTCGAAATCTTCTTTTGGAAAATTTTTTGATTGATTCGGGTACAGACCATGATTCTTAGTAAGAATCCGAAATTTCAGTCCATTTGGTGCCATAGTGCCAAAGTTATGGCCGAACCTAAGTTTGACAAAGTGCTCATAAAACCACGAAAATTTTGTATGGGGAAAATTAAATATCTCCTTTCGGCAGATTTTCTGATGGATTCGTGTAAAGACCATGGTTCTTAGTAGGAATCCAAAAGTTCAGTCAGTTCGGTGCCATAAGGCCAAAAATATGACCGAACCGTAGTATTAAAAACACCGACCCCAAGTACTTAAACTAGCGAACCCAAGTGTGAAAACGATGATATTTTTTTCGAAATCTTCTTTTGGCAAATTTTTTGTTTGATTCAAGTACAGACCATAAATCTTAGTAAGAATCCGAAATTTCAGTCCATTTGGTGCCATAGTGCCAAAGTTATGGCCGAACCTAAGTTTGACAAAGTGCTCATAAAACCACGAAAATTTTGTATGGGGAAAATTAAATATCTCATTTCGGCTGATTTTATGATCGATTCGGGTATCGACCATGATTTTTAGTAAGAATCCGAAATTTCAGTCCATTTGGTGCCATAGTGCCAAAGTTATGGCCGAACCTAAGATTGACAAAGTGCTAATAAAACGATAAAAATTTTGTATGAAGAAAATTAAAATTCTTCTATTGGCAGATTTTCTGATGGATTCGTGTTAAGACCATGGTTCTTAGTAGGAATCCAAAAGTTCAGTCAGTTCGGTGCCATAAGGCCAAAAATATGACAGAACCCAAGTATTAAAAACACCGACCCCAAGTACTTAAACTAGCGAACCCAAGTATGAAAACGATGATATTTTTTTCGAAATCTTCTATTGGCAAATTTTTTGTTTGATTCGGGTACAGACCATGATTGTTAGTAAGAATCCGAAATTTCAGTCCATTTGGTGCCATAGTGCCAAAGTTATGGCCGAACCTAAGATTGACAAAGTGCTAATAAAACGATGAAAATTTTGTATTAAGAAAATTAAAATTCTTCTATTGGCAGATTTTCTGATGGATTCGTGTTAAGACCATGGTTCTTAGTAGGAATCCAAAAGTTCAGTCAGTTCGGTGCCATAAGGCCAAAAATATGACCGAACCCAAGTATTAAAAACACCGACCCCAAGTTCTTAAACTAGCGAACCCAAGTGTGAAAACGATGATATTTTTTTCAAAATCTTCTTTTGGAAATTTTTTTGATTGATTCGGGTACAGACCATGATTCTTAGTAAGAATCCGAAATTTCAGTCCATTTAGTGCCATAGTGCCAAAGTAATGGCCGAACCTAAGTTTGACAAAGTGCCTATAAAACCACGAAAATTTTGTATGGGGAAAATTAAATATCTCATTTCGGCTGATTTTATGATCGATTCGGGTATCGACCATGATTTTTAGTAAGAATCCGAAATTTCAGTCCATTTGGTGCCATAGTGCCAAAGTTATGGCCGAACCTAAGATTGACAAAGTGCTAATAAAACGATAAAAATTTTGTATGAAGAAAATTAAAATTCTTCTATTGGCAGATTTTCTGATGGATTCGTGTTAAGACCATGGTTCTTAGTAGGAATCCAAAATTTCAGTCAGTTCGGTGCCATAAGGCCAAAAATATGACCGAACCCAAGTATTAAAAACACCGACCCCAAGTACTTAAACTAGCGAACCCAAGTATGAAAACGATGATATTTTTTTCGAAATCTTCTATTGGCAAATTTTTTGTTTGATTCGGGTACAGACCATGATTGTTAGTAAGAATCCGAAATTTCAGTCCATTTGGTGCCATAGTGCCAAAGTTATGGCCGAACCTAAGATTGACAAAGTGCTAATAAAACGATAAAAATTTTGTATGAAGAAAATTAAAATTCTTCTATTGGCAGATTTTCTGATGGATTCGTGTTAAGACCATGGTTCTTAGTAGGAATCCAAAAGTTCAGTCAGTTCGGTGCCATAAGGCCAAAAATATGACAGAACCCAAGTATTAAAAACACCGACCCCAAGTACTTAAACTAGCGAACCCAAGTATGAAAACGATGATATTTTTTTCGAAATCTTCTTTTGGCAAATTTTTTGTTTGATTCGGGTACAGACCATGATTGTTAGTAAGAATCCGAAATTTCAGTCCATTTGGAGCCATAGTGCCAAAGTTATGGCCGAACCTAAGATTGACAAAGTGCTAATAAAACGATGAAAATTTTGTATGAAGAAAATTAAAATTCTTCTATTGGCAGATTTTCTGATGGATTCGTGTTAAGACCATGATTCTTAGTAAGAATCCGAAATTTCAGTCCATTTGGTGCCATAGTGCCAAAGTTATGGCCGAACCTAAGTTTGACAAAGTGCCCATAAAACCACGAAAATTTTGTATGGGGAAAATTAAATATCTCATTTCGGCTGATTTTATGATCGATTCGGGTATCGACCATGATTTTTAGTAAGAATCCGAAATTTCAGTCCATTTGGTGCCATAGTGCCAAAGTTATGGCCGAACCTAAGTTTGACAAAGTGCTCATCAAACCACGAAAATTTTGTATGGGGAAAATTAAATATCTCCTTTCGGCAGATTTTCTGATGGATTCGTGTAAAGACCATGGTTCTTAGTAGGAATCCAAAAGTTCAGTCAGTTCGGTGCCATAAGGCCAAAAATATGACCGAACCCAAGTATTAAAAACACCGACCCCAAGTACTTAAACTAGCGAACCCAAGTGTGAAAACAATGATATTTTTTTCGAAATCTTCTTTTGGCAAATTTTTTGTTTGATTCGGGTACAGACCTTGATTGTTAGTAAGAATCCGAAATTTCAGTCCATTTGGTGCCATAGTGCCAAAGTTATGGCCGAACCTAAGATTGACAAAGTGCTAATAAAACGATGAAAATTTTGTATTAAGAAAATTAAAATTCTTCTATTGGCAGATTTTCTGATGGATTCGTGTTAAGACCATGGTTCTTAGTAGGAATCCAAAAGTTCAGTCAGTTCGGTGCCATAAGGCCAAAAATATGACCGAACCCAAGTATTAAAAACACCGACCCCAAGTACTTAAACTAGCGAACCCAAGTGTGAAAACGATGATATTTTTTTCGAAATCTTCTTTTGGCAAATTTTTTGTTTGATTCGGGTAAAGACCATGATTCTTAGTAAGAATCCGAAATTTCAGTCCATTTGGTGCCATTGTGCCAAAGTTATTGCCGAACCTAAGTTTGACAAAGTGCCCATAAAACCACGAAAATTTTGTATGGGGAAAATTAAATATCTCATTTCGGCTGATTTTATGATCGATTCGGGTACCGACCATGATTCTTAGTAGGAATCCAAAAGTTCAGTCAGTTCGGTGCCATAAGGCCAAAAATATGACCGAACCCAAGTATTTAAAACACCGACCCCAAGTACTTAAACTAGCGAACCCAAGTGTGAAAACGATGATATTTTTTTCAAAATCTTCTTTTGGCAATTTTTTTGTTTGATTCGGGTACAGACCATGATTCTTAATAAGAATCCGAAATTTCAGTCCATTTAGTCCCATAGTGCCAAAGTTATGGCCGAACCTAATATTGACAAAGTGCTAATTAAACGATGAAAATTTTGTATGAAAAAAATTAAAATTCTTCCCTAGGCAGACTTTCTGATGGATTCGTGTTAAGATCGTGGTTCTTAGTAGTAATCCGAAAGTTCAGTCAATTTGGTGCCATAAGACCAAAAATTTGACCGAACCCAAGAATTAAAAACACCGACCCCAAGTACTTAAACGAGCGAACCCAAGTGTGAAAACGATGATATTTTTTTCAAAATCTTCTTTTGGCAAATTTTTTGATAAATTCGAGTACAGACCATGGTTCTTAGTAGGAATCCAAAAGTTCAGTCAGTTCGGTGCCATAAGGCCAAAAATATGACCGAACCCAAGTATTCAAAACAGCGACCCATAGTACTTAAACGAGCGAACCCAAGTATGAAAACGATGATATTCTTTTCAAAGTCTACTTTTGGCTGATTTGTGTTCAATTCAGGTACAGACCATGGTTCTTATTAAGAAACCAAAATTTCCGTCGATTTAGTGCCATAGGGCCAAAGTTATGGCCAAACCTAAGTTTGACAAGCTTCAGTTCAGCCAGTTCGGTGCCATAAGGCCGAAATTATGACCGAACCCAAGTATTAAAAACACAGACCCTATGTACTTAAACGAGCGAACCCAAGTGTGAAAACGATGATATTTTTTTCAAAGTCTTATTTTGGCTGATATTTTGTGTTCAATTCGGCTACAAACCATGGTTCTTAGTAAGAATCCAAAATTTTAGTCGATTTAGTTCCATAGGGCCAAAGTTATGGCCGAATCTAAGTTTGACAAAGCGCTAATAAAACGATGAAAATTTTGTATGAAGAAAACTAAAATTCTTCCTTTGGCAGATTTTCTTATGGATTCGATTACAGACCATGGTTCTTTGTGAGAATTCAAATTTTCAGCCAGTTTGGTGCCATAAGGCCGAAATTATGAACGAACCCAAGTTTTAAAAACACCGACCCCAAGTACCAAAACGAGCGAACCCAATTGTGAAAACGATGATATTTTTTTCAAAGTCTTCTTTTGGCTGATATTTTTTGTTCAATTCGGGTACAGACCATGGTTCTTATTAAGAATCAAAAATTTCAGTCGATTTAGTGCCATAGGGCCAAATTTATGGCCGAATCTAAGTTTGACAAAGCGGTAATAAAACGATGAAAATTTTGTATGAAGTAAATGAAAATTCTTCCCTAGGCAGATTTTCTGATGGATTCGAGTACAGACCATGGTTCTTAGTAAGAATCCAAATTTTCAGCCAGTTCGGTGCCATAAGGCCAAAATTATGACCGAACAAAATTATTAAAAACACCGACCCCAAGTACTTAAACGAGCGAACCCAAGTGTGAAAACGATGATATTTTTTTCAAAATCTTCTTTTGGCTGATTTTGTGTTTAATTCGGGTACAGACCTTGGTTCTTAGTAAGAATCCAAAATTTCAGTCGATTTAGTTCCATAGGGCCAAAGTTATGGCCGAATCTAAGTTTGACAAAGCGCTAATAAAACGATGAAAATTTTGTATGAAGAAAACTAAAATTCTTCCTTTGGCAGATTTTCTTATGGATTCGATTACAGACCATGGTTCTTTGTGAGAATTCAAATTTTCAGCCAGTTTGGTGCTATAAGGCCAAAGTTATGAACGAACCCAAGTTTTAAAAACACCGACCCCAAGTACCAAAACGAGCGAACCCAAGTGTGAAAACGATGATATTTTTTTTAAAGTCTGATATTTTGTATTTGGCTGATATTTTGTTTTCAATTCGGGTACAGACCATGGTTCTTATTAAGATTTAAAATTTCTGTCAATTTAGTGCCATAGGGCCAAAGTTATGGCCGAACCTAAGTTTGACAAATGGCTGATAAAACTATGAAAATTTTGTATGAAGAAAACTAAAATTCTTCTCTTGGCAGATTTTCTGATGGATTCGAGTACATACTACGGTTCTTAGTTAGAATCTAAATTTTCAGCCAGTTTGGTGCCATAAGGTTGAAGTAATGACTGAACCCAAGTATTAAAAACACCGACTACAGGTACCTAAACGAGCGAACCCAAGTGTGAAAACAATGATATTTTTTTAAAAGTCTTCTTTTGCTGATTTTCTGTTCAATTCGCGTACTGACCATGGTTCTTATTAAGAATCCAAAATTTCAGTCGATTTAGTGCCATAGGGACAAAGTTAGGACCGAACCTAAGTTTGACAAAGCGCTAACAAAACGATGTAAATTTTGTATGAATAACTACGGTTCTTAGTTAGAATCAGAATTTTCTGCCAGTTCGGTGCCATAAGGCCGAAATTATGACCGAACCCCAGTATTAAAAACAGCGACCCTTAGTACTTAAACGAGCGAACCCAAGTATGAAAACGATGATATTCTTTTCAAAGTCTTCTTTTGGCTGATTTTGTGTTCAATTCGGGTACAGACCATGGTTCTTATTAAGATTTAAAATTTCTGTCAATTAAGTGCCCTAGGGCCAAAGTTATGGCCGAACCTAAGTTTGACAAATGGCTGATAAAACTATGAAAATTTTGTATGAAGAAAACTAAAATTCTTCTCTTGGCAGATTTTCTGATGGATTCGAGTACATACTACGGTTCTTAGTTAGAATCTAAATTTTCAGCCAGTTTGGTGCCATAAGGTTGAAGTAATGACCGAACCCAAGTATTAAAAACACCGACTACAGGTACCTAAACGAGCGAACCCAAGTGTGAAAACGATAATATTTTTTTCAAAGTCTTCTTTTGGCTTATTTTGTGTTCAATTCGGGTACAGACCTTGGTTCTTAGTAAGAATCCAAAATTTCATTCGATTTAGTTCCATAGGGCAAAAGTTATGGCCGAATCTATGTTTGACAAAGCGCTAATAAAACGATGAAAATTTTGTATGAAGAAAATTAAAATTCTTCCCTTGGCAGATTTTCTGATGGATTCGAGTACAGACCATGGTTCTTAGTGAAAATCCAAAATTTTCAGCCAGTTTTGTGCTATAAGGCCAAAGTTATGAACGAACCCAAGTTTTAAAAACACCGACCCCAAGTACCAAAACGAGCGAACCCAAGTGTGAAAACGATGATATTTTTTTTAAAGTCTGATATTTTGTATTTGGCTGATATTTTGAGTTCAATTCGGGTACAGACCATGGTTCTTATTAAGATTTAAAATTTCTGTCAATTTAGTGCCATAGGGCCAAAGTTATGGCCGAACCTAAGTTTGACAAATCGCTGATAAAACTATGAAAATTTTGTATGAAGAAAACTAAAATTCTTCTCTTGGCAGATTTTCTGATGGATTCGAGTACATACTACGGTTCTTAGTTAGAATCTTAATTTTCAGCCAGTTTGGTGCCATAAGGTTGAAGTAATGACTGAACCCAAGTATTAAAAACACCGACTACAGGTACCTAAACGAGCGAATCCAAGTGTGAAAACAATGATATTTTTTTAAAAGTCTTCTTTTGCTTATTTTCTGTTCAATTCGCGTACTGACCATGGTTCTTATTAAGAATCCAAAATTTCAGTCGATTTAGTGCCATAGGGACAAAGTTAGGACCGAACCTAAGTTTGACAAAGCGCTAACAAAACGATGTAAATTTTGTATGAATAACTACGGTTCTTAGTTAGAATCAGAATTTTCTGCCAGTTCGGTGCCATAAGGCCGAAATTATGACCGAACCCCAGTATTCAAAACAGCGACCCTTAGTACTTAAACGAGCGAACCCAAGTATGAAAACGATGATATTCTTTTCAAAGTCTTCTTTTGGCTGATTTTGTGTTCAATTCGGGTACAGACCATGGTTCTTATTAAGATTTAAAATTTCTGTCAATTAAGTGCCATAGGGCCAAAGTTATGGCCGAACCTAAGTTTGACAAATGGCTGATAAAACTATGAATATTTTGTATGAAGAAAACTAAAATTCTTCTCTTGGCAGATTTTCTGATGGATTCGAGTACATACTACGGTTCTTAGTTAGAATCTAAATTTTCAGCCAGTTTGGTGCCATAAGGTTGAAGTAATGACCGAACCCAAGTATTAAAAACACCGACTACAGGTACCTAAACGAGCGAACCCAAGTGTGAAAACGATAATATTTTTTTCAAAGTCTTCTTTTGGCTTATTTTGTTTTCAATTCGGGTACAGACCTTGGTTCTTAGGAAGAATCCAAAATTTCAGTCGATTTAGTTTCATAGGGCAAAAGTTATGGCCGAATCTATGTTTGACAAAGCGCTAATAAAACGATGAAAATTTTGTATGAAGAAAATTAAAATTCTTCCCTTGGCAGATTTTCTGATGGATTCGAGTACAGACTATGGTTCTAAGTGAGAATCCAAATTTTCAGCCAGTTCGGTGCTATAAGGCTGAAATTATGAACGAACCTAAGTTTTAAAAACACTGACCACAAGTACCAAAACGAGCGAACCCAAGTGTGAAAACGATGATATTTTTTTAAAAGTCTTCTTTTGCTGATTTTCTGTTCAATTCGCGTACTGACCATGGTTCTTATTAAGAATCCAAAATTTCAGTCGATTTAGTGCCTTAGGGCTAAAGTTATGGCCGAACCTAAGTTTGACAAAGCACTAATAAAACGATGAAAATTTTGTATGAAGAAAATTAAAATTCTTCCCTTGGCAGATTTTCTGATGGATTCGAGTACAGACTATGGTTCTAAGTGAGAATCCAAATTTTCAGCCAGTTCGGTGCTATAAGGCTGAAATTATGAACGAACCTAAGTTTTAAAAACACTGACCCCAAGTACCAAAACGAGCGAACCCAAGTAAGAAAACGATGATATTTTTTTAAAAGTCTTCTTTTGCTGATTTTCTGTTCAATTCGCGTACTGACCATGGTTCTTATTAAGAATCCAAAATTTCAGTCGATTTAGTGCCATAGGGACAAAGTTAGGACCGAACCTAAGTTTGACAAAGCGCTAACAAAACGATGTAAATTTTGTATGAATAACGACGGTTCTTAGTTAGAATCAGAATTTTCTGCCAGTTCGGTGCCATAAGGCCGAAATTATGACCGAACCCCAGTATTAAAAACAGCGACCCTTAGTACTTAAACGAGCGAACCCAAGTATGAAAACGATGATATTTTTTTTTAAGTCTTCTTTTGGCTGATTTTGTGTTCAATTCGGGTACAGACCATGGTTCTTATTAAGATTTAAAATTTCTGTCAATTTAGTGCCATAGGGCCAAATTTATGGCCGAACCTAAGTTTGACAAAGCGCTAACAAAACGAAAAAAAAAATTGTATGAATAAAATTAAAATTCTTCGCTTGGCAGATTTTCTGATGGATTCGAGTACAGACCATGGTTCTTAGTGAAAATCCAAAATTTTCAGCCAGTTTTGTGCTATAAGGCCAAAGTTATGAACGAACCCAAGTTTTAAAAACACCGACCCCAAGTACCAAAACGAGCGAACCCAAGTGTGAAAACGATGATATTTTTTTTAAAGTCTGATATTTTGTATTTGGCTGATATTTTGTGTTCAATTCGGGTACAGACCATGGTTCTTATTAAGAATCCAAAATTTCAGTCGATTTAGTGCCTTAGGGCCAAAGTTATGGCCGAACCTAAGTTTGACAAAGCACTAATAAAACGATGAAAATTTTGTATGAAGAAAATTAAAATTCTTCCCTTGGCAGATTTTCTGATGGATTCGAGTACAGACTATGGTTCTAAGTGAGAATCCAAATTTTCAGCCAGTTCGGTGCTATAAGGCTGAAATTATGAACGAACCTAAGTTTTAAAAACACTGACCCCAAGTACCAAAACGAGCGAACCCAAGTGAGAATACGATGATATTTTTTTAAAAGTCTTCTTTTGCTGATTTTCTGTTCAATTCGCGTACTGACCATGGTTCTTATTAAGAATCCAAAATTTCAGTCGATTTAGTGCCATAGGGACAAAGTTAGGACCGAACCTAAGTTTGACAAAGCGCTAACAAAACGATGTAAATTTTGTATGAATAACTACGGTTCTTAGTTAGAATCAGAATTTTCTGCCAGTTCGGTGCCATAAGGCCGAAATTATGACCGAACCCCAGTATTAAAAACAGCGATCCTTAGTACTTAAACGAGCGAACCCAAGTATGAA
The DNA here is from genome assembly GCA_917563855.2 of Limnephilus lunatus. Lineage (NCBI taxonomy): Eukaryota > Metazoa > Arthropoda > Insecta > Trichoptera > Limnephilidae > Limnephilus > Limnephilus lunatus. Next base: position 70,712,154 of record OU830598.1, on the reverse strand, counting down.
AACGATGATATTTTTTTCAAAGTCTTCTTTTGGCTGATTTTGTGTTCAATTCGGGTACAGACCATGGTTCTTATTAAGATTTAAAATTTCTGTCAATTTAGTGCCATAGGGCTAAAGTTATGGCCGAACCTAAGTTTGACAAATGGCTGATAAAACTATGAAAATTTTGTATGAACAAAACTAAAATTCTTCTCTTGGCAGATTTTCTGATGGATTCGAGTACATACTACGGTTCTTAGTTAGAATCTAAATTTTCAGCCAGTTTGCTGCCATAAGGTTGAAGTAATGACCGAACCCAAGTATTAAAAACACCGACTACAGGTACCTAAACGAGCGAACTCAAGTGTGAAAACGATAATATTTTTTTCAAAGTCTTCTTTTGGCTTATTTTGTGTTCAATTCGGGTACAGACCTTGGTTCTTAGGAAGAATCCAAAATTTCAGTCGATTTAGTTCCATAGGGCAAAAGTTATGGCCGAATCTATGTTTGACAAAGCGCTAATAAAACGATGAAAATTTTGTATGAAGAAAATTAAAATTTCTTCCCTTGGCAGATTTTCTGATGGATTCGAGTACAGACTATAGTTCTAAGTGAGAATCCAAATTTTCAGCCAGTTCGGTGCTATAAGGCTGAAATTATGAACGAACCTAAGTTTTAAAAACACTGACCCCAAGTACCAAAACGAGCGAACCCAAGTGAGAATACGATGATATTTTTTTAAAAGTCTTCTTTTGCTGATTTTCTGTTCAATTCGCGTACTGACCATGGTTCTTATTAAGAATCCAAAATTTCAGTCGATTTAGTGCCATAGGGACAAAGTTAGGACCGAACCTAAGTTTGACAAAGCGCTAACAAAACGATGTAAATTTTGTATGAATAACTATGGTTCTTAGTTAGAATCAGAATTTTCTGCCAGTTCGGTGCCATAAGGCCGAAATTATGACCGAACCCCAGTATTAAAAACAGCGACCCTTAGTACTTAAACGAGCGAACCCAAGTATGAAAACGATGATATTTTTTTCAAAGTCTTCTTTTGGCTGATTTTGTGTTCAATTCGGGTACAGATCATGGTTCTTATTAAGATTTAAAATTTCTGTCAATTTAGTGCCATAGGGCCAAAGTTATGGCCGAACCTAAGTTTGACAAATGGCTGATAAAACTATGAATATTTTGTATGAAGAAAACTAAAATTCTTCTCTTGGCAGATTTTCTGATGGATTCGAGTACATACTACGGTTCTTAGTTAGAATCTAAATTTTCAGCCAGTTTGGTGCCATAAGGTTGAAGTAATGACCGAACCCAAGTATTAAAAACACCGACTACAGGTACCTAAACGAGCGAACCCAAGTGTGAAAACGATAATATTTTTTTCAAAGTCTTCTTTTGGCTTATTTTGTTTTCAATTCGGGTACAGACCTTGGTTCTTAGGAAGAATCCAAAATTTCAGTCGATTTAGTTTCATAGGGCAAAAGTTATGGCCGAATCTATGTTTGACAAAGCGCTAATAAAACGATGAAAATTTTGTATGAAGAAAATTAAAATTCTTCCCTTGGCAGATTTTCTGATGGATTCGAGTACAGACTATGGTTCTAAGTGAGAATCCAAATTTTCAGCCAGTTCGGTGCTATAAGGCTGAAATTATGAACGAACCTAAGTTTTAAAAACACTGACCACAAGTACCAAAACGAGCGAACCCAAGTGTGAAAACGATGATATTTTTTTAAAAGTCTTCTTTTGCTGATTTTCTGTTCAATTCGCGTACTGACCATGGTTCTTATTAAGAATCCAAAATTTCAGTCGATTTAGTGCCTTAGGGCTAAAGTTATGGCCGAACCTAAGTTTGACAAAGCACTAATAAAACGATGAAAATTTTGTATGAAGAAAATTAAAATTCTTCCCTTGGCAGATTTTCTGATGGATTCGAGTACAGACTATGGTTCTAAGTGAGAATCCAAATTTTCAGCCAGTTCGGTGCTATAAGGCTGAAATTATGAACGAACCTAAGTTTTAAAAACACTGACCCCAAGTACCAAAACGAGCGAACCCAAGTAAGAAAACGATGATATTTTTTTAAAAGTCTTCTTTTGCTGATTTTCTGTTCAATTCGCGTACTGACCATGGTTCTTATTAAGAATCCAAAATTTCAGTCGATTTAGTGCCATAGGGACAAAGTTAGGACCGAACCTAAGTTTGACAAAGCGCTAACAAAACGATGTAAATTTTGTATGAATAACGACGGTTCTTAGTTAGAATCAGAATTTTCTGCCAGTTCGGTGCCATAAGGCCGAAATTATGACCGAACCCCAGTATTAAAAACAGCGACCCTTAGTACTTAAACGAGCGAACCCAAGTATGAAAACGATGATATTTTTTTTTAAGTCTTCTTTTGGCTGATTTTGTGTTCAATTCGGGTACAGACCATGGTTCTTATTAAGATTTAAAATTTCTGTCAATTTAGTGCCATAGGGCCAAATTTATGGCCGAACCTAAGTTTGACAAAGCGCTAACAAAACGAAAAAAAAAATTGTATGAATAAAATTAAAATTCTTCGCTTGGCAGATTTTCTGATGGATTCGAGTACAGACCATGGTTCTTAGTGAAAATCCAAAATTTTCAGCCAGTTTTGTGCTATAAGGCCAAAGTTATGAACGAACCCAAGTTTTAAAAACACCGACCCCAAGTACCAAAACGAGCGAACCCAAGTGTGAAAACGATGATATTTTTTTTAAAGTCTGATATTTTGTATTTGGCTGATATTTTGTGTTCAATTCGGGTACAGACCATGGTTCTTATTAAGAATCCAAAATTTCAGTCGATTTAGTGCCTTAGGGCCAAAGTTATGGCCGAACCTAAGTTTGACAAAGCACTAATAAAACGATGAAAATTTTGTATGAAGAAAATTAAAATTCTTCCCTTGGCAGATTTTCTGATGGATTCGAGTACAGACTATGGTTCTAAGTGAGAATCCAAATTTTCAGCCAGTTCGGTGCTATAAGGCTGAAATTATGAACGAACCTAAGTTTTAAAAACACTGACCCCAAGTACCAAAACGAGCGAACCCAAGTGAGAATACGATGATATTTTTTTAAAAGTCTTCTTTTGCTGATTTTCTGTTCAATTCGCGTACTGACCATGGTTCTTATTAAGAATCCAAAATTTCAGTCGATTTAGTGCCATAGGGACAAAGTTAGGACCGAACCTAAGTTTGACAAAGCGCTAACAAAACGATGTAAATTTTGTATGAATAACTACGGTTCTTAGTTAGAATCAGAATTTTCTGCCAGTTCGGTGCCATAAGGCCGAAATTATGACCGAACCCCAGTATTAAAAACAGCGATCCTTAGTACTTAAACGAGCGAACCCAAGTATGAAAACGATGATATTTTTTTCAAAGTCTTCTTTTGGCTGATTTTGTGTTCAATTCGGGTACAGACCATGGTTCTTATTAAGATTTAAAATTTCTGTCAATTTAGTGCCATAGGGCTAAAGTTATGGCCGAACCTAAGTTTGACAAATGGCTGATAAAACTATGAAAATTTTGTATGAACAAAACTAAAATTCTTCTCTTGGCAGATTTTCTGATGGATTCGAGTACATACTACGGTTCTTAGTTAGAATCTAAATTTTCAGCCAGTTTGCTGCCATAAGGTTGAAGTAATGACCGAACCCAAGTATTAAAAACACCGACTACAGGTACCTAAACGAGCGAACTCAAGTGTGAAAACGATAATATTTTTTTCAAAGTCTTCTTTTGGCTTATTTTGTGTTCAATTCGGGTACAGACCTTGGTTCTTAGGAAGAATCCAAAATTTCAGTCGATTTAGTTCCATAGGGCAAAAGTTATGGCCGAATCTATGTTTGACAAAGCGCTAATAAAACGATGAAAATTTTGTATGAAGAAAATTAAAATTTCTTCCCTTGGCAGATTTTCTGATGGATTCGAGTACAGACTATAGTTCTAAGTGAGAATCCAAATTTTCAGCCAGTTCGGTGCTATAAGGCTGAAATTATGAACGAACCTAAGTTTTAAAAACACTGACCCCAAGTACCAAAACGAGCGAACCCAAGTGAGAATACGATGATATTTTTTTAAAAGTCTTCTTTTGCTGATTTTCTGTTCAATTCGCGTACTGACCATGGTTCTTATTAAGAATCCAAAATTTCAGTCGATTTAGTGCCATAGGGACAAAGTTAGGACCGAACCTAAGTTTGACAAAGCGCTAACAAAACGATGTAAATTTTGTATGAATAACTATGGTTCTTAGTTAGAATCAGAATTTTCTGCCAGTTCGGTGCCATAAGGCCGAAATTATGACCGAACCCCAGTATTAAAAACAGCGACCCTTAGTACTTAAACGAGCGAACCCAAGTATGAAAACGATGATATTTTTTTCAAAGTCTTCTTTTGGCTGATTTTGTGTTCAATTCGGGTACAGATCATGGTTCTTATTAAGATTTAAAATTTCTGTCAATTTAGTGCCATAGGGCCAAAGTTATGGCCGAACCTAAGTTTGACAAATGGCTGATAAAACTATGAAAATTTTGTATGAAGAAAACTAAAATTCTTCTCTTGGCAGATTTTCTGATGGATTCGAGTACATACTACGGTTCTTAGTTAGAATCTAAATTTTCAGCCAGTTTGGTGCCATAAGGTTGAAGTAATGACCGAACCCAAGTATTAAAAACACCGACTACAGGTACCTAAACGAGCGAACCCAAGTGTGAAAACGATAATATTTTTTTTCAAAGTCTTCTTTTGGCTTATTTTGTGTTCAATTCGGGTACAGACCTTGGTTCTTAGTAAGAATCCAAAATTTCAGTCGATTTAGTTCCATAGGGCAAAAGTTATGGCCGAATCTATGTTTGACAAAGCGCTAATAAAACGATGAAAATTTTGTATGAAGAAAATTAAAATTCTTCCCTTGGCAGATTTTCTGATGGATTCGAGTACAGACCATGGTTCTTAGTGAAAATCCAAAATTTTCAGCCAGTTTTGTGCCATAAGGACAAAGTTATGAACGAACCCAAGTTTTAAAAACACCGACCCCAAGTACCAAAACGAGCGAACCCAAGTGTGAAAACGATGATATTTTTTTTAAAGTCTGATATTTTGTATTTGGCTGATATTTTGTGTTCAATTCGGGTACAGACCATGGTTCTTATTAAGATTAAAAATTTCTGTCAATTTAGTGCCATAGGGCCAAATTTATGGCCGAACCTAAGTTTGACAAATGGCTGATAAAACTATGAAAATTTTGTATGAAGAAAACTAAAATTCTTCTCTTGGCAGATTTTCTGATGGATTCGAGTACATACTACGGTTCTTAGTTAGAATCTAAATTTTCAGCCAGTTTGGTGCCATAAGGTTGAAGTAATGACTGAACCCAAGTATTAAAAACACCGACTACAGGTACCTAAACGAGCGAACCCAAGTGTGAAAACAATGATATTTTTTTAAAAGTCTTCTTTTGCTGATTTTCTGTTCAATTCGCGTACTGACCATGGTTCTTATTAAGAATCCAAAATTTCAGTCGATTTAGTGCCATAGGGACAAAGTTAGGACCGAACCTAAGTTTGACAAAGCGCTAACAAAACGATGTAAATTTTGTATGAATAACTACGGTTCTTAGTTAGAATCAGAATTTTCTGCCAGTTCGGTGCCATAAGGCCGAAATTATGACCGAACCCCAGTATTAAAAACAGCGACCCTTAGTACTTAAACGAGCGAACCCAAGTATGAAAACGATGATATTCTTTTCAAAGTCTTCTTTTGGCTGATTTTGTGTTCAATTCGGGTACAGACCATGGTTCTTATTAAGATTTAAAATTTCTGTCAATTTAGTGCCATAGGGCTAAAGTTATGGCCGAACCTAAGTTTGACAAATGGCTGATAAAACTATGAAAATTTTGTATGAAGAAAACTAAAATTCTTCTCTTGGCAGATTTTCTGATGGATTCGAGTACATACTACGGTTCTTAGTTAGAATCTAAATTTTCAGCCAGTTTGGTGCCATAAGGTTGAAGTAATGACCGAACCCAAGTATTAAAAACACCGACTACAGGTACCTAAACGAGCGAACTCAAGTGTGAAAACGATAATATTTTTTTCAAAGTCTTCTTTTGGCTTATTTTGTGTTCAATTCGGGTACAGACCTTGGTTCTTAGGAAGAATCCAAAATTTCAGTCGATTGAGTTCCATAGGGCAAAAGTTATGGCCGAATCTATGTTTGACAAAGCGCTAATAAAACGATGAAAATTTTGTATGAAGAAAATTAAAATTTCTTCCCTTGGCAGATTTTCTGATGGATTCGAGTACAGACTATGGTTCTAAGTGAGAATCCAAATTTTCAGCCAGTTCGGTGCTATAAGGCTGAAATTATGAACGAACCTAAGTTTTAAAAACACTGACCCCAAGTACCAAAACGAGCGAACCCAAGTGAGAATACGATGATATTTTTTTAAAAGTCTTCTTTTGCTGATTTTCTGTTCAATTCGCGTACTGACCATGGTTCTTATTAAGAATCCAAAATTTCAGTCGATTTAGTGCCATAGGGACAAAGTTAGGACCGAACCTATGTTTGACAAAGCGCTAACAAAACGATGTAAATTTTGTATGAATAACTACGGTTCTTAGTTAGAATCAGAATTTTCTGCCAGTTCGGTGCCATAAGGCCGAAATTATGACCGAACCCCAGTATTAAAAACACCGACCCCAAGTACTAAAACAAGCGAACCCAAGTGTGAAAACGATGATATTTTTTCAAAATCTTCTTTTGGCTGAGTTCAATTCGGGTACAAACCATGGTTCTTAGTAAGAATCCAAAATTTCAGTCGATTTAGTGCCATAGGGCCAAAGTTATGGCCGAACCTAAAATTGATAAATGGCTGATAAAACCATGAAAATTTTGTATGAAAAACCTAAAATTCTTCTCTTGGCAGATTTTCTGATGGATTCGAGTACAGACCACGGTTCTCAGTTAGAATCCAAATTTTCAGATATTTCGGTGCCATAGGGCCGAAGTTATGACCGAAGCTACGTGTTGAAAACACCGACCCCAAGTACTAAATCGAGCGAACTCAAGTGTGAAAACGATGATATTTTTTTCAAATTATTCTTGTCTCTGATTTTGTGATTGATTCAGGTACAGACCATGATTCTTAGTAAGAATCCAAAATTTCAGTCGATTTTGTGCGTTTGTGCCAAAGTTATGGCCGAACCTAAGTTTGACAATGTGCCCATAGAACAATGAAAATTTAGTTAGAAGAAAATTAAAATTCTTCCGTTGGAAGATTGGTTCGTGTACAGACAATGATTTTTAGTAAGAATCCAAAATTTCAGACATTTCGGTGCCATAGGGCCGAAGTTATGACCGAACCTGCGTGTTATAAACACCGACCCCAAGTACTTAATCGAGCGAACCCAAGTGTGAAAACGATGATATTTTTTTCAAATTCTTCTTTTCTCTAATTTTCTGATTGATTCAAGTACAGACCATGAGTCTTAGTAAGAATCCAAAATTTCAGTCGATTTGGTTTCATAGTGCCAAAGTTATGGCCGAACCTAAGTTTGACAATAAGCCCATAGAACGATGAATATTAAGTGTGAAGAAAATAATAATTCTTTGGTTGGAAGATTTTTTATTTGGTTCGTGTACAGGCCATGATTTTTAGTTAAATTCGAAAATTTCAGTGGATTCGGTGCCATAGGGCCAAAGTTATGACCGAACCTAAGTGTTAAAAACACGGACCCCAAGTACTTAATCGAGCGAACCCAAGTGTGAAAACGATGATATTTTTTTCAAATTCTTCTTGTCTCTGATTTTGTGATTGATTCAGGTACAGACCATGATTCTTAGTAAGAATCCAAAATTTCAGTCGATTTGGTGCGTTTGTGCCAAAGTTATGGCCGAACCTAAGTTTGACAATGTGCCCATAGAACGATGAAAATTTAGTATGAAGAAAATTAAAATTCTTCCGTTGGAAGATTTTCTGATTGGTTCGTGAACAGACCATGATTTTTAATAAAAATCCAAAAGTTCAGTGAGTTCGGTGCCATAGGGCCAAAGTTTTGACCGAACCAACGTGTTAAAAACACCGACCCCAAGTAATAAAATGAGCAAACCCAAGTGTGAAATGGATGATATTTTTTTCAAGTTCTTCTTTTCTCTGATTTTCTGATTGATTCAAGTACAGACCATGAGTCTTAGTAAGAATCCAAAATTTCAGTCGATTTGGTTTCATAGTGCCAAAGTTATGGCCGAACCTAAGTTTGACAAAGTGCCCATAGAACGATGAAAAGTTAGTATGAAGAAAATAAAAATTCTTCTTCTGTTGGAAGATTTTCTGATTGGTTCGTGTATAGACCATGATTTTTAGTAAAAATCCAAAATTTCAGAAAGTTCGGTGTCATAGGGCCAAAGTTATGACCGAACCTTAGTGTTAAAAATGCCGACCCCAAGTACTAAAACGAGCGAACCCAAGTGTGAAAACTATGATATTTTTTTCAAAATCTTCTTTTCTCTGATTTTGTAATTGATTTGTGTACAGACCATGATTCTTAGTAAGAATCCAAAATTTCAGTCGATTTGTTGCCCTAGTGCCAAATTTATTGCCGAATCTAAGTTTGACCAAGTGCCCATGAACGATGAAAATTTATTATGAAGAAAATTAAAATTCTTCCGTTGGAAGATTTTCTTGTTGTTTCGTGTACAGACAATGATTTTAATGTAACACGGTAATTAGACTTGAACAGAAGCAATTTATTATTGATAAAAGAAAAGCGCGTAGGTACATTACAGATCCTAGATGTCGGTAGTTTATACATTTGAATTACTTTATTACCATAGATCAATACCACCACCACTCAACAACATAATACAAATAAGGTAAAACGAAGGCAAGGAAGGTACACAGAGCTTCCATATAAGATCCTATATAGCGGTAGGTAACTTTATTATTTTATTATCAAAGTTCAATACCACCACTCAATAAAACAATGCAAATAAACCAAAAACAAATACTAGGTATGCAATACTATACCCATCTTGTTTATAAATTTATAATGTTTAATTTTACTTAAACTCTTAGTTAACATATCTGCTGGCATTTCAGAGGTATTTAAATATTCTAAATTAATTAATTTATTTGCAACAGCCTCTCTCATGAAATGAAATTTGACATCGATATGCTTACTACGTCTAAGATGAATTTTCAGAAAGTTTTATAGCACTTTGGCTATCATTATGTAATGTTAAAGGTTTATTATCTCTACTTATTAGTTCATTAGACAGGTTTTTCAAGAATATAGCCTCCTTACTTTCTTCACAAGTAGCCATCGATTCGGCTTCAGCTTGTTGTTTGTTGCTTCCTACTTTCAAGAGATATTAAACAACCTGCATAAATAAAACAATATCCAGTGTATAACTTACGATCTAAATTATCAGATGCAAAATCTGCATCAGCGTAACCAACTATGTCTAAATTATTTTTTTTATACATTAGACCATAACTCTTGGTAAAATTTAAATATTTTAACACTCTCTTGGCATGCTTCCAATGTGTTTCAGTGAAACAGTTATTAAATTGGCTTAGGTAACTAATACAATATAAAATATCAGGTCTGGTTAAAACAGAGAGGTACACTAAACGCCTATAAGCTGTTGGTAAGGAAACTTGGAATGTACATTTTCTCCTTTTTCGAGTTTTAAATTAGTCTCCATAGGTGTCTCTTCATTTTTCTTAGAATTCTCTTAACCAAATTTACATACTAACTTTTCTATAAATTTCTTTTGACTAACGAAAATATTATTTTTCTGTATTTTAACATACATAACTAGACATTGTCTTAATTGACCTAGGTCTTTTAATTTAAATTTTTTGCTTAACACATGTTTTAAATATTTTACATCATTAGAATAATTTGAAAATATGAAAAAATCATCAACAAATAATGCCGCAAATGTTTTATAATTTCCAGATGATTTTATAAATAAACAATGCTCATACATTGACTTTTTATAACCTAATTCCTGTAAAAAATCATTTACTCTTTTATACCAGGCCCGTGCTGACTGTTTCAGTCTTTAATTCAAGACTTTATTGGCATTATCATCATAACATTTAAGGTTTTCAGGTAATTGCATGAAGACAGTTTCATCCAGATAACCATTAAAAAAAGCCGTATCAACATCTAAATGAGTTATATTAAGATCTAAGTTAACATTAATAGCAAATAACAATTTTAACGTTGAGTATTTGTGCACTGGGGAAAAGGTTTCTTTATAATCTATGCCTTCCCTTTGGATAAAACCTTTTGCAACTAATCTATCCCTATATCTCACCGTGTTATCAATATTTAACTTATTTGTATACACCCATTGACCACAAACAATGCTTTTACTTTACCAATTTTTGTCGCTTTCATTACTCTACCATCTCCTAATTTTACATCAATGGGATTTTTAAAAATCATATATTCATCGAATAATTCATCATAATTAATAATATGGTCAGTACATCCACTATCCAGGATCCAGTTTACTTCATTTTCATTTCTGTTCCTCTCATTCTTAATTTCAGTTTTATTCAGTTCAGTCACAAAAACATTACCAGAGTTCCCAAATTGATTTTGCTCACTACTCGACGCTGTGTTGACACTCCCATGGTATAAACCTCTGTTGCCTCTGAAGTCGCCTCTGCCTCTGTTGATGTTATTACCTCTGTAATGACTGTTGCCTCTGTAGCTGTTGCTCCCTTAATAATTCTTACTGCCTGGGTAACTGTATCCTCCTCTGTTTGACCGACCTCCTCGATATGTTTGATTTGACTGTCCTCTGCTTCTGCATTCCCTCGATATGTGACCAGTTTTGCCGCAGTTGTAACACTTTTTCGTCTCTGTACTAAAAGCACTCGCTTTCACAGACTCTTGTCTTTCACTTCATTAATCGATTTATCGAAGTCATCAAAAAATTTCTTGGTGTCTGAATAATTCACAACTTTTATTTTTTCTAGTTCGTTTCTTTTCACAATTTGTAGGGCTGTTGATTATTTTAAGTACTCTCTGTCAATTTTTTTTATTATTTCAAATGTGGACGGTAGGTGCTTCACACACTCTAACTGCTTGTTCGAAGTGGCACTGTAAATTTAAATGTAAATGCTTGTATGTCTTTATCATTCCACTCGGTTTCACTTTCAGTTGTTTGTCTCTCTCTTGTGGCCACAACATAGCACTTTTTATACTGTAGGAACTTCAAAATTCGGGTTTTCCAATTTGAATAGTCTTGTCCATCAAAAATTGGAATAAGCACAACATCTTGTTTCACGTACGCCATTTTTTTTTTTTTTTCGTCACAACGGTTCACCGCATTCACGGGTTCCACAATTTCACAACTTTGTTCTTTTTCTTTATCTTTCAATTTTTCCGTATCAAACCACGTTCTGCTACCATGATGGAATCTCCAGGTTAGATTTAAAGGAAAACACGTGTAACTTATTTAATCAGTGATATATTTATTTAACTATAAAACAATTTTTATCCAACGGGATTCTGTTAACTATAACGCAAAACGAAACGTGTACATAACGACGGTTGCTAGAAATCTAATTCCTCAAACCACATACTGACGGCAGCACCATACAGTACAAATGTAATTTGAACACAACTTCCAACACATTTTTAGATTTTTATATATATAGATATTTCAGCACCGCAATTTACATTTATATAAGATTATTTATCGAGAAGTGAGGAGCGAACACGAAGCCTTGGATAGGCGGCAATCGGAAACAGAATGAATTCACTTTAGTGCGGCACCCGTCGTTGGATGGTAAAAAAGGTCCATATCCACTATTGGAATACAATATGAGGTAATCGCGTCACGAATGTGTTGCATTGTTCGCAAGCCACAGTCTCGATGAATACCTAACTGGAATAAGTGACGAGAGCGAAAGAGTGGAAAATTTATCATAACTCTCAAAGAGACAAGCGTCTCGGGTGAAACTTTTTACATTGGATCCCCAATTTGAGTAACTATGTGGTGTGGATGAAGAGAGTGGAATTTGAATCAATACAAACACAAATACACGGTTTTTCCAGATCGGAGGGTGATTTAACGTGTACAAAAATCATCAGATATAAGACGCAAGTGATGTGTTAAGCTTTTTTGGGTTCTATACTGTTAGCAGCATATTTAAATATTGCCGCTCATCTGCCGCCAGAGGTACTGCTATCGCCTCTGGCGGCCAACAAGGAAACTACACTAGCTATGGGGGCCGGTAAAGAAGGGAACTTCTAACGCTTCCTGGCGGGCGGCACTGGAGAAGAACTACCTACAACGCGGACAGCGAACGGCTGGATTTTACAAATGGCGGATTGCGGAACATAATCTTGCTGATTCTTGAATGTTATTATTGTCAGTCATTTGTCAGTTAACGTGGAGACAATATATTTCATCATAAATATTAACTTAGCGTTTTATTATTGCTAACATCAGAAGTGGGATTCGTAAAAGCAAGTGTCAATTGGCTTTTGTTTCGTTCACCTGACAAAAACTCGTGTTTTGTATACAAACGGCGGCCATCACGGCGTCTCTTGGGTTTGTTTACGTTTTGATGTTTGATGCCGGTGATTTAGTGACAATCTGTGTATCGGACTTCTGAATATATGTGAAATGTTGGGACTTCTGTTATGAATTTACGTAAAAATGCCGCGTAATTACAGTGATGATAGATGCATTGATGCCCGATGTCGGAGGAATGCGTGGATCGTGTTCTCGCCGAAAGGACGCATTGAAAATTTTAATTTGGTGCTTGAAAACTCATTTGTGCTCCAATGGATTTGTCAAAAAGACCTTTCCCTTTCGTGTTCATCATCGTGAGCATAATTTTATGATCGAAGACATTTGTCCAAAATGTCAACCAGCGGTTGTAAAATAAAGTCGCTAGCATTATGCAGAGCGCATAAAACGAAATACAAGGTGAATCAGGGAAGCTGACTTCAGGTCCAGAAGATAGCAGATGGATATGATCTCTTGATGGCAATTGGTGAAATGTTCGGAACCTCAAAATGTTTCAAAATTATGATGCTGAAAGTTTACGCGGCGATGACAGTCTGATCTTGGCAGCCGTCTAGCTGACAAAAAGAGGATCAATTTGGTGATTTGCTTTGAGTGTGGACATCCCAGATGGCTTTATGAAATAACTAAAAGGAAATATGTTTGCGAAAATTAAAGCCCGTTTATGTGTGGCGAAAAGGAGTTGTAATCATGTTGAATTATGATTATGCCGACTATCTATGTCGAAACCTTGTATTATGGTTCGAAGTTGTTTGAAATGGTTCGGAGTTAATCGAAATGATTCATAGTGGTTTGAAATGATTCGGAGATAATCAAAATGATTCAAAGTGGTTTGAAATGATTCGTAGATAATCAAAATGATTCAATATTGAATGGTTCGAAGATTTTCGAAATGGTGAACACCTAGCTATGTCAGGTGTGACGTTCTTTGAATTCTTCATGATGAGATTGGACATCGAGGTGTTAATCAAACACTGGCTGCCGTCCGGCACCAATACTGGTATCCATGGAAGAGGAATGTTATTACAAAATATGTGAAAAACTATTTTAAATGTTGGTGTGAAAATGAGATACTGGGCGATGTGATATGTGAGCCCAGGGTTTTTAGAAAATGGAGATGTCTTTTGCAGTTGGCGTTGACCAGGTAGATCAATTTACTATGATCTTTCGTGAAGAGCTTGAACGGAATGCTGCGTGTTATTGCTCTCCAGGATGGTTTCATGAAAAAAAACTGCCGATTAGAGGCAGAGGCAGAAACAAGCACGAAAGTTGTCATCATGACAATTTTGGCGATGGCGTACCTTTTTGGGGTGCCACAGGTGCTTTTGATGAATATCAAAAGCGGCAGATGAAACGGTTCATCTCAAACCGATTCATAAACTCACAGGTTGGTGAGTGGCAAGACCTTATGGTCATACGTGCTGAGACACGGGTGCTTTTGATGAATTTCAAAAGCGGCAAATGAAACGGTTCATTTCGAACCGATTCATAAACTCACAGGTTGGTGAGTAGCAGGACCCTAATGGTCTTGCGTGCTGAGACAAGGGTTCTTTTGATAAATATCAAAGGCGGTAGATAAAACGGTTCAACTCGAACCGATTCATGCTTTTTGATGCAGATCAAAGGCGGCAGATGAAACGATTCAATGCGAAACGGTTAATTAAACCTTCGTATCGCGTTGGCGATACACTTTTGAGACGGATTTCTGGGGGAAATCCGGGGTACAGAAATTTGAAAGGTCGGTTTCGAAGTTTGCCTTATAAGGTGGTAGAAGTTCTGCCAAATGATCGTTTTGACGTGTACAAAAGTTGAAAGGTCGGTTTCGGAGCTTGCCTTATAAGGTGGTAAAAGTTTTGCCGAACGATCGTTTTGACGTGGTGGGTACCAGACCCAATGGCAGCACTCACAGAGTGATGGTCGCATATGAAAATATGAGGAATTGACCGGATAAACAAATTTCTGCAATGGTCAGGAAGGGCGAGCAGGGTAATCTGTTTGTCAGTACCATTGTGGGGTTGAAAAAAATTTCAATCCCTCTAATATTTTTTTTTCTTTTCTTTTAGCTTCCTGCTTTGAGGTCAAAGCAGTGGTCAGTATGGCCGTGTTAGCAGCATATTTAAATATTGCCGCTCATCTGCCGCCAGAGGTACTGCTATCGCCTCTGGCGGCCAACAAGGAAACTACACCAGCCATGGGGGCCGGTAAAGAAGGGAACTTCTAACGCTTCCTGGCGGGCGGCACTGGAGAAGAACTACCTATAACGCGGACAGCGAACGGCTGGATTTTACAAATGGCGGATTGCGGTACATGATCTTGCTGATTCTTGAATGTTATTATTATCAGTCATTTGTCAGTTAACGTGGAGACAATATATTTCATCATAAATATTAACTTAGCGTTTTATTATTGCTAACAATACATTGACGTAAATAGATCGATGGTTCTATATTTTTTTTGGTGTTGACGAAATGACTAGTTTTAGTGATCATTTTTTCATACACCTGAACGTTCCAAGATTTGAATTTTGTATTTTCTGTAATTTTAATGTATATGTGAAATTATGTACACTATATGTGGGTAATTATGTACGCTATATGTAGCGTACTAATGTTCTTGGAAAAAACCCGCGTTATCTCTTTGCTTTCTATAATTTTGCGAATACCTGAATAATTAATTATCAGTATAAATACATTTACATGAATGTTCAGATGTAACAATTAACGAAAATGCAGTTTGAATTTATTTAAACTGAATGAAATATGTTAATCGTTGTAAGGCGATGCTGATATATTTTTACGCAGATATTACACAAACCAGAGTTCTATATTTATGTTTTAACGTTTTGCAATTTGTTTCAAAATCCCACTTCTTCCGGGCTTTAAAAAAATATTGATTGAAAAAAAATGCTTTTAAAATTTTATTGTCAGAAACCCATTGAGAAATAAGGTCTTGTTATGTGTTACATAAATGTACGAGAGAAGGAGAAGCATTTATGCCTCTCATACCTAAGGGTTTAATCGTGGGAACGGCCCTCGCTTTGCTGATACCAGATGTGAATGAAACACTTAACTTTGTACATAATCATTTATTATAAACATACAACAAGAGTTAATCTAAATGTGAATTACTCAAGGTGACATGTACATAAGGCTTGTAAAACTAACTAGACTCTAACGGCTCATAATTAATAAAGCTACCTTGGTTATCCCGTGGGTGCGACGGCATGCAGCGGCGAGGCATGCAGCAGCGAGGCAGGTAGCGGCGAGGCAGGAGGCTGAAGCATCTATTCAGCTTGGGCGGCCGGGGAAGCTTCTGGAAGTGTGGGAAGCTTCTGGAAGTGAGGCTGCAGTGTTCATTAAACTTGGGCGGCCTGGGAAGCGTCTGGAAGCGAGGCTGCAATGTCCGTTAAACTTGGGCGGCCTGGGAAGCTTCTGGAAGCGAGGCTGATGTCCATTAAACTTGGGCGGCCTGGGAAGCTTCGGGAAGTGAGGATGCAGGGTCCATTACACTTGGGCGGCCTGGAAAGCTTCTGGAAGCGAGGCTGACGTCCATTAAACTTGGGCGGTGAGATCCATTGTCGTTTTTTTGATGCGACGAAATACGGTAGCAACTTCGGCGTGAAATTAGTTCTGGAACTTTCTTCGGGGAGCTGTTTACTATTGGAAATCTGGCGGGCAACTGGGCGGAGTGGACGAGTGTTCTTGTATTTATAACCTAGGACAATCGTACTGCCCTCTTGCTGAAATATCAGGCGGTCATTCTCGCGTAGCAACAGGACTCCTTATGTGCGAACATAACAGTCTCTTCTATCTATCTATCTATGGAGATACGAAAAATTGCAATGGTTAGTACAATACTCAAGATAACAGATCACTTTGTTTAAACCACTATATTATAAACAATATCTAAATGTTTCGATAACAATGTTATCTTCATCAGGTTATGTTAATTTAAAGAAAAATAAATGACAAACAAGTTATTTAATAATTTATTTTCTTATTAATACTTACAATAATTATAATTATTTATTTTTTGATTTAGACTAATTATTTTAATTATTTGTTCTTAAAAGTTTTTGATTATCTAAATGCAATTTTATTTTTCCTTAAATGATTTTTATATTTAATTTTGTATAACTATTTTTTGATTTTTAAGCAATTAATCCTACTTTTTAATATTTTGTCTTTGTTCTAATTTATTCTAATTTCTCTATACTTGTTTGTCATTTATTTTTCTTTAAATTAACATATCCCGATGAAGATAACATTGTCATCGAAACATGTAGATTTTGTTATAGTGGTTTAAACAAAGTGATCTATTAGTCATTATATAATTAATGATGCCACAAAGTAATTTTGCGAAGTTTGAAGAAATATTCAATCACTTTAATAAATCACTATGGAATTAAGCTATATTTAAGCTATATTTGATACAATCCATATTTAATTACTCTGTATGTACTTAACTTATTAATTGTTATGTACTTTTTAATTTGCTTATTGTTATAAGTTTTTACTTACTATTATCTACTTCTTTCGTATCATAATTTACTTACTATACAATATTATAATTGTTTATTAGTATTTACTCATATTTATTATGTTTTTTATTTACTTATGTTTATTTACTTATTATTATTAAATTGTTTATTACTGTTTACTCATAATTATATTATATTATATTATTTGTTTAATTTATTTATATCTACATATTTACTTAATATATTATATTTATTTCATAAACTATATAAATTTATTACATAATTGTTTATTATTATTTATTTTTTGTTAATAATTTAATGCTACTGTGGTATGATCACCCTATTATTGCATCTGGTAAGCCACAACAGGTACATTGTATTTACATATTTTAATATTTAGTTTACAGTATAATGTTATTTTTGTCAACAATGAGCTTACTGCCCAGCTTTAATAATTATTAATTAGTAATGTTTAAATAACTGTACTCAGTGCTTCTATTGTAGGTTTATTATTAAATTTCTTTTAAGTTTAGGTATATGTATGTTTCTTTTTTTTTTAAATTACTTTATTGTAAAACTGCATATCTCGATACAGGAATGCCCTAGTGAGATGTGCAGCTTATGTTTTCATGTATTTCTTTTTTTTTTCAATAAATAAATAAATAAATAAATATTTGAGATTAGTTATCAGAAGGTGGGGAAGCAAACACTGGAGCAATTCGCGAGCGGTTAAGTCGATGGCAATCGGAAACAGAATGATTAGCTTTTTAGCTTGGCCATTGCGTTGCTGATGATAAAAGGCGTACGAGTTGCCAACAATAGGTATCTGTCTAAAACGCGATGCATTTTTCGCTCCCACAAATCTTAAGAGTTATTAGCAACACATTTTTTATTATTTTATTTATTTATGATATTAAATATTTTTATGCATATAAGATTCTTTTCGATTTGATTACTAATTCATTTCTGTTTGAATTTGCGTAGGACTTCCTAATTATAAGTTTGGCTGATTAGTATAACTGCTACCATATCTGAGGTTGTCACAGATTTCCAATCAATGTGGAAGTAGAATCTACAGTTTCTTATTGGAATTCTTGGAGAATTCGCTTCTCTACGGTAGATTCAATTATCGGCAAACTTCGATTTGATTGAGCGACAAATGACTGTATTATTTCAATAAACTATCTAAATTCTAAACGAAGTAGATATCTTTATTCCAGAAAAAAAATTACAGGAGTTTGAAATAATAATGTTATAAGGAAACGGTTGGTATAGTACAAAAACTGACAGAAATGTATAATCTACCATTACTCATTAAAAAATCAATTTGGGAGGCGGTTATCGCCGTTCCGGGAAGCATTTATTGGACAACCAAAACCCCTGCCATAGGTCACTCCAACTGGTTCGCTACGTTTGGTGACTTAGCAGGGGTTCTCGGGTTCATGCGGTGGGATTGTATAGGTCTTGGCGGCGAATGCGTTTGCCCACTTACTGCTCCCACTTACGGAACGGGGGGTCGCCAAACTCTCTCGACTCATCGTCTTGCACCGCAGTGGGAGGGATGGATTCATAAGTCGTTTACTCCTGGACATATCGACCACAGATTCCTCCACATCCGTCATACATTTTTCCTTCCCAGAACTACCCCTGCTTCCTTTCTATAAAAAGACCCCCCACATAGATTCCCATCCTGCGTGGAGCTATTGTAAAAAAATGAATTAAGCAACAATATTGTTTTAATTAAATTACACCCTTATACAGTTGTTTTCCTTAGAATACGGCATCAAGTAGCCTCAAGATACTCGATATTTCACAGAGAATTTACTATTAATCTTCTAAGATGAACGCGAGGCGTAAATTTCTTATCTTTATTTCATGATTGATTAGTCTGTTAGCAAATTATGAGGTAAAGCTTCTCCATTTACAAGTTGCTTTGATAAAATAGGGGCCTTTCATTTGAGATATGGAAGCTTATTGATACGGTAACATAGCTTAATGCTTGGATATTTGATAAAGCATAAAATATCACCAAACTTGAAAATATACCATAAATAAGAAAAAAGATTTGATGGGTTTTCTTTGAAAAATCTCGGATAAAATAATATCTTCCCACAAAATAAATGAAATGGGACGCCGACACGAGACAATATGAAACCTGTTCGTGGGCGAGAAATATCATTTAACATAGTTACATCTTATATCAGATATAATGAAGACTTTTTCCGCTTTCATATGATGATAATAAAAACCCAAGAAAACGTATAAAATAAACTACCTTAACGAAGCAATCGTGGACGGTGAAACCTCGATCCACAGATGTTGACATACTTTTCAAATTGTCGATTATTTGGTTTATTTTTTAAAGACGGAAACGTTCAGGAATTTACTGCCCAATAGTTCTCGGAGTATAGCCATTGAACAAACGTGGGTTCATTTATAATATAATGTAATGTAAATATAAGTTAAAAACGTTATTTTTCTAAGGTTTCTGTCAAAAGTAACTTCAATTGTTTCAAAATGAATAAACCAAAATAAGAAAATTATTTCAAAGCAGTATAAATAATTAGAAAAATGCAAAAATATGAAAATATTAAATATGTGGGTGAAACCCCTACATCGGTTCGGCGACTTTTCATCCCGCTACAAAATATCCCCCAACTAAATATCCCCGACAAAATATCCTAAACTAACCTAACCTAACCTAACTAACCCAACCTAACCTAACCTAATAAAAAAAAACCTGTCAGCGCCAAATTTAAAATTTAAATCGAAACTATAAGTTCCTTGCTCTGTCTCTTTCCTTCCTTTTCGGGGAATGTTTTGTCCTTCGGATATTATGTCGAGGAATATTTTGTAGGAGGATATTTTGTGGGGATATTTTGTTGCGGGATGAAAAAGCGCGGTACCCATACATCAAGTCCGACTACAGCTCTCTCCTTTTACCTCAGCTTACATATTTTTCGTCATTTCCGAATCTGTTTTTGTTCCGACACCGTGTTTATGTTTTAAATTCAGAACTCGTTCCAACAACAAAAAAGGGCCGTATGCAAATTAATTCAATTTTATATACATCAATGTGCACAAAGATTTAATTTAAAATATCCCGAGAGAGTTCAATTAAGGGTAATTTATTTGGATTCGCTTCATTTGAATAAGTAGAACGTCCTTGCTGATGAAAAACCTCTATTTCTACATAAAACGCGGCACGGAAATGACTTTGACTCAACGGAAATTTGGTTTAAAAAATGATAGTTTTAACTTTCAAATTATAATGTATTATCATTACTAAATATCATATTCTCAAAAATTGTCCGGTACGTATTATCTTATACTAATTTTTATAAAATGTAATAATCTATAATAGACTTGGGACGGGTTACTTAAAAAAAATATGCTTATCAATGGCGTAGAATCTTGTACATTAATAATTTTTCTGAAAAAAACGTTAAATTCTTCAGATATCGAACCAGCATTTTACACTGATAAAAGTATAGGTAAGCTTTTGATTAACAGTAAGTACAAGGAAGATAGTCTATCTCACTCGGCAATTTATTCACTCAAAAGCAGGGAATGTCCCTTTTTATATAGGCAAAACAGCACGCAACATAAACACCAGTGTCAAAGAACATCTTAGATGTTTACTCAGCTCTGGATTTTCGGAACTTTCACTTGATCAAAACACAAACTCAGGCGCCTCCCTAATTCATAAAAACAATATAGGTATAAGGTTTGATAACCTAGAGGCCCTTGAACTAAGGAACGCCATAAACACTAATAGTAAGGTAGTTAATAACCAACTAAATTTAAATAAAAGTCCCATACTAATATTGTTCCCTAGTGATAAAGAACACGTCCGTTCCCTTCTCAATTCTCCATCTACACTTATGTCTTCTTCCTCCTTCACTTAAGGAGTCCAGCCCATTTTGTTAAATCATATATTATCTATAACACACATTTAACTTAATGTTAGTAGAGTATTATACTGCCTTAAAGAAACTACGGTTGTAGCGAAAACCAGTCGGCATAAAGTATAAAAAATATAAGTGGTGTTTACAAAGTTATTGTTTTATTTTAAATTATAATGTCACATCACAGAGTATCTGCTTCATACGAACAAACATATTTTGTTGTTTATTTCCCGCTTTGTTTTTGTTGTTGACCAAGGAAGTTAATTTTAAACTTTCTCAAGGTAAATATGATTGTTTACAGCAGTTCTGCATTAGCGAATTCCCTGGAGAAACACATCAATGACAACTACGAAGCACGTGATGACTTTTGTGAGTATTGAGGCCAAAAGCGTACGATTTTTTTACAAAAAAAGCATTAATGGTGACCTCTTCTTTGACAGTGCGTCATCAAAAACATCTAGCAAGAATTGAACAGCACTCCCTTATTTATAGTTTTCTAATGTCTTATGGAAAACTATCAGAATTTTAACATAACTTGAGTAGACCTAACCTAACCTGTGTATTTTCATCATTCAGCCGAATGGTATAGGTAAACGGTATTCGAAGTATAAGGATGCAAGCAACTGGTCTATAATGACATAATAAAAGAACTTGAATAGAACTTTCACAGAACGTGAAAATTAACTTCAATTTAACAAAAATTATCAAAAATTAACTTCAAGACTATTATTGGTTATTATATTAGTTAAAAATTTATTTGCCCGCTTTACATATATGATTTATGTCAGAAGTGGAATGTTTAAAATTGGAATAATTTACTATTTTCTGTTACATTAGTTAATTTTAGCAAAAAAAAAATAATGAAAATAAATAAAAGGCTTGGAAAACACCAGATCGACTGAAGAGTTAACCAAAGTTTTTCGTTGTTACGGTGTGTCTTGACTCCTTTTTATAAATACCCTGATACCGTCCGTTATTCATTCATTTATTAAGTCAGTTCCAATATTTTATATTAATATATTATTTAAATAGTTTAATCTAACCAAATAAACAACAACAAAAATACTCATTGTTGAGCGGTAAAAAATAAATAATTTTTTGAAAAATGATGTTTACTCTAATTGTAAGTGTTATAAATAAATATTGGTTTTCAGTTAGACCAATTTTTTTGATCTTTTTGGAAAACGAAGGGAACCTGTTGAACCCCAGTTGGCTGAGGAATAGGGTACAGTGTGTCTGTAATAAACATAATTTGTTTTTATTTAATTTATTTTTTTAAATTTATAAAATCATTTAATATCAATACCATCTGTTTATCATCCAAAAGGAAAATTAATACTTATGTGATAATAATTATCATAATACGACTATTAAGGCATTGCCTTGAAATGCACCGCACCCGCACTGCAAATATTACCTGTTTTTATTTTTACAACTCTTCCAATTACATGACATCTTCGACCAAGTAGATATACTTGGTCGATACATGACATGTAACAAAAACTTCTGCAAATATAGGAATATTAGTAAATGTCCACGAATATTCAGAAGACGGGCATTTAACATTTTTTAGGATTATAATGAGCTGCTTGAAAGTTAGTTTTTTTTAAATACAGTAGATTTGCAAAAACGGTGATAATTATGCTTTGAATTGCACAAACTCTCCCATTTTTGGGATAAAGAATGTATGTATTAATATTATTATGATAAGAGTGTGATAAGCACCTAGTGCGTACCATATCAATGGTGATATTCCACTGATTGGACCGTAGCGTACAGCTTTCACCAATATTGACGGATCTGATTTATTCCGCTGCCCCAAGGCCCCATTTGCTTGCGGTCTGATTGCGCCCTAATGAAATAGACAACTATTCGCACTTCCCACAGGACGGATATTGGACCTGGCCGCCTGGTAGACGTCATAACCCAACACGTCGACGTTTGGATTATATTCCTACAAATATAATGATTTTTTTTAATGAAAATTCGGGGCAAAAATTATTTTGCAATATTGTACTGATGGTATAATTGTGCAATAAATTATACCATTTTTTGTTTGTTCTTTTTAACTTTTTAATTTAAATTTTTAACTTAATGAGTAAAACCTCAAATTTTAATATTTAATTAATGAAGACGATATTAGCGAAACTCAATCGAAAATCTTAAACAAAAAAAATCAGACAAAAATACGGTCACCACTGGGACTACAGGACCTTCGGCTTTACGGGCCGCAACTCTACGAATTGAGCTTATGTGTAATTACCGTGTGCTAGATTATATTGTATTAGGGTGGGTTTCTTCATTTACCGAGAATGCTAAATGCAATGCTAATTGTAAAAGTAAACAGTAAAAGTCATAGAAATGGGTTTTTTCATTTGACATTTACCGTTTACTTTCACCTAAGATCTTACAGCAAGGCAACCGTGCTGTAAATGCTAAATGCAAAGTAAAAAAAATGGCCGCCATTGTCATATTGTCAAAGTGACAGATTCAGAGTTGAGAGGTTATTTTTTGTTGTAGCTATTTTACGTTTTTCAACGTCACTTCAGTGTTTTTGCGGTATTTGCTAGTATATTATCATTATGTTCTCAACAAGTGACAGTTCGTCAAGTTCTGACGATGAACCTATCATTAATTATATGACTCGACGTATAAAGCGATATAATATACGCAGGGATTTCTATTTAATGGAAGACCTGGATTTCGTATGCAGATTTCGCGTTAATAAAGAAACTGCTCGACTTTTGACAACATTAATTGCAGATATGATATGTTCTCCCAGCGACATGTAAGTAATGGTTGATAAAGTGTAATTACAAATATTTATTCAAATGAAATGACGTAAATAAAATGAAGTTTCTAATTTTTTTTTCTTTTTGCTAGGAATAATGCTGTCAAACCATCTGAGCAGTTGTTGTTGGCTTTGAGGTTTTATGCAACTGGGTCGATGCAAAGAGTTCTCGGAGATGTTGCAAATACACACAAAAGTACTGTGTGTAAAATAATTTTGAAAGTGTCAAAGGCCATAGCATCGCTAAACAAAAATTTCATATCAATGCCTAGAAGTAACGCTGAAATGATTGAAAATAATGTGAAATTTCACAAATTGGCCAAATTTCCAAACGTCATAGGAGCTATTGATTGTACCCATATACCAATAACATCTCCCGGTAAGTAAGATTTATCTATTTTATTTATCTGTATTTTAATACAATTTATATTCGACAAAAATATCAAATAATGATTAACTTTTATACAGATCTCTTAAGGTAAAACTATTGGTTTTCATATTGTTATGCAATTGTAATATACCTACTACAAAGATTTTTTTAAATTTTAGGTGGACAACTTGCAGAGTTATATAGAAACCGCAAAGGTTATTTTTCGTACAATGTACAAACAATTTGTAATGCTGATCTCATAATTATGGATATAGTATGCAGATGGCCAGGAGCTAGCCACGATAGCACTATTTTTAATGCTAGTAACATACAAGCCAGGTTGGAGAATGGAGATTTTGGCAATAACGTTATTTTGGGAGATGGCCAGACGAAACCCAGTAGAGCGTTCTTATGGTGTCTGGAAGAGACGTTTTCCCTGCATTGCCACCAAACTTCGATTAAGTCAGAATAGAATCGAAAGTGTTATACTTGCCACCGCAGTTTTGCATAATGTTTGTTTAAAAAAGAATATTCCGGAGGTAGATCCGGAAATAAATGTTGATCATGAAAGATTCCGTATGGATAACAATGAAGGCGGTGGCAGTGGTGCGCCGACCACCTCTGGAAGAATAGCTAGGGAAGCACTCATTCATTCCTATTTTGACCAGTACGTATTTATTTTTTGTATCCTTAATATTTATGTGCATGGATAACCACTTTCTTACAGTATTCCACTCTTGACGCTTTGCAGGTTTTCATTAACATAAACCCATTAGAAATTAGACAAGAAGTTGGATACATATACATAGATGTATAAATGTGGAGGAAGCGGGAGGTTTATATGGGCATGAGTGTAGAATGTAGAGCTGTCCTCTCTGCCTACCCCAATAGGGAGATGGTGTGTACTGTGTATGTATATATAATTTTGTTTCAGGTTGGCAGCCAGAGACACAATATGAAAACTCATTGTACTTCAACTCATAACTCATGTGCAGTGACTGCAGTGTGCAGTGGGCACATTACATGGAATAAGAAAACGAGGAATTGAAATGATGAACTTTTTTATATAATTATAATTGTGTGTAATTATAGTAATACAAAATATAATATAAAATATGAAAAGCGATTCTTCTCCGTCGATCTGCTGAAATGGAAAATTTGGAATTAGAAAAAAGTATGCTCCAGATTAATTATTTAATTGTTTTTCTAGGAGAAGTATTTCTAATTTCTTTTTCTTTTTCTCTAATTCCAAATTTTCCATTTCAGCATCATGTTTATTTATTTCTAATTTCCTTTTATGTTTTTCAAATTCCAAAATTTCCTTTTCAGCAGCATTCTTGTTGTCTTCATTTTCCCTTTTCAGTTTCAACACTTCTATCTCCATCTTTATTTTATCTGCTTTTAATTGAATTAGATTAGTGCAAACAGACAGCCTAGCCTGTTTTAGAGGTGTATTTTTTTTGGAGTTGATGTTTTTTTTATGGATATCTGGAACAAGAATAAACATCCTTTTTTATTATGCATTAAACTTCCAGCATCAAACAACAAAACATTGGCAAAGGCTCTAAAAAATTTTTTTTCAGCAACTTTATTAAGCAGCGTCGAATTTAGCTCTTTCTTTTTAACTCTTGTATAATCTTCAAACTGTATGAAGTGTGTCTAGTCCGGTTTAAAATCAATGTTTCATATCATAGTGTTTCCATACAAACGAACTATTGAAATCCGTAAGTCTATATGTATACTACTATTCATTGTACTACCCTTTTAATTTTCTCGTGTAAAAATAATTTTCTTTTGTTGTATAATGTTGTACTTCCCGAATTGAGTTTTATTAAACCCATTGGGAGTAATGTATTTTGTATAACATTTTCACTAATAAATAAAATAAAAATAAAATTTATTCAATTAATTTTTATTGATTAAAATATTTCCACTTACTTCTCGAAGGAGTTTCTGCTACAAAATCATCTTGACTTATGGTATCTGTCTGGTCCACATCTATCACTGATCCTTCAGATAACTGCTGACATGTTATGTCCATCACAGGATTTACTTCTGAAATCAAATAATAACTATGAACTCATTTATTATGCAATCTGGCGGAGTGACAGAAATGATGACAGTTATTGGGAGCAAGTCTGTAACGGGATAGTCGCTAATTGTAGATTGCTATTTGTGGGTAACTAAATCAAATGTTTATCTGCTTGACCATAAGGACCTCAAGCATCTATAGAACATATCCATAATACCTACATATTTGCTAACGTACATAAAATTAGAGAATTTCTTACCTGAACCCATGAGCTCCTGTACAATTAATAATTTTTCCGCATTTAATGTCTCATTATTTGTGTTTGACAAAGCTGAAAATATGAATAACATTTATTTAAAAACCAAACCGGCTTGTTTATTTTAATCTAAACTTTGTTAAAAGTTTAATAAATAAAAATAACTGAACTGCCTGCAAAACATGATGAAATACAGAGACAACAGTATTCATAACCACACCGTGACAGAGATAATCGACATTACTGCATCTGAACACATCATACTAAATACATGTATTTCCTTGGGAATGCGATGTGTCTATGACAACTTACAATCTCCATCGTATATTGACGAAATCCCCACAATGGATTCCTTCATGATGCTGGAAATCCACTCCGAAGTGTCCGACATTGGCGGAATGGGAGGTCCGCCACCTGTCTTTTTTTGAGATTGTTTTTGCTTTCCGGCTTCCTAAAATATACAAAACACACATTTTTTTTCAATAAAAATCAAGTGAAATCATCATGAATATATGAGAGATAACATAAAATGATGAGGGATTGTAATACCTTTCTAGCAACACGCTTTATATACTCCCACTTATATTTTAGTTGTTTCATGGTCCGGAGTACATTTGTAGACGCATTGAACTCACTTGTCAACGTGGTCCAGGCTTTTTCCTTGTCACGTGAGCCCAATGCGTCAGTTCTCTTGCTCAAAATCACACTTCCATATTTTTGTATCAAATCTTTTAGCAAGTCAATTTCCCTCGCCGAAAAATTGTTTCCACGTTCGCTGTAAACATTGGTTATTTATTGAAAAGTACTTGATTTAAAGGTGAGTTTACGATATAAACGATTCATTCCTACATTCAAAATAACTATTAATACTGATGGAATTGAATTTTTACTTACTTTTCGGCAAAACTCATTATTAACAATATTTGACCACAAAATTTACACGAGACGATGCAATCATAAACAACGCAATGCGCATAGAATTCACAGAATGTTTGACGTTTATTGTGTGAGTTGCCACATGAAAAAAATATATGAACAGTTCTGAATACGAAAGTGTGGGAATTAGATCAGTCATCATGCTGTCATCCCTATTCGCCTTTACTTTGACAGTCGGCGTCGTGAAAAAACCCATTTTGCCGTAAATGTCAACTGTACTGCTAAAGTAACTGCAAACTGCACAGCTAAAAGTAAAGGTAAATGAAGAAACCCACCCTTACTCTGTACTCAAGCGTGTACAATGGGCGCTTCTGTATCATAATTTTCAATATTTTACACGGGCTTACGAAGATTCTACAATGGTGACCCGTCGTGTTTTCACAAGCCAAAATAGCTAAGCAGGATTTGAAGAAGCCCTTAAATCGATAATGACAGATAAAAAAGATGATGTAAAATACGACTTACTATTGGTGCTACCAGATCCTGATGTTCTTAGTGATGAAGAAAAAAGAAATGATGATGATTTGACTTCTTTAACTTTTCCAAAAGGTATACCAGGTACAGTTGAAGTAATACCACGTCGTCCCGACCATCATGTTTCTGTATTGGATAACAATGGTGATGAGCCGCTTTCTATTTACGTCAGACCTTTAAAACAAGTTATAACTCAAGATTCTAATACACCTTGTTGAGAAAAACTTCTCTTATAATAATAATAAGGACATTTTGTAGAGCGCCGTTTTTGTGAAAAATCACCTCAACGGCTCTACAAATACTATACATATATAGTACAACCTATTACATCACCAATAACATTCAAAGCAGAAAAAAAGTGTTTTATAATCCATGAAAGATCACAACCCAGTTATTTGTTTGAGTTGTTTTTGATAAGGACGTTATGAACTTATTAACAGAAAATAGTGTTTCGTACGCTGGTCAAAATAAAAGACACGATTTTGAAATAGACCGTAAAGACTTGACAATATTTTGGTATTAACTGGATATCATGAACCACCTTGATATCATAAATGCATTTGATGTTTATTGCGGCAAGTCTACAAAAGTTTCTGTTGATCCTCTCGGCGTGAAAATTGTAAAATATTTAAAGGCAAAGTTGCCAATTGTCCCAAAAGAGCATATTGTGTACTTTTTACAAACTATCAGCTGTTGCATGGTTGGCGAACCTTGGGCTACAGATCAACAGGCACCATGCGACAGAATAGAACTAAAAAATGTCCTCTTGGCACCATGAAGGTGATGAAAAAACCACCTAAAGCAGAACATGACTACCGATTTAACCAAAAAATGAAATCACGATTGTCCATTGTGATTTATGGAATCCAATTTTGACAATATAGAGCCTCTGCGAAAAGTGAAAAAGTGGTGCAAAGTACGAAAGCAAAAGGTTGAAGTCGAAGTCCCGAGACTATTTATAAATTACAACTAAAAGATGGGTGATGCCGACCAAATGGATCAGTCCATCAGTCTTTACCGAATGCCTATAAGAGGAACAAAATGGTGATGGGTTATTTTTACTTGCTGGATACGGCTATTTCTGACGCTTGGCGACTGCACGTTTAACTCAGCAAAACGGAACAGGTGACTAGTATGGATCAGTTATTATTCAGACGGACGATTGCACGAGGCTACTTATGACCGACAAAAGCGAAAAGTCGTCCGCAATCATCAGCAATACTTGAACTGGAGCGGACAAAGCAATGGTAACAACCCGAAGCGCATAGAAAAACCATTGCGATGTGTTATTTGCCAAAATCGAGCACGCTGGCATTGCAAACTGTGAAAAAAACGTTATGTTGAACGACCTTGCTGAATTGACCTTGAATTCACCTTGGGGTGACCTACGTCCTTGGGGTGACCTACCACCTTGGGGTGACCTTCGACCTTTGGGGGGACCTAGTGGTTTTAACGAGTGTGCTTTAGACTCTACACACTCGGTTTCTTTTTATTTTAAATACAGCGTTTTACGGGAACTTTATAACAAAACTTGTGGTCGGTCATAACTTCAGCCCTATGGCACCGAATCGACTGAAATTTTAGATTCTTAGAATCAATAAAAAAATCTTCCAAAATAATATATTTTTAAAATTCATCATTTTACGGGCACTCTGTAACAACACTTGTGGTCGTTCATAAATTCGGCCCTATGACACCGCCGACTGAAATTTTGGATTCTTACTAAGTCTGTACACGAATCAATAAAAAAACTTCCAAAAGATTTTTTTTTCGTTTTAAGGGCACTTTATAACACTAAATATAGGATCTATATGGGGTGTCCGGGGGTAAAGTGCATTAACTTCGGGAGGTGATTCTACGTGATGGTAGAAGTTAAAAAGATTAACAACTTTTTCCAAAATTCCATTTTTTTTTCCCATACAAAAAGACGTACCTTCTAAAAATCCTTAGTGTGAGGTATGATCTTACTTGCTGAGAGCCTGCCGGGCGCGAATATGGCAACGTTGCATGGTTGTACTTGGCCCGTATCGTAACAGCAGAAAATAATAAAGCTAGCAGCCTTTGCCGGTCTAATTTTATCTTTTTACCACAAAACTACCCTTAAAAGTTGGAATTTCGAAATAAGTTGTTTGTCTTTTTTATTCATAATATCATGTAGAATCACCTCGCGAAGTTAATGCACTTTACCCCTGGACATCCTGTATAACTCCCACTCGCAGATCCAAATGGATTATGTCAAGGTATTTTTTGTAAAAAAACGGCACTCCTTCGACTGGCTCTCGCGAACTTACCGGACACTGACATACCAGACTATTAGAGTCGATACACAACGAAAAACCTGAGAGTAGATCACGTTTTCCAACTGTGTTCGTCTTTTGGCTTCCGGGTGGCGCGAATGTAAAAATGTATGTATATTTTTTTGTTAAAGTTAGTAAGATGGTCAAAATTAGCAAGTCTTACGGTAATAATAATAATATTTTACTTTGACTCAACATAAAACTTGGTTGCATTTGCAGGATAAGGCTCAAGAACGTAATGCTTTAGATTAAATTTGTTTGTCATAGTAAAAGCTGTGTAGTTTTAACGGCAGTTAGAGCCTTGTAAATAGTAGCAAGGAGAGTCAAGAGTACGCTATAAAAGCGCCCGGTGAGGAATATTCTTTTCACAAAATCTTTGCTTTATTGCGCAATTTTCGGGCATTTTAAATGGCAAAATAATTTCACAGAGATGACAGTCGTGTAAATCGCCATATCAAGTCAACACTCCCGGCTTATCTCAGCGCCCCAGGTCCTCAGACGAATTCCTTCTCGGTCTACGGCTTCAAGTCATATTGTGGTATAGAAATAAATTCCAAATTAAAGCTGCGATGCGGCGTTTCATTTAAATGTTAAAACATAGCTCTTGGCAGTAGAAATAATTTCCTTCAAGAAGGAGATGAGTAATAAATCGTATTACTATTTTAACCAAAAATTTCAATATTTTTACTTTAGCTCCACATTAGAGGTCTTGAGGATCCCTCAGAGCCTATATCATATTTGGGGATGCTGTGTGGAGTTTTTTGTTTAAAGAAAGGAAGAAGAGAAAGATCTGGGAAGGAAAAGGTATAAGGGGTGGATAAGAATTTGGGGGTCAGTGTGTCCAGGAGTTACGGACGTATGAATCCATTCCTCCCAGTGTGTGAGAGGGTCGAGCGAGTCCTGATAGAATGGTAAATAGGTCTCCGTCTCTGAAAATGCGGCCGGCCGCCCATTGGACGGACGCATCGGCCGCCAAGACCTAGGCCAGGCATGGGCAAACTTTCATAGGTCTGGGGCCAGATTATCATTCTGTATCCGAGCAAAGGGCCGGACCAAATTATTAAACATTAAAGTAATATTAAATTAAATAAAACACGTTGCTACGTCTTATATATTTTTATTTATTTATATAATGAACGACATGATATAAATATTATACACTGATTACAAAATTTGGTGTGAAGATTGACCTTGTATGTACTTGAATAACGTGATTATCAATAGTTGCGTTGATATTGCTTAAGGATAATCGCATAGAATTTTCAAGATTTTGATCTGTTATCCTCATTCGAATTTTCGATTTAGCGACATCCGGCGACAGTTCATCCTGCCGACAGTTCATCCTGCCGACAGTTCATCCTGCCGACAGTTCATCCGGCCGACAATTCATCCGGTGACAATTCATCCGGCCTGATCATTAAGAAGATTTTTTCTTCAAGTAAGTATGCAAAGAGGATATACGGCCGTACAACCAAAATCTATAGGTATATCTATATCTGAAGGCATCTTGAGTGGAAATCCGCTGTAAAAATATTTTTACTAACAATAATTTCGACTCTCCGAAGAAGCATGCGTGAATAACAAAATACGACATACTTATACGTGCAGTCGGCTTAGCAAAAAACCGTAAAGATTCCTACTTGCATATAATTTAATTTTGTTTTCTGAAATTAACACCATCATTTTAGGGTGAATTGACTAATTTGTTAGGTTACGTTAGGTTAGGTTAGGTTAGGTTAGGTTAGGTTAGGTTAGGTTATTTTAGGTTAGGTTAGGTTAAGTTACAGCGGATTTCCACTCAAGATGCCTTCAGATATCGCATATCGATTTTTGCTGTACGGCCGTATATCCTCTTTGCATACTTACTTGAAGAAAAAATCTTCTAAATGATCAGGCCGGATGAATTGTCTCCGGATGAATTGTCGGCCGGATGAACTGTCGGCAGGATGAACTGTCGGCAGGATGAACTGTCGGCCGGATGAACTGTCGCCGGATGAACTGTCGCCGGATGAATTGTCGCAGGATGAACTGTCATGGAACCATTGTAGATGCGCTGCTGTATCTTCTGTATCCAAATATAATTCTGCAAGCATCATTATATTGGATCCGGAGTCGTTCTATTGAGCTGGTTCGGTAGTGACACCAGGTTTTACATGTATATAGAGGCTAGTGCAAAATGCATAGAACAATGTTTTTTTTACACTCAGTGTAAAAGAAGTTAGTTAAATTCAGTGCTTTTATTGAGTTAAAAATGACATAATGAAGCCATTATCGATGCGGAACTGTCCGTGTTTTGTTTTTGTCAGTATGAGAGATGGATTTGTTTATGGATTTATATTTTTTGTGATTTTCTTACTTTTCCGCTTACTTACGGGGATTGCGTTTCATTTTCTTTATACGTGAGAGGGAGATTTATTATAATTATTGTATTTTTCCTTTGAAGGGGTGCAGACATATGTTCACCGATTGTCTTATTTTCGACTGTTGACATTTAGTGTGTAAGAAAGGGGGGCAGCATTATATGTTTACTAACAAAAACAAAACAATCAGCGCATTGACATTAGAAGTTTTTGAATTTTTGGAATTCACTCACTTTTCAATATTATACTTATCACAATGCAACTCTTTCAAAAGATGAGTTTTATTTGTAATTTTTTCCGATTTTTGGCTATACTGCTATTCGGGCGGATAAAAATACAACGAATCAAAGATCATAAAAATCGGTCCAGCCGTTCTTGAGTTATAAATGTTTCAACTAACCCGACTTTATTTTTTGTATTAAGAAAGCTTAAATTTGACCAACACGAATATTGACGGTAAAAAAAATAATGTAAGGTACTGCTAAAGTGCGCAACACATCTCGTTTTATTATTTTATGGGAGTTAAGGGACAGGTTATTATAAAATATCTATATAATGATAAAATTAAATAAATATTTTTTTTTCAATTGCAGTGAAAGTCTGGAATTGAAATGAAGTCTATCATTTTTTAAGAGACATATTAAAAATAACGATGAATGAGTGAAAATAATGGTTGCGTGAAATGGAAAAAAAACGCCACACACAAGCTCAAATTTTAAATATTTAAAAAAAAATTATATTCACGTTTATCTGAAAATGAATATGTAAAATAATTGATTTTATTTCGAAATGGGTGACATGATCAACAATGATTATCTTTCTTATTAAATTCGGGTAGGAACTATTAATATTCTGGAGCAGGCAACTAACTGCTACAACCTCCTGTGTGGAAATGTAAAAAAAAATCTCTTAATATAATTCTGGAATTCCAAATAAGTACTATGTTTAGTTGTAACTTTATTGCCGTACTTGTATTGTGTAGATACTATTTAAGGTCAAATATATAAAAAAATAAAATTACAAAGAGGCAGAGAAAAAAAATCTGAGACTGGACCTGCAATTGAAGAACTTTGTGGACAGTAAAGTAGCGCCTCGAGGCGCTTTATCAGAGATGAAGAGTCCCAACCGAAAAAATACGAAAATATTAATAATGCTGTGTTTTTATAATGACTAACGTAAAATCGACCAGTTAATCACAACAAAACTCGGGTTATTATATAGATTGTGTACTTTGTATATTGAAAAAAAAAAGTTTTCATCCTAAGGCAGAAGTTATCAAAAATTTAGATTTGGTTTGCTAAAAACTGTATTAAATAACAAATGTTCTTATTCGATGAATTTAATTTTACTAAACAAGAAATATATCAAACTTCGTGGATCTGATTCATAAAATTGATTCGTTAAACCACTTGTCCACTTTTGTTGTACTATTCTTTCTTTTAATAAAATAAACGAATAAAGCAGTACCTATTGTATAATGAGTTCAACAAAGGCCTAAAGTTGTTCATTTAATTCCCTAACAGACTTAAGTTTTTACAATCAAGGAAGCTATTTGACATGTAAACGATGCTTTTATTCAGGAAAATTTTGGGAATAGCTCATAAAAAGAAGATAACAAAGCTGTCCAATGAATTTCTTATTACGTGAATTACTTTATGTTGACGTTCCACATCAAATTGAAATAACAAAATAATGTTAACAACGTCACAGATACGAGATAGTTCGTTTTAATTTTCCGAGAATATCTGTTTTGTGAGACACCCGTAACTTTTAGGTTAATTGATTCATTATACAAGATCACACAAAACAAAATGATAACCTTTTCACATTTAGCAATGTCTATCATGATTTATAAATTAGTCGCATAAATTATTTTCAAAAATATTAATATTTAAAATAAAATAATATTTTACTCTTGAATAGCTACAGCTTTGTGGTTATTCATTACAAAAAATGGAGCAATATTTCTATGTTAGAACCACTATATTTTTTATTAATATACGCCGACCTGTTTCAGAACGTTCGTTCCTTTCTCGGGGCAAAATATAATAACTTGATATTATTACAAAACAATGGGTGAGCATAATATATTACTAAATGTTGTGGTGGGGGTTGGGGCGTGATTCGGGATCAGTGAATCAGTGAAGAGTTGGGGTGAAAGAACATGTCCAAGTTGGAAATGAAGATAATATTTTTTATAATTGATAACTAGCTGACCCGACGAACGTCGTACCGTCACAGAATCAATAACTGTTGAATTAAATTCAGTTTTTTTATTAAGTTAAAATTACACAATGAAGCTATGAAGGAATTTGGGAGGCGGGTATGGGTGCCGCCGCCCCGAAAACCATTTATTGGATAATCAACACCTCTATCATACGTCACCCATAGGTCACCCCGTGTGGTTTGCTACGTTTGGTGATTTAGCAGGAGTGCCCGGGTTCATGGGGTGACGTTAGAGTCCGGGTCCCACCCGCTGCGTGGATCGAGAGAGACTGGTCGAAGGAGGTCTTTTGACCCATCGCCTTGCACCGCAGTTGGAGGGATGGATTCATACGTCCGTCACTCCCGGACACACTGACCCCAGATTACTACCCCTCATATCTGTTTCCTTCCCAGAGCTTCCTATCCTCCCGTTCCTTAAAAAGACCCCCCACACAGCATCCCCTGATGACATTGGTCCTGAGGAAAATAATTTTCTTCGGGGCCTCATGCGTGAGCTGATGCAAAAAAATGCTTTTCATTTTCTTTATGCGTGTGAGGGATTTTTATTATTATTATCTTTCCTTTGGATGGGGGGAGAAATACGTTCACCGTTTGTCTCATTTTTGACTATTGACATTTAGTGTGTAAGAAAGAGAGGCAGCATTCATTATATGTTTGAAAGATTAAACGCAAAACAATCAGCGCATTGACATTTGACGTTTTTGAATTTTTGGAACTCACTCACTCAATATTATAGGTACTTATCACAAAATTCCCGCAGCTCTTTCAAAATATGAGAATTTGTTCCATACAAAATGTATGGGGAAAAGAATTTTCTTAATAACTATTTTTTCGTCAATTTTTGTGATGTTTTAAAAGTTATTATGGTATTCGGGGCGGAGACAAATCCAAAAAATTAAAGATCATCAAAATCGGCCCAACCGTTCTCGAGTTATAAATAGTGTAACTAACCCGACTTTGTTTTATATATTGAAGATGGGCTCATTATTATTAAGAGATTTTTTTTGTTTATTTCTAAGGCTTATAAGTTACCTAAGTTTCTTTAAAAGCTTCAATAATCGCTTAGATAATTAAGTTGACATTTTTGTCATATGAGGAAGGGTCACTTATATGAATCATTTTTGTGTTATTACCGGCCTTACTAAAAAACCCCGTAAAAATTTTATTCAATTGACAAACGGCCGCGGATGTGAAAACATTATTAATTAAAAAATTGTTCTTTGAAAAAAATACATACTGTTTACACATCCTGGGGGGCTAGTTTATTTCTGTTTTAGGGATGATGTCTAAACAAAATTTGGAATTTTCTAAAGTATTTTGAATGTTCTATATATTTCTTATTTTTGAAGGTGCCTTAAAAACAAATACCATTTTTAACAACGAGATAAAATTGTCTTTTAGATTTATGTATTCAAAATACACTTTAGTTTTAAAAACTGATATAAAAAAAAGATATGAGATATGAAAGTAAAAAAAAAGTTATTTTATTTAATAATTTTGAAATGAAACTGTCACCTCACTTTTTCCTCGTGCATACAATAAAAATATAATAAAAAATTTCAAAGTTTTTTTATTGCCAAAAGAATAACCTAAAAAATATCTCTGACATTTCAACACATTTCTTGCACCACTAAAGCTGTTAATTTCTTTGATAAGCCTACCACCACATTTATTAGAGATTAATATTTTTAAAAAACACCACTTTTAAGAAATTCTCATAAAATAAAGATTTAAAAATGTAAATTTGAACTTTTATGTAACCCAAAACAATATTTTGACAGTTCAACTTTTAAGTACTGTTGATTGTGCAATAACTTATGTAAAAACACACAAATAACACGGCAAATATATTAATTACATGAATAGAAGAGTGAATTGGTCACTATAATAGAAATCATTCAGTAAAATCTCAATATTTACTAAAAACATTTCCGTCATGCATGAAAACCAACTGCGCGGCAAGACGGTAGAAAATGTGCCGGTACGACGCCATTGCCATCTAGCGGCCATGAATGAAAACAACAATTAAGTATGAACATTACAAAAAATTGCACTGTTGCCAGATTTTAAAACCTGTTTTTGAGTGAAATTCGTTATTGGTAGTATTTAGTATTTTAGTGTAATTTTTTTGTATCCATGTTGCTGCAAAAACACAGGTAATCGGTCGTGCTGTGGTTTTTTTTAGTAAGGCCGGAAATGTTTAAAGTTTGTTCAATTTCGTTATAAATTGAACAATACAGTGATCCTTTCCCCGCATTTACCGTTTTTTTCT
This sequence comes from Limnephilus lunatus, assembly GCA_917563855.2. Classification (NCBI taxonomy): domain Eukaryota; kingdom Metazoa; phylum Arthropoda; class Insecta; order Trichoptera; family Limnephilidae; genus Limnephilus; species Limnephilus lunatus. The sequence goes on along the minus strand of OU830598.1, from coordinate 70,675,180 downwards.
TTCAGTCCCGAATTTATATCACACAAAACATAAAAAAAATAGATCATTCCTCTATGCATCGTTTTGCCGCATCATCGTTTTAATCACACAGTTTTTTTTGCACGTTTTACCCGATCGATCGTTTTTAAAACATGAACGTTCGTTTTAAAATAATTATTTCGTATCTAAAGGGTTAACAATGAGCGAAACATTCGAAGGAGAGGATAACGATTTGAGGCTTCAGCCGGTGGCGGCCGCTTCTGACATTAGTCCAGTGGTCTAGTGGTCTACTTGTCAAATATTCGAACAAAAGCGTAGTGCGCGTATGCGATGTTTTTATTAATGTAGATTTCCTCTGCCCTATCTCCTACCCCTCCACACTACCTTCAGACTCATAATTAATATTAGCCTGACGAAAAAAAGGTAGTTTTCGAATCATGTTGATCATTTTGATTAGTGGTGTCTGCACAGTCATTTATTTTCATTTAATTAAAAATGACGACACAAAGTGTATTTGCAAAGTTTGAAGAAACAAAAATGATTAACTAAATATTTATAAGTAAATTACAAATTAGTCAAGGTAGAACTTTTTTTCTAAAAGATTATACACAATAAAACAAAGATTTTTTTTCTCTGCCACTTTGCAATTTTATTTTTATATATTTGACCTTAAATAGCGTCTTCATAATACGTCTACAAAGTTACAACTAAACATAGTACGTATTTGAAATTCCAGAATAATTTTCACAGATTTTTTTTTACATTTCCACACAGAAGGTTGTAGCCGTTAGCTGCCTGCTCCAGAATATTAACCACTGGTGTGCTTTTTGCCACAATATGGCACTATTTAAAATACCTCGGATTGCTTTGCTCAATTTAGGCAAATTTTCCCTTATTTGTAAGTAATTAAGTAGAACGTTACGATTTTATAATAGTTTTTAATAAACCCTACGAAAATGTGATAATTGACAAAAGATAGATGAATTGAAATGAACTTGAACCCAGAACTAAAGATATTGAAATTTAAGGAGATGGGCTATCGGCCATTTTTACTGGGTGGGACTGTGCTTCTTGGTGTCGCCAATATTTTTAACTAATACTACTGCACACCTTAAAAAATCAACCAAATGAACGAATTATTTCCGTATTAAAACTATACTACTGCGCACCTTCGAAAAATAAACTAAATTCCGTTTTCAAACTAGAATCATTAGACCGTAGTTTCGCCGACAGTCGGGCGGACATCATAGCATATCTCCTTGTATTTCAATATCTTTGCCCATAACCCAGATTTGACTAATTGTCCGATTTTTCCCGTGTCGGACTATAGGCTTTTTAAAGTGATTAATTACTGTTTGCATTTTGTGTAACGCCCAAAGATTTAAAAAAAATCCGGAAATAGCGTTATTCGCTCTGACCGATACTCCCACTATTACATTAGGTATTACGTATGTTGAACTGTGTATAAAATTATTTTTAACGGATTTAGTTACGACTATTATTGTTTTTATTCACTAAAATATATTGAAACAATTTTATCCTTCCCATTATCCAATTTAAAACATTTCTAAAGAAATGATTGTATGCCGAATAATCTAATTTAAGGTAAAATAACCCTTATGTCAATCGTGTCACTATTATTTTATTAAGTAAGTTACATATTTTTAAAAATCATTAATTATATTACCCGGGATTTGATTATCTTAATGGAACGGTAATCTTCAGGCTTAGTTATTTAGTTAGTTCCATACTACTAATATAATATACTAATTGTAGGTATAACCCGGGATTTGAAATGAATGATTTTTATAAAAGTAGTTTATCTTGTCGTATTGTAGATTGAGAACGGCAGAAGCCTATCTTTTGTTTGATTACCAATTTTCCAATAAGCCTAATTTGTCGCCTATCTAATATGTTGATTATAATAAAAATAGTGCTCCGTAAAATCTTTTCAGCTTTTAATTATTTTTTTTAATTTACCCCAAACAGCAGGCATTAAGAAAAATAATTTCCCTCGGGGCCTATGTCATCTTTGGGAATACTGTCTGGATGGGTCTATCTTTTTAAGGAATAGAAGGAGAGGAAGTTCTTGGAAAGAAAAAAGTATGGAGTTTAGGGGTCGGTATTTTCAGAAATTATCATCCCTCCTGCTGCGGTACTTGACAATGGGTCGAGAGAGATCATGTAGAATAGGTCAAAGGGTCTCCTTAAATCATTCTCTCCCGAGCTGGCACGCTACGCAGCTGGTGGACAGGGGCGTTCGCTGCCAAGACATGAACACACCTCCCCTGATGAACCGGACACTCATGGTAAGTCACAATACGTAGAGATGTTGGTTATCCAATAAATTGTTCCCAGGACTTCGGTACCTATTCCAGCCTCCCAAATTTGTCGACTCTTGTGCGTTCTTGTTATTTGTGTAAAAACCAAAGTAGCACTTATAAATAATAATTAGATTAATAACTAGATACTTGCCGAATCTCTACCAATTTTATAAATTATAAGTTTTTTTGTTTGTTTTTGAATATTTATTTAGATGTATGCAAAATTTTTTCATACATCTAGTAAGAAAATATAAACAAATACAATTGATACAGTTACATTTTTAAAATACATTTTAAGAGGAAAAAAAGAAAAGATTACATAAATAAAAATACATTTTGAGGAAACAGATATGACAATAATATTGGTACGATTATTATGAATCAAAAAACATTCTTCACATATAATGCACACATCCTACGAAAAGTGCTAAGACTTGAGGCTTCCTTAACGGCATTCGGCAGGCTGTTAAAAAGTTTTTGTCCTTTATAAAACGCGCTATTTTGTGTGCACGAAAGTTTAGTTTTGGGAAGCCTAAAGTCTCCGCGTCTTCTCGTAGGATAGTTGTGAACATTTTCGTGAAACATAATGTTACTCTTCAGATAATTTGGTAGCATATTATTTTTCAGTTTGTAAATCATTGTTAATACATTATATGTTATATGTTGTTTTGTCGTCATCATATTTAGATTTTGTAACATAATTTTGACTCTTGTAAACATATTGTATTTTAAAATCATCCTCATCCCCCTATTTTGTATAACCTGTAGTTTATTATTTTGGGCTTCGTTACATAGGAATAAAACACTAGAACAATAATTTAAATGCGGAGTTACAATAGAATTGTAAACAAGGCGCGTTGTCTTGAGATCCAAGTTATTTCTGATCCTTTTTAAGAATCCAACTTTTTTAGCAATTTTTTTTGTTATGTATTCTAAGTGTTCGTCGAATTTTAATTTATCATCCAATATTACACCCAGATATTTAATACTGCTAACCCTTTCTATGTTTTCGTTATCGATTGTTAGTATTGCCTGCTCCTTTCCGCCTAGGCTATCCACAATTAAAAACTTTGTTTTCGTAACATTCAATTTTAATTTGTTTTGGTGAAGCCAAAGCGCTACATAATTTAAATCAGTTTGTATTTTTTCAATGGCGTCCTGTAAATTTTTACTGGCAATGTATAACAATGTATCATCAGCAAATAGTTTAATTGCACAATGCTTTAACACTTTGATAATATCATTCATGTATATAATAAACAACAATGGACCTAAGACAGATCCCTGCGGAACGCCTTTATTAGTACTATGTGGTTCAGATGTTTTACCACCATATTTTGTAATTTGTGTTCTTTCTGATAGGTAATCAACAAACCACTTATTTTCTTTACCATTAATTCCAATATTACTTAATTTTTTTATTAATCTATCTCTGTCGATTGTTTCAAATGCCCGCTTTAAGTCTAGAAATACTGCAATAATTTTATTTTTTTATCTCTAAAATTTTTCCACTCATCTATTACATAGTTAATAGCGGTTTCACAAGAACATTTATTTCTAAAACCAGATTGTTGTGGAACTAATATCTGCTTGGCCTCAATATATTCTGTTAATTGCTCCTTTACAATGTATTCCAGTATTTGTTCATATTTGGGTAAACAATTGATCGGCCTATAGTCGTCAAATTTTTTTGGGTTATCAATTTTCGGGATAGGAGTTATTGAGTGTACATTATTATTAGGTTAAATATATAATTCTTGTAGTTTTGAATAGGTTAAAAAGGAAATGTAATTAGTATAGAAATGCGTCAGAACTTTTATATTTTTTCTTTTTTTTTAATTATCCTTCCTTGATGTTTTCTTGCATGTATTGCTTTAGTAAATACGATAAGAAATATTTAATCCATTTAAATTAATGTAACTTTTTCTATTGTTCCGCCCAACAAAGTTTTGTGTAGCATTTCTACAATGAGGAAGAGTTCTTTATTCAAGAGTAAACTTGGAAGTTGAAGCTCTCTTGCGTAAACAAATCCACAGAGCTTTGCGAAATTCATTTCAAACTTAAATGCAAATATGCGCTATTGTCATTATTTATGCTTCGCTCAGATCCTCTCAAAGTTTCCAGTATTGTAGTATTACGTTGAAACCAACTAACGAACTAAAATTCTAACCACTAACTAATTTTTCCGCTAGGGTAGCCAGGGATTTTGATAACGCGAAAGATTCATGCTTTATGCAAACTAAAGCAGGAAGTAGTTTGAATTTCACTAATTTATTACCAAGTTTCTTGAAACTGTAAAGATTTCTACGAATCCTATAAAGAAATTTCCCTCTTTTGAAATTTTAAGTTTAAAACATTCATGATTGCAGTGGTTACAATATTAGGCGCCATAAATATACTAAATCACCCATTTAGGCACTTTGCAGGATGATTATTGGTTTTTGTAGCGTATGTAGTTCAGACTTGTCACTCGTTCTGGTTTAGCCCCGAAAGATTTAGCCAATATTGTTCAAGCACCGAACGATTACGAAGTTTCGAGTCGTATACGAACTGAAGTGGTGAGTGGCGAGCTAGAGCGCTCTACTTGTGTCGGAGCAATCAGAACCATATATCCATATATATATATATATATACTTTCTAGTGATACTATTATAATAATGCTCGTATTATATTTTTGAACTTTATCACCCTTAGACGAGTAGTTAAAGGCCCTCCTCTGATGTGCCCAGGGGGTTTCGTAAACTGGGTAAAACGAGTCTTGTGGATTCACTTTCCTGGCCCAGAAATGTCGTGCCCACGCGAAAAGAAGAACGGATCGCTGTTGAAAGCTGCCTTACTAACATAAACTTTTAAGTGACAAAATTTCTAACCTGTCTTACAAATTCATGGCTACAAGCGGTGAACCTCAGGGGTCGCATTTAGACCCAATACTTTTTTGAAAGCTTTTTTTAATTAGTCTAGTAACTTTATAGATAATAGCATACGTCAAATCCGGTAGTTCTGATTTTTTGCAGAGTTGTTCATGATGTTGGCCTAATGAATAATCCAAGTTTGTGACCTCGAGCGCCGAACGCAACTTTGTAAAGAGTCGAATAAACCGCGCAAAAAAAGTTATTTATTAAAATTTTGGTGATTATAACCCTAAAGAACTAGTTTTTGAAAAAACTTTTTTCAAACGTTTTTAAAGGAAACTAAATTTTCTACAAAATTATACTAGAAATGTCTCTGTAGACTCTACAGTTTCCGAGATTAAGCCTTTCAAAGTTTATAATTTTTTTCGAACTTCGCAATTTTTCGCAATTCTGTCGTTCTGAATGAATTTTGACCCTGAGTATGCTATCGAAGCCCTGTACTTTTATGATGGGATGTTAAAAAAGAAAATGAGAAGTGGGAATGATGATGTTTAAGCTAAGCTAAGAATAATGAAGTAAAAAAGATAAGTACAACAAAAGTTAATAAGTTTATTTGTTAGGAAATTGAATAATATTTAAAATCAAAATATTAAATTAATTTAGACCTCTTGGAAGGTCCCGGTTGAGGTTCGTCCGTATCTGGATCGACGTATTGGGATGGCATATCCCCATCAGGGGATGGTGGTGAATCATCGACGTCTTGTGCCCACAAGTCATCCTCCATTTCGACATCGGACAGATCGTCGCCTTCTGGGATATTTACAACTGCAACATCAGGTATATTGTCACAAGAGGCCCCGCTGCAATGCCTGCAGACTGATGATCATTTTAATCCTGCCTTCCTCTAGCTGCACGCGTTCCCACAAGCCACAAGAAATCATCCGCAAGAGGTGTTGTGGGGCTGCATCTCTGGTCATCATTTTGGGGTTGAGGCCTTGAGGCGTGGATATCCACCCCCAGGAGAGAGGGTTCAGTGTAACTCACAACAACGCCTGCACCTGTAAGATTGTACATGAGAACAGAAAATGATGAATGATATGTAACTGATACAAGGACAAATTTTTACCTGATGGTATGTTCGCAAGGAGTGAAATCGAGCAGAGTCTCGTGTAGGAGGTAACCTGGCTAGATTGAAGCTGGTTTTCGTCGCAGCTCTGGCAAATAGTTGGTACCGCAGTTCGTCATGGTTACGGGTGTTGGGGTTGCCTCCGCATAGAGCAATTATGACTCGCTCTCCTGCTGCTGCTATCTCATCAGGTGTAGAGTTGGTGTCGAGAAAAATCGCAGCTTGCTTTTCAACTGATTTTTTTCGACTATGGACATTATGTGCACCTTCCCTAAGCCAAAGAAGCAGGATGTCGAGTCACAACCACTAAAAAAATGGATTAAGAGGAAAAGCTCTGGTTTCAAAGATCATTTTGAAGAAGCGATGCTGGAATACATGACATCTCATGTTTGCCTCTTCCACATTTATTGTAAATAATTTCACGTTGGTTTGAGATCTCAGTAAGGATGATCAGCAAGTCAATTTCCTCACCACCGACTACCACTATATCATAGGTAGAGTCAGCAGTTACAGCTGTAGTGATGATGATCCTATCACTATCTTCCTCTACTTTGATTACTTGAATGTTGTGATTTCCCATTTTTGTTGTCAGCAGCTTTATAAAACGAATCTTGTTTTTGTCATTTGACAAGAATTTCTGTCGAGAAACCTGTGCCTTGGTATTCTCATCAACGATTATCTCTCGCGATGAGTGTAACTTCGCTTTTCGAAGACGCTCAGAGCTCTTTATGTTTTTTTGTACAGCATATACGGGGTAACCATCGAAAACTACTGCCACGTTTGAGCCATAGTGAGTAGTAATGTACTGTATGTATGTATCTGTTAGCTATCGCACCAAATGATGAGCTTCGAGGCCGCACTAGAGTTATTCGAGTGACGTCTAAAATATTGCAAAAAATTGCGAAGTTCTAAAAAAATGATAAACTTTGAAAGGCTTCATCTCGGAAACTGTAGGATCTACATAGACAATTTTAGTATCTTATTGTAGAAAATTACTTTAAAAACGTATTAAAAATTTATTTCAAAAACTAGTCCTTTAGGGTTATAATCGCCAAAATTTGAATAAATAACGTTTTTTTGTGCGGTTTTTTCGACTCTTGACAAAGTTGCGTTCGGCGCTCGAGGTCACAAACTTGGATTATTCGTTAGGCCAACATCATGAACAAGTCTGCAAAACCCCATACTTTCAGGCGACAAAGTTACTGGACTAAATGACATTGTCACAGTTTTTGATAATAATATTAAAGTGCTGTTTTCCACCGAAGATCAACTAATAAAAACTGTAGACGACCGTATTCAATTTAAACCAAATTAGTATAAATTACAAGATTATCGTAAAAAACAACAAACTTTGTCCAAACATTAGTAAAAACCACATATTTCAATATTTCTGTTAGAATAATTCGTATAAACCAAACATTTTGTGATGTCCTTTGTATCAGAAGATTGCCGGTAGATGGCGACACTATACAAGCTACCTGTCACTTCTTGATTGGCTAACATTTTGTCATTGTCGTGTACGCAATTCATTACAATAAAACTAAGTTATAATATTCAATCCTGGTTTATTTTGCTCTCTATCCTTCAATTACAACTATAAATATTAAATTAATAATGTTTTACTCATCTCTGTCAATGAAATTAATGATCTCTGCATTATTTGCAATGCCAACTTTTATTTTATTTCACACATAATTAGAGTAACAAATAATGGATTAAAATATTTGCTTAATTTTCGGTAATGGTACAGACTAAAAAAATAATTCAACCTAAAAATCATATACTCTTCTTTATTTCGACGAAGTCAAATCGAACATTATTATTCTCTCTGGTCCACTCACGTTAAAATCCATTCAAGTTTCATTTAAAAAAATCAGCATAAATTTCTAAGTTGTGTCTGTAAACTTGGTACTACAATAATTTATACGGAATGATTTTTTTTATTTAATTTTTTTTTTGGCAGAAGTGTGGCAATATATAAAGAAAGAACATTTTTTTCTTCCTGAAAAGAGTTGTCATCAATACATAGATATTTTTTCAATATTCATTTTCTTATCGTACATTCATAAGAATTTAAAATACAACTAAAAAAGGATGTCAGCTATGTTATAACTTTTTTGGGGTTGTAACCGACGTGTTACATACCCTCAAATGTTATTTCAACAAAAAACATCGTTGGCGGTATCCTCTACAGTTAAGTGGTCATTTTTGGAAATTTTACTTGAAATCTAAAAATTCCGCTTGGCCTCTAAGCTCGTTAGTACGGTACCACCAGCGATCTTTTATCGTTGAAAATATTTATGTTTGTTTTTCTAATAAGAATCTTAAATTATTCCAAATGTAATATTATGTTCATAAAATACTTTCGTTTTACTATGTACAATGTCCCGGTGCAACAAATAAACGCTACTTTGCTCAGGTTGCCGCCGGGGACATTTTTCAATTTATGATTTCACACTTATTTTTTATGTTTGTTATTTCTTTTATATTTTGTTAAATATTTTAACTTACGGTCCTTGTAGGATAATGAAACTAACAGATTTCATTCCAGAGTCCTACAAAGCATCAAGGGAAAGAGAGCCTGAGTCTCCAACCCTTAAACTGTATAAATTTGGGCAAAAATAGCCCCCAATTTCGATAAAAATATGTTTTTCCGGATTATAAAAATCCAGGTAACCCGTAAGATGACAAAACAAATAGGTTTCATTAATAGTCAAGTCAGTGGGGGATAAAAAAGGGCTTCACGTGATTGTTGTCCATTCGTCCTCTTACCATCAGACTTCCTAAGAAATAACATTGTTCCTTATCCCGGAATAAACATCACGAGACCACCTACGTCTTCTTATTGTAGTAACACCCTGTACTGAGAGTATCATATACAGAGGAATCTGGATCCATAGAAAGGAGTCCAGAAATATACGGGATAACCGGCCACGGTCATCACATTGGCGCAGCCGAAAAAGGACAGCCATCACATTGGCTATTATCAGGACCGAGATAGAGGTTACAGTGGACTTCACGTAATTGCGGAGCAAGGAAGAAGAAGAGCAGCAGAAGAAGCATCCTAGAAGCATCAAGGCGCTGGATAAGGCTATTCAGTGCCGAGAACCTGGAGGAGTATCACGTAAGGCGTGGATACAGCAGTTCCGGATCTTCAAGAGAAGAGCTGAAACCTGGTGCAGACCTCATGGAAGGCGCATTAGAAGGTAGACCAGGGTTCAGGAGCGAGACGGTTCGCGGAAGGGCGAGATCGGGCAGCATCCAATCATCAGAGTCGTGAGTTGAGTGCTGTTTGTTATTTTTCTGCTTTTATTGATTGTATCTGTGTGGAAATGGAAGGAGGAGAACTGCCCAGGTTTTGTCATTTGAGGGACAAACTGGAGACATTCGTTCTTCAGTACGAACAGTTCATCCTTGTCAATGACGACAAAATTAATTCGGTTGAGAAAAAGAGGGCGGTTTTAATATCTCATTTGCACACAGAGACAATAGATTTATTGATTGATTTGTGTTTTCCAAAAAAAATTACGGATATTACGGTCGAAATTTTTTTGTTATTATTAGAGAATCATGTAGGTATAAAAAGGAATGTGTTCAAGGAACACGAAATTTTTTTTGCTACGAAACAAAAAGTTACAGAATCCGTGAATGATTTTATAGCGCGATTACGGAAGCTAGTTAGATTTTGCAAATTCGAAGACAGACTAAAACATAATTTAAAAGATGTTTTTGTCACCGGTCTTCAAATGGGTCGTATCAAAGAAAAATTATTTGTTGAGGCGGAAAATTTTTCATTAAAAAAATTTTTAGAGTGTGCTATTGCGATGGATTCGTTTTATGTAATTAATGAGCAAATTAATTCGGAAAGTGTTAATCAAGTTGCTAAAAATAATAATCGGAACGAGTTGTTAACATTTTTCCAGGCCTACAGATAAGAATGTTACATTGTCCAGACCGAAGTTAATAGACCACGCGTTAAGATGTAAACATTGTGGGAAGTATCACAAATCGGTAATTTGTAAATTTAAAGACGTGATATGTTATAAATGCAATCGCAGTGGTCACATAAGTAAAATTTGTCGCAGTGATAATAAAAAAAGTTATTTCTTTTGTGTTTGTGAACGCGCAGGGAAATAAAAAAAAAGTTATGGATAAACACAGTGTACTCTGAGCCAATATTGTGCAAAATCTTAGTGAATAATATCGAGTTAATTGGTTTACTGGATACAGGAGCTGCAGTTTCGATTTTAACAGACAGAGATTATGTTAAATACTTCAAACAGTTGGATTTAAAACCCAAGGATTTAACCTTAACGGGTGACGCTAACTGTAAGTTGAATTTATTGGGTTGTATTTTATTAACAGTTAATTATAACGGTTATAGGGAATTGTTAGAATTTTGCGTTGTAAAAAATGGAACAACTCATGTTCTAGGGCGTGACTTTATAAAAAATATTAATATTGGATTTACGGGGTTACAATCCACTGCAACCCAGGAGGGTAGTGATATTTTTTCTCACAATGTAGTTGAGAATGATAGAAGTGAATTGGACAAATTAATTCGAAAATTCCCGGAGGTTTTTCCGGAGAAACTGGGTAAATTTAATAAAAATAAAGTGCATTTGGAATTAAAAGAGAGCGTGGAACCAAAATTTTGCAATCCGAGAAATATACCTTTTGCTTTAAAAGCAAAGGTTGAAACGGAATTAGGCCGTTTGCAATCGGGAGGTATTTTAGTTTCGGTAAATTATAGTAAGTTTGGAAGGTCACTAAGGTCTAGCTTTGACAGTTTTGTACCGAGAGGGGGGAGAGATAAGGATAATAAAATTAATAAAGAAACTAAAATTAAAATGTCTAAATGTCAGGAAAATCAGAAATATTATTATAAGAGAAATAATAAGGAGTCAGTAGGTTTTTCGATTAATCAAAAAGTAATGGTTAGAGATTTTAGAGACCAAAACAAAGATCAATGGGTACAAGGGAAAGTACATAAACAATTAGGAAAAAAATTGTATTTAATTGAGGTTGATTTAAATGGAAAACTTATGTTTTGGAAAAGGCATTTTGATCAGTTGTCTAAATTGTGTGTATCATGGGAAAAGAATAGCAGCAATCCTTATATCGCGCCTGAGACGAAGAGACTGTCGTATGATGATTACGATGTCTCCAGCTTTGTGCCGGATGACAATCTAATGGGTGATTCTCCTTCTACTTCCAGCTCCAGTGATCCGGTTGCTTCCACGTCGGGAAATTGGAAGGACCAATCACAACCACGGACACACAGATGAGTCAATGAAGACAGGACTCAGCTCTCGACTCAACATGAGACAAAATGAATTACTTACATTGTAAATAGCAATTTTATGTATTGTAATTATTATTCTTATCATCATGTTGTGTAACTGTCTTCTGATTTAAGTGTGGAGGGATGTAGTGAACGTATGTCTTGCGGTATGAAAGAGACATGCGTGTATGAGTGAGACAACATGAGGAACGTATAAAAGGGTGTGATTGTTGTCCATTCGTCCTCTTACCATCAGACTTCCTAAGAAATAACATTGTTCATTATCCCGGAATAAACATCACGAGACTACCTACGTCTTCTTATTGTAGTAACATCCTGTACTGAGAGTATTATATACAGAGGAAGCTGGATCCATAGAAAGGAGTCCAGAAATCACAGTAAGCCTAATAGGTAACGAGTTACAGCGGTTGAAAGAAGAAAATTTTGACAAAAAATCGTAAAACTCAAGTTTTCTTGATAAATTTTGTAAGAACATATTACACAATATCATTTTAACGTATTTCCACAACACAATATAATTATATGGCAAAATTTCTTTCAAATAACAGTAATTTTCCGTGTTACATAGATGAGAGAAAGAGACGGCAACATACCGCGTGCCTGCATTCCTCACTGCAGCGTTGCCAGCTCAGCATCTATATTGCTACAGGCTAGGATCACACTATGACAAACCCTTCGTCATCGAGTGCACAGATGAAACTACTTTGTAGTGATAATGAACATTTAGTAAGCCTTAAAAAAGCTTGTCTGCCAGTGCGTCTTCGTCGAGTACATGAATTAAAAGAACATGATGCAAAACCAGAAGACATAGCAGATGCAGGAACACACTTTCTTGTTGCTTTGTACGGGGGTGACATGGATGAGCAAACCTTTGAAGAAGTCCGCTACCAACGTATCGCAAAGTCGACAACAAAAAGTAAATTCAATCTTCCCCCTTGCCACCAACGAATGGCGCTGCATGGTATCATGCATTTAGGACATACCATCAAGTCCAAAAATGGTATGGAAAAAATCAAAAAAACTGGGGCTGGAAACGTGGCACCAATGGGCTTGTTTAAGAAAGAATGACAAAGATGCACCCGAGACTTCATTAAAATTTATTTCATGCAATTGAATATGAAGATATTTGGTTAATGGAAGCCCAGAATCTCAATAGCACAGGCAATGAGTTAGATCATACTAATACTAGTCGAACTCTGTGCGGCTCAAGCGCCATTTCGAAATCTACTATCGCTGGAATATCTGTGGAATAGACCTACTGACCTTAACATTGTCAGAAGATCCCTATAGGCTGTAAGAGAGGTGTTTGCAAAACAATGAGAATAAATCTAAAATCATGATGCAAACCATAACCCCACACCACAGAATAAAAGGTAAAGTTTTAAATTTAAAGACACTTATAATTTCGAAGTGGTCGAAGAGTTTACATACCTGGGCTCCATCATAACGCAGGACAACGAAAACCCAGTAGAAGTAAGAAGTGCATCACAGCCGCTAAAAACACTTCGAAATCCCGCAACGTCCATAGGAAAACCTTATATAAAAACAATTATTAGAATGGTCTTGGTCTATGGATGTGAGGCAGGAACACTAACAGCGAAGTCTGCAAAACAGCTGGACGCCTTCGAAAGAAAGGTACTTTGAAGAATCTTAGGAGCGCGAGCGGAGCGAGAGGGAGAGGCATGGAGAATCCGCCACAATAAAGCCCTATGATATTCACCAAGCTCCCAGACTCTATATCCATCTAAGGTTCCAAAGACTAAGATGGGCAGACCTAGGCTGAGATGGGTGGATGATGTCAGGAAAGATGCAAGAGGATTACTCCATGTCGCAGATTGGAAGACGATGGCCGAGAACAGAGGGCTGTGGAGGCTTATGTTGAAGGAGGCCAAGGCTCGAAATGGGTTGTAGTACCAATAAAGAGATAGAAGACCTACTGGAGATTCAAGGTCAATACAAGATATCGCTACTTCCGTCGGCAGGTCGGACGGGGACGTCTCCCCCCTATGTATAACTGCTACGAATTTGTGAATTTGTGGTAGCTCTCCGGATGTGAAAAGATTTACGGTAATGTATGTTGCATCAAGTTGCTTTATATTACATATGATGTCATTGCTCTGTCTCAGTTACTTTGTACCGGTGACAAGCTACAGTGGATCCGAGGAACGGGCTGTTTTTGGAATCAGTTCTTATTGAATCTATAAAATGGTCACCAACACTAACTGGGCGAAGCCAAACTAAAAGCCGCCCGCAGGACCTAGCAGTAAAAACCTTCGGAGCGCATTTTTATCAGCTAGTTTTGTGATGAATAGCCCGAAAAAATAACAAAAATTGGGATTTTCACCATTTTTTAGAAAAATATTCCCATTTCCGCCACTGTAACTCGTTACCTATTAGACTTACAAAAAAAATGTTAAACAAAAAATGTGGGTAATTTAGTTGTCTTCAAGTTTGTTTTAAACAATTTGGTTGTAAAATCAACAATTTCACAATTATTTTTAATAAACCAAATTTTGGCACCTTCAATCCAAGATGGCGGGTCGAGCTCGACCCCCCCAAGGTCGAAAACTTTTTTTTTCTTTAGAGTCCTAATCTTAACAACATATGTCAAAATCGCTACTACCTAATCTTTTACAAGGTAAAACTCCCCACTGACTGGACTATAACCCATCTTACGGGGGATCTCGGAAAAGTAACTCTGTATCACTAACTTGTTAAATATTCAGCCAAAAGGCAAATAACCTTTTAAATTTTACGATTTGTCTCAAAAATGAGATAAATCGCCCAGACTAAAAATCTAGTGATAAACAATAAGTTTATTTTACCATTGCTACAGAATAATTTACATGTATGTACATAGTAAAACCTGTAGAATTATTCTAACGTGTTAATTTTAAGCGACCGCCTTTAAAGGCGACATCGGCAAAATAGAGGACCAATATCTTGGCCGCCCTATTAAAACCATTCTGTTTCGAGGTGTAAATCCCCTCTACTTTTTCAAAAATACTGCCCGAACGCTGTCGTGTTCGTACATACCTATAAATAGGATGAAAATTACTAATAAATATGTTCAGTTCAAGTCCAGTTCACTTCTACTCTACAAACGTGTTATATTACTTCCTACTTCTGGAAGTCCTGCCTCCTGCTGAAGTTCTGCCTGGACGAGTACCTGGTGCCTGCCACCATAGCCGGCCCTAACTCCCAAGGCAGAAACGAGGCGCATCCAGGGCCACCACCCACTGGATGTAGGGAGGCCAGCTTTAACCTACTACTATAATCATCATCGGCATACAAAAAGGGAAGGCGTGCACAGCCACCGGTGCCCTTTATTTTACAGTCTTGTAAGGACGACGACAAGTCCGTTACAGGAGTTTAGTGATAATAACTTAATAATATAGCTAAAACACCGTGAAAGAAAACCGTTCTCGCTTTATGAGTTGAATTTTCTAATGGTGCTTTCAGCCGGCCGCGCCAAAAGTACTCGCGGGCCGCATAAAAAAGCTTCGCGGGCCGGTGTTTTCCCACCCCTGTTATAGACGGTCTTCATTTATTTAGCATACTTACCTTTTATTGTACTAGAAACGCTCCATCAAAAATTATTTTTATTTGCAACAACATTAAATATGCATTTGGCAATACATTCTCAGAAATAGTAAATGTGTTCAACTGAATGGAATGTAATTACTACAAGGCTATATATATAAAATAAATAATACCATACTCCATGAATTAATTCTATTGTTAGCTTATGATTATTTATTATTCTTCTGCGTTTGTTCTATTTTATAATTTCCATTTCATAGCTAACTTAACTTTTTGATTACTGTTCCACTGAGTTATTATGTGTATAACGTACTTGTAAAATCATGTATGGGTGTGTAATATAAATAAATAAATACTAGATCTACGGGCGTGTAATATAAATACATAAATAAAAACCGTTGGAAGGCAACCAGCTCGGCTGCGGGGCCTGTGGGCCAGTCGTGTTGCTGGCTGCGCGCCCGGTGTAAATGTATAAATTCGTAAATGTAGGAAGAAATAGTGAATTAAATAGAGCGTTTAAAAAATTTAAAAGACTGATGTCTTTTGTAAATTAAACAATACGCCACGTGCATGGATTTCATAACGACTTGGAAAAAATCATGTGGATAGATTTTTTTACTAAGATTACGAAAATGTTAGTAAAAATTTTTAGAAATATATAATTTTTTTATTTTAAAATAAATAAATCTATTATTTGTGCTCGTGGTCACTACACGAAAACGTCCCGTCTCCGATTATGTTCCCTTAATTTTGTAAAATTCCACAATGATAATTTTTTTTTTGGCAACACTTTGACTTCCGGCGAATTTTTGAATTTGCGTTTAACGTTCGCTAGATTTATGCGAACTTATCCTTTGGTTTGATTTTTTGATAAAGATGGCGGTGTTTTTACCGATGTTACGAAGAGAACCCCGTACAATTTATTGCTATTCTTGTGGAAAACGTTCTTTTTTAAAAATGATTTTCGGCTACGTAATTATCGATTTTTCGCACCCATAAAATTGTGTCCCGTCTTTCCGGTTTATAAAAAATGGTCTGATTTTTCGGATTGAAATTTTCAAAAATTCGCCACAGTTCCAAAAATACGATTAATAAAAATACAGAATGTCTTAGAATATTTGCCAAAACCGAAAAAAATGTTATGCGAGTGGCCTATTGAACAAAATTCTGAAAACCTAAACTCCCACCCCCTCACCTCAACCACGAAACCAACTAAAATAAAATTCCCTAGGTATGCGAAAAATCCCAGGTTTTAATGTATTGTCCAACATTATAAGTTTTATGTTGCACTTTCCTTCCTCGACTCGTATTATATATATTAAACAAAATAGCGAGGCCATATAAGATTTTGAGAGATTTTCGCCATTTCTCCAAATGTTTATGCCTTTGACCGTGAATTTCCATTTTTCCGGAACAAGTTCGTCTCATAATTCGCAAAGCTGATTGGTTTTTTCTCATCATCTACACATGTATTATATTGTATATTTAGGAAAAAGTTTTTTTTGTTTGTTTTCAAAATACATATCCTTTTTCTGTTACGAGTGATTTAAAACCACCAAATAAGAAAATAATTTCACCTGGATTTTTGATTATTTTCAATGGAAATTGTGGTAAATATAGTGCTTAGCTTTTGCTTTCCTTGTGCGTCTGCTGGCGCCGATGGTTATGTGACAGGAGAAGCTCACCGTGTGGATTCGACCAATTCCTGCCGAGCCCATTTACTTAAATACCCAACGCGTTATTCATTCCGGATATTTAAGCAGCTATTTCGGGCGCATTTTGGATTTAAAACCACCGAATAAGAAAATAATTCCACCTGGATTTTTGATTATTTTCAATGGAAATTGTGGTAAATATAGTGCTTAGCTTTTGCTTTCCTTGTGCGTCTGCTGGCGCCGATGGTTATGTGACAGGAGAAGCTCACCGTGTGGATTCGACCAATTCCTGCTGAGCCCATTTACTTAAATACCCAACGCGTTATTCATTCCAGATATTTAAGCAGCTATTTCGGGCGCACGGTAAACCCAAAATCTCGTAACAACACGTCAGTTATTTACCTCTCTCTGATTTAGTATTGTTTAAAGGTCAAAGGTCTTTAGTTTTTAAGGTAAAAAGTAAGTAAATGCGTGATTTAAGTGAGCTACCAGAAAACTATGAAGTAAACCAATAGCTGACAATGATGGACATATTTTGGCAAAATAATATGTTAAAGTGTGTATTTTTTTGGTTTAAGATTTAGGCTTTTTAATTGCTTGCGCACGAACATATTACAACATTTAATTCTTAACCTAACCTCAACTTACCTAACCTAATTCAAACAAACCTTACCTAACCTAACCTCACTTAATAATTCAACACTCTTCTATTGTATCTGAAACATTAAATTTGCTGTCACACATATGAAGTTTCGTAAATAACTGACTGTTAGCATCCGATGTGTCCGGTATTTTCCAACCTATTTTGGGCATTTACCGAGCACCAAAGCGCAACGGAAATATTCCGATTGGGACTACTCATCCGGTATTTATGAATATGCTGCAGGGTCGCCCAACTCGTGGACAAAAAGCCCGCGTGAGGGACGCATTATCTTTTGTTTTTCTGATTACCATACATCACATTTGTAATAATAATAACAATAATAATTAATAATAATAATCTTCTCCTTCTTCGATGGCGCTACAGCCCATATCGAGCTTTGGCCTTCTGCAACAGTCGCCTCCAACTCCTCCTGTCCTCAGCGGCTGACTTCCAATTTCGTACCTGGAGAAGCTGTGCTGCATCCCTCTTACCTCATCTTCCCACCTCAGTCTGGGTCTTCCGACTTTTCTCTTTCCACCTGGGTGTCCAGTCAAAATTTTTTTTGGGACGCGTGTTTCCGGCATTCTCTGTACATCTCATACATACATAACAAATAGACTAACTATCTTACACCTAAACATAAGAAGTATAAATAGAAACATGGATTAACTTCTGGTATCCCTAAATACATTATGTTCACAACCAGATTTCATAATACTATCCGAGGCGCATATACATGCAAACATAAATATACCAATCATCCCAAACTACAAAAATTACAATACAAATTATTAGATTAATAAAAATAGTGGAATTGTAGTATACGCTAAAGAAAAATTTACTGATATCAATATTACCGAAATACACATATGCAACGCAAATTGTTTGTCATTTAATTTTGTTTTAAATAACATTCCATTCAATATAATCGCAATATATCGAACACACAGCTCTGATGTACCATATTTGATGTGTCCATATTTTTGTTATTAAATTATGTAGCAGATTTCTCATGTGCTCATTTCCATATTTGAACAACTCTGCCGGTAGGTTGTCTTTCCCAGGTGATTTGTTGTTTTTAAGTCTCTTTAGTGCAGCATTTATTTCTTGCATTGTTGGTGGGTTCGCAGATTCTTCATTTCTTGATTCAGTGGAGATGTTAGTAGGATGGCTTCTCAGGTCGGTATTAGGGTTGAGAAGTTTATAAAAGTAGTTTTTCCACACCGTTTTAATTCGTTCCTTATCGGATATAATTGAACCATCAACGTCTTTGCATAGTGTTGTATTCGGTTTGAAACCCTTCTTGAAGAAGTTTACTCCCCTATATGCTTCTCTAGAATTATTATCAACAAAGTCCTGTTCCATTTTCAGCAGTATATCATTCAAGAATTTTCTTTTCTTTCCCCTTTTCAGTTTTTTTGTTTTTTTTCTAGCTTGTTCGTACGCCTTTTGTTTCTTGTTGGCCTTTCAAAGTACTTCTTTCTGAGTGTATTCTTTTCAGCTATCTTATTTTCACACTCTTCATCAAACCAAGGGTTCCTGGGCTATCTGGGCATGTTTCCGACACCTGATTCCACTGCTCTTACAATTGCCTCTTTAATATCATTCCAGTCTTTTTCAAGTGATTCTTGGGAGTTCTGCTCAGTGATGGGGGGGCCTAGTCTCTATCTTTTATTGACTTCAGTTAGCGCGTTAATTACGTCACAAACACGTATTTCGGCAGTTACGCTAATTAGCGCAACTGTCAAAATACGTGTTTGTGACGTAATTAACTCGCTAACTGAGGTTAATAAAAGATAGAGACTAGGCCCCCTGGTAGGCTATTTACAAGGGCGTTGTGATACTGCTCTTTGCTTTCTGGTGTTTTTATAGCCTCCGTATTGATTTTTGGAATAATTGGTGGTTTCCGTGTCCTATTGTTTGCGATTTGGCTCCTGTAGGTGGCCACCACCATGTAGTGGTCTGAATCACAGTTGGCACCCCTATACGACCATACGTTTGTGATGCTCGTTGCCCCCCTTCTTTCTATCATGACATGATTAATTTGGTTATAATGTCTACCATCTGGTGATGTCCAAGTCCGTTTGTGTATGTCTTTTCTTGGAAATTGAGTCGAGGCCACAATTAGGTATCTCTATTCTGCGAAATCAATCACTCGGGTTCCATTATTATTAGCGTACTTGTGTAGACTGTTCATTCCTGCAATGTATTGGAGCAGAAGATTCTGTCTATCTTGGCGTTAAAGTCCCCAATAACCATCTTAAAATAATAATAATAAAAACAATTATCCTAATATTTGCACCTAATATTACTAAAACAAGGTTTTCAATGCAAGTTTTTAGCAAGACTAATTAATCATCAAAGAATTTATAAAGTACAAAGCTCTTCCAGTCCTCTATCAACCGGTTCCTAAGTCTCGAAAATAAACAACAAAAATCACTTTTGACCTTCCACTTTCAATTTTCCCCCCTCCTTTCACAGCCCTCTAAGAACGATAAAATAGGAACCAATGCGGTGTTTTTCGTTTTCATTTCAATAGACGTATAGTTAACGGGTAGTTTGATTAAAAGCCAGATTGATACCCGAGGGAAGGAACGCATGACGGCGCAGGAGATGGATGGATGGCATCAATAAGCGTAGAACGGGTGGTCTATTCCGTAATCCGTACCACAAATATCCTAAAGCACGCCGCTCTACTTAGAATTTCACTAGGCGGTCGTTTCTGTCATTTGTCATACTTTTCTTTTTTTATGTTTTCTTTATAGTTTGTGAAATTCGGACGCCAGATTTTCATAAAGATACGAATTTTGCAAAACAAAATAGTTTATAATACATCGGTCGTGTAATTTTAAAGAACCACATGTGCGAAGATCGCGAATTTGAGTTAAAAATAGAGAAATTTCCGTGAATATACCAACCTCGTTGTGTAAAAGACCACGAATTATGCTATTTATCTAATTTCACGGTTATTGTAAGATGATGTTTCTTGGCAACTATAACAAATTTGATGAATTTTTAATATAATTTTTAAATTTTTTAAATTTTTTTATTTATATATATTTTTATACAAAAAAACAATAAAAATCTTTTATGCTGATTCTAGAAAAAAATGTGTATTGCATTATAAAAATTATATCAGAATTTTGAACTCCAATCAAGCGATTATTGTCGCAACATATTATTATGTACCTACTCTTGCAATATTATCCAACACTATATATTCCAACTGTTAGAATCATCTATATGTACAGGGTGTACGGGAGTAAAGTGCATTAACTTCGGGAGGTGATTCTACATGATAGTAGGAGTAAAAAAAATTAACAACTTTTTCCGAAATTCCAACATTTTTTTTCCCATACCAAAAGACGTACCCAGTAAAAATCCTTAGTGTGAGGTACATTGCATAGTTCTGATTGGCCCCTATCAAAACAGTGTAAAATAATAAAGCTGCCCGCACACGCCGGTCTAATTTTATTTTTTTACCACAAAACTATCATTAAAAGTTGGAATTTAGAAAAAAGTTATTTATATTCTTCATGTAGAATCACCTCCCGAAGTTAATGCACTTTACCCCCAGATATCCTGTATAATGTGTACTTACCACCTATCCATTACCACATACCACCTACCTACCTGAAATGTAATAATATTATTTTTATTTTATTACATCTTTATTCTTACTTTTATTTATCAATACTGTATATCTAATTTAGTAACTGCTTGTTACTAAATTTCATTATATATATTTGTTATCATTCTTACAAGTTTATTTATTTCTTAATTAAAAATATATATATTATCCTTTTTTTCATCTTTTATTGTAATGGCACGAATCCCCAATTCAAACACGACAAATGTTTTTCTCTATTCAATTGGATAGCTTCATAAACCAGGCATTACTTTAATTGTAATTATTGTTTAAGAATCATATATTTTCCTTCTGTAAATTTGTCATACCTATGTATGTACCTATTACAAATAAAATAAAAAAATTAAAAAGTCGTTAACCCCTTATGCTTTGACCAATTCCGTCAGTAGAAAAAATATATATGGAAACAAAACTATTAACATTTAGAAACTTATATGAATACAATACATGTCTCCTTATATATAAAATATAAAATAATCTCGTATACACAAACACAGAATTCATTAAAACGTCTCAAGTACATAAACACTTTACACGACAACATGACAACATATGTACATTTAAACACCATCCACACTAACTATGGTAAACAATCCATTGGTTACGAGGGGGGCAACTTATATAATTGCCTCCCAAATGACATTAAAAACGAAAATAAGTTGGGTAAATTTAAAAAAAAAATTATTAATATTTATTCTTGATAAACAAAATAATAAAATAGAATATCGCTCTATTGAAATATATAGTTTATCTTATTGTGTATAATTATTTCTAGTTAAATGAGTGAAAATGTAATTTATATAAGAATATTTCCGCTTTGCATTCAAATCAATATTTGTATATCGTGTAAATAAATAAATATTTATTAACTTATCCGAAAACTAAAAACTCTATTTCAAAGGTGATGAAATACGTCTTCAAATTTTACAATCAGAAGTAATCATATAATTTAATAAATATAAATACTTTGAATACAAACATAAAAATAATTAAAAATGGCAAACCTAAGTTTTTTTTAAACTAAGTTGCCGTGGTAATGAAAAAAAAAATAAAACACACACATGCATATTTAATTAGACAACTGTATTATGAAGGCTATTTTTTTTTATTCACAAAGTTTTGTATTTTTTTCAAATTGCTGATGGCAACTTTGGTTTCGTACTTACATTTTATTTTTTTGTGGTTAACTTTTACATTTAAATATATGCATAGCGTTATATTTTCTCGTTCCGTTTATATCATATTTCTCACTACGGTAGTAAGGGAGACACAACGATTTCGATTGAGACCTACATGAGTTGTTCAGACAAGTGAAAAAATTAGTCCGAGGGATTAAATAGAATTCAGACCCTATTTTCTCAAACTATGAGAAATGCAGATGCGTTTCGTAACACCATTTTTATATTACATTTTCATATGCCTATAAATTATTTGTAAAATGTTGTATCACTAGCTTTGACCAGGGATAGCCTTAAATCTTGACAAATCAGTTTCGATTTTGAAAATGTGCTAAAAAGATTATATTATAGCTAGGTACCTAATTTATCGCTTTCATGAATTCTTTACACAATCAGTTCCGATTTTAAAATGACTCTTAAATCCAAAGCAATTTTGAGTTCATTGAACCAGATTTCAGGCAGGATTAAAGAACAGATAATCGAGATTAGTGTGTTTGATGATTACATATCTAGATCCTCTATTTTTATTTATTCTCGGATATTTAATGTTTACGAAAAGTAAAAACTGTTACTTACATCTCCTCCTATAATTATTTCAACGAAATGCAAATTTCCTTCGAACATCTTTATTGAATGAATAATATAATAATAATATTTTATTTTTTTTATATCCTGAAGAAGCTTGGTCGAAGTGAAACCGGTCGATATATGCAATAATAAATTCGTGGTTAAATACAAAGTGTTTGTGTTTTATTTTTTATAATATAATGTCTAACCACAAAGTAATTGCTTCCTATGAAAAAATTATATCAGCAAGTACAGCTAATAAAGCAATAATGTATAAAAACTATACAACTAAGTGCAGAGTTACGTCTATAAATATATTTTTCTTTAAACAATGTTTAAAATTAAAAGTGTTCCCTAATTATTTAAATGTTTTTTTTAACCGGTTAAATAGTAAATTGAACTCCAATTCCTCAGCGTCACAAGCCAAAACAGCATGGCTCAAAGAAGATTTAAAAAGTGCCTACAAAGAACGTAATAACATTAAACTAAAATTACATGTGCTACACACTGAGTTAGTTCACGTACTTCACCCATTGGAATGGGATGTGTTTGATGATAAAGTCAGATACTTTGCATCTTTAAAAGTTTTTAAAAAACGTAATATTATAATAAAAAAACTAAATAACCTGTGTCTTGCGGCCAACCTTAACAAAAACATTCCCGAATTACCAAACTACCAGTTCTTCGATCGAGTGCAGAACCTTTCATCAACGCAGTTTCTTCCAGAAGAAATGGCCCTTTTATCAAAAGGCCTAAAATATAATCTAAATTATGCCAAAACCAGTATCAAAGATGCAGTTGAAAATGTTGCTGTCGACATAGAAACCGCCCTACATAACCGCCCTAATCCTTTCTTCTATAAAAGTGCTGAATTGTTAAAAAATCTAATACCAAAATGTAAACCCTTATCTAACCCAGAAACGCGCTATATGTTAAACATCCGTAAAAAATTAGTGACTGACCAATTAATTTTAACTAAAGCCGATAAAGGCAATACTGTCATTATAATGCATAAATCTGAGTATCATTCAAAAATGGATGATTTCCTTAATAATGATAATTTTAAGATCTTATCACAAGACCCAACAAATAAATATCTAAATAATGTAAAAAATGCCTTAAATTCATGTAAAACTCCAATTTTTATAGATGACTCATATAATAAAGTAAAATTTTTGACAAAAAACCCAAAAATCCCCATGCTATATGGAGTTCTAAAAATCCATAAACGTAGTTCCCCCATTAGACCCGTTGTTGCATGTTGTGAGTCACCAAATTTTAAATTAGCTTCCTTTGTCACTAATGTCTTTAATAATTCCAAAGTGTTTTCCCCCAAACACACGATTAGAAACTCATTAGACCTAATCAATGAGTTGAAAGACCTGGTTATTCCTACTAACAGTAAACTAATATCATTTGATGTTATCAACTTGTTCCCGAACATCCCAGTAAATGAAAGCAAATCTCTTATTAGTAATTTACTAAATAATTCTAAATTGCCAAAAGATTTTTCTAATGATCTCTCTCGTCTGTTTAATGTCTGCTTAAACCAAAATTATTTTAAATTCAACAACATCATCTATGAACAAACTATGGGATTGCCGATGGGGTCTCCAACGTCACCGTTGGTAGCTGATATATTTATGGATAACCTAGAAAATAACATTTTTTCTTGCAAATCCCCTCTCCTTAAAAACGTGCTAGTATGGAAAAGATACGTAGACGATGTGCTTTGCATTTGGTCAGGTACGGATCGACAATTAAATTCCTTCCTCCAGCTTTTAAATTCATTTCACACTCAAATACAATTCACCTTAGAAATAGGTATTAATGCTTCTTTAAATTTTCTGGACCTTACAATCACTTTGTTAAATAATAGACTTGATTTCAACATATACCGCAAACC
Organism: Limnephilus lunatus; assembly: GCA_917563855.2. Lineage (NCBI taxonomy): Eukaryota > Metazoa > Arthropoda > Insecta > Trichoptera > Limnephilidae > Limnephilus > Limnephilus lunatus. Next base: position 70,650,453 of record OU830598.1, on the reverse strand, counting down.
AACATACACAGACATAACCATCCACAACACATCCAATCATCCAATCTCCCACAAACACTCGGCTTTTCATTCAATGGTTCACAGATTAGTTTCTGTGCCATTGACTGACAGTAAGTTTTCAAAAGAATTATCTCTTATTCAGCAAATAGCGATAAACAATGGCTATGATCCGGATTTAGTTAATAAAATACTTAATAAAAAACTAAAACAAATAGCTACAAATAAATTCCTGTATAAAAGCACCCCGGATAACAATAACGATACACTAAATTACCATTGGCGTAGGATTTTATTTATAAATAACTTTTCTAACCTAAGTGTTAAGAACCTTCCTTTCGATATAAAACCGGCTTTCTACACAAATAATAACCTCGCCAAATTGTTAATTAATACTAAGGACAAAGAAGATAAGTTAAGCTTCTCCGGTATTTATAAACTTAGCTGCAGTGATTGTCCTGCGTTCTATATTGGCAAAACAGCACGTAATGTCAACATTAGAGTAAAAGAACATTTACGCTGCTTAAATGGAAAAGGTTTCTCTGAGCTCGCAAACCACTTGATCTCAACAGATCACACATTTAATAAAATTTCAGGAACTCGCATCTTACATAAAAATAGTATAGGTATAAAACTAGATAACTTAGAAGCTTTAGAAATTAGGAAATCTTTAAATACAAATATGTCAGAATACTTACTAAATAATCAAATTAACTTATCAAATCAAAAAAAATACACCCTATAGTCCTATTTTTAACTTATTTCCCGCAATCCATCCTAACCCATGATATTATTTATGTGTTGTAGCGTGATTCATTATTAATATTATCATATATCGAAATATTGTCCTTAATGTAAAATACAACAAACTTTTTAATATCTCATAGATTACAGTTAACTGTTGTTTGTTCATTTACTTGTGATTATGATGTGTATTGATGTTTCCCTCCCAGTAATTGATTATTGTATTGTTGTCTCCCTCCCACTGCTTGATTATCCACTTTACCTATGTCAAATACTTTGTCTCCCTCTAATTTTGTTCTTTCTCCCTCTGTCACTCTTATATATTAGCCATAACTCTGTCTTAGCATTTAGTTATTATTTATATCCTGAAGAAGCTTGGTCGAAGTGAAACCGGTCGATATATGCAATAATAAATTCGTGGTTAAATACAAAGTGTTTGTGTTTTATTTTTTATAATAATAATATTTTAGTTTTATTGTAATGAATTACGTACACGACATTGACAAAGTGTGAGCCAACGAAGAAGGTTACAGGTAGATGGCGACACTATACAAGCTACCTGTCACCACACGACATTGACAAAGTGTGAGCCGACCAAGAAGTTTACAGGTAGATAGCGACACCATACAAGCTACTTGTCACCTTTGAATAATTTTATAATGTATGTGCATTTTCAGTTTTTTCAAACTCTTGCATAACGTGGAATATTTTTGTAATTTAAGATTGGAAGATAGAGAGCAAAATAAACCAGGATTGAATATTACAACTTAGTTTTATTGTAATGAATTACGTACACGACATTGACAAAGTGTGAGCCGACCAAGAAGGTTACAGGTAGATGGCGACACTATACAAGCTACCTGTCACTTTCTTGGTCGGCTCACACTTTGTAATTCATTACAATAAAACTAAGTTATAATATTCAATCCTGGTTTATTTTGCTCTCTATCTTTCAATCTTTAATTACAAAAATATTCCACGTTATGCAAGAGTTTGAAAAAACTGAAAATGTACATACATTATAAAATTATTCAAATTTCTAGGTCGTCATATAATATATTATAGGAAAAACTGGAGAGGTTTTTGATGCTAGAGATTAAAAAAGCATTTTAAAATAACATTTCAAAACATTAATTTGCTTTTAACGTACCTAACTCGAATCAGTTATTTCGTGTTTTTTTTTTATTCTATTTTCCTCTGCTTTGAGGTATTCTTTAGGGTCTGTATCATATTTTGAGATGCTGAGGGGATTATTTTTAATAAAATGAAGAGTTTGATGAAACTCATGTTGCAGGATGAAGGAAACACAACAGCTACTCGAGACAAAAAATGACTACTCTGGTTCTAGGAGTACCATTAAAATACCGGAAAATAAACATAACTTTCATTCCAAATAAATATAGCCTAAATCGGCTTAAACATTTAGGATATGCAACATATTAATGGTGCAGCCGATAGTCGAATCTAATTCAATTCAATTAACCAATTTTCGGGTGGTTCGTGTAGTAAATTGAACCATTCATTTTAATCATATAATTATATGGTATAATAAATTCGCAAAGTTTTGGAATGAAATAAGTTTATTAATTTATTTATTTTCAGACTCAAGAAATATATTGACTTATTATTTATGCAGAAAATTATAAATGGTTTAATAGACAGTCCTGACTTAATTAACCTCATTGAATTTCGTATACTTACCTACAAGAGCTACTCATTTCAAAATCCAATATAACAATACCAGAACTCAGTATTTTAAAAACTTGCTTGAAAATTAGTTGCATAAAGTTAGTAACAGATAAGCAAATGCGGCAAATCTATTTAACTGCAAGGAAGTTAAGTACAAGATGGAAATGCTATCAAATCTTTTCACTCATTTCCCGCCTCGGAACAGACTTTGTCTAGTGAGGTGGGTAAAAGAAATATATATGTGGGTAAAAACATACATATAGGGTCCGCCATCTAAAGTTTTTTTTTTCAACTAGTGCTTATTTCGTGAATGGTAACACTTAGCTCATGTCTGATTTGACAGATAATTAGTTTTATCCTTCCGCTGAGCGAATATCTGACCATCCAATGCGTTTTCGCTTCGCTGAGTGGGCCTGCGATCGACTTACAGAAGATGCCGATTTTGCCAAAAAAATCATCTTTTCGGATGAAGCTCATTTTGATCTTGGCGGGTATGTAAACAAGCAAAATTGTCGTATTTGGGGCACAGAAAACCCGCACGCATACATTGAAAAGCCGGTACACCCAAAACGAGTCACTGTTTGGTGCGGATTTTGGTCCAGAGGCATAATTGGGCCATTTTTCTTTGAAAATGAGCAAGGAGTGGCCAGTCAATGGCGATCGTTATCGGGCCATGTTGAACGAATTTTTGTTCACAAAAATTGAAGAGGAGGATATTGGCAACATTTGGTTTCAACAAGACGGCGCTACGTGCCACACAGCCGAAGCTACACTCGATGTTTTGCGCCCTGTTTTCAAAAAAAAAAAGTTATTTGGCGGACCCGATATATATATATATGTATGTTTTTTTTTTAAAGAAAGACAAACATTCCCGGGTTACGAATAGCCGAACAATGTTTGAAAATCTCCTACTACCACCACAGAAAGCCAAAAATGTTGCTTGAGTTGTGATGGAGGACTTAGCCAGCCGAGGAATCGAACGACGCGACAAACGATGCGACGCCCGGGTGGGACCCAAGCGCTATGTCCACTCAACCACTGAACCTATGTATTAACATAAATGAAAATAGAATAAACGCCCTGATTGCAGGCACTGAAACCAAAATTATTTTAATCTAATTTGACGAGTTGTTCAAATTATTTTATAAAATTTTCAAAGAATTCGAACAACTCGTCAAATTTTAAAGCTAATTTTCAAGTCGTGTGAAAGTAACAGAACTTAAATAGGACTTCCAAAAAAGTGAAAATTAATATTTATGAATTGTTCAAATCCGTCAAACAGCCCGTCATTAGTCACTTTACATACGTTATAATTTCCATGTACTGTATCTCTATTTGTACTATTTATCCATTAGTGCTTTTATTCATTTTATACACTCTGATGGCATTTTACGATCAAATGCCAAAATTAAATATTATTCTTTCCAAAATCAAATTAATTGTTGTGCTTCTAAAAATATCCACGGTATATTTATACCGTGGGTGTTAAATAAATATTACAAATTCATATTATTCGACTTTGAAAATGGAAAAAAAAACTAGCGTTATATTATTAAATTGTTACCATAATGAATATCCGTTTTGAGTGCTTTTCACCGAAATTTGTTTTTTTTTAATAAAAAAGATGGTAAAAACAACAAGCAAAAAATTCAATTTCCTTTTTCAATTGCGAGCGTACACACAAAAATAATTTAACTGCAGCGATTTTTTAAACTATTTACAAAAAAAACAAGTGAGGGTTAAAAAGTGTCTTCAGAATTTGGCCATAACAGCAAAAATGATTATTTTAGAGTACCCATGAGCGTAATTGTTGCAAATTTGTCCTGATAATTAAATAATTATTTTGATATTTGACCTGAAAGTTCAAAATTTGCCAACGAGCTCAAATGATTGAACTGTAATGAATATTATGCAGCCGTTTAATTTTTAATTTTTATTCGGTGGTCTATGGTATTCGTTAAATATTAAAGTTATACCGATATTTTTTTTTGCTTTCCAGCGCATTGTCTTGTGGATTTTAAAAAAAACTTTGTTGAAGAGACCAACTTTTTATGAAAATGTTAGTAAATATTTCCTTATTAAAAATAGCTGGTGGACGTGTACCATAAATAGTCGTAAAAATTATTAAAAAAAAACAAATGAATTATGTGGAATACACCCAAAGCGTAATAAAGAACTATTTTCGTACTTTATAGACCAGTGATTTAACATAATCGACAATTATTATGTTTAACTGACCGAATAGCCTTTGTTTAGCCCACCGGTCACAATGTCAGGTTCGTCGGTTGAAATAAGCAGCACGCAATTATGATTTGAATCTTCATACCTTTTGAGCTCAGTGTATTGGCGTATCTAACGTCTTTTAGGTCAAGTAATAATACAATGTATATATATATATATTTAGGGAGTTAGGTTAGGTTGTTAGATTAGGTGAAATTACTTTGGCTAATTTTGACCCGACACTCTACAACAGTGAAGTTTACATAGAGACAGTACTGATTTCGTAATTTGGCAAGTCACGTGCCCAGGCCTATACTCTAGTCGACCTTGATTTCGTGAATGATGTCAGATCGCGCTACAATTAAAAATAAAGAAAGTCACAGACATACATAAAGAAGCTTCAGAAAAGTAGATAATTTATCTTTAATTTCCAGTATTCTGTTATTGGAATTCGAGAACAGGATCCACGCGCCTTTACAAGTAGGACCCTGGTCAGGAGAACATTATGTTCTGCGGTCTCCAATGCAATGGATTTTTTTTATAGTCGGTCATTACGATTATAAAATGTGTGAAAAATTAAAAAAAATTATAGTAAAATAACAAAGCTATGGTATCTACACATTTATTATTTAATTTCCACACTGACTTCGATGTGAAATACAACTAAATAACTACACAAAGGTCAACGCACAGAAATGAGTTTTTTAGCCATCCCTCCAGCATAGAGAATTATTATTATTATTTAAAGCAGAAAATTAATAATTGACTTATTCTGCTGCATTTTCTAGCATCGTACAGTCTCGGGGGTGAGAAAGTTTTCTAATAAAAGGCGGGAGTCACCAAGTTAAATAGGTACAGAAAGCAATTTGAAACGATCGTGGTGAAAAGTTTAACGAGAAAACTATGACACGAGGTGATCGCTCCGGCCAGTGGAAGCTTTTCATTATTTTACGTAGAAGAATAATTGCGTATTGCAGTTATTTATTGTCCCTGAATAATGCATAGCGATACCGATTTTTAACAATTTTGTTATCGTTACGAATGTATTATTAGTTTTTATTGTTCATTTAATATTTGGTTGGTAATTCACTGCGGGTTGGAAGTTCAAACAATCTATTTGGTCATTTCCTGAGGGCAGAGACACACACGGTCGATATGAAAGGATATGACCCTTTTGAAAATTGACGTTACTCGTTTTTTTTAACGCTACAAATGTACATAGACGCTCTGGAAGACGTTTATTAAAAATGCCGTAGTTTTAGACGCTCTGTTGTAGTGTGCAACTACATAATCAGCAGTACATTTCTTCATATATATATATTTAAGTTAAGAATTCGCAATACAAACCAAATTAAGCATATCCACGAGTTCATCCAGAATCCTTCAGTTGGAAATAACTGAAGAATTTATTTAATACTTTTTTTGCAATAATTGTGGGTTTCAATAATTTCATTTCATACCCAGAACATCATCCACATTCAAGACTGTTTCTGACAAGTGAAATTATAATTCGCTTATAGATGTTATATAAATGTCTTAAGCACATCAAATTCTTCAAAACTCTGGCGCTACCTACGTATAAAAACCACAGGTTATCCATGACCTAAGATTGTTATATTACAGTAAATATTGCATTTTAATTAAAAAATATATTTAATCTTAAAAATGGTACACGATTTAATAATAATACAATAAAAAAAATTTGTAACTTGTAATTTATACTGTTCTTTTATTAAAAGCATTTGCTTGTGGATGGAAGAAGAGTTTACATTTCACATATGTACATTTAATACCGTCACGTGTTTCACATATTTATATACTGTTAATATAGTCACATCGCAATCATGACCGTTTAACTAAAAGATACAAACATTTGTGTATTCAGTAAGAAAAAAAAGCAAGTATAATTATTAGTGTGACTTTCATGTGTAAATAAGGAAGCATTCTTCCCATTGATGATTTCTCTAAAACACTTTTTGATGGAGTTCATTATTTTATTTATTGGATTATTTTCCTTGGTGTGTAAAATAGTGTTGGGCAAAAGAAGTGTTAAGTTTGGAACATACAAATACATGTTTAAGTCTAGTATGGTTTTCAGCTATGAATGAGTATTTATCTTTTTCTTTTATGATTTGTACGCTTGAATTTTTCACAAATAAGTTTTTTAATGTTGAAACCTTGAATTATTCGAATATGCATTCATTTTTATTTTGCTAATTATTACTAATACATTATTAATTTATATTTGCATGCTTTGTGTTTTCTTGCTTTTAAAATATTGAGGATAGTCTAACGACGCTTTGCTAATGACTAAGAGTTTTATTTTACAATGTACATCAGGTAGAACAAATAGAAACTTTGAAGTAAGGGTTAATGAACATCTCAGGGCATTAAATGGCAACAGCGAGTCTGAATTCGCAGATCATTTAATAAAAAATAATCATTACTTTGACAAAACCATGAACTTAAAATATTACATACAGGCTACAAGGCATCACAGATAAATAATTAAGAGATTTTAGAAATTAGAAAAAATGTAAATAATAAAGCAGATATAATTAATAAGCAGCAAATTTTTAAACCCTCTTTTGAACCTTTTCCCACTTAACCGGTCTTTCCCTGCTAATGACTTTGAAATCCCTAATTGATAAACTTTCCCCACTCTTACCCTCCCCCCCCCCCCCTTCTACCCTTTCCTTCCTTGTGTAATCTATATTTAATTTTTAAGTTTAATATACGTTTGATCCTGATGGAGTTAACATTGTTTACGAAACATGTCGATTGTGTACAAATAAAAGTGATGTAAATAAAGTTATTTGTCTTTTTACTTAAAAAAAACATTTTTAGATTTAGCTTATAAGTTATGAGATCAAAGAGAAATAAACATAACCATATAAATCGATAAGCGTTGTGTTAATGTAGAAAATTGACGGTCTATCCTTTGAGCCAACTTAAAGATGCCTTACATATGAGGAAGATATTGAAAACATTAAGTCCACTTTTCAAATAAATAAAGCCTAAATCTAAATACACGTATTCGAAAAAGTACCCCAACTTCTTCAAGAGTGTTCTGGGAATTTATTTTATTTTATTCTGAATACTTTTGTGATCGTAAACAATCACCTCAAAGTTTTTTTCTACAGTTGTTTCCTTTAAATAAAAATGTTATATTCGTGATAGCACATACCGCCTTCGGATAATATATAAATTTTGGCAGTGTTTTTACCACAATAATGTTTTTGCGGATCAACATAGAAGGGATTGATATTTTTCCCAGTGTTTCAACGATTTGTCTGTATATTTATTCGTTGATTTATCAAACACAGCAGTTCCATCTTAAGACCACTCTCGTTAAATATAATATCATTTTATGGTTGATGTGTACAAGAGTATTTCAATAAGATATTGACTTATAAAATGTCTTGTTTTTTTTATATTTGTAAGTTAATTTATATCTAATGACATTCCTCTGGGATATGAATAAATAATTTGATTGGATGTATATTATAATTATTTAAAAACAATTAAATGCGATCCACACAACACGTTTTTGAAAATATAATCTTTTATGAAGACAAATTAAAAAATAAAAATAAATCGTTTTATATAATGAATTATTTTTAGAAAGGTTGCGTACATTACATCACATTAAATATATACACCGAAAATAATACATACATAAAAAAATATGTATATTTTAATCTATTGAAATAAAAAAATTACTTATTATAATTTAAGGGGAGAAAAAGAAATACAGTTTTATAAAAGCATATCAGGTTATTTATGAATATTATTCTTTCATTCTCAATAAACAATATTATTTTATAAGTTACTCATTTTCGGTAGTGTTCTTTCAAATGGTATTTTTAATTCATGGATTCGAAAAAAGTTCTAACTTTCATCGTGAACCATGTATCCGAATAAATCATTATTGAAGTTGCAAATGTCAAAACTCTATAACTCAGTGATTCCCAACCGGTGGTTCGTGGACCACAGGTGGTCCGCGAGATATAAAATGTGGTCAGCGAAACATTCGTTCATTTTACTAAAAAACCGAATCGAAAGCTGATTTGTAATCCTTTCGGTAATAGTGTTGGAGAGGTAGCTGAAAAGTCCAAGAAAAGCTCATTATTGTACCTTGTGGTCCCTGTGAGAATGAATAAATATCATGGTGGTTCCGGTAAAAAATGGACGGGAACCACGGCTATAACCTATACATATACCTATATTGGAATGCAGTATATTTTCTCAAGTGCACATTAAACATTTTATAACCTGATATAAGATCTTGTCGCAAGCATTTCTGAAAATGAGCAGTAGTTGATAGATTTCATTCGTTTTCGAAGGAAACTTTACGGTCAACCAGTACATTCTGTCTGGGAATCAAATGACTGGGATACGGAATAAATTGCACGTCTATCAATTGAAAATCTAAACAAAATTGCTGCTGAAATTTTCCAATATTATTCTGCTCTGTCGATAAGCTGATTACATTTTTTCAAAATAATAAAATACGTTTTTGTCAGTTAAAACATATTCCATAATATAATTTCCTTGTATGTACGTGTGTGAAATTTTCATAATTGCAACTAATGAAGATATGTTTAGTGTGTTTGAAAAATTAAAAATGATGAACATATATTTTTTTAAATTATCCACATACCTACCTACAGAATTTTTTAAAAGACTGGACGAGATTGTTATTTTGTGAATGAAAAGAGGACATTTTTCCCTAATTGCAATATTTCTCAGTTTTCATTTTGGAAACTCAATTTAATATGTTATAATCCGTGTAAAAAAATAATTATAATATAAGTTCCTAACTATTATCGGGATATTACAGATCTGGGCAAAGATATTCAAATACAAAAGAGATAAGCTATGATGTCCGCGCGACTGTCGCCGAACTACGGCCTAATGCGCGTAGTTTGCATACGAAAAGAATTTGTTAATTTTTTGAAGGTGTGCATTATTATTGGTTAAAAATATAGTTTGAATACGGAAAGAATTTTAGCGCTCGTTAAGTTTATTCATTCGTTTAGTTTATTCGTTAATTAGTTAACAACACCGGCGACACCCGGGAGCGCAGTCTCACCTAGTTAAAAACGGCGGATAGCACATCTTATATTTCAATATCTTTGGATCTGGGGATGGTCCACACTCTGTTAGGAACCCATTTGCACAGCGCGGGTATAAACTGTGTGCCTAAAGTTTAAATTAAAACCTGCAAAAATCAATGAATACTTCGTTTGTATGATAGCACCATGAAATAAAACGTGATTGCCAAATCAATCGAAAACTTTAACGTATTTAAAATATAACGACATTTATAAACTACTAAAAACGATTTCGACGGTCCGAAGAACAATGTCGGATCGGATGAAAATTGAAAATCGTCTTGTTGGCTTATTTTAACTTCGTTTTGATGATTTAAAATCCTGTATTTACAGAATTTTAAATGAAATGTAATGAAATAAAAATGTACTTTCTAAATGCTGTATTTCTTGATCTCAAAAACAGTAAAAGAAGAAACGTAACTTTAAAAAGCCCTCATGCAAAACTACAAAATTGAACATCAGACATTGTTCTTCGGAACCGCTGATTTGTTTTCAAAGGAAACGAAGAAAATCAGAGGAGCATTCCAAAGAAAACCATACGAGAGGCTCGTGGTTCATTAAAGGTTAGCCAGAAGACAAACTATTCTATTTGACTAAGGATGTCTGTTGGCAAAATTTCCAGGAACTGCCTAATCCCGCAGTTGATGTAGAAAAGCATATCATCAATTTAAATTATTGAAACGAGGTTAATTCATTTCGCTCAATTAATCATTCATTCATTACCAAATTACTTGGAACTTGAATGTGCTGAAGCTTTTCCAATAATTTGGAAAAAAATCCAACGACTCCGAAACTTCATGTGTTATTTACCTTGTATCTTTAATAATATGTTAAGAAGTTCTAGGAACTTGAATCATTTTACGTCGAAAATTACGGAAATAATCTGTATGGGTTTTGCACATCAGTAATGTTCGTGTGTGCGTTATTACTAAATTAAAACACAAGGCAATTTGGGAGGCGGGAATGGGTACCACCGCCCCGGGAACCTTTATTGGATAACCAACACCTCTGCCATAGGTCATCCCGAGTGGTTCGCTACGGTTGGTGATTTAGCAGGGGTGCCTGGGTTCATGGGGTGCGGTTTGTCTAGGTCTTGGCGGCGGATGACCGTGACACACTGAACTCCAGATTCCTACCTATCCCTTAAACCCTTTTCCTTCCTAGAACTCTCCTCTCCTTCCTTTCCTTAAAAAAACCATCCACACAGCATCCCCAAAGATGACATAGGCCCTGAGGGAAATTATTTTCCTCAGGACCTCCTGTGTGGAGTTCATGTAAAAAAAAAACAAGGTAAACAATGGAATTCTTATTTCTGAATTTTAAGCACATTTTTATTATTGAATTTTGTTAATTCTTCTTATCGCTTATGAGACATTCATCGTCGTTTTAATATTACCATGAAAAATCGGCGTGTTTTTAACATCGGCTTTTTTTTAAATATAGATAACAAAATTTATTACAAAAAATACACGTTACTTGTCAATTCCCAGTGTCACTTGTAGGTGACAGAAGTTTAATTTTTTTTTCTACTACACGGAAATTTTATTTTTAAATTCTATTACTACTAAAGCAAAGGCAAGTAGCAACCCTATTCGTTTTTTTTTTCTGGCAAAACTAGCCACATGCCATTTGTCAATTTCATTCTCGTGTTTCACCCGAAATTGGAGAAGTCTGAGTTTGTGTTATCTCTTGCGACATGAAGTGAAATAAAAAATGCCTGAGCCGTAAATATTGTTTTTTTTTTTATTATTATTATATGAAACAAATGAATACATGACCTAAGAACAAATGTATTTCATTACCAAAATAATTTATAGAATTCGTTACAACTTTGGAAATATGCCGTGTCACTTTTGGGTGACACTGGGCATTGTAACTATTCTATTGGTGTTGTTCGGAAATCAATGTAATTCAATGAATTAAATCAGTATTTTTTTCTCCATATTTCTTATTTTATTTTTATAATAGCTGAAAAAAAACCTTTTCACTTATTCTACCTATGTAATGCTAACTTTTTATACTAACTTTATATTTTATTTGTTTTTTTTAGTCTATTTTATACTTTGGGTACTTGGAAATACAGTATTTTGTTTTAATATTACCCGCATTCAGGCAGTGCCTTAGTGGGCTTTCATTTCTTGTTCATACTATTTGTTATTATATATTATGTTATTATATACTATTTGCTATTATACATTATATGTACAAAGAAATGGGAATAGAAAAAAATGTAAGTAATAACTAACTATGTAGACCTTTGCTTATATTTTGGCCTTATCGCTATGTTGTGATGGTGTTTTAGAACGAGGCAAGGAGTGTGTGCCAAGACCGACTTGTTTGGCGGTCCGTCCTCTCTGCCTACCCCTGTGGGGAAACGGCGCGATGGTTAGTTAGTTAGTTAGTTAGTGTTTTAGAATTTGTTTATGTATTACAGGTTGACGTTAGATGAGATTGCGGAGGAGTTGCAGGCCGGGAAGGACCCAGGCGATATTATTTTATTTCCTCCTGATGATGGTGTGGTAATGGATGAATTTAGTGTAGATGAAAACGAGGCTAACATTTTTCCTCTTCCCTGTCGCTTTCCCTTCCTTGCATGTTTCGATCTCTAGTAGAACTCCAAAATAGACCTTCCATCTCTGGATAAAATAGGGTACATGACTTGGAAGAAGGAGATGAAATCGAAGTTTTTGCCCCGATGGAAAAAAAGAGAAAAGACATTACTATAAAAAATGGTACAACAGTCGCAGTAATAATTCTACTTCTAGTAGTAAGGAAGACCGTGATGTAGAAGTATTTTCTAACTCCAAATAATTGCGAGAGCAGAATGTTGGGGGTACAGGTAGTTTTCGGGAAAACCGTCTAAAGAACTGCAATTCGCCACACTCAAATGATATGGAAAAAGAGCCAAGAGGTAAGCTATGTCATAAAGCTTCATTGCAGCTAAATGGCAAACAACTGGACCTACTGCGATATCCGGCGAAATGTCATAACCATATATTTGCAAAAATATGGGAAGCCTCTGACCCGAAAATCCAATTGTTGCGTACCTCTGCAAATAAGAGTGCCTAATGAGGTGAGGAGTGCAGAAAGTGCTGACGATCACTCGCAAATAGCAGGACAAAACGAATACGCAAAACAGTTTGCTATACAAAGGAATTAAGTTATATAACACACTACCAGAAACTTGTATATAACTCACCAATTGAAAAGTTCAAGATGTATTGTAGGAGCTACATAAAACAAGAAAAATATAATTTGAATATTATAATTAATTAGCTGAAATATTAAATATTACAATTAATTAGAAATTTGTAACCTTAAATGTACAAATTACTAAAATAAAATTCAAATAAAAAAAAAAATTAAAATCGACTGCTCTCAACGAAGACGTTTATATTGTTACCAACGCACCAGAAAAATGTGTGCCAAGTGCAATATCGGTTTGCATCTAAACTGTTGGTACCTACAGCTTTCACAATAAACGTGCTCTGTTTTTTATACAAAAAAATATTATTATAAAACCGATATTTTATTCCTACGTTAAAATAAAAAAAATGCTGTTTCCTCTTAAATGCATATTGTCCAGTGTCACCTGTAGGTGACACACCCATAAATAAGGATGGGGGTAGATTATTTATTTATTATGTTTTCTTTTGTCTTCACCATACATATGTTAGCTATTTTATTTAAAGAGAAAAGAAAAATGTTTATTACCTTTGCCATGGGAATTGAAAAGTAATAGTTAGAGTTAATATGTTAAATGAAAAATAAAAATACCACAAAATAAAAATGTTTGCATTACCTACAGGTATTTTTATTCAAAATGCAACGTTGCGTTTAAAAAATATGAGTTATAACCTGAGCCCCGAATGATTTGTCTTATATTTTGAACGTTGATTTATTAATTAATAAAAAAATCGTACGTTTTTTTTACTTCCATGGAACCCATTCATCTTATTTAATTCTAGGTGGCTACCATTCACTACAAACGCGGAGAAATTTTGTTGTATTAAAATATATTTGCAAATGTTATCAATGTCCCTTATCAAACGGTGAAATTATGGCTCAAATCAACCTATTTGTGCCGGAGTGTCACAATCGGGAACGTGCGTCACCACAACTTTTATTTTCAGAGCACGATATCTGAATACAGCGGTGAAAAATTCCTACGGTGAGTTTACAAGGTTTTTGGTCACTACCTGCTTCCTAAATGCATCAACGGAACTTTTACTAAAAAACTCGGTAACGTTATTTAGCCTGTAATATTGAAATATGTATTATGTAAAATAAATAAAAAAATCAAAAAAGGTTGACATTAACAGTTGTGGTATACGATGAAAAATTCTAAATTTGTTCGAAGCGTCGACTATTTTAATATGATTACCTCACAATAGTCCTAACTACTACCAGCCGTCTGAATCTGCACAATGGGTATTTTGTAAGATTAAGGGAAAGGTGAGAAGAAGGAGTTGGGGAAGAGTTCGTAGGTTGTGAATTACTTGAATTTTCAGATCTGGTATTTGGGCATCTGGGCTCAAGTTTCTAGCAACTTTAATTTCCAGCAATAAACGCCACAGGTAGATTTTGAATGGATAAGGCGATACTCAACACTTGTATACAAAAACTAAGAACTGAATTTATGCAAAAAACCTTTAAGTGAAATAATGCAATTGCGACGAGTTCATGGCTCTTTTCATCTTGCCATAGAATTTGTAAGAAGTGCAGAATTTGTAAGAAGTGTGGCACAGAAATGGTTTTATTTTCCGGAGAGAAATGCGATATTCTCGGCACACCACGCTCAGCGTGATGAAACGTGTAAATGTACAAATGTCAGCTTCTTCAGCTATCCAGTCTAGTGTCTAGTGCCCTGCCAATCGTGACGTCTGCGTGATGGAGCGACCCGAAGACCCGGCGCTTGGCGCGTGGAAGACATTCTGGACCGTCATTACGGTTATTTACATACACGGAGAGTTGAACGTCTTTGTGAAGTATATTATATTACTTTTATTTTCACCGATATTGTGTAAAGTAAACTTTTAAGACCACGATAGTGGAAATATAATAAAAAAATGTAATCCTGGTAATAATATTAATTAACTGAATTAAAAAAATAACTTTATTTGTAACTACGATTTATGACTGCAATAAAACAATAACTTTGTTTGTAACCACGATTTATTTTTATTTTTAAACCGACCGTTTTTGCTTAACACAAGCATCTTCAGGATATAATTGATCAATTGATGCAAGAATTGAAAGAAGTAGGATTGGGCGCGAAATTGAGTAATCTGAAAGTATGTTGCCTGTTGTATGCTGATGATGCGGTGCTGATTTCTAACATTATGGAAGATCTACAGTCTCTCGTATCTAGGATGAACGAAGTATGTATGAAGAATGAATTAATGATGAATGTAAGTAAGTCTAAAGTCATGGTGTTTGAAAGAGAGAGTACGAAAACAGTATGCAATATAGTTGTGAATGATGAATACTTGGAGCAGGTGGATGAGTTTGTGTATCTGGGTAGTATGTTTACGAGAGATGGGAAGGCTGATAGGGATATTGAAAGAAGGGTGAATGCTGGTAACTCCATTAATGGAGGACTGAATGCCGTTGGCGCTAATAAAAAACTGTCAAAAGAAGCGAAGCTAGCAGTCCACAATGGAGTCCTGGTACCTACCCTGATGTATGGCAGTGAGGCATGGAACTGGCAGAGGAAGGATGAAAGTAAACTGAATGCTGTTGAAATGAGATCCCTGAGGCGTATGTGTGGTAAAACAATGTATGATCGTGTGAGAAATGTGGATATCCGCAAAGAATGTAAGGCTGATGTATGCATAATGAGTAAGATTAAGAAAGGGACCATCAGATGGTTTGGGCATGTAGAGCGAATGAACGAAGAAAGCAGTGTAAGAAGAATATTCGACGCAAATGTGAATGGTAGAAGAAGTCGTGGACGTCCGAGGAAGACATGGCACGATCAAGTGAATCAGATACTTGAGTCGGGCCATGTCAAAAGTCAGAATAATAGAAGAGAATGTATGAGACGATGTATGAATGTGAGTGAGGCAAAGAGTGTGTGCCAAGACCGAGTTGTTTGGCGGTCCGTCCTCTCGTTAGTTAGTGTTTGTTTTCTCGATAATTCAGAATTTTAACTCAAACCATTTTAACTCCTTGTAGTTTTCAGAAGGCAAACCCCCATAGTAATCTACCAAGTTTTTCCTTTAAAAGCCATTTTAAGTGTGGTATCAATTTTTAAACCTATCGGATTTATTTCTGCCCCCCCCCCTCCCTTCGCTATCTCTTCGCTCCCTTTCACTCCGATGTGTATGATATGTTGTGTGGTGACGTCACGATGTAAGATTCACCTGGTGATGGCATTTTGAAGTTGTATTAAAATGTAAGGGGCAAGCCATTCAAACACAACATTTCGTGTTTTTTATTTGGTTTATTTATATACTGTTAATAGAGATTTAGACTTATAATAGTTGTTGTGTTTATTGAAACATTATTTACGCCTTCACAATTAAAATTATGACGGAAAAGGGCTATATTTGCGGACAATCTGATATTTCCAGGATAATGTTTTATGTACCTAACTGCTGAATTTAGTGGGATAAAAGCTACTAAGTAAATAAATCGTCTTATCAGTTGTTTTTGAAAGTCTTAGTAAGCTGTAAATCTTGCGGGCCGCACCAAAACGCTTCGCGGGCCGCAGGTTGCCGAACCATAGACTAAATGATTGACTGCGCACGACCATATCGTAATCAAAATAATACAAACAAATTATAATTAAAACAAAAATGTGACAATAAATTCTTATCTGAAAGCAGTCAGATAGTTCGCAGGTAGATAGTTCGTTCAATACAGAGCACTGTTCGAAACATGGAAGTATAATATCCATTCTCTTAGGTTCGAAACAACTACTGACTTCCGAGATTTGATCAGGACCTGAAATCAGGACGACCTCCGTAGTCCAGTGGCTAAGACTCTTGACTCATAATCAGGAGGTCGCAGGTTCGAACCCGGCGTGCGCAAATAAATTTTATTTGATTAATTTGTGTTATTTCACAATTAATTCATTTAAAATAATATATAGTATATTTGCGGCACGTTCCAGAGTGGATGATACTTTCAGTATCGCCCTGGTGAAAGACCACCATTCAGAATTGAAACGTTTGAAACGTTGCTTGAAAATGGCTTTAGTCGTGTTTGGTTACCAGATCTGAATAGCTAGGTACTTCCCAACCTTCCTCTTCCCCACCTCCTTCCCCTCCCCACTACCTTCAGCCTCACAACATACCCCAATTGGGGATGCCATAGTCTCACTGGCTCCAGACGGGAGCAGTTGAGATTCTATTCACTGTAAAAAAAAAAAAAATGGACCATATCCGGAGTCCCCAAAAACTTTTATAATGGGGTTAAAAATGTTTTAAAGTTTACGATGTTAACATTAAATACGTTGAAACATTATCTGATTTAAACGATTTTTCTCGTTCCTTTTCCAGTGTAAAAACAAAACCCGAGATTATTACGGAATGAATAGAGTTGCAATCAGATATTAGGTTAAAAATAATGTCTCTTTACTACATCATTTCTATCAAAAGTCTCTTAAACAAAATATATCACTTTCTTTACATCAGGTAGCATTGTAGCTTTTTGGCATTACATTCAATTGGAGACTTATTTAACACTTTACATGATGAATCCCACGAATAGTTAAATAATTCCAATCTGATCACCTACCGTGCATGTTTGGGTTATAAAACTCTTAGAAGAACAGTAGGGTCAAAAATAATATCTTACTAGTTTTCCCGCTTTATTACTTTGCGTGTGCTATGAAAGAGTAAAAATATGGTGGATTAGTAGTAACCAATTTTAAAGGAGGTCGAAGACAATTCCCCTCAACGAAATATGTACCAAGGAAGCCAAATGGTTGAACACTCCACTTAAAGCCATTTGGAATCTTATTTGCATATTTATTTTCACCGATCAAACAATTGCATTCAGAACCAATCAGCTCCATTCTTCGAACCTTTAAGATGATCTATTCAAATATATTACTCAGGAAATACATGTTCCTGTTCACTGGAAATCCAGTCCCGATATGCAATTTCCTCAAGGAACGCATTGAGGCCAGGCAACCATCTGTCTCGGAATTTCTGCACTCTTAGCTTATCGAATATTTCAAATCCCTAGGGAATACATTTGCCTCTTTAGATTGAGGGATGCTGAGGTATTCTGCGCACTGCATTGCGATAAAGGCCACGTTGAAACATGCTGAAGCTGAAGGCATTCCGAGGAAAAACCTTTGAGCGAAATTTTATATAATGGAATAATTTTACCAGGAGAGATTTTGTTCTTATGTATACGGACGTAAGGTTTACCGAATTTTTTTATTTATTTATTTATTTAAATTATCTAATAAATCTCTCTTTTGTCACGTGTGATCTGTTTCTTTTTTTTAAATATTTATATTTAAAACGGTACCACAAAGGGACCAATTTACGAAGAAATAGCTATTGTATGTAAAAGCCATCAAGGCGTAAACAAATAAAAAAAAATAAAAAATAAAAAAAAATTAAAAATAAAATATTGTGTACCTCGTGTGAAAAATGTTTTTCACGATTGATTATGTAGCTAAAACAAAAGATCTATAAAGTATTGGAACTCTTGATGATTGTTGTGTGAACCTGAACTAGTTAATTAAGTGACTGCTGGCGCTAGTTTGATGAGAAGTTACCTCACAAACGGAAAATGTTTTTTGAACCAGAATAAGCCCCCAAAGTGCTCATACGACAAACGAAGGGCTTTTCTGGTTATTGCTTGATCAATGCCTGATGCATTTTCAGCTCACAATTTAATGTCATGCCGAAAAGCTACAATGATTACCTAATGTAAAGTGAGCGATATATTTCCTTTGAAAGAAATATTTTTTAAATGGTCAAGTAAAGAGATATGATAATTTTTAACATAATATCTGATTGCAACTCTATTCATCCATTTTGAATAATCTCAGGTTTTGTTATTACTGGAAAAGGAACTAGAAAAATCTTTTAAATTGGATAACATTTTAATGTGTTTAAGGTTAAAATCGTTAATTTAAAAAACAATTTGGACGACATTATAACAGTTCATGGTGACGGTTGAACACGCCTGACTTAAAGCGTCTGCAGCATAATTAAACTTTTCATTCATTCTGATTTTCTGGAGTGATGAGTGATTGTGATTTTCTTAGAGTGATCTTCTCAGAGTCGTAAGAAGATCATAAAAAATTATCTTATGAATAAAAAATGGCACTTTTTACTTATTACATATGAGTTATTTATTGATTTGTCGGATTTTTATTTTATCTTCTACGAGAAGGTATTAAAAATTATTCATGTTCTTTGCCGGTCAGCGTAATATCGGTAGAATTGTGGTATTATTTGTAAGTCATGATTAGGAAAGTTTCATAACAATATTACGCTTGCATGGTCCTGAAGGGATTGTTGAGTTAGAAAGTTATGAGGGTCACGAAGAAAATTCGATAGGATTTAAACAATAACACCGTAATTTGCATTCTGATATTCGATAATACTTTTTTTTTTAATGGGGCGTTTTCCTCGCCACACATTTTAAATCCAAGCATTATATGGACTCAAAGGTTCTCGAACAGAAATATATTTTGAATTAAAACGGAAATAAAATAAACATTCACATACCATCGAAACAAATAGCATATTTTTGTAAAAATTGTAGCACCACCCATGAAGCATTTCCTATTTTAAACATCATTTGGAGGAACACAAAACTTCACACAAAGAGAAACATTGTTTATAATAAAAGTTTTCCATAAATGTTTACATTGGTTTTCATAATCTTGAAATTTTATTATCTTTTAACGAGGTTTTAAATTAGAACCCTACAAAACGAAATTCGTTTCAAATAGTATTTGTTACCAGCGGAATGATTCAGATGTTTGAATTCAAATAGAGGTAAAGCTTCGTTAATGTTTATTTGAGGTTATCTCTGTAATGTCTGACTTTTCAATTGTGATTTTTATTAGAATAATTCCAACAAAAGAAATCTGTTTAACCCATATTTCGCTGACGGTTCAAAAACACACCATCTTGGTTGCTTGGTCATATTTTGATAACTTGATAAGGATTCATCGTTATTCTTTCAGTTACTTATAGAAAAGGTTTGACTTAAACGTTAGAACTAAACAGGTAGAAATATATTTGCTTCAGTTACATTGTAGACGCCCCCAAAGTCGGACAAAATACGATAATCAGGTAAGTGATTTTTAAATAATTATTATATTTAACATATGACTAAAATTCTTAATATATTCTAGCATTTTTTAATACAGAATTGACTCGTATTTAATAGTATGAACACTTAAAAAAAAAAGTTAAAAGGTATTAATTTTACATAGTTTATTTAAGTGGTGCATTAACGCACCGTCAGCGAAATACGGGGGTAAAAACCTTGGCATTATTTTATTCATAATCACCGGCATCAATCGCTAATACTGTGTGATTTCTTCTGAATAGGATGAATACAAAGGACTTTTTTTACCGCAAAAGAGGCTGCTGTCTTTATCACAGAGAATTGGAATGTCAACGATGAAGACGGCGAAGAAGATATTCCAGATGTGGTCATTTTACAACCTGAAGTTGCCGAAGTTACTGATGAAGAGGATTTTGATGACAAAGATTTACATGAAGACGGTGCATTTAGCCATACGTTTGGGGATACGGCAGAAACTTTGGAAATCCACTCCAAGAGGCTGATGAGGGAACCTTCAACAACTCCATCCCATCCCCAACCATCAACATCTTCGTCATCAATGCCTTGCAAGAGGAAAGCATTCGTGTAAAAAATGTATTCATGGCAAGCCTATCGAATTTGGACATAAGTCGTGGACATTGGCTTCTGCAGATTGATATATTTATGCATTTAATATACATACCTATACTGGAAAAAAAAGCGCCGTCCAATCCTAATAATTTGGGTACGGGAGGCAACGTTGTGAAGGATCTTCTGAAAAGTGTAGACACTCCAGAAAATCACATTGTTTATTTCGATAATTTATCGAACTCACTTTTGAAACATTTAAGTGATTATTGGTTTTTCGGTACTGGTACGATAAGAGAAAATCAACTAAAGAACATCGGTACACTACAAACGACCAAACAAATGAATAAATTACAAAGAGGGGAATATGATTATAGATTTAAAAAAAAAACAATGAGATACTGTTGTTAGATGGAAAGATAGTGCTGTAGTTACAGTAGTATCTAATTTTGATAACGTAGAGCCCATTAAAAGCGTATCGATGTATTCAAATATTTAAAAAAGATATATAAACGTCACTCAGCCCAGCGCTCTAACCCAGTATAATCGTTTTATGGGAGGTGTTAATTTAGCGGATAATTTCGATTCAAACTATAGAATAGGGGTACGTGGTAAAAAAGTGGTGGTGGGCAATATTCTCCAACTTCTGTGATGTGGCACTTTGTAATGCATGGAAATTATACCAAATGGTTCATCCAGAAGAAAATATGAGCCTTTTAAATTTTAGAAGAAGAGTGGCCACCGCCCTCATGAAGTCGTCAAAAGTAAATTCTTCTTCAATCGGCAGACCCAGTAGATTTGCGACAGCATCGAGGTCATGTATAACAGGGAGTAGTCATTTTTTAAATAAAAGGGAAAATAGAAAAAGATGTCGCATATGTCATTTATACACATATTTTATGTGTCCAGAGTGCAATGTGGCATTGCACCATAAATGAAACGAATTATACCATACCGAAAAATAGTGTGTAGTGTAATATTTGTGTATGCTAATTTATTATTATGTTTTTTAGAAAGGTGCACTTTCCTACTTATATATACAATATCTTTAATTTTAATTAATATTAGCAATATGATTTATAAATTAAAAGAAATAAATACACTTTCAAATAAACTTGTTTGGTTTCATTCATTTACTTTTTACCCCCCCCCCCCCCCCCCCCCCTATTTCGCTGACGGTGCGAATACGCACCACCTCATATTTTTGTAAGTAAAAGTTTTTCCATCTTTTTAATTTTTTATAATCTTAATTATGTGTTTATATACCACATAGCCAAATTTCATCAAAATCTGACCACGGCAACTGATAACGGCGAAATATGGGTTAAGAATGCTCTGTTTTGTTACAACATATGTCAAATGAGATTCTCATCCAAACAAGTACATGATTACATTAAAAAATCCAACTGTCTTGTTTAATCCACTTTTTTAAAAACGTGAGAAATATTCTAAACGTATATGAAATAAAAAATACATACCTCGCACTAGCACAATCCATAATGGACTACGGCATTATTGCCTGGGGCTGTGCCAGTAAAAAATACATTAATACACTGTTTAAAACTCAGAAAACCCTAATAAAAGTAATACTTTTAATTACCAATACTAACACCCACTTCAATCGTATTCAAAAAATTCCCAGTGCTGAAAATTCAAAAATTATATTCAAAACAAATACTAACTTTCCTTCACAAGAACGTAAACACATTTAACACTTCACAAAATTCTCGCAATACTAGAACAAGACATGCACACCAACTACAAATACCAAATACAAACACATCCTTTGGACAAAAACACTACAGATACCAGGCTATAAAACTATACAACTCTCTTCCAACACAATATAAAACAACTAATATTATTGAATACAAAAAAAACATATGGAACTGGCTACAATCCTTTTAACTTTTAATTTATAATTTTGTCGAATAGAAGTCGAATTTATATTTTAATTTTTATTGTTTCGCTATATTTTGATTTTTATTGTTTTTTTTTTTAATATTAACAAAGACTTTTATATTAACTAAGTTTCTTTTGTTTTACTACTTACATTTTATAATTTATAATTTACAACTGAAAAATGTCCTCTACAATGCAGGTGAACTCCTAGTGTGGAGGACAATATACTTTACCTTTGTAATGTAAATATACTAAGAATAAATAAATAAAATAAATTCCAATGTCTTGTTTAAGTACTACATCATCTTCTATTTCTGGTTACCTGCGAAATTAAAAATTAAACATCAGGGAAATCTTCATCTGTGGGTTGCAGTTCTGAAAATCTTTGCAAATCAAGGTTGCAGAATTTACACTAAATATTGAAGAATATGTGAATCCTTAAATTCAAAATACTAGTTGAAAAACATAATAAAAACATAATAAAAATAATAATTATAACCGGTCTGAGTAAATACTTTTATTTTTACAGAACGGATTTTTCAAACTTTCATCAATCGTATTGAAAAATACACTCTTTCTGTTTTTGTTTCTTGTTTTCAGAAACAAAATGCATTGTCAATAATTATTTTTCGTAACATAGATTACATTCCTTGTAAATAGTTCTTAGGTGTCAAAGTTTTTACCATTGTAAGGTGCAGTTAGAACTCTATCCAACTAAGGTGATGCTATCTCTTTTGGCAATATGATTTTTTTTACTTTAACTCAACAAAAGAGCCCCTGAGGAAAATATGGGATGCCGCGGGGATGGATCGGTGAGTCCAAGAGCTACATATGAATCCATCTCATCCACTGCGATGTATGGGTAGAGAGTTCAGAGAGGTTAAAGGGTCTCCCTCAACTATACTCTCCCGACCCGGCACGTTGTGCAGCTGGTGGGCAGATGCATCCACGAAAAAACAAATCCGGCATTCGCGGGAATGATGCTTTCTCATGACTTTGAATTTTGATAAAAATATTGAAAACACAAATAATGAGATTGACTACAAAAATAATATAACTAAGCTATTCCTTCGTGCAGCTTAAACTTGAGAAACAAAAACGTCAGAAAAATGTACTTCATATGCAATTGCTGAAGAAACGATACCAAGTAAAGTATAACCAAAAAAATCTTAACGTTCTACGAATCGTTCTTGAGTTCAACAGCTCGGAAAGATTTTTCCTCTTTCATACAACAGGGGACTTGAAGAGAAGTTCACTCCTTCCTCTCTTCAAAAAGAACCTTCGAACAACTTCCCCAAAAATGGTACATAAGATATTGAAATTCATGAAAATAATTTTCAGAAATAGGATATTTTACCTTATGACACTTCGGAATTCTGAAAAAATATATTTCACTCCACCTTAATCCACAGTCCCGTATTTATCGTAAAACATCGAAAAATAAAACACATCGAGGACATAGGACTCGGAAAAAACATTGTACCTTTTTAACTAAGCGGAAAACGTTGTTCATGCAATGATATAGGACTTTGCTAGCAGAGGATTAATCCGACGCATTTGTTCGCTCGGTTACTAGCTGATTAAGCCGAAATATGTTAAAGGCTTTCGATGTAAACAATAATAAAATATTTTCATTTAAGAAAATACTAAATGATTTAGGTGTTGTTAGGATACTTGACTTTCCGAAAAATAAAAAATCGACAGCTACTATTGGTTATACCTCCATGGAAAATAATTATGAAATGATTTATAACTCATTCTCAAAACTCTTAGCTCTGGTCACTTATCATGTTGGGGATGCTATAGTTCCACAGGCTCCGAGATTGTTAAGGCTAATGAGCTGTATTCGCAATCTTAAGTATTTTTAATATCTGCAAGAAATTAGCTACATATTTAAAAAATCTCCATCTTTTGCTCCTCCTCCCCCGGGGGGAACCATTTAACCTCCACCAGGGGAACTTTTTAAAGTGTTATAGCTACGCCTTACAATTGCTAGTTAACTTTATATATAGAGTTTGGAGGAGGAAGTTAGGTCAAAAGAAGGGTTCATTAAAGGTTCCGTAGCCGAAAAAAAATGGGAACCACTGCTCTTAAGAATCAGGCTACGCGTTTTTTTTTATTTTTTATTATTGTGCTCTGTATTTGAATATAAATATTAAATACAATGCATGGATCGGCAAACAAGCTTTGTGAGCTTCAGCCAATATTTGATATTTGCAAAGTTGAATAAGTAAGTCTTTGTAGGGTGCAGCTCTTAGTCCAGCGGTTTAGGCGATTCGAGATCAAACCAGATGCACTCTCCTCCACCCACTCACTACTACCGCCCACGGATATCTCGTAGATGGCAGATATTCGTTATCTTCACATATCAAGAGCAACTTCAAACTAGAGATATTAATATAATATCTCTAGTTTATTTATAATATAATCGGGGACTTAGAATTTAACATGTCATTAATAATTACATTTTCTGATGCACGAACCTTTCTAGGTAGTTACCATCCACATCTGCATTATTAATTTTGTAATTAAGGGTTTTTCTTTTTCTTCTCATACGACGGGTTGCTTCAACACTTTCCCGTTGGATTTTAACCTGCTATTCCTGAGCATATAAAGAGTAAAATATGTACGTACATATCATTTTCCTATATTTCCTTGTGATATATATTTTTTCAATTAAAAACAACCACAAAAAAAACTAGAAACACTAGTGTCAAAGTTATACATATGACTATCAAAGCTTTCGAAATATGTGGTAAATATAATGAAAAGTTTAACATTGTATCTCGTATCCTCCTCTACCATCTATCTATTCCTAAATTCCCACGGACCACTAAGAAATATAAGCCTTATATTTTAAAACTAATATTTTAAGCAAATGATTTTTAAAGATTAAAAAAAAATTATCTTAAATCTTTCGTTACTCGTCCTCTCGCAACCTTAACATCTCCCTATGACTTCCCGATTTTATTGTATGAACGTTGTAAAATTTCACTTCACTTTTTTTCTAGGAAATCGATTCACAACTTGAGTATATTACTCTTAAAGGTGCATAGAAAAATGTGAAAGATATTTCCTATATGGGTAGTATCTATTAATACCTAAACTTTAATTTCAATTAAAAAAAAAACATTTTCCAAAATGAATTTAAACTCTCAAATATTGTACCGATACATAAAGGCCAAGTGTAATCATTTATTAATCTTATAGATATTATAAAGGCGAAAGTTTGTACGGATGAGTGTTATTCTTTCACGCAATAAACACCGAATAGAATTTAAAAATTCTTTCACTAATCGAAAGCTACATTATTTGCGAGTATCATAGGCTATATACATTAGTAAGCTCTGGCGTTATGAATAAGCTGTAGCGTTATGCAATTATTTTTCAAAAGTTTTCTGTCTCTAACAAAATCGAGTTATTGCAAACATCAAACAAATTGTTACCTTGGAAAAAATGTTTTTTTTTTTTAATTAGGCAATTCACCCTAAAAATAGTGCTTTGTTGGCGTCATAGTTAATATCTACCTATCTCTAAAAATGTTTATTGTCCGGACGAAAAGCACAGCGTTGCTATTTAATTATTTGACGTGGGCTGTAATTTTGTTATTTCTTTAGGTTTTTCTCTGGATTCAAATATGAATAAAATACTAATTCCTACTTGAGGCGAAAACATCAGAATAAATTAGGGGAGTAGGTACTTAAAATAAATTTCTATAATTTAAATATTTTCTAAAATAGAATTTTTATTTGCGAAATGTCATTCTCAAATTTTGAAATTTTCTATTGAACAATAATTATTTTTTATTAGACAAAAAAAGCAAGAATAATAACAATTATGCCAATAATTATGCCAGTATTTTCCCACTAATACCATGCGAGCGAAGCCGCGGGTAAAAGCTATATTAATTAAAAGCTAATATTTTTTATGCATTTTTAAAATTAACATAGGCTTAGCATTTATCAAAACCAAATCAGAAATAGGACCTTATTCTGACCGTTTTAGGTATGTTTTACAAAATATTTTTAACTGCTGAATATACTCAAAGCATAGCATTAGGGGTTTTCTTTAGAACCTCGTAAATATATATTTTTTAAATAAATAAATATGTTCTTAGTTAAATTTTATCATCAACACCAATTTTCGCGTATTTTTAAAAACTGATCACAAATCTTTGGATTCGTTTATTTAAAAAAAACGTTATGAGATATTGTTGGTATTATATTTCTCCATTTTTTAAAGATAATTTTAAAAATTTAAACTTCTATTTAACAATGACATAGGGGATTTTTAATTACTAGCAAATGCCCTCTGTCGTGTAGCGCCGTTTTATCTTTCTGCTTACGGTAAGATTTTAAACTAAAAGCTTTTTTCAAATTATTTCAACAGATGGCAGTAATCAAACGTGGTGAGAATCTAAGATATTATTATGGGAGGTCAAAAAAGAAGGAGAGGAGGTTCTGGGAAAGATAAAGGTATGTGGGTTGGGTAGGAATCTGGGGGCAGTATGTCCAGGTGTTAGGACGTTTGAATCCATCCCTCCCGCTGCGGTTCAAGGCGATGTTCCAAGAGATTCCGACTGGAGAGAATAAAAGGCCTCCCTCAACCATTCTCTCCTGATCTGGCCTGCCATGCAGCTGGTAGTCAGACGCATCTGTCGCCAAGACCCGGACAAACTACACCCAGACAAACCATGAACCCGGGAACCTCTGCTAAGTCACCAAACGTAGCGAACCACTTGGGGTGACTTATGGCATAGGTGTTGGTTATCCAATAAATGGTTCCCGGGGCAGCGGCACCCATACCCGCCTCCCAAATTTATTGCCTGGGTTCTTTGGGTGAAGTTTGTTTAAGTGGCGGATGTTTTCGCCCACCTACTACGTGGCGGGCCGGATCGGGACAGAAAGGTTGAGGGAGACCTTTTGACCCATCGCCTTGCAGCGCAGTGGAAGAGATGGATTCACAAGTTCGTCACACCTGACTCCCAGATTCCTACCCGCCCCACATACCTTTTTCTTTCCCAGTCTGACAGTCTTGACAAATCGTGCAGTCCTAGTCGTGACAAATTTTAAACAATAATTGTATTTAAAAAAAAAAATGCAAATGCTTTATTTTATTGGCTCCATGAAAGTTGATCTCTTTGACAGTTGGTCCCCGACAGTTTATCCCCCGACAGTCAATCCCTCCAACAGTTGATCCCCTAAAAGATTATTTCTTCAAATAAGTATGCCATATGTCTCGCCAAGTGATTCGCTACGTTTGGTGAATTATCAGGGGTACCCGAGTTTTTGGAATCAGGTTTGTCTAGGTGTTGGTGGTGATTGCGTTTCCTCACCTATATTTGCATATGTGTGTGTGTGTGAATCAACGATGACAATGTCTGCGGTTGAATATAAACATAACAAATGATACCACCAACGATAATTAAAACACATTTTTATTAATGGTTCCCGGGGAAGCGGCACCCACACCCGTTTCCCAAATTTATTGGATAACCAAAAATAAGAGGTAATCTAAACGAAATTATATAAAAATAATGTATTGTGGAATAACACAAATTAATCAGATAAAATACTACTTACTTGGTACTTGCGCACGCCGGAATTTGAACTCGTGACTTCCGGATTCGTAGCCAAGGATCGTAACAAGATTCGAAATAACTTCAACCACCAAGGTTTGGAATATCGGTACGCTTTCAAATGTTCTACCTAGTAGGAATATATTATTATTATTTCTGAAAGACTGCTATGTGGTTATAGATATATATGTACAATGCGGGTCTCAATGGAAACATCAAATGTTTTTATGGTCCGTTTTTATTTTTAATAATCGGCTAGTAGAAGTGTCGACTGGCGAGAAGTTCAAATCCCAGAGCATCCAATATATAAAGGAGAAAGTCTGTCGGTTAAGTCGGGCGGTGTGGAATTGATTTGTATGCAAATCTACAGTTTTATGCCGAGGTTGATGAAATTTTGCACATGTATATCAATAAATAATAATTTTAAAAAAATATATATATAATATGATTTAATTCTTTTCTATTGATTTATAAATAAAACACTTGTGTTGCAAAGTTTAACAAAGAAACGACATTTATGTTTATTTATAACTAGCTGGGTTACCCGGCTTCGCTCAGGACAATAAGATAGTGTTCTGGAATGTTGCACAATGATGTTCCCGATTTTCTATTCCTGGTCATTCCACTCCTTCCACAACTTTATACAGCTCTATGGAACCTTCTAGAACTTTCCGGAAGACTGTTCTAGAAATTTCAAGAGGGCGAAATTTTCAGCCCTTATATCTTTAAAAGCACGGCCTTTAGGTAAAAACAGATACCCTTATTCCCTAGGGGGGATAGAGATCTACCACACCATATAACTCCCTTGATCGAACCGAGACTCGTTTCTGAGTTTTTGCGAGCTGCACGTTTTTTGGACTTTCTTTTATAATACATGCCATATTCAAATAAATAAAACGTTACTCCTTACATGTCCTTTCCCGTGCGTTTCCACCTTCCCCGCCACCGCTCTCCCGCTCCCCCGTCCCGCCAACCCCCCTGGCACTGCATTTCTTGACTCCTCTCCCGCGCGGCCAGTAGCCGAAACTTTTTTCTAATACTAACATTTTTAAACTCGTGATATCTTTCTAATTAAATATCCGAATTGAAAAATTCAAAAAGTTAAATAAAGGTATTGAAGCTGTCTTGAATATGAAGTAATTTATTTTGATAAGGATTAAAACCAAGATACAAATAAAGAGCCTTTTCAAGCGGTGACATATTAATTAAAATTTTAAAATAAAAGAATACTTATTGTGGCATAACTATAATAGTTAGACATATGCTGTGTCGACCTTTTTTTTAAATAATGATGTGTTCTATAAAGTCGTAGTATTTTATTCTATCATCAATAGTTTTCGCAGCGCACGCGATTTAAAGAATATTTTAGGTAATTTTTTTACACCCTGGGTTACATTATTGAAGTTTTAGTAAGGATGCCTATTTTTTTTTTTTAAATATAATATAGCCTATGTCACCCAGGGATAGTGTAGCTTCCCAACAGCGAAAGAATTTTTCAAATCGGTTCAGCAGTTTCGGAGCCTATTCGATGCAAACAAACACACAAACAAATAAACAACAAACAAACAAACAAATGTTACCTCTTTATATAGTGTGTTAGATAGATGTTAGATTAGATAAAATAATAGAAAATAAAACAAGTGACAACTGATAATTACATTCCAAGTATTCCAACTGATACTACAGGATTCAAATTTAAATGGAATATATTGCTTTTACATCTCCCCCCCCCCCCCCCTGGAAAGAAAATTACTGCAAAATTTTCACTCATCTTCGATGTCCTCTTCATGGTTCATAAATAAAGGTGCTGGAGTTAACTTCGAGATGTGGAAAAAATTTGATTCTTTTTTTTTCGACCAGTGTTTATCTTGTAAATGGAGTTTGATCATTTTTCTATGATTTTGTATGGTCCGATTCTCAATTCGTCGAGCTTCTTCATAAACTTAATTGGTTCCATAACCGTTCGTTTCACCATAAGACTTTAACGAATCTCTCCACTCTGGTTTAGCTGAAATCCGAAGCCGACGGTTTACAACGCGTCTCTTGGTTCTGCCAGAGTTTTACCTGAAGATACGCGATTAAAACTAGAAAGCAACTTGCTCTCTAGAGTTAACACATGACCTTTTATCGGTCCATTCCTTTCAGAGATCATATCTATAAACCTCAGTGGCAGAATGAAAATCAACCACTAGTATATCTCGTCCTAAATAGTAATAAACGGAGCGATGTGGAATGATATTGTATTCGAGATCGAAGAACTAATCAATATAATTTTTATTTTTAACTTTGTGAGTAAAACCTCAAATTGAAATATGAAATTAAATGAAGACAATATTTGCAAAACTCAATCGAAAATCTGAAGACAGAAAAATCAAAGATATAGGCACCTCTGGGACTCGAACCCAGGACCTTCGGCTTTCCGGGCCATAGCTCTAACCACTGAGCTAAGGGTCATTTTTAACTTCGAATAAGAACTACCGACATTACCTATATTCACTTTCTTTACGCATATTTTATTGGCTGCTATCTTTATGTATGATTGCAAGATTCAAACCCGAACATAATACTATCTAGATTTTAGATAGTGTCTGGATAAATTTTTATCCGTTTTATTTTTTTTAAATACAGGGTGTCCGGGGATAAAGTGCATTAACTTTTCGGAAGGTGATTCTACATTATGGTAGGAGTAAAAAGATTAATAACTTTTTTCTGAAATTCTGACTTTTTTCCCATACAAAAAGACATACCTACTAAAAATCCTTAGTTTAAGGTACGAACTTACCCGGTAAATATGCTGTGTGCTTGCCGGGCGGCGGCGTATTTCTTTTTCCGTGTTCAATAGGAGGCAATCATGCCTCGAAATCAACACGTGATTGTAACGCCATTTCTCATCCAGTGTTCAGTAGAAGGCAAGCGGGCGCGATTGTGGCACTCGGTGCATGGCTGTGATTGGCCCGTATCGTAACAGCGGAAAATAGTAATGCTGGCGGCACACGCTGGATTAATTTTATCTTTTTACCACAAAACTACTCCTAAAAATTGGAATTTCAAAAAAGTTTTAAATATCTTTTTTACTTATACTACCATGTAGAATCACCTCCCGAGGTTAAGGCTCCACAACCGGGCTCAAAACGAAAAGATGGAGAGATATAAAATTACGAATGTTAGAGGAGCGCGCTAACATTTAGAGCTACAAAATCGATGCGAAAATTGCGAAAATGTTTAATAAAATACAGCTCTTTTAAAATAGATCAAAAATCTCGTGGAACGTATCTTAAGTATCATTTAAAGCATAGGTTCTCAACGTGGGCGATAACGCCCCCTTGGGGATGTTTGAGACCTTCAGGGGGGCGGTAGAAGATCCAAAGACAATTGGGGGGCGTTGAGATGGCATAGGGGGGCGTTGGCAAGTAAAAAAATATGGTCTAAAAAAGACAAACAAAACACGCTAATCACATACTAATAAAGCAAAGTAAACTTTAATGGGTAATTTTTTGTTATTGTGTGTAATTTAATCATTTTTATCACGTTTGCGAAAATTCATTCGAGAGTTAGGGAAGTGAATGAAAATTGATCTGATAGATTCCGTTACATTCAGATCTTCATTAAATTTTATGAATGAAAATTAATTTGTTGATTAGAATATATTTTTTTTTTTAAATTAAAATCTTTTTATTTCAGGTGAAATATCTCAAACATACATAAATACAGGCTAACTAACTAACTAACTAACTAACCATCACGCCGTTTTCCCGCAGGGGTAGGCCGAGAGGACGGACCGCCAAACAACTCGGTCTTGGCACACACTCCTTGCCTCGTTAACATTCATACATCGTCTTATACATGCTCTTCTAGGCGAAGTTAATAAAAGCCTGTTAATAAAAAAAAATTGTAGCTATTAAATTATGACGTTTTCTGTTAAATAACGGGATTTTTGTAATCCTGCAAGAATTGACAGTATTATCTGTGTATTGATCTAACTTGCTCAGTGTCGTCAATGCATTCGGGAGTCAACGAGTGAGCTTACATGCGTCGACAAGACAGCCCCTTAGCCCCGATCCATTCTGTTCCTGCGTCGCCTTTGTATCCGGTTCAGTCACGGCGGCGACTGAAATGGGATAGATTTTGTTGTGCAAAATCATCAACAAACCTAACACCATTTCAGTCGCCAACGCGCTTCGTTGCTCTATCTATCTGTTTCAGAGACTGTGGGGACCGTAATTATAGAGTAGCGTCTGTTGGTGTTGGTGCTGGTGCATTTTCATGGTTATATATTTATTTCGTAAATTTATAAAAACGTGTACAATTCATAGCTTGCATTATATTCTCAAAAGGTATGAAACTTATGGGTGAACTCAAACTATGTTGGATCATAAGTGCAGTTGCAGTACATTTTGACACATAATTAAAACTAGCAATACATATTTTGTCATTTACTGCTACTACTCCTTGCTTCAATGACATTCCTACATCGTTAAATTTACATACAAGTCCAAACCTACCAGTTCAGCCATCTCAACAGACTATAATACCGTCAGATAGTTTAACCGCAGGTTTAGGCAGAGATGGTGGATCGCCAAATAACTCGGTCACACTGCTTGCTTTAACCACATTTATACATCGTCTTGTTTACTAGTCTTTATTATATACCCACCATTTCAGTTATGGTAGCTAATAACATCAGGCCGCTTCTCAAATAACATCAGGCTGCTTCCCGCAGAGGGAGGCAGAGAGGATAGACATAGTCATCCTATCTCCTACCCATGCGGTAAAACTATCTGATGGTGTTGTAGTTTTTGAGATGAAGGTACTAATACGAATGGACTTGTATGTATGAATGTTATTGTAGAAAACAGTGTAACTGAAGCAGAGAGAGCAACGAAACGAAGCAAACGAAACAGTTTGTTTAGGGTTTGGTGATGATTTTGCACAACAAACCCTATCCCATATTAGCTGCCGCGGCCGCCGCGACTAAACCGGTATAGGTTTTGTAAATACGCGACCGGGTGCTGAAGTCGAGTATTTTATTCCTGTCGAAGCGTGTTATTTGTCTCCAACCTATATAAAGGCACTGATTTATCATTTTATGTTCATTAACATTAACGCGCGCCATTAATAACAGGGTTTTAAGAGTTAATCTTTTACTCACGTATCTCTAAATGTCGGAAGTAAAAAAGAAGATACGGTAATATGGTGTGGATTATATTAAATACGGATTTATCGAAAATCCTACAAAATCCATCATCGCCAATGTGCCTTATTTGTCGAAAAACATTTTCAAATGAAGCGACGAAGCATTCTAGGCTTCAAGATCATTTTAATAAAATCCACTCGGATAAGAAAGACAAAGATGTGACCTATTTTGAGTACGAAGTACGAAATTCAGTCAACTATATCAAAACAATTTTCGACAGCTTCTAAGCAAGACGATGATGGACTTCGAGCTTCGTACAATATCTCATTGTTGATTGCTAAAACAGGCAAACCACATACTATTGGGGAACCACTGTGCTCCATGAACCAGCTACAGATATTATCCGAAAAATTCCTTTGAGAAATAGTTCTGTGCAAAAACGAATTGAGGAAATGGCTGAAAACATTGAAGAATCATTGTGCAATCATCTGCAGTCTTGTCAATTTTCGATTCAGCTGGATGAGTCCACTTTACCAACCAATGAAGCATTGTTATTGTCATACGTGAGATTCATCGAAGATGAGAAAATATGTCAAGAATTATTGTTTGTTACAAATTTGGAAACAGATACAAAAGGAGAAACCATATTTAATACGATGGAAAAGTTTTGTGACGAAAAGAAAATTCCTTTAAATAATATTTTGTCAGCTGCTATGGATGGCGCCCCAGCCATGACAGGGCATCACAAAGGCTTCATAGCGTGCTTAAAAATAAAGTTCCTGACTTGCTTGCTGTGCATTGCGTAATTCATCGCCAGCATTTGGTTGCGAAAAATCTGAGTGAACGCCTCCATACATCACTGCAATATGTTATCAGAGCAGTTAATAAAATCAGAAGTAACTCATTGAATGACAGATTATTTGGACAGCTTTGCATTGTCAATGATGAAGATTTCAACCGATTGCTGCTTCACACAGAGGTGCGTTGGCTATCAAAAGGTTCATGTTTGACTCGATTTTACAATCTGTTTGAGTCTGTGATAGAGTTCCTAGGAAATGAAGACACAGAATTGCGCGACAACCTCACCTCATCGAAGAACGATATTGCGTACTTGACAGACCTGTATAAATTGTTTAATGATGTCAATCTCCAACTTCAAAGCGACGACTTAAATTTGATTAAGACAAAAAATTGTGTTGCAGCTTTTGTATCCAAACTGCTATTATACAAAAGAAATATCGGCAGACGGGAATTTAATAACTTCCCAAATTTATCAGCAGTATCATTCAAGAACGACGACTTGCTTGCTTACAGTCAACACTTGGAAAACCTCCTTAGTGATTTCAAGGAACGATTCAAATGTCAACATAGCAGGATCATCCCAGTTAGAAGAAGAACTAATAGAACTGACGACAAATGAGGAATTAAAAATTAATTTTAAGAATGGCAACCAAGAGTTTTTTTTTTATAAATTCAATAATATTATTATTTTATGTATAAAAACAGTTTATTATAAACGAGTTCTGCTTCGTAATTATTATTATGTGTTACAGCTGTTTCGCCCTCTAAAGGCATTATCAAACTGTGGTTGTTACCACCTACAGACGATGTATTTATAACATTTCTAGACAGGTACTTATGACGAAAAAATGAAATGCTTTTATTTTTATTGCCTGTCTCCCTTTTAACTTCCCAGTAAAATGATTGAAATTATTAATGGTTAAGTTTCCCAATTAGTGCATTGTTTAATTTTGACTGAAGGTCTGGTCGATAATTATGCCATTAAATAAACCCGTGATGATTCATCGGCTTACTTTATAACACAACACAATTAATATTTGAAATTTGAACTGATTCTCTAGATTGAATCCACGATGACTCACGGATTTAATTTGGTATTTGAACTTGATTTGAATATATCTAAAAGTGGCGATCGAATTATATTTGTTTGTTCGTTTATTAAAATAGATTTATGATTATTAGAATTTTTATTAATTTCTAACTGCTCTAGCAGATTGAGTTTACGTCCTTTATTTTGTAAATGTAACGGATATGGTTTATTATTATCACTCAGTGAATGATTATTTTCTAGAAGATGTTTGGCAAATTGTGATTCTAATTTATTATTATACGATCGCATGTGTTCTTTGAATCTAGTGTTAAAGGACCGGCCAGTTTGTCCAACATGAACAGCGTTACATTCATCACACTGGAGTTTATAAATGCCGCTATTTTGTAGTTTAGGTATTTTATTTTTTGAGTTTTTAAGAGATGACCCTAAATTATTATTTGTGCGGAAGGCAACATCTAGACCACAATTTTTAAGGACTTTAGCTATTTTATCAGATGTCGGTCCGACAAATTCCAAACATCCATATTTATTATTTGTTTTATTATTAGTCGCTGGGTAAATTAAGTTAAGGTTATTTTTATGTTTTTTGTGACTAATTATTTTTTCAATGTCTCTACTCTTGAAACCGTTATTTTTAGCTATTGTTAAAATTGTATTTTTTTCCTTCTCGTAAGCTTTATTATCAAGCGGGATGTTAGTAAGCCTATGTATCATTGAGTGGTAAGCAGATAATTTATGTGACCATGGGTGCAAAGATTTATAATTAATGGTCGTGTCTGTAAACGTGGGCTTACGGAAAATTTCAAAAGTGTGTTTATTTTTTTCCCTACCGATTGTTAAATCTATAAAGTTAATCTTCTTATTACACTCTCTTTCAACCGTAAAGCAGATTTTACGGTTGATGGAGTTAGCTAACGTAACAAAAAGATCTAATTGTCTGTTAGTTACTTTCCAACAGATCAGAATATCATCAACATAACGAACATAGTAAATTATGTACTTTCTAAAGACTGAATTTAAAATTTGTTTTTCAATGTAGTCCATGAATATTTCGGCAAGAAGTGGACTAAGTGGCGACCCCATTGGCAAGCCGTCGTTTTGTTTGTAGAATTTATTGTTAAATATGAAGTAGTTGGTTTCTACACATATTTTAAAGAGATCGAATAAGTCTTTTTTTATGACGGGATTTATGTTGGATTTATCTAGTATATCTTCTATGATTTTAAGGCACTCTTGAATAGGGACATTGCTAAAAAGGCTAACTACGTCTAAAGATAAGAATTGACAGTTGTGTGGGAGATCTAAGTTTTGAATTTTATTTATAAGTTCTAGAGAATTTTTTACGCTATGTATTGGAGAGAATTTAGTATATTTTTTAAAGAGAAAATTAAGTTTTTTGGCGAGTATTGTCGTTGGGGCATTTATAAAAGAGACGACCGGGCGGATGGGATTGTTTTCCTTATGGATTTTAGGTTGGCCGTATAGTGCAGGAGCCCTTGGATTCATTACCATTGCACTTCTTCTAGCGTATTTGTTTATGAAAATTGATTTACAATTATTTATTAAGTTGCGTACGTTTATAGATATTTTGTCTGTTGAGTCCTTTTTTAAGATTTCAAAATCTTCTGGCTTTAGGAATGCTACTTTATTTATGTAATCATCTTTGTTCAGTATAACTATCGAATTTCACTTATCCGCCTTAGTTATTGTGAGGTCACAATTTTTAATTTTTGTTTTAATATCATTTAAAATTTCCGTTTCTTTATTACTAAACATAATTCCGCCGATATGTTCGCGAGTATCGTAATCCAGGGTATCAAATTCCCATGGATGCAGTTTAAAAGTTAATTCAGAATGCAAAACCTTGATGTAGTGTAAATAAATTCATAAAGCCGATGAATCATCACGGGTTTATTTAATGGCATAATTATCGACCAGACCTTCAGTCAAGATTAAACAATGCACTAATTGGGAAACTTAACCATTAATAATTTCAATCATTTTACTGGGAAGTTAAAAGGGAGACAGGCAATAAAAATAAAAGCATTTCATTTTTTCGTCATAAGTACCTGTCTAGAAATGTTATAAATACATCGTCTGTAGGTGGTAACAACCACAGTTTGATAATGCCTTTAGAGGGCGAAACAGCTGTAACACATAATAATAATTACGAAGCAGAACTCGTTTATAATAAACTGTTTTTATACATAAAATAATAATATTATTGAATTTATAAAATAAATAAAAATTAAAATGGAGTTCTACAAAATAAACTTAATAACAATAAATAAAAAACCAAGAGCTTTGGCTGCAGAAGCCGATTTCGCAACTGTAATCAGGATTATGGTCGATAGTTCAACGATTTTAAATAGCATCCCATCGTCCTATTTAGCTGAACGTGGATTCAGTGCTGTAGCAACGTTGGTAACCAAAAAGAGAAATAGGCTCCATATTACTGAACGCGGCGACTTTTCTATGTTAATAAAAATACTTCTTTATATAATTAAGTGCGCGTTTTAATTAACAATCTTTTTCTCAGAAATAGGATAGGAGCCAATCGCCCTCCACCCCCCCCCCCAAGATGGTATGTAAAAGCAGTTGGGGGGCGCCAGAAAAAAAAATATTGTCAAAGGGGGTTGTGGGCAAAAAAAGGTTGAGAATCCACGATTTAAAGAAACATTGTGATTTTTTTCACCACTATAACTAGTAAAATAACTGAAACAAACGTTTTTATAATAATTTTCGGAGCATAATTTTTTTCTATCGATGGAATTTTACATAATTTGCGTTTCGGCGTGAAACGCGTCTAGATATTATCTTCTAAAATAACTTTTTTTAAAGCTTAAAAACTTCAAATGTTTAAGGGAGATATGTAAGAAATAGGTAGAAATGCGGGTAGTGGAACCTTAATGCACTTTACCCCCGGACACCCTGTAATGCTTTCATTTAATTAAATAATCAATAAACTCTCGGAAATATGCATAACAATTAAATGATTCAATACAAAGGTAAATTTTTGTATCCTAAAACACCATGAAACATAAACATATAAAAACAATAATGGTTAAGATGATTTTATTTCTCCTTGGATTATTTTTAATTAAATATTTTGTTTTTATTCTTTAACGCGATAACAATTGTAAAATTTTCCTTGTTTATAAAAATTGATATTAATAAATATGATAATATCAACAACTAAACAATAGTCGACGGGTACTCGAACAAATTTAATTTTATCTCGGTAATTGCTATCCGAATACCGTTAAACTTTTATCACCTACCAAACTGCCAATATCTTAATATCAAAGCATTAAAGAATTTCGGAACAGAACGTTTCACAGTTATAAATAACATAAAACGATCGAATAAAACAGTCGATTGCTGCCAAAACAATAAATAATTCACATTTAAACTATTAAAATACAGATAAAAAAAATTACGGCCAGTAAATCTTTGTTTATGCAAAACACCACAGCACGTGTTTAAGTACTGGAAAGCGACTGCCAAACATATGATTTCCTTAAGACTATCATTGATCTATTTACTGTGGAAGCTTTTTTGATGAAGTACAGTAAACAAATACACATACATATATAGGTAAGTTTATTTCTTGTACAAATGAATGGCGCTAATTTAAGCATTATTTATAAGTCATCAGAGTACTGAAAAGTTATGCAGAAATAAATAATTACATAATTTTTTGGCCTCTAAATAAATAATTAAAATTATTTTTTAAATGGCATCAAAAATTTGTTTGAAATGGTTATATCAATGTTTAGTCAATCAATTGGGATGCCGTAGACCCACTGGCTCCGCGATAGAACTGTTATGTGTCGGTAAAAGGTAACCAAATTATTAAACTTGCACATACGATCAGTCAGGCTGAATAGGAATATGCATCGGGTTTCTTCAAATCTTCTGATGGCGAAGGGATGGTCCAATGCTATGTAGTGAACCGGCTTGCAGAGCGAGGGAATAAATTGTGTACCTTAAAGTTTAAGTTTAGACTTACGGAATTAAATACTTTGTTTGTGTGAACAAACCTGATTTAAATCCTTCCTCCTACAAGCAATAATTATGGTGGTAGGAGTTTTCCAAATATTGTCAGCTATTCGTAACCGGGGAATGCTCGTCTTTATTTAAAAAAAGAAATATAGGTTTATTTAAAATTTAATCAAGTACGTAATGCTTGTATAATTAAAATGGTTTTTAATGACGTGTAAATTTTTCATTTGTGCTTTTAAAAAAATGTTACAAGGCACGTTTGTGTGGAACATTCTACATACACAGACTTCTTCTTTATAATTTTTTGTTTTTATTACCTGCATTACCATTCTCATCCCCGACGAAATTACGAAGATATTGTCTGGACATACTTTAAAAACGTAAAATTTAATAAAACCGCCTTATTAATTGTAATAAAATGTATTGTGCATGTCTAAATAAATGAAATAAGACATTTTTGTCACAATCCACGTTCATTAACTTTCATTATACTTTCTTCTTATAAATTGACAAAATGTATTTTCATGCAAAAATCGATGTTCACCATTTTTTTAAGATTTTGTTTGTATATTTGTGCTTCGTATTCATCACAATTTTTGAACGAGGTTTGACACAATTGAATATTGGAAAAAAGTAATTTTGACATTTTTTATCGTATTTTTCATATTGAGTGACAGGAAAATGCGGTGCTTTGAAAGTAATTTCCGTTAAACGTTTGTTCAAAGAGACCCATCAAGCGGAAAAAAAATGTTTCAAATAAGTATTCCAGTTCAAAATAATGCCAGGCTCTGGCCTTCTTCCTATTTTGTCTTATTTTTTAAAACATTTTGTGTCAAGACTCGTCACAACAATTTATCAGTATACTGACTCGTGTAAAGGCAAATATTGACGTATTGACAATATAACTGATGCGCATCTAGATATTTGAATCGACCTATCATACCATATCAGTATTGGGGCGTCGCCGAAAAGTGGTGGTTATACTGATGCACGTATTGATGCGCGTGTGTGTGCTCGTTGCATCAGTTGCATACGTATTCAAAACTACGAATCCAGATGTCGCGAGTTCAGATCCCAGCGGGTGCAAATCAACGATATTTAATGAAGAGATACGCGTTGTTCCACATTTTTTATAAACTTTATATTGGAAGTACAAATAATATTTTTCCCTAGGTATCTACGGTAGGTACCATAACAAATCAATCAAGTAACATTTCAACACCCCTTAGAAAAGTAATAATTAAAAAAGAAGGAATTTTTTTTATGAAAATTGCCCATAACCTAACCGTAAACCATTTACCCTAGTTTTTTTTTCATCACTCTTAATGTATTTTCAATGGAGTGACGAAGTTTTTGAGTTGACCGGTCACCGTATCTACATGATGTACCTATTCTTTTTTACGGCTCCCATTCCTTTACAGAAGTAGTGTGAAATATCAATTATGCCAATTAGATTTTTTTTTCGTGACGCGTAATATTTTAACCAGTTGTGTTATCTTGGCAAAAAAAATGTATATTTAGAAATTAATTAACAAACATATACTAACATTCGTATGTGTTATTTCTGTAAAATTTAACCATATACCACCAGAAAACGGCAGATTCAATTGTAAAAAAATACTCTACAAATATTATAATGCGCTGCTGGAAACTATAAAAAATACACCAATAAATTAATTGGATATTTTATTTTATTATATCTTTTCTCTTTTTTATTCATATTCTCTTATTATTGTAAGACATTATTTTTACGTAAATTTACTTATATAGGTACATACCACCTTTATAATGTTCATTTCTTCAAGTTTATTTTTTTAATATATGAAAAACTCTCAGTATCATACATTAATAACCTAAAAACACATTAAATGAATATTATAACGAACTAGCAATCATTACATTTATATAATTATATATACATATTTCGACTACCATAATACGGGCATATGCCTAGTGTGGTAGTCAAAAACTATACACAACTAATATATTTTTATGAATAAAGAATAATTAAAAAATAAAATATGTATGTAGGATTTACACCAGTTATAAGGATATGTACCTATTATTTTAATAACTATGCTAAGCAAACAACAGTAATAACCATGTACGAGTACTCGTATTAATTGTTGATTTTTTTTGTTCTCATCCTAGTTTTCATTTAAGTATACAAAATTTGTACGCAGGATAAAAATTATGAAATGCAAACACCAGTTACCTTAATGTTTTATTAATATGATTTTAAGTATATACCTTTAATTTATTATTATTATCATTTCAATAACTATTTATATACAAACCACGACTATTTCATGTTTTAATTGTTTTTTTTTTGTTTTTTTTTTCACATTCAACACATTTATGTAAGACTAGAATATGCAGTGCATGCACAAGTTACTTATATGTTTTATTTATCTGTTATTAAGTACCTGTATATATACCTTTTTTAAAAATAAATAACAGTTACCACGAGTATGTTTTAACTTTTTTATTTTATTTTTTATTCTTTCTTTTCTTTTTATTTCCTCAATTTTCCTTCTTTTTTGTACAAATCAATTATACTTACAATAATCAATAATAAAAATCATCTCATGTTCCATACGTTCATACTCACACTAATTTGACTTTCCTAAAACGGGAATCCTCCTATTTGGGCAGTCAAAACAATTCATAAATAATTTATGAATATAAATGTACAAGCTTTTACTAAATAAATAAAGATATATATTTTTTAAACACTTTAAGAACCGCATTAGGCATAAGAACCACATAAGGTGTGTAAGTTATAATTAGTAATTTGGTAACTTGAATGTACAAAAAACTAAAATAGAATAAGTAAATAAAATAAAACAAAACTTGTTTGCAAATGCATTTTCATAACTATCGGTTTGTAATGCTTTTTCATAAAAATCGTGTTTTTACAATTCGCCATTTAAAAAAAATCATATTACTTTTATCTCAAAACAATGTATACGGCGGAGTCGTTATAGAAATTCAAGTTTTTCAGTGTTTTTTTTTCGTTCATTCTAAATGTAGAACAGTAAAAAATTCTGTTCGAAAATTTGCATTTAATGTTGAATATAGGCACGTAGCCTTAGGCAGATTTCAGATAATTGAAAACTACTTCCGCAGAAGAACAAAAAAAATTTTACGTTTCATTTTAAAATCGAAATATTCCGTGGGAAAATGTTTTATTAATGTTTTCTCTTAGCTGCGAATATCATTTATAAAGTAAATAAGATGTTTGTTTCAGAGCAAATAGAGAACTGTAAGGTAGGTTCTGTGGAACGAGAGTTTTCTCTTGGGGTAAGAATAACCTAGTCGAATTTAA
This sequence comes from Limnephilus lunatus, assembly GCA_917563855.2. Taxonomy (NCBI): domain Eukaryota; kingdom Metazoa; phylum Arthropoda; class Insecta; order Trichoptera; family Limnephilidae; genus Limnephilus; species Limnephilus lunatus. The sequence continues at coordinate 70,608,048 of OU830598.1, read as the reverse complement.
TTTTTCATAGATCCAATCATGTCTGATTATGACTAAAAAATCGACCGAAATGATAATCTAGTGCTCTTTAGTGGAAGCAATTTTATCAACAGGCCTTCCGTTGATATGCTTGGTATAACAAGTGACCAGCCCAGGCATCGAAGCCAGGGTCAAGTTAGTCTCTCAGAAGCTGGTCATTCTGTACTTTACCCGCAGATACTTTAATAATACACAACTTCTGAGCCTTTAGAAATCGCTAGTGCGCCCCATTGTTGAATTTGGCAACGAAAATACCTGAAAAAAACCCCTGACTCTTTGCAGAAACAGGAGGTCCGTTCAATGGATTCCCCTGTTCTAACAAGCAGATTGCAATCTTTAGAGATTGGTATGGGGGCTTTAGGTAGGTACCTATGCTGTCCTGGTTCTACCGGTATTACAATGGAAAATGTTCCGAGGAACTAACGTCATTCATTCCTTTGGCACCGGAGCGTAGTCGGGAAGCACGCCAAATGCGCCCCCAACATGTTCTTAACATTTTTATTTTTGACGGTTACCGGTTTCAGCCTTATCCAGCCCATCCCCAGACTGGTACAATTATTTCGTAAGCCCAGGTAGGAGCGTTAAAAAAAGCAGAAGAATGTTTTTATGTTTAATAAATGCCAATATTATTTATTTTCATTCACCAATCATCAATTTGGGAGGCTGGTACAGGTACCACCGCCCCGGGAACTATTTATTGGATAACCAACACCTTTGCCATAGGTCACCCCAAGTGGTTCGCTGCGTTTGGTAACTTAGCAAGGGTGCCCGGGTTTATGGGGTGAGGTTTGTCCGGTTATTGGCAGTGGATGCGTCTGCCAGTCTGCCGCGTGGTGGGCCGGATCTAGAGAGACTGGTTGAGGGAGGCCTTTTGATCTTTCCAGCCGGACTCTCTCGACCCATCGCCTTGCACCGCAGTTTGAAGGATGATTCATATGTCTGTTACTCCCGGACACACTGACCTAGTGGCGTAGCTAGTGAAGGGGGGGGGGGGGGGGGGGGGCGCCCCGGGAGTCACCCGCTAAGGGAAGACACTCGACCCCGATGAGAGGTGACATGGGAAATAATTGTACCAAGTCAGTGGACATTTTCAATTTATCTTTAAGAAAATAAAAAATTCTGTTACTGAAGCAGTTCAGTTATGTATAAAGAAATATATAGTATTTGTATTTTTATTGTAATTTTTAAATTTCATATGTAAAAGCCCCGAAAAAGGGGCTTTTAAGGGGTAAATAAATAAATATAAATAAGTTTTTAAAAATCCGACCGTGGAAAAAAAAATCAAGTAATAACAGGCATCTCGGTGAGTAGGGACGTATAAAGGAACGCAGTAGAACCGATACCTGCATCAATTATTCCAGGGGTCGGCAAACTTATGAGCCGCACTTTGCCGACTTCTGAACTAGTCCATGATGGAATCCCATTTCACCCCAAACCCCCCGCCCTATCCCGTTGCGCCCCCCCCTCGTTATGGTATCCACCCGGATACCACCCTTGCTAGTTACGCCACTGCACTGACCCCCAGATTCCGACCCACTTCTCATACCTTTTTCCTTTCCAGAACTTCCTATCCTTCCCTTCCTTAAAAATACCCTCCACACAGCATCCCTTAAGATGACAAAGGCCTTGAGGGAAATTATTTTCCCCCTGTATAGAGCTAATGTCGAAAAAAAAAATTAAGTCCCGTCAATCAAAATCACAGAACTGCCTAATGTATAGAGGACTAAAGATGTATGATGAAATGCCTGAAAGTATGAAGAATGAAGAAAGAATGAATGTATTTAAAAATAAATGTTATGCTTACTGTAAAAATATTTAATTTTATCAAATGAAATGTTACATTGTTCTTATTAGTTTATTTTCATGTATAAACTAACTCAATAAATAATTAAAAAACAGATTGCTTTCAGCTTGTCAACGGGAAGGAGGTTTGAAAGGAAGATATGAAATATGAATATTAAAATGAGCGCGCTAATGTAAAAAAACGATTATAATTAAGCGCAAATTGTGAAAATATTTAATAAAACGCGGCTCGTTTAAAAAAGAGCAAAAATCCCTCGTCAATGTCTAAAATAGCATTCAAAGATACACTGTGAATTTTTTCATGCCTTTAACAAGAAATAACAGAACAAAATGTGTTTTTAATAAATTTCGGAGCATGCTTTACGATTTTTTTCTATCGAGAGCATTTCACATAATTACCGCTTCGGTTAGGATTATGTACAAATATTGTCTTAAAAAATAACAAGAAATATTATTTTCGTAATACAAGAGTCAAGTTCAGACTTGGAAGAGATGAAATATTAAATGGAGGGGAGGCAATTTTAGATCAGGCTTGGTAGAAAAGATGATATTTTTTTACAAAGGGACAACTAAAAAATATAATATTTCCATTTCTAGACCACAGAAGATACAAACTAGGGCATCAAGTACATGCATTTTAAAAACGTGAGAAGAAAATGCAATTTCCAATTCTCATTCAAATAATTGAGGAAATTTACATTTTAGAAAAATGTAAAATGTAAAGACGACTGAATATTTATTTTCTTCGCACAGATTTTTCGCTTAAAAGGCACAAAAAAGGTTCGATAAAATGATTACAAAACGCATTCAGGTAATCTATATTTTTTTTATTCCTTGAGGGCTGACATGAAAAATTAATTCATTAATTAAACTATTCCGATTCCAAGCATTTGGCATACATTTAAGTTCGAAAATTAAAAATTGGAACCATTTTAATCCAGCAATTAAAAAACATTTTCGAATATAAAAATGTGACATGTTTTTATTCACCCTAGGGCTGTATGCCCAAAGAATTCAAATGAAAAATAAGGTTCAGTTCACTGAACAGCTTATATCTAGAAGTGTGATCTACTTTGATTGGAAAGAAAACGGATGTCGTCAATTTGCAAAGAAGTCCTTTCAACTCCAAGGCCCCTAACAATCTAATGATGGCCTACGTGGTAGCAATAATTTTGTTTATATATCTATAAATAGTGAATTAAATGCGATATAATTTTTTTAAATATTTTATTTTTTAATACAATCATCTAACTAAATTTTAGTATTTAAATACCTAGAATCAGTTCAAATAAATAATGTTTAATTAATTTGGTTTATTTATATTTTTAAAACTTAAAAAAAAAATATTCTTGGTATATTTACATTGCAAAGTATAGTATATTGTCCTCCACACTAGGAGTTCACCTGTGTTATAGAGGACATTTTTCAGTTGTGAATTATATATTATAAAATAGTAAAATAAAACAAACAGCGGTCTTAGTTAATATAAATAAAAGAGAAACAATAAAATTCAAATTGATACACCGACAATTTATATAGGAAGTACATTTGCGGCATAATCTACAGTGGAAAGTTCTCAAAGTGTATTCTCTCAGGTAAAAGATCACCAAACGGAATCAAAACGTTATTTACCGAATCTGGTGATCAGATCTAAATAACCAGATACTTCTCCACTTTCCTCTCTCCCATCTCCTTCCTCTCCCCACTATCTCTAGTCTCACAACCTCACAACACACTCCAATTTAGGATGCCAGAGTCTCACTGGCTCCTGACTTCACTGGCTTCCAGGAGCAGCTAAGGCTCTTGTGCGGTATTCACAAAAAAAAAGATTTCTAAACACACCTCTACAAGACAAGGTGCACCCTAAGTGTTTGCATTATCTGCGTTATTTTCTTCGGGGGAACCGGACGAAGGAGGGGCGCGCGGTGAGTGGCATGCGAAAGCACGGTTCTTGGATTATTTTCTTGGTGGTTTTACGGGGTGGCACCACGCTTTCTATGTAAACCAGTTTGATAAACATAACGATTTCAACATGATTCATCAACGCCTGTTTCGTGTTCATTATCAATTACTCAGGGTAAAATAAAACATGGATCAAGGAGATCGAAGCCACCAGTTCAACATTAATGAACTGAAGTGAGAAAAACAGAAGAAGCGATGAGAATATCGAGCTAGTTAACGAGTTTGTAAGAGGAACTCCAGACAGAGGAACGATTAGCGATACCCGAATCAACTTTAAATCGAAACTGGATGTACATTTGCTCCCTTGATCCAATTGGCGCAGGATTAAAACAAAATTTTTTGTATTTATATCGAACGTGGAATCTACCAATAAACAGCTTTATATGTCATTTCAATGGCCGCCCTAGAAAGAATGGTAGCATCTTCAATACGCCATATCTATTATAGGTCCCCCCCCCCCCCCTCCCAGACATTCCGTCCTGTCACCTACAAACACCGTTATGTGAACTCTATGATTGGCGCATGGACAATGATGGCGTCTCTAAGACGCCATGGATATATACGCAATTACTCCCACCTTGACCATGGCTGACCAACCGCAGGGACGTACGTTGACCCCACCCCCTCCCACTACTTCGCTCTAGAACGGCCAGCCAATGACGAAACTTGTTTCGAAATGGCCGCCAACAACTGCATAGCGGCTTTCTTATGAACATTTTTGTGTGGGATTAATATTGAATTTATGTAAGTTTTGCTAGAGTTATTTCAAATAAAAGTATATAAATTTAAAGGCTGGACTTGCGTCCATACTGATAAGATAAAATAAAATATGTAAATGTTTCCATTAAATAGATATTAGGGTTTTTTCATACTGATATTGGGCTAAAACCCCACTGGTTAACATTGTACAATTTTTACTGAATTTAATAAAACTGCTAGAATGAAGTGGTTTACATGAGATAGAGTGGCAAAGAGAGTAGTTTTGCTTATATAATTCAATTTTTTCATTCCATTTTTTCTATAAGGATACACGAAGCTGCAAAGAAATGCAGCAACGTTGAAGGAGTAATCCTGTCAAATGCGAACCAATATTGGGCACGGCCACGCGGCAGCGTATATGTAAAGCGTCAAGCTCTGTTCAAATCAGTCCCATTCGAACTTTTATCGTCGCATCTACTCTCACCGCCTCTATCTTCTTGGACCGCTTCTTCCTGCCTGAACTCTACAATTGTATTTGACTTCCGACCTTGCACTTCCTTGGACAGCTGAATTCTCTCTCCTCGGATACTCACAGCAACCGGACCAGGCCCTGAGCGTGCACAGCAGCCCACCGACTAGAAAACCAGCACCCGTATTTTATAGTCACTATAGAGGACATAAGTCCGAAATAGTATTTATGGAAAATATTCGTCGACGCAATGCTTAAAAATTTCCTCAGTTTTACAACATGTTGTGTTCGGGCGAGGCCCATTTTCATCTGAACGGGTACTTAATAAAAAAAAATGTATTTTAAGGCGAGGAAAGCTCTAAAATAAAACATAAAGTGGCTCTTGGCATTCTCAAAAAATGATGGATTGGGTGGCTATGTCATCAAATGACATTAGGGGTCCTTATTCCTTCAAAGACGCACGCGGAAAATCTGTTAATGTCAATTGTGCAGAATATGTCAAAATGTTGTCCGAATATTTCTTTCAAAGTTGTAGCAAAGCCACGGGTAAAACACCAGTCCTTGATACTTACATACATCCAATGATACCATACCGGTAATGAAAGAAATGTTTCCCGAAAAACAGATTTGGCGAAGAGGTGATATCCCATTGCCGTCCCGCAGCCTAGTCTTTACAGTCTTTACACACCCTGTTTTTTTTATGTGGTTATCTTGAAAGTCGGGTTTACATGAATAAACCATCCAAATTACTCCAACTTAACACGAATATTCTTTGAGAGGGAGCCGACATCCCGCGCGCAATGTTCCAAAGAATTTTAAAAATCACGCTCCCAGATTCGGGAAATGCCAGCTCTGCGATGATGTATATTTAAACGACATTATTTAAAAAAAAATCCTGTTCATTTACATTTATTAAAATAAACAATAATTTTATAATTGTAGTTGTCTTTTTATCGAGTTTTCATTTTCGAGTGCAAAAACTTACGGCGCACCTTCTGTATATATCTTCAGTGGCTGAGACCCCAAGGGGTTTGGCGACAATATTGACGGGCCCGGGTGGCGGCACACGTATGGTCTACGTGTCCGGGCCCGGTCCATCCAATTTGGACCTCGGGGATAGAAATATCGTTTATCGGGCATGTGCCCAAATATACTCGGCTATTTATTCATGGAGACACGAGCTTGAGGCTCTCTTGAAATAATATTACAAAGAGATGGATACCGCACTTATCTCGGGACGAATTGAGTTATGCATGATACGAGGCGGATAAAAATGAAATTGTGTTAGTACATCTATCACTCTAAATTGCTCAATAGAGACACAAAAAAATGTCGCGCTTCGAATGTCTGCACTTGTGCGCCATGTTCAACTGAAGCTCAACATATCTAAATACAAGATAATTTTCATTATTTTCTCAAAAAAAGATGGTGTGTTAAAATAATGCAATAAAATAATGTTAGGTGGGTACTCTCAGTATTGCTCTGGGGAAATGCCACCATTTTGAATAAAAATTTTACTTGACATGGATTTAATCGTGTCTGCTCACCCGATTTGAATAGTCAGGTACTTACCAACCTTCTTTTCCCCATCTATTTCCCTTCCCGACTTCCGTCAGTCTCACACCATTCTTCAATAATTTGGGGATTACATAGTCCTGCTGGCTCCATGAAGCTGAAGAATATGGCGGTGTTGAAATAAAAAAGTCAATACAAATATTATTTTTTTTTATTTTTAACTTAATGAGTAAAACCTCAAATTGTAATATTTGATTAAATGGAGGCAATATTAGTGAAACAGAAAAATTAGAAAAGGATATTGGCAAATCTGGGACTCGAACCCAAGACATCCGGCTTTCTAAGCTAACGTGTCCATATCCGATTCGGTAATTTTTAACTGCATCATAATGTGACATAATTCGACTAAAAACTACCAACACTATCTTCATTTTCTTAACGCATATTTTATTGGTAGCTATCTTTATGTATGCTTGCAAGATTCAAACCCGAACTAAATGCTATCTAGATAGTGTCTTGGATAAATTTTTATCTATTTTTATTTTTAATATGCGACATCTATTGACTTTTCTGCAAGTCTAGGATGATTTTTATTTTTAACTTAATTAGTAAAACCTTAAATTCTAATATTTAATTACATGAAGTCAATATCAGAAAAACTCAATCGAAAATCTGGAAAGAAAAAAATCTGAAAAAGATATTGGCACATCTGGGACTCAAACCCAGAACCTATTAGCTTCACATAGGCTATTCGCTTCCTATGACCGACATAACAGTAGACTTTGAATATAAATTTCACAGAACTTGACAACAAAAATTGACTTTGAAATTTGATGAATTGTTCAAATAATGCTGTGAAACATCCCGTTATTGTTTTATTAATACTAATATTTATAGTGAATATACCGAATTCTAATAATAACAGCTCACCTGGACTGTTCCGAAATAATTTGACGATATTAAAAAAAAAACTTTATAAATTTCCTGCGGGAACTTTTTCGACATCTAAGTACAAATATAAATGAAGGAAACCTTCAAATTATGTCCTTATGAACAGATTTAAAAAATAAAGCTTTTATGGGGGAGTCAATTAATACACAACAAAAAAAAATCATTTCAATTAATACTATGAGACCATCTTCTTCAGGCAAGCAAAACCTTAAACTTTTTAACTTTCGTCTAATTATAAAAAAGGTTTTCATTTAAAAGTTTGGTGTTTAATTTAAAGTTTCTTGGAGCTTGGGTGGCGTTGAGCTTTCTAGCCGGAAGCAACACTATTAATACAGATTCCCGCTGGTAATCAGGCCGATATAAGAGAGATGCGCATAGTATGGAACAACCAAAAGGAAAAATGTTTTATTGGTTAATTCTCTTGGGAGCTATCTAAAACGAAAACATTAATGGCGAATCTTTTATGGCATTGAAACGATTATCTGTGCGGCTCTTTTCATAAAAGTTTAAATATTGGATTTTAGGCCAAAATAATAATTTTAAGATAATAATAAGAATAAGTAATCTAGTACGGATATGTTGTATTTTATTTACCTGTGTTTTAAATTATAAAATAAACTTCACTGAAGAATTCAATTTTTCACGATTTTAGAAGCATCTTTGATAACTTTTTGTGAGTTAATTGTAGTTAGTAAAATAAACTTGCCCAAAATACGCAACTATAATGAAATACGAAATAAAAAATAAAACATAAGCCTGTTTTGAGCAGAAGGAATTTTAATTTACGTCGGAAAAATTTGTGTTCCCACGTAAATCGGTCGTTTGTAATTTTTAAATTACGTCGTTTGTAATTTTTAATTTTTCAATTAAGCGTCAAAATGCTTTTAAAATTTCTTTATTTTATTTTATATTTCATTGTATTTATGAAGTCTAGTCGGTAGGGCAAAAATACGAGTATATTATTTTTAATAATTATTATTAACTTACAAAAATAAGCCAAATTTGCCTCTAAAATCATGAAAAATTGGTTTATTTAATGGCCTAAAATTTATAATTTAAAACATAAATAAATAAAGTAGCACATATGGTAATAGATGTTTCTATAACTTTTAATAAAAAAATAAATAAAGTTTCATTAAGCATTTTGCTCTCAAATCCAAATTTAAGTTTAGCCGTTCTTCCCAAGAAGCAGCTCATGTGCGTATTATCAAATTTATTATTACCTACTCACAAAAAAAATATTATTTTATACAAAGTAGTTGCAAAAAATACAGAATAAAACAACACAGTAGTTAAAACTTAAAATTAAAGATTGACATACCCTCAAAATTTAAACATTGTTTAAAGCCGGGATCTCACCTGATAGAATCTATGAAAAATGTCAGTGAGAACAAGCTTTTCTGTGGAATTCAAAGTTGCATGGACTTCACCTTTCTTTCGTTATATAAATTGATAATAGAAACTTACAGAATTCACCAGGCGAGAAAGCCCCGTGAAACACGTGTGTTGGCGGTGACGTAAACATGAACTAACCATAAATATACCAAACCCATACTAAACTCAATATCTTATATTCTGATAAATATAATCTGACAAACACACCTACATAATCTACAACTTTTCCCCCAACTCATACGCTTAGCACGGTAGAAAAAACTACATGTCAATAATCAAAAGTTAGCTACTTATTGTTGAATGACATACTTGTAAAATCCTAGCTTGTAGTTTCCGTCTCTATAGTTATTTTTTTTTAATTCGCTGAAAGTGCATATATTTACAAAAATTTAAAAAGTATGGGAATGTATTGTCATAATGTATTATTTCCCACAATCCACATGTAATGTTATTTGCAACTTATATTTTAATAAGAGCAAAGCATAATTTCAGCAGATTATAATAAAAAGATACCCGTATATAAAGGGCTTCCATAAGTTACATTGTTTTTACTTCATGTTCCCACAGTTCTCCTTTCTGACAAATGTTTGCATTAATATGTCTGCACAGTCAGTGCCTATTTATCAGTTACAGAAGCTGCACACCCGAATAGATTTATACTACTACAAAGAAAAGTAATAATATATCGGCTTTCACAAAAAGCTAAAACCCTAATATGTTGTGTTTTGTCGTAAGCTTCTGGACATAGAATGGAGCGAGTCCCAAAGGTTTTTTTTAAATAGGACCGCAGGATTAATGGCCAGGGATTTAAAACGTATACAATCGTTAGACCCTATCTACACGTGTCCTTTATTCGTATTCTCTGAACAAAGGAGACTAAAAACTACACTTTTTAGCAAACTACGTGCATTGAAGGTGAAGAAACAAACCTTGTACGATTTATTTGATCGTCACTTAAGAGATTTTTATTTATTTACTTTTTTTCTTTGAAATTTGCATGAAATGTGTGTATCTATAATTTTTATAGAAGTAGATTGGTATACAATAATTATATATTGAGGACAATAATTATATTATATGGAGAACAAACCATTGCATAAAGTTGTATGGTATTATTTTTTTTATTTATTTGGTTTTATGCCCATCTGGACTTTAACACCTACATATATTTAGAAAATTATAAAAAAGTTTTAAAATCATAAAGTAATGTAGAACCGACTAATGAATTATGAATAGTAAAACATGTAACCATAACATATTTACATACTAAAACGGTACTAGACAAAATCATTAAAACTACTTTACCTAAGCTTCTATAATTATTTGTAGGATTCCACAAGGTGCTGGAATTGATTGATTTCTATAAATGGATATTCTGAATTCTATATTATTATGATTCTAAATTATTCTGAATTCTATAAATATATCAATAGTACTCCTTTACCTGTTGCTCAGATCATGCATCCAATAGGTTGTTGGTGTTGCATGTTGTGTTCCTAGTCGGTAAATTCAATTTAATAGTTGCGACGATGACATGGATGGATGGCAATTGAGTTGTTTGACTCTGGATTCTGTGTAATACAACCAGGTCTGACGGCATAATTGAATGCTATTGGTTCATCAAAATTACAAAATTAAGATGTTCAATTTGGATTTTGACCTTAAAATTTATGTACTTTCTTAGCTTTTCTTTTTTTAGAATGAACTTTATATAAAGGGGACAAGGGAATCCAGGGGGTGATGTATACTCCACTTTACTTCCAACTAATGAAATATAGTGCGTTCTCATACAATCTAAGGGCTTGAATCGTTTAAAGTTCTGCAAAGGAAGCCAAGCATCTTTATAGCCTTATTATTAATATTTTAATGTGTACAACGAATGTCAAGTTCTCTTCGAATTTTACTATTTTTTACGTAGGCCCTGATGAATGTTTTTACCTCTGGGCCCCCTGTGTGGAGCTAACGTACAAAATCGTCAGATTTCTCAAATACTATTATTGAATCTCTTGAAAACAATACGGGCCAGTTGTTTCACAAAATTCGAACAATTAATCAAAATTGCAAGTTTAATTTTTAAGTCCTGTAAAGATTTTACTCAAGTTTATTATAACTTTACTGGCCAGTTGGTACACCGAAATAGAAACAGAACTTTAGAATAATTTTTATGGAAATTGAAAATTATACTTGAAATTTGATGAATTGTTCAAATTCTGTTAACTGGCCCTGAGTTGATTGTAAGAATTAAACACTTTGTTTAAGTTAGTCCCAGAAATAGAGACATATCACGAATATCATTGGATTTAGCGCACTGTAATCTAATTCGGCTTCATTCGTGGCTAATCTGATGTCACCAGTCGTCTGGCAGATTATAATCACCAGCAATTATGAACATTGCTTTGGGATATTTGAATTTGAGTATTTCTATGTCCTCATTTTGGTTTTTATACATTTGCAAATCCGATACAGAAGGGATGTATGTAGACACAACCGCCAATAATTTTTTCATTAGATATGTTGAGCATTACAAAAATTTGTTTCACACTTATTGTGTGTATTTTGCAGGATTATACGTTTTTATACACGCACAAACCACTCTTGTAGTGTTTTGATTTGGGCCAAATTTTGACGAGCGGGTGAAATATTTTTAAGTTGCTGCAATTTTACCTTCTTCTTTTCTCTTCTCCTTTTCTTTAAAGAGGTCTGTTAAATATACACTTTCTTAGAGGGTCCAATCAGGTTTAATTTAGGTATATTTCATAAGGCAAAATAGTTTTATTAAAAAAAAAATTGTGTCAAAAGTTTATGGTCTTCAAATTTTACTTAATAAGTTTGGTTTTTTTGAAATTTTACTACCAAGCCTGTGAATTTTGATTTATTCGGGATTGAACCTTATATTTATATATTTTTGGCAAGTTCTGACAATCAAATAAATGTGGTATTTTTAAAAGCAAATATAATATTCTGAAACTTTAAGCTTTTAATTCATTACGTTTTAATCATTCGATGAAAATTTTAAACCAAAAACCAGAAAAAGATAAGTTCACATTTTGGAATGCGATACCGAGATGACACCGTAACTTTCTCTGATTTTTCTGTTCCAAATTTTCGTTTGATAGTCGCTAATATTGTCTTTAATGATATGTTTTACTAATTATTAAATTATTCCATTTTTCTTTTTATGTGAAAAATTCTTTCGCACCTTTGTAAATTGAAACTCGATCAAACGAAAAATAGCGACACTAAAAAGGGATAAACACTTCTAAAGGATTTAGCCTGCGAGAGAATGAGATAGTACAATCGGTCTCCTCTTTGTGTGGTGTTTTGTAGCCTTTCCACTCTTATCTTCTTTAGTTTTCTGAAGGTTACACTTCTACCGCGTGTGAATTGCATACTGTGATTTTGTTTTTGCCAGTAATTATATTTTCTTACTTATTTCCCTTGAATATTTCTGTACTTATATACATCCTTCAGTACACAGATAAATTATATATTTTTTAGTGTTCCGATATTATTTCGGTAGACAAAGCAATATTTTTGTGAAAAAACTCGAACCTTAAACTAACTACTACCGTTTTTACTTTATTTAAATTTGCATTATTATTTATCAGTTATTCATCACGAATTAAATTCAATAAATTAATACACTCTCGTAAAAACTCTTCGTTTAAGTTTCCTGTAAATTTTTACAGTACTGTATTAATGGTAGCCATGAAATAAATACGACTTCAAATAAGTGCTAACTACTTCGCGAACATGGAGTTATGGTAATCGTTATGAGAAGTTTTCAATCGAAAAGTTTCGAGGTGTCTCCTCAACGCCAGGGTACTTTTTAATTCTCTGTGTTTTATGGGTTAATAAAAAGTAAAATGGGATGCCAGGTGAAGGCAACGAGTATAATCATGTTCTTAAATGCGACCCTGTTCTCATCAAGCTCGGTTCTCTAAGGACTACTTTATTCTTTATCCTTCATTCATCACCTGTAAACATAGCAAGGTGAATTAAAGTTATGGGTATCCAAGGCAACAGAGGTACGGAATTATATTTTTTTACGTATTTGTCAATGTCAACGTAATGCCCTGGATTACGTTTTGCATTTTTCAATTTGCTTCAAGAGTCGGCTAATGTTTGGTGCAAAAAACTAACATATTCGACATTTTTAACTAGAGGAGAGCTCTTTTCTAATATTATTATAAAATATGTACAAAAATTTACCGACCCAAGGGAAAATAATATTAATTAGTATTAAACAATGGTTTGCAAATTTTTTTTTTATTACAGTGGTTTGCACTAGGCTACTTGCATAATATTTTTTTATTTTTTTTCCGGCTTAGGCAAATATTCTAAGACATTCTGTAATTTTTTTTATCGTATTTTTGAAACCCTGGCAATTTTTTGAAAATTTCAATCCGAAAAATCAGACCATTTTTTATAAACCGGAATGACCTGACATAATTTTATGGGTGCGAAAAAACGATATTTACATAGCCGAAAATCGTTTAAAAAAATAACATTTTCCACACAAATAGCAATAAATTGTACGGGGTTCTCTTCGTAACATCTGTAAAAACACCGCCATCTTTATCAAAAAATCAAACTAAAGGATAAGTTCGCACAGAACAAACAATAAATCTAGTGAAAGTTAAACGCAAATTCATAAATTCGCCGGAAATCAAAGTGTTGCCATATAAAAAAATAATAATCTCTGTTGAATTTTACAAAATTAAGGGAATATAATCGGAGACAGGACATTTTCATGTAGTCACGAGCTCAAATAATTGATTTATTTATTTAAAAATAAAAAAAACTATTTATTTCTAAAAAAATTACTCACATTTTCGTAATCTAAGTAAAAAAATCTATCCACACGATTATTTCCAAGTCGTTATGAAATCCATGCAAGTGGCCTATTGGATAACTGACATTTTCAGAAGTAATAAAGATCTGAACATAAAAAAAATTCTCAGCCCACCAACTGCGTGGCGGGTCAAATCGGGAGAAACTGATTGGGGGAGACCCTTTGACCTCTCCAGCCGGAATCTCTCGGCGTATCGCCTTGCACCGCTGTGGGAGGGATGGATTTATTCATTTGTCACTCCTGGACCCATGTTCTTTCCCCGAACGTAATACGGTACGATTTTTTTTTTGAAAATGATAAACGGTATGAAAAAGTAATAATTTACATCGAAACAAAATCATTTTTGTCTCGTTCTGCCTAATCTATAAATATGTAGTAAGTTTTTTTATTATTTAAAGCTAAATAAATAACATCGTAAAGGACTTTTTTTTTAATTTTTCTTTATTCATTGCATAAATTATTTACATTATTAGTGGATTTTTCGACCACCATGCTAGGCTTAGGATACTACTTCTTCGTTGTAACTAAATTTGGCAAAGTTAGTTATCCACTCTTCACTGTTGACCGACGAATAAGTGAGTGATAAGTAACATAGAGTTTCTGTGGGTTTGTTTAATATAAATTTCTGCAATTTTATTTCGAGTTTGATGAAATTTTGCTCTTTAGACTTTCAAATGTTTGTAGAATATTGTTTATTTACTCGTAAGAACTACGTCCACCCCCTTTTACCACTCCTTAAAGTAGAATCAAGCGCGTGAAACGCCGGATTACACAACACAAAATGAGACATCAGTTTCTTATAAATTAACCACCTATCTTTAAGGTAACGGTAGGCAGGCGGCGGTATCAGATAAGAGGTAGCTTTATTGCTCGAAATTTCACCGAAGTAAATCCTCAGTTTTTGCATTTTAAGAACTGTCTCACCCGACGCGACGATACGACTATATGGGAAACTAATATCATTGATTTGGAAATATTCTTAGGTCCTCTTCCCTCTTAAGTAGTCGTCTATCGTCGGTTCATTTACTGGCTTCACTTTACTTCAGTCACTGACCACGGTGTTGAGATATGTTCGAAAATTATTCGCATTCCACTATATAGTTGATGAACCCCTTTGTATTAAAAGGGGGCCTCAGCCTTATTTTTTTATTACTCAGGTGTGTAATAAAAATGGTCAATACACAGTATTACACAGTTCCCAAAATAGTTTTTCTGTTTTTTTTTTGTGATTTTTGTCCCAAAAAAGGCGAAATTGTTCTATGACCTTCACAATCCACTATGTTGCAAAAATTGACATAAATATCCGAGAATTGAAGAACCAGAAATGATCACCGACTATAACTGATGTTTTAAATGAAACGTGTGGTACATATCTTATCTAAAATGTATATCAAACCATTTATTTGATAACCAAAACCCCTGCCATAGGTCTTCCCAAGTGATTCGCTACGTTTGGTGACTCAGTGAGGTTTATCTAGGTGTTGGCGGCGAATGAGTTTGCCCACTTACTGCGTGGCGGGCCGGATTGGAAGACCCTAGTTGAGAGAGATTTAACCTAGACCTCTCCAGCTGGACTCTCTCGACTCATCGCCTTGCACTGCAGTGAAAGGGATGGATTCCCACGTTCGTCACTCCTGAACACATTAAGCCCCCAGTTTCTTCTTTTTTTTTCTTCTTTTCATTCCCCACCCCTCTTTCCTTTCCAGAACTTCCTTTCCCTAAAGAGACCCTTACACAGCGTCCCCAGAGATAACACTTTGATTTTTTTTCTTAGGGTTTCCTGTGTGTAAGAAAAACGAAAAGAGCTCGAAACTCTCAAATACTGCTTTACGCGGTTTTGAATCTGGAGGTAAATAAATTCACTCTAAAATTCCTTTTCTCAAAGGGTTCTGTGTGCAAGACGCAAGCAAAGGGTTATTGCTTGTTTACTACAGGAACATTAGAAAATAGATGTAGGTATTCAATAACATTTTTATTTGTAAATTTTTTGTGCTTTTTCATTTAATAACTTAGGTACCAGTAATTTTTAATCGGCTTCCTAAGTGTTTCAACTCTCTTCCTCCATTAAACTAATGAAAAAAATGATTGCGATCTAAGTTAAAAATAATTTCAATAAATCTCTATTCAACATTTTACAGATTTTAGTGGTACATAAAAGTGGCTTTCTGTGGTGGTAGTAGGAGATTTTCAAACATTGTTGGGTTATTCGGAACCCGGGAATGTTTGTCTTTCTTTTTTTTTAAATAAAAAAAATAAAAATAATAATAACATATACATACATAGAAACATATAATTCGTAAAATATGTACAACAATAATATTATGTGAATGCCTAAAGAATTAGTATATTTTGGTATACTATACCTTATACTTAGGTTCTTTACTTTATACTTAGTGTTCATTTAAAGAAACACTATGTTAACTGCACATCTACATTCGATCAGCCGAGCGATTCTACAGTCTTTTGTGAGATCGAGGTCTCCTGACGGACGAGATCTTCCGTCAGATTTGTGTGATTTTCTATGGCTGTTATTTATTTTTTTCTATGGGTATCAGACCAGCTTCACCGATTAAAAAATATTTAAACTAAAATATGTTACAGCTCACAGTTGAAATCTGACATCGGCCTATAGAAAAAAAACAAATAACAGCCATAGAAAATCACAAACCTGGCAGGAAATCTCGTCCGTCGGAAGATCTCGATTTGAAAAAAGATATAGAATCGCTCGGCAGTTTGGTCAAAGCCGACTTCATTTATACACTTAAGATCGGCTATGGCATGGTCATATTTCCTCAATTCGACACTTCGGTAACCGCATAGCAAAAACTAAAACCATTCTCTTTTTTAAATATATTTTCCATCACTCCAAAATCGTTTTTCTTTGATGTAGGTGAATCAGTTATTTGGGGCATAAATTCACAAACAAACTGTGATCTAATTACAAACTTTTTCTTAAGTTTGACGTAAAACAAAAGTGTCATAAGCTAATTGTATTAATATTATTTTTAAATTTAGATTTTGCCAGTGAATGTGGCATGGAAAACCATCTAGAAGTTCCTTCGATCTGAAGGTAAAAGAACAATTTTTTCAGATTGTTCTGAAGATTTGAATTGAACTCGGTGGCAGACTACCTATCCTACAAAAAAGGATTCTAAAAGGAAAGGGTGGTACATTATCGTATCCGGCGCAGTAACACCGTACGCTAATGGGGACAGGTTCTCGTTCGTACGTTTGTGGTATCCTTTTAACCACAGATCGCCTTGTTGAAGTATTTACCCTACCAATTCCTCTGGGGTACGTCTATGCAGCACAATAGATGTTGTATTTCCGAACTGACTCAAGGCCGCGCCGTCCAAGTGACTTCGAAAACTTCAAAAACTAATAAAATCCTTAAACCTCTTCTTCTCTTTCCTTAAAAAGACCCTCCATACAGAATCCGCAAAGGTGATCTAGAACCTGAGGCAAATTATTTTCGTCAGGGCCACTTGTGTGGGATTGATGTAAAAAATAAATGTCGCAACTTCTAAAAAAAAACTGTTAGATTATCCGTGAATCACCTTCATTCGAATTTAATGGCCCGTAGATAGTTTTTATTCGCGGAAGCGGAAAAATAGTTCAGAGCGCTTATTGTAATTTGTACGTTGGAAGGAGGATGAATCATATGAAGAAGCAGTTTGTCATAATTCTCAATTTCGCACAATCAATTATTTATTTATATGAAAACAAATCACTTCGTATACACCAATTATTTGATCAACATTGTCGACATGTTTCAAAATCGATGGTTTTTTCGCCAGGATAAAATTAAAATTTTAAATTGAAGAATTAACTATATTATTTTTTCCTATTTCCTATTTTTTATTATTTTTTCCTATTAAAAATTGTTTCGCGCTTACCCTGTACTATGTAAAGCGCACTTGCCCATTTCAGATTTGTAAAGTAGCGCTGGGAAACGGGTTTGCCAGCCACAAGAAAGCTGTTGCTACATTATCATTATTATATTATAAACCCATGTATCACAGAACAACAGCAAACGTAAAGCGGATTTCCTCCGTATGCAAAGAAAATGAGAAAACACGTTAGAAAGGAATTTTCATACATAGCTTTTAGAGGAAACACCGCTTCTGTAGCGGCAAACCAACCTCACCTTCGAAGAATGTGAATATAAAATAAGCTTTTAGTAGTTTGTTGAATGGCAGAGGTAATTTCAGACCGTGGCGCAGATCCGAGATACTAAAAACTATGCATATATATGGTTACTTCATTTACGTGTTAGCATATGCATAGAAACTATGCCACCCCACTTTATTTCTCTGTTATGAGAATTTTTTTTTGGAAAGAAACCGCAATACAACACTGTATTTGGTATGTTATCATAGAAGACAGAGATAAGGGAAGGTGGAGGAGGAAGTTAATTATTAGGTAGTTATGTATTTCTTATTTTTCTCGTACATTCTCCTACTGGATGTTGGCTAACATCGGGGAAGAAAACTGGGATCAAATTATAAATTGTTTGAAGTTGCCTTCTTCGGTTCCATGCAAACTCAGAATCAACTCAACTCAAAATTCAACACCGATTAGAAGCGTCATTAAAAGCTATGTTTTATTTTTAAATAGGCCATACCCTATCCTAACGTAACCTATTTAACAATTTTTTTATATTTATTTTTTACATCACTTTTAATGACTTTTCAAAGGAGGTTCTGAGTTGATTTGAATCTGAGTTTTCCAGTCGCCGCCTTCTTCATAAGTTTTGACTAACATTGTTTCAACAATTTCTCATTCATGTTTAATGGTAAAAACAATGATTTTAATTTAAAAATTGGAGGTAGGTACCTCGTATATGTGATTTTAATTTCTTAAAGTCTCTTTAAAAATGATTTTTTGAAGAGTGTACCAACGATAAAACCAGATTTTTTTTTTACATTAGCGTCACGTAGGATGCTCTAAGGAAAAAATCCCTCAGGGTGATTGATCCTCCACCCTGTCTCATTTTCGGTAATGCTGCTTGGATAGTTTAGGGTTATGAAGGAGATGAAGTTCTGGGAAGGAAAAAGTATGAGGGGTGGGTAGGAAACTGGTGGTCAATGTATCCAGGAGTGACGAACGCATAAATCCCTCCTTCACGTTGCGGTGCAAGCGGGTCGAGAAAGTCTGGCTGAAGAGGTCTAGGTTAGGTCTCCCTCAACCTGTCTCTCCCAATCCGGCCCACCACGCAGTAGGTGGGCAAACGCAATCGCCGCCAAGACCTATTTAATTCTGACCCATGAACTCGTGCACCCCTGCTCAATTACCAAACATAGCGAACTATCTGAAGTGACTTTCGTTAAATCTCAAATCGTATCTACTAAATTCATATTTAATTTGTATAGCGCATAATATATTATGAACTTGGGAGTATTTTTTAAACGACTTCGAAATGGAGGAGGTTCTCAATTCGACAATTTTTTTTTATTTTTTTATGTTTGTTACCTCAGAACTTTCGATTGGGTGAACCGATATTGATGATTGTTTTTTTATTAGAAATCTGGTGCTTTCCGTGTGGTCCCATTTTAATTTGGTCCAGTTCTGACAGTGGGATTCATGAGAAAACCATATATGTCTTAAATTTGCAATAAGTATGTGCGCGACAAATAGACGAATAACTCAATATTACGCCAACAGATTTTGATAAATTTTTTTTTGAAGTAAAACTTCTTTACGCACGCTCGTCACTAAAAATCAAAAACTAAACCAAAATTTTAACAAAACAAAAACGACTTAAAAAATGCACTAAAAGGTAAAAAAATAATTTCGGAGTTAATGAATTAATTTTTGGAGTCGGTGTCGGCCAAGATCTCCACATCTCACCTATAACTACCTATGTATGTAGTTATCTTGTCTGACACCGACTCCAAAAATAACAATCGTACGAAATAATTTTTTTACTTCTCAGTGCATTTTTTGAAGTCGCTTTTTGTTTTGTTAAAATTTTTGTTTAATTATTGTTACTGTTGTTACGAGTATTTATTTTAATTTTATTTTATTTATATTTGGGAAAGTTGACAGCAAATCAGAAATTACACAATAATACAATTATAAAATGGTTAATTATGACAAATTATAAACTTTCCACAGATAAAAATAGTAAATTGATGTGTGACATTATAAAGGTGTTTACTTAATTAGTTCATTTTTAGTTACATTATGTGAGGGGGCAAGGAGAAATATAGGATAAGGATTAAAAGGCTAAGGACGCGAATATACAGGGGGGAGGGGTAGATTGAACTTCCTAGTTTGAGTCATGTTGCTTTGTGAGATTTTGTTTTATGTCATGTAACGTTAAGTTAAGTTTATTAACGTTCATTAAGCATTGCATCTTTCTACACAAACATTTTTTATTTCTTCAGAATTAGTGAGCAGGAAATAACAATAAAGAATACCAGAAAAACGTAAAATGAGTTATGATTTCGGGCAAAAGATGTATGATGACTCAAAGCAATTCCAAATGAGGATCATTTCATTGTTTCTGTTTCCATTTCGTTACCTAATCAACCGCCGCGCCGTGCCGCGGAATGCGTCAGTGTTGGTAAGAAATAACTGTATCAGTATTGGTACCAAAGAACTGTCTTATTTGTAAAGCAGACTAGGAAAAACTTTACAATGCCACAAACACCGCTTGAATAAAGAGGTGGCAATTCACTGCAGTGGAAACCAATAGATAGGACCAATGTAGGGTTTAAAAGAGAAATTTACTACCGGAAAAAAATAATTGAAAGTATCGTTAATCAAACTAATTGCACGGCGTACATTTCAAATATTTCAACGAACGCGCAGCAATATCTTTATAACTTGGAGGACCAAGAGTACCGCCGTCTTAGGAACCATTTATTGGATTACCAACACCTATGCCATAGGTCACCCCAAGTAAGCAGGAATACCGGGGTTCATGGGGTGAGGTTTATCTAAATCTCGGTAGCGGGTGCCTCTGCCTTGTAATAAATTGATTCTAGAGGCTCAAACAATGTTACTTTGTTTGAACCACTTGTATATTTGTTTGAAGCCGACCGGTTTCGGAACGGTCGTTCCGAAATCGAAAAAATTCAACAAAAATTCCTAAGACACATAAATTTTAAACTCGGTATTCCCATTTAAAACATAAACTATAATTACTTGATGAAAGAATTAAATTTAATAAAACTCTCAGATCGAAGAATTATATCTGACTTAATATTTATGTTCAAAATTGTAAATGGTAGAATAGACAGTCCTGATTTAACTAAGCTCGTCGACTTTCATGTACCCACTAGAGCAACTCGCTCCAAAATGCTATTTAATTGTAACAACACCAGGACTGAGTACATGAAAAACTCGCTTGTACCTAGGTTACATGAAGTTAGTAATACATACGAAGATGGGGCGGATCTATTTAACTGCACGAAAGCTAGGTACAAGAAGGCTATTCTATCAAATATCTTCAATCAATAAGTATAAATTTTATTTTACACTAGTATTATATGTAATTGTAGCTCCTTGTGTCACTTCTCAACCAAATGCCACAACCAACTTATTATCTCTCTTTAATTATATCTTATGTACAACTATGATATTGTGACATGTCATGTAATCTGTATTTATGGTATATTTATACCGTTAATGTTAATAAATAAATAAATTAGTTTATCAATTTAAAAAAAATAAGAAATAATTAAAATTTTATCAATCAAACGAGTATAATGTTTTTATGAAAACTCGTTACATTACGACTTCTATTAAAATATACTATTCATATAAAAAAAAAGTAATAAATGAATCAGAATAAAGGTTTTTTTCCTAATTTCCTTTATCGTTTACTATTTCCCTGAATGCATTTGTCTTATTGCATTTTGTTACATTGTTTAGCGATAGTGTTAAAAACTTGAGAGAGGCCAACACCCATGATATTTTTACCATCACATTGTTAGGGAACAATTATTATAATTATAGTACGTTGTCAAAAATAACATTATTTTTTGTTGTGCGGGTAGGTACTTATATTGAGATTTGATTCGAAACATATTATAATTAGGTTGGGTTGTTCCCAACGCCGAGTCCAGAACAGGCCTTGGAGTGCTTCATGCTACGTGATCAAGTCAGTGCCATCGAGCAACCATATAATATAGTTTACAAGTGGCGGCGATTGTTGTTGATGCTCGTTGTGATGTTTTACAGCAAAAATTTTAAATAAATAGAGTGACTACACTATTTTATACATTTGACAGCACTATTTGCGGTGGCTCGCCGGCACGTGTCGAAATACGTCATTTTAATTTTGCAATATATGTTTTCAACAGTTCTCGTTAAACGCCGATTCTCGTTGCGTTTCAGTTTTTTTTTACAGTTTTTAAACAGCTGTCAAGCACGCACGGCCATATTTTGGTGCTTGTCAGTTGATCACGATGAGACGCGCGTGAATCAAGTTCGATAGTCGCTATCTACTCAAAAACCGTGTAAGATAAATAAACACTACAGAAATTTTACATAGAAACACAGAAAACAAAATACACTACATCTAACTTATATTGTCGACAGCCTCCGCGGTCGAAGGAAAAGGCTCTCGACTAGCGATTCGAGGTCCGCGGCCACGGTAGTTTCTTTAGAACAAACTAGCTACACAAAAAGATTTCAGCGATGTTTTCATTTATGTGCAACATAATGCCCACAATATAGAAAACAGTCCATAGTATTAGGTTCTAATCGATAAATAAATTAAAACAATACGCGCAATACATATGTGGCAAGGTTTTAAACACGACACTTTGGAAGTGCTTGTCGCTCGCCCTGCGGTCAATCTCTTTCCGGTGTGTTCGCTGTTCGGTCGTTAGTGGTGTTATTTGAAATCGGAGAGAAATTACTTCCAGAAATAAATTGAAGTCAATAGTATGTTCTTTCAAATTTATTTAAGTATTTATTAATTTGCCCACTCAAATTATTATTAATTAAAAAATCGAGAAACCAGTATTTACGATTATTTGCCAAAGTTTGATTAGATTTTCCAAATCGTGTACTGATTTGTACCTCTGAATGAAATAATTTTAATATAAAACCATACTTTATCTAAATTGTCTTATAGAATTTATCTGCTCTTACGTGCTCTTTTGATTTTTGCGTAGCCTGTACCCATGATCTATTATTTGGATATTTTAGAGCTGTTAGAAGAAAAAAGGCACGTCAAAGGTGAATTATGCTGCAATATGGAATGTTTATGAACATATAAACATTTTTCAAAGAAAAATAATTTCACGAGACTCGAGAAAAATTTACTAAAGAAGCAAATCACTTCATTTCTATTAATCTTTCATAGAAAATAGGTTTAAGTCGGAAGAAGTACTTTGAAACTCAAGTCAATTACAGGACATCAGTAGTTCTTACATCATTCCGATAGGATTAATTTCAAAAAAAGCTCCGAAATCTCGAAACGAAGATTGTAGAAAAATCAGGGGTTTCCATACTCGAAAAGCATCGCTTTCCAACGCAAATGAAGATCTGTTTCATACACTACTTATAAGTCCGGATCCTATAATATTCGGAATTGTCACAATATAAAGAAAATGTCTCATTGTCTTACCTAATGATGTCTTAAAATTATTGACGATTTCAGAAGTGCCAGCGAAGAAACTGCAGAAATCTATAGACAGTCCCACTACGGAATATTATCATTTAACAATAGTGACTACAGTGACTCGGCCAGTAGTTCGTTAACAAATGTCATTTGGTTTCATTCCTTTATTTTGTTATAAATAATATTTTTTAACTAAAATTACCTAGAATAAGCACACTATTATTGACTTTTTTGAACCATTGCAATTGTACTACACGCGTTGTTTTAGTATTTTATTTTGATTTGAAAATTCTGTAACAGTGGTTAAAATAAATGTATATTTTTTAAAGTTTTTTTTTTAATGTATTGTGACCCTTTTGCATGAAAAACTATTTTTGTCTAGCAAGATTGTGTTTTGGGATCACTGTGGCGCGTGTTCAAATCCCAGTCAGCACAGATAAATTTTATTTAATTGATTTGTGATTTCACAATTTAAAATAATATAAGGCATAATTGCGGCACGTTTCTGAGTGGAAGATACTCTCAGTATCGTTCTGTTGTAAGACCACTATTCAGAATTAAACCGTTGCATGAAATGGCTTTAGCCGTGTTTAGCGACCAGATCTGAATAGCCTGGTACTCTCCCACATTCCTATCCCCTATCTCCTTCTCTCCCTACTTACCTACAGCCTTACAACATACCCCAATTCGGGATGCCCTCCCCTCACTGGCTCCCAATGTCAAAATATTTTTTTTTTATATCTCAGGATTGAAATGTAGGTTTTTTTAAAGTCACTTGAATTCTAGTTGAGTTGACACCCAAATAAAATACCCAAATAAGCTAGGAAAAATAATGTTTTAGAAGTAAGCAAATATTTTCCAGGGTAAAAATACGATTCGCGGAATAAAAAAAGATTTTCATTAGTGGATTAAATCGAGTTTTAATCGGAATTCTTACACTTAGAAATTCACGAAACGCTCTTTGATCGCAGATGTTTGCAAATATATTAAATCTCTCTCTCACAGGTGCCAGCAAGACGTCGATTGCAGGTAGTTGTAATATGTATGCATAGGGCGGAGCGGGGGGCGGGAATAGGACCATAGATCACAAAGGGCAAAAAGCGCCGAGAAAAGGTTAACCCTAAGGTATGGCAGTCACGTAGACTAGGGACAGCTTGTGTGTAAAAAACTATCCTTCAAATATCAGTCCTCGTCTGCTGAACTACCTCACTTTAGGGGACCACGGACATTCCACCCAAGAAATATGCACAAACACAAAGTTTATGGTGTAATTTATTTTCATACCTTTATTTTTGACAAGTTTTTGCGGCTGAACTTGGTATTTTCGAGTGAATTTCATCCAATATGAGAAAAAAAAAACACTATATACTGTAAAATGCCTTACGTAGTCAAATATGAATACTTTTTATGCTCTGTGAGTTTTGCAAAGTATTATTTTTGTAACGCATACCCTCTATTATTTTTCATTTTATGTTCTCCTAGAATGCGCGGCCTTTGTACTATGGCAACCCGTACCAACTTGCATCGAAACATATCAGTACTTGATTACTTAGGGGAGCGCGCATTTACTCGTTGATTTGCATTTTATTTTCCGATTGTTTTTATCAAACGCAAGATGCTTTGAGTTTTAATCATGTCAGTGAAACTGCAAAGCTTAAATAAGATAATATTTTGGGTTAAAACTTTCTTTTAATGGACAAGTTCTCGTAGTTTTGTTTTATAAAATTCGTGAGTGTGGTTAAACGTTAAACGAAATAAGATGTTTTACTTCAATTAACCACAATAGAAAAAAAAATGTTTAGATTTATTAGCACATGCGACGATGTGAGCTAACTTAAACATTAAAAAAGCACCTTACCAAATTTAATGTGCTTTTTGACGAAAATGTGGACGAAAGTATCTCAAAAGTAGCTCTTCAAAAGTTTAGCCTGCTTCTTTGGTATCTAGCTGGAGAAGATGTTATCTTGTCACTATTCGATGATGAGGTCGCTTCTTCGACTCGTTCTTGTGTTCGGCTGTGGAACGATTTGCCTGTCTCTCTGTTTCCTCCTACCTGCAATATGGGTCTATTCAAGACCAATGTTCATTCCTTCCTCTCCTCACAAAGACCCTCCACACTGCATCTCAGATGACATAGGCCTCGAGGGAAATTATTTTCCTTAGGGCCTCCTGTGTAGAGAAAATGTAAAAAAAAGGTTAACGAAGAAATAAACGTAAAAATGCTAACAAATTTATCAAAAGACAACATACCGAGCTCTGGTAAACGATACATCCCATCAAAAGAAGAACTTTGTAGTGTATTATAGGTAAGTCCGATAGATAAATGGTGTGTACTACTTTTCACGTATCTGATTTGATTTAATGCTTTGTATTCTATCTTTTGTTTAAGAGAAAAATGTTGACGATTTCATTTCGAACAAGAGCATGAACTTATTCTCTCTCAAAACTGATGGCGGTTTTCTTCGCGAGTGCCCTTCGTGGAAGACCAACGTCTCGTTCTGGCAATTAAAAGAACTGTATCCATGCTGAAGGCCGTAAACGATACACCTGAAAGGGCTGAAAAGTTGATTCGAGACGTTCACGGTTTGATCAAGGAAGTACGAAAACAGTTTTGGTTACGTTGTGTGCAAGAACACAGAAAAATGCATCCTGAAAAAAAAATATTTGAAGAGAAAATGTCCATTATCGTATTTTTTATTGTAATTGGGATAATTGCGTTGTAAATTTTAATATTATTTAGTTATGTCATCCTATAAAATCCTAGTGCAAAATTTCAACATGAGACTGTCGTCAAGTGGGCACGGGTTGCTATTATCCTAAATTGATAGTATTTCATAATTGACTGCTTAGGCCAAATCTAAAAAAAATTGAAGTTTAAAAAGAAGTTTAGGACACCAAAATATTCATAAATGTAGGTACGTAGCTATTTTTCAAGATATTTCCTCGTTTATTAAAAAAAAACTCACATCTGGGGCGCTTTGTAGGGTAAAGTGGTAAAATGTTCGTAAAGGTGGTTATAATTTATTGGAAATATGAGCTTGGGACATGGGTCATATTGATTAAATCTTACTTGAGTATGCTGTTATTATACAGAAACAGAGTGAACTGATTTTTTTTTTAAATTTTGTATAAAACTAGACCAATATGGCGGTAGCGTTGATTTTTGCTCTTACCTAGTTGCAATTTTGATAAAATCAATATTTGTTAAATTCGAAAGAAAACTTTTATCGGCAATTTAAAGAAGACTTTTCGAGTCAACAAGTCAATTGAAACAATTTGGCTATCTCTTCAAGAAAGAATATTGTTATTTAAAAATATTTGATCAATTTCACGAGCAGAAAAAAACAGCATACGAACTCGCGAACAGTCCACAGAAAGGATTGTCTTCTACCTGCCAACGAATAAATTAAGTTCGGCGAAAACAAGATTTTCAAAAACAAAAATGTATTTTTGTGAATTTATTATGGTGTTTATTGCAGAAAAAACTAGTACCTTTAATAGTACCTAATAATGTCACAGCTTTATTTGTAATACGAAGAGCCGTCATATTTCATTTCAAGTAAGCTTTACTATAACAAATAAACTGATTTGAAAATAAAAGATTTACTAACTCCATTCAGTGGTTACGTTTTATACGTGTTGTTAAATAGAAGCAAATCTGAAAAAGTATAATTAACAACATTAAAGAAATTCCCAACGCCATTTCTCCTCTCAGCCAACAATAAAAAAGGTAAAGTGTAAAATTTAATAAAGAAGATTTAGCAGAATTGCGAAAAACCGGCTGACTGGAAATGCGTAGGTACTTGAATAAAAACACGATTCTCCCGACAACGTCATATCGTTTTTTTGGGACAGTGATATTTACCACACGTGTTGGTATTCGAGGTACTGATAATATCTCTTTGACGCAGTTTGGCATGATAACTACTATTTTCATAGAAGCTATTGTTTTATTATTAAACTGTTCAATGTTATTGAAGTTAAACCAATATTTGATATTTTGACGTATGCCAGCTTTGAACTCCACAACATAAATACATTTCGGGAACATGGATTATATTGGTCGGACATTTCTAGAAAGTTTCCACTAATAGTTTTAATTCTCAATATCTATGTATGTATGTTAAATGATAGAATCAAGGGATAGGGCAAGATAGAATCAAGTATTAATAATAATAATAATAATAGTTTATTCCAGAATGTATGCAGAGGTAGTGCAATGCAATACATTCCATATTTTGAAACAAAAAATGGGTTAATGTTAAAAATAAAAATAAAGTAAATAACAACATATAAATAAATTTAAAAAAAAGCGAATAAGCGTGAAAAACATGAGAAAAATAATAATAAATAATAAAATTAATTCATGCAGCTGTTTACGGAGGGTATTTCATAGTCTCCCGTCTCCAGAGGGCCATCAGGGGGGACTCCAACCAGGTAGTCATGGCGGTGGTGATTGCATTCTTCGATTGGCGTAGTCTGCGCCATAAACTTCCCATGCGGTGGCGGAGAAGTGCTCGGAAAGTGTGCACTCGTCCCTCCAGGAACATTTCCGTAGCACTGCAGTATCTCGGTAGGCGGAAAAGTTGACGGTATGCGTTGTTGTAAGCAACCTTTAACTTGTTCCATTGGGATGCAGTGTAGTCAACCCACAGTTCTGATGTGTACAGCGAGGTACAGAAAGCGTTGAACAATATTCTTTTTACTTTTGGGCTGCATAGGTAAAAACGTCTTGACAGCATACCCGCTCTAACAGATGTCGCTCTTCTCTGCCTTTCCATATCCTCGATATCCTTAAGGTCGTCTGTGATGATGTGTCCCAGGTACTTAATGCTGTGATAAACATTCATTAAAATAAGTGTGATAATAAAAAATTCTCTGCCTTTCCATATCCTCGATATCCTTAAGGTCGTCTGTGATGATGTGTCCCAGGTACTTAATGCTGTGATAAACATTTATTAAAATAAGTGTGATAATAAAAGAAAAACTCCACAAACTCTGCCATGTAGTCTGCTGTCTTCGGTCCATCTTAGACTCAAGACTCTATAGAATCTTATAATTTGACCTTTTTCCATTCAATAGAACTATATGGTATTATGTGATGGGGTGGTTATGCTTAATCCATTATCAATCCTATTAATTCAGTTCAAAAAGTAATTTTGAGATATGTTTTTTTATATACCAACCTACCCACCCCTCAAAACAACTCTGCTAAAATCAAAGTCTTAGATATTCGATGTTTATTATTATAAGCATACATTAAATGTGGAGAAATACCCAACTCCACAACATCAAGTACATTCCCGCTTTTCATCAAACCTGGATTGCGCGGTACATAAAACTAGAACCGCATTCGCTCAACGACAATAATTCTGCTTCATCGTTCCTAAATATATAATGCTTTGAGCTCCGATATAAAGTTAAAAAAATTTTTCCCTTTTTTCTACCCGTGTACAATATTGGATATTTGAAAGGGGGTGAGCTTTTTTTTAAATTATCCGTATCGAAACATATATATTTCATATATAACATAACATATTTCATTATCTTTATTAAAAGTTTAATTCATTTTACTCATGTTTGTACTAATCGTGAGAGGGTGAGCTTTTTTGAAAATTATACGAATTGAAAATTACACTTAACATATTTCATTGATCTTTTTAAAAAGTTTAATTCATTTTTGTACTGGTTGGTATTTCTTGGGAGGTCCCCACCACTCTATGCGGTTGTTTTATAAGTTCTATGATTTTTACTTCTTTCACAGGGGAGGTCTTATAATGCACCCTTACGTATTTTTTAATCTTGCGTTTTAATATTACCTGAGTATTTTATATCCATTTTCTAAAAAATGTGTACTTTATCAATCGGTTTAATTATGGGTTTGATTTTCGTTAAGGTTTATATATGTTTTTATTTTTAATATTTATTTGTGCCTCTTCACTATTCTTATTAGTATATTGTAATTTTAGGCTTGGGCCTAGAATGGTGGTCGTAATAATACAAATAAATGTTGTAAAGTAAAATTTATATATAAAATGATAAAAAACAATGGTTAGTTACCAAATTTAATAATAATTTAATTTGACTTCTCTTCCGTACAATACTTTTGTTAATGTTTTAATTTTATTATATGAATTCCGCACAAGAGTCCAAACTGCTCCCAACCATCTGAAGTCTGTGAAATTATGTCATCTTCAACCGTAAATGGTGAGGCTAAAAGGAATAGGAATGAGAAGTTGATGGGAAAGATGAAGGATTGGAAGTAGGTAACTATCTTTTCAGATTTAGTTACAAAACATGGCTCAAGCTATTTCAAGAAACGATTTGTCTTTTAATGGTGGTCTTTCACCAGCGACAGAATAGGTATCGACCATTCCACCGGAGATATGGAAGCGATCGGTTAAATATAAAAAAAGTTAAATGAACTTTTTAAAGAGTAGGTCATTCATAAATATGTATTAGTTCTCAGTTTTGATTGATTCATTTCAAACCTACCACCGAAAACTCACCTAGTATTCTTCGTATCGATGCCCGTAGGTGAAAAATATAATTTATTTTTTCCCAATGTGAATCTGGATTTTCAGGTGCTCGGCAAATGGTGAAAAATTTTTAGCGTTGCTTTCCGGGACCACACCATGTACGAATATGATTTCTCTCACAAACACTTCCAGGCATCTGAATCATCAAATATATTCTTTAAACTTAATAATACGAGAAGTAATTACTTGAAAGTGGCGGATTTTTGATGTTGAGTATTTAAAATGAGTTTCGTTCTGTATTTCATTAAGAAATATTCGTTTACTGACTGAAATTGTGCGAACACGTAGATTACGAAACCTGACTGTTCAGAAATCATTTTGGCAATACTTTACAGGGAAAGGTTCATAAAACTTTGTATGGAATAACTTGGTGCAAAATACGTGGAAGCTGAAAGCAATTTATTTCAAACATTACTCCAATGCAGTATATTGCAATAATCTCAATGAGAATACTGCAAACTTTGAATTAAATGTGGTTTATCATTCAAACGCTCGCGTGCCCTGAGCTACAGAAATTTGACGTGAAGGAAGATGCTTACTACAAAAACTTGCATCCTCCACAAAAAAAATTCCGCAAGACTTTCAACTTCAGACCTTTTTTGTTTTTGAGTTACTGTCTATCCGCTATCTGATTCTTGCCCCCTTGAAATGGTTTATTTAATTTTCACAAATCAATGCATTTACCTGCTTTATGTGTATTATAAAATGATAAATTTTTACAAAGCGAAATATCTACTTACCTATCTGAGAGTAAAATAACTAGGTAGGTAGTTACATAGTGTAAAAGAGACATTATTATCTTATTTCAATGTGCCTGAGAAAGATATAGAAATTTTTGCAGAGAGATAAAACAACCTTGAAAATATTTGAGATTTTTACGGCCAAAAGTATTATCGTGATTTATTTTTGGGGTATTAGCCGTGTTGTGATACCCCAATAATGGACGCTGTAAGGCTGTCCGAAACGTTGGCCAAAGAAGAAGGTAGCACAACACACTCAATATCCTAAAAAAATCACGAAAAAAACATTACTAATTTATTTATTTTAATTTTTTATTAATCTTCCAGAAGTCGCGCCCTTGCATTACCACAGCCGTTCTGAATCTGGACGACTATAGCATTAATTATTGTTCGAAATTGGTAACCTAGATTCCTACCCACCCCTCATACCTATTTTCTTAACAGAACTTCCTATAATTCCTTTCCCTTAAGAAACCCTTCATACAGCATTCACTAAGATGACATAGGCCCTGAGTGGAATTAATTTGCTCAAGGTCTCCTGAGTGGAACTAATGTAAATAAAATAAACTTATATAAATTAATGTATTTTTGAGCGAGGTTAATATGAACCATCCTGTACCTGAGGATTTTATAATGGTGAAACTATTTTAACATTAAACCTTTCAAAATGAGTCACGGGAAAGTATTGTTGCACAGTAACTACATTCTAAAGTAACACATCTACTATCTCTTAATAGTGAAAAAACTCACGTTATACCATTTGCAATAAAATCAAAGGACGTTCCGGTAAATTTTGATATAATTATACATGACAATTCTAAAGATCTCAAAAAAAATAACTGTAAAATAAACTGTTCCACATTAAAAATTTCGAATAAAATTAAATACTTAGGAATAACAATAGACAAAAACCTGAACTGGAAAGATCAAATCAACCTTACCGTTAACAAAATAAGGACAATTTATTTACATATTTTAAAAAATCCGAAACTTTCTCTCATTAGAAAATCTAATATCAGTCTACCATGCTATAGTACAGTCAAATCTCCAATACTCTGTAGTAAGCTGGGGAGCTGCGTACAAAACAAATCTACTCCCTGTTGAAATTGTGCAACGTCAAATTATAAAAATTATATTGAAAAAACGAAGAGATTATCTAACTCACTTTATTTTTGAAGAATTTAAAGTATTAAAATTTAATGATCTAGTTTGAAAAAATATAATAATTTAAATAATAAAAGAAAAACAAAATCATAGCTGTTTAACTGAAAGTCGTACTCGTCAAAAATATATATTTCCAACACAAAAATGTAACAACTTATTTGCACAACATCATTACACATATCTAGGAAAAAAATACTTCAATAGCCTATCTGAAAAAATAAGAACAATCGAAGACGATAAATGCCTACTAAAAGCAATAAAAGAGCAATTTAAAGTAAAAATAATAAATTGATAAAATTTATCATAATAACTTATATAACTTGTAAATTTGTTTTTTTTTAAATTATCTACTACAATTAAATTTAAAGATACAAAATATATTTTGTTAATATATTTTAAATATTTTCTCATTCCGATACTCGTCCCTCTTCTAATCACAAGCGTCTGCTTCTATAGAAGAGAAATATCATACAACAAAAAAATCGATGAAAATTTATTATGTAGTTTATTTGTATCAAAGAAGGTTATTTTGAAATATAAATAATAAATTTTTTATGTTATTTTTGCTGTATAAATAATGTATTTTATGTAATAAATACATTAAAATATATATATGTATAAATATATGTATATATATATATAAAAAACAATATAAAGACGATTTATAACTTGACTAAAACTGTACGCGATATCTTAATCCACGATTCTTCCAACATCCGCGCCCTTGCAAGTGTCAGGGATCGAATACACATTTAATTAAACTAAATTAAACTAATTATTCCGAGCTTATTTCAAGGGCTGCCGACATTTGGGGTGAGCCCGCCCACTGAATTCTGTTCAAGTTGTTTAAAGCTAAAGTTTTAAGTATGTATTCAAGTTGTTTCAGGCTTAAGTTTTAAGTAGATAAATTCTGAACTGGACCACCCAATATTCTTTTGATTAATGTGAATACCGCACATTGCCCCACTGCCCGGAGCCATTTAAACTACGAGTTTGTATGTAAGAATCATGACAGATTCAATTGGGGAATGTTGTGGAAGCGGATGGTTGTGAAATAAGGGTTTCATGCCAACTCAGAATGAAACCAACTCAGAACCACCTAAGAAAGGTCATTAAAGGCTATGAAAAAATAATTTTAAAATAACCGGCAACACTAAACTAACTTAACCTATCTAACCTATTTTTAAATTATTTTTTTAAATCACTCTTAATGACCTTTCTGAGGTGGTTCTGAGTTGGTTTAATTTTGAGTTGGCCGGTCACTGAAGTAAGTACGTGGCTTTTCAGTTCTTATTACTAAATATAGCCTTTTAGTGCAAAGTTCCAATCAAATCTTTTTCATTTTGAAATTTTATAATTGTGTAGAACCGACACCATCTAATATCGTAGTAACATCATGGTTGATCTTATCATTTTACTATTAATCACGTCTGCATAAAATAGTATTTTCCTTCTAAAAAAGGCATTGAAAAGTGATATAAAAAACCGGTGGCATCGCGATTGATACAGTTTTTTTGTTAGTTGGCTTGCGTTTCATCAAAGGACGACTACCTGATTCTAAAATATTTTGAAAAACTTCTATTTCGAATCTCTTTGGATTTCATTTAATTTATTGGCATAGGTTAAAAAACTTATTTTTCCGTTCACAGTTCTATTTTATTGCAACTCTTTACGTAGGTACCTATTATACAGGGTGTTAAGGGATGACTTTAACCAGTGCTTCCTGAGATTATTTGGAGTAAAAAATGTAAATGAAATTTTGGTCTCCGTTGACTTTTTTGGTGACTTTTTTTTCAACAAAAAAATCTTCCGCATGTCGTTACTGGTCACTCAGCCGAATAACCGATCAACCTCTAACCCCGCCTCCAACTGTCCAACATCTACCATTTTTTTATGTTTTGTAGAAAAAAAAAACATCAAAAATGTCACCGGAGACATTGACGTAAGACCGGAGACCAAAGTTTTATTTACATTTTTTACTCCAAATAATGTCAGGAATCACTGGTTAAAGTAAGTCAAGTACGTCCCTTAACACCCTGTATTTATCTTTCACCAGGATACAGAATCTTGGATTTCTAAGCTGCCTGTAAAAACCACTCTGGTTAACAATATATAATTTATAAAAAAGCATGAAATTGTTTTCAATGTAAAATTCACCACAAAAACTAAGGTTTCAGGACCTGAAACTTTATTTTGGTCGATTGCGTTCATTCCGTTTTGGCAAATGCAGGCAGTAAATGTATATTTTATATTATTTGTAGCTATTGATTCGTTCAGTTTTATTTTGGCTGAAGTATAATACTCGTTTGTAGACTATTTACAGTATTTGGTAAAAATCGGTGATTCGATAAAAATCTGTTACCATTTACTATTCTGTTATGATTTTAGTTTATTTCATTCTTCTCCTGTCTTGGTACTCGTAAAAAAGGTATTTTTCATGAATATATGTAGAAAGGACCCGACCATTCAGGTCTGATCTCTATCGGTGCATAGTGTTTCGTAACGCCAAAATTCATTTAGAAATTGTAACTGTCGCAACTAGGTCTCGAACCCAGAACTTCTCGTCTTACCGGGACGAACGCTATGAAACCGTAATATTTGTCAATCTCATATTTAAAATTTCAGAATTCACAACATTTTCTCGACTGTTTTTTTTTTCATATATGTATTTGAAAACTACCTTCTTCATTGGAAACAATCGTTCGAAGAACCTGTATGTAACCTAGATAGTGTCTTGGATAAATTATGATCGATTTTATTTATATGGAACACCTATTGACCTTTTTGTAAAAGTATTATTAGACTTATCATTATCTTATTATTATCTTTTCATTTTTCTGTATCTTGTTCTCTTTCATATTTTCGTTTAGATTATAAGTGTTATCTTCTTCTTCAATGATGTATCTTTTATTTTTTCAAATAAAAAATAAAAATCAACTTATAAACATATATATCTACTTTTTAACAGATCGGAAATAACATTTAGGTTAAATTAGTTAGTTCTGGGATTTATAATCATTAAGCCTTAACTACTCAATGTAAATGTGTTCTGAACTGTGGCAGCTTTCTTTGATTATTTCACCCTTAATTTGACGTTGAATTTATCCTAGCCGAAGGGCAGATCTGCAACGCAGCCAAATCCCTCACAATGGACGAATGCACAATAACTACAAAATTGTCAGTTAATATTTTGTTTCTTTATCATTATATACAAAATAGGGTTACATTATTAGTGGATTTTTCGACCACCATGCTAGGCTGATGCCATGTTATGGTGGTCGAAAGTATTATGGATATTCAAAAGTGGCTGATAGATTAGTGTTATCAGCAATGTAAGAAATAAATCAAAACAAAACAAAATAAATAATTAAACAAAAATGCTTTAGAAAAAGTCAAATAAATAATAGAAAAGACAATGGGTAGGCTATGGGATAAAATACAAACACGATTATTCCGTTATTATATTAATAGTTTCGCGAGAAAAAAAAAATCTAAGATAACGTACATTAATTTTAAATGTCGACTCTTTTACGTATTCTATTCACGTAGGTACGAATACGAAATATAAACTTGTTTCAATTATTAGCACGTACCGGCTGAAGATTGCGGTATCGTATCATGTGTAGATTATACATTACACGTCCAATTGTGGTGCAGAGTACGAAATAATCTTAATATGGCAAATATCCCCCTCGGTCACGATCAGTATACCTTCTGGCTTCTGTGTCCCTAATCCCTGGACCAGCTTCAATTAACCCCATTTTTCCTCTCAGTAAGCAACTTCAATTTCGTTGGAGATCAGCTGGGAACATGTCCACAATCACCTCATACTCCAAACCAAATCCATTCCTCTTTATCACACAAATCTCCATTCCGGATATTATTATATTTCGGGAAAATGTAAATATATGTGAAGTGTGATCAGAAACGCTGACGTTTTTGGCATGTTTGACTTACTTCTCGGGAAATAAAAATATTTATGAAAATCCGAATGCATTATTTGTTCGTGGTTTTGAATTTTATTCATTCTGTGATGGAAGGTTATTTTACCAACCAGAATTTTCAAGGTAATAATGAAAATACACAATCGATATTTTATCGCAAGCTCTGAAATATACAAACTGATCGTTCGTTTCCGCGCAGTGGTAAGCTGTAATGATAATAATTAAGTAGGTACGCCATGCTACGGTTTCGTGGTATGCACGGACGTTCAAAATAAATGGACATGCCCTAAGCGATAAAAGGCGTATTATTTCCCCCTCCCATTGGAACCATTTTTCGGAACCGGCTAGGCTTGCGAGAGTCCCGCGTCAATCTAAAAAATGTGACGTTATCATTCTTGTCCGGACCAGTGTCGAGCTCTCATCATAAATAACACGGTAAAAATGGTGGCTTGTGCTATAAAAACGTGTAAAAATAGAAGAGAATAAACCCAATTGTGGTATTACATTCCATAAGCAAGCATTATTTTACACTATTTTAAGCTAATTCAGATCACATAATATTTTATATTAATAATAATGCTAATTTTATCCCGCGCAAACAACACATCATAACAACACACTCATTCTACCCATATCAACAGCTAAAATGTTCAACAACCGTACCTACACATTCGCACATTTAGCATATTATCCAGCGACACACTCGCCGAATGCATATTCCAGTTATGACTTGTGGCAGACAATAATAAATCGGTAATTTACTTCTTTCTCCAATGTTGGAAAAAATAATCATTTTTTACCAAAACGCACGTGGCCTTTGTACTAAAACGAACGAGTTTTATCTCAATGTTCTTATACATGAATTCGACATAATTTTAATTACTGAAACATGGTTAGTAGACAGTATATCTGACAACGAGCTCTTCGATTTCAGGTATATTATTTATAGAAAAGACAGAGACACGTCCCTCACGGGTAAAACCAAAGGAGGCGGTGTCGCAATTGGTATAAATTTTTTTTTTACTGTACATTCACGCGAGTCGTGGAGCTCGGAGGCTGAGGACATTTGGATTTCACTAGTATTAAGAGACCCAAAACGACGTATATTTAATATTCACATCTGTTGTTCGTATTTACCTGGAGTCGGTCCAAAGCTATCAAACACTCAGCGATTATCTTTTTTCAACAGTCATACGTCTAGAATATCCGATCCGACCACAAACTATCCAAACGATATCTTCCTACTAATCGGAGATTACAAAATGCCTTGACCTAGTGCTCTGTAACACCACAGTCTGCGTCTCTCCTGCCGACTCCCCTCTGGTTCAGGAGGATACACATCACACATC
Source organism: Limnephilus lunatus (assembly GCA_917563855.2). Classification (NCBI taxonomy): domain Eukaryota; kingdom Metazoa; phylum Arthropoda; class Insecta; order Trichoptera; family Limnephilidae; genus Limnephilus; species Limnephilus lunatus. The sequence continues at coordinate 70,571,065 of OU830598.1, read as the reverse complement.
CTTAATAGTCGAACTCAATATTCACTCCCCCGCAACTACTTCCTCACCCCAGACGATCAAATTATTCAATAAAGTCAACTATGACCTAGTCAACGACGCTCTATCAAAAACTGACTGGTCTTCTGTCTTAAACGCACAGGACGTCAACACGGCGGTTAACAGCTTTTATTTAATCATTGACGCCTTAATAGATAACTTTGTTCCAAAAAAATTCTGAAACCAAACAAATTCCCAACGTGGTATTCTTCGGCTCTTATCAACATTACAAAAGAAAAGCTCAAATTCTTTCGAGCCTGGAAACGCCACAAGAATCCACTAGATTACCAAACCTTTTCACTGCTCCGAAAACGACAAAAGAAAATCGCTACTCTCACATACCACAAATATATTTCACATTTAGAATATGCCGTACAAAATAATGTTAAAAAAATATGGAGCTTTGTCAAAACGCAAAGAAAATCTCCTTCCATACCTGAACACCTAACATACGGCTCGAGAATTGCACACAATAGTAAGGAGATTACAGATCTGTTTGCTGACTATTTCTCTACCGTCTTCACTGATCATACCCAAAATTTTGCATCCGATGTTCACGAACCTGATCCACTGAATAATATATCTATAACCTCAATTACAATCAATGACGACATCACCTACAAGTATCTTTCATCCATTGACATTAACAAAGGACCCGGTTTAGATAGTTTGCCTGGTATCTTCATACGTAACTGTAGTAAATATATCACTCCTCCGGTCAGTGCAATTTTCAAAAAATCATTAAGTGAAGGAACTTTTCCTCATAAGTGGAAGTCTGCCGTAATAACTCCGATTTTTAAAAAGGGCGACAAACATGACGTTACAAACTATAGACCTATCTCTCAACTTCCCATCTTAAGTAAAATTCTCGAAAAAATCGTTTACGACCAACTTTACCAGACTATCACAACAATAATTACACAGAACCAACACGGATTCATGAAAAATCGGTCTACAACATCTAAACTGGCCCTTTTCGTCAACTATTTGCACAGCAATATGGACGAAAGGGTGCAGGTCGATGCTATGTATACCGACTTTTCAAAGGCCTTCGACCGCGTTATCCACTCAATTCTGTTAAATAAACTCACTCGTCTTGGAATACACGGTGACTTGTTTAGATGGATTAAATCATACATCAGCAATCGTAGTCAAGTTATCTCAATAAATGGAGTTTTATCCAAAATTATCAAAGCAACCTCGGGTGTCCCTCAGGGTTCCCATCTTGGTCCGCTCCTCTTTAATATATACATAAATGACATAGGCTCATGCTTCCAACACTCTAAATTTTTAATGTGTGCAGATGATATGAAAATTTATAAAACGGTTCGCTCTCTATCGGACTGTAAAGAGCTACAAAGTGACTTAGATAGGCTCTGCAACTACTGCACAGCTAACTACTTGGATCTCAATGTTTCTAAATGCCACACTATGTCCTTTACTAGAAACAAGCATATAATTAACTTCCGCTATTCACTCTGCGATGATCCCGTGATCTCAAAAAATGAATGTAAGGACCTAGGAGTATATTTAGACAGTAAACTTATATTTAATACACACATTGATTCAATCACTGATAGATCCTACAAAATGTTGGGTTTCATACTACGTCTGAGTAAATTATTTAAAAATCCAAATACGCTAGTAATGCTTTACTCCTCACTAGTCAGAAGTACACTGGAATTTGCATCGCCTGTCTGGAATCCCAAATACACCCAATACGTCAATAATATAGAGCGCATTCAAAATAAATTTATTAAGTATCTCGGTTATAAATACAACAATAATTATATCTGCACTCTCCAATCCCTGAAATCCAGGCGAACGGTAGCCGACATGACATTTCTCCATAAAATAATACATAACGAAATAGACTGCCCAGAACTCCTATCCCAAATAAATTTTAACATCCCATCTAAAAGAACTCGCCACACCAACCTTTTTTACACAATCGGTAATAATACGAACGCTGCAGCCAACTCCCCTATATCCCGCATCCTTCAAAGATTCAACTCAATTCAAACAAGTACAAATATCGATATATTTTTTGATTCCCTTCCTTTATTTAACAAAAACATTTCTAGCACACTGAACTTGCACACATAACACACACATCCACACACCCTCACCCACACACACACACACCCTTACCCCTCTCCCTCAATAATTTATTAATTAAATATAGGTAAAATGCATCATTTGTCACATAAAAACATATACTATATAACAGCGACATGTCATTGGTACCAATTATTGTATTAACTCTATAACTTGTAACTACTTTCTAATATGTAATTATGTACTGTTTGTTTCTGCAAAATAAAATAAAATAAAAATAAAAATGATCGTTTTTGAACGTACACCATAAATATACCAAACCACCCATACACACACTATCACTCCGAGATACATGGCGTGTGCCCGTCACTGTTTACTGGGGTAAGTAAATTATGAAACATTTGTAAAAGTGTATTAACTAAATACAGAAGCAAAATATTGGACTCGACCTTATAGGCGACCTTAATTTGACGTATTTGAACTTCAAATTTGTTCATTGCGCGGCAAGCAATTCGCGCTCCCATGTAAAAAAGTCTATGCATTCAAAAACAGAGTTTACTTTTAAGAACTAAATGATGATTTTATAGTGCGAGATGCCTATATACTGCCAGATTGAGTTTTGACGAATCAAGTATCACCAAAGCCAACTTTCCGCCCTTCGTCCCGCTGTAGTTGGTTTCTACCCCTTACCTTTATGTTCTGGTCTATTAATATTCATATGTCTATGGTGGTATAAAATCTTTGCGTTGTCTGCATAAATGGAACACGGCAGAAACATGTGCCGTATTTATAAAAAAAGGTTATACTTATACTTGCAGAATATAAAGAAAATCCTTCAGGTCGCTATCATAATATTTCGAGTAAAACCTTATACTAATAGAGTTTGAGCATATCCTTCAAAAAAAGTATTTGGTTATTCATAAACGTTACCTTTTACTGTAAACAAAAAGGATAACACAAACATGCAGGATTTTTTAATACACCTAGAAAACATACTGAACGAAAGTAGACAAGATACATTATTATTCGGAGACTTTAACATTGACGTATCCATATCCACACACTCTTCATTAAATTTTTGCAACATCTTAGAATCTTACAATTTCTCAATACACAACAAAACATTTCCCACGAGAGTTACTGATACAAGCAGCACCATTATAGATCACTTCATATCAAATAGGCAAAACATTCAGACTACTATATCGAATATTGATGATCCACTTAGTGACCATAACATACTTATTGTTGACTATAAGAACAACTTAAAAAAATGTTTTAATAATAGAACTAAATCCCGGATTACGAGACCTACCATCAACAGTATGTCAGTAAAATCCTATCTTCTTGATAACAAATTCACGATTGACTTAAGCAACTCAGACGACCCCTTTAAAAGTTTCAATTATCACATTAAAAAGGCAATAGAATCAGGTACAACCAAACCAAAAACAAGATTAGGAAGACGGGAACAACTGAATACTCCATGGTTTGATTCCAAATTAAATTCCTTAATCAAAGAACGAAACCAGATTCACAAACAGTGGAAACAAGACCCTGGTAATATTACTCTTGTAACACTTAAAAAGAGATTGAGAAATACCATTACTAATTATAGGCGAAGTCTAAAACACAAATATTATGCGGACAGCTTTCAACAAAACCAAAATAACCCTACTAAAACTTGGAAAATCATTAACTCTATTCTATCAAACCGAGCACATAAACCAACCAACGAAATAGAATCCCTCATCGTAAATGACTGCGAAATTAAGGATCCGGATCAAATAGCATCAGCATTTAATGAGTTTTTCCTCTCAATAGGAGAAAAGTTAGCAGCTACCATTCCGTCATTTCCGGATGACTGTAATACCGTCCTTGTGGAACCGAAGGCTTGCCAATCCTTATACATTAAGGTGGGTCATTTAAAAAAAAATTATAATTTTAGATTCTGTTAGCGATAAAAGGGTGCTAAATGGGTTCAAACCGACGTGTTTAAAATTTTTTAAATTTCTGAAACGATCTTCTTCCTCCGGATTGACTTCAAAGTTTTGAAAATTTTCATTTTTAGAGGTATTTTCTAGTGTGTATAAAAGTTACTACGAAACCTTTATACTATATTTTTTGTAATATTCTATGGCAAATATGGTACGTATTTACGAATTCATTTACAAAAAATTCGAGTTTTGATTATTAGTGGCTCGAGGTGAGGGCGGGGGAAGCACCGATTGCACTAAGCGCAGCGACTCTGCGCAACCGACGTCGGAGTTTGGAGTCGGTATCGCTACGGCTCTTTAAGCGATAGGTCGCGTTGTACAAGTTTTCGCAATGGAACGTACTCGGAATGCATTAAAAATGTCCATATTTGGTGAAATTTGCGACGTTAAAGACAATGTTTTACCAACTTATTGTGATGTTATGAAGTTTTTTGAGTTGACCAGGCATCAAATTAAATTAAATCAAGAGACCAAACTAGAACCCAAATTTCAGCAAATAGAGTGTACTGTGACAGCACGAATTGAAGAAATGTGGAGAAAGGCTTCTATTCCCATCGTTACACACTCGCGAGTAGCACGCATGTTGAGGTCATATCATTTTAAATGCAAAAACCTTCTTAAGTCACATCCTAAAATATCGGAGAAAAAAATGGAGGAATTCCGTCGCAGAAGTAAAGTGCTGTTCTATATTTCGTCTTGCAAATGCAAAGATTTCAGAAAATGTGACTGTTCTAAAGATAAAAAAATACCTGTAAATGAACAGAGTTTCATTAGTGACCAACGTACTAGACGAAAAATGATAATAGGAAATGTGGATACCGCTACAACAAAACGAATGAAAACTGCGTTGAAAAGAAAACTTCTGAAGCAAAAATCCTTGCGTACGTCTAAAAATGAAAGCACAGGTAAGCCAACTACCTCTCTAATCGATATTTCCACGTCTTCTGCATCAAATGAATCCGATTGCAATGATGTTTTCAAACCAAATGTTGTATCTCAAATGCCTCAGAAGCAGGCTGCGGTCACTATTGATTATTATACACTTTCGAAAACTTGTGATAGATATGGAGTTTCGGATAGAGCAGCGGCAGCCATTGCCTCAGCAGTTCTGTATGACATCAAGTCTAATATTCCAGTTATTGACAAAAGTAAACTTCGCAGAGAACGAAAAAAACAAGGAAAATATTAAGGCACAACACATAGTTTTACAAATACCCGCATCATATTTTGATGGCCGGAAAGATAAAACATTAATTATCAGGGAAAAAGGGGGGAGGCATTAGAGAGAACTAATCATTGAAGAGCATATTTCAATGATAAAAGAGCCAGACTCAATATATTTGGGTTATATTGCACCAATCTCTGGCACGTCGAAAGTTATAGAAAGAACAATTGTCGATTATTTTTTAAAGGAAGAAATACCATTTGAACCATTAATGGCTATTGGATGTGACGGAACGAACGTTAACGTTGGAAAACATGGAGGTATAATACGTTTGCTTGAAAAACGTTTGGATAAACCATTGCAATGGATAATTTGCTTGCTTCACATGAACGAGTTACCATTTCGTCATTTGTTCACACATCTTGGCGGTAAGAAATCTGGACCTCAAACATATTCAGGGACAATAGGACTAGCTTTCGAAAACTGTGAAAAAAAGCCTATTGTTCATTTTCAGAAAATTGACGGAGAGTTGCCTGAATTATTAATTAAAGACCTAAGTACAGATCAGTTATATTTGTATAAAATCGTATCTGCAGTTACGGTGGGGGAATTACCTGAAGATTTAGGCCACAAATCTCCTGGAAAAATGTCTCATGCCAGATGGCTTACGCGTGCTAACCGAATTCTTCGTCTTTATGTTGCAACGGAAGCTCCTACAGAGAATCTTATTATTTTAGCAACGTACGTTGTTAAAGTTTATGCTCCGACTTGGTTCAGTATTAAAACTCATCCCACCTGTAAAGATGGAGCACGTCACCTATGGCAGCTAATTTCAGCGTCTAGATACTTATCCCCTGAACTAAAAACTATAATTGATCCAGTCATAGAAAGAAACAGTTACTTCGCACACCCCGAAAATTTACTACTTGCAATGTTAACTGACCCTCACAAGCATATCCGGGAATTAGTTGCGCGTCGTGTTCTAAAAACACGCTGTAAGAAACTAAGTAAAACAAGGCTGTTCCAACTTTCAAACATAAACCTCGATGCATCATATTACTACGACCTTATTAATTGGCAGCAAAATGTAACCGAACCCCCCAATACTGAAGAATATATCGGATGAAGATCTTCAATTATTTGTAGCACAGGGGGGAGAAGGTAAATTGCCTCTTCTGCGTCTGCCATGTCATACTCAAGCAGTTGAAAGAGCTGTAAAGACTGTTACTGAAGCCTCGACTACTTTTTGTACGAAGTCTGCAAGAGAAGGTCTTATTAAGGCAAAGATTGAGTCTCGCAAAATAATGCCGAAATTTGAGAGTAAGAAGGATTTTGCTGGTATTTGAATACACTGTCTTGAGATAATGTTAATTATAATCATATATTTTTTTAATAAATAAGTCAGAATATTCTCTTTTATTTGTGTTTTATTGAAAAAAAGTTCATTTTTAATTGTTTATCTAATATTTTTTAGAGATTTAACAAGGGTGGGTTTTTCTCTATTTTGTGAAATTTCAAACTCAATCCGGAGGAAGAAGATGATATCCAAATATTATTAAAAAAATTACGTGATTTTACATCTTCATTTAACACCCTTTTATCACTAACAGACAAACCAAAACAAGTTTTTTTTTTCCCCCATACAATCGTGACCCGCCTTATTATACATGGCTAGGACAAACAAAGATGAGGTAATGAGGATCATCTCTAAAACAAAGCTGAAAGCAGCACCGGGACTCGATGGAGTAACACCATCAGTTCTTAAGGCTTGTAAAGAAGAATTAGCGGGTCACCTAGCAGAACTTTTTAATTGGTCTCTGTCCTCGGGAAAGTTTCCAAATGAATTAAAGCTTGCGAAAATAATACCTATACACAAAGGAGACTGTAAAACATGTATTTCTAACTATCGTCCTATATCACTTCTATCGGTATTTTCAAAAGTATTTGAGACCATAATCAAAAATAGACTCCTAAAATACATATCTGCGAATAATATCCTTACACCACAACAATATGGCTTTCGGAAAAATTCTAGTACTCAATGTGCCGCCTTTGATTTTATCTCTACCCTTCAACAGTATATAGACCAGGGTGAATATGTGGCAGCCATATTTATAGATCTCAAAAAAGCCTTTGATACGGTCAATCATGAAATACTCTTAAAGAAATTGGAATATTTGGGAATTGTTGGGAAGCCCCTAAATCTCCTCCGAAGCTACTTAGATGATAGATTTTGTCTTGTTGAAGTCAAAGGGGTCTCGAGTGGCTTAGGTAGAATCACATGTGGAGTGCCACAGGGATCAATTCTTGGCCCTCTGCTATTCTTGCTATATGTCAATGACATAACTAAATGTGGTATCTCTGGAAAACTCCAACTTTATGCGGATGATACTGTAATCTACTATCACAGTAAAAGCCTGAGTGACCTTGAGTCTCTAATGAATGCAGATGTCTCAATTTTAGCTAATTGGCTCCGTATTAATAAATTGAGCCTCAACATAAAAAAAACGCACTACCTAACATTCGGTAATAAGGATTATGTGTCCATGAATATCTCACTTGGAACTGATAAACTACAAAATATGGAAGTTACGAAATATTTAGGGCTGTTAATAGACTCTAAACTCTCGTGGAATTCCCATGTTGAGCATGTAAAATCGAAAATTTCCCCAATTACCGGTGTACTGTACCGACTCCAAGGTCTTCTCTCCATATCTCTACTACGTGCCACTTACTATGCGATGATTCACTCCCATCTGAGTTATTTAGTTAGTATCTGGGGCACTATTACTAAAAAACAAATATCAGAGATACAGGTGATTCAAAATCGAGCTATAAGGAATATCTACCATCTACCGTGGGATACACATATCAAACATATATATTCAAAGACAAACATACTTCCTTTTACGGTTCTACCTAAATACAATATCACTAGTGCAATATTACAAATCATACATAGATCCTCACACACCAACATCAGACCAGCCTTTAATACAGACATACACCAGCACAAAACACGATCCCAAAATCAAATACACTTAGCATCATCTACCCGCACAACCAAATTTGGTATTAACTCATTACAATATATTGCATATAGACAATACAATGCATTACCTAATGAAATTAAGCAATCAGTACCTTACAAAAAAATATTAGTGAAAACGCTTAAAGAATATTTCCTGAAAATGTTTTTAAACCAGTAAATATTGGCTCGCCTTCATACATTTGTTTTTTTTATGTTTAATGTGTATGGATGTCTCTCAGTATTTTTAAAATCTCTATTCTTGACAATGCATTTTTTTTTCCTTTCCAATATGTTGTATTTTTTAAACGTGTAATATCCGTGTAAAATGTACTTATTGTCTATCTGTCCTTCCCGTAATGAGTTTTTTTTCTCAACTCATTGGGAATAATGTGTTACTTGCCATGTTTTTGTAATACATTATAATTAAATAAATAAAAATCCTTCAATAATTTCGAGTGTGGTCAGTAGCAGACTCAGTCGTTTAGTGATCAGTTGTAGCGATGGCAGATGTTGTGGAACACAAGCAGCATTTATCAACATCTGTTCGTGATTATAAAGAATTATACCGGTTTGAAGAGGAAAATGTGCAATGGCTTTCCAACAGATTTTTAGGTATAAATAGTGCTGAAACTCGAGAAGGTGCACTTTTATTCGTCCTAAAAAAGCAGATATGTTTACGCTGTCTCAGGGACCCTGGGTATCAGAGAGGCATTGGTCAAAAACTGGGTGTCAGGCAAGCTACAGTATCTCGTCCAACATGCTTATTATTAATTATTCTATTTACTTATTCCTGGAGGATATTCTCGCAAGTATAAGGTAATCATTATGAATACGAAAAAAAGGAAATGCTTATACTCCTACCTTTTTCTTCAACTCAAAACCTTATTCTTCTACCTTGTACTTACAAGTATATCATTTAGTTTTATGAACACGGCTCAAGTAACCTCTTCAGCGGAGTAAACAATAGTTTTTGTATATTGGAATAAAATAATATTATACAAGGTTTTACAAGATGTTAAAAGCAATATTAGTTAATAAGAGAGTGCAAGAGTGAAATAAGATACTCACAGATATTATACGCTAGCCACTACTTGCTATTTGAGGGACTACAATAATATTTAATAGTGGTTAAAACAAATACATTCTTTTAATTTATATATTATTAGTAGTTAATATTTATTGTTATCAAGTTCAATTTGTAGAACTATTTTTTTTTCTTTTTTAATGAATTCGTTAATATTATCAATAAATTTTCAAAACAGTTTATTTCTTTATAAGTTCTGCTGTGTTCCTACCCAGCCCTCATACCCTTTTTCTTCCCAGAAATTCCTCTCCTTTATTCTCTTTAGTAGACCCTCCACACAGCATCCCCAAAGATGAAATAGGTTCTGAGTGGAATTAATTTCCTTAGTGGGTTAAATAATAAAAAAAACCTTCTGAACGCATTGTCAAACAGTGATTAGGCCATACAGAGATGACATGTCTATAAGTGACCTAACCGCAGTTTGAGAATCCTTCAAAAGGCGAAACAGCTGTCAAGCATAACTTTAACTTGTTTCCTACAATCCATCCAAGCCCATGATATTACATATGCGTTATATTGTTATTTTGAGGTCCTTTATTATTGATATTATCATACATACTCGTATATCAAAATATTGTCCTTTATATAATAATGTAAAATACATTAAAAAAATGGTTGGTTTTTCATTTACTTGTGATTAGATGTGTATTGTTGACTTCCTCCCACTAATTGATTGTCCATTGTACCCCTTTCAAATACTTTGTCTCTGTCTAATTATGTTCCTTTGTCATATTATTTCTCCATCTGTCCCTCAACTTATATTCCTATAACTCTGTCTTAGCATTTAGTTATTATTATATCCTGATGAAGCTTGGTCGAAGCGCAACCGGCCGGAGTATAAAATAATAAATATTCGTGGTTAAAATCAGAGTGATTGTTTTATTTTTATAATAATATATAATGTCTATCGACAAAGTAATTGACTCTTATGAAAAAAAAAAGATTTTAACAAGTTTTCAAATAATAGATATAACTTATTTTAACAATAATCAAACAGTAATTTAAATATGCTTGGACAGAAATATTAAATTAACTTCAATTACATGTAATTGATATGATGATTTTTTTTATATGAATGCCGCACAAAAGTCCCAACTGCTCCCGTCTGGAGCCAGTGAGACTATGGCATCCCCAGTTGGGGTATGTTGTGAGGCTGAAGGTAGTGGTGATGGGAAGAAGATAGGGAAGATGAAGGTGGGGAAGTACCTGGCTATTCAGATCTGGTCACCAAACACGGCTGAAGCCATTTCAAACAACGTTTCAATTCTGAATGGTGGTCTTACGCCAGGGCGATACAGGGAGTTTCTTCCACTCTGGAACGAGCCGCAAATATATTATTTTTAATTAGTAAATTGTGAATAACACAAATTCATCAAATAAAATTTATTTTCCACGCCGGGATTTGATCCCGCGACCTTCGAATTGAGAGTCAAGAGCCTTACCGCTGGCCTAAAACATTTCAGCTTTTGTTTAGAAAATGGTGGTTGAATTGAAAGGTGTTGTGCGATAAATCAAAGAACCACCAATCCACCTGAAAGGTCTGTTATCTACCCAACGACAATAATATTCTCTTTGTCAGGAATTGAAACAACGGCATATTGTTATAACGCGTTTAGCTCCATTACGTCAACCGAAAGCAGGTGCTTCATCGAGTGAGTTTAGTCCGCCACTGCCACAAAGGCAATGCCTTCCAACATCCGATAAGACTGTAAGTTCGGTACTGAGTTCATTGACAACTATATTCAATAGGTTCCTCAATAATAAAAGCCGGTCCGGAGCAATAAAACATTATGTGAAATAACTATTGCTGATAACATATTAGGAAATATTGGTAAACCGGATTATGTATTGTTTCAGACAATATATCGACCTACATTTCTATCCATTCAAAGTTAAAATCTAGACTTTAATTTGAAAGAGCTATTTTAAATTACAGGGTCTCCTTATTGATAACTGCACCTTCCTGTTTGCTTGAGATTTTCAGAAGATCATTTTTAAAATTTTTCACAACACTAAAAAATCACACCTTCGAATTTTAACATGGAGACATAAAAACTTATTATAGTGCTATATAGCCAATAAACGAACCTGTGTTTTACAGTTTATCTCATATTTGTACGATTTATATTATCTATAAAATATGTTTAGATTTTTTTTAAATATATAAAAATATAAATAAAGTTTATAACCGCGTGAATCCGTGAGAGGCACTTAATCGAGTCAACATAGAATATTTTCGATTTCTGTATGTTGTCTGTGGTATACTTGATAACGAAAGGTGCATGTCTATGGAAAAATGACTTAATCGGAAACATTTAAAATGGCACCAATATAATATGGCAAAAATCGCTTCATTGGATAACAATATACTGGTACTAATAACACACTGATCAAGACCAACGACTCTAATAAAATGTTTATTAAAATCCCCTGGAGCTGAAAACAATTCCAACATTCAATATAATTACAAAGAAAATGCCTAACATGACTTGCTCATAACCGCAAACAGTCCAAAACCTGCCGTTCTTATATATCCACTTCTTATTTTAATTTTGACTTAGTTCAGTAGTAACCGGTGACGTCAGCATCGACAGATTCACTCGTACTAACCAAACAGTGCGTTTTAATGTTTAATTGTGAAGCTTTAAACATTTTTGAAGGACGATTTACAAACTCTATGTAAAATAATACATGATAATTGTAATGTCCTTGATAGACTTGAATCAAGACAAAACAAAATGAATTTTTAATGAGAGATAGGATCGTAATAAAAGAGTTTATTGACGTTATAAAGTTTACAGTGTAATAGTATCTCCTATGCTAAGGTCTACGAGAGAATGAGCGCAGAGCGGCCGATGTACCGCGCGCTGCGTGCCTCCGACTACCGACTTCGGGTGCCATCGGAAGCGTTCGGCTATTTCCGTAAATGTTGCCATGCTGAAGCAAGCTTGCAGATACTACAATAATACTTATAAATTCAGAACCAACGTTTGTTGAACATGAATACCATTTTTTAAGCCATAATGCTTTAAATTTTTTTTCACGAAAAAATCGTTTAGGAAAAAAGATTTTTTCTTTTTATTTCCAGCACATTTTGAAAAAGATCGGAATGCATTCTCGCTATTTATGACAGAGTGATAGCGGTAGGTACATGGTAAAATAACCGAACGAAATAAGAAAATATACAAAGCTACATTTGGATACATTTCCCAAGAGGAATTCAGTAGAAAACTACGTAATGTATTTTGTCTAACATTCCTCGCTACTAGCAAAGATAATATTTGGGAACAATTCACATTTACATAAAATAATGTTCCTAATACACTGGGGAAGAATTAAATGAGCTGTTATTTTCCGTGTCTTCAATATTACCTTCTTACTTTTTATGATAATTTAAGTTCTCAATTTTGTCGTAAAAAATAATAATGTTTAGGTGCCATTTAAATCTAAAATGATATTCGTTTCACGAGGGTATGGGATATTTTAATTCATCATTTTTAGTAAATATAATAATATTATTATCTCTAAATATTATAAATTAAAGTTCTCCGCCGCGTCTGTCTGTCTGTTCGCGATAATCTCAAAAACTACTGAACGGATTTTAATGCGGTTTTACCAATAGATAGAGTGATTCATAAGAAAGGTTAAGGTATATAATTTATCAAGTTTTTGTGTAAAATAGTTGAAAAATATAATTAAAGGAGAATGTCTATGGCAGTGTTAATTTAATTTGTATGCAAATAAACAGATGGCGGTGTTAAAAGGTTGGGTAACCATCCAGTAGATAGAATTGTGTTTCGTTAGCCACATCAACGCGTGACCGGGTCAGCTAGTTATGAATATACGACAAAGAGTTAAAATAATTGTACGACTGTGAAATTTTACCTTCTCTTCATGAGTTCTACTCGTAAAGCGAAGCGTGAAGATGAAATTTGAAAACTGTTTTAGATGGAACAGTAAAATTGTACAAAATCTGTAAAAAGCACGGATTTTGGCAAAGTAAAAGTGTTGGAAAGTTTTCCTTTAGAAAATCTATTTATATTTTTCTTAAATTTTTATAAAACGAAGATGTCGGCAATATATCATCATTAAAGCATCGCATAACTAAGTTAATGGGGCTGGGTTTTAAAAAGATAATACAAAATACAAAAATAACCTAATCGGAAAGTTCACTGCTTAGGTCAATGTATTTCGTGTCGAAACCTTCCAACGAAAAATACCGCAGTCAAAATAAAGAACATGAAAAATCAAACCGAATGACATGTGACATAAATCCGGACCTACCGAGCTTGTGACAGTATCTGTTCTGTCACGCAAGGTTTAACATTTACATAATGCTGTATTTAATTATTCTAATTTCGGAAAGGCCAGGGACCGCCCTTATTTGTATTAAAAAGTTTATTTCATTATTTAAAACACGAAACTCTCAAAACTATCGTACTCTGTTTAAAACATCACTGTCAAAAATGACACTAATTTTTTTACAGCGGTCAAATACTAACTAACAATGACGACAAGCAAGAATAACGATGAAATGATACCACAGTTTTATTATAATATAGCACAGACCTGTGAAAAAATGCAGGACATAAAAAAAATGGATTTGTGAGGCTGAAATAAGTATAATTTATAAAACAATATTTTCCTTGCAATTATTAATAATTCCTAACAATTTTACACATTACCTATTCATTTAATTTTATTAATTTAAATTCAAGTCTTCACATGAAGCAAACACTTTGTGGGAAACTTAATGATAATAAACACAATTAAATAACTTTGTTTCAATGAACCTTCCTCAGGGGTGATTTATAATTTAAAATCACACACTCATGGAACCACAACCGAAATTAGTTAGTTATAACTTTTCAATCTATTAACTATTTTTATTCAAGGTCTCCGGAGGTAAACTAGAGTAACTAAGGAAGGTAATTTTGCTTGAAAGTAGGCATCCGAGTGAAAAGATGAAATCATTTATCCAAAATACCTTTTCTTCCATACAAAAATGCACTCCTTCTAAAAATTTAGAGCTAAAGTGTGAGGTTGAACAGAACCGATAAATACTTACAAAGTGGTAACGTTTTCAATTTAAGAAGCTGGTATGGCTACCGCCGCCCCGGGAACCATTCGTTGGAGAACCAACACGTGCCTTGCACCGCAGCGTTTAATTTTAATTTTATGTCTCTTCTTTGTGCATAAATACTTTTGCTTACCAAAAGCTAAGTCAATGAGTTTTGAATTATTTGGATGTAATTAGTTTCTCCAAGACGTTATTCCGTATCCGCAGATAACTTATGGCAGAGGTTTTGGTTATTCAATAAATGGTACCCATGCCCGCTTCCCGATTTGAATTTTAAATTTTCCATACGATATTTTAATATTCCGAATGATGAAGGTCACCGGATTGAGTTGAAATATCTACCCTAGTTATTTTAGGACAACATACTGGCGAAACGCTATTTTTAATGTGTTAGAACGCATTGATCAGTTGTACAAAGTCTTTGGCTTTTATAGTAGATAAGTTTTAGACGGATTTTTTTTTTAGACGGCCGGCGTAGCGCAGCGGTAAGACGCTTGACTCGCGCACCGAAGGTCACGGGATCGAATCCCGGAGTGGCAAATAAATTTTATTTGATTAATTTGTGTTATTACACAACTATTTCATTTAAAATAATAAATAGTATATTTGCGGCACGTTCCAGAGTGGAAGATACTCTCTGTATCGCCCTGGTGTAAGACCCCCATTCAGAATTGAAACGTTGCTTGAAACGGCATTAGCCGTGTTTGGTGACCAGATCTGAATAGCCAGGTACTTCCCCAACTTCCTCTTCCCTATCTCCTTCCCCTCCCCACTACCTTCGGCCTCACAACATACCCCAATTGGGGATGCCATAGTCTCACTGGCTTCAGACGGGAGCAGTAGGGAATCTTGTGAGGTATTCATGTTAAAAAAAAAAAAAAATTTAAACTGAGATGTATATGATCAAATGCAGCAATCTCCATTTTTTTCAAAAGTATTCCTCTTACCTAGAGAAGCAATTATTTTGCATTAAAACAAGCTCCTTATGCTTTATCACTTTGTGAATATATGTAATTATTTATTACCTTATAAATGCGTGAGAATTACTGAAATGAAGCGTTTTGCTTTTGGTGTTCTCAAAATAACGCATTTCTAGATTGCTGCATTTGATTCTTGATGGTTGTTAACCGTTTCAAATAAAACTTTTCTTTTAAATGTATTCTCTTCTGAATTATTCATAATTACTTTTATTTAAAGGGGAAATAGGTCAATTTAGAGGGAAGAATTTTTATCCAAAATAATTGAACCAATTAAATGTAGTAAAACCGTGAGTCTAATTGTAGATAGTGTTGTTAAAAAGGCAAATGGAAATATAAGAACTTGTGCAGATTTTAAAAGAAGGGTTAAAGGGGGGTTTGAGAGGGGGAGGCGGGTTTGGGTACGCCGCCATACCACCACCCAGGAACCATTTTTTGGATAACCTATGCCCCTGTCAAAGGTCGCCCCGAGTGGCTCGCTACGTTTGGTGATTTAGCAGGGGCGTCCGGGGGAGATTTGTCTAGATGTTGGCGGCGAATGCATTTGCCCAACTACTGCGTTGCGGGCTGGATTGGGAGACTGGTTGAAGAAGACCTAACTTAGATCTCCAAGCCGGACTCACTTGACTCATCGCATTACCCCGCAGAAGTAGGGATGGATTCATACGTCCATCACTCTTGGACACATTGGCTCCCAGATTCTTACCCACTCCTAACTTACTTCCCAGAACTTACTTTATGAAAATACCCTCAACACAGCATCCCCAAGAATGACTTAAACCCTGATGGATTTTTTTCCTCTGAACCGCCTGTATGGAGCTAATGTACAAAAAATGCTCAGGAGCAGATGGCTTCATGATTTTTTAAGAAGTTAGTTGGATTTTTCATTCTTCTGTTTTACATATTTTCCATCGCCCTGCGACAAAAGCCATAGATTCCGAGACCACGCTTAGTAAAATATAAATTACACATAACAGATTCATCGGATACCCGTGGGAAAAATACACACAGTTTTTTTTTTGTTTACAGGCAACTGTAATTTAAATATAAACAGGCTCTATAAATAGCTTCGCAATATTCCCACTTTAGAGATAACTAAAAACATGGTTGTTTTAAAAAATAAACTTACAAATATAAGGAATTTCCTGGTAAAAGAATTATTATCATTCGATCTCAGATTGCCGAATTAAGATATGAATTTAGAGCATTTATGTAGAATTCCTTACGGATTCAGGATTCTCGGTGATTCATTAGTGGAATTCACGCTACTCTTTGCTTTAGTTTGTATAAAGCGTAGCTCTTTACTTGATAAAAAGATTTCGTGGAGATTGCTGATATTCTTTTACATTTAATCGAGTTAATCTTTTAATTTATTCTACAACTGGCTTTAATTTATAATAATAATAATAATAATAATGATTTATTGTTTTTCTTTCTTTACAAACATCTAAAGATAATGATATCCTCACTGGGATTTCCCGTGCTGAGGATTTCATTTACATATTATAATTTAATTATAAGAAATTAATATGAATTTGTTATAAACGTATAGGTATCATGTAGTATTTTGTTAAATAATTAAAAATTAAATTAAAAAAAAATTTATAATTCAGATCAGTAGATTCGGTTTTAGTCTGTATTTGATATCAGTATATTTTCTATTTCTGTTCTCCCTATATTTAGTATCCAGCTTTTTATTTGAGATTTAAATGTTATACTGTTGAGATTTTTAAGTGCGAGTGGTATTTTATTGTAAAGTTTAATACCATAATACAAGAAGCTTTTTTGCCCAAATGTTGTGTTAGTAGTTACTTGTTGGATATGTTTTTGACCATGAGATCTAGTGTTTCTAATGTACGTGTAAGTTGTCATTTCTTGGGTTTTGTACTTATGAATGTAAATGAGTATAGTTTTAGAATACAGTTGTTTAATTGACATGATGTTAAGATTGTTGAAGATTTCATCAGTGCTAGTTCTTACAGGAACTTTCAGTATAATTTTCATTATGGATTTTTGAGTTTTAATTAGTGGATTTAGTATGTTTTTATTTGCACTGCCCCATCCGATAATACCGTATTCTAACAGTGATTGGCAGAGAGCCATGTAAATCTTGATTAAGTCTTTTTTAATGAGGACATTCCTGATAGTTTTGAAAAAATAACTTAGTTTTTTAATTTTATTATTTAAATAGGTAATGTGTTCGGTCCATTTTAAGTTTTGGTCAATTTTTAGACCCAGATACGTTATATGGTCAACGTTTTCTAATGAAGGACAATTACAATGCTCATTTAAGTGATGCTGACTATGAATTTTCAAGTTCAGGTTTTCTTCAGAGTTTTTCTTATTTTTTATTTTGAAAGTGATGAATTTGGTTTTATTAGCATTAAGTGTAAGTGAATGGTAGTCTAGCCAATTTTTAATTCTTTTAAGTGTGTCTTCTGCTTTCTTAAATGTTTCTGCCCAATTTTTCCCATTTATTAGGAGAACAGTATCATCCGCAAAACTGATGATTTCTCCGTCACATTCTATGTGGCATAGGTCATTAATATAAATAAGGAACAGAATCGGACCCAGAATACTTCCTTGAGGTACCCCGAATTGAATTGAATCTTCTTTCTTCATTCCTTATTCTTCTTATTTAATATTTTTTGACCGCGTTATTCTCCATGAATAGTTTAAAATTCTTAAATCAGTAAAATAGATAGATACATGTCTATGTATCTTTTAGTTTAAAAACGAAAATATTTAATAATATTTTTGTACCACGTTATAAAAAAAATTGTTTCAATTATTCCCCAAGTCTAAAAACTTTTTTATTTTATTTAATTCTTGTGTAATATAGAAAAAGCGTTGTTATTCTTTATTCTGAGGTCTGTAAGTATTTGATAATATGAGGAAAAAACTTTTTTTTTGTTCAGCGGCTTTTGAATGATTTATGTACCTGTAAAAATAGCCAATACACTAATGTACACTAATAGCCAATACACTAATGTACAATGAAGTTGAGTAGTGAATACGGTTCAGAAGGTGACCGGACAATTTATAATCATGCATCTTCAATACGTCCTTTGAAAAATCAATCAGTAATTACCAAAAAAAAATTGGTTAGGTTATGGGCTATTTTTCTAATTTTTTCATAACTTTTAATGAATTTTCAAAGGGGTTATTGAAGTTGTATTATTGTGAGTTGTCATGGAACCGACTTAGAAATACGTTTTTAGAAATAAAATTTAAAAGTTCAGTTTCGAATTAAAGATTAAAGATTCGAAATATTATTATTTATATTAGAGCACACCTCACCTCAGTTCGACTAGTTTCTAACTGACGTATTTTCAAAAATGACTGAAATTATAGAAATAGAATGACTGAAACTTTCCAAAACCATTTCTTTAGCTCATTTCCTTAACAAAAATATTTTTCGGAGGCATCTTATCGTATTGCATTTCCGTAGATATTTGTATGACGAAGTTCTAGTTTTTTCCATTTAATTTACAAATTCCTGACATTCTGAATGTTTTGCAATTACTTTTATTTTTGTTGTTAGTTTTTGGGGTGTTATGCCATGTTGCGCTACCTCCTTCTATAGCCGACGTTTCGGACAGCGTTGCAGTGTCCATCAGGTAGCGCAACACGGCATAACACCCCAAAAACCAACAACAAAAATGCTTTTAGCCGTGAAAATCTAAAAAAAAAATTACTTTTATGTTTGTATCTGTCGTTTGATCGTTTTTATGAGACGCAATACGTTAAAATTGACGGAATTTTTAGTGATGAAATGTTAACAAAAACCGGAGTAGCAACAGGGTCGATATCGGGGCCTACATGTTATATAATGCAAGTAAACAGTCTACCAAACGTAATAAAACGTTGTAAATGCTACATGTTTGCAGACGATACTTGCATTATATGTGCTGACAAAGATCCACTAAAAATTGAGGAAATTTTACAAACAGACCTAAATAACGTAATTAAATGGTCCCACGACAATGGCATTATTATTAACGCAAAAAAAAAACAAATATATGCTCATACACTCACCATATGCAAATTGTCAGGAAAAGGAATTACATATAAAAAGTCATTCATATGATTGTTTGCACACAAAAAACCAATTCCAGCAGTGTAATTGCCCGAATATAGAAAAAGTGTACCAATATACATACCTTGGTCTTACAATAGATGTCAACTTTATCTGGTCAAATCATATTGAAAATGTATGTAATAGATTAAGACCCATATTAGGAAAATTTTACCACCTAAAAAATTTTGTTAATAAAAATATATTATACTGTATATACAACGCATTAGCAGAATCAATTATAGGATACGGAAAAAATAGTTACGGATTAACGTACAAAACATACTTAAATTAAATAGAACAATTACAAATCCGTTTCCTAAAATTAATATCAGGCGAAAAAAAGGTCCAGTTATGTGAAGGTGATTATAAAAAAATGTTCTCCTTGTGTAATGTCCTCTCTATCCACAGTAAGGTAGATTAACAATTAACGCTAGATGAATTCTGGAATACAGAATTCAAAAAACCTGTAAACCACAACTACCCTAGTAGGCATAGAGAAGCACAAATGTTTATTGTCAATAAATCTCAAAATGTATACGGAGATAGAACAAAAAGTCATAAAATTCCGGAAATATTTAACGCATTACCAAAAATATCAAAAATGAGACATCTTATTCAAAAATCAAAACAAAAGTTAAATCTTTCTACCTCCGAAGAACATGAAATCAAATAATATAGTTCCTTTCTATTTTTTTTCTCACCGTATTTTTGTACCGTGTAAAATATTTTTACTACAACGCAATTCATAAACATTAAAACATTATAATAATTAGTTTGTCGTAATAATTAGTATTTTAATATTAAGTATTATATTTAGTATTTACTATATAAAACTGAAAAGTATACTGTATTAAATAATTAGAAAAAAATGAGAGATTTCTTACAATCAAACTGATTGATCAGTTTTGTAAGATTTGTAAAATAAAATATTGTAAAATTAAAACTGAATAATTATATTTAAAAAAAAACATTTACTTCGTTATTTTAGCTGGATAAGGTTCTAACATCGCCTTCCCATTTTCTGAGACGTCAATGTTTGCGAATACTATTTAACAATCGTTTAATTTTAAAAAAAAATCTTTAGAACGTGGCCCTAGCTAGGAATGTCATTAGTTTTTTTTAAATTATTTATTGAGTTAGTTTATACTTCATGAATATAAACTAAAAAGCACAATGTAACATTTCAATTGATAAATTTCAATATTTTTACAGTAAGCATAACATTTCTTTTAAAATACATGAATTATTTCTTCATTCTTCAAACTTTCAGGCATTTCATCATACATCTTTAATCCTCTATACATTAGGCAGTTCTGTGATTTTGATTTCTTCATTTGTGGCAATCGAACTCTGTTTATATTTCTTGTTTCGTAATTATGTAAGTTTCTATTAGTGAAATGTAGTTAGGACGTTATGCAATAAATTATAATGCCCTTGATGGTTGCATAATATGGTTCTATCAGCTTTTTTAGGTATGTTTAAAACGACAAGTATAGTCCTATTTACATATTTTCCATTAAAATAATAAAACTAAAATACATTACACAGCTGAAGATTGAAGCTCAAAATCATAAATCCGTAAATTGATAATGAGAAATCGTTTTTGCAAACTTTGACACCTTATATCTCAAACGAGATGAAATGAAATTAGAACCCTAAGTGACGATTAGACAAAATCAAGTACTAAAATAAACGCAAGCGCACCAAGATATCAACATCTTCGTAAAGGTGTGTTGTGTTCCCAAGAAGCTGTCCAATCGTTGTTACTTGGAAACGTATCACGGAAGCTTATTATTATATTTAACGGTGTTCGCCCACTCGACTCCGCACCTTCTCGAACAGTTACAGGCGTCCCTTCAACACCGGAATAATCAGCCTACTTTGTTTGTTTATAAAGAGAATACGGATTATTTCATGTATTAATATTATTGCATTGAGGTATAATGCATTGTATTGGTCTGCGTGTGCTGCAAACATGTTGAAAAGATTTGGGAAATTACAGTTTCACATCTCACAATGCTATACAGCAACTGACTTGCACTGGAAGCTCTATTTCCAAGTCCAGATATTTCAATATCCAATTTAAATTTACCGTATCCATTATATTCAAAAATGTTTTTCTCTATCGGAATCGATTATGCTTACGAAACATGATTTTTTTTACTGTCTTTTGTATATCTAAAATATACATTATTTTTAATTGCGTTTTTTTGTCTTCTTTTCTTTTATCATGTGATGTTATTTTTTTATACATATATGATCAACAGATTTTTCATTATACAATTTTGTGCGGTATAATATTTTTTTCTAATGTAAGTTGGTGCTTGTGTTTAGAAATGGAGTGCTCTTTAAAATAAACATAAAAACTTTACATTGTTAACAAAATATAAAAAGGAAACATAAAGTGTTTAAAGTAAGGAGGAATGGGTAAGTATCTGTACAGAGATATTGATAACGATTAAAAAACGTATTTAAAATACGTAAATAATAAAATAATTGGTCTAAGTTAGTTATTTAGTTAAACACTTATTCCATGCATTAAATTAAATAAATCTCCAAAGAAAAATAGTTTATGGTGTGAAAACCAATATTGAATAAAAAGATTGAGAACGGGCGTAGTGATGGTCAAGCGCTAAAAGAGAAATTATGGTGAAATTATGCAAAATATATAATATATAATAATTTAAAAAAATAACCTAACCTTTTTTTTATTTGATTCTGTTAAATTATGATTAACTATTACATAATATGTCAACGTTCGATGGGCCTCAATGAATGGAACACCAAAAGACAATATGTTCCCTCTTAACATACAAAGTGTACGCTTACATAAAATGTCAAATTTCAAAACTATGTTGAATAAAAAACGGGGAAAAAAGTGTGCCCCTTGTAATTAAAATGTATTTATTTTTTAAAATCAAAACCAGAACATAAACCATGGATGGAAAATGTTTTAATTTAATGACAAAGTTGAAAAAAGCTAAGACATCCTAAAATATTAAGACGTAATAATACTTGGTGAAAATTAAAGAACTTAGTTCAAATTGGGAACGTTTACTTGAAAATAACATCAAATTCAAAACATATAACGGTAACTGACTTACTCCCTTTTCAGGACAAGTTATGGTTAGTGATATGCTTCACCTGCCATAAAACCTTGTTAAAAAAGAATTTGAAAACACTTTCAATCGAAATTCACGACTAAAAGTGTATAAAAGTCAAAGTAATTATATTTAAAAGGCAATTTAAAATTCACTCCATTGCCTATTGTAATGGTTCAGCTTCCTTTAAAATATTTTTCAAAGAAAGCCTTTGTACAAGGCGACACAATTACAGATCGTGAATAAAATATCAGAAAATTTAAACTACCTACCATTAGTATATCTATATGCCTACTATTAGTAATAATTTTATATTTGTTTTTTAATTTTTTTCTGAACATTGATGTTTTATATAAATTTCGATGAAACATGAAGAGAAAAAATAGGTTCTTTTTTACCTTCAGTTGACCTCTAACGCTCCCGATGCGACGCCCCAACGAATCCGGTCTGCACGCACCGCTATTCGCTATCTAATAGCGGAACACGTTTCGACGAGATATTGGTAGGCAAGAGCGCCTCTAATTGTAAAGGTTTACGAGTCTAAAGAGTTTTTGTCTTTTTTTCGCCACTATCGTGTATGCTGTGTCTGAAGATGATAGTTACAATATGTAAACGGGATGGGGAGGGGGAACGTTGGATTAAGATTAAGAGACGAAGGACTGGAATATACGTGAGGGTAGATTGAATGATCTTTTTGAGTAATGTTCATTAATTGGTTTTGGTTTTGTGTGCTATAAAGTCGAGTTAAAAATGTCAATGTGGTAATAATTTAAGTTAAATGACTGTGTAAATTCGTAGATAAAGGAGTTCTGTTTATAGTTGGTCTTGCAAAGAGGGAGATGAAAAGTAAGCAACTGTTTACTATTGCGACTTGTAATATTTATTTGTTATTTATTAACGCCCTTTTTCGGGGCTTTTACGTATGAATAGTAAGAAATACACAGCATTCATTGTACATAACTGAACTGTCTCAGTAACAATATTTTATAATTGTTTAAACATAAATTGAAGATGTCCAATGACTTGGTATAATTGTTTCCCTCCATTAGTATTCTGGGCAAAGAGGAATAGACTTCTAGTATTACGTTGTGGAATCCAGAAGCTTATCAATTCAAACAATACCGGACTATCAACTAAATCATTTAGAATTTTATATAGAAATACCAAGTCAGTGAAAATTCTTCTGTCTGACAATTTAAGGATATTCATATTCATATAATTTAGAATAGTATTTTACTTGTGACTTTCTAATATTATATTATGACTTACTGAATGATGACAATGCTTTCTTTATTTTAATCTCTTCCATGTAGTGGAGGTTTTCTCTAAGAGTAAGTAAGATATTAGTTTTTTTATGTTGAAAAAATGAACAGTTTTTTTGCGTCAATTGTGAACTTCGCATTTAAAACAATAAAATAAAATAAATAAACCAACAAAGTTATAATATTCACTAGCCAAAGAAGTTTGAATGCATACATAGCTAAATTGTCTTGTCGGTAGATCGCTAATCTCTGGTGCAGTGATCATAGATATTTCTTTAACTATGGAAAAATATAAAATTCTTATATAGAAAATAACAACATAGCTTTTAAAAAATATGGATGAGGGTTTATATTTTTCGCTATATCGATCTCCGATTTAACTCCTTTTTTTTAAAAAAAAAGAAAGACGAACATTCCCGGATTACGAACAACCCGACAATGTTTAAAAATCTTCTACTACCACCAAAGTAAGCTGAAAATGTTTCTTGAGTCGTGATGAAGGACCAGAACCAAGGCCAGCCAAGGAATTGAACACGGAACGCCTGGTGGGACCCAAATACGATGCCCACTCGACCACTGACCGGTCGTAATGAGATAGGTTACGAATGGCCACCAACATGTCATAGGCATGTCGATAATAATAAATAACACATATTTAATCATTACAATGGCGGAAACATTGCAAGTTTTATTTGTTATGTTTTATTTTTATATTGACAATAATTTCATTATATTTTCAATATTCAACTATAACATTTTCAGTAAGATGCGACAAGACGATACGACCACGAACTTCCCGGAGACATAATTCTAGAACAGGTCACAAACAAAACCAACTCAATAGTATGGTCTACAGTTCCGGCAGCGTATCTCGAGAGCAGCTTCCGCACAATCCCCCTCTAATTGTACATCGTCTACTCTGAAATAATAAGCTTTGAAAACAGATTCTAACTATGTCATTGTATCTCGATGGGATAAATAATACGATCGTTTTAATTATCAGCGAGAGCTCGTATCATTGGCAAGTACAATGTTTTAAATCAGTGTAGGATGTAGGAAAAACAGTGAATTAACTGGTAACAGAAAAATTTACCACTGACTTTGTTGGATGACTGTCCAATAGCGTTCCGCGAGTTTTCATTGAGTTAGAAGCGCTAAGATTGAAAAATATGACGTTATTGACGTTGTTTTAGCAGTAAATGATTTTTTTTTAAATTTCAACTTTTGTATGTTATCTTCGGGATTCTTTCAGTCAAGGGATGAGAGTGTAATTCACACGTGGTAGAAATGAAACTAGAAAGTCGCTAGATGTCGCTTTCTTTTCTTTTATTGTTGGATATATTGTCTGTTTATTTGAAGTGGTTTAAAGACTGGATATTGATTTACAAAAATTAAAAATATTTATACTTTTTGGGTTCGCTGGATTTATCTAGCCGCCGAGATCTGCGATGCACTATACCGTTGGGCTATGGAACGCTCGCGGCAAGGCGCGAATTTACCGCATTATATTAGAACCGAGTATTTGTGTAAAACTGAATTGTGACGCATTTCCGTTTCATACGAACTTCAAATCAATAATGGCGTTAAAGAAGTTTCACTTTCAAAATAAAATTAATTTCAGCAACAGTAATGTAGTATTTTTCAATCTTAGCACTCTAGCTCACTGAAAACTCACGGACCGCCACTGGTGATTACCCATTTATATTGCCGCTGCGTTTATGTTTAATACAAGCCATCATTTACTGGGCCTCTTTGAAAAAAATAAAACATTGCCAACATTGGAAGCATCTAGGCAGACATTGGCAAAATAATACTAGGATTTGCTGAAATATTGCTCTCACTGCCTTGGTAATTTGAACAAGGATCTAGATACTAGATGTAATAAACGAAAAATAAAGTCGATGTATATTTGAATGGAAAAATAAAATTGCCAAAATTTCAATATTTTACATATAACTTCAGAAAGCTTTTAAAGCCCCCGAAAGTATATTATTATAATAAACCACGTATAAATCTATCACAGGGGTCCCTGAAGCATTAAGCCAGTTCCGAATTCTGTAAACAATATTATACTCCTATCCAATATCCTTCCAAAGGTTCTTTTGGTTGTTGTTTCTCCTGCCGTCGATTAACCGTACGGAGTATTTCGTTATTAGGTCTAAGCATTGACTTTGAGAACACCAGAGGACCTCTTCCCTAGCAAACCATTGCATACTGAGCAGTCCAAATTTTTAATTCTTCGGTTGAGTGAATCACTTCCGTCTTTATTAAAACTCCAACAAAATTCTCACACGAATAATATTTATTGTTAGTTTCAATTTTTTTTTTCTAAATTATCAGAGTATTGACTGATGCAACGAGGTATAAAATGTATTGACTATTATATTTTTATTTACCAAACTTTTGTTCGGTTTTTGCTTTTCTTTTTCAACTTTTGGTTTTATATCATGTAGAAATATCTTACTCTTAGGAAAATTCCAAGGTATTTAAATAATTTATCAAGCAGCAATAATAAGTGAATGTGCCATAAAGCAGAAACTTGTTTTTTTTTTTAAATAGCTCCACACGGGAGGCTACGGCTGGAGAGTCCGACTGGAGAGGTCTAGGTTAGGTCTACCTCAATCAGTCTCTTCCGATCTGGCCCAAGCCGCACAAGGTTAACAAATGCTTTTTCCGCCAAGACCTAGACAAACCTCACCCCATGAATCCGGGTACCCCTGCTAAATCATCAAACTTAACGAACCACTCGGGGTGACCGTTGCAGGGATGTTGGTTATCCAATAATTAGTTTTATTTATAACCAAGGAAACATAATTAGTTTTTCCGATGATACTGTTATGCTATTCCACGAAAAGGACTGGATGGACACTTATAAAGAGGCTGAACATGGACTAACTGTACTTCAAAATTGGCTTCGGATGAACTCTCTGACGCTCAATGTAATTAAAACTAATTATCTAGCCTTTTCAATAAACTCAAGAGGTCAACCGGGTAAAAATACACTCTCAAATTGCACGAGTGTCAAAACAATAAGTCACATTGCTCTTGCCCTATTATAACAAAGACAAAAAGTATGAAATATCTAGGAGTGGAAATAGACGAAAACCTTAGATGGGACATACACATAAATGGAATCACTAAAAAGCTCACGAGACTTGTATATTTCTTCAAAAACCTAAGTAACATACTACCTAGGAAAGACATCAAAAAAGTATTTTATTCTTTATGTCATTCCCGTCTTGAGTACGGAATTCTAGTATGGGTATCTGCTACAGCAAATCATATTAACCACTTAGATATTGCTCAGAAGAGCATTATAAAAACCATACTAATATTACCCATCAGAACCCCCTCAAAAGATATTTTTTAGTGTTTTGACATTTTAAAACAAATATATGCCAAGAATATTCTTATACGTCATTTTAAAAACAGAAAATCTCCTAATGAAACTCGGATACACGACACAAGAGCCTCAAAAAAGGATATACGAGAATTCAATACAAGTTTTGGCCAAAGAAACCACATATATCTTGCAACCAAACTTTACAACATCCTTCCTCCAAGTTTGAAAAAGATAGAAAAGATAAATAAGTTTAAGGAAAAAATCAAAACATGGGTGAAAGAAATTAATGCAGACATACTAGAGAATGTATTAAAAACATCATAGAAACTAAATAACGGAAAATCAAAGAAATCTACCAGTCCACCTAAGCACAGGACCACCTAGTGAGGAGGACTAAGAACAAACAGATGAAATAGTTATATAAATTATCATATCTTGTAATTCTCATCAAACCTGTATTTAAATAGTCGCTAATAAAAAATAAAAAAAAATATAATGGTTTCCGGATGTTTGTTTGGCTCACGCACGCTTTTTTCTGATAACAATCGCTATTCGAATATTTTTGTCAGAAAGGGGAATCTTATTTATCCTATATCGATGGTTTCAGCTTTATTTCTCTTATCTTTTTCATAAAACGCCATTTTGGACGATTTCTTTTAATTACATTTTATTCGCCATTTAACAGCACTTGAAAATAGAATCTCTGGCCCACTGTGGACTTAATGGCAGCATTATCCCTGTTTATTTTCAAACTAACCAAATCGCTAACCACGAGCGAGGAAAACTAATGGCTCCAATTGAGCCGCTGGGATTAGGCGTGACCCTGTGTAGAAGCCATTAGGAGCGCGATTGCCACCTTCAAATTTTCATCGACCTGGAAAAACTCTTCCGGGTGCGATAACGAATCGATTAGTCAGTTATCTCGGTTGCTTTGAATGGGCGACAATGTTCATAAATTAAATGAGTAACCTACAAAACGTATATAAACAAATGCAGTGTATACAAAACAATAATTAAGCGAAAACTACAATCTCGGTTGCTCCACCACGTTTGGTGACTAGATTTGAATAACCCTACAACTAAATCCTGACTTTTATCTTCCCCGTTGCCACCTCATCCCCATAGCCTCACAGCGCACTCCAATTGAGGATGCCTTAGTCCCAATGGCTCTAGACAGCCGATCGTAGGTCTAGGGACTCTTTTGCGGTATTTACATAAAAAATAGGTTATTTAGGGAAAAAAGAGATTCTTTCTGCATCATCGTTTGGAGCGACCATTAATCGGAATCGAAAAGTCGCTTGAATTGGTGTTTTAGTGACTACATCATCTGAATGATAAGGCATTTCCCTCATTCTACACCCACAATTTCAATCCCACACTCTCTCTCTACTCTTCATAGCGTCACTATATTCCCCGAATCAGAGATATCATAGTCCCATAGGATCCAGGCATTTGGAATTCTGGTGCGGTAATCACATTAAATTTCAATATCAATCCTAGGAATGCAGTTTAAAACCATATTTTCGGGAACAGAAAAGTTTATTCGAAAATGTCCTTAAGTTGTGCAACATTCAACCGTTTTATTTAATTTTCCAAAAAAGGTAAATACGTCGAATTTGACCAGGAGCCAGGAAATTCAATTGTAAGCTTACCTGGAGAGGGAACAACCATTCTTTGTGAAACAATAGAAACTAACGAAAATTTGTAAAGATTTGACTAATTTTCCTGAGAGACCAGTGTGTGGGGTAGGATATATTTTTTATGGGATTTCATGCGGTGGTGATTGGACACCGTTTGATATACAGAAAATATGGTTACGTGTTTATCTATTACAATTTTGATACAGTTAGAGTGATTGATTATGATTTCATTTACTATGTATGTGAGAAATGTAATTTTTAGGTATATGATAACTCCATCGTTTTGGTTTAGGTTATTCTGTGTGTTGTGGTGGCTAAAGATTATTATGTTTTAAGGAAGGTTATTTTCATTGATCCAGCATTCACTTAAAATGAGTGTGTCAAAGTCGGAGTTCAGGTCGGTGAGAACTATAAAAATTCACTAAAATTTCGGCTTATGATATTTTGGGGCCGATTGAGTTATTATTTGTTGGACTTAAAGAGCACTGTTTCTTTCTGTACATGGAATTGGGTATAAATTATCCGCTTGATCTGTTATTTCTTCCATTTGTGATTTTTGTAACAAAATACAGTCAATTATAGGTATAGTTAAATATACATACATACGTTTTGACACCTCGCTTAAAATAACAGAAGATGCCCGATAAATTCATATAAAAGATTCAAATAACGAATTAAAGCAGTGATGATAACAAAACTTGTGATGAAAAATAGAGAGAATCTTTGGACTAGAAATTTGTTTTTAAATTTAATGATTAAAGAAAGACAAACAGGCCCGGGTTACGAATAACCTGACTATATTTGAAAATCTCGTATTTCCACCACAGTAAACGGAAAATGTTGCTTGTATTGTCGTGGACGATTTAGCCAGCCGAGGAATCGAACAAGCGACGCCTGTGTGGGATCCGAACGCGATTTACCTAACGACCGGTCAAATAGAAATAAATAATAATTTACTAGTATTTATAATAAATAATTAAAAATATAAAAGTGTAAGTTAATCGAGCATTGTTCCCAAGTTATTGAGTGAGGTAGACAAAGGGTGTTTATTTTTGTCATTGACAATAATGACTGGTTGGTATCTCAATGCCTTTACGTATACATATACACATGATCTCCCATTATTACACCTACACGTCATTTATTAAGAAAAGAGATAAATTCGATACCAAATGGAAGTTATTTTCTTCGGCACTAGTTATTTTCACGGCAGCAGTTCGAATAAAAACTCTTAGACGTAGTTAAAAAATTAGACGTAGCAGAGAAAACTTAAGAAAAATGCACTTATTGGGTACCGAATAATGTAGTGGTTTTACACGGTTGTTCAAAATGTTGTATGGATACGTGATTGGTGTAGAATTGCAGTGTTCAACTGCACGGAATATAGTTAAAAACAGGCATCATCAACATACATCAATAAATCAATGTTCCCATAATACCTAATACAACAATACTGTTCCACACAATTATTTATGTAAGTTGCATGTTTTGTAAGTACCCATATAACATAAATAAATAATAATTGAGGTCTCTGGTTAAAATCCCGGTCGTGGCAACATCTATTCTTTCTCTCTTGTTTAATACTGCAAAAAATAAGCATCCCATATTTTATTGAAGAAAACCGTTAAAAATATATTTTTTTTTTAGGATCACGTTCAGGGGGTAGACACTTTATTCACAATATTTTCAATAACTATGTCGTTCAAATATAAAGATATACCAAAATCCATAAAAATGTTATTTTCAATAAAGCGTGACTTCGCCTAGTAGTGAGTTGTAAAAATTGGATAAAAGTTTTATTTTTCAGTTTTCCAAACTACAAGATGCCATAAGGACGCATTCAACAAAATAAGGTCGCGCGATCTAATCAGCACTCTTACCTCGGGCTTGTGAACTTTAGAAACTACGTTGTTTTGTGAACTGTTAGGCGTTAGGCAGTTGGTTTATTTGGAAACAAATACTAACTTATTTAAACTTGAACCATTCGACCGAGCGGATGTTCGTGACCTTTTGCAAAAGTGTGTGCATTATTGAATTAGGTTTTTTTTTTCTACAAATATCAGAAAATCTTAATAATTAATCGTTTTACATTAGATATATTGTTCTACTGCTATGATAATGCTAAATCGCTGGCTCATAGTGTCCTTATCTCCAGCACTTTATTTTTTTACAATAGGTCCATACAGAGGGCACTGAGGAATACAAATCCCTCGGGGGCTAAGTCATCTTTTTCATTATTATGAAGGGTTTTTTTTATGGAGAGTGAGTTCTGGGAAGGAAAAGCTATGAGGGGTGGGTAGGAATCAGGGGGTCATTATTTTTAGGAGTGACGAACATTAATCGAACCCCCCCCCCCTCCCCTACTACGCAGATGCGTTTTCTTTTTCTCTTCGTCTTTCCACGAACTCGGGATAAGTAACCAAACATACCTATAGCAGGGGTGTTGTTTATCCAAAAAATGGTTCCCGGGCCGGCGGTACCCATATCCGCCTCCCAAATTGGAGAACTAAAAAAACTGTGGAAAATGGAACAAAAATTAGCTAAATTAACCTCTATTCTTCTGTTATGTACTGTATTGTTTCATAGTGCTTTCACACAAACGAAGTATTGAATTCCGTAAGTCTAAACTTAAACTTTAGGGCGCACAGTTTACAGCCGCGCTGTGCAAGCGGGTTCCCTACAGAGCATCGGATCTTCCCATTATGCCGCTTTTTGAGATGCCCGACTTATTAAGTATTTATTTCTTGATCAGATTATGTCTTCCTGAAAGTTGAAGTCAGTTATCTATCATTTTGTGTAGGTACGAGTACACTAGATGGTAAAGTTCATTCTATATGCTATTAAGTGATAGGTCATTATCAGATATTTAAAAATGTGTACGTTTTAATTTACTTACATCACAAACAAATGAAATCATTGAATATGTGTGCTCTATTTGAAAAAATACCCAGGAAAAGATTTTAAAGTTTCTTAGGTATACTTCTGAAAAAAAAATTGTCTAATATTACGTGCTCAAGAAATCCGAATTCTACTCATCATTCGTTACTTTACATTAGTAACGAATGATCCGAGCATCATTCATTACTTATTGATACCCAGCACATCAAAAATTATCGAATAAGTAATTGCAAATAAATTTGCTTGAGGAAACAGGAAAGTATTTTCAAGTTGAAAACAAAATTATTGGCAATAGGATGAAGTACCAATACTACCAACTAGGTCAAACTTTTTAACCACCATAATATTATTCGGTCTCTAGGGACTTTCCGACACAAATTAAATAGATATAACGGACAGGTGACAACCGTTTGAATAAAAAAATACGTATTGAAGGAAAAAACACTACTTAACTTATATTTTAATAAAATAATCCAATAATAAACCACTTTTTATTAGAATTAACAGATGACAGCTAACCAGGTTTCGCTTATTTTAAGCTTCGTAGACTTTTACCTGTAAATCCCAAAATTGGCAAAACATGTGAATTTTGTCGTTCAAATATTAGTTTGACTTATTTCAAGGTATTGACTAGTTAGACTTGACTTTGGTTTAAATTGTTTGAATATAAATTACGCAGAACACACTTAAATTTAATTACTTGTTTTCCTAAGGAAACTTAATATTACGTACATTAATTTATTGTAGGAGATATGGGTATTGTTTTTGTGTCTGAATTGTATACCGTAGAAATAATCTGCAGAATTATTAATCGATTCTCTGAAATAATATGTCTGCAATCATTTTTCAAATCAGCATCCGATTACACACCGCAGCTTTGTGGTAATTTATTAAAGAAAATACAAACTACAAAAGGAAACACGAGATTCAGTAATGAACAATGAATTGCGCCGCTTTTTCGGCTGTTTTAAGAAAAAAAGAGGAAATTATAAAAAAATACAGTTTTATCATTCCTCGGTCGCTTTCGACTATAAATTCATGTAATAAAAAATTTTTTACGGAACTCTCATGTAATAATGTTAAATAAATTGTCCTTTTAATAAAAATATCCACATTTCCTTTTTGTATTCTTCGTGAATTTACGCTATTACCGTATTACCGTCGTTGTTTCTTGTTGCCTTTGTTTGAAAATTCATGGTTATTGGCTTTTATATGAATTAAATAAGTAGGTAGCTACATACGTGAAGTTTTTATGACTTTTTAACACCTCTTTTATTTCAGAAAATACCAGTATTCGCAAAACTACTTTGATAAACGTGTCACAAAAGAGGCAAGATAGGACGGCTAGCGACATAAGGTATTTCCTTTCTACAGTGGCCATTTACGAAAACAAGTGGCATTAAGTCTGGCGTAAGATAATATTTTTTAGTCGTGTTGAATTTATCCTCCTTTAGATACCTAACATTTAAGACAGCTGATAAAAGAACAACCAATTCTTTACTTACATATTTCAAAAGTAATTTTATATATTTATTTTGGGGTTGTGGCTTATTTTAAAGTTACGTTTTTATGTGGTTATCAGCTTTTAAATGTAATATCAACGCAAATAATAATAATAATTAAATTTGTTAACTGTTTCTGAAAAAATAAGAAAATATACAGATTTAGGAAATGAAAAGAATTTGGCGTTCTCAGACTATAAAAATATTTTGTTATTTCGGCTACTGCCATTATACCTAGCTCTCTCATTAAAAATTTAGGCTTATTGATTTATCAAAGAATTTATATATAAAAATGCAAAATTCAATTATTTAAAATACATGTAAAGTACATACGAAAGATTTTAAAAATATTTATATAGAGGGATCAGTAGGATTTATCGGTCCTGTTAGAAGTTCTACCGAGCTGAACCCTCTGATATGAAAATATCTGGAGTCGGTGAATTATTTTCCCATTTTGTCTGTGGAAGGTTGAAATGTTGTTCTTGTATTATTTTTTATTAATTATACTTATGTAGTGCATAAATAAGATGTGACAATGATACAAAAGAAGCCAGTATAAGGCAAGGGGTGAGACAGGGATGCTCTCTGTCACCTGTTCTTTTTAACGCTTATATACAGAGTGCGATTGATGACTTGAGAAAGAGAATGAGTCACAGAAAAGGTGTAAAGATACACGGGCAAAAGGTGGATATGATAAGGTTTTCTGACGATATTGCTATGGTTGCTGAAAGCGAAGAATAACTGCAAGAGGCCTTAACAACCATGCAAAACATTCTTCAAAACAACTACAACGTGAAGATAAATAAAGACAAAACAAAACTGATTACTGTAGGCCGAACGCAACATCAGATGAGAGTAGAGATGCCAGGAGTTCCACTAAAGAACACCAAGGAGTTTGTCTACCTCGGGAGTAAAATAACATGGGACGGTCGGTCTAAGAGCGAGGTCGATAGCCGTATACACCAGGCTAGGCTTGCAATCAATAAAAGGTCGAAAATAATAGAATCGAATAATATAGACCTAAAACTGAGAATACTCCTCATCAAGACCTATGTATGGAGTATCTTGATGTACGGCTGCGAAACATGGTGCCTACCCGAAAGAGATAAACGGAGACTAGAGGCTTTTGAGATGTGGTCCTATAGAACAGTGTTCCGCAAACTTTTTGTGTTCAAGGTACACCTACCAAATCAAGAAATTTTAGAGGTACACCAAAGAAAAAAAACAATATTTATTTAATATACACTAAAATCCATACATTATGAAAATATTATGTTTAAGAGCCCACGAGGGATTTTTAAATATTTTATTGGTTTGCATGTTTTCAAAGTAACCTGTGCACATAACAAGACATTAAAAAAAATATTTGTCATAATTTTTTTGTGATGCATATATGTTATAGTATACCACCAGTTAAATCTAAATATTATCAAATAGGAAATCTCAGAGGAAATTTCCCCACGTTGGCATTGTGGGGAAAAATCGAAATCCAGCGATCCACGAAATCGGCATAATACGACACTTTTTTTAATTTGTGTTCGGGAATGATCGCTGTAACTTCGGGTTTTACGAGCGGATACTAGGATCAAATCCGTTTTGAGTTACAATATAAAATAATTTTTGGTGGAATTGAATTAAAAATTCGATGAGGGCGACACGAGCGACAATTTTTTTTGCAATGTCGTGTAAATCGATTGCCCTGCTTAGAAATGCGAGCCTGCTTGCTTACCTGAGCACATGAGATCAAAATTTGGAGCAATCGTTGATAATGTTGGTCTCATCTCTTCGTCAATCGTCCTCAGGCGTTTACTTTTTAAAAATTTAATCGGAGTTTTAGTATTAATTAAAACCCCAATTTGCATAAGTAGGTCGTGGCAAATGGTAAGAGAATTGCTACAGCAATTGCAATTGCAGCTTTGAAAGAAGTAGATACTCATTTTTATATGCAGCCGAAAATGAGCTAGCTCTGTTTTGGAAAATGTTAGTTTTAATGTCCGATCAGTTTTTACCTCTATCGGTAAGTGTTCAGAGAAATGCTATCTGAGAATGGATTTAGTACCCAGTCCATGTCCATAGGTTGCAGGTCATACTTTCGAAAATATGAGTTATTTTTTTCTAAATCTGCAGCTATGACATTTGGGAATATTTCATCATTACCATTCATAAATAAACCAACCACTACCATCGGTATCGTAGTTGATCCATAACATCAAGTACGAAAGCTTAGCGTAAAAGCTTTCAATCCTGTCCGATGACGTTAAAATATTAGAATTCCCGCCTTGCATTTTTTGTTGAGCTCATGAGCAATACGAGATATGGAAGTTTTGCTACCCATTCTTCTATTTTAAACGGAGAAGCAAAATCTGAATCCCGGGTCTCTAAAAAGTGTGGGTCTCATTATTTAGCTCGCTTGCGGTGAGGCACACCAAATAATGACCACGGCACACCAGTGTGCCGCGGCAAACGCTTTGCGGAATACTACTATAGAAGACTATTAGGAATTTCCTGGAGAGACCACATTACAAATGAGGAGGTTCTCCAAAGAATCGAAGAAGGAATGCTTAGATACCTTGTCCCAAAGGCGTGCAAGATGGATCGGCCATATAATACGACAAGAAGGCCTCTTGCATGCCATGATGGAGGGAATGACCGAGGGGACAAACTCTGGGGACGTCCACGCCGAGAGTAGGTACCTGGAAGACCTGCTGGTAGACGTGCGCTGCTCATCATATGCAGACTTCAAAAGAGCCGCACAAGACAGAGAAGAATGGAAGAGAAGAATAGAGGAAATTGCTGCAAACCAATCCGAGGATTGAAACCAGAGAGAGAGAGTGCAATTGCATAGCGTGGATTGACTCATCATTTGTGGAAAAGTGTGTGGAAAGGTTTAGTTTTTCTGTAGGGAAGATTTAACCCGGACATAAAGTCATAAAGCAAATGGATAATTTGTTGTGCGCCGTTTTTGGTTAAAAATCACCTCAAGAGCGCTGTACAATTTATTATGAATTCTTAGGCTCTGTCTTTGGCTCTGTCTAATTGTATTATTTACAAATAGATACAGAAAACATACTTACCTGGCAGATCACTTCAGATAAATACACTTTAATTAAAAAGTTTTTGCTTGGAGAAGATATGGCTTTGCACGCGGACATTATATAAAAAACAGTGACCATTGCTTGATTTTACATTTGCTACCCCTTTAGTATTACATTTATGAGAAGATTATTGGCAAAGTACAGTTGATATTTATTTTGAAAGACTGGATTTAGGACTCTTTAGGGCTGAAGAATTTTTATGAAATGACCTTGACAAAGGTTTACAAATAACATTTTTTAATTTTTTTATACAATGAGTTATTTACAATGTCACGGGAAGTAAGGGTGAAGGTGAAAGGTTTTTGAATTTATGGATACGACTGTCTGAAAAGGTGAGTTTTAAGATTAGCTCTAAATTCCCCCAAGTCTGTGATCATTCTTAAATCGTGTGGCAGTCCATTCCAGGCTTTAGGTCCTGACACTCCGTAAGTGTGCTGACCGAACTTAGTAGCCGATGTGCGCTTTGGTTCTTTTAACCTTAACCTCTAACCTTTAACTGTCGAGAATTGGAATTTTCTGGAATATACATTTCCAATAGGCAAGCCAGAGACATTCCGTTAAGGGACGTAAATACCATCCAGCAGAGCTTGAATTGGATTCTTTCAGGACATTTGATACAGTGATGATTTTTGAGATGCTCTGAAATATGGGAATATTTATAAAATAATTCATTTTTGATACCTGCTTACTCCTATGAGGATCTCGCCTAGCCCTACCTGTCACTTATCTGCCAGTCAATTATCACTGTTTATTAGAAACATTTAAATTTCTAATAAACAGTGATAATTCTATAAATCAATCATAACTTCATGATACTTATTTTAAAAAAAATTTAAGTTTCAATCTTACATTCTTCCTTTTTTAAATACCGCAAATTTCGTAAATCGTCAAATGAGTACGGCTTCGTTTGCATGTACCTACCTAACATAAATGTACAATTTAAAAAAAAAAATTACCCTTTCTATGGATCCTATTCTTTCTAATTTTTAGAGGACGTTAAATTGACTAAAAGCATTTGGCCGCCGAGTCTTTTAACACCACCTAAAAATTATTTAAAAATTGAAAGGAATATTATTTTATGGTCAGTCATTTGGGTCAAATTGAATCTTAGATTGAAACTGACAATGACATTGAAGTTTATAGGTAAATGAAATAGAACAAATATTGTGAACTTTAATTAGTTATTGAATTTTTAAGTAATTCAAATTGTATTAGGTATTAAGAATTAACTTCAAAATTGAACTGTTATCCCAGATGAACGGAAGTCTAGTAAATAAAAACCAGAGTATGCTGGCCACGAACTTTAAAAAGAACAGCGAGGTTCATTAATTAAATAC
This sequence comes from Limnephilus lunatus, assembly GCA_917563855.2. Taxonomy (NCBI): domain Eukaryota; kingdom Metazoa; phylum Arthropoda; class Insecta; order Trichoptera; family Limnephilidae; genus Limnephilus; species Limnephilus lunatus. Next base: position 70,533,378 of record OU830598.1, on the reverse strand, counting down.
ATAAAATGCACTTAAATATATACACATTATGTACTGTTAATAAAGCATAACATTCCTTCCATTTTTATTTTTGAGCAGGTTTCATCGTGCTACGGGCATCTTCAGAAAATGTGAAGTGGATGACGAAAAATGAAAAAAAAATCGTAGTTCCAAATTTTTTTTTTTTCAAAGAGATTAGCGAGAATTTGTGCATCTTTAATTTTTACGGTTTTCCAGCTTACTGACAAAATACTACTAAAATATTATATACTAGCAGATCCGGCCACACGTTGCTGTGGCTAACGAAACACAACGCCACGCCATTACCCAACCATTATAACCAACGCCATCTGTTAAATCAAATTCACACTGCCCGCATATTTCAACCAATTTACACAAAACCTTGACAAATTACATACCTAAAAACCTTCCTTATGAATCACTCTACCTATTGGTGAAAACCGCTTGAAAATCCGTTGCGTGGTTTAAAATATCTAAGCGCACAGACAGCGTGAGCGACTTAATTTTATAGTATGTAAAGATAGAAGACACTTTGAGAGTTTTAAACGGTTTTAGCTGTTAAAAATCCTGCTTCAACTGATATTTCTCTTTCAAAAATGAGGTACATAACTTTTTCAGTATTTTCATTACAAAAATACAAACCGAAAGCATTGTGATCTTGATAGTCGAAGAAAAAGTTACACTCCATTTGGCTGTTAGACATGAAACTAATTTTAAATTAATAATAATGTCAGATTTATATAATTGTTGTTCCATGTTAATCATGGTTAAATTAATAAGATATGAATAACTGTCATTATTGACAGTAGTGTTCTTGGCAGTCGGAGCTCTCAGCTGTTACTAGAGGTATTATTATTAAGTAATAAACCCCGGAAATAACTTTGAACACATGTCATATCAACTCTGCGCGGCGTCTTTTAATAATAACAAAATAGAACTAAGTTTCGCACTGAAACCCGCATAATTTTGTTTTCTGTTGTAAAGGAGCATTGTTAAAGAAGTTGTTATTACGAGTATGTCGGATATATTATGAGATAATGATAATTCTTCTTCCTTAAATAAGACAAAAGCAAACTTTGTGCAGTATAATATAACAGTTGTATGTGAAATATTACTATGTAGGGTATACGGTAAGAAGCAACCCCGTGGAATAATGATCTCACCCTTGAGGCGAAATCTTATTTATAACAGTAATCAAAACCACACACGAGACTCGTATCTCACGCTACAGGCAAATCTTATATATTATCGTAAACCCTTTCATAATATATTAGAATGTAGAGAGTAGGGGAAATACAGGATTTTATTTGGACATTGTTATGTAGAAAAGTTTACAACTAAACAATTATTGTACGAGAGAGTTAGCTTGAACGATAGAGGCAACAATACAGGCATATGTCATATGTATCACAGATAAGGGAGCATTTTTCTGTATTCAATGATATCTATAGTCCAAATGAAAGCCTCCATGGTTAGTGGTTATGATCCTTGCCTACGAATCCGGCTGCGTTCAAATACCAGCTTGAGCAAATAAATTTTATTTGATTGATATGTGTTATTTCACAGTCTTAAGTAATATAATTGCATCACGTTTTTTGTACATAATAAGCTCCACGGTGACCGGACAATTAAGAATCAACTCAACCCATCACCTTCTTTGAAAATTCATTAAAAGTGATGAAAAAAAATATAAAAAATTGGTTATGGGCTATTTTTCAAAGTGGTGTTGAGTTGAGTTGATTCTGTATTGTCATGGAACCAAGTTCTATATGGGAGGCCTGAGGGATGTTTTCAATGTGGGGCTTTTGTACAAAAAACGCGCCGCAATTATACCTTAGGTTATTTAAGATTGTGAAATAATATATATCAATCACATGAAATTTATTTGTTCCATGTCTCTCAGTCTCTCACGAACCAGCCCACCACGCAGTAGGCAGACAAACGTATTCTACCGCCAAGACTTTGACAAACCTCCCCCGTGAACTCGGGATCCATGCTAAGTCACCAAACGTAGCCAACCACTAAGAGTAACCTATGGCAGAGGTGTTGGTCATCCAATAAAAATGGTTTTCAGGCACCAAGAATTCCAACAAATTTCTAACAAAATTCCTCCCAGCAAAAAATAACGTTCCAGAGTGGAAGATGTTCTGCGTATCACCCTGGCAAAAGACCACCATTGAGAATCGAAACATTGCCTCAAATGACCTTGTTTGGTGGCCGTGTTTGGTGACCAGATTTGAATATACAGGCACTTTCCCATCTTCTTCTCCTCCATCTCCTTACTCTACTAGTCTCTTTAGTCTCACGGCATATCCCAATTGAGGATGCCGGCTTGGATCAGTTGGAACACTTGCACGGCAACACTGTGAAAAAACATGTATATAAGAGCGTTCAAGTTTGCCCAGTTTCTCTTCCAACATAGTGTTAATTACGATCTATTGACTAGGTATTACACATTACACCGCCATTCCTAATTAACAGAAAATCTTACGTAACGTTAAGTCAATTCCAGTTGAATCCCAGGGATACAATTTTTTTTTTCAATGTTAACGAATGATAGGCATATTTTTTTCTTTCAATTTTTTTCGAGAGGTAGAATTTTTTTTTTGTTTCAGTTCATGGTTTTAGGGTAGGTACCTACCCACGCTCTTCATAAAAGATGTGGTAAAAAATACCTATTCTGAGTGGGGCTTTACAGAATAATTCCCGACACAAAGAAAATCTTCCAAGCTTGATTAAAAAGTAAGAAAATATGGTATTCGTAAGAAAATCTTGAATAAGCGAGACATTAAAAAATACGGTGCGTTTTTATGACACCCTGTACTAAGAATCAGTTTTCTTTAAAGAATTTTGTGTTATGGTCGAAAAAATAAGCAAGGAGATTTACTACAGGCTTCAAACATTATAACGAAGTGCATTAATCAGTTTATCTTTCTTATTTATAAGCACGGAGGGTGGGATGTCAGTGGTGAGTTTTAAATTTCAGATACATATGTATTCTTAGACTTGATATGGTACGACGCGTGCGTCGGTCGCTTACGTCGGTCTTTTGTGGTAATATAAGATATACTTAACTTTGTAGGTGAATGCATGAATAGCTGTAGTGCCAGGGTCTTCGGTCCAGTTGGTCAGCGCTACGTCGTCGTTCGACCGACCGTACGCGTTACACATTTCCAGTATCAATTTAATTTTGATTATATTTTCATGTTTCAGCAAAAGTAACATCTCAGATTTTACAAGTATTTTTTTACATTAACTAATGCAAGTTGTAACGCGAGTGTTTCGCAGAATTTAAACAATTTTTACGAATTTAAACAAATTCACCATCAAATTCAAGTTTTGGGGAAGTTCTATTCAAGTTCGGTTATTACTTCATTGCAGGCCGGTTGTTTCACAGTACTTGGATTGTAACATAACACGAAGAGAACTTTTACAGAATTTGAATATTAACTGTGAAATTTGATTTGATTTTGTTAAAATTCTGTGAGACAACCCGTCCTTAAAGTCCGATGCAAGATGTGTCTCTGAGTCTGTAGTACCTATTTACTTTGGTATCGTACCAAACTTAACTTAGAAGCATGATCAAGGAAGTAGCGGCACCTCAATGGCTTCGAAACTTGTGCAGTTTTACAGAGTTCTTTCGATAGTTAAAGACAAACTCCTGTAGGAGATTCAAAAGGCCAATCAAAGGAAAAATAACAACTGAAAAGGTGAAAAGGGGAAAACAGTGTGTAACATATAAACGGGACCGGAAAACTCAGAATCATGCAACTTCAACACCTCCTTTGAAAAGTCATTAAAAGCGTTGTTTTTTTTTAATTGGGGAACATTAGGTTAGGTTTTGGTATTTTTTTTCATAACCTTTAAAGAATTTTCAAAGGGGTGTTGAATTACCACTTTGTTGAGTTGTCGTGAAACCTATATAAACAATGACGTGAAATAAAATTGAAATAAATTTAACAACTAATTAATATGTATTGTGTTTATTAAATAAGAAAAAGCAGCCATGTATGACCATTTTATTCTTTTATTATTAAAACTTTTGTAATATCGTTTTTTTTTTAGTAAATTAATAAACATTCAATGAAAAAATTGTGTAAAATTCCGAAAAAAAAAAATGTCAATACCTACTCACTATTTTACAAATAGGTTTCGTGTAATGCTGGGTTATAAAACTGGTTAGGGTATACCTACCTAATTTCAGGAATTTAGAGAAAAAAATTACATATCACATTGTAAACATCGAAGCTACTATAAAGTTCTGAAAAAAAAATATAGTTGCGGAGTTGATGCCCTTTATAGTAAAAAATATTATGGAAGTGTAAAACTATTTATCTCACACTATCTATAAAAAGTTTATTATTTACGACGCAAAGCTGAGTTCCACTATTTTTTATATTACTTAGTACTTAGTCCATTAGATTTGGTAATAAAACACGCCATAGACTCACAATTGATGTTTGCGTAAATTTATCCATTGAAAGCTTATTATTGTGAAAAGATTATATTACATTCCTCAATATTCTATCATATATGTGATAAGGGGAATTTGTGAGCAGACGCTTTCAATTATTAGTCTTACTAATAGATCAGGAACTATTATTTTACTTTTTACCACCAGTATAATCCAAGAAATTAATAAACTCTAGTATAATAATATAATATATAGCAGGTGAAGACATCTGCTATTTTTAAGTTTTCAATGTCTCTTCTACAAAAGGTTTAAAGTGCTCTTATCTCGCCTGTGGCAGAAGGATACATCCATCGTTGAAATAAATTATTGAAAGAACCGTTTGCAATTGACTGAATTATAAATGTGGCAGAAATACTAAGTGCAGATTCCAACTTCTGAAATCGAAATAGATTCTTCATTTTTCTTCTTAAAGTTGACGTTTACCTAAGTATCATTTTCTTTATTTTTAAAATTCGACGTAGATTTTTATTTTTTCCTCTAAAAGTTGACATATGCCAGATGTCCTAGAATAGAATTCAGAATAGAATTAAAAGTCACATTTAGTATCACATTAAAAATACCAGGCCGGATAATTCGGATTTCTAACTTTCATCATATTGTCCGGGATATTCTATTATTTTAATTATCAATGTCAAATGAACTTTAATTCATTGTACCTATTGATTTCGTTTAAAACTAAAATCCGTTGTTTATTTTAGAGAATCTCCAAGAACCCTTTAAATGGCGTTTAAAAAGCGCGCATTCAATCTATTATAGTATTAATAGGAGCTAGAAAAAAAATTCATACAGAAAGAAAAAGAACTTGCACTATTTACCCCGAAATAAAGAAAAAGTGTGAGGCTGACCTATCTGGAAGAAACCATACCTTGGTTTATTTATAACACCAAGCTTCCATTAAAGGTACGAGTATATAGGTGTAACCCCCGTTAACCCGAGGCAAACATCAAATTACACATACATGATAGAATGATGAATAATGCTTTAGGCCTAACACGTTCTTAGGGAGAAAGGTTTCATGAAGTTTAATATTGTTATTAATTTAGGTTTCCAATTTAAAGGTGCAAGGTATAGACTAATTATTTCTAAAGAACCTATAATCATTTCCATGATGGGTCTGATGACCACAGAAAGCAATTTCAACTTGATCCTGAATATTATTAATAATTTCAAGTGCTTAGGTTTGCTAGGTAAAACAAATTGCTTTGATTGCATCATAGCTTAATTTAATATTACAACTTCAACATTTTAATATTATAATATATTGAATATGATAACCTGTGTTAACCATTCGAATATTTTCATATAACAGCTCTTGGAATACCGTCCTAATGAAATAATAGATATTTAAATTAAAAAATCTCCAGGGGGTCATTTTTAATTGAGCCTACAGTACCTTCATTTATAAAGTTTTCAACATTCTGGGAATGATTTAAAGTAAAATTAATTAAAGCACGTATTTCGAAAACACGTTTTCAATTCAGGTGTATAATAATTTATGACGTTTTTAAACTAACAACTTTAAGCAAAACACATGCCCAATTAAGATTCATATTATCATTACAACTAAAGAAAACTCTTTAGACATCATCAAACAGTGGAAATAAATAAACATATCCAAATAAAATGAATTTAATGTCTCGAAACTAAAACAACAATTAAGTTAAATATGATCTCGAAAATAATTACAGTTAGATAACGCATGTGTGCAATTAAGTTGGTGGGATGTATCGAAATTAACAGCAGTTAAAAAACCACATGTCCAATTAAGATGCATGTGATGTCCAGAATAATAACAGTTTAAAAAATTCGCGAACGTGCTTGATTGCGTTTTTATTTCCTAGACTTACTTTCATATGGCACCCATACGTGAACAACTCCAGCTAGACCAACAGCAAAAGCGGGCATTGAGAAAAATGTGAACAATTATGTTAGTAAATAATATAAATAATTTAAAGTAGTAAATACATCCACGGTAATAATAAATAAGAATAATGAGCTGCACTAATAGTTACAATAATGAGGGGGTATTGCTCTAAGCCTCAGCAAGGTATTACAAAATAATCTATAAAATCAAACAACAGAAAAACGGAATTCATAAAACTACAAATCACCGGCGAAACTTATTATTTACCAAATATGAATTATTTTTACTCGTATGTATTTATGGTGGGAGTGACTCGAGTAGCACTGAATTAATAGGCAGATTATCTTTTGATATCATTATCTTCAGCAAATGTTTTTTGGATCCAAGATCGGTTTCGTTTGGTCATCATTTTGACGACCTCCGTAGTCCAGTGGCTAAGACTCTTGACTCACAATCCGGAGGTCGCGGGTTCGAACCCGGCGTGCGCAAATAAATTTTATTTGATTAATTTGTGTTATTTCACAATTACTTAATTTAAAATAATATATAGTATATTTGCGGCACGTTCCAGAGTGGAAGATACTATCAGTATCGCCCTGGTGTAAGACCATCATTCAGAATTGAAACGTTACTTGAAAATGGCTTTAGGTGTGTTTCGTGACCAGATCTGAATAGCCAGGTACTTCCCAAACTTCCTCTTCCCCACCTCCTTCCCCTCCCCACTACCTTTCAGCCTCACAACATACCCCAATTGGGGATGCCATAGTCTCACTGGCTCCAAACGGGAGCAGTTGAGATTCTTTTGCGGTATTCACTGTAAAAAAAAAAAAAATCAGCCATCAAAAACCGATAGGGTTCTATGGAGTAACCTTCGCGCTTATATATATATACTCTGGATCTTCAACGATTCAATAACAAATTGGACATGGTTTTAAGGAATCTTAAATTGAGCAGTTTTGGTTTTCCAACTGTTAACCTTGGGTGGAAATAACAATCCCTCTGAAACATTTCCCGTTGAACGATTTTCCTGTAATTATGCAAAAACCGAAATTGCAAAGGTTTTAAAATATTGCTTTATTTGAAAAACTCTTTTCATCAATCAAAATTCGTATCTTCTAACTATCCAATTTGGCTATATCTTTTTTCTGCAATTAATAAATAAAAAATAAATAAATAATTAGTGGTAGGTTATAATGATCAAACTGGAAAACACTTATAACACTAATAACACAGGTATAATATAAACTAACATAAATGAGTTAATATATGCTAACATTTTGTAATTTGGGAGGCGGGTATGGATACCGCCGCCCAGGGATCCATTTTTTTTGGTTAATCACTCTGTCATAGGTCGCCCCAAGTGGTTGACTACGATTGGTGACTTAGCAGCTATGCCCGGGTTCATGGGGTCAGGTTTATTCGGATCTTGATGGCGGATGTTTCTGCCACCAACAGCGTGGCAGGCCGGGTAGGAAGAGACTGGTTGAGGTAGATCTTTCGACCTGTCCAGCAGGACTCTTTCGGAAAATTGCCTTGCATCGCCGTACAAAGGATGGATTCATTCGTCCATCACTCCTGGGCACACGGACCCCAATTTCCTACCCATTTTTCATACCTTTTTCCTTCACATAATTTCCTCTCTTTCCTTTCCCTAAAAAGACCCTCACACAGCATCCCCAAAGATGAAATAGGCCCTGAATGGAATTAATTTCCTTAGGGCCACTTGTGTGGAGCTAATGTAAAAAAGGTGTAAAACAATATTATAAGAGCTATAAAAATGATAATATTAGTAAGACCATTTCATTACACTTCTTTGGTAAAAATGATAAAAAAATATAATTAACTACAATAGTTTTAATATTACAGTACGACAATACCCACCTTCGAACTTATCAACAGGTCAAACTTGAAATTAAATTCCCTAACAGTATTCCTAATAGCCTTCTGAGTCTCAACATTCCAGAAATTAACTATTTATTACGCGAAAATTATTTAAAAATGTCATTAAATAATATTACTTAGGCTTGAATTTGTTCTTGCAGTGTTAACTGCTATTATTTAGAGTTTTACCGGTAGGGCGGGGCTAGTTGGCAAGTTTTCACTTAGTGAACTCAGTCATAATCATATCTAGTAAACGGTGCATTAGAAGGATATTTTCCTCGTAACCTTTCGTGCTGAGCTAATGTGGAAAAATATTTATTTTCACTTATTTATATTTGTTCATTATTCATAACTGCAGGATTGTTCTTAAAAACGTAAAAAAATCATGAATTTTACTTGGCCAAGACAACCCTTATTGGGTGAAAGCCAAATTTATAACTAAAAAATAAATAAACAAGCCTATCTCATTTTAAAACTTGCAAAGGTAATGAAACAGTTACAATGGTTGTATCCTAGATGGCGTTAGTGGTAACATATTATTTTGTTATTATATTCTAACACACTCTCGTAACAAAATAATCCTAATTTCATCTCAATAAAAACAACAAGGTTTAAACTTCCGATATGCCCATTGAACTTAAAAATTTATAATGTTTATTTATACACAGACTTTTCGTCAATAAATCAGCTGGCATATTGGAGGTTGATACATATTCAAGATTCACTTTATTATCAAATACACATTCTCTAACAAAATGATGTCGCACATCAATATGTTTAGTACGTTTATGAAACAATGGATTAGCAGCCAATTTAATAGAACTTTGACTATCACTATACAAACATACAGGTGTATTTTGATTGATTTCTATCAAATCTGACAATAAACTCTTTAAGTAAATAGCCTCTTTGCAGGCTTCGGATAAAGCCATATACTCCGCTTCTGTACTTGACAAAGCAATTGTTCTTTGTTTTCTGGATTCATAAGAAATGACACATCCTGACATTATAAAGCAGAAACCAGTATATGACCTTCTATCTAAGGTACATGACGCCCAATCCGCGTCCACAAAACCATGTAAAGGGTTATCATTTTTCTTATAAACTAAACCATAGCTTTTAGTTTTCTGTAGATATTTTAACAATCTTTTTAAATGTTTCCAATGAGTTTCATTATAACAGTTATTATACTGACTTAAATAACTTACACTATAAGCAATATCTGGTCTTGTCAATACAGATAGGTACATAAGACTTCCTATCAACTGTTGGTATGGATATTTTGAAATATCAACATTATTATTTAAATCTTTCTCCAACTTTAACCCTTCGAATAATAAGAAAATAATATCTGTAACCTTTTGCCTGTCAAGGTTCGCGCGCAAAATTCCTGGTTCTTGCCATGCATCTTAAATTTTCCTATTTATGGGTTATTTTTTAACCCTTTTGCAAAAACAAAAATTGTTCTAAAATCTAGATAAAATAATCTTTCCGATGTGTTTATTAGAAATCAACTTTTTTTTTTCTAAATATTAAAATTTTGATATTGGAAATGTAAATTAGCTAAAAAATGCATACTTGAGAATATTGGAATTAAAGTACTTAAAATAGAATAAACTTAAAATTTTAAATACAGATTCCTTTTTTTAATAAAATTGTCACCTCACTCTTTATCACTTTCATACAATTTTATTTTAAAATTAAATGTTTGTTACGTCAAAAATTGGCTCGAAATAAAACAGTCACTTATGATCGGGTTTGTAAAATATCTCAACAACATAGCTCATATAATCCTAATACAATGAGAAGCATTATTTCTTTGGCTCTCTAACATAAAAGAAATCACAAATATTCGCATGACAGGAAGAGAGATATATAACTTTTAATAATGCACGGTCGCTCTGGGACAATCTGGGTCTCTTGTTATTATAACGGCATATGATGTTTTGGGACAACTTGGGTCTCCTGTGATTAGAAGGGTTAAATTAACTTCCATAGGGGTTTCTGAAGTATGACAATCTGACATATTGAACTTATTTAAAATATTGTTTACAAAATGCTCTTTGTCAACAGTAATACAATCTTTTTGAGCATTTACTCGCATTCCAAGACACTGTTTAATCTGACCTAAATCTTTTATCTTAAATTTATTGACAAGTTCAGTCTTTAACTGTTCATAATAGTTTTCTGAGTTATAAAATACAAAGAAATCATCCACAAATAATGCAACAAATATTTTAACATCATTATTACTTTTTATAAACAGACAAGGTTCATATTTGGATTTTTTGTAAACTAAATTCAATAAACATTCTTCTACTATGTTAGAATATCTTAAACGCACTTCACCGCTACTTTTATATTTCTTTAAGCAAACATTAATTTATTTATTTTTAGCACTGTGCCGTCATTTGTCCTGTTCACTAGCTCCCAAGTGAATTGTTTTCCATTGGCCGAATTCCAGCGTTTCCTGACTCTTGCTGGTACTCGGAGGGAAAGGCAGCCTCGCCTGTTTGCCCTCACAGCATCCTGTACAGCTGGATTTTTCATTTTCACCAATTTTTTCTTGAAATGTCACACCTTTATCTGCTCCATTCTTCATCTTGCCTAGGTCATTAACATTCATATGACCTGGTCGCCTGTGCTGCGCTGCACTCAAAGTCTTCACTGTCGCCGCTAAAAGATGCTGAGACTTCACGATGTTCAATTTGTAAACTGCATTTTCTAACCTTGCTTCACCAATACAAACATTTCTTGAGTTGTAAATAGAACATCCTAGTTCATTAAATATCACTTTGTTGCCATTTGCAACGATTCTACTCACTGACAACAAATTTGTTGTGAGGTTAGGTACATATAAAACATTGTTTACATCTATTTTATATTTCTTGTTTCCCACTTCAGTCGTTATTTTTAAGTTTCCGGAACATAAAACTTCCATACTAGTTTGGTTTGCCACAATAATTTCTTTAGTTTTCGGTTGGTATGAAATATTTGACAACATATTTTCATTTGAAACTAAATGAGTACTGGCACCACTATCAATATACCAGTCTTTCTGACTGAATTCATTTGTCATGAACTAACTAACTAACTAACTAACTAACCATCACGCCGTTTCCCCGCAGGGGTAGGCAGAGAGGACGGACCGCCACACAACTCGATCTTGGCACACACTCTTTGCCTCGTTCACATTCATACATCGTCTCATACATGCTCTTCTATTATTCCGACTCTTCACATGGCCCGACTCAAGTATCTGATTCACTTGGTCGTGCCATGTCTTCCTCGGGCGTCCCCGACTTCTTCTACCATTCACATTTGCATCATATATTCTCCTTACACTCCTTTCCTCGTTCATTCGCTCTACATGCCCAAACCATCGGAGAGTCCCTTTCTTAATCTTACACATCACGCTTACGTCAGCCTTGCATTCTTTGCGGATATCCACGTTTCTCTCACGATCGTACATGGTTTTACCACACATTCGCCTCAGGGATCTCATTTCTACAGCATTCAGTCTGCTTTCATCCTTCCTCTGCCAGTTCCATGCCTCACTGCCATACATCAGGGTAGGTACCAGCACTCCATTATGGACGGCTAGTTTCGCGTCTTTGGACAGTTTTTTATTACCGCCAACGGCATTCAGTCCTCCATTAATGGAGTTACCGGCATTCACCCTTCTTTCAATATCTCTATCAGCCTTCCCATCTTTCGTAAACATACTACCCAGATACACAAACTCATCCACCTGCTCCAAGTATTCATCATTCACAACTATATTGCATACTGTTTTCGTACTCTCTCTTTCAAACACCATGACTTTAGACTTACTTACATTCATCATTAGCTCATTCTTCATACATACTTCGTTCATCCTAGACACGAGAGACTGTAGATCTTCCATACTGCTAGAAATTAGCACCGCATCATCAGCATACAAAAGGCAACATACTTCCAGATTACTCAATTTTGCGCCCAATCCCATCTCTTTCAATTCTTGCATACAATTATCCATGTATAGATTGAATAACCACGGTGACATTACGCAGCCTTGTTTAACACCTTTTGTGATGTCAAACCACTCCGTAAAATCGCCGTTCACCCTAACACATGCAACGCTTCCCTTATATAGCGACGCAATTGCCTGAATGAGCTTCGTATTCACTCCGTACTTGGACAACACCTTCCATAGCTTTTTCCTGTCAACTCGGTCGTACGCTTTTTGTAGATCTACAAAGGCACAGAAGAGTTTCTGGTTTTTTGCAAGAAACTTCTCAGTGAGCATACGCAATGAGAAAATCTGGTCCATGCACCCCCTTCCACTCATAAAAGCACCTTGCACATCCCATATTTTATCTTTTGTTTCCATTCTTACCCTTTCAATCAATATTCTACCATACAGCTTGCCCACTGAACTTAGAAGGCTAATAGCCCTATGATTCCCACATTCCATACGTGACCCTTTACCTTTGTATAATGGCATGATTACAGCCCTTCTCCAATCTAATGGCGTATAACCCTCCTTTAAACATTGGTTAAAAAGTCTGCACAGCCATGTTAGAATAATACGACTATCTCCTTTAAAGTATTCGGCAGCAATATTGTCGAAACCCACAGCCTTGCCACTCTTCATGCATTTAATTGATCTTTTTATTTCATCCATACTGATTTCGGTAACATTCACTCCATCATCGTTCATAACCGCTTCACCGCTGGGATCACAACCACTCGGGTTACTTTCAAAGACTTCCTCGAAATATTTCATCCATCTCTCTTTGATTTCATTCTCATTCGTCAACATTTGTCCATCTTTCGATTTTATCACTTTCATGCTTCCGTTCTCTGGACCACTCCGGGACCTTTTGACCTCCTTCCAAAACAGTTTTATGTTTTCTTGGAAGTGGTTTGTCATGAAAACTGCACTAAATGCATTCGTATCATTCTCCGTAGGACATTGACTTTTATAATGCCCAATCTGTTTGCATTTATAGCAACGAACCATTTTGGATGATCTGACATTTTGGTTGTCAGAAGGTTGACAATATTTTTTATCGTTATTGTCGCGATGCTTCGTAAATTTTCTGCCGCTGCTGCTGCCGCCGCTACTGCGTCTCTGAGAATTTCCAACGACGAATGCACCCTTCGATTTATCCTCAGAATCCGTGCTCATATCCAACAATTTTGTTTTTATAGCATCTGCACTCATTTTCATACTGGAGTGTTCGATGGCCATTAACATTGGGTCATACATCTGCGGGAGTCCAGCAAGAAGCAACGAAGCGATCCATTCATCGTTTATTTCGAAACCCGTACCTCTCAACTTCTGGGCTGTTTCCACTAATTGAGTGACGTAATCAGTCATACAATTGCAAGTCTCCAAGCGAATCGATACTAAATTCCTCAGTAGACTGATTCTGCGAGTGAAACCGGAGTCGTCGAACAAGGATTTCAATTTCTTCCATACACTTTGCACTGTAGTTTCGCCTTTAATATGGACATACAGAGATGGATCAATGGTCATTATCAGCTTTGCCCTTGCTTTTCTGTCGTCTTTTTCAGCTAGCACCTGCGTGCTACTCAAATCCACACCTTCCAGGATGAGGAAATTTTCAACTGCGAAAGACCAATCGTCGAAATTCTCACGCCCTTTCAACCTGGGAACGTTTACTGAGTAATTCGCCGACATTTTTCCACACTGTGCACGATCAAAAAGTTTAAAAATATACTAATTGCGTATTCTGCACCGGAATTGTTCACTGGGCCCATAACCTAATGAAACAGTTACAATGGTTGTATCCTAGATGGCGTTAGTGGTAACATATTATTTTGTTATTATATTCTAACAAAAGGTCGGCCTAAATTAATAATTCAGAGTTTCCGTAAGTAATCTTTTTTAAAGAACGTGAATTTTTTTAAAAATTATTTTACAATTTGAGCATCTATGGAAGTAATAATTTGTTAGACAAGGAAATAATTATAAGAAAATAGTGGAATTAAGCGATGTGCAAATTAAAATAGGTTTAATTTAAAACTAAAAGAAAATAATTTTTTTTTAAATTACTAAAAAAATTACTTTTAACCAGTTGTATTTTTTGGGTTTTTAATTAGTTATAAATTAATTTTTTTTAAACGTATGTACTATCTTGAAAATAGAACACAAAGAGTCATGATTAATGATCATATTAGTTCAAACAAATCAATTGTATATGGTGTTCCTCAGGGCAGTGTTCTGGGTCCAATTTTATTTTTGTTATATATTAATGACCTTTGTAAACTGCAATTTTCTGGTTCTTCAATTGTATTTGCAGATGACACTGTTTTAGTGTTTTCTGGTGATACTTGGGATGAAACGTATGCTAAGTGCGAGACAGGATTAAGGGCAGTCAAAAATTGGCTTGATCAAAACTTGTTAACCTTAAACATGAACAAAACTAAATATATTACCTTTAGTATTTCTTCTGTAAATCAACCATCTTTGGACCGCTCTTTAAAAATACATTGTTGCATGCAGAAGTGTAATTGTCAATCTTTGGAAAGAGTAGACAATATCAAATATCTTGGTTTAGTTATTGATAAACATTTAAAATGGAACAATCATATTGCTATATTAACAAACAAAATAAGAAAGCTAGCCTATATCTTCAAGACTCTAAGAAATATATTGGACAAAGTTACACTAAAAACTGTTTATTATGCTCTTGTTCAATCAACACTTTCATATAACGTTATTTGTTGGGGTTCTTGTCACAAGACTACTCTAGAGCCTTTAAATATTGCACAAAAATTAATTTTAAAAATAATGTTCAAGAAAAGTTTTATGTATTCATCACAGTTATTATATAGCGAAAGCAAAATTATGACAATAAGGCAATTGTACATAATACATGCTCTCTGTAAATTTTTCAACAACATTATCACTGCTAAAAGATCTCAACAAGTACGCAACACTAGATTGGGCTCTTCTTTAATGTATCAGCCAGTATATACCAAAACATCCTTTGGACAAAGAAGTTTTTCATATAAAGCTCCGTTGCTTTATAATATGCTCAATGAAAAAATAAAAACTATTTGTACATCACATTTATTCAAGAAAATGGTCAAAATATGTATACTAACTGAGAGTGATGGTTTTGGATTACCCATGTTGTCGCTTATATCATAAATCACTATGGAATTAAGCTATATTTGATACAATCCATATTTAATTACTCTGTATGTACTTAACTTATTTATTGTTATGTACTTTTTAATTTGCTTATTGTTATAAGTATTTACTTACTATTTTCTACTTCTTTCGTACCATAATTTACTTACTATACAATATTATAATTGTTTATTAGTATTTACTCATAATTATTATGTACTTTATTTACTTATGTTTATTTACTTATTATTATTAAATTGTTTATTATTTTTTACTCATAATTATATTATATTATATTATTTGTTTAATTTATTTATATCTACATATTTACTTAATATATTATATTTATTTATTTCATAAACTTTATAAATTTATTACATAATTGTTTATTATTCTTTATTTTTTGTTAATAATTTAATGCTACTGTGGTATGATCACCCTCTTATTGCATCTGGTAAGCCACAACAGGTACCTTGTATTTACATATTTAATATTTAGTTTACAGTATAATGTTATTTTTGTCAACAATGAGCATACTGCCCAGCTGTAATAATTATTAATTAGTAATGTTTAAATAACTGTACTCAGTGCTTCTTTTGTAGGTTTATTATTATATTTCTTTTAAGTTTAGGTATATGTATGTTTCTTTTTTTTTAAATTACTTTATTGTAAAACTGCATATCTCGTTACAGGAATCCCCTAGTGAGATGTGCAGCTTATGTTTTCATGTATTTCTTATTTTTTTCAATAAATAAATAAATAAATAAATAACAATGTATATATATCTATCTTTTATATAAACGAAAATGAATCGCCGAAATGTATGTACGCGCATAACTTCCGAACGACTGCACCAAATCAGATATTTCTTTTTTTTGTGATCGTTATTGACAAACAAGGTTTGTATAAAACTACTGGTGAGATCTGAAATTATGAAATTTGCATAAAAAATGCAATAGGTGGCACGCTAGCCGTTTGAAAACTGAATGTAACGGGACTGAATGTATGGAATGCGGGAGGGAGGAGAGGGGAGGGGAACCAGGGTGGGGGGAGGGAAACCTGAGAGGGGGAGGGTAACTCAGAATGGGGGTTCGCAGGACGGGGGAAGGGGACGCGGGAGAGGAAGGGGAGGTGGAAGGGAAACGGGATGAATGGGAAAGGACACGCAGGGAGAAACAATTTCTTTATTAAATGGCATAGCAACGCATGCCGGGTAGCAGCTAGTTACTTATATACTTAAATTTGAACTCCACAACATTGAAACATAATCCTCAAAAAATTGAACGGTTTTAGAATTTAAATTAAAGAAGTTCATTAAATTGACCTTCCGAGACTAACTTAATTTTAATTAAATTTGCCTAAGTAAATAAATAAATCAATTTGGTATTCCGAAGCAGCGTTCTGAAAAAATATAATTATGGAGGCCTTTCTAAATTATTTTATTAAGAAAATAATTAGAAGATGGTGTTATGTTGTGAATATAAATTATTTTATATTCACTACTTTTATGGAAGATAATTTATAAACAAGAGGTATGGTTTGTTTTAAATATTGTGGAAAATCTTCAATTTTTTTTAAAGACCGATTGCAAAATCTGTCAATGTTTGAATTATTGTTAATATCCTGTATAATATACTACGTCTTCAATATACACGTATCCTGTTGTAAGGGGTCGCGTTAATTATAGAAGAATGGTCACTGTCTAACTAACAAACTAAACTAACTATCACGTTGTTTCCCCGCAGGGGTAGGTAGAGGACGATCCGTCAAAAAACTCGGTTTGGCACATACTCTTTGCCTCATTCACATTCATACATCGTCTCTTACGTACTCTTCTATTATTCTGACTCTTGACATGGCCCGACTCAAGTATCTGATTCACTTGATCGTGCCATGTCTTCCTCGGGGGTCCCCGACTTCTTCTACCATTCACATTTGTGTCATATATTATGTCTTTAGTTGACTGCCCTAATTTATTAGAATTAATCTGTATTAATGTACCTGCTAGACTAACTCGCAAATAAAGATATTTTCAATTTTAACAATACCCTCAATACTAACTATTCAATTAATTCACCAATCCCTAGAATGCATAGCCTTGCAAATAAACATTGTGAATCTATAGATATATTTGGTGTTGACAGTTTTGCAATTTTCAAGAGACAACTCATCTCTATTTTATCTCTTAATAATTAACTTTTCTTATTTTTGTTCTTTTCATAAAACCTCCTCTCATTTAAAATCTTACCAGTAATTTATAACCTTATTTTATTTTATTTTGCTGTTCTATTTAGTTCTGTTTTATCATCGTACATTATTATACACATATAATTGTTTGTTTATACCTACTAACTAGCTTTTGCACATTTCACTTTATTGTATTTCTGGTCTTATTACTGATTTTTTCTTATTACTCATAGTATTTCATTTCTTTTATGATGTTTAATTTTTTTATGTTTTTAATTTCTGTTGTAAAAGCCCACTAGGGCGTAAATAAATAAATAAATAAATATATTATTCTTATACTTATTTATTCGTTTATTCGCTCTACATGCCCAAACCACCTGAGAGTCCCTTTCTTAATCTTACTCATTACGCTTACATCAGCCTTGCAATCTTTGTGGATCTCAACATTTCTTACACGACCATACGAGGTTTTACCACACATACGCCTCAGGGATCTCATTTCAACAGCATTCAGTCTACTTTCATCCCTCCTCTGCCAGTTCCTTGCCTCACTGCTATACATCAGGGTAGGTACCAGGACTCCATTGTGGTCTGCGAGCTTCGCTTCTTTTGACTCCATTAATGGAATTTCCAGCATATACTCTTCTTTCAATATCTCTATCAGCCTTCTCATATCTCGTAAACATACTAATCTGATAAACAAACTCGTCCACCTGCTCCAAGCATTCATCATTCACAACTATATTGCACACCGGTTTCGTACTCTCTCTCTTTTAAACACCATGACTTTAGACTTACTTTCATTCATCATTAATTCATTCTCCATACAATCTTCGTTCATCCTAGACACGAGATACTGTAGATCTTCCATACGGTTAGAAATCAGCACCGCATCATCAGCACGTATCATTAGTATCAGCATACAATGCAACCGGTAAGTGACTAACCGGTAAGTCCTAGATCACGACACAAGCAACATTTTTCGCTTACTGCGGTGATAATAGAATATTTTCAAATATTGTTTGGTTATTCGTAACCCGGGAATAATTGTCTTTCTTTAAAAAAATGTACAATATAAATATACTTTCAGATTACCTACTTAATTTCGATTATCCATGTATAGACTGAATAACCACGGTGACATTACGCAGCTTTGCTTTACAGCTTGTGATGTCAAACCACCCCGTAAAACCAGCGTTCACCCTACCACATGCAACGCTTCCATCATACAGAGACGCAAATGTCATTGTCACCTACCAATATGTCCAATATCATAACAAACATGTTAGGATATACGTGCCTTTGAATGCTCCACGATGTTTTGGATGCGATTTCTGCCTAGGAAACTTTCGTCAATGTTTTCCGGGTTTATTAAATTTAGTCGACACTAGCCGCTTAGTTCTGTAGAATAATTAAAATAGCAGTTCTTTAAAATTAAAACAGCAAGAAAGTATGTGAGAATGTGTCGTAAATCAGAGTGGAATTTTTTAATCGTTCAACATGAAATATAAATAAACCTTAAGGAGAGTAACGGCCGGTGTTTTCACAGAATTTGAACAAGTCATTAAATTTCGTTGTTAATTTTCAAGTTCTGTGAAAGTTCTATTCAAGTTCCGTTATCATTTCAATTATGTGAATAACTGGCAAAAATAATGATATAATAAACCTTCGCAAGACTTGAAAATGAACTTTGAATTTGATGAATTGTTCAAATGCTGTGAAACAACACATCCTTAACTGTACTGGAAAGAGCTGTAGCAAAAAAAAAGGTTTTTATCGACGTAAAATGCGACGTGTCAAGAGAGCATTAATTATTTTCAGAATAATGTCATAAAATTATAAAGTGAAAATCTGTTGCGCGATGCCTTGGGGGCATACATTAATTACGTGATTAGTTTTCTTCCAATCTCGACCCCCCCCACCCTTTGGGGGATAAATTTGGTAAGTTAAATTTGGGCCACTTCGTATGTTATTTTCAAGTAACGTGAGATTTTGCTGAACCCCCCCACCACCCTTTGAGTTCACGTAATTGATGTATGCCCCCTTATTCAGCAAAATGTTTGAACGGTGAGCCCTAGCGTCATGGATTTCGACTTATTTCTATTTAGAGATACTATTTTCAGTTCGTACCATCCTTTTCGTGTTAAGTTGTATACCTTTAAAATAAACATAATTTAATGAAAACATTGGTTTCGAAACTTGTTGATAAATTTTATTTATTTATATTATTTTTTTTTATTTTTCTTTATTCATTAAATACAAAAATAGAGTTACATCATTAGTGGGTTTTTCGACTACCATGCTAGGCTGATGCCCGTGTTATGGTGGTTGATTAGACGGCAGGTAGTTTAATACCTATGGGAACCAACAGAGGGCCAAGGAGCTCTGGGTCGGTGTTCAAGTGTTCACTGTAACCCGCGGTTCAGAATCCTTTCAGCCAGCTTCTAGTTAGGTCGACTAACATGGTCACATTGTTATACATGAAGTATAATAATAAACGTAGATAACCAAAAGAATCTATTATTCCAAGCAATCTCCATCCATAGGAGAATCTATTACTAGTAAATAGTAAATATACATAACACTACAGTAGATATTTAACTACCTACCTAAGATAGTGTTTATAAGAATTTTGTCGAGATTTGGGCAAAAGTAATTCAAAGACAAACAAAACGATTTACTAAACTACAAAATATAGTCTCATTCATCTTTTACAGTAATTACACGGTAATTTCGACAGATTTTGGAATCACATTTGGTAAACACCTAACATTATATGTCTAAATATAAACGATATGCAGTAAAGCTTTGAGGGTTGATGTGATTTGTACTAAGCAACTTCAGACATTTATGCAGCTTGGCCACGATTTTTGTAACATACTGTAGCGTAGTACCTACGTAGCATTTTGGAAAACGGTTCAATAATATGGTGACTCGTGGATTTTATTTACACTCTAGTTACTCTAGTGGTAGAGAAGGTTCAAAAGAAGTTTCTGCGATATTTATATCTTATAGTCTGAGACTTCGGGTATTATTCGCGGTTATATAATACTCGTATGTAATATAACAATGTGTATTATAATAAGGATCGTAGATTATGATAACGTGGGAAGTTTATTAAATGTTTTATTTTATGTCTGAGAGAAAGAGTAACAAAATGTATCGTGTACGTGTTTTAACAACTGTTTATTGTTTCTATTAAATGCTTAAATTTGTTGAAATTACGATTATTCTGATATTTTACGGCGTGCTTCTTACTATCTATATTTGTTCAGTTATTATAGTTTTACCAGTATGTGTTTGCGCTCGATGTAGAATATTAATGCAAATGAAACATAAATGGATGTTTACGGGAATAATAAATACACAGCATCATGCTAACATGACAATATTTCTATTCACCCACCATGCTTAATTTTGACTCCTGAAACAGCACTTTTAGGGGACGTCAATGAACTGTTATTGGAAGAAAGATTTTTAAGGATCTCGAAGATCTCAGAAATTGCTTAAGATTAATTTAAAATAGCCCTGCTTTTTTTTATAATTTTTAAAATTATTGTAGGAAATACAAAACTAAATGCGCTTCATTGCTTTTAATGGATGTGCAAAAACAATTTATTTAAGTTTTTTGGAAAACCAAATTTTTCGGTCGCTTCGCAAACATACAAATTTATAGGGATGACAGTACCGTAGCGTGACCATTTGTTCAACATTTTAAACCAAGGTACCAATGTTTTAAAACTTTTTTAGAATTTAATCAATATTCAGTTTATAGCATGTAACTAACTAAGACGTAATCTTTGCCTAACCACGTAACATTTAAAATATATATAGCACGTAAGTTACTAAGACGTAATCTTTGCCTAACCACGTAACATTTAAAATATAATAAAACCAGAAATTTCGCTTCACATCACAAAATTTTACGTTTTTCGACCTCAACTTCACACTATATGTGTAGCTAGTTTAAAATTTATGTAATGTATATAAATAAGTAAATAACAGCACCCATAATAATATGTACTCGCAGTATAAATATTCTACGAAGCAAATAGCTCTTAGTTATCCTTAGTTTTGAGATAATATAATTATTTATTTAAGTGGTTTACTTTCCAGTAAATTTTCAGTTCCTGCATAAGGTTTGCATCTTTAAATTGCATTGTAAATTAATTTCATAAGCAAGCCTCATTGATATGAAAAATGCTACAGCAGACCTTCGCAGAATATTGACACTTTTATGAAATTTCATTTGTACACATCAGTGAAAAGTACTAATAAACCATTTGCATTCTCCTGAGTTATTTTTAGAATGAAGATACTTAAGTTCTCACAGGTAAGGCACTAAAACATATAAGTATTGAACGGGAGGCGGTAAGAACAAATTAATAAAAACTTATATTCTATTAATTATTGTGTCCATTGTATTAAAGGTTAACAGAAGAGTGACAAAACATTGAAGGAAGAAAATGAGGAAGAAAACCTAGCCTAAATAATTTCATATACTGGTTAATGTAAGTCAAGAAGGTCTTTATCACCCATCATTATCATTATCATAATGTCTATTTGTTCGCAGCATTTCTAGTGTACCTAGCTTTTAAATCACTTCTTCAGATTTTTAAAATATTTAATTACTTACTTACTATTTCATCTATTTCGCATGGTAGACACCTCTAGTTACAATTGTTACCATAATTGGGTCATTATTCCAACGATAAATGTTGTCTATTTAGATACTACAGCAATGCGCAGAAAAAATAAACTAGAATATTAGTGCACTCTAAGGCTAATGTAATTTTAAAAAGCCCTGTTAATTTATGCAACACGCAAGAAGATTGCAAAATTAAAACCAAGCTAGAAAACAATATTATTAATTAAAGATGTTTCACTAGAATATAAATAAGTTGAAAGGAAAATATTTAAATGAATTCCGTCTGATTTCAGGATCGAGCATAGAAGAACATTGGAGAAAGACTCTGGCTTCCACAATCTCAGATCCGACGGACTAACAAGAGCTCAATTAAAGAGTTTTTCATATTTTTATGAATACTTTTTATCTTATGATGCCTACTACTTTTTTATTCCTCTGAATTTTATTTTACCATATTCTTCTTTCTTTCCCGTATTTCTTTGCTTTCAATTTTGATTCTGTTTCATCTTTATTCTTATTTATAAATACCTATGTTTTCAATGTATGTACTTACTATCTATGCACTCTATGGGATGTGTGAAATTGCACTCACCTTCCCACATCCTGGAATATATTATTATTATTATTATATTCGCGTCAAAATCAATTTTTTTCTCAAGTATCTTGTTTCCTATGCAAAAAAGGCAGAAATAGCATTTAGTAAAATATAAAATTTCCTAAAACTCGTTTATTAATTTTTTTGTATATCTGATAGGTACCGAGAAATAAAGTCGTAAAATATCAAATAAGTTTATTTTTTCGTGAATATCTCTTTTCCAGAGCAATTTTGTAGAGCTTAAAATTAAAAAAAAAAAAAGGTATTTCTTTTATTTTTGAATTGAAAACTTCATTAGTACCGTTATGATTTTAAACCAAAAGCGACACTAAAAAAAGACAAACACATACATCTATAGGAGTTAACCTGCGAGAGAATGAGATAGAATAATCGGTCTCCTCTTTGTGCGGTGCTTCGTAGCCTCCCCACTCGGTATCGAGGGTCTAACCCACCAAAATCAGGTCAAAAATTACAATGATAATCACATTGTTTTACTCGGCTTTGGTGGATTTTTTGCTTTTTCACAATTGTTATTTGCAATTCTTAATGTTATTTCATCATATAGGTTCATCAGCAACATCAATCACAAACGGAATTATTACATTAAATTTAAGATTAACACATGGGTAAGGTAAAAAATTGACAATAAGTTATTTTTGAAAAAAATTGCATTTGACACATTATTTAGAAGTTATTGTGTACAATGACAAAAAAATGATGTTAATGGAAATTTTTAGGGCTATTAAGGTTTATATTTAACACGTTCATGCTTCTGAAAATTCAAATATCTATTAAGGCAAGTGATTCATCTATTAAAAAACTGAATGCAAAGTTCGAACCCTTGTTTATATCTTCTTACTCGGGCCCTGAACAATTTCAATATAGTCTTCCTCCGTCTCACAAGCAGAATCTGTACAGACAGGGTTACCGAACTCCTCAGCGGAATCATCAACGAAGGCTTTTACAATATTCTCAGCATAACGGCCTCTAAAGTCAAGGGATAAGGCTCTCGACTCGCAATCCGGAGGTCGCGGGTTCAGACCCCGGTGAGCGCAAGTTAATTTCATATATTTGCGGCACGTTCCAGAGTGGAAGATACTCTTAGTCTCGCCCTGTTGTAAGAACATCATTCAGAAAATTGAAACGTTGCTTAAAATGGCTTTAGCCGTGTTTGGTGACCAGATTTGAATAGACAGGTACTCCCCCACCTTGCTCTCTCCCCTCTCCTACCCCTCCCACTACCTTCGCCTCCAGACGGTTGACAGCAGTTGAGACTCTTGTGAGGTATCTGCATAAAAAAAAAATCGCATGAGTTGACGTTGCAGTGAATGCATAGCATTTCAAGCCAGACTTTCTGCACGTGCACCTTTCAGCTCAACCGTCTTTGCACTGGTAGGACATAAAGTTCGGCAAGACGTAAGGTGCAGCCTCCTTCAACATTGGTACTAGAGTTAGTGACCCAAATGCTTCCTCCGTTCATCCACATTCAGATGGATCTTTACCGTGAGTAAGACAAGCATGCACTTGCACTCATGTTCTTGAAGCATGTTGTTGGACTGCATCATTGAACCAATTGAATTAGTTGTTGCATTAGAACCTCGGCATTCTCTTCAGCTTGTGTTGTTGTTACATAATATGTGTGATTGTTCAAATGCGGTTCTGAGAATGGAAATAAAACGAGACTTGTTCTTCTCATTTCCCAAATTTTTTTCCGGTGAACGTATGCTAAAAAACTAAATCTCTAGTAAATCTAGCACCTTGGTACTTTTCCTTTCTACAGCGTATCCATCGAAGACCTCTACTGCAATGGCACCAACATGATTTTGTATATGGACACCTGAATACCTGAAGTATTGCTAGAACAGCAGAAAGAGGTTGAGTACGACCCCATACCACTTTGTGCGGTAGATTATCCCCATCAATTTTTATATTTTTTTATATTAGTTCGACACAGGACGCCTCAATGAAAAATTATTCCCCTCAGGGCCTATGTAATATTTAGGGATACTGTGTGGAGGCTCTTTTTATGAAAGGAAGGGGGGGGGTTGTTCTGGGAAGGGAAAAGATTAATTCGGTGACACTCTTATAAAGTTATAGGAGCATAAAGGTATTTCATTTTTTAAGCAATTTGCATAAACGCTATAAGCTAATGAGAAAAACATGTCATGGAGAACCAAAAGAGTACACAATAAAGGACCGATCTCTGAAGGTTTTGACCCTTTTATGTTTTCGGTTTACGCTCTCTGGTTTTACGTTTCCGGTCTCTATTTCTGCATTTGCTCTTATTTATTTGGCACCCTCTGCCAGATTTTGTTTCGGTATTTACGCCGTGAAAACGAGAAGTATTTACTTTTTTGACCTAGTAAATCTAAAAACATTTTCATGAAAAAAAGTAGTTAATAAATGTTTGTTTTTAAATAATGAATTGGTGAAATATTTTACCTTGGTCAAAATATAATTAATTTATTTCAATATATCTGTGACTTACTTCCAAAAAGGGTCAGTTTCAGTTTTTTTATTTATATTTTTTGCGAATTTTAAAAAATCCTATCGATTTCGAGAAAGGATTTTTCGATATTCAGGAACCAATGTTACACTCACCTTTTCACTTTTCAAATTAAAACATGCTAAAAAATAATAATTTCTACGTAGACCGCGTGAAATTTGAAAAAATACTACCATTGGCACTTTCTTGATGCAAGCCAGAGACAAAAAAAATATATAATTGAACATGCGTATTAAGTACTAGTAGCAATTCCGGTGATCACCAACACAGAAATTCTTAGGCCGGCTAGAGCAGATAGAGAACGGCTTACATTAATTAAAATCAAGAAAATTTCATATCTGGGTCATATTCTTCGAGGGGAGAAGTATCACTTTCTCCATTTTATATTGAAAGGCAAGATAGAGGGTCGCCGAGGGCCTGGTAGGAGACAAATGTCTTGGCTAAGAAATATACGAGAGTGGACCTGCATTAGAAGTGTGGAGGAGCTATTCCGGGCAGCGCAAGACAGAGAGACCTTTTCAAGAGTGATCGCCAACGTCGGGGGGACCTGATAAGGCACACAAAGAAGAAGAAGCAGTTTCTGATTTAACTCGATTATCAAGCAGTATCTATTAATACGCTTGCATCTGCGTGGTTGAATTCCAGAACCCGACTTTCATTGCATGTCCGACGCCACGCCTTATGCGCCGCGCCACAAATAACATTCTGTGTTCGTGAAATTTCAAGCAAAGCTACCGGTTTTTAATTCAAGAATCTCGGAATCAAGGACGTTTATTACCTAGGTATAAGTACTAGGATTTATAGGCTGCTACATGCAGTAGGTATATATTACTCTCAGCGCCCTTGAGGTGAATTTTCACAAAAACGGCGCTATATAAATCGTCCAAATATTATTATTATTACATGGCGTCATTTCTTGTCTCGGTTACTTTGTCATGGTTAGTTTGTCTCGGTGACTAGCTGTCACTGGATCACAGTGGATCCGAGGAACTGGCTATTTTCGGATTTATAAAATGGTCACCAACACTCAAACTGGCCGAAGGCGAACTAAAAGCCGCCCGCAGGGCCTAGAAGCAAAAACTGCGGAGCGAGTTTTTAACTGCCAGTTGGCATTTAATCTGTTGTACAATGGTTTGTTACGTTCCGGTTTCGGTTTATGATATATTTTTTTTTATCCCATTGTAGTTCCCATGAGCTGTCGATTCAGAAAAAAATATTATTATGAAACCTACCGGCCTGAAGAAAGCTTAAAAAAGAATTGTCATTGAAATGATGATATTAGTCGGAGAAAATATGACATCATGGAATCAGCTATGGAACCTAAGGTTCCATAGCTCAATCGGTAGAGCAGTTGGCCACATGAATGCTAAGGTATCTGGGTTTGAGTCTCAGTGGAACCAATATCTTTTTCTGATTTTTCTGTCTTCAGATTTTGATTGAGTTTCGCTAGTATTGTCTTCATTTTATTAAATATTATATTTTGAGTTTTTACTCATAAAAGCTATTAATAAAAATTAACTATTTTTGTCCGCCTCGGCACAGGAACCCCTAGAGAGGAGGACTAAGAAATACAATATCTTTACCTAACATAACCATTATACTTTGTATACTTATAGAATTTTTTAATATAGTCGCTTAAATAAAAATAAAAATAAATAAATAAAATAAAAAACCTACTTGTCGCGTTTTTCATTGCTTAATTTAAACCACTTTTAGAGAGCCCTCTGTTTTTATTTTATTGTATACTAATTTATTTATTTATTTATTTATTTATACTGGGTTTTACAGATGTTTACACTTACATGAGAACAATCCAGTTATAAAACTCAGTTATTACACAATTATAAAAATCTACAATTACATACAATTAAATACAAATAAATACAATTAGAAAAACAAAAACATCACAAATAAAGATACAGAATTATATACAAGGTCACTCAAGTAACACATTGCAATGAGTGGTAAAAGACATATGAAATACGCGAGCATGCATAGAAAGACAATTCACACAACATAATTAGTTAGTACTTTTTAACAGCGCTAGAACTTTTTTTTTAAATCCGTACAAATTGTCAACGAAAATATCCACATCAGCGCACTCTATCTTGTTATACAGTCGACACATCTGGGTCAGAGGGCTAAAGTAGGCGATATTATTTTTAAATGTATTCATATGAAAAATGTTATGGCGTCTTAAACAATGGGAATTGGGGACATTAATTTCAATACTGTTAAGACATAATGTAGTATCAAGATGGCCGTGAATAATTTTATGTAAACATATTAGATCAGTCAATTGCCTTCTAGTTTTAAGTGTATCAATCTTGAAGTAATCACGACGTACATCGTATGATCTGAGATGGTCGTGTAGTCCACATTTGAAGGATAACATTCTTAGTAATTTTTTTTGAACTGATTCTACAATGTTTTCATATTTGCAGTAATGTGGATTCCAAATAGTGCTTCCATATTCAAGTTTACTTCTAATTAAGGCATTGTAAAGTGTTAGAATTGATTTAGGATCTTTGAAAGGTTTACATATTCTGTGAATAAATCCCATCATTTTTAATGATTTGCACTTAATGTTGTTAATATGTACATCAAATATGAATTTAGAATCAAGAGTGATTCCTAGATCCCTTATTGAAGAAACTTTTTTGAGAATAATATTATTGATAACATAAGAAAAATCCTTTATAATTCTATTTCTAGTAAAGTTTAAAATGTAACATTTTTCAACATTTAAGTGCATATCATTGACAGTACACCAGTTATTGAGTGTGTCGAGGTCATTTTGAAGCAGCTGATGATCGGAAACAGACTTAATTTTACGAAAAATTTTAAGATCATCGGCGAAAAAAGCATAATCACAGTTTAATTTCGAGCCAAGGTCATTTATGAATATAAGAAATAGCAGGGGGCCAAGATTTGAACCCTGTGGTACACCAGAAGTTACAATTATAGGGGATGATTTGTATCCATTAATAAGAACTAATTGAGTTCTGTTATACAAATATGATTTCACCCAGCGTAATAGGTCTCCATGTATTCCAATTTGTTCAAGTTTTTTTAGTAAGATGGAGTGGTTAACTCTATCAAAAGCTTTTTGGAAATCAGTATAAATTGTATCTACTTGTAATCTTTCATTAAAAGAATTACAAACATAATTACAAAATTCCAAAAGATTTGAGTTGATTGATCTTTGAGGAACAAACCCATGTTGCCTAGTGCAGAGAAGGGGTTTAAAATGTGAAAAAATACTTTTATATATACTAATGGAGGGAAACAATTATACCAAGTTGAGTTATCACTAAAACAACGCCAAATGTTGTTACTGAGGCAGTTCAGTTATCTATAAGTTTAATTTTAACTATTTTCTTGTGAAAGCCCATTATTTATTTAATTTATAAAAAGAGTTTATTTATAAAAAAGTTCTGCTATGTAATTATTATTACGCGTGACATCTGTTTCGCCCTCTGAAGGCATTGTCAAACTGTGACATTTACAGACGATACATTTATATATTTTGGATGGGTACTTATGGAAAATATTACCACATTAAAAAATATGTAATCTTAGAATAATAATTACACGTCACATTTTTGCATGATGTTTTTCCTTTACGAGCAGAAAATGTGTAATAGGTACTGCAATACCTACATCTAGTCATTATCAAAGTACCTACATGTTATTAACATGTAATATTTTCTAAGGACATAATTTTTCAATGTGTTATTTGTTGTCTTAAATACGTCAATAAAAGTTTTCACTACTTGTACTTGTTATAAATATACTGATCAATTCCTATAAGTTTATTCGAAGGAACGAATTAATCGCAACATCGGACACTTGAATAGAAATAAAACCTTTGAACCAAAACGGTCGTTTAATATTGATCGAAAAAGTAGAATAATCAAAAAAAATAAAGCCATAGCGTATTTTTGAAGTAAGTTGTCTTGTTGGCACAAAAAAATATTCTCAGCGGGAGGCCTGTTGTGGTTGGTTTTGCCGGATATCCGGTACCGCCACCCCTCCCCATCATTCCAGTAAATTCCCCCGCAAAATGTGTGGGATATCCCATAAACCACGGCCCGAAAGGGGAACAAGGGGAATAATGAGCGCGGCTATTAAGATGTTGTATCTAGTCGTTGATATTATTCTGCGTGGTCAAAATGGTTTGCATCCAGCGATTAAGTCTTCTTGTGTGGGTCAACCCACATTGTACGTTTTACAGAGTGAAATATTTCCCAATATATTATGTGGTTACAGGGGTCCGCAGAAGAGCATATTTGGTTTATATATTAGGTCCTAATCAAACGACTTTATATGCTATTATGGCCGTTTAATATTTGGTGAAATTTGTTTTTATGTTATGTCCTCTGCTGGCGGACTTTGGCTTTCTTCAGGGAAGTTTTGAAATCGGACTGCAGCCTGAAACAATTCCCGTGAGGTGTGGCGGCTTTTATCTTACCGTCGACCGATATTACTTATTGTATTTTGCTTTCCCGCTAAGTGCTTTCATACTGCTTACTAACAATGCATGCAGGGACCCTGGAAGTCTAGATTCGTTCAAAATTAAATGTAGATTCGTTCATTCAAAAAAATTAGAGTCATTGCGAGAGCCTTGAAGGAGTTACCATCTGTTACTTATACCAGGGCGAGTAAATAGGTTGGATAACCTCCAATTACCGTCGACCACCAGTTGGGAATGAAGACCCTGCACAGATTAAATACTTAATTTGTCACCCTAAATTTCCAGAGTATTTGACGATACACCTATGTAAATGAGCAACCTAGTTATGGGGTCAATATCGACAATAGCGCAATTTTTTTCAGTCTTTCTTAAAAGTTTACATTATTATGATTCCGTTCCGGTCATCACGATTTAAATGCGTTCAGGCTACGTTCAAAAAAAGAGTTATAAAAAATATATAAGTACGTATGGTTAGAGAGAGCGCGTAAATATTAAAAAAAACGATAATAATTAATCGGAAATTGGGAAAATATTTAATAAAACATAACCCTTAAAATGCCGCGACAAAAGCAGTTAAGTGCACTGTGAATTTTTTCATACCAATAACAAGATAATTAACAGAAAAATCTATTTTTTTAATAATTTTCGGAGCATACTTTGTAATATTTTTATAACGAGGTAATTTCATATTATAATTACCTTTTTTTTTTTCTTTTTTTTATATATTTATTTATTTTACATTTACATAATATATCTTACATATTTTATGCACTCTCCTAATTAAGCAAATGCTTGTTAATAACTTAAGAATTATTTTGAAAAAAAATCCTTATTACAAACTTAAGAATTTTACTTATGAAGATATTTAGACTTAAAATATTTTTTGAAGATTATAAGGGTAATAAAACAATAAATTTATATAGAATGTACATAAAACATTATGAATATCAAACAGTCAAAAATGTTGTCTTTTTACAAATGTATGGATATTATTTTCAAAAATAATATGCTGTATTTTTAGAAACTTGAAAACTTGAAAGAGAAATACTCGTATGTTAAATCAGTATAAATTCGGAATGCTGGGGCTTAAAAGTTTTTAAAGCCTGTTTGACATATAATATTTTTACTCCATCAAACCATTATTTCTCATACCATTAATCAGCGTTTTTTCATCATAAAACTTTAAAAGGAACCCTCGTCTAAAGTTCTGTCAAATGTCAACGCAATGGCGACTGGCGAATTTTTTCGTACTCGTGGACTGATTAAGAAATGATTATTTATTATTTCACAAGAAGCCGAAACTAAACAAGATAAAATTTTCGTTAATATTTTCAGAGATATATCGTTCTCCAATGAAATTTTTATTTTCTTCGGTATTGAATCTCTACCCAAGAACTCAACGGCTAGCATGGCTGTTATTTTCCAATACCCACCTATAAATAATATTTTGAAATTCATCCACATAAAATAAATTTTCTCTTGACAGCGATAAAAATAGATCAAGTTAGCTGAGCATTTGAAATACTTTATTTACTGCAAAGACGGACGTTTCATTCAAAGCCAAAATACATGATATTATTATAGTAAGCTATATGGAAGGCGGGTACGAGTACCGCCAACCCGGGTACCATTTAATGGATAAACAACACCTCTGCCGTAAGTCACCCCAAGTGATCCACTTCATTTGGTAACTTAGCAGAGGTGCCCGGGTTCACGGGGTGATTTTTGTCTAGGCCTTGGCGGTCAACGCATAGCCCATCTACTGCGGGGTGGGCCGGATCGGGATACCTATCCTCGACTGCTCCAGCTGGATTCTCCTGACCCATCCTAACCTAACCAAGACCTCTCCAGCTGGACTCTCTTAACACATTGCCTTGCACCACAATGGGAGGGATGAATTCATTCGTCCGTCAATCCTAGACCCATTAACCAACAGATCCCTACCCACCCCTCTACCCTTTTCCTTTCCCTAAAAAGACTCTCCACACAGTATCTTCAAAGATGGCATAGGTCTTGAGACATTTTTTTCCTCAGGGCCTCCTATGTGGAGCTAATGTTAAATTTTAAAGTTAATGGAGATAATGGTATTTTTTGGCTTATTTAAATTATATGTGTCTCGTTATAGCTATATCGGTAATATTTATAATCTAATAGGGGCATATTATTGTACAGTACATCTACGTACGTAAAGCACCCACAATCAATCTTTAGTCAGATTTCGACGATGCGGCAAATGGAGTGTACAATTACAATCCCACAACAGCACCTTAATTGGCTCAAGTGCTGAGCTGAGCGGATTATATTCTATTTAGTTGGATGATTTTCAAAGTGATGCTGCGATGCGTAAAATGAAACCAATAAATGTAACAAGCAATCTTCGATCAGCATCTTCACTAGATATACACTCAAAACTACAAGCAATCCTAACTGAAATTCCAGAGACCAAGCGTTTGCGGTAGAAATTCGTTCTCCCCTCACCACAACTACGAAATCTCGATCGTCGAAAATACAGATGACTTCAAAACAGAACTAAAACTCATCACTTTAAATTATTGCACCCACAATATTATACTAAGTAATTATTATTGTTTTACACGTTTGTTCGACACCAATAGTATTCCTTATTTAATATGCAAGGCAGATAGAAATATTTCACCATTAAATTTATACGACGAGAATGCCAGCATTCTTATAAATACCAACCAGGAATTATTAGATTCCTGGTCAAATAAAATTCTTCACGCAAAACACTTCAATTATCTCAACCAAACATATGTTGACAAATTTTCGTCAAACAAATGGTTGAGTATTGGAGAGTTGAGCGCAGAAATAGAAGGCTTTATGCTTGCCATACAAGATAGAGTCATTAATACTAAAAATTATAGGAAGCATATCATCAAAGATGCAAATCAAATTGATGATTTATGTAGAAAATGTTTGGCTTTTCCGGAAACTATAGAACATATTATATCGGGATGTTCTGTATTAGCGCCGTCCGAGTATACATTTAGGCACAATCAAGTTTTAAAAATAATTCACCAAAGTTTGGTAATTAAACATAACTTGATTGACTGCCGTAATGTACCATATTATGAATATGAACCAAATTCATTTTTAGAAAATGAATTTTATAAAATTTATTATGATAAAACTATTCTGACAGACAGAACAATTAGTCATAATAGACCCGATATAGTTTTACATGACAAAATTAAGAAAATAACTTATATCATTGATGTCGCTATACCAAATTCTTGTAATATTCAGAAAACTGTTTCTGAAAAAATAAGAAAATATACAGATTTAGGAAATGAAATTAAAAGAATTTGGCATTCTCAGACTATAAAAATATTACCATTTGTTATTTCGGCTACTGGCATTATACCTAGCTCTCTCATTCAAAATTTAGGCGTATTAGATTTGTCAAAAAATTTGTACATAAAAATGCAAAAGTCGGTCATTTTAAATACATGTAGGATTACGAAAGATTTTTTAAATATTTATATTGAGGGATCAGTAGGATTTATCGGACCAGTTAGGATTTCATCAGAGCCGAACCCTCTGATATGAAAATATCTGGAGTCGGTGAAATATTTTCCCATTATGTTTCTGGTGGATTGACGTATTGTTCTTGTATTGTTTTATTCTTATATAGTGCAATTACATTGCGTTAATTTACTAGATATTCATTTGTGGAAAAGTGTGTGGAAGGGTTTAGTCTTTCATTTGGGAAAGATTCAACCCGGACATGAAATCTGGAGCACCGTAATTAAGTCTTTGTTTAATACTAGGTTAAAAGTAAGTACCTATTTATCTAATATGTAAGTTTTTGCCGATCTTGTGGTGTTGGATATCCAGAGTGTAAACTTTCCGTAATAGATGCACGATCTACATATTAATATGCCGTAAAAAAAAGTTACATATCCAGATACATGGGCTCGATGCTACATATTGATATGTCGTAAAAAAGATTGTTACATATCCAGATGCATGGGCTCGATGCTACATATTATAATGTCGTAAAAAAGATTGTTACATATCCAGATGCATGGGCTCGATGCTACATATTAATATGTCATAAAATAGATTGTTACACATCCAGATACATAGGCTCGACGCTACATATTAACACTAGAAAGACCGGGTACTTCTCCATACCTATAAAGACCACGACCGTCATTTTGACGGCTGATCACTTTTTGCCAATTAGTAGGCGAATATGGGTACCGCCGTCCCGGGAACCATTTATCGGATAACCAACACCTCTGGTATAGGATTCTCCAAGTGATTCGCGCCATTTTTGGTGACTTAGTAGGGGTGCCCGGGTACATTGGGTGAGGTTTTTCTGATCTAGGTGGCGAATACGTTTGCTCACCTACTGCGTAGCCGACCGGGTCGGGAGACACTTGTTGAGGGAGACCTTATCTAGACCTCTCCAGCAGGACCTCTCTCGAACCGTCGCCTTGCACCGCTGTGGGAGAGATCGATTCCTTCGTCTATCACTCCTAGATACATTTACCAATTTCTCCTATTCATCCCTCACACCTTCTTCATTAATCCGTTACTCCTGGATAAATTTAACATTTATTCCTATTCACCCCTCACACCTTCTTCATTCCCAGAACTTCTTTTCCTTCCTTTCCCTAAAAACACCCTCCACACAGCATCCCCAAAGATGGCATAGGGCTCGGTTTCTTTTATTTTTTCGTTTACATTAGCTACACAATTCCCCTCAGGACATTGTCATCTTTGGGGATGCTGTGTGCAGGGGACCTATAGAGAAAGGAAGAAATATAAGTTATGGGAATTAAATGAGGTGTGAGGGGTGGGAAGAAATCTGGGGATCAGTGTGATGACAGACGTAAGAATCTATTCCTATCACTGCGGTGCAAGGCAACATTCCGAGAGTCCTGCTGGCGAGGTCAAACGATCTCTCTCAACCAGTCACTCCCGATCTAGCCTGCCACGCATTCGTTTTGTAGACGCATCCGCCACCAAGATCAGAACACACGTTCCCCGTACAAATTCCCTATTTGGGAGGCGGATATGGGTAATACCGCCCCGGGAACCATTTATCGGATAATCAACACCTCTGCTATAGGTCACCAAAATTGGTTCGCTACGTTTGGTGACTAAGTACGGGTGCCCGGGTTCATGGTATGAGGCTTGTCCGGGTCTTAGCGGGAGTTAAAAATAATATTTGGCTAATTTATGTAGCGCGATTTTTGTGAAAAATCACCTCAAGGACGTTGTACAAATAAATATGCTTATAAATTATATCATACGCGATAGCGAAAGAAAGAGACAGACGTATTAGTACTATCGTGGTTCTATCATAAAAGAGAAGGAATGGGCATGTTGTTAGCTTGGGTAAAGAAGGTTGTAAACAAACTCAGCATTATGGCCCAAACCGTCACATTGACGGCGGCGGTCTTTGTAGGTATAAGTCAATATATCTCAAAAACTAAATAAGACCCGTACCTGTTTTTTTCACCATAGTTGTAAAATAATAAATCATGAAATGTGAAAAAAAATCACACCAATACAATAATTATTAAGCATTATATCGTCACATTACTTCAGCCAGCCGTCAAAATGAAGGCTCCGGTCTTTCTAGTGTTAATATGTAGTAAAAAAGATTGTTACATCTCCAGATGCATGGGTTTTCAGCCAAAGGTATCAATTGATATAAATTATAAATGATATTTCAAACACAACCGCTTTTAAGTTATACATATAATTTGTTGGAAGAAATGAATAACCTCTATTGCCTCTATTGTTGTTTAATTTTTAATCTCCCTTTGGGTACTCCTTCACAAAGACTACGGTCCTGTCGAAATCATGTTATTTTATTATTTACGTAAGATTTTTAGCAAACAATTACTTTTCGACAAATTTTAAATCAACCTTCTTATTTCTTTTTATTTCGTCGAATACTTCTTCCACGCACTGAAAAGAATTAATAATTGAATAAGAATTACAACAGCATTAGGCATTCTTAAAGTTGGGCAAAAACTCGGGTCCCACGAAGCACCACTTACCTAACGAACAAGAATAATATAACAAAACTTTCCAAAACTAATTCTAGCGAGAGGTTTCTCCTACCTTATCCTAAAAAGGGACTCCACACAAAATTAGGAAAAAATTACAATGCCAAAAATTATGGATGGGGAATAAAGTTTTTTACGTTGTTTTTTTTTTCATTAATACAAAAACATTATCACTGAGCAAAGTGCAATGTTGAATATTTAAACAATTTGAATTCTGTTGATTCAATTTCATTGAAGTAGTTTTTTTAATCAATCCATTTTCACAACGCTCGTTTCATTCCTGAATTTTGCAAGTATTTTATTAACTGCGCTTTGTTATAAATAATGGCTTTTTACAAATGAACATTTAATTGATTCCTCAGGGAATATTTTCATTTTATTTGAATAGTTAGGTTTAACTTTATTATTAAAAAAAAATAAAAATAACCATGTATTTATGTCGGTGGAGACGAAAAAATATTAATTTTAATTCTGTTAAAATTAATGCACTTACTCGATATAAAATGTCTTCAACG
This sequence comes from Limnephilus lunatus, assembly GCA_917563855.2. NCBI lineage: Eukaryota > Metazoa > Arthropoda > Insecta > Trichoptera > Limnephilidae > Limnephilus > Limnephilus lunatus. Next base: position 70,497,034 of record OU830598.1, on the reverse strand, counting down.
CCATAATTAAGTTATTATCTACTACATTAAATAGACAATCGACGCTGGTAATCAAGGGAATTTATGATTGCCAAGTAAAATAATTTTTTTTTATTTATTATTATTTTTCACCGACATTAAAAGTCACTTTTTGTGTAAATGAAACTAAATCCTAGTATTAAAATAAATAAAAAAAATTCGTATTAACCGTGAATTGGAATTCGTCAAATTTACGGATTTTTTTAAAAGATATTATGCTGACATCATTGAACTAAATTCAAATTATTCGTGAATAATTTTTTTTGGAAAATTTCACTTACTTGTAAATTTAAACGATTCAAAATATTCACGAAGTTTAATTGAAAATAACACTCTAGTCAAATAAGTTAAAACAAGAATGTAAAATCTTACTATTAATATAAACGCGAATGTTTGTATGGATGAATGTGTATTGGTTACTCTTAACTCTTACAAAAAAATTACTTAATGGATTTTAATGAAACTGTACAATAATATAGCTCATACATCAGAATAACATAAATGCTGTATATAATGGTAAGCTCTGGCGTTATTAAGCTTGTATAAATGAAAATGTGTGTATTTCATATATTTTAGTGGCAGGTGGAAGGGGGAGGTGGGGTTCGCGGAGAGGGAATAGACGAAGGAGGGGGAAGGCGGGGAAGGTTGAAGGAAACCCGGACGCACGGGAAAGGACATGCAGGGAGAATTAATTTATTTCTTTAAATGGCATTGTAACGCATGCCAGGGACCTGCAAGTTAAAAATAAAAAAAATAATTCTAACACAACATTCAGTGCATTTTTTATATTAGCTTCACACAGGAGGCCCTCGGAAAAAAAATGACCTCAAGGCCTATGTCATCTTTGGGGATGGTACGTAGAGGGTTTTTTTAGGGAAAAGAAAGATTGGAAGTTCTGGGAAGGAAAAAAGTATGATGGGTGGGTAGGAATCTGGGGGTCAAAGCGTCCAGGAATGACGGACGTATGAATCGATCCCTCCCATTGTGGTGTAAGGCGATGAGTTGAGAGAGTACGGCTGGAGTCTCTCTCAACCAGTCTTTCCCGATATGGCCCGCCATCCAGGGCAAATGCATTCCTAGATAAACCTCCCTCTATGAACGCGGGCACCCCTACTATGTAGCTAACCACTTGGGGTGACCTATAGACACGTGTGTTGTTAATCCAATAAACTCAAACCCACCTCCCAAATTGTAAATTAAATTAATGTTTTCATAAATTCACATTCACCTTAGTAAAAATCGTCCCATCGATTTTGGAAAACGAGATTCAACATACCTTCTACTACAAAAATTACCCAGAGTTTAGTTTCTTAGTATCAGCATTTAGTACCTACATTTATTTTTCATCGATCACTAACTTGCAAATAGTCTAATCTAGTATTTTGTTCATCTTTTGGCCGCGTAAAACATTTTTATTCTTTAGTAAGTTTGGAGTGTTTGCCTTCTTTCTGGGATTTTCAGAATAATAACGTTTGTTTTCATAATAGGATTAAAGGAAAATAATATTACGTTTAAACGTTGAGAAGTCGTTTCCTTCGAATCAAATAAAGAAAAAAATGTTTTTTGTGTTTATTCTAGATTCACATGGAACTCGATAAAAATGTACATTTGAAGTAAGATATTTTTATATTACCAAACAAAGGTGAGTTATCGACACACAAAAAGATAAAAACAGGAATATATATATATTTTTTGAAAATTTTTATAAGAAAAACTTTCTTTTTATCCTTTTTTTTATGGTTATTCCCATCAGTGCATTATATATCATATTAGAATAAGTTAACAATAATAATCTAAACGAAAATATGAAAGAGAACAAGACACAGAAAAACAGAAAAAGACAATGGTCGCAACTGGGACTCGAACCCAGACCTCTCCGTCTGCTATTGCCACCTTCTGTCAAAACCTGGATAACGTCTAGACGCTATCCAGGTTACAAACCAATTCTTAGAATGATTTTTTCCAATAAAAAGGGTCGTTGCCCGTAATGTGGAGAGAAATAATTAGTTGATAATAATGTAATTCTAAAATTTGAAAATATGAGATTGACAATTATGACGTTTTGACAGAAGGTGGCAATAGCGAAATTGGTTAACGCACTCGTCCCGGTTAGACGGAGAGGTCTGGGTTCGAGTCCCAGTTGCGACCATTGTCTTTTTCTGTTTTTCTGTGTCTTGTTCTCTTTCATATTTTCGTTTAGATTATTATTGTTAAGTTATTCTAATATGACATATATTTTTAATTAAAGGTAATTTGTTTTGATGGAAGATTCGTGACACAAAAATTTTTTGATTTCTCAAAATTTACCTCATCTGAATACTAAACATGGAAACATCGTAAGCAATAAAGTCGAGTATAAAACGCCTCTGTTATAACATTATATGATTTGCATAAAAATATTATTATTGTATCAAAACAAAATACACCATCAATATTTAGAGCTGCTGTCCTTATAATGAATACCATGTGAATCTGTCATATTAATATAATTTGTGCGTAGAAACACTACAGGGGTTTTCATGCCAAATGTGACGCTATAAAAATATCCACCATAAAACAACAATATTTTCATTGTGTTGTGAAAATATATAAGAGAGGGATAATTTTAAACGCACCTTTTTATACGAAGATAAAATTTTATTTTATCGCATTACTCGTATATTATAGACTATGTAAAAATGAATCGGTTTTCCTGAAGCAGCGAAAACTTGAACGATAAGCTTCTCTAGAACTTCAAATCAACGTTTATATTTTCAGGCCTCAATATGATTTGAAAAAATACATTTCACTATAAAAAACACGTCACCATAACGCTTGTTCGAAAATTTTCTTTACTTTTTAAAGCCTATTGAAATTTGGGCCAAGTCGGTTAGTAACTATAACAACAAGCACTATTTAAGCATGTCTTAAGAGGAGGACAATGGTTTTCCCTTTTTTACATTAGTAATTTAAATGTTTTATGCCACATTTGGATTAAACGATGGATAGTAACTGACCGCACATAAAGATTGTTTATCAGACAAATAATATCGATTAGAAGTCTCCGCTGGCGAGGCTAGAGTCCATAAATTGCCATTTTTGACCGTCAGATGCCATTAAAGAAGCACTTACAGCACTCGAGGGGATTATTTGTGATTCATGGCACCAAAGCTATGGACAATATCCGCTGTGGAAAATGGAGCGAAATACTTTATCATCAAACTGAGAAATGCATCTTATTTCTCCCAAATCCGTCTACATCAATCTGGAATGATTATTTCATGTTAGATGAAAACTGGTTTGATAGAGCGCGTATTTGTGACTTGTGGAGAACTATCATAAAACTGAGCTACGTAGATTAGTTTTTATTATTATTGTGGATAGGTGGTGAATGATATAAAGAAGTTGATAAATAATTACATCCTTACTCATAAACGTGTTGATAACAACCGTTTGATAAAATGACGCAATAAGTTAATGGTTGTTTATCAATTGTGTAAAATTTAAAACACATTCATAAGTTATTAGTAGGTACAAAAAATTAAACGTCAAGTTATAACATACAAAACAGACTGAAAAATCTCCAGTTCGGGAACTGGGAATTCTCCGGGACGGCAGCGTCAAACCAGATGCCGGGCAGCAGTATTGAGGACTTACTCCAGATTCCAGGCCGTGCGTAAGAAAATCCGCCTCATGCATGAACGATCATCAAGGGGTGAACCGAAAATTTACAAATATCGAGCTCGAGTTTTGAGATCTCATTCTTCAAAGATCCGGCACGCGGAACAAACACTTATAATACAAAAAGGGGTTCCAAAATTATAAAGAACCAAAAACTAAAAATTAAATGACTGGTCGACTCCACAGGGCGGCGGTGTTTCTAAACATGAATTTGATCGGAAACCGACTCAAATGTTGCCACTTGATAAATACAATGCAAGGCAATCAATTAATGGTTTATCTAAAAGGAAATAACAAATCGTGAGAAAGTCATTCGATTATATCGATATCCCCGTTTGTTGACCCACCCAGTTCCCTAGTTGTTCCATTCGTTGTACTATTAACTAATTTTATAAACAAAATAAGCACCCATAGGTAATATGCTTTGAAATGTGTAGGTATGTTTAATCAAGTGAGCCAAATTTCGAAAGATTAAAAAAAATCACCCGTCTTATTTGGTAAAACATTTTATTTATTTAAATTTCCATCTTACGAAGCTTTAGGTTCTCAATTAATATTTAAGGCGTAACAATTTAGTTCGCAGTATTTTACGTTAATGATTTTGACACGAGTCGATATTTATCATAGACTAGCGCAGACTCTTGAAAAATCACCGGATATTATAATTGTGGGATTTGTGAAGCTGAAAGTATTACAAACAATATGTTTGCCTCAGGATCATTGCCTTTCTAAATAAGAAATTTACATCTCTGCTGCCACAATGTTCACTTGACAAATATTCATGTTAAGAATTCTGCGATGTGTGAACCACAATGTTCACTTGACAAATATTCATGTTAAGAATTCTGCGATGTGTGAATGTCGTCTTGGTGAAGAGGACCTCAATCATATTTTTTTCAGTTGCCCTATAAATAATTCATACATAAATTTCATCCCTCACCTTATCAGTACGGGCATAATGCCTCCCTACAACATTGCATGTCTGTTATCTTCTCAAAACAAACGCGTTTATAGAGTATTGGCTAATTTCCTGAATATTAACAGCATCAATTTGTAATTGTAAGTTTAGTTTAAAAATTTTCATTATTTAGTTTATTTTTTATGTATAATAAATTACATAAGCATATTTATTATTTTCCTGTTACTTCCACTTGTTATACATATGTAAATAATTAAAATCATCTCGTGTTGTAAGAATTTAGCGTATTATTATTATTATTTGTATAGTATTATTATATAATGTAGATATGTTCTTTATACCAAAATTGTAAATATTGACCAAAAATACACTCACAAAATTACACACAAAAATCATTCACTTGACACTGGCCAGAACACTCCTTTGGGGTGAAAAGCCATTAAAAAAAAAAAAAAAAAAACTTAGCTCGGCGCTAAGTGACGTCGGCTGAGTTGCCAGCGTAAAAACTATTTTTCCTTTGTAGAATATCGTTCCCTACAGTTATTACGAAAATCGTGCCAATATATTATAATAATGCTTGTTATAAAGTAATCTATTCATATTTTTTTAAAGTTCACTTTATAAAGCTTCTTCAGAACATTATCAAGAAGAGTAAGGTACAGTGAGAAAATGTATTTATTTTTGCCGCCTCGGCACCTCCGTGGTGGGTCGTGTCAAGAGTTGGAATAACAGACGACTATGTATTTAGTAATTAGCACTGAATCAATAGCACGCGTTCCTCAATGAAAGTACTTAGTAACTTGTGTTATCGACAAATGGGTTCCATTACAAGAAGTAAGGTTTCGAATTGAATTAACTAGTTTTGCTTTCGAAAACAACATTAAACTCATCAAGGAATTAAAAAATAAGACGGTACAATGAACGACAAGAAAACGAAACCACTAACTACATTATTGAAACAAATGGAAAATTAAGAGAAACACTAATTGATAATAAAAAAAGAATTACTTCCGTAACTGTGATAAAAGGTAAATTTACAAATAAAACGCTTCGTAACTTTATTTTTCTTTTACTACCTTTTCCAACCTATTGATTTAATATAATGAAAAATAAATTAAAAAATCAAACATATAAAAAGGATTTCTTTGAGAAGAATTACCTAAACTTTGTACGAAAAGGGCTGCGCAGCCGTTCCCCTTCATCGGTGATATCCAATGACTTTCTCGTCACATTGGTGAAGTCACTAGAAAAATAATGTTGTGAGGCTGATGAAAAAGTAGAGAGGAATAAGAAAAGGAATGGGGAATCTCAGAAAGTACCCGGTGTCTTGATCAAGTCATAGAATAGGTATAGCTAAAACCAATATTTATAGCAACGTTTGGATTAAGGGTCAAAGGCTTTTACAAGGTTATACTGAAAGTATTTGCCATTCCGAATGAGTATCTACAACCGGTTACTATTGATTTCCCATAAAACAATGGTGTGTAGATAAGAACAAAATATTCTGTTGTGTGGTCAGAGCCATTCGGTGCTAATTTAAAGGGTCGCCTTATCTCGTGTCCGCATCAAAAGCGTGTGCACACTGTATACTACTAGAATTAACAAAATACATTCAAATGGGTTGCTTTGCCATTCCCATCACATTGCTAGAAGCTCTAAATATTTTAGAATTAATTAATTCACATAGGGCGGTTTAATTCAGCAAACGCGAAAAAATATTATATTTTAGACAACTCCACATATTATAAATTAAAGTACTCTGCCACGTCTGTCTGTTAGCAATAAACTCAAAAACTACTGAACTGATTTTCATGCGGCTTTCTCCAACAGAGAGAATGATTCGTGGGGAAGGTTTAGGTATATAATTTATCAAGTTGTTGTGTAAATTGGTTGAAATATAAAGGAGAATGACTGTATGTTGTGGACGAGCGGGCTGGCAAGAAGGCGATGTGGATTTAATTTGTTTGCAAATCTACAGTTTTACGCCGATGTTGATGAAATTTTACAGACGTGACCTTCAAAACAAAAGGAAGGTCACTGTCTACATTTGATTTCGAAAACTCTGTGTAAAACCCGGGCATCGCCGGGAAATTCAGTTAGTAGTATTTATGAAAAAAAAATTATGTTTCCTAAATTTGGTATCGCTGCTAGATTTTAACTGCAGGAAGTCAGTAGGAGTATAACCTCACTAACATTGAGTACGCTGTTAGACTAAAACTGATTGGGGGGAAAGAAGTAGAGTAAGAGGAAGGTTATGAGGTGGGGCTGTAGGGAGTGGAGAAGGGAAAGATTTTGGGAAAAGAAAGATTATTTAGTACCTAGCTATTCAGATCTGCAAGCCATGCTTGGTAACCAGATTTATTTGGATCTATCTATACGGACTTTTCAAAAGCCTTTGATAAAATTAACTTTGAACTGCTTCTGAAGAAGCTGTTAAAAATCGGGATTAATGGAGACCTTTTAAGATGGAACAAGTCGTATGTCACAAACAGAAGTCAAGCAGTTAGAGCTAAGGGTTTCTCCTCGAGTTTTTACAATGTACCTTCAGTAATTCCAAAAGTATCACATCTCGGACCTCTCTTGTTTATTTTATATATCAATGATATAGGTTAATGTTTTAAAAATTCCAAATTCCAAATTTTCGCTGACGACACTAACATTTACAAAAAAATCACTAATATTACGACAGCCTAGAATTGCAAGAGGATAATAATAGGTTTGGAATATATTGTGCGATAAACCAACTGTTCATTAACCTGGAAAAATGTAACACAATATCGTTCACCAAAAGCAAGAACCCCCTAACATTCCCATTCAAAATCAATAAGGTAGAAATAAAAAGACGTTGTGAAGTGAGGGACTTGGGAATAATAATGGATTCCGGAATATCTTTCCGAACACATATAAATTCAATCTGTGACAAGGCATACAAACTTCTAGGATTCATCATAAGAGTGAATAAACCATTCAGGTCACCACATGTAATCAAAATACTGTATGTCTCTTTTGTCCGCTCAATATTAGATTTCGGATCAGTCATATGAAATCCCCAATACAAAGTTAATATTTTAAGGTTAGAAAGAATTTTAAAAAAGACATTGAAACACCTAGACTTAAAATCCTTTTGAAGATCAGAAAACCTAAAAGACTCATTGCATAATTTATCAACCTTAGAAGATAGAAAAAATATATCCTGTTAATATTATCTTCTGGAACACATTAATTTCCATTGTACTACAAGAAATACAAGGTCAAACCGCACATCCCACACTTAAAAACAAATTACACACAACATTCATTTTTCCGAAGGACGTGCACAATGATATGTTTTACGAAGCTGATATTTTCCATTTGTCCTCAGGCCAATTTATTAAATTCATAACTGAAAAAATTAAAACCAATTGTCAATTATTGCGAACCCTCCACCCCTGCTGTATGTTATTTTTTTCATTCTCATTATGTTGTGTGTCCTTCTTTTCAAAAAAATAATAATATTTATGTAAATTTTTTTTTTGTGAAAAATCTCCTCAAGGGCGCTGGCAAATGGCCAAGCATTCATCCTTTTGTTTTCTTATGATGTGAAAATGTGTTAATTTTATATAGGTTCACTGTTTCTCTTCATTTTTTCTTTCCCGCATGCTTGTGCTTTTTCATTTCTGTTGTATACATATATATTTTTTATTTTTTTCTATCACTTTATGTTTTCTTTAATGTTTTAATCTATGTTTGTATACCATAATTTTTTTGCGGAAACTTCACTTGTTAATGCACCCATAATATGTATAACTGTTTGTTTCCCTAATAAACTAAAATAAAATGGCTAAAGCCATTTCAAGCAATGTATCGGTTTTGGTCGGGGCGATACTGATAGAATCATTTTTAGCACAACACTCTCGTGTATATTATAGTATAATATTATAGCCCTCCACACAACATATCTGTATCGCAATTGTATTCTCCCGTTCGCCATTAATATTACGGAATTTATAGCGCCCTTGGGGTGATTTTTCACAAAAACGGCGCTCTATAAATTATCCAATTATTATTAATTTTGGGAATAATTATAATGATATTGTTGAATAATAATAATTATAGGGATATTGTTAATATATAATACAATGATATCTTAGTAAAATGTATTTTGGCAATTGGAACAACATTATAAGTCTGATTGAATAAATTACTGGCTCTGTTAATAATTTTCTTTGTTATGTTAATTATCCCTGTATCATCATTTTATCCTGGTATTTGGCTACGAAGATATCGTGAAGAGGGAATAACCAGACAAAACCGGAAAAAGTTAATTTTTAAATAAAATTTTGACCATCTCTTTTCCACAAAAAAGCATAAATTGATTTCGAAAGATTTTTCTTTTATCTGGTAAAGTTATGTTTTAAATTATGAAAAATTTAGCATAATAAGGTTATACCATAGGTCGTTGGCAGATTTGTTATATTTTCAAACAAAATTTTGTATTATACAACACACATTTAAAATCATATAATCATGCAGTAAAATAAATCAATAATTTATCTGGGAAAGCTATGTTTCAGAATTTTAATTTTAGTATTAATAAAATCATTAAAAAAAGATCCGCGCACGTGTTTTGTAATGAAAATACTTCAGTTTGTCTGTTTATTTACGGTCTTGCAAACTAATTATATTAAAGATTTTTTTAACATTCTTTTTTTGCAAGTTATAAATACTTATGATCAAAAAACAATTACAAAAAGCACATAATTTTAATAGTTTTATCGTCACGCCTTTCAGCATTTTTTTAATGTAGTTATGAATTAAAGCAAATTATTAATAAAATAAAATAGATATTGAGTTATAATTTTAAAAAGCTGGTACGGAGAAGAATTCATTTTTCTCAATGGAACCGCCCTGTACGATCGTAAGAACATCTTTCGACGAAATTTAAATTCTCAACCGCTGGCTGGTCAAAGTCATTTAAGAATACTTTGTTTATTTATAAGTAAACATTAAATTTTGCTTTTTAATTTTTGGAATAACTTAATGAGAAAAACCTTAAATAGTGATGTTTAATCAAAAGACAATATTAGCGACTCCCAATCGAAAATTTGATACAGAAAAATCAGAAAAAGATGTGGTTGCATCTAGGAATTGAGCCGAAGACCTCTGCCCCGAACCCGACAAGTCTGAGGTCCTGGGTTCGGAATCTTTTTCTGTGTCAAATTTTCCATTGAGAGCCGCTTCTATTGTCAAAAATAATTAAATTCAATGTATCGTTAAAGTTTTACTATTAAATACTTCTTGTTTGATTCAGATTACTTTTTTTCAATATTTCTCTGTAAAGGTTTTTTCTTTCTTTGTTGTATTTTTCATTTATATTAAAATTTACATTGTTATCTACTGTATTATATAATTTTTGCGATTTACTTATAAAATGTTAAATTAATGAATGAAGCATAAATTGGGCGTAAGTAAGTACATCTCCAAAGATCGAGGCCCGGACGGAATTAATATGCAAAATGTTAAAAGCTCTTGAAGAGTTGTAGCCAGATTTATTAATGATGCCATGTATTTGACAATCTCTTTCACTCTCGCTGTCCCTAAAGCACTGCCTTAATCCGCCTTAACTCCTTGTTCTACGTGAGTTGGGCCATCTTGTCTTAATGGAACAGTTCTCCCACGATTGTTGTACATGACCAATACATGTTGAACACTAAGCACTAATGCTGCAAATCAAGATGGTTTTACGCAGAGATAATAGAAATAAGAGAGATGAGCCGTAAATCAGTATTAGTATGAAACTGCGCGCGTGAAAAAATAGCGTTCATACCAAACGCATTACTTTTTTGGCGCCCTGTGGCTTGCACCGCTTTGCTAGTCTGTGCAGTTTGATGACACTCCTCGACGACACTCAGCGCACTTTCATGCCAAATCTTCCATTGTTTCTAGTAGGGTTGGGCGGGGCTAGTTAAACCAAGGGGCTTGTTGGGCCACGCCAATATCTTCGTAGCCGAAAGACTTGCAAAGATTATCGAACATATTCTAACAAGCTAGAAGTGTGGGGACCGCGGCACCAATCATTCAGGAGGCGCATGGCATCCGTAGCGTGTGCACGGGGATTTTGTGTGATTTTTACTCTAAAAGTAAAAAAAGACGATCGACTGCTTTTTTGAAAATAGATACCAAGGAAAAGGGTACTAAGTCAAGGTAAGTCGATATGAAATTGATGTTTATTTAACTGTATCTTGTCAATTGTAAAATTGTAATGCATTTAGTGGTATATGAGTTATCCGGTGAAATTTGCAATAAAACATGGGTGGAGCTAATTGAACCATTTGGTTCAACTTGCCCCATTTAGATTCCTTACTGAAATTATATACGTAATTTTCAGGAGAAGAGTGGCTTCGTTGTCAGGTCTGTAGAAAGTTGGCACACCAAAAGTGCACATCTGGCACTATTCCAATGTATATCTGCGTCGATTGTGACAGCGATATCGATTAAATAATTCTAAGAAAATATACAAATTTTATTATATTCGTTTTTTTTGATAAAATAAAAGTTCTATTACCTAATTCTGTATTCTATCATTATTTCATTAAATTTAGTTTAATAACTGATATAATTTGTTTTATTAAACCATGAGTGCGAATGATGATACATATATGACACTTTATTGTTCCATAAGCCCCGTGGGGTGGTTCAACTAACCCTACCTAAGAGGTAAGTTGAACGATTTCTCCTTCTGCGTGAAAATTGAAGTATCTTGCCTAAGGTCAATGTTTTATATCATTTCATGAATATCATTATAAAGCCAGATAATGAAACTATCTTAATAAATTGAAAAAACGAAAATATCTATAAGAGTTTAGAGTCTGGGGTCAAATTAGCAAAATCATGTTCAACTAGCCCCGCCCTACCATATATACGGTTTAACGAGTCATGGATCCTCTTTCTTGGATGTTTTAAATCCTCCAACACGCCATATAAAATATACCATCAGAGATTAAAAATACCAGACTGCTGGTTACTAAATTAATTTTTCCACCCTTCGTGGAAAAGGATGTTGAAAATTCGAAAAAAGTCGGTACAAATGCTTTCCATAACGCAAAACACGTTAGAAAAAAATAAATAAAGGAATTTTGCTTCTTCTCTGGATATTTGGAGAAAAGTAGTCGTAGTCTTAAATCTACGCTCCAGTTAAATAATCTTTTAGGCAGCGGAAAATATGTTGTCTTCCTTTAATCATGTTAATGTGAATTGTTGTACCGAAATAAATTACAGTTCTATTCTCCTGCCGGATGCCAGGAGACGTTAATAGTGGTTATTGTTGGAAATTCAATTTGCTAATGCGTGTGTCTGTGCCCATTTAAAAACAGAAATGTCCGTCGGTGCAACATTTCCAGCACCGTCCACGCTCTCTAATTTTACTAGGAATTCCAGTTCTAGTTCTTTGTAATTCGTTACTTGTATCAAGTTGGTGAAATATTTTTCGAGGAAATTTGTAAATACTTCCATTTTAACAAATGGTTCCGTCCACGAGAACAACGTACAAGACGCTGAACCCTCCCCAATAGCAAAAGGGCAAAATAAAGTGTACAGGCCTTCACATAAATGTTCAAGTATTTATAACTTTTTACTAGTTGTCACGGCGAGAGCATTAAGCGTTGTTCAAGTGGACAGAATCAATCAGTAATAATAATTATTGTTAAATGTACCTAATTAATACTCAGATAACACAGAAAAATGATTCATTCACAGATAAAAATAAATTAAGGTTATGAATTTTAAGATATGTTTTTGAGATATTCAAATGTTCGGTTAGTGCCTGAGTTGACAAATCCCTCTGATTACCACCCAGTTGTCGTGGGTTCAAATCCTATGCTAGCTAAGTCCTGCTTCATTGAACAAGCAACATCTTCCTGTATATACATGATAGTAGTATTTTTTTATAAATATTGTCAAGTTATCGTACGGGAATGTTTGTCTTTAATTTTTAAAAAAAAACAAGAAAAAGAATAAGAGAATAACAAAAAAGCAAGAAAAGCGACAAAGATAAAGACCATTGAAATACTCATGTCAAAAACAAATTATTAATAATTGCTTACTGAAACCACTACTTCATTGACAAAAACGGTACACATCATTGTGGAGTGTGAGGTAAACTTGTGAAGGCATCAGGTAAATGTATAGGTATTTATGATTTCTGTTTCATAAACACCTCAATAGAAAAACTATTATCGAGAAGTTCAAGTATCTATGTTAAAATGATATTGTCCGGTCAGTGGCTGAGTTGGCATCACGTTTAGGACCCACCCACGCATTCAGTTCCTTCGCTGGCTAAGTCCTCCTTCACGACACAGGCAACGTGCTGGTAGTAGGAGATTTTTAATTATCATCAGGTAATAACTATCCCTTACAGCATTTATTCCAAGAAGGTGGATTGTTAGAGATAAAAAAATTACTATGTACAATGTTTAAAATATATAATTTCTGGAAATATTCTTTTCACAAAAAATGAAAACCGATTTAGTAATAGGTTAAATAATGTATTTGAAGTTCCACTGTGTAAAACTAGGCTTGCGCAAAGACATGCGTATTTTATTACACCAAAAATGTATAATTCTCTCTATTTACAGAAATTGAATATAAAAAGATATCCTCCTTCAGCAAAAAATTTTAAAATGTAATAAAATCTTGGATAAATACCATTGATACAAATATTTACTTGCTATAACACCTGACCTGCTCTAACATCTGACCTGATGTAACCTAACAATTTTTAAAAATTTTTATTAACATGTCGATTGAATTGTAATTCAGTAAACACTAATTTAATTTATTGTTTATTTAATTTTATATTTTAATATCTACAAAGATAATATATGCATATGAGTAAAATTTATTTTAAAAATTACCAACTTATTTACTAAAATGGGGACATTCTTATCTGCGCGATGGCGTCGTGAATACACACCTGACTTGTGTTTTGTCTCTAAAGTGCCGGACGGAAACCTATGAGGGCCTCGAGAACTGTACTGAATAATTTCCCACATAGCCAACACAGGCCAGTCATGCTAAACATAGGCATACAGTTCCATTAATCTTCAGTAACCCGATGCCACTGTGGAATTTAAGACGAACAAAATGGCAAGAGTTCTCGGAATATGTTGACAGGATTGTGGATAACATATCATGAAAGCCGAATACCTACGACCGATTTTCGAACCTTTTGTTTGTAGCTGCGAAGAAATTCATTCCTAGAGGCTACAGAAAACTGTATATCCCATCATGGAGCTCAGAAAGCAAATGCCTTCTAGCTGAATACGAGAAGAACAACGACCAAGATACTGCTCCTGATCTTCTCCAGTCTCTAGATGACGGGCGCATGAACAGGTGGTGCGAACTGATGGAAGAAATGAGTTTCGAACACTCGAGCAGAACAGCGTGGCAAACACTCAGGCGACTCGGAGCTCAAGTCTGATTACGTCTAAAAAGGGTCGAAATGAAAATCTAGTCTCCTTCAACGTAAGAAATCTTCCGAACAGGCCCTCCATTGATATGCTTGGTGTAACTCTAAGTGACCAGCTCAGATATGGGGGCTCCATCCACGCCATAGTAAAGTTAGCCTCTCAAAAACTGGGCGTACTGTACAGGGCCCGCAGATACATTAATAGTACATAACTGCTAACCCTGTACAAATCACAACGCCCAAGTCAAGCGCCCCACGGTTGAATTTGGCAGCCACCTCTGGTCTGGAGCCTGAAAATACCTGAAAAAACCCATCGACTCTGTTCAGAAACAGGTGATCCGTATTATAGATTCTCCTAATTTAACAAACGGACTACAATAGCATTCCCACTTGACGCATGTGCTTTAGAGCATAGGCGTCGGGTGGGAATGCTATCCTTGTTCTACCGGTATTTCAATGGAAGATGCTCGGAGGAACTAGCGACATTGATCCCTTCGGCAAAGGTGCATAGTCGGGAAATACGCCAAATGCGTGCCCAACATATGAACACGGTTGACATTTGTCACATGAGAACGGGTCGCTTCTTCTACTCATTCTCGTGTTCAACAGCTCGGCTGTGGAACGATTTGCAGGCCTTTGTATTTCCTCCTTCCTACAAAATGGGTCTCTTCAAGACCAATGTTTATTCCTTCGTCTCCTCAAAAAGACCCTCCACATAGCATCTCAGATGACATAGGCCCTGGGGAAAATTATTTTTCTGAGGGCCCCCTGTGTGGAGTAAATGTAAAAAAAAACTGCAAATCAGGCAATTAAGAGAACCCCCAAAGTGTCTCCAGATGCTGTTGCTCACCAACTACTCCACAGTTCAAAAACGACACATGAGCCACCAGATCAAAAAATCTCTGAAAGCGGCGCGGCTAAAATGGCCAGTGAACCCTAACGATGTGGTTGCCCTTTTGTTAAAAAATGTGAACATTATGTACCAAATGTAAAAGCCCCAAGGGCGTTAAAAAGAGAAAAATAATAATAATAGAATATGCATATGGTCCACAGGTAATATGTACAATGTTTCTGATTAACTCTTAAAGTCATCTTCTTTTATTTAACCATTACCTTTATACCAAAACTATAGTCGTGAAACATTGTCCATGCTCTGTAGATGGGTTTTCTGCTATACTGTACTGAAGAGCCGGATTTTCTAAAAAGAACCCGGTGGTGCTCAAATACATATAAACAACCTTTAGCATTTATACTAATTATTGTACTTAACATATAGCACAACGCTAGTTGTACCGAATATTGTCGTATTTTCGTTATTTCACATTGGTATCCTTCCGTGGTGCCAATTGCTCAACGTAATATGTAACATAGATAATAAAAAATATTTTTTAGTTACCTAATTTATATAACGCCACTTTCGTCAAACTTACTCGAAGGACGCTGCGATACGATTTAGGTTGATATTCATCTTAGAATATTACGGTATCATTAATTTCCTTCAATAATTAGATTTATTCTCATACCGGAACAGTGATAGCGGCAATTCTGGGCTGAAATTTTCCTATGGCCGCGATTTATTTTCGTTCGAAAAAGTAATTTCGTTCGAAAAGATATTTTCGTCTGGTGCTCTTAATACATTATAACAATAAAAAAAATTATCCTACAGTACTCACCCAGAACTTCCTTCCCAGAAATTCCTCTCCTTTCTTTCTCTAAAAAAACCTCCTCACGGCCTACCCATAGATGAGGATTTTTTCCTCAGGGCCTCCTGTGTGGATCTTACGTATTTTTTTTTTTAAATCATACATCCCTATTTCTAGCAGTCACTACTGACAACGAATATCAGCTAATTTGCAAACACAATTAATCAAGCTCTAATGGCATCAGTCATGTGTCAGAGTTAATCACCTCGTTGCTGACAATACGCCTCGGATTTCATTCAACAATTAACTGAATAAAACCTCCATAACTTTGTATCATGGCTACAATCCATTAGCCTAATTTCTCATTTCACCAGAAATTTCTACAGAAAATAATTAATTTTATATACTAGCGAGAATCCTTTGAAACTGAAAATTTGTGTAAAGAACACATCAGAACAAGCACAACAATTGCTGCAGAATGATAAAAAATACACCTTATTGGTGGGTGCTTTATCGTTTGTCTAAATTTTTGATATATCAGTTCCAATTTTGAAAACGGTACTTAAATCCAAAGCAAACCTGAGTTTCAGAGTTTACTGAATAAGAGTTAAACATGACAGATACACTACCTTAATTAGTGTACTTGAAGATTTATTAAATTTGCGGCATCTAAGGTATTCTCAGCATCGTTCAGGTTAAAGTCTCACATTTATCACACTATTCACAAAAATGTTGCTTTTTGTGAATACCCTCAAGATTCCCAACTACATCGTTTGGAGCCAATATGAATACGGCATTCTCTATTGCAGTATGTTGTGAGGCTGAAAGTGTTGGGGAAAAGTGAAAAGAGGATATCCAGATCTACTCACCAAACACGGAGCAATTCAATTCAAGTAACGTTCTATCCTGAATGGTTGTCTTTCACCGGGGCTTGAAATGACATTAGACATGATGAGTTACCAGATCTGATCAAATTGGTACTTCCCAATAAAACTATATCTAAACTTCTTCCCCTCTAAAACTCTTCAGCCTTACAAAGTACGTTGATTGGGTTGCTGTGGACCCACTGGCTCCCCGAGTTTGATTAGATTGTGCGGCATTCAAGCAATAAAATGAAAGTGGTTGGCATTGACAAGAATACGTCTTATATTCATGATGTACAGCTGGCACCAAAGAAATTGACTTTAATTTTTTTCAGGATTGTTTTTCAGGAAGTTTGCAGTGATATTATGGCCCGACGTCGGGACAAAGTGAAAGTGAATGGAGGAAAGTGCAGCAAAATACATGTTTCTGTATCGTCGAAATTTGCATAAGTTTATCTCAATTACGTACGAATCTAGGGGAAAATCTAGAATGCAAATGGTAAAATGCGAGAAAGGAAAATTGTTACGGCAAAAAGTGAAATCTATTATTGTACCCAGGGAAAATAGAATTTTTCAATTTAGAACACCATGTAAAATAAACAACGTAAAATGTATATTATATTGTAAACCTAAAAAGTAAAGTGAAGTAAAGTGGCAAATATATGCCCAAGTTTCTAATGAAAGTCTGAGTTTGTATTAATTAGTTAATTAATTATTTGTTAGTGTCTTTAATTCGTAGACCTAAAAATAATTAATTAAATTTTAATCTGTGGTTTATGTACAATATGGGGAATTAAGGATGTATTTTTATTCATTTTGACAATTTCCATTGAAATTTAAATTCCGTTGAAAAATAATTATTTTAACAACATGATTTACATGAAAACTAATCAATAATTTAATTTACTTACTAAAGCATAATTGTAAATCTAATGTTTGGTGATATTATGTGGTTGATAAATATCTCTAATTTAATAGTTTTATAGAGATAAGAAATTAACTTTTTAATTATTTTTAAAATTAATTAAAAACGCTCGTACATCAAGCGATTTGCCTTTCTACTTCGGTAAGAAAGACAGCGGCTATAATTGAAATTATCCATCGAAGGAAGCCGGAGAAGTGAATGTATTTATATCTGTTGAAGTTTTTTAATTAGTGCAACAGTCACGTGTCGCAGAGGGGCGAAGTACTTAAAAAAACTCGTGATAAAGAGATTACCATAAAATAATGTTAATTGTGGAAGTATCTTATATTATTTTTAGCACAGAAATCATATTATTATTTCATCATCTTCATAATCTAAATCCTGTGAGAGGAAACTAACTTTGGCTTTTCAAACCCTCAGGTTTTCAGACAAATGCTCCCTAAAAGTTAAGTTGAGATCTCATTAACAGGAACGCACTTCACTTACTTTGATTGTGGAAATTCCTGAGAACATTTAATTCCTTATTCCATTCCTACTGAACGCAACGGTTATATTCATGAAGGAGAAATAATATTTTTCTCTGTCTTCTGCGAGCGCTTTGCCATTGATAATTGAAAAATTCCACACTTTCATTTCTTAAAACCAAAATATATTTTTTTCTTCATGAAAACTTTTATCAAAAAACTAGTATTCCATTACCAGATAGGCACCTCTATTAAACATACAGCGATAGCCATAAAATTTTACTGAATCTGTAGAACTTCTTTAGTATAAAATAAAAACAATTGAAAGTTCGTTAACTTTACTTACTTTACCAATAGCAAAAGTTTCAGCAAAAGTTTCTGCAAACAATACAAACTACTATCGCAATTGAACAGAAGGCGACAAGAAATTTGTATTATAACTAATCATGGAGTTGTTCTCGATGCAGAAATATATATAATACTAAGAATTCAATCCGGGGATTGACACAAAGCTCTAATATAATATGTACATATCACCAATTGTTTTGTTTTGTTTCTCTTATTTTTTACGATCGATATAGTATTACTTATTTATATGCCTTTCCAGTGTTTTTAAGATTTATTTATTTTTTTCAACGATCTGTTTTTTTTATTATTACATATAAATAAAATAAAAAGATCGTCGAAACAACTAAATGAACCTTATAAACCACATATATCATTACATAGTATAAAATCGCTCAAAATGTATGTGCGCTTAGATCTTTTAAACTAGGCAAAGGATTTTCATGAGGTTTTCACCAATAGATAAAGTGATTCAAGAGGAAGGTTTATATGTATAAAACATGCTTATTATGATAAAGAAAAGCCGAGAAATTCAAATATTCAATTCAGGCAGCGAGCAGCGGGCAGCTGGCCAGCGGGTGGTGTGGATTTTATAAAGGTTGGGTCATTAATGGCATTGTCTTTCGTTAGCATTGTGTTTTTTTTTTCGCATACATATATTCATTTTTTACATTAGATCCACACAGGACGCATATGTCATCTTTAGGGATGCTGTTTGGAGGGTATTTTTAGGGAAAGGAAGGAGAGGAAGTTCTGAGAAGTAAAAAGGTATGAAAGGTAGGTAGGAATCTGGGGATCAGTGTGTCCAGAAGTGATGGACCAATGAATTAATCCCTTCCACTGCGGTTTAAATCTTGCTAAGAGCCCTGCTGGAGAGGTTAAAAGATCTCCCTCAACCAGTCTCTCCCGATCCGGCTTGCCATGCAGTTGGTGGGCAAACGCATCCACCGCCAAGATCCGGACAAAGCTGACTCCATGAATCCGGTATAATTTCATGTTTGCAAAATGGTGGTCTCAGTGAAATTTTCAGGTGGCAATTTCATCAAACTAACCTGGATACCTAGTAACAATAAAAGTTAATGTAGCGTTCTCGGTTTGGTGTGAATGTGCTCATTTTACAATATGTCGACTTACGTAACTAACAGTTATTACATATTACAAGTAGGAACTACAGTTGTGAGTAAATTTTGCTACATCAATAATAAAATAAGTCATTTCTTCCCTGTGTACTTGGTCTAATCGGTACAGCAATTTATCGGTTAACCGATAGTAGACGAGTGGTAAAATTCGTCGATTTATCACCCAGACTTAGCGGGTACCGTCTTCTATCGTTGTCCACGCCACATTTCCCTATTTTAATGATGATAGTTGGAGGTTTTCAAATATTGTCATTCGTAAAATACCTATAAATATCTCAAAACTGTTAAAAAAAATAGGTTAGTGAACAGCACAGTCCAGATACTTCCTCTTCTTCATAAACATTCTAAAATAGTTAAAAATTCTAAAATTCTAAAATTCTAAAATAATTCTTTGCGACACTTACCCATTCAAAAATTGTTCTTAGCTTTAAGTCATCAGTTCATAAAAATTGTCAACAATCTACATTGCTTTTCCTTCCAAGGATGCCATCCGATGATTTTCGGATCATCTGATGACCTGATATATCGTATTTCGTGTCCCACTTATGTAAGTGTGGAGATTGTGACGGTAATGTGGACAGTACACAAATGTAGAATAATCACGAGGAGAACATCAAGAGGCTTGGATAATGGATATCCGTCCGGTACAGTACATAGCTTCCGTGGTCGAGGGGTTGGACTCTCGACTAGCAATCCGGAGGTCGCGGGTTCAAATCCCGGCGTGCGCAAATAAATTTTATTTTTTAATTTGTGTTATATTTATTTATTTCAAAAAACATACAGCACAATATGTACCATTAACATAATTATATTTATAGATATATATATTATAATACAATAACATAGAGAAAGTAACACATAAATGTAAAGTTAAATCTAAAGAAAAGGTAAAAAAAGGAGTTAAGGTAAAAAAGGTAAGTAGTAAAAAAGTAAGATGTATAAAAAGAAAGTATAACGTAAAGCATAAAATATGAAGTATAATGTAAAAGTAAAGAGTTAAATAAAAAGTTTAAGTACAGTAAATAATATAGTAAAAAGTAAAATGTATAGTGTCATACTTCCTGGGGCCAGGGTGATACTGAAGCCACGTAGGGTCCAGTGTTATACTTCTGGTCTCCAGAAATATGTCCCTCCCGGGGGGGGAACAAGTGTTAAGCAGGCCCCCCGGGGGCAATATGCCTCGGCTTGGAAGGCTCAGCTCAGGGTCGTAGGGCTCCTCCGAGGCTGTCGATGGTTGACTCCAATGAAACAAGGTTTGGGCACAATTCAAATGTATTCAATAATGCAAGGGTGAACAGTACAGGCAACCAGGTAAGCTGTTTAAGGCCTAGCATAAGAGAGAGAGAGGCACTAGAAATACTACTGAATTTAGGCTCGGAAATACTATAAGAGGGTTTAAAATCTCACGTGGCGTCGTACGGATGCAGGCAGCTTCCTACGAAGTGGAGAGATCTAGAGCAAAGCTCATAGATCGGGTGCAGGAACGGGGCGGCTCGGGGTGCGTGGGCGGCTTCTCGGCGTCATGGTGGGCGGATTCGGTCAGCTTACCGAACCGGTGGGTGATAACGGTGAAATAAGCGGCTATCGGCAATGTAGGCGGATTAAAAGCCGGGCGGCCAGGGCTGCCATGGTATAAAGTAGGCGGCAGTAGGATTATACAGGCGTCTGTCGTGATATCGCCATACTGGGATCGTAAGTGAAGACTTAATTAGCCGCGTCAAAGGGTGGCATACTGCCCGACAGTACGTAGTAGTGCGTACGACCGCTCGCGCCGTTGTCTGAAATATGTCTGTTGCTTCGGTGAACGGTGGCCGGAGTTCTCTGTCCGTGATGAGCGAGACGGAAGACTCTAACGCGTGCCCTATAAGGTAATGTCTTCTGCCATTGGCTGGATTTCGCGCCGTGTAGCCATATATGGTAATGTCTTCTGCCAGCCTGAGAGGGACAGCAATAATCACGCGAGAATGTACATGTACTGAGCACGTGACACACAGCTGCCTGCCGCTTGTATAGTCCGTTCGTAGAATTTATGGGCAACTCATAACACTACCCTCCTCCCCCTGAAAAATGAAGGGAAAAGGCAGCGAGGCTGATGCAGGGGACCACGACCTTCCATACAGCATGTGATGCGATGATTGCCACAATGTGAGGTACAGAGCTACCTCTTCACCAGGATTTAAACACTCCCTACCTAAGAGCCAACCGAAATTTTAACTACCTGTGAGCCAAGCTAAAAAAAACTAGCAATAAACTGAACAAAGGTTGCCAACTCTCTCAAGAAATTAAAAAAAATGTGACGTACCTAGTGCGATACAAGACACGCTAACGAAGGTGCATGAAGAAATAAAGAAAACATGACCCTTCCGAGAAGGATTACTACCATGTAAAAATCTTAAAATTAGACAAAAAATTTCCAACACTATTCCTGTTATGGAATATTGTACGCTGACCAATGTCATGAAATGATCGAAACCAACTCATATTCGCGTCTTACAATAGAATTCTTAAAATTATACAACTTTTTTTTTATACACTTTATTCCTGTTATGGAATATTGTACGCTGACCAATGTCATGAAATGATCGAAACCAACTCATATTCGCGTCTTACAATAGAATTTTTTAAATTATACAACTTTGTTTTTATACACTTTATGCTATTTTCACAATTCAATTCTAACCCAAATGTTAGTTTCCCGCACTCTCAGCTTGTCATGGTTTGTCTGGTTTGCATTTAATTATCAGGCATAAACGACCATCCTCTCATGTTCGCATATAATTGTAAGGTAATGCTACAAAACCTATCATGAATATTAATTTTCAGGCATAATATGAATCCTCTCATGTTTTCTCGACTCACCCTCGGTGACCCGTACAGCGCTGTACTTGGTATACTAGAAATATACCCTTGCCGCAACGACATAGACAACCGGATAGATCCCTTGGAATCCTCACGGTGAACTTGCGTTCGACGAAACCACATAGGACACCCTCTAGGTGTTCCCACCAAAATAACCAGACGAACCGTAATGACCATAAGTGCAATTACATTATTCTCTAATAAGAACAATACGACCCGAATGACATAACTTTATGACATTACCGAGCTAATTTACTCAACTGGGTGCATACTTTTAAATCTTCTTACTACGAGAAGTACTACTCCTTTTTTGAATACAGTGATATAGCAAGTTACAAAACACCGTACAATTGCGTCCTGATATGGCAAGGACTTTACACGCTGGCTTACCATATTGATACCGAAGTAATCAATTACGTGTTTACAAAATATTTATATAGTAATTTAATTAATTACATTTATCATAATTAAAACACTTGAATATACATTTGTTTACCCACCACAAACTCTATGTGTGTGAGTATAATTTGTTAAATAACTTTCAATTCGAGTTTGTTTCAACTCAACTTAAACTCTCAGGGTTTGACTACGTAAGGAGAGAAGAAAAAAAAAAAAATTAAAATAAATAACAACAACGCCACGTATTTTTACACAAAAAATACGAAAATTTAATACTACCGACAATGTTATTAGAAGAGGAAAAATTTTTTTTTAATTGAGTAACGAATTTCTTCCTAACACCGGAATCATATATACTTCCATTGTTCGGAAATTCGCGTTTCCAACAATCCTTCTGCTCTAATTCTAAGGAGTTTAGCCATCCTATCACGCTTTGGATTATAGTTTACCTGCCGAATGACACGTTAGGTCGATACCCAAGTTCCATCCTATCGGACTTGTAACAGCTCTATAATACCACACAACGAGTAACCGTTGTTATATGATCGCGGAAGAAGGTTAAAATTCGATACCACCACAACCTATGTGAACCGAATAGTGTTGTCTATTGGGCCTATTCTGATAACAAAAATGTGGTAATATTATTATTACATTGCCTTTTCATCGTGAATTCACTCCAACATACGCTAGAATTGAGACATACCCCGTTAAGGAGTGAGTAACTACCCGATTGTGAACGTTTTACCGCCCCAATTTCTCCTATATCGCAACGTGTGAGATGTCCAATACTATAACGATTTAACCTACCTGTGAGAATAATTCGACAATGAAAGAGATTGAAAAACCCGAAAAAAAAAAAGGACAAAAAATAAAAAAAAATTATAATTGAAATGATATTTCCATTTATACATGACCTTATATTAATATATACACAAGGTTATTTACAACCATAAGGTTCCTAAGTTTCTTACTACCCAATGACCTATCCCAGTATGATGAGAGCTAGGTGCCTTTATACCTACCACTTGTACAAGAATTTTCTTATGCCGTCTCTTGCCAACGAAAAGAAAAGAATATGCTTGCATATTCTTTCATTGCATCTAAAATTAAGTACTTTTTAGAATGCAAATTGTTCCACGAAAATAGAAATTAGGTCTCTACTTCGGTCCCGGGCAGGATACTGAATACCTAACGCAGTTTTTTCTAATGAAAAACCTAGCCTAATTTAGGGTTCCTTGAACTACGCCCTCAATCAGTGTATCGTGTCGTGTTTCTTAGACGAATTTATATACTTATGTAACCATATTCATATATAAATTTAAAAAACATTTTTTTTTTTTTTTAAAAAAAAAACAACCTAAGTGGCTACGCACTAGGAGAAAGTAATAAATTATTACTACCAATAATAGTCATTACAATAAATGAACTAAATATCGCATCAGTAATTTCACTAGTGTAAGGTGAGTTACCTCTTTTTTTATAATAATAATAATGACAACACGTCTTCACGTGCAGACATACCGGCGTCCCGGATTGTCAACACTTGTGATGACGATCCATTAAGAAAGGAATTGTATACTTCTCTAATAACAAAGGTTAAGTTATATGCGTTATAACCTCGTACTAACCACTAGGGTTCATGACGTCCTAGGGTTGTATATACAGGACAATACAATACATGTACCTCGTGAATAAATTTACAATTTTTTATTAAGGTCATCCAATGATGGATAATAATGCTGACTAAGTCATGTAATCAATGAAAATGATACATATTCGCATTTTACAACCTTATGTGGAGGACAATACAATACATGCACCTCGTGTTTAAAATTTACTGTGTCATTATAATTTGTAACTAATTTCTTTTCCTACTGATGGACTAATTTCCATACTCTGTTCTGTTTTTCTGTTTTCCTCTCCGTGTAATTCTCAGGATACGCCTCCTATAGCGTCGGTCATATTATAAGGATACCTCCTATAGCGTTTGGCATATTATAAGGATCTCTCCTATAGCGTCGTATAATTATAAGGCTATACTATAATCCTCTCGTGTTTTCAAGAGATACGTTTGCAAACGTCTATCTCCGTGTGGCCACACCGTTACGTTCAGAGAACAGTAACCTTGCCTTAGTTCACCAACACAAATGAGAAATCACCTTCCTCAAATGCCTGTGCTTCGGCAAAATAAACACATAAAAATAACACAATATCCAAAAAAACAGAACTTCATTAATTATTTAAAAATTTATGATACTACAATTTCTATAAAATTTCTCTTTAAAGGTTACTCTATATTTAACAAGAATCGTTCCCAAATTTTAACAACACAGATTTTATAACACCGCAATACGATGCGTAATACACATTGACTAAGTCGCTCAAATACCTAAGTATTCAATTCGTGTGTTTACCTTTAACATTACATGTTATAAGCTAACAATTTATATACATAAAAAAAATTGAATCATAACTGAATTGCTAACGACGTTGCTTCTTACTACAACTTCCAAAATTTTAAAACTTTTAATTGTTTGACTGATTATTTGAAAATTCCTTTTTTTTTAAAAAATTCCATGTCTATTATTTATTTACTCTTAATTTAACAATATTATCCAATGATAACTTTTTTTACTAATAACTTTTCCTATAAGTCTCAGTTTAATCTCAACTTTCCTGTTCATAACTTTTTTAACTTTTTGTTTACTTTTCTATCATTTTGTTTTTTAAAAAAAAATTCCATTGTATTTAACTTTATAAGGGCGCCATGACATTTTTCTAAATTAGCTATGTCAAAACTATACGAATTTACAATTACCTAAAGCTTACTTGAGGGGTTAATTCTCTATTTCCAATTTTTCCTATATCACAATTCCTTTTTTTTTTTGTTCAAGATTTCACATCTTAACAATCCCACTTTGCCCGAATTCTGAGGAAGGCATTCCTATAGCGGTTCGAAACCAGAATTGTATACGCGGGTACCTATGTATCCGTAGTACATTTCTTGAGTCTATTAACTCAATATCTATATGATATAATTTCCTTACAACGATCACGTTGACATATTTATGAATACGAGAAAAAATGAAGAAGACACTTTCTTATAATTTTATAACCCTTTCCTTCATTACAAGTAAGACCTTAATAATTGGATTCTATTCACTATTTGTTTTTGTTACTAAATGACAATACCTATTTAACTGTCGTAGTTTACTTTTTAATTTTATGTTTTACTAATTTTCCACAGATGTTTTCAAAAAAAAACTTATTTTATCTTTTCTATCCTGCATTCCATTATACTGTTATTCATTCATGTAAATTTGTTGCCGAAATCATTCCTAAATTCTTATGAAAAAAAACTTAATTGACGCTAAACATTTAAATGTTCTTTATTCGAGAGATTATTCTGTTAAATTTGACAAGGATTTCCCTTTAAAAATTCTTCGTTATTTTTTATTTAAAACGATAATTTGAACATATGAATGCTATTCACTTGTTTCCTCTGAAGTGTCTTTCCCAACGATAGTTTATTTTATTATCCGCATACTACTATTTAGAGTGGGATAGTCCCGATTAAAAACAAAACATGTTCCAATACTGTCTCTATGGTAAATACCTATAGCATATACAAAATTTTATTATTAAACCTTCCTTAGATAAACATTCGAAAAATCAAGTATCTAGTAACATATACCTTGTAGTTTGGAATTTATTCTTTTAAATGATGTTCTACTGTTTTTCACTAATTTATTTAATTTACTACCACTTTAGTACGAAAGCAATTCAGATAGATTTTAAGAACTTAAACTAACAAAAAAACACTTAGCCAATTATATACATTGATATACACGTTGCCTTGTTTATATACATTTTATATACACGTTGCCTTGTTTATATACATTTTATATACAAGTTTGTTTCCTTTCCCGAACGTTTATTACTTTAACAACATTGTGTTTTCTAATTTGTGTAATATGGAGTATTAATTCAATGATGTACGATCTCTAACCGTGGGTTCATGACACTCATGATTTTCAAACGAAACAACATTAAACTTCTAAGAACTTTACTATTTTTAACCGATCTGTACCTAAACTTTTGTTTCTTAAAAAAAAACTTTTGACTGAATTTTGTTTATTCCTTTTTTTTCTACAATTTATGTTATTAATCTACATTTGTCCTGAACTGTTCATTAATCCAATACGCAGTTAGCTACTCTGCCCTAGACAATCAACAATCAAAATTACAATTCTAATTTATTATAATGTATTAACAATAAATTAAAACTTCTATGAAGAAAAATAACAATTGTGGCTTTAACTAATATTACAAGGGAAGCTCTCCATATTAACTTATTTTGCTTTGAAAATTTATAATTTGTTGCTTTAAAATTTCTCTTTTATAACATTATGTAACGTCGTTTTCCATTTTGTGATTTAAAACTACCTATTGAGAGAAACGAAAACAAACTTTATAACTTGTACTCATTATTTATTGAACTTTTCGTTTAACGTTTATTTTATAATTCAACTTCCGGGATTCGTTAAACTCAACACATTGTTTTCGTAAAGTTAAAAAAGCCCTTTTGGGAACTACGCCTCTATCCATCAACATTTTTCTTATTACCGACGCGTTTGCTTTCTCGAAATTTAATATTCTATCCATTATTGGTATGGTGGCCTCCATGATTATGCGTTATTATAATGAACAAAGCAAAAAAAAAAATTTCGGACGATTATAGAAGACGAGAGCAGTTGCTGGCAGTCGACATTTACAACTTCCTATTACAGGGGAACGAGCGGACGAACCTACTCGACAGCAGAAATTTCTTTTTTATTGGAAACAACCGCTGCTCTACAAGGAAGAAATAACGCAACTTACACAGCAGCCACTCGGAGAAGTTAAAATAACGAGATTCATTACTCAATTAAAAAAAATTCCGCGCGAATGACGAACAACTCTGACTGCCGCGATAGAACGTAATAGCGTAAGACGTTACGGTAATAAGCGATGTTTAAAATACCTAACACTCGAATAGCACTAGCCGACGGACTCGCGACGTTTAGAATAATTCACACAGAACTACCGTTGTTGATGGGAGCACAAATATAAAATATTTATAGCTAAGATTACATAATTATGTTTCTAGGGAGACAACAATCGACAAGACTTCGGCCCAGTTGGCGCGCCAGTGTCATACTTCCTGGGGCCAGGGTGATACTGAAGCCACGTAGGGTCCAGTGTTATACTTCTGGTCTCCAGAAATATGTCCCTCCCGGGGGGGGAACAAGTGTTAAGCAGGCCCCCCGGGGGCAATATGCCTCGGCTTGGAAGGCTCAGCTCAGGGTCGTAGGGCTCCTCCGAGGCTGTCGATGGTTGACTCCAATGAAACAAGGTTTGGGCACAATTCAAATGTATTCAATAATGCAAGGGTGAACAGTACAGGCAACCAGGTAAGCTGTTTAAGGCCTAGCATAAGAGAGAGAGAGGCACTAGAAATACTACTGAATTTAGGCTCGGAAATACTATAAGAGGGTTTAAAATCTCACGTGGCGTCGTACGGATGCAGGCAGCTTCCTACGAAGTGGAGAGATCTAGAGCAAAGCTCATAGATCGGGTGCAGGAACGGGGCGGCTCGGGGTGCGTGGGCGGCTTCTCGGCGTCATGGTGGGCGGATTCGGTCAGCTTACCGAACCGGTGGGTGATAACGGTGAAATAAGCGGCTATCGGCAATGTAGGCGGATTAAAAGCCGGGCGGCCAGGGCTGCCATGGTATAAAGTAGGCGGCAGTAGGATTATACAGGCGTCTGTCGTGATATCGCCATACTGGGATCGTAAGTGAAGACTTAATTAGCCGCGTCAAAGGGTGGCATACTGCCCGACAGTACGTAGTAGTGCGTACGACCGCTCGCGCCGTTGTCTGAAATATGTCTGTTGCTTCGGTGAACGGTGGCCGGAGTTCTCTGTCCGTGATGAGCGAGACGGAAGACTCTAACGCGTGCCCTATAAGGTAATGTCTTCTGCCATTGGCTGGATTTCGCGCCGTGTAGCCATATATGGTAATGTCTTCTGCCAGCCTGAGAGGGACAGCAATAATCACGCGAGAATGTACATGTACTGAGCACGTGACACACAGCTGCCTGCCGCTTGTATAGTCCGTTCGTAGAATTTATGGGCAACTCATAACAATAGACTACAAGATATCTTTAAGAATAATAGAAAGCTCAAAAGTTATAAATATAAAAAAGTAAAGAGTAAGAAATGCTCTTAGGAGCAAAAAAATTTAGATAATATATAATTTTAAAAACATAAAAGAGTTTTAAAGTACCTTTGATATGTTTCTAATCCATAGATATTAGAGTGCGTAACTGGTAGGACATATTATGGTTACATGATTATTTTATGATTATGTGGTAGTACTAGCAGACAAATTTTGTTTAATGCATCTTTTGTATGATGACAGACTTTCGGCATGATCGATATGAGCAAATTCATTACCTAAAGTATGTAAACGATGTATTATTGAATTTTGTTCTGCATTACTGAGAGTATTGTTGCAATAATAAGGTGTTTTGAGTCGAGTTGTTCTACTAGGTACATGATAGTTTATTAAAGAAACTAGTTCAGGGGAGTCAAACCAGTTATTGTTTATTTTAAATAAGTAAATTAGATCATTAAGTTTTCTTCTATCTTTTAACGATAACAGTTGCATTTTTTGTAAAAGAGAATCATGGTTAATTTCATCTACAGGAATTCCTAATTTAAAATTTATTGATCTGAGAAATTTGTGTTGGATTCATTCAATGGAAATTGCATGAGTTTTGTAGAAGGGGTTCCATATGGGAGAATTATAATCTAAATGAAATAAAAGAATAAACAATATTGGACCAAGGTGCGAACCCTGAGGCACGCCACTAGTGGCTTCAAATTCGTAAGACAAGTGTTCTTTAATAAAGACAGTTAGTGCACGTTTTGATAAGTAATTCTTAATCCAGAGTAATAAGTTACCACTTATTCCTAGTTTTGACAATTTATTTATAAGAATTTTAATGCAAACCTTATCAAAGGCTTTACTAAAATCTGTATAAATCAAGTCAACTTGTTCTCTATTAGCAAGGGCACCTGAGATAAAATGTTCGTACAGTGTAAGGTTAGTTAAGGTAAATCGTCCAGAGATAAAACCATGTTGAAATGATGAGATGTTAAATTTTATACAAGAACATATTTTTTGAAGAATTAACTTTTCAAAAATTTTTGGTATCGACGATTGTATGCATATTGGTCTGTAATTTTCAACTAAAGACTTGTCTCCGCTTTTAAATATTGGAGTGAGAAAGCTATTTTTCCAAATTTGCGGGAACTTGCCTGTTAAAATTGATTGATTAAATAATAGGTACAGTGGGTAAAAGACACTATCCCCACAGTTTTTAAGAAATACGGGTGGAATTTTATCTGGCCCTGAACTAGATTTAGGGTCCAATAGTTTGATACATACTGCAATTTCTTTAATCTCAATATGTATCTGAGATAGTTGTAAATTTATATCTGACTCAAAGTTTGGAATGTCTTCATCAGGGATATCTGTTTCATACACATCCTTAAAAAAGTTTGCAAACAAATTGACAATTTCATTGATTTTACAGGAAGTTTTCAGTTTGTAGTGAATAGTTTCAGGTATGCCTAGGTTATTATTATTTTGGGATTTACAATAGTTGAAAAAATTTTTTACGTTGTTAACAATCGAAAATTCAACATTCTTAATATAATTATTATAACAAATGTTTGATAATTTATTACAATCTTTTCGCAACTTGTTAAAAATTGTAAAATCAGAAAGACTATTTGTTTCTTTGTAAATTTTATGGGCTTTTTTCTTCTCAATTACTTTGTTAATGAGGTCCTTGCTAAACCAGCTAGGGAAATTTGAAGAAAATTTATAACTAATCGGAACAAACTTTTCTATGGCTTTATATAGATGATCATAAAAGGCTTTAATATTTTCATCGAGGTTACATACTTCTAGTATAGACCAGTCAGTGTTATATAGATAATCACGTATTGCAACATAATTGGCTTTATTTAAGTTGAGAAATTGCGTCTGATTTTTAATTTGGCATTTTATAGGATTACATAATATAGTAATGTCAAAAGGTGGGTGATGAGAATCATGGGTAAGAACTGAGTCGAGTGACTTATCAACCGCAGTTCACATGTCAGTACAAAGAACAAGATCTAATAATCTATTATTGTCATTTTTTACATTGTTTAATTGAACTAGGTTAAGGAAATCACATAATCCAACTATTTCTTTTTCTGTTTCAGATAGGCTAGGGTTTTGTGATACTGTAGAATTGTCGCGGGTGCCCCAATTGATTTTTGGTAAATTGTAGTCACCGATGATAGTGATTTTACTGTTTGGAAATTTGTACGACAGTTGTTTAATATCCTCAAAATGGCTTTTGTATACACTTATGTCCGATGACGGTGGAATGTAAACACTGCCTATGATATTTTTTAGTTTTTTACCGTTTAGTAAGATGTAAACTTGCTCCACATTACAATTTTTGGTTTTCAGAAGTTTTGAAGGATGAGCCTTGTTGACAGCTATCATGATGCCACCGCCTCTAGATTTAGAGCTGGTATGTTGACTTCTGTCAGACCGGTAAATATGATGGTGGGGTAGACCAAGCTCAGCAGAGTTGATGGATGGTTCCGGCCAGGTTTCCGTTAGAATGAGAATGTCATGTTGCAGTGCGGGGTATCTATTTTGAAGTCCTTAAGTTTAGTTTTCATGCCTCTGACATTTTGGTAACAGCACTTCAATTTGTTTTGGTTGTGTCGTTTTTTGGAATAGTTGTAACAATAGTTGGCTTGGAGTTTGTGTACTTTATGGTAAGGTTTGGTTCACCATTCTCTTGACGGTACAATAATTGCTTTCTTAGCTCCA
Source organism: Limnephilus lunatus (assembly GCA_917563855.2). Classification (NCBI taxonomy): domain Eukaryota; kingdom Metazoa; phylum Arthropoda; class Insecta; order Trichoptera; family Limnephilidae; genus Limnephilus; species Limnephilus lunatus. Next base: position 70,465,408 of record OU830598.1, on the reverse strand, counting down.
CCAATTGATTCCGTTGGAGGATAGAGAGGAAGTCATTACTCGCTTTGATGCCGTCCTTAAATTTTATGCTGTTTCGTAGGAGAATTCTCGGTGCGATGTTGTCAGTAAATTCCAATTTTATTGGACGATTTTTGTTAGCTATTTTTTTGGTACCCAGTCGGAATACTTTGACGTTGGTTAGATTTAATGAGGGGTCAACGGTTTTTATAGCCGAAGAAACTTTGTCTCTATCTTCTGTAATGGTGACAGCCTTTTCTTCTGACAAGCTCTCAGGGACGTTATACAATATGACGTTTTTGGATCTGATTGCCCTCTCTTCCATCTCGGTAACAATATCACACATATTTATGTCCTTCGGATTAGTCCCGATTGGCGTCGTGAGTTGGGTATTATTTTTCATTGAATTCAATTCACCTTGCATTACTCCAAAATCAACTACCAATTCACCAATCGTTGCCATTAATTCGGTAGTTTTTGGTATTATTTTTACGATATTTTCTTTCGAAAATTTATTATTTGGATCATGAACAATTGAGATCAATCCACTGATTATCGCATTAAGGCGTGTAAGTACTGTCGCCGGCCGCGGCGGTGCAGGTGCGGGCGCGGGGGGGGGGGGGGGGGGGCGCTTATAAGAACTGTCACTTGATTGCAGAAATCGTTCTTTTATACACTTTAAATGCACTATATACTGTTCTGATGATTCGTATACTTTAAGCCAGTATTAATTTAATATATTTCAGTGAAACACTTTGATTTTAATACTTTTTGGGATTGCTTTAGATGATTTTGTTGGGATTAAAATAATGCGTGTACACTCTCCGTATTGTTATTGTTATCTTGATATCACAATTATTTAACTAAAAATAACATACAGTATACTAGCATCATTTTGCATTCTGAAAGTTTTGCTCAGTGTCGTCCTGTCGCTAGACCATCATTCAGAATTGAAATTTTGCTTTAGTCGTTTTTGGTGACCAGATGAGGTTAGCCTGGTACTTCCCCACTTTCCTCTTCGATGTCTCCTTCCCCTCCCTACTATCTTCACCCTCATGACATACCCCAATAGGGGATTCCATAGTCTTACTGGCTCCAGATGGTTAAGCACAGTTGGGACTTTTTGCGGTACAAAAATAAAATAAAATAAATTAAAATGCCAAGGTACTAGCCAAAAAATACAAATATTGGCTTAATGTTTACGACTGAAGGGGTTCTACCCTTAATTTGACATCAAGGTCAACAATCTTTCAAGGGCGGAAAGTTTTAGCATGCGAAAACTGAATATTTCTACCTACTGTATAATAAGGGTTCCCTTCTGATTTAAATAATTTCCAACAACAATTTCACAGGAAATTCAGGAATTTTGTACGTGATTAAAATATCATAATTTTCTTTATAACAAGTTGAAATATATTTTCATACCCACGTGGAATAATGATTTCCAGATTCATTTTCTCTTTCTTAAATTAATTCAAATTGGTAATTATTTTCTTGACACCTTGTTGGAATATTATTTTAGAAATAAGATTCCTGTAACGGGCATTAACGGGAACGCCAGGAGAATATATAAAGCAGAGTTCCATGACAACTCAACAAAGTGGCATCTCAACACCCCTTTGAAGTCATTTAAAGTTATGAAAAAAATTAATAATAGTCCATAACCATAACCTAATCTCACGTAATCAATTTAGCCATCTTTCATCACTTTTAATGACTTTTCAAAGGAGGTGTTGATGTTGTATGTTCTTAAGTTGTCCGGTCGTATAAAGTGAATGCTCGCGGATGATTTTTTTTACAAGGTCTCCATAAAACGGATATAAACTTATATCAAATTTGGAACACATTAAGGCAAAATAAATGATTAAAAAACATAAAACAAATATATAGTATCAATAAAAGTAGAATTGGACGATGGTACTACTCGAAAATAGAGCAAAGTAGTATAAAAAGTTTAATGGGCAGATTTATTATTTTGTAAATATTTAAAAATACTAAAGACAATAATTTTATTAAATAATCACGTAAATTGTGACATTATTGTGTTTTGACTTGTTAGTACAATTATAAAATAGATCAAAATAGTGTGAAAAGGTTATGAGGAAGATTTACTTTTTTGTGACATGCATCAAAATATAATAATTGCTAAACTGTGTCGCTGAAAAGTTTAATGGTCAACGAGGCATCATTAAGCAGTTAGTCGCTCTATTGATCGGCGCGTTCTGAAAGTCGAAAAAGTTGCTTTCGAAGTTTGAAAAAGTGCATGGGATCTCCCACAAGTATATTTGTTAGGCACGTATTTTAACCTCTTTCAACATGTGCGGATTAAATACAAATATTAGGATTAACCATAGATTGAGTTTAAAAAATGTTTACCTAAATATCTTTTTTCGGCCGGCTTCTAAGGTATTGAAATCAAGCATTCCTAAAAAGGGTGGCTATAGGAATGGATAGTATGTATATTTATTTGTAGTATTTACGATAGTATTTTTATTCCATCATAATATATAGATAACGCACAAAAAATTTTGTTCTCCTTTCTATTTCCAGGATATGATTTTATTCAGAAGATGCCCAAATAATGGATCAATTTTCCGGGATATGCCCCCATCAAGTGAATAATTTATTTTTATATTTGGAATAACTTAGTGACTAAAACCTCAAATTTTAAATTCTAAGCATTGAAGTCAATATTAGCGTCTCTCAAACAAAAAATTTGAAACACACAAAATAAGAAAAATTACCTTAGACTTTCCGGGGCTATACTCTAACCACTGAGCTAATTCGAGCGTATCCCTTCGGTCGTATTTAACTGAATTGCATATACGTGGACTAAGAACTACAAATATCATCTTCATTTTTCTTAAAGTGTATTTTATTGGCTTGTGAATTTGTTTGTTAAATCTCCGCTGCGTTGTAATTCATTTTTATTTATTTATTTCAGTACACTAAACAGGTATGATGAACCAAATTTACATGCATTGTTATGAGTTGCCCATAAATTCATACGAACATACTATACAAGCGGCAGGCAGCTGTGTGTCACGTGCTCAGTACATGTACATTCTCGCGTGATTATTGCTGTCCCTCTCAGGCTGGCAGAAGACATTACCATATATGGCTACACGGCGCGAAATCCAGCCAATGGCAGAAGACATTACCTTATAGGGCACACGTTCGAGTCTTCCGTCTCGCTCATCACGGACAGAGAACTCCGGCCACCGTTCACCGAAGCATCAGACCTATTCTAGAGAGCGGCGCGAGCAGTCGTACGTACTACTACGTACTGTCGGGCAGTATGCCACCCTTTGACGCGGCTAATTAAGTCTTCACTTACGATCCCAGTATGGCGCTATCACGACAGACGCCTGTATAATCCTACTGCCGCCTACTTTATACCATGGCAGCCCTGGCCGCCCGGCTTTTAATCCGCCTACATTGCCGATAGCCGCTTAATTCACCGTTATCACCCACCGGTTCGGTAAGCTGACCGAATCCGCCCACCATGATGCCGAGAAGCCGCCCACGCACCCCGAGCCGCCCCGTTCCTGCACCCGATCTATGAGCTTGGCTCTAGATCTCTCCACTTCGTAGGAAGCTGCCTGCATCCGTACGACGCCACGTGAGATTTTAAACCCTCTTATAGTATTTCCGAGCCTAAATTCAGTAGTATTTCTAGTGCCTCTCTCTCTCTTATGCTAGGCCTTAAACAGCTTACCTGGTTGCCTGTACTGTTCACCCTTGCATTATTGAATACATTTGAATTGTGCCTAAACCTTGTTTCATTGGAGTCAACCATCGACAGCCTCGGAGGAGCCCTACTACCCTGAGCTGAGCCTTCCAAGCCGAGGCATATTGCCCCCGGGGGGCCTGCTTAACACTTGTTCCCTCCCCGGGAGGGACATATTTATGGAGACCAGAAGTATAACACTGGACCCTACGTGGCTTCAGTATCACCCTGGCCCCAGGAAGTATGACACTGGCGCGCCAACTGGGCCGAAGTCTTGTCGATTGTTGTCTCCCTAGAAACATAATTATGTAATCTTAGCTATAAATATTTTATATTTGTGCTCCCATCAACAACGGTAGTTCTGTGTGAATTATTCTAAACGTCGCGAGTCCGTCGGCTAGTGCTATTCGAGTGTTAGGTATTTTAAACATCGCTTATTACCGTAACGTCTTACGCTATTACGTTCTATCGCGGCAGTCAGAGTTGTTCGTCATTCGCGCGGAATTTTTTTTAATTGAGTAATGAATCTCGTTATTTTAAAATCTCCGAGTGGCTGCTGTGTAAGTTGCGTTATTTCTTCCTTGAAGAGCAGTGGTTGTTTCCAATAAAAGGTAGTAACTACTGTCGGATTGTGCTCGTTCACATCCGTTCCCCTGTAATAGGAAGTTGTAAATACGACTGCCAGCAACTGCTCTCGTCTTATATTATTCGTCCGAAATTTTTTTTTGCTTTGTTCATTATAATAACGCAAAATCATGGAGGCCACCATACCAATAATGGATAGAATATTAAATTTCGAGAAAGCAAACGCGTCGGTAATAAGAAAAATGTTGATGGATAGAGGCATAGTCCCCAAAAGGGCTTTGTTGTCTTTACGGAAACAATGTGTCGAGTTTAATGAATCCCTTAGTGGGCGGGTGGAGTCTCCTGCTATTTTATTAAATTCTCCAAGTGTAGCAACCACCCCAAAAACTAGTAATTCGGGAAACCTCGTTAACATAGTATCCTCGCCTACGCAAAATCATTATGAAAGGACTACCACAAGGTACGTTGAAAGAAAAATAGTTAATTTAACAAATTGGAAAATTTCTTTTGACGGGAATTCGGATGTCCGCGCTTTTTTAGACAGAATCGCCGAATTACAATACGCAAGGGGCGTTGATTGTCAAGATTTGGCTAGGGGTTTTGTCGAACTTCTCACTGGTTCAGCACTATTATTCTATAGGAAAATTTTCAAAACTAATCTAAAGTGGGAAGAAATTAAAACAGCCTTTTTGAAGAGATTCGAGGACCCGACGTTTCAAATGACTGAGAAGTCGAAGTTATTTAACTTGTGTCAGAAAAATAACGAGAGAGCTGCGGATTTTATTTTGGAAGCTTTAGCTATCAATTCCAAGCTGAATTTGCCGTTAGAGGAAGCGGAACTTTTATCGTTAGTCACAAAAGGTCTCACGCCAGATTACGCACAACTGAAGATCGGTAAAAATATCACCAACGTTTCGGAGTTACAAGCATTATGTGAGGAGATGGATAAAATCAAATTCAGTCGCGCATCAAGTAAAAAGGCAGTCGAGCCGGAGGTCGTCTCAAGTTATAAGGAGGTTGACAGTGATTTGGGAATTAAATCTAAAATTCACCGTTACAAGCAAATGTATAACGTACCGGTTCGGCAGTATGTAAATCTAATATCATCCCTGAATGATAAGTTATCATCACCATTGTCTGAATTAGACTTGGTTCTTATAATTAAAAATGGGTTGTTGCACAAATATAGTAAACTATTCTCGTACGATGTGCCCCGTACTTGCGCGGAGGTAATACAAAGATGCGAGATCTTAGAAGATACTCATTTCGATAATTCCCAACAGAATCACAGGGTTAGAACTTTCGGACGTAATAAGAACTCACAGCTCGCGGCGATTTCACAAAGAACCACGGATATCGCTAATCGTGCTTGTTTTAAATGCAATCAAAACGGTCACTTTGCAAAAAATTGCAATAAAATTAACAGCAACAGCGTCCCGCGCCGTAGCCCACGATGGAAAAAGCCTGATTACAGCAGAGCAAACGATTTTCCTGATCTCTCTAAACCACCCCCGACTCATTGTAATTCGAATCAAAAAAACTTCTAGGCGGTCATTGCAGTCCAAAGCCATCAGCAGAGACAATCGAAAAGGAATGGAATGACTGGTTAGGTTACGTGAAGGTTTTTCTGAATACCGATCCACTCGAGGCAGTGAATGTGAAGTGTAGCGGAGATGGCCGGCCACATGTCACATTCAAAGTTAAAAATCGTGTTTTATCAGGTTTACTAGACTCGGGTGCGTCACTATCTTGTATAGGTGGGAATTTGCACAAACAATTCACGTCTCGTGCGCTGTCCCCTTGTGATCTGGTAATTACTACAGCAGATAACAAGAGACAGGAAGTTTCTGGCAAGCTGTCACTTCCAGTAGTTTATAACGATAAGTTGCAGACCATAGACTTTGTAGTGATACCTTCGCTCGGCCGGAAAATTATTTTAGGCGTGGATTTTTGGAAAAAATTCAACATAGCTCCAAATTTATTTACAGCAAATCAAAGCATTACGTATACTTCCATCTCAGAAGTTAACGTAGTAAGGTCAAAAAACGATCTCACACCCGCGCAACTAAAAACACTTAGTGATGTGATAGAGGAATTTCAATCCATATCTTTTGCTAAACGCGGTTTAGGTAAAACTAATTTGATCGAACATGTTATCGAAACCGAAGGAACCCCAATAAAACAACGTTATTACCCCCTGTCACCAGTAAGGTTGAAACAGCTAGAATGTGAGGTGGATAAAATGTTGGAATTAGGCGTAATCGTTAAAAGTAAATCTCCTTGGTCAAACCCGGTTATTTTAGTTCCCAAAAAGGACGGAACAGCTAGGTTCTGTTTGGACAGTAGAAGACTCAATGCTGTTACAAGGGCTCAAATTTATCCGTTGCCAAACGTTCATCGTATTCTTGATAACTTACGGCATGCAAACTTTATTACTTCCTTGGACTTGCTTAAAGCTTTCTGGCAGATACCCTTGCACCCTTCGTCTTGTGAGAAAACTAGTTTCGTAGTTCCAGGTAGGGGTACCTTCATGTTCGTAAGACTACCCTTCGGGCTACGTAATGCTCCTAGCGAACTGCAACGCCTCGTGGACACCTTATTTGGTCCAGAATTCGAACCCAACCTTTTTGCATATCTAGATGATCTAATAATTATCTCACGTACCTTTGAAGAACATATTGAACTCCTTAAAAAGGTTTGTAATATTTTAAAGGCCGCCGGATTAACATTAAATATAGAAAAGTCGGAATTCTGTAAATCAAGACTCAAATATTTAGGTTTCGTAGTGGACAAGGAAGGTCTCCGAACAGACCCGGCAAAGATAGATACTATCAAAAATTTCCCCCGACCTCAGAATACAAAACAGGTAAAATCATTCCTTGGATTATGCAGTTATTATAGACGTTTTATCGACAACTTTTCAAATATTGCAGCCCCTTTAACTCACATAACTGGTGGTAAAAAGAACCTACCTAATTTTACGTGGAATGAGGAGATAGAAAAATCATTTTCCGCCTTGAAGAATGCCTTAATTTCAGCGCCGGTACTAAGCTGCCCTGATTTTAAGTTACCCTTTATAATACAATGTGACAGTTCCAATTTCGCCATCGGAGCGTGCCTTTCACAACAATTTGAGGACGCAGAACACCCCGTCGCGTATTACTCCAGAGTACTCTCTAAAACGGAGAGAAACTATAGTACAACTGAACGCGAATTATTGGCCATTCTCGACGCCGTATACAACTTTCGCTCGTACGTCGAAGGGTCAAAATTCACAGTGGTCACGGACCATTCAAGTTTAAAATGGCTTATGTCACTCGAGAATCCAACAGGTAGACTTGCCAGGTGGGGGACACGCTTGTCTCAGTTCGATTTTGACATAATTCACCGTAAAGGCTCCCTTCATGTAGTTCCAGACGTACTATCTCGTATTGAAGTTACCCAATTAAATTCATTACTTGGCACGCCTGGCTCTAAAGACAAGTGGTACTCAGAGCTGTATAATAAGTGCGCCAATAACCCACAAGCTAGTCCTAATTTCTTAATACAAGGTAATAGGTTGTATAAGCATTGTAAAGCTGATTTTTCCTTACATACAGACTACGAATGGAAATTAGTATCCCCGGTAGAGGATAGACAGGCCTTAATCTCAGAATGTCATAATTCACCCACAGCAATACACCCAGGTGTGTTTAAAACCTTTAAAAAATTATCGTTAAGGAATTTCTGGCCCGGAATGTATAATGATGTAAAAAAATTAGTGTCCAATTGCAATATTTGCAAGGCTTATAAACATTCAACTAAGCCAGCCTTAGGTCATATGTCCCACCCCAAAAACGTAGATCGCCCTATGCAAAGTCTTAGCGTAGATTTGATAGGTCTCTTTCCGAAAGGTTATGACGGAAACTTTCATATTCTGAGCGTGGTAGACGTTTTTACTAAGTACTGCTGGTTATTCCCATTACGCCACGCGACGGCAAAAACCATAATAGAAGCCTTGGAATACAATATATTTTTACCAATCTCTGTACCTAGAACACTCATAGTTGATAACGGTCGCCAGTTCACTTCAGGTGCTTTTAAAGCCTTCTTGTCTCAATACGGCGTTCCTGATGTATTTTATAATTCTTTCTATACTCCTATGAACAACACGGTAGAGCGCTATAACCAAACCATCGGAACCTCGTTGGCTATTTTGGTGGGCAACGATCACCGTCAGTGGTCAAAGCACGTCAGAACGGTACAAGCAGCAATTAATAATACGGTCAACCTTACTACTGGATACACCCCGTTTTTCCTCATGCACGGCTTTGAACAGACAGTGCATGGCACGTCACATTGGCGTATCTCCCCTGGTGCTAGTCAAAATAACACACAACCAGATACGGTAGTGGATTATGCAAATAAACTACAAGAACTTGTAGCCGTGTATGACAAGGTGAGCGATTCACTCGCCGCCGCGTATAAACAAAGTGCTTTTCGTTATAACACTAGACACAAGTTGGAATCCTATAAAATCGGAGACAGAGTTTGGAGAAGAAACTTCCCTCAATCTAAGGCAGGCGTATATTTTTCAGCCAAACTGGCACCCCGTTTTGTAGAAAACAGAATAAAGGAAAAAATCTCTAGCACGGTATATGTACTAGAGAATTTAAATGGAAAAATTGTCGGTAAATTCCACATTAAAGACATAGTAAAAAAGGGTAGTGACACCCCGGTCGTTGCAACCTTATAAGTGTTTTTATTTATGTTTTTGTTGTTATTTTCTCTGATTAGTCCGGTTATTAGTTGAGATATAATTATTACCCCTTAGGTACAACCCTAGGACGTCATGAACCCTAGTAGTTAGTACGAGGTTATAACGCATATAACTTAACCTTTGTTATTAGAGAAGTATACAATTCCTTTCTTAATGGATCGTCATCACAAGTGTTGACAATCCGGGACGCCGGTATGTCTGCACGTGAAGACTTGTTGTTATTGTTATTATTATAAAAAAAGAGGTAACTCACCTTACACTAGTGAAATTACTGATGCGATATTTAGTTCATTTATTGTAATGACTATTATTGGTAGTAATAATTTATTACTTTTCCATCCTAGTGCGTAGCCACTTAGGTTGTTTTTTTTAAAAAAAAAAATTTTTTTTTAAATTTATATATGAATATGGTTACATAAGTATATAAATTCGTCTAAGAAACACGACACGATACACTGATTGAGGGCGTAGTTCAAGGAACCCTAAATTAGGCTAGGTTTTTCATTAGAAAAAACTGCGTTAGGTATTCAGTATCCTGCCCGGGACCGAAGTAGAGACCTAATTTCTATTTTCGTGGAACAATTTGCATTCTAAAAAGTACTTAATTTTAGATGCAATGAAAGAATATGCAAGCATATTCTTTTCTTTTCGTTGGCAAGAGACGGCATAAGAAAATTCTTGTACAAGTGGTAGGTATAAAGGCACCTAGCTCTCATCATACTGGGGTAGGTCATTGGGTAGTAAGAAACTTAGGAACCTTATGGTTGTAAATAACCTTGTGTATATATTAATATAAGGTCATGTATAAATGGAAATATCATTTCAATTATAATTTTTTTTTACTTTTTGTCCTTTTTTTTTCGGGTTTTTCAATCTCTTTCATTGTCGAATTATTCTCACATGTAGGTTAAATCGTTATGGTATTGGACATCTCACACGTTGCGATATAGGAGAAATTGGGGCGGTAAAACGTTCACAATCGGGTAGTTACCCACTCCTTAACGGGGTATGTCTCAATTCTAGCGTATGTTGGAGTGAATTCACGATGAAAAGGCAATGTAATAATAATATTACCACATTTTTGTTATCAGAATAGGCCCAATAGACAACACTATTCGGTTCACATAGGTTGTGGTGGTATCGAATTTTAACCTTCTTCCGCGATCATATAACAACGGTTACTCGTTGTGTGGTATTATAGAGCTGTTACAAGTCTGATAGGATGGAACTTGGGTATCGACCTAACGTGTCATTCGGCTGTGAGCTATAATCCAAAGCGTGATAGGATGGCTAAACTCCTTAGAATTAGAGCAGGAAGATTGTTGGAAACGCGAATTTCCGAACAATTAAAGTATATATATGATTCCGGTGTTAGGAAGAAATTCGTTACTCAATTAAAAAAAAAAAAAATTTTTCCTCTTCTAATAACATTGTCGGTAGTATTAAATTTTCGTATTTTTTGGTAAAAATACGTGGCGTTGTTGTTATTTATTTTAATTTTTTTTTCCTTCTTCTCTCCTTACGTAGTCAAACCCTGAGAGTTTAAGTTGAGTTGAGACAAACTCGAATTGAAAGTTATTTAACAAAATTGTACTCACACACATAGAGTTTTTGGTGGGTAAACAAATGTATATTCAAGTGTTTTAATTATGATAAATGTAATTAATTAAATTACTATATAAATATTTTGTAAACACGTAATTGATTACTTCGGTATCAATATGGTAAGCCAGCGTGTAAAGTCCTTGCCATATCAGGACGCAATTGTACGGTGTTTTGTAACTTGCTATATCACTGTATTCAAATAAGGAGTAGTACTTCTCGTAGTAAGAAGATTTAAGAGTATGCACCCAGTTGAGTAAATTAGCTCGGTAATGTCATAAAGTTATGTCATTCGGGTCGTATTGTTCTTATTAGAGAATAATGTAATTGCACTTATGGTCATTACGGTTCGTCTGGTTATTTTGGTGGGAACACCTAGAGGGTGTCCTATGTGGTTTCGTCGAACGCAAGTTCACCGTGAGGATTCCAAGGGATCTATCCGGTTGTCTATGTCGTTGCGGCAAGGGTATATTTCTAGTATACCAAGTACAGCGCTGTACGGGTCACCGAGGGTGAGTCGAGAAAACATGAGAGGATTCATATTATGCCTGAAAATTAATATTCATGATAGGTTTTGTAGCATTACCTTACAATTATATGCGAACATGAGAGGATGGTCGTTTATGCCTGATAATTAAATGCAAACCAGACAAACCATGACAAGCTGAGAGTGCGGGAAACTAACATTTGGGTTAGAATTGAATTGTGAAAATAGCATAAAGTGTATAAAAACAAAGTTGTATAATTTAAAAAAAAAAAGAATTCCATTGTAAGACGCGAATATGAGTGATTTCGATCATTTCATGACATTGGTCAGCGTACAATATTCCATAACAGGAATAAAGTGTATAAAAACAAAGTTGTATAATTTTAAGAATTCTATTGTAAGACGCGAATATGAGTTGGTTTCGATCATTTCATGACATTGGTCAGCGTACAATATTCCATAACAGGAATAAAGTGTATAAAAACAAAGTTGTATAATTTTAAGAATTCTATTGTAAGACGCGAATATGAGTTGGTTTCGATCATTTCATGACATTGGTCAGCGTACAATATTCCATAACAGGAATAGTGTTGGAAATTTTTTGTCTAATTTTAAGATTTTTACATGGTAGTAATCCTTCTCGGAAGGGTCATGTTTTCTTTATTTCTTCATGCACCTTCGTTAGCGTGTCTTGTATCGCACTAGGTACGTCACATTTTTTTTAATTTCTTGAGAGAGTTGGCAACCTTTGTTCAGTTTATTGCTAGTTTTTTTTAGCTTGGCTCACAGGTAGTTAAAATTTTGTTGGCTCTTAGGTAGGGAGTGTTTAAATCCTGGTGAAGAGGTAGCTCTGTACCTCACATTGTGGCAATCATCGCATCACATGCTGTATGGAAGGTCGTGGTCCCCTGCATCAGCCTCGCTGCCTTTTCCCTTCATTTTTCAGGGGGGAGGAGGGTAGTGTTATGAGTTGCCCATAAATTCATACGAACATACTATACAAGCGGCAGGCAGCTGTGTGTCACGTGCTCAGTACATGTACATTCTCGCGTGATTATTGCTGTCCCTCTCAGGCTGGCAGAAGACATTACCATATATGGCTACACGGCGCGAAATCCAGCCAATGGCAGAAGACATTACCTTATAGGGCACACGTTCGAGTCTTCCGTCTCGCTCATCACGGACAGAGAACTCCGGCCACCGTTCACCGAAGCATCAGACCTATTCTAGAGAGCGGCGCGAGCAGTCGTACGTACTACTACGTACTGTCGGGCAGTATGCCACCCTTTGACGCGGCTAATTAAGTCTTCACTTACGATCCCAGTATGGCGCTATCACGACAGACGCCTGTATAATCCTACTGCCGCCTACTTTATACCATGGCAGCCCTGGCCGCCCGGCTTTTAATCCGCCTACATTGCCGATAGCCGCTTAATTCACCGTTATCACCCACCGGTTCGGTAAGCTGACCGAATCCGCCCACCATGATGCCGAGAAGCCGCCCACGCACCCCGAGCCGCCCCGTTCCTGCACCCGATCTATGAGCTTGGCTCTAGATCTCTCCACTTCGTAGGAAGCTGCCTGCATCCGTACGACGCCACGTGAGATTTTAAACCCTCTTATAGTATTTCCGAGCCTAAATTCAGTAGTATTTCTAGTGCCTCTCTCTCTCTTATGCTAGGCCTTAAACAGCTTACCTGGTTGCCTGTACTGTTCACCCTTGCATTATTGAATACATTTGAATTGTGCCTAAACCTTGTTTCATTGGAGTCAACCATCGACAGCCTCGGAGGAGCCCTACTACCCTGAGCTGAGCCTTCCAAGCCGAGGCATATTGCCCCCGGGGGGCCTGCTTAACACTTGTTCCCCCCCCGGGAGGGACATATTTCTGGAGACCAGAAGTATAACACTGGACCCTACGTGGCTTCAGTATCACCCTGGCCCCAGGAAGTATGACAGCATGAATGTTTAAAGAGCAATATTTATCAATCATCTTATACTGAACATTATTGGTTATCAAATATTAGCCAAGTAAAATTAATTAATACAAGAGTAAATGCAAGCAATTAAACTGGGTTAAATGCATAATACATACATCGGTACATGGGTACATAAATACTGTGTTATTGGAATCTGTGCTGATAACACAGATTTGTTACTATTGCCTGCCTTTAAAATGAAGGGTTTCATCCATCGACATACAAAAAACGGTTCCATGAAAACTCAGAATCAAGCCAACTCAACAACTGTTTTAAAATTCATTAAAAGCTATAATTTTTTTTTAATAGCCGTTATCCCTAACATAACGTAACTTATTTAACAAATATTTTTTTAAAAATTTATCATCACTCTTTATGACCTTCATGAGGTGGTTCTGAGTTGGTTTCATTCTGAGTTGGCCAGTCATCACAAAAAAACAGTAGCAATAGATAACACCACCTAAGAATAAGTTCATAACAAAAATTCCTATTTGGATGTAAAATTGTTGTAAAGGCTTCTTACGTAGGTACCTTATAGGTACCCTAAACCAGGGAAAATCGTAATTCGCTTGTTAAAAAGAATAATTGTGGTAACCGTTTTTAGCCATACATACTCGTAGTGGTTTTTATAGAAATAAGTTCAATATTATTATCAGCCGTTATTCGAAGCTATTTTATAAAAAAACAAATTAAATATTCATACAGCTGATTAAATTTTTACTGATAAAGTCCGCTAGAGATCCTACCTGAAATATTTCTAACTGCCCCAAATTCGTGTTTGAAAAATGAGTCTATTGAGCGTTGGGACATATGTACCTGCTGGAATCCAAATTTCCTAAGTACAGTCCAACAAATGAAAAAAGCGACGCTTCTTCAGATCTTTCCATTACGAGATATGCACTTTCTTCTTGATACATGTTTTCTCAGACCAATTGACCTATGAATGGTTTCCGGGTTAACTTTAAAGTTCACACGCCCTGTCCAGATAAAATATATAATTGTTCGATGGTTACGTCACATTATCAGTTTTTTTATGATGAATGCTAGAACTATGTGTTTAATCATTCATTATTAGAGCAGTGTTAAGTGTACAGTGTAAAAATCCTTGATGTTCGCGATAGGCGAGAATAACATATTATATTTGTGTGGTAGGCAAAATGTCTTTTATCCCTTTGTTGATTTCATCGGTGGTGTGTTAATGATAAATTTTGATTACGTACAATTTTAATCATGAACTGATGCATGTATAATGTTGTGTGGAATCAATACATCAGAAAGTTTACGTCTTGCCGTCAAAGTCTTGTCTGTAGTTTATAGTTCGAAATTCGATGATTTGTGTTCCAAATTTATCAGGTAAACCTTCACGATGAGTTACCGTGTAATACACGGGTTAATTTTCTTTCTATGGATTCAAGTTGATCGGTTGCGTCTAATTCTCTCTTAGCGCAAATGCGGTTCACATTATGGATAGTTAATTTAATTTATTGGATAAGTCAGGATATTGAGACGCCAGAACACAAAAAATCCTTTTTATAAATTGATCAATGCGCCTTTCCCAATTGAACTACTGTTGCTTTCCTAATGAACAGATGGAACAAAAATTGAATGATAAAGCCTTTCTTGAAATTTCCACACGGTTGACTAAACAACAACAAAAAATTGACATATTTAATATTATCAGAGCTCACAGCTATAGAATTTTGAGTGGAACATACAATATATGTGCCAAAATAAAGGAAAAAATTATAAATAGGAAAGACCGTATTTTCTCATAATAACCATGTTTATAAACGTGGCGTCATTTTCTATGCAATGATTAAGCTGGAACACACTATAAAAAAATGATAAATAACATTTTGTTCTCATTCGGAAATAACATCTTTATTTTGGATTTCTCTGATCACTTTTCACTTTAACTTCGTATTTTTTTTCAACCTCTATCGGCCATCAACATAATTCAAACTGTCCAAAACAATCTCATTACTTACGAGAATTTCCACTGTCGTTCCTAATAATTGATAGTCATATTCTTTGGATGACAGGATTTATTTGATAAATATCCCGAAACGCGTTCAAGTCAAGATATAAATGAGAGTTTTAAAAGTTTTTCAAGCTTTGTGTGAAAAAAAACGTGAGAAATATCTGAGGTTTTTACCGATATATTTATTACCCGTTTCTTTGAATCTTATGCTCAACAAAGCCGTTTTATTCTGAACTTCTTGAGGAATATTTAAGCGGTGACTTTTTTTTTATTCTCTGTTAACACAAGACTAAGGAAATGATTAATTGAAACTGAGAACACACATTTTCGTGATACTATTTGCGCATGTTAACCTACCAATATCCCATATTTGTGGCGGGATACTCTAGGCATTATAATATCAATTATCAACTCTATCCCAAAGCACGGAAATAATGTCACGACCTGTTTGAAAACCATGTCTACACGGAGCCTTCCTCTACTCCACTAACAGTGCCAACTAGTGTATGAACCAATGAAAAAATAAAAATTATTTCAGACGGGAATTTAAGCATTTCTTATTTAATATAAATAAAATAAACATTATTTTTTTAGAAGAAGATAACACTTATAATCTAAACGAAAATATGTATGAGAACAAGACAAAGAACAATTAACGGATAACAGGGACGAACGCCTTATCCAATTAGTTATCTTTTTATTTTGTCTTGTTCTCTTTCATATTTTCGTTCAGATTATTAGTGTTATCTTCTCCTTCAATGATATATTACATTGATGGGAATAAACTTCAAAAGTTAAGAAAAGAAAGTTGTTCTAATAAAAATTCAATATTTCTTTGTTAGAACCACTTACATATTTTATCTCGTTCTGTATGAAATTGTATTATCTATAAGGTATGGGTATCGCTGCCCCGGGAACCATTTATTGGGTAATCAACACCAAAGTCATCCCAAGTGGTTCGCTACTTTTGGTGACTTAGCAGGGGTGCTCGGGTTCATGGGGTGAGGGTTTTGGGTGAGGAATCTTGGCGGTGGATGCGTCTGCCCACCAATTGAGAGACTGGTTGAGGGAGATTTTTTGAACTCTTCCGCAGGACTCTCTAGAAACTTCGACTTGCACCGCAGTGGGAAGGATAGATTCGTACGTCCATCATTCCCGGACACACAATTCAATTTGGGAGGCGGGAATCGGTACCGCTGCCCCGGGAACCTTTATTGGATAACCAACACCTCTGCCATAGGTCACCCTAAGTGGTTCACTACGTTTGGTGATTTAGCAGGGGTGCCCGGGTTCATGGGGAGAGGTTGAACCCCAGATTCCTACCCACCCCTTAACCCCTTTTCCTTCCCAGAACTCTCCTCTCCTTCCTTTCCTTAAAAAAACCCTCCACACAGCTTCCCTAAAGATGACATAGGCCCTGATGGATATTATTTTCCTCAGGGTCTCCTGTGTGGAGCTCATATAAAAAAATATATAATAAATAAAAAATAAAAATTTAAAAATACTGATCCCCAGATTCTTACTCACCAATCATATATTTTTCCTTCGCATAACTGCCTATCCTTCTTTTCCTAAAAAGAACCTCCACTCAGCACCACTAAATATCAAATAAGTTCTGCGGAAAATTATTTTTCTCAAGGCCTCCTGTGTGGAGCTAATGTAAAAAAAATCACCGTATTTAGGCAAAATTTCAGAAATTCATGAAAATGTTTACTAAGCTAAAACTTAAATCGCTGACTCATCTTTCAAGCGAGCTCGTTAGCCAAAAATCATAAAATTTGACAAGAATTATTATTTTGGCGGTTGAATTGATATCCTGAGTGAGTAAAAATAACCCATTTCTTATCGTTCATTCTTCGATGATGAATGGATCCAGTTTCTGAATACATAATTCATAAAACGTAAACGTAGGCGAAATTGTGCTTAAACCGTTTTCTCGCTTATGAGGAGCTTTTCAACAAGCTAATGTATCATATACACACAAACGTTAATTTTTGCTTTTTCATTTAGGAAAATATTTTCAATAAATTTTGACAATGTTTATCCGAAATGTGGTGACCACATTTTGGTCATATTTCAATTTTCCATTGTCATACGTTTATTTATGGTCTGCTGCCAAACCTCAGCAATAATTTATTTTCATCGTCAAATTTAATTGTCGCATTAGCGTAATGATTGTTTGGTTTTTGCTGATATTTCGACAAACGATTTATTTTCAGGATTGTGCATAATATTTTTATAACTCATACCGTCAGTAATCATAGCCACAACAAATAACAGGTATTTTTGAAATTGATCATTTTGTAACACATGAGACACCTGTATATAAAGTCGAACCATAAGAATGTGTACTGGGATGTAAATATTATTGAGAATAATATTCATGATCTCTACCAAACCTATGTAGGAATGTGATTTGTATATTATTCGAAAAGTGGATTTAGCCTAAGGGAGAATAATCGGTCTTCTCTTTGTGCGGTGCTTCGTAGCCTCCCCACTCTAGTTTTCTGAAAGTTTCACTTCTACTACATGTGAAAGGCATACTTGTATGTTATATTTCTTTTTTTTTTAAATTAACTGAAACAAATCGCTTTGTAAAACACTATTATTATTTACTTGTTATTTCATCAAGTGTTCATCTTATCCTGACTAATAAACCCTTGGTTTTGAAACATGCAGATAATTAATTTTGATTAAAAAAGTGGTGTTTTAAAAAGTGATATATTTTCATTTAAATAAAGATGACCCCACAAATTGAATTTATAAAGATTGAAGAAGCATTTATTTTATTTTAATAAAATATCGAACATATATAGAAGTACATCTTTTGATCATAATGAAAATAAAGAGATAACTAAATAATAAGTAAGTAACATAAAGTTGTAGTAAATTGTTGGTTTAGGTTGCATCTTCTTTTTTAAATACGAAAACTCTTTCCAACTATTTCTAATATTAACAGAATTTTACTTCTAACATTCGCAGACTGTTGAAAAGTATTTTTTCTTTGCAAAATTTTATTTTTATTCGCCATGTCTTTGAAAAGTTTCAGTGCCTTGGTAATTCTATTTTTACTCGTGCAAACAAACTCCAACCATCCAATGATTACCTATCATTTTTGATTAATTATATTATTATTATCTACCACCCGACCGCAAAGGTAATTCCGACATGATTCAAGTTTCATCATTTTAATATATAATTAATTCCAGCATCAGTAGAAATTCAAGAAACACAATCTTGTTTAGATCATATTATTACCACAATATGTGATGTTGTCTTGTCATATAACCATCTTACATTACACGAGGATGTAAAAATTAATTTATTTTATGAAATGATTACAAAGCGCATGGAAAGATCAATGTATTTATTTGAGTGATATTTTTAAATGAAATGTAAAAAAAAAAAACAAGCTGACCATTTATTACACCACCAACAATAGGCCACTTGCATGGAATTCATAACGACTTGGAAAAAATCGGGTGGATAGATTTTTTTACTAAGATTACGAAAATGTTAGTAAAAATTTATAGAAATGTATAGTTTTTTTTTTTTTTTTTTAAATAAATAAATCCATTATTTGTGCTAGTGACGTCACTACATGAAAATGTCCCGTCTCCGATTATGTTCCCTTAATTTTGTAAAATTCCACACTGATAAATTTTTTTTTATATGGCAACACTCTGATTTCCGGCGAATTTTTGAATTTGCGTTTAACGTTCACTAGATTTATTGTTTGTTCTATGCGAACTTATCCTTTGGTTTGATTTTTTGATAAAGTGTGGAAAAAGTTCTTTTTTTAAATGATTTTCGGCTATGTAATTATCGTTTTTTCACACCCATGTCCCGTCTTTTATGTCCCGTCTTTCCGGTTTATAAAAAATGGTCTGGTTTTTCGGATTGAAATTTTCAAAAAATCGCCAGGGTTTCAAAAATACGATTAAAAAAAAATACAGAATGTCTTAGAATATTTGCCTAAATCGTATTTTTTTTAAATGTGTCGCAAGTGGCCTATTGTGGGAACGGTGGTATAAATTCATCATATGTACCTACTGAAAATATAATTATTGGTACGTATTCTTAACCCAATGCGTTCCAATTTTGAAAACCACACAATTCAAAACAAATCCAAATTTTGAATAAGTTACAATCCCAGATATACATCCGCAATAAGTATGTTTGATTTGACTAACGCAGATCCAAAAATATGCTATGCAGGTAGTAGGTAGGTTATCTTGTCTCACCGCCTTTCTGAATTTGTTAAAACGAACTATTTTAATCTTGAAAATGACGCTTAATTTCAAATCCGAGTTCTATATAGAGGTCATCGAACCGGAGTACAGACACAACTAAATTTTCTATTTTTAATTATTATCTATATGGAAAAATCACGGGATAGTATGAGTTCTTGACGCATGAATTCTAATTTTGAAAATTGCAATAGGCCACTTGCATGGAATTCATAACTTTGAAAAAATCGGGTGGATAGATTTTTTTACTAAGATTACGAAAATGTTATTAAAAATTTATAGAAATGTATAGTTTTTTTTTTTAAATAAATAAATGCATTATTTGAGCTCATGACGTCAGTACATGAAAATGTCCCGTCTCCGATTATGTTCCCTTAATTTTGTAAAATTCCACAATTTTTTTTTATATAGCAAAACTCTGATTTCCTGCGAATTTTTGAATTTGCGTTTAACGTTCACTAGATTTATTGTTTGTTCTATGCAAACTTATCCTTTGGTTTGATTTTTTGATAAAGATGGCGGTGTTTTTACAGATGTTACGAAGAGAACCCCGTGCAATTTATTGCTATTCGTGTGGAAAACGTTATTTTTTTTAATGATTTTCGGCTATGTAATTATCGTTTTTTCGCCCCCATAAAATTATGTCCCGTCTTTCCGGTTTATAAAAAATGGTCTAATTTTTTGGATTGAAATTTTCGAAAAATCGCCAGGGTTTCAAAAATACGATTAAAAAAAAAATAAAGAACGTTTTAGAATATTTGCCTAAACCGGAATTTTTTTTTTAAATATGATGCAAGTGGCCTATTAAAATCAATGCTAATCCAAGAAGAAACAATAATTGAAATTTTTTTTATCATGTCTAAAGGAAAATTTGAGCCCACATTATGTACCTGGAACCTGTACGTTATCAATGAAATACCTACTTACTTTTCTCTTATGGGTCCATGAGAGATTGAAAAGATATAGCTACATATACATCCAACCATTTTAAAAAATACCTATATGAGTACTCGTTCCCATTGGCCAATATACAAACGCTTTTACAAAATATTGTAAAAATATTTTTACTAGACTTGATTTTATATATGACCAATAATCCATTTTGACCGTGTTTACAAAATGTCACCGCACTCGCCGCACTGTAATTGGGGCACTATAAAAAGCTACTGAATGACCTTTTATTTTATACTAAACCAACCACATCTATAAAAAAGACTGTTCATATTTTTAAAAATTCAAGCTCATGTTGTATGAGATGCCGTCAAGAATGAAATAACCAAATAACTACAGATTATCCAAAAAAATCACTAGTGGTGATCAACTTAGGTCAACTTTGCAAAGATATCGTAACTTCTTTTTTTTTTTTTTTTTAATTAAAAATAAACAGTTACTTTTTAACACCACTTTTATTTTATCTACTTTATGCCAACCGGGTTTCTCTACAAACGTAACTTCTTCAGGGCAGTATAATACTCTACTTATTTTATTTTAAATAATAATGTCATTTCACAGAGTATCTGCTTCATATGAACAAACAAAAAATATAATTATTAAAAAAAAGTGTGTATCCGTGCGGCTAGCGGCTGTCCGAACTTAAATTTAAAATGAATTTCGAATGAATTTAAAACTCTTTGTACAATTAAAACTCGCGACCTCTGTTTTCAAAACGTAGGACGAAATTTTAGTTTTCCAGGTAGCAGTTTGTTGTTAATTTTACCTTACAGGTTGCATAACGACTCTATTATAAACAATGGCGAAAGTTCAAAGAGTAGTGACTCAAATTTTAACCACTGAAAGCGCGATATAACGTGAGATTATTCACTTAAGCACGTCACGAATATATATTATCTGGCCTTTGTGAGCGCTGCAGCGACCACTCAACGAGGTGCATGGTTTCAAAAGAGATTAATTGGATTTAACGACCGAATATAAAGTGACGATTGGCAATGGAGGACCGTTTGAATTCGCACTCGGTCGACTGAGGTGATAAAGGTACGTAATCCAAAACATTAACTTCGTGGTCCACAGAACTAAGATACGTTGGGGAATTAAGTTCATGGAGTGGTCGGTTAACTGTGTTTAGATATTAATGGAAGATACCCGGCTATGCCTGAGTTTCCAAAATTTCAAAATCTTTTTGCTTGAACGTTAATAAAATCTGAACGTTGTAAAAAACGCGTAATGTTTTTACAGTTTAAACAATAACACAGATCGAGATTGGACATGGCAGGTTAAAAATTGTTACGGTAAGCTTTAAATTTCATATTAAAAAAGCTGTGCGGTGATTTTATTTATAAATCCGTTAAAACTAATACTCACATACGTACCAGTCGACTTTCAGACGGAATTTCAACACGCTTTTCTTAAAAATATTAGTACATTTTGTTATTTTTTTTTTTAATTGTTTTTATTACTTGCTAGAGCAATCCCGATGAGTTACAGAACTCATTTTAGGAGAGGAGGAAAATTCATGGGTGGGAGGAAATAGTTACAGTTTTACTTGGAATTTGGTTATTAAAAAGCAAAATTAATATCTATTCAAAACTCCTTTTGCTCATTTATCAAAGTGATGTTGTGAACTGAAAATGGTCAGTTAGCTCTAGAAATTCTACTTGAAAAGCCGTAGAATACTATGTTTTGTCAGGTGATAGCTCACCGTCATAAAACTTTTTTGTTTGGGAAAACAAACAGATTTTCTACTTTATAAAAAGTTTTTAGTTAAAATAAAACAAGTAATAAGGAATAAAGTCAGATATCCTTTTTATATTTGCTTCCTTGTTTCTCTGAACAAAGACTTTATGAAAAGACTTATTTATTTTTTCTACCGTGAAACTTCTACTAGTCTTTCTTCTTCTTATCTTAGTTTTCCGAAACTTTGGACCACGGTGGCTGAGCTTTTGTTAAGCGGTGAGATCCTGATATGGATTTTAATCAAGAAAAATACTATTTTCCGCCAATACGTCAATCACCTGAAAATTCTCGAACTACTCTGGTAACGCCTAGTTAGCCTTTTGTTATTGTAATCATTTTAATTCAGCGGTAAAACCGATTTAGAATGCTAATATATTCAAACCGTGAAATTTAAGATTGTTGGATACTGACAAAACAAATTAGTAGCGCGAATAAAAGCGCACCAGAACGATCTCAAGCTAAATAATAAAACGTTTCCGCTAAACAAGGATTTGATGATGAACATTCGAACGGGAAAGTTTCATATTCACATTTTTATATTTTCAGGAATTAAAACCATGTAACAAAATTTACAAAAATGTTAATTGACAAATAGAAGTACGCTAAAAGTATAAGTACATAATATATAATACATAAATATGTATAAAGCATGTAGTATAAATATGGACATTCATACAGGATATTATAATTACATTAATTGATTTAAAAAAATGGAAAATGTACGTATTTGCAGAATGAAAGGAATTAAGGAACTCAGCTGAAAAATGTATACATATACTTTTTTTTAAATATGAATACCGCACAAGATTCCCAACTGCTCCCGTCTGAAGCTAGATAGACTATGGCATCCCCAATAAGGGTATGTTGTGAGGCTGAGGGTAGTGGGGAGGGGAAGGAGAAAGGGAAAAGGAAGGTGGGGAAGTACCTGGCTATTCAGATCTGGTCACCAAACATGGCTAATGCCATTTCAACCAACGTTTCAATTCTGAAAGGTGGTCTTACACCAGGGCGATACAGGGAGTATCTTCCACTCTGGAACATGCCGCAAATATACTATATATTATTTTAAATGAATAAATTGTGAAATATCACAAATTAATCAAATCAAATTTATTTGCCACGCCGGGATTCGATCCCGCGACCTTCGGTATGCGAGTCAAGCGCCTTACCGCTGTGCTACGCCGGCCGTCAAATTACGGTTTAAAAAATATATCCATAAAGATTAACCAAAAATAACGATTCTGAATACATAAGTTTTATTAATATTATTTATTATACGTAGAATTTACAAATCGTCATCGAAACGCACTGTTTTGTTGGCGCGAAAGAATCTGCTCATTCTGACGTACGAGTCTTGGAACTAGTCTACCTGAATGGTATACTTATGCGGTCTAAAAAGTCCACATTTGAACCGATGAAACTCATGTTCTGTTTGTATTTTTAAAATATTCATTATTTTCATTTCACAGTGTTTATAGAATTGAACATAATTTATATTTTACAAAATTAATGATAGCGACGGGCTTTGCTGTACAAGTGATCGATGATGACAGATGTATTATTTATAAAAGAAATTTTGAGGTTACTGGCAAATTCATAACTCAATGATTTTTATTTGGTAGGCTGCTTACATAATATCAATTATATATGATATTATCAATGTTGATTATTGTTATATCTGCCCTTTCCTCGGCAGATATTAATTATTACAAGGTTCTTTAATATAATGGTGTTTATTACTTTTAATAACCTAGCTGGATAGCTACGACTGTTTACTATTCGGGGGTAGGTATATCTCTGCGCTCTCACCTCGGGAGCTGGTAAAGTCTATTTCTAGTACCACTTCTTGTACACTAATGCCATCTGGCGAGCTATGGCGCAAGCTAAATGCTTACCGCCATCTATCGTATTATTTCCATATTAAATACCTATTTACTATACATTACACCCTCCCCGACCTAATCTCAAGCCCCTAACTACAATAAATACAAGTCATGTTCTTTACAAATGATGCTTTACAATTGACAAAAATGGGATTTTAAATATTTCATTTTTACACGATTTTATACACTAAATTCAACCAAACATAGTCATGATTTTAAATACTTCAACTTAAGTACTTCTGTTTCTCTGGGAGGGACCTCTATGAACGCATTGAGCGGAGCCTCCCGTCCCAAGGTCTTGGTTGAGTAGTTTGCTCTCGATCATCCGCTGGTAATCTGAAATCAAGAGAACACCCCGTTAGCCCCTTCAACAAAGCTGAGGTCCCCAACTCGTCTGAAGCACATTTCGTGACCTCAGACGCGGTGGGTGGGTTATCTTCTACACTTTCCTCTTCCCATTTCACAGATAAACTCCTTAACTGATCAATATGCCTCTTCCAAGTCAACGGAGTACCACAGATTCTAACGATATAAACTTTTTTTCCCACTTTCTTTTCTACAATACCTCTAACCCAACAAACTTTATTCACCTGACGAAAGTCCTTGACTAGACATTTTTGTCCAACATGTAAATTCCTCATTTGTACTGTCACTGAATTAATTGTCTCCTGAGAAGTTATCCCAAGATCGAAACATTCCATAAAATCTCTACCCACAATTAATTCTGTTCCATTTATTACTACAATAAAATTAATATTTTTGTTCCTACCCTTGAATTTCACATCAAAAATCGCCTTTCCTACGATTTTTAAACGATTATTTCCATAACCTGAAATAATTCGCTTGTCTTGTGACAAAATGATTGAGCTAAAATGTCTTTTAAAAATACACTCTGGCATCACACATAAAGATGAACCTGAATCAATCATTGCCGTAAACTTCTTGTTATTAATTTCAATTTCAGCAGTGATAGGACTAATTGACGCAACTAAAACTTTACTATCCCTGTGATTTTCAAAAATGGGATTTATAGGATTATTCTTGCAAAATTTCTGTAAATGCCCAACGCCCTTACATTTAAAACATTTCGCATTACGAAATTTACAATCAAACGATAGATGATCATTCCTTTTGCAAATAAAACACTGTTTTTTTAACATTACCAGAGGGTGATCTAAAATTCGTACCTGAATTTGATCCTAACCTATATGCTGGTTTCCTGTTAAAACTACCATTGGGGCTCGTCGATCGTTCCCTACGCTGATCTCGCTTGGACCCATAGCTAGTAACTCGCTTTTTTACCAGATTTACTTCTGATTTAACCGTATTAGCACTATCCAAAGTTGACATATTAACTGCAAGTCCTTCTATTTCATTAAACGATAACTTTTGCCCTTTCACAAAAATTTTCTCTTTCGCGCGACCCGGTAACAACCCGATTGCAAACATGTCTATAAGATTTTTTTCAAGCCTCGTTTCAAATTGACAATACGTTGCTAAAGAACGAAGTCTTACCGCGAAATCTCTTACCGTCTCGCCTTCTTGTTGTCTCGCTAAAAAAAATTCTCCCGTTCTTTAAAAACTAAACGATTTTTTTTGCAATGTTTGTCGAAGCGCTAAAAGTTTATCAAAAGATAAGTCCGTTACTTTACTTGGAAAACACAGATAAATTAGTAAGGTTAACGTTTCTGATTCTAGGAGATTCAATAAAAAAGCCCGTTTTTTCTCACCGGACGCTTTGTCATCATGAATCACGAAAAATTGCTCTATCCGAAGTCGAAACAATTCCCAGTCTCCGGAGAGATGGCAAAACGGAGGTATTCTACCCGATTCCATGACTCCCAACAGATAGATCGGCAAAAAAAAAACAACAATAACAAATAATCCCTCTCAAAGAAACAAAAGAACTTAACTCAGGAACTCTTCTGGTCTGGTCCTCTCCTTCCCTTCCTCTGGGTTGTATCCTTGTCCTCTGATTAATCCAATGATTAGTCCTTGAAACGATTAATCCAATTATTAGTCCTTGACACGATTAATCCAATGATCCACAACCAGATCGCCTCCTTGCGGTATTTTTCTTCTTGTTCCTAGAACAAAAAATCTTCTTCCAGCCCGTAGCCACGGAAACAAATGCTCCTTAATCCCGAGCAGAATCTCTTCCGATTCTTTTGCCAAAACTGCAAGTCACTCCCGCAGTAACTTAGTCCTCCGTGCCCAGCACAAATTATTATACGCACGCGTAACTTTTCACAATTATACTTTAACGGCTGCGCCAGTTGTTATATCTGCCCTTTCCTCGGCAGATATTAATTATTACAAGGTTCTTTAATATAATGGTGTTTATTACTTTTAATAACCTAGCTGGATAGCTACGACTGTTTACTATTCGGGGGTAGGTATATCTCTGCGCTCTCCACTCGGGAGCTGGTAAAGTCTATCTCTAGTACCACTTCTTGTACACTAATGCCATCTGGCGAGCTATGGCGCAAGCTAAATGCTTACCGCCATCTATCGTATTATTTCCATATTAAATACCTATTTACTATACATTACAATTATAATAATTCTAACATAATAGGTACCACAAAGGAAAAATTCGAGAAAATATCATGTAATTTAGAAAGAAAATATGCAGTTGACTCCCCAAAGTGTGATCTAACTTTAAATACAATATTGGTTGAATTTGTAGCAAACATATATAAGAAAACTTGCATCAAAATATCTACAGAACAAAACGCAGACCTGATTAATAAAAGAACATTGTCTAATAGTTTAGATAAAAAGAACCTTGTGTAATGGTTAGTTTGATGGCGTCAAATCATTTTTTTCGTAGTTATACAGGTTTTTGAAAACCGTTAAATTATTTACCAGGTGCGGTTACGAGCGTATTTTGCACTTTGGTAAAATACAATAACATTAATGACGAGTTGGTAACATTTTGTCTAGTTTTCTTCAATATTAAAAGCGGTAAATGAAAACAACTCGACTCCCGTACAAAATAAGACGCCTGTTGACGTAACACGGACAACCACAGAAGATATGGTGCGATTTAAAATAAACCGAAAACTTTTAAAATAATTTTAACCATTGAAACTAACATAAAAAATTTAATTTATTTTATTTAAAAGGTCATATTCAATTTTGGAAAATAATAAAAAAGGGATTGGAGCTCTTTATTCTTTGCGGAATGAGAATTAGCCACATCATACACAAATATTTTGAAGGATATAGAGAAACTAATATTTACAGATAGCAATTTCTGAACAAGTTACGCAATCCCTTCTTCGTATTTTCCATAGCAAATATGGTTACCACTAGAAGATAGAATGAGGATGGAGATTTCAATTTCAATTCACTTTTACTTCATTTTTTCAACGATACAAAAATAACTAAAAACAATAAATAAAACTTTGAAACAATAGGCCACTTGCATCACATTTTTTAATTTTTTTTCCGGTTTAGGCAAATATTCTAAGACATTCAGTATTTTTTTTTTTAATCGTATTTTTGAAACCCTGGAGATTTTTGAAAATTTCAATCTGAAAAATCAGACCATTTTTTATAAACCGGAAAGACGGGACATAATTTTATAGGTGCGAACAAACGATAATTACATAGCCGAAAATCATTTAAAAAAAATAATGTTTTCCACACGAATAGCAATAAATTGTACGGGGTTCTCTTCGTAACATCTGTAAAAACACCGCCATCTTTATCAAAAAAACAAACCAAAGAATAAATTCGCATAGAACAAACAATAAATCTAGTGAACGTTAAACACAAATTCAAAAATTCGCTGGAAATCAAATTAAAAAAAAAATTAATCAGTGTGGAATTTTACAAAATTAAGGGAACATAATCGGAGACGGGACAGTTTCATGTAGTGACGTCACTAGCACAAATAATGGATTTATTTATTTAAAAATAAAAAAACGATATATTTCTAAAAATGTTTACTAACATTTTCGTAATCTTATTAAAAAAAATTATTCACACGATTTTTTCCAAGTCGTTATGAAATCCATGCAAGTGGCCTATTCTGTCAAACTTACACTTCGTCGCCAAGGCGTCGAACAGAGTTTTTGTAACTTCTTATTTCTTGAGATAACTTAGGTAAATGAAATGGAAGAGTTTGCGAACTTTTCTTTATCCGACAATGTCATTATTGAGTCATCTCAAAGCCAGGCCCAGTGGATTATCATCTTCCAACATATTACGTAAGTTACGCCCCAGGTTCGAAACTTTACACCATATACCTATCGTGGATATGTGTCAATTTAATTACGACCGGAGCATTAAACGTCGTATGCAGGCTCGTTTGATGTGCCTATTAAAGGAGGTAGGAAAGTAGTCACACAAGTTCCTACAGTTCATAGTTTCATCGTCACAAAGCAACTTGATGGAAAACATTGCCAAATTCCGTAATATGCATTTTCAGTTTACTGCTTTGAATAAACATGTTTAAAACTATCAAGTTTTTTTTTCAAAATTAACTTAATACTTTGTTTCGCTGACTTTCTTTAACAATTTATTTTCCGAAAAGTTTATTATAGTTCTGAGAAAATATGCACGTCGCTTAATTTATATTAAGTATCTAGTAGGTAATTAAAGTAACACTTTTTAAAGTAATGACAGTCGTTTGGTTATTAAAAAGGCAATTTTATGAAGTACACCCATTTTACGATATTTTTACACGACTCTTCAAAATAGTGTAAAGCATTAACTTTAATTAAGTAAATTTTAAGTTGAAATATCCCAGATTAAGAATCGAAACATTACTTGAAATGGTTTTAGTCGTGTTTAGTGACCTGAATAGCTAGCCACTTTCCTCTGCCCCTACTCCTTCCCATCTCACCCCATTGGCCTCACAACATTCCCCAATTGAGGATGCAACAATTCCACTGACAACGGACAGTCGGTACTCTTGCGTGGTATTTAAGTGAAGTTTATTTATGTAATGAAAACATTAAAGCACTCTACACTTTGTTTATTACTTTTCAATTAATAGAATGATTAAGGAAGCGTTGCTTAATTTAAGTTAATTCTATAAAACACGAATTTAAAGGTGAAAACAACACTATTCAAGCAAAAAATTCAATGACATAAACAAATTTATGAAAACAGAAAATATTCAGAATTGAAACGTTGATTAAAATGGCTTTAGCCGTGTTTGGTAACCAGATCCGAATTACCAGGTACTTCCCCACCTTCCTCCTCCCCATCTCCTTCCCCTCCCCACTACCTTCAGCCTCACCATATACCCCAACCGGGGTTGCCATAGTCTCATTGGCTTAAACAGTTTGGACTCAGCAGCTAGAGCAGCTGGGACTTTTGTGAGGCATTCTCATAAAACAAAAAATATTCATGTGCTACCTACTGTGTTAATTCTTATTTAACACGAATTTAATAAGTAAATTAAAAGTCTTTATAATATTCTGGACACCTACATTTCCTAATAAAAGTATCTTATTTAATTCATTCGAATTTTTGGTGTTCATTTTAATTTTATACATTTTATTTGAATGGCGTTGTGTTACACAACACCTCTATGGAAAATATTAATTATATGGTTACAAATATTACAAAATAATGTTTTTAATTCATTATACCCGAAAACAAGCTCTTGGTCGTATTATATTCTAAATCTCCATAATGAAAATGCGCACTGTAATACGGGTGTGCCGACCTTGTTTTAGGTTTTGATTCACATTCGATTTTTTTTTAACATTAGCTCCACATAGGAGTTCCGAGGAGAATAATAATAATAATACTCCTCGGGGCCTATGTCACTTTTGGGAATGCTATGTGGAGAGTATTTTTAGAAAAGAAAAGAGAGGAAATTCTTGGAACGAAAACGGAGGAAAACAGAGGAATCTGGGGGACAGTGTGTCCAGGAACATCTGACGTATTAATCCAACCCTCCCACTGTGGTGCAAGGTGGAAGTCCTGCTGGAGAGAATAAAATGTCTTCCTCAAACAGTCCCTCCTGATCTGGCCTGCCACGCATTTGGTGGGCAGACGCATCCACCGCCAGGACCCGGACAAAATTTCACCCAAGAACCTGCTTAGTCACCAAAAGTAGCGAAGAACTTGGAGTGATCTATGGCAGGGGTGTTGGTTATTCAATAAATGGATTCTGGGATGGCGGTACCAATACCGAATATTGAAAATGTTAAAGATATTAAAAAATATATTTCATAGAATGTCGATTATTCGATGTTGAAAACCAGAAACCAAGTTTTCAAATTAATGCTATTTTATTTCATTGAAACATAATGTTCAATATTTATTTACGTTTTGTAAAGACCAAATAATTTCTTTCAAATATTACAAATGCATTCACTCTCTATATTTTTTTAAAAGTATTACAATACAATAATACAGTAAAGTAAATTATGCAGAAAGCCTATTGATTCATAAGCCCCGTTTCCACACTTGCCAAGCCTACGCAAACCTCCACATACGCCAACGTGGAAACAGGTCGTTTGTCTTGGCTTGCGTAGGGTTGCATAGGCTTGCAAGAGCTTGCTGCCGATCCAGTCGGGGTCGGATCCAGCGGCATTCGGTATATCGATAATTAACATTACGAGACATATGTATGATGTAAGAGGCATGCCTGACTTATTAAAATGTATAATACATAATTTGAATGCACTAATTTAATTTATTGGATTTACCTAAAAAGTCAATATAAATAAATAATCTTTTATTGATGATTTATTATTTATTACAATAAAAAAACATATGATTTTTGTTGGAAAAACTTTTTTTTTATAATACAAGACAATATTATATTGTTTTTTTATACTTTGCTTGTATTTTAAATAAAAGTATGTTAAATCAAACGTAATAGCCGACACAAGTTCGGCGTCCGCCACGCTTGGGTGTTGGTAGCGCACTGACGCTGTCACAAGCTTGTAAACGGCTTCCAAATGCCAAGCGAGATTTGTGTATACTTGGAGCTTGTGGAGGCTTGCCGAGCCTTGGCAAGCATGGAAATGCACCATTACAATTGAGTCATCGAAACGTGACAATAGTGTTTCGTATTTTTTTAAAGTTTATTAACAATAAACAAAATCTTTATTTGTTTTTCTGTATACAAACCTTGGTGCTCGGACTAATACTAATTATTAAAGGTTTATTGAATTTAAAATTTGAGGTTAAATATTTTAAAGGAGGATTAGACGCAACGTTTAGTAGGAACCTCTTGAAAAGCCACCTCGGGAACCATTTAATTGGATAACGGACTTCTCTGACATATGTAGGTCACCGAGAGTGATTCCGTGGAATGCCCGGCTTTATGCGGTTGTTTCCAGAAGGCACAGTGGATGTCTACCCACTAACTGGGTGGAGTGACGGGCCAGGAGGGGGAGGACGGTTAAGGGAGACCCTCTGACCTCTCGAGCCAGGCTCTCTCGGTCCATCGCCTTGCGCCGTAGTGGAGGGGGATAGATAATTACGTCCGTCACTCCTGAACACTCTGACCTCCAGACCCATCCATCTTTCATTTTTTCCTTCTCATAACTTCCCTCTTTCCTTACCTTGAAAAAACCCTCCGTACATCATCCCCTAATATGACAAAAGACACATCTCTGGCCTCATGTGAGAAGTTAATTAAACTCTAACCACTCGAGAGGCGTTGCTGTCTCGATAAGACAAAGATTCCTAGTTGTGTTGTTTTTTTTTATTTATTAGTAGATATTATCTTCTTCTTTAGGAATATTACGTTGATGTAAATAACCTTCTTAGTAATTAAAAAAAATCCAATGAAACCAAAAATAAACTACTAATGTGCAGTTCACACCTGGTATAAGTGAAACCTTCAGAAAACTAAAGTAGACGAGAGTGGCGCACGTAGCACCGCACAAAGAGGAGACCGATTATTCAATCTCATTATCTCGCAGGCTGAATCCTGTAGATGTATGTGTTTGTCTCTTTTTACTGTCGCTTTTTCATTTCAATAGGTTTCAAATCACAACGGTACTAAAGAATTTTTCACTTTAAAAAATAAAACGAGTGCTTTAGACCACACGACTGACGTAAAACTTCATTGACTTATAAAATAAAAGAGAAAGCAAATGTGTGCGCGCACTGCTCTCTCTTGCTCCTACAGTGTGATACAGACAATTGACCTGAACTGTGTATTAGATATACGAAATGTAACGTAAACTATGAGAGAAAGAAAATGTGTGCTCGCACCTTTCTGTCTTGTCCCGACAGTAATAAACGAAACGTAACTCTCTCTCTTTCTATCTTCACAACTTCCGTTCGCCTCGCCCGATCACACTTTACCTAACGCTCTCGTCACGCATTCACCAGCTTACTCCCCAAGTCAAGCGTGCGAAAAGAAGTTTTACTTCAAAAAAATCTTTCATAAATTGGTAGGATGGGCCGGCAGGAAAATCTTCCACATATTGGCGATCGATCCTATGTACGAGTAGAGCGTGCGTTTAACAGTAGTCAAACGAAGATAAGTGTACCTAGTAGTTGTTTCCCACTTTCTTCCCCTTTATAGCGTCTGGCGGCGCTAGCGCTGAATGCATCTGAACCGAATGCACTTGGCGTACTTATCTGTTTTGAAGTGCCAAAAGCCACTGGAGTAGTGAACCGTTTGAAGGTTATTATGGGCGAATTGGTGTGCCATTTTTTTTTTCATTTTCAAAGAAAGACAAATATTCACGCATAATGATAACCTATCAATATTTGTAAAACTTCTATCACCATCATTACAAATGGAAAATATTGCTCTTGCAATTATAAAGATTTTAACCGCTACTAACCATCATTTTTTTATTTATATTATTTTGTATTTATTTAGTGATAATATATTACAAATTTTTTTTTTTACATGATCTCCACACAGGAGACCCTGAGGAAAATAATTTCCCTCAGGGCCTATGTCATATTTGGGGATGCTGTAAGGAGGGTTTTTTTAAAGGAAAGGATGGAGAGGAGAGTTCTGGGAAGGAAAAGGGTTTAAAGGGTGGATAGGAATCTGGGGTTCAGTGGTTCTGGTCATCCGCCTCCAAGACCTAGACAAACCTCACCCCATAACGTGATATTTATAATACATCGTTCCAAATGAGTTTGATAAAACTCATTTTGGGAAGGGAAACATTATACAATAAATAAAATATATTTTTACACAAAAACACGAATTTAAAGGGGAGTCCAATGAAAAGTACATATATTTTAAAACAGACTAGATATACGTGATACATTTAGTTGACTACCATAACAGCCAGGAGTGTGGTAGCCAAAAAAAACGAAAAATCTGTAACCAATAAAATTTTATGAAATAATATTTATATATATTTATTTTTAATAATTACATTTAGATATACAGGAATTCCAAAGAAGTATAGTTAAATACGTCGCTGGTTAACAAAGCTGCTGAGAAAATGTCCTTTTAGAGCTTTTGCCAGTGTTTTTGTTTGATACTCGTATAATATTGTACTTCAATTCCTTTCAATTGATCGATCGAGTTGCTCCGCGAAAACAAGAAACGATATTTAAGTTTATGAAGTAAAATTTATTAAGTTTATTTAGTAAAATTTATTAAGATTATTTAGTAAAATTTATTAAGTTTATTAAAAATCTGACACAATATTGTCATCTTGGTTTTTCTTCCACGTCGTACATTATCTGTCAGTTTTGACGTTTAGACCTTTAGAAGGGGTGAATCGTTACGCACGTATGTTTGCGTCCAGAAGGAGCGTGGAGCGCACGAGTATTTGGAGACAAATTAACAATTCCATACCAACAATTTGTTGCTCTATTGCCCTTGAGTATTGCGCGAGTTAGGAGCGTATTTTAAACACGCGCGATGCTTCTGGACGTAAAGATTCGCGGTGAATTCGCCCCTTCTGAACGAGGTCTTACATTCAAACCACGATGCAACACTTCAAAATTAAAAATTTAAGGAAATATATTTTCTTTACATTTATATTAAAACTTTTGTTAACTACTTATTCATGATAGAAATCTTTTATTAAAATCGTACCAATTCTTAATCTTATTGATGAAATCGATTAAACATTTAAAAAATGATTGAAATACATGATTCTTGAATTTATTGACCTATATCAGTCCTGAGAGGTCTTATAAAATAATAAATAAAAATTATATATCACATATTTGCGTCAGGTTTCAGAGCGGTAGATCGCCCTGGTGAAAGATCGCCATTCAGAATCAAAACGTTCCGTTGCTTGAAGTTGCCAAATTTCAATAGCTAGGTACTTACTTCCTTTCCACATCTCTTTCCCCTCCCCGCATCATTCAGTTATTTGACAATATTAGTTTTCTTTTTCAATCACACTTCTAGAGATTTTCTGTTCAGTGACGAAGATGCAAGTGCCGGCGAACTGGGAAAACAGAATTGGGAACAGGGAACAGGGAACAAGGGACTGTGGTACTTGACGTCAAACTACCAGAGCTCTCAAGGGTTCCTACTTAAAAGCACGTTGCTTTTACTGCGATCAATTATTCAGTATTTTGAGAAAAATACCAAATTTAAATCCAGCCAATCAGACGTTTTTAAAAATGATTTCTTTTTAGATAAACAAGAAAGACATTTTAAGCACTTGTAATTCTTGCCTTTTATAATAAACTAGCGAGTCCCCGACATGCGTTGTAATGCCACTTAATTAATAAATTGTTTCTGCCGAGTGGCGGGCCGGATTGGGGGAGATTGGTTGAGGGAGACCTAACCTAGACCTCTCCAGTCGGACTTTCTCGATTCAACGGCTTGCATCACAGTGAGAGGGATGGATTTATACGTCCGTCGCTTCTGGACACATTGAGCCCCAGATTCCTACCCACTTCTGTTACCTTTTTCTTCACAGAACTTCCTCGCCTTATTTTAAAAAGGCCCTTTCACACAGCATCCCAAAAGATTACACAGGCCCAGGTATTTTATTCCTCGGAACTTCACGTATGTAGCAATATAAAAAAGGTACAGTATATAGTGCTTTGAAAAACAACGTACAACATAAAGTATGGTGCTTTAAAAAATAACAAACTAACATAACGAACATAACAATATAACAAACTAAAGCTGAACATTCATTATTGAATGTTATCTGAAAAGTACTTTTTGGAGTGAAACCATTAGAAGAATTTGAAGTAAGAACGGTACTTTTAGAAGAGTTTAGCTAAGGGTTGTTAATTGACACCAATTAAAATATATTCAATTAAGGTAAATGTCTTTTGATAAGGTATTCCTGTTTTTTGTACAGGAAACGTTAATTTACGTTCCTTTAATTAATATCAGGAAACAAAATACATTCATGAATTGGAGCCTTCTTCTAATTGGAAATTTTCCAGCATGTAACAGGAATCTTAACATATAACATACCAAAACAAGAAAATTAATATTTCGGGGACCTTCACTTTATCGGAAAAATTTTATTCACTGTCAAAGGTACTTTTTCATTATTATATTGTCTCAGCTTGAGTAAAATATGTTTCTTAGAATTTCATTCAATGGCAAAAAAATATTTTTCTTTAATATTCTGAAAAAGTTTCCAGAAATCAGTTATTGTATGTTCTCAGAATATCAATTAGGATGACAAATTAATTCTCCCCAGAAAAATTCAACATCGGGTTTGTTCACAGACAAAAGCGTTTTTCACAATTTAGAGTTCTTTAGAATTCTTACAAACCATTTAACATTCTTACAAAAATATCATTTTACATTTCACTACGAAAAGGGTTAAATGAAGGATGCCTAATGTATTTACGTTATTATTGTGCGCGACAGAGAAAATAATTCTGACCTTAAATATTACAACGTGAATATTATTTTTCCTCAAAAAAGTATCAATATCTC
Source organism: Limnephilus lunatus (assembly GCA_917563855.2). Taxonomy (NCBI): domain Eukaryota; kingdom Metazoa; phylum Arthropoda; class Insecta; order Trichoptera; family Limnephilidae; genus Limnephilus; species Limnephilus lunatus. Next base: position 70,429,634 of record OU830598.1, on the reverse strand, counting down.
ATAAAAGTGTTATCTATGTAAAACAAACAATTGTTGTTTATCTAAAAGCAATTCTTTTTTATCTAAATGGAATCCTTCGTTTTGTTCGCTTGTATTCGCTATTTTACTCCAATACGACCGGCGAAGTCAACTCTCACTTAGATATAAATTAGATTCAAATTGGCCACAGTAGAGATTGCAGCTTATTGATAGATTTTGGTGATCGTGTGATTCGTGGAAGTATGTACCTAACCCTCGGTGGTCACCTGATGTAGCTTATAGGTGTCTCCAATTTGTCGCACCGGATCGTAATTTCAATAGCCGGTGGGGAAATTGCCACATGCTTCGCCCGAGGGATTTCCTTAACACAAAATGAGATATCACAGGTTTGACAATAGTTTCGACGAAGGTCGTTTATATCCAACGGTAGCCCGCCGTGCCAGAACCGGGGCGAGGTAATTTGACACTTGAGGCACATTAAAATATTTTAACCGCATTTGGGAACATTTTTTGTTCGTTTATTTGTTCTCCTTTCCCAATATGGTGCAATCAAAATCAATCTTAAGAAATAAAGTAAAACTTACTCAAAGTTATATTATAGCGTAATAATTTCCACAGTTCATAATTTTTCAATTCATTCAGCGATACCTTTTTCTACATTAATTCCGTACAGGAGGCTCTGAGGAAAATAATTTCCCTCAGGGCATATGTTATCTTTTAGGATGTTGTGTAGAGGATTGTCTCTTTTAAAGGAGAGGAAGGAGTGAACATGGATCTTGAAGAGACCCATGCTGTAGGTGGGAGAAAACACAGAGGCCGGCAAATCTTTCCGCAGCCGAGCTGTTAAACTCAAGAATGAGTCGTAAAAACGATCTGCTCTCATGTGACAAATGTCAACGTGTACATATGTTGGGCGCGGGTTTAGCGAGTTTCCCGACTACGCATCGGTGCAGTGGGGATCGAGGAAGCTAGTTCCTCAGAGTGTCTTGCATTTAAATAATGGTAGAACAAGGATAGCATTCCCACCCGACCCGACGTCCTATCATAGACTGTACTGTCATCTGCATAACAATGAATTGGTGCACATAACAAAGGGTTATTTATGTGCAACAAAAACAAAGTCGGAAACTAAACCGATCAGAAAAGAAGAAGAGAGAAAATTATCTTTTTTTTTAAATTATGCAATTCACCCTTAAAAAGTATTATTAACATATTTTAAAACCATTGATTTTGAAACAACTCGATTGCCCTTTTTTTAGGGTGAATTAACAAATTTAAAATAACATATGGACAATTTTAATTAAATGAGTGGTGTTTTACAAAGTGATTGGTTTTAATTTATTTAATTAAAACATCATTGAAGAAAAAGATAACAATACTAATCTAAATGAAAATATAAAAGAGAACAAGACACAGAAAAATAAAAAGATAACGGTCGCAACTGGTCCCAGTAAGACGAGAGGTTCTGGGTTCGTGTCCCAGTTGCGATCGTTATCTTTTTATTGTTCTGTGTTTTGTTCTCTTTTACATTTTTGTTTAGATTATTATTGTTTTCTCCTATCTATTGTTATCCTTTCACTCTCGAGGATTTTAACTACGCATTTCTTAAATGTCTCATAACGTTTAACAACATCTTAACCTTATGCATTATTGTTTTCCAGGGTGTTTTTTAAACTGTTATTAGTTGTTGCCGTTATTATTTTTTCATTCGAGTTTCGTTCCCCAATTAAAACAACTCATAAATCTTGCAGTCATATTTTTTTGGTTTTTTGATCGTGGGTGCTGATTTAACAGCTCCCCATACTAGCGACCAAATTGGTCTAAGACTATCGTGAATTTTAACATTCAATCGAACATTTAAACGATACATTGCAAAAACTGCAGTTCTGCAATCCTATATTGCAATTTCTAATTAGTAGTAATGAATTATCAACATGCAATCGTTCCTGCTTCTGCTAATACTATTTGTTCTGTGCATAATTTTTCAGGTCGAATCAAAACCAGTTGGGTTTTATATTAAGATATGTACTTAATAATAAAGTGGTATTCAAACAAAGTTATTTTTATTTTGCTGTCCGAGTTTTTTTTCTATTGAAAACAAAAAAAAAATCACACGTCATCACTGATCAGACTCCTGTAAGTCACGCCAAAACCTCGATGTTTCGAGTATTACCGTGCTGCTGAAACGAAACGAAGTGCTTATTACTTGACCTGCTTGGCCATAGTGGCTATTTATTAGACTACTCACTTGCGACGTGTGACGGAAAAATATTTTTATCATTTACAATTGAAAAAAAAAAATCTTCGAACAGCAAATTGCATCTACATTTTTTACTACAAATACGCTCAGAAATCGATGTTTAAAATTCTTCATGCAATTACATCCTGAATTTATCAAATTTTAGGTGGGTCTTTGAGTTAATGATCTTGGTCTAATGAAAACGTGTTTTAAAAACAGTATAATTAATAAATAATCTCATATAATTGGGATGCAAATGAGATACCTACCTCATCATGGTATAAATCTAATGGAATGGTTGATAAGCGGTTTCATCCGTGATGAAATAATGCCGACTGCCTTTCATTTACCCCGCGCCATCAAGAAGTAAGTTATTGGTCATTGTTAGGTTTACAGTGGCCTGTCAATTTTACGGAATTTCTCTACATTTCGACATAATCCAGCAAAACTAATCCTGTAGAAATCTGAGTGAAATCGACAAATCCATTATGGTCTATTTGCGGCTCGGAAATTGAATGTGTGTTTGAGTGTAGGACTACCCTATTAGATAACTGGGGAGATTACTGTGAATGAATACGGACAGTTCCGCTGGAACTTCTGCTGGAAAATAGTGTAATGAAACTTACCACATCCTGTACCTACCCTATATTATTAATCTTGTATTCTAACACCACAGTATTTTTTTCCCTAAAACGCTTTAAAATGAATTAATACAACCCCATCTTTTGTTTTAATTGAAAGTTTTGTTACATGTTTTGATACATTGGAACCGTTATAACATCACAAATAAAGTGTAGTAAATAGTTTATAGCCAAAATCCCACAATAGCAAAACCTTTTAGTTTGTATTATAATTGTTATTGTAACAATCCTATGGTTCAATAATAAAACTTTATTTTTTTTTATTTTTTTTTTATTGATCTATACGTGATGTTTACAATATATTATTCGATGCCTGTCTCGCTAGGGTATACCTGTGTTGAGACTTATTAATTAAATATGTATATTTTTTTTGAAGATGTAAGAGTTTAAAAAAATGAAGTTATGAAAAAGAAAATAAATTTGCCCAATGCTGACTGAATTTTCACCTTAAAGATTATGGATAAAATTAAAAAAAAAAAATAAACGATTTGTACAACTTTCAGATGCAATTTAACACCTTCGCAAGAAAGATAAAAACCCCGAAAAATAAAGAAAACATAAAACTAAACTTTCGCGTCTGATTATTATATTAATAGTTGGGGATAATTGCATCGCTTATTCTTACGTATAGTCGAAATCAGACTGCATTCATTCGTGGTGCGAGGAAATTAATTAATATACATACGATCAATATAAAAAATACAACCATATTTAGAATTGGGATTTTTTTTAAGTTTCTTTCAAAACCACCTTTAATAAATTATTGATACTCAACCGTAATCGCTAAAATCTTGTATTATTTTCAATTCAAATATATATATTTTTGAATATTTGTGTACAGTGTTAAGAAACTAGGTTACTGTTAAAAAATCCTGAAATCGGTGATAATGTAAAAAAAAGTGAAGGGACTACATAAAAAATGACTACTAGAGATGTGTCAAAAGTTAGAGGTCAGAAGGCTTATGAAAAAGACGAATATTGAATTTTTTGTTGTTGTTTAACAGATACAATGCGTGTTCATGCATAAAAATTATATATTATTATACTATCGAGATAGCAAAACGTTGAAGTCTTATCTGTTCTAGATTGGATTCAGTCCATTGATACGTGTCGATTAGATTTTTCTAACTCACACAGACAAAGGCACCTGATGCCGCATCCCCACCTAATATCCAACACCAGAGCCATGACACTGTGAAACAATATAGACATTGCATAGATACGTCAAACTATTTACTCTCCCTTATTGCTCGTCTGTCAAACAATCCGAGGTAAACTAATTATGTGAAACTAGTTCGAACAATATAACAGATGTAGACTCATCTGATTGGTTTTCCACGGACAAATATTATGATATTTTGTATTTACAAACGTAGAAATTGGGTAAAACCGTCATCATTAATCCTCGCGCGGAAATTCCTTTATGTTTTCAGGATGTATTTCATTGATAACGCCACATCGATCGCTGTTTCGTTATCAATACAGCACATTGCGGATTAACGAGATTTTGTTAGTATTATTTATTTCATTCATACGAAGTACGTCTTATCTAAAGCAAAACAGATACATACCACCTACTACTAACACGATACTCTCTTGTTATTCCAGACTGAAGTCTGGATACTTCAACATTTCACCATTCAAAGTTATATACGGTATACAATTCTAATTCAAAAGAGAAATTGGAACAAATCATTTATAGTAGTATTCACAAACAACGGACGGATTTTAATAGTTATAAAATACACAAATAAGTGCGAACGGAGAACGTTGGAATCTAAGATACCAAATAATGTTTAAAAAATGTATCTATGAATAAGGTAAAATCTAATAAATTGAAAAACTGATTTGAACAAAATCTAACGATCATTGAACGATGATTGAACAGAAGTTTCAAAACGTATGAATGAGTAAAAATAAAAACATAAACATAAATGTCGCTATTCCAAATTCTTGTAATATTCCGAAAACTGTTTCGGAAGGAATAAGAAAATATACAGATTTAGGAAATGAGATTAAAAGAATTTGGCATTCTCAGACTATAAAATTTTTACCATTTGTTATTTCGGCTACTGGCATTATACCTAGCTCTCTCATTCAAAATTTAAGCGTATTAGATTTGTCAAAGAATTTATATATAATAATGCAAAAGGCAGTCATTTTAAATACATGTAGGATTACGAAATATTTTTAAATATTTATATTGAGGGATCAGTAGGATTTATCGGACCAGTTAGGATTTCATCAGAGCCGAACCTTTTGATATGAAAATATCTGGAGTCGGTGAAATATTTTCCCATTATGTTTCTGGTGGATTGACGTACTATTCTTGTATTTTTTTTGTATTTATTATACTTCTACTATAGTGCAATTACATTGCGTGGATTTACTAGATAATCATTTGTGGAAAAGTGTGTGGAAGGGTTTAGTCTTTCATTTAGGAAAGATTTAACCCGGACATAAAATCTGGAGCACCGTATTAAAATGAATAATATTTTCATAGGTACCTGCTGACAAGCCATAATATGATTGGCTTAACTGGACCTTATAAGGCCACTGTAATTTTCTACATTTTAAAATAAAAATAAAAATAAAAATCGGAATTTATTTCTCGAATGCTAAACTACCGAGTTGCCACTTCATCCTTAACAATGCAACATGTTTTTATACTGATTTTAAACATTTTATCAATCATCTAAATTTTCTTCCCTTTCCACCTTATGTCTTAAGCTTGTTTTCATCGCAAATTCAAAAAAAAATTAGCTAAGTTTTCTTTGATCATAAAAACGGGCACGATTTCAAAGCATTTCATTTTCCGTCAGTCGACATCACCCTAGTTGTCAATCTAAGGGCGTCTCGATCAGAATCAGATGTAATCTTTTGGTTTTCGTAATAATTTCTCACAAATAATTGTTTTTTTTTTTTTTTTAAATAATCTTATTATATTATTACTTAGAATAGACGTTTGTTTTTATATAAGAAAACAAATGTACCTATTAATAATGTGTATTTTATTTCTAATACTGTATTTATGGGAATCTGAATTTCTGTAAATGAGTTTTTTTTTATATTAGTCTTCTATGCAGCGCGTAATACATTTAAATTCGCAATACAATCAAATGAACACAGCGATTTTTTTTATTTTGATAACTTACAAATAATGATTCACAAACATAATGTTGAAAAAAAAAACAAAACATGTTCGACTGTACAATCTTTATCGATGAAAAACATAATCATTCTATTATCTCGGTTATTCTTGAGTTACTAGCAGGAAATTAATTATATTTTGGTCAATCGTTTTAGCAGTTTTTAGTTATCAATAATTTATTATCACTTATTCGGTAAAAGTTACCAGTTATTCGGCCCATAAAAGGTTATGGCTCACTTCGTTAGATAATTTAATGTTTATTCCAGTGTTAGTGATACCGCGTCCACAGTCAATCCTCGGTAATGTAGGGTCTTCCGGTCGCTTCGAAAACATCTGAATTATATCGGCGTTTAAACTTCTCCATAAACCTTCAATATTTTTTTATAAATATATATTTTTTAAATTTATTTCAACAAATTAATAAAATTATTAGTTTTTACCACATTTATTGTTTATAAAAACCGACATGTTTCGTGAGCAACGCTCACTTCTTCAGGGTTTTAAAGATACTCAATAATAATAACTTATTTAGACAATTTAAGAAATTTTTATTTTCGTTAAGAGGCTGATTTGATTCGGATTGCTGGTAGGGAGATGGATTTGCTTCTACCATCAACGCCGCAAACCAAGGAGCGTTTAGTGTTATACCAAGTACACCATACATAATCGATAGTTAACCCCTATTAACGTAAATTGGAAGCTACTTTTCGATTTCTGCTGTAACAAGACCACTTCGATTCGAGAAGCCTTCCAAGTGATGTAACCTCAAATTCAAACTTATTACCCGTACTTAAATGCTTAGCTATTGCGATTTACTCCGATTGACCTCACAGAGATTTTCTCCGATTGACCTCGCCAAGATTAAATGTTTAACGATCTGAACCTACATAACGCATCACATAAATTCAAATAATTAATCCTCCGGATGCCTGGTGAAATTATTCCGCTAGTTATGTCGGGTAAGTTCCGTGGAACCCGGAAACACTTAATCTATTTTTTTGGATTTATATAAATTAATGTTTCTTTTTTTATTTATGTTCTAGTAAACAAATAAGTACAAAACATTTCAGAAATTATAACTCATTAATCTCTTATCCCGATGAAGAAAATATTGTTTTTGAAACATGTCGATAATCTTAATAATATAGTGGTGTTTTCAAAGATATTTGTTTTCATTAAGTCAATAATGACGCCACAAAGTGTATTTGCGAAGTTATTCACGGTGAGTTAATATGTGTAACAAAATTGTTATGCTTTTTTCAATTGCGTAAAGTTTAAAAAATAATTCAATTGTAAACAAAATGATTCATTGTTTGATCATACGAGGAATCATATTTCATTATTTAATTTGGGAAATAATGTTTATGGTTAAGCCCCGTTTGGATATTTTGGCACATTTTAATAGAAGACAATTTATTGATTAATGTAAACAAATATGACAACTGCAATAGTAATATACTTTTATTTATTTTATTTTTAAAACACATTACACATAATTAAGACATTTACATAGAGTAGATATATTAGATCACCATCCTAGGCATTTGCCTGTTTCATGGTGACCAACAATGAAGTATATGTAGTTACTTTGTATGAAATATGAAGTCTAGTGTAAATGATGCTAAAAATTGGAAACATTATAATAAAAAGTAGGAAATAGAAAAAAGAAAGGAGAAAAGAATTAAATTAGAATTAGGTTATACAAATTTACATAACTTTTTTGTTCAATATGTGTGCATTCATGCACACACTATATTTATAGGTGTACACATCTATACATCTTAGTCTTGCGATATTTTATATTAGGACATGTTGTACACCCATGCTTTATATCAATGTGGTAGCTGATAATTATCACGAGAAAATTTAAAAAAATGTTATCAGAATGTAAGTGAATAAAACATGACGCTTTCCTCGGAATCATGGTTTCCTTCAATTTATTGTACTTTATTATCCTCTGCGGTTAATCCCTAATTCATTGTAAACAGTGCAAATTTTGGAAAAAAAATTACAACAATGAACACCAAAAACATAAAAAAATAAAATTTAAAAAATACACACGTGTGCAGTTCACACGCGGTAGAGGAGAAGAGTAAGGAGGCTACGAAGCACAAAGAAGAGACCGATTATTTACGAAGCACCGCACAAAGAGGAGACCTATTATTTTATCTCAAACTCTCGCATATTAAATCCTATATATTATTATGTATGTGTTTGTCGCTTTTTTGTTTCATGGAGTTTCAAATCACAACGGTGCTAAAGATGTTTTCAATTAAAAAAATTGTTCCTACTTATAAAATAACTACTTCTTATCCATGATGGGAGACCCGCGCGGACTTCGAAAGCATTATGTGGTTCTTAGGTAGAAATTTATTTTTTTAAATATAATAATAACTTTGTAAACACCACTTTTATAAAATAAAATAAAAGTGGTGTTTAAAAAGTTATTGTTTTATTTTAAATTATAATGTCACATCACAAAGTAACTGCTTCATAAGAACAAATAGAAATTTATTCTCTTCGCGTAACTAACAAGTGACTTATTGCGGTAGCTACTGAAACGCATTTTTTTATATGAGCTCCACACAGGAGGCCCTGAGGAAAATAATTTCCCTCAGGGCCTATGTCATCTTTGGGGATGCCGTGTGGAGGTTTTTTTAGGGACGAAAGGAGAGGAAAATTCAGGAAAGGAGCATTCTGGGAAGGAAAAAGGTTTGAGAGGTGAATAGGAATCTGGAGTTCAGTGTGTTCTGGTCATCCGCAGCCAAGACCTAGACAAACCTTACCCCATGAACCCAGACACCCCTGCTCAATCACCAAACGTAGTGAACCACTTGGGATGACCTATGGCAGAGGTGTTGGTTATCCAATAAATGGTTCCCAGGGCGGCGGTACCAAAGTACCGGTACAAATTGCAAATTGCATGACATTTGTGGGCAATATACAACTATTGTTACAACTATAACTACATTGTTACGACTATTTTTAAATTCCATCGGTCTCTCGAACCATATTAAGTTTTTCAAATAGCAAATTATGTGTTACAAGCCTTTAAAGCCAAATTTAGATTTTTTTAAATCTGGTTATTCTTTCTGGAAAAATAGAAAAAGTGGATTGGATCTACAAACTTTTATGGACGTACGAATAAACGTGTTTTAAATTTATATTTATAACTGATAATAATCAACATTTACTAAAAATATTTTTAAATACGTTTTTCAGTGAGGGGATAATGAATAATGTAATAATATTCTCAGTAGTAAATCAGCTGTCCTAGAAAACGAGAAACGTTCGCATGTTTATTGAAAAATAAACTATATTATTAATTATAAAACATACAGAAAATAAGAAAAAATGGAACGATCGGGACTCGAACCACCTGAAGCCAATATAATTAAATTAAATATATATTTTTAATGGGAATTCGAAAATAATTCTCGTAATCATCCATTCTTATAAAGTCAAATTTCGTCTAACTAATTCTAATGTGTATACTTTTCTCTCTGTTGCAGCCAATTTTTCGCCCATTTCTTTTTGGGCTAACATAATAGCAACACAGGCCTGGTATATATAGGCACCTATTCACTGTACAAAACAAGCCACCAATTCTGACGAACTCCGACCCACTGTAATCCATCAATACGAATTGTGATAAATACTTATATTTTCGCGTTCGCCTGCAATTTATACTGCTCTTCCATTAAAAAGCATTTGTTTGTGGGTGGATATATAATAATAATAATAGTCTTTATTCAGACAGTAAATTAAATTACATTATTTATAATATTTATAACACTTATCATGCATTGACTCCCTGCCTGTATGTCACTAGTTGACAAAGGCCTCCTCCAACTGTCGCCACTTTTCCCAATCATTAGCTACTCATGTCCATGTACCACCTGCTGTGGCATTGATGTGGCAATTAATACGGTTACATCGTAATCATGATTATAAAATTGAAAGACATACGTTTTTATGTGTTTAGTAAGAAAAGAAGGACCAAACCAAAAAATATCATGGAAGAATCAGGTGGAAATAGGGGAAGAAGTTTATTTTGTTAATGATTTCTCTAAAATATTTGAAGAATTGTGAAGTTCAATAATCTTCTTTTCGTTAGTTTGGTAAGGTGTTTGTGTAAGCACGTATTTTGTGGAAAAAACTTTTTGGACTAAAGCTTAATCGATTCTTCGAAAATTAAAAAAGCAGTTTCTCTGTGGTGGAAGTCTATTAAAAATATATTAATTAAACCGTAACTTTGTAAGCACCACTTTATTTTGCGATTAAAGCGAGCTGACATAAGACGTGCCTTCCATTTTACGGGGCGGACTTAAAGGACAATTTATAATTACAAAAATGAATTAAAGGTAAGGTCAGGTGCAAGCGAGGGCGAACATAATTTGTTCATTCTTGTAGCTGACTGAAGGACAGCCTTCTTCGGGTAAATTTAAACGTTTTAAAGTAGTTTTAACCATCTAAAGCAATTACCTGAAGATTTTTCGATTTATCCTTACTTTGTATCGAGAAACGGACCAAATAAATTTCTTTGAACTCTTTCCTGTAGGTATAAATAAATAATGGCATTGTTCCTATCTTAACGATGAAATTATGGAATTATGTCTGTGGATTGCGTATAAATCAAATAAGCATTCAACATTGTATCTACAAGTTCATTATAACAATTTACATCCGAACCATAATATAATATTTATTAAGAAATCGTATATACAAAGTGAGATTGAATATATTATAATTAAAATATAAAACTTTTTTCCACTTAATTTTATTTGATCGTAACCGGTTTCAGCCTGTTTAGGCCATCTTCAGACTGGTACAAATATTTATAAATCACAGTTTATATACACAAATATGGCGTAGGGGGGGGGGGAGTGGCGGTCTACGATGATTTTATTCGAATATATGTTTTTTTTTACAATTATTACTAAGTGGTCTGTGGCTGTCAAATTTCTAATTTGTTTTTTTTTTCCAGTAGGCTTAAATACCTCGGGCTTGTAGCCTTACTTCAATATTGTTTGGGAAAAAACCTTACAAGTAATATACATTATTAATGACCTAATTTTATTGTCAAATCGTTATTATATTTATGACGTATGAGATTTTTTATTGCTTTTTGAAAGTGAACAAGTAGCGATTTAAAAAGCTGTTATGTCTTCCGCAGTCTGGAACAGAATGGTTCCTCTTAATTTGTTCCGGCAGACGGTGAATGTGTGGAATGTTGGCGTGTGAGGATTCAATAGGAATGCTTCCGCTTCAAAATAGTTGCATCGTTCGCTACAACAAAGTCTTATAAATTTACGTATAATTAATTAACTGTTATCCGAAACTGTAAACTTGGAAATTATCTCCCAGATCTCCAAGACAGATTTGATTAAAATCATTACGCATCGCAGATCACGCAATGTTTCATCAATAATGCAAGCACTTTAATGAGGGATCACCGGGCAATGGACATGGTGCGGAACAAAACAATTCGGCATAAAAACACATTTAGCGAAGCTCTGACCTACTTCATAAATTTGCATTACGGTTCGGAACTTTCTCGTCGATTCACTGCCCTCTATTCCTTCGATTCCAATCATAATCATTGGTTCGATTGAAAATTTTCTATGTTGCATTTTTGTTTCCTGAATAATATGACAATTTATTAAAAAAAAATGTAAATTGTCATCAATAATTGTCATGCGGTCTTACCCGCGGTAAACCAATCGTATTTAGTCAGATGGAAAGGAAAGAGTCCATTGAATAATATAGGAATTATTCAAGGGAGGCGGTGTGAGAGTATTTCATGGAAGTCTACTTAGACAAACGAGTAATATAAATTTCTGCTTTGTAAAAACTAGCTATTCGTCTAAATTCTAAATAATGCGGGATCTTCTTTGTTAAAGTGTTCACCGTAAGAATAATTAAAGTTAAGCAATTTAATGGTAAGTGTAAAGTTTTCATTATCCAAATTCAATTTGTTCTACGTACAGCAAATATATGCCAAAAATATTATTATTGAAGCTTTTCAAAAATAATGAATCCTCTACTAGACCATGTATGCATAATACTAGATCGAATAAAAACGATATAAAAAATATTCCAAGTTATAAAACCACTTTCGGACAAAGAAACTATACATACTTTGCAACAAAACTCCATAACATCCTTCCCCAAGACATAAAACTAATAAAAAATCCTAATGAATACAAATCAAGAATAAAAATATGGCTAAAAGAGGTCAACGAAAAAACCCTAATGAAGACATTAAAAACGACATAGAAGACAAATAAACCATATTTAAATAACTTTAGTCCGCCTCGGCACAGGACCCCCTAGTGAGGAGGACTAAGAAATACAATATTTTATACTTAATTTCACCGTTATATTTTGTATGAAACAATTATTTTATATAGTCGCTAAAATAAAATAAAAAATTTTAAAAAATCCGAATTGAACCAACTATGTTTCATGTTATTATCGTAAAAAAAGATTACCGAGTTTTGACTAGCATAATATATTATTTTTGTTCAGCAAAATAAAATTCACATTTTTTAAAGTCTAAAGTAAACCAATTGGAAACTTGTGGGAGACCCCATTATTTTCGGATAATCTTATTATTATCGAAAAAGCTTCACAAAACATAAGATCTTAAAATAAAACATCCAAGGGCTGAAGGTTGTTTAAACTCCCACGGGACAGGTATGACAGGACAATATTTAGTACCTCCCGTCGCCCATAAAATAGATTAATCCACAGTCTGTCTATTCATGTTCGATATTTCACCGATGTTTACCAAAATCTTCAAAAAGAGGATAAGAAGAGCTTTACCATCTATGTTCACATTTAAAATACAAACATATATAACAACTACAAGTTTGTCATTCAAGAGGATAAACATTTCGTACACATTAATGTGCATTTTCAGGTTTAGCCTGCATTTATTTTTCATCACTATATCCTACGGGATATGATTGACTCGTGGCCGAAAATCACAAAAATCTCCTGATTCAAATGTGATGGTTTATGTAGAAGAGCATAAATGATAGAAGTGTTTCATACAATTTAAAATTGAAAACTGCTTTTACATTAGATATGATTTTAGATTTTCACGGTATTACAGTGATTTATTTTTGGGTTATTATGTCGTGTTGCGCAAGTTTGCCCGATGATGGACACGTAACGATGTTCGAAACATTGGCTAAAGGTATTATATGTAGGTATTTATTTTTGTCAAGTTTAATTCGTGGAACTCCTCGACTTTGACTTGGACGTAGTTATAATTATTATTTTTTATATATCATTCAATTTATAAAAACAGTCAATCCTGTACCCTTCAATAATAGCTCTGCTTGTTTTCCCTTCGTGACTTCTATTTTTCCATCAATTATAATCCATCTATCTAAAAAAAAATCTTAGTCTTTTTTATAATATACACACACGAAGTGGTGATAAATGAAGTTCTGAACTATTGAGATAAATTTGTTATTCTATTTAGTGACTACGTGTTTCTAAACGCCCTTCGTAACCATAATATGCAAATGATTTAAATAAGCCAGTTTTTGATACTACGAGTAATAATTGATAAACTTTTCCTACTCCGTTGAATTTTGCAAAGAAAATGCATGAAACGATATCATGAACAGATTCTCTTGTGACTTTGATTTTCATAGTTCATGAAAGTTAGGTGTGAAAAATTGAATAATGTCAATGAAAATACTATTATAAACTTGGTTAAATAATAATAACGATCTTTATTCCAGGATGTGGGTAGGAGAGTACAATCTCCTAGGTACAGAGTATAAGTACATATATTAAAAACATAGGTAATTATTTTTTTATTTGTAAGAAACAAACAGCTTTTACATAATACATATACAGTGATAAATATATAATTGAACTGGAGTCAAGCCACAGAGGTTTCTTATGCTAAAGTACATCGGAAATTAAGTTTTATTATAAACTAGCTGACCCGACGAACTTCGTACCGCCTCAGAATCAATAACTGTTGAATTAAATTCAGTTTTTTTTTATTAAGTTAAAAAATACACAATGAAGCAATTATCGATGCGCAACTGTCCATGATTTGTTTTTGTCAGTATCAGAGATGGCGTTGTATACCGATTTATATTTTTATGATTTTCTTACTTTTCCACTTCCTTACGGGAATTCGGCAGGCGGGTACAGGTGCCATTGCCCCGGGAACCATTTATTGGATAGCCAGCACCTCTGCAATAGGTCACCCCAAGTGGTTTGCTACGTTTAGTAGCACGTTTTAGCAGAGGTGCCCGGGTTCATGGGGTGACATTTGTCCGGGTCTTGGCGGCGGATGCGTCTGCCCACCTGCTGCGTGGCGGGCCGGATCGGGAGAGACTGGTTGAGGGAGGATTTTTGACCTTTCCAGCTGGACTCTCTTGACCCATTGCCTTGCAGCGCAGTTGGAGCGATGGATTGAATGGATTTATACGTCCGTCACTCCCAAACACACTCAACCCAAGACTCCTACCCACCCCTCATAACTTTTTCCTTCCCAAAACTTCCTATCCTCCCCTTCCTTAAAAAGACCCTCCACACAACATCCCCTAAGATGACATAAGTCCTGAGAGAAATCATTTTCCTTAGGGCCTCCTGTGCGTTAAACTACATTTCATTTCAGAGATTTATTATAATTATTGTATTTTTCCTTTGGAAGGTTGCAGACATACGTTCACCGTTTGTCTTATTTTCGGATATTGATATTTAGTGTGTAAGAAAGGGGGGCAGCATTACATGATTAAGAACAAATGCAAAACAATTAGCGCATTGACATTTGACTTTTTTGAATTTTTGGAATTCAATTCTCAATATTATAGGTACTTATCACAAAATGCCCGCAGCTCTTTCAAATATGAGAATTCGTTCCATACAAAATGTATGGGGAAAATAATTTTCTTAATAACTATATTTTTCGTTAACTTTTGTGCTGTTTTAATAGTTATTATCCTTTCCGGGGTGGAGACAAATCCAACAAATCAAAGATCATCAAAATCGGTGGGGCCGTTCTTGAGTTATAAATAGTGTAACTAACCCGACTTTGTTTTATATATTAATAAGATAAGAGTAGGTAAAGATGGAACAGAATCAAATTTAAAAATAAAATCTATAGTAAAGAAATACAAGAAAGAATGAAAAATATAGTAAAATAAAATTCAGAGAAATAAAAATAAATAAAGAAAGAATAGTATCATTATATAATAAATATTCACAAAAATATGATAAAATCTTTAATTGCGCTCTTATTGGTCCATCGGATCTGAGATTGTGGGAGCCAGTGTCTTTCTCCAATGTTATTCTATGATCGATCCTGAAGTCAGACGGGATTCTATGATGAGAATATTTCTGGAGTGGTTTATCCTCCCCCTTGGTCCTGAAAACTTTGTTCAATAGAGCTTTAAATCCTGGAACTCGCCCTTCTGTAAACATTGTGGAGGCACTGCAGTGTCTGGGAAGTCCGAGCATCAAACGGTATGCATTATTATGTTGCATTAATAGCATTATATTGCATGAATAGTATTATACCTACCATATACACAGATAAATGAACGTGTAGATCAGTGGCGCATCCAGAGACCACCTCCGCACCACTTTTAAGAAAGTAAAAAAAAGTGATAGACAGAGTTTTAAAGTAAAAAGTGATAGACATAGAGCAAATTACTGGAGCAATTTACAAAATGAGCTGTTCGCACTATTTGTTTTCCGGAGTTTGTTTAACAACACATTGATTGCTTTCTTTTTAAGACAGCGATTTCAATTTCTTAAAACGGAAAAAAAACAAGTAATATCTGAAACATGTCTAGCGCGGTTTCAAGATGAATGTCTTTTTGTGTGTATTTGTTTTAAAAGACTTTTTGTCTTTTTACGTCTCGGGCTAATAAATGAAGGCTCATTACCAGATATTACAGAAATGGTGTAAAAAGATCATCTAAAAAATGTAACAAAGATTCCGAGAGAATTAAGCATGTCTCTTTGACCTCCCGACTTAATCTAGAAACATTTTTTTGGCCGAAAACAAAATAAAAAACCGACTTGAAACGGTTGACCTTTGACTTAAGGTTCGCAATTAAATTGTACCCAGACTATTGGAAGGTTCTTTTATCTCGTGATTTTACATTTCTATTATTCTCTTTCTTCATCTCGCTTCCCTAATCACCGTGGAGACTCCAGGGCTTCAACAAGTGTATCTCGAGAGAGCCTAACTGTTTTAACTGAGGAAACCCAAGTCTTTGTTCGAACGATGTCTGTTTTTTTTTCAGAATCTTCTGCCACTTCACTCCTTTTCAACTTTCGATCTTGCGGTGAAGACCATCTCAGCATCTTCTTTGTCGATTACACGACTCTTTTTGATAAGAATCTTTTGAAAAATTCGTAGAATTTTCATTTGCATCGGATTTTATATTACAAAAACAATTTTATGGATATTATTATTTTCTCAGTATGTATGAAATGGTAATGGGAAGTATTAACGTATGAAATGATAACGGAAAGTATGAAACAGTATAAATGTAAAAAATCAGAGTGTGCAATTGAAACGCGGTAGAAATGAAACCTTCAGAAAACTAAAGTAGACAAGAGTGGGAAGGCTACGCAGTACCGCACAAAGAGGAGACCGATTATACTATATCATTCTCTCGCAGGCTAAATCCTATGTATGTTTTGTCTCTTTCTAGTGCGCTATTTTTTGTTACATCGAATTTCAAATCACAACGGTGCTAAAGAAGTTTTCACTCCAAAAATTAACCAAGAGAAAATAAAACAAACCCAGAAAAAGATTTTCCATTGTAGATATCATTACAGATCGAAAGATAGATGAAAAAAAAATCTATAATAAAAAACGAGTGTGCTTTAGACCACACGACTGAAGTAAAACTTCAGCATATAATATAACAATAACAGGAATAAAAATATCCCCATCCCCTCAACTTAACTTAACTTAACTTAATTCAACTTAACTTAACTTAACTTAACTCAACTTAACTCAACTCAACTCTTAAATCAACTTAAGTTTTAACTCAAC
This sequence comes from Limnephilus lunatus, assembly GCA_917563855.2. Lineage (NCBI taxonomy): Eukaryota > Metazoa > Arthropoda > Insecta > Trichoptera > Limnephilidae > Limnephilus > Limnephilus lunatus. The sequence goes on along the minus strand of OU830598.1, from coordinate 70,412,574 downwards.
TCAACTCAACTCAACTCAACTCAACTCAACTCAACTCAACTCAACTCAACTCAACTCAACTCAACTCAACTCAACTCAACTGAACTGAACTCAACTCAACTCAACTCAAATCAACTCAACTCAACCCAACCCAACCCAACTCAACGCAACTCAACTCATCTCAACCCAACTCAACGCAACTCAACTCATCTCAACTCGACTCAACTCAACTCAACTCAACTCAACACAACTGAACTTAACTCAACTCTTTCATTAGCGTTCGCTTTAATTAGCGTTCGCATCAATTAGCGTTTCACTTTCATTAGCGTACGCTTTAATTAGCGTTCGCATCGATTAGCGTTTCATATCGATTAAAGTTTCACATCGATTAGCGTTTAGCGATTGGCGAAATATCCGCCTGCACACTTTGATGTTTCTATACTGAGTGCGCAGTGCGTAAGCTTTCTTTAATTTTGCGATATCTTTTTTATAGAGTTGTTTTCAAATTCATTGATAAGTTTGTATATTTTCTTCTCTTTAATCACGTACCAAGATAGTAAGTAGTCTTGTATTTTAGCGTATTAGGTCCCTTGACTTTATGAGTTGTACAGACTACCATAATACGTTCTGAACACAGTACTTCTACCGTCTGTGAAAAGTAAAAAAGTTTGTTAAAACTTCTTGCAAGCAAACTTTCAAATCAATAACAGTGAAAATCAGACAGTTTTATGGCGGGAGATATTTTTTTCTTTTTTACGAACGTGCACCGATTTTAATTAACCCTGTGATACCGGCTTAATTCTCGTCATAATAAAATTTTAAAAAGTTGTTTCACTTAAATCCATTTTTTGTGGACAGATGCCAAAGACGCAATAACAGTATTTAAAATTTTGGATAAAATTATTGTAAAATACAAATTCCATAAAACCATATTCTATAATTTAGATATTTTAGAAAATAATTACATCCGGCATCTCCTTTTTATTTCTGAAAAATTTATATTTCGATTATTAGGGGGCATCCATTAATTATGTGAGCTCCAACGCGGGGGGGGGGGGGGGTCAAGCAAAATCTCACGTTACTTGAAAAAAATATACGAATTGGCCCAAATTTATCTCACCGAGGGGGGGGTCTAAATTGGAAGAAAAACTGTTCATGTAACTATTGGATGCCCCCTTATGAGATACGTAGTCCATATTAAGAAATATACATTTCGGCAATGGATCGATCGATCAAATCGTTCCGCTGTAAATTTAATTAAAATCAATATCTTTACAATGGAATAATTTATTGATTAAATTCTAATACTGCATATTTCATTACGAGCCAAATCACGAATCATGAAAAAGAAAAGAATCAACACCAAGCGGTTTACGCCGTTTGCGGTTGGTTCGTTACATGATTCGTGGCTCGGTTCGCGGTTTAGCTCGCCAGAGAATACGCAACTTAAGATTCCGTCGCATCTGGGAATTCCCAGAATATTTTCTGTTTCTAATTTTTCATTTGTTAGTGGTTAATTTTGTAAACCGTTAAAAAAATTTCTAGACACATTCTAGTATGATTCCAGTTAAAATGTTTATTTCAAATCATATTTTCAAGGAACATTATTTTTCAGCGGGTTAAGCGAATTACATTCTATTGGAAAAGTAACGATGTTAGAAGTTTAGGATTTTGCTAAAACTCAGAATTTTAGAAAAACTTTTCGGTGTGAAAAAAATCATTTCTTTCGATATGTAACGACCAATAATATAAATAAGGGTTAACATTAAAAAAGAGTATCTTCGTGTATTGCACCGCATTTATTTTTATTAATATTTTTTGTGAATAACTTTTTTTTTTCAAAAGTCCTAAATTTTCTATTACTTGACAGTACTCAGTGTCATTTTGAGAGTCTCAACCTACTCACAACGACGAGGTTTTTCACTATTACGTTAATAAACTAACAAGATAAATAAAGAAAATGAATTTAAGTCACTTAGTTATATTTAAGAAGTTTGATAATGTCACAGGAATAGTTGAATTCCTCGCAAATAATGCAACAATGGAAATGCATTATGGGTGCTCCGATCAGAGGCGGGTATTTTAGTATTGCATTATACTTCCTGTGCGCCCAACATCCGCTGCATAATTCTATTACGCCCTTGCGGGGGTTTTAATTTTTTATACTGGAGCTAGCGAAATTCCGACAGTTTGAATTATTGGCACTGATGTTTACCCATGTGGTAGATACAGCCTTTTCCAGTGGTGGCGTTTTTCAAGCTGTGTAATGGTAATAACATTTTTAGGTACCTAAAAATGCGAAATAGGTGCTCGGTAGTGCCGCCTCCTGTTCAGTAATAGTGTTATATAGCCACCTTTTCCATTGACTTGTGAAAATGTACTCGTGTAAAACAACAAAATATTTCTCACGATGGCTAGATCATCTAAATGGTTGTAGACGCTTAAGCCGTGGTTTTGATTATAAAAAACTGATGGCTATAGCAGGAGACCAAGCGAAAAGTCGTTTCCTTGAGTCGACCAGGTTTCTGCAAGTATTGCAGCGCTAATGCGGGTGACAATTAAATTTAAAAAAAACGAGTGTGCTTTAGACCACACGACTGAAGTAAAACTTCACAAACTTATGCCAATCATTAACAATCTAACAATAACAGGAATAAAAATATCCCCATCCCCTCAACATCCCCATCAACTCAACTGAACTGAACTGGAACTGAACTGGAACTCAACTGGAACTCAACTCATAATAATTCATAACAACTCATAACAACTCATAACAACTCACTACAACTCATAACAACTCATAACAACTCATAATAACTCATAACAATTCACAACAACTCATAACAACTCATAACAACTCATAACAACACATAACAACTCATAACAATTCATAACAACTCATAACAACTCATAACAACTCATAACAACTCATTACAACTCATAACACTCATAACAACTCATAACAACTCATAATCCCTCATAACAACTCATAACAACTCATAATCCCTCATAACAACTTTAAACTTTCGCTTTAATTAGCGTTCGCATCGATAAGCGTTTCACTTTCATTATAGCGTTTTATATAGATTAGCGTTACACATTCATTATAGCGTTCCATATAGATTAGCGTTACACATTCATTAGAAAATTTCATATAGATTAGCGTTACAAATGGTTCTTTTTCGTAACATATTCATCATTTTACCCCCAAGTGTCGAGGGTGCGTAAAGACGTTTTACTTCAATAATTAAAATGATATTCAAACCAAAAAATTAATTATTGTTATAAATGTTTTTTTGTTAAATTTATCAATTTTTTAACATATTCTTAAATTAAACTTTTGTTCTTATTTTCGAGCTTTTACAATCATGCACATTACAATTTACAATATAGTTGCGAAGTCCATCTTTTATATTGGTCCTCGGGCCCATCGTCCGAAAAACAAACTTTCTGAAGCTTTTACCGGAGCGCGGGCGCCCGCCTCGGCATGAAGCAGGGCTTCACAGACCATGTCCCGTGGTTTCATTTCAAACAAAAAGTACACAAAACATTCAGCAAATACGACAATTTGAAAATATCATACATGTTTTAAAGGCATATTAAAACTTTCGCGAACTCAATAAGCTGGAATGTACAAAAAGCTTTTGGAAAACTGAATAATGATTTTAAAAAGCATTTAAAAAAAAAATGTAATAAAGTAAAACCGAGCAGAGGTCGTATCCACGTCATCAACTTGTTTCTTATTATATTGATGAGTGACTTACCAATCTTCTATAGTCGACAGTTCCAATATTAAAAAGTGGGTCACCTTATCATTTTAGTACATGCATTTGAGTTCGAAGTATTACAAATCTAAGTCGTCCCAGACAAGAACTTTTATACTTCACAACGATAATATCATATTATTTTTAAGGTAAATATATTAACGAATAAGTACCTACGTAATTAATGTTAAATGTCTACTTCCTCCTGGGCGAATTACCATCGTGTGAGTTTCATGAAAAAAACATTTAAATTTTTTTGCTTGTTTTTATAACTGGCAATACAATAAGAATTTTACCATTCGAAAGAAACGTTCGTACGCGAAAATTCTAAAGAAATATAAACAAACAAGACGCGTGAGAAGGAAGATTTTTATGAATGGATTTTAGGTCGATTGTCGATGACGTGTATACGATCTCTCCCAGGGACTAGTTTGCTGACAAAATTATTACCGATTGTTTTTATTTTTATTTTTTATTTTTTTATTGATCTATATACGTGATGTTTACAATATATTATTCGATGCCTGTCTCGCTAGGGTATACCTGTGTTGAGACAGGCGTTACATTTGTTACATTTGTATTATGATATCGTCATTTGTGTCATAAGTGGTTGAAAACGGTTCCACAACAATAAAGTTGCATTTCAATACCCCTTTGAAAGGTTATTTAAAGTGATGAAAAAAAATTGGTTAAATAGGTTTCGTTAATATGGATTATGGGCTATTTGAAAAAAAAAATCATTATCAAATTTTCAAAGGAGTGATTGCACATTGTTGAATTATCCGGTCACTGTTGAAAACTCTCACAAATATACTAGATTTTTTTATTATTTTATAACGATTTGCTGGTCCATCATATGTCATCAATAGAGTTTTTGTGGTAGAATAAGACTGTATGGTACGAACCCCTGAAAGACTAAGGAAAATTTCTTATTAACGAACTAAGCTATTAGAGACCTTTCAAATAAGATTGCGCTATTTTTAATCAACCAATAATGAAGCCTCTCACAATTTGCATTGTTATGATAAATAATTTAATTATTGCACCGAGGAAGTGGTGTTTGGTAGTTAATAGTGTTTCAGGTTCAGTTTATCGAGTTTCCTTCAACGGAAGCAATCTTCCGAATAGGCCCTCCATTGATATGCTTGTTGTAAAATAGAAGCATTTCATTGACAAAAATTGGCCACAAAATAAACAATGTTATTTTATTTAAAATAATCAAAAATCACTTTTATTGTTTTAATACTGCATATGTTTAAAGTAAGCATAAAAGTGGTTAAAACTTAGTGTTGGTTACTTTTAAATACAATGGTGCCACAACAAAAGTTAGCTTTTCAAAAAATTGTGTAATATTTTTATGTTACACTATTATTTACCTGATAATCTGGTATGGTCTTGGTATGGTATGGTATGGTATTGGTCTTTAAGAATATTATCTTAAGTTTTTGAAGATTGTAAATATTTCTTTTTTTCATTTATAAAAAATAAATAATTTAATTGTGATTGTGATTCACAATCATTGTTTTTTATTTATTTTAGCAATCTTTTTCTAGCCGGTTTCGAGACCCATTGTTTCGACAAGAGCCTCAAGGCATTCCTGTATCGCGCTTCTTTACTGGTTTCGGTATATTGCAGTACCCGATTCTCTTGTAAAAGTCATTCTTCATTCTCATCTTGCGGTTATTTTTTGCCTTCCAAAACATGTATTTGTTTCTTCTGTGAAATTTTCAATTTGAGAGGCTGATGTTGTTACCGCCGCCCTGGGAAATATTTACTGGATAACCAACATCCCTGCCATCATGGTCACCCCGAGTGGTTTGCTGAGGTTTGTCTCGTTCTTGGCGGCGAATGCTTTTGCACACCTCCTGCGTGGCGGACTTAGCATAGCTACCCGGACTCTCGAACCTCTGTAGGCTCTCGTGGCAGACTGGATTTACGGAAATTGCGACCTATTGAGCCCGCAAGTGACCAGAATGCTATTATGTGAGATGTTAATTAATGAAAAAGATTAATACTTAATAAATTTATCATATTAAAATAGGTATTCGCATTCATCGTTTTTTTATTCTGATATAATATTTTACATTTTAAAATATAATTTAATAATGTTGGTCTGGGTGGCTTACCCGTGCTGAGGCCCCCATTTATATCTTTTCTCTATTTATACATATTACGTATTTTCTTTATCATGGCGAATGACAACTTTGTATGTTTTATATCGGTGTCCTGCATTCATACATTTGTTCCCAAAACATTCATAAATAAAACAAGGTTTTTCCCACAAAAGGGAGATGAAAAATCTACCAACATCGATGGGGCAAAGATATAAGTCCTAAGAATACAGAATAAGATGGAGGTTGCTCGTAGTTTTCAAATTAAGGGATAATCGTGTTTTATACATGACCGTTTTATCTGCAAAATAACTGAATAACGTTAAATACTGAATGATTTCCTACACTGCCCGCAAAAATGTTAAATGCTGTACCATTCTGCCCGACCTCAATAATTGTTAAAACCACAATACAAACTTTTCATATAATAACTCACCACTAGCGCGTTTTCACCGAACTGCCTACACCTACCTATGCAGGCCTTTTCGACATATATTCAAAACCTCTCCATCCTGCCTCAAAAAAAATTGCTGGGTGTATCTGATATGTATTTATTTAATTTTAAGTTTCTACTACTATTTTTGTAATGTTAACTAAATAGTGTGCCTACTTTTATTATCTCTTAAAATTGTTCGATACGCATAATGTTTATAAAGACCGCAAGGGCGTTCAAAGAAAATCTAAGAGCGAATAAATTCTGCTATTTTTTTAATGTCCCACGCGTTTAAAGCGTACTTCGCATAACTTCACCGAAATATTATAACTTACATTCCGTGGCATATTGCTTAATTTAAATGAATAATGATCTTCTAACTTTAATTTTAGAGTTAGTTTTAATAGTTAAAATAATTTTCAAAGTTTTAATTTTTCAAGTTCCCCGAAAACAACCGTATGTATGGTGAATCGTGTGACGTCATCGCTATCCAAAAGTTTTATTTATTTTCAACTGGTGTTATCATTTTGTATGAAAGAAGCTATGAAACTATTTAATAAGTAAACACATTATTTTATTTATTATATTATATTTATTTATCATATTATTATATTTTCCAATATTATTCCAGGAGAGTGGCATAAAAATTGTTTGAAATTATAATTTTTTAGCTTTAGCATCGAAATCAATATTATGGAAACCGAAGCATCGCCTGAACAATTGTAAGCAACTGATAAGATACAGCGCCGAATCAGCTGTTCGACGTCCGCCATTTTGGAGGGTTGGCCGCAGCTACCACATGATCGGTGTGGAAATAGCATTACGATATTTTTTGTACAGTTTAAAGTTTTTAAATAAAAGAGATAAACTATTAGAGATACCTCTATTTTTGATACTTAATTATTTAGGCCTAAATAATGTTTCAATATACACAACAACTTTTAAAGATTAAATCTCTATAAACAGTATGTAAATAAACCAATAATATGAAATGTTGATAATACCGATGGCTTGCATAATACATTTCAATACAACTTGCAGTGACGTCAGCATTAAAAATTAAATAATACCAACTTGACAGTGTGTTTTAATGACACGATTTAAAACGGACTTTTTAATAATTTTTTTAAAACTCCACGTTAAGTATTATTTAATAAAACTTATATATTCAGAATCAGCTTTATTGGTCTTTAGACACTAATCTGCATCAATTGGCAGATTCACGATGGATTTTAAGAGCCACGTTAAGCAATATAAAACTCGATCCTGTGCAAGGTTTAACAAATTAGTCAAATTTAAAAAATAATACTTGTTACAAAAAAAAAAGTTTATATCCGTAGCTTTTTGTTCACGAAATCTACACTGGCGATACAACCGACTGCAAAGTATGTATGTCGTTTCGTGACGTTGTCTACCGAGCATCAGTATATAATATATATCTTTCTCCTGCCAAATTTATTGCATATTATATTATTATATTATTATAGTAGCTACATATATTTATTATTTACAACTTATCCATAAAAAAAAACATTTTTTTTATTTTAAATCAAATCTCAAAACTATGGTCGCCCTAGAAGTCTACAAGTTATTTTATAATATACTTATTAGCGCCCTCATCTTAGTAGGTATCCATAATCTCAATCTGTTACAAACTTGCAACAATTATAAAGATAATATTGTTCTTTTAACATCCATACAATTTTGTGATATTTTGTTAATTTGTAGAATTGTTAAACTCAACACAGGCTTGTCCTACAGAGTTTATAAATTGTATATGTGTAAAGAAACAATAAATAAATAATATATCATTGCCGATGCTACCAAGGGCATCCATTGATGTTCTATAGTCCCTGCCTAGCTCCCTCGGGTCTGCAAGAAAGATTTTTTGATACATTCATGGTGCGGACGACGGACATCCTGTTTCCTTCAAAGTGGGCCCGAGATTCGTAAGAACATTTACGAGGGTTGTACTGAGCCATTGAAAAAGAATTCCTGACCTAAATAAATCCGCAAAATGTCTTTTTAGAGCCGCAATTTTTAGAAAAGGCACAAAAGAAAACTAAATAAACCCGAAATATACACATAAGCACAAATTATCATTTTATGCAAATTAACATTTTTGGCCGGCTAAGTGAATTATTTTTTTGGCAACAGTGTGGAATAAAATTATTTTGTGTGTTAATAATGTGAAATATGGCATTTCTCGTTATTGTTTTACTGACAAAAGAATAACATTTTGTGAAGTCCATTGTTGAAAATAATTAATTGGATTATTCTTAACTGATACAATTTGATAATACGAGGGGAGAAATAAAACAAAATTCGCTTTTTAAATATATCTATTCGAATTTCTCTTTTGTTTTCTTGATTGAATGAAATGGAATATTGGAAGTGGAAATTAACCATTTTAAGGCATCTATCTGATCGAGCTGAAAGTCAGCTGATAGACTCGCCGTTTATATGCCGATTTTCTACAAACTTTTGGAGACACTCCTGCAAAGACACGCTCACATATTGAACGCATTTCTTTGAAATTGGATGAAATCACTTGATTAATATATTAAATAATTGTGAGCCCTATCCAAATGGGACGTGGCTAAGGTGTTAGCGTTTGTGATTCCAGTCTCTGAAGAGGAAGGTTCAATCTCAGTCAAACCAAAAAAAGTTTTAAAAGACATTTTAAAAGTTCACAGCAGTCAGCCGGTGGGGAGAAAGTTTCAATACTAATTTAAACCAAAATAAATAAATTTTTGAAATTGGCTACTAGCTGGTCAAGGAATTGATGTAACTAGGTCAAATATTGAAAAAACATGGACGATAGTTTAAAAAAACTTGTTTTTTATGGTTTGATTTTTTTACAGTGTAAATAACGTAGTCGGAATATTACTAATGTAAGGACCAAATAAATTTGCAGTTATTTTTTTTCTGGTAGAAAACAGTCTCTTTATGGTTTGACATATTTAATGAAATAAAACAATTACTTTGTTTATAACCTCGATAAATGTTTTTTTTAAACCGACTGGTTCTGCTTAACACCATCATCATCTGGGTATACAATTAAACTGATAAAAAATATATATCGTGTGAGCTTATATACTACATATAGAATGAGACAAAACATAATATAAAATAAATGAATATTGAGAAAGTATGAAAATAAAATCTTACATAGTAATAGAGAAAGAGAAAGAAAATTCCCTTTCTTTCGTCCGTCTCATGATTCCATTAGGTGTTAAAACAAAAGATGTAACAAAATATTTTGAAAATATAGTTCCTTACTAAAATCTTTAAAAAGAATCACAAATAATTAATAATTAATTTTGTATAATTTTTTTTTGCCGACAATTACCGGTTTTAGCATAACAGGGCCATCTATGTGGCACAATTTTTTCCTAATCTCTGGTATATATACAAAACATTTGGGGAGAGGGGTATCAAGGATGGTAAATAATGATATTATTAAAATTATATGAGTTTTCTCATCTTCGTAGCTATTTCGTGTTTCATAAATGATTTTGCAAATCGTTTACAAATATAAAAAATCTAAATACAATGGATTTGCTCTACGAACTATCATCATCAAAAATAGAGATATTTTACAGGTTTATCTAACCTTTCTCTTGTGAGTTTTTTTCTTATGGCATTATAATTCATATAACCTGCTTTCATACTTGAGAAAAGTAAATCAATTTGCACATTGAAGATATTTTAAATTGAATCCAATTTATAAAACTAAAAAGCATTCATAAATTTATTTCATAAATTCAGCATCCTGCCCAATCAACTTCCTATTAATATAATACACACTAGTAACCAGTGATTATTGACAATATTTGGAGTAAAAAAAAAATCTAAAATTTAGGGCTCTGGTGGAATTTTTTATGTTTTTTTTTACTTAAACCATGGAAAATCAGTAAGGATTGGACAGTTAGAGGCGGGGAGAAGGGTTCGTTGGTTACTCGACTGAGAAACCAGTGATGAAATGTTTTATTATTTGATTTTGAGGAAAAATAAATTATAATTATTAAAAACACACGTGAAAAGTCACGGGAGTTTAAAATTTAATTAACATTTTTTATTCCAAATAATTTCAGGAATAACTGGTTAAAGTAAGTCAAGTAGCTATGTCCCTAAACACCTTGTACATTTGGGCTTTGGCGGAGGTTTTCTTGTAAAACTTTGTGAGTTACCCGGCAGATCTCAAAGTTTAGAGTTGGTAGGTAAATATAGATAGGTATCTTTACCTAATTATTATCTTGTATTTGACTTAACTGCTTGATCGTCTTAATTAAACTTCCGTTATAATTTACACTGGTGCGAAAGGCGCTTTCAGGCGATGTTATTCGTAAACGGTGCTTTTTAAAATGATCCAAAAATAATAATAAAAAAAATAATAATTCACCAAAGTTTGGTAATTAAACACAACTTGATTGACTACCGTAATGTACCATATTACGAATATGAACCAAATTCATTTTTAGAAAATTTATTATGATAAAACTATTCTAACAGACAGAACAATTAGTCATAATGGACCCGATATAGTTTTACCTGACAAAATTAAAAAAATAACTTATATCATTAATTCCAAATTCTTGTAATATTCAGAAAACTGTTTGTGAAAAAATAAGAAAATATACAGATTTAGGAAATGAGATAAAAAGAATTTGGCATTCTCTGACTATAAAAATATTACCATTTGTTATTTCGGCTACTGGCATTATACCTAGCTCTCTCATTCAAAATTTAGGCGTATTAGATTTGTCAAAGAATTTGTATATAAAAATGCGAAAAGCAGTCATTTTAAATACATATAGGATTACGAAAGATTTTTTAAATATTTATTTTGAGGGATCAGTAGGATTTATCGGACCAGTTAGGATTTCATCAGAGCCGAACCCTTTGATATGAAAATATCTGGATTCGGTGAAATATTTTCCCATTATGTTTCTTGTGGATTGACGTATTGTTTTTTATTTATTATAATTATATAGTGCACTTAATTCATAAAGGTATTGAAGCTGTCTTGAATATGAAGTAATTTATTTTGATAATGATTAAAACCAAGATACAAATAAAGAGCCTTTTCAAGCGGCGACAATTTAATTAAATTTTTAAAATAAAAGAATACTTATTGTGGCCTAACCATAATAGTTAGACATGTCGCGACCTTTTTTGTAAATAATGATGTGTTTTACAAAGTCGTAGTACATTATTTTATTCTATCATCAATAGTTTTCGCAGCGCACGCGATGTAAAGAATATTTTAGGTATTTTTTTTACACCTTGGGTTGCATTATTGAAGTTTTAGTAAGGATACCTATTTTTTTTTGAAAATAAAATATAGTCTATGTTACCCAGGGATAGTGTAGCTTCCCAACAGCGAAAGAATTTTTCAAATCGGTTCAGTAGGTTCGGAGCCTATTCAATGCAAACAAACAAACAAACAAATCTTACCTCTTTATATAGTGTAGTAGAAGTAGATTAATAAAATTGTACTTATGTGAAACGCTAGGAAAAACGTCGATATAATAAAAACATATGTGGTGGTTTTAATAATATCAACTAATTCGTTGTAAATATTAATCAAAAATAGTAATTTCACATCAAGCTTCGACTTTAATTCATTATTTTAATAGGCGATATTTGTCAAACATAGAAATTCTTTTTTTTATTAGTGATAATATATTACAAAAATGTTTATAATACATTACTCCCGATGAGTTTAATAAAACGCATTTCGGGAAGGACAACATTATACAACCAAAAGAAAATTATTTTTACATAAGAATATGTATTTTAAGGGTAGTTCAATAAAGAGTACATATATTGTAAACCGGACTAACCACATTTGATACAAAGAAGTATATACAAGAAAGACATCTTAATTCATCACTGGAGCAAACAAAATCCTTTCAGAGCCTTTGCCAATGTTTTTTTTGTTGTTATGCTTATGTGCGACGTTTTGTAAGGAGTTAATTCCAAATTTCGTCATGTTAGTAGATGACGATAGGTGTATCTGATTTAGTTATCGTGTTTTGTGCTGGTGTATATCGGAATTAAAGGCTGGTTTAGTGTTGGTGTGTGAGGAGTGTTGAATTATTTGTATAATGTGAATCGTAAAGGGAAGTATTTGTGTCAGTGAGTATATATCTTTGATATGTGAATCCCGTGATACATGGTATAGCCATATATATCCTTATAGCTCTATTATGGATGACATGTATTTCGGATATTTGTGTAATGGTTAGCTACACTGTAAGGAAACAGCTCGCACGAGGCTCTGGAACTATTAAACAATAAATCCCTACATAAGTGATCTTTAGTGATTTGAAAGAAATAACTCCCAGGACCCAGCCAGTTCAATGAAAATGACTTTTTGTTAAAGAAAGAATTCCCAAATTTGAAAATGTTTGATCAATTTCACGAGAAGTCAGTTGAAAAATAGCTTATTTTTGAGACATGACAATGGATACATCCACAATACTTTCTATCTGTTTATTTATTCAGTGTCTGGAATAAACGTAATGGTCTACAAAGTTGACTTTGAGGAGAGAGGTGGCGGGTTGGAAATCCTCTACAAAAAGAATAAATTCATATTTGCTTGCCGGTTTAATTGTGAATTAATAAAAACGGCTTTACAATAAATTTGTCTGCATGCCACAACAGAAAAAAAGGTAATTTATAATATTGTTTTATTTCTTTGTTTTGAAGAGTTTTAATTTTCAATGTAGATACATTTTTTTATTTAAATTTTATATTTTCTGCTACCAGTTTCGACACACTTATTTCAATCACAAGCAAACTTAACACTAACTTAAAAATTCTGTACAAGTACAAAAATTAATAGATTTAATTAGGTGGGGTTAGTGGGAAGGGTGATTTTAACGATGTTCCCATGTAATGTTGACTCCTCCCACCGCTCTTCCCCTCTCCCAAAATCACCCCTCCCCCTACTCCCACCTAATTTAATCTTATCATTGTTATACTTGAATTGAATTTTTAAGTTAGTTAAGTTTGCTAATGAATGACACGGATGTGTCGACACCGCTAGCAGAAAATTTAAAATTTATAGTAACAAATGTACATTGAAAATTAAAACTCTTCAAAACAAAATGATTTCATAATAACCTAATAGTACGGACATTAAGTAACTTTCATTAGTAATAACTAAAAGGGCACAATTTAGTCATCCAATTTTTGCCTCGAATGTAATAACCTTTTTAACTCGACCCGACATCGACACTCGTCAACATACATACATACTTAGAAACGATAAAACTTTTACAAATTGTGTAATTAATTGCACGATGTTAAGAAGCCGGTCGTCTAAATTGATATAAAAAACATTATATAGTTATTGCAATGTTATATTTACAATAATCGAATGAAAACACGTTGTGAAAACCACACACTACAGAACATCTACTTTAGTGGTCGGCGCAAGACTTGTCAACGAACTACGAAAATTACGAAATCAACACATGCGATATTTGGTTCCGAAATTCAATTTCCGATTCAGTTTCCCAACTTTTTATTACTCTTTTTGTTTAAAATCATATCTAAAGATAGCAGCCAATAATATGTGCGTTAAGAAAATGAAGATAATGGTGGTAGTTCTCAGTCGAAGTATGATGTAGTTAAAAGTGACCGAATTGAATATAAACACCTTAGCTCAGTCGATAGAGTATTTGCCATGTAAGCAGTAGGTCCTGTTTTCGTGTCCCAGAGATGCCAATATTTTTTTCTGATTTTTCTGTCTTCAGATTTTCGATTGAGTTTCGCTAATATTTCATTAAATCTTTTTTATACGGTCGTGCGTATGAGGAAAGCTGAATGTACGATGCCACAGATTAACATTTAGGCACCGAATTCGACCTCAAAATGGATCAGCTTGATAACATTGTTCATCAAAAAACACTTTAGTAACAAAATTACCAGTGTATGCCTATTATATTACCTATATTCGATGCCACAATAAGAATATGTAAATTACCAGCTAGTTCGGGGCATGCAATGCCACTTAAGTAAAGAAATTGTTTCTGCCTGCGTGTACTTTTCCATTCGCCCCTGTTTCCCTTCCGCCTCCCCTTCCCCTCCCGCGTCTCTACCTCTCCACTGCCTTCACCTTCCCCTCTTTCGCTTCCAGCGGTCCCACAACTACTCCCCCTCCCGCATTCCCTTTCCACCTTCCCCGCATTTCCCTCCGACAATCCCCTCCCCCTATTTCGTTCCGCATCCCCACCTTCCGGATTCCCCTCCCCTTCCCCGCCTTACCTCTTCCGCATTCCGCATCCTCCAATTGCGTACCTCTACTATCTTTCCTGTCTTTCCCCCTCCTTTGTTCCCCTTCCTCCCACCCGTATTCCCCTCCCTCCTTCATTCTCTGCTGCCAAACATAATGAAATACTCATTATGTTTGGCAGCCACAAAAAGTCAGAACTCAACAGCATATATGGAAGCATATTTTACACACACCTAGCATACCTACACACACAGTCTTACACGACAACTCGCGAAAGTTTCATCGCAACCGGATGAATAGTATAGGAAATAATTTCATAATGCCAGAGCTGACTATTATATATAAAAAGCGTCGCGCGCATGCACACATTGCACACATCAAATCACCAAAGTTTCATGGCAATCAAATGAATGGTATAGGAACGCTTGTAGGACAAACACAGAAACATTCATTTTTATTTCAAGATTGTCCTGTGGCTTATTTATTTACCACTTACCACTGCTGCCCTTAAGACTTGACTCTTTTCGTGTAAGCACACTTGCGATGTATAGGTTCAAGTTAAGTGTGCTCTTGAACTCGGATTTTTAGCGGGAAGCGGAACCTACTCCTACTCCTTTTTCAAATCGACCTCTCCCAGAGAATGCGGTCCAGTACTCGGACCCAAACCCGGAACACGGCGGTCCGAGCAGGCGTGCGGGTGCGGTGGTTTGGCAATCCGAGTTCGGTCTCTCGAATTCGCCGGCTCCGGTCGAACACACGCGTGTCTCGGTTCGAGCCACTCGCAAGTCGGGAGCAGGTCGCGCGTTCGAGTTCTTTTGCGGGCTCCGGCTCCGTTCGAACCGGTGCGTCTCGGTCCGAGGCATTCGCGAGTCGGGAGTGGCTCCTGGGACCTGTCCCAAGAACTCTAGTACTTTTAAAAGGAAGCTCGTCTCGGAGACCTTCAGCAAAATTCAGAACTTACCCATCTCTGCTTCTACAGTGTGGAACCCTCATTGTTCTACAAACAAAGCAATAGAAAGAGTTCAGGAAAAGTTTATGAAATATGTCTCTTATCGCGTGCGAAATGATGAAAACTGTGTCCCCGTAAACCTTAAATCTCTTGATCAACGCCGAGATATCAGAGACCTATTAATGCTCTATAAGATTATTTATAACTTCATTGATAGCCCATACTTACTCCAAAATATTCATTTCAGATGTCCATTAAGTTATTCGATCTCCGGACACATTTTATATCCTTAAGAGCAACACAAATTATCTTGAAAATGTATTTATAAGAAGAAGCTGTAGCACATTTAACAGATTATGAAATAGATTCATAAACCTGGCAGTAGGCTCGGTAATAAATTATTACTTACTTCTCAAGTAATTCGTCTAGCTTAAAGGTTAACTGGCATCTTCTACATCAGTAGAATTAATAACTAACCTAACATATAATTATATAATATTATAATTTGATCTGCCTGTCCAATATTCACAACCAATGTCCCTGACAGGTTGTCATCCGCATCCACCACCTTCAGTTTCCGGCACCCCAACCCCACTCCTGTCCTCTCCCTTCTTCACCACTCATCGTCCCTTCGTAATTAGTTAGCCAGTTAACTAAAGATTGCTAAACGTCACCAGTGACCAACCGCCACGGACGCGACCCGTACAATTCGCTAAGCGCCTCTGATTGCTTTATATTCCTTATTGATAGAATGTACGGCAGTTAGATATAATATATAAGCTAAGAACTGTATCTTGATTTATAAATTGCTTTAGTGTTAATGATACCTACATTACAAAAAATTTAATTTTCAGACTGTTAACGGTAAAAAAAAAACAGTCGATTTAATAAAACGGTAGATTTGCATAAAAATCAAACAAAAGCCAGGCAGCTTTGTCTGCAGGCGCCCGGTGTCTGCCCATACAGCTATATCAAACTTCTGCCATAGACACTGTCTTTTATATAATTAGATAAATAATGAAATTCCACCATCATTATCTGTTATTTTTTTATTTTCATTATGTGTGCATATAGTACTTGATTTAGCTCAAGCTAATAAATTAGTAGAATTTTCTATTTTAGACTTATTTTCATTTATATTTCATCATGATAGATGTATCGAAAGGAAAAAAACTTGAATAATAATGTGAACAGTAACGGGTTGAAAAGTGGTGAAAGCTTTAGGAACAAGGATAATCCTCACATTTTCAAACATCTATCATAAAAAAATCTCTATTATAAACGTTCTTGGTTCGGGTTTACGTCACTCATAAAAAATACCTACATTTATAAACAACATATAAATCCAAAGCGTCTCATTATTCACACGTATTCAAACAAGATGTCGGTTTGGCAGGTAGAATCGATGAACAAGCACGTCAAAATTCAGATAAATAATACTTTATCTTGGCCAAACACCGACCGTTCTGGTGTCGTCAATCGCCACCGTATTAAATTATAATATTTCTCGGGTAAACTTACCTTGACTCTGGGAGTTTACTCGGGAAGAATAATATGATGCCAAAGCAAACAAGAATGTTTGGCGAAAACATTCCAAATTACGGTGGGTGGAACTAACTGGAACCAGTGATATAGAAAGATAAGTCAGTCTTTTATATCTTTCTGCACTGAACGTGGAACCCCTATCAGCTTTTCCTTTCTTAACTCAGTAAAAGTTCAAAGTATTCCTTTCCGATGGAGAAATAGAAAGCATATTTTATATGTTTAAAAATCACAGAGATGCATTTATGGCTTGCAGCTGCATCTTGCCTATTAAATGAAATAGTGGTTATCAATTAATATGTTAAGGGTGTGTCAATTATTTCAACTTTTGAATTCTCAAAATCCTCAAAATTTGAGTCTCAAAAGTTGCGTCTTACAAAGAAAATGAGAACTGCATTAAAATTTAATTTTTGAAAAATGGTTCTTAAAACATATATTTTTAACTTCTTCAAATTTGACTTTTTAAATAAAGATTATTGTGGTAAAAACAAAGTGTTTTTAATTATTTAATTAATATATTTTAAAATTATGATAATTAATATGTTTTTAAAATAATTTATCTTTTAACGTTCTTTTGTTTATGATTTAAATTTATGAATACAATAAGTCTACAAGAATACTGTTTTTTTCCAGAAAAAGTATTATTTTCTCCTTTTATATTTTTGACAAACACATCACTAATGTTTAAAACAAAAATTTTGAGGTCTTTCTACTGCAGTTATGGAATAAAAAAAAAATTTGCTATAAAATATGAAATATGGACTCTTTGTTTTATTTTTTTCAAAAATGGCGAAATTAATATATTTTTAAAAATTTCCGGCTATTTAGCGAGCTGATAGTGAAAACCAATTTCATTTATTTTTATGTAAGTATTCGAAAAGCTACACATCATACGTAACTTTTGAGACCCCAGGCGTTTAAAAATAAGTAAATTCTTTTCTCTCTCTATGGAGAGCGGCAGAAGCTAATACAGAAGTGAACCTACTTTCAGCATTCTTACAACACTCTTTCACAATTTTCACTACAACACTCTATCACAATTTTCAAGAAAAAAATTATCGATGTACTAAACGTAATGTTTTGATTAGCTTCATTTTGTTAGCCGGTAGCTCGCTAGTGAGTTTTTGATCACAGCTCGTGAGTCACTCAAATTGTGGGGAATTTATAGGCGATTACAAAGTGCGAGCCTCTTTCGTGTCGAGCACACCATCCAAATGGAGTCGTTACCATAACTCCCCTGCAATCATTAATTAACAACTACCAGAGAAAGACCCGACGTTTCGCCATGTGTAAACAAGTTATCCCGTAACTGGAGGAATTAAAGTAGAAATTTGGGAATATTATGTTTGTAAAAGGCTCACAAAGTTTTTCATCGAAAGCGGCCGACAATTTCGCAAATTGACGTTTTCCTCCAATATTATGTTTAATCTGTTTGCCAACATCTTAGTGCTATTGGAATACTCTAACATGTTTCATATTGATAAAAACAAAAATCAATTGCCTAAAAGCTATGTGTCTTTGCTTAACTAAAATAGCTTTATCATTTTGAGCCATTTTTGGATGGCACGCGATCATATTTCACTTTATTAAAACATGATGTATGGACAAAACTTTGCCCATCCATCAAACTTCTTTAACGGAATATTGGCGAAAAATCTAACAACATATCGAATACCTGCGTTAATAAAACCATTAACGAATATCGAAGATATTTTAATGGTGATGTGTTCAGTTTTGATATCCCCACAATTTAGATCTTCAAATTCATTGCCGGCAACCCATATGAGTTTTTTTTCATGTAATTTCTTGACTTGCCTCGCTAGATAATGTGTGTTGTGAGATGGATAACATTGACAATATATTATAATTATTTATTTTGATCCACTTACTATCCTATAATTATTATACCTTATCTTTTTTAATTCTAATATAATAATTCAGAAAGAAGTACTATAACCCTTATTCCATATCATTGAAATAATCAACAAACTTTTCAATAGTTACAATTTTAAGACGATTTTAATGAATTAATTGTTCGCAGGCTGAAGAAAGAGACCGGTTTCAATATTAGAGTAATTAACTGTGTGACCTCCCGGCTACTAACTTTGGGCACTATTATTTTTTGTGATCTGCAGTTCCTTAGAAGCTGTACGTACCACAGATGTCTCATTGCTCTTTGTGGTAGGTGCTGACTCATTTATAAATAGTTGGTCAGTAGATAATAAGATAGATTCCAATCGAAAAAGAATATTAAAATAAAAAATATTATAATAGAATATGTTTTACTGTGAATAATTTTTTTTTCGCTGTAATAATTTGAATGCACTCGGCATCAATTTGAATGCAGACTATTTCATATATCGACGAAGAACAAATAATGTAAGGACGGGTAGTTTTTATCAAAAAAATTGACGGATTCATCAGATATTAGAAGTTAATTTTCAAATTCTGTGTAAGTTCTATTCAAATTCTGAGATTATTTCAGTTTTAGGAAGCAACTGGCCTTTAATGTTGTAATAACAGAACTTTAATAGAATTTACACAGAACTTGAAAATTAACTAAAAATATTTTATGAATTCGTCAAATTTTTTACACAACCCGTCCTAAGAAAAATCTTTCAATGTAAATTTGAGGGTAAATGTTAATTAAATCTTTCAATGTAAATTTGAACAAATTGTATAATAATTGATAGCCCTAGAACAAATGGATTTGTACGCGACGTCCCAAGAGTTTAAAATCGTAACCTAGTGTCCGGGGGTAAACTGAACTGTAGAAGTGAAAAAAAACTTTATTGTTGTTTCCCATACAAAAATATTTTTCCATGGAAGATTTTTTTCCATACAAACAATTCAACTTTTTTCCTGAAAACTACCTAAAACGTTGGAATTTAGAAAAAAGTTTTAATAAAAGTATCATGTAGAATCACACGTCCTATAGAAAACGCAAGAGAGTTTACTCCTACCAAATGAATGTTTGCGTAGTTTCAAGTTGTTTCGGACCAACCCTTATTGCGTTCATTGTCTGTATTAGCAAACTACGCCACATAACTCGTTTTTAAAGAGCTTAGACAACGTGAGATTTCACATAAACCCTTAACATTTCTACTGCCCTATCGAACCCGCCCGTTCACTTTCAATCCCCCCAGTAGGTCTCTTAGGAATCCGAGTACGCCACGAGATAAGGCGAATCGTCTCGGAATGCGTTTAATGATCCATTTCCGGTGACGAGCCGAGAAGGCTCCGTCTTGGTGACGTGGAAGTTCAGGCTTTCTAGGAAGTCTTCACGCACGCCTTATCCTATACATATCGCGGAACTGAGATATCCAATTAGTGGATGGTTTTATGAGGAATGGCAATCACTCAGATATGTAGATTTCCTTATTTTTTTATTAAGCACGTCTTTTTTAAAAGTATACAAACGTAAGTATTTTTCCTTTACATTCCAAATTTAGATAACTTACGACTAGATATAAGAAATTTTGTTGAAATAATGAATATTTAAATTTTATTTTTAAAAATGTACTACATTTTTGCCGTAATTATTTATTATTTTTAATTGATAAACTAACCTTTTTTAAGACAAAATTTTTATGCATAGCACAAAGGGTAACAATTATTATAAGCAATAATTATCAGCCTGAAACACTCATCTATGTACATTGAAAAAATCTTCCGAGAACGGGACTTGAACCCGTGTCCTTCTGATTGCCGGTCAGGTTCTTATTTATTTTATCAGTAATTATTTGGTTGGGAATAATATCCTTTGACGTACGGATATAGTAGGTACCTACTAATGTTAATTTCAGAATTTTTTTGCTAACCTGATACAAATAATTTGATGTGAACTAGATGGAAATCGGTAAAAGTGTAACATTTAGAAAGCATAACATAAAGTCGTTAATTCCATTTATATACATCAAGCTAGTAAAAATCTATGTACGGGTCACGTTAAAAATAATCACAACGGTTACATGAGCATTTAGGAACCTCAAAAGAACCTACTTCTAGCGCTTACCTTCATTTAAGATTGCATTTGTTCTATATAAGGTATTTCACGTGAAATTAAACTTGTACATAGGTATCAACGACCACGGGAGATAAAAATTGACGTGTTTCGTTACATTATTTGTTTGAATAAAGTGAGAACGAAATCGTTGCCGAAATTGGAACTGTTCGTTTGTTCTATGTCTTAATAAGAGTTTGCGTCTCTTGAAATGGTTTTAACCGTATTTAATGATCAGATCTCAATAGACAGGTACTTTCCAAACTTTCCTCATGATTACATCCTTTCCATAACCCCCGGCCGGATGGTATTCCTCAAATTGAAGAAGCTATATTCCAACTAGCTCGGGACAGTAAGACAATTCTAGATAAATCTTAACATATAAAACAAAGTCGGGTTAGTTACACTATTTATAACTCGAGAACGGCTGGGCCGATTTTGATGATCTTTGATTTGTTGGATTTGTCTCCGCTCTCAATAACATAAAAAACATCACAAAAATTAACGAAAAAAAAAACTTATTAAAATTCTTTTCCCCATACATTTTGTATGGAACGAATTCTCATATTTAAAAGAACTGCAGCAATATCTATTGTGATAGTAACTGTGCGTGAATTCCAAAAATTAAAAACGTCAAATGTCAATGCGCTGATTGTTTTGCATTTGTTCTTAATCATATAATGCTACCCCTCTTTCTGGCACACTAAATGTCAATAGTCGAAAATGAGACAAACGGTGAACGTATGTCTGCAACCCCTCCAAAGGAAAAATACAATAATTATAATAAATCTCTGAAATGAAACGCATTTTTTTTATTTTAAAATAATTTCTGTCAGGACCTATGTCATCTTAGGGGATGCTGTGTGGAGGATCTTTTTAAGGAAGGGGAGGATAGGAAGTTCTGGGAAAGAAAAATGAATGAGGGGTGGGTAGGAATCTGGGGGTCAGTGTGTCCGAGAGTGACGGACGTATGAATCCATCCCTCTAAATGCGGTGCAAGGCAATGGAAAGTTCAAAAGGCCTCTCTCAACTAGTGTCTCTCGATCCGTCCCGCCACGCAGCGGGTGGGTAGAAACATCCGCCGCCAAGACCCGTAAAAACTTCACCCCATGAACTCGAACACCCCTGCTAAATTACCAAACGTAGCGAACCACTTGGGGTGACCTATGGCAGAGGTGTTGGTTATCCAATAAATGGTTCCCGGGGCGGCAGCACCCGTACCTGCCTCCCAAATTCCCATAATTAAGTGGAAAAGAAGAAAATCACAAAAAAAAAACATACACAACGACATCTCTGATACTGACAAAAACAAAATACGGACAGCTGGGCATCGATAATTACCTTATTGTGTATTTTTTTATTTAGTAAAAAAACTGAATTTAATTCAACAGTTATTGAAACTGAGGCGGTACGAAGTTCGTCGGGTCAGCTAGTCAGATAATAAAATATTTGATTTGTTATTATTGCATTGTGTGCTGGGTTGCTTATATCTACAGGCGGATTTGCAACCTAAACATTTAACCCCAGAATTAAAAGATATTCTTTAAAGTTCTTCCAAGAAATTATATAAACATCGTTTCTCTCGACTATTGTTTGTTATTTGAGAGTTTATGTTTTATTTACAATGTAATGTCGTTTAATTTGTAAACCCTTTTGAAATATTCCGTCTAGATTCTAGATAATGCTATTACAAGCGAATTAAATATTCGTTTATTCTAAACCTCAAAATGTCAGAAATTTCTGGGAACTTACATCAGATTTAAACTGGGTATAAAGATAATCATGGGCTGTCTGTCAGGTAAGCACCCAATTAGGAAACTAAGTCAAGATTTAAATTGTATTAATAAAATTTACCGTACAAAATGTTTGCTGTATTTCAGCAATGATTCTCGCAGGTTGGCTCTTTACCAGCAAAGATTTAAATAATTTTTAAATGATCTGATTAGTAAGAATATAAGAACACTGTCATTTTAAGTAGGTTCCTCAAAGCTGAAGATCGTGGACCTCACTCCTATTTCAATGGCGGACAAGGCTCCTTCATTCCTGTGATGCATGGAGAGCTGCGGACGTCGACCTACTGGACGCCAATAAGTCACTCCAGCGCATTGATGACCTTCTTCTGCTTAACCCGCCTTCCACTTTGCTAGTGACAATGAGTTTCTCCAAGTTGTAATCTCCAGTTTGGCTAGCAATGTGTCCAAAGTGTCTTAACCCTAGAATACTAAACTATCGTAAAAAATACGAAGACAATATGACGATTCCTGTAAAAACAATGTTCATGTCGTTCCCGCGAACCCCCCCCCCCCTCACTTGTTCCGTCAGTGTGCCACGCCCTGTCATTATGGTCGGGTGTCATTTGTGTGTTGACTTATAGCAAGAGTGTCGTAAATTTTACGAAAGTCTAGTGTTTACGATAGTTTAGTATTCTAGGGTTAGTAAGTAAGTATAAAGAGGTCATAAAAAGTATCTTGCTTGTTGAATCTGTTTCTGATGCGGTATCAATTCATGAACCAAATTCAAGAAAAATATGTGCCTTTTGTCCATCCAAGTCAAGAAAAATGACACTTTTTTTGGATCAAATGCAAAAGAGCCGTATGTAGGCAATGACGTTATATATTCTAAATAGACTCGCCATAGTCTCACATACTCACAATATAATGTGGAAAGCAAGCT
The DNA here is from genome assembly GCA_917563855.2 of Limnephilus lunatus. NCBI lineage: Eukaryota > Metazoa > Arthropoda > Insecta > Trichoptera > Limnephilidae > Limnephilus > Limnephilus lunatus. The sequence goes on along the minus strand of OU830598.1, from coordinate 70,388,872 downwards.
ACACTCTTTTGTTTTCAGCGATTTTCAGAATAATTTCTAAATTCAAAAGTTTATTCCTGTGTGATAAAGATAGACAATCAAAGAATGTGTGTGTATGAATCTCATAGATATATGGTCAGGCGGCTTATTAATTTCTTCGCCGAATACTGTTTTCACATAACGGGAGTGACTGAGATAACAATATACTCTCACTCGGTTACACTATGCGCAGGGAAGAGTAAGGTAAACCCAAAGAATGTTATTATTGGGTACTTCTAAAATAATAAAAGTTTGTGATTACCTTATTTATTCCCGTTTTATTTAATATCGTATTTTTTACGACTGTTTAGTACCTAACATCGTCCCTCGTAGGTTAGTTTAGTAATCTAGGGTTAAAATACGCTGTAGGCGGACAGTTAAAAGCCTATTGTGGATTCCTAGGTCTTCCAGAATGGGCACATTTGTGCGTCTGGTTGTCCATTGTATCATGATAATTTTCTTCCATCGCCACATTTCTAGGGCGTCTACTCGCTTTCTATCGCTGGCTTTAAGTGTCTGTTTTTCCACACCGTTTAGAAAGATGGAGAAAATCAGCGCCCGGACGATTCTCATCTTGGTGGTCTTCGTCACCTCTTTGTCACCCAATAATTACTTTTGCATTTTGCCCATGGCGTATTTTTTCATGCAAATCCTTCATTTAACTTCTATTTCACAGCCTCCTTCATCACTTATAGACGAACCACTTATATAACGTGTATATGAAGTCGCAGTAGCAAGCACAGAGTTTTGGATCAGGAAGGCAGAAGGGTAAACAGCAAATTTACCACAGATAATTAAATAATTACTCCCTTCGGGCAAGTTTTCACTGAGAATAGCTAAGCTGCTAGCTGTAGTCGTTTGATTTTATAAGCCAAATCATTCATTTACGCGTACTACAAACCCATTAGTTTCCCATTTTTTCCGCGAAATAAATACAGATATAATAGTTTCGTTAGTGAAGTTGTTATAATTAATAGATGTACAAACAGATAGCACTGATTGCTATATTTTCAGGTTGTCACAATTTGTTACCAAATAAATGTTCTGCCTATTTGTAAAATAACACAAACCAGTTATATTTTAAATTCGCACACGTCATACATTTTTCAATTTGTTAGGTGGTTATGGGTAACACCATTTATTGGATAACCATCACCTCTGCCAAGGTCACCCCAAGTGGTTATTACATTTGGTGATTTAGCAGAGGTACCCGGGTTCATGGGGTGAGGTTTGTCCGGGACTTGGCGGCAAATGCATCTGGCGACCAGTTACCTGGCAGGGCAGATCTGGAGAGAATGGTTGAGGGAGTCCCTTTGACTTCTCCAGCCGTACTCTCTCGGAACGTCGCCTTGCACTGCAGTGGAAGGGATGGATTCATTCGTCTATCACAGATTCTTACCCACTCCTAATAGCATTTTCTTTCCCAGAACTTCATCTCTTTACTTTCTTAAAAAGACCCCTCACACAGAATCCCCAAAGATGACTTATTATGCTCTGAGGGGAATTAGTTTCCTCATTAGGGCCTGCTGAGTGGAGCTCACTTAAAAGAATACACACATCTTCACATTTTTTGTACTATAAAGTAATCAACGATTACTTGACGTGACCGATATTTTTTGGCATAGTTAGTTTCTGCTTTTCATACGACGACAGTGCCGTTGAAGCGTAGTTGGATGTTGGATGTTTTTGAAAGTATAGGTAGGTATATAATTTCTTAGGGGTGAATTGTGAATTGCCTATTTAAAAAAAAAAAAAAAGACTATTATTTATTTTTTTATGCAAGCAAGGCAGGGTAGCCATAGGCAGTGATTATGGGCTTGTATGGAATTTACACCTCTCTGAAGTTTGTTTCCATTTCTCGTCGTTGCGAACATTATTTTTGCCCTGTCGATCACAATTAGTTTTTTTTTGATCTTTGTAGATCATTTAGTTTATTGGTTATTGTTTGTATATATTGCTGAGAATACTGTGGCTATCTGCGTTAAAAGTCTATTTCTGGAAGGTATTTTATAGCTTAATTTTGTGAGTAATTTTATTAACAAATATTATAATCAATAATTATCAGCCTGAAACACTCATCTACATTGAAAAAATCATTCGAGAAAAGATACTGGCCGCCAACGGGAATTGTACCCGTGACCATCCGATTGCCGGTCAGCAGCTCTGACCACTGAGCTATGGCGGCTTATCTAATACCCGCCAAATAATTCAATATATACTAGTGTTTCATTCGACAATTACTCATTATTACATTTTTCCAACTGAAAACAACCAACTTTATTTTTGTGAGAGAGGTATTTTTAATACTAAATCTCCCGCAATCTGAACGCAAGCTGACCGGCAATCAGATGGTCACGGGTTCAATTCCCGTTGGCGGCCAGTATCTTTTCTCGGAAGATTTTGTCAATGTAGATGAGTGTTTCAGGCTGATAATTATTGATTATAATATTTGTTATCTACCCTTTGTGCTATGCATAAAAAACTTGTTTAAACGTTAGTTTATCAATTAAAAATAATAATTAGTACTTTTAATAAAATAAAATACTGTTTTGTTTTAGTATTAATTTGTACCCTGATGATGCTTGAGTAAAGCGAAACCGGTCGGTTCAAAAAAATTAATAAAACTCGTGGTTTTAAACAAAACAGTATTTTATTTTATTAAATATGTCAAACCACAAAGTGACCGGTCAGTGGTTGAGTGGGCATAGCGCTTGGGTCCCACCCGGGCGTCGCATGTTCGATTCCTCGGCTGGCTAAGTCCTCCATCACAACACAAGCAACATTTTCGGCTTTCTGCGGTGGTAGTAGGAGATTTTCAAACATTGTTGGGCTATTCGTAACCCGGAAATGTTTGTCTTTCTTTTTAAAAAAGAAAAAAAAAAAAAAGAAAAAGATTGCTTTCTACAATAATATTAGTACTTTTATTATAATTTTCAACAAATAAAATACTTTTTTTTTACTGCTTACATCTAACCTAGTTATTTCTGTAACAGTGGAACGAACTTGTGTGGAAATAAGATTTTTGGATTGTGGGACCCCTATCAATGTGAGTTGAACTTGAACCAATCTGAAGGCGGATACTTTCCTATTAAGAAATGGTTGGGTTCTTAGTAAGGGTTAAGGTCAGTTGGGGATTTGCACATTATCCTGATAAAATGCCCTGAAACGTGATAGAAAATTTCAAATCTTTTTGCTTAAATCTTATGTTCAACGTTCTGTTAGGTGCATATCTTATTATTCACGTTGGAGCGGCAAGTATTAGGTGAAAAGTGGCGTAAGGAGCCATATGATGGAGCTAGCTGAAATGAAGGAAGACGGGATGAATACACCTGCGTACTTTTCTATTAATAGAGCGCCAAATCCTGTTCAAGACAGAATATGTCCACAGATGCATTCACTACGCCTTCCTTCTAAAACGATGGAGAGCATTTAATTCTTCCCAGGGAGCGTAGGCACTATGACAATCACTTCTTTACTCATCATAGGGAACTACAGTGTCTCGTTATGAAATAACAAAAAAAAGGTTATGAATCAATATTCTCTATATTTACCATATCGAGCATTTGAAAATACAGTATTATAAACCGATTTACAAGGGAAAAATACACTTCTAAAACTCACCCCCTTTTTGCGACCATGACCTTGAAACTAGCTAATTCGGATTAAGTGCCTGCGGGCAGGCATGATGCACGTAGTGGAGCTTGGTGCTTCGTCCAGCAACCAAGAGGCTGCCCTGATGTGATCCTGTTGATGTCGCGATGCCAAACCCCCCTGGGAGCATCAGGACGATGAGAAATGATCCGGTGTATTGCGCCAGCCTGGCCAGCGGTATGATGCCCGTCCTATGAGGCCATCAAGCCCAAACAGATGGATGCCTACGGGATCCGTTGACAGACGGAGTCGGCGAAGAATCCGGGGTTGCGGTGAACCAGAATGGTCTGTTCTGCGTATCACGATCGAGTACGCGGTTATTTTATATGAACGCCTCAGTAGGCGGCGGATGAAACAGTTAAAACCGCGAACACTAATTAAATAAACTCCGCCGTGGCTTGCGAAGTGTAGCGGGAGTCCATGTTTGCCAAATGCACATTTTCAGTCGCCCGATCAGCTAGATAAACGACATTAATTATTCTCGTCGCACGAGGCGCCGACGGCCATTGAAGAACCGAAACTTTTTTAATCACCGGACCGAACAATTCGGATCTTTATGTTAATCCCGTTAATTACACATAATGTACGGATCTCTTTGCAACACGGAGTAGTATTGTTCCGGTATATTTTACATTATAAACTTAATTCGCTACGTGACTGTGCCCGAGAAAAAAACAGCGTCCTCCCGTCTTTTTCCCGTCCAGAGTCCGTTCCAAAGCCAAAATCCGTTTCCCCTCCGTCTGCCAACTTGCCGAGTATCTTGAATAAACTCATACCATCATCCAAATAAAGGTACCTGCCTATCCCAGTAGTGAATTAAAGTAATTTATATGTAATGATGCATCCACATCATAACAGTTCAAAACGCGAAGATACAATTTAAAACATATTTTATTGTGCAGTTCAAAAGCGTAGTGAAAAATTATTATTTTTTTTTTTTTTCATATGAAGCAGTTACTTTGTGATGTGATATTATAATTTAAATAATGTAATAACTTTGTAAACACCACTTTTATTTTTTATACTTTATGCTGACCGGGTTTCGCTACAACCGTAGCTTCTTCAGGGCAGTACAATCTCTACTAAAATTAATTTACATGTGTGTTATAGATAATACATGATTTAACAAAATGAGCTGGACTCCTCAAGTAACGGGGGAAGAAGGTATAGGTGTAGATGGAGAATTGGGAAGGGAAAGGGCGTGTTCTTTGTCAATAGGGAAGAATCTTAAAATGGGACTTTTATTTAAATTTATTTGGTTATTAACTACTATTATTAGTGTTTATGGCTTTCCTTAGTTCAAGTGCCTCTAAATTGTCTAGCCTAATACCGATGTTGTTTTTATGAATTAGTGTGGCGCCTGTATTTCCATCAAATTTATGGTATTTTCCTTAATTTTTTAAAAATCCATTACTATTGTATACTATCTTTACTATTTTTTTTTTTAAATTTAAACTCATAAAGGGTATTTACACACAGCACATAATTTATGAGGGATTATTTTTAAGCATGAGAAATAAATAAATAAAAATGTGCAAGAGATAACAAAATATAGGAAACAGTTACATAAACACATAAAAATGTAAGTACTCTACCAATATCTGTCAAATAAACGTTAAATAAAATTAACTATTATCTTCGAGTTTAAGAAACGCTCAGTTTCACCCTATTGTTAGACCACCATTCAGAATTGAAACGTTGCTTTAACTGACTTTTGCTGTGTTTCGTAATCAGATCTGAAAGCTAGATACTTCCTCTTCCTCATCTATTTTCCCTCCCCACTACCTTTAGAATTACCTTAATTGGATGCCATTGTCTCACTGTCCAAGACTGTTTTGAGCAGTTGGAACTGTTTCAATGAAATATTAAGAGATTCAATTTATTTTAAAATTGTCGAAGAACGCATTGACGTGACACAAAATTACAATCAGAAAGTGCGAAAGTAATTTAGCAAAAACAGCTGAAAGGTCCAGGAGTTTCGAAACGGAATAACTTGCGACAGTCATCAGAACCAGAGTTCGGTTGTGCCTGGTGTGACGGACGTATGAATCCATCCCTCTAACTGCAGTGCAAGATGGATCGAGAGAGTCCGGCTGGAAAGGTCAAAATACCTCCCTCAACCATTCTCTTTTGATCCGGCTCGCCACGCAGCAGGTCGGCAGACGCATCCGCCGCCAAGACCTGGATAAACCTCATCCCATGAACCCGGGCACCACTGCTAAATCACTAAACGTAGCGAATCACTTGGGGTGTTGGTTTTCCAATAAATGGTTCCCGGGCAGCGGTACCCATAGCCGCCTCCCAAATTGAGATAATATAATTGTATGTAGTTGTATATAATATGATGCTATTAATTTGGCAAGAGAAAGATGAAAAAAAACGAGTGTGCTTTAGACCACACGACTGAAGTAAATCTTCACTAACTATGCCGTCCATTAACAATATAACAATAACAGGAAAAAAAATATCCCCATCCCCCTCAATTCATCTCAACTCAACTCAGCTCAACTCAACTCATAACAACTCATAACATCTCATAACAACTCATAACAACTCAAACAACTCATAACAACTCATAACAACTCATAAAAACTCAACTCCTAACAACTAATAACAGACTCATCTCAACTCAACTCGACTCATAACAACTCATAACAACTCATCAATTAGCGTTCGCATCGATTAGCGTTGCACATTGATTAGCGTTTCATATCATCATTTTTCGTAATCTTTCACATTTTTCGTAATCTTTCACATTTTTCGTAACGTTTCATATTTTTTCGTAACGTTTCATATTTTTTTGGGACGTATTCTTCATTTTACTCCCCAAGTGTCGAGCGTGCTTAAAGAAATTTTACTTCAAAAACGGTTTAGACTAAATAATATTATATACTATTAATCATTGATATGTATAAAATTAGTTTAGAAAGGACAAAGTACCTAGAGAAAATCAATTGGCAATCCTCGGCTTACACAAATAATTTAACAAAGTTATTTGTTTTCATTTAATTAAAAATGACGCCACAAAGTGTTTTTGAAAAGTTTGAAGAATAAATTCGACTATTTTTTTTTAAAGTGCTCAAGGAATTAAATGAATTAATACTTTAATTAGAAAGTTTATACTTGGTGAAAATACGGCTTTGCGCCCAGAGGACATTATATTTTAAAAAAAGCTGGACATTGCATGATTTTTCATTTGCTGCCCTCATCACTGTTAGTGTTACATTTGTGAGAAGGTTAGTGGCAAAAGTAGAGTTGATATTTGTTTCGAAAGACTGGAATTCATCAAATTTGGACTTTTTAGGGTTGGAATTTTTTTATGAAACGACCTTAACAAAAACTAACAAATAAGATTTTTTAACATTTTTACAAAATTAGTTATTTACAATGTCGCGGGAAGTGAAGGTGAATAAGAAAGGTTTTTGACTTTAATCCATCAAAAACGACTGTGAAAAGGTGAGTTTAAAGTTGTTAATCATGTGGCAGTCCATTCCAGGCTCTAGAAACTTAGTATCTGGTGTGCGCTTTGGTTGCTGAAATAAGTGTTGAATGAATTAAGACTTATTTGTTTAATTTCTTAATTGCAATAAAATTTTATAGATTTTAAATGAAAAGTATATTATTAAATTGTAGGTTAACGCATTCATTCATGCTTCTCTTCAATGCACTCTTTATACATTACTAGCCAGACCAGACGTTGCTGCGGCTAACGAAACACAACGCCACGCCATTACTCAACCTTTATAACCAACGCCATCTGTTAAATCAAAACCACACCGCCAGACCGCTGCCCGCTGCCCGCTTGCCAGCCCGCCCCCTTTATTTATATATTTCAACCAATTTACACAAAACCTCCAAAAATTATATACCTAAAAACCTTCCTGATGAATCACTCTATCTATTGTTGAAAACGGCATGAAAATCCGTTGCGTAGCTTAAAAGATCTAAGCGCACAGACAGCGAGAGCGTCTTCATTTTAAACTATGTGAAGAATTACTTGAGCAACTCATATTTAACCGTAACACGATAAAATATAAATATTGTTTATTTTCTAATTGCTTCATTTACGTTTCAAACTAAAGAAAGATGAAAGTAAGTTTAAAATATTATCTTAGTCAAGATTTAAAGGAAAAAGACTAAAAATTCAGCCAGCAAACGGTTGACTTCATTACTCACGTTGTTACAATCAAACCATTTGTTTTCACTAGACTTCATACAAACTAACTATACTGAACTCAAATGGTTATCATGAACCATGTAGCCGCCTAGAATCGTGATTTAATGTTTATACTCTATGTGAATGTCTTATTAAATTATATGTATTTTTTTAAATAAACTAGCGAGCACTTAATAAATAAAATTGTGTCTCCCTGCATGTCCTTTCCCATTCGTCCCGTCCCCTTTCCGCCTCCCGCGTTCTCACTCCGCCTTCTCCGCCTTCCCTCTCCCCACTCCCCTCTCCCGTTCCACCGACCCACGAACCTAGCTCCCGAGTTACCCTTCCCCCTCTCGCATTCCATACATTAAGTTTGAAAATAGCTCGCGTACCACCAATTGCAATTCATTATAAAATTTCATAATGCCAGGGCTCACCAATATTTATAGAAACCATCGCCGGCATGCACACATCAATTCCCCAAAGTTTCATCCCAAATAGATAATGTTTAGCAACGCATAATTTTGTAATGCCAGAACTCATTATTATGTATAGAAATCATCGCGTACATGCATGCGCACATCAAATCCCAAATATAACATCGCAATCGGATGAATGGTTAGCAACGCATAATTTCATGACACCAGAGCTCACTATTGTAAATAGAAATTATCGCGGGCATGCGCACATAAAATCCCCAAAGTTTCATTGCAATCGGATGAATGGTTAGCAACGCATAATTTCATGACACCAAAGCTCACTATTGTATATAGAAACCATCGCGGGCATGCGCACATCAAATTCCTAATGTTTCACTGCAATCGGATGAATGGTTTAGCAACGCATAGACATCTCATATATATATATAATACACCCAAGCAAGCATATTTTTATTTTTATATATACAGATACAAATACATATTTCATTTGGTGGAGGATAAAATGAGTTGTTTAGTTTTTCCCGGTTAGTAAACAATTTTCTTTAATAAAGCTAATGGGATCTACCTTACGATAGTTTTCAGGGCTCTACCAAGAAATTTTTCAACAATTTTTTCAAATGAGTCAACTGCCCAAAGCTTGTAAACGATTTTTCGTCTACCACCAACAGATTTATTTTTATTCCAAAAGTTTCGGCAAAAATTCATTATATTCTTTACTGAATAAGATTTATACTATTAGAAAAGTCAATTTACGATACGGCTGTTGTTTAGAAACCATTTATTTATGATATTATATTAGTTTGCTATGGACATTATGTGTTTAGTATCTTAGAAACTAACATACTTTTGTAATCTTCAAACACTGGAGATCCTTCTTACTAATTCGAAACTGAGGGGAACATCCGCGAAGCAAACGTTCATATATTTCATTTATTGTCACGGGGTTTTAGTTTCGGTATCCGAGTAATTAAACAATTGATTGACTTGATCATTTTATTTCGCTTGCCGAATACCCAGTTTGTTTAAGAATACAATTATAGCAATGTGGCTATCGCAAGAAAATTATAAGTAAACAATTGAAAAATATGCAAAATACGAGTGAAGTATATTGTACAGCTACTCTCGGTCGCATTAAATTATATGTTGTGATTGCAGTAATGCAGATTATCTGGGTATTTGCTTAAGAGCGTATAACCAGAGAACACCAGAAATATGTCATTTTTAAATCAGTGTTTAGACTATTGACTCTTTTCCACAAAAATATATATTGGTTTCGAAATATTGTTATTTTATCTAGTAAACGTATGTTTTAAACTTTCGGAAAAAATTATAATTTTTAGTATAATAACGTTTTTTATACAGTCTTTGGCGGATTTGTTAAATTTTCAAAAAAGTACATTTATTATACAACACCCATTTCAAATCATATAATCACGCAGTAAAATAAATCAATACTATCTGGTAAACTTATGTACCAGAATTTTAATTTTAGTTTAAATAAAATCATAAAAAAATATATAAGTACATGTTTTTCTTGACAAAAATTGGTCGATTTGTGTATATATTTGCGCACTTACAGACTAATATATTTCTATTTTTTTAACATTTTTATTTTGCTGAGACATTATTGAAAAATGATACATACTTATGATCAAAAAATAATTACAAAAAGTACATAATTTTAATGGTTTTATCAGCACGCCTTTCAGCATTTTTGGATGTAGGTATAAATTAAAGCAAATTTGGAATAAAATAAAATCGATATTGAGTTATAATTTTAATAATTTTAAAAAGCTGGTACGGAGAGTAATTAATCTTTCTCATTCGAACAACCCTGTATGATCGTAAGAACCTCTTTCGACGAAATGTGGATTTTCAGCTGCTGGCTGGTTAAACGCTCTTAATAACTTCTTTACCGAAGACGAAAAATGAGGTTCTAATTTTATATAATACATTTTGTATATACTTCTGAAGGAAACGACTTAATGGAAAACCTATTGCTGTGGAAATGTCTTGGCCAGTTTTTTTTATAAATATTCAGTGAAAAGCGGAAATAATGTCAGTTTCAGGTAAGGAAAATATAAATAATAAATGCGGACGCACGAAATAAGCTGTGAGAAAAGTTTGAAGACAGAAAATAATTTGCGTGTATTGTATATTGGTGTCAGTAATCCAAATAAAAATAGATATGTTAATTTAAAAATAAACTTTGACATTTATGATGTCCCTACACAAATATCGATAATATTTATTTTTATTTTTAACTTAATCAGTAATATTTCGAATTGTAATATTTGAATGAAGACAATGTTAGCGAAAATCAATCGAAAATCTCAAACAGAAAAATCAGAAAAAGATGCAGTCACATCTGGAACTCAAACCCAAAACCTATACCACGGCCATGACCAGGACCGTATATTTTCTGGTTTTAATGTTTCAGATTTTCGATTGAGTTCCGGTAATGAATATTACAATTTGGGGTTAGACTGAAATAAAAGTCAATAGATAAGGCAAATAAAAAAAAATATATATTATTTATCCCAAGACACTCACTCTCTAGATAGCCCTATTCATTTTTGTTGTTTATTTTTGGGGTGCTATGCCGTGTTGCGCTACCTCCTCCTTTAGTCAACATTTACATCAGTTATAGTGTCCAGTGTCCTGTTACAGTGTCCATCGTCGGGGGAGATGTGGCACATCTGCAACAAAAATTGGTTGTGATTAATCAAAAGCATTTGGTCATAATTTGGTCACTAACCCATTTCGTTTCGCAAGAATTCCATCATGGCAAAGTTTACTGCAACGGGTATAAATTTCAAATGAAATTAATGTATAAAAACTTTCAGTGCTCGGGTGCATGCATCCAAATGACAGGATCGCATTACCTCAAGGAATACACAACAATGCAATAAGCCCTAACTCGACAAGCTGCTTTTTTGCGGATATGACAAGAGGTTTGTTGCATTCAGTTATTGTTTATCTCTTTCATGAACATGCACGATATTCAATTTTCTCTGGAAAAATAAAATTATTATATTTTCACAAAGCTAGGACGGTGTCATGTTTACCAAAATTAAGGTTGAATTCGTCGGATGTATTTCAATTCAAAGGCCTGCGCCAGAGCAAAATGCTCCTTGGCTCTAGATCAAAAGGATTCATATCTGGAGTAAGCTACTTTCAATAAAGTTGTGTTTAACTGTTTCTTCATGTTTCAGATTCATTCTCTGTGAGAGATTTAATCTATACGTTTGTTACTTGAAATGAATTACTATGTTTGGTGACGAGTTCAGAGTAGTCCGTGACCTTTCTAATTTTTCCGATTCTTATTTCTTCAACTTCACAATATAGTACGGGAGGCGAAGCAGGGATTTTGGGATTTACTCAAGCGCGTCAGATTAACTAAGGGGAGATACCTCCCGACCCTGTTACGGACTACCACCATATATGAACCCATAATATTGGTGGGTACGGCTAGGAGAACCGATCAGATTAGTAAAAAAAAATCGATCCCTGTAGTTACTCGAGCGTGTCAGATTAAGGTATTGTGAGTTAATTACATACAGAAAAGTTTACATTTTAATAATCTGACGATTTGAACGTGACGTAAGAAAATTAGCGAGTCACAAAGTTGCAAAAAAAAAACGTCACGTTGATTTACTCGAGCGCGGTTCATTTTTCTTTTATTTTGAAGGAAATAATGTAAGGATCACGGAAATAGTATAATCTGACGATTTCAACACGTCGAAGAAGCTAAAATCATCATTGAATGTGGAGCGTACAGTGGCTGACGGCGATGAGAACTGCCCACTAACTGTTGAGTCCATAGACATATGAATATTACTAGACCTGCCCTATGCCGAAGACCGAAGAAAATTAATTTCTTTAAAAAAAATATATATATATATTTGTTTTTATTATTGAATAGAATTACAATGAACAAAAAATAATATAGGTATAATGATAAAAAGAAAATCTCTTAGTGAAAAAAAAGGTTGAGAATGAGTTTTAATCGTCGTCATCATCAGTGGAATCGTCTTCGTACTGCAAATTCGAATCGATTTGGTCACCTTCATCAACGTCTTGCGTATCTGTAATCAAAAAATGGTTACGAAACTTAACAACGTTTATTTATTTCATGATATTATTATTACATTAAAAATAAAACATACCTGAATCTGGAGTATCCCCTAGAGTGTCAGGTGTCGTGACAATATCTTGATATGCGTCTGGTAGTTGGTTGCCAACGAACCAAGTCATCTCCAACTTTCCATCCTCATTTTTCCACCCGAAATCTGTTGCTGGCATCTCAGTGACGACTCGACAGTGGGCATTCCTCCACAAGCGTGTGATGTATTGCGTTCGTAATAAATGCTGCCGTAGCTCCGATTGGCAAGGTGGTAAATTACAAGCATCGTAATTGCGAACTTTTAATGAGAAAGGCTGTGATGTATCTGATACCTGATATGTTTTATTAAAGATTTCTATCCTAGCTCGGTTGATATCAGCCAATTTTTTTAAACCATACAAATGGCAGATAAAAGATTCCATAGTGATTAATAATTCATCAACACTGTAAGCTTCGGATCCCAAATTTGCAAATGCTTGTTGAAAAAGTACAGATCCCAAATATCGAAAGGCTTTTTTTTGCCTCGTCTGTAAAAAGCTGGATTGTAATCACATCCTGTTAGCGCATGCAGAGCTGGTAGCGCTTGTGAAAAGAGTAGACCTAGCTTAAAAAGAGTGGTTATATCGATATATGTATTTCACTTATTAATCTTCTTTACATAACGAATAAACCAAAGCGTTGCAAATCTACGAACACGGACGTGCGGCAAAACGGTTAGGGTGGGCATATGCTGAGACATCAGTCGCGCAAGGTAGTTCAGTAACGGATTTGTTACGTGTCCAGAAATCTGGAAGCAACATACGCTGGTGAGGCAGCGCAGTTATGAATTCCCACACGGGCACTTCGAGCGCGCCACTTCTGACCACCGCGCAGAAAGGTAAAGATCGAAAGTGAGATATCGGTTACAGGGCAGTTAGTTCACTGTGAGATTTTTCTGCGCGGCGGCCTGAAACTACAAACTAGACTGGCTAAATAGGGATAAAATCTAATTCTAAAACAACAGACATTCATTCACCTTACACATTTGACATCTAATTTTGAAATAAGAACAAATACACCTTTGCTTATCTAATTCTTCGAGTACCTAACTAAGGAAGCAATCTTCCGCACAAACCCTCCATTGATATGCTTGGTGTAACTCTTAAAAGTAACCAGCTCAGGTAGGGGGCTCCATCAATGTTAAGTTAGCCTCTCAGAAAATGGGCGTACTGTACAGGGTCCGCAGATACCGGCCGGCGTAGTCCAGCGGTAAGGATCGTGACTCGCATACCGAAAAATAAATTTTATTTGATATAATCATATAATAATATTAGATAATTATTATCAAATAATTTTATTTGATAATTTTAGCAGGTCTAGTAATATTCATATGTCTATGGTCGAGTAGTACGTTGACGGGCGCTTGCTATTTATATTCTGTCGCAGAGCCGGAGGCCCTTAGGCCGCGCGTTCGTGTACAACGCTTTGGTTTATTCATTGTGTAAAGAAATTTAATAAGTGAAATTTTTAAGAAGTTTAATTAAGCGATTTTATTTTAATCGTTATAATGGGTATATATTCTTTTTTGTTCATTGTAATTCTATTCAGTAATAAAAAATAAAAAAAATAAACTTAAAACTGTCAGATTAAGAAAACCCCTCCACATAATTGTCAGATTATAGGTCAGCACAACCAGGACATCAAGCTGAACCGTCTGTATAAATATCTGACGCGCTCGAGTAAGTCAAGGTCACGATTTTTTTTTACATTTTCAACAAACAGCCACGAGTTTAGGTTACGTCCAAATCGTCAGATTATTGAAATGTAAGCTTTTCTGCATGTAATTAACGAACATTACCTTAATCTGACACGCTCGAATAAATCCATTTTTTTTCAATTTTCTACATCTTCATACGGCCACCCCCACCACTGAAGTCGTCAGATTAATATATTTCCGTTACCAGAAACACGCAGGGCGTATACGCCATTAATATCTGACGCGCTCGAGTAAGTCAATGTGACGATTTTTTTTTACATTTTTGATAATTTATACTCGCTCCCCCCACCACTGAAAGTGCATACATCACATAAACTTTTTTTCTTTTTAGCATCTAATCTTTGCAATCCAATAGGTCCCCACAACGCTCGAGTAACTACCCATTTAGCGTTAATTCCTCCCCTACTAATACTCTTTCAACTAGGGAAACCCATATTTCCACTTAGGTGTGGGATCTTCGAACACAAAAAAAATAGAAAATGTGATTTATTATTATTTTAACTCCGATACGCAAAGTATTTACTCGAAAATTTTATGTTTGAAAACTAATTTACTAAAAAATTTTTTTTTCTCTTGAGTTGAAATGAGGAATTTTTGTCCTAAGATTTATTTACGAGAAATTCGAGTATGGCAATATTTTAATTTTGGTTTTATATTAATTTCGTCAAAAAATTATATTTTCTCGATATCATGAAAATTTTTAACATTAACAATTAATTTTAAACAATAACAATTAATTAATTTTAAACATCAACAATTAATTAATTTTAAACATTAACAAATAATTAATTTTAAACATTAACAAATAATAAATTTTAAACATTAACAATTAATTAATTTTAAGCATTTCATAATAAACTGAGGATGTGTAAAAATAAGTGATTGGCACATCAGAATTAGTGTTACTCTCATATTTAATTTTATTTAAAAAATCTTCAGTGCTCGATATAATACCGGACTTCCTTTAACTAATGGTAAACTTCCCGTCTTAGCAAAGTTTGCATAATAAACCGGATTTTCTTAATTGTATCACCAAGGTTAAAAGTTTTACCACTCTGCACTAACCTTTGTAAGTGGAAGTAGAGAGACTATCATTTTAATACGTTTAGCGAAGAACTACGAAGAATAATGTTTGAAGCATGGCCTCGATCTTCATAACGCATTTCACGAGCATTATGTTAAGAGTTTCGGTAACTATCGACATCACGATGCACAGTGTATTGTTTTATACAAGCTAGACGCTAGACAAAAAAAAAACTCAAAACATCAATCACGTACTTGTAACCCACTTTCGAGGTGTGTTTAACTCTAATTTTAAAAAATGCGATTAATATTATAATTTAATTTTTCAAACTATTTTCACCACTTATACTGAGTTTTTCAAGTCTAAAAATACTGAAAATATTACTATACAATTCCTGAAGTCTATCTTTCAGCGGCAAACTGGGCAAACTCCATTTAACGAACTTCCTGCCTAGAAATCTTGTATCTGGTCGTCATCTTATTTGGATAGGGTTCTAACTGGCTTTTTTTTCAAATTTGCTTTGAATGCCAAAGCATTTCTTTTGCTGATTTCTATACCCAAATAATTTTCAGAACCATCTGTGTTGTATTTTCGTAGATATATGTATGACAAAGTTCTAACATCAAGCATTTTCTATAATAATTCATTTTACAAGGTTCTAACATCACTTATTTATTTATTTTTATTTATGCATCTATACAATAAAGTTAACTTTTTTTTTGGCCTTGCCTGTCTCACTAGTAAATCCTGTGTCGAGACAGACTAGTTTACAAATATTAAATAAAATACATTTTTCAAAAAAGTTAAAATATTTGACAAAAATTTCAGGTTGGTAGTAGTGGTAACAATAATGGGATAAGAGGATTATATTTGGGTGAGGTGACTAATTATTGCACGAACTTACACTCTCTATTTTGTTTGTATCTGACAGTTGATCTTAAATACGAGGTGCATTATGGTTCGTCACTTCATTTGGGTAGGGTTCTAACTACGCCTTACCATTTTCTATTCTAAGTTTCAGTTAACAAATTTTAGTTAAAGTATTTTATTTTATCGTATTTTAATGGAAAACATTTAAGTAGAACGTGGCCCTAGCTTGGAATTACATTAGGAAAATGTAATTAGAACCTTGTGCAATGAATTATTATGCCCTAGCTGGTTGCACAGGGTTCTATTTGCATGTTTAGGTTTGTTCTAAAAGGTTTAATATACGTCCTATTTAAATATTTTCTTTTAAAATGTATTCAATAAAATACTTTACACAAGATTCGACCTCAAAATCGTAAATTGGTTAATAGATTATGAGAAATAGTCTTGGCAAACTTTGACACCTTATATCTCAGAAAAAGGTGAAGCGAAGTTAGAACCCTGTCCAAGTGCCTTGTGATATAACAAAATAAGCTTGATGCAGGTTCGTGTGGGCAAATATCAAAACTGATTTGAATAAAAAATATGTTGCTCTATTTATAAAAAAATTAAATTTAAATTATTTACAGAGAGCACATCAAAATCTTGTTTTGTTTTTATGTACCCTCTGAAATAAATTCTCGGTAAGTTTGTAATATAATATGTTTAAAACCAAGTAAAAAACACTGATGTTAAATGTGAAATGATTCATAATCAAGTTAAAAAAAAAACATTCTGCATACCTTTCAAAGAAGCCTACATTTTTTATACCGAAACAAAACACTTTAAACTCATAAAAACCTTAAAAGGTTGCTTGGCGAAAATCGAATAAAAGCAACTGAATAACAAAATTATCTCACTTTGGGGATCTAGTACTGGTCAACCCGTGCATTAACTAATCCAATTTAAAATGCATCTGTCACACTAACTATCTGGTAATACCCCAATGTCGTTATCGTTCAAGAATTCCAAAGTGATTTATTTCCATCTAGCTTGTATGGGACGGTACATAGTGCGGCGAAGCTTTATCTTGGGGCGTATCTCCATTTGCGTGTTCAGTAGACGCCTCTACCATTTCGAAATCAAGTAGTGTTTGTCGTCTACTGAACATTCAAACGGAAATACGCTTAACGCTTTTGACGGTACAAACCCGTACGTTATTGGCGTTCAAATGGACACGGTTTCGTTCGGGGATATCGCTACAACAAAGGTTCCTCAGATTTTAATATTTTGTTCAAATCCTCTTCTCAGTCTCTTTCCATAGTCAGTGGGGGTTGATTCTCCTGGGGCACCCACATGTAACGGAAAAGTGTAATGATTTATGAATGTGATTAAAGCAAGGTTGTATAATGGATACTTGACCCCAGCTTATTTGCCATTGGTACAAAAGTTGTGCAATTTTTTTTTAAATTTTTCAGATCAATTTATACTAGTTTTTATTGTGAGTACCTAGTGAGAGGTTACCACAAAATTCTGCAGGACTCTGGCATTCTTACTCAAATTCAGGAGTTTTTGAGAATAGCTTTGAGGAAGGTTGAAGGAGAACAATATCTATTTATGCAATAGCCTTTGTGTGATGGAAACCGTAAGTTCGAAATAATACAAAAAAATATTAAAATAAATAATAAAACCAGCGCTCAAATGAAATTCTTGAAAAAAATTATTTGGTCAATTATGGTGCTTTCTGGAGATTCGTTCCCAAAAAATGGGTGGATAGCAAAATATCAACGTTAATACAGTTTTATTTGATCTTGGTTTAATAAGATCCCTCGAGGTTTCTTGTGGTTTTATGATGAACCTGAAGTCTTGATCCTTGTGATGTTATATTAATAGTACATGAATTTCACAACCAAATTATCGGAAATAGTTCGCATGCTTTGCTTAATTTCGCCGAAATATTTCAAAGAGAAACTTAAAGCTTGTAAGAGGTACTATCGTTAATCATTCATTTAAAATTAATTTGTAAGATAATTTAGACCTAAGACATGGTAAATTCAAGTGGTCCAAATATTTGAGACGAATCAGAGGAGGAGAAGTTTAGGTACATATGGATGAAATGATATATAAATGTGAATGAAGCAAGGAGTATATGCCGAGACCGTGCTGTGTGGCAGTTTATTCTCTTGGCCTACCACTGTTGGGAAAACAGTATTGTGATTAGATTGTGAGTCAGCCTATCACAGTATAGATAATAGATAGACACGATGGAAATGTCTTCCATGTAGATTTGAATGGATTCTAGCCCATTTACGACGCGCTCTATTTCTCTTACACCTACCTGACATCGTATATCGCCATCACGTTTGAATTTCAAAGTGATGATGAAACACAGCTCTGTATTTGAAATGTAATGTCAGATTGGTCAAACTTTTACTATTACGTAACACGTCTACATAAACTAACACGTCTACGTAACGTAAACTAATAGGAAAATGCTATCTACTTATATTATAAAAAGATACTAGACATGGCAAAAGTACAAAAGAGTTTTACGTTACCTATGAATGAGAAAAAATATGCATTTTCCATTCCTTTGTCCAGCCTTGTTCTTAACAGGAATGCTCGATTTCAACAGCTTAGAAGTCCGCCGAAAAACATTATTTATTTAATCTCTGAAATTAGACTCAATCAACATATGTTGAAAGAGGTTAACTTACATATATGTCATTAAGAAGCATACTCGTGGGAGATCCCATGCACATTTTTATGCTTCTGTCTATCAATCATCAGAGCGATTCTACATAATAGTGTAAATTTTTAATCTATTTTTTTCATTTACTCACAAATAATTGCCCAACTTTCCACTAAAATCATGAAATATTGAAATATTTAGTGGCCTATATTTTATTATTTAAAATACAAATAAATAAAGTAGCATGCATCCGCATTACATATTTGATATTTTACAAAATAATTTTTCAGTTAAGTTAGGTATTTTGGCATCAATCCAAAATTATTTGTATGAAACGGGCCGCGCTGCCGTTCTCCTTAACGATTCTGAATTGAGCATCGACATTATCAACGTCACTTACAGACGCAACTACCCTTTGACGCATGTCACAAATGGTAAAACTGCGCCTTACCTTTTTAAACTTACATGTACCTCAAATTGTTATCTTCTCCGTGATCTATTAGTGTACAACCGTTTTCTGGAGAACACGAAAAATAAATAAATAATAAAAAATAGTCTAAAAGCCTCGCTATTAAAACGCGGAGAAATGCATTTATCAGGGCTCTACTGTCTGCATCTTAATGATTTTATCTTTAAACCTAAGACAATTTTTCCAGTAATAGGTAATGGCGGACTGCCAAAAGCATTCTCTCGGCGCAGTGGCGAGTTCATTAAGATGGAAAGATTGGGAAGGATTTACGTGAAGTATCTAAAAGCTCTACAAACGGCTTAATATTCAGAAGAACTGTTCATCTATGGCAGTGTTTTTCAACCTTTTTTTGTACCTTTACCTACCTTGACGGTTTAAAAACTCTTTCCCTCCCCTTCCGAAAAGGAAAAAAAATCGCACCAATTATACTGATGAAAATTTTCTTCACTGGTTTACGATTTTTTTTCACACAATCTGAAAAATAAACTAAGTTTAAGAGTTGCATGTTTGTAAGGGGAAGCTCTCCACGCGTTTCGTTTACAAATAATTTAACATACATCATTCCGTTTTTCGGTGCATGGGTGCTTGATTTGAATTGTATTCCTGTGTTATGTACAGGCAACATTATTCTTTTTTTAAATTTATTTTATGTATTCAATCATATTATTATTTAATTATGAAAATAATAAACTGTTTTTATGCACATTAAATAATAATATTATTAATATAATTATATTGAGGGATCAGTAGGATTTATCGGTCCAGTTAGGAGTTCTACCGAGCCGAACCCTCTGATATGAAAATATCTGAAGTCGGTGAATTATTTTCCCATTTGGTCTCTGGTAGATTGACATGTTGTTCTTGTATTGTTTGTATTTTTTATTCTTATATAGTGCACTTACTCGTACATAGCGTGGATTGATCAGATGATCATTTGTGGAAAAGTGTGTGGAAGGGTTTAGTTTATCCTGTGGGGAAGGTTTAACCCGGACATAAAGTCGTAAATATAAAATAAATAAAAACTTAAAATGTAGTTCTACAAAATGAACTTGATAACAATAAACATTATTCAAGTTCAATAAGGTGTTAAATTTAAAAATTGGAAGTGATAAATATAAATCAATATCAGACAAGCGATGATGTAGTTAGTACATATCCAAATTATATGACTATTTAGTAGTTCTTTATTTGAAACATTTGTTTTTTTTTATTGTTTTATATTAGCTCCAAACAGGAGGCCCGGATGAAAAAAAATCCTCCAAAACCTATGTCATCTTTGGGAAAGCTGTATGGAGGGTCTTTTTAGGAAAAGTAAGGAGAGAAAGTTCTGGGAAGGACAAAGGTATGATGGGTGGGTATGAATCTGCGGATCAATGTGTCTAGGAGTGTCACGGACGTATGAATCAATACCCCCCTCCCCCTGCGGTCCAAGGCGATTGGTCGAGAGAGACCGGCTGGAGATGTCTAAGTTAGGTCTCCCTCAACCAATCTCTCTTAATTCGCCCGCCACTATGGGCATTAGTGGGCATTAGGTGCCAAGACCTAGACAAACCTCACCCCATAAATCCGGGCACCCTTTCTAAGTCACCAAACGTAGCGAACTACTTGGGGTGACCTATGGCTGTAGTGTTGATTATCGAATAAATGGTTCGGCATCCAATAAATGGTACCCATACCTGCCTCCCAATTTATTTTTATTTTTTATTAGTGACTATTTAGTTACAGGTTTGATGAGAATTACAAGATATGATAATGTTTATAAATATTTCATCTGTTTGTTCTTAGTCCTCCTCACTAGGTGGTCCTGTGCTGAGGCGGACTGGTAGATTCCTTTGATTTTCCGTTATTTAGTTAATATAATGTTTTTAATACATTCTCTAGTATGTCTGCATTAATTTCTTTCACCCATGTTTTGATTTTTCCCTTAAACTTATTTATCTTTTCTATCTTTTTGAGACTTGGAGGAAGGATGTTGAATGAATTGAATTTGTTTCTTTACTTTAAATGCTTGACGTGTGCTTAGATGAATTCATAGAGTAAAGTTACGTAACTGAGACAACGCCCGTGATTTCACAAAACTAGGTCCAGTGAACATACTTAGGTTCATGTTCATGTACTATTCGTACACTCATGTTCTTTGAATGGCTACCCTTTTTTCAAATTTTAATTTCTTCTTTCGATCCCAAGTCAAATAGGTTTTTTTTTTAATTAATAATTTCAGCTTCAAAAATCATACAATAACATAATAAATCTAGAGGCATTGCTGAAAACCAGCTACATTCCAGAAGAAATCCGGAATGTGCTGAGCTGAGCAGTAACCTTTTTGTCAATAGAATCAATGATAAAAAAACAAAATGTATAAAATTATAAAAATCTACTGAAGAATAACTGTTTTTATTGTTATAATTATAACCCGTGATATTGTCGGGTCTGAGCTATTTAATAATAATGCAAGTCCACAAACACACGGTTAACTACGCGTGATATTGACGTGCGTGCTAGTATTGCCTCTTTTTTCTTCAAAATGTTGTAATATTAAAATATTTTAAAATTGGCTAATGTGATCGGTGAAATTCCCCCGGTGCGGTGGAGCGTGCACCCCATGTTGAGTAACACTGATCAATGGTCTTAACTGTACCCTGGAGTACGTAACTGATAATAAATAAAATATAAACCGCATTTCTGGCAACATTTGAAAAGATTGTTTGTCTGGAGTCCATAATTCTCCAAAATTGCTTTGAAAGAACGATCAAAAGAAATTCTAAAACCTTTTAAAGCAAATGATTTACAAATTTGAATACCTAATTGCAAAATGTTTCTATACAAACCATTTTGTTAATCCTTGCCCAAAGTTTGTCTCTGATGTTCAAAAAATAATTCAATTGCTTTATGTACCTTGTAGATTAATAATTTAAACGCGCACATAACTTATCCCAACAAAAATTATTAAAGAGTAAAATCTATTCAAGATTAGAGCTGCTTTATAACGTGTGTGTGTAATTTGTAACTTTTTGTAATTTCAAAGTTTGAACAAGTTTTTCATTGTGTGGGGGTTTAATTTTTATTTCGGAAACTATAGTTTCTATTTTGCGGTCACCTTTACCTGCCGACAAATTTATTAAAAACTATTAAGAAAGTTTAATTTTCAATACTCCTCTAGTGACTTGACAGACGTATACTAATCGTCACTTTGGTTGGATAGGGTTCTAACTTCACTTTTCCTTGTTCTAAGATCTTCTTCTTCTTCAATGGCGCTACAGCCCATTTCGAGCCTTGGCCTCCTTCAAAATAAGCCTCCACCGCCCTCTGTCCTCGGCCGTCGTCTTCCAATCTGCAACATGGAGTAATCCTCTTGCATCCTTCCTGACATCATCCTCCCATCTCAGTCTAGGTCTGCCCGCCTTTCGTTTACCTCCTGGGTGTCCTGTCAGAACCTTCTTCGGTACTCGTGTGCTTGGCATTCGGTGCACATGTCCGGCCCATCTTAATCTTTGGAGCCTTAAATGGGTGGAGAGTCTGGGAGCTTGATAAATTTCATAGAGCTCATTGTTGTGGCGGATTCTCCATGCCTCTCCCTCTCGCACCGCTCCTAAGATTCTTCGCAGTACCTTTCTTTCGAAGATGTCCAGCTGTTCTGCTGACTTTGCTGTCAGTGTTCCCGCCTCACATCCATAGGCCAAGACCGTTCTGATAATTGTTTTATATAAGGTTATTTTGGTTTTCCTATGGACGTTTCGTGATTTGAACACTGGCAGCAACGCGAAGTAAGTGTTGTTAGCGGCTGTGATGCGCTTTCTTACTTCTACTGGGTCTTCATTGTCCTGCGTTATGATGGAGCCCAGGTAGGTAAACTCTTCGACCACTTTGAAATTATAATTGTCTTTAAATTTCACTGTATCTTTTATTCTGCGGTGAGGGGTTCTGGTTTGCATCATAATTTTTGTTTTATTTTCATTGATTTGCAACCCCACCTCTTTTGCCGCAGTCTCCAAAGGGTCAAACACATCTCTTACAGCCTGTAGGGATCTTCCGACAATGTTAAGGTCATCTGCGTAGCCAACTATTTGATTGCTTCTGTAGCAGATGTTTGAATCGGTACTGATCATTGTCTTCCTAACGACGTGCTCCAGTACAATATTGAAAAGGGTAGGTGCTAAGCCATCACCTTGTTCTAAGATATGAGGTGTCAAAGTATGCAAAGACGATTTCTCATAATTTATTTACCGGTTTCTGATTTTAATGTTGAACCTTGTGTAAAGTATTTTAGTTTAAAATATTTTAAAGGAATATTTTTAAAAAGGACGTATACTTTGCGTTTTATAACATACCTATACGTGCAGATAGAACCGTATGCAACCAGGTAAGACACAATAATTAATTTCATAAAGTTCTAACCACATTTTTCTGTTTCCTTTTCTAGCTAATTAACTAATCATTAAATATTTTCCTTCAAATGTGTTAAACTAAAATACTTTACAATAATAAACTTCAAAACCAGAAATTGTTTAAGAGGCGGTTCTTCGAATTTCAACCCTATTTCTTGCAAACCTCCCCTAAAATTTGAAGTTTTTAAGCTCTTAAAAAAATATATGTTATTCTTGAAGATAATATCTAGACATTTGTCGCGCCGAAATTCAAATTATATGAAATTCCCTCGATAGAAAAAAATCGCAAAGTATGCTACAAAAATGATTTTAAACACGTTTGTTTCGGTTATTTTACAAGTTATATGTATGAAAAAATTCACAGCGCTTCTTTAAATAAAATTAAAGACACTTATTGCAAGATTTTGGCTCTATTTTTAACGAGTCGTGTTTTATTACAGATTTTCATGATTTTTGCATCAATTTTATCGCTGTAAATGTTAGCGCGCTCTTCTCATTCGTAATTTCATATCTCTCCATTTTCTTCTTTTTGGGGCCGGGAACTGAGCCTTAATACATAATGAGAATTCGTCTTTGCAAATTTTGACATCTCAGAACATGATATGCAAAGTTAGAACCTTTTCCAACTAAAGTGACGAAGTATCTTGCATCTCGTAAAAACGAAACTTTCAAATATAAACAAAGTGGTAATTGCAAAAGATTTACAGTGATGCTGAAAAAAGAATGGGAGCTTTAAAAACTGAATGTTAGAACTTTGTCGTACAAGTATAGATGGAAATACAACACAGATAGCTCTGAAAGTTGTGTTGGTTATAGAGGAGCAAAAGAAATGGTTTTGTTTTTAAAAGTCGTTTTTGAAAAAAATGTCAGTTACAACCATAGACATATGAATATTAATAGACCAGAACAAAAATGTGAGGGGTAGAAACCAACTACAGCGGGACGAAGAGCGGGAAGACGGCTTTGGTGATATGTGATTCGTCAAAACTCAATCTGACAGTATATAGGCATCTCGCATTATAATATCACACTTTTGTTCTTAAAAGTAAACTCTGCCTTTGAATGAATAGACCTTTTTACATGGGAGCGCGAATTGCTCGCCGCGTAATGAACACATTTGCGAAGTCCAAATATGCAAAGTAAGGTCGCCTATAAGGTCGAGTTCAATATTTGGTTGCCGTATTTAGTGAAGACACTTTTATAAATGTTTCATAATTTACTTACCCCAGTAAACAGGGACGGGCACACGCCATGTATCTCAAGTGATAGTGTATGTTACAAAAACGATCATATTATGTGATCTGAATTGGCTTAGAATAGTGTAAAATAATGCTTGCCTATGGAATGTAATACGACAATTAGGTCTTTTCTGTTTTTCACCTCTATTTTTACACGTTTTCAAAACACAAGCCACTATTTTTACCGTGTTATTTCGTAAATTTCTCCGATGAGTGCTCGACGCTGGCTCGCAGAAGAATGATGACGTCACATTTTTTAGATTAATGCGAAGCCATACTCGATCCCAGCCGGTTCCAATAGAATGGTTCCAATGGGAGGGGGAAAAATACGCTTTTATCACTTAGGGCAGGTCTACTAATATTCATATGTCTATGGTTACAACCTTGTTCAACTTATGTAGGTGGTGTAATGTATTGATCGTACTGTATATGAAATAAGTGACTAATCTCTACAACTTTATCGTATTACAGTAGTTAGGTATCAAGCCAGTAGAGATTTGACCGTAAAGCAGGAATTACCGAATGCCAGTAATACTATGATAATGAGGTCGGAATGGCTCTAAAGCACCTTGTGTATGCACTTGATTGGTGCCCCCTTCTACATGGTATTTTGATAGTGGATTGTTACTCGGTTCTGGATGCCTACTCTCTTACTATACTATATTACTTACCTCCTACGTATTGCTCTTCTTGCTAATTGCTGAGCCAGGCACTTCGCTTAGTTGAATCTGAAGCCTAAATACGTATTTTTAAATTTATTATTTAATTATTATTTGTTTTAAAGAAAATTATAGTTTACATGGATGATAAATTCCAGTAATAAAAAATAATAATAATCAATTACTATGCTATAATAATAATAATAATAAAAAATGCATTATATGCAATGCATTATACCTAGCTCTCTCGTTCAAAATTTAGGCGTATTAGATTTGTCAAAAAATTTGTACATAAAAATGCAAAAGTCGGTCATTTTAAATACATGTAGGATTACGAAAGATTTTTTAAATATTTATATTGAGGGATCAGTAGGATTTATCGGACCAGTTAGGATTTCATCAGAGCCGAACCCTCTGATATGAAAATATCTGGAGTCGGTGAAATATTTTCCCATTATGTTTCTGGTGGATTGACGTATTGTTCTTGTATTGTTTTATTCTTATATAGTGCACTTACATTGCGTTCATTTACTAGATATTCATTTGTGGAAAAGTGTGTGGAAGGGTTTAGTCTTTCATTTGGGAAAGATTCAACCCGGACATAAAATCTGGAGCACCGTAAAACTTATATCATTGATGTCGCTATTCCAAATTCTTGTAATATTCAGAAAACTGTTTCTGAAAAAATAAGAAAATATACAGATTTAGGAAATGAAATTAAAAGAATTTGGCATTCTCAGACTATAAAAATATTACCATTTGTTATTTCGGCTACTGGCATTATACCTAGCTCTCTCATTCAAAATTTAGGCGTATTAGATTTGTCAAAAAATTTGTACATAAAAATGCAAAAGTCGGTCATTTTAAATACATGTAGGATTACGAAAGATTTTTTAAATATTTATATTGTGGGATCAGTAGGATTTATCGGACCAGTTAGGATTTCATCAGAGCCGAACCCTCTGATATGAAAATATCTGGAGTCGGTGAAATATTTTCCCATTATGTTTCTAGTGGATTGACGTATTGTTCTTGTATTGTTTTATTCTTATATAGTGCACTTATATTGCGTTCATTTACTAGATATTCATTTGTGGAAAAGTGTGTGGAAGGGTTTAGTCTTTCATTTGGGAAAGATTCAACCCGGACATAAAATCTGGAGCACCGTAAAATAATAGTTTATTCCAGAATGTATGCAGGGGTAGTGCAATGCAATACATTCCATATTTTGAAACAAAAAATGGGTTAATGTTAAAAATAAAAATAAAGTAAATAACAACATATAAATAAATTTAAAAAAAAAACGAATAAGCATGAAAAATAATAATAAACAGTAAAATTAATTCATGCAGCTGTTTACGGAGGGTATTTCATCGTCTCCCGTCTCCAGAGGGCCATCAGGGGGGACTCCAACCAGGTAGTCATGGCGGTGATGATTGCATTCTTCGATTGGCGTAGTCTGCGCCATAAACTACCCATGCGGTGGCGGAGAAGTGCTCGGAAAGTGTGCACTCGTCCCTCCAGGAACATTTCCGTAGCACTGCAGTATCTCGGTAGGCGGAAAAGTTGACGGTATGCGTTGTTGTAAGCAACCTTTAACTTGTTCCATTGGGATGCAGTGTAGTCAACCCACAGTTCTGATGTGTACAGCGAGGTACAGAAAGCGTTGAACAATATTCTTTTTACTTTTGGGCTGCATAGGTAAAAACGTCTTGACAGCATACCCGCTCTAACAGATATCGCTCTTCTCTGCCTTTCCATATCCTCGATATCCTTAAGGTCGTCTGTGATGATGTGTCCCAGGTACTTAACGCTGTGATAAACATTCATTTTCCTGTCATCTAACCATACTGAGGGTGTTTGGATGGTTTCGTTTTTGTTTTTAAAAACCATAACTACTGACTTGGTAGTATTATATAACAGGTTATGGTTTTTTGCAAAGTTTTCACAAATTCTTAGTAACTTCTGTAATGCGCTTAGTGACGGTGCAAGAATAACCATGTCATCTGCGTAATAATATGCTATAATAATCAGTAATTATACAGATGATAAGATCCAGTAATACTTTAAAAAGTTAATAATCATTAGCTATGTTTAAATCAGTTAGTAATAGTGTTTTGGGAACACCTCACTAGGAAAACCTGTGCTGAGGTATTCACATTTTATACGACTATATAAAATGTTGTTCTGCCGTCATAATTAAAATCATAGTATCCTCATTGTGATATCAAGAGGAAAGTATGGTTCAACCCAAGGCGGCAAAATTGTGTATAATGTTTGTAACAGATACACCATAATCGAGACAGTGTAATGAAAAGAAAAGAAAGGATAGTACATGGAGTGAACTTTCCTCCCAGAAGCCGAC
The DNA here is from genome assembly GCA_917563855.2 of Limnephilus lunatus. Taxonomy (NCBI): domain Eukaryota; kingdom Metazoa; phylum Arthropoda; class Insecta; order Trichoptera; family Limnephilidae; genus Limnephilus; species Limnephilus lunatus. The sequence goes on along the minus strand of OU830598.1, from coordinate 70,361,047 downwards.
TGTGAGGTTATAAATAATGTTTAAAAAATATAATTAGCTACACTCTACTGTGTGTTGGCAGAAATATTCTAAATAACTGTTTTTACTTTTTTACATTCTGAATATAAAGTTTTCGCGCCGGGCTGAAAAAAGCTTTACTTGTGGCTGTTTTCGAGGGGTTGCCTGTAACACGGCCACAATAGTAACGTTATACTTTGGAAAACAATAAATAGGGTGTTAAGGGACGTACTTGACTTTCTTTAACCGGTGATTCCTGACATTATTTAAAGTAAAAATCTAAATGAAATTTTGATATCCAGTGACATTTTTTATTTATATTTTTCAACTATAAACATTAATACTCCGCATCCAAGCTCAAAAAGAAGAAGATGGAGAGATATGAAATTACGAATGTTAAAGGAGCGCACTAATATTTTAAGTGATAAAATCGATGCGAAAATCGCGAAATTTTTTAATAAAACACGACTCGTTTAGAACAGAGCAAAAATCTCGTGGAACTTACCTTAAGTACCAATTAAAGAAACATTGTGAATTTTTTCACAACCATAACTTTGTAAAATAACTGAAACAAACGTGTTTATAGTAATTTTCGGAGCATACTTTGAGTATTTTTCTGTCGAGGGAATTTTATATAATTTGCGTTTCGGCACGGAACGCGTCTAGATATTATCTTCAAAAATAACATCTATTTTTTAAGAGCTTAAAAACTTCAAATGTTTGAGGAAGATATGTAAGAAATCGGTGGAAATTTGGGTAGCGGAGGCTTAAAAAATCAGTAAGTACTGGACAGTTTGGTTGTTCGGTTGCTCGTCTGAGTGACTAGTGGCGGTAAGTGAAAGAAATTCTCCTTTGTTTGATTTTGAGGAAGAAAAATTGGTAAAAAAAAGACCTCAAAATTTTTCTTACAATTTGTTCTCCAAATAATGTCAGGAAACACTGCTTAAAGTAAGTCAAATACATTCCTTAACACCGGGTATACGGGTATAAATAAATGCATACAATGTATAAGTCAATCACCGAACGATATTATTTTAGAAGATGTTGTAAAATTAGATTACTTTGCGTGTAATTTAACATGAATGCTGCGGACACATTGGACTGGGAACATATATGTATTGATTAATTAACAATACTTGTAACGCTTACAGTGTTTCATACTTGTATATGTATAATGCTTGTAATGGTTCATGTATTACCTGCTTGTATCTTTAAGAAATAAATGAATAACCCGATATTTCTTTCACACCAAAAAATGTTTATTTATATACGTCCGAGTGGACTTTCACATGAAATGAACTATCTTTTTTGTTGTGACAGTGGCAGAGCAAGTACTGGATTTTGATTTATAAATTAAGTTGCAAAGCGTAAAGCACGAGTTAAACACAAATGAAATTACACAGAAAATAAATATCTTTAAATTAATAAATAAGATTGACAAAGTAAATATACAAAATAAATTGTAAAAAGACAAATAAAAAACTTAAAAAATATATGTACATGCTCACCACTGGTTAATATACTCTTATGTTTCAGCAAAGAATTTATGACGAGTTCGTTTTATAACTAACACGGTATCTCTGAATATGAAAACATTCCAAAATCTATTACCGGTGTATGCCTGAGATTATCGTAGATTTTTTCTCGTATTTACGTGAAATATGAGACAAAATGAAATGAAATACGAAATAAAATTAAGTGGCCTGAACTATAATTTTATTTTGCCGAGAATTTTGAGGCTGTCAATACCACCGTAATAATTCTATATGGCACAAGGTTAAGAGTCAATCCGCCTTTTAGACAACGTAATCAAATTTAGCTGTTTATCAGAATTATATAATTAATATTTTGAATTTGGATATTGGGCTTAAAATTTGAGGATTTTTTTTCCGTGTATATCCTTTCTGTATTTTTGTAATGTACTTTGTGAAATGGGATCAAATAGGCGAATTATACTTTACCAGACTTCTTACTAAAAAAATGTACCTATAGTGTTTTAAAACATTCCACTGACTTGAAGTCACTTGCAGTTCTACATACAAAACCAAGCATTTTTAAAGGTTTGTTATTTTTTTATGTTTTATTAAATGCTCATTTTTAAAATTAATTCAAACAATGAAATAAAAATCCCACAGAAAAAAAAATATAGTTTAAGGAACCTCCAGAATGCGAACCCGGATCAATCGCTTGCCGAGCAGTCGTGTTTTAAAGATCTAACCAATTAACACTAAATCATCTTTTCTACAATTTTATGATTTATTTCGTGGAATTGATTTTCTGCATCGGTTTATCATGGCACCGTAGTGCTTTGTTGAATTTTATAATCGATTATTTAAAAGAAAGCTAACTATTTTATTTCCTTAAATTTGAAAACTTTTGGAAGACTTTTTTTACCATAACTCCACACAGGAGGCCCTGAGTAAAATAATTTCCTATGTCATCGGGTCCTATGTCATCTTAGGGGATGCTGTGTGGAGAGTTTTTATAAGGAAAAATCGGAGAGGAAGTTCAGGGAAGGAAAAATATATGAGGATTGGGTAGTAAGTAATACGGGGGTCAGTGTACAGAAGTGACGGACGTATGAATCCATCTCTCCAATTCCAATGCAAGGCGATGGGTTGAGAGAGTCCGGTTGGAGAAGTCTAAAGGCTTTCCTCAACCAGTCTCTCTCGATCCGACCCACCACGCAGCAGATAGGCAGACACATCTGCAGCCAAAACCCGGACAAACCTCACCCCATAAAACCGGGCACTTCTGCTAAATCACCAAACGCAGCGAACCACTTAGGATAGCCTAAGGCAGAGGTGTTGCTTATCCAATAAATGGTTTTCGAGGTGGTGGTGCCCATACCCGCATCTCATTTTGATGACGTTACACCATAGGTCATTAACCATATTTTGCCCCCTACCGCCAACTTTGAGAATATATTTTTTTTAGAGCCCCCAATTTTTTCTGCGATCTGTGGCGAGTCTGAAATATAATATTTACCACAACTTGTTATAGGGGAGGGGGGGGGGGGGGTTCAACTTTCATGGAATCAAATAATTTCATATCATCCAATTTAATGTAGATTGAAGATTGAATGTAATAGAATCTTTCAGTTCAATATTTATCCACTTCCCAAACTACACAAATATGTGAATTTTGTCTTTTTTAGATCATATTTTTTTTACCTGCCACGCCCTCACTATGCCATCTTAACGCTCCCTAAGTTTCTCTGGGCATTCTACTGCCCCCCTGAAAATATCGCCTACGTTGAGAACCTATACGTTACACCAAGTACCTATGTGATAATATTCAAATATATTATATTGCGATTGAAAACATAATTACGCCCTATTTGCACTATCAAAGAACTAGTTAATAGTGATAAGGTACCACGAATAAAATAAAATTCTACAGCTCATCAATTCTAGTGAAATTTGTTTCGATTTGAATAAATCAGAAACTGAATCAAACCTAGCTACGGGTTTTTTTGTTATAAGTTTTTATTCCAGTAAAAAAGAAAATAACATTTTCACTTACTTAACTAGAATATTGAATTTATACATAGTTCGTACATTTCATAACCTTAAATTACATTAGATTGCAGTACTAACATTTACATAACATTATATTACCATATGATATTATTCACTTTCGCTACTTTGTTTTTTGTGAATAAACATGAATAATTTTTTTTTGAATTTGCACATACTTTTTTCGTTTTTGATATCATCTGGAAGGCAATTATATAAGTTGGCCCCCTCGCGACTAATTGATTGCTTACCGTAGTTAGCATGAATGGTGTTTAATCGTATGTTATCGTGTTGTCGTGTAAAATGTTTGTGTACTTGGGAAGTTTTTATGAATTCTATGTTTATATGTATGAGTTCATAATTTATTTTGTATATAAGGAGACATATATTGTACTCGTATAGTTTTCTTAATGTTAGCAGTTTTGTTTCCAAATATAATTTTTTTTTTATGTTTTGGATTCATAGTAAAATAGTTTTTTGATTAGCTTATTTTGAATAACCTGTAATTCATTGATGTATGTTTCATACGCATTTCCCCAGATTTCAATCAGGTAATTTAGGTGTGATTGTACGAGACTATAATATAAACTTTTTTAATTTAATTGGTAATAGATATGATAACCGGCTAAAAACGCTAATTGAGGGTGTGATTTTATCTTTTACATCTTGCATGTGTTGTTTAAAAGTTAAATGCTTGTCGATGCACAGCCCAAGATATTTTTCCTGTATCAGGATTTGCAAATCGTTATTTTCAATTTTTAAAGGTACATGAGGAGGAATTATTTTACGGTTTGAGCTTAAAATCATGTATCCTGTTTTTTTAATATTCATTGTTAGGATATTTGATTGGAGCCAACTGCAAATTCTTTCTAGGTCACTTTGTGCATTTTCTAGTAGTATGTTTAGATCTTTACCCCAGTAGAACATTGCAGTATCATCTGCGTATAAAAAAATTTCACCGGGTTACATTATTGGGATTGAGATCCTTCGTCATTAGGAGAACCTTTTCTTTTGATGAAATTCAATCCCCTTCTCAGGTGACCATCGATTTAAAGATTACTAGCTGTTACTAGCTTCATACCTTGTGATGTTCAGGGTCATATGTAGATGGTTCAGTTTGGAGTAAAGCTTTGAGGTTATGAATGATTCTAATAAACTGGGTGTAACTCCACGCCATAACTAATATGTTTTCTAAAACTTAACATAGCATATAACATAACATAAAACATAACCGGATGTTGGTACAGGGCCAGTTGGGGATATAGAGTAGTGGTCCCCAACCTTTTTATAGTCTCGAACCAGTAAACGTTTGATAATTTTATCGCGGTCCGTTGAGGGGTGGACAGAGACGGGGAGGGGGAGGAACGGAATAAATTCACCAATGCAATCAAATTCGTGTTAGTATGTCATGTGTTTTCAATAAAACGATTCCACTTGCATTTGGGCAAGCAGAATATAAGAGCGGTGACTCACGTCGCGGTCGTTGCGTCGCACTCGAGCTCTTTACGTTATATAAATATGTACGCGAGTGCGCAAGAAGGAAGCCCAGTCGTGTTTTTTAAACGACTTCGAAAAGGAGGAGGTTATCAATTCGACGGTATTTTTTTATTTATTTTTTATGTATGTTACCTCAGAACTTTAGATTGGGTGAACCGATATTGATAATTCTTTTTTATTAGAAAGCTGGTGCTTCCCGTGTGATCCCATTTTAATTTGGTCCAGTTCTGACAGTGGGATATATGAGAAAACCATATATCTTAAATTTGCCATAAGTATGTGCGCGACAAATGGACAAATAACTCAATATTACGCCAACAGATTTCGATGATTCTTTTTTTAAAGTAAAAATTCTTTACGCACGCTCATCACTAAGAATCAAAAAAATAAACAAAAATGTTAACAAAACAAAAAACGACTTAAAAAAATGCACTAAAAAGTAAAAAAATTGTTTTGTACGATTGTTATTTTTGGAGTCGGTGTCAGCAAAGATCTCCACATCTCACCTATAACTAACTATGTATATAGTTACCTTGGATAACACCGACTCCAAAAATAACGATCGTACGAAATTATTTTTTTACTTTTAGTGCATTTTTTTAAGTAGTTTTTTGTTTATTACTTCGGAGGTTTTATGTCGGCGGTAACTTGGCGTGAAGGAGTTCTCAACTGAATAATTATTTATTATCGATAATTATTTATTTGGCTATGTTCAGATTTTTAGGCAGGTACTATTTGATCCACGGACCGGTACCGGTCCGCGGCCCGGGGGTTGGGGCCACTGATCTAGGGCAGTGTTCCGCAAACTTTTTATGTTCACGGTACACCTAACAAATCAAGAAATTTTAACGGTACACCAAAGAAAAAAAAAAGGTAAATTTTTTGATAGGATTGGCTAGGCTTATTACGAATAACGGCGAACTTTGAGGTAAAACTACGAAAGCTGCATGTCATCATAATTTTAAAAAACAACCCAGGTTTTGAATAGTTTGTTTGGCAAAGCAGGGTTTGTCTAGCCGGGTTTGTGTAATTATGATTGATATTTATCACATAACAGTGACAGATTGACCGCGAACTGTCACCGAATCGGTTCGAGAAGTGAATTTTAATTTTACACAATTGATAATTAAAATGCATCTTTTTCCTTCTCCACCAAGCCAAAAAGTTTCCTTTTATAGTAATTACGGCACATCTAAAGTTTTTTTCTAAAAATTATTCGTAATAAGCGTGGCCACTCCAAACCAAAATTCACCAAAAACAATATTTTATTAATATTTATTATTAAAATCAATATAACATGAAAAGATGTTTAATGCGAAATGTGAGCCTGTTTAACTGAACACAGACGATCAAAATTTGGAACAATCGTTGATAACGCTGCTCGCATCTCTTCGTCGATCATCCTCAGGCGTTCTCTTTTTTTTTACTTTATCGTAGTGAGAGTTGAAAACCCCAATTCGCATAAATAGGTCGTGGCAAATGGTAATAGAATTGCAATAGCTCGCTTTGACAGCAGTGGATACTCATTTTTTACGTGGAGCCAAAAATGTGCTAACTCTGTTTCAGAAAATTTTAATTTTAGTGTCCGATCAATTTTAAGCTCCATGAATTCTTCCTGCTCGTTTATTGGTAAATGTCCAAGGGAAATGCTTTCCGAAAATGGATTTCTTACCCAGTCCATAGGTTGCAGGTCACACTTAGGAAAATATGAGCTCATTTTTTCTGCTAACAGCTCTAAGTGTTTCACTATCAAAGCCTGCACTTTTTTTCTGAATCGGCAGCCATGACATTTGGAAACATTTCGTTACTACCATTGGTAGCGTAGCTGATCCATGGCACCAACTAAGTGCGAAAGCTTTCAATCTTGTCCGAAGACGTTAAAATGTTACAATTTCTTCCTTGCATTTTTTTTGTTCAGCTCATTTAATTGAGCGAATATATCCGCCAGATATGCAAGTTTTGCTACCCATTCTTCTTTTTTAAATAGAGAAGCAAAGTCTGAACCCTGGGTTTCTAGAAATGTCTGGGTCTCATTTTTCAGCTCGTAAATCCGAGAAAGCACTTTTCCACGAGAAAGCCATCGTATTTCTGTATGAAACAGAAGTGACTGATGATCTGCTCCCATTTCCTGACACAATGCACGAGACGAGAGTTCAGCGGTCGCGACTTGATGTAATTGACAATTTTGACGACTTCTTGTAAGACAAACAACAATTCATCAGGCAGAGACTTCGTCATCAGTGCCTCTCTGTGTAAAAAGCAATGTAATTTTTTAATATTAGGATTTTTTTCAGAAGCCCTGGTTATAAATCCCCTAATTTTTCCTGTCATAGCTGCTGCTCCGTCTGTGCAAATGCGCAGTTGCGCCATTCCAAATTATGTTCACTGAAGTACTGGTTTGTTACTCTGAATATTTCTTATCCGGTGGAATAACCAGGTAGTGGCAGACAAAATAAAAACTCCTATTTTATTTCATATCCATCCGTGTACCTCACATTTGTGATGAGATGCGCGTGACCTATGATATCAGTAGACTCGTCGACTTGTAGCGCGAAAACTCCACATAGCCTTAATTTGTTGATTGAATGTCGGTGGATATTTCATTAATGCGACGTGAGATCGTATCTGCTGACGCAGATATTTTTTCGATTTCCTTAGCAGCTTCTTGGCTAATCATAATTTTGACAATTTCTTTGCAGACAAGTAAAATTAAAGTTTCAGCTAGAGAATGAGGTTTCTTCAATTTAACCAGCATATTAGCGATCACGTAGCTTGCTTTTTGCGCTTCACTTGATGTATTGAAAGACTAAATCATGAGAGTTACCTGTTTCTTAGACTGGTCTTTCATACGTTGAAAAAAAGCTTTATCTTTGTGAGCCACCGATGGGTGTTTAGTTGTTAAATGTCGTGAAAGTTTACTGGGCACCATCGAATTATTAGCCAAAGTTTCTCCACAAACAAGACATTTTGGGATTGGGCACGATTCGTCACCGCAATATATAAAGCCATAACGCACATAGATCTCAACGTATTTCCGATCAAAAAGCTTAGGTTTTTTCTTCGTTGACTCTGCTTCTTCTTGGGAAGCATTAGTTTCACTTGACAAACTTGCGGTACGTTTAACGAATTTATCCATTATATACACGTAATATGGGATATTTTTTTGCAATTAAAAAAGTCAATTAAGTTCGCGACGACACAACCAAACACTAGCATTAACGAATGACTACTAAACAAGCAGGCGCAACGTCGCCGTCGTAATGTTATGTTGTCACGCGCATGCACCCCGATAGCTCGTGCGCAATCACGTGATAATGTAGCAATAGCACCCCACTTATGTAGTGTAGCACACGTGATAATGTAGCGTAGCGGCGTAGCACACGGCCACTTCGCAGCGATCGAGTCCCACCCACGCCACCTCCGGCCGCCGCGCCGCACAGAAAAGTAAGGACCGATTTACAGAGCACTTTGTGAGAAGTGACGCGGGACTCGCGGCACACTTACAAATGGCCACGGCACACCAGTGTGCCGCGGAGCACACTTTGCGGAACACTGATCTAGGGGACATCAACGCGGTTAATTTTCTCAATAAATGTAGTGTCATAGTTCAAATGGATGTTGTAGTCCCAACGCGTCTGTTACAGATTTTTCTCCCACTGACTCTGGGAAGTGTTAAGTTTGGCACCATTTAATTTTATTTATTTAACAGACCATTGCACCATTTCACAGCAAGGGTAAGGAGAAAGGATAAACCGCCGCACGTTTATTTCTCAGCAAACACTCACTGCTTCTTTTTTTTCGTTATTTGTTTTTGGGGTGTTATGCCAAGTTGCGTTACCTCCTTCTTTAGCCAATGTTCCGAACAGCGTTACAGTGTCCATCCTCAAAAACAAATAAAGAAAATACTTTTGGCCATGAAAATCTAAAAACGTATCACTCCTTGCTTCATTCAAATTCATACGTAGTCTCATGCATCTATTATTCTGATCCTTCCCATCCCGACTGAAGTGTTTAATTCACGTCGTGCCATGTCCTTCTCGGTCGTCCCCGAATTATTCTACCATTTATTTTATTTCGCAATAATCCAGTCTCTTTTTATTCTACTATTTATTTTGCAATAATCCGGTTCCTACTTACTATCTTATAATAAAGTGTGCTGAGGATCCTGCCTAAGAGTAATATAGAACCAAAATATTGCCCAAAACTGAATGTTAATGTTATGTTCAAGAAAAAATGTAGATATCCAACTCATTTACTTTATAAGTAATTTAATGTCATGAATTTAAAATAGCTATGTATTACACAAACGCTTTGCAGATTTTTTTTATTAATATTAATATTGCAGAAAGAACACAGCAAATTCGTTCTACTAGAATTACTATTACTAATATAAGGCTACGGTCGTAACTTTGTGGCAGTTCAAACTCAATCTTTTTTTTTCAAAGAAATTATTTGTATCAGGCTCACACGTATATTTAATAGCCTTCCAGAAGTCATCTTATTCCTTGTGCACTTTAAAAAAGACGTTAAATTATTTGTGTTAGCCGAAAATAGAGAAGTCCAGTCCAATTTTTTTTATTTTTTTTATGAATAATGACCTTCTAACTTAAATAACTGCATTTTTTTTTTAGAGTTAGTTTTAATAGTTAAAATAATTGTCGAAGTTTTAAATTTTCAAGGTCCCTCGAAAAACACCATATCTATTATGCATTTTGTGACGTCATCAACACGTCATCTACTAAATAACGATAAACTTATTTTATGATTTTTATGTTGGTCTCCTTGAATCTCACATAGATTTGCGCAGGCGCCGCCGGCCATCTTGCTTATTATAAACGCGTTGATTGGTCTATTTATGGTGTATGGCGTAATGGCGTCTATGGCGACGGCGATATCAGAAGCTTCGCAAAAATGACATAATGAATTTTACTTGCAGTTTTATGTTTTTGAAGATAATTTTCGTTAAATTATTTTTTTTTTTTTATTCAGAGAAAGATACATAAATTACAATAAATTCAATATAATAATTAATTACATAATATGTGTACATATTTGATTTATCCCCATAAAAAAGCAGGGCTTGTGTACATGGGGGTGTTATTATATTGGTTTAATTGTTTTATTTTTTATATTCAGTTCAAACTTTCGGTATAATTTTTAAGGTTAGTTTTAAATTTTTTGATATTACTGTTCATGTGAATAATGATTATGATCAACACTGAGATATTAGTGTAATTCAGCATAAGTACCAATGCTGCGTTACTTTTTTTTTCAGTTTTAGTCCTTTATAGTGTTTTGTTTGTGATTTATTTTCGTAGGACGATAGGTTTAAGGTTACGTCTGAAAAAATTTTATAATGACTTTTTCGCGTGAATTTAATAAAACTTCTATAAAAGTAATATTATTTAATAATGTAAAAGACTAATGCTTGTGTAAATAAATACAAAATACAGAAATCAACGCATTAACACCGAATCCAAGATATTATATTTTTTCTGTTACTTTTTCGGAATCATTAAAATATTTTTTTATCCTTTTTAATTGTATGAACGAGATAAAAAGTGAAGTGACAGTTTTATTCCAAATTCATAAAGAAAGAGGACTGTATTTTTAAGTGAAAATAAAAAATGAATAAGTAACATCCCCAAAATAATCAACATGTATGTTACTTTTGAGAGAAAATGTAACCAAGTTCTTTTTTTGTTTAATTTTTGTTTTTTTTTATTTTATCTGATTTATTCATAGCATATTATGGTTACATCATTAGTGGATTTTTCGACCACCGTGCTAGGCTATGTATACTATTTATGTCAATACTCTATATGCCAAAACTCTATATGCCAAAACTATAAATGTATGTTCTTATACACCGATAACGCGTTTGGGTCCCACCCAGGCGTCCAGTGTTCGATTAAGTCTTTCATCACGACACAAGCAACATTTCCCGCTTATTGTGGTGGTAGTAGGAGATTTTCAAATATTTTCGGTTTATTTGAAACCCGGAAATGATATCTTTTTTTTAAGAAAAAAGACTGTTTAGCGGGTTGTACAAAGAAAAATAAAATATTAAATAAAATGAAATTATAATCCTGTATAAATAAGTATTTTTATTTGTCACTATTGACACGAGTAATTTAATTAAAGACTTTGTGGTGTGTAGTTTTGAAATTACAATTACAAAGTGAGGGATAATTACGTAGGAAGATATTGTAAGCACTCCTTGTGGTGTAAGGCGTGTCACACCGTCTGTGACTCGCGCGTCACTTCAAACGCAATTAACTCCGAATTAGAAAGGAAATAGATATAACTACGTTAATTACGCTTTTTAGTACGTGATAAGAATCTTCATTCAATCTATGTTCCCAAGGAGGTATTCTAACGTTTTATCTCACGTAAGCTTGTTTAATTTTAGAAAGAAAAACTTGGAACTTTTTATAGACTTAATTAATTACGAGAATCTCGGCCGGACGAAATACCCTTGCGATTTTCATTGTCTTAAGAAACCAAAGGTTAATTTTAGAAAAGGGGTCAAAATCAGAAGAATGTTTTCTCTGAACAAACGACCAAACTCTTAGATTTAATCGAACATCTAACCATGTATATTTCAAAAAAAAAATTAAGTGCAGCTTACCATTCTAAGATAAGTCCGTTTTTATGATGATGATCTATATCACGCTTATTGCTAGTCAGCATGAATTATATAAACAATATAATAAAATATTTGTTCCTTACTTCAAATAACAATATAAGTAACACCACATCAATATAACAAGATAAAAAAATTAAACTAAAAACATTTAAGGTCTGGCTACGATCCGGAGATCCCAAGTTTAAATGGGTGAACAATAGTATAAACATCATTTAAAAAATATATCTTCTTGTTTCAGAACCAAAGGTTCCTTCATCGGTGTATAAAGTATACAATTTTTGTTATAAATTTATGTGATTTCACAATTTATTCATTAAAAATTATATATAAAGGTACTTTATACGGTATTTGCGACCCGTTCCAGAGTACCAGAATCAGACCACCATTCAGAATCGAAACGTTGCTTAAAATATTTTTAGCGGTGTTTGGCAATCAGATCTGAATAGCCAAATACATCCACGGACGTACAAAATATATGGACATGCCCTTACTTGTTAAAAAACGTGTTATTTCCCCCTCACATTGGAACCATTTTTCGGAACCGGCTGGGCGTGTCCGGACCAGTGACGTGCTCTCATCGTACATTTTACGCACGGACGCTGTATGTCTATGAAACACATACTTAGACATCGAGATACATAGCGACGCGAAACACAAAGCCGCTGTTTACTGGGTTAAGTAAATCATGAAACATTTGTAAAAGTGTCTACGGCAACAAAATATTCCGCTATGGAAATACTCTGAACTTTACTTTGCGAATTTGAATTTTACACATCTGTTCATACCGTGGCATGCAATTTGCGCTCCCATATAAAAAGGTCTATTCATTCAAAAGCAGATTTTACTATCAAGAACTAAATAGTGATATTATAGTGCGAGGTGCCTATATACTGTTAGATTGATTTATTGGCGAATCACAAGTCTCTTTCCTCTCTTCGCCCCGCCATAGTTGGTTTTTACCCCACATCTGTTAGTTCTCGTCTAGTTATTTGTATGTCTATGTCTACATCATATATTTCCAACAGTTGGGACTCTTGTGCGGTACTCACATAAAAATAAAATATTAATTCAATATCAGTTCGATAAAATCACGTCTGTTCGTAACACAAAATTAATTAATATTTACTTCCTACGCGCATTAAGGCTTGGACGGCTTGAAATAACGACATTGCGGTCAGCATTTTCCTAGAATGTTTAGAAGACAGTTTTAACTGATTGCCCTGATTTTACTCTTGTAACTAGGGTATAATGTAATTATTGCTATTTCTTCAGCAAAATAAATTTAAATAATACTATTTCATTTAGAATTTAGATGATGCATTTTTAATCCAATTTAAAACAATAAAAACCTTCCTTTCTTAAACCGTATATGTACATTATCAAAGATTGTTCAATGGCATACTTTGTTCAGAAAACATTGGCCAAAATTACGAGAGAGCAAATTACTTTATAACTTGTGTTTTCATGAGGCTACTTTCAAAAGCCCATTGAAATGCTTTAAATTAATCTAGGAGCGGTTTTAATTATAAAATGAGTATTTTTTTTAAATCCTGAAAACGTTTAAAAAATAACACAGCCTAAATTACCGCCAGCACCAGGAGTACGTGATTTCTATCGATTTTAATTGTTTTTTCCAGGAGTGCAATACTTTACTTTTTTACAGAAGTTTCAAAATAGTTTTGAGGTATTTTAATAAAATTTAATATTTTTTTCATTTTTCGATCTTTCTACACCTCATCTTCTATCAGGTTCTACTTAGTATCTATGTACATATATAACAAATAACGTACCTTCCATTATGTGTAACTTAGTTTCACTTTCGAGAGCAGCCGAGGTCTCGTGGTGGGGCCTGAAGGCTTCCATTAACTCTGAAGGCTTCTTTGGTTTCTTGGTGACTGATGAGTAAGTAAGTTTTAATTGGATTGCAATTATTCGCGAGAACTTTTTTTCAACTTAAAAACATTTTGCTTGTATAATCTAAAAGCTAGTATTATAAAAAATATTTTTTTATCTGTGATGAACTCAGTGCGATAAGGTATTAACCTAGGACCCTAAAGTAGCGGACTCGAAACACGGCGAGGGAGAAATATTCTCTTCAAGTTTTTTGGGTTTTTTTCTCATTATGTAGACTCGTCAATTATTCCAGAGTAGAATATACTGTTAGTGTCGCCCTTTTGAGGTTTTGAGTGAATCGAAATATTGCTTGAAATGGCTTTAATTACGAGAATATTTGATAATCAGATGTGTTTGGTAATTCCAAAACCCTTTCATTTTCCTCGCCCACTTCCTTCAAACTAATTACAATCGTCAAATTAGAATATCACAGTTCAATTGATTCCAGAAATTGAAACTCTCGCTTATTTTTATTAGGAAATTGCACAAGAGTTCCATTTTTTTTATTTTTGTTATTTATCTATATAAAGTATGTCTACATTAGGTTTTTCGATGTCTGTCTCATTAGGATATACTTGTGTAGATATAATTGCTAACAACTATTCGGAGCCAGTAGGACTACGGCATTCCCAATTGCGGTGTGTTACGAGGCTGAAAGAAGTGGGAAAGGTAAAGCATTGGTAGTGACTATTCAGATCTGGTCATCAAGCATGGCTAAAGCCATTTTCGTTCACAAAGTCTTAAACCAAAGTGATTCTGAGATTTTCCACCACTAAAATACTCTAAAATGTTAATCGTTGTTCTTCAATAACTGTGATTTTTAAGCCCGTATTATTTCTGAGAAGTCGATTCACTTTCCATTCTCAAATACACACCATTGATTTTTTTGGCACAAATGTGAGGAAATGGAAATCTGAGTCATTAATAGCTGCCAAAATTTCCCCAAACTCTCGCATCCTTCCGCAGTGCCATATATCTTATGTTACAAACAAAAAAGCTGATTTAGCCTCGCACGCAATTGCGTTAGCGGTCGATTTATGTTGCTAGTGGAAGCTAAACGTTGAAAGCTTTTAGGCAATTTTCGCACAAAATAACACATTAAGGAAAATTTAATTCTCAACTTGATACATTTTACTTTGGAAGTCATATTTGAAAGTTTGAAAACGGCTTATATATTTTTTTATTTATTGAACGCTTACCGACTGCGAACATTATAATAATGTTCATATACAAAATTGACGAAATATTCTTATGATAATTACTTTATATTACTCTACTTTAAAATTATCACTAAATATTCATTTAATTTAACAAGTTAGAAAGTAATATATTTTTGCACGTAATTTTTTTAGTTGCCTCTTAAATCATGAAAAATCGATTTCTTTAATCATTTATGCTTTCAAATTTAAAATACAAATAAATAAAAAAAAAGCACGTATGCATACTAGATATTTGCTATACCTTAAAAAATAAAATTTATAAAAAAAAAAGTTTTCAATTATTTTGACCTAAAATCCAATATTAAGTTATATATGAAAAGGGCCACGCAGTCGTTCCCCTGAAGGACACAGGTATAATAAATAAGAGGGTAAATTGTATTTGTGATTTAAACATCCAATGATTGACCATTATATAAATATGTCGATGTGCCTTAATGTGTATTAAACATTTCTGACAATTGATTTTTTTGCTTAAACCATTATTCGAAATTGCAGGGTATAGTGTACTTTGCACCATATAATAAAGATGATATTCTTTATTCTTTGCATTTTTGCACACATTTTAGACCTTTGTTGCTTTATGAGGAAAAAGTTTTTCTTAATTCATCAGGTCATTTCCAAATACATCCAAGTCATCACACAGAAAAAACATTTGGATGAAAAAGGCTATTTTACTTGGAATAAAAATTATGTTTTTGCATTCATAATAGTTTCTTGAAAACCGTTTTTATAAAAAAATATCTATACAAACAAGATACTAAGGGACTTACTTGATTTAATTTAACCAGTGATTGCTGTCATTATTTGGAGTAAAACATTACACAATTATAAGAAAAACTCTCTTTTTATAACTTCTTGAGGTTATTATCATCAATGTGATATATCATTGAAGAATAAGATAACAATAATGATCTAAACGAAAATATAAAATAGAATAAGATACAGAAAAAGATAATGTTCGCAACTGGGACTCGAACCCAGAACCTCTCGTCTGACCGGGACGTGCGCGTTTACCAATTCCGCCATTGCCACCTTCTGTCAAACTGTCATATTTGTCAATCTCATATTTCAAATTTTAGAATTAACAATTGGTTGAATATAATATTGATAATTCTAAATTTTTTAATTTGAGATTGACTAATTTGACGGTTTGACAGAAGGTGGCAATTGCGGAATTGCTAAACGCGCACGTCCCGCTTAGGCGAGAGGTTTTGAGTTCGAGTCCCAGTTGCAACCATTATCTTTTTCTATTTTTCTGTGTCTTGTTCTCTTTCATATTTTGGTTTAGATTATTGTTGTTTTCTTCTTCTTCAATGATTTATTTATTTATTTAGACATGCTCAGTAATATACTACAAGTAATAAGTACATTCTCAATGTACCTACTTCGTCCATACATAAAGCATCTTAAAAGTAATTTCGACTGGGATGAGAGAGATTCTAACATAACTAAAGAATATATAAGTAATAATAAAAAGGAAGAGGGTAGATGGCAGAGATAAAGAGAAAATTCAAATTAATTAAGTTTAAGATAATCCGTACGTGATGTCTAAACCAAAAATTGGTAGAATCTTTGAAGTTTAATCCCATAAAAAACGTAAATAAATTAAAATTTCAAGTAAACAAAGATATATAAAAGAGGACATCAATCGCGGCTGTGTTGAGTGTTACTATTCAGATCTGTTATGATCAAACTCGACCAAATACGCCATTGAGGTGTTTAAAATTAACTGACTGTGAACTATCTGGTGTGTAGTTAGTAGTAAAAAAAACTCCACTCCTTCGTCAATAATCTTATAATTATATAATTCCCTCATCAAATTGTTACAGAGAAGTGATATTGCCGTTATAATTTGATCAATTTCAAATTAAAAGCTCGGTTTTTGTATATATTTGCTCCACGCAGGCATTCAGAAAAAAGTTCCTAGGGGCCTATGTCATATTGGGGATGCTTTGGAGGGTATATTTTGGGTAAGTCAGGATAATAAGTTCTGGGAAAAAAAGGTATGAAGGGTAGGTATGAATCCGACGGTCAATGTGTGCAACAGAAAATATGAATTCATCTCTCCCACTGCAGTGCAAGGCGATGGATCGAGAGAGTCCAGCTTGAAAGGTCTAGGTTAAGTCGGCGGTTCGCGCCGCGGCCGCGACCCGCGACCGAGACCAGAGACGGAGACAGTAGACTGCGACAAGTGTCTCGGTCTCTTCCGCATGTACTGCGGGTGCAGACCGAGACGCGAGACCGCGACCGCCAAAATGACCAGATTTAGTAGATTTCTACTTTTTTTGTAGATTTGGAGGTACCGGTTACAGTATCTAGTAGGAAAAAATTATTTGGTATATTTTGGTAGAATTCACGTTTTTCAACTATTCTGGTACTTTTTTGCCTTCAGATGGCAAACCTGTCGAAAAAATGCAGTATATTTCATCGAATAGATTGTAACTATCGAATGCAAACAACAAAGTTTCACCTTATATTGTTCTGGTGGAAGTTTGACGTCATAAATCCGTTTTTTTTTGCGGATACCTATGGAACTCAAATCGTATTCTAGTGTTTACTCTTTCTAACACCCTTTATATCATATTTCTCGTGATTAGAGTAAGGGAGATAAAACGATTTTTATGAGACCATATGAGCTGACCCCTAAATGTGTCAAATTTACATCGTTTCAAATAGTTATTGAGCCTATAAAGAAGTAGAACCTGAACTCGGTCACAATTTAAAAATACCTGTATGTCTGTAGATTTTAATTTTAAGTAATAAACATTGATTTCTCTAATTTATGGTGTTTTCTTTGTTCATTTAATTGTTTTATCGTTATAATTGAGAACAATTTTGCTTCTTCGTTGTTACACAACAGCGAAAACATGTTATAGATTTTTAGTATTTTCTCGTTCTCTTTTGGTAGAATTTAGTAGTTTTTAACCTGCACAAGCAGTAGATTCTTTAAATGAAATCTGGTCACACTGGCGACCGCCTTCAGTAGAGCCAAGTAGAGCACAGTCTGCCGATGGAGTCAGTTGTGTTGTGCTGTCATTAATTTACACTGCAATGGAAACCCAAGTAAAGTTACTAATGGAGGAAGAAGAAGACGATGATTTGTACACATATTAGTAGATTTTGATTGAGTTTCGCTAATATTGTCTTCATTTAATTAAATATTAAAATTTGAGATTTTACTCATAAAGTCAATAATAAAAATAATAAGTGGTTTCTACCTACGTGTTTCAATAAATATCAATTAAAAATAACTTGCCCGTTTTATTTATGTTTCCGCTATGTTTATCCAAATATTTTCCTTTTAATTTTCGTCTCTGTGGAAATCTAATTGTGCATTGTATATCGGAGGATACTATCTGATTAGTTCAATCAGCTTCTCACAGTATTTGTCAGAAAAAGCAGTCATTTTTTACAACAATTTATATGTGCTTTTCAAGCGCGACGCGAGACACCACTAGTCCGGGGCGGCGACCGTCTTGCTGTATCCGGTCTCCCTGGCCCACATACAAAGCTAAATTATAAGTGCCCCTTTGCTTTCGCCTGTCTCTGTCTCTGGTCTCGGTCGCGGGTCGCGGTCGCGGCGCGAACCGCTGCCTTTAGACGGTAGGTGGGCAGACGCATCCACCACCAAGATCTAGACAATCCTCACTTCATGAACCCGGGTAACCCTACCAAGACACCAAAAGCAGTGAACCATTTGGCGTGATGATAGGGGTGTTGGTTATTCAATCAATTATTCCCGGGGCGGCGGTAACCCCCAAATTGCAGATTACATACAAAATGTGCCAATTTTCGTAATTTCTAGGGCATTGTGAAATTTTCTGAAAACTAGTTTAATTACTTAAAATGTTAAGTCCATGGAAGTAATAAAAATATTAGTCAATTTAATATAACACTGCTTGAAAATACCTAAGGGCATCTTAACACAAATACTCAGGTAATTGAGAGCATTGTTTCAGAAATTTTGATTATTGAATATAAAATTCCACAGAAAATCTCTGTCCTATCTATAATCTATAATCTACAATTAATAGATGTAATTTCTTTTTTAATACACATCGATTAAAAGAAAGGTAAGAACTGAAAAAAACAAATATCATTAGAACTTTAGACTCCTAAGCCATAGACAGGCTAATGTAATTGATTATCTGTTTAAGAAAAAAAATCTGTCGTTGAATTTCGATCATTTAACGTAGGGCACACTAGTGACACTAGACACCCCATAGCACACTTCCATTGGTTTATCTCTTTGTTAGTTTTAAAAGTTGACAAAATAACAAAATTTCTATGGACATTGGGCATTGCGTGGGTCGCCAATGGACACACTGTTCACGAGAGTACCAGCGTATTAAACCAAATTTGTAAGTTATAAATTATTTGCGAGACCGTTATTAAAATGTCAGCGTTTATCACATACACATTCACACCGTGTCGTAAACATTAAAAAAAATCACCGGCCGAAAGTAAAACAACAGTTCAAACTTCCTTACCAAGTAGGTTATAAAGTACCTATTGTAGCTAATATCTGCTTTTATAATATCCATTTTACATTATTCACGAATTTTCAGGAAACTAACCGTGAGTGAAACGTTCAAAGTAAACCTCTCTGAGTTCAAAAACTTTTCATGCAGCGGGTTTTATTTCCATATTATCGCAGGTCCAGAAGTTTGGTAACTTTTCCCACATGAAGCTTCATTGATGAATTATTAAATACCTATGAAAAATATACCAATTATATTTGTCATTATAGTTCCAGGGAGGGATCGTATGCACATCATCGACGATCGTCCTAAAAACCTTTCATAAAAATCTTCCTTCTTGTATGAAAGCTCAAAATCTAGAAGATACTAGATCGAATGTCTAATCATAAGCCTATAGACATTTCGTGAACGAAGGTTTCTTTCGAATCGCAGAACTATTACGGTATTGCAAGGTAAAAGCAAGAAATAAAAATAAAATTTATGGTAAATGTTCCGCTATTGAGTCCACGCTCAAAACACACTATAAAAAATTAAAATAAATTGTACTAGTTAGATAATAGTTAGTTATAAGTAATTCAGCAAGCGGAATTGAAAAATATTGCGTTTTAATGGTTATTTTGTTAACTTTAAATACGAGAAATGTCATTTTTCAAGGACCGCCATGTTATTAATTACGACGTTAAATACACATTTTTAGGAAAAATCACTTTGTTTCAGTTAGATTATAATAAGTTCACATTTCAATCTTCATAAATTAAAAATAATGCGTATTAATTTATTTTATTGTAGGTTTCATAAACACGAAAAATTATTACTCAGTGTGCATGCCGTATTAAATTGTGCCGTGTGAAACTGCAATGTACAAATCGCAAATAGATACTACCAACCTATAAACGAGTGGTTAGAAATAAAACACAGTCAATTTAATTACTACATATAACGAAGTACTTAATTTGAATTATTTCACCCCTCACACGTAGAGTTCAGAGCGACAGTGCTCCACGGCACTTCAGGTTCAAAGATCGAATAACAGTTTACAATACAATTCACTATGAGACTTTTCTATGCAGCAGTCTGAAGTGGCGCGGGCGCGTATTTCCTGTTCCGTGTTCAATACGAGGCAACCATGCCTCGAACTCAACATGGGTTTGAAATGTCATTTTTTCTCCAAACCCGTGTCCAGTTCAAAATGGGGGACTCTACTGTTCAATTTCGTGAAACTGTAAAATATTTAGGCGTCACACCAGATCGATCGTCCTCCTTTCTGGCTCACGTCAAGGATGTATCCAGCAAGGCTCAGGCCCTCTTCTTTAAGCTTAGGAGACTCTCCACAGCTGAGTGGGGATTGCGGAGTCCGGCTTTGCGTGTTCTGTACAGATGCGTATACGTGGCGCAAGTTTCGTATGCTGCGTCTGTTTGGGAGCACCTCCTGGATAACTCGCTTATACTCCTGGCTCTCAAGCGGGGCCAACGAACTCTCTTGCTGGCACTATCCGGGGCTTATAGAACCGTTGCTTCGGACGCTTTGCCTGTTTTGGCTGGCATTTTGCCAATCGATCTGGAAATCAGGGAAGTGCTCACTTAGCAGAGATTAACCAGAGGAACCCCGGCCACTCACCTAGGCGTTGTTCTCACTCCAGGTGGGCCGGGGACTCTCCCTGGACTGCTCCGGCAAATGAGGGATCTGTCGCTTCAAGAGTGGCAGCTCCGGTGGGATAGATCGAATATGGGAAGATGGACTTTCTCCTTCTTCCCATCAGTTAAAGTCAGAATGGAAGGGGCTTATCTACAACTGGACCACCACATCACCCAGTTCCTGTCCGGGCATGGGGAATTCAGGGGGAGGCTTCATACCCTCGCCCTGTCACCCCACCCCAACTGCGCATGCGGATCTGAAAACCAGTCAGCCGAGCACATTCTGTGGCATTGCTAGATTTTGACGGATGCGAGAGAGGAACTGCTCGATGGTTTGGACGTACCTATCAGACCAGTATGGAATACTGACCTGGTGTCGAATAAGAGGAATTTTGAGTGTTTGAAGAAATTTGCAAGGGTCTCGGTTGAGAGATGGCCTGAGCTTAGAGTCGCTGATTAGTTGAATTTTTTTGAAACCAGGTGTACTTGTTCGTGATTATTACGGTTTACTCTATGATTTTTACTTTATTATTTGCCCAGGATGTACAGTTTTATTTTATTTTGTTTTCTTGTTTTTATTTATACATTTTTATGTCTTATAGCTAATAAGTTGGTTCTATTTTTTTTTTTTTTTTTTTTTATTTCCTATGCAACTAAATTTTATGTTGTACTTTTTATATTTTACATTAATTACTTCTCTTTTTACATCTTTTGTATTATCATCTACTACTGTATATATGTATTTCTTTGTTTGTATATTCTTTTCCAATTTAGACTTTGGGTCCAGTTACATAGGCGTACATAAGCGCTTATGTCGACTGTACAATATTTAGTTCTATTTTTTTCACGCCTTTGGTTTTCTTCTTTTTTTTCTATATATTCGTTCAACTTCTGTGTTTTTTTATATATTTTTCTTTTCAGTCTGTGACAACGTGCGAGTACAGAACTCCGTTGCTTGTGTTGTATCGTCCTTCTCCCCATTTAAGGGGTTGGACTAGAACATGTCCCTGTGTACGTGACTTGTCGTTCTTATGGTTCTGGTGGGGCTATTTTTGGCCCCGTGCCACCCCCCATGACATGAAGAGGCTGAGGAGAGGGCTAAACGCCATCCGAAAGCTGTCCGTCCCGCCTCCAGCGACCCGACGCTTCTCTCCCTAGGGTCTTCTTTGGATTTCCATTTACTTATCGTCTAGGCACCACCGGGTAGCCGGCTTACGGACGACGCTGCCGGTTGTCGGGAGGCCTAACAATCAGCCCCCTTCACTGTTAAGGGAACTGCCGGTGGCTGAATTTTGATTTCACCAGCTCCTCATTGTATATACTTCTTTACTTTTTTGTTTTTCTTTTACATGGACAGAGCACGGTGTTGCCTGCAGGACTGTTGTGTGGTCCGTCGCCGTCATGAACTTCCCACTCATGACGGTTTTACTTACTTTGTTTTCTTGTTTTCTTATGTATTTTTTACAGCCCTAGCCTAGTCACTAACACCCTGTTTGACTGTCCATGAGGCTTACCGCCTTGCGGTGAGTTACTCATGGGCTTTAGAATTGTAGAACTGACCATAACAGTGCATTTCTGTAGGCGCGCCTGCATACCGCCCACTAACAACGTATGCGGGGACATTGAAGTTCTAGAATCGTTCCATATTTTAAATGTAGAGTCGTTTTTTTCAAAAAAATTAGAGTCTTGCGAGAACTCCGAAGGGGCGACCATAAGTTGCCTATACCGGGGTGGGAATAGGTGGGTGAAAGCTTCAAACCCGTGTCCAGTAGAAGGCAACCGGCATCCTACTGTGCACGGGTTTGTAACGCCAATTCCCCTCCCAAACCCGTGTTCAGTATGAGGCATGTTAAGTGAATGCATTTTAGACATGTTTGTACCTGTATTTATAACAGAAGAATATGGAAAGAAATGTATTAGAATAATTACACATACCCGCTAGACAAACCCTGCTTTGCCAAACAAACCATTCAAAACCTGGGATGTTTTTTAAAATTATGATGACATGACAAATAAAAATCTTGTACTAACTCGCCTTTTTGTTTCAATTCTACAAAATCATTAATGAATGCATACAAATAAAATATTATACATCTGAATCATCGATGAAGGCACTTATTACTACATTATTAACGTAAATGTAAATACACTTATATTATAACGTAAGGGGGACAATTACAGTAATTGTCCCGTCAATTAGAGCTCATTGTACCCAACAATATTACAAGAAGCAAAATAGGACGTATGTTTCTTTATAACGCTCCATAATGACATGAATACGACCTCTCCGTAGTTTTACTTTTCACCAAATCCACGAATAAAACATTGAAGAAAGAAAGAACTCTTTTCACATTCTTACTAGTTGAAGTCTTATCTTTTTCGTTTACATTAGCCTTTACATACACCTCGCTTTACCACCAACTAGTATTTAATTCAAGTCGACCTCGTACCATTCATTTTTACGTCATACATTCTCCTTACATGCCTTTGTTCGTTAATCACATAAGCCTAATTTTACCATACGTAAATATTTGTTTCACTTGATTGTGTTTCACTTCCTCGGGCCTCACCGACAATCACTTCCGTGCCACACATTTTTAAATTTAAGAGGCGGTTATGTATACCGCCGCCCCGGGAACCATTAATTGGATAACCAACACCTCTGTTATAAGTTACCCCAAGTTGTTTGCTACGTTTGGTAACTCGCCCAGGTTCGTGGGGTGAAACGGCTCTAATCATGTTTAAGGGACCAGATCAGACCTTTGAACAGACAAATGTCAGTCAAACGTCATGTCAGAACAAACACCGTCCAACAAATAGTGAGGCGGGTAAGATGCTTGCATTATAATATTTAATCCAATAAATGCCGGTAACTTTATTATATTTATAAAATTTTAGATCTAAATAGCCAGGTACTTCCTATCCTTCTTAACCCTAAATATAAAAAGGTGTCAAGTCATGAGATTTTAAAGGAAGAAAACCCCAATGATTTTCTCATATTGTATGAACAATCAAGTCTTAGTATCTGTACCCGAAATAAAAGACATGGGGATAATATTTGACACCAAATTATCATTTATCTCCCACATTAATAATATAACCACTAAAGCGATGCAAATTTTGGGTTTCATGTTAAGAACTTCAAAATATTTCAAAAATTTTAAAACTTTAAAAATATTGTATTCATCCATTGTCAGAACCCATTTAGAATTCAACTCAACCATTTGGAATCCATTTTACAATATTCATGAAAAATCTATCGAGCGAATCCAACTTATTTTTTTACGAATCATAAATTATAAATTAGTAATTCATATTGAAAACATTAACTGGTCACTGTTGAAAATTATGGGCCTTGCCACATTAAAAGAAAGAACAATATGAACTGATCTATTTTTTCTCTATAAAATTGTTAATTAAGTGTGGTTAAGCATTATAATTTGTTTTTTATTGTTTGTTCGAAAAAATATTTAAATATATTTTTATCACAGGGAACGGTAGTTACTCGCTCTTTGAAATCAACAAGGAACCTGAAATGGATTGATTTTCAAAAATAGAGCAAGTAAAAAAAAACTGTCATTGTGCGTTTGTTTGGATATTGTTATTTTTCATTATGGAAAATTCCTCTTTGTAACATTGACAAGAAACTGATTTCTGTTGTATAAAATGTTGACAACAGACTAATTGTGAAATTGAACATGTTGTAATGGACAACTAATTACTTGCGCGATTCAAGACAAAAGGATTACACTTATTGATCAGAAATTTGGAGGCCTCCCGAGCTGCAGAGAATTGCATAATCAAGGTTGGTGAATTTGTTATTTTTCTTGGAGTGTAAGACTGCTCTGTTCCTTTGTGATATATTTGTTCGCGCAGGTAGAATTTCATTTTAGGATTTCCTAATCGTATATTGGGTATTAAGCCCAGAGAGCTTGGGGAATTTACACACCTCATGCTCACAATTTATAATGCATAATTATGGTCCTTCGAGCCGGATACGTTCTAGCAAGTTAATATAATATAAATGGACATTCGGTTTACGTAATTTTTGGTAAATCCGGAATACCTATATTATATTGCTGGTTCTATTTATGAAGGTTTTCAGAGTCACGTATTAATTGGTGATTTTCTTGAAACACCTTCCTCTTATGGAATTTGTTGGTTATTTCGATTTTACATACTTTTTTCGGTAAATATCGGAGTACCTACCTGTATTATTGCAGGTTTTTGTTTAAAAAAGCAAGTCTAGCAAGAATTTGTGTAATAAATTGACAAATTTCATTGAAAGCTATTGATAGCATTTTACGTTTTCTTCTGTAAATTTCTGAGGTACCTACAGTAATTATAATTATTGTAAACTTTAATTTTTATGATAAAGTTATTGTATTTTTTTTAAAATGCCGAGAATTACAGAAGAAACTTCAGATGATCAACCGGATCGAATGCTTGTTATGTTAACAGCTAAAAGGGAAAGACTTTTTTCACGCATTAACGATCTATTCCACTTAACAAAGAATATCTCGGATTTCGATTCCAGAAGGAATGAGACATTTATGGTGCAGTCCGAAATAATTGATCATATGCAAACACAGTTTGAAAGCATTATTGACGATATAAATGATCGTCAATTGTCCTTAAATCCAAGTTTTCAACCGGAATTTCAGGCTTTGAACGCCTTTGAAGATCTTTTCTTGAAAGTGAAACGAACCCGTAACCAGATACTGGCCACGGCACGTACACTCTCGACTCAACATAATTCTCGCGAACCTTGCGTCATCAAGCTTCCCGCCATAGATTTGCCGAGCTTCGACGGGAAGATGGAAAATTGGGCAAAATTTTATGAGTCTTTTAAAGCTAATATACACAATAATAAACAGCTAACGGACGCTCAACGTGTTCAATATTTGGTTGGGAAATTGACGCACGGGGCGCTTAAGGTCACGGCCGGCATTGTGCCTGCAAGCGACACCTATAATATTATTTGGGATGGTTTAGTAAAAAAGTATCAGGATAAACGTGCGTTAGGTACGTATTATTTAAATAACATTCTAGATGCCAAGGGTTGTATAAATACACCTAGCAGTCTTGATGTTTTTATTCAAAGTTTTTCCGCATCCGTTTCGGCATTGAGGCAGTTAGACATTGATGACTTAGCCGATTTTATAATTTTGAACTGTGCGTTAAGAAAAATAGATCAACAGACTGCTCAGTTTTTTGAGTTGACTGTGCGGGGTAAAGAAGTGCCTTCATACACAGAATTAATTTCTTTCGTACAAGATCAAGTGAAAATATTAGAGCGTTCAAAGAGGTCATCAAGTGCCATGAATAAGCCGCCTACGGCGACTTCATCCCGTTCGAACAATTATAAATCTTTCGTCGCGAGTAATAAGAATGTACCTCGAGTACCAACTCCGCCCCCGAAATCTTGTATGTTTTGTAAAAAAACTGATCATGCAATTACTGCTTGCTCTCGGTTCAAAGGGCTAAGTTCTCCACGAGCCCGTTTTGATTTTATAAAATCAAAACATTTGTGTATAAATTGTTTTAGCGCATCACATGCTGTAAGCTCTTGTAAATCGTCGCTTATGTGCGATTTGTGCAAAAAACCACACAATACCTTACTACATTTTGGTAGTGGGAATAATTTGAAAACAAATACTCATGTACATACGTCGGAAGTACTTACCAATGAGGAGCAGTATTCCCCCCCTTTGGTACCATCCAGCGTCAGTGGAACGGATAGTTGCAATATGCAACTAGAGGAACCCTTGCGCGTTAGCCCTTCGTGTTCGCTGTCAGCCAAAGTAACACCTAATTCGACAATTTTACTTTCAACCGCTCAAATATATGCGAAACTTAAAAATGGTAACAAAATGATTGTTAGATGTTTAATTGATAATGGATCGCAGAATAATTTGATTACGGTAGATTGTTGCAAGTCGCTGAATTTGCCAATAATTCCTTTGAGTAATTCTTTTGTTAAAGGAATTGGTTCAGCATCTCGACCAATTTTTGGTTACGTTTATTTGGACATTGAGTCTCGCGTATACCCAAATAATAAATATAACATATATGCGCTCGTGGTCGAGTGCATTACCGATAAGTTACCTAATCACTATATAGCAAATGGTGATATGAGGTACTTAGAGGGCATACCCCTCGCTGATTTAACGTGGAATATTCCTGGGAATATAGATGTCGTCTTAGGGGCACAATTATTTCCACATATCTATTTAGGGGACAGGGTTGAATCAGGGACTAGTGCACCCCCCGCATTATCGACCGCGTTTGGTTTCGTTCTAATGGGTGACTACCCTCATGAAGTGACCAATACAAATATGTCATTTTCCGCACTCGCGCTAAATGATTTAGTGCAAAAATTTTGGCTGTTAGAAGAAATACCTAACATACAATTTCTGAGTCCAGAGGAGACGGAATGTGAGAATCTGTTTACTTCATCTATTTCTCGCGCTGACGACGGGAGGTATTCTGTTGCTTTACCTTTCTGTAAAGACCCGAACCAATTGGGGAATTCTCGAACTACCGCTCAGCGTCGATTTATGGCCTTGGAGTGGAAATTTAAACAATCGCCTTCTTTACAGGAGAATTATAATAAAGTTATCAGTGAATATATTGAAAACAATTACCTGTCAGAAGTCCCAGAGTCTGATATTATAGATGATGGATATTATATCCCGCATCACGCCGTCATTCGTTCTGATAAACCCATGCCTCGGATTGTGCTTGACGCTAGTGCTAAGACACATACAGGGCTGTCACTAAATGACATCTTGCATACTGGTCCCAATCTACAAGCTGATTTGTTTTTGCTTTTACTTAACTTTCGTCTTTTTCCCATCGCTATGACTGCGGACATAAAGCAAATGTATTTACAGATTGAAGTTCCAAGCAAGCATCGTAGATATTTGAGAATCTTATTTCGATTCTCCAACAACGATCTCATACGGACTTTTCAATTTAATCGGGTCCCTTTCGGACTAACGGCAAGTCCATACTTATCAATGCGGACTGTTCGTCAGTTAGCCCAAGATATGAGACCACATTTACCGGATGCTGCCAATGTGGCAGAGTCCAAGTTGTATATGGACGACCTGGTCTATTCTATTGAAGATGAATCCAGCGCCGTACGTCTTTCTCGAGAATTAATCTCGTTATTCAAGTCCGGTGCCTTTGATTTGGTCAAATGGACTAGTAATTCTCAAGTTGTACTTGAAAACCTTCCAGATTCTCACCGCAGTACGGTGGACTTTACTGTTGGTTCTAACAATACCTCTAAGGTGTTAGGCCTCTCGTGGGAACCAGTTGATGACAGCTTCTTCTTTACGACTTATTATGTCCAGGAGAAGTGTACAAAGCGGAATATACTGTCTATAGTCGCCCGCTTATTTGATGTCCTCGGCCTGGTCGCCCCCTCCATTCTGTACGCTAAATTGCTTATTAAGGAGCTATGGCTGTGCAACATTGGTTGGGATGATACTCCCCCTGAGAGCGTTATTCAAAGGTTCTCGGCACTCACACAGGAATTTCCTTTAATTTCTACGATAAAAATCCCGCGTCATGTAGGTGTCCTAAAAGACAGTACAGTGCTCATCGTTGCTTTCTGTGATGCGAGCCTGAATGGTTATGGCTGTGTGATATATTTACACACAACTGATCTGTCTGGGAATATAACCGTGAGATTGTTGTGTGCAAAATCAAAGGTCTCTCCCACCAAAGTAACAACACTCGCTCGTTTGGAGCTGTGTGCCGCGGTCTTGATGTCCAAACTAATTCGGACGGTTCAAAATAGTTATCGTTCGCGTCTTACTATTGCAGGGACTTATGCGTTTTCAGATTCTACCATTGCGCTTTCATGGATACATTCGTCGCCTCATCGATGGTCGGTGTTTGTTAGTAATCGCGTGGCTCAATGTCAGGAGAATTTGTCTCCTGAAAACTTTTATCATGTCGCCGGTAGTGAAAACCCTAGTGACTGCCTTTCTCGTGGCATGCTTCCTTCCCAGCTTATTTCACACGAATTATGGTGGAATGGACCATTGTGGATTCGCAGCCCACCCTCGGGATGGCCATTAAGACCGTTTCATTTCTCAAATATCGGTGAAATGCCTGAGCACAAAACTAATGTGCTCACTGCAATAGTTCAGCGTGAACAATCGGTCCTGAGTGAACTGGCTCAGCGTATATCCACATGGAATAAACTTTTAAGGATTGTCGTTTTTGTCC
This sequence comes from Limnephilus lunatus, assembly GCA_917563855.2. Taxonomy (NCBI): domain Eukaryota; kingdom Metazoa; phylum Arthropoda; class Insecta; order Trichoptera; family Limnephilidae; genus Limnephilus; species Limnephilus lunatus. The sequence goes on along the minus strand of OU830598.1, from coordinate 70,331,913 downwards.
TCCAATTCGCAAAAAAGGTATCACCCTCTTCTGGAACGGTCAATAATCTTATGACTGCTGAAAAGGCTGTGATTCGTTCCGTGCAGAGTATTCATTTTATAGAAGATATTGCTGCACTCCAGAAAGGCAAATTGCCTTCAAAAAAGCTTAGGAATTTATCAGTTTTTCTCGATGAGGATAATTTGTTACGTATTGGTGGGCGGCTTTCTAAATCGGATTTACCATTTGAGGTTAAACATCCGGTTTTACTACCTAAAAATGACTGTGTTGTGAATCTTATCATCGATCATTTCCATGTCATGAACTGTCATACAGGCCCTGGACTTCTTATGTCCATCTTACGGCAGCGCTATTGGATATTAGATGCCAGGACTGTTATTAAGGCAAAAGTACGGAAATGCAATTTCTGCTTCCGCTTAAATCCGTCGCATCCTATACCGAAGATGGCAGATTTACCTTCCTATCGTGTTGTAGAAGCAAAGGCTTTCGTTCATACCGGTGTAGACTATGCAGGTCCCCTCCGTATCACGCTTGCTCGTCGGAGAGGACAACATTCACAAAAGGCATATGTCTGTCTTTTTGTATGTCTTGTAACCAAGGCCATTCATATTGAGTTGGTCTCTGACCTAACTTCAAATGCTTTCCTGGCTGCTTTCAGCCGTTTTATTTCTCGGCGTGGCCCTGTGTCATGCTTGTATTCAGATAATGGTACCAATTTTGTTGGTGCCAAGGCACAATTAGATTATCTCTATAAGTTTTTGGTTGAGTCGGAATTTGAGCCCGCTTTAAAGCGTGAACTCGCTAATCGCCGGGTTGAATGGAAAATGATTCCACCACTCGCGCCCCATTTCGGGGGTATATGGGAATCAAATGTAAAGAGTATGAAGACTCATTTGTACCGTGTAATCGGAACTCAGCTCCTCACTTATGAAGAACTACAGACCGTTCTGGTTCAAATAGAGTGTATAATGAACTCGCGCCCACTCACAGTCGTGTCTTCTGAACCCTATCCGGAAGTTATTACGCCTGCACATTTTTTAATGTCGACTCCTTTGCAGTACTTACCTGCTTCTGTTTTGACAGACGCTAAAATAAACTTTGCTCAGCGCAAGCAATTATTAGACGGCATGATTCAATCCTTCTGGAAGAAGTGGCGTTTGGAATATCTGCATACGTTGCAAGTCAGGCAGAAGTGGGCTACCACTGACCATCCTATTAAGGTTGGAACTGTCGTACTTATGGGACAGGAGGATTCACCTCCGTTAAATTGGCCTTTGGGCGTAATCACGGATGTTCATCCTGGTACTGATAAAATCATTCGCGTTGCGACGGTAAAGACTAGATACGGACTCTTTAAACGTCCTGTTGTTAAACTATATCCCATCCCAACGCAATAATTTTGTCTTTATTTTATTTTATTTTATGTTAATATTCTATTATGATCTAATTGTTTCTGACTTAGCCAAGATATGTTTCTATTTATTGATTTGATCTTTACTTGTTTTCATATTCGTTGATTTTTTTTTTTTTTTTTGAAAGTTCTGCGAACTTCCAAGGCGGGGAGCATGGTTAAGCATTATAATTTGTTTTTTATTGTTTGTTCGAAAAAATATTTAAATATATTTTTATCACAGGGAACGGTAGTTACTCGCTCTTTGAAATCAACAAGGAACCTGAAATGGATTGATTTTCAAAAATAGAGCAAGTAAAAAAAAACTGTCATTGTGCGTTTGTTTGGATATTGTTATTTTTCATTATGGAAAATTCCTCTTTGTAACATTGACAAGAAACTGATTTCTGTTGTATAAAATGTTGACAACAGACTAATTGTGAAATTGAACATGTTGTAATGGACAACTAATTACTTGCGCGATTCAAGACAAAAGGATTACACTTATTGATCAGAAATTTGGAGGCCTCCCGAGCTGCAGAGAATTGCATAATCAAGGTTGGTGAATTTGTTATTTTTCTTGGAGTGTAAGACTGCTCTGTTCCTTTGTGATATATTTGTTCGCGCAGGTAGAATTTCATTTTAGGATTTCCTAATCGTATATTGGGTATTAAGCCCAGAGAGCTTGGGGAATTTACACACCTCATGCTCACAATTTATAATGCAAAGTGTTTGACTCCCCTGAACTCCTTAGGCTGATTTAACTTTCATGTGCCTAATAGAACGGTTCGTCAGAAGGTACCTTACCATTGTAACAATTCAGGTACCAATGCAGAAATAAACTCAGTAATGAACCGACTGCACAGTGCAGGGAATCAATATTACATGAACACCAACGGCACTGAATAGACATCAGCCTATAAAAACATTGTTATTAAATCTGTATGTCTATCTTGATGGCTTTGAAATGTTTATAAATTTTCAATTTGTATCGAAATTTTTATGAATGTGCATACTATATTTTACTCTATTTGTTTTTTTAAGTTAAATTTTGTTATACTTGTTACTTATTTTAATTGTTATATCTCTTCAATTCGTTGATTATATCAAATGTATTTTTAATTTTATCCTATGTAAAAGCCCTAATTGGGCGTGCACAAATAAATAAATAAATCAACATACCTACCCCAGTTGCGAATGCCATAATCCCACTGGCAACGGACAACTGATTTATTTTCAGAGTGTAAGATACGAAAAAAATATTCGTTGGCGGTTTCCAGAAATATTCAGATAGGTAATATTTGTGTAAGCCTCCATTCCATGTACCATGTATTTCCATATTCATACAGTTGAATAGAATCTGCGTTTGACGTGAGGTGGCGGGGTTGGGATGGCGCAGGTCATACATCCCTTAACTGAATATTTTCACGACCTACTTTTCAGATCCAACCCTGTTTACTTCTCAATTCAACCATAAAAATAAAATCATTTTCTGAATGATCGTATACTATTATATAAATGGAATAAATAATTGTTTTTTGGTGGAAATTCACGATTTAGTGTTTATAGGATAATATCTTCGATTCGGGAGGTGGTAAGGATACTGCCGCCTCGGGAACCATCTATTGGATAAACAATTCCTCTACCATAGGCCACTCCAGGTTGTTCTCTACGTTTTTTGCCTTAGCAGGGGTGCCCGGTAAGTGCGTGAGGTTTGTTCAGGTCTTGTCGGCGGATGCGTCTGTCCACTAATTGCCAAATTGATTCCCAGGTTCTTATCCACCCCTTACACCTTTTTTCTTCCCGGAACTTCCTCCCCGTCATTTCCTTTAAAATATCCTCCACACAGCATTCCCAAAGATGATAAAAATGTGAAGAAAAACTTACCTAAATATATTACCAAAATTATTTTACTAAGGGCCTTCCTTCTATGTGAAGTCAACATTTATTTTCTTTTATGTGGATACAGCAATAGAGTCCCAACTGCACCCTTCTGGAGTCAGCGAGACTATGGCATCTCCAATGTTGTAAGGCTGAGGTTGTTTGGAGGGGAAAGAGATGAGGTAGAGGAAGGCGAGGAAATACCTGGCTATTTAGATCTGGTCACCAAATACCGCTGAAGCCATTTCGAGCAATGTTCAAATTCTGAATGATGGTCTTACACCAGGGCGATACTGAGAGTGTCTTCCACTCATGAAAGTGCCGCAAATTTATTATATATTATTTTTAAATAAATAGATTGTGAAATAACACAAATTAATCCCCCGATCCCCGCTTGATTTATTTATTTTATTTATTTATTTATATGCATACATATTACTATAAGTTAGAAAATTATACTTTGTCTGTCCAACTGGGAAGGATACCCGTTTCAGGACAGCCAAATTGTATATTCAGTTCATAATATTTTTAACATGTGAATGGTTTCTTTCAAGATATCATAGGATATCTTGAAAGAAACCATTTATATACTCAATATATTATGACATATTATATACTCAATATATGATTGAACCAGCGATCTTCGGATTGCTGGTCGAGAATCTCACCCCTCGAATACTGAGTATTGATCAAAAAATTTAAAACCCTCCCATATCAGCAAAATACAACATTAAAAACATACGAGATATTTATAAATTTTATCGCTGCTGCATGAGAAGTCCATAAATCTTTTAACTCTCACGGAGACCTCCAAGATAACCTGGATAATAGAATACAAGTGGACACTATTTATACCAACTACAGTAAGGCGTTCGACAAGGTTTATTACTCAACCTCATTAAAGATTGGTATTCACGGAAATCTTTATCACTGGCTCTCTTATTACATTTCAAACTTTAGTAAAAGAGTAGTGGTTGCTGGGTTTAAATCCGATTATGTTGCTGTTACATCCGGAGTTCCGCAAGGCAGCTTTTTGGGACCCATATTATTTAACTTGTATATTGATACCTAACTGTTTTAATTCACAAATTATCCTGTAAGCTGATGACAAGATTTTTTTTCATCTATACACTCAATAGAGGACTGCCGGAAGCTGAAAGATGTTTTGCAACGTTTGAACACTTATTGAAAAGTCAACTGCCTGGAAATTAATATTTCTAAATGCTCGTCGTGCGCCATATCATAACTAAAAACGTAATTATCCATGCATACTCAATTAATTATCGACCGTTATCACCAAACCAGAAAGTAAGGACTTTTGGGTTATACTTGATAAAAAATTACACATTGCCCTTTTTTTATTTCAGGTCTTATTACTGATTTTATATGTATATATATCTTAAGCTAAATTGTATTAGTTTTTTATAAGTAGGTACTACTCATAGTATTTCATTTCTTTTAATCTCTGTTATGATGTTCTATACCTTGCGATGATGATTGCTTTCTTATTTACTCTGTTTTATTGGTTTAGTAACACACATAATTATTATTGTGAGTATAAATTTCCTTCTATGCATGTAAAAGCCCACTAGGGCGTAAATAAATATAAATAAACTGAATTTCAATAAACATATCGGCACGTTTCGTAATCCGTTTCTGTAAGCAATTCGAGGATCTCATTACTTTCAAAATACTGTATTCTCTCATACGTTCGTAATATTCTTGAAAATACGTGGAATCAGGCCACCTTCAATTCCGCTATTTTCGATCTCATATTAGCAATGAAGACTTTGGGGATTCGGTAATGTTATTTAAAATCACACATAACTTAATTTATTGTTCTGGTCTTCTTCAAAGCCTAATCTCATCCCATGTTCCAAATCGCAATAGCAGACTGTCGCTTACTTTTCATTTTCTTCTTTGCAAAACGAACTCTAACTCATTTATATAATAAATTAAACCAATATAATAACATCCCCCATACACACAAGCGCTGCTTATTTATGGAGGTAAATCAAATATGTACATATATTATGTAATAATTTATTGTTCAAAATTTATTGCAATTTATGTATCTTCAATTGAATAAAAATAATAAAAAAATTATAAATAAAAATATACAGTTGCACATATTTATTTATCAACTTAAATTATTATCACATTGACATTTTTGACTCCCGTTCCCTATTTTCTGAAAATGTTGGGCATTGTTAATTCTACACCCGCCATCCGCTCATCTCTACGCGCTGTGATAAAGGTAAAGAATTTTCTTGACGCATAAAAAAATTCACTAATGGCAGGTAATCTAGAAAGCTCGAAGCAGATGGCGCTGGTGCGGTCGGCGGTCATACGGACCGCCAGGTAATACGGTTTAAAATACATTGTTTTAAGGTTTTAAAGGCATGTTTTTTAATGGTTAAGGAGTTATTAGGAGATTATTTAATTATTAGTGATTTGAGAAAATAAAATGCAAAAGAAATTGCGAAAAGGAAAGACTGTTTATAAACTCAAACTATTTCAGATTGGTTTTATTGGATATAACTGAATAAAATGCGATAAGTTTAGCTGTTTTACTTCAGATTGGCGGCGTACGAAAAATGTTTTTTTTTTCAGACGACTTTCTCAGAACTAGAATATTGAAAATAAATTAAATTTTCAATGTGGTGAACTAATGTTTATTTATTTTTATATTGCTACTAAATTATCATTTTGCTAAAAATTATAATGTATTTACGATCTATCCCTTCCACTGCGGTGTAGACGATGGGTCGAGAGAGTGGTCTCCCTCAGTCTCACTCACGATCCGGCCTGCCACACACCACCAAGTCCTAGACAAACCTCACCCCAACATAGCGAATCACTTGTGGTGACCTATGGCAGAGGGGTTGGTTATCCAATAAATGATTCCCGGGCATTACTCCTACCCGCCTTCTAAATTGTTGAAGACTAAAAAAAGTTTTCAACGAACCAAATGCGTACGTGGGTAGGTACTTTCCGAGAAAAATATATTTAAAAGTTTCAGAAAAAAAAATTGAAACGAATTGATGAATATCTTCTGTAGAAGTTGTTTTTCCGGCACATTTGTAAAATATTATTTTCAGATGTACGCTTTTTATTTTCTTCAAGCCTGCACCATACAATAAAATGAACTTCTAAAATGACATTCACCTTTTCTTCTAGCTTTCTGGCTTGTTTTAAGGACGTCCTAGTATCTATTCCAGTGTCGGGTTAGGGATTAACTATCGTTCCTAAAGCTGGATAAAGCGCTCACAAGGCTCCGCGCAGATATTGTGATCTCACTAACAGCCTCGTAAAACGTATTGTTCCTTTTTTCTAAGTAAAATAAGTTTTCTAGTAAATATTTCAGCCATCGTGGTAACGCAACACCCTAATATATAATCAGAATTTTAAAGGCTCAAGTAAATAAGGCGTGTACACAAATATGCGACGCGCGGCCCGGTGTATATGACGGACATACGGTCGAATTCACCTTAGCAGGCCTGGAAATTTAATCTTACCGCGTAGTTTATTTGAATTAATTCTGAGAATAGTATAACCAAAATTTCACAAGTTTCTACACAAATCCCCCCGAAAGTCATTAATTCAAAGTCTAGAAACATGAAATCTGGTGCTTAACGCTAAATTTATAATTGAAAAACGAGTCATAAAATTTTCAATCGGTTTTAAATAAAATATTTTAATGAAAAGGTACTGTTTATATTAATCTTAAATTTAAATAACTTACAAACATACGTGAATATTTGTTTGAAATAAAAATATATTATTTTTAAGAATTCTTCGAAATTATTTAAAATTACACCGATAGTAAATTTTCTATCAAATAAAAAAAAACATGAAACAAAAAAGCTCTCAATGATCGAGAGGAATGTTACTAATTATCGAAAAATATGTCTTAAGTAATTTTGTTAGACGCTCACATTTTGAGAGGAACCATTCATATCGCCGCCCCGGGAACCATTGATTGTATAACCAACACCTCTGCCACGTCACCCTTAGTGGTGCGATATGCTCGGTGACTTAGTAGAGGTGCCTGGGCTCTTCTGGTGTGGTATGATAAGGTATTGGCGGCGGATGCACCTGTCTACCAGCGACCATCTGGAGAAATCGGTTTGGTGTCTCTCTCTCGATCTTTTTTCAACACATCTCGACACGTCTGGTCTTGCACCATAGCGGAAGGGAGGATTCACGCAACCGTCACTCTCGGATATACTGACCCATTTCCCATCCCATAACTTCTTCTCCTTCCTTTCCTTAAAAAAAATCCTCCATACAGCATCCCCAAAGATGAATCCTTGAAGGCTTTTTAAAATTATTATCATAGAGATCGTATACATAGGCTATATTACTATGTTATATTAAGAATAGTGAACGTAGACAAAAAAATAAAAACAATATTTTAAAAATATATATAACCCATTACAAAAATTAAAACTAAAATTAAACTAAATGATAAAATAAACATTTCAAAGAAAATTCTTTTAAAAAATTTAAAAATCCAATGAAAAAAAGAATAATGAAATGTGTAAAGCGTTATTTTCAATTCATGTCATCCTTAAAAAAGCTCGCCCCTTTCAAATTTCCAATGTTGTATATGGGTAGTAAAAGGGGATATAAAATTACTTGACTTTATAACGGTGCTCAAAGCATTATGTATTTTAGGAGCGATGAACCAGAATTGTCGTTGAGCGAATTTTAATTCAAGACAACATCTGTTTGGGATGGGGAAGGAAAATTCAAACAAAACAGTGGGAGTTCTTCACCTCTGAATAGAAAAAAGAGCCAGAATATAATTATGTTGAGTGCAGTATTTCTGGTTGATTTATTGCGGTTTTAAAGGTGTGCAAACCAAACCGTAAAGCGTGGCAAAAAAAGAATCGGAGAAAAACCTCACATACACGACCTAAATACGGCTATGATAAAGTGCCGCAAGCTTCCAAATATTTTGCGAGATTTATTTTCTCAACAATTCAATATATGTTACATAAATAGTTTTTCAAAGCAACCTTGTTTTGGGCAATTGAAATCGACTAACAAATGTATGGAAATAACCAGTCACAACCAGAAATATGTCATTTTTAAATCAAATTCTAGACATCTTCATTTTGTTCTAGAAAAAAATATAAATTGATTTTGAAAGATTGAAGTTTTATATAGTACCTACTCTTATTTTTTTTAACTTAATGAGTAAAACCTCAAATTGTAATATTTAATTAATGGAGACAAAATTAGAAAAACTCTGACAATTTGACAATAAAAATCAGATTAGGATGCAGTCGCAACCCAGGCTTCGAGTCCCAGATGTGACTAACCTTTTCTGATTTTTCTGTTTCAGATTTTCGTTTGAGTTGTCTTCATTAATTTATCTAGTACAATTATGTTTTAAATTTTGATGTAAATGTTGGTTTTTATTATAATAAGGTTATACCGTCGGTCTTTGGCAGATTTGTTAAATTTTCAAACAAAATATTGTATTATACTTACAACACACATTTCAAATCATATAAAATTTTCTAAGAAAGCAACTTTTCAAAATTTTAATCTTGGTTAAAATACAATCATTAAAATAATCCGAGCATGTGTCTTGTGACGAAAATACTTCAGTTTGTCTATTATTATGGTCTTGCAAACAGATATATTACTTTTTTTACGCACTTACGAGTATTTTGCTTATTTTGGGTAAACAAAGTACGTATCTGCGTGTGATGATATTATCGTCATGATGGTGTGCACGAAATATCTAGCATTGAAACATATTTTAAGAATAGCATAGTAACAGATGAATAATATAGTATTATGCCACTTTAAAAATACGATGAATGCAAAACGGTTCCAATAACTTCACACCCCGATCATTGACAGAAAGAAAAAAAAAACTCTCGTGAAGTGGAACGTGCTGTAAACGACGCACTATCCCATCCACTTAGCTAACGTTAAAATAATATTATTGTGTATTCACACTTTTGGCAACCCAAATCGGAAACACTTACCGATATGAGTTTCTCATTTTGTTGAAGTAGAGCAAATTGAAGAAAGGAATTTTGGGAGGTACTTGTATAATAATATACTGCTGTAAACGACAGACAGCCGTCTCTGTGCCACAAACTTTATAACCTTATAAGAGGCGACTATTTTCAAACAAGAATTCTGGTAAGTCTCTAAATAAGGTCGAAGTACAAACTAAATGATTTTACTTTTTAAACACTAGCCATAAGCTTGTTTACACAACAATGTGACATTACTAGACATACGCATGATGTATGAGGCGTACCTGAGATAATTTTAACTTCTCCAATTTTATTATAATAACTGTAGTTATTGGCGGGAATGGGTACCGTGGCCTCGAAAACCAAAACCATTGCCATAGGTCACCTCAAGTGGTTCGCTTCGTTTGTTGACTTCAACAACAACAAAAAAATAACCGGCCTATAGGTACCTACTTACACCGGCCGGGAAAGCTTTGTATTGTAAAGTTTACAGTGATCAAACTAAGCTGGACTTCCGAAAAAAAATTGTCAATTCACTTTGTGGTATCATATTAATTACACGAAAAGAAAAAATTTATAAAAAATTTTTCAAAAAATCTTTTTTTAAGTTGTGCTTCAGAATATCAATATGATTTCACCGGGCCAATTAGCGAAAAGGCAATCAAGCTTTAAAAAAAATGTTTCAATATACAAGAATACGTGCATCGGAAATAAATATTCTGATCTGGGTGACATATTTCATCTTAAAACTCTTCAGCATAAATGTTGTATATTCTTTACACAAATAGACCTATGTACGGGAACCAATATAAAATTTCTACGCTTCTACCATTTTGTTTTTTAGAATCGTTTAAATTCCATTATGTGCGTGAGGATTTTTTAGTTTCTGTTCACACTTCTATCTATGTATTTTGTTTTGTCTTTTTGTTGCACATTTTTCGACATTATCTTTATATTTTTTTAATTGTTTTAATTTTTAAGTATTTACTTTGATACAAATAGCTTGTAAAATTTTAAAACAAAAGCCCACTAGAGCGTGTAATAAATAAATAAATACACCAACATGAACGCTAGAAGCATCAGAAACAAAATTGAAGAAATCGAAGAAACTCTAAAAAACATTATTACAGAATATTCCTGTGATTACGGAAACCTGGCTGCGTAAAGGAGATGAAACTTTTTTTCGATATTATTGAATATTCTGGAATCTTTGCTTCTCCTGAGATGGATCGAGAAGGAGGAGTCGCCATCTACTTGCATAAATACACTTAACAATAAGAAAATCGGAAAATGCTGCAATAAAAATATCTTTCTGGGAATATGATCACGGCAAAAAATAATAAACCTTTAATTTTGTATGTTTTTTTTACCGTACGCCGAACTCAAATATAAGAGGTTTCTTTGACTCTTTAGAAATAATAACAAACAAGACATTTTACTTTTTGAAGATTTCAATATTGATATCTCAAAGGACACTGATATTACATGAATATATATTCACACCTTGAAATAGTGTAACTTTTATGTATGTAACACAATGCTTCACACAAAGATAATTAACAACACCGATAATTGATAGATCACATTATTACAAATATGACAATTGTTTCCGGCATAATCTCAAACTTTGATGATCCCCTTAGTGAACATAATAAACTTACATTGGATTATGAATGTTCTCTGAAAAACCTCCCCAATAAGTCCTCACATGCTTAAAAAATAAATTATCAAAAATTAAATACCTCACTTAAAACATGTACATTTACCCATTCATCTGATGATGTTAACAAAAATTATAATAATTTCGCTGACTGTCTTCAAAATGCTATAAATTCATGCAAAACATAAATAAGGGGTCAAAAGACTGAACCAAAATCCATGGTTTGATGCCGAACTTAATATACTAATTAAAAATCTAAATAGTGAATTGACCGGTCAGTGGTTGAGTGGGCATCGCGTTTGGGTTCCACCCGGGCGTCCCGTGTTCGATTCCTCGGCTGGCTAAGTCCTCCATCACAACACAAGCAACATTTTCGGCTTTCTGTGGTGGTAGTAGGAGATTTTCAAATATTGTTGGGTTATTCGTAACCCGGGAATGTTTGTCTTTCTTTAAAAAAAAAAAAAAAAAACTTTTGAAATAAAATCAAGGAAGTATTCCTTTAACAATAGAAAAAATCTCGTAAAGTGTCACACATATTATAGGAGGTATATTAAAAATAAATAATGAAAACATCAATAAGCCACAACAAATATGGAAAACAATCAATTTCATTTTATTCTATGTATTAAATAGCTCACGAAACCAAACAATCTCTTGTCATAAATATCGAAGAAGCAAAGGGACCAAAGATCTTGCAACTGCATTTAAAGCATTATTTCTGGCAAGGTTTATCATCAGACATAAAAATTTAAAAACCTGATGTAAATACATGGAACTTCTAGCAAAACAATCTTTTAACATGATCAGGACAAATACAAAGGAAATCTTACGGGTCATATCTAACCTTAAGTCTAAAGTGGCAGCTAGTACCGATGATATAATCTCTCTCCTTCTCAAAAATTTCAAGAGAAACTGATGGATGACCTCTTATTCTTAATAAATCTCTCTCTATCAAAAGACATCTTTCCAAACAAACAAAAAATTGCGAAAATTATTTCTATAAGAAAATTATTTCTATAATTATTTATAAAGACCAGTTAATGACAAAATTTATATTAACCCTAAAAGCATTATTTTAATAAATACAATATTTACATGTTTCCGAAGGATATGTACAATAAAAACACATCTAGTATGTATCCTGATGAAGGAACATTTATTTGTGAAATATCTAAAACAATGAAAGCTCCTTATGAAAGTTTAAAAGTATTAGATAATAGTAAAAAAACCTTTTTTTTTTAATTTTTTTAATTTTAACTTTATGAATAAAATCTCAAATTATATTATTTAATTAAATGAAGACAATATTATCGAAACTCAGTCGAAAATCTGGAGACAGAAAAATCGGAAAAAAGATATTGGATCCACTGGGTCTCGAACCCAAGTCCCAGTGGAACCAATATCTTTTTCTTATTTTCTCTCCAGATTTTTGCATATACGACGAAAGGTGAATGGTTTAGAATATACGACGCAAATGGAATGGTAGAAGAAGTCGGGGACGTCCGAGGAAGACATGGCATGAAGTAAATCAGATACTTGAGTCGGGTCATGTCAAAAGTCAGAATAATAGAAGATAATGTATGAGACGATGTATGAATGTGAGTGAGGCAAAGAGTGTGTGCCAAGACCGAGTTGTTTGGCGATCCGTCCTCTCTGCCTACCCTTGCGGAAAACGGCGTGATGGTTAGTTAGTTCATATTTTCGTTTGAGTCTCGCTAATATTGTCTTCATTTAATTCAAGTAAAAAAATCTGTTGTTTAACCACCACAGGACAGTAATTTTTTTCTAAACACCTCAAAACCAAATACTAAAATTAAAGATATTTTTTAAACACACATATCTACAATACTTCGAAATGTTCAGGGACAGTAACGAAATATGTACGTTCAAAACTTTTAAAACCCAGCTCAACATACTGCACAATACAGTGCACCACAAGTTGTCATCATTTCACTGGACTGCGAAAGTAACCAGCCGTATACAGGGGTTTAAGTCTCAGAATACTGTTCAATTTAAAAGATTTTTATATTTGGACAACTACTATCTGTATAGTTTGTATTGGGTATGGTAGAAACCAGACATTTTTAATCGCCTACTTGAAATAACAGTCATCGAATGCATTCCTAATTTTGGCGAACTTCCAAACTAAAATTCCAAAGTATCCTCCTTGGGTTTTCACCTAGCCTTTATACGTTGTGTAATAATAATGTGTTTCTTCTCTCATACCGGAGGTTGGCTCTGAGCCATCTTCAACACACAGGACAACTACTCTACTGAATGTACAATATAGCTAAACGTTCTTTAGGTGGTGTGATCTCTAAATTAGTATAAATTTAAACAGTTGTTTCGTGGCAATGCATGGGGGTCGTAATAACCTTGAGGCCACTATTTGCTATTTAAAACGCTTATAGACTTCGATACGAGTTATGCCCGATCACCAAACAAGATACAGTATACACAATAAGTGGTACTCATCGCTATAATGTCTTCTGGTCGGTTATTAAAACCACGATAAAGTTCGCGTCATTACACGATTAACATAATCGCATAAATATACCAAACCACCCACTAGATCGATAACTTCGGGCTTTAGTACGTGAAAAATTTGGTCACTATTTCCCCATCAAAATGCAATAATTTTTCGACTTCTTTTTTTACTTATCACTTGTGACGTCACGCACCATAGGCGAAGATAGATTAAGCAACAACAAAAAAGGGCGCGACCATAGACAATATAATTTTCTTTCGGGGCCTACCCAATACCACCCAAATCACTAGCCTAAAATGTTATTTTAAAAATAAATCTCATAATTACATGATAAGAATTTTATTATAAACATGTAGAAAAAGGAAATACAAGAATACATAACTAAAATATGATTATGCGTTCCTACAAAACTACTGAAATTAAAATATAAAACTCAGAATTACATGTACATATTTTAAACAAGAATACAATATAAGCTGGTTATATTTCTGTAGCAAATTGCCACATGAGGACGTTGTTTTAAAGATACATTTCTCTTTTGAAAGTACCTATTATATCTTTCGGCAGGTAAAAATAAATTTATCATATTTCCAAGATCCACGGAGAGATTAGTTTGCATAAGATGTTTGATTCTTCATAAGGGGCTCAAAAAACATTATATTTGTTTATTTGGCATTTAAAGTAGCTCAGCTCACCATATTTTCCCTGAAATCATAAAAAATAGGATAAGTTATATTTTCTCAAAACTACATTGGTTCAGTTATGGAAATTTGTAAAATAATGCAAATTTTATTGTATTTATGTATGTATGTGTATCAACACAGTACATCCCTATGTATGTAAGTAGTTACATTTCCTCCGATGTCATTTAACTTTTAATTTATGATAACTCTCATATTAAACCATGTTCTAGGATACCTACTTACTTATATAAAGAAGCCTACTCAAATACATTAAATTTGACTGAGGTTTTTCTAAAATGAAAGTTCCAAAAATAATAATTACCTATGCATCATGCACCATGACTGATAATATTTCCCTTAACCTCATGTAACCATCTCCAGAAACAGAAGCGAATGTATTGAAGTGTGGATAAAGACATGTTATATTGTAAACAAGTTTGTCGGTTCAGATTACACTGAAAAATATAAATAAATTTATTAATATACTGATAAAAATATAAAAAATGTTGAAAATAAGAACAGAAAATGCAATATACGAGTAGAAAACATATTTTCCTTTTTAAGATGTAATTGTGATGTTGGATAGCGTCAATTATTAGATCCCAGGTAAAACATAAATATGTTCTGAAAACGGAAACATGTACATCAGTTTAAAATACAATTAAGCAATACATTTCTAAAAATACTTTAGGAACACTGAAATAACAGCCAAAGGAAGACTCCCACCTGTAATTTTGTTCCAATTGCGGTGTCTGTTCTCCCATTTTTCATTCGATCGTGAATTCCCAAAATTCATAATCGTTACTTATTGCGTCGGAAATGTAAATGTCAATTGTCAATCAAACGTAAATAAAGCAGAAAAATGCAACAAAAATAAAAGATTCCTCTTGGTTGATTTAGTAGCCGGAGACCATAAACAAATCGAAGTGGACTTATGAAGTCACCCAAAGATTCTGATTACGTTTTGGCTCGGAGTTATACCCGCCTGCATAATCGGTTCACTGGACTGACGATATTGCAATACTTGACTCCTGTCTACCGTGTAGGTAGGTTCACTTAATGTGCGGAATTCGAAAATCTTAATTCCTCCGATCCTATAGGCGGATCAGAACACAAACACTAATGAAAACCATCAGCGTTATGAAACAGCAATTATTTACATATATAGGCAGACTAACGTTACATAAAATGTATTTTGGTACCTTAGTTTCTAATAATTATATTTGTATTTATAACACACCCTAATAGGCTTTGACATTCTATTTTACAAGTAGTTTGTATTATTATCAATGTAAATACTTCAAAATGAAAACATTAAACAAAATATAATATAGTTAAAAAATGTTACATCAAAAGCTTAAAATAAAATACATAAGTAAAAAT
The DNA here is from genome assembly GCA_917563855.2 of Limnephilus lunatus. Taxonomy (NCBI): domain Eukaryota; kingdom Metazoa; phylum Arthropoda; class Insecta; order Trichoptera; family Limnephilidae; genus Limnephilus; species Limnephilus lunatus. The sequence goes on along the minus strand of OU830598.1, from coordinate 70,316,423 downwards.
GTGAACAGAGACATAAATAGATCCTTAATATAACAAAAATAGTAGAAAGTACATACATCTATTCGTATCTAGATAAATAAAATATTGGAATAAACCATATTTATATTGATATTTTTTAAGATGAAACATATACCAGAATATTAATTTCCAAGACTGTGAAGTATAGGAATCAGGTAATTTTGATAAGCCAGTGTTGATTAATTGAAGAAAATCAGGATAGTCAATTTTGCAATTCAGTATTGTACCATAAACGGCTGTATGACCAGCATTACAACACTACAGCCGCTTGGGTAAAAATGGTATCATTTTGGGTAACGCAAAAACCTAGCGGACCATCGTATATTATTCATCCATCACACAAAATCTAGATTAAATGAAAGCTTAAACGCTTTCCAGCACAAAAGTTGGCAATCAATCACCAGTTTTATCGTCGAAAAACCGGTGATATTTCCCGTTCAATTGGGTCTATTTCGCTGGTCATTTACGAGTTCTACTACTATTTGTTTGGTAGTACATTTAATTTTCCGTGCCGAAAAACAATGCTTGTTAAAATCAAGCCAGAAATTTACGAGCTTACATCGACACATAATGTTCCGTTGTTTGATTCGAACATTACACGCGCATTTAAATAGATCGATTCTCGAAAACAGTAAAGTAAATCACTCAATAGATAAACAAAATCATTAAATTTTTGTAGTTTCTGTAATAATGAATTACAGTAATGGTAAAATTTTTTGACGACCTATATGGTAGATCGGTAACATCCTTTATCTAAGCAGGAAAATCATTTCATGTCTCTGCGATATCAAATAAAATTAATAATTAATAAAAAATAATTAATTCATAAGTTAATAAAATACACTAATTTATTGATTTCAAAAAAACAAAACATTTTATTTTAGATCTTATTATAGATATTTTATTATTAATTCATTTATTTTAGATCTTATACTTATTCTAGTTCTCAACATATGACGACATACCAGGGTTGGGCAAAATACATGCTTTGCTGTAATTAAAATACAAATTACAAAATACTTTTTCGCATGTATTTGAAATACGAAATACAAAATACTTTTAAGTCGTGTATTTAAAATACAAAATACAGTATTTAAACTTTTTTATTTCAAATACAAAAAAACATCTCATTTTGGTAGAACCTTTGGTTGCAATAAATTGTCGTAAGTGCCCTTATCTATGGGTGCGCTTCCATCGAAGCAAAGCTGAGCACATTGAAACAGAGACGTGCAAAAATTAACCATCATAAGACACATCTCATCTCCGCTCCACTTGTAAAGTTTTGTGATAATGGTCCCAGGTGTTAGAAAATAATAATAATTATTATAATCACATGACATTTGTGTATCGCAGTTTTTTGTTATTTCACTTTAAGTGCGCTCTACTGTAATTAACTTAATAATCTAGTATTCAGTCAAATTATTCCTATAGTGCTTCATTTAATACTATGACACAAAAATGTACAATACAAAGCAATGACAAGTATAATATAACAGTGTTGCCAACTGTATATATTAACATATATTGCTCTGGATTCTAGCGTTTTTAGTCTATGTATTATCTATGTCAGTTTATTTTTCATTATCATTATTAAGATCGCTAAATGTATTTGAAAATGTATTTTGAAGCCACAAGTATTTGAAATACAAATTACAAAATACCTCAGCCTCAGGTAATTGAAATACCAATTACAAAATATTTTTTTAGGAAGTAATTTAAATACAAATACAAAATACGTATTTGTATTTCAAACCCAGCCCTGTCAGACCATTCAGTAGAATAGTTTATTTAATATTTTAAAAATAAATATATTTAAAAAAAAAAAAGTTTATTTATACATATGTAGAAAATTTGAGTTCGTGAAAAATAAAAATCTTTTATTTAACTTTATTATTTCTTTATGTTTTGTCACTATTCTATTAGCATTTTATTTTTACAGTATCAAATGTCAGTGCCTAATGATATTTACTTGTCTCGTACAACTTCAAACAAACATCAAAGATATAAAATAAATTTGAAATGAAAATATTTGCCTTAAAGATCTATCTTTGCTTACTTTCTCTTCAGTGTTGGTTTAAAATAAAACTTGGGGTATTCAAGAGAATTCAAGTGGTTTCACTGAGAAATAATAAAAAGATCACCTTAACCAAATGATACGACATCCGATGAAGATAATAATCTCGGGCGTTCTGAGACCCATCCCTTTCTTTAAAGCTTCCAGACAAGAGGTGTCTAGACTCCTTGCACTTTCATACAAATATTTTCATACTTGAAGGAGCTGCAGAATCCAATTTTCTTTTGGAAAATTCCTAAAACTTTTGACCCTTGTCCAAATATATTAAGTTAGGTGGAATGCCTACTGTATTATCACTTTAATGAGCTGTAATGTCAAAGTTATTGCTTATGAACTATTCAGTTATGCGTAAAATATTGTATCTACTATTTTTTTTAAACTGAATTCTGACGCTGAGAAAAAATTTCCTATGTGATGGATAGACGATCACCATGGGAGAGTTTGGTTTGCGTAAAAAGGTTTTAGATTTCGTTTTGTTCCCAAACTGGGTGATATTTTCACAGAAACGGTAATAAAAATAATAAAATTACCCGCGTTACGAGAAGCACAAAGTCGGTTCTTATTTTTTATATCCTTAGAGGCCTCAATAAGAACCCAAATAAAGCCTTTACTGGGCTATAATGTCCGTTTTGATCATAATACTGGATAGGTAGGTACCTCAATTGGGATGTTTTGATTATAGCGCCATAGTGATATAAGTTTAACCATCTCAGGACATATAACATAATAGCTGGATGAAGATAATGGGATAAAAGCTCTGACCAAAGAAAGGAAATACTATTACAAATCCCGCGCGCATTTACGCACGGCTGTTCGCAAATAAGTAGGTGTCAAACATAGACATACAAATAGCTAGACGAGAACTTATAGATGAGGGGTAAAAACCAACTATGGCGGGACGAAGAGAGGAAAGAGACTTGTGATTCGCCAATAAATCAATCTAACAGTATATAGGCACCTCGCACTATAATATCACCATTTAGTTCTTGAAAGTAAAATCTGCTATTGAATGAATAGACCTTTTTTATATGGGAGCGCGAATTGCTTGCCACGTTATGAACAGATGTGTAAAGTCCAAATTCGCAAAGTAAGGTTCTGAGTATTTTCATAGTCGAATATTTTGTTTCCGTATACACTTTTACAAATGTTTCATTTTTTACTTACCCCATTAAACAGCGGCTTTGTGTTTGGCGTCACAATGTATCTCGATGTCATAGTCTGTGTTCCATAGCATACAACGTCCGTGCGTAAAATGTACGATAAGAGCTCGACACTGGTCCGGACAAGAATGATGACGTCACATTTTTTAGATTAACGCGGGGCTCTCGCGAGCCCAGCCGGTTCCGAAAAATGGTTCCAATGGGAGGGGGAAATAACACGCCTTTTAGCACGTAAGGGCAAGTCCATATATTTTGTTCGTCCGTGGTGTCAAATAAGTTTCGATTAAGTAGAATTAATTTTAAAAAATATGCTAATATAACACAGGGATATTCCTAGCATGGCGAGCAAGAAATGAACACCAATCTGAAAGCCTATTTATTCAAAAAAACACAACGACATGGACGGCGCAGAGCAAGCATACAGAGTAAAGACTGTTAGATAAATTGTTTTTCTGTCAATGTGGGCAGGAATATTAAAACAATTTTGAATGTGATAATTTAAATTAAGTTAAGTATTAATGAATAATTTTAAACCATCAAATAATCTTAACAACTGATTTACTTTTGGGGCTCTACCGGGGGTTTCAGACCTACCAATAAATTATTTCTAAATTTACTTATTTAAACAGATTTAATAAATTTCTAATATTACAAAACTAAGTTGTTCATTCCGATTCTGAGTTGAATAAAACTCGAACTGAGTGAATTATTAATTTTCTTTCCTGTCAATGAAAGCCAGAGAAAAGCAAAACAGCTTTAAGCTTTCCGGCAGTGTCCAATGTTCCACGTAACAAATTGTTTTAACTAGAGTAAATTTTACGGGAAGACGACTGATATTGCCGTTTCTACCTTCAAGCTCTACCGCCCGGGTAGGTTAACATCCCTTCAACATCGGGATTTGTAACTGAGGGTGTAAATATGTCGGACCTCTGAACCGCGGGTCGTGTAGCCTTATTAGCGGATTTTACTCCAGGCATTTTCCCGGTCCGGCCAACAAATCACCGCAGACTTCTTCCGGCCATTCTCGAGAAGTTCCGTTCCTAATAGGTACCTCAGAAAGCATTCATTCTTTAAGACATCGCATAAATTTGCTCGGAGGCAGAAAATTGTTCATCCTATGAAAGATAAGCTCGTTATAAACGAGAAGTGGATGTGAAGTGAGGCGGGGAAAAATTCATTCGCCAGCATTAAGAACCATCTTTCTGTAAAGGTTCTTTTCAAGTTATGTTACTATATCGTTATTTAACAGTTATTTCAAAGAACTAAAATGATAACAGAACTTGAAATGCAATCCAAAATTAAACCCGTCCTTAGCTCTCTGATATAAATAATTGCTATGTTATTTTCAGCGGTTGAAATAGTTTTCAAAATATAAACATTCCTCACAATTTTAACACCTTTTTCAAAGAAAATATATATTTTAAAGTGCAGGGCATCTTTTGAGAAAAGGACTTACAAAGTATTAAATTTCATATAAATCAGTAAAAAAAGAAAACGTTGAATCGAAAGTTTTTCCAAGTTCACAGAACAGCGAACTGCCGACAGTCTATTTTGTTTCAGACAATTTAACTTTTCTAAAAATTCATTTTACGAACGCATCACGAATGATAGCAGACCCTTTTATAAGTTTCAAATTCAAATTTGTTGATGTTAAAATAAGTTCTGTGTTAAGACTCCGAGGGTTTAATAGAATGGCAGAAAGAGTTAATGTAGTGTCAAGTTATGATTACTGATATAAAATCTGCGCTTTTACCGACTGGCTAAGCGAGACTTTTATCAGAGACCGGAGATATTCAACTAACTGGAAGACTTTTAAAATAACTGTTAATTTTTGAGAAATAGTTAGAATGCAGGAAAATTCTCTGAATGTCATATATTGTTTTGATAATTAATGTTTTGAACTGTGTTTTCAAAAATTCATAAATATCGTTTTTTTTTCAATTCTTTCTGGCTTTCACCCTTCAAGGGTGTTCTAGGCCATCATTTAAAATTACAGAGAAAGGAAAGGTGAATTTATAAGTTAATTTTATTTAAATGTGCAACTTTCAGAATTATATGGAAGATTGAAGAAGAGTTCAGACTTAGAAGATATTATGAGATGTTGAATGAAGGGGAGGTAAATATCGGTTAAAGGCCGAGTAGTTTATGACGTCTTGCGTCGGTTTCCTTAATAGCATCATAGGCATTCTCTGTTTTTGAGTTATCCATCATTGCATATACAACATTTTTCGCATTTTGGTAGTATAAAGATAATATTATTGATTGACTGGTTTCCCGGCAATATTTATTAGCCAAAAAAATATTTAGTATTTTTATATGAATACCTCACAAGAGTCGCAACTGCTCCCAACCATCTGGAGCCAGTGAGCCTACGGCAACCCCAGTTGGGGTATATTGTGAGGCTGAAGGCAGTGGGTATGGTAAAGAGATAAGAAAGAGGAAGGTGGGGGAGAACTTGGCGATTTAGAACTGGTCGCCAAACATGGCTAAAGTCTTTTCAAGCAACGTTTCAGTTTTGAATGGTGGCCTCACACAAGGGCGATACCGAGAGCATCTTCCATTCTGAAACGTGCCGTAAATATACTAAATATTATTTCAAATTAATAAATTGTGAAATGACACAAATTAATTAAATAAAATTTATAATATAAAAAACACGACCTCCGGTTGCGAGTCGAGAGCCTTACCCCTTGTCCACGAAGACCGACAAAAATGGATCATTATCAACCGGAAAATAGAAAATATCGATTGTTGGTAGAAAATAAAGGCTAAATATATCGTATTAGAATAAGTTTACAATAATAATCTAAACCAAAATATGAAAGAGAACAAGACACAGAAAAACAGAAAAAGACAATGGTCGCAACTGATGGGAATAACCTTCAAAAAAGTACAAAAAGAAAGTTTTTCTTATAAAAATTGAATATTCATTTAGACTTTCATAAAAGTCAATTGTTCCATATAAATAAATTCGGATATATCTATCCGAGACGCTATCCAGGTCACAAACCAATTCTTAGAATGATTGTTTCCAATAAAAAGGGTAGTTGCCCGTAATATGGAGAAAAATAATTAGTTGATAATAATGTAATTCTAAAATTTGAAAATATGAGATTGACAATTATGACGTTTTGACAGAAGGTGGCAATAGCGAAATTGGTTAACGCACTCGTCCCGGTTAGACGGAGAGGTCTGGGTTCGTGTCCCAGTTGCGACCATTGTCTTATTTCTGTTTTTCTGTGTCTTGTTCTCTTTCATATTTTCGTTTAGATTATTATTGTTAACTTATTCTAATATGATATATTTCACTGATGGGAATAACCTTCAAAAAAGTATAAAAAGAAAGTTAAAAAAAAGAAGCTAAATATTTGAATTAAATTTTTACTGATTGCTTTATTTCATTCTCTTTTGCAAATACTGTTAATTGTAAATAATGTTTTACACTCCGGAAGGTAAGCGCGGGAGTTAATTTAGTCAAACGTATTTACAGCATCAATCTATGAGCATTATCGAAACACTGATATAATCAACTAAAATAATTAACCGCACGGACACAGATTCCGTAGCGATTCGACCCGATAGTGAATTGAGATGTATGGGAGGGAGGTTTTCTTAACCTCTTCACGTTTCGCTTCTAGCGCATCTTCATGCGATTGACAAGGAAAATGTATCGATTATTTATCACCTGTGAACGCACCTTTTGTGAACACTGCCTGACATGTAATACCATATTATAGACTGATGTACAATTTTCACGTTTCATTTAACAGTATTTTTAATTTATATACCTCTAAATAGCAGCCGCTTGCAAGCATTCTTATATGACGGAAAATTTCTGAGCTGAGACTCATGATTTTAGTTCCCACGGAAGGCTTTAGGGGTCTTCCAAGCGTTTATTTAGACCTGGCTGATTGCTTTAATTTAAAGAGCTGTCAAATCCAATGAGAACCGAATTTCTCGGTTAATCTAAGAATCATTGTGTTGACGAAATCTTTGGCGATTCAGATTAACTTCGCCCAGCTTTTTATTATTTTAAATAAAATAGTGTGTTTAAATATATTAGCTAATCACGCTGTTGATCGTTGACGTTGATGCAGCCAAGTTTATAAGGAAAAAATTAATGGACCTATAATAAAATGTAAAAACTACGAAGAGATATTTGAGGATATTTTTTTAAAACGCTTTTAAAGTTGAGTAATGCATTAATCAGGACTGAAATTTAGGTGAAAACTTTGAGGACGTTGCGCGTCGTACAGAACAACCAAATAAATAATGACATTATTTCAAAATAATTTCAGAACACATATCTGGGCCAGTAGATTTCATTGTGGTTTGATGGTAAAAACGCGGTATTTTTGTATAAACGATACGGCTTGCTCAAGTCCTAAAATGCAACTAAAAATGTGATTAGCGCATCACTGTTGGTAATCCCTTAGTTGAGGGCGCATAATTAGCTAAGTCATCCAAGTAATACTTACTAATGTCCTGGGAGTTTTGACTAATGATCTTTACAATAGTAAAATCAAAATTCATGAATTCGAATGTTGATTTTTGTATTTTTGTCCAAGGTACAATGCATTGTACGACGCTACGCGACGCCATTATTTCTCGACGTCTGTCAGTCCCGGCGAATTGTCTTTTCCGGCACGTTTGGAATGATATCTGATCAATTCTCTTAGATTCAAATCAAATTATATCTATTCCCTTAGAATAGAACATACTTTTCGTATGGAGCTAAACGAACTGGTATAACAATGCATTTTTTAGTATTAATGCGATTCTGACAAACGACGTGAATGCATTATTCATTTCTACATTCTCGTATTATCGTAACAATGCTCGTATGGATGTCAAATATCTCACTATATCTCTTTCCTCGCATTTCTAACAGAGAATGACAAGGTAAGGTAAATAAGCATACACGACAGGTGTGAAACATCAATCTTCCTCCCAGCTTTCTCCATCTGTCATTACATGCTGAAACACTAGACACTAAATATTAACAAGGTGATGGGTTATCATGTTTCATCAACGCTAACGTTGTGTTAGGGGTTACAAACAGTACACACGTACTTAGTGGTAGAGGCAAATAATAATTAACGTAAGTATTCCCTTTCCGTTCATTTCCTCATATTCAAATTATTACATAATTTCCACAACACATTACTCAGCATACAACCAAACTCAAATCCTCTTCATCCCAAGGGTTTTTCCGTTCAAAACTTCTGTTCTCCCTTCAATTATCTTTCTCACAAAACCAACTTCCTTGTTTTCACTTTAAATATGTAGCACTGTGGAAAATCCGTTAAAAAATGCCAACACATTTTCGTTACAAAATAAAAATACGAAGTTTAAGAATAGAAGAGTTTATTTCCATTTGATTGAATTACTATTAACGTGCAATTCCGAGGTGAAAATAATAAAATAGTTCTAAAAGGAGATCAAACTAGTTTTTCCAACCTTGTATTTTATAAACTCTTAAATAAATTCCAAGAACTTATACGTCTGTAATCCAAAAACCACTTTGGGTTTTGAAAGAGCTTAAAAACACACAAGAGTTTGAATTTAAAAAAAGGCTTTAAGTCTTCTTCTTGGAAGTGAATTTGCCATAGACAATAATCCAAATTACCAGGCGCCATGACATGAAATCTGGCTATCATTTCGACGAGCTGGAGGCAAATCTATATTATTTTTGACATAATAGAGTTCGAGAATGCTTTGAATAACTACGAAATCAGTCGTACATTGACCACCGAAGAGCGCACATAGAAATAACCGGTGACCGACAATTCGTCCGGCGACAATTCGTCCGGCCGACAGTTCGTCCGGCCAACAGTTCGTCCGGCGACAATTCATCCGGCGTGATCATTTAGAAGATTTTTTCTTCAAGTACGTATCGTATGCAATGAGGATATACGGCTGTACAACCAAAATCGACATACTTATATCTGAAGGCATCTTGAGTGGAAATCCGCTGTAAAAATATTTTTATTAACAACAATTTAGACTCTCCGGAGAAGCATTTTCTTTTTTATTATTTACCGTCGCCCCAGGAACCATTTATTGGATAACCAACACCACTGCCCTAGGTCATTCAAAGTGGTTCGCTACGTTTGGTAACCGGGTTTACGGGGTGGGGTTTGTTTATGTCTTCGCGGGGGTGCCTTTGCCCACCTTATGCATGGCGGTCCGGATCAGGAGATACCGGTTGAGGAAGACCTTTTGATCTCTCCAGCCTTACTTTCTTGACCCATCGCTTTGCACTGCAGTGTGGAAAATTTACCTGGCTATTCAGATCCGTCCAAGTGGCATATTGTTCGCAACCAAATCCAAACAGTAACACTTTGTCTCTTTGAGTAGCATTGCAACGCATGCCGGGTACTCGCTAATTAATAAATAAAACCAACATTTTCTCTGAAAATTTATTAATTAATATGAAGCAACCAGCGAGTAGCCCGCCAATAAACTATATGAAATACACCTACTTCTCACGGCTGTTCATATGAGTAGCATGGATTTTTAAAATTAACCCCCTATCGCTGTCTACCTCCTGTGCTATCCCCTATCGCTACTGTGCCTCCTTTGCAATCCCTCCCTCCGCCCTCCCTCATACTACACACCTCATCATCACCTCATATCACACAGCGTTCTCAAAGATGACATAGGCCCTAGGGGAATTTTTTTCCTCAAGGCCTCCTGTGTGGAGTTAATGTAAAAAAAAAAAAACTTCGTCACCCCTCCCCTATGTGTCCTTTCCTATGCGCTACGTTCCTGCCCCCGTTCCCCTCCCGCGTCCCCCTTTCACCTTTCCATCCCTTCGTCCCGCGCACCCTCCCTATTCACCAAACGTAGCGAAGCACTTGGGATCTGCCATAGATCATCCCAAGTGGTTTCACTAAAATCTTTGTTCAATGTGTGTAGGTTTAGTCTGACTACTTGAAATGGCTTCAGCCGTGTATGGTGACTAGATCTGAATAGTCAGACAATTTGCGGTGCAACGCGAAGGGTCGAGAGAGATGTCTGATTATGTCGGCCTCAAGCAATCTCTCCAAATCCGGACCGCCACGCAGTAGGTGAGGAAAAGCATTCGCCACCAAGACCTGGACAAACATCACTCCAAGAACCCGGGCAACCCTTATAATTCACCAAACATAGCGAACTACTTGGGATGACCTATGGCAGAGGTGTTGGTTATCCAATAAATGGTTCCCGGGGCGACGGTAAACATGTTCGCCTCCTAAATCTTAAGTAGATGCACATATAAGTATGCCGTATTTTACTATTCGTCAGTATTCATTCAGAATTGAAACGTTAGTTGAAATGGCTTTAGGCGTATTATCCGAATAGCATTTTTTTCATATCAGCAGAATTTTTCACATCTCCTTCCCCTCCCCACTATTTTCAGCCACACAACATATCAACATGAGGAATGCCATAGTCTCACTGGCTCCAGATGGTTAAGAGCTGTTGGGGCTCTTGTGTTATAGTAAAAAGTAAAAAAATATATATATTAAAAAAGTTATATCACACGACTTTAAAAAAAAATCGCTGTTGTACAGTTTTTTATTTTTTTTATTTAAGCGACCTTATAAAATAATTCCATAAGTATACAAAATATAATGGTTATTTATAATAAATAAAGTAAAGATATTGTATTACTTAGTCCTCCTCACTAGGGGTTCCTGTGCCGAGGTGGACTAAAATTGTTTAATTACAGTGTATTTGTCTTCTATGTCGTTTTTAGTGTCTTCATTAGGGTGTTTTCGTTGACCTCTTTCAGCCATATTTTTATTCTTGACTTGTACTCATTAAATCTTTTTATTAGTTTTATGTCTTGGGAAAGAATTTTATGGAGTTTAGTTGCAAAATAAGTGTAGTTTCTTTGTCCGAATGAGGTTTTATAACTTGGAATGTTTTTTATGTCATTTTTATTTGATCTAGTGTGATGGATATTTTGTCTAGTTGAGGATTCAGTATTTTTGAATAGCTTCAATAATATATTTTTGGCATATATTATTTGCACATTGGGTACGTCAAAGCTTTTGAAAATTTCAATCGAAGTATGGTCTTTATGATTCCTTTTTGAACTGTATTCAGGTTTTGTATGTATTTATGTGTAGTAGATCCCCATCCTATAATTCCATATTCAATTCGAGAATGACGTAACGCGTAGTAAACCTTTTTGAAATACTTTTTATTTACTACATTTCTTAGATTTTTGAAGAAATATGTAAGGCTTGTGAGTTTTTCAGTAATACCTTTGATGTGTAGATCCCATCTAAGATTTTCATCAATTATTACTCCGAGATATTTTATTTTTTGTGTTTTTTCTATGACTGAGCAGTGACATTGAACATTATTTCTATAGCATTCGTGTAATTTTAACTCTAGTGATTTTGGTGGTTGGCCCCTTGAATTCATTGAAAAAGTTATATATTTAGTTTTGCTTATGTTAAGGGTAAGCGAGTTGATTTTAAGCCAATTTTGAAGTGCGCTAAGCCCCTGTTCAGTCACATTAAATGTATCCGTCCAAATTTCTTCTTGAAATAATAATACAGTATCAGCAGCAAAACTGATTATGTTTCCTTTAATCTGAAGGTTTCTTAAATCATTTATGTAGATAATGAATAGAATCGGTCCCAGAACACTTCCTTGAGGAACGCCATAGTTTAAAGGTAGTAGTTTGCTCTTTTGTTTGCCAATCTGTACTTGTTGTTCACGCCCTGTTATATAAGACTTCAATAAGTTCATTGTTGTTTCGGCCAATCCTATTTTTTTTAGCTTTGATAGTAATATTTCATGGTCTATCGTATCAAAAGCTTTCTGGAGATCTATAAATAAAGCCAAACATTTTTTCCCATCATCTATGTTTTTTATGGCTATGCTTGTTAGATTTTCTATGGCATCATTGGTATTTAGATTTTCCCTAAAGCCATATTGGGATGGTGATAATAATTTGTTTTTTTTCTAGAAATTGAACAATTTGCTTCTTCATGCCAGTTTCCAAGATTTTTGAAAAGGAGCTTAAGAAACTTATGGGTCGGTAATTATATATATCCTTTTTGTTACCATTTTTATGGATGGGTATAACTGTGGCTTTTTTAAGACATGAAGGGAAGACACTTGTAGATATAGACAGATTGATCAAGTATGTCAATGGGAAGGTTAGTTTATTTTGTAGTTGTTTTATTGTTTTATTTGAGAATATATCATCTCCTGATGATTTATTAGCATTGAGGGTTGAAATTACTTTTCTGATTTCAGCACTGGATATTTCAGTTAACTTTAGTTTATTTAACTAGTTTATATTATCATTTTCATCTGGCAAAATGCTTGTTGTTATTTGTTGTTTGATTTTCATTGCTAATTGTGACCCAATATTAGTAAAACATTCATTTACGTATTGAAGAACTTTGTCCGGATGTTTTGTGAAAGAGATTTGAGTATTTTCAATTGTTAATTCGTCTATGGTCTTATAATAAGGGGAAGGTTTTGCATTTGTAATTTCATTAATGATCTTCCATAATTTATCGCGAGTCATTTTTACATTCATCTATTTTCTTCTTATAATAGTTTTCTTTCACATTACGTATAACATTTTTGCAGATATTTCTATATCTTTTATTGTATAGCAGAATAAAAATATCACAAGGTTTTAATTTAACTTTTTTGTGTAATTCGTCTCTTTTTCTAATGCAATTTATGATTTTTTGAGTTATCCATGGTTTAAGATGTTGGTTTTTATGTGAAATCTTTATTTCTGTTGATTTGGTACTAGACATGATAGTGTGTGTTATAAATTCAATGAATTTACTCCAGGCATTATTTGTATCAAGATTCTTGAGTAGCTTTATCCAGTCTGTGTTAAGTAACCGTTGTTTTACTTCAATCCATTTAGTTTCTGTCTTTTGCAAGAAAATTGGGTAGGGTTGTGATCTATGCGTTTTCTTTTTGTTATTGGATACAATTGTTGTATAGTGGTCAGTTATGGTAGAGGTGATATGATTTTGTACTCTTACTGAATATGTGGTCGATGCAAGATTTGCTGTCATTAGTTACTCGTATAGGGTTTTTTATCGTACTTTTAAATCCATGGAAGGCTAGGGTTTGTAGATATTTAGTTCTATTGGGATGATTATTTTCTAATTTGTCAATATTTATGTCTCTGATAAGGAATACATTTTGTGTGTGTTTTTAATAGATTGAGCTCATTAAAAAGCGTTCCAAGAAACGGATTAATATTAGTTGCAGCTGGTGATCGATAAAGAGCTAATATAGTGGTGTCATCACCCACTTTGATTTATAAACAGTTTGCATTTGTGAATTTCACTTCTTCGACTTCAGATTTAATGTCATCTTTAATGTACACTATCACATCATCATTTTGTGTATAATTCAATTTCGTTGCATAGGAGATGTAATCATTTATATGTAAGGGTGAATATTTATCCTTTATCCAGCATTCAGTGAGAATAATTATATCTAGATTTACTTTTAGATTCTTAATTAGGATTTGAAGTTCATCAAAGTTTTTGTTAATACTTCTAATGTTTTGATGCATTATGTTAAAATTATTTCTTATGGATGATAAGTTTGGTAAGTTTGTTGTTATTGTGTTATCCATTTATTAAATCAAAAATAATTATGTTTTATATTACTTATTAAATTAAATTATTTTCACCATATCATCAAGATGCTTAATGTAGATAATTTTATCTTCTTGTTTTTTGCGTATCATAACTTTACCTAGTTTGTACCACTCATATTGGTATTTTTTTTCTACGGCTAATTGTTTTGTTTTCCATAGTATTTCTTTATGATACGGGCTTAGGTCTTCCCCGATGAAGATTGGAGAGGTCGTCAGATCCTTGATTTCTTCATAGTTTATTTCTTTATTTTTATCAAGGAGAGAATCTGTGTGTCTTTTCTCAGAGAAGGTGACAAGAAGTTTGGGTGGAACTCTATTGCGTCTCTCTGGGACTCGGATGACTTCAGTAATATCCGTATGTTTTATAGTTATTCCAGCTGCTGCAGCAACTTTTCTTATGATTTCAATCGGTTGTTCTCTTATTTTTTGGGGAATGCCGGCTATTTCCAAATTGTTACACTTTGAAATGGTTTCAATTTCTGCCAATCTGATTTCAAGTTTTTTTTTGGTATTATTTTTTCTTTCAGGTCCTTTTTAAAAGTTTCGAAATTAGTTTGTATAACTTGGTTTAAATTATTTGTAACATCCATTTTTTTTAGCAATTCATCGTATTGATCTCTTATAAATTCAATGCTTTTTGTTGTTTCTGTGGTCTGAGATTCAATTTTGATAAAATGTCTCTCTTCAAAGTTTCAAAATTTGTATCCATATAGTCGATAATTTTGTCCATTATTTTTATTTTTTCATCAGAAATTTGTTTTTTGCTTCGAGTGCTAGACATCACTAAAATCTTTGTTCAATGTATGCAGGTTTAGTCTTATTACTTGAAATGGCTTCAGCCATGTATGGTGACTAGATCTGAATAGCCAAGAAGATACGTTTTCTACATCTCCTTCCCCTCCCCATTACCTTCAGCATCACACCATACCAAAATTGGGGATGCCATTGGCACTCACTGGCTCGAGACGGTTGGGACTCTTGTGTTTTTTTTTAATTAGTCAAATCACCCTGTGTTAATTTCAGATAAAAGTTATATTATATGCAAGTAGGAATCTTTACGGTTTTGTGCTTAGCCGACTGCACGTATGTCGTATTTTGTTATTCACGCATGCTTCTTCGGAGAGTCGAAATTATTGTTAGTAAAAATATTTTTACACCGGATTTCCACTCAAGATGCCTTCAGATATAAGTATATCGATTTTGGTTGTACAGCCGTATATCCTCTTTGCATACTTACTTGAAGAAAAAATCTTCTAAATTATCAGGCCGGATGAATTGTCGCCGGACCAATTGTCCGACGGACGAACTGTCGGCCGGATGAATTGTCGCCGGATGAACTGTCATGGAACCGAAATAACCAGACCCTGCACAGAAAAGTAAAGTTCGTTAAAGTAAGACAAAGGTTTACAGCGTGGGACTTTTCTGCGCAGGATCTGAATGTTCGTTTTCATGCGAACCGCTAAAATTAAGTGAGATGGGTAAATTATAAATCATTCGTAAAAGTGTCTAACTAAATATTGTAATCAAATAACATTCGGAAATAAGCCCAAATTTTGTGTACCCGATTTGGGAGTTGCGGTTAAGTTTTTTACACAGCCAGAAATTTGTGCGTCATTGGAAAAACGACTATTAATTCGTAAGCAGATTGTATTTTCTAGAACTGAATGGTGATATCACAATGCGAATTATTTGTATACTGTCAGATTCATATATTGACAAATCACAGAAAGGGGAATGGTAACGTTGCCTCCAGCACTCCGCGCAACGTGGTTTGCTCAATTTTCCCTGATTGGCTGGTCTATTTATTTTAATGTCTATAGAATTTACGAACAAAAGATTTATAACGTCTAGAATGTGATTTAAATAATATATTGATTGAAAATGTCTATTCAATTTATTTTAATGTCTGTAGAATTTACGAACAAAAGATCTACAACGTGTGGAACGTGATTTAAATATATAGATTGAAAATTACAAATGAATAATGCCTTTCCACCTCGTATGTATGTATATACCTAAGTATTCTATGCCCAGCAAGCTGTCTTCCTTATTCTTATTTAACCTTCTTCAACCCATAGCTTCCTTAGTAAACGGGTCCTTCTTGACTTACCAGCATTATTTGCCGCTTTATCGGTCGGTATTTTTTGTTTTCTTAATTTCTTTTGAAAATGTTACCGCTCCGTCTCTTCTTTAGTTTTCTCCGTGGCTCTTTTCGAAATAAGCATTGCACTGTATTATGTTATTGGTCCTATTCAAAGAAGAAAAATAGGCTTCTAAGCTTTTGCGTGTTTTGGTTGTAACAGAACTTACCTCACAGACCTTCTGCGATTCCTGGGCATATTTTGAGTTTTAAAATTATTATTACATTTTTTATGCATAGAATTATTACAAGAAATTATTTTTCTAATTGTCGATCAGTTGGATAGTCCGGAAGCTTTCTAGTATTTTCGAGCTGCTCCCCAACTAAATATGACTCATTGAAGGATAGACTTCCTCATCATCACATCACTCTTGGCTCTACAACCCCTGATGGGTCTTGGCCTCCTTAGGAGTCTTCCTCCACTCATCACGGTTTTGTGCCAGCTCTCTCCAGTTTACAATCTCTAAGGTGGAAATATCTTTGAGGACGTTGTCGCTCCATCTTAAACTTGGTATTCCCAGGCTCTTTCGCCCTGTCGTTCTTGAGATCAGCAAGGACTTTGGTGCCTGATGCTCGGTCATTCTCTCTACATGACCCAGCCACCAAAGTTTTCCAAGATTTATAAATTCTGTGACGTTTAGATCCTTAAACAGAGTATATAGCTCATTGTTATAATGTCTGCCCCAAAATCCGTTTTCTGAAACCGGTCGGAAGATACGCTTCTAAATTTTCTTTCAAAAACATCCTGTTCTCGTTCATTCCTCTTATTTAGTACCCAAGTCTCAGCTGCGTATGTGAGTACTGGTCTGATTAGTGTTTTATACACTAATATCTTGGTGTTTCTGGACAGCAGTCTGCCTTTGGGTAAAACTTTTCAAAAACTGAAAAAGATTAGGTTCGGTACATAGTTAAAAACTACCATCAGTTATGTCAATTAATGACAAAATAATTATTTTTTTAAGTATAATCTAACAGATTTCTCATTTCTCGGACGGTAATAAGAACTTATATTTTCATTTATCCCAACACGCTGACGATTGTTTTTTGATTGTGTTTTAGTTCGTTAAAACTTTTTGTTCATAAATACAATAGAATCCTTTGAATCATTATATTTTCAAATTATCTAGCGGAACAAGCAGTTTCTAAAGAAACTCAGGGGAACCGAGCTGAGTGTTTTAACTGGGTAGAATAATGCAGTCATCGCGTAAACTTGATTGTTAAAATAAACTCAGACTTTTTTAAGTGAAGTATTTTACTGATGTGACCTGATAATTGATAACCCACTGCTTAAAAAAAAATCTACTTCTACCAACTTTTTTTACACCCAAACAACTTTTTAAAAGAAGATATTTTCAATGTATTCATAAAACTCAAACAAAATTTACCTTTAAAAAGGTTCAGTTCAGTTCCCAGACAAGTTCTTCCAAGTCACACACTTGTTGGGCTCAAAGCGTTGGTAAGGAAAGTGCTGAGATAAGACGGGATTTGATGAGAAGACTGGCCCGAGGCGATGCGATCTGCTACCACCCATGTTATTAAATTTTATATCGCCTTTGTGAACGTTGTGAGTACGGTGCAGCAACTGTAGTATGGTACACATGTCAGAAGGAAATATGTTTGTATTTACTTACCAGTTAAGACGTATTCCAACCTTAAATAATAATAATTAATTTGATTATCGAATAATGAAGACAGTATGAAAATTATCATGACAATATTAACCACTTTCAGGCAATGAATACAATTCAACCACTCTCAAACGAAAAATGGGAAAGATAAAATACAGAAAAAGGTTCCTTTGCACCTGGTAATTGAACCCAGGACGTCGGGTGCTGTCTTCATGTATGACTGTAAGATTCTACCCTTTATTTAGTTGACAAATTAAAAATTACCTAGTGGAATGTAGAATTTATCTTCTCTGCTTGAAGTGGTTTTATCCTTCGATGCCAATTACCAAAAACCATTAATTAGAAGTGGCTTAACCCATCGGTATTCAAATACATAGGCTGTTTGGTCACACTTAGTAACTCTCATGTTAACTCCCTAATTCGATAAAAATATTAGTGCCGCATTGCTCTCGGAGGTTAATTACAATAATTAAAGATTGAAAACTGAATTAGTAATAAATTAAAATACGTAATCTGACAAGGTTTTAGCCCGATTTAACGTCATTAAAAAATGTATAAAAAGTTAAAATACTTATTAAAAAAAAACAAGAGGTTGTCTAAACACGTGAATCCGTGATCGTTACCCGGAACGTCTCTCATGAAGATTGTCAGCAACAAAGATAAATTAAATTACAACTGATATTTAAAATTATAAATATTGGATTAAATTCACCCAAAATAGGAAAAAAAATTCCACGCTGCGGGCGTGCAGAAACGTCCACAACATATATTTCTATTTATTTATCCCTTCACTTACGATTATTAATACATATTATATAGTATATACTATATATTATTGTTTGGTTTTGAAAAAACTCACTTTTTTTCCGGATGCGAAAATCGACCGCACCCCCCTTGAGTTTCACCCACCTCAAGGTTCACTTTCGCGTGAAGGTCGTTTTTTCCCGCACGCGAAAAGGGACCGCACCGCCTTCGCGTTTCGCACACCTCAAGGTTCACTCTCGCTTGAGGAAAAAATTCAGTGCGAAAAATGAAGCCTCGAAAACTCACTCTTTACGCGAAAAACGACCGCACCGCCCTTCGAGTTTCACACACCTCAAGGTTCATTTTCGCTTGAGGAAAAAATTCAGCCCGAAAATTAAGCCTCGAAAAATTCAGCCTCGGAAAAAAAGCCTGACAAAATTAATGTCCCTAGGGATCTATTCTCTCATACGAATCAACGGCGCAAACTGGAACCTCTAATTAAATCGCTCAATTCGGCTAGGTTATAATTCCCGCCGACAGATTCGCCCCTTTAAAAACGTCAGATCGAAAATGTAAGTAAAAAAAAGTTAGTTTCCCGTACAAAACTGATTTTGCTAGGAATTTATACTCATTAATTAAACGGCTTCGAGAAAGTTCTTGAGAAAATTTGACATTTTATAGGGGCATTACGGAATTAAAGATTACGCTAAAAGTACACCTTCCAGCGGAGATGTTTTTTAATAATTATAAACGATTCAAGTTTTAGGAACTTTTAAAGCCACGACATGTCCCGCAATTCATTCAAAATGTGTCACAATTTTGCATCAAACATTGTAATAATTCTGACATCTGTTGAAATTGATCTGTCCTCGACAATGAAAAATCTTTGCGGCCAGTTAAAATGAATTCGAGGTAGGTACCTACCGGCGTTGAAAGGCGAACGATTTACATGCACAAAGTAAATAGTACCTAGGTAATGAAGAGTCATGAAACCAAATAAGATGAGTACTTACGTAGGTACCTACTTAATTCCATTGAAAATCAAATTAATTGCTAAGTTTTTTTAATGCTGCATCCACATTTGTCGTCAAAAGCTTTAGGTTGGTGAATTTCTATAAATTCAATTAGAAACGGGCCAGTAGTACCTACTCATGTGGGAACATTATCGTTCAAATATTGAGATAATAATAAAATGAGTTGATTTAAATAACTTACTAAAGATGGTCCATTTTTTTGTCAAAAATGATGTACATAGGTACCTACTGGAACATTGTACATCGATATAATTATTTTTTTCCTCAGGAATAGCCAAGATTATTGCCATTTTTTGCGGTAATTTGTTAAGAAATTAAATAAACTCGATAAAATTATTTTTTTCCTGCGTTGTTGCAATAATTTCTATAGCGCCATTTCTGCAAAAAATCACACCAAGAGCCCAGTGCTCGATACCAGGTGCATAGAAATAGGAGCAGTAATGTTCTGAATTAAATTAAATATTTATTGACAAATTATTTTTTTTGTGAAAAGACGATATGTAAAATATTGTAAAATTTTAAAATATTGTTAACATATTGTTAACATGGTAAAATGAAATAAAGTATCAAGTAATTTTTTCCATAAATAAAAAAAAATTATAGCGCCATTTTTGTGAAAAATCACCTAAAGGACGCTCTCTTACCCTACTCCCTTTGAAAATGTACCAGGAGCACAGAATTTTGCTGAGGTAATAATATATTGTTAATTACTAAGAATGATCCATTTTTTTTTGCCAAATGGTGTAGATACCTACCTAAATAATACACTGGAACTACATTATTTGTTCTGTACAGTTTTAATTCAATTTTAATGTGAATACCGCACAAGAGTCCCAACTACTGGAGCCAATGAGACTATGGCATCCCCAATTGGGGTACGTTGTGAGGCTGAAGATAGTAGGGAGGGGAAGGACATGGGAAAGAGGAAGGTAGGGAAGTACTTGGCTATTCAGATCTGGTCACCAAACACGGTTAAAGCCATTTCAAGCAAAGTTTCAATTCCTAATGGTGAAAAATGAGCTGGAAGCTCCTTGACCCCCTTTTACGAGAGCTGGTGTACGAAATTGAGCGGTCGACTGCCTGTTCCAAACATATGTTTGAATGTGGATATTTTCAACCCGTTAGTTGCTTTGCAACGGGCAAAAGCTGTTTCAAAATAAATTGATGAACTCAGTGAGTAGGTACTGAAAGTGGGAACTATCTTTTCGTTTTATCCACATTCAAACATCGTTTTTTTTTCTTCACATATTTAATTAAACACCCACTCCTCGCTTCATCCACGTTCACACGTCAAATCGCATAGTGTTTTAACCCGTTAGTTGCTTTGCAACGGGCAATCTGCTGTCTTAAAATAAATTGATGTACTCAGTGAGTAGGTACTGAAAGAAGGTACTGTTTTTCTAAAAATATTTTATTCATGGAACCCTACAGTACCCGAGATGGATATCCAATTACGCGTCTCGACCTGTACAATCCAAAGAGCTGAGTGAAAAAATTGAGCGGTAAACTCCTAGGCCCCCTTTTTCAAGATAAGGCTCTATTGGTTTTTCTTAATTTAATTAAATGAAATACTGAACGCTGAATAGCTTCAGTAACAGATGTACTGAATTGAGCGGTAAGCTCCTTGGGCCGTTTTAAAAATGTCGTCAATTAAATTGGCTCAGTGGGAAGAGTCTTCTTTGCAACAGGACGGGTATCAAATTATGCGTATCGATCTGCACAACCCAATTGGCGCAATGAAAAATTGAGCAGGAAGCTTCTTGGCCCCCTTTTACGAGAAAAGGCCCATACTAAACGCCTAGAACCGGGCGACCAAAGCGGCTCGAGAGCAGGTATACGAAATTGAGTCGTCGTCTACCTGTGCCCTATTGTAGGCGCACATTCGCTTCATCCGCATTCAAAAATCGTTTTTTTCTTCATATATTTAATTAAACACCCGCTCTTCGCTTGAGCCACGTTCACACATCAAATCTCATGTGTTTTAACCCGTTAGTTGCATTTGCAACAGGCATAAGCTAGTTATATAGTATTGTTTGGTTTTTCAAAAAACTCACTTTTTCTGGCACGCCAAAATCGACCGCACCGCCCCTTAAGTTTCACCAACCTCGAGGTTCACATTCGGGTAAAGTCGATTAAGACGGCCCTTGCACGCCAAAACGACCTTTCCGCTCCTCGAGTTTCACCGACCGCAGAGACCATTATCGCTAGACAGGAAACTCACATAAATCGAGCTGAAACATAATAAACAGCGACAAATGTGGCAAATTTTGCGGCGAAAACTAGAACCTCTAACTTAATCTCTCACCTTTGGACTTAGTTCTATTTCCGGCCGCCAGGTGCGCCGGGTCAAAAAAATTGGCATTTTCGCGTGTCAATTTCGAGTTTCCATACAAAACGAAATTTACTATGGAAATTATTCTTATTAATTATACGGCGTTTTTGAGAAAAAATGACATTTTAAACGTGCTTTGCGGGATCGTAGATTACGTAAAAAAAACACTTTCTGCCGGAGATGTTTTTTAATAAATATAAACATTACAAGTTTTAGAAACTTTTAAAACCAAAACATGTTTAGCTCCCCCTTGAAAATGTTTCACAATATTGCAATCAAATTCGACATTTTTCTGACATTTGCGAAAAATTCACTTTCATCGATAAATGCAAATCGTTTGCAGCCTGTAAAATTGGCTGGTATATTAAAATTTTATAATTTTTCTCGAACTTTGCAACACTGAAGATGGAGTCGTGATGGCGTTAAAATCCACTACCACCTTAAAAAAAGCAGACCCCGCCCTAATAGGTTTTGTATGAAGAATTTTTTTTTTTAATGGCGGATTTCAAATTGCATAGCTCGACAGGGCCTAAATTTTTCGCGGGATTGGTGCAAATTTGTGCATCGGTCTTGCCTGTTTAAAAAATATAATTATGGAATATTATCTGTCTGTGTATGATATAGTATAGGTAAGTACCTAATACAAAAGCGCTAGATTTACCCGCGCTTCAACAGCAAATTGAAATGTCAAAAGAAAACGGATCTCTCAGCGGTTTGGGTTGTTGTTTTTCGGAAAACGGCATTGCGGCCGGAAAAACGATTCTGGCTTGGATGTTTTTGGAAAA
Organism: Limnephilus lunatus; assembly: GCA_917563855.2. Classification (NCBI taxonomy): domain Eukaryota; kingdom Metazoa; phylum Arthropoda; class Insecta; order Trichoptera; family Limnephilidae; genus Limnephilus; species Limnephilus lunatus. The sequence goes on along the minus strand of OU830598.1, from coordinate 70,293,860 downwards.
TACGGTACCCTGAAATATAAGGCAACTTTTAACAGTAATTTTACGTGTCCGTCTCATGAAAAAATGTTCATGAGGATATGATAAACATATAACATTTTCCAAAAAAATGAGGAAAACGCGTGCCATAGATTTCAGAAGTGGAGATTTTTACTGGCCAGTTTAAATATGTTCCTACAGGGTAGGTACTTATTTCAGTGGTATTGCAAATATGATGAAAAAGCAAATATTGCCGGAATTTTAGTAACAAATGCGGAGGTACCTACCCGAATACGTAGCTACACAATTAAATGCAATACTTAGGTTAGGTTGTTGTACAACGATACTGAATAATTCAACATTTTTTTAAGGTTCATTTTCAAGTTCTTCGTAAGTTCTATTCAAGTTCTGTTATTTTATCAGTACATGCCAGTTGCATCATAAAACTGAAATAATAACTGAACTCGAATAGAATTTGAACCGAACTTTTACAGAACGTTAAAATTGACTTGAAAAATTGAAGAATTTTTAATTTCGTTAAACAACCCAGCCTAAATATGTGTTTTTTTTTACGTATGTATGCAAGTACCAGCACTCAAAATTTGGGTAGGTACCCATCTGCATATAACAACTCGGTATCATCCGACTATATTGCATACGTATTAGTTTTCTAATTTTACAATGAAATTACTCGAAGTTGAACGGGATATTTTTTAAAAGTATTAAATTCATATAGCGCTTTATTTTAAGCAGTGAAACTACTGGTGAGTTCTGGCATTATAAAATTTGTATGAAAATGTACGTACGCTCATAACTTCCGAAGGACTGCAACAATTTGAAAAATTCTTTTTTTGTTGTGTTCGTTATTGTTAGTACAAGGTTTGTATAAAATTACTGGTGAGTTCTGGCATTACGAAATTTGTAAAAAAAAAATATAGGTGGCGCGCGAGCTGTTTGAAAAATAAATGTACCGGGAATTAGTGTATGTAATGCGGCAGGTGGGGGGGGGGTGGAAACAGGAAGGGGGGAGGGGAGCCTGGGAGGGGGGAGGGGAACTCGGGAGGGGGTTTACGATACGGAGAAGCCTAGGAGTGAAGTGGGGTGAGGGAAGGTGAGGGAGGCGGAGTGGAAAGGGGAAGAGGATGCTGGTGAGGGAGGGGGGTGGGATTCCTGGTTCCTGGATACAATAGTGAGCTCTGGCAACACGAAATTACGCATTGCTCAACCGTTCATCCGATTGCGATGAAACTTTGGGGATTTGATGTGTGCATGCCTACAACGGTGTCTATACACTAACATATGGTAGGTTTTTGCTACTAGGCCCTGCGGGCGGCTTTATAATCATTTGTATGTATAACCGATAAGCGTTGCTAAACCATTTATCGGATTGCGATGAAACTTTAGGTTTTGATGTGCGCATGCCTACCATGCCTTTATGGCAGTAGATACCTACCCGCTTACTATGAATTTTTTAAGTTAGTTTTAACCCGTTAGTTGCATTTGCAACGGGCATAAGCTAGTACTATATAGTATTGCTTGGTTTTGAAAAAACTCACTTTTTTTTCTGGATGCGAAAATCGACCGCACCCCCCTAGAGTTTCACCCACCTCAAGGTTCATTCTCGCGTGAATTTTTTTTTCCCGCACGCGAAAAGCGACCGCACCGCCTTCGCGTTTCGCACACCTCAAGGTTCATTTTAGCTCGAAGAAAAAATTCAGACAAGCTCCAGTACAAATTTCGCGTGTCTTTTTTTTCCGACAAAATGAATGTCGCCAGCGCTCTATTCACAGAAGAAAACTGACGCGGCGAAGACTAGAACCTCGAATAAAATCACTCAAATCGGCTCGGTTCTATTTTTCGCCGCCAGATGTCAACCCTAAAAAAAAGAACCGTCAAAATTGTCTTCAGTTTCAATGGAAATCTAGGATTTGTTGACATAGGTCAGTATCTCTCAGATGTCAAATTTTTAGCCTTAATAAAACAGATTTTTCAGAATTTTCCGTAGTCTTTTACGGGACACGGCATTGCGGCCCGAAAAACGATCCCGGCTTCAATGTTTTTATAAAATCTATTAGAGTAGAGGATTCCGCATCTTTTGATTATAATATTATATACGCAATCATATTAAATATATCAGGAGAATCTGCCGAAAATGACAATTTTTCCAAAAAAAATCGTGTGAAAAACGTGTTCTCAAATTCCTCGAGAGTGTGGATATTGCTGGCCATATTAAAATACCACAATTTATTACGGGGTAAGTACCTACCGTTCCATCGATTTAATGCAAATGTGCTAAAAGTAATCAAGTACGCAATTTTTATTGAGAAAATGCGTAGGTACCTAGATAAATACTATTTTTCTCAGTACGTACCAGGTAGGTACCGGCTTATGAGGGTATTCTTTCCTTTAAATATTTAATCGAAAATGAATTATGTGAAATGAGAAAAATCACCCAAGATGGTATTTTTTTTAAAATCGTTCGCTTTGAACATTATTAAAAAAAATACGGATAGGTATCTATCTACCTACTCGGGTAGAGAATATTTTTCCAATGGATTTTTAATGAAATTAAATTAATTTCGATAATGTAACGCTTTATTCACTATTTTATATTATTTATCCGTATTATTTTATACGCACGATCGGAACTTACGCGGATACCGTGAATGAATTATTTTGTTTTGTAAATTTTTCTTGCAATTAAAATTTTATAATGCTGCATTTACACTTTTATCAAAAACTAAAGGATGCTGAATTTTAACAAACTTAAAAATTGTACTTGAACAAATTGAACTTTATATTTTTAATTAAATTTTAATGTGAATACTGCACAACAGACCAACCACTGGAACCAGTGAACCTATGGCATCCTCAGATGTGGTATGTTGTGAGGCTGAAGGAAGTGGAAAGGGGAAAGAGATGGGAAAGAGGAAAGTGGGGAAGTACCTGCCTATTCAGATCTGGTCACCGGACACGGCTAGATCCATTTCAATCAACTTTTCAATTCCGAATGGTGGTCTTATCAAATATTGAGAAATTAATAAATTAAAATAAAGATGATCCAATTTTTTTGCCAAATACTGTAGGTGTTTTGAACATTGAACATCGTACATTTTTAATTAATATCAATGTCCGGTGAGACTATGGCATTCCCAATTGGGGTATGTTGTGATGCTGAAGGTAGTGGGGAGGTGAAGGAGATGTGGGAGAGGAAGGTGGGGAAGTACCTACCTGGCTATTCAGATCTGGTCACCAAACACAAGCCAATTCAAACAACGTTTCAATTGTAAATGATGGGCTTATACCAAGGCGATACCGAGAGTATCTTTCACTCTGGAACATGCGGCAAATATGCTCCTACATATTATTTTAAATCAATAAATTTGATTAGACGTGAGCATGCCCGCGATGGTTTCTGTACACAATAGTGAGCTCTGGCATCATGAAATTACGCATTCCTAAACCATTCATCCGATTGTGCTGAAACTTTAGAGTTTTGATGTGTGCATGTCTACAATGGTGTTTATATACTAACGTATGGCAGGTTTTGCTGCTAGGCCCTGCGGGCGGCTTTATATGTGTTTGTATGTTTAACCGCTAAGCGTTGCTAAACCATTCATCCGATTGCGATGAAAATTTGGGGATTTGATGTGTGCATGCAAACGACGGTTTCTGTATACAAAAGTGAGCTCTGGCACCATGAAATTACGCATTGCTAAACCGTTCATCCGATTGCGATGAAACTTTGGGTTTTGATGTGCGCATGCCTACCATGCCTGGCGGGCAGCAGGTACCTACCCGCATACTATGAAAAAATTTTTTTTTTTCTGTAAGTAAGTAAGTCAAGTTAGTTTTAACCCGTTTTTTGCATTTGCAATAGGCATAAGCTAGTATATATATATTATATAGTATTGCTTGGTTTTTCAAAAAACTCACTTTTTCCTTGATGCGAAAATCGACCTCACCGCCCCTCGCGTTTCACCAACCTCAAGGTTCACTTTGGCTCGAAGTCTAGAATTGTCCCTTCGGCTGACACGCGAGAATGGACATTAGCGCTCGCTATTTTGGAACGCTTCAAAGTTCAAAATCCTTCGAAGAGTCGATTATTTTCCAGCCACTAGCAGTTGTTTTTTTTTTTGTTAGGGGAAACATTTTTCATCGTTATCAATATGTTTGCCAAAACTTTACGGGAGACATCTAGCGGTGCGGAATACAAGTATGGATTATTCACATTAGAAAAAATCAAATGTCTATCGAATACTGTTGTAGTTCTATTTTCATCCGTTCGAAATGGCAGCTTCGTCTGAATTTAAATAAACACGCTAGCTTCACGATTTTCACAAAAAAAATAGACTAGACAGGAAACTCACATAAAATTGAATTGACACATTTTAAGAGCGAAAAATTATTTAAATTTGCGGCGAAAACTGGAACTACTCATAAAATCACTCAATTCGGCTAGGTTATATTTCCGCCGACAGGTTCGCCCCTTTAAAAACGTCGGATCGAGAAGGGAAGTAAAAAAAAGTTAGTTTCCCGTACAAAACTGATTTTGCTAGGAATTTATTCTAATTAATTAAACGGCTTCGAGAAAGTTCTTTAGAAAAATTGACATTTTATAGGGGCATTACGGAATTAAAGATTGCGTTAAAAGTACACCTTCCGGCGGAGATGTTTTTTAATAAACATAAACAATACAAGTTTTAGAAACTTTTAAAACCAAAACATGTTTAGCTCCCCCTTGAAAATGTTTCACAATATTGCATTCAAATTCGACATTTTTCTGACATTTGCGAAAAATTCGCTTTCATCGATAAATGCAAATCGTTTGCAGCCTGTAAAATCGGCTGGTATATTAAAATTTTATAATTTTTCTCGAACTTTGCAACACTGGAGATGGAGTCGTGATGGCGTTAAAATCCACTACCATCTTAAAAAAAAGCAGACCCCGCCCTAATAGGTTTTGTATGAAGAATTTTTTTTTTTAATGGCGGATTTCAATTTGTGTGATTCGGCAGGGCCTTAATTTAAGCAGGAATTGTGCAAATTTGTGCATCGGTCTTGCCTGTTTAAAAAATATAATTATGGAATATTATCTGTCTGTGTATGATATAGTATAGGTAAGTACCTAATACAAAAGCGCTAGATTTACCCGCGCTTCAACAGCAAATTGAAATGTCAAAAGAAAACGGATCTCTCAGCGGTTTGGGTTGTTGTTTTTCGGGAAACGGCATTGCGGCCGGAAAAACGATTCCAGCTTGGATGTTTTTGAAAAATACGGTACCCGGCAATATTAGGCAACTTTTAAGACCAAAATTTTGTGTTAGTTCCATGTAAAAAATTTCAGGGTCGCCGAAAAACCTATAAAATTTTCCAAAAAAAACAAGAAAATTGGTGTCCATAGATTCACTTCAGTAGGGTGGATATTTACCGGCCAGTACATTGAAATGTTATTAATTCAGGGTAGGTACCTACTTATCTCGGTAGTATTGCAAATATGATGAGAAAAGCAAAAACATTGCCGGAATTTTGTAAGGAAATGCGCCGGTACCTGCCGGAATGGGTAGTTGGACAATTATTTAGGTTTTTGATGCAATTTAATTTACTAAGGTAATGTTGTTTCCACGATACTGAATAATTTAACAATTTTTTAAAGTTCATTTTCACTTTCTGTGTAAGTTCTGTTTTTTTATCAGTAAATGCCAGTTGCATCATTAAACTGAAATAATTACAGAACTTGAATAGAATTCGAACCGAACTTTTACAGAACGTTAAAATTGACTTGAAAAATTGAAGAAATTTTAATTTCGTTAAACAACCCAGCCTAAATATGAGTTCTTTTTTACGTATGTATGCAAGTACCTATACTCAGAATATAAGTAGGTTCCTACCTGCACACAAACACTCGATATCATCCGACGATATTGCATAAGTATTAGTTTTCTAATTTTACAATGAAATTACTCGAAGTTGAACGGGATATTTTTTAAGTATTAAATTAATATAGCGCTTATTTTTAAGCAGTAAAACTACTGGTGAGTTCTGGAATTATAAAATTTGTATGAAAATGTACGTACGCTCATAACTTCTGAAGGACTGCAACAAATTGAAAAATTCTTTTTTTGTTGTGTTCGTTATTGTTAGTTCAAGGTTTGTATAAAACTACTGGTGAGTTCTGGCTTGACGAAATTTGTAAAAAAAAATTGAATAGGTGGCGCGCGAGCTGTTTGAAAACTTAATGTACCGGGAATTAGTGAATGTAATGAGGCAGGGGGGGTGGAAAAAGGAAGGGGGAACCTGGGAGGGGGGAGGGGAACTCGGGAGGGGGTTTACGAGACGGAGAAGCGTAGGAGTGAAGTGGGGGAAAGGGGAAGCGGACGCTGGTGAGGAAAATGGGGGGGGGGGGGAAGGGGATTGGAACAAATGAGAAAAGACACGCAGGTAGAAACATTTTCTTTATTAAATGGTATAGCAACGCATGCCGGATACCAGCTATCTTCTATATGTATAAAAATCAAAAAAATATTTGCAAGTAAGTATGTATGTATGTCCGCTATGCGTTGCTAAACCATTTATCCGATTGCGATGAAACTTTGGGGATTTGATGTGCGCATGCCCGCGATGGTTTCTGCATACAATGGTGAGCTCTGGCATAATGAAATTACGCATTGCTGAACCGTTCATCCGATTGCGATGAAAATTTGGGGATTTGATGTGTGCATGCCAAAAATGATGTCTATAACTATAACTAACGTATGACATGTTTTTGCTGCTAGGCCCTGCGGCCGGCTTTATATGTATTTGTATGTTTAACCGCTAAGCGTTGCTAAACCTTTCATCCGATTGCGATGAAAATTTGAAGATTTGATGTGTGCATACCCACGACGGTTTTTGTATACAAAAGTGAGCTCTGGCATCATGAAATTACGCATTGCTAAACCATTCATACGATTGCGATGAAACTTTGGGGATTTGATGTGTGCATGTCTACAATGGTGTTTATTTACTAACGTATGGCAGGTTTTTGCTGCTAGGTCCTGCGGGCGGCTTTATACATAGTTTTGTGTTTAACTGCTAAGCGTTGCTAAACCATTCATCCGATTGCGATGAAAATTTGTAGATTTAATGTGTGCATGCCCACGACGGTTTCTGTATACAAAAGTGAGCTCTGGCATTTTGAAATTACGCATTGCTAAACCGTTCATCCGATTGCGATGAAACTTTGGGGATTTGATGTGTGCATGCCTACAATGTTGTCTATATACTAACATATGGTAGGTTTTTGCTACTAGGCCCTGCGGGCGGCTTTATAAACATTTGTATGTATAACCGCTGAGCGTTGCTAAACCATTTATCGGATTGCGATGAAACTTTAGGTTTTGATGTGCGCATGCCTACCATGCCTTTATGGCAGTAGATACCTACCCGCTTACTATGAATTTTTTAAGTTAGTTTTAACCCGTTAATTGCATTTGCAACAGGCATAAGCTAGTTATATAGTATTGTTTGGTTTTTCAAAAAACTCACTTTTCGCTTGACGGGAAAATCGACCGCACCGCCCCTCGCGTTTCACCAACCTCAAGGTTCACTTTGGCTTGGCGACGCAAAAACGCCGCTGGCACGCCAAAACGACCTCTCCGGTCCTCGAGTTTCGCACACCTCAAGGTTCAATTTTGTTCGAAGGAAATTGTCCCAACGGCTGACACGCGAGAATGGACATTAGCGCTCGCTATTTTGGAACGCTTCAAAGTTCACAATCCTTCGAAGAGTCGATTATTTTCCAGCCACTAGCAGTTGTTTTTTTTTTGATAGGGGAAACATTTTTCATCGTTATCAATATGTTTGCCAAAACTTTACGGGAGACTTCTAGCGGTGCGGAATACAAGTATGGATTATTCACATTAGAAAAAATCAAATGTCTATCGAATACTGTTGTAGTTCTATTTTCATCCGTTCGAAATGGCAGCTTCGTCTGAATTTAAATAAATACGCTAGCTTCACGATTTTCACAAAAAAATAGACTAGACAGGAAACTCACATAAAATTGAACTGACACATTTTAAGAGCGAAAATTATATAAATTTGCGGCGAAAACTGGAACTACTCATTAAATCAACCAATTCGGCTCAGTTATAGTTCCCGCCGACAGGTTCGCATTAAAAAAAAAAACCACAAATTAGGCCTTAGTTTCGATGCAATGGAAAATACTAGAGAGAATGTTGAGACAGGTCAGTTATCCGAGATGTCAAAACAAAACGGATCTCTCAGCGGTTTGGGTTGTTGTTTTTTGGGAAACGGCATTGCAGCCGAAAAAACGATCCCCGGTTAGATGTTTTTGAAAAATTCGGTACCCGGCAATATAAGGCAACTTTTAACACCAAAATTTTGTGTCCTTTCCGTGTAAAAAATTTCAGGGTCTCCGAAAAACCTATAAAATTTTCCAAAAAAAACAAGAAAATACGTGTCCATAGATTCCCTTCAGTAGGGTGGATATTAACCGGCCAGTACAAATTATGTTATTAATTCAGGGTAGGTACCTACTTATCTCGGTAGTATTGCAAATATGATGAAAAAAGCCAAACCATTGCCGGATTTTTGTAAAGAAATGCGTCGGTACCTACCGGAATGGGTAGATAGACAATTATTTAGGTTTTTGATGCAATTTAATTTACTAAGGTAATGTTGTTTCACCGATACTGAATAATTTAACATTTTTTTTACGTTAGTTAATTTCACGTTCGATGTAAGTTCTCTTTTTTTATCAGTAAATGACAGTTGCATCATAAAACTGAAATAATTACAGAACTTGAATAGAATTCGAACCGAACTTTTACAGAACGTTAAAATTGACTTGAAAAATTGAAGAATTTTTAATTTCGTTAAACAACCCAGCCTAAATATGAATCCTTTTTTACGTATATATGCAAGTACCTATACTCAGAATATAAGTAGGTTCCTACCTGCACATAAACACTCGATATCATCCGACAATATTGCATACGTATTAGTTTTCTAATTTTACAATGAAATTTCTCGAAGTTGAACGGAATATTTTTTTAAAAGTATTAATTCATATAGCGCTTTATTTTAAGCAGTAAAACTACTGGTGAGTTCTGGCATTATAAAATTTGTATGAAAATGTACGTACGCTCATAACTTCCGAAGGACTGCAACAAATTGAAAAATTCTTTTTTTGTTGTGTTCGTTATTGTTAGTACAAGGTTTGTATAAAATTACTGTTGAGTTCTGGCATTACGAAATTTGTAAAAAAAAAATTATAGGTGGCGCGCGAGCTGTTTGAAAAATAAATGTACCGGGAATTAGTGTATGTAATGCGGCAGGTGGGGGGGGGTGGAAACAGGAAGGGGGGGAGGGGGACCTGGGAGGGGGGAGGGGAACTCGGGAGGGGGTTTACGATACGGAGAAGCCTAGGAGTGAAGTGGGGTGAGGGAAGGTGAGGGAGGCGGAGTGGAAAGGGGAAGAGGACGCTGGTGAGGAAGGGGGGGGGGAGGGGATCGGAACAAATGAGAAAGGACACGCAGGTAGAAACATTTTCTTTATTAAATTGTATAGCAACGCATGCCGGGTACCAGCTATCTTCTATATATATAAAAATCAAAAAAATGTTTGCATGTATGTATGTCCGCTATGCGTTGCTAAACCATTCATCCGATTGCGATGAAACATTGGGAATTTGATGTGCGCATGACTGCTATGGTTCCTGTATACAATAGTGAGCTCTGGCAACACGAAATTACGCATTGCTCAACCGTTCATCCGATTGTGATGAAACTTTGAGGATTTGATGTGTGCATTTCTACAATGGTGTTTATATACTAACGTATAGCAGGTTTTTACTGCTAGGTCCTGCGGACGGCTTTATAAATGGTTGTATGTTTAACCGCTAAGCGTTTCTAAACCATTCATCCGATTACGATGAAAATTTGAGAATTTGATGTGTGCATGCCCACGACGGTTTCTGTATACAAAAGTGAGCTCTGGCATCATGAAATTACGCATTGCTAAACCATTCATCCGATTGCGATGAAACTTTGGGGATTTGATGTGTGCATGTCTACAATGGTGTTTATATACTAACGTATGGCAGGTTTTTGCTGCTAGGGCCTGCGGGCGGCTTTATACATAGTTGTGTGTTTAACCACTAAGCGTTGCTAAACCATTCATCCGATTGCGATACAAATTTGTAGATTTGATATGTGCATGCCCACGACGGTTTCTGTATACAAAAGTGAGCTCTGGCATCATGAAATTACGCATTGCTAAACCGTTCATGCGATTGCGATGAAACTTTGGGGATTTGATGTGTGCATGCCTACAATGGTGTGTATATACTAACGTATGGCAGATTTTTGCTGCTAGGCCCTGTGGGCGGCTTTATATATATTTGTATGTTTAACTGTAGGTACCTACCCGCTTACTACGAAATATTTTTTTTCTGTTAGTAAGTCAAGTTAGTTTTAACCCGTTAGTTGCATTTGCAACAGGCATAAGCTAGTTATATAGTATTGTTTGGTTTTTCAAAAAACTCACTTTTCGCTTGACGGGAAAATCGACCGCACCGCCCCTCGCGTTTCACCAACCTCAAGGTTCACTTTGGCTTGGCGACGCAAAAACGCCGCTGGCACGCCAAAACGACCTCTCCGGTCCTCGAGTTTCGCACACCTCAAGGTTCAATTTTGTTCGAAGGAAATTGTCCCAACGGCTGACACGCGAGAATGGACATTAGCGCTCGCTATTTTGGAACGCTTCAAAGTTCACAATCCTTCGAAGAGTCGATTATTTTCCAGCCACTAGCAGTTGTTTTTTTTTTGATAGGGGAAACATTTTTCATCGTTATCAATATGTTTGCCAAAACTTTACGGGAGACTTCTAGCGGTGCGGAATACAAGTATGGATTATTCACATTAGAAAAAATCAAATGTCTATCGAATACTGTTGTAGTTCTATTTTCATCCGTTCGAAATGGCAGCTTCGTCTGAATTTAAATAAATACGCTAGCTTCACGATTTTCACAAAAAAATAGACTAGACAGGAAACTCACATAAAATTGAACTGACACATTTTAAGAGCGAAAATCTTATATAAATTTGCGGCGAAAACTGGAACTACTCATTAAATCAACCAATTCGGCTCAGTTATAGTTCCCGCCGACAGGTTCGCATTAAAAAAAAAAACCACAAATTAGGCCTTAGTTTCGATGCAATGGAAAATACTAGAGAGAATGTTGAGACAGGTCAGTTATCCGAGATGTCAAAACAAAACGGATCTCTCAGCGGTTTGGGTTGTTGTTTTTCGGGAAACGGCATTGCAGCCGAAAAAACGATCCCCGGTTAGATGTTTTTGAAAAATTCGGTACCCGGCAATATAAGGCAACTTTTAACACCAAAATTTTGTGTCCTTTCCGTGTAAAAAATTTCAGGGTCTCCAAAAACCTATAAAATTTTCCAAAAAAAACAAGAAAATACGTGTCCATAGATTCCCTTCAGTAGGGTGGATATTAACCGGCCAGTACAAATTATGTTATTAATTCAGGGTAGGTACCTACTTATCTCGGTAGTATTGCAAATATGATGAAAAAAGCAAAACCATTGCCGGAATTTTGTAAGGAGATGCGCCGGTACCTACCGGAATGGGTAGTTGGACAATTATTTAGGTTTTTGATGCAATTTAATTTACTAAGGTAATGTTGTTTCCACGATACTGAATAATTTAACAATTTTTTAAAGTTCATTTTCACTTTCTGTGTAAGTTCTGTTTTTTTATCAGTAAATGCCAGTTGCATCATAAAACTGAAATAATTACAGAACTTGAATAGAATTCGAACCGAACTCTTACAGAACGTTAAAATTGACTTGAAAAATTAAAAAAAATTTAATTTCGTTAAACAACCCAGCCTAAATATGAGTTTTTTTTACGTATGTATGCAAGTACCTATACTCAGAATATAAGTAGGTTCCTACCTGCACATAAACACTCGATATCATCCGACGATATTGCATACGTATTAGTTTTCTAATTTTACAATGAAATTACTCGAAGTTGAACGGAATATTTTTTAAAAGTATTAAATTCATATAGCGCTTTATTTTAAGCAGTAAAACTACTGGTGAGTTCTGGCATTATAAAATTTGTATGAAAATGTACGTACGCTCATAACTTCCGAAGGACTGCAACAAATTGAAAAATTCTTTTTTTGTTGTGTTCGTTATTGTTAGTACAAGGTTTGTATAAAATTACTGGTGAGTTCTGGCATTACGAAATTTGTAAAAAAAAAAATTATAGATGGCGCGCGAGCTGTTTGAAAAATAAATGTACCGGGAATTAGTGTATTAATAATGCGGCAGGTGGGGGGGGGGGGTGGAAACAGGAAGGGGGGGAGGGGAACTCGGGAGGGGGTTTACGATACGGAGAAGCCTAGGAGTGAAGTGGGGGTGAGCTCTGGCAACACGAAATTACGCATTGCTCAACCGTTCATCCGATTGTGATGAAACTTTGGGGATATGATGTGTGCATTTCTACAATGGTGTTTATATACTAACGTATAGCAGGTTTTTGCTGCTAGGTCCTGCGGACGGCTTTATACATGGTTGTATGTTTAACCGCTAAGCGTTTCTAAACCATTCATCCGATTGCGATGAAAATTTGAGGATTTGATGTGTGCATGCCCACGACGGTTTCTGTATACAAAAGTGAGCTCTGGCATCATGAAATTACGCATTGCTAAACCATTCATCCGATTGCGATGAAACTTTGGGAATTTGATGTGTGCATGTCTACAATGGTGTTTATATACTAACGTATGGCAGGTTTTTGCTGCTAGGTCCTGCGGGCGGCTTTATACATAGTTGTATGTTTAACCGCTAAGCGTTGCTAAACCATTCATTCGATTGCGATGAAAATTTGAGGATTTGATGTGTGCATACCCACGACGGTTTCTGTATACAAAAGTGAGCTGTGGCATCATGAAATTACGCATTGCTAAACCATTCATCCGATTGCGATGAAACTTTGGGGATTTGATGTTTGCATGTCTACAATGGTGTTTATTTACTAACGTATGGCAGGTTTTTGCTGCTAGGTCCTGCGGGCGGCTTTAAACATAGTTGTGTGTTTAACCGCTAAGCGTTGCTAAACCATTCATCCGATTGCGATGAAAATTTGTAGATTTGATGTGTGCATGCTCACGACGGTTTCTGTATACAAAAGTGAGCTCTGGCATCATGAAATTACGCATTGCTAAACCGTTCATCCGATTGCGATGAAACTTTGGGGATTTGATGTGTGCATGCCTACAATGGTGTCTATATACTAACGGATGGCAGATTTTTGCTGCTAGGCCCTGTGGGCGGCTTTATATATATTTGTATGTTTAACCGTAGGTACCTACCCGCTTACTATGAATTTTTTTTCTGTTAGTTAGTAAGTCAAGTTAGTTTTAACCCGTTAGTTGCATTTGCAACAGGCATAAGCTAGTATATATTATATAGTATTGTTTGGTTTTTCAAAAAACTCACTTTTCGCTTGACGTGAAAATCGACCGCACCGCCCCTCGCGTTTCACCAACCTCAAGGTTCACTTTGGCTTGGCGACGCAAAAACGCCGCTGGCACGCCAAAACGACCTCTCCGGTCCTCGAGTTTCGCACACCTCAAGGTTCAATTTTGTTCGAAGGAAATTGTCCCAACGGCTGACACGCGAGAATGGACATTAGCGCTCGCTATTTTGGAACGCTTCAAAGTTCACAATCCTTCGAAGAGTCGATTATTTTCCAGCCACTAGCAGTTGTTTTTTTTTTGATAGGTGAAACATTTTTCATCGTTATCAATATGTTTGCCAAAACTTTACGGGAGACTTCTAGCGGTGCGGAATACAAGTATGGATTATTCACATTAGAAAAAATCAAATGTCTATCGAATACTGTTGTAGTTCTATTTTCATCCGTTCGAAATGGCAGCTTCGTCTGAATTTAAATAAATACGCTAGCTTCACGATTTTCACAAAAAAATAGACTAGACAGGAAACTCACATAAAATTGAACTGACACATTTTAAGAGCGAAAATTATATAAATTTGCGGCGAAAACTGGAACTACTCATTAAATCAACCAATTCGGCTCAGTTATAGTTCCCGCCGGCAGGTTCGCATTAAAAAAAAAAACCACAAATTAGGCCTTAGTTTCGATGCAATGGAAAATACTAGAGAGAATGTTGAGACAGGTCAGTTATCCGAGATGTCAAAACAAAACGGATCTCTCAGCGGTTTGGGTTGTTGTTTTTCGGGAAACGGCATTGCAGCCGAAAAAACGATCCCCGGTAAGATGTTTTTGAAAAATTCGGTACCCGGCAATATAAGGCAACTTTTAACACCAAAATTATGTGTCCTTTCCGTGTAAAAAATTTCAGGGTCTCCGAAAAACCTATAAAATTTTCCAAAAAAACAAGAAAATACGTGTCCATAGATTCCCTTCAGTAGGGTGGATATTAACCGGCCAGTACAAATTATGTTATTAATTCAGGGTAGGTACCTACTTATCTCGGTAGTATTGCAAATATGATGAAAAAAGCAAAACCATTGCCGGAATTTTGTAAGGAGATGCGCCGGTACCTACCGGAATGGTTAGTTGGACAATTATTTAGGTTTTTGATGCAATTTAATTTACTAAGGTAATGTTGTTTCCACGATACTGAATAATTTAACAATTTTTTAAAGTTCATTTTCACTTTCTGTGTAAGTTCTGTTTTTTTATCAGTAAATGCCAGTTGCATCATAAAACTGAAATAATTGCAGAACTTGAATAGAATTCGAACCGAACTTTTACAGAACGTTAAAATTGACTTGAAAAATTGAAGAATTTTTAATTTTTTTTAAACAACCCAGCCTAAATATGTGCTTTTTTACTCACTCTTTTTGCACTCGGAATTTAGGTAGGTACCCATCTGCACATAACAACTCGATATCATCCAACTATATTGCATACCTATTAGTTTTCTAATTTTACAATTAAATTACTCGAAGTTGAACGGAATATTTTTTTAAAAGTATTGAATTCATAGAGCGCTTTATTTTAAGCAGTAAAACTACTGGTGAGTTCTGGCATTATGAAATTTGTATGAAAATGTACGTACGCTCACAACTTCCGAAGGACTGCAACAAATTGAAAAATTCTTTTTTTGTTGTGTTCGTTATTGTTAGTACAAGGTTTGTATAAAATTACTGGTGAGTTCTGGCATTACGAAATTTGTAAAAAAAAAATTTATAGATGGCGCGCGAGCTGTTTGAAAAATAAATGTACCGGGAATTAGTGTATGTAAAGCGGCAGGTGGATGGGGGGGTGGGGTGGAAACAGGAAGGGGGGAAGGGGTACCTGGGAGGGGGGAGGGGGACTTGGGAGGGGGTTTGCGATACGGAGAAGCCTAGGAGTGAAGTGGGGTGAGGGAAGGCGAGGGAGGCGGAGTGGAAAGGGGAAGAGGACGCTGGTGAGGAAGGGGGGGAAAGGGGATCGGAACAAATGAGAAAGGACACGCAGGTAGAAACATTTTCTTTATTAAATGGTATAGCAACGCATGCCGGGTACCAGCTATCTTCTATATATATAAAAATCAAAAAAATGTTTGCATGTGTGTATGTCCGCTATGCGATGCTAAACCATTCATCCGATTGCGATGAAACATTGGGAATTTGATGTGCGCATGACTGCTATGGTTCCTGTATACAATAGTGAGCTCTGGCAACACGAAATTACGCAATGATCAACCGTTCATCCGATTGTGATGAAACTTTGGGGATTTGATGTGTGCATTTTTACAATGGTGTTTATATACTAACGTATAGCAGGTTTTTGCTGCTAGGTCCTGCGGACGGCTTTATACGTAGTTGTATGTTTAACCGCTAAGCGTTGCTAAACCATTCATCCAATTGCGATGAAAATTTGAGGATTTGATGTGTGCATGCCCACGACGGTTTCTGTATACAAAAGTGAGCTCTGGCATCATGAAATTACGCATTGCTAAACCGTTCATGCGATTGCTATGAAACTTGGGGATTTGATGTGCGCATGTCTACAATGGTGTTTATTTACTAACGTATGGCAGGTTTTTGCTGCTAGGTCCTGCGGGCGGCTTTATACACAGTTGAGTGTTGAACCACTAAGCGTTGCTAAACCATTCATCCGATTGCGATGAAAATTTGTAGATTTGATGTGTGCATGCTCACGACGGTTTCTGTATACAAAAGTGAGCTCTGGCATCATGAAATTACGCATTGCTAAACCGTTCATCCGATTGCGATGAAACTTTGGGGATTTGATGTGTGCATGCCTACAATGGTGTCTATATACTAACGGATGGCAGATTTTTGCTGCTAGGCCCTGTGGGCGGCTTTATATATATTTGTATGTTTAACCGTAGGTACCTACCCGCTTACTATGATTTTTTTTTCTGTTAGTTAGTAAGTCAAGTTAGTTTTAACCCGTTAGTTGCATTTGCAACAGGCATAAGCTAGTTATATAGTATTGTTTGGTTTTTCAAAAAACTCACTTTTCTCTTGACGGGAAAATCGACCTCACCGCCCCTCGCGTTTCACCAACCTCAAGGTTTAATTTGGCTTGGCGACGCAAAAATGCCGCTGGCACGCCAAAACGACCTCTCCGATCCTCGAGTTTCGCACACCTCAAGGTTCAATTTTGTTCGAAGGAAATTGTCCCGACGGCTGACACGCGAGAATGGACATTAGCGCTCGCTATTTTGGAACGCTTCAAAGTTCACAATCCTTCGAAGAGTCGATTATTTTCCAGCCACTAGCAGTTGTTTTTTTTTTTGATAGGGGAAACATTTTTCATCGTTATCAATATGTTTGCCAAAACTTTACGGGAGACTTCTAGCGGTGCGGAATACAAGTATGGATTATTCACATTAGAAAAAATCAAATGTCTATCGAATACTGTTGTAGTTCTATTTTCATCCGTTCGAAATGGCAGCTTCGTCTGAATTTAAATAAATACGCTAGCTTCACGATTTTCACAAAAAAATAGACCAGACAGGAAACTCACATAAAATTGAACTGACACATTTTAAGAGCGAAAATTATATAAATTTGCGGCGAAAACTGGAACTACTCATTAAATCAACCAATTCGGCTCAGTTATAGTTCCCGCCGACAGGTTCGCATTAAAAAAACAACCACAAATCAGGCCTTAGTTTCAATGCAATGGAAAATACTAGAGAGAATGTTGAGACAGGTCAGTTATCCGAGATGTCAAAACAAAACGGATCTCTCAGCGGTTTGGGTTGTTGTTTTTTGGAAAATGGCATTGCAGCCGAAAAAACGATCCCCGGTTAGATGTTTTTGAAAAATTCGGTACGCGGCAATATTAGACAACTTTTAACACCAAAATTTTCTTTCCGTTCCATTTAAAAAATTTCAGGATCGCCGAAAAACTAATAAAATTTTCCAAAAAAAACAAGAAAATTGGTGTCCATAGATTCACTTCAGTAGGGTGGATATTTACCTGCCAGTACAAATTATGTTATGAATTCAGGGTAGGTACCTACTTATCTCGGTAGTATTGCAAATATGATGAAAAAAGCAAAACCATTGCCGGAATTTTGTAAGGAGATGCGCCGGTACCTACCGGAATGGGTAGTTAGACAATTATTTAGGTTTTAATGCAATATAATTTACTAAGGTAATGTTATTACCACGATACTGAATAATTTAATAATTTTTTAAAGTTCATTTTCACGTTCTGTGAAAATTCGGTTTTTTTATCAGTTAATGCCAGTTGCATCATAAAACTGAAATAATTACAGAACTTGAATAGAATTCGAACCGAACTTTTACAGAACGTTAAAATTGACTTGAAAAATTGAAGAATTTTTAATTTTGTTAAACAACCCAGCCTAAATATGTTTTTTTTTAATCACTCTTTTTGCACTCGGAATTTAGGTAGGTACCCATCTGCACATAACGACTCGATATCATCCAACTATATTGCATACGTATTAGTTTTCTAATTTTACAATGAAATTATTCGAAGTTGAACGGAATATTTTTTAAAAGTATTAAATTCATAAAGCGCTTTATTTTAAGCAGTAAAACTACTGGTGAGTTCTGGCATTATAAAATTTGTATGAAAATGTACGTACGCTCATAACTTCCGAAGGACTGCAATAATTTGAAAAATTCTTTTTTTGTTGTGTTCGTTATTGTTAATACAAGGTTTGTATAAAACTACTGGTGAGTTCTGGCTTCACGAAATTTGTATAAAAAAAATTAATAGGTGGCGCATGAGCTGTTTGAAAACTAAATGTACCGGGAATTAGTGTATGTAGTGTGGCAGCTTTTTGCTGCTAGGTCCTGCGGGCGGCTTTATACATAATTCTGTGTTTAACCGCTAAGCGTTGCTAAACCTTTCATCCGATTGCGATAAAAAATTGTATATTTGATGTGTGCATGCCCACGACGGTTTCTGTATACAAAAGTGAGCTCTGGCATCATGAAATTACGCATTGCTAAACCGTTCATGCGATTGCGATGAAACTTTGGGGATTTAATGTGTGCATGCCTACAATGGTTCCTGTATACAATAGTGAGCTCTGGCAACACGAAATTACGCATTGCTCAACCGTTCATCCGATTGTAATAAAACTTTGGGGATTTGATTTTTCTATATACTAACGTATGGCAGATTTTTGCTGCTAGGCCCTGTGGGCGGCTTTATATATATTTGTATGTTTAACCGTAGGTACCTACCCGCTTACTATGAAATATATTTTTTTTCTGTAAGTAAGTAAGTCAAGTTAGTTTTAACCCGTTAGTTGCATTTGCAATGGGCATAAGCTAGTTATATAGTATTGTTTGGTTTTTCAAAAAACTCACTTTTCGCTTGACGGGAAAATCGACCTCACCGCCCCTCGCGTTTCACCAACCTCAAGGTTCTCTTTGGCTTGAAGTCTAGAATTGTCCCTTCGGCTGACACGCGAGAATGGACATTAGCGCTCGCTATTTTGGAACGCTTCAAAGTTCACAATCCTTCGAAGAGTCGATTATTTTCCAGCCACTAGCTTTTGTTTCTTTTTTGTTAGGGGAAACATTTTTCATCGTTATCAATATGTTTGCCAAAACTTTACGGGAGACTTCTAGCGGTGCGGAATACAAGTATGGATTATTCACATTAGAAAAAATCAAATGTCTATCGAATACTGTTGTAGTTCTATTTTCATCCGTTCGAAATGGCAGCTTCGTCTGAATTTAAATAAATACGCTAGCTTCACGATTTTCACAAAAAAAATAGACTAGACAGGAAACTCACATAAAATTGAACTGATACATTTTAAGAGCGAAAAATAATATAAATTTGCGGCGAAAACTGGAACTACTCATAAAATCACTCAATTCGGCTAGGTTATATTTTCCGCCGACAGGTTCGCCCCTTTAAAAACGTCGGATCGAGAAGGGAAGTAAAAAAAAGTTAGTTTCCCATACAAAACTGATTTCGCTAGGAATTTATTCTAATTAATTAAACGGCTTCGAGAAGGTTCTTGAGAAAAAATGACATTTTATAGGGGCATAAAGGAATTAAAGATTGCGTTAAAAGTACACCTTCCGGCGGAGATGTTTTTTAATAAACATAAACAATACAAGTTTTAGAAACTTTTAAAACCAAAACATGTTTAGCTCCCCCTTGAAAATGTTTCACAATATTGCATTCAAATTCGACATTTTTCTGACATTTGCGAAAAATTCACTTTCATAGATAATGTTAATTGTTTGCAGCCTGTAAAATCGCTTATAAAATTCGGCAGATATTTAAATTTTCCCCAACTGTGCAACACTGAAAATGGAATGATATTCCAACTCTCAACATACCACCTCAAGCCCTCGGCAAGGCCAGGACAGCTTATTTGTATGGAATTTTTTTTAAAAACGATGCCTTTATTCGATTTTCAGGCCTGGTTTGAGGTGCTTTTTGACAATGTTTTCCGTTGGTCTTGCCAGCATTGAAAAAATAATTTTAGAATATTGAGATGAACTAGGTAGGGACCCGATAAATTATATCTACGAGTATTTATTTATATTATTATTACATATGAATTGTCGAAATATGTCCGCACATAATTTCCAAACGATTGAACCAAATTGAATAATTCTTTTTACGTTGTGATCCTTATTGTTTGGACAAGGTTTTTATAAATTTACCGGTGAGCTCTAGCATTATTAAATTTGAATAAAATGAATTACCAAAGTTTATGTACGCTCATAACTTCCGAAATACTGTAACAAATTGGAAAATTCTTTTTTTGTTGTGTTCGTTATTGTTAGGGCAAAGTTTGTATTAAACTAATGGTGAGCTCTGGCATCATGAAATTTGTATTAAAATGAATCCCCGAAATGCATGTACGCTTATAACTTCCGAACGACTGCACCAAATTGGATAATTCTTTTTATGTAGTTATTGTTATTGTTAGGACAAGGTTTTTATATAACTAATTGCGAGAACTGGCATTATGAAATTTGTATAAAAATTAATCGCCGAAAAGTATGTACACGCATAACTTTCTAACGACTGCACTAAATCGGATAATTCTTTTTATGTTGTGTTGGTTATTGGCTGGTGAGCACTGTCATTAAGAAATTTGTACAAAAAATTTCAATAGGTGGCACGCGAGATGTTTGAAAACTAAATGTACCGGGAATGAATGTATGAAACGCGGGAGTTGTGGGAAGGGGAAACAGGGAGGGGGGAGGGCATTTCGGGAGGGGGTTTACGGGACGGAGATGGGGGGGGGGCGATGTGAAGGGGGGGGAAGGGGGGGGGGGGGGAGTGGAAATGCGAGAAGGGAAGAGGACGCGGGAGAGGAAGGGGGGGGGGATGGGGAACGGGACGAATGGGAAAGGACACGCAGGAAGATTTTTTTATTAAATGGCATAGTTACGCATGCCGGGTAACAGGTATCTTTTATATATGTAAAAATCAAAAAATGTTTGCATGTATGTATGTATGTCCGCTTAGCGTTGCTAAACCATTCATCCGATTGCGATAAAACTTTTGGGATTTGATGTGCGCATGCTTGCGATGGTTTCTGTATACAAAAGTGAGCTCTGGCATCATGAAATTACGCATTGCTAAACCGTTCATCCGATTGCGATGAAACCTTGGGGATTTGATGTGTACATGCCTACAATGGTGTCTATATACTAACGTATGGCAGGTTTTTGCTGCTAGGCCCTGCGGGCGGCTTTATGTTTATTTGTATGTTTAACCGCTAACCGTTGCTACACCATTCATCCGATTGCGATGAAAATTTGAGGATTTGATGTGTGCATGTCCCCGACGGTTTCTGTATGCAAAAGTGAGCTCTGGAATCATGAAATTACCCATTGCTTAACCGTTCATCCGATTGCGATGAAACTTTGGGGATTTGGTGTGTGCATGCCTACAATGGTGTCTATATACTTACGTATAGCAGGTTTTTGCTGCTAGCCCCTGCGGGCGGCTTTATATATATTTGCATGTCTAACTGCTAAGCGTTGCTAAAACATTCATCCGATTGCGATGAAACTTTGAGTTTTGAATTTTTCGCCTTATCCACATTCAAACGTCGTTTTTTTCTTCATATATTTAGTAAAACACCCGCTCCTCGCTTCATCCACGTTCACACGTCAAATCGCATAGTGTTTTAACCCGTTAGTTGCATTTGCAACAGGCATAAGCTAGTATATTATATAGTATTGTTTGGTTTTTCAAAAAACTCACTTTTCGCTTGACGGGAAAATCGACCTCACCGCCCCTCGCGTTTCACCAACCTCAAGGTTTAATTTGGCTTGGCGACGCAAAAATGCCGCTGGCACGCCAAAACGACCTCTCCGATCCTCGAGTTTCGCAAACCTCAAGGTTCAATTTTGTTCGAAGGAAATTGTCCCGACGGCTGACACGCGAGAATGGACATTAGCGCTCGCTATTTTGGAACGCTTCAAAGTTCACAATCCTTCGAAGAGTCGATTATTTTCCAGCCACTAGCAGTTGTTTTTTTTTTGATAGGGGAAACATTTTTCATCGTTATCAATATGTTTGCCAAAACTTTACGGGAGACTTCTAGCGGTGCGGAATACAAGTATGGATTATTCACATTAGAAAAAATCAAATGTCTATCGAATACTGTTGTAGTTCTATTTTCATCCGTTCGAAATGGCAGCTTCGCCTGAATTTAAATAAATACGCTAGCTTCACGATTTTCACAAAAAATAGACTAGACAGAAAACTCACATAAAATTGAACTGACACATTTTAAGAGCGAAAATTATATAAATTTGCGGCGAAAACTGGAACTACTCATTAAATCAACCAATTCGGCTCAGTTATAGTTCCCGCCGACAGGTTCGCATTAAAAAAAAAAAACACAAATTAGGCCTTAGTTTCAATGCAATGGAAAATACTAGAGAGAATGTTGAGACAGGTCAGTTATCCGAGATGTCAAAACAAAACGGATCTCTCAGCGGTTTGGGTTGTTGTTTTTCGGGAAACGGCATTGCAGCCGAAAAAACGATCCCCGGTTAGATGTTTTTGAAAAATTCGGTACCCGGCAATATAAGGCAACTTTTAATAACGATATAAAGTGTCCGTCCCATGTAAAAAAGTTCAGGGTCGCCGAAAAACCTATAAAATTTTCCAAAAAAAACAAGAAAATTGGTGTCCATAGATTCACTTCAGTAGGGTGGATATTTACCGGCCAGTACTTTGAAATGTTATTAATTCAGGGTAGGTACCTACTTATCTCGGTAGTATTGCAAATATGATGAAAAAAGCAAAACCATTGCCGGAATTTTGTAAGGAGATGCGCCGGTACCTACCGGAATGGGTAGTTTAACAATTATTTAGGTTTTTGATGCAATTTAATTTACTAAGGTAATGTTGTTTCCACGATTCTGAATAATTTAACAATTTTTTAAAGTTCATTTTCACTTTCTGTGTAAGTTCTGTTTTTTTATCAGTAAATGCCAGTTGCATCATAAAACTGAAATAATTACAGAACTTGAATATAATTCGAACCAAACTTTTACAGAACGTTAAAATTGACTTGAAAAATTGAAGAATTTTTAATTTTGTTAAACAACCCAGCCTAAATATGTGTTTTCTTACTCACTCTTTTTGCACTTGGAATTTAGGTAGGTACCCATCTGCACATAAAAACTCGATATCATCCAACTATTTTGCATACCTATTAGTTTTCTAATTTTACAATTTAATTACTCGAAGTTGAACGGAATATTTTTTTAAAAGTATTAAATTCATATAGCGCTTTATTTTAAGCAGTAAAACTACAGGTGAGTTCTGGCATTATAAAATTTTTTATGAAAATGTACGTACGCTCATAACTTCCGAAGGACTCCAACAATTTGAAAAATTCTTTTTTTTTTGTGTTCGTTATTGTTAGTACAAGGTTTGTATAAAATTACTGGTGAGTTCTGGCATTACGAAATTTGTAAAAAAAAAATTATAGGTGGCGCGCGAGCTGTTTGAAAACTAAATGTACCGGGAATTAGTATATGTAATGCGGCAGGTGGGGGGGGGGTGGAAACAGGAAGGGGGAGGGGAGTTTAAGAGGGGGGAGGGGAACTTGGGAGGGGGTTTACGATACGGAGAAGCCTAGGAGTGAAGTGGGGTGAGGGAAGGTGAGGGAGGCGGAGTGGAAAGGGGAAGAGGAAGAGGACGCTGGTGAGGAAGGGGGGGGGATTCCTGGTTCCTGTATACAATAGTGAGCTCTGGCAACACGAAATTACGCATTGCTAAGCCGTTCATCCGATTGTGATGAAACTTTGGGGATTTGATGTGTGCATTTCTACAATGGTGTTTATATACTAACGTATAGCAGATTTTTGCTGCTAGGCCCTGTGGGCGGCTTTATATATATTTGTATGTTTAACCGTAGGTACCTACCCGCTTACTTTGATTTTTTTTTTCTGTTAGTTAGTAAGTCAAGTTAGTTTTAACCCGTTAGTTGCATTTGCAATGGGCATAAGCTAGTTATATAGTATTGTTTGGTTTTTCAAAAAACTCACTTTTCGCTTGACGGGAAAATCGACCTCACCGCCCCTCGCGTTTCACCAACCTCAAGGTTTAATTTGGCTCGGCGACGCAAAAATGCCGCTGGCACGCCAAAACGACCTCTCCGATCCTCGAGTTTCGCACACCTCAAGGTTCAATTTTGTTCGAAGGAAATTGTCCCGACGGCTGACACGCGAGAATGGACATTAGCGCTCGCTATTTTGGAACGCTTCAAAGTTCACAATCCTTCGAAGAGTCGATTATTTTCCAGCCACTAGCAGTTGTTTTTTTTTTGATAGGGGAAACATTTTTCATCGTTATCAATATGTTTGCCAAAACTTTACGGGAGACTTCTAGCGGTGCGGAATACAAGTATGGATTATTCACATTAGAAAAAATCAAATGTCTATCGAATACTGTTGTAGTTCTATTTTCATCCGTTCGAAATGGCAGCTTCGTCTGAATTTAAATAAATACGCTAGCTTCACGATTTTCACAAAAAAATAGACCAGACAGGAAACTCACATAAAATTGAACTGACACATTTTAAGAGCGAAAATTATATAAATTTGCGGTGAAAACTGGAACTACTCATTAAATCAACCAATTCGGCTCAGTTATAGTTCCCGCCGACAGGTTCGCATTAAAAAAACAACCACAAATCAGGCCTTAGTTTCAATGCAATGGAAAATACTAGAGAGAATGTTGAGACAGGTCAGTTATCCGAGATGTCAAAACAAAACGGATCTCTCAGCGGTTTGGGTTGTTGTTTTTTGGAAAAAGGCATTGCAGCCGAAAAAAACGATCCCCGGTTAGATGTTTTTGAAAAATTCGGTACGCGGCAATATTAGACAACTTTCAACACCAAAATTTTGTTTCCGTTCCATGTAAAAAATTTCAGGATCGCCGAAAAACTAATAAAATTTTCCAAAAAAAACAAGAAAATCCATAGATTCACTTCAGTAGGGTGGATATTTACCTGCCAGTACAAATTATGTTATGAATTCAGGGTAGGTACCTACTTATCTCGGTAGTATTGCAAATATGATGAAAAAAGCAAAACCATTGCCGGAATTTTGTAAGGAGATGCGCCGGTACCTACCGGAATGGGTAGTTAGACAATTATTTAGGTTTTAATGCAATATAATTTACTAAGGTAA
Source organism: Limnephilus lunatus (assembly GCA_917563855.2). Classification (NCBI taxonomy): domain Eukaryota; kingdom Metazoa; phylum Arthropoda; class Insecta; order Trichoptera; family Limnephilidae; genus Limnephilus; species Limnephilus lunatus. Next base: position 70,268,661 of record OU830598.1, on the reverse strand, counting down.
TGTTATTTCCACGATACTGAATGATTTAATAATTTTTTAAAGTTCATTTTCACGTTCTGTGAAAGTTCGGTTTTTTTATCAGTTAATGCCAGTTGCATCAAAAAAATGAAATAATTACAGAACTTGAATAGAATTCGAACCGAACTTTTACAGAACGTTAAAATTGACTTGAAAAATTGAAGAATTTTTAATTTTGTTAAACAACCCAGCCTAAATATGTGTTTTCTTACTCACTCTTTTTGCACTCGGAATATAGGTAGGTACCCATCTGCACATAAAAACTCGATATCATCCAACTATATTGCATACCTATTAGTTTTCTAATTTTACAATTAAATTACTCGAAGTTGAACGGAATATTTTTTTAAAAGTATTAAATTCATATAGCGCTTTATTTTAAGCAGTAAAACTACAGGTGAGTTCTGGCATTATAAAATTTGTATGAAAATGTACGTACGCTCATAACTTCCGAAGGACTCCAACAATTTGAAAAATTCTTTTTTTGTTGTGTTCGTTATTGTTAGTACAAGGATTGTATAAAATTACTGGTGAGTTCTGGCATTACGAAATTTGTAAAAAAAAAATTATAGGTGGCGCGCGAGCTGTTTGAAAACTAAATGTACCGGGAATTAGTATATGTAATGCGGCAGGTGGGGGGGGGTGGAAACAGGAAGGGGGAGGGGAGCCTAAGAGGGGGGAGGGGAACTCGGGAGGGGGTTTACGATACGGAGAAGCCTAGGAGTGAAGTGGGGTGAGGGAAGGTGAGGGAGGCGGAGTGGAAAGGGGAAGAGGACGCTGGTGAGGAAGGGGGGGGGGGGGGGATTCCTGGTTCCTGTCATCAATTCAATAGTGAGCTCAGGCAACACGAAATTACGCATTGCTAAGCCGTTCATCCGATTGTGATGAAACTTTGGGGATTTGATGTGTGCATTTCTACAATGGTGTTTATATACTAACGTATAGCAGATTTTTGCTGCTAGGCCCTGTGGGCGGCTTTATATATATTTGTATGTTTAACCGTAGGTACCTACCCGCTTACTTTGATTTTTTTTTCTGTTAGTTAGTAAGTCAAGTTAGTTTTAACCCGTTAGTTGCATTTGCAATGGGCATAAGCTAGTTATATAGTATTGCTTGGTTTTTCAAAAAACTCACTTTTTCCTTGATGCGAAAATCGACCTCACCGCCCCTCGCGTTTCACCAACCTCAAGGTTCACTTTGGCTCGAAGTCTAGAATTGTCCCTTCGGCTGACACGCGAGAATGGACATTAGCGCTCGCTATTTTGGAACGCTTCAAAGTTCAAAATCCTTCGAAGAGTCGATTATTTTCCAGCCACTAGCAGTTGTTTTTTTTTTTGTTAGGGGAAACATTTTTCATCGTTATCAATATGTTTGCCAAAACTTTACGGGAGACATCTAGCGGTGCGGAATACAAGTATGGATTATTCACATTAGAAAAAATCAAATGTCTATCGAATACTGTTGTAGTTCTATTTTCATCCGTTCGAAATGGCAGCTTCGTCTGAATTTAAATAAACACGCTAGCTTCACGATTTTCACAAAAAAAATAGACTAGACAGGAAACTCACATAAAATTGAATTGACACATTTTAAGAGCGAAAAATTAATTAAATTTGCGGCGAAAACTGGAACTACTCATAAAATCACTCAATTCGGCTAGGTTATATTTCCCGCCGACAGGTTCGCCCCTTTAAAAACGTCGGATCGAGAAGGGAAGTAAAAAAAAGTTAGTTTCCCGTACAAAACTGATTTTGCTAGGAATTTATTCTAATTAATTAAACGGCTTCGAGAAAGTTCTTTAGAAAAATTGACATTTTATAGGGGCATTACGGAATTAAAGATTGCGTTAAAAGTACACCTTCCGGCGGAGATGTTTTTTAATAAACATAAACAATACAAGTTTTAGAAACTTTTAAAACCAAAACATGTTTAGCTCCCCCTTAAAATGTTTCACAATATTGCATTCAAATTCGACATTTTTCTGACATTTGCGAAAAATTCGCTTTCATCGATAAATGCAAATCGTTTGCAGCCTGTAAAATCGGCTGGTATATTAAAATTTTATAATTTTTCTCGAACTTTGCAACACTGAAGATGGAGTCGTGATGGCGTTAAAATCCACTACCACCTTAAAAAAAAGCAGACCCCGCCCTAATAGGTTTTGTATGAAGAATTTTTTTTTTTAATGGCGGATTTCAAATTGCATAGCTCGACAGGGCCTTAATTTAAGCAGGAATTGTGCAAATTTGTGCATCGGTCTTGCCTGTTTAAAAAATATAATTATGGAATATTATCTGTCTGTGTATGATATAGTATAGGTAAGTACCTAATACAAAAGCGCTAGATTTAACCGCGCTTCAACAGCAAATTGAAATGTCAAAAGAAAACGGATCTCTCAGCGGTTTGGGTTGTTGTTTTTCGGGAAACGGCATTGCGGCCGGAAAAACGATTCCAGCTTGGATGTTTTTGAAAAATACGGTACCCGGCAATATTAGGCAACTTTTAAGACCAAAATTTTGTGTTAGTTCCATGTAAAAAATTTCAGGGTCGCCGAAAAACCTATAAAATTTTCCAAAAAAAACAAGAAAATTGGTGTCCATAGATTCACTTCAGTAGGGTGGATATTTACCGGCCAAATTGAAATGTTATTAATTCAGGGTAGGTACCTACTTATCTCGGTAGTATTGCAAATATGACGAGAAAAGCAAAAACATTGCCGGAATTTTGTAAGGAAATGCGCCGGTACCTGCCGGAATGGGTAGTTGGACAATTATTTAGGTTTTTGATGCAATTTAATTTACTAAGGTAATGTTGTTTCCACGTACTGAATAATTTAACAATTTTTTAAAGTTCATTTTCACGTTCTGTGTAAGTTGTGTTTTTTTATCAGTAAATGCCAGTTGCATCATAAAACTGAAATATTTACAGAACTTGAATAGAATTCGAACCGAACTTTTACAGAACGTTAAAATTGACTTGAAAAATTAAAAAAAAATTTATTTCGTTAAACAACCCAGCCTAAATATGAGTTCTTTTTTACGTATGTATGCAAGTACCTATACTCAGAATATAAGTAGGTTCCTACCTGCACATAAACACTCGATATCATCCGACGATATTGCATACGTATTAGTTTTCTAATTTTACAATGAAATTACTCGAAGTTGAACGGAATATTTTTTAAAAGTATTAAATTCATATAGCGCTTTATTTTAAGCAGTAAAACTACTGGTGAGTTCTGGCATTATAAAATTTGTATGAAAATGTACGTACGCTCATAACTTCCGAAGGACTGCAACAAATTGAAAAATTCTTTTTTTGTTGTGTTCGTTATTGTTAGTACAAGGTTTGTATAAAATTACTGGTGAGTTCTGGGATTACGAAATTTGTAAAAAAAAAAATTATAGATGGCGCGCGAGCTGTTTGAAAAATAAATGTACCGGGAATTAGTGTATTAATAATGCGGCAGGTGGGGGGGGGGGGTGGAAACAGGAAGGGGGGGAGGGGAACTCGGGAGGGGGTTTACGATACGGAGAAGCCTACGAGTGAAGTGGGGGTGAGCTCTGGCAACACGAAATTACGCATTGCTCAACCGTTCATCCGATTGTGATGAAACTTTGGGGATTTGATGTGTGCATTTCTACAATGGTGTTTATATACTAACGTATAGCAGGTTTTTGCTGCTAGGTCCTGCGGACGGCTTTGTACATGGTTGTATGTTTAACCGCTAAGCGTTTCTAAACCATTCATCCGATTGCGATGAAAATTTGAGGATTTGATGTGTGCATGCCCACGACGGTTTCTGTATACAAAAGTGAGCTCTGGCATCATGAAATTACGCATTGCTAAACCATTCATCCGATTGCGATGAAACTTTTAGGATTTGATGTGTGCATGTCTACAATGGTGTTTATATACTAACGTATGGCAGGTTTTTGCTGCTAGGTCCTGCGGGCGGCTTTATACATAGTTGTATGTTTAACCGCTAAGCGTTGCTAAACCATTCATTCGATTGCGATGAAAATTTGCGGATTTGATGTGTGCATGCCCACGACGGTTTCTGTATACAAAAGTGAGCTCTGGCATCATGAAATTACGCATTGCTAAACCGTTCATGCGATTGCGATGAAACTTTGGGGATTTGATGTGTGCATGCCTACAATGGTGTCTATATACTAACGTATGGCAGATTTTTGCTGCTAGGCCCTGTGGGCGGCTTTATATATATTTGTATGTTTAACCGTAGGTACCTACCCGCTTACTACGAATTTTTTTTTTCTGTTAGTAAGTCAAGTTAGTTTTAACCCGTTAGTTGCTTTGCAACGGGCAAACTTCTAGTATATATATTAATGTCTGGTTTTTAAAAACTCACTTTTTTCCTTGACGCGAAAAACGACAGTACTGCCCCTTACGTTTCACCATCCTCAAGGTTCACTTTCGGATAAATGCATTTTAAGACTTTTGATGGATCCGAAAATGACCTCTCCGCTCCTCGAGTTTCAAAGACCACAGAGACCATTATCCGACTTAGGGTAGCGTGCCCAAATCGTGTCCCGATTACGGAAAATTTTTCATACAAAACACCGATGCACGGTTAGCAGTGCACCCAAACGGCGAAAACTACAATTAAATCTTCCACCGACGGAGAAATTCGGCCTTAGTTCTATTTCCCGCCGTCAGGTTCAGCCGTTGAAACGTCGCGACGTACGCGTAGGCTCGAAAAGGGAAAGAAAAAAGTCTTTTTTGGGTACGAAAGCACACTTTTCAGTACTTGAGAAAACTACGGAAAAATTAAGCATTTTGTTTGCCTACATTTTTGCTAGCGATTAATTCACAGAAAACTGAAGCAAATCAGCGGCAAAAACTGGAACCTCAAATAAAAGTACTCAATTCGGCTCAGTTATATTTCCTGCCGACAGGTGTACTTAAAAAAAAAGATATAATTTTGGCCATTAGTTTCAATGCAAAAGAAATTGCTACGATTGTTGAGTTAGGTCAGGATTCTTACATGTCAAAACAAAACGGATCTCTCAGCGGTTTGGGTTGTTGTTTTTCGGGAAACGGCATTGCGGCCGGAAAAACGATTCCGGCTTGGATGTTTTTGAAAAATTCGGTACCCGAAAACATTCCGCGTCTTTTGATACCAATATGAGGTGTCTGTCCCATGTAAAAAAGTTCAGGGTCGCCGAAAAACCTATAAAATTTTCCAAAAAAAACAAGAAAATACATGTCCATAGATTCACTTCTGAAGGGTAGATTTTTACCGGCCAGTAGAAATTGAAATATAATTAATTCAGGGTAGGTACCTACTTATCTCGGTAGTATTGCAAATATGATAAAAAAGCAAAACCATTGCCGGAATTTTGCAAGGAAAAGCGCTGGTACCTACCGAAATGACAATTATTTAGGTTTTAATGCAATTTAATTTACTAAGGTAATGTTGTTTCACCGATACTGAATAATTTAACAATTTTTTTAAGTTTATTTTCACGTTCTGTGTAAGTTCTATTTTTTTTATCAGTAAATGCCAGTTGCATCATTAAACAAAAATATCTATAGAACTTGAATAGAATTCGAACAGAACTTTTACAGAACGGTAAAATTGACTTGAAAAATTGAAGAATTTCCAATTTTGTTAAACAAGCCAGCCTAAATAAATTTTTTTTTACGTATGTGTAAGAACCTGCGCTCAGAATTTAGGTAGGTACCCATCTGCACATAACAACTCGCTATCATCCGACGATATTGCGTACGTATTCGTTTTCTAATTTTACAATGAAATTACTCGAAGTTGAACGGGATATTTTTTTTAAAGTATTAAATTCATACAGCGCTTTTTTTAAGCAGTAAAACTACTGGTGAGTTCTGGAATTTTAAAATTTGTACGAAAACGTACGTACGCTCATAACTTCTGAAGGACTGCAACAAATTGAAAAAATCTTTTTTTGTTGTGTTCGTTATTGTTAGTACAAGGTTTGTATAAAACTACTGGTGAGTTCTGGCATTACAAAATTTGTAAAAAAAAATTTATAGGTGGCGTGCGAGCTGTTTGAAAACTAAATGTACCGGGAATTAGTGTATGTAATGCGGCAGGTGGAAATGGGAAGGGGGGGGGAACCTGGGAGGGGGGAGGGGAACTCGGGAGGGGGTTCGGGGGATCCGATTGCGATGAAAATTTGAGGATTTGATGTTTGCAAGCCCACGACGGTTTATGTATACAATAATGAGCTCTGGCATCATGAAATTACGCATTGCTAAACCGTTCATACGATTGCGATGAAACTTTGGAGATTTGATGTGTGCATGTCTACAATGGTGTTTATTTACTAACGTTTGGCAGGTTTTTGCTGCTAGGTCCTGCGGGCGGCTTTATACATAGTTGTGTGTTTAACCACTAAGCGTTGCTAAACCATTCTTCCGATTGCGATGAAAATTTGTAGATTTGATGTGTGCATGCCGACAACGTTTTCTGTATACAAAAGTGAGCTCTGGCATCATGAAATTACGCACTGCTAAACCGTTCATCCGATTGCGATGAAACTTTGGGGATTTGATGTGTGCATGCCTACAATGGTGTCTATATACTAACGTATGGAAGGTTTTTGCTGCTAGGCCCTGTGGGCGGCTTTATGTATATTTGTATATTTAACCGTAGTTACCTACCCGCTTACTATGAAATATATTTTTTTCTGTTAGTAAGTCAAGTTAGTTTTAACCCGTTAGTTGCATTTGCAACGGGCATAAGCTAGTTATATATTATTGTTTGGTTTTTCAAAAAGCTCACTTTTTCTGGCACGCTAAAAACGACCGCACGGCCCCTTAAGTTTCACCCACCTCAAGGTTCACTTTCGGTTAATTCAGTTTCAGACAATCGCGGGAAAGACCAGAATGACCTAAATCACGACCTAAATCGCACGCGAAAAACGACCCTTCCGCCCTTACATTTCACCCACCTCAAGGTTCACTTTCGCTTGAGGAAAAACCACGATCAGCCAAGTTTCAGTACTTGGATTTTGTAAGTTTATTTTTTTTCGACAAAATTAATGCTGCTAGGGATTTATTCTCTCATACGAATTAACGGCGAAAACGGGAACCTCTGATTAAATCACTCAATTCGGCTAGGTTATATTTCCCGCCGACAGGTTCGCCCCTTTAAAAACGTTGGATCGAGAAGGGAAGTAAAAAAAAGTAAGTTTCCCATACAAAACTGATTTTGCTAGGAATTTATTCTAATTAATTAAACGGCTTCGAGAAAGTTCTTGAGAAAAACTGACATTTTATAGAGGCATTACGGAATTAAAGATTACGTTAAAAGTACACCTTCCGGCGGAGATGTTTTTTAATAATCATAAACAATACAAGTTTTAAAAACTTTTAAAATCAAAACATGTGTAGCTCCCCCTTGAAAATGTTTCACAATATTGCATTCAAATTCGACATTTTTCTGACATTAGCTAAAAATTCACTTTCATCGATAAATGCAAATCGTTTGCAGCCTGTAAAATCGGCTGGTATATTAAAATTTTATAAATTTTCTCGAACTTTGCAACACTGAAGATGGAGTCGTGATGGCGTAAAAAGCCAATACCACCTTAATAAAAGCCGACCCCGCCCTAATAGGTTTTGTATGAAGAATTTTTTTTTTAAATGGCGGATTTCAATTTGCGTTGTTCGGCAGGGCCTAAATTTAAGCGGGATTTGTGCAAATTTGTGCATCGGTCTTGCCTGTTTAAAAAATATAATTATGGAATATTATCTGTCTGTGTATGATATAGTAGGTAAGTACCTAATACAAAAGCGCTAGATTTACCCGCGCTTCAACAGCAAATTTAAATGTCAAAAGAAAACGGATCTCTCAGCGGTTTGGGTTGTTGTTTTTCGGGAAACGGCATTGCGGCCGGAAAAACGATTCTGGCTTGGATGTTTTTAGAAAATACGGTACCCTGAAATATTAGGCAACTTTTAACAGTAATATGACGTGTTCGTCTCATGAAAAAATGTTCATGAGGATATGATAAACATATAACATTTTCCAAAAAAATGAGGAAAACGCGTGCCATAGATTTCAGAAGTGGAGATTTTTACTGGCCAGTTTAAATATGTTCCTACAGGGTAGGTACTTATTTCAGTGGTATTGCAAATATGATGAAAAAGCAAATATTGCCGGAATTTTAGTAACAAATGCGGAGGTACCTACCCGAATACGTAGCTACACAATTAAATGCAATACTTAGGTTAGGTTGTTGTACAACGATACTGAATAATTCAACATTTTTTTAAGGTACATTTTCAAGTTCTTCGTAAGTTCTATTCAAGTTCTGTTATTTTATCAGTACATGCCAGTTGCATCATAAAACTGAAATAATAACTGAACTTGAATAGAATTTGAACCGAACTTTTACAGAACGTTAAAATTGACTTGAAAAATTGAAGAATTTTTAATTTCGTTAAACAACCCAGCCTAAATATGTGTTTTTTTTTACGTATGTATGCAAGTACCAGCACTCAAAATTTAGGTAGGTACCCATCTGCATATAACAACTCGGTATCATCCGACTATATTGCATACGTATTAGTTTTCTAATTTTACAATGAAATTACTCGAAGTTGAACGGGATATTTTTTAAAAGTATTAAATTCATATAGCGCTTTATTTTAAGCAGTAAAACTACTGGTGAGTTCTGGCATTATAAAATTTGTATGAAAATGTACGTACGCTCATAACTTCCGAAGGACTGCAACAATTTGAAAAATTCTTTTTTTGTTGTGTTCGTTATTGTTAGTACAAGGTTTGTATAAAATTACTGGTGAGTTCTGGCATTACGAAATTTGTAAAAAAAAATTATAGGTGGCGCGCGAGCTGTTTGAAAAATAAATGTACCGGGAATTAGTGTATGTAATGCGGCAGGTGGGGGGAGGGGTGGAAACAGGAAGGGGGGAGGGGAGCCTGGGAGGGGGGAGGGGAACTCGGGAGGGGGTTTACGATACGGAGAAGCCTAGGAGTGAAGTGGGGTGAGGGAAGGTGAGGGAGGCGGAGTGGAAAGGGGAAGAGGATGCTGGTGAGGAAGGGGGGGGGGGATTCCTGGTTCCTGGATACAATAGTGAGCTCTGGCAACACGAAATTACGCATTGCTCAACCGTTCATCCGATTGCGATGAAACTTTGGGGATTTGATGTGTGCATGCCTACAACGGTGTCTATATACTAACATATGGTAGGTTTTTGCTACTAGGCCCTGCGGGTGGCTTTATAAACATTTGTATGTATAACCGCTAAGCGTTGCTAAACCATTCATCGGATTGCGATGAAACTTTAGGTTTTGATGTGCGCATGCCTACCATGCCTTTATGGCAGTAGATACCTACCCGCTTACTATGAATTTTTTAAGTTAGTTTTAACCCGTTAATTGCATTTGCAATAGGCATAAGCTAGTTATATATTATTGTTTGGTTTTTCAAAAAACTCACTTTTTCTGGCACGCCAAAATCGACCGCACCGCCCCTTAAGTTTCACCAACCTCGAGGTTCACATTCGGGTACAACCGATTAAGACTTTTGATGGATCCGAAAGTGACCTTTCCGCTCCTCGAGTTTCAAAGACCGCAGAGACCATATTCGGTTCACGGGAAACTCACATAAAATCGAACCGCTACATAATTGACAGCGCCAAATTACGCAAATCAGCGGCGAAAACTAGAACCACTGACTAAATCTATCACCTTTGGCCTCGGTTATATTTTCCGCCGACAGGTTTGCACTCCAAAAAAGGCAGAGAAAAATTAAGACACTCATTTCCATACAATGAGAAATTTATTCTAATTTATTGTACGGCGTTTTTGAGAAAAAATGACATTTTAAACATGTTTTGCGGGATCGTAGATTACGTTAAAAAAACACTTTCTGCCGGAGATATTTTTTAATAAATATAAACATTACAAGTTTTAGAAACTTTTAAAACCAAAACATGTTTAGCTTCCCCTTGAAAATGTTTCACAATATTGCATTCAAATTCGACATTTTTCTGACATTTGCGAAAAATTCACTTTCATCGATAAATGCAAATCGTTTGCTGCCTGTAAAATTGGCTGGTATATTAAAATTTTATAATTTTTCTCGAACTTTGCAACACTGAAGATGGAGTCGTGATGGCGTTAAAAGCCACTACCACCTTAAAAAAAGCAGACCCCGCCCTAATAGGTTTTGTATGAAGAATTTTTTTTTTTAATGGCGGATTTCAAATTGCATAGCTCGACAGGGCCTAAATTTAAGCAGGATTGGTGCAAATTTGTGCATCGGTCTTGCCTGTGTAAAAAATATTATTATGGAATATTATCTGTCTGTGATGATAAAGTAGGTAAGTACCTAATACAAAAGCGCTAGATTTACCCGCGCTTCAACAGCAAATTAAAATGTCAAAAGAAAACGGATCTCTCAGCGGTTTGGGTTGTTGTTTTTCGGGAAACGGCATTGCGGCCGGAAAAACGATTCTGGCTTGAATGTTTTTAGAAAATACGGTACCCTGAAATATAAGGCAACTTTTAACGGTAATATAACGCGTCCGTCTTATGAAAAAATGTTCATGAGGATATGATAAACATATAACATTTTCCAAAAAAATGAGGAAAACGCGTGCCATAGATTTCAGAAGTGGAGATTTTTACTGGCCAGTTTAAATATGTTCCTTCAGGGTAGGTACTTATTTCAGTGGTATTGCAAATATGATGAAAAAGCAAATATTGCCGGAATTTTAGTAACAAATGCGGAGGTACCTACCCGAATACGTAGCTACACAATTAAATGCAATACTTAGGTTAGGTTGTTGTACAACGATACTGAATAATTCAACATTTTTTTAAGGTTCATTTTCAAGTTCTTCGTAAGTTCTATTCAAGTTCTGTTATTTTATCAGTACATGCCAGTTGCATCATAAAACTGAAATAATAACTGAACTTGAATAGAATTTGAACCGAACTTTTACAGAACGTTAAAATTGACTTGAAAAATTGAAGAATTTTTAATTTCGTTAAACAACCCAGCCTAAATATGTGTTTTTTTTTTACGTATGTATGCAAGTACCAGCACTCAAAATTTAGGTAGGTACCCATCTGCATATAACAACTCGGTATCATCCGACTATATTGCATACGTATTAGTTTTCTAATTTTACAATAAAATTACTCGAAGTTGAACGGGATATTTTTTAAAAGTATTAAATTCATATAGCGCTTTATTTTAAGCAGTAAAACTACAGGTGAGTTCTGGCATTATAAAATTTGAATGAAAATGTACGTACGCTCATAACTTCCGAAGGACTGCAACAATTTGAAAAATTCTTTTTTTGTTGTGTTCGTTATTGTTAGTACAAGGTTTGTATAAAATTACTGGTGAGTTCTGGCATTACGAAATTTGTAAAAAAAAATTATAGGTGGCGCGCGAGCTGTTTGAAAAATAAATGTACCGGGAATTAGTGTATGTAATGCGGCAGGTGGGGGGGGGTGGAAACAGGAAGGGGGGAGGGGAGCCTGGGAGGGGGGAGGGGAACTCGGGAGGGGGTTTACGATACGGAGAAGCCTAGGAGTGAAGTGGGGTGAGGGAAGGTGAGGGAGGCGGAGTGGAAAGGGAAAGAGGATGCTGGTGAGGAAGGGGGGGGGATTCCTGGTTCCTGGATACAATAGTGAGCTCTGGCAACACGAAATTACGCATTGCTCAACCGTTCATCCGATTGCGATGAAACTTTGGGGATTTGATGTGTGCATGCCTACAACGGTGTCTATATACTAACATATGGTAGGTTTTTGCTACTAGGCCCTGCGGGCGGCTTTATAAACATTTGTATGTATAACCGCTAAGCGTTGCTAAACCATTCATCGGATTGCGATGAAACTTTAGGTTTTGATGTGCGCATGCCTACCATGCGTTTATGGCAGTAGATACCTACCCGCTTACTATGATTTTTTTAAGTTAGTTTTAACCCGTTAATTGCATTTGCAATAGGCATAAGCTGGTTATTTATTAATCTTCAGTTAAATCAAATTATGCTTTATGCGCCAATTAACTTCAATATAAAATGTTTATAAACATATAAAACAGTATTTAACAAAATATTTTCTGAATTCTTTTTTGAATAGTTTATCATTAAACTTTATATAATTCAGTTTAGGAGGCGGGTATAGGCCGCCCGGGGCCTCAAATGTTTTGCTACGTTTGGTGACTTAGCAGGAGTGCCCGAATTTATGAGGAGAGGATTTGTTGTGTCTTGGCGGCGGAGGCGTTTGCCTATATACTGTGTATCGGGCCAGATTTGGAGAGACCGGTTGACGGAGACCTTTATACCTCTCCAGCAGGACACTCACGACCCTTCGGCATGCATCACAATGCAGCATATTCCTGCCTACCCCTCATGTCTTTTTTGTTTCCAAAATTTCCCCTCTTTCCGTTCCTAAAAAGATCCACCTCAAAGGTTCCCCAAAGATGACATAGGCACTAAATTAAATTATTGTGTGGGGTTAATGCACACTGAATGGAATTATTGTGTGAACCCAAATTTTAATGTCAGAAATCACTGATTAAAGGAAACCAAGTACGTTCCTTAATATCCTGTACATATATATATTTCTCAATTGGTAATATATTTTTCAAACAAGTAGTGCTATAAATAAATGAATGTAGACAGCCTTTACCAAAGAAAATTATGCACCATGATTTTTCTTTCATTAATATTTTTCAAATAAATTTTAGTGGCGCATGTGGATATCAACAAATTCTATGAATAGAAAACCATTTTCGGAATAGTGGCAGACTATTCCCATTGGAGCAATAGCAACGAATGTGGGAATGGGAGAATGATTCTAAAAATATTACCAGTGTTATATAACCGGAAACTCTCAACTCAAATATTCTGGTCAAGTTCGTATTTAGCAGAAGGCTTTCCAATGTGAAGTATAAATTCTATTGTGAGAGGAATCCTTCCGGTAAATAATGGTATACGTATGTGTATAGAACATGATCAAGATGTATAAGGTGGGCAATGTGGGCATGTAAAGCAGGGAGCGGAAATACATGTTAACAAGGCCCCAGTTCGGGATTAGAGAATAACCGCTCCGATTTCCAGGAATTAACTTTTCATGAGAATATTATAAATGCTTTCGGAAGTCGATAAGGCCACTTTTCCTTAATTAGATTTTATTTCTGGAAAAAATATACTTTTTATTGTTTCTAGTTCTTTTAAACGAAAAAAATTACTGAACAGAATAACTTTTCGGCAAAAAATACTAACTAAATAATAATTATATTATACTTTTGAATGTAGATATAACTTTGTAATTATCCATTATATATGTACATAAATGAAACAATATTTCTTTTGTTAGAACAACTTTATTACATATTAAGAACCACTTTTATATAATCGGACGGCATTAATAAAATATATAAATGGTTCTAAAAAATAAATATTTAATTTATAGATAATAATTGTTTGGATCATTTTTACAGCGCCGTATTTTTCAAGGGCGTGTTCGAGTTATTTTTGAAAATAGGAACAATTTGTTCTCTGAGCAATAATAGCTGCCGCTGAAAAAAAATACTAACTGGTGGAAAATCTGTGACATAATAATCTATGTATATTTTAAGAACAAAAATTACCCCCTGAACAATAAACCCAGAAGGTAAGGTTAGGTTATGTGAGTTTTGAATGTTAGATTGTATGTTGTGTCAAGTATACTGGCTTTTATTTTTTAACGGTGTCTTTTTTCAGAGATCCTTTCCTGTCCGTTGTCGTAAAGCCGTAAATTTTAACTATTGAAGTATTGGATTCATTAAAATTAGGGGCTTACGCGAATACGTAAACAATTAATATATAATCTCTTTAACATAACTCCGTGATTTGTTTTCATCTTTACAAAATACACAAACCTTTCTCACTAATAAGCCGCCAAATGAAATAAATTATGTAACTACTATATTAATTACTATCATTATTTCCGCTTCGGCTTCCATGACATCTTCCAAGATTTTCCTCATCTCAACGAGATCTCTTTTGTTTTTTTTATTTATTTTCTGCTAAAGAAAACTATCCCCGATGTAGCTCTCATTTCCTGCTCCTACAGTACAACGCGACACTTAAAAGTTGCTGAAGGTATTTGCAGTCTAAATTAATTGAATCGCAGCTTTGTGAAGAGGAAACGGGACATGAAGTGGGACGTTTGCCCAGTTCAGAACTTCACTCAAGTGACTTCTGCTATTTGGGTTGCTTGTTTCTGCAAACATCTGATTTCAAGAAATATCTTAAAAAGTAAAAACATTTTTAAATCTTCAAGCTAAATCGGCAATCACATCAGGATAAAAAACCCGCAGAAAAGGAAAAAAAACTTTTTTAATTACTGCCGGATTACTAATTACACCAAAATACCAATAATCCTGTAAAAAGTCGTGATATTTTTCTGTTACATATTATTTATGTTTTAAATAAGCCATATATTTTATATATACACATATATATTAATTCATTCAAGGACTCTTACTTTTTTTAAATATTTTTCAGAATTTGTTGCGCTGCATTTATGTAAATAATTTTAGGAGGGTATCATAATTAATAGATTAGGTTAGATTATTTAGTGACCGGACAACATAAAATTAAAAGTTTACAAGAGGATTTCAACCGATAAAAAAACACTTTTAAATATTACATTACACTCATATTGCATATCTTGTAGCAGGTAGCTACTGCTGCACTTCGAAATTGACAACTACGCAACTTAAATACCCTCAGGTTGGCAATTAGCTAGAGAGCGTTAGTACGAGATTTGTCCGCTTTCGCCAGTTGGTGGAGTGCCGCGCCGGAATCAACAGCTTACAGGTCAGTGTTGCCAACTTAGTGGATTTTCCACAAAAACTGGTGGTTTTCATACTTCATTTAGTGGCGAAATATTTCTTTTAGTGGCTGGTGGATTTTTTAGTGGTTTCGAAAATTTTTGCTTCATTACTAAAACTACAATCACTCAGCCACTAAGCGACATCTATTTTTAATCTTATTCATCCTTCTTCGTTTTACTTTCTTTAATTTTAAATGGGATTTACGTTAACTGTGTAGGCAACACCAGTGGCGTCAAATTCATTAATTTAAATGGAGTGAGATGATACGAAAAGCACAAAAAAAATTTGGAACGAAGTATTCAATTTTAAAGATGCTCAAGGAGGGCTGAGGTTTAAGGAATTAGCGACTTTTGCGATTAGTCTCCTAATACTGACTTATTCTAATGCCGATGTTGAGAGACTATTTAGCAGTATGAATATAATAAAAAACAAACAGTGGAATAGAATGAAGTTAGGTAAATCATTTAACTGCTATATTGAGAGTACGCTGTGGTTTGAGGTTGGAAGGAAAATGCTGCAATGATTATAAAATCCCGGAGCTGTTGTAAATCAAATCGGTACCATATATCGGTCATATCAATCTGAAACCGACTATTTTGGTGCAGGCAAAAATGGTTCGTCTGAAGAAGACGACTTAATTTAGAATTAGTCGTGATTGAATAATTTTAAAATGTTGATTTACCTACAAATGGTGCGTCGGTTACCAATTATTATTTTTGTAATAATAAAGAAAACAAATAATTTCTAAACTTATTTTCTTTCATTAAACTTTATTTTATGGGAAAATTTTGCGAGTATGAGTGTAGTACTATATTTTTTAGTGGTTTTCTGGTGGATTTAAAGGTTGAATCTGGTCAATCTGGTGGAAAGCTGGTATAACTGTTGGCAACACCGCTTACAGCTGGGCCGTCGGCCGAACCTGGAACTTGTACACGTTGTGAGACCAATGAATTACGTTATTTAATTTTAGCATTATGGGATTACTGATTCTAAATTTTGCCAGGATTCTATCCTTGGCTGGCGCCCTTCATAAAGTAAATTCATCGTTTCCTTGTATGTAACTTTAATCTTAGTTTTATCATAAGCTTTCATTCACTACCTTGCAACTAACAGACGTATTATTACGCATCATGTCACGCCCTGACAATTTAGTCTCTTGCTCTAGTAAAATTATAAGATCTGTTGGCGCACAATAAATGTTTAATTTGCTACACCACGCTTATTATTTCTTGATTAATTCTACCTAATGCATAACATTCTGGGTGTGGGTAATTGCATTTCATAGTGTCGATAAGATATCATGTTACAATCTCTACATCCAAAAAAAACGTTCCTCTGGGAATATTACACACTGTGGTAGGTGTGTTCCAAAAATAAAAGTATTTATATTCAAACATGATTAAATATACTTCAAAAAGTTGGAACTCGTGTTGACTGGGGGGACGGGTGCCGGGTGCCGGGTGCCAGGTAGTAGGTACTAGAGGTGGCGTCACTCAAGCACACCTGAAGGAGACTGAACGGTTTCTTGCATTGGTGGAGGAAAAGTGATAAAGAAATAAACAATACCGCTTAGATGTAAACAGTTTTTTTTCTTTCTTTAATAATAATAATATATTCAATATATAATAATATATTCAATATATTATTATTTAATGTGTAATTATTACTAAGCGTGATATCTGTTTCGCCTTTCTTCTTATTTAAACTCTATCAAGAAAGCGATAAAATGGTGGTGATTATGTAATTGATGTTGTTAATTTTGAAGAAAGGAATTAAAGACGATTTACGTATTCTGTTTTATTTTCTTACTAGCTGACCCGACGAACTTCGTACCGCCCCAGAATCAATAACTGTTGAATTAAATTCAGTTTTTTTATGAAGCAATCATCAATGCGCAACTGTCCGTGTTTAGTTTTTGTCAGTATCAGAGATGGCATTGTGTACAGATTTATATTTTTTCTGATTTTTCTTATTTTTCCACTTACTGACGGGAATTTGGGAGGCGGTACGGGTGCCACCGCCCCGGGAATCATTTATTGGATAACCAACACCTCTGTCATACGTCACCCATAGGTCACCCCAATAGGTTCGCTACGTTTGGTGATTTATCAGGGGTGCCCGAGTTCATCGGGTGACGTTTACCCGGGTCTTGGCGGCTGATGCGTCTGCCCACCCACTGCGTGGCGGGCCGGATCGAGAGAGACTGGTTGAGGAAAGCCTTTTGATGTTTCCAGCTGGACTCTCTCGTCCCATCGCCTTGCGCCGCAGTTGGAGGGATGGATTCATACGTCCGTCTCTCCCGGACACACTTACCCAGATTCCTTCTTATCCTTCATACCTTTTTCCTTCCCAGAACTTCCTATCCTTCCCTTCCTTAAAAAGACCCTGCACACAGCACCTCCTAAGATGACATAGGTCCTGAGGAAAATAAAAAAAAATGCTTTTCATTTTCTTTATACGTGTGAGGGATTTTTATTGTAATTATTGTATTTTTCCTTTGGATGGGTGGAGACATACGTTCACTGCTTGTCTCATTTTCGGCTATTGAAACCTAGTATGTAAGAAAGAGGGGCAGCATTACACGATTAAGAACAAATGCAAAACAATTAGCGCATTGTCATTTGACGTTTTTGAATTTTTGGAATTCACGCACAGTTCAATATTATAGGTAGATACTTATCACAAAATGCCCGCAGCTCTTTCAAATATGAGAATTCGTTCCATACAAAATGTATGGGGAAAAGAATTTTCTTAATAACTATACTTTTCGTTAATTTTTGTGATGTTTTAATAGTTATTATCCTATCCGGGGTGGAGACAAATCAAACAAATCAAAGATCATCAAAATCGGCCCGGCTGTTCTCGAGTTATAAATGGTGTAACTAACCCGACTTTGTTTTATATATTAAGATGAATGAATCTGTATTTTTTTTCTTTTGCGTAAATCTTATGAATTCAAGTATAAAAGCAGAAATACTTAATATTCATGAAATGAAAGAAACCAACGTACTTAAGGTTTATTATGACGAACTTCTTTGTATTGAACTTGCCTTAGCGTTCTTAACCTGGGTTCGATCGAACCCCAGGGGTTCGATGAGTACGGCGGAGATCTAGACGTCAAGATACGCAATAAATTTGCTCACGAAAATGATAACTGACCCAAATAATAAATTTACAAAAGAACAACTTGCCAAAATTTTTCCCAAAACGAATGAAATACTGGAAACAATAACTGAAATGGCTGTTAAAATGGCATCGCTCGAGGGTGAATTAACTGCCCTGAAAAGTAAACCGCATCATCCCCAACCATGGCAAAACACTAAAAACAATGATATTGAAAAACAAAAAGCCATTAAAAACAAATACTGCATCCTAATTACTTCAAAAAATAATGAAACATCCACGGAAATACAGAAAAAAATTCAAAAACACATGAAAAGTAGCGAACGAGGAATACACATCGAAGGTATTAAAAAAATCTCCCGCAACAGGATCATAATCGAATGTGCAAAAAAAGATGACGCGACAAAATTACAAACAGTATTCTCAAAAGACATCCAGGATATCCTAAACATACGACATAAAGACATCCTAAACATACGACAACTTCATCTAAAATCTACCCTAACGTACTTCATGTTTAAATATAAGAAAAAAACCCTTTTACATCATAATTACACCACTAGAACAATAACCAACCGACACTACAACGTACCTACACTACATACCACGTCAGCTCAAAGACATTTCATATACCTAGCTCCTAAAATATTTAACCTTCTCCCTGAAAAAATAAAAACCGAATCCCAACCCCACACCTTTAAAAAACTTTTATCACAATGGATCCTTACTTTTAGAAACCATTATATATAAAACTTGTTACTTGAATTGTCGTTTATTATCAAATTAATTTGTATAATTAAACAACATTTTTTTTTTAATTTAACATATAATTTTATAACTTTTACTTATATTGAATTTTATTATCGACCTAATTATTATTACTATTCTTTCGCAATTAAATTGTATAACTTAACAACAATTTTTTAAATTATCAAATAATTTTATTACTTACATTGAATTTTTATTATCGACCTAATTATTATTATATACTTTTACTTATATTGAATTTTATTATCGACCTAATTATTATTACTATTCTTTCGCAATTAAATTGTATAACTTAACAACAATTTTTTAAATTATCAAATAACTTTATAACTTTTACTTACATTGAATTTTTATTATCGACCTAATTATTATTATATACTATTCTTACTATTCTTTCGCAATGAAATTGTATAATTTAACATCAATTATTTAAATTAACAAATAATTCTACAACTTTTACTCACATTGAATTTTATTATCGACCTAATTATTACTATTATTATTATTAAAAATATTTATTATTACATTTAAAAACCATGATATAAAATATTTGCAACTTGATCTAATTTGTATAACTTAAATTCTTACTTTACAACCATAACATGTATAATTTACTTTCTGAAAACTTCACCCGCCATAACACAGGGACATCCCTAGCATGGCGGTTGAAATTACACAAAAATAATATACAATGTACAATATTCTTATATTAAATAAATAAATAAATAAATAAATAAAATAAATAAATATTGAAAGCAAAGAGCTAACAAAAAAAAAACCGACGATGATTTTCAAAGGAATTTATAATGATTATACCAAAGAAGATTTTACTGATGACGTCATAGAACAAAATGAAGACATCAAAATCCTAACACAGGAAATGGATAAAAAAACTATATTCAATGTGAAGGCAATAATAAAAAATAAAGATAATGAAACCGCAAACTATATAGTCGAAGTAGACAAGACGACCAGGAATATTCTACTAAACAAAGAAAAAATAAATATCGGCTACCAACGTATCACCGTTGTCGACGCAAGTCCGACAATGCAATGTTACTACTGCTTACGTTTCGGACACAGTACTCGTACCTGCAAACAGAAGGAGAAAAATGAATCGCCCACCTGCTCGCACTGTGGCCTAGCCCACCAACATAAGGACTGCGTAAATATTGCTACCTCGCCAAACTGTTCCAACTGCATCGATCAAAACAATAGATATAAACTGTCGTTTCCTGTCAATCATAATGCGAACGATAAAACTAACTGTAAATATTACAAAAAAATGCTCGCATTTGCGCTACAAAAAATTGAATACTAGATATTTCTTTAAAAGTATTTCATGTCCGTTCTCAATATCTCATCTACTCGTATGTAAAACTGTTTATCTCCTGTCTGTGTCAAAACATAAGCATTTTATATTATTTTCGTTTCATAATATGTATATCTCTCAGTCTACAAAAAATAAAATCAGTATAAATTTCATAAAAATTAACAACTTAAAGACATCATATTTATTGAGGATAAAAAATTATAACCAGAAAATAGATAAAATAATGACAACATGCCAGTATGAAAGATTGAAAAATATTAAGATTCTATGCTTTATTTATACATTTATTATAGTAAAATTATTATTATTTACGTTACTGGCGCATATCTTGCCCTATCACTTTTAAAAATTTTGTGTGCTAAAAAATGAAAATATATTTTTATTGTTCCAACTAATTGTAAATATTACGAAGAATGAATATTAATATTAATTTAAGAGTTGTTTATAAAAGTATCCTATGTTTATTCTCAATGTCTTATATATTTACATCTGAATATCCAAAAGATATAAATAAGAATAATTTTATGATCTATACATTAAAAAAAAAAAAAAAAAAAAAAAAAAAAAAAAAAAAAAAAAAAAAAAAAAAAAACGAAATATTCTTCAACAATCTACACATTATAAAATTTGTATTCGGATTAATAACTCTATGTCACACTCTACTTTGAAAATACTCTATATATTTAAAAGAAATCAATATCACATTAATATTTTTACTAAATGGATGACTTCATAGCTAATGAATTAGAAAATAATTTTAAAATACAAGAATATGAGTGTGTATACACCGAATCATGTAATGACATAATCTCAAAGAATCTCAATAATATTTTCATTTTTCATATAAACATACGAAGTATGGAACGAAATTGGGATGAATTAATTCTAAAATTAAACAATCTAAATAAAAAACCGGACATCATAATATTATCAGAAACTTTTACTAATGACGAATCACCTACTTATCATTTACCAGAATATAATTATCTTACAACCAAAATTAACATCAATAAAAACAGTGGTCTCGTCATATTCATTCACGATAAATTTAGTATTGTCAAAATAACTGAACATCCAATACATCTAGTAAATTGTATTGAAATACAATTAAAACTCGACAAAACAAACTACCACTTAATAGCTGTTTACAGAACACATGGCTCGAATATCTCGACATTTATAAATGAATTTAAACACATACTATTAAAATTCAGTAATAAACTCTGCTTTATTGCAGGAGACTTCAATATAAACATTAATGAAAACGTAGAAAATAATTTCAAAAATGAATATATTAATTGTATGACTGAATTTAACTTCATATCGTGCATTAATAAAAATATGAGAGAAATAAAAAATCACACACCATCTTGTTTAGACCATATATGGACTAATATAAATATTAAAGATATCGACAAAATGAAATCAATTATTTGGAAAACTAATATAACTGACCACCATGCATGCATTCTTCTGTATGATTACAAAATTAAACATAAAAAATTTAATCTAACAAAGACAAAATCCTACACAAATATGACAATTTTATCCAAAAAACTAAAAACTGAACAATGGAACAACGTGTTAAATAGTTATGATACCGAGACTTGCTCAAAAAACTTAGAAAATATATTATCTCAACACATAAAAAATTCAACTACTGAAAGTACAGTCCGCATTAAACCTAATCTAAGAATTTTAAAGCCTTGGATTTCACAAGGACTTATAATATCAATTAGAAACAAAGAAAAACTTTATAAAACAGCATTGAAAAATCCTCTAAATGAAAAAGCATACACTTTTTACAAAACATTTAAAAATTAACAAACTGTATCAAAAAAAATAAAGAAGACTATTTCAAAAATAAAATACTTTCTACAGACAATAACAGTAAACAAATATGGAAAACAGTCAACTTAGCCATGGATAACACTAAAAAAACACAAAAAATAAAATACATTGAACATGAAAATAAAATCATAGATGCTAATATTCAACCTAAACAATGTGCAAACATTTTTAATTCTTTTTTTGCTAATGTAGGAAAAAATCTTGCGAAAAATATCAATAAATCTTTTAACCCGAAAACACAAACGATTGAAAATGTACAAAATCAAAATAATTTATCAACATTTGAAACAACCTCAGAAAGTGAAATTTTAAAAATAATAGAAGGCATGAAAGGAGGTTCGTCTCCCGGATTTGACCATATTACAGTACATTTTCTAAAATCCATGAAATTTTATTTGATAAAACCAATTACTCATTTGATAAACTTAAGTTTAACAGAGGGAATATTTCCGACAAACTATAAAAATACAATTATTTCACCTATTTATAAATCTGGAGATCCACAACAAGTAACTAACTACCGCCCAATTTGTCTAATTTCAAACATTGGAAAGATTTTTGAAAAAATTGTTAAAAACCAATTGATCAGTTTCCTAGAAAGTAATAAAATTCTTCATAAAAACCAGTTTGGTTTTATAAAGTCACTTAGCACACAAGATGCTATTGCTAATGTAACCTCATACATCAACGAATCATTGGATAAAGGTGAAAAATGTGCCGGTATATTTATCGATCTCAGAAAAGCTTTTGATAGGATATCCCATGAGATTCTCCTAAAAAAACTGAACAATATAGGTATAAAAGACAATGCGATTAAATGGATTTCGAACTACCTAAAAAATCGACCGCAAGTCGTAAAAATAAATCAGATTAATAGCGATAAAGAAATATCAGACTTTGGAATCCCGCAAGGTACAGTAATCGGACCAATCCTCTTTACCATATATGTTAATGACATTTTTTTTCAACCACTACATGGCCAAATAACTTCATATGCCGATGATACGGTACTAATAATTAACGATAAAACTTGGGAAAAAGTAACATTTAAAGCCACCGAAGACATAAATATTTTAAAGAATTTCTTCAACGTAAATTTACTATCACTAAATGGTGATAAAACATTTGTAATTCCATTTGCAATACACAAAAATGATACCCCTAAAAACATTGATATCATCATCCATGATAATTCTACAACACATAGTAAAAATTATTGTATCCAAAACTGCACAATATTAAAAACAACAAACACAATAAAATATTTAGGAGTTATTATCGATAAAAATTTAAAATGGAAGGAACAAATTTGTCAAGTTGTAAAAAAAATTAGAAAATTGATTTACATATTTTTAAGAATCAGAAATTTTTTATCTGTAAAAAATTTATATCTAATATATTACGCTTTGGTTCAATCAACTTTACAATATGCTATCATTAGCTGGGGATCCGCATACAAAACTAATCTTTCCCCAATTGAAGTTGTGCAGAGGCTAATTATTAAAATCATATTAAAAAAACCATCTGACTACCCAACGGATAAATTATTTAAGGAATTCCAAGTACCTTCTTTCAAAGATCTGTACAATAGAAATACATTGATTCAAATTATAAAAGAAAAAGAGAAGTATCAATTTATAACTGAAAATCGTACTAGACATAAATATATTTTTTCATGCCCAAAATGAAACACTTCCTTCGCACAAAATTATTATACTTATCAAGGAAGACTTATTTTCAACCGATTACCGGATGAAATTAAAAAAATTAATGATAAAATCCAATTAATAAACTCTGTTAAAAAATTTTTTAAAGATAATCTCAAAAAAAAAGTTTCCGACTAATCTAATCTCAAGAACAACTTATAACTCAGTTTCCAAGTGATACCCCGTTTTTCAAATAAGGTAAATTTTGTTTTGTTTTTAACAACTAATTACAATAACTCAAGATACTTTATTCTTATAGTAAAATTGTTTATTAGTAGAAAATACTTTTAATTACATATCACCGAACTTACAACTTATTGTTTTTTACATTCACATAGTAATTTAAGAACTCATAACATAATATAGCATTAAAAAATGTACACTACTCTTCCAGACACAAGCTAATGCTTCTATGGAAGAGTGGTATTAACATTCGAACATGAACATGTATACTAATTATAACATTATCTAAATGTATACTATATTTTATATGCTAAATAAAAAGAAAAAAAAAAGAAAAAAAAAATATTCATTATTATGTTTTGGTTTGTGTGTCAAAATCATGTTTAAATGGTTTTCTTCTTTATTCTTCACGGTTTTGTGCATTTTGTGCACCTATGTATAAATATACACCTATGCTTTTAATTTGAAAAAATCAGATGTTATTTTTCCAATTAAGAAGGGTTCGGTGAATGCGCATATGAAACTGGTGGGAGATCAGTACCTCCAACAAGGTTAAGAAGCACTGCCTTGGCGTTTTCGTATTAGATATTTTTACATTAGCTTTTTTATGTTTATTAACTCCACACCGGAGACCCCGAAGAAAAAAATCCCTCCGGGTTTTGTTATGTCATCTTTGGGATGCTGTGTGGAGGGAATTTTGATGGAAAGGAATGAGAAAAAGTTCTTAAAATAAAGAAGGTGTGAGAGGTGGGTAGGAATCTGGAGTCAATGTGTCCAGGAGTTATGGACGTGTGAGTCCATCTCTCTTACTATTTTCGAGAGAGTCGCTGGAGAGGTCAAAAGTTCTCCCTTAACTAGTGTCTAACTATGCGGTCGGCATGGTATTTTTTTTTTCTGATATACATGACCTTAAATATAATATGTTGTAAAATATTACGTATAAATGTAACTCATATTATTTATATTACAAAAAAACCTGATAAATACCGTTCATAAAACACAAATCAGCTGTGTAAAACTTAAAACACGTTTATTAGTTAAGGTGCAAATGTAAAAGTTTCTAAATCATCTGTTTCATTGTTACGTGAATCAACATCTCCTAGTTTCCACATTATTGACGCGCGTTGGCGTACGTATAAAACAAAAAGAAACACCGTCGGGCCTCAGGGATATGTAGGTACGTATAAAACTGAACGAAATGCTATCAATGCATGGCCCGTTCAATATATGAATCTAATGAATCGTAGAAAATATTAGGTAAACATAGATAAGTACGTAGGTACTAAAAAAGTACTTACTGTTTAAAGGGCTTAAGATCTACTGGTATTTCATTCAAGGAATCTGCCGCAGCTATAAATTAACTTTGACCACGGTTAGTTTTCCCACGTTTCAGACACGGTTCTCTCTTTCGGCAAAGAGAGGATAGGGCCATAGTTAGCCCATCCCATGGATTTTACTGCACGACTTTTATAAAATACAACCTCAAACAAAAGCTATCTCATTGTAAAAACGGGCTCACTGATGTAAATTATGAGCAAGGTTTTTTATATGTAATATTATGGATTTACGAAATTTCGAACGAGCCAACAAAAAGCTATCACGTAATAAAAACTCGATCACAGTTATAAATTGACCTGCGTTAAGTTGATTATAATATCCCAAAATATGCGATGAGTCAACGCGATGCGCGTGATTAAAACGGGCTCACTCTTACAAATTATAACCTGGTGTAATATCTGAATGTATAAACCCGTA
The DNA here is from genome assembly GCA_917563855.2 of Limnephilus lunatus. Classification (NCBI taxonomy): domain Eukaryota; kingdom Metazoa; phylum Arthropoda; class Insecta; order Trichoptera; family Limnephilidae; genus Limnephilus; species Limnephilus lunatus. Next base: position 70,243,051 of record OU830598.1, on the reverse strand, counting down.
AAAAAGATTTGACCGCAGCAAGCAAATTGGAGGAAACCTCCACGATTTGCAATATATTTGTATCCTTTAGCCGAATTATTCAACAGAAAAAACCAATGTAGCTATAAAAATCAGTAAACGTTATAATTAAGAGATTTGATATAGAACTTGTGCGCACAATTCGTAAAATGACAATTCTACAAAACAGAGCTATGAGAACTATATTAAAGAAAAATAGGTACACTCCGGTCAAGAAAATGTTGAAAGAGTTAAATATCTTGTCATTTAAAAACAAATTATTTAATTTTATAAGAAAAACTTTCTTTTTATAACTTTGTTGAATGTTATTCCCATCAGTGAATTATATTATATTAGAACAATTTAACAATAATAATCTAATCGAAAATATGAAAGAGAACAAGACACAGAAAAACAGAAAAAAGACAATGGTCGCAACTGGGACTCGAACCCATACCTCGCGGTCTAACCGCTATTGCCACCTTCTGTCAAACCGTCATATTTGTCAATCTCATATTTTAAAATTTTAGAATTAACATTATTATCAACAATTTTTTTACTTCAATACTATATTGTTAATCTACAAAATAATCGATGGCCATACGTCTATTGAATTCCCAAGAAAAAATGATAAACTACAAAACAAACATACACATGAGACGAAGAAAAGAAATGAACTAAAACTCCCCTTCAGGAAAAAAGTACAGAGTTAAAAGTCATTGATGTACGGAGCATTGAAGATATTTGGAGAATTACCAGAAGAAATAAAATTGAAAGAGAGCATCAAGACATTTAAAATTAAATTGCGAAGATGTGTGCTAGATTTGGTATAGATGCGTTATTTTAAGTGTATGTATATATAAGGTTTGGTTTTATGACATAGATAACTATGTACCTATTTAAAATACCGCAACAAATAATAATAAGCAATAAATTATTCAGTTGGCCGAATAAAGAAGAAAACTAAAGGTTCCTTTAGCACAAATTTGAATGAAAAAATAATTTCCATTTAGCACGCGCACCGTATCACTTAAACTTGCCTGACATCCTAGATTTATATCCCATTTGAATTTCATATTGGAAATTTAATGTCCGATTCGCCAAATATTTGGATCATGAAACACGTCCACAAGGCATTTATTGTGTTCTTCTTTACTCTATGGGCACAACAATCAGTGGATATGATTATAATTGTGACCATTATCAAATATTGAATGCAGTATTATTCATACCCTAACTAGAAAAACTACTATTTTGGTCATAGAGCAATGAACGCCACTGTTAAAACCTACAACATTAATGTTAAAGTTTTCCTTTTTATAACTAAAACATTGGTCCGGCTTCATCCCGTGAAAATGATGAATGGTGGAAATTGAAAATATTAAAAAATTAATGACACTTCACCAACAGAAGTCTGAGAAATAAATTAAATTTTATGAATTTTTAATAAATTGTCTCACCACCGTAGATTGTAAATTCGGAACCGTCCGCGTCTCCTCAATTACCCGGCTATTAGGGAGAAATTTAAAGTAAAGCTCATTATTAATTCTAATCGGATGTTGGAAATATTGAAACTTTGGAAATTAAGACCGGTAAAGTTTATAAGGTAAATATCTGTGAACTCCTGTGTACGTAGAAATGAAAATAGAAAAAAATATGATTGAAAACGCCAAAAAAAAAGCAGTAAAAACACCCTATTTTATCGTTAAACAAATAATTAAAAATAAAACTTCATTAGACCTATAATTATTATTAGACATCGGATTATATGCATTTGCATATTTGCATATGCAAATGCGTATAACTCTCTAATTACGGCGTTATTGCATATTTTAAGCCTTTTTTCCTAATCGTGCATATTTCGTATCGTTTTCGTCAATTTGACAATCCTGAGGCCATCGCAATTCAGTCAAGCGCAAGCTAGCATTTGAAAACGCATCCACTAAACAGAATATTACCCTAATCTCAACACATTTCCACAAGTTACCAGATGCCATAGTTAAATTGGAAACAAAAAACCTTCCTCTATTTAAATCAATAGAAATACTGGAAACAATGATCGAACTTGCCAACGCCCTTCAATTCAATATCGGAAAATATTCGTAAAAAGTTAGACGCTATTTTGCTTAAGAACCCGAGTCTTGAAGGCATGAAGAACATTAATGCCTGCATCAGCGGTATAGGTGATATCCTGCCTAAACAGGTATCTCCAGAAATGGCGACAATTTTTAAATTTTGTACAATTACGTCAATTTTCGGCGAACAAATGAATATTGGGTGACAAACGTCACAAATTAGGGCTCGAAAATTTGGAAAAAACAGTTAATGGTATTGTCACAACAACTATGCACAATTTTAAGAATACTTCGCTGTTATAGTACCATCTTTAATTAAAATATATACAAATATAAATGGTTTTTTGATTTTTCATTGTGCATATTTTGGCCATATCAAGAGTTTTTAGTGCATATTTCGGCATTTTTTAGTGCATATTTGCATGCATATTTTGGCACTTTGTTAGTGCATTTAATCCGATGTCTAATTATTATTATGCGTTTGTAAAATATAGCTTCATCCTGTTTCATTTATTCAAATATAAATAGGAACCTATTTCTCCATGGAGTTTAGCTTTTCTAATGAATGTTTTAAGACACGAAAAATAATAGATATTCATGAATCGTGTTCCAACTTATCTACGTTACGTGCATTGCGCTGTACGCTATCCTGTTTTAAATTTATATAAATCGAATGGGGATATTCACATTGACATTTCCACCTATGGGCAAGTTGTTGGCGCACTATAATTTACGATTTGTAGAGGCCCCGTATCTTATCGGCCGTTATGTCAAACTTTATTAGATTTTTCGCCAAATACCGAAGGCAAATGTGATTGACAGCCTTCACGCCCTCGTGGTAGGGTCCGATGCTTGTGTACCTTCTATGGATAAATAATACAATAAAGGTATATACATACTATCAAGCCTTCCGAAATATCGCTTTGATAAGATTCTGTGATTAAACATCTGCTGTCAGCTGTCAATACGCAATCAGCGCGAACTATGAAGCATGACTAGGAATGTTTGGATCTGGTCCGCTGAAACCACACGCTTACCATTGTGACTTGTATGTTTTTTTTTGTATGTATAAAAATTTATAGGTACGTTCTCTAATTTGCGGTCTGAATGGGCTTAAAGCTACATAATGAGTTGATTTTATAATTTTAAAAAGGATTGCGTATAACTTGATAGCCCTTTAGAGAATAATATTCACAACATAATATGATGAATTTCTAATAGAGGTTTACATACGAATTAAAATGCTGCCTAAAGTGAATTTGCTTTTAATCTCGTACGACAAAAACAAATTTTCAGTTTAGGTAATTGAAAATTTTAATGCAGTATTTTCCGTCGCCCGAATGCAAATAGTTGTCTTGGTAATTAAAGTGAATCTAAAGGTTTTCTCTAAAAATATTCATATTAAGCGTGTCCAGTGATTTCGGAAGTTTCCCAAAAATAACGATTAATTAATTATTTACGCAACGTTCTCAACAATTATGGCAATAATTGCCTAAACGTATAATGAAAATGTGTACTGACCTGAAGATGTCTTATTGCAATAGTATAGGCCTCATCATTCTAAGTAATATTGGTGATGCCGTTATATATAATATGTAGAATCGCCATTGTCTCACAACTGCAAGGTGGAATTCGGCAAGTTTCTTAGTTCAAAAGTTTTTTTAATTTTTTTTTATACGAAATTTTACATACTAATTACCATAAAAGAAAACTATTTGCATTCGGGCGACGTAAAATATTGCATTTAAAATTTCAATTACCTAAACTGAAAATTTGTTTTTGTCATTTTAATTTTAATTTATTTTATATATTCAATAATTTTATTATTAAATTAATAAAAACAGTTTATTTATAAACAAGTTCTGTTGGTAATTATTATTACGCGTGACAGCTGTTTCGCCTTCTGAAGGCATAATCAAACTGAACTACAGTTTGATAATGCCCTCAGAAGGCGACACAGCTGTCACGCGTAATAATAATTACCAACAGAACTTGTTTACAAATAATCTGTTTTTATTAATTTAATAATAAAATTATTGAATTTATAAAATAAATTAAAATTAAAATGGAGTTCTACAAATTAAACTTGATAACAATAAATAAATTGTTTTTGTCATTGTACCTAATAATTTATAGTTTGTACTTTTTACTTTATATTTTATACTTTACACTTTATAATTTAATTTTATACACTTTACATTTTGTTCACTGCTTATAACCTTACTTTTCACTTTTTTTCTTAAATTTCACTTACATTCTTCATGTTGTTGTACTATTTATAAGAATTTAAATTGTGCTAATGGTACGTGTTGTGCCGTATTTGTGTAAATAAATAAAAAACTACTTCTTGGAACAAAAATTTGTCAATAATCAAAACTTGCTTTATAAAGGAAGGACCTAAATAATTGAGTATTTCAATTTTAATTACGTTTAGAGTCACAACATTCGACTTAATTTAACATTTATTGAGATCTTTTAATTGCAGTTAGCAGAGTTTTGGTGCGGCCGAAGGTGAGGCCGAAACTGGATTTTTTTGCCGAAACCGAAACCGAACCTTCGGCCGGTCACTAAATGTTTGCTATCTCACTGTCTCTAATGGCGCAATAACAAACTAATAATTTGCATGTATTTACGAATGAAATGTTATTCCTTAGCTTTCACTAGTATTTGCTATGTAATGGAAACATTTTCCAATCACGCACGTGGGCAGAAATCTCTCCGATATTTTTTTTTCAATTTCAGAAAAAATAATATTTGGACATCGATAATTATGTAGAGAACAAATCTTATTTTGAATTATTTTTCATCAAAAATAGTCTGAATGCCGTGTGTATTTTAAGATAAGTACACACTATAAATGCATAAAGTACGAAACACAATCTTTGAGGTACTTATTTGAAAAAATATATATAAATATAAACAACAACAATAAGTTAATAGTTATATACAATAAAAAGTTTAATATTATGATGCTTAAGGCGGTACACAACCCTAATATTTTTTGTTTGCTCAAAACTCACATTTTTATAATTTCCGGCGAATTCGTAACTATAATAACTTTTTTATTTAAACATCCCCTGAGGATGTAAGTTCTTTGTATTTAAGATTAATAAATATAATACCTTACCATTAATATATTTTACTTACGTACAACGATTATAAAAATTTATAACCCCTTTTTTCAACTATAAAGTAAGAGGGAAGCACCAGATTTTATTTTTCTGGACGACGAATTAATAACTTCGGGAGGGAAATATCTATAAACTTCTTAAATATTTGTAACTCGTTCTTCAGAATGAATTAAAATGAATCCGGCGGAAAGGTCGAATCTCCAGGCCTACTAGGGCGAATTCGACCGTACGTTTGTCCAATATCCCGTGCCACGGGCGTATATTTGTTTACAAGCTTTCTTCACTAAGATACGTCGTTAAGATTTTCACATTCTTTTCTTCTTCTTCTTTTCTTTAATAGGGCAAATTCGATAGTAGGTTCATCCAATACATGGGCCGCGAGTCGTAATTTGTATACGCGGTTTTGTTACTTACGTCGTTAAGATTCTGAATATAGTTTAGGGTATTTTGTTTTCTTCTTAACCGAGAGAGTTTTCATTTCTGTCAAAACAAAGTTTTACATATTATTGAAATATAATGAAATGAGGGTTGCCAGGAACATTTTGAGTTTGTAAAAAGTTCTTTGTCCAGAACCAATTTGTCGTATTTTCAAAAAATATATTTACCATGAAGTTATAAGCCCTTAGTGGTACAAATTTCTGGATTATTAATTTAAGCCCCTTAATTAATTTCCCGCTGCGGAGATATACTGATTTACGTCCAAGTGCGAAATTGACGTTAACGCCGGCCGTTATATTATTATTGAATAACAGTCAGAGCCTCGGTACTAAGCGGTGGCTGTACTAACGTCTAACCGTCTAATGCGTCGTGTAGGCGTTTAAATAATTGCTTATTAGATGAGGGTTGGATCCCATTTATGTTTACGTCCCGAAAAGGTGGCCAGTTATGAGGAACTATCACGCCATTTCACACTGGCTATGAGAATTTGTGAGTGATCCTATGTAGATACTAGTGTATAAGATGAATATGTTAAAGTACGGAAATGGAAACTTTATAGAAAATTTTATTACTTTTTTTACATTAGCTCCATACAGGAGGCTCTGAGGAAAATAATTTCCCTCAGGACCCATGTCATCTGAGGGGATTCCGTGTGGAAGGCGTTTTTGAAGAAGGAAAAAGGTAGGGGGGGGGTAGGAATCCGGGGGTCAATTTTTTTTTATTACATTAGTTACATTTATACAGCAAAATTACATAATAATAATATTTCAAATAACTGTAAATTTTAAAATGTGTAGAAGTGTTATTATGTCTTTGCGTTATTAGTTCCTTAGATTGTCTGTTCTAAGAAACCAAATGCTGGTGAAAAATGTCAAAAATTTATTCTGTAAAAAGAAAAAAAAAGTTTTTTTTTTTTGGTATATTAAATATATACTAAGTTTAAATATACTATACTAAGTTTTTACTGATTATACCATTAATAGTTAACCATGTATAATTTTAAGTTTTAAGTTGCATTATTTAATAATTTTTCAGACTCAATCCTACCTAAGTCAATCAACCATTTAGTTATTATTGTACCGATGCATGCAATTTTACATGTTTTAATATTTAATTCTGGGGGGATATTATTATTCAATTTCGGTCCCAGATATGAATATGTCTTTTGAAACTTTGCCGCATTGCTCCCTGGGATCACGAGATCCTTTCTGGTGTGACTTCTTGTTATATATTTATGGTCAATTTTTTTAAGATTTTCTACATTTTTGTGTACGTGGATAGTAACCTTTTTTATATAGTTTTGACGAACATCAAGTACATAAAATTTTTGTAGAGCTGATCGCTAGAAAACCTACAGGGTTTACGCATAATGACTCTAATTATGGATTTCTGGGCCTTCACTAATGGATCTAAAATTGTTCTACCTGACGCTCCCCAAACAATACAACCATACGTTAAGATGAGGTTGCATAATCCGAAATATATTTTTCTTAGGTCTTGTTGTTTGATTATGTTTCATAATACAAAGAATACGTGAATCAATTTTCTTACCCTTATTGAAAGGTTGTCGATGTGAAATTTCCACTTAAGATGATTGTCTATAATAACGCCTAGATATTTGATGTTTTTCTCACTTTCAAAAGCTTCACAGTTTTTTTATTTTTTTTTTTTTATTTTTTTTTTTATTAGGTTTGTCAACAGTGATTTACATGAAAGCTTTCACAGATACAATTACACTGAACCATGGTTGATGCTATCACTAATTAAAGACAAACACAACATTGATAACATAATACTTACATATATATACAATCATTCACACACACACATACCATATATTACAAAATTTTGAAACAAGTTTTTAGAACAATAATATTATAATAAAGTTTAAAGGTTTAGTTTATAAGTTTATATAACAATATAAAAAGGAGCTTTAAATCTTGTTAATAGACGATTTGAAGTTGGCCAATGTTGACATTGTCAAATTAATTGAATGTTTTTTATAAGCCTCATTAAAATTACGGCACATTCTTGATAAAGCTGAGTCATACCCCAGCTTAGTTCGATATTTTTTAATATTTAACGGAACATGATTTACAAGTCGTGAACCAATTCTAGGAACATTGAACCTGATCTGATAAAGTAGAAAAGGGCAGTTTATTAAACCATTAACAATTTTGAAAAGAAAATTTAAATCTGTATTTAGTCTTCTCTGTTCAAGGGTGCGTACATTGTAGAATTTTAGTCTATCGGTGTAGTGAGGAAGTGATCGAGCTCGCTTATCGGTATACGCTAGGTGGTACATAAAATGTTTTTGAACTCGCTCTATTCGCTGAATATGAACTTTGTAGGTTGGACTCCATACAGCACTTGCGTACTCCAACACGTTGCGGGTGAAGGAATTGTACAGCGTTATTTTTGATATAGGATTTTGAAAATGTTTACTATTTCGTTTGATAAATCCTAGCATTTTCAAGGATCTAGAAATGATGTTGTCGATATGAGGTGTGAAAGTAAGTTTTTTATCAAATAATACGCCTAGGTCCCGAATGGTTGCGACTTCCTGGAGTTTAGTACCGTCGATAAAGTATTGAATTGGAATAGGATTGTGTTTACGTGTAAAAGTTATGTGAACACATTTTAAAGAATTTAGAAACATTCTATTGTTGTTGCACCACTTTGAAACTCTGTTAATATCATTTTGGAGAAGTATTGAGTCTAGTGATGTATGAATAATTTTGAATATCTTACAATCATCAGCAAACAACAAAATTTCAGAATCCAAAATAACATTGCACAAGTCATTTATAAAAACAAGAAATAAGATTGGGCCCAAATGGGACCCTTGCGGTACTCCAGATGGCACTTCTAATCCTCTTGACTCATAGCCATCAAATACTACTCTTTGTATGCGGTCAGTTAGATAGGAGTAAAACCAGTTTAGCAAGGTACCATGAACACCCATTTGTTTGAGTTTACGAATTAATAATCTGTGATTTACTTTATCGAAGGCCTTACTAAAATCTGTGTAGATTGTGTCTATCTGTTGACCTCTATCGACAGCTTCGGTTAAGGTATTGACATAGCAAAGTAAATTAGAGGATGTTGATTTCTGGGAGAGAAAACCATGCTGTTTTGGAGTTATAAGATTTTTGAGATGATAATTTAGATATGGACAAATTAATTTTTCGTAAATTTTTGCAAACGAACAGAGAATAGAGATGGGTCTATAGTTTGTGACTTCGTGAAGGTCTCCGCTTTTAGGTATTGGTACAATATTAGCCTGTTTCCATCTTGTTGGGAAAATGGATGAAGACAATGATTTTCTGTAAATGATAGTCAGAGGGAGTGCGAGACTGTGTGCACATTTTTTTATTAGGAGTGGCGGAATTTTGTCGGGGCCAGGGCCTTTGCTCTGGTCAAGGTTTAGCATTTCTCTTTTTACATCGTGTACACTAATGTTTACTGTGTGCAGAGAGCTATTCGAATGGTCTATTGATTCAGATTGAGGTTGAGTCTCTTCGTTGCTTCTAATGTCATCTTTCTCATACACTGATGAAAAATGTTGAGCAAATAGTTCGCTGCTTTCCTCGCCGTTTGACGACTTTTTTTCTCCAAACGTCATGTTTTGGGGGATAGTACTTATGTTTTGTTTCTTGTGTTTCACAAATCTCCAAAAAGCTTTAACGTTATTATGATTAACCAGACACGATTCGATTTGTTCAATGTGTTTAAAGTAGCAATTACTAATGAGTTTGGAACAACGAGTGCGTAAGAGTTCGTAAGAGTTTTTATCACGTGGATTCTTATATTTTTTATAGAAAATTCGAAATTTATTTTTTTCTTTTAGTAATTTAACTAAGTCTGGTGAGTACCAGATGGGATGCTGCCTGTTACGATTTACAAATTTTTTTACGCATTTCTCAATTATACGATACATATGAGTGTAAAATAAAGAAACCATATCGTCTACCGGCATGAAATCAGGTAAAAGTAGTGCCCAATCCAGTTCTTGTAATTCCTGATTGAATTGAACGTAATCATTCTTATTAAAATCATATTTAAGTAAGTTTTTATTCTTTAGCATTTTTGTTAATTTGAAATCAAAACTATATTCAATCTCTAAAGGTGGATGGTGTTTATCAATGCGACTTAGGATTTCGGTACTTTGCCTGACTTGTATTGTTTGTGAATTGGATAGAACGAGATCTAAGATTCTACAGTTACTATTTGCAATGCCATTGAATTGATTGAGGTTATTTAGGGCAAGAAAGTTTACAAGATGGTTACCAATGTCAGTATTATAATTTTCTGGAGATAGGGAATGAGTCTGGTTGGGTTCATTGTGGGTCCAACCAATGCTTCCCAGGTTGAAATCTCCTAAAATTAAGGTATTTGATTCACCAACTGCTTCCATAGCATTGCCAATTTTTTAAAAAAGGTATTCAAAATTATCAACAAGCAACGGGGGAGGTATATAAACAGCACATATGTAGAGACATCTCGTTAGTTTGTTCTGGCTGAATTTGATGGTCACCCATAAGTCTTCCAAGGTACTTTCCCAATGCATACAGCGGTTAGTTTGATATTCTCGTAAAACGGCTATTAATACACCCCCTCCGTCACTTTTGTGGTTAGAAGAACTGCTACGGTCCCTTCTAAAAACATTATAATGCAAGCCAAAAATTTCAGCATCAGAAATAGAGTCGTTCAACCATGTTTCTGTTAGAATAATAATATCAAAATTGTTATTAAGTATTTCTAAGTAAACTTCATTAAGTTTTGTTCTTAAACCCCTGACATTCTGGTAATAAATTCTTAGGTTATCCATCTCAGTTAGCATAATTCACAGATAATGCACAATTTGAAATTTAGACAAAGATAGGTAGGGAATCAGATAAGCGAAGCCAATGAGTCCTGGTTGCGGTTAGAATCAATATTGTCGGAATTACAGTTAGTCTTATGTGTTTTTATTGTATATGATGTACTAGGTTGTCCTTTTATAGTTGAGCTGAATCTTATGTATTTAGTTTTAGCTATATTTAGTGTAAGTAGATTTTTGTCAAGCCATTGTTTTATCGCATTGATTCCACTTTCAGCATGTTTATGTGTTTGAGTCCAGTCGTCTCCTTCAAATATAGCTACCGTATCGTCAGCGAATGTAATTATTTTTCCGCCTACTTTTAAGTCGCATAACTCATTTATGTAGATTATAAATAGAAGAGGTCCCAATGTGCTTCCCTGCGGTACCCCAAAGTTAGGTCTAGTGAATTACTTACTATTTTTCCCATTTTGAGTTGCTGGCTTCTACCCGTTAAGTAACTCTTTAACAATTCGTAGGGCATATCTACAATGCCAATATTTTTTAATCTATTGAGGAGTAATTTATCTAAAATCGTATCAAAGGCTTTGGCTAAGTCTAAGAACAGTGCAATGTTTTTCTTTCCGCGATCTATATTTCTAGAAATATGTTCAGTAAGTTGCGCTATAGCATCGTCCGTTCCCCTCCCCGGCCAAAAGCCGAACTGATTTTTGCTTAAAAGTTTTCGACTCTCTACATAATTACTTAATCTATTTTTAAATATTTTTTCTATTATTTTTGAGAAAGCACTTAATAGGGATATTGGCTTATACATGCCCACTTGGTTTTTAGGTCCACTTTTGTAGATTGGTACTACTAAAGACTTTTTAAGATGGTCGGGGAAAACCCCTGAAGAAAAACTTTTATTGAAAATGTTCGATAAAGGTGATGCAATATTGTGTTTAATGATTTTTAGTATATTAGTGTTAAGACCGTCAGGACCTTTCGAATGTGTATTATTGAGATTGTCAATAATTTTTAAAACCTCTTCATTTGCGTGGGTGAAAATTGAAATGAAAAAGAATTATGTTTTGTTTCTATTGCCGATGCCAGTGAATCTTCAGTTTCCTTTGTGACACTTAGGATGTTTTCCGCAAGGTTAGATCCCACCGCCGTAAAGTATTGGTTAGTGTGGCAAGCAATTATGCCCGAATCAGTGGTGGCTGTGTTTCCAATCAGGAGTTCATTAATAAAAGGGTCAATTGTGTGTTTAGTATTGGTACTTTGTTTAACGATGTTCCACATGTTTTTACTAGATGGATCTCGGTCGAGTTGATGTTTATAGTACCGTTCTTTTGCATTACGCATAACATCTTTACAAATTTTACGATACCTACGGTAATTCTGTTATTTAAAAGTGTTTTGTGGATCTATGGCCGCCACTTTGTGTAAATGATTTCTTTTGTGTATAACTTTTACAATACCACTACTAATCCAAGGAGTAAGTTGTATTTTTTATGTGCAATGAGTTTATCTTTTGAATTTTGTGTGATATGCATGTTGATTTTGTTAATAAATAAGTTGAGTGCGTTGTTAACATCAGTCACTCCACATACATCTTTCCATGTTTCCTCATTTAGATCCCTGTATGTGATGAGATCAATGTGTCCAGAAGTGACGGAAGTACGAATCCATCCCTCCAACAGGGGTGCAAGGCGATGGGTCGAGAGAGTCCAGCTGGAATAGTCAAAAGATCCCCCTCAACCAGTATCTCTGGATCCGCCCCAAGGTGAGCAGAAGCATCCGCTACCAAGAACGACAAACCTTACCCCATGAACGCGGGTACACATGCTAAGTCACCAAATGTAGCGAACTACTTGATGTGACCTATGACAGAGGTGTTATTTATCCAATAAATGGTTCCCGAGGCGGCGGTACCCACATCCGCCTTCCAAATTCTTCAATATTCGCAAATTCACTATGTGGCGTCATTTTAATTAAGTGAAAACAAATCACTGTCTATTTATCTCCAACTCTTAAATTTATTTTTATATCAAGTAGGGAAATACCTGGCTATTCAGATCTGGTCATCAAACACGGCTGAAGCCATTTCAAGCAACTTTTCATTTCCGAATGGTGGTCTTACACCAGGGCGATACTGAAAGTATATTCCGCTCCGGAACGTGCCACAAATATACAGCATATTCAATCCTGCGACCTTCGAATTGCGATTCAAGAGCCTTACCACTCGACCACGGAAGCCATCTTATATTTATCATAATGTATTTTTGTTACTTATACAATTTGATTACTCTTTGGTTATTTTGTGTTGATTAATAAAAAAATACATCGAGTGCGGCTCACACACGGTAGAAGCGAAACTTTAACAAAAACAATCTCAACCAATAGGAGCCTTTAAAGTGTGGTCATAATCAAGCGACAAAGAGCGCAGACCTAGCGTCATTTCTGTTTCATATCTCAACCAATATAATCAAAGCGTTCATTGATCGCAGTTTGTTGCTTGCAGGTGCTGTGATGCGTCATTTCCGTTTCATCCGAATTCCAAATCACAACGATGCTAAAGAAGTTTCATTTCAAAAAATTTATATATATATATAATACGACATATACAAAGTGATTTGTTTCATTTAATTAAAAATTTTATTATTTAAAAATCTAAGCAATCTTTACGTACCTTTACCAACGCTGGGTTTTTTTTTCAATTATTTCTGGCTTTCACCCTTCAAGGGTGTTCTAGGCCATCATTCAAAATTAAAGAGAAAGGAAAGGTGAATTTATATATCAATTTTATTTAAATGAGCAAATTTAAGAATTATATGAAATATTGGAGTAGAGTTGAGACTTAGAAGAGATGAGATATTGAATGGAGGGGAGGCAATTTTAGATAACGCTTCATAGAAAAGTGGATATTTATTAAGAGAGGGACAACCAAAAAATATGTGATCTAAAGTTCCCACATCTAGACCTCAGAACGTACAATCTGGGGATTCAAGGACGTGAATTTTAAAGAGGTGAGAAGGAACGGAACAATGTCCGATTCTCATTCGAATAAAGGAGGAAATTTCTTTTTTGGAAAAATGGGGGAATTTTTGAAACCATGGTTTTGATGGGATAATCCTTTGTATTGATGCGTAGCATGCACCCTTGGATTGACTAGCAATATTCCAATACTCTGTCCAAGCATTGTGGGATCTATCTTTGAGGATGGAAAAAATATCAGATAGGGGAATATGGTTTTCGAGGGTAACGGTAGGGTTAGACGCTCCTTGTTTTGCCAAGGAATCAGCAATATCATTACCCACTATGCCAACATGTCCAGGAATCCAAATCAGAGTTACAGTTTTTCCAGAGCTTTGAATGGAGGATATCAGTACTCGAATAAGACATACAAAGTGATCATCAGGATGAAGAAAAGGACTGGATTTAAGTTTTTGGAGGGAACTGAGTGAGTCAGAGAGAACAAGAGAATGTTCAAAATTATCTTTATTATACATTTAAGAGATTAAATTATTGCAATGCACTCAGCAGAAAATAATGAAAATTGGTTTGAAATTGAATAAAATATTCTGTCATTAGAATTATTGTGGTAAGCGTTGATACCTATACCACAGTTAGGAGAGTCCGGAGATTTGGAGCCATCAGTAAATAAAAGAGAAGAGTTGGGCCATTTAGATGAAATTATGTCATTGAACATATTATTTACAGTACGGGCTGGGAGATTGGAATGACTTTTAAGGATTCCGATCCCTTCTAAAATCGTTGGGGATAAGGTGACGTGACTATATTTTAATTTGAACAAAGGAAGAAGATCATTTTTGATAATTTGAAGCTCTGAGAGAGAGCGAAAATTTTTACAGATGGCAGGAAGAGGTTTAGTTCGAGCTCTGATTGTAGATGATTGTGTTGAGTCATTGAATAACGAGACTCTGGGAATAACCTGATGACATTTAGAATTTAAAAATTTAAGAACAAAATTGTCAGCAAATATTTGACGCCTTAAATAAAGTGGGGGATCAGAACATTCCACTTGTAGGGAATTGATGGGCGACGATTGCATCGCTCCGGTTATAATTCGCAGTGACTTAGACTGAACCTTGTCCAACTTACTGAGTGCATTTTTGGATGCAGTACTAAAAAGTGGGCAGGCATAGTGAAGATGGCTTCGAATAAGCGCATTGTAAAGCAACTTAATGCAAGAATGATGGGCACCCCACCAAACGCCAGTCAATGATCTGATGATATTTAAATTTTTTTCACATTTAGTAACTATATTATGAATATGGGAAGACCATTTAAGTTTCCTATCGAATGTTACTCCCAAAAATTTAACTTCAGAGGCGTTGGGGATTGTAGAGTTTTTAAATAAAATTTGAACAGGGGGATTTTTATGACGGTTTGAGAAGGTGACACACTGACTCTTTTGGGCTGAAAGTTCAAGACCATTTAAAGTGAGCCATGTACAAAGGGCATCCATGGCTTCATTAAGATATTTGACGGCGAGTGGGACGATTTTGGATGATAAGAAGAAAGCTATGTCATCTGTAAATTCAATAACTTTTACTTGAGGGGGAATAGTGATATGCATATCGTACGTGTATATATTATACAGTAAAGGGGATAATACATCGCCTTGCGGTAAACCCTTCCAAATTGATCTACTCTGAGGAGTGACATCTGGTAGCTCAATAAAAAAAATTCTATCGAGAAATAGATTAATAATTGATTGGACAAACACGGGGGATAGGCCAAGGCCTAAAAGTTTTTTTTAAGGATTGGGATGGAAACATTGTCAAAGGCGCCTTCTATGTCTATAAAGACTGCAAGACATACTTCCTTATTAGAAATGGATAGATTAATATCAGTGCTAATGATGGCAAGATTATCTTTGGTAGATTTTTTTTCCTAAATCCAAATTGAGATGGAGAGAGAAGCTGATTACTCTAGACAAAAAATTCTAGCCGATTTTTAATTAATTTTTCATAAATTTTACTAAGGGTGGATGAAGAGCAATTGGCCTGTAGTTGGATCCAGAATTGGGTGATTTGTTTGATTTTAGGATTGGGATGATTATTTGAGAACTCCAGTCATCAGGCAAGAAGTAGTTTAGAACATTATCATTACTATTTTTGATAATGCTATAAGGAATACCATCTCTGCCTGGAGATGAATCCTTGACTGTTGATAAACAATTTTTTAATTCAATTAAAGTGAATAGAGAGTCTAGCCAATGATCAGACATAGGAGTGTTGTGGATGGGAGTTATTTCATCTAAGTTAGGCACAGAAGGGGGGGCAATTTTGTCCAAGAACTCATCTATCTATTTAGAACGAGATGCTCGAGGAGATGTTGAACTCAAGGAGGATCGAAATCTTCTAATCATAGACCAAACTTCCGAAATTGGAATATTCGGAGATACTGAACTGCAGAAATTGTACCACCCGGATCTTTTTTTTGACCTCAATACCCTTTTGGCATTGGCTTCGGCATTTTTGTATATAAGATAATTCTCCATGGTCATATTGTGACGATAAGAAAGAGATTTAGCTTTCCGAATACTCACTACCTTGGAAAATTCCTCATCCAACCAGGGAGTCGGAGGGAGTTTTTTAAGAGATTTGGTTTTAGGGGGAGGATTTGATTTATTTATTGCAGTTATGAGCATTGATTTGAAGTTATCGTAGTCATCTTTGACAGATAATATATTGGTAGAGGGTAAATTTTGTATAAACTTATCAATATGCGAGTTAAATTCGTCCCATTTGGTGTGTTTTGTTTTAATCTTCGTCGAAATATGGGACTTGTCTGATTGGAAAGAAGTTGGATAAGTGATGGTGATCGGGAAATGATCACTGGAGCAAGGATCAGGGGACACCACCCACGAGGAGAGAGGTGCCAGATTTGTAGAACATATGGAGAGATCCACTGCACTGGGGTTTGTGTTGGGGCTAGAGATTCTCGTAGGAGATCCGTCGTTCAAAAGGAAAAGGTTGGATTCATCTAAGAAATCCATCACACTTCGACCGTCTCGATCAGAGTAAGCAGAACCCCAGACGGTGGAATGGGCATTAAAATCGACCAATAAAAAGAAAGGAGGGCTTAGTTGATGGACAATTTGCAACCAAGCTTGCTTATTGAAGTGCGATGTTGGGGGAATATAAATAGAAACAAAAGATGTGTCCTTTATTTTAGCTGCAACCATTTGAAAGTCAGCATTGGGGGGTTTGATATTATTTATTGGGAAAAACGGTAGGGATTTTTTCATAAAAAGGGCAGCACCGCCGCCCGTACCTTCCGGGCGATCATCGCGAAGATAGGAATACCCTCCCACATTAAAGTGGGTGGATGGAGTAAACCATGTCTCCGAGACAGCAGCCACAGAAACAAGGTTTGAATTTAATAGGTTAAGAAGGTTCGATTTGTTAGAAATAGCACTGCGACTATTCCACTGAAGTATTCTTACATCTTGTAGAGCCATTTTGAATAAATGATTTTAAAGTGGAAATAATAGAAGCAGCGTTGGACGGTAAATTAGTTTGAGAAGAAATTAGGTCAATTAAAAGCATAGTTAGAGTTGTTTAAATGAAGAATTATCTTGGGAGAATTGTTCAGAAAGCTGTTGGCAGTTTGTTGACGAAGAATTATAATTGATTGCACACCCATTTATGGCATTTGAAAGATGAGAACCATTGGGATTTAAGAGAAGCGAGTTGTGTTGTTGCTGATCATATCCAGGAGCCGGTTTAGAGATAGGATTTTTTATGTGAATTTAGTAGAGCGAGAAGATGTTGAGGAGAAGGGGAGAGGGTTGGATGGAGAGTTACTGGATAAAACCTCAGCAAATGATTTTTTGACAGGTGGGAATAGTTTAGAAGCCTGCAGAAAAGACAAGTTCTCAGAGGCCATGGAGATTTTAATATTTTTTTGTCGAGATTGTTCAGGGCAAGAAGAGTGAATGGCGGAATGAGCGCCTGAGCAGTTAAAACATTTAGGTGAAGAGAGAGAAGAACATTGGTCAGCCGTGTGGTTTTCTTCACATTTGAAACATCTGGGAGGGGATCTGCATGCAGCTTTGGTATGACCAAAACGGCAGCAATTGTAGCATTGGGTGGTGGGGTAAGTATAAATTTCAACTGGTAAGGAGTTGAAAAATAAATAGATGTGGGAGGGAAGAGATTGTCCTTCGAATGTGATCACAACAGATTGGGAGGGCTTCCAGGAAACGTTGCCCTCAGAGGTGTCCTTATAATTTAGCCTCCTGGCTTTTATAGGATTGCCGATATGTTGGGGGGTTGAAAGAGAAGACAGAATTTCTGGAATGGACAGATCGGTAGAGATACCCCTGATTAGGCCCATACGAGTGACATTGAAAGTTGGGATGTACGCCTTGAATTTAGAATTAGATGTAATAAAAATGTTTTTAATAAAGTTGTTGGCGGCTGAACCTGAGAGGAATTCAACAGAGATTCGGAAGCGACCCTCGGCTTTTACACCTCCGGGCTTAATCGAAAGGTTCTTGTTGGTTTAAAGGAATTTACCAAATTCAAGAGGATGAATGGTTTTACCTTGCTCAGTTTTTTGCGCATAAAAAATGTAGGGGCCACAGGAATGAGTAGAGTAAAAATTGGTTGGAGGAGGTTGAGGAAGAGCGGGTGGAGACTGAGAAGTAGAAGGAGAGTCATGTTTTACTGGGGGAGAGGGACTAAACTTCCTTTTTTTTGCGGAAGTTAGAATGACTGATTCACTGTCAGAAATTACAATATTTTCACCATCTGGGGGGTCAGGGGGAGGATCTGGGGGCTTTTGAGGATGTCCAGGAGGGAAATCCTCCTCCATTGTTCACAAAATTACAAAAAAAATATGTATGGAAAGTGAGAGTAGTGAAAAAAAGGCTATAAATATCTGGAAATCAGCGACGAAAAGTGACTCCTGGAAGATCAGAGGGGAGAAGAATCCTCAAGGAACAACACACTACACTTTATTGACCAGAAAACATAAAAATATTAGTTAAAATAATAAAAAAGATTATTTTTTTAAGAGAGAAAAACAAAACAACTGATGACAGCCAAATGTTCAAAATTCGAATCCACCAACGCTGGTTGGGTTAATCAAAATGCATGTATGTTTTTAAAAGATAAGAAAAATTATCTTTTAATAAATTTTGAAGGTTATTCCCATAAATGTAATATACATACCATTGAAGAATAATAATAATAATAATAATATTTGGCTGATTTATAAAGCGCCGTTTTTGTGAAAAATCACCTCAAGGGCGCTGTACAATTAAAATTAATACGATAGACTTACAACTAAGATTCAAAATTATAACTAGGTACTTACATTTAAGACTTATATATTATGTACATAGCTAGTGACTTACGACTAAGACTTATTACTACTGACTGAAAACTAGTGGCATACATATATATTTTCAAATGTGACTTAAAATTAGAGATTTACAATTAAAATAGGTGTTTACATATAACAATAAATATTTTTTAGTTTTGCGAGGTGTCTAATATTACCAAGTGATCAACAAAATTCTACCGATATAGGTACAGACAGAGAAGAAAGTTATTGCTGCAAGTCGAAGAAGTTTGATGATTTTATATATACATACATACATATTTTATTGTACACACTTTACAAAATATTTTATACCCTTTTTTAATATAAATATTGTTAGCGCCAGAAGAAGAAGGAAGTTCGTACATAATATTACAATATTTTATAACACGGTTTTGAAAATGATTTTAATGGGTTAACTGTATTTAAAGGAAAGCATAGGTATCTTAAATGAATGAATGAATCTAATCGTCGATCTCAACCGCAATAAGATAATTCATCGCTCAACAACAGATTGGATAGCAATATTTGAATGGAATAGCGAATTTATGGAAATGAGTGTTTAAATAGGTGAGTTTTAAGTTTGGATCTAAATTCTGTTGTGCTGGTTATGGATCTTAATTCCATAGGAAGTTTATTTTAAGCCTCGGGGCTGGATACTCCGAATGCACGATCACCAAAATTAGTGTTAGGATTTCGCTTAAGTTCTTTCAACCTTCCGATTGCAGATGATGTCGCTGATCTAAGAGTTGACTGCCTTAGACCAATATTTTCCGGAATGCACAATTCAGAGATATAGGGTGGAGCCATTTCATTGAGAGCTTTAAACACCATCCATCATAACTTGTATTGGATCCTTTCAGGACACTTCAGCCAGTGAAGATTTTGAAGGTGTTCCGAAATGTGCGAAAACTGGGGTACACCAGTAATTAGCCGTGCTGCGGCGTTGAAAACTGATTGTAGTTTATCAGTTTGGCATTTAGAAAGTTTTGCATAAATGCCATTACAATAATCAAGACGTGAAACTATGTATGAGTTCACAAGAAGCTTAGTTGCCTTCGTTGAGAGGTTCCTACGAACTGATTTAAGTTGTCTTTGATAGAAAAACCCAGTACTGACGGTCCTATTTACTTGACTTTTTAGCGAAAGGTCTGAATCCAGATAAACACCTAGAAGTTTGACGGTGGTTTTTGCAATTACGTCGCTACCGGAAATAGAAATTGGTGAGTTGTCTATCAAATGTTGGCGTCTATTCGTGGCTGCCCAGAGAAACTCGGTCTTTGTGGGATTTAACTTAAGTTTGTTCGAGGACATCCAAAGACTGATCGCTTCTAGGCACTCAGTTGTGCGAATTTTATGGCAGTTGATCTCATTTGGTGTGCAGTAAAAATATACTTGCTGATCTTCAGTATAACAGTCAGATAATAGACCAAATGACTCGATAATTTTTGCGACATCATTTGTGAAGATAATGAAAAGAAGTGGACCCAAAACGGATCCCTGAGGTACCCCTGAAGAGAGTTTTGTGAAGTTGGACTGTTTGTTTCCAACTTTCACTGCTTGAGAGCGATTGGATAGATAAGATTGTAGCCATTTTTTTATGTTAGAGTGTAAACCAAATGTTACTTCTTGTCTCTTAATAAGGAAGTCATGGTCAGTGGTGTCAAATGCGGCGCTCATATCTAAAAGTGAAAGAAGGGCTTACTTACCTGATTCTATGGCAAGGGTTATATCTGAGAGGACACGAAGTAATCCGGTTTCTGTTGAGTGGAACTTTCTATATGCGGATTGATGATCAGTAAATAATTTGTTCACGTTTAAGTGGGAAGTTATTTGAGACGCAACAATTTTTTCAAGTAGTTTCGCTACGAAAGGCAGATTTGACACAGGTCGGTAGTTACCCAAATTGTCGGCATCAAGCTGCGGTTTTTTAATGATTGGTGTGACTACTGCAGACTTAAGTGGCTCTGAAAAGTCACCTGTACTTAAGGACTTATTAAAAACGCGAACCAGGAAGGGAGCCAACACGTTGCTACATTTCTTGAGAAGCCAAGTTGGGATAGGGTCAAGAACACATTGTTTATTAGGCGAACTTAAAATTAACTTTCCTACTTCTTCTAGCGTTGTAGGTTTAAATGATGACACGGAACATTTGGGATTTGGTGTAAATATTGGTGGGGGGGCAGAAGATGTGGAGGCGCGTATAGATTCAATTTTTTCATAGAAAAACTTAGAAAAGGCCTGCGGTGTAATGTCTGTCGAGGTTTGCACGGTATTGTTAGCAAGGACAGTTTTAACGGAGTTCCAGAGACGTCGTGGATTTTTCCGCTCAGAGTCAATTTTATTGATCCAGTAATAAGTAAGAAGATAACAGTAATAATCTAAATGAAAATATGAAAGAGAACAAGACACATATAACAGAAAAAGATAATGGTCGCAAATGGGACTCGAACCCAGAACCTCTCGCATAACCGAGACTTTTTAAGCCGCGTTTACCAATCCCGCCATTGCCACCTGCTGTCAAACCATCATATTAGTCAATCTCACATTTTAAAATTTTGAAAAAAAATATAATAAAATATGGCGGGTAGTAAAATTAAAAAAAAAAACATTCAAATTAAATAACATATTTACAAAAAAGAAAAATAATATTAGGTTTTGGAACAAGAACTCGAAATTCTAAATCAAATTGTTGAAATATAATACTTAAAATGGTAAATATTTAGTGGACGTCTTGATCCAAATTATTATTAAATAAAAAAAGATTATGACAGTGTCAAAATTAATAGGTCTTACGACCATTGTTCCTCAAACATGCAAATTTTATTTCCTTGAAGAAAATAACATCATTAAAAATGCTCTGTTGTTCAGTGAAAATGTGGAAAAGATATTTTATTGTACACGAAGATGCGTGAAGAATTTAAAATTGTTGGTAATATAATTATATTCATGTTTCATTAAAAACCACTTTACAAAAAATTTTTGTGCAAAGCAATTTTCATATTTATATTATTGTAAATCTTTTCCAGGAAAAAGGGAAGTAATTTTTAAATTTTTCACGTAAAAATAAACTTTTTCTATTTTTTGGGAATAATTTGATTATTTTGTAAAATTATTCATCGAAATACAATATCAATAACCGTTTTTTTAATGGGTTTTATTAAATATGCCTAGTACTATTATATTCAAACAACCCTTTGAGAGAAGTGAAGGGAGGTTCTGGGTAGGAAAAGGGTATGAGGGGTGAGTAGGAATCTGAGGACCAGTGCATCTAGGAGTGACAGACCTTTAAATCCGTCTCTCCAACTGCGGTGCAAGGCATCGGATCAAGAAAGTCCGGCTGGACAGATCAAAAAGCTTCCCTCGAACAGTCTAAATAAGCATATACGTATCAATCATTCTATTCCATCTGCCAGGACAAGTAAGGCTTACTAGTCCTGGCAGTATAATAAATCATTCGAAATTACAAAAAAAAAATCTGAATTCAGCGTTTTCGAGAGATGAGATTCAAATAGGACGAAATGAATTTAAAAATAAGAAACCGCGTTTTTTTACAGCCGAATAAAAAAGTTGTGAAAAATTATATCTTTTATCACCATTTTCCAATAACAATGGCGAACTCTGTGCACTGTGCGTAAAATGAGAAAAGGACTGCGCCTTACTTTCGATTTACTACAGCTCTTAAATTTATAAAAGAACATTATTCTGAAGTCTACCGAAGTTCGATAAAATGAGAAGTTTTTTTAGTTTATTAAAACACGAAGTACCTACGTGAATCTCGTGTAACTTTACCAAGGAACAGAAATAAAGCTGGTTTGTTTAACTTGAAGAAATCAATCATCATCATCAAACAGTATTAATAGCTTTGTGACTGCGTACACACTTTATTCACAAATAGACACAAACGGAAATGCTGTCATCTATCGTTTAGTATTAATAGGCTTGCGTTTGCGTGGTTGAATTTCAGATCCCGGCTTCGAGTGCATGTCTGACGCCACGCCATACGCACCGCGCCACAAATAACATTTGTGTACGTGGAATTTTAAACAAAGCTGCCGTTGTAATTTGGTTTCGAATTCAAGAATTCGTCACAAGATTTCGCCACTTCCGTCAACAGGTCGGATGGGGACATTCCCCCCCTAGGTATAACTGCTACGAATTTGTGAATATGTAGTATCTCTCCGGATATGGAAATATTGATATTGTAATACTTAGTTGTAATCATGCGGCTATGTATTACATATGACGTCATGGCCTGTCCCGGTTACTTTTGTTTTCACCGGGACAAAGTAACTTCCCGGTTACTTTGTCCCGGTGATTTTGTCCCGGTGACTTTGTCCCGGTGACTAGCTATCACTGGTTGACAGTGGATCCTAGTAAGGGGCTATTTTTGAGACCAGTTCCTTTTGGATTTATAAAATGGTCACCAACACTAACTGGGCGAAACCGAACCAAACGCTGCCCGCAGGGCCTAGCAGAAAAAACCTGCCGGGCAGGTTTTTAACTGCTAGACTCGTATTATGAATATGTGTGCACAACGGATACTATTAAATAGGTGTTAGACAGATGAGATTCGGGTAACAATAAGATTGCGCTCCGTGCAATACGTGACTCAATCACTTTTCGGTTCTTCTCGGTTATTTTCTGATTTTCAGAATTTCCTTAGCGAATGCCGCTCCTTATTCTCGCTGTATTTCCTTACACCTATAAATCTTGTCTACAATTGTGTATAAATCATAGCCTTTTATACTTTTTAGCTCCCGTAAAAGAAATGTAAATCCGATAGTAATTTGTATACAATATTTCTATGAAAAGGCGTTAGCAATTTCTCACCACTTTGTGTGGTATAAGTTTAAGATATTAGTATCGAAACTTCCAAAAGAATTTCTTCCCTTATGAATATATCACGAACATGAATGGGATAAAAATTTTTCTTTTACAATAAAAATGATATTTGGAAGATTTTTATGGCGGCGTTTTGTGAAAACTCACCTTATCGCGCAGTACAGACGAATCTTAATATTTAAAACAAAGTCGGGTTAGTTACACTATTTATAAATCGAGAACGGGCGGGCCGATTTTAATGATTTGTGATTTGTTTGATTTGTCTCCACCCCGGATGGGATACTAACTATTAAAACATCACAAAAATAAAGTTATTATTAAGAAAATTCTTTTCCCCGTACATTTTGTATGGAACGAACTCTCATATTTGAAAGAGCTGCAAGCATTTTGTGATAAATACATATAATATTGAACTGTGCGTGAATTCCAAAAATTCAAAAACGTCAAATGTCAATGCGCTAATTGTTTTGCATTTGTTCTTAATCGTGTAATGCTGCCCCTCTTCCTTACACACTATGTATCAATAGCCGAAAATGAGACAAGCGGTGAACGTATGTCGGCACCCAGCCTCGGATCTACGACTTTTTCGAACCGGGGCAGGAGACCCCTTTGCCCCCCCCCCCACTTTCACAGCGGGGTGGAGGGGGGGGGTAACAAAAATTAATCATCTTTGAGGATGCTGTGTGGAGGGTTTTTGAGGAAAGGAAGGAGTGAACATAGGTCTTGAAGAGACCCATATTGTAGGAGGGAGGAAATACAGAGGCCGGTAAATCGTTCCACAGCCGAGCTGTTGAACTCAAGAATGAGTGGTAAAAACGACCCCTTCTCATGTGACTAATGTCAACCGTGTACAAGTGTTTGGCGTGTTTCTCGACTATGCACCGGTGCCGAGAGGATCAATGATGCTAATTCCTCGGAGCATCTTCCATTATAATACTGGTAGAACAAGGACAGCATTCCTAACTGACGCCTGTGCTCTAAAGATTGCAATCCGTCTGTTAAGATGGGAGAATCAAACGGACCGCCCATTTCTGTACAGTCAAGGGTTTTTTAAGGTAATTTGGAGCTCCAGACCAGAGGTGGCTGCCAAATTCAACCGTGCGGCGCACTTGCGATTTGTACAGGATTAGCAGTTGCGTACTATTAAAGTATCTGCGGGCCCTGTACAGTACGCCCAGTTTCTGAGAGGCTAACTTTACTCTGGTTTCGATGGAGCCCACATACCTGAGCTGGTCACTTAGAGCCAAGCATATCAATGGAGGTCCTGTTCGGAAGAATGCTTTCGTTGAAGGAGACTCGATTATCATTTCGATCCCATTTAGACGTTATCAAACATGATTGGGTCTTTGAAACATTAAATTCGACGAGGTTATTCTTACCACAAGAGAACTTACTTTGCTTTATTAGTACATGATAATGGCGTTCAACGTGTTTCAAACTTCGATATTTGGAAAATAAAAAAATTGTTATGTTGTTGACATTTTTTTACGGTCGGAGTGTATTTGAAAATGCCATATTTTCAATAAATAAACCAAAAATCGAGTTAATTGGTATTGTGGATTTAAGGTAATTGATTTGTCTTTTTGATGTATTGCAGCTATTTTTGGTGAGTCTTTTGTGAATTTCATTCTAGTCTATTCAAATGTCGCCATTTCTCGACAAAATTTTGGTCAAAAGTTTGTTGAAAAGGAACATTTAACTGTTTCTTACATAGACATCTATGTAGATGGTAATTATAAATTAGACCGTTTAAAAAAAAGCTTAAAAGAAAATATTTAATTGGAGGCAAAATTAAACATCCTAGGCGAGTTTATAGGGAGAAATTACTGAGAGTAGTTACTAGGAATATGTTATGATTAACCAAAGATAGGTGAATTTATTGACTATATAGAACTATGATCAGTTTGTAAGCCATATTAAAATTCGGAGGTATGATTTTTTTTAAGGTGGGCGGAAAATATTCAAAACGGTCACCAAAATATCACGAGCAATCATGATGTGTTCAAAAACCAACTGGGCGTTTTAAAATCAAATGAATAATCGATAGAACAAGGTGCGCTAGATGCCATGCGCTTTGTGAATCAAGTTTTTTTTTTTCGACTGTTAATTACGATTTTGGCGCCCCGTAAGACTGCCGCTCGGGGCAGGCGCCCCGGTTTCCCCACCTAGATCCGACCCTGTCTACACCCTTGCAAAGGAAAAATACAATAATTATAATAAATCTCTGTAATTAAATGTAGTTTAACGCACAGGAGGCCCTAAGGAAAATGATTTCTCTCAGGACTTATGTCATCTTAGGGGATGTTGTGTAGAGGGTCGTTTTAAGGAAGGGGAGGATAGGAAGTTCTGAGAAGGAAAAAGGTATGAGGGTGGGTAGGAATCTGGGGGTCAATGTGTCTGGGAGTGACGGACGTATGAATCCATCCAATCCATCGCTCCAACTGCGGTGCAAGGCAATGGGTCTAGAAAGTCCGGCTGGAAAGGTCAAAAATCTTCCCTCAACCAATCTCTTTCGTTCCGGCCCGCCACGCAGCAGATGGGCAGACGCATCCGCCGCCAAGAACTGGACAAACGTCACCCCATGAAGCCGGGCACCCCTGCTAAATCACTAAACGTAGCGAACCACTTGGTGTGACCTATTGCAGAGGTGTTGGTTATCCAATAAATGGTTCCCGGGGTGGTGGCACCCGTACCCACCTCCCAAATTTCCGTTAGTAAGTGGAAAAGTAAGAAAATCATAAAAAATATAAATCGGTATAAAACGCCATCTCTGATACTTACAAAAACAAAACACGAACTGTTGCGCATCGATAACTGCTTCATTGTGTAATTTTTAACTTAATTAAGAAAACTGAATTTAATTCAACAGTTATTGTTTCTGACGCGGTACAAAGTACGTCGGGTCAATAATAAAATGTGTAATGACTTTAATCCAAGACTTACAGATATTGAGGTACTACTAAGATTTCACAATATTATTATATAAAAAAAACACAAAATGTACTCAAATTCTTTCAAAAATTAAAGGTAATGTAAAAAAAGGTTACTTTAAACTATGTATACCCTTAAAACCAGTAAACAGTTGGTAAGGGTTTTTTTAAAGTATTTCTCCATGCCAGCATCCACTACCTAATAATATATTTTTAAATACATATTCAAATTATATTATTGTTCTAGGTGAGAAAGGAATGCACAACCTCCCGGTTCAAATACAAATACGCTGCCAACTACCGTTGGACTATCAATTATTCTATTTGGGGATTTTCAATTTGGGAGGCGGCAATAGGTACCGCCGCCCTGGGAACCATTTATTGGATAACCAATACCTCTGTCATAGGTCAACCCAAGTGGTTCGTTACTTTTTGTTTATGGGGTGAGGTTTGTCCTGGTCTTGGCGGTGGAGGCATCTGACCACCAGCTGTGTGGTAGGCCGGATCGGGAGAGACTGGTTGAAGAAGACCTTTTGACCACTCCAGCAGGATTCTATCGGTACATCACCTTGCAGTGCAGTGGGAGGGATGAATTCAATATCCGTCACTCTTGGAGACACTGCCCCAAAATTGCAGAAGTTGGAACACTTTTTCTATAAATTATTTGTAAACCTTCATGTTTCACTTTTCAATACAATTCGACCTTTATTTACTTTCTTGAAACTATCAACAAAAATTTGTGTTTCACTATTTTACTACAATGTTTTCACACATAACTATATATCTTTTTTTAATTTTTTTTTATTCATTGCATAAATATTAGGTTTATATTATTAATTTGTGGACTTTTTCGACCACCATGCTAGGCTAATGCCCGTGTTATGGTGGTCGATATTTCTAAACCTTTACTTTAAAATTAACTTTTTTTATTTGTACTTATTGACGTATATATAGCATTTTTTTAATATTACCTATACACAGGCAGTGCCTTAGTGGGTTCCCATTACCTACTTTTGTCTATTATATATTTACTTATTGCTAACTTTTACATTACTTTTACTCATATTTACATTTTACTGTATTCAAAAATGATGTAAAATTACTTTTTAATGTGTGTAGATATAATAGGAAAAATAATAATTTAAAACAAAAACAAAAATTACTGCCCACCCCATATACCCTTTTCCTTCCCAGAACCTTATCTTCTTCCTGTCCTCAAAAGACCTTTAGGGAAATTCCAAGGGAAATAATTTTCCTGGGGGATTCATGTGTAGAACTAATGTAAAAACTGGGCATTATTTACTTTCAAACACCTACTGGCTTAATGAAAAAAAAACAAATATGAATTATTAGGCACAGACGAGAGTTGAAACAAGCAAAAAACCAACCTAAAATTAAAAAGACTTTTCATGCAGTAAAAAGAACAATGCAGACAGGGCTGACATTCCTTCTACAGTGTTAGGTGCATTGAAAACATAATATAGGATTAAAATTACTCCAGCACTCAATTTTTATTTAGTGCACCCTGCGAGGAATTCCGTTGCCATCGTTTCGCAGAAATTTGTCATGTTGTGTCTGAAAATGTCACCAATCAACAGACTTTTTTTTGTTTCGCGAGTTCTCGCGATGTGTCAAGTTATTTTAAAATTTCTCGTATGCTTGTCTTGTAACAATGTACGCCAGTGATACTTTGAAAACATGTATCTTATTTTAATCGTTTGCAAAATGATTACAGATTTTACTTCGAAAGTACATTAAGATAAAACTAATCGAGAAAAATTAATGAAAATGAGGGAACAAGTTATCACGTACCTAATTATTAACTTTCATTGCATAAAATTGTGCATGAGCAAGTTATGTTTTCGTGTTAATATTAGTTTTTTTACATTAAGTCATATTATACGTACGACCCCTCAAAGCAGCTGTTTTCGATACAAAGTGATGGTTTATATTTTGTTTACTCAATATAAAATTAGGTTTTTATTTTTTTTTAGTTTTTCCATACGTCAAAAATGTGTGATAATATTTGAAATTCAATAGCGTAAAAAAATATCTACAAAAGCTCTAAAAATGGTTGAATTCTGAATACAGGATAATTATTAAAATATTCACTGTAACAATATCAACGATGTCTGAATGCTCTATTAAGTTAAAATGCACTTAAATATTCATTGAATAAATAAAATCTACATTTTAATACATAAAAAGCTTTTCGCGTAATTAAATTAGCGAATGTTGGAGCCGACAGGACGTTTATTTTTTTCCACTTAAAACAATAGTAAAACATGTAGGCACATCAGAAAAGGGGTCATTCTAACGGTTCATCGCTACTATGCTTCAAATATAGCCAAATTGATTTTTTTACAACATCCAGTTTATCGCCGACCGAAAACCTATTATGTGTAAAATATTATTGAATCCACCTTCACCCGGATTGTGTTCCTGTGGGCGTTCACTATTTTTTACGCTTTTTGTTATATGTTTTTTTTTCAAACAGATCCATGCGGGTCGTCTTTCCACATAGATTCCATACGCAAATAGGACTTGTCTTCATTCTAAAATCTTTTTTCGAATGTAATTTTCATAAAATACATTATATTGTATGCACCACTGTCACTGTAGGAGTAATACAATTACATGGAAAATATTTTAAAGTATGTATTGTAATATGGTGAATGGTGAACCCCATTTGAAATGAAATTTAACAAAACTGACAAAACTAATGACATAAGAACAATAAAGTACCCAAAGGAATAAATTAAAGTAAAATAGCTAATTATTAATAAATATTTTATTGAAAAGACCACTCAACACTTATATGATTACTGTAACCACTCAAACATTACGTCTTGAAGAGACCCAAGTTGGAGGATGGAGGAAATACAGAGGCCGTCAAATGTCAGTTAAACTCGAAAACTAGTCGTAGATGTGACCCGATCTCATGTGTCAATTAACCTTGAACAAATTATGGGCGCGCGTTTGGCTTATTACTCGACTACATACCGGTGCCGAAGGGATCAATAACGCTAGTTCCTCGGAGGGTCTTCGATCGAAATACCGGTAGAAAAGGGACAACATACCTACCTGTTGTGCTCTGAAGATTGCAATTCGTTTGTTCAGATAGGTGATGACGGCCGGCGTGGTCCAGCGTAAAGGCTCTTGACTCGCACTCCAAAGGTCGCAGGATCGAATCCCGGCGTGGCAAATAAATTTTATTTGATTAATTAGTGTTATTTCACATTTTTTCATTTAAAAATAATAAATAGTATATTTGCGGCACGTTCTAGAGTGGAAGATACTCTCCGTATCGCCCTGGTTTAAGACCACCATTCAGAAATGAAACGATGCTTGAAGTGGCACTAGCCGTGATTGGTGACCAGATCTGAATAGCCAGGTATTTCCCCATCTTCCTCTTCCTTATCTGCTACCCATTTCCTCTACCTTCAGCCTCACAACATATTCCGATTGGGGATACCATAGTCCCACTGGCTCCAGACGGAAGCGGTTGGGACTCTTGTGCGGTATTCATGTAAAAAATAAAAGCGGGGGGAATTTATACAACGGACCATCCATTTCTACACAGAGTCGTAGGTTTTTAATAATTTTGGGGCTCAAGACAGAAGGTGGCTGCTAAATTCAACAGTGGGGCGCATTTGCGATTTATATGCGCCGAAATTCGCCATCAGTGTAAGAAATTGAAACTCGTATTCAGTAAAACTAATGTGAAAACAATGTACTTTGGAAAATCAAACTTCAAGTATGCTAAGTCTTATATTTTACCTACATCCTAATATGTACTACTTTTCACCCACATTGTAATACTCACTCCGGAAAAAAACTGTAACAATAATCATATTTCAGCTGTGAAAAATATTTTTCAACAGCCTTGACAAATGGGAGAGGGGGCATTTAGAATCTCATTTTCATGTTCCGCTTGATGTTTTTCAATTTAAATTCATCGCCGTGTTGACTATTACCCGACATTCAAATATGCCATCATTTTTAAGAACCGCGGCTGCAAAACCCCGTTCATGAAATGTTAACGATTACTTCAGCACTTTTGCCGTCACAAGTGACAGCGGCCACGCTGAAACATTTCTGAAATATGAAATGAATGTAACACATTGAAATATTGCCTCTTTTTTATGAAATTTCAGGACGGAGAATAACATGCGGTTGCTCTATGTCAGACTGAAGCTCGATGATACCTCAAAAAAAACTTATTGAATTTCTTATTTTTTACGTTTAAATTCTTTAAAATTTTTTGAGGGATTGTTCACACGAGGGTGAGAACAATCCAATTTCAAACCTCAGTTAAAAGATACGAAATACAAAGGAGATATATAAATTATATTAATGTGATAGAAGGTAAAAATTGAGATCAAAGAAAGCAGACGATAATGAAGCAGAAGAGAAATATTAAGATATAGGAATTTTTTAAGTAAAACTTCTTTACGCAAGCTTGACTTAGGGAGTAAGATAGTGAATGCGTTACGAAAAGTGTGATCGGGCGAGGCGAACGAAAGTTGAGAGGGAAATATAAGTTAGTGGAGATAGAAAGAGAGAGAGTTACGTTTCGTATATTACTGTAGGGGCAAGAGAGAGAGGTGCGAGCACACATTTTCTTTCTTAGCCAGTTACATTTCGTATATCTAAGACACAGTGTAGGCCTATTGTCTGTATCATTCTGTAGGAGCAAGAAAGAGCAGTGCGCGCGCACATTTTCTTTCTCTCTTCTTTTATAAGTTAGTGATGTTTTACTTCAGTCGTGTGGTTTAAAGCACACTTGTTTTTTTTATGTGATAAAATGAATTTAATGAGTGAGTTCGTAACAGAGACTTTTTATTAAAAAAGAAAAGTTTTAACAATTTAAATAAACTCGCAGAAAATAATGTTACTACGCATTTATTCCGAACTTGGTTCGTAAGACAAAAATTCTTCTAGATACTCTTCAACACCGCTGAAAGGAACGACATATATTGCCATCAGTATCACATATTATTTCTAAGCATTTATCGGGATCTTTAAGACAACACTAAAATAGACGACATATTCCGCTTTCGGCATTAGGTCTAGAGACCTGGACTGACACGGAATCTCTTAATTCCAAAAGTAAAATTACAGGAATGAATTATGTTTGTTTGATGTCAAAATAACTGCACCTAGTCATTGGATATAAAGAAATCAATTTATTTTTATTTATTTATAAACAGGAACAAACAGTACATTATATTATCCGTTGGTGAGAAAAAATTTACAATTAATAAATATATTTCATGGTGGGTACCTTTTATCTATTTCATTGTAGTGTCTTATTTACGGTGTGCATATTAAGTAATTACCGGGTAATGTGTGTAGTGGGAAGGTGTGAGTGAGTATGTATGTATGTGCAATGAACAATTTATATTATTAACATGATGCTCTTTTTAAATTTGGGCAGTGAATCGGAGAAAATATCGATGTTAGAATTTAGATTAATATTATTGAGCACATGAAGAGCACGATTGATTGACGAATTAGTTCCTGCATTTGTCTTGTAATTAAGCGTGTGGAATAGTTCTGTATGGTCTGTACGTCTTAATGGTATGTTAAAATTAACTAGGGAAAGAAGTTTGGTACAGTCAATGTCATTATTTAAAAACTATATCGTATATAAATGTCGAATCAGCTACTACTTTTCTTTGTTGTAAAGTTTGAAATGTGCATTTAAAGTTATTGTTAAATTTGAAGGTAAGATATGTTATAAATTTGTTTTGAATATGTTCTATGCTATCTATGTATACTTTGTACTGCGGGTTCCAAATTGGCGAGGCATATTCCAGTATACTTCTGACTAATGCAAAATATAACATAACTATTGTACGCGGGTTACTGAACACTTTAATTATACGAATAACAAAACCAAGCATTTTATATGACCTGTGAACGATTGAGTCGATGTGATTATTAAACATAAGTTTGCTATCAAGGTAAACACCAAGATCTTTACATTCCGTTTTAGAGATAACAGGTTCGTTGTTGAGGGAATAAGTGTTCTTAATTACATGTTTATTTCTGGTGAATGTCTTAGTATGACATTTATTAATATTACCTGATTGCGATTACTAATGTAGGACTTAATCCATCTAAATAGGTCGCCATGTATACCAAGTACGATGAGTTTCTTCAAAATAATTAAGTGAATTACGCGGTCAAAGGCTTTAGAGAAGTCTGTATACATAGTATCAACTTGCTCCTTATCGTCCATCTTACTATGCAAGAAGTTAATGAAAAGGGCGAGATTGGATGTTGTAGAGCTACCTTTCATAAATCCGTGCTGATTCGGCATAATGTTTGTCGAAATAGACGAGTACAATTCATCAAAAACAATTTTTGAATTTTTAAATAATTGAATATAAATAAAATTATTTATTTAATGGAAACTTAAACAAAATGCTAAAGTGAAATGAATCTCAGTGATTAGATTATTCCTTGAAAAGTGTCGTCCCTTAACTATGTTTCAATGGCCTGTAATTTGCTTGCCGATGGCTAAACTGTAATTGCTTTTTGGTAAAATGAAGATAACAAAGAGATAACTTAAATCAGAACCGATTAAATCGAGAATATTTTGAAGGGAAATCTAATCTAATTCACCGATTGAGGATAGTGAACCCAATAGATGCATGTTTGCTATAATAATTCATATTAGCGTTGCGTTAAGCCTTCTTTATAATGTTGTCATCCTTTCTAACCATAGTTATAATAGTGCCAGGGAGAGATCGTACGCACATCATCGAAGATCGTCCTAAAAGCCGTTAATTATTATAAAAAAATTTCTCCTTCTTACACGTCCGAATGAAAGCGAAAACGACCAAAGATAGTAGAAAGTCGAATCTTAAATAAATTCCCATAGGTATTTCGCGAACTTATGTTTTTTCAAAATGTAAATCTATTTTATGGTACTGTCAGTTAAATTACAAGCAAAAAAATAAATCCTTTACTTTATGAAATGCAAACTACAGTAATAAAATTTGCATCGGATGAGGTAGACATTTAACATTAATTACATACTTCTTCATCAATAATGTTGATGTAAAAATAATACGATATTGTTATGATAATCGTTATAAAGTTTAAAATTTCCTATCTGGAACGACTTATTTTTTAGATTTGTGAGGACCCAATTTTGATAATTAAAATTTTTAGAACACTAAAAAAAATTATACGTCATCATTTTTCGATTTCGTGGCAGTTGTGACTGGAATTATTATTAATACATAAAAAAAATTATTCTGTTGTAAAATTTAAAAATGTATCACTTCAATCGACATTATTTTTATTCACATATTTTAAATAAATAAAGACACAGTATTTAAAACACGTATCGCTTAGTATTGCTGAATTATTACTATAAATGCTAGCTTGTAGCCGGCGTGCGTTGCTATGCCTTTTAATATATAAATTGTTTCTCCCTGCATGTCCCTTCCCATTCGTCCCGTTCCCCTTCCGCCTCTCCATCCTCTCGTGCGTCCCCTTCCCCTCTAGCGTTCCTACTCCACCTCCATAACCTTCCCTCTCCCCACTCCACTCCTCGTCCTGACAATAACGAACACAAAAAAAATAATTATCCAATATGGTGCAATCGTTCGGAAGGTATGCTCGTACATACATTTCGGCGATTCATTTTTATTTGGACAGATAGGTAGATAGATATTAACTACGACGCCTGAAATAAAATTTCCCGCAAATAAATCAACTTCGTTTGTTTTGCTTTTTTTCTGCCGTTAGCAACAACTCGCTTTTGTCAGGAAATTTATTTGTCAGTACCCGTATAATAAATATAATACATTAATATTTATAATTTCATAACGCGAGAGCTTACCATTGTTTATCTGTTTTACTCGCAGATAATGTAGCTTTCTATTGGTGAAAGAATTTTTAAAATCGGTTTAGCGGTTTGGGCGTGAAAGCGTAACAAACAAACACAGGCACATTCGCATTTATCTTATTAGCAGATAATATGTTAAAATTAATTCAAGCGCGAAATAACCAGCGCATTAAATATTTGATTCTAGTCATGTTAAGAATCCGCAGATCGTGCACTGATGATGGACACTGCAACGCTGTCCAAAACGTCGGCTAAAGAAGGAGGTAGCGCAACACGGCATAACACCCCAAAAACAAACAATGAAAATGCTTTTGGCCGTGAAAATCTAAAAACGTATCCAATGATAAATAATTTTAAGGGTAGCCTTGCTTGTGAAGTGGTTGGTATACTGGAACGATAAAAAATAATTCAATCATTAATATTAATCATTGTTTTTGTTTGGAAGCTAAATAATGAATAAAAAAACGTAATAAGAACATTGCCGAATTCAATCGCGAGTCTACCGGGCTACACAAGTTTGCGGTGACGTAAACAAGAACTAACGCAATATCTGTGGTCTGGTGCCAATAGGGCCAAAGTACGTTTTTGTATAAATGAGATTGTAATTCCTATTTATTGAAAAAT
The DNA here is from genome assembly GCA_917563855.2 of Limnephilus lunatus. Taxonomy (NCBI): domain Eukaryota; kingdom Metazoa; phylum Arthropoda; class Insecta; order Trichoptera; family Limnephilidae; genus Limnephilus; species Limnephilus lunatus. The sequence goes on along the minus strand of OU830598.1, from coordinate 70,207,979 downwards.
TATGAAATTTTTTTGTGCTAAAAGGGCGTTAATTTATCCACAATATTTCAAAAGATACTATGAAAAAAAGGCCAATGTTGTCTGCGCTTTCATACTGTTTCGTAAAAAAAAATGTGATAAAAGGGCTGCAGTGTACTTAAGCCAAAAAGGAATATTATTTTTTCAATTTTCTAGTAACAGCGTAAGAACTTAAACTATCAAAGTTAACATTGGCCCTTTTTTGTGACAGAATCTTAGTTTGCTGCTTTATTTTAATAAAACAAAATATTCTAATGTTGCTTAGACTTTTTAACTTTTATACGTCACTGGAGACTGGCACCGAAACGGAGGATGTCATGTCATGTTCAGATTAAGAAATATTGTAAACTGTAATTAAATTTATCAGAAAGATAACATTGGCCTTTTTGATTTTGTACATAATTTGGAACTAACATAATAATTATCATCAGTGCTAAAGGGGCTTAAGTAGTTATTTTTTTCTAAAATACCCGTTTTTTCTTAAATTAGAATTTCATTCATAAATCAGTTTAAAAACATAAATCAATAACAGTAAAAAAAATGGACATAATAATAATATAACACGTAACTAATAACTATCAATGTTCATTAATGAAATTAGTGATTATTGAAATTGGTCCTATTAGCACCAGGCCACAGATATAATTATTTTACATTTGGCAACGACACCTACTTATAGCTTTGCCCTCCTTTTTTGCCAACTTATACGTGGAGTACTGTAAATTTAAACAGAATTAAAAAATGACGCTTCGCATCTATCTTCAAACATTTTCGGCTTAAGAGGGGTCTGCGGGCGGATGTTAAAAACTTTTTTTAAACCTTTTGGTACTATCTGTGTGCCCAAATACATTCAAACGTGTCCTATTTAAAATGACTTGCCAGGAAGTTACTTTTTTTATTCAATTTTATTGAAACTTGGCCTGACTGAGGTTTGTATTATCCGTCCTCTCTGAGAAATAATTTAACACTTCGTTTATTTTACTCGAGAAATTTTAAAATATTAATCTAGAACAAATATTGAACGATGTTTATTTAATAAATGGGCTTATATTGCAAAGCAGAGCATTCTATATAAAGATTCAAGGCAATATGAGAGTCAACAGTATTTCAGGTTATGTGCACGTCATTACCATATCGCTTTATATAGGTCCCGTGTACACTGAATGCTGTACTTACAGTTATCGATATATCCCGGTTGCATGTTCTCTGTTGACACAAAGCATGCAGTATGCACTGTGTACCCAGTTAGAGACCGGAACTGGTAAACCGATACGATTTTCCCTCCATTACGGAAGGTGTGACATACAAAAGAAACTACGCGCGGAAGCTTGCATCGTAAGGCTCTGTTAATAATGCTCTAACAAAACGTTAGCCACGCGCGATGTTTTTCAATCTTTCAAAAAACATTTTTTTTTATCAAACCCCAACATGTGGCAAAACAATGTACAAAGCCAAAAACATTTAGTTTATTTTAATAGTTTTCTTTTAACACGTTAAATGCCGAACAGGTTACGCCTGTACCCAAGTTTCATCGGGCTATATAAAAGAGTAAAGTATCTCTGAATACCCTCTTCAGAGATATCTATATTATTAATGCACTAACGTCTATGGTAAATACTAATTTCACCTACTAGATACAAATGGAAGTGCTGCCATCTATAATATTCAAAGAGAACTGTTGAAGTTTTTATTCGTAGATTACCGCGGAAACAGGTTTAAACAGGAAACTGTTAGTTCTAATTTATTAGTAATGAGGCCAGTATTTTAAAATACAATACTAAATTGTACTTATTAAAAACCTTAGATTCTTGAGATCGTAGTGTTTTATTGTCATTTCGATATTTATAAATAAAACTTAGGAGGACTGACGTCCGTACTAACTGGTTGATGGGTTTTGTCTGTAAGGCTCCAGCATTATAATGACAGAGCACGCCTGCCTTCGGTTTCGGCACATGTATACCATAACCGTAGACCATGTGATCCGAATGGCTCCTAAACAGAAATATGAGAACTGATCATAGACTAATTATAATACATTACAAAAAGTAACCTTCCAAATTTGTTCTTGTATGATGTTCATGACATGATATATTAAACATCGTTTCCATCAACGATGTATCAATGTGAACGAGGCAAGGAGTGTGTGCCAAGATTTAGTTGTTTGGAGCTCTGTCCTCTCTGCCTACCCCAGAGGGGAAACGGCGCTATGGTTAGTTAGTTAGCTTCCATCAAACACATATATTTAAAAAAAACACAGCTTTAAGCTTTAACCGCTAATGATTGAGCTATTTTATTCTGTTTTTAAATTTAATCAGAAACTGAGAAACGACAAATTGAATAGAAAATTCTAGTGCATGCCACTGGCAGGAGTTCACGGCGAGAGTTGAGATTAATCTCCATTTCATGGACGTGTCTAACCGAATTCCGTTTACTCTCTATTCGCACAAATACATAGTGGACGATTTTCTGTAAATGGAATGATTCGAGATTATAATTTTCCCTTCCAAATTGGGAATTCATCAACACTTAACTTAATTAAAATTTCTCCACAAAAGGGGAAATAATAACTAAAATTCAACTTTAAAATATCTTGGGTACAACATTCTAAATACTAGACAACGCAATAAAAATCATAATTTTTTTCGCTACGCTTATATCAACTTTTACTTTTAAATATGTTAACAATTTGAAATTTGAGTTTGCTTTAAAGATACTCGGTTCATCGTTTGATACTATTCAATAAAAAAGTTGAGGTTTTTAACAGTGTATAAAATTAGTACGTATTTTAAAACTGCTTTATTAACAATTAATTCTTTATTCCAGGAAAAACTTCAAAGAAAAAAAAAATATTAAACTGTAAGCCCCAAATTTATTATTAGTTTTACCGACCCGACCCCCTCCCCCATCCCCTCTCTAACACCCCAAAAGTTCACATCTACTTCTGATAAAGGTAATAATTTAGATTTGTCTCTATTGAAGCAGCCCAATAATAATAACAAAGGGAAAAACCCACCCTCTCTTTGGGTCACTAATTACAAAAAAACTGACTGTAGATTTTTTAAAGGGATTCCGGTTAAAAACGTTTAACGCTTTCCAAACGGTAATTTCGCCTTTTTATGCCGCCCACTTAGTCCGCCCCAAACTTCAAAAAGTAATCACAAAGAGTTTGGGTGCCGCTGTACCCTATACCCCAGTAAGGCGGTACCTCGTCATTGCCGTTTTTTGTTTAATTAACGCTTTTTGAAACAGAATCACAATTCTGATGAAAGTGTGTGGTTGACTTTTTTAATAATTATTTCACGGCCTGTAACTAAATTTAACACTGAAATATTTGCGGAAGTCTTCGATAGTTCGAATATTCGATTCTTCGATAGGCAGGACGTGTATACACAACGTTTCAATTTTTTTTTCATTCCAAGGCAGAAAAATGTGTATTTAAATTTGGGAGGCGGGTATGGATAGTGCCGCCGGAACCATTTAATGGATTACCAACACTTCTGTCCGAGGTCACCCCAGGTGGTTTGCTACGTTTGTTGAGCAGGGACGCTCGGGGTCTTGGGATGAGGTTTGTCCGAATCTTGGCGGTGGATGCGCCTGTCCACAAGTGCGTGGCAGGCAGGATCGGGAGAGACTGGTTGAGGAAGACCTTTTGACGTATCCAGCATATCTTAACAGGTAGGAACATTGCCTTGCACCACAGATGGAGGGATAGATTCATACGTCCGTCACTCATACATTTTTTCCTCCCCAAAACCTCCTTTCATTACTTTCCTAAAAATACCCTCCACATCATCCCCAAAGATGACATAAGCTTTTATGGGTTCATTTTACTTTGGGCCTCCTGTGTGGAGGAAACCTAAAAAAAGAAAATAAATGAAATTGAACAAAAGTTATTTTATATGATGATTCAATAAAAAGAATGTAAGTGTAAAACTTTTTCGACATGTGTAAAACTTTACGAATACTTAAATTCGATGAACGTGTACAATTGTTGTCTTATTTTCGCTAAAAAAAGCAATGCGACAAAATACTGTTTCTCAACATCGCGATCGTTTCGTTAAGAATTACCTACCGTACGCATCAAAAAACCATCTCCGACTGTGCGACCTATGTACATAATATATTATACTAGCTGGGGTACCCGGCTTTGCTCAGGACAACATTCGAGAGTGTTCTGGAATATTCCACAATGATGTTCCCGATTCCCTATTACCGAACATTCCACCATATACTCCGCCACTCCTTCCAGAATTTTCTAGAGCTCTATGGAACCTTCTAGAACATTCGGGAAGACTGTTCTAGAAATTTCATGAGGGCGAAACTTCGAGCCCTTATATCTTCAAAAGCACGCCCTTTAGGTAAAACCGGCTCCCCTTATTCCCTAGAGGGGATAGAGATCTACCACACAATATAACTCCCTTGATCGTAGCGGGACTCGTTTATCGGGATCGTAGTTGGACTTTATTTTATAATATGTATATTGATTACATCAGGAACGGACCTACCCTCAATTAAATGGTCTGTTTTCTAACCTTGAAGATAAAAAATATTTTCTTTAATGTTTTTTGTTTTTCTTTTAAATATAATTAGGGGAGAGATGGTTCTATTCAACGTACGCTGATGGGATTGTCAAGGAATATCAGAAAATTATGTTTCCATTATATGAGACACCTTTAAAACTGTCAAAGGGGTTACATGGGTCCGATCTTTATCTAATAGTACAATATGTCTAGAATATTCTCCTAAAGTTTCAAGTCAATCGGAGTAAAAGTCTAGGAAAGAGAGAGCCTTTGCGAATCCCCACCCCAGTTGGGCAAGATGAAACTTGAAATTTCAATCGCGTATCTCGAAACACCATTTTTGAAGTCGGTAGGTACGATTTCTCAGAAACCAATACACCGATCTCATTGAAATTTGGCACATTTCTTCACAATAGTATTAACCAGTCCCTGAACGAAGTATTTTGTTACAAAAAAATTACAAGGCTATATACACGTAGCGTAAATTGTACCAAAAATTGAATTATTTTACATACAACTCTGTCAAAAATTCAAATTTCAATTTCTTGAAAAATGCTTCTTCCACGGACAGCTTATAATTATCTACTGACCGAAAAGATTTGTTTTTTTTTTTTAATTTCAGATGAAGCTATCACGAGTTATCCTACCTACCGTGAGGACACTTTTTTACTGGTCTCCGGAAACCAGGCCCCCCCGGCTGAATTTTCCGAATTTTTTATGAAAATTTTTTTCAATATTGTTGAGAAGTTGTTCTTTTATATGCTCAATACTTCGAATAAAATAATTCATTTTTGAAAAATCGAGAAAATATACTTTTTTTCTTGGCTGCGAGACCCACATAACTCCTTAAGGCTAAGATTAAACTAGCTATTGTTAAGCTTAACGTAACGAAATAAATCGCCTTTCCAATCCATTTTCACTTATCCATTTGTGTATTACACGATCACAGGCTGACAAAGGTAAGCCTAGGAGAAAAGGTGATATTTCTAAACCCTGAGCCCATCGTTATTTCAATTTGATTTTGTGGGATTCGAAATCCGGGATAAACCTCACACACAGCCTTCCATTTGAATAGTAGGTACCTACCCATAAGTACCTACAATCAATCCTTCATACGAGTTCGAGCAAATATATTTAACAGGCTTTTGATATTCGAAAATGGAGAGAAGTGGTTTTAGATGATAATGATAATATAATGTACTTATTTACGAATCCTTCAAGGATTTCCTTAAAAGTCTTATTTTCTTTGAACAACGTCAAGTCTTCAGAGAAGAATATTTTATATATGGTTCATTTTAGTCTAATCTTTAGCGGGATGGAATCTTTCACGGAAACATTAACAGCATAGTAAAAAGGGGTAATCTTATAATCATTCGTAAACGGGTATTTATTCTTGAAAAAAATTGATAAATTCGGAAAATTACTTGTAATCCTATACGTTACGTCATATTTTTATTATTATACTTCTAATCCTATATATATAACGTTATATTTTTAAAGTAATATTTTTATTGTTTTTCCTCCATGCCATGTTATTTTTTTAAATAACAATTTTTATTATTATCCTCCTAATCCTATCCGTTATGTTATATTTTTAGTAATAATTTTATTCTTATACTTCCAATCTAATCCTAGGTTATGTTATATTTTTAGTAATAATTTTATTCTTATACTTCCAATCTAATCCTAGGTTATGTTATATTTTTAGTAATAATTTTATTCTTATACTTCCAATCTAATCCTAGGTTATGTTATATTTTTAGTAATAATTTTATTCTTATACTTCCAATCTAATCCTAGGTTATGTTATATTTTTAGTAATAATTTTATTGTTATACTTCCAATCTAATCCTAGGTTATGTTATATTTTTAGTAATAATTTTATTCTTATACTTCCAATCTAATCCTAGGTTATGTTATATTTTTAGTAATAATTTTATTCTTATACTTCCAATCTAATCCTAGGTTATGTTATATTTTTAGTAATAATTTTATTCTTATACTTCCAATCTAATCCTAGGTTATGTTATATTTTTCGTAATAATTTTATTCTTATACTTCCAATCTAATCCTAGGTTATGTTATATTTTTAGTAATAATTTTATTCTTATACTTCCAATCTAATCCTAGGTTATGCTATATTTTTAGTAATAATTTTATTCTTATACTTCCAATCTAATCCTAGGTTATGTTATATTTTTAGTAATAATTTTATTCTTATACTTCCAATCTAATCCTAGGTTATGTTATATTTTTAGTAATAATTTTATTCTTATACTTCCAATCTAATCCTAGGTTATGTTATATTTTTCGTAATAATTTTATTCTTATACTTCCAATCTAATCCTAGGTTATGTTATATTTTAAGTAATAATTTTATTCTTATACTTCCAATCTAATCCTAGGTTATGTTATATTTTTAGTAATAATTTTATTCTTATACTTCCAATCTAATCCTAGGTTATGTTATATTTTTAGTAATAATTTTATTCTTATACTTCCAATCTAATCCTAGGTTATGTTATATTTTTAGTAATAATTTTTTTTTTTTTTTTTTTAAAGAAAGACAAACATTTCCGGGTTACGAATAACCCAACAATGTTTGAAAATCTCCTACTACCACCACAGAAAGCCGAAAATGTTGCTTGTGTTGTGATGGAGGACTTAGCCAGCCGAGGAATCGAACACGCGACGCCCAGGTGGGACCCAAGCGCTATGCCCACTCAACCGCTGACCGGTCGATTTTATTCTTATACTTCCAATCTAATCCTAGGTTATGTTATATTTTTAGTAATAATTTTATTCTTATACTTCCAATCTAATCCTAGGTTATGTTATATTTTTAGTAATAATTTTATTATTATACTTCCAATCTAATCCTAGGTTATGTTATATTTTTAGTAATAATTTTATTCTTATACTTCCAATCTAATCCTAGGTTATGTTATATTTTTAGTAATAATTTTATTCTTATACTTCCAATCTAATCCTAGGTTATGTTATATTTTTAGTAATAATTTTATTCTTATACTTCCAATCTAATCCTAGGTTATGTTATATTTTTAGTAATAATTTTATTCTTATACTTCCAATCTAATCCTAGGTTATGTTATATTTTTAGTAATAATTTTATTCTTATACTTTCAATCTAATCCTAGGTTATGTTATATTTTTAGTAATAATTTTATTCTTATACTTCCAATCTAATCCTAGGTTATGTTATATTTTTAGTAATAATTTTATTCTTATACTTCCAATCTAATCCTAGGTTATGTTATATTTTTAGTAATAATTTTATTCTTATACTTCCAATCTAATCCTAGGTTATGTTATATTTTTAGTAATAATTTTATTCTTATACTTCCAATCTAATCCTAGGTTATGTTATATTTTTAGTAATAATTTTATTCTTATACTTCCAATCTAATCCTAGGTTATGTTATATTTTTAGTAATAATTTTATTCTTATACTTCCAATCTAATCCTAGGTTATGTTATATTTTTAGTAATAATTTTATTCTTATACTTCCAATCTAATCCTAGGTTATGTTATATTTTTATTGTAAATTTTTTTAATATTATCCTCTTAATCCTATCCGTTACATTATATTCTTTCTTATTGAGAACTTAAGGTCGCAGTCATTATAACAAAAAATGTATCGATGCTGATATCTTGTCATGTATGTACTTTAAGCTCTTTCAAACATATAATTGATGGCGCTTTATAATAAACAAATCATTACTAAATACTCGTAGATTAATTCATTGTAACTAAACTAAAAAAATTGATTCCGTACTTTTTTCATGTATTTTTTGTATTTGAAATTTAAAAAGAATGTAATACGTATTTGTCTATATGCGTAGGTACACTATATTTTACTATTTTCTTTTTTTTAGGAGAACTATCATTTTACTTTTATTTAACTTTTAATTGTTTTTTTTATTAATGTATATGTTACTGTAAAAGCCCGACCTACGGTAAATCCTAAGATTTTCCGGTAAATCCTAAGATTTATCAACTCTTAATGGTAAAAGTCCGAACCGTTCTATAATCATCGTTCATTTACCTAACCTAACCTAACCTAACCTAACATGTACTAAATTTTAATGGTAAAAGCCCGAAAAAATCATTTCTTATTTAAATATTTGTAACCTAACCTAACCTAACCTAACCTAACCTAACCTAACCTAACCTAACCTTACCTAACCTAACCTAACCTAACATATACTAAATTCTAATGGTAAAAGCCCGAAAAAATCGTTTCTTATTTAAATATTCGTAGAACGGTTCGGACTATTACCATTAAGAGTTGGTAAATCTTAGTATTTACCGTAGTTCGGGCTTTTACAGTAACATATATATTATTTCTTGGCCATACGTCTGGTGTTTCTCAGTTTTCATCATTATTATTATACATACATATATTTATTTTTTCTACTTTTCTTGTTTTTTTTTTATCTTATCTTAATAATAATAATAATAATTGGATGACTTCTATAGCGCCATTTTCATGAGAAAATCACCTCAAGGGCGCTTTTTCTTATCTGTTTCTTTTATATACTACACAGTATTAGACAATATATCTAGATTATGCTTAGACAGTTTATCTAGTTCCTATCTCTATAATATTATGTAAAAAAAAAAAGTTAATAATTATTGATTATTTAGGCATGATGTGAACATTTATTGGATTATAACCTAATTATAATAATTTATTGTTTTCTTTAATGCATGTAATGTTATTAATTTGTAAATGTTCCTAATAAACTAAAATTAAAAAAAAAAATTAAATAATATTTTTAGTAATATTTTTATGCTAATCCCGGGAGTTACGTTATATTTTCATAGTAATATTTTTATTATTTTACTCCTAATTCTAGGTTATGTTATATTTTTATTGTAATATTTTAATTGTTTTACTTCTATTCCTGTAAGATACCTTTTTTTAAGAGTAATATTTTGATTTTTTTACTTCTAATCATACACGTTACGTTATATTTTTTAAGTTATATTTTTTTAAAGTGAATACCGCACAAGAGTTCCAACTGCTTCCAACCGCCTGGAGCTACTAAGACTACGACATCCCCAATTGAGGTATGTTGTGAGGCTAAAGGTAAGTGGGGAGAGGAAGGATATGGAAAAGAGAAAGGTGGAGAAGTACTTGGCTACTCCGATCTAGTCACCAAATACGGCTACACCCATTTCAAGCCACGTCTCAATTCTGAATGGTATCTCACACCAGTGCGATACTGAGAGTATCTCCGCTCTGGAACGTGCCGGAAATATGCTTAATATTATTTTGATTGTGAAAACATAAATCAATCATAAATCTCCCACCGTGACGCGAGCATGTGCCTAACATGGTGGTCGAAAAATCAGACAAAAATAGGGTATAACCAGACAAAGCCGGAAATATGTCATTTTTAAATAAACAAATTCCACAACAAAGTATAAATTGATTTCGGAAGATTGTTCTTTTATCTGGTAAAGTTATGTTTTAAATTATGAGAAAATATGTTTATTTTTAGCATGAAAGCTATCTATGTTTCAGAATTTTCATTTTAGTTTAAATAAATAAATTTAAAAAAAGACCCGCGGACGTGTTTTTTGACGAAAATACTTCAGTTTGTCTTTTTATTTACGGTCTTAAAAACTAATACTGTATCGAACGTGTCGACGAAAGCGTATGACAACCCTGAGAATTCAAGAATGGAATTTACGCTTCCACATAATACCGTGCCGCTGCGCGTTACCCCTTCCAATAACCTACGAAACAAAGGGAGTGCTCTCATTGGCCAACGAAACACTGTGCATTTGGAATGATGTCTACAATGCTATTACATTCTACAATTAACTTATCAATTGAAAACATAAACGCAATTGATAATAAATACATGCTGCAGCATCATTGGACTCGAAAACACATCTGAATAACCACGTAATACTTCCACCAGGGACCCCAGACAGCAATGATCAAAATCAAGGAAATGATTGAGTATTTACGTTATCCCCACCCTGCTACCAGACGCGGCGCCATTGGTCAATGCTGAACAAAGGAAATGTTTGAATCGTAAATATTTACGACAGCCAATTTACATTCCGAAAAACTCGGAGCTAAATTTCGGGAAATCGGGAATAATTTGAATCAAGAAATATATATCATCACCTAAAAATAGGTATATACTACAATAAAACCTCAAAAAACTGTCGTCTACCAGTGATTATTGCACTTTAAGAAAATATTTACTTCTAGATATTGTATCTTGTATCACATTTGTAAACTTGTACCTTTTCTTGTTGAAACAATAAAAATTATGTGAGACTTCGGTTTATTGGAACAGGACTGTCTTGGCAAAGGTTATCACACGGATTTTTAACACATCTGCTCGAAAATCATAGCGATTGGGAAAAATACGTAAACGCAAGCACCCTTCAGAAACAGGGAGGTTCTGTGTTCCAAAAGTCCAACCCGGATTTGCCCTATAAAACAAACGGCAAACCGGTAGGAAATCAGTTCAAAAACTACCAGCCAAGAAGTAACAAGTCTCCAAGAAACTGAAGTCTCCAAGTTCTAACCTACTTAAAAAGTGTTTTTAATCAGTATTAAATTCTGTTCTACCTTTCTCCCAGTATCCCATTATCCTGACCCCAACAGTCTCCAAAAGTCTCCAAAGTGCAAATCAATATTAAATTAAGTAACTAAATTCAGTTTTGGCCATTATAACTAGAATCAATTTTCAATGTTTTACAACAGTAATAGATTCAGTTTTGCTAATTTAACTTAGAGTCATTAATCCAGAAGTAAAAGACATTGGCGTGCCAAGTTGTGTCCAGCTCCCTATTTTGCAATTTATGTACAAACGTCTAGTACATTTGGTCCTTCGTGCCGGATCTACACATAACACGCCTTCAGTCTTACCCAGTGGAAATGCCGTCTCTTCGCAGTGGCCGTAAGACCCCGACATCTTCTGATACATCGCTGTCTAAATCTAAACCTGACGCCCCGGGGACAAGCCGAAATATGCCAGTGGCGCCCCGACGGACCCCGGGCCCACACACCGTAGACACCGATGAGACGCCATCTAGAGGACCCCGCCAGGTCCACGATCTATCTAGTGCGAGCCCAGCCAGGAACTCTGATCTCATCACGCTTGACCGACCTGCTCCAGAATCTGTCTCCGAGAGCCTCCACGAATCCAACAGTAAAAGCAGCGAAACAACTTCTGAATCAACTGAAGACTCCCTGCGATTACTGCGCCGAGAGATGCGCATTCGGGACAGACGTCACGCCAAGCAGACAGCCAATCTGCTCGCAGCCCTGAACGCTGCGACACGCCAAGCAGTCAGCCAACCTGCCCAGGAGCCAGCACCAACCAGCCCGACCCTGCGAGCCAACCTCAGTCAGGCAGTAATTCAAGTCCAGGCACCAACCGGCCCGTTTACTAACGAGTTCGCAACGAGATATGCCACTCAAGTACACACGTCAGACGGCCCGTCAACCGGAGAGTTTGCAACTAGATATGCAACAACTCAAGTGCCCGCACCAACCGGCCCTTCTGCTAATGAGTTCGCAACGAGATATGCCACTCAAGTAAACAAGCCAGCCGGAGAGTTTGCAACGAGATATGCAACAACTCAAGTGCACGCACCGACCGGCCCTTCTACTAATGAGTTCGAAACGAGATATGCCACTCAAGTAAAAAGGCCAGCCGGAGAGTTTGCAACGAGATATGCAACTACTCAAATGCACACACCAGTCGGTCAGCCTACCAATGAATTTACAGTAACCGATCCAACTGGATATGCCGCCACCCAAGGCTACACACTACTGACGGGCCCTGCAAAGAACATCCCTACGGCCGAATACAGCCATCTCGGACCCGAGCGCCCACTTTACAATACAACGGGGTACCAGCAACAGCCAGCCTCCTCCGGCCAGGATTCCCCATTGTTTACACCACCGCATACAGCCAACGAGACAGCACGGCACACCCGAGAATGGTTGCAGCACGGCAACGACCCACTGGCCCAGATCGCCTCTGTGATGGCAGAGGCGCTCCGCTCCTCCAGAACGCAAGATAGCCCTCGCACATTAGAAGATGACTCAAGAATGGCAGCCCTAATCGCCAGGCAATCCACAGCAAAAGATTTGCCTACCTTCTCCGGAGACCCCCTCGAGTGGCCTACCTGGAAGGCACAGTACGCTCAATCCACCGCCACCTGCCAATTGACTCCGAGCGAAAATCTCATCCGGCTGCAGCGTGCCCTCAAAGGCAAGGCGCGAGATACCGTGGGTCCCCTACTAATGGATCCTGCGCAAGTCCCAGAGATCATCAGCGTCCTCGAGCAGCGATACGGCAGCGCTAACTCCATAGCAAAATTTATGCTAGACAAGGTTAAAAAGCTACCTTACCTCACGACCGAGGTATCACTCGAGGACCTGGCAGATTTCTCCGGGACGGTGCAAAACCTGGTGGCATCCCTCCGGATCTTAAAAACCGAAGGTTATCTCACCAATACTGCATTACTGAACGACGTCACTGACAAAATGCCGAGTTCCCTGCGGCTGGCATGGCTAATCGAGATCCGCAAACAACATGCCCCGGCCACCATAACCCAGCTCGCTGCCTTTCTGAAAGAGGTATCAAACGCAATTCCAAACAGCGGGATGGTGGACCACATACGATCCCGACCACGCCGTGAACAAATACATGCCGGGTACCAGGAGGAAGAAGATAGTGATCGCATGCGACTTCTACCGAGCCATGAGCAAATACATGCCGGACATCAAGAAGAAATCGGGGACGGCCCAAAAGAAAAGATCGCCCCGATGAAACGCAAAATGAATGAGGCACATACTTACCCTGGACCAAGCCGAAAAAGAAAAACAGCCGACGAAAGCTGCGCCCAATGTGGCGGCGATCATAAAACCCGCGAATGCAAAGAATTCGCAGCCAAAGATGTTGAACTTCGATGGGAAACTGTACGCATGGGAAGGTTATGCCGCAAGTGCTTAGAAAAACACCACTCACGAAGCTGCAAAATAAACCAATGGTGCAAAGTAGGGGATTGCCGATCCCCACACCACCCCCTGCTACATAATCCCGAGTTCGTACGAAAAAGCACCGTGGAAAATGTCAACTTGTGACGCCAGGACTCCGGACAGAGAGTACTGTTAAAAATTGCGCCAGTAATATTAAGCGCTCCCAACAAAGAAGAAGTGTCAGTGTTTGCTCTCCTGGACGAAGGATCCACAGTAACACTTGTTGACACTGACACCGCAATACAAGTCGGAGCAAACGGCCCAGTTCACGGACTGCGAATCCACGGTGCCAAAGGAATGTGCACCTCTGACAATCTCTCCCAACGAGTGAGACTAAGAATACGAGGTGCGGGCAACAGTAATACATACCACATCTCTGCCAGCACAATAAGCAACCTCAACCTGCCGGAGCAACAGATCCAAGGAAGGTCTGTCGTCCCGAAGCTGCTAATAGGCCAAGACAACGCTCACCTAATTGTGTCAAGGGAAGTTCGTGAATGCAATGATACTACGCGAATAGCATCACGCACCGCACTAGGATGGATCGCTCATGGGGGAGTTAACCCCAGAGATAATAACACGACTACCACTTTGGCACTACAACCAGAAACGGCCGCAGACATACAATTGAGGGAGCTAGTAAAAACCAACTTCGCCATCGACTCGCTCGGAGTAACATCAGCCACCAGAGTCAATGCAAGCGAACAACAGGCCATTGCACTTATGAATGCAACTACCCGTCCTCTTCCTACAGGGAAGTGGGAAACTGGTCTACTATGGCGCAATCCAGAAGCCTCGCTACCTGACAATCGGCAGTGTGCGCTGAAGCGACTTCTGTCTCTGGAGAAAAAGCTAGCAAAAGACAAAAATCTAGCAGTGGCCTACAATGACAAAATAAGTCAACTTCTCAACAAAGGCTATGCCAAGAAGCTATCAGGCCATGAAGCTTCCACCACCACACCTCGCAAATGGTACCTGCCTCACTTCGCAGTAATCAACCCAAATAAGCCAGGAAAAATCAGAGTGGTATTCGATGCTGCAAGCCGATGCCGAGGAACCTCCCTCAATGATCAGCTGCTTACTGGTCCTGACCTGCTGTCCTCCCTCCTGGGGAATATAATACGCTTCCGGGAAGGAAACATCGCCATTGCTGCAGACATCAAAGAAATGTTCCTGCAAATAAAAATAAGGCGAGAAGACCAGCCGTCCCAGCTTTTCCTGTGGAGGACATCACCCCATCATGAACCAGACACCTATCAAATGTCATCAATGATGTTCGGAGCCACCTGCTCCCCAAGCAGTGCCCAATTCGTCCGAAATAAAGTGGCCGAAACATTCGAGCACGAGTACCCGGCCGCCGCAAAAGCCGTACGCACCAAGTTCTACATGGACGACTACCTAGATGCAACAGACACACCCAATGAAGCTGCTACACTAGCCCAAAGTGTAAGTGCCCTCCTCGCGAAAGGAGGGTTCCACTTGACAAATTGGGCGTCTAATAGCCCGGTGGCCCTAGCTGGCGTACCCATAGAAGACCGTGCCAGCTCCGCGATACAGATCAGCAGTGGAGGTCCAGAGACAGAACGAGTGCTTGGTTTGATCTGGGACCCCACCACAGACCGCTTCCTGTACTCATTTCGCGAGGCGATCTCCCCCGACACGGCCACACAACCTACCAAGCGGCAACTATTATCCATAGTAATGAAGATCTTTGACCCAGTCGGCTTCGTTGCCTGCCTTACCATCAGATCTAAGATGCTACTGCAAGCAGTGTGGCGCTCAAGCGTCGGCTGGGACGAACCCATTACCCCCGAACACGCCCAGAGATGGACAGACTGGCTGAGCCTGCTGCACACAAACAGCATCTCAATCCCGAGACGTTGCCTCTCAAACAAACAGAACAACGTAACTCTACACCTCTTCTGCGACGCATCGGAGCAAGCTTGCTGTGCCGTGGCCTACTTCACCGAAGAAATAAATGGATCCTTACGAGTAACATTCCTTGCAAGTAAATGCAAGGTAGCACCACTGAAGCCTCTCTCCATTCCACGCCTCGAGCTTCAAGCCGCCCTCATAGCAGCGAGACTAGCCCAGACGATCCAAAAGGAAAGCAAAGCCCTGATATCCCGCACCTGCTTCTGGACAGACTCCACAACTGTACTATGCTGGTTACGCACCGACCCACGCGCCTACTCAACCTTTGTGGCAAACCGATTGGGCGAAATAGACGAACTAACCAACATACCCGACTGGAAATGGGTACCCACAAAACTCAATCCAGCTGATATAGGAACACGAGACTTAGAGGTACCAGACCTAACACCAGAAGGAAGGTGGTTTACCGGCCCAGCCTTTCTCACTTCCCCGGAGGGTGCATGGCCGAAAGAACGGGCACCCGCCCACAGGCCTGACGACCTAACACTAGAAGTCAAACCTCACTACGTTGGCCTTGTGTCCACCAAGGGCGAAGCACTCCCATCAGTAGAGCGGTTCTCCTCATGGCACCGGCTAATCCGCTCCACAGCTTGGATCCTCCGTTTTATCAGACGATGCAAGATGGGGCCCAACAAACCATTAGAAGGCCCACTACTAGCCGAGGAGATAAAAGCAGCAGAACAAAAATGGATCAAAAGGTCCCAGGAAAACGCTTTCACAACTGATCTACACACCATCCGACAAGGTCAAAAACTACCTACTGGCAGTCGCCTCAACTCGCTGAACCCCTTCTTTGGACCAGACGACCTTCTACGAATGGGGACCCGACTACGAGCCTTGGAAAGAACAAAGAGTGTGGCCCGAACCCCCATAATACTGGACGGCGACGAACCCTACACTCGGCTCCTAATCAGCCACTACCACAAAAAGGCGGATCATCCTAGTACTGAGAAAACAATTGCAGAAATACGCAATCATTTCTTCATAATACGAATACGCACAACAATCAGGAAACTAACGCACGTCTGCCCCACTTGCTTCATACGACGCAGCAAACCGACTCCACCTCTGATGGGCGCATTACCACCACCCCGCCTGATGCATCACGTCCGTCCATTCACACACTGCGGGCTTGACTATTTCGGCCCTATGGCTATCACGGTCGGTAGGCATCGAGAAAAACGATACGGAGCCATCTTCACCTGCCTCTCAACGCGCGCCATTCACCTAGAACTAGCCGCTTCACTGACTGCCGACTCGGCCATCATGGCCCTTCAAAGAATGACCGCCCGCAGAGGACAACCCACAGCCATGTACTCGGATAACGGAACAAATTTTCACGGAGCTGACACCGAGATGAGGGACGCCCTGCTGTCAATAAGTCAAGACGCCAGAATGATTGACGCAATAGCTACCCAGGGCATCGAGTGGCACTTTATACCACCGCTGAGTCCCCACATGGGGGGAGCTTGGGAGAGACTAGTACGATCAGTAAAGAAAGCCCTAAGCGCAACACTCAAAGAAAGAGCACCAAAAGAAGAAACTCTACGCACAGCACTTGCAGAAGCCGAGTTTGTGGTAAATAACCGACCACTCACCCATATTTCAGTCGACCCGCGTGATGAAGAACCTCTAACACCCAACCACTTTTTGCTGGGATCGGCTGGGAAGCGCCCCCAATTATCCTTCTACGACAAAAAAGAAGAGGAAGTATGCCTACGCCGCCAGTGGCGCATCGGACAACAACTTGCAGACACCTTCTGGAGGCGATGGCTGCACGAATACCTACCTACCATGGCTGCCCGACAAAAATGGCACCATCCAACTACACCAATTAAGAAGGATGACCTAGTGATCATCATGGACCCAGCACTGCCTCGAAACAGTTGGCCACGTGGCCGTATCCTCGAAGCAACACCTGCAGCTGATGGACAGGTCAGAACTGCTCGGATCCAAACCAGTACTGGGATATACGTAAGGCCGGCAGTCAAAATCGCCGTCATCCTGCCTGCCACACCAACAACTAACGAAACTGTACCAGTTGCGAAGACACCCGATTCAGAACTCAGACATCGGAAAAGGACACGCCCGACGAAGTAGCTGAGCACAGTCGAGACTGCACTGGGGGGAGTGTATCGAACGTGTCGACGAAAGCGTATGACAACCCTGAGAATTCAAGAATGGAATTTACGCTTCCACATAATACCGTGCCGCTGCGCGTTACCCCTTCCAATAACCTACGAAACAAAGGGAGTGCTCTCATTGGCCAACGAAACACTGTGCATTTGGAATGATGTCTACAATGCTATTACATTCTACAATTAACTTATCAATTGAAAACATAAACGCAATTGATAATAAATACATGCTGCAGCATCATTGGACTCGAAAACACATCTGAATAACCACGTAATACTTCCACCAGGGACCCCAGACAGCAATGATCAAAATCAAGGAAATGATTGAGTATTTACGTTATCCCCACCCTGCTACCAGACGCGGCGCCATTGGTCAATGCTGAACAAAGGAAATGTTTGAATCGTAAATATTTACGACAGCCAATTTACATTCCGAAAAACTCGGAGCTAAATTTCGGGAAATCGGGAATAATTTGAATCAAGAAATATATATCATCACCTAAAAATAGGTATATACTACAATAAAACCTCAAAAAACTGTCGTCTACCAGTGATTATTGCACTTTAAGAAAATATTTACTTCTAGATATTGTATCTTGTATCACATTTGTAAACTTGTACCTTTTCTTGTTGAAACAATAAAAATTATGTGAGACTTCGGTTTATTGGAACAGGACTGTCTTGGCAAAGGTTATCACACGGATTTTTAACACATCTGCTCGAAAATCATAGCGATTGGGAAAAATACGTAAACGCAAGCACCCTTCAGAAACAGGGAGGTTCTGTGTTCCAAAAGTCCAACCCGGATTTGCCCTATAAAACAAACGGCAAACCGGTAGGAAATCAGTTCAAAAACTACCAGCCAAGAAGTAACAAGTCTCCAAGAAACTGAAGTCTCCAAGTTCTAACCTACTTAAAAAGTGTTTTTAATCAGTATTAAATTCTGTTCTACCTTTCTCCCAGTATCCCATTATCCTGACCCCAACAGTCTCCAAAAGTCTCCAAAGTGCAAATCAATATTAAATTAAGTAACTAAATTCAGTTTTGGCCATTATAACTAGAATCAATTTTCAATGTTTTACAACAGTAATAGATTCAGTTTTGCTAATTTAACTTAGAGTCATTAATCCAGAAGTAAAAGACATTGGCGTGCCAAGTTGTGTCCAGCTCCCTATTTTGCAATTTATGTACAAACGTCTAGTACAAATACATTTAAGATTTTTTTACATTCTTATTTTGCTTAGACATTTAAGAAAAATTATAAATACCCATGGTCAAAAAATAATGACAAAAAATACATAACTTTAATAGTTTTATCATCACGCCTTTCAGCATTTTTGAATGTAGGTATAAATTAAAGTAAATTTAGAATGAAATAAAATCGATATTGAGTTATAATTTTATAAAGCAGGTACGGATAATAATTAATCTTTCTCATTGGAATCGCCCTGTACGATCGTAACAACATCTTTCGACGAAATTTGAATTCTTGGCCGCTGGCTGGTTAAAATCCCTTAACTTTCAAAGCAATGACTAAAAATAATAAAAAAATATTTATACCTATAATAAAACCCGCGACTTCCGGATCGCTAGTCAAGAACTTTGCTCCTCGACCACGGATTGGTCGTAGCAGTAGGTAAACGTAGGTAATAATTATTTAAATGCGCAAAATTTGCTAATATCTTTTATCACCTTTCAGTTTACAAATAAAAATTATTCAAAATTAATTTCAATATGCTTATATCTTTTATCACCTTTCAGTTAACAAATCAAAATTGATTAATTTTATCGATTACGTTACAACGGTTATCAACAACTACAAAAAAATCTCTAAGGTTTAATACCACAATTTAATTTGTAGAAATGGAAAAGTTTTTTTTGTTTTTAAATGTCGATTCCCCTACAGTGTTGATAAAGAATATTAAATTAACCATTCTTTTAGACAACATTCATTTTTTTATAGTAGGTATAGTGTATAGTAACCTACAAACGAAGGGTTGTTCATGGAAATTACTTTTTTGATGAAAATAACACCGATGAAACATTATTTCACCATGGTTAAAAAATAGGCTCAATCCACTCACACAACTCGAATAGAACTACAAATAAAATTAATTAGGAATGAGTTCAATACTTCAATAGGCCACTTGCATGGATTTCATAACGACTTGTAAAAATTGTGTGGATAGATTTTTTTACTATGAAATTTTTTTTGAAATGTACAGTTTTTTTTAAAATAAATAAATCGTTTATTTGGGCTCATAACGCCACAATATAAAAATGCCCCGTCTCCGATAATGTTCTATTAATTTTATGAAATTCCACACTGATTTATTTTTGAAGTAAAACTTCTTTACGCACGCTTGACACTTGGGGGTAAAATGATGAATACGTTATGAAACGTTACGAAACGTTACGAAAAAATATGAAACGTTACGAAAAAATGTGACACGCTAATCAATATGAAACGTTAGCAATGAGAAACGCTATAAAATGATATGATTTGAGTTGAGTTGATTTGAATTGATTTGAGTTGAGTTGAGTTGAATTGAGTTGAGTTGAGAGCTGAGAGCTGAGAGCTGAGAGCTGAGAGCTGAGAGCTGAGAGTTGAGTTGAGTTGATGGGGATGTTAAGGGGATGGGGATATTTTTATTCCTGCTATTGTTATATTGTTAATGGACGGCATAAGTTATTGAAGTTTTACACACTCGTTTTTTTTATATGGCAACACTTTCAGGCAAATTTTTGACATTTACCATTCACTAGATTTATTGTTTGTTCTCTGCGAACTTATGGTTTGGTTTGATGTTTTGACAGATGTTACGAAGAGAACCCCGTACATTTTATGCCTTGTGTGCCGGTTTTAGAAGTAAGTTTAATGGTAATGGTGCGGAATTTAACAAAACCAAATTTTACAATAATGGGAAAATATTTCACCGACTTCAGATATTTTCATATCAGAGGGTTTGGCTCTGATGAAATCCTAACTGGTCCGATAAATCCTTCTGATCCCTCAATATAAATATTTAAAAAATATTTCGTAATCCTACATGTATTTAAAATGACTGACTTTTGCATTTTTATTTATAAATTTTTTGACAAATCTAATTTGCCTAAATTTTGAATGAGAGAGCTAGGTATAATGCCAGTAGCCGAAATAACAAATGGTAATATGTTTATAGTCTGAGAATGCCAAATTCTTTTTATCTCATTTCCTAAATCTGTAAATTTTCTTATTTTTTCAGAATTTTTTTTCTGAATATTACAAGAATTTGGAATAGCGACATCAATGATAAAAGTTATTTTTTTATTTTTTCGTGTAAAACTATATCGGGTCTATCATGACAAATTGTTCTGTCTGTTAGAATAGTTTTATCGTAATAAATTTTATAAAATTCATTTTCTAAAAATTAATTTGGTTCATATTCATAATATGGTACATTACGGCAGTCAATCAAGTTATGTTTAATTACCCAACTTTGGTGAATTATTTTTACAACTTGATTGTACCTAAATGTATACTCGGACGGCGCTAATACAGAACATCCCGATATAATATGTTCTATAGTTTCCGGAAAAGCCAAACATTTTCTACATAAATCATCAATTTGTTTTGTATCTTTGATGATATGCTTCCTATAATTTTTAGTATGAATGACTATATCTTGAATGGCAAGCATAAATCCATATATTTCTGCTCTCAACTCTCCAGTCCTCAACCATTTGTTTGACGAAAGTTTGTCAACATATATTTGGTTGAAATAGTTGAAGTGTTTTGCGTGAATAATTTTATTTGACCAGGAGTCCAATAATTCCTGGATTTTTTTTACATTAACTCCGCACAGGAGGTCCTGAGGAAAATAATTTCCCTTAGGGCCTATGTCATCTTTGAGGATGCTGTGTGGAGGGTCTTTTTGAGGAAAGGAAGGAGTGAACATGGGTCTTGAAGAGACCCGTGTTGTAGGAGGGAGGAAACACAGAGGCCGGTAAGTCGTTCCACAGCCGAGCTGTTGAACTTAAGAACGAATCGTAAAAACGACCCGTTCATTTAATAAGTCAAGGATTTTTTTAGGTATTTTAGAGCTCCAGATCAGAGGTGGCTGCCAAATTCAACCGTGGGGCGCACTTGCGATTTGTACAGGGTTAGCAGTTGTGTACTATTAAAGTATCTGCGGGCCCTGTACAGTACGGCCAGTTTCTGAGAGACTAATTTTACTCTGGTTTCGATGGAGCCCCCATACCTGAGCTGGTCACTTAGAGTTACCCCAAGCATATCAATGGAGGTCCTGTTCGGTAGAATGCTTCCATTGAATGAGACATTTCAGTTGGTATGTATACGAATGCCGCCATTCACGTCGTATAAATTTAATGGCGAAATATTTCTATCTGCCTTGCAAATTTTTTTGTGCATTTCTGAACTTTCAGTTTTCATATGGAAAAAATTTCTTAGCATTTCTACCTGATTATGTTTTAAAAACTTGCTTTTAATTAACATTTTAGATAGAGGATTTAATGCTAAGCAAAACCAAAGAGGACTAATGAGTCTCCTTGAAAAATCCCTCTTTTTATTGAAATGCCCGGTACTATAATTTTCTTACCTTTCAAATTCACAAGCAAATCGGTATTCCAAAATGCCATTACTTTTTCCAAAAAGCTAATAATAATTGGGTTAATTTTGTATATATTTAAAACTTTTATCAGTAACGAGTGCGGGACACTGTCATAAGCCTTTTCGTAATCTATATAACAAATATGTAAATTACGCTTTTGGGTTTGAATCTGTTTTAGAATTACAGAATCAATAACTAATTGTTCTTTACATCCCATATATTATTATTATAATCTACAAATACAAGTACATATATTACATTGGATTTAGTCATATATAGACGTTGAACATTATAATGATTAATGATCAATAAGATGGATCAAGGAAAAAAATATTTACGGACAAAAAAAAATTTACGAGATGTAACATTTTTGGTATGCCTCGTTATTCTCCTGTGCAATTCGTGTGGAAAATTTTTTTTTAAAAAAATGATTTTCGGCTATGTAATTATGGTTTTTTCGCACCCATAGAATTATGTCTCGTCTTTCCGGTTTATAAAAAATGGTCCGATTTTTCGGATTGAAATTTTCAAAAAACCGCAAGGGTTTCAAAAATACGATTAAAAAAAATTACAGAATGTCTTAGAATATTTGCCTAAACCGGAAAAAAAATCTAAAAATTTTATGCAAGTGGCCTATTGTTCTCTCATGGTTAAGTGCTTAACCTGCTACAGTAAGTACAAGAAATTAGGACAAAAATGATCAAATCTCTATCTTCTAATTTTGGCATGTTAGAATAAGGTTGTACAGCATTTTTAAATAAGTGGCATTGAAAAATCTTTGTGCTTTTGGGATACACAGGGAGCTCTAGCACGGTGAAATCGATAACTTTGCAATAACGGATCAATAGGCGTAACTTCCGATAATTTTATATCGATGTTTTTAGCACGGTTTCACCGTTGAAGGGCGTACCGATATTGACAGGAAATACATAAGAAATCGATAATAATATTTGACAACACTGAAGGCATTTTCTATGAATTACCATTACAAAATATCAAGCGCCAAGCTATTAAGAAAAAATATGAATAAATTTTCAATTTTGATTTAAAATACGAACCTTAGTTAATGACGTCTTTATTGATATTTCAACCATTTTCGTTTCTCAAAGATCGGACGGAAAAGATTGATTGCATCTTTAAGAGATGCATTATTAAGTCCATGGATCGCATGTACGACTTCTTTAATTTCCGATAGCATACTGAGGAAAATACGTTTATTAAACAAGCCAGTAATTTTGCGTAACGAATGAAAGAATTGAAAAAAAATTGTACATGTATTGATAGTTAACCGAAACTTACCTGATACTATGGAGGCCGCACTAAAATTTATCGATCGTAGTTCAGAATATGTGTTTTTATTTTATTTTATTTTTATATATACTCCACGCAAGAATCCATGAGGAATAACTTACCAATTGAAGACCATACTCGCAAATATTACAGATGACGGATTTGGTCAATATCGTATTGTTATAGGGTTTTATCGATCGACCACGCTAGACCTCCAGGTCGGACAATTTAATATTTTCAAACATTTAAGTATTGTCGTTTTTCCCAAATGTTAATTTTTAACACGTTTCAATGCAAATAAAATGTCAAATCACAATTCCATTTACAAATCTTATCATTACTTAAAAGCTTAGATATTGTATGAAAGTACAAAGATGAGGAAGACGTATGAAACGACGTTGTAAAATATCCCCTCGACGCTTTGATAAAATACAACAACTTTTATTTTCGTTATTTGTTTTTGGGGTTTTATGCCGTATTGCGCTACCTCCTTCTTTAGCCATCGTTTCGGACAGCGTTGCAGTGTCCATAACCAGGGTAGATCCGGCAGATCCGACAGATAAATAAGAAGAATGGACAGTTGGCTAAAGAAGGAGGTAGCGCAACACGGCATAGCACCCCAAAAACATGTAACGAAAATGCTTTTGGTCGTGAAAATCTAAAAACTTACACAAAAACTTTTAGTTTTAAATTAATTAATTTGTATGTAGACCATTCCCCGATAAAGAAGTTTCTCGGAAACGCTAAAACTTTTTTTAAACACTCTCGTAATTTAAAAAAACTGTAATTTAAAAAATAACAGCGCGTGTTTAAAATATTTTATGTGATGACGCACAACTACCCCAGTGGCAGTAATGCTTAAGAAATCAAAATAAATTAGAAGGGGAGAAGACGGGAAAGTGGAAGTTTTTAAAGCGCCTGGCTACCATTATATTTTACACATAAACATAGCGACAGCTATGGAATAAAGAATAGAACACTAGAAATGCCTTCCACACAAATTTGAATGGAAACAAAAAAGGTTCCATTAAAGGTGAGCGTCCATCAGTTCGCGCCGGCCGCAACGCACGCACGGCACGCAACGGATTTTTCTATATCTTTATATAGAAAAATCCGTTGCCAGCACCGACCACTGGTATTTGCCAAGTTGACACAGTGCTGTACTAATTAATATAAAGATATAGAAAAATCCATTGCGTGCGTTGCAGCCAGTGCGGACAGATGGACCTTTAAGGTGAGCGTCCATCTTTTCCGCGCCGGCCGCAACGCACGCACGGCACGCATCTTTATATAGAAAAATCCGTTGCCCGCACCGACCACTGGTATTTGCCAAGTGGACACAGTGCTGTACTAATTCATAATATAAAGATATAGAAAAAATCGTTGCGTGCCGTGCGTGCGTTGCGGCCGGTGCGGACAGATGGACGTTCACCATTAACCCAACCGTCCAGCGTTCCCTCTCACTTACAGTCGCCTGAAATTGTGGTTCTTCATCCCATTTGAATTTCGAAAACACAGCTTTGTATGGAAATATAGGCTCAAATTAGCAAATATTTATATCATGAAAAACGTAATCAACTGTGTCTAATAACGTCTCGGTGCTGAATAGCGGTCCCCCTCCAAGGCAAAATTGAGGGTGTTTTTACAGTGGAATGAGCTGCAATTAACTATGTTCTAATACTAATATTTGGTTTTTTATGGATCTGGACACTTGTGAACCCACATTAACAAAGTATTTTGACCAACACAGTTGTCATAACTTCCACGAGAGAGTATTTTCTAACTCGATCTCACGCAAATTTTCATGCCCCGAAAGCGTTAACTTCTGCATAAACTGAGTGATCGGTGCTTTGGCTATTGACTATTGTCATTTTTTTTAAGTCACCTACAGACAGTTCAGCGTTTTTTTTGACGCATGTCACAAAATAAAAACAAAAAGTCCCCATATATACTAGAGTTAAGGAACATCTAAGGTGTTTAAATAATTATTTTTATTCTGAATTTGCTAACCACATTTTAGAAACAAATCATTATTTTGATATAAATAAAGGGTTAAAATATTTACGCACAAGCGGGTTTCCAATTAGATAATTTAGATAAATTAGACATTACAAAATATATTAAAAGTCAATTAAATATTATTAATAACCAATTTTATTTTTTATTTTTATCTGAAATACATTAATATTTTTTGAAAATAAAATATACTTAAGTCGCTTTTCTGCGATGTTTATTTCTTGAATTGATCAAAACATGCGGCTGGTGTTAAAAGTAAATTTAAACCATATCGCTATCTACATAAGGAGTGTTATTGTTAGCGGTCTGATGCCGAATTTTACACGACGTGGTGCATCGCTTTAATTTGTTGTTTAATTCATTTATGTACATAGGTATATGATGTTATTTCTCATTTGCTTGTACCTTTATGTATTCTACATCTGTAATGTCTTTAAAATATTGGTATTCAACTGTTTTATGCAAATATTAAAAATATTATAAACGTGAAAGATTGTATGGTTATATGAGTGTTTCTTACTCTTTCACGCAAAAACTACTGAATGGATTTTAATGAAACTTTACAATAATATAGCTCATACATCAGAATAACATAAGAACTAAATATATATAATAGTAAGCTCAGGCGTTATGAAATTTGTATAAATGAAAATGTGTGTATTTCATATATTTTAGCGGCAGGGAGGAAGGGCAGGGGAAGGGGAATGGAGGAGGTGGGGTTTGCGGAGAGGGAAGATACAAGGGAGGTGGAAGGCGGGGAAGGTGGAAGGGAACAGGAACGCACAGGAAAGGACATGCAAGGAGAATAAATTTATTTCTTTGAATGGCATTGCAACGCATGCCGGAGACCGGCTAGTATAATATAATAATAAAAATAAATAAATAAACACCATGATAATAAACCAGGATAGGATTGCAGGGGCGGGCAGGCACAATGATGTCCACCATTATAAATTAATACTATTGTACATATAACTAAAATGATACCGAATTCTTGAAAAGTAGAACACGAACGCCCTAGGCGCCTTGTAGAAGCGACGTCGTCACAGGGTCCCTGGGCCCGACCGGGAAAATGGAATGAAAACGAAGCAAGTTGTTTATTTGTCCTTTCTTAGTTTTGAACTTGCAAACTCTGGCTTTCGACTCAAAGAATTCTCCAGTTTTCCCAGGGGGTCATAATTTAATGTTAACGTATGTTTCTATGCATATTGCAGCGTAACCGTAGCTTTCATACATACGATATGACTCATTATGGATCGCGTCTGATACCGCTTAGTCAACACGTAACTACATTCGTTATGTTTATTTTATCAATATACCGTTCTTTACATTCATGTGAATTGCATTCGACAGTGTAAATCACGCAAACTGGGGCTCCACGCTATCAGTCCCTGACCTCATTCAAATAAATGAATAATCCAAAAAAAGTTAGTATGTAGAATCTAGACGGCAATTTTTATCATAAAAAATTTTAGCATTTTCATATTTTAGTGATAGAAAAATAACATCTAATTTTTCTGATGTATGAAACAGAAAAAAGAGTAACAAACAGTGTGATGTGTCTGGAAATTGACACTTTTTCTGGTTTTCAAGTTCAAAGCTTTGCAGCTTGCGATCTCCACAAGAGCTACGGAGCTTTGGGATTGTTTACTCATCGTTTGACCCTGTTAGATCCTGTCCAGATGGCGCGATTTGACTCGCGCGTTTTGTTTATAACTAGATGCAAATACAAGCCGCCCGAACGCGCGTGTCAAGTCAACACTCGCGCGTGGAGCGCAATCATACGCCGGACTCTCGCAATCGCACGTTTTGTACGTGAGCCGACAGCCTGGCAGCCATTGATAAATTGATACATCCATTATACGCGCGATCGTCAATGAATGTGGACCTCTCAATTAAAATTCAAACGGGCAGTTTGGGATATAGAATCTGAATATTCAAATAGATTAACAACAGAGGAGATATGTATTGTCTATTTGCTTTACGTATTTTTCCATCGACGCGCGACGGCACGCAAGTCAAAACAAATGCCTCGTGTCGAATACTGACGACTCAGTCCGCTCTCCACATTCGCGCGTAACATGCTAGGAAAACGCACCATGTAGACGCGCACATATTTCTAGCTCACGCATCGAGCACAATGAGAAAAAAAGTAAAACGCATCGAGAATAGATGAATAATGGAGACTATAAATCACCATAAAAAAGATTATTTGTTGATAGAAAAAAATAGCTTCTTCGGCGCAATTTCATCACGCTTTATTTCATTCTGCTTGTTATTTATAAATTATCCAAATCCAACACGTGCTAGCACCGTTATTTAATTGATTGTTTGATTTAAACTTTGCGATGTTTCTAATGGTAAATATAACTTTGATCTAACATTAATTGCTTATATGTTTATCTTATTTTAGATATTTTTACATGTTCATCAGTTGCACCACAAATATTTGAAGTGCTCTGATGCTTTTATAAAACATTTATTAAATTAGAGGAATAATCAAAAACACTGGTTTTCAACCAGCTCAACGTTTTCAAATTTCGGCGGTTCACGTTCGGTGGTTTAGCAGCCTGCCGCGACGCCATACGTCAAACAATATAGGTTCGCTTTTCTCAAGAGCTACTAAAGTACCGAAAAAGTTCTTGTAGCATTATACAGAGTAAGTTATCGCATCGCTAAATCAGGAAAAAATCATACATTTGCACAGGACTTTTTTTATTTTTTATTTAATGACAATATAAGATAAAGTAAAATTACAAAATAAGTAAAAATACCAAGTTATGTGGTTTGTTTACAGTCCTCCTCACTAGGTTTTTCTGTTCCGAGGCGGACTGTATGTTGCTGAATGGGTGCTGATCTTTATTTCGTCATCTTCTAGTTTCTTGATTATAGATAAACAATATAAACAAAATAAACAATAAGTAAAATATAAGTATTGGTTTGTTGTCTGCAGGTTGCATTGGGGTTACTTCATAATTTTAATGATTTCCTCATCGTCCTGTTTATTTAACCATAATTTGATATCTTTTTTAAACTTTTGTATCTCCATGGTGTTCTTAGTTTTAATTGGAAGGGCATTATATAATTTTGTCGCATGGACATTATGGTTTTTCTGGCCAAAAGATGTATTTAATTGCGGGATGTTAAGTAGTTTTGTGGATTTCGACCTTGTAGTGTAGGTGTGTTGGTCCACAGGGTATTGATATTTTTCTTTAAATTTGAGTAGTGCATTTTTTGAGTATAATTTAATAATGCTGATCACATTAAAGTTTTTAAAGATTTCTTTTGATGGAGTTTTTATGGGTACTTTTATGATTGTTTTTATTATTGCCTTTTGCGTTTTAGCTAGCTGCTTCATGTGAATGTTTGAGGCAGTTTCCCATCCTATAATTCCATATTCTATGCTTGATTGGCAAAGAGCATAGTATACTTTATATAGATCATTTTTATTAAGTATGTTGCGTATGTTTCTAAAGTAGTATACAAGCTTTGTAAGTTTCTTTGTGATGCTATTTATATGGAAGTCCCATCGAAGATTTTCATCGAAGACTTAATTATACTGTTTGCCAAAGACACTGTCTGATGCATGCTCGGCGACGAAATATCAAATAAAATAACAAATACACCGATTAGACAGCACTGTGTCCCGGCAAATTCAGGAAATGTCTCAAGATGTCGAGATGTCAGTTGTAGATAGAGTAAAAAAGAATTATTAATAAATATTTTTCTCTGCAAGTAGACGAAGATACAGACATTTCAAATCAGGCCGAACTTATTGTTTTTTTGCGATATATTCATAAAGAAAATGTAGAAGAAAATTTACTCTTTGGTCGTCCATTGCCTAAACGAACGACAGGTCAAGAAATTTTAAACAGTATAAATACATTTATTCTGAAAAAAAATCGACTGGTCCTGCTGCTATGGCATTTGCACCGATGGCGCCAAATCTATTCAGGCCTACGCTCTCTAATAAAAAAACGTAGCGCCAAACGCATCTTGGTCACACTGCTGCATTCACAGGCAAGCACTTTCAAAAAAACGCATCTCTAATGATTTGAAATTAGTTCTCGATGAATCAGTAAAAATTGAAAATTTCATAAAAGCGAAGCCTATGAACTATAGAATTTTTAAATAGCTATGTGAAAACATGTCGAGCTTAAGTAACAATCTTATCCTACAGATGGAAGCTCCATAGCCATCATGTGGCAAAGTATATATAAGCGACTATTTGGACTTCGACACGAAGTGCAGGTTTTTTTTAAACTAACTCATTTCATCTCTCATCAAAAATGCATGATTCCACATGGCTTTGTGGTATCTTCAAGGAGACACCATCACAGTATTTGCTGTTGGAGATCGTATTGAGGCAATGCTGAAAAGATAGATTTATAGATATCTTATTGTAGAAAGCAATCACTTTGTGGTTTGACATATTTAATAAAATAAAATACTGTTTTGTTTAAAACCACGAGTTATATTAATTTTTTGAACCGACCGGTTTCGCTTTACTCAAGCATCATCAGGGTACAAATTAATACAGTATTAATTTGTACCCTGATGATGCTTGAGTAAAGCGAAACCGGTCGGTTCAAAAAATTAATAAAACTCGTGGTTTTAAACAAAACAGTATTTTATTTTATTATAGATATCTACCATTCAAAACAAACGCTTTGAGTTATTTGAATGCCTCCATAATTTGCACATCGATTGTGACTTGGAAAAATACGAAATTGTAAAAATCGATAATATTAAATATTTGCATTTCTAAAAACAACATTTCTGAAATATTTCCTAAAAATCAGTAAATAAATGCATTGGCTGCGAAACCCTTTCAGGGATGATGTAACAATATCGACAAACCTAGAAATAAGAGAATCTCGAAAAATCTCTAGAAATAAGAGAAGCTCTAAAAATATTAATACCGTTCACAAGCACGTATTTGAATATTTCACGTGAAAATTCATTTTCTTCCTATGCGTTTATTAATATCGCAATCGCCTGAATGCTGAACCAGACTTAAACTAACCAAACTTTGCTCTGCTAAGCAAACTCAAGGGTCACATTGACTGTATGCTAACATTGGGGATGTAAGAAATCGGGCTTTTATTTTAACTACTGATAAAAAAGCAACATTTTTTCTACAAAATTTTTTGAAGTTGAAAAAAATCATCCTCTCAATACACTTTGTGAGCTTGGAGCTGTGTATGGAAAACATTAATGTTTTTCGACAAAATAAAAACAGGTGTCAAAACGTATTCATTTTCGCATGTAGAATCACTGGATAAAAATGGCCAAAGTCGTGATAAACTCTGTATAAAATTGCATTATTTGTACTTGTGTGACTTTATCATATGAGAGTATTAAAAAATTACAAATGAAACATGTCTTTCATTACACTTGATAGATACAGGGTACGGGGTACAACAGGTACGGGGTATACAAGATGGAAAAGGGTACGGGGTACAACAAGTTCTTAGTAAGGGTTAAGGGGTGCGCAGGCTCAAAAAGGTTGAAAACCGCTGATCTAAAATATCAAAGAAAAAATAATGTATGTTATTTATTATTATTTTTTTTAATTGATAAACTAACGTTTAAACAAGATTTTTATGCATAGCACAAAGGGTAGATAACAAATATTATAATCAATAATTATCAGCCTGAAACACTCATCTACATTGAAAAAATCTTCCGAGAAAAGATACTGGCCGCCAACGAATATTGGCGGCCAGTATCTTTTCTCGGAAGATTTTTTCAATGTAGATGAGTATTTCAGGCTGATAATTATTGATTATAATATTTGGTATGTTATTTAACTTCAAAATATTAGATCAAAACCTTGCTGTTAGTGACAATCGCTTATGTAGGACTGTAGATGGGTAACTTAAATAATAGGACTATAAACAAGTATCTGGATGAACAGAGCTAAAGTCCTCTTCCCCATCTCCCCCCCCCCCCCTCCCATAGTCTTTCTGGCTCCAGATGGTTGGGAGCAGTTGGGACACCTGTAGGGTATTCACAAAAAAATAATCTTAACTGCTCCTTTCCCTTGCCTCTCTTCCCATTCCAACACTCTTCACATTCACACACAACACATTTTTATGTCGTCATCATATTAGTATTGCAGAATTGTCTTGAAGATAAAACCTATACTATATCCGAACTGATCGATAATCATATTAAGATGAAGTGTATTTATTGTTATCATTTTTAATTTGTGGTACTCACTTTTAATTATTTTATAAGTACATAATATACATAAACATGTAGAAGTACATAATATACATAGACCATGTGTAAGTGACTTCACCGTTGTTTGATAATGCTTTTGGAAGACGTAACAGCTGTCACGAATAATAATACACAGCAGAACTAGTTTATAAATAAACATTTTTTTTCAAATATATCTTTTTGAATTTCACCTTTGTTTGTTGGACGCGGAATCCTGGAAGTGGAATTTAATCAATTTTCCGACGTCTGATCGAGCAAAAACTCGGCAAATAGACTCGTTGTGGATGACAATGTATTTTATCAACCTTTGGTGGTGGTCGCCCACAAACACACGAAAGTATACTTTTTTTTTTTAAATTCGAAGAAATGAAGGCACTTTATATGCGAAATAAAACTCGATTTTAAAAATCGGAATTTGCCAAGGTTTGTAGCGCGGTTGATTCCGATCACTGGGACTGGGAATAAAGGTTCAAACCTCAATAAAAAGATTTAAAAGCCATTTGAAAATACATTTATTATCGAAAAACATTGTTTTTTTACAAATTTTTTGATACTGAAAAAAAAACTATAAAAGAATATTAAACGTTTTGTTTCTAAAATAGTGTGAGGCATTCGACATTGATAACACAAAAAATTCCGCGAAAGCTATACAACTCCTCGAACGGGTCCAAAGATAACTACTCTTAAAGTGATTTAGCCACCAAGGGACTGCATTATGGGATAAGGGTACGTGCCAGTAGGAACATGCCGCCAATGTCCGCTATATAATAGTTACGCCATTCAGTACGGGACTCCGGGCTCCGGGCTCGAGTTAAGTGGAATAGTGTAATGGAAGCACTCATAACGCTGTGCACGGCCGTATAATGCCGTGCATACCGCCTGTCATTCATCTGGATAATTGAAGCATGTATTATTATATATCTATATGTTCGAGTATTGTGATTGCAAGCTGCAATGCCATTCAATCGAGAATATTGCCATGCAGATACCTACCTTTCGCAACCGCATGCAGCGAACATATCAAGTATTTATATGGTATCACCAAAGATAATAGAATACGGAAACACCGTGATTTATTAAAAGCGTTTAACCAGCCAGCGGCCGAAAATCCACATTTCGTCGAAATATGTTCTTACGATCGTAAGTACCAGCTTTTTAAAATTATAACTCAATATCACGTATGGAATGTGGGAATCATATGGAATGTGGGAATCATAGGGCTATAAGCCTTCTTAGTTCAGTCGGCAAGCTATATGGTAGAATATTGATTGAAAGGGTAAGAATGGAAACGAAAGATAAAATATGGGATGTGCAAGGTGCTTTTATGAGTGGAAGAGGGTGCATGGACCAGATTTTCTCATTGCGTATGCTCACTGAGAAGTTTCTTGCAAAAAACCAGAAATTCTTCTGTGCCTTTGTAGATCTACAAAAAGCATACGACCGAGTTGACAGGAAAAAGCTATGGAAGGTATTGTCCAAGTATGGAGTGAATACGAATCTCATACAGGCAATTGCGTCTCTATATGAGGGAAGCGTTGCATGTATTAGGGTGAACGGCGATTTTACGGGGTGGTTTGACATCACGAAAGGTGTTAAACAAGGCTGCGTAATGTCGCCGTGGTTATTCAATCTATACATGGATAATTGTATGCAAGAATTGAAAGAGATGGGATTGGGCGCGAAATTAAGTAATCTGAAAGTATGTTGCCTTTTGTATGCTGATGATGCGGTGCTGATATCTAACAGTATGGAAGATCTACAGTCTCTCGTGTCAAGGATGAACGAAGTATGTATGAAGAATGAGTTAATGATGAATGTAAGTAAGTCTAAAGTCATGGTGTTTGAAAGAGAGAGTACGAAAACAGTATGCAATATAGTTGTGAACGATGAATGCTTGGAGCAGGTGGATGAGTTTGTTTATTTGGGAAGTATGTTAACGAGAGATGGGAAGGCTGAAAGAGATATTGAAAGAAGGGTGAATGCAGGTAACTCTATTAATGGAGGACTGAACGCCGTTGGCACCAACAAAAAACTGTCCAAAGACGCGAAACTAGCCGTCCATAATGGAGTACTGGTACCTACCCTGATGTATGGCAGTGAGGCATGGAACTGGCAGAGGAAGGATGAAAGTAGACTGAATGCTGTAGAAATGAGATCCCTGAGGCGTATGTGTGGTAAAACCATGTATGATCGTGTGAGAAACGCGGAGATCCGCAAAGAATGCAAGGCTGATGTAAGCGTAATGAGTAAGATCAAGAAAGGAACGCTCCGATGGTTCGGGCATGTAGAGAGAATGAACGAGGAAAGGAGTGTAAGGAGAATATATGATGCAAATGTGAATGGTAAAAGAAGTCGGGGACGTCCGAGAAAGACATGGCACGACCAAGTGAATCAGATACTTGAGTCGGGCCATGTGAAGAGTCGGAATAATAGAAGAGCATGTATGAGACGGTGTATGAATGTGAACGAGGCAAGGAGTGTGTGCCAAGACCGAGTTGTTTGGCGGTCCGTCCTCTCTGCCTACCCCTGCGGGGAAACGGCGTGATGGTTAGTTAGTTAGTTAGTTAACTCAATATCGATTTTATTTCATTCCAAATTTGCTTTAATTTATACCTACATCAATAAAAGCTGAAAGGCGTGTTGATAAAACTATTAAAATGATGTACTTTTTGTTATTATTTTTTGATCATAATGTCATGTATTTATCAGTTTTCAATAATAATACAGTAGTTATCTTTGGACCCGTTCGAGGAGTTGTATAGCTTTCGCGGAATTTTTTGTGTTATCAATGTCGAATGCCTCACACTATTTTAGAAACAAAACGTTTAATATTCTTTTATAGTTTTTTTTTCAGTATCAAAAAATTTGTAAAAAAACAATGTTTTTCGATAATAAATGTATTTTCAAATGGCTTTTAAATCTTTTTATTGAGGTTTGAACCTTTATTCCCAGTCCCAGTGATCGGAATCAACCGCGCTACAAACCTTGGCAAATTCCGATTTTTAAAATCGAGTTTTATTTCGCATATAAAGTGCCTTCATTTCTTCGAATTTAAAAAAAAAAAGTATACTTTCGTGTGTTTGTGGGCGACCACCACCAAAGGTTGATAAAATACATTGTCATCCACAACGAGTCTATTTGCCGAGTTTTTGCTCGATCAGACGTCGGAAAATTGATTAAATTCCACTTCCAGGATTCCGCGTCCAACAAACAAAGGTGAAATTCAAAAAGATATATTTGAAAAAAAATGTTTATTTATAAACTAGTTCTGCTGTGTATTATTATTCGTGACAGCTGTTACGTCTTCCAAAAGCATTATCAAACAACGGTGAAGTCACTTACACATGGTCTATGTATATTATGTACTTCTACATGTTTATGTATATTATGTACTTATAAAATAATTAAAAGTGAGTACCACAAATTAAAAATGATAACAATAAATACACTTCATCTTAATATGATTATCGATCAGTTCGGATATAGTATAGGTTTTATCTTCAAGACAATTCTGCAATACTAATATGATGACGACATAAAAATGTGTTGTGTGTGAATGTGAAGAGTGTTGGAATGGGAAGAGAGGCAAGGGAAAGGAGCAGTTAAGATTATTTTTTTGTGAATACCCTACAGGAGTCCCAACTGCTCCCAACCATCTGGAGCCAGAAAGACTATGGGAGGGGGGGGGGGGAGATGGGGAAGAGGACTTTAGCTCTGTTCATCCAGATACTTGTTTATAGTCCTATTATTTAAGTTACCCATCTACAGTCCTACATAAGCGATTGTCACTAACAGCAAGGTTTTAAGAAAAAGTTGGACATGCGTTTGACGTTATTCCTGGCTTTAATACGGATTTCTGGGGGAAATCCGGGGTACAGAAAGTTGAAAGGTCGGTTTCGGAGTTTGCCTTATAAGGTGGTAGAAATCTTGCCGAAAGATCGTTTTGACGTGTACAAAAGTTGAAAGGTCGGTTTCGGAGCTTGCCTTATAAGGTGGTAGAAGTCTTGCCGAACGATGGTTTTGACGTGGTGGGTAAGAGACCCAATCGCAGCACTCACAGAGTGATGGTCGCATATGAAAATATGAGGAATTGACCGGGTGAACAAATTTCTGCAATGGTCAGGAAAGGCGAGCAGGGTAATCTGTTTGTCAGTACCATTTTGGGGTTGAAAAAAATTTCAATCCCTGTAATATTTTTTTTTATTCTTTTCTTTTAGCTTCCTGCTTTGAGGTCAAAGCAGTGGTCAGTATGGCCGTGTTAGCAGCATGTTTGAATATTGCCGCTTCACACGTTTACGGCTCCAGAGGTACTGCTATCGCCTCTGGCGGCCAACGGGGAGACTACACCGTCTACAGCGGCCGGTAAAGGAGAGTACTACCAACAACACGGACAGCCAACGGCTGGATTTACAAATGGCGGAACGCGGAATATAATCTTGCTGATTCTTGAATGTTGTTATTGTCAATTAACGTGGAGACAATATATTTCATCATAAATATTAACTTAGCGTTTTATTATTGCTAATAATACTATGTACCATTAATTTCTGTAGTTCGTTTGTAAACATCTTATAAAATACATAAGAGCTTATTCGCGCGATAATCGGCTAGGCAGCGTTGAAAAATGCAGTATATAACTTCTCTTGCACCACTACGTCTTGGTTTGTTCATTTTTATTCAATTCAAACAATGCACAGGCAAACAATGAAAAAAAAACATTAATTGAGCGTTTTCCAATGTGTTCTACACGATTTAAGTCAGTAAAGCCAAGAGCCATACAAAATGTCATTGACAAAACGAGTATTTCGGTGTTACCATAGTAATGAAAAAATTTAGTTCCAAATTAATGAATTTCTACATTTTCTTGCCAAACTATCGCTTTCGTCGGCAGCAAAGGAACCGGTTCCATATAACTGAGACAGGATTATCGACCATCTCTAAGCTAAACAAAAGGCAACTGACAGTTGGCCGTTTGTGTACCGCGCCTGATAATAATAATCTGTTCGTTTTTTGATTATTTCCTTTCTGAACGTGCCGTATATTCGATTATTCTCAACACTTTCCCAGTTTAATCCAGGATTTGATAGGACAAGTTTAACTTCAATTTGGAAAATTTTCATTATTTTTCAGACAACAAATATCCTGAAATTCATCATTGGCAATAAGGACTTCGAATTCGCGTAAATCTTCAATGTGGGTAACAAGGAAAATAATACAGGGAGTATTTCCTTTTCAATTGAAATACTAATTTTAATGAATAATAAATAAGTACAATGTATTATAAAACGTGTTATTGAATAAATCATTTATGGATGCATTCAGAGTCGCTTGACGCCATTTAGTATTATTGAAGCAAATTCAAATCTGCCGGTGGGAAATGGACTTCAAACTACGTCACCACTTTTTAGCCAATCACCGCTCTATCCCCTCGACGCACAATGGGGTGGATGACCCTGAAAATTGGCATCAAATCAGGGGTTGTAATTACATCAAACCTTTTTCGGTTTTTAGTTCCGAATAGACATGTTGATAAAAATAAGTGAAATTTTTTTTTGGAAAAGTAACCCATATTTAGTACAAAAATATTTATTTGAAAAATATATGATAAACTAAATCAGTAACAAAGCTCACTTCATTTCACAAGCTATTTATTTACAGTTATACACAGAATAGATCGTCTTCGTCATCTTGTGATAATATACTATCATAATCACTACTTGGTTCAACTACCGAATCATTCCCGGTAGTCGCATTAGGGTCTGGTAACTTTAGCATTAGCAGTACTTCTTTTGGAATTGTTTTCACTATCCTTTTGTTCATTTTTTCCAAGCTGGAATTAACTGGATCCGACGAAATCTCACTCAAAGAATCGATGA
This sequence comes from Limnephilus lunatus, assembly GCA_917563855.2. Taxonomy (NCBI): domain Eukaryota; kingdom Metazoa; phylum Arthropoda; class Insecta; order Trichoptera; family Limnephilidae; genus Limnephilus; species Limnephilus lunatus. The sequence continues at coordinate 70,170,304 of OU830598.1, read as the reverse complement.
AGGACTTTGCATTCCATCGTTCAGCTATGTGATCTAGCAATTTATGGTTGTAATTTCACTTCATCACTGAAGATTCCGTGACCGTTGTGCATTCGCTTTAAGGGCAATATTTTTTCTTAGCTCCTTGTACAATTGTATAGGAAGGAAATACTTCTTTATTATTTTCCCTTATTAAACTGTATTGGTAACGTCTAAGATTGGCATCTACAATCAAAGGAAGTGCTTCATCATCAATTAATACCTTTTTGTTTTCGGTTTTATCGGTAAAAGCTTTTCTATATTTCTTTGTTCTGTTCGGCGCACTTAACGTAACTTCTTTGACTACAGTCAATGCTGTTGCTTTACCTGCTCACCGAAAACTCATGTGGGTAGCAGTACTAGATGTTTAAGATCGAAATATCGTAGTTTTTGAGGTCTCGTATGATCACACGTTTTTTGTTTTTATTATTTCTGGTAGAGACTTATAATTTTATCCTTGTAAGACCTTTCAAGCCATTCTTTATTCTTTAATATTAAGGTGTCATAGTTTCTGCGATACTTCAACTATCTGGTTTTCAATTAACAACAGAATACAGCTATCGGGTCCGCCATCTAAAGTTTTTTTTTTCAACTAGTGCTTATTTCGTGAATGGTAACACTTAGCTCATGTCTGATTTGACAGATAATTAGTTTTATCCTTCCGCTGAGCGAATATGGTTGTGTATACGCTTGAACAACGCTGGGAAATATTGCGACATTACTTTGAAAATCATGGTAATGTTGCAGAATGTGTGCGAAAATTGCTTACGGTTTTTGGAAGAAGAGAAGCACCGTCAGCTCCGTATGTTCGTTATCTTGTGAAAAAAGTGAAAGAAACTGGCATCCTCATCGATAAACCAAAGCGTGAAAAGCCAAAAACAGTGCGTACACCCGAGAATATCGATGCTGTGGCAGAAAGTGTGCGTGAAGCGCCATCAACATCAATTCACCGTCGTTCTCAACAATTGAACATTTCGGAGACATCATTGAGACGAATTTTGCATAAAGACCTTGGTATGACGCCATACAAAGTCCAATTGGTTCAGGAGTTGAAGCCAACTGACCATCCAATGCGTTTTCGCTTCGCTGAGTGGGCCTGCGATCGACTTACAGAAGATGCCGATTTTGCCAAAAAAATCATCTTTTCGGATGAAGCTCATTTTGATCTTGGCGGGTATGTAAACAAGCAAAATTGTCGTATTTGGGGCACAGAAAACCCGCACGCATACATTGAAAAGCCGGTACACCCAAAACTAGTCACTGTTTGGTGCGGATTTTGGTCCAGAGGCATAATTGGGCCATTTTTCTTTGAAAATGAGCAAGGAGTGGCCGTTACAGTCAATGGCGATCGTTATCGGGCCATGTTGAACGAATTTTTGTTCACAAAAATTGAAGAGGAGGATATTGGCAACATTTGGTTTCAACAGGACGGCGCTACGTGCCACACAGCCGAAGCTACACTCGATGTTTTTTATAGCATTTTCAAAAAAAAAAAGTTATTTGGCGGACCCTATATTTTATTAAAAAGTTCTTTTTGATTCAGAAGGTCAGAAGGTGAGATGTGTATCTATGAGATGTTTTTTCAGGAATTTTACTATTCATCAAATTTCTTAACGCCAGAGTTATGTCTCATATGTCTTCATAATCAAGTATAACTCGAATTTAGTGTGAACCACTGCAGAAATCGTATATATAACAAAACACACTGATTATAAGACTAGAACCATTTTTTTATGAAAACTGATAGTCCTCACTTTAAGGTACTCTAATTTAAAAAGTTGTACATGATAGCAACATCTTATAATTTAATCTAGTAGCTAAGATAATAAAGTATACAAAACAAATAATAATATGATGGCATCTGGTGGAACTTTTAACTATTTGCCTCGATATTTTATATATTTACAAAAAATATTTCATTAAAATGGGTGTTTGTTTTAATTAAAAATTTTGCCATATCGTACGAAGTTTTCAAAAACTACTATAATATAATAAAAGAACATACACGGTCTCCCGCACAAACGTCAAGTTCAAACTGATCTCCTTCCGTCAGTATCACGATAAGGGTGACACGCTTAGGGGAAATAATGAAAAATTTAATGAACTTCAAAACTAACATACTTTTTTATTGTAAAGAACACTTGACTTTCTGAATTTCGGCCAACGCGGTCCATAGAGCTACCCCATTGTGCGACGAGCTAACCTAGTTAAATACATTTTCTACGAACATTACCTATGGCAGCTAGTTTGTGGAAGAACGTTGTATAATGTTGTTTATCAAAATCACGAAGCATGGTTTAATTCCAGGTAACAACGATAGAAAACCAACATCTTATGGCTTAACTGGAAATACTACATGCCGAGAAGCTGAATGATGCAGGAAAGTAGTATTTTCCCAGAAAAATATTAAAGCCTGGTTTATCCATTGAAACAAGTATCTAAATTTATGTTAGAAGAGCACGCTGCTTTCTGTAAAATAAGAAAAGTAAAAAAAATACATATTTTGCAGAATAATGTTGCGTGTGAATTTTTTTATTTACAACACTTTTCTGAAACTGTTATTGAATGTACCTGGTTTCGTTTATTCCATTCTTCTAGTAACAAGAATATCGTTGGATATAACTTTATTTCAGGCAAAGCGCTAATGAATAGTACAGTTTGGTTAGGTTTTTGATTTAAGATAGCTGTGGTAAGGAACATTAATTTATGGTGTTACAGGATTTTTAAATAATCGTTTAGCATTATTTAAAATATTTCCAATAAAGCTCTGTTTTTTCGTTAGTCATTCACTATTTTATCTCCCACCATCCCCAATATTTAGATGGTAAAGTATCACAAGCGGATGGAACTTTTGTTTGGTTTTAACTTGAAAATTTTATAAACTTTTGAATAATGTATGACAGTAGTGAGTTATTAAAATTGTATGCAAGATGAAAAGGCTCTGCGCTTCATAGTAAATTTTATGCATTATGCATAAATTCATCCACAATGATCTTGCAGCACTAAAAGCTTACTATTTTAATGAACTTCGAAGTTGGAGGAAAACTTTATTTACATTTTTCGTCAAAGCTTAGAAGAAGCGAACTATGCTAATGCACTTTAAAAAAATGCTAACAAGAATACGCGCTGTGCTTAATGATGAGTGATATAATATCAAAAATACTAATTTCGGTTGTGTGTCTGTAGCTCCGGTGTAATAACCGACTACCATAATACGGGCATGTGCCTAGCGTGGTAGTCGAATCACCTGTAAAACTGTACACAAATTATATGATGAATAAAGAAAAAAAAAAAACTCTAGAACTGGGATTTGCTTTGAATTTAATTAGCATTTTCAAAATTGGAACTGTTTGTTTGGAAATTCAGACAAGCTGTAAAGGCTGTACCTACCGGAAAATTATTATTGTTTTGTCTTTTCTCAGTTGGATTTAATATCCCGTGATTTTTCACGGGTCTGCACTATAATTGGTATATTTTAAGTATATTATTATAATAAAAAATCAAGCCGCCTTTAGTAACCACTTGAGCGATTTTTGACATATTATGGCAATTTTTTTTTTTTACATTAACACCACACAGGAGGCCCCGAGGAAAATAATTTCCCTCAGGGCCTATGTCATCTTTGAGGATGCTGTGTGGAGGGTCTTTTTGAGGAAAGGAAGGAGTTAACATGGGTCTTGAAGAGACTCATGTTGTAGGAGGGAGGAAACACAGAGGCTGGTAAATCGTTCCACAGCCGAGCTGTTGAACTCAAGAACGAATCTTAAAAACGACCCGTTCTCATGTGACTTATATCAACCATGTACAAATGTTGGGCGCGTGTTTGGCGTGTTTCCCGACTATGCACCGGTGCCGAAGGTATCAATGACGCTAGTTCCTCGGAGCATCTTACATTGTAATACCGGTAGAATAAGGACAGCATTCCCACCTGAAGCCTGTGCTCTAAAGATTGCAATCCGTCTGTTATTATAGTTGAGTTATTATAGTGATTTTCACGGGTCTGCGGTGGGGTGAAATGCTAAAGACGGTTTGTTTCATAGAATTTTGACAATTCATCAAAAATTACGTTCAAAATTATGAGAAAGTTCTGTTGAAGTTCTGTTAATATTTCATCGCGGGCCGGTTGTTTCACAGCACTGGTGGCTGAGCTGGTATCGCGGCTGGTTCCCACCTAGACGACGGGGGTTCAATTCCTCGGTTGGTCAAGTCTTCCATCACGACACAAAGAACACTTACCGTTTATTGTGGCGGTAGTAGGTGATTTTAAAATATTGTCAGGTTATTAGCTAGGAGATGCTTGTCTTTCTTTATAAAAAAAAGACGTTCAATAGGACTTTTGTGTAATAATGAATAATAACTTTGAAATTTAATTGATTATTACGAATGATAAACAACCTGTCTTAAGTGTTTTTAAAATAAGCAATTCCTTTTTTATATCATGTAAGAGCACGGAATACCCTAAGTCAAACTAAGGAACTATACTTAAAAAGGAAAAAAAAGCGGGAGAAAAATGCGAAGTACCTGGCTATTCAGATCTGTTCACTAAAAATAGTTAAATTCATTTGTAGCAACCATTCGAATCTAAGCCTATCAATCACCCAAGATTAAGGTTAAATTTTGTTGTGAGGTTATCATTTACTTTCACAAAAACCGAGAGCCGCCAGTCGGTGGTTTACTCATGCGGTATAATTTACACTTTGATTTACGACAAATATAAATAACTCTATTCCAATCCGAAAACCTTCATTCGCAAGAAAGGGCCTGAAATCTCACCAGTCGAATTCTCCACCAAAGTGTTAATAATAAATTCTCATGTACGTTTATATTTTTTTATGATTTTATTTAAACTAAAATTAAAATTCTGTAACATACGTTTACCAGATAATGTATTGTTTTATTTTACTGCATGATTATATGATTTGAAATGGGTGTTGTATTATACAATATTTTTTTTTTAAATTGAACAAATCAGCCAACGAACTATGGTATAACCTTTTTATACTAAAAATAAACATTTTTCTCAAAATTTAAAACACACATTTATAGGATAAAAAAACAATCTTTTGAAATCAATTTATAATTTTTTTGTGGAAAAGAGTCAACATGATTTAAAAATGATATATTTCTGGTTTTCTCTGTTTATACGCTCTTAACGCTGTCAAGCCGTTGATTTTGCGTAGTAAACATATATGGAAATGGAAACGGGCGATATTGGGAGTATATTTTGATCTTCGATGATATGCCACACGCAAAACATTTTATCTCTGTGTAGGAACATTTTGGTAATTTCCCTCGTCGAGTTTTGGACGTACGAACCGTAGTCAAGTATTCGAGAGAAATTACTATAAGAAGGATTTCAACAAAATTTTCAAATCAAGTCGGATGTTCATGAAACATTTTGCACACATAGACTAAAGAAGGATACTAGTAATTCCTTCCACGTATATTTGAATGAAAGCGAATTTCACCATTATATTTGTACCTTTTGGTTCTAGACACTTTTACTTACCCAAAATAGTATAATGATAATTGGATAATTTAATGAGAGCGCCTTTTTGTGAAAAATCACCCCAAGGCGCTGTACAACTTATTATGAATTCTTAGGCTCTATCTATGTTTACTATTTACAAAAATATACAGAAAACATACTTCTTCGGTAGGTCACTTCCGATAAAAACACTTTAATTAGAAAGTTTATGCTTGGAGAAGTGACGGCTTTGTACGCGTTGGACATTATACATTATACAGGTTGTCCGGGGGTAAATGCATTAACTTCGGGAGGAGATACGACATGATGCCAGGAGTAAAAAAGATTTAAAACTTCTTACGAAATTCTAACTTTTTTTTCCCATACAAAAAGACGTGGGTACCTACTAAAAATCCTTAGTGTGAGAGCCTGCCGGGCACGATTGTGGCAACATTGCATGGTTGTGATTGACCCGTATCGTAACAGTGGAAAGTAATAAAGCTGGCCGCACACACCGGTCAATTTTTTTTCACTTCAAAACTACCCCTAAAAGTTGGAATTTCGAAAAAAAAACGAGTGTGCTTTGGACCACACGACTGAAGTAAAACTTCACTAACTTACGCCGTCCATTGACAATATAACAATAACAGGAATAAAAATATCCCCATCCCCTCAAAATCCCCATCAACTCAACTCAACTCTCAACTCTCAACTCTCAGCTCTCAGCTCTCAGCTCGCAGCTCTCAGCTCTCAGCTCTTATCTCTCAGCTCTCAGCTCTCAGCTCTCAGCTCTCAGCTCTCAGCTCTCAGCTCTCAGCTCTCAGCTCTCAGCTATCAACTCAACTCAACTCAACTCAACTCAACTCAACTCAACTCAACTCAACTCAACTCAACTCAATTCAACTCAACTCAACTCAACTCATATCATTGATTAGGGTTTCACATTGATTATGTTTCATATTAATTAGCGTGTCATATTTTTTCGTAACGTTTCATTTTTTTTCGTAACGTTTCATATTTTTTCGTAACGTTTCAAAACGTATTCATCATTTTACCCCCAAGTGTCGAGCGTGCGTAAAGAAGTTTTACTTCAAAAAGTAATTTATCTTTTTTATTTATACTATCATGTAGAATCACCTCCCGAAGTTAATGCACTTAACCCCCGGACACCCTGTATTTAAAACACTAGATATATGCAAGATTTTACATTTGTTACCCCCGTCACTGTTAGTATTAAATTTATTTATTTCAACATATACCGTACAACATGTATAATTAACATAATTATGAGAAGATTCGTTGCACGGTAGAATTGATATTTATTTTGAAAGATTGGAGAATTTAGGACTCTTTAGGGCTGGATAATTTTTATGAAATGAACTAATGCATCGCCTTCCCTTTTGAATTTCATAAAGATGGTCAAACACGTATGAAACACTACGAAATTTAATCAAATAACGATCAGAGTTTTTGATCACAAAGCACTCTCTCATGGCATGTTTAGACACAAAAAAAATTATTAGGTTGCTATGAACAATTAGAACCTAAAAAAATGTACATATACCATTTTTTAAGTAAAAATTCTTTACGCACGCTCGACACTTGGGGAATAAAATGATGATACGTTGCGAAAAAATATGAAAGGTTACGAAAAAATATGAAACATTACGAAAACATATGAAACATTACGAAGAAATGTGAAACGCTAATCAATGTGAAACGCTGAGTTGAGTTGAGTTGGTGGGGATGTTGAGGGGATGGGGATATTTTTATTCTTGTTATTGTTTTATTGTTAATTGACGGCATAAGTTAGTAAAGTTTTACTTCAGTCGTGTGGTCTAAAGCCCACTCGTTTTTTTTAAACATTTAAAACATTTTTATTTAATAAATTGTTTTTTTCTAAATGAAAATAATTTCTCTCACTATGTCATCTTTATGGATGCTGTTTAGAGAGTCTTTAAGGAAATAAAGGCGAGAAAGTCCTGGGAATAGGTATGAGGGTAGGGAAGGAATTTAGAGGTCAGTGTTTCCAGGAGTAACCGACGTATCAATTCACTCCTCCCGCTGCAGTGCCAGTCGATGGATCGAGAGAGAGGGGAGAGGTACCGGGCACCCCTGCTAAGTCGCCACACAATTGGTGTGTCCTATGACAAAGGTATTGGCTATGTAATAAGTAGTTCCCGACCAAACCAACCTCCTAAACAGATGCTCTAAACGAGTACTTTACCACCGATTCACACCGAAATGCTCCAATGAGGAATTTCGTTTCGCTGTGATCCTATTGATTAGATAGGTACTGTACTAATCTAGAGAATACATAATAATTTTAATTGTTACATTTTAAATTTTATTTATAAGTAGAGAATTTCAAGCAACAGAAAATTAAATGATACCGTTGGTATGATGCAACAAAATAAACATTTCATTTTTGAAACGGTTGCTTTCTTACGCTGATTTTAATTAAAAAGCGTTACCTGCAAATGCCCCAGTGAAAATTTAATCTAAATTAGAAAACTGTAACTAACATTAAGAAAATAATACTTGATTCATTTCATGAAAACCAGTCGGCAAAATGAAACCATTCCTAACGTAGGTATTCAAACTAAGGCATTCCTGCCAACACCGGCCCTCTTCACGTTTAAGGCTCTGGGGGAAGTTGAAAATCTGACGGAATGATAAATTGACGTACATTTTTTAAGACACGCCTTAATTTATTTGGTGGAGAATTCGACTGGTGAGATTTCAGGCCCTTTCTTGCGAATGAAGGTTTTCGGATTGGAATAGAGTTATTTATATTTGTCGTAAATCAAAGTGTAAATTATACCGCATGAGTAAACCACCGACTGGCGGCTCTCGGTTTTTGTGAAAGTAAATGATAACCTCACAACAAAATTTAACCTTAATCTTGGGTGATTGATAGGCTTAGATTCGAATGGTTGCTACAAATGAATTTAACTATTTTTAGTGAACAGATCTGAATAGCCAGGTACTTCGCATTTTTCTCCCGCTTTTTTTTCCTTTTTAAGTATAGTTCCTTAGTTTGACTTAGGGTATTCCGTGCTCTTACATGATATAAAAAAGGAATTGCTTATTTTAAAAACACTTAAGACAGGTTGTTTATCATTCGTAATAATCAATTAAATTTCAAAGTTATTATTCATTATTACACAAAAGTCCTATTGAACGTCTTTTTTTTATAAAGAAAGACAAGCATCTCCTAGCTAATAACCTGACAATATTTTAAAATCACCTACTACCGCCACAATAAACGGTAAGTGTTCTTTGTGTCGTGATGGAAGACTTGACCAACCGAGGAATTGAACCCCCGTCGTCTAGGTGGGAACCAGCCGCGATACCAGCTCAGCCACCAGTGCTGTGAAACAACCGGCCCGCGATGAAATATTAACAGAACTTCAACAGAACTTTCTCATAATTTTGAACGTAATTTTTGATGAATTGTCAAAATTCTATGAAACAAACCGTCTTTAGCATTTCACCCCACCGCAGACCCGTGAAAATCACTATAATAACTCAACTATAATAACAGACGGATTGCAATCTTTAGAGCACAGGCTTCAGGTGGGAATGCTGTCCTTATTCTACCGGTATTACAATGTAAGATGCTCCGAGGAACTAGCGTCATTGATACCTTCGGCACCGGTGCATAGTCGGGAAACACGCCAAACACGCGCCCAACATTTGTACATGGTTGATATAAGTCACATGAGAACGGGTCGTTTTTAAGATTCGTTCTTGAGTTCAACAGCTCGGCTGTGGAACGATTTACCAGCCTCTGTGTTTCCTCCCTCCTACAACATGAGTCTCTTCAAGACCCATGTTAACTCCTTCCTTTCCTCAAAAAGACCCTCCACACAGCATCCTCAAAGATGACATAGGCCCTGAGGGAAATTATTTTCCTCGGGGCCTCCTGTGTGGTGTTAATGTAAAAAAAAAAAATTGCCATAATATGTCAAAAATCGCTCAAGTGGTTACTAAAGGCGGTGTCATACTTCCTGGGGCCAGGGTGATACTGAAGCCACGTAGGGTCCAGTGTTATACTTCTGGTCTCCAGAAATATGTCCCTCCCGGGGGGGGACAAGTGTTAAGCAGGCCCCCCGGGGGCAATATGCCTCGGCTTGGAAGGCTCAGCTCAGGGTCGTAGGGCTCCTCCGAGGCTGTCGATGGTTGACTCCAATGAAACAAGGTTTGGGCACAATTCAAATGTATTCAATAATGCAAGGGTGAACAGTACAGGCAACCAGGTAAGCTGTTTAAGGCCTAGCATAAGAGAGAGAGAGGCACTAGAAATACTACTGAATTTAGGCTCGGAAATACTATAAGAGGGTTTAGAATCTCACGTGGCGTCGTACGGATGCAGGCAGCTTCCTACGAAGTGGAGAGATCTAGAGCGAAGCTCATAGATCGTGTGCAGGAACGGGGCGGCTCGGGGTGCGTGGGCGGCTTCTCGGCGTCATGGTGGGCGGATTCGGTCAGCTTACCGAACCGGTGGGTGATAACGGTGAATTAAGCGGCTATCGGCAATGTAGGCGGATTAAAAGCCGTGCGCGTCTGGGCGGCCATGGTATTAAGTAGGCGGCCGTTGTGAATTACTCGGCTCGTCGGCACGTAGGCGGATTAAAAACCGTGCGCGGCCAGGGCTGCTATGGTAGGCGGCAGTAGGATTATACAGGCGGCTGTAGTGATAGCGCCATACTTGGTTCGTAGGTGGAGACTTAATTAGCCGCGTCGAAGGGTGGCATACTGCCCGACAGTACGTAGTAGTGCGTACGACCGCTCGCGCCGTTGTCTGAAATATGTCTGTTGCTTTGGCGATCGGTGGCTGGAACTCTCTGCCCGTGATGAGCGAGACGGAAGACTCGAACGCGTGCCCTATAAGGTAATGTCTTCTGCCATTGGCTGGATTTCGCGCCGTGTGGCCATATATGGTAATGTCTTCTGCCAGCCTGAGAGGGACAGCAATAATCATACGATGCTGAACATGTACTGAGCACGTGACACACAGCTGCCTGCCGCTTGTATAGTCCGTTCGTAGGATTTATGGGCAACTCATAACACTACCCTCCTCCCCCTGAAAAATGAAGGGAAAAGGCAGCGAGGCTGATGCAGGGGACCACGACCTTCCATACAGCATGTGATGCGATGGTTGCCACAATGTGAGGTACAGAGCTACCTCTTCACCAGGATTTAAACACTCCCTACCTAAGAGCCAACAAAATTTTAACTACCTGTGAGCCAAGCTAAAAAAAACTAGCAATAACTGAACAAAGGTTGCCAACTCTCTCAAGAAATTAAAAAAATGTGACGTACCTAGTGCGATACAAGACACGCTAACGAAGGTGCATGAAGAAATAAAGAAAACATGACCCTTCCGAGAAGGATTACTACCATGTAAAAATCTTAAAATTAGACAAAAAATTTCCAACCCTATTCCTGTTATGGAATATTGTACGCTGACCAATGTCATGAAATGATCGAAACCAACTCATATTCGCGTCTTACAATAGAATTCTTAAAATTATACAACTTTGTTTTTATACACTTTATTCCTGTTATGGAATATTGTACGCTGACCAATGTCATGAAATGATCGAAACCAACTCATATTCGCGTCTTACAATAGAATTCTTAAAATTATACAACTTTGTTTTTATACACTTTATTCCTGTTATGGAATATTGTACGCTGACCAATGTCATGAAATGATCGAAATCACTCATATTCGCGTCTTACAATGGAATTTTTTAAATTATACAACTTTGTTTTTATACACTTTATTCCTGTTATGGAATATTGTACGCTGACCAATGTCATGAAATGATCGAAATCACTCATATTCGCGTCTTACAATGGAATTTTTTTTTTTAAAATTATACAACTTTGTTTTTATACACTTTGCTATTTTCACAATTCAATTCTAACCCAAATGTTAGTTTCCCGCACTCTCAGCTTGTCATGGTTTGTCTGGTTTGCATTTAATTGTCAGGCATAAACGACCATCCTCTCATGTTCGCATATAATTGTAAGGTAATGCTACAAAACCTATCATGAATATTAATTTTCAGGCATAATATGAATCCTCTCATGTTTTCTCGACTCACCCTCGGTGACCCGTACAGCGCTGTACTTGGTATACTAGAAATATACCCTTGCCGCAACGACATAGACAACCGGATAGATCCCTTGGAATCCTCACGGTGAACTTGCGTTCGACGAAACCACATAGGACACCCTCTAGGTGTTCCCACCAAAATAACCAGACGAACCGTAATGACCATAAGTGCAATTACATTATTCTCTAATAAGAACAATACGACCCGAATGACATAACTTTATGACATTACCGAGCTAATTTACTCAACTGGGTGCATACTGTTAAATCTTCTTACTACGAGAAGTACTATTTATTTGAATACAGTGATATAGCAAGTTACAAAACACCGTACAATTGCGTCCTGATATGGCAAGGACTTTACACGCTGGCTTACCATATTGATACCGAAGTAATCAATTACGTGTTTACAAAATATTTATATAGTAATTTAATTAATTACATTTATCATAATTAAAACACTTGAATATACATTTGTTTACCCACCAAAAACTCTATGTGTGTGAGTACAATTTTGTTAAATAACTTTCAATTCGAGTTTGTTTCAACTCAACTTAAACTCTCAGGGTTTGATTACGTAAGGAGAGAAGAAGGAAAAAAAAAAAAAAATTAAAATAAATAACAACAACGCCACGTATTTTTACCAAAAAATACGAAAATTTAATACTACCGACAATGTTATTAGAAGAGGAAAAAATTTTTTTTAATTGAGTAACGAATTTCTTCCTAACACCGGAATCATATATACTTTAATTGTTCGGAAATTCGCGTTTCCAACAATCTTCCTGCTCTAATTCTAAGGAGTTTAGCCATCCTATCACGCTTTGGATTATAGCTAACAGCCGAATGACACGTTAGGTCGATACCCAAGTTCCATCCTATCGGACTTGTAACAGTTCTATAATACCACACAACGAGTAACCGTTGTTATATGATCGCGGAAGAAGGTTAAAATTCGATACCACCACAACCTATGTGAACCGAATAGTGTTGTCTATTGGGCCTATTCTGATAACAAAAATGTGGTAATATAATTATTACATTGCCTTTTCATCGTGAATTCACTCCAACATACGCTAGAATTGAGACATACCCCGTTAAGGAGTGGGTAACTACCCGATTGTGAACGTTTTACCGCCCCAATTTCTCCTATATCGCAACGTGTGAGATGTCCAATACTATAACGATTTAACCTACATGTGAGAATAATTCGACAATGAAAGAGATTGAAAAACCCGAAAAAAAAAAAAGGACAAAAAATAAAAAAAAATTTTAATTGAAATGATATTTCCATTTATACATGACCTTATATTAATATATACACAAGGTTATTTACAACCATAAGGTTCCTAAGTTTCTTACTACTCAATGACCTACCCCAGTATGATGAGAGCTAGGCGCCTTTATACCTACCACTTGTACAAGAATTTTCTTATGCCGTCTCTTGCCAACGAAAAGAAAAGAATATGCTTGCATATTCTTTCATTGCATCTAAAATTAAGTACTTTTTAGAATGCAATTGTTCCACGAAAATAGAAATTAGGTCTCTACTTCGGTCCCGGGCAGGATACTGAATACCTAACGCAGTTTTTTCTAATGAAAAACCTAGCCTAATTTAGGGTTCCTTGAACTACGCCCTCAATCAGTGTATCGTGTCGTGTTTCTTAGACGAATTTATATACTTATGTAACCATATTCATATATAAATTTAAAAAACATATTTTTTTTTTTTAAAAAAAAAAACAACCTAAGTGGCTACGCACTAGGAGAAAGTAATAAATTATTACTACCAATAATAGTCATTACAATAAATGAACTAAATATCGCATCAGTAATTTCACTAGTGTAAGGTGAGTTACCTCTTTTTTTATAATAATAACAATAATAACACAAGTCTTCACGTGCAGACATACCGGCGTCCCGGATTGTCAACACTTGTGATGACGATCCATTAAGAAAGGAATTGTATACTTCTCTAATAACAAAGGTTAAGTTATATGCGTTATAACCTCGTACTAACCACTAGGGTTCATGACGTCCTTGGGTTATATATAAAAGACAATACAATACATGTACCTCGTGAATAAATTTACAATTTTTTATTAAGGTCATCCAATGATGGACAATAATGCTGACTAAGTCATGTAATCAAATGAAAATGATACATATTCGCATTTTAAACCCTTATGTAGAGGACAATACAATACATGCACCTCGTGTTTAAATTTACTGTGTTATTATAATTTGTAACCAATTTCTTTTCCTACTGATGGACTAATTTCCATACTCTGTTCTGTTTTTCTGTTTTCCTCTCCGTGTAATTCTCAGGATACGCCTCCTATAGCGTCGGTCATATTATAAGGATACCTCCTATAGCGTTTGGCATATTATAAGGATCTCTCCTATAGCGTCGTATAATTATCAGGCTATACTATAATCCTCTCGTGTTTTCAAGAGATACGTTTGCAAACGTCTATCTCCGTGTGGCCACACCGTTACGTTCAGAGAACCGTAACCTTGCCTTAGTTCACCAACACAAATGAGAAATTTCCTTCCTCAAATGCCTGTGCTTCGGCAAAAAAAACACATAAAAATAACACAATATCCAAAAAAAACAGAACTTCATTAATTATTTAAAAATTTATGATACTACAATTTCTATAAAATCTTTCTTTAAAAGGTTACTCTATATTTAACAGAATCGTTTCCAAATTTTAACAACACAGATTTAATAACACCGCAATACGATGCGCAATACACACTGACTAAGTCGCTCAAATACCTAAGTATTCAATTCGTGTGTTTATATTTTAACATTACATGTTATAAGCTAGCAATTTTATATACATAAAAAAAATTGAATCATAACTGAATTGCTAACGACGTTGCTTCTTCTACAACTTCAAAATTTAAAACTTTTACTTGTTGACTGATTATTTGAAAACTCCTTTTTTAAAAAAAATTCCATGTCTATTATTTATTTACTTCTTAATTTAACAATATTATCCGATGATAACTTTTTTTACTAATAACTTTTCACTATAAGTCTCAGTTTAATCTCAACTTTTCTGTTCATAACTTTTTAAACTTTTGTTCACTTTACTATCATGTTGTTTAAAAAAAAAAATTCCATTGTATCAAACTATATAAGGGCGCCATGACATTTTCTAAAATAGCTATGTCAAAACTATACGAATTTACAATTTCCTAACGCTTACTTGAGGGGTTAATTCTCTAATTCCAATTCTTTCCTATATCACAAATTCCTTTTTTTTTTTTTGTTCAAGACTTCACATCTTAACAATCCCACCTTGCCCTAATTCTGAGGAAGGCATTCCTATAACGGTTTGAAACCAGAATTGTATACGCGGGTACCTATGTATCCGTAGTACATTTCTTGAGTCTATTAACTCAATATCTAATATGATATAATTTCCTTACAACGATCACGTTGACATATTTATGAATACGAGAAAAAATGAAGAAGACAATTTCTTATAATTTTATAACCCTTTTCTTTAATACAAGTAAGACATTAATAATTGGATTCTTTTCACTATTTATTTTTGTTACTAAATGACAATACCGATTTAACTGTAGTGGTTTACTTTTTAATTTTATGTTTTACTAATTTTCCACAGATGTTTCCAAAAAAAAAACTTATTTTATCTTTTCTATCCTGAAGTCCATTATACTGTTATTCATCCATGTAAATTTGTTGCCGAAATCATTCCTACATTCTTATGAAAAAAAACTTAATTGAAGCTAAACAATTAAATGTTCTTTGTTCGAGAGATTATTCTGTTAAATTTGACAAGGATTTCCCTTTAAAATTCTTCGTTATTTTTTATTTAAAACGATAATTTTTAACATATGATGCTATTCACTTGTTTCCTCTGAAGTGTCTTTACCAACGATAGTTTATTTTATTTTCCGCATACTACTATTTAGAGTGGGATAGTCCCGATTAAAAAACAAAACATGTTCCAATACTGTCTCTATGGTAAATACCTATAGCATATACAAAATTTTATTATTAAACCTTCCTTAGATAATCATTCGAAAAATCAAGTATCTAGTAACATATACCTTGTAGTTTGGAATTTATTCTTTAAATGATGTTCTACTGTTTTTCACTAATTTATTTAATTTACTACCACTTTAGTACGAAAGCAATTCAGATAGATTTTAAGAACTTAAACTAACAAAAAAACACTTAGCCAATTATATACATTGATATACACGTTGCCTTGTTTATATACATTTTTATATACAAGTTGCCTTGTTTATATACATTTTATATACAAGTTTGTTCCCTTTCCCGAACGTTTATTACTTTAACAACATTGTGTTTTCTAATTTGTGAAATATGGAATATTAATTCAATGATGTACGATCTCTAACCGTGGGTTCATGACACTCATGATTTTCAAACGAAACAACATTAAACTTCTAAGAACTTTACTATTTTTAACCGATCTGTACCTAAACTTTTGTTTCTTAAAAAAAACTTTTGCCTGTATTTGTTTATTCCTTTTTTCTTCTAAAATTTATGTTATTAATCTACATTTGTCCTGAACTGTTCATTAATCCAATACGCAGTTAATTACTCTGCCCTAGACAATCAACAATCAAAATTACAATTCTAATTTATTATGATGCATCAACAATAAATCAAAACTTCTATGAAGAAAAATAACAATTGTGGCTTTAACTAATATTACAAGGGAAGCTTTCCATATTAACTTATTCTGTTTTGAAAATTAATAATTTGTTGCTTTAAAATTTCTCTTTTATAACATTATGTAACGTCGTTTTCCATTTTGTGATTTAAAACTACCTATTGAGAGAAACGAAAACTAACTTTATAACTTGTACTCATTATTTATTGAACTTTTCGTTTAACGTTTATTTTATAATTCAACTTCCGGGATTCGTTAAACTCAACACATTGTTTTCGTAAAGTTAAAAAAGCTCTTTTGGGGACTACGCCTCTATCCATCAACACTTTTCTTATTACCGACGCGTTTGCTTTCTCGAAATTTAATATTCTATCCATTATTGGTATGGTGGCCTCCATGATTATGCGTTATTATAATGAACAAAGCAAAAAAAAAAATTTCGGACGATTATAGAAGACGAGAGCAGTTGCTGGCAGTCGACATTATATCCTCCTATTACAGGGAAACGGATGTGGACGAGCACAATCCGACAGTAGTTACTACCTTTTATTGGAAACAACCACTGCTCTTCAAGGAAGAAATAATACAACTAACACAGCCCCAGGTGGAGAATTTAAAATAACGAGATTCATTACTCAATTAAAAAAAATTCCGCGCGAATGACGAACAACTCTGACTGCCGCGATAGAAACGTAATAGCGTGAGAATGCTACTGTAGTAAGCGATGTTTAAAATACCTAACACTCGAATAGCACTAGCCGACGGACTCGCGACGTTTGGAATAATTCACACAGAGCTACAACGTTACGGTAATAAGCGATGTTTAAAATACCTAACCTCGAATAGCACTAGCCGACGGACTCGCGACGTTTGGAATAATTCACACAGAGCTACAACGTTGTTGATGGGAGCACAAATATAAAATATTTATAGCTAAGATTACATAATTATGTTTCTAGGGAGACAACAATCGACAAGACTTCGGCCCAGTTGGCGCGCCAGTGTCATACTTCCTGGGGCCAGGGTGATACTGAAGCCACGTAGGGTCCAGTGTTATACTTCTGGTCTCCAGAAATATGTCCCTCCCGGGGGGGGACAAGTGTTAAGCAGGCCCCCCGGGGGCAATATGCCTCGGCTTGGAAGGCTCAGCTCAGGGTCGTAGGGCTCCTCCGAGGCTGTCGATGGTTGACTCCAATGAAACAAGGTTTGGGCACAATTCAAATGTATTCAATAATGCAAGGGTGAACAGTACAGGCAACCAGGTAAGCTGTTTAAGGCCTAGCATAAGAGAGAGAGAGGCACTAGAAATACTACTGAATTTAGGCTCGGAAATACTATAAGAGGGTTTAGAATCTCACGTGGCGTCGTACGGATGCAGGCAGCTTCCTACGAAGTGGAGAGATCTAGAGCGAAGCTCATAGATCGTGTGCAGGAACGGGGCGGCTCGGGGTGCGTGGGCGGCTTCTCGGCGTCATGGTGGGCGGATTCGGTCAGCTTACCGAACCGGTGGGTGATAACGGTGAATTAAGCGGCTATCGGCAATGTAGGCGGATTAAAAGCCGTGCGCGTCTGGGCGGCCATGGTATTAAGTAGGCGGCCGTTGTGAATTACTCGGCTCGTCGGCACGTAGGCGGATTAAAAACCGTGCGCGGCCAGGGCTGCTATGGTAGGCGGCAGTAGGATTATACAGGCGGCTGTAGTGATAGCGCCATACTTGGTTCGTAGGTGGAGACTTAATTAGCCGCGTCGAAGGGTGGCATACTGCCCGACAGTACGTAGTAGTGCGTACGACCGCTCGCGCCGTTGTCTGAAATATGTCTGTTGCTTTGGCGATCGGTGGCTGGAACTCTCTGCCCGTGATGAGCGAGACGGAAGACTCGAACGCGTGCCCTATAAGGTAATGTCTTCTGCCATTGGCTGGATTTCGCGCCGTGTGGCCATATATGGTAATGTCTTCTGCCAGCCTGAGAGGGACAGCAATAATCATACGATGCTGAACATGTACTGAGCACGTGACACACAGCTGCCTGCCGCTTGTATAGTCCGTTCGTAGGATTTATGGGCAACTCATAACAGCGGCTTGATTTTTTATTATAATAATATACTTAAAATATACCAATTATAGTGCAGACCCGTGAAAAATCACGGGATATTAAATCCAACTGAGAAAAGACAAAACAATAATAATTTTCCGGTAGGTACAGCCTTTACAGCTTGTCTGAATTTCCAAACAAACAGTTCCAATTTTGAAAATGCTAATTAAATTCAAAGCAAATCCCAGTTCTAGAGTTTTTTTTTTTTCTTTATTCATCATATAATTTGTGTACAGTTTTACAGGTGATTCGACTACCACGCTAGGCACATGCCCGTATTATGGTAGTCGGTTATTACACCGGAGCTACAGACACACAACCGAAATTAGTATTTTTGATATTATATCACTCATCATTAAGCACAGCGCGTATTCTTGTTAGCATTTTTTTAAAGTGCATTAGCATAGTTCGCTTCTTCTAAGCTTTGACGAAAAATGTAAATAAAGTTTTCCTCCAACTTCGAAGTTCATTAAAATAGTAAGCTTTTAGTGCTGCAAGATCATTGTGGATGAATTTATGCATAATGCATAAAATTTACTATGAAGCGCAGAGCCTTTTCATCTTGCATACAATTTTAATAACTCACTACTGTCATACATTATTCAAAAGTTTATAAAATTTTCAAGTTAAAACCAAACAAAAGTTCCATCCGCTTGTGATACTTTACCATCTAAATATTGGGGATGGTGGGAGATAAAATAGTGAATGACTAACGAAAAAACAGAGCTTTATTGGAAATATTTTAAATAATGCTAAACGATTATTTAAAAATCCTGTAACACCATAAATTAATGTTCCTTACCACAGCTATCTTAAATCAAAAACCTAACCAAACTGTACTATTCATTAGCGCTTTGCCTGAAATAAAGTTATATCCAACGATATTCTTGTTACTAGAAGAATGGAATAAACGAAACCAGGTACATTCAATAACAGTTTCAGAAAAGTGTTGTAAATAAAAAAATTCACACGCAACATTATTCTGCAAAATATGTATTTTTTTTACTTTTCTTATTTTACAGAAAGCAGCGTGCTCTTCTAACATAAATTTAGATACTTGTTTCAATGGATAAACCAGGCTTTAATATTTTTCTGGGAAAATACTACTTTCCTGCATCCTTCAGCTTCTCGGTATGTAGTATTTCCAGTTAAGCCATAAGATGTTGGTTTTCTATCGTTGTTACCTGGAATTAAACCATGCTTCGTGATTTTGATAAACAACATTATACAACGTTCTTCCACAAACTAGCTGCCATAGGTAATGTTCGTAGAAAATGTATTTAACTAGGTTAGCTCGTCGCACAATGGGGTAGCTCTATGGACCGCGTTGGCCGAAATTCAGAAAGTCAAGTGTTCTTTACAATAAAAAAGTATGTTAGTTTTGAAGTTCATTAAATTTTTCATTATTTCCCCTAAGCGTGTCACCCTTATCGTGATACTGACGGAAGGAGATCAGTTTGAACTTGACGTTTGTGCGGGAGACCGTGTATGTTCTTTTATTATATTATAGTAGTTTTTGAAAACTTCGTACGATATGGCAAAATTTTTAATTAAAACAAACACCCATTTTAATGAAATATTTTTTGTAAATATATAAAATATCGAGGCAAATAGTTAAAAGTTCCACCAGATGCCATCATATTATTATTTGTTTTGTATACTTTATTATCTTAGCTACTAGATTAAATTATAAGATGTTGCTATCATGTACAACTTTTTAAATTAGAGTACCTTAAAGTGAGGACTATCAGTTTTCATAAAAAAATGGTTCTAGTCTTATAATCAGTGTGTTTTGTTATATATACGATTTCTGCAGTGGTTCACACTAAATTCGAGTTATACTTGATTATGAAGACATATGAGACATAACTCTGGCGTTAAGAAATTTGATGAATAGTAAAATTCCTGAAAAAACATCTCATAGATACACATCTCACCTTCTGACCTTCTGAATCAAAAAGAACTTTTTAATAAAATATAGGGTCCGCCAAATAACTTTTTTTTTTTGAAAATGCTATAAAAAACATCGAGTGTAGCTTCGGCTGTGTGGCACGTAGCGCCGTCCTGTTGAAACCAAATGTTGCCAATATCCTCCTCTTCAATTTTTGTGAACAAAAATTCGTTCAACATGGCCCGATAACGATCGCCATTGACTGTAACGGCCACTCCTTGCTCATTTTCAAAGAAAAATGGCCCAATTATGCCTCTGGACCAAAATCCGCACCAAACAGTGACTAGTTTTGGGTGTACCGGCTTTTCAATGTATGCGTGCGGGTTTTCTGTGCCCCAAATACGACAATTTTGCTTGTTTACATACCCGCCAAGATCAAAATGAGCTTCATCCGAAAAGATGATTTTTTTGGCAAAATCGGCATCTTCTGTAAGTCGATCGCAGGCCCACTCAGCGAAGCGAAAACGCATTGGATGGTCAGTTGGCTTCAACTCCTGAACCAATTGGACTTTGTATGGCGTCATACCAAGGTCTTTATGCAAAATTCGTCTCAATGATGTCTCCGAAATGTTCAATTGTTGAGAACGACGGTGAATTGATGTTGATGGCGCTTCACGCACACTTTCTGCCACAGCATCGATATTCTCGGGTGTACGCACTGTTTTTGGCTTTTCACGCTTTGGTTTATCGATGAGGATGCCAGTTTCTTTCACTTTTTTCACAAGATAACGAACATACGGAGCTGACGGTGCTTCTCTTCTTCCAAAAACCGTAAGCAATTTTCGCACACATTCTGCAACATTACCATGATTTTCAAAGTAATGTCGCAATATTTCCCAGCGTTGTTCAAGCGTATACACAACCATATTCGCTCAGCGGAAGGATAAAACTAATTATCTGTCAAATCAGACATGAGCTAAGTGTTACCATTCACGAAATAAGCACTAGTTGAAAAAAAAAACTTTAGATGGCGGACCCGATAGCTGTATTCTGTTGTTAATTGAAAACCAGATAGTTGAAGTATCGCAGAAACTATGACACCTTAATATTAAAGAATAAAGAATGGCTTGAAAGGTCTTACAAGGATAAAATTATAAGTCTCTACCAGAAATAATAAAAACAAAAAACGTGTGATCATACGAGACCTCAAAAACTACGATATTTCGATCTTAAACATCTAGTACTGCTACCCACATGAGTTTTCGGTGAGCAGGTAAAGCAACAGCATTGACTGTAGTCAAAGAAGTTACGTTAAGTGCGCCGAACAGAACAAAGAAATATAGAAAAGCTTTTACCGATAAAACCGAAAACAAAAAGGTATTAATTGATGATGAAGCACTTCCTTTGATTGTAGATGCCAATCTTAGACGTTACCAATACAGTTTAATAAGGGAAAATAATAAAGAAGTATTTCCTTCCTATACAATTGTACAAGGAGCTAAGAAAAAATATTGCCCTTAAAGCGAATGCACAACGGTCACGGAATCTTCAGTGATGAAGTGAAATTACAACCATAAATTGCTAGATCACATAGCTGAACGATGGAATGCAAAGTCCTTCATCGATTCTTTGAGTGAGATTTCGTCGGATCCAGTTAATTCCAGCTTGGAAAAAATGAACAAAAGGATAGTGAAAACAATTCCAAAAGAAGTACTGCTAATGCTAAAGTTACCAGACCCTAATGCGACTACCGGGAATGATTCGGTAGTTGAACCAAGTAGTGATTATGATAGTATATTATCACAAGATGACGAAGACGATCTATTCTGTGTATAACTGTAAATAAATAGCTTGTGAAATGAAGTGAGCTTTGTTACTGATTTAGTTTATCATATATTTTTCAAATAAATATTTTTGTACTAAATATGGGTTACTTTTCCAAAAAAAAATTTCACTTATTTTTATCAACATGTCTATTCGGAACTAAAAACCGAAAAAGGTTTGATGTAATTACAACCCCTGATTTGATGCCAATTTTCAGGGTCATCCACCCCATTGTGCGTCGAGGGGATAGAGCGGTGATTGGCTAAAAAGTGGTGACGTAGTTTGAAGTCCATTTCCCACCGGCAGATTTGAATTTGCTTCAATAATACTAAATGGCGTCAAGCGACTCTGAATGCATCCATAAATGATTTATTCAATAACACGTTTTATAATACATTGTACTTATTTATTATTCATTAAAATTAGTATTTCAATTGAAAAGGAAATACTCCCTGTATTATTTTCCTTGTTACCCACATTGAAGATTTACGCGAATTCGAAGTCCTTATTGCCAATGATGAATTTCAGGATATTTGTTGTCTGAAAAATAATGAAAATTTTCCAAATTGAAGTTAAACTTGTCCTATCAAATCCTGGATTAAACTGGGAAAGTGTTGAGAATAATCGAATATACGGCACGTTCAGAAAGGAAATAATCAAAAAACGAACAGATTATTATTATCAGGCGCGGTACACAAACGGCCAACTGTCAGTTGCCTTTTGTTTAGCTTAGAGATGGTCGATAATCCTGTCTCAGTTATATGGAACCGGTTCCTTTGCTGCCGACGAAAGCGATAGTTTGGCAAGAAAATGTAGAAATTCATTAATTTGGAACTAAATTTTTTCATTACTATGGTAACACCGAAATACTCGTTTTGTCAATGACATTTTGTATGGCTCTTGGCTTTACTGACTTAAATCGTGTAGAACACATTGGAAAACGCTCAATTAATGTTTTTTTTTCATTGTTTGCCTGTGCATTGTTTGAATTGAATAAAAATGAACAAACCAAGACGTAGTGGTGCAAGAGAAGTTATATACTGCATTTTTCAACGCTGCCTAGCCGATTATCGCGCGAATAAGCTCTTATGTATTTTATAAGATGTTTACAAACGAACTACAGAAATTAATGGTACATAGTATTGTTAGCAATAATAAAACGCTAAGTTAATATTTATGATGAAATATATTGTCTCCACGTTAATTGACAATAACAACATTCAAGAATCAGCAAGATTATATTCCGCGTTCCGCCATTTGTAAATCCAGCCGTTGGCTGTCCGTGTTGTTGGTAGTACTCTCCTTTACCGGCCGCTGTAGACGGTGTAGTCTCCCCGTTGGCCGCCAGAGGCGATAGCAGTACCTCTGGAGCCGTAAACGTGTGAAGCGGCAATATTCAAACATGCTGCTAACACGGCCATACTGACCACTGATTTGACCTCAAAGCAGGAAGCTAAAAGAAAAGAATAAAAAAAAATATTACAGGGATTGAAATTTTTTTCAACCCCAAAATGGTACTGACAAACAGATTACCCTGCTCGCCTTTCCTGACCATTGCAGAAATTTGTTCACCCGGTCAATTCCTCATATTTTCATATGCGACCATCACTCTGTGAGTGCTGCGATTGGGTCTCTTACCCACCACGTCAAAACCATCGTTCGGCAAGACTTCTACCACCTTATAAGGCAAGCTCCGAAACCGACCTTTCAACTTTTGTACACGTCAAAACGATCTTTCGGCAAGATTTCTACCACCTTATAAGGCAAACTCCGAAACCGACCTTTCAACTTTCTGTACCCCGGATTTCCCCCAGAAATCCGTATTAAAGCCAGGAATAACGTCAAACGCATGTCCAACTTTTTCTTATATTCATAAATGACCTTGGCAAAACTGTATCGCCAACGCGATACGAAGGTTTAATTAACCGTTTCGCATTGAATTGTTTCATCTGCCGCCTTTGATCTGCATCAAAAAGCATGAATCGGTTCGAGTTGAACCGTTTCATCTACCGCCTTTGATATTTATCAAAAGAACCCTTGTCTCAGCACGCAAGACCATAAGGTCCTGCTACTCACCAACCTGTGAGTTTATGAATCAGTTCGAGATGAACCGTTTCATCTGCCGCCTTTGATATTCATCAAAATAACCCGTGCCTCAGCACGTAAGACCATAAGGTCCTGCTACTCACCAACCTGTGAGTTAATGAATCGGTTTGAGATGAACCGTTTCATTTGCCGCTTTTGATATTCATCAAAAGCACCCGTGTTTCAGCACGTAAGACCATAAGGTCCTGCCACTCACCAACCTGTGAGTTTATGAATCGGTTCGAGATGAACCGTTCCATCTGCCGCTTTTGATATTCATCAAAAGCACGCGTGTCTCAGCACCTATGACCATAAGGTCCTGCCACTCACCAACCTGTGAGTTTATGAATCGGTTCGAGATGAACCGTTCCATCTGCCGCTTTTGATATTCATCAAAAGCACCCGTGTCTCAGCACCTATGACCATAAGGTCCTGCCACTCACCAACCTGTGAGTTTATGAATCGGTTCGAGATGAACCGTTCCATCTGCCGCATTTGATATTCATCAAAAGCACCCGTGGCTCAGCACGCATGACCATAAGGTCCTGCCACTCACCAACCTGTGAGTTTATGAATCGGTTCGAGATGAACCGTTTCATCTGCCGCTTTTGATATTCATCAAAAGCACCCTTGGCACCCCAAAAAGGTACGCCATCGCCAAAATTGTCATGATGACAACTTTCGTGCTTGTTTCTGCCTCTGCCTCTAATCGGCGGTTTTTTTCATGAAGCCATCCTGGAGAGTTATAACACGCAGCATTCCGTCCACGCTCTTCACGAAAGATCATAGTAAATTGATCTACCTGCTCAACGCAACTGCAAAAGACATCTCCATTTTCTAAAAATCCCGGGCTCACATATCACATCGCCCAGTATCTCATTTTCCAACCAACATTTAAAATAGTTTTTCACATATTTTGTGATAACATTCCTCTTCCATGGAAACCAGTATTTGTCCCGGACGGCAGCCAGTGTTTGATTAACACCTCGATGTCCAATCTCATCATGAAGAATCCAAAGAACGCCACACCTGACATTTCTAGGGGTTCACCATTTAGAATATCTTCGAACCATTCAACATCGAATCATTTTGATTATCTCCGAATCATTTCAAACCACTTTGAATCATTTCGATTAATTCCAAACCATTTCAAATATCTTCGAACCATAATAGGTACTAGGTTTTGACACAGACAGTCGGCATAATTGTAATTCAACATGATTACAACTTCTTTTCGCCATACATAAACGGGCTTTAATTTTCGCAAACATATTTCCTTTTAGTTATTGCAATAAGGCATCTGCGATGTCCATATTCAAAAGCAAATCACCATATTGATCCTGTTTTGTCAGCTAGACGGCTACCAAGATCAGATTTCGTCATCGCCGCGTAAACTTTCAGCATCGTAATTTTGAAACATTTTGAAGTTCCGAATATTTCACCAATTGCCATCAAAAGATCATATGATCATATCCATCTGCTATCTTCTGGCCCTGAAGTCAGCTTTCCTCAGATTACGCGCGTAGCACAATGCTGGCGACTTTATTTGACAGTCCTTTGTCGACATTTTTGACAAATGTGTTCGATCATCAAATTAGGCTCACGATGATAAACACGAAAGGGGAAGGTCTTTTGACGAATCCATTGAACCACAAATGAGTTTTCAAGCACCAAATTAAAAATTTCAATGCGTCCTTTCACTCCTTTCGGCGGGAACACGATCCACGCATTCCTCCGACATCACAATAATACATCTGTCATCACTGTAATTACGCGACATTTTTACGTAAATTCACAACAGAAGTCCAATCATTTCACATATATTCAGAAGTCCGATACACAGATTGTCACTAAATACAATAATTTCACATATATTCAGAAGTCCGACACACAGATTTTAATCACCGGCATCAAACATCAAAAACGTAAACAAACTCGAGAGACGCCGTGATGGCCGCCGTTTGCATACAAAACACGAGTTTTTGTCAGGTGAACGAAACAAAAGCCAATGGACACTTGCTTTTACGAATCCCACTTCTGATGTTAGCAATAATAAAACGCTAAGTTAATATTTATGATGAAATATATTGTCTCCACGTTAATTGACAATAACAACATTCAAGAATCAGCAAGATTATATTCCGCGTTCCGCCATTTGTAAATCCAGCCGTTGGCTGTCCGTGTTGTTGGTAGTACTCTCCTTTACCGGCCGCTGTAGACGGTGTAGTCTCCCCGTTGGCCGCCAGAGGCGATAGCAGTACCTCTGGAGCCGTAAACGTGTGAAGCGGCAATATTCAAACATGCTGCTAACAGTATAGTCTTTTTAATGAATTTCATTAGTATTACAAGATTTATGCCAATTTCCGAGCGATTATAACCATTACAATCTGATTTGAGGTTATGTTTAAAAATCCGAATTTGACATTTTCATTTGACAGTTAATATTGGGCCACAAGAAAAGGGGAATAACTCAATTAACAAAAAAATAATAATAATATGCAACTTCTTTAAACTCATAGGAAAGTTCCTTTTTTCTTAATTTTGTCTTTCTTTCTTTCTAAATGAATATTATCTAGTGTGTTTTTTAAATCCCTTCTATGGAATAATAATTTTAATGACCACATACAGGTAAATCTGAATCAACGGTAAGATGAATCGTCAAGGAAGGGGAAAAGGCAGATGGAAAATTTAAAACACCGGGAAAACGGAAAATAGCATACTAATAATAATACGTAAATATAATAATATAGCATAAATGCATAAGCATAAGATGATTGGAAAAATTGTTGCAAACAGTGGTGAAAATTGAGGCAGAATATTATGCACTAGGAAGTACTATATATGTTTATATCGATGAACTGATAACACGTTTAGATGAGGATGAAGATACGGAAGAAGAAGAATCACATGAGGACGAAGACAATAATGTCGGGTGTTGAACTAATAGACTCAAAAGTACCTACGTTTTTATATTGAAATAAACGCCCACTTAAAACTTGTTTTGTTTTATTTTACTTCTATTAAATTCCAGTTTTTTGTGCAAAATTTTTGAAAGTACAAATATGCTATGAAATATGCATTTTGGCCGAAGTGTTTTTAAAATATATATTCATAATCTTATGAGCCATCTTGGTGTTGCCATTTAAAACCTAAAAAACGATCGCAGCGCCATCATTTACTTTCTACACTTTCTTGCCAAACTGTAGATATTTTACTCATGGAACCGGTTCTTTGTGAAATATTTACATGAAATGTAAGAAAAATTGTAAGAAAACTTTTTTTAACTAATTTGAGAAACCGGTCCAATTTTTCACAGAATTACTCTAGTCTCCCTCCCATGTTTTTTCTTTGAAGAACTGGTTTCAAAAGTATATGGATATGAATAAAGAACCTGTTCCACATCGGACTCCGACTGGAACTGCAGTGATAACCTATTTCCGGTACCAACCATCTGTAATTTCAGGACTTGAAGCTACGTCACAAGCCCGATACGTTTTTTTCCGAAAGAAAAAAGAGCAAACCGTGTTAAATACATTTTCTACGAACCTTGGCCACAGCCCAAAATTTTTTTCATTACCATAATTTCCAACCTTAAAGATGAATAATATGCCTAACATTATTTCATCAATAACTCAACATTGAAACTTTTTTGGATACTACGTTATTCCGGGCAAGGGTTATTTTTTTATTTAATTTTAAAAAAGATAGTTAAACATTCCCGGGTTACGAATAATCCAACAATGTTTGAAAATCTCCTACTACCACCACAGAAAGCCGAAAATGATGCTTGTGTTGTGATGGAGGACTTAGCTAGCCGAGGAATCGAACATGCGACGCTCGGGTGGGACCCAAGATCGGATCTACCGGATCTGCCCTGATGATGGACACTGTAACGCTGTCCGAAACGTCGGCTATAGAAGGAGGTAGCGCAACACGGCATAACACCCCAAAAACTAACAACAAAAACGTTTGATTCAGTTATTTTACAAGATACATGTATGAATAAAATCACAATATTTCTTTAAATGCTGTTCAAAACAACATGTCATTTTAAAAACATGGGTACTGAATGCGTAAATAAAGTATGTAGGAACCTACTTATTTTATACTTGAAAAGTAATCGAGTGCAGTTCACAAGCTGTAGAAATGAATCCTTCACTCTCACAATTTCAACCAATGGGAGCCTTGTAAAGTGAGCGTATAATCAAAGTAGCCAATGCACGCACTTGTACTATTGTACACAACACCTCGGTTAGGCAAACAATGAAATTAATTGTTTTTTTAAAAAGAATGCAAAAATTTAAAAAATTACCGACGAACACTACCACATGTAAAACTTTCGTTGCTTTTCACGACTTTTCCGGCGGATTTATTAACCAGATAAAACCGGAAATATGTAATTTAAAAAAAAGAATTTTAGCCGTGTTGACTCTTTTTCACAAAAAAGTATTAATTGATTTCAAAAGATTGTTCTTTTATCTGGTAAAGTTATGTTTTAATTATGAGAAAATATGTTTATTTTTCGCATAATAAGGTTATACCGTAGGTCGTTGACAAATTTTCAAAAAAAAATTGTATTATACAAAACACATTTCAAACATACAATCATGCAGTAAAATAAATCATTAAATTATCTGGGAAAGCGATGCTTCAGAATTTTAATTTTAGTTTAAATAAAATCATTAAAAAAAGATCCGAGCACGTGTTTTGTGACGAAAATACTTCAGTTTATCTATTTATTTACGGTTTTACAAACTAATATATTTGAGTTTAAGATTTAGAAAAATTATAAATACTTATGATTTAAAAATAATTACAAAAAGTACACATTTTAATAGTTTTATAATCACGGCTTTCGGCATTTTTGAATGTAGGTTTAAATTAAAGCAATAAAATCGATATTGAGTTGTTATTTAAAAAAGCTGGTACGAAGAATAATTAATCTTTCTCATTGGATCCGCCTGTACGATCGTAAGAACATCTATCGTGGAAATTCGAATTCTCGGCCGCTGGCTGGTTAATGGTCTTTAAAACGTTGTTTTATTTGTATAAAAGACAGCTTGACTATGTACGGTACGCAGGTGTTATTCTGCCTCATTCTCTCGCAAGCTAAATCCTATGGATGTATGTGTTTGTCTCTTTTTAGTGTCGTTTCCTTTTCATCGAGTTTCAAATCACAACGGTGCTAAGGAATTTTTCACTTCAATATAATTTTTATTGACCTTTTTAATGGAACTGATTTGTGGAGAAATCAAATTTTTCCGATTTTCATTTGTCTGCGAAATTTTAATTATACAACGAAAATGTATTCGTGCACCTACTTCTTGGAATACGGCTCAAGTGCTGTTGCAAATTCATGATAACCGCAGCAGCAGCGCTTTCAGGTATCAGTCTAATGTGTCATGTTTCAGATGAATTTAAGTTCATCTCTGCGAAAACAACTATACTTTGTATTGAAGTTTAGTTTTCACCATTACTTGCTAATTTACAAAGCGCCGATTTAGTGAAAAACTACCAGATGAACGCCGATTATTTCCAAACTGCTTAAAATGGCTTAATCTAAACTGGACATGTTGTTTTTTTCCCTTTTACATAAGCGATAGTAATTGAAAAACACAGTTTTTTTATAAACAAGTGGTTGGTCCGATGGTTTGGGCATGTAGAGCGAATGAACGAGAAAAGGAGTGTAAGGAGAATATATGACGCAAATGTGAATGATAGAAGAAGTCGAGGAGGCCCAAGAAAGACATTGCACGACCAAGTGAATTAGATACTTGAGTCGGGCCATGTGAAGAGTCAGAATAATAGAAGAGCATGTACGAGACGTTGTATGAATGTAAACGAGGCAAGGAATGTGTGCAAAGACCGAGATGTTTGGCGGTCCGTCGTAACTGGCCTACCTCTGCGAGGAAACGGCGTGATGGTTAGTTAGTTAGATAGTTATAATTTGTATAATATT
Source organism: Limnephilus lunatus (assembly GCA_917563855.2). Lineage (NCBI taxonomy): Eukaryota > Metazoa > Arthropoda > Insecta > Trichoptera > Limnephilidae > Limnephilus > Limnephilus lunatus. Next base: position 70,140,155 of record OU830598.1, on the reverse strand, counting down.
ACTGAATATATATAAAAGGAAAATAAAGGAATGGAGATCCACAAATTAAACTTGATATAAATAAATACATTTTATTACAAATTTCATCTACCTCACACATTACTACTAAGCACATATAATTAATATCAGTAGATACTTACCTAACAAATCATAACTTATAAATCAGAAATAACACCTATATGTGTAATATAACTACAAGCCCATTAATCAACTAAGTTTTGTTGAATAGTATGTTGCTTCTGATAGATAACTTACAGCGAATAACTTTTAACGACTTTACTTCGTTTGTTTGGTATGTTAGTCGTTGGATGATAAATGAAATAGCTACCCTTGCACAGTGCACACTGCACAGTGCCTTTGTTGAAATTCGAGATTCATTATGAATTCCGTTTAATATCTCTACGTCACATACACAGGAGAGTTGATTAATCCACGAATACTTAAATGTCTCCGTAGTTGTTTATATAATATCTATCATTGTAATTTAGAGATATGCAATTGTGTTCAATGAGTTATTATAATACAGTGGGTTGCCATATTAATAGGGACACATTTGAAAAATGTGTTTTCTCACTTTTGTATTCGTAAAACAAAGGTATTTTTTATTAAGAAGAACATTTGGTTTTGATTATTTTAACACCATATTTGATCTTAATTTGCATTTATTTTTTTTGGTAATTTATTTTGAAACATTATCGCACAGAAAGTTAATATTTTGTAAAAATCGCCTTTAGCCGCAACTACAGCTTGTACAAGCCATGACATGCTTTCAATGCTTGTGATCACCTCCTTGGCAATCTTCGTCGTCTTGAAATCTCACAGGTTTTCATAGGGGTTCACGTTGGGGGAATTCCCCAGACATGGTAAAACCTGCACTTTTTTTAGCCAGGAATACTGTGACATTTTTGGCTTTATGGCAGGATGCAGAATCGTGCATAAATACATACTCCTGACCACCAGGGAACCTTTCTCCGACTTGAGGCAGCAACCGATTTCCAGTACTTGTCTGTACTGATCCTGCCTCATGGTCCCTTGCGTGATATGGAGTCGCTCCATTCCATTGGAAGAGATGATTGAGCAGTCCAGATCGAATTTCTCCACTTAATTTCGTCGGATGAAAGATGATTTTTCCACCTAAATTTGGAATGTGGACTCATCAGAGAAGCATACCTAAAAATATCATGATCAGACCACTAGATTTTTTAAAAGCTTGAAAATTACAAAAATATGCTTTCCCTACCATCCAGCCCTCAATAGTCATGTTTTGTTATGCCTTGACCCATCCTAGTCGGTTTTTCCGCATAGCTACCGTCTGGCAAAATTTTTCAGCTACCCAATTTTTAATGAGGCTCTCCTCAGTCATTCATCTCTGATCTGTCCTTTGGGAGACCTCGATGCCTTCTTCATTGATCATCGGGGTGAGATAATCAACACTCTTTTTGCGATTTTGAAGACATTTGCCATCAGTACGAGGCGTGGTGACTCGTTTTCTGCTACATTTTCCATCACGATTCACTTCGAAGGGCAGGTTTTGATTGATTTTTTTCTTTATCCTTTTAACTACAGACTTTGAAATACCTAGTAGGGCTGCTATTTATCTTTGGAAATGTTTGGTGTTTAATAATAGTGCCTTCACTTCCGCACATTTTCTTGGAGACGTGTCTGAAGACCTGGCCATAATGAAAAAATCCAATATTGGGCTTAACACGGCAGAACTATTAATTGAAATAAGAAATGAACACAAACTTTACAAAAGTGATAGATAATGAATAATTACTTACGTTTTTATACAGTTGAACTGTTGAAACTCGTTAAAATAATTATTACGCATATTTATTTACAAGACCTACGATCACGCGATTTCACAAAAATGCTGGCCACGTGGATACAATCTTAAATTTTTGAGAGATGTGATACATTGCTAGTATTTCCACCTTTTAAAATAGTCAGTAATGATACCGGCAGCAAAAATAACAAAATAATGACCATCATATTTAGGTAATTTAAAAGTAGAAACAATGTAAACCCAAAAAAGCAAAGTTTTGGAACAGTCCCTATTAATATGGCAACGCACTGTAGGCCACTTGCATGGGTTTCATAACGACTTGAAAAAAATCGTGTGAATAGATTTGTTTACTAAGATTACGAAAATGTTTAATAAATAAATCTATTATTTGGGCTCGTGACGTCACTACATAAAAAAGTCTCGTCTTCCATAATGTTCTATTAATTTTATAAAATTCAACACTGAGTTTTTTTTATATGGCAACACTTTGATTTCAGGCGAATTTTTGAATTTGACATTTAACATTCACTAGTTTATTGTTTGTTTTCTGCGAACTTATCGTTTGGTTTGACGTTTTGACAGATGTTACGAAGAGAACCCCGTATATTTTATCCTTCTGTCCTGTTTTAGAAGTGTGATGGTAATGGTGCGGATTTTAACAAAATCAAATTTTATGATATATTATTATTATTATAATTTACAAGTACAAATATATTACATTGGCTTTAGTCATATACAGACGTTGAACATTATAATGATTAACGATCCATAAATGGATAAAGGAAAAAAATATTTATGAAATGTAATATTTTTGGTATGCCTCGTTATTCTCCTGCGCCATTCATGTGGAAAATGTTATTTTTTTAAACGATTTTCAGCTCTGTAACTATCGTTTATCGCACTCATAAAATTATTATTATTTTTTATTTATTTATTTTTTATTCAGAAAAGATACATAAATTACAATAAATTCAATATAATAATTAATTACATAATATGTGTACATATTTGATTTATCCCCATAAAAAAGCAGGGCTTGTGTGTATGGGGGTGTTATTATATTGGTTTAATTGTTTTATTTTTTATATTCAGTTCAAATTTTCAGTATAATTATGTCCCGTCTTTCCGGTTTATAAAAAATGGCCTGATTTGTCGGATTGAAATTTTTAAAAATTCGCCAGGGTTTCAAAAATACCATAAAAAAACAGTTACGGAATGTCCTAATATTTGACTAAACCTGAAAAAAAATTGAAAAATGTAATGCAAGTGGCCTATTAGTGATTCATTTTGAGTGTCGTCCTTTTACATTTAAATTCATTTAACTAATTTTCGTCTACGGAATCTTTTAGTTTAACGTCTGTGTCACATTTTATCTTCATTTTTATACAATGAAATTGTTTTGTAACTTTTTGTATATGCTTTCAAGGGGAGTAGAAGTATCAAGTCATGAAGCCTATTCTTATCAATTCTTGGCTAAATTTCAATCATTCCATTTCTAAAAACCTTACAGTCAGCGTATAAAATCATTCCACCCTTTTTGATATTTTATCTTAACTATTCATATGCAATTGACCAATATAGGTACCAGTATTTAACACAAGTGAACTCTTAATTTGGGAGGCGGGTATGGGTACCGCCACCCCAGGAACCATTTGTTGGATTACCAACACCTCTGCCATAGGTCACCCCAAGTGGTTTGCTACGTTTGGTGACTTTGGTGAGTGGGGTGCCCAGGTTCATGGGGTGAGGTTTGTCCGAGTCTTGGCGGCGGATGCGTCTGCCTCACTCTTGAGGGAGAGCTTTTAACTTCTCCAGCCGTACTCGCTGGGAACAACGCCTTGCACCACAGTGGGAGGGATGGATTCATAGGTTCGTCACCCCTGGATACACTGACCCCAGATTCTTACCCACCCCTTATACCTTTTTCTTCCCCGAACTTCCCCTCCTTCCTTTCCTCAAAAAAAAACCCACACAGCATCCCCAAAGATGGCATAGGATTATGGAATTATTTTCCTCAAGCCCTCCTGTGTAGAGCTAATGTAAGAAAAAAAAATAACGTCAATCAATACTATTGGTTCCAACCAGCAGAAATAACACATGGGAATGAGAGATCTAATGCAATCGCCATTCAGCGTGGAGTACAACAAGGCTGTATCCTGTCGCCACTATTATTTAATCTCTATTCCAACTATGTCTTCAAAAGAGCCCTAAGTAATACCGAGAAGGGTTTCAAGATCAATAACATAAGTTGTCATTAATAACATAAGATATGCAGATGATACTGTATTACTAGCTGACAGTATCAGTGACCTCCAAGACCTATTAGATCTTGTTAATAATGCTGGTAAGCAACTGGGCCTAACATCAACGTCAATAAAACTAAATGGATGACTTTTGGACGACTAGATGACTCTGGATCAATGATACAGTTAAATGGTTGTAATGTCGAAAAGGTGGAGAGATTTAGATACCTCGGCAGTATTCTCACGGAGACTCTTGACCCAGATATAGAGATTAGGTGCAGAATTGAAGCAGCAAGAACTGCGTTCATAAAAATTAAATCCCCCTTCTGCAATGACAATATCAGCTTAAAACTAAGACTGAGAATGCTAAAATGTTATGTGTGGTCGGTGTTGCTGTATGGTTGTGAAACATGGACCTTGAAAATAAATACCATGAACAGGTAAGAGGCTTTCGAAATGTGGCTTCACCGGAGAATGCTCAAGGTCCCATGGAAATGATCACCAACACAGAAATTCTCAGGCGGGCTAGAGCTGATAGAGAACTGCTTACATCAATAAAAATCAAGAAAAATTCATATCTGGGTCATATGCTTTGAGAGGAGAAGTATCACTTGCTCCATTTAATATTGAAAGACAAGATAGAGGGTAGCCGAGGGCCTGGCAGGAGACAAATGTCTTGGATGCGAAATATACGAGAGTGGACTGGCATTAGAAGTGTGGAGGAGCTATTCCGGGCAGCGCAAGACAGAGAGACCTTTTCAAGAGTGATCGCCAACGTCGGGAGGACCTGATAGGGCACACAAAGAAGAAGAATACTATGCGATCAACCCCCTTATTCTGGAAGACAAAAGAAGTCATACAAAGAGCTAGATTTACAACCAGCTCCACACCTCCAAAGACCTTAAAAAGACTGTACAATATATTTTCACAAACAAGGGATTCTGTTAAAAATGTACGGAATTTTTAAAGATCATTTTTCTGATTTTAATCATCCTACTAAAAATGTTTGTTTTTTTTATGTTTTCATTCAATATTATTGATTTTAAAAACAATCTAAAACTGACAAAATCAAAACGGCCCGTGGTTAGCAAATCGGATTGTGACGTCACAAGCGTTGCTCAGATGGGCCAGCATAAATGAACACTATCAGTGAGCGTCCACGCTCATGACGTCACACGATAGCCCCGCTCCAAAATATCATTAGGTATCATCGCATTAACTAATTACCACATTAAGGACGGGTTATTTTAAAAACAATGAACAATCGTGGCTTCCTTATCAGGCACAAGAGCTCCTCTTTTCTGGTATGGTATAGATGACTAATAACGACCTTTATTATAATATTTTGTAATATATATATATATATATGTATATATGTAACACACGTTTTATATTACAATAAAAAAAAAAATAAAAAAAAATCATCAAATATTTGAAGTTAATTTTCATGTTCTGTGTGAGTTCTATTTAAAATTTTTCATTATATCTTTATAGGTCAATTGCTTCATAAAACTGAAATAAACACAGAACGTGAATAGAACTGACACAGAACGTGAAAATTAACTTTAAATATTTGATGAAACAACCCTTCCTAATGGAATCCCCTGGTAGAATAATCTAACAATTCATTATTAGATTCTGCAAATAGGTATTTTTGTTTTGCATACTTAATATTATTATTAAATTTAATTAAAATTATTTTTATAAAAATTAAATGGAGTTCTACGAATTAAAGAAAAAACAATTAATACATTTTATCCTAATGCGAAATAATAAATTTATTTTATGCGCAATAGTAAACAGTGTATTCATGTCCATGGCAATAAATTATTAGTTAGAATAAAAATTTAAAACTCCCCTCCGAAAGGGGAGAAATGGAAAAAAATATATTTTACACTTCCAAACTGACATACAGCGCAGAGAGCTTTTTTAACATCGAAAGCTTTGGGATGTAGAATGAAATGCAGGCGGCTACTTCCTTTGCAGCCGGGAAACATGTCGGGGAAAAAGGTCATTTGTCGCCTTTGCCACTGGCTGGACATCACAAATTATATCATCCGAGCTGATATGAATAAGAACATGCCGGAATAAAAGGAAATAAAATAACTCGCTGGGGTGAAAGTAGACAGAGAGTTCTCCTGCATATTTGAAATTGGGAAGTGCTCTTAGGGATTTGTTTGATTAGGGAACTGATATAGTGGCAGGTATTTCAATAGGCCACTTGCATTACATTTTTTTAACTTTTTTCCGGTTTAAGCAAATATTCTAAGACGTTCTGTATTTTTTTTTAAATCGTGTTCTTGAAACCCTGGCGATTTTTTGAAAATTTCATCAGACCATTTTTTATAAACCGGAAAGATGGGACATAATTTTATGGGTGCGAAAAATTAATCAGTGTGGAATTTTACAAAATTAAGGGAACATAATCGGAGACGGAACAATTTCATGTAGTGACGTCACGAGCTCAAATAATGGATTTATTCATTTAGAAATAAAAAAACTATACATTTCTAAAAATTTTTACTAACATTTTCGTAATCTTAGTAAAAAAATCTATCTACACGATTTTTTCCAAGGCGTTATGAAATCCATGCAAGTGGCCAATTATAACACTAAAGCAACTTTAATTTAAGAACATGCAAAATACTTTAAGCATATATTACAGTTAAAACTCGTTTTTACTAACTGCCTTTGTTAAAACTGAATTTGTGATTGAAAATACATATACTGTTTATTAAAATATCTAATAACCGTTAATAAAAAACCTAGCCTAACCTAACCTAACCTGACCTGACCTGACCTGACCTAACCTGACCTAACCTAACCTAACCTAACCTAACCTGACCTAACCTTAACCTAACCTAACCTAACCTAACCTAACCTAACCTAACCTAACCTGATGTTACTCGACCAATCAGAATAGAGCACGATGAACTTTGACATCGGTTGAAACAATTTTAACTGAATCATATCGAGGAAACGCGTTTTGTCTAGTTAGAACTAGTTTTCACTGATATTCACCAGTTAATTCTAGTTGTAACAGAGGCCTTTAGTGAAAAAAAGTTTATACCAGAGAAAACGTGTTGTAAATAAGAACGGATTTTAACTGTAACTCATTTACTATGCTGCATGAAAGACTTTTATCTGACAAAACAACTTATAGGTAACTCCTCACAGGAGGCCCTGAGGAAAAAAGTTTTCCTCAGGGCCTATATCATCTTTGGAGATGCTGTGTGAAGAGTCTTTTTGGGGAGAGGAAGAAGTGAACATGGAGAAGAAGAAACCCAAAAAATAGTACAGTAAGAATAGGAAAAAACAAATGGGTCCAAAAAATTCAGACGATTCTCTTATAGCGAAAGACATATCTAGTGGACCATTATGAGAATAAATATGAACGTCGCACGCCCACGGAGGCAATGGGGTAGAATGAGGAATGCAGGCGAAGTATCACTGCATAAAAGAGGGAATGTAGAACCTCGGACAAAAGGACGCCATTTGGTCGATGATTAATAGGTCAGATATAAACAAAAATGGAATACTGGGACTTTGAGCAATATTACTAATCTAGTAGAGATCTAAAAATTGGCAGCATTTTTTATTTTTGGGGTATCTACGCTGCCTTTTCGGACTCTCTCCGTTCATGTTGTTGCATTATCCTCCTAAGACTCAGACTTAAATAACAAGGTAGTCGGTAAGATCCATAGTAAAAAAATATGCACAAATTGATTTATTGCTGTCAAACCCAGAGACAAAAAACTTCATAAATTTGAAGCAAGGTCTTTTAGGCTTTTTTGAGTATTTTTACCGTAATACTAGGTGTCTTAGCGACATTTTTGGTTAACTTAGTCTACCTATCTTTTGTACTAAATATTGTACTTTGGGTCTTAACGTTGCGGGGAAAAAAATAAAAATTATAATATGTTTTATGTTAATTTAATAAAATTATTATAAAACGTATTAAAAATAATACGAAATCGTTCAGTCTGAAACTTTTTAACTTACCTACATTCTAATAAGGCAATCAAGCAAGCAAGAAGATAGTAATAGTACATGGAAAATTCATAATCAAACTCAATCCGTGAAAATGAAAAATCACATTTGTTTAGCAAGGTTTGCACGTACAAAGTTCAAGTTTTATACATATCCTGGAATGAAAAAACCCAAAAAATGCCATATGGACGTGTTTTATGATCCAAAATCTGACCATTCTTTATTTAAATTTCGTATATTTCACCATCATTATAAAATTCAACTAGGATGGCGATATGCGATGTCAGGCAAGTAAGTATAAGAGAGACAGCGCACGTTCTAAATGGACTGTAATGAAAAGGTTCTAAGTGAGTGACGAGATTGGTTTCCATTCAAGTCTACATGGAAGGCATTTCTAGTCACTGGCGCCTCCCTCAACTTTAAGAGCATGCGTGAAGAACATAAGCACAAGTTTGATGACCCCCCTTCTAGTAAACTGAGAATCGCTATATTCCTTGGAGTCTTCGAAACTTTCTACCCACTTGTTCAATTTCGATTTCTTCGTGAAAACTCTGGGTGAACAGGTTTCAGGGGATAAGCGTTTGATGTTTTTGCTACCAGGTCAATTATAATCCAGATTCACAACAGGACTACCCTACGTTAGGGAGTAAACCCTGGCTATCTTGTTATGATTTTTAAATTTTGCATAAAATTTTATTCTAAACTTTTCACTTTTTTCCTTAGATCTTTCCACAGATTTAATTTAATTAAATTTTATTTTGTAAAATTCTAACGAGAAGTAATTGTTATAAACTGTTTAATTTTTTTATCTTCTTTATATATTTAATGAGTGTCAATATGTTTTCTATCGAACGCTTTACGCTGACACTGGGGGGGTCTATAGTAATTCAAAATAATTAAATGTAACGGCGCTCGATTGATTTAAAAATTATATTTCGGTCACGGCGTTTTGACGTACGCAATCAGTTTCCATGTACCGTCGTTTGGAAAATGGTGGGGCGGGTTAATTTTTTTCTTTAATATTTATAACTGACTAACTAACCATCATCACGCCGTTTTTCCGCAGGGGTAGGCAGAGAGGACAACAAACAACTCGTCTTGGTACACACTCCTTGCCTCGTTCACCATACATGGCCTTGAAATGGTCCGATTCACTTGTCGTGCCATGTCTTTCTCGGGCGTCCCTGACTTTTTCTACCATTCACATTTGCGTCATATATTCTCCTTACACTCCTTTCCTCGTTCATTCGCTTATTATTTATATTATTTTAATATATATTTTATATTATACTCTACCCCATATAATACCACCTGGTTTGATCCTCGTCCCTGCTACAATACAGGCGACTTTCGATCACCGTTATTTTTCTTTTTAAATTTGTAGAGCGTTGATGCTTTTATTTTGTATCTATTATTTCAACTACATATTTGTGTGGTTTTTTTAAAAGTTATCGTTTAATTGCCGTTGAAATTTCCGTTAGGCGAGACATAACCACGTTTATCGGGGGTTTGCCCGAGGCTCACATTTTAATTTATTTCGGCAAATTCGTAATCGAATAATCATTTCTATTTTCATGCCTGTTAAGGAATGCGGGTTATATATATTTAAGATTAATAAATACAGTACGTTTTCATCATTTTTTTAATGTACAACGCCTTTAAAAAATTGTAATACGTTGTACAACTAAAGTCAACGGTGAGCAACAGATTTTATTTTTCTAGACGATGAATTAATAACTTCGGAAAGTATTCATTTAGAAACATCTTAAATATTAGTAACACGTTATTCAGAATTAATTATAATAAACCCGGCGGAAATTTCGAATCTTCAGGCCTGATAGGGTGAATTCGACCGTACATCCGTCCAATTCGCGCGCCGTGCCGCTGGCGCATATTTGTTTACACGCTTTCTTCACTTACGTCATTAAGGCCCACATTATTTTTCTTCTTCTTCTTTTCTTTGATAGCACAAATTCGACAGTAGGTCCGTCGAATATAAGGGTCGCGAGTCGCAATTTGTATACACGGCTTCTTTACTTACGTCGTTAAGATTCTGAGTATATTTTAGGGTTTAGTGTCGTCTTAAGATAATTTAAAGAAAGAGATTTAATGTTGAAAACAGATGACTTAAACGGAGGTAAAAATAATATGTAGAAACTACAAAGTTATTGCGAGCGACATGAAACAGAATATTAAAAATTGACCAAATTTGCGAAAATTTTGAACCACATGGCATTTTTTGTATTCTTTTAATAATTATGTCCGTAATATACGTGCAACGCGCGCAGCAGTATGTCGGAGTTTCTCAGACGTTGGGCGTTTTCTATCAACACTTAATTAATATCTGCCAGAACTACATTGTCGTTGATTTATTGAAGGCGCCTGCACAGTACAATACATTATTTGCTTCTATTCATTGAATGATTACTTCAAACAATGGGGGGTTATTAGTAGTAGTATACCGCCACTGGGTAAACAGATACACAGACTTGTATTCATGGACATGAACTATTCAATTTGGGAAACTTTGCATCGTATCATTTTGGCGACCTCCGCCATCGAGCGGTGAAGACATGGAATGAAGAATAACGCAAGAAGTACTTCGTGGGCATGTTTCGTGATCAAATTATAGGTATAATTTAGGTCTTTATTTCCATTAAAAACTCTGTGTCCATGATTACGAAATTAAAATGGGATGGCTATTTACAATTACAAGCAAGTGTGAGAAAGACAGACTGCGTACTAAATGGTCTAGAATCAAAAAGTTTTAAGTCAGTGAAACATTTGTTTCCGTTCAAATTTGTTTAAAGAAAATGGGTTAAGAGGTACGGCTGAGAAATAAAAGGTATCACATAAAACTTAATTTTGGATATGAGGCCAAATTACCCATACAAAATCAAATTTAAAGTTTTTTATCACCAAAAGAAAATTTTATATTTCATGATTTTAGAAACAATTTTGGCAATTTTTGCGAGTTAATATTATTATTAAAAAAATAAACTTCTTCTTCTTCAATGGCGCTACAGCCCATTTCGAGCCTTGGCCTCCTTCAAAATAAGCCTCCACCGCCTTCTGTCCTCGGCCGTCGTCTTCCAATCTGCAACATGGAGTAATCCTCTTGCATCCTTCCTGACATCATCCTCCCATCTCAGTCTAGGTCTGCCCGCCTTTCGTTTACCTCCCGAAAAAAAAAAAAACATTCCCAACCTATTAGGTATGTATAGCCATTGAGAGTTTCCTTGAAATTTGGGAGGTAGGTATTGGGCGCTGTCGCTCCGAGAACCATTTATTGGATAACTTACATTCCTTCCAAAGGCTACCCCAGGTGGTTCACTGCGTTTGGTGACTTAGCAGGGGTGCCCAGGTTCAAGGGTCGAGGTTTGTCTGGGTCTTGGCAGCGAATGGGATTGCCAACCTACTGCATGGCGGGCCGGATCGGGAGAGACTGGTTAATGGAGACCTAACCTGGACCTCTTTCTAACCATCGCCTTGCACCGCAGTGGAAGGAAAGGAATCATACGACCGTCGCTCCTGAAATATTGACCCCCAGATTCCTACCCAATCCTCATTCCTTTTTCCTTCGCAGAACTTTTTTTTCCTATATTTCTCAAAAAATATCCCTGAATAAGCATCCCTGAAAATGCTTTTTTTTTTCCTCAGAGCCGGTCAACTGCCGCGGCCGGTGGACGTGCGCATCTGCCCACGCGCAGGGTCTTGAAGCCGTCGCCCAGCCCCCTGTGTAGAGCTAACGTAAAAAACCTCTCGTTCTGTTTTATAAAAAGTCGTTAAAGAAGAGGTTACAATGCAGTGATATAGCTAGGGGGGGCGGCGGGGAGCGACTCGTACCGGGTGCCACCCGTTGTGGGGTGTCACTCGACCGTGAAAAAAACTTACGTAGGTAGAATATTGCCACAAAAATATTGTCCACGTGAGCATTGTCTCTTATTTATGTATATATTTTGGTAGTTCTCTGACTCGTCGGTCGGTGATTCCCCAAAAATTCTGTTGTTTTATTTTCGTTCCGTTCAGTGCTGAAAGTGTTGAAAGACATCTTTTAAAAAATAAGGTACCTAAGAAGATTTGATAGTTCATTTTTTGTCATAAACGATAACTAATAAAACCCGTAGCAGAATCGATCGATAACTGACAGAAAAAAGATATCAATCGTCTGAATATTTTTTTTCTGTTATTTTATTATTAATAAGTTACCAAAGGTCGACCAAATGTAAGAGTGCCATCAGATTTCGTTCAGTTGTCAATTCTTTGGATAAGACCCTCGCATCACTAGCGTCGTCAATCATAATACCTAAATTATTTTCTTCAATGTTAGGTAGGACATTATCTAAGACCTAGTTTGAGGATTACTAATTCTTAGGGTGACACCATGTTATCCGCGATCTATGAGCAAAATGTCCATACTATTTCGTTTTCCGACAACTCAGAATCAACTCAACTCAACACCTCCTTTGAAAAGTCATTAAGAGTGAAATATAACACAAAATGGTTAAATAGGTTACGTTAGTTCAGGTTACGGGCTATTTTTTTCATAACTTTTAATGATTGATTCTGTGTTGTCATGGAACCCTCAAATTCACATCGGAGAAAATGATGTAGCTGCTGTTTTTTATGTACAAAATATACAAATAAAATTCGGACGAAAAAATTGACTAAACACCTAGATGTACTAAATTGACAGACATGAAGATAAAAAATAGAATTAATGTTTATATCTCCTAACGCGATAACGCTGAACGTACGGTAACTACCGAAGCTGATCTACGCACCCCGCTTATCACATTCTAATAGTGGAACAATTTCCGAAGAGATGTAAGCAATAGCTCGTCTAATGTGTCTCTTTGACTGAACATTGCTTTGTGTTGCCTTTTGCAATCAAGTCAAAACTGAAATATCATGCTTCGAATAGCCTCAGCTGACAAAAACTTTCACAATAACTAAATCTTTATATCATCCTTTTTGAAAAAGTAGAGAATGCTTAAATCATACTGCGTATTCTACGTAATATAGGTTGTCAAGGTTAATATATTCCTGGTTGGATAAAATAAAAATCCCAAAAATTTTGCTAACAACATATTTTTCGTGAATATTCAACTGTTTCTTTGAGATTATTTCTTTGAAATTTATAGTAAATCATGTCCATTCGTTTAATGGAATTGTTTTTTTTTATGAAAAGCGGATTTATGCTTAAAGTTTTATAAAATTACACTTTTCACAAAACCTATTAACTATATTCGTCACTTTAAGTCACGTAGTGTCCACAGAAAAACCAAAATAACCATATATAAGACCATTGTTAGAACCGTATTGGCATATGGATGTGAGGCGCTGACACTGACGGTAAATATGGCTGAAATGCTAGATACTTTTGAAAGAAAAGTGCTGAGAAGGATATGTGGACGGTGAACAGTGGCGCATGCGGCACAATACAGAACTGTATGATATATATATATAAGGCCCCTAGTATCTCAGCACATATGAGACTCCTCAAGCTGAGATGGGCTGGGCATGTACAGAGAATACCGGATACACGTATATAATAATAATTTTGACTGGACACCCAGGTGAAAAGAGAAAAGCGGGAAGACCCAGACTGAGGTTAAAATACGAGGTAAGAGGGGATTCTCCTCCAGGAATCAAACTGGAAGTCAGCCACTGGGGACAGGAGGAGTTGGAGGCGACTGTTGCAGGAGGCCAAAGCTCGATATGAGCTGTAGCGCCATCGAAGAAGAATATTAACTATATGCGTTAATATTTTTCAGGGTTTTATTCCATGTGTTGCGCTTTATTATCCAATCGCTCATCAGGGTATGCGCTCTGGATGATGCACCTGTATAATTCCTCAAAAAGCAATCATGACTACGACAACCTCAAATCATACCGATTATTTTAACCATCTATAGGTACCTTTTTTACATTAGCTCCACACAGGAGGCCAAGAGAAAATAATTCCCTCAGGGCATGTGTTATCTTTGGGGATGCTGTGCGGATGGTTTTTTTAAGGAAAGGAAGGAAGGTGAGGAAGTTCTGGAAAGGAAAATGGTAAGAGGGGTAGGTATGAATGTAGGATTCAGTGTGTCATCCGCAGCCAGATCCAAACCAACCTCACCCCACGAACCCGGGCACCCCTGCTAAGTCACCAAACGTAGCGAACCACTTAGGGTGACCAATGGCAGAGGTGTTTGTTATCTAATAAATGGTTCCCGTGAAGGCGATACCCATTCCCGCCTCTCAAATTGTAATAAATTGAAACCTGTATAATTATATTATTTAAATTGTGTTTAAATACAGGTACCTTTGATAGTATCGTAAGGAACATGCGTTTTTTTATATAATTTTTGCTAACGCTCTCTGCAAAATCCCCACATGCGTAGATAAAAAGATTTCTTTCAAAACATGTTTACCATTGTAATTGGTGTTGGGTAATCCTGAGAATTTCCAAAAAACATCAAACTGACTTTACGTATATGCCCGTGTTTTCCTTGTTATTCACAAACTCCAGTAAAACTTCGAATATCGGCATGCAAAGGTAAATTGCGGAAGGTTTGAATAAAAAATACGAAGGATGCGATGTCAAAGAAAATATACGAAACAGCTTCCCATAAAGCTCTGAGCGCCCTATAAATAATGTTTGTATAAATCCCCGTCTTTACCGTGGATTAAACTGTACTTTAACGGTATTAAACTTTGGAAAAATAATATTAGAACGGCTGGCGTCAAATCAATGTATAAAGTTTATAGGCATGAAAAGACGTTCGGAATGAAAGCGGTGTTTCTGGATTATCTCAAAAGGCTCTGCAATATTTTTTGTAGCTAACTCAGCATCCAAAATAAATCTTGCATTTTGTTTTTATTTTCAGTGATTTTTTTAAAAATTGGTTGGATAAGTAAAATGATAGACTGTACACGCCTCGTTTGCAAAATCTCGTTTCGTATGGCATCTCTATTTTCTCACTTTTATTTGGAATATTTAGGAATGACTATATATCCAGGATTAAATTACAAACTAAAATTGTCTTATAAGTTTTTTCTTTTATTCATTCAATAACATTCAATTTATTCAAAAAATACTTATAAACAACTTATGCCGTGTATTTAGGTATTATTTTGCGTGGCAGCTGTTTCACCTTCTGAGGGCAAAAGTAAACCGTGGTGAAGCCACTTAATATAATAATAATAATAATCTTTCTTAAATTGAAAGTATGAAAGGGGATGAGGTTTATAAATATTTAGGATATCCGCAATCAAATAGATTAGATCATACTAGTATTAAAAATGATATTAGGATTAAATTTAAAACTAGGATCAGAAAAATTTTGAAATGCAATCTATCTGCTAAAAATTTAGTAAAGGCGATAAATACTTGGGCAATACCTCTATTAACTTACTCATTTGGCATAATTAAATGGTCTAATACAGATTTAGATAGCTTAGAACGATTAATTAGAACTACATTAACAAAATTTCATTCCCATCACCCAAATTCAGCTATAGAACGAATTAATTTACCGAGAAATTTAGGAGGTAGAGGTATAGTCAAAATAACATCTTTAAAACATAATCAGGTAGAAATGCTAAGAAATTTTTTCCATAGGAAAGCTGATAGTTCAGAAATGCATAAAATAATTTGCAAGGCAGATAGAAATATTTCGCCATTAAATTTATACGACGAGAATGCCAGCATTCTTATAAATACCAACCAGGAATTATTAGATTCCTGGTCAAATAAAATTCTTCACGCAAAACACTTCAATTATCTCAACCAAACATATGTTGACAAATTTTCGTCAAACAAATGGTTGAGTATTGGAGAGTTGAGCGCAGAAATAGAAGGCTTGCCATTCAAGATAGAGTCATTAATAATAAAAATTATAGGAAGCATATCATCAAAGATGCAAATCAAATTGATGATTTATGTAGAAAATGTTTGGCTTTTCCGGAAACAATAGAACATATTATATCGGGATGTTCTGTATTAGCGCCGTCCGAGTATACATTTAGGCACAATCAAGTTTTAAAAATAATTCACCAAAGTTTGGTAATTAAACATAACTTGATTGACTACAGTAATGTACCATATTATGAATATGAACCAAATTCACATAAAACTATTCTAACAGATAGAACAATTAGTCATAATAGACCCGATATAGTTTTACATGACAAAATTAAGAAAATAACTTATATCATTGATGTCGCTATTCCAAATTCTTGTAATATTCAGAAAACTGTTTCTGAAAAAATAAGAAAATATACAGATTTAGGAAATGAGATTAAAAGAATTTGGCATTCTCAGACTATAAAAATATTACCATTTGTTATTTCGGCTACTGGCATTATACCTAGCTCTCTCATTCAAAATTTAGGCGTATTAGATTTGTCAAAAAATTTATTCATAAAAATGCAAAAGTCGGTTATTTTAAATACATGTAGGATTACGAAAGATTTTTTTTAAATATTTATATTGAGGGATCAGTAGGATTTATCGGACCAGTTAGGATTTCATCAGAGCCGAACCCTCTGATATGAAAATATCTGGAGTCGGTGAAATATTTTCCCATTATGTTTCTGGTGGATTGACGTAATGTTCTTGTATTGTTTTGTATTTATTATCTTATATAGTGCACTTACATTGCGTGAATTTACTAGATATTCATTTGTGGAAAAGTGTGTGGAAGGGTTTAGTTTTTCATTTGGGAAAGATTCAACCCGGACAAAAAATGATTTATTGTCTTCCTTTCTTTACAAACATCTAGAGATAATGATATCCTCACTGGGATTTTCCGTGCTGAGGATTTCATTTACACATTATAATTTAATTATAAGAAATTAATATGAATTAGTTATAAACATATAGGTATCATGTAGTATTTTTTAAATAATTAAAAATTAAATAAAATTGTGTTTTTTTATAATTCAGTTCAGCAGATTCGGTTTTAGTCTGTATCTGATATCAGTAAATTTTTTATTTCTGTTCTCCCTATATTTAGTATCCAGCTTTTTATTTGAGATTTAAATGTTATACTGTTGAGGTTTTTAAGTGAGAGTGGTATTTTATTGTAAAGTTTAATACCATAATACAAGAAGCTTTTTTGCCCAAATGTTGTGTTAGTAGTTACTTGTTGGATATGTTTTTGACCATGAGATCTAGTGTTCTTAATTTTTTTTTTTTTTTTTTTTTTTTACATGAATACCTCACAAGAGTCCCAACTGCTCCCATCTGAAGCCAGTGAGACTATGGCATCCCCAATTGGGGTATGTTGTGTGGCTGAAGGTAGTGGGAAGTGGAAGGAGATAGGGAAGAGGAAGGTGGGGAAGTACCTGGCTATTCAGATCTGGTCACCAAACACGGCTAATGCCGTTTCAAGCAACGTTTCAATTCTGAATGGTGGTCTTACACCAGGGCGATACAGAGAGTATCTTCCACTCTGGAACGTGCCGCAAATATACTATTTATTATTTTAAATGAATAAATTGTGAAATAACACAAATTAATCAAATAAAATTTATTTGCCACGCCGGGATTCGATCCCGCGACCTTCGGTGCGCGAGTCAAGCGTCTTACCGCTGCGCTACGCCGGCCGTTAATGTACGTGTAAGTTGTCATTTCTTGGGTTTTGTACTTATGAATGTAAATGAGTATAGTTTTAGAATACAGTTGTTTAATTGACATGATGTTAAGCTTGTTGAAAATTTCATCAGTTCTAGTTCTTACAGGAACTTTGAGTATAATTTTCATTATGGATTTTTGAGTTTTAATTAGTGGATTTAGTATGTTATTATTTGCACTGCGCCATCCGATAATACCGTATTCTAACAGTGATTGGCAGAGAGCCATGTAAATCTTGATTAAGTCTTTTTTAATGAGGACATTCCTGATAGTTTTGAAAAAATAACTTAGTTTTTTAATTTTATTATTTAAATAGGTAATGTGTTCGGTCCATTATAAGTTTTGGTCAATTTTTAGACCCAGATACGTTATATGGTCAACGTTTTCTAATGAGGGACAATTACAATGCTCATTTAAGTGATGCTGACTATGAATTTTCAAGTTCAGGTTTTCTTCAGAGTTTTTTTTTATTTTTTTTATTTTGAAAGTGATGAATTTGGTTTTATTAGCATTAAGTGTAAGTGAATGGTAGTCTAGCCAATTTTTAATTCTTTTAAGTGTGTCTTCTGCTTTCTTAAATGTTTCTGCCCAATTTTTCCCTTTTATTAGGTGAACAGTATCATCCGCAAAACTGATGATTTCTCCGTCACATTCTATGTGGCATAGGTCATTAATATAAATAAGGAACAGAATCGGACCCAGAATACTTCCCTGAGGCACCCCGAATTTGACATCAATACACTCACTGGTTATGTTGTTAAGTTTCACAGTTTGCTTTATATTTCCCATGTAACTTTTTAAAAATATTAGTTCATTATCAGTAATTCCTATGTTCTCTAGTTTTTCAAAAAGATGTGAGTGATTTATTGTGTCGAAGGCTTTAGAAAGGTCGAGAAATATGCCAATGCATTTTTGATGTGAGTCTAGAGAATTTTTAATGTATTCAATTACTAAGGCTATGGCGTTGGATGTTCCTAAATTTTTTCTGAAGCCAAATTGTTTTGGTGATAATAATTTATTTGATTCTAGGTAGTCGACGAGTTGAGATGGTATATTTATATTATTTGTACGGAAATTACAGTACACTACAGTTTGATAATGCCTTCAGAAGGCAAAGCAGCCGTCATGCATAATTATACAAATTATAATTACACAGCAGACCAAACATGCTCTTAAATAAATTGTTTTTTTTTAATAATCATAATAATATTTTGGTCAAAGAAATTTTAGATACTTTGCAAAGAAGCTACATAATGCACTTCCACTGGCCATTAGACAGAACACAAATTATTTGAAACATAAATCAGACACCAAATCTTGGATCATCTGCTAAGAGAGTTCAAACGTCAACGATTTTTTTAACACCTCTCTATAAGTATCTACCTATGTATTTCCAATGGTATGCTGATTGTCTTTTATTTTAAACTAGCGAGTTTCCGGCATGTGTTGCTATGCCACTTAATAAAAAAAATGTTTCTCCCTGCTTGTCCTTTCCCATTCACCCCGTTCCCCTTCCGCCTCCCCTTCCTCTCCCGCATCCCGTTCCCCTCACGCATTCCCATTTCGCCTTCTCCGCTTACCCTTTCCTCACTCCTTTCTCCCGCATTCAGTCCCGGTACATTCAGTTTTCAAATAGCTCGCATGTCACCTAATGAAATTTTTTACTCAAATTTCATAATCACAGTATATGTAAATAGAAACCATCGCGGGAATGAAATCGCAATCGGGTGAATGATTAGCAACGCATAATTGCATGATGCCAGAACTCACTATTATGTATATATAGAAACTATTGCTGGCATGCGTAAATCAAATCCCCAAAGTTTCATCGCAATTGGATGAATGGTTTAGCAACGCATAGACATCTCATATACATACATATTCATGTAAACACATATTTTCATTTTTATATAGGTAGACATAATTATATTGTGTTTCTGTTTTTTATTTTTGTAAAATGCTTGTTATTAGTTGCGCCTGCTCTCAACACAGAAGTTTCTAGTGAAACAGGCACATAACATCATCAATGCTATGTGATTAATAAATATGATTAAAAAATAATAAATTTCATTGAAAAAAATATTTTAAAAGAAAAACTTTAAATTAAAATGGAGTTTCGCAAATATAACTTGACAACAATAAATAATACTTTCTTATTCTACGTAAATGAAATTTATGTTTACCACAAAAAAAAAAACAATTTAACGGCATTATTATCTCGTTACTGCTACGTTATGCAATAGCCATAATAAAAACAAGTTTAATTTGAATCGGTTTGTATCTCTCAGTTATTATTTATTACCAAAGCCTTTTTTCGTCTTTTTCAAAGGACAAGACGTCAAGTATGTCTTATTTTGTCTCAGAGATGGGGAAAGACTACAAAACATTTTTGAGAGACACCTCTGGGGGCTAAAAGCACATTTTTCAAATCTGAAATTTTCTAGCATCTGTGCAATCATTTCTTCTGAACTCTGATTTTAGTCACACAGCAGTTTCCATGTTATGTAATAAATATATGACAAAGCTATTTTTACTTATAATTATACAAAAAAGTTATTATAACTAATAGTTATTATGAAAGGTACAAAATTCCAATCGAACTTATAAATTATAATAACTTACGCGCAGAAACCAGACTCCTTAAATTATCAGATAGAAGAGTGTTAATTAATTAGTTATTTATTTAATTGACTGCCCTAATTTGTTGGAACTAATTTGCATTAATATGCCTGCCAGACAAACTCGAAGTAAAGATATTTTCAAATGTAACAATAACCTTAACACTAACTTCCCTATGCGAATTTATAGATAGGTATATTTGGTGTTGACAGGTTAGCAATTTTCTAGAGGCAACTAATCTCGATTTTATCTGCTAATAATTAACTTTAATTATTTTTGTTCTTTTCATAAAACCTTCTCTCATCTAAAACCTTACCAGTAATTTATAACATAATTTTATTTTATTTTATTTTTCTCTTCTATTTAGTTCTGTTTTATCATCCTACAATAATATACACGTACAATTTTTTGTTTATACCTACTAACTGGTGTGCGGTGATTTCAATATAAACATTTCTAAAAACCATAACTTAATAGAAAAAAATAATTTCATATACATGATGACGCACCTCAATTTTAATACTTGTATTAATAGTAACACTCGAGAAATTAAAAACCAAACGCCATCATGTAAAGATCATATCTGGTGTAATATACAATTAAATGAAATAAAAAATATTAAATCTACTGTTTGGAAAACAAATATAACACACCACTACGCGTGTCTTATATTACATGAAACAAATAAAAAACTAAACACGAGAGCCAAATTAAATCTTACATATTCCCAAGTAGGCTACAAATTATTAGAAAAATCATTAATAACTGAAAAATGGGAAGAAGATTTAAAAAATAAATGCGCCAACCAAAGTGCCTTACTGTTTGAAAACACTTTAGCTAAATACGTTGTAGAAGCAACAAAAACAAAACACTACAGATCGTCCCCAATTAAACCCTGGATTACCCAAGGATTAATAAAAGCCATAAGAAAAAAAACCAACTTTATAAAATAACACAAAGGCCACTAGTTAACAATAAAATTGTACTATATTATAAAAAGTATAAAAATATATTAAATACTCTAATTAGAAAAATGAGAAACGACTATTACTAAAAAATTATAACAGAATCTAAAGACAATAATAAAAAAATATGGTCAACAATAAATGAAATAATAAATAATAAAAAAAAAACACACACCAGAAATATCAGATGGGAAATCAATATATAACGTTCAAAATGACACAACAAAATGTTGTAATATTTTAAATAACTATTTTAATGACGTTGGAAAAAACCTAGCCAAATCCATAAATACGACCGAAATATTAAATCCACAATAAATAACACAATTTCAAATAAATAAATTTACCCCAGTCACAGAAGCCGATATTGACAGAACTATTTCGGAACTAAAAGGAGGTTCTGCCCCCGGTTTTGATAACATTGATGCTAAGACAATAAAAGCGATGAAAACATAGTTAGTTCTCCCCATAACACATATAATAAACCTAAGTCTAGCAAATGGAGAATTTCCCAATAATTATAAAAGAGCAAAAACTCCCATTTATAAAACAGACTGTCGTAAATATCCACAAAATTACCACCCGATTTCTCTTCTATCAGATATATCAAAAATATATGAGAAAATTGTGAAAAAACAAATTTGGACATTCTTAGAAGAAAATAAAATAATTAATGATAACCAATTCGGCTTAAAAAAAATACAAGTACTCATGACGCGATAGCAAAAATAACCAACTATTTATATTCGGCCCTAGATTCCGATAAAAATGTATCGGAATATTTATAGACCTGAAAAAAGCTTTCGACAGCAAAATAAATTAAAATCGATAGGAATTAATGGGAAAGTATTAGCATGGATAACTAGTTATTAACATAAAAGACTTCAACAAGTCAAATTACTCAATGAATCAGCAATTCAAAATATAGCGACTTTTCGATACCCCAAGGTACAGTTTTAGGACCATTGTTATTTATTATATATGTCAATGATATATATTCCATATTTTCAAATATGGAAACATTGTCTCCTACGCTGACGACACAGTCCTACTACTAAAAGCAAACACCTTGTCTGAAAAAAATAAAATGGCAAATACAAATATCAATGCACAAAAATTATGGTTTGATAAAAACCTGTTGACTTTAAATTCTAAAAACACCTATTATTTACCATTTTTCATTAAAACACAAGAAACACCTACAGAAATAAACATTATAATCCACTTTGTGACAAATACAGAAAACCACAAATGATGTATATTATGTACAAACATAGAAAGCAAGACCGATATTAAGTACCTGGGCATAAAAATAGACCAGCGTTTAAAATGGTCTCCACACATAAATATTCTGAACAACAGAATAAGGAAACTAACATATATATTTAGATGTTAAAGAGATATTTTAAACGAAAAATTACTTAGAACCACATGCTTCAATTATACAATACGGCATTATAGGATGGGGCGGTACGTATACAAATCAAATACAAACAATTTACATATCACAAAAACTAATAATAAAAACAATTTAAAAAAAAAACACTACTTATATTCATCCAAACTTTTATTCAAACAATTTAAGCTCTGAAAATTAAGAGCATTATACGTTTATCGTGCAACATTACAAATTTATAAAGATAATATTGAAAATAAAGTTCCATTCTTTAAAAATAACAGAAATCTCAAACAGAAAGACAAACATCAATACTTCCTACTCCAAAATGTAAAAAAACAATAGGACAGTTAAATCATAAATATCTCGGAGTTAATTTTTTTAATTCATTACCAGAAAAAAATAGAAACATGAATACTAATATAAAATAATTTCAAACTCACCTTAAAAATTATACTGAAAACTTAAACATAATAAAAAACTTCAACACTCACATAAAAAAAAAAAAAACAATACAATAACACCCCCCCATACACACAAGCGCTGCTTACTTATGGGAGTACGTCAAATATATGAATTATGTAATTAATTACTTTAAAAAATCTATTTGTAATTTATGTGTCTATTTGTTACTATTAAAAAAAAAAAAAAAAAAACTAGCTCTTACACATTGCACTTTATTTTATTTCAGGTCTCATTACTGATTTTATATGTATAAGCTAAACTGTATTAGTTTTTTAAAAGTACTACTCATACTATTTCATTTCTTTTAATCTTTGTTATGATGTTATATACCTTGCGATGATGATTGCTTTCTTATTTATTCTGTTTTATTGGTTTATTAACACAGTTTAGTAATTATTGTGATTATAATTTTCCGTCTACTCATGTAAAAGCCCACTAGGGCGTAAATAAATAATAATAAATAACTTATTTTACAATAACACCTTAGTATGATAATATTGTACTTTTTTTATTCTACCCAGTTAAACACCGGCTCGGTCCCGCTGATTCTCTAAAGGAACTGCTTGTTCCGCTTGAGAATTAGAAACGAGAAGGATTTAAGGAATCATATTATAAAATAATAAACAAATTGTTTTGAGGAACCAACACTAAAACATCAAAAAATAACTTACTGTCAGCGTGTTAGGGGGCATCCATTAATTACGTGAGCGGTTTTATACCACTCGGTGATATAAATTTGGGCAATTCGTATATTTTTTTCAAGTAACGTGAGATTTTGCTGGACCCCCCACATCCCCTGTTTGAGCTCACGTAATTAATGGATGCCCCCTTATAAACAAAGCATTAAAATGCTTCAAATTACCGAATGGGAGAGAGAGAGAAATCTGTTTGACCATACATTAACTAACTGACGGTAGGTTTCAGTCAAGTTGCAATTTGGGAGGCGGATATGGGTACCGCCGCCCCGGAACTATTTATTGGATTACCAACACCTCTGCCATAGGTTACCCGAAGTGGTTCGCTACGTTTGGTGACTTAGCAAGAGAACCATGGTGTGAGGTCTGTCCCAGTCTTGGCGAAGAATGCGGCTGCCCACCAGCTGCATGGCAGCCGGATCGGAAGAAAATGTTTGTGGGAGTCCCTTTGACTTCTCCAGCCGTACTCTTTCAGAACATCGCCTTGCACCGCAATGGGATGGATGGATTCATACGTCCGTCACCCCTGGACACACTGACCCCAGATTCCTAACCACCCCTAAATACCCTTTTCCTTCTCAGACCTTCCTCTCCTTCCTTTCCTAAAAAGTCGCTCCATATAACATCCCCAAAGATGACATAGGCTTTGAAGGGAATTATTTTCCTCAGAGCCTCTTGTGTGGAGCTAATTTTAAAAAAAAAATCCGAACCTAACTCTTTTGAATTTTACTCCACAAGGGGTAATGGTAGTTTTTTTACAATCAAATTGCCTTTTAAACATTTAATCGTCTATAAATAAGAAATCTCTTCAAAAACACTTAAACTTCAAAATGAATTTTGAAATTTTTCTAGAGCAACCTAACAATTTTTTAACTGATTACGTATACTCAGATTTGAAATATTAATTTGAGAAGAAGCCTTTTTTCATTCAAAAGTATTAAAAATGGTATCTAAATTGCGTCCCAAGCGACGCCGAGTACTTTA
Source organism: Limnephilus lunatus (assembly GCA_917563855.2). Taxonomy (NCBI): domain Eukaryota; kingdom Metazoa; phylum Arthropoda; class Insecta; order Trichoptera; family Limnephilidae; genus Limnephilus; species Limnephilus lunatus. The sequence continues at coordinate 70,115,387 of OU830598.1, read as the reverse complement.
GATACTCGCCAATATGGAATAATATTGAAAAAAAAAATCAATATTAGGCTGCGTTCTTCAATATTGAACTTGGTGGTTACCTTTGAAAACACTGTAGTCTAAAATTATTAAGTAAAGTAACATTTTCCAACCAATACAAATTTATATTTACACTCAGTAATGGGGTATTTCCACGTTTTTTTATTGCTTCAAAAAATTTGGCAAAAAATTACGATGATTATAGCATTTTTATGTTGACGAATAAATTTTCTACAGCGAGTTAAAGTTTCCCATTTTTTAATTACCGCTAAAACGATATTTTGGAGCGTGGCTATCGTGTGACGTCATGAGTGCGGACGCTCACTGACAGTGTTTATTTATGCTGGTTCAGCTGAGCTACGCTTGTGACGTCTCAATCCCATTTGCAAAAAACGGGCCGTTTTGATTTTGTCACTTTTAGAGCGTTTTTAAAATCAGTAATATTGAATGAAAACCTAAAAACCAAACATTTTTAGTAGGATGATTTAACTCAGAAAAATGATCTTTAAATAATATTCCGTACATTTTCAACAGAATCCCTCGTTTGTGAAAATACCACAATCGGTAGATAATGCGAAATTCGCTTATGACTAGAAATGCATTGCAATGTTTCCAGTAGGGATCGCAAATTCAAATTATAATATGCGTCATTGCACTGGCAGCATTATTCAAATTAAATTTTCACATTTCCCAATTTAATTTCCTTTGGGAATTATCGAATATGTCGGCAGCTTTCGTATCATATATTCAACGCTTACACCTTTAATAATTTGGCTCTGTGTCACTCTTTGTCGTAACTGTCGGTGGCGGTTTGTGAGATAGAAAGTGGGGAGACAAAAACGTGTGATTTTTGAAGTAAAACTTCTTTAAGCACGATTGACTTGGGGAGTAAGCTGTTGAATGCGTGACGAGAGCGTTACGAAAAGTGTCATCGGGCGAGGTGAACGGAAGTTGAGAGGGAGATGTAAGTTAGTGATTATTTATTATTATTTATTATTATTTCGTATATCTAAGACACAGTGCAGGCCTATTGTCTGTATCACACCGTAGGAGCAAGAGAGAGCAGTGGGCGCGCACGTTTTCTTTCTCTCTTCTTTTATAGTGAAGTTTTACTTCAGTCGTGTGGTCTAAAGCACACTCGCTTTTTTATTAAGTATAAGGTACAAATACACCTATATACCAACACACCACGTTGTGGAATACCAGATCAACGCGAAAATCTTTTATGGCAGTATCGATGATCTAATCAAATTTGGGAGGCAGGAATGGATACCACCGCCCCTGGATAGTCAATACACCCCTGCCACAGGTCACCCCTGGTGGTTCGTTATGTTTATTGGATTGGGGTTTTGTCCAGGTCTTGGCGGCGGATGCTATTGGCCACTTACTGCATTGCGGGCTGGTTCGGGAAAGATTGACTGAAGAAATAGAACATCATTCTCACCTGACGCCTTTCGTTTCTTAAGGAAATCTATCAAACGGACCTCCCGGAGTCAATGTTTTTTTTCAGGTATTTTGGTACTCTAGACCGGAGGTGGCTGCAACTGCGTGGCTACTTTCGGTAAGTACAGGGACATCAGTTGAGTACTATTAGGGATAGACCAAGCATAACAATGGAAGACATGTTGAGAAGATTGCTTCCGTTGAAGGATAGGTACTAGATTATCATTTCGATTCTTTTAGACGTAATCAGACATGATTAGGTCTTTGTAACATTAAATTCGGCTAGTTTATTCTTACCCCGAGTGGAAACCCTCTCAAGTTAACCTTCCATTCGCGGCTTCAAAGCCCTCCGAACTGTTTGAGTTTGTGTCATTTGGGGACTTGTCAAATAAAAAGATATCATATACTGTCACCCGCTTAAACGTGCACACACGATAAAATGTCATTGACGTGCAAAAAAAAAAGTCGGAGACAGAACCGATCCTTGTGGGACGCCAGTATTTTTTAAGCGCTAAAAGAGGTAATACGGCATCGGCAACCGTACGAATCGACCTCTCCCTCAAAAAGTCGTCAATCCATGCACACAAGGATGCGGAATGCCCAGTGCAGTTTGTTCTTCTCAAGGTAAGTGGCAATTTGTCGTTGATCACACGTTCCATCACCTTTGATAGAATAGATGTGATCGCTAAGGGGCGGTAGTTAGTCGATTTGGAGCGGTCAACCTTCTTTAGAATAGGCTGGATAACCATTTTATTTTCAAGGACATTTAAAAAAGCTCCGTCAAAATTGGAGTTATTTCTGATTAATGAGAAACCGATGGCGGAAAAGCACCGAGGATCGAGTTTTACCATTTTTTTATCTAATATGTTGGCCTTTTCTGTGGCGGTGTTTGCTGCTAGGAGGTCTCAAAATGGATTTGGCACCCAGTAGCCCACATTATCAAAAATGTTTTAAGATATCAGTTATTATAGGTCCCAAAAAAACAATAGGGCAGAATCGATAAAAATAAAAACCTCTGACACTTTACCTATAATGCACCAGTAATTAGTTATCGTCTGGTTATTATTGATTGGGAATATAAACCTTAATTCCAATTTAAATGCGAAAATATTAAATTTAAACTTGCTTTCAGAGCTAACTTCACCATTTGAAAAACAGTTTTGAAAGGACACATAGAGAAGAATTACAAGCTTATCCTCGTATTATTGTTGGTGAATTCTTGAAAAACGCAACAAACGACGCCAAATTTATCTACTCTACCGTTCCAGTTCACTTATTCTGACTGCAAACTGGGCTTAAAGCTGCTTATTAAAGACACTTAAATCCGAAAAGGATTTTGTCTACCCTCACTTAGAGAAAATCGCCAAACTTTGTTTCGAAATAAGTTTCATATACCATACTAATGAAGAATAGTTGCTATTTCAAGTTTTTAACTAATTTGGGACGAGATTAACGAAGACTGACTTTTGGAATTGTATTTTTTCATGCAGAGTTATAAATTATAGCTCATTCGTAAAAACCGTGGAGGGGTGAATCAAGCGACGATGCTTCATTCCTCTGAAAAAAATTAAGTTTTGATGAAAGTTTGAAGTATCAAATTATGTTTCTGCTGAAAGTTCTTTGACGGATTTTGAAGGATCTTAAATCAAAAAAATATAAAATAATAAATAAAACTCGGTTAGTGTAGAACATCACTATATAATAAAAATAAAAAAATAAGTTTTCTAATTGACTGCTATTTTAGATTAGATAACCGGATAAAACAGAACGGTGACCAAACAGAACATGATAAAAAATAGGTTAAATTACTTTAGGTTAGTTTTATGTTAGGTTGGGTTAGAATAGTTTTGGTTAAATTTGGTTTGGTTAGGTTATGCTAGGATGGATTAGGTTAAATTAGGTTTTTTTCTTTACTTTTCATCACTTTATGTTCTGTTTTGATTTGGAACCGTTATTTTACTTGTACTTTGTTTTATGCGTTGCGATCCGGTTAAATTCTTGGTCGCACCCTTTTATTTCAAATGTTTTACTAATGATTTTATTTTTATTGTAAGTACTTAATATCACTTTTTGGATTATTCGATCGAAAGCTGATTTTTGAAAAGCCATTAAATTAATAATTTGCTATTCCAACAGTAAGTAAGTGACGTCAAACGTTCTAGCACAGCACAGGTCGATATAAAAAATCTGCTAAATTATTGTGTCCTTCAGTTCACAGTAATCGTAATTGATATTTTATCCGATGATGCATAAAAACTTTTATGCGAATCGGGACAATAACAAACGAAAATTGTGTTTTTTGCCTTACAAAACGATCATCGGCTTAATGTATTTGGACATGGACCAATAAACACGCTAGCTTATTATAATCCTCTTTACATTTCCGTTTTTATTACATTAACTCTCACTGGCCTCTGACCGTGGTTTTATGATCGCTGGTAATACGAGTGTAATATAAAATTATTTTACATTTGGTTTAAATCCCTTTGCAAACATAATTGTTCAAATCTAAAAAGGGCTAATGCCAGTAAAAGTTTATATTATTTTATAATTTATTTACTAATACTAACTCGGCTTGAATACTGATTGAAACTTTGTTTACTATACGATAGTAATAATTTCTGTCGGATTGACAAAGAAAATTAGATTTGTTTTTCGCAGCATTATTTCTACAATTCGGAGCTAATTCCATAATAAATATTTTATTACAAAAGACATTAGAATTCTGGGAACCGATCCAACTTAACGACATTGTTCGGTGATGGAATATATTACTCGTCTGTCGGAATATTCTGCGATGATATAATATGTTAGGCAAAATAGATTATCCAAGGAAAAATATATGGCTCAAAACGGTTTATCGAACGCGCACGAAGTACTTTTGCGTATATTAAATTTTAATTATTTTATCAACTTTATAATGTTTGTGCCAAGAGTTAGCTAGGGACTATATGTTCTAGCTAGGTTTATTTAACATAAAAAAAATAATATGCGTATACATTGGTACTTTATTTTAGGGGCGGAAATTCTAAGACTTATATGAATGTGTTGTTATGTGTATATGTATGTATGATTCGTTTTACGCATTATCTAAGCACAGAACGAGACACGAGGTTGCACCAAAGTCAATATAATGTGTTTTTTATATCAGTGACAACATGGTATTCTTCAATACGCCCTCCGAGATCAAAGAATGTGGCAAAAAGTTAAATGCACTTTTTAAAAACTAGGTACAAAACATATAGGAAGTGCAAACACTGGAAACGAAAATGGAACACCATATTCCTTCAGAATGTTTACTTCCATTGCAACACCTTCAAATTTCGATTACCGTTCTACGCATCACCGTAAGTTTCAATACTGGCCTGATGCTCTTGCAAAAAGACTGTTCAAAGTTTTATTTTCTTTAAACAAGGTCTTGGAGCTAAAATATGAGTTTTTGTATTTTGGAAGTATATTTACGAGAGACGAAAAGACTCGTATGCATATTGGAACTCCAATGGAAAACGCTAACATAAAACTAGAAACTAGCTTTAATTTACAATGGAGTAGCGATACCTATCGCATTGTGTAAAATTTGGCTTATTACTGACAGGGGAACGATGAAAGTATACTGAATACTATATAAATGTCCGAGACGTTGGTATGTGTGATAAAATCATGATCTTGTTTAAAATGCGGAGATCCAGAAAATTCTTGCAAGATTAATGAATGAGATTAGGAAAAGGATGCTTAAAAGATCATGTAAAACGAATGAACGAAGAAAAGTAAAGTAAAAAAAAACCGTCACTCAATTTCCCGGTTGCGCTCACATTGCGTTGAATCTACTTCGAATCTCCTTTAAGCTAAGTCATACGATGGTCTAACAACATACCAATGTAATGTTGGTAGAGAATTCATTGTACGACAAGCTTCAAATACAATTTATTAGATTTCTTGCATTTACTCCACATTCGCCCTCCCTTGCGTAACTTCTACATTGGTATATGAACTCCAAGGTATAAGAAACTGACTTCCCTTATCATTTTATTTTGTGTGACTCCTTGGTGAAATTATATCGCCTGAATTCACGGGTGAGATTCACTGCCAAACTAATTCTTATTTTATTAGGTTTTGGTAGAATATATCACTTAAAAAATCTCCCATATGATGTGCGAGAACCAAAGTTATGATGCTGCGGCGATTAGTGTAGAATTTTTAATACTTCCATTAGCATGATGTCAGAACGTGAGCACTGCTAGAGGTGACTTAGTCCATATTTACGTCGTTAACCCTTCCGCGGGTCACTATGAACGTTGAACCGGCAGAAATTTACGACACTAAACCGAAAAACTCTTTTCCCAACAACATAAATATTATATTATGTACCTACTATAAACTTAATTCAGTCAGTTTTTATTTGTTGCAGAATTATTTATAGTAAAGCGCAATAGGTGATAGTTTCTTCTTCGTCTAGTTTTGTAAATGCTTATTAGTTTGTAACTTCATTTATATTTTGTTGAGAACTAGACAATACAAGGAAAATAAAGCCCGTCAGACGGAATAAGCTTCCCAAAATTGTATCAAGTCACTGCAGGGCTTAAATACAATCATAATACACCACCCATATCACTGACGCAGCGTTAAACAATGGGTATCATACAAATGCAGACATATCTGTACATACACAGACGCACATGTACATGACGGCGGGCTATAAATTTTTTTTTTTGAATTATTATTCGTCAGGGTCTTCAGTTGTGTGTTATATTATTTTAAATAATGTAGCGTTTTCAACCGAAGGGTTTTTTTACAAAAATATATTATTTGACTAACCTTAAGGTTAATAATTATTTACGCACAACACGAAATTCGTTTTTAAAACGCAAAAGTAATGTATTTTTGAGTAAGTAGGTACACATATTATAGAGTGAAAAATTTCTGGAAAACTAATTGATTAAACGGCGTTTTTTTAAACCGAAAAAGTACTACTTATAACCGTTGATAGAATTGTAAAAATAACAGCTGAAAAATTACTCTTAACATGTCAAAAAACATTATTTTGTAGAATTTTTTTTATATTTATTCAGCTCGCAATGATTGAAAATGACAACTTTTGATATTATTGTAATTATTACCCAAATTCGAGAAAGGTTTTTGTTTACAATTTGTTTTGATCACTTGTTTGGATCTATTTTGAATAGGACGAAAGAGCGCGTGGAGCACGAAGGTACATTAAATTGAATAGAATAATAATTACCTAGTGAGATGGTAACGTAAAGCGTATAATTAAATCACGTAGAAAATTGATTACCTTTGATTTTCCTTTGAGAAACTGTTAAAAATAATATTTCAATGTTCACCGGTTTATCGGCACTGAAACTTTCGATGCGCCTGTGAAAACGATAACTCAAAACACCCCCATATACTGACGGCCCACTCTTCATACATATATACTTAACAATACACACAATATTGGTCTTAACGGTGGGAGAATTCTCCCTTAACAATATATTATCGGCAGTGCATTGTGCAACCGACGCCGACGCTTATGTCGGAGACACTTTCCGCTTACCTAATGATATTAAATTTCCAGCGTCTCATCGGTTTCACCATTTTACACCAAAACAACAAAGGAATATGATATATGATAGTGCGTTTAATTGTTTTTTTTGTTTGAAATGTGTTTATGATAGTGTGATATCCTTTTAGGGATTGCATAAAAGTCGAAAATCCTTGCGAACTTGCAGTGGGTCTGCACTAATTGATGAGAACTATACTTACTTAGGATTGTGTGTATTGACGCATATGAATACACCTATTTATTTGTTTATTGGAACTTACCCAGTACATTACGATACAACTGATAAGATATTTTAAATACAATGATTACTTGGTTATAGTTGGTACCTATTGTCGGATGTGAGGTGCTGACACTGACGGTAAAGATGGCTGAAATGCTGGATATTTTTTAAAGAAAAGTGCTGAAAAGAATATGTGGAGCCATGAAAGAGGGCGAACAGTGGCGCATCCGGTACAATACAGAATTGAATGATATATATAAGGCCCCTAGCATCTCAGCACATATGAGACTCCTCAGGCTGACAATTTTGACTGGACACACAAGTGGAAAGAGAAAAGTGACCCACACTTAGGTGGGAAGGCGAGGTAAGATTGGATGCAGAACAGCTTCTCCAGGTAACAAACTGGAAGTCAGCTGCTGAGGATAGGAGGAGTTGGAGGCGACTGTTGCAGAGGCCAAAGCTCGATATGGGCTGTAGCGCCATCGAAGAAGAAGAAGAAGAAGCTGGTACCTATTACGTAAATGTATAAATTAGAGAAGAAACAGTAGGTAATTTCGCCTGAGATGAGAACGGTTCTTAAATCTTGACTAATGAATGCGTTGTAATAATAATAAAAAGAAAGAATTACTTTGGAGATGAAGAGAAATTTTGCAATCAATTAACACGAATAGGCCACTTGCATCACATTTTAAAAAAAATCCGGTTAAGGCAAATATTCTGAGACATTTTGTATTTTTCTTTTTTTTATCTTATATTTGTAACTCTGGCGATTTTTTGAAAATTTCAATCCCAAAAATCGGACCATTTTTTATAAACCGGAAAGACGGGACATAATTTTATGGATGCGAAAAAAGGATAATTTTATAGCCGAAAATCATTAAAAAAAAGAACATTTTTCACACGAATAGCAATAAATTGTACGGGGTTCTCTTCGTAACATTTGTAAAACACAGCCATCTTTATCAAAAAATCAAACCAAAGGAAAAGTTCGCATAGAACAAACAATAAATCTAGTGAACGTTCAACGCAAATTCAAAAATTCGCCGGAAATCAAAGTGTTGCCATATAAAAAAAAATTATCAGTGTGGAATTTTACAAAATTTAGGGAACATAATCGGAGACGGGACATTTTCATGTAGTGACGTCACGAGCTGAAATAATGGATTTATTTATTTAAAAATAAAAAAAACTATACATTTCTAAAATGTTTTACTAACATTTTCGTAATCTTAGTAAAAAAAATCTATCCACACGATTTTTTCCAAGTCGTTATGAAATCCATTATATATTTTTATAGAAATATTAAGTGAAAGTAGTTATAAAATAATTTTTACTTTATGAATTTAAATCTTTTTATTGTAATAACGAGAAAGGGAGAAAATGACATGATCATTGATTATGCACATTGAAAAGTTTTTTCTGTTATTGAAAAAGTTTTCATTATTTAAAATAATAGCATTTTTTCAATTTTATTTTAATATTCTTTATGAAGCCGAACATCAAGTTGGAAAATGTTGTAATTCATCTGTGGGAGGACTGTATTTCTGTGACTTTGATTTTAGAGTAGTTTCACGATTGTAAGACCATTAATTAATACTTTACCGAGGCCGTGTCTTAAACCCACACGTAAATGTGAGTGTCCGTTCGAGGCACATCATCGGCTGAACGATAGTGGGCAGCAGTGTACGTGTTCAAATATTGTACAAACGACTATATTTTGACCAAAACTATTAAAAGTTCGCGACGTTATATTGATTCGTTAATTATTTATGGCAAAACTTAGACGTAGTATTCATTCGCAACGACAAACCAAGTCATTTATTACTAATGTGATAGAACACTTCAAAAACTTCTGTTCGAACGAACGTAATGAGAAAATATTTTTTAATATTTCGTAAAACTTTTGGATACTGATAAATATTCTGGCCGACGATGGCCGATATTTCGCATTACCACAACCGTTCTGCATACATACATTTTTGAGTGAGGTTAATATGAACCATCCTATATGCGAGGAACTTATAATGGTGAAATTGCTCTACGCTGGTTGTGATACATCCGTAATAGTACGTCTTCATAATATTAACGGCTAAGCCATACAGTGAGGCCAATATTATTCAATCATACTGTAAAATGTAAATTACTACTAATGTATCAAACTAAAAAAATAAATTAAAATTAAAATTAAAAGTGGATTGTTAATTTTGATTTCTTGGTGGTACAATGAAGGTAAATAAAACATGGATTTATATTTCCGCCACTCCTGGACACATACCTTCCCCCAGATTCCTACCCATCCTTCATAGCTTGTCCGATCTCAGAATTTCCTCTCCTACATTTCTGAAAAAGACCTTCCACAAAGCATCCCCAAAGATGACATAGGCCCATTTTTCTTAATTTCTTTACAACTACACCTTTAACCTAAAATACCTTATTGTTATGTCGGAAATCTTTCACCATACATTTCTGACAGGCTTAAAGATTTCGAACTCTTATACCGCCATAATACTTTGAATTATTTATGTCTTACTCCGCTTACTCGTTAATACGCAATATTTCTTATTCAAACAATTAGATTTAGCTTTATTATCACGAAAAGTGAGTATTTATGTCGGAGGAGACGAAAAAATATGCAAGTTACATTTTAATTTTGTTAAAATTATTTCACTTGCACGGTATACGAACTTTGCTACGCCATTTTTATTATCATAATTTTTGTATAAAATTTCATAATATTAAAATCAATCCTCAATCAATGCTGCCAGTCACAGAAAAAAATATTATTGCCATATAAAACAATAATTTATTAATTTTCTGAAGTGAATGCAAGTTTGCACCTGTATTTATAACAGAAGAACATGGACAGAAAGGTATTAAGACTATTATCTACACATACCCGTTAGACAAACCTTGCTTGCTAAAGAAACCATTCAAAACCTGGGATTTATATATAAATTATTAGGACATGCAGCTTTTTCGTAGCTTGAACCCATTAATAGTATATCTCTTTGGTTGAACCTCAACCCATAAAGTACTAGTAATAATTTGAAGTATGTAGGTAATTTTTGTTTTTATTTTGACGAGAATTTATTTTATAAGGTCATATCTTCCAACAAATGTTATATTTGACTATACATTTAAAAAGGAACACTCCGTAGTATCCGTGTATCGAACTTCGACGATACGAACGTTACATATTATCCGTGATTTGGGCTTATACATTTTTACTCTCATTAGAATGAAGCTGTCAAACCTAGATCTTAGCTTTCTGCCTAGTTTGTTCCATCCCAGTTGCACAATATGGAGTATTCCTACAATTTGACAAAGAAATCCTTATAATTTTTTCATCAAAATGGATTCTAACAAAACGGCAATAACATTTTATTATCAAAATGTACGTGGTTTAAAAATTAAATTAAATGATTTATATTGCGAGTGCTGAAACATGGCTAGATTCCACAATCTATGATCATGAATTAGCAGATGATCGTTATAATATATATAGACGCGATAGGGACATATCGAGTTCTCTCAAAAAATCAGGCGGTGGTGTTCTAATAGCCATTAAGAAAGAATTTACATATTTTGTAGTCTCAGCACATAACTCAAAATCTGCAGAAGATTTATGGATTAAATTTAAATTACATGAAATTTCCAGGCAAACCATCAACTATGTTTGGCGCATTTGCCTCCAGATATACCAATCGAAAATCTCACAGATTTTTTTGAAAAGTGTCAAACGACATATAATAACTTACCATCAGAGGATATAACAATAATAATGGGTGATTTTAACGTGCCATCTATTCAATACTCACCAAATGCCAATGTAACTCTTACCAGACCAGTCTTTCATAATAGCCAAAAATCAATATCTCTACTGGACTTTCAAAATTTGACTAAACTTAATCAATTCAATCACGTCTCTAATAATACAGATCGAATTTTAGATTTAGTGTTTTCCAACCATAACCTCAACATTCAAATTGCTTCACATGTGTTATCCAAAGTTGACTCCTATCATCCTCTCATTGAATTCGATTTTTTAATTTCCAAATGCAGACCCCTACCCACCAATCCAGATCACATCAAATATAACTTCAAAAAAACGGATTACATTAAATGCAATGAAATGTTATCACTCAATAACTGGGACGATCTTGACACCCTGAATTGTAATGACTCCGTACTACATTTTTATAACTTGTTATGGCTATCAATTGAAAAACACACTCCACGCTTAAGAATCAGGAATAATAAGTTTCCAATTTGGTTCAGCAGTGCTTTGATCCACCAACTCAAAGAAAAAGAAAAGTTTAGAAAGAAATGGAAAAAATACAAAAATCAATGTGACTATGAGAGTTTTTCCATCTTAAGAGCTCGAGTAAAAGTATCTAAACGTACTTGCCTTAAAACCCATGTAGATTCAATAGAAAATTCTCTCCCTAACAGTATCAAAAATCTCTCAACCCTCATTAATTCGAAAAGAATTTCTAATTCTCTCCCCAAAATCATGCATCCACGACAAATCAGCAACAAATGGTGAAGATACATGTGAACTCTTATCTACTTACTTCTCTTCTGTTTTTAGCTCACCATCTAATTCTAAAAGTGACTCTAAACTTCCTTCCCAACTCTATAATTATCCATTGTCTCATATCAAAATAACTCTAGATGAGGTCAAAGCGAAATTGAATACTCTTGATATCAATAAGGGTTCCGGCCCAGATGGAATTCCTCCACTATTTATTCGAAATTGTGCAGACCAACTTGCAGTACCAGTACACAAAATATTCATCAAAAGTCTGAAGTATGGGGTATTTCCTGATTTATGGAAGGTTGCCCACGTCATTCCGATCCACAAATCTGGCAGTAAAAATGATGTAACTAACTACCGTCCTATCAGCGTTTTATCTTGTTTTGGAAAAATATTCGAGTCCATTGTATATAAAACCATTTTTAACCATGTATCACATATACTTAGTCCTTTCCAACATGGCTTTGTTGCTAAAAGATCCACATATACTAATTTACTTGAGTACATGAACTTTCTGTGTAAATCTATGAATAATAAAACGCAAGTAGATGCCGTGTACACTGATTTCAGCAAGGCCTTCGACAAAATAAGTCACCGTATATTAATGTATAAACTGGATAAAATTGGCATTCACGGAAATCTGCTTCGTTGGTTAGAATCATATTTATCAAATAGAAGTCAATTAGTTACTATAAAAGGTTTTAACTCTTCCACAATATTAGTTACGTCGGGCGTACCACAAGGATCTCACCTTGGACCTTTGCTTTTCTTAATGTTTATTAACGACCTTACATATAAACTCCGCTGTAATTTTTCTCTATTTGCTGGCGACCTAAAATTATATAAAGCAATTAAATCTATTGAAGATTGCGAACTTTTACAACAAGACCTCAACACAATATCTGCCTGGTGTGTTGACATTGAAATGGAACTGAATATAGCTAAGTGCAAAGTTATTAATTTCACCAAGAACACCAACAAAACTCTGTATTCATATAGCATATGTGGTCACAATCTAGAAACAGTTGAATCAATAAAAGATTTAGGAATTATATTCGATAACAAACTAACGTTCAACCAACACATTGAATACATTGTGAGTAAATCAAATAAATTACTCGGTTTTATTGTAAGATCAACCAAACTGTTCAAGAATTCTAATAGCTTAATAATTCTATTCAATTCCTTAATCCGTAGTGTTCTGGAGTACGGGTCATCAGTTTGGAATCCACATTATATTACACAGATATCTAGACTCGAATCAGTCCAAAGAAAATTTACACGGATTTTGTCAGATCTTACCGATCAGGTGTCTACCATATTTTAGACGGGTACGAACAAAGACTTACACATTTCAAATTAGAGAGTGTAGTTAAAAGACGAAACATAAATTACCTTTAAATGCTTTATAAAATTGTGAATAATCGTGTAGATAGTAACTTAGTCAATCAAATCAAGTTATACGCCAGGCCTAAATCTACTAGAAATCTTAACATATTTTGAACCGAAATTTCTTCCAATAATACTGGATATTTTAATCCTATATCTAGAATGTCTCGATCATACAACGATCTTGTTAAAATACACACCATCATAGATATTTTTGTAAATAATATAACTAGCTTCAAAAAATATCTCCATGATTTGTGCAACTAATTTAAAAAAATAAAATAAATGCTTTTGTTCCATTACTTTTCAATAATTACTTCATAAATATTTCATATTGTTTTTCTTGTGATTGCTTCAGTGAATAATCTTGTTAATTAGTGCATCAAAAAAAAAATTGTTTCATTACTTCTCAATAATCACTTCATAAATATTTCATATTTTTATTATGTATTTCAAGTTTTATAGGTATTTTAGTTTTCAATATTTTGTATTTTAGTTTTCAAATTTTGTATTTTAGTTTTTAAGTTATCTATAAATAATACTTACATTGTTTTTCATGTTGCTTCTGTGAATATGCAAATTTTATTACTGCAGACACATTAGTCTAGGGATATTTATATTTTATTAGAATTTTTTTTATATTACCTGCAAAAATGTCTTATAAATATCCTGTTTGTGTCTCAAATAAATAAAATAAAAATAAAATAAAAATTAGCCTGAAAATTACTTTCAACTAAAATTTTTTTAAAAAAAACATGGTCCTCATTTCACATAGCGTTTTCCGCTAACCCATTGCTTTGAGAATACGTTACTGGTGGCGCGATAAAAATTCAACATTTTTTTTTAAATCCTCCACTTGTTTTACTTGGCAGTACCGTTATCTGAAACAATTAATTAAGGATATCCAAAATTCGAAAAAACCTAATTACCTGCCATACCTTTACATTCCTTTTGTCACCCAAATTTGGATTCCCAAAAAAAATTGCAACTGAATGCTAAATACGGTTTTACGTTATCAAAATTATCAACTGTATTACCGTATTATAAACACGGTTTTACATTCCTTTTGTTGACAAAATTTGAACTCTGCAACGGCAAATGTGCAAACTGATTTACTTGCCACGGGCTTACATTTCTTTTGTTTGCATTAATTTCACCCTTCAACGGCAATAATAATTGAGAAGATTTTTTTCAAATTTTCAAAATATTCTAATAAACTTTTTAATTGATGCACATCCGTAGGATACGGTGAACCCTTTATGGCCTTAAGTTTATCTTTTTGAAATTGAATCCCCTTTTCCAAGATAAAATATCACAAAAAACTCTATGGATTTTACAAAAAAACTGACATTTCTCTGCATTAACACATAATCTGAGAAAAAACGTCCGGAAAACTGTTAAATATTCTTTCTATTTTTTTTCCAGGCCTCGGTACAGTGCTAAGCTTAAAAACTTCGGTGCTCTCTCTAATAATAATAAATAACAAGTCCTCAACTGGTTTTCTGTATTCAACGATTAAAAATAACGGTAAAAATCGATTTACCTACTAACGTTAGTTTGATACCAGCGTACCCGGAAATTATCCGATCGTCATGTGACAATTCCATATCACTAAAAAATCGCCTAAAAATATGATCTGCCACTCTAAGTAATGAATCCAAATCAATCATAGCTTTCAAATTCACATTATTATTTTTAATATCTGCATTGATTGCTATTGTATATGCTACATTATTATTATTTTCTACGGATTGCTCGAAAATTGAGTTCACAGAGTTATTCCCACAAATTATTTTGTAGTTGACCCACTTTATTGGAACGAAAACATTTCGCATTTTTAAATTCACATTCTTTGGCTAGATGATTTGAGCTGCCACAAATGGTGCTCTTTTTATCACTAGAAAAATACATTGCACTGGTCCGAACACGAGAATTTTAATTTGACCTTGAATATTACTTATCAAATTTCAATCGCGATGAATGAGCCTCGAATGAATTAACATCTTCCGTAATCGAATTCACCATTTTAACTTAATTATATTCTCTATATAAACCCGTAAGCGTGACTGCTAGTTTCTCATTTCGTTGAAGGTTAACTTCGACCCTTACAGGTAAATCTTTTCCTTTGCCACATTTTGTGATAACCCTATTACAAATGCATCAACTAGATTTGCATCTAAACGAGTTCCGAACTGACAAAAGCCGGTAAACCCCATAACCTTACTGCTGAATCCCTTACTGGTTCGCCCTGTAATTGTCTAGCAATAAAATTGCTCCCGCTATTTAAATAAAGACCGCATTTTGGAACAATGCTTTACCAAAATACTCAATGGTTTCACACACGCCACTTTCGTAACTATATTAGGAAAAAAAAGATTAATTAATAAGGGTGACCATTCCGATTCCAAAAGGGTGCCAAATGGGTTCAAAACGACGTGTGTAAATTTTTTCTAATTTCTGATACAATCTTCTTCCTACGAATTCACTTCAAAGTTTTAAAAATTATCATTTTAAGGGGTTATTTCTAGTGTATAGGTATAAATGAATAGTTCCAATCATATTTTTTGTAATCTTCCACAGCAAATGTAGTATATTTTTACAAAATCATTTACAAAAAGTCCCAAGATTGAGTCTCGCAAAATAATGCCGAAATTTGAGAGTAAGAAGGATTTTGCTGGTAGTTGAATACACCGCCTTGAGATAATTTGAATTATATTCATATATTTTTTTTAATATTTCATTAGAAATAGTTTTAATGGTTAATCTAACATTTTTTTAAAGATTTAACAAGGGTGGGGTTTTCTCTATTATGTGAAATTTCAAAGTCAATCCGGAGGAAGAAGATGATATCCAAATATTATTTTAAAAATTGCGTGATTTTATATCTCCATTTAACACCCTTTTATAAAAACTTTTGCTTCACATACCCTAATATATAAATATGCAAGTTTATGGATCACATTCAGGTTCACGTCTTTGTTGTCATAATTTATAATGAGAAGCTGTTCCAACCTCAAACGGAAAAGACCCCAATCGCCGTTTGCTTGATTAAAAGATAGAATTCATCTCGAATCCATGATTAGCGAAAGCAAAACCAGTAACACCGGAAAACCAACAAATGACAACAATTAAAAAAAAATTGCAACAATTCTCCAAGAAAAACAGCAAGCTGCTTGTTTCAAAAACACTCGACCTGGGTAGATTTTGTTCCCTTTTGCTGCCTTTACTCCTTGCTGTAAAATCCTTCTTTATTTATGGAACTGACTTTATTTCTCAGATGACTGCCTTACAATACCCGATGGTTGCGGGATAATCCTTTTTATTTGCTCACAGCCCTTGGGCTGAAAACAGAAGAAAAAAAATTACAGCCCTCGCACCGCAAATTGTTCCAATCGGCTCTAGTAGCTTGTAATCTGCCAAGTCTCTGCTACACAGAGTGACTCATATTTACTCGTATTGTTTTCGGCCACGTGACAACAAAAATGTCCCTGTGAAATTTAACCGACTGCGCCACTGCAAAGTTTATCTATTGTCATCTCCAGAGATATTGTTTTATTCGTACTGGGCTCATCCCTATCTCAACACTATTATGTAGTAAGTATGGAGTAAAAAGGCTTAAAAGTTTTTTTTTGATAAAGTGTTTATTGTTATGTCGTACATTACAAATATAGTTTAAGAGGACCCACGCCCTTATAACCGGAAAGCCAGTTTTGTCCTGCAGAGTTCTTGCAAAATAATGACTCTGCTTTTACAGACACCACGCGACCTGAAGATAAGATAGACAACTAAAACAATGTAAGAACTGATTAATAATTGTAATTTATAAGAACATTGCACTAATCAATCTGAGAGGTGGGTATGGGTACTGTGGTCTCGGGAACAATTTATTGGGTTACCGACACCTCTGCCATAGGTCACCCTAATTGGTTTGTCACGTTTGGTTTAGCAGAGGTGCCCGGGTTTGGGCCTACTTAGAAGGGATGCCCGGGTTCATGTGGAGAGGTTAGTCCGAATCTTGGCGGTGAATGCATCTGAACACCGACTCAGGCCGGATTGAGAGAGACCGGTTGAGAGTTGAGAGAGACCTTTAGACCCCTCCAGCAGGATTCTCTCGGAATAACGTAGTGGGAGAGATAGACTCATACGTCCGTCACTTCTTGCCACACTGACCCACCTCTCATACCTTTTACCTTCCCAGAACTTCTTCTACTTCCTTTCCTAACAAGACCCTCCACATAGCATCCCCAAATTTCCCTCTGGGCCTCCTGTGTGGAACTAATGCAAAAAAAACGAATGTGCTTTAGACCACGCGACTATAGTAAAACTTCACTAACTTATAAAAGAAGAGAGAAATAAAATGTGCGCTCGCACAGCTCTCTCTTGCTCCTACAGTGTGATAAACGAAACGGCTATGAGAGAAAGAAAATGTGTGCTCGCACCTCTCTCTCTTGCCCCTACAGTAATATACAAAACGTTACTCTCTCTCTTTCTATCTTCACTAACTTATATCTCCCTCTCAACTTCCGTTCGCCTCACCAGATTACACTTTTTGTAACGCTCTCGTCACGCATTCACCAGCTTACTCCCCAAGTCAAGCGTGCGTAAAGAAGTTGTACTTGAAAAAATTTAAGTACAAAATTATTAATTTATTTCTAACGGCCAATAGTACTGTGATGACTGTTAACCCTTTCCCATCCAAAAATCTCCACAGATTAAATAAAAACATATTTATTAATTAGATTATGAAGTATGTACGTTATACATATTATATGTATATTTTAAACTTTGAAACGATGGTGGTTCCGAGATGTAAATAATATAATCGTTTTGATTACATAATATTATAATTGTGTAAGTACATTTAACAACGTTGCGGAAGCAATCGAAACAGCTGTTTCTCGGGGACGTTTGGCAAGATCATACACATATATTATGTTTTCGGAAGAAGGTATACACGTACGCACCTTGAATTGGGCGACGTACGCAAAACCAAAACTTGAGTGGCCTCGATTTAATTTTACTCTGATTAAAGATTACAATACGGTGATAGTTAACGTTAAACATGCTTGTCTAATAGTTTAGTACAGAATACAGGAATGGTAAATACGTTAATATTGTAGGGAGGAGATTGATCGTAATCGATTCCCTCGCGATTCAGAAATAATAGTTTGTTTACCAAACCGCAAAACTATTGTTTGGCAAACATTGCAACTGTGCTATTCGCCGAAACGTGAAATAATGTTTATGTTGGTTGGTTCACAAAATAGATTGAATGTATCTATTGATCAGGTGTTACAGTTAGCTTTAACGAACCGCATACTCCATGAAATTCATATGTTTCAGTTGTTTGTGTATGGACACACCTCATTGCTTAAATTTCAATGAACGGTGTTCTGAAAAATGAACCAATACATATATTGACATAATCACTAAAGACACTGAAAACAAATTATCTACTATTCGCTAACTTCGTGACGTTAGAGCTTCAAAGCACAGTTCGAGACTTTTTCTGATGTGAATAAACAGCATTTTAATACGAGTACAAATGAAAAAAGTTTTTTGTTTAAAACCACTTTATTTTATTTATAAACGTCGACCAGTTCGAAAACAACTTTAAAATCGGACTTTCGGTTATTTCTCTACCGGTTTGTTTAAAACTGCTTTTTTTAAAATAGTTAGAATTAACCGACAGTCATATTAAAGTTGTTCCCCCTCTTCCTATATGACCGCCACTGTTCCCCTACCCCTCTACCTACCCCTCCACCAACCAGTCTCTGATGTTCTCTCCCTCTCTAATATGCTTTCTCTTTCTCCTTTGTCTATTCTATTCTTCTCTGTAATTAAGTTTACACTTTATTGTCCTGATGAAGATTGAGATCAACCGAAATCGGTCGACGTGTCTAAATTAAATAACGTGGTTTTTAACAAATAACTTTTTTCATTCGTATAATGTCAATCCATTAGGCTTTGGCTTTCTTTGAGTATTTTATGCACAATAATAAAAATAAATTTCATCCTCGAAAATTTAACAACAAATAACAAAGTTCGAAATAAGCTGTTGCCCTCAAAGGTTACATGTGACAGGAAATAACCATTCCTTCGGGTGTACCTCAAGGTTCCCATTTAGGGCCCCTGCTCTTTACATCGTATCTAAATGATATCAAAAATGTCATCTGTAACTCTGATTTTATTCTTTACGCTAACTATATGAAAATATGCAAATGCATAAGCTCAGAAGATGATTGCAATAAATTACAAGAATATATTAATAAAATTAATGAATATTGCATAGAAAATCAACTATTTCTTAATATAAATAAATTTAATGCGATAACATTTTCACGTAAAAATCACCTCATTGTCCATATTTACCATCTGAACAATGTTCCTCTTGAACAAGTGGATAAAATTAGAGATCTTGGAGTATTACTTGACTCTAAATTACTATTCAAAGATCACATTGAGTACATTTTAGAAAAAGCCTACAAACAAATGGGTTTTATCCTACGCATCACAAAACCGTTCAATAAACTTTTTACACTTGAACGTATGTATGCGTATGTAAGATCTCATCTTGAATTCGCATCTGTCATTTGGAATCCACAATACCAAACTTATATTGACCGAATTCAAAATATTCAAACAAATTTTTTGAAACACCTCTCGTATCGTTTCGAAAATCACCAGTGTTAGCCTATTGCTCTTTACAAACGGAGAAAAATTTCTGACGAACTATTTCTATACAAGATTGTGAACTGCCTTATTGACTCACCAGATCTATTAGAAAGGATTGCATTTTCTTGCCTCGAAAGCAATACCAGAACACCCTATTTTTTATACAACATTTCAAATCGAATTATGCACAAAATTCTTTGCTCGGACGCACCTGCAAATCTTACAACGCCCTAAGAGATATCGATATTTTCCACTGTTCCCTTAAAATGTTTAAAATTAAATTAACCTTCCAATGTACTTAAAACAGAACTGTTATTTGTTTATTGTTTACTTTTTCATTCTACTCACTTTTCATTAAAACTATAATATTTTAACTACCAATATCTACTTGCTTCCTAATATGTAACTATTTCTTTTTTTAAATCATAAATGGAGCTTCACTGGTTTATATTCACTATTAATGTAAAATTAATGTATATTTACAACTGTATGTTTCCTAAATAAACTTAAATAAAAAATAAATAACTATCAGAGATTGGTTCACCAAAAACAATTAGTGAGCTGCCCTTATAAATGGCTGTAATATAGCAGTATTGAGCGCGACTTTATCACGCCATACCGCACGATAGCATTTTGCTGCATTAAAAAACTGCATGATAGCATTTTGATTACTTACAGCTGGGTAAATGTATTTCCCTCGCGCTAAAAAGGCTATAAATTCATAATTTTTACGAGGTTTTCGAACTATGTAAAAATAATGGAGTATTTATAAACCTTTATATTCGTTCAGTAAATATTCTATCAGTAAATTCATTAAAAATATGTAAATAAATAAATATTTTTCGCTTGCCGCAACCAATGAAAGAATGATACCCCAACTGGAGAAGGATTGAGTCTGAAGGAAATGGAGGGCTTCTTCTCTTTTCAATTTTTTTATTGATTACACCTCTGGAGTCATCCATTTTTCTTGTTTTCTCCTTTTCATTGACGACTTAAAAATATTTCTACTAATTAGAAATATTGAGAATTGCCTGCGTCTTCAAGCAGGTGTAACATTTCAGAATGCAGTCAACGAAATTAATTTCAATGTCTTAAAATGTGTAGTCCTGACATTCACCAGAGCATTTAATTTCACCTCCCATAGGTACTAGTGCTCGGTCATAGACTCGTTTTTCTCACTTGTAAAGGATCTTGGGATTATGCATCAAAGTAAGCTAACATTTCGTTTTCACATCGAAGGGGTATGACAGTCAATGTTAGGATTAGTTCTTCGAACCGTCAGAGTTTTTCGGGATGGCTGTACTTTGAGAATTATATACTTTTCCTTAGTCCGTAGGAGGCTGGAGAGTTGTTCGGCCCTCTGGAATCCTCATGCGGTGGGGTGCTCTGTGCTCTGGGTTTCTGCGATTTCTCTACATGGGGGAGTGCGGCCACACTATCCGTGGCCGTACCGATGAACTGTCTTCTGGGCATTCTGGGACATCACTTTCTGCATATCGCCACCCACTTATTCAGGCTGCTGCGAGGCTGTGTTGAGAAGTGAGACTGCGTTCCAGATGATTATATTAGACAGCGTCTACATAGATTATTCTATCTTCCTTATATTCTATTCTACGTCAACGAGGAGAGATTCAACAGGGAAAATCTATTGATTCTTGAAAGAGTCTCCTCATTGACGCGATTTCACCACTGTTCAATTTTTTTTTTATTTGTATATTTTTTTACTTTTTTTTCCTTTATTTGAAAATGTCTTTTTTTGCAAATATTGCATTGCGTAATTTTTTTAAATGCATTAAACAAACATTTGTAATTGCGCAAAGAATTTAATTTTAAATATATATTAATATTATCAGATACGTAAATGAAAACTAGTAATAGTAAAAATTAGTATGTTCGCATCCGGGCTCAGAAGCAAAGCTTTCAATCCGAGCTTATCCTAGAAGGAATGAGTCATAACCTGTTCCCTAAAATCCATATTGAATACACAAGTTTCTTCAGTTACCAAAAACAATGAAAATGAATCTCAGTGAATTCGTCCATCCCTCAATGAAAACGGATTTCCCTTTTTGTCTATCTCTCCTCCTTTATCTCTTCTAGGCTAACCATTTGTGTCGTTTTCTTTTTCATCTACTAATGAATTGGGATAGTTGAAGAAAAAGTTCTCGTATTCTCTCGCAAATACTTACTTCGATTGAGAACTGATCTTGGAAAGGAAATGAGAGGCTTAGACCGCCATTATTTTATCAGCTATATTCAATTCACTCGTGGAAAAAGACCTCCTTAACCTTCAAATTCCTTGTCATAGCGGATTTGCGCGTAGCACGCCAGGATGCCGATGTAAGATTTTGTCCCTGACAGACACTGAGCCGATACCGAATGTTTAACTTATTTATAGTTTAACTCTTTTAAATTTAAAAAGTCTTCGCTCTGGGAAGAATCAACATTACTAGAAGAATAATTTCAAACGTTATTTTTTAACTGAGACAAGAAAGAATTTTAAAAAACTCCAAGATAAAGAGCAACATAGAATTATGCCATTCTTAAATATAATTGGATCCTAACTGCACACACTAAGGCTTCCTCATTTTAGGAATATTTTCAAGATGAGGAAATTTAGTAAGAGGAATGTTGGGAAAATGTTGGGGACTATTCAAATACGGTCGCTAAACGTAGCAACAATCATTTCAGAGTGGTGGTCTCTCAATGGTCGACACTTAGATTTGCTTTATATTTAGAACAAGATACAAATTTATTTAATTTATGTAAATTTTACCTGCTAAGAATCCAACTTTTATTTGCCGACTTGCAAATATTATTTACAACGCTAACCGGGATCAGAAAAAAGGTGATTGTAAAAAATTATTATTTAAAAATTTAATAACTATAGGATAATTTTAAAATAATAAGACGGGTTTCTCACGCACCTTCTCAAATGCGTTCGCAGTAAATAATACCGCTGTTTAAAATGTATTTATTTATTTTTATCAATGCTAAGAAAATGCACGATTTGTTATTCTGGAAAATACCTGCTACTTTCCACATTATTACTCAACGTTTTATTACTATTTCTCAATTAAGCTTCCTTCACTTTAAATACGACACTAAACTGCGATGGAATAGTAAAAAATTTCTCATTAATATTCTTAATCCGTCATCATAGTTTCACAGTCTTAACTGTAACGTTTCACGCAGTAAAACAAAAGGAATGTAAGCAGTGGAAGAAAGTGGAGCAAAAAGTAGTATTTACCCAATTTGTCACTTCCGAATTTGTGCTCGTCAGTCCACGCACGCCCTGCAAACAAATCGCCTTTTTTGTCAAGGGGACGGAAAAAATCTGAAGATTGACAAATTTGTCTTACAATCTGATATCTTTTATCAAGCGAGTCTCGAGGGGTACGTACCTACTAGTATACTTCGTCTGGTTCGATCGACCACTTTATCCGAGCTCTTTCTCCTAGCACTGCTCTATTTTTTGCTTTCCTCATCAAGTGGCAAAGGGAAAATTGTATTCAGAGAAAATTGTTATTTCAGATTTCTATCAATCTCCTTTGTGGGGGATCTGCTTGAGGCTGGATAAAGCTAAATAAAATTTATGAGCGATTCTTTTGATTTAGGTACTTCAACATCATCATTATTTGTCAACAAAAGAATGATCTTGTGCGTTGTAAATAAACGAATTACTAAAACATAAAACTGTGAGTAGGGATCATCATGGAAAGCGATAGGTAAGTGTATTTTCATGGTTAATTTCAAATTATTTTTTAATTAGCCTTTTATTTATTTCACGGAACGTTTTTAGGTGAATAACGACAGAACGATATAAAGGCAACCTATAAATACTTCTTCAATCTTTGCATAATCACTTTGACTAATCATAAACAAGTCATTCTTTTGATATTAATACAGGTGTTAAGATTTTACACTCTAACACAACGGGCATACAATTGGATACCTAATTTAGAAATTTTAGAAATTAGAAAAAGCATTAATAGTAATTTAAATATTATAAATAATCAAACATTTTTTAAGAATAGCCATCTTTTAAATTTATTTTCTTATTAATACTTACAATAATTATTTATTTTTTGATTTAGACTAATTATTTTAATTATTTGTTCTGAAAAGTTTTTATTTTTTTTATTATGTAAATGCAATTTTATTTTTCTTTAAAAAATTTTTATATTTAATTTTGTATAACTATTTTTATGATTTTTAAGCAATTAATCACCTCTACTTTTTAATATTTCGTCTATGTTATAGTTTATTCTAATTTTTCTGTACTTGTTTGTCATTTATTTTTCTTTATATTAACATATCCTGATGAAGATAACATTGTTATTGAAACATGTCAATATTGTTTATTAAAAAGTGGTTTATACAAAGTGATCTGTTATTAATTAAATAAAACTAATCACTTTGCAATTGTTAAGGTTTGTGCTTATTTGTAAGATTAACTCATCCCGTGAGATTAATCTAAACCATAGTCTAATTTTGATTGAAACAACCTACTACAAAAAATATTATATTATTCGTTGGCTTACTTGACAAGCAGATAATGAATGTTGAAAATTCACATATTTATAAAGCCAATCCAAATAGAAAATATTTATAATAGATACGTCTTTTCACATCAATGAGTTCAATTTAAAGTGGTTTATGAATATACGGAACCAGCTTAAAAATATCACTTACAATGTTTAGAATTGAAATACCTTTGGGACTTCTTCGTATATCCCTTCGTATATCGTTCAATGTATTGTCATCTCCTATTGTCCCCCACCTTTCCTCACAAAGCCTTACTTGGGGAGCGGAATAGAAGAAGACCCCAAAAAAACACTATCCACCTTTGCCGGTTATAACATGTTACAAACATGTATTATATGATATTTGTTTTACATGATTTTTTATGTTAACCACCGTCTGTAACTTTGTTTTAAGTTATCAGTGGATGAAGGAATAGAATCATCAAATATTTGAATGAAAGGCTTTCTCTGATCTATCTTTTTCCCAGTGATAAAAAACGCAATCGAATGTTCTTTTTTTGTTTCTGTGAGTGTTTTACAGTCTACTTAAGTTGGAAATCGGGCATAAGATATACATATACATGGAGATATACATATTCATGGAGATTTACATATATATATACATGGAGAATAAAATTATTTTATTTTATTATCATCAAAATAATCATCGTATCACTACTTTCTAGTTTCATCGAAATGAGATCATTTTCTAAGCCGCAAAGTTCAATGCTGTACTTTTCTCCGCTATTGATTCGGCGTTTTTTTTATCTTCTTGTCAGCCGTCTTAGTTTGGCATTCAATAGATTCTTCAATGTATCCGTCAAATAAATAATGGTCTCCGTGGCGTTGAACCGAGCGAAGAAAAATAATCTAAGCAGATTAACGCCGAGGAAATTGAATCACTTACTCGTAAAAGCGATATTGATCCGGAGTCATAATGCAAAACCGAGGAACGTCGGGAAAATATATAACGTTATGAGATGCTTAGATGGTTTAGTCATAAAAAGCGTAGGTATATCTGAATACACAGAGTAGTAAAATAGATTTTACGAAGTGTACCTAGTCTTGGTTGGTACCTACTGACTGGAGTGTTCAAGGGGATCTTAAAAGCTTGACTGAACTTAATTTGATGGGAGAAAATGTAGCGTCGTTTTTTGTGCAAGCAAACACAAATCGCAGACATGTTTTTGAAATTTACAGGATAGTTTTGATGATAATGTTACAAACGAATCCTGAGGCAGCACACCAAATGGGTGCGTTTCATGAGGTGATTAGTATCAAAGCAGAATAAGAATCATCTACATATATTTACTATGTAGATCTAGTTAAAATACACGCAAGATAGTTTTGGTGGGATTGGTTTGATTTTTCTTCGAAAAAATAAATAAAAAATATCTTTTAATATGAAACAGATGCTTTCTGATGTGACATTATAGATTAAAATAAAACAATAACTTAGTAAACATCACTTTTATTTTTTATACTTTATGCCGCCCGGGTTTCGCTACAATCGTAGCTTCTTCAGGGTACTCTACTAAAGTATTATACTGCACCAATCGGCATTAAGTATTAAAAATAAAAGTGGTGTTTACAAAGATATTGTTTTATTTTAAAATAAAAAAAATATTTTTTCGTATTTCCTCAAACCTCCTTGGAATGCTTCTTAAATTAGGTTTGGAGACCATTTTCTTTAGAACAAAGGTGCTCTCAAATAATAAAAAAAAATATTTTTTAAAGTAATAAACTTTCAGATCTTAGTAATAACCAAAGATATTGATATATAAGAGATTTGCTATCCGCAGTTTTTACTAGGTGGGACTGCGCTTCCTGGTGTCGCCGATATTGTTTACCAATTAACGAATAAACCAAATGAACAAATAATTAACGAATAAACTAAACTAAATGAACTAACTCTTTCCGTATTCAATCTATTTTGTAACCAATACTAACGCACACCTTCAAAAAATTAACGAAATGAACAAATTATTTTCGTATGCAAACTACACTAATTAGGTAGTAGTCCGGCGACAGTTGTGCGGACATCGTAGCATATCTCTTTTGTATTTAAATATCTTTGGTAATAACCAATGATAATCAAGTACAAAAATTATATTTCAATATCTTTTCTAATAACATTATTAAATTATATTAGCTATAAAATTGTTAAAAAATATGTATGGGATAAATAATATGTCATTAGGTGTGAATTATTCTGAAAGAAGGGAAGGTCTGCTGTGATTATCGAGCTCTACCCTGACTGCTAATCGAGCGACCTACACACAGAACCCGTTGCATTCATTTATGACCACCATAAATGAATGCAACGGGTTTTAAAATGATTATTGTCTTTTGTTTCATACCTGAGACGTGACCTTGAAAGATAAATGAATTTATGACCTCTAATATCTTAAGTCCATATATTAAAAAATATAATCTCATTAAAACCTGCCTTGAAGTTTAACTCGTTCCAATCGACGACCAGCCGAGCATCCTATTTTTGGACCACCTACGTACGTTTATAAATTTATAACTGTATTAATCTTCATTGTGTCTAAAGAAATACAGTACTTAGTACTTAGCCTGCTTAATATGATACGAGCCCACGGGTAGAATGTAAAAATAATCTATTTCAATCTTTCACAGATTTTACTTATAACCTTCATGGAAAGCTTTTACGTTGTTTGATATTTGCGAGGGCGGAGAGTGGAGTGTGTGGAAATCCGCTCAGAGCAAACTACCCTTGTTTGCGGAGTAACATAATCTTATAATAATGTATTGCATTCAAGTGGCCAGCCATCTCTAAAAAAATGTATAATACAAAAAGCATTCTCCCCTTCCGCCAGCTAAAGGTCTCCCCCGTAGGCATATTTTATATTTTTTGCCACAGGGTATTGTTTGCATGTTCGTGTTCAGTGGACGCACTAAGCCATCCTAAAATCAGAACGGGTTTTTAGTGTATGTATGTTTTGAGGTGCAGTATTTGCTTTGGATGTTCCATTGTTATGCAAATAATAATAATATTTTTAAATGATGTATGGCTGCGTTTTACGAGTAGATAGAAATTACCTAAAGGGATATGTACAAAACATTTTTTTTAATGATAGTTTGTGGAATTTTTCGATAGTTTAGCACAAATTTTTTTCTTTGAATTTTAACTGAAATCAAAAAAAAGGTAATATAAGTTAAGTTAGGTTAGATATAATAGGTAATATAGTGCACACCCTTCTTAGACAAAACCTCAGTTTAATTATGGGGTATGTTTTATACATTTTATATAATTAAAAAATTAACATCATAATAATAACATTGTAACATATTTATTTGTATACGATGTAACATTACTGCTTTGAATAAATGTATTTAAAAAATTTAATTATAAATATTTACATACTTACTATAAACCTGTGTTGATTTTGAAATGGCAGATGCGTCTATTAAAAAAGCAAGTGGAATACTTTTGGCGGTCCAAAAATCCCAAATTATTGACGTTCAACCGGATACGATTTTGTTGAAAGATTTCGTATAATTAACACACTTGAATTGATTTCAGAATGGCAGTTGCATCTACTGAACACGTAAATACATGTCCGGGCTTGGGCTTCGAAAGTGTAGCATTGTAATTTAAGTATAAAGGTTTTGAGGTATTTTCTTGTTAATGGGGACATTGCTAAGATTTCCGATAGTGGCTTATCTAAAATACCAATCTTCTTACATCTTGCTTCTTCCATAATTCAAAAGTCAGAAGTAGGTAAATATAAAAGACATCGATAAGAACGATAGGTATTTATGGGAGGACAATTGCCGAAATAGTTATCTAAGTATTTAAAGATTTTTGTATAAATGTCATAATTTTAAAAAGTAAGATTTAAGTTTTGTTTTAAATTAAGAATAAGAATTTGATCAGAATCAATTGCCGGAACATTTAAAATGCACTGATTTTCGTCGTATTTTCCGGGATTTTTTCGTTGCAGTTGTTACTGCCCGTAAGAAATAATTTTTGTAATGCTTTTAAAGCATCATAGAAAACAAAATGACAGAAGAAATCGGGAACGTCCCAGGAATGCACGACCAAGTGAATGAAATGCTTGAGTCGGGTCAGTACAAGAATCGGAATAACAGAATAGTATGTATTAGAATTAGACGATACACGAATGTACATGAAGCAAGGAGTGTGTTCCAAGTTGCGTAGCGGTTTTTCCTTACTGTCTACTCCTACGGATGTGCGACATAATGGTTGGTTAGTTGTAATGTAAGTAATCATAGGTATAATTTATGAATAACAAACGAAATTGAGTTAACAAGACCACAGCTGTGTATTGCAAGACCGTTTTCATTTAAGATGAAATCTAAATACACGATCTTACAGTGTTTTAAAAAGCAGTAATTTGGGAAAGAAAATATAATTCAAAGAAAACTGTGTTCTTGAACGTGTATAACCAAAACCAAAATAATTAAATATCTTGTGATCGTAATTGACGACAAACTTCACCGGTATTCACACATTGATGGAACCTTAAAAAAGCTAAAAAACTTTTCTAATTCTTCAAAAAATTACGAAATATCTTGTCTACTGCCTAGTTGATTCCCCAGTTAGATCTCTATCTAAAGAGAATATATTATTCTTTACGTTACTCTCATTTTGTGGAATAATAAGATTGGGTTCAGCAGCATCAAATCAAGTAAAATAACTAAAGATAACTCAAAACTGCATCATAAAGATCATATTAAAGGTTCCCATAAGAACGTCCATAACAGAAATTTTTAAACTACCTAATTGTAATACTACCTTTGGGAAAAGAACCTCTGAATTTTTAACAGTAAAGTTATAAAACGCACTGCCACACACTATCAAACAATTTTTTTTTAAATTACTTTAATTACATAAAATCTTGACTTAAGGAACTATCGGAAAAATAACTTATTATAAACATCGTCTGAGAAGTTACTGAAAAAAACATTACCCAAACCATGAAGTTGTTCCGATGAAAACTTTTCTGAGGGGGACTCAGCACAGGATCTCCTAGTGAGGAGGACTACATATTTAATCTACTTTTATTTTATTTTTATATTTAACGGGTATATCCTACAAATGTAAAAATTTTAATATTTAATTGAATGACTCGTTATAATCATCAATAAAATATTATAATTTTAAAAAAATATGCCATTATTAAATTTCAACCATGTTAAATAGTGATAGATCTCTCAGTTTTGTCCTGGTGAAAGGCCGCCACTCAGAATCGAAAGATTGCGTTGCTTGAAGATTTTAAATCCATATACTTCCTTAAGGTGAAGTTATACGTGAAATCCTATTTAGATACTATTAAGTTTAATCTTTACGACGAATTGGCTTACAGTATGAAAATCAAAAAATATGATACGGATAAATTGAAGCTTTTACTAGGTTTTCCATGTAACGTGTGATGATCTCGCCTTTGGGCCTACGAAATAATTCTTTTAAAATTGAGAGATCGATTTAGAAATATATTTAATTTTGTAACATGGAATGGCATACAATTCTCTGTTCCAACTCTTAAGGGTGATTTATGAAACCGGGTCATTACTAGGAAAAACACGTGTGCCAAAATACTTTGGTTGGAGGAGGAATTCTAATGGATATTTCAGGTTCATTATCAAGTCAGGGGCGGCCGATGGATATTTGCCCGTGGGGTGGTTGATCTTAACGCGGGCAGATTGGGTTTACGAAACAATTATCTGGTGAATTTTCTATGGCAGTAGGAAAATTGAAAATTAGTCAATAAGGATTGCTCGTTGGTGCATTTAAATATACTAGCGCGACGCGCCGATTACGGGTTGAAATATTTGACATATTTGTCGAAATAGGATTGCAGAATTCGTTAAATAGTGACGCACGTAGAAAGGACAAAAGCGTGTTCGGACAATGAATATATAATGTTATTATATAACCAATAGAGTCAACGCAAGTATTGAGAAAGAGTATTAGATTGAAGTACGCCACTGAGCTCTTCTTTTAAGCGTTATTGGGATAGTTTATGACTCCGGCTCAGACGAAATTAGTTTACACCACAAAAAATAACGAACATGGTTCCTTCACAAAATTCTCTGAAATAATAGTTAAAGTGTGACATTTTGACTATTAAAGTTGATATATGCATATTGGGAGATGTGCTTATCACTTAAGATTTGAAAAAAGTGACTAATAAATTATTGAAACCACACAAGTAGATGGGGGGGAGTCAGGGGGAGGGGGTTGGAAGGACAGTCGGGGTAGAGGAGTGTTAGAGGACAGTCAGGGAAGGAACCTAGGGCCGCGCAGACGGGAAAAAATCATCGAGTTTTGATAAACGGCAGAGTAATAATTTGGTGCGCGTAAACCGGGAATAATTCATAAAATTAAAGGAAAATAGTTCACGCGATTGAGGGGAGTCAAGATTTGGTCGTTGGGAAGCAAGGTTTAAATTAAGGGATCGAGGTTCGATAGTCGCGAGGAGACCAGTTTGGTGCGTCTAAACCGGGGATATTTCATTTTAATTAAACAAAGGAAATTCCGTTTTATTAAACAAAAAGGGTCCACGCGAATAGGGAAGTCAGAGATTGAGGCTTGCGAGTTCATATCGGTGAAGTTAAATAATATAATTTGTAAATTGAGGCGGTCGGGACGTACTTTCGGGGCGCCTATCAGGGTCAGGGTGAAATTTAAAAAAGAAATCTACGCGAGAATTGTGTTTGACGGCTGCATCTTGGAATAAATAACTGCATGACGGGTTGTGGTTTATAAGTGCTTGTTTGAATTAAATATTATTGTAGTGAATTGATTTGTGAAATTATTTTGTGCAACAAGGCGAATTTGGTAAGTTTGTATAAAATTATTAACATATTTAGTACGGACCTTGCAGGGAAGAGTCAATTAGGGTTTATATACTACAATCCTTAGGAATCTAGGACCCCTTTTTTTGTCGAGCGATGGGGAGCGAGGGGCTTTGCACGTTTCCGGGTTGACCGGCTAGCAATTACCTTTGTTGGGTGAAGTTATTCTTGAGACAATAACGTTGTAAAATAATAATTTTGGGATACAATTAACTAACTAGCATTTGAAGCACAAAGTGCGCTTTCGGGCAATAAATCTTAGACGAGAGACTTCATTTAAAAAGACGGGATTTTGAAATCACAAAACAAAAATAGAATCCTTCAAAAGTGCTTTGTTGGTGATCTAGAAAACTAGGTTACTGGGTATTCTCCAATGCATAACGGGTAACAAAATACATAGGTATAGAATGTAGGTATAAATTAATGTGTGAAGCGCCTTTGAGGTGTTAATTATTATTTACGAGTTTCGTAATAATAATTTTAAACGTAGTTAGGGGATTATATTCAGGAAGGGTTTTTTGAAAAGGCATTGGGTAATATAACGGTTTATGAAGGGTGCGTAGCATGGGCATTTTTGATTACTAACAAAATCTGACATAATTGAATTCCCATTCCAAAAATTTCCCATATCTTATTCCAAATTTTAGGTACCACAACAAGTCTATTACATAGGACTTTGCATAAACTTGGTTCGATATCTAATCATATAATCACCTTTGGTTCACGTTTAGGTATATTTCTTTCGACTTAGCAAAAAGCTTTCATATTGTCGGTTGAATGCAGCCGTCGGTAGGTATTCACATTTTAGCGTGATGCGCTATATCCACCTACTTAATTAACAAACTCTTTTTCTTCAAACTTAATTGAGCGGGTTACAACTCGAGAATGGACGGCGGTTGTCGAATGAATTAACGAGTCCGGCTTTCCTATTTCACCATGAGGAAGTATCTCACGCGACTTTATCGGGGGCGATGTGATCGAAATGCAGGTGGGCTACACTATTTTTCTAATGTGGAGGCGAAGTAAGCGATGGTCGTGTCTGGTCCGAGCAAATTGGAATCCCTTGTGATCACATCTCGGTAACGTGGATCTCGTACCCGCTCTAGACTGGATTGGAAGCGTGGCCGGAGCCATTCCATGATGTCGACGTATGTACGTCACTAAGGCATTGGGGGACTTCAGGAGAACAAAGGACGTGCACCCATTTCGCCCTCCTTCTACCGCCGCTCCGAGGTACCAGCGGATAAAAGTTGTCGTCGCGGGAGACCAGTTTGATGCAGGACGAAGATTACGATCTGGCCGGACTACCTTCGTCATGGGGGAAACGAAGTGACGAAATTTGCGTGGGCTTCACTACCTTTTAGGTTACGCTCGTGTGGGGTCTGCCTTGTCGTCGGAACGAAGGGAACATGACATATGGAATCGTTTGGCAACCGATCGGCGGTTCTTTGTTGGAATCCGGATAAGTTTTCTTAACTACTTTTGGTTTACGCTTAGGTAGGTATATTTCCTTCGATATTCGATTTAGCCAAAAACTTTCACATTGTCGGTTGAATGAAGCCGTCAGTAGGTATTCATATTTTAAGCGTAATGCGTTATATCCACCTACATAAGTAGCAAAAGTTCTCTTAACTCTCTCACAATAGGAATAGGGATCATCCAGCATCAGGGTGGGAATGTACTCTGGACGAAAGGGCAGCCGGGAAAATAGAAGGGAGGGAAGCCAGATTCACGACCTGGTGCCTTTCATTCTTGGACCCAGCACCCTGGAAGCCGAGCTTGACATTTCTTTCTTTGAGCTGATATTTGAGTTTGAGGTTGGGGTACGCCTATCGTAGAGCATATGCCCGTGACATTTCGGGGAAGGTCCCACGTTACGCCTGTGTATGTTATGCGAGGGGACGTATTTTTCATTCAAATCAAATACCGATGACCATCGCGATTGCAGGCTGGCGCCCGTTTCTGTAGCGTGCCTAGGAAAAACGTAATCATTATTTCTACTGGTTCGAGGCGGCGTGCTGGACGGAGAACGGGACTATTGAGGACATGAGTGACTGCCAAGGCGAGGATCGGTGACATCAAAATCTTCTTTAATTCAATTCATACATCGCCAGATCAGAGGAGAGAGCGGCCCCACCGATCTCCTGACATTGCCGATTGTCTAATCAACTTCGGTTTAATGTTTATGCCGGTACTTTAGGAGTAAATGGAACTCAAGTCATCGGCATGCTGAAGAACTTCAAAATCATCATCATCATCATCAATCCAGAGTAGGATGTCACGATCTAAAACCTCGTGCCACCCACGCATTTCCTGAACAGTTCCTGACATCGGCTATCACGCCATTAATCGGAGCAGACCCTCATATCAAACGGTATGAGATGACCTTTCGTCATCATCATCAACACATTTATAATTTGGCGGCGTAGTGGTCGATATTATTCCCATTACCACTCTATGAACCAGACCCTCATATCAAACGGTATGAGATGACCTTCCATCATCATCATCAACACATTTATAATTTGGCGGCGTAGTGGTCGATATTATTCCCATTACCACTCTATGATCCAGAAACACACATCAAACCCTTTCCCGACAGAAGGCAAAACATGTCGATTTTCATTCGTCGCTTGCGACCTTAACATTCTCCGGAGGCGTTGGAATTGGAAGCTGATTCGGCGGTCTATGACCATCACCTTATCAGTTGGGCTATGGAGGAGTCCAATTATTTAAACAGCACATGTTCTGTCTCATGTTAATCCAAAATACCTACCCGTAGAATCAAATTAACAATATAAAACAAGCTAGCTAACTAACAAACTGCATCTAGAACTGTGAGTGTAGAATCATTGCAATCCGTACTGCTTGAGTGTAAATCTTTTGTTAGAATGTACATAAATGTCAAATTATCTTCATGATAGCATTTTATAGAGCTGCAGAGAGTACGTGACATCGCATCGAAAGGTAGGATCTTCTCAATTCGCCGTTTGAATGTAAATTTATATATTAGATGCTAGGAGGGAAAATGCAGATTACTTCAATAAAAATAGTCGTCGATGAGCGTAGGTGTTTAACAGGTGCTAGGGGAGGAAGCTGAACGAATATAGTTAGATAATTAGTTATTTTTCAAGTTAGTCAGACCCAGTCATTGTTATTCGAAGCCTTGCAAATTGTAACACGCCATACCTAAAAGAACAAGGGTTTACCACAAATAAATTATTAATTAAATTGGATTAACTATACCAAACCACTCAAACAAAAAAGTACACAACGTTGTGGGGTTAATTACAATTGATTAATTAAGAGCATCTCGTCACGTTTGCATAAAAGTATTACGTGATGGGGTTGAGAAGGCGCTTCAAAAGAAATGCAGGGGAGAGACGCGAGAACGGGCGAGCTACGAGCGGGGTAGCTGTAGCAATGAGCAGCATTTGGAAACCAAGTGAAGGTTTTACTACTACTACGTCTTAGTGAGGGGGGGGGTTTATCACAGTTTTGCTAAGTGACCAGGAGGTATGGTATTACAAAGTGTTGCATTTTGCGGGGTTTTATACAATGACTTAAACAAGAATAGAAAAAAAAAATTAATACAGTAGGTATAACGGTTCGCATGTCATCCGAAAATGACTGAAAACACAACGAAAAAAAAGTAAAGTACTAGGAAAATAGATGTGTAGCAGAGGAATTAACAATAACGTTTACATTAGCTTAACTAGATAAATATAGGAAAGATAGGCCGATAATCTCCAACTTCCGATAAGACGCAGGATAAAGGTATCATATTTTGAGGGGAGGAACGCCGTACGGCTATGAAAAGTGGAACAAAACTAACCAAGAAAGTAGGTACTTCAAATAATGTATAGGTACATTAGCTTAACTAGATAAAGATAGGAGAGATAAGACGATGATGCCCAACATCCGATAAGACGCAGATTAAAGATATCATATTTTGAGGGAAGGAGCTCCGTACGGCTATAAAAAGTGAAACAAAACTAATCAAGTGAGTAGGTAGTGCAATAATGTACACATTAGCTTAACCAGATAAATTTAGGAGAGGGTGGTTGATGATGTCCAATTTCCGATGAGACGCAGGTTAAAGGTATCATATTTTGAGGGGAGTAGCGCCATACGTCTATAAAAAGTGAAACAAAATAAATCAAGAGAGTAGGTAGTGCAATAATGTACACATTAGCTTAACCAGATAAATTTAGGAGAGGTTGGTTGATGATGTCCAATTTCCGATAAGACGCAGGTTAAAGGTATCATATTTTGAGGGGAGTAGCGCCATACGTCTATAAAAAGTGAAACAAAATAAATCAAGAGAGTAGGTAGTGCAATAATGTACACATTAGCTTAACCAGATAAATTTAGCAGAGGTAGGTTGATGATGTCCAATTTCTGATAAGACGCAGGTTAAAGGTATCATATTTTGAGGGGAGGAGCGCTGTACTCCAATAATATTTGGAACAAAAATTAATCAAGAGAAACTAATGATATCCCACCTTCGATAAAGTGAGAAAGGGTGTTACGTTATTAGGGGAGATAGTCCTTCAATAATGCATTCAATATCAAATCGCCAAGGTGATAATATCGATGTTAGTCAACTCTCAATTGGGTTTGAACGTTTGGTAAATTGGATACCGGACGATTAGTTAAAATAATAAAAATACAAAACATCGAGGAGTAGTTCTGGTTACCGAAGTAAACAAAACATTACAATTGTAATATTGATAGGTATTAGTGTCCTTTAGTGTCAACAATAGAAAAAAGGGTCCCTTTCATTTTGAGGGTAGATCATTTAAACATTTAACACTCAGCGTGAAGAACAAAAAAAAAGGGAGGTCATTAAACCGAGTGCCGACTAGCGGAGATATGTGTCAAATAGGTTTGTGCGTTTAACGTAACGGTAAATTGAAACCCTCCCTACAGCCGGTCATCACAAGAAGTGGGTGACAGTCGGAATAAAAGCATTATTTTGAAACGTAATTTCAAAATAATCTGTACAGGATTAAACGAAATTAGTTTAACTAAATAGTTCAAAGAAACAGAATCTGTTGAGAAACAAAATACATGCAGAATAAACATTAGTGACGTGAACCGGATTAGGCGTGAAGACAATAAAACCAAATTAAAGATAGGAGAGGTAGGTAAAATGTTAGGCAACCTCCGATAAGTATAGGGAATAAAAGGTATTCCGATGTGAGGGGAGGAAGTCGGTTCTTGATGGCAAATTAAAATTTTAAAAATAAATTGTTTGCTAATATTCAACCCGACTTACAGAATAAGCGTATCCAAAATGTTTAATTCTAATCATGCACTAGATTAAAAGTACTACAATAATAATTACGTACTCAAACGTATGAATCTAAGGAAATAAAAAAAATGTCTAGGTATTGTAGACAGTTGATTTCTCAGCAGTTAAAAATTTATAGATGATATTGGTCCCCAGTACCAAATTGTTAAATTTAGAACAGCGGTCAGGTCCATTTTGGGCAAAGTTCCTTTAACGGAAAAACAAACAAAAAAAAATAAGGAAAGGTCGTTCACACTCGTATAATTACGGTAGGGATATTTTGGAGAAAAAAATGCAGACGGACCTTCGAGACGGCCATTATGTGAAACCGAAAGGAGCTTTTAAGGGGAGAAGTACCGACTTAAGCGATCTATGCTAGAATATGCTTGCCATTTTGTAAGGGAAGTTGTATGGGTGAAACGTCACCTGATCGCCTCTTAAAACCAGATAACAGCGGCTAAGCAAATACAGTTTCAACAGTGTTCTGAAAATGGGGAACATAGACAGAGCAAGCTTACGAGTGATAGTCGTGTTACCGTTAACAATGACAGGGCCGAATTGGGGAAAAACACTTCGGGTTATTTTATAGAGAAAAATAAAGTATGAATTTAGACACAGTGAGATGTGGAGCATTGGAACATTTACAATTTTAGTATTAGTTTGTGGAAGGGTTTGCGAATTGCGCAAACAGAGTTTATTGTGAAGCGGTGGGTATTTAAAATCAGCGTAAATAGGTGATAAAGTTAGGCAGAAATTAAAATTTGGATTAATTGGTTTAGAGGCAATAATAGATACCTAACTGCTCACATACTATATTGTCGGCTTATGTGGGGAGTACAATGGGAGACAGCGAGGGTACCATGACTAGGTACCGTTGTAGGTGGTAACCGGGACGAATTCCTGGAAATATGTAGGCGTAACGCAGGATACATTGACCGTAGTTTCAACAGTAGACAAACATTGGGCAAGGCCGACGTAGAAACGGAATAGGGAAGGGATGCGATGACGTACAGGACAGGGCCGGATTGGGAAATATTCACCATTACAATTTTGAAAAAAAAAGGGGCACAAAGATTTAAGGCGAGTTCAAACGGGCTGACTACTGCTGAAGTTCTGGAACAAAATAGGTGATTGTAGTTTGGATTTCTATCTACCTCCACTATTTTTTTCCATAAAGGGGAGACTGTGATGATCTCGCCTTTGGGCCTACGAAATAATTCTTTTAAAATTGAGAGATCGATTTAGAAATATATTTAATTTTGTAACATGGAATGGCATACAATTCTCTGTTCCAACTCTTAAGGGTGATTTATGAAACCGGGTCATTACTAGGAAAAACACGTGTGCCAAAATACTTTGGTTGGAGGAGGAATTCTAATGGATATTTCAGGTTCATTATCAAGTCAGGGGCGGCCGATGGATATTTGCCCGTGGGGTGGTTGATCTTAACGCGGGCAGATTGGGTTTACGAAACAATTATCTGGTGAATTTTCTATGGCAGTAGGAAAATTGAAAATTAGTCAATAAGGATTGCTCGTTGGTGCATTTAAATATACTAGCGCGACGCGCCGATTACGGGTTGAAATATTTGACATATTTGTCGAAATAGGATTGCAGAATTCGTTAAATAGTGACGCACGTAGAAAGGACAAAAGCGTGTTCGGACAATGAATATATAATGTTATTATATAACCAATAGAGTCAACGCAAGTATTGAGAAAGAGTATTAGATTGAAGTACGCCACTGAGCTCTTCTTTTAAGCGTTATTGGGATAGTTTATGACTCCGGCTCAGACGAAATTAGTTTACACCACAAAAAATAACGAACATGGTTCCTTCACAAAATTCTCTGAAATAATAGTTAAAGTGTGACATTTTGACTATTAAAGTTGATATATGCATATTGGGAGATGTGCTTATCACTTAAGATTTGAAAAAAGTGACTAATAAATTATTGAAACCACACAAGTAGATGGGGGGGAGTCAGGGGGAGGGGGTTGGAAGGACAGTCGGGGTAGAGGAGTGTTAGAGGACAGTCAGGGAAGGAACCTAGGGCCGCGCAGACGGGAAAAAATCATCGAGTTTTGATAAACGGCAGAGTAATAATTTGGTGCGCGTAAACCGGGAATAATTCATAAAATTAAAGGAAAATAGTTCACGCGATTGAGGGGAGTCAAGATTTGGTCGTTGGGAAGCAAGGTTTAAATTAAGGGATCGAGGTTCGATAGTCGCGAGGAGACCAGTTTGGTGCGTCTAAACCGGGGATATTTCATTTTAATTAAACAAAGGAAATTCCGTTTTATTAAACAAAAAGGGTCCACGCGAATAGGGAAGTCAGAGATTGAGGCTTGCGAGTTCATATCGGTGAAGTTAAATAATATAATTTGTAAATTGAGGCGGTCGGGACGTACTTTCGGGGCGCCTATCAGGGTCAGGGTGAAATTTAAAAAAGAAATCTACGCGAGAATTGTGTTTGACGGCTGCATCTTGGAATAAATAACTGCATGACGGGTTGTGGTTTATAAGTGCTTGTTTGAATTAAATATTATTGTAGTGAATTGATTTGTGAAATTATTTTGTGCAACAAGGCGAATTTGGTAAGTTTGTATAAAATTATTAACATATTTAGTACGGACCTTGCAGGGAAGAGTCAATTAGGGTTTATATACTACAATCCTTAGGAATCTAGGACCCCTTTTTTTGTCGAGCGATGGGGAGCGAGGGGCTTTGCACGTTTCCGGGTTGACCGGCTAGCAATTACCTTTGTTGGGTGAAGTTATTCTTGAGACAATAACGTTGTAAAATAATAATTTTGGGATACAATTAACTAACTAGCATTTGAAGCACAAAGTGCGCTTTCGGGCAATAAATCTTAGACGAGAGACTTCATTTAAAAAGACGGGATTTTGAAATCACAAAACAAAAATAGAATCCTTCAAAAGTGCTTTGTTGGTGATCTAGAAAACTAGGTTACTGGGTATTCTCCAATGCATAACGGGTAACAAAATACATAGGTATAGAATGTAGGTATAAATTAATGTGTGAAGCGCCTTTGAGGTGTTAATTATTATTTACGAGTTTCGTAATAATAATTTTAAACGTAGTTAGGGGATTATATTCAGGAAGGGTTTTTTGAAAAGGCATTGGGTAATATAACGGTTTATGAAGGGTGCGTAGCATGGGCATTTTTGATTACTAACAAAATCTGACATAATTGAATTCCCATTCCAAAAATTTCCCATATCTTATTCCAAATTTTAGGTACCACAACAAGTCTATTACATAGGACTTTGCATAAACTTGGTTCGATATCTAATCATATAATCACCTTTGGTTCACGTTTAGGTATATTTCTTTCGACTTAGCAAAAAGCTTTCATATTGTCGGTTGAATGCAGCCGTCGGTAGGTATTCACATTTTAGCGTGATGCGCTATATCCACCTACTTAATTAACAAACTCTTTTTCTTCAAACTTAATTGAGCGGGTTACAACTCGAGAATGGACGGCGGTTGTCGAATGAATTAACGAGTCCGGCTTTCCTATTTCACCATGAGGAAGTATCTCACGCGACTTTATCGGGGGCGATGTGATCGAAATGCAGGTGGGCTACACTATTTTTCTAATGTGGAGGCGAAGTAAGCGATGGTCGTGTCTGGTCCGAGCAAATTGGAATCCCTTGTGATCACATCTCGGTAACGTGGATCTCGTACCCGCTCTAGACTGGATTGGAAGCGTGGCCGGAGCCATTCCATGATGTCGACGTATGTACGTCACTAAGGCATTGGGGGACTTCAGGAGAACAAAGGACGTGCACCCATTTCGCCCTCCTTCTACCGCCGCTCCGAGGTACCAGCGGATAAAAGTTGTCGTCGCGGGAGACCAGTTTGATGCAGGACGAAGATTACGATCTGGCCGGACTACCTTCGTCATGGGGGAAACGAAGTGACGAAATTTGCGTGGGCTTCACTACCTTTTAGGTTACGCTCGTGTGGGGTCTGCCTTGTCGTCGGAACGAAGGGAACATGACATATGGAATCGTTTGGCAACCGATCGGCGGTTCTTTGTTGGAATCCGGATAAGTTTTCTTAACTACTTTTGGTTTACGCTTAGGTAGGTATATTTCCTTCGATATTCGATTTAGCCAAAAACTTTCACATTGTCGGTTGAATGAAGCCGTCAGTAGGTATTCATATTTTAAGCGTAATGCGTTATATCCACCTACATAAGTAGCAAAAGTTCTCTTAACTCTCTCACAATAGGAATAGGGATCATCCAGCATCAGGGTGGGAATGTACTCTGGACGAAAGGGCAGCCGGGAAAATAGAAGGGAGGGAAGCCAGATTCACGACCTGGTGCCTTTCATTCTTGGACCCAGCACCCTGGAAGCCGAGCTTGACATTTCTTTCTTTGAGCTGATATTTGAGTTTGAGGTTGGGGTACGCCTATCGTAGAGCATATGCCCGTGACATTTCGGGGAAGGTCCCACGTTACGCCTGTGTATGTTATGCGAGGGGACGTATTTTTCATTCAAATCAAATACCGATGACCATCGCGATTGCAGGCTGGCGCCCGTTTCTGTAGCGTGCCTAGGAAAAACGTAATCATTATTTCTACTGGTTCGAGGCGGCGTGCTGGACGGAGAACGGGACTATTGAGGACATGAGTGACTGCCAAGGCGAGGATCGGTGACATCAAAATCTTCTTTAATTCAATTCATACATCGCCAGATCAGAGGAGAGAGCGGCCCCACCGATCTCCTGACATTGCCGATTGTCTAATCAACTTCGGTTTAATGTTTATGCCGGTACTTTAGGAGTAAATGGAACTCAAGTCATCGGCATGCTGAAGAACTTCAAAATCATCATCATCATCATCAATCCAGAGTAGGATGTCACGATCTAAAACCTCGTGCCACCCACGCATTTCCTGAACAGTTCCTGACATCGGCTATCACGCCATTAATCGGAGCAGACCCTCATATCAAACGGTATGAGATGACCTTTCGTCATCATCATCAACACATTTATAATTTGGCGGCGTAGTGGTCGATATTATTCCCATTACCACTCTATGAACCAGACCCTCATATCAAACGGTATGAGATGACCTTCCATCATCATCATCAACACATTTATAATTTGGCGGCGTAGTGGTCGATATTATTCCCATTACCACTCTATGATCCAGAAACACACATCAAACCCTTTCCCGACAGAAGGCAAAACATGTCGATTTTCATTCGTCGCTTGCGACCTTAACATTCTCCGGAGGCGTTGGAATTGGAAGCTGATTCGGCGGTCTATGACCATCACCTTATCAGTTGGGCTATGGAGGAGTCCAATTATTTAAACAGCACATGTTCTGTCTCATGTTAATCCAAAATACCTACCCGTAGAATCAAATTAACAATATAAAACAAGCTAGCTAACTAACAAACTGCATCTAGAACTGTGAGTGTAGAATCATTGCAATCCGTACTGCTTGAGTGTAAATCTTTTGTTAGAATGTACATAAATGTCAAATTATCTTCATGATAGCATTTTATAGAGCTGCAGAGAGTACGTGACATCGCATCGAAAGGTAGGATCTTCTCAATTCGCCGTTTGAATGTAAATTTATATATTAGATGCTAGGAGGGAAAATGCAGATTACTTCAATAAAAATAGTCGTCGATGAGCGTAGGTGTTTAACAGGTGCTAGGGGAGGAAGCTGAACGAATATAGTTAGATAATTAGTTATTTTTCAAGTTAGTCAGACCCAGTCATTGTTATTCGAAGCCTTGCAAATTGTAACACGCCATACCTAAAAGAACAAGGGTTTACCACAAATAAATTATTAATTAAATTGGATTAACTATACCAAACCACTCAAACAAAAAAGTACACAACGTTGTGGGGTTAATTACAATTGATTAATTAAGAGCATCTCGTCACGTTTGCATAAAAGTATTACGTGATGGGGTTGAGAAGGCGCTTCAAAAGAAATGCAGGGGAGAGACGCGAGAACGGGCGAGCTACGAGCGGGGTAGCTGTAGCAATGAGCAGCATTTGGAAACCAAGTGAAGGTTTTACTACTACTACGTCTTAGTGAGGGGGGGGGTTTATCACAAACGGAATTACAATAAAATTTTTATTTGCATAACAAAAAAAAATTTGCGTAAACCACTAAAAAAAATATTTTTTCATTACTTTACTATGAAGTAATGCAAGAAACATTTTTATAAAAATACCGCTTTATGGCTAAGACCATTTTTGACGTTTTCTATTTTCTAACTTTTTTTTACTCTTATAAAATTATGGACAAAATAAATAAAAACCACTTCTTAGCTTACTTGCCTCGCGCAAATAAGACGCTCGATTGCAAATTTTGCAGGCACGAGAATCGAAATATAGCGTTTATATTCCTGCTAAGCCACAAGTTAATTATTTGATTAAATTATTGCGGACGCCATATTTCCACTTAATCCAGGTATTTGAGACTCTTGCACGGTAATCACAAAAAAACTGCATTACAGGGGTGTTTCTGAGATCATCATCTGCTCTAAGATTTAATAGGAATTAACAAAAAACATTATTTGTTTTCCATCAGAGATTTCAAATCGCAACTTTTGACTATTTTCTTC
Source organism: Limnephilus lunatus (assembly GCA_917563855.2). Lineage (NCBI taxonomy): Eukaryota > Metazoa > Arthropoda > Insecta > Trichoptera > Limnephilidae > Limnephilus > Limnephilus lunatus. Next base: position 70,072,251 of record OU830598.1, on the reverse strand, counting down.
TGAAGGTACAAATCGGCTAAGTCAATATTTTATACTTTTTTTCTCTGGGGTAAATATTATTTTTCTATTATTTTTTAAGGAATTTCTTCACAGCATATGTTGATAAGATTTGAAATTGGTTTTGCTGTGTTCACTCGACGGGAAAATATTGGTCTAAATTTAAATGAAATTGCCAAAAAAATGTCTGCCTTGTCAATTTGCAAGACTTTATCATAAATAAAACCGCCAGATCGATAATGTATTCTCAGCATTTATTGCCTTTTATAGCAAGTGGGTCATAAAAAAGGTTTATTTGGGATAAACAGTTCACTTCTTTCTACAGAATTTTCTAGTTCAAGTCCAGACAACATAATCTTAATTTTGATGTGAATCGATTAAGCTGTAGCGAGTAAGAACCAGTGGGGGATTTCAAACCCCCCATTAAAAAGATGAGAAAATAAATCAAACTTGTTTAATAATAATAAAAACTGTAGCGCGCTATCAAAATTCCGCCTTTAAAACCACCGCCACCTAAAAATACGGTAGGTACCTATTCCTATTTTGTGCTTTTAGAATCCATACAAAATACTCTATACAAAAAAATTCTAGCCGGCACAAATGCCTCGAACGATGATATGAACGAAACTAGGCATTTCTATGAAAAATTAAGGCAAAGTTGGTGCGTCGATCCCGTGTCATGTCACACCGATTCCCGAGATCATCGCAGACTTCCGGTTGAAGTTAAATGTTATTTTTATGTTATATTTAGTATATAAATTTTTAGTCATTTTTGTACATTTTTTTTTTGTTTCTGCATTACTCCAATCGTTTGCTAACGGCATTTTTAAATCTACTTTTGAAGTAAACCGATTTTGACTTTGTTTTCGTATAATTTTTTTTTTAGATAAATCGTTTTATCCCTCAGTAATATTTACAAAAGTTTCTGCAAACTCCGCATTGTCTTAAGTCGCTTATTATGCAATTTTGTGTTGAATTTTCTCCAGTATTATTTCGACTTTCAAATTGAAAGCGTTTGCTTTTATTGATTGTATCGAATATTCTGTCATAATTTCTTTTACACAATGGCGGAATACAGTATTATGTATATAAAAAATAATGCTAATACTTATGAAGTGTTTTCAGATGCAAAAAATCAGCGCATGGATTTTTTGTATAAGTGAAAAAGCAAATTTTATTTCGTGCCACCTTTATTTGTGTTTTTTTGGTTTTAAAATATCAATTTTATGCTCTATGTAATTATTCTTATTGAAAATACAATAATAATTAGAAACGTACATTAAGTGCTGTAAAAACATTAAACAATTTAATTCCTCTAAATCTTTTCTCGTTATCTAATAATTGTGTGGAGTGTCAAGTGATTTATAATCAATGATATGTAGGTACCCCTCCCATTATCTTTATTTAAATTTTATGACTGCCACTGTATGTTCAACGATTTGACGAAAGACAACAGTAAGTAAATTTTGATTAGATACATCTTCTCTTGAATTTCTGAACCCCTGTTAAAAAGACCATGAACCGCCACCGATAGGAACCCATTATAAATAATTAGTTCATTCACTAGCCACATTATTTTCTCATTGCATTCAAGACCCAATGCTTTATCCATTGACCTGGCTCCGACACTATTCGGTATCGGTATATAAATGATAATTTTTAGTATAATTATACCATAGGTTGTTGGCGGATTTGTTAAATTTTCAAAAAAGTACATTTATTTTACAACACCCATTTCAAATCATATAATCATGCAATAAAATAAATGAATACATTATCTGGTAAACTTATTTAACAGAATTTTAATTTTAGTTAAAATAAAATTATAAGAAAAAATATATAAGTACATGTGTTTCTTGACGAAAATTGATCCGTTTGTGTATTTATTTGCGCACTTACAGACTAATATATTTTTTTTTAAATTTCATTATTTTTTTGCTGATTTTTGGATGTAGGTATAAATGAAAGCAAATTTGGAATGAAATAAAATCGATATTGAGTTATAATTTTAAAAAGCTGGTACGGAGATCAATTAATCTTTCTTATTGGAATCGCCCTGTACGATCGTAAGAACCTCTTCCGATGAAATGTGGATTTTCGGCCGCTGGCTGGTTATACGCTCTTAACCAGAGATGCCTGATCATATTTGGTGTGCAAATATAAATGAAAATGCTTCCGGTAACATTTTCTTTTATCTAAAGATGTAAAAAAAGATATCTACTAGTAGTACGGTTATGTGCTATATGAAGATATATGTCTTTATTTGTATTTTAAATTATAGAACATAGGCAATTAAAATTTTGAATTTTTCGTAATTTTAGTGGCGCCTTGGCACTTAAACTGGCAGATAAAGATAATTTAAAAAATATATATATTTTTTAAATTTACTATACAAATATGATAAATAAATATGATAAATAAATATGATAAATAAATATGATAAATAAATAAAAATTTTAAATATTTTTTTAAAAAGCACTTAGACAAATTAAATTTAAATGATTTTCTACCGATTTACGTGGAAGCACAAATAAGCCGTGTAAAAATTTTAATTTCCTCTCAAAATATAGTATTTATTTTTTTCATTATAATATTCACGAAGTAGAAAGGGCACGATTATTTTTAATTAATTACAATCAACTCACAAAAAATTCCAAAGTTATATATATGCTTAAGCGCAATTTTATTATTTATTTGCCTATTCATAATAATTTAAAACATAAGTAATACAGCACATGTCCATACTATATTACTTATTCATTTGATTTAAAAAAAAAAAAAAAAAAAAAAAAAAACAATATTTCACGACAAATCCAAATTTAAGGTTTAAATGAATGAATAAGGCCGCGCAGCCGTTCCCTTTACTTTATTGCGTGGGGTATTTCATATACCTATCCTACTTTACCATATCCTTTCAGATCTGATTCAAGTACCCTATATGTGTATTTATATTGAACAATAACTTTATACGTAACTCAAAGGGCTATTATTGAAATACAATAACGTTTGTTTGCATACTATTTATGTAAGTAATTTAAACAGGAGCGGTTCATTTTTATAATCAGTGGGCGTGGAAAACATGGGGTAAATTTTGCGGGGAAATTATTTTTAGTTGAATACAAGGGTTGGTAATTGAACACGGTTCTGCAGAGCACGTCATCGAAGACGAAGAACACGAATGTGAGAATCTTAAAAGTTATGAAAATAAATTATTACGGTGTACCTACCTACTTATTTTTTACGTACCTAAGTAGGTATTTATATACATTTTTGAAGTATAAACACATTGTTCTTTATTACTATACTATAATCAATTCTTATTAGGTTTAATCGCAAATATTTGTATTTTGGAAGGATTAAATATACTGCGACTCTAGAACTTTGAAAATCACAAAAATGGTGTTTGTTCAAAGTGTTAGAAGCTAAATCAAAGATTTTTGAGTTGTGAATGCTTATTCCAAAAAACCGTTTAAAGAAGAGGTACGAGCTTATTTTAAACATTACTTTTATGCAGAGAACGTGAAAAACCTACGTTTTTCAATGCCCTTGAATTTACCAACTGGCAAAACGAATTATAGAAAACTAGATCACTTAAACTTTTCTTTTTAGATTCCTTGAAATAAATGTGAAAAAAAACTGCTCCTCATAATAAAATAATCTGAAGAATCTAATAACCCTTTGGAATTAAGAAAAGATTCGGTAAACAAGTTTAATGAGGATCCATTAAGGAACTTATTACAAAGATGGCTAATTGTTTTTGTTCTTGACAAAATTACCAAAGAAGGAATGGACCAAAACTTAAGCCATAACTGATTTACAAAAACTTGAACATTATCTCGCTTATTTATTTTATCTTCTAAAATGTTTGTAGTAGTCAGTTGATGGAAAACTATCTTTGATCATTTGTAAATTAACAAAAAAATATATATCTGTCGTGCCGGCCGTAATAATCAAATGTCATGCTTTGTAATTTGAAAACCAAATCCCTCTTATTTAATGACATTATTTGCGATTCTTGCGATAATGTTAATAAATTTATTCGGATGTTTGGATTTTTGGAAATAGCTTAATTATGGATACAAGGGTTAAAGGTTGTGCATGAGTTTTGTTATAGCTCGAAGGCTGGAATTTTTAATTCAGCTTAAAATTGTTTGGAGATACCACAGCAAAAGTATTACTTCCTAATCTTGCTCGAAAGAAGAATTCAGTTGCTGTTTAAAATAGTAGACCAAAAATGTCGCTGAGGGTATATTCCGCAGAATAATGCTAGCATAAAGGAAAGAATTTATTGTTTTAATAATTTATGACTAATTCTACATAAAATGTGGTCTCATTTCTTAGCTTGAGTATTGAACAAAATAGTCCCTCGCTGGAAACGACGATAAATACGAGTTTTGTGATTTACAAAGTTCTGGTATCGCAGTTAATTTAATCCATCCAAAAGACTCCAATATTTGCGATTATTCTCAATAAGAATTGATTAAAGTGTAGTAATAATGAACTACGTATTTATACTTCAAAAATGTGGGTATATTAATACTTTCATACGTACCTAAATAATAAGCAGGTAGGTACAAAAATAAAAAAAGAATATGGTATTGATTTAAATTCTAACATTTTGAAAAACAAGGTTGTAATATTATCGTGATTTACTTTTGGGGTATTGTGCTCCTCCTTCTTTAGCCAACATTTCGGACAGCGTTGCAGTGTCCACATTTGAACAGATGTGTAACACAATATTGTGGTGAACTGTGTGCAATACCGTGTTGGCAGCTCAATCGTCTAAGAGCTCGTATATAACAATATAATTTTAACTGCTTTACAATTCTTTACTCTAAAACAATCTGTTTACAATGTATACAGGTAATATTTCATCATTTTAAACCGTCGCGTCACCCAATTTTTTGTTATTTAGTTTTCATATTATTAGCGCATTAGAAAATATCTAATGAATATTCATTAGATTAAGGAATATTCTCTAGTAAAACAACCTAAAAAAGTCTATTATGCACTAGTCCAATCATTAATTCAGTATGGAATCATTGGATGGGGAGGTGCATTTGAAATTTTTTGAAGTCCTGTAATAGTGGTAAAACTAATTATTAAAGTAATTTTGAAAAAACAACTAACATTCCCTTCAGCATCATTGTTCAAAATCTTCGAAGTACCAAAAATTTAAGACCTCTATAAAAAAGATCCAATATTACATATATTCAAAGAAAATTTAATTAAAATATTTAAACATAGCTCATCATTAAGGCATAAATTTAACATCCAAATTCCTCTATTTTCAACACAACAAATGCACAATAATTTTATTTACAAAGGCATAAAATATTTTAATAGTCTTCCTGAAAAAGTAAAAAAAAGAACAGATTTCAAATCATTCAAAAAGAAGGTCAAATTAATAGTAGGGGAGGAAATAACGCTAAATGGGTAGTTACTCGAACGTTGTGGGGACCTATTGGATTGCAAAGATTAGATGCTAAAAATAAAAAAAAGTTTATGTGATGTATGCCCTTTCAGTGGTGGGGGGAGCGAGTATAAATTTTCAAAAATGTAAAAAAAACTCTTCACAATGACTTACTCGAGCGCGTCAGATATTAATAGCGTATACGCCATACGTGTTTCTGATAACGGAGAGATATTAATCTGACGAGTTGAGTGGTGGGGGTGGCCGTATGAAGAGGTAGAAAATTGAAAAAAAAAAAAAGGATTTATACGAGCGTGTCAGATTAAGGTAATGTGAGTTAATTACATGCAGAAAAGTTTACATTTCAATAATCTGACGATTTAGACGTAACCTAAACTCGTGGCAGATTTTTTAAAATGTAAAAAAAAATCGTGACCTTGACATACTCGAGCGCGTCAGATTTGTATACAGACAGTTCAGTTTGATGTCCTTGTTGTGCTGACCTATAATCTGACAATTATTTGGAGGGGTTTTCTTAATCTGACAGTTTTAAGTTTTTTTTATTTTATTTTTTATTACTGAATAGAATTACAATGAACAAAAAATAATATTTACCTATTATAATGATAAAAAGAAAATCGCTTAATTAAACTTCTTAAAAATTTCACAAATTAAATTTCTTTACACAATGAATAAACCAAAGCGTTGTACACGAACGCGCGACCTAAGTAGTCCAGTCAACCTGTGTCATAGAACACAAGTTGAAGGAACTAAATACTATAAAGCTAATTTTTTCCCCATCGACTACTACTATTTAGACAAGTGTTTAGCCAAAAGTCCCCGCCCCTACCCCTCTTGCTCCCCCCCCCCCCCTTCCCTGTGCCCCCCTAAACATGAAAAGTGTAAGGGTTTCGTAAATCGCGTCTATCTCAATTATTAAACAACATATCGGATTGCATTTTTATTTATTCTCTTTGTTATAACATTGTCTACAATTAATGTCCAATTAACTTTCGTCGTAACTTTTACCGTTTGTTTGTAATTCGTATGAAAAAGTAAAGATTTGTATATTTTTAGGCACGTAATTTTACTTTTTGTCACAGAACTCTTTATACCGACATTTTATGAAAAAATGTTTCCTACAAAAGTTGTAGCTCCTATTATTACCTTTAAAACGATATAAAATAGTACTGGACATTAATTATAGACAATGTTATAGCAAAGAGAATAAAAAAAATTGCAATCGGATATGTTGTTTAACAATTGAGATAGACGCGATTTACGAAACCCTTACACTTGGAACAGGGGGGGAGCAAGAAGGGTAGGGGCGGGAACTTTTGGCTAAACACTTGTCTAAATAGTAGTAGTCGATGGGGAAAAATTAGCTTTATACTATTTAGTTCCACCTAAAAACACAGGTTGACTGGACTAAAGGGCCTCCGGCTCTGCTACAGAATATAAAACAAGCAAGCGCTTGTCAACGAACGACTCGACCATAGACATATGAATATTACTAGACCTGCCCTAAGTGACAAAAGCGGTCTGCCTATATATAAAGAGGAAAGATTTGGTTGTTTGTTTGTTTGCATTGAATAGGCTCCGAAACTACTGAACCGATTTGAAAAATTCTTTCACTTTTAGGAAGCTACACTATCCCCGTGTGACAAGGGCTATATTATATTTTCAAAAAATTATGTCTCCTTACTAAAACTCCAATAATGTTACCCGAGGTGTAACAAAATTACCTAAAATATTCTGTACATCGCGTGCGCTGCGAAAACTATTGATGATAGAATTAAATATTGTACTACGACTTTGCAGAACACATCATTATTTACAAAAAGTGTCGCGATAGCATATGTCTAACTATTATAGTTGTGCCACAATAAGTGTTATTTTATTTTTAAAATTTAATTAAAATGTCGCCGCTTGAGTCGTAGTAAGTTTTCAAATCGGTTCAGTGGTTTCAATGCAAACAAACAATCAAATCTTTCCTCTTTAAATATAGGCAGACCACTTTTATCACTTAGGGCAGGTCTAGTAATATTCCTATGTCTATGGACTCGACAGTTGTAGGCATTTCTCAGCGCCGTCAGCCGCTGTACGCTCCACACTCAGTGATGATTTTAGCTTCTTCGGCATGTTGCAATCGTCAGATTATATTATTTCCGTGATCCTTACATTATTTCCTTCAAAATAAAAAAAAAATTAACCGCGCTCGAGTAAATCCACGTGACGTTTTTTTTTGCAACTTTGTGACTCTCTAATTTTCTTACGTCACGTTCAAATCGTCAGATTATTGAAATGTAAAATTTTCTGCATGTAATTAACTCACAATACCTTAATCTGACACGCTCAAGTAACTACGGGGATCGATTTTTTTTACTAATCTGATCGGTTGCCCTAGCCGCACCCACCAATATTATTGGTTCATAAATGGTCGTAGTCCACAACAGGGTCGGGAGGTATCTCCCCATAACATAAATAAACGGTTTTAGCACAGTCCCACGTTGGGCGACAATTTATAAAGTTAATTATTATTAAGTAATGCGTGGGTTCGAACAGAGAGCTTTTATTTCAGGTAAAAATAATAAGTACACGGTTTATAACCTATACGATTATAACAACACTTCGTAATAGTAACGCGGCGCGTAGGTAATCTCCGACTATAGTCTGGAGGCTGACAATCTCCAGAGGTTCCTTTACCTTATCGCAGTGGACAAAACAATATCTCACTCGATCTTTAGGTATTGAGCCTTGGGACTGTGATCTGGATCTCTGCTAGTTCAAGGCCGCGCTCCAGTTTATATAGGGCGGCTGGTGGTACATCATTTGGTAATTAGGTGGCCGGCAGCGGGGAGCTGCCCGGTCATTGGTCAAAGGTAACCAATGCTATTCCTACGGCATACTGCGAGTGTAGACAAGGACGCGGTATTATGTGTGAGCGAGAAAGTATTCGAGCCCGCGCGGTGTCCCTCGTTATACCCTTAGTTAATCTGACGCGCTTGAGTAAATCCCAAAATCCCTGCTTCGCCTCCCCTACTATAATATTAATAAATTAATATCACCACTCAAAATGTTATAACTTCAATTCATGTCATATTAAAAATTGACGTCACAACATCCTAGTACTTAAGTTTATATTTATTGTATGCTCTATGTAAAAATATGTAATAATAATGAAATAATTATGAAATAACTCCTATGCCAAGCTCAAAAGCTAGCACTCTTAATTGGCGTAGAAATTCATGAAGATGTGTTTTTTTAATATTTTTTTGCCTAATATTATGTTCAATGTAACAATGTTATAAATTAAACAATAAAAAAAATAATAATAAAAATAAAATATTGATTTTTTTCTTGTTTTCCCTGAGCAAGAATAAGAACAAGATAAAACATAAATCCTTGTATTCATAATTAATATATTTATTATACATTGTTTCAAAACATACTTCACATCGTGCTCATCAATTATCACATATTTTATTTTTGGCTTGTTTAAATGTCAAACTTTTTTCTAGGGCATATTTTTTCGAATTCTCGTCAATAGGACTTGGCCGGCGGCATATAAACTTGTGAAGAGTGAAGATAATAACACGAGGAAAAGTCAAAAACGAATAGATCACAACTAAGTTTAACGGGCAAACTTTCCTTTATCTATTCTGCTTCGCCGAGATTTATGTCAAACTTTTTTTTTAAATAACGAGCACGTTTTATTTTCCCAATACGAAGTTTATTTATTTCCTGAAAGGTCTGCCAAGCTCCCTTACCCTTGACAAAAAGTATTTTCCTCAATATTTTATTCAACGTATTATTTTCAATGCGGTTTTAAGAAACAATGTCAACTTTCGAAAAAAGTGTTCAATTTCCTGTGATTGCTATTCAGTAAAGGTGTCACAAAGCGCAATTTAAACTATTTTTATTACAAACCTCAAGTTAGTGAATGTGTTTGACCATTTCTGAAAATCTGTTGAAAACGTTGTTACTTGTCACCTGGGCGAGTAATAATTAATCTTACAACTTATTTATACACATAAATTACTTATGCTTTCCTAGACAGGTTCTTACAAGGGAGACAGACTTCTTACAGTAGTCAATTTGGGAGGCGGGTACGCGTACCACCACCCCGGGAACCTGGGCCCTGGGTTCGAGTCCTGGATGTGACTTTATCTTTTTATGATATTTCTGTTTCAGATTTTTTATTGAGTTTCGCTAACATTATCTTCAATAATTAAATATTAGATACAATTTTAGGTTCTACTCATTAAGTTAAAAATAAAAATAAATATTCATCCTTGACTTACTGGAAAGTCATTAGATGTCGCATATTAAATGAAAAATGAATAAATTAATCCAAGACACTAACTATCTAGATAACATTTAGTTCTGGTTGAATCGTGTAATAAAAATATGGCTTAAGAAACTGAAGATAATGCTTGGTCAAAGAATGATACAGTTATATACGACCGAATCGGACATGGATTAGCTCAGTTGGTAGAGCACTAACCCGGCAATTCATAGGTCTTGGGTTCCGAATTTTTTTCTGATTTTTATGTTTCAGATTATCGATTGAGTTTCGATAATACTGTCTTCATTAATTAGATTTTAAGCCGCCGTTACCCGAATTTCTGCCGATTTCTTACATATCTCCCTTAAACATTTGAAGTTTTTAAGCTCTAAAAAAAATACATGTAATTTTTTAAGATAATATCTAGACGTGTTCAAAGCCGAAACGTAAATTATATAAAATTCCCTCGATAGAAAAAAATCGCAAACTATGCTTCGAAAATTATTATAAACACGTTTTTTTCAGTTATTTTACAAGTTATAGTTGTGAAAAAATCCACAATGTTTCTTTAAATGATACGTTCCACGAGATTTTTGCTCTATTCTAAACGAGTCGTGTTTTAATTATTATAAGCAATAATTATCATAAGCAATAATTATCAGCCTAAAACAATCATCTACATTGAAAAAATCTTCCGAGAAAAGATACTGGCCGCCAATGGGACTCGAACCCGTGTCCCTCTGATTGCCGGTCAGGAGCTCTAAAAATAAACTAACGTGACAAGATTTTTATACATAGCGCAAAGGGTAACAATTACTATAAGCAATAATTATCAGCCTGAAACACTCATCTACATTGAAAAAATCTTCCGAGAAAAGATACTAGCCGCCAACGGGACTCGAACCCGTGCCCCTCTGATTGCCGAGCTCTACCACTGAGCTATGGCGGCTTATCTAATACCCGCCAAATAATTCAATATATACTAGTGCTTCATTCAACAATTACTGCTTATTACATTTTTCCACCTGGAAACAACCAACTTTATTTTTTGTGGGAGAGGCATTGTTAAAGCTAAATCGCTCGCTAGGTGGCGTGGAGACAAATTATGTCTACATTTTTGGTGAAATACTTTAACTTGTCAAATATTAATTATTATTTTTAATTGATAAACTAACGTTAAAGACAAGATTTTTATGCACAGCACAAAGGGTAACAATTATTATAAGCAATAATTATCAGCCTGAAACACTAATCTACATTGAAAAAATCTTCCGAGAAAAGATACTGGCCGCCAACGGGAGTCGTGTTTTATTAAACATTTTCGCAATTTTTCAACATTAAACCTTCATGCTATACCTAGTATACAGGGTCAACTCAATCCATTTTCTCAGTAGCAAAAATATTAGGTGTCAAAACACATATGTATTCAAGATATATATTACGTGGAAGAGGATAAACAGGGGTAGCCAAATGTATCTGCCATGAAGTCTGTCTATCCTTATCTAATAAGTATTAATCAAATTATAAAATGGAAAAAAATAAATGAGGCTTCAATAAAAAGAGGTCTTGTTTCGCGATTTGGTCCAGAGTCTGGATTCTGTTGGTAAATTTTGTTATGACATTTACTGCTTACAGTATCTATGCTTAAGACTAAGTACTGATGCTTGTGCCAAAATAAAGAAATTATAACCGGTATATTTAACCCCTTAAAATGGGTGTATACTTGACAAGTGCTTTCTGTAAGACAAGTTTTATTTACTGCGTTTTTGATAATACCTATCCATAGTATAGGTATTCGTATATGCCACTTGCTGGAAGCGCTGCGCGCAGATACCCTAGACTTTTTTTTCGTGTACACCATTTTATAAAAATAGAGAATTTATTTAATAATAGTCGACTTTTTGCGGTGGAATTTTGAAGAGTTTGTGTATTATGCCTAATTTATCGTCTTAGAAATGCACCATAAAAATTTTGTTGAAGTACTCTCTGATCAATCACATCGGTAATTAAAAAAATGCGCTTTTTTACATTACGAGGTCTTGAGTAAAAAATCCCTCAGGTCCTACATTTTCTTTGGGGATGCCGTGTGGAGGGTCTTTTATGGAAAGGAAGAAGAGGAAATTCTAGGAAGGAAAAAGGTATGAGGAATGGGTTAGATTCTGGCGGGTTAATGTGTCCAGGAGTGACGGACTTATGAATATATGAATCCATCCCTCTCACAACGGTGCGGTCAAGAGGACAATCTAGACCTCACCCCATGAACGGAATGTATGTAAATGTAACATTTTTAACTCCTATTTACCTTTCTCCAATCTACACATTATTCGAGTTGAACGGGAACGACGGCCTTTAGAACTTTAACCACAAAACATTTTTATTTATGCAGTATTTTAATTTTCACATTGTGTTAATAATTTTTCTCCGTTCGGTCCGATACATTTAGGCCAGCCCCACGGAGATTTGTCATTAACGTCGGGCATTGTGTTTACAGGTTTTTATGTAGCGTGCTTTCACACTGAATATCGTACATTAAAAAATAAACGTGGGTGAGGAGAGTTGTCGATATCTGTGGAACGGGTGAAATACCCCCACTGCCTCCCGAGAATGATTTTACGAGCGCTTTCACTTTATTATGTGTTTCACCTCAAGCTTTTTTTTATTTTAACATTATAATCGATACCTGTAAAAATAAAGTAATTTTAATGGTATTAACCTAACATAAACTGTATCATTAAATAAGAAGGTAAAACTAACAAATCTAAACAAAATATGAAAAAGAACAGGATGCAGAAAAATAGGACTGGAACCCGGATTGTCTTTACTTCTTATATTCAAATCATTTTTGTCAATCTTATATTTTATTAACAATATTGTCTTCGGCTAACACAGATCGAGCAGTCAGTTTTTAGCTAAACGCAAATATAAATATTACAGAAGAGACGTGTAGTAATACCGTTGAAAGGGCTTATTGGTAGAGCCCGAATATACTACTAATCATAACATATTGATTTTGTTCATTTTTTATGCTCTTTTGTCTGCTTAATTATCTATTTGGTAGTTCACAGCGGCTCGAGGTGCGTTGTTGCGCTATTGATTTCATGAGAACTGGACCAATTTTTACTTTATTCGTTTTACTTCAAGTTTTTAAAAATTATAATCGATACCTGTAATGTTATGATTTTTTAAATTTGTTTTACTCTCTTTTACGCCCATGGGTTTTTACCTTTGGCACAAAATGTTTACATTTTTTAAGAGGAAACCGGGTGGTGTTTTTTCCATACAAACGTATTCCTCATTTCCCTCTCTGAATTTTGACACTAGAGAAAATATTTTTTTTACATAATATGAATATTGACCGCAAGCGTGTCGGTACGTTTTGATTTTTTTGATAAGTTACTTTTTATAGGAGTTATAACCCTTCAAAAATTGTTAAAATTGCCTTTTTTTAACGCCATCAACAAACGTTCAGTATACAAATTAGACGATGTATTTTCAAAAAAAGCAAAAGGTACAGACATAGAATGTTTTCTTCCAATACATTTGGTAAAAAAAATCTTGGAAATTGGTTCAGTTTTGGAGTAGAAAAATGAGGACTACAAAACCTCGATTTTGACAATTTTATTTGGGTATTATCAGGCTGAGGTGCATGTGTCCCTTTCTCTCAGTATTCGGGGGTGAGGGGGGGCGGAGAGGGTTTTGTTGAATACGTATACAGTCAACGAAGTGATGTGACATTCTCAATAATTATATCGATACACTAGTCCACTAGTGTTGTCATGTCCCGAGTTATCGATGTTTTTTTTAAATTATTTTTCTGTTTGGTGACTTATTTTGAGTGTGCCAATACTTACCGAGCTTATTTACTAAAGTTATTGTGACAAATTTAATTTGTTTACGTCAAATAAATTAATGGAAAAAAATTGAAAAAAAAACACCTGTTACAGACAGACCCCGAGATGATTCCGTTCCGTATTGCCGAGTTGGATATGGAACACAAAAATTAATTAAAATATTTTTTGATAACTTTTGAAGGTTGTACTCAACATAATATTATCCCTTTATAGGACACTTTTTTTAAGATACAACTACCGAACCAAAAAAAAACTTTTATATTTGACTAAATATATTGTTCTAGATTTTTTTTTCAAAAAAAATTATATTTTACAAGAAAATGTGTGATGGTAAGTACATACACCACTGATCGTTTGATGGAATGCTGGTACAGCGTATGTTCAGTGGTACATGCATCTACCACATGTTGTTGAATCGATTTTGTTATTATAATATCATATTATACAAATGAATATTGAAATCTATGTATAAGAGGCACCATATTGTTTATTGTGCTACATATTAGGTACATACACATAACTAGTTTAGTTTTTATTTAACTTTTTTAATACGTTATATTATTACAGAAAAATGCACTTTTGGGAATACCTCCTACATCACTTGACATTTTCAATCTTCTTCAATGATCTAATATTTTTTGTTTTTAAACGCTTTATTGTAAAAAAAATTACTGTTTAACATCTACACAATGAAATTAAAACAATTTATGGTCCAGACCTTTCCCTCGCCGGTAAATTTCTTGGTATGCGACCGTCAATTATTTCTGGTAAAAGGCATTGGTGGTAGAAATTTTCTAACAGTGGAACGATTTTTTGCCAGATTTCATCGTCCCTCTCAATTTTTTCATACAGCAAAACTTTTGGACTCCACACAACAAAATAACAATAATTACGACGAGTAATATGTAACTGGCCTTGTACTTGGTAGAAGTAATTATGATTCCGTTTTAATGTTAAAGAATGGTCTTCCAATTTACAGTAATCAATTATCTTTTGTGCAATTCCCTCTTCTGGTGACATATTTGCTATACTATAAGGGCATTTAATTTCAATTATAGAATCCTCACCGATAAGGCCATCCGGACTTGCCGCTAAAAAGTTTTTGGTTTTATCGATAAATAGCCCACAAGCGGATACCTGAAAACTTGTTTTTTTTGAAAATTGCTCTATTGCTAGGCTTTCATTTTCTTTTCCATAATTTGTGGCCATAGTTCCTTTGAATTGTGAGTACAGTAAAGAGTTTAGTACTCCCGTAACTGAAGTTTTTTGCCGAAGCTTATATATTTTTCCAAAGTTAGACGCCGTTATCCGCTTACGTCTTTCAATTGCCCACAGATTGTTATTGCTTTGGCCTACCGTATTCCGTTCGAGCTCTTCCTTATTGGTTGAAGATAATTCTTTGAGAAATTCCTCTTTTTTCGTTTCAAATATTTCAGGTGGCATATCTGGTTCTAATTCCAATTGACCATAATTTTCATCGGGCCCTGTAACTTTTTTTCTTTTTTCTGTCGTATTTTCATTATTTAACAACAACATTTTTAGCGATATTTATATGTTTAATTAAAAAAGGAAATTGTGTTGTAATATTGAGTTTTTATGAATGAATAGTTTATGTTTATAATAATAGTTTATGAATAGTTTAGTAGGTATCTACTCACCATATGTCCTATATGTGTAAATCGTGAGAAATGACCAAACAGATTTCAATATTCAAGGGGGTTTCAGGGTCAAAATTCGAAGGTCTGTATTTGACGTAGAATAGTTTCCAGTAAAAAGGCTAGTCAAAAACAGTAGAGTGATGCAGCCAGCGAAAAATAAAAACACTATACAATCACAAAGTACGTGATGTACCTACTGCGCCTATGCTGCCGTTTTATAAAAAAAGATGGTATGAATCTCCCGATATTACTAAACCAAAACAGCGTGCATCTTACTTTACTAATAGTAACAAGATGAATGAACTATGAGCGCAGAAGATATCTATTATATAGGAATACGCACGCTCAAGTCGCGACGCGTATTGACTTATCTGTTGCAGCAGGCAGCAACCTGTATACACGCACCCACAAGTCTCATTGACTTGTGCGTGTGCAGAAGATGAGCTCGGAGCAGGCAGTCACATGTATTTGTAGTAAGTAATAATAATAATAAAGTTAAGTACAATACAATATTAAATAATGTAGACCTCGCTATTTTATTACGAATATGTACCTAGGCACCTACTTAATTTTTGGAATAAATGAATAACAGTAAATGAAATAATAAGAACGCGAAGTCGCTGGCGGGCGCGGCGCGGCGATTCGTGCTTCCAACACCTGCAGCCACGCACACACACGCATTGGGGTTCACCAATACACCGATAGCGCTTTTGCTGTCCCCGCTGAGATGAACGAAATAGAAATAATTTTTACAAATACCTATCGTTAAAATTTCTCGGCGCTCCTGCGCGCTCTTAAACGACTTCGAAAAGGAGAAGGAAATCAATTCGGCGGTATTTTTTGTTTTATTTTTTATTTTTGTTACCACAGAACTTTCGATTGGGTGAACCGATATTGATGATTTTTTTTTATTAAAAAGCTGGTGCTTTCCGTGTGGTCCCATTTTAATTTGGTCCAGTTCTGACAATGGAATCCATGAGAAAACCATATATGTCTTAAATTTGCAATAAGTATGTGCGCGACAGATGGACGAATAACTCAATATTACACCAACAGATTTCGATAAGTCTTTTTTTGAAGTAAAACTTCTTTACGCACGCTCGTCACTAAAAATTAAAAAATAAACAAAAATTTTAACAAAACAAAAAACGACTTCAAAAATTGCACTACAAAGTAAAAAAATAATTTCGTACGATTGTTATTTTTGGAGTCGGTGTCAACCAAGATCTCCACATCTCACCTATAACTACCTATGTATGTAGTTACCTTGGCTGACACCGACTCCAAAAATAACAATCGTAAGAAATTATTTTTTTTACTTTTTAGTGCAATTTTTGAAGTCGTTTTATGTTTTGTTAATTTTTTTGTTTATTGCACAAAGATTAGTAATAAAAATAATTACATTAAATAATAAAAATTATTTCTTACATTAATTATAGTGCAATTGGATAAATTTGAAAAAATTTAAATGACAACAATTTTTTGAATAAATAAATAAACAAAAGATATTTTTCCTAAATTAACCGTTTTTAACTAGTTCTAATTTTTCCTTTATACAATTCACCTCGCTTCTTTTTAACTGATTTTGCATTATTCTAAATTTAGCAGTGTCTGTATTTACGAGGTACGAGTATTATTACTCACAGTAGATTCTCAATAGTAAAACCCATCGATATAATTATGCCTTGGTATCAAAATATCTCTACATATATAAATTAAAGTCTTCCGCCGCGTCTGCCTGTCTGTTAAACTCAAAAACTACAGAACAGATTTTCATGTGGTTTTCACCAATAGATAGAGAGATTCATGAGAAAGGTTATACATAGTTTAAAATTTGTCAAGGTTTTGTGTAAATTGGTTGAAATATATAATATATAAAGGAGAATGTCTGTGTGTAGTGGACAAACGGGCGATGTGGATTTGATTTGTATGCAAATTAACAAATGGTGGTGTGAGTTAAATTATTGTGGTTATAGAGGTTGGGTAACCATCCAGTAGATGGCGTTGTGTTTCGTTAGCCACAGCGTGGCAACGCGTGGCCGGGTTATCTAATAAGTAATATATTTTTCTGAAATAAATTAGCAAATCCTATCATTTGATGTAACTTTTCTTAAACCACTGATTTTTTTAAATTTTCTAGCTTCTTAGTAGCCTTGAAGTGCAAATCATTTTATTTTCCGAATTTACGCTCATATGCGCTCCGCAATTTTAATGTTATGGGATAATATCACTTTATTAAATATCGCATACTTTTATTTCAAATACCTTGATGTTTAAAACATTACCTGGGTATTATAAATAGAGTGAGAGATCTTGTTTATTTTGGTAGGGAAAATTTTGTTATCAATACCTGACAAAAATGGTATATTTGGTCTTAGCCTAACTCAACGTTTATTTAAACGACGCGACGCGCGACGGTCGATGTGTCCATTTACCGAATCAGCTTATCCGGTTCAAAAATAGATCATATTAGCATTATATACCATATGCTCTCTACATACCTACTTCGATTAGGTCACTAGTCATATCACGAAGTTATTAATATTACATTTAACGATTCTAAGATCCGGGATGCGTATATGCATTGCATGTGACGCCTGACGCGACACTTGTGTAGTGATGAAAATCTTTGATCAAACATAATATTTCAACCACTGGAGCAATCACGCGAAATATAAAAATTTGCCTCGATTGCTTGAGATATCCCAGGGGTAATTTTTAAAATTTTTCACCAATATTAAAAAAAATCATACCGTCGAATTTTAACATGGAGACATAAAAAATTATTGTAGTGCTATAGTATAGCCAACGAATTAACCTGTATTTTACGGTTTATATCATATTTGTAGGATTTATAAAAAAAAAAGTTAAGTTTATAACCGCGCGAATTCTGCATGTTGTAACTTTGAAACTGCCGAAAGGGGTACTTATTCGAGTCAACAAAGAATATTTTAGATTTCTGTATGTCGTCTGTTTTATACTTGATAATGAAAGGTGCATATCTATGGAAAAAGGACTTAATTTTATCCGTAAATAGCTGTTAAAAAATTCGGTGGGAAAATAAATATATTAAAAAATTATTTTTAACATTGTTCTAAAATAGTCTACGAAGTTCAAATTTGCTACATCTATGGTCATAATCGATAAAGCATTTCAATAGCTGTTAAAATAAACGGCTGGCCAAGGAAATGTTATATAATTACAATATGGCCTCACTAAAAAAAACCCACAGCACGGCCAATTCAAATCTAAAAGGTAATTTTTTCTCGTTTCTAAAAATGGTATTTGTTCTTACGGCACCTTCAAAAATAATAAATATATAGAACATTCAAAATAGTTTGGAAAATTCCAAATTTCGTTCAGACATCATCCCTAAAACAGAGATAAACTAGCTCCCCAGGCTGTGTAAACGGTGTGTATTTTTTTGCAAGAACAATTTTTTAATTAGTAATGTTTTCACATCCGCGGCCGTTTGCCATTTGAATTTTTTACGGGGTTTTTTAGTAAGGCCGTAAAATTTTTTACGAATGGGAGGAAAATGTGGTCCATTTTTGGACCGAAATCAATTGCAGAAAAATAAAAGTGGTCCATTTTACGACCGAAATCGCTCCAGTGGTTGATGAATGTTTTCTGCCCGCTTATTTGCTGACATCCAACAGCAACATGTCGTCGACTCTAGCGGCAATGTTAGGGAAGTTATGCTTATACCTACACACATTTATTTTCTGACATCTCTTCATTTCACTCGTTTAATTCAAAGATAAAGGAAGGCTTGCCGACCAATAAAAGAAGTGGAACATGTATTTAAATAGAAGTCTAATTTGTAAAGTTTAATTCTAAATACTGTACTTAGTTTGTGACTATATTGCTACATATTATTTAATTTTTATACATATCATGTAACCACTCTGCCTACATAATGCGTAATTTTTTAAATTGTAATTAATTTATCTGCCTGCCCAAGTGAAACACAGCTCATAAAACGTAGTTTGAAACGAAAACACACCAACACCAAATATAGAAATAGCAACCATTCAACAGCCCAAAAACACAACGTAATGTAATATATAAATTAATAATTTATCGTCTGTAAGTGGCCTAACCACAGTTTGATAATTCCTTTACAAGTTAAAAAAAAAGCAGTAACTCGTAATAATAATAACACTACAGATCTTGTTCGTAAATAACCGTTATTTTATAAATTGAATATACGTTTTAAGGAACGTATTTGACTTACTTTGTGATTCATGACATTACTTGGAGTAAAAAATGTAAACGAAATTTTGGTCTCTGGTGACATTATATTTTTCTACAAAAATATAAAAAAATAGTAGGTGTTGGACAGTTAGGGGCGGGGTAAGAGGTAAGAGGTTGGACAGTTACCCGGCTGAGTGACTAGTGACGATATAGGGAAAAAAATTGTTTGATTTTGAGGAAAAAAAATAGAAAAAAAAATAAAGTCATCAAACAAGTCACCGGAGATCAAAATTTCGTTTACATTTTTTACTCCAAATAATGTCAGGAATCACTGGTTAAAGTCAATCAAATAATACCCAGTATAAACGGAAAAAAGTCATAGTATTGTTTCTTTTCCTTGCGATTTGTTAACCGTTGACTTAACTTTTAAATTGATTAAAATCTGGTAAACGAAGTTTTTTTTTCCTTTTTTAATTATACATTTTTAGCGCGCAATTTATCACTACCAAAAACTATTTTGACGAGAATTATGTAAGGTTTTAATGTCTATTTGCGAGAGCAAAATATAAACTCCAACTTTTGTTACTTGTGATTTTCATTGCATTGTATTGTTCGCAGTGCATTATAAAGCAAATGGTCATCGTAACTTTCCTCATTAAATAGAGATATATGCTTGTGTTTTATATTATAACACATACTTCTTTCAACAAATTCGTATTATTCAAATAATTCAATTTTAAAATGTTAATTAAATCCTCAGCACGCGATATCCCTCTGAGGATTTCAATATCTCTACTCCATTTCATTATTACAAAAAAGAAAAATAATATTTTATTTTTATTATTGGTTTTATATTATTTGTGTGAGAGCGAATTAAGCACAGATATTTAATTAAACTCGTACTATTTTTGGTAGTCAGCTTTATTATTAGTCAGTTTAGAGTTGTGGTTTAAAATATTTAGTTTTTTTTAGTTTTCGAATTCATATTAAATTTTGTGAAAAAGACTTTATTTTAACGAATTTTAACTTCCTTTTTGAAGTAACGACATCTTCAAAGAATCGCTCAGATGAAGTCATTATAAAGCTGGATGATTTGAATGACTCTTCTGTAACTTCAATGGCTCTGGTTGAAACGATTTTTGAACATTAATGCTAAATGTCCATTTAAATGTTCCGCTTACGGAAATAGTATAAGAAATCATTCGAAATCCTACCCCGAAATACACCTTTCTCGCTTATCTCATCTTTTAGAAACATTTCGCGGCGTGTTTAAATTTTATTTATTATCGCTTTATCAAATTTTTATAAACATTACTAGAAAAATAAATAAATAATATGAGATCAAATTTCTAAACAAAAAAATCAACTTTATATATTTTTTAATAAATCTCGTTTGACTCTTCACCGATGTTGTCGATGGGATGGAAAACCTATGAATAATGGTATTTATCTAATTAAAAAGATTTTTTTTTGGTTCTGTTTTATTTTGTTTTTCTTTCCATTGAGTGTGCATGCCAGCAATATATACATTTTTTAAATACAACTACCACCCAACCCTCGGAAGGATATTCTTCTTCTTCTTGTGCCCTGTCCGTTCAACGGATGTTGGCTATGCGGACTTTGTTTACTGCGGCCCGGAACAGCTCTACGGTAGACCGGCCAAACCACTGTCTCAGGTTTTTCAGCCATGAGGTTCTCCTTCTTCCAAGGCCCCGTCTTCCGGCAATCTTTCCTTGCATTATGAGATGCAAGATCTCATACTTCTCTGAATGTCTCATCACATGTCCAAGATATTGAAGTTTTCGGATTTTTATAGTTTTAATAACTTATTTTATTTATTCATCCGAACCACAACTTCTTCATTCGTAACCCTGTCCATCCAGCTTATAATGCCTCAAGTCGCCTAATTAGTTCTTCAGTAAGCGTCCATGCTTCCATTCCATAAAATAATATCGAAAACACGTAGCATCTGATTATTCGCATTCGTAATCCAAGGTTTACATCATGACTGCAGAACAACTTTTTCATGCGGATAAAGGTTGCATGAGCTTGCTCAATGCGGAATTTGATGATCCCATCTATCATTTACATTGCAGCCCAAGTATACAATATTCTGTACCTCCTCTAGTTTTGTTCCAGCAATATAAGGATTTTAAGCCAATGCGTTATATTTGCTTATGAGCATGTATTTTGTTTTTTTTTTTTTCAAGAAGGAAAGATATTACTAGCCACAAACATATATATTCCGTTAAAGTCTCTGAAGGTTAGATCTGACCGGGGCGTCCACACATTTTAAAAGTATTTTTATCTGTTTCTGTAAAACAGAGATATGTAATTTGTTCGTTGTCGTTGTTGTAGGAGAAATAATTACTTCTCAGATTGTCTAGAATATTTATACTTGATTCTACGGATAAAATCTAAAATATGTCGAAGTGTGTGATTAGTACAAATTGGCGGGGCTTTTTCGTTCACAGTTGAAAGTTAACAAATTATTTATATTTCTTTATTGTATAAAATACGTAAAAAATAAAAAATAAAACAGTTTTCTTACAAATTTTCTACACAAAAGTAATATGTAAATCTAATATCGAATTTTCTCAAAACTATGGAGGGTTCGAGTCAAAATGTTAAGACAGGTCATTTTGAATATGTTTATTTATGAATATCAATATTTGTCTGAGTAGATAGAGAACTGCTTACATTAATAAAAATCAAGAAAATTTCATATCTGGGTCATATACTTCGACGGGAGAAGTATCACTTGCTCCATTTAATTTTGAAAGGCAAGATAGAGGGTCGCCGAGGGCCTGGTAGGAGAAAAATGTCTTGGCTGCGAAATATACGAGAGTGGACCGGCATTAGAAGTGTGGAGGAGCTATTCCGGGCAGCGCAAGACAGAGAGACCTTTTCAAGAGTGATCGCCAACGTCGGGGGGACCTGATAGGGCACACAAAGAAGAAGATCAATATTTATTTAAAATACAAATTCCCCAAAAAAAAATTTGCATTTGACATTGAGACTTTGACATAGGTAAATAATTTCCCTCAGGGCCTCCTGCGTGGATTTATTGAAAAAAAATCAATGCTTAGGTAGCATTCTGAAACTTCACGAAATTTCACCGAATCGTTAAAACTTGTGGGTAAAATTATTCTAACGATTGAAGGATTAATTCGATAAACTTCACATTCCAAAAATACGTTTTTAATAATTTATTTATTTAATTATGCATTCCTTATACTAACTTATACATAGATATACCGGTGATACAACCAGAAAACTTGTCACGAAGTTAATACGAAACAACGACAAAAAAGTCAAGCAACAGGAAAAAATAAAGATAGCGAAATATTACATCGTAACTTCTTATACACATAGTATTAATAATAATTAGGAAATAGAGGAATAGCAATAAAACAAATTGCGTAAAAACACTAGCATGCCTACAAAATATATTATAACCAATTTATTGCATGTCCATGCTTAATTATCCATTCCCGTGTGTCTACATTTTCTATATACTTTTTATCCTGAATCCCGATAAAAGAACCGTTGGCTCTGAAACATGTAGATAATTTTTTTACTTAAAATAGTGGTTTGGTATGGATACCGCTACTCAATTATCTTTGGATACCGCTGCCTCGGAAACAGTTTATTGGAAAACCAACACCCCTGCCATAGGTCACCCCAAGTGGTTCGCTACGTTTGGTGACTAAGCAGGGGTGCTTAGATTCATAGCGTGAGGTTTTTCTGGGTCTTGGCAATAAATGCTTCCGCCCACCTACTGCATGGCGAGCCGGAACGGGTGAGACTGGTTGAGGAAGCCCTTTTTACCTCTCCAGCCGGACTTTCTCGACTCATCGCTTTGCACCTCTGTTTGAGGAGTAGATTCATACGTCCGTCACTCCTTGACACATTGGTCCCCAGATTACTATCCACCCATACCTTTTTCCTTCCCAGAACTTCCTCTCCTTCCTTTCCCTAAAAATACTCTCGATACAAATGAATTAGGATCCAAGGGAAATTGTTTTTCTTCTATCTATAGTAAAAAATAAAATATATATAACACAACGCCATCTACTGACAAAGTTACCGAACCTAGATAACCAAGTATTGTGTCGATAAATTACCTCACACTGCCATCTTTTAGAAACTTTTTGAACTTACAAATAATTACAAAGCATTGTCCTATAACAAGCATTTAATTAACATTTCATTCGCAATAATAAATATTTAGGTCAATAATCGAGATAAAAACTATCCTTACTCGTGAGGGAGCGGGCAGCGATCGGCAGAGACGGGGGACGATGGAATGAAAGGACGTCAGTCGATGTATGAGTCAGTCTTTATTGCTGCTACGTAGCGATGTTGAATTTAGTAAAGTAACAGTGTAGACAGGTCCGGCACGTCGCCGTGATGCTCGTAGGAGTTGCAGTGATGAAGGTCGGTGATGCGTGGTGGAGCAGACCACGGGTCTGCATGTCGCCAGCATGTTGTTCTGCACCGTGTTGGTGGAGAAGACCTTGACGTCCAGGATGGATGCTCGACGCGGTGTCGTGGAGATGGCTGCGGTGAACCTGAGGAGTTGCCGCTCACGTGACAAGAAGGCCCGCCGTGGGACTTGTCGTGGGCAATTGTGTCGCTTGTTGCGTTCTCGAAGGTTGATGATATGATGATGCACCGCCACAGGTCCGGCACGTCGCCGTGGACCTGGCGGTTACCGCACTGGATGTTATCACTCGATGCACAGTCTATATATTGGTGATGTTACTTGCACTAATGACTGGAACTGACTGACTGACTAGCGCGGTGTCGCTGCGCTTTATATAGCCGACCGTTGAGTACCCGGAACGCCAAGTAATGTTGAGCCACCGCGCAAAGCGGAGAAGCCTCTGGAACATTCCGCGGCCGTAAGAATGTGACGGCTGTTGTGTCGAGGCCTTTCGCTGCGCTTCCCGAAATGTTTAGCCGTGAGCGGCGTGAAACACTACAACTGTAGGTAGTATGTACATTTCGAGAATGTGTTTGCTATATCAGTGGCGGCGCAAGGATTGTGGCAAAAGGGGGCGACCGTTCTGGTCGCCACACACCCCCTTTCCAGTGTACGGAGTACAGGGTTGTAAGATGCCAAAAGTTGCAGGAAAGCCGGGTTGATGCTGGTCGGTGCGTCCATAATAATGCGTCCATGTGGTGCTGATGCGTCTCTACCGATTCCCTCAGTTGCTGCTTTTGCGTGCTGCTTGATGCTTGTTGCATGTTGCATGTTGCGTGTTGCGTGTTGCGTGTTGCATTTTGCGTGTTGCTTGTTGCTTGTCGCTTGTTGCTGAGTTGCTCGTTGCAGTGCTCATTGCTTGTTGTTCGTTGCTCGCGTGTTGCGTGTTGCTTGTTGCATATGGCTTGTTGCCTGTAGCTTGTTGCTTGTAGCTCGTTGCTTGTTGCGCTCGTTGCGTGTTGCTCGCGTGTTGCGTGTTGCATATGGCTTGTTGCCTGTAGCTTGTTGCTCGCGTGTTGCGTGTTGCAGCTTGTTGCTTGTAGCTTGTTGCTCGCGTGTTGCGTGTTGCAGCTTGTTGACTGTTGCAGAAGGTTGCGTGTTGCAAATCACGTCGGGGTCACCAGTGAGGGAGCGGGCGTGATCACGTCGGGGTCACCAGTGAGGGAGCGGACGCGCAGATCACGTCGGGGTCACCAATGAGGGAGCGGGCAGCGATCGGCAGAGACGAGGGACGTTGAAATGAAAGGACGTCAGTCGATGTATGAGTCAGTCTTTATTGCTGCTACGTAGCGATGTTGAATTTAGTAAAGTAACAGTGTAGACAGGTCCGGCACGTCGCCGTGATGCTCGTAGGAGTTGCAGTGATGAAGGTCGGTGATGCGTGGTGGAGCAGACCACGGGTCTGCATGTCGCCAGCATGTTGTTCTGCACCGTGTTGGTGGAGAAGACCTTGACGTCCAGGATGGATGCTCGACGCGGTGTCGCGGAGATGGCTGCGGTGAACCTGAGGAGTTGCCGCTCACGTGACAAGAAGGCCCGCCGTGGGACTTGTCGTGGGCAATTGTGTCGCTTGTTGCGTTCTCGAAGGTTGATGATATGATGATGCACCGCCACAGGTCCGGCACGTCGCCGTGGACCTGGCGGTTACCGCACTGGATGTTATCACTCGATGCACAGTCTATGTATTGGTGATGTTACTTGCACTAATGACTGGAACTGACTGACTGACTAGCGCGGTGTCGCTGCGCTTTATATAGCCGACCGTTGAGTACCCGGAACGCCAAGTAATGTTGAGCCACCGCGCAAAGCGGAGAAGCCTCTGGAACATTCCGCGGCCGTAAGAATGTGACGGCTGTTGTGTCGAGGCCTTTCGCTGCGCTTCCCGAAATGTTTAGCCGTGAGCGGCGTGAAACACTACAACTGTAGGTAGTATGTACATTTCGAGAATGTGTTTGCTATATCAGTGGCGGCGCAAGGATTGTGGCAAAAGGGGGCGACCGTTCTGGTCGCCACACTCGTTTAAGTTGAACCAAATTACACACAAATTTCATCAAAATCAGTTAAGTAGTTTCGGAATTTATCTCGAACAAACATCGTGATGCGAGATTTTATGTATGTAAAGATATGGTTTTCATTTAATTAATAAAGCTACTGTGGAAGCTTTATAAAAATCTCATGGAGATAAATCGAATGAGTTTACAGCCCACGTGATTATAATAGCTTATTGGAGTTTTAACACATTAATCACGCTTAGCCCATAGCGGGTAGGTATTTAGGTATTCCATATTTTTAGAAAAATCGATATTCAAGTCAAACGTGTTCATAAATTAAACTCATGATATTACTATTATAAATGAGAAAAAATATGTAAGTGCTTTTAGGTACGTAATATTATTATCATCCGGAATCTATTCATCAAGCGCCCTTGAGGTGATTTTTCTCAAAAACGGCGCTCTACAAATTGTCCAATTATTATTATTATTATTATCATACATCATGCAACTTTCTCAAATGTAAAAGACTTTAAAAAGGGAGACTCTTGAAAAACATTTGTTAATTATTCATAGAACTAATTTTTCATTGTCAAAACTTGTTTGTTTGATCCCTATAATAACAGAACATGCATTTAGTTGTGTTGCATGCTCATATCGAAACTTAGTTATTGCGAAATATTTCTCGTTTATTAAATCTAGACTTGTACAACGTCCCGAAAGGCAATTTTTAGGACGTTGAATTCCCGCAGCGAGTCGTGTACCCTGACCAAATCATACGAATGCTCGCCATGCTAAGAGAAATCTCTTTGGGTTTTACATTACGTCCACGTTAAGAGTGATAAATCTACCGTGAAGGAAATTTGTATATCGTCCTGTCTCATTTCACTGCAAAAAAGTAATGACATTTAAAATGCTTGGTTTACGGATTAAAAAATCCAATACCTACACATTTATACCTATACCCAGAGAGTTAAAAATCTTTCCACTACTTTCTTTACCTACTGGTTATTTATTTATTTATTGAAAAAAATAAGAAATTCATGAAAACATAAGCTCCACATCTCACTAGAGCATTCCTGTATCGAGATATGCAGTTTTACAATAATGTATTTTAAAAAAAAAAAGAAACATACATATACATAAACTTAAAGTTATTAGTAAGGCAATATTATTCCTACAATATTCAATACGAAACTGCATTCACACCACCTCTCGCAAGTTTCGAAACATGTGCATCCTTTTCCCATACTTCTTATTTCACCAATCTTTTCCTTGATCATCAGTTTGGATGCCGTCATAATGTGGCCAAGATATTGCAGTGTTGTTCTTTTAATGTTTATCAGAATTTCGCAATCTTTGCCGATTCGACGAAGAACGCGTTAGTCATCCAATATGTTTCGCGTTTCAAAAGCTCCGTCACAATGTTTAATTTAGTTTACTAAATAAACAACGATTCATTCTTATTCTCGAATTTAATTTTAGGTCACGGTTTCTTAGTTTCTTCATGTAAATGAGGGCGCTGTTCCTACGAGTAACTTGGGAAATCCTTTCCGTCTAGGTAAGGTTCCCATTCATCGCTTACCCAAGCTCCTAATATTTAGGTTAAGACAAACACCCTTTTGATTAATTATTTCTAAATTCGTCTTATAAACAGTAAATTCATCCATTAGAAATTTTGCTTGCGAGGTTACACTTTAGTCCACATTAGTTAATTGTTATTTCATTAAACTTTTCGACCTGTTTTTTCGAATATCGTGTTAAATTATAAAATAAAGTCTTTCGCCACGTCGAAACAACATTTTATTAAGCATCTTTTTTTTTAGAGGATGACAAAAATTCTAGGTTACGAATAACCCGACAATATTTAAAAATCTCCTAATACCACCACAGTAAGCCGAAAATTTTGCTTGAGTCGTGATGGAGAACTTAGTCAGCCAAGGAATCGAACACGGAACGCCTGATGGGACCCAACCGCGATGCCCACTCAACCACTCACCAATCAAGTCTAATTTAATTTAATTAATCAAGTTTTATCATTCTTAACATATATCATATATAATTGATAGATCACAGGCAGTAGCAATAAAGGGCTTTGAATCAGATTTCAATGAAATTTTCTTGGGGATTCAATAGGATTCTCAACTCGAACCATTGTTTTTTTTTTTTTTTTTTTATGTATTAATGATTTGGTCAATGTTGTAAAATATTCTGAAACATAATTATTTGCTAATGACGCAAAGCTATAAACGCCAATAATAAGTTTAAGCGATTATGTCAATTTACTTCATGATTTAAACAATTAAGTACATTTTCGTTATTTTTTTTAGGATGTTATGCCGTGTGGGCTACGTCTGTCGGATCTATGGTGGATACTGAAACGCTGTCCGAAACGTTGGCTAAACAAAGAACGAGGTAGCGCAACACGACATAACGGCCCAAAAACAAATTACGAACATACTTTTGACCGTGAAAATCTAAAAACGTACCCAATTCAAGCACTTATTGTCAAGCATTATATCAAAATGTTTGTCAAGGGGATGTTAGAGGAGATTTTAAAACGAATCTAAGGTCAAAAGATAAAATTTGCCAAAAGTTGCCATCATCCATTTAGAGTTTGCCACGGTTTGATTCAAAATAAGCGTAGGGGAAATTAGGGGAGAGCTGAATTCGAAAGGTGTATTTTTTGGCTGCAATCAAAGAACATATTATTTGTTTTAACTAGTTTTACTTCCATCTTAAAATATTACCCCAAGTTTACTACAATTCACCTCAAAACTTAACGCCGAACCATCCATCCTCGAGAAATGCCGGGTACGCGATAGCAGCCAGTGATGAATAAAATATCATGAAAATGTATTGCGAGCAAATTAAAACAGAAAGGGAAGCAATGCTGTACCAAGCGTCAGAAATAATGGTTCATTTCATCATTTTCTGCTCTTACATTGAGGGTCTTGATTAATCTGTTGTAGTTAATAACGAGATCTCAATAAAAACGTAGCCCTGTTTTGTGTTTCACATTTTGCATCACGGGAAACCTCCGTGGTAATTGCTAATTAAGTTTTCAAAAGCTACCTAGAGCTTTAGAGCTTTTTGTGGTTTCATATTATTAGATTTATATTCTTCTGAAGCGGTTGAAGGGGGTTTTAATTATCGCGCCGAGAACGTAATAAAATACTTGGACGAATAGTAATTGATTTAAGATACTTGCTTCGATTAATTCTGAAGGCAATTAATAGTGGACAGTAGAATAGATTGAGTCGTAATGAATATAGTTATAATAGGAGATACATAACGCGTATCGTTTTTTTTTTCAATGCAACAGAAAGAAAATAATACCATACACGTTTTTTTTGAGTTACGTAGGTAAGCTGTAAAAAAAGGCAAAACTCATGAACTTAACCCATGATCTAAAGTTCTAAAGTATTTTGTTTTATTACACTACATATTTATTAGTGTAACGTGTGGTATGGCTAATGAGAAAATATCACAAGGAAGTTGAAGACCTGAGGATATGGAATATAGCATTTCTAATAATAGTGTCCTGCATTTTCACTATAAATCTAATCATATTCTGTCTAATTTATATAACTTTATGATATTTTTATTGCACACTTATTTATTTATTAATAAACGCCTTTTTTGCCCAATACTCTGAGCAAAGAGGAATACATATGGTAGTTAGTCCCAGAATTTCTGCACTGAAATAAATCCTGACTTACTAGTATTACGTAGTGGAACCCGGAAGCTTATCAATTGAAGCAATACCGGACTATAAAGTAAATCATTTAGAATTTTATATAGAAATAGTACCAAGTCAGTGAAATTTCTTCCTTCTGTCAATTTGAGCATTTTAAAATAGTTGTAGTTCAACATAATTTCTGGAATACCCATTTTAAAATTTAGAAAACGTATGAATCTGTTTTGTATTCTTGCAGTAGCTTGTACATGTATATTATAATGTGAATTTCAGACGGGAGAATTGTACTTGTTTGAGAATTGTACACTTTATATTGTTTAAATTTCTTATTAGCCTAGTTATAAAACTTACTTATGATACTTATGTCACCTACCTTAGATAATATTAAACCTAATGAGGTAGATAATATGAAAATCCTACCATTAAATAATTCTGTAGTAAATTATACTCGCAGTACATTGTATAAAACTGATTCAACTTATTATTTAAATAAACGCCGATTTTTCGGCTCTGAATTTACGCTCAAAAGGCTTTTACATTTTACAAATAGTATAGTACACCTCACAAATAAAATGGGTTTTAGTCTAAACTTTCACAATTTGTAAGAATATTTTTAATGCTTAGTAAAAAAACTATCCGATAGAATCATTTCAGCCATTGACGGGGCGAACGTTTCCAGACCGATGGCATCACTAAAGTAGGTCGTTCTACATCCGCCCGTTTTCTCGTGATCGTGCAAAATTTTCATAAAGAGAAGAATTATTTTTTTACGAAGTTGTTGATTAATTGGGAAATAGTGAACAAAGCCTAGTTTAATATATGCAAATACTATTCAGTTATTCAAGACCAAAGTCTGTATTTTCCCTCACGGAATGGTAAACGGAGTTAAATATAGTATAATTATAGAATAAAGAACCATTAATTACATTTATAATAATAGATGATGGGGGATTTAAGTTGTGACTGGAACTCAATTGGGCTCCCTCTTTTGGAAAGTATATTGAATTTTATTAACCGTTTTTAAAGGATTTTAATAGTGTGTAATGCTTAACACTGGATTAAATAAATTTTGATGTCGGGGGCTTTTCTCTGCTACCTGAAACGTGATGTCCAATAATTTAGCCATTATGACCAAAAACACCCCAAGGACATGGAGAATCTCGTGGTTTTCAACTGAGTGGTTTTGTAAGACAGGGATGGCGAACCCGTTTATTTATTTTATTTATTTATGAAATACCCAAGGCATGACCATATCACCATGCAAAATTGAAAGACTAATAAAAAATGTTGGCATTTGACATTAATAAGTCTGTGGGGCCAAATAAAATTCCCCCATTTTTTTAAAACGATGTGCAAATGTACTAGCACATCCTCTCACGAAACTTTTTAATAACCTTCTTTTAACTGTACATTTTCCCTCAAAGTGGAAAGAATGTTACATTACTCAATTTTTTAGAAAAGGTACGACACCGATATTACAAACTATTGTCTGGTAATCATCCAATCAGGTATATCCAAACTATTTGAACCGCCTGCTAGTGATCAAAAGAACCCTCATATAGTTTTAGTATTATAGATTTTTTTTAAATAATATGGATTTGTAAAAGGTTAGTCAATAATCCCAAGTTTTCTTCTACAATTTGTACACCACATAAATCGCATTACAAACAGAAGTAGGAAATAGTTATGATTTATAATGAAAACCAATAAATTCATTTCCCGTCATGAAAGTTTTATTTGCTCCTTAGTTCGTAGACAATTAGAGTATAATTCTATCATTTCGACGGTCCCGAAGAACAATGTCGGATTTGACAAAAATTGAAAATCGTTCTGTTGGCTTATTTATTGGCTTATTTCGTTGATTTAAAAGTCTGTATTTTCAGATTTTTTAATGAAATGAGATGAAATATCAAAGATCAAAACAAAATTACATTTCTCGATACCAAAAACAGTAAACATGCAGAAACGATACTTTAAAAAGCTCTACTGCAAAAATTCAAAATTGCACATCCGACATTGTTCTTCGGGACCGTCGATTTGGTCACCTCACCATAAAATTCTTATAAAAATCTCGAAATAATTTAGCGAATGTTTCTACGATTTATTAATTTTAAATTAAATTTCCCCTTAGAACCAATTAACTACACTTTTTTTATTAAATACGAAGCCGATGGATAAGCGACCTTTGATTTTTAAATTGTAAATTCGGAGCTCGACTGCGTTGCGAACGCTTGATTATATAGTCAATTTGAGGATTCCTCAGCATTCTTACACTCTACTAGACCACTAGGCATAAGAATCTATTTCAACGTCACCATTCGCAAACAAATTATACGGCAAACTCGCTATTCCTCGCTTACATTGTTCAGCAAACAAATATACGAATGATGTGTACATATTATTGCTGATAATTTCAATTTATTATTGTTATTATTATGTTTTCATATGTATCCTTTTGTAAACCACTGTAGTAAGAAATAATTTTTCAATCTATTGTTTACTAGCTGGGTTACCCGGCTTCGCTCAGGACAACATTCGAGAGTGTTCTGGAATGTTGCACAATGATGTTCCCGATTCCTTATTCCCGAACATTCCACGACATACTACGTCACTCCTTCCAGAACTTTCTAGAGCTCTATGGAACCTTCTAGAACTTTACGGAAGACTGTTCTAGAAATTTCAAAAGAGCGAAATTTCCAGTCCTTATTATACCTACAAAAGCACGCTCTTTAGGTAAAAATGGGAACCGTCATCCTGGAGGGGGAATAGAGATCTACCACATCTTAACTCCCTTTATCGTACCGGGACTCGTTTTTGAGTTTTTGAATGCCGCACGGTTTTTTGGATTTTTTTAATAATATATATTATATTTATTACTAACCCGTGGGTAAAAAAAAATGTTAACATTATGTATCCAAAAAATTCAAAACTAAAAGCCCCATGAGCTTATAAAAGAGTAAATAAATGAATAAATATCCACGTCAGAGGATCTGAGCACCAATAACAAGCAGATAGTCCAACCGCGGGATGAGATAGGGTGGGATCATTGTTTATTTAGCAGAACTTGAATGTGAATGAGTTTTTTTCCATATTAACACAATGCCCACTCGAACTTCTGCAGCGCCCCCTAACTGCAAAACATTTAAAAACGCTCCCCCAGACCTTCAAAAACGCCCCAGTTTAAGAACCAATGAACTAGACAAAACATTATAACAGCTAATGACTAAAATATTGCATCCACCGGTTCATCGATTACTTATACAAAACTATATATAGCCCACTACCTAACCTAGCGTGACCCACTTAACCATTTTTTTTTCATCGGTTTTTCTTTCGACCTTCAAAGGGGGCGTTGAAGTTGTATGATGTTGAGTTGTCCGGTCACCGCACAATTGCATTTTACTAATGAACGCGATGCTGCCTAAAAATGTTTAACATATATAAAAGTGTTCAAAAACAAATTTATATGTCAGAAACTATGCAGGACCATACTTACCTGGGAGATCAATTGAGATTAACACTGTTTATTGTTTATTTAAAGAAATTTAGATACAGTTTGCACAATTGACTTAATGCGGGATCTTGGGTAGAAGAGGAATAAGAATAGTTAATTTCAGATACTCTTATATACCTAGACTGTTGGGTACACATGTATGTGGAAAGAGCTTGATATACGATTACCTACGTCACTTTAATATTATTAATTACCGAACCGAGCAGGATGATAAAGCACCCTCATAAATACACTAAAATTAATGGACGTATTATTCTTCTTCAAACATTTTAATAATTGTTCGGCCAAATATAAAATGAAATAGATTACAACAGCCATTAGTCATATGTTTCAATAGATAATAAATACTTCTGATATATTAAAAACACAATTATTTTGGCAATCTTTTATTGCAGGTAACTATTGAAAAAAAATCTGCTTGAAATCTGGAAATCTATGTTTGTGCGAGACCACCAAACTTAACCTTCAACGCAAAGATCACGAGAGTCTTTATTTACGATTCCAAACGATAAGGCTGTGACACCCCAGCCAGGAGCACTTCTGTCCCGGTTCAAGTGGTACACCAAGGGGCACTGTTAGGACGGGAAATATGTGCTCTGAGGAGGTAAAGGAGGTTTGAGTTTAATGGACCGGTTTACACGATAACCAGATAAGCCAATATTGGAATGTTGGATGGGCAAGAATAAAGATAATGTATTGTATTGTCATGTGGTTGTAATAATCCAGAAACTTTCGCGGTGTTTTAAAGAAGGTATTTTGAAAGTTTCTAACATTTCCTTTGCTTAATATAGTAATACATGAACGTCTCATATGCTCATAATATATTCCCAAGAAAACATATTTTGATTTTATATGTATATATAATATATATATATATATATATATATATTTATCTCCTCTCGTAAAACGTTGATCTTGCGCGACGGTACACCAGTTTTAAGTTGATCCGTTCGGACGTGTTGATCCATCCGGATATGCTGATCCATTACACAAGCTGGCATACACATCCTGATCCATGTGGATCAATTTATACCATCAAGATTTAGCTGTAAGCCACGCCCATTGTTCGGTGTCTTATACATTTTACACGTTTTTTTTTGTTGATCCATATAAATGCCAAGTTTTGACCGCCAACAAAGGTGCCCGTCTGTCGTACTTTTCAGCTTCTTTTAGTAGGTACCTGTACGTTCTTATTTCAAGTCGTTCTATTTCATTTCTTTTTTAATGTATTTTGGTTTAAGATTTAATTTTTATTTTGATTTTGTTTTTGATTTTGATTTCGATTTTTTTTTATTTTGATTTTGGTTTGAGATTTTAATTATGATTTTGATTTTAATTTTTATTTGCATTCTTATTTTGATTTTTTAATTTTGGTTTTAATTTAGATTTTTATTTTTACTTTCATTTTGATTTTGATTTTGGTTTGAGATATTGATTTTGATTTTGGTTTTGATTTGAGATTTTGGTTTTGGTTTAAGATTTTAATTTTGATTTTGATTTTGGTTTGGATTTCGATTTTGATTTTGATTTTGGTTTTGGTTTGAGATTTTAATTATGATTTTGACTTTGATTTTGATTTTGGTTTTGGTTTGAGATTTAGATTTTGATTTTGATTTTTGATTTTGTTTTTGATTTTGATTTTGATTTTTGATTTCGATTTCGATTTCGATTTAGATTTCGATTTCGATTTCGATTTCAATTTCGATTTTGATTTTGATTTTGATTTTGATTTTGATTTTGATTTTGTTTTTGTTTTCGTTTCCGCTTCTAAGACCCGCACAAACCTCACCCCATGAACCTGGGCACCCCGGTTAAGTCACCAAACATAGCGAACCACTTAAGGTATACCTTAATTTTGGGAGGCGGGTATGATTACCACCGCCCCGGGAACCATTTTTGGGTAATCAACACCTCTGTCATATGTCACTTTGCAGTGACATTCGTGACTTAGCAGGAGTGCCCGGTTCAAGGAGTGAGATTTGTCTAGGTCCGTGCGGCGAACGCGTTCGCTGACCTACTGCGTGGCAAGCCGGATTGGGAGAGACTGATTTTTTGTGACTTAGCAGGGCTGCTCGGGTTCAAGGGATGAGATTTGTCTAGGTCTTTGCGGTGAACGGGTTTGCCCACCTACTGCATTACGGACCGGATTGGGAGAGACTGGTTGAGGGAGACCTTATTTTTCCTACATTAGCTCCACACAGGAAGCCCTGAAGAAAATAAATCCCGTCAAGGCCTATGTCTTCTTTGGGGATGCAATGCATTATCGGGGAATACGTATGATTCCTCGATAATGCATTGCATTACGATCTCTACGAATTCGGAAGTCGCAAGAACAAATTGCATTACGATCAATACGAATTCGGAAGTCGCAAGAACAAATTGTGGCGTGCGCAAGTAAATATTATTTTGATTTAAATGTATAATTCAACGATATCTAAGGGGCATTGCGACCTTGACTACGAATTCGGGAGTCGCAAGTTCGAATTGTGGCGAGCAGAGGTAATTTTTATTTAAAACGTTTGTATAATACAACAATAATGCAGTGCAGTGCGATCTTGACTACGAATTCGGATGTCGCAAGTTTAAATGGCATGAGCCAGTAAATTTTATTTTGATAAATACGTATAATTCCTCGATAATGCGTTGCCTTACTATCTTGGCTACGAATTTGGAAGTCGCAAGTTCGAATTGTGGCGTGCGCAAGTAATTTTTATTTTGATATAATTCCTCGACAATGCGTTGCATTACGATCTTGACTACGAATTCGGAAGTCGCAAGTTCGAATTGTGGCGTGGCCAAGTAAATTTTCTTTTGACAAATACGTATGATTCCCCGATAATGCATTGCATTACGATCTCTACGAATTCGGAAGTCGCAAGAACAAATTGCATTACGATCAATACGAATTCGGAAGTCGCAAGAACAAATTGTTGCGTGCGCAAGTAAATATTATTTTGATTAAATGTATAATTCAACGATATCGAGGGGCATTACGATCTTGACTACGAATTCGGAAGTCGCCAGTTCGAATTGTGGCGTGCGGAGGTAATTTTTATTTGATAGTTGAGATATTGATTTTGATTTTGGTTTTGATTTGGGATTTTGGTTTTGGTTTTAGATTTTAATTTTGATTTTGATTTTGGTTTGGATTTCGATTTTGATTTTGATTTTGATTTTGGTTTTGGTTTGAGATTTTAATTATGATTTTGACTTTGATTTTGATTTTGGTTTTGGTTTGAGATTTAGATTTTGATTTTTGATTTTGTTTTTGATTTTGATTTTGATTTTTGATTTCGATTTCGATTTCGATTTTGATTTCGATTTCGATTTCGATTTCGATTTCAATTTCGATTTTGATTTTGATTTTGATTTTGATTTTGTTTTCGTTTCCGCTTCTAAGACCCGCACAAACCTCACCCCATGAACCTGGGCACCCCGGTTAAGTCACCAAACATAGCGAACCACTTAAGGTATACCTTAATTTTGGGAGGCGGGTATGATTACCACCGCCCCGGGAACCATTTTTGGGTAATCAACACCTCTGTCATATGTCACTTTGCAGTGACATTCGTGACTTAGCAGGAGTGCCCGGTTCAAGGAGTGAGATTTGTCTAGGTCCGTGCGGCGAACGCGTTCGCTGACCTACTGCGTGGCAAGCCGGATTGGGAGAGACTGATTTTTTGTGACTTAGCAGGGCTGCTCGGGTTCAAGGGATGAGATTTGTCTAGGTCTTTGCGGTGAACGGGTTTGCCCACCTACTGCATTACGGACCGGATTGGGAGAGACTGGTTGAGGGAGACCTTATTTTTCTTACATTAGCTCCACACAGGAAGCCCTGAAGAAAATAAATCCCGTCAAGGCCTATGTCTTCTTTGGGGATGCAATGCATTATCGGGGAATACGTATGATTCCTCGATAATGCATTGCATTACGATCTCTACGAATTCGGAAGTCGCAAGAACAAATTGCATTACGATCAATACGAATTCGGAAGTCGCAAGAACAAATTGTGGCGTGCGCAAGTAAATATTATTTTGATTTAAATGTATAATTCAACGATATCTAAGGGGCATTGCGACCTTGACTACGAATTCGGGAGTCGCAAGTTCGAATTGTGGCGAGCAGAGGTAATTTTTATTTAAAACGTTTGTATAATACAACAATAATGCAGTGCAGTGCGATCTTGACTACGAATTCGGATGTCGCAAGTTTAAATGGCATGAGCCAGTAAATTTTATTTTGATAAATACGTATAATTCCTCGATAATGCGTTGCCTTACTATCTTGGCTACGAATTTGGAAGTCGCAAGTTCGAATTGTGGCGTGCGCAAGTAATTTTTATTTTGATATAATTCCTCGACAATGCGTTGCATTACGATCTTGACTACGAATTCGGAAGTCGCAAGTTCGAATTGTGGCGTGGCCAAGTAAATTTTCTTTTGACAAATACGTATGATTCCCCGATAATGCATTGCATTACGATCTCTACGAATTCGGAAGTCGCAAGAACAAATTGCATTACGATCAATACGAATTCGGAAGTCGCAAGAACAAATTGTTGCGTGCGCAAGTAAATATTATTTTGATTAAAATGTATAATTCAACGATATCGAGGGGCATTACGATCTTGACTACGAATTCGGAAGTCGCCAGTTCGAATTGTGGCGTGCGGAGGTAATTTTTATTTGATAGTTGAGATATTGATTTTGATTTTGGTTTTGATTTGAGATTTTGGTTTTGGTTTTAGATTTTAATTTTGATTTTGATTTTGGTTTGGATTTCGATTTTGATTTTGATTTTGATTTTGGTTTTGGTTTGAGATTTTAATTATGATTTTGACTTTGATTTTGATTTTGGTTTTGGTTTGAGATTTAGATTTTGATTTTTGATTTTGTTTTTGATTTTGATTTTGATTTTTGATTTCGATTTCGATTTCGATTTTGATTTCGATTTCGATTTCGATTTCGATTTCGATTTCAATTTCGATTTTGATTTTGATTTTGATTTTGATTTTGTTTTCGTTTCCGCTTCTAAGACCCGCACAAACCTCACCCCATGAACCTGGGCACCCCGGTTAAGTCACCAAACATAGCGAACCACTTAAAGTATACCTTAATTTTGGGAGGCGGGTATGATTATTACCGCCCCGGGAACCATTTTTGGGTAATCAACACCTCTGTCATATGTCACTTTGCAGTGACATTCGTGACTTAGCAGGAGTGCCCGGTTCAAGGAGTGAGATTTGTCTAGGTCCGTGCGGCGAACGCGTTCGCTGACCTACTGCGTGGCAAGCCGGATTGGGAGAGACTGATTTTTTGTGACTTAGCAGGGCTGCTCGGGTTCAAGGGATGAGATTTGTCTAGGTCTTTGCGGTGAACGGGTTTGCCCACCTACTGCATTACGGACCGGATTGGGAGAGACTGGTTGAGGGAGACCTTATTTTTCTTACATTAGCTCCACACAGGAAGCCCTGAAGAAAATAAATCCCGTCAAGGCCTATGTCTTCTTTGGGGATGCAATGCATTATCGGGGAATACGTATGATTCCTCGATAATGCATTGCATTACGATCTCTACGAATTCGGAAGTCGCAAGAACAAATTGCATTACGATCAATACGAATTCGGAAGTCGCAAGAACAAATTGTGGCGTGCGCAAGTAAATATTATTTTGATTTAAATGTATAATTCAACGATATCTAAGGGGCATTGCGACCTTGACTACGAATTCGGAAGTCGCCAGTTCGAATTGTGGCGTGCGGAGGTAATTTTTATTTGATGGTTTGTATAACACAACAATACGAATTCGGAAGTCGCAAGAACAAATTGTTGCGTGCGCAAGTAAATATTATTTTGATTAAAATGTATAATTTAACGATATCGAGGGGCATTACGATCTTGACTACGAATTCGGAAGTCGCCAGTTCGAATTGTGGCGTGCGGAGGTAATTTTTATTTGATAGTTTGTATAACACAACAATAATGCACTGCAGTGCGATCTTGACTACGAATTCGGATGTCGCAAGTTCGGATATTGATTTTGGTTTTGGTTTGAGATTTTAATTTTGATTTTGACTTTGACTTTGATTTTGATTTTGGTTTTGGTTTGAGATTTTGATTTTGATTTTGATTTTAATTTTGATTTTGAATTTGATTTTGACTTTTGATTTCGATTTCGATATCGATATAGATTTCAATATCGATTTTGACTTTTGATTTTGATTATGATTTTGATTTTGATTTTGTTTTTTTTTTCGTTTTCGTTTATGCTTTTAAGACTCGCACACCCTATGAACCTGGGCACCCCGTCTTTAGTCACCAAATATAGCGAACCACTTAACGTATACCTAAAATTTGGGAGGCGGGTATGGTTATCACCGCCCCGGGAACTATTTTTTGGGTAATCAACACCTCTGTCATATGTCACTGCAAGTGGTTCGCTACTTTTCGTGACTTAGCAGGAGTGCCCGGATCAAGGAGTGTGATTTGTCTAGGTCCGTGCGGCGAACGCGCCCACTTACTGCGTGGTAAGCCGGATTGGGAGAGACTGTTTGAGGGAGACCTTTTTTTTAGCTCCACACAGGAAGCCCTGAAGAAAATAATTCCCCTCAGGGCCTATGTCATCTTTGGGGATACTGTGTGGAGCGTATTTTTGGGTAAGGAAGAAGATGATGTTCAGGGAAGGAAAGGGGTGGTAGGCAGACGCGGCCGGTGCCTTAAATTTTTGATGGTTCACCGAGTAATTCATCAAAAACGTAAAATAAAAGTAGGTAAAATAAAAATAAAATTAGACAGCCTAGTAACTCATAACTCGTACAGTGCCCTTGAGGTGATTATTCACAAAAAACGACGCTATACAAAGTATCCATTTCAAAGTTTTCTTTGCAGATTTAGGTACTATCTTGGTTGATAATTAAATGTAGTTTTGGCGGGCCATTGGCCATAATTCTGCTTTTATTTTCATGGTTCATATATATTTTATTATAGTCTATATTTATTATTACATCACTAATTTTAAAAAGGCAAGGAAATTTATTTATATATATAAACAGCGATATCAGAATATTTCTATAATATAATGATTTAGTAGGCGGCTGACGTAGGCAAAATGTATAGCGAGCAATATGCTGAAATAGGCCAAAACTAAATAATCTTTTATCTATTATAGCTAAGACTGTTAGCCCCATAAAACAAATTTAACCGGTTAAATAATAATAATTTAATTGTTTCGACTCAATCATTGTTTTGCCACCGCCAACCGCCTACAAAATGAATAATAACACAATAACAACATAGCGTAAACGTTTCTATTTGTAGCGCTAAATTAATAGGTGTTGATTACCCAAAAATGGTTCCCGGGGCGGTGGTAATCATACCCGCCTCCCAAAATTAAGGTATACCTTAAGTGGTTCGCTATGTTTGGTGACTTAACCGGGGTGCCCAGGTTCATGGGGTGAGGTTTGTGCGGGTCTTAGAAGCGGAAACGAAAACAAATAAATATTAAAAACTAATAATGACAATGTCAAATCGGTTCCCTCTCGATCAAGATAATATCGCACACGATGACCCGTTGTCTCATCGTTTCATTTTACAAGACCAAAACACAATTACTGTCTTATTTAAACCCGACTTAAGAATAGTCATTTCGCTGGAACCATTTCTTCGGAACTCTTCGGACATTTCCGTCATCCGCATGCCGCACGGACAGCCGGCACTCGGTTCCTATAACTATTCTCTACCAATTTCATGTGCACAATTTTATAATTAAAAATATTATGTAGGAATACGATGAGCTGCAAAATGTTGTTCAATTTTGTTGGCGGTTCGGCGCACGAGTGCACTTTAGGACGGGCCGCGCCTGGTGGTAGATGTGAGTAGGAATCTGGCGGTCAGTGTGTCTAGGAGTGAGGGACATGTGAATCCATCCCTCCCATTTCGGTGCAAGGCGATATTCCTAGAGGGTACGTCTGTAGAAGTCGAAGGGACTCCCTCAACCATTCTCTCCCGATCCGGTCTAACTATCTAATCTGACATCTAATATATAATCTAACGGTGACCAGGCAACTCAGAAAGAAACCAACTCAGAAGCAAATCAGAAAGGTCATTAAGAGTGGTAATAAAAATATATAAAAACATTTGTTAAATAGGTTAAGCTAGGTTAGGGTTACCGGCTATATTAAAATTATGTTTTCATAGCTTTTAATGAACTGAATTATGAGTTGGTTTCTTTCTGAGTTTGCATGGAACCAATCTAAAACTATTTAAAGAGGAAAGATTTGATTGTTTGTTTGTTTGCATTGAATAGGCTCCGAAACTAATGAACCGATGTGAAAAATTCTTTCATTGTTAGGAAGCTACACTATCCCCGGTTAACATAGGCTATATTATATTTAAAAAAAATTAGGAATCATTACTAAAACTCCAATAATGTAACCCAAGGTGTAAAAAAAATACCTAAAATATTCTTTACATCGCGTGCGCTGCGAAAACTATTAACAATAGAATAAAATAATGTAGTACGGCTTTGCAGAAAACATCTTTATTTACAAAAAGTGTCGTGACAGCATATGTCTAACTATTATAGTTATGCCACAAAAAGTGTTTAATAGTAGAAGTGTGTTAGATTAGAATGATCGCCTTTCGAAACGGTGACCAGAAAACTCATAATGAAACATTCTGAGAAAACATAGGTTGAATAGGAAGTTAGGTTAGGGTTACCGGCTTTTTTAAAATTATATTTTCATAGCTTTTAATGACCTTTCTGAGGAGGTTCTGAGTTATTATGAGTTGGTTTATTTCTGAGTTGACATGGAACCTTTCGGAACATCGCCTTGCACCGAAACGGGAGGGATGGATTCATACGTCCGTCACTCCTGGACACACTGATCCCCAGATTCCTACCCACACATACTACCCTTGTCCTCCCCAGAACTTCCTCTACTTCCTTTCCAAAAAATACCTTCCACACAGCGTCCCCAAAGATTACATAGGCCCTGTGAGGGGAATTATTTTCCTTCGGGCCTCCTTCCTGTGTGGAGCTAATGAAAAAAAAATACCTCTACCAGTCTCTCCTGATCCGGCTTGCCTCGCAGTAGGTGAGCAAAAGCGTTCGCCGCACGGACCTAGACAAATCTCACTCCTTAACGAACCACTTGGAGTAACGTATGGCAGAGGTGTTGATTAGCCAAAAAATGGTTCCCGGGGCGGTGGTAACCATACCTGCCTCCCAAAATTTAGGTATACCTTCCTCATCAAAGAAAAAAAAATAAAAGAATAAAAATATAGCTATTCTTTTAGCTCATTGACATAAGCTCCACACAGGAAGCCCCGAGGAAAATAATTCCCATCAGGGCTTGTGTTATCTTTGGGGATATCTTTTTGAAGAGACTCCCTTAACCATTCTCTCCCGATCCGGCCTGCCAGATGGTGGGCACACGCGTCCGCCGCCATAACCTGCACAAACCTCAACCCATAAACCCGGGTACCCCAGCTAAGTCACTAAGCTTAGCGAACTACTTAACCTAGACCTACAGTTTGGCAGGCGGGTACGGGTACCGCCGCACCGGGAACCATTTATTGGATAACGAACTCCTCTGCCATAGGTCTCCCTAAGTGGTTCACAACGTTTGGTGAATTAACAGGGGTGCTCAGGTTCTTGGAGTGAGGTTTGTCTAGGTCTTTGTGGCGAATGCTTTTCCTCACCTACTGCGTGGCGGTCCGGATCGGGAGAGGCTGCTTGAGGCAGACATAATCTAGACCTCTCCAGCCGGACTCTCTCGACCCCACGTAAATAATAATAATTAAATAACTTACATTGCTTAAAAAGTGAATCTAAAAGGTTTCATTATCGCCATGACGGCCGGCGTAGTACAGCAAAAACTCAACCACCGAAGGTCACGGGACCGAAACCCGGCGTGGCAAATAAATTTTTCTTGGTTAATTTGTGTTATTTCACAATTTATTCATATAAAATAATATATAATATATTTTACTTATCAGATTGATTACCATAGGTAGGTAGGTACCTATGGTCTGGAATTTTAACATGAAAAATTATTACAATTTGGAAGGTGAGAGTGGTACCGCTGCCCCGGGAACCATTTATAGGAATTTTAGGAACAAACGCAGCATAAAAATAAGAATATGCATAATATGAATAGCTGCATTTACAAATGCAGTTATTCTTATTATGTTGTTTACAGATTTTCTTCATTTTTATTGTTTCATTGGAAATAAGGTTGCTTCATGTAGTGACGACCGGCGTAGTCTAGATGTAATCAGTGATGGCCGCTGCCCTGAGAATGTGGTGGTTCACTGACAATTCGTACCTACTTATGACAAAAAAATTAAATTAGGAATTTTTTATTATTAATTTATTTTCAAACAAACTGTTAATCCCTCTTATATGTATATTCAACACTGGTTGCACTCATTTTGGTAATAAAATTATATATTAACAAATTATGTTATTAGTATTTAACATAATCAATACAAAAAAAAACAAAACAATGACAATTATCACGTGACGGGTCAATATAACGCGCGCCGCAAGACGCAAACGATCTACGATCTTCGCCGAAAATCGATTGTATTCGTGTCA
Organism: Limnephilus lunatus; assembly: GCA_917563855.2. NCBI lineage: Eukaryota > Metazoa > Arthropoda > Insecta > Trichoptera > Limnephilidae > Limnephilus > Limnephilus lunatus. The sequence continues at coordinate 70,028,555 of OU830598.1, read as the reverse complement.
CCTCGGGTCCATAGTTCATGGTCAATCGGTAAAATTCGGCAAGGATCGGATTATGTTGGGCCGGTGGCACGCGAATCCAAGCCAAATTCTGGTGCAAATAGCGAAATCGACGGGCTTTCGATGTTTTAAATATCCCGATACGAGGCCGCTCGGCGGCCGCGCTATGGAGGATTAAAACCGTTCTCTCTGATAATATTCGTAGCATTATATTGTATATTGGTAACTAATATTTTGAAATGATTAAATTAGAGATTTGATAGATTTAAATTAGATAAATTAAATTAGAGATTTTTTAGTCTTTAGTAAGTAAATAAAGTAAATTTAGGCATTATATTTTGGCAGTGCTGCACACGAGCGCACTGTGCGACCAGCCGCCCTTGGAGGTAATGCTCTTGACTCGTACACCGAAGTTCGCGTGGTTTATCACAATTTATTAATTTAAAATAATAAATGCATAGTATATATACTGGGCGTACTGTACAGGGCCCGCAGATACTTTAATAGTACACAACTGCTAACCCTGTATAAATCGCAAGTGCGCCCCACGGTTGAATTTGGCAGCCACCTCTGGTCTGGAGCTCCAAAATACCTTAAAAAAAAAACCTTGACTCTGTGCAGAAACGGGCGGTCCGTTTGATAGATTCTCCCATCTTAACAGACGGATTGCAATCCTTATCCCCCCATTACACGTATCAGTATTCGCATCAGTATTTAAATACTGATGCGAATACTGATACGTGTAATGGCTAATACTGACGCATCGACAAAATTACTGACGCGCATCTAGATATTTGGATCGGCCTCATCAGTATTGGGGCGTGGCCGAAAAGTGGTGGGGGATACTGATGCTGTACTGATGCGTGTAATGGCTCGCCGCATCAGTACGTCAGTATTTCTTGCGCGCATGGAGGACGGTGCTGTCTTATCACCTCTAGCTACCACATTAAAAACATTATTACTCCACATTTGTGTATGAAAACATGCAAACAAATTATAGTGCTATACAGCCAATGAATTCACCTATATTTTACTAACTATCTTATGTTTTTAAAACTGAGAGAAAAATTATTAAAAAATCTTCAACTTTATAAATGCGCGAAATTTGTGCTTTAGTGTTTAGAATTTGATGCCAGTGGATATTTTCAATATATTTATTGAATAAGTTCTACGTTGTTATGTTCCCTATAGCCTGTTTGATAACCTTAGATCAAACATATATTAGAAATCCATTTTTTCATATGTTAACAGCAAATAAAAAGTTTGGTTTGAAAATTATTTTGTACAATTTAAAGACAATCGTTAAGGTCATAGACTTTGTAACGAGTGGATTCGTATACGGATCATCCAACCCCGATTACGTGGCTGATTAAATACTTTGTTCAATTGAGATATGACATCCCGGTAATGACCGCTGGTGCAGAGAGACCGTTTGCTTCAAGGTTGAGTACAGTGAAATCAAGGCCAGGGAACGGACGCTGCTGCGACTGTCAAAATTCAACCAAACCATGGCGCTTTGGTTCGCAACTTCATCACTTCGTAACTTCGCCACTACGCAACTCATTACGTAAAGTTATAATTTTCTTATCAGGTTATCATTTCTATTTGTACTATCAGTTTTTGTATTAATCTCTAAAATACAATGGCGCCCTTTTGATATTCCTTTATGTTCTGCACACTTGTGATTAGCTTATTGTAACAATTTTGTCTAGCAAGATCTTCTTCGATGATCTTGCACGCGGCCTTGAGATGCATTTAACTTAGAGTCATGCTGATTAATTATATAAATAATTAAATGTTCTTATATCATTATTTACAATAAACCCTTTTACATATTTGGTTAAATATGAGTGCTATAATTTAGTTATTTCTTACCTACCATACTCTACCTACTGAAGCTAGCCACATTGAACTGAGTATAATGAGTAAGTAAGTATTGATCTTCTGGGAAGATTTGGAAGAGTCGTTTTTATATACGTTATAACTTATAGTCTATTTTAATAACTATTTGATAGAATAAATTGCTGGCCATGAATAAAAACTAACCAACCATCACGCCGTTTCCCCGCAGGGATAGGCAGAGAGGACGGACCGCCAAACAACTCGGTCTTGGCACACACTCCTTGCCTCGTTCACATTCATACATCGTCTCATACATGCTCTTCTATTATTCTGACTCTTGACATGGCCCGATTCAAGTATCCGATTCACTTGGTGGTGCCATGTCTTTCTCGGGCGTCCCCGACTTCTTCTACCATTCACATTTGCTTCATATATTCTCCTTACACTCCTTTCCTCGTTCATTCGCTCTACATGCCAAAACCATCGGAACTTTCCTTTCTTGATCTTTATCATTACGCTTACATCAACCTTGCATTCTTTGCGGATCTCCGCGTTTCTCACACGATCATACATGGTTTTACCACACATCCGCATTAGGGATCTCATTTCTACAGCATTCAGTCTACTTTCATCCTTCCTCTGCCAATGCCATGAATATGTTTCAAATAATTATGTTCAATAAATGTTTTACGAATGGTAGGAAAATGTGGTCCGATTTTGGACCGAAAGCAATCGCAGAAAAATAAAATCGGTCGGAATCGGACCAAAAGCAATCCAGTGGTTAAGTCTCAGATTGATTTTGTGGCTTTGACAAGCCAAATTTACCTAAATTCCGTAAAAAAATAATAAAGTTTATGATTTTTAATTTTTTTTTACAAATCTCAAAATATATGATAATGTAAAATATTGGCTATATAGCACAATAATCAGTTTTGTATGTCTCCATATTCAAATTCGGAAGTATGATTTTTTTTCAATGTCGGAGGAAATTTTTTTAATAGATATGATCGCGCAGGAATGTTGAGCAATCGAGTAGTAAGTTTTTTTTTATTTATTTCTGTAATCGTTCCAGTGGCTAAAATTTAAATGAATCTTTGTATTGCACCTTGTTGATGGCTTAAATATAAATAAATGATTAGTCAGCAAAATTTCGTCCATTAAATTCAAATGTGAGAATTTTTCTTTTTTGAGAAGCAAGTCCTTCATCCATCGTTAGCGCTTCACTCGTTTCTTTGTACCGAACGCCAAAATTATAGCAACACACGCTTTTGTTTTCGGATCCATCACTTTAAAAGCGTCATTCCCGCAAGGATTCGCAACGATACTGACGTCAGTAATACTGACACGTGTAATGGCTCACAAATACTGACGGTTGTCGTCAGTAATTCGCATCAGTAAATACTGATGCGAATACTGATACGTGTAATGGGGGGATTAGAGCACAGGCGTCAGGTGGGAATGCTGTCCTTGTTCTACAGGTATTACAATGGAAAATGCTCCGAGGAACTAGCGTCGTTGATCCCCTCGGCACCGGTGCGTAGTCGGGAAACACGCCAAACACGCGCCCAACATTTGTACACGGTTGACATTAGTCACGTGAGAACGGGTCGTTTTTACGACTCGTTCTTGAGTTCAACAGCTCGGATGTGGAACGATTTACCAGCCTCTGTGTTTCCTCCCTCCTACAACATGGGTCTCTTCAAGACCCATGTTCACTCCTTCCTTTTCTCAAAAAGACCCTCCACACAGCGTCCTCAAAGATGACATAGGCCCTGAGGGAAATTATTTTCCTTAGGGCCTCCTGTGTGGAGTTAATGTAATAAAAAAAATATATATTTGCGGCACGTTCCAGAGTGAAAAATACTCTCAGTATCGCCATAGTGTAAGTAAGACCACCATTCAGAATTGAAACATTGCTTGAAATGGCGTAAGCTGTGTTTGTTGACTACATCTGAATAGCCAGGTACTTTCCCACCTTCCTCTTTCCTATCTCCTTCCCCTCCCCACTATCTTCAGCCTCGTAACATACCCCAATTGGGGATGCCATAGTCTCACTGGCTCCAGACGGGAGCAGCTGAGACTCTTTACTATAAAAAACAAATAAAATTACTTAACATGAAATATATTTTACTTTTTATTTACCTACTATTAAACATTTTCGGTAGCATATCTCTTTTGTGTTTGAATATCTTGTACAAACTGACTGCGATTGAACGTGCAAAAACAACACGAAAGTTTCAACATTATGTATAGTGCGTGATAATCTTTCTCACAACAAGGCAGCACGAACACTTTTACTTACATTTTAAACTCATCATATCTTTCTAATGAATTGTCCGATTTTAATAATTCAAAAAGTTGAATACAGATATTGAAACAATATTGAATATGAAGTAATTTATTTTGATAAGGATTAATACCAAGATACAAATAAAGAGCTTTTTCTAGCGGCGACATTAAAATTAAATTTTTAAAATAAAATAACACTTATTGTGGCATAACTAAAATAGTTAGACATACGCTGTCGCGACCTTTTTTGTAAATAATGATGTGTTCTGCAAAGTCGTAGTACATTGTTTTATTCTATCTATAATAGTTTTCGCAGCGCACGCGATGTAAAGAATATTTTAAGCATTTTTTTTACACCTTGGGTTACATTATTGAAGTTTTAGTAAGTATCCCTATTTTTTTTTGAAAATATTAATTAGCCTATGTCACCCGAAGATAGTGTAGCTTCCTAACAATGAAAGAATTTTTCAAATCGGTTCAGTAGTTTCGGAGCCTATTCAATGCAAACAAACACACAAAGAATCAAATCTTTCCTCTTTATATTTTAGTGTGCTAGATTAGATGTTCTTCAGCCGTACTTTCTCGCCTTTCGGAACGTTAATTATGAATTATGAGTTGGTTTATTTCTGAGTTGACATGGAATCTTTCGGAACATCGCCTTGCACCGAAATGGGAGGGATAGATTCACACGTCCGTCACTCCTAGACACACTGACGCCCAGATTCCTACCCACACTTACTACCCCATTACTTCCCTGAACATCCTCTTCTTCCTTTCCTAAAATACGCTCCACACTGCATCCCTAAAGATGACATAGGCCTTGAGGGGATTTATTTTCTTCAGGGCTTCCTGTGTGTCAGAAAAAAATGTCTCCCTCAACCAGTCTCTCCCGATCCGGTCCGTAACGCAGTAGGTGGGCAAACCCGTTCGCCGCAAAGACCTAGACAAATCTCATCCCTTGAACCCGAGCAGCCCTGCTAAGTCACAAAAAGTAATTGGGATGACGTATGACTAGTTGGTTATCCAATAAATGGTTCCCGGGGCGGCGGTACACATACCTGGCTCCCAAACTATAAGTCTAGGTTAAATGGTTCGCTACCTTTAGTGACTTAGCCGGGGTGCCCGGGTTCATGGGCTGAGGTTTGTACGGGTTTTGGCGGCGGACGCGTCGGCCCACTATCTGCATGCCAATCCGGATAGGGAGAGAATGGTTGAGGGGGTCCCTTCGACTTCTTGAGCCGTACTATATCGGAACTTGCCATGCACCGCAATGGGAGGGATGGATTCATACGTCCGTCACTCCTGGACACACTGATCCCCAGATTCCTACCCACACATACTACCCTTTTCCTCCCCAGAACTTCCTCTCCTTCTTTTCCTAAAAATACCTTCCACACAGCGTCCCCAAAGATTACATAGGCCCTGAAGGGAATTATTTTCCTCAGGGCCTCCTTCCTGTGTGAAGCTAATGAAAAAAAAAATGTCCCTCTACCAGTCTCTCCTGATCCGGCTTGCCTCGCAGTAGGTGAGCAAACGCGTTCGCCGCACGGACCTAGACAAATCTCACTCCTTAACGAACCACTTGGAGTGACATATGACAGAGGTGTTGATTAGCCAAAAAATGGTTTCCGGGGCGGTGGTAACCATACCCGCCTCCCAAAATTTAGGTATACCTTAAATGGTTCGCTATGTTTGGTGACTTAGCCGGGGTGCTCAGGTTCATGGGGTGAGGTTTGTGCGGGTCTTAGAAACGGAAACGAAAACAAAAACAAAATCGAAATCGAAATCGAAATCGAAATCGAAATCGTAATCGTAATCGAAATCGAAATCAAAATCAAAATCAAAATCAAAATCAAAATTAAAATCAAAATCGAAATCAAAATCAAAATCAAAATCAAAATTCAAAAGTCAAAGATAAAATCAAAATCAAAATCAAAATCAAAAACCAAAATCAAAATGAAAATCAAAAGTCAAAATCGAAATCGAAGTCAAAATCAAAATCAAAAGTCAAAATCAAAAGTAAAAATCAAAATCTAAATCAAAATCAAAGTCAAAATTAAAACCAAAATTAAAAATCAAAATCAAAACCAAAATCATAATAAAAAAAAAAATCAAAATCAAAATTAAATCTTATATAAAAAAACATTAGAATTGAAATAAGAACGTAAAGGTATAATATTATAATTTTATAAAACACATACAGCAAAATGCATTACTCAAAACAAAAGATACAATATAAGTTAGGTTATGCAGAATGTATAAAAATATGTATTCTTCATAACCGTTTTAAAAATTTATCTGAAGTATTAGATATATTTTTCCACCAAGTGCCGTTGTATTACGTTTTACAACTTCCATATCGGCTCAACCAATGAACAGTAAAACCAGATATAGGTAAATGTTTTTTATGACCAATCAGAAGGTTTCGTTCATAACGCCATCTTGAACGCCATTCTGATTGGTCATGGTCAGATCAACAATTTTATAGTAAAAGCACATATAGGTACATAAGATATACGATTATGTGGATCAACAACGCATGGCAATTTGGGCGGATCATCAACGCATGGTGATTTGGGCGGATCAACAGTTACGAAGCGTATGATTTCCATACAAATATCGAAAATTATATGTGTAGTATTTCGTTTACTTTTACTGGGAAACTGGCAACCTTGCTATTTAATGTAACGTTGTTGCCAAATCATACAGAAGTATTCCATAAAAGCCAAGTTATATGGTGTTAAAGGTGGATCAACACTGTCGAATAACTTCTTACTGGATCAGCATACTACGAGAAGAGGTCAATATATATATATATATATATATATATATCCTGCTACATTTGTTGCGTCCACCCCCTAGAATCTCCATAGCATTGCTGCGTCCACCGACTTACGGCGTCCGATATACGGACGCAACAATATTTTGACTTCAAAATTGGCCAGATTGATGCTTACCCCATATAGAATCGATTGGCAAAAATTGTCATGGAAGCAAAAAATCTATCAGAATGTCTGGAAGCGAATATTGAACGTTTGACGATTTGCCGCCAGGTTCGCTACACGAAGTATATTTCGATCAGTGTATATTTTTATACATAATGGCGGTCCTTCTGCGTCCCCGCAGAAATGTATATATTTTTAAGACATAACGACGGTCGTGCTGCGTCTTCACAGTTGGTCCTTTTTGCGTCCACGCTATTATCACGCAGCAATATTATTTTTAAGACATAACGACGGTCGTTCTGCGTCTACACAGTTGGTTCTTCTTGCGTCCACGCAGCAATATTATTTTTAAGACATTACAACCGTCGTGTTGCGTCTACACAGTTGATCCTTCTTGCGTCCACACTATTATCACGCTACTATCACGCTATCATCACGCTATTATCACGCTATTATCACGCAGCAATATTATTTTTAAGACATAACGACGGTCGTTCTGCATCTACACAGTTGGTCCTTTTTACGTCCACGCAGCAATATTATTTTAAAGACATAACGACGGTCGTTCTGCATCTACACAATTGGTCCTTCTTGCGTCCGTGCAGCAATATTATTTTTAAGACATGACGATGGTATGCGTCTACACATTCATATTACTTTTAGTGCATAACAACGGCAGTATTGCGTCCTCGTGGCCATTCACGAGTAGATAGTAAATATTGTTATGTATTGTTTGAGCTCTTGGTAAAGTAAATCTCTAGATTTGGCAACAGTGGGTTTATTTACAACGATGCCGCGTGCCACTTACAACTAAGAAGCGACCCGCGGGTGGATATTCTTATAAGATTTTTTCTACAGTGGACGGTGAAATGATGTTCTGGCCTAAAAATGTCCAACCACACACTACGAGGGCGCAAAGCGGTGTGTTATGAAACGATACATTTTGAGTAAGGGCATCGCTGTAAAAAAAAACTGTTGCAGGCCTGCGCCCAGTAGGTACTTTTTGTATACAAATGATTTATTTCGACTCTTAACTACTATCAAAATACAGTTCGTTAGCATACATCGACATATTATCATTACTATTATTACCGGAAGATTATTATTACGTGTTATTCGTCTTCAACAATAATTACTTATACACATATAAGATATCCAAACTACACATATCGCACGGAAAAAAAATTCAGCATGGGAGTGTTTGATATCTGTACCTATCAGAAGATTAAGTAAGTTAGCAATATTCAAAAGACGTAAAATTTAAAAAGAGCGGAAGGATAAGAAACTACATAAATATCTGTTTATAACATACAATGTATATGCATTCGGACGCCAAAATAATATATTCGGTACGGACGCGAAAACTTCATTAAAACAGTTAACAATATACAGAAGACGTAAAAATTATATTAGAGTGAAAGGACGTGAAACCTATATTAGAAGAAACCTACAATATATAAAAAATATACACCCGGACGTGAGTATGTACGTGACGCAAGAAATTTATGAAAGTATACTAAATATCAATTCTTGTATTTTTTACAATATTAAAAAAGTATGATATCAGCGATTAGTATGAGCAGTACATAACGCAATATTCACAAAAAAAATCTGAAAAAAAGAACTAGAACTGATGGACGCCCAAAGACGGATTTACGTACGGACGCAATAAGTGTAGTGGGACCTATATATATATATATTTGTGTAACGCATACTTTGAGCCTAATTATATACACTTTTATACACTTTTTTTTTTTCGCCATTTTGTTGCAGCCGCCCTTAAAAACCACCCCCACACAGCTATATACGTCTATGATGTTCCGTTTTAAATATATATCGAAACATATATCTAACGCATAGTTTGAAGACATTTCGATTTTCGATATACACGATAGTTTGGGGACTGTCCTCAAACTATGCCTTATGTATAAACTGACTCGTGGTCTCAAAGAATGCATTACACAAAGAGGTGTTTCGTGTATGTAAAGCATACTTTGAGACCTACGGTAAGTAGGAAACTACTATTGCAATAATGAAAAGTCATTATAATCTTGTCGCTAGATGACTCTAATAATTATGATGATAAAAAATGTCTAGTTTCGTCCTCAAGTCAAATCTTTCAATTAATATATACCTACACAATTTGAAATTAATCATAGGCTTGCAAATTTAGAAACCCTTTTTTTCCTTTCTTAGATAGCTACAATGTTTTAACCATAGACATATGGCATGGAAGAGTGTCGACTGTCGCCAAGCATAGACCGTACTTGTAATTCTTGGCAATTTTTTTTTTGTTTCTGATATAGGTATATTTTTGCTTTTTTATAAGTCTACTTAACTAATCGATTTAACCAATAGACCTAATATATTAATAAATTAACATGGTATATTAAGAACAAACTTTAAAATGTTAAATAAAAATAATATTTTGCTTTGAAATAATTCAACAAAAATAATATTTTATATTTTGCTTTGTGCAAATAATTATCTCTAATGCACAGACGCAATATGGGCTAGCTGTGTCTGTTCTACAGATATTTCAATGGAGCCTGCTCTAAGGAGCTTGCAGCATTGATCCCCGGTGCACCGGTACACGTGCGTGCAACTCAACGGACGCCAGCAGAACACCCTTTCACAGTTGATGTTGGCTTTATGAGAATGGGTCGTTTCTTCGACTCGTTTTTGTGTAAGTCGGCTCGTATGTGGAACGAGCTACCGGTATCTGTTTTTCCTCCCTCATATAATCCGGGCCTCTTCAAGTCCCGCATTAACAAATCCCTTCCTACAGCCCCTATCTTAACCCGCCTCACAACGCTGCCCAACCGAATGGTGACATAGTTCCCCTGTCTATACAATGTAAGGACGGGGGCTCTCTTGTGAGGTGTCACATAAAAATAAAAGTTTTGTATGATTTTTTTTATACATAGGTAACATTAATAAATGACTTTTTTTAACATTAACTCCCCGGCCCTGAGGAAATAATTTCTCTCAGGGCCTATATCATCTTTGGGGATGCTGTGTGGAGGGTCATTTTGAGGAGAGGCAGGAGGGAACATTGGCCTTGAAGAGACCCATTTTGTAGGAGGGAGGAACCACAGAGGTCGGCAAATCATTCCGCAGCCGAGCTGATGAACCCGGAACGAGTCGTAGAAGCGACCCGTTCTCGCGTGACAAATTTCAACCGTGTACATATGTTGGGCGCGCGTTTGGCGCGTTTCCCAACTATTTGCCGCTGCAGGTCAAGGGTTTTTTGGAGCTCCACACCAGAGGTGGCTGCCAAATTCATTTATCTGCGGGCCCTGTACAGTAGGCCTTGTAGGCCCGGCTACTGAGAAGCTGATATATATTTTGTTATTAATTTGTTTAAATGTATATGTAAATGAGGGTACCCGGTACACCACACAACCCAGAACTTCGTCCCAATTGAATTTGATACAAAATTAGGAGTAGGGTAGGGAGTGGGGCAAGCCCCCCGAAAATCCCGTCAGTCGTCACATTCCAAAAATCAGTTTGATATACCGGTCCCGCATTGCGCGAACTATCAGATATTGAGCTGATAAGAATTATAAAAACAGTAAAACAGATACTTCACTAGTTCACTTTGATCTTATCCAACAGAAATTTTGGGTTTAAACTTACCTGCTGAAAGCGTTCGTGTGCGAGATGCGAACGGAAGTGGCGCCATCTTTGAACGGCAATATATATTATAATTTGTATCGAGATTTTTTGTCGAGTTGTTTTAACTATAATATACAAATATATGTAAGTAGGTATATGGGAAGGTCCGATGCTCTGCTCTGTAGGGAACCCGCTTGCACAGCGCGGGTGTAAACTGTGCAACCTAAAGTTTAAGTTTAGACTTACGGATTTAAATACCTACTTCGTTTGTGTGAAAGCACTATGAAATAATAAATGATTTTACTTCAATGGCAAGCCAGAGATTCATTTATTTATTTGACTGTGTATGTTTGACTGTTTGAAACCCGGCGTGCGAAAATAAATTAAATTTGTGTTATTTTACAAATTCTTCATTTAAAAATAGTATAAAGTATATTTGCGGCACGTTCCAGAGTGGAAGATACTCACAGTATCGCCCTGGTGTAAGGTCACCATTCAGAATTGAAACGTTGCTTGAAATGGCTTTGCCCGTGTTTGGTGACCAGATCTGAATAGCCAGGTACTTCCACACCTTCCTCTTCCCCATCTCCTTCCACTCCCTAATAACTTCAGCCTCACAACATACCCCAATTGGGGATGCTATAGTTTCACTGGCTCCAGACGGTTGGGACTTTTGTGCGGTTTCACACATAAAGACGACGGCCTCCATAGTCCAGTGGTAGGATTCAGGACAATGAAACGGGAGGCCGCGGGTTCGAATCCCGGCGTGCGCAAAATTTTATTTGATTAATTTGTGTTTTTTCACAATAAGTCATTTAAAATAATTTATTAAGTATATTTGCGCACGTTCCAGAGTGGAAGATACTCTCAGTATCGCCCTGGTGAAAGACCACCATTCAGAATTGAAACGTTGCTTGAAATGGCTTAAGCCGTGTTTAGTGACCAGATCTGAATAGCCAGGTAATTCCTTACCTTCCTCTTCCCCATCTCCTTCCCCTCCCCTATCATCAGCCTCACAACATACCCCAATTGGGGATGCCATAGTCGCACTGGCTCCAGAGGGGAGCAGTTGGGACTCTTGTGCGGTATTACATATAAAAAAATAAAAAAAACAGTACAGTATGATACAGTTAAAGGTATGTTAAAATATGACATTGCTATTGTAACTATTATAGTCCATAGAATATCATTAGGTAATTTCGCCTGAGATTGTTCTTTAAACTTAACTAGATTATACTAATAAAAGGGAAGAAAGTGTAGGTACTTAGCGTGACTACACACTTTCGCCAGTCGTTTCCAGTTTCTTTAGTCACGCTAGGTACACTTTCTTCCCTTATATTAGTATAATGTAGTTAAGTTTTAAGAACAATCTCAGGCGAAATTACCTAATGATATTCTATGGACATACATAATAGTTACAATAGCAAGGTCATATTTTAACATACCTTGAAAAACTGTATCATACTGTAGATACTGTGTACGTCTTTATGTGTGAAACCGCACAAAAGTCCCAACCGTCTGGAGCCAGTGAGACTATAGCATCCCCAATTGGGGTATGTTGTGAGGCTGAAGGTATTAGGGAGTGGAAGGAGATGGGGAAGAGGAAGGTGTGGAAGTACCTGGCAATTCAGATCTGGTCACCAAACACGGGCAAAGCCATTTCAAGCAACGTTTCAATTCAATTCAATAAACAAATAACTTAATTAATAAGCGAACATTTTTTTTTAAATCGCGTCTAAATATTTTTCGTTTTATCCTGATGAAGAAATCATTGATTGCGAAACACGTAGTTAATATGGTGACCGGCTAACTCAGACGCGCGGCATTTCAGAAGCCCTTTGAAAAGTCATTGAAAGTGATGTAAATAAATAAAATAAAACCTTGGTTAAATAGGTTATGTTAAGAGGATAGATTTCGCACCGAACGCAGAACGTTTAGGTATTTCATAATCTCTGCTTTGTCCCGCTCGAACCAAGTTCACACACACTTACGAAAATCAAAACAATAAGCGCACACACACTTGGTGACACACTGCCGGCCGGAAACCCCACCCGCCCTCGACCAATCCCTACACCTCACCCGCACAGCTGTGATACATTGTGCGTCTTCTAGACTTCTAGTTTCTAACTGCCTATTAGCATCTTATTCGGAACTCGGAAGTGCGTACAGCCGTGCACATACCTACCTACCGAAGCAATCCGCATAATAATGATTTGTTATTCAACTTAGTGATTCTGTTATGAGAAGAATATAAATAATTATAAGAATATCGGTGAAGATATATAAATTACAACACATTTTATATAATAACTAATAACATAATATACATACATGGATAACGCGGTTGGTGTCACCCCCCCCCCCCCCCCCCCCCCCCCCTATTAAAGTTGACAAACACTAATTTCAACCCATGAAAAGTTATTATATTGGTTTAATTTTTTTTTCTTATTTTTATTTATTTATTTATTTTTTATTTTATTCAGTTTAAATTTTCAGTTTAATTTTTAAGCTGAGTTTTAATTTTTTTTTATATTACTATTTACGTTTCTAATTTTTCAAGTAGTGAATTAAAAAAATTAACTCCGAGATTTTTATTTTTTTTATTTAGGAAACAAACAGTCATACAAAATGATAATATAACAAAGAAAATTCATATGTTGTAGACCAATTAAGTTAAAATTTTGATATAGTTATTTTACCTATTCAACTTATGTGGCAAAAAAATAAACATAATAAGGAAAAACATAAAACGTAATAAAGAAAAAAAGTAAAGTTATTAACAAACATAGTTATACTATTTACTACGGATAATAATATTATAAATTTTCACAAAAAAGAAAAATAAAAGTATTTTAAGTTATTAATATCTATATTAAGCTGCATTTTATATGATTTCAAGTCATGGTTGAAAATGTCTACATCTCGTAAGGCATTGTAAGTTTCACAGATACGTATTATTACAGAGTTTTGCGCGTATTTTGATTTATTGTGTGGTATTCTAAATAAATCGTTCGATCTGGTATTTTGTTTGGGGCAACGAAATGCAATATTTAATGCAATGTATGCAATGTATGCAAATGCAATGTATAATATTATGTGCATCCTTTTTTATAATTTTTTTTTAGTATGTAATACCACACAAGAGTCCCAACTGCTCTCGTCTGGAGCCAGTGCGACTATGGCATCCCCAATTGGGGTATGTTGTGAGGCTCAATGTAGCGGGGAGGGGAAAGAGATGGGAAAGAGGAAGGTTGGGAAGTACCTGGCTATTCAGATCTGGTCACTAAACACGGCTTAAGCCATTTCAAGCAACGTTTCAATTCTGAATGGTGGTCTTACACCAGGGCGATACTGAGAGTATCTTCCACTCTGGAACGTGCCGCAAATATACTTTATATTATTTTTAAATGAGGAATTTGTGAAATAACACAAATTAATCAAATAAAATGTATTTGCGCACGCCGGGTTTCGAACCACTTACCATTACCGTTTACCACTCGGCTATGGAGGCCGTCAAACTACTAAACCTGTACTAAACTGTAAAATGAGGAATTTGATTCAGGTGATCGTGCCATGACTTCCTCTATCTTCCCTGACTTGTATCGCAAATCAATCTTCCGTATTATATAATCTCCTGAAATAGGGTAGACTGGGGACGATTGAAACAGGTTATGATTGAAACATCTCAATTTACTCGAAAACTATAATACCTAAGAGTGTGACACAACACTCGAAACTCCATCAGGTGTGTTGGGATGTTTCTACAAAAGCTCACTAGTCAGCGAGTGACTCAATCGTGCATAGGAGACATTATTGGATTTCGCACTAAAAAGTAAATAGGTATTTAAGACATTTTTGTTTTTCTTATAACTCATTTTACTCTCGCAGCTTGACGAATGTTTCATTACACTATCTTCTTTATCTATTTATGAGTATTTATAATGCATTTGCGTGGCGTTAATGTCTATTTGAAAGGCTTATTTTTGATTTTGAAGTAGAAAATGCAGCGTGGGGATGTTTGAAACAATTTGTGTGGGGATGATTGCAACGTTTCAATCATAACCATGTTTCAATCGTCCACACTGAGAGAAAATTTAAAAGTTATAATGAAAAGAGGTCAGAAATTCAAATCATTATGTATTATTCAAAAAAGTCATAAAATCATTATGTATTTAAGTCTAGATGTACTTCTGTGATCTTGAATAGTGAACTTCTGTGATTTTGGATGATGAAGTCGATCTCATTCGACCACATTCAACGTCACACACCCTCACGTGACAATTTCGTAATAACATATCTTTATTGATTTTTTTTGAATTTATAACTTTTAAAAAATCAACGTTAATAGTATACATTGTTTTATCAATTATGTAAGCACAAAAAGTTAACAACAGAGAAAAAAAATATGAAGAAAGTATGTTTCCCTTCTCAAGAAACTGAGATTGCAAACTACGCTACAAAAACAGCCGACATTTACCTATTTCGGGCTATCTTCAAAAGATTTAAGACAACTGGCATTTGATTTGACCACACGGTACAACCTGGCAAGGCCAGATTCACGGCACAAAAATGGGACGGCCGGAATAGAATGAAAAGGTGCACTGCAATCGGAGGACAAAAATATTAAAACAATCACCCTTCACATTGATAAAAAAAAGTGCTTCGTAGTCCCCACTCTTGTCTACTTTAGTTTTTTGTATGTTTCTCTTCTACCGCGTGGGAATTACACATATTTTTTCGACTTCTTAATTCTTGAATTTTACACAGAAAAAATGCTCTCTATTCAGAGGTAAATTCTACATTGTTATGATTGAAACAGTGTGATGGTTGAAACAAGCACTTTTGTATGAAAGCAAAAAACTTATTTTTAATACCGTTCTATTCTGCTCCAGGATAATATCGCAGTAAAACTATGTTGATTATGCCAAATACTCATAGTTAGTATAACTAAGAGCACTTAAATACAAATAATAAAAAATATATTTCAAGACAATTTATGTTTATAGTTTTTAAAATACTTGTGATTTGTTTAATCACTATTCGTGATCTCATTGAGTACTGTTTCAATAATGAAAATGTTTAACATTGATTAAAATTACTCCAATTATTCCAAAGATATTTAGAGTGTTTCAATTATCACCACATACTGTTTCAATCGTCCACACTATGGGGATAATTGACAGATTTCCCCATCGTCTTTAAGTGGTTATTGTAGCTTACCTGTTCGAGTTGTGGCCATCCAATAAATTTAATTTGATAACTAGATAGATCATAGAACATCTAGTGTAAACATCTTATCCATAAATACAAAAGAAATATTACTACACCTAGTTAAAGTAAAAGTGTTTCAACCATCCCCAGTCTACCCTACCTTTCTCCGCTCTACATGTCCAAATTATCGCGTTAAAAAGGTAGGTTAAAAAATGTGTAGATATTATTCTGTTTTATTTAAACAATACGCAAAATTAAGTGATTTAAAATTTTGCATATCCCTGTACAAATATAACAATTTAAGGGTTACGGGAATAAGTTTGGGAAACGCTGTATTAAATAATATGTCTCCAAATCATTCGGACTACGCGTGATCGACTCACGGTGGGGTCTCTATATTGTTACTCTGAGGGTGGGGTCTGTTTTTTGCTATCGCACTATGATTTATTTATGCAAGTTCCTGGCCAAACTTGATTGATTTTCGTATTCCACAAATTAGTTATCCTGAATTAATATGCAAAAATGCTTTAATTAGTGGCTACCGATCTCGGATTGGTAACATTTCAAAGTAGACATGTTCACTCTGTCCTCTTCTAAAAAAAACCTTTCCATGGCAAATTCACCCAAAGACGACGTAGGCCCTGAGGGAAATTATTCAGTTACTGTGAAAAATAAAAAATATGCTCTAACAAGAAACAAATGGACAAATGTGTTGTACTTACTAATGTACCTAAAGTAAATGTTTTTTTTAGATTTTTCATGATTTAAAATTTAAAGTATCGAATGTCTTCATAGTATTTTTTTAATTGTGGTTAAATATATTTTTTTAACTGTGCTGTTTATTAAAATGCGCTCAACATAAATATTAAAAACAACTATTTGAAATGCTTTTTATTTGTTTTAAATGTTTATAAAAATGAGTTCTCTCTCCGTCAAATCATTTTTATTTTATTGCATTGAACAGTCTTTATACAATCATATTTGAGAATGTAAGAAATTTGACCAATAAAATAACGACTTTCAAAATCATATGAAAATATTGGCCAAGAAATTTAAAAATATAATCACTGTGCGCCACGCCGGTCTTATTTTAGCATTTATTAGCATTCGTTTTTGGCGTGATAATGTCGTGGAATCACGTGATAATGTCGTGGAACGTTTGGATGTTTCACGGCTGCTCGGGTCGACTCAATACCCACATATTTTCTATGGAAGAACCTAGATGCTTCAGGAACACACTTGTCACACGTAGCGTCGCGTGTATCAAGTGTGATTTTTTTACTGTTATACCTACCTGTACAAATTTATTTTCACCAACCAGAGAAAACCAGAAATATGTCATTTTTAAATCAGATTTTAGACGTATGACAAAAAATTATAAGTAAACTGATTTCGAAAGATTGTTCTTTTTTCTAGCATAGTTATGTTTTAAATTTTGAGAAAAAATGTTCATTTTTAGTATAATAAGGTTATACCATAGGTCGTTGGCAGATTTGTTAAATATTCAAAAAATATTTTGCATTATACAACACCCATTTCAAATCATATAATAATGCAGTAAAATAAATCAATACATTATCTAGCATACTTATGTTTCAAATTGTTAATTTTATTTTAAATAAAATTATTAAAAAATATATACGTACATGTGTTTCTTGGCGAAAATTGGTCAGTTTGTTTATTTATTTGCGCACTTACAAACGAATATATTTCAGATTATTTTACATACTTATTTTGCTAAGACATTATTGACAAATCATAAGTAATTTTGATCGAAAAATAATTTTAGAAAGTATTTAATATTAATTAATTTACAACTTCGCATTTCACCATTTTTCTCATAGCGCGAAGAACAAAAATGAAAGCTGTCATTAGTCATTAGTCATTCATTAGTCATTAGACTCATTAGTCATAAACATAATCATAGAGTTATACCTACTATAGAGGCGCTAAGCCATACAAATGTTTTCGAAATCAAAGATGTTCGAAATTAGTCATGTGTGTTACAGATAATAATATATATGATTTAACAAACAGATTGGGATGGACTCATCAAGTGGGATAGGAAGACGGCATAACTGTAGAAGGAGAATTGGGAAGGGAACGAGCGTGTTCTTTGTCAATAGGGAACAATCTTAGTATAGGACTTTTATGGAATTTTTATACATGTAACTATTTTTAGTAAAGTATTATACTGCCCTGAAGAAGCTACGGTTGTAGCGAAACCCGGTCGGCATAAAGTATAAAAATAAAAGTGGTGTTTACAAAGTTTTGTTTTATTTTAAATTATAATGTCACATCACTGCTTCATAATCTTCATATGAACAAAAATCTTTTTCGTTCCCAGAACTACTCCTTCTTTTCCCTAAAAAGACCCATCACACAGCATCCCAAAAGATGACAAAGGCATTTAGGGATTTTTTCTCAGGTGTGGAGCTAATGTAAGAAAAAATAAAAATTAACCAATAATTACACAGATCAACAAAATTAATATGTTTTTGATACGAGTATCTCTGCGGATTTTTATATTTTCAAGTACCCAGTTTACGGATATCTTCATGAAAGTACTGAATTGGCTCTGGTTTTTATGATTTTGGCGTATCTTATAACTTTATTACATAGTATCATTGACGTATAATAGTATAAATCAAAGTCGCTACCGCTGTCTGTACGATTATATCTTTTAAACTACGCAACAGATTTTCACACGGTTTTCACCAATAGATAAAGTGATTTATGAGAAAGGTTTAGGTATATAATTTGTCAAGGTTTTGTGTAAATTGGTGAACACAGCGAGCAGCGGGCTGGCAAGCGGGTAGTGTGGATTTGACATTTATGCAAATTAACAGATGGCATTGGTAATAAAGGTTAGGCAATGGCGTTATTAAAGTAGATGGCGTTGTGTTGACTTAACAGTGGGTCCAGGTTCATGGGGTGAGGTCCGTCGGGGTCTTGGCTGCAGATGCTTTTTTGCAACTTCAGTATTTCAAACATAAATATACCTATCTGGTTTAAAAATCGTTTTGGTTACATTAAAAAAAAGAAACACGACAACAAGTATTTAAAAATGATATAATTAAACAGGCGGTTAATAAGATATCAATGAATAACTTCATAATTATGATGTACAGTTCATGCGGATGCGGGATGCAGCGAGAGCCGAATTGCGGCCCTTCGTTTTATTATTGTTACATCGGCCATATATCACGTGCCGTCCGAGTGTGCCACGCGCCACGCCGCCTCGTAGAAAAGCGCGGCCCGGGGACAGTCCGTTTGAACAATGCTTTTACAGCGTGTCAATTTAAAAAATATATTTCTACAATGAAAGGGGTGTTTACGCATTTAATTATTTATTAAAATATATTTTTTATTAATAATTACATTTATTGCGTAACATATTATAAGTTGATAATATTAGTAAAAAATAATTGTTACGCAACAAATATAATTATTTTTTATCAATATGTAATTATATTAATGGCGTAACATAGGTAATACACGTTTATTCTCAGGTAAATTAATTTTTAAATTTTTGTTTATCGGTTTAATTATTCTGTAAACTGTCATTCCTATTTGTTTTATTTTAGGGAAATCAACACAGGTTAGGTACATAAATCAGTTAAGTATAAAATTGAAGGTAATCACAAAAAGCAATTACATATAGATTTCCCCGTGGGTAATTATTACACATGTTTAATAAGAAGCAAATACCGACTTTGTTATGTGACATTAGTAGATGCGGGAATGGGTACCGCCGCCCCGGGAACCTTTATTGGATAATCAACACCTCTGCCATAGGTCACCCCGAGTGGTTCGCTACGTTTGGTGATTTAGCAGGGGTGCCCGGGTTCATGGGGTGAGGTTTGTCTAGGTCTTGGAGGCGGATGACCAGGACGCACTGAACCCCAGATTCCTACCCACCCCGGTAACCCTTTTTCTTCCCAGAACTCTCCTCACCTTCCTTTCCTTAAAAAACCCTCCACACAGCATCCCAAAAGATGACATAGGCCCTGAGGGAAAGTACGTGGATTTTATTACAAAGCTATTGCCGGGTTGTCCGCCCCCCGCAGAGCCTAGCAGCAAAAACTGCTAGTTAGGTACTAACTAACTAACTAACCATCACGCCGTTTTGCGGCAGGGGTAGGCAGAGAGGACGGACCGCCAAACGACTCGCTCTTGGCACACATTCATTGCCTCGTTCACATTCATACATCGTCTCATACATGCTCTTCTATTATTCTGACTCTTGACATGGCCCGACTCAAGTATCTGATTCACTTGGTCGTGCCATGTCTTTGAGCGTCCTCGACTTCTTCTGCCTCTTCTTCACATTTGCATAATTTATTCTCTATACATTTCTTTCCTCGTTCATTCGCTTCACATGCCCAAACCACCGGACCGTCCCTTTCTTAATCTTACACATCACGCTTACATCGGTCTTGCATTCTTTGCGGATCTCCACATTTCTCACACGATCGCACATGGTTTTACCACACATTGGCCTCAGGGATCTCATTTCTACCGCATGCAGTCTACTTTCATCCTTCCTCTGCCAGTTCCATGCCTCACTGCCACACATCAGGGTAGGTACAAGCACTCCGTTATGGACGGCTAGTTTAGCTTCTTTTGACAGTTTTTTGTTGGTGTCAACGGCGTTCAGTCCTCCATTTATAGAGTTACCTGCATTCACCCTTCTTTCAATATTTTTATCAACCTTCTCATCTCTCGTAACTGCTAGTTACTGCTTCTAAAAATGCAGTGGGAGGGATAGATTCATACACCCGTCACTCTTAAACACTGACCCTCAAACTCCTACCCACCCCTTATAAATTTCAATTTCCCATATCTTTTTCTTCCTCCTTTCATAAAAAGACCCTCCACATAGCATCCTCAAAGATAACATAGGTCCCAAAGGGAATTATTTTCCCCAGGTCCTCCTGTGTTAAAAAAATCATTTCTAAATAATAAAAAAATGTATTTTACGCTTATATTTTTTCTGAAGTACACAAAAAACACAATTATTTTTCTACTCAAAAAAAGATAGGAAACGTTCTAATTTAACAAATAATGCATTTTTTGGGAATACTTAATGAAAAATAATTTGTTCTTTTCCCCATCTCCTTCCCCCTCCCGACTTGCTTCAGCTTCACAACATACTCGTACGTATCCCAATTGGCTCCAGGCGGTTGGGAGCAGTTGTGACTCTTATGTTTGTAGGTATTTACAAAAAAACATCAGCGTGTTCGATTCACACGCGATAGAAGAGAAACCTTCTAAAAACTTATGTAAGTAAACAAGAGTGGGGAGGCTACCGAAGTACCTCACAAAGAGGAGACCGATTATACTTTCTCATTTTCTCGCAAGCTAACTCCTATAAAGGGATGTGTCTGTCTCTTTTTAATGTTGCAATTTTTTATAAAATATCCTATATTATAATGTTGTCATACGAAAAGCTTCGGTTTCGTTGTTCGGTAATAACATGATGCTCGTAGTACATAGAGTTATACTATATGTATATCTTTGTCGTAGTATAATATTGCTTCATGTTCCATAGTTTTTTTTAATGTGAATACCGCACAAGAGTCCCACGTGCTCCCGCCTGGAGCCAGTGAGACTATGGCATCCCCAATTGGGTTATGTTGTGAGGCTCGAGGTAAGTGGGGAGGGGAAGGAGATAGGTAGAGGAAGGTGGGGAAGTACCTGGCTATTCTGATCTAGTAACAAAACGACTAAAGTCATTTCAAATTAGCTTGGGGGTTTGGGTACCGCCGTCCCGGGAACCATTTATTGGATAACAAAGACCCATACAAAGGCCACTCTAAGTGTTTCGCTATGTTTGGTGACTTACTCGTAGCAGAGGACCAAGGGCCGCCAAGGGGGTGAGGTTTGTCCGGATCTTGGCGGCTGATGCTTTTGCCCACCAACTCCGTGGCATGCCGGATCAGGACAGACTGGTGGAGACAGACCTTTTGACCTCTCCAGCAAACTCTCTCGGTACATCGCCTTGTATCGCAGTGGGAGGGACAGATTCATACATACGCAGCTGGTGAGCAGACACATCCGCCACCAAGACCCGGACAAACCCCATCCTATGAACTCGGACACCCTGCTACGTAAGCTGACTTTACGTAGTGAATCACTTGGGGTAACCCATTGTAGAGGTGTTGGTTATCCAATAATTGGTTCACGGGGCGGCGGTACCCATACCCGCCAAAAGTATGAGGGGTTGGGAGGATTTTGGGGGTCAGTGGGTCCATTAGTGACGGACTTGTGAATCCATTCCTCTCAATGCGGTGCAAGTCGATGGGTCAAGAGCAAGAGAGTTCGGCTGGAGAGGTCAAAATTCCCTCCCTCCCTCCCCACAAATAATGTCGGCTAACACATCCACCGCATCAAGAAACAGACAAACATCACCCCATGAACCCGGGCATCTCTGCGAAGTCACCAAACGTAGCGAATCATTTGGGGCGGACTATGGCAGGGGTGTAGATAATCCAATAAATGGTTCCCGGGGCGGTGGTGGCGGTGCCCATGCTGGTCTACCAAATTGAAAATACGTACCTATTATATTTATAATATTTCCAAATATATTTATTACTTGTTAGGTAAGTAGGTAGGTACCTGTTAATTCTACTCATTGTTTTTTTTTTTCGAAATTATCTTTTATGTTAGAAGAAGTACAATACAATATGTTACAATAATATATTATTAATTCTTATTATTAATAATAATTATACTACCGTAAGAATTCTTCTTCTGCAACGGAGCACGGAGTCCTTCCGCAGAATATCACGTGTTATTTGAATGTGCCCTGTCTAGCTTCTGAAGGCACCGCGTAATAAAAGTCGCCTATCTACAGTTGAAATGGTACGTTTGAAACAAACTTTCTGCTCGCCTTGGACCGGATGCATGAACAACAACAAAAAATATGCAAAATATATTATACAGATAATAATAATAATATGACATTTGTGCGCAGTTTTGTATTATTTCACTTCAAGTGCGCTCTACTGTGATTAACTTAAAAATATTTTTTTGTTTTTATTTTTAACTTTGTGAATAAAAATAAAAATATTCATCCTAGACTTGCAGAAAAGGTCAATAGATTTTTTTTTCTTTATATGAGTTCCGCACAGGAGGCCATGAGGAAAATAATTTCCCTCAGGGCCTATGTCATCTTTGGGGATGCTGTGTGGAGTTTTTTTAAGGAAAGGAAGGAGAGGAGAGTTCTTGGAAGGAAAAGTTTTTAAGGGGTGGGTGGGAATCTGGGGTTCGGTGTGTCCTGATCATCCGCCTGTAAGACCTAGACAAACCTCACGCCATGAACCCGGGAACCCCTGCTAAATCACCAAACGTAGCGAACCACTTGGAGTGACCTATGGCAGAGGTGTTGGTTATCCAATAAAGGTTCCTGGGTCGGTGGTACCTGGTACCCTAATTACGCCTCTCAAATTGTATGTATTAAATGTCGATGTCGCATATTAAAAATCTAGATAGCATTTAGTTCGGGTTGAATCTTGCAATCATTTTTTTTTTCATGAGCTCCACACAGGAGGCCCTGAGGAAAATAATTTCAATCAGGGCCTATGTCATCTTTGGGGATTTTGTGTGGAGGGTTTTTTAACTCTTCCGCAGCCAAGTGGGGCCGAAGGTAGTACCCAAAATTACTATCCTCCTTATATCAACTAAAATACTTGAAATATTTTGATAAGATTATACGTATTCCTGCGCAAAGGATTAATACATAAGTTGGCATTTAAAAAAAAAAATGTAAAAAAATCGTAGATCGCAAGAAAAATATTTTGTCAAAAAATAGGTAATATTCCTTGCCTAAACAAAAATTACTTGCGTGGCGGAAACAGAAACCATATGCATAAGTCAGTAGGTATAATAAACCTAGCCCTAGCGCGCCGTGACTGGCACCGACTTACCTACAAAATATTTTATTACACCTCTTACAAGGAAGCGGATGATAAATTATACGATAGGTATGTACCTATGTATAATTATGCTTTAATACATATATGTTATTATTATACATGTATTCCGGAAATATGTCAACGGATTTAAAAATACATAGGTATATCCAATTTTTAGCGCGCTTCATTATATTATATTGATAATGATATTTCGCCAGTTCCGAAAAATCCGATGAAAGATATAGTTATAGTTTTCGTCCATATCAGACAATAATTCTATCAAAGTTGATATCAAAATAACTCGTTGCTCTTCAAAAACAAAACTTCAAAGTAATATTCGTAATAAATAATATGTGCGCAACGTGACACCTCACCCATAATCTGTCGAAAATTTCGACAGATTCGACGATTTCGACTCGAAATACAATCAATCGTAGACGGTGTCTGTGCCCATCTGAGGTACAGTTAGCACGGAATGAGCCCCAGTGGAACCAATATCTTTGTCTGATTTTTCTGTCTCCAGATTTTTGATTGAGTTTCGCTAATATTGTCTCCATAATTAAATATTAAAAATAATCTTTTTCATCCATTATCAATAAACTCACGTATTCATGAATAAATACCGCGAACGATGAAAACGACAAATAAATATTAACATATCTTGCTCTGGATTCTAGCGTTTTTAGTCTATGTATTATCTATGTCAATTTATTTTTTTTCATTATCATTATTAAGATCG
The DNA here is from genome assembly GCA_917563855.2 of Limnephilus lunatus. Lineage (NCBI taxonomy): Eukaryota > Metazoa > Arthropoda > Insecta > Trichoptera > Limnephilidae > Limnephilus > Limnephilus lunatus. The sequence goes on along the minus strand of OU830598.1, from coordinate 70,003,995 downwards.
CTAAATGTATTTTTAAATGTATTTTGAAGCCATAAGTATTTGAAATATAAATTACAAAATACCTCAGCATCAGGTAATTGAAATACCAATTACAAAATACATTTTTAGGAAGTAATTAAAATACAAATACAAAATACGTAAGTATTTGAAATTTACAAATAATTTTACAAAATTAAGGGAACATAATCGGAGACGGGACATTTTCAAGTAGTGACGTCACAAGCTCAAATATAGGATTTATTTATTTAAAAATAAAATAAAACTATACATATCTAAAAAAAGTTACTAACATTTTCGTAATCTTAGTAAAAAAATCTATCCACACAATTTTTTCCAAGTCGTTATGAGATCAATGCAAGTGGCCTATTATTAGTGACTAGAAATGAAACGGATTTTAAATATGTAAGCTCCGCACAGGAGGCCCTGAGGAAAATAATTTCTGTCAGGACCTATGTCATCTTAGGGGATGCTGTGAGGAGGGTCAAGGGGAGGATAGGAAGTTCTGGGAAGGAAAAAGGTATGAGGGGTGGGTGGGAATCTGGGGGTCAGTGTGTCCGGGAGTGACGGACGTATGAATCGATCCTTCCAACTGCGGTGCAAGGCAAAGGGGCGAGAGAGTCCGACTGGAAAGGTCAAAAGATCAGCAGGTGGGCAGACGCATCCGCCGCCAAGACCCAGACAAAATTCACCCCGTGAGCCCGGGCACCCCTGTTAATCACCAAACGTAGCTAGCCACTTGGGGTGACCTATGGCAGAGGTGTTGATTATCCAATAAAAGATTCCCGGGGCGGCGGCACCCGTACCCGCCTCCCAAATTCCCGTATGTTGAAAAGTTAAGAAAATCACAAAAAATATAAATCCATCCACAACGCCATCTCTGATACTGACAAAATTACGGATAGTTGCGCGTCGATAATTGCTTAATTGTGTAATTATGAAATTTTATTAATAAAAAAATGAATATAATTCAACAGTTATTGATTCTGAGGCGGTACGAAGTTCGTCGGGTCAGCTAGTTTATAATATAATTAAGGCTGTCCAGTGTCCAATCATTCAAGCAAATAAAATTATAATATATATTGCCGTTCAAAGATGGCGCCACTTCCGTTCGCATCTCGCCACGAACGCTTTCAGAATGTACGTTTAAACCCGGCTTTCCAGTTTCGCCGTCAAGCATCGCTTCTCTTCTCGGCCTGTTGGCTAAGATCAAAGTGTAGTATCTGGACCAGTATTACAAACTGAATTTTGGGATGTTTTTGTTGGGGGATTCCTCCACCCTCCACGACCTCCACTCCTGTCGCGGGTTGTAGGTTCAGGTTGTATTATGACGAATGACAAATTTCTAGGTTGTGTATTGGTGTGTGTGCCCTCATTTATATATACTTTGAAACAAATTGATTATATTATATAATAATAAAATATGTAAGCCTCCTGGGGTGGAGCCCCAAAATTCCTGAAGAAACTCAAAAAACCCTTGACCGGCACCGGCAAATAGTCAGGAAACGCGCGCCCGACATATTTACACGGTTGAAATTTGTCACGCGAGAACGCCTCGTTTCTACGACTCGTTCCTGAGTTCAACAGCTCGGATGTGGAATGATTTGCCGGCCTCTGTGGTTCCTCCCTCCTACAACATGGGTCTCTTCAAGGCCCATGTTCACTCCTGCCTCTCCTCAAAACGACCCTCCACGCAGCATCCCCAAAGATGATATTATAGGCCCTGAGAGAAATTATTTCCTCCGGGCCGTGTGGAGTTAATGTTAAAAAAAGTCATTTATTAATGTTACCTATGTATAAAAAAAATCATACAAAACTTTTATTTTTTATGTGACACCTCACAAGAGAGCCCCCGTCCTTACATTGTACAGACAGGGGAACTATGTCACCACCCAGTTGGGCAGCGTTGTGAGGCGGGTTAAGGTAGGGGCTGTAGGAAGGGATTTGTTAATGCGGGTCTTGAAGAGGCCCGGATTATATGAGGGAGGAAAAACAGATACCGTTAGCTCGTTCCGCATACGAGCCGACTTACACAAAAACGAATAGAAGAAACGAGCCGTTCTCATAAAGCCAACATCAACTGTGCAAGGGTGTTTTGCCCGCGTCGTCGAGTTTCACGCACGTGCACCGGTGCACCGGGGATCAATGCTGCAAGCTCCTTAGAGCGGGCTCCATTGAAGTATCTGTAGAACAGACACAGCAAGCCCATATTGCGTCTGTGCTTTCGAGATTATTATTTGCACAAAGCAAAATATAAAATATTTTTATTGGATTATTTAATTTTTTTTTTATATACCATGTTAATTTATTCATATAAATATCTAATGAGAAAAAATGATTTAACTAAATAAAAAAATAAAATTGTTCTGAAAATGCAAATTTCTCCGACATAAATAAACTAAAAAAGAATATAAACGTAAAGTAGGTATGTATCTGGGTTCTTAGCCATTTCCAATCGAAAATTCCAAAATCAAAGAACGATACGCTAGTGACATCTATTACATATTTTACAACTTATGGCCCAAAGAATGCGTTGTGTATAATTTTGAAGATGGCTTCAAACTATGCATTACATATATAATGCAAAACGATACTTCGGGGTCAGATACTTTGGGCCTGTCCTCAAAGTATACAAATGTCCCTGAAGTATCGGCAAGGTAGAATAAATGACCTCAAACCATGCGCTTCACATATATATATATATATTGACCTCTTCTCGTAATATGCTGATCCAGTAAGAAGTTATTTGACAGTGTTGATCCACCTTTAACACCGAATAACTTGGCTTTAATGGATTACTTCTGTATGAATTTGCAACAACGTTACATTAAATAGCAAGGTTGCCAGTTTCCCAGTAAAAGTAAACGAAATACTACACATAAAATTTTCGATGTTTGTATGGAAATCATACGCTTCGTAACTGTTGATCCGCCCAATTTACCATGCGTTGATGATCCGCCCAAATTGCCATGCGTTGTTGATCCACATAATCGTATATCTTATGTACCTATATGTGCTTTTACTATAAAATTGTTGATCTGACAATGACCAAGCAGAATGGCGTTCAAGATGGCGTTATGAACGAAGCCTTCTGATTGGTCATAAAAAAACATATACCTATATCTGGTTTTACTGCTCATTGGTTGAGCCGATATGGAAGTTGCAAAACGTAATATTATAACGGCCGCGGCACCGACTTGAAAAATATATCTTTCTGTATTTTATAAAATTCTAATAATATACTTCCGCGGGTTTTTGTTGCTAGGCTCCGCCGCCCGGGAAACATTTATTGGATAAACACATCTGTCATACGTCATCCCAAGTGGTTCGATACTTTTGATGACTTAGCAAGGGTGCCCGGGTTCGAGGGGTGATAATGCGTTGCATTACGATCTTGGCTACGAATTCGGAAGTCGCAAGTTCAAATTTTGGCGTGCGCAATAAATTTTACTTTGATAAATATATATGATTCCTCGATAATGCATTGCATTATGATCCTTGACTACGAATTCGGATGTCGCAAGTTCAAAATTGGCGTGCGCAAGTAAATTTTATTTTGTTAAATTTGTATAATTCCTCGATAACGCGTTGCATTACGATCTTGGTTATGAATTCGGAAGTCACAAGTTCAAAAATAATAAACTTTATGTTGGTAAATATTTAGATATAATTCCTCGATAATGCGATGCAGTACGATCTTGACTACGAATTCGGAAGTCGCAAGTTCAAAATTGGCGTGCGCAAGTAAATATAATTTTGATAAATATCTACGTATGATTACTCAATAATGCGTTGCATTATGATCCTTGACTACGAATTCGGATGTCGCAAGTACAAAATTGGCGTGCACAAGTAAATTTTATTTTGATAAAAGTCTATGTATGATTCCTCAATAATGCGTTGCATTATGAACCTTGACTACGAATTCGGATGTCGCAAGTTCAAAATTGGCGTGCGCAAGTAAATTTTATTTTGATAAATATCTATATATAATTCCTCAATAATGCGTTGCATTATGATCCTTGACTACGAATTCGGATGTCGCAATTTCAAAATTGGCGTGCGCAAGTAAATTTTATTTTGATAAATATCTATGTATTATTCCTCAATAATGCGTTGCATTATGATCCTTGACTATGAATTCGGATGTCGCAAGTTCAAAATTGGCGTGCGCAAGTAAATTTTATTTTGTTAAATTTTTATAATTCCTCGATAACGCGTTGCATTACGATCTTGGTTATGATTTCGGAAGTCACAAGTTCAAAAATAATAAATTTTATGTTGGTAAATATTTAGATATAATTCCTCGATAATGCGTTGCGGTACGATCTTGACTACAAATTCGGTAGTCGCAAGTTCAAAATTGGCGTGCGTAAGTAAATTTTATGTTGATAAATATCTATGCATGATTCCTCAATAATGCGTTGCATTGTGATCCTTGACTACGAATTCGGAGGTCGCAAGTACAAAATTGGCGTGCACAAGTAAATTTTATTTTGATAAATATCTATGTATGATTCCTCAATAATGCGTTGCATTATGATCTTTGACTACGAATTCGGATGTCGCAAGTTCAAAATTGGCGTGCACCAGTAAATTTTATTTAATAAATTTGTTTTATTCCTCGGTAACGCATTACAATACAGTCGTAAGTTCATATTGTATTTTATTTTGATAATATATGTATATGCTCGGGTTCAAGGGATGAGATTTGTCTAGGTCTTTGCGGCGAACGGGTTTGCCCACCTACTGCGTTACGGACTGGATCGGGAGAGACTGGTTGAGGGAGACCTTTTTTCTTACATTAGCTCCACACAGGAAGCCCTGAAGAAAATAAATCCCCTCAAGGCCAATGTCATCTTTAGGGATGCAGTGTGGAGCGTATTTTTAGGAAAGGAAAAAGAGGATGTTCAGGGAAGGAATGGGGTAGTAGGTGTGAGTAGGAATCTGGGGGTCAGTATGTCTAGGAGTGACGGACGTGTGAATCCATCCCTCCCATTTCGTTGCAAGGCGATGTTCCGAAAGGTTCCATGTCAACTCAGAAATAAACCAACTCATTATAACTCAGAACCTCCTTAGAAAGGTCATTAAATGCTATGAAAATATAATTTTAAAAAAGCCGGTAACCCTAACCTAACTTAACCTATTCAACCTATGTTTTCTGAAGTGCTTCTCAGTATGTTTCATTATGAGTTGTTCCACCGTTCACCGTTCCGAAAGGCGATCATTCTAATCTAACACACTTCTACTATCTACTACACTATAAAGAGGTAAGATTTGTTTGTTTGTTTGTTTGCATTGAATAGGCTCCGAAACTACTGAACCGATTTGAAAAATTCTTTCGCTGTTGGGAAGCTACACTATCCCCGGTTGACATAGGCTATATGATATTTTCAAAAAAAATTAGGGATCGTTACTAAAAGTCCAATAATGTAACCCAAGGTGTATAAAAATTACCTAAAATATTCTTTACATCGCGTGCGCTGCGAAAACTATTAATGATAGAATAAAATAATGTAAAACGACTTTGTAGAACACATCATTATTTACAAAAAAGGTCGCGACAGCATATGTCTAACTATTATGGTTATGCCACAATAATTATTCTTTTATTTTAAAAAAATTATTAAAATGTCGCGCTTGAAAAGGCTATTTATTTGTATCTTGGTTTTAATCCTTATCAAAATAAATTACTTCATATTCAAGACTGTTTCAATATCTGTATACAACTTTTTGAATTATTTAATAAAATCTTTCTTTTTTATTGCTTTTGTGTGATATAGGTATGCAATAATACTTCAAACCAAATTTTTTTTACCAAGGTTTTTCTAATAAAGCACCGATAAAAATCGTCATCTATGAAGACCTATCTTTTTTAATTTAAAGACAATGTACTTAAATAAAATAGTATTCAAGCGTACGAAAACACACAACTTTTGAATAAAAAAACATGTTCCATGGATAAACCGTTGGTAGAATGCCAGTTTACTCCCTCTCTACATTTTTTTTATAATACATTACTAAACAACCTTTAGGCTAGTAATTCTGAGGCAAAATGAATTGGGATATGGAGGACATTTTTTTAAAATCGATGTGGACGGGGAATAATTTTAAATATGGGGAGAAATTTTAAATCGATGTATATGGGACGGGGTAAATGAAATACAGTTAATTACAAATAATAATATTATTTTATTTATTTATTTGTTTACGACTTGATGGATTTTACATGTGATTAAATTGTACAGGAGCATTATAACAAGTATATAGCATAATAAGAAGTACATAATACATAAAATAATAAACAGAGCATGAGAGACATAAGTAGGCACAACACAAGTGTTTATTTCATAAAAAAATATTTTGCATTATGATAAACTAATAATTATTATCTACTCTAAAAACAAACTAAATCTAAACTAAAAGCTACGAATCCGGTGGTTGAATTCCTTTGTACAATTCACTTATCGAATACTCATACCTCTCATACACAATGAGTATTCGATAAGTGAATTGTACAAAGGTTGGTTGAATTCCTTTGTACAATTCACTTATCGAATACTCATTGTGTATGAGAGGTATGAGTATTCGATAAGTGAATTGTACAAAGGAATTCAACCAGCGGATACGTAGTTTTTAGTTTCGTAGTTTTAGTTTGTTTTTAAGGTAGATAATAATTATTAGTTTATCATAATGCAAAATATTTTTTTATGAAATAATCCCTTGAAAAGAAGTTTACCAAATTTAGTCTCAATAAAATAATTAATAATGTGCAATAAAAGCGTCGATCAAGTATAAAGTATAATAATTTTTTTTTTTAAATGTTACACAATCAAATACGGGTACTGTAAAAATGTAATTATATAAAATAAGATTCCAAATATTATAATCAATAATTATCAGCCTGAAACACTCATCTACATTGAAAAAATCTTCCGAGAAAAGATACTGGCCGCCAACGGGAATTGAACCCGTGACCATCTGATTGCCGGTCAGCAGCTCTGACCACTGAGCTATGGCGGCTTATCTAATACCCGCCAAAGCCATAAGCCGCCATAGCTCAGTGGTCAGAGCTGCTGACCGGCGATTTGCCTACAGCAACACATTTGAGCTACAGCTCAATTCTTATGAACTTTGATCGGTACGGTACTTGAACTACATTAAAAAATTGGTTTGGTTTAAGTCAAACCGGTAAACTACTATCCGGTGAACTTTGGTTTAAAGTGAAACCGGTAATCTACAATAATTTGATGAACTTTGGAGTCACACCGGTAGTCAAACAGTTGAGCTTTCACACCCTTCAGCCTCACAACATATCCCAATTAGGGATGCAATAGTCCTACTGGCTACGAGCATTGGAGGTTATTATCCACCACTTACCCGCCCTGGTATAAGTAACAGATGGTTACTCCTTCAAGGCTCTCGCAAGGACTCTAATTTTTTTGAAAGAACGAAGCTACATTTAGTTTAGAAAGAATTTCACAAAAAATCTAAAACACGATCTGGTTTGGGAGTGTACTTCATAGTATTATTCATTTACTTATAAAGTTTTTCAGCCACGCAATATGTTGTATGGGGACACCGTAGTTCAATTGATAATAACCGGATAATGATTAATTGTTAAAATTATTAATCTTTTATGCTGACGAAGATAACATTGTTTTTGAAACATGTCGATAATATTAATAAAATAGTGGTGTTTACAAAATTACTTATTCTCATTGAAGCAATAATGAAGCCACAAAGTTTATTTGCGAAGTTTGAAGAAAAAAAAATTACCTACACTTCATATTTGATTTCGAATGTGCATCATGCACTAATTAATATACACGATAAACAGACGTCATGATTACAGACATTGCCAAGTCTGGCGGTGATTATAACACTATTCACATTGATTAATATTATAGTTTTCCCATAAGTTTTGGAGTAGAAAACTGTATTTCCTGTAAATGTTCAACAGAAATTATGGTCACCTCTGGTCGGAAATCGTTTGTTTACTTTTAAAATTAATATGTATCACAATATTTTAACCACTCAGGTATTTTGCGATTATGCAAGTTTTTTGTCTTAAACGAACTGCCAGATTTATAAAACTTTGTGTTATTTCCGCTTCACAATTAAGGGTCAATAAATGGAACATATCTGAACGTAGCCGAATACTAAAACCTGTCACACATCTGCCGGATCTGCCCTGATGAAGGACACTGCAACGCTGTCCGAAACGTCGGCCAAAGAAGGAGGTAGCGCAACACGGTATAACACCCCATAAACAAATAACAGAAAAAAACTAAAAACTTGAAACGTTTGTTTGAAATAAGGTTTCAAATTGTTATATTACAAAAAAATATTAACATTTATAAATATTAAAATTTAGAAAGCAAACATAAAAATATTGTAAAAATGACTCACGCGATGTTTTTATGTGAAAACGGTACTAAAATCACTGATTATGTAAAAATAACACTTATTCTATTGAATAAATAAACAATTTTGTCACCTACCTTTTACCATTTCATACAAGAATATTTAAAAAATTAATAATGTCTAACAGCGCGTAGGTGATTTGGGGGTGAAAACTGTTTCTACAAAATTAGTATTTTTTATGTACTTCTATGGACAACTTTGAATAGAAATGTGAAGCATTCAATATGGATCTTCTACTTTTTGTTTTAGGGTTATCACTAGAACAAAAACAGAGTTATAACGACTTCTGTGGGAACACACGAAAAAACGCGCTTATTTTACGGCTATTGTTATATATATTAACACGCTTACGTATCCGAGTGGTTGAAATATTCTAAAAACCATTGTATTAAAGACCGGATGTCGGTAACTTGATATATTCATGTTGCCGCTATTTAAAAATATATCTGAATATTATTTTAAATTTTTAGCAAATCTACAGTGTGGTAACAAATTCAATAAAAATTAATCAATTTTTACGATTATGTTTTATGTTAAAACTTATTTCACAGTAGCCTCATTAGTATTAATTAATGAAAATGTGGGCCGAACTGCATTGGCAAATTTTATTTATTACATAAACATAAAATTTCAGGGACAGAAAGAATCGACTGTGTACCAAGTTTCATCTCGATTATGTGACGGAAAGTGGATTTTTTAGACTTTTGAGACTCAAACAAACTCAGAATTCCAAGTAAATGTGATACTTAAGAGGAATATAAACGCTAGAAGTATTTCGATTCTCGTGCCTGCAAAATTTGCAATCGAGCGTCTTATTTGCGCGCGGCAAGTAAGCGAAAAAGTGGTTTTTATTTATTTTGTCCATAATTTTATAAGAGTGAAAAAAAGTTAGAACATAGAAAACCTCAAAAATGGTCTTACCCATAAAGGAGTATTTTTATAAAAATGTTTCTTGTATTACTTCATAGTTAAGTCATGAAAAAACATTTTTTTAGTGGTTTACGCTTATTTTGTTTTTGTTATGTAAATAATAATTTTATTCTAATTCCATTACATAAAAAACCTAGTAAAAGCTTCAATTTATCCGTAGCATATTTTTTGATGTTGATACTGTAAGCCAATTCGTCATAAAGATTAATCTAAATAGGATTTCACGTATAACTTCACCTTAAAAGAACGCCTCTATATTATATGTAGATGGCGCGAGTTTAATTATTTTAGCGTAAAACTTTTTTTTTTAAGTTGTGCTTTAAAATATTAAGATGAATTAATTGTTTGCGCCCGTACAGTTGCAATATGAATATGAATAAATAGTTTTTTTGGTTTGAATAAATCTTTCAAGAAAGGCGTACAAATACAATAATGGATTGAATTACCGATACAATATGGTATTTGTTTGCCATTTTTGAAAGATTTATTTAAACCAAAAAAACTATTTATTCATATTCATATTACGCATGAATGGGCGCTAACAATTCATTCATCTTAATAAGGCACTACTTGTAAAAAGCGTGTTCCCTAAAATAATTAAACTTGCGCCATCTATGAAAGAGTAGATTGTGAAATCTTTTTAATATCACTTTAATATAAAAAGGCTGCTCCTTGGCCGTCGCCGTCGTAAGAAAGTATTAATTATGATTTCTAAAATATTTTCTTAAGTAAGGTAAAAACAATGATATAATTTTTTTTTTTTTTAAACTAAGCTAGTCATTCCCGAGATAGTATACTTTTAGTTAAAAACTAGCAGACCAGGCCACATGTTGCTGTGACTAACGAAACACAACGCCATCACAACGCCACGCCACTACCCAACCTTTATAACCAACGCCATCTGTTAAATCAAATCGACACCGCCCGCTTGCTGCCGACTGCCCGATGCCCACTGCCTGCTTGCCAGCCCTATTTCAGCCAATTAACACAAAACCTTGACAAATTATATACTCTAAAACCTTCCTCATGAATCACTCTATCTATTGGTGAAAACCGCATGAAAATTTGTTGCTTAGTTTAAAAGATCTAAGCGCACAGACAGCGGAAGCGACTTCATTTTATACTATGTAAAGGTAACACAATTTTTTGCCCAAAAAAATAACATAATAAATACCTACTCTAAAGAACTACTTTTCGAAAAAAATGTCCTTACTTATTAAAACGTGCTTTATTTTTTAAACAACTGATAAACAAAAATATACCACACATAATTTCATTTTTCTCAGTTAAAACGCAATTTTTAGTAATGGGATATGCGATTAGATGTTTTTAAATATTTAAAAAAGCGGGATTTCAATGGTTTTTACTTCGGGCATTCTTCATTGAAGTTCAAAGTTGATAAGCTTTTAGCCATTCCAAATAATAAAAACATCTATATAAATAAAATAATTAAAAAAGAAAAAATCGATAATTATTTTCTTCCAAACATTTTTAAACACCCAGTTTGTTTTGAACACCTGCACTCATGCCTAGCCAGAAGTGTGAACGGGCTCTACCACCCACAATGATAATCCACACTATGGAAACTATTTTCAAGGCACTCCGTAAAAAATGATACCGAACGAGTTGGTTTAATTTTTACGTAAAAGTAAAGAAAATACATTGCTGTGAACCGTTTTGAAATATTTGACATTTGTAATCCATTGAAGATATGCATGTTACATGATGTATGTTTTAAAATATTTTTGGCAGCAATTCAGCAAACCTACATACATTAATATTATATTTTCGTTTTTTGTTTTGTGTTGGCTACCTCCTTCTTTAGCAGACGTTTCGGACAGCGTTGCAGTGTTCATCGTCAGGGCGGATCCAGCAGATCCGACGATGTCTGCGACAATCTGCCGGATCTGCCCTGATGATGGACACTGCAACGCTGTCCAAAACGTCGGATAAAAAAGGAGGTAGCGCAACACGGCATAACACCTAAAAAACAAACAACGAAAATGCTTTTGGCCGTGAAAATCTAAAAACTTATCATTAATATTATAGGTATATTGGGAAGAGGATTACGCACACCACCGCCCCGGGAACCATTTATTGATTAACCAAACCTTTGCCATAGGTCATACCAAGCGGTTCACTACTTTCAGTGACTTAGCAGGGGTGCCCAGGTTCAAGGGGTGAGGTTTGTCTAGGTCTTTGAGGAGAATGTGTTTGCCCACTTACTTCATGGCAGGCCAGAACGGGAGAGACTGATTGAAGGAGACCTAACCTAGAACTCTTCTATTGGACTCTCTCAACCCAATTTGGGAGGTTGAGAGAGTCCGATTTGTTCCATCGCCCCGGGAACCATTTATTGGATAACCAACACCTCCGCCATAGGTCACCGCAAGAAACTCACTACGTTTAGTGACTTAACAGGGATTCCCGGTTTTAAGGGGAGAGGTTTGTCCAGGTCTTTGCGACGAATGCGATTGCCCACCTACTGCGTGGCGGGCCAGGTTGGGAGAGACTAATTGAAAGAGTCCTAACCTAGAACTCCCTCAACTCGCCTCTCAACTGGGAATAACATGGGAGGTGGATAAGTGTATCGTCGCCCCGAGAACCATTTATTGGATAACCAACACCTCTGCCATAGGTCACCCCAAGTGGTTCTCTCTGTTCGGTGACTTAGCGGGCGTGCCCGATTCCTCGGGTAAGATTTGTCCAGGCCTTGGCGATGGATGCCTCTGCCCACCTGCTGCGTGGCGGGCCGGATCGAGATCGAGAGACTGGTTAAGGACGGCCATTAAATTTTCTGCAAGTCTAGGATGAATATTTATTTTTATTTAGAACAATGAGTTAAACTTCAAATTGTAAAATTTAAATAAATGAAGACAATATTAGCGAAACTCAATCCAAAATCTGAAACAGAAAAATCAGAAAGAGGTACGGTCACATCAGGGACTCCAAGCCAGGACCTTCGGCTTTCCGGGCAGCAGCTCTAACCATTGCGCTAAGCTAATTAATTAGTCCCCATCCGATTCTGTCATTTTTAACCGTTTCATACTTCGACTAGAAACTACCAACATTATCTTCATTTTCGTAACGCAAATTTTATTGGCTGCTATCTGTATGAAAGATTGCAAAATTCAACCAGAACTAAATATAATCTAGATAGTGTCTTGGATAAAGTTATCAATTTTTATTTAATATGCGACGTCTATTGACTTTTCTGCAAGTCTAGGAGGAATATTTATTTTTAACTATGAGTAAAACCTCAAATTGTAATTTTGTAATATAATCAAATATTTTAAGATAATTTTCACGTTCTGTTCAAGTTCCGTCATTATATCATTATAGGCCAGTTGCTCTATCAATCTGAAATAATACAGAATTTGAATAGAACTTACACAGGTCGTAAAAAAATAATTTCAAATATTTGATGAATCCGTAAAATTTTTTGAAACAACCCGTCTTTAGTTTCATTAGCTCCAGATAGAAGAGAGCATCTGGGACTATTGTGCGGTACATTCATAAAATACCTATATTAGTCCCTCGACCCGTCTCCCAACAAAGGAATATCAATTTGGAGGCGGATATGTGTAACTCCGCCCCGGGAACTATTTATCGGATAACCAACATCCTTGCCGTAGGTTACTCCAAGTGGTTCACAACGTTTGGTGACTTAGCAGGGGTGCCTGGGTTTAGAAGTTGAGATTTGTCTAAGTCTTGGCGGAGAATGCGTTTACCCACCAACTGCGTGGCGGACCGGATGGATTATGAATTCTCCAATCAGACTTTCTCAACCCTTTCCCCAAACGGGGCTATTTTTAAACTCGTGGTAACTTTAGAATAAAATGTCCGAATTGAATAATTCAAAAAGTTAAATAAAGGTATTGAAGCAGTCTTGAATATGAAGTAATTTATTTTGATAAGGATTAAAACCAAGATACAAATAAAGAGCCATTTGACGCGGCGTCATTTTAATTAAATTTTTAAAATAAATAAACACTTTTTGTGGCATAACTATAATAGTTAGACATATGCTGTCGCGAAACTTTTTGTAAATAATGATGTTTTCTACAAAGTCGTACTACATTATTTTATTCTATTGTTAATAGTTTTCGCAGCGCACGCGATGTAAAGAATATTTTAGGTATTTTTTTTACACCTTGGGCTACATTATTGGAGTTTTAGTAACGATCCCTAATTTTTTTTTGAAAATATCATATAGCCTATGTCAACCGGGAATAGTGTAGCTTCCTACCAATGAAAGAATTTTTCAAATCGGTTCAGTAGTTTCGGAGCCTATTCAATGCAAACAAACAAACAATCAAATCTTTCCTCTTTAAATAGTGTTAGATTGGTTCCATGCAAACTCAGAAAGAAACCAACTCATAATTCAGGTCATTAAGATGAAGCCATACTAAATAATGCAAAATCATACAAAATCGTATGTTTTTGTTTTGAAAATTTGACCGCTTAGACGTATTATAAATGCTTCAATTAAATACTTCGTGTAGAACATACCTTGGCCCTTAAAAATATCGGTCATTTTTTTAATGTCTTTTAATAAGCTTAGAAAAAATAAAGTATTAGGTCTATAAAAAAACATTTTTTAGTGCAAACTCTCCTACTTATAAACACTTTTTCGGATATGGTTTTATTGCATAATGTGGCAAATTCAGTTTCTTATATAGCGGAGAAACAACGTGTTAGGGTCCGCGCTGCTTGTTTTCGTGAAATCAATTTAAAAATTCCGTTTTATTACAATAAACAATGCATAAAAAAGGAATTAATGTTTTTTACAGGCTTTTACGAAATCAACATGTAAAAAAATTCTCAAATATCTTTTCCAACCTTTCCAAAAGCTTTTTCTCAAGTATTTTTAAACTCCTCCCATAAAAGGGCGTGAATTCAAATTTCGATTTTTTCCTGTACTAGTGGATCGCCTTAAAAGCTATGAAAACATGATTTTAAAATAGCCGGTAACCAGAGGCGGCCCCTGCCTTGTAGGCCAGTCAAAAAGGCTCAAAATGAGACTAACCCAAACATTAATTCCTCCGTCGATGAAATTTTGCAGTTACAATAAAAAATAAAAAATAAAACCAACCTTTATACATTATTTTATTGTATTTTTGTTATATGTTTATGGTCAGTTAGTAAATGATCTTTGATGTTAGTTTCGCAAAGTAATGTTAGTAAAATGTTAAACTTTTTTCATATTATAATATATTTTGATATTATAATATGAAAAATGAACAATAAAACGATAAAAATAAAAACTGATCCCAATTGCTGTCATTTGTAAATACATAGATATTATAATGTCTTATAATTAATATTATTATTCAACAACAGTAACTAATTTTCAATCAAATAAATAGGCATTTGTCAAAATAATTAATTAGTTAAAATAACATTGTATTACGTAAGTATTTTAAAATTAAAATGAATATAAAAGCTTACGTCTATTTCATTGATTTTAACAACGCTTTCGGAATTGCCTGTTTGTGTTGATTTCTATTGAGAATTTGAGTTACGAAAAAACCTCATTTACAATGCCACAATAATTTAAAAATAGACATTGAGTTATTTTATATTGCACTTTTATAATCAAAATCAAAAGTCAAAATCTAAATCTAAATCGAAATCGAAATCGAAATCAAAAGTCAAAATCAAATTCAAAATCAAAATCAAAATCTCAAACCAACACCAAAATCAAAGTCAAAGACCAAATCAAAATTAAAATCTCAAACCAAAACCAAAATCAAAATCAATATCCGAACTTGCGACATCCGAATTCGTAGTCAAGATCGCACTGCACTGCATTATTGTTGTATTATACAAACGTTTCAAATAAAAATTACCTCCGCACGCCACAATTCGAACTGGCGACTTCCGAATTCGTAGCCAAGATAGTGAGGCAGTGCATTATCGAGGAATTATATGTATTTATCAAAATAAAATTAACTGGCGCATGCCATTTAAACTTGCGACATCCGAATTCGTAGTCAAGATCGCACTGCACTGCATTATTGTTGTATTATACAAACGTATCAAATAAAAATTAACTCTGCACGCCACAATTCGAACTTGCGACTCCCGAATTCGTAGTCAAGGTCGCAATGCCCCTTAGATATCGTTGAATTATACATTTAAATCAAAATAATATTTACTTTCGCACGCAACAATTTGTTCTTGCGACTTCCGAATTCGTATTGATCGTAATGCAATTTGTTCTTGCGACTTCCGAATTCGTAGAGATCGTAATGCAATGCATTATCGAGGAATCATACGTATTCCCCGATAATGCATTGCATCCCCAAAGAAGACATAGGCCTTGACGGGATTTATTTTCTTCAGAGCTTCCTGTGTGGAGCTAATTTAAAAAAAATAAGGTCTCCCTCAACCAGTCTCTCCCAATCCGGTCCGTAATGCAGTAGGTGGGCAAACCCGTTCACCGCAAAGACCTAGACAAATCTCATCCCTTGAACCCGAGTAGCCCTGCTAAGTCACAAAAAATCAGTCTCTCCCAATCCGGCTTGCCACGCAGTAGGTGAGCGAACGCGTTCGCCGCACGGACCTAGACAAATCTCACTCCTTGAACCGAGCACTCCTGCTAAGTCACGAATGTCACTGCAAAGTGACATATGACAGAGGTGTTGATTACCCAAAAATGGTTCCCGGGGCGGTGGTAATCATACCCGCCTCCCAAAATTAAGGTATACCTTAAGTGGTTCGCTATGTTTGGTGACTTAACCGGGGTGCCCAGGTTCATGGGGTGAGGTTTGTGCGGGTCTTAGAAGCGGAAACGAAAACAAAATCAAAATTAAAATCAAAATCAAAATCGAAATTGAAATCGAAATCGAAATCGAAATCGAAATCGAAATCAAAATCGAAATCGAAATCGAAATCAAAAATCAAAATAAAAACAAAATCAAACATCAAATTCAAAATCTCAAACCAAAACCAAAATCAAAATCAATGTCAAAATCATAATTAAAATCTCAAATCAAAACCAAAATCAATATCAAAATCTCAAACCAAAAGCAATATCAAAATCAAAATGAAAGTAAAAATCAAAATAAAAATCAAAATAAGAATGCAAATAAAAATTAAAATCAAAATCAAAATTAAAATCTCAAACCAAAATCAAAATTAAAATCTCGATCCAAAATCAAAATCGAAATCCAAATCAAAATCAAAAACAAAATCAAAATAAAAATTAAATCTTAAACCAAAATACATTAAAAAAGAAATGAAATAGAACGAATTGAAATAAGAACGTACAGGTACCTACTAAAAGAAGCTAAAAAGTACGACAGACGGGCACCTTTGTTGGCGGTCAAAACTTGGCATTTATATGGATCAACAAAAAAAAACGTGTAAAATGTATAAGACACCGAACAATGGGCGTGGCTTACAGCGAAATCTTGATGGTATAAATTGATCCACATGGATCAGGATGTGTATGCCAGCTTGTGTAATGGATCAGCATATCCGGATGGATCAACACGTCCGAACGGATCAACTTAAAACTGGTGTACCGTCGCGCAAGATCAACGTTTTACGAGAGGAGATAAATATATATATATAGATAAATAAATACTTTTATTGTTGTTAGATAGTATCTTATTAAATATAAAATAATTATAAAATAATATTAATGTTTTAACATAATGCATTTTGGAATTTGGTATTCTCCAAGGAACTGTCATTGGACCAATTTTATTCATAGTTTATTTTAATCACATTTATGTCTTTTTCTAACGCAATAATTATCGATAAAAGACATTGAACGAGATTATCAATGCAGCCAATCAAGATATGAAGGTTATCAAAAAAAATTCGATAGCAATTTATTATCACTCAACACTATTCTGTTCCCTTTTCTCTACAAGAAGATGTGCCAAAATTTTTAATTAACATGACTATTAATGTTAATTTTTTTATAAATCAAGTTACATGTCATACGCATTGCTTTAAATCATAAATCTTTTGTAAAATATCTTGAAATCTTAATATATAAAAATGTTAAATGGAAAGACCATATCAACTTCACTGTTGAAAGAATAAGAAAACTTATCTGTGTCTTCTGTAACATACGCAACATATTAAACAAGAAAACTATCAGAAATGTCTATTAGGATAGTTTAATGATAATTGTCTTTTAATCCAGTCCCTATTGCAGTAGGTATGGCATTACTGGGTGCGGAGGGCCTTTAAAGCTATCTTACAACCCTTAATTACAATTCAAAGAGTACTTATTAAAATTATCCTTAAGAAGCCATACTACTTCCCCCTACATCAAGAATATTTCAACAATTTAATATACTCTATCTAAGCAGTATAAAAAACGCCCTGCATCAAATTTATATAGAATATATTATTAACAAAATTCACCCCTCAGATAGCATAAGCAATGGATTCAAAACAAATGGCTTAATAGCCATAGATACTACTTGTTTAGGTGCGAGATGGTACACTATATTATGTTTATAATATTTGATCTTTGGTTTGCGTTTATGGTCTCCGCTTTTTTTATATGAATACCTCACAACATTCCCAGCTGCTCCCGTCTGGAGCCATTGAGACTATGGCATCCCCAATTGGGGTATGTTGTGAGGCTTAAGGTAGTAGAGAGGGGAAGGAGATCGGGAAGAGGAATGTGGGGAAGTACCTGGCTATTCAGATCTGGTTACCAAACACGCCTAAAGCCATTTCAAGCAACGTTTCAATTCTGAATGGTGGTTTACACCAGGGCGATTCTGGGAGTATCTTCCACTCTAACGTGCCGCAAATACACTATACGTAATTTTAAATGAATTAAAGTTCAAGAAACCCAAATTATTCAAATAAAACTTGTTTGCCCGCGTCGGGATTCGATCCTACGACTTTCGGATTGCGAGTCAAGAGCCTTACTCCTAGACCACGCCGGCTTGTTTTTGCTTCCCGTTTCTTCTCGCTTCAGCTTCTTGTTTCCCGCTTCCAGCCTCCAGTTTTTTTTGTTATTGCTTCCCATTGCTTCTTGCTTCTCGTTTCCTGCTTCCAGTTATTTTATGCTTCCAACTTCCTTTTGCATCTTCCTTCCCGTTTTCCTTGTTTACGGCTTCTCTGCATCTTTAGGTTTCTGTTTAGGTTTCTTAGTCTAGGAAAAGTGGGTGGGCCTGAACCTTTATCTTGAAGAGATCCTTTTTGTAAAACTTGTACAGCGTAAAAAGCTGACAGATTAGCCTCACAACTTTTCTTTATTGGGGGTATTTTAATCTTGTTGGCTCCGGTAAGCAGGGAGCAGTTAGAATTCTTGTGCGGTACTCACATTAAAAAGACGTTCAAAACATCAACTTAGGCTTTAATGCTTTTATTGGTTAAGGATAGAAAAATTGATTTAAAACATGGCGCAAAACAAAATGTAGGGATCCCCGCCTATGGCTTTGAATGTAGATGCATGTTATTTATAGCCAATAGTTATTCATTAAATCTATGTTTTCATTTCTCGTGAAGAGAGAAAAATTCGACTATGGCTACGTTTATTCCCAATAGCGTGAAAGTTTATAACACTTGTCATAATATCAGAAGATTTAATATTTCACTGCGGCGTACGGCGTTCATTTTAAATCATCTTTCGGTTAGCTTTTTGAAGCCCTTTGTATTTCTCTTGTCAAAACAATAGAAAGCTTATTGGCTATCTATCACCTACAATTTATTAGTGGTGTATTTTATTTTTATTCAGTTTTCTAGATTTAAATTGAATTGGTGTAGTTTTATATTAATCTTGGAGTGTTTTAAGAGGCAGATAGCGCGCTGGTGCCTTGTTAATTTCTTTGTGACTTTAACCTGAAGATTGGATTAATTACTTCTGTCATTGAAGTATTAAAATTGGAAATGATTTTGTTCTCAGAAGAATCCTTTGAGAAAATTACATCAATTTGTTTTCATTAAATCGAAATACCCGCCCTACTTCTTAAAATTTTGACATAAAGCGATCAAATATTTGTATTCCTTAATTTAATACTCGTACCTTTAGACTTGTAGACAAAAACACGCTACAAAAGATTTTATTATTAAAGTGCATTCTGCAGTAATTTAGCAGTCTTACTCATTAGATTCCTAAGCGCTGATTCAGACTCGGTTTACATAAGGCAATATTCAAGTCTAGAAAAAAAATTCTTCATATTTCCATACTTTAGATATTCAAGAATATCTCCTTGAAAGGGATTTTTAAAAATTTGAATTATTTTAAAAGTTATAGCCAATTTCGTTCGACCGGTTTATACGAAATCTAACTAGAATCGAAATAGAGCCAAATTTTAACCGCATTTTTATCAAAGCTACTTTTTTCGAAACGTGTGTCACGAAATCTCAAGTTCTAATTGACGATTTTCTTGAAATTTGGCATGATTTTTTTAATATATCCCTCTATGGCAGGAACCAACAAAAAATTTAAAATTTTAATTTTTACTGTTTTAAAAAAAAATAATTTAGTAGCCTATTTTACGTTTTTTTCTCTCGTTTTTCTTAGTTCCTACCATAATATTGCCTAAATACATTGCCCACTCTCCGATACACGATTTCACACTATGGGAAATCAGTACCTAGGTGATGTTGACATATTCAACATCAACTTGGCGAATTTTTTGGATCTTGTAAAAAACCTATTCCAAAATAATTCCTAAACATATATGTATTTTTGTAAATTTATCAAATCGCTGCATTTTTGTGACTTGTGTGCATTTTAATCAAATTTTATTTTTATTATTTCTTTATCTGTTTAAAAATTATCTGTCATGAATTAAGTGTACTACCAAACATGTAAAAGCCATCTGGGCGTTGAATAAATAAATAAATAAATAAAAATGACATATGTACTGATAAAGAATCAACCTTTTTTATTTAGAAAAGTTGGAATCGTGACAATATGGACATCTCCCCCCCCCCCCCCCCCCCCGTTTACTTCAACAGCGTGTAACTTCGTTATATATATATATACTTTTTTTTCTGTGAATTCTTAAAATATTTATAAATATATCTACTATAAAAATGTACGGCTAAAATATTAATGTTTTTTTTAATCGATTGTGAAAAAATGCCCGAAATTTAGGCTTCTAGACTAGAATACAAATTAAAGGCAGTTTTATCCATACCTACCCGCGCTATGGTAATTAAGTAAAGTTTTTCACTAATCTCTTCTTCCTCTTTTTGTTTTACGAAGCATTCCACAAAATGGATACGCCATTATAAAATAGTAATTAAATGAAGCAATTAATTTAAAACTTTGCAAAAAATTTACAAATTTAAGGAAAATAATTTCAACCATAAAAATACTATTCTGAAAATGATCATGTCCCCGATTCCATTAACATTTCTCGAGGGAATTCAATTTCTTCTAGCCACATTTATTTAAAACTTCAAGTAGGTGTACAATGTATGTCACAATTTTCAAGTATCTATGTACCAAAATACATATTTCACAGGACTGACTGCACTTGACGGCCGGCGTGATCTAGGGGTAAGGCTCTTGACTCGCAATCCGAAGGTCGCGGGATCGAATCCCGGCGTGGGCAAATAAATTTTATTTTAATAATTTGTGTTTTTCACAATTAATTCATATAAAAATTATGTATAGTATATTTGCGGCACGTTCCATAGTGGAAGATACTCTCATTATCGGCCTGGTTTAAGACCACCATTCAGAATTGAAACGTTGCCTGAAATGGCGTTAGCCGTGTTTTTGGTGACCAGATCTGAATAGCCAAGTACTTCCTCACCTTCCTTTTCCCATCTCATTCCCCTCTCCACTACCTTCAACCTCACAAAATACCCCAATTGAGGATGCCATAGCCTTACTTGTCCAGACGGGAGCTGCTGTGAGGTATTCATATAAAAAAATCGCTATCGTGGAGACTGGTAACATACAAAAAAAGCATACCTAATAGGTACGTAGGTACTATGTCTTTTAATCCCGAGAGTATTTTTTCAGAACCGGGATCACGGTGCTAGCAATTTTCAATCCTTGTGGTAAGTAAAATCACAGTGTATTATGTCGAAGAGTGTCAAGCTTTTCTTGTAGAGACAGTTTTGAATCGACTTCCTCTTCAATTTCAATGGCTAATTCCGAAACAGAGAAAGACATATTTTCTTCGAATGATTTGAACATGTCAGCAACCATTGAGATAATCGTCGTTTTGATCAAACGCCCAAAATTTAACAGTGGGACAAAATTAATTTCAAAACGGAAAATAAATATATCATAAGCCCAAAATCTTTATGACCTGTATCCTATATCCCAAGATATTGAGAATATCGTGTAATAAACGATATGCTGTAAATAAAATTTAAAAAATTCCCACCGTTCAACCAAGGTCGTGAAACTGAGAAAAATCCTGGGATTACGGAGGAGAAAAAGGATCGGGATTCCCAGGATCCTGGGTTTTGAGATTCCGGGATTGAGTGTTCTGATAAGTACGTTTTCCAAAAAAAAGAGAGAAAAATTGATTACCAAGATATTAAAATTATTCCTACCTAGCGAAGTAAATTCATGTTTAAAACAGGTTGTTTTCAACTCTCTGGAAGAAGGGAAATAAGGAAGCGTAAACTAACTGTAGGCTGGAATGAAGACATCCACATAAATTCCAAATAAAACATTCCAACTGTGCACAAATTTTAATATTACAGTTTTAATTTTGAACACATTTAGTAACTTGTCATTTATCATTAGCATTCAAGAATACACATAGACACTGAATCACGGAAACATTGCTTGCATGTTGAAGGTTGCACTGACTTTCACTGTAATTTTACTATGTAGGTAGAAGGAATAAAGGGTGGGTAGGAATGTAGGAAAAGGACAAGAATATTCCAAAAAAGCAACAACAAAAAAAGTGTTTATAAATTATTGCCGTATTTTATTTTATTTATTAGCGTTATAAACAGTCTTAATAAATTCATGTATGACAGTGCTAAGAATATGTATGTCATTGACCAATAAAATAACGACAATTTGAAATTTAGAACCATAATACAAAGAAACACAACAATACCTAATATAAACAATTATAATCAAATTTCAAATCACAACGTTGCTAAGGAAGTTTCACTTCCAAAAGAATATGGCATCTTTACTAAAAATCGAAAAGTCTATTTTGTAATACCAACTTTTTACACAGAACCCCTTAACAAATGAGGAATATATTATACGATTCAGAATCAGAGAGATGAGCATTTTAGGTTTTTCTGAGAAACTAACAAGAGGAGTCTGTTGTGTCATTTTTCATGAATCTTTCCTGTGAAGAGACACGCAAAAAATATATTTTAGAAATTCTACCTGTTAATAAGAATAATGCCAGGTTCATAAATCATTTCGGGAAAACTTTTAAATAACAACATTTTTAATAATCACTTTCAATAAATTGTAATAAACTTGTTGTAATAATCCCAAATCGGATAATGTCGTCATTTTGTATATTTTTATAATCAAAACACTTTTTTTTCAAATTAATCTCAAAAAATTCAATTAGTGTAAATTCTGCTTTTAAATAAAATATAATAAATTGTTTTTAAATGTCCACAAAGTAATTGAGTTTTCGAAGCAAATATTAATTTTGATTTTGGTCAAACTCTAATTTAGGTTTCATGTGTCAGTCTATTAGTGAAAATGAATTTACTTTATAACTGCATTATAATTTCAATAGAGTAAAATTAATATATCCTGCATTTAACGAATAAACTTTAAATAATATTTTAATCGTAATTAAATTGTCCAGCAATTTTGTTTTAACAAAATTTCATTCCCATCATCCAAATTCAGCTATAGAACGAATTAATTTACCCAGAAATTTAGGAGGTAGAGGTATAGTCAAAATAACATCTTTAAAACATAATCAGGTAGAAATGCTAAGAAATTTTTTCCATAGGAAAGCTGATAGTTCAGAAATGCACAAAATAATTTGCAAGGCAGATAGAAATATTTCACCATTAAATTTATACGACGAGAATGCCAGCATTCTTATAAATACCAAACAGGAATTATTAGATTCCTGGTCAAATAAAATTCTTCACGCAAAACACTTCAATTATCTCAACCAAACATATGTTGACAAATTTTCGTCAAACAAATGGTTGAGTATTGGAAAGTTAAGCGCAGAAATAGAAGGCTTTATGCTTGCCATTCAAGATAGAGTCATTAATACTAAAAATTATAGGAAGCATATCATCAAAGATGCAAATCAAATTGATGATTTATGTAGAAAATGTTTGGCTTTTCCGGAAACTATAGAACATATTATATCGGGATGTTTTGTATTAGCGCCGTCCGAGTACACATTTAGGCACAATCAAGTTTTAAAAATAATTCACCAAAGTTTGGTAATTAAACATAACTTGATTGACTGCCGTAATGTACCATATTATGACTATGAACCAAATTCATTTTTAGAAAATGAATTTTATAAAATTTATTATGATAAAACTATTCTAACAGACAGAACAATTAGTCATAATAGACCCGATATAGTTTTACATGACAAAATTAAGAAAATAACTCATATCATTGATGTCGTAATATTCTTGTAATATTCAGAAAACTGTTTCTGAAAAAATAAGAAAATATACAGAATTAGGAAATGAAATTAAAAGAATTTGGCATTCTCAGACTATAAAAATATTACCATTTGTTATTTCGGCTACTGGCATTATACCTAGCTCTCTCATTCAAAATTTAGGCGTATTAGATTTGTCAAAAAATTTGTACATAAAAATGCAAAAGTCGGTCATTTTAAATACATGTAGGATTACGAAAGATTTTTTAAATATTTATATTGAGGGATCAGTAGGATTTATCGGACCAGTTAGGATTTCATCAGAGCCGAACCCTTTAATATGAAAATATCTGGAGTCGGTGAAATATTTTCCCATTATGTTTCTGGTGGATTGACGTATTGTTCTTGTATTGTTTTGTATTTATTATACTTATATAGTGCACTTACATTGCGTTAATTTACTAGATATTCATTTGTGGAAAAGTGTGTGGAAGGGTTTAGTCTTTCATTTGGGAAAGATTCAACCCCGACATTATATCTGGAGCACCGTAAAATAAAGTGTTTTCTATTATGCGTTGAAAGGTGTTACAATATTATATGATATCTTTATAAATAGACAATCAGTAATTTCTCCGTATTTTTCCGGTCTGAAAACTGTTTTATAAATTTTTTGTAGATGAATTTTCCCAAAATTCCTTTTAGACTAACCTAACATTGAACCATTAAACTTATTAATTATTTATCTAATGTATGTAGAGCAATCATAGAAAGCAACCTTATGGGTAGTTTCACCCAAAGAAATACAATATATTATTCAGATATTTACTACATTTCTCATAAAATGTAAAGCTGCAAAATTTATTCACGTAATTATTTTTAACTTTACCGAAATTCATGCCCAGACGAATTGATTAGCAACAAGATATGAAATGATTTCCCCCGAGAAACATTTATACGTAAATTAAATGCAAATGGAACATTACTCATTTAATAGTGTGGAAAATTATCATTTGAATTCTTGGATAATTGCGGTGCGCAATTATTTACCAGTGGCACTTTCCACAATCTTTGAATCTTCAATGAACACACCCTTGCCAGCTCGTAATACCGTAATCCAAATAATATGTATGGGTTTTTCCTATTTATTTGATTAAGTGTGAAATAACATAGTAATCTGACAGTCCTAATAGCATTGCGACTGTACGGTTGAAAAATTTAAGAATCCTACTAACGCCTTACGCAAAACTGTTTTTGTATGTGGAGTTTGTATATATGTAATACATATTTGTAATAAAATCATATTAAAGCAATGCCAAAAGATGGTACCACTTACGTTAACAGCTAACGTGAAGAGCGTCGTCGGCTGGCAGACCTAAGTACTATTGGATTTGTAATTTCGTGAATCTTTCCGGATATGGAGAGATTGATAATAATATGATTATTATTGTAACTGGCATTTGTGAATAATAATACCACTCATCTATATATATTATATATGACGTCATTGCCTGTCGCGGTTACTTTGTCCCGGTGACTAGCTGTTACTGGATCCGAGGAACCGGCTACTCTTGTAACCAGTTCCTATCGGATTTATAAAATGGTCACCAACACTCAAACTATGCGAAGCCGAACGAAATAACGCCCGCAGGGCGTAGCACCAAAAACCTGTGGAGCGGGTATTTAACTGCTAGTTTGGGTATTATTTCTACACTACTACTATTTTATCGGATTTCGAAACAGAACTAAAAAATATTTACCCGATTTTTGTGTTAAATATTTTTTCCATTTTGGGTTCCGTTGGCGATACCATCTTAGAATTTTATTGTATGGGATAATGTTATTTAATCCTGAGTAAAAATTTTCACGTTCAAGGAAAATGAAGGATTATTCAAAAATATATCTATAATCAATAAATTCTTTTATTTTTATTATTTTAGAGGAAAGATTTGTTTGTTTGTTTGTTTGTTGGTTTGCATTGAATAGGCTCCGAAACTACTGAACCGATTTGAAAAATTCTTTCACTGTG
This sequence comes from Limnephilus lunatus, assembly GCA_917563855.2. NCBI lineage: Eukaryota > Metazoa > Arthropoda > Insecta > Trichoptera > Limnephilidae > Limnephilus > Limnephilus lunatus. The sequence goes on along the minus strand of OU830598.1, from coordinate 69,978,093 downwards.
GGAAGCGACACTATCCCCGGGTGACATAGGCTATATTATATTGTCAAAAAAAATAGGGATCCTTACTAAAATTCTAATAATGTAACCGAAAGTGTAAAAAAATTATCTAAAATATTATTTACATCGCGTGCGCTGCGAAAACTATTGATGATAGAATAAAATAATGTACTACGACTTTTTAGAGCACATTAAAGTGTCGCGACGGCATATGTCTAACTATTATAGTTATGCCACAATAAGTGTTATTTTATTTTAAAAATTAAAATAAAATGTCGCCGCTTCAAAAGGCTCTTTATTTGTATCTTGGTTTGAGTCCTTATCAAAATAAATCACTTCATATTCAAGAATGCTTCACTACCTTTATGTGACTTTTTGAATTATTCAATTCGGACATACCATTCGAAAGATATCACGAGTTTAAAAATGTAAGTATTAGAAACGTAAGAAAGTATTAGACGCGGGAGGGAAACAAGGACGCACGGGAAGGTGATTCCGGGAGAAAAATGTATTTATTTGAATATACCATTGCAACGCATGCCGGGAACCAGCTAGTTATTTAAAAATTCTGTATTCGAAACGTGTATTTTCTTGGTTTAAATCTTTGTCAGATTTAGAGATTTTACAAGTTTACGAACAGTGTTCATTCAGTAAATTTCTGATGGTCTCTCCATTTTGTAATAATTTTTTTTTTATGAAACATAAAGAAAATCGACAATAATTGCTGTTGAAAAGCAAAAATTCTAAGGCAAATGTGCTTTAAATAAATACTTCCAGCTTCACAAATCTATATTTTACGGTGCTCCAGATTTCATGTCCGGGTTGAATCTTTCCCAAATGAAAGACTAAACCCTTCCACACACTTTTCCACAAATGAATATCTAGTAAATTAACGCAATGTAAGTGCATTATATAAGAATAAAACAATACAAGAACAATACGTCAATCCACCAGAAACATAATGGGAAAATATTTCACCGACTCCAGATATTTTCATATCAGAGGGTTCGGCTCTGATGAAATCCTAACTGGTCCGATAAATCCTACTGATCCCTCAATATAAATATTTAAAAAATCTTTCGTAATTCTACATGTATTTAAAATGACCGACTTTTGCATTTTTATGTACAAATTTTTTGACAAATCTAATACGCCTAAATTTTGAATGAGAGAGCTAGGTATAATGCCAGTAGCCGAAATAACAAATGGTAATATTTTTATAGTCTGAGAATGCCAAATTCTTTTAATTTCATTTCCTAAATCTGTATATTTTCTTATTTTTTCAGAAACAGTTTTCTGAATATTACAAGAATTTGGAAAAGCGACATCAATGATATAAGTTATTTTCTTAATTTTGTCATGTAAAACTATATCGGGTCTATTATGACTAATTGTTCTGTCTGTCAGAATAGTTTTATCATAATAAATTTTATAAAATTCATTTTCTAAAAATGAATTTGGTTCATATTCATAATATGGTACATTACGGCAGTCAATCAAGTTATGTTTAATTACCAAACTTTGGTGAATTATTTTTAAATCTTGATTGTGCCTAAATGTATACTCGGACGGCGCTAATACAGAACATCCCGATATAATATGTTCTATAGTTTCCGGAAAAGCCAAACATTTTCTACATAAATCATCAATTTGATTTGCATCTTTGATGATATGCTTCCTATAATTTTTAGTATTAATGACTCTATCTTGTATGGCAAGCATAAAGCCTTCTATTTCTGCGCTCAACTCTCCAATACTCAACCATTTGTTTGACGAAAATTTGTCAACATATGTTTGGTTGAGATAATTGAAGTGTTTTGCGTGAAGAATTTTATTTGACCAGGAATCTAATAATTCCTGGTTGGTATTTATAAGAATGATGGCATTCTCGTCGTATAAATTTAATGGTGAAATATTTCTATCTGCCTTGCATATTATTTTGTGCATTTCTGAACTATCAGCTTTCCTATGGAAAAAATTTCTTAGCATTTCTACCTGATTATGTTTTAAAGATGTTATTTTGACTATACCTCTACCTCCTAAATTTCTGGGTAAATTAATACGTTCTATAGCTGAATTTGGATGATGGCAATGAAATTTAGTTAATGTAGTTCTAATTAATCGTTCTAAGCTATCTAAATCTGTATTAGACCATTTAATTATGCCAAATGAGTAAGTTAATAGAGGTATTGCCCAAGTATTTATCGCCTTTACTAAATTTTTAGCAGATAGATTGCATTTCAAAATTTTTCTGATCCTAGTTTTAAATTTAATCCTAATATCATTTTTAATACTAGTATGATCTAATCTATTTGATTGCGGATATCCTAAATATTTATAAACCTCACCCCCTTTCATACTTTCAATTTTGAAATTTCTAAATATACCCTCGTCTCCATCTACAATTTTACCTTTCTCTATATGGATCGTTCTACATTTATCTAAACCAAAAGTCATTTTAATATCATCTGAAAAATTTTTAACTACTTTAATCATTTTCTCTAAATTTGGTTCAGAATTTGAATATAATTTTAAATCATCCATAAATAATAAATGAGAAATTATATTTCTCTCTCTAGTATTACCTTTAATTTTTATTCCAAACTTGCTTTTAATTAACATTTTAGATAGAGGATTTAATGCTAAGCAAAACCAAAGAGGACTCAATGAGTCTCCTTGAAAAATCCCTCTTTTTATTGAAATGCCCGGTACTATTAGAAATATATATTATATATTATATTGATATTATAATTATTTAAGTATTAGTACCAAAGGCTACAAATATATTATTTTTTCTCTACATATTTTTCATATAATTTATTTATTTATGTTAATAACACAGTGCGACAGTAATTTTGGAGTAAATTTAGCTAATACCACAGATAATAGAAACAATGGGAGATATGCTACGTTGGCCGCCAGACCGTGGGCGGACTACGGCGTAATGCGCGTAGTATGAATACGGAAAGAATTCGTTAATTTATTTGATTTTGTGTCGTAACCGAGCACGGTTTGTGCCCGTTTTATTCAAAATGCCGTCTTGTTCAATGCAACTATGTAAAAATACGACAAGCAATGTGAACTTCAAGATAAATTAAGTTTTATTTCACCGCTAAGTACAAAATTAAAGTGAGTTATCATTTTTTAATGATTATTCAAAGTTATAATTGACGTAAGGCCCCGGTAAAGCAAACATCGCCGCCATGACGAAGCTAGTGAGGGGGACGCGAATTCTTTTAAAAACCGACTATCGATATTTCGTAAAATTAGCAGGGCTTGTAAAAAAAAATATATATACAATACAAACATATTATTTCTTTTGAATTTTTTTTTGTAGATAATTTGGTGTCAATGCTGATTTGTGGTAGAAAAAAATGCCATGCTTTTCTTTTCAAATCTTTATTTTTTATAAAAAAATTAATTGTTTGTTTCGCATGTATACCATTTATCCGATTTTCAATGAAACTTTGCTGATTTTTCGTGCCCGAGCCCGCGGAGGTTTCTATATATAGGAGTATAACGGTGGGCTCTAGCATTATGAAATTATTTCCTTTACCATACATCCGAATGGGATGAAGCTTTGGTATTTTGGTGTGGGCACGTCCGTGAAGGTTTATATACATTTAACGGTAACCTCTGGCGTTATGAAATTTGTATATTTTTTGACGCGTGATCAGTTTGAAAAATGTGTGCAATTCATAAAGTTAAGCGGCAGGAAAGGAAGGAGTAGGGGAAGGGAATCCGGGACGACTTATCCGATAGGGAGAGGATAACGGGGGTGGGGGAGGGAAACGAAGGGGGGGGGGTTGGCAGGGGTGAGAGAGGGATGAAGGGGGGGGGGGGGGAGTTCAGGGGGGGGGGGGGAGTTCAGGGGGGGGGGAAGCATAACAAAAAAGACATTGGGGTGACATATGACCATGGGGTGACCTATGACCCTGGTGTGACCTACGACCGTGGGATGACCTATGACCTTGGGGTGACCTATGGCATGGTAAGTCAACAAATTATTCATTTTGCTCGCACCTCTCCATAACATTTTTCTCCCCAAGAAGTTGAAGTAAAACTTCTTTACGCACGCTCGACTGGGGGGGTAAGCTGGTGAATGCGTTACGAAAAGAGTGATGTTACGAAAAGTGTGATGCGAACGGTAATCGATGCGAACGGTGATAGGGCGAGGTGAACGGTCGGGCCTTGATGCACGCTTGACTTAGGGAGTAAGCTGGTAAATGCGTTACGAAGTGTTATGGAGAGGTGCGAGCACAAGGAATCATTTGTTGAATAACCATGCCATAGGTTAACCCAAGGTCGTAGGTCTCCCCAAGGTCGTAGGTCACCCCGAGGTAGTAGGTCACCCCAAGGTCATAGGTCACCCCACAGTTTTAGGTCACCCCAGGGTCACAGGTCACCCCATAGTCATATGTCACCCCAATGTTATATGTCACCCCAATGTCACGTGTTCTTTTATAAGTTAGTGAAGTTTTACTTCAGTCGTGTGGTCTAAAGCACACTCGTTTTTTTAAAAATGAAAGACAAACATTCCCGGGTAACGAATAACCCGACAATATTTGAAAATCTCCTACCACCACCTCAGTAAGCAGAAAATGTTGCTCGAGTCGTGATGGAGGTCTTAGCCAGCCGAGGAATCGAACACGGAACGCCTAGGTGGGACCCAAACGCGATGCCCACTCAACCACTGTCCGGTCAAACTATGATTCGATGTGTTTTCTATTTAGTTTTTACAAAGCATATTTAAGATGAGATGGCTGTTAGACAGCATTCAGAGTGTGATGGTACACAGATGCATGGGACTCTTGTGAAGTACTCAAATACAAAATAAATTAACATTAGTAAAAAATTAGAATTTCTTTTTATGGATTTTTACAACAAAAGCACAATTTGAGTGTTATTGTGATTAATATTATTGAACAAAACCAAAAACTGTTAAAATTCTAAATAGATTAGAAACAATTGATGTGAATTTGTTACGAATGGGACACGTTATGATTTGGACACACTCATTACGATTTATCGGTTCTGAGAATAGATCACACTTCTTCCGATTTATCGGTTCTGAGAATAAGAATTTTTCATCCAAATCTCATCTGGAATAATTTTAATATTAAAATACCGATTGCTGTCGATTTATATTGTTGCAATCTTTATTCATTGTCATTTGAATGTATTGCTAATTGCGAATGCAGTCGAGACGTGTACGCTGTGATAACCCCCCCCCCCTTACGAAGTATAACCTTTCTCTTGATCTCCCAAATGCTGCTACAATGCTACAGCTACAGGCGCAACCCCGGCCGGCCTTTAAAACTCGTAGCTCGCCCGTTCTCGCGACTCTCCCCTGCATTCCTTTTGCAGCGCCTTTTCAACCCCATCACGTAATACTTTTATGCAAACGTGACGAGATGCTCTCAATTAATCAATTGTAATTAACCCCACAACGTTGTGTACTTTTTTGTTTGAGTGGTTTGGTATAGTTAATCCAATTTAATTAATAATTTATTTGTGGTAAACCCTTGTTCTTTTAGATATGGCGTGTTACAATTTGCAAGGCTTCGAATAACAATGACTGAGTCTGACTAGCCTGAAAATTAACTAATTATCTATCTATATTCGTTCAGCTTCCTCCCCTAGCACCTGTTATACACCTACGCTCATCGACGACTATTTTTATTGAAGTAAACTGCATTTTCCCTCCTAGCATCTAATATATAATTTTACATTCAAACGGCGAATTGAGAAGATCCTACCTTTCGATGCGATGTCACGTACTCTCTGCAGCTCTATAAAATGCTATCATGTAAATAATTTGACATTTATGTATATTCTAACAAAAGATTTACACTCAAAGCAGTACGGAGTGCACTAATTCTACACTTACAGTGCTAGATGCAGTTTGTTAGTTAGCTAGCTTGTTTTATTTTGTTAATTTGACTCTACGGGTAGGTATTTTGGATTAACATGAGACAGAACATGTGCTGTTTAAATAATTGGACTCCTCCATAGCCCAACTGATAAGGTGATGGTCATAGACCGCCGAATCAGCTTCCAATTCCAACGCCTCCGGAGAATGTTAAGGTCGCAAGCGACGAATGAAAATCGACATGTTTTGCCTTCTGTCGGGAAAGAGTTTGATGTGTGTTTCTGGATCATAGAGTGGTAATGGGAATAATATCGACCAATACGCCGCCAAATTATAAATGTGTTGATGATGATGATGAAAGGTCATCTCATACCGTTTGATATGAGGGTCTGCTCCGATTAATGGCGTGATAGCCGATGTCAGGAACTGTTCAGGAAATGTGTGGGTGGCACGAGGTTTTGGAACTTGACATCCTACTCTGGATTGATGATGATGTTGAAGTTCTTCAGCATGCCGATGACTTGAGTTCCATTAACTCCTAAAGCATCGGCATAAACATTAAACCGAAGTTGATTAGACAATCGGCAATGTCAGGAGATCGGTGGGGCCGCTCTCTCCTCTGATCTGGCGATGTATGAATTTAATTAAGGAAGATTTTGATGTCACCGATCCTCGCCTTGGCAGTCACTCATGTCCTCAATAGTCCCGTTCTCCGTCCAGCACGCCGCCTCGAACCAGTAGAAATAATGATTACGTTTTTCCTAGGCACGCTACAAAACATGCGCCAGCCTGCAATCGCGATGGTCATCGGTATTTGATTTGAATGAAAAATACGTCCTCTCGCATAACATACACAAGCGTAACTTGGGACCTTCCCCTATATGTGTTACGGGCATATGCTCTACGATAGGCGTACCTCAACCTCAAGCTCAAAAATCAGCTCAAAGAAGGAAGGTCAAGCTCGGCGTCCAGGGTGCTGGGTCCAAGAATGAAAGGCACCAGGTCGTGAATCTGGCTTCCCTCCCTTCTATTTCCCCCGCTGCACTTTCGTCCAGAGTACTTTCCCACCCTGATGCTGGATGATCCCTATTCCTAGTGTGAGGGAGTTAAGAGAACTTTTGCTACTTATGTAGGTGGATATAACGCATTACGCTTAAAATATGAATACCTACCGACGGCTTCATTCAACCGACAATGTGAAAGTTTTTGATAAATCGAATATCGAATGAAATATACCTACCTAAGCGTAAACCAAAAAGTAGTTAAGAAAACTTTTGCTACTTATGTAGGTGGATATAACGCATTACGCTTAAAATATGAATACCTACTGACGGCTTCATTCAACCGACAATGTGAAAGTTTTTGGCTAAATCGAATATCGAAGGAAATATACCTACCTAAGCGTAAACCAAAAGTAGTTAAGAAAACTTATCCGGATTCCAACAAAGAACCGCCGATCGGTTGCCAAACGATTCCATATGTCATGTTCCCTTCGTTCCGCCGACAAGGCAGACCCCACACGAGCGTAACCTAAAAGGTAGTGAAGCCCACGCAAATTTCGTCACTTCGTTTCCCCCATGACGAAGGTAGTCCGGCCAGATCGTAATCTTCGTCCTGCATCAAACTGGCCTCCCGCGACGACAACTTTTATCCGCTGGTACCTCGGAGCGGCGGTAGAGGGAGGGCGAAATGGGTGCACGTCCTTTGTTCTCCTGAAGTCCCCCAATGCCTTAGTGACGTACATACGTCGACATCATGGAATGGCTCCGGCCACGCTTCCAATCCAGTCTAGAGCGGGTACGAGATCCACGTTACCGAGATGTGATCACAAGGGATTCCAATTTGCTCGGACCAGACACGACCATCGCTTACTTCGCCTCCACATTAGAGAAATAGTGTAAGCCCACCTGCATTTCGATCACATCGCCCCCCGATAAAGTCGCGTGAGATACTTCCTCATGGTGAAATAGGAAAGCTGGACCTGTAAATCCATTCGACAACCGCCGTCCATTCTCGAGTCGTAACCCGCTCAATTAAGTTTGAAGAAAAAAGAGTTTGTTAATTAAGTAGGTGGATATAGCGCATTACGCTAAAATGTGAATACCTACCGACGGCTTCATTCAACCGACAATATGAAAGTTTTTTGCTAAGTCGAAAGAAATATACCTAATCGTGAACCAAAGGCGATTATATGATAAGATATCGAACCAAGTTTATGCAAAGTCCTATGTAATAGACTTGTTGTGATACCTAAAATTTGGAATAAGGTGTGGGAAATTTTTGGAATGGGAATTCAATTATGTCAGATTTTGTTAGTAATCAAAAATGCCCATGCTACGCACCCTTCATAAACCGTTATATTACCCAATGCCTTTTCAAAAAAACCTTCCTGAATATAGTCCCCTAGCTACATTTAAAAATATTATTACGAAACTCGTAATTAATAATTATCACCTCAAAGGCGCTTTACACATTAATTTATACCTACATTCTATACCTATGTATTTTGGTACCCGTTATGTATTGGAGAATACCCAGTAACCTAGTTTTCTAGATCACCAACAAAGCACTTTTAAAGGATTCTATTATTGTTTTGTGGTTTCAAAATCCCGTCTTTTAAATGGAGTCTCTCGTCTAAGATTTATTGCCCGAAAGCGCACTTTGTGCTTCAAATGCTATTTAGTTAACTAAATTATTATTTTACAACGGTCTTGTCTCAAGAATAACTTCACCCAACAAAGGTACTTGCTAGCCGGTCAACCCGGAAACGTGCAAAGCTCCGCTCGACAAAAAAAGGTCCTAGATTCCTAAGGCTTGTATATAAACCCTAATTGACTCTTTCCTGCAAGGCCCGTACTAAATATGTTAATAATTTTATACAAACTTACCAAATTCGCCTTGTTGCACAAAATAATTTCACAAATCAATTCACTACAATAATATTTAATTCAAACAAGCACTTATAAACCACAACCCGTCATGCAGTTATTTATTCCAAGATGCAGCCGTCAAACACAATTCTCGCGTAGATTTCTTTTTTAAATTTCACCCTGACCCTGATAGACGCCCCGAAAGTACGTCCCGACCGCCTCAATTTACAAATTATATTATTTAACTTCACCGATATGAACTCGCAAGCCTCAATCTCTGACTTCCCTATTCGCGTAGACTCTTTTTGTTTAATAAAACGGAATTTCCTTTGTTTAATTAAAATGAAATATCCCCGATTTAGGCGCACCAAACTGGTCTCCTCGCGACTCTCAGAACTTGACGATCTTAATTCTCAACAGGATCTCTCCCTGACTGTCCTCTAACACTTCCCTGCCCCGACTTCCTTTATTATTATATATAACTATCTGAATTATTCCCGGTTTACGCGCACCAAATTATTATTCTGCCGTTTATCAAAACTCGATGATTTTTATCCCGTCTGCGCGGCCCTAGGTTCCTTCCCTGACTGTCTTGTTCCAACTCTCTGCCCCCTGACTCCCATCCATCTCCTTGTGTGGTTTCAATAATATATTAGCCTCTTCTTCAAATCTTAAGTGATAAACACATCTCCCAATATGCATATTTCAATCGTTTTAATAGTGTTCTGTCACATTAGGTCCCAAATTCCAAGAAATCAGTGCAACTTTCATGTTTGCTATTTTTTTGTGTGTAACCTTTAGATAACAGAATACAAACTAATCTTGTCTGCGCCGGAGTCATAAAGTGTCCCAATAGCGCTTAAAAGAGGAGCTCAGTGGCGCACTTCAATTCACTACTCATCCTAATTACTTGCGTCGACTTTATTGGTTATATAATAACATTATATAAGCATTGTCTGTACACGTTTTCGTTCTTTCTGCGTGCGTCACTATTTAACGAATTCTGCAATCTTATTTTGACAAATATGTCAAATATTTCAACCCGTAATCGGCGCGTCGCGCTAGTATATTTAAATGCACCAACGAGCAATCCTTATTGACTAATTTCCAATTTCCTACTGCCATAGAAAATTCACCAGATAATTGTTTCGTAAATCCAATCTGCTCGCGTTAAAGTCAGTCACCACTCGGGCAAATATCCATCGGCCGCCCCTGACTTGATAATGAACCTGAAAAAATCCCTCTAAATGTTATTCTGGGTCCTTTCTTAGTTTTGTGAGGAATGGCCTTTGCCGGGGCTCTCATGCACTTGGGCCACGTAAACACATGTGGTTATTTAGTGGTAAAGACCCATAAATCACCCCCATGAATTGGAAACAGAGGGTCGTATGCTGACACCATTCCCTGTTACAAAATCGAATATAATTCCAAATTGATCTCTCAATTTTAAAAGAATCATTTCGTAGGCCCAAAGGCGAGATCATCACAGTCTCCCCTTTATGGAAAAAAAATAGTGGAGGTAGATAGAAATCCAAACTACAATCACCTATTTTGTTCCAGAACTTCAGCAGTAGTCAGCCCGTTTGAACTCGCCTTAAATCTTTGTGCCCTTTTTTTCCAAAATTGTAATGATGAATATTTCCTAATCCGGCCCTGTCCTGTACGTCATCGCATCCCTTCCCTATTCCGTTTCTTCGTCGGCCTTGCCCAATGTTTGTCTAATGTTGAAACTACGGTCAATGTACCTTGCGTTACGCCTACATATTTCCTGGAATTTGTCCCGGTTACCACCTACAACGGTACCTAGTCATGGTACCCTAACTGTCTCCTATTGTACTCCCCACATAAGCCGACAATATAGTATGTGAGCAGTTAGGTATCTATTATTGCCTCTAAACCAATTAATCCAAATTTTAATTTCTGCCTAACTTTATCACCTATTTACGCTGATTTTAAATACCCACCGCTTCACAATAAACTCTGTTTGCGTAATTTGTAAACCCTTCCACAATCTACTACTAAACATTATAAATGTTCCAATGCTCCAAGTCTCACCTTTTCTAAATTATGAGTTGTAATCCGAATCTAAAGAAAATCATTAAATATTTTGCTATCTATGGCGTTACTTCGCTGACGGAGCCCGACCTTCACCAAACATTGTATTATAAATAATTTACCGCGGTTTCCTTTCTTTCTGTCAATGTTTTTACCACTCGTCCGTCCTACGGATGATACGAGTGTGACCGACCTTTCCTTATTTTTTTGTTTGTTTTTTCCCAAAATGGACCTGACCGTTGTTCTAAATTTAGCAATTTGGTACTGGGGACCAATATCATCTATAAATTTTTAACTGCTGAGAAATCAACTGTCTACAATACCTAGTCATTTTTTTATTTCCTTAGATTCATACGTTTGAATACGTAATTATTATTGTAGTCCTTTAAATCTAGTGCATTATTAGAATTAAACATTTTGGATACGCTTATTCTGTAAGTCGGGTTGAATATTAGCAAACAATTTATTTTTAAAATTTTAATTTGCCATCAAGAACCGACTTCCTCCCCTCACATCGGAATACCTTTTATTCCCTATACTTATCGGAGGTTGCCTAACATTTTACCTACCTCTCCTATCTTTAATTTGGTTTTATTGTCTTCACGCCTAATCCGGTTCACGTCACTAATGTTTATTCTGCATGTATTTTGTTTCTCAACAGATTCTGTTTCTTTGAACTATTTAGTTAAACTAATTTCGTTTAATCCTGTACAGATTATTTTGAAATTACGTTTCAAAATAATGCTTTTATTCCGACTGTCACCCACTTCTTGTGATGACCGGCTGTAGGAAGGGTTTCAATTTACCGTTACGTTAAACGCACAAACCTATTTGACACATATCTCCGCTAGTCGGCACTCGGTTTAATGACCTCCCTTTTTTTTGTTCTTCACGCTGAGTGTTAAATGTTTAAATGATCTACCCTCAAAATGAAAGAGGCCCTTTTTTCTATTGTTGACACTAAAGGACACTAATACCTATCAATATTACAATTGTAATGTTTTGTTTACTTCGGTAGCCAGAACTACTCCTCGATGTTTTGTATTTTTATTATTTTAACTAATCGTCCGGTATCCAATTTACCAAACGTTCAGACCCAATTGAAGGTTGACTAACATCAATATTATCACCCCGGCGATCTGATATTGAATGCATTATTGAAGGACTATCTCCCCTAATAACGTAACACCCTTTCTCACTAATACTTATCGAAGGTTGGATATCATTAATTTCTCTTGGTTAATTTTGTTACACTTTTTATTGACGTACAGCGCTCCTCCCCTCAAAATATGATACCTTTAACCTGCGTCTCATCGGAAATTGGACATCGTCAACCAACCTCTCCTAAATTTATCTGGTTAAGCTAATGTGTACATTATTACACTACCTACTCTCTTGATTAATTTTTGTTTCACTTTTTATAGACGTACGGCGCTACTCCCCTCAAAACATGACACCTTTAACCTGCGTCTCATCGGAAGTTGGACATTTTCGGCCTATCTTTCCTATATTTATCTAGTTAAGCTAATGTAAACGTTATTGTTAATTCCTCTGCTACACATCTATTTTCCTAGTACTTTACTTTTTTTTCGTTGTGTTTTCAGTCATTTTCGGATGACATGCGAACCGTTATACCTACTGTATTAATTTTTTTTTTTCTATTCTTGTTTAAGTCATTGTATAAAACCCAGCAAAATGCAACACTTTGTAATACCATACCTCCTGGTCACTTAGCAAAACTGTGATAACCCCCCCCCCTTACGAAGTATAACCTTTCTCTTGATCTCCCAAATGCTGCTACAATGCTACAGCTACAGGCGCAACCCCGGCCGGCCTTTAAAACTCGTAGCTCGCCCGTTCTCGCGACTCTCCCCTGCATTCCTTTTGCAGCGCCTTTTCAACCCCATCACGTAATACTTTTATGCAAACGTGACGAGATGCTCTCAATTAATCAATTGTAATTAACCCCACAACGTTGTGTACTTTTTTGTTTGAGTGGTTTGGTATAGTTAATCCAATTTAATTAATAATTTATTTGTGGTAAACCCTTGTTCTTTTAGATATGGCGTGTTACAATTTGCAAGGCTTCGAATAACAATGACTGAGTCTGACTAGCCTGAAAATTAACTAATTATCTATCTATATTCGTTCAGCTTCCTCCCCTAGCACCTGTTATACACCTACGCTCATCGACGACTATTTTTATTGAAGTAAACTGCATTTTCCCTCCTAGCATCTAATATATAAATTTACATTCAAACGGCGAATTGAGAAGATCCTACCTTTCGATGCGATGTCACGTACTCTCTGCAGCTCTATAAAATGCTATCATGAAAATAATTTGACATTTATGTATATTCTAACAAAAGATTTACACTCAAAGCAGTACGGAGTGCACTAATTCTACACTTACAGTGCTAGATGCAGTTTGTTAGTTAGCTAGCTTGTTTTATTTTGTTAATTTGACTCTACGGGTAGGTATTTTGGATTAACATGAGACAGAACATGTGCTGTTTAAATAATTGGACTCCTCCATAGCCCAACTGATAAGGTGATGGTCATAGACCGCCGAATCAGCTTCCAATTCCAACGCCTCCGGAGAATGTTAAGGTCGCAAGCGACGAATGAAAATCGACATGTTTTGCCTTCTGTCGGGAAAGAGTTTGATGTGTGTTTCTGGATCATAGAGTGGTAATGGGAATAATATCGACCAATACGCCGCCAAATTATAAATGTGTTGATGATGATGATGAAAGGTCATCTCATACCGTTTGATATGAGGGTCTGCTCCGATTAATGGCGTGATAGCCGATGTCAGAAACTGTTCAGGAAATGTGTGGGTGGCACGAGGTTTTGGAACTTGACATCCTACTCTGGATTGATGATGATGTTGAAGTTCTTCAGCATGCCGATGACTTGAGTTCCATTAACTCCTAAAGCATCGGCATAAACATTAAACCGAAGTTGATTAGACAATCGGCAATGTCAGGAGATCGGTGGGGCCGCTCTCTCCTCTGATCTGGCGATGTATGAATTTAATTAAGGAAGATTTTGATGTCACCGATCCTCGCCTTGGCAGTCACTCATGTCCTCAATAGTCCCGTTCTCCGTCCAGCACGCCGCCTCGAACCAGTAGAAATAATGATTACGTTTTTCCTAGGCACGCTACAAAACATGCGCCAGCCTGCAATCGCGATGGTCATCGGTATTTGATTTGAATGAAAAATACGTCCTCTCGCATAACATACACAAGCGTAACTTGGGACCTTCCCCTATATGTGTTACGGGCATATGCTCTACGATAGGCGTACCTCAACCTCAAGCTCAAAAATCAGCTCAAAGAAGGAAGGTCAAGCTCGGCGTCCAGGGTGCTGGGTCCAAGAATGAAAGGCACCAGGTCGTGAATCTGGCTTCCCTCCCTTCTATTTCCCCCGCTGCACTTTCGTCCAGAGTACTTTCCCACCCTGATGCTGGATGATCCCTATTCCTAGTGTGAGGGAGTTAAGAGAACTTTTGCTACTTATGTAGGTGGATATAACGCATTACGCTTAAAATATGAATACCTACCGACGGCTTCATTCAACCGACAATGTGAAAGTTTTTGATAAATCGAATATCGAATGAAATATACCTACCTAAGCGTAAACCAAAAAGTAGTTAAGAAAACTTTTGCTACTTATGTAGGTGGATATAACGCATTACGCTTAAAATATGAATACCTACTGACGGCTTCATTCAACCGACAATGTGAAAGTTTTTGGCTAAATCGAATATCGAAGGAAATATACCTACCTAAGCGTAAACCAAAAGTAGTTAAGAAAACTTATCCGGATTCCAACAAAGAACCGCCGATCGGTTGCCAAACGATTCCATATGTCATGTTCCCTTCGTTCCGCCGACAAGGCAGACCACACACGAGCGTAACCTAAAAGGTAGTGAAGCCCACGCAAATTTCGTCACTTCGTTTCCCCCATGACGAAGGTAGTCCGGCCAGATCGTAATCTTCGTCCTGCATCAAACTGGCCTCCCGCGACGACAACTTTTATCCGCTGGTACCTCGGAGCGGCGGTAGAGGGAGGGCGAAATGGGTGCACGTCCTTTGTTCTCCTGAAGTCCCCCAATGCCTTAGTGACGTACATACGTCGACATCATGGAATGGCTCCGGCCACGCTTCCAATCCAGTCTAGAGCGGGTACGAGATCCACGTTACCGAGATGTGATCACAAGGGATTCCAATTTGCTCGGACCAGACACGACCATCGCTTACTTCGCCTCCACATTAGAGAAATAGTGTAAGCCCACCTGCATTTCGATCACATCGCCCCCCGATAAAGTCGCGTGAGATACTTCCTCATGGTGAAATAGGAAAGCTGGACCTGTAAATCCATTCGACAACCGCCGTCCATTCTCGAGTCGTAACCCGCTCAATTAAGTTTGAAGAAAAAAGAGTTTGTTAATTAAGTAGGTGGATATAGCGCATTACGCTAAAATGTGAATACCTACCGACGGCTTCATTCAACCGACAATATGAAAGTTTTTTGCTAAGTCGAAAGAAATATACCTAATCGTGAACCAAAGGCGATTATATGATAAGATATCGAACCAAGTTTATGCAAAGTCCTATGTAATAGACTTGTTGTGATACCTAAAATTTGGAATAAGGTGTGGGAAATTTTTGGAATGGGAATTCAATTATGTCAGATTTTGTTAGTAATCAAAAATGCCCATGCTACGCACCCTTCATAAACCGTTATATTACCCAATGCCTTTTCAAAAAAACCTTCCTGAATATAGTCCCCTAGCTACATTTAAAAATATTATTACGAAACTCGTAATTAATAATTATCACCTCAAAGGCGCTTTACACATTAATTTATACCTACATTCTATACCTATGTATTTTGGTACCCGTTATGTATTGGAGAATACCCAGTAACCTAGTTTTCTAGATCACCAACAAAGCACTTTTAAAGGATTCTATTATTGTTTTGTGGTTTCAAAATCCCGTCTTTTAAATGGAGTCTCTCGTCTAAGATTTATTGCCCGAAAGCGCACTTTGTGCTTCAAATGCTATTTAGTTAACTAAATTATTATTTTACAACGGTCTTGTCTCAAGAATAACTTCACCCAACAAAGGTACTTGCTAGCCGGTCAACCCGGAAACGTGCAAAGCTCCGCTCGACAAAAAAAGGTCCTAGATTCCTAAGGCTTGTATATAAACCCTAATTGACTCTTTCCTGCAAGGCCCGTACTAAATATGTTAATAATTTTATACAAACTTACCAAATTCGCCTTGTTGCACAAAATAATTTCACAAATCAATTCACTACAATAATATTTAATTCAAACAAGCACTTATAAACCACAACCCGTCATGCAGTTATTTATTCCAAGATGCAGCCGTCAAACACAATTCTCGCGTAGATTTCTTTTTTAAATTTCACCCTGACCCTGATAGACGCCCCGAAAGTACGTCCCGACCGCCTCAATTTACAAATTATATTATTTAACTTCACCGATATGAACTCGCAAGCCTCAATCTCTGACTTCCCTATTCGCGTGGACTCTTTTTGTTTAATAAAACGGAATTTCCTTTGTTTAATTAAAATGAAATATCCCCGATTTAGGCGCACCAAACTGGTCTCCTCGCGACTCTCAGAACTTGACGATCTTAATTCTCAACAGGATCTCTCCCTGACTGTCCTCTAACACTTCCCTGCCCCGACTTCCTTTATTATTATATATAACTATCTGAATTATTCCCGGTTTACGCGCACCAAATTATTATTCTGCCGTTTATCAAAACTCGATGATTTTTATCCCGTCTGCGCGGCCCTAGGTTCCTTCCCTGACTGTCTTGTTCCAACTCTCTGCCCCCTGACTCCCATCCATCTCCTTGTGTGGTTTCAATAATATATTAGCCTCTTCTTCAAATCTTAAGTGATAAACACATCTCCCAATATGCATATTTCAATCGTTTTAATAGTGTTCTGTCACATTAGGTCCCAAATTCCAAGAAATCAGTGCAACTTTCATGTTTGCTATTTTTTTGTGTGTAACCTTTAGATAACAGAATACAAACTAATCTTGTCTGCGCCGGAGTCATAAAGTGTCCCAATAGCGCTTAAAAGAGGAGCTCAGTGGCGCACTTCAATTCACTACTCATCCTAATTACTTGCGTCGACTTTATTGGTTATATAATAACATTATATAAGCATTGTCTGTACACGTTTTCGTTCTTTCTGCGTGCGTCACTATTTAACGAATTCTGCAATCTTATTTTGACAAATATGTCAAATATTTCAACCCGTAATCGGCGCGTCGCGCTAGTATATTTAAATGCACCAACGAGCAATCCTTATTGACTAATTTCCAATTTCCTACTGCCATAGAAAATTCACCAGATAATTGTTTCGTAAATCCAATCTGCTCGCGTTAAAGTCAGTCACCACTCGGGCAAATATCCATCGGCCGCCCCTGACTTGATAATGAACCTGAAAAAATCCCTCTAAATGTTATTCTGGGTCCTTTCTTAGTTTTGTGAGGAATGGCCTTTGCCGGGGCTCTCATGCACTTGGGCCACGTAAACACATGTGGTTATTTAGTGGTAAAGACCCATAAATCACCCCCATGAATTGGAAACAGAGGGTCGTATGCTGACACCATTCCCTGTTACAAAATCGAATATAATTCCAAATTGATCTCTCAATTTTAAAAGAATCATTTCGTAGGCCCAAAGGCGAGATCATCACAACGCATAGAAATCTGTCCTAAGTATTAGTGCCAACGAAAACGACAAGTTTCAAGTGTGAGTTCGAAAAGGGGCGGATACTTTAGCGTAAGCGAAGGTGTGTAATAGTATTGGTTAGCAATATCGGCGACACGAGGTAACGCAGTTCTAAAGGGTTCAAACTGCCTATAGCATATCTTGGGTTTCTAATATCTTTGGCTAATACAAATATATGGAACCCGTGTTAATATAATAACCCAATTACAGAAGAATAGTATTATGTTTACATTCGTGATCATAAGAGGTCCTATTAAACCCATATTTTTTACATTATCTCCACACAAGAATCCCTGCAGTTTAACAGAATACCTACCATTCCTGCGAAAGTATTACCAACTGCATGCAATCTAAGTACCTACTACAACATTAGTTTAATTTTTAGTTTTTAATGAACGAGGAAATCTTTGTCATAATGGCTGCAGAATAAAAAATGTTTAACTAATTAGCATTTTTCTGTGAAACATCAAAATAATAGTGGTGTTTTTTGGATGTCGCAATTTTGTGAAAAAACATCTCAACAGTGCTTTCACCCGGATCGTCTGCGGTTGATTTCGGGATGATTAATTACATATTTAATTAGCCCGTCAAAATTGTAATTAATTATTTTTAACTTGTTATTCTCCATGGACTATCTTTAAAGAAATGTGTTGTTTAATTAAACTAATTCCAAATACTGTCAGAAACATTAAAAGTTAGTAAAAACTCTTTAAGTATTCAACGAAAGGTTCCCATTCAGAGGTCCTTGTTTTTTATCGGTAAAGTTGCTACAAGCGTGCTTCTCATAAACCTTCGTCAGCATTTCACCTCGGAACTTTTAAAATATAATGTCGTGTGTACAGTCAACCTACATCCGGGCACTTGACATATTCTCTTGTACAAGATTGCTGATAAACTACAAAAAGTTTCAAAGAAACTTTGATGAAATTCTTACGGAGAAAGGAGAGACTCTTTCGTTTGCGAATACAAGCCAGTACAGCAAGATCTACACTTTTTTGGTATAAAAAACTGGAAAATTAATTATAAAAGGAAAAACTTTTAACGTCGTTTTCTAATGAGAATTTTCCGAAACTGTCTCCATTTCCTGGGGACAAGGCATCTAAAATGAAAAACAATTGTATTGAACAAATTGTCAGGGAAACGAGATGTGATGGAGGAAGATTGGGAAGTGACGGCTATTCGGGTGACTAAACACGACAATATAAACGTTTCGATTGTGAATTTGTTCTTCCTCTTTTTAAACTCATTTCCCTTCCTTCAACTACACAACATACTACGATCGGGGACTTCGCAGTCCCAATAGCAACGGGCAGTTAGCCCGTTGCTATTGTTATTCATTAACACTTCTATGGGCGATATTAAGAGCTAATAACTAGTCCCAGCGGGAATTCGTATGGACGTCATCGACATTCGTCCATATAAGTGTAGGTCATCATGTTTATTTTGAATAGGTTTCAGGACGAAATAACACAGACGAAATTACAATTGGACGAATTTACACGTGGAGAGAGGCCAACTGGAATTTCACATTATTACATTACCTTAACCTAGGCTAATTTATCGTATATGCACACAAATTTAAACATGGAAACGAAAATTTGAAAATGAACGTATTTAAATTAGGAAGAATTACATCTACTCTGTTGCACAGTCAAAATTATAATGAATTATTTTTAACTCTTTATTTTCCGTAGGACTATGTTTTTATTTACATTAGGTACATTTTTTTATATGCATTTCATGCCAAAAAAACCTAACCTCGCCTAATCTTACTTTTGTTTTAGTTTTTTAAATACGAAATTTATTTGGCAAAATACATACAAAATTTAAACTTATCTCGAATTGAAATATTGATAGTGATGTTAATTTCACGCCTGTGTGAGTTGGTCCTGACTCCTAACACCGATAGTAACCGTGCTCGAGGGGTAAGGCTCTTGACCCGCAATCCGAAGGTCGTGGGATCGAATCCCAGCGTGGGCAAATAAAGTGTATATGGTTAATTTGTGTTATTTCACAATTAATTTATTTAAAATAATATACAGTGTATTTGCACGTTCCAGGGTGGAAGATACTCTCAGTATTGCCCTGGTGTAAGACCACCATTCAAAATTGAAACATTGCTTGAAATGGCTTTAACCGTGTTTGGTGATAGATCTGAATAGCCAGGTACTTCCCCACTTTCCTCTTCCGCATTTCCTTTCCCCTCCCCACTACCTTCAGTATCACAACATACTCCAATTGGGGATACCATAGTCTCACTGGCTCCAGAGCAGCTGGGGCTCTTATGAGGTATTCATATAAAAACATATACATAGATATATTTATACAAAACTGGACAACTCAACACAGAGGCACTTCAACATGATGAAACGATATGTCATGAAAAGATATGAAAAAAAACTGGGTTAAAGGTTACGTTAGGCTATGGGCTATTTTCTACCACATGTAATGACTATTTATCACTTTTCCAGTGTTAGCCAGTGAAAGAAAGCGAATAGATGTCCTCGAAATGTGGTGCTGGAAAAAAAAATGCTCAAAATTCCATGGACAGCTGGATGCACAAATGAATCCATTCTGAAAAATTTAGGCATCCACAATAGGCTATCGACTATCTGTCTGCAACGCATTTTAAGATGCTATAGACAAGTTGCTCGTCAAACTCCAAGGACTCCAACTTGGATAAATTACTTGCGAAGTGGAAGGCAGGAGAAGCAGAGGAAAGTCACCAATGCGCTGGAATGACATGTTATTAACAATTTTATAGAGAAAAAATAGATCAGTATATATTCTTCTTTCTTTTAATGTGGCAAGGCCCATAATTTTCAACAGTGACGTTTAGCTAATGTTTTCAATAGGAATTTCTAATCTATAATTTATGTTTCGTAAATTAATAAACACTATCCCAGTATTTTAAACATGCCTTGTGGTACAACTCTTCAAAAATATTTATCGTTTGTTTAATGGCGGCCGTATTGCCTGTCATCAGTATGCATTAACGGGAT
The DNA here is from genome assembly GCA_917563855.2 of Limnephilus lunatus. NCBI lineage: Eukaryota > Metazoa > Arthropoda > Insecta > Trichoptera > Limnephilidae > Limnephilus > Limnephilus lunatus. The sequence goes on along the minus strand of OU830598.1, from coordinate 69,957,510 downwards.
TTAATGAAGAATATGTATTTTTAAATATTTACTTGATTGAATATTTTGAAATTTAAATGAGTGCCAAATAAATATTTCCATTATTTTACTAGTGATAAATGTCTGGTATGAATGTAATTTTTTGACAATCTAAATTCCTTGTTTTTTAAAATATGACAACTTAATAAGTTGTTTTACGTAGAAAGCCGTTACTTCTTAATAATAATATTAATATTTAGCTGATTTATACAGCGCCATTTTCGTTAAAAATCACCTCAAGGGCACTGTACATATAAACATATTATAAAATATAATTAATACGATAGGCTTAAAACTTCATCTAAGACTTATATTATGTAGCTAGTGACTTACGACTAAGACTTTTTTTTTAAATACGCAATTCACCCTAAAAAGAGTGCTTTGTGAGACTCACTTAAAACAAGGACATACATATTGTTAATCATTTGCAACCGTGGCTTAAAATTAGAGATTTATTACTAAAAATGGTATAAATATTTTAAGTAACATTAGTAACATTAAAAACTAAGTAGGCAATAAACAAAACTCTATAGGTTATACAAACAAACAACTAACATAGAAGTAAGTTATTGTTGAGAGTCGAAGAAGTTTGAGGATTTTATATATACCCAACTAACTAACTATCACGCCGCAGGGGTAGGCAGAGAGGACGGACCGCCAAACAACTCGTCTTGTCACACACTCTTTGCCTCATTCACATTCATACATCGTCTCATACATACTCTTCTATTATTCTGACTCTTGACATGGCCCGTCTCAAGTATCTGTTTCACTTAATCGTGCCATTTCTTCCTCGGGCGTCCATATATTCTTCTTACACTACTTTCTTAATTCATTCGCTCTACATGCCCAAACCACCTAAATACGTAAGTATATATATTATATATACCTAAAAACACCCACCCTTCAATAAAATTTTATTTACTAATTTCCTTCATTGATACAATATACTCGTAACAATTTGAAATGTAACAATTTTTTTTACCACCAAACATGCCCCCACGGTCGAATAATTTTGAGGGCACTTAGATTATTGGTATGCTTACCCCACATGTGGGTCGTGTATATGTAAGTAATCTTCATACAAGTGATTTTTTTCTAATTGACAAGATAATTATGTTTGTTCGAGATTCCTTAATAATCAATCATAAACCAACGAAAAATTTTATGTTGTTTGAGATTTTCACGACCAAAAGTAATATCTTGCTTTATTTTTGGGGTATTATACCGTTTTGCGCTGCCTCCTTCTTTAGCCAACGTTTCGGACAGCATAACAGTGTCCATCATCAGGGCAGATGAAGATTGTGGTGAAGTGCGTGCTTCTGAATGTAGATGCGATTTCTTGTTGCGAGCTCCAATCCTCTAAGAGCTGGTATTATAGTATATAGTATACTTAATTTAAAATGGTTTTTTGGGTTTAGTTTTGTTGTAATCGTCAATTACCGAATATCAAGAGCTATTGAGCTTAGCCCCGTCGCCTATATTAATATTAAAGGACTTTTTATGAATTTCCATTGTATCCGACATTATGCATTTTGGGTCTTCCCAGGACTTCGGGAACGTATCCAAAATAATGGCCAGTTTCAATTAAATGCTCGTCATTTACCGATTTGTAAGGTTAGCCGAGATTACACGCTTGAAAATGTTTTGATATCCTTTCGAAGATCGTCCGTTCGATCTGATCTATACAAATCTTTTACCATCCAGAACAGCTAAGTTTATAAACTCCCGGTTTCTAGGGAAACTTGATTTTTGCAGGCCTCCGTAAGTCTTGTATTTTTGTTGTGGTTCCGAAAAAATCCTAATGTAAAAATCGCATATGGTTACCCCATGTGGCTCTACTAAGATTGCGGTTTAGGAAGGGAGTTTAACCTTGCAAAACTTATTTTAGACTTTGGAGCTTAATACACGTCCAGTATACTTTATTTTGTCTCGTATATCCCTGGTCAGCGAATTACAAGGATTATTCGATGTCGGACGCTCCAGATTCCAGATTGTAAATAATTTCGCGTGGGATAGATACCTATAACCTATACCTAATACTTAATGCAAGTCAACCTAATAGAAAGCAAGTTTAGAAGAGTATTTCATTATACTTTCATGACAAAATTGCAAACAATTTATTACTTACAAGTATTGCAATATAGAAAGTGCACCAGGAAATGTATTAAGTGCATCTCGACTCCGGTACCTATCATCCAACTTCTATTGCAGCAGGTTTCGCAAAAAAACTTCTTCCGGTCGTATTCTTACAAATATAACATTTTGAACCATGTGGATAAAATTTCATTGTGTTTTTTATTTATTAGAGGACTTACGTTCAACAATATCGTGAAATGAAATTAATTATTTAAATTAATAAATTAAAAATGTTATTTATAAGAGTAAAGGATGGTATATGAAGGCAACGACAAAAAGCAAATATAACTACCCATCCCTCAAATGAACTCTTTGCCAAAATCAGAGTCTTAGATATTCGACAGTTATTTATTAAAACAAACCTTTGTTATATACGAAAAATAACCTACTACTGGCTCCACAACCTCAAGCACACACCAGCTTTTCATCAAACCTGGGTTGCGTGGTCCCAGAAACTAATACCTCATTCGCTCAACGACAATTCTGGTTCATCGCTCCAAAATATACAATGCTCTGAGTACTGACATAAAGTCAAGTAATTCTAATCACTTTATATAACACGTTTACAGCCTTGGATTTTTGAAAGGGGACGAGAGTACTTCAAATAATACATGTGTTCTTAACACTATAGTCATTTTAATTAATAATTTTTGCCTTTTAAAATTTTATTTCTATTTTTTTTTAAATATGTTTTTTTTTTCTCTTATATATGTGTACAGAATACATGAGTTCTTAATACTTAATCGTTATTATTAGATAGTTTATGTTTTTCAAAATTTAAATTAAATTTTTTTTTCTATTTTTCTTTAAAATATGTTTTTTTTTCTTTACTTTTCACCTACTTTTATGTATTTCTTAATTTTTATTTAGTATGTTAATTATCTGTTTCAATAAAATAGTATTTAATTCCTATTTAAAATATTAAATGTATGACTACCACAACACGAGCATTAGCCTAGTGTGGTAGCTAAAAAAAACAAAAATCTGTAACCAATAAAATTTCATGAAATAAAAAATAAAAAATAAATATAATAAAATAGAAGTGAAGTCAAGACTTGGATAGAAATCAAAACATTTGTAATAAGTATTTCGTCATTTTTTTAGTGTCCGACAAAAATCATTTTTACTTTTAACCAAGATATCAAGCGCGGCCTGTTTTGGCCCGTTTTATGCAAATCTTAATTTTAGATTTAAGGTGAAAATACCGAACCAAACTGAAAAAAAAAAATTTTAATCAAAAGGTATATCAAATATCTAGTACGGATATGGGCTACTTTATTTATCTTTGCTTTAACATCCATACTAAATATTAGAAATATCTACCTTTTGATAATAAAACTGGTTTTTCAGATTGGTTCTGTAATTTTGATCTCAAATCCAAAATTAAGATTTATTTCGAACCGAAACGGGCCGCGCATAAACAAGAAGATATAGAGATATTTAAATTCGAATGTCAGAGAAAGTGCGCTTATATTAAAAAAAAAAACGATAATATTTAAGCGAAAATTGTGAAAATGTTTAATAAAACACGACTAGTTTAAAATAGAGCGATAATCTAGTAAGGATTGTCTAAAATAGCATTTAAAGAAACATTGTGATTTTTTTTCATACATATAACTTGTAAAATAACTGAAAAAACGTGTTTATAATAATTTTCGGAACATATTTTGCGATTATTTTTTCTATTGAGGGAATTTCATATAATTGCCATTTCGACGTGGAGAATGTACAGATATTATCATAAATAAAAACGGTTCCATGACAGTTCATCTTGCGACAATTCATCCGGCGACAGTTCATCCGGCGACAGTTCATCCGGCCGACAGTTCATCCTGCCGTTGATTCATCCTGCCGACAGTTCATCCGGCCGACAATTCATCATCATCATTTAGAAGATTTTTTCTTCGAGTAAGTATGCAAAGAGGCAATACTTTATTTTGTCTCGTCTTGAGTGGAAATCCGCTGTAACCTAACCTAACCTAACCTAAACTAACCTAACCTAACCTAACCAAACCTAACCTAACCTTGCCTAACCTAACCTAACCTAACAAATTAGTCAATTCACCCTAAAAAGATGGTGTTAATTTCAGATAAAAAGTTATATTATATGCAAGTAGGAATCTTTACGGTTTTTTGCTAAGCCGACTGCTCGTATAAGTATGTCGTATTTTGTTATTCGAAGATTTAGAGTTATAGAGTCGAAATTATTGTTAGTAAAATTATTTTTACAGCGGATTTCCACTCAAGATGCCTTCAGATATAAGTATATCGATTTTGGTTGTACGGCCATATAATATATCCTCTTTGCATACTTATTTGAAGAAAAAATCTTCTAAATGATCAGGCCGGATGAATTGTCGCCGGATAAATTGTCGGTCGGATGAACTGTCAGCAGGTTGAACTGTCGGCAGGATGAACTGTCGGCAGGATGAACTGTCGCCGGATGAATTGTCCCCGGACGAATTGTCGGGTCACCATAATAAAATACTTATATTTTAAGAGCTTTAAAACTTAAGTATTTAAGGAAAATATGTAATAAATCGATAGAAATGCGGGAAGCCGGGACTTACGTTGACCAGTTTATAGATTATTACTGTTTACTTAATAGATTCTTGGGTGTCGCTTTCGCTTTGGATTTAAGCCCGGTATATGAACGGTTTTATTGTTGGCCTACGCCACACTATGGTCCCAATGACCGACCCGATTATACTTTATTATCTGCCTTAATATCTACTAAAATCGGTTTTATGATTGTTTATTGAATTAAAGTTTTATGTATGTATGGTTTAACTATTCATGGTGATGTGAAAATGATACCCATTACATAAATGTTAAATTAGAAAAACTTATATTAGAAAATATATAAATTAGAAAATATGCAAAGAATTTTTTTAATAATCGTTTAAGGTGTTATCAAGCACAAAATATGCTCTGTGTGTGGAAATAATAATGCGGGATAAAAGGGTTAAATTATTATTTTCTTTGGGTGTAGCACCACAAATATGGCAATACTAGACCGACTGTTCGGCCAAGGCACTACAATTTTTTTTAAACCAATTATAGTGATGATTAGCTTAAACTTTTCTGAAAGCGCACTGAAACTTTCAGCGCGCTAAATTAAAAATAAAAGCAAGCCGCCGCACGATGGTTTTACCAGTGTGTGAGCATTGGAAACAAATCGTAAATTCAAATTACAGAGACCACTAAATATTTTTACTATAATATCTTGACTTCACTTACCAGTGCATCTTTTCCTCGCTGCGTACCGCGTCGGTAAAGATTGGCTTGCGTCAGGACATTTGTGTGAAAGTGCGACATTTATAACATTTAGAAAGTGATAACTTTTTATAAGATATTTTTTATTATACTTGTATAAGGTGTATTTTAAAAGATATATTTTTATAGATAAATATTTAAGAAGTGATAACTTTTTATAACGCTCTCTGGCAAACTTTTTTCAAAATGGATCCAATACCTTAGGGCGTAAGGCATGTACTAAATAAAATAAGTTGTTTTTTTCATTTCCTAATGAGACAGACTTGCGATATATTTTTTTTAATATCTTGTGAATTTAAGAAAAAATCGATAAACTCTTAAATAGTTAAGGTTATGGTTCGATGTTTTCTAAAATTTCGTAAACGTGCTGATGTACTTTTATAGCTGAACTCTTTTAGTATTATATTGAAAAAAAACTTGCCCATCTACGGCCCAGTAATTTTTCACATAATTTACTTACTCTAAAATTTCTGTGCTTCTTAAATATTATTTTTGTCTCTGGTTTGGTTTCAAATGATTTGTTCTTAAAAAAAATGAGTTATTTGACATGATGATGAACTGAAAGTGCCAATAGATGGAAAAACTATTTTTATATTTGAAAAAACTATAAACTTCACCAATTGCCTTAAAGAGGGGTTGGATAAAAAACTCTGTAAAAAGATCGAGGGCTTCAAATTTCGCTTTAAAACAAGAGGGAAAAATGCTCGTCGAGATGAAGCTAGATTTGTGATGGAAAATAAAATATGACTCGAGACTCCGACTGGTTTTACATTTTACGAGATTTCTCCTGAAAAACAGCATGGTCGGGTTACCCGGAAACACAATTTGAACATAGTTCTGACCGATCCAAATGCTTGAAAACCAAAGACCTTCGGAAAAGTTCACCTCTTTCTCATTTCGAAGTTTGCAACAAAAATGATCTTAAGAGCTTCTGGTCAACCGGTTGCATCAAAATTATTAGAAGACATTATTCTTTCACTTAGGCGCGCATCTTAGTACAGAAAAGTGTATTTGATGATAATCGCTCTTCTTACAAACCGATGTTCATTGGAACGCGAGAGGATGCGGATGATTCTAGCATTTTTATATCTTCAATGGTACCTATACGATTAGTATGCGAGAAATCTGACAATACAAACATAGTCTGGCAGAATTATCAGAAGAGGCTCAGGAAACTCGAACAAAATTTTAAAAAAATATCGCGAGAACTCTTCTCTTCTAGAAAATGTTCTCGTGAGAAATTTAATGAGGATTTTTTAAAATTTAATGTTAAATACATCTGACCCTGACATAACTAGTTACAGGCAACTTAAAAAAAGCAATTAAATTAATTTCCTAAGGAAGTTTTTAATTTAATAATGCCTCCGGATATTCATTCTTCAAATATTTTTCGCATCGACGATAATGATATTTGTTCATCGTCGGTATCAGAACGTTAGAAAGTAAAATTAAACATTACTCGGCCTTTATTTTTGCATGGATATGGACATAAATATTTTTAATTTTATTTTATTTTTTAGTTTTATATTTTTTATTAATAAAATGCAGAAATAGCAGTAGAACTTACTAAAACCGATTTTTTTTATTACCCGTACCGAAAAATAGTATCAATTTTTTCCCTGTAAATTCTCCCTGAGAATTGTTTCCATCTTTTGGGGTATTTGGAACCACTGTGCAATGGCACTAAAAAAATGTGACGGATAGTGATGGACGAGGATGGTTCTAATTTTATCCAACAATATAATAATTCAGTCATATGTTCTATACATAAAAAAGTTCATCACGGGCAAAAGTTTATCCGATCAAAAATCACTGTTTTTTTTTTTTTTTTTTTTTTTACTTTATTTATTCCCATTTCTTTGTACATATAATGTATAATAGCAAATATTATATAATAATATAATATATCTATAATAACAATTAGTATGAACAAGAAATGAAAACCCACTAAGACACTGCCTGAGTGTGGGTAATATTAAAACAAAATATGTACTATATTTCGAAGTACCCAAAGTATAAAATAGACTAAAAAAAAAACATTTAAAATATAAAGTTAGTATAAAAAGTTAGTATTACATAGGTAGAATAAGTTAAACGGGTTTTTTCAGCTATTATAAAAATAAAATTAAAAATTTGGAGAAAAACTTACTGATTTTTAATTTTACTTTTTTTGGTTATTATAAAAAAATAAATAAACAGAAAACATATTGTACTACAGTTTAGAAAGTTACAGAAAGTGAGTTGTAGAAGGATGGATAAATTTATAGAAAAAGCGTTTCAATGTTTACGTAAACAGATAGTGTCGAAAATAATTGAAAGTTATGATTGAACTTATTACAAAATTAAATTACAAACCCCGAAGTACGTGTCCATAATTTACAAGGAATTTACTTTGATCGTCGATACCCACGATAAGACGTTTGCATGGCGACTAACGAAGGCGGACGCTCACTAACCGGGAGAAGGGTAGAATCATAAACATCTAGCAGCCCTAGCGGTATCCGGAATAACGAAATATTTTACATTTTACTATCATCAAATCATGATTGACACATCTGCCCAGATGATGGACACTGTAACGCTGTCCGAAACGTTGGCTACATAAGGAGGTAGCGCAACATGGCATAATACCCCAAAAGTAAATCTCTATAAAACTTTTGGCCATGAAAATCTAATATCATACCAAATATATTGATTTTTTAAAAATCTGAATTAGCCATTTCGTGGACGCCTGCATAGGGAATAAGATTAAAAAAACCTTCCGTGTACATATTTCTCTTTGTGAAAATGTTCTTCAATTATGTGTCAAGGTCGAGTAATATGGCATTTTATCTTATCTGTTTAGCACTGCTATGAAACCGCAAAAACCAACAATATTAAGTAAGGTATCGTAATACCTTGCTACTTAATAAACCAGGCTTTCTTGAGATCGATCATAGTTTTCCATCTTACCAACATAATCATGATCTCTCCTTCAACGTCGCTCTTTTAAGCTCGTACTATCAGATGGCATCAAGCCAAACTTAAGATGATGAAAAGATCAGTATTTTTGGAAAAAAAACACTATCAGAATTTAACATAACCTAACCGTACCGCTACGCCAACAAATTACAAGTTTGTGGAAGGAGTTGGATAATAGGCAAAACAACATTGAAGTCAATTTAACCATAAAGTAAAATTCAACTCAGAGAAGTAAATTCATTTAAAAAAAAAACCTAAAGCCTTCATCGAGAATACTACTGCCAGAACGTCACAATATCAAGGACAAAGCTGAACGAATTAAGATAAATAGGGATTATTTCACACGTTGTCATACTGAAACCAAGCTAAAACCGTCCATCAACACAACAGAGCAGAGCTCGGTTTACCCTTTCATCGGGTCTACCGGCTTAAATATTAACACTAGTTTTAGGTCCTGAGGTGGAGGGATCCTTAGAGTAGGTCTGCAACAAAATGTCTTCAAAGGTACTAAAATCGAAAAATAAGGAAGTTGAGTAAAAAATATTTTGACTTATAAGAAATGTGTTCATGTGGATAAAAAAACATCGATTCTAAATATATATTTTTTATTATTATTCTTAGAATTAATTGAACGTTTTTAAAAAAAGATTTAAGAGCTATTAACTAAAAACGCTTCATGATTGGTCGAAAGAATTCTGACGTCATCTGTACGCCGGTTTATACGATCATTGGAATCATGATCGTACATCTCTTTCTATTACATGAGAGATGGTTTGTTTATGATGAGGGAGGTAAAGGAAAACAGTTTTGCTTGCTATCTTGTTTTGAGTCTTTTTAGTTTATGTAAAGCCTCGATGAAATTGAGCGAGTTTACAAGCTACTAGCTGGGAAATTCACTATATGTTAGTAAACTCGGTCAGTGTAATCGTATTGCTATCTAACTAGCCAATTGTAGACAATCTACGAAAAAAATTGAAAGGTGGCCAACTTTTACCGCTACCCGCTAGCATTTGCCTCAAGATGGCGGCCCACGAACAGCTGATTTCGTAACTGTCAGAATTAGTTCGCGCGGGAGTCGTAATTCTCGTTACTGGCTAGCGTGTGGCGCTAGCTGCGAGCTCAAGCTTTCTACAAAATATCGACAGAATTATTCGCGAGAGAGTCGTTATTCAAAAATTCTTAAAAATTAATTTAACTACGAAATCTTGATAAATGCATTTTTTAAATACAATTAATTCTGATAGGCGGTAAGTTATAGGCAATGATAAAAAAAAATTACTGGAATTCCTTGTTGAAGAATTAAAAAAATCTCCATACAAAATGCTCAAGTGTCTAAATGACGTCACACACACATACCCCGCCTCTTACCGATAGGCTTTCGCTCGTTTTGATGGGCTTACTAAAATTTAAGCTTAGAAAATTAATATAATTATGAAAACTATATATAAAAAAAAATTCTAGTATTTAAGTTTTAATGTGAACATTTATTAAAAAAAGTTGACTCCATTTCCCTATTTTGATGTCGAACTAATTTTCTTGTGTATATATTCCTCCCTCAGCTAATATCTCTATACATAAAAATCTTTGAACTTTTGAAATCAAAACATATCGCTTCCCAATCTGTAACATTATGTGAAAGAGAAATCTTAGATAATATGTCAACATATGTATCTGAATTTAACACAATTTAATACACGTAATAGCCTAGTAGGTTTTGTTTTTCAAATGAGAAGAATGTAATACATAGTTAGTACAGCATTAGAGTGCGTTCTTCCCGTAGATAACCACTATCCTCCACCGTCAGTAACTATTCCGAACAATGTAAAAAGTAGTAATAAACTATCAGCTCCTAGTTATAATTTCGAAAAAGTCAAACAATAAAATGAATAATCATCTCAATTAAGTAGATTGGTCGTTTCTCGAGGAAGGCGATACAAACCATAATATAGAATCATTTTATTAAAAACATAATTCTATTATCATAGACTGCATAGCTGCATATTTACTTGTACCCTTAATTCATTTCAAAGAATCAAAGCATCCAAAATGGTGTAACAAAGAATTAATCTAATTAATAGCTTAAAAAAAACTACCAAATTATCTTAAAATTAAAACTTGTCTAAAATTTGTCACAACAATTATATAAATACGTAAAAACATTAATAAATGAAAGCATAAAACATTTTTGAACCACACAAAATCTATGAAAAAAATGATGATGTTAGCATACTCTCCTGAAAAAGGCTGATGATACTCAAAACGTAGCTCACCTACATATTTGCTGACTTTTTAAAAAGAGAATATGTCCGTGACTCAACGATAGTCAATGATAGCATGCAGCTTTCATCGGACCGTTATTCAAATTGAGCTAATATAAACATTGAATATAACGCCGTATTGACTCAGCTGAAACAACTGGATCCAAAGTAAGAGCGGCATGGCGGTCCAGATAATATTCCACTGGCTATCCACATATCCACTACATTTTCTTTTTTAACTAGCCATTACTTACAGGACTACTTCCCGAAAAACAGTTTAGTTACCCCAAAAAGATGAAAAAAATAAGATTTTACTTAAACTTTTTTTTGTTGATCTGGCTTTAATCAACTGTTCAGAAATTGTTTGTGAAACTTCTTCTAAATAAAACCACTCCCTGTTTCAAGCAAGTAATTTCACCCACTCTCTCTCTCTCTCTGGTTTCAATCCTGGGATTGGTTTGCAGCAATTTCCTCTAATTTTCTCTTCCATTCTTTCCTGTCTTGTGCGGCTCTTTTGAATTCTGCATATGATGAGCAGCGCACGTCCACCAGCAGGTCGTCCAGGTACTCTCGGCGTGGGCGTCCCCTAGAGTTTGTCCCCTCGGTCATACCCTCCATTATGGTATGCAAGAGGCCTTCTTGTCGTATAACATGTCCAATCCATCTTGCACGCCTTTCGGACAAGGTCCTGAGCAGGTGCCTTCCTCCTTCGATGCTTTGGAGAACCTCCTCATTTGTAATGTGGTCTCTCCAGGAAATTCCTAATAATCTTCTATAGGACCACATCTCAAAAGCCTCTAGTCTCCGTTTATCTCTTTCGGATCGGCACCATGTTTCGCAGCCGTACATCAAGATACTCCACACATAGGTCTTGATGAGGAGTATTCGCAGTTTTAGGTCTATATTATTTGATTCAATTACTTTCGACCTTTTATTTTTTTTATTTTTATGTTCACCCACTACCATGGTTTTATTTCGGGAAAATCTACTTTGTCTGATCTTTTAAATTACAATAACTTTATATCCTAATCCATATCCAAGAAGTTACAAGTTGATTCTGTCTATAACGATTTCAGCGAAGCATTCGACAGATTTTTTTGGTTTAAAAAGCTTCATAAATTTGGAGTGGCAGAGTATTTTTACATGTAGTTTAACAGTCATTTAAGTAACAGGCAATTGGCTATTAAAATTGACGGCTTCGTGGCATATAAATTCATCGCTGCCAGGGGTGTTCCCAATTGTCACCTGTGGGACTTATTTTATTTTTGCTCTCTGTAAATGATGTTCTTATTATAGTATCTTCAACGATGCCAAAGTTTTAATGTTTGCGGACGATATGAAAATATTTTGCAAACCTATAAGAAATATGAATAACCGTCAAACATTGTCAAATAACTAAAACAATTGTTTGGTGCCAAGAGAACAACTAAAAAATGTAAGCAAATGATTATTTATGAGATTTCATAGAATTAAAATATCCATTCGTTTATGATTACTCCATCAATGATATAGTAACTGTAACCGAGGTAACTGATTTGGGGAATACTTTGATCAAAATCGAAATTTTATTAATTACTAGCTGGTACCCGGCATGCGTTGCAATTCCATTCAAGAACACATTTCCAAACCACTCGCGCACCACTTTTCACAATTTCATAACGCCAGAGCTTACCATTATTGATAGAAACACTCTTGCTAAAGTGCAATATTCTGTAAAAATTTTGAGTCAATTATCAATCAATTTTGATAGGGAACACCTGTGATGATCTCGCCTTTGGGCCTACGAAATAATTCTTTTAAAATTGAGAGATCAATTTAGAATTATATTTAATTTTTGTAACATGGAATGGTTTCAGCATACGATTCTCTGTTTCAATTCATGGGGGTGATTTATGGGTCCTTACCACTAAATAACCACATGTGTTTGCGTAGCTCAAGTGCACGCGAGCCCCGGCAAAGGCCATTATTCACAAAACTAAGAAGGGACCCAGAATAACATTTAGAGGGATTTTTTCAGGTTCATTATCAAGTCAGGGGCGGCCGATGGATATTTGCCCGAGTGGTGACTGGCTTTAACGCGAGCAAATTGATTTGCGAAACAATTGTCTTGTGAATTTTCTATGGCAGTAGGAAATTGAAAACTAGGCAATAAAGATTAATCTTGGTGCATTTAAATATACTAGCGCGACGCGCCGATTACGGGTTGAAATATTTGACATATTTGTCAAAATAAGATTGCAGAATTCGTTAAATAGTGACGCACGCAGAAAGAACGAAAACGTGTACAGACAATGCTTATATAATGTTATTATATAACCAATAAAGTCGACGCAAGTAATTAGGATGAGTAGTGAATTGAAGTGCGCGACTGAGCTCTTCTTTTAAGCGCTATTATGATACTTTATGACTCCGGCGCAGACAAAATTAGTTTGTATTCTGTTATCTAAAGGTTACACACAAAAAAATAGCAAACATGAAAGTTGCACTGATTTCTTGGAATTTGGGACCTAATGTGACAGAACACTATTAAAAAGATTGAAATATGCATATTGGGAGATGTGTTTATCACTTAAGATTTGAAGAAGTGGCTAATATATTATTGAAACCACACAAGGAGATGGATGGGAGTCAGGGGGCAGAGAGTTGGAACAGGACAGTCAGGGAAGGAACCTGGAGGCGCGCGGACGGGATAAAAAATCATCGAGTTTTGATAAACGGCAGAGTAATAATTTGGTGCGCGTAAACCGGGAATAATTCAGATAGTAATATATAATAATAAAGGCAGTCGGGGAGAGATTCTGGAGACGCACGGGCGAGCGAAAAATCATCGAGGTTGAATACACGATAGAATAATAACTCTGTGCGCGTAAACCGGGAATAATTCATAAAATTAAAGGAAAATAGTTCACGCGATTGAGGGGAGTCAAGATTTGGTCGTTGGGAAGCAAGGTTTAAATTAAGGGATCGAGGTTCGATAGTCGCGAGGAGACCAGTTTGGTGCGCCTAAATCGGGGATATTTCATTTTAATTAAACAAAGGAAATTCCGTTTTATTAAACAAAAAGAGTCTACGCGAATAAGGAAGTCAGAGATTGAGGCTTGCGAGTTCATATCTGTGAAGTTAGATAATATAATTTGTAAATTGAGGTGGTCGGGACGTACTTACGGGGCACTTAGCAGAGTCAGGATAAAAGAAAATCAACGCGAGAATTGTGTTCGACGGCTGCATCTTGGAATAAATAACTGCATGACGGGTTGTGTTTTAGAAGTGCTTGTTTGAATTAAATATTATTGTAGTGAATTGATTTGTGAAATTATTTTGTGCAACAAGGCGAATTTGGTAAGTTTGTATAAAATTATTAACATATTTAGTACGGGCCTTGCAGGAAAGAGTCAATTAGGGTTTATATACAAGCCTTAGGAATCTAGGACCTTTTTTTTGTCGAGCGGAGCTTTGCACGTTTCCGGGTTGACCGGCTAGCAAGTACCTTTGTTGGGTGAAGTTATTCTTGAGACAAGACCGTTGTAAAATAATAATTTAGTTAACTAAATAGCATTTGAAACACAAAGTGCGCTTTCGGGCAATAAATCTTAGACGAGAGACTTCATTTAAAAGACGGGATTTTGAAACCACAAAACAATAATAAAATCCTTTAAAAGTGCTTTGTTGGTGATCTAGAAAACTAGGTTACTGGGTATTCTCCAATACATAACGGGTACCAAAATACATAGGTATAGAATGTAGGTATAAATTAATGTGTAAAGCGCCTTTGAGGTGATAATCATTATTTTCGAGTCTCGGAATAATATTTTAAACGTAGCTAGGGGACTATATTCAGGAAGGGTTTTTTTTGAAAAGGCATTGGGTAATATAACGGTTTATGAAGGGTGCGTAGCATGGGCATTTTTGATTACTAACAAAATCTGACATATTTGAATTCCCATTCCAAAAATTTCCCACACCTTATTCCAAACTTTAGGTATCACAACAAGTCTATTACATAGGACTATACATAAAATTATCGTATAATCCTCACCTTTTGGTTTACGCTTAGGTAGGTATATTTCATTCGATATTCGATTTAGCAAAAACTTTCACATTGTCGGTTGAATGAAGCCGTCGGTAGGTATTCATATTTTAAGCGTAATGCGTTATATCCACCTACATAAGTAGCAAAAGTTTTCTTAACTCCCTCACACTAGGAATAGGGATCATCCAGCATCAGGGTGGGATTGTACTCTGGACGAAAGAGCAGCGGGGGAAATAGAAGGAAAGGAAGCCAGATTCACGACCTGGTGCCTTTCATTCTTGGACCCGGCACCCTGGAAACCGAGCTTGACATTCCTTCTTTGAGCTGATTTTTGAGTTTGAGCCTGGGGTACGCCTATCGTAGAGCATATGCCCGTGACATATATAGGGGAAGGTCCCAAGTTACGCCTGTGTATGTTATGCGAGAGGATGTATTTTTCATTCAAATCAAACATCGATGACCATCGCGATTGCAGGCTGGCGCATGTTTCTGTAACGTGCCTAGGAAAAACGTAATCAATATTTCTACTGGTTCGACGTTTCTTTGTTGGAATTCGGATAAGTTTTCTTAACTCCCTCACACTAGGAATAGGGATCATCCAGCATCAGGGTGGGAATGTACTCTGGACGAAAGCGCAGCAGGGGAAATAGAAGGAAAGGAAGCCAGATTCACGACCTGGTGCCTTTCATTCTCGGACCCGGCACCCTGGAAACCGAGCTTGACATTCCTTCTTTGAGCTGATTTTTGAGTTTGAGCCTGGGGTACGCCTATCGTAGAGCATATGCCCGTGACATATATAGGGGAAGGTCCCAAGTTACGCCTGTGTATGTTATGCGAGAGGATGTATTTTTCATTCAAATCAAACATCGATGACCATCGCGATTGCAGGCTGGCGCTTGTTTCTGTAACGTGCCTAGGAAAAACGTAATCAATATTTCTACTGGTTCGACGTTTCTTTGTTGGAATTCGGATAAGTTTTCTTAACTCCCTCACACTAGGAATAGGGATCATCCAGCATCAGGGTGGGAATGTACTCTGGACGAAAGCGCAGCAGGGGAAATAGAAGGAAAGGAAGCCAGATTCACGACCTGGTGCCTTTCATTCTCGGACCCGGCACCCTGGAAACCGAGCTTGACATTCCTTCTTTGAGCTGATTTTTGAGTTTGAGCCTGGGGTACGCCTATCGTAGAGCATATGCCCGTGACATATATAGGGGAAGGTCCCAAGTTACGCCTGTGTATGTTATGCGAGAGGATGTATTTTTCATTCAAATCAAACATCGATGACCATCGCGATTGCAGGCTGGCGCATGTTTCTGTAACGTGCCTAGGAAAAACGTAATCATTATTTCTACTGGCTCGAGGCGGCGTGCTGGACGGAGAACGGGACTATTGAGGACATGAGTGACTGCCAAGGCGAGGATCGGTGACATCAAAATCTTCCTTAATTAAATTCATACATCGCCAGATCAGAGGAGAGAGCGGCCCCACCGATCTCCTGACATTGCCGATTGTCTAATCAACTTCGGTTTAATGTTTATGCCGGTGCTTTAGGAGTTAATGGAACTCAAGTCATCGGCATGCTGAAGAACTTCAACATCATCATCAATCCAGAGTAGGATGTCACGTTCCAAAACCTCGTGCCACCCACACATTTCCTGAACAGTTCCTGACATCGGCTATCACGCCATTAATCGGAGCAGACCCTCATATCAAACGGTATGAGATGACCTCTCATCATCATCATCAACATATTTTTAATTTGGCGGCTTATTGGTCGATATTATTCCCATTACCACTCTATGATCCAGAAACACACATCAGACCCTTTCCCGACAGAAGGCAAAACATGTCGATTTTCATTCGTCGCTTGCGACCTTAACATTCTCCGGAGGCGTTGGAATTGGAAGCTGATTCGGCGGTCTATGACCATCACCTTATCAGTCGGGCTATGGAGGAGTCCAATTATTTAAACAGCACATGTTCTGTCTCATGTTAATCCAAAATACCTACCCGTAGAATCAAATTAACAAAATAAAACAAGCTAGCTAACTAACAAATTGCATCTAGCACTGTAAGTGTAGAATTATTGCACTCCGTACTGCTTTGAGTGTAAATCTTTTGTTAGAATATACATAAATGTCAAATTATTTTCATGATAGCATTTTATAGAGCTGCAGAGAGTACGTGACATCGCATCGAAAGGTAGGATCTTCTCAATTCGCCGTTTGAATGTAAATTTATATATTAGATGCTAGGAGGGAAAATGCAGATTACTTCAATAAAAATAGTCGTCGATGAGCGTAGGTGTATAACAGGTGCTAGGGGAGGAAGCGGGATGAATATAGATAGATAATTAGTTAATTTTCAAGCTAGTCAGACTCAGTCATTGTTATTCGAAGCCTTGCAAATTGTAACACGCCATACCTAAAAGAACAAGGGTTTACCACAAATAAATTATTAATTAAATTGGATTAACTATACCAAACCACTAAAACAAAAAAGTACACAACGTTGTGGGGTTAATTACAATTGATTAATTAAGAGCATCTCGTCACGTTTGCATAAAAGTATTACGTGATGGGGTTGAAAAGGCGCTGCAAAAGAAATGCAGGGGAGAGACGCGAGAACGGGCGAGCTACGAGCTTTTAAAGGCCGGGGTTGCGCCTGTAGCTGTAACAGGGTAGCTGTAGCAATGTAGCAGCATTTTGAAACCAAGAGGAAGGTACTACTTCGTAGGGGGGGGGGGTTTATCACACACCTAATCACCTTCTGGATAGGAACACCCTAATTACCTAGCGCTATGAAATATACTTTACAACCTATTCTCATACCTACCAAATATACTTTAAAAATTTCATAAAAATACCGTGACACGAGATTTTTGTATATACCTTTTGTATACATATATTTTGTATATTGAAAACATATCGAATTCAGCTTTAAAAATGTTGGGTTTTGTATTAAGAATATGCAGCCAATTTATGAAACTCAATCCATAAAAAATATATGCATGTCATTAGTTAAGAGTCAAATCGAGTACAACTCAACAGTGTGGGCACTAAGTTATTCATTTACTCTTGATAGAAAGAATTCAAAATAAATTCTTAAGATTTATTTACTTTAGAATGGGTATTACAAGAGATTGTGTCAATTATATTATTCAAAATATTAGAATATTTATTGACTTAATTAGTTTTATAAAATCATAAATTCAATATTTGACGGCTCTGAACTATTACTATACTTGATTTCTTTCCATTTACCTAGCAAACCGACATCGAATATCTACCGTTTTTGACAACACACCAACATGCAATCACAATTGTGAACTCTTGTTCGCCGTATACAGATTTGGATAATGAACATATCAGTCACTAAATTAGTAAAATTATGTCGGAAAGCAGAACAACAAATCTAATTTATTAAACAATCTACCTAGCTCTGCTTCAATTTCATTTGAAAGTACTATTCCCAATACACTATTTTTTCATCTCGCATGGTGGAGTATTTTATTTTTGTGATGTCGTGCTCATTTAAAAGTTCTTCGTGTTAAAAACCAATAATAATAAGCATATAAAACCCCAGCTGGATGTGAAAATCAAAATATATACATAAATAAAATAGGGAGGAGAGGAAGACAATGACATAGAGAAAGTTGGGTAAGTACATGGTTATTAAGACCTGGTCACCAAATACGACTAAAACCATTATAAGCAAAGTTTCGATTCTGAATGGTAGTCTATCGCCATTGCGTTACTGGATGTACGTTGAACGCGGCACAAATGTGCTTTATATTATTTCTGTAAGAATAAACTGTGATTTTATACAAATCTATCAAATAAAACGTATTTGCGCACGGCGGTATTTGCACCTGCGACCTCCGGATTCGTAACGAAGTTGTGAAACTGCTCAACGAAGGACGCCACTATACTACAATCTACATCAATTTTCAGAACGAATATTATAATATAAAGCTTTTCTTCTTTACACGTGTACGTAATCATATCACTTACCCTAAATAAATTCGTGTGCCAGCACCCTTATATAAAATTTAAAACACTTTACATGGTGGTTAAGCCGTGTAAAGTACGAGAGGGTAAGCACCTGCCTGTATTTTTTAGGCACACAGAAATGGCTTAATGTAATTCTGTAGTAAATTTATGACATTAATTTATTATATTATAACTTATTATCCCAATTGACTGAATGTATAACTTATACAAAATCATTTCCGCCGTGTAATTATGTCGTTAATGTGCTGCAAATATATATTAAGTAATAAACTCTTAGACAGGGAAAATTACATCCTGTTCCCTAATCGTTAACTCTGCAAAATCACTTTCGTAGCTTTCGTCTTATGCGAAAGGTACACAAGCTTAACATATTGGCAATGTATGTGTGGCTCAGAACTAAAAGGTCAAGTGTCGAAAAATGGTAAAAAAATATTATTGCCATTGTGTGTTCTAAAATGATGTCTTTTATATCAAACAATTGAACCAAAAATAAAGAGATATAAAAATATATACACCAATGTAAACTAAGAGTAAGGGCCTTCGCCCATGGAGAAACAGAAAAAAACAGTTGCCGACGCAAACGAAATCAACCTCCTGAATAAAATCGATATTTTTCTGATGTGACATGTCAAAACATGACAAAACTTGACATTTCGTGAGCCACTACCATGGCAATCTGTCAACAATGCAAATGAGACGTGACTGCCGCGGCGACCGGCACTTCAGTTGCATTGTTGATAGGTTGTCTTGGTAGCGGCTCACGATCTTTCAAGTTTTCGAGTATAAAATATAAATTTTGTTCAGGAGGTTGATCGCGATCGCGTCGAAAGAGTCTACTTAATTCTTTACCTTTTTTTATATTTTTATATTCAATACATTTTGTACTTTTATCCCTTTTTTAGATATTTTGTAGCATATACATTTCATCTTAAACTAATTTCTTTTTACTTAATATTTTTACTTTCGACTTTTAACTTAATACTTTTGACTTATTACTTTTTACCTTCTACTTTTTACTTTACATGTTTAGTACTGTTACATTATTTATATAGTTGTAATTTTAAAAAATTAATTTAGTTAAAGAACCCTTGAATTTAATATACCATTAATATTTAACAAATTTCCGTACGAATTTAAATAAAAGTGCTATATAACAAAATTCTCGCTGATGTTAAAATCATGGCTCTTAGGTATTAACCTTACGTATTAAGATTATATTTTGCTCTTTCTTATAATGCATTAAATTGCAAGTATGTGATTAATTATTAAAGTATTGCTGTTTATATGTTGCTCAACTTTTTCATGATTTATAAAAAAAAAATCCTATTCCACATCACAATGTTGGTGTATATGTTATGTGTGTATGTGTATTTGTGTATGTTGTTGCCACGCTAATGCGTTTATGATTCTTTAATTTGTGGTTGTAACTAATCTGTGGAAATAATCTCCTGCTGACAAACTACTTGCAGTAGCTTAGCGGGTAAAAAATTCCAATTGTTTGCAATTTTTATACAATAATAAAAAATTTTAAAAAAGTAATGATAATGGTACATGTTGTGCCGTGTAAATGGAAATAAATAAATAAATAAAATCATTATTATAAGTGAGATAAATTGAATAATGTAATAGCGATGAGTTTTCATAAACGAGCCGAAAAAATTGTGGAATTGAATACAGCTGAAATAATGACGCAAATGGCACGAGAGAAAAAAGTTGTTCCACAATAAGCAGCTTCATCCTCTGAACCTTCAACCTATAAATAAACTCATAAGGCGTATTAAACACAAGCTCAATAATAAAGATTTGCTACACGATAAGTAATTACGATAACTAGGGTTCATAAACATAATGAACCACTTCAGGATTAAGAAAGACAATATTTGAATATCTCCTAATAACATCACGGTAAGCAGATACTATTGTTTGTTTCGTGATGGAGGACTTAACCAGCCGAGGAATTGAACTCACGACCCGTGGGAGGGACCCGAACGTGATTCCATATAAAATCATTGTACACGTGTCAAGCTTCCACAAGTCATTATGCCAATCAATGACCGCGGGACTTATTACGGGAATATGAGATCGATAAAAACGATACAAAATGATAGGTCCCAATGGTCGAGCTGTTTAAGGTGCTGTTTCTCGGTAAGTCAAGAGATCTTGGGTTCGATATCCAGTTGCTTTTGTCACCTTTTTTATTTTTTCTTTATCTTGTTTTGTTTCATGTTTCATTTAGATTTGTTGGTATTATATTCTTCTCCAAGGAAATAATAACATTTATTTTTCCAGTGTCAAAAGAATCATTTTCTCAATGTATCAGACTTTGTTTTATTGATACTTTGTAATCTGTATTACCATTTGAACGAAAAATTATGTCTTTGATAGTGTATAAATATTTAAAATTCGGTAGAGTTTTATGACGCGAATAGTTTTGTGAAACTTTCATAAAAATAAAAATAAATTAACAAGTAATAGTAACAAATAGAAGTTTGTTAATGGGCGTTAACTAACTTATTGTTCACAATTATAAAAACCACTGATTTTAACAAATTTTAAATTAGCAACTTGTATGGAGGTGCACACACTGCACACTATCGATAGTTGTTTTTCCTTAGAACAACTTTCGATGTAGATCCATTTCCAAAAGAGTTATGTTTCATTTTATCGTCGAGAAAATCTTCTCCTGAAGGGTTAAAATCGTTAAACCGCAAAGTTAAAGACCCCTGAACAGCACGAGATGGAATATTATGACCTATCCTCCGCGCTACGGTAAAAACGTACTTAAGCTTTAATGGCAATTTATCAGACGTAGGCAATAATATGGTTATTTCATGCTTTCAGAGTTTCATGATAAGTAGCAAGAAATGATTTTTTTTATCTTTGAAGAGCTGAGTAATAATTAAGCTCTTCTCCTTAACGAAAGCCGATTGATGTCTTAGACCTTTTTATGAAGAAGCCATTGATTGAAAATTATGTGTTTGCCTTCACGTGTCACATCAAGTTTTCCATCAATTGGGTAGGGATGTTATTATAAATTTCATAAAACTTTGCACCGTTATTTTAATGAATTTAGATCGTATAGTGGTACTTGAAGGATATTTAATGGAAACATCATGTCCTTTGGGAGCATAATTCCTCGTCCGTATGAAATGCACATGTTGGATGGGCGGATGGTAGTGGGGAGGGCGGGAGGGCGGGCGGGCGGCAGGGCGGGGGCGGAGGGCCGCCGAAGGCATATATACACCGCCGCCTAACAAGTGGCAGCCAGTGTCATCGTTGCCTCCGGCGGGCGGTTGCGTCAGGAAAATCTCCAGCGTTTGGCAACTACGTTTATCCGCCGCTATCAGTATTAGTTCAGAACTGCTTCAAAATTGTTTCGAAAAATTTATGAAGAAACATTCTCTTCGTAAAAGTTGTGAAACTTTGTTGGTTTCATTTAAGAAAATACTTGTCTTAAAAAAAAAAGTTTTTTTTTCGAGTGCTCTCCGAAAAAACTTTTGATAAAACGCCAGCGAGAAGTTATGGGAACGAAAACGTGCGATGTTTAGTTTAATTAAAAGTCATTGACACTCGCATTTTCAGTCGACCATTTTACGAAACTTTTCCAGTTGAGAAGACGGCAGGAATTAGTCAAGCCGGCCCCCGTAATAAGTGCTCGAAGGACGTGCCAAATACTTAGTGCTGCGTGTGACAGTGATAAAGCTAGCTGCCAGTGATCGGGCCCGTCGGGCTCCCACCACCGCCGAAGCAGAGGAGTTCCTAATGCCCACTCCGCGGCACCGGCACCGGTACTGACCTCAAAACTGTCCCTTACAAAAGTTCGTTGAATGCCCCGACGACGAATGAAGCAAATGTAAACATTGGATTTCCGTCGCTGCACCTGCCTGTGCGAAACTTCAGACTGCGGGCCATTCATCTTTCACCTCAACTCGAGCGAAAGAAGCGGTAAGTCAAAAGTTTCAAAATATAATAAATTCACGTAACTGTCTGTCTATTTTCTCGTGGACTAAATATATTTTTGATTGTTAGGACGATGCGCGATGTTTTATGCGGCCGTAAACGTCCTAGATTAATTTGTTTAAAGTGTAAATTTAAGCTCTCCGGCTTGGATAAACAACCGGCGCTTTCGAAACCTATTAATCTTGATCGTATCTTGCTTTTGTGCGTGTTTTTTTTATTAATTTCCGTCGATAGAAATCACTTAGAGCAATATTTGGCCTGGGTTGTGCAAATTTTTAAACATTTGAATTATGCGGCTTTGATAATTCATGTTTACGAAGTTTTCAAACATTTTCAGAATTTTCTTTATTGATGGACTACACGAGATGAGAAACATTTTTGAATGCGTTATAAAGAATGTTTGTTTACGGTAACCTGAGAGTAATAACAAGATTTATTTCGTTTGAAGCACCCTTGATATTAACCACCAGCTGGGGTATATGTAAAACCACCTTTAAGACAGTATAACGTTGTATTCCTCTGATACGGATGGATTATCTTGATGGAAGCGGATTATCAGACAAAAAGTGATTTATCGGATTGTCTCCACTAACAATACTAAAATTACATCTAATTTAAGATAACTGACATGAACCGATGTATTTATCAGGGAAAGTATTTACTTTTCCACATAAATAACACTAAATAACTCAAATAAATATTTCAAGAGATAAGTTTTGTACAATGTTTGCAGTCTTATCAACGCAAAATTTATAGTCACATAGAATTTTTTTATTATTCCAAAATTTTTAATAATTTGTAGGTACTTAGTTAACTTGCTTTACCTTATTTGTTGTCATCTTAACGTTTTGGTATTCATCTGCATTAACAATAATCATTCATTGAAATTCTACTATCTGATTTAATTAAGTATTAATATTAGAATCACCCAACTGATTCAACTAGAACATACAACTCTGTTTCACAATTTTAGTCAGCAATATATGTTCGACGACCACCTTGGTTGAGGGGTAAAGCTCTCGACTACCAAACAGTCAGTAGCGGGTTCAAATCCCAGCGTGCGAAAGTAAATTGTATTTGATTAATTTGTGTTATTTCACAACTTGGGAGGCGGGAATGGGTACCGCCGCCCGGGAATCTTTATTGGATAACCAACACCTCTGCCATAGGTCACCCCAAGTGTTTCGCTACGTTTGGTGATTTAGCAGGGGTGCCCGGGTTCATGGGGTGAGGTTTGCCTAGGTCTTGGAGGCGGATGACCAGGAAACACTGAACCCCAGATTCCTACCCACCTAAAAAAACTCTCCATACAGCATCTCCAAAGATGAAATAGGCCCTAAGGGAAATTATTTTCCTCTGGGCCTCCAGTGTGGAGCTCATGTATAAAAAAAATTATTTTATTAAAAATAATACATAGTATATTTACGGCATGTTCCAGAGCGGAAAATACTCACAGCATCACCCTGGTGTTAGACCACCAGTCAGAATTGAAACGGCTTTTGCTATATTTGGTGATCATATCTGAATAGCCAGATACTTCCCCAATTTCCTCTCCCACATCTCCTTTCCCTCTCCAATACCTTCAAGTTAACAACATACCCCAGTTGGGGAAGCCATGGTCTCACTGGAGCAGTTGGGTCTCCTGTGTAGTATTCACATAAATATAAAATCTAGAAATTGTCACAAAACGTTTTAATACTCAGCATTGGGAAGTATGCTTTCTTGTTGGTAGAATGCTCGAATATCTGCGGCTCGCTTCTGAAAAGGCCAAAAACAGTTTTTGATGCATGTTTTTTTGCGATTTCATTTGAAAATTGCGTTCTCTTCCGAATCTTTTGATTTCGAGAAAATAATTTCCTATTTTTTTTATTTCCTACAGTTAAAAATTTAACAAAACGAGCAGTCTATCTATATGGGCCTTGCGAATTCTGAACTGCTGACGTTGAGCCGTTTAGGAGCAAACCACAGAAAATAATTTTTGGTGAATCATGTGTTTTTGATAAGTTATCCCAAAATAAAGCTCATTTTCATTTTACCTGCCTATTTTACAAATTTGATTTACTTTTCGGCGATTCAGCGAACACAAAAAAAGTTTGTTCCGGCGATAATCACGGTAGAGAGGGATAAGCTCTTGTAATCTCATAGGGGATGTTGTCTAGTGAGTCTTCTGCCAGCGGACAATAAACTGTATTTGATGACTTAACGACGAACATTACGTGATACCTACAAAAACGCCGATTTACGCCCACCTTAAATGACAGTTACTTGTTTTTTTTGTTTCCTTTATTTTTTTTCTAAGTTCTTTTTACATACTATCGATCGCCTATTTGATTAGTCAGTTATCTCCAAATAATTAATTTTGAGATAATGAGAAAAGCAATAATCGAATGCTCGCCATAAATCAAATATTCTTTAAACGCATCTGCGTTTTACATATTAAATATGCAATAAAACAACACCAGAAAGCATAACCGTCCGGTCTATTCTGCATTATAATTGATTTGGTGGTGTTTATGAGTATTGTATCAGATAGAGAGAACACTTTTATATAACTGCGTACGCAACAAAAATTCTAATTTTCAGAGATGGCTAATCAACTGGACGATCGAATTTGAATAATATTAGATAACAAAGTAACTTAATGAAATAGAAACCAATACATGGGCGCTGCATAGGTTTGTATTATTTTGATATGGATTTATCATTACATTGATTATAAAAACAATGTGCAAACATTTTTAATTCTTTTTTTGCTAATGTAGGAAAAAATCTTGCGAAAAATATCAATAAATCTTTTAACCCGAAAACACAAACGATTGAAAATGTACAAAATCAAAATAATTTATCAACATTTGAAACAACCTCAGAAGGTGAAATTTTAAAAATAATAGAAGGCATGAAAGGAGGTTCGTCTCCCGGATTTGACCATATTACAGTACATTTTCTAAAATCCATGAAAATTTATTTGATAAAACCAATTACTCATTTGATAAACTTAAGTTTAACAGAGGGAATATTTCCGACAAACTATAAAAATACAATTATTTCACCTATTTATAAATCTGGAGATCCACAACAAGTAACTAACTACCGCCCAATTTGTCTAATATCAAACATTGGAAAGATTTTTGAAAAAATTGTTAAAAACCAACTGATCAGTTTCCTAGAAAGTAATAAAATTCTTCATAAAAACCAGTTTGGTTTTATAAAGTCACTTAGCACACAAGATGCTATTGCTAATGTAACCTCATACATCAACGAATCATTGGATAAAGGTGAAAAATGTGCCGGTATATTTATCGATCTCAGAAAAGCTTTTGATAGTATATCCCATGAGATTCTCCTAAAAAAACTGAACAATATAGGTATAAAAGACAATGCGATTAAATGGATTTCGAACTACCTAAAAAATCGACCGCAAGTCGTAAAAATAAATCAGATTAATAGCGATAAAGAAATATCAGACTTTGGAATCCCGCAAGGTACAGTAATCGGACCAATCCTCTTTACCATATATGTTAATGACATTTTTTTTCAACCACTACATGGCCAAATAACTTCATATGCCGATGATACGGTACTAATAATTAGCGATAAAACTTGGGAAAAAGTAACATTTAAAGCCACCGAAGACATAAATATTTTAAAGAATTTCTTCGACGTAAATTTACTATCACTAAATGGTGATAAAACATTTGTAATTCCATTTGCAATACACAAAAATGATACCCCTAAAAACATTGATATCATCATCCATGATAATTCTACAACACATAGTAAAAGTTATTGTATCCAAAACTGCACAATATTAAAAACAAGAAACACAATAAAATATTTAGGAGTTATTATCGATAAAAATTTAAAATGGAAGGAACAAATTTGTCAAGTTGTAAAAAAAATTAGAAAATTGATTTACATATTTTTAAGAATCAGAAATTTTTTATCTGTAAAAAATTTATATCTAATATATTACGCTTTGGTTCAATCAACTTTACAATATGCTATCATTAGCTGGGGATCCGCATACAAAACTAATCTTTCCCCAATTGAAGTTGTGCAGAAGCTAATTATTAAAATCATATTAAAAAAACCATCTGACTACCCAACGGATAAATTATTTAAGGAATTCCAAGTACCTTCTTTCAAAGATCTGTACAATAGAAATACATTGATTCAAATTATAAAAGAAAAAGAGAAGTATCAATTTATAACTGAAAATCGTACTAGACATAAATATATTTTTTCATGCCCAAAATTAAACACTTCCTTCGCACAAAATTATTATACTTATCAAGGAAGACTTATTTTCAACCGATTACCGGATGAAATTAGAAAAATTAATGATAAAATCCAATTAATAAACTCTGTTAAAAAATTTTTTAAAGATAATCTCAAACAAAAAAGTTTCCGACTAATCTAATCTCAAGAACAACTTATAACTCAGTTTCCAAGTGATACCCGTTTTTCAAATAAGGTAAATTTTGTTTTGTTTTTAACAACTAATTACAATAACTCAAGATACTTTATTCTAATAGTAAAATTGTTTATTAGTAGAAAAATACTTTTAATTACATATTACCGAACTTACAACTTACTGTTTTTTACATTCACATAGTAATTTAAGAACTCATAACATAATATAGCATTAAAAAATGTACACTACTCTTCCAGACACAAGCTAATGCTTCTATGGAAGAGTGGTATTAACATTCGAACATGAACATGTATACTAATTATAACATTATCTAAATGTATACTATATTTTATATGCTAAATAAAAAGAAAAAAAAAAAAAAAAAAAAAAAAAAAAAATGAATATATCGCATACCCGATACTTTTAATTTTTTATTAGGAGCAGAATGAGACTTTGGCATCCTCAATTGGGGTATGCTGTGAGGCTGAAGGTAGTGGGGATGGGAATTAGATGTAGAAGAGAAAGGTGGGTAAGAATCTGGCTATTCAGATCTGGTCACCAACACACGCCGTTTCTGGTAAAGCCGTTTCAAGCAACGTTTCAATTCCGAATGGTGGTCTTGTACCAGGGCGATGTATGAGAGTATCTTTGAAAATTTTTGAATTTGACACATAAAATTCACTAGCTTTATTGTTTGTTGCCTGCAAACTTATTGTTTGGTTTGACATTTTGGCAGATGTTAGGAAGTGAACATCGTACAGATTATGCTTTCCGTACCGTCTTAGAAGCGTAATGGTAATGGTGTGGATTTTAACAAAATAAAATTTTATTATAATTATAATTTACAAGTACAGTTTTATTACAAGTATAATTTAAATCGCAACATTTGGATAATATCAAACAAGAAACACAAGAACAAGTTGTATGTTTTAGAACAAGAATTTTCGGCCGTTCAAAATAATCTCGCTGCAAAAACAGACCAACTAAATATATTTTATGTTAACCTTCTTCACACTTGTGCACATGTTTCATATTGTTGATAAACCTTCCCCTTTAATTAAATTTTGTAATTATTTATAACCTGATCTTATTGTAAAATGTTTGAATTTAGTCATATATAGACGTTGAACATTATAATGATTAATGATCAATAAGTTGGATCAAGGAAAAAATATTTGTAATATTTTTGGTATGCCTCATTATTCTCAGACATTCGTGTCGAATACGTTGGATTTTTTTAAATGATTTTCGGGTATGTAATTATTGTTTTTTCGGACCCATAAGATTGTGTCCCGTCTTTCCGGTTCATGAAAAATGGTCCATTTTTTCGGATTGAAAGTTTCAAAAAATCGCCAGGGTTTCAAAAATAAGTCTTAGAATATTTGCCTAAGCCGGAATTTTTTTTAATGTAATGCAAGTGCCTATTGCAATAATGAACAATACTCTTCCAACCGCAAGTAAACCATTCCATAGAAGAGTAGTATTAAAATAACCAATGTTGATTTCATTCATGCATTTCAGCAAATGCTGACCTTTAGATCCCTCTGCCGCTCTCCCCCCCTGCAGTTCCGTCTTTACCCTATGGGCATGCGGTGCACGGCTGAGGGTCCCCGGCCTGAGGATGCCCCGGAACTCATTCCCATAGAAAGGACTCCTCACAAGAGGCCCCGCCCCGGTAGGAAATAAGTCCCTAATGCATAATATGTCAGCTATGGGATACTGACTTTCCAGGTGATGCTGTAAAGATGGTACACATTGAGGACACAGGGTGAAAATTAATATGCATACCATATTTTTACCGCAGAGGACGAGGTTCCGGCTAGGTGCCAAAACGATTCACATATGGGACACACGGCACTAATATTTCAAATTTTTCTTCTTGCGGAAAATGTTACTTGTGCTTTGATTAAGGATTAGATTAAACTTGCGACGTCTGAGTGGAAATCCGACGCATTTGTCCACTCGGCTACTAACCGCTAAGCTGATTAAGGTGGGTAGAGTTTAAAGTAAGGTTTAAATACTTCAAACAATCGTTCTAAACAATAATTAAAAATTTCATTCTAAATATTGTTGGAATATTGACTTTCCGAAAAACAAAAATCGAAAGCATTTAATGGTTTGCCCTTCAACCTACGAAAAAATTGGTCCGCCGCGTTTTTACTGTGTCTTTGTGAATGTAATAAATCATATTCCACTCCCTTCTCCTGGGTATGCCACTGCAAAAAAAAATCTATAAAAGTTATGAGACATTTTTCACTCCCTTCGCTCTCGTCACTTACCTACTCCAGTTGGGGTGCCATAGTTCCACAAGCTCCGAGATTATTGAGGATTGGTCTAATGTGCTGTACTTGCTATTTAATTAGACTTATTTATATATATGTACGTAAGTATTTATTTATTTATACGACTTTTACATATAATACGGTACAAGTATTTTTTTTTCAAATTACAATGAAAATAAATAGTCGACAAAATAAAGGTAACATATAAAAAACAAAATATAAGAGTTGACACAAAGTAGGTAACGTAGAATGTAAGTTAAGTTTAAATAGATAATCTGGCAATATTCTCCAAATTAAAAATAATATTAATACAAATATTTAAAATTGGTCTTCACATTAGTTTATAAAATAGGCAAAAATAGTTGGCACTTACGGCATCTGCCTAGTTCAAATTGTTGTCAAATACATCCATGTTGTTGAAAAAATATTTGTTAACAAGACTATGTAAACGTTGTAATTAATGCAAACTATAGTTGGAATGAAATGTATTTATATAAAATGTTAATGTTTGTCTAGTTGTTCGTGTAGGTACATGTAGATTTATTAATTCCAGGAGTTCGCAACAATTACAACAATCGAATTTAAAATTTAATAATTTTAATGAAAAGATTAGGCCGTTAGTTTTTCCTCTGTTTTCTAAGGTTGGAATATTTAAAATATTCATTAACAACGGGAAATGTATGTGCTCTATAGGGATGTTAAGTTTAAAATTTACGAAAGGTGGAAATTTTCTTTGATTTTTTCCAACTCTTACAAAAAGTACAAATTTAAAAAAATGTATATTTAAATTTTATTTGAGCTTTCCAAATGCAAAATATGTTTTCACATCAAAATTCGTAAAATAATAATTCACCTATTTTGATTTTTTTTACTTTTTAAAGCTTCTATCTCCAAAACGCGATTAGTGTCAGAGCATTGCCTTGATTGCGCCCCTTTAATAAAATTAAAGAAATATTTTATTATGTTTACTGTTTGCTGATAGTTTTATGTAAAATATGCCCCCAATCTCAGTGGGCTCCACTCCGCAAGGGTCACTTGGTTTAATGTTTGGATCCGCCCCTGGTGTTAAGATAGGTGACGGAAATGTACAATAAAGATATTGTATTGCAATGTTATTGACAGATTAGGTAGTGTTAAAATTAGATGTGAGAATGAGAATAATTATTAATAAAGTTTGTAGTGCGTAAAAGAAAAAGAAAAACGGTACA
Organism: Limnephilus lunatus; assembly: GCA_917563855.2. Classification (NCBI taxonomy): domain Eukaryota; kingdom Metazoa; phylum Arthropoda; class Insecta; order Trichoptera; family Limnephilidae; genus Limnephilus; species Limnephilus lunatus. The sequence continues at coordinate 69,926,949 of OU830598.1, read as the reverse complement.
CTTTTAGACATATGTTTAATAATATATAAAGAAATAAAATAATATTTATTTTGACTTTCACGCCCGGCTGGGCTTTTACATGTTAATTTTTTTTTATTTATCACAAAGAACATCTAAGTAAGCACAACACAATCAAAGCAAAATCAAAAACAAAGTAAAAAACGAAATAATATCGAAACTAAATACTCCACCATGCAAGATGGAAAAATGAAATAATAGGAAAATTACAATACATTGGTAAGATCTCGTAAGTCGATGTGGAGCTACGTAGTTTATTTAGTTAAATTAAATTAAATTTGATGTTCTTCTTTTCAATATAAATTGGGTAATGACTTGGTTATATGGTGAATGGTGTGTTGAATATATCAACAACATCTTTATAGTCATTACCCAAATTTTGTATACGGCGAACGGGGGTATACAATTGTGATTCTGTGTTGGAGTTATCACAATAGAACGGTAGATATTGCCTCGATGTTGGTTTGCGAGGTATATGTAAAGAAATCAAGTAAAATAGTTCAGGGCTGTCAGTTATTGAATTTATGATTTTATATAAACATGTTAGGTCATTAACTAAAATAAATAAATTTATTAAAATTATCTGAACGTAGAAACATCCAGAACGTAGAAATGTTCAGATAACTTGAATAAATTAAGTTGACGTAGTAGATTGACACATTCCCGTGTAATACCCAAGTAATATAATTAATAAATCTTAAGAATTTATTTTGAATTCTTTCTATCATGAGCGAATGACTAGCGTAACTAGGTGCCCATACTGTCGAGTTATAAAGTGAACATACATGACAGCACTAATAGTAATCAATTGAGTGTTCTTTAGTTCCACTGTCTCCAGGCGGTTGGTCGCTCGCGTAGTATTCACACGCATAAATATCAAAATACATTCATTTTAATGGAAAATACTTCACCGGCCGTAGGACATGTTTAACGACACCGCAGTAGAAGCAAATTAAATAATTGACACGTGAAATATGAATATTTTTCGTCGTTATTCGTGGCTTGTTATTTTTCTTCCCGCGAAGTGTGTCAAGTCGTTATTTATAACGTTTCAACGTCAAGAGACAGATTCTTTTTACTCTAGAGAGACGTATTTACTAGCGCTGTTTTCACAATACGTGTCAGACTCCGAAACGTCAATTATTGATGTCAAACCATTTGCCGACACTTTCGTCTCTAACTGCAAATTAATGTCCCGACTTTTCCGCAAGGAGCTACAAATTTTTCTTTCCGAGTGTAATTTGCTGTTCTGAATACAAATTGGCGTTAGCATTTTTTAGGAACCTACCCTTTAATACGAGAAAAGGAGAAAACAAATATTACATATTCATTATTACATACTCATTAAATCAAAACAATATTTTATTAACGGATAGGATGTTACCTTAACATTATTTTATTAATGGATTAGCTACATACGTACCTAACGTTTAAGTTTTACGATACTAAGGGGGATTAACGATCATTTTAAGAGTGCGATAATTTTTAAATTTTATTTTTTATTTGTATTATTTACGGGTGGACAAGAGTACCTACCTACATAAATTATTTTTAGGTTGTTGTCCCAGTCTGTAGTTTTGTGTAGTAATTTTTTTTCTTCCTTTGATTTGTGTTAAGGATATTCGAAAAATATAAGGATGAGTTACCATTGAACGAGTTTTCAAGCTGATTGTGGTCTGTTGCACTTAAACATTCGACCTTCTAAAGCCTTTATTCAGTGAAAGGATCTGCAGGGGTTTACAAAAGGCTTATTGTTTAGCGAATGTTCCTACGTTAAGGCATAATATACTCGAAGGAAACTTATTGACTAAATCGATGTAGGTAGGTACTATGTATATGATATGTAATATGTAAGTAACTACGTATGTACTTGTTTCCAATAGAGAAGCTTTTTCTTACTTATGTCCACATTTGGTTTATCTCACGAAAGCAAGAAATATATCTTAATAATGATTTTAATAAACTGTTTTGTTTTTATTTTATGTTTTGAAAAAATTATCAGCTTAAAGTTTTTCACCTCCAGCAGTCTACTGTCTGGGCTTCATGGGAACTTCAAAATAGCACCCACAAATAAGCACAATTTTCGTACCAGACTACAAAAATAATATGGGAGTGAGTTTAATTACTTATAGAACTATGTATTTTGTTCTTTGAAGGACGTTTGCAGAGTAATTATTATACACTTAAGATTTATTATACCTTACCATAAAACCAACTTCAAAAGTACGAGTTTTTACTACGAGGGGATTTGAAGCGTAATCGCCTGACTTAAATTTAAGCAAGAACCAATTCATATTAGAAATAAAATTTAAAAATTGTAATGTCCGAGGCCTCTAAGAGTCGTGGACTTATCAATTTGTTTGTACAGATTTACATCTTTACATCTCGTAGTATAAAATGAAGTCGCTCACGCTGTTTGTGCGCTTGGATCTTTTAAACTACTTTTAAGCAACGGATTTTAATGCGGTTTTCACCAATAGATAGAATGATTCATGAGGAAGGTTTTTGAAGTAGAACTTTTTTACGAACGCTTGACTTGGGGAGTAAGCTGGTGAATGCGTTACGAAAAGTGTAATCGGGGTCGGGCGAGGCGAACGGAAGTTGAGAGGGAGATATAAGTTAGTGAAGTTTTACTTCAGTCGAGTAGTCTAAAGCACATTCGTTTTTTTTAGTTAGGTACATAATTTACCATGGCTTTATGTGAATTGCTTGAAATATATAATATATCTGGCCAAGAGGCAGCGGGCAGCGGGCTGGAAAACGGGCGGTGTGGATTTGATTTCAAAAATGGCGTTTTTTCGTTAGCTGCAGCAACTATATTCTATAGTCCAAAACATCGGTACGCCTAATTTACTAACTTAAACAACTAACTTAGTCAATTAGTTACGTCGAGGATTACAAAGAAATAACAAAGGATTAATACCAACAGTGTACAACTAAATGGAACCTATGCTATTGATGCGTTGGTCATGTTATTCCCCGGCGCCGCCGGCGTATAGAATAACATATTATTCATTTGGAACCAAATTTTATTTGTGTGATAAACAAAATACAAATCATCTAAAGTTTGCATCGAAAATAGCTGTTTTGTGCGTCTTGCGGAAATTAGCTCTTAATGCTTCGTGAAAGAAAAAAGTGAATAGAAAACTTGAAATATTAAAGGAGATTCGAGAAATTTGGAAAAGTTCTAGGGACCATCGCTAAATATTTCAATTATCTTGCCACAACAGTGAATGTTATATTATAGTCGACACATTCTCACAAAAGTTAAATTGGTTCTTTGTAAACGGATGTGAAAGTAATTAAAACATATTGTTTCATGATTAAGGAACATGTAGAAAACTCAAAAACAGATATTCCATATCGTAATTTAGATAAAAATAAATACTTGAAACCATGGATCACACCGGGTTTATTAAATTCAATCAAAGAAAAAGGTAAGCTTTACAAAAAAACAATAAAATTCCCAAACGACAAAAAAATAGAATTTAATTATAAAAAATATAAAAATAAATTGACACGCTTAATAAAAATTAGTAAAGATGAATATTACAAACATAAAATAATAAGTTCTGAAAACAATCCAAAAATAATCTGGCAAGCAATTAACTGTGCAATAGATAACAATAAACAAAAACATTCAATCAAGGTAATTGTAGACGAAAATGACGTAAAAATAAATGCAGAGGAAAACCCTAAAAAATGCGCGGATATATTCAACTCCTTCTTCGCGAAAGTTGGACAAAACCTCGCTAAAAAAATTAATGTAACAAAAGGAGCGACAACTCAACAAATTATTGAAGATATACATAGTGTAAACTCACTGTCCCATTTTAAAATGATCAAGGAAGTAGATATTCTAAACATTATTGAAAATATGAAAGGAGGGTCGTCACCGGGTTTTGACAACATAACTGCAAATATGTTAAAATCTATTAAAAGCCACGTGATAAAACCATTAACTCACCTAATTAATTTAAGTTTAATAAATGGAATATTTCCGTCTAATTATAAGAGGACAATTATCTCACCTATATTCAAAAGTGGAAACGCACAAAATGTAACTAACTATCGACCAATTTCCCTCATTTCAAATATTGGAAAAATATTTGAAAAAATCGTAAAATCTCAACTAATGGAATTTATTGAAAATAACAAAATACTTCACGACAATCAATACGGATTCCGAAAAGCGCGCAGCACACAAGACGCGATTGCAAATGTCACATCTCGCATATATAAAAACCTTGATATGAGCAATAAATGTATAGGTATTTTTATAGATCTGAGAAAAGCGTTTGACAGCATATCCCATAAAAAACTTATGAAAAAATTAGATAATTGAACATTAATGAAAACGTAGCAAATTGGATAAAAAGCTACCTAAAAAATCGCCCTCAATGTGTCAAAATAAATAACATTTATAGCGACGAAGAGACATCTGAATATGGAATTCCACAAGGTACTGTGCTAGGTCCTATATTATTCATCTTATATGTAAACGGTATATTCTCACAGTCACTTCATGGTAGTATAACCTCTTATGCCGACGATACAGTACTTATAGAAAGTGGAATCACATGGCAAGTTGTAAAACAAAAAGCAACAGAAGACATAAACATACTTAAACACTGGTTTGATATAAATCTACTATCTCTTAATAGTGAAAAAACTCACGTTATACCATTTGCAATAAAAGCAAAGGACGTTCCGGTAAATTTTGATATAATTATACATGACATTTCTAAAGATCACAAAAAAAATAACTGTAAAATAAACTGTTCCACATTAAAAATTTCGAATAAAATCAAATACTTAGGAATAACAATAGACAAAAACCTGAACTGGAAAGATCAAATCAACCTTACCGTTAACAAAATAAGGAAATTAATTTACATATTTTTAAAAATCCGAAACTTTCTCTCATTAGAAAATCTAACATCAGTCTACCATGCTATAGTACAGTCAAATCTCCAATACTCTGTAGTAAGCTGGGGAGCTGCATACAAAACAAATCTACTCCCTGTTGAAATTGTGCAACGTCTAATTATAAAAATTATATTGAAAAAACGAAGAGATTATCCAACTCACCTTATTTTTGAAGAATTTAAAGTATTAAAATTTAATGATCTAGTTCGAAAAAATATAATAATCCAAATAATAAAAGAAAAACAAAATCATAGCTTTTTAACTGAAAGTCGTACTCGTCAAAAGCATATATTTCCAACACAAAAATGTAACACCTCATTTGCACAACATCATTACACATATCTAGGAAAAAAATACTTCAATAGCCTACCTGAAAAAATAAGAACAATCGAAGACGATAAATGCCTACTAAAAGCAATTAAAGAGCAATTTAAAGTAAAAATAACAAATTGATAAAATTTATCATCATAACTTATATAACTTGTAAATTTGTTTTTTTTTTAAGTATCTACCACAATTAAATCAAAAGATTCAAAATATATTTTGTTAATATATTTTAAATATTTTTTCATCCCGATACTCGTCCCTCTTCTAATCACAAGCGTCTGCTTCTATAGAAGAGAAATATCATACAAAAAAAAAAAAAAAAAATCTGTGAAAATTTATTATATAGTTTTATTTGTATAAAAAAAAGATAATTTTGAAATATAAATATTATATTTTATATGTTATTTTTGCTGTATAAATAATGTATCTTCTGTAATAAATAAATGAAAAAAAAAAAAAAAAAAAAAAATTGGAGTTTATCCAGCGATCCTTGAGCTTATTTGATATCAATGTTGTGTTTCCATGTTCAAAGTACAAAGTAAAGTTTATTTTAATTTTAATGACAGCGATAAATTTCATGATTCCAATAAAAACAAAAATTTGTCAAATTTACATAAATTCGTACTGATTTTTGAACTAATTGTTGTTGTTCTTTGGATTCGGTAATTAATTCAGGTCTCACAGTGTTTCAGGCAATGTTCCTCGGTACATTAAATCATCCAAAATACGTGACGTGTGACAATAAAAAACATACAATACATACATTTGTCATTTCACATGAAGAAATAAAGTATGACGTATATTATTTCCGTGAAAACTCGTAAAATATTTGATTGCTTGAAATAAAAATTTGCTCTACATAAATCAATGGTCATTTTGCTGAAATAAAAACTAATTGCGCACTTTATTTATATCAGGGATGTAGGAAATCATATCGAGTTTTCCGCATAAAAAATGCCTATAAAACCGCGATGTAAATTTCATACTCACAAACTAAAACAATCAAAATTTAACCATACAGCTGTTCACGGTACAATGAAATCAACTATAACAGTTTTAATGAATGCACTGTGTGGTTCAGACCTTGTTGAACTTCGTACAAGTCGGGCAGGTTTGAAAAGACAGGGTGTTCGGTGTGCGAGCGAACATTGTTAAAGTTAAGATTTAGTTTATGTTTGTAAGTAAGAACGTGTGAGGCTCCGGGAATGCTTCAACCCTAAAAGCACGTTTCATATCAAAGTATTGTGGACGTGATACGTTTTTCCATTGTTGTAATTTCATTCATCAATGTTCTTAAATAGAGAGATAAGCCTGATAACCCTTCAAAGACTATGCACAATATCCAGACCGAAATGCCAACATCGGTATCGATCTTTTTAACGGAAACCGTTTACTGTGAAATGACCAGTGGCTACGGAACAGATATGGCAGAACACATAAAAGGAATTCACGAAAGAGATACCTTGACTAAGCTTTCCTGAAAACAGCATTGTTGAGAATTTCCTCATTCTTCTTTCTTACGAAGGTAGAGCTAAGTGGCACAGACAGAAAGGGGGATCGAGAACTCAGGAGCCCCAAAGTTAGCCTGTCTTAATCTTATTTTGGACCCCGATATCGTGAGCTTAAATCAAAGTAAACAATGTGACCTAGAATGCAATAACAAAAATACAAAGGTTAAAAAATATGATTCCACATTTTTTCTTTGTGCTTTATAACACGTGAAAGCTACACGCGTTTCTGAAAGCAAGACAGATAGAAAACATTAATATTAAAAACAAAAACACACTACCATGCTCATTAGGAGGCACAGAATCTACCTACATAATGTTTGGTCTTGCTATGCTAATGAACATTAAGAAGAAGCGAAGTAATTCTCCTTGACATGTCAGAGAGAGTTAGAAATGTTCAGTCCATGCACTGGAGCAATGGCAGGCATAAATAAATAATAGACTGCCCTGATGAATAAGTCGTTGGTTATTTACATTGAAAGCATTGTGCTCAGGAAGAGTCTTCACAAATAAATACACATTGTATTTACAAGACGTGGTTCGTATCAATAAAAACAGAACGTTTATAAAGCAACATCTACAAACCTTCTGCCATCGCATTAACTTTTTACTCATCGCTAGGTAAATGCAAAAAGCCGGCGCATATTTACTAAAAAATATAGTCCTTTTTTTTCAACGCAAAAGTAGTTTATAGTCTAATCTATTTTTATGCATTACTAGCGATTTGCTGGCAAGTGTTGCAATTCCATTTAAATAAAGAGATTATTTCCATTTAAATAAAGAGTTGCGTGTCCTTTCCCATTCGTCCTCGTTCTCCTTCCGCCTCCCATTCCTTACTCTCCCTCCCGTTTCCCACTTTCCTCGTCCCGCAAACCTTGCCCCCTCTAGCATTCTCCTCCCCGCTCCCCTTCCTGCGTTCCCCAACCCCCCCCCCCCCCCCCCCCCCGCACCCACCTTGTTGGTTCCCCTCCACCTCCCGGATTCCCTCCCCCTACCGCCTTCCTTACCCTGCTTCTAAACTACATAAAATACACACATATTTCAAAACACTCACGCGCCACCTATTATAATTTTTTATGCAAATTTCGTAACACCAGAGTTCACCATTATATATAAAAGTTTCATCGCAATCGGATGGATAGTATAGGAAACAATTTCATAATGCCAGAGCTCACTATTATATATATATAAAAACCATCGAGGGCATGCGGGCATACAAATCACCAAAGTTTCATGGCAATCGGATAAATGGTTTGAAAGCAAAGAGACAAACAAAGAAACGTTATTTTTTTATGTATTAAGATTACTCAATACCTATTATATTATGACTTATATTGTCAGTAATTTAAGTATTCAGTAAATTTTATAGCATTTTATTTTATCTGCATTAGAAACGCATAAAAGTAAATTGCGATTCCGCACGATTCCTGTATTTAGTTTTCATTGCCACCATAAACGAAACTACTATTTCCCTTGAGTAAGACTCGATAAATGGATTAATATTTTTATAGGTTCTGAGACTAAACTTTGATATTCATTAAGCTGGCAAACTGATACAATCTAAATATAAAGATATGCACTGTAGTGGTTTTAATGTTTTATCAGCTGATATTTTTATGTGTTATTTGTGGATCTTTATTGTTTACTTTGCAGCTGCATTAACGTCTTCATTATAGATTAAGTACTGATCTCCGTTAGAAACCTTTGTTAACATCCGGTAAATATTCCCAGCGCTGTATTTTCCTCCCACGTAAATTTGTGTTCATTCTCTATAATGTATTACACCAGGGGTCGGCAGAGTTTTAGGTGCGAAGAGCCAACCTGTCAAGGAAACATACTAGAGGTCTGTCTGGGTCTTGGCGGCGAATGCGTTTGCCCACCTACTGCGTGGCTAGGCGGATCGGGAGAGATTGGTTGAGGGAGACCTAACCTAAAACTGTACTGCTATCACAGATTCGATAGGATCGATAGATTCATACCTCCGTCATCCATGAACACTGTGACCTCCGTATTCCTACCCACCCCTCACACATTTTTCCTTCAACGACCATCCATACAGCATTCCCAAAGATGAAATAGGCCCCTCGAGGGATTTTTTTTTCTTTTATCTTTTTTTACATTAACACCACACAGGAGGCCCTGAGGAAAATAATTTCCTTCAGGGCCTATGTCATCTGAGATTCTGTGTGGAGGGTCTTTATGAGTAGAGAAAAGAGTGAAAATTGGTCTTGAAGACACCCATGTTGTGGGAAGGAGGAAACACTAAGACCGGGAAATCATTCCACAGCCGAACTGTTGAACTCTAGAACGAGTCGACGAAGCGACCCGTTCTCATGTGACAAATGTCAACTTATGTTGGCGTGTTTCCCGACTATGCGCCGGTGCCGAGGGAATCAAGGACGCTGATTCCTCGTAGCATCTTCCATTGAAATTCCTGTAGAACAAGGACAGCATTCCCACTCTACGCCTGTGTTCCAATGATTGCCAGGATTTTTTTTCAATCATACCAATAACAAGGAAGGAGTGGTTTGAAAAAGAAACCGGTCTCCTGGGGAGGGGGGGGGGAACTCTTGCATACATTGATTTTTATGTGCGATAAAGCACGTCGCAAATTCCGAGTCAAATGTCAGAATTTTTCATTTTCCTTCGCCGTAGTGCTGTCTTTATTTATAAGAAAGCCTCGTATGACTTACTTTTATTGTGAAGAATGTTTATTTACCTGGAAATATAATAAAACTGAAGAATTTTTCGTGTTTCTTCATTATATTATACATTCCTATACCAACGGCGAGAATTTTTTTTTCCTCTATAATTTTACTATATAATAATTCTCCCCAGTTAGACCCAGACTTATTTATCTACTAACTCGGTAATTAAAATTGTAAATGAGAATGAGATTGTTATGATATTAAGAATGTTATGTAACATATTTATTGAAGTGAAAACTTCTTTAGTACCGTTGTGATTTAAAACTCGATGACACTAAAAAAGACAAACAAATGCATCTATAGGATTTAGTCTGTGAGATAAGTAGATAGTATAATCGGTCTCCTCTTTGTGCGGTGCTTCGTAGCCTCCCCGCTCTTGTCTACTTTAGTTCTCTGATTTTTAATCTATATATTTACTTTATAATTAGCAATAAAATTTGGGAGGCGGGTCTGGGTACCGCCGCCCCGGGAACCATTTATCAGATAATCAACACCCCTGCCCAGGTCGCCTCAAATGGTTCGCCACGTTTGGTGACTTAGCAGGAGTGGCCGGATTCATGGGGTGAAGTTTGTGTAGGTCTTGGCGGCGGATGCTTTTGCTCACCTTCTGAATGGCGGGCCGTATCGGGAGAGACTGATTGAGAGAGAGAGGACCAGCGCCAGCAAGACTCTCTTGGAATATCACCTTGCACTGCAGTGGGAGTGATCGATTCGTACGTCCATCACTCCTGGACACACTGACTCCAGATTCTTACCCGCCCCTCATATATTTTTCCTTCCTAGAACTTCTTCTCCTTTATTTCCTAAAAAGATCCTCTACCCGGTATTCCCAAAGATGACGTAGGGCCTGAGGGGATTTATTTTCCCTGGGCCGCCTGTGTGGATTAATGTAAAAAAAAAACTAAATAAAATAAGATTAAATAACTATCCTGGGAATACTAACAGGAGAGATAATGTACTCTTTTTATAAACTTGTAAACATATTTAAGATGGTACAATTTACAAAAACTACATTATTGATTTATTAATATTATTATTGGATTCACTGTATTACACATTAAATTAAATTAAAAAAGCTGGAGTTCAAACACCAGTATTTGAAAACGGCTTGGCCTGTTTACCCTCGTGATGTCTCGTCCAAACCAAAACCGAATTATATGTACTTCATAATAAAAGCGAGGACCATTGACACGGACGTGCGAAAAATTTATGGAGGGCTCAACTGTAAAGCACTAGCAAAAACTGCACGATGCAAACATTTGTTTAGTTTACCTTGCGTCTAGGCCCGTGAAACTTTTATTTGGTTTTTCCTTGATTTTTCTTTTGATTTATGTTCCTTGGTTTTTTTACCTCTGTTATCTTGCTTTAAAGGATAGGTGCCAAGAGGATTTGAGCTGGACTTCGTTTTGTTATGTTCTCATTTTTAGGAGAGGAATATACCTTTGTTCCTGCATCCACATTGGCTCGGTTGTGTCTTCTCGTCAGTCAGCTGCGCCTCCCGGGGACAGGTCTGGTGCAAGTCCGAGGAATGATCGAACGTGTCCGGTAACTATCCGCCCCGCCTCCAGAGACCCGACGCTTTTTTTCCTTAGGGTCTTCGGGTTTCCACCCCATCTTCCCAAACACTTTTCTTCCAGGCACTACCGGGAAAATGGCTTAAGGGCGATGCATGTCGGGTGTCGTGCACGGTAATTCTGAAGTCCATTCATACCTATTAACCACACTTTTTATTTTTTTATATTTTAGTTTCTGTCTTTTTTCTGTTATTTTGCAGATGCTTGCCGACAGCAATATTTTATTTTTTGTTTTTCTTTTGTTCGGTCTATTTCTTTCTTTTCTTTAGTTGGCTACTAACACTTTGTTGTCCTGAACTTTTATAAGCACTTGCATACTGCTTCTAAACACTGTAAGTAGGGGCGTATGGAGGTCTAACTCCGTTCGTACACGTTTAAAATCGTTCTTTACAAAAAATAGAGTCCTTACAGGAACCTTGAAGGTGTAACCATTGAAGGTGTAACCATTGTTAATTATACCAGGGCGGGAAAGAGGTGGGTGATGCACAATTCAAAACTGAATAGAGTATTGGAAAATTTTTGCCAAGATTGTAAGGCAACACATTACAAGTGGTGAATATCCTTACCTTATTATTGTATCTATTATCATATTTCTGTAAGAATATTATTCATGGGGCATGTGCAAGTGTAACATTAAATTATCGCTGCTATCACAACAATCGCTGAGTAGTAACGAAGTCATAGTATTAGTACGTTTATCTTTTGGGATCACAAGGCTAAAAAGGAGAGATACAGTTCACCATAATACATTTTTTTTATCTATATTGACGCAGATGGTATCTCCGAAAACAAATAAATATATTAAATAGAATCACCTTTTAATACCTCGTTCGGCTAGTATTAAGAGATGGGATTAATGAATTTTACCACTAAACCGTCCATACACTCTCTAAAGGGTGACTGAAGGTGGTTCAGTCTTAATGTAATTCATCAAGAGCTGCGCGTGAACTTATTAAATATTCAATGAAATTCTAAGAAGCTGGGTTCTACAGTAAATTAATGGTACATTAGATTAGGAGGTATTTTTATAGTTAAAGGTGCGAAATGGTCGTTTAACATTAACTTAGATGCAAAAATCATACATAATTAAAATTTTCGACTATCTTATCTTAACGAGATATCTTCATCTTTAAAAGAAAAAACGTGGTTTCAGACTTCATTTTTGTTTATGAATAAACTTTTAAATTCTTCTTATTCTTTGTATGGCGGGGGAGAGTTTGTGGATGTCATAGTGGGATGCTGAAGTTGTAAGACAGTCGACGGCATTGGGAATCATTGGTTCCGCACAGATGTGCTGAATCAAACCTCCCGTTTAAGATCCTAATATAAGGCATAACAAGTGAAATTCAAATAAAATTTTAATAAAAAGTGTTGTAATTCAGAAAACGGGCGAAGACTACGAATGTTAATATTAGATACTAATAAAAAATAAAAAAATTATAAAACGATTAATGAGATTTACCAAAATTGTATTTTCAAAGTTTTCAAGTTATACTCAGAACGAAACAAAAGAATCGAAACTGGTAATTTGTACCGATACGACGCACAAATTTTGAACCGGGAATCTCCATTCCATTCTCAAGGTGGATTTAGACCAAACAAGCATAGAGCTAGAGCTGGAACAAGAGCATTCTTTATTGATCATTTGTGTAAATGGCAAATCGTAAATGGCAAATAAACGTAAATGGCAATGGCACTTACTCCAAAAAAATACCACCGAACAAGAAAGTGAACAACAAGAACTAGAATTTTTGCAGATGCCCTAGAAATGTTTAGATCAGGCAAGCAAATGCTCATTGCTCATTATTCAACAATCAGTGGTAGTTTTCATTACACTATGTCCTAAATGAGAGCGATTTTGAACTTTCAAGTACTGCGTTTATCGTTATGACTCAATTATTGAAAAAGAAAAGAAGGAAGAGACTATTTTTTATAATTCATTTTCCATAAGTTGGATCCCATAGAAATCTGAAATTTTGGTGCGCTTCTATCATTTGTAGACATTTTTCATTACTCTAATCCATAATTAATACAAACAAGTCGACGAAAGTTCCAAGAACATTGTGAAGAGACCCGAGGAGCGATCACGTCCGAACACGAGTGAATGATCTAGGCAACGGTTCAGGCAAACTTACGGCATTCAAACGAACGAGCATTCTTAAATCATTCTACAAAATTTTGGCGAATGCACTCAGAGCATCATTACACCAAAATAATTTGCAAGAGCAGACTAAAATGAGCATTTGCTCGTTTGGTCTAAATTCAACTTCAGAATGAAACAAAATTTCTTGAACCCATAAATAGACGTATATTGCTTCGTGAATTTTCAACGAAGAAATGCTATTTGACAGTGAGTGTCTCCCTTTAAAATAACATTTCAGGGAAGTGCTGTGTATTCCCAGATGAGACAGTACAACTATTACGTGACATTATTTATATCCTACTTTTCATTTTTTTCCATTAACTGTGCAGTTCTTAAAAACTAAGGCATGCAAAATTACCCATATTTCAAAAATTTGCATTTCCAGTAAAAAAATGTTTATTTATTCGAAACGCCTTTACACTCGTCGGCTGTTATATTATCGTGAAAATTAGCTTATTTGTCTGAGTGGTTAAGCTAATATTCTATAATTAGCTGGCTGAAAATTCAATGGAAATATTCAAACAACAATGGCGTTAAACGTTAAACTGGACAAACGATTATAATTTGTCAATTTAGTTTTATTATTTAGAAACTATTCTAGTCTCTGTCTAAAAATGCGATTCTAATAAGTCATTTATTTGTTTCTACTCTCTGTATTATTAGGGCACTACCTCCATCATTCTCTATCCAACGGTGTAGTTATTAAAGTTTTTCTCTTTCAAATTAAAGTACAAAAATATTTTGTTGAAGGTGTGCCTAGCGCCTAATTATAATAAAAATATATATATTTGTAAATCGGTGAGGAAATATTCAGAACTGTCACCTGAAAACCGGGCATGCATCCTTCTTCAATGAGTTTCTATACAAAGCGTGTGTGTTATTTCTGCATATATCTTATCTAATTAAGGAACAAGGTGCTCCCGAATAATTTATGTATCTTCAGACACCACCGGTTGATTCATCTCTTCTATTTATATACCCAAGAACTTGTTAGCTTGTTAGATAATGTTCTGTAAACTCTCTAAGATGGTGAATGGTAAACAGTATCTAACGACAAAATTTAAACTTATTTAATATAGTAGCTTTGACATTTTTTTAACACGTCGTTTATTTTTTATTATTATTTTAGTTGCAATTACATTTTTTCTATCTATAAAGCTGTTGTTTTTTTAGATTATTAGATTTTTTTAGAGCGACAGCGCAATTTAAAACTTTTTTCTCTGATTGCTTCAGATTTTTTCGTGATCGTTTTGAATATTTTCCGCCCGCATTAAAAAAATCGTACTTCCGAATTTTAATATAAAGACACACAAACTGATTATAGTTCTATATAGCCAATAAATTTACCTATCTTTTGTCATTTTTCGCATATTCGTAGGATTTATAAAAAAAAATGATAAAATCGTTAACTTCTACTTAATTACATACAAATTTGTAAGGGAAAATTTGCCAAAATTGGCGGCAAAGCAATTCGAAGTATTTTAAATAGTGCCATATTGTGGCAAAAAGCGCTCGAGTGGTTATAAGATTATTATAATATGTTAATCTTGGTCCTTCAAAAGACCTATTTGGCGTCAAAACTAATGTAGAAAATGATTTCATTTAGGACAATGTAAAAAGATACCTATACTATACTAAAGACGTAAATGTGTTATGTTAAATTTGAACTTTACAGATATTTCGTTTTAAATAAAAATAAGAGATGCGAATGGTTAAAACTTTTTTTATTCTAAATTAAAATTAAACATTATTTCCTTTAAGATAAGTAGCACAAAGGTATCAGTTTTCACAAAACAAACTTGGTTAAGTTTAGGTTGTTTCGTGGAATTTGAACAATTCATCAAATTTCAAGAGTTTTATTCAAGTTCTTTATTATTTCAGTTCTGTGAAGCAAACTGGTCTATAATAATTACAGAACTTGTGTAGGACTTTCACAAAACTTGAAAATTATCTTTGATGAATTGTTCAAATTCTACGAACCAACCCGTCCTAGGTTTTTTATGTGAATACCGCACAAGAGTCCCAACTGCTCCCAACCGCCTGGAGCCAGAGAGACTATGGCATCCCCAAGTGAGGCTGAAGGTAAGTGGAGAAGAGAAAGAGATATACAGATCTAGTTACCAAACACCACTAAAGCCAATTTGAATTATGGTTTTATATATCTATATGGCGATATAGAGAATATCTTCCACTCTGGAATGTGCCGCAAATATATCTTGTATTAGTTTAAATTATAAAATTTAGGAAACGTAAATCAATCAAATTAAATTTATTTGCGTACGCCGGGACTTGAACCCTCGACCTCCGGATCGCTAGTTGAGAACCATGCCCTTAACCACGGAGGTCGTAATTTAACAAACCATCTCTCCGATGTTTAAAACTCGAAATTTTTAACGGAAATTCAATTTTCGAACTTCACAATTAACACAAACCTACCTAACGCAAACAACAAAATGTGCAAATCGCCAATGCTCTACGTCTGACCAACCGATATCAAGTGAATTCGTGAGCTGTCTACAGGGACGTACGTTGATAGGTAAACAAATTACACAATTTATTAACAGGCGAGTTAGTGTTTGCATTCTATGTATAGATTCGAAACTACTTCAAACCATTTCCATGCCTGTTTTTTTTTCTCCGCGCGTATGTACGATCAGATATCGCAACCAGAATAATTGACTAGATCACAGCACCCACAAAGATGCATTTTTCTTGTTATTCGACTTATTTAGAACTTGTAATTCGACTTATAGAAGAAAATTTCAGCGAAATTGAAATAAAGTTCATTATTAATTTAATAAAAAGTGACGAGAAAGTCGTCTTTTTATCACGACTATAACATTTGTGAAACAGAATACACGTTGACAAACCATAGATTGAAATACTCTACAAATTCTTTTTTTATTTACAAACATAACAAGTTTGTTGCCTTACGAAATCGAGTGAGGGATTTTGCGCCTAGTTATAAAAGAAAACAACGGAAATTTTTCCGATATTTATTAAATTTTGATTTCATTTTTCTTGTTGTTCCTTTCTCGCTCGAAACAAATAGCAGGCGTAAATAAGACATAAAGCTGTTTCTCAGAAACGTTTGGCAAGGGCATCACTGTCGTAAGTGAATACGTATGCACCAATTCTCATAATCTTAAGTTCGTTTTGTTTGGATCAACTCTAACTGAGCTACTAATATTTTTATTTTATTTTAGTGTGATGCCGCAAAAGAGTTCCAACTACCCGGAAGCAGTGGAACTACTGCATTCCGATGTTTTTCAAGAATATTTTAAGAATTGAGGAAATGGGAGGGTGAGTAGCTGGGATGGGTGGTTGAAAGTACTTGGCTATTCAAGGTCACTAATCACGGCTAAAACCAAATGGTTTAAACACATTTAAATTTTCGTCAGGGATACTGGACTGTGTTAATTCAACATGATTTATTCTTATCCCGGCGAGAGCGAGTAAATTTTATTTAGTTGTATAGTTTCACAACTAATTAATTTATTTGGTGACCAAATTCGAATAACCAGATTCTTCCCTCCCTTCCTTTCCTAATCTCCTTCTGATTCCCGCTACCTTAGCCTCACAACGTACCCAAATTGGAGTGTACTATTTACACGTTATTTAACATAAATTAATGTTAAATATAACATGGGGGGGTGGAAGGGGAACGGGACGAGTGGGAATGGACACGCAGGGAGAAACATTTCCTTTATTAAATGGCATAGGAACGCATGCCAGGTACCAGCTAGTTTTATTTAAAATTAAATGTGATATGACCCAACTCAAGGCCCGGATACCATACCTCTTAAATTTTACTCTTGAAGAGGGGATGTTTTTGAGAAAAGAAACATAAAAGTTCACAATTCATTCCACTGTCGAGTTTTTCCAAAAACGACTCATTCCGTGTAATAAACAGCAAATTTAAATGTTCAGCACGTTTTTGGCGTGTCCCTCGACTGTGGTGCAAAAGGGATCAATAACGCCAGTTCATCAGCGCTCCTTTCATTATCTTGTTTGATATTGCCTTGTTAAATGATGTAAGCCAATGCATTAAGTTAACTGGTAATTATTCGGGGATGGTTTTCATAGCTCCCTCAAGCACACTTGTAATAACCCCAACTTCCGTGTATCACCTTATTCCCTCGACACTAAAGTTTAGCTGGGTTGTCAACGAGTGTCTGCCGGTTCTCAGTATCATTAGATGAATATCGCATTGAAAATGGTGATCGGACAAGTCAAAATGAAACTAACTCAGAACCACCTCAGAAAATTCATTAGAAGTGACAAAAAAAATTTATAAAAAATTGGTTAAATAGGTTACGTTAGGTTTGGGTTATGGGCTTCTTCTTCCTTGCGCTGTCCCAACTCATTGCCTAATTAGGCTGTTGGGGTCGGCTCTTCTCGTTTTCAGGTTGTAGCTTCTTCGGTTCTGAGTATCGCCTTCATCCAGGCCATTTCTCTGAAGTATTTTGGAGCATTGATTTATTCAGGAGTTTTTGGTCTTCCTCTGGATGACTTGTCGATGAAGCTCCATAGACATTGTATGCTTCACTGTGTGGTCTGATTGTCTCTGTCTTATGTGCCCATACCATCTCAACTGTCGTTCCTCCAACTTACTGTTTATGTCTGTGACACCAACCACGAATGCGTGAACTTTCATTCTTATCTTTTAGTGATACTCCTGTGACCATCTAAGCATTTCTGTTTCGAGTTGCCTTGAGTAGGAGTTGTACACATTCGGAGCCATACATTGTCGTGGGTCTGGTATACTCGTATCTTTCCTTTAAGTTTTATAGGCATTTTAGAATCACACAATATTCCTGTTACGGATCTGAATTTAATCCATCCCACACCTATTCGAGGTTAGGGTTATCAGCTATTTTAAAATTATTTTTTTCATGGCTTTTAATGACTTTTCAAAGAGGAGTTGAGTTGATTTTATTCTCAGTTGATATGGAAACGTTGAAAATACACCAGTAAACAAATATAAAACCTTGATTACCTTCCTACGTTTTATTCGAATCAACTCTAATTGCGCGATGATATCACACTATTAATTTTTATTGTCCTTTTTAATAAAAAAATAAGTTATCAAAAGCACGATTTATGAAACAAGTCGGAATCACAGAACTAGTTACTGTATGGAGCTGTATAATAAAAATCTTCTAAGAAATACCGACCGATATAAAAGAAGAGGAAAATGCATTAAATACTAAACCTAGTTTGTAATTAATATTGCTACTTATGATTTAATTTTTATTTTAGCACATATTTTATGTAACCACTCTATATATTATGTACTGTTTCGAGCTAAAAAATTAACAATAAAAAAAAATTGTACACCAAACATTTTCAAAACGACACAATACTTTCAAATAAATTTGGAATCTTGACGACGACGCGACATAAGTATTATAAATAAAGAAGGGGTTTACAAAAACACTGACCTACCATCGAATTTGTCCTAGCCGGCATAAAAAAATGGACCATTCCGCGGGGTATATTTTAATTCATTCTGATACATTGTATTACTAAAATCTCAGACGTTTCTGATTGAATTCCTCGGGAAGTTACTAATTCATCGTCCAGAAAAATAAAATCTGATACTTACCGCTAACTTTATACTTGAAAAAACTTATACATTTTTTTCAAGTATAAAATTAGCGACTGAATGTACGATTTCGTCGGAATAATAAATATGTGGGCCTCGTTCGAACCTACTATATCAGAGTCTTGTGGCCTCTTCAAAGGTGATAAAATCGATGTTAACCTGCAGTGAGTTTGAACCCAGCACGTGCAATTGCCAGTAAAGTGTACTACCCTTCAACCACATCATATTTATATCCAAGAGAAAACAATTGAAGAGTGGAAAATAGTACATGTAAAAACTTGGGCATTCTCAAACAAAAATTCGACATAGGGATCCAACCATTAGACCTCAATCGTATTATCAAATTACCATAAATTTATATATTTCTATATAAAAATATGTATCAGTTTAGTTAATAGAATACTTTCAAGAAGAGTTGAGTGTCTTTTGATTTTCAGGAATCTATCCAAAAAGTCAAACAAAAGTTGAAACTAAATCCAAAACCCGTTGGCAAACAGAGTGGGAACAAATTCCAACCGAAGACTGTTTGTTCAGGAAAATCGGAAGAAAGATCAAGGCACACGGCTCCGCGGTCTCTTCCGCATATTTTTTTATATACTTTACAAGCAATTTTTAAAAGAAGAAAGTGTACGTTGAAGATTGGTGTCAAATGAATAATAACTAAATTTGAAAGACATATTTGTTACAATTTTTGTTGATTTTAAATTACATATGTATGTGTTATATAATATTTATATATTTTTTTACATTAGCTCCACGCCAGGAGGCCTTATGGAAAACCATTTCCCTAAAAGCCTGTCATCTTTAGGGATGCTGTGTGAAGGGTCTTTTTGAGGGGAGAGGTAGTGAACATGGGTTTTGAAGATACCCATAGGAGAGAGGAAACACAGAGGCCGGGAAACCGTTTCGCAGCCGAGCTGCTTAACTCAAGAACACGTCTTAGAAACGACCAGCCCTCATATGACAATGTCAACCGTATAACATATTGGGCGCTCGTTTGGCCTGTTTCCCGTCTATGCACCATGCCAAAGGGTTAATGACACTAGTTCCTCGAAGCATCTTCCATTGAAATACCGCTAGAACAAGAACAGTATTCCCAGCCTGTGCTCTAAGGGTTGCAATACGTTTGTTATGGTAGGGGAATCCATAAAAAGTACCGCCCGTTTCTGCACAGAGTCGAAGATTTTTTCAATTATCTTGGGGATCTAGACCTAGACTAGAGATGGCTGCCAAATTCAACAACAGGGATATTGTTATTATTATTCTTTATTACAACTTGCCAATAAATTTTTGTTGAACTGTAGCAACAGAAGAGTGAACTTTAATACATTTTCCTTTGAGTTTAAGTTCATAGATGGCGCTATATTTTGAAATTTTAATATAATTGGTTTGTTGGCGGATGTACACTGTACACTGTACGAGTACATACGGAACATGACTTTGGATGAATAGTTTTGTCTGTCTAAAAATTATTTATTCATATTCCATGTAATAACTAACATTAATAGGTAAAACAATTAAATTAAAGATAAAAACCCCAAGACCCGAAATATCAGCTACATAAGGTAATAAACGTAATGAATAGTGGGTCTCATTTGTGTAATTTTGTGCATTACAAAATTACACAAAAAAAAATACATTAGCTCCACACAAGAGGCCCTAAGGAAAATAATTCCCCACCAGGCCTCGTGAGGTGTAGAGGGTTTTTTTAGGAAAGAAAAGAAAGTTCTGGAAAAGAAAAAGGTATGAGAGGTTTGTAGAAATATGGAGTCAGTGTGTGCAGGAGTGGCATATACATATTTATTAAAAGGTATTTTTAAAAAATAACAATTTAAAAATATTGTACAAATTAGTACAGCCAGTAACTATAATGACGTTGAAGCCAATTCGAACCGTTTTGGAATGTTCGTGCTCGAGTTCGAATGTTGAAATCGATTTCAATATCAAGAATTATTAATTAAATAATTAAAAATACTTTGTTTTTACCACAATAATCTTTATTCAAAAAGTCGACATGTTTCGAGAACGGTGTTCTCTTCATCAGGACATTATATGTACTAAAAACTAAATTATCAAGCATAGAAAGACAGGGTGGAAATGGAAGTAGTTGGAGGGGGGGGGAGGAAGAGGAGTGGAAAGAGGAGGAGCTTAGAAGATAGACAGGGGGGAGAGGGTTGCTTAGAAGATCATAGACAAAATTACAATGGAAATATGTCTATGATCTTCTAATCAACCCCCTCCCCCCTGTCTATCTTCTAAGCTCCTCCTCTTTCCACCCCTCTTGCTCCCCCCCCCTCCCCACCAACTACTTCCATTTCCACCCACGCCTGTCTTTCTATGCTTGATAATTTAGTTTTTAATACATATAATGTCCTGATGAAGAGAACATCGTTCTCGAAACATGTCGGTTTTTTAAATAAAGATTTTTGTGGTAAAAACAAAGTGTTTTTAATTATTTAATTAATAAAATGGTGCCACAAAGTGAATTTGCAAAATTTGAAGAAATCAAGAATTATGTTAAATCTTAAAATTTTCTACGACGATCAAAATCAAAAAATAAACTTGACATCTTCCGTGCATTTTTATTGGTATCTCTAGTTTGTGAAAATACCCCATTAATAAAACACAAATGAAACAAAAAAAATATGAGAAAAAGCATTATTCGTACCTTCTTGATTTATGGGCCGGTTGATGTTTTTGTGATCTTGTAGATCCAGATTTGCTTAATAATATCGACCATTGGTATTAAAAGTAATGGTTTTGTGAGAAAACAATATGAAAGGAGAGATAATTATCAGATATATTGGAACAGAATCATAAAAATGGCAGTAAATATTCATGGTTTCTAATCTCTTAGAATAGAAATAAAACGAATAAATCGATTCCGTGCATTGACACGGAAATCCAAGGTTTATGAATAATATAAAATAGTATTTCGGGTTCTGAATCGTGTGGCTGAAGTTACGATTCCTGCCAAATTGTAAACACACAATTAAACGGCCTCCCTCTTTACATATAATCGCGATGTAAATCGTAATTAAGATCGTAATAGTTAAAAACTTATTATTACAGCATAGGTATATAAAACGGCCGACGAGCTTACGACTACCTAACTAACTATACCAAAATTATTAAAGCGTTAGAATCTTATAAGACAAATTCAATAAACGCTTAGTTTTAATCATTTTTCTTATTTAAAAAAACCAACATGTTTCGTAAGCAACGCTTACTTTATCAGGGTTTACTTAAGTTTCAAGTAAACCCTGTTGAAGTAAGCATTGCTTATGAGGTTAAAAGTGTTTATTAATTTTGAATTAAAATGGCACCACAAAATGAGTTTGCTGTGTTTGAAGGAGATCTTCTGATACCGATAAAATATTAACGTATACCTATGACGGTTGACCATACATTATAACGACATTGACTTCAGGTTTGGAGCAGTTGATGCTGGTTATTTGACTAACCAAATGAAAAACTTCATGAAGGCTAGGCACATTGGTATTTAAAAACCTTTTTATGTGGGTCTAAAGAAATTACTATCGAATTGGTAATTTTGAATATCCACAAGCTTTCGTCTAATTATAAACTACGTCTAATGCCAAAACTACAACGGTTGTTGTAGTTTTGGCAACCTTCTTACTTTACGAGTGTGTAGTTTATTATGGCGCTATGCAAACAGCCCCAGCCCTGACCCGAATGGCTACTAGAGCACCGTTAATTATCTAATTGAGAATATTTGACGGCAAGACGAATGTACAAGGTCGGCACTATAATAAATTGCAGTGCTTCGAACAGCGGCCGCGGGTTCAATTCTTCAACAACACAGCAACCGCAGGAGTCCGGCCCCTAGGGTAGTACCTATACTTTAATGGGACACTTGGGACTGGGACGATCCCCACTAGATATTCCCGAAACCCCCTAAAAGAAAAACATAGTCTATGCTTCGTCTTAACCAAAATAAATCCATTATTTTTATGTAAAGGCAAATAATATCGTAGAAATTTAATATAATAATTGACCTATCCGGAACCTAGGAATCGAATGGTAATTTGGCGAAAATATTTTTTTAAAATAGATGTATCAGGCTTCTATTAAATGATTATGATAATATTAACAAACACCCGAACAGCGCAAACAAAAGATATAAATTTTTATGATTTTTTAAGTAAATAAATATATTTTATAAATTATTTATTTTCTTTACATTGTAGGGCAAACCTAGTGTAACCCCTTTCAAATACTTTATGTCTATCTTTAAGTTTGCTATAGTCATGAGAATTTGATTAATTTTATTGCGGTAGGTTAGCGATGAATGTAACTCGAGCCGAGCATATTTACTCTATTTACGGAACGAAAGTAATTGGAAACTGCAAATTGGAATTACTTAGTAGTTACAAACCTTATAATTAATGTCGATCTAAGTGATAAATTTGTTTGCGATAAATAGGTTAAAACAAACTTATGTCTCAAACAAACTTAAATGGGGTATCTATTGATTTTTTTTAAATAGTTCACCATCCGGTTATAGTCTTTATTTAAAAATACGGAATTTTGTTGTAAATCCATTAAAATATAAGATTTTATTGTTTAAATTTCCTACGTTATACAAATCTAAAGTTTTCTAACATCATAGTGGAAATTAGTGGAACTATGAGTAAACTTAATTTTTTTAATATTTTGAAAATCAGTCAAAAAGAAACAAAATTTGTAGAAAGGGTAAATTTTTGATTTTTGACCAATATGATTTTAGACCGAATCTCTCATGATGCCATTGCAAAATGAACTTCTCTAGTTATGAAGAATTTTGGGGAATTACGGGAAAGACAACAGAAGTGCCGAGGAATATTTATCGA
This sequence comes from Limnephilus lunatus, assembly GCA_917563855.2. NCBI lineage: Eukaryota > Metazoa > Arthropoda > Insecta > Trichoptera > Limnephilidae > Limnephilus > Limnephilus lunatus. Next base: position 69,903,281 of record OU830598.1, on the reverse strand, counting down.
TCTAAAAAGTCTTTTGAGAGTGTATCCCATTCTAGGAATGTTGCAAAGCTGGAAAAATTGGACTGGAAGACAAACTTAGTTCTAGAGATCTTAGAGAATACAGACCGGTCAGTGGTTGAGTGGGCATAGCGCTTGGGTCTCACCCGGGCGTCGCATGTTCGATTCCTCGGCTGGCTAAGTCCTCCATCACAACACAAGCAACATTTTCGGCTTTCTGTGGTGGTAGTAGGAGATTTTCAAACATTGTTGGGTTATTCGTAACCCGGGAATGTTTGTCTTTCTTTTAAAAAAAAAAAAATAAATAAAATTTAAAATAAAAATAAAAATAAAAAAAATAAAAAAAATACGTTAAACTAAATGAGTGAACCAATGTCTTCTGATTATGGAATTCTACAAGGCAGTGTTAAAGAGTCTATACTTTTCCTTATGTATGTACGTCAACGATATGTTCAGTCGCCCTCTTGGTGGAAGTGTCATCATACAGTTATCATAGTCGAAGAAATAATATGGACGGATGTGACAGTAGCTGCGAATGATGATTTTAACACTTTCGGGGAATGTTGACGACTTAACTTACTTAGTCTTAATGTGGAAATGGTCTTAATGGATCATTTTTATTTTTTTATTATGTTTATTTAGAAAGCATACAGTTGTGTATAAAGTAAGTGTACATTAAATAGTGAATACAATTGAAACCAGGTAAATTCCAATTGCCTTTTTACCTGAATGACCCTGTCCGTTCATCCAACATTGGAGTGATGGTGCACACTGCACAGTCGATCGTGTGTGAAGGTATATGTTACGATAAACTTAAATTCCTGAAAAAACCTCAAAATTCAAATACCTAGGGTTCACTATAGAAAAAAATATGAAACCTAAGCCGCCGCTACCCGAATTTGTACCGATTTCTTACATATCTCCGTAAAACACTATAGTTTTTAAGCTCTTAATAAAATATATGTTATTTTTTAAGATAATATCTAGACGCTTTTTACGCCGAAACACAAATTATATGATATTTCCTCGATAGAAAAAATCTCAAAGTGTGCTCCGAAAATTATTATAAACACGTTTTTTTCAGTTATTTTACAAGTTATAGTTGTGAAAAAATTCACAATGTTTCTTTAAATGATACTTAAGACGCCTTCTACGAGATTTTTGATCTATATTTAAGGAGTCGTGTTTTATTAAAGATTTTCAGAATTTTCGCATCAATTTTATCGCTTTTAATAAGAGCGCAATCCTATAACATTCGTAATTACATATCTCTCCATCTTCTTCTTTTTGAGCGCGGATGCGGCGCCTTGAAACATGAAGTTAACTCTATTAAAGAATTAGAGAATTTACAAATGTATTTATGTGATTAAAAAATATCCTAAAACTTTCAAATATTAATATGGTTTACTTTCCTCGTTGTGCAGTCAGTATTCCAGTATGGGGAAGTATTTACAATACTAACTTTTATCCGTTAATATTGTAGTAACAAAGAAAATATTATTAAAGTAATATCTAAAAAAACAAAATATTTTCCAACCAGTGAACTTTTTAATAAATTTATGGGCGTACCGCTTTTAAAACTTTTTGAAAAAAATTAAGTTTATAAGAATCTGAACTGTCCTCAGCGCGAAGTTTAAGACCTAGAACATCTTGGAATATATATATGTAGGTACCTGGATGCAACACGACAACTGCATAATACCATTCAATTTACCTGATTCAATAAAAAGAGATAAAGCTTTTTATTTTATTTTTTTAAACTAACGTTATATTTTTACCGATAACCACCTAACTGATTGATTGATTTTACCGCTGATTTTCAGATAAATTCTGTTATTATTATTGTTTGTATTTTTACTTATTGTCCAGTATTTTTAATATCTTAGATATTGTAATTTTAGTGCCTTGGCAAGTTTGCACACAACAGGGCCGCCCCGCACTGCATTTTGGGTCACTTCACTAAGCTTGGGACTCTTTTCAAACTCAAAAACGCACAGAAAAGATCAAAACCACTAGTTTCTGAACTATGAGTTTGAGTTCCTGGGCTTCCTCAGGCCGGGGTACCCTGGGATCGTGCCCCACCTACCCTTATGGAAAAGACGAAACGGGCCCTGTGGTTATTTTATTATAAATCATTTCATCTACAAAATTTAAATCTTTGTTGTACCATATTATTTGCGATACGCCGGGCGGTAAATCGATGATCGTTTGATTTAACTAAAAATGTAACTAAAAAGATTACACAAATATTTTCTCAAACAAAAAAAATATATTTTTTTAAATACAAAGCAATATAATTTTTAATATCCGCTCGATATTTTTAGGTTCCGAAGCTCGTAGTTATCCTCGATAATAATATAGGTATTAAATTTTTTTTAGGAAGCTTACAACGGCCGTAACTGCTACGGTAAGATGATCTTGAAAAGAAACTGGATATCCTTTTCCATGATTATGCGATCAAACAAACAATAATGTCTGTTGATATAATGGCCAGTAAAGATTGGAATGATGGCTAAACAGACTTATCTCGTATAGTCGGTAAAAGATAACGGAAGAACTAATAACAAACGTATTTACATTTTATTGCTTGTTCAGTAACTGGAATAAATGAAAGAAACTATGTAGGAATGTAGGTAGGTAGGTACGTAATTTCTTTAGTACAAAAACGTAGCGAAATGTCTTTTTTATTGGGTTTATTATTTTTATGTTATTCCTTTGTTTTTTTATTACAAAAAAATTCTCCCGCTTTTTTATTAAAGCGTAATCACTTATTTGGTTCCGACCTTCAGACAGTAGAGTAACAAGTAGGTACCTACGTGGATAACTTGGGCAGGTTATTTTTTTCCTGAAGCATTTATATATCGTTAAAATAAAAAGTAGATATGATTTCAGATTTTCACATCCAAAAGTGTTGGTTTGGTGTCCGTTTTTTTTGGGGTTTTGTCCAGCGTTGCGCTACCTCCTTCTTTAGCCAACGTTTCGGACAGTATTGCAGTGTCCATTATGAGGAATATACATCTTCCCCAAAAATTAAATCACGATAAAATAAAAATTGTTCACGTGAAAGAAAAAAATTAAAGTCACTAGCAATATTTTTATACAACAGTACCTATTACCTACTTAACAGTTACGTAAAATAATATGAAGAGTTAAAATTTGTGCAGAGAAAGTAAAAAGCAATGAGCTTATTTCGTTTGAAAGTGTTGATACTTGATACATCATTTTTTAGCAAACCAATTTTTTCATTAGACCAAATAAAACATAAGCAGGTGAAACATTTTAAATTAAAGTTTCATTTGCTCATTGAGATATGTAATCTCAACGGATTGATCAGAATGGAAATTATCACCTCTATATATCTAATTAATACTCTCAATGTAACATTTTATAACAGATTATTAATCAATATTGCTTTATACCTGGTTTTGGAATCATTTGAAAAATGGATACAGTCTGCTCTGCTTGAAAACAACATTCATGCGCATATTAAGCCACTATTTGTCGTATTCCTAGTTGCGACCCTTTTTTCTAAACAAAAAGGAAGAATTCTATCGCTGAACATGAAAAATCCATTTCTGAAAGGCTTTTGATAGTGAATAACTCGCTTAAATTAGCAAATCAATACCTCATAGTTCTTTGCATCGTCTGTTTGACTTGCAGGAAGATTTGGGAAGATAATGTCTAAATCTAGCATGGGTTAAGAGCGCTTAGTCTAATGCAGAAAGGATCGATTAATACGGAAAAGAAATGGTCCAGAAGAGGCCCCAAACTCCGTAAAGTCTAATTCTCTTAGAGATTCCTGCTTCTGTGAAAGAGGAAATTATCTGTATCCGCAATTGAAAAGATTTTCCTCGGAATAAAATCGAGAAAATAAATACAATTCTTTGTTCTCAAAAATAAAAGAAAAATAAGGGAGGACTTTCGAGCAGCACATAAACAATTGGACAAATGGCTAGCTGAAATAAGATACCTACGTATTTCGAGATTACCCAAAGTAAAATTTTATGACCCGTATTCAAACCTTCAGAAATCCCTTCTTACTGCGATCATTTTATTTGTAATTTATGTAGCTATTGGAAAGAAGTTAGGGAGGAATTAGATAGTGTCCTTTTGTTTCCGAAAGTATCCTCGTAAATGGAGCTTTGGATAGATTAAATTTTCCAATGCTGTTAAATTTTACTACTGATCGCAGTTTTTACAAAAAATATAAAGATCACCTAACACGATACGCTAATCTTATACAATGTACAGACTAACTTGGTTTTGCGTATCGTGCTACTTGCAGAAGTGACTTATGATTAATTTTTCTTTCTGATCAAGTTTTATTCGTGTTTCGTGAATTTTGTTATCGGCAACGCGCGGATGGGTTGTATTCAAGTGAGGAAAAAATCCGACAAGTTAACACATGTTTAGTATTCATCGCACCATGGCATACACCTTTTTGTGAGTTAATGCCACAGAAATCGAGAGATCAAGAAGACATCGATCCCTCAAGGGTGGTATCTGAACATTGAACCAGCAATTGCCACCGAGGCGCATACCCACTAATTATTTTTTATCATCCATTATTGCTCCATATTTTAATTACTGTTCATCAATATTTTTCTTATGTAACCACAGAGAATAAAATAAGTTGCAAATTGTAAGAATGTAAGAATGGGAATAAAACTTGAGCAAAATAGATTCTTAAAAGTTATTAAAATAGCTAAATTGGTTAACAGCGAAACAGACGCTGACCTTGAACGCAATGATATTTATACGTAAAATAATAAAAACCTGTTACCAAAATACTTTCCAAACAAAATTATATCCAACGAGGACATTCACAGATATAACACAGGGACGTGCAATGAAAGCAGACTAACAAAAAGGATAAAGTCACAAAACGCAAAACAGTTAACTCTACAAAGGGATGAAATATTATGATGCGCTGCCGGAGACTATAAAATCTACACCAATCAGTGAATTCAAAATAAATTGTAAGAACCACGTTAAATGAATGAAAATATAATATTACGTAATCGTAATAGATAGTTATTTGTAAACTTAAATGCACAAATAACAAAATAAAATAAATAAACTCTTCAATACAGTGGATAGAAGACCAAAGAAGATTACTTAAAAACTTACATATGGACGAAAGGAATGTCTTGGGAATTTACCAGAATAGTTAAAAAAGGGTAGAGTCAAGTGCGAGAATAAATAAGGGAATAAAAATTTTGAGGACACCTCAAGAAGACAGCACGATCAAGATGTACAGTATACGAATAACATAATCAATGAAGCAATTAGAGTGTGCCAACACAGACCTGTTAGCACTCCATCCTCTATACCCTGCGGTAAAGGCGGTGGGTAAAATGATGGTGGTTGGTTAGTAATATAAGAAAATCAATGTTGTATTTTCACTTTAGCAGAACCTCTTTGGGGGGAAGTTCGTATTACTATGATATCCTGCCGCGTATTGATTTTCAATAACTTCTCCGTAATTCAAATATCTGGGAAACTTCGTTCAGTGCAATCAAAGATAGGAAAAGGCAAACATCGCTGTACTGACAAACTGTTACTTGATTTAAGGTTTCAAAAGTTTTACTAATAAAATACGGCTTAACTTGAGAAATATGTTAAAATACCTTTCTTATCATCCTGGGAACCTCCGTAGACTTTAAGTTTGAATAATGAGTTCAACCGTGATCGTAAAATTTTCCAAAGTTATACTATAAATTAGTTAGTTCTCTTAGAATCATGATTTTAATAATACAATTTCCGGGACTTATCGCAAAATGTCAGAACAACAAATTTGTATTATTGGTCGATCGTTAAATTATATCTTTGGATGTGAGAAGGGTGTTTGATAAACGCTGTAAAATTTTTAGGTGACATTAAAATAATACTAATTACTTTAAGTGGAACGATTTTGGCTGAATATTAAAATAAGCGGGGTCTCAGTTCAGGGGAGGAAATATGCAATAAAATTATTATAACTTCATAAAATAGATAATTTAATACATAATTAATGTTGTGAAATGTGAGCAATCTACAACGTTGTTACATTAATTTAGAATCACCGTTGAGAATTATCTTATTAATCTTGTTTATTAGATTTCGTAATGTGAAATCAAACTTTAGATTTAGTTGTGTAAGGCTCGAAAAAGCTCCATTAAAATTGATGTTTTCCTCTATTGGATTTTCATAATAGAACGTTATGACTATTATTATAAAAGCGACGTAAATATATACATTCCCAGTATTATCTTACTTATTATAAATGTTCGATGGTGTTTGAACACTTCGAACTAAACTTAACGGTAGACTTCTCGCCAACTTGAATTAATTTTATCACAACACCCTCGTCAAAGGATACCACATGTTAAATACTCATTCCACCAGAAATTCTCACGACTTAGTTTCCAATTCTAGATAGTTCGGTTCGAAAATATGATTTTTTTAAATATATAATGTTACATAAAAGCAATAACTAAATAAAATGAAAGAATGCCACCATAAAAAATAAAGAGCTCGATGAAAATTACCCGATAACTCAACTTTACTCAAACAAACTGGTTTTAAACATCTCGTGGAATCCGAATTCAAGAGATACTTTACTTCCTCGTTCCAATTTTTTAAGGTTTTATGCGAAATCTTTAATAAGCTTTTATATCTACATTATACTCGTTGATGTTTGGGTTTTCGCTGAAGAAAAACAAACAAAAAAAGGTATTGTCTCGTATATTTGTATTTTGTCATTTATATATTTGTATTTTGTCATTTATTTATCTTAATTTCCGTACATCGACATTTACCGAAGTTTGATTGCACTTCCTCCATCACAATTTCAATCCTCCTTCCATCACAATTCCTCCTTCCATCACAATTCCTCCTTCCATCACAATTCCTCCCTCCATCACAATTTCAATCCTCCTTGCATCACAATTCCTCCTTCCATCACAATTCCTCCCTCCATCACAATTCCTCCTTCCATCACAATTTGTCTCACTCTAAGCATGTTTGTTTCTGGGCATATTATTTGCTGACGCAAACATATTCCACTGACAGGCATTCATGAAAAATAGCCAGTTGACCAAATTGCAGTTCTTTGGAACTTATCTTCACTTTTATTTGTACCTGCATCGACAATAAAATAAATTTTCACCAGATTTTTTTTTATTATGCGTGTCGTTTAAAAAACAGTTTGAGTTTGTTTTGTTGCGCAGTTTACTAATCACTGATTTTAAAAAAAAAACGATCATGAGCTAGCGAATGATGGTCTCTGTTTAATGTTCTTTACTCACCATTAAAATTTGTTCATCGCGGACTCATTAAAATTCCAGGAATTATTCGTTTATTTTTATTCGTTTTTTACATGCATCGTATATTTTAATTTCAGGATTTAACATTCTTTTCCGCGGGCGTGATACTTGAATGCATACAACATTCTTGAATTTTTAATTTAATTTTAAAAGAAGTTGAAAACATGCCATGATATGCAAAGTAACGAGGCGGTTTGAGGGTTTCCTATTTGCCGAAAGCTCGATACGTGTTTACGGAGTCTGGCTACGTCTTTTCAACGAACCTTTGCAAGCGAAAAATCGCACGGCTAAGTTCACTCAAACATACGTTTTCCCCCGAATAATTCTTCACAAAACTCACGCTTTTATTATTTGCTCTCTTATTTTATTGGCGAAATTCTTTCTTCGCGATATTTTTATGCCGGTGGGCACAATATTATTTGAATCCTTTGATCCAAATTGTAACAAACGGCGTCATATGGTTTGTTTTCCGTATGTGAGATTGTTTCGAAGGGCTTGAAAGACAAGTGAAGGCGTTTTGCGACAAGACAAAAGTGTCGTTTAGGGTAAAATCTACATTTCGTATGTGACGATTAGACAAAGTGCTCCTCGAGGCGCCACAAACTGTTTGGCAGTTCGGCAGCTCGACGGCTCGCTTCCGGAGTTGGTCGGGTTATGAACTAATCTAGTGGAAGGTCTTTCTTCCACGAACATTGATTATTTAGGGCTCGTTGTCAGCCGTTCTTAACGACGAGTCATTTATTTCCCTGACGGAATTCTCGACCATTATTCAGTGAATAATTTACCCTCGTTTCAACCCTAGCAACAGAGCATATTTTTCCCCTTCTATCTGTAAATATTTACCGATATTTTTAGAAATGATGAATGATGATTGATCGCTCTTGTAATTTTATTTATCTGCTACTCAACACGATATTACCATCTTTTCTATAAACTTTATCCGTTACTTTCCGCAAAGTTGCTTTTGATACGTTTCATTCTAGGGAATCGCCGTCATCGTGAGCCTTGAAACCTAAATGCTATGTCGCTTAGACATAAAGGTCACTTTGAAAACCTATTAATTTCGAATAATGAGTTTGCAAACGATATTCATTTGCTTTTCAGCGTTATGTCTTACCTAAGGGCTATTCTAAATCAATCTTTGGATCATCTTTGTTAGATTACATGTTCCCAGCTCCGTTAATGTAAAAACAATGACTTCAATTTGCGTGAGGATGCTATTAGACGTTAGATTCACGGAATAAAGAAAATCCCCGGAGGAGCAAATACATGTGACCTTTCTGGAACAATTTGAGAGGGAGGGGTTGTATTGTTGGCAATTATAGAATGTACTTGAATAAATTATTATTATTGTTATTACCACCAGGCAACCATGCACAGGTATTTTTTCTTTTAATTTAGATGCAAATCTGTATCCCATAGGTAGAATTCACTTTTCGTAAATAAAACTTCTTGTAATTTTTTCCCAACATTGCACGTTTTATTTTTCATTATCAATATTTATAAGAAGTATACAAGACGAGAAGTAAGTAAAACTTTAACTTCACTTTAATGTTCATTCAAGTTCAACTTGTATACAAAAGCATAAATATTAGCAAACATACATATTTTGTGAATTTACTAAAAAGATTTTTTTAACTTACTTTACCTCGTTGAATTAATGCGTGAATAATATTGTGTACGATGGGTCAGAAATTCGGGTTAAAAACAATTTAGTGAAAGAATGTTGGAGATGTTTTTTTTTACTTTTTGATGGCTCAAAATGCTATAATTACCTCTAGTCTTCGACCAAGCCTCTAGCTCTGCCAAAATATTATACGTGGCTAAGCCAAAATTATGGCCAAATTCTTACATTTAACAGTTAGCGGATTACATTACATGTTTTGATTCACATCTCTCCTTTCTTTAGTCTGTGGTCAGATAAAATTCTATCACAGAGACATCTAGCACCATTTGGGGAATCGAAGGAGACAGACGGACATTAAGACAATTCCTATGTTCCAAATGGAATGTTAATTATTTTATCGTTTGGTAACATCAGGAATATATTTCAGTACCGTGCGCATTTTTGTTTTGTTACTCACGCAGTGAGATTCATTCTATTCATTATTTTAATACAAAAAAATATAATATCCGCTTAGGAAAACAAAACCAAGAAGTTATAAACAAAGGGTATGTCAAATCAAAATTCAACTCCCATTTTCCATTTCCACGGTAAAAGACGCAATCAGTCAGTAGGAAAATATTGATGTAAAACAGACAATGAAAGTCGAAATTTTTAAAATTAGAATGTGAAATTCCAATATCCATTTGATAAAATTCGAAAAAAAACCTAAAAATTATGTGTCTTTTTTTATGGTGTAAGTAAAATAGTAAAGTAGCTACTACTGTAAAATGCACTACGTTTTCTAAATTACCTATTACATTTAAATACATAGGTTGGTCAAAATTCCCTTTCCCTGTGATAATTTTTAAACGAATTGATTAAAACAAAAATAATTAGAAATTAAATTATAATTCATACATTTCAATATCAGGCGTTGAAAACGATATGAGATAAGTGTCCGCGATATCGGATAATTAAAGCAGATTCTTGAAGTAATTAAAAATAATAATTGAAAGTAAGTATTGATAAAATATAATTATTAAAAGATAAATAAATATAAAAACAATAAGATACATAAATAAATAAATAAAAAAAAACAATGATACCTTTTTTGTTCGCTCTGCAATGGGGTATTGTTCCATATAGTTCTGTCGTGAATTTAATATCTGTAATATAAATAAAAATTAATTATAAAAAAAAAATGTTCTTCATTGACTTTGAAATTAAAATGAAACTCTTTTTTTTTTATATGTTCAAATATTTTAATACCACTCTTCCATGGAAGCATTAGCTTGTGTCTGGAAGTATATGTACTTCACTATTTCTTCTTGGGCCGTTGTTATTATGTATTATCGTAACAATATTATAATTTGAATGAATAAAAATATAGAGACGAGTAAAAATAAAAAAATCTTATTTTTTCAATCGGAAAGGGACTTTTTGCCTACCCATTATTGGTATGCACGGGCGTGTTGCCGGATGACATTTTTTCAAATATCCCATGTTATTGTCTTTGTCAAAAAAAAAATAATAAATCAATATACCTACCTTATCTAATAAATTTTTCATTCACTCAATGATATAGATGCACATTGGAATTCGTGACATTAGACCGCACGCCACTGGTACATCTATGCAAGTAACACACATCTATAAAAGAAAACTTTGTCTCTTTGATGTTGATGAAAAAATCTTCTCTTGCAACTTTACTAAAGTTCACAGACTGCGTATTCTTATTAACGTGGCGAGTCTAACTTCTGACTTTTTGGGGTCATCTTTCTGCGCGTCTTCCAGTGAAAGACGTCACTGAATACCTTGTTTAGTGAACCCAAACTGATAATTTCAAATGTATCTAGGATTAATGAAGTAGACCCCAGAGGGTAATCTGGGAAAAACTTATTCGCACTTCTGAGTACTTCATCCCTTATTCGATGTTCTTCTCGTTTACTTTATCTAGAATTTAGTACGGAAAAAAAACAAAGGATTATTTCTGTATGGCTTCACCGGGAAAAATAAGAGAATTCTTTTTGGATTTGATTAACCGTGGCTTTTTGCGGGAATTTTTCTTACGTTTTGTCAGGATTGAGTAAATATTTTGTATTATTTGTGGATGACAATCATTGAACGGAAAACTCCAAGAAGTTTAATATTAGAACTAATCATCTGTTCAAGAAAGAATATTTATATTTCAAATAATGTTTGAACAATTTTAGCGGAAGTAAGGGAATACAAGTATTAAGTTTGCTTTCGATAAGATGGATTTAAACTGTGAAAAGAAACATTTTTTTAACGGGAAAATCTGTATAATGTGAAAAGTGTCCACAATGAAACGGATTTCCGTGTAACTAAGTTGGTTTTATGCATAGTTCGATTTCAAATCGTGAAATTCAGCAAGTTTTAAAATCTCCCCGTCTCCGTTCGAGCAGAAACTCAGCGATTTAAAAGGGATAGCAGGGATAAATTCTTGTTCTATTTAACTAAAGTTCCACGTTAACAAGTAGAAATTTTTAAAATCCCAGCTAACAAACCAGTGGAACTCATAATTTTTGTATGTTTTACATAATAATGTTACAATATGTGAATCGTATTTTGTAATAGCTCTCAGTGGTTGTAAATTAATTAATAACACTACACATATTTTGCTTCCCTTTAAACATTACAAAATTACGCTAACGTTAATTTCATGTGAACACTGCTAGAAGGACACATGGAGTAAATTACTAATTAATTAGAGAATAACATCTATTTAAATTACTTTAAACATCTGGTTTAATGGTTTTAAATTTTTGTTTTAGTGTATGCTGATAAATTTATTTCAGTTAGGTTAGGTTAGACCCTTTGGATATTTTGTTTTCAGATTTTGCGGTCTTCTGAAACAAAGAATTTCGTTGATATATTTATAAATAAGCTTATGAATTTATTTGAGATTTTACCGCTTAATAACCTAACAATAAATCACGATATACTACTTATGGATGTTCGTTGACCTTCTTGAAACAACGAAGAAACTAACAGAGCCAATAAACAAAAAAAAATCTGAATAACCACTACTCAATTGCACTGCAAAGTCTCCAGAAACATTCAATCAAAAGGGAGTCGAAATTACATCGTGGTTCATGTTATGCGCACAGGGATTGACTTTACACGATAATACCAGAGGCCATTATTAAAATTGCAACTAACTTTTTTTCATTTTAACGATACTCGCAATTAAGTCAGTTTGAAAGATATTTCAACGTATTTAGTTATTCTCTTATGAAAAAATATTACGAATTTTACATTTCGTAATTTTCATTAAAACAATTGTACAGCGAAAAGGGTGCACAGTTTCCCAGTGTTAAATGCTCTCGTAAGCCAGGCGCATTTGCTTGAGAACGGTTGCCTGAAACCTGAAGCCTGATGTCCCACGTCCGATAAGGACCAGTATGACATTCTACCAAACATAGTACACCTATTCTCCTTGGGGTCCTCAACTCAACTTGACTCTACGAAGCTTAATTTTAAACACATATTACTTTATCTAAGTAAGCATTTAAACTTTCCATGCTCTGTGCTTCATTTTAATTTAAAATTAAAGTTTAGAGATCTTTCCAACGTTCTCTCGGTGCATGACTTCGCAGATTAAAGTTGAATGCGACAAAAGACCAAAATCAAATCTGCTTTAATAGTTTTATAAATTATTATATTATATAAAGATTAAGCTAATAATAAACACAATTTCGCTTTTCCATGCAATATCAGCGACGAAATGCTTTTTAGTAATTAGTAAAAGACAGAACAAGTTTTTATCGAAATTGCTGTTTAGATTAAAGTATAGATTTTTTTATAAATCGTAACTGGCCTACAAGCAAGCACTTTTCGTTTTAGCGTGATGGAGATGTAGTCTGAGCTTTACATATTTTTTTATATAGGCTCAACGTCCACCAACCTCAGGCTATTTCTAAGAAACAGAACTTGCGATTTTTCAATAAAGCTTATCCTCTGTGGATTTCACATATTTTACACTAGGGTATACAATAAAATCATTGCAAAACTACTTACCTACATATTAATATTTTTAATGTTTCCATTACATTTTTATATAGCCATTATTTTGATTTGGGAAACTAGTTTTTTGGTTAAAGCGTAAGCAAACCATTGATGTGCATTTTCAAGATTATTTTTATGCTAATTAATTGTTTTTTCACAGGTTCAGCACAGCGATTATTTCACTAAGGATTCCATCAAAAAAGGGTAAGGGTTGAATTTGTTTTTCATAATTAAGAAATAATACTGTTAATAAACACACGTAAGTTTACAAATTACACGTTGAAAATTGGAAAACAAAAAATCGAATAAACGATTCAGAATTAATTGTTGTTATCCAAAAACCAAATCTCCGTTCTCAACATTTAAGTATTTTGCAAACTCCCGGAGCCAATAAAATCTTGAATTTTAAAACTTTTTCAAGCGTGTCTACTTTGAGTCTGAACACAGAAAGAAAAATAATTTCTCAATCGTCCTGATTAGAGACACCCATTCCAAAATAGTTTGAGTTATGTTTAGACACCAGACCAGAAAAGCCAAATGCTTCTTAACAATCCCCTACTCTATTTTCTTTCGCCTAAGAAAACTTTCCGGAGAGCATACCACATGTATGTGCAAATAATATCTCAAACAATTAATGTTGAACATTACAGTCTGTTGTAAATGTATGTTATATGCCCATTATAATTTCGTACTTTGGTTCGACGGTGCGAAAAGTTTCGATTTCAAAGGGCAATTACCCCTAACTGAAAGCTTCGTGAATTCACAGCTAGATAGAGTCATATCACTGAGAATAAAACCAGCAACAAAGACTCACCAGATTTTATGAAGTTAGCATGGATATCTGTTTCTTCACCTCGCACGGCAGCTGCATTTGATCCAGTGAAAGCGCTTTGTGGCATTGTTTTAGAAAACACCAGGATGGCAATTTATACATTTTTGTTCCTCACTTACCAACGCTGTAGTTATACTTTAGAGTTCGAATTAGGGCATCAAATTATTCACGGTATCTTCCAGCAACAAAAAATCGCAAAGTTTACTCCAAAAATTATTATAAACACGTTTGTTTCAGTTATATTACAAGTTATATGTATGAAAATTTCAGTGTTTATTTAAATGCTGTTTAAGACAACCCCCCGCGAGATTTTTGCTCTATTTTAAACGAATCGTGTTTTATTACACATTTTCCCAATTTTCGCATCGATTTTGTCGCTTCATGTTAGCGCGCTCCTCTTACATTTGTAATTTCATATCTCTCCATATTCTTCTTTTTGAGCCATGTAGCGGCGCCTTAAAGCACACCTCCAAAAAAGGTATTCCGTTCAATGATCAATGTTAAAATAATTATTATCAATAAGACTTTATGTTTTTTTTAAATATTCTAGATTTAGTAAGGACATTTGACACTGGGAGTCGTATTCACCGGGCTAAGGACCATCTCGGTGTATTTGCCTAAATAATGTTATATACACGAGAAAATTTCTAGTTCCAGAAAGAGGTTTGTTAGTTGTATTGTGTTCGTAGTTTTACCCGCCTTAGCGTAAATACCCGCCCATTAAAATGCATAGCCAATCATTCGTTAGTTAATAAAACAGATTTCGCTTTTGGCAATCCAGTAGCGCGCGGTCTATCACGACGACACGTTTTATAAATATAGAGGTGATTATAATTATCAAATGGGTAGTCGATTGTCCTAATCGACCTTCTCTGTTATATTATAAATCGATGGATGGCGAGCTACCGAGGCGGGCTACGAAACAATGATATTGAATTCCGGACTTGTCAATTGAAATTTGTTTGCAATGCGCCTCTGAAATGTCGCTGATAAAGAAGACGACTTCGCTTTGACCAATCACTAAAATATCTATAAAAGGCGACGTAGTTATATAGAAGCATTATTGCGTAATATTGTACTCAAAGCAGCACATAGTAGGCATAAAATGTCATGTAAAAATATATATTTCCACATTAAATAGCTAACGTATTATAGGTACCTACCCAGAGCCTCATTTTCCTTCTTTTTCACTTTATCTTACCCAATTTTTACATTTTATTTATACAGTGGCGTAGCGAGGGGGGGATGTGGTCCACACCGGATGCCACCCGATGCGGGGTGACACCACACCCGACGGGGGGTTAAACCGGACCGTGGTAAAAAAATTACCAACGATATTCACACAAAAATATTGAACACGGTCTGTTATTTATATTTTTGTAGGGGTGTTTTGGGGGGGTGTGGGTGGGGGGCGAATATGCATAAATATAAAAATCCGTTAAATAATATTTTCACAATAAGAAAACAAGAAATATGTATATAAATTATTTTTTCAAGTGTTCTCAAAATTCCAAATATTCAAAATTATATGGTCACCTTACCTTTTCATTTCGATGACATTTAAATTCGAAGTGTGACAAATCTAGAAATAGGTCATCCCAAACTTATTTATATAAATACGGTAAATTATTATTTCCTTTTAAAAAAAAAAGATGGGCAAACATTCCCGTGTTACGAATAACCCAACAACTTTTGAAAACTTTTATTTTTATTTTTATTCCAGTTATAAGAAAATTACATTTTCACTCATTTAAATATAAATAATTAAACACATTAAAATAAACTAAATATTTCAATACAGCGCTATTCTATTTCATTATTTTGTTTATCAAGAATAAATACGAGTATTAATATTTTTTTTTTAAATTCACTTAGCTTCTTTTCGTTTTTTAAAGTCGTTTGGGAGGCAACTATATAAGTTTCCCCCCTAGTAACCAATGGATTGTTTACCTTAGCTAGTGTGGATGGTGTTTAAATGTGTAAAGTTTTTGTGTACTTGGGACGTTTTAATGAATTCTGTGTTTGTGTGTACGAGTTTATTGTTTATTTTGTATATAAGGAGATATGTATTGTATTCATTTAATTTTCTTAATGTTAATAGTTTTGTTTCCATACATAATTTTTTGTTGATGTTCTCGGCTCGTTGTTAAATAGTTTTTTTTAGTTAATTAAGTACCTACGTAATTAATGTTAAAAATGTACCTCATCTCCTACTAATTGTAGTACGATTTTATGCGATTTGCGAATAATTTTTATAGGTAGAAGCGAAGATCGCGAAGATCGCCAAGATAGCGAAGGTCACGAAGTTCGTGAATATCGCGAAGATCTCTTGGATGTCTATAGTAATATGCTTAAATACGTTCGACATTCTAGTATCTTTTGTCATTTTTTGTTTTCATTCAAGACGTTTGAGAAAATGAGAAAGGTGATCGTCGATGCCTTCGATAGATCTCTCTCGGGGACTAGATGATATATTAAAATAAGTACCAGAACTGATGAATTACAGAAAATTCGCTTTTGCTTATTTGTAAATATCGACAAAGAATCAGTAGGCATTTGAACAAAGATTTAAAGTACAAATTTTGATTATGATGATATACGTAGGTACATAATATTATAATTAATTAACTGGATTGTTTTAGAAAAGTTGGAGTTCGTTCTATGAGTAAGTGCAGCTGGCGTACTTTTCCGGCCAAATACCCCAATAAAATGGTTGTATTTTGTCACGTGGCGCTGCTGTTATTGGTCAACAGCCAAAAACTCGTACCACCGCTGTTCTAATACAAAAACGCCCAGTGTGAATGTAGCCGTAGTATGAAAAACATAGGGTGCAATAGTTAAACACATTAGTTTCAGTTGTTGGTGCATGCGTGCGTGATTTTTTGTTTTTTTTAATTATTTTACATTAGCTCTACACAGGAAACCTTGGAAAATAATTCCTTTCAGGGCCTGTGTCATCTTTGGGGATGCTGTGTGTAGGGATTTTTAATGAAAGGAAGGTGAAGAAGTTCTGGGAAGGACAAAGGTATGCGGCGGGGTAGGAATCTGGGGGTCAGTCTCTCCAGGATTGACGGACGAAGGAATCCATTCCTCCCACTGCATTGCGAGGCGATGTTCCGAGAGAGTCCTGCTGGAAAGATCAAAAGGTTTCTCTCAATCACTCTCTCCCGTTCCGGCCTGCCATGCAGCTGGTGGGCAGATGCATACACCACCAAGACCCGCACAAACATCACCCAATGAACCCGGGCACCCCTGCTAGGTCACCAAACGTGCCGAGGCACTTGGGGTGACCTAAGGCAGAGATGATAGTTATCCAATAAATGGTTCCCGGGGCGGCGGTACCCATACCCGCCTTTCAAATTGATGTGACATAATTCTACGTATTCCTGCGTAAAATTGTTCAAGTTCGATGAAGTTTTAATTTTCAAAACTAAAAAGTGATAAATATTAAATCGTATCAGTGAAGCGATAAAGTAAGTAGGTACCAAAATTATTTTATTTAAATATTTTATGATATTATTTTTTTATTTGAGGTGTGTATTTATTTTGTCTTCATTTTTGACAGATCTAAATATGAATATTTATGTTTAAAGTTTACTAACGGTGTTCATTCGAATGGTGATTTTGTTTAGTTGATGTCTAATTGTTTTTTGATAAGCGATGATCCTGAGGTAAATGTTTTTAAAATATTTTCTGCTTCACAAATCCTACAATAGTTGGTAAAAATGAAACTGAGGAATTCTTTTTTTAGGAAGATAGTGCCTAAATAATATTTTTTTTTTTTTTTCATTTAGGAAGAGTTTCAAGCTTGTTAGTCACTTAGTTAATTAGTCAGTTAGTAACTTACGATAATTTGTACTATGTATTTATAAATATAGTCCTCCATTTAGTGACAGAGTCGCTATAGACAGTCTTTCGAGCAATCGAATCATTAATGCTTGAAAATACGTTTGAGAATGCTAATTTAGCGTTTTATTTCGGAAAATTTCTCTACACTCAAACGACAGTAATAATTAATTAATTTGCATACATTAACGATTCAATTCGTTGTCAAATTATATTATTGAATCCTCATTTCTTAAAACAATAATTGCTTGTATCAAAAGGTGTTCCTAGTTCCTATTCTAGTATTATTCTTTTATTTTATTCTTATTAAGTAAGTTATTCGAATTGAAGTTTTCTTTCTTTGATGAAAATTTATTGTATTAAAAAAATAAAAAAATATATCAATAGCACAATCCATAATGGAATACGGCATTATTGACTGGGGCTGTTCCAGTAAAAAAATACATTAATACATTGTTTAAAGCTCAGAAAACCCTAATAAAAGTAATACTTAAATTACCAACACTAACACCCACTTCAATCATATTCGAAAAATTCCCAGTGCTGAAAATTCAAAAATTATATTCAAAACAAATAGTTACTTTCCTTTACAAGAACTTAACTTCACAAAATTCTAGCATTACTAGAACAAGACTACAGCACCAACTACAAATACCAAAAACAAACACATCCTTTGGACAAAAACACTACAGATACCAGGCTATTAAACTATGCAATATACAATTCACTTCCAACACAATATAAAACAACTAATATTATTGAATACAAAAAAAACATATGGAACTAGCTACAATCCTTTTAACTTTTAATTTATAATTTTGTCATATAGAAGTCGATTTTTTTTACGGTGCTCCAGATTTTATGTCCGGGTTGAATCTTTCCCAAATGAAAGACTAAACCCTTCCACACACTTTTCCACAAATGAATATCTAGTAAATTCACGCAATGTAAGTGCACTATATAAGTATAATAAATACAAAACAATACGTCAATCCACCAGAAACCTAATGGGAAAATATTTCACCGACTCCAGATATTTTCATATCAGAGGGTTCGGTTCTGATGAAATCCTAACTGGTCCGATAAATCCTACTGATCCCTCAATATAAATATTTAAAAAATCTTTCGTAATCCTACATGTAGGTATTTAAAATGACCGACTTTTGCATTTTTATGTACAAATTTTTTGACAAATCTAATACGCTGAAATTTTGAATGAGAGAGCTAGGTATAATGCCAGTAGCCGAAATAACAAATGGTAATTTTTTTATAGTCTGAGAATGCCAAATTCTTTTAATCTCATTTCCTAAATCCGTATATTTTCTTATTTTTTCAGAAACAGTTTTCTGAATATTACAAGAATTTGGAATAGCGACATCAATGATATAAGTTACTTTCTTAATTTCGTCATGTAAAACTATATCGGGTCTATTATGACTAATAGTTTTATCATAATAAATTATATAAAATTCATTTTCTAAAAATGAATTTGGTTCATATTCATAATATGGTACATTACGGCAGTCAATCAAGTTATGTTTAATTACCAAACTTTGGTGAATTATTTTTAAAACTTGATTGTGCCTAAATGTATACTCGGACGGCGCTAATACAGAACATCCCGATATAATATGTTCTATAGTTTCCGGAAAAGCCAAACATTTTCTACATAAATCATCAATTTGATTTGTATCTTTGATGATATGCTTCCTATAATTTTTAGTATTAATGACTCTATCTTGAATGGCAAGCATAAAGCCTTCTAATTCTGCGCTCAACTCTCCAATACTCAACCATTTGTTTGACGAAAATTTGTCAACATATGTTTGGTTGAGATAATTGAAGTGTTTTGCGTGAAGAATTTTATTTGACCAGGAATCTAATAATTCCTGGTTGGTATTTATAAGAATGCTGGCATTCTCGTCGTATAAATTTAATGGCGAAATATTTCTATCTGCCTTGCAAATTATTTTGTGCATTTCTGAACTATCAGCTAATTTTAATTTTTATTGTTTGTTTATATTTTGATTTTTATTGTTTCTTTTTTTTATGTTATCTAAGACCACTGTTTGTTTTTGTTTTACTAGGTACTTACATTTTATAATTTATAATTTACAACTGAAAAATGTCCTCTACAATACAGGCGAACTCCTAGTGTGGAGGTATACCTTTGTAATGTAAATATACGAAGAATAAATAAATAAATAAGAAAATTTTATTTTAAAAGTAAAATTAGTTTTTCGTTATCTCCAAAAATGACGAAGTTATGAACTCTCAAAATTTTCTTGAGTAAAACGTGTCAACAGCTAAAGAAATTTCATTTCTGAATGGTGGTCTTCCACTCTGGAACGATATTTAAATATATTATGTATTAATTTTACTTAATTAATTGTGAAATACAACAAATTAATCGAATAAAATTTATTTACGCACGTCGGGTTTGAACCCACAATCTTCCGATTGTGAGTCGAGAGTCTTACCCTTGGGGGCTGTCAAATGAGGCTGAAGGCAGTGGGGAGGGGAATGAGATAAGGAAGCGAAATAATATTGATTTTCAGATATAGTCGATGAAAACGACTCACGTAATTTCATGCATCTTTTCCATTCTGATGGTGTTCTTTGATCTACCAATTTACAATTCTGAAACGAATATACCTACTACCTACTATATACCATCGAGATCTCTCATAGCATTCCAACATTTCTAACATAACCGTTGAAAACCTCAGTACAGATTCTCGTGGTTGAGTTCATGAAACCCAAGAGAATAAATACATATTTAAAGTCATTTCAACCTGCCGATCTTGCACTTCACGGAAATGTTTTAGATGTATTATATTACCTTAATGTCGTAAATTATTTAAATTTTAAATTAAATTACTTTGGATGTTTTAAGGAATACAGAACGTAAATATGATAAAAACTTTTATCTACTTGTAAACTGTTCGTCGACTGGAAATGAGCCCTCCAGATGTCCAGATTTGAATGTCATTAGAGTTCATCGTACCTAATTCGCGGCAGTTCATCTAAGGTTACATCGCACGTAATGAACGGAGTTTTGTACCGTTTTTGAACCGTGTACCTGCTATCGATTTTATCTTCCTAATGTCGCATAATTTGCGGGAAACAGATCGGCGTTCGCGTGACGAGCCGCGCCGGTATTGATGGCTTGGCATGAAATCCGTCCCATTAAAAAAAGAATCATGTGTACCCGTGTACCGTCGTTGCCAAATAAAGATAAGTTTTTACAACGGTACATGGGTTTTTAACAAAGAAAAAAAAAACTAAAATTTGGAAGCTTTTTTTTCATGAGCTTAATATTTTTTGTTTTACGTGAATACCCCACAAGAGTCCCAGCTGCTTCCGTATGGAGCCAGTGAGACTATGGGATGTTACGAGGCTGAAGGAAGGGGATGAGGTAGGAAGTGGGAAGAGAAAGGTGGGGAAGTGCCTGACTATTCAGATCTGGTCATCAAATACGGCTAAATCCATTTCGAGCAAAGTTTCAAATCTGAATGGTGGTCCTCCATCATGGCGATACCGAGAGAATCTGTCACTCTGGAACGTGCCGCAAATATACCGGAATTAGTGTAATAGTGTGAAATAACACAAATCAATCGAATAAAATTTATTTGCCGACGCCGGGATTTTAATCTGCGATCTTCTGATTGCTAGTCGAGAACCTTGCCATTAATACGGCGGCTGTCATCATTTTGGATTGTTTCACAGAATTTGAATAATTCGTCAGTTTACAAAGACAATATTCAAGTTCTGCGAACGTTCTATTGAAGTTCTGTTATTAGTTTACATGAGCCGGTTGCTTCACAGTACTTGGATAATAACAGATAACAAGTGTTGAAAACTGCTGAGAGATTTAACCCTTTTTCATCCAAATTAATTCCTACAGATATAAAAAATAAATAACGTATGATTATGTGTACTTGAAATATTAGATTTTTCTTATTTTCTTTAACTGATAGTAATATTCAACGTCATTTTAAAACGACAGTGGAAATGACGTATTAATATGAAAATGGACCATGTTCTGCAAAGAGTATTAAAAATAATACATCATATACTGACAATATCATGTCTACTTGATGTATTATTGATGTGTTATTCTCATCAAAACGCATATAAAATTAATACAATAAATATGTTATCAGATAAAATAGTCATAATAATTTAAAAGTGTTCCCATATGTGTGCTTTTGATAGTACCCATAACCTCAAACGACCAGTGTCGTTTTGAAATGACACGATACTTTAGGATGCTAAAAACAAATATAACATCAATTTTTTGTTGTATTTTCATTATAATATGAAAGAATGTGCGTTTTACTGTAAATAAAAATGGAAAAATATGTGAAAAAAACATAAATACCTCGTCCGTTTAAATACTGCAATTTCCTCGGATCATAGCTTTTCGAAAGGTGTGTTCAACGATTCTTGTTTACGATATGAAGTGTGTACGCAATGCAGCCAACGCAACGAAAAAAATCAATGTTGCTCGGAAGGATTCACTAAATTATTTGTAAAAAACCGCAAATAAATTGGTTCAGTAGTTACTTAAAGTAAAAAATTTCAAATTTCACGTCATTTTTAAATGACTCTGGTTGAGAATGGGATAATGAAATTTTTTGGTCTTACCGAAATCAATGTTTTTAATTTTATCTACCATGTCATAACGTAACGACAAATAGTCAGGCCCACCATATATATTTTTTTTGTAAAACAATTAACAAAGGTTCAAAAAATATTTTTATTTACTCCACACTGAGTTTGAAAACCTCTGTAAATACAAACATCGGATGAAATTTCCCGTAAGTCTTCTGTTTTGTTAATAATTAATATCGGATTCAACATTTAAATAAACCAGAATTTTGCTATCTAGTCAATCCGTAAAGTGGTTTAATGAATAATTTACAAACCACATCCGTTTGAACTTTTTCATCATATTTCAAAAACAATTAACTACAGTTAGCAACTCATACCCAAAAAAGTAAACACATAGCAACTCGTGCACAAAACTCATACGAGTATTAATTCCTAGAATTAATTGAACCGACGCGTGACGACGTGTTACTATTTGAGGTTATAAAATTTATCTCATCACATACCTAGTACAAGCACGGTTTTTGTAAGCAAGATGGCTTTCGCGATTTGACGGCTAGACATCACACCCTGTTCCATTTCGCAATATTACTCAAAGTCTTATGGGGTCCATAAAAATAATTAGCTTTCACAGTAGTAGTCTAGAATTTTATGCATTTGAAAAGAAATTTGATTGCCATCTAATGGTTTTTTTTAAGATTGCCATATAGCTTAGTTTGTTAGCATTATAACCTATTTGATTCCCTGGAAATCGACAGAAAGACTAAGAAGCTAATAACCTGGAGGTCTAGAATGGTCGATCAATAAAACCCTACATCAATACACGATATTGACCAAATCCGTCATGTATGGTTGGTTATCAATATTTGACACGGTACACGATAAGATATTCCGACCAACGATTGACAAATATTAGCGCGACCTCCATAGTAGTCAGATAAATTTCGGTTAACTGTCGATAGTCGATACTCACATATTTTTGAATTATTGCCACCGTAATGCAAAATTACTGAATTATTAAACTAACTAACTGATTGAACTAACGAAGCTCTTAGAAATGATAAAAGTCGTATACGCGATCCATAGTCTTAAATAATGCATCTAAAACACACTCAATTTATTCTTCTTACAAAAATTAAAATGGTTAAAATATGAATAAAGACCTCATTAAATAATTAACTCTAGCTTAGTGTCAAAAAGTAAATGCGGACTGCGAATTATATTTAGCGTAATATTTAAATTCAACGTTGCTAATTTTGTAATATTTTTACGTAATTGATTGGCGTTTGATTTTTCGAAATCTGATTTCGTAAACAGAGTATATTAACGATTTCTTATTTATTCCTTGTCAATATCGGTTCGGCCGTTAACGGTGAAATCGTGCTAGGAACATCGATATAAAAGCATGGGAAATTACGCCGCCTTTCAATCCGATATTGTAAAGATATCGATTTCACCGTTCTAGAGCTTCTGGGGCTTTTAAGTGCAGTAAGGTCTTTTAATGGATCTAATGCATCTGAAAAGAAATTTGAATGTTTTTATCGATTTTTCAATGAAGCTGAATATTAACATTTATTTTAAATTATAATGTCACATCACAAAGTAACTGCTTCATATGAACAAACAAAAAAAAATTAAAATTAAATATTAACATTTCTGACTAGACCTGAGACTTTAACCACATTTATTGAAATTCCCGGCGTTGCCCGGTTATTACGCAGAGTTTTTCAGATGTAAACAGTGACCTTCATCTTATTTTGAAGGTCAAGTGCACATAATTGCATCAGTATCGGAATAAAATTAGATAAAAGAAATAATAAAACTAATAAAAGAACAAATCAAAACCACGCCACCCGCCCGGTGTCTGCCCATCCCGTGTTGGTCCACCCGCCATAGACACTCTTCACTATATAAATATAATGAATGCTTCCCACAGAATTTAAAACAAAATTATTCACATCATTAACCTCACTAGGACTATGCCAGTATTATTAGTATGCCAGTAAAACAAAAAATATATAAGTATAACACATAATTAAAATAACGTGAAATAATCACTATAATACATAACAACTAAACATTACAAGTGGAATGATAAATTGTTGGGTACTTTGAGCATTGTAACATTAATTGAACCATATCAGAATAATAACATCATACAAAACAACTTGTTAATCTCTGTTTTTAACAAATGAACTTAGACGTAATCTTATTATTTTATGAAAGAAATATTTTAATTTAACTGAACCCAAGAATATTTTTTTAAACTAAGCCAGGAATTAAATAATTTCCAAATTTTCCTTAAAAATCATAAAATCGAATACTTTAATGGCCTAAATTTTATATTTGAAAACATAAATAAATATCCGTTTGATTTTTTTTTTAAATTTTCAGTTCCGTTGAGCATTTTGGTCAAAATTCTTTTTTTATCAGGAATTCACCCTTAAAAAGTTTTATAAAAAGTCTGTTTTATAAAAGTTTGCCTCATATCCATTTTCTTTAATTGTTCGTAAAAATTTCTCCGATGTTTTTTATCGCCCTGCGTATTGGACGGTGATCCAAAATTTCACCAGCCTAGTAAAAAAAGCGGTAGCAATCTTGTAGCTAAACCTTATTTATGATCACGTGAAAACGGTGCGCCTATAAATGAGATCATGATACGCATTTTTCCCCTTTTATGAAGGGGTTTATACTGCACATATTCCGCAACAATCCTATAAAAACGTCGTGATTTGCCCCTTTTTCCTCTGTAAGTCAGTCTTAGAAATTGGACAAAAAATGTAAGGATACCTATAACTTTTTATAAGTCGACTATAAATCTGTTATTTTAAACCCCTTGTTATACTTCTTCAGATATCTACACTGCCCCGTTTATACAGCAACTTCCCTGAGTAGGTACTTAACCGCTTCCGACGGTCATACAGCGCTCGTAGAACTTAAGCCTCCTTGAGGGTGCCACTCCATTTTCGACGATCCTTTGCATATTCCTCACTTATATCCCCCCCCCCCCCCTCCCCCTCCCCCTCCCCCTCAGCATTAGATTACTGAAAATGAAGTTGTTCAGTTACTGAAACTGTAACTTGTATTTGGATTCCTCTCAACAATGGAGTAGCCGATTGATAGCCGTGTGGTACCAATTTATTATCATTAATATGGCATTGAGCTCTGTCCACTTGAACATTCTCCCCTCGAAATACTAATTCTATTCAGTTCTCGATTACTTCAAACATTCCCTTTATTTTGACTATTCTGTTCATAACAAGTGCTTTAGCAGCAAATTCTAGAAATTTCACTTTGGTATCAAAGCAATCGACCTACCAATGCTATTTTCAACCCACGATTACTTCAGTTTAGCATATTTCCTTAGTTTCTACTAACTTATAAATAAAACTCCTATTAATTTAGGATTGGTCTCTCAGCCATCGACACTAATATAATTCAGGCCACGTTTACTTCAATTTGGCACATTCCCGTAATTTCAACTATCCCGTATGTAATTAGTGCTCTAGCGAAAAGTCCTTGAAATTTCGGTCCACGACCTGTTTCGCAAATGGCAAAAATCCGGGATTTAAAAATTTATGAGGGGTTGTTTTTAAGGTTGTCATCCTTTTTCCAGGGATAAAATAAATATATTAGCTTTTAAGTTTATTCGAGGGAAGGCTAAAGGACTTTGTTTTTGTGTTTTGTTTAGCAAAATGGACACTGCAGATGCGAGTAAATATTATGGCAATTTTCGCCTTTTTTTAGTTAAATGTATAATTCGAGTTATATTTATACGAGTGTTTACGAGGAGATTAGCAAGTGTGTGTGTGTGTTGATATATCCTCTATATTGCGTGTAATGTGATAGAAGCTATCGTGTTTCTCACATAGATAAAGAAATTTAATATTTAATATTATAACACATTAATTTCTCTGTGTGTGAATACGGGAAAGTGTTGTCGAGTATCTATAGAAATATTTTAGTATTTGCAGGAGTACTTACTTGGCTCTCGTTCCGTTGTGACGCGCACAGTAATTGATTTTCAAGTTGATAGTTGATTTATATCATAAAACAACAATTAAATATTTGGCAAGTGTAAACCATCGTATCCTTAAAGTTCAAAGGTATTAAAAAAATTATTCCTATAAAAATTGGTTAAGTGTATTGGGTTTAAATTTTTACATTTCAAATAACTACAAAAAACTTGATCTAATTTATAAGACAAGAATATATGTTTTCAAAATAATTAAATAATTCTGATCTCAATAAATTTTCTCAGTTTTTGCTAAGGGATTTCAAGGTAAACGGAACTATTTTTAACACGCAATGCCAGCAAAGAATTAACTTAATTTATAATGACATATTCCTTCAAGATTTAAAAATAGTTTTCGTACAAGTTAACAAATTCTGAACTAAACCGCGTTCATAGTAAGGGGTTCCAAATCGTGGAAATGGCACAAATGCCATTTTGGGACAACGACGGTAAATGTATTCGATGAGTGTTGACGTGCATATGAGGTTCGTAATATCTTCATCTAAAAGCCATGAATAATATTATCTCTGATCTTAGTCTCCATTTATTATACAATTCTGATTAGATATGGGTTTGCATAAATATATTATTATCTGCCGTTATATACTGACTGGCCATCGACCAACAAAGTCTAGACAGTGCTGTATGGATGTTAAAAATGAAACCGAAACCAAAATTATTGGTTCCATAAATTTTAAAGTTTCATTAAAACGAAAACCTTTTAAATACATCAAAAATAAAGTGCATTATTTCGCAGTCAAAATATCGCAGGTAGAATCATTGCTTTTTATCTTTTGTTTAAATTTGTCTACAAAGATATTGTGTTTTCGAGGCAAGGCGACGAATTCAGATGTTTGGTTTCACGCAATGTCCAGAGTTGATATCTCTATCTATGTCACTATCATGTTTTTATAGCAAATCTTTGACCTTATTGTTAATTTATTTACGCTGATTTTTAATAATGTTTAAACGTATCCAACACTATATGGGAGCAGACATGTTTTTCGAATTCAATTGTTCTAATTTCAGTTTTTCGAAAGAATACTTTTTCGAACAGTAATTGGCCGAAAGATATATTTTTCGAATTTGTTAATCAACTTTTAAAATATATATTTCACTTGCATGACTAACCACATACTATTAGGTTAGCTTAGGTTAAGTAAATAAGTTGATATTGTCCATCCTATAATAAAATACTCTTGTATGTACTGTATACATACTTATATCAATTCGAAAAACTAGTTCAAAATGTTCAAAAAATGTGTTTTCGAAAAACTGAAGTTCGAAAAATTGCATTTCGAACGATTGAATTCGAAAAATTGCAATTCGGTCAATGTTTCTAGACCCCATCTATATATATGCATTAGAATTCGAATAGAAAAAATATGTTGCTCGGACCGGTATTCGAACTCGAAGCTTTACCAATTGGAGCATTTAAACCGTTTTTCAGAGTCATTTTTTTTTTAATATGCTTTATAAAAATTCATCATACATATGTTTCGACAGTGTCTGGAAAGTTATAATATAAAATCATCAATTTAATATATATATCAATATCAATATAATATAAAAGAGTTATGATGAAATAGCTGCAAAAAGTGTGATGATAAATTACTTACATTTAAAAATGGATACTAGCATATATAGCAAATGAAAGTGATTTTATTCATTCAAAATATTTTTTGTAATCGTCTTTAGAATATTATCTTAGTTGTTATTATTTCCGATGTGTCGGTATTTCAATTATTTATAACGCATGTTCACTGAACGGAAAGGAATCGTTATCTTTATCTAGTATATCGATTCGGCACTGATAAATGTTTCCGAATTGTTATTTTTTTTAATGGATAGAAACAGCCACAAGGTCGTAAACGTAACGCATGACTGTTGTAGCCGGAAATGCGGGAAACGCGATGGCTTCCTTGTGTTACTTTCTCGCGTACTTTACTAGAGCTTTTAATTTATTTATTTGTTTTATTATTTATAAATCAGAGGCGCTCCATTAGAAAATTAGTCAATAAGATACCAAAAATTAAAAGTATAGGTATAACTGAGTGAATTGGTGTGATTCTTAAACATCGAAGGGATTAATTTTTGGGGTATTATGCCGTTTGCGCTTTTCCCTTTATTACCTAACTTTTCGTGCAGCGTTACAGTGTCCACTATCAGGACTGATTTTTTTTGGATGTCTCTATAAATTGGATAAAATAATTCTTTAAGCGTGCGGTCATACACGTATTATTATAATCACCATTACTGAAGATAAAAAACCGTTTTACCAACGAATTATTTTTATACTAGAAAAGTACCTACCCGCCTTCCACTTATTACATGAACACGTGCTTTAAATTGACAGGTGTACCCTCAGTAAGTTAAAAGAAATGCTTAACAAAAGTGAGAAAAAGTTAACAAAAATATATCAGTCGATACTTGAATAACTTTTTTCGTAGAAAACAACCCATTGAAGTTTTGCATAAGCTTGAAGCACGTTGTATATGCCGTCGTATTAAGTGGTTTTCCCAAAGTTCACGTTTCATATGGATTTACTTAAATCGGACTCTTGTCTGCGAGCTGAGCGGAATGCAACCCTTGTATCTTAGGATTCCAAATTCTTAACAATTGAATCGATTTCCCATTCCTCCAGGAATGCTTTAGCTTATTCATCCCAACTACGTTCATGGTCATGACCTGTTCGGGTTACCACTCGCCAAAACAGATGTTCTGGCACAATGGCAAGACAAGACAAACGGTGTGGTTGAATGAAGTTTCTTGACAAATATACGTGTTAATTGCTCTCCTTATCTTATTTAAGACAGTTAGGCACCTAGGTATTAAACTTGAGAAATCGATGGTACTTAATATTGTTACAATAATCAAAATATACCGAAATCTTTGAAATTAATTATCTCATGGATGCGAAAACGTATGGAAATAATTCGATTGATCAAGCACGTGACACACCAGCAAAAAAAAAACTCGAATCTTACGTTCCGTAAATGCACAATACCTCTTTTTCTACAAAAAATAAAAGTTATCTTTAACTTTTATAAAGGTTTATTTGACATTTCAAACCGGAAAATTTTATCACAGTGTAGTGATACGCATTGTATCTTTCGTTTGCTCAACTTCGAAGAACACAGTATTTGCATTTTATAGTGATTATGAATTTGTTATATAATGTTAAATTTAGAATTTTATGCAAATCAATGCAAAGTTCTTGGAACTGGAGGGGGAAAGCGCGAATATTGGTCCAGTTAACACTGCACCGTACTGAAATGAAATATGAGCAATATTTAATTAAAGAAATATACGAGTATTTGTATGACTAGCTTTATTTGAGTGCGGGCCATTACCACGCCTCATTCTGGGAAGTAGAATAATAAACGTGTATTTGCGAAATTATTCCAGTTTTCATTTTTTAATAACTTTAACTAAATTTGTATAATTTTCATGATTACGAATTCGAATGCCCACTATCAATATTTTAATAGATTATTTCGTACTCGAAATCTGTGATAATGACTTGCATTTTAGGCCTGCTTGTTAATCTCCTGTAATGATAAAAAGCCGCCGCGTGAAGGACGGAAAATTTTAACGAAATAGCCAAATTATATCGCCGGAATATAGGTATCTGAAATTCATGCATCACGTGGAACTGCTAAAGGAGACAAATTATTAAAGCCTGGAGACCAGGCGTAATGCCGGACTCATGGTATTTGAATTAAAGTTACTAAAAAACCTTATCGATTGTCCATATCTCCTGTCATGCCACAGCTTATTCGCTCCTGATAAATACTGTTGAACTCGTAGCCACGCCCTATTCTACATACCGCAGGGTCGGACAGACGTCGTAGCCCAACATAGCATGACAAGAGGTATGACATTGCTTAATGCTCTACCAGCAGATATAGATGTGTTTAATATCACTATACCATGTTTAAAAAAAAATGTACATGTATTGTTAGTTGTAAGAAAATTGTACCATAATTGGACTTACCTGTCTGTCGTACAAAATTTTTTTTTTTTTTTTTTAATTCATTTTCCGTAATCCTGCCTACATCACTCAACCCTGCCCTGGTGGGATTGGAAGAACATAATTTTAAAGGTGATGCTTATTTGGCCCATTTTACAGAATACATTACCTAATTTGTCCGTTTTCCCATTCTGACTGGAAATAAAAAAAGGTTATATGATCGGGTTGTCATTTTGTCAATGCAAAATCGGGGAGCCGGCTAAAGGGCGCGGACTCCGGGTTTCATCTGTGGTTAGGCCGATAGCCATGCACATTGTCATTGGGACTGCCTGGTTGTTTGTGGAATACCTTCTCTGAATATTTTATTTTTATGCATTTTATTTTCTCTCTGTTATTATTGTAAATACTTGCATTATATTTTTACTATTATTTTTTCGTTATTTCTCTTGTTCCAGGCTTCCTCGACCGGATGCAGCTCTTATTTTTCTTTTTATTTACTAACACTTTTATCTATATATATTTTTCTTTATAGATTTCAGAAGAATTATTCCACGGGCTGCGACATTTATTTATCTTTTGTATTATGCTAATGTAAATACTTGCATACTGCTTTCTAACCCCGTATGCATGGACATAGGAGGGTCTAGACTAGTTCAAATAAATGTAGCTTCGTTCAATAAAATAGAGTCTTGACGTGTGCGGTGAAGGAGGAAACCATATGTTTCCTTGTAACGCCGTTGGGAAAGTGGTGGGGTCCCCTCCAATGTCAACTGGAGAAATGGCAATTTAGTTTAAGGAAAAGTGGCGCCTTGTCCCGGAAATTGAACCAATGACTTTGCAAATTCCGACGAGCTGTGACGACTGAAGGGGGAGGGAATGACTTTTAAGGTTCACGGCCCAGAAGTGCCTGCTTTAGAGCTCAATACTGATTTTCCAACCCTTCATCAGCGGCTCGTTAAGGGGGAGGTAACCTAAAGGGCGTAACTTCGATTACTCATTATGCAGAAGTAGAACACTACGGATTCCATTTTGAACCTCTCTAATGAGTTACTTTACTTGTATGTAGAAACATGCATAATATTAAAACGAAAACATAATAAATGTATCACGATCATTGTGAAATTCCAGAGAAGTCCAATGAGAACATGAAAATTCAATTTTTTAATTCTTCATTGCTGTAAAATTTTTACCAATAATTTCAACAAACTTTATTTAATCATTCCAATAAATTGTCTGAATAATCATTTGAGACATGCTTCTCATAGATCTATATTGCCAGCACAGTTGTCACAAATCCAATTCTCCACGATATTTGGCCCACCGTCTGAACACTCCCCTCTCGCTTCATTTCAGTGTGTTTTTTTAAATATTTCAATTTCGGTTTCTTTTAATGAAAAAAGTAGATCTATTATTCCCTGAAACGGTGAACCGGATGGAAACCGTATAATTTTGTTGAATGGATGAATGCAAAATTTATGAAAAAACGTATTATTTTTCGTCAATTTTTTTTCTACGTTTTTCATTTGAAATAAGGAACTCCAGTGAAAAATATTATAGCCTAAAAAAATATTTTCATATAGACCAATAAACGCTGATTCTGAATATATAAGGTTTTTTTTAATAATATTAAACGTACAGTTCTTAAAAAATATTAAAAAGTGCATTTTTAATATTCTCGTTAAAACACAGCGTTAAGTTGGTATGCTGTGTAATGCTGTATGGTGACGTCACGATGGAAGATCACTGTACGTAATTTGGGTCATTTATATGGGAATTTAGGTATGACATAAGCGAATGTTCTATATATTTCTTATTTTTAAAGATGTCGTAAAAGCATATACCTTTATAGAAATTTATTAGAATTGCCTTTTATATTTTTCTATCTGACATATACGATTGTGTTTGAAAACTGCAGTATTTTAAGTTTCAAAATTAAAAAATTTAAAAAAAAAACAGCTGACTGTAAACATATTCTATTAAATGGTCGAAAAATTTAGGAAAATTCAAAATTTAAAAAATACAGTCCTCTTACTTTATGAATTTGGAATAAAACTGTCACTTCACTTTTTATCTCGTTCATACAATTAAAAAGGATAAAAAAATATTATAATAATTCCGAAAAAATAACTGAAAAAATCCGACATCTTGGACTCGGTTATACGCAATTAATGCGTTGATTTCTCGAATTTGTATTTATTTACACATGCATAAGGCTTTTACATTATTAAATAATATTTCTTTTATGGAAGTTTTATTAAATTCACGCGAAAATGTTATAAAATTATTTTTTTTCAGAAGTAACCTTTGATTATGTAATGTCAGTAACCTAAAAACCTATCGTTAACGAAACTAAACCACCAACAAAACATTATTTAAAGGACTAAAACTGAAAAAAAGTAAAGGCAGCATTGGTACTTATGCTGAATTACACTAATATCACAGGGAATTAATCATTCAAACGAAAATTATCTTCAAAAACATAAAACTGCAAGTAAACTTCATCAACGTCATTCATTTTTTTGCGAAGAATTTGATTTCACCATTTGCAATAAATAAGGCAATCAACGCGTAATAATACACAAGATGGCCGCGCGCCTGCGCAAATCTATGTGAGATCCAAGAAAACCAACATAAAAATCATAAAATACGTGTATCGTTATTTTAGTAAATGACGTCACAAAATTCATCATAGATATGGGTGTTTTCGAGGGATCTCCAAAAATTAAAACTTTGAAAATTATTTTAACTATTAAAACTAACTCTAAAAAAAAAAATAAGAAGTAATTTAAGTTAGAAGGTCATTATTCATAAAAAAAATTTAAAAAATGGACTGGACTTCTCTACTGTGCAGGTGATGCTTCGTTTTCGATAATATTGATTTTAAAAGCTAAAAAAATAATAATTTCAAACAATTTCTATACCACTCTCCCGTAATTATATTAAAAAAAATTATAATATAATATAATAAATAATTCCACCTAAATAATGTTTATCTTACCGTATAGTATCATACTTTCTTCCATATAGCTTGTCATACAAAATGATCACCTGTTGAAAATAAAAATAAGTTATACGTAGTGACTGATGACGTCACACGATTCACTACACATACGATGGTTTTCGGGGATCTTGAAGAATTAAAACTTTGACAACTATTTTAACTATTAAAACTAAATCTAAAAATAAAACAAATAGTTAGAATGTCCTTTATTCATTTAAAAAATTGGACTGGAGTTCCTTATTCTATCGAAAACAAGAAAATCTGGGAAGGAAAACGGAATGAGGGGTGGACAGTAATCTGGGGGTCAATGTATCCAGGAGTAAAGAACGTATGAATTCATCCCTTCGCTGCGGTGCAGATAGTCTGACTGAAAGGTCTAGGTTAGGTCTACCTCAACCTATCTCTCCCGATCCGGCCCGCCACGCAGTAGGACAAACGTATTCGCCACTGAGACCTAGACAAATCTCACCCCATGGACCAGGGTACCCCTGCTCAGTCACCAAACGCAGCGAACCATTTGGGGTGACATATGGCACGGGTTTTGGCTGTCCAATAAATGGTATATTATCTATTACACTGCTCCCTGATTTTTGACACTAAAACGTTGGCTAAAGAAGGAGGTAGCGCAACACGGCATAATACCTCAAAAATAAATCACGATAATACTTTTGGGAGTGAAAATCTCAAATCGTATCAGATTATGCGTCGTTCAAAATATTTGAAACCCTTCAAATAAGAAACGCTTTACGCTCACACGCCTTGCCATGTGAGCATTGTTATCAACGAGAACTTTTTTGATCGGTGTAAATCGGTCGTTGGGAGAAGATTTGGCGCGTCTACATGTATATAGGCTACAAAATACTTTTTGTGCGATACGTTCGACAAATCAAACAAATTTCACGAATTTCTTAAAGCTTGAAATGTCGTTTAGGACCACTAATGTACATTGGAGACTATTTCATAGAACCCAGGAATTGCGTATGTCTATGTACATATGGGTTTTTCACTGACAGCTTCATCGAATATTGGAATGGCACAGTTTAGTGTGTAAACGAGTTTTATTTGAAACACGCTTACTTTTTAAAGTGTGTTTTCGTATGAATCAGGGTCCAGGGGTTTTGCACCGCCTAAAATACAATTTAAGGCGGTGCAAAACCCTAATAATTTTTGTTTGCTCAAAACTCACACTTTAATCATTTCCGGCGAATTCGTAACTATAATAACTTTTTTATTCAAACGGACCCCTCCTAGGGATATAAGTTCTTTATATTTAAGATTAATTAAAACAATACCTTACCATTAATTTATTTTAAGTACAACGATTTTTAAACTTTATAACCCCCTTTTTTAACTATAAAGTTAACGGTAAGCACCAGATTTTATGATGAATTAAGAACTTCGGGAGGGAAACATTTAGAAACATCTTAAATATTTGTAACACGTTCTTCAGAATAAATTTAAAAGATCGCGGCGGAAAGGTCAAATCTCCAGGCCTGCTAGTGCCGCGGGCGTATATTTGTTTACATGATTTCTTTCCCTTACGTCGCGCGTCGTTAAGATTCCCATATTATTTTTCTTCTTCTTCTTTTCTTTGATAGGGCAAATTCGAGCGTAGGTCCGTCCAATAGGGTCACGAATCGCAATTTGTATACACGGCTTCTTTACTTACGTCTTTAAGATTCTGAATATATTTTAGGGTATTTTCTCCTCTTAAAGCTCAGCTTATCGGAAGTGTTTGATAATGGCGCCTCCCGAACAGGAAAATGTAAATTTAGGTTAACGCTAAGCTGGCAAATTTTATTTCGCTCCACAAATCGCAGATATTTGGTCAAAAGTAATTTAACTTTGAAGGTTGAATCGGTCATAAACTTACTGACTCGCTTCAGATGAACTTTGGTGGCTTCATGTTCGTACCATTCTCCATTTTCTTTTGTGGGAAATGGTTTGAATGGACGATTCGGATGTGGGTTCCATTATTGATTGCATATTGGCCAAAATTTGGCTATAATACTCAATTTACTTTCACATTAAATACTCAACTTCACATATTCCCATTAGATTATGCAAGAACCGGTAGGTTATATTGTGGTTACATGATACCTTATGATTACTTGGAACTTGCATACAAATTTTGGTTTAATGCATCTTTTTTGTGGGGACAGACTACCGGCACTATCAATGTTAGAATAAACATTATCTAATCTGTGCAAGCCTTGCATTATTGAATTTTGTTCTGCATTAGTGCCAGTATTGTTGCAAAAATAAGATTATTTGAGTCATTTTGGTCTACTAGGTACATAATAATTTATTAACGAAACAAATTCAGGTGAGTCAAACCAGTTATTGTTTTTTTTTAAATAAATAAAAAATTAGGTCATTATGGATTAATGATAATGCTATATTATAAATTTTCAGATTTTTTTGTATTCCTAATGGGTTGACATTAGCGTCTAACTATGAAGAACTATTAGTACCTACATTACATTTAGCAAAAACTGACAAATTGTAGATATATTTTAAAGGCGAGTGTTAGGGTCAGCTGTTCCGCAAAAAATCACGGGTGACAAGCAGGTTATCAAATGACCATTCAACGCTATTTTGTTATGTAATTTTCTGCGAAATAACTGGGCCTTACAGACATTGGCGTAATTATAGGTTGACAGGGCTGGCAAAATGCCACGGGCCCAGCGGGGGCCGGGGCCCCGGACCGAGAGGCCGCGAGCTCAGAAGATACCTAATTTCTTTAATTTATTATATAAAATCCAATAAAGATAGACACAACTAAAGACCATATACAAATTCAAATAAATTATTAAGATTTAAAAGCATTCATAAGAAAAGTATGTCGATGAATTTTAGAACGCATCCATTGGTTGCTTAATTTGTTGTCGTGGTAATTTCACTTACGACTTCTTACATACTATATAGGTTTTTTGCCTGTTGGAATATGACCATGTCCAGAAATAAATAAAATAACAAAGTTTCCTTTTTTGTGGTTTAATTATTTTTATGTTATACAAGATTAATGCAACAATTTCCAAACATTGGCTATTTTTCTCGCCAATATTTTTCAATTTCTAACATTTTCCCTTCTTCTTAGTACGACTAAAGCTTTTTGTAGATGGTAAATAAATAATTCAACGGTTTGTTATAATTAATGCTATTATATTCTATCCCCTAACTCAAAACTTCAATAGACTTCAGTGAGCTTTCTCTTTGTTCATAAACTCGAATAACTTTCCCTTTCCGGGGATAAAATAATAAAGATGATGGTAAATTGCAGAAATATGTACATATTTTATTGTATGACTTCTTAAGAGGATGTAAGTTTTATTGGCAAATGTTAACATTTTTAAGTGAGAAAAGCAATGGGGTATTTCCACAAATGGGGGATTCTGTTGAAAGTGTACGGAATATTTAAAGACCATTTTTTCTGATTTTAATCTTCCTACTAAAATTTTTTTTTTAATGTTTTCATTCAATATTATTGATTTTAAAAACGATCTGAAACTGACAAAATCAAACGGCCCGTAGTTGGCAAATGGGTTTGTGACGTCACAAGCTACGCTCAGCTGAACCAGCATAAATAAACACGGTCAGTGAGCATCCGCACTCATGACGTCACACGATAGCCATGCCCCAAAATAGTCATTAACCAGTCATTAACGAACCTGTTTAATGTTGATAATAAAAATAACTTTTCAATTTGGGAGGTGGTATGGGTACCACCGCCCCGGGAACCATTTATTAGATAACCAACACCCCTGCTATAGGTCCCCCCAACTGGTTCGCTTTAGCAGGCGTGCCCGTGTTCAAGGGGTGAGGTTTGCCTAGGCCTTGATGGCAGATGCGTTTGCGGGCCGGATCGAGAGAGGCTGGTTGAGAACTTTTGATCTATCAATCCGGACTCTCTCGAGTCATCGCCTAGGGGTAAGAATGGATTCATAGGTTTATCACTTCTTAACAAACTGACACCCAGATTTCATCCCACCCCGCATCCTTTTCCTTCCACAAACCACTCCACACATCATCACCAAAGATGACAAAGACATAGAGAGAAATTGTTTTCCTCGAGGCCTTCTGAGTGGAGCTTATGTAAAAAAAAAACAAATTCAAAGCCAAACCATTTGAAATAAGGATTTTCACAAGGCCACGTGGAGTAGCCTCTTTTCTGGCCAACCAATGTACCAATTAGTAATTGCAAACAATTAATAAATTTCAAGCAAATATAATTGGTAATTTCATTTGGGCGGTCATGTACACAAGCGACAACTTTTGCTTAATCTGCTTTATGACAAACCGTCGATACCCGTGACGATATCCTAAGTCAAAAGGAAACAATTTTGACAATACCGCTACTTCAATCTACCAACTTCGGTAATTAAAATGGAATATAATTTTTAATTAAATGAAGACAATATTAGCGAAAATCAATCAAAATCTGGAGACAGAAAAATCTGAAAAAGATATTGGTTCAACTGGGACTCGAACCCAGGTCCCTTTGCTTACATGGCAAGTGCTCTACCGATTGAGCTATGGAACCCATTACTGTTTCGCTAATATTGTCTTCATTTAATTAAATATTTTAATTTGAGATTTTACTCATAAAGTTAAAAATAAAAATAGAATATAATTGTTATGACAACGTACTCACTGCCATTTTCTAAATCGAAACAATCAATAAATAGCTGGTGAATGACAGTCGGTCAAAATCGAAAAGTGTTGCATAAAAAGATGTTGTAAGCTGTGTTTGGTCACCAGATCTGAATATTTATCAGCTTCGCAACGTAACCCATTTATTGGGGACGCTTTTATGATGGTCATTTGGAACTCTTGTGCAGTGTTAATTTTTTTTTCTATCTAAGTTATAATAGAAAGTTATTTTTACAATAGTGGTTAATGAGTGGGAAAAGTTGATTTACGTACCCTAATAAATATTTTCAAATATTTGTTTTATAAGGAAGTTTTAAATGTTAAAGAAAATAGCAAGTCGAGGGCAAGTAACACTGAATTAATGTGAAAAAGCTTCCCCAAACTTCTTTCACAGAAATGTCAAATTTCCCCACAAGATTCATTTCATTAACCTTGTCTCGTCAACCTTTAAACTTATCGGCACAATCCAACTATTAATTTGATCAAAACTCACTGTAACCTTCAAACTTACTAATAAATGTGGGTCCTTTATGACCGAGTCAATTTCTTTGACAATTCACGGAATTGTCTACAAATTGAGTTACCGCAAAAACAATAATTGAAGTGCCCATTTGGATTCCCTTTCGAAATAGTGCTGGAGTATTTGTTGTTAGGTAAAGGTTTTTTAATCTACAAAGTTCATTGAATTATTCTAGAGATGTCCAATTGAGGAGATTATTATACCTAGTTTATGTAAGTGGTTATTTTAGTAGTGTGACGCATAAAATGAATCATTTTCGATTTTAATATTTCGAAGTTTATTCAGGTGGAAAAATGGAAGTAAAAACGTCGATATAATATCAAATAATGTGAAGTTCAATGGAATATTCCATTGTTATGAAAAGTTTTACTTTCCGTGTACATTTTTTTCTTAAATTTTAAAAGTCTTTGTTCTTTTTGCAAAAGTTTTTGATTCAAAATGGCTGTAATAATTACTTAACGAGCTTTTCAAAACGAAATTTTGGAAATTAAAATAATTAAACGTAAAAAAATGTACATACTACTAGAACCTCACGGTTAATACATTGCAAATACGCACAAGTAATTTATTGACAACTATAGATCAGTTAAAATTAGGTTCTAGAATATATATTTTAATTTTTTAATTTTTAAAATATTTTTCGAAAAAGCACTGAAAATTCTACAAATCGTTGTGTTATTCCATTTGGTTTCCTCGTAACTTAAAATAGACAGATAAGTAGGCTAATTCAGAAAACTTGCTCTTAACTTGCCCATGCCTTTTAACGCGTTGTAAACACCGGTTATGTTGTGTGATAACAACTAATAGGTTTTCAAACGATTTCAACTTTAAGGCTTTATTACTTTCAACTTTCCACGTTGGAATAGCTGTAAAATTAGAAGTTTAATCATAATGCACAGATAGCTCTTCAGTAATCGAAAAATAATACACAGATTTTTTAAACTTAGCTAGCGAATAAAACTGTAACCATTTTTAAGGTAGTAATAAAATCTTATATCAAACTTTAAGAGCGTATAGCCAGAGAAAACCGGAAATATGTCATTTTTAAATCAAATTTTAGACGTATTGACTCTTTTCCACAAAAAATTGTGTTCCAAAATAAATTGATTTTGAAAGATTGTTCTTTTATCTAGTAAACGCATGTTTTAAATTTTGAGAAAAATGTTTATTTTTAGTATAATAAGGTTATAACATAGGTCGTTGGCAGATTTGTTAAATTTTTAAACGAAAATTTCTATTTTAGAAGACATATTTCATACTATTAGTACATTATATGTACTAGTACATTATTGTAAATCAATACGTTATCTAGTAAACGCATGTTTCAAAATTTTAATTTTAGTTCGAATAGAATCGTTTAAAAAAATATCCGAACCCTTATTTGTGACGAAAATTTCTCTATTTTGTCTATCTATTTACGGTCTTACAATTTAATACATTTAAGATTTTTACATACTTATTTTGCTTAGACATTATTGAAAAATGAAAAATACCTTCTGATGATCAAAAAATAATTACAAAAAGTACATAATTTTAATAGATTTTTCATTGTGATTTACGTATAAATTAAAGCAAATTTGGAATGAAATAAAATCGATATTGAGTTATAATTTTAAAAAGCTGGTACGGACAATAATTAATCTTTCTTATTGGAACCGCCCTGTACGATCGTAAGAACATCTTTCTACGAAATGTGGATTTTCGGCCGCTGGCTAGTTAAAGGCCTTTAATCATAAAAATCTGTGGAAAGCAGAGACGCTGATTTAGGAACACCTTTTTACCTCTACTGATGCCTCCCTCAACCCATCTTTTTGCACTTCAGCAAGAGGGATGGGTTCATATGTGTGACACACTGACACCTAGATTCTTACGCACCCCTCACATCCTTTTCCTTCCTAGAACTTTCCGTCCTTCCTTCACTTAAAATACCCTTCATTCAGCATTCCCAAAGATGACACAGGCCTTGAGGGAAATTATTTACCTCAGGCCTCCTATGTGGGCTTAAAGTAAAAAAAAAACTCTTGAACGGTGATCTTCATTATTTTAATTTGTAGGACAAAGCAACTATTTTTATCACGCAATATTGTTTCTGTTAATATTCGTGAAATATATGTTCAATAAGAATATGAAGTATAACTTATAAAACTAGTCTTACATAAAATACAACTTTCGACAAACTTCCATTAATCTATTAAGGATTATGCTGACCTCTCTTCCTACCCAAACACAATACTCCATTTTCCTCCAAATTACAATTTGAAAACAAATATTCGAGATGAAATACCCATAAACATTGTCACCACAAATTTACGATTCAACCTTGTGATAATATATTGTTGGGTTCATAATATTTCAATATCGTGCCATCAATTCAATCGCTGGCAGATTACGTAATAAAGTGACCTCCTTGGCTGAGAAAACGGCAAAAATAAGACACACTTCCGTTATTCTTTTAAGCTCGGGAAAAACTCTCGTCGGCAAAAAGTGTCCACTCGAGGCGCGCGGGGCCGCCGATATGATGAGCTTTTTTGCTGACTTTTGCTGACTGAAGTTTAATTATATCAGCGAGCCCTTGCTCATAATTTTTATGGCAACAATAACAATGATACCGAATACTAACGAGCTCAATATGGCTCAATATAGCTTAATTCAATATAGTGTCAAATATCATAAAATGTTTTTTTTCTTGGCGAGAGTCTCTCGGTTGATCCATAATAAATTGCTCATTACTATAAATGATCGTAATAAATTGCTTTTGTATCTCACGTTAGAGCGTAATTAATAAGATTTTAAAAGATCTGTGATGTTTTATCAAATTAAGGAAACGTGTATTTTTATTTACTACTACCTCCCTTTGTACATTTCTTAGTAGATACCACGTAGATATAAAGGTTTTTTTTTTTTACAGTGAATACCGCACAAGAATCTCAACTGCTCCCGTCTGGAGCCAGTGAGACTATGCCATCCCCAATTGGGGTATATAAGTTGCGATTATTCCTATGTCAATTTCTTCGGTAATCAGTTTTCTGTGTCGTATGAACGTTATTGTTATTATGTAATACCTGTGAAATGTCATGTGTATTATAATTGTGGGATTTGTGAAACTGGAAGCATTTATAAAAAAATATTTGCCTCAAGATCATTGCCTTTCAAAAAAACATCCAGTATCTTATATTTCGAATGACCACCGTTAGTAAACTTGAAAAATTAGGACACCTGTCAAAAATTTTAACAAAGAAAATACACATTTAAAATACAGAATTTATTCTTTAATAAAATAATTTTGGTAAGAACCTACTTATCGTTTGTATGAAACGTTCTCATAATCAGTTCCAATTTTAAAAATCAAAGCAAATCTAAGTTCTAGAGTTCATTGAATCGGAGTTATACGGAATTACATTGGCTAGAAAGATTGATAAAAATGGTCTTATGTAAATGTGAATTGGTCACTCTCCTCCCTAGCAGAGGAAAGGTTCCGAGTTCGAGTCTCGGTCGCGTTTTTTTTTCTGTGGATTTTCTATTTTAATTTCGTAAGACAATGAAACGTAAAGCCCTAATTAAAATATAATTTAACTTTTTTGTTGTTTCATTAACATATTCATTATCGAAAGCGTTTGGTTTTATCTTCTTCTCCTCTCTATTTATTAAGAGCGTTTAACCAGCCAGCGGCCGAAAATCCACATTTCGTCGAAAGATGTTCTTACGATCGTACAGGGCGGTTCCAATGAGAAAGATTAATTACTCTCCGTACCAGCTTTTAAAATTATAATTCAATATCGATTTTATTTCATTCCGAATTTGCTTTAATTTATACCTACATCCAAAAAATAAAACTATTAAAATTATGTACTGTTTGTTATCATTTTTTGATCATAAGAATTTATGATTGTTCAATAATGTCTCAGCAAAATAAAAATTTAAAAAAAAATTAAATATATTAGTCTGTAAGTGCGCAAATATATACACAAACGGACCAATTTTTGCCAAGAAACACATGTAATTATATATTTTTTAATTATTTTATTTAAACTGAAATTAAAATTCTGTTACATGCTTTACCCGATAATGTATTGATTTATTTTACTCCATGATTATATGATTTGAAATGGATGTTGTATAATAAATGTACTTTTTTGAAAATTTAACAAATCCGCCAACGACCTATGGTATAACTTTATTATACTAAAAATTATCATTTTTTCTGAAAATTTAAAACAGACGTTTACTATATAAAAGAACAATCTTTCGAAAACAATTTATGATTTTTTAAGGAAAAAAGTCAATACGTCTAAACACTGATTTAAAAGTGACATATTTCTGGTGTTCTCTGGTTATACGCTCTCAACGCATGTTTGATATTTCAATTTTAACAAAAACTAGGTATTAATGTTTTGTTCATATAGAGTAATACTTTCCTTTAACATCTTCCTTTTTTTCTGGTTTTTCATATCAATGTCATTTATAATTCAATGTTATGTAATGTAATAATATCTTATGTTTTTAATGTGTTCTAGGAGTCTAATCTAGTTCTTTGTCTGTGGTATTGATAAAACGGAGTTCGAACTTCGACTCTTGTATAGAGATGTAAAACATATTGATCAATGAAAAGATTATTTTATTTTACAAATATTTGTGCTACCAGCATTATTTTCAAAGTTTTGTAAACAAACAAAAACTTTGAAGGGTAAAAAACTATGTAAATAGTATTGTAAAGATGTACCTACCTAACAGTTTATTGGGGCGATGGTGCTCGGAAACTAAATTCGTTGATTTCGATCGCATTATTATTATTTATCTTTTGTGGAAATCAAAATGGCCAACATCGAATCTTTTGATAAAAAGGTTTCATTGAATGATTGAATTACCCAGATATATCTTTTGAATTTTGCCGAGAACTTTATCAG
Organism: Limnephilus lunatus; assembly: GCA_917563855.2. Classification (NCBI taxonomy): domain Eukaryota; kingdom Metazoa; phylum Arthropoda; class Insecta; order Trichoptera; family Limnephilidae; genus Limnephilus; species Limnephilus lunatus. Next base: position 69,859,984 of record OU830598.1, on the reverse strand, counting down.
AAATATATATAAAGCAAATAAAATGTTTTATTGAATAAAACATGAAAAGATTGCTATTCCGTGGAATAATGAAAAAGCAGTTATACGCTTTGGGGAATCCCAAGTAAATCACATCGAACTTTAACAGACAAATCAAAAAAAGACTAATAATATTAAAAAAATCAAAAATATTCAAATTGTTAACAACGGTTTCCATTGCCAATAATATCGAAACATCCTAAAATGTGTAAGGATTCACGATAACACCAAAATTTATTTTAAGCAACTTGTTTTTTTATATAGTTTTCATATTTAGACATCCAGCACGGTTATATCATGAAAAAGGTTTTAAATTCAATAATAAGTTAATTATCTATAACATCTGTGTGGAATGACCAAGATGATAAAACGATTCTAATTTAAACAAACAGGAAAAAATTATATTTACAAAAAAATCATGTCATTCTAGGTATCATATCCCCACTATTTTTAGACATAGTCTCCGTTATGATCGATCCACTTGGTGAGCCGTGGCACTAGGTCCTTGACTCCCTTATGCAAAACTCCTCCGCCAAATATCCTATCACCTCTCCCCCCGCTTCCTAGTTGGTCTCCAATGTTGCTTCAGGTAAAGAAAAAGATTTATTGCATTTTTGATTCCGGGGTTAGGTGCTGAAACCTTGTTTCAACCCAAAAAACTTCGCATTGTTTGTAAAAACCGAAAAAAGGGATCCGTGCGCTTTTCATACGATTGTGCTCTTCAGCATTTTGGGATGTCAAAGAGCATGCAATTTGCATACGCCATTTTCCTATCAAAATCACTTGTGTGGTATTTATTGATGTCTGATGTCTCTGATGTGGTATTTATTGATGTCTGATGTCTCTGATGTGGTGACTTATTGATGTCTGGGATCAAAATTACGATCTTACGAACTTCAACAGGGCGGACTCCCTTCGTTGATAAAGCGAATAACTGAGCGCTTCACGCAGTCGCCGAGATTCGACAGCGAAGGTCGATTGCAAACGGACGCAAAGATTGCACTGAAGCAGCTACCAAGCCGGATCTTCGCTCTTTTTTAGGGCAAGTCTGACTTACACGCTAGTGCCGCCATGTTTTGAGAAATAATGCCCACGTCGCCGAAAATAAGGAACGGTCTTTAATTCTTGGATAACCCTGGTAGTTCAAATAAGTATGAATTATATAATTTTTTTAAATAAAGATTTTTTAATTTATTTGTTACAAACTTTCATGAATTAATAATGTGTTTTTAAGACTGAATGCAGCAGGCAATAAGAGTACGATAGTTCTGCATTCATTATGCAACAGTTTATTTCCCTTGACGAGATATTTCTTTTGATTTATTTTATATTCTAAGCTTAATAACATAGCGACCCAACTAAGTGCTTCTCGAGCTTAAATGCGATGAATGGAGCTAGGAGCTTTTCATTTGGCCAAGTTTCAATATAAAACCAACGTTCCAGTCTTGTAACAAAGTACATGGGTATTATAAGTAGTTAGATATCATATAAGCCCCATTTTCTGCTATATAAAAACCAATTTTTTTACGTAAATCACTCAAAATACATTATATAACATGTTGATCTTTCTGCACCCATTTCTCTTAAATTACTGTCTGAACTTCGATTAAGAAAGTTTAAGGTCAGTGGTTGAGTGGGCAAAGCGCTTGGGTCCCACCCGGGCGTCGCATGTTCGATTCCTCGGCTGGCTAAGTCCTCCATCACAACACAAGCAACATTTTCGGCTTTCTGTGGTGGTAGTAGGAGATTTTCAAACATTGTTGGGTTATTCGTAACCCGGGAATGTTTGTCTTTCTTTATAAAAAAAAAATAAAAAAAATTTGTCATTTCCAGACAATAAAAGCGTGTGGAAAACACATTGAGTTCACGTTGGCATATTATTTTCGTGACGATAATGTCGTCAATCGGAAGGTACCAATAACGTATATATCGCTTCTAAGCATGCGGGCGGCGCGGCGTATAGAAGCGTTAGTTCTAAAATATAACTTCAACTTTTCCAATTATTATCTTCCCAAATTTGTTATCATTGAAAGCAATAAGAGTTTTGTTTAGAGGAATTGTTAGACAGACTATCCATAATTCGAAAGTGTTATTTCATTTTACCTCATACTACTTCCAAACTACTTTGAGCGAGGTTTCTACTAGCTTGAAATCGGTTATTTGTGTCTTCTCCTTCCTACCAGAAACTTTGTTTTAGAGTGATGTTCTATCCCATGAGAGCTATCGGTATTTTGTGTTTTCGATACTATAAGCCTATTGAAAATAAACTTATCAGGTGTGAATCCACCTTTATTTATAGTAATTCGAATAATATCGATTATGTTGTCGATTAAATTGATTAAATTATTCCATATTTTCAGACTTTTCTATGAGAATTTAATATTTGCGCTTTGAGTTTTGCGGAAAATTTTATTATTTATTAAACATTTTATTTTATTTTTATTTTTGTCCAGAAACACCAAGATATTACTGTACAAAACACTTATCAGACCAGTACTCACATATGCAGCTGAGACTTGGGTGCTAACTAAGAGGAATGAGCGAACACTGGATGTTTTTGAAAGGAAAATTTTGAGGCGCATCTTCGGACAGGAGGTCAAGACCCACCAGGGGTTGTAGAGCCAAGTGATGATGGTGAGTTTTGCGGTGATCTTATGTCGTCCATTTTATAAGTCTTGTCCGCAAATTTTCTTGTGCGCAACAGTTTTAAAATTAATTATTATTTAATAAAAGCAGTCGCATGACAGTAATATGTACAATATTATTCAATTGGAAACTTTGAAAATAAAAAATTGGAATATGTAAAAAGACTTTGGACTTCGATCAATTTTTTTTTTTTGATTAAGAAAAACATCAAATTGTAATATTTAATTAATGAATAACATTAGCGACTCCCAATCGAAAATTTTAAATAGAAAAAGATACGGTCACATCTATGAATCCAACCCAGGTGACCACTTTGGAGCACCACCCCGGTAAGGCTGAGGTTCGATTCCTAGATTTGACCTATCTTTTTCTGATTTTTCTGTTTCAGTTTTTCGATTGGGAGTCGCTAATAGTGCCTTAATTCAGTATAAGTTTGCAAATCTCCTTTTATTCAAATAAATTAGGACCAGTTGTTTAATAGATTTGAACAATTCATCGAATTTCAAAAATTTATTTTTAAGTTCTGTGAAAGTTCTATTCAAGTTCTGTTACTATCCAATTATTGGTAAGTTGTTTTTCATAGATGAAATAATAACAGCTTTGATTTTTTTTAATTCCTCTAAATTGTCTAAATCGATGAAGCCCTTAGATGTCATTATGTTCGTCACTCACCAGCCTTATCCTGCATAAGTTTCAAGTTTCACAACTATTACTTATTCACACAGTTTGGGAAAACGTTTCAAGAAACTTTGGGTCTTTCACTGCAAAATGTATTACTCTACCACGGAGTTGTTAAGTTGGCGGTTTCTCGAGAGATTTCAACAAATTTATTTCGAATGACAGGTTTCCGTAGCTGTAAATATTTGCAAATAGAAAAAAAAAATCTAGTTTTGGAAAAGAGTACTTAATAAACTTACTCTTAATTGAATGATAAAAGGTGTACATTGAAAAAATATTGCTATGTAAATATTATTGTGTAAGTTTTAGTGAGCGCGTTGTGTCGCGATATGGAATTCAAAACGGCAATGATTATCACTTATTTCATAGGTACCAATTGATGCGCTTAATTCTTAAGTTTAAATAATAATTACGGCCTTCTATAGTGAAAAGCTTGAGAAGTTGGCATTTGCTTTTGTAAGGGTCTATTAATCATTTGGTCTGTGATATTATTCGTAAAGTCTTTCCCCACACTCCAGAGCAGTTATTGCTATCGCTTTCATTGCCACTCACTCATTGTCCTGTGAAAAACAAAATGGCTGTTGTTTGGTTTCACATCTCATGTTCAAGTGTCGCAAACAGCGTGTTTTTGTTTACCATGGGGAACTTTCATATTGATTAAGGAACCCATTTACATTTCAACGTTCAAACTTGGCGGTTTTGTTGAAGGAGTGCATTGTCTAATAGAGTGTTTTGTTTGATGTTCTGAACACTTCAGCCCACCAGTACCTACCGCACCAATTTTAAACTTTACACCGGTTCTTACGTTGTAGTATTGATTCAGCAGTGAAAGGAAACTGTTACAAGTTCGCCACAGAGGTTTTGAGGACTATTCCTTTTGAAAATGTTGAGAAGGATGAGATAAATATCTCTTTTTCTGGAATAACGTTGAACCGAATAAATCAAATTAATGGAAACATTTTTAAGAGCTAGCATATAAACTAAATCAGGGTGTTTAGCAAAGGGGGCATCCATTAATTACGTGAGCATAAAAGGGGGGGGGGGGGGGTCAGTGAACTTCTTTAGGTTTTCGGATCCGGATGTCGCGGCTTCGAATCCCAGCGTGCGCAAGAAAATTTTATGTTTTTAATTTGTGTCGTTTGACAATTAATTAAATAAAAATAATATGCTTATTATAGTTCATTTGCGGCGTGTTCCAGAGTGGAAGATACCTACACTCAATATCGACCTGGTGAAAGATCTCCGTCCAGCATTGTAACGTTGCTTTAAATGGCTTTAGCCGTGTTGGGTTACAAGATCTGAATACACTACACTCATCCAAACAACCATTTACTCCGATTAGCTGTTGTTTATTGGTTGTTAGTAAGGTCCTTAAAGTGGATTTTTTTTAAATTATTGGTTCATTACCTTTATTAATCCGACGGAGTTTCACCAACCATTAGTAGTACATTTGAAATAAGTAAAATTTTCAACATTTTAAGCTACCCAGGATACAAAAAAAGCTGATGACCTTGAAACTCCCGAACAGATTTAATTTCTGCCACCTCGGAACAGGCTCAGCCTAGTGAGGTGGTATATACCTTTTTTAAATATTTATGTTTATGTGTATATTGTAGATACATATTGGTTAATAAATTATTTTAAAAAAAGAAAAGATTTTCATGAATTGTAGGTAAGAACCATCTCGATCACGTAAGCTTTCAAACAACAACAAAAAACGCATCATGATCGGTCCATTTATTTAGGAGCAACGATGCCACAGACAGACACACAGAAAGTCAAACTTATAACACCGCTCCTTGCGTCGGGGGTTAAAAATAGATACTTATTCCAGATGATACGATAATTTGTGCATTTTATTAAATGCACTTCCCTGATTCTCTAGCAAACGGCTTCTGGTTTCGCTTTACTAAACATCTCGACTAAAACTGGTCATATTATACTAAATGAATAAACTTAAAATAATGCTTTCCTGTATTAGTAATACGACAATGGGGTATTTTAACTTTTTTTTCTAAAATTTTATTTTATTTTATTTTTATGTTGACGAATAAATTTTCTACAGTGAGTTTCCCATTTTTGAATAACCGCTAAAACGATATTATGGGACGTGGTTATCGTGTGACGTCATGAGTGCGGACGCTCACTGACAGTGTTTATTTATGCTTGTTCAGCTGAGCGTAGCTTGTGACGTTTGTGACAAACCCATTTGCATACTACGGGCAGTTTTGATTTTGTCAGTTTTAGACCGTTTTTAAAATCAATAATATTGAATGAAAATATAATTAAAATCAGAAAAATTTTCTATATTCCGTACATTTTCAACAGAATCCCTCGTTTGTGGATTTACCCCATTGTGTTTATTCTATTTGCCGTTTCCATTTTTACACCTTTTCATTGCACTAGCAAGCAATTTGCCGTGTTATTTTGTAAAATGTACCGATGAGTGCTCGACGCTAGTCCGCATAAGATTGATGACGTAATGTTTTCAAGATTTACGGAGCGTTGCTGGATGTTATAGGTTGTCACGTGGTTGACCCCAGACCGGCGAAATGTTACGCGTTTTCACTTAAGGGTAGGTCTATTAATTTAGACGTCAATGGTGTATCTTTTTTCAGCAAACTTTTTGTATCATCTTGAGGGGTTGTTTATACATATATCGGTGTGAGGGGTTAAATTAAGCGCGAATATAAATTATAATAATAACCATAATTTTTAAGATGTTATACACTAATTTTTGACTAAGTCTTGGTGGCACATACGTTTGCCTGCCTACTGCGTGGCGGGCCGGATCGGGAGAGACTAGTTGAGGGAGACATATTTACCTTCAGTCGAACTCTCTCAATTGTTCCGTAGTAGAAGGGATGGATTCGCACGTCACTCCTGGACACATTGACCCCCAGATTCCTAACCACCCATTACTCCTTTTTCTATCCCAGAACTTCCTCTCCTTCTTTTCCTTAAAAAGGTCCTCCATACAGCATCCCTAAGATGACATAGGCCTTGAGGCAAATTATTTTCCTCATGGCTCTCTGTGTGACTCTAATAATAAAAAAATTTACCTACAGAGCTGTGGATAAGTTGATTAGCTTCTAATGTTAATAGCAGATCTCAAACATTGGAGTACGCACACGTGACCTTTATACTTCATGGGGTATTTTCACAATCGCCTACTTGTAAATGGCAAGATAACCAACCTTTCCCTTTGCCAGAGACCTTTAGTTATTCGGCCCGTATATTACAAGGAAGAAAGGCCTCTGTGAGCCTAGCTATATAGTACGTATTCAATATATATTAAAGTGCGCGTATTCCAGATAACAGACAATAGTTTACTGCCTAGATTCGTGCCTACACGTATCCAGATAATGGATAAAGTTCGTAACTCGCTTCCGATTATAATCCAGTACATGTCTAGTTAAAAAAACTGAACATATATATTCATACTAGCATTATAAACACAAGTAAATGTCCAATATCGTACGCCACCATTCCAAATATTCCATCAAAACATCGAATGAAATGGCTTGCTTTAACTGTGTGTAATCAGATCTGAATAATTAGGATTTTCTATTAAGCCTTACTACATTTCCCAAATTTACTATGTCATATTACCACCTGTGCGGCGCTCAAATGAAATAGAACATATTTTTGAATTGTTCGCTTTTTCAACCTCAAGAACAAAATAAAATGTAATACTTAAAAATTCGCTAAAATAGGTACACCTCCGCTCCTTTAGAAAGTATTTGTTTTAATAACTGTAGGCTTTTCGAAACGTCAATAACTTCAAATCAATACCCACACATTTGCGACACTATGAAACAAACAATAAACTTTTCTCAAAATGTAAGATATCTATCTTCTTCTTCTCTTAAGCATAGTGGCGTGGATATGATTTGTTTATAAATGTTAATGTAATTTTGCACACTGGCTTTTAAAACCAGGAGGAAGGACAGCCTTTATATGAAGTTAGCGAGTTCCCGGCGTGCGTCCTATGACACTTAATAAAGAAATTGTTTCTCCCTGCGTGTCCTTTCCCATTTGTCCCGTTCCACATCCCCTTCCTCACCCGCATTCCCTTCCCCTCACGCGTTCCCACCCCGCCTTCGCCTTCGCCGCCTTCCCGCTCCCCACTCTCCTCTTCCGCTTCCCCCGTCCCGCGAACCCCCTTCTCGAGTTCCACTCCCCCCTTTAGCATTCCATAAATTCAGTCCCGGTACATTCTGTTTTCAAACAGCTCGCGTGCCACCTATTGCAATTTTTATACAAATTTCTTTATGCCAGAGCTCACCGCTTCTTTTATACAAACCTTAAACCAGGAGACAGGAGACAGGAGACAGGAGACAGGAGACAGGAGACAGGAGACAGGAGACAGCAGACAGGAGATAGAAGACAGAAGATGGAAGATAGATAGATATAGATAGATAAGATATAAATCCGTTTAATTTTTAAATCTTATTATTGAAATTCAACAAACTTCTACTCAAAAACACAATTTAAAACCATTGTAACCCAAAACAAAGATTTATTCCAATTAATAAATTACTTTGTTTTTACCACTATCTAAAAAAGATTTATTTCCGTATATCTTCTGTCCGAACACATTTTATAATCTGTACGCGTGCGAAAAATGTTATATTATTCCTAAAAACCCAAAAAAATGGCTCACTCAATATTCATCGAAATAATATTTGGTTTAGTCCGGTGATAAATATTTACTATTCAGCTTTAATCCGGATTCCCAAAGTGTTTGCGTGGTTCACCAAAAACAAGAAAAAAATATCTTCCGCTTTCTGCCAATTTGAGCTAATCTATTAAAGTAGTTTTTCAACGTGGGTGTCACGTGATATCAATATATATTTTTTTTTAATTACTTTATCATAACAAGCAAATAACGGTTATAATTTTACATAAGTAGATCACTAGCAGAAATAATACGTCGAGACTGGTTTGCTCGATATTCGAGACAAAAAGCTTGAAATCATCTTCCAATTTTAGTGTTTTTCTATATTTCGTTTTTATCGCAAGGAAGGAAAAAAAGTGCGCTGGTGTAAAGTCTGATATTTATGAGAAGTGTTCACCATTTAACATAGTTATGAGTAACCCGCGGCCCGCAAGCCCATTTCGAGCGGCCTAAATTTTGACTAAATAAAATATCAGTAAAAAAGGGTGCAATTATATTAAACGGCGTCTGTTCTGTATTGTAAAAGTGTTTATCGAAATACTTTAGTCTCTCTTCAAAGTTTTGAATCAATAGCTCAAAATAATGCCTTTTTTAAAATACATTCTTAAAAAGACACAATTTTGCGGCCAAAGAATTAAATTTAATTACAGAAAATTTTGAGGAACAGAGCAGAGCTTTTTTGTTGAGACATATGTTTGATCCGTTTTACATAATACCAAAAGTTATCTTGATGAATTATTGAAATGAAATTATTTAATCTTATACTTTCCAAAAGACAATAAATCAACAGTATTTCTTGGTTTGACATTGAAAACGGTAAAATCGATAGAAATCAACTTTGTTTTGTCTATTTTAAATTTGCCGCCCAAAATTACAAAAGAAGCTTTTTAAATGTTCTTTAATATTACAGCATGACAAAAATAAAAGCACTTATTGTTTTGAACGTGAGGATATAATATTTTCGCCTGCGGCGCTTTCATTTTGATTTCTTTGATAGTATTATTAAAAAACACCGTCTTAGAAAATTCAAATTAACCATATCCTTCTACCTAGGGCCCGCATACAAACTCAAAATTCCACCTAATTGACCATCCGGCTAAAAAGGTTAAACGTCACTGATTTAGCACATTAAAAAGCTAGGAGGTAGCGAGGCTGTGAAATATTTTTTTTTACTAAAACGTGGTGGCGCCTTTAAAACTTTGAAAACCGCTGTGTTAAAGAATACAATCGTTTTTTACAGATGTAATATAAATGGTACATTGGGATGCGGGAATGGGTACCGCCGCCCCGGGAACCTTTATTGGATAACCAACACTTCTGACAAAGGTTACCCCAAGTGGTTCGCTACGTTTAGTGATTTAGCAGGGGTACCCGGGTTCATGGGTTGAGGTTTGTCTAGGTCTTGAATGCGGATGACCAGGACACACTGAACTCCAGATTTCTACCGACCCCTTAAACCTTTTTCCTTCCCAGAACTCCTCTCCGTCATTTCCTTAAAAAAACCTTTTACACAGCATCCCCAAAGATGACATAGATCTCCTTTTTCCTCAGATTTTTCTCAGGTCCTCCTGTGTGGAGCTCTTGTAGAAAAAAAATTGGCTTTACCGATAAACTCCTGTTTTAGCTTTTCCAGTGCCTTTGGGGGCATAACACTACCACTGAGTAACCATCAAGTAAATTTAGCTTACTAATCATAAAGGTTCTAATTAAAACTAAATACAAAATGACTGAAGAAAATATGTGAATCACAATTCACAGATCTGAACTATTTTACCGAATCCAATTTTTCAACGAATAAATTGTAATTCTAAAACGTAACCTCAATTTTTCATAAAAACATTCCTTCAGAAACACAAAATGTGACGCACATTAAATTTAATGTAAGTGATGTACTTAATTAGTGGAAGTGGCATGTTAAACACCTGGTGTACGAGTAGTCCTATTGTGATATACATCAACAACACTATGTACATTTGTACATGTAACACATCGCTAACTTTCAGTTAGCAATTTCTTGTTTGCTGGAGCGGAAATGCACCATAACAATGATCGAGCAATTTTTACTGAGAACAATTATTCTCTGCACTGTTACAAGTAAAATGTTCCAAAATTTGTTACAATTGTTGGAATTTGTCGTCATGCATAACGATGAAAAATAAAGACAGTAATATTTTACAAAACATTTTTGTGAAATGTCGCCATAAGTGCCCTTGCAATGCTAGAAATAATACTTAGTTATAGGTAAATCAGATTGTTTTAAATATTTATTTAATTGATAATTTATTTCAAAATAATAACAATATATATAATACATTATTCCCAATGAGTTTAATAAAACTCATTTTGGGAAAGATAACATTATTATTTCATAAGTACAAATTTAAAGGGAAGTTCGAAGAAGAATAAATTAAAGTATACGTAGAATAATTGAATAAAAAAAATTAAAAATCACATTTTTTTACATTACCGCCACACAGGGTGCCTTGAGGAAAATAATTTCCCTCATAGTCTATGTCATCTTAGGGTATGCTGTGTGGAGGGTCTATTTAGGAAAGGGAATGATAGGAAGTTCTGAGAAGGAAAAGAGTAAGGGGGGGGGGGGGGTAGGAATCTAGAGGTCAGTGTGTCCAGGAGTGACGGACGTCCCTCCCACTACAAGGCGATGATCCTAGAGAGAAAACGGCTGGAGAAATCAAAAGGACCCTCAGCCACTCGCTCCCGATCCGGCCTGCCGTGCCGCTCGTGGGCAGACGCATCCGCCGCCAAGACCCAAAAAAACCTCACCCCATGAACCCGGGCACCCCTGCTAAGTCACTAAACGCAGCGAACCACTTGAGGTGACCTATGGCAGAGGTGTTGGTTATCCAATAAATGGTTCCCGAGGCGGTGGTACCCAAACCCGCCTCCCAAATTGAGACAACGTTATTCAAGAAAGAAGACATCATTATTTCATAAAAATAAGAATTTAAAAGGGATTTCAATGAAGAGTGAACGTAGAATAAATTGAATTTAAAAAAATTCAAAACGACAGCTGAAAATGCAAGAAGGAAATACATCTTTATTTACATTTTCTTAGTTATAGAAATAAGATTACTCTACGGGATCTCTGAAATACGGAATTAACTATTTAAACCTTGTTTATGATCAGATTATTTTTAATTGAACTGGTGAAAAGAAGATATCGGTGTGCTCGGAAGGTTTTTCACTGACTAATTTCTCACCTTTTATACAATTTTCAATGAGTTCAATCGAAAAGCAATCGAAAAATATAATGAGATTCCTTAATCATTGTATTATTGAAACCGCTTTGGTACTTTTTCCGTAACCCAAGGTCTTGTCTAGAATATAGTCATTACCCTTGTTCTTCTCTTTCCTTTTAAGAAAGAAGAAGCCCTCTTAGTATTAAGAAAGAAGACTTCAAAATAAACTACCCACTCGACCAGTGAGATTGCAAGTTATTTACAAAACATTGTACATTCGTAATAGCGTCGTTGCCTACAAAGGACCGTCACTCTCGTTGCACTTGAAAATTTTTACCTGCAAACTGAGGATCGTTACGGTAAATTATGCATATACAAATTGAAAGTCGTCGTGTTGAGGAATTAAAAATAATTGTGTTGTGAGATGTACAATGTACACCTAAAAAACTAAGAATTTAAAAAGTGATGCATGCAGCGTGAAATTCTATAGAGACAGACAACAACTTTATCCATTCTATTCCCTCTTTCCATTTTCAACCCGATTGAATGAGTTTGGAATGGATTACATTTTACAGTCCATTTAAATGCATGTCGTTAAACCGCCATGGACTGCTTAATTAAGAGCTTACTTTTACATGAGAGCTTGAGTGCTTTCATCCTTCAACTTTCAAAAACTTAGAAAGTTGTCTGAATTCGTTATAACTTAAAACGGAATATCGAACGTCAATAATTAATTATAACGCTTACACTTGTCATTATTTTTTCGAGAAATTAAAATAGAGTTCACGGTGATCACTTGTTTTCTCGACACAAAGACGTTTGAACTAACTTAGATGTTTATGTGTCTATTTATATTAATGTAACCGTAAGCGAGACTCGAAAACTGGATTTCTGATTGTTTGATTTATAAATCAATGTTTTTATCAGGCTCTTCAGTGTAATGATTAAAGTGTGCGTGTACACTCCGTGTGATTGAAGTGATTGATTTATGCTTACACTTTTATTAATAAATATGCGTCACGTAACTACAATTAAAAACATAAAATCACTCACTGGAGTTAACAGAGCACGCAATTAATTAAAGGAACACCTGTTTTGTGATAACTAACTAGATAATGCTGATTCCTATTCATGATGACTGGACAACTCAGAATCATGGAATTTCAACGCCTCTTTTGAAATGTCATTAAAAGTGATGGAAAAAAACATTAAAAATTGGTTTCATAGGTTACTTTAATTTAGGTTATGGGCTATTTTCAACGATATTTTTTCTTAACTTTTAATGACTGTTGAAATTGCATGATTCTGAGTTGTCATGGAAACCCCTATACACATATACCTGCTCGTTGTTCTTGACGCTCCTTAGCTAGCATCTGGAGTAGGTAGGAGTAGTAGGTACTCCTTCTTGTCAATTTATTTTAGTATTTCAATATTGTTGTCTGAGCAATATAGATTTTTAAATCCAAGTTTCGATTGCACAGAGGAAAATTGACATTATGTGGCATAAGTTCATGGCGTTGAACGGTAGGTAATGGCTCCATCACACAATAAGAAAAACATATTTGTAATCTGGATACTTCAATTAAAAATTAAAAATATTATAAAAAAACAATTACATAAAATTAAATACAAAAATTATTTTAGAATGTATAAAAATTGCATTTATATAATAAAAAAACTTTTAAAATAAACAATAAAAACCGGAAGTTTAAATAACAAAATAAATTATTATAAATGCAAGTATTAATATGAAAATAAATAAAAGAGATGGCTATTTTTATATAAAATATTTGATTATTAATTTATAATATTTATTTACTTTATTAATTTTAGTAACACTTTTTCCTAATTTGTAAAATTTCTAAATTTTCTAATTTTAAACCTGTTGTGATAGTGTGTAAAATTTTTAAACCTTTATTAATATCAAAAGCATGATTGGTTTCTAAAATGTGGTTGGCAAATTTTGAATAATTATTATTACTTTTATTTAAAAAAAAACTTTTATATTTATTTTGTGTTGTAAATTAATAAACACATCTAGAACGAGATTTAAAAGTTAACAACCCCATTGTTTTATAACCTTTTTCTCAGTTTATAATCTTTGATGCGCCATAAAGTAACCGGTGCTGTGCGGTGCGGTTAGCGCTACTGGAGATTGGAAAACACTCTCGTCCAGTATCAGTGCACGCCCCTACACTATACCTGGAGAATTTTCCTCAAGGCACCGTAGTATAAGTGCTAAATATATTTGATGCATCTTGAATTCAATTTTATATCCTGTAATTCATTTATATGCTTGGTTTTATATGGCAGACGGAGCATTGCACTCACCGCTCTATTCAGCTGCAATAAACAAACATTATAAAGCAAATAAAACTTTATTTCCAAAAGGACCCTACTACATGGCCATTAAAGTATATAACAAGCTTCCACGTAACATTGAACAAATAAACCATACCTATACTCAAATTCAAATCATCACTAAAAACATATATTTTAAACAAATGTCATTATACTTTTCATGAATACCTTATGTAAATAAAATTCCTATGTTTTTTTCTCATATAATGTAATTTCTTGGTAGTTTCTAATGTTGTTTCTCTTATTATATATGTATCGTATTATATTTGTATTTGTTGGTTAGCTGGAAGAAATATAATATACCTATAAGCTACTTAAAGAAAGACAAACATTCCCGGGTTACGAATAACCCAACAATCTTTAAAAATCTCCTACTACCACCACAGAAAGCCGAAAATGTTGCTTGTGTTGTGATGGAGGACTTAGCCAGCCGAGGAATCGAACACGGGACGCCCGGGTGGGACCTAAATGCGATGCCTACTCGACCACTGACCGGTCGAAATCTGTTTGCTGATCATTTAACAAGTTAAATTTGATAACTAACAAAATAACCAATTATCAGGCCGTTTCGCCGGAGGGGTAAGCAGAGGGGATGAACCGCCAAAGAACTCGGTCTTAGCACACACTCCTCGCTTCATTTATATTCATATATCATAATCCACCCTTCTGTTATTTTGACTTTATATGGCACGAACTAAGTATTTGGTTCACTTGATCGTGCCATGTCTTCCTCGGGCGTCCTGATTTCTTCCACTAATCACATTTGCGTCATAATATAACAGAGGTAATATGACGAGTGTGTTATCCTTTCACTCCTTTCTTAACCCTTTCGGCCCCCGTGTTAATTCAAATTAACACAAACTTTGGAATTTTTTTAACTTAACTGTAGCGATTTAGAAAAGTCAGGTTTTTGTTTTCTAATAGCTGTCAATCTTCTCTATGGCGTCTATTTTTTCCACTCAGTTGCAATCCTGATTCCCGCCACAATAACCGTAAAAATTTTGACATCTGCTCATTCGTTGTTTCATCGATTTTCTGCCGTGATAAATTTATTTTTCTAACTCGATTTATCAATATTTTTTACTCAAATTACATTTATTTTGATGCATAAAGGTGTGTTCTATCATAATAACATCAGTTCAATTCACTGTGCGTAGTTATTTGCCTGAATATCGCAAATGAATTTCAATGTTCACTTAAATTAACACTGGTAGTGAAAACCACTTTTATTGTTGTGTATTTTATTTAGACATAAAATTTGACATCTCATGTCTAATGTTTTCATTTCTATGACTACTACAATATTATTTACTACCTACTGACTAAAATTTGGACTTTATAACATTAAGACATAATCCACGAAAAACTGCAAGACTTTTAGCCTCCTTAACATTTACAGGGAGTTCATTGAACACTTTAAAACCTTTATGATCAATATTATTTTGTGTTCCCGATAAATTGGTTTTAGGAAGCCTGAAATCGTTGCAGTTTCTCGTAGGATAACAATTTTTGACAAGTATGGCAGATTTTTCAAGATTATTATCATTGTTTATTTCTTAATTTATATATGAATTTTATATGTGTCGATGATTGGTATAGATTAAAGATAGATGATCATTTAATTATATACGTCTACTTTTGATAATAAACACTTATTTGTATTATTTGTGTGTTAAGTTTATTTTACCCTACTAATTAAAAAATACCCTCTGACGCCCTATGTTAATTCAAATTAACGTACAATAATTTCTAAACTATGTATAATAAAAAAAAAAGTATACCAAAAAATTTCAAATAATTTTCTGAGTTGTTCTCAAGCATTTAATAATGTTTATATGTAATAACAATAATTCGGGGCTGAAAGGGAAATTTGATCATGTCACAAAAAAACGTTCAATCTGACGTCGAGCCGCATTGCAATATAGCGAAAAAAAAAATGAGGAAATTTTTAAGGAATTCCATGATACATTGCAGATGAAATTTTGATAATACTGAAGGATGTTCAGTTCATATCATATTGTACCACTTAAGAAGAAATCTTTATAATTTGACCTAGATCTCCAATTATTACTGAGAACTTTTGTTAAATCAGAGCTTTTGTTATTTTGCGTGGAAAAAATACATAAGCTATAAATTGATGAATTAGCTTGCTTCAAGCCAGATAAATAACTCTGTGGAAAACATGATTGTTTATGAGTTGCTAACCGATTTATGTAAAATAGTTTACTTTAGTTAGAGTAAACAAATTTGTAGATGTCTGGAACATTTCAATCTAAAAATTAAATATTCAACAAACTTAGCATAATACTTAAATATTAAAATATTTTTTAATAAAATAAAGCATTAAAAAACAACCCTTGTTTTAAGTACATATATTATAACATGTTTTTTTGTAAATAATGATAATGCTTTGATAAATTTTGGGGTGAAAGTTTTAATTTTTGTTTTAGGGGTTAGAATATAATTAAAAAATAAACCGGCATTTCAATATTATTTATTTTTGTAATATCAATGGTATAAATACATCATAAGAACAAATTCGTGTCACAGTTAAATTCACGCAAAATAAATTCCTAGAAATATTTTGTTAACTAACTAACCATCACGCCGTTTCCCCACCGTTTCCCCGCTGACTCTTCACATGGCCCGACTCAAGTATCTGATTCACTTGGTCGTGCCATATCTTTCTCGGGCGTCCTCGACTTCTACCATTCACATTTGCGTCAAATATTCTCCTTACACTCCTTTCCTCGTTCATTCGCTCTACATGCCCAAACCATCAGAGCGTTCCTTTCTTGATCTTACTCATTACGCTTACCAGCCTTGCATTCTTTGCAGATCTCCGCGTTTCTCACACGATCATACGTGGTTTTACCACACATACGCCTCAGTGATCTCATTTCTACATCATTCAATCTACTTCCATCCTTCCTCTACCAGTTTCATGCCTCACTGCCATACATCGGGTAGGTACCAGTACTCCATTATGGACGGCTAGTTTCGCGTCTTTGGGCAGTTTTTTTGTTGGTGCCAACGGCGTTCAGTCCTCCATTAATAGAGTTACCTGCATTCACCCTTCTTTCAATATCTCTATCCCATCTAATATTTTGTTAAATCACAATTATGTGTAGCATTTGGTCGATATCAGAAAGTATAAAATTAATACAAGCTTTTGAAGAATGTAAAATTATGAGATACAAGTACACACGAACATTCAAGTAGAAAAAGGTTTCATTAACATCGATTGAAAAGATATGGTAGTAAAGCTTTCTCGTACTTACCTTCCATGTATTTAAATACTTCATGGAATCTAAGCAAAGGTGTAAATAACTCTTTTTCCCAGAAATAAATTTGATATTCTTTCGAAAACAGACGTTTTGCCAACAGCGGTATTCATGAATTTCGTGACAATTTGAAATTGATAGCCTCTTGTTTTGGGTAACCCAAAAATAGCTGGAGCGTCAGACTCTATACCAGAGGTTCCCAACTATTCTCGGCCCAGTGCCCACATTCATGTATATTTTCATTCAACTTTTTCAAAATTAATTTGCTAAAGTATTTTCAAATCGGACACCGTTTGGATAGGTGTTTTGTCGTACAAACATTAAATGTTTTTTCCGCTACTGTCCTGTCTATTTTATAAAAAAACTTACTCTATTGTTATTTGTCTCAATAGATACCTTGAATCTCTTTTCAAGATACCATTGTTACAAATAAACGGACCATTGACCAAGAATGAAGAACGCCAACAAATTTATGCCAGTGGGTGACTGACGAATCACGATAGGAAATGGTAGACAGGAGCGAGGGATGAGCGAGGTGGAGGTAGTAAAGGTCGTCTCATATCACAATTCCAACAATTTTTTATCTACTTTACAATATATATTATTAACTAAGCAATATTTTGAAACGTTTTAACTTTATTATTGTTACGTTGTTGATTTTCTGTGAGGTTGACCAGCATAATGAACTTGCAAAAATGTTGAAAATTCCTATTTTTCCGTCACAATATGCGGCCGGAAAATATTGAACGATTTGCACGGTTTTAAAGTATTTAACTTTTTTACCATAAAATAATCATAACAAACTATAATATATCGACCGTAATGTTTCAAGTAATATTTTAAAACTTTCGATTTCATCAATTTCTATTGACTTTAAGAACCGTACGTGAAATGAAGATGTCAACAGACATTCTTTTTATATTTTTTCTTAGGAGGCCACTTTTCCACACTCTCTCAGGAAAATAATTTCCCTCAGTGTCTATGTCATCTTTGGGGATGCTGTGTGGAGGGTTTTTTTAAGGAAAGAAAGGAGAGGATAGTTCTGGGAAGGAAGAGGGTTTAAGGGGTGGGTAGGAATTTGGGGTTCAGTGTGTCCTGGTCATCCGCCTCCAAGACCTAGACAAACCTCACCTCATGAACCCGGGCACCCCTGCTAAATCACCAAACGTAGCGAACCACTGGGGTGACCTATGACAGAGGTGTTGGTTATCCAATGAAGGTTCCCGGGCGGCGGTACCGATTCGTATGACACGCTCTTCAAATTCCGATAAATTTAGGGTCCCGCACTGCGTGCGAATCTACCATCGACACCATTTGTAAGCATCTTAAAAATTCCACATCCAACACAAACAATAAAAATAATCACAACTGTCACCAATCTCTCATATTCTATAAATGAAACATAAATTCTTGTAAAAATAACCTGTATGGCTAGAGAAGATTACTACAGGAAACCATTAGAGGAAGCTGCTTATGACAATAAACAAATTTTGAATATTGCCAAAGAAATACGCTCCACCAACAAAATGACCACACCCATATCTTTTGCAGATCCCATCACTTTTGCAGATAAAACATTAAATGCGACTGAATATTCCTTATTTACATTAATTCATTAACAATCGCAAATCTTTTCAAACAATTCTTCTCCACAATCTTATCAGACCTAGCAAATAATATATTAAAAAGAAATAAAATGTCTGAAGATATCCTTACAAATAAAATCTCTCTCGAAATACTGAGTTATAAAACTTTTGGTTTCACTACAACAACAGAAAGAGAAATCACTGACATCATCACTTCATTCAAAAATAAGTACTCCACGGGATTTGACAATAAATCCAATAAACTAATTAAACACCTTAAACTAAACATCATTCAACCCCCTGAACATTATTTATCACAAATCTAAGTTTTCGAACTGGACTTTTCCCAAACTCCCTAAAACATTCAAGAATAATTCTTATAAATTAGTAGACAGATCATCCGTGAAAAACTAGGTACAGACCAATATCCTTGCTGAGTCCGATCTCAAAAAATGCTACAAGTTTTTCTAAGACAATGAAATCCTTCCAAGAAATCAATAAGGCTTCCGCAATGGTCGTGGCGCCTCAGATTCAATTGCAGCTTTTATTAAATTAGTTTCTGATAACCTCGATAAAAGCCACAAACCCCACGCTGTTTTCTTGGATCTAGCTAAAGCTTTTGATATTTTATCTCACCGCATACTTCTGGAAAACTCTTATAGATCAGAGTGGAATAAAGGGTATTCCCTGAATGGTTTGAGGGCTATCTAACACAAGAACGCTATCTATAATAGTATAATTTGGGAGACGGATATGGGTACCACCGCCTCGGGAACCATTTAATCGTTAACCAACACCTCTGCCTTAGTTCACCCGGTACCCGGCTTCAGGGGGGTGAGATTTGTCTAGGTCTTGGTGACGGATTTATTTGCCCCCGAAAAGACCCACCACACAGCATCCTCACCGATGAAATAGGCTCTGAGGGGATTTTTTTCCTCAGGGTCTCTTGTGTGCAGTTAAAGTTAAAAAAAATAACAATTAATTCCTAACTCTTTCAAAGAGTATCGAAGTACAAGTTTACAAATCATATATGATGTGCCCCAAGGCACTCTATTAGACCCTCTTCTCTTTCTGATATATATATTAACACGTTATGCAATTTGAATACTAGTGGCGTTATATTATATTTTGACGATGACACAGTTATCGTATTTCAAAATTAACATTGGAATTTAACCATTGAGAAAGCAAATAATGGCATAATTACCTTCCTCAAAACTTTCATAGACCTACCGTACATTCCTGCTCATAGAACCTTAACGTACATACCTACATCACTTCACAAAAATTGCACAAGCGATAACCCAAAAATATCTAAAGAAATTAAGTACTTTTACACACCAAATCAATTCTACGTACAACCAAGACGTTCAGGCAAATTGTATTACATTTTATAATTTCTCAGATCTATTCTTAATATACGAACACTAGTGACGGGTTGTTTCGAAAAATTTGAACAATTCATTAATAATTCAACTTAATTTTCACGTTCTGTGTAAGTTCTTTTCAAGTTCTGATATTATATCATTATAGGCCAGTTGCTTCATAAAACTATGCTTTATAATAAATTATAATTAATCACAAAACTTTCACAGAACGTGAAAATTAACTTCAAATTGTTGATGAGGTGTTCAAATTTTTTGAAACAGCTCTTCCTTAGATGTGTTTACTTTTGCGCGTTTTTATCGTATAATATAGTGGGATGGGGAACTTGGAAACATCAATTCTTCATTCTGTGGTTTTAATTAAAAAACTATGGGTAAGGATAATATTTAAATGTCACACATCACACGCATCAGAGTCACTTTTTAAAAATTCACCATCGTGGACATTTGACAATTATACATAAAGAAAATTCTCATATACATGCTGAAAAAAGATTTGATGAAAAAAACACAACAACAAAATTTACACCCTTAACAAGTCACACCTAAAGTGCTTAATACTTCCAACTACGAGCAAAACAGTTTTCCGCCAGCAACCGTTCTCTAATATTGCTCCCAAAACTCATGAGTATATCTGTACCCGAGAAGCATACAAGTCCAAAAAGGTAAATGTTCAGGAGAGCCAAAAAACTATTTTTTTCTCTAACTATGGTCTCATAACTCTTCGGATATCCAAGCTGATAATTAAAGAAAAATATATTATTAAATCAATTAGTTTTGTTTTAAAAACGAGCAAATAAAACGAAATATTTTATATGCCTTTAAAAATATTGTTTAAAAAAAAAAGGTGACTTGAGTCAAACAAAAACACGGACTTGAGTCCTCCTGCTTCTAAATGAAGTGGAATATTTTGTTATGACATGTGGTGTATTATGAAAGGATCAATGTTTAAAAATTGTTTACTTCCATAGAAGCGTAGTAATGTGTAATTTGTAGTAATACTATATAATACGTAGGTTTTGAGTCATAATACTCAAAATGCAACAATATCATAAAGATGCAGGTCCATGGTACATCCTTCTGCTTCTAAAATAGTTGTTGCATCATGGTAGTTGCATCCATATGCATTTTTGAAAATACTATTTTTTCTTCATGATAGGACCTGTATCTTTCTGCCACTGATAAACATGATTATGATTATTTACTTCAAGTCTGCATCAAAAAATCATTTCTTCAAATTTTGGACTTGCATCTCCGTATGCTTCTCGGGTACAGATGTTGATACCAGGAAATCGAAATGTGAAAATCTTTTATTTTTATACAAAAAATTTTAAAACATTATTTGATAATGTAGGCCTCAATGTGTGTTTTTCCCGTGCTGAAGCTCCCAATTTTATAATTTAATAAAATATAAAATAATAAGTTTTTAAAAAATAAATTAAAACTATGATTAAATAAAATAAAATACTTTTAGGTGGTTATGAAAAAAAAAATGGGCAAATATTATTAATCTATTCAGAATTAGTTATTTATAAAGTGAGGAACTATTTCTAAAGAAGAAGCCCCATATTATTAAATTAAGTTAATTTGCCCTTCTATAGATTTAACATTCTAATTTTTTTTTTTAAATCTACTGCTAATTAATCTATATTTCCATTATTTTAGTGAGTAAAGTCGTTTACTTAATTGTTTGTTTGTATTTAATTTATTTTTATTATTTTATTTTAGAGAAATCAACAGTTTACATTAATTTTGGTTTATGAGAAACCAATTATATTTCCTTATTATACTATTATATTGTATTTAACAAAGCAATATATTTAACAAATTAACATGTATTACGTATTTATAATTATATAATATGGGCATGTGCTAGTCCAGCTAGTGTGTTAGTCGAAAAAAATGTTTAAAAAATCTACATACAAAAATTATGTATGAATGAAGATTAAAAAAATAAAAAAATCATTTATTTTATAACGAATAATTTAATGTTCTCCTGGACACCAAAATTTCAATTGCAATGAATATCAAAGAATCGTTCTGAGTTATAAACAGACCAAATGTAAAAATGTCTCAAAAAACTTGAAAATTGTACAATATTTTTTAAGGCCTTTATGTTACTAACTTTTTTATTTTCCGAAGAACGTTCAAATAGTCATTCCTATTGTTCCAGCAACAAAAAAAAATTCGCACAAGATTCCTCAAAATAACATAACTTGGTGAAAAATATAGTATAAAAGAACAAAACATAATATGAATAGATTATCTGGCTTACTCTATCGATAAATGTGTATTTGTCATTCCATTTTAATCAGGATTCCAATAATGTATTTCATGGGAAAACAACAATGTGATTCAAAATATTATGTTTCAGAATCAGCCCTCGCTATTCTCTTCAATTTCTTCTTTTCTGCGTATTTGTACAATTTTCATTTTATATTTTTAGAAAATTCAAATCGACTTTAACGTTTTTACATTTCTATATAACCTAACTTATTTTTCAGTTTTTTTTTCTGAATTCGGTATAATTGGAACATTTCAATGTCTGTTTAACCTAACTAATTTTTCTGTTTTTTTCTGAATTCAGTATAATTGGAACATTTCAATGTCTATTTAACCTAACTTATTTTTCAGTTTTTTTTTCTGAATTCGGTATAATTGGAACATTTCAATGTCTGTTTAACTTATCTTATTTTTCAGTTTTTTTCCTGAATTTGGTTAAATTGGAACATTTAGTGTAATTTCATGCGGTAGGTAAATATAGCAATAGAAGTAGTTGTTCAGAAACATATTGTTAGAGGTACTCTATCAAACTCGCTAGGTTAATTAATGAAAAGGCGTGTTCTAGGGGTAAGGCTCTTCACTTGCAATCCGAAGATAGCGGCTTCAAATTCCGGCGTGCACAAGTAAATTTTATTTGATGAATGTGTGTTATTTCACAACTTAATCATTTAAAATAATATAAGATGTATTTGCAGCACGTTCCAGCGTGGAAGATAATCTCAGTATCATCCTTGTGTAAAACCTCCATTCGAAATGGAAACGTTGCTTGAAATGGCTTTAGCTTGTTTGGTGGCCAGATACTTCTACACAATCTACACCCTCCTATTCCCTTTCTCCTTCTCCTCCTCACCACCTTCAGCCTCACAACATACCCCAATTGAGAATGCTATAGTCTCACTGGCTCCAGGTTGTTGGGAGCATTTGGGTTTCTTGTGGGGAGTTCATATAAAAATAAAAAGAGCTTTTTAAAAGGTACGTGGAAATTAATAAAATACTTCGTTAAGTTCAGATAGTTTTCACGATAAAAATAATATTTGTAATTGAATACGTTATTCATTCAATATCTTAAATCTTTTGTTTAATTTTCCATACCATACAAATATTTTTCCGTCAAAATGCGAGCTTAACAGAAAAGCTGGAATTCTGATAATTACATGATGAATGTTAAAAAAAAAAAAACAGAACACTAATAATTACACGATGAATATCGTTAAAATAATGTACTTAAATTCCTCAACCGTACAAAAATAACCGGAACGTGTTTCACCACTTTTATTGCATTCTGATTTTCATTGCCCACATTAAATTGCTTATATAGTTCATGCCAACGTACCTACATATTTTATCCTGACGGTGAAGCTATCACGATCCTGGATAATATCAAATGTTTGTCACACGTGCCGGCAAATGTTTACAGTTAACATATAAAGCAATATATTTATGATGGTCCCAACAATCAAATTCTCGATCACACAAACTAAATTTGCATGATTAGGCCGGTATTACGAACGCGCTTGAGCGCATAAAACACAACCCCTTGCATATTCGTAAATACGCCACGTGTTATCGGCGCTTGGTAAACGCTCGAGGTAGTTTCGTTAATACCAGACGTGTCGTACGCTAATTCGTCAGTTATTTAAGGAACTACGTGATAGCAAATTTTATGTTTCAGATATTTACTTTATTTACCGAGTGCCGACCGCAGCCAAAATATCCCGAATGGATAACGCGTCGGGTATTTACGAATACGCCAGCCGCATAGCCACAAAACTCCCTAGGCGCACCGTTCGCGTTCGCGTCGTAAGGACGCGAGTGCGTGGATGGTGAGGCGATATCCGGTCAAAATGCGCGCTGTCGGTATTTCGGGCGAACACATAGGACTACCGGTCGAGCATGTTCCGCAGTGTGAACGCAAAAATAAACTCATCACACAGCATCCCTAAAGACGACAAAGACCCTGCGGGAATTTATTTCTTTAATTTATTTCCTCTGAGAAAAATGATTAAGGAAAAATATTTTCCCTGAGGAGAATGATCATGTTACACTTAAATTTCTGTGAAACAACCTGTTCTGAATGGTACTTGAAAATTCCAAGAAATATCTTTCGGGCGGACAATCTTATCTTTGCAGCCGATAGTGTAGCCAGGGTAGATTTTGTAGATCCAAAAAAAATGTGGATTTAAAAAAAAATTCGTTCGTACATTTGTACCGCCTTCGGCTACTAAGCTCTACTTTTACTATATCAAAAATCCAGCTGCAGTCAAGCCAAAACTAAAAAATGTCAAAATTTCCATGTGGATGTTAGATATATTTATGTTTAATTGTAATTCAGCTAATTTTATCCATTTCTTTTCACTATTTATTTTAGAGAAACACCCCTTTTTATTAACACAAGTCATAATAAACCAAATAAACGTATTATATAGAACGTTTGCGTAAAATTAAGAAGATTTAAACTGGATTTCATTATATGTTACATCATTAATTAAATTCGCAAATGGTTGGACTACATACCTACTACGTAGGTAAGAAACAAAGCATTATATTCTCCCGAAGTCCGAATTCTGATTTTTTTTGTTCTTGTTTAAGGCAATTCACCCATAAGTGTGCAATCAAAGGGGGAGAATACAATGTGATTTCAATCATGACTCATGGGCACGGGTAGGTATTCATTTGTTTTGGCATTATTATAATCATTTCGAATTTTAAACTTTTTTGTGCGTAATTTGTTCATGCAATCTATCGCACGATTTCAACGGACATGCTCAAAACAACGTCTAGATTTTAGATTACCCTAGAACACATTGTCATGCATTCCGACCATAGAATTCCAGCGATCCGTTTTACTTACACTCGCCTGATATTGTAAATCACCATCCCATTTGAATTTCGTAAACATAGTTTTTTATCAGAAATTTAAACCTCGATTAATCAAAATTATGATCTCTAACACGCCCACATCCCCACAAGGCACCTCTTGTATTATTCTTTGTTCTACATTTCCGTAAAATAGCTCTCTTTTTATTCACGTGGACATCTCTCGAACGCACCAAAACTCGAAGTTCGATCGGCCGCGAGCATCCTTCCTTTGACGAAGGATTATATTTTATTATTATTTTAGATTTTGCCGGCTGTACAAATGAGTACAAGCCTATTGGAGCACTCGATCAAAGCAGACCTCCATTCAGAAATCTCCCAATATATTATAATTATGTACGCAAATAGTCGTTATCTGTCTATCTGCATTGAAGTGCAAACGAATATATATAATATGTGCATATGATTACACCACTCTTGGATTAAGCAATTCAAATCAGCTATCGCATAATCAGTGAGATTATAGTCATACGGAATATTACCATAACGGACAGAGCAAACAGAACTGGCACAATCAAACTAATATATTATTATTATTATACCGTTGGGTCACGATTCATGGAAGACTTCAACATTTGACTAGCGGGTCTAGCATAAGTGACCTTTTTCATACAATGCCGTAATTAAGCCTTTTCATTATTCAGGAAGGCTTTTTAGAGCAAACGTGTCTAGTCCGTAGCCCTAATCGTTGGATGACGTTAACCGTAGGTATATTTATTGCTTTATATGTGTGAAACGAGTCTGTTGATTTGATATAAAAAAAATGTCATCAGGCGAGGGCAAAGCGAACGATTAAGTGACAAAGAATTTCGAGAACATGTTTCAACATTTCAACAATCATAAACATCGTTTCAGTATTCTTGCTACTCAACTTTTAGACGGTATCAACAATATCTTTTACCACGAATTTGCAAATGGAATGTGTCGAGTTACAATCAGTTTTCCTTATCTCAAAGAATTTCTTTTCGCATCACTGAATTTTTTTAAACTATTTTCATCTTTAAAAAAAAATATACTTTCCTTCGCAAGCTTGTCCTGTTAATAATTCAGTAGCACACACATCTGCGAACAACTTTCCTCCGTGCGAAAAGGGAAAATTAGAACCGAAATTTCCGGTAAACTTCATGAAAATTCAATTTGTGTTAGCTACCTCATCCGTTAAACTTTACATATGTGCTTTGGTTTTAGAAGCTCAAGCGTCTCACTTTATTCTTATAAATAAATGTATTTTGTTTCACTAATTGTTGTATTATTATTGGTAACACGTTAATAAGTTAATATCGATTTCATAATTTTGTCATATGAGAAAGTATCACAAATAAGAGAAGGCGCATGATAGTCGATGTGCAGAAACTGATTTCGGTAAGAGGAGGGGTCAAGCGGAAAAATCCGGAGTCAATCACAAATAACTGTCTTGTATTTCCGAATAAACTTCGGCAAAGCTACATATTACACAAAGGGCCAAGCATATTATTTAGTTAGCCAAGCCCTGTAGAAGACGATATTTTAAGCATTTTATACTTTGCAAATCAAAAGATTTTATTTGGCTCTTTTTTCTCGACTTCTTTATTTATCAAAGGTTGAATTATACAATTGACGTGTCAATACTGCATTTCGGAATGGAAATATTTACATAGGCCAACCGCTCTTAGATATTGCACAGAAATTAGGTTTGCATTCGGACTTTTTCCGCCACAAATCACTCTCTATCTCTAACCATGCCTGGTGTTTCATTCCTCTAATTTCTCACAATATGTTCTGTCCAATGTTCTTCGTTGTTCTCTTGAGATGGTGTGACAATTTCCCTGACATTGGACATCCTTAGCGCAATTTATCTGTTCGGGAAATTCTCAATATGCGGCGATGCCTCCAGAGTTCGCAGGCTTAAGTATTTTTCTTCGCCTTTTTGCTTCTCAATCGAGAAATTGTGGCACCTGATTTCGCAATTATTACATGGTTCAGAATATTCAATCTCCACCACACAGTTAAATGACAGTTTGATAAAAGGTTTCTTTTAATTCTACGTGACGATTTATTCATTAAGCCAAGTTCGCGCTAGTACAATTTTGCACAGCTTTCATGCATTCAAATGTGTGGTGATTTTATCATTGGAGACCTTTAAATGTCCTTCATTTGTGATATAAAGTTACTTCGCAACCTTACGCATAGTATTATGTTCTAACGCGAATAAAATCATTTGATTACCACTAAATATATTCTGAAAATATCAAAATTCAACGAAATTTTGTTGTGAATTCGTAAGAATTTTTAAATAAATGTTAGAAGTCACATGCAATTTCGTTAATAAAACATTTTTAAATGGTTGGTAAAAATCTATGTTGCTTAAAGTATTTATTTTATTGCTTAAATAAACTTTATTTTCCTGAAAAATTGTGATTGATATTTTTATAAAAACCAAATCAGATAATTTCCATTGAAATATTATTGAATTGATTTCAGATAATTTTATTTTCCGCAATATATTTTTTTTTAATCACTAGAACTATGGTCTCATTGTGTAGTCGTGTTGTGTTTTGCCGGGATTGTTGACTCTATTTAATAGATTATTTTGCAAATTCTAAAAATGATGACATAATTTCTTTGCCCCAATTCTGTCCAAATAATACAAATGAAAGGTTTGTTTTCATCGCCAGAGAAAGATCATAATAACTTTTTTTCATAGTTCAAGAATTTGTCTCTTTATTTCAATTGGAGAATTAACAGCGGCTCTTTGAGGGTTTTTATTTTTTTGATATATTTATTATTATATATCTTTATTACTGATTTTGTGAAAGATATTCATGTGGGTGGCTTACTCCAAAGATGCTGTTAAAATTTCCAAGCCCCTGCTACTAGTCTGGTAAAGTATTTTTGCTCTTTTGATAATGAGCGGAGGTTTTCAAATAATAATATGTCTGCCTTGCTCCTTGAAGTAACCATAAGTAGCATGAAAATATAAAAGGATCTGTTTTGATACAAATTCTGGGCGCCTTCTATTTATTCGTTTCTTACTTGATGTTTACCAACCGAAATTCACATTAATCTCAATATCAACCAAATGAATATACGCATTTGGATCGGTCGTAGCTATTTGTTACGTGCGTCGTTTGAATTGCTTAACTAAATAACAAAGGTACAATCCACTGTAATCGTATGGCCTTATGCAAAGTTTTGTGTTTATTTTATAGAACTACAAAAAACACATAAACTTAATAATTTTTATTATTATTATTATTTTGAAGTGGAAACATCTTTATCACTGTTGTGATCTGAAACTCGATGGAACGAAAAAGCGACAGTAAAAAGTGACATACACACACATCTATAGGATTTATTCTGCGAGAGAATGAGATAGAATAATCGGTCTCCTATTTGTGCGGTGTGTCGTAGCCTCCCCACTCTTGTCTGCTTTGGTTTCCTAAAGGTTTCACTTCTACCGCGTGTGAGCTGCACACTTGTAATTTTTTTCTTTTTCGCCTATTTGCTTTTATCGCAAAATACTCTCAACTGTCCGGTGCCAATGGAACTATGGTATCCCCAATTGGAATGAGGCTGAAGGGAGTGGGGTGGGTAAGGAGGAATATAAAGATTGGGAAATTGAAGTAGCTGGCTACTCATATCTCATCACCGAACAGGGCTTTTGTCATTCAGGTGACCCAACCGTTGATCCGCCGACAGTTGGCCCACCGAAATGGTATTTACTAAAAAATTCTAATTTTTGTGCATTATTTACTAATTTCTAACGTAAAATCGACAAAAAATACATTTAATAATAAGTTGGTATGAATATCAAGCGAATTTACATACAATGTCGAGTTTTTTGTACTTAAACGCTGGTATATACAGTGTCAGGAAAAGTAGTTTTATCCTTGATGGATTTTAATGAAAACATGTTTTATACTTTTGTTATTCGGCAGTACATTCTCTATGCACACCCCGTCGGGATCAAATAGCTATATTTTATGTAAGTAGGTATTCCGTATTTCCCTAAACCGATTGCATATTGTATATAAGTATGCCGGGGGGCAACTGTCGGCGGATCAACTGTCATGGAGCCGCCATTTCAAGCAAAGCGCAATGTTGCGATTCTGACCTTTATGGTCTTTCACCAGGGTGTTACTAAGGGTATCTACCACCCCAAATAAATGGAAAATTAAATGTCGATATTATTTTTTTTTAATTTGAATTTTATTTTAGTAATTTGTACATTTAAGGTTACAAATTTCTAATTAATTATAATATTTTATATTTCAGCTAATAAATTATAATATTTCAAATTCACTATATTTTCTCTTGTTTTATGTAGCTCCTACAATACATCTTGAACTTTTCAATTGGTGAGGACTTTAGAGTTTCTGGTAGTGTGTTATATAACTTAATTCCTTTGTGTAGCAAACTGTTTTGCGTATTCGTTTTGTCCTTTTTGTTTAATCTTATTTCCTTGCACGTCCTTGTGTAATGTCTGTGAATGTCCTTATTGTATACGATTTTATTTGAGAAGTATTTTGGTAACATGTTGTTTAATATTTTGTGAATAAATATCAACGTGTTCAAGGTCAGCATTTGTTTCACTGTTAACCAATTAAGTTCCTTTAACATTTTATTTATTTTTGAAAATCTATTTCTTCGGAAAATTATTCTCATTGCTCTGTTTTGGAGAATTTGAAACGTATTCTGTTGTCTTTCATTATTATTCTGGAATAAAAAGCGTGGAACGGAAAATTTGTAGTTATTATTTCGTGTTCCTGGTATTATACATTAATTAGTCAAAGGTTCGCAACCTTATTTTGCCCACCGCCTACTTTGAGAAAAAAAAAATTCTAGCGCCTCCCAATCGTTTTTACTTACCATTAGTCACGAATCTGAAACAACTAACGTTAGATTATAAGTATGTGATAAAATAAGATTTTTTTGTATTTTTTACCTGCCCACGTCCTCACTATGTTTTCTTCAACGCCCCCTAATTTCCTCTGAATATTCTACCGCCCCCCCCCCCCCCCCCCCCCCCCCCCTGAAGGTCCACAAGACCCTGAAGGTCAAGAAGGCCCACAAGGGGGCGTTAACGCCACGTTGAGAACCTATGATGTACTTATGAGCACTCTCTTTTCGTCCGACATTTTGAAGGCAATTTTAACAAAACAATACTATATATGACAGCAAGAGGTGCTGTAAAAACTTGCACGTACAATTACTTTATTTACAAATTATTTTCGCGCGTACTTGAGTGTCAAATATTTGTTTTTCGGGAATAAATCTAGCGTGTGCAATAGCAACACTCTTACACATCTTCCCTGATGATGGACACTTTAACGCTGTCCAAAACATTGGCTAAAGAAGGAGGTAGCGCATAACACCCCAAAAACACATAACGAAATCTTTTTGGCCGTGAAAATCTAAAAAAACGTATCTCACTCTTATACCAGATCATGTGGACCACAATGACAATCTTTTTCGGGTGTGCCTCAAAGTCGAAACGAATCTCAAGATATACGAAATTTAAAATGATAAATTTTTAAAAATCAAGTTCCTGATAATAAAGTGTTTAGGGCCGCATACAAAAGCTTGGCGGGCCTCAGGTTGAGTATGGTTGATGTAGGTGAATATATTACCTATAACCGAGGTCGTTCACAGCCAATCCATCAACCGTATAAGCCGGTGTCAAAGAAAATGAAAAAAATAATATTTTAACCCAATTCCAACGATATTCAAATTTTAACTAGGCACTTATTATTAAAATATCATTTTTACCGTCTTCGTTTACCTTGAAGGTACCCTGGCAATATTTGAAAGCTGTCTATTAAACCGAAATGAAGTTAATTTTTTGAATCACTCACCTAAACTCGATAAAACATTTTTTTCGATGAGTCCCATCTCACTTCTTAAATATCAACTGAGTGCTTCCAAGAAAAAATCTTATCTTCTGAATAAACTTGATTGCGTGATGGAATATTTTCGTGTGATCGAGGAAGAAAATTAATATTTATTTCGATTAAATAAACCTTTTGATTTCTCATCAAAAAAGGTTTTTGTTACCAACGTGCAAACTTTTTATTCAACTTAAGTACTACATACTATATTGAGGCATAAAAAATAATCGAATAATTTTAATTTCTAACCCTCCCCTCACAGTCGAAACTAAACCATTGCGAGAGGATTATAAATTTAATCGTATGAATTCATTTTAAACGTTAATTTTCTGTGTAATTCTTTTAATAAAAACATTATTACCTTGATGAAGCTTGCTTGAGCCAAGCTATATCGTTAATGTTATTTAAAAAAATCAGTGTTTAATAACAAAGTCTTGAATATTAATTGAATATTTTAATGATTTGTTCATCAAATCACATTGATGCTTTCGACGAAAAAATAATTAAACGCAGTTTCTAAAGATTAGTTCAAATACTTTTTCATATCGAATAATTATTTCAATCCGATTATTTCGGATGGATTTAATCCCTTCTCTAGCAAAATTTAATTGTTTCTTTCCAAATAAATTTTTAAAAATTCATTTTGTGTTAATTCATGTTAAGTTTATATTTTAGAGGAAAAATTATAAAAACTTATGATAAAAAAATTATAACAAAAAGTAGGTACATCATTTTAAAAGTTTTATCATCACGCCTTTCATCATTTTTGGATGTAGGTATAAACAAGTGGTTCGCTACTTTTGGTGATTTAGCAGGGGTGCCCGTGTTCAAGGGGTGAGGTTTGTCTAGGTCTTGGAGGCGGATGCTCAGGACACACCAAACCTCAGATTCCTACCCACCCCTTAAACCCTTTTCCTTCCCAGAACTCTCCTCTCCTTCCTTTTCTTAAAAAACCCTCCACACAGCATCCCCAAAGATGACATAGGCGCTGAGGGGAAATTATTTTCCTCAGGGCCTCCTGTGTGTAACTGATGTAAAAAAAAAAAGAAAGCAATATCGGAATTAAATAAAATCCATATTGAGTTATAATTTTAAAAACGCAGGTACGGAGAATAATTAATCTTTCTCATTGGAACCGCCCTGTACGATTGTTAGAATGTCTTTCGACGAAATGAGGATTTTCGGTCGCTGGCTGGTTAAAGGCCCTTAAGGAAACGCCCGGAGAATTTGGTACCATAACATTGGAAGAAGTACCATAACACGTAAACCTAGAGAAAATTACAAATTTCTATGGATAACCAATTTTGAATATTTTTAAATAATTTCGATATTCAAATTGTATTACCTATACCGCAAAAAAGAATATGAATATTTAGTTCTTAATAAGAATTTGTGTACAGTTTGTCAAATAAGAGTAGAAAATATAGGAGGGTGCCACTATTGTTCAAATGGGAATACAAAAAAAACTAATGGCGAAAAAGTAAATCTGTGTAGTGTAAAGGTAACCTACATTTTTTTTAAATAAAAAGACATGACAATAAAAAAAAATTTCAAAAATATATATTTTTTCATTGCAACATAGATACTACTTTATTATAGGTATATTATTATTATACCTTTCAAATTTTGTATTAACATAAAGAAGAATAACGAAATTTTTTAAAACATAAAGCACAGTTTAGAAATTGCTCACATTTATTTAATACTAGCTTTAGTACCTAGCGTAGCCCAGGCTTTAGATCATGTCTCTAATTTTAAATCTGAATATTAAGATCTAAAAGTAGTGTAACTAAACTCACCATCAGTGAGGTACGTTTTTAGATTTTTCACGGCCAAAAGTATTTTCATTGTTTCTTTTGGGGGTATTTTGCCATCTGTCCAACACATCTGTCGGATCTGCCGGATCTGCCCTGATGATGGACACTGCAACGCTGTCCGAAACGTTGGCTAAAAACGCAGGTAACGCAACACGGCATAACACCCCAAAAACGAATAACGAAAATCACCATTAGTGATGCTTCCTTTCTAGTTACCTTTAAGTTCAAATTTATGTTAAATTAAATTAATGCCAATCACTTTGTAAAACACCATCTAATCAAATTTTAGTCATCAAGTGGGTACCTTAACATCAGTGCTTCTTCTTGATTTTTCAAGTGGGTACCTTAACATCAGTGCTTCTTCTTGATTTTAAGTTTTCTTTTTTTTTCTTCAGATTGTAACATCCCGTGTGGGCAAATATTAGGGTTTTTATCAGTAATCAAGTCACATCGTGGTCTAGAAAAGAATAAGCGTTGGCTAAAGTATGTATTGAATGTATTAAATTGAATGTTTCAGGGTAAAATAATCTATTTATTTATTTATTTACGCCCTTTTTCGAGGCTTTTACATATGAAATTAACAAATTACTCTGTGATTAAATAAAATATAAATACTATATATTTCTAATACAAAGAAACATAAATATAATAGGTAGTATTTATTGTACATAACTGAACCGCCTCAGTAACAGTATTTTGTATTTGTTTAAAGATAAATTGAAGATGTCCACTGACTTTGTATATTTGTTTCCCTCCATTAGTATTCTGGAAAAATAGGAATACATGTGATAGTTAGTTCCAGAATTTCTGCACTGAAATAAATCCTGACTTCTAGTATTATGTAGTGGAATCTGGAAGCTTATCAATTCAAGCAATATCGGACTATCAACTAAATCATTTATAATTTCATACAGAAATACCAAGTCAGTGAAAATTCTTCACGACGTCTTCGTCGACAATTTCAGCATATTCATATCATAAATAGTGTTGTAGTTCAACGTCACAAAATTTATTAAACTGGGAAGACTTCGGTGGCTGGGTCATGTAGAGAGAATGACTGAGCATTGTAAGCATGGCCACGAGGAGTAAATTCTACGGATGGAAGATCATACAAATTGCCAGTCGGGTAGCTCAATTCGGCACAAACACGATTCTCCTTACCTCAAGGCGAGTGCCTGTGGTTCGCTGTCTTTCTCTCTCTGCTCTCCCACAATCGCCGAGCCTCTCTCCTCAATCAAAACACATGTTTCATAGCACAAATAGTTTTATTCACTGAGAATACAATAGTTAACACGGTAATTGCCAGCCTCAGCTCAAGGTAACAGGGGATTTACTTTAGGCTACCTAAAACTTGTCTAATTGCGGAAGGCTCTCTCTCTCTCTATACGTTCTTTATAGGGGCGATGAAGTTAAAATGCACACAGGGTAAGATTCAGCATGGTACTTACAGCTAGCTCCAGTTTGGTACGTCGACAAACACCGGGGAAAGTTAACATTTCGAACTCGGGAGAATTTGCCTCTCCGGCGCGTTATTCACGACGCGAGATGTTGCAAGCTGGCCGGGCGGGCATCTACTGCTGACTGCCCGGAGTGGCGGCCGGCCTCTCTGCGTACGGAAGGCAGAGGGAAAGGGGGGGGGCGGTGCGGCAAGTTTGTGCACTGGGCCCCGATTCACTTATTTCCCGCGCGACAGAAATAAAGGAACCTATTCTTATAACTTTGCAACGTAACACTTCCCCCCTCGCCGCAATAAAAGCGACGTGGCAATGGAGCTGTTGGGCTAATAAATCCTCTTACCCTTACAGCACTTGTGCAAAAAAAACATTTAAAAGAAAAAGGAGGGAGAGAGAAAAAGTTGCTAGCTGAAGAATAGTTATAGTCCAAAACAAAAGAGATAATACATGGTAAAACAAAGAATTATCTATAAATGTACATGAAAGGGCAGTGACATACATAAATACAGTTGCGAAGAACAAGGACCTGTTGGAAAAAAGGTACAAGGGTTATGCAGTGATAGAAAAAAAAACTCTAAAATTGTATCATTGGTCTGTGAGCTATTGTTTGCGGAACGTGGTTTGCGTAGGATGTCTGGGATGGTTGAACGTTTCACTGAAGTTACAAGGTTACTTTGTCACAGTAACCTGGCCCGTTTGAGATTACATTCAAGGAACACTAGGGCCTTAAAGAAAACACGAAGAAGAGAACACAGGATGAGGCTTCTTGGTTGTGGAGAGAGTTCTACCTGTCACAGAGGTCAAAAAGGGTAGCTGCATCCGGATCCTGTGGGTGAGCTGGTACGAAACCATTGAGGTACTGGAGAGTGGAATCGTAATTGGTGGTTGGTCCTTTATAGAGGTGGTGGTTTGCATAGATAACAGCCGTTGTTATTTGGTGGTTGGTACACTGGTTTTTGTACGCAGTGGGATTGTTGTGTGAACAATCTTTGGTATTGTTATTTGCGCAAGGGCACAGGAGCATTTGCACAATGGCAACAGGAACATTTGCATGATGTAGCAGGAACATTTGCACAATGGCAACAGACATTTGCACAGTGGCAACAGGAACATTTGCACAATGGCAACAGGAACATTTGCACAATGGCAACAAAGCATTTGCACAATGGCAACAGGAACATTTGCGTGATGTAGCAGGAACATTTGCACAATGGCAACAGGAACATTTGCATGATGTAGCAGGGCATTTGCACAGTGGCAACAGGAACGTTTGCATGATGTAGCAGAAACATTTGCACAATGGCAACAGACATTTGCACGATGGCAGCAGGAACAGGAACCAACCTAGAGCTGGCATGCTCGGGTTAGTTTGAGCGTCGGTTTTCTGTGATGATACAATTCGCAACTACACGCACGACTCACACTAGGTTATGTTAGATGCGGTCGGGTGCTTTTGGTACGCAGGGGTTGAAGGCATGGGACCTCCGTGACGGTAGCAAAGGCAGCATGAAGAGGGCGCAGGTGTAGGTAGGGTGAAGAGCTGCTGGTCTTCTTATTAATCCGGCAAAAAATTATTATTAGAACAAAATTCTTGAAGTTTACCTGCCTAGTAGACCAATGATGAAAAGGTTTGGAGAGAAACAAGGTGTGCATGTTGAGAAAGGTTGGATTTGTTTGACGTATAGAGAGAGACGGAGAGAGTTAACTAAATGCAACTAATGACTAATACATATTACAAGGGTACGTATTCAAGGAAGGTTCTGTATAACCCATTCAGTTTTTTTTTTTTTACTAAATACATTTCCGAGAATACGTGGGTAAGGGTTTGTACGTATAACAAAATACCCTGTTCGAAAGAAGCTGGTCTTCCATGACCTATGCTCACGTCTATACGGTAGCATTTTTTCTACTTTCGAAGAACAAAACATTGAGTACAATTAAGTTATGACAAGTGGGAAGGGAGTAGGAAGTTGAAAGGATCCGTGTATGAAGATTGTCCCATTTGACAAACGAAACGCCAAGTGCATAACGCATATATCCCCATTCACGGATGATTTCGAGGAAGAGGAAGGGTAGCAATTGGGAACATTTGAACGAAGAAAAACTGCTGAGGACTCGGCTATTTCCGAAATTCGACCTCTGGGTGGAGGTGAAACAAGGTCTACAGCAGCAATCCTGGTACATTACAATAATTTTTGGTAGTGTAGGACAAAAAAAAATACACTGGCATAAAAGAGTCTAATCCTCTACGTGTATTGGGTAGAAGATTAGGGGTCGTTTTATTCTCCTACTTGTTTGCGAGAAATGACAGACCCTTGCTCAAATCTCACAAACCTGGGGATTTTTCTTTGTTCGTCTCCCAGACAACGAGTTAGGTGTTTTTTGGGTCCATCAACTTAACTCCCACGACACGATGCCCCATAATCATGAGTGAAGCGTATGATTAGTCCTTTTGAGATAGTAGATAGTTCCTGGGTTCTTGTGACAGGAAGTCCACGGGCATTGTTAATGAGTAAAAGGGGGTGTGGACTACATTGCGTAGTTCACACACAAAGGTTTGATATTATTTCGTTCGCACGATTCATGGTGAGTATTTTAACGTCTTCACGTATAGCGTACAAGATGTGAAATCCAAAGATTTACAAGTAAGTTTTATAACGTCTTCACGGATAACAATGAACGAATTACAATTGGGTTGCCCAGTATTGAAAGGAGGTACAAAAGACTAGGTATTTATGACATTTCTGACAAAAAACCATAGAGTAATTATAACGGACTCCCCGTATCGCATTTAGTAGATATTCTGAGATTCCCATCTATGACGGCAGATTTTATAAGGTTCTCACCTATGATGGCAACAAAAGGTTAACGTTCATATAAAGGTACCTATTCAATACAGACGGCGAGACATACTGATGTACTTAATACAACAATACCGTAGCATAATAAATCCATATTAGCGTACGTCAAAGACTTGCACAAAGGCAAAAACATATTTGAAGATCTGGCCAAGATTTTATACTTCAACAATTAAAGGGCAAAAATTCTGGCGTGCTGATGAAATGTGAATTTCATCTAAGCGTACCGCAAAAGAGATCTTTTGTGGTACAAACTCTTTTGGTTACGCACAGAGTATAGTACAGTGATGGTACAACTTTTAGTTGTGCTTACACGTACGATGGTAGCAACAATACAAGACATGCGCTTATCGCTTTTTAAAATTGTCTCTTGACAAGGAAAATTATTTACAACTGTCCGATTTGAGTGTTTAAGACCATCTGGGTTTTACTTACTTAAACAGACTGTGACGAACACACTTTGGTGTTACAAAAATTACAATAATGGAATGGGCTATTCACAGGGTGGTTCACTTAGAGACCTGGCTTCTTGTTGAGACCTCGTACTTTGTACGTGATACGTGACAACACGACAACCCAAGATTTCAGTTTGAGCAGTTGAGACCAAGGGTAGCTCAATGTTGCTGAAATGTTGTACAAAATTTATTGTTAATGAAGAGATAAGTCGAAAGTTGTCTCTTTTATAACGATACTTTCCAGAATATGGTGTGTCATATCCAGTTCTGGAGAAAACTAGAG
Organism: Limnephilus lunatus; assembly: GCA_917563855.2. Taxonomy (NCBI): domain Eukaryota; kingdom Metazoa; phylum Arthropoda; class Insecta; order Trichoptera; family Limnephilidae; genus Limnephilus; species Limnephilus lunatus. The sequence continues at coordinate 69,822,251 of OU830598.1, read as the reverse complement.
CAATTGGGGTTTTTTTATTGAGCGCCATTCTATTTTCTTAAAAAAACAGAAAAAAAAAAAAAAACTTAGAACGGGTAGCAAACGTCTGATACGCCGTGGGTTTACACAGGTTTGCTTACTTAATTTAACTAAATATAACATTAGGGTTAGATGCACTTTGGCGAGGACCCAACATTTAATGTACACAAAAGATTTTTCTAAACTTAAGAAGGGGTGTCGAGGCATGACACGATGAGGTGAAAATATGATGCTGCAAGTTGTGACGATGCACAAAGCCTTGGGCACGTAGTCTCCGACTACTTGCAGTAAGCCACAGGGAATTCCTTTCTCCGAAGTGATCAATTTCAGGTAGAGGTGTGCATGCTTAGAAAAGACGATGTTTCCAAGGTTTGACACCTGGGGCAGCAATTAGAGGCGAATGATTGATGATGACGAGATATTTATACAAAAAAAAAAAAAAAACAAACAAAAAAATGAAACTAAACAACAAAGGGAGAATTATATTTTTCCCCCGAATTTGGCTACAGTTGACACTACTGTGCCAAAGCTAGAAAGGTTTTTTTTCGTTCGAGTGTCCTGATGAGTGACAATCGTATGCGAGAGGCCGCTCATTAGTGACGAACAAAAAGGGTTGACTTCCATAGTGATCCGTGACGCGCTGTAGACGAATGGTTACTAGGAGTCAGGGGATAACCGTTGGGGTTATACGGGCGTGGCAATGGAGTTTGTTTCCATGTTCCCACTTTTTACAATGTCCTTTATATGGTAGTTACCTATGTGTTTACCAGAGATGTCAGACAATCGATAAACCAGGTCTGATATCTTTTTTAGGACTTTCGTTTTTACAAAACGGGGTGCCAATTTGGCAGAGAAGTACAGCGCACCTTGCGACAGAGTGTTGTTTCTTCTCCAGACGATGTCTTCTTCCTTGAACGTGACGTGCTTCCTGCGAAGGTTATACCTGTCGGCGCTCTTTTGGTGGGCCAATAGTAGAGCGTCTGTTACTTCACTATAGATAGCGGAGAGTTCTTCCAAGCGGTGAGCGTAATTTGCTGCGGGGTCTGCTGTGGAGGAAGGGGCGGGTGGAAGGCAAATGTCAGGGTGTAATGAACCGTGAACTACTTGTTCCATGCCGTGCTTGAGAAAAAATGGTGTATAACCTGTAGCGAGGTTCACCGTGTTGTTCATGGCTGCTTGTATTTTGTCTAATTTTTTGCACCATGTGCGTTGATCTTTGCCAACCAAAATTGCCAGAGCCGTGTTTATGGTCTGGTTGTATCGTTCAACGGTGTTGTTCTGTGGGGTGTAAAGGGTGTTGTAGAATACATCCTTTATACCATATTTAGACAAAAACTCTTTAAATTCTAGAGCTATAAATTGTTTGCCATTGTCGCATATTATAGTACGAGGGGTACCGTAGGGTATGAAAATATGTTTTTCTAACAGATTGGTTATTGCTGCCGCTGTCGCCCTTTTCAGAGGAAACAACCAGCAATATTTGGAAAAAACGTCCACCACACTGAGTATATGCATGTAACCGGCGTAGCTTCTAGGGAAGGGTCCAATGAGGTCCATTGAAAAGGATTGAAGTGGTCTATCGGCACGCTTGGGGTTGCCCATTAGACCCGACGGTGGTGCCGTACTGTGCTTGTATGCCTTGCAGATGTCGCATTTGGAGATGTATAAACGTACTTGTTTGAATAAACCAGGCCAATAATATCTTAAGGATATTTTTTTGTATGTTTTGAAAGTTCCAGGGTGTATGGAGTCTACGGCACTGTGGTTATCAATAATAACTTGTTCTCTATTTTCGAGAGGGACTACCATTTTCCAGGCATAATCCTCTAAGATTGACAGTGGTGGCTTGCAGTTGCGGTATAATTGTCCGTTCTTAATTATAAAATTCGGAAACTTTTGTGGGTTGTCACTGCATCCTCTGAAGATTTTTTGATACCATAAATCTTTTGTGGGGAGACTAGAATTGGATAATTCGGCATTTAATGTTGCTATCTCGATTCTAGAAAGGGCATCCGGGACGATATTATCCGCGCCTTTACGGTGGATGACATCGAAGGTATATTGAGATAGGCGGGACGACCAGCGAGCCAATCTTCCAGAGGGGTTGTCTAGCGAGATCAGCCATTTTAGGCTGCTATGGTCTGTGACAACGGTAAACTTACTGCCCTCAATGTATCCGCGGAAATGTTGAATGGATTCCATGACTGCTAGTAATTCTCTCTCGGTAATCCCGTAATTTTTTTCGTGCTTATTTAGGGTACGAGAGAAGTATGCCACGGGGTGTTCGCCGTCCGTAAAATTCTGAGTGAGGACTCCTCCGATTCCGACGTTTGATGCGTCCGAATGGATCGTAAAGGGTAGATTGAAGTCGGGGCAATTCAGTACTGGGGCTGATTGAAGGGCTTCTTTCAGGGAGTTGAATGCTGACTCGGTCTCTGCGGACCAGGAGAAGTTACTGGTACCTTTACGGACGCCAGTGATTTTGTTGAGCGGCGCCGCGAGAGTTGAAAAGTTTTTTATGAATCTTCTGTAATAACCAGTGAGTCCGAGGAAAGCTTTTACCTCTTTTGCATTCGTAGGCCGGGGGAAATTTGTCATAGCCGCTACTTTTGCGGGGTCTGTTCTTAGGCCTTCTTTATCTACTATGAAACCCAAGTATCGTAGGCGGTGTTTGCAGAATTCCGATTTCTTTAGGTTTATAGTCAAACCGGCCTGTTTGAGTTGTTGAAAAACCTTTTCTAGTATAAGTATATGTTTCTCGAAGGTATCGCTGATGATGATCAGGTCATCCAGGTAGCAAAATAAATTGTTATCGGACTCTGGGCCAAACAATTTATCCATGAGTCTTTGTAGTTCCGCTGGGCTGTTTTTTAAACCGAAGGGTAGTCTTTTGAAGTGGAACATACCCCTGCCAGGCACCACGAAAGCAGTTTTTTCGCAGGAGCTGGGATCCAAAGGAATTTGCCAAAAAGCCTTGCTCAAATCTATAGATGAGATGTATTTAGCGTTTCGAAGTCTGTCAAGGATGGAGTTGACCAAAGGGAGCGGATAGGCGTCTGACACTGTACACGCGTTGAGGCGTCTGCTGTCGAGGCAGAAACGGGCCGAGCCGTCTTTCTTTGAAACTAATAAGGTGGGGTTGGTCCATGCACTGCGGCTGGGTACCACCACTCCCATTCTTAACATGTCGTCCAATTCTTTTTCTAATGTTTTCAATTTTTGTGGAGCGAGATTGTAATACCTTTGTTTGATTGGGGGACCTGTTATTTTTATATGATGTTCTACTAAGTTGGTTAGGCCTAAACCGCACCTTTCGAAGGAGATTGATTCAAACTTGTTGATCATCTGATCCAACTGACTTGTTTGTAGGGGGTTCAAATTTTCGTACGATATTACTGTACGGATTTCGTTCACTTGGGGAGGGACGGAGGGGTTGTTAAACAATTGCGGAGCAATTTTGAAAGCCATCCAAAAATCCACTCCCAGGATAAATTTTTGCGAGATTGTAGGTACGACCAGGAATTTGATCCAAACTGTTTTTTGGTCGCAATTGATCGGCAGGGTGAGAGAACCGATAACACGTTGTGAAGTGTTGTCTGCCGTGGTAACATGTGAAGAATGTTCTTCCATTTTAAAACCACAGTTTGTGAATAAGGTGTGAGCGTTGTCGCCCAGACAGCTGACTGACGCGCCGCTGTCTAGGAGACCTGAAAAAACCACATTGTTTACGGAAAAATGCGCGAAGGGTCTACCGTCTATTGCCTGTTTGCAGCAGACTGTAGAGAGGGGTAAGGCCTGTTTGAAAAATTTCACGTGTTCCAACCACTCCGACCATTCCTTCGGCCTAAGGGAAGGGTGGTCCGGGGGGTTGGAGTCTAGTTTTTTGTCTTTCTGGCTGTCCAATTGGGAGGGGGTCTGGAGAAATCCGTAGGGGGTTTGATGAATCTGAGATCCGGGATGGGTGTCTGGGTATTGTCTTGGCGTGGTCCTTTGCCAAACTTCCTCCCTTCATCTCTTCTTGGAGAACGATCAACGGATCGCCTTTTGTTAGAATGGGGGTCTTTGGAGGGTAAAAGTTTAGCTTGCTTGAAGCAGGTGGCTTGGGAGTGACCAACCTTGTGGCAAAAGGAGCAGGATTTCTTTTCGTTGTGCTCCGGTTTTATGCCGGAAGAAGTGCTTGGGCGAAAGTTTTCTTTGGGGAACCTTTCGTCTCTCTTTCGATCCTGGTACGCCTCCAGTAGCTGGCAGACATCTTTTAATTGCTCCAGCGTGGAAATTTTCTGGGAAGTGATGATGTTTTCGTATCGTGGCAGAAGACCGTCGATTAAAACTGGGAGAAGTTCCACTTCAGGGACGGGTTGGGCAAGCTTGATATTGATGGCTTCTGCCCTCTGCGTGAATCTAGCAACAGGCTCTCCGGAGTGCTGCTTGATAGCGAGTAAGGATAGCCTGACTCTATGTTGGGCCTTTTTTTCTCCGAAACTTGTTAAAAGTGCCGCCCTGAGTTCACTCCATGAGTTTGTTTTTCTCTTATGTATCCTGTGCCAGGTAAGCATTTCAGGAGCGATGAGGTCTATGAAGTTTCTGTGTAGGATATTTTCGGGGATTCCTCTGACTTGGGCTGTTTCTTCTATTCTGTTGATGAAATCCTCCACATCCGTGAGTCCGTTGTATTTCGTCTTCCAGGATGTCAAATCATATATTTTGGTTGGTTCCTGGGCTTGTACCACCAAGGGTTTTGCTTCGGGGACTGTGAGGGGGATAGAGATGATTTCTGAGGTGTTTTCGGGTTGAAATTGCAACCCCTTAATGTATTTTCTATTGTAGAAAGAAGCATATTGAATAAGGCATTTTTTGGATTTATTCCTGGGGGAAATATTTCTATTTCTCAGGGCCTGTAGTAGTTCTTCCTTTCTTGACGTAGAAATGTGGGGAATTATACCCAGCGTGACTTGAGGGACTTCCATAGTGTATAGGGTCGTGTCAGTGTGACCTTACGTTGGAAAAAGTGAGAACTAGACTCTTCATCCGCAATTGGAAAGAAATTTTGCCAGGGATTGACCACTGGGGACGTATTTCTAAGTGTTTGGATTATTTGAAAATTTGGGCAGGGGTTTGCCTTAGATAATGTGTTTTTTAAAAAAAATCCAGGTGTTTTGGAAAAAAGGTTCGAAAATTTTCGAAATCCGAAGATGAGAAATAATCGGACAAGGGTTCACCTTAGGGGAACACGTTTTCAAGAAAAAATCCTGTTGTTTTCGAAAAAAGGTTGCAAATTTGCAAAGTCCGATGATAAAAAATAATCGGACAAGGGTTCACCTTAAGGGAACACGTTTTCAAGAAAAAATCCTGTTGTTTTTGAAAAAAGGTAGTAAATTTGCAAAGTCCGAAGATAAGAAATAATCGGACAAAGGTTCACCTTAGGGGAACACGTTTTTCAGAAAAAATCCCGTTGTTTTCGAAAAAAGGTTGCAAATTTGCAAAATCCGAAGATGAAAAATAATCGGACAGGGGTTCGCCTTAAGGGAACACGTTTTTAAGAAAAAATCCTGTTGTTTTCGAAAAAGGTTGAAAATTTGCGAAGTCCGAAGATAAAAAATAATCGGACAAGGGTTCACCTTAGGGGAACATGTTTTAAATTTTTCTTATAGCTTTCCGAAGGGGGAATTCTTCAGAAAACAGAAAGAAATATGTTTCTTTTTATACAAGCTTTCGTGGAAGTATTTGTTTGAGGATTCAACAATGTCTTGGGGCATGGTTTTATTTATGTGACTATTTATAGTCTGATTTTAGGCAGCACCAGTTTTCTGGTATTTACACGCGAATTTCCTTTCGTTTTGACAAGGTAGGATGTAATGTCACCTGTCGAGGAATTCACGTCAACGCGAATTAGGTATTTTTTGCATCGGTCGAATGTGGTTCAGCATTACCCGGTTTCAGCAAACGGCAGGAGTCAAAAATACCAAAATTGTCAAATGACAGAAGGAAGTTATTCCACTTGTTCCCTAGGCGTCAGCAAATGTCTATAATTATGGACCAGCATGCTGCAGTATAATATTTTAGCACTTTCGGGACCAAGCGGATGATTGGTTTATCATGTACAGGATTTTAATTGTTGAATAACTTTTTTTTTAAAATTTGTGTTCATTTCCACTATTCACTTGTATTTGAAAATCGCAAATTTAATCGGCCGACACTTTGTAATCACTGTATTATTCGCGGCGACAACTTTCTTGATTGGGCACCTTGCGTTGGAATACCGGTAATAATGTTTTGTCGAGTGACAACTCGTAAATGATGAAATCGGGCCCGTAATAATTTAAATTATGATACGCAGTTACGTTCGCGACAGGATTCTTGTTGGATGTGCTAGACAAATTGGGAATAAACAAGACAAAACATAATAACATTTCAAAGTTTACAATTGTTGATTGAGGAACGAGACTGCGAGATCGTGGAGAGGAAAAAAAATTGAGGCCCCACGTTGGGCGCCAGTGTAAGCATGGCCACGAGGAGTAAATTCTACGGATGGAAGATCATACAAATTGCCAGTCGGGTAGCTCAATTCGGCACAAACACGATTCTCCTTACCTCAAGGCGAGTGCCTGTGGTTCGCTGTCTTTCTCTCTCTGCTCTCCCACAATCGCCGAGCCTCTCTCCTCAATCAAAACACATGTTTCATAGCACAAATAGTTTTATTCACTGAGAATACAATAGTTAACACGGTAATTGCCAGCCTCAGCTCAAGGTAACAGGGGATTTACTTTAGGCTACCTAAAACTTGTCTAATTGCGGAAGGCTCTCTCTCTCTCTATACGTTCTTTATAGGGGCGATGAAGTTAAAATGCACACAGGGTAAGATTCAGCATGGTACTTACAGCTAGCTCCAGTTTGGTACGTCGACAAACACCGGGGAAAGTTAACATTTCGAACTCGGGAGAATTTGCCTCTCCGGCGCGTTATTCACGACGCGAGATGTTGCAAGCTGGCCGGGCGGGCATCTACTGCTGACTGCCCGGAGTGGCGGCCGGCCTCTCTGCGTACGGAAGGCAGAGGGAAAGGGGGGGGGCGGTGCGGCAAGTTTGTGCACTGGGCCCCGATTCACTTATTTCCCGCGCGACAGAAATAAAGGAACCTATTCTTATAACTTTGCAACGTAACAGCATCAAGCACCAAAGTCCCTTCTGAACTTGAGACCGACAGGGCGAAGGAGCCTGGGAAGACCATGTTTAAGGTGGAGCGACAACGTCCTCAAAGATTTATCCACCTTGGAGATTGTTAACTGGAGAGAGCTGGCACTAAACCGTGACGAGTGAAGGAAGACTCTTGAGGAGGCCAAGACCCACCAGGGGTTGTAGAGCCAACAGTGATGATGATGATGTTGTAGTTCAACATAATTTCTAGAGTACCCATTTTAAAATTTAGAAAACGTAAGAATTTGTTTTGTATTCTTTCAACAGCTTATATACGGGCATATTATAATATGGGTTCCAGACGGGAGAGTTGTACTCAAGTTGAATTCTAACAAAATGCAAAATATAATATAATAACGAATACCTTGAATACGCTACAAAAACAAGTAAAACTATAGGAAAATGGCATTAGATTCCCACATGAAACATGTGATTTGTCTGGTAAGAGAAACTCTCTGAACACGTGTTAGTTACGTTGCATCGGAGGGGTGTTAATGACATCTAATTGAAGTTGTTTCAACAGCTTGAACGTCCGCAAGATACAGCGGTTTCTCTTAGCCGTAGCTAGATATTACCCGAAGTCCACGCGGTCTTTGATGGTGTAAAGTAGATTGCGTTTCAATTAAGGGTTATTTCAATTTTCAAGAGACTTCCTTTGAACCTGTTGAAGCCTTGTTTCCACGTTGGTGGTAATAGGTAACCGAGTTACTTGAAACTTGGTTGGGAATTTTCTTATTTGCATTTTTAATTGTTTTGTTCGTGTCCACTATGCTTGAGTCACATTAACCACAGAATACTAACCTTAATGACTGAAACATCATGGATCATATTTGTGACAGTCACAAAGGAGACCACCGTCTAAATTTCATGTTTATACCTCCGGACGGTCCTTGATGTTATTTATGAAATGACTATTTCGATTAATCTTTACAGCTGCTCGTTAACATTACGAACACAAAAAAATATGCTTTTAAAAATTTAAGCTTTTACTGTCGTTTTGCTCGAGTAGAAATAAAATAAAATTGTAAAAACTTTTTTTTATATAAGCGCAAACTACTAAAACAAAATCAGAGTGTGCAATTCACACGCGATAAAAGTGAAAACTTCAGAAAACTAAAATGGATAAGAGTGGGGATTCTACGAAGCACCACACAAAGAGCAGACCAGTAGGCTACGAAGCACTGCACAAAGAGAAGACCGATTATACTATCTCATTCTCTCGCAGGCTAAACCTAAAGAAGTTTGAGTTTGTCTCTTTTTAGTGCCGCTATTTTTCGTTTCTTCGAGTTTCAAATCACAACGGTGCTAAAGAAGTTTTCACTTTAAAAAATCATTGTGGAATGTTTGAAACAACTATTAAAAAATTTTGCGCCAGTTTTCCTGAATTAACTTTTTTTTCTTTCTTACAAAATTATTCAAAAAAATAAATAAAAACCACTTTTATTTCAGTCATGTGTTTGCCTTTTTCTATTTTCTTTGTGATATAATGCACACTAAGAACATACACATTTTTAACTTGTGTATTCGTCGTTTAAATTCTACATTGGCGTATTCGCAATAAAACATAAATCGAATCACTTCCCTTCAACTCATTTACACTATAAATATTTTATTACCTGATTGCACTGACTAGACGGTATTTAAAAAGTTTCCATTTTATGTCATCGCTGGAACAATAAATACGGAAAACTCTGAAAACTGACATGGTTTAATGGACCAATTGATAACTTTTCGAATGGCTTTCACTCGGCAGAACGAGCAGTGATAGATCATTAAATGATGGATGCGACATGGCTTATCATTGAGGCGTTTTGGACGAGATCCGGCTAGCCATCTCTGTATGGCATATTGTCATATAATAGTCTGCTGCCCAGCGCCATTTGTGACAACGCCGATCATTTATCATTTATCATTCATCGATCATCACGAAGCAATTTATCAACGATTCATATGTTAGGTTTATGGTGATGTTGGTTCCGTAGCTAAACATTAGGGCAGAGAAAATATTTCGGAAGATTCCTGTATCTATATTTATGATTTGGGAAGATATTTTCCAACTGCGGCCGACCGAATAAATAGGAGGGAAAAGTTTTTCCGGTCATGCGAAATCAACTTGCTATATAATATGTGAGGATATTATCCTCGTGTTCGTTTTTTCTCTTGCGCACATCAAATGCGGGTTTTATTATACCACAGTGTATCACCTAAAATCCTAAGGGATGAAGAATAAGATATTTATTATTCTTAATCTGTTTATATTTATGTTTTCGCATCAATGGAGAGCTTACGTGATACAATAGATCTTATGACAGCACCAACAGTCCCAACAGTCCGAAAACCAGTGGATTTATGGTTCTCCCAGTTTGGGGAATGCTGTAAGGCTCAAAGCATGTTGAGAGGGGAAGCAGATTACGCATAGGACGGTTCAGAAGTACTTGACTATTCAAATACGGTCGCTAAACATAGGTAAAGCCATTTGACCTTTTCATCTCTGAATTGTTTTCTCTTGCCGCATGGTAGTATATTGAGAGTTTCTTCTAGAATGAGTTAGACGTATGTACAATATTTTATTAAAATTCTCAATTAAATACGCTCATAAAGTCAAATCATTTCAATTCAATTTTCATCGCCAGCAATCTGGGTTTTTGTTTTTTTAAGGATACTATAGTTGAACGTTGAAAATCAAGGGTCTGAATTATTGATAAATCGGTTTCAATTTTGAAATTGCTACGATTGCATTAATAATATATTTCAGGTATGTACTTTTTTGCTATACGTACTTTATCGCTCTTGAGACGTCAGTACCATTTTAAAAGTGACTAAATTCAAGGCAAATTCGAATTAATCCAACCAGATTTCACAACGCGCACACAAATGAAACTTATATTTATTTTTTCACAATTTTACAAAAAAGTTAATCACAGGAAACTGTATTAGATAGTTTTGAAAACAAAATTATATTATTTGAAGATTGTTTCTTATATATGATCATTCATTTCTAATGAGAAAAAAAAATTCGTAGTAGTTTAAATTTATATTTTTTATAAAGTAATCATTAATTTTATTTTCATTCTCCTCGAGGGAAGCGGTAGAAAAGTTTGAATATACCTAACTTATTTTTTATTTATTTATTTTAGGGAAATCAACAGCTTACATTTGGATTAATTTATACATTTATAATTTACCTAACTGAGAAACCAATTATAGATTTCCTCATTATATTATTATATAGTGTATCTAGAAATTAAACAGTGATCTTACAACATCTAAAAGATATTACATTATTATAACAAGAGGTAGGTAGTACATAATATATGTCATTACATTACATAATATATTGTTACATTTACACAGTTTTGTACTCATTTAATACATGTTTAATACACTTTTGAGAAAGTTTTTATATTAATTTTCGTCACTATTGAAAATATCCACATATATCAGACGGAATTTTATTATACTCGTACGTTGAACACGATCTTATAAGTAAAGCATTGTGGTTTGAATTTGTTTTACAGTGTTTTCCTTTAAAAATATCACACGAACGTGTGTGCCGTGTAGGTGCTTTCAAATCTATTCTGTTCAATAATTCAGGACAGTCAGTAATGTTATTTACAATTGCATATGTATATGGCAACATCACATCAGAGAATTGTCTACGTACACTCAACATATCAATTTTGTTGCATCAAGATAATTAAGGTATCTTATGATTTTTTTCTGAATCGATACAATTTTGTTTATATGTACTGCATAAAATGGAGACCACACAGTTTGTGAATTCTTTTGTATTTCTTACGATGAAACCAAGCATTTTAACTGGGTTATTTGTTATTTGATTGATATAACATTGATATTGTAATAAATAATATATTTATAATATAAACCGATTCGTGGTAAAGATTAACTGATAATAGCGATTAAGCATTAAGCTTTGCAATAACCTGCAAGCATCGGTACACTGGAGAAAAAATGTTAACGACAACTAAACTTTTCATTAAAAGCAAGAATAATGAACCATCCGATTTTTGCAAATTTTTGTACAAAAGAATACATTACATTTGCAATCCGATTAAAAATAATTGGATGAAGCATTTTCTTTTACTTTGGAAAACGTTTTCCAGAAAAGATTTTTAATGTATCGCGCGCGACGGCGTTATTAAATATTGAAAGAAAAGTCTTGAAAAAAGCGGGAATAGAATTCCCCGACGCCATTGATGATTAAAGCACGTCCCTTGCAACTAAATAAAGTTGGAGACCACAAGCAGGAAATACTTGGAACAAACGAAATTCTAACACCGTTATATATGCTTTTTTGCACATCTTCCATGTTCTGAACTCTTTAAGATAAAGTCAGATCAGGACACAATCGCTTGAATTATTTACTCTAAATATCTGTAATAAAATTTCACTTCCTGAATTTATCGAATTTCCTATTTTCTTTCAACTACTTTTCATCCATATTTTACGAATTTTAATTTTGGATCTTTAACCAAAACGCAAGGTTTATGTTTATTGATATTAATTTCATACAATTATTAACGTTTTAGCCCAGTTCTGCGTAAACAAATAATTTGATAAACCATCTATTCAAATTTGTACATTTTAAATAATTATTCTGCCATTTAAATCAGTTAATTAAAATAATGTTAATGAAACAAAAACCAACCCTGCGCATCATTCGCTGAAGATGTTAAATAATTTATGTATTTTTTTAGCATAATTAACATCAAGCCGGCAATGATGATGATGAACGAATGAAAATTAGATTAATATTTTAAGAAAATGATCTCTTTTTTGTAGTCACGTATTGTTACCGACAAATAAACGCCTAAAATTCACTGTCAGTTATACTGAGAATGAACCGTTGTTTGTACATACTTGGTCTCTTGTCTCTTTTGACATGACAGAACGAATGATTATCCTAATTTAGTATCCTTATGTCCTGCGTGAGAGTAAACATTATAATTCCAGATCCTAGTCGAAACAAGTTTCAAAGGGAACCCTCCTCAAAAACACCCAACTGTGTCTTGTGGTTCTGCCAAAGGTAGCAAAGTAATATTTTAATTAATGAAAGAATATTGACAATATTCAAAGAAAATTAAGAAAAAAAATTTAAAATAAAAATATTACGCTGTGACTGAGACTCAAAATCAGAACCTATCTAACGATAGCTTAGAATTAAAATATTGTATTTCCATAAATCATAACATTGAGAAAACTATAATTGAAAGTTTGCAAACCTTCGAAAAATAGATTTAGTTGGTTCTTGGTTCCATATTGTAGTATCTGTATCTGATGTAAATATAATATTTATATATAACATGTAAATATAACATGGAGTTTCGTTTAGCACAAAATTATGCATATTTAATATAAATTATTTTGGGAGGTACAATAGCTGTGCTCACAAAACACTGTCTGGAGAAATTACAATATATGTTGATATGTTATCCTTGATACGGAAATTTATATAAAAAAAAACATTGGCTGTCGTTGGTAAATTTCAGTACTTATTCAATTTCGGCAAAAATTGATACAATATTTTAGCTCTAAGCCATTACTGTACCATATCCGTTCTAGTAATTAACTCCTTCAACCAATTCATCAATTCACCGCAATTTTTATCAATGAATGTCTTACTTTTGAAAACTATTTTTATTATTTGATCAATTTTAATATTTTTGTTATTGGCATCTACCTTTTGTAATGTAAGCAAATTCTAACTGAATATAAATGCAAACAAAAGAAGATGTACTTTTTTTTCATTCTTTCATTGAGGGTTGTTTTTGATATTATCTTCTTTCGAGATTAGATAATATTTACATATTTAAAAATTAGTGCAGAGTTTTCGAATCTTACATATGGTTTTACACAACAGTTGACCCTGTAGTATATACAAGACATTTCTGGTCTAAAGCTCTTGATACCTGAACAAAACCCTTGACTCCGTGCCAAAACGGCCAATCAGTCCGATAGGGATTTAGGATTCGACTGTCGGACTGATTTAGGATTCGACTGTCGGAAAAACTGGTGTCATTGCCATCGGTGCACAATCGGGAAGCACGCCAAACATAGGTCCAACAACCATGGGTGCAAGATTAACATTTGTAACATAAAACGGGTCGTTTTAACGACACTGTCTTTATTAACAACTCGGCAGTGAAACTCTGTTTTTTAAAGAAAGACCAAAGATATTCAAATATAAGAGATATGCTATGGTGTCCGCCCGAACGTCGGCGGATTTACTTCCGAATGAGAATAGTTTGAATACGGAAAGAATTCGTTAATTTAGTTGATTTTTTTAAGGTGTACAAACTGTACAGTAATATTGGTCAACAATATCGGCGACACCGGGAAACACGGTCCCACCCAGTAAATGCGGATAGCACTTCTTCTTCTTCAATGGCGCTACAGCCCATTTCGAGCCTTGGCCTCCTTCAAAATAAGCCTCCATCGGATAGCACATCTGTTATATTCCAATATCTTTGAGAAAGACAAACATTCCCGAGTTACGAATAACCTGAAATATTTGAAATCTGTTGCTACCACAGTAAGCGGAAAATGTTGCTTGTGTCGTGGTGTAAGACTTAGCCAGCCGACGAATCGAACACGCGACGCCTGGTTGGGACTCAAACTCGATGCCAACTCGGCCACTGACCGTCTAAACCTATCTAACCTACTGGTCTAAATCTATAGTTTGCGTTTTCTCCCTCCTACATGAGGGATTAAAGGCCTAGAAAAGTTGTACGATACTTTGGGAGAAAAGTAATGAAATAAGGAAAAGGTAAATCATTTTAGAGACCTTTGCTTTTGTAGTGGTATAAATTTGGTTTTTCTTAGAAAGCTGAATATTGAAACAAAAAACATAATAGAATACATAAATTTAAAGGAAATTGATATTTTTAATCGCTAGGCACATAATATCCTTGGGGATTTGCAGGGTACGAGTGGACTGCGGGGTGGTGTTCCAAACTAGTCCTAAATACTTTTTTGAATATTTCGATACTATCGGTGTTCACAAATTCGTTCAAACGTGTCCTCTATAAATTAATTTACCTTTACATAGGCTTCCCAAAAGGAACTGTACTGATGAAAATAATTTATTTATAACAATTTGCGTTATTATCACGTACTCAGTTTTTATGTGAATACCGCACAAGAGTCCCAACTGCTCCCAGCCCGTGAGTCAGTGCGACTATGGCATCCCTAACCGGGGTATGTTGTGTGGCTGAAGGTAAATGTAAAGGAGAAGGAAATGGGAGTGAGGAAGCGGAAGTACCTACTACATTAGGAGCAGACGTTTAGTCTTAATTGTGGTTTGTGATCAAATTGGTTTTCTGAAATGTGGTCTTACACCAGGGCGATATTGAGAGTGTCTTCCACTCCGAAGTGGGCCGCAAATATACCTTAAGTTAAGAAAACACAAATCAATCAAATAAAATTCACTTGCGCACGCCGGAATTTGAACCTGCAACTTCCGGATCGCTAATCGAGAGCCTCGACCCTCGACCACAAGGACTCGGTTAAAAAATGTTAAATGTGTTTCCATTGAAAATCATAAAACAAACATTAATAGTTAGTTCACAAATGGGTATCTACTTACAGATATTTTTCGCGAGACTAATAATATCTATAGGTTATAAAAGATTTGTTCTCACATTTTATTGAGTTATAAAAAATAGTCGTATGTATAGGTTTGTTGTGATAATACGTCTATATCTCCGTTTTCTGAATTTAATTTCTCACACTTTGCGCACGTTGGAAATCTGTACAAAAAAAGTATTTTCCAAAAATTACCTTTAATTAATAATGTTCTAATAATTATTATAAGTAATAATTATTAGCCTGAAACACTCATCTATTTTGAAAAAATCTCCCGAGAAAAGATAGATGCCACCGACGTTTTCTCGGGAGATTTTTTCAATGTAGATGAGTGTTTCAGGCTAATGATTATTACTTATAATAATTGTTACCCTTTGTGCTTATAAGCAATAATTGTTACCATCTGTGCTATGCATAAAAATCTTGTCTTTAACATTAGTTTATCAATTAAAAATAATAATTAATATTTGACGAGTTAAAGTATTTCACCAAAAAATGTAGACATAATTTGTCTCGACGCCACCTAGTGTGAGATTTGGCACTTACAATGCTTTTCTCATATAAAAATAATGTTTGCAAGGTGGAAAAATGTAATAAGCAGTAATTGTTGAATGAAACTAGGATGTAGTGAATTATTTGACGGGCAGGAGATAAGCCGACGTAGCTCAGTGGACAGAGCATTTCACCGGAAATCAGAAGGACGCGGGTTCAAGCCCCGTCGGCGGCATATATCTTTTCTCGGGAGATTTTCAATGTAGATGAGTGTTTCAGGCTAATAATTATTACCTACTTATAATAATTGTATCCCTTTGAGATATGCATAAAAATCTTATCAATTAAAAATAATGTTTTAATACTTACTTGAATGAGTCACATAACTTCTCCTATAGAAATAACAAGCATGTTCCTATGTAATTTCAATTCAACCTTTTCTTACATATACAACACTCGTCCCTTTATTACTAGTCCCTTTATTACTATTTGTCTGGGTTGAATTGTGAATTTGCTGTGCGATGTTTGTACAATTCACGAACCTTCGGACACAATATATCCCTTTGATGTCTGATTCAATTTCACCTGGTCCCTATTAGTTCAGGGAAGGTGGGAGATGGATCCGTTGTTAGATTATATTAAACTCTGCTAAATCTTCTAAGCCGTGTTAACCCCTGAGGCCTCGAGCATATTTTGTCAGAAGGTCACAGTTCTTCCGGTTTGCAATAAAATCCAAATAAATGGAATATTTCTGAACCCATCGAAAATTTAAAAACTGTTTTTGAAAGTAGTTGAAATAAGCTTTCAAATTTTATTATTAGAAATAAATGTACACTTTTAGAAAAATTCAAATTTTTAATGCAACCATAAAAAATTTTTTGCTCATTTTCAACTAAAATTACAATTAATGAAAAAAATACATATTTCTTTTGTTAGAAAAATGTATTACAAACTTTAATTTGACCTCAATTTTTTGTCTTTTCATTTAAAAATAATTAATAAAAAATTCACTTATTTTTCCTCATAAGTAACTCTGGTTTCATGTTATATTCTCGTATATGGTCATTTTAGTTCTTCTGTTATTAATTTTAATGTTTTAATATAAAGCGTTGTATTTTTTTTCTTTTTAAAACCATATATTTCATGTTTCGCACCATGATGGTAAGGGAGATACAACGATTTCTTTGAGATACCTTTATGAGCTGTTCCCTAAAGCGAACATATTAGTCGGAGGAGTTAAGAAAGATAAAAGATAAAATTGAATATGTATCCAGTATGTTTCTTGCAAGAATTACTTCACAACTGAAAGGAAGTATCCACGAGAAAACACTAAAAAATAATATTGTTCTGAAGTGAACGTGGAACCGTTATTGCTTCAGTGAAAAACACGCTCAAGGTGGTAATTATTTTTATAGCTCTCTTAGAAATATACTAAAACCTTATTTGCAAAAGTACCTAGAATGGAAGAAAGAATACCTACCTTCAATTTACGTAGAATATTCAAGGCATTAACAATAATACTGTCTCGAATATACTATATAAATTAAAGTTATTTTTTCATTAATTCTTTGTCTGGGCAACAAAGAATTTTAAAAAGCTTTAATTGAAACAACAATATGGGATGTGTGGAATACTGAACTGAGTCAGAAGTCTATAATAAGCAGGCACGCAAAAATATTGAACAAATATAAACTTCCGAATTTCAGAACTCGTAACTCCATTTTATCGAATGCAAGGCATATTTTTCAAGCTGTGAAGAGGGGCCATAAAGATGATACGGGCGATATCACTTTAAAAGTGAAAACAAGGGCTGCGAGTAGCTGCCGGCAGTATGGGACCCCGGGGCACGTCTGCCACGGCTAGGGAGAAGATGGCACAGCACAGCGGCCGCTAATCTGGGGCAACTACGACTGCAGCTGAATGGTGTAAATAGCCTAGGGTGCGAATATCGAGCACATTAAATTATATCAAAAATGGAAGAATATAATATAATAGATGAAAATAATAATAAAATACTTAATTAGTCTAGGAAGATGATGGGTTTCAGGTGGCGCTGAAATACTTTTGAAATCTTAAAACTAATTAAGTTTTCATAATATATTATATTAAAATATTGAATCTCGTGAAAGCCTATCTTATTAGAATACCGAAATTTAATAAATTCCTTAGATAAGTAAAATGAATATCTCGAATTATTTTAGGGTTTTGCCTGTAACATGCTTAGTCACAGCTTGCTAGAATTTTAGATTAAAATCGGGAAATATATCTAACAGTATTAAAAATTAAAGTCATTTATCCTTTCTAGGTAGTAAGTACAAGTTTAGAAGGGGCTTGAAATCCACAGTGACTGTCAAGTTGAGACTCAAGCTGAACAAATTAGAAGGAAATACGTTCTGAAAATATAATTGAAAAACTTCATTGATATTTTTTAACACATTTTTTGTGAAAAGGTGACAGAATTTGATTTCTCACATCTGTTTAGGAAAATGTGCAACATAACTATCTCTTTGAAGCCTTGTATTCACTGTAAACAATGTTTCGGAAACCAAGTTTTTCAAAAAACATGTAAATGTTTACACAAACAACGTTTCGGGAACTTGGCTGTCCACACTCAGTTGTTTCAAATATGTCGCCTGATTTGATCTGTTTCAAATAATTATATTAATTTTAAAACGATGTTGTCGTCCCACACAACCGTAATGTTCATAAACAACTGAAACAAACGTCCACACTTGTAAACAGCTGTTGCGAAACTAATTTGTTTTCTAGCTCTCCACTCTAATCGGGGAGCACAGGAACATCGTGAGAAACACGTTCACATATTTCAGAAACATATTAAATTGTTTCAGAAACACTTAGATTTTTTTTCTGAAACAGTGTTTATAAACAATTGTTTCTCAGTGAATACATGGCTTTAACCGCACGCCCGTCATTTTTACTATGATAAAAAAATAGTGCTACGTTAATTTATATTGTTATCGCAAATTTTTCGAGTATTCACTGGATAAATTAAAAATACTTAAATAAATTGAAGTATTTTGTCAAGCTCGGATAATAATGAAGAAGCCAGATAAATAATTACGGGGAAAATACTTGAAGTTTTGCGCGCAATCATTACTGCCGCCTACCAAGTATCTTTCCACCACTTATGCCCAGTCTCGTGGCAAATATAAATCTCTTTGGCAAAGTCATAAAATATAATAAATGACATAAAAAGGAGAAAGTTTCAACGGCTCTCGTCTGCTTGAGAAAATCTCGACTATATTGAAAACAGATATCTCGAATGCCAAGTACGAAATGAAAGGAACAATGCCAAAAATATTTCCGCCGTAAACAAAGCCACAGGCGGAAGGAACAAACATTCTCCGCTGTCTAAAAGCTAAGCATTCCCAAAAATCTTCAATAATCTTTTGGATATTTTTTCATGATACGTACGTTAGGCTGGGCCGTCAATGAATGAAGTTTTTTTTTTTTTTTAAGTTTTATAAGTTTTTATTCCATTAAAAAAGAAAATAACATTTTCACTTACTTAACTAGAATATTGAATTTATTCATAGTTTTTACATTTCATAACCTTAAATTACATTAGATAGCAGTACTAACATTTACATAACATTATATTAACATACGATATTATTCACTTTCACTACTTTGTTTTTTGTGAATAAACATGAATAAATTTTTTTTGAATTTGCACATACTTTTTTCGTTTTTGATATCATCTGGAAGGCAATTATATAAGTTGGCCCCCTCGTGACTAATTGATTGCTTACCGTAGTTAGTATGAATGGTTTTTAAACGTATGTTATCGTGTTGTCGTGTAAAATGTTTGTGTACTTGGGACGTTTTTATGAATTCTGTGTTTGTATGTATGAGTTTATTATTTATTTTGTATATAAGGAGTTATATATTGTACTCGTATAGTTTTCTTAATGTTAGCAGTTTTGTTTCCAAATATAATTTTTTTGTGGATGTTTTGGATTCGTAGTGAAATAGTTTTTTGATTAGCTTATTTTGAATTACCTGTAATTCATTGATGTATGTTTCATACGCATTTCCCCAGATTTCAATCAGGTAATTTAGGTGTAAGTGTACGAGACTATAATATAAACTTTTTTAAATTTAATTGGTAATAGATATGATAACCGGCTAAAAACGCTAATTAAGGGTGGGATTTTATCTTTTACATCTTGTATGTGTTGTTTAAAAGTTAAATACTTGTCGATGCACAGCCCAAGATATTATTATTATTAAAGATTCCTCAAGAGGCGTATGGCTATTTAGGTTATAATATTAGTTTTATTTTTCAGATTCAAGTGCACTTTGGTCATATGCGAAAGCTTGTGACGTTGAAAAACTTTTTTGTTGTTTAATTTTTATTTATCATATCCATCGCTGAGTTACCAAACTGCCATTTTTGTATTTGGTATGCGGTATTACCACCGCTGACCTGGGAACTGTTTATAGTATACCCCAAGTGATTCGCTACGTTTGATGACTTAGCAGGGGTTCCCAGGTTTGTGGCTTGAGGTTTGTCCAAGTTTTGGCGGTCGATGAATCTGTCTCAAATTGTTGCCGGTCCGCAGATGTAAAAGGTTTTAAACAACCTGCACAAGAGGTTCGGAGTTCGAATATCAGTCGCGACCGTATCTTTTTATTTTCTGTGTCTTCTTCTGTTTCTTAATTGAGAATTGTTGATATTATTTTCATTAACAAAATTTGTTAATATTAGCGCTTTAACAGATTGTGAAAAACTAATTTATTTTTCGGTTCTGCTCTAAATCTCTAATCGACGCGACGGCTACTATTATTAAAAGTTGTAGACAAAAAAAAACAACGTTTTTTTAAAATACATACAACTATTACAAATATATGATATACATATAGTTTTGTCGGTAAATTAATTATTGAGCTTGGGGCAATCAAAAGAAAACTTAATTTTTTTCTAAGGTTAAGATTTCTGGTACAAATACAAAGATGTTTTGTTTTTTTTAATTGTTACTTTCAACTTTTGAACTGGCTTACAAATCTAAATTCTAAACAGCTTTGACGGGCCATCCTAACGTACGTAAATTGTATATTGGTACATACATTGGTACAAGGTCAATGTAAAAATGTTTTTTTTTTTAATATGAACGAATTTGTTTTGAACCTTTTCTTTTTCGTATAAACTACATATAAATTTGTTATGAATGAAATATGTGTGTTTTTGGATTGTGGATTAATGGCTTACCAATGGATTAATAATATTTTGCTGTGCTCTGCGTAAAAACACTTAATATTTTACTTGTGCTCGAATTTTTCGCGTTTCCGTAAATAATCTCTCCTCCCCTCGCGGCTGTTTACTTGTAAAGTAAATTCATTTGAAAAATACAACTTAAAGCTTCAAAATGGTTGAAATTTCGACAAACCACGGGCAAAAGCTCTAACCGCCTTAATAAAAGTGTTTTAAATTTTACACTACTGATAAGTAGAAATTTTAAATACGATTATTATTAAGTAATAATTTTAAACCAGGTTTTTACATGACGTTCTTTTGGAACGGTATATATTTTATCGGAAATTCGTAATTCGAAATTAAACGAAAGAAACGTACGTTCAATATAACGTATATCGAAATTATGCTATTCAAGAAGAGAACAAATTATACCGGGGAATTCAATTTCTATTGTACGGTTTTTAACATGGGTTCAATTTATTTCGATTAATTATGATTAACGTAATCAATCACCAATTAATTGAAAATCAAAATGATCCTTTTAAGTTATTTACCGAGCTACAATAGTAGTGATAAATTGCTCTTTCGACGGTAAATTGAAAACAGTAAATGTCAAACAGTGAGCAGTAAAGGTTACTTAGGCCAAATCGTCAATATTATGAGAGTTCACTTTCCTTTCTCTGTGTGGAAGTCGACACCAAACCCTTCACGAGGCACTGCGGGGGATTAATGTTATGACTATTACTGAGGTAGGGCTGCTGAATTTATTTATTTTGTAAATTGAATATCATGTTGTGTGTAATGTAGGAAATTAAAAAATATCTTTATTCAGAGGGTTTTTTTTAAATGTTTCTAGCTTTCACCCTTCAGGGGCAATAGACGCAATATTCACCAAAAAACACACGAGAACAACATATTTAGGAATCCAAATCAGAGTTACATTTTTTACCAGGGCTTTGAATGGAGATAAACAGCACTAAAATAATAATTATTTTAGAAAGCAATCACTTTGTGGTTTGAATATTTAATAACATAAAATACTTTTTTGTTTAAAACCAGGAGTTTTAACTAAAATAATTCATATAAAGTGATCATCGGAGAATCGAAAGAAGAGCACCCGATTAAATTCTTGGAGATAACTGAGAGAGTCAAAGAGGGCAAGAGAATATTTAAAATTAGTTTATTTCATATTTAAGAGATTTAATTATTACGATGCACTCGCTGAAAATATTGAAAGTTGGTTTGAAATTGAATGAAATATTCTGTTATTAGAATTGTTGTGGTAAAGCGTAAAACCTGTTCCACGGTTAGGAGAGTCTGGATATTTGAAGCCATCAGAAAATAAAAGAGAAGAGTAGGACCATTTAGATGATATAATGTCCTTAAAGTCAGGGTTAAAGCTTTAAGAATTTTCATATCTCATAGACTTAAAATATCTCTATGGAATTTTCATATCTCATAGATATAACGCGGTTGTATTCCGATTATGAAATCCGAAGTAACAGTTATTTTTATTTAATTTCTAATAATTTCTAAATAATGTGTTATATTTTCTTCCGCTTTTTTAATTAGTTTCCTTCATTAATTAATTTTTAATTTAAAGTGTGTAGTCTTCCAGAAGGTCGAACACATACTTTCCTAAACTGACTCTAGTTATACCGACTCTTAGCCACTCTCATCTATCCCAATCAGACAGTCTTTACTAATTAATGTCATCACAACCCATTTCAAGCGATCTCTGTTTGTCTTTCCTATCA
Source organism: Limnephilus lunatus (assembly GCA_917563855.2). Lineage (NCBI taxonomy): Eukaryota > Metazoa > Arthropoda > Insecta > Trichoptera > Limnephilidae > Limnephilus > Limnephilus lunatus. The sequence goes on along the minus strand of OU830598.1, from coordinate 69,799,968 downwards.
AGAATGACAATCGATGATGTTAGTGATTTATGTTTACCACGGTCATTTTTGTAAGGGTCGGAGTCTGAAAGTATATCGTGTGAATACTTTGCGAAGCTAAAAAAAATATTATATTTTGACTTTTCCAACAGATCAAAACACGGACGACTTATCGTAATTCATTTCAAAAGTTATGTCTCTTCTTGAAATACTAGAAATGTCTCACGCAAGACTTAATGGTCAGAAATCATCTTTGATCACTTCCGCGCACAAAATACTTAAATTCACAACTTTATTATGACTCCTCAAGACGCTACGAGCTTTATGATTTACTGAAGTGTTTGTAACAATTACTTTGCTGAGTTTCCGTCATATATTCAAATTTGTGTCACACGTCCGTGCGTATTTCGATCCCCAACGTTCTCAGATAATAGCACCGTTAATATTGAATTACCGTCGTGCTGTTGTAAGTTCTCTTTCTGTTCCGTGCTTCCTTCACGAATAAGAGGGAGAAGTTAAAATTGAACTATCAGCGGTAAGCATTCAATATATTATGATGAAGTCTTTTGTATCAGAGAGTCAAAACTAATTGAAAAGTCTAGTACGAATACCAACCAGACTAAAGCAGCTTTCTATGAAACATTCGTTTTTCTTTTATTTTTGTTGTGTGTCTGTCCTAAGTAACTCTGTTTAGATGAAATACATTTTTCCTTGATTCTCTTATTTTACAGTAGCTCCATAAAGGAGGTCCTGGGGTAAATAATTTCCCTCAGTGCCTATATCATCTTAGGAGATGCTGTGTGGAGGGTCTTTTTAAGGGAAGGGGGGTAGGAAGTTCTGGGAAGGAAAAGGGTATGAGGGGTGGGTAGGAATCGGGGGGTCAATGTATCCAGAAATGACAGTTATAGTGTCACTTTCAAAATTTGTTCATTGTGTGAAGAATTCAGACAAGCGATAAAAACCTATATAATAATCATTTTCAAAAAAAAAATTGTCATTTTCAAATTTGGAACTGATTTCGCAAGAGTTCAGACAGTTCAGACCATCCCATGTTTTTTCACAGGTCTGCGCTAATGTTTTAATATTTTATCCAAGTTTAGAGACCGGTCAGGGGTGCGTGAAGCCGACAATATAACACTGGCGGTAACTATTCCTGATAATTAACATATTATTGCAGTGTGTATTAGATAGTGTAAGTGCAATAACAAGTTCTTTAATGCTGTATTCAAGCAATGCATCTGTGTGAGTATGTACTGTGTTCGTGTCAACTCTGGATGCTATCCCTAGAAATGGGTTTTAGACCTCTCTGATCTATTCAAAATCAATGGTAGAAATTTATGAATCCTCGCCGATTGCGTGGCATTAGCCTGTAAAACTGTACATTTCGGTGTTGAACTAATAATTGGGGCGGAGTGGGATGATAATCTTTTCCGGCAATTCTGATATTCTGTTTTCAGAACTAATTAACTTATTCCCAGTCGGGTTCACCCCCTTTACCCTTTCTATGTATAATACTATGCTAATAGAGCCCTGCGGCCACTTGGTCTATTGATTGTTAATCGGAAATATAATTGGATCCTTTAAATCCCAAAATAAATCATTTTACCGACGGATTCTTCCTCGTTTTCCCATACAATTCTATTCGGATTAATTCTGATTGTTATGACATGAGTACCGTAATATATGCGTAAACGCAGTACTCGTACTTAGTAATTGCTTACATACAGCATATTTCAAACTTAATATTTGACCTATATTCAAATAATAAAAATAACATAGCATAAACATTTTTTCTCAATTTCGATTCGAGCGATCCCATAGTACTGGACCCATTCGGAATCGGGGAGAGTAAAGTACTTTAGGGTGTTGACCAATAAAAACCATAATCAGTAGCCATCAACGGTCCGAAAGTACAATTTTACAGAACGAAGCGACGCAGAGAACAGAGCAACGTCTTTTCGGCCCGAAATCCAGGCGGCAACTGACAGTGAATATACCACGCGCTATCGGCCCTTCTGCAGAAGGCCTAGGGATTATATTTGCAGTTCGGTAAAGAAACTGAATTTGCCACATTAAACAATAAAACCGTCTCCGAAAAGGGGTTTGTAAATAGGAGAGTTTGGACTTGAAAGTTTTTTCTAATACTTGTAAAAAAAAGACCGATATTTTTAAGGGCCAATATATGTTCTACGCGCAGTATTTCATTGAAGCATCTATAATAATTCTTAGCGATCAAATTTTCAAAACATGTGATTCTGTATGATTTTGCATTAGTATGGCTTCATCTTAATTCGATGATAGTCTACATTTGCTACCTCTTTCTAGCCATAGCAGTACGGCTCGGTTAATCAGCCAGTATTTTATTTCATAGTGGAAATGAGTTGGCTAGCTGAAAATAGTTTTTAGCCGACACTGCTTGTCCAATACCTACTGATTTATATTATGTTTTCAGTTGAATAAAATGTCATACGCACGGGGTTGTAAAACACGTACACTAAGAATTTTAACCACCGATTCTTGAGCATATTTTAAGTAAAAATATAGGTGTCATTTTGCTGTCCGATGATAAAAAAACAGTGAAAATTAACAAATAAAAATAAATTCAATTGAAAACATTTTTAAAAATCCATCGCTTGTCGCAACTGAGCAGTTCGGTAGATATTAATGGCCATTATGGCGAATCGGTTTAATTAATAAACACTACATCTCATTCCAGCAGCACGTTAACACACCGCCATGTATATGAGTCGGATCAACGGCGGCGTATGGTAGATTTTTCTTTTTAATAGAAAAAATATCATCGGACAGCAAAATGTCATCTACTTTTTGTATTCCAAATGTGCTTAGGAGACGCTGATTTAAGTCAGATACGCTGCGTACGTCAAACGTATGTCTGACAATGTTATATTGTCATGAAAACAAGCTTATGGGTCCGAGTGGTTAAAATCTTTCGGGTACTTGCCATTACACCCGGTATAGGTATTGAATCATCTCTAAATCATATTGTATCTGTGTGGACATTACAATGTGTAACCATACCTAAAAAGCGAGTATAAGTTTATACGGTTTACTTTTACTCGTATAAGTACTTGAGTATCTTTTGATGATATGTGAAAATAATGATGCAAAAATCAATTGTAGTGTAATAATAAATATATTTAACAAATATAATAACCCATAAACATTGCAACGCCCCAGTATATTTGGGTCTCTGTTCTCTGTGGTGACTGCAGGCGGGATGTTCCAAAGTAGTTCGAATTTTTTTTTTATCTTTTCGATGCCATAGGGATAGGCTATAGGTGTGCACAATTACAAAAATTATTTGCCTGGAACCATGTATTCGAGTTATCAGTTGCTTCAGCACACAGATTATAATGTTCGCATTTTAGAAAGATTTGAGTGAACGCTTTTCCGCTTTCCCTTACCACGTTGTGGATACTAATTGAAAACACTCATTTCGACATTTCAAGCAGTGAGTTCCTAATGAATTTTCTGATTAATTGCGACTTTATGGTGGCACTAAAAATACGATTATTGCTTTACCAAATGCCGTGACCTATCTGCGAATGAAAGAACCGATAAAATATCTGATTGATTGTAGATACATAACTCGTATTTATTATTTCCGTAATGGGTTCATTCAACGATTTTTATTAAAGACAAATATTTCTACGTTACCAATTACCGGCCAATATTTGATGAACGGAAGATAAACCTAAGTGCATAATATAATTGGGTTTAGAATGTAGGTAACCAGATATGCCCAAAATTAAAAACCTTATATTTTACCTAAAATCTAAATTGTGCGCGTGCACAGATCACGGTAACTAATTGTATTAAATTAAGGCGATTATTTAATATTCCGGTTACTTTAAGTTTTGTTTTGTGATCGAAAAAATCGTTAAAAACCAAACGATCAATTTCAATCCAATTTAACACCGCCGGATAAAGCTTGAAAACCAAAACGAAAACACATTTTAAAATAATGCAAATAAATTGTGGTATTAAAACAATGTTACCTTCGTATATGTGTAAAGTTACACGTGTAAAGTTTTATGATTGGAAAATTCATTAAAACCCACAAAATAAACGGTAACAGGGTGTGTAATTTATATGTGTAACCGAGGTGATTTATCTGCGAAACGGGCTTTATAAATCTCACGTAATTCGAGCGAGGGTGGAGCCTTCGCCGAAAAAATAAATGCAGGGCGGATGGACTTAACTCCGCTGAGATGTGGCGAGGAGAGGCCAGAGAGGTGTGTCTCAACATTCTGACAGGGTGAACCAAAAGAGGTTCGTGGTACGTTCTAACAGGGTGAAATAAACGAGGTACGTCCTAACAGGGTGAAATGAAAGGCCAGACACACCCCCGGCCCGCCACAGCGTAAAAATAACGACGATGACTAAAAGCTCTGCCGCTTTCGTAATATAATATAACCCCTCTCACTGAACCTTTACAACATATTATTACTGCAGGGTATTCCGACAAAACCGATCCGGCCACAGAGCGTACTAAGGAAATTAAGGTTTATTAATTTAGAGCAAAAATATTACGGATTATTATTGGCGGTCACAATAACTGATTAGATTATTTCCGAGTAGGCAAATATTATCCTCGCAAAAATTGGAATATTCATTATTTAACTGAGAGATATGTTTTATTACTATCTTTTAATGCTATGAAAAAATAAAACTAACTGCGTTAAGCCTTGGCAACCCGAATTTCTACCGATTTCTTAGATATCTCCCTTAAACATTCGAAGTTTTTAAGCTTTTTAAAAAAATACATGTTATTTTTGAAGATAATGTCTAGATGCTGCCACCCACGCCGAAACGCAAATTATATGAAATTCCCGCGATAGAAAAAAAATCGCAAATAATGCTCCAAAAATTATTAAAAACAAGTCTGTTTCTATTATCTTATAAATTATATTTATGAAAAAATTCACAATGTTTCTTTAAATGATACTTAAGATGCTTCCCACGAGATTTTCGCTCTATTTTAAACGAGTCGTGTTTTATTAAACATTTTCGCAATTTTCGCATCGTTTTGGTCGCTGTAAATGTTAGCGCGCTCCTCTAACATTCGTAATTTCGTACCTCTCCATCTTCTTCTTTTCGAGCCTGGTTGCGGAGCCTTAATCTTAGTTACAGAGAGAGATCATTTAATTGATTTTCCCGCACAGACACGGTGTTTCTACTTATGTCGACAGAATAGCACTTATTCCGAAACATGGGAACACCTCAGGACAGGTTCACCTAGTGAGGTGTTCACAAAATACTATTACTAACCTATTTACATACAGTTACGGATATTTTTTTATTGCTAAACTTATTACCTATGTAAAGTGTATATTCAATAATAGAAATAAATAAAAATAAATAAAGCGTCAATGTATAAAACAAGCATTTGTCTTATAAATAAATTAAATTAAAATATTTATATATATTAAACATTCATCAATGCCGAAGGGATGGGTATGGAAAAGGACAGTAACCGAAATAATAAGTTGCTCTGAACATTTTTTTAAACATATGTTGTTTACCGTATCAGAATTTCATTTTGAAATGTTGCAATGTTGCTAGGGATGTTAAGAGAAAGATTTATAGATTTGGGCGAAAAAGGGGTCCTTGAGGAATTGTGGTATCCCAGTGAGCATTCATACAAAATAATTGTTTTTTAGAGTAGCAATGAGCTTTTTAAAGAACACATATATATTTTATTTATTTATTGCTTCTTCACAATAAAAATAATTATTAACCCACTAGGGTTCGGGTTTCTAATATCTTTGGGTTCGCCTGTATCGGGGTTATTAATTTCATAATTTATTAAAAATAACACGCATAAATATCGGTCAAGTACAAGCAAAATAATAAAATTAAATAAAAATGACAATGAAAAAAAAGGACGAAATTTGTGGCATAAATTTACAACACTTGAAAATGATTTATTTTGCAGTCTGTCAATCCATTATTGAGTATGGTATCATAGCATGGGGAGGCGGTACTGTATCAGCACTAGACCCAATCATAAAGGCAGAAAAAACTATTATAAAAATAATTCTTAGACTACCTCTCCTTACAGACTCGAACTTAATCTTCAAGATTATGAATGTGTTTGACGTTCGGCAGATATATGCAAAAACAATCCTCACTCATCTATACACAAATATGCATAAATACTATGAAAAAAGATTAAATACTCGCTGTACTCGTAACAATTACAAAGATCTACTACAAATTCCCATAACTCATACTACTTTTGGTCAACGAAGTTTCATATACCTTGCAACAAGACTTTACAACATTCTTCCAATTAGTATAAAAAAATGTGATACACAATTTTTTTTTTTAAAAAACATAAAAATTTGGATAAAAAATAATGATAGAGCCTTTACCGGTGCACTTACCCAAATTCGAAATTAGTAATGAACCAATCCTGCTATTATTGTACCAATCTTATTTTTATTAATGCAACCTATCGATTGTGTGATTATAATCTAATATAAGTGTAGGTATGTTTCACAGTATTATAAATTGATGTAAAATTACTGCCTCAACACAGGCAAAGCCTAGTGAGGCAGGCTACGTGATACCTAAATTTATAATTATAAATCTCTATTATTTAAGTACCTACTGTTCATATGCAAATTTTTATTTTCTTTTATTTACTTTTGTACTTAAGCATTTAAACTATTATAAGATGTACTTCTTTTTTTGTAGTTATAAATCTTTAAATTTTTGTTCAATAAAGATTATTATTATTATTATTAAATAATATATGAATTAACAACTATTTTCAACAACAGAGAAAATTAAAAAATAAATAAACATAAAATTAAAAAATATTGAAGTGACTGATACTGCCACAGCCAAACAAACCGGCCGCTGCCAAAAACTTCATAAAAAAATTGAATAACATCATATTTACCGACATTTTTGTCATTCACTTAAAAAATTTGCTTTAAGAAAAAATCAAAAGTTCCAGTAAATGTTAAGAGTACACTCGTAAATTCTGCATAAATGTAAAAATAATAACCACATTTATTCGTGGTTTTACGAGGTCAGCTTTCTTCTTATTAATTAGATTTACTACTTTTGTTTATCGGTGCACAGGTGTAGGTGTATGGTGCATGAGTGATTTGAAATTATATTCCTGCGTAGTGTATAATTATTCAAGTTCAATGAACTTTTGATTTTCAAAATTGGAACTTGTAAGTATATAAATCACAAAGGAAAACAAAAATATTTTATTAATTAAGAATTCCTTATTGGAAATGTATATTTTATTTGTTTAAATGTTTTGACCGAATTTTATATCTAAATCTGAATCAATTTTTATGATTTACCAATGTAGTCTAAACGAAACATGAAAGAGAACAAAACACAGAAAATAAAAAGGTAACGGTCGCAACTGGAAATCGAACTTATTATTTGTTAGCACAAATTATTTGTCCGAAGAAAATATAATTATACCTCCTATAAAGAAAATTAACAATATTAATTTCTGATGGGCAGAGATCCTTAGGTAAATATTTTATAAATATATTCAGCTTCACTAATCCTATAACATCCTGTGATTTTTGCGGGTTTGCGTTGGTTTAAAATAAAATAACATAAATGATTGAAAAAATGAATCTTTACATGATTCAGCATTACAAAGTACAAAACGTCTTTTAAAGCACTGTCATCTTTAATCTAATTCTCAGCTTTGATTATGAAAATTAAAACTTTTCCAAGAATATTTGATTCGTCATCCGCTTTGATATTAGATATTACAGAGTAGGGATGGGTTACCCACGCAAAAAAATTAAAAGGTTTAATATCTTACCGGGAAAAGATAATCAAATTAGGGTCCGTCGAACTTCGCCTTGTGACGAATTTTCGCTTCGTAAACTCACTGTCGTTTTGGGTCAGGTAAACTGCTATTACTTTGGGAAACTTGAAAAAGTTTTATGATAGTTTATTCTGCCCGTGGATTGTGAAACACTAAAATACATAATCCAGCAAGCGAGTTAAGGCAATTTAAAAAATGCTGTATTAGATATTTTTCTTGGGTTAAACCAAATAGTAGGTTAAACCATAAAATTATTTGGTTTATAAGCAGATATTTCAAGTTACGACTGAATTGCGTGATTCAGACAGTGGTGGGATCGTGAAAGGATGTCACGTGGGATAATTTTTTGCAAACCGAACTATGAAGAAATTATAGTTGTAAATCATTTTAGTTATAACCTAATAACATTGGAAGATTGATAGATCATACATTTTTTAAATTTTAATATTAGAAAGTCAACTTAATCTTTTTTTTTCATATGTATACCTCACAAGAGTCCCAGCTGCTCCCGCCTGGAGCCAGTGAGTCTATTGCATCCCCAATTTCGGTATGTTGTGAGGCTGAAGGTAGTGGGAAAGGGAAGGAGATGGGAAAGACAAAGGTAGGAAAGTACCTGGCTATTCAGATCTGGTCACCAAACACATCTAAAGCCATTTCAAGCAACGTTTCAATTCTGAATGGTGGTCTTACACCAGGGCGATACGAAGAGTATCTTCCACTCTGGAACGTGCCGCAAATATACCTACTATATTCATTTAAATGAATTAATCGTGAAATAACAAAATTAATCAAATAAAATTTGTTCACCCACGCCGGAATTTGATCCCGCGACCTTCGAAATGCCAGTCAAAAGCCTTACCGCTGGACCACGCCAACCGCCAAATATACAATATAAAATTGAATGTACGTTTGCTTGCTTGCTTGTTTATTTGTCATTGCTATATAAAGCGTAGGAAATGTTTGAAACTATCAAAATATCTTCTTTCCACCCTAATTTTCTGGATTATTACAACTAAATGAAAATACATCTCAAAGTTTTTTCATCATTACAAAAACTCTTACAAAACTGTCAAACATGTCACAATTTGTGAATGATATTTTGAAAAACAATCATTTTTTCAATTATATATTCATATTGAATTGAGTAAATTCAAAAAATTCATGGCTTAGATTTGTTCTTAAACTTTTAATGCTTCAGCTCTTTCTTACACACTAAAAAACAACAGTCGAAAATGAAACAAACGGTGAACATATGTCTGCACCCCTCCATTCCCTTCGCCGCAATAAGATATACCTATTTCCTCCAAAGAAAAAAAATTAGTACTTTGGAGGGAACCAAAGATATTCAAATACACAAGAGATATTCTTTGATCACTATGATGTCCGCGCGACTGTCGCCGAACTATTACATAATCAGCTTAGTTTGCATACAAAAAGAATTGGTTCATTTCCTTGATTTTTGAAGGTGTGCATTAGTATTGGTTAACAATATAGTTTGAATACGGAAAGAATTCGTTAATTTAGTTTAGCGTTCGTTTAGTTTAATCGTTAATTATTCGTTCATTCAGTTTATTCGTTAATTGGTAAAACAATATCATATGTTCAATACAATATATTCCGGTAAATTTTGATATAATTATACATGACAATTCTAAAGATCACAAAAAAAATAACTCTAAAATAAACTGTTCCACATTAAAAATTTCGAATAAGATTAAATACTTAGGAATAACAATAGACAAAAACCTGAACTGGAAAGATCAAATCAACCTTACCGTTAACAAAATAAGGAAATTAATTTACATATTTTTAAATATCCGAAACTTTCTCTCATTAGAAAATCTAACATCAGTCTACCATGCTATAGTACAGTCAAATCTCCAATACTCTGTAGTAAGCTGGGGTGCTGCATACAAAACAAATCTACTCCCTGTTGAAATTGTGCAACGTCTAATTATAAAAATTATATTGAAAACACGAAGAGATTATCCAACTCACCTTATTATTGAAGAATTTCAAGTATTAAAATTCAATGATCCAGTTCGAAAAAATATAATAATCCAAATAATAAAAGAAAAACAAAATCATAGCTTTTTAACTGAAAGTCGTACTCGTCAAAAACATATATTTCCAACACAAAAATGTAACACCTCATTTGCACAACATCATTACACATATCTAGGAAAAAAATACTCCAATAGCCTACTTGAAAAAATAAGAACAATCGAAGACGATAAATGCCTACTAAAAGCTATTAAAGAGCAATTTAAAGTAAAAATAACAAATTGATAAAATTTATCATCATAACTTGTAAATTTGTTTCTTTTTTAAGTATCTACCACAATTAAATTAAAAGATACAAAATATATTTTGTAAATATATTTTAAATATTTTCTCATCCCGATACTCGTCCCTCTTCTAATCACAAGCGTCTGCTTCTATAGAAGAGAAATATCATACAAAAAAAAAAAATCTGTGAAAATTTATTATTTAGTTTATTTGTATCAAAAAAGGTTATTTTGAAATATAAATATTACATTTTATATGTTATTTTTGCTGTATAAATAATGTATCTTATGTAATAAATAAATGAAAAAAAAAAAAATATATATTTATATATTTTTTTCATTTATTTATTAATATATTTATTATTTATATATATATTTATATATATCGGCGACACCCGGAAGCGCATTCCCACCTAATAAAAACTGTGGATAGCACATCTCCTTATATTTCAATATCTTTGGAGGGAACAAACATATGTATATTGTGTGTCTCATCTTTTGTCTCACCATTATTTAACGTGTAAGAAAGAGCTGCAGCATTATTGTGATAAGGAACGTATGTTTATTACCTTTTTTGTGCAGTCACTGTACGGTAATCGTGAATCGTCACGTTAATAAAAACGCTGCTTGGGTATTATGTTTTACCGAATCTTACAAAAGAGGCTTGGTAGCTATCGCATTAAGCTGTAAAAAATAAAATAAACATGAATCCTACACTTTTATTTTCATGAATAGATCACCGAATTCGGCCGGGTTTATGGTAAGATAGGATGTAAATAAATAGCGATCGAATCAGCGAATTGTTAGTGCCTAATCGTGGACGGTCGTAACCCCCGTACCCCTCTATTTGGCTCAGTATGAGTATGGCTTACGAGTAATAATATAACTCTATTCCGGAGTAAGCCTTTCAACTAGACTGATGAACTGATTATGGCATCGTTAATTGAATTTCAAAAAGCATCCGTATCGCAGGTTTGTGCTCAAATGAATTTGCACCACGTACAGGGTGTCACGTTCAATCATACAATACCATTGTTATTACTCGTACTACCTACCATTGAACTTGTAACGTCTCCTTCGATATATTCGTTGATTGTAAGAAAGAGGAACAGGTTAAAATTATTTATAACGGAATATCTATAAGCATAATTAGTAATCAAAAATGGTTCCGCGACTTTCATCCCACGACTAAACATCCCCGATAAAATATATATTAAAACCTAACCTAACAAAAAAAGGACAAAAATAAAACAGACATCCTGTATATACAATAAATTATTCTACAGAAATTGTAAAATGGGACAAAAATACTGCAGACATCCTGTAAAGTTAGGTTAGGTTGGGTTTTAGTAGATATTCTGTTGAAGGAAGTTTTGTCCGTATTATATTTTGTCGGGGATATTTTGACGGGAATATTTTGTCGTGGGTGTCACATCTCTATGAATAAACTATGACTAGATTATTGTAACATGTCTATGGTCTACTTCACTTGTGTAATGTCAGGGAGCTAATAAAGAGCTGAATAAAATGTCGTCTGTGTAATAAGTCACAAGTGTTTTAATATCATAAAACCCACATTGAAACATGGTGTCAGAAGTGGGATATAGGTGCAGTCATTTTGCAAAATAATCGTCCAATTGCATATAGTTCTAAAACAATGACGCAGTCGCAGGAAAATTATGCTCAAATTGAAAAAGAATTATTTGCCATACAATTTGGTTGTAATAAGTTTCACCAATATGTTTACGGTAACAGAGTGACAGTACAGACTGATCACAAACCTTTAGTCTATTTATTTAAAAAACCTTTGCATGATGTACCTGCCAGATTGCAACGTATGATGTTAGCACTTCAATCTTATGATTTAAATGTTGTACATGTCCCAGGTAAAGAAATGTATATTTCGGATACTTTGTCTAGAGCCGCTTTGAAAGATCATTATATACCTGATTATGAGTCTGATCTACATTGTCATGTCAATTCAGTCTATATGAACTTAGCTATCACTGAAGAATATCGTAAAAAAATAAGTAATGCTACCGCATTGGATGAAGCTATGCAAACATTGAAAAAATATTATTACGAAGGTTGGCCAAATGGTAAAGATAAAGTTCACTGTATGTTAAAATCATATTATAACTTTCAAGACGAAATTAATGTCATTAATGATTTGATTTTTAAGGGTAATAAATTAATAGTTCCACAATCTCTGAGAAAAGAAATGTTAAATAAGATACACGAAGGACATCAAGGAATAAACAAATGTCTAAGATTAGCTAGAGATATTTTATATTGGCCTAATATTACTGTGGATGTCAAAAATTTAATTGAACAGTGTCAAGTATGTAATAAATTTAAAGTATCTAATCAGAAAGAGCCATTAATAAATTATGAAATAAATAAGTTTCCATGGCAACAAGTCGGTATTGATTTAATGTATTTTAATAATGTAATTTATCTCATTGTAACAGACTACTATTCAAAGTTTATAGAAATTGCTTTATTGAATAAGGATTCTACATCCAAAAATGTAATAATACACTTAAAATCTATTTTTTCGCGTCATGGTATTCCAATGTCTTTAGTATCAGATGGTGGACCGCCATTTCAATCTATTGAATTTAAATCATTTTTATATGATTGGGATATAGAACACGTAGTTACAAGTCCATATCATTCACAATCTAATGGTCAGGCAGAGAGTTCTGTAAAAATTGTAAAAAATATTCTAAAAAAGTGTAAAGAAACAAATGCAGATCCTTATATCGCTTTATTGCATTATAGGAACACACCGAAAGCCAACTTACCGTCACCTGCTCAATTATTAATGTCTAGAACTTTGAGAATGAATATTCCTTTAACTCAAATTAAATTAAAACCTAAGGTTGTAAGATTTTCAGATTATAAAAAGTGTGTTGATAAAAATAATTCAAAAAATTCCAAATATTATAATGAAAATGTAAAACCATTGTCTTTGTTAAAAACAGGGGATCATGTATACTTTAAGAAAAATCCCAAAAGTAATTGGCTACCAGCTGTCGTTAAAGATATATTAAAATGTAACAGGTCTTATATTATTGAAGATAATTATGGTAATAGGTATAGACGAAATAGAATACATTTAAGACTCAGATACAATACTGGAATCAATAATGACCATCTGTCCATGCGATCTAATCCAGCACAAGAAGCGAAAGAAGCTGGAGATGAGGGACAGGTGGGAGAAAATAATTCACAAAATCCATATATTACGAGATATGGAAGAGTTGTCAAACAACCGGATAGGTATTGTGACATATGAAATTTTAATGTATTTTATGTTTTATTTTATTTTATAAATTAAGAAGGGGGATGTCACATCTCTATGAATAAACTATGACTAGATTATTGTAACATGTCTATGGTCTACTTCACTTGTGTAATGTCAGGGAGCTAATAAAGAGCTGAATAAAATGTCGTCTGTGTAATAAGTCACAAGTGTTTTAATATCATAAAACCCACATTGAAACAGCGGGATGAAAACATGCATTATGTTGATGATGCCAATTTTTTTAAAATTAGTTATTGCTCCTCGTGTTAGACGGTTCTAAAAAGCTCTTAGAATTTTTAATGGTTATATTTTATGTCAAATTTCTATGTGTTTTACTGCAACATAATTAGTTTTCGAAGTAAAAACTTCTTTAACGCCGTTGTGATTTGAAACTCGATGAATCGAAAAATAGCGACATTAAAAAGACACAAACACACACATCTATATGATTTGGCCTGCGAGAGAGAATCGGTCTCCTATTTGTGCGGTGCTTCGTAGCCTCCCCACTCTTGTCTACTTTAGTTTTCGAAGGTTTCACTTCTACCGCTTGTGAATCGCACACTCTGATTTTTTTAACATTAGCTCTACACAAGAGGCCCTGAGGAAAACAAAACTCCAGCGCCTATGCCATTCTTGGGGATGTTGTATGGAGGGTCTTTTTATAAAGAAAGGAAAAAAGTTCTGTGAAGAAAAAAGGTATGACGGATAGTATCTGGGGGTCAATGTTTCCAGGAGTGACGGGCGCATGAATCCATCCCTCCCGCCGCGGTGCAATGCTATGGATCCAGAGAGTTCGGCTGGAGAGATCTAGGTCTAGATCTATCAACACCTAAAAACCTCACCCCATTAACCCGGACACCCCTGCTAAGTCACCAAACGTGGCGAACCTCTTGGGGTGGCCTATGGCAGGGGTTTTAATTATCAAATAAATGGTTTTTGGGGCGGCGCGTCACCCATACCCGCCTCCCAAATTGATATAATTGTTTGTCTACTAACTTGTAAAGAACATAACTTTTTTTTATTAACTCCGAACTAAAAAACTTCATTTATTATCATTATTTCAAAGGAAATTTACATAACTTTCAAGGACAGACTTATTGATGTAATTTTTTTAGCATAGAATCAAAACGCACATTATTTTTAATCGTATTCGTGTTATTTGTTATAACACGGGCATATGGTCGTCGAAATGGTGGTCGAAAAATCCACAAATAATGTATCCTTCAAAGCATTGATAAAGAAAAAAAAATTATTTTAACCGCAGTTATTAATATTTAATTTACGGTGCTCCAGATTTCATGTCCGGGTTGAATCTTTCCCAAATGAAAGACTAAACCCTTCCACACACTTTTCCACAAATGAATATCTAGTAAATTAACGCAATGTAATTGCACTATATAAGAATAAAACAATACAAGAACAATACGTCAATCCACCAGAAACATAATGGGAAAATATTTCACCGACTCCAGATATTTTCATATCAGAGGGTTCGGCTCTGATGAAATCCTAACTGGTCCGATAAATCCTACTGATCCCTCAATATAAATATTTAAAAAATCTTTCGTAATCCTACATGTATTTAAAATGACCGACTTTTGCATTTTTATGTACAAATTTTTTGACAAATCTAATACGCCTAAATTTTGAATGAGAGAGCTTGGTATAATGCCAGTAGCCGAAATAACAAATGGTAATATTTTTATAGTCTGAGAATGCCAAATTCTTTTAATTTCATTTCCTAAATCTGTATATTTTCTTATTTTTTCAGAAACAGTTTTCTGAATATTACAAGAATTTGGTATAGCGACATCAATGATATAAGTTATTTTCTTAATTTTGTCATGTAAAACTATATCGGGTCTATTATGACTAATTGTTCTGTCTGTCAGAATAGTTTTATCATAATAAATTTTGTAAAATTCATTTTCTAAAAATGAATTTGGTTCATATTCATAATATGGTACATTACGGCAGTCAATCAAGTTATGTTTAATTACCAAACTTTGGTGAATTATTTTTAAAACTTGATTGTGCCTAAATGTATACTCGGACGGCGCTAATACAGAACATCCCGATATAATATGTTCTATAGTTTCCGGAAAAGCCAAACATTTTCTACATAAATCATCAATTTGATTTGCATCTTTGATGATATGCTTCCTATAATTTTTAGTATTAATGACTCTATCTTGTATGGCAAGCATAAAGCCTTCTATTTCTGCGCTCAACTCTCCAATACTCAACCATTTGTTTGACGAAAATTTGTCAACATATGTTTGGTTGAGATAATTGAAGTGTTTTGCGTGAAGAATTTTATTTGACCAGGAATCTAATAATTCCTGGTTGGTATTTATAAGAATGCTGGCATTCTCGTCGTATAAATTTAATGGTGAAATATTTCTATCTGCCTTGCATATTATTTTGTGCATTTCTGAACTATCAGCTTTCCTATGGAAAAAATTTCTTAGCATTTCTACCTGATTATGTTTTAAAGATGTTATTTTGACTATACCTCTACCTCCTAAATTTCTGGGTAAATTAATACGTTCTATAGCTGAATTTGGATGATGGCAATGAAATTTAGTTAATGTAGTTCTAATTAATCGTTCTAAGCTATCTAAATCTGTATTAGACCATTTAATTATGCCAAATGAGTAAGTTAATAGAGGTATTGCCCAAGTATTTATCGCCTTTACTAAATTTTTAGCAGATAGATTGCATTTCAAAATTTTTCTGATCCTAGTTTTAAATTTAATCCTAATATCATTTTTAATACTAGTATGATCTAATCTATTTGATTGCGGATATCCTAAATATTTATAAACCTCACCCCCTTTCATACTTTCAATTTTGAAATTTCTAAATATACCCTCGTCTCCATCTACAATTTTACCTTTCTCTATATGGATCGTTCTACATTTATCTAAACCAAAAGTCATTTTAATATCATCTGAAAAATTTTTAACTACTTTAATCATTTTCTCTAAATTTGGTTCAGAATTTGAATATAATTTTAAATCATCCATAAATAATAAATGAGAAATTATATTTCTCTCTCTAGTATTACCTTTAATTTTTATTCCAAACTTGCTTTTAATTAACATTTTAGATAGAGGATTTAATGCTAAGCAAAACCAAAGAGGACTCAATGAGTCTCCTTGAAAAATCCCTCTTTTTATTGAAATGCCCGGTACTATAATTTTCTTATCTTTCAAATTCAAAAGCAAATCGGTATTCCAAAATGCCATAATTTTTTCCAAAAAGCTAATAATAATTGGGTTAATTTTGTATATATTTAAAACTTTTATCAGCCACGAGTGCGGGACACTATCATAAGCTTTTTGGTAATCTATATAACAAATATGTAAATTACGTTTTTGGGTTTGAATCTGTTTTAGAATTACAGAATCAATAACTAATTGTTCTTTACATCCCATATGTTTTCTGCGACAACCTTTTTGTTGTTCAGATAAAACATTTTTTTCATCTAAATGAGTGTATATTAAATCTGTCAAGCAAGAGGTTAAAATTTTATATATTGTCGGTAAACATGTAATGGGTCTATACTGAGAGGGATTATTAATATGTTCGCTTTTAGGCAACATATAAGTAATGCCCTTAGTTAGAAAATTTTTTATTATTATTATTATTATTATTATGAAATTTGTATAAAAATGAATCGCCGAAATGTATGTACGCGCATAACTTCCGAACGACTGCACCAAATTTGATAATTCTTTTTTATTGTGTTTGTTATTGCCTGGTGAGCTCTGGCTTTATGAAATTTGTATAAAAAAAATGCAATAGGTGGCACGCGAGCTATTTGAAAACTGAATGTACCGGGAATTAATTTATGGAACGCGGGAGGTGGGGGAGGGGAAGCTGGGAGGGGAGAGGGGAACTCGGGTAGGGGGTTTGCGGGACGGTAGAAGGGGGGGAATGTAGTGGTGAGAGGGAAGATGGAGGAGGCGGAGTGGAAACGCAAGAGGGGAAGAGGACGTGGGAGAGGAATTAAGGGGGGCGGAAGGGGAACGGGACGAATGGGAAAGAACACGCAGGGAGAAACAATTTCTTTATTAAATGGCATAGCAACGCATGCCTGGTACCAGCTAGTATTAAATAAAATCCCACCTTAAACGTTCTGAAATCAATTATCTAATTATTGAATTGGTCGAAGGTTTCCAATTAAAGGTTTTAACTGACAAATCACATTTTTTTATGAATCGGACCCCATTTTTAATCAACCAAAATAAAGTTTGGTCATTTATGTCGCTAACTAATAATTAAGTAATATCTTAACCAGATTAAACCGGAACACCCTGCGCTATTATCAAATCAACAAATAATGATGCTAAATTAGCCCGACCAGCAGAGTGATGTCACCACAATCCAATTTCGCAGCCATAATACAAAGCTTTGCCATTTCATTTCTGGTTTACAGTTTGAATGCAAATAGGGGATTGGAATGCAGTCATCATTGACAAATTTAGTAAATATTTCGATTATCACGACTTCAATTTGCATTCATGACTTATTTTGATTGTTAAATTAGTTCGACAACGGTGGCATCGTAATAATATTTATTACTTTCATCATCATCCATTTTCACATTTTTAATAAGTTATCTCAGGTGTTAGATATGTATTGAAAACCCTTGTGACATAACCTTAACCCTGGGACCTTTACCTTTAAGACATAACCTTAAGAGGGGAGCAACTTTATCTAAACAGATCCACCACACTCGAAACTACACTTTAGACCCAGATTAAGAAGAAGTGATAAATTGGAAGAATATTTTATGATATCGTTTGATCTGTGGAGTTTATGTTGTTTATGGCTGAACTAATTTAAAATTTGTAACCATTAGTATAATAGGATACCAATAATAAAAAATGATTGAATTTAATTTCCGGTTGATTATATAACATTGCAGACTACCGCTAGGGAAAGAAAGTCAGATCAACCTTTTCGTGTTCAGATGTATGTTTTATAATGTGGAATATTGTGGCTGTTTTTATAACCCATGGTTTATAAAACAAAATAAAAAAAACTACGAAAAGAAAATAATAAGGTTTACATGTTGGTAATTTTATTTGTAAAACATCCGTACTGTCTCTTTTGGAAAAACTATTCAAACCTTGGCATTGTATTTTCATCTGCCATCAAAAAATATTAACAGAATTCGAAACGTTTTACGTTATAGGTTACCCTCGGAATAAATCAAAGAACATCAACCCCGACTCCTTTTAGGAAATTGGACGGAAGGCAAATCTCCTGAAAGTTTAATGAAACCAGTTTTCTGCCATTATTTATGATCTATCAAAACATGTTTATTTTATAAATATTTTTAAGGCCGCTATCCTCTGCTCATTGCCCTAAGACGTATGTTTTTCGACATTCCATCCATGAAAATTCTGTCTAAAGCCAGAAACCGAAAATTTCTTAGAAGTAAGGAAAAATGGGTTTATATTAAAGTTCTTCGAATGCGAAAACCTTTGTTTAGAATTATTCATACGAAGTGACGTCTTTATTGTGAAAGAAAAACTCAAAGGCATGGAGCTTCTAAGATGCTACGTTTGTTTCATGTTACATCTGTTGTTTCCACGGAAATGTGTTTGTCTATACCGGGTTTAGGTACCGTGCATTATCATATACCTATACATCCCCTTGCTTGACTCTTTTTCAAATGCGCAATGTTCTTACGGGAGAATTTAAACGTTTTCCGCACTAAAAATCTAGTGAATACAAGCATTAGACTGATAAACATGTGACTTCTAGTAAATCGTGTGAGATTTTTAATGCGATTAATACAAACTCCCCAATATGTTAAATGTGAGAAAACCTCACATACATCTTCAGAAAAAAAAATTATGATATGTAAAAATGTTGGTATAAAAAGTTAATCCATTATTTCGAAAAAATATTTGATCTTTGTCACTTTTTTAATGAATTTCGTAAGGTACGTCACTCGCACGCAAATTGTGAACTTAGTTAAAATTTAATTGTTAACTAGCTATTTGTTAATTGCTTGTTAATTTGTTAATTGCTAATTAGCTATTGCTAATTAGCTATATCGGCTATTTAAAAATAATATAATATGAAAAAAAAATATTTTAAAAAGCCCAGGTCAGATGGGTTGATTAATTTCTAATAACAATCTATAAGATAAAAAAGATTTGTAGTTGAAATGTAACCATTTAGAATTAAAATGTCGGATGAATAAAAAGGGAACGGGAGATATTGAAACTACTTCACTTTTCTGATAGTACTTACTATTCGTACTATCAGAAAAGTGAAGTAGTTTCAATATCTCCCGTTCCCTTTTTCCTTTCATTACGCTGCTTCCTTCCACACCCACAGCCTCAATTAGGGAGGCCATGTCTCGCTGACTTATTCATGTTCATAAATATATAAGTATTGTCATAAATATATAACTTATGAATATATATTACGAGAAAAACAACCAATGTTAAATCTTCACTTCCAACTGACAGCATTCAGCAATATAAAGCACCCCAAGAACACCTTAAATATTTGTTTTAAAAGGTGGTGCTAAAGTCTTCACTCGGTTTCCTAAGACTTTTTTATGAATTGTAAATAAAAAAAAAATTTTCAAACAATGATTTCGCGTTCTCGAGGAGTTTTGTCTACATGGATTGTGCTTCTGTTTAATTCACAAATGTCAAAGTCGTGATGAAACGACGCCATTTGCTAAATTGAGAGCATCTTCCGGTAGTGATAACTTTTGCGCCACCTGGGATAAATTTATGTTTAAAAAAATGTCTAAGCTTCTGGGCTGTTATTTTTTTATTGGGTGAAAAGCTTAAGGTGTTATGATTTTTATTAGAAATTTGTTGCATTCGGCTTAGCGCAAAAACTACCCTTCAATGTGACAAGCTTAATTTATTAATTTCACTGTGAGATTCGGAAAATCTCTCTTCAGGATTAAATTAGTAATTTAATTATGTGTTTGAGAAAACAGTCGTTATTTCAAATTTGCCTACAATGTGAACAAATGTGTAATTAGCACAAGGTGTTTCGTACTTAAGTGACGCTTTTACCTAATTGATGCCATTACATGCTTGGCAAACTAGAATCATTATGAATACGGTTAATGTGAAATTCCTTACTTTGTATTTACTATTGTTTGAGCAAAATTTAATACAAAAACTACGGTCATTGAAGTCAATGGTTCCCCCGTCCGTATTAAGTATGATTAAAAACTTTTCACTGTTTTATTAAAATTTTCGAAATAACCAGTTAGTTTGTCGGCGTTTCAAAGCGTCGGGTTCCCACTGCCAACGGAACAATTATTACCCTTATTTTGCACTCCAGCAAAATACTACTTCACGTTGTCAAAGCGAAACTAAAGCATTACATAGACGTACAAATCCCCGGGAGTAAGAGGACAAGTGAACAGAACCTGAATGTGATGTAACTCATTGAAAACTGTAGAGAATTTCTCAGTAAATTCTGAAGTGCTTTCTTGACTATTCAGAGGCATTGGTTTTATGAGATGGCAGTGTGTGTAGTAATCTGTTTGTAACTTAATAGATTGATATGGCCGATATGACAGAAGGAAGGCTGTAGCAAAAATGTTTCATTGAGGAAGTTTTAAATTCCGCCTAGCCCTTTTTTAAACGTATAATTACAGAAATAATGTACGCGCTTATTGAAAGAGCGGTATATAATAATAGCTGGCTCTCAAAGGTTTTCCAACCCCCAATATGCTGACGATGCCAATTTAATTATAATCAATAATTCAAATGGAGATGAAAGAATTTTTAAACGTTGATTTTGAAATCAAAAAAAGTTGAAAAATTCATAAATCGACAAAGGCATGGCAAGGAAATCAAGTTTTTCGGTGATCGCTTTTTTAATTAAATCCCAAGTGAATTTTAAAAACCTTTTATTAGGGGTCGAAATTTTTAAACGTTTGCAAAATCTGATCTCATTTGTTCCTTCAAAATTAATAACTATATAATCGATTCACCTACATTACTATAACTCATCCCGTTCAATATTCCTTCTCGTAGACTCAGAAATAAAGACCTGCTCTTCCTCAATCAACACTCGAATAATTATGGTTATAATTCACCACTGTCCAGAATGTGTAGAATGGTCAACTCATATCAAACCCTTGATTTTTTTTGGTATAAGCTTAACTAATTTCTATCGCTCTTTAAACAATTGAAGATATTTTATATTTACTCTAATTTTTGCAAAGTCTTGACTTGACTTGACACTGCTATTTTCCTCTGTTTTCTTATATTTTTCCTGTTGCTTTCATGTACCATCCTTTATCCTTACAATGTACATTTCAACATTTCGTGTTACTTTGTTATAAATTGGACGTAAGTCCGTTAATAAATAAATAAATAAAAAGGTGTGATGTCGAATGTAGTATGTACATAGATTGCGAAGATCGTGAAAATTAAATAATTAAGCAAACGTTTTTTAGATAATATATTAAAATATTTTTTTTTTAAATCAACTTAATTTATTTGTGACCGTAACCGGTTTCAGCCTATTAAGGTCATTTTTAGACTGGTACAATTGTTTCTGACTCTACGATTTACATAATGGGGGAGGGGGAGAACGGTTAGCGGAGGTGGTATACAAGGATTTTATTCATATTATATGGATTTTCCCATTTGTTGTTATGTTGTCTATGGCGATTGAATTTCTAGTTATTTGATTATTACCAGTAGGCACAATTACCTTGGATTTATAGATTACTTTATACTTTAATATTTAAGAGGATGTTTTGCGAATTTTGAAGAGGTGTTTTTATTTTTATAACATCGTAAAAAAAACACCTCTTCAAAATTCTCAGAACATCTCTTAGTAATAATCTCGTTCCACTTAAAAATAACCAGCCAAAACCATTACATATAGAACTAAAGGGTCTTAGATTAAATTTGCTTGAACAATTAGAAATCAATAAACGAACGAATGTCCCCAACATAACGCAAATTTTATAAAGTAAGGAAAATTATTTATTCCCTACTACTTAGTATGTTTACCAAACCTAAACAATATAATGCACTTAAATGATTCATAGCAATAACGTCTTTCTAAATCAATTAAGAAAACCCTTACACTTAGTGCAAGGGAAACCAAAGGGAAAGATTCCGAATCCCACGTAATCACTCTCCCAATTAGTGTCTCTGCAAATTGAATTAACCGGTAATAAATCAATTTAGACACCTTCATAAATTGACAATTAAAATTTTATAAATAAGTCGTCCGTACGCGGCTTCACCACAGTTTGAAAATGACTTTACAAGTCGAAACAGCTGTAACTAAAATACATACCAAAATACTTGCAGAACTCGATAATAACATTATCAAATTTAATTTTAATTAAATTTCTAAAAATAAAAATGGAGTTTTACGAATTAAACACAAAAACAATTAATATGGGGAATACCTTATATGAATTATTATTAACCCATTTTATTGCTATCATGTAGATGTCTATTAATTTCGTTTTAGTATTTATGATAAGAATAGGATTTTTATATTGATATTTAGATTTTAAAGGGACACATATTTTACATTAGAGATCGTGGAGAATTAAATCGTCAGATCGGTGCAAGTTCTAATGCTATCCTTATTCTTATATAACTATATAGTAGTTTGGAATACTGAATCCCAAGTTTGTGAGAGAGAGAGAGGATATCGATTCATTTTAAATGTGGTTTGGAAACAATACCCACGAGAGCGCGTAAGACAAACATATCAATCTTACTAGACGGTCTACCGTCTACCCCCTGTCTCTAAGGGAGCCTTCAATTCTTTGAGAGGTCTGAATTGTACCCACACAAGGTAATTTATATTGTCAGAACTATATTTATAGGTGTATTGTTGTGTTTTATGTTTATTTTATTATATATTAGTAGTAGCTGCTATTATTATATATATATATAAATATTGTGAATAATTTTTAGGACAATTTAAACGTGTATTCCCTGCAAGATGATCGATTCGATGTATTTACATTTTGAAGTAAAATTTCTTTACGCACGCTTGACTTGGGGAGTAAGCTGGTGAATGCGTTACGAAAAGTATGATGGGAACGGTGATCGGGAAGGGCGAACCGTCGGGCCTTTACGTACGTTTGACTTGGGGAGTAAGCTGGTGAATGCGTGACGAGAGCGTTATGAAAAGTGTAATCGGGCGAGGCGAACGGTCGGGCGAGGAGAACGAAGTTGAGAGGGAGATATAAGTAAGTAAAATTTTACTTCAGTCGTGTGGTCTAAAGCACACTAGTTTTTTTTAATCTTTTCCGATAGTTTTTACAAAAAAATATACATGACGGCCGGCGTGGTCTAGCGGTAAGGCTCTTGACTCGCAATCCGAAGGTCGCGGGATCGATTCCCGGCGTGGCAAATAAATTTTATTTGATTGATTTGTGTTATTTCACAATTAATTCATTAAAAATTATATATATTATATTTGCGACACGTTCCAAAGTGGAAGATACTCTCAGTATCGCCCTGGTGTAAGACCACCATTCAGAATTGAAATTTGCTTGAAATGGCTATTAGCCGTGTTTAGTGACCAGATCTGAATAGTCAGGTACTTCCCCACCTTCCTCTTCCCCATCTCCTTCCCCTCCCTACTACCTTCAGCCTCACAACATACACCAATCGGGGATGCCATAGTCTCACTGGATCCAGTCGGGAGCAGTTGGGACTCTTGTAAGGTATTCATTTAAATAACATCTTATTATAAGAAATGGGAATTTAGAGGGTGAGGTTTATTATAAACAATATTGTATTTAAACGAAAAAGATAATGACAAAGAATTAATTGTATTTAATAATGTGTGATTTTTTTTTATTTCATTGACTTATTATTGGAATTGATTTCATAATTAAATTAACTTAAGCAATGTTTTTAACGAGAAGCGGAATTTTTTTTATGTGATAACAACAATTCGTTAATAATTATTATATTATTGGATCGTTGTACAAAATTATTTATAAAGATACCATTATATAATATAATCTGCTGTTATCTTTTTCTAAATGAAATTAATACATACAAAACAAACAATAAACTCGTACGCACAAACACAGAATTCATCAAAACGTACCAAGTACACAAACACTTTACACGACAACACGATAACATACATACATTTAAACACCATCCACACTGTAGTAAATAATCCATTGGTTACGAGGGGGGCAACTTATATAATTACCTCCCAAACGATATAAAAAACGAAAATAAGCCGGGAAAATTTAAAAAAAATTATTAATATTTATTCTTGATAAACAAAATTACGAAATCGAATAGCGCTGTATTGAAATATTTAGTATATCTTAATGTGCATTTATTATTTCTAGTTAAATGAATGAAAATGTAATTTTCTTTTAATCGGCATAAAAAAAGGTTAGGTCTCCCTAAACCAATGCCTCCCGAACCGGCCCGCCATGATTAACAAAATCTTAAACTTTATGTAAAATAGTCCAATGCGATTTTTAAAAAATGTAAGTTTGAATTCATACAATTGGTACCCGTCTTGTCGTTTATTGCTCGGCTATGGATCGCCGCTTGCCTCAGTTTCGAATTACCTATAGTCTTGCCGCTAATTGCATGCTAATTTTATTATCATCAAACATCTTCATGCTCGTTTTGTCGTAACTTAGCTTATATGACTAAAAGTAATATCGTCTTAACAGGTAATGCGCGGTTTCATCCCTCCGCAAAATATCCCCGACAAAATATCCTTCGAAAAATATCCCTCGACATAATATCCCAAGGACTAAACGCATCTCCACTGCTGAATTCTTTCTTATAACTATCTTTGAACAATAATTTATTGTCTTTGTTAATAATATAATTTATGGCTGTATTATTTTTGTCTGTAAAAAGCGAGTATAAATAAATAAGCAAAAGGTCAAATTAAAAAAAAAAGTTGAAATTTATAACCCAGAACTTCCCCCAAACCTAATTTAATAACATAGTATCATACTATAGAATTTTTTAGCTCCGGATTTTTTTTTAAATTAGAAAGTAGCGCTCATTTCCAAATATCAATGCTTGTTCCGTATTTTATTGTTTTCATTTTCACTATTTGGAAACATTCGATACGCCTTGCAGGAGCTGAATTTTCTTTGTGTTGTTTTTCTTGAAAATCTATTATTATTAGTTTATATTTAGTGCCTCTTGAGTCCTAGGATTCTGTGTAACTGTGAACATGACAAAAATACAAGAATAGATGTGAATTTGTGTAAGTACAATATCACATTGAATCTTATCCGGTAATAGCAACTATTTAATTTTCAAAATACATTAATTCTAAGAAATACCACTTTAGCTTTAATCGTCTCTAATATGGGTACAATAAATTATACCACATCATATGATAAGCGACGTAACCACAAATTTCATCCTAATAATATATTTCAGAACAATGATATTGCTCGATTCATTCTCTAAAAAAAAACAATAGGTACTGCTATTTTGTGAAGAGAACAATATTACGTAGCATGACTTTTTTATGAAATATCAATGAAAAAAATTGTTTGCACACTTTTCCAAATCTCCTTAGCACCAGATGAAAGTCGTGAATTCCTTATTTTAATATGAGTCAAGAAGCAAGGGGAATCTTCGTTTGCGGTTATAGGACACGTCCATACTGGAAGGTTCACTCTCTTCAAGTTGCCGAAGCCACAAAGACAAAAGCTTTCAGCTCTCAGTAGCTAAAAGTTGGAGTTGCAGTAAAATTAAGCGCATTGTTTGACTAAGTGCCAGGGAAATGGTCGGGGTGATTGAAGTGTGGGGACTGCGCCTGGTGGCAGTAAATCTCACTGCGGCCGGATAAAATATCGCGCGTGACAATACACAGCACACGTGGAGAGGGGGGATTGTGGGACTGGAGGGTCGGGTGGTTAGGGGGCTGGGGGACCAGTCAGTCTGCTGGTAGTTGGAAAGAGACGGCACGGGGCTGGGATGGTACAATCTGTCAAACTGACTCCATGAAGACGGTGGGGGTCCACCTATTTCCTGGTTTACTTTTTTCGCCTGTTTTTGGAGTATTTGAGTGGGGAAAATATTTGTGATAATAGAGTTCATGCACCTTTCAACAGTGTTTTTCTCATTTTTATGCGAGTACCACTTAAGAGCCGCAACTGCCAGAAGCATGTGGGTCTATTTAAAACTGAGGAATACTTAAGAATTAAAACGTACTGCAAAATGGGGTTAGTTCTAAGGCTGAAAGAAATGGGAAGAGAACGAAAATAGTGAAGAAGAATGTTTTGAAAGTACCTTTCAGATCTGATAACCAATAAAGACCTATACATACGATAGTGTCGTAGCGTAGGGGGGGCACTTTTAAGTTTTTCTTTTTTATTTCATGATAAAAAATAATATTATCTTGTAAAAATTTGAACCATATTTTTGTCGCACCTACGATTCGAACCGATTGAAATGAGCCGATAATTTATTAATGACTTATTCAGTGACGAAACTGGGGAATCCCCTTTCTTTAAACGAATGTATAATAATGACATCTTGCTCATTTTCAACACCGTTTGTACTGAATTGCAGGAATTTGCCTATTGTATTTTGTGCTTGGATTGTTTATAACTAATATTCAGCGATAATGACTTCAGGGAAGTTTGTTAGAAAAGATTTGATAATTCTAAGAAAATTCATTCATTGATGGATCGTCCGTCAGTGTTCCAATTCACATTAACTTAATCGTATGTAAGTTAATGTGAATTTAAGTAAGTACCTATACGCTTTCCAAAACTGTTATTTTAGTACTTATAAATTATACGTCCAAATATAATCATAAGTTTTCTATATCAATGTATGTGGTATACTTGTAAGAATTTTTGTAATAAATTTTATTATTATATTGTAAAGTACATGCCTTTTTTATCTTTTCAATAAACAAAAATGGTGATTGTTCTTGACGAAAAGTTCTTAACAGTTACTTTATAATTTAGTATTTTAAATTGAAGTACCTAGGAGGCAGCGAAATTTTCTTCCGCCCCGGGCGGCTGACACCTACGCTACGCCACTAACTTACGATAGGTACTCGTTTTATATTTGCGGGTTTAATTTTTATTATTATATGTGCAAAATAAACATAAATTCCATACAAAAAATATATATATTTTCTTTATTCATTGCTTTGAATGGTTACATCATTTGTGGATTTTCGACCAGCATGCTAGCTGCTAGGCTCATGCCCGTGCTATGGTGATCGAGTAGTTAGAGGAGAATTAATTAATAACTAAATGGGTCGTGAATAGTTTTAAATGAAAAACATAATTTACTAGTATATTTTTTTTAATATGCACAGATTGGAAAGGATATAGCTTTTCCTTTTTTATTCAGTCAAAGGTTAACAAGAAGCCTTTGTCAGTCATCAGCAACTAAAGCTGGATAGTGATGGAAGACCGTGATTTAAGAAAACCATCAATCTTCCTCGAACCGCCCCTCCCCACTCTTGTATGAAAATGGACAAAAGAATGTTAATATGGCCAAGGGAAGATTTTCTAGGTCATTGCGCCCTAATGCGGTAAATCATTATAACTCAATTCATCACACATTTTTTTAAGAAATCTACATATTTTTTCCTGTTTTCACAGTACAATAATCATTTTTTGACTATAACTATCTAGTTTAAAAATGATGAAAATATTTTAATTTTTTTTATTTCTAATTACATGTTTAAATTTTTGAATTACATGTTTTGTTCTGAGGATATGATTTTTGCCATGGATAAAAACAAAGCTGAATAAATAATAATTGAAATAATGTCATTATCATTTAAACATGGTAGGTAACCTTATTGTTATTATTGGGGAAAATATGTAAAAATAATTACATTTTGTTCGAGGGAAAACCTTTAAAGGGCACGCAATTTTAAAAGTAAAGTGTCCCCGCGGCATCGATGTCGGTATTCCGTCTATAAGATCAAGGCCTCAAACGGGGTTCTTATATACTTAAATTTTAAAATTTACATTGTTAGTGAATATATACGAGAAGCGTGGATGTAATAAAGTTGTTAAATTTCTGGAATAAATTTGAATTCTTTGTACATCTTGCATGAAAGGGATATGTTAGCTTGTTTTTTGTACATCCATATTATAAAACCAAGTATTCCATTCACACGACGCTCGCACAACCCGCCGAGCCACTTCCAACTAGCGAGTAATTCAATAGTAGTTAAGGAACATTGATGGGAAGGTCCGTATGCGTATTTCCTTTTCCGTACCTCGAAATCAACACGGGTTTGGAATGCCATTTTTTTCTCCAAACCCGTGTCCAGTAGAAGGCAAGCGGCATCCTATAGTGCACGGGTTTGTAACGCCAATCCCCTTCCCAAACCCGTGTTCAGTACGAGGTACACGTCCTCCAAACGTGATTATAACATAAAAAAAGGAAGTGTGTGCATACACGCACAATATAATGGATGGGCAATAAAACGCAGCCTTACTA
Organism: Limnephilus lunatus; assembly: GCA_917563855.2. Classification (NCBI taxonomy): domain Eukaryota; kingdom Metazoa; phylum Arthropoda; class Insecta; order Trichoptera; family Limnephilidae; genus Limnephilus; species Limnephilus lunatus. The sequence goes on along the minus strand of OU830598.1, from coordinate 69,771,081 downwards.
ATAAAATAAATAAAAACACTTTAAAATATAGTACTTATAACACTTTAAAGTACCAATCTTATAAAATAAATTCTCTAAAATAAACTCGCATGTCATCATAATTTTAAGAAACATCCCAGGTTTTGAATGGTTTGAATGGCAAAGCAGGGTTTGTCTAGCGGGTATGTGTAATTATTCTAATACATTTATTTCCATGTTCTGCTGTTATAAATACAGGAACAAACTTGTCTATAATTCATTCACTTAACATGCCTCGTACTGAACACGGGTTTGGGAGGGGAATCGGCGTTACAAACCCGTGGACAGTAGGATGCCGCTTGCCTTCTACTGGACACCTGTTTGGTGGATAAATGGCGTTACAAACCCGTGTTGATTTTGAGACATGGTTGCCTCGTATTGAACACGGAAAAGGAAATACGCGGTCCGTACACTGATTATACATGTTTTGCCCTTTTGCTAGTTCTGAGCGGCTTGGCGAGTTGTGCGGGCTTCGTGTGGACGGAACCAATGAACGCATGAATTAATTTGAGCTCAAATATACAGTTCTCTTACATCTTAATATATAATAGCTCTTTGTAACACCATAGCATAACCATATGAAAGAAGAAGAATGGCTCGTTAGGCACATGCGAGTATTTTAGAAGTATGAGAGAATTTGTCAGATGGATTGATTTCACTTGTCGATTAAGCTCGCTTCGTTCGTGAAATGAAAACAAAGAAGTTTTAATGTTTCCGTTCGTGTTGAAAGCTTTCACTAGAATGATTAAACTTTCTCCGTATAATCCAAAGATTTTACACCTGGTTTAATCCACGGAAAGGTACGATAGTTTAGAGTTGGGTACAATGTTTCACAACTTCCTTCCTATGGAAATAAACAGTTTTAGTTGAACCCTTTTATCTTCCAACGGGCGTAATTGGCGGGATCTATTATTTATATCACGGTCTCGCGGTGAATTGTTTTCTTCTCTTGAAAGGCGGGTATACTTTGTGTATTGAAATATGTTCGTAAAGTATTTAGCGGTGTGTTGCTTGTTGGTTACGAAACGAAGCGTTATAATTAACCAAATTTTCTCGTGTTCCGATTCGTGTTTATATAATTAATATTACGAGGTTTAAGTCGGTACATTTTCGTGTTTCGTTTAACGCGGGAATTTCACAATCATTTCCCCAACTCTCAGTCTTACGAGGTATTTCGTAGGTAATAAATGAGCTTAAATGATTAAATAAAATCATTTTCAAGCTGTGTTTCTACGTTTAAACATAAAGCGTACAGTGAGATGAAAGGACTTTGCATTTACATATTTGTTCATGAAAATTTTATTACGATAACTGAAATTTGGTATTTTCATGTTTTAATGAATTTTAGTACGCGAACACCGAACAGAATGGTGTACTATTATGTGTTTTATAATCATTAACAAAGTGCTTGTTTTATATTTTATTGTCGGATGCAAATGAAACTAATAAATATAACATGCATAAGTTTATAGTGTACTCGTACACGTGCTGGGGAAATGTTTTTATTTATTTATCCTTAGTAATTAATAATTACTTTTTCCGGCATAATTAATTAACATGAAAATTATATTTTGCCTCGAAATTAAAGTTGCACCCTCAGTGCAAACTCTGCTATTACGTAAGTATTTTATGCTAAATGTTGCTGCTACGTCGCTCAATATCGTCTAATCATTAAATTCTAAGAATATATTATTCTAGTAAGTATAAATATCTACCCTATTTCGATACTACTGAAAAGAAAATCCAGGAAAATCTCCTTGAGTGCCAGCACGAATGATATTAAAATTATCGAGTCAACTTCAAAGCTTAGATAGTTAACTAATTATTTTTTCACCAAGTCATTCATCCAATCTGATTTAACTTCAAAATAATTTGCGGGTGACTAATTCCAAACTCGTAAGAATTTGAGAAAATAACGCTAATAATGTAAAATTTCTTTACTTTAAGGTACCACACCACAAATTGTGCTCGGTACAAAGGTGTATTTTTCGTAATTATTTTCAAGCAAACGATGATTAGATTTTTTTATTAATATTCATAGTCAATATACATATACATATAGAAGACTATATAAAAATGTTCGTACTCGAATCTAAAGTATATTTTGCGGTGTACGCAGCTTCCAACAGAACACTCCGACGAAATTGCTGCTCGACGGTTGACAAATAATAATACTTGAAAAATAAAATTAGAAAGTAGACATATAGGTTTACTGCATCACCAAGGGGAATTTTGATATCTAAAAAAAAATGGCGGACCATCGAATTTTATTTTCGGTTTTTATGGAAAATTCAATTTTACGAATTTATTTAAAACATTTTGTGATAGCATTCTTTTGGAAAATAACGAAGTTTTTTTACAGTGGTGTTCATTGTTGACAAAATATGATTAACAATTAAAGAAAAATCTTTTCTCATCAAAAAGCCCTAACGTCGGTTTCGGAAAGTGGAGCATATTTGCAACCCCCTTCACCAGACCTAATATTGCCCGCAGTCGGTGCAATATACACCAGTGCTTATTTCCCTTCCACTTCGAGTATGAATATTCCACATCCCATCCGAATAGACATGTTTTCCTCGTACTTATTGGAAACTTATTATTCATCCGACTTACCCCCTTTATTTGGAGTGCGTCATGGATGATTTCACTCCTACTCTTGCTAGCCAACTGAAATTTCACTACTCAGCAAACTGATTCTCCCTGAAAAAATTCTCGTTATTTTCCCTACCGTCAGCCTTAACAAGTTTTTTTCTTTCTTTTGTCAATTTTGACGTGAATGTTTTATTAAGGCTTTTTGCCATTATATTTTAGGGTATCATGTTACTTCTGCTTAAATTTTTTATATCAAAAATATTTGTATACTTTTCTGGAAAAGAAAATATTGTCGAAGACTTCAAAAGATGTATTTGATTTGATAAAGCACAATCTTTGTTTTAACCTTCGCAAAAACGTAATAAAGAAATCTTATTTCTGATAAATAAAGAAGGTTGAGCTACGTTTTTTTTAAAGTTCTTTAATATTTCATTTAATTTCCTCGTTCCGTGCTATTCATACTATTAAATTTTGTACAATTATCAACTCTTTCATTCAGTTCAATAAAGTATTAGATTAACGGAAGTAAAACCATCGCAAAATATCGGGAAAACGTTTCGGAAATTAAACGTCCGTTAAACAAAAAAGATGCGAAAAAGTTTTCAATATTTACCCTTCAGAATTTCGTCGAAATGATTATGAAGCAAATTTCTGTCATGCCCATGTTTTTATAATTTCATTTCCACGACAGTTTATTAAGGATTTAAGTCCCAGGAAATTATTCATGTCACCTTGGTATTACACAGGTCTTATCTTGCCGTATAAAATATTCGCAAACATTTTCCTTCAGTCATCTGTCATCCTGCCAAATGCAGCTGATTCGAGTTGACAACAAGATGTAAAATACCCATACCTACCTACGTGTACAGACAGAATCAATTTTTAAGCGTTTATCTACGTAATGCATCCGTAACGCGCGGTTTAAAGTAATAAAATATTATTTTATTTTTAACTTTTATGAGTAAAAACTCAAATTATAATATTTAATTAAATGAAGACAATATTAGCGAAACTCAATCAAAATCTCAAGACAGAAAAATCAGAAAAAGATATTGGTTCCACTGCGCGTTAAAAAAAATGAAGATAGTGTTGGTAGTTCTTAGTCGAAGAATGATACAGTTAAAAGTGATTGAATTGGAAATGGGTTCCATAGCTCAATCGGTAGAGCAGTTGGCCATGGATGCTAAGGTATCTGTGTTCGAGTCCCAGTGGAACCAATATCTTTTTTCTGATTTTTCAGTCTTCAGATTTTGATTGAGTTTCGCTTATATTGTCTTCATTTAATTAAAAATATTATTTATTCTTGGCTTAAACATTTTATTGAAAAAATATATTACATTCAAAATTAGCAACTTTGAAAACTCACAGATATCCTTCCTCGCGCTTTGCCTAGTTCCACGAAATTGGTAATTAAAAAGGTTTTTTTTATAATTATTAAAGTTTGAATATTGAATTTTGACGATTGGTGCGAAAAAACGATAATTACATTGCCGAAAATCAATTGTACGGGGTTCTCTTCGTAACATCTGTAAAAACACCGCTATCTTTATCAAAAAATCAAACCAAAGGATAAGTTTGCATAGAACAAACAATAAATCTAGTGAACGTTAAACGCAAATTCAAAAATTCGCCGGAAATCAAAGTGTTGCCATATAAAAAAAAATTAATCAGTGTGGAATTTTACATAATAAAGGGAACATAATCGGAGACGGAATATTTTCATGTAGTGACGTGGCGAGCTCAAATAATGGATTTATTTATAACTATACATTTCTAAAAAGTTTTACTAACATTTTCATAATCTTAGTAAAAAAAAATCTATCCACACGATTTTTTCCAAGTCGTTATGAAATTCATGCCAGTGGCCTATTGCACTTTAGGTTCTTTCCTTTGTTTCTGCCAGAAAATAAAAAGGGAATCGATAAAATATCAAAATCAATGGAATCAATAAAATATTTAGATTTTTTTTAAACTTTATGAGTAAAACCTCAAATTTGTAATATTTAATTAAATGAAGACAATATTAGCGAAACTCAATCGAAAATCTGGAATCCACTGCGCAGTGGTTAGCGCATTTGCCCGGAAAGCGAAAGGTCCTGGGTTCGAATCCCAGAGGTGCAAATATCTTTTTCTGTTTCCAGATTTTCGATTGAGTTTCGCTAATATTGTATTCATTTAATTAAAAAATATTTAGAGTTTCACATTTACTAACTTTAAAATACTAATATTTTTAAAAAAATTCAAGATCTATCCTTGATAATATAATCAAAACTGTATACTTCTTGAAAAAACTGTATGATTCTTTGTGAATCCATAATTTCATGTATGGGGGGTACAGCACACTCAACCCTATTGCCTCTGGAAAGAGCACAAGGAGCAATCCTAAAGGTTATGACAAACACATCTTACAGACATCTCGTTGAAGCACTACGTAAAGAATGCCCACGCCTCTCGGTTCGTTAACTATTTATTAATTGCTTAATAAAATATCACAGATACCATCCCTACCTAAACAAATCAGTGACCCACGACCTCAGAAGCGCGACAACGGGTCATCTGTAAATACCCTCCACTCGTAATGCGTTCAGACAGTGATCCTATACTTTCCTTGATAACTTCATATACAAAAGGCTAGATCTTTAACTACAACCATCTTGTACACCAAAAGTGATATTCAATAGGTATAAGGTATTCATTAGGTATTACATTTTATAAAAAACCTTGTAATGAGTGATCTCTCGGCTGCTGAAAATATAGTGCATTCCATCACATAAATTTTATTTGTTCTTTATTGTTTCTTCTTTAATTGCTTATTTTTTAAAGGTTTGTCATACTATGAACTAATCATTTATCATATAGTGAACTAATAACACTAAAATGAAGTCGCTGACTACTTGCTACAAATACGGCCCAAGCTAGCGAAACAAGTAGACAAAATAATTAAATTATTTTACGTTAGAATTTTTTTTGTTATATTGCGTTCTTGTTCTTATTCTTTATTATAATGTACCCCAATGTAGAAAAAAAAGTGAAATGTTACATTTTATATCTCATTATATACCAAATATTGACTCAAAACATTCATAGGTAAACCTGCTTCGTGTATCGTCGGTCTGTCGAGGGAGGTGAGTTGTGGGTGGGTGTGGGTGCCTACTTTAAATTCAATGAAACATTTATTTCTTAATTCAAGGATGAGTGCGAATACGTTATTAGCATAAATATTTTTAAATGCTAATACACCAAACTTGTACGCCTGTCTTATTTTCTCTGGATTTTTAATTTAGTATTCATAATTCAATGGCATTTTGTTGGTCTCAAAGTGGGTGGATCAATAACGCGTAATAATTCCCGAAAAGTTGAAAGTAATGACTTGAAATCGCCATTAAAAAAGTTTGAATTTTTTTATTCCACTACACATTTAAAAATATCAAGAACCAGAAGCCCATTGCGGTAAAATTTATCGTTCAAGTTTTGGCGATTATTTATATACTTTCTGTCTCGGGATCGTCAGCCAAGCAGAAGTTTAGTAGGCCCCACCAATTTTATAAAGATAATATTTATTATGTTGTGAAACCATAGTAAAAAAAACAAGATAGCAAAAAACCAACTGTCATGACATATCGACAAGGAATTGTGCTAAAATCGTTCATACTTTTCTTCTTCTCACATATCTTGCATGTAAACGAAAGATACCGAAAATATACGCATATCGAATGTTTCCAATCAAAAATCCATAGAAATTGAAGAGCGTTCGTTCGATATAAATAATTCGATTTATGAATGGTTACATTAGGCATTATAATAATAATTTGTTTTACCAGTCGATTTCTGACGCATCTCTTATGAGTTCGACTATTTATTTTCTTCCACAAGAATTTAATATTACTAAAAAAATGCGATTTATCGGTTAGTAAAATTGGTTGATAAATTCAATATTAGATACCTAAAAACATTTGTATATAGGAAATGATATTAAATTCGAAACCAGCAGCTTCAGCTTCAACGTTCAGTTCAGACTAATGAATTCCATCTTATTAAACAAAGTTCTGAAGATTTTTCCTATTTCCTAAAATTGAAAAAAGTTAACGAATTTTAAACTTTAAAAGACTTTCGCTATGAACCAGTAAAACCTTAAAGATTGACATTACCAAGAAAAGTTTTACAGGTACTGAAGGTGCTTCAAATAATATGCACGTCAATAAACGTGAAAATATTACTATTGCAAACAATTATTAACAAACAAAAAACCCATGAATGAATAATATCCAATGTTTTTTGGTGATACTTCTTATGCACTATATGGTGGAACACTACATGAAATTATTATTAAGCATGTGCATTGTGACACATTGTCTTTTTTTAATAATAAATGTTAATATATAAAACAAAGTCGGGTTAGTTACACCATTTGTAACTCAGGAACGGCTGGACGGATTTTTATGATCTTTGATTTGTTGGATTTGTCTCCGCCCCGAATAGCAGAATAGCTACTAAAACATTGAAAAAATTAACGAAAAAAAAATGAAGAAAATTGTTTTACTCATACATTTTGTATGGAACGAATTCTCATATTTTGAAAGAGCTGCAGCAATGTTGTGATAAGTATAGATTATATGAATAGAAAGTGAATTCCAAAAATTCTAAAACGTCAAATTTCAACGCGCAGATTCTTTTGCTTTTGTTCTTAAACATATAATGTTGTCCCTCTATCTTACACACTAAATGTCAACAGTCGAAAATGAGACAAACGGTGAACGTATGTCTGCACCCATCCAAAACAAAAATACAATATTTATAATAAATCTCCCTCACACGTATAAAGAAAATGAAATGCCATCCCGTAATTAAGAGGAAAAGGAAGAAAATCACAAAACATATAAATCCGTACCCAACGCAATACATACTGAAAAAAACAAAACACTGACAGTTGCTCATCGATAATTGTTTCATGGTGTAATTTTAAACTTAATAAAAAAATTTATTTAATTCAGCTAAAAAGTAAATACAACCGTTATTGATTCTGAGGGGGTACGAAGATCGCCGAGTCAGCTAGTATTAAATTTAAAAAATATATATTGCAGTCGAACCAGCGAAACCCAAGAGAAGAGTTATTTAATGATTTATTAATGGAATGCTTAGATATTATCTTTTTTTGTTAAATAGGTACCAATTATGTCAATGATTATTGTGGAAAACGGCATTATAATAATTATTGTAAAATATAAAAAAACTTTCATTATCACGTTCTCAATTTATTTCCAAGACGATGAAAAATATTAAACAAAGCAATAATATAGTAGGTTTATAAAAATATTTTGCATCATACCTTGAATATTATAATAAATTAATAGTGAATCATGAGAAATGTCTGATTAATAAAAATTCGAGTAGAATAATCTGCGGTCACAGGGAAAACGTTTGAAATATCCCGAGTGAAAGTATTACCACAGAAATGAGTTTGGTCGATGAAATTTGCTTTGAAACTTTCATTAAAAAATATTCCAGAAACTTTTCGCTCAAAGAACACTCACTCACTTTTATGTTTCGTTAAAATAATAAAACCTAGAACCCACTTATATAAAAAAAGTATGCCAAAAAAGTATTTTTATTATTGGTACTTTTTTATTCCCGCTTATCCAGCTTAGAACTTTCGGAAAGCAATAATTTGAACGATAAAATTATTGTTTTAATGGCACAGCATTTGTTTATTGTATCTCTTTTATTCCCAGAATGAACACATAATTCCATGTATTATATAATAAACCAGACAACTTACTTCGAAACGGGAAATAGACAAAAGTTTTAGAAGAGATTCAATTTATTCAAGTTTATATTGGCTACATAAGAAGTTTAGTTTAGAAACTAATGGGGGAAAAGAAACACGAACGAATTAACATAGTTGGTGTTTGGGTTACTTGTGTTATATCTCCACGTTTTCACCATAATATGTTTTATTTTATTTTATTTTACTTCATCAATGTTTATTAACAATCGCTTTTAACTTCCACTAAATCTTAAACCTAGCGTTGTCCATCTAATAAAGAAACTTATTTGCTTTTACAACGCACATACAAAACATAAGGAAAATCTTACAAGGCAAGAACCTACAAACCTACTTTAACTATATTGAACTAATACTATATTGAAGATAGGTTTCACCGCAAATTCAATGACGAATATATTATCAATCAGCAAGATTCTACAATCTATATATTTCATCCCGAACAAAGGCTTCAAAAATGATTGAAATTTGCTACTATTTAATGAATTCATAAATTTAGTTCATAATTCATAAGTAGGTACCTACCAACCGAATTGCACTTTTTGTTTACATGAATACCGCACAAGAGTCCCAATTGCTCCCGTCTGGAGCCACTGGGACTATGGCATCCCCAATTGGGGTATGTTGTGAGGCTGAAGGTAGTGGGGAGGGGAAGGAGATAGGGTAGTGGAAGGTGGGAAAGTACCTGGCTATTCAAATCTGGTCACCAAACGCGGCTAAAGCCATTTCAAGCAACGTTTCAATTCTGAATGGTGGTCTTACACCAGAGCGATACTGAGAGTATCTTCCAATCTGGAACGTGCCGCAAATATACCTACTATATATTATTATAAATATACTATATTTTATTTTATATGAATAATTGAAAAAAAACACAAATTATTCAAATAAATTTAATTTTCCACTTCGGGATTCGATCCCGCGACCTTCGAGCCTTACCGTCGGACTACGCCGGCCATCAAACTTAAATGATTCCGTCCACAAGACGCCCGCATAACTTCCTGAGACGCGAGAACTAGCAAGCAAGTTAATAAATACTCAGCTCAGCGCGTTGTGCGATTTTCTCGTGGACATCCAATCATATATTATTCCGAGAGTGCGTTGCTACTTCAGTAGAATATTTTCCGAATATCAAATAACGCATTTCGACGGGGAATGTGATTTGGTTTGAAACTAGATTCACTTAAATAAAAAGCGAAAACAATTCAATGGCTTACGGGCAGGTACGAATTAAATCGATTCCAAACTTTTGTAGTCGAATGGAGAAAAACTACAATCCAGTATTCAATCTAAAATATTCAATCTCATTCCTCAAAAGTTTCTCTTTCGAGTGTTTTTATAGTTCCAACAATGTCGTTTTAGGCGTGCGAGGAGAATTTCAACGGAGAAAAAATATTTTTTTATTTAGTTCACGAAAGTGGGGTATGAATTTTTTGCATGGTTTTTCTGTTCCTTGTGAAAAATAATTGTGAAAAAATACGTACAAAAATATGTTTTATCGTAGTAGTATAATTACAGATAAATTTATTAATACCTACATAGATTCATATGGCGCAAAAATTAATCCAGCAACTAATAAATTGAGCGAAAAATAATGAAATTAAAAGCAGTATGAGTTTTCATGGGTGTCTGTCCTTAAAAGCCCCTCTAATAGCATCTGTAGAGGTCAGATCCTGATGTGTCCTTAGAGGTCTCTCGGGTGGAGTAAATATTTAATATAAAATTTACAAAGTGGCTTTGGACGTTTTAATTCCATTGACGTAAGTACGATCATTTTGCAAAACATGTCTGTTTTATGAACGTGAAAAGTGTGGAATTTGAGAAATAAACTAATTTTGTGTAATCCTCTTTTGCTCGATTTATTAAATAAAAATAATTCCCATTCCCATGTTAGAGCTTGCAGTCCCGGGATCTCTTGAATGGGGATCGCGAGAATCCCGGACCTTTATCGGCACTGGAATCCCGGTGCTGTACTTGTTTTAATCCCGTGATTATGAGGAATTGGAATATCTTTTTTATTGGCGGCATGTCGTTTATTGCACAATATTCTTGATCTTGGGATAAGATACACAGATCTTAAGGATTTTGGCGTTGGTTATATTTATTGCACTGTTTCTTAGAAGAAATGAGAGTTTTATTGAAGACTGAATAACATTCAGTATTTTTTCTTGTGACATCACTACACCAGGAGTGTTTAGGCAGATGAGTTTTCTGTTTCCAGTTTTAGCCAGCAGTAGAAGCATTTGTTGTCGTGACGTATCGCTTCTGTCAGCTAATACAACGATTTCCTTTATGATGAACAATTTGAGCACCGATGGTTACGCTCTTCAATTTAAAGAGTCATTTTCTTGCTGAATAAATGAAGGTCCGTTAACTTTTGAGTTTCAACAAAACGACAAAATCCGAAGTCGAAATCAGTTGAAGAAATGTGTCTTTCTCTGCATCCGGATTAGACATTGAAAGAATTAGAGTAGAATGAGTCAAGGAAATCTTTCTCTACAAGAAAAGCTCGATAGAGCTCTTGATCATGGGACTTAACTCCAAAATCTCTTTATAATTAGCTCTCCAGCTCCTTCATAATAATATATCAAAATATTATTACAAAGAAGCTGGAAAATTTATATTTTGATATATTATTATAAAGGAGCTGGCAAATTTAAAATTCGAAACAAAACGTGAAGTAAAATTAGAATTTTTTCAACAAGGATTTAAAATCAATACCACCTGTCTTGGAAATAGACGGCTTCTGACGACCTCTTGATGGATGTGGGAAAATATCGAATACAATGTGATCTTCACTTTGATATTATTGAGGTCGCATTTTATGTTTCGTAATAAAGTAATGATTTTTTATTTTACATCATCTATTTATATTTTTTTGTGATTTTATGCTTTTGGAATTTAATTAAAAATCAATGTTTAATCTATGTATAAAACCTGAAAAATAAAACTAAAACATTTCTAAAAACTCTATTGTTTTATGACATTTAATTTCCCGGCGCTAACACCGTCATCCCGGGATTGAAAAATGCTAGCACCGTAATGCCATCTCTGAAAAAAATTCCGGTATTGAAAGCCGTAATAATAATGAAACACTAGTTGTAAAGCACAGTTTTGTATTATTTCGCTTCAAGTGTGAAACAGCGGTTTGTTGAGATTTTATGTTATATGTATCTAATAATGTATTATATTTATATAGGTACCTACCTACCCCTTTTTTAATGAAATTTTTAAAGTTGTGCTTTCAGTGAAGTTTGTTTGTTCTCTCTAGCTCTTCAAATACTTTTTGTACTTTCTCACTAATAATACAGTTTTAATTCCAATTCCAATGAATTGGAATTCTTAGATTTCGCTCGCTGCGGCTTTCTTAGAATAATATTCAATTAAAAGGCTCCACACAAAATGCAACCGTGGAAATAAAAGAGTGAATAAAAATGATATTAATAAGGTTGTTATAGCCGGGTTTACTTGGAATTAACGGGGAAGCAATGAAAATACGTAGACACTGAAAACAAAAAATACGAACGTTTCCATGTGAGTTCATAATTTGGTTGTAGAATCTATCCTAACCTCGTACTCGTACAACTACAAAACGGTTGAATAGATGTAAATGTATTACCTTTTACCCATGTAAAAACACAAAAGAAATCTTTAGTATATTTTTAACCTACAATATAAATAACTTTTTACTCGAATTTACACGAATGAATTCAGATCTTCGTTTGAAAATGCTAATAACTCTTGGCATTGGTATTGCTCGTTTATTCACAAATTCGAAATTGTATAAAAAAAAGAATAGAGTTTTTAGTTTCGTAGGTTGTTGTACCATTTTGGCGTTATCTATTTTTTTTATATCGTGTAGTCCATAGGTTCTCAACGTGGGCGATAACGACCCCTTGAGGGCGTTTCAGACCTTCAGGGGGGCGGTGGAAGACCATGAGAAAATTGGGGGGGTGTTTCAGACTTTCAGAGGGGGGGGGGGCGGTTGGAGACCCAGAGAAACCCATTCCACCACATCCTATCCTGCCCCATCCCATCCCATTAGGGGCCATCCATCCACAAAAATATTTTCGCTATCCCATTACGCCCCTTCCGTTGCGACAAATGTGTAACCCCATCGCTATATCCCATTACGTTCCCTTCATCCGTGGTATCCCGTTACTAAGCCCCCTCTGTTGTGGCAAATGTATCCCTGTCGGCAAAAAAAAGAATTGAGAATCTATGGTATAGTCGAAAAGCAATATAGCAAAAGTAGGGAATGAAATCCCGGTACACCGGGATCCCGAAATACCGAGATCCCGCAGACATTTTGCGGGACTAATCTCGGTCGAAAATTTTGATCCGGATCCCGCTGGACTGGCGGGATTACAGAGATACGTAATTCACACGTGTTACTTGGCTAGAGTACACGGACACGGGTAACAAGGGCAGTGGCCACTGCTCCTGCTGACGCTGATGATCCTTACGATGACGATGACGACACTCCTCTCGCTAATCTGGAGACATTCGCAGCAGTAGCAGCAGTACCAATGTCACTTCAAGACGAACTCGAACTTACTTTGATTAGTATGAAGAGTAGAAGAGCACAAGAGAAATAATATTCTGAATTAACATTTCATTTCACACTCGTACGAACCTAAAATATTTTAATATTTTGTTGAACAATAACCTTCTAGCCAATGACACAATAACAATGGACACGTTTTCGTGATTTATTTTTGGGTTATTGTACCACGTTGCATATTAATTAGGGCTGCAGCAAAACTAAATGCAGAAAACCATTTTAAAGGACTATTACACCAGTTCTCAGGGGATTGGAGCTGGCAACACGGTATCGCATATATATATACACAAGCACACTCCCCAATCTTCGATTACGCGATAATTATTCTTGCAGTGAAAATCTCAAATCGTAAGGCGGATACCACACGCGAAGATAAAAGATCATCGCACGCACAATAACGCACTCCATTCTATCCCATCAAACCTGTCACACCTAAGCAGTTTATGCGCTTGCCGAGGCGATATGCTAAAAATTATGCGACCCCTCTCTGTCGTAAACTCGTAAACAGGAGAGGAGGTAATTTTAATTACGGAGCTGCCTAAACGGGCGGATGACAGCTATCAAGTTGACAGATTCAGTACAAAAAAATGGTATTTCGTGGCAGCTCTCTAATTCATCTGACCCCCTTTCCTACCATAGGAATAAATATTTGATAGCGTTGTATGACGGTACAACACATAAGCGCTCGCGCTATTATCTTTGCGTGTGGCACCTATATTAATATCAATATACACACGCAGTAGATATCTCAAAAGCGATAATTTTCGTACTTTTAATAATTTCTTCTCAAATTTCTTCTTTGCCTTATCCAGCCGTACTCTCACGGAACATCGCCTTGCCCCGCCGTGGGTGGAATGAATTCATACGTCCGTCACTCCTGGATACACTGATCCCAGATTCCTATCCACCCCTCTTAACCTTTTCCTTCCCAGAACTTCCTCTACTTCCTTTTCTTAAAAGACCCTCCACACAACATCCCCAAAGATTACATGTGCCCCGAGGGCAATTATTTTCCTCAGGGCCTCCTGTGTGGTGCTTATGTAAAAAAAAAGAAAAAAGAAGGATTTCTTTGATTTGTTAGTTCACAGTTCACCACATATCTTCCACTAATGCATCCATAAACTTTTCAGCACCCGTGGTGTTTACAATCAAGTAATACTTTATTTTGGTTAGGCTTGTTTAAAGTTTTATTCGGTTATTCAGTACTCCGTTCCTGTGCAGACGTTGATTGATTTTATCATTCAGTCCATCTAGTTTGATCTAAGGTGAAGATGATCAAAGAAATAAATGTTTACGTAATTTTTCTGGAAGCTTGGTAACATTCATTACTCGTGCAATGCGCGTTTTTTAATATTAATTGAACATTTAGGTTGCCTATTTTGTTTAATGTTTCACAGTATGATACTAGTTTTTTTAATTGTTTATTGTTTTTTCCCGTTAAACCGCAACTAAGCAGTTTGTCAACAGGATTTTAATCTTCAATTACACATACATCATATTTATTATTACTATAACTATACAGATTGCCACAATTAACACACATACTTAGTATAAACCATCTCTATTTAGTAACCATATTTTCAGCATATATCTCAATCTATTTGTAGAATCGCATTTTTTTAATATTAGATATTTGGTAACATGTTAAATATTTTAGGCACATTATATTCCAGGGTTCGCCGTCCGTAATTATTGTTATACTTTGTAACAAGCATTCCTTCATTCTTTGTGAACCTAGTATTATGTTTATGTTCCACTTTCCTCTTATATTCAGATTCAGATGTATGGTGAGTCATCATTTTGAACCATAATAGGAAGAATAAATTAATTAAAGAAGATATAAATTAATTATTGAACTGAAAACTTCTTTAGCACTGTTGTGATTTGAAACTTAATGAAAAGAAAAACCGACCCTAAAAAGAGACAAACACGTGCATCTATCGGATTTAGCCTGCGAGAGAATTAGATGGAATAATCGGTATCCTCTTTGTGCGGTGCTTCGTAGCTTCCCCACTCTTACTTTAGTTTTCTGAAGGTTTTACTACCACGTGTGAACTGCACACTTATATTTTTGAAATCTAGAAACGTAGCAGCCAATGGCGCGCTCAGACATTTAGTAATTATTTGATCGAAATATTTTTTTGAATGATTGAATGGGTAAAAAATTTGGTACAAATATTAAAAGAGTTGTTTTTTTACATTTAAATAAATACAACTTCCATAGCTCACGGTGAAAAATACGTTCATGGTAAAAATAGTTGTGTTGTTCACTTTGAATGAATAAATTCCTGAAATGTACATCTTTTAAATGATAACTTAAACTTTAAGAGTTGTAAATAATGATTTTAAATTTATTTAAATATTTTTAAATTTAATTTGTGGAACTCCCTTTTAATTTTACAGAAGTGATTCGAAACATTGGAAAATGCGGTAAGCGATGTGCGAAATAGGTCAAGCGAAAAAAGCTAGGTGTGACACTAGTGTATTTTATGTAAACACATTAATATGAAATATAGATATCTTATATATAAATGCGGAAATAAGTCACTGCATTTCACAAAGATTTACTTGTTAAATGTGAACATCAAATTACAAAATCTGTCAACATGACAATCAAAAACTTGTTGAATATCTCGTCAAATTAGTGTTTATTATCCGAATGCTGCATTCTGTAGGCAATTGCCAGAGAAAGCTACCGGAAATTTTGCCAAGGCCTACAGAGAGCAAATCCTCGTGAACCAATTTCCGGAAATTATTTCCAAAGCGGTAAAAACAAGAGATGAGATACCATCAGATTATCTTTACGAAGGAAAAACGTAAAACGTACGTAGATTAAATAATAAAAAAGTGGTTTTCAATTTGTTTCTGTCAAATGCATTAACCAATTTATGATTTTTTTCCATTCTATTTCGCACTCCCGACCAGGGGTGTTGGTGTTACGGATATTCGCATCCGCATCCGCAAATATGGAATATTCGCATTAATTCAGACATCTTCATCCGCAGATGTGAGCCTCTAATAATCCACATCCGCGGACGCCAAAATTTTGCATCCGTAACAACCCTGATCTGGATCAGGGGATTCTTATTCGCATCCGCAAATGTGGAATATTCTCATTAAGGCGCCGCAACCGGGCTCAAAAAGAAGAAGATGGAGAGATATGAAATTATGAATGTTAGAGGAGCGCGCTTATATTTAAAGCGACTAAATCGATGCGAAAATTGTGAAAATGTTTAATAAAACATGACTCGTTTAAAATGGAGCAAAAATCTCACGGGAGTTGTCTTAAACAGCATTTAAAGAAACACCGTGAATTTTTCATACACATTACTTGTAAAATAACTGAAACAAACGTGTTTATAATAATTTTTGGGGCATTTTTTTCTATCGAAGGAATTTATATAATTTGCGTTTCGGCGCGGGGAATGTCTAGATATTATCGTCAATAATAACATATATTTTTTAAGAGCTTTGAAACTTAACGTGTTAAAGGAAGATATGTAGAAATCGATAGAAATTCGGCTAGCGGCGGCTTAATTCAGACATCTTCATCCGCATCCGCAGTTGTGAACCTCTAATAATCCGAATCCGTAACAACCCTGCTCCCGACATTGTAGTTGTAGGTAAGCGATATAGGCGCTACTACGACTGAGTATAAATTTAATAATTCTAAAGAAACTGACCGTTTTTAAATAGCTTAATTTGATATGCGCAGAAAAAAACATTACGGAGCCAGTGTGACTATGCCATCCCAATTTGAGATATGTTAGGAGGAAGTTTGGGAAGTATCTGCCTCTTTTGCGTTAGCTCCACACAGGAGGCCCTGACGAAAATATTATTCCTCAAGTATTATGTTATCTTTGGGGTATCGTGTGGAGGGTATTTTTAGGAAAGAAAGGAGTTGAAGTTCTGAGTAGGATTGGTGGGTAGGATTCTTGAGGATCAGTGTGTCCAGGAGTGATGGAAATATGAATCCATCCCACTGCGGTGCAAGGTGATGTTCCAAGAGATTCCTGCTGGAGAGGCCACCCTCAACCAGTCTCTCCCGATCCGGCCGGTCACGCAGTTGGTAGACAGAGGCATCCGCTGCCAAGACCTAGACGTACCTCAATCCATAAAGCCGGGAACCCTTGCTAAGTCACCAATCGTGAGGAAACACTCGGGGTGATCTATTAGGTGTTGGTTATCAAATAAATGATTCCCGGGGCAGCACTAGCATACCCTCCTCCCAAATTGGAGTGCCTGTTTAAATCCGGTCACCGAACACAGCTATTAATTTCCACTTGAAGCAACATTTCGAATATTATGGGTGGTTGTCTTTAACCGGGGCGATACTTAAAGTTTTATTCAAAAATATTTAAGTTTTTTTAATTATTGATAATAATATCGAAAATTCTCAATGGAAATGGGAAATAGAAAAATACACGCAAAATAAAATATATATATAATGAACCGGCACGCGTTGCTGTGGCTAACGAAACACAACGCCATCTACTGAATAGTTACCCAACCAAATAACCAAGTGTTGTGTCGATAAATAAACTCACACCGCCATCTAGAAACTTATGGAACATACAAATAATTACAAAGCATTATCCTATAACAAATATTTAATTAACAACAATAAAAGGTAATAATAAGGTCAATAATCGAGATAAAAACTATCTTTTCTTTTAAGTTGGGCCAAATTACACATAGTAAGCTAAATTTCAACAAAATTGGTTAGGTAGTTTCGGAGTTTATCTCGAACAAATATCGTGACGCAAGATTTTTAGATATAAAGAATATATATACTACAGTACTAAAAACTCTGCAATAGCACACTCATGATAAGAAAGGGTTTTCAGTTTTCATTGTCAATGGCCGAGCCTATTTCGTAAAATCTTAATATCAGTAGATTTTAAAAACTTAAAATGGTAGTTATGACCATCTATCACATCGTTATAAATCATTTGGTATTCTATAATGTCCATTAAGGGTGTATTTTAAAATAGCAATAATAATAACGTCAAACTCATTTAAAATCATAATCTTATAAAATGTCGCTACCCCACGCATAAATTTCAATTTAAAAATTCAAATATATTACCCAATGTACCTTTTGAAACGTAAACAAGATTTAAAAAAGGTCCATTTAGGGGCTTTAACGTGGTGACCGTAATGTAAAACGGTAAATAAAGTGATTCGAACATAAATATGAAAATGTGGAAATGAAAAGTCACCTCGTAAAAACTAAAAACGACAAGCATGTTTAAAAACATTGGCATATTTTTATAATATGAATAATCAATTCGATTAATTCAGTGTTGTAACCGTTAAGATCTTTGGCTTCAAATACAAAGGTCGCGTGTTCGAATTCCGTTGTGCGCAAATAATATTATGTCATTTTAATATCACGAAACAATTATAAAATCCAAATTGTACCAGGTGTGTCTTAACATTTGCAAACGTCAAATACCAAACCCTGAAAACCAGCGGTTGTGACGAGGAACTCAAAGCCACCACAACTAACAGCGTGAGAGCCTCTCTGAAGGGATCTTATGAATAGAACGCCGAAACGGGGCATTTTTCAAATAAACAACGACCAATAAGTCGATTTCTCTAAAAGTGAGAGATAGACTACTCTTGCACTGGTGACGTAGGTAATACAAGAAATATTCATTAACCACAACAAAGATGTGGAACAAAGTGAGCTTCTGTGTGGGAATCGTACAAATAGTAAAAATGACGTTTTTCAAATAAACAACGACAAAGTGAGGGTTTAACCACTCTTGCACTGGTGGCCACCCTCATGAATTAATTATTAATTGTTTTTGTGTTTAATTCGTAGAACTCCATTTTAATTTTTAGAAATTTAATTAAATTTAAATTTGATATGTTAATATCGAGTTCTGCAAGTATTTAAGAAAGTATTTTAGTTACAGCTGTTTCGACTTGTAAGGTCATTTTCAAACTGTGGTGAAGCCACGTACGGACGACTTATTTATAACATTTCAAATGTCAATTTATGAAGGTGTCAAAATTGATTTATTACCGGTAAATCCAATTTGCAGAGACACTAATTGAGAGAGTGATTAAGTGGGATTCCGAATCTTTCCCTTTTTGGTTTCACTTGCACTAAGTGCAAGGGTTTTCTTTATTGATTTAGAATGATGTTATTTCTATGACTCATTTAAGTGCATTATATTGTTTAGGTTTGGTAAAAATACTAAGTAGTGGAGAATAAATAATTTTCCTTACTTTATTAATTAGTGTTATGTTGGGGTCATTCGTTCGTTTATTGATTTCTAATTGTTCAAGCAAATTTAATCTAAGACCCTTTCGTTCTATATGTAATGGTTTTGGCTGGTTGTTTTTAAGTGGAACGTGATTATTTTCTAAGAGATGTTCTGTGAATTTTGAAGCGGTGTTTTTATTTTTATAACATCGTAAATGTTCTTTGAATCTAGTTGAGAATGCCCTACCCGTTTGTCCGATGTAAGTAGCATTACAGTCGGCGTGGTCACATTTTAATTCATATATGCCACCGTTATTTAGTTTAGGATTTTTACTTTTTGAGTTTTTAAGGTTTGTTCCCATATTATTATTGGTTCTAAAAGCTACATTTAAACCACATTTTTTAATTTCTTTTGCAATTTTTAAAGATATTGGGCCGAGAAATTCGAGACATGCAAATTTTTCTAATTTTTTGTTTTGTACCGGATATATTAAATTAATTTTATTTTTGTATTT
This sequence comes from Limnephilus lunatus, assembly GCA_917563855.2. Classification (NCBI taxonomy): domain Eukaryota; kingdom Metazoa; phylum Arthropoda; class Insecta; order Trichoptera; family Limnephilidae; genus Limnephilus; species Limnephilus lunatus. The sequence goes on along the minus strand of OU830598.1, from coordinate 69,751,393 downwards.
CTTGTTTTTTATTATTTTTTCAATGTTTTTTGCCTCATAGCCGTTATTAATCGCTATTATTTTAATAGTTTCCTTTTCTTTTACGTATGCTTTATTATCTAAGGGAATGTTTATGAGTCTATGTACCATTGAATGGTAAGCTGATAATTTGTGGGACCAAGGATGAGTTGAATTTGCATTTATTGTAGTATCAGTAAATGTTGGTTTTCTAAATATTTCGAAGGTATGTTTATTATTACTTCTACCGATTGTCAGATCTAAAAAAATGATTTTACCTTCAATCTCATGTTCAACTGTGAAGCAGATTTTATTATTAAATCAATAAAGAAAACCCTTGCACTTAGTGCAAGTGAAACCAAAAAGGGAAAGATTCGGAATCCCACTTAATCACTCTCTCAATTAGTGTCTCTGCAAATTGGATTTACCGGTAATAAATCAATTTTGACACCTTCATAAAGTGACATTTGAAATGTTATAAATAATTCGTCCGTACGTGGCTTCACCACAGTTTGAAAATGACCTTATAAGTCGAAACAGCTGTAACTAAAATACTTTCTGAAATACTTGCAGAACTCGATATTAACATATCAAATTTAAATTTAATTAAAACTCATGAATTAAGTCTTTGGTGCTATCAAAAGTTAACCCCTCAGGCTTCGGCCGCATTCTGTCAGATGGTCAAAATATTTCCGCTATGCAATAAAATCCAAATAAAAATAATATTTCTTAACGAATCCCGAAACTAAAAACTATTTTTGAAAGGTAATGAAATACGCTTTTTAATTGTATTATTATAAATGAACACATAATTTTTTTTATATAAAATTTTTTGATACAAAAATAAAAAAAAGGTTAGAAAAATGGATAACCATACGTTTTTTTCAACTAAGATTACTGGTAACAAGTGTATTATAAAAGTTGTCATCACTTCACTTTTGCGTAGCTTTATTTAAAAATGAATAATTAATAAAAAATTCACCAAGTTTCATAACGTTTTTTGAATTGTGGTCGGAAACTTTGGTTTCATAAAGGTGTTCATTTTAATTATTTTATGATTAACTTTTAGATTTGAATGCAAATCGTGATATTTTCTCTTTCTAACTACGTTTAGATCATATTTTTTTCACTACGATAGAGAGGGAGACATAAAAATTTCTATGGGACCTATGTGATTTTCCCCCAAAAGCAAACAAATTAATCAGAAGGCAGAAAGGTTAATATGTTTATTTACGAGCGTTATTTTAATACCTAGAATGAAGAATGTTAATAAGCCAAACGGTAAATTCAATGAAATTATTTATTTTTGGCAAATATATTAACGCTGAATAATATTTACCTCCCCTGTAATTACCTGTTTTTTCTGCCTAAGGATTATATATAATTCTATTAAGTTTAGGTAACTCTAACAAATGTTCATTCCCATTTGTAAATAAGGCTTATAATATGTTATTATTTATCCCAACTCTCTCATGTGGAAGCCAAAATTTTGAAACGGTACCTACCAAGATTCACATACCAAGGTTCCCTGATAACAAATGTCAATAATACCACAGAGGAGATCCAGAAGCGCATAGTGAACGCAAATCGGCCGGCGTAGCGCAGCGGTAAGACGCTTGACTAGCGCACCGAAGGTCGCGGGATCAAATCCCGGCGTGGCAAATAAATTTTATTTGATTGATTTGTGTTATTTCACAATTAATTCATTTAAATAATAAACAGTATATTTGCGGCACGTTCCAAAGTGGAAGATACTCTCTGTATCGCCCTGGTGTAAGACCAACATTCAGAATAGAAACGTTGCTTGAAACGGCATTAGCCTTGTTTGGTGACCAGATCTGAATAGCCAGGTACTTCCCCACCTTCCTCTTCCCTATCTCCATCCCCTCTCTACTACCCTCAGCCTCACAACATACCCCAATTGGGGATGCCGTAGTCTCACTGGCTTCAGACGGGAGCAGTTGGGACTCTTGTGAGGTATTCATATAAAAAAAAATAATAATAATAATAAAATAAATAAAAAATCACTGTTATTTCCGTCTACAAAATCAAATAAAATCCATACTGCTGTCCAGAAACACCAAGATATTAGTGTACAAAACACACGTACGCAGCTGAGACTTGGGTAATAACTAAGAGGAATGAGCGAGCACTGGACGTTTTTGAAAGGAAAATCTTCGGACCGGTTTTAGAATATGGATTTTGGCGCAGACGTTACAACAATGAGCTATGTACTCTCTTTAAGGAGCTAAAAGTCACAAAATTTATAAAACTCTGTCATGTGGAGAGAATGACCGACCATCAAGCACCAAAGTCCCTGCTGAACTCCAGACTGATAGGGCGATGGAGCCTGGGAAGGCCAAAATTAAATGGATCGACAACGTTCTCAAAGACATATTTACCTTGGAGTTTCTAAACTTGAGAGAGCTGACGCAAAACCGAGATGAGTGAAGGAAGACTCTTGAGGAGGCCAAGACCCACCAGGGGTTGTAGAGCCAAGAGTGATGATGGTGATATTATATTATTATTATCTGCTTTCATTCACACTACTAAAGTAAATATCTTTTCGGTATTTTACAGAACGATGTGTTGGGAAAATATCGGGGCCTTAATACTAAAAGTGCTTATGTCAAATTTGCAAATCGCTCAGCCCCTTTAGCACAGTCCATCGATAAGGATTTATAGGAAAACATTCGGTAACTTCTCATCGTTCCCTAGCATGACTGCAGATCGCCAACGAATAAGTAACAGTTCATAATGACTAAGTGTTCTTAATATATTCGACGTCAACTGTTGTTTGTACATTAGCGATCTGCAGTTGTCCTAGGGAACGATGAGACTTTACCGAAAGTTAAACTACCAATCCTTGTCGATCGACCGTGCTGTAGGCCAGTGATGAAGATTGTTCGTCGATTTCTTTGCATAAAAAAGACCAAAAAGTATATAGGTACTTCTTAATTATGTAGGTCGCAATTTTACCAATATATCTAGAGCACTTGACATATGCATGGCAATCAGATAGGGGAGTTTTAGAATACTTTCTGGGGCATAAATCAAACTACCAAAAACTGACGTAGGCACTTCTCGCATGAACTCCAGATATATTCCCTTCATAACCGCTCTGAAAGGGTAAATATCCATAACAAAATGCTATTGACCCAAAGCTGGGCGAGATGAAATTCATGGACGACATCACACTTGGCGCGGTGATTTCACGGAGTTGCCGGTAATAAACGCCTGCCTTCAATAATACTTCTTTTCTATTAGTTTTTTTCTGTCTAAACGCTCAGTCGGGCAACAAGTAGTACATCCACTTCTTTATTTGTTTCATGCTGATTTTATTACTGGTTGTCTCTTCACTTGGATGTTTAGAAGAATGTGTATTCAAACGAATATAAATATAAATGGAATCACTAAAAAGCTCACGAGACTTGTATATTTCTTCAAAAACCTAAGAAACATACTACCTAGGAAATACATAAAAAAAGTATTTTATGCCTTATGTCATTCCCGTCTTGAGTACGGAATTCTAGTATGGGGATCTGCTACAGCCAATCATATTAACCACTTGGATATTGCTCAGAAGAGCATTATAAAAACCATACTAAAATTACCCATCAGAACCCCCTCAAAAGATATTTTTAAGTGTTTTGACGTTCTTAATTTAAAACAAATATATGCCAAGAATATTCTTATACATCATTTTAAAAACAGAAAATCTCCTAATGAAACTCGGATACATGACACAAGAGCCTCAAAAAAGGACATACGAGGTGTTCCAAAATTCAAGACAAGTTTTGGCCAAAGAAACCACATATATCTTGCAACTAAACTTTACAACATCCTTCCTCCAAGTCTGAAAAAGATAGAAAAGATAAATAAGTTTAAGGAAAAAATCAAAACATGGGTGAAAGAAATTAATGCAGACATACTAGAGAATGTATTAAAAACATCATAGAAACTAAATAACAGAAAATCAAAGAAATATACCAGTGCGCCTCAGCACAGGACCACCTAGTGAGGAGGACTAAGAAAAAACGGATTAAATATTTATATATATCATCATATCTTGTAATTGTCATGAAACCTGTAACTAAATAGTTACTAATAAAAAAAAATAAAATAAAAAAAAACATTTAATTTATTTTGATACTGGCAGAAAGCTTTTAAAGTAATACTAACGTCAGTTAAATCTTTTTCGAAAAGTGCCTACATGTCAACTTCACTTCTTTCCATCAAAAAGCCTGTTTTCACGGATCCGTTTCATAGAGTATATGAAATAAATCAAAAATAGATCAGAAAAGCGATTCCTTTATGGGATCGTCATGAGAAAACGGACGTGATTTCTTCTCAGATTTGTGTGGTTTTTACAAATTTACTGTCACATATTTTAGTTTAGATCGTTGTAAACACGAATGCCTGCAAGTACGAATGATTTTTTATTCATTTAATGTACGTTGTACATATAAAAAGCAAAAAAACGAGTGTGCTTTAGACCACACGATCGAAGTAAAACTTCACTATAAAAGAAAAAGAAAGAAAATGTACGCGCGCACTGCTCTCTATTGCTCCTACAGTGTGATACAGACAATAGGCCTGCACTGTGTCTTGGATATACGAAACGTAACTGGCTTTGAAAGAAAGAGAGAAAGAAAATGTGTGCCCGCACCTCTCTCTCTTGCCCCTACAGTAAATACGAAACGTAACTCTCTCTCTTTCTATCTTCACTAACTTATATCTCCCTCTCAACTTCCGTTCGCCTCGCCCGATCACACTTTTCGTAAAGCTCTAGTCACGCATTCACTAGCTTACTCGTAAAGAAGTAAGGAAGTTTTACTTCAATAAAAGCCATAGAAAATCACAGAAGTCTGACAGGAGATCACGTCCGTTATCTCATAACGATCCCACAAAAGATATAGAATCGCTCTTCAGGTGCGATCCCGGCTTAACCAATTGTGGATTAACCTCCCCGGCTCCTGACAGTTGAGACTTTTGTGGGCTAATGCCATCAAAATAAAAATAAAAAACAGTAATTAAAACTCACAGATTCCACTCTCCTTCTGAAATCCCTACACAAGTGACTGTTAACATTGGCATATCGCTCGACGCTCGACGTCATGGCCAGCCCGACGTTTTTGATAATATTGGCCCGAGTTTTCCAAACCTGCACATCCACCAACACATACCTACTGCTGCATATTACATGAATAAAATCTGTCATCTCCAGGCTTAGAAATATCCCCAGGGAAGCTAAGAGCACTCGAGATTAAAATGCAAGAATGATCGCGTTACCAATATTTTTATAATATACCTGTAATAAAATTGGAGTATAAAAAAGAGAATATATATAAAGAATAAAAAAATGTATGCGCTCTGAAAGTTAACATGTTATAATACCTTTTAATATATATTTTTTAATATCCGTAACATAATATGCAATTTGGTATATATTATTAAGTTTTTTTAATCATTTCAACGTGCTTCATCATAAACGAAGCACTGAATGCCGTTTAAGTCTGAACAAACTTTAGGGTGCACAGTGTACACCCGCGCTGTGCAAGATAGTTCCCTACCCCAGCGGTTTTCAGCCTGTTTTTGAATATTTATTTAGATGTACGCAATTTATTTTCATACGTCTAGTAAGAAAATATAAAAAAAATATACAATTTACAGATACAGTTACATTTTTACAAATACATTTTAAGAAACAAAGATAACTATACGAAAATACATTTTAAGAAAAACAGATAACTATGTGACTAAAAAAATGATATTACAAATCAAAAAATATTTTTTACATATTATGCACATTGCACATATCCTACGAAAAGTGCTAAGACTAGAGGCTTCCTTTACGACATTTGGCAGGCTGTTATAAAGTTTTTGCCATTTATAAAACGCGCTATTTTATGTACACGAAAGTTTAGTTTTAGGAAGCCGCATCTTCTCGTAGGATAATTGTAAACATTAGCGTGAAACATAATATTACTCTCCAGATAATTTGGAATCTTATTATTTTCTAGCTTGTATATCATTGTTAATGTATTATATATTGTTTAGTTGTCATCAATTTAAATTTTGTAACATAATTTTAACTCTAGTAAAAATGAAACATTTTAAAATCATCCTCACCCCCCTATTTTGTATAAACTGTAGTTTATTATTTTGGGCTTCGTTACATAGGAATAAAACACTAGAACAAAAATTTAAATGCGGAGTTACAATAAGGCGCGTTGTCTTGAGATCCAAGTTATTTCTCATCCTTTTTAATAATCCAATTTTTTATCAATTTTCTTTGTTATGTATTCTGAGTGTTCATCGAATTTTAATTTATCATCCAATATTACACCCAGATATTTAATACTGCTAACCCTCTCTGTGTTCTCGTTATCAATTTTTAGTATTATCTGCTCGTTTTCACCTAGGCTATCCACAATTAAAAACTTTGTTTTCGTAACATTCAATTTGAGTTTGTTTTGGTTTAGCCAAAGCGTTACATAATTTAAATCAATTTGTATTTTTCAATGACGTCCTGTAAATTGTGTATGTATGTGAAGCAAGAATTTGTTCAATTTCGCAGGTAGAATTGCTGGTTAAAAATGCCATGTCGTGTTACATCTGTATAAAGTTGCATTAATTGTATTTGTGTGACTTGATTGTTAAATTTATGTAATAATGAGAGTATTATAAAATTACAAATGAAACATGTTCATTACACATGTATACAAGATAGATAGAGGGTACGAGGTACAACAAATTAGTAGTAAGGGTTAATGGGTACGCAGGATCTAAAGGGTTGACAACCGCTACCCTACCCCAAAGGACGGTGTGTGTCACTCGTCAGTAGGTTTTTCTTATCTCAGGCTAATGCCGTTGAAGTAATAATAATTTTTTTATCTATATATGTATGCCAGACTTGCATTTTTTAATCCTGCAAGTAAGGGTCGTCTATTTAGTTGTGTTGAAAAGAACCTAACCGAGATTAATATTACGACGATTATGTTGTAATAGCGCATAATTAAATTATTTTTCATAGCTTCGTAATCTACGTGACTGGTTCGAGTGCAGTTCCAAAGCTTCAGCCTACAGAGTGAAGATTGTCCTGATTTTAGCCGACCTCCGATCGGAGAGAGTGTAAGGAGATGGTGAAATTAATTAAATCCAAATTTTCCAAGTTAACGAGAAGTAATTAAGAAATATGTAGGTATTCATCATTTCGAGCGGATTTTGTTAAAATTAATGAAATCTAATTTGATATCAAAATTTTATTATCAGCTTTGGTTTTAAAAAGGACCAAAAAGTTATTATAATCGTTAATAGGTAGTTAAAATTGCAAATTTAATTGTTTTTTTGTACGATATCCAGTTCTTACACAAATTACCATGACATAATATTATTGTTTTCTATTAATATATTCGTTAAACATTGTGTGTATTTTAACCTTTCTTAATGTCAAACAATTACGAACATCTGTTCCATTTGGCAGTTATTTATTTAAGGAAGGCACAAAGTACTGTGCTAAAAGTTATAACATACGTTTGGGCGGTCGTAAAACTCTGTAGGTTTTAGAACTCAAATAACCACAATTAATTGAAAAAACAGACGAGACGAGGGTTAAGCGAATATCCATAGGATGTTATCGCGGATTGGATCTTCCGGATTACTGTGATAATACAAATAAGTGTTAACGATTCAAACGGTAAAATAATACAAATAACTTAATAAGTAAAAAGCGCGTAATAAGGCACAGATTAAACCGTGGCTTTATTTATGCTAATTACTAATTACATACATTCCCGCGAGCACATAATCCCTCTGGGTTTAGCATTTGGTAAACAGGCAACTTTTTCAGATGCGGAAAGTATAAAAGACACCTACCGCCGGTTTTTAGAGCACTCTCCGTAATAAAACCAATTTTATAAAATTAGTCTTACAAATTACCAAACTTTATAAAAGCTCACGCATTAAGCTCTTAAAACACGTTAGCTTAAAAGCGTTTAACTTGAAAATGAGGCTGGTTGTGAAATTTATCACGATATTGCAAACATAATCAAACCTCTTGTCTGGGAACCGGCATGAAAGGGAATACTTAATTATAGAAATGTTTCGCACTTATTAAAACAGTTATTTCTAAATGAGAAAATTCAATTATGTACACTGATTCATTTATTGACTCCGTTTACACACAGAATAATTTTGTACTATATCTATATATTCAAACCATTTTCCGCTACTAGTGGTGTACAGCAAGGTAGTCATCTTGGCCCAATTTAATTCTTCTTTTTATAAACGACATAATCAACTACTTTAGAGACGTCAATGCGTTGCTTTTCGCTGATGAAATTAAATTATATAAAGAAATAACTCTCCTCAATCACTGTGAAATACTTCAAATCAATATAGACATGCTAGAAAATTGGTGCTTACAAAACAATCTATATTTAAATGTAGAAAAATGCAAAACTTTGACCTTTTCCAGAAAAAAAACATCACTGTTTTTCGACTATTCAATAAATGAAATAAATTTAGAAAGAGTAACGGAAATGTATGTAATGGCATAATAACGAGAAACTAGACTTCACGGTCCACATTCAACAAACTGCAAATAAGGGTATGAAAACATTAGGATTTGTATCAAGAGCAATTAAAAACCTTGAATCGTTACAAATCATTAAACTATTGTACACATCCCTCGTTAGAAGCCTAATAGAACATTACTCCATAGTCTGGTCGCCCTTATATAAAATTCATATTCATACTATTGAAAGAATTCAAAGAAAATTTCTACGTTTCTTAAATTTTAAACTTAACATCCATAAATTACCCGTCGTTAAGGAATATTTTAAATATTCCAACTTTAGAAAACAGAAGAATAATAAACGACCTAACCTTTTTATTAAAATTATTAAACTCTAAATTCGACTGTTGTGAACTCCTGCAATTAATTAATCTACATGTACTTACACGAACAACTAGACAAACATTAACATTTAATATACGTAGGTACATCTCATTCCAACTATGATTTGCATTCTCCAATACAACGTTTACATAGTCTTGGTAACAAATACTTAAACAATATGGATGTATTTGACAATAATTTTAACTTAGCAAACTTCAAACGCCATATTATGTGCCAACTATGTATTTCTACCTATCCCATAAACTAATGTGAACAACAATTTTAAACATTGGGTACCTACTTAATGTCAACTCCTATATTTTATAGACTACATTGTGTTTCTCTTATTTTATGTTACCTATATTTTATGTAACCTATATTTTGTTTTTAACGTATATTATGCTACCTGTATTTTGTAAACTCATTATTTTCACTGTAATTAAAAAAAAAACATGCACTGCATTCTATGTAAAAGCCCTATGGGCGTTTAAATAAATAAATAAAAAATAGGTAATGTCAGATATATATAACAGTACTGCGGTTCAAATTGAACACTTCATTAATTACATATTATCTTTGTTCACAGATTCTGCGCAGCTTCAGAATGGCCGACCAATATGGCAATTCGTCAGATATCGACTTCAACAACGGATCAAACTATACTATGGACCGAAACTGCCCTAATGTCAACCTTCCAATGGTCTACCTGGTGACGCAGATCCTCTACGCCATCGTATGTGTGGTGGGACTCTTAGGAAACACCCTCGTCATTTACGTGGTGCTACGTTTCTCTAAAATGCAAACCGTCACCAACATGTATATTTTGAATCTCGCCATCGCCGACGAATGCTTCCTCATAGGAATTCCGTTTTTGATGACAACGATGTCTTTACAATTTTGGACTTTTGGTGAATACATGTGCAAAGCGTACATGATTTCAACGGGGATAAACCAGTTCACGAGCAGCATATTTCTATTCATCATGAGCGCCGATAGATACATAGCCGTGTGCCACCCTATCACTTCTCCTAAAATGAGAACACCTTTTATATCCCGGGTGGTGTCAGCCATGGCGTGGAGCACCAGCGTCCTGTTCATGCTCCCCATCTTCATGTATACTACGGTCATCCATCCGAACGGCAAACTGAGCTGCAACATCGTATGGCCCGACAACGGCGTACTGCACGGTCAGACCGCCTTCACTCTCTATTCCTTCGTCTTGGGTTTCGCCATCCCGCTTCTTCTGATTTTTGTATTTTATTGCCTGGTTATAAAGAAACTGAAGACGGTGGGTCCAAAGAACAAATCCAAGGAGAAGAAGAGATCGCATCGAAAAGTGACAAAGTTGGTTCTGACCGTGATCACCGTTTACGTAATGTGTTGGCTGCCCTACTGGGTGTACCAGGTGGTGCTGATATACTCCCCGCCCAATGAGTGCGCGTCTCGCGTCACCATCACCGTGGTCCTTATCGCCGGCTGCTTCAGTTACTCCAACTCCGCCATGAACCCTATTCTGTACGCCTTCCTGTCGGACAACTTCAAGAAGAGCTTCCTGAAAGCCTGCACGTGCGCGGCGGGGAAGGACGTGAACGCCACCCTGCACATTGAGAACAGCGTGTTTCCCCGCAAGAGGGGTGGTGGTTGCGCCGGGAGCCTGGGGGGCGGCCTGAAGAGCGGTGCGGGAGGAGAGGGCACTGCGCTGGTGTCCCGCTCTGACGCCTCCACGGCTCTCACCGTGTCCTCGCGCTCGCTCCTCGCTCCTCCGCTGGCGCTGGACTCCTCCAAAGGAACATCTTTCGGTAATGGTCTTCAGCGCACTCGAGTCTAATTAAATAATTATCGAACGTCGTACTAAAACAGAGTATCCGAGATCTGAAAACTAATCTCTATACAAAGAAGATAAAATACCAATTCCCTACATATCACGTATTTCAATTGAAAAATAGTGTAAGTAGCTACTAGCCATACACTTACATCATTATAGTAAGAACCCCAAAAACTTATGTTCGGAATTAGATGAATTCCAACGAATGTAATATGTTATGAATTATATAATATCCCTCAAAAGAATATTGCTAAATTTGAAACCCCTACCTTTTAATGTGTAATAATTATTTCCTATACCATAATATTATGTCATAGAAAAATAATTTTATACTTAAGATACCTACATGTACATAAAATTATTATTATAGTCAATTGAAATCAAAATACTACGAAATCACTAGTGTAAATATGTAAATTGTTACAAATAGGTACCTATGTTTATGTTGTTTGTCATAATATAATATTGTCGAATTTTCATTCAAAATACATCTAAGTTAACATATTCTCATAATCCACTATTTTTTCTATTTGAAATGGTGTGCATTTTAACATTGTAAAGAGTTGTTTAATTTCTTTTCAGTAATTAAGAATTGTATTTTTATTAACTAGGGATATACTCCAAAGAGTAAAAAATTTTAATAATTTTTAATTTATATTTTTCTATCAAGTTGCAATCGAAGCATTTAATACAGAAAGCTCTTCTCTAATTTTATTTTTCAATGATTGTTTAGCCTAAAAAATCAAAAATCAAATTAAAATGTTCGTAATAGAGTTCTGCTTGATGTTTATTATCAATTTGCGTACCAGAAAATTTGTATAATTTATTGATGTATCTACTGTTCGTAAGCAAATGAATACTTTAAAATTAGAATTTAAACTATTAGTTATAAAATATAATTAATCTGATACTTGAAAACACTTTGTACAATTACTTATAGTTTTTTTTAATACTTAAGTATATATTGCTACTTTCACTTTAGTTATTGTTCTATCATTCAAAAAACAGGAAGTGTCAAAAATTATATAATTAATTTAAAATTCAAACAATAAAAACGTACTTTCAAAACTTACTTTCACCGCCTGAATGAGTAGCTAAAACACAATGAAAAAAATAGCGCATAAATCCTGAAATGACAGCAATTAGAAAAAGAAAACCGCCAATTTTATAGATAGGGGAAAAAATTCTGAAATCTATGTATTTTCAAATATACGTACGGTACGAAAGGATTAATAACATGTTATTATTATTTCTAAATGTTATATTATTATTTATGGCAAAATAGGATTAAGCCACGACGGACCTGCCACCAGTGCTGTTCACTAGTGCATGATTAAACGCCGTGATTTGCCAATATTGTCTTTACGAACATGTCGATCTTCCAGTTAATTGATTATTCGGGCATCTCCAAAATTATAAGTTTTGGGATAATGAGAAAAATAATATTCGAACTCTCACCATAAATCAAACACTATTCACGTCTGTGTTTTACGTATTAAATATGCTATAAATAACACCGGGAGGCAGAACGGTCTGCTACATTAGTATCACATTTTGAAATATCCCATTAGTGACAAAACATCAACATTTTGTTTAATTCACTGCAAGTTTTTCTGAATTGTAATTGATTTGGTGGTGTGTATGAGTAGTCTGAATATTGTACCAGAAAGAGGGTACACTTTTACACACAACTGCACAGGCACACAACTCAAAATTCGATTTATCTGAGATGTCTGACTAATTAACTAGACGATCGACATGCAATAAGATTCAAAGATATTAAAATGCCATATTTCGCTGGTTCGTATAGGTCTTGTTAATGCTATTGGCATTTAGATTGCAGTCGCAAATACAATAAACGTCTGAAAATCGTTATAAATGTACACATTCGCATAAGAAAGCTAGTCTGACAATTCACAGTGGAATTCTGATACCAATCCGATACTAGCAGAGAAAGAACGAAAATAAATCGAAGAATAGAACGATAATAGATCATAAGAATGCATTAGAAAAAAATCGCTGGTCTGTGGAAATTCATATTCGATTCGAATTCAAATGAATATGGTATTATGGTCGTTATAAACGACACCTTTTTTCAGCCCTATTCCAATTGGAGACAAAAGTCAACATTTTTCGCTTTACGCGATCGCTGTTTTCATCTCTATTTTCATATCTACGATTTCAGTAGGCATCACAACAAACAGTATGGTTCGTGTGTTGTTTGCAGTAATAACAATTGAAATCCTAGATATGAAAATAGAGGTGAAAATAGCGATCGCGTAAATCGAAAAAAGTTGACTTTTGTCTCTAATTGGAATCGGGCTGAAAAGGGGTGTCGTGTATAACGGCCATTAGAAAAGAATGCAAAATAGAAGTAATCGTAATGAACAAGAAAGGAAGTGACGCTTAGATCAGTTGGATGTATAAGTAATGAAATCTACTGATGGATCGAAGAAGAGGAAGACGAAGACGCGTCGAGAAGGCTGGCATAATCAAGAAATTACTGAAATCATTTACTTGAGTCAGTTCTTGTCAAGAATCCGCGGTTATTGAAGCACAGCGCTCAGCTAAGGCTTTTGAACAGTTAAACGGCAGTCACGTGAAAAAATTAAATCAGTGGAACCAAAGCATCGATTTTTTTTTATTTCTATTATATATTTAACAAATAAAATGCACAATACCGAAAGGATATAAATATTATCCATGACCATATTTTGAAAATAATACTAAATAATGTAAGCACCATTTGTTGATGGAAATACGGTCCTTTTGTACACGAGTAAATTAATAAAAATATATTTGTGGTATTTACAGAAAATTCTGTTCTACAAAATAAACTTTCATATAAAGTGTTTTTTCTTATCTAACGGCCGGCGCGGCGCGGGCGACCGATTTTCAAACCACTCCCGCACCGCCTGTAGTAATTTTTTCAAACAAATTTCATAACCCCAGAGCTTATCATTATATATAGAAACACTCTTCTGCTAAAATGAAATGTTCTGTAAAAAAATTTAGTCAATCCATCGATTGCTTTCCGAGATTTGCGGACCCAAACATACGGAACCTAAATTTTTATATATGCGGATGGTACCTGTTTCTATTTTTAAGAAAGACAAATATATTCCCGGGTTAAACCGACAATATTTGAAAATCTCCTACTATCACCACAGAAAGCGGAAAATGTTGCCTCTGTTGTAATGGAGGACTTAGCCAGCCGGTGAATCGAACACGCGACGCGCGGGTGGGACCCAAACGCGACGCCAACTTAGCCACTGACCGGTCGTATTGATGGACCGGATATTTTTGGAAGCCCCGTACCTTATAAATAATAGCCATCCATGCTGATAAAACTTGCTTTTAAGTCGTTTCGAAGGTAGGTTACTGATGACGGTAAAACCTTCATAATTTGTGTGCAAAATCCAGAATAATGAACCTACTTAAGCCTTAGGCCGTGGTACCCGTATAATCTATTGGCTTAGGCATTAATTATTTCTTGCGTATGAAGGGGAAAGGGTCATTATTATTAATGTTATCACCTGATTGAACTCTTGTGGGTCCAAAATGATAATTATTCAAAAAATGGTCCATACCAATTTTTTATAGTTTCATCGCCCATATTATATATAATCAGGGGTCGGAAAATTGGGGTTAAATACCACAATCGGGGTAAAAATTTAAATTACTGAGTAACGCTCAATAAACACCGCAGTATCTAACTATATTAAAATCATTAATAAGCTTAGCTAATACATTTACGCGGTAATTTTTTGTTGCTCCTTACTTACTGTTTTTACTCCTTACTTACGGCTTTTGTGTTTTCTGGTTACCGCGGATTTCAAGAAAAGTCTGCACAGCTTTTACGTTAGGCTATGAATATTTATACAAAGTTAACTTTATCTCATTTACAAGTTTAGTGGTAATATTATCGTCTAACAATGAAATCTAGATGGTAACCAAAAAGTTTCCCGACCCCTGTTTGTATACCTACATTTGTAGAACTTTTGTAACTTTTTAGAACTTTTGTACACATTTTTCAAGATTGATTGAAGGAGCTTTTACACATTTACATCAACTGAATGTCTTACTTGTATTTTTACAGGAGACAGTTATTTCCCAAAATCTGAATTCTTAAAAAAAAACAATTTACAGAATGGACAATTTTTATTTTAAAAATGTTAAAAGAAGTTTCTGCATTGTAAAAATCTGTATTTCAAAATTCTATGGTATATCCTAAGTTCTGACCGCCGGAAAATAGACTTGTTTAGTAGAAATATTTGGAAATGTTTGTCAAGATAAAAACGCCCTCTCAAAATAATCAACCCTTGTAATAATTTGGCACCCTTTATTTGTATAGGACTGGGGACAAAGGATAATCCGCAATTGCTTACATAGTTGAATATTATTTTAGTCAAGTTAGGAATTCAAGGTCCAAATAATAGTTTTGCGTATTCTAAAACCAGTGCTGTCGGCGTCGCAACAAATTCTCGGCCCCAAGGCAAGCGAAAATTTTCACAGAGAAAAATATATTGAATGAACCGTGTAAATGATTAAATTGACTTGTTTTATATTGCTATTTACCATGCCTAAATCACAAGCTTACAAAAAAATTCAATATCCCTCGGGCGATTTTTTGCTTTCATTTACCTATCAAATAATGCAATAAGGAAAAGATTCGTTGGCCCCTTGGCCCCTTGATCACTTGGCTCCTTGGCCCCTTAGCCCCTTGGCCCCTTGGCCCCCTTGGCCCCTTGGCCCCTTAGCCACTTGACTGCTGACTGCTGCCGCACAGCCGGCCCTGAAAAGTTTGAATGTTTTTTTACATTTGTTTTTTACACTTTGTGATATAACATTATAATTTAAACGAGACAATGAATTTGCTTACATATGTTTTATTTTTGAACAAATGGAAAAGGAGCACAATAGGAAATAAATCACTGTGTAATTTAGTGTTTTTAAATAAATACATAAAATATTTAAACTGTAGTAGCGCAATAGAGTTTACACTTTTTATTCGTAGATATATTATTATTAAGATAATGTGCAAACTTACCTTAGAATAATTAGAACCTCCCAAATATGGAACCTGCGTACCAAAGAATCTTGTATTGGTAAATGATTATGAACCTATTTATTAATGTAAATAAATTAGTGTGTGTACATATCCAGATATTAGAAATAAATATAAGTTAAGTACCTAAAATTGTTAGGTAGGTACGTATATAAAATGAAGATACAAAATATTATGGTCCTGCCTTTGAAAGATTCGTTGAAACGTCAACTCTTTCTGTTTAATGCCATGTTTATGAGAAAGAGGCAGAGGTAACAACGGAGCTACCAGCGGTAGGCCGTGTAGTAATAACCAGTAGTGGGCAAAATCTCTGTTTGAAATAATCACAGTGGCGGATAATGCTGAGATTTTTTATGAGCCCGAAAAATCTAGCATTTGATATCATCGGTTACCTTATTGTGTCATGAAAGAAATATTAAATTAGTCATTGACAATTATTCTTTGTAGATTCAACTATAAATAACGCGAATGTAACTTTTTATAAATATATTTTCAATTTGTTATCTGTGATAAATACTTTGATTTGCATTTTATCTTTATTAAAAATATAACTTTTTAATCATAACATGTTATTTCGTAGTCTCTCTATAAAAAGTCGTCTTCTCATTTTTCTGTAAATCTTGTTTGCGCCCTTGATGATATTTGAGAGAAATCTATAATTATTATTACAAGAAAGCAACAAAATATAATAAATTCAACAATTTAATATCTATTTATTTTTGCATTTTCAAGCTTTTCCAATATCCGAAAATATAGTTTGTATTAAATTTGGAACTTGCAGCCGGTCAGGTTTTGCTTGTAGTGTAAATACATATTTTTGTTATTTTTTTATAAAACATAATATTATGTTTATATACAACCACATATGTATACGCACATTAAA
Organism: Limnephilus lunatus; assembly: GCA_917563855.2. Taxonomy (NCBI): domain Eukaryota; kingdom Metazoa; phylum Arthropoda; class Insecta; order Trichoptera; family Limnephilidae; genus Limnephilus; species Limnephilus lunatus. The sequence continues at coordinate 69,734,718 of OU830598.1, read as the reverse complement.
TGGATGAGATTATTAATTTAAAAATTATGATGGTGTAAATTGATATAAACAAATAAATAAAATAAAATATACTCAACTTTTTTTTTTTTAAATTTATTCACAGAGGGACGTTTCATGTTTCATCCATCGTGAAAGTATCTAACAAAGAAAGCGAAAAAGATGGACGTCTATATTGTAAGATATATTGGACGTCCATTTCGATATGAGTTGTTTCCTTTTGTATAATAAAGATGAAGCAATGTGCTCTATACAATGCAATCCGTTTGTTAAGACGGTGATTTCTACAAAACGGACCGCCCGTTTCTGGACTGAATCAAGGATTTTTTTCAAGTATTTTGAGGCTCCAGACCAGAGGTGGCTGCCAAATTCAACAATGGTTAAAAGTATGCCTTGGTAATGAATTCAAAATATTTAGTGGTTTGTACAAACTTACATACACAAGTGCATGGAAAGATATATCAAAAATTGCACTTAATGTATTTTTTTACATTAAGCGCCACACAGGAGGCCCTGAGGAAAATAATTTCGCTCAGAGCATATCTTTCCTTTAAAAACCCTCCACTCAGCATCTTATGGGATGCTGAGAGGAGGGTTTTTTAAGGAAATGAAGAGGAAGTTCGGTGAAGGAAATAGATATGAAGGGTGGGAGGGGGAGGAGGCAGGTGGAGGAGAGGCAGGGAGACGGAGGGGGAGGCAGGGAGAGGGGAGGAGGCAGGAAGAGGGAAGGGGGTGGCAGGGACGGAAAGGGAGGCAGGGAAGGGGGAGGGGGCGGCAGGGACGGGGGAGGGGAAAGAAGGGACGGGGGAGGGGAAGGCAGGGACGGGGGAGCGGGAGGCAGGAACGGGGGATTGGGAGGCAGGAAAGGGGGTGGGAGGCAGGAACGGGGAGGAGGGGGAGGAAGGAACGGTAGGAAGGGGGAGGTAGGAACGGGGGGAGGGGGAGGCAGGGACAAGGGAACGGGAGGCCGGAACGGGGGGAGGGGGAGGCAGGAACGGGGGAAGGGGGTGGCAGGGACGAAGCAGGGGGTGGCAGGGATGGGGGAGGGGGCGGCAGGAACGGGGGGAAGGGGGCGGCATGAACGTCGGGAGAGGGGGGTGGCTGGTACTGGGAGAGGTCGGCAGGGATAGCGGGAGGGGTCGGCAGGGACAGGGCAGGGACAGGGCAGGGGGCGGCAGTGACATGGGGAGGGGTGGCAGGGAGGGGCAGGGACGGGAGGCGTGGTAGGAACGGGGGCGGTGGGAATGGGGGGGGGGCGGTAGGAACGGGGGCGGGAGCTTAAGTAGGGACGGGACGGGAAAGGAAGGGGGCGTAGGGTCAAAAGAGCGAGGGGCGGAGGGGAAGGGGCGCAGGGATGGTAGGGAGGGAAGACCCAGGGGATGGAACAGTCGTCAAGACCACTGAAGTTTCCACTGAACATTGAAGACCGGCCTTAACGCTTGCTTTATAATCCTAGTTTAATTTTGATCTTAGTTTTCGGACTAATTCGTCGATTCGAAACCCAACAAAATAATGTGATAACAAAAAGGCAAATAATGTTATGAAAGGTAGAATAAATAAAGAACCGAAATCACAATTTTTTATTGGAGACAACCACATAACAAAATAAGACACGTAAGCAAAGTCTGGTAAAGAAGGATTGTAATTTAAACTATTCATTAAATTTCAAAGTGAAAGTCCTCAAAAACCCGCTGTTCAAACTCTATGAAACAACCCATCCTAATTATTGTAAAAGTCCAGTCAATGAAAACGATTTTCTTCTTCTTATTCTTCCTCTTCTTAAACAGTGCCCGCACAACTTCTCAAGGAACAAAGCTGAGATGCTGAAAGATTAGGCGAGGCTGTCAGGCGGAAGGTCAGCTGAAAGATAAAAAAAGATATATTCAAACAGCGGTTGTATCGGAAATATATACCATCGTAATGTTAAATAAAGATTAAAGAAAATATTACATAATTGCCAATATTACGAAAAAAAATACATACTCGAAGATGTACATTTTTCTACAGTTGCCTAACATATTAAATTCGTAGTCCATAGGTTTCGGTTAAGCCTCTTTGCCAACAAAATCAAGAAGCTCATAGGTCACCTATTAAAATTTAAAAAAAATGGAAACTATTCCCGACGAAAAATCGAGGGTACATGCGGTAAACTACGTAACACAAAGAATCCAAAAAAAATGTAAATTTGAAACAGAAAAATCATAAAAAGATGCAGTCACTTCTAGGAAGCCCAGGCAAGGCGAAGGTCCCCAGGGTTCAACTCCTAGATGTGACCGGTTTTTTGTTTCAAATTTTCGATCGAGTAACTAATATTGTCTTCAGTGATTAAATACAAAAATACCTTATTTCTATTACAAATTCATCAAAACTTTTTTTATGTGAATACCGCAAAAGAGTCATAACTGATTCCAACCGCCTGGAGCCAGAGAGACTATGGCATCCCCGATTGGGATATGTTGTGATCCCGAAGGTAAGTAGGGCGAGGAAGGAGATGTGGACGAGGAAGGTAACGAAGTAACTGGCTATTCAGATCTTGTCATAAAACACGGCTAAGACCATTTCAAGCAACATTTCTTTTCTGAATATTGGTCACGCCTATTTACGTTTTGAATGTTAGTATTTTTATAAGCCGAGAAAAATATAGTGCTGGGTTTATGAACCTGCTCAAAATCTTCTACCTACGAATCCTTTTTCATTTAGACCTGTGCCATATCGCTCGCCGTACATTATCAATGGGAATATATAGCGGACGATATGCTGAAGTAGGACAAACCACATATTTTATAGCTATTTGTGCCACCCATCTTATGGTTTTATTGCATAATGTGGAAAATTATATTCTTCAGGAAATTATCGTAAAACATTAAAATGTTTGTCTGAACTTCGCAAAATAAAATACACTTTTGGCAATATTAAATTACAACATGCAGCTGGTGTTTAAAGGAAATTTAATAAAATATGAATACTTGCTTAAATTTTTTTATTTTTTATTGGGAGACATTTAGCTAAGTATTCACTCTAAATAACATAAAATAAAAATAAAAAAAACTTTGTTTAAATGGCTTTTTTCGTGTTTGGTGACCTACAAATTACCGTGTTAATTTACACTCCGCAACCCACTCCGGTGACCTGTTAATTTACACTCCGCAAGAGGTGTCGTAGAAATTGAAAACGACCTGAATTTTCTATGTGCCGTTTTTGGTCTCTCCCAATGTAATAACGTTCCAAACGTAAACTCAAGAGTATTAGATATAATTTTATGCAATACAACCATAAATGTTATTCATTGCGATTCTCCCCTTGTAACTGAAGATAAACATCATCCTGCACTAGAATTTATTTTTTCGTGCAAAAAAAATGTTAAAACTACCAAAATTCCAAAAAATGACAAGCATGCTTTACGTGGATGGAATTTTGGGAAGGGCGATGTTTGTAAACTATACAATATGATGAGCCAACTAGATTGGCAAGAACTTTACAATTTTAGCAATATAAACGAGGCGGTACATCATTTTTATGCTTGTGTTTACAATATTTTTGATACCTGTTTCCCTAGAAAACCTCCCAGTAGAGGTGGTCGTCGATATCCGAAGTGGTTCTGTCGAGATACCATCGCGAGCATTAGGTTGAAACACGCCCTCCATAAAAAATGGAAGGCTACTGGCTGTCGAAGTGACTATGATTTGTTCAGTGTGCATAGAGCCGTGGTTAGGCGCAATATTCGCACTGCTTTCCAATTATATGTAAATTCCATTGAACACGATATCAAGCATGATCCCAACATGTTTTGGGACTACGTCAAATCGCTAAGGAAAGATGGTGGCATTCAAGACACCATGACGCATCGTGATCGGGAAGTTCGGGGAATAGATGTAGCTAACGCTTTTGCAACACACTTCCAATCCGTTTATAGTAATGAGTCTCCATTACTAAATACTAATATTGCTGCCAAGTTGAATATAAAAGGTGCCCAGAATATCGATATTGATCAAATTGATGAATCAGATATAGAAATTTCAATTAGAAAAATGAAAAATACACATTCCCTTGGTCCAGATTTTCTTCCTGTATTCTTCTTTAAAGGTTGTGCTGAATTTTTAAAAAAGCCACTAAGTTTCATGTTTAACCTTTCCTTAGAAACCGGTGTATTCCCTGATTCCTGGAAAATTTCTAAGATTTGTCCGATTTATAAAAGCGGTACAAAGACTTCTGTAGAAAATTTTAGGCCGGTAGCAATACTATCTGCACCGGCTAAATTGTTTGAATCGATTATTCATAAATACACACTGCCACAAGTGGAGCCGTACTTAGTTTCGGAACAGCACGGATTTAGAAAAGGTCGATCTACTGAAACCAACTTATTAGTGTTTACTGATTATGTATCAAAATCTTTAGATAAAGGCTATCAGGTAGATTGTTCTTATAATGACTTTTCAAAAGCCTTCGATAGAGTTAATCACGACGTCTTACTCAATAAACTGGCTGAAATAGGATTCTCCATGCGACTTCTCATATTTTTTGCTAGCTATCTTGCAAACAGGAAACAGTTTGTATCTCATGGACTATTCCAGTCTATTCTATTTTTTGTACGATCAGGAGTACCCCAGGGTTCCAATTTAGGCCCACTCCTTTTTTCCATATTTATTAATGATATCTCAGAAGTAATTCTGCACTCCAGGTTTCTTCTTTTTGCTGATGACCTGAAACTATTCTTAGAAATACTAACCCCAGAAGACTGCAATCGACTCCAGTCAGATATTGATAGAATTATTGACTGGAGTATAAGAAATCGGATTGAGTTCAATATATCTAAATGTTTAATTTTGTCATTCACTAGGGCGTGTCATACCTGGTATTACCGGTATACTATGAACGCCCGAAGTCTAAAACGTGTCTCCATCATGAAGGACCTTGGAATCATGTTTGATAGTAGGCTGACATTTCATACTCATATTCAGATGGCTTGTAGCACTTCATTGAGAATGCTGGGTTTTGTTCTGCGTACTGCAAGAAATTTTAGAGATACCCGGGTTCTCATAATCCTATTCAATTCCTTAGTAAGGAGTAGACTTGAGAGTGGGTCGGTGATTTGGAGTCCACACCAAGTAAAATATTCCCTCATGTTGGAGAGAGTTCAGAAAAAATTTCTGAGATTTTTGTACATGAGGGAGTATGGCTATTACCCGTGGCTCTATCCTACCGACTTTCTTTTGGGTATGCTCGGAATGAACCATCTACGGTTCAGAAGGGATGTACACATTGCTACGCATTTCTTCAGATTGATTCGTGGATGGTTTGAAAATACAGCTATCTTGGAGAGCATTCACTTCTATGTTCCCGATGGTTATCTTCGTCACCGACAGCATAGACTGTTCTATCTTCCGGCTTGCAGGACTAACTTGCCAATGGTCATGCCGATCGGGAGAGCAATCTTGCTGTTGAACAGAATTAATTCGGATATCGACATATTTAGCGTTAGTGAAGCTGCTTTTAAAAGGCAAGCTCTATTAATGCTTGTATAGTTTTTGCCTGCCATTTGTTTTATATTTATATTTATGTTTAATGTAATACTTTTACAATTGTATTTTAAAAACTCATTAAAATGTTTAATTTTGTAATGTTTTTAAAAGAATAAATAAATTGAATTGAATTGAATTGACAAACACTCCCTTCAGAATCAAAACATATCGTAATTGGGATACCATAGTTCCACTGGTTCCGAACACTCGGGAGCATTCGTGACTCGCGGTATTCACATAAAAAAACACTATCAGAAAAATTTAAATACCACACTTAATACGCACCATGATATTATAAACATAAAATATTATTTTTTGTTTGAACGAAAAAAGCTCTCTGCTCGTTTAAATAACAAACATACCTAACATACTGAATGTTAGGTAAAATTTTACGTCTCCATGAAAGTTGATCCCCCGACAGTTGATCTCCCCGGCATACATGGGGTGAGGTTTGTCCAGATCTTGGCGGGCGGCGGATGCGCTTGCCCACCAGCTGCATTGCAAGCCGGATCGGGAGAGACTGGTTGAGGGAGATCTTTTGAACTCTCCAGCAGGACTCTCTCGGAACCTTGCCTTGCACCGCAGTGGTAAGGATAGTTTCATACGTCCGTCGCTCTTGGATACACCGACTCCACATTCCTACCCACCCCTCATACCTTTTTTTCCTTCCCAGAACTTCCTCTCCTTCCTTTATCTAAAAAGACCCGCCACACAGCATCGTCAAAGATGAAATAGGCCCTGAGGGGAATTATTTTCTTCGGGGCTCTCTGTGTGGAACTAATATTAAAAAAAAATACTTCTCAGTTCGAAATAGAGTTCAATGGTAAATCCAAATAGGAAAGTACATGTACATATTTTGGTCGGTCGCCCTAAAATCGAATATGGATGATACAAAATCACTGAAATAAAACATTATGATAATACGACTGATGCCTTTTAGAGATGTCTTTGAAAATCCACAAATATTAACAAATTGAACAAAATCTTCTACTCTACATATTATAAATTAAAGTCCTCAGCCGGGTCTGTCTGTCTGTTCGCGATAAACTCAAAAACTACTGAACGGATTTTCATGCGATTTTCATCAATAGCTAGAGTGATTCATGAGGAAGGTTTAAGTATATAATTTGTCAAGGTTTTGGGTAAATTAGTTGAAATATAAAGGAGAATGTCTGTAAGTGGTGGAGCGCAGGCTAGAAAGCGGGAGGTGTGGATTTGATTTGTATGCAAATTAAAAGATGGCGGTGGTTATAATGATTGGGTAACTACCCAATAGATGGCGTTATGTTTCGTTTAGCCACAGCAACGTGTGGCCGGGTCAGCTAGTAATATAAAAAAATAATGTTTCTTTGATGAAACTATGATATTTATTTTAACTTAATTATTCTAAATTTTTTTTTAGTTTACCGCGAACAGACAGACAGACCCAGCTGAGGACTTTAATTTATAATATGTAGAGTAGAAGATTTTGTTCAATTCGTTAATATTTGTGGATTTTCAAAAATATCTCTAAAGGCATCAATCGTATTATCATAATTTTTTATTTCAATGATTCATATTCGATTTTAGGGCGACCGACAAAAATATGTACATGTACTTTCCTATTTGGACCTACCATTGAGAACTCATGTTTAACCTCTCTTTCTTTTACATGCTTTGTTTTCAAAAATGAGGGAGAGGTACACAAACGACCAGCCCAATGCATCAACAAACATTAGCGGATTATTCACCGGCGAGCATGTCACCTCGTAGGCGATCGACGAGCATTTTTGTACGGATAAATCAATCCATAAGTTAAGTTAAGTTGCTCGTGTGACGTCATGCTCGGAATGCCCGCCGCGGACATGCTCAATGCTCACCCGTGAGTAGGCCGCTATTGCATGTTGGAAAATACTGGAAGGGGTCACTGAGTCGCGCCCACCTGGGCCAAATCTTTCATTTATATTTTTGATTCGTCGGCGGTCGGTTCGGTAAGTGCTTTCATTAATAAATTGTTTAAATAGTTGTTTGATATTTTATTATTATAACACTCTTAGACATTTAAATATGTCCATGGTAACACTTTAATTGTTTAATATCTTTTCAGTTTTTTTTTAAAGAGTTTTATAATCGTGTATAAATAAGTCAATTCAATTGTTCATTTTAAATTAGATCTATTTTGAAACTTCAGTCCTCAAACTAACTTTTGTGTTAGTGAAAATAGTTGGTGTTTTGAAAGCGGATTGATAAAATTATTTCATTTTATTTCAGTTTTCTACTTCGCCACAGTCCGGAGCCAGAGGATCTATGGCTTCACTAATGGTGGTACATTGAAGCTGAAGGGCATGGGATATGGAAGGAGACAGTGAAGAGGAAGGTTGGGAGTTCTAACTATTCAAATTTGGTCACAAAACACGGCTAAAGCCACTTCAGGTGAGTTTGTTTTATTTCACAATATTTTTGGTACCTATCTAAAATGTTATGCAATACAAAATTTTGCTGTTTTGCGCGCATATTATGTTGTAAACAATCTTGTCAATATTGTTTCAATTGGCTAAATGATTATTTCAAAACAATTTCATTTTATTTCTAATTGTATTTCAATTTTTTGTTTTATTTACAGCATTTCAAAATGTTGCGCAATGCTTTGTAAATGGAAGGAGACGGTGAAGAGAAAGGTTGGGAATTCTAACTATTCAGATCTGGTAACAAATCACGGCTAAAGCCATTTCAGGTGAGTTTGTATGATTTCACTATATTTTACGTACCTATCTAAAATGTTATGCAACATAATAGTTTGCTATATGATTTGGGAGGCGGGTATGGATGCCGCCGCCCCGGGAACCATTTATTGGACAACCAACACCTCCGCCACAGGTTACCCCAAGTGGTTCGCTACGTTTAGTGACTTAGTAGAGATGCCCGGGTTCATAGGGAGAGGTTTGTCAAGGGTTTGGTTGAGGGAGGTCTTTTGACTTCTCCAGCCTGAATCCCTTGACCGTTGCTTTGCACCGCAGTTGGAGGGATGGATTCTCATACCTCTGTCACTCCTGGACACATAGACCCTAGATTCGTACCCACCCCTCATTCCTATTCCCTTCCCGGAACTTCCTCTCCTTCCCTCCATAAAAACCCTCCACACTGCATCCCCTAAGATGACATAGGCCCTGAGCTGATGTAAAAATGATTATTTCATAACGATTTAATTATTACTGTATTTCCATTTTTTGTTGTTGCATTTTACCATTTCAAAATGTTGCGCAATAATTTGTTGTGATATTTCAATATGTTGCGCAATAATTTGTGTGATATTTCAAAATGTTGCGCAATAATTTGTTGTGGTATTTCAAAATGTTGCGCAATAATTTGTTGTGGTATTTCAAAATGTTGCGCAATAATTTACTGTGATATTTCAAAATGTTGCGCAATAATTTATTGTGATATTTCAAAATATTACGCAATAATTTGTGATATTTTAAAATGTTTGAGAGTTGGTAAAACTTTGAGGGTTTCGGGATTCTCCTCAAATTTCGAAGAATTTTTTTTCAGTCATTGAAATTTATTAACGTTATGTTGCGTTTTGACATGCAGATATTTCCGCCAACTGAACAACGTATTATGGGAAGGGAGTGAAGCAATCGCAGACGGCGTTTCGCGTCGTTTGCCGTTACTTGTTCCTTTCCATTGATATATATACTTCCTTTCACACAATTAGTGGTTCGGTACGCGTTCATGTTTTATTTTATTTTTTTTATATAAGCTCCACACAGGAGACCCTAGGGAAAATAATTTCCCTCAGAGCCTATGACATCTTAGGGGAAGCTGTATGGAGGGTATTTTTTAGAAAGGGAAGGATTTAAGATAGGAAATTCTAGAAGGAAAAACGTATAAAGGATGGATAGGAATCTGAGTGTCCAGGAGTGACGGACATACATAGAGATATACTATAGAGATGTACATAATTCTCCGAGATTCGTGTTCAAATAATGCACGAACTGGCCTTCGGGGAAGTGAATTCTAGCTGAAGCCACCGCGTCGAAAGGCTCGGCCGTCAGACTGTTCTTTCATTTTACTCAAGCCCATGGTTTCATCCTTTTCTATCCTACTTTGATCGTCACACGCCAGCTACGATCGACGGTTGTTGTTGTACTAATAGAGAAATGGAGGTACTAACCTGCGATTCCTTCGAACCAATTTATTCGCTAATTGTCTCATCTATGTATGCGGACAATATCAATGCATGCGGACGTATGAATCCATCCGTCCAACTGCGGTGCAAGGCGATGAGTCGAGAGAGTTCGGCTGGAAAGGTTAAAAGGCCTTCCTCAACCAGTCTCTCTTTATCCGGCCCGCCACGCAGCAGGTCGGCGGATGCATCCTGAAACAAGACCTGGACAAACCTCACCCCAATGAAGCCGGACACCACTGCTAAGTCACCAAACGTAGCGAAACACTTGGGGTGACATATGGCAGAGGTGTTGGTTATCCGATAAATGGTTTCCGGGGCGGCGGTACCCATACCCGCCTCCCAAAGTTCGTGAATGTATGCGCAGCATTAAGTAGCTCACGTGAAAGGGGTTTAGAAGTGACGCAATAATTTGTTGTGCTATCAATAACTTAATTTGAAGTATTGTGATACTAAAATAAGGTTTTTAATTTAATTCATTTTAAAAATTTGCTTTTGTGTTTTAACGATTTAATCATAATTTTGTTGCCAAGCGCTCTTTGATTAATACCACATTTCATAAGATTGAAATTCTCGACCCGAGAGTACTAGTCCCAACAGGTGACGTCATTGTTCTAGTATTTTCGGTCTTCAACAATACGCGTGAGAATGAAGAGGACGAATATCGATGAGGTCCGGACGAGCTCTCGCTGGGATTAGTTTACTGTCGATATTTTGTTAATAGTGTGAAAAATTTATGTTACCCGACAGTTGATCTCCCTACAGTTGATCCCCGATAGTTGGTCCCGGCAGTTGATCCCGACAGTTGGTCCCCCAAAAGTTGATCCCCCGACAGTTGATCCCGACAGTTGATCCCGACAGTTGATCCTGACAGTTGGTCCCAGACAGTTGACCCCCCGACAGTTGATCCCCGATAGTTGATCCTCGACAGTTGGTCCCCGACAGTTGAACCCCCGAAAGTTGATTCCCCGAAAGTTGTTCCCCCGACAGTTGTTCCCCCGACAGTTGTTCCCCCGACAGTTGTTCCCCCGACAGTTGATCCCCCGAAAGTTGATTCCCCAAAAGTTGATCCCCAGAAAGTTGATCCTCGACATTTTCCGAAAGTTGATCCCCCGAAATGATTAATATTATAAATTAAATATTATAAATTACAGTTTTTTGTTAATTATTCAAACCTAAAATCTACTTTTAAAATATTTTTAAAGTCGGTAAAAATATCAAGCGAATTTCGGAAAAAATTCGGTTTAGTGGCGAAATTCCTAAAAATACAAACTAGTTATTTTTATACTAACGGGCCGGGGAATATGAATCTGAAAGAATTAGGCGGCGGCAAGCAATATTAACTGAATTATACGACTTAAAAAAAATTTTTTTACACACATAGGAAAATGGCCATTTTGGAAGCATTCTGATTCCTAGAAAATCAAACTAGTTATTTTTATACTAACTTTGGGCCGGGGAATCCGAATCTGAAAGAATTAGGCGGCGGCAAGCAATATTAACTGAATTACACGACTTTTAAATTTTCAATAAACACAAACGAAAACAGCCATCTTAAAAGCATTTTAACACATGAAAACCATAGAAACCATAGAAAAACAACAATTTAAGTGTGGCCATTAAACAATAATATCATCGAACATACCTTATAAATCAAACACATCTTCGTAAAGTAAAACTTTCCGACACGATAATTCTTCACATGATAATTCATCACATAACACATTAACCTGATGAATTATGACTATCTCAACGGCCGTATTCTTAAACCAAAAGTATGAAAATTCGTAGTCTTAAAAAGTTGTTACCTAGACCGGTCACCAATATCAATGTTATTATATAAAACCTAACCTAACCTAACCTAACCTAACCCAACATGGTTTGTGCCCCTTTATACCGCCTGCTCGCGTCAATTTAAAAAAACATCCCAGTTTTCAAGTAGTTTAGCTGCTACGCTAGGTTTGTGTAACATGGTTTGTGCCCCTTTATACCGCCTGCTCGCGTCAATTTAAAAAAACATCCCAGTTTTCAAGTAGTTTAGCGGCTACGCTAGGTTTGTGTAACATGGTTTGTGCCCCTTTATACCGCCTGCTCGCGTCAATTTAAAAAAACATCCCAGTTTTCAAGTAGTTTAGCGGCTACGCTAGGTTTGTGTAACATGGTTTGTGCCCCTTTGTACCGCCTGCTCGCGTCAATTTAAAAAAACATCCCAGTTTTCAAGTAGTTTAGCTGCTACGCTAGGTTTGTGTAACATGGTTTGTGCCCCTTTATACCGCCTGCTCGCGTCAATTTAAAAAAAAATCCCAGTTTTCAAGTAGTTTAGCGGCTACGCTAGGTTTAGGTAGCATGGTTTGTCATACAAAAGTGAGTAAAATTTATAAAAAGTAAGTACTTAAATTATAAACATGTTATTTTACGTTATTGATATTACTGCTTAATGGCAACACTTAATTTTATGTGATGTAACATCTTTATTCTTTTTCTATGTTTTCTTGCGAATTCGATAATGTCAAAATGTCTTCTTTTTGTGTCTGTTTATAGCAAATTTTAAAGTCGTATAATTCATTTAATATTGCTTGCCGCCGCCTAATTCTTTCTGATTCGGATTCCCCGGCCCAAAATTAGTATAAAAATAACTAGTTTGATTTTCTAGGACAGAATGCTTCCAAAATGGCCATTTTCCTATGTGTGAAAAAAAAATTTTAAAGTCGTATAATTCAGTTAATATTGCTTGCCGCCGCCTAATTCTTTCAGATTCGTATTCCCCGGCCCATAGTTAGTATAAAAATAACTAGTTTGTATTTTTAGGAATTTCGCCACTAAACCGAACTTTAGCCCGAATTTCTTTACAATGTCGGTTATTTGCACTAACTGACACGCTGGTATTTACATTATAGATGAGTAGTTGTATCCTTGACGCATTTCAATTAAAATTACGGCGGTATGTACTATTTGCACACCCATTCGGCACATTCAGTTATACATTCAGTTTGTAGGAATAGGAAGTAGGAATAAGTATTTTTTTATATTGGTTCCACACAGAAGGCCCCGAGGAAAATAATTCCCCTCAGGGCCTATGTCATCTTTGACGATGCTGTGTGACGGGTCTTTTTAGATAAAGGAAGGAGAGGAAGTTCTGTGAAGGAAAAAAGGTATGAGGGGGTGGGTAGGAATATGGAGTCGGTGTATCCAAGAGTGACGGACGGATGAAACTATCCTTACCACTGCGGTGCAAGGCAAAGTTCCGAGAGAGTCCTGCTGGAGAGTTCAAAAGATCTCCCTCAACCAGTCTCTCCCGATCCGGCTTGCAATGCAGCTGGTGGGCAGGCGCAGCCGCCGCCAAGATCTGGACAAACCTCACCCCATGTATGCCGGGAGATCAACTGTCGGGGGATCAACTTTCATGGAGACGTAAAATTTTACCTAACATTCAGTATGTTAGGTATGTTTATTATTTAAACGAGCAGAGAGCTATTTTCGTTCACACAAAAAATAATATTTTATGTTTTTAATATCACGGTGGCCATCGTCATGTTAACCTATACATATTAATAAAATTGATTCGTATGCCTCATCTTTATAATTGAACCCATACTAAGAACCTATTTTGTCAAAGAAATTTTTAGGTCCTTGGTTTGGGTCTCTCAAAAAGAAACGTTTTTGGTGACATGCGTATTAAGTGTGGTATTTAAATTTTTCTGATAGTGGTTTTTTATGTGAATACCGCGAGTCACGAATGCTCCCGAGTGTTCGGAACCAGTGGAACTATAGTATCCCAATTACGATATGTATTGATTCTGATGGGAGTATTTGTAGGTCACCAAACACGAATAAAGCCATTTAAACAAAGTTTTTTTTATTTTTATTTTATGTTATTTAGAGTGGATACTTAGCTAAACGCCTCCCAATAAAATAAAAATAAAAAATTTAAGCAAGTATTCATATTTTATTAAATTTCCTTTAAACACCGGCCGCATGTTGTAATTTAATATTGCCAAAAGTGTATTTTATTTTGCGAAGTTCAGACAAACATTTTAATGTTTTACGATAATTTTCTGAAGAATATAAATTTCCACATTATGCAATAAAACCATAAGATGGGTGCCACAAATAGCTATAAAATATGTGGTTTGTCCTATTTCAGCATATCGTCCGCTATATATTCCCATTGGTAATGTACGGCGAGCGATATGGCACAGGTCTAAATGAAAAAGGATTCGTAGGTAAAAGATTTTGAGCAGGTTTATAAACCCAGCACTATATTTTTCTCGGCTTATAAAAATACTAACATTCAAAACGCAAATAGGCGTGACCAATATTCAGAATAGAAATGTTGCTTGAAATGGTCTTAGCCGTGTTTTATGACAAGATCTGAATAGCCAGTTACTTCATTATCTTCCCGTCCACATCTCCTTCCTCGCCCTACTTACCTTCGGGATCACAACATATTCCAATCGGGGATGCCATAGTCTCTCTGGCTCCAGGCAGTTGGGATCAGTTATGACTCTTTTGCGGTATTCACGTAATAAAAGTTTTGATGAATTTGTAATAGAAATAAGGTATTTTTGTATTTAATCACTGAAGACAATATTAGTTACTCGATCGAAATTTTGAAACAAAAAACCGGTCACATCTAGGAGTTGAAGCCTGGGGACCTTCGCCTTGCCTGGGCTTCCTAGAAGTGACTGCATCTTTTTATGATTTTTCTGTTTCAAATTTACATTTTTTTTGGATTCTTTGTGTTACGTAGTTTACCGCATGTACCCTCGATTTTTCGTCGGGAATAGTTTCCATTTTTTTTAAATTTTAATAGGTGACCTATGAGCTTCTTGATTTTGTCGGCAAAGAGGCTTAACGGAAACCTATGGACTACGAATTTAATATATTAGGCAACTGTAGAAAAATGTACATCTGCGAGTATGTATTTTTTTCGTTATATTAGTAATTCACGTAATATTTTGTTTAATCTTTATTTTTAACATTGCGATGGGATATTTTCCGATACAACCGCTGTTTGAATATATCTTGTTTTTTTTATCTTTCAGCTGACCTTCCGCCTGACAGCCTCGCCTAATCTTTCAGCATCTCAGCTTTCTTCCTTGAGAAGTTGTGAGGGCACTGTTTAAGAAGAGGAAGAATAAGAAAACCTGTTTCATTGACTGGACTTTTGAAATAATTAGGATGGGTTGTTTCATAGAGTTTGAACAGCGGGTTTTTGAGAACTTTCACTTTGGAATTTAATGAATAGTTTAAATTCTGTGAAACAACCCTTCTTTACCAGACTTTGCTTGCGTGTCTTATTTTGTATTGTGGTTGTCTCCAATAAAAATTTGTGATTTCGGTTATTTTATTTATTCCACCTTTCGTAACATTCTTCGCCTTTTTGTTGTCACATTATTTTGTTGGGTTTCGAATCAACGAATTAGTGCGAAAACTAATGCGAAGGATTATAAAGCAGGCGTTGAGGCCGGTCTCCAATGCTCGGTGGAAACTGGTCTGGACGACTGTTCCATCCCTTGGGTCTTCCCTCCCTACCATCCCTGTGCCCCTTCCCCTCCGCCCCTCACTCTTCCGACCCTACGCCACCCTCCCGTCACGCCCCTACTTAAGTTCCCGTCACTACCGCCTCCCCGTTCCCACCGCCCCCGTTCCTGCCAAGCCTCCCTACCTGCCACCCTTCCCCATGTCCCTGCCGCCCCCTGCCCTGCCCTTGCCGACCCCTCCCGTTATGCCTGCCGACCTCTTCCCCGGTCCCAGCCGCCCCCCTCTCCCGACGTTCATGCCGCCCCCTCACCCCGTTCCTGTCGTCCCCTCCCTCCATTTCTGCCGCCCCCGTCCCTGCCTCCCCCTCCCCCCGTCCATGCCCCCCCTTCCCCCGTCCCTGCCGCCCCCTCCCCCCATCCCTGCCGCCACCTTCCCCGTCCCTGCCGCCACCTTCCCCGTCCCTGCCACCCTCTCCCCTTCCCTGCCACCCCCCCTCCCTGTCCCTGCCGCCCGTTCCCGTCCCTAACGCCCCCTCGGACCCCCGCCCCCGTTCCACCACGCCTCCCTACCTACCACCCTTCCCCATGTCCCTGCCGCCCCCTGCCCTGTCCATGCCGACCCCTCCCGCTATGCCTGCCGACCTCTTCCCCGGTCCCAGCCGCCCCCCTCTCTCGACGTTCATGCCGCCCCCTCCCCCCCCCCCCCCGTTCCTGTCGTCCCCTCCCTCCATTTCTGCCGCCCCCGTCCCTGCCTCCCCCCCCCCCCCCCCGTCCATGCCGCCCCCCCCCCCCTTCCCCCGTCCCTGCCGCCCCCCCTCCCTCCATCCCTACCGCCCCCTCCCCCGTCCCTGCCGCCACCTCCCCCGTCCCTACCGCCACGTCCCCGTCAATACCGCCCCCTCCCCCTCCCTACCGCCCCGGGTCCCTGCCGCCCCCTCCGTCCCTGCCGCCCCCTCCGTCCCTGCCTCCTCCGTCCCTGACGCCCCCCCCCCCTGCCGCCCCCGTCCCTGCCCCCCCCCCCCCCCCCCCCCTCCCCCGTCCCTGCCACCCCCTCCACCGTCCCTGCCGCTCCCTCCGTCCCTGCCGCTCCCTCCGTCCCTGTCACTCCGTCCCTGCCGTTCCAGCCTCTCCCCCTTCCCCCTGTTCCAAGCCTCTGCACCTCCGTCCGTCTCCCGCTCCTCCATCCCTGCCTCCCGCTCCCCACTCATTCCACCAAGCTTGCCCTCCCTGCCACCAATGTCCCTGCCGCCTCCTGCCCTGTCCCTGCCGACCCCTCCCGCTATCCCTGCCGAACTCTGCAGCCCCCCTCGCCCGACGTTCATGCTACCCCCTCCCACTCCGTTCCTGCCAACCCCCCTCTGTCCGTGCCTCCCCCTCCCCCCCCCGTTCCTGCCTCCCCCCCCCCTTTGTTTTAGTCTCCCCCTCCCCCCCCCGTTCTTGTCTCCCCCCCCCCCCCCGTTCTTGTCTCACCCCCCCCCCCCGTTCTTGTCTCACCCCCCCCCGTTCTTGTCTCACCCCCCCCCGTTCTTGTCTCACCCCCCCCCCCCCGTTCTTGTCTCACCCCCCCCCCCCTGTTCTTGTCTCACCCCCCCCCCCCCCCCCCCATTCTTGCGTCCCCCTCCCTCCATTCCGGTTTTTAGCACAAACTTATTTTTTACATTGGCTCCTCAGGAGGGCCCTGAGGAAATTCTCTGGTTTCCCTATGGAGAGAACTATGAGTCAGTCACAAGCTGACTCATACTGGAGTCCGAATGCGGTTAGAATGGAGATTTCATGTTCCGACTGCAACTATTCGAATTATCGGGATATTTAAGAAATCACTTGCCGACTCATGGTCGGCCCTTTTGATGTTCGACTGCAAATTCATATGTACTGATTTGCTTGACGAAGAGAAATCTAAAATTCACCACAGTCGAGTTAAACATGTTTTCTGTCCCGAATGCAGTTTTCAAGTTCGAAAGGGAGTTTATTCACAGGACGAATTCACATTGGAGAAAACCTTTTAGTGTAACTTGCATGTACTAATCTAAAAAAATCGCATGTTTCGTTTTCCCGCCGTGGACATTATTCGTGTCCCGGCTGCAACTAACTATTCATGCAAAAAAAAACAATTAAAACATCACATATTTTACGCACAGAGGAGAAAAACCTTTTTAATGTCCAGATTGCCACTGTTCGTGCTATATCGCAAGGGACATCTAAAAAATCACATGTTTACGTGGACAAAACCTTTTTCGTATTCCGACAGCAACTATACGTTCTAAGGACGTACTCGCGGGTTCACAGTGGAGAGAAATTTTTTCGTTTCCTGACTGCAACTCTTCGTGTTTTTTAAAGGGAAGTCACATCACTTGTTTATACAGTGGGAAAAAATCTTTTTCATGTCTCGACTTCAACTATTCCTGTACAACAAAGGGATATCTAAATAGTCACATATTTTCCCACGGTTGAGAAAAACCTTTTTCAGTAAATTTTTACAGTAGGTAAATTTTCTTTTTTAAGCTATTTGGTCAATTTGAACACTGAAGAAGTTCAAAATAGCGCTATGTAGTATGTATGTTAGTAACAATGTATTCTGGTGATTTAGAAAAGTTCTTTGTTGATGAATATATCCATCTATGTACGTTCTTAGTTGATAGTTCGACATGGAGAACTACCCCGAACTATAAAAACTGTTGTACAGGTTCTAAGAAATAAAGAACTTAAAAAAAATTAACCCAAACATTTACATAGCCTGAAGAATGTGCGTATCGAGGGCATTCAGCAATTGCAGTGGTGAGCGGAGTTTTACCTGTCTAAATAAAGAGAGGGAAAAATTATATTCGCTCTTCCATGACAGAATTATATTCGCTCTTCCATGACTTATTGTATATTTTATATCTAGAATTATGTATTGCATATTTAGAAATATGTTTTTGCCTTATCAATACTTTAAATCATTTATTTTAACTAACCTATATTTTTATTACTTTTATCTGTATTTTCTTATGAAATCACTAATATTTTTTGTTAAATTACTAATATTTTTTGTTTTAATTTAAACAAATGTAATTTTTTTTTTTAGTTGTCCTCTCCTAAACACAAGCAGCTGCTTTATTAGGAGATTGATTGAAATGTTGATGTATTATTATGTTGTAAAACTGTAACCTTTTATATTTTTAAATAAAAAAAAAATAAAAAAAATTAGAGATTAAATTCGTTAGCAATACTTTACAACTTCGCAAACAAAAATGTAGACGCTGAATTTTTTATTTTTTTTTAACAATTGTGATTGAATGTGATTAGTAGATTACAATTTTAAAATAAATAATTTATAATATTTTTTTATTTATCGAATGTTAGGTTATTAATTGATTTATTAATATTATCCCTACTAATATTATAACTGCAAAAGTGTGTGTAAAATTTGGAGGAAGGAATCTTGTAAATGAAATGCATCTTCAGGATATTAAAAGGACTAGTGAATTTTTATTGTTATATTCCCAATTACATTGTGAATATCGTTATATCCAAACTGCCCAAAACAGACCAAGGATTTTATGTTGTTTATGAGGCATCGTCGAAGAAAAGAGGATTAAAAAACCTAAAACTGGATCTTTTATAAAGTTGCTTCCATGGCTGAGTGGGAGTTTGCATCTACCGACATCTATTAATAGTTCTTACAACTAATTAGTTTGGTTCCCAAACAAACAATTTATTTTATCTACATATTTTGAGAGGTGTGAGTCCTAGCTAAAACTTAACTTACAAATTTATACAGTGTGTATAGGTATATGTTACTTCTTCATGCAAAAAAAACTACTGAACCGATTGTGATTAAACATGGTTTGTAAAAAAAAGATAGCTAGAGACTCAGATTTACGCATTTCATACCAAAATTCCCATGCCGCCGAGTTATCAAGTGGCGCAGCATAAGTTATTATATATATAAGTACTAGTAAAAATAAAAATATATGGCTGCTAGAGGGGCGCCGACGAGGTGCTTGCCTAGGGCGCTCTCAACATTTAACATTTAGTCCACCTCTGATCCCACCCCATCCTATCTTGCCCCATCCCATCCCATTAGGGGCCATCCATCCACAAAAATATTTTCCCTTTCCCATTACACCCTGTAGTGGTATACAGCTATCAGATATATACCATATATATGCGATAGCTGGATACCACTACAGGGTTACATTTGCCACAGCGGAGGGGACATAATGGGATACCACGAATACCACGACGGGGCTACATTTGCCACAACAGAGGGGGCGTAATGGGAAGGGAAAATATTTTTGTGGATGGATGGCCCCTAATGGGATGGGATGGGGCAAGATAGGATGGGCTGGAGCTAATTTTAATTTTACGTAATCGAAATTTAGAATGAAATATTTTCCACTTCCCCCAATGCAAATAGTTGCCTTTTAATGTAATTAAGGTGAATCAAAAGAATTTTTTTTTTAAAGTGCATATTAACCGTTTGATGTACCCATAGGTATACCAATGCCAAAAATTCACAGAATTGAAAAAGATGTGCGGTCTTTTCCCAGCTGGCTTAACTAGCGTGAATAAGGCGGTAAACCCAAAGGAGTCTTAAAATAGTTAGGCAGGAAGTCGTCATATAATTTTAGAAATAAGAAATAATATAACAATAAAATTTGTAACTAGCGGCTAAAGCCAAAGAAGCGTAATAAAAATTGGAAAGCCAGGATGTTTTCGGCCATGGCAAACGAACAATGCGACCCAACATTGCCTGGCTAATAAAACCCCCAAACCATTGCGAGGCCGGATAAACCAACCATCGCCGAGCCGAGCGAGGGGCAATAAACATTTTCCTTTGACCCCCGCCGCGGCCGGTGCCAACGAAAAATGTAAAAAAAATATTATTTGTACCTATTGTATAAATTGTGCATCGTGCCAAGCTAACAAGCCTCCTAGCGACATCTATGGGGTAAAATTACGACACCAGCGCCAAGGATCCGTCGCCGCATCAAGATGCGGAAGGATAAGGAACTGAATTACTTCTACGATCCGACGTCAGGGGAGGAACGGGGGATGATAAAAAAATCTCACCAGGAAATCAGTCGCCACTTGCCCCAGCCAGGGAGCAGTCACCGCTCACCGTCCACCGCGGACGATGCGGTTCCTCCGCCCTACGGAGTCGCCGCTCACCATCCACCCTGTCCACCGAGGACACGGTCCGACAGTCAGTCACCGTTTTACAGCCCGAACAGGGCTGTCTCTCTCCGCTTTTCGGAGTGGGTCCGAAGCTCGCGACCCCGCACAATTTCCCGACCAGGGAAATTGACAAACACACTCGCGGATTCCAACCAGGAACAGCCGAGACGTTCGTGAACTTCCGCCAGGAAGTCCAACCAAGTGACCGCGAAAAAATTCCGAACAGGGATTTGTTAAGAAATTCAACCTTCGACAAGAAATTGTGCAACCACCCGACCTGTGCGATTTGTGCAATAATCAGTGAAACAATTAATAAATTAGTTAAGTGCCAGTGTATCATCCAGGACGATCAGTTACACGCGGAGACTCCATCATCAGCAACCAAAGGGAAGTGACTGAACATTTGATTTATTTTTTTTTTAACCGCCAAAGTGATTAAACTCTGAACAATTACATAAAGACTTTTACCGTAGAATTAAGCAAACAGACTTTCTAATTTTAAGACTAAATAATTAAGTACCTAGAATAAAACTAACACTAAATTAATAATTAACACCTGCTCTTGTATTTAGAATAAATGTGTCATTTCCATAATCAATAGCTTTTTAATTTGTTCCTCCTTAATTTTAAGTTTAGATTTAATTTTGAACCCCGCAATAAACGAGGGCGTATCACGTTGACAGCGATCTCCAAAAATTACCAAAAAAAGGGTTGAGAATCTGTGCTCTAAATGATTCAGAAAAGATAAATAAAATAATATTATATTTGTTTACACGGTATTTCAAAAATGATCCCAATATATTTTTATGCTTACTTTCTCCGTATTATCTATTATCCATTTCCCCATCACTATTCACCAGTTTTTTATCTGTGCAATTTCCGTCAGAATCTGACAGTTGACAGAAGGTTGACAGACGGTTTGAGTTTTGTGTTCAAAATATTCATAACGTTCGCTACTTATTTACTATGTATGCTTCGTTACTATCACTCATGTATCTATACCACAGGATACTGAAAATACTTGTCTAAAATTGTAAAGGATGTTCATAACATCGCCATATAACATGACTTCCGACATAAATGTGGTTTGTTGATTTGTTTATCCTCTTAAAACTCTTTGTCGATGATCTTAAAAATAAAATTATAAAATCTTTTTTCGATTATTGCAAATTACCGTCATTTATCTACCTTCGTTAAACTGTTTCTCCTTTGGTGAGTAATAGTATTACTGGTTTATAGTAACATATCGCCATTTCAAACCCATGATCCAAAAAAACACGAATTTAATATGAACCCTTCCAACTAATTGGTGTTATGAATTTTTTTTTGCAAATGTCCGGAATTAATGGACGCCGTTAATACGCACAAATTGTTTTAAAAACACTTTGATTTTAATGGTTAAAAATGAATAAAATTGTTTATTCACTCGTCATCACTTGTCTGTCATTGATATTGATGCGAAAGGTTTTTAACTAACTAACTACGAACCTGAAATGGGTTCTTAGTTTGGGTTTAGAAAAAAAATAAACCTATTTTAATATTGTTATGGCAAAATTTGGAAGGCGGGTATGGGTACGGCCGCCCTGGGAACCATTTATTGTAAAACCACCAACACTGGTTCGCTTACGTTTGGTGACTGAGCAGGGTTGCCCGGGTTCATGGAGTTAGATTTACGTAGCAGCAAATTTGTTTGCCCACCTACTACGTGGTGCGCTGGATCTAGTTGAGGGAGACCTAATCTAAACCTATCCCTCGCGGACTGCACTGCAGTGAGAGGGATGGATTCATACATCTGTCCCTCCTGGACAGATAGACACCCAGATTCCTACCCACCCCTCATACCTTTTTCCTTCCCGGAACTTCCTTTCCCTAATAATACCCTACACACAGCATCTCCAAAGATGACATAGGCCCTGATAGAATTTATTTTCCTCAGGGCATCCTGTGTGGAGCTTACGTAAAAAAAAATCAAAAAAAATACAATGAAATACATATCTACTAAAATCATCGAGCAATTAAAAATGTATTATTTTCCAATTTTACAGTTTTCTCATTGTTATGGTACAAAGTGTTTAATAAAATGTGCACTTTAACTGCGTCCAGTAGTTCTTCTGGATATTTACTATCCTTGCTTCATTCATGCATCATCTCACACACTCAATTCAATTTGGTATTTTAACTCTATTAGTTATAATTATGTTTTTAGTCAATAATATTGCCTATCTTCAATGGAGAAAAGTGGATAGACTTCTGCCTGAATTCCATTGTATCACAAACTGCCTTGGAAAAAGGTCTAAAATTGGAAGTTTCGATTTTCAATGATTCCTCAACAGACAACACTGAAAATTTATTAAATTCATGGAAAATGAAAATTGAAAAGAGAGGAGTATTATTCACTCTCACCAAAAACTCATCTGGGCATCCCAAAGGAGGTAGGTATTCTTATAGATTATGGACGATACATTTGTGTACCAATAATATTAGTATAATTAGTGGCGGACTAAGCCCGTCAGAGGCCCTGAGCGGCAAACTGAATGAGGCCACCCCCCCTAGTTTAAGGAGTTGATGTAATTTTACAAGCATTTTATTCAGTTCACACGGGCCTCTGGTCCCGGGGGGCCTTCAAACGCCTCCATGTTCCCTTGATCAAATCCTAAACAAGGCTTTAAAGCACCAGGACACTGTGAAAAAAATGTTGTCATTTTTTATTTCGATTTCTGAAAGATGCATTTGTTAATAATGCTCTCACCAATTTTTTTGAGGAAATTCGTAAAATTGACAGAGATGCAGCATTTTATATGAAACCATTTTAAACAGTTTGTATGGTGAATTATTCTTCAGCAAAACTTTTAACGCGTTTTTCAACCTGGTTGGCAACATATAAGACATCATGTACATCCCATTTGCATGCACCAAGTCTTAAACTGTTCTAAAATCCAGTCACTATGGCATCACGTAGGGATTTTTTTATAAAGAGCCCCCTTCTGTTTTTTTTTTTTAATGATAAAAAATTTCCATAGAAAATCGAAAATAAATTCGATGGTCTGCCATTTTTTTTTTTTTTTAGATATCAAAATCCCCCTACGTGGTGCCGTAGACACTGGGTTTTAGAACAGTTTAAGACTTGGTGCATGCAAATCGGATGTATAGTTTTTTAACCCATTGACACACGAAGCCGGCGAACCGCCGGTCAACTATATTATGGTATAAAGCACTAAGCCGGTCTGTCTTTGCATAATGCAGAGGTACTCCAAGGGATTCAAAAAAATATGGCTAACGTGCAAAGGTTGACATATAGCAACTATAAGATAGGTATTGCGGAAAGCATATTAGAGAATATTACGCTACCACCATACAAAAGGGCGAGGAAGGGCATCTGGAAGAGCATGACCTTTACGATTACAGGCTGTACAATGGGCACATTTCCCTAGACAAATTCCTCCAAATACTGTCAAACAAAACCCGTCCAGGCTTTGTAAAATGTGTTCATTACTGAAAAAGAAAAGTGAATCACGATGGGAATGTGAAAAATGCTTGGTGGATCTACACATGTCAGAATGTTTAAAAAAATACCCTACCCTTCAAAAACTGCCTGAAGATGAAGATTAAACAAATTATTATCCAAATAACAAAAAATTATACTTCTATGTTGTACCGTTTTAATTTTATGTGAAGTTTAGTGTTAAGGTTTCTTTGAAATAAAAGTTGTAATAATTAAATAATGTTTTTAATTAACAAATTAAGTCATATTATTAGTGGTGGAATGGGTAAATAATATGTTGTCAACCATGTTGAAAAACGTGCTAAAAAAGTTTAGAGAAAAACTCATTCAAAGTTTTGCTGAAGGATAATTCAACATACAAACTGTTTCAAATGGCTTCACAATGCTGTATCTCTGTCAATTTTTCGAATTTCTACATTTGGTGAGAGCATTCTTAACAAAATTCTTAAGAAAATTTTTAAAAAATTACAAATTGTTTTTTAACAGTGTCCTGGTGCGTTAAATTTTTCGAATTTCTACATTTGGTGAGAGCATTATTAACAAATGCATCTTTCAGAAATCGAAATAAAAAATGACAACATTTTTTTAACAGTGTCCTGGTGCGTTAAAGCCTTGTTTAGGATTTGATCAAGGGAACATGGAGGCATTTGGAGGCCTCTCAGGACCAGAGGCCCAGGGCGGGCCACTCCTTCTTAAATAAAGACACTTTCTTTTCGCTCTCCTGAACAATTACATTTTGTCCTATACAGCATTTCAAATTTCCGTGATCGATACAGTGTACCTAGCCTGGCTTGTTAAATATTATTGAATAAACTAGATATTTGTTTAATACTTTTGTTACACTTCACAACCAGTTTTATTCAAAGTTTAAATTATTTTTATTTTTTAATTAGCATCATCTATTGCTAATTTACACGTGAACCGCGATGAATGGGCATGTCAATTTGAAATTCCCTCACTCCACTGCAGGCTTTAGTCATCAAAGTTAGCGACAAAAGTTTTGCAGGAAATGTTTGTATGACCACCTCCGCTCCCTTCTTTCCTCCATGGTAGTATTATTTCAGATATGCTTGATACTTCTCTGCCTTTATTTTCTAGTTGGATATGCGAAAAATGCTGCAATCAAAGCTAGCAGAGGAGAGTACCTTTGTTTTGAAGATGTTGATGATGTTATGTTGCCGGACCGAATATTCAAACAATATCTACTTGCTAAGAGTAACATTAATGATGTAAGTATGGAATGATGTTGAACTTGGCCGATAAAGAAAATTTTACACTTTAAATAATGTGATTAATATGTTATTATATTATTTACTTTAAAAGATTTAACTTTTTCAGCTATAGGTATTATTTTTAACTAGCGCAGACTTGTGAAAAATTACAGGATGGTCATAGAAGCGCTATTACGTACTGTTATTAACATCTCGTTGAAATGTGTTCCAATATTATCATGTGAGTAGCAGGGCACGAGGACCGGTTTCGGTAGTTGGAAGTACAAATTGGACTAGTTGGAGGTAAAAAAGTGGAACTAATTTTTTCTGTTAACTGATTCTTCGGGAATTCAGACCATCAATGGGGATTATTGCTGGTCTGGATTCTCCAAATGAACAATTTTGAAAATGAAGCTTACATTTAAAGCGACTTCTATAGTTCATTCGTAGTGACAGTCCATTTGATAGATCAGGTAGGAATAATGTCCTTGTTCTATTGGTATTTCAATGGAAAACGCTTCGAGGAACTAGAATCATTGATCCCTTCAGCCTTGGTCCATAGATGGGAAACACCCCAAACGCGCCCAACATTTATATATGGGTGATATTTGTCACATGAGAATGGGTCGTTTCTACAACTCAAAAACCCTCCACACGGCTTCTCCAAAGATGTCATCGGCCCTGAGGGAAATTATTTTCCTCGGGGCCTCCCGATTGGAGTTAAAGTAAAAAATGAATTTAAAGATCCAATTTTGAAAATGGCACTTAAATTCAAAACAAATCCGAGTTGTAGAGTTCATTGGACTAGAGTTACAGACAACAAATCAAAATTAGTATTCTTGATGTCGATGGTTACAATAAAAGATCGGCACTATGAAGTTTTTCACAGTATAAATTCAATAGGAACCGTATTAAACTGTGATTCATTATTAACGATGTTTAGATTATAGGCTGTAAGTTTAAAAGACAATGCTTGGATCATAGACTGTAAAATTAGAAGACAATGTTTAGATTATAGGCTGTAAGTTTACAAGACAATGGTTGGATCACAGACTCTAAGTTTACAAGACAATGTTTAGATTATAGGCTGTATTTTTTCAAGACAATGTTTATATTATAGGCTGTAAGTTTACAAGACAATGTTTAGATTACAGGCTGTAAGTTTACAAGACAATGTTCAGATTATAGGCTATAATTCTACAAGACAATGTTTAGATTATAGGCTGTAAGTTTACAAGACAATGTTTAGATTATAGGCTGTAAGTTTACAAGAGAGCCTCCAAATTCTACGGAGCGATTTACGAAGTGGGCTAACAACCTGACCCAGAAGGAGCTCACTCTTCAAGTCTACACTTCACACGGCCCAACAGTCATAATGCCCACTTGGTTTTTTCACAGAGATGTTTATAAACGGTATGTTTTGAAGCTTTTATATTTCAAATGTTAATTTCACTAAAATAAATACAAAACTTCGTAAGCAATAAAAATTAATTTGGATTATTTCCAAAACCCACCAAGCGTTCTGCATTCTATGTTATCACATTGTGAATTTCTGTAATATCTTTTATGAGGTGACCGGTCAACTCGGAATGAAACCAACTCAGAACCACTTCAGAAAGGTCATTAAGAGTGATGATACAAAAATTGGTTAAATAGGTTAAGGGTTACCGGCTATTTTAAAAAAAATTTTCATTGTAATTTTCATAATAATTTTCATAATAATTTCGAAATTTAAAATATGTATTTAGTTTAAACCATTCCTAATCTAATGTAAACATGCATCCCTTCAAAAAGTAACTTTGTAATTAATAAGCTATTAGAATCATTTACTGAAACACCAGGTTTTTATCCGGTATAATTTTCATAATAATTTTGAAATTAAAATATGTATTTAGGTTTGACCATTCCCACTACAATGTAAACATGCATCCCTTCAAAAAGCAATTAAAAAATCCCATTGATCATAGATATGTATAATAACGATTTGACAATAAAATTAGTCCATTAATAATTCAAATTACTTGTAAGGTTTTTCCCTAATCAATAGATATTGAAGTGAGCTACAAACCCAAAGTAATTAGCCCACTGGAATTACCAAAATACTTAGAAATTCGACAGTCTAAAACAACTCAGTAACAAAAATAATTCATTAAAATCCTTGTAGACTACCCCTCTCCCCCTCCCCCGTATGTTATGTATATAAACCGTAGGCTAAGAATTATTTGTACCAGTCTGAAGATGGCTCTGACGAGCTGAAACCGGTTACGGTCAAATAAAATTAAGTGGAATAAAGTTTTTTATTAGTTTTATTATAATCTATTATTTTAAAATTATTTTTTCATAACTTTTAATGACCTTAATTATTAATTTTTTAATTGATAAATTAATGTTTAAGACAAGGTTTTTATGCATAGCACAAAGGGTAACAATTATTATAAGCATCCCGTCGGCGGTATGTATCTTTTCTCGGGAGATTTTTTCAATGTTGATGAGTGTTTCAGGCTAATAATTATTGCTTATAATAATTGTTACCCTTTGTGCTATGCATAAAAATCTTGTCTTAAACATTAGTTTACTAATTAAAAATAATAACTAATAATTATTGCTTATAATAATTTTTAATGACCTTTCTGAGTTGGTTTCATTCTGAGTTGGCATGGAACCCTTTTATGAATGTCACAAAACTCTTACCCTATGTTGTCCACACATTTTTTATTTTTTCGCCACGTTTGGTGACTCAGCAAGGGTGTCCGTGTTCATGGGGTGAGGTTAAATTTAAGATTCATTTGAAAAAGGCCACCCTTATGTTTTCTACACAAAATCTCCTATGTGCAGTAAACAGTGCGCACAAAAAATCCTGTATGCAAATTTTAAGAAAAATTCGTCAGTTTTAATAAAATTTTTATTCAAAGTCCACAATTTAACTTCACAATTAATAAAAAGTATTAAAAAATAAAAACATGGGTCCCTAATTTTTTAAACAGTTTTTTTTATAATCAAAAAAAATATATATTTATATTTTTTATTATCTAAAATTCATATAGGTTCTTTATACTTGGGTTCACATAGGAAATTATCAATGGTTAATTAGAATGTCGTGGACTGTGTAATTTCTCACTTTTTGTATAGCAGGTTTCACATATGAAATAATTTACCCATTTTACGAGTGACTAAGATATGTGTAAACCATGCACTACCAAAAACTGTTAAAACTGTACCTACTTATAAAAATAAAAGAATTATGCATTTTAAAACTCCAAATGGAACACGGCACGTATTGCAACACTCACTGTGATTAAGAAAAAACATTATCTCGTACTTTATTTGTTTATTTGATAAGTCAGGCATGCCTAGGGTTACCATCCGTCCAGATTAAGCCTAATCTAGCCTTTTGTCCGGACTTTGTCCGACCCTTTAATTTGTCTGGTTTTTTTGGTTTAGAAGTAATATGAGTAATAAAACTTACATAAGTAATATCAAATAAGGCTTTAATCTTTATTAATTTCCCACTCATCTAAAAACAAAATATAAATCTTCTTTAACAATCAAGCCATGGAAATCAAACAATAAATTTTAATTGCAGTTGCAAACAATCAACAAGTTCAAACATAAAATATCTTCTTCAAAACTTAACACTTGTTTTCGACAAATATATAAATTTTAATTTTTTTCAGTGCCAGATACTTGACGGAGCAGCTCCCGTTCATTCAAAGTTTTCTTATAGAATTTTTCGCAGCTCATAGTTTTAAGGTTGTATTGAATCATCAACGACGATCTGACCGAGGGTACAGATAATCTATTACTCTCTTTTGTCCACTGTTCTCCCATTAGAGAAAACACTCTTTCTATTCTTGCGTTTCAAGCTTGGATAGCAAAAACTCAATAGAATGGGCAATCTGGCGATCGTGAAGTTTGTAAAAACGGTAACCCACATTTAATGGACCATCATACTAAAAAATGCATCGTTTTGTTGGGATATGAATGAATTGACGGCTGTTATTTCATCGAATAGCTTTACATCATCGATAACAACAAGTTCGCTACCACGTCCGTACCGTTATGAAGTGCGTACCTGATATTTGCATTATGTGATGTCCGGATTTTTTTTGGACTGTCAGGCTTTTTGCCAGGACTTTTCAATTTTCTAAATGGTAAAACCCTAGGCACACCCCATACGTCATGCATATGTCTGGTAATGTTATAACGTGAAAACAAGCTTATGGATAAAAAATATGTTAGTGTTTGGAATGTGACAGCGCTCTTTCTAGCTTTCTACCTTCAATAATTATTTACCCCTATTTAATCATTGCATTCTTCCTTTAGGGTGGGTGGTTTTTCTGAAGAAAATAAAGGAACCCCTGAAGATCTCTTATTTTTCTATGAACACTTAAATAAAGGAGGTTCTGTTCATCGGGTTGATGAATATTTACTTATTTACACATACCATTTAGGATCAGCTACGTTCTCAGTGTCTAGGTTTGTAAAAACAATAATAGTCAGGGGTGTACTAACAAAAACAGCAACGTCAACGTTGGCGTTGCTGTTTTTGTTAGTACTAATATTTACTATTTTACTTCAATAGACTATATCATTACTAATATTTCATATAATGAAAAGTGGCTAAGTATTGTTTGTTAGCAAATTGAGATTGAAGATTTTTGCTTGGATGCAGGCGGTTTCGCAAGTTGTATTTTTATTTTATTTAAAGTGTATTTTGTTTCATGTATGTAAATAATATCCTGACTTGCGAAGCTATGAGTTTGTATTTATGCAGAAGACTTCAGTCTTAGTTTGACAACGGACAAGGATTTTGACTAGGCCACTTTTCGTGGTAGGTATGTTAAAAATTTATAAAAATTAAAAAACGGTTTACTTGTCTTTCATTCTTGAATGTAATATGAAAATTGTTATTTTAAATAACTCCTAGATCTTTCTAATCATTTTTACATCCAATCGAACATACTTAAAACTTAGGCGTTTGGTCCTCTTTTGTTTCTACACCCTCTAAATTTTTTATTGATTTATGTGAAAGATTACCTACCCAACAAAACCCATGCAGGGTGTATCAAGACGTATTTTCAAAACAAGGTTTTTTTTCTATAATACATACATCTATTTTCAATTTTTGACCTAGTTACACCATCTTTTGGGCCAGCTAGTAGCCAATGTCATTTTTACACAAGCTCCACACAGGAGGCCTTGAGGAAAATAATTTCCTTCAGGGCCTATGTCATCTTTGGGGATGCTGTGTGGAGGGTTTTTTTTTTAGGAAAGGAAGGAGAGGAGAGTTCTGGGAATGAAAAGGGTTTAAGGGGTGGGTAGGAATCTGGGGTTCAGTGTGACCTGGTCATCCGCCTCCAAGACCTAGACAAACCTCACCCCATGAACCCGGCACCCCTGCTAAATCACCAAACGTAGCGAACCACTTGGGGTGACCTATGGTAGGTGTTGGTTATCCAATAAAGGTTCCCGGGGCGGCGGTACCCATTCCCGCCTCCCAAATTGTTCGTTGAGATATATTTAAAAATATATCTTTTTTTGTTTGTTGATTGAGGATTGAACCTTCCCCAGGGAATTGCTCTTAACTGCTGTCAACGTTTAAAACTTCAGGATTGAACCTTCTCCGCTGACTGACTAAAATGAATAAACACCACCAACACTTAAAAGTTAAGCCAAATCCTAAGTCAATGGTACTAAGATTTATTTAGTACTAGCTTACCCGGCCAAACGTTGCTGTGGCTAACGAAACACAATGCCATCTACTGACAACACCATTACCCAACCAACGTAATAACCAACACCATAACCAACGCCATCTATTGATTTGCATACATATCAAATCCACACCGCCTGCTTGCCAGCCCGCTCCCTTTACATATTATATTTTCAAACCAATTTACACAAGACCTTGACAAATTATATATGTAAAGATATTATTAAGTGCTGTAAATTCTTCAAATGTGTAAGATGAAAATGTCATCCAATTTCAGAGAAATGTGTGTGTGCATGATTGCCACCAAAAGTTGATAGAATGCATTGTCATCGTCAACGAGTCTTATCTTCCGAGTTTCAACTTTTTCAGATATCGGGAAGTGAGTTAATTTCCACTTGCAATATTTGCATTCATTCATTCGGGAAAACAAAATCGAAATTCAAATAAAAAATAGATCTGTGATGTGAATATTGTTTTCAGTGACTGTTTTTTAAAACTTAAAAATCTTTGGGGGGGTTGGACGTTTCATCAACTGAGTGATCAGTGATGACATATAAAAGTTTTTTTTTTCTTTGAATTTGAAAACCAAAATACCATCTAAATTTTTTATTCCAAACTAGCTGGTACCCGGCATGCGTTGCAATGTCATTCAAAGAAATAAATTGATTCTCCCTGCATGTCCTTTCCCGTGCGTTCCCGTTCACCGCCCGAGTCCCTTTCCCCTCCCGCATTCCCCTTCCACCTTCCTCCTCCCGTGTACCCCACCTCCCCCTCCTGTCTTTCCTCTCTGCTGTTAAAATATATGAAATACACACATTTTCACTTATAAAATTTTCTTAACACCAGAGTACCATTATATATAGGATATAACCTTTGTGCGTGCGCACAACATATTACCAAAGTATCATCCCAATTGAATGAACAGTATGGCAATGCACAAAATACAAACAAACAAATATTGATTTTTATATAATATATAAGAAGATAAGCCCAGAATCACTAGTATAAGTGATATTGAAAAGAATTCGTAATCTGTTCGTAATAGATGGCGTTAGTATAATTATTTTAGGTTTAAAACACTTTTTGCAAGTTATGCTTTAAAATATTAAGAAAAATTAATTGTTTGTGGCTGTACATACTCAATGAGTATGAATAAATAGTTTTGTCCATAGACAAACTCAAATCTTTCAAAAAATACTAACAAATACAATATTGGATTGAGTCACCGATACAATATTGTATTTGTTAGCTTAAAGTTCCCAGGGAGGAATAGGCCACTTGCATCACATTTTGAAAAAAAAAATTCCGGTTTAGGCAAATATTCTAAGACATTCTGTATTTTTTTTTTTAATCTTATTTTTTAAACCATGGCGATTTTTTTTAAATTTCAATCCGAAAAATCAGACCATTTTTTATAACCGAAAAGACGGGAAATAATTTTATGGTTGCGAAAAAACGATAATTACATAGCCGAAAATCATTTTTAAAAAATAACGTTTTCCACAAGAATAGCAATAAATTGTACGGGGTTCTCTTCGTAACATCTGTAAAAACACCGCCATCTTTATCAAAAAATCAAACCAAAGGATAAGTTCGCATAGAACAAACAATAAATCTAGTGAACGTTAAACGCAAATTCAAAAATTCGCCAGAAATCAAAGTAATGCCATATAAAAAAAATTTATCAGTGTGAAATTTTACAAACTTAAGGGAACATAATCGGAGAGACGGGACATTTTCATGTAGTGACGTCACGAGCTCAAATAATAATAATAATAAGAGCGCCGTTTTTGTGAAAAATCACCTCAAGGGCGCTGTACAATTTATTCATAATTCTTAGGTTCTATCTAATAATATAATGGATTTATTCATTTAAAAATAAAAAAACTATACATTTCTAAAAATTTTTACTATTTTCATAATCTTAGTAAAAAAATTTATCCATATGATTTTTTTCAAGTCGTTATGAAATCCATGCAAGTGGCCTATTCATCATTCTCAACTTGTTAGAGAAAAGAAAGATAATAAAATATTTATTTGCTACTAGCTGGGGTACCCGGCTTCGCTCAAGGTGTTGATATGAGATTGAACTAACGTTCAAACCCGCAATGGATCTTGCATTATATACCCTACCAATGGGTAGCCCCACCCATACACAAAAGGCTTCGAATGGTCCACAATGTTCCAGAACATTCGAGAGTGTTCTGGAATGTTCTACAATGATCTGCGATGTTCCGGTTATGTTTCCGAACATTGCAAACTATTCCCAAACATTCCAGAATGTTCTAGAATGCTCTCGAAATTTCTAGAGGGTGAAACTTCCAACCCTTATATCTCCAAAAGCACGCCTTTCAGGTGAAAACGGGAACCTTCTTCATGGATGGGAGATAGAGGGCTACCACACCATATAACTCCCTTGATCGTACCGGGACTCGTTTCTGAGTTTTAGCGGGATGCACACTCTTGTACACTTTCTTTTATAACATATATTGATTATTATTGGGTGAATAAAAAAATCTGATCACCATTAGGCAAGTTATTATTTATAATTTTATCAATTCCAGTGACGTTATATGGGACATCCGCATCCAGCATTTTGTCAAGAACTTTCTCCCCCTCTGCGCAGGAGGTTTTACCATCTGGAACGGTGGCAAACAGGGCAGGAAATTTTTTAAATCTCTCAACGATGATCAGAGGAGACTTGTTAAAGCCTTATGTGATGTAGACCCAAATAAAATTGGAAAATTTTATGAAATGTTCTGCCCGACCAAAAGAAAAATTCTAAATAAAATTCCAATAGTACATTTCAGGGATGCCTCACCCCCGCTTGTTGTATGTATAAAACTGGTAAGCAAAGTATTAAAATCTTTTACTTTCAACTGAAATAATTCATTTTATCGAAGGAAGCAAAAACTTTGTGGTGTGACATTATATATTAAATGAAGAAACACACTTTGTAAAACACCACTTTATTAGAATTAATAATTATTTGACAGCCAACCAGGTTTCGCTTAGCTCAAGCTTCATCAGGGCTATATAATAGCCCTGATGAAGCTTGAGCTAAGCGAAACCTGGTTGGCTGTCAAATAATTATTAATTCTAATAAAGTGGTGTTTTACAAAGTGTGTTTCTTCATTTAATATGAAATAATTCAATTTTCATAGTTTCTAATATTTGAAATTGAAAGTGTATTTTTCTATGCTCTCAGCATTCAGCAACAGAAGTTATCTGAGTGAATTAGTGAGGGACTGAAGGTCTCAACATATCATTTAAAGTGTAAGAATAATTCAATATTTTCTTTACAGGATTTAACAGATGGAGATTTCGAAAAGAATTTATCATCATTGAATCTAGAGGAAGGAAAAGATTACATCATCTTCAGCTGATAAAAAATTAAAAAATCAGTTAAAAATATACATATATAAAGTATGTAGCTTTATTGCTTAATTTACATTAATCTTACGTTATGTAATTTTTTCTTTATTTCAATTTAGAATAACAAAAATGGTAAATAAAAAAAATTCATTTAACACAAAAAAAAATTGTTGTACATTTAGGAAGGGCTGTTTCAAAAAATTTTAACAATTCATCAAATATTTCAAGTTAATTTTCACGTTCTATGAAAGTTCTGCTATTATTTCAGTTTTATGAAGAAACTGGCCTACAATGATATAATAACAGAACTTATACAGAATATGAAAATTAAATTTAAATATATCGTCGCTTCAGTTCGTATTTGTCCAACAGACCATTTTTGTTTAATCTAGAGTTTTTGTTCAATCTTCACTTTAAAATTAAAAATAAAGCATAAAAAAGGATAGTTAATCACTGAACTAAGAATTATTTAAACTAATTGAACCTTTACCCATACGGAAATAACTTTATCATAAACACCTATCATAATTTTTTATTGAGATAATGAAAGAAAACCTTCTCCTCCTGAAAATTTTTCGAATGGTCTGTTGGACAAATACGAACTAAAGCGACGATATGATGAATTGTTAAAAAAATTTTGAGACAACCCATCCTAAATCATTTCTTTTGATTTCACGTAGTATTTAATGAATTATTCGAGGTTCCAGAAGCTGGCCCCAAGCCACGTCGATATAATTAGGAAGAGAGTCTTCTTCCAATTCGTCTTCCAACTGGAACTTTCCAGATGGTTCAATGCATTCCTGATGGCCATCTACAATCAGATAAATGAATAAAAGTAATGTCATACGGACTTATGAATGTGTTAGGTTAATTTGTTGTTAAAAATGTCATTGAGTGGCAAGGCGCATTTAATAGTAATGAAGTGATAGATTATAATAAAACCAATAAAAAACTTTATTCCACTTAATTTTATTTGACCGTCCGCTTGAGGCTTTGAGTCTCCGCTTTTGTATCCATTGTAATTTTCATTAAAATATGTATTTAGTTAACCATTCCTAATCCAATGTAAACATGCATCCCTTCAAAAAGTAAATTTGTAATTAATAAGCTATTCGAATCATTTATATTTACCCCACTTCTGTATCCAGTATAATTTTCATAATAATTTCGAAATTAAAATATGTATTTAGTTTTGACCATTCCTACTCCAATGTAAACATGTATCCCTTCAAAAAGCAATTTTAAAAAATCCCATTGATCATAAATATGTATAATAACGATTTGACAATACATTGTAAGGTTTTTCCCTAATCAATAGATATTGAATAGAGCTACAATCCATAGTAATTAGCCTACTGGAATTACTAAAATATTTAGAAATTCGACAGTCTAAGGCGGCCCCTAGACGATCAATTATATTGAGCAATATTACGAATTGTGCAATATTATTGACCGTTTGGGGTTAATATTGAAGATTGCGCAATGGTTGAACAAAAGTTTAAGCGAGTTTAATTTTTATTGTACCATATTTTTTCATTGCATTGTGTAGGATTAGTATTGCGCAATATTTACTAAAATAAAAATACTTTTTTATGGTTTATTGTGCAATATAATTAATCGTTTGGATTTTAAGCGCCTTTCAATCTTATTGAACCATAAAATATATTGTACAATGTTATTGTAGCGTCTAGGGGCCACCTTTAACGACTAAGTAACAAAAATAATTGATTAAAATCCTTGTAGACCACCCCTCTCCCCTTCCCCCATATGTTATGTATATAAACCGTAGACTAAGAATTATTTGTACCAGTCTGAAGATGGCTCTGACGAGCTGAAACCGGTTACGGTCAAATAAAATTAAGTGGAATAAAGTTTTTTATTTGTTTTATTATAATGGACTTCCACCACGAATTATCAGTTTCAAAAATAGAAATATTAAAAAGTAATGAAGTGATTTGTATATTGAGCAACAGAAGAAAGGCATCTCCTTGAGGCGCTGCCGAAGCACCGGAGAACTGGGAAAATACCATTTAAATGAATGAATGGCTTTGCATGTTGCTAAAATTCAATAATCTGTTTTAACATAAAAGTTTACTAAAAACAAGTCACCTAATATTGTCAATTTCATTGATTGATCTTCCATATTGTAACTGGCGACTTTGCCCAAAATATGGTTGGAAACTGTCGGGGTATAATCGTCTCCTATTTTAAGCATCTGAAAAATAAATAAAATCTTTACAATCCACCATAGAATTAGTAAAAACAATCAATTAAAATGATTTACAACTACATAATTATGTATGTTGCACAATATGCTTCGGGAATACAATATAAAGTCAAAAAATGTAAAATGCCTTCTTAACCCTTAGCAGAATTGTGGTATCCCAGTGAAAACACATACAAAATAATTATAACCTAGTGTAGCAGTGAGCTTTTTTAAAGAACATATATATTAGCCCAGTCAATCTAGACAAAAAACAGGCCCTAACTGGAACAAATTAGGGGATAGCTGAATTTTTGCAGGTTAATAGTACATACTCTAGAGAGTATTTTAACAAAAAGTCCCCACTCCTACCCCGCTTGTTCCCCCCCCTGTGCCCTCCCAAACATTAAAATGTGGGGTTCTACTAAAGTGATTATATCTCATAAACTAAAACATATATCAGAAAAAAAATTTCATCAATGAACTTCTTACAAAATTTCCTAAAAATGATATAATCCACTTTTTTATTATCTGCATTGGTTTGTCCAATAATAATGAGATTGTTGTTAAAAAAATTATTTTTTTTGCAAAATTTTTTTTTGAAGTTGAATATTCTTTTTGTCTGAGAGAATATTAAAAAATATTTCAAACAAATCATTTGCCAAATTTAATAAGCTTTAAAAAAATGTGTAACAGTATTTACTTATATTCTTAATTTCTATTGAAAAAAGTGGATGAACGCAATGGCGTGCGTGAAGCCAAGCGACGCATCGCGCATTGTTGCGTCGCATCGCTGTATATATTTTTTTACCAGTTTGATCTCGGTTGAGGCGTTTGTCAGTTTTGTGCGTTATGTTTTGACGTTGTTGTGCCGAGCGTTCAGTTAATCAAGTTTTTTGTGCGTTTTCCCACCTTCATCAGGTAAAAATATTGAGAAACAATTATTTAAAAAGAAATTTTCAATCTGAAAATGTCTGAAGTGAACCTATGGTGTATTTTATGCAAAAAAGACCTTACTGTAAATGTTTTTAAAGTAACGAAAGGGTTACAAATGCTAATTAACGCTAGTATTGAAAGAAATGACAATAATCATGTTAAATTAACCCGTTTGGATAGCGTAACCGTGCATAAGGATTGTAGAAAAAAGTACAGCTTTTACAAATGTTAAGTGTAGCCCATCGACCAGTTCATCTCAACCATTCCTAAGGCATTTAGGAAACACGTTTAATTTCTTGGAGAATTGTATTATTTGTGACAAAAAACATTTTTAAATGTCTAACTACCTCAAAAATATCGTGAAAAAATACATTTGGTGTTAAAACTGGAAATAAGAGAAACATTGATTAATGCTTGCAATACAAGAGATGATAAATGGGGTGCAAAAGTTAAATCTAAACTGTTAAGTGTGTTTGATTTGGTCGCTGCAGAAGCTCGCTATCACGGCAGTTGCTACAAGAAGTTCTGTAAAAGTAAATCAAATCAGTATGTAGGAAGACCTAAAGATAAAGATTCCGCAAAAAATTTCTTAAACTCTGTAATTTCTTAGAAAATTCTGACGAATGTCAGTTTACATTAGAGAAATTAAGGGAAATAGTAATAGACCTTTGTGACACTGATCTTCCGTACTCAGATAAATTTCTAAAAAAACAACTTATTGACTATTTTCAAGAACGGATATATACGCATATTTTTGGCAGAAAGACTGTCATATGCATGTCTCACTCTACTTATAAGATTCTAGATGACTGGTACAAAAATAAAGAAAATAATGTAAATCTGGAACGTTCAAGAATTGTACGTGCTGCCGCAGAAATAATCAGAGAAGATATTCAAAAAATGCCATATGATTGTGAAAGCTATCCTGATATTCCATAAATTAGTCGTGGGGGTGATGATTTAGTTCCTGAAACTCTGAATCTGTTCATGTCAACTGAAACAAAGAAGAGATTGTACGATAATGGACCTGATATTATGAGAAGACGTTTAGTAATTAACTACGCCATAATAGCATCTGCAAGGCCTATGTCTTTTTTATCATCAATACAAACAAATTTGTGTTTATATCTACGAAGAATGTATGGATCTAAACATTTAATAGAAGTGTTGTCGTCATTGGGAATTTGTTCATCTTATCACGAAGGTGACAGATACCAAAGATCTCTAATGAGAGCTGGGCCTCCTACAATCAAAGATGACACGTTCACATAATTAGCATTTCATAATTTCTTGGGTTTAAGCTACAAGACAAGTGAGCAGAATGTTGAGCTTAGGGAGAGCCGCCAGCTACGGGACAACCAAGACTTATCAAAATTTGTAAACTGGTTAAACCAACACAACCCTTTTGCTCAAAAGTCTGGTGAATTAATTTGCATTTCTTCGGGATTAGTATCAGACTCAACCGTAACATGTGACGATGCCTACGAGATAGGTTTCAAAGCTATGAAGAAAATGACAGGGCAAAGTTTTTCTGAACTAAAGCTACACAGATCGGATATGGTTGTTACTCAAGCCAGTAATAAGTCTGTCAGAATTAGAAACAAAGAAGCTGTAATCAACCCTCAGCAGATATTTAATAGAATATTATGCGTATGTGACAGTCCTGCAAAGCTCAAATCCTACTTTGAGTTTGAACTATTAACTATACTAACATCCACCTTCTTTATTTGATGTTTCTTTAAAGAAAGGTAAGAAAGCCTCCATTGTAAAAGCATTTGATGATGGTATCGTTGATATAAATTCAAAAAAGGATGAAGCTGCGTTTATTCTTGACGGTGGATACCTATTACATGCAGTAGTGTGGCCTTAAGTCTCTACTTTCCATGATATTACCGAAAGATATGTTAATTATGTATCTAAAAAGTATGGTGCAAATGTAATAATAGTTTTTGATGGTTATCCCGAGAACGCTACAACAAAATAGCAGGAGCAGTCAAGAAGAGCTGCAAAAAGAACATCAAGTGAAATTATATTTTCTGATGATACTGTCTGTACAACACCTCAGGTAGAATTTCTCGCCAATTCTCAAAATAAAAAGAGGTTAATAGAAGCTGTTAAAATTAAGTGTCATGCTGCAAACATACAGACAATAACAGCAAACGATGATGCTGATACGGAGATAGTGGGTCAGGCGATTAAGTCTATAGAGCTTGGTAGCACTGTGGTGGTTGTTGGAACAGTCACAGATTTATTAGTATTGCTAGTAGCATTGGCCCCTTCAACGGAAAACAAGCTGATTTTTTGGAAACCAATAGCCACTTCTACTAACACCAGTACTGTGTATTCTGTTCAGTTTTTTGTACATATGTATGGTAATCAAAGGAAACTCATATTATTTGCTCATGCTGTCACAGGATGTGACACAACCTCTGCTTTGTATGGTATCGGAAAAATGAAGGCTGTAAGTCTAATAACTACACCGACAGATTTGAAAGATGCGGCTAAGAATTTCATTCAGCCCCACACGGAAAAGGACCTGCTCTTCCAAAATGGTGAACGCTTTCTTTTAAGTTTGTACGGATTGGCAAAATACAAGAATCTTGATGAGGCTAGATAATAAGATAAGTTTAAGCATTTAAATGCCAAGATGTCTCTTAAATCTAAGTTTGATTTGGCAAAACTTCCACCAACAAAGAACGCAGCCCGCCAGCATCTCCTTAGGACGTACCTCCAAATTCAAACATGGCTAGGAAATGAACTATCGTGTAATGAGTGGGGATGGCAAAGAAGAGAATATAAGTTAACACCTATTCCAATGACATGTCCCACGGCTCCAAATGAACTTCTCATGCTGATTTCTTGTAACTGTAAAACCTCGTGCGGAAAGTGGTGCAGCTGTCGGAGGGCAGGACTAGAGTGTTCTGGTATGTGGTGGCCAATGCAATGGACTCTCCTGCAGTAACACATCTAAAAATACTGATGAAATATTTGAAGACGACTGTGATGCCCAGTGAATAATAATAATAGTCCCCTAAAACCTACCCTATAATTTTTGTAACATAATTTTTTACATTATTTTATTGCAAATACTTTTTAATGTTAAATGTTTTTTAATATCATAAACCAATGAAAAAGTACTCAGTGTTTTAATTTAAAACTATAAATAGTGCTACCTAAACACAAATCGGTCACCTGCACCACTGCGGGCCGGGCTCAACTGCCAAGCCTCATACCCTGCACTCCGTGCCGCCCTGCGATTGAGTCGAAATTTGACCAGTATTAAGGATAAAGGTAAGCAATGTTATATGTCGTTTTAAATCCTATTAAATTTGGCAAATAGTTTGTTTGAAACATTTTTGCGTGATTCCTCAGACAAAAAAAATATTCACCCTTAATCAAAATTTTACGAAAAAAAAATTTTTTTTGGCGACAATTTCATTATTATTTGCCAAACCGTACTAGATAACAAAAAAACACTCTTTATCTTTTTTCTAGACAGCTTTCTTAAAAGTATAACGGTGTAATTATTTTTCAGATATGTGTTATAGTTTAGGAGATATAATGGATTTTGTAGAACTCTACAATTTCAAAGTTTGGGGGGGTGCAGCGGGGGAAGCAAGCGGGGGAGGGGTGGGGACTTTTTGGAAAATACTCTCTGTAGAAAGCACTATTCACTTGCAAAAGATCAGCTCTCCCCGAATTTGTTCCAGTTCAATGCGTTCATTGACTGGGCTATATGTAATTTGAAGTAACTATTACTGCAAAATATTTGCTGTTGTCAAAACTTCATAAAAAAACTTGAATAACATCTTATTTACTGACGTTTTTATCATTCAGTTCAAAATTTCGAATTAAAATAAATAGTCAAAAGGTCCGCTAAGGGTTAAACTATGACAATACATAAACTCGATTTAAGGTGAGCATGTAAGGTGTCCAACTGTCCGCGCCGGCCACAACGCACACAACGGATTTTTCTATATCTTTATATGAATTAGTACAGCACTGCGTCCACTATCGGCAAATACGGGCGGTTGGTGAGGGCAACGGATTTTTCTATATAAAGATATACAAAAATCCGTTGCGGCCGGCGCGGACAGATGGACGTTCACTGTAACAGGCTGTTTCTTCGGGACTGTACCCATAACAAAATCATGGCATCGTAAGTAACCTAAACTTTTGAAGAATATTCCACTTTATTTCCAGCACTTTCTTGGAAACTATTTGAGTCAAGTAATTTCTATATCCGCTGTATCAACTTTCAACAATTTGGAGAAAATCGCAAAAAAACTATCTCTAACGTAAATAAGTGATTGCATTTCAATTTTTTGAATAATGAATTGGGGTAATTCAATTTCGAAAAGTTTTCGAAATTTTTAATCTAGCAGTGGCGGTCTGTGAGTTTTCAGTGATCTAGAGCGCTAAGATTGAAAAATATGACATTATTGATGTTGTTGTAGCTGAAAATGAATTTTATATGTTTTTTTAAATTTCAACTTTTTGTATGAAGATCTTCAGGATTCTTTCAGTCAAGGGATGCGCCGCATCCACATACTGAAAGATCTTCATACAAAAAGTTGAAATTTTGAAAAAAAAAAATCATTTTCAGCTACAACATTAGTAATGTCGTATTTTTCAATCTTAGCACTCTAGCTCACTGAAAACTCACGGACCGCCACTGATGTCTAGTAATATGAAATTTCGATAAATGAAA
This sequence comes from Limnephilus lunatus, assembly GCA_917563855.2. NCBI lineage: Eukaryota > Metazoa > Arthropoda > Insecta > Trichoptera > Limnephilidae > Limnephilus > Limnephilus lunatus. Next base: position 69,692,743 of record OU830598.1, on the reverse strand, counting down.
TGAATATAGCGGATTTTGATACTCACTTCGTAGTTCACTCACGATGTAGACATTTGAAACTCAACTGACCTGACATGGCGAGTTTAGAAACTCGCGCTTGACATACGATTGGCAAAATAACTGCTTGTGATTGGTTGAATTCCGATATAGCGGGTTTTGATAGTAACTTCCTGAATATTTCGTTTCTCACTCGCAGTTTTAACATGGTTTTTAGTTGTGATAAGGGAGGTTTTTAACTCAATTTTAGGTTATTCTTGTTCCTCGCAAAAATGTGAACAAGATATCATATTCAGATCATTTTGTCAAAAAATCTGATATAGCGCGTATTGAAATTATAGGACTCATTTTATGCATGTGTAAAAATATAGGAAGACTTATTTCCACTGAAGTACAGAAATAACACATTATATTGGTTTGTAGGTACCTTCCTTTACCGAGCAAAGGATTATTTGAAAATGTTCAGATGCCTACTTACCTTTTGTATTTAATAATAAGTAACTACTAAAAATTAGAATTTTTAGTAAACAGTCTTTATATATGTATTTGATTAATTTGCTTATTATGTTACATCCCAAGGTCATGCATCACAAACTTAAAAAGAAATTATGTGATTTATCAAGAAGATTAAAAATACTCTTCTCCCCCAGACACAAGACAAGAAAGGAATAAATATTATGTATTATATAAACATATTAACAGTTCTTGACAAAATACTGGATGTAAATGTCCCGTATAATATCACTGGAATAAAAAAATTATAATTAATAATTACTTATAGGGTTATAAAATTTCATACATCCAGTACTAAGCGAAAAGAATTTTTGTTATATATATTATAAGTACTCAGGGGTAATTAAGTTGTAAAATAAATTAAGAATAGAAATAGAAAATATGTAACTAACTTTAAAAATAATAACGTCGTCATCTTTCACAGCCATTTCAGACTCCACTGGATAAGTATTCACTCGCTTCAAAATACTAGTAAGAGATTGGTCCACCTTCTGATATTGGGAATTCTTAAGAGTGTCTGTATTACTCTCTGGTTCAGAACATTCAATGTTATCCGAAAAGTATTTTTGACTTTTTTCTACGTTTGTGTTTTTCTCAAAGCTATTCCCATTGAAGTTGTTAGAAGTGTCGCTCACGGAGGCGCTAGGGCTGTTCAAGGATGCCAGCATTTCTGGTTGGAGGGCTCGCACTATTCTCGGAGTTTTGCTCAACTTTTGAGTGCCTATTTCGTTTTGTAGAACTGTAACAGGCTTATCGGCAGGAGTAAACCTAACAAAACAAATAAATATTAAAACAAAAGCCTTTTTTCATCCTTAGGGACCTACAAGAAACAAAATAAAAAATAGATATTTTTGCTAAAGCCAACATGTAGACAATGGTTTATAATGAAAGGTAATCTGGCGCTGGTGTAGTCGACGACCCTGCTAGCAGTCAATCCTTGTTTATTTCTATACGGTGAAAGATTTTTTGCAAAAGTTTAATATGTAGTAAAATAATTAATATGCTTCATTGCACCTTTACCAGACTTTTCGTTTTTTTGTATTGAGGGAATTTCATATAATTACTGTTTCGGCTCTACAAATGTATAGATAGTATCTTCAAAAAGAACATTAATTTTTTTAGAAACTTAAAAACTTCAAGAGAAATATGTTATAAATGGGTAGAAATTCAGAATGCGGGGGCTTAAAGAAGTGAATATGTATATTGTTATGAAGTACTTTCTTGAATCTTTACTTCCAACCCCTGTACGATGATTTGCGCTAGGTACTAAATTCAGTATTATTTTTTGTAATGTTTGCCACACCGACGTTGCCTTGATTGGCCCAGATTTCGGTGGGAGGGGTTAAGTAACGGAGCCGAAAGACTTCGGGGGCTCTCCAAATTCTTCTGGTCTTAGCCTCCCTAGGGGTCGGTCACGACACCTTCGTGGTTTGCTCGGATCCTTAATATCACAACAGTTTTTTGTGTTTATAGATTAAAATAAATTCAGTGATGTTTTCTGATGAGGAGCCAGCTCTGCAGATGTAACCCGTGCTAGATAACGTACGTAAGCCTTATTTAATTATGTTATCAATTCATTCCTTTTATTTTGGTTTAAAATCATTAACTTTCCGTTCACAAAGAGATACAAGCTTTTTCCTAGAAGCGTAGAAGCATAAATAAATTCTTCAGTATTTAAAACGACAATCAATCTTTTAATTTATTACGCCTTACCTGTATTAATTCTACAAATGAAGCGATAATTGTTCTGAATCAAGTACCCGAGCGGACTGCAAACACGATAATCTACCGAATGAGCTAGCGGTGAGGATTCGTAAGTATTTAAATATAACATTGTGGTTTTATTCTTTATTCATTTGCCTATAACTCTGTAATCAAGCGGATCAAAACCGTAATTATGTAACAATATACCTGATGTGGGAACTATTTTTCTTTCCGTTTGTTAAAACCAATGATTTATTGTTTTGCGTAATATTGGATTCACTATCGGACTGCAAATATTCCACCTGGTTGCTCTTCTTGCTTTTCCTTATTCTAATTCGTTTCCTCTTTTTAATTCGACCATCACTAACTCCATTGATATTTGTCGGAAAAAAATCTTTAAGAGCATTTAAGGCTTTCGATTTCATAGCTTCAACTTCTTCTTCCTCTGCCTTCTTTTGTTTTAAATGGTATTCTTCAATATTTTTAATCGCCGTGCAAACTTCTGGGTTCGGAAAAACTACAGATTGAATAGAATTATCTGTTGTACTGGGTAAAGAAGCATGTTCCTCAACTAATTCAATTGCGGAAGGGTCTTGTAAGGATTCCTTGTTTTTTTTCCTCTTTTTCTTTTTGGCTTCTTTTTCAACATTCTCCACTTCCTCATGAGATTTAGACGAATTTAGCTCTGAAGCTACTGGATCAAATAATGTCTCGTTAAATTTTTTAATCCTCGTTAAAGGAGATTGAATTGGAACAACTCTGAAAAATAAATAAAAGGTATATCAATATGAAGCACTACGCATAAAGCAGCTCGGAGACCATCAATATCAATTTTATTATCAATAGTTTTTACATCAGTTTATATCATTTGACAATTTCTAATTAATCATTTACAGTCAACTGAAGCGATTAACACGACTTCCCATTGATGGAGAATGGTGGATATTTTGATTGAACGCATAGACCGCAGCAGAATGATTGTTTTGCTGTGCGATTGACAATCTTTCATTCAATTGCTCTTCTAATTGAGAATTTATTTTACTTATAATTACACTATATCGCGATTGTTATGATCCAGAGTTATGGAAAGTAAAATTAAAAGTACAGTTCCCGCAGACATCAACAAGGCAACTGGGGCGAAAATATTGACAAGTCAATCGAAGTTCTGTCAATCGCACTTCAATGCACATGGACAATTGTCACTGATCATCTCTGGACCCCTTAACACACATATTCCCAGTGAAAACGTTATCAATAGACAAAAATATGTAAGAACTGAATGGTTGGTAGAGAGGTAGGATTAGGTGAGAAAATGAATACTCTGAAAGAGAAGAACTGCAACTCTTGTGTTTCAAATGGACAAAGTTGTGTGCAGAGTGAAGAGTCCAAGAATATGTTATTAAATATTTAATATCGTTTAAAAGGTTTAATGCTTTAACGTATGATTTTTGGACTAATTTTAAATAATCTGAATATTTCATCAAATATCGTAGTTAATTAAAGTTCTATTCAAGTTCTGTTATTATTTCAGTTTTATGAAGCAACTGGCCTACAATGCTATGAGATATAATAAAAAAACTTTAATAAAATTTACACAGAGCTTGAAAATTCACTGCGAAATTTGTTGAATTGTTCAAATTCTTTGAAACAGCCAGTATACTAACTAACTCTTTGTGTGCCGACACTAAATTATCGCAGTGCACCAGCTGATTCTATTTTTGTAATAACTTACTTGTTTATTGGAGAGGGATGTTTCTGTAAGTTGTATCAGCTTACCAGATAATGTGTCTGTGTATTTATTAAAATAGTATATAATCTACCGTTAAGAGTTTTGGTAACTATTCTTCTATCCGCCACACTTTTATCAGGCACAAATTTTGGAAATTACACTACATTTCAACTTAATTACTATAAGAAACAACTAATTACGTTTGGATACACAGTAAAAAAAATATTTAAATTTAATTTTCATTCAATCAAATTTCAAAGTATCCCGAATAAAATGATTCCTTTGCCGCCATTTTTATTTATTTTTATTTTTGCGGGTTTACGTTTGCGTAAGTTTTGTTTCAATCTAAATACGCATGAATTACTTAGTTCACCCAAACTAAGAACCTATAACCTATTTATTGCGTGTAAATAGTTGTTTCTTGTGGTAATTGTTGAAATGAAGTGTAATTTTCATAATCTGTGTGAAAGTGCGGCAGCTAGGGGAATAATTACCAAATAATATTTCTAAAAGATTTATGAAAAGGGAAAATTCCTCGGAATTTAAAAAGGGTGTAATCGCTAGATATTCTGCCGCCGGAAGGCGAGAGATACAAAAACCAGTTAGTGCGTTAAATGCTGTTGATAATGTTTCCTATAAATTATACTTACGTTATCATCTGATCCTCTTTTAAAAGTAGAATGCTCTCAGGACTTGGTAGCAAATGGTTATTGCTCATGAGGCAGAATGGTCCTATGACTTCAAATAGGTCTCTGATACGGGATTCCAGATCATGAATTTTCTGGAAAGTTTCATCGATGTAAATGTAGCTAAATGATCTCTCATCGCTATATAATTTTGTCATTTCAATCGAAATGCGGAAACCCATCGTGGTACTGTTTTTGCTATAAAATTCAAAGAAAAGTCGATAAAGCACATTAAATAATCAAAATACTTCAGCGGTTTCCCAAATTACTTAACATGAACGAACCGCTGCTTTATTTTCTTAAAAGGCCTGCGACGCAAAAGCGTTAATGATAAGGAATATTATTAACTTTACGTAAATATCGCTTTAAAATGTTTTCAACATTCCCATCGCTCCATCATGTTTCTGTCATCACAAAAAACCATAGATTTGCATAGATTATAGAATAGATCCCATATCCCATAGATATAGTGGGCCAGTCATACCTCTCAAGTGATGGGAATAATCGAAATATCTATATAATCGATAAATCAAAAGAATCGATTATTAATCGCTCGGAGTTCAGCGAGAATAATAGCTTCGGTTAGAGGAAGCAATTTTGTCTCGGGGGTGGGGGGGGCAAATCCACATAGTTTTTGAAGTATTCCACTCCCTGTATTATCAAATATCCAAAAAATAATCGGCAGTTATAATTGCATTGATAATACATTAATTAAATTAAAATAGTACGCCACACGACAATATTGTTTGCATTCAAATCATTCCAAAAGTTTGTCATGCAAGATGGCTGCCAGGTAGTTTTCTCTCACTCTAAATTTAGCTTCCTTACTATTCATACAAATTCGCACTACTAGTGCTCTGTCCGGGGCTTTTTAGGTTCCTGTTTTCTTTAGCCATAATCATGACAAGCGTATAGTGTAATTGTAAGTTAGTGTAATTGCTGTAAGTGTGATTTTGTATGGATGATATTGAAGACAAATCTATAGTGAGGGTAAATCGCCTGGCAACTTTTTTGCCAGACAAACTCTTGATATGATTTGTAAGAATGCATTTTTTTTATTTTTTATTATTGTATAAAAAATTGCATACAATTGGAATTTCTTACCCGCCAAGCTACTGCAAGTAGCTTGTCAGCAGGAGATTAGTTCCGCAGATTAGTTACAACTACAAATAAAATAATCATAAACGCGTTAGCTTACCCACAACATACACAAGTACACATATAACATACCTACCAACATTGTGATGCAGAATAGGAATAATATTTATTTATATAAATATATATATATATATTTTTTTTTTTAATACATATCATGAAAAAGTTGAAAAAAACAGCAATACATTAATCACTTACTTGAAATTTAATGCATGGTAAGAATGAGCAATTTTTTTTTTATATTAAAAAAAATATATATATATATACATATTTATTATAATACCTACATATATTTATTTTAATACATTAGGTTACACCCTACTAGCCATGATTTTAACAACAGTGGGAATTTTGTTTTAGAGCAATTTTCTTTAAATTCGTATGCCAATTTGTTAAATATTAATGGTATAATATATTCAAGGGTTGTTTGACCATATTTATTTTGAAACACGGGTACTTTCATTCCTTTATTTTGTATGAGACGCGTATTGTGTGCATGATCCACCATTGAATAGATAGACTTGCCCTAACATGAAATCCGGGTTTCATTCCAACAAGCTGAAGACAAACCGCGTGCAATCTTTTAGGAATCAGGAGGGTTTCGGCATCTCTTGAATAAACGACAACGTCGTTCAAACAATGAAATATCGAGAAATTCACAAAAAAAGTAAAGTTCGCTAAAGTAAGGTAACGGTTTGCAGCGCAATCCATTGTGGGACTTTTCTGAGCAGTATGCGCGTTTCTACGATTAGAGCCCACCACCTTCGGATTAATTAATGATCGGATCCTAAAAATACTTTGTGATATTTTGAACTCTTGTCTTTCCAAATGTCTCTATGGCATCTCACTCATCTCAGGAATCCTTCACAACCCTTGAAATTAATTATTATCTTCATTGCATAACATAAGTAAATTCTTTCCCGCATTATAACGACGATTTATTAAGTATTCCCTGCACCCAGATTTGTTTAATTAATTATTCGTGATTTGATAATAATGCACATGTGAAAATACTTTACTTCTCCCATGAAAAGAAGTCTCCGTCTCCCCCTCCCGTCTACCGTCCCGTCTCTACTCAAACCGTACCAAGTAACAGTGTTGCCAACAGCGATGCAACAGCGCTTGGCCTAATATCGCCGTTTCTCATACATTGAGTAGCCTAAAGTAGCCCAAACGCCAAAATATTAATATGAATAAAATAAAATGTAATTTTGATCAATTTATTCAAAACATATTTATAATGTATTGATAAATAGACCTAAGCTTAATATAAAACAACGTAATTTATCTTAAAATAATGTAAAGTAATACAGCATTTTAAAAACAAAATAAAAAAATAAATAAACAAAATAAAGATGATTCTGATTCGTCTTCTGCTAGCAATAATAAGGCATCAACAAGACCTCCGCCGTCGTCAGTAGTATTAGATATGCTGTGCTAGTGGGTGCTGGCGGAACTGGCGCAAGATCCACCGGAGTTGCTTTTCTACCAGGGCGCTGGTAAAAAAATGTACATCTGTGTGTGTGGTAGTTTGGTGACCGGCCAAATCAGAATGAAACCAACTCAGAACCACCTCAGAAAGGTCATTAAAAGTGATGATAAAAAATATAAAAAATTGTTAATAGGTTAAGCTAGGTTAGGGTTACCGACTATTTTTAAATTATTTTTTCATAGCTTTTTTGGACCTTCCTGAGGTGGTTCTGAGATAAAAAAAAAATTGCTTGGTTGAAAGTTTATTTACATTTGCGTGAAATATTGTTTTTTTTCTTAATTATTGGCTATTCGGCTGATTTAAATAACTTGTTTCTGAAGTAGCCTAATAGGCGACCAGTCGCCTTTTAATTTTTTTTCGTCGCCGTTTCTCTTTCCGAGTAGCCTAAATGGCGAAAAATCGCCTACGTTGGCAACACTGCCAAGTAATGTTGCCAGAAAAGTTTGTGTAATTTCCCTATTATTTGGTTTTTGCACTCTCCATCTCAATAATATATTTGTACCCCCCCCCCCTACCCGCACCTACCCGGTAACCGCAGTCGCAGTATTTTTTGACATAAGAATATAGAAATGACATAAATGGAAACGAGTGTTTTTGGGTATGGGTAAACTGTGTTCTTGTTTTCATGAGCATGATCCCTTTTTATAATAGTGATTAGTGATAATACCAAAGAATATTCTTCACATATCCATCTTATTAACTTTTAATTGAGTTAGAGATCTTGTATATATATCCTTAGTGATGTCTGTGTGGTCGGCCAGTACTGGATTCAATAATTCAATTCGGGTAAACAAACCTTCGGAAGTTGACAAGTTTGGGCGGTTCAAATACTATAAGGTAAACCAAAAATACATTCCCATCGTGGCTTGATAATGATTTGCTAAATTTTAGCTTTTGGCAGTCTAGAGCTTGCTACTATATGAATGCCATTTTTATTGCTTTTTGCATTATATCACGCATGAATTCATGTTTAGAACCATTTTGTATGCAATTCTAGGACGCAGATTGTTATTTTATTATTATTTATGTTAATAATGAGCCTATATTAGAAGCCTACCATAATGCGGATGTTATCTTGTTTCCCGACAAGACAAACCTTTTATTTTTACGATTCATTTAACTATAACCTATGATAAGATTGATAAGGTGACAATAAATTATTCAGGTATTCAACAAGAAATAGAAAACACCTCCATTAAAGTACATCGGAATTATATTTTTAAAAAAGAACATAAAACATATTATAAGTTTCGAAATATACAGGTAGGTAATGCAAAATGAATACTTCGTTGATTAGTTCATGCTGTTCGGTAACAGTAATTTATAGTATTAAATTTTCTCACCTTTAAAGTGCATACATTTTGGTTGCATATTTTTATTTCATTATACAAAATGATTCTTAAACATTTTTCATTTTGAATAGAACTTGTTGTTCATTCAACAAAGCAGAATCATTGAGTTATTTCTCATCAATGACTTATTAAATTTATGCTCATGCAGGGAGAATACAGCTCGTATTTGTTTTCATTTTACTTACAAGGTATCAGTTTATGATATAGTCATAAAAATCATTTTTCAGTCACAACATGGCACATATTGTTTCCGGACAGATAACATTCTTCTGTTGATCTTGCCATCTCACTGAATATTCTAAGCTCTCCTGCAAAGCCAGTTCTAAGGCCTCGGGTACGATTAGAGCGGCGAGTGGTGGAGCGACAGAGTGGCGGAGCAGTGAGCTGTGCCGGCAACGATTAAAACATCAGTTACCCCGTTACGTCCCGTGAACTAGTTAAGCTCCTCATTTTTAATAAAAACCAGGGCTAAAGTTCGGTTTAGTGGCGAAATTCCTAAAAATACAAACTAGTTATTTTTATACTAACTATGGGCCGGGGAATACGAATCTGAAAGAATTAGGCGGCGGCAAGCAATATTAACTGAATTATACGACTTTAAAAATTTTTTTGACACCTCTAGGAAAATGGCCATTTTGGAAACATTCTGATTCCTAGAAAATCAAACTAGTTATTTTCATACTAACTTTGGGCCGGGGAATCCGAATCTGAAAGAATTAGGCGGCGGCAAGCAATATTAACAGAATTACACGACTTTTAAATTTTCAATAAACACAAGCCATCTTTAAAGCATTTTAACACATGAAAACCATAGAAAAAGAATAAAGATGTTACATCACATAAAATTAAGTGTTGCCATTAAGCAGTAATATCAATAACGTAAAATGACATGTTTATAATTTAAGTACTTACTTTTTATAAATTTTACTCACTTTTGTATCACAAACCATGCTACCTAAACCTAGCGTAGCCGCTAAACTACTTGAAAACTGGGATGTTTTTTTAAATTGACGCGAGCAGGCGGTATAAAGGGGCACAAACCATGTGACACAAACCTAGCGTAGCAGCTAAACTACTTGAAAACTGGGATGTTTTTTTAAATTGACGCGAGCAGGCGGTATAAAGGGGCACAAACCATGTTATACAAACCTAGCGTAGCCGCTAAACTACTTGAAAACTGGGATGTTTTTTTAAATTGACGCGAGCAGGCGGTATAAAGGGGCACAAACCATGTGACACAAACCTAGCGTAGCCGCTAAACTACTTGAAAACTGGGATGTTTTTTTAAATTGACGCGAGCAGGCGGTATAAAGGGGCACAAACCATGTTACACAAACCTAGCGTAGCAGCTAAACTACTTGAAAACTGGGATGTTTTTTTAAATTGACGCGAGCAGGCGGTATAAAGGGGCACAAACCATGTTATACAAACCTAGCGTAGCCGCTAAACTACTTGAAAACTGGGATGTTTTTTTAAATTGACGCGAGCAGGCGGTATAAAGGGGCACAAACCATGTTGGGTTAGGTTAGGTTAGATTAGGTTAGGTTAGGTTAGGTTAGGTTAGGTTAGGTTTTATATAATAACATTGATATTGGTGACCGGTCTAGGTAACAACTTTTTAAGACTACGAATTTTCATTCTTTTGGTTTAAGAATACGGCCGTTGAGATAGTCATAATTCATCAGGTTAATGTGTTATGTGAAGAATTATCGTGTCGGAAAGTTTTACTTTACGAAGATGTGTTTGATTTATAAGGTATGTTCGATGATATTATTGTTTAATGGCCACACTTAAATTGTTGTTTTTCTATGGTTTCTATGGTTTTCATGTGTTAAAATGCTTTAAAGATGGCTTGTGTTTATTGAAAATTTAAAAGTCGTGTAATTCTGTTAATATTGCTTGCCGCCGCCTAATTCTTTCAGATTCGGATTCCCCGGCCCAAAGTTAGTATAAAAATAACTAGTTTGATTTTCTAGGAATCAGAATGTTTCCAAAATGGCCATTTTCCTAGAGGTGTCAAAAAAATTTTTAAAGTCGTATAATTCAGTTAATATTGCTTGCCGCCGCCTAATTCTTTCAGATTCGTATTCCCCGGCCCATAGTTAGTATAAAAATAACTAGTTTGTATTTTTAGGAATTTCGCCACTAAACCGAATTTTTTCCAAAACCAGCTATTTTTGCAAACTATGGCATTTATTCCATTAACAGGGGTAGAAAAGTTTATGGAAAGTTCCACCATCAGTTAAGAGATTTAAGAAATGACGAAACAATTTTTTTTGCATATCCAAGAATGTCAATCCAAACATTCAATTACATACTCCAGAAAGTAGCCTCTCACACTCGAGGTCTGTCAATTTTCTCTTCTCTGCCATTATTTACTGGATGAGAGCTTCGACACAACTGAAAAGGTGCTGGGTGGTGAACGAAAATTAATGTCTAGGGTGAGCAGTGGAGAGCAAATGGCAAGCATTTCGCTCAGCCACTTGTGCTTATTATAACTGGCCGTCCCCTACTTCCATCGTAAACAATGTAATATCCCCTAATCTCAATGTAAACAAATACTCGCTGCTCGTATCGTACCCGAGGCCTAACACGGATGCCTAGCAAAAGATCAGCTGAAAGAAGAGATTAAACAACGTAGTTAAATAACCCAAAACCTTTAGCTGCTGCGTGAACTATAAGAACTGCACTTAGTTGACCATTTTGTTTCTGTTATATTAGAAAAGTGTTAATTTATTAGAGAACTTTAACATATTGAAGTTTTCTTTCAAAAGAGGGACACTTATTTACTAATGTTTTATTTACACATTATTTATTTTTATCTCACTTTGCGGCCAAGCATAATATTTATGTATTAGTAGATATTATATTAGTTTTATTTCCTTGTTTTTCCTCAATTTAAGGTTGCAGCCTGGTGTCCTTATCTCTGATCTAGTCACTGGTTACAGGTGTGTGGCGCACGCGCACTTCTTTCTTCAAGAGTATCTACCTGGTAGGAATTATTATGACATTCAACCAAGTCCTATTATATTATATAACTGCTTACATACCAATACCAAATAATTATTCCGTTAGTTCAATTCTATCTTGTGAACAATGCAGAATTTTTTAGACAAACCAAAATTTATGATAACTTATGCTATCGGACATAGTTTAGTATTAATAAATTAAAGGCAAATATTCATATTTGTACTTGGTGCTTTTGTATTATTTATATTTGTATAAAGTATGCTTAGAAACAGTGTTGCCAGATCACAAACCACAAATCAAAGACTACTATAGTCGAACAGATACCAAATGCACTCCCAAAATTTCACACGGCGATTAACGTACAGTCAAAACTCCGAAAATCCCAAACTCGAAAGACACTCCACCATTATATTATTAATATTTTAAATCCCTGTGTGAAATTTTGGGAGCGCATTTGGTATCTGTTCGACTATAGTGCGGTGTAATATCTAAGTACTTAAATAATATTTTATCCAACATGACTATAATCTCGAACCATAATCTTTAAAAAAGTGTATAATGTTACACAATGCAAATATTTATTACAAAAGCACTTTACGACCTGTGCACGATCTAGCTTTATTTTATTTTTATGCTTTACATTGTACATGGTGTTCAGAATCTAGTGATACAAGCAGAAACTGGTGAATCTACATCAAATGCCGAGTTGATTTTTCAGTATATTTTTTTGTTGTTTTGAGCTTGATTCTGGGAATTTTTTAGGTCAAACATGAAAAAAAAATGATTGCTACGGGGGTTACTATCAGCTGTTTGCTCTCTTTTAAAAAAAATTAACCCAAAAAAAGTTAAAAAATTAAATTGAAATGCTTAGATTGAAAAAAAGTTTTTTGGGATCTCTATGTGATGAAGATTCACCAGTTTCCTGCTTGAACCATTAGTTTGCGAACAATTTGTATTATGTCGACAATACGTCACGCATCATTTGATAATGAAATTGAGCCGATATCCCATGATGATCACATTAAAGGTACTAACCGATAAGCAAGATTTACTGTAGGTATTTCTTTTTTATTTTACTATATTTTTTATCATTCTTAATATTGAGTGTTTAATTTATTTATGTAAACGCCCATTGGACTTTTACATACACAAATATAACAAATTTATATAGACTATAAAAATAAAAAAAAAGTACACAATAGATAATCCCAATAACATAATAACAATGGATAACAGTGTTTTAAAATATTTACAATATTCTTCTCAGTTCCACAATCAAAATTCAATTTTATACAATATCCGCATTATATTCATTGGTATTAAAATAAGTTAGCATGTTTTAATTATTTTTATTCACATTATTTTACAACCATAATATTATTAACCACTCCGATACATCGCGAATATGCACTTTTTACGTCTTAAACGACATGTCAGATTTACGAAAACTTTATGTTATTTCCGCTTCACAATTAAAGCTCTATAAATGAAACATTTCCGAACTTAGCCGAATACTAAAAACTGTTTTTGAAAGGATATGAAATAAGCTTTCAAATTGTTATGTTACAAATAAATATTAACATTTGTAAACATTAAAATTTAGAATGCAAACATAAAAAAAATGAAAAAATGACTCACGTGATGTTTTTATGTGAAAACGGTACTAAAATCACGGATTATATAAAAAACAATATTTATTATATCTTATAAATGTATAATAAACAATTTGGTCACCTCGCTTTTTTTTTGCATTTCATACAAGAATATTTAATAAAAAAAATAACGATGTCGAACAGTGGATAGGCAATTTGGCGGTCTATCATGTATCTGACAGAAAAGATTTTTTTTAATCTATTTCTATGGACATATTGAATAGTGATGGGTAGCTTGATTTATTATGGAGCTTCTCCTTTTTGTTTTAGGGATGTCACTAGAACAATAACGGAGTTATGACGATTTCTGTATAAACATACGCGTTGACGTGTAAACACGCTTATTGTACTTAACTGATGTCGGCATATTAACGTGTATATCTGCTTATGTTGCTGAGTGGTTAATAGTTTGATATCATTATTTGAGGCTAAATAGCATTTGTTTTCATAATTTATTTATGAATTTTAAATAAATTAATTAGTTTTAGTAGTACATACATACCATAGACATATGAATATTAATAGACCAGAACAGAAAGGTGAGGGGTAGAAACCAACTACAGCGGGACGAAGGGCGGGAAGATGGCTTTGGTGATATGTGATTCGTCAAAACCTGCATTCGTCAATGCCTCTATAATTCGTCAAAATCTGACAGTATATAGGCATCTCGCACTATAATATCACCATTTAGTTCTTAAAAGTAAACCCTGCTTTTGAATGAATAGACCTTTTTACATGGGAGCGCGATTTGCTCGCCGCGTAATGAAAAATTTTGCGAAGTCCAAATAGGCAAAGAAAGGTCGCCTATAAGGTCGAGTTCAATATTTTGCAGCGGTATTCAGTTAAGACACTTTTACAAATGTTTCATAATTTACTTACCCCAGTAAAAAGCGACGGGCACACGCCATGTATCTCGAGTGATAGTGGATTTTGAAAAACGATCATATTATGTAATCTGAATTAGCTTAAAATAGTGTAAAATAATACTTGCCTATGGAATGTAATACAACAATTGGGTTTATTCTCTTTTCACTTCTAGTTTACACGTTTTCAAAACACAAGCCACTGTTTTTACCGAGTTATTTCTTAAAATGTACCGATGAGTGCTCGACGTTGGTTCGCAGAAGAATGATGACGTCACATTTTTTAGATTAACGCGAAACCCATGCTCGATCCCAGCCGGTTCCAATGGAATGGTTCCAATGGGAGGGGGAAATAATACGCTTTTATCACTTAGGGCAGGTCTACTAATATTCATATGTCTATGATACATACTTATTATAATTGGCACATTTACCTCTCACGCATGAGACAAATGGAAAAAACATAATTATTATAAAATTGTTTGTATCCAAATATGCTTATTGATTTTACACATATATGTCACAATGCATTTTATTATTTTTGGTTATTTATATTCATTTTATTTTATGTAAAAATATTTATTTAATGTAAAATTTCGTACTTAATTACTTACTACAGCGCCCTTGAGGTGATTTTTCACAAAAACGGCACTATATAAATCATCCAAATATTATTATTATTAATATGTGTTGTTAAACTTTACAAAAGAGGGTTTCATTATCTACGTTCTCTCTTGTTAAATGCCGTTTTGTTCGCTCTGCGGCACTCTTTCTCCGGAACTGGTGGGACGAATAACAACCGATTCTGGGATTATGTGAGACGTTCTCTGTATTTTGCTTGTTGCTGCTAGCTAGCATTTACGTACAACATATTTTTAAACTGATAATAGTTATCACTAGATCATTTTAGAACATTGGCTTTTTATAGCAGCAAATGGGATGAATTTAACTCCTTAAATGCCACATAGCATTAATTAAATTATGCAACCTTAGCTCTTTCAAATGTGCAACTCAGATGTATTATAAATAAAAAAAGTGAATTGTCATTTCCATAGCAAAATTTCAAATTTTCAGGGAATCATAAAAAGTTCAAAAAATCCTTTGAGAACTAAAAAAAAATAAGAAAGTAGATTGGCAATAATAATTTTTTTCATATGGCGTTTATACTTTTATTATTTTTAACAGATTTGTATGACAGTTAAAACTTTTTTGCATCCAAGTTTTCGAGTCACAAAAGATTTATACAAAAAATATTATTTTGGTTAGTTGCATTATTTTGAATGTGAGCGATTTTAGATATTTTTATTATGGAAAATGTGAAAAATGCCTACTTTTATGTATAATTTGCTATGGAAATTACAATATACTACAATCTCGAAATGGTCATTTTATGTATCTGTAAAATATAATATTGCTAATGACCAGCAGTCCGCGGTCACAACAGAATTAGTGAATAAATTCAAGCCTGTCAAGGTTTTTCAGATACATACATACCAAGTTATTGTCAAGTTAATTTGTATGGTAAAATGTATGGTGTATCCAACTTATTTATGCTTCATCATAAATAAGCTAGTATACTGGCCATATCAGACTGTAGTAGGGTGTTCATTAAATGGGAAAGTGTAATAATATTTGAACATATAGAAGGGAAGTTTGATGTCTGGTGAACAGAGCGCAGGGATGTCTCAGGCTGGGGATGGACTGCACACACCGGGGTACCTGTCCTGGAGGAAGTTGCAGCTTAGCAGAGCCAAGTTGAAGGCATCCAGCAAGACATCTGCACTTCTCTCAGGATTTGCCATGGTACGGACATTTCACTATTGCTTCACTGCCCCTTTTCCTAGCTCAGAATGCAAACTTAACTCCTAATATCACCTCTCCTAATATATGGCCGCCTCACGAACCGTTCATTGGTTAACCAACACTTCTGCCATAGGTTACCCCAAGTGGCAAGCTCCTGGTGATGACTTAGTTACAATCTGACTTTCAATACTCTTCCCTTTGGACGTCTAAGTTCCATCAAAAATAAATAAGGCCGGCCTTCTATACTAATATGTAATAACAACTTTTAACTAATAGACAAAGAAGATAAATTATCCCACTCTGGCATCTACAAATTTAATTGACCGGCAACCTATATAGTTAAAACCGTGCGTAATGTAAATATTAGAGTAAATGAACATATTGGGTGTTTAACAAGCATAATTTGCCGAACATTTAATTCATATAGCCAAAGGTTTAATAAAAATACAGCAGTCGAAGTAATACATCTTACTAATATTATAAATGCGAAAGTTTGTATGGATGGTTAGATGGTCCTTACTCTTTCACGCAATAAATATCGAATGGAATTTAAAAATTCTTTCACTAATCGAAAGCTACATTATTTGCGAGTAACATAGGCTATATATATTGGTAAGCTCTGGCGTTATGAATAAGCTGTGGCGTTATGAAATTATGTATCATACGTTTTCTGTCCCTAATAAAATCGAGTTAATGCAAACGTCAAACAAATTGTTACTTTGGAAACAATGTTTTTTTTTAAATTTTAGGCTTAAAAATAGTGCTTTGTTGTGCTTAAAAAGAGTGCTTTTTTGGCGTCGTAGTTAATATCTACCTTTCTCTAAAAATGTTTATTGTCCGAACGAAAAGCTTAGCGTTGCTATAAAGCATAGCGTTTGACGTGGACTGCCATTTTGTTATTTTTTTACGTTACTCTGGATTCAAATATGAATAAAATACTAATAAAGGGAGTAGGTACTTAAAATAAACTTCTATTTCTATAATTTAAATATTTTCTAAAATAGAATTTTTATTTGCGAAATGTCATTATCAAGAATTTTATTTGTCGTATCGTTGTTTGCTGTCTGTATTATGTGATTTTTTTTAAACAGAGATAATTGGAGGAATGGGAAATGACATAGGCTACTTTTTATCACGGAAAAAAATTTCATTACCGTGGGAAAATTCTTTATACAGTAGTTTCCCACTAATACCATGCGAGCGAAGCCGCGGGTAAAAGCTAGTAGAAATATAATAGGAATATGCCGTAACAATTTAGAAGATTAGAAAAAATATTAAAATCAAGTAAAAAATAATTGCCAAATTTTAAAAACATTAAGAATTAACTGACAGTCCGATTTTAAAGTTATTTCCCTTCTCCCTGTTTAACTCCCACCCTTCCCCTGCCCCTCCACCAGACCAATGGTCTCCCTCTCTTATATTTTTCTTTCCTGTTTACCTTATAATCTTCCTCTGTACTGTAATTTAGTTTATGTTTATTGTCCTGATGAAGGTTGAGATCAACCGAAACTGGTCGATGTGCATAAATCATGCGTGCATAAAAGTGGTTGTAACCCTTCGGGGACAGCAAGAAATTAAAATAAATAAAAAGATTTTTTTGCTACAGCCAATGCTTAAGTGACGTTTTTATATTTATCTTTAACCAGCCTAGTAGAGGTAATATACAAAGACAAAATGAATATATAAGGTCAACACTGCAATTGCAGTGCTTCGCTCCGTGCACAGGCATGATTCTGCAATTGCAGGGCTCCGGCCAGTAGGGGTTAAAAAGTTGCAAACATTACATTTTAACAGCTTCTTTTGCGCTATACGATGCTGCTAGTCACAACATGAAGCACGATGACAACGTTTGATCAGACGGGCAGTCACAAGCGCACTGACTGAGCATGTAGTAGACGTGACGTAGACGGTCGCGTGGCCCTCCAAAATCATTTACATATTCATAAGGCCCGCCACCAAAGTTAATTGCCGTCTATGTGTTGGATATAACAAAAAAATATTATTTATTGAAATTTCTCGGCATCCCCTACAGGGTTAATGAGACATTCAACAGGTGTTGCGATGCCTGGAGTAAAATGTATGTATCTTTTATAACTTCAGGTGGCCATGGTGGAAGTACAGCTGAATGAAGATTCCAAGGTGCCGCAGGGGATGCTGGTGGCCTTCGCCATATGCACCACTCTCCTGGTGGCCGTGCACATGCTGGCCCTCATGATCAGCACTTGCATTCTACCAAACATCGATGCCATTTGCAATCTCCACAGCATCTCCCTGGTCCACGAGTCTCCGCACGAAAGACTTCACTGGTACATCGAGACAGCCTGGGCATTCTCAACGCTCTTGGGGCTCATACTGTTTCTTCTGGAAATCGCCATCTTATGCTGGGTGAAGTTCTACGACCTCAGCCCCGTGGCTGCGTGGTCTGCCTGCGTAGTTCTGATACCCGTCTTAATTGTTTTCTTGGCGTTTGCAATTCACTTCTATCGCACTCTTGTCACGCATAAATATGAAGTGACGGTTTCCGGCATCAGAGAACTAGAACTCCTCAAAGAGCAAATAGAATTAGGAGACCAGGAAGGAAGACTAAATGGCATGAGTCTATTGGATCAGGGACATATCGTTTAGCGTCTTGTAAATCTCCTCCATATAATATGTTCCCTCAAAAAAGACAAATTCGTAGTTTTCAGTATTTACCATTTTTATAAATATATTAACCTAGTTTTAAAGTCTTCCATTCCTATAGTGAAATTTCACTGTAAAATTTTACAAAAAAATAGATCTTTTATATTTCTGGAAGAAATGGACTGAAATGGAATGATGACCTTTTTAATAATATATTATATTGACAAAGTATTGGTGTTCTTGTTCTATGAATGAACTTAGATAAGTAATGTGATTGTTATTGATATGGATTGTTAAATACTTAATTTATATTATTTGTTGTATTGGAATTTACGTAAGTCTTTGAGAATTGAACTTTTGTTTGTGATGTAAATTATAACAGAATGGGGAAAAGATTGAAACACAGAATTGAAATTCTGTCAGCCTCTGTGGTTGAGCGATCCTTGACTATGAATTTTGTGGTCAAAGGTTCAAATTCCTGCATGCGCAAGTATATTTAATTTGATTAATTTGTGTTATTTCACAACTGAATTCATTCAAGATTATATTTGCGGTACGTTTCAGAGTGGTAGATACTTTTAGTATCGTCCTGGTAAAATACCACCACTTAGAATCGAAACTTTGCTTGAAATGGCTTTAGCCGCCTTTGGTGACCAGATTCGATTAGACATTTACTTCCTCATTCCCATACCCTTCCCAATACCTCCATCCTAATTAACCTACCCTTATTCGGGAGCCATAGTCTCACTTGCTCCAAACGGTTGGGACTCTTGGGGGTTCTCAAATAATTTATTTGTTTAAATGATTCATTCACCTGACTTATAACAGGGATCACAGTAAAAGTTCACTCCATGGATTGTCAACATTATTAGTGTGTTGTATTTTTTATTTATTATGTGCTGTTGATTTAAAATTTTTATGTAGTGGTGCATACATTTTATAATATTGGGACCTACAGGATTAAATTGGTAGCAATAAAAATAATCACTTCAATGATAATTTGGTATAAGTCCCAATTTTATGAAGATTCTTTTATTAGTCCTTTTTTATAAAAATATTGTGTACTTTTTTAAGGACTTACATCGCCATGACTTGAGTGTCAATATGTAATTATAAATATGTTGACAGCCATTTTTGTAATGTCAAAGATCTATGACTGTGATATTATATCATCATTAACTTAAATAATATATTATACATACATTTTTCCAATTAAAAAAAAAGTCTTTTATATTATTAGGTGTTATAGTTGTATTGAGTGATTTTATAATTCCCACGGTTATGGCACAAAAAACTCAATAAACGTTTGTTCTTTACCACAATAATGCTGCAGTTCTTTCTTACACACTAAATAATGGTGACTGGAACTCCCCGCCCGCACGCGACAACTTCACTTGATATCAAACGTCAATGAGCTGATGGTGTATTTTGTTGCTTCTTTTCAGTGTTTTGCGCATCATAAAAGTAAAGTTTATAAGCGTGGCCTTCAGTACGATACTGTGATGTTAATAAAACTACGACCCTTCCTGCGGGATAAGTCTATTTCTTACACACTGCATAAAGATTGTTGAAAACAAAAATGAAACAAACGATGTACGTATGTCTGCTCCCCCCAAGGTAAATATGCAATCGTCCCCTCACATGGATCAAAGAAATGAGATGCCACGCTTGTTATCATCGCTGAGCCGTTGCCATAGGAATTATAAAAGCAATCAAACTGCATGCCATGCCCTGGCATTGCTGTGACCTTGCCGGCAGTTGGCATGCCATAACCGTGGGAATTATAAAAGTGCTCATTGGTAAACTATTATCGTCAAAGTTCTTAAGACACAGTGGCTTTCTAACTTTTTTACTTAACCCAATAGCTGCCCAAACAAAAACATTATTTCTCTACCGTACGCCAGCTATTTCGGTGTTAACAAGACATTATGTCTCACTTTAATTTAAACTACTTTTTGTTATATCCCTGCCTAAATTAGTCTTTGATAAAAAATCTACACCAACAACTGCATATATATTAGTCTTTGATAAAAAATCTACACCAACAACTGCATATATATATATGTAAGGTGTATCAGCATGTATCCAAAAGACTTTAACCAGCAATTCCTGAGCATATTTGCAGTAAAAAATGTAGATGTCATTTTGCTGTCCAATGATATATTTTTTTCAATTAAAAATTTAAAATATATGTTTCTACCACGCCTCGCCATCCCAATGGATCACGTGATACATGCTTTGCCTTAATCTGTAGGGCGCTGCTGGCACAAGACAGAGTGCGTATCTTTGTTATGTACTAGGCTGTACCCATTGGTGACTTGTAATAGAATTTTTTTTTGTTTTCAATTGAAAAAAATGTAATCGGACAGCAAAATAACATATAGATGTATTTTGTCTGTAAAGACTATGTACTAGTGTTCCGAATCTGTCCAATTGTAATAACTGCAAAATCATCAAGTTAATTACAGATTCTAGTGCTTGAAAGGCTTTGAAAAATTATTTGAGTGATGTGATTATTTGATGATATGATGAGTCATATAATTTCTATATCAACTTTAGCATAAATAAATGGATTATTAATATTTTGTTAATTTAAATTGGGGTTAGATAATTACGAAAAGTGTTAAATTTTTAATTTACTCCTAGCACTTTTAATTAATTTCGATAAAAAAGGGGCCATCCATAAATTACGTCACGAATTTCATGGTAATGGGACAGGGAATATCCATATGAAAACGATTTCAATATGAATTTGAAATAATAGGAGATCAGAAATTTATTGTCAATTATTCATATTTTCTGGAGAATTTAATGGCATAACTTGGTACAATTATTTGCAGGGTAGAGGAAATTTATCATTATTTTTCTTAACTTGTGTGCCGAATGTGGCCGCATATGCTTGAAATATTGTCACCCGGATGACAATCGGCACTCAAATGATTAAAAACATTATTAGTGTAAATCAAAACTCAGCACCTGCCGTCACTGCATTTTTTTCATGGGGAAAAGGGGGTTGTAATTAACTTTTTTTGGTGATTCTTATTAACTTTCCAGGTTTCAGGCATTCGCATTCACTTCCAGTGTTTTTTTATTACTTAGTTATAATGCAATATTTTCACACAAAAATCGGGATAGCTACTCACATGGCGTTTGTAAAAACCAGAACGTTGCGTGACAGCAGCGCCAGTATTGTATTTTGACAAAATAACAACTCGTCATTGGTTAAATTCGATATAGCGGATTTTAAAAGTAACTTTGTGACCATATAGCAGATTTTACTTCTTACCTTGAGTTTTGAAATTTTATTAAGTCATGATATGGGGGGTTTTGAATCTCAAATTTAGGTTACTCTTGTAGAGTGCAAAAATGCAAACAGGATCTCATACTCAGATCAATTATAGGACTCATATTCTGTGGCATGAATCATTCAATATAAATAAGAATCAATTAACACACTTTGGGCTATCTTAGTTCTATCTTTTGCGCCGGTCCTACTTAAATGACTGGAAAGGCATTGCTGCCAAATTTTTGTGTATTGTACACCAATCTCTTCGCAAGGGTCCCAACTGTATGTTTATCTATAAAATATGTAAATAATATATGTATATGTGATACAAGATAGGGAAATTTTCTACTCCACTTGTCTTTTGTTTGGAAGAATATTTTATAAAAAGGAAACT
Source organism: Limnephilus lunatus (assembly GCA_917563855.2). Classification (NCBI taxonomy): domain Eukaryota; kingdom Metazoa; phylum Arthropoda; class Insecta; order Trichoptera; family Limnephilidae; genus Limnephilus; species Limnephilus lunatus. The sequence continues at coordinate 69,670,525 of OU830598.1, read as the reverse complement.
TACATTTTGGCACTGGAAATGCGCAAATTGGTTTTTTTTTGTAATTGATTTGTATGAAAGCGAATTTTTCTGTAAATGCATATTTTTTACACATAAAATGGCGCATAACTTCTGTTTATGGAGTTCTATTACAAAGTAGGCTATAATTTTGTAAAATACTTATATAGTAGGGGTGTGTTGATCACTATTTAAAAATTCATACACATGTACATATTATTTTCAAAGATTTATCGGTTTAAAATAAATTCCATTTCTCAAACGGGTTCCTGGTTTTAGTCCACCTGAAGTGTGTTAATTAATTTGAATGTACACATTTCGTCACTCTCAATGCGATCAGGCATATCTAATATTTGGAAATTTTTAGGAGCCCAAAAAAAATATTTTGACAAATTTTTATAGATATTCATTTATCATTCTTATAATAAATTACATGTTTCGCCAATGGGGTAATATACATTTTTTTTTAAACCATTAGTGAAAAAGTTTATAAAACATATAAGAATCTGATAAAAACCAAGTTTTTAGGCACTTATGAAAAATTTCAAAATATGAGATATGCCTTTATGCAATGAGAGCGACGATTTATAAGCATAATTCATTCACCATGATTTGATTCATTAAAGTTGTTCCTATCGAAAGGGCATTAAAGAAGCCAAACTTTATTCTTTGAATCCCTCCCCATCCACTAATTAGTTCTTTTGTGTTTGATTTATGCCAAAAATGTTCTGAAGACTAACTCAATAATCAGTAGTTCTCTTGGTTTTTAAGTTGACTCATTCTCAGCTTAATTGAGAATACATAACAGGATGATTTTCTGTCTTATTACATGTAGAGATGGCCCCATTTCTCATCTTTGATACATTTAAACTCAGGTTAAGTCTATGTTATTCATAATATTAAGCTCAAAGGTTCAATCTGAAATTTTTATTTGCATCAAAACATAATTTTTTAGCCTACACCACTGACAAGATGATCCTAAGCTTTTCTTTAGACCACATTTTTTTCTTAACAAGGCTCTCGGTTAGTGTGATAAACTGGCCAAAAAAATCGTCAGTTGATATTTTATACAAATTTTGAGATAATTCTTGATATATATACATATACCTTTTTTAATTGTGTGTAAAGCCCTTTTTCCACATAGGTATTCAGGTATCCGATACTCGACGATTCAAGTTCTTTTGGCACACATTGCTGACATTTTGTAAACTCGCCAGCGACACCAGCTCGAAACTTTAAACATGGCATCACTTGTGTCGAGACATTTTGCAACAATACGATGTAAGCATCACTTTGTGCTTTAGATCAATGCTATGAACAAAATAGCCGACAAAGAATGACAGGATATTATAAGACAGCTACAGCAACTGTTTGGTTTTCAGGTTATGAGGGCATTCTAGTTTTGACTTTTCGATAATTCTAGAATTGGTGGTGAGGATCTCGTGAATTTAAGAGCGATGTATATGCCCTGTGCGCGACAAGTTTTCATAATTTGAGTACTTAATGTGAGTATTGGATACTTGAAATATCCCTGTGGAAGGGCCTAACTGTAACACATTATTTTATGAGTTATTTTCCCACCGTATCCATGTAATGTTATTCTAAAAGAATCGGGATTTTCTTGAAGCTGTTACCTATTAATTTTTTTTCTTGTTATATACTGTATATTATTTGTTTATACATATTCCTTACTTAAAATATATTATAGACTGTAAATCTGATTATAAAAAAACAACATGACGGATTTAAAATCCATCTGATAATTCGAATTGTTTTGTATAATGTTAATAAATGACTTAATCTTTTGAAACATTTGTTTTTCTTTTTTATAAGTAACTTATCAATAATTTTAGAATGGGGAGCAAAGGAGGGTTGTAAATGGTAGGCCTTTTTTTGGTTTTCAACCTGAAAACATTGGAGAAATAATAAGAATACACCAGTCCCAGCAAGAGATTGTACGTGACGTCAACATTCTATTATCTTCTGTCTCTTTCGTTTTCAAACAAGATGCGTGAGATCGTGAGATGGAAGAGGCTGAACACCGATAACATCTGTACGAGCTCTCTCTGGGACTAGTTTATGGACAATGATTGTTGTGAACTATTATAATAAAATGGTTACTTAATCATACATTTAACTTCTATACAACACATTATAAAATCATTTAGACACCGTGGGCTTCTCGTACTTTTTCTTCTATTTTTATTTTTTGTTGAATAATTTGTTGGTAAGCTTGGAGAGCCAATTCCTGCTGCCCCTTCATCGTAGAGCTACTTTGGATGTATCTATCAACACACTGAGCGCACTTGTTATCCAGCTCTAAGTCAATACTGCCGCCTACACCCTGGGTAATAGGCTTCCTCAGCGTAAGAATCTGAAATTATTATTTTTATAAGAGTTTTTCTTCCAGTAGGACTGGGTGGACGGTACAATACCCAATCTGCCATAATACACTAGATACAACAACAATATAATAAAATGAAAATAAGAGAATGTGTATAAATTATTGGCAGGTGATTAAAATTATATTCAAGGTTGTTACTTCATCATCTGCTCATTGAAGAGAGCCGAGTCATTCAGATGCAGCCATGACAATAACTGGTTGAGTTTTGTGTCCTGCCCCAGAAGCTAATTAAATTCGGACATTTGGACTCTTGGGAGTATTTAATGGTAATGGTTGGCAAAAACTGAAACTTGGTAAAAAAAAAATCAAAATAAAATTGTGTAACCAACCATGTGGACAACTTGTAAAATAAGACAAACACCTCACAAGAGCACGTCTGTGACGGTGTAAGACAGGGTAAATCTTTACACGCCACGCACTCACCCGGTTGGGGTTGGGATTATATCCTGATAAAACACTATGTTATGTATATACCTGATCGACCAACGCTTGCGAATCGTTGGCATCAAAAGTTTCTGGATGTAATCTCTGTCGAAGATTAATGAGAGAAACAACTTCTCTGATGTCTCCACTTTGGAGTATCTCCAGAACTAGTCCATCAATGATGTTATTCCACGCTAAAAAGAATGCCATAGGTCCAAAATGACGAGTTGACCTAAACAACAGATAAAAGCATTTATTAAAAAATAATGTTGTTTTCATGCAAAGAAGATTACTTAATTATGTACTCAAAAACTGGAGCGGTACAGAAAATCTGATGACATTTTTAAAATCAGCAATCCAAGAAAAGGTCAAACTTTTCAGGAAGCAAAGTGTGTGTTGGTAGGTGTTTAGTAACGCCCTTGCTCCTGGCGGCTTTCTTTATTCTGCTTTCCACCAATGGCAGAGCCAAGAATAAACATTGAAATATCACCAGCCGTTAAGGGTCGACCGAGATCTCGGTCTCGGTCTCGGTCTCGGCATTCTCGGCTACAAATTCTACCGAGAACTCTGTCTCGGTTCTCGGCGAAAAATCGCCGAGAACCGAGACAGTAACCGAGACCGTTGTAAGTAGGTACGGTATAGGATAATGGGATTCAAATCTACCGCGCGCGTCCAAATTCGTCACTTGGTGTCACGACAGCTCTCTCACACACTGATTGTGATTGGTACGTATTTTATATTATATTACATAAAATCTCAATTATTTTATTTTTAACATTGTGAGTAAAATCTCAAATTATTGTTAAATATTTAATATTAGATATATTATATAAAATCTCAAATTATTTTTTAATTAAATATTTAATATTAGATATATTATATAAAATCTCAAATTATTATATAATTAAACATTATTACATTCTTAAAAATATTGTATATTATGCAAAAATAGCGCTATTTCATTTTTTTGCTCAATTTATCTATTCTCGGTCTCGGCTCTCGGTCTCGGCCGAGATTTTAATTTATTCTCGGTCTCGGTCTCGGTCTCGGCCGAGAACGAAAAACCTGTCTCGGTCGACCCTTACCAGCCGTAAGTACTACTGTGAGATACTCTGCTGTTGGCATGTGGGTAGCTTCAATTCGTTGGGAACCGCAGGTGGTCAAACGCGCAGAATTGACATACCATTATTTTCTGACCCGTTAAATGGGTGTAGGCCAACCAAGTCATTTTAAATTAGGTGTAACTAGTATAGAAAATTTAATTACTATAATCTAAAAAGTGTCCTCATAATTTATACAATATTGTTGTGGTTTATGGAAATACATAATGAAAACAAATACATAATTTAAAGCAGTAAATTTCCCGTAAAAGAAAAATATTGTGGCTTATGTTAAGGGGAACGGCTGCACGGCCTTTTTTAAATTTAGGATTTAAGGCCAAAATACCTAACCAAATGCAATAATAATTTTTTTAATCAAAATGTATATACGTTACTCTATTTATTTGTGTTTTAATTTATAAAATATAGGCCATCAAAGAAATCAATTTTTCGTGATTTTAGAGGTAATTTTGGCAATTATTTGTGAGTTTATGATTCTTATTTTGTATTTTGCTCTATTATAGAAATATGATAAAATATATAATAAAAAAATAAAAATTATTTATAAAAGCAATTTGATGGGCGTAACTTTATATTACAAAGGTCCGATTTACTTTGGAATACAAATTTGTCATATTATATAATCCACCTAAGAAAAAGCTTTTTGACGATCTTTTTTATGTATTTTTCATTATATTAAGACTGTAGATAAGGCAAGATTATTTTTTTAATAATTATAATAAAATCACAAAAAAGTTACCATTAAAATCAAGTAAAATTCAAATTTTAATGGCCAATATTTTATAATTTAACTAGCTGACCCGGCCACACGTTGCTGTGGCTTACGAAACACAATGCCATTTACTGGATGGTTACCCAACTTTATAACCAAGTGTTATTAACTCACACCGCCATCTGTTAATTTGCATACAAATCAAATCCACACCGCCTGCTTGCAAGCTCGTTAGTCCACCACATACAGGCATCTCCTTTAATTATATATTTCAACCAATTTACACAAAACCTTGACAAATTATATACCTAAAACTTCCTCATGAATAACTCTGTCTATTGGTGAAAACCGCATGAAAATCCATTCAGTAGTTTTTGAGTTTATCGCAAACAGACACGGCGGAGGACTTTAATTTATAATATGTAGAGAAACATAAATTAATAATGTAGCACATATTCATTCTAGACATTTGCTATTTTTTTTTTTAAAAAAATAATTATTCAATTTGGTTGTGAATTTTGACCTCAAATCCAAAATTAAGTTTTTTTTCCCCATTTATGAATTAAATTCATAATTGTTCAGAGAGGCTTCATCAAAAGATGCAATGTTGTTCAAGGAAAGTACAAAAAGAAAGCAATTTCATCGGTAAATATAGTTGATTCAATGAATGGATTCCAAAATAATAAAATAAAATTGTATTACCTGAGGTATTCATAGTTCCTAGTCTCATCAATGTTGAGGTAGACTTTAGATACAATCTGTTGGTAGGTGGGGTCACTGGGCTCGTACTGAATGCAGGCTCGATCCAACAAGAAAGTGTATTCTTTCCTTGTCAGAAGATCTTGGAAGAAGGCGTCCTCAGTAAACATGGCGGGCTCTTTCAATGTTCTCCCAGGCATGGGGAAATATATCTAAAAAGATATTATAAACATTTTAATCAATTGTGATGGTTTGAAGAAGAAAGAAGTGCAATATATTGTAAGTAAATGTTGTTATGTTAAGGTGGGTCTCTTCCGACCGTTAACATATGCTTTAACATTACTGTAAACATTTTTTGTTTTCCATCTCCTCTGTTTGTTGAAACATGGTTGAAAGATTGGGGCGAAGATCGCGCAGTCACACACGACGGTATGCACTGAACACTTGATGTTTACATAAATGTTAAAATGATTTCTGATGAAGGAGAGATGCTACATCAGGGAGAAAACACAGATATTTATTTATCAGAAAAGATTTCCGACTAATATCGATTATTGCACGACCTAAGGTTACTATTTAAGAATTTCAAGTGCGTAAATAATTACGTAGACGTCAAACGTCGAGTTCTGATGTGAAATTTAACGATAAGTTTGTAGACGAAGTGTCAAGGAGAACACGCAGATTTCTAGTTAGACCGTACTACCTACCTCAAATTTTTATTAGGTATTTATTTATCAGGAATTAAGAATTTAATATCGATTTAAATTGGTTGTGTCTTTGAAATCGATTTATAAATTAATAGACTTTATTTACAAATGACTTCACGAAAGAAATAATCATCCATTACAACAGTATTTATTCAAAATTTAAAGTCATCTTGGCGCGGCAGCTGTAAAAATATGAACTAATCCCCCCCCGCCGGCCCTGCCTGCCTTCCCGCTTCACCTGGGATGGGAATGTTTTCCATCGCCCATGGAAAGCTTGAAACACAACAAGAATTGTCAATGTTTATGGTGATGTAACAATGTTAATAATGATGTTTAAGGGAATGTTAAAGCCAAAGTTAATGGTGGAGGTCGCAAGAGACGGGCCTTTACGAGCGATATGATTGAGTTGTCGATAGCTGTAATAAAAAGTGTAAACTAGATGCTTGTATCGCTTTTATTGCCTGTACAGACAATTCTGTTTTACACTGTCTTCTTTAACGCAGTTTTGAAAAAACACGGTCCACAAAGCGTAACGGATAAGCATATGCAGATAATATGCATTCTAAGTAGAATCCTAGATTTTTAATGAAGGAATAAACAATAATGCATTATATTTTTGGAAATCCTGGAATTTTCATTTAGTATAACCTATCTCCCATTTTTCTATACTGTACTTTTTTGTCCTGTATTTTTTCCACAGTATTCTGTGGAACATATCTCCCATGAAAAAACGTAATTTGCCGACACATAATATATGGTGGCAGATAGTCATTATTATACATATATACATTTTTTTTAAAAAAGAAAGACAAATATTTTTGGGTCACAAATAACGTGACAATATTTTAAAAATCTCCTACTACCACCAAAGTAAGCGGAAAACGTTGTTTGTGTCGTAATGGAGGACTTAGCCAGCAAAGAACTGAACTCACAACACCTGGGTGGGACCCAGATGTGATACCAACTCAGCCACCGACATTACAGTAATTTTGTCAACTGCCAATTTAAACAAACCTGATTAAGTTTTTTTCTCATAGTGTGATCAGCGTGATGTAGTCGTCCATCGGGCTCCCTGGAATACAGTAATTTATATGTTTTAAGTTGGTTATCACTTATGCTAATACATATATGTTTACTGAACAAACACAATTATAAATTCAAATTAAATAATACAATTATAAATACCGTATAACGATGAAACGTTCAGAATTGGAAATTCCAAAGGTAATATCTGTAAATACATATCTGGCCAAATCATGTCCTCGGAGCGCTGGATCATAGGAAACTTCATGTTCCACCTGATCGTTAATCTAAATAAATAGAACATATAAACAGTCATTATTAATATGTGTGTACAAGAACGATCAAAGTCAAAATTATTTATACAAAGAAATATTTCGGCTAGTTGAAAATATTACAAAAAAGCATAAGGTTTTAAATGTTATTTCTAGAGATGAAACGGATAGTTGTTTGGCCGGATACCGGATATCCGGCGAGCTGCGAGGCCGGACAGCCGGATATCCGGCTCATGTGTTTTTTACGATTTTTAGTTCACTATAATGGTGATTGTGATAAATTAATCATGTTAATTTAAGTTTTCGCTACTCTGCGAGGTTTTTGTAAGTTTTTACTTAAAGTTTTTAGTTTTGATATTTAGTATTTATGTATTTTCAATATTTGTTTTTGGGGTGTTATGCTGTGTTGCGCTACCTCCTTCTTTAGCTGACGATTCGGACAGCGTTGCAGTGTCCATGATGATGATGGGCACTGCAACGCTATCCGAAACGTCGGCTAAAGAAGGAGGTATCGCAACACGGCATAACACCCCAAAAACAAATAACGGCAGTGAAAATCTAAAAACGTGTCTCGATATTTATGTATTTATCATTAGAGTGAAAATCTCAGAAGAAAATTTTAGTTTTTAGGAAGGCCTTATGGATTTTTTGTAACTTTTTTACTTTAAATAAAAGTCGTCATAATTATAAGCCATTTTATTGATATTTACCTCACAAAGATTATTGTATTGCATTTTATTATAGGAAATTGTCGTAGTTTTAAAATTTCCGGTATCCGGCCGGATATTGAGTTACTATCCCGTATCCGGCCGGATATCGGATAGTTACCGGATATCCGTTTCATCTCTAGTTATTTCACATATTCAATGTTGAAGGCGACATAGAATAATGTCATTGTAAAGTCAGTGAATTGACTGTACTTGCTTAAGAATGGATTGTATCAAGTTCAGGTCGGCATTAAAGTTTGGGCGTACTGTAATTAAGGTGCATCTAAAGGTTTTTTTTCTAAAAAATATTTGTGTAAAGCGTGTCCAGTAAATTCGAAAGTTTACCAAACCGTTTTATTAATTTTACAGGTTGCCTGTTTATGGTTGTAAGTGTCTGTTCATTGGTGCGCCCCGATATATTAACATGGAAATAATATTAGTATTTCACTATTTATTATACAATTTTATTCCTCTGTTTATATGGGCGCACCGATGAATCGACACTTCCTTTATAGTTCTATCAACATGATATGTGGCCACCATGGTAAAGGCATAAAATATTAATTTTATTAATTTTGATTTGAATAAAATAGCTTTTAAATTGCATTATTTTCGATCTCCAACAATTGAAATAGTTGTAGGTAAAAGTTTACCAAATTTTATACAAGTGTCTGGTCAAACCTTAATGACGGGTGGCATTTGTAAGAGATGGTCTACTTTTGCGGTCACTTTATCCATTTCTTCCTTCAGTTCCTTGTCGGTCATAAATTTATATTGCGGAACCGAGAGCGATCTTTCGTTTTTGTTGACTCTTTTGCGGAAAACTTTGTCTACCTCTGGTCTAGTAATGTATTTGAGAAGATTTTGCACATTTTGTGAGAAAAAAAGGGGCGCGGGGTCTCTGTCGTCTGAAACGAAAATACATTTATTACGAGACATGTTGCTATTTCTAGGTTAGATTACGCAGAGTAAACATTTTAAAAGGGTGCATACTGAATTCTAAGGGAACATTTGTGAATTCCCGCCTCAAACAGGATACATAGGCATAAGGTGCACGTAAGGTTAAGGCTTTATATCCAAATAAATTTGATTGTTTTAGAAAACTGACAAACGTCAGACGGACGGTGGCCATTTTTGTTTGATTTTGATTTGAAGATTTGAACCATAGATATAAATAATATTAAATGGAAAATGGAACCATAGACAGGCCATAATGCACCTGACACACACAGCTATAAAGCGCGAGCAGATATCTGTTGAACCGCGAGGGTTTCTCGGAGGCGTCGTCGGATGAGCTTTTCTAATATTTTGCCCAAAACAGGCAATGACGTTATATTATAAATAGACTCGCCATAGTCTCACATACTCACAATATAATGTGGAAAGCAAGCAACACTCTTTTGTTTTCAGCGGTTTTCAAATATAATTTCTAAATTCAAAACTTTATTCCCGTGTGATAAAGATAGACAATCAAAGAATTTACGTGTGTGAATGTCATAGATATACTATAGTAGGGCGGCTTATTAATTTCTTCGCCGAATACTGCTTTCACATCACGGGTGTGACTGAGATAACAAGATACTCTCACTCGGTTACACAATGGACAGGGAAGGGTAAAGAATACAATGACGTATTATTATAAAATTAACTGTCATAATTATAATAATTGATAATAATAAGTAATTTGCGTGTACTTGCTAATGAAGTGTTATTCCTTCGCCTTTACGACTATTTGCCGTGTAATTTAAGCATTTTCTCATCACACAGGAGGGCATTTTGGCGCTTTGCAATGAAATTTACTTACTGGTAAGACACGACCTCACTCGACGCGTAGCAGTTTAGTACTAAAGTACTAGGAATAGAGACAGCTACAATCGTATTGTGTTTGGCTTCCCACTTTGAGATTTCTACCCCGCGTCCAGTATTAATGTCTTTGAAAACAGGGAGCAGGGTTATGGGGCGGTAGGACTTCACGTCAGTCCTCGGTTTATCGTTACCCTGCGGTATTATCCTGAGCACGCCTCTCTTCCATACTGAGGGTAAAACTCCCCTCCGGAAAGAGCTCTTCCTTGGCGTGGATCCATACATGCTTTACTATTATACCGTTCAGTTTGTCATGCCCTGGGGTGCTAACATGGTCGATCGATATAGGTTTTATCGAAAATGTCGGTAACTTGTCATCGCTCCCAAGCACGACTGCAGACCGTTAACGAACAAACGACACAATGACTAAGGGTTCCTAATTTAATTGACGTGAACCATTGTTTGTTCGTTAGCGGCCTGCAGTCGTGCTCAGGAGCGATGAAAAGCTACCAAAATTTTCGATAAAACCTATATCGATCGACCATGCTAGGGAGCCTGGTACCTTCTTTGGACCCAAACCCTTAATTATTATGTCGACCTCTGCTCTATTAACCGGAGTTATCCTGTCCTCCTGGGCGAGGCACGTGATGAAACGTGACAGATTTCTAACCTGTTTGTGGTGGTCGCCATGTGGTCGCTTTCCCCAATGATTGAATCTATGGAATCGTTAGCGTTGTCAATAACACTAGTTAAAACCGATCAGAGACTTTGCCCGATTTTTTCAACGGCGCTGGGGATTTCCCACGGGTTGGCGTTACCCACATCTTTAACCCAACTATGCCAGGCAGCTCGTTTTGCCGAAAGGACAGCCGATTTGAACGATCCACGAGCGCTACTGAGACGTCCCCTGAAAGCGGAGGTCTCCTCCTACAACCGTCCCGTCTAGAGATACCCAGAGCCCTGTAGGCTTTCGTTTAGGCCCCTTTGAGCAAAGTCTGCTCATTCGACAACCACGGCGTCCTGATAATCGTCTTTGGGTTTGATCTTCCCAGAGCCGATTCTGCGGCTGATACCACGGCCACATTGAAAAAATTCCCCAAATTGTCCGGATCACTTGATGATAAGTCATGGAAGCCCCTTAATTATCGCGTAGAGCCTCTAGTCCAGTCAGTGGGGAGTTTTACCTTGCAAAAAGTCATGTAGTAGCGATTTTGATATATGTTGTTAAGATTCGGACTCTAAAGAGAAAAAAGAAGTTTTCGACCTTGGGGGGTCGAGCTCGAGCCACCATCTTGGATTGAAGGTTCCAAAATTTGTTTTTTTCTAAATAATTTCTCAACGGTTGACTTAACAACAAAAATGTGAGATACAAACTTAAAGAAGATAAAATTTCTAACATCTATTAGATAACGATTTAGAGCGGCGGAAATGTGAATATTTTTCTAAAAAATGGCGAAATTCCCAATTTTTGTTATGTTTCGGGCTATTCATTACATAACATTAGATATTATATTTAGAATGTTTAAATTGTTAGAACCTGCAGACAAGCTGCCATATGACAGCTTTGTGGGTCTACTCAAATTGTTGTACAAAATGTATTTTGTTATTTAATAAAAAAAAAAAACTAGCTGTTAAAAACCCACGCTAGGCCCTGCGGGCGGCTTTTGGTTTGGCTTCGCCCAGTTAGTGTTGGTGACCATTTTATAGATTCAATACAACTGATTCTAAAAACAGCCCGTTCCTCGGATCCAAAGTATAAATTATAACAGTAGCTTTGTGTGAAATTCCACGTACACAGATGTTATTTGTGGCGCGGCGCGTAGGTGTCCGACATGCACTCGTAGCTGGATTCTGAACTTCAACCACGCAGACGCTACGGTATTAATACCGTTTGATGATGATGATTATAATAATTTTTTAAACTCTTTTCCATACCACCATAAGGTAGAGAAAATGGCGCATTTTTTTTTAATTGTGGTATCTCCAGTAGGTCTTCTTTCTCTTCAATGGCACTACAACCCATTTCGAGCCTTGGCCTCCTTCAACACAAGCCTCCACCGCCCTCGGTCCTCGGCCGTCGTCTTCCAATCTGCGACATTGAGTAGTCCTCTTGCATCCTTTCTGACATCATCCTCCCATCTCAGCCTAGGTCTGCCCGCCTTTCGTTTACCTCCCGGGTGTCCTGTTAGAACCTTCTTTGGTACTCGTGTGCTTGGCATTCGATGCATATGCCCGGTCCATCTTAGTCTTTGGAGCCTTAGATGGATAAAGAGTCTGGGTGCTTGGTAAGCCTGGGAGAGTCTTGGAGCTTGGCATCGTAGAGCTTTATTGTGGCGGATTCTCCATGCCTCTCCCTCTCGCACCGCTCCTAAGATTCTTCGAAGTACCTTTCTTTATAAGGTGTCCAGCTGTTCCGCAGACTTTGCTATCAGTTTTCCTGCCTCACATCCATAGACCAAGACCGTTCTAATAATTGTTTTATATAGGGTTTTCCTCTGGAAGTTGCGGGATTTGAGCACTGGCAATATCGCGAAGTACCTAAGTGTTGTTAGGTGCTGTGATGCGCTTCTTACTTCTACTGGGTCTTCGTTGTCCTGCGTTATGATGGAGCCCAGGTATGTAAACTCTTCGACCACTTCGAAATTATAAGTGTATTTAAATTTTAAACTTTATCTTTTATTCTCTGGTGTGGGGTTCTGGTTGGCATCATGATTTTAGTTTTATTCTCATTGATTTGCAAACACCTCTCTTACATGTTTAGTAAACAATGTTTACTTCATCAGGATCAAACGTATACTTTGAGTATACGTTTGATCCTGATGAAGTAAACATTGTTTACGAAACATGTTGATTGTGTACCAATAAAAGTGATGTAAACAAAGTTATTTGTCTTTTTATTAAAATAAATAATGCCATCACAAAGTGAAAACCTTTCCGAAGAAATTTTCTTCGAAAAATTAAAAAAAAAACCTCTCTTACAGCCTGTAGAGATCTTCCGGGTCAGTAGGTCTATTCCTCAGAAACTCCAGCGATGGTAGATTTCGAAATGGCGCTTGAGCCGCACAGAGTTCGACTAGATTTAACTCATTGCCTGTGGTACTGAGATTCTTGGCTTCCATTGAAAAAATCTCTTCATATTCGTGAAATAAATTTTAATACAGTTTCGGGTGCTTTTTTGTCATTCTTACTTGCACAAGCCCACTGGTGCCACGTTTCCAGACCCAGTTTTCTGATTTTTTTTGCATTCCATACCATTTTTGGACTTGATGGTATGTCCTAAATGCATGGTACCGTGCAGCGACATGCGTTGGTGGCAAAGGGGCAAGATTGAATTTGCTTTTTGTTGTCGACTTTGCGATACTGTGTGTATTCCTGCATCTGCTATGTCTTCTGGTTTTGCATAATGTTGTTTTCATTCGTGTACTCCATTAAGATGCACTGGCAGACCAGCTTTTTTAAGGCTTACACGTTCATTATCACTACAAAGTAATTTCATCCATGCACTCGATGACGTAGGGTTTGTCACAGTGGGATCTTAGCCTGTAGCAATATACATAGGCGCTGAGCTGGCAATGCTGCCGTCAGGACTGCGGGTACGAGGTACGTTGCCATCTCTTTCTATCCTCTGTGTAACACGAAAAATTTCTGTAATTTGAAATATATTTTGCTATATAATTATATTGTGTTGTGGAAATACGTTAAAATGATATTGTGTAATATGTTCTTAGAAAATTTATTAATAAAACTTGAGTTTTACGATTTTTTGTCAAAATTTTCTTCTTTCTACCGCTGTAAGTCATTAGATTTATAAAACAAAACTTCAAACAAAAAATGTACGTAATTTATTTTTCTTTAAATTTGTCTTAGACATTTTTTTGTTAAGTCAACCGTTGAGGAATTATTTTGAAAAAAAAAACAAATTTTAGCACCTTCAATCCAAGATGGCGGCTCGAGCTCGACCCCCCCAAGGCCGAAAACTTTTTTTTCTTTAGAGTCCCAATCTAAACAACAATAAATCGCTACTACATGATCTTTTGCAAGCTGAAGGCCTTTTTTATCCCCCACTGACTGGACTACTCTCCAAAGTTATTTCAATTCGCCTGAGCGGTTTTGAAGCTCCAGGAGGATCTTGGAGCTTCGGTCTTCTTGACACCCACTGTGAAAGTTATTAATCTATGATCTGGATCCAGAGCAAAAGTTAGATCAATGTTGCTCTCACCACGTGTATTAGAGAAAGTAGAAATGTTCCCTGGCTCGTTAATCAGAGATTGCGCGTCTTCGACGGCGTCTGAGCGTTCCATCCGGTTACTAGAAGTATCAAACCACAATAGTGAGCGAGCGTAAAAGTCTCCTCCTATTACAACGTTAAGCGCGTTTAGTGCGCGCGTCAGGCTCAAGATATGAGGTCCCACTGGGTTCCAGTACTTTAAATAGACTGAGATCAATATGATCGCAGTGTTTCCGAAATTATGAGAGACACAGGTTTGGTACTAGTTTGACAGTCCCACCAGAAGGAGGGGGCTGATTAACGAAATGTTGACCAGAACAACCGCCCCCGGTGTGGTGTCAATTTCGAGCACCGCACCCGGATAGCTTATTGGCGTTCTTCCTAACCGGGTATATTGCTCCTGAATGAGCAAGATGTCAATTTTTTGGTCAGTCATGACCCGCAGCGCCTCGAGCGTGGCCAGCCGGGACCTCTGCTGTTTGATCTGACCTATAGAGAGAAAAGCGTTAGAACCCATAGTCAGTCATGCGAATCTGCGTTTCCAAAGCAGCTTTATGGGTTGGGCACATTCTGTCTCCTGTTGGGTGATTCACTGGTTTTTTGAAACGCGTGCAAGTGGCACAGACAGCGGCCTGTGCTTTCTTGGGGCAAATGTATGTTATATATGTAACTTTGTCAAGTAATATTTGTATTTATATCATAAGTTCTTTGATCATTGTTTAAACATCTCATTAAAACACTATTAATTTTTTTGCATGTTAATACTCCTCCCATAAACACGAACTCTTGAGCTCAATTTATGGAGTAGTAGTAATATAAAATGAATTATTGTATAACCTTGCACATGTTATCATTTGTATTGTAAAAACAAAATTTTTGAAACAAATAAATAAAAAAAAAAAAAATTAAAAAATTAAAAAAACGTCATGGCCGGTTTCAGCGCAGTGACAACAGGTGGTCAATTCTTACGTGCCTTTGCTTATGTGGCCATTACTGTTGGCATTTGAAGCACCTAGTGGCTCCTAAATAGTCGCGAGTGCGGCAGGCGTTCCACCCAAGAAAGTACAAACCGTTGTCTATCAGCACTTTTCTTGCCTCGAATAACCTGACAATATTTGAAAATCTCGTACTGCCACCACATTAAGCGAAAAATGTTGCTTGTGTCATGATGGGGGACTTAGCCAGCCGAGGAATCGAATACGGGACGCCTGGGTGGGACCCAAAAGCGATGCCAACTCAACCACTGGCCGGTAAAAAACCTTATTTGTATATCCCGTATAACTAACTAACTAACCATCACGCCATTTCCCCGCAGGGGTAGGCAGGGAAGACGGACCGCCAAACAACTCGGTCTTGGCACACACTCTTTGCCTCATTCACATTCAAACATCGTTTCATACATAATCTTCTACTATTCTGACTCTTGTCATGGCCCGTTTCAAGTATCTGATTCACTTGATCGTGCCATGTCTTCCTCGGGCGTCCCCGAATTCTTCTACCATTCACGTTTGCGTCATACTACTTTCTTCATTTATTCGCTCTACATGCCCAAACCATTTGAGGGTCCTTTCTTAATCTTACTCATTACGCTTTTACAACAACCTTGCATTCTTTACGGATCTCCACATTTCTCTCACGATCATACATAGTTTTACCACACATACGCCTCAGGGATCTCATTTCAACAGCATTCAGTCTGCTTTCATCCTTCCTTGGCCAGTTCCATGCCTGGTAAGTACCAGGACTCCATTGTGGACTGCTAGCTTTGCTTCTTTTGACAGTTTTTTATTAGCGCCTTCAGTCCTCCACTAATGGAGTTACCTGCATTTACCCTTATTTCAATATCTCTATCAGCCTTCCCATCTCTCGTAAACATACTACCCAGATACACAAACTCATCCCCACCTACTCCAAATTTTCATCATTCACAACTATATAGCACACTGTTTTCGTACTCTCTCTTTCAAACACCATGACTTTAGACCATAGGTTCTCAACGTGAGGGTGTTTTAGACCTTCGGGGGGGGGGGGGGGGGGGGTGGTAGAAGATCAAGAGAAAATTGGGGGGGCGTTTCAAAAATCGTTAAAAAAACATATTCTCAAAGTGGGCGGCGTACAAAAAAAAACTAGTGCGCTTTAGACCACACGACTGAAGTCAAACTTCACTAACTTATGCCGTCCATTAACAATATAACAATAACAGGAATCAAAATATCCCCATCCCCATCAACTCAACTCAACTCAACTCAACTCTCAACTCTCAACTCTCAGCTCTCAACTCTCAGCTCTCAGCTCTCAGCTCTCAGCTCTCAACTCAACTCATCTCAACTCAACTTAACTCAACTCAACTCAGCTCAACTCAACTCAACTCATAATATCATTGATTAGCGTTTCACATTAATAAACGTTTCATATTGATTAGCGTTTCACATTTTTTCGTAACGTTTCATATTTTTTCGTAACGTTTCATATTTTTTGGTAACGTATTCATCATTTTACCCCCAAGTGTCGAGCGTGCGTAAAGAAGTTTTACTACAAAAGGTTGAGAATCTATGCTTTAGACTTACTTACATTCTTCATACATACTTCGTTCATCCTAGATACGAGAGACTGTAGATCTTCCATACTGTTAGAAATCAGCACCGCACCATCAGCATACAATAGGCAACATACTTTCAGATTGCTCAATTTCGCGCCCATTCCCACCGCTTTCAATTCTTGAATACAATTATCCATGTACAGGTTGAATAACCATGGTGACATTACGCATCCTTGCTTAACATCTTTTATGATGTTAAACCACCCCGTAAAACCATCATTCACCCCAAAGATATTGATTAAATATCTTTGGTTCACCCCAACACATTCAACGCTTCCCTCATATATAGACGCAATTGCCTGTATGAGATTTGTATTCACTCCATACATGGACAACACCTTCCATAAATTTTTTCCTGTCAACTCGGTCGTATGCTTTTGGTAGATCTACAAAGGCACAGATCTACAAGAGTTTTTTTTGCAAGAAACTTCTCAGTGAGCAAACGCTATGAGAAAATCTAGTCCATGCACCGCCGCCCCCAGGCAATATTTCCTGGGATCCTTATTTGGGAATTATTGGTAGAGCAATAAAAAAATTGATTGCAGTTAGTAGTATTACTGTATTTTGTTTATTTTATGAAAAGATTTGTGGATGTCTGGTTGTTTATCGTCCGTAGATGCTGACTGTGTAGTTGAATCCCCTGCTAACAGCGGACGTGAGCCTGATGGTAGCGTTGTTCCTGCCGAGTCCTCCACTGAACAGGAAAGCGGTGGCGTTTTGGGTGAGACCGTTCTCGATGGCAGCGATGTAGGTGATGTTTACTGCAAATCCTCTGTAGACAACATCGTTGATTCCCGATGATCCAACGGTTGCGTTACGGGTTGATACAGTGCTGAAATAAAAACAAATAAAATAATTTAGTATTGAGGATGTTTTTTATGTCATTATCATTACCTACCTACCGTTAAAAAAAACAATAATTTTCATTACGAAAGATTCAGGTGAGCAAGGACCAGGTTTATGTAAAAATATATTGGGTATGCATTCAGTTTTAAAATAAGAAGCTGCGAATAAAGAAAAAGAGCGGTGAGCGTCAAGGTTTGTAGAAAATGTATAAATATTAGTCAATCACCACCCTACCCCCTCGACGAGCTAACCTTTTCTACGAACCTTGGGTGAGCACTACGCAGATAATCTCTTGTACTAATGCTAGGTAATAAAGCAGGTAGAGTAGGTATATATGCATATATATGTACCTACATAGTTTATGTCACAACATATCATGAAACATGTTATCATGAAATCTGATTTCACAATCAATCCGAGTGCTCTTAATCTTGACATAATTAATAAATCTAATCACCTTTATCTCGTAAATCTACTGTGTTTCAGTGAATTATTTTATTCTAGTTTGACTCTTTCGCCGAGATTTTATAAAAAATATGGACATGACAATATTATGGTGTCTCGTCGTATCTTTTTCAAATTGACACTTATAAGGTGAATGGTTTATTTATGCCTCAAAGCTCAGTAAATTACGATCTGTAAAAAAAATATTTGACCTTCTCTATCTATATTTTGGCTTGTAAAAATCGGTAAGCACTTCACTGTCATGACGTCACCGTTCGAGAAGTTTTGCAGCTTCAGATAAACAAACTGAATCTTACCTTAATCATACATTTTGCAAATTTAGTAAATATCTTTATGCTCATAAACTAGATTACTTGAATAGTAAAAACGTATAAGTCTCTTAAATATTTCACATAAAGCACTGATGACGGGCTGTTTAATAGAATTTGCACAATTCATCAGATTTAGAAGTTCATTTTCAAGTTTTGTGAAAGATCTATTCAAGTTCTGATATTATTTCAGTTCTATGAAGTAAATTGCCCATAATAATAACAGAAAATAACATAATAACAGAACTTGAATAAAACTTACACAGAATTTGGAAATTATTAACTTCTAAAATTTGATAAATTGTTTAAATTCTGTGAAAAAAACGTCGTTCCAAGTTTTGTGAAAGTCTTATAAAAGTTGTGTTACTATCGTAGTTTTGTAAAAAAAACAGCTAATGATAAACTGTTGGACAGAAATTGAATACTTAGAACTATTACAGAACTTTAATTTTTACTTTGAAATGTTGATGAATTGTTCTAATTCTGTGAAACAGCCAGCCATAAACTCATTAATACACCTACTTATATTGTATTATAACATGGTGAAGTGTTTAGTAAAATCTAACTTTCATAGGTAAATTAAAGTATCAAGCCGCATCCAGATAATATCTGGATGCGGCTTATTGACGAGTCCCGCATATTATGCGGGACTCGCCAAGTGCCAGTGGGTTGTGTCAGTGCTCGCTGGGATTGGTATATTTATGTCGCTGGTGCTCGCCTTGCTCCATTGCTCGTCTTGTTGTCGGTAAGTTTCTCCGCTTCAAAGTTGACGAATACGAATACGAATTGAAAAAAAGATGGGATGGCGGTGATCTGTGACTGATATTAAAAAAATCTTTAATGGCATCATTTAGAGCCTGTTTAAAAAAAATCAAGGACAGTATTAAAAGCGGAGCAGGTGCTGACAGTGTTTATACGAATATTACAATATAACTTCAATGATAACTTCTTCAATGATAACTTCATCAATTTTGTCCATGATTAAAAATATCAACTCGAACCAAACTTAGTTGCTCGCACGGCAAGCAGTCGGATAGCGTATTCGTTGTTCCCTTAAAAAAAACTAGGCATTCGGAAACGGCCCGCGAGTGTGTAAAGACATGCTCACTATTTGGCGAATACGAATTCGAGCACTTGGCATTTGCTGATTAATCGGCATTCGGCAAATTATTATTATTATTACATATATGTATTAATTATTATATTGATTTTTAAAACCGTGCCTGGTAGGTAGGTACAAACTTACCTATGTATTTCAGTTGTCGGCTTTGGGAACAAATGGGTACTTTTAATATGCTAAAAAGTTCAAATATTATAAATTATAAGTCTACCTGTAAAGCAAGACGTCGCTGGGTCCCAGGGATCCAAGAATCAAGTTCAAACGAGCATCCTTCTCCTCACTGAAGAGGAAGGCAGAATGGGCACAGTAGCAGGCAAAAGCCACCACCAGCAGAGCCAACAAGTTCCTTGACAGAGCCATGATAACACAATACTAAATTATAATAGATTACTATTTGGCTTCTTTATATACCGTTCGTTTAATCAATTAAATAATACAAGTAGCATTATCTTGTTGGATTAAGATAAAACGGAATCAAGTCTGATTTTAAAAGAAACATAGATATCTTAGGCCCTATCTTAACTCATCTGATTAAAATGCCTACGATATAGTGGTAATTTCTATATCATTCATGGTGAGTAAAAAAAATCTAATAAAATACGAACGAATGTTATGATTTTTTTTACAAAAATGAGCAAAATAATAATAATTTTATATAAACTCATGAACCTAAAAGGTCTTTTTATTTTTCTATGAGCATAAATATTACATTGCATTGGTATAGGTGTTATTTATTTTTTTCGAATAAAACTTCTTCGGATAGGTTTTCATTTTGTGATGGCATTATTTATTTTAATGAAAAGACTTTAATTTTAAATTTTAATTATAAATTATCTAAAGAAAACTGCCTATGCAACCCGCTAACACGGACTGAGATAATAAAATACTTAGGAATTTACGTTGACAACTATTTTAGGTGGACAGAACAAATACATAAAACAGCGGGTAAAGTCAGAAAACTTATATATTTTTTTAAGAACATACGAAACATAATGCCAATGAAGACCTTAAAAACTATATACTACGCTTTAGGCCAATCAATTATCACCCACGGTATGATCGGTTGGGGTGGTGCTGCGAAAACTAATATGGACCCTCTCAACAAAGCGCAAAAGGCCTTAATTAAAGTTATTACTAAAAAACCTTTTAGATTCTCTACAATACAGTTATTTAAAGACTTTGCTGTATTGAACATACAGCAACTGTACATCAAAATTATAGCTACACATTACCAACAAGACAACTTAAACCATCATACTGCACAACACAATAGGGTACATGCAGTATATGTAATATAGTGTTTTCAATGCATTTAATACAAGTAAAAAAAATAACTAAACTCGAATATCACACCTAAAACCCCCGAAAAAGTTTATTGAATTAATTAATTCACTTTAAAAGTTGTATGAAAATTCATATATCAAAAACGAGTCATCATTGACTTGCGAGATTGTGACGTCACAACGCACCCACCTAGTCCCACGTCAAATTGTTTTTGACAGTTTTTGTTCCAGTTGCCACCAGTTGCTATGCTGGTTTGAATAAGTTTGATAGTCATAATCGTTTAGTTATGCATACTAAGCCCATTCGTTTGTGTAAAACATACATTGTAAATACATACTATCATGACAGACAGTGGTTTTCTACAAAGACAGTCTGATAATTTGCCAAAAATCGACGCGATTATAATGGCAGTTACATGTACCTTTTCATCGCATGACACCGCTTTTTACACATAATAACATTATTTGTGACGTTTATAAATAGTTTGTTTGGTGTTGAAGATGTTATATTTGTACACTTTGGTACAATACAGTATTTATAAACGGTATCTACGGACATTTTCTTCGAAAAACAAATGATTAACTGCAGACTGATTACTGGATTACGACTTGCGACTTATGACAGCTGTTAAGAAGTGCGCAGTGACGTCACAAGCCAAAACCGCGCGAAAAGGGCGTTTTAGCGCTAATTTGAAAATTGAATATTTAAAACGTTATTGAAGGAATATTTCCTATCGTAAAAAAAAAATGTTTGAATATTCCAGTTTGTAATTTTTTTCTTTAATTTTTGGTAAAACAAAAAAAATATGTGATTGTACCCTATTACGACACAAGACATAGACATCAACACATGACTCCGAAGACAAATACTACATATGGACAAAGACATTATCATAATCTGGCTCCAAAAATTTTTAATTTAATTAAAAAAGATGTTAAAGATATCCACATGACAAAAAATGCAAAACACAAAATCCATATGTGGATAATCAAAAAAGGCATTATATACTGCGGTCAGATAACCTGAACAATACAAGAACACACTCAACGCCTGTATTTTCCTCTTTTCCTCTCAATTATTTTTATGACTCTAATTTGTTTCTATCATATTTTTTTCTATTTTACTCTTTTATTTTTCTTTTATTGTATTTATCTTTCTAAACTTAAATATTTATTTTTTTAATCTTATTTTTCTTCCAAGATTAAGATATCAAAATTAGTTTAAATTCCTGCCACCTCGGAACAGGCTCAGCCTAGTGAGGTGGTTTATACCAAAAAAAAAAAAAAAATGTACATTGTATTTTGTATATATGTATTCCAATATCTTGGTCAATAAATAATTTAAAAAAAAAAAAATAAAAAATGTATACATTTGATCCTGATGATGTGAATATCGTTCATGAAACATGTTGATTGTATAATGTATATAAATAAAAGTGATGTAAACTAAGTAATTTGTCTTTTCAAAAAAAAAGTATATTATTTGTTGTCGTTGGTATAATGTACAATTATTACGAAAAAAACTCTATGGTTTTAAGAAATGTCAAAACTGCTGCTGTCAAATTATTGTAAATGTTGACAGATATTTTTCTTTTGAATACATTTTTGTATTATTTGTAAGAAATCTCTACTTCATTTTACTGAAGTTCGTTTATTGCCTTTACCTAATAGATGTAACTTTTGTAATAATGGCCACTAACTGGTACGTAATCTTAACCAATACGATAATTTTCTTGTAAATTTTATTTTATTTTTGGGTATCAATGAAAATAATAAGATTGAAAACAATTAATAGTCCATTTGATTCCTTTAATTATAATCTGTATATCACATTGATCTTTATCATAAGAAGTTCTTATCAACACAATAATTAAGAAAGAACTTTTTATTTTAACACCAATAAATTGGTATATTGCTATTTATTAATTTCACGCTTATCAAACCCTTAAAATACAATTCTACATAAGCTTTTCGATATAAATTCGGAGTTTCGATGTAAAAAACCTAACATACAAATTTTAAATCTATGTACAAGCATCATGAGTTCCGCAACTTGCCTTCTTGGCCACATAATAAACCTCCAATATCATTCTATTGACAGTCGTATCATAAAAATCGGTAAATTTTGGATAGGGCCTGACACTCTTATTACGAATAATTTTTAGAAAAAAACTTTATATTCGCCTTAATTACTATAAAAGGAAACTTATTGCATTTCGGGCGGCGGAAAATTATGCATTTTAATTTTCAATTGCGTAAAACCAAAATTCACTTCGCAAACCGATCGGCGACTGTCAGCGGCCATTAGGTACGTCACTGTTATGTTGGTATCCCTGATAAATTGCAAAGAACTAAATATTACTGTGGCCAACTTCGTGGGGTACATGAAAACACGGTTAAACTACGAAAGCTGCATGTCATCACAATTTTAAAAAACATCCCAGGTTTTGAATGGTTTGTTTGGCAAAGCAGGGTTTGTCTAGCGGGTTTGTGTAATTATGATTTAATTAATAATCATAATTACACAAACTAATAATTATTCAGTAATATCAAAAAATTTAAAACACACCTTAAAAATTATACCGAAAATTTGAACTGAATATAAAAAATAAAACAATTAAACTAATATAATAACACCCCCATACACACAAGCCCTGCTTTTTTATGGGGATAAATCAAATATATACACATATTATGTAATTATTATATTGAATGTATTGTAATTTATGTATCTTTCTCTGAATAAAAAAAAAAAAAAATATTGTGTTTTTCATAATAACGCGTGTCTTCTTGTGTCCCACGAAGATGGCTACGGTCATATTTAGCTCTTGTTAATGCATCAGGGATACCAACATAACAGTGACGTACCTAATGGCCGCTGACAGTCGCCGATCGGTTCGCGAAGTGAATTTTAATTTACGCAATTGAAAATTAAAATGCATAATTTTCCGCCGCCCGAAATGCAAAAAGTTTCCTTTTGTAGTAATTAAGGCGAATCTAAAGTTTTTTTCAAAAAATTATTCATAATAAGCGTGTCAGGCCCTATCCAAAAATTACCTAAAAATCTGGCACAATTGAATAATTAATTGCATTACTGCCATGTCTTATATTTTATTTATTTGCCAGACTTGTGTTGGTAGGCTTTGGTGGTGAAGCTAATACCAACCTAAATATTTGTGTACGTAAGTACCACTTATCTATGATAAAAGCTTGTTTGTAACTGTTGTTTAAATACTTTCAGGACTTGCTTGCAATATGACTATGAACAAATGAAGAAAGACTGTAGGAGGATTCCTGTGGAAGATCATCCTTTGAAATTAATAACTGTAAAAAATGTGGGTGAAAATAATTTTTTGAAATTACTTTTTCAACATTTTTTTACTTTTATGATTGTTTTAAAATTAATAGAATTATTTACAATGTGTATTTGACTGAGATATTTTTTAATGTTTTTAATAATTTTGGGACTTAGATAAATTCTGATGCCGTAAATCGGGGCTACTTTGCATCTTACAGGGAAACTTTACGGCCAGGGTTATGAGTTCAACCCTAGTACTGGTCAAACACTATCGGAAAATCACAAATCTTCTTGCACATTAACTAAACCCAATACTGTTATTTCAATTTGGGAGGTGGGTACGTGCACCTCTGCCCCAGGAACCATTTATTGGATAACCAATACCCCTGCCATAGGTCATCCCAAGTGGTTTGCTACGTTCGGTGACTTAGCAGGGGTGCCCGGGTTCATGGGGTGAGGTCTTGGCGGCGGATGCGTCTGCCCACCTGCTTTGTGGTGGGTCGGATCGAGAGATTGGTAGAAGGAGGCCTTTTGACCTTTCCAGCGGACACTCTCGACCCGTTGCCTTTCACCGCAGTGAAAGTGATAAATTAGTTACTCCTGGGCGCACCACCCCTGATACCCCTTTCCTCTCCTTCCTTTCCTTAAAAAACCCTCCACACAGCATCCCCAAAGATGACATAGGCATTAAGGGGAATTATTTTATGTAAAAAAAAGTATCTATTTTCCAACCTGTTTTCAAAGAAAGAAACATTTTTACTGTAAGAATTTTTCATTACGTAGTAGTAGAATCTTACCGTTGGTAAGTGAGCCAAATTATATACCAAAAACATGTAATTGGCATTCAACATTTCTTTTAAAATATTTATTTAGGGTAGAATGTTTAACCTATTGAAAAATGACTTTCAGGTTACAAAGAATCACCTCCCCAAAAGCATGGAGTCTGCGTCGGATCCTTTATCAATAGCGTTAGAAGGCTACGATCCACTTTCTGTCTTTGCCAATGAACATCCATCTAACGACCTACCTTCCAAAGATGTAAGTTGATTTTTTAAATCTCTAAAAGTTATCAACAAATCCAGATTATGATGTTTTTCATTTGAATTGTTTACACATTTTAAAGAAGTTTAAACCCTCGCACCCATAATCTTATTTTCACGATAATATAACATTACCAGACAAATGTATGACGTATGAGGTGTATCTGACTTATGAAAGGTGTATCAACCAGTGATTTTTTAATTTTAAAAAATGTGGAAATATTCTTGTAGATATTTATTTGATTGTTTCTTCATTTTACTCTTTCAGCTGAAGTTAAAGACTAGAGAACATGAATGGATGGAGACGTGGAATTCTCGGAGAGCTGCAATACTTATACATTATACCACAGCTGAAAAGCTTTCCATCATCACAAGTTTTTTACCTGGAGGCGAAAAATGTAAGTTTTCTCCCAGTGAATAGTTTAATCGTTGGAATGCGGCCCAACGCCACCGGGCTGTGAGCGTTAGTTACGTAAATTGCGATGCAACTCTATGGCAATACAATATTCAGTGAGTTTTTGTTGGGAGAATGCGTGTTCAATTTGAGCTTGATATACTGCGGTTGGCTTGTGTTTTGATAACTGTATTTATTGTTTATCCCGTTAAAATAAATACACCCCAAGTGAATCGATATTTTTCACCATGTCGAAAGTTAGTTCTATTGTGGACGATTATGATGTATCAAATGACAGCGACACTGGACGACAAGATCTTTGTTCCGATAAATCGAGACAGTGATGACGGAAGTGACATCATTGTACATAGCAATACAAGAATCAGAAAAAAAACCTTCAATGATTCATGATTACAATAAATACAACAAATGGGAGGAGTGGACGAATCGGACAAAATGTTACACATATTTTTGGATGAACGAAGAACACTAAAATACTGGGCAAAAGGTGCATTCAGCATATTCGGAAGAATGGTGCTAAGCCTCTGCCATAGGTCACCCCAAGTGGTTTGGTGACTTAGCAGGGGTGTCCGGGTTCATGGGGTGAGGTTTGTCCGGGTCTTTGTGGCGGATGCATCTGCTCACCTGCCTGCATGGCAGGCCGGATCGGGAGAGAATGGTTGAGGGATTCCCTTTACTTCTCCAGCCGTACTCTCTCGGAACTCTCGTTCTCTCCCTTGCACCGCAGTGGGAGAGATGGATTCTTACGTCCGTTAGTTACTCCTGGACACACTGACCCCCAGATTTCTACCCTCCCCTTTTTCCTTCCCAGAACTTCCTCTCCTTCCTTTCCTTAAAAAACCCTCCACACAGCATCCCCAATGATGATGCAGGCCCTGAGGGGAATTATTTTCCTCAGGGCTTCCTGAATGGAGCTAATGTAAAACAAAAAAATAAAAAAAACGCTTATGTTTTATGTAAAAATACTACAGGAAAAAAAAGTCCAGACCTCAGTTTATATCTCTGTACCCTAAAGGATAAACCATGTAAGTCCATAGCGAAGTCTATAGCTATGTGTGGTTTATCCTTTAAGGCAGGGGTTCCCAAACTTTTCCAAGTCGCGGCACCCTTAGAAAATTTGAATTTGAAAATTTGAATTTTTTCACGGTACTCCTGTCATATAATGTCTATCTGTGGTAGCCTCGGGACCGAGTGTCACCCCCAAGAGCACAATTCTCTAGGCGCCTCGCGGCACCCCCGACCGGTCAGCCCAGGGTGCCGCGGCACCCACTTTGGGAGCCTCTGCTTTAAGGTACAGATCTGAAATTATAGAAGATATTGACAAATAATGGATGGCTGTGACCTCTTCCGCCAGAAATATATATAATGGTAAAGTAATGTAATAATTCAAAAAATTTATTAATGTTAAATTTAAAACATCATCAAACAGAATAAGCTTGCGTCTGCGTGGTTGAATTTAAGAACCCGGCTTCGAATGCATGTCTGTCGCCGCACCATATAAACATCTGTGTATGTGAAATTTCAAACAAAACTACCGTTGTAATTCAGTTTCGAATTCAAGAATTCGTCAAAGGATGGTGCTACTTCCGTTAGCAAAGAACATGAACGTGCCCCCCTAGGTATAAGTACTACGATTTTGTAAATTTGAGTATCTCTACCGATATGGAAAGATTGAAGGTAATACTTAGTTGTGAGATTAGTATCATGCAGCTATATATATTACATATGACGTCATTGCCTGTCCCGGTTACTTTGTCCCAGTGACTATCTATTACTGGATCACAGTGGATCCTAGGAGCGGGCTATTTTTGGAACCAGTTCAAATTGGATTTATAAAATGGTCACCAACACTATCTGGGCGAAGCCGAACCAAAAACCGTCCGCAGGGCCTAGCAGCAAAAACCTGCAGAGGGTGTTTTTAACTGCTAGTTTAATTTTTATTCTTAATTTTTTTTTATTGTACAAAAATAATTGAATAATTTGTATAGTGCCGTTTTTGTAAAACATCACCTCACGGAAGCTATAAATATTGTGTATGTATAATGTCTGAAAAAATATTTAACGATAAGGTATGCCGGTTTTTCTTGGATTGCGTATGCGTATTTTCCAAATCAATTACACTTATCAAAGTGATTTTGCCAAACTGATCCAATACAACACAAAATCAATATCAATAATATCAGTCTGATATCATTATTTCTTAGTATGCACTGATAATCCCATCTGTCTCGTCTTGTGTATTACACATTTCCGCTAAGATGGCTCAACTTAGATTAATGAAAACAGATTGATAAGTCACAGATTTATCATTTTGTCAATAATGGCTGGTATCAGTAATTGAACAGATTATGCTTTAGTTAGCCAGATGAAAAGCAGATTCAGATTTTTCTGTTATTCCATTGCTTCACATGCACATGATCTTTTCGCCAATGTTTATGCTTTGATGCAATACTATTCTAATCCTGTAAATAATGTATTTAAAAAATTAAGGCGTATGAATTATTTGTTTCTTTAGATAATAATTTATCCATAAGTTCACACTTCCTTTTTTAAAACGGAGGCGGGTCCCTTTTTGAAAACGGAAGCCCTAGCCGCTGTAGTGGATCTATGGAGCTGTTCACACTTGTCGGTTCCGGCTTGAAAACGGACGCTCTGCGTGGGCGATCTCTCCGGCAAAACATGACGGATCCATTTTCAAGAACGGAACGCGCTGGCTCATACATTTCAATGGAGCTGTTCACTCTTTCTGCTGGACTGAATATATTGAACGCGGGAGAGAGCAGGGGATCGCGGCAGGGTGCTTTGCGGGAGAGTGGAGAGGGATGGCGGGGAAAGTGAAGGGGAAACGCGTGAGTGGAAGGGGACATAAGAGGGGAAAGGGAGACGAAAGGGGAACGGGACGAATGGGAAAAGACACGCAGGGAGAAATAATTTCTTTATTAGTGGCATAGCAACGCATGCTGGGAACTAGCTAGTAAGTAAATAAAATACAAATTACTTGAATAAGATTTAGGTCACATAATATAACAAGGTATTGCTATTACCATATTAATGTACTTCTTAATTATTTATTTAAATGGTTTATGACAACAGAAATTATAAACCTGCTTGCCTGTTCTGTGTTATCACAGGTGTAAAAAAATATCTTACTTAAGTCTTTTAACGTGACCATTAGGTGGGTATATATAAAAACAATAATGTCTTCAATCACTCCTATCAGATTTTGTTATAAATAAATAAAATAAAAACATTGAATGTAATCTGCGGCGTTTTAAGATTTGCTATCATTTATTTTACCTTAATGGTCTTGCCACTGTTGATAGGAGGAGTGACATGCAATAATACATTATATAATTAGGTTTTACAGATCAATTTTAAGGTTAATTCATTCATCCTTGATAAAATTTGGTTTTGACAATCTGTTTTATTACTGATAAGTTTTTAGATTTTCACAGCCAAAAGCATTTTCATTGTTAGTTTTTGGGATGTTATGCCGTGTTGCGCTATCTCCTTCTTTAGCCGACGTTTCGGACAGCGTTGCAGTGTCCAGTGTAATTGTTAGTGTTGAGTGTGTGCTTATTAACTAACAATTACACATCGTCGGATCTGCCCTGATGATGGACACTGCAACGCTGTCCGAAACGTCGGCTAAAGAATGTTTTATTACTGTATACATTACCTCACTGGTATTACTCATATTTAGGTGCCCTTGGTGTATTTAAAAAAAAAAAACAGCGCTATGTAGGTATATGTATTATGTAAATTACACACTTTTTTTATATTCCTAAGAGGTTTGCGAGTCATTGTTAACTCTTTTAATAATGGTACCAATTAATTGGTGTCTGTTAAAATTAGGTGTTTGCTGAATTTTTTAGGTCTCATTTACCATTTACGGCCTCCGTGGTCGAGGGATAAGGCTCTTGAATCGCAATCCGAAGGTCGCGGGATCGAATCCCGGTGTACACAAATAATTTTTATTTGATTAATTTTGTGTTATTTCACACTTAATTCATTTAAAATAATATATAGTGTATTTGCGGCACGTTCTAGAAAGGAAGACACTCTCAGTGTCACCCTGGTGTAAGAAACCATTCAGAACTGAAACGTTCAAATGATTTTAGCCGTGTTTGGTGACCACTGAATAGCCAGGTACTTCCCCACCTTCCTCTTTCCCATCTCCTTCCCTTCCCCACTACCTTTAACCTCCCAACATACCCCAATTGGGGATGCCATAGTCTCACTTGCTCCAGACGGGAGCAGCTGGGAATCTTGTGAGGTATTCGCATAAAAAAAAAACTAATGACTACTTAAAATCAAACTAACAAACATAAATGTGTTTTTAAAATGGTACCCAGAGCAGGGCCGGTCCTGTCAAGGTGCAATCTGAGCCGTCTGCTTCGGGCGCCGACTCTGATAGGAGCCAAGGCTCTGATAATGCTTAACGCCTAATGCAGTGCCCTTATGGTTTTTACTGGTGCTTGCAACCGCTTGGCTCAGGGCCGGCCTTGGTGTATAGCAGTGTGCATGTACATATACATTATGTGTACATGTAATAAAATGTATTATATTATTTCAGTGATCATGAAAACTCAGACATGCGTTGTGGATCAGGTGAAAACCCGTCTGGAGCAACTGGATGACTTTGAAGAGGGTTCCGTTAGGCAAATGTTGGACTTGTCACAGCAGGAATATGTGTCTAGGATTGATATGCTTAACCGAGAATTGGTTCAGGTAATAAAATTATACATTCATGATAGATTGATGAGGAAATGAAGTAGAGATGAGTTGTTCCACTTATTTTACGTCCGATTCCGAGTTTAGCCGAATGGGCTCGATTCCTTGGACTTGTTCCTTTGATTCCTTTCGATCCCGTCACCGTACTCACCGATTCCGGTAGAATCAAACTCGTGTGACCACCGGACTGACCGAATACGATGGAATCAAGCTCATTGTGTCGTTCTGCCAGACCCATTGAATCTGCTGGAATGAAACTCATTGTGTTTGTTCTGCTGGACTTGCCGGACCCGATGGAATGCCACAAATTTGGGGAAAGATATAAGTCATAGGAATTACAGGAGTGAATGAACTTATCAAATTTGCTTACCTTAGACATGCAATAGAATCCAATACAGTTAAAGTTCAGGTTCATTGGATTCTTTCCTGCTGAAACGAAACACTTTTAGAATGAAGAAAAGAAGTTAAATGTCAGTAATATGAAGTATAGATGAAGAAATGCTAATGTGAAATTAAATGATTCTAGGCGTGGAATACGGAGCAGAGAGTGAAAGCATTGAAGATTGCCATCCAATGCTCTAAATTGCTAGTCGATACTTCCGTGATGCAGTTTTATCCTAGCAAATTTGTCTTGATAACAGACATACTCGATATATTTGGAAAATTAGTTTACGAAAGATTGAGAACAAAGGCTGAATATTTAGAGTAAGTACAAATAATTTTTTTAATCAGTTATCCATTTTATTTGGTATCAAATACATTATTTATGTGGGTTAGGCCATAGTTAATTTAATTAAAGATAAATAAATAGCAAATGTGCATTATAAAATAAAACTCTTCAACGTAAAACAAAAATATAATCCTTTGAAATATAATATAATCGATAAATAATTATGATATGAAATTTATGAGATAATGTAACTTGTAATCCTTTAAAAAATGTTATCTTTTAATTATTATATGATAAAATATGATGTTGTCATAATACAATATTTTTATTACAACCTTGAATTGCAATCAAAATATGTAATGAACATAATAATATGAAACCATTGACATTAATATTATCAGTCTTCAGGGGGCCAAAAAAACCGAACTTCTTCTGCAAGAAAAATTCTTGTGGGTGTAATGTAACAAATTAATATTCTGATGTGTTGAAAAAGCTCTATTACACCAGAAATCTATGTTACCATCCAAAAATTGAAATGTAAGATTAAATTATTTTAGACCCGGTAGTAAAAAGCCGACAGCATTACCAGAGAACTTCACTCCCGACATGGTGCCCGAGCTGGCCAAGGAAACCTGTCAGAACTGGCTTTACAAGATGGCTTCCATCAGGGAACTGGTCCCCCGATTGTACATTGAGATGTCGCTGCTGAAGTGCTACAGCTTTTTGACTCGCCACGAATTTGGATCGGCGTTAATTAGATTGACGTCGATGATCCGCGGCATCGGGCACCCGTTAGTTGCAGCCTATGCCAGGTTCTATCTGAGCCGAGTGGGTCTCACTCTGAATACTACCGATAAGGAATACTTCTTGCACAATATCAATGATTTCCTTCTTACATATCCTCAGGTGATATCCATAATTATTTAATAATAATATATACACATGTAGTATTATTAAATCCAAAAAATAGTATTATTGGCTTTCAGCCTTATAATTATATATGTATACATAGAGTAGTTTCACCTTTATAAGACTCTCGGGCATAGAATGGTTCATATTGACCTCGCTCAAAAATCCATTAATTTATTTAAGGATACCAATTTCAAACAATGAATAATGCTATAACCATTCGGATGCTGAACGGCTGTGGTAATGTAAAATAGCTGCCCTCGTGGCTAAGTGATCAGAATATTTTTCTATCCCAAGAAGTTTTAAGAATTAAATGATGCTTTCTCGTCACGTTCGTTGGAACAAAAATTAACAAATTATTAATAGTCAATATAGCCTATTCTATTTGATGTTTCCTTATTTTGCGCTTTAATCTAATGAATTACATTAAAATGCGTCTTCTATCTTTTTCCATCAAAACCAAGCTGTCTGGTAACCTCCCATAAATGACTTACAGAACCAGAAATATTTAAATCTTTTTTTTAATAATTCATGACCTTTTTTTTTTTAGGCAATTGCTTAATTTTATGTTGAAGTTGTGAATTCTTTTATAAGTTTTCATACTTAAACGTTTCCACTTCTTTTTGGGGGAATTCAGAATTCATATCCTTCTTTTATCCGCGTCTAATCTTTTTATTGTTATCGCAGATATGCCGGTCACTTCCGATATCTTCTCAAAAAGATATTTTTAATCAGGTATAAGTTTTTTTAAATGTTCCATAACATTAGTAAAAACTTCTTTGGTTTGTCATTGTAAAGGAATACCACGTCCAAGTTTTGCAAGTAATTTGGTAAAAAATATAACTTCACGAACTTCTTGTTGTTTTAGTCAAAATGTTACGTTACCATTTGAACACCTGCAAAGTCTAAATACTACTGACCGATATCATCCAGCCAATGATATGCCTCAAACGGACACTCACACACTTACTCTTGGGTTTGAGACACTGCCTCCATAAAAGTATTGGTAAAGGATCTTATAATAGTGAAACTACTCTAATGTCATAGAGATATACTATAGAGGCGCTATCCCATACATAATTCTCCGAGATTCGTGTTCAAATCATGCACGTACAGGCCTTCGGGAAAGTGAATTCTAAGGCCGTCAGACCGTCCTTTCCTTTTACTCAAGCCCATGGTTCCATCCTTTTCCATCCTACTTTGATACGTCACATGCCAGCCACGGTCGACGGTTGTTGTACTAATAGAGAAATGGAGGTACTAACCTACGATTCCGTTGAACCAATTTATTCGCTAAATGTCTCATCTATGTATATATATATCAATGTCTAATGTTGCATACATATTTGTAGTGCACAATTCTTCTGATTAAAATAATTTTGCCAAATTTTATTTTGTTGGTTTTCCTCAAATTACACCAATTCCACTATACTTACGTAATAATTACTCTAGCCTCAAAATAAATGCAAATCTTTATCTAACCTCAGTGTTTCCCCCTAAACTCTGTTTGCCTATCAATAATCAAAAATTTAAAAGAAAACTCATCTGTTAACAATTAGGAAAAAAATAACTTAAATTGTAAAGAAAACCCTGTGGACATAAAAAATAGTTCATTCATTAATTCCTCATTTGGCCACTTGCCGAAATAAGTGTTTCAACTTGTACATTTATTTTAAACTGGCAATGTGAAAGAAATACATATTGGGTTTTACTCAAAATCCACAGCAATGATTTTAACTAGTTAATATATATTTTTTAAACTTGTTTATTTATTTTTACTTTCAGATTTTTAATATAAACATTAAGAATGAATTAGCCGCACAGAACATAGAGATGAATACATATTTGAGTTTATACAATCCTGCTCTTGATTGGCTCCTCTATGGGATAGTTCACTGGTCCAACGCATCGACTGCAGTTTTGGACAAACTGGTTGAACAGTGCAAGAATGCCCAAGACAGGTATGTGCATAACTCAATGAAATACACACAAAAATTGTACTTTAAAATATTGTGTAGGCATTTTAGTCTGTTTGTGTACAATTTTAATATTTCCTTTTTATTTTTCTAGTGACTTGCTGCTGCGATCTGTTATGGCATCCTTCAAACCTGACTATATAATCTGCCGTGCTATGCAGTTTTTAGACCTCATTTCTAACACAGAGGCTGACGGTAAGTGCCTCATAATTTATTTATTGCAAGCAACCAAAACAGGTTACAAAAATGACACTTCACCGTGTTCAACTATTGCTTGATACTTATTTGCACTTGTCTAGCTCTGTGTGAGAGTGCTGTTGCGTGATTTTATTATATTATAAACGGCCAACCACAATTCCAATATTGTGTACGTAATGAATTATGTTTGGTATTTCCTTGACTAGACAGTGTAGTGAGCGACATGTTGGCTACTCTGGGGCAAAGGGCTTGTGCCGGAGGAGGATCAGCTGATGACAAAGCATTATTGGCCTCTGCTTGGAGAGCTGTACGAAAGATGAAGAAACTACAACATTACTTGGCCGCTGCTGAACCATGGATCCAGTTTGCAGCAACTCACTTTTCCGTGAGTAACGTAACAGTTTTTTCCTGTTAAAACGTGGTACTGCTTCCAAGTGGCAACAATTTATCTCCTTTTAAAACATGTTATGCTTCCAAATGACAACAATTGGTCTCTTGTTAAATCATGTACAAACTTTCAGGTGGCAACAGTTGTTTATCTCCTGTTTAAAAATGGTCCTGCTTCCAAGTGCCAACAATTTCTGTGATAATATGTTACTGCTAAAAAACAATATTAATAAAAAAAATAGCAATATTGAACTTGTAGGGTTCGCCTAAGACATTTTCACTCGATAATTTGAGATTAATGTAAATTTCAATACCAAAAGTAATGCGTGATTGCATGGTTCTGAATTCTTGGCAAAAGTGTCTGGGAAATAGTTCAATGAAAAACAGAGTCTAACTTTGGGTCCGGAGAGCCAAAGACATTACTGCTCTGCCATGGAGGACATTTTTGATAACATGATTTGAAATTTGGCTAATCTATTTTGCAGGTCCTACAAATCAATTGGCTTCTTGGTGATATTATTGACAGGGTAAACCAAACGCAAGATTCTACAGAATCACATCCCATACAAGTTCAGTTGCAAATCATTATGAAAAAAGTTGTTGCTCACACTACTGATATTGAAGGATTATTTACTTTGGTATGTAAACTATTGGATATGTATTTTATTATTAATTTCAGGAGTTGAAATTATTTCTCTTTATATTGCTTTGCTTGCATCCTCATTTCTCTTTTCATTCTCAAATGCCACCATATAAGGGTCAGAGGAATGAAAGATCTCCCGGCTTAGGCCTACTTTAAAAAAAATGTGATTACTGCAAAAGAGTTCCAACTGCTCCCGACTGTCTGGAGTCGGTGGGACTATCCCCAATTAGGGTATATTGTAAGACAGAAGAGAGTGGGTAAGGGAAGGAGGCCGGGATGAAGAAAGTACCTGGCTATTCAGATCTGGTCAACGACTTCAAGCTACATTTCGATTCTGAATGGTGGTCTTTTACCGAGAATATTTACTAAAAATTGTTCTAGACTCCAGTTTCTAAGAAGCTTGTTCGTAGCATCCAGTATATATCATAAAAGAAAATAAGCAGTGTATAATATATATTAAAAAATTTTTGTTTTAAATAAAAAACTTTTGTAAAATTTAAAGGATAATATTTTACCCTCTTTGGAATTATTCAAAGCCGGGCCGACTCGTGTTGAGGTCTGCAAGAACCTGCTCGCCGCATATCAAAATCAACAAGACTGGCTCAACGCAGATCAAACCGTGATTAATAACTTGATGCAGATATGTATCATACTCCATGAATCTGTTAAGTGAGTTTATTTTATTTTTTATACGTAGGTATCACATAATGTATATTATGTATATGCAAAGAATATTCAGTAAAGCATAATGCTAGTTTTTGCATGGTTTCATAAGACGTGTAGAAGTAAAGAAGGAAAATATCGTAATCATATTTATTATTTTCATGACATTTTATTATTGTGTATATAAGACAATTCGTCTATTTGTTGTAATTTTTTATTAATAATGTGACATACAAATATCATGAGTTGCTTTGCTGACAAAGAAACTACAATTAAAGTTATTTGTCCGTCTTCAAAATATGATATCACTTTGTAATTATAAACTTATTTTTCAATCTTCTCATTACTTCAATCTGTGCTACCCAGCTAGACAACAAAACAATAATCATCTATCATTTTCTGTCTCCATGACAACACCTATTTAAAATTCGAACATAAAGGAATCCTATGCATTTCTAGGTAGGTACCTATTCCTTTACATGTATTTGGACAAAAACGTGTTAAATAAAAAAAGAATTTTCAGAGTTGAATGATAAGTTGACAGGGACACGTTTTCCCGTGCGGTGACCGTTTCGTAGATGTTTTCTATGGCCCAGCCTGTATATCAAGTCTTCCAAAAAAGACACTGTGTTTTTACTTACCACGGCAGTGCATATCGGCATACCGCACACTTTTCATGCTACATACCAGAGTTCACCCTTCGAGTTTTTCCAGCTATTTAAAAAAAATATTATTATATGATAAGTTCCCAACGGAGGATGTTGTGGGTCTGAATGAATGGAGAGGGGAAGGAGATGAGGCAGGTTGGGAAGCACCTGAAT
Source organism: Limnephilus lunatus (assembly GCA_917563855.2). Lineage (NCBI taxonomy): Eukaryota > Metazoa > Arthropoda > Insecta > Trichoptera > Limnephilidae > Limnephilus > Limnephilus lunatus. The sequence continues at coordinate 69,634,054 of OU830598.1, read as the reverse complement.
ATTCAGATTTGGTCACTAAACAGAGCTAGAGCCATTTCAAACAAATGTTAGATAGATTTTGCACTTTATATTTAAGATTTAATCATTTTAAACTTGTGTGACATGTTTCCTGTTAAAACTTTTCTTTTCAGTGCTGTAACTGTGGAAGATGAATTAAAATACATTGGAGAATTAGTTTGCGGTTTTGTCCGATACGTCTCATTCGGAAGGGATTTTGAAAAGCAATTGGAATTTTATGTTGAAGCTCGTGCCTCCTTTTACAAATTAGAAATGGTTCATATTATGCTTGTACAGGTAAATTTGAAATAATATTTTTCTTTCTAATCACATTATTATATTAGATGACTAGCTGAAGTTGCCGGCTATATGCAGAGTTTTTCGAAATCTAATGTAGAAAATGACCTAATCAAGTGTGCAAATTTTCATAAATAAAACTGTAGATTTGCATACCTGTTAAACCCATGCCGCCCGCATGCTACAAATAAATTATAAAATATTATATAGAGGGTCTTTCAATGAGGATGCTCAATTTTATAATGTAAATAAAACAAGTGTGTGAGGTATCCACACAACATTGTGTGTGAGACATCCACTCAATTTTTTTTATTATTTGAAAATATATTTTGTGGCAATAAGTGTGGAATATAAAGTCGTTCAAATGTCCGCCGCGGCTTTGCTTGGTGGCACATATTCGGGAGGTCCAATTTTCAATGACTTTGTCGCATAAATCTGGCTGAATTTGCTGGATGGCTTTTGTTGTTGATTTTGAAAAAAATGTTGTCATTAAAAGAAAATCAATCTTTAAAAAATGAATATCTCTATTATGAACATCGCTAGTTGTAACTAAATGTATCCCTCTACTATGAGCATCACAAGTTATAAGTAACTATGTGAGCATTTCTAGTTGTAACTAAGCGTATCTCTCTACTATGAGCATCACTGGTTATTAGTAACTATGTGAGCATTTCTAGTTGTAACTAAGTGTATCTCTCTACTACGAGCATCACTAGTTATAAGAAACTGTGTGAGCATCTTTAGCTATAACTAAGTGTATCTCTCTACTGTGAGCATCGCTAGATGTACTAAGTGTGTTTCTTGTTGCTAAACTAAGCATATAAACTAAATTGACTCATTTTTCAGCTTGTGAATAGTCTTTCCGTGGAAACAAGACGCGTGGTGATTGGAAAACACACCAAAAAAACTGGATGGTTCGTTAATGCGTGCGCCGCTTACTGTTTTGTCACTGTTCCCGCCATCTTGTGTCCATTTAATAAGGTCCAGCTCTATCTGCTCTCCGGGCAAGTGGCGTTGCTGAATCGCTGCAGAAGTCAAGGTTAATCATTTTCTACAAACATATGTTAAATTAGCCTCTCAGAAGCTGGGCGTACTGTACAGGGCTTGCAGATACTTTAATAGTTCACAAATACTGTTCTGTACAAAATGAAGATCTGCCTCACTGTAGAATTTGGCAAGCTGGAGCCCCAAAAAACTGAAAAAACCCTTGACTCTGCAGAAATGGGTGACCCATTTGATAGATTCGCTTATCTTAACAAACTGATCCCCCGATTGTAAACGGTTGACATTTGTCAAATGAGAACAGGTCGCTTCTATGACTTTTTCTTGTTTTCAACAGCTCGGCTGTGGAATTATTTTGCGGCCTCTGTGTTTCCTCTGTCCTACAACACGGGGCTCTTTAAGACTCAGATTCACTTCTTCTTGTCCTCCAAAAGACCCTCCATACCACATTCTAAAAAGATGATACAAGACCTGAAGGAAATAAATTCCCCCTGGGCCTTCTGCGTGGAGTTAATGTTAAAAAATACATATTGAAATAATCTATTTTATTTTATTTACAATAAAACGACGATGTTTGGCCCATTGTGATATCTCCCATTTTATCTCGTTCCTTTGACAGTAACCCGGTCCCATTGGTAAAGTTCACCAGGGCTATCATTGGATACTTTGGTTCCACTATGTGTTATGCCAGGTAGCGGAGCCTTATTTCCACCAGGGCGGGACATTGGCAACATAGGTGAATTAGAGTCTCTTCATCCTCTTCACATTTCTTGCATCTATTGGTGTTTTCCACTCCCAATGGCTGCACATGTCTCCTGATGTGGCAGGGTCCCTTTAGTAGTCCTACCAGTTACCCAGTGAGTGTGCACTGTTCATATTGAGTAGTTGCCTGGTTCATCTAGGTTTTGGTCCATTTATAAGAATAAAAATTACAAAACAAAAAAGCTTTCTAACTAAAATAGTAATAGGTAAGTATATATGTAGATACATTTTAGAGAGTTATTTCACACGTCAATGGGAAAATATATACTTAGATTTTTACAAACGGCTTATAGAAATGATTTTGTATTTTGTTTCCAGCTGAAGATTGTTTTAAAGAAGCCTTGAATGTGTTACCAGATGTGCCTTCTAAAAGAACTATCGATGGACAGTTGAGATCCACCGATGCATTCCTCGTTTCTTACCTAAGCGCTTTTATGTCTACTCTTCTACTAATGGCGGTAAGACAACATATACATAAATAGTTTATGTAAATGATAATGTTCCTAATTAAAGAAAACATAAACCACCCTGCAAATAAACACATCTGAAAATATCGGCGCTATTTTGGTTTTAACAAAAATAGTAAAAAATACTAATTTGTGTGTATTACGTTTATTTGATACATAGCTTAAATTATTGAAAAGTATGTAGTTACATAACATTTAGATGTGAATGATCAAAGGAAACACATTATAAGCAAATTCACACTTACTAAATTGTCTGACCATAATGATAATTATGTTTTAATCCAGAGTGAAGCAAGCACACTAAACTTAGTAAAAGGATTACTTAAGTCATTAAATCACCTTTCATGGGAAGCCACAAATCCATCGCGGTACACTATTCTCCTCAAAGCTATTGATCTGCTAGCAAACATGGCACAAGAGAACTATTTGTATCAGAACAGTTATGGTTTGTACACGTAAAATGTTAATCTATGTATTAAATCAAAAAGTTTTTTCAGAAAGCAATACAAGATTAATTTCGTATTTAAAATAAATACAATACAATTTTGTGAGATTTATACATGCTATATGCCACAAAAAATTAAGTTTATATATTTCTTTTTAATTGAAGAAGAAGATAACATTAATAAATTTAAAAGAAACATGAAATAAAACAAGATACAGAAAATAAAAAACGTAAAGGTCGCTACTAGGGATTGAACCCAGAACCTCCATCTTACCGCGATAACAGTCTAACCACTGTTTTCCTTCATTTTTATCGATCTAATATTTCAATTTAAGAATTACCAATATTATCATTAATTTATTGTAAAATAATTAACTCACAGGTTGTCATGGTAAGACAGAGGTTCTAGGTTCAATCCCTAGTTGCAACTATTACCTTGTAATTTCCTGTGTCTCGTTAGATTTATTAATATTAACTTCTTTAATGATTAAATATTACATGATGTGTATAACCTTCAAAAGTTTTTCCAATAAATTGATTTTTTTTTTAGTAACATTCAATGACAGATTATACAGACCAAAGCCAAATTTCATTGCCGAGGTAAATAAGATGTGTGGTTTATTGGTGGAGGAAGTTCTATCGATTCTCAAGCAATTAGGAGTGAACAATGAGAATCACAAGCAGTCCAGTCTGGCGCTGGAGTTGTTTTGGAAGGTCATACGGAGGTCAGATACAAACGTAAAGGAGAACGAGGTGCTTGCCGTCAACCTATGGAACTTGGCACACAGACATAAAGATTGCGTTGACCACAAAATGTCTGTAAGTAGATTGGAAGAGTTTCGCAGATCATTATTAAATATGTATGTTGTAATCACAAAATAAAGAAGAACACAAGAAATGTCATGTGGCTGTGTTTTTTTTTGTCGTGGTCCACAATTATGAAATTTAAATGGGATGGCGATATACGATGTCAGGCAAGTGTGTAAGAGAGACATAGTCTGTGCTAAATGGACTAACCAAAAGGTACTAAGTCAGTGGCGACATTAGTTTCCATTCAAATCCATGTGGCAGGCATTTCTAGTGTTATTATTTATTCTGTGGTTATAATAAACCTTCAAATTAATGAGGTATTTCACCACCTCTGAGTAAACTTTTTGAGCATCAACTCGATAAGTAACCTTAATCCTTCGATTAACGTGGCTGAAAAACAGGCATTTACTAAACAGGTAGCGTTAGGTACTCAGTGATATATAATGGATATATACTACTTAATGAGTAGTGCTAATTGACAGTTTACTCAGAGGTGGTGCAATACCTCTTAGAGATTTAATTATATTGTCTTATAGCAACATATTTTCAAGTGCCTAGGTAATAAAAACTTGGCAAAAAGTTTTTAAAAATGGTTACATAAAATTTCCATGTTTCCATGATTACTACCTACTTAAACTTTGGTTTACAGTTCTCATATTTTGAGATGTAACTTTGGAATGTGGCCATTGAGTTTCTTAAACAAAGATCATAAAATTATAATTGAGCTCAAATAGAGTTAATATAAATGTACACATTCACTGAGTTTATTATGAATTCCCATATTGTTTTAATACATACATAAAAATATTATTTAGAAGCAAAAATATGGTACATAATTAAAATTAGCAACCTACGTCAAATTTTATGTACGCATTGCCGATAATTTAAAAACATATATAAAATATCACAAAAAAACCTTGTTAAATTATAATCATCGAATAAATACATATGAATCTTTTACAGAATTCTTTGATGGCACTTCTACAATCGCCGAGTTCAGATACCGGAATAAGTCCAAACATAATCAGTAAATTGAAAACCATCAGGTAAAGAAGATTGTGGAAACAATCAGACATTTTAAAGCATTTTCCTAAAAAATCAATTATTATTATTAATAAAACTACACTTTATTGGATTCAGTGTTAGAATGCCTCAAGAAACAAATAATTATTCCATTCCAAGCTTTTGTAGCTTTATTACTGTAAATCAAACATTAAATATAATGATATACTAGTTAAGTTGTGCAAAAAACAGAACAACCACTGAAGCTGAAGATGTTATTTTTCTTCTGTCGTGGATTTACTCACCAATGAGATACCTCTTTTACATTTATTGCAAATAATTTCTTGAATACATATATGTAACATAAATATCAGGGTAATATTATTACAAATTTTAAAATATGCAAACGAACAAGTTTTCACACCAATTATACACACACACATTTTTATATTGTAATACTGTGTGCTCCATATTTTCGTAATGTTTCAAGATTTGATACTATGTACTATAATATTATGTATCCCATATTGATATTAAATTATGAAAACAAAAGTTTTATTTGATATTTTATGTGTTACCATAATACCTAGATTACGAGAATGGTATACTTTAGAATGGAAACTTTTCGTTTTTTAATGATAGAAATAAATTTATCATTAATTTCTGCATGGTTTTTTATAAATTTGACAACAGACCTGATTTAACGAGAGATGAGATGATTAAAATATCTACCTTGGAGCTTCTAAACTGGATAGAGCTGGCACAAAACCGAGATGAGTGGAGGAAGACTCTTGAGGAGGCCAAGACCCACCAGGGGTTGTAGAGCCAAGAGTGAGGATGATGATATGATTAAAATATTAAAAAACCATAGCAAAAGCCAACAGTAACATTTGAAATGCTGTAAAGGACAATAAATTAAAAAATGAGTTAAATATATCATTTTTTCGATCTGCGTCATCGAAATATTAAGATTAAGAGGATTTTTTTCTGAAAAATTAAAAATAAATTAAATAGCTATTAAAGAAATTTACAAAAATGTTAAGTATTCTGATGGTACGGCTACACTGCGGCCAACTTCCAACTTAAAACGTTAGGACGATTGTGTGGAGGGGTAGTTCGTGTGTTGGAAGTTCGAGTTGGAAGGTTGGAGTTCAAGTTGGCCCTGGATCGTCTCCGAGGCGATCGGCGATGATGGGTTCGTGCGAGTTGGCCCAACACATCAACACAAATTATAATTTTTTTAGCTTTACGAATCGAAATCAATATTATGGAAACCGAAGCACTGCCTGCACAATTGTAGGCAACTGATAAGATACGGCGCTGAATCAGCTGTTCGACGTCCGCCATTTTGGAGTTCGGAGTTGGAAGGTTGGCCGATCGTGTGGTGACTGCGGCCAACCAAGTTCGGAGTTGGAAGGTTGGCTTTGGTGTGGTTGTAGTATGAAAGATATATTCAATATCATTTTATAATAAAAATTCATAATTAATAAATCAGGTACGCCTCATTCGCCATACATTTCTGGTAATGTTATATTACCGTGAAAACAAACTTATGGGTCCGAGTGATCTAGATAGAAAAATTAAAAAAACTTTCATTCTGCTCTCCTGAACAATTAAATTTTGTGCTTTACAGCATTTCAAATTTCCGTGATCGATATGATTTTTTTTTTTTAACTAAAGGTAATATTAATTTTGAATATAAATTAATCAACGGAGATTAATGAATTGGTAAAGAGAATGAGTCATTCGAGATCATAATTATGAAAATATTACCCATTGAACAAGTAGAATAATTCGACTTATAAAATGTGTAATATGGTAGCTACCGTTTAGCGGAGGTCTTTTATTCAAATATGTACATCATAAATCATTATTACAGTGTAAAAATATAGATTTTTATGACATGAAATCTACAGAATTACCACTCATTATCTTCTGTTATTTACTCAATAAAAATAGCCCTAAATACCTTTCATTGGTAACTACACAAGATTATTGCAAGATATGTAATAGAGCAAATACATAGAAATAATGTATATGATTACATAATATGTAGAGCAATAATTAATTATTCGGATTTAACTGTGAATAATTACATATTGCTATGTGCAGATTGTGATTTTGAGATATTTAATAACTATGCATTATTAGGAAAGTTACGTAGGATTTTTTAATCAAGTAAAATAAAACTGGGAAAAATATTGATAAATTTACTCTTGAAATTTTAGGCAAACAAAACATAGTCTAACCCATAGAGGCCGACAAAAAATGTCAATAAACAAAGTATATTTTTGTTAAAGCCAACAAGTAGACAATACAATATTACTTAATAAAGTAAAATTTTTATCTTTAACTAACCTAGCAGAGGTAATATCCGAAGGTAAAGTGAATGTATAAAGTCGACACTGTCAATTGCTGTGCTGCTTACCGTGTGTGGACACAAATCTTCAATACTGCTTTAACCACTTGAGCGATAGCTACCAAATTTAGGTAGGTGAGAATTAAAAATGAAATAAATTATAATTTAAAGATTTTTTTTATAAAACTATGAAAATATAGAATAGGTGGTGAAGTCTAGGTGGATTCATTGGCTTTAAACCGCAGTAAGCAGTTCATGTTTCCCTTTTAATATTTGGAGGTGTGATATTTATTAAATCGAATGGCCGAATTGAAAATTGAACACCCAGAAATCCCCATCGCTCGAGTGGTTAAGGGGTTAAAAGACGTAGTAATAAAGTGCACATTTGTGAATCAATAAATGACTGTTTTAACCAATGTAAGGAACATGATGGAGGGGGACTGGAGAAAAAATCTCTTAAGAAGTTTTCCAAAGGACCGGAATTTTTTTTCTTAAACATGAAAACCTTATATGTGTGGAAAATTGGGCCAATTTTGGGCCGAGGGACTGAAAAAACCAAATTTCTCAAGCCACAAAATTTCTTAAGAGGATTTCACTGTAGTCATTATACATATATACAATGATGTTTTGGCATGTGACTAGTGGGACTACACTCGACTGAAAACATTATATAAAATATATGTATATTAGAAATACATTAGATAAAAGAGATCATAAAACTAAGATAAATTGATGTACATAGCTCTAAAAGGCATCTAAACATGTACGTAATATTATATGAACAAGGATAATACCATTAGCAGATTGTATAGTCACCCCATATGTTTAAGGTTAGATGGCTTTATGCCAAGTAAGAAGTTTTCTTTCATTTGTCATCTCATTAAGCTTTTGAGCAAGTTGTATTTGAATATTGCGATACTGATATGGCAAAAAGCAAAGTTACATTTACTTAACGTTCCTTGCGACAGCTACAAGGCTTTTTGGAAGATCCATACATAAAACCCTTCAGGCTTTTAAGTATGGATCTTCCAAAAGCTTTGTTCGGTTTTCTGAACAACTCATGTAGGTCTAATAGAAATCGTTGTGCCTCCCTTACTATGATAGTTAGAAATATGATCTAAATGGTCTTAGAAAGAGAAAACACCAAACTTCATATTCAAATCCAAACGTTAACCACAAAATAATAAAAATGTACACTTATATGAATCCAAAATTTCCCACAGAAATTAAAAAAAAATTATGAAATTAATTTTCTATTAATTATTTTCACATGAAACGACAAAAAAGTGAGTTGACGATAATGTTTATAATGCATTTGCCTAATAAAATATGTGTGTTTTTATTTTTTTCATTATCTGTAATTCTAGTTTGAAAAAACGTAACATGTGCCATTTTTAAAACTTTTTTTATGTTTGCATTCAGAATTTTTATACTTCAATAATTATATGTTTATTTCGAATTATAAAATTTGAAAACATATTTTATCTCCTTTCAAAAACAGTTTTTAGTTTTCGGATGCGTTCATAAATATTCTATAAATTTGGATTTTATTGCAAAGTTGAAATATTTTGATCGTCCGACAAAATAGGCCCGAAGCCCGAGTGGTTAACAATCAACATCACATTACGATCAGTTAAATCCAACTTTTTATCTTTTTTTCAGTAATAAATAGTTATTGTCAGATCAAAAAAATACTATATTTTGGAAGAAGCCTTAAAAACAAAAACAAAAAACAATTTTCCGCCATTTCAGTACCGATTGTGTGAAAGATTAATTGCTTAAGATTGCATGGCATCATTAGTTATTATTATAGCTATAGGATCCTCGTGAGGAGATGTGCAACCAGGCCGCCGTGATTCCCTTCTGCCAACCAGACCCTGTGGTAGCGGAATCAGATATTCCGGCTCGCCGGCACAGTGTTCCTCCGACGCTTACAGCCCACACTTCACTTTCACCAGCCGATACATGACGGAATCCACCAGTGCCGTCTAAGTGGAAAGAATACAAGCACATTTATTAACTAATTTAGTAACTCTCCAAACATGCGTGGGTAAGAACCATACTAACTTGTCTAACCCACAAAAAACTAACTTAAACATTTAAGTAATACGCTACTCTAGTGCTACTGTAGTAATACGCTACTCTAGTGCTACTTTAGTAAGAGTGCAGTGAAAGTAGTGCATTACTCCACATACGCGTTGTGTTAACTCAAAACCTAAGTTTATTTAAAATAATCCGCCATTACCGCTATTAGGTACCTAATTCCACCGAGCGCGAATTACTACTCTAGAGTGACTGTGTGTGTGTTCGTTCTAGCCGCTCAGCGCAAGTACTCACACCTTCCCGCCGACACAATTCAGGGCAGCTAAACCCATCTCGCCAGCTACTTTATAATGGACTCCTGCGATACATATGCATTCATCACATTAGCAAACAATATTATACGTGATTTAAATACGACCATCATGGATCCCACTAATAAATTTACTAAAGAACAAATGGGAAAATTAACGCCTCAACTCTCAGTGCTACTAGGCAATATTAGTTTGGTTTCGACAAAAGTGGGTTTTCTTGAAGGTGAACTAAATGCCTACAGGAACATATCACCTAACCATTCAAAACAATTGTCAACTACCAACATCGAAACGGAACAACTAACAGGAATCTGCGAAACTTTGGCGGAAATGGACGAGAGAAAATCGCGATCTAAAAATGTAATAATGTTCAATGTTCCTGAAAGCTCGGGCAATTCTCAAACTGCAGCAATGAGTGAAGATCTGAATAAAGTCAAGAATATTCTTAACAATGTTGATAACGTAGATACCTCGGTAATTAAAGTGTATCGATTGGGCAAAAAGGATACTAATAAAACACGCCCCATCAAGATCGAACTGTCCGATAAACATCAAGCCAGAACTATTCTACAGAAAAAAGGAATACCGTATGGAAGTGTAACTATCAAGACCAAGAATGACTTAACAATGCTTCAACGGCAAGAAATACAAAACTTGTGGAAGGAGCTGGAGGATCGAAAAAGCAAGGGAGAAAATAATTTAATTATTAAATATTTCAACGATAGACCTAAAATTATAACCAATATACCAAAAAACTTATAACCGTGCCACGTTACATCTTCTACCAGAACGTCAGGGGACTTCGGACTAAACTCAGTGACTTTAGAACTAATGCACCCACCATCACACAGGACATCATCATACTCTCTGAGACCTGGCTGGAACCATCGATATACTCAGCGGAGCTCGGTCTACCTAACCACAGTATCTACCGAGTTGACCGAAATCGGAACACCAGCTCTAAATCAAGAGGAGGAGGCGTCCTGATAGCAGTTAATAAAAAAATTTCATCTAAATTATTAAAAAACAAAAACAATGATGTTGAGCAAATTTTTGTAATGTTAAACGATAAATCCAAAAAAACTATCATCGGATGTGTATATATTCCACCAAATTCTAATGTAATAATGTATAAAAATCACTGCGAAGATGTTGAGCTACTCAAATCTAACCACCCTAATCACAATATTATAATTTGCGGTGATTATAACCTACCCAATTGTAAATTTAATGATTTGGATTACTTACCATTAACGGCGTGCGAGAGTGAAATCTTAGACATGTCTAACTATTTAGGTCTATTTCAATGTAACAATGTGCCGAATTGCAGTAATCGGACTCTTGATTTAATTTTTTCTACTGATAAGGATATACAAGTCTATGAGTCAGCCGAATCCTTTGACCCAATTGATAATCACCACCCTCCACTTACAATACTAGTACCCAATACAATAGAGTGTGCCCCCTTAATTAAAAATTGTAGTCGTAATTTCATTAATGCTAATTACCAGGACATTAATCAAGCACTTAACAAAGTAAATTGGTCTGTTCTCAAGGAAGGTGATCTCAACTATAGCGTAGAACTATTTTACTCTCAACTGAATAGTATCATTTCCGACACAATTCCTCTAATTCATCATAAAGTACGAAAGTATCCGATATGGTTCAGCAAAGAATTAATTCAGTTAATTGTTGTTAAAAAAGAAACACATAAAAAATATAAAGAACACAGAACAATTCCCAACTATATGGCATTCAACAATATTAGAAGAGATTGCAAAAAAATGACAAAAAGATGTTATAATAATTACATTAATTCGGTTGAGAACACGATACTTCATGATGTAAAATACTTTTGGAAATACACAAAATCAATGAAAAACAACGATGCTGGTATTTCCGGTAATATACGTTACGGACAAAACAACTCCAGTAAAATTTATGAAATTGTTAACATGTTTGCTGATTACTTTAAGGACGTGTATGAACCTGATATTCCTGATGACTCAATTCCGTACTTCAATTCGGATATAAATTTAAACTTATCGCAAATACACATCGATATTGAAGACATTATAGTCTGTATTAAATCACTTGAACCCAAAACAAGCTCGGGACCTGATAAGATTCCTTCCATCTTACTTAAGAATTGCGTCCAAAGTTTATCTGTTCCCCTTAATATACTGTTTAACAAGTCTCTCTCTACAGGACACTTTCCACAAATATGGAAACTTAGCTACCTAACTCCTGTATATAAAAGTGGTGATAAATCCTTTGTTGAAAATTATCGGCCTATCTGTATTCAATCGTCTATACCTAAACTTTTTGAAAAATTGATTCTTAAGAAAATCAGCTTCTTTGTAAACCCTTGTATCGCAACTTGTCAACACGGCTTTATTTCCGGCAGATCAACTTTGACTAACCTAACATTATATGAAAATTTCATTTCTAATGCACTTGCCAACAAACAACAAGTCGATTCTATATACACCGACTTCAGTAAGGCGTTTGATAAGGTCTGTCTTAAAATCCTCATTAATAAACTTTTGAAACTCGGCATTAATGGAAACCTTTTATCTTGGTTTAAGAGTTATTTACTAAGGCGTCTGTTAATTGTCTGTATTAATGGTCACTTATCCTACACGTTCGAAGCTACCAGTGGCGTGCCCCAGGGTTCTCATCTTGGTCCTTTACTTTTTAATTTATTCATTAATGATGTATCAAACATATTCACCCGTGTTCTCATTCTAATGTTCGCTGATGATATGAAGATATATAGAATTATTGATAATATCGAGGACTGTCTGTCACTTCAATCTAATATTAATAGCTTTTATGATTGGTGTCTTATAAACAAATTAACTCTCAATGTAAAAAAATGTCAACTTATGAGATTCCACAGAAAAAAAAACCCTTTGTTGTTTACCTACTTTCTCAATAATCACATCTTATTATCTGTTGATGAAATAAGGGACCTTGGTATAACCTTTGACACTAAATTAACATTCATTAAACATATTAATAATATAACCAGTAAAGCAATGCAAATGTTAGGATTTGTCTTACGGATTTCAAAGGATTTTAAAAATTTAAAAACTGTCAAATTACTTTACACTTCACTTGTTAGAAGCCAACTAGAATTTAACTCCACCATTTGGAATCCTTACTACAGTGTGCATGAGAATTCCCTTGAGCGAGTCCAACATAAATTTTTACGTTATATTAATTTTAAATTGGGAATATTCATCGAAAACATTAATTACCCCTCTCTGTTACAATTATTGGGACTCGATACATTAAAAGAAAGAAGAATTTGTTCAGACCTATTTTATTTATTTAAAATCGTTACCAACCTGTTGAACTCCCCTGAACTTCTTTCGTTAATATGTTTCCATGTACCTAGTCGATCAGTTCGTTTCAAATTAACTTATCATTGCAACAATACAGGATCTAACGCTGAACTCAATTCTATAATGAATCGCCTGCATGTACTTGGAAATAAATATGTTTTGGATGAATCTATAAACATTGCTAGTTTAACCTCATACAAACACTACTTAATCAAAACTGTCTGTCAGCGCTTTTCAGCTTGATTATAATCAAATACAGTTTTAAAGTATTAATTTCTTAATACATATTGTCAGGGATTTATAATATGTTGTATTGTATTTATAATAACCTACTCGTTGTTGTTTTTATGTTGATACTACAATTTATATTGTTCTTTTTTATGTATTTTATATTTATATTTTTTTTAATATTTTTATATTTTTTTATCTATGTATATTCTGTATTCATATGTAAAATAATTGTAATATTTTTGTAAAAGCCGCTTTAATCGGCGTTAATAATAATAAATAAATAAATAAATAAATAAATAATTGCTATTAAATAAGGTCAGTCGGGGGAAGTGTGTCTATCAGGTTTTATGAGAAAACTATGCAATTTGTGACTGTGTGCGATATCTAGGAACATACTACGTATTTATAAAATCTGTTGCTAGTGCTACATGGCTCTGTGTGTGCCAATTTTATTCTGACAGCTATTTTATTTTCATGGTGTGTTTTACTCATCCGAAATAGTAAAACCCTTAGTAGTATTTATTGGCTTGTTTTTAATTATATTGCGAAACTGCAAGAGCATATTAATAAATTTCTTTATTTATTATTAAAAAAATATAATAAGTAGATGCACTTGCCCCATTTAACGGGGTAAATGCATCTAGATAGCTTTTACAGTAAGAGTAAAAGAAATTGCTACAGTTAATATAAAAAAATGCGTTTGTCAATCAATTTAACTGCCTGTTTTACGTTACTTCTAACTTTTGCTTTTACAAAATAGGTGTCTTTAACAAATATATGGACAATATGTCAGAGTCCTAAGGGGTTAAAAGTAAATAATTGATTATTAAATGAAGAAACACACTTTGTAAAACACCACTTTATTAGAATTAATAATTATTTGACAGCCAACCAGGTTTCGCTTAGCTCAAGCTTCATCAGGGCTATTATATTAACTAAAGGTAATTACATACAGACACATATATATATAAGAAATTTAAAAAAATGAATGAAAGAGATAGCAATACAATAGACGGCCCCCTATTGGTGCCAGTAAGAATACGTCAAATAATTATTAATTCTAATAAAGTGGTGTTTTACAAAGTGTGTTTCTTCATTTAATATATAATGTCACACCATAAAGTTTTTGCTTCCTTCGATAAAATAATTGATTGGTTACCTGGAGATTCATTTCCCAGGATGAGCCAATGGGATCCTTCGGGCATAGCTCTGGTGACATCCTTGCGGACTATGATTTTACCGTGACTGTCTACGGCCCAAACGTGTTCCCCAACAGACAGCTGCTTTAAGCTGCCCATTCCAACCGTCGCTTCCACTACATGCCAGAGGGTACCTGAAATAACACAACAACAAATGCATTATTAATCAATTCATATCAATATTGCAGGGTATCTTCTTGTAATATACCATTATCTCAACTAATGAACCTACTAACGAACCTACTAATGAACCTACTAACCTGAAAATTTCGCTTTCTTTTTTGGAAAAAAAAGGTGTTATTTTTCGACAAAAGCAGCGAATTTAGCTTTTTGGTCAGTTCTCAGTTATTTTTCAGGTTTTTCAAACTAACTTTTTGAATATTCACAATGCAAACAATAATGCTTACACATTGGACGGGTTCATAGAATTTGAACAATTCGTCAAATTTCAAAGTTAATATTCAAGTTCCGTGAAAGTCCTATTCAAGTTCTGTTACTATCCTAAGTACTGTCCTAAGTACTGTGAAACAACCGAGCCATGATGAAATAATAATAGAACTTGAATAATAGTTTCACAGAATTTAACTTTGAAATTTGACAAATTGTTAAAATTCTGTGAAACAATGTACTTATTGTACCTTTTGCGTTAATAACAATAAGTGGGTATAAGCAGGACCAAAGGTTATTTCTCAGCGACATTTCGCAAGGACATCGGTGTTGAAAGCAAAGGATGCACCAATATACATAAAATCCTAAGTTGAATGTTGTTTTTCTTTTGTCGTGTGACCTATACATGTACGTATATCTACAAGAACTCCATTAGGAACATTTTAAATATAAAATAATATACACGGTATCTGGAAACTCGTAGTATAAGCTAGAAACTGATGAATCTACATCATATTTAGAGTTGATTTTGCAATAAAACTATTTTTGATTTACTCGAAAACTAGTTTTCGAGTAAATCGAGTCCAAAGATGGAATTTTTTTTGGTCAAATTAAAAAAAATCATTAAAGAGTGGATATAAGTTATATTTTAAAATGCGTTGAAAGGTAGACGCAGCTCCAAAACCTTTTTTAATCCTTAAGTAGTAAAAAAAAAATCAAAATGCTGGGATTGCAACAGTTTCCCACTTGTACTGTGTATAAGCAGGAAACTGAAACTTTATAAGAAAATAGTAATGTTTGGATTTACATACCGACAGGATTATCGACTGTGATGCCCATCCTCCAGTAGGACTCTCCTTTTCGTCCCACGGCCCACACTCCCGCGCTGCCCAAACTAATGCCAGCCAGTGGCTGAGTGCACGTCACGTGTTCCCATGAACTTCCCTGTGATATGAAAATATAAATAAATTTAATTACACGATAGAAAATGTTCAGCTAAAATAATACAGTGAAACCCTCTTAAGAAGTTTTCCAAGGGACCGGAAAAAACAAACTTCTTAAGCAGGAAAACCTCATATGTGGGAAAAATTGGCCCAATATTGAGTCGAGGGACCGAAAAAACCAAACTTCTTAAGCCAGGAAACGTCTTAAGAGAGAACTTCTTAAGAGGGTTTCACTGTATATGGAAGTTATGCTTTATTCCTTCTAATATTTACCATCAAAAGCATTAAAGTCAACAGTCGGCACTAATAAAATACATATATATTTTACACATAAAACGTCACTAAATGGCTCAACACTGACTTTAACTCCTTTTTTCCAGGAGTCCTATTACAGAGTAGGCTATAATTTTGGACAATAGTTTTATAGTTGGGGTTTGGTGAGTATTATATTAAAAAAAAAAACATTTAAATGTACATATTATTTTCAAAGATATACCAGTTTAAAACAAATTCCATTTTCTAAACGGGATCCTTGTTTTTGCCCGCCTGAAGTGTGTTAATATTGCTGGTCTTTCAAAGCTCTTGGTATTTTTGTGAATTTTCTCCGTACCCTCTCTATTAGATCTAAATCCTTCACAAAATATGGGACTTCATATTTGGAAAGCATATTCCAAGAGAGGTCGCACAGGTTAGGTCCTGATGTCATCCTAATCATGAAATGGAATAAAATTTATGAGGATACTTACAGGTTGACAACCTTAACTTTGCAATTGGTGGAGTTGTGTAAATTTATTCAAAACAAAAAATATTTAAAAAAAATAGTTTGATAGTTCCTCCTTTGGCCGCCTGCAAGGGTAAGTTTGAAAAGGCTGTTGTAGATAATTAAAAAGTTATCTTACCGCTGGACAATCCTTTGAAACCCCGGTACGAAACAAGGCATCTCCTGAAGAAGCAATGGCCCAAACAGATACAGGTCCAAGTTTCTGTTTATCAGGAGACTGCAAAATAACAGAATTATAATAAAATCTGAACATCTGGAGAGAACATTTGAACATTTGGAGAGAAGAAAGTACTAACTTAGTTAAAAATTAAAACTACACATTTACTGTCAAACTATTGAGCGCATCAGCAGAATGCTGCCTGCTCATTACATAATAATAATAATCCTACAGTGAAACCCTCTTAAGAAGTTTCATGCTAAACAAGTTTGGTTATTTCGGTTCCTTGAAGACTGAATGGCCCAATTTATTCCATGTATAAAGTTTTTCCGCTTAACCCGTAGCGGACGGCAAAAAATTTCAATAAATAAAAAGATTTTTTTGTTAATTCCAATACACTTGTTAAAGTAACATTTTTATATTTATCTTTAATTAACCTACTAGAGGTAATATCAGGAGAAAAAATGAATATATTAGGTCGGCACTGCAATTGCACTACAATTCTTCAACACTGCTATTGCAGGGCTCCAACCCTTAGGGTTGAGATGTTTTTTAACCGGTCCCTTGGAAAACTTCTTAAGAGTTTCACTTTATAAAAACCACTTGGACCCATAACCTTGTTAACACGGCAATGTAACATTACTAGACATACCATGACGTATGAGGCATACCTGAGTTATTAAGAACATAGAAATAAATAATTTGATTAACCCATAATATGCTACCATGAGCATATATATTATGTATGCATCCAGTTTGTACTATTTGTTTATCTTAATAAAATATAATTATAATTGATTTTTCAATGCCTGTCTCACTGGGAAATTTCTGTGTCGAGACAGAAGTAAGAGGTACCTACATAAATAATAAGCATACTAAAGTTAAATACAGTAATATATCTTTTCTGCTATGCCATGGGCGTACGTGCCATGCATAACAGCTATCCTAAGTAGCTATGTCAGGTGCGCGGAGAGGTTAATGCAAAAAGTGTTTGTTTCATTCATAACTGAAAACCGCACAAGACTTAAGCATGTATTTGTAGCCCTAAACTAAACACTTCTTTTGCCCAACACCATTGTACACACCAAGGAAAATACTTCTTTAATAACCTACCAGTAGAAATTAGAAGCATTAATAACAAAGTACAATTGTTGAATTCTATCAAAAAGTATTTTAGAGATATAATCAACGGGAAAACCACTGCTTCCCCTATTCCCACATAGAATGTCACAATAAAAACTAAACCTTTTTTTCTTTTACTGAGTACATGGATGTTTGTGTTTTTTAGTTAAAGGATCTTGATTATGTGATTTCTGTATATTAACTATGTATATATTAACTGTACCTACCTATATATGTGACACACGTGACTGTATTAACTGTACTATGTGAAATGTAAACTCTTCTTCCATCCACAAGCAAATGCTTTTAATGGAAGATAAGTAATATTATAATATGTTCCATTTTTTAATATCAATAAAAAAAATTTTAATCTATGAAAATGTTAATATGTATGAATTTTTTTTTCTGCATCCTGTAAAGCGGTGCAAAATGAGATGTGGGATTATAAATAGGCTACGAGTGTGAATGAATGTAAAAAAAAAAGATGTAAGTAGAATACCCATAGCGAGACATCCAATATCTTAGTGTTGCCGAGTTCCTGCCAGGGCCCGGCGGTGTTGAGTTGGGCGCGGCGGAACCACCTCCTCCGCCGAACGCAGTCGGTGAACAACTTCCGGCCGTGGTATGCAGACGGGAAGTCTGTGGCGTACTGCCAGCCGTCACGGTCCACTCCACCCGGAGTGTGGAAGTCCACGATCCAATCTGATACCTGAAATAATCACATTTACCAGTTACAGTGGAAATCTCTCCAAATAAACTTTGTAAGTGGAAGTATCTTTTATGTACACATAGGTTAAATTTTGTTTAACAAAATTAGTTGGGCCAAATATTTTGGAATACAACTTTTTTTTACATGTGAATAATGCACAAGAGTCCCAACTACTACCAACTGTCTGAAGCCAGTGAGACTATGGCATCCCCAATTGGAGTATGTCGTGAGGTTGAAGGTAGTGGGGGAGGGGAAATGGATGAGAGGAAGGTGGGAAAGTACCTGGCTATTCAGATCTGGACACCAAACACTGCTAAATCCATTTCAAGCAACGTTTCAATTGTGAATGGTGGTCTTTCACCAGAGCGATACTGATAGTATCTTCCACTCAGGAACATGTGCTACATATATTATTTTTAATGAATTAGTTCTGAAACAACACAGCTTAATTAAATAAAATTACATGATCTCCGGATTGCTAGTCGAGAGCTTTACCATGACCAAGAAGGCTGTCGGTATGTATATATATATATAAAACAATATCAATTACCCAATGCCAATGTCTATTGATAAGTTTAGTCAGCTCTCTGGTTCTCTTCTGCTTGCCGGTGGAGTCACTCCACATGTATCGGTCGGTTGGGAGCCCTGACCCTGTATATCCCGACAGTGGATTCCATCTTTGGTTTTCATAAACAAAATAGTTTTGTGTGTCAGTCATTTGATTTATTCCCTCTTTTCCTTTATCTAGACCTGTAATCAGAAAAAATGGGTAAAAAATGACTATGTCATTTTAAATCATCAAACCTTAACATCTGGGCGGACACTGCTGACAGACAAAATATGTAAAAAAAACAGTCTTTAATCAAAATATGTAAAAATGAGATAATGGACTTTGAAGTTTTGCATCTTAACCATTACTATGAGACAAAAATGTGTTCCACTTCCGTCACAAGTGAAGGTTTATCTTCAATCTAATTTATGGCTTTAACCTCTCATCTGTGACATGCCCGTCGGGGTCACGCAATTTTTTTTTTTTTTTTTAAATGCAATTTTAACCCTTGTATAAATAAACTGTATGAAAGACAAGTTCAGAATCGCTTGTGTCAATATCAATCTGGGACATAAATTATATTTGATTATTGTGGCTACTCTATGAAATTTGCGGGTCACTTTTAGCAGCTGTCAATGGCGGAAATATTGATATTTTATGTTTTCAAATGAGTATCAAGGTCATTATTTCTTTAAAAACTCCTTTGAATAGTTTTTTTTCATGTTGGGTATGTATTCAGATTTGTGTAGAAATAATAAAATCAGTTTTTACATTTGTATGAGTATATATATGTTGGCGTGATATAATTTATTTTAAAACTTCTTATTTACACTTATATTTTAATTAAACTAATTACTTTTTGTGAGCATGTAATTCTTGTTCTAAAAGTATATCTCTTTTATCTTCATATACAATCTTCCTTTATATTATTCTTCTCAT
This sequence comes from Limnephilus lunatus, assembly GCA_917563855.2. NCBI lineage: Eukaryota > Metazoa > Arthropoda > Insecta > Trichoptera > Limnephilidae > Limnephilus > Limnephilus lunatus. Next base: position 69,614,190 of record OU830598.1, on the reverse strand, counting down.
TCATTCATTAGTTAAATTTTAAGAACTGTTCAAATCCCAGGCAAATAATTATCCCAGATATTCTACGGACTTACGTAATAGGTACTATATCATGTAATAACTTAATTTAATATTCCTTATAACTTGTAAACTTATGTACTGTGTATATCCTAATAAGCAAATAAACAAATATATTTTTGAAAATTGTTTCCAAAATGGGAATTGATTTGTTATTTTTTTGTCAGGAAAAACTTTTTACGATATTATCATGTAATATAAGGTCAGTGGTTGAGTGGGCATAGCGCTTGGGTCCCACCCGGGCATCGCGTTTTCGATTCCTCGGTTGGCTAAGTCCTCCATCACAACACAAGCAACATTTTCGGCTTTCTGTGGTGGTAGTAGGAGATTTTCAAATATTGTTGGGTTATTCGTAACCTGGGAATGTTTGTCTTTCTTTTAAAAAAAAAGAAAAACAAAAAAGATATATATTATCTGTTAAACAGAAAACAATAAAAATAAAAACAATCGCTTTGTTTTTATATCTATATTTGACACGAACCCATCACGGTAATTTTAGTAGGATTTTCGAAATATCATCCCATGTTCAACAGGTTAAACAATAATCACACATGGATTTCAAAAATTGTTTTAAAAAACACATCACTACTCTTACATAAATTACCTCAGGGCCTATGTAATCTTTGGGGAAGCTCTGTGGAGGGTCTTTTTGTGGAAAGAAAGGAGTGAACCTGAGCCTTGAAGAGACATGTCATAGGAGGGAGGAAACAGAGAGGCCGGCAAATCATTCCACAGCCGAGCTGTTGAACTTAAGAACGAGTCGTAGAAACGACCCGTGACAAATGTCAACTGTGTACAAATATTGGGTTTCCAATTTAGGAGTTCCTTTCAAAGTTTATCATTATTGGCTGGGATACGTATTTAGGATTTGAGATTTTATATATTATTATTTTACTTTAAAAATCCTCAAATACATTTCATATAAATATTGCGGGAGAAACTTAGCAGTGCACGGGCGAGTCGCTCGGGTACAGAGCGGGTACGGTGCTGCGCAGGGGTGCTATTCCCGCAGAGAAAGGGTTAAATATGGATATATAAATGAGTACCATTTTTATAAACATGCATCTACACTCTGACATTAACTAGTAGACAAAAATGAGAGCTGCAATCTTTTAAAAAGGTGTCAACAAGCACAAAGACGTCTCACAAAATATTAATTTACGTTTAAAAAAGCATAATGGTCCAAGGGCATATTTTTTACTTAAACCAAAAGGTGTTTAGAATTTAGTGGTACTTTCAGAAAGGAGATGATAGTAAATCATATTCAAAGAAAATTTATGTTTAAACTTTTTATCATTTAACGCTTTGCAATTATGTATGTACATGGAAATGTGTTTTTTAAATTTCTGAAATTTACGAATCAAAATAGTAACTTATTAGATGTTAAAAAAAGAAGAAAGATGTAATTCACAGAACCAAATTATAAGTTAAAAATCTAAAAAAATCAAGTCATGCTGTTTTCCTTGTTTTTTAAAATGAACTGAACACTTCATATAAATAAATACAAAGTGAGTAGCTTGATGTTGCCACGGTTACCTTAGTGCTGCACTGGTCCATGGTTTAATGTTCTACATAATGTGTATTTATGATTGCTAACCTTTTAAAATAGGTCCACCCCATCCACCGGTGTATACCCAAGGGGTATGTTCATACGAGATACCCCAAATGATCCCCTTATTACATGTCTCAACCCTCCTTAAATGGCCCCCCATTGACCGCCAGACCATTTCATCCGTTCCCACTATCACCTGGAACATAAATTGCAAAAAATGTTATAAGATCACATCTGAGTCACCAATCCCGAACACAGTTTTAAGATATTTATCAAAATTTGAATGAAAGAAATAAAATTTATTTTACTTAATTCATACAAACTCAAAAACATACAAATCTTTACCTCCATATTCCGACTTTTAAAATGCATATCTTAAAACATTGTTTGCGAAGTTGGTGACTTTTGTCTGAATGTGGATGATAACATTATAATACTGTATTTATATCCAAATTTATTTTCAGATAAATTTTTAAAGCATAGCGTTTCACAATATTGAAACAATAATAATATTCAATTTTTTATAAGAAAAACTATATTTTTTATATCTTTTTGAAGGTTATTCCCATCAATGTAATATATATCATTGAAGAAAAAGATAACAATAATAATCTAAACGAAAACATGAAAGAGAACAAGACACAGAAAAAGATAATGGTCGCAACTGGGACTCAAAACAAAAACCTCTCGTCTAACCGGGACGTGTGCATTTACCATTTCTGCCACTGCCACCTTCTGTCACACCGTCATATTAGTCAATCTCATATTTAAAATTTTAGAATTAACAAAAAAAAAAAAATTCCATTTTATAAAATTGGTATAGTTTGACAAGAATGTGTAGAAATTTATTAATTTGGAACTAAAAATTTTCATTACTATGGTAACACCGAAATACTTGATTTGTCAATGACATTTCTGAATGGCTCTTGGCTTTATTGACTTAAATTGTGTAGAACACACTGAAAATCGCTCGTTTAATTTTTTTTTTTTCATTGTTTGCCTGTGCATTGTTTGAATTGAATTAAAATTAATAAACCAATACGTAGTGGTGCAAGAGAAGTTATATACTGCGTTTTTCAATGCTGCCTAGCTGAATATCGCGCGACAAAGCTTCTAATCCCCCAAAGATCTAATTTGGAAGATGTTTACAAACGAACTGCAGAAATGAATGGTATTTAGTATGGTTTTTTTAATAAATTTCATTAGTATTACAAGATTTATGCCAATTTTCGAGCGATTATAATCATTACAATCTAATTTGAGGTTATGCTTAAAAATCTGATTTTGACACTTCTATTTGACAGTTAATATGCGGCCACAGGAAAAAGGGAATAACCCAATTAAAAAAAAAAAATTGCAATTTATAAACTCATACAAATGTAACTTTTTTTAAAATTTTCTCTTTCTTTCTTTCTAAATGAATATTATCTAGTGTGTTTTTTAAATATTACATTACTTTCTATAGAATAATAATTTTAATGACGTTTTCCACACACAGGTAAATCTGAATCAACGGTAAGATGAATCGTCTAAGAAGGGGAAAAGGCTGAAGGAAAATTTGAAACACCTGGAAAACGGAAAATAGCATAATAATAATAATATGTAATAGCATAAAAGTGCTGATGATTGGAAAAACTGTTGCAAAACACGTGATGAAAATTGAGGCAGAATATTATGCACGAGGCAGTACTATATATGTAGATATCGATGAACTGATAATACGTTAAGATGAAGATAGAGAAGAAGAAGAATCACATGAGGACGAAGACAACAATGTCGGGTGTTGAATTAATAGACTCAAAATTTTAATTACCTACGTTTTTTATACCGAAATAAATCCCCACTTAAAACTTGTTTTGTTTTATTTTACTTCCATTAAATTCCAGTTTTTTGTACAAAATTTTTTAAAGTACAAATACGTTATGAAATATGCATTTTGGCCGAAGTGTTTTAAAAAACATACATTCATTGTCTTATGAGCCAGCTTGGTGTTGCCATTTAAAACCTAAAAAACGATCGCAGCGCCATCATTTATTTTCTACACTTTCTTGCCAAACTGTAAAATGGAATTGGTAAATTTCTGGTAGTGCCAACAACCTTTTTTCATTTTCCATGTCTTTTTATGACACAACTGATTAAATTATTCAAAATTAAAATATTTCTATGAAATCTACATGAGTTGTTCCGGAAAGCGAACAAATTAGCCTGAGGGATTAATTAATTTTATAACCTAACTCATTTCTTTTATTAACATCGTATTGATCACAGTGGGTAAACAATGTCTCACAAACCCTGAGCCAACATTTTTGCTTCACAATTTAAATTACAAAAGAAAGAGAAGGGCGAAAACACATCTCAGTATTAACACGCCCTGTTTCAATATTCATGTTATGATTGTACACACGCAGGACCATACACTATTATGTGGTCAGCATCGGTCTGAAGACAATGAACAAGTATCTTATACAGATAGTGAATTGACAAGCTGGACCGATGGTTCATGCACGGTGCATAGAGAGAGACTCTTCATTCATTCACCTACTTATTACCATATGCAACCGACGTACGCATCGCACTATTTCCAGTCTCAGACCTGCCTTATTTCAGTAATGTACGTAAATTTCCATGCTGTTTTGTTTAAATTGGCAACGTGGTTATTTTGTCAGAATCATTATTAACTTGATAGTGACTGATTGATATACTTACGCTTTTCGACTTATAAACTATGCGGAAGAGGCGCAGAGATCCAGTGATGTGAAGACTTGCAACACTTTCAGGTTCGATCCGATGCTCGTAGAATGTAAAATGAGATCCATTTGTCCAAATATTATAACCCTTGTCCATTGACACAATCTACAAAAAAAGTTATGATTAAAGTTTATTGTTAAGTGATGAAAATTAACGTATTATAGGATGTAGTGTTTTGTTCAAACCTTTATGTGGAAATCCTGTCCAGGTACGAGATTCAACTGTCCTTGTCTTTCTTCAATTCCCCAGTCTCCATCTCGCATTGTATTTCTAACGATGATTCCTTCAGAAAATCTGGATAAGTGACAAAATTAGAAGTAAGAAAAAATAGTTAAAATAAGATGGAGGAAGGAACTAGTGCCGGGGTCTGTCTGCAGGGATTGAGGGAACTCAGTACACCTCCAGGAATACTCTGCACACTGCTTCAAGCTGAGATGAAAGCAACCTTTGCCTGCGCACAGAAGAATGTATGTATCAAGTACAGGAATAAGAACTTAAGCATATGTTCTGATAACCAGACCGCCCAGAAAATAACCGATGCGTATCCAGATTGATGATGAAATGTGGCTATTCTTGAAGAACTGACAATCATCAATAAATTAACCCCTTTTTGGGTACCAGGTCGTAAAGGTATTGAGGGTAACGAGCCAAAAAATGACGGACAAAATTTACTTATATTAATAATGATCTATACACAATAAATAAAAAGAAAGAAAGTCATACACATTTCAATGTAAGGTAAAAACTAAAACTTAATAAAAATAGAACAGGATATTAGCGATGAAATAATAACTTGACTGCATGGATCAGAAAATTCAAATTGACGTTACCGTAAAAATGGTGTTTCTGGATAAAATCAGTATGTATTCTTGTAGACTTACTTGTATTCATAAACATGATTTTTTTTTTCACTTTTGTCAGCTACACGGAGTTCTTAATAACAAACAAACGATAAAAGGTTAAATTATTGAGAAAAAAAAATTTATTGCCACAATTTTAAAATACATGTTTTAGGTTTTTTGCTGATTTTCAATTCGTTTTAGCGAGACAATAATAATCATTTAAAAAAAAAATTTAAATGCAGTTCTCATTTTCTTTTAAAGAGACAACTTTTGAGATATCAGGCATTTCTGAGTTTAAAAGCTGAAATACAGTGAAACCCTCTTAAGAAGTTCTCTCTTAAGACGTTTCGTGGCTTAAGAAGTTTGGTTTTTTTGGTCCCTCGGCCTAAATTTGGCCCAATTTTTCCCACATATAAGGTTTTCCTGCTTAAGAAGTTTGTTTTTTCCGGTCCCTTGGAAAACTTCTTAAGAGGGTTTCACTGTAATTGACATACCCTACTCTACATCCCGTTGCCAAATGTTGAGGACATACAGCAACTTTACTGTCTCTTTGCTGGGTGTATTACGAGTAAATACAATAAGTATTTAATTAGAGTGCAGCATACCTGGGATTGAAATGAAGAGCGACATCTCTGATTTCTTTCTGTGTTTTGTGCTTTTGTTTAATATGGACATGCCCCTGTAGGTTAATTGTAAGTCTATCCACATTATCATGAATGCACCCAGATATTTCAAGTTCTGTTCCTGCTGGAAAACTGTTTTGTAACTGAGCTGTGAATCCATCTGTCGATGTGTCTTTCCCAAAAACATCAATTTCCTGAAGAAAAGTAAAAAACACATATTACATACATATTTATAAACTATGTAATACAAAGCTATGATTTTGTGGTTTGTATACTCCCTCTTCTCTTACTCTAAATATTAGCAAAATTTAAATCATATTATATTCTAGACATTTATAGATTTTACACCATGGTTTTTTAAGCAGTCACCAAAAATATGTACTTTCAAAATTATATTTTAATATCATTACACATTTAATTTAAAACGGAGTTCTATAAATTAAACTTGATAACAGCAAAAACATTTTTGTTGTTGTTTAAAAACATTATTTCAAAGGAAAATTATAAAGTTATTGTTTTTTATGATGCGTTAAAGATAATTTACTTAGGTAACATTATCTTCTTATTTAATTTCACAATAAAAAGCTTACAAAAAAAGGTTTTTTTACACTTCAAAACATAGTAAAACATGTTTTTTTTAACCACTTAAACATGATTTATTTTTATATTTGGGACATGGCATCATTGACTGATGAACCTTGCAATTTTTTTTAATGGCTACCCCTTTGAAAGAAAATGTCCTTATATATACAATCTGCTTAAGTCGATTGCACAAACTATAAAAGTTTATTGTTAACAGAATGGTACAAGCGCAGTTCCCCCGCGTTGTTCCGGGCTGCAGTCTGCAAGGTAAGAACAGCACTGCAGAAGAGGGTAATGGATTGTTGGAAGCAATACCTGAATGTACAGGCCATTGTCTTGGCGATCGATGCGACAGGATTGTGGATCCCAGACCAGGACATCGCCGGCTGCAGTGGTTCCCCACAGCGAGTCAGTACTCGGTCTCCCTGATAAACCATGGACCTGGCATGTCACTGTAATACATATATGTACATATTATTATTGAAGATAATAAATTGTTTACAGATTCTCAGAGCCTTGTGGGTATTCTATTTCTTGAGTCAAGATTTCACTTAAGATCAGGTTCAAGATAGAGTCACAGGCCACTTTTTTATTTCTTATATTAGCTCCACATAGGAAAGTGGAAAATAATTCCCCTCAAGGCCTATGTCATCTTTGGGGATGCTGTGTGAAGAAAGGATGTAGGATGGTGTTTTAGGTAAGGAAGGAAAGGAAGTTCTGCCACCAAGACCCGGGCAAACCATGAACCATCACTTCATGATCCCGGGCACCCCTGCTAATCAACAAATGTGGCGAACCACTTGGGATGACCAATGGCAGAAGTGTTGGTTATATATATTCAGGTCTTTCGGGTGGTTTATGTCACTTAGGATTGTAAGGTGAACTATGAGGACCTTGATACCCCTCACACTGCATTGATGGTGTCACACACCTCGTTAAAAGCACGAGCACTTATCTTTTGTACCGTTGCTTATGTGTTGTACCATCACACCACGCTATCAAATATTTCTTCCTATGGTAGGATAGAGGGTCAGTTGAATTAGAGAGCTGCACCGAAATGTCATTTCTTTGTACTGGATCTGTCAATTTGACAGCTGCCATCCACATATTTATGCAGCTCCGTAATTAATGACCCCTTCTCCTGCTTACGGCGGAGAGGAGGTCGCATATCGCCTCAGCAGCGATTATAGCGTATAACTTTGAGCTTCGAGTACATCTTCTTCTTAGGTGTGACAGGTCTGTATGGTGAGCGTTATTGAGCGTGCGGTAATATTTTATAGCTGTGTGACACCTGCTTTATGGTGGCAAGGAATCATGTTACAGAAATTACAATTTTTTTTTTTATTTTGAAATGTATGATGATAACTGTAAGACATTCCAAAAAGAGTATGTGCAATATTTTATGTAGCTCAAAAACCCAGAAGAAACGACATACATCAATAAATTGATATCTAATTAGATTTAGATGTTCTTTGTTTTAAAAATAATGTATGTAAAAGCCCAGCCGGGCGTGAAATTCCAAATAAATATATAAATAAATAAACACATAGCACAAAATTTTTTTTTAATTAAAATATGTTTAAAATGATAACTTGCCATCTACTAAAATGGACAGCCACTCTTCCTGGTCGGTGTCGGAGGCAAACTGGAGCTTCAGGGGACTGGTGAACCTTCGGGGGGCGTAGATGGCGATGCGCGGACATCCCGCTTCAGAACAGCTCACAACACAAGTTATCTCGCTGAGAATCAATGTGTGCTACAACAAACATTTTTATTAATAAAAAAATCCCACGTAAGAGGAATTTTTTTCCAGCCCTTTGGAAACCTCATAAGAGAGTTTCGCTGTATAATCAAGTGGCCAGAGAAGTTTAATTATAATATATATATAAATTATGCATTTATAATACATTTGAATGACGTTATATTCTACACTTTTGCCATAAAATATATTTTCAAATAAAAAATAAATTGAGTGAATATCATTCACACAACTTGTTTTTCACATTTTAAAATCGAGCGTCCTTATTAAAAGACCCTGTACATGATATCAAAACAGTTTTTGATATCAAAATAGTTTATGACATCAACATAATTTATGATATGAAAACAATATTTATAAACAATATTATACAGGGTTAGTAGTAGTGTACTATTAAAGTATCTGCGGATCCTGTATAGTACACCCAGCTTCTGAGAGGCTTAATTAACGCTGGCTTCAACGGAACCCCGTTTCAAAGCTGGTCACTTAGGTCATCAATTTATGATACAAACGGTCTTATAAAAGTAAAGTCACCTTTGTGGTAGCTCCATCAGGATTAAGAATGGTGAGGGTTCCCCCGTTGGATCCCGAGTGGCACTCCAGCGATAGAACACAGTCCTCAGCAGTGCCGGCAGATCTGCCGAAGCACCTCGCTTCTCCACTTCGGACCCAGCTCTTAGTGTCTATTGCTTTCTCATATGCTGTGAAGTCTTCTTCAGGATCCTGCAGGCGGGCTTTCAAGTCATCCAGAATCTGTAGGCGCCAGGTTTGTGTTAATTCTGCCTGAGGCACGCTGTGACTGTCTGCAAACCTACAAAAATAAAAATAAAACATATTTTGTGTTGTTCTACTTTTTAAAAAAAAAGTTTAATAAAAAAAAATAAGGGGTATAAATTGAGGGCTTAAAGTCAAACAATTTTGACTACAAAAAAAAAAACAATTATTGTCTTGTCTTTTTGTATAAACGTTGTTTGACTTTAAGTCGTCGATTAATTGGTATGTGTTTTTGTTGATAACGTTGTTTGACTTTAAGCCTTCAATTTATTGGTACTCTTGATTTATTGGTAAGTGTTTTTGTAGATAACGTTGTTTGACTTTAACCCTAGAAATATTTTTACGTGTTTTTGTAGATAAATTGACTTTAAGCCTTCAATTTATTGGTAGGTGGTTTTGTAGATAATGTTGTTTGACTTTAAGCCCTCGATTTATTGAGAAGTGTTTTTTGCAGATAACGTTGTTTGACTTTAACCATAGAAATATTTTTACGTGTTTTGTAGATAACTTGACTTTAAGCCTTCAATTTATTGGTAGGTGGTTTTGTAGATAATTTTGTTTGACTTTAAGCCCTAAATTTATTGGTAAGTGTTTTGTAGATAACGTTGTTTGACTTTAACCCTAGAAATATTTTTACCTGTTTTTGTATATAACATTGTTTGACTTTAAGCCTTCAATTTATTGGTAGGTTTTTTTGTAGATACATAATGTTGTTTGACTTTAAGCCCTCGTTTTATTGATAAGTGTTTTTGTAGATAACATTGTTTGACTTTAAGCCTTCGATTTATTGGTATGTGTTTTTGTAGATAACGTTGTTTGATTAAGCCCTAGAAATGTGTGTTGTATGTTTTTTGTAGATACATACACATTATTTGACTTTAAGCCCTCGAAATAATATATAAGATGACTAATAAACCAACTACACAACAAGCATAAAAAAGATTTTTTATGTAGGTACTATCATCAAAAACATATTTCTCATTAGTACAAAGAAATTAAAATATGCAATATGTTTGAATAGAAGATATCAATGATGAGGAGATAATATTAATTAAAAATGGTTCTCATCCACAAGGCTATCTGTTCAAACAGCAAAAAGAGGAATTACTTGATATACATAAAAACTATTTATTAAATCATTTAAGAAAAATAAATTATCTGCGACACACTTACCAATGTATGGTGGCATTACGTATTATCCAAAATAAGTTTGGATAAGGTTAGGCTTTCAAAATTATCTTTGACAGGGCGAAAATTATACCCCTAACATGTTTCGATTTAAAGGTTAAGTAAGATGCGTTTTACCAATGCGGCAGTTGCGTTGGATCCAGAGTGCATCCTCCGGCTTCCACAAGGGTCCAAACTGCATCACACTCGTCCCAGTAGAGGGCTGCGTGATCACTCTCATCATCACCAAACATTCCTGAGTCTGTATCAAACACACTGCTGTCAGTTTCCGGATGAGCTTCCATTCCAACCTGAAAACAAAACATTGCATACAATGGCATTACAATATTTGCATGGCTTTCATATCTTTTCCGTCAATATTAATTTTATCAGGTCTATATTTTTGAAGAAGAATATAACAATAATAATCTAAACGAAAATATGAAAGAGAACAAGACACAGAAAAATGGAAAAAAGATAATGGCACAACTGGGACTCGAACCCAGAACCCCTCTTCTAACCGGGACGTGCGCATTAACCGATTTCGCCATGGCCACCTACTGTCAAACCGTCATTTTAGTCAATTTCATATTAATACATATCATAGTTAGACAAGAGGTTCTGGGTTCGAGTCCCAGTTGCAACCATTATCTTTTTCTGTTTTTCTGTGTCTTGTTCTCTTTCATATTTTCATTTAGATTAATTATTATTGTTATCTTCTTCTTCAATGATATATTACATTGATGGGAATAACCTTCAAAAGTTATAAAAAGAGAGTTTTTCTTATAAAAATTGATTACTTATATTTATTTTTTTTGAATTGAATTTCACATCCGGCTGGGCATGTTAATTTTTTTAATTGCAAAGGAGCTCGATGTTACTATTTTTTACAAGTACTAAGATTAGCTTTATTAAGCAGTGCCCTTGAGGTGATTTTTCACAAAAACGGCGCTATATAAATCGTCCAAATATTATTATTATTATTATTAGCTGTAGAAGAAAAATAACAACAACAGTTTCTAAAAACAAGTACTTAGAAAACAGGTAAATTAAGTATACTTTCGAATTAAAAATAGTAATAAGTCAAAAATAAAAAAAATATCTGAGTAAGAATTTCGAGTGTAAATTACCCACCTTACGTTCGATGTTACAAATTTGAACCTGACGCTCGCCGGGTTAAAAAAAAGTGTCTGTGGCAGGCAGGCGGAGTAGATTTTTTTTCAAACCTAGTTTTATTTCGAAATTGATGAAATTTTGCACGCCTGACCTTCAAAACAAGTCATTGTTTACAGATTTCGAAAAACTCTACATAAAACCCGGGCAACGCCGTGGACTTAAGCTGGTTTCAAATAAACATTACATCAAATAAATTTACATCCCATTCTTTTCCTGTAAATTTAGCATTTTCCTTCATTCTTCATGATGCATTAACTCAGTTAAAAAATTGTATCATAAAAAGAACACTATAAAAATTGTTAAAACAAGAAGCGAAATTCTATCCTACTTTTTTAACAGTTTATTTTTGTAAGGAGAAAAACAGAACAAAATCAATACTCACAACAGATCCGACACTGCGAACAGGACTCCAAGCTCTGGGATTTTTCAGAGTTGTTTCATAACTCTTCCCTGTGAGATCAATAATCCTGTTGGAATCATCCGTAGTGGTTTGCACATTTGACTTTATACTGCAAGTATCATCTGAATCGGACCTGTTAACATGAATGCTATTAATTGTTTTTGTGTTTAATTCGTAGAACTCCATTTTAATTTTTAGAAATTTAATTAAATTTAAATTTGATATGTTATTATCGAGTTCTGCAAGTATTTAAGAATGTATTTTAGTTACAGCTGTTTCGACTTGTAAGGTCATTTTCAAACTGTGGTGAAGCCACGTACGGATGACTTATTTATAACATTTTAAATGTCAATTTATGAAGGTGTCAAAATTGATTTATTACCGGTAAATCCAATTTGCAGAGACACTAATTGAGAGAGTGATTAAGTGGGATTCCGAATCTTTCCCTTTTTGGTTTCACTTGCACTAAGTGCAAGGGTTTTCTTTATTGATTTAGAATGATGTTATTTCTATGACTCATTTAAGTGCATTATATTGTTTAGGTTTGGTAAAAATACTAAGTAGTGGAGAATAAATAATTTTCCTTACTTTATTAATTAGTGTTATGTTGGGGTCATTCATTCGTTTATTGATTTCTAATTGTTCAAGCAAATTTAATCTAAGACCAACATGAATGCTAGTAAAAATGAGTGCTGAGATATTATTATTAAAATTTTATTGATGTAGGACGCTAAACTGATTAAACTGATAAAAAAAATTCTAACGTGAGGTAAGAGAAATAATTATTGTATAGCTATTGTTGGCACAGGTGGTATTTAAATTGGCTGCAAATTCGACATTTTTTAACGAAACAAGATACTCTCGTCGAATAAGAAATATTCAAAAGAAACATACGTTGGGGGAGTAGAGCTGGTGAGATGGGGAGGTTTGAGTGGGAGAGTGCGCGGGGCTGGAGCAGAACGTGAAGATTCTTCCCATGAGCCGGGAAGAACAACTGCTTCATGAGCGCTCAATGGCCGGTTCTGAAATATTCAAATCAAAGCAATCACAGAATAATCTATAATAATTTGCCGTGATATTCTGAAGGATATAATGATATACATACCAAAGAGTTGAGACTCCTATGTCTTCCTCTTGGAGAACCTTTCATCAGACTAGCTGTACTGGATGTGCGGCTCAAATGCAGCGGAGCCTGAACCAGTCTCCAGTTTTTACCGCTCAGCTCTGATACGTTCACGCCGTATCGCCAATAAACGCATCTATCAGCAGCACCCACTCCAAACACTTGATCGTTAGCACCGATGGAAATGTGTGCCATGTTTCCGCCAACTTCCAACCACCCCTTGCCAATTGCAAAGGCCTCACTGGTTCCCGCACCTGCTCCATTTATTCCTTTTCTGAACCACACACGACCATCTGTACTGACGCTCCACACTGCATCGCAACCGACGGATATAATACTCAGCTTGGTATCTTCTGGGGCCTTGACTTCTAGCCAGGATTCTCCCATGGGGCAGTCGCGAGTGACTCCCTTCCTGACGAGGGCCCGGCCTGTCCACAGCAGCACCCATAGTAGCCCAGTGCAACCGACAGACACCTGCTTGACTTCACATCCCGGGGGCACAGACACGTTGGTCCAACGCAAACCTTCTGGAGCTGTAGTGCATGCACCACTTCTGAACATCACCTACGATTGCAGAAGAAATGTGTGAGACGAACGAGTATATAAAACAATAATAATAAGAATATTTAATATAACTTACCCTGCCATGTGCCGTAATGGCCCAGACGGATAATGTGCCAGGCGGGGCATTGGGAATCTTGTGACCTCCGATAGATACATCGATGAACGGTTCCTGAGTAGGATCTTTGTGAAGCGGAGCGATAGCACACCAGGAGTTGAGGGCGCTGTATCTCCGATAGCGCACCCACTTCCTCCTTCTCACACAAGACTTCCACTGCTTCTTGGGGCCATACTGGGCTGGAAAATCTACAGCATAAGACCAACCATCATGGTCCAAGGGTTGGCCATCCAGTGAGAGTTCCAGCTGCCAATCTCCTTCCCACTGCCAAGCCATGGAAGGTAATCGTATTCTGTCGATAGATCTGTCTTGACACCCATCTTTGGTTGAGAAATGGTAGCGATCTGTTGGCAAAAGGCGACCACTAAAGCCCTCCACAGGCAGCCACCTTTCGTTCTCGTACGCTTCTTCCTTCACTCGGATAGGTATTTCTAATCCATGAACATGGACGTATATTTGTCTGTCGCCACCCACAGCCCACAAGAAATGAGGAATTGCCGACAAGTGCTTGAATTCGAGGCCTAGATACATAAACTCCCTCCACATCGACCCGCCAGTGGAAAGGACATACACTCTGCCTTCATTGTTTATAGCGAACAAAAGTGAACTAGGCATGATTGCTTAAGTTTAAAACTTTATCATGATACTATTATTATTTCGTCAATAACTTAGTCACACAGACCGAAAATAATATGACAGCTACGCTATATAGCTACAGAGAATCATTATCTGTCAACCATCTGTCAACCTAAACGTCAAAATGAGAAATCTAGAATACAGGGAAAATTTATTTTAGTGGTATCCGCAAATTTTTCCTACCTGGACACACCGAATTGTATTAACCAATGGTAGATTTGCATTTTTCTATGTAAATTCAAATTTCATGAAGCGTTTTGGCTTAACAATATGTACCTTACTGTAAAGTGACGTAAGAGTTACTTTTGAAACTCACAGAAGTCATAGATAAACTGAATGTCGAGTTGAGTTGTCACTTTGTCAGTTATTGAATTGAATTTAAAAAAGAGGTTTATTTTATTTGTAATCATTTATATATCTATTTAATTAAGTATTTTAAATAGTTTTACATATTAACAAATATGAAGTGGGAAGAACTTGATAACGACATCAAGACGTTCGAGAAAGATTGTTTGTCGCTTCTAAGAGATATTGAAACTAAGGAGTTAACATCTCAAGGTTTGTTTATACATTTTCAACCGAAATTCGTTTAGTACAAACAGCAATATTATTATTTATAAAATTGCACATTTTGGTTTATTTATTAATTTAAATATAAATTGTGTAACCTTAAATTTAACTGTCTCAACATTTTTTTGATATCTAATATAAATTCAATAGGTACATTTGGTTTACAATGTACCTACCTATGATTTTCTATTTCTTTACTTTGTTGAAATGTTCTATTTTTTCACTATAATATAATTTTAAAAGAAAGTTGTCGAAATATAGACATGGTGGTTTTAATATATATTTGCATATTCTGTATTTTATTGATTCAGAGAAACACGGAGATATTGAAAAAGAAAATACAAATCTGCTGAAGGAAATTGAAGAAGTGAATAATGAAAATTCGGTCTTGAAGTTGGAGCTCTCTGGGATCCTATCAGTAAATGTACGTAGAACTTTGGTGCAATTGTCAAAGTCCCCCTCACTCATGTTCCATTTTACTTTGGGTAAAATTTCCACGATCTGCGCTTACTTCTAAATATTCGCAAATTGTGAAATTACACTTCGTTTTAAGAGATTTTTTTTTTTTAGTTCAAGAAACAACTATTTACCCATCTTCCATCTTTACCCAAAATAATAATAATAGTAATAGTCAAACTTGGTTATAATGAACATGGGAGTACTGATTAAATACATTCAAACTTGGTTTCGAGCATGAGGGGACTGACTAAATATATAATCCTCGCTTTCAAATGCAGTAATTTCCTTTTTTAGTACTTTATCAAAATCTTTCTCTTCTTTAGTATGTAGGGCAGGGGTGGGGAACCCGCGGCCTTTTGGTGCGGCCCACCAACACTTTTGGTCAGTGGCGGCTGGAGCACTTCTTTGGTGGTGGGGATCGACATTTTTACGTACTGTACCGTAATCTCACCACCCGTAGAATATAATATAAAATTTCTCAAAAAAAAAAAATTGATGGTCTAATCATACTTATCAGATATCTAAACATAAAATAATATAAAATGTCTATAGATATATACCAATTAACAATATAGTATAATAAATATAACGCGTACGTTGCAAGAATATTATCGAACTTAATTTGAATGCGAGCGATTCCCACCCGAAACTCCGCAAACAAATGGTTCAGTAGTTTGTCGTGGAGATTTATTGGATGATCCCCATGGTATGTGAAATTCACAAACCAGTGCGCGTGCACGGTTCTCGCGGATTGCTTACGATCGCGAAGGAAACGAGGGGATAGCTCTGATTGTCCCCCAAGTGCGCAGTAGCTTCTGCGCACTGAAAAATGGACTTCGCTGTTCTCATACACTGTACGCCGTTCGCTATAAGCGCGTCGGGTCTTATTTAAATCATTCGGAATAATTTTTTGTATTTTATTTCTGCAAATGTTAATTACTTTTATGTTTAAAGAATTCATTCATTTTGGTGAAGAAAAAACATCGACTGTTGTTTCCTTTAGTAGGTTTCGGATGTACCTAACTGATGGGGACTGTCCCCATTGTCCCCCTGTGAAGAACCGCCACTGCTTTTGGTGCATCGTAATAAGAGAAATGAAAAAAAAAACTTTGAACGTGAGAATGGTTTTTTTTTCTGGTTTGTCAGATATATTTTTTAAAAAAAGATACAGGTAAATATTCGAAACAAACGTCAACGGTTAATACGCACTTTTTTTTGATAAAACCTTTAGCTTCATGTCATCATAATTTTAAAAAACATCCCAGGTTTTGAATGGTTTGAGGGCAAGGCAGGGTTTATCCTAGCGGGTTTGTGTAGTTATGATTGATTGCTATGAAATAAATATTCCGTATTAACCGTTGACGTTTGTTCCGAAGAATTACCAAAGATACAAAAATTTTACAAAATCATATGAAATGATGAGTTTTTTTTATGTAAATGCAAACCTAATTTCAGTTGTAATTTCATCTGCAGACCCATCGCGAAGGAAACCATTATCGAGTTCCAAGTGTAAGATATGAAGGTTGCAGACTATATGCTGCAAATATTAGAGGAAAACCATTTTCGTGTTATTCGCACATTAATAATTAAGGCTGGGGACTCGCACCTTTACTATCTCATCTTTATTCAGTAAAGTTAAAACCATTTTTGTGTTCAAATGTCAGTTGCGGTTAAAATTTCAGTTGCGGTGTCATCTGCTGACAAATTTGAAAGGAAACCGTTCTTATGTTACTAGTGGATTGTAATATTCTAGTTGCATATTTGCTGCAAAATTCGGAGGAAAGCCATTGGCAGTTATTATACATATTATTATATTATATATTGTATATCACTTATAGTATACAAATGCAGTTATGAAATTCTAGCTGCAGACTATGTGCTGCCAGAATCAGAGGAAAACCAGTTTCATGTTCTGTGTGTAGTTTCAATTAAAGCGAGTTCCAGCATAAAAATATACTCTTAAATCAAAACCAGTTTCGAGATAAGCTTCAAATTCGATTTGAACACCACATACCACAAAATTCGGGGACATAATAATATAATATATTGATGATTCTAAGACCCCCCCTCCTCGGGCTGGGGTAATCATAGTGCGGCCTGCGGGTGATTCAACAATAATTCAAATGACCCCCAACGGTTCCCCACCCCTGATGCAAGGTATAAGACGTCACTTCCTGCTGGATTTGTAATTTTAATTCTTCCTGTAATGTCAAATCTTTTTTCGATGGCGGTGAATCTAAGCTCTTCTCTACTATTTCGTCCACATTTTTGTTAGAGTTATCATCTTGAATAAGTCTTTCTACGATTTTTTTTTCATTTCTAGTTCTATAACTTTTTTCTTTGGCGTAGTAAATGTATCATCACCTTGATTTGTATTTTCACGATATTTATTTGGATTCTAAAAGTATATTATTATAAGTATATTCCTGTTACTACAGTGCGGCGTTCTTTTTTCGTTGCTCGCAAGATAATTCAGTACTTAACACTGTCATTTAAAAAAAAAAAAATTATTTATTCATTTTGTTTAACAGTTTTTTTTTTAGAGAAAATGTGTCCTTACTGGGGTACTCCGTTCTAAGGACACACTGTACACGTTTTTTTTGTTGAAATATAAGTAAATACCTATGTTAAAATATTCCAGAGGAAAATTATCAAGTTAAATTTAAAAGAGAGTACAATACAGCATTGATATTTGTTAGGTTGCAGAATTTTGTCTATATTTTTCCTTCCCATGTCCATAATCCATATCTTTATGCTTCTTTTGAAGTCTGTTATTTTTTACTGGTTTTTATTGAAATAGGAAGTAAATCAAATAATTTTATAGAGAATTAAATAATTTCACGAGTAAGCAACTTCTCTAAAACAAACTTTAGTCTTGTTTCAGCAGTTAACAGGGTCGAATTTCTTCTGCATATTGCCTCTACAGTTATGGCTGCGAACTATTAATCAAGTCTTATATTTTCGACCGAAAAGGTCACTCAATTTTATGTCCAATTCTATATCAATTAAAGCTTTATCGATACACACTTTCAGCTTATAAAATATTTCTATCATAGCCAGAAGACTATTCCAATGTGTGCGGCAATCCAAAATAAGGCTTAATTCTTTGCCTGTATCTTCCTTCACATGCCAACGACTCGCACGCACACGCATCACGCATTTAAGTACCTACTCATGCAACAGTGCGATTATTTTGCCAAAAATTGGCATCACCGGATCAGTTATCTGTGTAACAAAATTTTTTACAAAATTGTACCTAGTGTAATAAAATTTTTAATCTGTCCCTAATGGGGTAGGAAATTACCACCAACTGCACGCCGGGCAGCCAGCCGCTGTGCTATGCCACCACCTTTGTTTGTTTTTACCCACTTCAAGAATAATTACCAATTTTATTTTTTTTTTTCAAACCCAATGATCCATTTATGTATTTGACAATCGTAATGACAAAATTATTTGCACGTCATACCAGTGAATCATCCTCATTATAACAGCCAACAATTATGTAAAAATAAGCCTGAACTAAAATATCATTTGATAATTGCTCATTATATCAAGATCAACTGTAATTTGATCATTTATCTTGCTATTTTTGTGAACAGCCCTCTTGAAGCACCCTTGGCCCTCTACCAATAATATTGATGGTGAAATAAATTAAAATTTTAGGAAAATTTAAAGAAGACATTTGAAAGTCTCCAGGAAAAGGTGAATAAGAATGAATTCTTGTGCCTCAACCTTCGGAGTGGGATGGAGGTGCGTGAAAATGACAGTGTGAGAATGAAAAAAGCCAAGTAAGTGCATTCCTTCTATTTGTCTTATTTCTCACATGCTTAATCAATTCATTCAATTTATTTGGTTATATTTTTGAACATATTTAAAAATGTTTGTGTGACAATTTTATAATGCGTAACGATAAATTATTGAGCTAAAAAATTGGCCTTCACCACTGCATTATTTTTGTACCAAAAATTGAAAATCTGCATTGGTGTACTAAATCTAATGTAACTTTTGAACCATATATTCAAATCAATCATTTTTTTAAATAATGTTTACATATTAATTTAAGGTAAATTAATTTAAAAAATATATTTTATGTGAGTAGTAAATAAGGAGAGAATTATATATTTTTTTCACTTTTTATTCATAAAGGTACAAAAAAAACCTACTATTTATATGCATAAGTCTAACATTAATATTTTTTTTTTTTTACATAATTATTTACCATTAACTAAAAAAAATAATTAGTTTTGATAGTCCTCAAAGCAATCAGGGACGTGAAGGGCCACTGCCACAAGCCTTGAACCACTCGCCATTTTGAAGAAATTAAATGGCGGTTGCCTGCTTCAAACATAATCAGGGAAAAAACTGAAGAAACATTATTGCCAATAATATGAAATGAATGCTTCATTACCTACAGAGCTTTTGGCTTTTAAAATTTTATTCGAAGGTGTCACAGTTATGTTCGTTTTTATTTTTTTGGCGGACCTACTCTAGCCCCTTAGTGAGCCGGGGTTTGTGGTCAAGTACCTCAGTTGCACACCCGACAGGGAGCCAGGGTTTGTGGCCAATGGGTTATCATGCTTTATAAATATATTGGTTAGTTGGTCGAGCAATGCAAAGTGATAAATAACTCCTCCAAAAACACTTAACATAATGAGATATGATATTTTTATAATTAACATTGTATTTTTTTCAGCGAAATGTTGCAAATTGGCAAAGAATTCACCCGTGTTAGGTGGGACTACTCGACACCACAGAATATCTGCAAAGGATGTATCCTTTTCAAATTGAGTTATTTTACAAGTCCTTTTAAGCATGGTTTTCAGCAACTTCTCAATATAAAATAATACCAAGTTATACACTAGTTAGTTTCAAGTTATGTATTGGAACCTTATCTAGAAAATTTATATTTGGGGAGGAAGGTAAGTTTTTACCTGAATGCTTAAAAATAACCCCTTTTAGGAAATTATTTATATTTTCCTATAGTACAAACGTACAGCTTTGCAGGTTCATCTGTTTTTACATAAGTGGTTTTATGGAATATATACTACGATAACAAATCTAATTATTTTGAGCGTATTTGAGAAGTGTTCACGCTCGAATACTTTCTCTGTCTGGCATTGGTTGTCTCTTACTACCGCTGCCGTTAGAGGCAGCGGGCCAATAGGTACCTATATAAAGACAAGCGTACCCTTAGAATTTAAGTTTACTTGCCAAGTTGTCTGGGGTAACTTCCGGGCTCTATTGGGGAGCATACTCGTGAATCTTTTGTATAAAGTGACGAGTGATTAAAGGATAATTGGTGTCCTTTGGGGTTATTATTGTGATAATAACCATAAAGCTTGTACATTTAAGTTACTACCGTTTTTACGATTATTGAACTGTTTACTTGTGTTAATGGCTTGTACCCACCCAATAAAGTCTCATTTGTGTTCAAGAAGAAAAGCGTGGATTGATTTTATTTAATTATCCCGCTATACTACCATAATTTTGGTAACCGGATAACTTAGAATCATGCAACTTAAAAAAACCTTTGAAAAGTCATTGAAGTGATGAAAAAAAAATAGGTTTGACGACCTCCGTAGTCCAGTGGCTAAGACTCTTGACTCACAATCCGGAGGTCGCGGGTTCGAACCCGGCGTGCGCAAATAAATTTTATTTGATTAATTTGTGTTATTTCACAATTAATTAATTTAAAATAATATATAGTATATTTGCGGCACGTTCCAGAGTGGAAGATACTACCAGTATCGCCCTGGTGTAAGACCACCATTCAGAATTGAAACGTTGCTTGAAAATGGCTTTAGCCGTGTTTGGTGACCAGATCTGAATAGCCAGGTACTTCCCAACCTTCCTCTTCCCCACCTCCTTCCCCTCCCCACTACCTTCAGCCTCACAACATACCCCAATTGGGGATGCCGTAGTCTCACTGGCTCCAGACGGGAGCAGTTGAGATTCTTGTGCGATTCACTGTAAAAAAAAAAAAAGGTAATTTAAATTCTTGATTCACTGTAAAAAAAAAAAAAGGTAATTTAAATTCTTGATTCACTGTAAAAAAAAAAAGGTAATTTAAATTTTTTTTTCAATAAATTTTGCGTCATTCGGAGTTATCATAGAACCATAATTTTAAGTGAGGAAAACTCTCATTAATAAAGTATTGTGCAGAGTTTTTGCAAGTTTAGAGTAAAGCACACTTGGGGTGAAATATCAATAAATCTTCTGTATAATTTATAAAGTTATTATCTTGTTGGCTTACAATGAGTGTTGTCCCTTTGAAATATTATTCCTTAACTTTTAAATCCAGATTTTAGCAACAAAGAAAAGAAGACTCTGGAAAGTTTTGAACTAGACAGAGACACAATGTCCGAGGACGAAATACAGAAGTACCTTTGGGAACACATTGAAGCCAACAGCGGAGCCGTATGGACGGATCTCGTATCTCTCTGCGACTTAGATGTTATTGAAAACAAGGAAAATGTTTTTAAAAATTAACCAATACCTCAAAAAATTCTTCTTACGTGTATCAAAATATGATCTGGTCACTAGAGCTCTATTGCAACCTCTCTTTCTGTTACAAGCATCAATAATAAAAACAAAGGAGGGTAAATGTTCCGCTATTGAGTCCACGCTCAAAACACACTTTAAAAAATTAAAATAAGTTGTACTAGGTAGATAATAGTTAGTAATAAGTAATTCAGTAACCGAAATTTAAAAATATTGCTTTTTAATGATTATTTTGTTAACTTTAAAAATGCGAAATGTCATTTTTCAAGGACCGCCATGTTATTAATTACGACGATGAAATATGCACCTTTAAAAGGAAAAATCACTCTCTGTCAGTTACACAGTAGTAAGTACGAATTTCAATCTTCGAAAATGATAAATAATGCGTATTAATCATTATTTTGTTAGGTTTCGTAAATTCAAAAAATCATCACTTATTACGCGTGCATGACGCGAGACGCAAGCCTATATGAAATGTGAAACTGTTCCTTAAATATACCAAACCATTCACAACTGTTCCATGTGAAACATGTTTTACATGCAATTTGCAAATGAGCCAACCTAAAAATAAAAAAAGCATTCACGAAACGAATAGCTAAAAGCGATACATAGACGATATTATTACGAAAGTACCTGATTTGCCAAATTACGTATGTAATTACTTTAATACCTAAAACGAAAATAAATAAAAGAACACGCACGCGTTTTTCTTTTCAATAACACCCAAGTTTTGAAAGGTTTGTACTGCAAGTAGGATTAGTATTATAGACAAGTTTGTACCTGTATTTATAACAGAAGAACATGGAAAGAAATGTCACTTTCTTTTGTATCACAAATCATGTTACACAAACCTAGCGTAGCCGCTAAACTACTTGAAAACTGGGATGTTTTTCTTGCCTTGACGCGAGCAGGCGGTATAAAGGGGCACTTTCTTTTGTATCACAAACCATGTTACACAAACCTAGCGTAGCCGCTAAACTACTTGAAAACTGGGATGTTTTTCTTGCCTTGACGCGAGCAGGCGGTATAAAGGGGCACTTTCTTTTGTATCACAAACCATGTTACATAAAGCCGCTAAACTACTTGAAAACTGGGATGTTTTTCTTGGTAGGTTATTTTACAACAATTTATTGTTATTATATTATTTGAAACAACTGGTTACGTAAATGTTTTTGAATTTTTAGGTTGGTAGTGTGTATTGTATTTACAATTTGCGTATTGCAGTTTCACACGGCACAAGAATGGCCTTCTTATTTAAAAAGATGGCGGTCCTTGAAAAATTACATTTCGCATTTTTAAAGTTAACAAAATAATAATTAAAACGCAATATTTTTTAATTCCGGTTACTGAATTACAGTGAAACCCTCTTAAGAAGTTCTCTCTTAAGACGTTTCGTGGCTTAAGAAGTTTGGTTTTTTCAGTCCCTTGGCTCAATATTGGTCCAATTTTTCCCACACATAAGGTTTTCCTGCTTAAGAAGTTTGTTTTTTCCGGTCCCTTGGAAAACGTCTTAAGAGGGTTTCACTGTACTTATTACTAACTATTATCTGCCTAGTACAACTTATTTTAGTTTTTTAAAGTGTGTTTTGAGCGTGGACTCAATAGCGGAACATTTACCCAAAGGAGACTTGAACATTGTGTCGCCAATATCGTTCACCCATTCACAGCGGAGCCCCACCTTTATTTCTACCTGCACAACGAACATTCATCTGCTCCGCCGCTTTGATATTCTGTACAGTTTGGTTGTAGCTCGGCATGCTTCCATGCCATATCTCCCTTTGTTTCTATTATCTATGGTTACAATATTATTTATGAGAAAGTGGGAGAGGTGAAATGGAAATGAAGAATCGGCGATATGATTTTAAATAATTTTTATAATTAATAAATAAATATTTGGACCTGTGTATTGATACTTTGTTTTTGTTTTCACTGTAATAACAGTTGTCAGTGTGTTTTTATCTCAATATTTCTTACAACAGCTGATAAGTAGTTTTCGTTAGGTTCAGCAAACTTGACCAATTGTGTCCTTTAGGGCCCTATTTCACCGGGACACCACGGTGGCGCAACCTGTTGGGCCACCATTGTGTCCGATGGAGTAAGCTGCCTAGCGCTATATATATTTTACTGTTTGGCACCCGTCCATGCCACCGAATTGTGCTG
Organism: Limnephilus lunatus; assembly: GCA_917563855.2. NCBI lineage: Eukaryota > Metazoa > Arthropoda > Insecta > Trichoptera > Limnephilidae > Limnephilus > Limnephilus lunatus. The sequence continues at coordinate 69,590,382 of OU830598.1, read as the reverse complement.
ACACCAAGCAGACACCGAGTGAGAGATCCTCCTCAAAAGACTATACATTTGGTATAATGTAAATGAATCACAAGGAAATAATTGATTAAAATATTTATTTTAACATTGAACAGAAAAATTAACAGTTCATAGAGAATGTGACAAAATATCATGCAAGGAGCTTTAATTTATTATTAATATATTATTTAAATCTGAAATAGGTATAAAATTGTTATGAAAATAAAATATATGTATTTAAGCCAAGTGAACGAGCCTGAAAGAGATTATCTGACAATGTTCAATTTTTGTAACAAAAAATAAAACATTACGAAACTAAACACCAAAAGCACAAATATCCCAAAAGTGGCTATCAGGATTCCCAGTAGAATTAATCCTCCTGCTGTCAAAATTCCACCTGAAAAAAAAAGAAGTTAAAATATTCCACAGCAAAATTAAGTTCACAACGAAGCTAGAAAACCAACATAAAATCCTGCCTTTTATAGATGTAGAAGTGATGCGAAAACAAGATGGTAGCCTTAGCCTAGTGTTTATAAAATCAACCCATAAGAATAGGTATCTTTATGCTAAATCGCATCATCATCCAGCGTAGAGAAGAGGACTAATCAATACGTTGGGACCTGAACATTCGGAATATGCGAAGAACTAAAAATCGGATTGGAGCATAAAATTAACCGATGCGTTAGAGCGAAACGGTTACCCCGCAGGATAGATAACGCAGATCATTAACCAAATCTACCCTAAATGAAGACAGAATTAAACAAAAGGCTGCGCTTTCTCAGATGTTCATAATGTTACTGACTTACTGGATATATTCCAGGATTAAAGAAAGCATCAAAACTCAAGACTCTTCAGAATAATGAATAAAATCCAAGACCTTTTGAGGCCTGCAAAAACCAGTTTCTAACTGCAGTTTCATCTTGAGAGAGGTGGAGTTTATAAACTCAGCTTTTCCAACTGAAGTTTCCTCTTCAGGGAGGTGGAGTTTATAAACTCAGCTTTTCCAACTGAAATTTCATCGTGAGGGAGGTGGAGTTCAGCCATTCAGACAAATCGGCAATTGCCAAACATTTAATTGAAACCTGCTATTACTTTGGATTTGTTCCTGAAGTTCTGGGAGAACTCAAAACGCATTGAGCATACCAATAGCATAAAAACCCCTTTAATATTAATAGAGACAACAGGGCTATGCTTAATAGTTCTTGATACTTCTAATAATATCTGATATTTGATAATTACACAAAACTAAATGCCGAAAACCATATTAATTTAACTAATTACATACACTGAAATACCGATCTGACCTGTTGGGGTGTGAAACACGGTTTCGTTTCTGCATACATAAACACAGACTTCACTGCAATCTACATGCTCATGATGGATACTGTAATGCTGTCTGAAACTTTGGCTAAAGAAAGAGGAATAATACCACAAAATAATCATGATAATAAGTTTGGCAATGAAAATCTCAAAATCATATCCAAGTTAAAATGCAGTTTATAGATGAATGCCGGCTATAAATTATATGAAAAATAAGATTATTCAAAACTAAATATCCATCGTATCAACAACCCTAACACGGATGTGCAAATTAGTAACCTTGAATAAAAGTTATTTCAAGTTTTTTTTCCAATTAAATAAATACTATTTATGAGAAATATCAAACGTCACATTTCTTGCTCTCAGAAACAATTAAAATATGGACACAAAACTTTAAACATCTTGGCAAGTTACCAATTTGCACATTCCACATTGTTCGTTTGGACATAATAATAATATTATGTAATGATCTTGGTAAATTTGTAAATTATCTCCGTACACATAGATAACATTGGATGGGCACAAGATTTGGCTTGCTGATGTTTTTTGTTACATATCTCAAATCATAAAAAAGGACTGCGCATAATGACAAATTAAAACAGGGAATATGGAATTACAATATGAAATATGTACCAAGTTTTTCTTTCTTTCTAATATGACTAGATAGTCTAAGGCCATCCGCTCATGGAGAAACTGAAAAAAAAACAGTTGGCAATCGCTATCCACAGGAAAAGAACTTATGCACACAACCTTTGAGTTATTTGCGATATGTCAGATCAGAAAAATATCGATTTTGTTCAGGAGGTTGATAAATTGAGTTGTGCCGTGAAATGAGTTGCCAGCCAGTTTTCGGTTTCTCCATGAGCGAAGGCCCTAACTCTCTACAATCATGACTGATAGAGGCAGCTACTAGTTAAGCAGAAAGAGTGATTTGTCAACAAAATTTAATAAATAAATTGTTTACTTACCTTCAATTATCACCGGCCCTATAAAAGTAACGACAACGGTGGCAACTGCCAATATGATGTACACCAGTATTGGACAACACACAGAAACCAAGAAAAAGAAAGATGGAATCAAAATAATCGGGTCGTTTAGAATTCCTCTCTTAACTTGTTGACAAATATCGTACGCCATTATTTTGTCGAAGAGTGGTCTTAGAGGGTTAGCTGAAATCATTTTAAGCACCAAATAATATTGCCATAATTATTATGTGAATTTTAAATCATGTCATTCATTTTTTAAATGTTAACTTACTCAGATAGGTGCCCATCGTTTTGATAAGGTTGTTCGCCTTTCTAAACTTATTTGTATTATTAAAGAATTGTGAAAAAAACTAGGAATTTCGTGTTTAGGTGGCTTGCTTGTCACCTGACACCACTGCCTTAATAAAAATAATATTTTATTATTGTAGCAATAATATGACATGTCATCACCACACAATAACTGCAAAAAATCTAAGGAATGGGTATTTGTATAATTTTAGTTTAAAATGTAGTTCCGCATATTTGCTAAAAATGCCTGATTGATATCAGCTGACTAAAGTTAAGTATTTTGGTTTTTATGCATGTTACCTTTTTCTATTATTTGAAAAAATGTGCATTTTTACAACGGCAAATGAAAGCAAAAGAATGAATTTTTGCTACAAGCAAAACTTATAAATAATTCCTACTAGCATTTAAAAACCTGCTCCTCAGGTTTTTGCTGCTAGGACCTGCGGGCGGCCTTTGGTTCGGCTTCGCCCAGTTTTAATGTTGGTGAGCATTTTATAAATCCGATAGGAACTGGTTCCAAAAATAGCCGGTTCCTCGGATCCACTGTAATCCCCGGGACAAAATAACCGCCACAGGCATGACGTCATATGTAATATATAGCCGCGTGATACTTTTATTCACAACTCTTAGAATTACCCTTAATCTTTCCATATCCGGAGAGATACTAAAATTTACAAATTTGTAGTAATTATACCTGCCAGGGGCACATCCTCATGTGATCTACTAACGTAAGTGGTGCCATCCTTTGACATTATTGGCTACTTGCTTGAATTCGAAACCGAATTACAAAAGTAGTTTTTAAAAGTTCCGAAATTTAATGATAAGTACGGACAGAGAACGTTTGAATACAACATACCGAAAATATTTAATTTATTACCTGATACTATAAAGCAATGTAATTCTATGAATAAGGTTAAATATATGCTGAAAAATTGGCTATCGGAAAAAAAATATTTATATTTAGATTGATTTGTATGAATAAGGTTGAATTTGTAGATATAAGATGTAAAATTATAACATTTAAAATTTATATGTAACTTAATTATAAGCACCAGCTGACAAGCCAATTCAATTGGCTTAGCAGGACTTGTTTGTGATTTGTAATAACTATTCTTTGATAATAAATAAATTATAAAAAAAAAAAAAAGAAACTTCAAGTACAAAGAAACTGAAACTTCACCTTCTCAAACCTACCTTACACCCAACATAATAAAATTGCAAAATATATTATGTATGTAAAAATGTTTTCAAAATATATTATGTAAAAGAGTTAATAATTAGGTAAATACATAATATACATACAGATGTTAGGGTAATAATAACGTCCGATGGAGATGTAAAGATGACCAAAATCTTAATTTTACTGTCCTGTATAATTTGTCATCTTTCTGGATTGTTTAAAAAATATATCTCAAAATTGGTTTGTATGTAGGAGATTAACAAAAGTTGATCTTGTTTAACAAAAGCGTGTTTAAAATGACTTAAACAAAATTGACAGTATCTTACTTCAAACTGAATAAATGGAAATAAACTTTCTTATTAGATATCTAAGATCCTCCAATACATAATATAAATAAATATCGATTTGGGAGCCGGGTTATTATTTATTGTGTAACCAACACTACCTCCCACCGTAGGTCACCACCTCAAGTGTTTCGGTATGATTGGTGTAGTGTCCGGGTTGCCTACTGCTTAGCAGGCCAGATCGGGTTAGACTGGTTGAGGGAGACCTTTTGACCTCTCCAGCAGAGCTCTCTCGGAACATCATCTTGTACCGCAGTGAGAGGGATGGATTCATACATCCGTCACTTCTGGATACGCTGACCCCAAGATTCTTACCCACCTCTGATACCTTTTTCCTTCCCAGACCTTCCTCGCCTATCTTTTCCTAAAAAGACCCTTCACACAGCATCCCCAAAGACGACATAGGCCCTGAGGAAAATAACTTTCTTCGGGGCCTCCCTTCATAACAGTTTTTTTTTTACACAGCATTCCGTGGAACTTATCCATTGGGAAACCATATTTTACAACAATCGGTTCATCGACATATATTCATTTCTTATGCCAGGTTCACTAAACCGGCCAAATGAGAGCACTGCACTGGATTGATCAGTGCAGTGTATCATCATTCAAATGTATCAAGATGCCAGGAGTTCGTTAAGCAAAAAAATAAACACATTTAGTGCTCATTACAAGTAACTTTCTCCATTATTTTAATTGATACCCTTGAAGGGTGAAAGCCAGGAAATTTGAAAAAAAATTACTTGGCCAATTTGTGCATGCCATCGAGTGCATGCACGAGAAAAGAAAGTAAATCTTCTGTTTAGGTATTTTATTCACAACATTGAAATAATATGGACAGATTGACATTGATTTTATAAATGTTAATTATTAAATAATACAAAAAATAATTTTATTCATTTTTACAACTTTATAAATGTATAATATAATGAAAAAAGCAGATTGTTCTTGAACTTTACTTGAATTACATATTTGAAATAATTATGGACTCTGTACAAATAACGATGGTACAAATAATAGATGCATAGAATTCTCAAACTGTACAAAATAAATTAAGTTTTGATAATGTTAGCTTTTTGCAAGCCAAAACATATAATGGATACAATGATTGCAATCATCATTAATGTTCCAAAGACTACCAGGAGGATGCCACCAAGAACAATGACCCCCGATGCTATAATTGTTCCTGAAATAAAATAATGAAATGTAAATGCATAGCTGCAATGATAATCCAATAATTGATTATAATACAGTTACCTACTCCTCACTTTACGTCCTATCTGTTTAACGGCTTCTGTACCAAGAGCGAGATTTCTCGCATCCTCGGTCGTGTCCAGCAGGCCGGCCATAGAAAAATAGCGAGTTTACTCGCTCTTCTTTGAGCCTCTGTATCATACATATGTCCCGTTTTTTATTAATTTAAAATATGGAACACACAGAGACGACATTGGGATGATTTTGATTTATTTTTTTTTGATTTTGATTTTTTTTTATTTTTTTTAAATAAGATGTAAAAATGATTTATTTTGATTAAAAGTTCACGGCCTGCTGTACACAGCTACACTTCTACCAACTGGCATTTAAAAGGTTAACCGCTTCTGTGCCAAGAGCGAGATTTCTCACATCCTTGGTCGTGTCCAGCAGGCCGGCCATAGAAAAATAGCGAGTTTACTCGCTCTTTTTGAGCCTCTGTATCATACATATGTTCCGTTTTTTATTAATTTAAAATATGGAACACACAGAGACGACATTGGGATGATTTTTGTTTTTTTTTATTTATTTTTTTGATTTTGATTTTTTTTTTATTTTTAAATAAGGTGTAAAAATGATTTATTTTGATTAAAAGTTCACGGCCTGGTGTACACAGCTACACTTCTACCTACTGGCATTTAAAAGGTTAACAATCACTCAGACTTAGGTCCTTTGTATGCAGAGATACTTACAAACTACATGACTGTGATGCAACCATAGGTCACCTATGCTATCCTTTAAAGCTGGTTTCCGTATACGGTGCCACCCGAATTGTACTGAACTTGATCAGTTTTTCAAGTGCAGCTGTGGAATTAACACGATGTCTAGTGATGAAGACAATAATATTATTCTTTATCTTTTCACAGTTTGGATTCACCCATACAAAATAAATGTTAATTGTAGGGCATTTGTAACCGCCAACTACATGGGAATGATGTCAAATTGACCTTTCTTTCCTACTTCAATCCACCCCTTCTCACGGTGACACCCGACTGAGTTTCACCCTTCAAGAGCACGGTCTGTACTCTATGACTCCCCGTGGAGTGCCCCGAAATGGAAGAATCTAATGGTCTTTCTATAAGCGAGTCTAGCCTATATTTATGGAGAAATTTTTATCCCAGAAATTCTCTAGCCCCCCCTCACCTAGGATGGACTAATTTTTTTCACATTACGCCTGTCTCAACCCAGGTATACCCTAGTGAGACAGGCATTAAATAATATAATGTAAACATACTTTATATAGATCAATAAATAAAAAAAAAGTTTTAATGAAAAGACAAATAACTTTGTTTACATCACTTTTATTTGTACACAATCAACATGTTTCGTGAACAATGTTCACTTCATCAGGATCAAACATATACTTGTTTTACATTGTTCACGAAACATGTTGATTGTGTACAAATAAAAGTGATGTAAACAAAGTTATTTGTCTTTTCATTAAAATAAATAATGCCATCACAAAGTGTAAACCTTTCCGAAGAAGTTTTCTTCGAAAAATTAAATAAAAAAGTATTGTGGATACCCACGAGCGGATGCTATGCGCAAAAAACTCGTGTTGCTTGTAAGTATTTTTTAAAAAGAAAGACAAACATTCCCGGGTTATGAAATAACAATATTTGAAAATCTCCTACTACCACCACAGCAGGCGGAAAAGGTTGCTTGTGCCATGTTGGAGGACTTATCCAGCAGGGGAATCGAACACACAACGCTTGGGTGGGACCAAACCCTATGATGCCAACTCAGTCACTGACCAGTCTCTCTGTGAATGAATAGCCTTACAATCAGCTCTCCAGCGTGGAGATGAACTAGTCAAAATAAACGAAGATGGCGATGACTAAAATATTAAAATGCAACTTTTATAATAAGCTTTAACGTGAATATGAAAAAATTTTTATGTTGTGTTATTTTATATTTTGCTCATCTTTTTAGAATAAGATCCCCGCTTATCGACCAATTCGCTTAACGACCTAGTCGTTGGAACAAACCTGTTCAAGTAGAATTTCATTTCAAAATCAGTTTGATAAAATTTAGGAAGCGATTCTTTTTAAAAACCATTTTCTTTATTCTTCCCAAATGAAGAGAATTTATTTAACAATTGGTTTTAATGTAAATCATATTATATTAAAGATAACAAACTTATTGTTCACTTTACATAACAGTTCGACTTTCGATGTTATAGTATGAAATTGCAACCCTTTGTGTCTTACCTTCCAATATGACAAATCCCATGAAAGTTACAGATGAAGAAACAAATGCAAAAACAATCAATACGAATAGAGGAATGCCAACTAGCATCATAAATGCACAAATGGGGAGTGCTATTATTGGATTCTTGGCCAGGAAATCAAATACATTCTCAATTTTCTTAAATACATTTAAATTATGCAGCTTCTTCATTACAATGTCATATATTCTCTGGGCTGAAAAAAAAAACACAAACAAGTAGGTAAGAAAAGCATAAGATCTTAGTCATTTATAATTGTACAATAATAAATTTTAAAATCTGCATAAATCCTTCCAGGAAAGGGGCGTTACGGGGAAAAATGCTGTTATATTTATGTAAAATTTAGAACAATCGACCACCATGACACGGGCATCAGCCTAGCATTGTGGTCGAAAAATCCACAAATGATGTAACCATAATTTACAATAAATAAAGAAAAATTAAAAAGAAAATAAAAGGTTTATTTTTATCAGAAATTAGTTTATGGTGAGATTTTAGCATCAATAACAAGAGTTGAATATGATCATGATTTTATGCTAGTTTCAAGAGTACAACATTTTGGTAAAGTTGCAGAATTCCTCTTCACGCTTTCAAACCTTCAAACATAAATCATATAAACAAGTAAAAACATGGCCGTTGAACCAATGACGTTATATACTGTAGACGCGGGGTAGAAATCTCAAAGTGGGAAGCCAGAAGCAAGGCAATTGCACTAGTCTCGATTTCTAGTACTTTAGCACTAAACTGTCACTCGTCAAGTAAGGTTGTGTCTTAGGCCGGGCGCAAACATCAGGTGTTGCTTTCCGATTGTCTGATTAGACAATCGGATCGGATAAACACCGCACACATCCGATTCGAAAACCGGATAGGTATTAAAACCGGGGCCACGCCCGTTGTCGGACAGGATTGGACGGCCGGCACGGAAGGGCGTGGCCAATTTTTATTACTGATCAGGTTTTCGAATCGGATATGTGCGGGCTTTCATAAGAAATGTATGGCGCGAAGACCTTCCGGTTGTCTAATAAGACAATCGGATGGAAAAACCTTATGTATGCGGCCAGCCTTACCAGTAGGAAAATTGCATTTAAAAAGTGCCAAAATGCCCTCCTGTGTGATGAGAAAAATTTTCCATTACACGGCAAACAGTTGTAAAAGTGAAGATACACACAAATTATTTATTATTATCGATTATTATAAGCAATACTATTAATTTTCATGTTTCCCATCCGACAATTTTATGCGTCATTAGAGAAGAAAAAACACACATTATTTGATTGTATTATGGTACGGCCACACTGAGGCCAACTTCAAACTTTCGGACGATTGTGTAGAAGGGTAGTTCGTACGTTGGAAGTTCGAGTTGGAAGTTTTGCTTCGGTGTGGAAGTAGCATATCTTTTTAATACGTGAATAACTTTTGAATTAAGAAATTACTGAAAACCGCTGAAAACAAAAGAGTGTTGCTTACTTGCCACATTATTTTGCGAGTATGTGAGACTATGGTGAGTCTATTTATATAACGTCATTGCGTTGAACTGTCAAAACACACAAAATTTTGAACTTTGATTGACAAAAAATGGAATTTTCATGCTGCTTTCACTCTCACTTTCAACACGGGTGCTATACTTTCATGGCTTGACGTTTTTCAGTGGGCGAATAACGTGGTGAGAGCACTGAGTAGAATAATGCATCTTTTTTCATCTCTCCGACATAAATAGTCTTGCAATAATGAAGCTAAAAAGTGTTATTTAAAGAAAATGCATATTAAGTTTGAAGCAGAATTCTGGAACTTTACCAATGTTTAAATCTACAGAAGATGTTTTGAAGACAAATGGATGATCTTTTCCACGTATTTCATCACATTTCATTCATGTTTGTATTTAAAAATGTTTCCACATTTAGACATGTACCTAAATTTTTGTGCCCTGTTATTAGGTTTTTGAAGAGTCCTTTAGCTGAAGATTCATCCTCATTAGATGCACCCACAGTAAGGTGTTGATCGGGATGCTGTAAGAGAGAAACCCTTCAAATAAATTTAACAGAATGAAGATTTATGAGTATGATTAATATAAGTCGATTCTTATTCAAATTACCAGGTGTGGGAGTAATTTCATTCTGCAGCTGTTCAAGGAACTAATTTTGATAATTCAATTGACTCTTTGAAAAAAATTGATAAAGTTTGGGAATAACTAAACAAATACCAATGGACTGAATGCACTCACAATATGTTCTTAGATAACTTCAATAAGATTCTTCATAATTTCTTGATGTAGGTAGAACAGATATTTATAAGTAGTAATGTAGCAGTAGAAGCAGTGGTGTATGGGTGGTTTCATTGAGGTATATATATATATATATACATCGATGGGTGGTTTGGTATATTATTTATGGATGTACATTTTCCCATGACAAAATGTAGGGTGTGTAGTTTCAAAGTTCGGATATGAATAAAATTGTGCAATACATATTTGTATCATCTTCCGCTGGTTGTTGTGGGCAACTGAATGATTTTGCTTCCAAGTTTATAAAAATTTGGTGGAGATCGTTTTTTTGTGTATGAATTTGTCTTAAGTATTGCGGCATTCTTGACAGAACAAGGCAACACTATTGATAGACAAGACCATAAGTATACCAAACCACCCACACAATTGTTCAGCAAAAAGCAATAATTTATCTTGCTTGCTTACATTCATATTCAAAAATACTGGACATGTTTAACCCACATAAATTATTGTATATAAAAACACTTTTCATCAGTTTAATAACAACACTGCTTCTACAGCGCCCTTGAGGTGATTTTTCACAAAAACGGCGCTTTATAAATCAGCCAAGTATTATTATTATAATGAGAAAGAACTATTTCAATAGCTAACTACATTTTAATGCTATTTTGTTAAAAATACAGATAAAATTTGACATCTTTTGTTCAAGCCATGTTTTGACTTATAATGAAAATAGGTTTTTGAGACTAGTTTTTGAAGTGAAAATCCTGATAGTTCTGCGCTCATTGGACGCTTTGTTTTTTTACAGATCGTCAGAATATAATGTGTAAATTCGCGCCTCGCCGAGCGCGTCCCATAGAGCAGCGGGATAGCGTGTCGCAAATCTCAGTGGCCAGAGAAATCCAGCGGACAGAAGTTCGAATCCTACGAAATCCATAACAATATACATTTTTGCTTTCGTAAATCAATATCCAATCTTCAAACCACTTAAAAAAATAAACCGGCAAAAGAAAGCGACATCTAGGGACTTTCTAGTTTCACTTCTTTAGAATTCACTTGTTCGTGCACGATTTGAACACAAATCTCGGAGAATTATGTACGGGATAGCGCCTCTATAGTATATCTCTATGCATTATAGGCACTTTTATTAAAACAGATATATTTTTGGAATACATAAATAAGATGACAGGGTATTAAATAAAATATCAAATATTTGTTATATCTTTATTTAACATAGTTTTCAAGAAAAGATTATTTATCGTGTTCTTGATATTCATCTAAAAATAATTTACAAATGCTTTTCTTATAACCTTTTCCAATATTAACATGATTCATTTTCTAAAATCTGTAACAAAAGATCACATTCAAAATAAATCTCTTTGCAGAAAAACTTGCTCAAAGAAAATTTCTAAATAAATGTTCAAGATTAGAAAATAAACCAACTCAATACACAAGCATTAGACAAAAAAATCTTTACCCAAAAACAAAGATCGGTATTTCTACGACAGCCTCAAAGACTATAAAAGCCTAAAGAATTCCAAAAGACAGAATCAGCTGGAAAACTTATCTTAAATCAAATAAGATATGACCCAGCTAATAATTTTTTTCAAGCTCAAAAAAATATTTTGACAACATTTTAAGTCCTCTCGGACCAAATAAAAAAATTGCAAAATATTTGTGAAAACACATAAAAAGCACAATAATAAATAATTTTTAAATAAATACAAACAGCATATTTACAATATTTTTAAAACTACTTTTTTCTATGAACTGATCCAAGATAGATATAGTTTAGCATTATTATTATTTATATGTTCTCATTTATTTGATTGAAATTGGAAAAAAAAAACTGAAAATAATTATTATTACAAATAAGGTAAATAGATTTGTGCTGACAAAGGTACAATATAATTTTCACTGCTTGTCAAAAAAAAAATTTTAATGTAGGAATTATAATTGAATAATAAGGAACATAATAATTGTATGTAACGTAACATTGTCCTTTTATCATAAAAGTGACTCTTAAATAAACACACCAGAGATCCCCAGTTCAGGGCTGCATCAAACTTGCCAAGCATTTTTGGAATAATCCATATTTGATCGTGCGGTTGCAAAACCCGCTCCGGAATTTTTCAGAAATCTGGAGATGTCACAAAAAATTGGATTACATTGAATATACCCTTTATGCTAAATATCAACATAGTTATACATATTTTTTTTTAAATTAGCAGATAAATTAATTATTTATTTATTTTCAATTTACTTTAAGTACTTTTTGCGAATGATTCAAGATCAGCAGAAATTTCCAGAGCGGGTTTTGTGTCTCCACGACTCGTTTATAAAAAAATACTCTTTTGAACTGAAGTTAGGTAGGTAAGATTTCCATTAATCGTTCACTTTTTAAAATAATTAATTGATTGTTGGCAATCCAATCCAGCACTGCACTTCACAGTCTTTGGCTCTCAATGGAGTAGGGGTTCACAAGCAAATGAATATTCATTTCACAAAAATAAAAATACTCCAGTAGTGTATGTGAAACCCATAATTTTTAGAATTTTTACAAAGAAGTAACAATCAACTTTCAAAATTATGTATATAAAATCCTTATAAATTATTACAGAGCATAATAATAATATAAATAGTTAAGACATGATGAACATTTACACATATTTGTTCATCAATATTGAAATTCTATTTGACGAACACAACATCGTCAAACAACAAACATACATTACATATATTATTATTTAGCACGAGAATGTAGTTTGCCGATTTTATATGAAAATTCTGTATAAAATTACGGCTGATATGCGAATGTAATGAACAACAATCAATATATAGAATACATCTTAATAAAGATACAATATAATAATAAATATATTATTTTTGTATGTTAGGGTTTCACATACGGTTGGAAACATTGAATTAATTATGCCTGAACTCGGAAGACATACGACATAATATTATTGTGCATAAATTGAAATGAATTTGTTGGTAAATATAACATAGTGATGTCTTTACGCTCCGTTAAATACAATTGGTCTTCGGTTAAATTTTACTTTGAGCACCCATTAAATGTTTGTTAGACATTATTCTTCAGACCAATTACTAAATAATTATGAACCTTTTGAACAGGATAATGACATCATTATTAATACACAAATGTTTTGACAAATCATTATAATGAATTTACATTTTTTGCTGCGTACAAGGAAATGTTTACTACTTAAATAATATACACATAATTGCACACAAAATGTTTCTCAATGAAATCATTTAATTAAAATGCGCGTAATAAAGCTGATTTTATAACTTAAAACGAAATTATACTACAAACAAGTCTATTAATAAACCACTCCTACTTTATTTGTTATGTCCCTAATCTGTTCTAATTATTGAACAGAAAACTAATTTATGTACATTATTTTATAGAATTATTATCACCCCGGCTTAGTTTGCTATTTGTAACTAATAAAGTAATGTAAAAAATTTCAATAACAATACAAAACTAGACATTTACACACAAAACAATGTTAGTAGAATAAAATGCTAAACATAAAACAAGAAAATAGTCACTACATACTTGGCTCAATTTGCGTTTTGGCTTTCGGAGCACCATAATAATGAATATTATTGAAATAAGCTGCGTACAAAGTTGCCAATATTGTGACATAATATTTTGAATGCAAAAATAAATCCTTCACAACCAGGTTCATCATTAAATGCATTTGGCGGCAATAATGACAAAGTTAATGGATTATGCGACGCGTCAATCTCGGGCTTAACAAAAATAATACTGAAAATAATGATCGACTGCCCAACAGTATAAAGAATAATGTACAAATGCGGGAAGTTCAAACTATGGAAATGTCCAATTTTGTATCACAATCTATTTCTAATAATCTAAAGCAAGCCGCCTTTCCTGCCAAACAGCAGCGAACTAAGGGTGCCCAGGGTGGAGAATGGTTGGGCTGTCTGCTTCTCCGGCTTGTTGACGGATCCCAGATCAGGGCGGGTGGTGGTGACGGTGCCTAGGTCTTGGCGGGGACGCGGGCGGCGCTTGGAGCGCTCCAGCTGCGCCCTCAGCACTCCTCCTCCCGGCTGGGCTGGTACCCCTAGAACTCCGGCCACGGCCACCGTCTCCGCAGCGTGTTCCACTACATCGGACAGAACACGCTGCATGCCTCCCTGATGGAGAGCGTGCTTGAGACAGGTGAGCTGAGCCATGGGGCTCTGTTGGCCTCTGCGAGAGAACAGTGTTCCCGTGGCCTGGAGAGCCAGCGGAGACGTGCCCATAGTTCCCACCCCGTCTAGTCCTATCCTCTCCACTTGGTCCAGGATGTGAAGGTTGCCGAGAGCCAATCGCTCCTGCTGAGAGAGAGTGCTTCTCTTGGATTGGACCGGATGCGGGGAGAAAGTTCTACGCAAGATTTCCGCGCCGCTGCTGATGAGGGAGCTGAGGGGGGGAAGAGGATTGGAGGAATGGACACGCTCCGCAGAAGGAGAATTAGGCGGGGAGCCGGAAGGAGATCCCAGCTGCGGGCTGTTGCAGGGGGTGGCAGTGGGAGACCACACGGCGGTGGGGGTGGCAGAGCAGGAGGGCGTGACGGCCTTGATGCCTCTCTCGTTGAGGATGTTGGCCAGGCCCATGTTGGTAGAGTAGGTGCAGGTAGAGTTGCGGCGGGAGAGAGAGGCGCGCGGGGTCTGGATGGGGGAGTGGGGCCGGGTGCTGCAGGCGCTAGGGGCTGCACTGCCACGAGCACTGCCCCACAGGCTGCCCGCCTCACTGCCGGCCATACTGCCCGCCATGCTGCCCATCCGGCTTCCTGCCATACTGCCCGCCATGCTGCCATCATCTGGGTGCATCACCATGCTAAATACAACATCAACATTAATATTAGTAATAGAATAAGCAAATGAATTATTAGTAAGTCAGAAACGATTACAAAATGAAAATAGTTAATTAGGTTGAATGAGTGAGTGAACAAGACGGACCTGTTGGTATAGGTGTAGGTGAATGAGGAGCTGTTATCAAATCGCTTCCTTGGGTAGTCATCATCTTCCTCCACATCGTTAAGGCTATACATCTGCACTCCGAGGTCACCCGCTCCTCGACCACCCCTGAGTTGGATGCCGGGACGATCTTCCAGTAGGCCTAAAGACAAATAATAATATTCTGATTATTTGCATAAATCAATTATGTAAATAAAATGAAATAAGAGCCACAAACTGTGGTGAAAATGTCAAGTACATAGACAGGTTCCTTCGTGGTGAAGTTACCCAAGACAGAGATAGTTAAAACGATGGATCAGACCAACTCCAACAGGAGAAGCGGAAGAAGATGAAACGAGGAATTTATTAAAATGAGATCTGGTATTACCTGACATGGTGGGAGTGGCAAGCTGAGCCCACTGGTGCAGCGTGTGTGAGCCCTCCATGGGCTTGACAATCTGCAGGCGGTCGGGCAGGCGCCAGGAGGTCCCCGTGCGCCCACTGCCGCTCACCATGCCCGTGGACATGATGCTGTCGGGGGTGCGCAGGCCGAACGGGAGACTGCTGACAGGAGAGCTTCTACCACCTGAACAAAAAAGATAGAAGTTAGGTTAAGTATAAAATAACTGTTTATTTAGAAGAGCATTAAATAACGAGGAGTGAATAACGTTCACGCTAAATTTGTTTTTTCTTTAATAAACAAATTTTAAAAAATATATTATTTAAAGATTTTTACTGCAGTATTATCGTCATTCATTTTTGGAGGATCATGCAATGTTACGCTACCTCCTTCTGTAAGGTAAGCGTACGGAATGCATCAAACGGATTTATTAGGCGTAATGCGTTTATGCGTATTCGGATTGCTGACGCGACAGCTATTTGCGATCGGATTTTCAACATTAGCCTTCAGATTTTCTTAGCGAGCAAATGACGTCATCGGAATAGGTGCCCTTCGGAGAATTTGCATCGGAATTGTCGATGGTCCGATGCTTGTGATCCATCCAGTGCAAATCAGTGGACGCACTTATATAACTATTCATACAAAGGATTCTACAATCCTTTGATGCAATCTGTCTGATGCGGACATTCACTAACTTTAGCCAACGTTTCGGACAGCCTTATAGTATGCAGGGGCGTGCACTCCATATAGGCACATAAGCACTGCCTACCCTGCCGTATTTGTAAAACGTAAGCATGTAAATAATATTATAATTTATTAAGTTATACACACTTTCAAAAACAAGAGCAAAAAAGCTGAGCAACCGAAACTACGCGAGCACCACATCAAACGGCGTAAATTGTAACTAGAAACTACACGCGCGCAGTCCGACTGCCTCACTAAAATGCGGCCTAAGCAGGAATTATTTCTGACTAGAACTAACTTCATACGAGGTATAATTCAATGTTTACGAAATGCACAAAGCATAGAGTAGAACTGTCGTTTTGAATTTGCCTCTATGAGGTTTTTTTGTTAGTATTAAGCAGTGCTTTCTAGAACAAATCAGCAAATGGCGATCAGTGACGACAGTGACATCTGTTGTTATGTATTTCTATCAAATAGTTGTCTTTCATAAATACTAATTGTCGGTTTAAAAACGTTTGTCGTACTTTAATTCTGAAATGAAGAATCTGATAAAATATGGAAATATTAACATGTGAAACATGTTGTATTTTCCTACTGCCTACCCTGTTCAAAAACTCTGTGCACGCCCCTGATAGTATGTTACATCGGGGCAGATGTATATAATAATAATAATTACACAACTGCCCTCTTAATGAACACTGTAACGCTGTCTGAAACATTGGTAGAAGGAGGTAGCGCAACACTGCATAATATCCCAAAAATAAATCACGACAGGATATGGACCAAGATAGGAGAGAGAGATAAATGATAATACATAGTAAAGACAAAGTAAATATGATATAAATGCTACACAAAAGAGGATAAATGTTGCTGATATGAGTCGTCTTTGGGCTTACTACATGGGAATGTAAAGCTGGCCAAAGTTAGGGTAATATATTATTATAAAAAATCGCATTCACCGAAGACATTTTTGCTAGGATTTTATTTTAGGAAAGAAAGAACGGGAAAGAAAGTTTTGAAATCCGAATGACAGTCTGTTATAGTCCAGCTGCTGAGAGCTTCTTTTTCTGCAACATATATGGTTTATGAGAAAGAAGGACAGTGGCATATCAAACTGAATCACGTTTTTAGTGGTGGGAGGAATATTTACCATCGTAATCGTAGGGGTTGTAATGTCCGGAGGAAAGCTTGGCCCTTCTGGCCATGATCTCTGATGGTGACAGTTTCCTCAGGGCCGCCTCCAGGTCTGCTGCTCCCGGCACTCCAGGGACTCCGATGTTTGGTCCTCCCCTGATCAAATTTTAGGAAAATATTAGCTTTGTACCAAATTTTGTCACGAAAACTAAAAGAATTGCAGAAACTGTAGAGAACTTCAATTACTCAAGTACAAATTCTTTGAAAAATTAAATTTTAAATAATATTACTATTTATTCATAATTTATGTAAATTTAAATTTGCATGAAAAATCTAGGTGTGTAACTTTATGAGGCGAATTCATTAAAAAAATGGTGTCATGTTTCCTCAGAGGCGGTATTATGGTTGTTAATTAAAAATGAATTAATCTGTCTGTCTGACAGTTGAAAAGAAAATTAATTCCTGAATTTTCAAAAGATAGGAGGCACGCCTCAAATATTAATTACATTATGCAAAGTGATGAAAAAACAAGGCATGCTTATGCTTATGAATGTACGATTATTAACTAAAATGAAGAGGAAAAGAACTGGTTATCAATGGCAATCCATAAAAGCTGTGCCTGCCTACCCTAAGAAATAATAAAGAAAAATTGAAAAGCGATAAATTTCTGATCAAAATGTTTTTGTTAAGCAACTTGTACGCTCACTTGTTGAGTTGGCAATAACAATCAGAGAAAGAATCATTTTCGAATATTCAATGCACAATTGCCGCTCGAACTTGAAAACTACCCACAGCCTACTTTTGGTCGTCATAAAGCAACTGGCCACATTAGAGTAAATTTGATCAGTAACCGGATTAAACAGAATGGTGACAAAACAAAACATGATAAAACAACAGATAGGGTTAATTAAATGAAGACAATATTAGCGAAACTCAATAAAAAATCTGAAAACAGGAAAATCAGAAAAAGATACTTAAGTCCTAGATATTCTATCTTTTTCTGATTTTCTGTTTTCATATTTTCAATTGAATTTCGCTAATATTGTCTTCATTTAAATAAATATGTATTACAATTTGAGGTTTCACTCATTAAGTTAAATAAAAATTGGGTTGATTTTGTTGGGGGCATACAATAATTACGTGAGCAGTTTTTCTTCCAATCTAGATCCCCCCCTTGGTGAGATAAATTTGGGCCACTTCGTATATTCTTTTCAAGTAACGTGAGATTTTGCTGGACTCCCCCTTTGAGCTCAAGTAATTAATGTACGCCCCCTTGTTTATTTGTTCTTTCTCTTCACTATGTCCTGTTTTGTCACTGTCACTCAAAGTGACCAATGTGAAAGCGATGGAGGTAAACTCACGGGTAGATGTCTTCCCTGTCTTGGTCCCCGTAGCTGCTGGTAACGGAGTTGTTATCCATGGCGGAATCAGAGCTACTGCAGATGCTCATTCTGGGACCGGAGCTCGGCCCGGGCCAGGCGGCCTGGGAGCCGGCCCAGCCCCCCACGCCACCGCCCGACCAGGCACTCGGCACGGGCCCGGCTGTGCTGCCCGTCGTGCCGCAGGTGGCGCCCCTGCCCGCCTTCTCCAGACCCTGGGCTGTGGAGCGGGTTGCGCATTTCACCGTCTCAAACACCTTCTTGAAGGGCTGCCTATGAATAGAAATAAGACGGTTAAAGTGATGTGAGGAAGAGAGACGGGAGATAGTTCGGTGCTTACGTAAACGGAGGTTTATTAATGGTGATTGGCGAGATTAATGGTGGGATTACATTTGCCAGGCGTGTCGTGTGGTGATGTGCTCTGTCGTGATGGCTTGCGTTCATATCTATAAGTCGTGTTCTGACGCTTTCTGACGATATTTTGAATCAAAATAGTCATCACAACACAGCACTTGCCCGTGCACACTTGTCTGATCTGTCATGATGCGACCGTCCCCGCGCCCCCACCTTCACCGCTCGTGACGAAAATCGAAATAGCTTCTGTTGCGACACTACAGATAGCGACACACTAATATAAACGTCACCAATTTCATCATACTAAATCTAGGAAGCCGATACGGTTCTGTTGCATCACGACACGACAGACAAATGTAATTCCACCTTAACCCCAAGGGACTACTACATTTGCAATAATAAAAAAATGTGCAAGCATGGTACGAAGCACTGCAATTACATTGTTGACATTCATTCTGTCTGAGGATATTACCTCTACATACTAGGATAGTTAGTATATCAAGTATGGCATTGTCTGTGTGTTAGCTTTGAAGGAAATATCTTTTTATTTGCTGAAGTTTCTTGACAGCAATTATTGTTAAAGAGTCGTAGTTTACTGAAGACATTGCACGAACTGACACATTTGGGCAAAGTGTAGTAGATAGAACATTGACCACGGCTAGAGTGATAAATTATTAAATATTAAATATACAATGTCTGGAAATCAGTGGTACAAGTGGAAAATTGGAGAATTTACATCTAATGGACAACACAAAAAAATGAGTTTTTTTTAATCTGAACATTTTGATTTATTTATTAAAACTTTTTAAATTTTTGTTTCGGCAACTAATCGGTTAAATTAAACTTTTAAAGCCATGTCTATGTGATTGGCGAGATTAAGTACACGACAACAAAAGCTTTAAAATCAATAAAACTTATTCTACAAAAGGCCTCTACACTTAAGGTGAATTTTTAAAAAAATCATCCAAATATTATTGTTATTATAAAAGCATCTCCAACCAGTTTCCCATTTGTACCACTATTTTCCGGACACTATGTGGAATTTAGACACTACATAAAATAAGATACATCATATAAAATCATGTAGGGGTACGAAACTGATTTATCCAAGTGTGATGCTTATGAATAGTAAACAGATAGGTAATTCATTGTTATTCTGCAAAGCAAATTTTAGAACTAAACGCACAAAGAGTCAATCACTATTGCTTATGATGAAAATGAAGTTCCTAAAAAAATACATAAATTTTTAACTTACTCTCGACCCCCGATGCCTGAGTCCATACTCAGATCTGAGTACAAACTGGACTCGAGTTCCGATTGCAGTGAATCGTGCTGGTGAAGTCCGGCTGCCATGGCGACGTGCGGCATCAGCGACCCGGCGAGTGACCTGGACGCCAGCGAGGGCGCAGGCCGACCCAGCGAGGCTAGCGGCGCGGGGCGGGTCCTGGCAGCCCGGGCCTGCTCCTGGGCCTCGCGCAGGAGGGCCAGCACCTCCGCATAGCGCTCCTTAAACTCCACTAGTTCCGCCGCCAGGCTGTTCTGGTTGTCACGCGTTATCTCCAGCAGGGCGATGGCCTGCTCATGCTCCACTGTCACCTACAAAAGAATGACAATTAGTTACTGACAAACATTTTATGTGTATACGTGGGTACAAAGAGGTCCCCTTCCGATGATGTGTTTGCAGGCATTTTTTTTTGGTGAATCTTCAATTCTGAAATTTTTGAAAATCGAGGGATTTAAATTACGTGTTTGAAGTTAGGGAATCGGATTTAAATGTAATATTTCTTATCTATGATTTTGAAGTGCAAAATCTTTCAAAAAGACCTCAATCTTGTTAGGACGACTACGCTACAAAGTTATGTCTGATGTTACAATAATAATTGCGGTGAAGATAAGGGAATACCTGCATGTTAATTTCAACTGTTAATGATATTTATGACCTAGATGGAATGGTTAAAGTCACAATGACATTAATTTAATAATACCTGGTGCAGTTTCTGTTCTGTGGCCTGCAGTCTCGCTGTTGTAGAGTCGAGAAGGTCTTTCTGCATTTGGTACTCTTCTTTGGTTCTAGCGAGCTCATCTCCCATTCCATAAACCTCCATACTGGCACTTGCTGTGAACAAAAGGTAACCAATGTTAATAAGAGATTCAAAAACATCACAAGACGTATTGGAAAGAAGGTTATATTTTCGTCGCCGTCTTTGGTTGAGTGTCAGAACGCAGTTATCAGTCCTTATAATGGAAGTAGTCCATTATTGTGTTGAGGTGTTGATGATCCAGATTGGTGAATGCCGACACGTCGAAGCAAGTATGGTCTGACAGGGTGCAGTTTTATATGAAAACACACTGCAAGGCCACCTTGTCTCGCCGTGTCAAATTTTCTGATAAACCTCGGCACTTTTTCAACGCTTAATTTAATCTTTGCACTTACCCTGGACGAGTGCGTTAAACTGGGATCTGGCCTTTTTTTTATTAATTTTATGTTCATCCTACAATACCGCAGTAATCTTGAAACTGGCTATTATAATTGCATTCATCTTTATGCTAATTGTACAGGATTTCAGTAATCTATAATTCAGCTTTTAAACTGTATTAATCTGGGCACTGGTCCTTACTGACTTCATTAAACTGGTAGCTGGTTCTTCTGGAGTTGGTCCTTCTCAACTGCTGGTAGTTATTAAATGCATTTAATTTGGCAAGGGTCCTGATTGACTCAATTAAAGCTGGTCTCTTTAAACTGTTTAAAACTATGAGTTAATCCTGCTTGATTAATTTAAAATTGACAATGGTATTTCTTGACTGCCTTTAACACGCATTGGTCGTTTGTGATGGCACTTGTCAAAGCTAAATACATAACTTATGTTCTGCAATCGACAAGAACATACCAACCAACAACCTTACAATATGTAGTGTATTGCAATATACACTAATAGTTAATAACTAATATATAATAGTTCTAGAATTTATCAATTTTTGCAGTTTTCCCATATTTAATTATTCTTATAGCAAAATACCACATTAACTGGTATGACTTGGGATATTTTCAATTTAATATCTGTTTTCTATGAGTCAAGCTCGTGCTTATCCAATGCAATTATTTCATAATGATAAAAAACACTTGCATGATTTTACCGGCTGATTTTAAAGGAAAAAAACTTGAACACTAATTACAATCAATTTTTCAAAGTCACGTCACTTCCGATTGATTTGCTTCAATGGATTTGAACTTAGATTTATTACATAGTTCGCTGAGGATAGTAACATAATATATAAATTTTATTATAGCCAAGAGTTGCGAATAATGTAAACATTTTATGAGACAAGCATCATAAAGTCAAAGCAATAATGTCTTCTTAGAATTAATAACAAAGCAGAATATGAAAGATTTTTCATACCTACATGAAATAAATTTACAGAAAGAAGATTTATTTTAAAATTTTCCAAGAAGCCTTATTTTGTTCACATCAATGCAGAAAACAGATTTTTTTAAATATACACAGAAGTAAAATATTACATAAATGCACTTTCAAAATTCTATGTTGTTATTGCATAGAAATTTAATCTTACTAATATTATAAATGCGAAAGTTTGAAAGGATGGTCCTTACTCTTTCACGCTATAAATATCGAATTCTTTCACTAATCGAAAGCTACATTATTTGCGAGTAACGACGGCTTTATATATTGGTAAGCTCTGGCGTTATGAATGAGCTGTGGCGTTATGAAATTATGTATCATACGTTTTCTGTCCCTAACAAAATCGAGTTATTGCAAACGTCAAACAAATTGTTACCTTGGAAACAATGTTTTTTTTTTTAATTTTAGGCTTTAAAAGAGTGCTTTGTTGTGACTAAAAAGAGTACTTTTTTGGCATCGTAGTTAATATCTACATATCTCTAAAAATGTTTATTCTCCGAACAAAAAGCATAACGTTGCTATAAAGCATAGCGTTTGAAGTAAACTGTCATTTTCTTATTTTTTAGGTTACTCTGGATTTAAATATGAATAAAATACTAATAGAGGAAGTAAGTACTTAAAATAAATTTCTATTTCTATAATTTAAATATTTTCTAAAATAGAATTTTTATTTGCGAAATGTCATTCTCAAATTTTGAAATTTTCAATTAAACAATAATTATTTTCTATTAGACAAAATAGCAAGAATAATAACAATTATGCCAATAATTATGCCAGTAATTTCCCACTAATACTATGCGAGCGAAGCTATGGGTAAAAGCTAGTATTTAATAATTCTGAAAATCACTGACCAAACGTCACTTGTTTTCACTGACTTTGGAAACATTAATTTACATGTAGCAAATTCTAGAGACTAATGCACTTTAACCTTCTGTGAACTGCTGAGTGTGACAATTAATATTTTACAATGCAGCAACGGGTTAATGACACATCAACATTGAATAATATTGTAACAGCAATTTTAGATGTTGAAAATCAGTAAACCAATAAAATCATATACAGATATTATGGATCAGTTCAACAGTGTTATAAAATACGACAAATAAGTCCAACATATATATAATTTAATACCAAAACGAGCTTTCTGGGTGTCTAACCACGGTTGAATGATTAAAATATTATGTAGTCAGATACCAACATTATAACATATCGACAGTGAGGTGCAGTTCCAAAAGGCTGAAAAATTGTTCCTACCTTAACCTTTAACTATGGACGTTACATTTTTTTTACACTACTATGGGCGTCCAGTCTCACAGACCGCTATCTTTAAAGGCCGGAATCTATCTAGTTAAGTATTGTACCTAAAATTGTTATTATTTATTTACAGATTTAATGTAAATAAAACAAGACATTTCAATTAAAATACATTTATTTTGAACTAAAACCTAACCATTAAACAATCAAAGGCACTTTTCAGTCATTATTATCCAAGTAAAATTACTTTTTCAGTAAGTTTCACTAATTTTACAATAAAATATAAAGAATAAAAAATATTAAAAAAACTTAACATAAAATTTTTTCATGAAAATCACCATCATCTCAATTTATTGCATAAACGTGGACGCGCGGTCCCACAAACCGCAATCAAAATATAAGCGAAATTACTCACGCAAAATACAGCCGGAGACATAACCTTCACTCTAGACAGTCGTTTCTCCACTAAAACCGAAGCTACTGAGGCGGACAGACGCGTGGGGTACGCGGGAGGAAAGGGGCACGCGATTCACAAACTGCAAGCGGCCTGTGAGACCGCACGTCCATAGTTAAAGGTTAAAAAAAAGTTGTGACTACTCACATTTATCGGAAGTTATTTACGAATTTTTTTTTTGCAACCGTCAACAGATAATAATTGAAAATACTGCATCCTACACCTACCGACATCAGAAGACAATAGGTACATCCATAAAATTACATAATTACCAAAACGTAACTGGATAAAAAACAAAACAGAACATGATAAAAGAGTAGGTTAGGTTAGTTCAAGTTTGTTTTGTCATAGAATCTTACCGAAAGCAGTGATCAACATCAACATAGACAAATACCGTTATCAGGCGATCACCACGGTCAGTTCATCAAAAGTGACCACCAAAAATAATAAAAGTACAGGAAGGTGTACTGACCGAGTTGTGCGGAGACGTCGCGCACGAGTCGGGCCTCGCGCTCCTCCACTGCGTCCGTGTCGCACATGAGGCGGTCGGCCTGCGCACGCAGCGACCTGTTCTCGTCCTCCAGTCCGCCGATGCGGCGCCGCATAACCTCCAGCGAGACGGCCCCTCGCACCACCCCATGGTCCACGCCCGAGTCGTCCACCTCGTTGGTCAGCACCTGTCAATTGCCAATTATCAAACATTAACTTTTTTTAGACGAGCGTTACGTATACATGCCAACCGATCGCGTCCCTAAAAGACGAGCATCATCTATACATGACACATTATGTGTGAGAATTTGAAATACCAGTCTATCGCAAATTCTTTAACAAAATAGTCTTTAAAAGGTTAAACTTACTTTTTATACCATATTTTAAACCATTGACATACAAAAGCCGGCGAATCGCTGGTCAACTATACTATGGTATTAAAGCACTAAGCCGGCGAAACGCCGGTCTGTCTTTGCGTAATCATTTTATGCATAAAAAATCCAAAATTTCAAACTTTAAAAAAAAAATTTTTTTTACATGAGCTCCATACAGGAGGCCCTGAGGAAAATATTTTCCCCGAGGGCCTATGTCATCTTTGGGGATGCTGTGTGGTGAGTTTTTTTAGCATAAGGAAGGAGAGGAGAGTTCTGGGAAGGAAAAGGGTTCAAGAGGTGGGTAGGAATCTGGGGTTCAGTGTGTCCTGGTCATCTACCTCCGAGACCTAGACAAACCTCATCCGGGCACCCCTGCTAATCACCAAACGTAGCGAACCACTTGGGGTGACCCATGGCAGAGGTGTTGGTTATCTAATCATTGGTTCCCGGGGCGGCGGTACCCATTCCCGGATCCCAAATTGAAGATGAAGATTAAACAAATATCCAAATAAAAAAATATTTTTATGTTGTACCGTTTCAATTTTATGGGAAGTTTAGTGTTAAGGTTTTTTTGAAATAAAAGTTGTAATAATTAAATAGTGTTTTTAAATTACAAATTAAGTCATATTATTGGTGTTGGAATGGGTTAATTAAAAACTCATTCTTCCAAGGTTTACCAAATTAATTTGATAAGCCCCAATCTTCCAAAAACCAATTTGTACTACGACCGGGATATTATTT
Source organism: Limnephilus lunatus (assembly GCA_917563855.2). NCBI lineage: Eukaryota > Metazoa > Arthropoda > Insecta > Trichoptera > Limnephilidae > Limnephilus > Limnephilus lunatus. The sequence goes on along the minus strand of OU830598.1, from coordinate 69,564,897 downwards.
TTTTTATCCATAGTTGGTAAAATATGGAAATAATGATTCATTCAGATCGAACAAATTTTGATCCGCGATCAACCTGTTGGAAATCCTTGATGTAAGGAAACTGCAGTGGTCACGCTTTCAGAAAATTTGTTCAAAAAAGTTTACAAAAATTGTATGTATTTATTTAGATAATGATAGAACATGACTAACAAACTTTATTAAGCTAATTTGCTTTTCGGAACAACTCATATAGGTCTCACAGAAATTGTATGTCTCCCTTACTTTTGAACAGTGTTAGAAAGAGAAAACACCACGCTTTATATTCAAACTAAAAGATAACCACAAAATAATTCAAATGTACACTTTTATGAAACCAAAGTTTCCAACAGCAATATGTAAAGAAATTATGAAACTTTGGGAATTTTTTATTAATTATTTTTACACGAAAAGCCAACATAATACGTTTGTCTAATAAAATAAGTGTGTTAACATTACCAATAATTTTAGTTAGAAAAAACGTATTTTTAAAACTTTTGTATGTCAGCATTCAAAATTTATACGAGGCTTGTCCATAATATAAGGTCTCCAAGGTGCTGCGGTCGCGAGGAAAGATTTTACGCACAATCCGGCATGGTTCCACCACGCAGGATTTGGCGTGGGGGAACTAGGCTACACGCCAGTGTTGCCGGATGGTACGTGAAATTGTTACTTGCCACCAAAGCACCTTGGAGACGTTATTTTACGGACAGCCCTCAAATGTTTATTCCGAATAATAAAATCTGGAAGTGCATACCTTTCAAAAACAGTATTTAGTTTTCAGATGCGTTCAGAAATATTCCAATTATTAGAATTTTATCGCAAAGCGGAAATATTTTGACCTTCGTACAAAATAGGCCCGAGGCCTGAGAGGCTAGGCATCATATATTAAATATAATTGAAGTAAATTATCATTAAACTCATACAAATATGCGGCAGGTGCATTGTATTCAATATCATTAGCGACGGTTTTAAGAGATAACAGCAAAAACGTTTTCTTCTATAAATGCTTATCAACATTATTCTTTATTCATAAATCATTGCACATTAAACTATGAAGAAAATATCACAAAAGCCTTATACGCTGGACGTTCTTAGTACTCATGGTTATAAAATATCCAAGATACTGATAAAAATGTTTGTGACATATCAATGCAACATTATTGCATCTTGATAAATAATTAGCCATTTAAATTTACTCAGAAGGTCAAAGATAAAGAAATAAAAAAGAAAATTCTACTTTTGATTTAAAAAAAACACAAATAATGAGGACAGAAATGATTGATTCATAGATATTTTTGTTATTTGCCAAGATAAACTTTTTGATTAAAAAATACCTATCTTACCTGAATGGAGCATAATGTGTTTACATAAATTTACCCTACAGTCGATAGTCTTCCGTTTTATAGAAATAAATCAACCAAAAATCAACCCTTTTAAATTCTTAAATATTGAGAACCACTCTTTTTTTATATCAGTGGTAAAAAAATAATGTTTGCCATATCTCTGTAAAACTACAATTTTCACTGCAATATTGCATTAGAAAATGTGACTGAAGATGTCAAATTTAAAATGTAAACAAAAATGGCGGCTCTCACATACATATGCATACACAGTGCTTAGATTAGGTACACTGCTTGTAAAAAGTTATCTGGGTTATAGCATTTAGGCGTAATTGTCTGCGTCACATTTGATAATTTGCCATCAAATCAGCAATCAGTGCCATTTTGAGATTTTTTTGACATTTTCCACGGAACTTTCAAATAACAGTCCCAGATGAATGCCGATTTTCGGCCCGTCAGCGTTTGATCAAAATTGATGTTGGGTTGGCTTCAAAAGGCCTAGAATCTTAGGTAAAAGAGCATTCACAATGCTCAAAGGTGTGACCAAAAAAAGAATTCCGAATTTTTTATTTATTTATTTAATGTGTTATTACCTGAATCAGTTCAGTTTTCTTGATGACGTCATGGGCCAGCTGGGTGATTTCGTCCTTGGCGGCCTTCAGTTCCGCTTCCAGCGAGTTGACGCTGGCCTCGAGCTTGTTGTTGTGTGTCAGGAGCTCTTTGCCGATGCGGGCCGTCAACTCTAGGTCCTTTTCTTTCTGCAAGACGACAAACAAACAAACAATTAGAGAAAAACAAACAAACAATTAGACAAACAAATAAACAATTAGGTGTACACTTACAAACTGCATCAACTTGTGTCGTCACTCAGCAGTATAGATCAAAGGTTCTCAACGTGGGCGATAACGCCCTCTTGGGGGCGTTTAAGACCTTCAGGGGGGCGGTAGAAGACCAAGAGTAAATTGGGGGGCGTTTCAGACTTTCAGGGGTAGGAGACCCAGAGAAACCCATCCCACCCCATCCTCTATCCCATTTTGCCCCCTCCGTTATGACAAATGTAACCCCATCGTGGTATCCTATTATGCCCTCTCCGTCTGTGAAATCCCGTTACGCCCCCTGCGTTGTGGAAAATGTAACCCGTCATGGTATCCCTTTACGCCCCCTGACGAGTTAGGGGGCACTGGAAATAAAAATTGTCTTAAAGTGGGCAGTGGGCAAAACCAAACTATCCAACTATCAAAGCGGCTATGCCATGAAAGTTTTGCATTTAGTGAATAGGCAAAAATAATAATGGAGCGTTTCTGTGTGGAGATGCTACAAACTAATAATAATGCTTCATGGCCTATCTCCTTTGTTTCTGTTATCTGTGCACAGGAGTGTACGCTGTCAAGATTATTCAACTCAATGACAATGAGGACGGGGGAGGGCCTCGCAACTATCACTTATAATTAGTATGCGGCTGGCAGTGGCAAAAACATTCTAAATGTATGGCAAACGATATGCTGAAATAGGCCAAATCCAAATGATCTTTTCTTTTTATAGCTAAGTCTGTTGGCCCCAAATTTGACCGGTTAATTAACTATAATTGAATTGTTTTACCTTCAATAATGAGCGGCTCTGGAATTTTCGTTTTGCCACCGCCAGCCGCATACTACTTATCATCAACGAGAAATGATGCACTTTATTGTAGACATACAGGACAGGACAACTAATGCAAATACAAGAATTAATAAAATTTCAAGGTCTATTAAAAAAAGAAAATTTGCGAAGAAATTATGATAGAGGAGAGCTTGTGCCTAATTTTATTATATTGGTCCCTGCAAATTACTTTTAATTGTTTATTTTAAATTACATTTGAATGCATACACCGATAGTATCGTGAGTATACATTAAACTGGTTAAAACTATTTTAGAGCACCCAGCAATCCTCTCTTAGTAGTAGTAGTCCTACGATACAGCACATATCTCTTTAACCTGATTTATCCTTCTTTCACATTACGAAGGCATTGGCATGCATCGCGTACCTAGTTAGTGCAAATAAATGTTGAAAACAACTTTGTTGCAATACGCCTAATATAATAAAATGGATTTGAAGTCTCAATCGGAAGACATGACTGAATGAATGACTTTGTTAATCATTTTGATCATGAATATCTCCAATCAAATAAAAGAGTTTACTTGCCTTTAATTATCTACACAGGATCTTAACCCCTTAGACTAATTTAATAATAATAATAATCTTACCTTTTTGGAACAACTCATACAGGTCTCGTAGAAATAATAATGACTCCCATATTATCACATGAGAAATATTTTCTACATAAATGGTGATAGAAAGAGAAAACATCACCCTTTATATCCATATCAAAATTAAACCACAAAATAATTCAAATGTACACCTTTATGAAAACAATGTTTACAAATCACAATTAAAAAATATTTAAGAACCGGTGGGAATTTTTTATTAATTATTTTTACATGAAATGACAAAAAAGGAAGGTGATGATAACGCTTACAATACTATTTGTTAAAATGTGTTTTTTTTTCGTTATCTGTAAATTTAATTATAAAAAACGTAATTCGAACAATTTTTAAAACTTTTTCATGTTTGCATTCAATTTTTTTAAATTTAAAAAATTTCACGTTTATTTCGAATTATAAAATTTTAAATCGTATTTTATCACCTTTCAAAAACGGTTTTCAGTTTTCGAATACATTCAGAAATATTCGATTTGAGGCCTGAGGGGTTAAAATACACTTCTTCAAATAAATATAGAGGAGCTCTATTGAATTAAAGAGCTTCATGTCCCGTTTTTCTTAACGATAATGAATTTAAAAACATATTCAAGGTGATGTGATCCCCAGTTTTAAAAGTGCTAATAACGTTTCATTTCTCAAATATCGATGAAATGCAATTTTGGATACTTACTAAAAACCATGGTCATATTTTTGTAAGATCATTTATAAACAAAGAAGAAAGGAAATATCTATAATCGTAGTTTTGATAAGATCCCATCTTCAATATTAAAAGAAAACAAGATAAAATGGCGTAGGTACAATTATTATTATGGGTGGTCACATAAATTGATAATGCAGGATAAATAACTTGAAGCAGTACCACTTATCAAGAAATGATAAAATTTATCTTGTGTCGTGAAGATTTTTTTATGATTACATAACACAATGATCTAATTAAGAATTTAATCATAATAAAAAATAAGCTAAGAGTTCATTTTATTATTACTAAACCCATTTATATAAGAAAATTAAATTTCGTCTGTCTTACGTACCGAGATAAAATAAGATGATAAAAATGCATCATAATCATAGATTCATGGTAGATATTCAAAAATATTATTCTGAATTAAAAACTTTTGCTAATAAATTTTAAATAATTCAACTCAATTAAACGTAGCGCAATTTTCAACACACGAAATTCGTAAATCATTTTGTAAAGCTGACGCAGTATTAGTGAAAAACGTGCAATACCACCTTCACCCCTTTATAATCTGATGTAGTAATTTGATATAAAAGTGCAATAAATTACCTCCTCTAGAAGCCTTGTAACTGCTTCTATGTCATTGTAGGTCTTGGTCATTTGGCTCACCCTGTTGCTGCATAGAACTGTAACAAGAAGAAATTCATTTATAAGCACGATTAAAAAATATAATTACACTAGTTTTAAATACCTATATAAAATCGCAATACCTTCTGCCTTGTCGATACATTCCTGCAAATGGGATCCGATCAGATTACAGCTCTGACTACTAGCGATCCTATCCGAAAAGCTGCTGCGATTGCTGTCGGAGCTTTCGCCAGCCGTTTTCCTTCTCCGTTTTTTAGAAAAAAGCGATATTGTCCGCGGCCACATCTTTGCAAAGAAATTGATATAATTTCGTAATTGTTACGACTTTAAAACTTTCATTTCTCACTGGTGTATTGCGCGTCTATCGCACGCCTAGGAAGAAGAAATGTTCCGGGAGTGCGATGTTTGCGAATAGATATTCGCGAATTTCACGAGCGAGCGAAAATTTGCGGGATGATGGGTGGTTTCTCGCGTTAGGCTGCTTCATAGTTGAAGGACGAGGACATGAAAGGCCGGGAGCGAGCGGAGAGGTGCGGCAGGAGACTGCGTGCAACAGAATCTGCGGCCGTCTGGAGCTGGGAGCGCTCAGTGCTCGGTGCTGCAGCCTGCAAGGGTTGTGGCGACGGAGATCGATACGCGGCGGGAGGGGGTGGGAGGGGGCAGTCGGGGGCGGCGTCGCGGCGGCGTATCGACCCGCTCCAGACGGCAGACGGCAGGGGGAGGGAGGACGCCGGCGCACCCTGAGATGCATTGCGCCAACGAGGTGCATTGGTCTCGCGTATAAACCAACACACAGCCGACATCCGACAGCCCAATAGTGTTAAAGCGGCGCGCGAAAATTGCAATACAAATCGTTATTTGGAATCGACTATGACGTTTAACTAAAACAAAGGAATCTTGTATAAAACTACTAAATTTAGTGAAGAGATGAATACTATTATAAAATATTTCCAAAGGTCACAAACATTAAAAAAAGTATATGTACTTTTGAGCCACTTTAAATTGATACATTATTTACGTATCATAACTCCTTGTCGTTGCCAGAAGTCACAAATCAATATTAATTGAAAATAAATTTTATTTTAAAGTGTAACTAAAATGTTTGAAAGAATTTTTTCGTACTTTCACAGTAGGCTAGCGATAATAATACAAGAGAAAAATAGTCCCGAAATAATATTATTTAATCACAATAACGTACATATTTTTTTAAATCAGTAATCAGTTATTTTGCAATCAATCGATTTCTATTCGGGTAGGTATATATATTTCATTCCAACTACTCGGAAACTTGAAGGAATAATAAAATTTTATACATTTATCAGACGGGTTGATTCATTTCCGATTGCAAAACTCAGTACGCATAGCCAATTTATGAATCAATCACTAAAACATCGACATAATGATAAAGAAAAAAAATCACAAACACATTACGACCATAAAAAAGTGTGGATACATTCACTTCAATGTTCTTAATTTTGAATAGTGGTAATAACTTGTAAACACCGGTCAATAGCCGAGTGGAGAAAAGCGTCAGGTTCCCACCCCGACGTTGTCGCGTGTTCAATTCTTCTGCTAGCTAAATCCTCAATCATTGCACGAGCAACATCTTGTACTTACGATGCGAGGAAATTCTTAATATTTTTAACCGATTATTTTAGTGTTTGAACATTAAAGTTATTTGCAGTCACGAATTATTCGTCGCCCTGGATCACGACAAGACAAAAATGGATTTCGTTGAATTTCGCCAAAATATCCATTGCATAACTCGCGAATCGGGTGCGACGGCTAACGGGTCCGAGTCCTTGTGCGGTTCCTTCTCCGGGTTCGAGTTATTGTGCGGGTTTTATCCGGGTCCCGTGAACCTCTGCGTCCCGTTAGCCGCAACAGCGCCCAGTACCCAGTCCGCACCCAAGAACTCGGATACGGGACCTACTCCTAGAAGTCGAGTACATTTAAAAGGAAGCACGCCCTAGAGGCCTCCGGCAAAATGAAGAGCTCACACATCTCTACTTCCTGCGATGAACCGCTCTAGAGCCCATTTCAGCTGGACCTACACATACACATCGCAAGGAGTGTGTGGTTTCGTTCGAATACGAATTGGATCCCCTCAATCTTTTACCGTAGTGCCGTAGCTTACATTTTATTATTTCAACGACAAATAATTGAAATCATAAAACTGGCCGCCTTCGTGAAACGAAGGAAATATGTGGGCGAAAAGGGGGATGGATGACCTTTGAATTAAAATATTCAGTCTACTTGAAAATATGGGGGTATAATTACGGTTACCATCATTTTTCAAAGGCCGGACAATTACCTAAATTGAATAAAGGTAGCACCTTATTGGTAACTTGGCTTTTCTCCAGCTACACTTTCACGCCAAAAGCCATGTATAGTACGACAGGGTAGCAAGCCGAGGTATAATTTAACTCCGAAACGTTATTAATATGATAGGTTTTGATAAATCACCCCATTTAAAGTAGACGATTCCCTCCCTCACTAACGAGGTGCTAATGCCCCGGCCGGGAAATGTTAACGCTACCAGGATATCTTTAGGGATGGTGAATACGGTGACTGGAAAACTCAGAATGAATTCAAAACTTCTTTGAAAAGCCATTAAAAGCAGTGAAAAACAAAAATTGAAAACTAGCCCATAATGTAACCTAACCTAAAACCATTTTTTAATATATTTTTTTCATCACTTTTAATGACATTTTAAAGGAGGTATTGGGTTTAATTAATTTTGACTTGTTCGGTCACATTCTTTTTAATGGTGTTTCTAATTAAAATTCATAAACTTTTTCTTAATCTACTTTTTTTCGATTGCTCTCTTCTTCTTCTTGCATTGTAAGGTTATTTTTTTATGTTGTAATGGAACCAGAAATATTTTGTTAATTTTCCGAAGTATAATCAAATCCGCATAGATCACACTTTTATAATGTAATCACTTTAATGTATGAACATTTTGGTGACCGGACAACTCAACAATAAGTAACTTCATCACTCCTTTGAAAAGTCATTAAAAGTGATGAAAAAATTTGGTAAAATAGGTTATGTTAGGTTAGGTTATGAACTTGTTTTTTTTTGTTTACCAGCTCAGTCGTAAATAAATAAATGAAATAGGTCGAAACAGAGCTAGGCAGTTTGTTCAGTTAGATTTTTTATTCTGCTTGCCGATAAAAATTCTACTAAGAACTATTTATATATGATGCGTTATCATTGTTGATATGTTATTGAAACATTGATTATACTATTGATATGTGAACTTCATCGTTATTATCATTACACGAATTCTGTATACGGCTATAAGGCTTAATGCTAGAAGTTCCCTTTGTCAGATTTGTGAATCGCCCAGAATGAAGATTTTTTTATCGATTTCTTCGTAGCATTAAATAAGATCTGTTTTAGAATACTTTCTAGTACCTGAATCAAAATATCAAAAACGACATAGGCACTTACAGCATTAACAGATGCACCAGATGCACACCCAGATGCACCTGTATAACTTGACTTACTTTAACCAGTGATTCCTCACATTATTTGGAGTAAAAAATGTAATGAAAATTTGGTCTCCGGTGACTTTTTTGATGACTTGTTTTGTTTTTAAAATTGTTTCTTCAAAATCAAACCAAAAAATTCTTTCACATTACTACTTTCACATATTACTACGAACTTAGGTTCATATAAATAATTGTAATTATTTAAAGAAAATATATAAAAAAATTTAAAATGATTACTTAAAAACTTTTTGAGCCAGAGTGCACACAAATTAAAAAAAAAGTCGTTTCGAGAAAAACACGTTGCAAGTTTACCACGCGGTTCGACACTTAAGGGGGGAGTACTTAAACACCTTCATAACACCGGAATGAACCGAAATTTTTATTTAAAACTTTGTGAACATATTCTTAAATAGTTATACCTACTAACAATTTATGATAAATATATTATTTTAATCTTCTATTTGTATTTCCCCCCTTAACACCCTGCATATTAATAAGCTTACTGTTTTTTAAGAATAAGAAGTTCGTAGTCAACTATTTAAAAAAAAATTTACAATGAAGATTAGGAAATAGAATAAGTCACAAGCAGTGATGCCATTTCTACCGAAAATTCGGTAGATATACTGATTTCTGCAAAAATTCTGATCTGTCGAAATTCATGGAAAATCTACCGGTTTTCACAGAAAAAACAGAAATTTTTTGATTTTTTTTTCAGAAATGTTCTAGTTCCTTCAGGGCGGCCACAAAAAACGGATTTCAAAATTCCCTGATAATTCCAGGTTTTCCAGGGCAGTTTCTACATTTTTTCCCTGATATGTTTAATTTGATATAATAAGGGGATATCGTTCGTTAGATAAATAATACATGGAATTCCGTCATCTATAGCATTTATTATTTCTTTGCATCCCAATAATCCCTTAAAAACAAAATACACTTGTTACAAATTTATGATATTTCGCCTGAAGACAATTTGTGAATAAATGAAAAGACTAGACAAAAATAGACAAATAAACAAAAAAAAACATTAACATTAGAAGAGATACTAAAAAAATATCACATGAAACAATATTTTTCACTGCAATCGGTGAAGAAATGGAGAAAAAGCCGCAGTTATTATTGTGAGGTTTGAAAAACATAATTTAGAGTGGTTGTCAGAAATGACAGTTGTCTCCAAATCTTTGAGTAGACCAATATAAGTATTTCAAGAAAGTGGTTTTAGATCAAGGAAGAAAAAAAGTGCATGATATGTTAGAGTCTCGCACTCTTGAAGAACTCCAGTTAGCAGCAGAAATGAGATTGCACAAATGTATAAATGGGGCTGCGATGGTTATGGTAGTCACAGTCACGTCAAGTAAAGGTATAGTGATGGAGAATATCATGATGACTCGAATCTCCCTACAACGTCGTAGGTGCCACTTCAGCTCTACAGCGAAGGAAACTCAAGAAGCAAGACTATTATATAGCTAAACCCACGATCTTCATCTACAAGGAACTTCAGACCAATAAGATTACAATTTAAAAAAGAAACTCCCGAGATAATAAGAAATAAATTTGCATTTTGCGACCACTTCCAAAAAAAAGGTTCTATTTACCCACTGAAGTTTTAAGTCTACTAAAAATTCGTTCAATGGTTCTGGAAATTTGTGTGATGATTTAGACTCCAACGACAACGCAAACACCTTTAGCACTTAGATGTTCTACCATTTTTCGATTAAAATATGAGTGTACCTAATTATTGCCCGTCTTTTATTGTTTATATATGTGAAATATAATATGTAAAATTTAAAATTAATATGTTTTATTTGCCTAGATATTTGTATATTTTCACAATGTATTATTTTGTTGTAAATTTCTACGGAAGAGTAAATTAATAATTTTTACTTCAAAATAGTTATAATTCATTAATAAGATCAACAAAATAAAAATTGCATTAATATTTAGTCAGCAAGGAATTAATTAGTGTTTTTTCTTCATTCCGTCCCACTGTGCGTCGCAAGTAAAAGTAATAAAACACAAATTTGGGGTTTCAAAAATCGCAAAATAACGAATTTAGTTTTATTTTTGGAAATCCCTGACATTTCCCTGATAATTCCAGGTTCGGTAAAATTCCCTGATAATTCCAGGTTTTCCAGGTCATGTGGCCACCCTGCCCTCCCACTTATTTTTGCGGCACGGCATCACAGGTGACAAGGACAGTTGCTCAATGTGACAGTAATTGCATCTCTCATTCTCTTGCAACATTCATATCGCAATGTTACAAGCAGAGCGTAGAAAACATTACTTGTCGGCGGAAAAAATAAATAAAATTATTCATTAAATCCCTGATAAAGTTGCTTGAATGACAATAGTATTTAGTGACCAGATCTGAATAACCAGGTATCTATTTCTCAACCTTACTCATCTTCATCTTCTTTTCTTTCTCTCTCCCGTCAGCCTCACAACTTATCTCAATTGGGGACACCTAATTTTTCATTATTTCTTGAGGATACCACAGACCCACTGGCTCCGAACAGTGGGGAACAGTTGAGATTCTTTTGCGGCATTCACATAAAAAACCGGGCAAAGTCGGCTACGAGAACTTGCAGTGTTATTAATTAAAAAAAACATCAAAAATACAAATTTCAGTTGTTTTCGATAAAGTTATATCTACATATGATAATATAGAACATTATTAACAGAAAATTATTTTAATTGTCATTTTTTCTAAATTGGAAGTGATTTGTCAAGAATTCAATCTATCCCGCGATTTTTCACGGGTCTGCGCTAGTTGTAAATAAAAGCGTACAAATTAATGATTTCAGTAGTTAGTGAATAACGAAAATATCCCTACAATAATACATAAAATGTACGTGGTATAATAGAAGATTTTATTCAGTAAATAAAAATGTCGGTTTGGACTCCAAAGTTTTGTGTATTTCAAGAGCACGCGAACTTCACGTCACATTACCAACACCGTATGCATTATTTATTATTCACTTGCATATATTACGTTCACAAAGCTTTTCGGTTTACACTGAACTAGCATTATGTAGAAGTTGATTTAGCAGCGAGCGATCGATAGCTGAAATACGACCTACTAGGGACTGGGTAATCACCACGTAAAGCACTTGCCAGATAATAGATAATAGTGCATTGGATTTGCGTAGCACTTTATTCCGGTTAAAGTTTCTATTATTAAAACCAGCTCGAACTGATAACAAAAATATCACCTGGATTTGAACTTAAAATAAATAACATTATCAAGTATTTATATTTGAATCCACCACTTTCGATTGTCCATGTCATTTTTCGTCTTTATGCTAACAGCTGGGTAAAAGGGGGAGAAGGAACGGTCCGAGTTGAATTTCACACAAATATTTTCCACAATTTTCACAAAAAGGAGACACTGTTTTTATAAAACGGTTAGCAAAGCGTTAATATTTCAGCAACACACCAGAGAATATTTAATTTATATATCTACGCATTAGGTATCATAATGAAATATATTGTAACCCACCCGAAAAGAAACACTAGATACATGTTATGTGCTGACAAAATTAACGAAACAAAAGTTAACAGGAGTGAAATAACGAGCCATTGGATAAAAATTACAAAAACCTCTTCCTTCCTGAAAGAAACCCCAGACACGAGTGTAGCAACTAAGAACGCCACTACAGCATGTAGTTAGACGATACATATTTTAACAGTTAGGGAAATTTTACGATAACATGCAAAATGTAGATATCTAACTGTATAATGTAATTTTTATGCTGGTTTGCATGTTTAGACAGTTTTACCTCCCAGCCAATTTCAGGATTTGCATTAGAAATTGTTACCAACGTGCAGTACGACCACTTTTCAAAGAAAACCCCAACACAAAAACAATTTCTGATAGAAGATTATAACAATTTGTTTTCGTGCACAAAAGATTGTGGTTCCAACGAATAAACCTACTACCTACTTGATAGAAATATATAACATTTATTAGGCAACGCAAAACGAGTTCGGAAAACCATCTCAACCCAGGCAAGGACACAAAATCTAACTATTCAAAAATATTATCAGGAATTAAAAGTATGTTATTTAAATAACAGTTGAACTTGATTCAGTGCCCTGGTCTGGGTTGGGGTGGTTTTGCATAAGTTAGGTGTTATAGGTTACTTATACTTTACTTATTACTTATAATACAAATTAATCATTTTTCGAAATCAGACTTTTTGCAAGTTACGCTTTAAAATATTAAGATAATTTGTTTGTTTGTACACGCTCAATTCTTTCAAGAAAGGCATACAACATACTGTATCAATAGTATCGGAGATTCCACCCTATATTGTCTTTGTACGCCTTTCTTGTAAGAATTGAATTTTTATATGGAAAAAACTATTTTTTCATACTCATTAAGAGTAGGTACCTACGTATGTTCGGGCGCAAAGAAATAATAAATCTTAAGGCCCATTACCCGGGTGCCGAGAATTCAAATTAAGTCTAAAGATGGTTTGCGATCGCACCCTTGTAATTGTACTGGGCGGTTCCGACGAGAAAGATTTATTATTCATATCAATATCGATTTTATTTCATTCAAAATTAGTAATTTTAATGAAATAAAATCGATACTACGTATCCACTATTTAAATTACGTATCCACCATTTAAATTACGTATCCACTATTTAAATTACGTATCCACTATTTAAATTACGTATCCACTATGTGTAATTATTTTTTCATCATAATCAAATAAGTGTGTAATACAAATTTTCGTCGCAAAACATGAACGCGTTTTTTGTAATGATTTTGAAATTGTAAAATTCTGAAAAGTAGCTTTATAGATAATTTATTGATTTATTTTACCGTATGATTATAAAATTTGAAATGTGGGTTGTATAACACAACATTTTGTTTGAAAATTTAACAAATCTGACAACGACGAATAGCAGGAATAACCATATTATAGTAAAAAAAATTTTTTTTCGAAATTTAAACATTTTTTATTGAAAAGAATCAACACGTCTAGAATTTTCTTTAAAAACTACATACTTCCGGTTGTGTCTAGTTATTCCCCCTTAAGAGTGAATAACCAGCACATGACAACTTCGATTCCGACACTAGCGCTAACACATCAGGGCTCGCGAGCCGGCGTTTTCAGAACTAAATTTCGTTCCGCGGCAATCCGAGTTTTGAGGGTTTTGTTCACGCGAGCTAGGGCTGCCCGCTACTATTACTACTTTATATTACTATTCTCGCTTCCAGAATTTTAATTAGTAGTAGTTATTGTAATTTGTATATCGAAGTGCATAAATATAAATAGATTCAAGTGAAATGCGTAAACACAGTAGGTATTAAGTAGATACCTACATGAATAAACAATTTGTTATATTCTTTTTAATATTTTGGTTTTTTGTTTTTTAATTGTATTTTACGGCCATTAGAGTGGAAGATACTCTCAGTATCGCCCTGGTGTAAGACCACCATTAAGAATTGAAACGTTGCTTGAAATGGCTTTAGCCGTGTTTATTGGCCAGATCTGAATAGCCAGATACTTCCCCACCTTCTTCTTCCCTATATCCTTCCCCTCCCCACTACCTTCAGTCTTACAACATACCCCAAATTGGGGATGCAATAGTCCCACTGGCTCCAGACGAGAACAGTTGGGACTCTTGTGCGGTATTCATGAAAAAAAAGAGTAGTATTCAGTTGGATTGTAAAAAATGTCGCATTTTAAAATATTTATTTGTGTGCATAATTAATAATAAGCACTTCAACAAACAGAATTAAAGCGCCCAAACCCTTTCTTTCTTTAAGTGGCCTTTCAACGCATGCCGGGTACCCGCTGTATATAATGTTATATAGTGCAGGCGCTTGCATTATAATTCCCGTGACTTGTGATGGAACCATAACAGTTTAGTTGACCGCGAGGTTACAGTGCCCTTGAAACGCATGCCGGGTACCCGCTGTTTATAATTTATTTATGGACAAATAGTCCATTAACAATATAACAATAACACGAAAAACAAGCGTGCGTAAAGGCCCGACCCGCCGAGCAATCGATCACCGTTCGCATTGATTACCGTTCGCATGTCATTTTTCGTAACAATCACCACTTTTCGTAACCCATTCACCAGTTTACCCTCAAGTGTCGAGCGTGCGTAAAAAAGATTTACCCCAAAAAATATTTTGGAGCAGTTGGGACTCTTGTGCGGTATTCACACAAGAATAATTTAAAATAAAAAAAATATTCGAAATTAAAAATTTTTTTGCATAAAAATATTCAATGAACATGAAAAATTGCATTCGGGCAACCCTGTAGATTTAACAAACGTGAATCAAGGAATTCGTGTTTATTTCAAATTTCGTTTTCAAATTTCATTTCCAAATATTATTATTCAAAGCGTCGCGAAGACGTGCTCTCCTGGCCGCGTTTGGGCCCGTAATGAAATCTGAAATTTGTGTTTACGGGCTGCGATAAAAATGGTGAAATGCGATGTTCAAAATTATTTAAAATTAAATACTTCCTGAAATTATTTTACGATCAAATTATTTATGATTTGTCAATAACGTCTTAGCAAAATAAGTATGTAAAAAAATCCGAAATATATTTGTTTGTAAGTGCACAAATAAATGCACAAACCGACCAATTTTCGTCAAGAAACACATGTCCGTATATATTTTTTAATAATTTTATTTAAACTAAAATTAAAATTCTGAAAAATAGGTTTACCAGCTAATGTATTGATTTATTTTACTGCATGATTATATGATTTGAAATGGGTGTTGTATAATAAATGTACTTTTTTGAAAATTGAACAAATCTGCGAACGACCTATGGTATAACCTTATTATTCTAAAAATAAACATTTTTTCTCAAAATCTAAAAGATACGTTTACTAGATAAAAGAACAATCTTTTGAAATCCTTTTATAGTTTTTTGTGGAAAAGAGTCAATACGTCTAACCACTGATTTAAAAATGACATATTTCTGGTTTCTCTGCTTATACACTCTTAATATTTAGAAGCATAACTTGCAAAAAGTGCTTTTTCCTAAAATAATTATTCTCGCGCCATCTATGAAAGTCGTACACCCTTAAGTGTCTCGGCGTCGTTGTCTGAAACCGGCTAGTCAAAATCAATATTGCCTGCGTGCCGTTTGACATCTCAAATATTTATATCAGCGTAGATAAGTATAATTTGCCGGTAATAAATAATATGTTTTTTTGCGCCGCATAATATTTGTATTGATTTAATATTCGCCAATATCACTTCTTGAAAGATAAGATACGATGTAAATAGGTAACTTTGGTGATGTTTTCCTCTTCTACTCTTGAAGTAGGGTAGGTTGGTACTAGTAAACAGTTGGCTATCTCCAGATAAGACAAAGTGGTAAATACATTAAATAAATAAATGCATCGAATAATATTATTAATCCTGTTTTTATTTCAATTTTATTATCGTTATAAAAACTAGAATTTGGTCTCGAAATACTCGTAAGTGTACACTAATAAATGTTGGAATTTAAAATGGGTAAAAACTTTAAAAACAGGTTGAATTATTAAAAATTGCAATTTAGGAGGCAGGTATGGGTACCGCCGCCAGGAAACCATTTATTGGATAATCAACACCCCTATGACAAGTAACTCCAAAGTTACGTTTTGTGACTTAGCAGGGGTGCCCGGGTTCTTGGGTTTGTTTAGGTCTTGGCGGCGAGACTGGTTTAGACCTCCACAAAGCATCCCCGAAGATGACGTAGGACCTGAAGGTTTTTTTTACTGCAGGGTCTCCTGTGCGTAGCTAATGTAAAAAAGATACTGCTATGCACATAATTAAACGTGTTGCCTAAAAATATTTGCAGTCCATTTAATGAAAGAAAACCATTTTACACTTATCAATAAGAGGCCAACCCTAAGTTTAGGGTTACATACATAAGGGTGTGTGTAGGGAAAGGCATTATTTACAATAATATTATTAGAAATCAGATAAAAAGGTGTAAAGTACCCTAAGAACCACTTTTTTTAATGTGAATTACCTTAATAACCATATTTTAATGTAAAGTACCTAAATAACCGCTTTTTAATTGTAAAGTACCCTAATAACCACCTTTTTATTGTAAAGTACCCTAATAAACACTTTTTAATGTAATAAACCCACAAAAAAAATCTTAATTGTTGGCAGAAAATGATTTTCTCTACACTTTCTGTTTAAAAATCACCATAACGGTTAACATTTAGTGACAATAAACACAAAATTTAAAAAAATATTAATAGTAAAGAGAATTGTTGGATACAAATAGTCAGTATTTTCAAAATGGGGACTTGTGAGAATTGACGATAAGTAGGTACCTCTTATAATAATTATCAGTTAATACAATATTATGTTTAATGACAACTTGACAATTTATCGATTTCAGGAAAATGCCAATACCTCACGCAATTACTAAGTCCAAGTGCATAGCATAATGTGTGTATCGAACGTGTTCGAAAAATATATGTACATCGAACATGTCCAGAAATCATATTGAGACGTTTGAATTTGTTTTTTTAATTTACTAGATTCTTATATGCCTTGAATAGGTGAATCATTTAAATTTACTAAATTTAAAGTTTATGTTCTTTATATACATAGAACGGTGTCATTTGCGCATCACAATTTTTACCTCATGTGGGTATTTAAAACATTACATGGCTATTGTATACTTAAAGTTCTTGAATTTCATTGGTAGGGAAAAATTGTTATCTAAAAACCCAACTAAAATTGCATGTTTTCATCAACACCAATCTTCATCATCAGGACTAGCGCCGACGGCCATATATACATACGTGTCTGTTTGTGTTATGTTGGGAGTGGGAAAGAGACGGCCACGTCCTTTTTAATTGGAGTTCTTCCGCCTTTGCCATCGGGAATAACGAAACCATGTAAAAACCTTATCCGAGAAGATTTAGCCGGTAGTCAACATAAAACTGAACAGCCTTCAGTGACATCAGTATATGAAGTCCTGCATAGTGTGATGTGGGGTGTGTGAATTTTAATGTATATGAACACACAATACCGTACCGCCAACACGTTTATTTTCTTCAATTAACTTTATCAGTTGCAAACATATATGTAACTAGCTGGGTTACCCGGCTTCGCTCAGGACAATAAGATAGTGTTCTGGAATGTTGCACAATGATGTTCCCGATTTCCTATTCCTGATCATTCCACGACATACTCCGCCACTCCTTCCACAACTTTCTACAGCTCTATGGAACCTTCTAGAACTTTCCGGAAGACTGTTCTAGAAATTTCAAGAGGGCGAAATTTTCAGCCCTTATATCTATAAAAGCACGGCCTTTAGGTAAAAACAGATACCCTTATTCCCTAGGGGGGATAGAGATCTACCACACCATATAACTCCCTTGATCGAACCGGGACTCGTTTCTGAGTTTTTGCGAGCTGCACGTTTTTTTTGGACTTTCTTTTATAATACATGCCATATTCAAATAAATAAAATGTTACTCCTTACATGTCCTTTCCCGTGCGTTCCCCTCCAGCGTTCCACTTCCACCTTCGCCGCCACCGCTCTCCCGCTCCCCCGTCCCGCAAACCCCCCTGGCACTGCATTTCTTGACTCCTCTCCCGCGCGGCCCGTAGCCGAAACTTTTTTCTAATACTAACATTTTTAAACTCGTGATATCTTTCTAATTAAATATCCGAATTGAAAAATTCAAAAAGTTAAATAAAGGTATTGAAGCTGTCTTGAATATGAAGTAATTTATTTTGATAAGGATTAAAACCAAGATACAAATAAAGAACCTTTTCAAGCGGCGACATATTAATTAAAATTTTAAAATAAAAGAATACTTATTGTGGCATAACCATAATAGTTAGACATATGCTGTCGCGACCTTTTTTGTAAATAATGATGTGTTCTATAAAGTCGTAGTATATTATTTTATTCTATCATCAATAGTTTTCGCAGCGCACGCGATTTAAAGAATATTTTAGGTAATTTTTTTACACCCTGGGTTACATTATTGAAGTTTTAGTAAGGATGCCTATTTTATTTTAAAATATAATATAGCCTATGTCACCTAGGGATAGTGTAGCTTTCCAACAGCGAAAGAATTTTTCAAATCGGTTCAGTAGTTTCGGAGCCTATTCGATGCAAACAAACACACAAACAAACAAATATTACCTCTTTATATAGTGTGTTAGATTGGTGATAAATACGCTACGTCAATAACAGATCCCAAATCACATCTAAATATCCGCTTAACTCTTCACCCGGAGCCTGCAGATGATAAATGACCTCGACTGAGGTCTGTCCGTTATTTATGCTACCCCCAACACAATCTACCAAACGATGTGCGAATTGCTATTGGCCAGCGCTAAGTTTCAAATCCGGAGTAATTACGATTCCAAATTGGCATTTCCTGTAACTTCGAACTAAATTACAAGAAATTGGTGATATTTATGACCAATAAATAAATATCAGCGCCAAAAAATGAGCATGTGCTAAAATAATAACCTGAAAACTGACACCTACCTGAATTTTCCGCACTTTGAAAAAATATTTATTCTTATGTAATAGGAGAGGAAAATTTTTGCACATCTAAACAAGACATAGCGATCAGGAAACATACCTAATTCACAAATTTCACAAAGAAAGTGTTTTGGGAGTTTTTCTGCAATACACGTTCGAACCGGCTGGTCCTATAAATAAAGAGCCAAATGTGATCACAGTTCAGTTTAAAAACTACCGCAACAAGTCTCCTGCAAACCAAAGTCTCCAAGTTGAAATATTTACAAGTATTTTATTCAGTACTACGTTCATATTCTTTCCCATACATATATGGGAAATGAAAATCATTTTCGCGCAGTAGTAAATTAAGATCTCTGCGTAACTCTCTGAAAGGCTTTTGGCATAAGAATGTGTACGGCACCCTTCAGAAATACAGTACCTACCGTACATACGTCTCCACTCGTCTCGTACAATGTGTATTAAGAAAAGTGTCGTAATAATAAGTCGACTGTGTGACCGGACCACAGTTTGATAATGCACACGAAGGGCGAAATAGCTGCTACGCGCACAAACAATATCCTAGGAGAAATCACAAACTTTTTGTTTTTCTTGGGCATTAACTACAGATTGTCAAATAAGAGTAGAAAACATAGGAGGGCGCCACTATTGTTCAAATGGCAATACTAATAATCATGGTGGTAATCTAAAGCTGTGTAACCTACATTTTTATTAAAAAGGCATAAAAGTGAAGAAAAAAGACATTTTTCATTGCAATATCGTTCCCACTGATCTCAAAATTAGAATTGCGTATAGATATATTATTTTTATACGTTTGCAATTTTATGTTAACATAATGAAGAATAACGATATTGTAATAAAATATAAAGCACACTTCAGAAATTGCTCACATTAATTTAGTATTAGCTTAAGTACCTAGCGTTGCCCGTGCTTTAGATCATGTCTCTAATTTTAGAACTGAATATATTTAATTCATTCAGATCTAAAAGTAGTGTAACTGAACTCACCATTAATGCTTCTTCCTTTCTACTTAGATACTGTTAAATTCAAATCTATATTAAATTAAATGAAAGCCAATTACTTTGTAAAACCCAATTTAATTAAATTTATTTCATTAGGTAGGTACCTTAACAACAGTGCTTTTTCGATTTTAATTATTTTTAAAACAAAAAATGTTTTTTTGAATGTGTCTACAGTGTTCTGTATTTTCAGTGTCATTGCACTTTAAAAGAATATTTGACAGGTAAACCGGTGTTGCCAGCCTAGAAAATTTGTAGTTCCATTTTTTACATTTTATACTCTTATTTGACAGGCTATATGTAACAATATCAAGACATTTTGTTTTGAAGAGTTTTATTTCACTTGTACATTTGTTACTAATTTTTAATAAGCAGACAAATAAAACGTATGTAACAAATGTACATGTGAAATAAAACTCTTCAAAACAAAATGTCTATAAATTATAACAACGAATATTGAGTAAAACTAACCGAGAAGAATAAATATTTCCAGGAAAAACGTTTCATTTCGGTGGGAACATTCTTTGTACAGTTATTTCTCCCTAATGCCACGCGAGCAAGGCCGCGGGTGAAAGCTAGATTCTTTACATATTTTTCTTTATTGGAGTCCTTGTTATTGTATTTTAAATCACGAGGTTCAAATATATACCGTGGCACCCCTCATACATTTGGGAGTGTTGTGTCGTGGAAGAAAAAAGGAGAAGCTTAGAAGAAAAACAGTTTACACAGAATATACATATGGCGCCCGGAAACTAGTGGAACAGGTGGGAAACTGAAGAATCTAAGTCATATTTGGAGTCAATTTCGATTTGTGCTTACGTTTTCGAGTAAATTGAGTCCAATTTTGAATCGGGCTGTTTATTGCCTTTTAAAATGCATCAAAGAGTACGGCAAGAAAAGTTTTTTTAACCCTTTAGTTGGCTTAAAAGAAAAAAAATCAAAATGCACGGAGAAAAAAGTTTTTGTTTTTATTCTTTGCGATTGTGGATTCACCAGATTATTGCTAGTATCGACTATTTTCAGGGAACCGTGTATACTACAGACACAGAGATGATGGAAATTAATAATTATATCTATCTACATTTTACATAACATCTAAAAAATAAAACAACAGAAGATACATTTAAAACTAGATTTTTTTCTATGGATGCGGTGATACACCAAGAAAATAAAATGTTTAAGTCAAATTTTAGATATTTACTGAAAAAACACTGAACACATATAACACATCTATCGGCAAGCATTATACACAATGGTGAAGTGATAGTTATTTGAAAATCTATGAAAGCATGTAAGGATGAAAATGGAAACGTAAGATAGCTTCTATTTTATTAAGACAAATAACTTTGTGTACATCACTTTATTTTAAACACAATCTACATGTTTCGTGAACAATGTTCACATCATGATGTGAACATTGTTCACGAAACATTTAATTAAGACAAATAACTTTATTTACATCACTTTATTTTATAAACAATCTACATGTTTCAATCAACGTGTAGATTGTGTATAAAATAAAGCGATGTAAACAAATTCATTTTTGTTTTTCAATAAAATAAATAATGCTATCACAAAGTGAAAACTTTTCAGAAGTTTTCTTCGAAAAAAAAAACTTTTATTGATAATATTACTGATGTAAAATATTATATATTTTATTTTCGACGGTTGAATATACCGCTTATTTTATATAATGGACGCAGTTTTTTTAGCTCTTATCAAGGATTAAATGTATACATTTGTGTTGTTGCAATATTCGTAATATTCCTGAGATTGTGATAAACTGACAATGGAGCTCATCATTGGATTATAAGGAGTATTGTCGGTTAAATTGCATTCGAATAGGTGATGCACACATTATTACTCAGCTGTAATATTAAAAAAGCTTGTCTCTGTATAAAATTATGAGAGTAAACACATAAAATTATTATCACGTGTCGACTATTATAGTTAATTAAGTTGTTTCGGAGAAATGAAATCCTTTCTTGAAAAACCTAGCGAAATAATAATATAGGCATACCGCTGATCGCTCCGTTATAGCCTCTTCCCCTTTTTCATAAACGATACCCGTAGCATAAGGAGATGTGACAACGGAGTTCTCACCGGCAGGACCATAAATAGCAAATAAAGTAAATGAGCGCTATGATATCGGCACACGGGCAACAAGGGTGCTCCGATGGAATGCTGGCGTGAGGGCACAGGGCAGACATCTGACACGGGGCATGTTACCTTCCAGCATCAGGTCCTCATCCATAGACTCGCGCCTGTAGTCATCCTGGACGGGCGCGTCGAATATATCGTCGTACTCGTAGGGGTCTTCGTTGGCCCTGAGGCACTGGCACACGGACTGGTAGCAGCGGCATTCCAACACTATCTCCGGCTCGTCTTCTAAGAAGAGTTCGCTGCCGCAATGGGACGGCCTCGGCAGGCCGCTGTCCACGGAGCCGACAGACTGGGCGTCGCTCGCTTGCGCCCAGCGCGCATACCCGGGGAAGAGGGTGGGACTATTCCTCCTCACAGGCTCCCAGGCGCTTTCACCGCCGGGACGGTCCTGCCCGACGTACGAACTCGCATCTTCATCATCTTCACAGTCTATGTAATCAAACTCACTGTCTATATTCAACAAATTCCACCAGTTCACCGATTTGGCGCGACTGTCCGCCGCTAGCCAACTTCCATCGTCGGATTCTTGTTCCCCCGGCTCCATGTCAACAACACTTCCCGAACTTTCAAGATTCGGCTCTCCGAGATTCTCATTACAGATGCATGAAGGGACGCCACAAAACGAACACTGCGAAGGATTCACACTACACATACGTAGCTAAAGTCTAATCTATGAACGCGCGTATAAATGTATGTAATTTCCAATCGCAGATTTAAAAGCTCCTTTCTTTGGCATCCATCCCGCCTCGAGTGTTGTCTCTGACTGGCTGCGACTGGTGGCGGTGGTGTCCCAGTAGGTAGCCGTATCTCTGCCTGCCGGGACTAAGACATGTATCAAGTCGGCTTATCTTATCGGTTCCCATCAGAGATGCGTGCGGATGAATGGGCTCTCATTAAAGCTAATTAAATATTCGCCTTTTTGCTACAAAAACACACAAATCATGGCAAAAGAGCGAGAAAGATGCATACAATAGAAAATTAAGTACGCATTTTCCCACTGTCTTTCGTTATGAAAACAAATTACGCTAATTACTTAGCCGCTGGATTTTAAGCTAAAATTTAAGAGCAATACTTCCGCTCCTATTCCACATAGACGAAAAACGTGCCAAAAGTATATGATGCTCATATAATATTTGCTTTGTTTTATCTGTAGAAGAAATGAAATTTAAAAAAAATGAGTCCTTTTTTTTTCGGTTTAAAAAATAAACTGAAAGATAAATAGTGTAGATTCGGAAAGAAAGCGCTACCAAAACTACAAAAAAACGTAAAACAAGGAAATCCAGATTTTTCTGGAAGGTTGTCATCAATCATTATTTAATTTGAAACAAACGACAAAAATTAGCAAAATCTGCTGTACCTAGCGCAATTTAAGAAATTTACAATGATCGAGGTTTAATTCCCTTCTTCCACAGTTAACGCGTGTATCCGATACTCATGTCGCGCATAGTCCGTAAACATCGCTACTGGAAATCACGAGCACCGCGCGTCGCCACCAATCATTGTTGAATTCTCGAAATGTAGATGTCAATTTAATATCCTGTCATTCTTTGTTAACTGTTTTATTCCTAGCATTGGTCTAAAGTCTAAAGCACCCACATTGTTACAAAATTTGTGATACAAATGACGCTATGTTTAAAATCTTGTAAATCGGAAAAAGCGGGAGACTGGCGTCGCCGACGAGTATGGGAAACGTCGGTATGGGAAACGTGTGCCCAAGACGAGTATGGGAAACGTGTGCCCAAGAACGAACCTCCGCGCAGATGCATGTATCTTGTTGTATTCTACGTATATCTTGATATAGACAAGATACACATCCGATAGCCTATAGATATTTGAATCGAGTAGTGTCGGAATCTTGCATATTCCTGTGAGTTGTGCCTAAACCAGTGATTGATTATCAATGCGAGGACACTAGAAGACAATAGGTGATGGAGGTTTTTGGAGGTAACTGGATGAATCAACACTATAAAGGAAAGAAGCCTTACAGTAAGCTTCCGTTTGGTTTATAACGAAGAGGAGTTGACACTATGCATTATAAGATTTGGTTAGTGGGTAGCGGCTACCTTGACCCTGAAACTGGCCTTTAACGGACCCGCACACGAGAAAGACCAATAAAATTTTAGCCTGCGTTGCTTGACTAGGATGATGATGAGATAGTATAATCGGTCTTCTCTTTGTGCGGTGCTTCGAAGCCTATCAGTCTCCTCTTTGTGCGGTAGTTCGTAGCTTCCCCACTGTTGTTTACTTTAGTTTTCTGAAGGTTTCACTTCTTCCGCGTGTGAATTGCACACTCTGATTTTTTTTATCGTTACAGACCTTACGACGAAGAGGAAAACAAATTATAACAAGGCGATTTTAGGATTATAACTGAACGTACCTACTCTCCTTCAATAAGGGACGTCTTCACATGCTTTATGTTTATATTAAGTACCTACTCTAAAAACCTATTATTGCACAACTACGTATATTTTGTTTATTTAATGAAGCTCAACTGGACTATTGGGTAGGTGGGTACTTAGGTTTTCAGCGTATCGTGACGCAATTTGTAGCGGGGATGGGGGGCTGATGAAATATGTGCCACAGAACTTACAGAAGTGGGCGGTAGACGGAAAAAATAATAACTGGAAACACTGCTTATTATCTCTTTAACACAATAATCATTTTGCATAGATTGAAATGTTTTTTAAAGATATTTTGCTGTATAATTTTAGTGGATTTTTCGTCTATGAGCGGAAGTGCGGAACGATGCACATAAAGTGCATATAATTATTTGAATGAATGTAGGTTAGTTAAAATGTTATTGTTAAAATAAGCATCAACATACCAAAGACAAAATTCATTAAGAAAATGTAATAAAATCTTAGGTAGGTATCTGGGAATTTTCTTTATTACCAGTAGGAGAAAAAGCAGGAGAATGCACCTGTATTTATGTAACCATGAATTCCAGCAATCGCTTCTCAGCGGTAAGCGCAGTGGAGAAAATACTGAATACTGGTATTCGTGCTGTCCGTATTCAGTTTCTATTTATATTTTGTCACAAAAGCAGCAAGTACTGCAGTCTTTGGAGGCCGGGAGCGGGTTTACGCCGATGCTATTTCATAATGTAACAAAGTAATTTGTCTCTTACCCTGGTTTCTTGCGGCGGGTATTATATTTTCAAGAACTTTGCCCTCGCGATACCACAGCTACATTATCACTACAACTGCTAACTTATCAGAATTTTAGCGTCGTGGTACTTCTAGGTTCGCGAATACACTGAAGAAAACTGATTTTCGCGTCAAAATACTACGCTTTAGCGAACGTCTGAATATTGTCCATATGCACGCACGCTAGCGGACGGCACGAGTTAAGAACAATGTCACAAGTCACAATATCCGATCAATGATGTCATGTTGAGAATTAAATATTATATTATCTTGATTTGACTCAGCTCTCAGCTGACGGCGAGGTTAAGTTTTGAGTCGTCAGTCGTCAGTCTACTGTCTAGCAAAAAGCGAGTATCGCACTGGTCTGCCGCTTGAGGTGCGGCGAGCGCGCGGATAATCAATCCTTGCATAAATAAACCGACCTCACTACCATCTTGCGGCCAGACCTGAAAGCTCGCGAAAAACCGGAACGCTTTCAGGATTTCAGGAAACTGTATTTCCTTTATTTTTAACCGACACGTGACTTGTTCGATCTGTTGTCGTAGGTAACATAAAATTGTTGAATGAAATAATAAAATTTCATTCATAACAAATAATAATTGTGTGAGAACTTAATTCAGGCAGAATTTTCATAATAAACACTTTTTGTCAACAAATTCCAATAGATAACTCACGCGATTTTCGTAATAAAAGATAACTTTAAAGTCCTTACCATTAATTTTCCCGCGGTAGCAATTGTAAAAATGATTGTGCCACATAAATTATTGTTTTAAATGACCTAGTTTCATACGCAATCATTTAAACAACAATAATATTTTAAAAAAACTTTCTGACCTTTTTAATAATTAAGATAACAAAAAACTGAAATTTCAGGTTCATAATAAATAACTCTAATAACGGTAGATTCGAGGCATTTTCCCATGCCTTAATAAAATGTATCATTCGTAATTATTTTGAGATTAGCGGTCAAATGTGTTACAATTACATACGCTCCAACGAAATGAGCCGAAATACCAGCCTAATAACATATTCTTTGTTTTGTTAATGAATGGGAAATTCTTAGAGGGGGCTGTGGGAAAAGACAATTCAATTAATAGCGTAAATCCAGGGGCAATAAAACCATATACACGAATTAGAATACCCCAGATAGAATCTAAATAAACACCTAACTACCGACACAGTTAGCCATAGACAACTTAACTACGTCCATTAATTATTATCCCACCATTCAGAGTGATGTCTTACAATTCGCCCGTTGATTAGCATGAAGAATATTTTATTATCCCTTGAAATAGTCGACGTATACAGTATACAGATCGACACTCTCTACTTTGCAGTCAGCAACTCCCCGAGATATTTTGGAAACAAAAAATAGAATTAGAAAAAGAGTATGTTTATTGGTTAGTCCCTCTTTTAGTCACTTGAAAAGTTCAATTAGTCAAGATGGGAAACAATGTTTGAAAAGGTCGTTGAGTAACATTTTATAATTCGTCATTAGTCATTATATAGTAAAATAATATAAACTTTTTTTTATTTTTTTATTCAGAGAAAGATATATAAATTACAATAAATTCAATATAATAATTAATTACATAATATGTGTACATATTTGATTTATCCCCATAAAAAAGCAGGGCTTGTGTGTATGGGGGTGTTATTATATTGGTTTAATTGTTTTATTTTTTATATTCAGTTCAAATTTTCGGTATAATTTTTAAGGTGAATTTTAAATTTTTTGATATTACTGTTCATGTTTCTGATTTTTTCAGGAAGTGAATTAAAAAATTTTACTCCGAGATATTTATGACTTAACTGTCCTAGTGTTTTTTACATTTTGGAGTAGGAAGTATTGATGTTTGTCTAAGATTTCTGTTGTTTTTAAATGGTGCAACTTTATTTTGAATATTATCTTTATAAATTTGTAATGTTGCATGATAAAAATATATTGCACTTAATTTTCTGACTTTAAATTGTTGGAATAAAAGTTCTGACGAATATGAGTAGGGTTTTTTTTTAATTGTTTTTATTGTTAGTTTTTGTGATATGTAAATTGTTTGAGTTTGATTTGTATATCGACATAGATAAGTTTTTAGATTTTCACGGCCAAAAGCATTTTCATTGTTAGTTTTTGGGATGTTATGCCGTGTTGCGCTATCTCCTTCTTTAGCCGACGTTTCGGACAGCTTTGCAGTGTTCATCATCAGGGCAGATCCGGTAGATCCGATGATGTGATCGTCGGATCTGTCCGAAACGTCAGCTAAAGAAGGAGATAGTGCAACACGGCATAACATCCTAAAAACTAACAATGAAAATATAAACATAATTTAATACATTCATACATTAAGGGGGTATTCTAGTCTAGAAGCATGGATTGTAGGTATTTTTGTAGGTCCAATAAGTAGTTGCAATTATTTTACCAAATATTTATTTTAAAAAATGGGTACATTAAAAAAAAATCAAACGAAAAAATTCTAAATTCTAAAAGTTACAGGGTGTTGTAGTGGGGGGTCTCAAAAAAATGGCGCGCCCTGGTTGACAAGATTGCAACCCTCCTAGTAATCAGAAAAAAATCTTAATCCAAACAAATGCTGCTGTGGCTTGAATCTCGGAAAAGTAATATTTTTTTTTTTTGCAAAATGGCGGCTGTCTGAAATAAAAAGACAGGTTTTAAACAGTTTTTTGACTTTTCCAAATTTTTTTAAAATATTAAAAAATGAAAAATTGTTATAGTTTTGGTTCATGCGATAGAGTAGTGTGTAGGGAAGGCTCACACCAAATGTCAAGTAAATTGGTTCAGTAGAACTTGAGATATCGTGTCAGCCGTCTCGAAATAAACAAAAATTTTAACAAAACAAAAAACGACTTCAAAAAATGCACTAAAAAGTAAAAAAATAATTTCGTACGATTGTTATTTTTGGAGTCGGTGTCAGCCAAGGTAACTACATACATAGGTAGTTATAGGTGTGATGTGGAGATCTTGGCTGACACCGACTCCAAAAATAACAATCGTACGAAATAATTTTTTTACTTTTTAGTCCTTTTTTTGAAGTCGTTTTGTTAAAATTTTTGTTTATTTTTTATTTTTAGTGACGAGCGTGCGTAAAGAAGTTTCACTTCAAAAAAGAATCATCGAAATCTGTTGGCGTAATATTGAGTTATTCATTCAATTGTCGCGCACATAGGTACTTATTGCAAATTTAAGACATATATGGTTTTCTCATGGATCCCATTGTCAGAACTGGACCAAATTAAAATGGGACCACACGGGAAGCACCAGCTTTCTAATAAAAAAGAACCATCAATATCGGTTCATCCAATCGAAAGTTCTGAGGTAACAAACATAAAAAAAAAAAATTCAAAAAATACCGTCGATTTGATAACCTCCTCCTTTTCGAAGTCGTTTAAAAAGTAGTTTCGAGGAAAATACGTTTAAAGTTTTGTTCCGTCAAAACCGCGACACTAAAATGGTTATAACTTTTAAAATAATTCGAATTAATAATATTTTTGAATAACTTAACCAAAGATTGGGTTTTTGTTTCTCTATCTGTGATCTAAAATCTAAACTATGAAAATATAAGAAGAAATATTTTTTTTCTAGACTAGTCCCTTAAACACATAAAAAAAGATTATTTAAAAAGTATATAATATAGGGCAGCTGATCCAATGATAATATAAAACTAAACCATTTCTGATAAGATTCAGAGCGCCGACTGGCAAACGTGTCAATTAATTAAAAGGAAAATGCCAATCCGCTTTTCTAGTTAAATGTATTTGAACGGACACGTCTCCCGTGAATGGCATGTCTAATTGAACATTAAAAGCTAAAATTACATGACCAGTTATGTATCTACATAAAAAAGTACCATATAAAAAATCCTTAACCAGTCTGATGTGTTATAAATGCAAGTACCTACGACAAAAATATTATGAAAGTATCCGCTTTACATCGGTTAATACCAAATGTTTAATCGAGAAAGTGGTTTTATGAATTATTAGTATTGAAATCAATTCAGAATCAAAAATCAGAATATGTAAGTGCTAAAGAGTGGTTATATTTCAGACAGGATGGATTGTAAACTAATTGAAAGAAATTAAGTGCTCAGGTATAAGTTAATGATGATTGTCGTTCTCAGTACGATAATTACCATTTGCATGTCTGTGGGAAACCAGGTAATAACAACTAAGGTATTTTCCCAAACCACCATATTTCATGAAGGTGATCAAACGGTACGATTAATTAAACATCTTCCGTTAGGTATGGTAGGTACGGCTGCATGGCGTACCGGAAATTCTATCGTGATTGGATCTTGCATTTATTGCCTTTCCTGGATTTATAGTGTAAGCTTCACTTACCGGGTTTGCTCGAGTAACAAAAAATCAGTTTATATAAATTGAATGATTGATTTACATAATAAGTGTAGGTATGTTAATAAGAAATATAAATTGACTTAAAACTTACTGCCTCAACACAGGCTAGCCTAGTGAGGTGGATTACGAAAAACCATAATTTATAACTATTTTCTATTCTTCAAGTAGGTACCTTTTGTTAATATTTATATTTATCTTCTGTTGCTAATCTTTTGTAGTTACATAAACCATTGTAAATATTAACACTGAATATGTACGTTTCTTTTTTTTTGTTATAAATCTTGCAAATTTTGTTGAATAAAGATATATATTATTATTATATTATTATTATACATGCAACAACCATATGACGTTTGTCTTATGTAACAGTTAAATATATATTTCAAAGCTCAATATCTCACAACGGAAATGTTGGGTTAACGTAGACATTCCAGATAGAGGAATTTGGTCAAATTTTTTACATTTTGGTAGAAAGCAGTCACTTTGTGGTTTGTAACAATGTTAGTCACAATGCATATTTTTTTATCATTTTAATTTTATACCCTGAAGATGCTTGGGTAAAACAAAACCGGTCAGTATTAAAAAAATAAACAAATCGTGGTTACAAACGAAGTTATTGTTTTATTTCAATTAATTAATACTTCATTCATATTTCAGATTTCTCATTTATAACTTATAACTGAGACATTTGAACGAGATCCTACCAGACAGCAAGAAGTTATTGCCGAGAGAAACAAACAGTTATCCCGGCTCCACAGTTACGAGTTTGAATCTTCTTATATTTATGAGAACTACTGACTTATTACTGGAATAACAGAGTTAGCTGTCACTTCTTACCATGTTCAATTACTGACAAGTTTACAAAACATAACATGTCTAGAAAAAACTAATACATTCTCCGGGAACAATGCGCATTACCTATGCATATAATAATTTAGATTCCGAGACGTTATGGAATCCAAACGGTATCCACAACAATACAGATAGACAACATGGATATTCGTGAACAAACACGATTACTATCTATTGTAGTTAAGAGTCTTTTGAAATACGTTAGTTGGAGCCTAGTGGTGGTTGGTTTACAGACGTGAGAGGCTTTCACACGGGTTCAGGTGGCCACAAACAAACTATAACCGAAAGCCATTGACCCGATATATTCAATACAGCAAACCCCCGGTTAGCAGAACTCATATGATGATGAATGTATACTACTTTGATTTATGTGAAATTTGTGTGAAATAATTGATGTTTGGACAGACAATAAAATATAAGACCAAAATCAGTAGAAATTTCGACAAAATGTATTTTTGCCCTTCAATATTTACAAGTGAACCATATTGATTGCTTTTTCGCCCCTAAAACAGAAATATTTTCCATCAAACTTCGTTTTTAATGATCGCAGATACCTGCGCATCTTATCGATAGAATATATTATTTACCTAAGTATCTCTTTATATTTAAAAAAAAAGAGACATCTCAATCCCAAAAAACTGCTAAATACGGAATGGAGGATTATGTTGTAAACATACATAAAAATATACATTTGTTGATGCTACGCGCAAACCTTGGAATAATGGTGGACGGTAGATTGAAGTTGAACATGTTAAAAAAGGGCCACAGTGGTGCTATTCGAGGCTTTTTCTGTTGTATAATATATCAGTGAAATTATGTAAGTTTATTATCAATAGTCAATTCTCTCAATATTGGACTATAGGAACACATTGTATGTTTCCTCTCTATTGAAAAAAAAAACAAATACAACGAATCCAAAATGCACGAGTGAGATATTGCTACAATGTGCCGAAACGCGAGCATATCTCGCCTAACATCTATCGGTATCGGATACAAAATAGAAGGTAGAAACAGAAGGAAGTTACATCGAATGCGTCAATTGTTCAGTTTGATGAATTCGACGGTTCCTGCCTATCTGTTTGACAGACTGCTGTGGTCCCGCGACTCTCATACACACATTAAGTAGGTACACGCCAAACAGACCTTTAACTCGTTCTCCCCAGACATAAAACTGCTGTAGTTGAGGGTGGCTGCAGCTATTTATCATCAAAACTTTGGAATGAAATACCATTGTATATTTGAATATCGACATAAATATATAATTGAATATCGACCATCAAGAAACTGTACGGCGAATGTTTGCTGACTGTACACTGTACAGTCAACCGCACATCATATTTGATATATCTTACAATGAAAGCGATACCTACTTGTGTTTGTCACTATATTATTTAATAAGAATTTTATTTGCTTTTGAATTTTGGTTATTTAATTTTAATTATTTATTATCTTTTTATACACTATATTAGAAGAACTGCATTCCCGGAGAAATCCAGAATGTATAGCAGAATATGACTCTTCTGTCAATAGAATCAATGTAATAAAAATAAGATGAATAAATACGTAACAATCTATTGTCAAATAAATGTTTTTAAAAATCTGCTATCGTAAGCACCGTTTAGATACCTATTTTTCCCAGATATATAATTTCTACGAATGTTTTGCAGAACATAATGTGAATCGAGGAACTACTGTTTAACTATTTTGGAATTAGCTCCCGGCTAAGAAGTGAGCGAGAATATAGACAAAAATCTTGTTCTTATTACGATCAATGGAAAAGTTGAATGGCAATAAATCAACGAGTGATTTAATGATACGTAGAAAGTGTGGTTTATGTAAATGTTTTACGTTTGAATTTAAGGAGCCAATGTTGTTCTAAGCATGAGACGTAGGTACCTAATTTATAATTAGTAAATAAAATATCCAGATTGTTTATTGCTTTCTGGTGCATGAAAACTAAAACTAATGTACGCCGGTTCAACAGTTTAAGGAAATGAAGTGTTTCACGAATGATTTAGAATTAAGAATCAAAATGTTATTGATTAAAAAGTCATACCGTATCGGTTTTGAGCATATGTTGGAGGTAATTTATTTGTTGGTTTTTAAGATAAAAGACCACGATAATCAAAATTTTAAAGATAATTTATCAAACTTTAGATTTAAGAAAAATGCCTGATAAAATTCAATGATAATATTATTGTCTGGGGAAAACTGCGATAAGAATGTAAAGAGAAAAGAAAATATTTATTTTTAAACTAAGTAAGATACTGAATAGCCAATAGAGAAGAAGCAATACGTCGAACAGCCTTATCTTATAAAATGTACAAATACTGATTTAGTCGTGAGAAGCTTTTTCACGAGCAATTACAGCTCCGTGCGAATTTAGACAATCACGAACCTCGTTAACAAAAATTAGCATACCATTAGGTTAGAAGTATTAAAACAGTAATAAAATAAAACAACGCTTGTAGATAGATACCTTTGTCCAGCAATAGGTTCCTTATCACCCGGAAGTAGAAGAGGCCGTGCCTGTTGCGGGCGATGTGATACAAGAAGTCAGGGTATTCCCCCAGGCACTCCCGCAGGTAGTCCTCATCCAGCGGCGGGAACTCTTCCGCCGACGGCGACGGAAAGCGCACTAGCAACGGCGGGTCTTCACTGGCTTCTACTCCCAGACTGACGGGGCCACACTCGACGGCCCTTTCGACTTGTTCAATCTGTTCGGGATCCGTGGTCCAGTCTGGGACCGCGCCCTCTCGCACGGGTTCGAATCGGGATTTGTGCACTAGGTCGTCTTTGAGATGGAGCAGGTCGGCCAGCCAGCGCTGCGGCCTGGAGTCAGGGTGGGCCGTCTGGGTGGGGGTGGAGCCCGACGGAAAGAGCTGGCGACTGCTGCTGCTCATCACATCCCCCGCATCACCAGGGAGAACCGCTGGCCGTGCTGTTCCTTGGCTTGCTCGATTCAACTATTGTGCCACTCACACGACGTTTGTCACTTTTACATATTATTATCACTTCACACAATCTTCCGCGATTAGATCTGTGGGAATTATCAGAAACAAAGCAATGAATCAAGCGCGTGAATCCAATTTACTATCTCTCTCGAACATTCGGATAACGATAGAATTTTACTTATGTCAGATCGGTTTCAAAATATTATCTCGGTTAAGCAGTGAACACGTAAAAATATATATCAATCTATAAACGCAGCCTAGTTTGTAGCGCGAAACGAACTAGTTAGAAGCTCGATAGAGCGTATTCAAAGACCGGAACTAAATGAGAAATCAATCAGTGATAATGCATTTGACGGCGAGATAAAGATTCTCCACGACAAACCCTGTCCTTGATCGGGGCGCTACGCTTCGATAACTTCAAATTCCAAATCCGAAGAAAGATGATTTGACAGAATTAAATCGGTCCATCCTACGCGCTGTGCAGATTGAACTAAGTGAGTTTAGATTGTGTCCAGTGTACCGGTACCGTCCAGTGTACAGGTATAAACCCAGAGTATAAGGCGAAAGGTAAACACTAGACGCGCTTGGTCACATGCCTGTAAACACGGACCCGAGCCGCTAGATCGCGCTGTGTAACCGCCTGTTCAATCGGTTCTCGAGGTAATAGATAAAAGGTAATTATTGCTATTATGCAGCGATGTGTGTAATCGGACCCGTGAGTTGACAACTTGATAATAATACCCATATGCTGAGTAATGCGATACGCTCAACGCTTAAATCGACATACTAAATTAGCTACCTGCCCAGCAGCCATATCATTTGTATTGTAATAAATGAAATCATTCATATAAAACTACACCATTTTATGAAAATATCAACTATTATGAAAGGCAACTGGCTGCTGTAATCGGTTAGGAAAACTAGTATTTTTTATGATAGGTCAACATCATCAAGACATCACGGCATCTTATTATATACTTACTTACCTACATGCTTTGAGATATTCTTTGCAAGATATTCGTGCATAGGCTGGTTCATTCAAATATATCTACATATATATTTTTTAATTTAAATTTTGAAATGCGCAAAAAATTAAGATTACAAACAAAAAGTACTTGGTAAAGTAGTCAAAATACGTTATAAAGTACTTTGTTTGACTTCTTGTACATATCGTGTATAAATACAGTAAGTAGGTAGTAGGTAGGTACCTACCTATCTTTACACATTTTTGCCAGTATAATAAAAAAAATCCGAGCTTGAAATACTTTCAGTTTATGACCGAATGAGTATTAGACGAAAATCTGAATGTTTGGTATTTAACCAGGTGGTATCGAATTTTCCCGATTATAATCTATAAATTGTTGTGGAAAAGTAATAATTTGACGTTCATAGCAAAACTTTTTTTTTGCATTAGCTCCAGACAGGACGCCCTGAGGAAAAACAACAATTCCTCAGGGCCAATGTCATCTACGGTCTGTGTCATGCTTAAGCATGGGTACTTAATAATCTTATGTGGTAACTATAAGACTGTTTTCACAAGAAGAGTAAATTTATTTATTTATTTTATTTTATTTATTTATTTATTTCAAGACTTGTTTTTACATTAAAAAATGATAACATTTGCAAGGTTAAACAACATTTTTTTTTTATTCTACTACTCCATAAGTTGAGCTCTGGGAGCTCGTGTTTATGGGAGGAGTATTTATTCACACGCAAAAAATAAAATAATAATAATGTTCTAATAAAATGTTTAAATAATAAAAGAACTTATGATATAAAAACAAATATTAATTGACATAGATTCGTAATTTAGGAAAAAAATTGTTATACAAGGTCAATACTTTTTTTTAAATATTAAATATTACAGTTAAAGTAAGGGTAAATTAAATTAAATTAAATTAAGGGTACAATATATCATTATCCAATTTCAGTGACTTAATTTGTTTTTTGAATTGTTCATATTTCAATGTTTCAGTTACACTAATTTTGTTTTTAGATAATAATATATTGTACCATCTTACACCTAGATACAGATAGTGGTGCTGAGCCGTGGTAGTTCTAAGCATAGGGATGGCTATTAAGCCATTCGTTTTAAATCTATTGCTTATGCTATCAGTGGGGTGAATTTTTTTAATAAAGTACTCTTTATAAATTTGATATAAGGCGTTTCTCTTATACAATTCTGTGATGGATGGTACATTAAATTCTCGAAATATCTCTAGAGTAGGGAAGTCGTATGGTTTCCTAAGGATGATTTTTATAATTACTCTTTGAATTATGATTATAGGTTGTAAGGAAGCTTTAAAGGCCCCTCCCCACCCAATAATGCCGTACTGTAATAAGGACTGAATCAATGCAAAATATACAATTTTTATGGTTTTCTTGTTTAAAATATTTCGTATATTATAGAATACATAGATAAGTTTTCTTATTCTTTCCACAGTGAGATTGATATGTTCTTTCCATTTAACATTTTTATCTATTAAGATTCCAAGATATTTTATACTAGATTTGTGATTTAGCTTAGCGCAGTCCGTATTACATGTACCGTCATTTGCACAATTTTTAGAATGAATTGTTATGTTAATTAAATTATTTGGCACATCTTCTTGCAGAGAGAATGGAATATAATATGTTTTTTCTGTGTTGAGTGATAATAGATTATTATCGAACCATTTTTTTATAACCTTCATGTCTTGATTGGCTGCATTGGTAATATCATTCCACGTCTTTTTTTCGATAATTATTACAGTGTCGTCAGCAAAAGATATAAGTTTTCCATTTAGTGATAATTTAAACATTTGGTTTACGTATATTATAAATAAAATTGGTCCAATAACAGTCCCTTGGGGAATCCCAAATTCTAATGTTTCATCTATACTTAGTGAGTTATTTAATTTTACTTTTTGACTTCTTTGAGTTAGATAGCTTTGTAGCCAATACCTAACCTTACCAATAATACCGATATCGTTTAATTTATTAATTAGTTTTTTATGGGAGATACTATCAAAAGCCTTGCGTAAATCAATAAAAATGCCAAGACATTTGTTTTTTTTATCTAATGCATTATATATAGTTGAGGTTAGTTCAGCAATGGCATCATGAGTGCCTAGTTTCTCTCTAAATCCAAATTGGCTAGGACTAAGTATTTTATTTTTATCAATGTAGTACATGAGTTGCTTTTTTACGATCTTTTCAAAAATTTTTGCAATGTTTGAGACTAGAGATATAGGTCGATAATTTGATATTTCCTCAGGGCTGCCTGATTTAAAAATGGGTGTTACGATTGATTTTTTATAAATGGAAGGGAATATTCCACTATTCAAACTAATATTTATAATGTGTGTAATTGGAATGCTTAAAAAATTGTTGTATTTTTTCAATATTTCTACTGTGACTCCATCAAATCCTGGTGCAGATCCACCTTTTAATTCATTTATTATATTTTTTATGTCATTTGTTGTTACTGGTTGAAAAACTGACAGATTATTTTGTTTAAGGCAATCCTTCTCGATATCATCTATTTTATAATTTTCATCGATCCGTTTAGCTAAATTTTGACCAACGTTAGCGAAATATTTGTTGAAGGTATTAGCACATTTTGTCGGTTCCCTTATGGCATCAACAGAGTTTTTTCCGATATAAATTTTTTTAATTAGATTTTTTTTGCTTTTTCGACTATTTATTTCATTTATCGTTTTCCAAATGTGTTTTACATTTTGTTTAGCCAGGTCAATTTCATTTTTGTAATAGTTTTCTTTAGTTGTTTTTATTAAAGAGGTTAATTTGTTCCTATATTTTTTGTAATATGTAAATATTTTTTTATCTAAAGGAAATTTCTTTGTCAGGTGATATAACTCTTCTTTTTTTCTAATAGATACGACTAAGCCATGTGAAATCCATGGTTTTATTTTTTTGAATTTTGCTTTAATATGAATAGTTTTAATATCAGTCGATGCAGTAATATAATTGCAGAGAATATTATCAAAAATATTTGCGCTTGTTTCAGAACATGTAGATTCTAATACGGGTCGCCACGTTTCCGTACTTATTTTTATACTTAATTTATTAAGGTTTAATGACTCTTTTGTAAAAACATTACTTTCTGAAATTTTGTGTTTATTATTAAGTTGTTGTATAGAGATACAAGTGTGATGATCAGTAATATTATTTTTTAATATTATCGTAAGTAATTTGTCGGTATGTTTAGTGTTGCACCATATATGATCAATACATGAAGGACGTTGACCCGTAATTTCTCTAGTATAATTTTTTATACATAATTTAAAATTCATTTCTGACAAAAGATTGATAAATTCAGTTTTTATTTTGTTATTATTTTCGTTAGAAACATCTAAATTAAAATCACCAATTATTGTTATGTTCTGATTATTTTTTTTTGATAAAATAATGCTTCTTAATTCATCCATGAATATATACTCATTAGATCCGTGCGTTCGGTAAATTGCGATAATATTAAAACATACTTTATTTACAGTTACATTAATATCTAAGCAATTAACTCGCTGCATAGGTACTTCTTTCACTGTGATGTCTGAATAACAGGATTTAACAAATACAACAATACCACTATTTCGGTTAATAGCAAGCTGTGTCATAAAGTAACTATAACTAGGTATACAAAATTTATTGTAATCGCTGGTGAATGCTTCAGTTAACACAATAACGTCCGGTTTATGATTTAGTAAATTAATTGAAAGTAAGAATTCATTAAAATTTCGTTTCATTGATCTAATATTTAAATGTAATATTGAGAATGAATTCGGTATTTTATCTACAATGTTATTACAAGCATTTAAAGTGTCACAAATATGTTCCGCAATATTAAGAGAATCATCTAATTGTTTAGTGTAAAAATTATTCATATTTAAGGGGATAAAAAATAAGTATGCAAAATGCAAACTTACTCGTATTCGATTCGCATTTGTGCATTTTTTAACATTTTCTTGCGGAATTCACATAGGTAACTGTTACCTGGATGTTCATTTTGGTAACCCTTTCTGTTAGTGCAGTTGTGGCATTTGGCAGGCTCTTGTTTTTTGGGGCAGTCTTGTATTTTGTGCTCTCCTGCACAGTGGAGGCATCTGGGACTCTTCATGTTTTCAAGGCATCTTAGTGATGTATGTCCATATCCAAGACAATGATAACATTGCATGAGTGGAAAGCAGTCTTCTACGTGTGCTTTTGAGTATCCAATGTTGATTCTTTCTTTCGATATTATTATTTTTCTTAGTTTTGCTGTAGTTTCGATAATGAAATTTGATAATTTTTCCGATTTTTTGTTCTTGAGCTTTTTCTTGACAATAATGGGTTCATTTTCAGTTTCTGAGGTCATGGCGTTTTTTATATCTTCATTTTGATTTATCAAATCTATAAGTAGTTCTTCTTCCTTGTAGCAAGCATCAACTCCCTTAATAATAATGCAAGGTTTTTTTTTCTTTATTTCATTAGCGTGTATTTCAATATCTGGGTTTTTGTTTATTTCATTTATTATTTTTTCGGTATCAGTTTGTTTCTCACATGTTAGTATTATTTTGTTTTGATAAGTTTTTTTTAGTCCAGAAATTCCTATTCCTAATTTGGATACTTTTATTTTGTCTTTTAATATTTTTTCGATTTCATCTGCAGGCTTGTCTTTTTTTGAGGAGATTAGTAGCGCAAAATTTGCTTTGGGTATTGGGTGCGATTTTTCCCTTACCACCATTGCGTAACTTTTTTCTTCATATTTTTTTTCTTCACTTGAAGCTTTTTTTATCAATGTTTCCAATTTGTCTATGTAATCCTCTTGATTTAGAATTACTTTATTTTGTAGACTAATTATTGTGTTTTGTAGTGATGTTATTTCAAGCTTCCATGAGTCTTCGATATTGATTAATATTGATTCAATTTCGGTTTTAGCTTCTTTGGCAGCTTTTGTACTGCCAATTTTATTAAGTTCCGTAAGTATTTTTTCAATATTTATTTTGAGTTCCATTTTGGAACATGGTCCCGAAGGTGTTAAATTTATGTTTGTAAGCAGTTTATTTTTGCAGTGTCAGTCACGTTAAACGACCGTTCGTCGCGAGACATGCGACAATACTATTTATGCGAAAGATTTTAAAGATAAGCAAACTTCGCGAACATCTTATACTTTGCTTTCGATCCAGCCAATTGTGTGCGGCGACAAAAACCAACACTTGCGCTTATTTTCACACACAAGTGAACAGTCTAATGTTAGTAAGGGAATATCATAAATTGTACATATTTTACACAAGTGACGGAATGAACAACTATCATAAAAAACTAATTCATTTAAATTACGAGCACGGGCCAGATCACGCTGTTTTCGTTTTTATCAAAGTAAAGCACACTATTTACTATTTGCACAAACCTTCCACGCGTCGCGTATATCACATTTGCAGAAGGTACTTAACATCAAATTGAATATACTCAGTTTCATAAGACCTACATATTAATGTAAAAAAATATGTATACATAAATCAAATCATTAACTTTCAATAATACATAACGAGCCATTAGCTAATCGAATTGTTGTATAATGTTTAGACAATTCGTTACATCCTTGGCTAGGTAGATTGGCTTGGTAGTGAAAACATTGATAATTTTTTTTTATTAATATCGCGAGTTTCTCAAAATACGCAACACGGAAAATATTGCGCAAGTGGAACAGGGGACATTTGGCTATTATGATTTATCGATTGGCACAATAGAGGACACAATGCCGATATTAGCGATGGTTGGGTGATATTGCATTTGAACACGTTTTCAACCACAAAGTTTTTTAAAAGAGGTGATTGATCGATATTTTTCAGATCTAACACGAAAAAAGAAAGAAAAGCGCCAGGCGAAGAAAAACTTCGCAACGCACTACTTGTAAAGACATAACTGTAGTGCTAAAACAGTCTTGCAGGACTCATAAAAAGAAGAGAATAAGCGAGAGCACTGACACTGGAGACCGGAGACCCGAGGTTTGCCACAAAGAGGCAGAGATAATTGGTTTATTATAGGGATGTTGATGTTTATGTCGAGGTGTCTCAGGCTAAAAGGGTAACTTGAAGTTGCTATGATGGCGTGTTTGTCCGGGACATGCGTCCACCATCCGGTGGGGGGGGAGGGGGAATGACTGCACTCTGTCACCGCCCGAGGGTCATGGACCCGCAGCATCCGCCAAGAGCTGCTTCAATTAGAAGGTACGGCGCATTCTGCGGACTTAACGACTCTATACGCTCCTTTGAACGTCTGGACTCCCGGTAGAATCTCTCCACATTTCCTGTCACACGTCATTGGAGTTTTATTTATTTTTTAATGGATGAGATTTTATCAAAGATGCGTACATTTCAAACGGTATACTTGACATTTCAAACGTTTGACTCTTTATATAAAAAGATAAAAACTCCCCCATTATATAGCATTATTCGAATGTTGTTCATGTTCAGAGTCGCGAGGCGCGGGTGTCTGGGAAAATATTTTCAGTCGCAATGAAATAAGTTTTCCTCCATTCAAAGAAAGGAAGACAATAGTCGTTGGAAAAAAAACAATCATTCAAATGAAACAATAAATCCAATGACATGTGAAGGTTTAATAGTTTCCTCTTGCATTAAAATAACAAATTACTGTATTTGTATATGTAATACCTCCCTACAGCAGATTTCTAATTTATTGAACAGTGAAAATAATAGCTCTTTGAAAATAATGTCGTAAATCACGCGGAAAAAATGACGTTTTATTGACGTTGACGTAAAAAATACGGACAATTTATTTATTGATGGGCCGTAAATATCAAACACACTATTATTACTATGGTATCTTGGCAATTGAAATAAAATACACATCAGAGAAATACTAATAGTAGCTAATATAATAATTGTTGTTAGAGATTATATGTGAAACTTTAACAAACATGGCGATTTTTTATAACCTGAATGAAAATTAATTGACAGTGTTGTGATAAATGTACCTAATCGGAAGAAAGCGTTAACTGTTAGCTACTTCTAATTACGATTGATAAAGTATGTCGTACTGCTCCTCGTATTTCCATATAGAGAGATTAACTAGTTAATAAAGATATACAAACAAACAACGGTAGGGTTTTTCAATTACCAGCGTTTACGAAATGAACGAATGTAGGAATTGGAAAATTTAAGCAAATCAGGCATTTAATAATTTATATATCCAACGTATAATGAGGTAATTAATTATGCGAAACCAAGAAGGGAAATTATTTTCCGTATGAATAATGAATGCTAAAGGAAAATGAACTAGGTTTTTGTCAAACTGATTTGCACGAAGATCTTTGATTATTATTGCACGAGAACTTGGTAAAGGAAAACTATTCTAGGTAAAATATTCAAAATTACAGATGTCAAAAGGGAAATAGGCATTTTCCAGCATATTTTCGAATATAACTCTATAATTGACTGCATACATATAATATTACAGAGGATTTCCTTCCGTTTATATAAATAATCACATAAAAATCTTTGCATTTTACGCCGGTTTAATTCGTGATTTTATGATGGGTCAATGCCGAAATTATCAAATCATTCTATAATTGTGATTAGTTATACTTATAATTGCAATTGACATTGAAGATTTACTCTCTGTTTTTCCTACCGTTCATATTTATCAATCTTTCAAAACAATAAAAACTCGCTGTAATAAATAAGTATCGACATTACTATTTAACATCAACCATAATAGTCCTAAAAGCATAATTTTTAAAGTTTTTTTAAAAATTGACCTTGTTTACATTTTACATTGTATTTGAATTCTCTCGACCATCATACTGCATACATCATCATGATTGTCGTAGTATCACGATCACAATGCATAGTTTATGTATTGTGATCGTGATACTACGACAATCATGATGACGTAGTATCACGATCACAATGCATAGTTTATGTAAAATTAATCGAATTATTATTTTTAATTCTATCTTGTTGGCTCTTGGAAATTTCAGGTAAAATTAAATTTGTACCACCCTCTGCAGTCTTCTAACGAAGATTATGCAACACGGCATAATACCCCAAAAAAGAAATCACTGATAATACTCAATTTTTCATAAGAAAAACTCTATTTTTATAACTTTTGAAGGTTATTCCCATCAATGTATGTCATTGAAGAAGAAGATAACACTAATAATCTAAACGAAATGGCCTATCTAGTAGTTAGTCGTACAAACTCATACAGATCAAACTAAAGAGTTAAAAAATATATATTTTAAAAAAGAAGACAGTTTCTAAAGTATTTCTTGTTTTTTGTCGACGAATTGATTGCTTTTTCGCGTGGAGAGGTAATCTTTATAGTAACCTCATAACT
Organism: Limnephilus lunatus; assembly: GCA_917563855.2. Lineage (NCBI taxonomy): Eukaryota > Metazoa > Arthropoda > Insecta > Trichoptera > Limnephilidae > Limnephilus > Limnephilus lunatus. The sequence continues at coordinate 69,522,122 of OU830598.1, read as the reverse complement.
CATAACGAATGTAATCGTGGAGATGGCAACAAACATTAGCAATTACCAAAATCAAAAAGCATGACAAATGTTTGATTTTCCGCCTACGTACAGTCTAGAAAAATGGCACAGACCTGCACGAAATAATGTAACATAACCAACTCCGATACTTTTTGCAAGGTTTCTTGGAATATATATTTTAATTTCCAGTACGAGCACGCGATTTTAAAATCTCTGCCGGAGAATCCCATTTATTTCTAATAAAAATGCGAGAAAAATAATACCATGAACGTACCATGAAGAACAAAAGGATAATGCAGAGAGATCAATATAAATATTTTACTTTGAAAAGGAGTTAAAAATGAATTATTTTTGTATGCGGTCTCCATATTACAAATTATTGTTATAAATTAGGCTAAGATTGAAACCTCTAATAAAAATAAACAAAGGGTGGACTTAGTGTGTTGCTTCATAAGTTATGGTTTCTGTATAATATGTTATTCTTTATTTTCTCTTTTGTTTTTTATAAAATCACTGCCTGTTGACTTGATTAAGTTTTTTTTTTGGTTTTTCAAAGCTCGAATGTTAATTTTGTGATTTAATTATGACCGGAATAATATTATACGATTTTGGTCCAAAGTAACGAAAATAAAATTAACGTGTGTAACGAAAATAGTTGTGTTCTTTGTCCAAAAGTAGGTAGTATTCGCATTCATTAAGGGTATAAATATAGGTATTATTTGAGTATATCGTTTCGATTGTTTATTTGTGAAGAGTTAGAGTTAGTTATGTGGTTTATTTTTGTGTGTGATTTAATAGTGCTTACGCATACATATAGTTGTTTTATGTCAAGTATGTCAAATTTCGCAAATACGTAGTAGGTAGGTACCTATTTGCATCAGGTGTTTATTTATAGTTTTGATTATTACTTTTTTGAGTAATTTCTATTTTTTTACAGTGCCTCTGAATGTACATATTCCATATTCAATTATAGATTGGCTAAATGCATAGTATATATTTTAAATTTCTAAACAGACTAGTTAGAATGGTAGTTTCTTTTTTTTTAATACTTATGTATATTGTTTTGAGTAGTTTGTTAGAGATATTGTATATAGGTACGTTCCATTTGAATAATGTATTACTGTCGCCATGTCAACAGCTGCTTTAGTATTGTATGAAATCTTTTAGGCAGACCCAGGGCAAAGAAAAACAATGACGAGAAGGATGCTAAAATTATTTTGTTAATTAATTGTAGCTGAGCGAGTTAGTTAATATTCCCATGTAGTTTTAAAATTGTGCTAGTTTACTTCAACCGTTGTATAAATATGGTAAAGTGCTTATTATTATTGTATAACTTAACGAATTGCTGAAAACAAAACAACTTTAATATTTCGCCAGCAATACACGACAGTGCACGGCAGCACAATTGCAAAATTGCCTACAACACGAATACATACATGATAAGGTGGGTTACAATTGCTTACAAAACTTACTTACATAAAAGGAAAACAAATCATACATTGCGCGTGTCGAAGACACATGAACGTAGTATACGAAAACATAATATTTCACGATAATATGAGAATCACGAACAAATAAAATAACCACAAGCTAACACAAATGCGTACAAGTTACATATTTAAATATTATGCATATATATTAAGGTTCAAATACAGGGTATATCGAATAAAGCAGAAACTCTACGGAGATAACTTTGTGAGCACAGCAAATCCCGAAACACCGCTAAATTAATAAAATTGGAATATATGTGCCGGCCCTTCGAGAATTTGTTGCGAATATAAAGCGCAATACATATATCGACAGTTTTAGTTCAAGCCGAGTCAGAAGTAAAACGCTGGGGAATATCTTCAATCGAGAAAAGTAGAGAGGATGACCCTCACTCCCAAAACCCCCATAAAAAACACAAAAACATGTTGGAGCGAATAAACTCAAAATTGCCCACATATTTTTATACGCGGTTTCGTGGAATGTACCCAAAATTTATATATGGATTTATCTACCTTAGAAAATAGACTCGCTGAGCTTAAAAACTCTCCGAAATGCGGTCTTGCACCTAACTTAGCTATCAAAATACATATTGGTAGTACATTCCACTTGGATTGCTATAATAAAGTTTATTCATTGCTGAAAACTATAGCCGCAGCAGACGAAATGATTTCTTCTGTCATACACCAGAGAGATATGCTACTAGTATGTCACAGCATATAACAAAAGGAACGACGCTGATTAATGAAATTTAAAAGAAAAATCTATAAAAACTGTTTTATGAAAAATAAAAAATTAATATAATAAATCAAATTTTCATTTACGGTGAAGATTCTCAAGAATGAACCAGAAATAGTGTTTGCCACCGATGGCAAGAGGCCAAGAAGGAAAAAGTTAACGCCTGAGGTGGAAATAGAAGTGATTTACGCCAGACTTACGTAGGTATTAAGTAATAATAATTAAACAGCACTGCGAAAACGTTTCTAGGATTACCAAACATTCGTAAAAATAAAAGCCCTTGTTTCGTGAGACGTAAGGATTGCCGCGAGCATTTAAATGACAACTTAAACCAGAGTCATTAAAAAAACGATTTGCTGAAATAAGCTAAGCTTTTCAACTACTACGAGCCTTTTCAACTACTTTCAGTCCATCCGAAGATTTTGTCAGGGTATTATTTCCGAGGAAATTGATCCATCCATCATTCCAGTAATTGAACATATCAAATTAATTTCTCAAAATTCTCAAAAAGCTGATCATGAGTTAGGTATGTCGATGGAGAGTTTTTTGTTGTGTTTCACTCCCATTTTAGATATTTTAAACAACAATGATTTTGATGTTCAATGTTAAGAATGTGCAAACTTGATGTTGCGATTTGAGTAATATCAATATTTGTCCTAAAAGTGGTAAATCAGAAATCAATGTCAAAAAATCTAATTTAAAAATAAACATCGCCTTTGAATAAAACTATGTGTTAAATTCATTACGAATCTACAAATAACAGCGTTTACGTTATTAAGTTGATCAATTGTTTTGCTTATGTGGAATATTAAATCGAGGATGACCGCAACATTAGCATTCATGGCCTACATTACTCGTTCGTAGATATAAAATTCTTACGTGCGAACTTAAACCGATTCAATTTGAAAGTAGATTGAATTAAGTATGTTTGCGATCTCTAATGGTAATTACACATATTAACGACAAACGTTAAAAACGTTTACGTCCAATCAAAATAACAACCAATAAATTTTCTCATAGAGCGCTTGGTTCGTATTCAAGGACTATAAACAATGAAAGACACCATGCGTAATTAAAATATATTTTTATTTTTAACTTTATGAGTAAAATCTCAAATTATAATATAAAGACAATATTAGCGAAACGAAAATCTGAAGACAGAAAAATCAGAAAAAAGATATTGGTTCCACTGGGCCCTTTGCTTACATGGCAAGTGCTCTACCAACTGACTCTTCGACTAAGAACTACCAACATTATCTTCATTTTCTTAACGCACATATTATTGACTGCTATCTTTATATATGATTGCAAGATTCCTGGGTTCGAGTCCCAGTGGAACCAATATCTTTTTCTGATTTTTCTGTCTCCAGATTTTCGATTGAGTTTCGCCTATATTGTCTTAAATTAATTAAAATATTATAATTTGAGATTTTACTCATAAAGTTAAAAATAAAAATATTCATCCTAGACTTACAGAAAAAGTCAATAGATGTCGCGTATTAAAAATAAAATGGATAAATATTTATCCAGACACTATCTAGATAGCATTTAGTTCGGGTTGAATCTTGTCTCCAGATTTTCGATTGAGTTTCGCTAATATTGTTTTCATTTAATTAAAAAATATATTTTGCTAGTAAAAGTATTTTCGCTCCCCTGCGCGTAAAAGAAAGGCGCCTAAAATATCTAGAAGAAGGAAATTACCCATATTTAACAAAAGCTACTGATTAAACTCTAATTGATTCTCCATGGTAAAATATGAATTCTTGGCATTGTTTCAGGCATGGATTTAATGAAAATAATAAGAAGTAAATTAAGACCTTGAAACAAATGTAGGTACAGTTTATAACATTTGACATAAGGGAACAAGCACATTTCTGGTAGCTCCTAATTAATTAGCGAACAATTGTAATATCCCCCCCATTTCAAGAAGCCTTTTAAACACTTTGCGAGAATGTAATTAAAACCATGCGATGTACATCATATTTATCTTTATTGTAAATGCGGACACGCTATAATTAAACGTTTTTTCATCACATGTAAATGTGGGTTTATAACCTTATTACTTCCGCCGTCGGTATGGTATGAACGGTCATAATGACTTGAAATATATGTTTTAGTATAAGATCAATATAGTCTATGGAGCGGAAAAGGATTGTAAGTCAAGCTCTTAAATTAGGAGAGAGTACCAATATAGTAGTAAAAGATAATATCAAAACGTTTCAATGACTTTGAAGCAACGGGCAAAACAAATCAAATGTGCACGGTCAGAAATACGTTAGCTATCACCAAATAATACAAGAGACCGACAAGAATAGAAAGCTTGAAGAGGTATTGATCAAGCTATAGATAAATCACAAAGAGTAACAGTAACGTAAATAATTGAAAATGTATACGTATTGGCAGTCTGTAAATTTTTATTATTTCAAGGGCAGTTGTATCAAAGCTAACAGAACTTGACAAAGAATTGCTTTAAAAATAAATACGAATAAATCGACGAATAAATTGACAAATTGAGCTAAAGAATTGCTGTTGGCAAAATATTTTATATAATAAACTGCTTTGAAATCACGTTCCACCAAGCATAAGCAGTAACGTTGATGTGTGTATTTTTACATATATTTTTTTGTAATACTCACAAGAGTCTCAGCTGCTCCCGTCTGGAGCCAGTGAGACTATGGCATCCCCGAATATGTTGTGAGGCTGAAGGTAGTGGGGAGGGGAAGGAGTGCGTTACACCAATGGATCAATCTACCATTAATTTGATATACATATCATATTTTTTCACGGTGATTATGAAAAGGTAGCGTGAGTTGATATTATTTCTGAAATGTGTGAGATCTTTATAAAGATCTAAATCTTAAAGCAATATCGTTTTGATAAAATTCTTATCTAGAATTATTATAACAAACTTAAACATAGAATAACTGCTGCATAAGACAAATCTAAAGCCTGATCTGCGCTATATGTGAGACGGCTCGGCGAGACTTTACCCGAGGCGAGGGAACCCGAGTGCTACCATCTACACTCTCGGGTAGTCTAGCCGAGGGTGTAGAGCAGGCACAACGATCACGCTTCTGTGTATTGTAAGTTCTTATTTTACTCTTTTTACTGTAACCGAACGCTGAAAATAAATTAAGATAAAAAAATTTAAAATCTGAAAAGTGGTTTACTTATAATGTTGAATAATAATCAGCTTTGCCGTGGACTCTCGCTACACTTAACAAGTGCAGACGTTCGTGTTATAAGAAATACGTGAAGAAAAAATATACAAACGTGTGAAATTAGCAAAAATATTCATTTATTCATAAATAATTATTATCATCTCGATAGAGGCAGTCATACAGATTCACATCACAATTGTAAATGTTTCAAACCGAGCGTATTGACTTTTCATACAACATGTATAAGTTGCGGTGTTAATTAATTAATTGTAAAGAGAACTATGCAAATAACAAACAATATTATGATCTACGTTTCACCGTGCTTTTTTCATAGAATGTATATCAGAGCGATGGAATATTATTGAATATAATATTGAAAGAAATGAGATAACATCTACCGCCCCCATATTGATTTGGTTTACAAACATGTGGCGACAGTCGGCATTGATGACAACATTTTTGATATTACTGAAAGAATCTCTATTCTCCTGTACACGCAACACATGCCGAAATCAAATGTCAAGAGGACCGTAAAACATTCTCAAATTGAAAATAAAACTTTTTTAATTACTTAAGGTTTTGACGAAGCTTTCTTACTTTTAGGAAGACAATTATTGCAGGCTTTTATACGGGCAAACTACAAAAATTTATTATTTTTAATATAAAGATGAATATTATATACCCATTAAAAAACGAAGGCTTCAATATCACATTAAGAATACTTACTATAAAAAAAAACTAAATGGATTAAATTTTCAATTTTTATTGGAATTTACAATAATGTAATAGGTATTATCATTGAAGAAGAAGATACCCACTACTAATAAATATTAATGAAACACGAAACAGACCGAGGCACAGAAAAAATAAAAAGTAACGATCGCAACTGGGAATCGAACCCAGGATATCTGTGTCATCGGGACAACGCCTCAACCAACTCGGTCTTTAGGACAATCATTCAACGTAATTTTTGTCGATACCATGTTACAAGTTCGAAATTTTAATTGTTTTATATTTCTGGTTCTTTTTAGATTTATTATAGTATTGTCTTCTTCAATGATTAGAATTTATCCAATTTCATGAGAAACGTTCAAAAGGTGCCCATCAACTTTAACCAGCTCTTCAATATTTATCTCACAGAGTGCTTGTCGAGTAGTTAGTTATTTACACTTCACGCTGCAACTTGATTAGATTGCATCCCCTCCATCAGCAACCTCTCTCGGTTAAGTCCGAGGCTGGATACACTGTGGTGGATACTGGCTATATGGAATGGATAGCTGTCCGGGGCAATATTCCGTTCGAGCGGCATATTCTACCTCTGCATTCCACAACTAACTATGCAGGTAGTAGTAGTGATGGGCATAATCGAAACATGTTGACTTTTTAATACTCGATTAAGTAGGGTGGGCGCAGATAACAGACTGAAAAACAAGGCACACCCTAAGCAATTTTGATTTATGCCTATTATTATTTAACGACTCCATAATGGCGACTTTCTTGTAACACCCAAGTGAGTCCAGAAAACAAAAATGTCAAGAGAACATTAAAACTTAAAACAGACCAAATACTTATTATCAATTTATAGAAATATTTAACTACCTTTATGCAGACAACATTTGGTCTGATATTTTATTTCGAAGTTCTCGTTTTTCATTAAATATTGAAATGAAACTTGATTTGGAATTTCCGTAAATGTACATACAAAGTTTTTCAAGTAAAACGAAGAAAACAAAAGAGCATTTCTGAAGAATTAACTAATTTTTTAAGGACCCCGACAACACCAAAGATTACGTAGCATAGTTTTTCTAATTAATGGACCGCTATCATACAAAAATATATGTCAAAATGCAAGATTCCTAATGCCTGTGAATTATTTTTTCTCCTTATAATTCTCGGTTTTTGCAAACTTCTCGGCTTTCCGTTACAATAACTCTATGTTATCGTTTCCTCGCCGAAAAATTCTGAAATGAGTTGAAATTTTTCTCACCCCTTTCCCTCCGCCCTGACAAATTTAATTTTAATTTTTCAAAAGAAGCAAACGCATTGTGACTTGACATTTTAAATAAATAAAAAGAAAATACTATAAAAGTAGGTAATGTTATAAAAGTATTTTTATAATACTCCTGAGGATGGTACGGAGGTACCGAAACCGGTAGACTACAAAATATCAATGAAGAGACGCAAAACAAAGTATTTTCTTTTTTTTTTTTTTTTTTTTTCTCTCGGCGTTTTTGATCAGCGTTTCCCATTCTCCAAAAGCAGTAGATACCTACGATAACTAAAAAAAGCTTTCAAACAGTTCGAATTTCGATAACTGATTCGTCAGGATTAGTATTAAGTCACCCTGATTATTTATTTTTATGTTCTGAAATTAACATACATAGGTACGTACTTACATACGTACTGAAAATGTTCGATTATTTCGAGGTGGATATATCTCGATGATGCCCATCACTAGTAGCGATAGTGAGACAGCCAAGAACAAGAATAGCTCGCTTGATAAGGCCAGCATCAGCAACACGAGCGATCAAAGGTTCAATAAACATTCTCTTTAGGCCGGTTCCAGTTCCAGCGAGTTAAAGTATTTAACGCGATCGCGGACAAAAACTATTTCAGTACGACGGACGTCGATGTCGGCAGGGCTGTGATTCCCACCAACTAAAAATATTCTATATTTTCAGATACAGACTTTTCATAAGAGTCCCAACTGCTGCAAATCGAGTTATGTTGTGAGGCTGAATGTAGTGGGGAGGGGAAGATATCTAGTCACCAATATTCGTTTTTTTAACATTAACTTCACGTAGGAGGCCGCAGAAGAAAATAATTTTCTTCAAAATCAAATCAAAAAATATTTATTGTACATATAAAAAATACAAAAGGTATTGCTTATGGGTAGACCCCATTTCTTCCAGCTAACCACATATACGTTATATTATAATGTTCATACAAAGAATAATATTATAATTTTTATACAAATAAGAAAATACAGATAACAAGAATACAAAAATAGGTGTTTCATTTATGTGAGGTATTCACTTAAGGTGTAATGACATTTGTTTAGGAGTAATGTTTTGAGTGATGATTTGAATTTGTGTGTGTCTTGAATTTGTTTAATGTTATGTGGAAGGTTGTTATATACTTTAACAGCTATGTAATATGGTCCTTTTTGGACTATTGTTTTATTTGCTTTGGGAATTGATAAGTTTTCTGTGAATCTTGTAGCGTGTTTATGTGTCGAGTTTTTTTGTGGAAACTTGACTGTAGATGATCGCACTAGCATGCATAGTTCCATTATATATATGTCTGTGACTGTCAGAATTTTCAGATGTTTAAGTCACCTTTGGGGATACTGTGTGGAGTGTGTTTTAAGGTAATGAGAGAGACGATATTATAGGAAGGAAAAGGATTGAGGAGTGGGTAGGAATCTGGGAGTTCAATGTGTCCAGGAGTTACTAAAGTGTTGCTAAAGTCATTTCAAGCAACTTTTAATTCCGAATAGTGGTCTGATACTATATGTGTGATACTGAGAGTATCTTCCACTCTGGATAGTGAATAGAATTTGGGGTAAGTTGTGAGATTAACGGGGCGGGGAGAGGAAAGAGGAAGTACCCGACTATTCAAATCTACTCACCTAACATGCTTAAAGCCATTTTAAGCTACTTCCTCTTAACATTCACCCACCGGGTGCCATCATCCTTCTCAAAGACTTAGTACCACTCTGGTAATGCAGACAGTTAGTCATAACACGTGCGAATTGCTCACCTTCCCGTGCGGCTGACAGGAAAGTACCACTGTATATTTATAGCGGTTTCTACACCGCTCTATAGATAGATATACTTTATCGTCCTCCGCCTGATGTAGGTATGAATGTTTAATGATACCAGTATCAGGTGAGGCAACTTCACGGCGACCAATAATAATAAATAAGTATGAATATGAATGAAACAATGATATCCTTTATGATATTTTAATCATCTGATTCATTTTCTTGTAATTATTATTGATTTGAGATATAAAATGTTAAACATTCGAAATCAATGATTTTTTACAAGTAATAACATATTATTATAAGTTGGGATAAAACAAATAACGCATATAAAAATATGTATGGAAATTTCTTGCAAAAATTAAAAATATTAACAAAACGCCAAAAGGTGTTGTGTTCCAAGATATCAGAAAGCAGTTTTAAAGAAATATGTGTGATAGTTACAATCAGTGTTACTTTTTACTGTAACCATACACAGGTAACTTGAGTTCATCTGTAGGCGAACACATATAGTTGATGGCTGGATCAGATAATTGGTATTGAAACTACTAAATATTCCAATGCCATAAGAGTAGCTCAGTCTCACAAAACCTGTTCACATCGATTGCAAAAGGCGCAACCCTGAAAGTGTCAATACCATCTCGCACGATAAAATAACTATTTACTAAGATTAAGTTCAATAGATTTAAACTGTTACGGAAATAAGTCACTATGTATTGAAAGAATTATAATCAATTTGTGGGAAACCAAAGCGGAAGTATCTCGTGTAAATCACTAACTGTGAACAAAACGTTTTGATTCGCTTGCCAAATCTAAGCTAGAAACAAAAAAAAAGTGAACGTATGGAGTGCTCGCTATCTTGTGTCTTATAGGTTAACTTCACAAACAAATGATAAAACAGTAGATAACACAATGCGAAGGTCACGCCAGATTGATCTTATGCTGAAATTGATTTTTCATATACATAAAAAATAATCGTACATAGTAAATTTGGTTATATTTTTGATCAATAGAATAAAACTTTACGTAGTTTTTGCAGCAATACGTCCGTTCCGCAGAACTCTACGTGTTTAAAAATGGTGCAAATTTGAAAGTAAGGCTACCACGGCGGATGAGCGCGTAGCCAGCATGAAAAATTCATATCACATACGATATTAAAATTAATATTACGACTAATTGCCAATTGGGTACACAAGGCACAGCACACAGTAGCGCCTTGCGTCAATTCGGCTCATTAAACCCGAACTGTCACTGGCCACACTCGCCATGTGCTAGTAATAATACACGATACACTGAAACATCACTGCCATACGTACGTTCAAAGTACCCATCGCGAATTTAAAACGATGGCTTTTAGCAATTTAGTTCACATCACACAGTCGGGTGAATCGATCACTATGCACATGATTCACGACACCGGCGTTCTGCGTTATCGAGACAGGTATGCCGTGTGTCGTACGCCGCACATTGAAGTTTAGTATAGGATTTATTTGGTGTCTAGCGAGTGTCGGTCAAGAGGCGGCTAGCGTCCGCGGCGGGCGGAGAGAAACTGAGCGGTACAGGCGGGGGGCGGGGGAGGGCGGGACGGGTCCGCCCGGAACTACCCCGGCGCCCCGAGACCGAGGGAAGCCGGAAGATTCCAACCCTACCCGATGCTGTGAGGGGAAAATGTCGTGAAAATGAATGGATTTGAGTTCCGAGAAGTAACTAACTACCTTGGGGAAGGTCGCGGTAATAATTATTATCATCAAACGGCTTCAGGAGTTTTAAAATTATCATTTGGAAAAAAAAAACTTAATTTAAACATAATATTGTTACTACTTACTACCGATTTTTTTTGCATCATATATGTGAATTTTCAATGTTTAAAATCCCTACTTTTTCCGAAGATTTCTCATTAGTCACACTTTTAAACTGTGACATACATTACGATCAATTAAAATTCCGCGTATTTTACAATGTGAGACTCAAACAAGCTCTTTGATTTATTTATCTATCCATTTATTTAACTGTCAATATTTGAATAGGTAGGTAGTAGGTAGGTAGGCACGCATAATATAGGGTTTTCCAATAAGAGGTGTTATTTTGATATTCAAAGAAAAATGCCATTTTTTAATATAAATGATCGGATGTTTATTTCATTATAAAGAGGAAGGTATGCCGTTTAGTGGAAAATAACATCAGGCAAATGACCACCACGACCACGCTTACAGGACCATATCATGAAATTTTCCATAACCAAATAGCAAAGTGGCTGCCCTATGTCCTCGATAGCCTCACGAATTCCATCTTTGAGGTCTTGAATCGACGCTGGGCTGTTGGCGTAGACCTTCTCTTTCACGTGGCCCCAACTCGAATTTTTCCACCAATTTCTGTATAGCGGTCCGACAAGGTGCTTCACGACGACCCAAAAATGTTCGAGTTATTTTTTCTCTGCCAAATTTTCACCATTTTTATAGTGAATTTTAATAATTTCAATGCGTTGTTGAAGCGTGTATCGTTCCATTTTTATTAACGGCGTAGTTTCTACTTGTCAAATGTCAAAAAATGACAGCTTCAAAAGTGACATCTACCGAAATAGCGGGCTATTCAAAATAACACCTCTTATTGGAAAACCCCGTATTATGCAAAAAAAAAAAAATTAAAAAACTTTGTCCAGTTAAAAATCTAGAGGTTAAGTAGGTAACGATTTACATAATCAAACATAATAAAATAAATTCCAGCAATAATAAAAGTGAACGACTAACGATAAAAAAGTACCATACCGGAATTGTATTCGTAATAACATTCTTTGAAATTTTATCAAAGAATGATTACTTTAATCTGGTTTATCGTTACGGTAGAGGTAGCAAATATAAACATTAATAGAAGGGTTCTAACTACATATCATTTATACGTTCTTGGCATCCGGAAAAAAACATTAAAATCGATACAAAAGTGTACAATAGGTATCTACTTCCTTCATAAAATATACTCGTACAATCAGTAGAATCACTCCGGTATAATAATGCTCACGAATGCGATAATATATCATTTAGATGCATGTAGTACATCATCTAGACAAATTAAGTCAAAGGTTAGACCGAATTATTTATTGAATTTTTTCAACAGAAAATTCAAAAAATTTATGAAATTCGTGTGAGTTTTTATTTATTTTTAAATGAATAAATCCATTATTTGAGCTCGTGACGTCACTACATGAAAATGTCCCGTCTCCGAATATGTTCCCTTAATTTTGGAAAATTCCACACTGATTAATTTTTTTTATATGGAAACACTTTGATTTCCGGCGAATATTTGAATTAGCGTTTAAGGTTCACTAGATTTATTGTTTGTTCTACATATGCGAACTTATCCTTTGGTTTGATTTTTTGATAAAGATGGCGGTGTTTTTACAGATGTTACGAAGAGAACCCCGTACAATTTATTGCTATTCGTGTGGAAAACGTTCTTTTTTTAAAATGATTTTTGGCTATGTAATTATCGTTTTTTCGCACCCATAAAATTATGTCCCGTCTTTCCGGTTTATACAAAATGGTCTGATTTTTCGGATTGAAATTTTCAAAAAATCGCCAGGGTTTCATAAATAGATACGATTTAAAAGAAAAAAAACAGAATGTCTTAGAATATTTGCCTAACCCGGATTTTTTTTTAAATGTGATGCAAGTGGCCTATTAGATGTCTATTTTCTTAATAAAAAAAAAAAAAAAACACTAAACAGAATTATCGCTTGCATTATAATGTCCACGAATCAGACGCAGGTGTATTTTGTATCTTTACCTCGAGAGTAAACAATGTCTTGCGCTGCCTGCATAGAACTGCCGATACCTGTTTGACGGGAGGCTGAGTTATGCCAAGATAAATGTATGGGATTGTATTCCGCAGGATAGGCCAGAGTTTTTTTCTACTGAAAAAAATAAGACAAGTTTATAAAAGGTCTAACCGAAACAATCTTTAGGGCCTACGTGGGGATCATCACGTAGCTGCGATTATGTATGCACGCACATGCGTTTAAATACAACATAATACAACGCACAAGATAATTGTTCTACGAAGGTATATAAACTACCGATTTTAATTGTGTCCAGGGTTCAAAATAATATATATATATATATAACTTGTAAGTATATAATTAAAATACAGTAAATTGGCGAGTCATTGTTGATATTTCTGGTATCATTAACCGGTAAACCAATAGAATTTAAGTATAGATTAATTAAAGCTTAGAATCTTAAAAACACAGAACTTTTTTGCAGCAGTAAAAAAAATTAAAAGTGTGCAGTTCACACGTGATAAAAGTGAAACCTTCAGAAAACTAAAGTAGACAAGAGTGGAGAGGCTACGAAGCACTACACAGAGGAATAAGATTATTCTATCTCATTCTCTCTCAGGCTAAACCCTATAGATGTATGTGTTTGTCTCTTTTTAGTGTCGCTTTTTCGGTTCATCGAGTTTCAAATCGCAACGGTGCTAAGGAAGTTTTCACTTCAAAAATGTCGATGATGAATTCTGTTCTGTGAAATTTGCACAGCTTCTTCAGATCGCGACGCCATTTATAGCGCGAACTATGGAGGTTTGAAATAGTCACAAAACTGTATATAATTAGACAGATATATTGTTTTATTTGTTCATGTTTAAAAACGCATAAATTAAAAATATATCTGAATCTCGGGAGATGTTAGTTAGTATTCTAACCATGTACCTACTAATTAACTAACCAAACAATCACGGTGCGCGTTTCCCCCACAGGCGTGGACCGCCAAACAACTCGGTACTCACGCTATGTACGAGTATGTACAAACAAAAAATATTATTTATTTTATTTCCTACTGACAACAGTGTCAACACTATAGCAACTAAATGCTTCCGGTTCTTCGTACCTGAACAAAAAGAAACTATTATATTATTTAAGTGTTATTATTTATTAAGTATAAGACATCAACAGTTTTGTAAACGCTAAAGATGACTACTCTGAAAAACCAACAATAGAATAGTTTTATATAATAATTATGATTTATGATTACGCCAAACATTGTTTGCTAGAAACCAGTGTGAAATAGCGATGAAAAATGAAATAGCACTAAAAATGTTATTATTTTCATGCCATGGAAAAAACAATTCAAAGTACATACAAAGCAGGGATGTGACTTTTATATAAATAATCGGTTCTTTTTCTTTGCATGAAAAATCGATTTTTTAGAAACTTAAAATCGCTTAATAAAATCAAATTATAACATAATCGATAATTTTTTTTATTTCCCTACATATATGTAATATAAAACCTGATGATTAACAATAAACAATTTATATTTTTATTAATTTTTATCATAACCCAACCTTTATAACCAATCTGCTATATAAGTTAAACGCCATCTGTTAAATCAAATCCACAACGCTCGTTTGCCAGCCCGCTGCCCGTTGCCGCTTGGCAAGATATATTATACATTTCAACCAATTTACACAAAACCTTGACAAATTATACCTATACCTGAAAACATTCCTCGTGAATCACTCTATCTATTGGTGAAAACCGCCTGAAAATCGGTTGCGTAGTTTAAAATAGACAGAGACAGCGTGAGCGACTTGACTATGTCATATTAAGATATAGTATACAAGATATCATATTATACAAAAAAATAAGTTAGGTTATAACATTAACTAAGTTCAATACAGAATTATAATAACAAAAACTCACTCATTATAATAATAATTCAGGAAATACCTCTCATGAAATTTCAGAGAAATTATCTTTTATGGAATTTTTACGTTTGTTAAGTTCGCGATTGAAAATTTCCACTTTTGATATATTGTTATCGTAAATAATTGCACAGTCTGTTCAAGCAAGAATTTTGTTTAGAGTTCGTTTTGCATTGATCTACTTTGAACTAGTGATGTGGGCTCTTGAATCTGGCTGGAGTGGGCTCTTGAGCACGGGTTCTTCGCGGGAAGCGGTTCCTACTCTTATTTCTTTTTCAAATCGACTACTCCCAGAGAACCCGGTCCAGGACTCAAATGTAAACCCAGAACTCAGAGCCGGAACCGCGAGTCGCAAGTTCTCCTGGTACTAGTGAGTGGTGAGTCCTGGTGACACGTCACAGCCTTTACTTATCTAGCGGCCGATTCTGTTTACGAACTTTACGGTGAGTGAATGTTTTGTTAATTGTTCAACATCGAGCAATGGAGTTATATGGGGTTGTGGGTTTCTTCTCCATACCGATGAGTTAATTAGTTTAATACCAGCAATAAATTATTTCGGCGATATAAAAAAAATGTATTTTTCAGGGTCAATTAAAATTTGATTGAATTAGATGCATAATAATAAGAGGTGGCAGGGATTAGGGATGTTATTGCGGTTTTTCACTTTTTTTTAATTGATTCTTACCCCATTATTGTCGATGGCTTTGTAGATGCGAGGAATTTTTATTTATTTTTTAACCCAGTACGTTATTGTTTGAACGTTAAAGTTACTACAACCGTTACGGCCTCGCATTAGTCGTCGCCCAATCAGCTGGACAACGACAAGACACGAATGGATCTCGTTCAACTTTGCCAAAATGAACATTGTCCGGGTTCAGGATCTAGTCCTTGTGTGGGTTCTTGTCCGGGACCGGCTCCGAGTCCTTGGCTGAACCCGTGCGTCCCGGTAGTCGTAACAGCACCCCGTACCCAGTTCGCACCCAAGAACTCGTACCAGGGACCTACTCCTAGAACTCGAGTAGGTACTTTTAAAAAGAAGCCCGCCTCGGAAGCCTCCGGCGAAATGCAGAACTCTACTTTGAACAGGACAGAAGAGCGTGTGAAAAGTGCAGGTACATTAAAATAAATCTTATTTAGCAACTCCGGGAATTGAATATTATTTATACAGGAATAGTGCACCTATGTGATGCCTCCGTACACTCAATGAATGTATAATGCCAAAGATCTGTATCCATAGTCCAGTAAGAATATTCAGTTACTGATGAGTTTTTAATGGCGGTAATTAATGTGTCATCAATTGTTCGAGTCACGCATTATCAACGTGTTTTAAAACTGACTCCCCAAGGCTGGGCCGTTTCAAACTCTATTACTTTGATGACGATCAACCCCATTTTGATATTTCGACATTTGAAAGTTTCTCGCTAAACGCCGAATCATACTGTCAGCTGATCACAAATTGATCAAAAGCTGATTGATGAAACGGGCCGAGATTCGGCATTTAACGGGAACCGTTCAAATGGGAAAAAATATAAATAGGGCTGATTGGCGATTTAACAGTTTTCAAATTGGAGTTCGAAACAACCCAAGGTTTAAAATTAAAGCTGAGTATATTGTATGATAATTACAAAAACCATTTAGAAAAACTATTCTTTGTATAATCCTACCTAATTGGACAAAAAACATTTCAATAACACCTTAATCATAAATTTGATCTCGCAACATAAAACATTCATCCACACATGTCATCATTATTATAAGTATGTACCTTTAAGCGTGGATTAAGAATTTAATAATGACAAAATAAGCGTTGTTAATCGTAGGGCTCATTTATGGCTGATAAAAACATAGGTACCTTACAAAGTATTTATATAACTAATTTCTTCAATTTGGCGCACGTCAAAGCATCTCACTATACTAATACTAATGAATTGCTTGTAAATTAGTTATCAGATTAGCGTCGAACTCGTTTATGAAAAAAAATACAAGATAAACAAATCCAGAATTCAGGTTATTACTGCCGATAATTACTATGGCAGTTATTGCAAAAATAATTACAGATCTGGCGAACGCATCGTTTCACGCTCCAAGGAAGGCCTTCCGAAGTCTGCGTTTTTTACAAATAAAAAAAATTACAATACCTACACGTAATTAAGCAAGCCAATCCTCCTAATGTATTTTAATAAAATATTTTGCAAATCAAGGTTAAAATTTGATGACAAAATTCTTATTCCTGTTCATACCATTGATCGGAGGTTATTTGAATGCAGTTGAAACCCCATAAAAGTTTCAGATAATGTCCAATTTGAGAGTAACAATCAACATTCTTCGGAAGATGGCTATCATCAGGTTCTATCAATATAAGTTCTGCACTATTACCAGTCACGTAAGCTTCAAAGCCAAGCGTACAATCAAATCTATTTTGCAAGAATTTCAGGTTTGGTTGTGGGAAAGCAATCTAGCTCTTCACTCGTTTGTTAGAACATTGCATTAGTCATAGCAATTTATTGATATGCAGTCCTTAAAGATAAGTTCACGGGTATGAATGCAAATTGATTCATCAATAAATAATAGAATTGTTACATAATTTCATACGCTTGGTGTGATTTAGAAACATTTTAGAGCAAACAAACTCTAAAATTTCTACACTGGAATAAAGAACGGAACGCCTAGCAATTATGAATTGGTCCATACTTCTTGCATCATATTTACATTAATTAATAAATACTATCATTTTATTCCGTTTATTGACATGACAGTAATAAATCTTAATCGAGTCATGCCTTTGTAGGGCATCTCCGACGTTTTCTTGCATCCACTTGCGCCTAATCAATTCTTCAAGTCGTAATTAATAGTAGCTATTATTCTAAACAGAAGAATAATATGTACTTAGCTATATATAAGTGAGTTGAAAACATTAATAAACCGATTCAAGATCTCGGTAAACTTGCATTCGAAATTATTATTCCTATTGACAAGAACTTAAACCGTGTGCAACAAAACAGTCACAGTCGCTAGCGTTACGTTAACCTTGACTGAGATTGGTTTTCTAACTATAAATAAAACAAGTTTGTTCAAACCTACGTTAGAACAACACAACTAATCAATAGTTAGGGAAAGTCGGTTAAGTCTTCAAGATTCGTTCAGTTCGTCCTTCACAAGTGTTCACAAACCTTGCGTTAAATGTTAAAAAGCACTTGGAATAATAATATGTATTCATGTCGTGTTTTGGGTTTATCGTACCATACCAGTAGCTACTTTCCATTCTTTCCCGAAACGCGAAATTCTGTCTTTTCGACAAGATTCCCTTGAATTTCGCCAAGGGGGTGAGGGACTGATCGATCCGCAACAATCATACCAGTGTGCGTCAGGCGAGATCCCCACTCTTAGAAAACCGCTAACAAATTCAACAATCTAATAAAGGGTGAATTGTTACACCTGTCTGAGTTCATTTGTCCAAGGCACGTGTAGAGCTTTTTGCAAGGAGCCCCTTACTTGATTTATGACTTGAAATGCGAATTTCACGGTCGACCCTAGGGAGTTTTAAAGGGGCGTAGATATAAACATATTTTTCACGCAATACAGAGGTGATAAAAATTATAAAACATTTTTGTTTTGGCAATAATTTATTTAAGTGTTGTTTTAACATATATTATTTCTTCTAACAGACTTGAGCGTCCGTCAACTACAAGAGTGTAAAAGCATTGACTGAATAGATCTAACTTAATCGGCAGAGCAAAAAACTGAAAGTTTCAGTTGAAGAAGCATGTCGAATGCATACTGCACAGCGGAGATTAATGTGCTAATTTATGGGGTATAAACATTCTACATTGTTGCTTGAATGAAAAGTACATTGTGAATACCTACTTGTATGAAAAAGTCATGTCGCAATGTTATTATTTTGTTGTATTTTTTTATCTAGTAACGTTCGGTAGTTAACAGTTCACCATCTGGTATTTTTATAACCACAAGAATTACCTTTTTTCAAATAAGTTTTTTTTTTATTGGAAAATAGAGTCTATAGATTACTTAACTCGGAAATTATTAGGTTCTAGTAATTTAATCCCGACATTTTTTTTCATCTTCATAACGGAATTTTAGTATTTCGGTTTTAATCATTATTATCATTGTGTAGTGTAAACTTGGTACCTAAATGTGTGATGAAATCTGCCTAACTGTTTCCATAAAACCTCAAAAAAATAGTATTTCTCGTACACAATGTAACAGTCAACTTTGTTCAAACATATTGCGTGATAAATGGTTCCACGACAACTCATTAAATTGGCTTTCCAACACCTCTTTGAAATCATTAAAAGTTTTAAAAAAAATAAGAAAAACAGCCCGTAACTTAACCCATTTAACCATTATTATTATTCATCACTTTTAATGACTTATCAAAGGAGACGAAGAAATAGCATGTTGCTCAGTTATCCGGTTACCATAAATATATAGAGAAAAATTAAAACGCTTTTCAACCGCACTCGTGGTTAGATTTTCCTGCATTCCTTGCATACAAGTCGGAAAACATGCCAAAGCCGCATTCACAGAAGGAGATTATTTTAGCACGAAGCTAGGTTGACCACCATGATATCGTATGGAAAAATGTATCTGATAGGAATGTAAATCAGATATTGGTATTGAAACGGAGAATGTAACTAAAATTAAGTCGCACCTGTATCATCATAAAGGAGAAAGTTGGTTTACGTCAATATTGTCAAAATGAGGTTAATGTAGAACTCACCGAAATCTTCAATGTTTATTCCACCTGTATCAAGACCCAACAGACTTAATTATTGTTTGAGTGGAGCAATGTTTATCTTCAAAGAACATTCTCTCCTCCACACGTGGAAATGAAAAGCGGTCAAAAGACAATGTAAAATAAGACTACATAATTCAGTCAATCAAAAAAGTCCAGTTTACTCAGGTGGGATGGAAGTATAAATACGTAATGAGAAGGTCTAGCTTATGCCTGAAATAGTCGACACCGATCCGCCTGGTAAATTGGATCAATGTGAGCTATTTCTATTACCGATATCACTATTTAATACATATTATATTGACTGACTGTGAGACTGAGGTCCTAGAAACTACAAACAGATATAATATATTCTAGAAAGTAATTTTATTCTACGTATGAGATTATGTAGGTACCTACCTTTTACCTATAAGACGAAACTGCGAAAAGTTTCGAAAGTAATTTAATTCCGAAATCGCCGGTTTTTGTCGCATGGGACAAAGCAATTACCAAAATGTCACATCGTTTAACGCAATTTAACTTCAATATGCGTAATTATGGAAAGTGACGAAATGAACGGAATACATGTTGTACGGTTTTAAATGTCAATCTTTTTTGTTACATATTATATTACACAACGCGAATGTTGCCTTTAGAAAAAGAGTCTTTCAGGGCGATGCCATTTTCGGCATTTCGATTTTTTTATGGAACTCGGGAATAGTGTACGGTATACACGAGAGTCTTTTGCAAGCTGGCCACTGAAAACTCCACGTAGTTGAACTTTGCCACATAATACGCAGCTAGGTATCGGTTGTCATCAATCAAATATGACCAACCCTTAGACTGTTCGAAAATTCAAGACAAAATCTCCAACGTTGTGTGGGTGGGTGGTAGGTACACTTAAAACATAAACATCAACTAACTAACCATCACGCCGTTTCCCCGCAGGGGTAGGCAGAGAGGACGGACCACCAAACAAATCGGTCTTGGCACACACTCTTTGCCTCACTCACATTCAGACATCGTCTCATACATTATTCTGACTTTTGACATAGCCCGACTCAAGTATCTGATTCACTTGATCGTGCCATGTCTTCCTCAGACGTCCCCGACTTCTTCTACATTCACATTTGCGTCGTATATTCTTCTTACACTACTTTCTTTGTTCATTCGCTCTACATGCCCAAAACATCTGAGGGTCCCTTTCTTAATCTTACTCATTATACTTACATCAGCCTTACATTCTTTGCGGATATCCACATTTCTCAGACGATCATACATTGTTTTACCATCATAAACATCAAACTGTTGCAAGAAGGGCCTAGCTCTCTTAAAGCCATTTTCGAGTGAACAAAATCGGAGCGAACCAATCTCACTCTTGTCGCCGAATAACTTCCTTCTGAATGTGGTTTTATAGCATGACAAACCTCAAACTGTAGCAAAAGGGGTCTAGCTCTCGTAAAGCCGTTTCCGAGCGCCAAAGCTCACACTGGGTGCCGAATAACTTTCTTCTGAATATGGCTTCATAGCATGACAAACATGATTTATTTAAAGAATAATCGATTTGTTATCTTGTGATGTCTTCAAGATATTTTTTGATATTGCTGGCAAAAACAAAAGATATCAATGCGGAATTTAGAGTATAAAAATTAAATGATAATGTAATCTTAATATATAAAACAAAGTCGGGTTAGTTACACCATTTATAACTCGAGAACGGCTGGACCGATTTTTACGATATTTGATTTGTTGGATTTGCCTCCACCCCGAAAAGTAGAATAGCTATTAAAACATCGGGAAAATTCACGAAAAAAATAATTATGAAGAAAATTCTTTTCCTCATTCATTTTGTATGGAACGAAATCTCATATTTTGAAAGAGCCGCAGTAATATTGTGATACGTATAATATTGAAAAAAATTCAAAAACGTCAAATGTCAATGCGCTAATTGTTTTGCTTTTAAACATATAATGCTGCCTCTCTTTCTTACACACTAAATTTTAACAGTCGAAAATGAGACAAACGGTGAACGTATGTCGGCACCCCTCCAAAGGAAAAATACAATAATAAACCTAATTATAATAAACCTCCCTCACACGTATAAAGAAAATGAAACGCAATGCCCGCAAGTAAGTTGAAAAGCAAGAAAACCACAAAAAATATAAATCCGTAGGCAACTCCATCTCTGATACTGACAAAAACAAAACACGGACAGTTGCGCATCCATAATTGCTTCATTGTGTAATTTTAACTTAATAAAAAAACTGAATTTAATTCAGCTAATAAGTTAATACAACAGTTATTGATTCTGAGGCGGTAAGAAGTTCGCCGGGTCAGCTAGTTAATAATTAAAAAGATAGATAAACCGTAAAAGTCACAACAATAAGGTTATTGATTCCCGTCAAGTTTCCAAGTCGAAGGTGTGCGCAATTACCATTAATTGTTCACATCGCCGGCTAATATTATACCAACAAATAACCGTAGTTCTTGCACCAGGGAGGTATAAGAACTACGGTACAGGTAGGTGTATAATTATTATAGTACGGTGAATGTGAGGTCTGTGAGAAACGAGTTAACTAACTTCAGCTTGCATGTAGAATGTATGGGAAATGTTCGACTAAACGTATGAGTCAAACGAAAGGCATCTTGAAGAAGTAACAGGAGTAATCGCAGCAAATGGCAAAGCGCCTTGAGTTGACTTTAACATTCTCCTCAATTTCAAAGGTTGTAAACTGTTTATGGGAAAGTGCATCACGAACACGATTATTGACTAGTCTACTTTAGTATGAAAAGGTCATCAGAGATTCATAACTGCAAAACAATGGCATTAAAACACTTGTTGCGATTTTATTGAAAGCACCATCTTAATGGCCAGCCATTGTTATTAAATATTAAACATTACACAAATCATTGTGTTTTCATATCATTTATGTATTGAACAATTGTAATTCAACCTCTTCGACATTTGAAGCATGTCAAACAAAATTCATATCGTTGTACTTTGGCGGTCACAAATTGGTTGGCCACACAATACAAATACGAATAATAAAGAATAACATAAATTCAATTAAATACAAAAGCTTTGACACCAAAACTGTGTAAAAATTACTTGTCGGAAAATGACACATGGAACTATATTGAGCCCCTTTAATAGATTATGCACAGACATCGACATGTATTGTGTTCAATGTTGCCAGCCATGCCTCGCAAGTACCTATCCAAGTGCTGGTATTGCATAATTTCAGTAAGCCTATTCGTTTGTGAATTTCGTGTATTATTTGGTTGGTCTAAAAGCAAAACGGCACTTCTGTTATTTCGGAGGTTTGGAGTTATGAATAGAGTAAGTTATAAATTATAACTCTACACCGGCGTTTCCCAATTAGTGGCCCACGCACTCTCAGGGGCATTAGTTTACTTTACTTTTAGGGGAAATTGAAAATAATGTTAAATAAAGAGTTTTGGATGAGGGGATAGAGTACAATTTTTTTCAAAGGGTACGTGCGATTTAAGCACTAAGCATTTCATTTCGATTATTTATAATATATATTGCATTTAAAATATAGATTTACAGTTCTAATAATTTTTTTATTTTTTTATTGAGTAAATATTTTACAATAAGTTTATTTCATTCTAATATTACATATTTTATATACTCTCCTAATAAAGCAAGTGCTTGTATTTAGGAGAGGACAACTTGATAATAACTTTTTTTTTTTTCAAATCCTTATAACAAACTTAAGAACTTAACTTATGAATAGATTTAGACTTAATAACATATTTTTTAAAGATTATAAGGGTAATTAAACAAAATATATATATATAGGATGTACATAAAACCTTTGGGATTACAAACAGTCAAAAACATATCTAATAAAAGTTAAAATTATATGGTGGGACTACCAAAATATGATTTAATTTTTTTTTTATATTTGTCGTAATTTTTTTCTGTTCGCATATCGGCGGGTAATTGATTAAATAATTTTATTCCTTTATATACATAGTGATTCTGTGCTGTTGTGGTTCGTATGGGTGGTATAGTTAGTCCACCAATAGAAGTATTCCTTATGCTAATATTTAGCAGTGGGGTAATATTTTTTTTAAATATATCTTTGTGTAGCTGAAGTAGTGCTATTTTTTCGTAATTTTTTGTAAGTGGGGGAACAGGGAATTCTTGGAATACGTTTATTGTTGGGTAGTAAGTAATACGGTTTTTTTAGGATAATTTTTATAAGAATTTTTTGAATTGTTTCGAGTGGGAGAAGGGATGATTAAATTAAAGGTATACCTTTGGTTATCATGAAGAATGAGCACCAAACAAAACATTGACCGTGTTTGGTGACCAGATTTAAACAGCCAGGTACTTCCTCATCTCCTTCCCCTCCCCACTATCTTCAGTCTCACAACATACCTCAATTAAGGGTGCCGTAATCCCTCTTGCTCCAGATGTTTGGGAGCAGTTGGGACTTGCATGTGCGGTACTCACATAATAAAATAAACGTAGATTTTTTCAATGGAGGCACTGCTGATAACCAGCTGCATTCCAGGAGAAATTCTGAATTGTAGCTGAGCAGTGACATTTTCATCAATAGACTCAATGATAAAAGAACAAAATGTATAAAACTGTAAGAAATCTCTTGATAAGTAAATTAAATAAGATGAGTAAATTAAGTAAATAATAATTATTATTATTATCGTCGGGAAAAAATCTAACAATCATTTATTCCGAAAACACTGGGCAAATAATTCTGGCATAAGTGTCATTTTGCTTTTAGGGCGATATTGATCACGAGTTACCTGCGTAGCATTGACGTCAAAACACTGGTGTCGTTTAATGCCAGTTTTTAACAACGTTAACCATCTACCAGACTCGGGCAAAATTCCAAGTTCCATGTAACAGAATTTCTGATTTGGTGATTAAGATTTGGAATACTGTATCCTGGCTCGGTATGATATGATTGGCTGACTTTTTTTATCGTCACGAACGATTGAACACATCGGAAGAGTCTTGGAATTTGGTGACAAAAAAATGTAATTAAATAAACAAGGAAGGTATAATCGTTTCTACAGGGTGGAAGGAAATGGTAGAATTTCAAACATGGTTAAAATTAAAAGACAATGATAATAATTTAGAATATTATAATCACAATTATTTTTTTAACCGGACGATCAGTTTAAGTTCTGATAAATATGAATTACATAAAACCGTTATAGTTATCAGTACGTCGATTACAAGGAAAACTATACAAAACTTATTATCAAAAAGATTAACAAAAACAAGTGTAACGGCGCTATAGAAAGTTAACCAATGAAATAAATATAATTTTTTTTAAAAGAAAAAGCTTTGAAAAGGCTTGATCTGAATTATTAAAATCTACGTTAATTTTATTAGGTAATTAACAGTACCTACTACCCAGCTTCGTCCTAGAAATGAATTGGAAAATATGAATGAAACAAAATTAAGTCGTGTTACTTTGCCAGTTAAATGAATATTTCAAAAACCTCAAGCTCATGAGGGAAAATACGGTGGGAGTCAATGTCAAAACTAGTTGATTCAGATAGCAAAAGCCGTATAAATTTCATAACATCTCAGCTTACCGTATTTTAAAATTTTATTTATTTGCTGTTAAATTGGCGGCACAAACCAGTTCAAAATAAATCTGTGCGCCATTAACTTTTTAGTGATCGTATTGCGGTACCTACACTACCTACCCACCCGAGGTCGGAGTTGTACGATTGGTTGTATCAGGTGATTTTGAATGCGAGTAAATAATAGAGTAATGACCGTGATGTATCGGCTATGAATGAGAAAAACCACATTAGCCACAACTGGGTCTGTGTTTGTATTGGAAAAAACCAGCGGTTCCTGTCGAGTCGCACCTCGGTGGGTATCACATAAAAAGTTCAATGCTAACCAAATGATGAATTATTATTGAACGTTATAGGTTTTGGAGGTGTGTATGTTTGAATGAACTAGCTTCACGGGTAGCGATGTTTAAGATTCAGCTGGAATAGTCTCTTGAACTAGGTTTCTTCGAGGGAAGCAGATCCTACTCCTACTCCCTTTTCAAATGGACTTCTCTCAGAGAACCCGGTCCAGGACTCAGATCCAAATCCGGAACTCGGAGCTGAACCTGGAATCCGAATTTCTCCACCGGAGTCGCGATTTCTCCTGGTACAAGTGAGTGGTGAGTCCTGGTGACACGTTGCAGCCTTGCTTATTTAGCGGCCGATTCCGTTTACGAACTTTACGGTGAGTGAATTTTTGATCACAGTTCAATATCTAGCAATAGAGTTATTTAGGGTTATGGATTTTTTTCCATACCGATGAGTTAATTAGTTAAATAATAAATATTAACATACTAGCATTAAATTATATCAGAGATATTAAAAAAAATATGTATTTTTCAGTGAAAGTTAACAATTGATTTAATTTTTAATTTTTTTAATTTATTTATTTATCTATAACAAAATATATTTACATTGTCTGTCTCACTAGGAAATACCTGTGTCGAGACAGGTATATAATAAAATTAGAGGTGGTAGGGCTTTTTTTTAATTGGTTTTTTATAGATGTTAAGAAATTTTCGTATTTTTAACCATTTTTTAATTGTTTGAACATTAAAGTTACTACAACCGTTATGGCTTGTTCGAATTAAACAAGTAGTAAGTCAAGTAGCGAGTATACGTGCTACTTGATTCGCCGAAAATCGTTCGCATTACGTTCAAGTGAGTTAGTTCATTAGTGAACCGCGCATTGCAAGTTGACGAGCTGCCACACAACATAGTAAATAGGCTAATTATTAATCTGTTCTAATGATTATTTTAGAAGAGGTGGAAGAATAAATAGGTGAGATGAAAATAAATAAACTCTGGACACGAAAAGAGAGAGCAGTATAAATAAAGAATTTTAGAGAAGCATCTTCGCTCCACGGCACGACATATCACCAGCGCCTTGGTCCAAAGCTTTGGGCCAACATATACCGGCGGCTTAACGGTATTATTTTTGGACATCGATTTTGTAAAGATTGTAAAATAAGAAAAGGGTTAGACTTTTAATAATGTACCCTCTCTACATAATTTAATGAAGATTTCAAATAAATAAATATAATAAAATCATTAGATTCAAACCATTTCACACAAGCTAGAGCAAGGTCCCTTGGTGTTTGAGATTGGATTAACTCATCACTTACTGAGAGATAAGGTTGACGTTTTTATTATAAAACTTACCTTCGAAAGTTATCAATAAAATAATCTTAAAATAACCCTGAAACTTTAAGCTCGTAAAACCACGAATCAAATAATGGGTGTGTCGTCAACATATAATTATTACAAACAAAAAGTGTTATTAAATGGTATGAATAATGAAAGCATAGGCGGACGAAGGGAAATATACATGTTATGTAATCGCAGATCAATACAATTACATAAGGACAAACATTATATATATGGCAATCAAAATTATTAATTTCAGTAAAGTACTGACACAACATAACAACATAGTATCTTCAAAAAGCAGATCGTCAAAGGGAGCATATAATTAATTGAATACGATTGGCCATAATAGACTGACCAAAAGAGAATATACAATATTCGAAGTTATGATGCTGAAAAATATAGAATAAAAATTAGTAGCTGACTGGTCAAAGCTGTCGGTTCCCCAACGAGGCGACGCGGGCTCAATGCTTTGCTAAGTCGTCTATCATTGCACACACAACAATTTCAGCTTATAATGACGGTAGTAGGGGGAAGAATCCATAAAACAAAAAATCTGTTCGCCTTAAACAGTAAAAACTCTAGAACGTGAGTAAATGGTAAATGGTAGTGAAATTTATACGTTCCTGCCCGTAATTACTAGATCAACGAAAATATTTTCAGCTCCCTACAACTTTTTAATAAAATGTAGTTTGTTGCATATTTTCAATAGAGTATAGAATATATTTCTAAAAAAAATAATTTATTTTTGTAAAATCAACATCCAACCTTCAAACCACTTTAAAATAAACAGGCAAAAGAAACGAAGGCGACATCTAGCGACTTTGTAGTTTCACTTATACCGCGCGTGAATTACACACACTGATTTTTTTATTTTTTTTATTAAAATTTTCTGTCCTGCGAATTTTTACGAGTCCGTTCTAATAATAATAAAAATAACGTTTGCGTTTTTTCCATGGTGCCGTTTTCGTGGGAAAATCACCTAAAATACATTTCAGTGCAGTTTGATTTAAAAATTGCGAATTTTTTCAAATGAGTTTAATAAAATTTCCAATTTAAATCAAATCACTCAGCGTTCAAATGGGGGCCGATACCTTTGTAAAAAAACAATGGGTAAAGGAATGATAAACGTAAACTAACACGACAGGTAATTTAGTGTGATGTATCCAATTCAATATTTTGTATGTAAAGGTGTGCCGATCAATATATTGGATTCCCGTTAATTCAGTGACCGGCGCCGTCAATTTTTAATAAGTATTGTTTGTATGGCCGGAAATGATCGGACAAGTAAACATTTACGAGTATTATCATGCAGTGAAGTAGTGAATACATAGGTCATTAAATTCATGATAAAAATAAATTTTATGATCTAAGACAGCGTTTCCCAACCATTTTCAGCCACGGACCCCTAGGAAATGGAGCACAATTTTCAAGGACCCCCTTAATAAAAAAAAAACCATCGATAAATTTAAAACCTATTTTGAAAAAAAAACTTCTATGGCACCGTTGTGATTTGAAACTTGATGAAACGAAAAATAGCGACATTAAAAAGAGACAAACACATACATCCCATAGGATTTATGAGATATGTGATGAGATAGCGTAATCGGTCTCCTCTTTGTGCGGTGCTTCGTAACCTCCCCACTCTTGCCTACGTTAGTTTTCTGAAGGTTTCATATCTACAGCCTGTGAATTGCATACGCTGAATATATATATTTTTTTGTAAGTACCTACTACAAATACAAAAAAAAACTTTTTTTTAAATAAAAAAAAACGTTAATAATTGACGTACAACAGCAACACCAAAATTTACATTAATTAATGGTTAAATAATGTGAAGGTTGATGTTTTGGCAACTAAATTAGTGATATTCGGGTTGATGTTGCTATTAAGTTGTAATCTCAAGTCGGATTCCACTTGAAATCTGTTTCTGTATTTGTTTTTAGTATATTTACAAGAGCAGAGAGTACCTTTTCAAAAATGTATGCGGTTGAGAAAAGCTGTAAATCTTTAAGTATTTCTTCTGATATTTCCTTCCAATCTTTCTTTACATTCATCCAAAAACTTGATAATGAGACATATTTGAAATTACGTTTCAAAGCTGGGTCACAAGATTTTCTATTAATTGGTTTTCCTGTGCCATTGTCAAGCCAGTAATATTAGTAACATCTGTGTTGAAAGGGTCTAATATCTATTTTTTTTATTTTTGTCGGGTACTGAAAAATAATCCGAAACGAAGACGCGTAGCGATTACGAAACTTTTGGTAGCATTTATATATTATTGTTATATGGTCCAAAGATGAGACTGCGGACCCCCATACATGTATTCGCGGACCACAGGTTAAGAAACACGGATCTGAGATAATATCATAACAGGTATAGGGTACAATTTGAAAATCTTTAACAATACAACCCAGCTTTGCTCTAGACTTTAATCATATTGAACAATTGAAAAACAATAAACAAACAATTTGGAATATTGTCTCAATTTCGGAAAGTTAAAAACTCCATATATCTCACGATAGAAATGACAAAGATAACGACGAAGGTTGCACTTATCAAGAAAATTCAGACAGAAAATGTTGTGCAAATTTTATGACGTACTTCAGTTGATTGAACAAGTCACTAATAAACCATCAATAAGCTGAGGAAATAGAACGGAAAGATTGAATTATTATTTACACAATGAGCTAAATGAAAACATAAGCAAAGATGAAACAGTAATAAATTCGTGAATAGGGTTCTTTCAATTCATAAGTCTGAAGAAAATTATGATTAAAAAAGTAGGTAGTTAACACGAAAAGAAATCGGTTATTACGGGAAGAAAATTAGGTTGCCAAAAATATAGATTTTTTACGCAAAAAATTTAAGACAACAACAAAAAAAAACACCCAGAACAGCAATAATAGAAATGATTATTGGGAAATACGTACAAAGCACGAAAAAAACTGTTTTTTTTTAAATCAATCTGACTGCAGTTGCAGTTACATGCAGCTGTTACCGATTTCATAGTAAATCTTTTAATATTTTAACTCAATTTCATTCTAAATCGCAGAAAATCTTTAAAAATTATGGCCCGCCCCTGTTACCCTAGATATAACCCACCAGACTACCTTTTACAGGTAGAAAAGTAAATAGGTAAGTCGGCGATTTTAACAACATTCATCGATTCAACGCAATTAAAATAATAGACATCTGAACATAAACATGATTGATTAATACGTAAAAGGCGAAACACCTGGAAATCATGTTTCTCATGACATACTTGACTTAATCTATCATTAAGTAATTAATCGACTTAAAAGTACGCAGTCTAGGTAAAGGGAGCCTTCCTGCTTAGATATGAAAATAAACAAATGGAAATAACGTTTTAACTAGGGCGTGTTAACGACCCTTCGTAACTAACGGCGAAATTCAGGTAAGAAGTATTGCGCTACATACGTACATATAATATACCACACATTATTTTTATTTAATTAATGACGGAATAACACAAAATAATCAAATAAAATTTATTTGCGCACATCGGGATTTGAACACGCGACCTTAGGATTTCTAGTTGAGAGCCTTGCCCCTCGACTACCTATGTCATTTAATCGAAGATTTAAAGCAATTTTCTACAACATTTTCAGTGCTATGCTGAAAATTTTTCATTACGCCGCAAATCTGGACGGAGAAGACGCATCGCGCAAAAAAGCTCTTTTGTGAATACATGAGAGAGACGACACTCTTTATTTTTTAAATAATATAAAAAAATAGCAGAAGATACACGAGAAAAAAACCAAAGGGTGTAATTTACACGCGGTAGAAGGGAAACTAGAAAGTCGCTAGATGTCGCTTTCTTTTCTTTTGCTTGTTTGTTTAAAGTGGTTTGAATATTGTATATTGATTTCACAAAAAAATTTTTTTTCGGATTTCGTAGGATTCGAACCCCCGTTCGATTGATGTCTGTTTCTCTGGTCGCTGAGACATGTCAGGCACTTTGCCCACTACGCTATGGAAGTCACGCGCCGAGGTGCGAATTTACCGCATTATATTAGAACCGAGTATTTGTGTAGAACTGAGTTGTGACGCATGTCCGTTTCACACGAATTTCAAGGCACTAACGTCGCTAAAGAAGTTTCACTTAAAAAAAACGTATATGAGATTTAATTATTTTAAAATATAATGTATCTATAACGAATGAACTGGGAATCGTGAAGCGATGAGCAACTTCCCACAAGCTTCGATTTCGTTGTGATTCTAAAGGTGGCAGTTTGTATACAATGTAAAAGTATTTAGTCCAGCCTAGTATCTGATAGGCCTAGATTCGGTAGACTTTACGGCAGTTTAGTTAGTGTGGCCGCGTTAGGGGTTGGAATGGGTAACACAATAGAACGCCACCAGCGCTGACCCGGATAAATACAACGGCCCTTGAGCGAAACGGGAGCACTAGACTGGAGCAATGAAGCTTATCTCTGCGCTAAAAATTTGGCTAACATAAAAAGCATAAGAAGATTGGATTCGTTACGATTAGTTAATAGTAACCTGTATGATGATAAAAGGGGGAGGAATTCTTTATGGGAGAGAAACGGGAGCACTGGAATATAACACTGTAGAAAGTGTATCTAACATAATTTGGGAGGCGCGTATGGGTACCGCCGCTCTGTGAACCATTTGTTGGATAACCAAAACCCACGCCATAGGTCAGCCCACATGGTTCGCTACGTTTGGTGACTTCGCAGGGATGTCCGGGATCGGGAGTTTGGTTGAGCGAGACCTAACCTAGACATCTCCAGCTGGACACTCGACCCACCGCCTTGCACCGCAGTGGGAGGGATGGTTTTACACGTCCGTCACTCCCAGACACATTGACCTCAGATCCCTACTACTAACCCCTCATACCTTTTTCCCTCACAGAACTTTCTCTCCGTCCTTTCGACAAAAAGACCCTCCACACAGCATCCCCAAAGATGACACAGGCCCTGAGGGATTTTTTTCCTTGGGGCCATGTGTGGAGCTAATGGTAAAAAAATAGGAGAAGGATATTGAACACGTTTGTAAATGAATATATTATGAATATTTTATTATTCCGAGTACCTACCTACATCGTTTCATTATAATTATTATTAATTAGTAAGCTAGCAAAGGGAAGAAGCTTCAAGATCTCATGCTTTCCTCAATAGATTAATTAGTAATGAAAGTAATTAGAATACAGATTTGACTACGTTAGAGTCAAATAGAATATGAATTTCTAAAATTTGTGAACTTCTAACTGAACTGTGTTCACACATCCTATACTAAAGACGAAGGGCACAAATAAAGAGTTGCAATATAAGTTGGCTTAAGAGAAACAATTATCCACGCGCTTTTGTTCCGTTAATCGGAAATGAATGGGGTTCTTTAATTTTATCCGACTGACAGCCGGATGACAGCAACTGACTTCCAATTTAAATACGTAATATTATAAACAGAAACATTGAGATTAGAAAGGATTGGACCGATAATAATTAAACAGAAGGATACTCAATTTTGGAAAGCTTTTTTCCACCTCAAAAATGAATGATATCGCCTCGGTTTTCGGAATCAGAAAAGTTACTTTCGTGTATGCTTATTTGAGTTTTACCTAGTGTTATTTTTATATTGTTTTACGACAAGTTTCTTATTATGGGAGATTTTAACCTTTCTGATATTACCTGGACTCTTCCTGTGGATGAGGTAAACATGATTCCTTGCAACTATACTTCTACAATAAGTTCAACATTTATCGATAATATTAATTACTGTAACCTCCACCAATATAATGGTGTTCAAAATACGTTAGGAAGAATTCTTGATCTCGTTCTCTGTAATTTCTCGGTACGCGTTGCTCCCGCGAACGACCCGTTGGTTCCTGAGGATACTCACCATAAATCCATCATTATCACTGCTGAGTTTGTTGAACCCCCGGTCATAAAGGAAAACTCAATTAAAAGGCCTTCATTCCACAAAGCTAATTACGATGACATAAGAGGCAGCCTGGCGCAAGTAGATTGGAACACACTTAACTTAACCGATTCCGTCAATCCTGCACTATCACATTTTTATAATATTATTAATAATTTGATCTCTGATAAGGTTCCATTGAGGCGTTCTGGTAAACATTCCTATCCCCCGTGGTATAGCTCATCATTAATAAAACTTATTCGCGAAAAGCAGAAATTTCACAGATTATATACTACTTATAAGAACCCTTCCGATGTTTTTAGGCTTACTGTTTTATTTTAGCACTCTTTATTTTTATGTATCTTTGTAAAGCTGTTTGTTTTCCAAATAAAGATTATTATTATTACTTTTTCTAGGCTACGCACCAGACAGAAAAAAATGGCTAAGAAGTGTCATGAAGACTTTATTAATAATGCTGAAGAGAATATCGCCAAAGATCCCAAGGCATTCTGGTCATATGTTAAATCAAAAAAACTATCAGCATCTATTCCTAGCGTATTAAATCTTAAGGATTTAACAGCCGAGGGTGGCCAGGCAGTCTGTGACTTATTTGCTGAATATTTTCATTCCGTCTATGAACCGGCTGACCCTCTGGGGACTTCCTGCCACGACTCCGTAGTTAATCAGGTTTGTGAGATAGGATCAGTTTTTATCAATGCTGATCTTGTATCTAAATATTTAAAACGGCTTGATTCCAGCAAGGGTGCTGGGCCAGATGGTATCCCACCACTGTTCATTACCGAGTGTGCAAATCATTTGTCAATTCCGCTATCAATACTGTATAATATATCGCTTAAGACTGGTACATTTCCAGATATATGGAAAAGAGCCTACATCACACCAATTCATAAATCGGGAACTAAGTGCAAAGCAGATAATTATAGACCCATTTCCAAGCTCTGCATTTTTTCAAAGGTGTTCGAAAACATAGTCTATGACCAGTTATTCCCTGTGGTAAAGAATTCGATCAACGAATTTCAGCATGGATTCTTTGCAGGTCGCTCTGTTGCTACAAATCTTATAACATTTATAAATTTCTTGTCTGCCTCTATGGATAAACGTGTGCAAGTTGATACAATTTATACTGACTATAGCAAAGCCTTTGACAAGATCAACCACAGGATCCTGCTTAGAAAACTTGCTAATCATGGTATTCATGGAGATCTTCTTCGTTGGTTATCTTCATACATAACAAACAGGTGACTCGTCAGTAGTTGAGTGGGCATAGCGCTTGGGTCCCACCCGGGCGTCGCATGTTCGATTCCTCGGCTGGCTAAGTCCTCCATCACAACACAAGCAACGTATTCGGCTTTCTGTGGTGGTAGTAGGAGATTTTCAAACATTGTTGGGTTATTCGTAACCTGGGAATGTTTGTCTTTCTTTTTAATTAAAAAAAAAAAAAAAAAAAAAAAAGGTCCCAGGCTGTGACAGTAGGTGGATTTTCTTCCATCTGGAAAATCATTACTTCTGGTGTGCCTTAGGGGTCCATTTTGGGTCCTTTGCTTTTCTCTATTTATATAAATGATATTACAACGTGTTTTCACGACGCTCAAATTTTACTATTTGCCGACGATATGAAGATATACCTTCCTATAAGCTCCCATGACTGTTCTGTGCGTTTACAAGAAGATCTTGACCGACTGACGGATTACCGTCTCAGAAATAAGCTTTTTATCAATATTTCCAAATGTTGCAAAGTCACATTCACACGTAACCATATAAAAATACTCCATGAATACACCATTTCTGGATCGCTGTTAACAAATAAAGATTATATACGTGACCTCGGGGTTATTTTGGACTCTAAACTTACCTTTGATAAACACATTGATAATATTGTCACCAAAGCAACAAAGAGTCTAGGCTTTGTACTGAGAACATGCAAATTTTTCAAAAACACTAAGACTTATCTGATTCTGTACAATTCACATGTTCGTCCTCACCTGGAATACTGTTCACAGGTTTGGAACCCGCGCTATATTGTTTATGTTAACATGTTAGAAAGAGTTCAGGAGCGATTTCTCAAATTCCTCAATTTTAAATCATTCAACATATACAATTCTTACGACGAAATCGAGAAACATTTTCGAATCTCGAAACTGCTCAATAGGAGGCTTGTCGCTGATCAGATGCTTCTGTACAAAATTATTAACTCAAAAGTTGACTGCCCGGAGCTGCTAAATAAAATAAATTTCCACACGCCGACTCGATACAGCAGACAAAATACCGTTTTCTACATTGATAGATGCAACACTAATTCCAACCAAAATAAATTTATACAAAGGACATGTAAATACTATAATAATAAACTTGCACATATAGACACACTTGCTGACATATTCACTGCTAGTTACTGCCGTTACAGAATTTCTTTGTATTACATTCTATGTAGGTGCGAATAACACATATTCATGACTAATTTTATTGTAGGTACCTAATATTTTTATATTACTTGCGTGGCAACTTTCCCTTATCCCTCTCCTCCCCTTACCCGTCCCAACCCAAATACCTATTTCGCAGTCTATTTAAGTATTGTTTTAATTATTTTTTTATTGTGTATAACATGTTTATCACTTGTTGAATTAACATCTGTATTATTTTTTTTTTAAATTGCTGCTTAGTTCTGTTTTTATTTTTTCTGTTTTTCTTAAATTTTCTAGTTTACATTCAGTTACTTTTATGTTTCTAAATACCTATCTGTGAACATTAATAATTGGTCTGTTTTTTTGCCATCCTCTTATGTATATTTTGTTACTATGACTGTTTATGTTCCTTAAATAAATAAATAAATAAATATTGTTTTCGGGAGATAATAACATACGTATCTACTTATCCTAATCAGATTTTGGTTTAAATAATAAAAATACTAGGTTTTGTAGGAAAAATCCTACGAAAATCAGCGCATTTTTGTACCATTTATTATGGTAAACGTCTTAACTTATCAAACTGATTTGATAAGCTGTGAGAAAGCCCTAAGTTCATGCGAACGCTAATAGACCCGTAAAAAAACAGGTAAAAACTGCTTCTGTAAATTGCTATAAATTACGGTGAGTGACTTATGGTGTCGTTTACATTACAATTTTTCCAGAAGTCACTTACCTAAGCGACGTAAGAGAAAATACTTACCATGTAAAAGCAGCCTATAACCTACATGAAGACACGCCCTATCAAGCAACAAAAATGAGGTGTGAAAATAAAAATTCTAATTATTTAGATATCAATGATGTCTATTAATATATGAAAAATGTAATAAATTCTACCAATTCAACAACAAAATGAAACCATGCTATGACACCACCTCTTGGTACCGAAGCAATAAGGAAAATTGTTTCGAGAAAATCATAAAGCCCCACGCAGCGCTATTTTCTGCTATTAACATTGAGTCTCGATTTATGATCAATACTCCAGTAAGTAAAAAAAATTACATTGAAAAATTAAAGTAGATATTTACTATCGACAAATGAACAAAACGAAGAGATTTAAATCAAATATAAAACTAATGTGACTGTAGAGATTGAAACCATTTAACCGGATATTAGTAAGTGAATGGTAGACAGTTTCCTTCGTCCCGAAAAGGTAGAAAGACAAGAAATCATTAAAAAAATAATGAATGTACACAACATAAGAATCTCTATACTTTGGCGAAGAAATCAGACATGAAAATAGGCACTTGCCTTTAGAAAACGTACAATTGCCCTCACATAATGACTGTATTAGACCGGGGTAACTTATGTTTGTAAAACATGCAATGTAGCACTGTTATTTTTCAAACAGAAAACGTTGGTGCAGTTAGTTGCTAATTTATTTGTAAGTGGGAAGAATCGCCATTATTATTATTGTATGTACAGTGTACACGAGCCACTCCCGTGGTAATAGATAAATACTTATAATAATTAAAGTATTAATACTTCTACATCCACAAAGAAATTAATTATAAAACAGATGGCTTTAGAGATACTGTGGGAAAGATAATATAATCCACTCAACACGCTTTGTATTGATTTCTTGAGTAATGATCATCAGGGTAATTGATTGTTTTTTTACGCAACTATTGGGTATTTATCTCCTGTATCAGAGATGCTGTAATTTAAATATGTTCCCAGCTGCGTAAGACGTTGCAATGCGGAAAAATGGGGGTTCACAAGAAAATTTCTCCTCGAGAAAACATCGAAATTAATAACATCCGCCAGGAAATTGAAAAAATCACATGTGAAAATACAACACATGCACGAAGTGTCTATAATATCAATTAATTAATATTCATTAAAAATGAAATAGCTCTCGCTTGTGTCAACGCTCGGTACTACTAATGAGCCTCTATTCGAGCGTGCAGAATTCTATGCAAATATTTAGAAAATTTCATCTCCGTTCTGCTAAAAGACAGCATTGTTTTGGCGATGCGGATTAACGTGCGAAACGTAGCCGTAAAAACATTATCAGACCTTGATATCATAATAAAATATCACGCAAAATTTAATCTCAGATTCCTAAAAGAAAGCGTCCTTAGATCAAAAGATTTATATCACAAAACATGACCTAGATATATAATGAATTGGGGTTTTTCTTTGAAGGTTATTCCTCTCAAGGTTTGTAAACAAACCTCTCAAACTTTCTAGAGTTGGCCCTATAAACCATAGCTAGTTTTTTTTACCACGGTACTTTGATTGAAACAACAGGCTTATGAAAATAATTCTCAACGCATATTTCTTTAACTTTGTATTTTCACATGGAAATAAGTGAACCAAGTCCAAATTAGGTTTATAGGCAGAGGGCGCTTCGTTACGATATATTTGTTTACACGACGATACAATCCTCATAAGTAAAAAAGGTAACCGAAGTTAAAGGATGGTTATATAAAAATATAAGATCATTACCGTGTTAACACCATCTTTTGAACGGTCAGTGGACGAGTGGGCATCGCGTTTGGGTCCCACCCAGGCGTTCTGTGTTCGATTCTTCGGCTGGCTAAGTCATCCATCACGACTCAAGCAACATTTTCGGCTTACTGTGGTGGTAGTAGGAGATTTTCAAATATTGTCAGGTTATTCGTAACCAGGGAATGTTTGTGTTTCTTTTAAAAAAAAAAAAAAGTTTTGAGGGGTGTATGATCTCATTCGACTAAAAAGTCTCTGAAAACACGCCAATATTAATGCTCCAAGTAATGTTCATTTGGACTTCTTTAAAAAGAAATGACACGCGACGATTCCAGGTCATTTTTATTTTGAATTCGAAATCTTTAAAAATATGAAATATTTCTGTAACCAAAAGCAAAAATGTAAAATGTCTAAAGTGATTTGTTTCGAGTGCAGTGACAAATGCTCATGGTAAACAAAAAACGATGATTTCAGCGTTTCAAGTCCTGAAATAGGTCCAACGCATGAGTATGAATTTTAAAAATAAACGATAAATCTCTGAATGACGACGAGGACAAAAAATACTTCTATTTTCCGGAGAAAATTATGTAGGTATAAGTATTTTTATGAAGATAAATAAATACTCGTGTTTTTCCAACAAATGTTAGCTCGGGATGAGAACTTGTGAATGTACATTTAATTCCTGTCAATATTTAATTTACGTGCACACTCGGGTGATCAGACATTGATTACTTTGCAGCGATAAAATCATCTGCAAATATTTTTGTCGCAACAATTCCTATTTTTAAGCATGATGCGTATGAGGAAAAATTAAAGGATAATATATATTGATTGTGTTCCTTACAAATTTGCAACAGAAGAGTTTGAATACGTTGAATGGTTTTTAAATTTAAATAAATATTGGAAATGCATCCATTTGGCTAAGCCTGGCTAAATGGTACTTAACAATAACGTTACAAAACGATTGGCCGATAAGGTTTTTTCAATTTTCTCACGTACGCCAGATTAAATTCCTCAAGAAACGTAACTATTAAGAAAACAATAATATAAATTACAGATAAGAGTCGTATTTTTAATATGACCGTGCGAATTCTTTTATCACTCGTAATGAGGGCGACATCACCTGTCCAATATTAAATTAATCATATCCATCAAAATCATAAAGAGATGAAATCTAATAAAACTTGGATTGCGTTTACCATTTACATTGGACATAACTGTTCGTAGCTCAAAACACCTTAACTAACCTTAATAACATGTTCATGCTACAAGCCATAAAGAAAACTCATGTTAAGTGTGTGAATTTTAACAAACTTTTAAATGAACAACACGTTAACAAAATTTGTACAGTGTTGAGGTGTGAATTTTTGATTAAAAAACTACATATATTTTAGTAGGCAAATAAAATATTTTCAAATAATATTCGAGAACGCAAATGATAGCCATAGAGACCTCCGTGATTATACGAACCATGTGCAATCAATGTAGGTACACACTGTTGAACAGGTATAATATTATCTGCAAGATAACACGCCAGTAATCACAATAATTAATGGTTTCACACCAAACATCACTTTTCTAGGAATTTACTGGTTTCCTAATGCAAGTCAAAGGGAAGGGTTAGTAGATATTATGGTTAATGACTATAGACTAGCCTGATACCTGGGAAAGCTATGTGAAAACTAATTAAAACATATTGTGCTACATTCATTAGACTTGATGTGTAACCAAACTAGTTAGGTACCTACGCCAAATTAACTTGGTTAATAAAAGTGGTGGTTGCACCTACAGCGTATCATGTTTTTGTAGAGTTTTATCATCTGCAACGCTGCATTGCACAGGTAAGTATGCAAAAGTGAGAAGCAGAGACGGTTTGAGGCCTGTCTCTTGGGAATTCAATCAGAGATTGAGATCAGACGAAATCAGGATTTTTCGACCACCATGCTAGGGCATGAGCCTAGCATGGTGGTCGAAAAATCCACAAATGATGTAACCATTCAAAGCAATGAATAAAAAAAAATTAAAAAAGATTAAAATGGGAGAAAATGGGAGAAAATAATTACCTGAGGAAAAATCCAATGTTGATCTTTTCCATATTATGCAAGGTAATAAGAGACGAAGAGAGTTATTCCTGTTTTTTTTGGGATAAAAGATGTAAACGAAATTTCGATCTCCGGTGACTTTTTTAATGACATTTTTCCTAAAAATAAAACTTTTTTTTTCTCCGTAAGTCGTCACTGGTCACTCAGTAACTGCCTAACCTCTTACCCTTCTCCCAAATGTCCTACACCTACTATTTTTTTTAATGCTTTTGTAGTAAGAAAAAAACATCAAAAATGTCACCGGGGATCAAAATTTCATTTACATCTTTTACATCAAGTAATGTCAGGAAAAATTGGAAAAAGTAAGTCAAGTACGTCCCTGAACACCCTGTATACTAACTAACTAATAATAATAATAATAATAATTGGATAATTTATAGAGCGCCGTTTTTGTGAAAAATCACCTCAAGGGCGCTGTACAATTTATTCATACTAACAAACTAACTAACCATCACGCCGTTTCCCCGCAGGGGTAGGCAGAGAGGACGGACCGCCACACAACTCGATCTTGGCACACACTCTTTGCCTCGTTCACATTCATACATCGTCTCATACATGCTCTTCTATTATTCCGACTCTTCACATGGCCCGACTCAAGTAACTGATTCACTTGGTCGTGCCATGTCTTCCTCAGGCGTCCCCGACTTCTTCTACCATTCACATTTGCATCATATATTCTCCTTACACTCCTTTCCTCGTTCATTCGCTCTACATGCCCAAACCATCGGAGAGTCCCTTTCTTAATCTTACACATCACGCTTACATCAGCCTTGCATTCTTTGCGGATATCCACGTTTCTCTCACGATCGTACATGGTTTTACCACACATTCGCCTCAGGGATCTCATTCCTACAGCATTCAGTCTGCTTTCATCCTTCCTCTGCCAGTTCCATGCCTCACTGCCATACATCAGGGTAGGTACCAGCACTCCATTATGGACGGCTAGTTTCGCGTCTTTGGACAGTTTTTTATTACCGCCAACGGCATTCAGTCCTCCATTAATGGAGTTGCCGGCATTCACCCTTCTTTCAATATCTCTATCAGCCTTCCCATCTTTCGTAAATGGGCGATTGATTAAAAAGTATGTTACTAATAATATAATGTCGTGAGTTACAAAAACTCACAAATTAGGCAATAAACCGTTCTTTTTTTAGTATAAAGTAAAATATCTTCAGCAATTAACTATACAATAATAATTTGAATCACGATAATCTCATCACACAAAAAATCTATTGATTCTTGTAAAGTACTATTCCGCATAAATTTGGTGTTGACAAATCTCATAGGTGCGGCGCACTCAGCCAGCTATAGATTCCAAAGGTTTCCAGTCTACCGCTCCGGAGTCACTAGTACGTTTTGTATGAATCCAAGACATATGATGGAAGGTCCCATAGGGGCTAATAATATAACGAACCTTTGGTATTTGGGATTCATTTCGGACTTGCTTTTCGGCAGTACGAGTAACATTCGGACGAATTAGGGTGGATTTTTTAGCACGGAATTTGAATGGTGCGCTGTTCATTTGTCAAAACTATAAATACAAGTATAATTAAAAACATTCATTCCAAAGCCAAACATTCTCGGGTTACGAATATTTTTTTATGGGAGTTCACCGCTGACGGTCGGCTTGGTCGAGACTTTTGATTCGCAATCCGAAGGCTGCGGGTTAGAATCCCGGCGTGGGCAAATAAATTTCATTTGATTAATTTGTTATTTCACTATTAATTCTTTTTAAATTATGTATAGTAGATTTGCGGCACGTTCTAGAGTGAAAGATACTGTTAGTATAGTCTTGGTGTAACAACAAACAACATACCCCAATTGGGAATGCTATAGTGCCATTGGCTCCAGAAGGGTGCAGCTGAGGACTCTTGTGAGGTATTCACATTTGATAAAAAAACGCACTTCAGAGAAAACCGCCACTGGTAAGAAGTAAGCAAAACAGACGATTGCCAACTTTAGCGTCGTTTAATTAACGGTATATTTATTATGATGATGACAGGAGACGGATCAAAACTAAAGTTTTTTTGAAATGCTATCAAGTAGCCGAAGACTGATAGATAATGCGACGGCCTAAAGTAATAATTCCCTCTGGAATAAACTATTATTATTTATTTATAACGCGCCCTAATGGGCTTTTACATTTTAGTTTATAAGTTGAGTATCAAACAATGAAGAAAATATAATACAATGAAAAAAGAGAATACGTAGGTAATACAATTATTATTATTAAAGGGTCACGGCTTGTATGTAGATTATTTTTTGCATTGCCAGGTCACCCAGCTTTTCCAAGATTAAGATAGTAAGTAACAACTAGTAAAAACAATACGCAATTATTACGAATTACATTAATAAACTAAAAGAACTAATTTCGGCTGTATATCTGTCACTCTGATTCAATGAACTCTAGAACTCAGATTTGCTTTTAATTTAAGTGTAATTTTCAAAATTGGAAACGATAAAAGACCTACATATAATATTTTTTTCCAGATTTCGTTTGTACTTAATAAAAATACGATATTGTTTTATCAGAAACTTCTTTTAATAATAAAATCTATTTTTAAATGTGTATTTCTTTTGATTTCTTAGAGTTAATCTTAACTGCGAAAACTGCACTTATTCCATCTTGAAGAAGCGTAGAGTTATGTACTATCTAACAAATAAGATTTAATAACATAATATCCCGTGATTTTTCACGGGACTGCCCCAGTATTACTAATATTTCGTACTTAATTAAATTACTATTAAGTTATTGTTTAAGAGGGAATCACCAGACAAAACCAGAAATATGTGTTTAAATCAAATTTAGACTTACTGACTCTTGCTTGCTCACAAAAAATTATAAATTGATTTCAAAAGAATGTTCTTTTATCTAGTAAAGCGCCCTTGAGGTGATTTTTCACAAAAACGGCGCTCTACAAATTGTCCAATTATTATTATTATTAAAGCTATGTTTTAAATTTTGGGGAAAGCTTAGTTTCAG
The DNA here is from genome assembly GCA_917563855.2 of Limnephilus lunatus. Classification (NCBI taxonomy): domain Eukaryota; kingdom Metazoa; phylum Arthropoda; class Insecta; order Trichoptera; family Limnephilidae; genus Limnephilus; species Limnephilus lunatus. Next base: position 69,479,408 of record OU830598.1, on the reverse strand, counting down.
AATTTTAATTTTAGTTTAAAAAAAAGATCCGCACACGTGATTTGTGACGAAAATATTTCAGTTTGTCTATTTATTTACGGTTTTACAAACTAATATATCTAAGTTTTTTTTTACATTCTCATTTTGCTTAGACATTATTGAAAAAAATTAAATACTTATTATCAAAAAATAATTACAAAAAGTACATCATTTTAACAGATTTATCATTACGCCTTTCAGCAATTTTGAATGTAGGTATAAATGAAAGCAAGTTTTGAATGAAATAAAATCGATATTGAGTTATTATTTTTTTTAAAAAACGAGTGTGCTTTAGACCACACGACTGAAGTAAAACTTCACTAACTTATAAAAGTATATATGACATTGACACACATTAAAAAAGGAAACGAAGCGTGGGAAAAAGTTGCAAATGCTTCGTTTCCTTTTTTATTGATGACCGATCGCATCACACTTTTCGTAACAATCACATTCTTCGTAACAATCGCACTTTTCGTAACGATCACACTTTTCGTAACAATCACACTTTTCGTAACGTTTCATATTTTTTTGGAACGTATTCATCATTTTACCTCCCAAGTGTCGAGCGTGCGTAAAGAAGTTTTACTTCAAAAAGTTGGTACGGAGAATAATTAATCTTTCTCATTGGAACCGCTCTGTACGATCGTAAAAACATCTTTCGACGAAATATGAATTCTCGGCCGCTTGCTGTTTAATAAATGGCCCTTAATTATATTAATGAATGTTAATTTGCGTTATTACGTTTAAAATTCCTAATGTACCTTACACAGAGCAATTTAAAATGATTTCCATTAAGGCCAGTTAGGCTCTAATGAAGGACGCCTCTACTTATGGAGAAAGTTCACAGGTCTTGTGATGCTAATGGTAACGATACTAATAATTATAATCACTCGTGTTCTTCAGTACGTTTACGCATTACGCATCATGTACATAATACGAAAATCTTACGTTTAAAAAACTGAGAGGCAATGTTTATGTTCATAGGTCGGTATCACGATGTGTTTACATGTTCCGCTTGTTTATGTTCGCATAAACCAGCGTGAAATGTTGGCCGTTTATCCGCTACGTCAAGGGTCTCCAAACTACGGCCCGCGGGCCAAGTCCGGCCCGCCAGTGTCATCAATCCGGCCCGCGACAGCTAATAACCGGTTTCATCAATCAGGCCCGCGACAGCTAATGCCTTATTGTTGTTGTGATAATATGGATAAAAAATACAAAATGATAGTAGCTCGGTTTTATTTACTCGCTAGGTAAAGCTTGATGACAAGTATAACATCGAACCAACGATATTATTCGTGAACAAGTACCACTAACACTATCTGTTAGCGATGGATAGAGGGTACTATCACTACCTTTTTCTATGTGTAACCATCAGATGTCGTCAAGTGTTGTAGTCGTGAAAATACAGTACAGCACAATAGTAATTAAACTAGCGAATTTAGCAAGTGTATTTTTTTTTTATATTAAGTAACTCCATACAGGAGGCTGTGCGGAAAACATGTTCCATCAGGGCCTATGTCTTTTAGAGGATGCTGTGTGGAGGGTCTTTTTAAGGATGGGAAGGATAAGAAGTTCTGGGAAGGAAAAGGTATGAAGTGTGGTTAGGAATCTGGGGGTTAAAGTGTCCAGGAGTGACAGACGTATGAATACATCCTTCCAACTGCGGTACAAGGCGATGGGTAGAGATAGTCCGACTGGAAAGGTCAAAGGGACTCCCTCATCCAGTTTCTCAATCCGGCCCGCCACGCAGCAGGTGGGCAGATGCATCCCCCGCCAAGACCTGGACAAACTTCACCCCATGAACCATGAATGATAATGGCAGGAAAATTAAAACGATTTTGGCCCTAGGAACTTACTGAAGCCATCAGTATGGCCCTAAGGCTGAAAAGTTTGGAGACCCCTGCGCTACGTGAACACGGGCCAGAAAGTAACTTTTATGAATATTTGACGGGGTACCTGGTTAGTCGCACACACGGGAATTGCAAATGGGATGAAAAAGGAGGGGTAGGTATCTACTATTATTCAGTAGCAACCCTCGTATCAGTCCGCGGTCACAACCTACACCTCAAAATTCAGGCTTGAATTTACCTTTATTTAGAAGATTTTTTATAAGTAAAAATATGATAAGCTCTGCCCAGCGGTAGCTTTTATATTCTAACTTTTACGTGTTTACATACGTCAATATTTTGGTTAGATATATTTTATGCTCTCACGATATAATTAGAGATTCTCTCAGTATAGCCCTGACAAAAGACAACCGTTTAGAAACGAAACGTTGCTTGAAATGGCTTTAGCCGTGTTTTGTGACCAGATTTGATTAAGAAGTTCTCAACTTTCGTCAGGCCATATCCTTCCCTTTCCCGTTCCGAATAGCCTCACAACACCCGAACTGGAGATAGCATATTCTCCACTGACACGGAAAAGTTAGAACTATAGTGTGGTATTTATATAAAAATAAAACAATTGGGCAGAATATCTCCAATATAGAGCGAATAAATAGGTATTATTGCCTGAGCCTGGTAAAAATCTGTTTAAACTAGATTGTTTGTTTTTGGGGTGTTATGCCGTGTTGAGCAATCTCCTTCTTTAGCCGACGTTTTGGACAGCGTTGCGGTGTCCATCATCAGGGCAGATCTGACGATCGCCGAAACGTCGGCTAAAGAAGGAGATAGCTCAACACGGCATAACACCCCAAAACAAACAATGAAAATAGATTTCTATTTTTGAAACTGATAATTCGTGGTGGAAGTTCATTATAACAGATTATAATAAAACAAATAAAAAACTTTATTTATTCCACTTAATTTTATTTGACCGTAACCGGTTTCAGCTCGTCAGAGCCATCTTCAGACTGGTACAAATAATTCTTAGCCTACGGTTTATATTTTATATGACGAGCTGAAACCGGTCACGGTCAAATAAAAATTAAGTGGAATAAAGTTTTTTTATTTGTTTTATTATAATCTATGAAAATAGATTGTTTTGCATTTCGCCTGTCTGTAAATTTATTTTTCGGTTCCGTTTCAAAATGAGGGCCGTTTTTGGTTCACTAAAGATCCTTTTTTCAAATGTAAAATCGTCGTGTTTATGTAGCCTTTCCTATTCGCATTTTTTCAGTATTTTGGGAACGACCGACCACTAGTCACTTTTCTTTGGTCAAATTCTACAATTCCTTAATAATTTCTATTTAAATGTTACACAAAATATATGTTTATAATTAAGTACGTAGGTATTTACCTACATACAAATCATATGATTTTAGATGAGATTTTGGTTTTGGTTTTTAAATATGAATATTAGAAAGGTTTTTTTGGACGCTAGGTCTACTGTTCACATAACTTATCAGTTACTTCTTTAGTTGCTAATAGCAGTGAGTTTCGTACAAATCAATCCATCGATATGAAATATTTAATAAAAGAGGCCCTACCTACAGAGAAGTTCCTACCAACTAATCTACCCTAATTATTTAAGTTTCGAAAAATAAATTACGGATTTAATTATTAATTGTAGGTTTCATTTAATTATTGAACGCCACTCTAGTGCGTTGACTTTATTATGGTTGGTATTAAATACATGTTTATACTAAAACATTTATTTTCAGATTTTTTTTTGAAAATCCAAAATTGTTGAAAAAAAATATGCTGCACTGTTACTCAATTGACCCGAAGGAAAAATCATAAATAATAATAAAAATATGTAGTTTCCAGATTTGAGCACTTGCATGCGACACCTGTAGTATTTACGGATAAACACTAACAAACTTAGCGAAGACACCTGAGAAAGTCACCTGTCGGGCGAAGCCGAAGGAAAAGCGCGCTCTGGTAACAAACGGCGGAAACATTTTACAAGCTTTTTTGATAAGAAAATAACAACAAGTTAAAAATAGTTAACGTAATAAATTGGATAACATCTTTGATGGATAAGATGTAGTTTTTGCCACCGTGGCGTAGTGGCAGGTGTGTATTATAATATGGATTAATGGTATTGTAGTAGCAGTTGAATGTAAAATAAATAGGATGACTTACTGAAGTAATTGAGGGTCTCCCGGATTTGGTCGGGAGATAGTTTGAGGTCGACGTCGTCGATTTTAAGCGCAGGAGACGGGATAAACCAATCTTGATTCTCGTACCCTGGGAACATAAAAAACTCATCAATTATGTTATACACATTGCTAGAAAAAATCAGAAACAAAGAGGAGGGAACAATGGGGTATTTCCACAAACGAGGGATTCTGTTGAAAATGTACGAAATATTTAAAGATCATTTTTCTGATTTTTCATCATCCTACTAAAAATGTTTGTTTTTTATGTTTTCATTCAATATTATTGATTTTAAAAACGATCTAAAACTGATAAAATCAAAACGTCCCATGGTTGGAAAATGGGATTGTGACGTCACAAGCGTCGCTCAGCTAGGCCAGCATAAATAAACGCTGTCAGTGAGCGTCCACGCTCATGACATCGCACGATAGCCACGCCCCAAAATATCGTTTTGGTGGTAATTCAAAAATGGTAAACATTGACTCGCTGTAGAAAATTTATTCGTCAACATAAAAATAAAATAAAAATGCTATAATCATTGTAATTATTTTTTTTTAAATATGAATACCGCACAAGAGTCCCAACTGCTCCCGTCTGAAGCCAGTGAGACTATGGCATCCCCAATTGGGGTATGTTGTGAGGCTGGGGGTAGTGGTGAGGGGAAGGAGATAGGGAAGAGGAAGGTGGGGAAGTACCTGGCTATTCAGATCTGGTCACCAAACACGGCTAATGCAATTTCAAGCAACGTGTCAATTCTGAATGGTGGTCTTACACCAGGGCGATATTGAAAGTATCTTCCACTCTGGAACGTGCCGCAAATATACTATATATTATTTTAGATGAATATTGTGAAATAACACAAATTAATCAAATAAAATTTATTTTCCACGCCGGGATTCGATCCCGCGACCTTCAGTGTGCTAGTCAAGCGACTTACCGCTGCACTACGCCGGCCGTCAAAGGTTCTTAATTTTTTTAAGCAATAAAAAAACGTGGAAATACTCCATTAATGAAATTGGAGTTATCAAAACGTACATGTGAACTAACGAAACGTAACGCCATCTACTGGTTTGTTACCCAATCTTTATAACCAACGCCATCTGTTAATTTGCATACAAATCAAATCCACACCGCCCGCTTGCCAGCACGCTCCCTTTATATATTACATATTTCAACCAATACACAAAACCTTGTCAAATTATATACCTAAACCTTCCTCATAAATCACTCTAACTATTGTGAAAACCGAATGAAAGTCCGTTCATTAGTTTTTGAGTTTATCGCAAACAGACAGACAGACGCGTTGGAGGATTTCAATTTATAATATGTTATTATTTTTAATTAATAAGAAGTAATTGTTGAACGAAACACTAGTATATATTGAATTATTTGGCGGGTATTAGATAAGCCGCCATAGCTCAGTGGTCAAGAGCACCTGACCGGCAATCAGAAGGACACGGGTTCAAGTCCCGTTGGCGTCAAGTATCTTTTCTCGGAAGATTTTTTCAATGTAGATGAGTGTTTCAGGCTGATAATTATTGCTTATAATAATTATAATATGTATTGACATGTGTATTTCAACCTAACGTAAACCTCCAGATCTTTTTTCATTTTTAATTGGAATTTGGGAGATGCAAAAAGTGTGTATATAGCCTTCGCAGTGTCACTATATACTTCATACTTTACACACATACACAATCATACATCATTAAAAATACTAATTTCCGCTGTGTGTTTGTCTGTAACTCTGGTTCCATGAACTCTAGAACTCAAATTTGTTTACAATTTAATGGTCATTTTTTAAATTGTAACTTTTAAAATTGCAGTTTTTTTTTCAAATTATTTAATTACTATAGGTAGATACTTATTATAATTTTAACATTTTTAGAAGTCGCTAATATAACGTGATTATTTTCTTAGTCTTCCTCAGTAGGAGATCCTGTGCTGAACTGCCGAAGGGACTAGGTTTTGGATATATTTTCAGCGACCTCTGTGGAACTGATTTAATAATAACATTGTGTATTATTATTTCTAACCTCGACAGACCTGCCTCGAGAATTTGATACATTGATCATGCTAAGTCTTCGTAGGATGACCCCGATTCGTTTATTCATCTCCTTCTTTACTTACCATAAATTATTTTCCCAAAGAACATTAATTTACTGCGCAATAAATAATCAAAAAGTAATGTTTTAATTATTGTAAGATTATTTTGAAAAAAAAGAAGATAAAAAAATGCAGATGGTAGATAGTGGGATCGTTCCAAAAATTTGTGGAATGAATAATCAAAATAATGTGCAGAAAATTAAGATAAAACATAATCACCTTCATGTGAAAATAACATTGGGTAATTTTACAGATAAAATAGAATTAAAACGCGATATCACCTACCTCAATTATAATTAGTCTGCCAAGTAACGGATACAAACAATTATCATAATTTTATCACTATCCGAATCATACATTTATATATTATTACGAAATAAAACTATGCGATAAAATTTCTTATTTAAAAATAAAAATCATTTTATTTCTTAATATATTGATGCATTTTACTTCCTTAAAGGAAAGATATACCAAACTATTGTTAGACCCGCGATAATGTGTGGCTCCGAATGCTGGACTATGTACAACTCCTACTCTAGGCAACTCGAAACAGCAGAAATGCCAATGCTTAGATGGTCGGCAGGAGTATCACTAAAATATTAAAAGTTTACGCATTCGTGGTAGCTTGTGTGTCACGGACATAAACAGTAAGCTGGAGATTGTATGGGCACATAAGACGGAGACCATCAGAACACACAGTGAAGCAGGCAATGTCTATGGAGTTTCTCATCGACAGTCATCCAGAGAAAGACCAAAGAACTCCTGGATGGCTTGTTACATAAAAATAGCCGCCTGCTTAAGATCCACCACCTGAGATACAAAGACCACTGTTTAATCTCTCATCGTCTCATGCTCTCTAAGAGTTATTCTTTTTATAACATTTTGACCCAAGTTCATTATTTTTGAATAACAGGCTCAATGCTCCAAAATACTTCAGAGAAACGGCCTGGATGAAGGCGATACTCAAAACCGAAGAAGCTACAACCTGAGAACTAGAAGAGTCGACCCCAATAGCCTACCAAGGCAATGAGTTGGGACAGCGCAAGGAAGAAGAAGAAGATTGATGCATTATACTTCCGGAAGCGAACCAGACGAAAAAATCCCTTTTGGATTGGCTTGTTTTCAGGTGTGTTACTGAATTTATTAAAACCGATGAATATGTATTAATTTCACAAATTAAAAAAAAGCAAAAGAGGGCTAGCAAGCCAATTTTCGATACATGAACAATTTGCGATCTCCAAAGACGAACACTGAGAAATTAGTAGTTTCAACTTTCAGGGAAGAACGGGGTCAACAGACCTAAAAAAAAATACAAGACGATATTCCACAACATTTCCCCTAATTTTCACGTTATTCCCTTGGCAAGTTGCACTGTTCACAGGTTCATTGCGGTGACTTCTTCATAACTCCTCCCGCCTGTTTACTTACCCGAAAACTGGGTGAGTGTATCGGCCCTTAGCTTATACTTGGGAATATTCTCGTGCAGTAGGCTGATGATCTCCACTTCTGGTAGTTCTCCGCCGCTGCAGACCTCTGGAACAAGAAAAATTTGCATTTAATTACCACTCATTCGACAACTTAACCATCGAAAGGGAAGTACCACGAGGCTGTATGCTAGGGCCTCGCCAATATACACAAATAATTAAATTGTAAAAATGTCAACAGTATGAGAACAGATCACCTGAAAACATTCTAAATCCAAGAAAAATATCTTATTTTCTTTTGTGGTAGGTAACCAGAACAATCAAACATGGCTACTTTACGTAATCTTATCGAAGAAATCTGGCTTATTCAGAAAAGGTATAATCAAACTGAAGTTACTGAGAATTCAGTCCAAGTTACCTTTGTGATCCAACTAATCGCGTCAGCCGATCTCGCAAATTCATATTGTGCGTGCACCAAGAATGTGTGAATATGCAGGTAGATTAACCCGTACGCCAGTTGTGACTGACACGGTTAAACAATAATTGAAACCATCATCCTTTATTCTTTAGTAATCAAGATGAACGTAGTTGATATAACGGATAATTGTACCCGAGTAAAAACCGGGTCAATGTCAAGAGCAACGAGAAAAATCAAGTTTAAGATTATGGGCATTCGGGTAACGGCAGGCATAACGATATTGCAACAAGGTTTGCCTTAGTGGAAGACAGCACTTGGGTGGGTGTTCCCTTTGTAGGATATTTATATTTACTAGGTACAGTGAAAAATCCGTACAAATGTTTTCCAGAGCGAACAAAAAGTTACCTTCCATAACTGAACATAAAATTGTCTATAGCTATAAAATTAAGAAATGGATAAAATGAATGCACAGAAAAATGGATAATGAACACATTGAAATATGGATATATATATAGGTGCATCATAAATGGTTAGAATTATGACAACAATTAATTGGAAAAATTGATTTCCATCAAATTTGCTATATTCCTACCAATAATGGTAAAATTCTACCAATTACGTAAAAAATCTGCTTTATTGACTATTTTACTACCAATATGTTTTTTCAATCAATATTAGGTAATTTAAATCATAGTATAACTGTACATATTAAAAAGGTATGTATTTACCCATTATGGTAGAAATCTATCAACTATAGTATAATTGTATCTACATATAAATCTACTAATTATAGTAAAAACCTGCCAATTATGGCGGAAATCTATCCATTTACGGTAAAAATCTACCAATGATGGCAAAATTCTACAAATTATTTGTTGGTATATTTGTACCAATTTTTGGTATATTTCTAAATAAATTGGTAATATTACTGACAATTTTTTAATACACTTCTACTAATTTTTGGTACACTGTGTAAATCTTTCAATCTATTTATACAAATAATTTTTATAATCGGTCAACCAATCAGCAATTTTAGATTTTCTACAAATGTTGATTGGTATTTATCAATTTTGGTAAAATCCAACATTTTTGTATATATCTACCAATTGCATGATATTCTCGCTGCCCGATTGGAAAAAAATAATTGGAACATTAGTGTGTTCATCACATATAACTTTCGAAATAGCGATTATTATGATATAATAAAGTACGAAAGGCCAATATTAGTAATATATTCCAAATCAGCACCTACTACGTTTGCACAAGTAGGTACCTATAATCCGTGAGGAATCCTTTTCGACGATGAATTAATTTAGTCGCCGGAATTAAAGTAAGGCGGGTACGAGCGATAGTAAGACGGTTCACTTAACGATAACAAACTATGCGATGTTTATTTTTACGTGTAGAAATAGAACGATGTACATAAGCTAAAAAGGTTCAACAAAGATTGACGCTTAAATATCTACTGAAGGATGAATGCTTTTCATTGAACGTGGCTTCGGAACTCATAAGCAAATGGTTAACTATTTGATTTCAGACGGGTAAAACGCCGTAACTTTGATAGGCAGTTTTCTAAATACTTCATTAATAATCCTTGCTTGGTTATTACTAAAAAGAGCATAAATAATTAATGGTTTTATAATGAAACGTCCAGCCGAGCGATTCCGTATTTTTGTGGGATCGTTATTAGATAGCGGATGTAATCTCCTGTCAGAATTGTGTGATTTTTATGGATGTTACTAGTTTTTTCTATGTGAAATGTACCTACAGTAAGTAAATTAATAAATAATCATGCATACTTGCAGGAATTGGTATTTAAATCGATCTAAACTAAAATATGTGACAGTAAATATGTAAAAATCACACAAATCTGACATGAGATTACGTCCGATATGCAATAACGATCCCAAAAAAGATACGGAATCGCTCGGCAGGTCTATTTTTTTTAAAACATTTTTTACACACGAGGCCCCGAGAAAAATAATTTTCCTCAGGGCCTATGTCATCTTTGAAGATGCTGTGTGGAGGGTCTTTTTGAGGAAAGGAAGGAGTGAAGATGGGTCTTGAAGAGACCCATGTTGTAGGAGGGATGAAACACAGAGGCCGGCAAATCGTTCCACAGCCGAGCTTTTGAACCCAAGAACGAGTCGTAGAAGAGACCCGTTCTCATGTGACTAATTTAAAGACTCATGAGACTTTTCCCCCCCCCCCCCCCTTTGAGCTCACGTAATTAATGTATGGCCCCTTAGCACCGTTGTGATTTTAAACTCGATGAAAGGAAAAACAGCGACACTAAATACGACAAACACATACATCTATTGGATTTAGCCTAGGAGAGAATGAGACAGTATAATCGATCTCCTCTTTGTGCGGTGCTTCGTAGCCTATCGATGTCTTCTTTGTGCGGTGCTTCGTAGTTTCCCACTATTGTCTACTTTAGTTTTCTGAAGGTTTCACTTCTACCGTATGTGAATTGCACACTCTGTTTTTTTGATAAGCACGCATCATTGTTTACGAAACAGTAGCCGCTTGAGAAAAAATACGAACAATGAGAATTTGAGCAAAGATATTGAAATATAAGAGATGTGCTATCCGTAGTTTTTACTGGATGGGACTGTGATTCCTAGCGCTGCCGATATTGTTAACCAATACTACTACACACCTTAAAAAATCAACAAAATGAGCGAATTCTTTCCGTATTCAAACTACGAGTATATTGTTAACCAATTCCACTGAACAACTTAAAAAAATCAACTACTTTCCGTATTCAAACTATTCCCATTAGGAAGTAGTCCGCCGACATCGTAGCATATTTCTTGTATTTCAATATCTTTGAATTTCAGTAATAAACCAAATATTGGGTCTTTGGAAATCGGAAAAACATGAAAAATCGTTATAAAATGGGTTGAAACGATATCGCAATAGAATTTCCTAACTGGTACATTTTTTTGAAAATTAATAAATTCCTGACATTATCTTAAAATTTCTAAGTGTATGTCATTTAGATTCCCAGAAAAATAATGATTTTACGGACTTGGGGACAGCAAAAAAATATTTATTAAATTAATGTAAAGTGGTTTAGATAGTACCTACGCCGACACTTATTATTTGTAATGGCGAGATACTCCAATAACATCATCAAAGAAAATAATACTTAATCTAAAACAATGGTATGAATAATAATAATTACACATAACCCAACTAATAATAGCAACGCGTTTTATTATAATTCGTGAAATACAGACTGTTCTTGAATGAAAGTAGTTTGAGTGGAAAATTGTTTCAGTGAATTTTCTTTTCCAAACCTCATATATTATGTCATATATTGAAATACGTCACTGTGGCATTTTCTAATAAATCAGTCTACGATATGAGTTTTTAATACAAAGAGAAGGGCAATGGAAGCTTCTCCTTCCATGGTCATCATGATAAAATACATCATTATACCGTATTATGAATTAGATTAACGCTTATCAAAAAAATAGGAGGGATTATGATTTTAATTTTTGATTAAATTATCTATTAAAAAGCCATGTATTGCTTACTGGAAAAGAGCAAATTCATTGCCTGTGAAAAAATATGGTCACGGTTATACCCACGCGTCCACCCAAATTATAATTATTAGTCAAATTCTAAAAGCTGAATACAAAACGAGCATGAATGTTTTATTACGTACATTATTATTTTACTGCTGATACAGATTCGGAATACAAATTAAATGCACGATAGTGTTTGTACAACACTCGGAAACAAATGTGTTGGAAACATGTGCATGAAGTTGAGAGTGACGTATTTTCTTACATAATCCCATTAGTTACGTTAAGAAACGTAATTTTTAACGTTTGTAAAATTGTTAGGGTAAATTCCATCAATATTTTCTTTTGTAATCCTGTCTTACGACTTGTCAGATGATTTCCTTAATCAAACAACTTAATCCTTAGCAAATGTTATTATTGTTTACTAGTAGTTTCTAGTTTCTACCGCGTATTTGTCAGAGTTTAGACATTTTTTCTAATGGAATAAATAATATGGCATCTTGCCTTAATTTTGTACAGTTGTTCAAATATTTCACAGATTCATAGATGACGGTGGTAATGACGTTGACTTGAAAATACAGACCGAGAAAATTGTTTTATCTGTGAACGAAGAGAGTAAGCAAGGGCGTCAATTTTAGAAATTTTCAAAAAGACCAATTAACTCGACTTCCGCTAAAAATGATGTTAAATTTTCGGAACGGTTTTGAAGTGGGAAACCCAAGGCAAGGGGATCCACATCCACCTCTTACAGGAGACCCCGTGATTGCGAAAACTTAAATGGACAATGACATCTCTGATATAATTTCCACTTATCTTTATAAACGATTTCTGTAAATATGTCTGGAGCCGTTCTTCTCACATTCAAAGATATTTGCACAGTGGAGAACATTATCGTTCGGTACCTAAATATAGATTAAGTCTATGCATTCGTATGTGGCACGTTTAAATTACACTTGCAGCCATATCCAGCGAGAGATGTGTATATACAAATTGTATACACACGATTCACAATGCTAAACGACCGTCACGCTAAAGCGGTACGAAGCAATTAAAGTATTTATTTATTTAAAATGACTTATGTAGCTAGAAGAAGTGAATCACATGTGCAGAGAAAATGAAGAATGATAACGATCCAACCGACAAATTAAATAATACCTTCATTATTTAAATCGGCGTAATGCTAAAAAAAACGTCTTTCTCAAAATAAAGCATTAAATCTGAAAATGCCTAGTAGTAGTCAAATTAGTCAGTAAAATTGTAAAAATATTAGAAAACATGAGTAATTCACGTCTTTCCAAATTATTGGGCGATTAAATCTAAATTGCTTTTACCAGAAATAATAAAAAAAAAACACAGATGACACATATCAGCAATGTCGTAGATAATGATATATTGATCGGCGTGAAAGCATAATATTATTTTTTAAATACTGACAAAACTTTCCACCCCACCGGGAGTTCTTTGCAAGAGGGTACTAATGGATACAGAAGACGCCAGTCAAGGTCTTCAAGGCCTCATAAATTAAAAAAAATCATAAGGGAAAAGAATGACTATTTATTTTTTAAATCTGTATTTTAGGAAGATTAAGTTAGGTGAAATATTTTAGAAGATGGATGTGGTACCTCACCTTCATAAATAAGGCATATAAATAAACAATAAGGTGGGCGTGCTATGCACCGTATTTCCCAAATTCCCAGCGTAAAAAAAAAATCATTTTCATATCATATGAGTAGCATATCGCGTTATGCCAAAATAAAATAATTAAAAGAGCAGTAACTTTGTTTTAACACCATTGTTCATTATTTCACATTTTAGATGTCGGACAGATTTCGACAAGTCTTTTTTACAATATAGGAGATCACGGAGAAAATAATTTCCCCTGTCATCTTTGGGGACGCTATGAGGCGGGTCTTTTTAAGGAAAAGCAGTTCTGGGAAGGAAAAGTTATGAGGGTTATATAGAAATCTGACGGACGTACGAATCCATCCCTCCCGCTGCGGCGCAAGGCGTGGGATCTAGATAGTCTAGCTGGAGAGGTCAAAGGGTTTACCTTAACCGGCCAATCCCGATATGGCTCACCACTCAGTTGGTGGGCATACGTGTACCTGCCACCAAGATCTGGACATACCTCGTCCCTTAAATCCTGCCACCCCCGCGAAGTCGCCAAAAGTAGCGAACCACTAGGAGTGTCCTACAGCAGAGGTGTTGGTTATCCAATAAAAGGGTTCCCTTATCAAAGTTGTTTAAATTATATATAAGTGTGTGGAAAAGCAAAACCGGTAAAATTTTACTAATATTTTTTTTGCCAAAATTATTTTAATGCATAAACAATGACGAGAACCATAACGCTTTTTTATCCTGAAATAACACGAAATCGGAACCAAAACGTTAACAGAACCCTGTTGGCCATCGAGACATTAAAATGGAAATCAATGTAGGTACCTATGTGTTTTAGATTTATAGACATATATCTCAGAGCTTTCTCAAATACACATTTGGAATAATCCAACTAAGTAAACACAAGCCGGCGGTTTCCGTGCTGTTACTTCGACAGCACAATATTATCATTGCGAGTAAACCCCATTATATTGTCGGTATGCATCATTTATCATTGTACTGACATTGTGAAACACACAGTTTTGCCGCAGAAAGCACTCGATTTTTTACTTCCGACAAGCGGATTAAGGGAAATATAATATTGAAAGGATTAAAAGCAGCAGTATAAATTATCTATAGTGAATGTCGTGAAAAACAGTTGCAAGAAAAGCGACAAATGCCAACAAATTTCATCGTAACAGTATCGGTGAATGACAATTTTTCGATTGCGTAAGCTCATTTGTGTGCTTTTGGTGCGTTTAGCAACTGAAAACTGCGCTGAGGACGCTGAGGTTCTGTCTGTGTGACACCTCACAAGTAATCAATCCCCTGGTTGTGAAGATAAACTTCCATTAATTCTAAAAATGTGCATAATAATAATGCATGAACGAATGAAGGGCACACGAAAAACCATAAACATTTTGCAATTACGTAATTCAATGTACTGCTGCAACCAAATAAATTTAAATCAATTTTTTTGTATTAAAATCATGACAAATTTAAATGTTTCATCCAGTTGGTTTTAAAGTATCATAATTGTTTTCGAACATTTGGTTCATTTGGTTAGAAATAATTTAAAGGATGTATCCAAAAAATGCATTGAACAACACTTGGCACACATAAAATAAACTTTAATGTGTGAAGTATTGATTTTAGATCTTTTATTTTTCAGCTCATATTATGTAAGATATTTTAGTATTAACGTGATGATAATTGTAAATGCTTCATCACGTTGGTTGTAAAGTATCGTAATCATATTCTAAAATTTGGTTCATGTGGTTCAAAATAATTGAAAGAATTCATCCAAGAAATGCAATGAACAATACACGAAATACATAAAATCAACATTAGTGTAGTTTTGGTTTTAGATCTATCATTTTACAACACATATTATGCAAGATACACACACCTCTAACATTCATCGTACTGAAGAAAGGCATTAAGATAAAACGAAATTTATTATAATTATCCTGGCAACAATTACTTTAGTTAGACAGTTTTAATTAGATGGGTAGTTTGGATGCTTACGTTTAGATTTTAGATGGTAAGATATAGCACCATTAAATTGCTTTAAGCTTTGATAGCCAAAGTTACAATGACGGGTAGAACTAAATTTAATTAACTACAGTTGCGATACAACGCTAAATCAAGAAGATTATACGTTATCTGTGATAAGGTTATACCATAATGTTAAAATTTACTTTTTAATTAAAATTGGAAACCGTGATTTAACAACAAAAAACCAGCATTTTTGTTGTGGAAAGTTGGGCAGTTTCAGAGATGTATCAAGGCGTGAAAGTAATTCGCGAAGTCGGGTACGAAAATATAGAATAAATAAAAAAAAGAGATAGATGAATGAACGATTAAAAATAGGTATCTGAAATAATGCTGCGTGGGAGAGTTAAAGTTAGCACCGATAGCATTATGTCTCAAGTAACATTCTCCGAGTGGATTTCGTCTTTCTGTTTCTGTATTTACAAGAGCTTGCATATTATAAAATTTTCCGCTTCACACGATGTGAACTTTCCAATTAGTATGACAAACAATGTTTTGATTTATTCCTATGTTCTACACAAACCAGCTGTAAAATTTTGATAATGCGTACGAGTATCAAACATCACAACACAAACAATAGTATCCGCAGAAAAAAGGCCCTATTTTAGGTACGCGTCGATCTCGTTAATTGTTTAGTTATAATGGCTTAGGCATGAACACATATCGCTAATAGTTTTTCCGCAATTTGCATAATTACACGTTTTTATTCCACATCAGTACAAGTGCCCGTTATCAAATCTGCATTATGCAGAACGCATTGGTAATAAAAATGGACTTTGTTTAACTTTTGCATACATATATGGAATTATTCTTATCTTGTCACCAACATAATCACTACTTAATTATTAGAAGATAATTTACAATATTAATCTAACTAACCGAAGAGCTATAATAATAAGTACGGTGACAACGTAAGAGATGCATCTTCTTGTCTTTTATATGGCAATGTAATAACATACTGTTGGTATCATTGTAATTTACAGGAAGTAAAGTGTTAAAACTGTCAGCATTATTTTTGCATCTATCAGATCAATAAAGTGGTATTTTGCCAGGACAATACAGAGAGTATTATTTATTATCACTTCACATCTCTTATAAGCAAATTTCAATAAAAAAAGTATGATTGAATCACCCATACAAAATTACAATATTTCCCAGTTGCATTGCAGTAAAGAAATTATGCCGGAGAGCATCTCTAGTGCCTCCCATAAAATCGGATGTATTGCGTCTTTTCTAAAGCACCCATACATTTCATTATACAATATTATCCTTTTTATCCTACGACGATGGGTGATATTTTAAAAAGATGACAAGAGCAGTTGAGAAAAGAGCTACAAAGCATCAAACGTAAGAATGTTATTTTCGCAGTTTCTTTATTTAAAATCATGGTTTATTCACTTGGAAAAATGATTTGAAACACGATTTTTTTTTTTGGTAAAGATTTTTGGGTGACTTGGTATCGGTGTATTTTTGATATTGGCACGAAATTTACAAAAAGATTTGAAGTACAGTGATATTACCGTCCTGCCAGTTGCAAAGGATCTTGTGCTTGTCCTGTACTTCTTGCGAGGACTGCTTGCGCAGGCGCGTACGCCCCCTACCAGTCACTACCGCCCCCGCCCCGTACATCCTACCGCCCCCTGCTCCGCGCGACACCTAGACTCGGCGAGTCTCACCACCACACCATAACCACTCGCAACAACACAATGCACTCGCGATCACCGCCTCCCCACGCGGTACAGCCAGCTTTCAACCACCGCGACACCGTGGGAACTGTCAAGGGACCAGCTGTTTCAGACAGGCGATTAATAATGGCCAAGGATTAGTCGGCGCCGTGTCTGAGAGCGGCATATAAAGCGATCTGAAGAAAGTTCACTACAACAAAGGCACACTTTTATCGACAACGGTTCATTTTCACAGTTTATTAACTGCAATAGTGCAGTAAGATAGTGGTAAACTAATATCGTCGAGGGCGGAAACACACAACACTATCGCACTCTGCAGATCTAATATAGATCGCAGATTATAACAAGCACTCACGCATCAGTCGGTGATCTAACAGTCTCGTGACGTAAAGTTCAAACTTGCACTAAATAGCGACACGGTTTAGAACTTCTTATCGGGTGGTAAGCCGTAACTCGGAAGGACGCCAAGATAAATAGAACGAAGCGATCTCAGCCTGTATGTTCCCGGCGGATATGGTATCCCATATCTGGCACTAGTAAATATTGAATGAAGAGATTCGCTGTAAAATCGGAAAGTCGGGGACGCAGCCAGCCAGTAGCCACAGCACTGCCGGCTCGTAAGCCGACCAGAAATAAACAGCTGAGAGGTTTTGGACGAAATGGACCGGCGCCAAAAATCACGCAGCGTGATCAACCTCCTTTTCTCCATGTGCCAAATAGTACCCCAACGAATAACGAAAGACAGTGGACTTACTACGCTCCGATTCGGTGGCTGATCCATTTGTCGCGACATTTGTCCATCGCGGTGAAAATTTGGAAAATCTGCCCCTCTTAATTGCTAAACAAACGGCAAGGTTGTGGGAAAATTAGAAAGACGATGTATGGTTGCCAAAACTCAAGGTTGTGTCAGATTTATCCTCAATGTTATTCTTTTCGTCAAAGGATATTTTTTTTTAACTTTCACTACGATCTTTCATGGTCGAAATTTTAAATTAATTCAAGAGCAGACCTTCTCAAAACGCAAAAAAATTCTTAAAAATAGATACATGAAATTAACATGTCATACAATGTAGAATAAATTCATGAGTTACGAACAATGCTGCTGGCAATCATACGGCTCATAATCTAGTTCACTAGCGTAGGTGACCTTTGATGTCGCTAACCTTTTCAACTTGGCATATATGGTTCTGCCGTTGAGGTCTTATTTTCTTCTCTATAACCTGTCTTTCAGTTACATGCGTGATTTTTTATCAAAAAGTAGAAGTTTGACAGCGGCTTGCCATTATCAGTGTGAGGGGAAGAGCGAATAGAAAAAAAACACTTAACCCTTTCTCAACCAGGGTCATTTTAAAATGACATGAAATTTGAACATTTTTTACTAAGTAACTACGTCACCATTTTATTTGCGGTTTTTTACAAATAATTTAGTGAATCCTTCCTAGCAACATTGATTTTTTTCATTGCGTTTGCTGCATTGCGTACACACTTCATATCGTAGGTAAACAAGAATCGTTGATCACACCTTTTGAAAATATGATTCGAGGGAATTGCAGTATTAAGAAGGACAAGGTATTTATGTTTTTTTCATATATATTTTCCGTTTTAATTTACAGTAAAACGTACATTATTTCATATTATAATGAAATACAACAAAAACATTGATATATTTGTTTTTAGCATCCTAAAGTATCGTGTCATTTCAAAACGACACTGGTCGTGTGAGGTTATATATAGATACTATTTGACTATTTTTTATTAAAACTGAAATCTGTATTATATGAAAACATAAAATATTTATTATGTGTTATATGTGTTTTTATGAGAAGCACACATCAATAATACTTTCAAGTGATAAGTAGACATGATACTGTCTTTAATTGATGTATTTTTTAAAACCATTTTTCTTAGAAAATGGTCCATTTTTATACTAATAAGACATTTACCTCTCAGAACCAATGTAGTTTTAAAATTACGTTGAATATTTCCTAAACTATCAGTTAAAAAAAAAAAACTTTAAAAAACTCTTATTTCAAGTACACATAATCATATGTTATTTATTTTTTATATCTGTATGAATTAATTTGGATGAGAAAGGGTTAAGGGATGTTTTTGGGGGTGGTACTGACCTGTGATGGTGGAGACCTCTCTGGTTAGCATGGGGCGGCCTAGCGAGGCGGGGCGGGCGGTGCGGGCGGGGCACGCGGGGCCCGCATCCTGCAGGGCGGCCAGCTTGCCGGCCAGGCTGTGGGCGACAGCCTGCGCCGCAGTCTCGCCTTCCTGGAACAAGATACACCACAGCATGAACATCACTAACCAACAAATCAATATTAACCAAGTAATAAACAATGACGGGCGGTCATTAACACATCTCAGTCAATCGATGCACCAATTCGATACATACAGCGACTGCATGCAAGTTAGTGTTGTTCTGGCAGGTCCAACGAGTTAGCGCTCGGTTCTGTTCTGTCACACCGAAATAAGCCGCTTACTCATCAGCGAGATGAGGTCTTCAATAGCGTACCGACTCGAACACTAAACATTCGAAGCATTTTCATCGTCCGGCAAACAACGAAGGGAGCGTTATTATTAATTAACGGATTAAAATACCTAGCACTATATTCCGGCGAGTTATAAGAGGAGAAAGCTAAGAATACATAATGTCGTTGCGCTGCTATTATCATCTACGAGTATTAGGTAACAGAAGATTTTCAAAATATCGTTTCTGGGTTCAAGAATTGTAGCACTAATCTAAATCGGTGAATATGTTCTACAAATAGGCACAAATGATATCCGTTACATAACTAAGAAAGTGTCACTTTACCCTTAGAACAAGATGAAATGCATAATCATGGATTGTAATAAGTAAATTGATAATAATATTGATAATAATTCCAACTGGAGAAAGATGCCAACAATGATTTTATTTAAGAAAGCTGTGTAGGAGTAAAAGCTCAATCGTTATATTCTAGCAGGCATTGTGAAACTTTTTAACAATTTTAATAAATTAGAAAAACGATCATCTTAGCGAAACATCTTCAAGTTCATGAGAGTGTGCAATTCACACGCGGTAGAAGCGAAGCCTTCAGAAAACTTAAGTAGACAAGAGTAGGGAGACGCACAAAGAGGAGACGAACGAACTAAATCCTATAGATTTATGTGTTTGTCTCTTTTTAGTGTCGCTATTTTTCTTTTCATCGAGTTTCAAATCACAACGGTGCTAAAGAAATTTTCACTTCAAAAAACCTAAATCGTTGTTCGTTGGAATAGACCACCGTAACAATATCTGTACTCCGAGGGTTAACCAAAACAAATAAGCCATAAAAAAAATGTCCTTCATGTCCCTCCATGCAACTATCCATTTGAGAAAATGTTGAACACCATAATTCTGTAACATGCAGGCACAGCGCGAAATATTTATTTCAAGAAAACTTTGGGAAACACCGATTTATATTATATAATTAATGGTTGATTATAATACAAAGTTGCGAATGCGCCAACAGATATGATCAACCAAATGTGATAGTAAATAAAAGCTTAGTTCAAAACTTGGACGATAATATTATTTATACACATAAAAAGCATGGATTAATTTTTACGATCTTGGAAAACAGATTTTATTGCACAGACTTCGTAAAAGACAATAATTATTCCGTATTTCCAGAAAATAGACAACTCCTTAGAGGGTTCCTAGTAGAAATTGCTTAGATCATGTTTAAATGTATATTATATTGATTTAACATTTAAACTCGCCTATATAGATAACTAACGCAAATGACAGATATATAAAAAGATCACGGAAATTTGAAATGCTGTAAAGAACAAAATGTTAATCGTTCATAATAGTGAAGTTTTTTTTTTTAATTTATTTAAAAAATCATATCTCCAGTTTTTGTAGACCTATAATGACGAATTTTTATTACAAAATAAAATTAAATAGATCATTCAGAAATATTTAACATTTTTTGTAAATTTCTTTAATAACAGAATACAATTAATTTTTAATTTTTCAGAAACAAACCTTCTTAAAATGCACGTCGTTAAAAACAGACTTATTTTTCCAGAAAAATTTCGACGACTAAGATTGCAAGAAAATAAAAACGGATAAAAATGAAATATTTAACTCATTTTTGGATTTATTGTCCTTTACAGCATTTCAAATTTCCGCTATTGATATGTAGGCGTGTCAGGGCGGGGCAAAATACACGCTTTGCTGTAATTAAAATACAAATTACAATATACTTTCTAGTCGTGTATTTGAAATACAAAATTCAGTATTTTAACCATTTTTTTATTCAAATACAAAATACAAATTACAAAATACGTTTGGATTTGGTAGAACCTTTGATTGCATAAATTGTCGTAGGTGCCCTTATCTAAAGGTGCGTTTCCATAGAAGCAAAGCTGAGCAGAGTGAAACAGAGACGTGCAAAAATTGACCAATAATATTGCTCAGAAGACAGATCTCATCTCCGCTCCACTTGTAAATTTTTTGGTATAGGACCTAGGTGTTAGATAATAATAATAACATGAAATTTATGTTTTGTGTTATTGCACTTCAAGTGCGCTCTACTGTAATTAACTTAAAAATAATCTAGTATTCAGTCAAATTATTCCTATACCTAGTGCTTGATCTAATACTTTGACACAAAAATGTACAATACAAAGCAATGACAAGTATAATACACTTAATGTGATACAAATATGATAGACAATGTAAAATAACAGTGCTTATTATAGCACAGGACGTGTTGACAACCCTAAATATTGACATATATTACTCTGGATTCTAGCTTTTAGTCTATATCAGTTTATTTTTCATTATCATTATTAAGATCGCTAAATGTATTTTGAAGTATTTGAAATACAAATTACAAAATACATCAGCATCACGTAATTGAAATACCAATTACAAAATAAATTTTTAGGAAGTAATTGAAATACAAAAACAAAATACGTATTTGTAATTCAAATACTGCCCAGCCCTGTGGGCAGTGGAGCGCAGTCCATACAGGTGGAAAAGCCTACCGAGAAAAACGAGCGTAAAAATAAATATTTAGTAAAAACAACAACAAACAGGTATCCATAGTAACTTTTCCACAAATTTGACAAGTTTTATTTATTGTAGGCGCATTAAATTAAATTTTAATCCAGTAACATATTTTTACTTACTAAATTTCTATTGTAACACAATACAACAAAAAATAGATACGAAATAATATGACGGGTAACTTGCTAGCATTATAAGATATGGGACACATCGCACATCATAAGAAATGGGACACACCGCACAAGTCACTCAAAAACGAACACTATTTTAAGCTGTCCGCCTTTTTTTCATTTCAAGAGGCTAAGTAACATAAACTTATCTTTGGTCATAAAGCAATGCATGCCACTGGTTGTGGGCGTTAAGTTCTATACCATAATAGGAAGGAAAAAAAACTATGTAACAGTTAAACAGCAGTGCGTTACGATCGATTAAGTTTAGATGAAACTCTCATTTTCGTTTGCGAATGCATATCAAATTAAAAAGAAATAACCTTGTAAAAATAGAAGAGTTTTTCAAATTTTAACTAGGTCAGAAGCAATGGTGGCCAACCCACAAGCCCCGATTGAAACTACGGAAATAGCAAGCTTTAACTGGCAGTTAAAGTTAATCTCACTTTGGGATAACAAACAAGACGAGGAAGTCGGCCAAACCGCTCTTTGCTGATATTTATGGGCTCTCTTCATAAAAATGTAAGTTATTTGGAATAAATATATTTTTTATTACATGACGAGTTTATCAGTTTCATAATATTCTGTCCTAGGCCAAGAATAACCAGCAAAACAGGTTCTACGTAAACCGGAATCTATAAAAATATTTTAAATTACAGGCGGATACCAAACTAACTGATGAATTCACTTTAAAATATGCTTATTTTCAAAGGAAAATCAACGTTATCATTATTGAATCAGACAACAACAAAAACGCGTTGTGATGAATTTTGCGCGATAAATGACATGACCAATTTTATGTTTTTTTTTTATTAGGGAAACAAACAGTTATAAAATATTTATTAAGGTAATTACATGTTACATGGTTGCATAAACCAGAGAAGTTTCCGCAAAATATATAGTGTACATGGAAAAACATAGATAAAAACATTAAAGAAAACGTTAAAAAAAATATAAAGCGGTAAAAAAAAAGATAAAATATATTTAAAAAAACACAGATTAAAGTATGTCGAATAGATAATATAAAATTAAACTATGAACCTATATAAAAAAATAATACATTTTCACGTCATAAGAAGAAAAAAAACAACAAAATGAGAATGAGAAAAGGTCACTTAATAACCGTTTGCCTGCAATCCTTAGCACCATCCATTTTTGCATGAAGCAAAAGGTTTGTATGATTCGTGGATAATTTGTGTCCACCACACATGGATGCATTTAAACACAAACTGAAAAACTTTGTACGTCCACAGAAAAGACTAGTAATGTGAAGGACTGCATAAAAACGATAAAACTAATACAGTTTCACTTTTAACCACGTTGGTGTATTTTATACGGTTCCATGACAGTTGATCCGCCGACAGTTGCCCCCCCGGCATACTTATATACAATATGCAGTCGGTTTAGGGAAAATACGGTATACCTAATTACACAAATTATAACTAAGTGACCTCGAACGGATGTGCAGAGAGGATGTACCGCCGAATAAGAAAATATAAAACATATTTTCATTCAAATGTATCAAGGAAATATCTACTTGTCTGTATAATCTGTATACCAGCGCATAATCTACACTGCAGGTATATAAATTCGTTTGATATTCATACCAACTTATTATGAAGGGTATTTTGAAGTCGATTTTACGTTTGAAATCGGTAAATAATGCACAAAAAATTATAATTTTGTAGTAAATATCATTTCGGGGAGCCAACTGTCGGCGGATCAACTGTCAGGTCACCATTTTACGAATACATATAGGCATATTAAATATTTACACGTGGCAGTTATTTCGCCTTACGAAGGCATTACAAATTGTTGTAGGTACGAACTTGGCAAACCTGTCTGACTTTTTGCTGGAGAAGCAGACCCAACAATGACATATAAATATTATAAAATATTTTTTAAATTCCGGATTAAACAGACCAATCGTAACGCACATCAAAGTCATGAATTACCTCCAGACACGCATAAAGCCAAATTTAATTAAAAAATCGATAATTTTTGAATGGTGAGGTATGTTCTGAATTCTCCTGTATCTTTACTCTACGCACATACCGTACAATTTTCAACGTGACGTAAAAGTCGCACGAACCAAACGGCGCGCGTCACCGTGAATGAATTGTGAAAATATATTCACAACAATTAGTTGGAAAAGATTTTGTATAGAAAACCACCGAGAGAAAGATTTATTTGGATAAGTCACAACAAAATAATAAACAACAAACAAACAATAATAATCCACGACTTTTCCAGGTTCGTTGTTCCGTGAAGACGGAAACATACCTTAATAATACGATTTCCCTTTATTATTATTCTATGATCATGCGATTTTTTAGTTTAGGAATGCAGCATTTTGTTCATCTTTATTAGTACATATACATACCATACCATATTTACATCATATTAAGCAATATTTATTTTTTAAAAGCTTTTCTTCCCGGTTAGGGGTCGTCCATTAATCACGTGAGGCTCGAAAGGGGGGGGGGGGGGGGGGTCGGAAGAAAATCACGAAACATCACGAAGGGGGGGGGGGGGGAAATGAGATATCACGTGTATTCATTTTTCATTGAACGCACGCTTTATAAACGTGGACGTTCTATACTTTGTACTAAAAAAAAAAACACGTGATTTGTGGGGAGGGGGGGGGGTTGTCTAAAACCTCACCACATATCACCAGGGAGAGGTGGTTAAAAAGTTGCCAAAAAACATTACGTGATTAATGGACGACCTTTTATTATCGATCATTTTGCACAATCAATAAAGGTAAGATACATTAGGCCCACGTACGCAACGCAGGATACGCATTAAGACATCTTGATCCGTAGGTTTTCAATAAAAATATTCTTTTCACATTGTTCGGGTTGCTACGTGGAGGGTCTTTCACGGGAAATGAAGGAGGGGGAGTTCTGGGAAGGAAAAAGGTATGAGGGGTGGATAGAAATCTGGGGCTTGGAGCGACGGACTTATGAATCCATCTCTCCCACTGCGGTGCAAGGCGATGGATCGAGAGTCCGGCTGGAGAGGTTAGTTCCTCCTCAATCAGCATCTCCACATCCGGCAAACGCATTCGCCGTCATGACCTTGACTCCTAGACAAACCTCACCCCATGAACCCGGGCACCCCTGCTAAGTCACCAAAAGTAGCGAATCACTTGAGATTTACCCGCCTCCCAGATTGATGCATTAGTAACACGCCAATTGTCACACGCAACGCAATCCCACTCAACGTCGATATGCGCTGTCCAGATCGGCGCGGGACCTATATGATTAAAGAAAGATGGCGGTGGTGAAAGGCCTTCCAACGAGTTGATTGGCGTTTAAGTTTATTTATTTTGATGTTTATTGACATTTATCGCTCGTTTTGTTGGTAAAACGGGAGATGAACAACTAATAGATTTGGTAAACTTTACCAAGTGATTTATGACGTTAAATCCATTGAATATCGCGACAATATGATTCAAGTTGCGTTTCGTGCGTAGGAAACGTTGCATTGTATACGTTGGGTACATGGACTCTGTCCTGTCCTTAGAAATTCCAGACACCAAAGCTACCAGTCCGAAATATTTCGATGCTAGAAACAAAAAAAAGATTTTCAGCCATCAGGTTTTGCTCTGACCTAGAAATTCCAGTCACAAAAAGCTGTGCAGATTTCATGATGACAGAGTTCAAAGAATTTTCGACGCTTGAAACAAACGGATTAGCAACGGTTAAGATAAGGTATTTAGAGATTTCAATCAATGCCGACACTATTGATTAGTACCTTTATCACGAACAAATCTATTATACTGATTGTTTTGGACGTGATTTTATCGACGTTGTTTCAAAATGAACTGGATGAATTCGCCTCGAAGCAGTTTCCGACGATTTAGTAAACGTGTTGCTAAGTACCCACACCCGTTCATGTTCGATGATTTTACGCTTATTCGATCGTGTCTCAACTCTCAGCTTATGTACCGTCTTGCTCGATGATTTTTTGTTCGATATCCAGCCAACGGCTCTACGCGAAAAACATTCAAGGTTCGTAATTCTTTCTGATATCGGATATAAATTCGTTCGAGCATGTCTCAATATGTAGATAACGCATCGAACTTGTTAGTTGCCCGTCTTGAGTCCGATGCGCTTATCATTGTCATTGAAGAATAAAAATATATATTCGAAGTTGTCTTCGCGATTTTATTGAAATCAATCTGATACCCGAGAAGAAGAGTGCTTCTATGTGTGAAATACGAAGTCAGCAGTATTGACATTTGACCATAAATAAGCCCGCACATTTGACCATAGATATCCGAGCCGACGGCTTAGCATGTGGACGCAAGGACGTGACAACATGATCGATCGAACCAAGCCGTCGAACATGAACGGCGTGGCGCGTGGGTACTTAGCATATCGTTCAATCTAGTAAGGAGACAGATGAGGCAGGCATAGACAAGAAAAAACACAGATGGGCTCCTGGCAGAAGATAATACCTACCTAATGAAATAAACAATACGAACAATGGTTGGATGAAAATTATCCATCCTCAAACTCGGATAAAATTTACTTCATGACATTATTCATAACTCCTGTAAAAATATTCTGATAACTGCAACTCATTAAAATGCAACTGACAAAAATGAATCATATTAAATATTTGGGCATAATATCATATCCTTCCCCTCCTATTTAGCCTTACAACACACCCGAACAGGGAATGCCGTATTCCCAGTGGCTACTTGCAGATGGAGCTCTGTATATTAGAAATTCATAATTTTATTTCTAAATATTTAAATTTTGGTTTTGAAAATGTAAAAGACTGAACCGGTATAGGTTTTGGAAATACGCTGGCGGTCCACCCACTTTGCCTACTTCTGTGGGAAAACGGAGTGATGGTCTGTTAGATATAACATAAGTACTCACTATACGGTTGAGAAGCGATTTTCTGGTAATAGGTGTAACCAGGTTTTGAGCATGTGGTCATCTTTCACAAGGCCAATCACGTTTACGTTATTTCAATGGAGGCATTTCATTTCAGTCAATTAACTGTGACGGCCAAACCAACACAGTATGAAAACTAGACCACGCAAATGTTTTGCGAAAGAAATGATAACAAATTCTCAGCGAAAGAAGAATATCTAAACAGTGACATCAGGCTTATTTCAAAACATTCGGCACTAGTTGAAGGTGCATGAAAAAGACATGGCGATTGCCAAAAACTTGTAAAAACGGTCGGCTATTCTTATTTAGAGCCTGCGTCAATGAGCCAGTGTTTCCGTGTCGCTAGAATATACAAAATAGTGTGAAAAATAACATCTTACTACAATTATTAATATTATAAATGTCATTAGTTCATTGAGGAAGTTATGAGCCATGATCTAGCGGCCAGCTGGCCATTTGGACGTCAGAGTGGGG
The DNA here is from genome assembly GCA_917563855.2 of Limnephilus lunatus. NCBI lineage: Eukaryota > Metazoa > Arthropoda > Insecta > Trichoptera > Limnephilidae > Limnephilus > Limnephilus lunatus. The sequence continues at coordinate 69,451,929 of OU830598.1, read as the reverse complement.
GACATTTAATGTCAATGACGTAATGCCACCGAACACATGCTAATCTGATAACTGACGAGGTAAATGGCTAGACGTTTAGCGCTTTTGGTCAATGCCGCGCATGCAACATACAAATCGTGGATGAAATGGTGATTAATTTAAAGAGTAGCAATGTGACCCTACCGCGCCTAGTGTACCTACTCCAAAATAGCATTGGTGAAATAGCACCATAAATAATCGAAAAGTTGCTAGAAAAGACTTCCAACTGGGTTTGATAATCATATCTGAATAACCAGATATTTCAAGACCCTTCATATCTTTACATATTTCAGAATTCCAACACACCGCAAATTAGGGATTCCATAGTTCCATTGGCTCCCGGAAGCTGAAAGAATTGTGCGGCAATCGCACATTAAAAAATCTACAAGGTAAATATTATAGTGTAGTAATGTTCCTGCCGCTAAGAGCTCCGCTGTAACATATATGTATTTCTGTCAAATGCGTCGTCCATGAGAATGAGCAGTGAGTAGTACAACGGAGCTATCAGTGGTATGAGTTATGTATGCATTTTACGGAGAAATCCTAAAACTAGAAAGCGTTCTCATTATTGAAACAATGAGATTGATTGGTTTCGAAAATAAGAATCAGCAAGGAAAAATAAGTCACAAATCGGTGAAGCAAAACACCATCTTAAATTTATTATACCTTAGCATTGAAAGATATGTGATAGCAACGTACCGACGTTATCACGTTTCAAAAATATTAGAAATGTGTATTAACCTGTGGAATGTCTGGAAGTAGGTACATAAGCTACTCCACAATATCTGCAATATAACCTTTGGGTTTAATTTTCAGGATAATTTTATCTGTAGTTGTTTTACCTACAATAAAATAAAAATTCTGAATTTAAATACACTCCAAATAGTTTTTAAGTAATCTCGCTTTACAAAGCGTTCTTGAGGAAATCTCATAAAATAGCGCAACCGAAATTAGCCTAGTATTACAACAATTACCTAATGTCGTTGGGAACACGCTAAACAAAGTAAAAGTAATCAAACTCACCTTATCTTTACAATTTTATCCGAACCGGTGATTAAGAACACAGGGTAAACTAACAGTTATATTTCCATGCAACATGGGTTGCGCTAACTCTCACGAAAATATGCGGAAACACCATTGAACAACAAACAAAACAACGTATGTACCTACGAGATGCCGATAAGAAACTAGGAAATGCGAGAATCCTCTCCACCTACGTTCCTAGTACACGATACACAACATCCGCTGGACGAAACTGAAATGTGCAGCACGGAAAATAACAAAAGGTGCAGGTTCAAAAGAGAGAAGTAACAGTGGAGCGCGGAGTCTGGCTTCGCCGGGCGCGGGAGGGAGTTCATCGCCACTTCCGTAAGCTCCGGCCTGGCGCCGCTATAGGATCCATAAACACACTTCAAAAGCTTCCGACGGTCCATTCACCCCGCAAAGCGCGTCCAAATAAGAGAAAGATATTTCACCGAAGTGGCCTCATTTTACCCTCTATGAATTGCATTCTGGGGCGAAATAAAGGATAGTGTAACTGCGACTGTGGAGTCGACTCCGCGCCCAAGGGCTATTTCCATCGACTGCATTTTAATAGACATACGGAAAAAGGAGCAAGAAAATGGAGGAAAACAGGCGTGGATATGAGATGCCCGTTGCCCGCGACCAGGAGGTTGGCTTCTCCGCACATGCCGGAAACCGTTCTGTTTTTATTGTCCCTTGGCGAGGGAGGTATATTAATACAGACATAAACAAATTCCTGGACTGGGCGGCGCGTGTGACAAACGACAGCGTTGGAATGAGCACAGGTCACCGTCACCATTCATTAATGAAAACTATACCGAATTAACGAAGCACTTTGGAATAGTAAACAAGCAAAGAATGACGAAATAAAATTGTAAAAGATATCACAAAATGTTAATATAAATGCAAATAATTGCATGTCGCATAACCTGCTGCAAGATGTTTTAAACACCGAGCAAACAGTAAATATTTGAACATCAGGAATAATATTATGTACCTACTTACTACGAAAACTGCGCAATGAAACACACATGTATTTAACGTTTACCTACGACATATGTTTAGGCAAAGGTTTAATAATCAGAAACATATACCATAGCTTGAATATGAATTGGGATATAATATATTTAACCACTTGCACGTATTTACACGATAATATAACAATAGCAGTTAAGTACAATAAGCTTGTTTTCATAACGCTTGTGTTCCGAGAGAAATATTTATAACTCCGTTTCAGTTCTAGTTACAACCCTAAAACAAAAATTTCAACGTTGTCCATAGAAATAGAAAAAAAAAACTTATTTTTTAGAAACAGTTTTCACCCATCAAATCGTATGCGCGGCGTTAGACAGAGTTAATTTTGTATGAAATATTTCTGTATGTAATGGTAAAAAAGTGAGGTGACAAAATTGTTTATACTAATACATTTATTTATACAAGAGAATAAGTTTTTTTTTACATAATCCGTGATTTTAGTACAGTTTTCACATAAAAACATCACGTGAGTCATTTTTACAATTTTTTAAAGATTGCATTCTAAATTTTAATATTTACAAATTTTAATAGATGTTTGTATCTAATAATACAATTTTAAAGCAAATTTCATCGCCTTTTAAAAACAGTTTTTAGTATTCAAATACGTTTAGAAATATTCATTTATCGAGCTTTAATTGCAAAGATAAAATGACACACGTTTTTATCAAATTTGACAGTTCATTAAGACAAAAACCTACACATAGGTGAAAGACCCAAGTTGTTAAGCTAATTATTATCAACAATAATGCACAAGGAAGAAACCTCAAACAAATATCGTGAAATTTGATGTTTTAAAAGTAGGACATGGCCGATCGCAGTACGATTTATCGTGTATTCCAAGAATGTCTGTAAGTTGATAAATGCCACACCGCATCAGTGGTCTAGTTGAAAAGATATGTAGATTTACAAAATAAATTAAGACGATTGAAACGACATGGTTCGAAACGCAATGATAATATTATAAAAATGGTTAGAAGATGACATATTTAAGTGTGGATAAACTATAAATTAACATGAGACAAAAAATACGAAAATAACCTAAAAAATAACTACCGAAAAAAATGACAAAATGACTCAGATCGCATTCTTTTCTAATTGTAATGAATTACATACCATTTTCTTTCATCTAATCTTTATAACTTCTCTTCAATAATTTCGATCCTAATCATAGTAACAGTTTTTGAAAACGCTTTCCATTAAATTGTTTTTTTTTGTAAATTTAAGAGGAAACCTGGTCGCCAAACTATGGCTGTCACTGTTGCTCTTAGGGGGCATACATTAATTACGTGAACAGTTTTTCTTTCAATCTAGACCCCTCCCCTCCTTGGTGAGATAAATTGGGTCGTATATTCTTTTCTACTAACGTGAGATTTTGATGGACCCCCCCCCCCTCCCCCCCTTTGAGCTCACGTAATTAATGTATGCCCGCTTTACTCTTGCGAATGCTGCGCGAAATTTAAATAAAATAAAATCATCAAAATCCAGATTTCGTGTTCCACATCTTCATCCTTCAAAACCCCACCGATAATTTTTTTACTAATAATATTAAAAGAAAATACTCAATGCCCGTCCTTTTTTAAAAAAAAAATATTGTTTAGTTTGTATACTGAACGACTGTTGAAGGCGTTCAAACCAAGCAATTCTAAAGATTTTTGGAGAGTCCTAACTCCTACAAGAAGTAACTCATAAAAAAAGCAAAACGTACCGACACGCTAAATATTTGCATAAATAAAAAGAAAATACTTTATTTTAAGTCACTTTATTGTTATTTTGTAGTCTACCGGTTTCGGTACCTCCGTACCATCATCAGGACTGTTATACATATTTTATAGTATTTTTATAACAGTCCTGATGATGGTGCGGATGTACCGAAATCGGTAGACTAAGAAATAACAATAAAGTGACTTAAAACAATGTATTTCTATTTTATTTATTTAAAATGTCAAGTCACAATGTGTTTGCTTTTTTTGAAAAAAAATATATTATTGCAGTAGTGGCAAAATCCCGAGAGGAAATTGGGGAATACGTCTGTACCTCTGTATGGACAAAACGCCACCCGGTTTCGTCTTAATTCAAAAACAATCTCACACCACCAACAAAAAATGTAAGGGCCGGTTGTTTCACATAAATTCAAATGTGACATAGCCATCAAATAGTCATTCAGCTCCATTTTGTTTGTTTTTTTTACATTTGTAGATGCGTTTCAGCTTTCTATCAAATGGTAATAAGCTGACAAACATAACGACCTGATAGTTATCCTCTTCTGTTGATTACAATTTATTCAAAAGCTGGAACGGGCTTAGGCCAGTTGTTTTTACAGAATTTGAACAATTCGTCAAATTTCAAAGTTAATTTTCAAGTTCTGCCATTATTTTAGTTAAATGATACAACTTGCCAATAATGATACAATAACAGAGCATGTACAGAACCTTTACAGAACATTAAAATTATCCTTGAAATTTGGTGACTTGTTCAAATTCAGTGAAACAATTGGCAGTTACAATCGTCTTTTAAGAGCGAATAACCAGAGAAAACCCGAAATATGTCATTTTTAAATCAGTGTTTAAACGTATTGACTCTTTTCCACAAGAAAATTATAAATTGATTTCGAAAGATTGTTCTTTTATCTAGTATACGTATGTATTAAATTTTGAGAAAAAATCTATATTTTTAGTATAATAAGGTTATACCATAGGTCGTTAGCAGATATGTTCAATTTTCAAAAAAGTTTTTGTATTATACAACACCCATTTCAAATCATATAATCATGCAGTAAAATAAATCAATACATTATCTGGTAAACGTATGTTACAGAATTTTAATTTTAATTTAAATAAAATCATTAAAAATATATATCCCTACATGTGTTTCTTGACGAAAATTGGTCCGTTTGTGTATTTATTTGCGCACTTACAGACTAATATATTTCAGATTATTTTACATTCTTATTCTGCTCAGAAATTATTGAAATGTGATAAATACTTATGATCAAAAAATAATTACATCATTTTAATAGTTTTATCAACACGACTTTCAGCAATTTTGGATGTAGGTATAAATAAAAGCAAATTTGGAATGAAATAAAATCGATATTGAGTTATAATTTTAGAGTAATTAATCTTTCTCATTGGAAATGCCCTGTACGATCGTAAGAACGTCTTTCGGCCGCTGGCTGGTTAAACGTACTTAACGGGAAGCTTTAAACTGTCAAAAAATAAAATGGCGGTGAATGGCTAATTGATGACAATGTTTCATTTGAATTTCCGTTAAACAACCCGTCATAAGTCACAAGCACTATGTTGACTACATTTAGAAGGTGTGTGTTGTACCTGCAGCATTCTAATGAGAAAGGGTGATTAAAATATAACATTGTAGGTAGATATTCTCAAGTGGGAAACTTGCAGCTTTTACATTTTCGAGAGCGCAGGCGCTAGAGCAACTTCATAAAACAGACATTCACGTATAATAAATTGGTTTACTCAGGTACAAGATAGCAAACATAAACACGATGGTGACTTTCTCCGCGGGTACCCTGAAAAGCGGAAACAATAATAGGTATTACACACGTATTTGTAAAATTTCAGCCAGCCAAGTCATAAAGCGTGTCCGTTCCTTGTATCTGACGGCCAATCGACCAATCGACACGGGGATGCAAAAAATAACTCCATTGCATAGCAGATGTGGTGTTTACCTTTCACTACTTAACATGCAAGGTGGGCTTTTTCAATATAAACTATTGCAGCGCAAGGTCTTCTGCAATTAACACATTAGGTCTTCTAATTTTTTTTTTTTTACATTAGCTATTTGGGGAGGCTGTGTGCAAGGTGGAGGAAAAGGAAGGAGATTAAGTTCTGGGAAAGAAAAGGGTAAATAGGGTGGGTACGGATCTGGGGGTCAGTGTGTCCAGGGGTGATGGACGTATGAATCCACCCCTTCCACTGCGATGCAAGGCGATATTCCAAGAGAGGTGCTGTAAAATTCACGGTCTCCCTCAACCATTCTCTCCCGACAGACGCATCCGCCGTCAAGTTGTAGACAAATCGCACCGCATGAATCCGGGCACCCCTGCTAAGTCACCAAACGTAGCGAACCACTTGGGGTAACCTATGGCAGAGGTGTTGGTAATTCAATAAATGGTTCCCGGGGCGGCGATACAAAATATTACGGTTAAAATATTATTATTATGAATAATACGGCGAATTTCAAAAAATAAAAATTTCCACTCCCCAATATCAGTTTGAAATGTGTTTTAGAATCAACATTGTAATTAATTGTCAAATCAAAAACTCAATTTCACTAAAGGCATGACAACCTCTGCGGAAGAGTAATAAGTTTTCAGAACCCGAAGAAGTACACCGACACTTTAAAAGAATGTTATTTGTCCATTCGTCCAAGAATGGAAGATAATCTGAATGTTATTTCTGGACGTCCATTTTCGCTTCCCTTATTTTTTTCCTCCTATCTCTTATTCTCCAATATTGTCAGTTGGTACAGGAGTATTGGGTAAAATACATGACCCTTACCTACTCGCAAAATGTTGAAAGAGTTTCAAAGCATTCGTGTGAAAACATAAAAGCTTCTAAACGGCTTAACTAAGACTGCGTTTAAGGAACGTTGAGGAAGTACCTGCTCATAATTTGGTGTCGAATTCACCCAGTCATGGGCAACCAGAAAAAAAAAGAAATAATGTGGAACGCGGTTTATTTTTTCGTGCTTTCAATTTTCAAAATATTAGGTATTTTTAAACACGTTCAAATTAACCTGATTAATTTGTATTATTAAATACATCTATTTGAAATTCGATTTTGTTTTCTTGAATGAAAGAAAACATATCTAATAAATATATTTTTTCATGCCCAAAATTAAACACTTCCTTCGCACAAAATTATTATACTTATCAAGGAAGACTTATTTTCAACCGATTACCGGATGAAATTAGAAAAATAAATGATAAAATCCAATTAATAAACTCAGTTAAAAAATTTTTTAAAGATAATCTCAAAAAAAAAAAAGTTTCCGACTAATCTAATCTCAAGAATAACTTATAACTCAGTTTCCAAGTGATACCCCGTTTTTCAAATAAGGTAAATTTTGTTTTGTTTTTAACAACTAATTACAATAACTCAAGATACTTTATTCTAATAGTAAAATTGTTTATTAGTAGAAAAATACTTTTAATTACATATCACCGAACTTACAACTTATTGTTTTTTACATTCACATAGTAATTTAAGAACTCATAACATAATATAGCATTAAAAAATGTACACTACTCTTCCAGACACAAGCTAATGCTTCTATGGAAGAGTGGTATTAACATTCGAACATGAACATGTATGCTAATTATAACATTATATAAATGTATACTATAATTTATATGCTAAATATGTAACTCATATTTTATATTATAATAAAAAAAAATCAAAAAAAAAAAAAAAAAAAAAAAAAAAAAAAAAAAAAAAAAATCTTAGAAGTGTAGAAATTAACCAATTTTATTTTGTTTGATTTAGACCCCCCGGGCGCCACCCGATGGGAGGGTGATACCCGACCGAGTGTCACACCCCCCAAGAGTACAATGGGTGGGGGTGTCACCACGTTATCCGCCCGGGTGCCACCCATGCTGGCTACGCCACTGCAAAGAAGCCCGAGTAAATCTGGCTTCCAAGAAACTAGGGCTAGCAGATTCTTCAATAGTGACCAGCTGCTAACCCTATACTAACCTTAGATATGCCCAACAAATGAATATATGGGAGTTTTCAAAGGAGGGCGGTCCGTCTGATTTACAATCCGTTATTTATTTATTTATTTGTAAGAAACAAACAGCTTTTACATAATACATACACAGTGATAAATATATAATTGAACTGGAGTCAAGCCACAGAGGTTTCTTATGCTAAAGTACATCGGAAATGAAGTTTTATTATATTATAATTAATGTTGGGTTATAGGAAGAGGAGAGGAAGAGGAATATAGGAAAAGGATAGGAGATGCTCACGATATATTCTCATATTAATAATCGATCGTACGCGTTACTTCATATCGACATTTCTTAAGGTTTTTACTAAAAATGTCAATGCTGTGAAATTTTGTATTATATTGTGCACATACACGAGGAATTGGGGAGTTTTTTCTAATGTTTGTTCTACAAGAGGGTAAATAAAATAAATCGGATTGCCGGGTTGATCTTGACGGAATATGAAAATTTATTAAATTGGTAAGTTCTGGTGAGTCCAGGCCATTGTTTAGAATTTTAAACAATAGGATTTGATCAAAAATTAGACGTCGTGTTTGGAGGGATTTGAAATTGTGAAATTTAATGGATTCGGTATAATTTGAGAAGTGTAATTTGAATTTATAATTTAAGTGTTTAAATTGTTTTTTTGAATTCTTTCTATTCTTTCAATATGGGCTTGGTATAAAGTTATTAACAGATCGATTGCCATCTCTAATGCACAAACGCAATGTCGGCATGCTGAGTCGGTATTTAAGGCTCAGTTCCCGGCCCCAAAAAGAAGAAGATGGAGAGATATGAAATTACGAATGTTAGAAGTGCGCGCTAACATTTACAGCGAAAAAATTGATGAAAAAATCATGAAAATCTTTAATAAAACACGACTTGTTAAAAATAGAGCAAAAATCTCGCGATAATTTTCTTTAATTTTATTTAAAGAAACGCTGTGAATTTTTTCATACATATTACTTGTAAAATAACCGAAACAAACGTGTTTATAATCATTTTTGGAGCATACTTTGCGATTTTTTTCTATCGAGGGAATTTTAAATGCTTTTCGGCGCGATGAAAGTCTAGATATTATCTTTAAGAATAACATATATTTTTTTAAGAGCTTAAAAACTTCAAATGTTTAAGGGAGGTTTGCAAGACATCGGTTGAAATTCGGAGAACCGCCTCTTAAATTTATTTATTTATTTATTTATTTATTTATTTATTTATTTATTTATTGTTTGAAAATATTACATAATACAATATAGTGAACTTAAAATGTCCAACTAGGCAATTGCCCGTTTTAGGACATTCCAGTATGATAATGTTTTTACATGTAAATTATAGTAAATTATAGTGTTGACTATTCTGTTGGTAAAATAATACATATGTATATTCATATTCTAGAATACTTTCAGTTATACCACGACATTTTTTACTATTGTTTAGCTGACATAATAAACTAAAGAAATATTAATAGATAAAACAAGAAAAATGAATTTGAAAATGAAAATGAATGAAGAAATTCTGTTGGTAAAATAATACATATATGTATATATTCATAATCTAGTATACTTTCAGTTATATCACGACATTTTTTTGCTATTGTTTAGCTGACATAATAAACTAGAAGAGATGATAATAAATAAAACAAGAAAATGAAAAATAAAAGTAAAGAAGGAACTTTTCCTTTAAGGAAAAATATAGCCTGTATTCCTAGAGTATTATACAGGTATTTAAATAGAGCCTGCTCTAAGGAGTTAGCAGCATTGGTCACCGGTGCACGTGCGAGAAACTCGATGGACACGGCTTTATGAGAGCGGGTCGTTCCTTCGACTCGTTTTCATGTAAGTCGGCTCGTATGTGGAACGAGCTATCGGCATCTGTTTTTCCACCTTCATATATTCCAGGCCTCTTCAAGACCTGTATTAAAAAATCCCTTCCTTCAGCCTCTCCCTTAACCCGTCTCACAACGCTGTCCAACTGGGTGGCGACATAGTTCCCCTGCCTTTACACTGTATAGACAGCGGCGCTCTTGTAAGGTGTCACAAAAAAAAGTGGTGTTAGGATTTTATTGCCGCTTTTTATAATGGACGCTAATTATTACTAATAATGGTGGATGGTGGTAAAGTATCAATGACGCGTGCGACTCGTGGTCAATCAGTGTAATAGGTGCTTATGCAAATAGCATTCGCCTGAACATGAATTACCGTAAACTTACACAAACCAGCTGCGCAAACTTTGTAAGGTTTTATTGGTAAGATGTGCTCCTGGTGATAAAAATAAATTAAATTAGAAAAAAGCCTGGAATTTTATATTATGGGGTTCTTTAGTAACATAATGAATAATGATACGTTAAATTCTGAGGTTATATAAGATAAGCACCCGTCTCCCTTATCGCTTTCACCTGACTACCCCAACCCTGGCCAGAGTATAAATTAGCAAAATATAGGTATATTTAAACAATTAACAATATTCGTTCTAAATGTTTATGTTGCACTTCAGGACCCGAGGGCAACCATCACACCGTACCAGATGAATGAAATTATCTCACTCTCCCTTGCCTATTTCAAGTTGAAGAAAATACCTGGTTATATGAACTAAGTGTGTTAATTTTTTTTTAATTGTAGTCCAACATCGAAAACTTTTAAATCAGTCTAACACCAACAAAATATCATTTGATATAATATCAAACATATTGTTGGGCATAGGTTTCCTTCCCGTCTTTCGAACGTTTCCGATTTTGGGTCAGGGCCTGCCATTATAGGCTTCCGTCCTTTTAAAACTTTGCTATATCAGTATTGCGGTCTTCTTAGTGACATTTTCCCTCTATTTTTTCCTAATGGCGGCTTGCAAATTTCCACTTCAGTTTGGCCATTTTTTGTACTAATTTTGACAGATTATACATTTAGAAACATCTACATCCTGGACAACATCGGGCAAGAGCCAATAGTATTATAAAAAAGCTGTTTGGATTATCAACGTGCAAATGGTATATTAATTAATTGGTGTATTTTTTTAATAATGAAGGCATTGGACGTCACAAGACGTCAGGCAGTAGCCGTACTTTCCAAAAACCAATAGACAATAATGTTGCATTAATCCCTAGAGCTTACGAACTGCAAGGCGATAAAATAGACACGATTATGAAAATGTCATGAGCACGAGATTTACTCGAGAGATTCGGTTTAGCGTGGAAACGAGTACAAGCGGTACAGCAGAGACCATATAACGCGATAAGACAAAGCCTAGGTGACCTGAAGCTAGGCACTATGCACTAGGCAGTACCGTATTGCTAACTTTCTAAAGGATATTGGTCACGGAGGCCGAGACAATCACTATATTATTCAAATAACTAAGATAATAATGTACATAATACTATGGCCAAGTATGGCAAAATCTGTCCGTTTCGGTTTCGCTAAGGTACGTACGTGACTTTTATCACGACGCGATTGTACCGCCAAAGGTTGATCGCATTGCAGGTATGTATAGAAATAATTTGCGAACAAATATTAATCTCTGTGGGGGTTTTTGATGATTCCATGCGACCCGATTATCTGATATATTCTTTCAAAAACATTTCATCACTATGGTATTTATCAGCGAGTTGCTTTGTGATGGAGTAGGTACATAATAACAACCTAGGCACTTAGATGTTTGGTACTTAGGCGTTTTAGCCCTACCGGGTACCGGGAGAGTTGTTGCTCCCTATCAGGATGTGCGATTGGGGTATAATAATTATGCAGATCAATGCCTTCATAAGATATAATAAGAATCTTGATATAAAACTACCCTAATCGAACCTTGTTTTATCACCAAAGCCTGTGTTGTATTCATCCATATTTAATACATTGAGTCTTTAGAAGTTACCTGGCATCGAAATAAGTATGGAAAGTAAATTATTTTATATATCAGATTGTTTCCTGATAGTTTGCGATAACTGCCTCGCAGTTGACGTGAAGTACACAACTACTGCAGCTTCATAGTTATAGACCAGTGATGATCAACCTTTTTAGTCGGAGGGCCAATTTGTCCATTATCACTTTGTTGTGGGCCGCAGAAGGTAGGGTATCTGCAGATTGATATTGTTAAACTTGCAGTTGGTGGTGTCACAAACCTATTTGCCTTTTCTAAAATAGATTTTTTTTAATAAAACCATTATAGAAGAACAACAAAGCGCCGCAGGCGCATATTTCATATCTCCAAGGCAAAATCAATACATGCTGTCTGTCGACTTTGATCATTAATAATTAAAGAACATAAAAATAAACCTACTTGCAATTTTTCGCTACTACAATTTTTATCGCTCGGAGAGTTAAATAAAATCTAATAAAGAAAACTTTCGTTACTTTATAAAACGGAAACCTTAACGTAGATGAAAACAAAAAAGCAATGTGCTTCGAAGGTGTAATTTTTCTACACTTAAGGTCGAACCACGAAATTTAGCCTTTTTTAAGAATAAGTAAGAAAAATCTTATTATTTTGAGCGACTGTTAAAAACTTTGAAGAAACTTTTGCCAAACCGAACAGAAATCGTTGAATATTCTCTACCGCAATATTTTTGATACTTTATGTAGCCAAACGGGCACCACGAAAAGGCTCGCGGGCCACAAGAAATGGCCGCAGGTTGCTTATCACTCATATAAACATTCGATAATATAATGTTTATTCTTATGTTACTTATTATGAAGTTTTAAGACCTTGACAACTCCTTTAAAAGAAGGGTTAATTCGGTCAAAACACTTTGCAATTTTTACAATGAAGTGATATCTCTGTTTGTCACCTTCACGGTGAGTGCAATACTGACGTCAAAGATAACAAAGTAATTTGACAAAAAATAGCAGACTTATCGTTTTATATTTCAGCAGAACCGGAAAAAACTGTCGTAAAAGTTCAAATATGTTAATTTAATTACCTTCTCGGAAAATATGAAATCAATTACCTTTACTTATGAAAAGAATTCTGTTAATTACCTTCATAAATACACAAAAAATCCGCGATTTCCTAATAATATTTATATACTCGCAGTTCTCGTGTTAACATTTCTAATATAGCATTGTTGGGATAGATGAGCTGATAACAAATAAAATCATTATCTAAGCGATAAGATATGCATTGTAATACGCACTTAACTTAAAAGGGCGTTTACTTGCAATTTTCTGTTATAGAATTATTAACAAACATTTTCTTTTAGTGAGTTTAAAACTAACCACTTTTGGGCAGAAATAATATATCTACATACATATATATTATGTATAGTGCCGTGCCTACGTGAGTTTTGACGAAAGGTAACTAAAAATTGTGGAAAACAAATGAATTTTCATTGATAAGTAGAAATTATCTTATCGAAAGAAAACAACGCTAGATTCGGTGGCTTATTGGGACCGATCCGACGGTCAGCTGACCAATCACACGTGGTGTATTTGCATAGCGTAGGACAATGGCTGACTAAACTGTGTTTATTATTATGAAATAGGGCAAAGAATGTTACTTACAAGAACGTTGACATCAGGTTTTGCTAAGGAGGAGAATGATGAAGATCTTTTCATTTGCTGGAATATAGGTGTTTGTTTCTCATCAGTGCCTATTCCCTTCTCCTTAGTCCGACTCACGTACCTGAAGGCGTACTTTCTCCCCTCCGTCAAACTTCTAGCGAACATTTCAGCCTTCTAAGTAAGCTCCCGATAAAACAATAGAACTGTGTGATATGGGTGGTTCATACCACGAAACATGTAACAGAAAGGGCGGCTGGAGCGTCACCGAGTTCAGTGGGCGTATGTGGTCCAGACGATGCAAAACAACTTCAAAATAAAACGAATGTTTCAAACAAACTCTTTCACAACCGCGAAGCCTCTTTTCGTTGCGATTTTATTCACCGTGTAAAAAACTTCCCGCTAACTTCGTCGGTTAACACACTTTAGATTAATATTATAATATATCCCGAAAGGTTTCAGCGAGGATTTGGGTGAAGGTGAGATTAAGAACAGCGAGACGGGAGGTGGAATGGGAGATGCAGTGCGAACAGACAATAAGTCAATGACAGTCTGGCCAAACTCAGATACACTCACACAACACAGGCCCACAGCAACACACCTGTGAACGAATTACCGCGTACCCGCGAGATACGAAATTTTCAGATAAAAAATGTACGGATATCTAAGTAGATATACAAATAATGTGTGTGGTACGCTGCGATATTGATTAAAAAGTGTGTGTACTAGAGTTTGTAATAAAGTTTATGATATGAGGAGGTTTCAAAATTATACTTTTGAATGCGTCCACGGGTGTATGGGTGAGTACAGTAAACGTGCCAAAATGCGAGTTTATTAAATTATTGTCTATGGTCCTGATGCTGAGAGCTCCGTTATACCTCTCCCTTAGATCCATGCTTCGGTTATGAAAAAGAGGGAGAGGTTACAAAAATCAGCTTTATGCCTTTAGCTGCTATAATATTATATGTATAGATACTACGTAAAATGAATACAGATGTTCAAAAGTTTAAAAAATTGATACAAAATCAAGAAGAGGAAGAAAGGAAAGCAGTATTGTGATTTATTTTTAGGGTATTATGCCGTGTAGAGCTTCCTCATTCTTGTCACATCTGTCCTGATGATGGACGGTGTCCCAAACGTTGACTAAAGAAAGAGGAAGCGCAACTTTAGCTCAAAAATCTCACATCATACCCAAAGAGAGCAGGTTAGGTATGCCGTAAACCTACGTATAAAAAAATAAAATTTATAATTCAAGTTTTCGTATGATTTTTTCTTAAAAGGGGGGAGCCCACCGTGGGTGGGGGGTAAAAAGGTGTATTTTTCGTAATTATTTTCAAGCAAATGATAAATGGATTTTTTTTATTAAAACTCATAGTCAATATTTACATAATATAGAAGACTGTATACACATTTTTGTAGACGAATCTAAATTATGGCTTGCGGTATACGCCGCTTCGAACAGGACACTTGCTTTTCGGTGGTTAACAGCGATTAAGCCATACGGTTCTTCAGAAAAATAAAATAAAAATATACCACGTAGGGGTGTTTTGATAACCATAAAAAGTGACGGTCCAACGAATGTTATTTTCGTTTTTTTTTGGAAAATTCGAAAATATCGTCCATAAAAAAATAAAATAGAAGGGGACCTTTTATAAAAAAATCCCTAAGTGGTGTTGGATTTTTGAGCAGTTAAAGACTTTGTGTATGTAATTGGAATGTATAGTTTTTTAATATTCTGTCAACCAGTTTGAAAAAAATCGTTTCGAGAAAAACGCTTTCAAAGTTTTGCTAAAGGATAATTCAACATACAAACTGTTTCAAATGATTTCACATAAAATGCTGTATCTCTGTAAATTTTATGATTTCTTTAAAATATTTGGTGAGATGAAAATGACAACAATTTTTTTGTCACAGTGGGCTCCCCCCTTAAGTAGGTAAAGCAAGTATTATGTTAGAAATTTATCAGAATGTTTTGAATTTCTCGATATTATTATAGTATGAAGTATCACTCAGATATTTATTACATATTTCTACAATTAAATAATCTATTAATTATCGGTCGATCGCACTTAAATCTTATTTTCTTTTCTTCATATTTTTGCAGTACTGGTGTGAATATCATTAAAAATGTGTCGACACCTAATTAATTTATTTTATATTTTACGACTAATAAAATACAAAATAATTTCCACTACGACCAGAAAATCATTAAAATGAATGAAATCAATTCATCACAGAGAAGTCTGCGGTCGTCATAATTCATAATGAGTTGGTGCATATTCTAGCTTGCATCGAACTAATATTATAGCTTGCATCGAACTAATGCGATATAGTCCCAACTCCCAAGAGTCCGTGACGATCATACCTTCGTTATTTTATAAAACCTGAAAGTTTCTCTGTTTATGTCTCTAATACAGGTAAAGACGATCCCCGATTATGAAGTTTGTATTACGGTGGCTTTGAAAGATATTATTTTAATTAATTATATCTAATTGTACTTACGTTAAAGTATAAAAGCTGAATTTTATATATGTTACTTGAGGAACTATCAATATATGTTTTCTCAGTAATCAGACAGTTTCGATGGTTCCTTCACCTTGTCAGACACATTAAAAGTCTTCCGTAGGTGCGAGCGCGATATATACATGCAAGCGGTGGGAGCGAAATAGTGCGAAATTTCGACGCTAGCAGACTACCTTGTTAAAGTGTGAGCAATATGCTCTTGAAATTGTGGTGCAATTTTATATACCTTTGCAACCTGCTATCCTTTAAGGCCACCGTGATCCAAACTTCATAGTCGGGGATCGTCTTTACCTGTATTAGAGACATACACAGAGAAACTTTCAGGTTTTATAAAATAAAGAAGGTCTGATCGTCACGGGCTCTTGCTCTACTGTGAGCATAGCCGGTTGGAAAATTCTCGTGAAAATAGCATTAACAATGAACAGTTAGGCAGCCCGCAGACGAGATACCTTTGTTGTGCAGGCAGTTGGAAAATTATTCGAAATTCAAAAAAAAATAGCGTGCAATTCACATGCGGTAGAAGTGAAACCTTCAGAAAACATGGCGTTTAAATAAATAAATAAAACTAAAGTAGACAAAAGTGGGAAGACTACGAAGCATCGAATAAAGAGGAGACCGATTATACTATCTCATTATCGCTGTAGATGAATAGATGAATGTGTTTGTCTATTTTTAGTGTTACTATTTTCCGTTTCATCAAGTTTCACGTTACAACGGTGCTAAAGAAGTTTGCAATTCAAAATTTAGTTTTAATATGTAAACAAGAGGTATCAAAAATTCATAACACAATCTCGACCAATAAGAGCTTTGAAAAGTGACCTCATAATCAAAGCGGCCAATGCGCGCAGTTGGACCGTTGTACACAACACCTCGGTTAGGGAAACAGTATAAAACTCCGCAGGTTTTTGCTGCTAGGGCTTGCGAGCGGCTTTAAGTTGGGTTCGACCAGTTGAGTAGGAACTGGTTCCAAAAATAGCCGGTTCCTGGGTCCACTGTGATCCAGTGAGTAGTGACAGCTAGTCACCGAGACACGCAATGACGCCATAATATATATTATACTCGTATATTGCATATAGCTTGTAGCGCTATCTTTTGGCAGATTCTTGAACTAAAACCCGAATTACAACAGTGGCTTTGCTTGAAATTTCACGAACACAGATGTTATTTGTGGCGCGGCGTATAAGGCGTGACGTTGGACATGCAATGGAAGTCGGGTTCTAGAATTCAACCACACGCAGATGGTAGGCTATTAATACTATCAGAATAATAGTTTGTAATATTAAAAAAGAATGCCAAAATGTTAAAAAATCACCAGAGAACACTATCACTTGTAAAACTTTCGTTGCTTTTACGACGATTATGTTTTGTTTTTCGGTGGATTTATTAAAACGTTGTTGTATTTGTATAAAATACAGCTTGACAGATACGCGACGCTTCGTAGGTACTGTATGTAAGTAAGGTTTCATTCTATCTCATTATCTCGTAGGCAAAATCCTATAGATGTATCTTTTTAGTGTAGCTTGTTTCCGTTTCATCGAGTTTCAAATCACAACGGTGCTAAAGAAGTTTCACTTCAAAAAAGCCTCCCAAAAAAAGTCTCTTGTGTTTAAATATACCGTAGTCGTAACGAAATAAAACCTTTACCCACACAATCTCAACCAATAGAAGCCTTGAAAAGTGAGCTCATAATCAAAGCGGCCAATGCGCGCAGCTTGACAGAGCGCGACGCTTCGTAGGTACTGTATTTAGGTAAGGTTTCATTCTATGTCATTCTCTCGCATGCTAAATTCCATAGATGTATGTGTGTCTCTTTTTAGTATAGTTTTCGTTTCATCGAGTTTCAAATCACAACGGTGTTAAAGAATTTGTCACTTTAAAAAAAAATTGTGAGCTTTAGACTTTAGACCACACGACTAAAGTAAAACTACAATACAAACTTTGCCCCATGAACCCAGGTATCCCTGTTAAGTTAGCAAACATAGCAAACGGGGTGACCTATGATCTAGGGGTGACATATGACATTGGGGTGACATATGACCATGGGGTTACCTATGACCTTGGGGTGACCTATGACCTTGGGGTGACCTATGACCTTTGGGTTCGCCGTTCGACTTGCCCGATCACCGTTCGCATCGATTATATTACCGTTCGCATCACACTTTTCGTAACGCACATCACACTTTTCGTAACGAATTCACCAGCTTACCCCCAAAGTCGAGCGTGCGTAAAGAAGTTTTACTTCAAAAGCTTCACAAGTAAAAAGTCACTTGTGTGCGCGTATACCGTAATGGTAACCGTTGTGGGCGTAAAAATCCAGTCGGGAGACTTTTATTGAATTTGGAATAGTTTTCCAACCGTCTCCGCAACTAACGACTCCCATCTGCGGGCATCCTTAATCTAGTTGTAGTAAGAGGTTAGTATGTACATAGGTACAGGCGAGTTTCAAAGAATCTCTCCCGGATCGCAATGCGTAGGTGTGTAACGGAGTTCAGAAACGAAACGGGATTAGAGTTGATCAGACATATGATAGGATCAGATCAGATTTTCCGGTTTCGCTTTACGATCGAAGGTAAGTGCATTCATAACCTGCAGACGTCCTAATAAGGAACTCCAGTCCATTTTTTATAATTTTTTTTAATGAATAATAAACCTTCTAACAAATAACTGAATATTTTATTTTATTTTTAGAGTTAGGTTTAATAGTTAAAATAATTGTCAAAGTTTTAATTTTTCAAGATCCCCGAAAACCACCGTATGTGAAATGAATCTTGTGACGTCATCACTCGCCACGTATAAGTTATTTTTATTTTCTACAGGTGTTCATTTTGTACGACAGTTATATGGAAGAAAGTATGATACTATTTGATAAGTTAAAACATTATTTAGGTGGAATTATTTATTTATTATATTATTTTATTTTGCAATATTATTACGGGAGAGTGGTATAAAAATTGTTTAAAATAATTCTTTTTTTTGCTTTTAAAATCAATATTATCGAAAACGAAGCATCACCTGCACAATTGTAGGCAAATAAGATACGGTGCCGATCAGCTGTTCGATGTCGGCCATTTTGCATTTCGAAGTTCGGAGAGTTGGCCGTGGAAGTAGGTAGCATTATGATATAGCATGTAATACGATTTGTTTGTACAGTTTAAAGTTTTTCAATATTTTAATAATAGAGATACCTCTATTTTTATTATATAACATAAATGATTTTTCTATGCCTGTCTCACGGGATATATGTGTTTCAGGACAGACGTAGGGATACATAATTACGTATGTTTTATAGTACAATAATAGGACGACCTATTTAAACAATCCAATTCTTTATTTCATGTTCGAATTAGTCAGTGTTTCCATTTGTCTAAACGTAGCGAGGAAGGTTATTGTATAATTTGCATCAAATCCTATGTATTTAAAATGTCCTTTTCAAATGTAGTTTTAGCAACAGGAGTTCGGGGTAGTTCTCTATTTTTGGCGCACTTTCTTTTATTTTTTTTATAATATGCAGTGATGTCATCCTATTTAACCATTTCAGATTTCACTCAATTAAAACTGACAGTAGTAGTACGTATTTGATGCTTGAAAACAATTTATTATTTAGAATTAGTCAGTGTTTCCATTTATCTAAACGTAGCGAGGAAGGTTATTGTATAATTTGCATCAAATCCTATGTATTTAAAATGTCCTTTTCAAATGTAGTTTTAGCAACAGGAGTTCGGGGTAGTTCTCTATTTTTGGCGCACTTTCTTTTATTTTTATTATAATATGCAGTGATGTCGTCCTATTTAACCATTTCAGATTTCAGACCTCAATTAAAACTGACAGTAGTAGTACGTATTTGATGCTTGAAAACAATTTATTATTTATTTATTTTTGGGGTGTTATGCGTGTAGCGCTACCTCCTTCTTTAGCCAACGTTTCGGACAATGTTACAGGGTCCTTCATCAGGGCAGATGTGTAATTGATCGTGGTGAAGTGTGTGCTTCTGTACATAGATAAGATACCGTGTTGTCAGCTCCACTCCTCTACGAGCTGGTATTACAGAAGGTATAATTCAAAATGGTTTTATGCATTTAGCTTTGGTGTAGCCGTCAATTACCGGGTACCAATAACTATTGCGCTTGGCTCCGTCGTCTCTATTCACCACGATCAATTACACGTCTGCCCTGATGATGGACACTGTAACGTTGTCAAGTAACGTCGTTGTAGCGCAACAAAAATAACGAAAATACTTTTAGCCGTGAAAATCCATAAAATGCAATTTACGATCCAATATAAAAAAGATCAAATCCGAAATAGGGCTTGTGAGTACATTATTTTACACTTGAGAGAATCTTTACAGGCTATATCTTTCTAGGCTTATAAAAAAACTGGCATTTTTTTTTTATTAAAGCCATAGTTCAGTGAATAGATGCTGAAAGGGGTTGTTTCAAAACAAAGAGTCGGTGGTTCAGATTTTTTCCCCATTTATGTATTTTGGGGTCCTGATTACTAATCCGAGTATTGGTTTCAAATTTCCCGGTTTTTTATTATACCTCAAAAACTATTAACTTTGGTAAAAACATTATTCTATACATAGACATACAAATAATTTGTACGTCCGTGATTCTATACCAATATAATCTGCGTAAAATTTCCATTACGTTCCAACAAGTTTTTTCGCCAAGCCTACCGTTTAGGCGCAATTGCTAGTCGAATCTTGACGAATGTTTGGCTTACCTGTTAGCATGACTTGAACAACAAGAAACCATCCTGATTACAAGCACTAACATTATCTGTCTTATTAATAAATTTCTGTCAAAGTTAATAAACCTTTCATACAGTAAAATACTTTGTGCTAATAATGTTTTACCTCTTGTATTACGAGCACACGTCAAAACGGGGAGACTACACCTATTAAGATGACAATATGGGAAACCATGACAACTATGGGAAAAAAACTTATTTATTGACAAAACTCGGATTCGTAATCAGAAGCCCAAAATATACAAATCAGAACTACCCCACTGTTTTTAATCTGCCAATGACCAAATTACTTACAAAGGCCAAGTTATGTTCTACTTGCAATATTTTATTAGTATAATATTTTTTTAGGCTACCAAAAATTAATGGATTAATTACTAGATTTATAGAATATATTATTAGATTTATGGAAATTGATGCTTCAGAATCATACTGGCCACATGCAACGCAACGTGTGGCCAGTGTGATTCTATAGCGTCTATTTCCGTATAATTGTATGGATAGAAAATGTATGGATGGCAAGTAATCCAGATATCGTAATGTGTCGCTTAGAGTCTGTCAAATAAGAGTAGAAAATAAATAAAATGGAACTAAGAAATTTTTAGACTGGCCACACCAATTTATCTGTCAAATATTCTTTAAAATTGCAATGACACAGAAAATTCAAAACACTGTATACACATTTAAAAAAACATTTTTTTGTTCTTAAAAAAAAAAATTAAATCGAATAAGCACTATTGTGAAGGTACCTACGAAATGACATAAATTTGATTAAATCGTGCTTTACAAAGTGATTGGCTTTCATTTAATTTAACTTAGATTTGAATTTAACAGTAGGTGGAAAGGAAGAATCATTAATGGTGAGTTTAGTCACACTTCTTTTAGATCTGAATGAGTTAAATATATTCAGATCTAAAATTAGAGGCATGATTTAAAGCCCGGGCAACGCTAGGTACTTAAGTTAGTATTAAATAAATATGAGCAATTTCTAAAGTGTGCTTTATATTTTATTATTTTAACATAAAATTGCAAAATGTTATTCTTCATTATGTTAACACAAAATTTCAAATGTTTAATAATAATATAACCTAAATGTAATTCTAATTTTGAGATCAGTGGGTATCTATATAGCAATGATTAATGCCTTTTTAATTTTTAATAAAAATGTAGGTTACACAGCTTTAGATTAACACCATGGTTATATTTTTAGTATTGCCATTTGGGCAACGGTGGCGCCCTCATATATTTTCTACTCTTATTTGACAAACTGTACGTAGCGTACGTCGACTCAGTAGCCCAGTGTGTTCTTACCTTAAGGGGCCGCATTTCGGATGTCTACCGATTTCTTACATTTCTCCCTTAAACATTTGAAGTTTTTAAGCTCTTAAATTTTTTTTTTTTTTAAGATAATGTTTAGAAGCTGCCTAAGCCTAAACGCAAATTATATGAAATTCCCTCGATAGAAAAAAATCGCAAAATGTGCTCCAAAAATTATTAAAAACATCTGTTTCTATTATCTTATAAACTATATTTGTGAAAAAATTCACAATGTTTCTTTAAATGATACTTAAGACTTAAGATGCTCCCCAAGAGATTTTTGCTCTATTTTAAACGAGTCGTGTTTTATTAAACATTTTCGCAATTTTCGCATCGATTTTGGCGCTGTAAATTTTAGCGCTTTCCTCGTAACATTCGTAATTTCGTATCTCTCCATCTTCTTCTTTTCGAGCCCGGTTGCGGAGCCTTATACAAGTGGCGTCAAGCGACTCTGAATCCATTTGAAATGATTTATTTATAATACTTTGGTAATATTATTATTGGAATAAAAGGGAAAAAATCCAGGAATATTGCAGTGTTACTTATGAATTGAAGACGTAGAATCGAGGGTATGCGCCTTATTGCCTTTGCATAAATTTTCAAATTGAAAGTCTCATTTAGCAAACTCCCATGACAAGGATATGGCAGGGAAAATGTTGAGAATTGAGAATAGTTGTATTCATATAAATAGTAGCATATAATATGATGGTAAATACTATTAGCTTCGCCATGTCGAAAGTCGTCAAAGATTTCGGAATCGAAGCGTTACTTGAAATAGCTTTAGCAGTATTTGGTGACTATATGTGAACAGCCAGGTACTTATTTTCTTCCCTTCTCGCTGGGGAACGGTGATCTCTCGATAGGATCGTGGAACTGAAATTATTTTCAACTCTGGAAAGATGTACAAATTTTAACATCTTAATGATCTTAATCGCTTAGGGAGTGGAAACACAAACCTGCAATAGCCATCCCAAGCCAAGGAGTGACCTACCGTGCTCAGGCTGAATGACCTGGGGAACAGTGTCACCAACGGTGCCACCGAGAAACAAGGTCGCATCTCGGAATAATTAGATAGGGGTGATTATTAGAGGCTCTGCTGGAATGGACCTTTTATTTCCCTGGTCACTCATGGGACACAAAAAATTGGACCATTCGAAAACTAGGGGCCTTTTGGGAATTCAGAAGTGCTGAGGCCACCTCCATGAACTCTTCCCTTGTGGGGCCTTTAGGGAACCAAAGAGGAGTGAAGAGAGGTGAAGTCCTCTTCCCTCCTGGGCCCCTCAGGGAACCAAGGTGGAGTGGACTCTTCCCTTGTGGAACTTTTAGGGAACCAAGGGGAGGTAAACTCTCCGTCATGGAACCTTCGGGGAACTAAGTAGTGGAGAGGGAGAGGAGAGATGAAGCCCTCTTCCCTCGTGGGGCCTTCAGGGAACCAAGGAGGAGTGAAGAGGGGAAATGAGACCTGGGAAGACACATTGTCGAACCAGAAGATATAGCTTCATTTCCAATGAAAATCCTTGTGAACTTCATAAAAGGGACTGGGTTACTGTCAAAGGAATGAGGTAAAATAGGGAGATAGCACAATGAGCCTATGACCTAAGTGCTCACTGGAACTATATATATGTAAACCGATCTTTAAAAAAAAAAAATTATGTACATTAACGTGCGACTTGTAACGCACCACATAAAAAAAATATATGCAAGGGTTATGATGCAAATGTACCCATAGAAATAATTAGAGTACTGATGCGCCTACACATGCATGTCATATCATATGTGATATTATATTATCAGGCGTAATGATTTACCCAAGATAATTAAGCTGTCTTTTAATCATAATCATTTTAATTAATGTTGTATTAAGAAAATGCTGTCCGGTTCTTGCTTATCTCAGGAAATAATTATTGAAAAGTGAAAATAATTTTCAAATGCATTGGGTACCATGATAACAGTTGAATCGTGACAGTAAGTATGAAGAACGAATTTCAAAAGTTCTATAACAAATATGGCAAAATAATAAACTCACGTTCAAAGCTTATTGGGTTCTCCGCCTTTTCCAGAAGTATGTTTTAATCTCCGGTGCATTTGGGAAAGATCTGCAAGAAACAAATTTAAAGTTTTAAAAATAGGGAAAACATGAAATAATTATTACTTATCTACTATGTTTCAAATAATGACATTTATATATCTCTCCATCAACATAATCTATTTCTGGATACTCTGGTTTTGTCATGCAGTCTTTCCTTCATACTAAAGAAAAAAAATTACACTATCAAGATACATTACCCGTAGAAAAAATAATATACATACAGTATGTTTGATTATTGATAATTAGGTTAATAAATTTCTTCAGCACTCAAAACATAAACAAAGAATGAAAATATTGTTGAAATTTTGTAAGAAGTGGAAGTATAAAATATTTAATTGGGCAGAAAAGTAGACTTTCTAGTTGTGACAAGCCATTTGCTATGTATAGCCAAAATGGCTTGCATGCACTTGAAAAATATTTAAATACATGGATAACACATTGAATGTCTTGCAAAAATGTTACTGTACCTATTTAAAATTATTTTGTATTTTCATTATTTTTACATACCAACAAACCCATTTGTCTGTGTCACGCTATACTCTCGTGGCTTGGCCTATTTCAGCATATATATGTCAGCGAACGATATGCTGAAATAAGTCAAGCCATGAGACTACCATAATACGGGCATGTGCCTAGTATGGTAGTCGAAAAACTGTATATATAAAATATGTTATATATTTGCGGCACGTTCCAGAGTGGAAGATACTCTCACTATCGCCATGGTGTAAGACCACCATTCACAATTGAAATTGCTTGAAATGGCTATAGCCGTGTTTGGTGACCAGATCTGAATAGCCAGGTACTTCCCCACCTTCCTCTTCCCATCTCCTTCCCCTCCCCACTACCTTCAGCCTCACAACATAACTTAATTGGGGATGCCATAGTTTCACTGGCTCCAGACGGGAGCAGCTGGGACTCTTGTGAGGTATTCATATAAAAAATATAAAAATAAATGTTTACGAATAATAAAAAATAAATAAATAAATGAGAGTATAGCGCAAGTGTGTCAGCCCCATAATGCTGTTTCTCTTTGAATTTGAATTAAAACTACCATCTATTATTTTTTTTGCGAACTACTTTTTAAAGAACAAATTTTTATTAAAAATAAATAAATAAAAATGAATAGTGTCCTTGCCAGGAATGAGTTTATACAAACTCATTGGAAGTATGGTATGTGATGAATCGTTTTTGTAATGTAATATACATATTTTGCTTAATCTAAAAGAAAAACATAATTAAATCGAAGAGGGACAAAGTCATTATGCACCAAGATTATAATAACTGTTATCCATATCCATTCAAAACATAGTTATCAAGATTATGATAGTGTATACACTAGGTCTTTCCAAATAGAATACTCTCTATTATACCAGAAATAAAAGTTATAATAAATTATGAAGCTACAAACCAACAAAGAAGGTCCAGCAGATATTATCAGAACAATTAACTTTTATCCTTAATACATTTCAAGGTTAAAACTGTCCTACATATTTATTCATAGTCTAATGGGTTGGCATCAATATGCTTAAAGTCCATGAGTAATAAAAACAATCACTTAAGAAAGACAATAAAGAAAAATCTAACCATACATGATTAATGAACCCATCTCGGGTTTAGCTGATTTTAATGACCATGAAGTGTTTAAAGAAGCCATTTTCACGCTTCAACTGAAGTTACAACGTTTTCAATAAGTTTCCATAAATTGATTTTGATTTGGTATTTTAAGAACAGATAAACATGTTCTGAATGTTCATTTTATTATAGTATTAATCAACCAAATTGTCTTCATTCACATTGCCAGCTACGGTAAAAAAATATTGTTCCCTCACATGATTGATATGTCTAATCTAATTAATTTAATACTTAAATTCTGTATCAATATAATAGCAGGTCTAAATACATTTTTAAAATTAGTTCCCAAGATTGCTTTCAAAGCTACTTGATTGCATTTTGTATTTAATAACTAGCAGACAAAAACCCGTTGACGAGGGTTTTTTGCAGCTAGGCCCTGCAGGCAGTTTTTTGAAGGGTTTCGCTTTGTTTAGTAAATAAAGATCCCTGATAATCCCCTGATGAACCCTAATGATCCCGGTCAGTGGTTGGCATCACGTTTGGGTCCCACCCAGGCGTTCCGTGTTCGATTCCTCGGCTGGCTAAGTCCTCCATCACGACTCAAGCAACATTTTCGGCTTACTGTGGTGGTAGTAGGAGATTTTCAAATATTGTCGGGTTATTCGTAACCCGAGAATCTTTGTCTTTCTTTAAAATTAAAAAATAGAGTTTTCTCCCTTCGTATCTACAACAGCAATTAATAGTGTATGCAAAAATGTACTTATCACATGGACTGAATTCACTTGCAAACTTTAAGGTCATTTTTACCATTATTGGCATGATGCAAAAACAAATGTGACAATTAAATTGCAAATCTTTTACTAAAACACATATTTTCAAAGACAGAGGAGCCATAGTTAGAAAAAAGGACAAGGAGCGATCAAAACACGATTGAAACAAGTCATGCCAGAAAGAACCGCCAGGGCAATCAGGCATTATTATAACAGATCCAACTTCAAAGATATTATCAAAACGAGCTGATAAGTGTGTATTTTTTTATGGTACGACTATCAAAATATATAATGTGACTTCCAGACTTTCAGCTCGAAGGTAAAAAGAAATCTTTTTTTAAAACCTAACATTCAGGTATGCAGCTAAAATGATTACCTATTTTAAGAATTGGTAATAATATTTATCATTTATAAAAATCTTGTCAAATAAAATAGATGAACACAATATCATTGATTAATGAGAACCAATAATTCATCTACTAACTACTTCCAAATAATAAGATGATAAGAGGGAGCCATCATGAGAGTCAATTTGCTGAAATCCATAGGCCTTTTAACCATCTGATGAATTTCTTTCAACAGACTTAGTTTACGGTATGGGAAAAGGGAGATTTAAAATAAAATACCATGCAGGTAATAGCAATAATTATTGTATATTCTGTGTTGACATGTGTCATCCAAACAAAAACAAATGTCAAGATTATTTTGAAGATAAGCAACTTGATTTTAAGATAATCACTGATATTCAAATAACATATAATAATGAGTGCGTAATATAATATCTAACTATAAGTGATTTCAATATAAGATCGTAATGTAAAAAATTGTAAACCCTTGTCTGGAACACAAAATCAATAAGGGCATACGCATAACCTAAAAAAAATTGAAAAAATAAATACAAAGGGCTGAGATTAAATACTGTATCAGAATACTAAAAATGATGAGGAAGAACACATACTTTTTAAAATGACTAATTGTGAAGAATTGGATTCATACATAAATACTGGGAATTAACTTACCAGCGAAAATACTAATTTGTGGGGAGGATTCCTAAGTAAAAAAACAAACTGGTGAACTTTGTGATATATATCTGGTATATCTTATAATAATTCGCAATAGATCATTTGATTATTTAACGATAATTAAACACGAAATCGTAAATTGTGATTATTATTAAAACCTTCGACACAACATACTCACACACCGACACACCATAAACAATACACCATAGATAATAAACAAATAAACATAGATCATGATCATAGACATAGATTGCCATAAATCATAGATCTACTCAGTGCTGCCATGTCCCAAAAAGAAAAACCATGTTTCAGGGATGGAAAAACCGTGTTTTACCATGTTTTGAAGACAAAAATACCTTGCAAAAAAACATGTTTTCGTAAACTGTTTATTGAAAATCTAAATAAGAAAGTAACGGAACCCAACTAAAAAATCTACAAAGCTTTAATAAAAACAATAATTTTATAATTTAGTTTTCTACATTTTACAATAGCTGATGTAGGTACATAGTAAAGTTACCTACATGAAATGCATACTAATTCATTTTTACTAATATATTAATATTACTTACTATCAGTTAAAAACATGCTCTGCAGGTTTTTGCTGCTAGGACCTGTGGGCGGCTTTTGATTTGAGTGTTAGTGACCATTTTATAAATCCGATAGGAACTGGTTCCAAAATTATAGTATTATGATGATGTATCCATATCCATTCAAATACATAGTTATCAAGATACTGATAGTGTATACTAGGTCCGTCCAACTAGAATACTTTCTATAATACTTGAAATAAAAGTTGTAATAATAATAATAACTAGCAGTTAAAAACAGGGCAAGGCCCGGCGGGCGGCTTTGATTCGGCTTCGCCGAGTTTGAGAGTTGGTGACCATTTAGAAATCTCATAGGAACTGGTTCCAAAAATAGCTGGTTCCTCGGATCCACTGTGATCCAATGACAGCTAGTCACCGGGACAAAGTAACCGCGACAGGCAATGAGGCAATTACGTCACATGTAATATATAGACTGAATCATCTCTCCACATCTGGAGAGTCTGGACCATAAATAAACCAATCTTTTTTTGATTCTACGGATTCTTTCGTAATGCTCTAACTAGCTAGGGCTTTGCAATACCATTTCATGTTTCTAGCTACTAGTGCTGCGGCTCATTTGGCCTTTTTACTATTACCTTCTGAAGATCGTATTTACTTGACTGAATTTAAGTTACATTAATGTCATCGTGAAGAAAAAGTCTTTACTGGATAAAAAACCTCACGACAAATCGAGTAGTATTTACGCCTGCCAGGGGATGCTTATCATGCGATCTATAATCGGAAGTAGAGCCATCTGTTGGCGCCACTCTTGGTGGCTGGTTGTGGTCAGTGGTCGGTTCAATTACAAAAGTATATTTGTAGTAGCGTAGGTTCAGCTGGAGTGGGCTGTTGAACTCCTGTTTTTCGCAGGAAGCGGATCCTACTTCTACTCCTTTTTCAAATAGACTACTCCCAGTGGACCCGGCCCAGGACTCAGACCCAAACCCGGAACTTGGAGCCGGACTCTGATCCGGAACCCAAATGCTTCTACTGACCTCCCTGTGTTAGCGGTCCGAGCCACTCGTGAGTCGGCAGCATGTCCCGGATACAAGTTCTTTTGCGGGTTCCAGTTCCGGTCGAACCAGTGCGCCCCGGTAGCTGCGACAGCACGCAGTATGCAGTCCGCACCAAAGAACTGGGAGCCGGGACCTGCTCCAAAAACTCGTGTACTTTTAAAAGGAAGCACGTCTTGGAGACCTCCGGCAAGATGCAGAACTTGCAGAATAAGGGTCTGAGTTTTCTAGGTGTGGTGGATTTGAAAAAGGAATGGGATTGGGATTCACTGTAGAGATGAGCTCGGAGCCCGAGCCCGCAAAAGAACTGGAACGCGCTACCTGGTACCGACTCGCCAATGGCTCGAACCGAGACGCTTAGCTTCCACCCTAGCCGCACCTCGGAGCCTGCAAAAGAACTGGAACGCGCTACCTACTCCCAACTCGCGCGTAGCTCTGAACGAGACACACGGGTTTGATGAGTACGAGTAGCTCGGACCGCCAGGACTGCCGCGCCGTCGCACCCGACTCACGAGTGGCTCCAACCTCCAAGTACTGGACTGAGTTCTTTGGGAGTAGTTGATTTGAAAAGGGAGTAGGAGTAGGATCCGCTTCGCGCGAAGACCCCGAGTTTAAGAGCCCACACCAGCTGAGCCTACACATTGCTAATCTACTAGATCCACTTACCGCAATGGACTCGAGTTCAAGAACCCATTCCGGCTGAATCTATGCATCCCTATCACACATCAGTGACGCCATGCCCCAAAAATAAAAAGACCATGTTTCAGGGGTAAAAAACACGTTTCACCGTGTTTTTAAGCATTAAAAACCATTAAAAAGAACCATGTTTTTCATATGCAAGAAATTAAATAAACAAACAACAGTACCTAGTTAAATTATCCGTGAAAAAACTTTATTAAAACTATTTAATAATAAAGATTTATTAAAACCATTTAATAATTTCCCTTTGAATAATTGAAAAAAAATATGTTTGGAAAAAACAACATACCAATAAAACGCTTTTTTTGTTATCACGCTTAATTTGTAGAATTCCATTTTAAATTAAATAATGATTTTAAAATATAAAAACGTTTTTCAGGTACATGAGATAAGGAAGAAAAAATTCTCCCACAACAAGAATAATTTGTTTTTTGTACATTTTACAGTATTTAGCGTAGGTACTTAAATAAAGTAAATCACGGTGTATTCATATTTTATTAAAATATTAATTGACCAAGATAATAATTAACCAACACCCCTGCCATAGGTCATCCCAAGGGGTTCACTACATTTGGTGACCCAGCAAGTGTGCCCGGATTCATGGGGTGAGGTGTGTCTAGGTCTTAGTGGGGGATGTGTTTGCCCACCTGAGAGACTGGTTGAGGGAGATGTTTTGAACTCGCCAACCAGACTCTATCGACTCATCGCATTGCACCGCAGTGGGAGCGATAGATTTATACCTCCGTCACTCTTGGATACATTGAACCTTAGATTACTTCTCACTCCTCATACCCTTTTCCTTCCCAGAACTTTCTCTCCTTCCTTTCTCTTAAAAGACCCTCCACACAGCATTTCCAAAGATGATATAGGACCTGTATTTATTTTCCTCAGGATCTAATGTGTGGAGCTAATGTAAAAAATAATAAGATAAAGAGACACTGTGAAAGCTTACTGAAATTCAAGAACCACAGGATTTCCTCCATGATAAAAAATCATATTTCACTAAAAAGTGTTCAAAAGTACAAATTGCTTATCGTCTAATACAGTTTTTTCCAAAAAACCATAAACAATCATAAATAACCCAATAAAACATGAAATCATTGTTAAAACCATGTATGTGACAACAAATAAAAATAAAATGTTTAAGGGGCGAAAAAAACATGTTTTGAAGGATTAAAAACCATATAAAAAACTACATTTTTCATAAGCTTTTTATTGAGAAATTAAATAAGAAAACATCATCTCAGTAAATTATTTCTTATTCTTTATTAAAAAAAGATATTTTATGCCTTTTCCTGGAATAATAGGAAAAAATAATGATTTTGAACACAAAAACACAACAAAGTAAAAAAAAAATTGTATTTCATATGAAGCAGTAAAATACTTTGTGATGTGACATTATAATTTAAAATAAAACAATAACTTCATAAACACCACTTTTATTTTTTATACTTTATGCCGACCGGGTTTCGCTACAACCATAGCTTCTAGCAGTATAATACTCTACTAGAGTGGGGTTTACAAAGTTATTGTTATATTTTTATTGTTATTAAGTTTACATGTAGAACTCTATTGTATAAAGAATAATAACCTTTTTTTAAATCTATGAGAGAAGGGAGAAGAAATTCTCCCACAACTGCAATAAATTATTTTTTCCCTATAAAACAGTGGTTTAGTGTAGATACCTACCAAATTAAAGTTACATGATTTCTTCATAATATTTTATTACTGTATTCACATTATTTACTGACATAGCTAATAATTAGATAGAGACATTGTGAACCCGTACTGAAGTTCAAAAACTATTTTCCTCATTCAAAACTACATAATTTTGGTGCCTGGTAAAAAAAACCTTGTCTTCTTCGACATGGTTTTTTCAAAAAACTATGAAGGTGTAAATACTATTTATAAATTACCCAAAAAACCACGCAAACGTGTAAAAACCATGCATTTGGAAACACTATTGCCATCTGACAAAATTACTAAGCTTTAATATATATATATATTTTTTAAATTTAGGTTGTACATATAGTTTATGATATATTATATGTAAAGCCGTCCACAGGTTCAACAATTGCCCCAATATAATTTTTTTTTTTTTTTTTACTTTTTAAAAATGAGTCAACTTCAATTTGGGAGGCGGGTATGGGTACCGCCACCCTGAGAACCATTCATTGGATAACACCCCTGCCACAGGTCATTCCAAGTGGTTCGCTACGTTTGGTGACTTAGCAGGAGCAGGTTAGCCCGGGTTCATGGGGTGCCCAACCACTGTGCAGCGGGCTGGATTGGAGGAGACTGATTAAGGGAGGCCTTTTGACCTTTCCAGCCGGACTCTCCCAGCTCATCGCCTTGCACCGCAGTGTTAGGAATAGATTCATACGTCCTACACTCGTGGGCACACTGACCCCCAGATTTCTACCCACCCCTCATACCTTTTTTCTTCCCATATCTTCTTCTCCTTCCTTTCCCTTAAAAAACCCTCCACTCAGCATTCCCAAAGATGAAATAGGCCCCAAGGTATGTTGTTTTTCTCGGGGCCTCCTGTTTGGAGCTAATGTAAAAAAATAAGACAAATTTTTTAAATAATCCAAAATTAAAGCGTCAGTGTCTGTGCTTGTTTTGTGATAGTCACAGATCCTTGTTTTTTATTTGCCTCTTCTATGCACTGCATTTTGCACTCAAGTAATTCATGCAACTGCGACCAAATAATAGATTGCTCTCCAAGCATCGACTGCCTATCGCTTACTATTTTTTGTTCCTGAAACAAAGATAAAATTAATTTCATCCAATGGCAGCGCCGGATCTGCGATACGTTCAAAAACGTGCAAAAACCTGGCGCCAACTCCGAAGGGGCGCCGCGAGGGGCGCCGTGAGAAAATAAATATTGTATTAAAATTTAGTTATAATATTCCCTGAATCGTTTAAAAATTACCCGTAGTACGAAATAATTATTACGCTCTAGCAACACTTTCCAAAGAAACAGAATGCGCACGCATCAGGTTGGTATCAACGGCTTACGAATTTATAGTCAGTTACAGAATTTTTTTACAAATTCCATATATTTAGTTTAAACGTAAGATCTATTTTTCCATATATCTTTTACGACGAATGGGTGCGACCCAAATTCAATAACCAATCACAGCGCGGTATATTTGTTCTAGAGAATCAAACAAACCGACTTGCGCCTTTCAAAATGCTGACAATTTTAGTTAGTGTGTACGCTCGCTATTGTTTTATTTTGTACGATTTAAGACTCTAGGAGAAGGTAGTTAAAGACCATTTTCTTATGAAATCTTCAGTAAATTCCATTAACAAAAGCATCGCACGGTTTGCAGGATTTGCAGGTTCAACGTGTTGACAGTTATTCGAAGTTCGTTATATGTGTAATTAATATCTGTTAGATTTGTTGGATGTTGGATTTGTTATTTTACGGTGTCAGTGTAAGCGTCTTTCGTAAGCCGTTGATACCATACGTCAGTGTTTAGTGTTTGTTCGCTCAATTTGGTGTTTGTTCGCTCAATACAGGGGAAATGTAAGGTACAAATTTGAGGTTATATTTTTTTACGGTGCTCCAGATTTCATGTCCGGGTTGAATCTTTCCCAAATGAAAGACTAAACCCTTCCACACACTTTTCCACAAATGAATATCTAGTAAATTAACGCAATGTAATTGCACTATATAAGAATAAAACAATACAAGAACAATACGTCAATCCACCAGAAACATAATGGGAAAATATTTCACCGACTCCAGATATTTTCATATCAAAGGGTTCGGCTCTGATGTAATCCTAACTGGTCCGATAAATCCTACTGATCCCTCAATATAAATATTTAAAAAATCTTTCGTAATCCTACATGTATTTAAAATGACCGACTTTTGCATTTTTATGTACAAATTTTTTGACAAATCTAATACGCCTAAATTTTGAATGAGAGAGCTAGGTATAATGCCAGTAGCCGAAATAACAAATGGTAATATTTTTATAGTCTGAGAATGCCAAATTCTTTTAATTTCATTTCCTAAATCTGTATATTTTCTTATTTTTTCAGAAACAGTTTTCTGAATATTACAAGAATTTGGTATAGCGACATCAATGATATAAGTTATTTTCTTAATTTTGTCATGTAAAACTATATCGGGTCTATTATGACTAATTGTTCTGTCTGTCAGAATAGTTTTATCATAATAAATTTTATAAAATTCATTTTCTAAAAATGAATTTGGTTCATATTCATAATATGGTACATTACGGCAGTCAATCAAGTTATGTTTAATTACCAAACTTTGGTGAATTATTTTTAAAACTTGATTGTGCCTAAATGTATACTCGGACGGCGCTAATACAGAACATCCCGATATAATATGTTCTATAGTTTCCGGAAAAGCCAAACATTTTCTACATAAATCATCAATTTGATTTTACATCTTTGATGATATGCTTCCTATAATTTTTAGTATTAATGACTCTATCTTGTATGGCAAGCATAAAGCCTTCTATTTCTGCGCTCAACTCTCCAATACTCAACCATTTGTTTGACGAAAATTTGTCAACATATGTTTGGTTGAGATAATTGAAGTGTTTTGCGTGAAGAATTTTATTTGACCAGGAATCTAATAATTCCTGGTTGGTATTTATAAGAATGTTGGCATTCTCGTCGTATAAATTTAATGGTGAAATATTTCTATCTGCCTTGCATATTATTTTGTGCATTTCTGAACTATCAGCTTTCCTATGGAAAAAATTTCTTAGCATTTCTACCTGATTATGTTTTAAAGATGTTATTTTGACTATACCTCTACCTCCTAAATTTCTGGGTAAATTAATACGTTCTATAGCTGAATTTGGATGATGGCAATGAAATTTAGTTAATGTAGTTCTAATTAATCGTTCTAAGCTATCTAAATCTGTATTAGACCATTTAATTATGCCAAATGAGTAAGTTAATAGAGGTATTGCCCAAGTATTTATCGCCTTTACTAAATTTTTAGCAGATAGATTGCATTTCAAAATTTTTCTGATCCTAGTTTTAAATTTAATCCTAATATCATTTTTAATACTAGTATGATCTAATCTATTTGATTGCGGATATCCTAAATATTTATAAACCTCACCCCCTTTCATACTTTCAATTTTGAAATTTCTAAATATACCCTCGTCTCCATCTACAATTTTACCTTTCTCTATATGGATCGTTCTACATTTATCTAAACCAAAAGTCATTTTAATATCATCTGAAAAAATTTTAACTACTTTAATCATTTTCTCTAAATTTGGTTCAGAATTTGAATATAATTTTAAATCATCCATAAATAATAAATGAGAAATTATATTTCTCTCTCTAGTATTACCTTTAATTTTTATTCCAAACTTGCTTTTAATTAACATTTTAGATAGAGGATTTAATGCTAAGCAAAACCAAAGAGGACTCAATGAGTCTCCTTGAAAAATCCCTCTTTTTATTGAAATGCCCGGTACTATAATTTTCTTATCTTTCAAATTCAAAAGCAAATCGGTATTCCAAAATGCCATAATTTTTTCCAAAAAGCTAATAATAATTGGGTTAATTTTGTATATATTTAAAACTTTTATCAGCCACGAGTGCGGGACACTATCATAAGCTTTTTGGTAATCTATATAACAAATATGTAAATTACGTTTTTGGGTTTGAATCTGTTTTAGAATTACAGAATCAATAACTAATTGTTCTTTACATCCCATATGTTTTCTGCGACAACCTTTTTGTTGTTCAGATAAAACATTTTTTTCATCTAAATGAGTGTATATTAAATCTGTCAAGCAAGAGGTTAAAATTTTATATATTGTCGGTAAACATGTAATGGGTCTATACTGAGAGGGATTATTAATATGTTCGCTTTTAGGCAACATATAAGCAATGCCCTTAGTTAGAAAATTTGGAAAATTTTGAGGTTCTCTGACAAATTTTGAAAGATTTTTTGCCAAAAGGGGATGTAAAGTAGTCAGACGTTTATACCAAAAATTATGTATCCAATCGCAACCCGTGGCTTTCCAATTATGAGTATTTTTTATAATTTTGGCTAACAATTCAACCGATATATCAGAAAAACTCATTTGTTCAATGTCTGAACAATTGAGTTCTTCATTTTCTATCCACGGACCTGACTCATTATGTTTTATATCTTTACTCCAAATATTTGTCCAAAAATCGCGCATATCTGATTCAGATGGCAACGGATTATTATTATTCGAAATAATATTTTGTTTATCGTCAAGTTTGGAATAAAATATTTTCTCATTTTTCTGAAATAATCTATTATTATTTTTTTTATTATACGTATAATTATATCTTTTTAATCTACTAGCTTTTACACCTAATTTTTGTTTTAACAAATCTAATAAATCATTGATTATATTTTCATTATTATTACTACCAATGCTATAACCAAATTTTCTCCCAATTACATCTACATGTCTCAAAATATTCCTACTTCTATTTCCATTTTTATACTCTATTACTCTAGCTATGCTACTTCTTAAAAATACTACATCATTTTCTAATCTACTCTGCCATTCTGGTTTTCTATAATTATATGATCTATCATCAGAAGACGTTAATTTAACTCCTAACTTGTTACATATAGTGATAGCACTAGCATACACTATTGTATGAAGATCTAAAAAACTAATGTCATCAAATATAATTTTTGGTAAAATTATATTATTTAATTCAGAAATTAATTTAGATAATTTCTTTGACGTATGTAATTTTGGTAATTTTGGTCTAACTGTGGGCTCTATATCTATATATCTATTTATATTATTATGAAGTAAGTTAGCTAATTCTATAATATTTTCATCTAGTAAGTTTAAATTTGCAATGTTGATTTCCCTAAGATTATAAATAACGTCTAAGTTATTTGAGTCTACTGTAATATCATTGGATTCTTCGACTAGAATATTATCTGAACTATCTACGTTCAATGTATCTGATATAACATTACTACTCGTATTAACTTGCTCTAAATTATTTTCTAATTGCAATCTATCTGCTACTTCCTTTTTTCTCTGATCTAATGTTACTACAGGAATTAAATTATTTTTGAAAATTGCCCTCTTTTGGTCTGCTAATCTTTGTTCGTTTACTTGGGCAATCGGATAATTTTGTGAGAAAATTAAATGTAATTTTTTCCTATACAATAACATATCTGTTTCTAATTTAGTTACATAAAAATATGAACGAACGATGAACATATTGACATCGTTCGTCCATTTCATACGCTGCCTAGGAATACCTGCTTTTGTTTTTGGTGGTCTTAGACTATCATTGTTCATCTGTGTAGATGACATAACAGACCGCTCTTCATTTCGGTTGGTTGTAAATGACATATTATCAATTTACAAAACAACACGAAAATGATTATTATTATTAGTTCCTACATTCCAGTAACCAAGCAACTATCGTTACCTAGTAATATCATTTGTTAATTGTCAATTGTCAACAAATAATTTTCAAAATGCCCAAATAAAATATTTTAATTTAAACCTTTTACCTTTCAACGTTACAAATCTATAATATATTATATTTTAGAATACTGCTATCAAAATAAAATATATGTAATTAAATTTACCTTTAAAATATATTACAAATTAATCTCAAATATTATTGTTTACCTTGGTTACTGGAGCCTTCACAAAAGAGATTTTTTATATCCTATTTATTTATCTAAATAACCTATGGTTTACTGGAAGTTTATTTATTACGTAATCTAATATACTTATTTTCAAATATTTATATTTTTTGGGATCAAAACTAATTATTTTCTATCTGATATAATGAAAAATCAGAGAGATAATGAAATGCAAATGTCTCTATAGCGTTGCTAAGCACCGATTTTTAAATTTATTACTAAATTTAAAAATCGGTGCAAATTATTATTCTTATTAGATTTTTAAATTTATTACTAAATTTCTATTGGTTGTTAAAGGTTATAAAAGTACCGCGGATTACAATGAATAGAATAATAATTTTAAATAAACTTTCAGGCTCGCAGAATCTAAAACGTAGAATTAAAGAGCAGAATGACATTAAAAAACTCGTTTCCATTGGGAATTTTTTTATTCCAATTTCAAATAATTAAAAAAAAAAAAATTTAAAAAATGGGGTGAACGAATTTTTAATCAAAATAAAAATGTAGGGGGGGGGGCGCCATTGGTACCTATTGCACAGGGCGCCAGATTTCGTAGATCCGGCCCTGTCCAATGGCTACCATTATTTGTAACTACTCAAGTAACTATGCCATACGGAACTCCATTGTAACGTATATTTTCATTACATGCATCATTTATTAGAAAAGGGAAGAGGTTACAATGAATTCATCAGTGGTAAGCATTTTGAGAAACATTATATTTTAATCAATGACGTTAAAATATATAAACGCATGGCAAGCCAAAAACAAGGCAATTGTAGTGTCTTCGATTTTGCAGTTTTAGTACTAAACTACCATGAGTTTGCATAAGATCATGTCTTACCCCTAAAAATTGCATTTAAAAAAACGCCAAAATGCCCATGTGTGTATTGAGAATATTTTTTCATTACTTGGCAAACACTAGTAAAAGCCAATGAATAACATTTTTTATAAAAATTGTAAATTACTTTTATTATCATAAATAATACAATTGTTTTCCGCCTGAAGATTTTATGTGCCATTAGAGAATGCAAGGCCTACTAGAGTACGGGGTTTAGCCAAATTATGAAGTCAGTGCTGTCGCTAAGTAAGCTTTACTGTAATAGTCTAATCACTCTTGTTTATTTATATACTTGTGGTAAAACAATCAATCATAAAACAACAAACCATTTGCAAACTGTCATTCCTCTATTATAGCGTGATCACTTGAAACCTCAAAATCTGATCACCAATTCATTTAATTTTCACGTTCTGTGAAAGATCTATTCAAGTTCTGTGATTATTTCAGTTTTATGAAGCTAGTTGCTATAATGAAATAATAACAGAACTTGAATAGAACAATACACAAAACTTGAAAATTATTTCCAAATATTTGATACATTGTTCAAATTTTTTGAAATAACCCGTCCTAAGTTTTCCTTATTTGCCACACTTTATTTTGGGTTTGTGAAACAATAGCAAGTCTAGACGTATAAAGTTATCGTTTTTTTTTACCTCTTTCAATAAAGCCGCTTGCTTTTCCTGTTGGTTTATTTGAATCTGCAAACTTTCCATCTTTGATGGTTGTTTAAGAGCTGAGAAATCTCCACTTCTCAATTTACTCTCGTTATCAATAATTTCTAATAGTTGCTCTGCCTTTTCTATTCGCTGTCTTAGTGTCTTCCATTCTTCTTCCTGGGAGTTAATCGTTTTACGAAGATCGGTTACTTCTAGTTCCAAAGGCTCCATCTGGGATGCCAGGTTTATTGATGTGGAATCGTACACCTAAATTAGAAAACAATGCTTTAAATCTTTGCCAAGGGTGTCCTAACTGCAGGCCTGAAAACTAATAAAGCAGACCACATATTATTTATGTATTAATTTTAGTGATCATTTTATTAGTTCGTACTTTGTATATGTGTAGTACAGCCAAAATAAAAACTATAATTAATTTCCTCCTTGTGACTTTACCCCTAATAAAACAATGTAATGAAAAATATCAAAAATGAACCCATATAAAACAATGTTTTTTTTAAATTATAAAACATACATTTTCAAATTTCTTTTAACTTAAAACAACTGTTTTGACTGAGGATTGAACCTTCCTACACATGAACTGGAGTCGACAACTCTACCAGCTAAGCTAAATCCCGATAAGAAGACAGGACGTACATAAGACAAATTCAATTTGTAACAGAATCTGCCCTGTGAATCTGACGCACGGCGATGGTCGCTTTACCAGGCTTCGATAACCCAATCCAGCTTCACGGGTTGACCCCTCAACAAAATACCCACTTAAGATTGTATCACGTTCATCACCATAATTTACAATAGATTCAGAACCCCTAACTTCCTAGATTTTCTGTTCACAGCTTAATAATTATTTAATTTAATTTTTTTAAATTATTTAATTTAACCCATAGAACAATGCTTCAAATAAACTTGTTTTGTCCTTGTAGTATGTGTTTTATTGTAATTAAGTCTGGAATGGTTCATATGAGATAGTAGCCGAATTCGCCCCCTGGAGATTGTCCATAATATGTTCTGAGCTAGCTAGCAGCAAGGATGAAAAAGACGCCTTACACAAGGTCCCAGACCGATTGACTTAGTCACACCGGTTCTGAAGAAAGCGAATCACATAGTGGCAAACCGCTGTGAGAGCGGTACATAGGTTATATTGTAGTTAATATCAAGGGTTATTCCAAGATCACGAATATCTGAGACTGTTGCAATATTGTTCAAGCAAAATTTCTGATAAGCTTTTGGAACCACTGTCATTGATTGGTCATCAATAGAGTACAGCAAATCATTCCGTTTTTTAAATTTAATCAACAAGGCGATATCAATTTGGGAAGAGGGTATAGGTACCGCTGCCCTGGGAACCAGATAACCCACCGGAACCAGATAATAACCAGAACCAGATAACACCTCTGCCGTAGGTCACCCCGAGTGGTTCGCTATGTTTGGTGACTTAGCAGGGATGCCCAGGTTCATGGGGTGAGGTTTGTCCGGGTTTTGGTGGCAGATGCGTCTGCCCACCAACTGCATGGCAGGCCGGATCGAGAGAGAATGGTTGAGGGAGTCCCTTTGACTTCTCCAGCCATACTCTCTCGGAATATCGCCTTGCACTGCAGTGGGAGGATGATTGGATTCATACGTCCGTCATTCCTGGATTCACTGATCCCCAGATTCCTATCCATCCCTCATACCCTTTTCCTTCCCAGAACTTTCTCTCCTTCCTTTCCTAAAAAAGACCCTCCATACTAAGGTGGTCCAAAATTTTTTTTTTACTATTTTTCATTTGGCCACCCCGTGAATTTGTTACATGTATTCATAGTAATAACATTGAAAAATTTCAGCGAGGTAGCTCAACTAGAGAGGGTTGCTCAATCGAATGTTGTTTTTGAATTTTTTGTGTAAAATGCTGAATTTGTACTTTTTAATATATTATAATAAAACCAGTATAAAACTTTTTTCCACTTAGTATTATTTGACCGTAACCGGTTTCAACCTGTCAAGACCATCTTCAGCCTCATATACACAAATATGGGGGAGGGGTGGTCAGTGGCGGACTAAGGGGGGGGCGGGGGGGGGGCCCCCAAACGCCTCCATTTTCCCTTGATCAAATTCTTAACAAAGCTTTAAGGCACCACTGTAAAAAAAATGTATTTTTTTATTTCATTTTGCATGCACATGTTAAGAATGCTCTCACCTATTTTTAAAAAAATAAATTCGAAAAATTGACGGTAATACAAAATTTTATGTAAAACCGTTTGAAACAGTTTGTACGTTGAATTATCTTTCAGCAAAACTTTGAATGCGTTTTATTTTTGGATAAATTTTATATTCGATTTTTTATGGTAAATTTTCATCGTTCATAAAAATAATAGAAGGGGGCCTTTTATAAAACAATCCTCACGTAGGATAATAGTCGGGGCCAGATTAAACATGTCGGGGCCCCTAGGCAGTGCACGTCTCGGGGGCCCTACGGGCCTTTTATAAAACAATCCTCAAGTAGGATAATAGTCGGGGCCAGATTAAACATCTCGGGGCCCCTAGGCAGTGCATGTCTCGGGGGCCCTACGCGATGCGGGGCCACTAGGTAGTAGCCTACACTGCCTAATGGACAATAGGGTCCGGCTAGGCCCGGCTTAAACATGTCGGGGTCCCTAGACAATGCACAACTCAAGGCCCCTGTACCCCAGGGATGCGGGCCCCTTACCCAAAGCAGGGCCCCTAGGCAGAGGCCTACACTGCCTTATGGACAATAGGGCCCTGCCAAGGCCGGCTTAAACACTTCGGGGCCCCTAGGCAATGCACGTTTTGGGGGCCCTTTACTTTAGGGGCCCCTACCCAATGTGGGGCCCCTAGGCAGTTGCATATACGTCTTATGGATAATACGGAATATAATTAATTTTATTTTCAAAGATTTGTGGTAAATTTTCATCGTTCATAAAAATAAAAAAAATGTAAGGGGGCATTTATAAAACAATCCCTACGTAGGGTTATAGTTAGGGCCGGATTCAACATGTCGGGGCCCCTACCCGATGTGGGGCCCCTAGGTAGAGGCCTACACTGCAATAGGGCACTGCCAAGGCCGGCCTAAGCATGTTGGGGCCCCTTTACCCTAGGGCCCCCTACCCAATGCGGGGCCCCCTAGGCAGTTGTCTAGTGCGATAATACGGCCCCGGCTACAGTGACTGGATTTTCGAACAGTTTAATAATTGGTGCATGGTGCATGCAAATCAGATGTATAGTTTTTCTAATGTGTTGTCAACCAGTATGAAAAACGTAGTTTTGAGAAAAACGCGTTCAAAGTTTTGCTGTAGGATAATTCAACACTGTTGAAAACGGTTTCATATAAGATGTTGTATCTCCGTCAATTTCACGAATTTCCTTACCTTGGTGAAAGCATTATTAACAAATTCATATTTTAGAAAATGAAATAAAGTGACATTTGTTTTTTTAGTGAGCTGGTGCCTTTAAAATATGCTTAGTAGATAAAATAGGAATAAATAAATACAGCCTGAACCGGTAATTTACAATTTTTAAAAATAAAATTACAACTTCTAATCTTTATAATGTCTATCCAGTGTTAGTTCTAGTTGCACTTACTGTTGCACTTCGTAGTATTTTTAATAACTTAGGCCCCTTGCTTAATAGTACGGGAGGCGAAGCAGGGATTTTGGGATTTACTCAAGCGCGTCAGATTAACTAAGGGGAGATACCTCCCGACCCTGTTATGGACTACCACCATATATGAACCCATAATATTGGTGGGTACGGCTAGGAGTACCGATCAGATTAGTAAAAAAAAATCGATCCCTGTAGTTACTCGAGCGTGTCAGATTAAGGTATTGTGAGTTAATTACATACAGAAAAGTTTACATTTCAATAATCTGACGATTTGAACGTGACGTAAGAAAATTAGCGAGTCACAAAGTTGCAAAAAAAAAAACGTCACGTGGATTTACTCGAGCGCGGTTCATTTTTCTTTTATTTTGAAGGAAATAATGTAAGGATCACGGAAATAGTATAATCTGACGATTTCAACATGTCGAAGAAGCTAAAATCATCATTGAATGTGGAGCGTACAGTAACTGACGGCGCTGAGAACTGCCCACTAACTGTTGAGTCCATAGATATATGAATATTACTAGACCTGCCCTATGCCGAAGACCGAAGAAAATTAATTTGTTTAAAAATATACATATATTTGTTTTTATTATTGAATAGATTTACAATGAACAAAAAATAATATAGGTATAATGATAAAAAGAAAATTTCTTAGTGAAAAAAAAGGTTGAGAATGAGTTTTAATCGTCGTCATCATCAGTGGAATCGTCTTCGTACTGCAAATTCGAATCGATTTGGTCACCTTCATCAACGTCTTGCGTATCTGTAATCAAAAAATGGTTATGAAACTTAACAACGTTTATTTATTTCATGATATTATTATTACATTAAAAATAAAACATACCTGAATCTGGAGTATCCCCTAGAGTGTCAGGTGTCGTGACAATATCTTGATATGCGTCTGGTAGTCGGTTGCCAACGAACCAAGTCATCTCCAACTTTCCATCCACATTTTTCCACCCGAAATCTGTTGCTGGCATCTCAGTGACGACTCGACAGTGGGCATTCCTCCACAAGCGTGCGATGTATTGCGAAAGTGAGATATCGGTTACAGGGCAGTTCACTGTGAGATTTTTCTGCGCGGCGGCCTGAAACTACAAACTAGACTGGCTAAATAGGGATAAAATCTAATTCTAAAACAACAGACATTCATTCACCTTACACATTTTACATCTAATTTTGAAATAAGAACAAATACACGTTTGCTTATCTAATTCTTCGAGTACCTAACTAAGGAAGCAATCTTCCGCACAAACCCTCCATTGATATGCTTGGTGTAACTCTTAAAAGTAACCAGCTCAGGTAGGGGGCTCCATCAATGTTAAGTTAGCCTCTCAGAAACTGGGCGAACTGTACAGGGTCCGCAGATACCGGCCAGCGTAGTCCATCGGTAAGGATCGTTATTCGCACACCGAAAAATAAATTTTATTTGATAATAAATTTTATTTGATATAATCATATAATAATATTAGATAATAATTATCAAATAATTTTATTTGATAATTTTAGCAGGTCTATTAATATTCATATGTCTATGGTCGAGTAGTACGTTGACGGGCGCTTGCTATTTATATTCTGTCGCAGAGCCGGAGGCCCTTAGGCCGCGCGTTCGTGTACAACGCTTTAGTTTATTTATTGTGTAAAGAAATTTAATAAGTGAAATTTTTAAGAAGTTTAATAAGCAATTTTATTTTAATGGTTATAATGGGTATATATTATTTTTTGTTCATTGTAATTCTATTCAGTAATAAAAAATAAAAAATAAACTTAAAACTGTCAGA
This sequence comes from Limnephilus lunatus, assembly GCA_917563855.2. Taxonomy (NCBI): domain Eukaryota; kingdom Metazoa; phylum Arthropoda; class Insecta; order Trichoptera; family Limnephilidae; genus Limnephilus; species Limnephilus lunatus. The sequence goes on along the minus strand of OU830598.1, from coordinate 69,407,733 downwards.
TAAAGAAAACCCCTCCACATAATTGTCAGATTATAGGTCAGCACAACCAGGACATCAAGCTGAACCGTCTGTATAAAAATCTGACGCGCTCGAGTAAGTCAAGGTCACGATTTTTTTTTACATTTTCAACAAACAGCCACGAGTTTAGGTTACGTCCAAATCGTCAGATTATTGAAATGTAAGCTTTTCTGCATGTATGTAATTAACGCACATTACCTTAATCTGACACGCTCGAATAAATCCATTTTTTTTCAATTTTCTACCTCTTCATACGGCCACCCCCACCACTGAAGTCGTCAGATTAATATCTTTCCGTTACCAGAAACACGTAGGGCGTATACGCTATTAATATCTGACGCGCTCGAGTAAGTCAATGTGACGATTTTTTTTAACATTTTTGATAATTTATACTCGCTCCCCCCACCACTGAAATGGTAAACATCACATAAACTTTTTTTCTTTTTAGCATCTAATCTTTGCAATCCAATAGGTCCCCACAACGCTCGAGTAACTACCCATTTAGCGTTAATTCCTCCCCTACTATAAGGTTATCTTATCATTACAGTTAATATAGATAGTAATAAAATAGGTAAGTAGGTAATTAAAAAGATTCAGTAGCGGACTAACGGGGGGGCGGAAGGGGCGGCCTCTGGTTCTATTTATATATGTATAATATTAGCACGCTCCTCTAACGTTCGTAATTACGTATCACTTAATCATCTTCTCTTTGAGCGCGGATGCGGCGCCTTAAGACTTATGATGCATGCAAATCGGATGTATAATTTTTCTAATATGTTGTCAACCAGGTTGAAAAACATAGTTTCGAGAAAAACGCGTTCAAAGTTTTTCTGAAGGTTAATTCAACATACAAACTGTTTAAAACTTTCTTGAATTTTTTTAGAATTTCCTTAAAACATGTGATAGAATTATTAACAAATGCATTTTTTAGAAAATGAAATAAAAAAATGTCAATTTTTTTACAGTGAGGCCCCCCGAGACTAGAGGCCCGTGTGAAATGAATAAAAATATTGTAAAATTACACCAACTTTTTGAACTAGGTGGGGGGGGGGGGCCTCATTCAGCTTGTCCGCCACTGGGGGTGGTCTACAAGGATTTTATTCGAATATATGTGTATTCTTACAACTGTTACCAAGTGGTGTTCGGCTGTCTAATTTCTAATTATTTTTTTTTTTTCATTATTTTTTATTGGTAAACTAATGTTTAAGACAAGATTTTTTATGCATAGCACAAAGGGTAACAATTATTATATGCAATCATTATTAGCCTGAAACATTTATCTTTTCTCGGGAGATTTTTTCAATGTTGATGAGTGTTTCAGGCTAATAATTATTGCATATAATAATTGTTGTTTTTTTTTCAGTAGGCCTGTTTACCTCGGGCTTGTAGCCTTACTTCAATATTGTTTTGGGAAAAACCTTACAAGTAACGTGTATTAAATGAAAATATGATATATTTCCCAATAAAAAAAACAGTGGAATGTCACAAATAAAGTCCGGGCTATGAGTTTTGACACTACTGCTTCTAACACTGGTGCCAAAAAGGAAGCTTGCACTCTTTTAGAATAAAATACAGGACGTGATCTTTTGTGGCTTGCGTGTCGTCATCACGTTTTTGAAATAATGCTTTAAAAAATGTTTACTCGTTGTTTTGGGCCATCAAGCTCTCCTCAAATCTCACTTTTCAAAAGATTCAGCGATATTTGGGAAACATTACTAAAGGAGCACTACGATTGTCTTTACCTCGATAAGAATGCAGAACAGTTCGCTGACAACAATCTTGAGAGTCTTACAACCACTTTATCTGGAGAGAATGATTCATGATGTTTACGAAGAGCTAATAAAGCTCATCGTGATTATTTTTAACAAACGACATGCGAAGATGCATTGGCGCGCTCCAGGTCTGATTCATCATGCTCGTTGGATGGCGAAATTGCTGTATGCTTTGAAGATTTTTCTCTTTTGAAATAATTTACAAGCATAATTAAACCAACCAAGAGAGAAGAAAAACAAATCGTTCGATTTATTAGTTTTGGTGTGATCATCTACACCAAAGTTTGGATCGAAGAGCCTTTGGCAGTAGATGCATCAGTAAATGAATTACTACTTTGGAAGAGCTTAAAATTGTACGAAGCCATTGATTCCGAAATCAGTAAAGCAGCTAGGGGTGTCTTAGAGCGTCACTTATGATATTTGTCAGATGAACTAGTTGCATTTGCTTTATTTTCTGACATGCTGTCTGATGCTGACAAATAGGCTATTGTTCAAAAAATAAATTCTGATGGCGGTAATCGCTCAGTACGAGGTGATTCTGCTAAGCTTGCCTCAGAGGTTACATTAGAAGATTTTGCAACACAAAGAACGTTAAAAACGCTCTTAGTTCTTGAAATCAAGGACTCTTTTTTGCAATTACCTCCTGAGACTTGGAATGACAATGTTGATTACCTTTAAGGCAAAAGATACGTCACAAATTTGCGTGTTGTTAAACTGTTTGAAGATTACAACACGTTACTCACTAAGAATGAGGAAGAAAAGCAATTTTTACTTCACTTCGTTGAACAAAACAGAAAAATCGTTTCTACTGAAACATCCAAAAAGGAGTTAACAAACAGTTTTGAAAGATTGCGACTAATATTATGTTAATTATTGCTTTGTTACCAAATTTTGTTCACATTTAAATACTTTGTATACTTATTTGATTAAAATACTTGAAATATTAATAAACCTTAAATTACGTGTTTTACTTAAAATCCTGTAATTACTTAAATCATACAAAATGTATGGTGATTGGATATAAGAAGACATCCAGTGAAAGCAAAATTAAAATTGATGGTGAAATTATTGAAAATGTAACTGAAATGAAATACTTAGGAGTTATATTAGATTCCAAACTAAACTTCAACAGACATGCCGAATATACCCAAAAGAAAATTGGCAAAAAGATATCTTTTTTGGGAAGAATTCGGCCTAAAATTTCCAGAAAAACTGCCATCACCATTTAAAATTCAATTATTGCTCCACACTTCAACTACTGTTCAAGTATCCTTTTCCTGTGTAATGAAAGAGAACAGAATAAGTTTCAAATTCTCAAAAACAGAGCAATAAGAATAATTCTCCGAAGAAATAGATTTTCGAAAATAAATAAAATGTTAAAAGAACTTAATTGGTTAACAGTGAAACAAATGCTCACCTTGAACACGTTGATATTTATTCACAAAATATTAAACAACATGTTACCAAAATACTTCTCAAATAAAATCGTATACAATAAGGACATTCACAGACATTACACAAGGACGTGCAAGGAAATAAGATTAAACAAAAAGGACAAAACGAATACGCAAAACAGTTTGCTATACAAAGGAATTAAGTTATATAACACACTACCAGAAACTCTAAAGTCCTCACCAATTGAAAAGTTCAAGATGTATTGTAGGAGCTACATAAAAAAAGAAAAAATATAGTGAATTTGAAATATTATAATTAATTAGCTGAAATATAAAATATTATAATTAATTAGAAATTTGTAACCTTAAATGTACAAATTACTAAAATAAAATTCAAATAATAAAAAAAAAATATTTGTCAGAAACTTCTAATTCGATGAGCACCCCCTTCTATACATATAAGATAGGGAGCTGATTTTTTTTTACATATAATAGAAATGGTGAGTGTAACAAATCAAGGGGATGGCTACACCTACATATATTTGATTACTTTTTTTTAAAACTATGTATATAGGCCTGGACTACCCTACTCCACACGGTATTTCCAAAGATGATGTAGGCTGTGAGGGGAATTATTTTTCTCAGGGCCTCATTTGTGGAGCTAATGTAAAAAAAAAATGGTAACAAAATCTAATTTTGCGCAAACCGAATACCCAAACCATAAATATTGTCCCGGGCCAAATCAAATATTAAAAGATAACCCAGATTTTTAATAATCAGATCATCTTTCATGTAGAAAATTGGGCAGAATTTCATTATCAAGATTGATGAAAAATTTCTGTGAGCTGTAAGTTTGAGACCAAACAATTTACCCTTTTCTTCTGTTCATATTGCTGTTGCAGTGCTTGAAATTCTTCCTTCATGGGTTTCAAATGGTTAGCAAATGGTGTGACTTCTTGCTTAACTTCTGTCAGCTTCTGAGAGACTTGCACTACCATCTGGAAATGGTTAATGAGTTGGTCAAATTGCACAGAAGAATAATTTATTGTTCCTTAAGAAAATCTATGGAATACTTACCTGTAGTATTTCATGGTGCGCTCTTTTAGTAAGATTTTCCATACTGTAATTTTCTTTGCTCATCGGTTGACTGTCCAGATTGACGTTCAACTTCTTGTGATTCAGCAGAGCTATCTCCAACGTTGCGTCTCTTGATTGTAAAATCTCAAGTGAACGCGCTAGTACTCCAGCTTCAGACTGTAAATTATACAAACAGTTAAAACATTATTGTATTACTATCTGATGAAGAGAGAATTATTTGTCTCAACAAACTAATGATTATAGTGTTCCTACCTTGAGTGAAGCTAGAATAGCTCTTTGTCGCTTGTAAACAGAGCTCTTAGCCCTTAATTTGTTTACATACTTCTTTAATTCTTCACCCCGAAGAACTGTGTCACCTAACAGTTGTTGTACCTAAAAATTATTATATATTTCAAAAAGATTCACAATCCCAAATCATGATTAAAATTTGTTATTTATATAGGGAGTTAAGGAAAATACTTGACTTACTTAAACCAGTGATTTCTGATATTATTTGTAGTGAAAAATGTAAATGAAATTTTGGTCTTCGGAGACATTTTTGATTTTTTTTTTCTACAAAAACTTTAAAAAATGTAGGTGTTGGACTGTTGGAGGCGGAGTGAGAGGTCGGTCGGTAACTCCGCTTAGAAATTTAAAAAAAAAGACGTCAATCACCGGAGACCAAAATTTTATTTTAATTCATTTAAATTTCATTTACACTCCAAATAATGTCGGGAATCACTGGTTAAAGTAAGTCAAGTACTTAATTAACACCCTTTATATCAATGACCGGTACCTAATGCCTACCTTGTTCAGGAATAAATACAAGAAAAAAGAAACATTGTAAAAGAATGAGCTGTGTACATACTTGCGTTTGTTTCTCTGAAAGTCTGGATTCAGTATCTCTTAGAATAGTTTTGAGTTCTTCCAGTTTTTCCGCAGTGGCTTGCTTATTGCGTTTTATGACAGCCGCCTGGTGTCTGAAAGGTGTGAGTTTATCATCCTGTGGATCTGACAAAGCCATTTTTTTCTGGACCATGTTCTCAACATCTCTGTTCACAGCTTCAATCTATAATATTAATAAATTCTGCAGAAATTAACTAGGTACAACTACCTACATAAGGATAGTCCAGTTGATTAGTTAGAGATCTCTGAAAAATCGAAATTGGAGTTGAGTATGCAGTTATATGTAAAAGTGTACCCTTATCTGATACAATACTCAGATTAGTCATAAACACCAGCAAATAAAAAATAATGCACAAAACTTGTAGTGAATTAAATAAAATGTTGATGTTTTCTGGGTCACTAGCTCACTAGTAGGATCTTTCAAAATTTCATACTAATGTACCGAACCGTTATGTCTCTTGGTGATATTTTATAGCATATTTAATGTGTAAAACACAGGCACATGTAAATGATATTGGATTTATGGTGAAAATTCGAATACTGCTTCCATTTCACGAATTGTACTAGAATTAATAAAGATAAAAAAAATAATTTCTCACCCAGAGTTGTATAATATACTAACCTTCTCTTGTATCTGAAGAAGATTATCTCTTGTGATATTATCATGAGTTTGAACACCGTGTAAAACGCTCAAGTCACGTTGAGTTTTAGCCAATTCTTCTGGATACTTTTCTTTTGATAAATATTCATTAACCTAAAGAAAAAAAAACTGTCATTAACTTTAAAGCTCTGCAGTAAGTCAACTTATCTGATGACTTCTGGGAAACATATAATGAATTGAGAATATGTGTATAGGTACATAAATATATCCTACCTTGATTTCTTCATTGAGTCGATGAAGAAGTTCTCTCGGTGTTTTTGGAGTGGGAGCTTGTCCCCTAAAAGATACCAGATTTCTCTGAAGGTGATCCCCGGCTTTCTTTAGCTTTTCTTTTTGTTCATTTAACTGGAACAATCAAAATATATTACATTATTTAAACAGAATAATTAAATGTATATTTTCTATTATTTTGCGTGTACTGTTAATAATTTTACTTGAGATTCCAGATGTTTGGCCTTCTCTTGTTGAGCTCTGTAAGATTTGGAGATGTTTAGCAGATGCTCTTTATTTGGAACATCAGACAGATTGATTTGGGCTGTCTCCAAACGTTTGATAACTGAAAATCATTGAAACAGTTTAGAAAGATAAATGTATATTCAATATATTGTTGAAAGTTCCAATGGAACTCCTACAAATTAAATATACCAACCAATATCCCTTTCCATTCCCATTTCCTTAATATCATTTATAACTTCTGCAGAGTTATGTTGTCCTAGAGCAACAGACCTTTTATGGGCTTCTTTGAACTCCTCTATCAACTTATCGTGGACGTCCAATAGATCTGCCATGTCCGCAATGCCCAGGATATCTGGGGGAATGTCTGGTCGAACCAGGAATTTGGCCAGGTAAGCCGTTTTCTTTACCTTTTCACTGTTTTTGAGTAGCCATTGAAGCAGAGCAAATATTGTGCTTCTGTCACCAGTGACGAGATTCTTCCGAAAGGTGGACACATCGACGTCAGCCTCGGGCTTGTATTTCACGTTGCGAAGCATGTCAAACAAACGCAGTGATATTACCTCAGGTTCTTCTTCAGTCACTTTAATCTTGAAATTATTGAAATATTGTTAATGAATTGTAAGAATATTATGTTTTACTTCTTAATTTTAAATGGAACAGGACCTATCTGCTTAGCCTCCCTTATAAAACACAGTTCATATTAATTTACAATGATAATAGCATAATTATAGAAAACTTTCTTCTCTCAAAAACTCACTCTCTTCGAGTTTAATCTTTTGAAATATTAAAAATGCATTTTAAACAAGGTTAAGGGCGGGTTGTTTCACAGAATTTGATTTCACCAATTCATCAAATATACAAGTTAATAATCAAGTTTTTTTTCTCAAGTTCTGTTATTATCCAAATACTAAATAATAATTATTATAAGCAATAATTATCAGCCTGAAACACTAATCTACATTGAAAAAATCTTCCGAGAAAAGATACATACCGCCAACGGGACTTGAACCCGTGTCCTTCTGATTGCCAGTCAGGTGCTCTACCACTGAGCTATGTCGGCTGTGGGTTCAAGATTTTTTTCAATGTAGATGAGTGTTTCAAGCTGATAATTATTGTTTTATCGAAGGAAGCAAATACTTTGTGGTGTGACATTATATATTAAATGAAGAAACACACTTTGTAAAACACCACTTTATAAGAATTAATAATTATTTGACAGCCAAACAGGTTTCGCTTAGCTCAAGCTTCATCAGGGCTATTATATTAACTAGTTACTAAGCGAAACCTGGTTGGCTGTCAAATAATTATTAATTCTTATAAAGTGGTGCTTTACAGAGTGTGTTTCTTCATTTGATAATTATTGCTTATAATAATTGTTACCCTTTGTGCTATGCATAAAAATCTTGTCTTAAAAAACGTTAGTTTATCAATTAAAAATAATAACTAAATAATAAGAGAACTCTCCTAGAACTTGAATTTTTACTTTGAAATTTGAAGAATCGTTCAATTTCTGTGAAGCAACCCGTCCTAAGAATTAACATAATACAATTTACCTTTCGACCAGCATCATAATGAGCAAGCAAATCAATAAGAACTTGCAAATGCTGAACTTCATTCAAAGCATCAAACTTAATTAGATCGTAGTTTGTTCCCAGCTGTTTGTTAAGTTCACTTGTGATGTATTTAAGTTGTTCTGTCATTGTGAATATTTATACAGGCCAATCAATTAACGAAAATATTACTGAATAAAGATGCCACCTCCCACAATAGTGGCTGACATAAATATACTAATCCCGTGGCTGATAAAGGAATGTTTTAAGTTTATGTTTGACAAGCTACCAAAATATTTTGTTGTGGTTACAGTTGTCATGGTAATTGATTCAAATAAAGGGTGATGCGTTTTATTCTGAAAAGTGGGATACAGCTTGACATACTTATCTCTGCAGGCGGCCAAGAAGTATTATTTTTGAATCCACAGAATTTTTGTTTGCATAAAATCTATAATCAGTGGCAGATTTACTCTTTTCATGAGTATAAGCCACTTCATTTGCGTCGCCCCTTCCTCCTTGTTGAAGTTGCCACCTATCGTAATCACTCACTAGGCTTGGTGGTGCCCCCTGAAATCTGCCGCCTCTGGGCCGCCGCCTATACGGCCTATTAACAAATCCAGGACTGTCTACGATACAGTATCGAGTCTTTTTGCAGGGAAAAGTTTGTCGGTCTTCATAATGCAGATAATAAAAGTAAGATAATAAAAATGTTGATATTAATTTTGTTATAGAATATTTTATTATTTTATATTGAACAGATACAAACAAATTAATAAATAAGTTAAATAAACATACAAAATAAATAACAAACATGAACAATTTAATTTAAGTGAGTAGGGGAAGATTGGTACCATTCGTACACTTTTTAGTCTTTGATTTTTCTTGCTCAATCAGTTATGTTCCGCTCCTTATTCAAAAAGCTTGAAGTCAATAACTTTAAAATAAATGAATGGATTGAATTTTAGCAAAGCTGACAAATGTCCGAATCTACCCCACTAACGGGGTACATGGGTAGGGGAACATTCATTGTGACTCTTCTTCAGTAGAAAATACTCGGTAACTTGTGTATTTAGACTGATATTTACTGCAACTCGTGCCGTCATCATCAGGATTATCTTTTAATTTCTTTACCTTACTTTATTTTATTATGTATTATTTATTTTTTGTAAGATAATTTTCCTTCCAAAACATTTTTTATTGCCGCAGACATATATTCTTAATTTATTATTGTGCACCTAGTCTCTTTCTTCTAATTATTCTGGACCATTTTTAGAAATTTTCTGAAATAAAAAGAAATTCGTTAATACGAATTTGCCCCTGGAGAAGGCGTACGAATGTGCCCCGAAGGTCAAAAATAACAGATTTTTACCGACACACAAATCACGCAGAAAAATCCACAAAATAGATACATTATTAGTATCTTGGTTGTAGTCACTTACCATTGAGCAATAATCCTATAGAATTTGACGCCTCAAGCACGAAACATCCAAAAACATCGACCAAATATTTACTTTGAGCATGCGAAAACACATTACGCCCTCTCGTGTCGCTCGCAGCAGCCGCACTGACGGCTAACTTTGTGGACAACTGACGGTCGCCCGCGCCTATCCACACACACAAAGCTAAATAAATACGCTGTTCTAACAAGCTGTAATATTGACTGTACGAAGCTTCCCCGTGTATGAATGGTGCCAATCTTCCCCTATGTACATAATGTGTAAATTGGTGACCGGACAACTAAAGAACGAAAACAAAAATGGTTAAATAGGTTATGTTGTTAGCTTACAGGTCATTTTTCAATTTTTTTTTTCATAATTTTTAATTAATTTTCAAAGCGGTGTTGAAATTGCATAATTCTGAGTTGTCACGGAACCGTGTAAATTACGTACGAGGTACGTAACTGTTTTTACATTTTGAGTTGTACGGTTTCTAGTTTTCGTATAGAAGTACACTCTTTTCTGGCAGAAAGAATAAACTTACTAGAGTAATAAGTTAATATTTTCTGCCCAAATATTTCAATTAGATTATTATCACAATCACATAATAATTAGGTACAAAAATAACAATCTCATAGTAACACTTAAATTCGATTTACGATACCTAGTTAATTAAAATATAGGTAACGTGTTTTTGGCCCTTAGGGCTTTACTAATAAACAAGTTTTAAATTGTGCACAACTGATAAACAACCATTAACTTAGGGCAAATGGTTGTTTATCAGTTGTTTAAAATTTAAAACATATTTATAAGTAATAGGGTAAGTTTTGTAAAAAATAATATATTCTGCTTAGTTATTGCAACCTTTCTTACAGTAGCTTAAAGAGTAATACCACAATATATTGACACGATTAATTTGTTTTACAAATAATTTGGTACGGTTTTGTATTCCTACTTCTAAATAATAACAACAGATGTCACTTGCAATCTTTTCAAGAGCAAGAATAATAATTGTACATAATTTATAGGCTCTTAATAATGACAATAAATGTCACTTGCTACCACCTAGAAGATTCCTACCTTATCAGGGGCAAGAATTTATTGTGCATATATATATACATTTCGTATTAGCTTTGGCTAAATAAAAATAATCTTGTTGGTTGGACCAGCTAGCTTAATACATGGAATGCACAGTGTAATAGTGCTATAAATTAAATAATTTCCTATGACGAGAGTTCATTGACTTTGACGACTGACATTCATTATAAGTGGACTGCCTTCCAATTCTTCTTCTTCTTCTATTATTTTAGGGTCTAACTGTTTCATGTATGCTAGAAAGATGACCCAGAGAAGGCTGCAACAGCTGACAATCATCACTCGGTTCCTCTCAGGGATGAAGGCAAAGTTAAGTGTTTGGAATACTGGCCAGAAGCAGATGCCAACCTATAAATTAAAACAAGCTTTCATGATTATTCAAATATGTATATCATGCCATATGCTACATAATGATAAATTGATAAAGTCTGGTTATAAATAAAATTTAAAAAATATGTGGAAGGAACAATTATTAAGTGAAGGAAATTGTTTCTGTTGCGGGTTTAACTGCCAATGCATGGATGTTGTAATGTTGATTGTTAAATTTATATTATGTCTTAGTAGTTATCGCGAGGAATATTCATAAACAATAAAAAAAGCATACAATAAAACATTACTCTGCTAATAATGATAATCAAATAAATTAATGTACATATTTTGTAATACATAACAACTTGAGAGAAGGAGATTTCCAGGTATTCAGTTTTCGATTCAATTAATAGCATACCTCCAAATATTACTATGGAAAAATTACTGCGGTTTAAAGTCAATTAATCTACCTAGATTGTCCTAATCACCGTTTGTCCCATTTTTTTTTTCTACAATTTTTTTTTTTAAATCGTTAAATTTATAATTCATAAAAATCACCTATCCATATTTGGTTTAATTAATCAAGGTTCTTTTAATTTCATACCTTCCATGTAGGCCAAAGTTTGACCTTAACTTCATGAATGGCTCCATCAATAGTCTTTCCTTCTAAAAGGCTCATCCCAAAAAAGAAACAAACCATAGCAGCTGGTCCATAAGTTAATTGTTCAACCAATGCCTGAAAACAAAATAAAATAAGGTTGACATCGATAATACGTTTTCTCAAAACAACTGAAAAGTGCACATTGCTCAAGTACTGGGTTCATTTTGAAAAGGCTCAGTCATGTTCTGATGAAGCAATTCAAAATACGAATTGCGTGGTGTTATTCTAAGACGTGGGAACATGAAGCAACATATAATATGTAAAAGAAACCACCAAAATACTGAATGCATTTGTAATGTTAATATTTCTTCACAACGCTGGCCTTTTCAATGCCAACCATCCCATTAAACGGTGCGTTTTGACAGAATGCGTTTTACTGAAACCTCATGGATCATTATTTTTATTATGCGACATCCGCCGGATAGCCGTCGTTGGATCACATATATGACAGTAGCGTACATTAGGTTGGTGGTTGCGCCGGCCATATAAATTAATTGGTTTGTTGAATTGCCTAAAACATGCATTCCTGTTCCTTTCAATTTCAATTCCAAAAACTCCTAAAATCACAGACAAACCTCAATGCTTTAGTATTTGTCGAGCGCCAGTCAAGTGTTTGAATGTTTAATGGAAAAACCAACGCTCCACTGTTGAACGTGAAAAACTGTCGAAATCGCCACCCACGCTCACGTTGGAACAACCCGCAAATCAGTCATTCTCGTGAATTTGTGAAACTGCACCCCACTGCAGTTATATATATCTGTGCTATTATTATTGTGCTGAACTATTTATACGAAAGACAATGAGAGTCATATAATGTGAGCGCTGTGACCAGCAGTGGACCACCAGAAAAGGCCTCGAGAAGCAGCCATAGAGACAAAAGGTAAGTTATTGGTTTCCCTCACCTTTCCCTTTCCTTACCCGGCATTGAGGCCATTCAATATTGTTGTTTTAATCACACCCGCAATGAATGGAAATTTATTGAACTAGCGCAACTAGTTAGATTTTTATGGAGAAGTCATGTTTTAATATGTAATTATTATGGTTTCAGGGATGTTCACTTACTTTAGTTAACCCTACTTTAAGATTTGCTTGTGGCCAAATTTTCGTTGATATCCTAATCCACATGTACAGGGTGGGGGCGGTGAAGAGAGACCCGTAGAGGCAATACCTCCCACACTGGGCCCAGTCATAATTTCCTGTAACAGAAATACACCACTTATGATAAAAGCACTAAATAACTTACCAAGCGGAATCATTGGAGCCATATTTTTTAGTTTACCTAATTCATGGTTTTGAATGCCATGTTTTTAGTAGGGATGTTATGGATATGCAATTTCGGATCTGGATACGGATACGGATATAGGAATAATATTATACCGGTTTCGGATACGGTTACGGATATGAAATTATTTCGGATTATCCGCTAGTTTCGGATAATTTCGGTTACGGATATTAGAATTTTAAAATTATAAAAGTATATATAAATTACAAATGGCAAGATTTGACTTTTATTTCTAGTCTATATTATCATTTGTTTTTACAATCAGTCACGCGCGGCTTTTATGAGAAATGACGGCTCGGCCATGTCATTTAGACTCCGCCTTTATCCGAAACTATCCGAAACTTTTATATCGGTTTCGGTTACGGATACGGATATTTTTTTATTTCGGATATCCGATAGTTTCGGATACGGTTACGGATCTCCATAACATCCCTAGTTTTTAGTTAGGGATAAGAACACGAGTAAATAAATAAACAAGAATTTATTTTTATTTTTACTTTAACTTAAGTAAAACCTAAAATTGTAATATTTAATCATAAATAAATAAAAACATAAAAATATTCATGCTAGACTTGCAGAAAAGTCAATAGATGGCGCTCATTTAATAAAAATGGATAAATTTATCAGACACTATCTAGATAGCATTTGGTTTGAGAAGAATCATGCAATCTTACATAAATAAAGATAGCAGCCAATAAAAAATTGCAAAGAAAATGAAGACAATGTTGGTAGTTCTTAGTCGAAGTACGATACAGTTTAATATGACCGAAGGGAATAGGGTTTCATTAGCTCAGTGGTAGAGTAAAGAGTTCAATTCCAAGATGCGACAGAATCTTTTTCTGCTTTAGATTTATGATTGAGAGTTGCTAATATTATCTTCAGTGATTAAATAAACAATATTTGAATGAAATTGGCAGCTATCTTAGCTATCGGTTTCCAAGCATTTATATAATATAATATTAAAGATGGAGTCTGGAAACTAGTGGTACAAGTGGGAAACTGGTGAATCTCTCTTTTTTGACTTGGGCTTTCATTTTCGAGTAAATCGAGTACAAAGTTGGAAAATTAAAAAAATTATGGTCACTACGGTTGGCTATTTATTGTTTTTTAAAATGCATCAAAGCGTAAACACGGCTCCAAAAGTTTTTTAATCGAATATATAATTGCCAAAAAAAAATCAAAAAAGTTTTTAAGAAAAGATTGAAGAAAAAGTTTTTTTGGGTTCACTCTATGAGGCGTAGAATCCCGGTTTCCCACTTTTACCACTAGTTTCCGGACACCATGTACAGAAAGGCTTAGGGTCAATCTTCCGCTGGGTTTGAGTAAAATAAAACTAGTAATGCTGGGTCTCCTGTGAAAAAAATGTTTTCAAAACAACCAACAAAAATAAAAACATTGGGTCACAGTGATTTTTATTTCCATCGGCCACGGAAAACAAATACTTTGTGGCCCCCACCTCAATTTTATTGTTTGATTGGGAGTTTTGAAAACATTTTGTAACAGGAGATCCGGCTTAAAATACAGATGGAGATCAAATAACTTATTCTTACCCCATCTTTTCCCATCAATGCTCTGTTGAATCAAACAGGATGTAGGCCACAGCAACCCGTAGGAGGCCATTCCCCGGACTATCGGATGTCTCCGGGTAAAGGCAATTACTTTGGAACCAAATAACATCACTGGATTTGCCGCCATCTTTGAATATTTGTCAATTTATATTTCTGTATTATTGTATCTGATCCCTGGAAAAATAAAGAAAATTATTCATATACATAGACATCAAAATTGAAAGACTTGCCCTAACATGAAATCTGGATATCATTTCGACAGTGACCGGCCAACTCAGAATGAAACCAACTCAGAACCACCTCAGAAAGGTCACAAAAAGTGATTATAAATTTTTTTTTTAAAATAAGTTTAGTTAGGTTAGGGTTAACGGCTATTTTAAAATAATTTTTTTCATAGCTTTTAATGACTTTTCAAAGAGGTGTTGAGTTGAATTGATTCTGAGTGTGCATGGAACCCATTTGGACGAACTGGAGGCAAACCATGTGACCATATTTTTGGCACCAGGAGGGTTCGAGAATGCATTGAATAAACTACGACATCAGACATGCATTGACTACCGAAGAGCGCACATTGAAATAACCAGACCCTGTGTAAAAAAGTAAAGTTTCGCTTAAAGTAACATAAAGGTTTAGAGTGCAGTCCATTGTGGGATTTTTCTGCGCAGATACTGAATGTTGTTCGTTTTTAAATGAGCCGCCTGGTGAAGCGACGCTAAAATTGAATGAGGTAGATAAATTATAACACATTTGTAAAAGTGTCTTCCTAAATAGTCTAAAAATATTCAATTTCGGAAACAAGCCCGAGCATTATTTATCCGATTTGGGATTTGTAGTTAAGTTTTATACGCAGCCAGCAATTTGCGTGCCAATGTAAAAAGAACTATTAAATCATAAGCAGATTATATTTTCGAGGACTAAATAGTGATCTTACAATGCGAGTTACCTGTATACTGTGATATTAATTTATTGACACGGTCACGATGCCCCCCTATGCTTTTTGGGTTGTTCCCTTTACCTGATTGGCTGGTCATTAAACAGAAGGTCTATGTTCACACAAGTTACAAAAACATTTTGCATTTGCTAAGCTAAAATTATAAGTAAGATTGGAATGTGGAGGAACTAAGTGTAAATAAGATATGGTAAGATAAGAATGGATTCATATTCAAATATTTACTGCAGTAAAAGACCTTGGACTTTATTACTTATACTTGAATTAGATATATTCAGAAAACATAAGAATAAATAAATTGTGAGAGTGATATTGAATAGAGCTAAATACAGAAATTAACAAATTTACAAATATTCATTCTCAAATTACCACTAGACCAGATGGGTAATTAGTATGTAATTAATATACGAGTTTTGAAAGCAGTGTTTTTATATTGTGTTTTGTGTGTAATGCATCCTCAAATTATAATTGTTAATAACCTCAATACAGGCATAAGTCCAAGTGAGGTTAATTTATGTAAAAAAAAAAACAATAAAAAATGTATGGTGAGAATATAAGTAAATAAAAAATAAAAAATTTTATTCAAGGAAAATTATTATTGAAATAGTAATTTTATTTTGACCGAAATATTTTGTTTCAATGATATTAAATACTTTGATTGCATCATTTTATTATAATATATCAGAAGATATGCTTAATTACTTATGTCAGAGAACAATAAATACAACTAAAGCAATAAAGTTAGATATATAATAAATAATAGTCCTTGAATGACAAAAATGTCAGACACATAAATAAACTAAACCACACACATAAGACAGTAACATCAAGTATGAGCTTGTTGAACAACTCCTATGAAAACACAGATATTAATTGGACAGCGAAGATTGTGTTATCCACAGTCAAAGAGTAAAAAAACATTTTTAATAACTGTCAAACGAAAGGAAAATGTAGGTACCAAATACATGCAAACATATAATGTTTTGAAATTTAAAAAAAACAAATGTGTAAGAAAGATCCGTTCAAGCCCAGGAACAGATTAACTGTATCAAAAACTTTAACAACAGATAAAACAAATTAAAGATAAAACAAATACACATCAGTAATTTTATCTTAGAACTTTAAGAATATTAATCCAACAAAATGAATACACTTTCATATAAACTATTACAACACAGTGTCATCACCAAGATTACTTATTAAATGGAAAGTATAGTAAGTTATATATCTTTGAATATTCAACCTATAGATAAAAGTTCTTGACTTTCTGTAAAACAAACACACGTTATAGATATTAAATTTTTGTACTAACTTCAAAATAAGAATGTTTTTTTCGAAAATTGATAATTTGAAGTTCTGAAAATAACACTCGTGAAATGGACTTTTTACTAGACGTCGTAAAGTATTCTCATCGCACATGATGTTGTCCTGTTGTTAGTCGTTCGATTTTTTCAAACCGAGGCACTGACACTGAACAACTGAACCGGGATTGGTTTATTTATGACTGAGACTGAACCCAGAACCATGAATGAACCATACTGAACTCATCAACTCGTCGCATGTTCAGATCGTCACACGAGGATATTGCATAACTCTGACGGGATAATTGGCAGCGTTACGGATAGTCATTTGCCAATGCCAAGACCTTCGAAAAGTATGACTCCGTATTTCGTATTCCAAATAGCACAGACGCAGCGGAATCTGTTGGAGTTATTAGGAAACCGATATACAGAATTTTACGAACACTACCGTATTCTAGGTTAAAAATAAATTTTGACAGGTGTCATTCTGACGTCGGTCATGATTTTATTATTTTTATTTTTTAAGGTTGGTAACTCTGAAATTATCACGATTTAAGTTGCGGACACACATGCTCATTAGTAGCATGCTCTCTTGCTATTAATGCGTCGATGACACAGGGCGAGTTTACAAGCTACTATCTCGGAAATTCACTATCTGTTAGTAAACTCGCTCAGTGTCATCGTGTTACTTGCTAACTAGCAGATTGTTGACAATCCACGGAAAAAGTTGAAAGGTCCTCAACTTTACTTAAGCTCCATACTGCTAGCCATCTGCTAGCGAAGTTCCTCGACGAAGTACTCGGGAAAGTTGACCGAAGTCCGAAGTACGTTGCTAGTTGCTACACTCTTCGCTCAACTTCGCGAGAAACTCATTCGCGCGGTGGTGCCGTCACGGCTCGCACGTCAAGGACGCTCAATTAGCAGCTGCCGTCGCAAAGTGCACGCTCGCGTATTATAACTTATAACTATGTGCATATTTATCAAACGAAGAAATATAAAAAAAGGAGGAAAATAAGATGGTGGATGATTGCAATGCACCGGAACAGAACAATAATAATAATATTTGGACAATTTGTAGAGCGCCGTTTTTATTAAAAATTACCTCAAGGGCGCTTTACAATTTATTATGAATTCTTAGGCTCTATCTAATTTTATTATTTACAACAAGGTTAGTTTAGACAACTAAACTATGACAAGAGAACCACTGGAAATAAATAAACAAATGGGTACAAAATATTATTTTAAATATATTTATTTTAAAATTTATTGTATTTTGTACAGACGTAGGTAGACTCAAGACGGACCCAAGCACCGTTAACTTTCTTTTTGTCCTTATGACCTCTCTCATGTGGGTTCCAAACAATTGGATCCGCTTGCAATGTTTCCAGGAGCAACATAATTTGCTCCTGCGACCACTACGTACCATTCATAATAAAAAATCATTAATAGCGCGCACGTGCATTCACAACAACGTATTGAAGCGAACTGAAGTTAGCCGAGTAGTGTAGACAGTCACTTCGTGTAGGCACTTCGTGCAACTTCGAGTCCTTTGACTCGGGCGCAAAAACCGACAAAAAATGGATGTCGCCCAAGGCGAGCCGAAGTTGGACGAAGTAAGACGAAGTGCCCCTCCGCACTATCGTATTCGCCTAACTTCGTTCAACTTCGCGAGTAGTCTGGAGGGAGCTTTACACGCTACAAGCCGACTCGTGATTGGTTTATTTGTGTTTCCAATATGGCTGCCAAAAACCAGCTGATTTCGACTGTCAACTGTCTGAAGGATTAGTTCACGTTATTTCCGCTATAGGCGCTAGCAGCTACGTGCGAGTCCAGTTTCCTACAAAAATGTCGCGAGCTACTGAGCGAGTGGACAGTTTTGTGTGTCATCACGACAATCTCACTCGCCGATTCACCCGCTTTTAAATTTAGTAGATAGTAGCTTGTAAACTCGCCGTGTGTCATCGAGGCTTAATGATTTAAGTTACGGACACACATGCTCATTAGTCGCATGCTCTCCAGCTACTAATGAGCAAATGTTACCTAGTAGCATGTGTGCCACGCCACCTAAGCATGCGCACAAATCAACCGGGTGTTGATTTGTGAGCATGATCATCGATTCGTGGGTGGAAGGGGTAATTAGCATGCTCATTTTTGAGGATGTGTGTCAGTACCATTAAGTATGGTGGTTAATTTATGAGCACTCCCGAAAGTCCCGAATACCAAAGTTCGTAGAAAATGTTAACAAGGTTAGCTCATCGAGGGGGTAGAGCGGTGATTGGCTAAAATTCGTGACGTAGCTTGAAGTCCACGTTCCAATATAAATTAACTGCAATACAAGTGGCAATGTTTTACTTCAAGCTACGTCAGGCGTTCGAAATTTTGAAAGCAGCCCAACGATTTTTTTTCGATAAAGGCCTGTAATGGAAGCATGTACACACATACGATTTTAATGTGAGTTGGAACACTGATAGACGATCCATCGATGAATGAAACTTTCCTAGAATAAGGAACTCCAGTGAAAAATATTATGGCTTTAAAAAAATATGTTCATATAGACGAATAAACGCTGATCCTGAATATATAACTTTTATTTGATAATATTAAACGTACAGTTTTTAAAAAAATATTAAAAAGTGCATTTTTAATATTCTCGTTAAAACACAGCGTCAGGTTGGTATGCTGTGTAATGCTGTGTGGTGACGTCACGATGGAAGATTCACCTGGTGATGGCATTTTGAAATGTATGAGGCAAGCCGTTCAAACACAACATTTCGTGTTTTTTATTTGATTTATTTACATACTGTTAGTAGAGATTTAGACATAATATAATAGTTGTTGTATTTATTGAAACATTATTTAGGCCTTCTTAATTAAAATTATGACGGAAAAGGGCTATATTTGCGGACAATCTGATATTTCCAGGATAATGTTTTTCAAATATAATACGGACTGTGTACCTAAGTGCTGAATTTCGAGGGATAAAAGTTGGTTGGTAAACAAATCATCTTATTAGTTGTTTTTGAAAGTCGTAGTAAGCTGTAAAAAAAGATTTTTGATAATCTTCAGTAAATGTGGCCTATTTGAGGTTAAAGTCGTGTCAATTTTGACATTTTGTTTATCTACCATAACATCGATCGTATTTTCGAATTGGTTTATTATCAAGGGCTTTTTTATACAAGTCATGATAAGTGTATTATAAATACCAGTGTTTCTGTATGTGTTTTACATAATACAATAGCAAAAGTCACACCTGAACACAAAATTCTACGGCTTACGATGTCATTTGCAGTCATTTTTATTTGCAATGAAAAAGATGATTAATTGTTATTGTATTGCACTTTGGTACAATACAATAACAG
Organism: Limnephilus lunatus; assembly: GCA_917563855.2. NCBI lineage: Eukaryota > Metazoa > Arthropoda > Insecta > Trichoptera > Limnephilidae > Limnephilus > Limnephilus lunatus. The sequence goes on along the minus strand of OU830598.1, from coordinate 69,387,939 downwards.
TAGCGATGAGATGTCGACATTTTACCTAATGTTTTTGTATATTAAAAGCAGTTAATCGGAGTTCTATATTGTCTAGCATCACTCACGAACTTCCCTGGAGTCATTTTCGCTAAATATTAGTCATAAACAATCCAATCACAAAATAAAATACGGGGAATTCCTGCAATTCAGTAAAGACGGTGTTGCCAGTCGCTACAATGAGCAAGATTTATATATTTTTTTTAATACGATTCCCCGGTTTGTCACAGAATAAGTAATGAAAAATTCCATGCTCATTTCAATCGGTCGGAATCGTAGGTGCGACAAAACTATAAAATGAGATGTTTCAAATCTTTAGAAGATATTACTAATATTTATTGCGAAATTTTGCCGCCCTTAAAAGTGCCTCCTGGGGCGGTCCGCCCCTGCCGCCCCCACTACGCTACACCACTAGTGGCACACTTCCTCTTCAGCCTCTCCTTTGGCGGTCTGAAAAAAATGACCGTCACCAGGCAGTTAAGTAGTCGGTTTTACTTTGTAATCAAAATAATGTAAATTCATTGAACGTAATGATGCTTATCTTATAATTGATTTGTGAATTTTGAGCTTTATAATTTTTTCTGTTTAGATTTCACCCCGAAGGGCATTACAAATTAAAAGATATACAAGTGTGTTGCTAGTAGGTAATATAAGAAGTTACATAACTGTAATATTTTTTGTAAGTAATTATATTATTATACAAAAATATGTTTAATTTGATTTGTCGACGTATTTAAATTTAACCTGTCAGGTTTATTGGTTCGGTTTTCGGAACAACTCATATAGGTCTCAGAAAGAGAAAATACCACGTTTTATTTTCAAATCCAAAAGTTGACTGCTAAATAATTAAAATGTACATGCATCTTTATGAATTCAAGTTTCCAACGGCAATTTAAAAAAAAAAAAGTATTTGAGAATTTAATAGCTGGTTCCCGGCATGTGTTGCTATGCTATTAAATAAAGAAATTGTTTCTCCCTGCTTGTCTTTTCCCATTCCTCCCGTTCCCCTTCCGCCTCCCCTTCCCCTACCTCTACCGCATCCCCTTCCCCTCTCGCGTTCCCACTCCGCCTCCTCCACCTTCCCTCTCCCCACTCCACTCCCGCCCTTCCCGTGTCCCGTGAACCCTCTTTCCGAGTTCTTCTCCCAGGTTCCCTCCCCCTCCCGGGTTCTCCTCCTCCCCTCCCATGAACCCCATACTCGAGTTCCGCTCCCCCCACCCGCATTCCATATATTCAGTCCCGGTACATTCAGTTTTCAAACAGCTCGCGTGTTACCATCCAAATTTCATAATGCCAGAGCTCAACAGTAGTTTTATACAAACTTTGTCCTGACTATAACGAACACAAAAAAAGAATTATCCAATTTGATGCAGTCCTTCGGAAGGTATTCCTACAATACACGACATCTTTTTGGAGCTTGATTCCAATTAGAGACCAAAGTCAACATTTTTCGCTTTACTCAATCGCTATTTTCATCTCAATTTTCATATCTACCATTTCAGTTAGCATAACAGCGCGGTTCATGTGTTGTTTACAGTGATGACAATTGAAATGGTAGATATGAAAATAGAGATAAAAATAGCGATCGCGTAAATCGAAAAATAATGTTGACTTTGGTCTCTAATTGGAATCGGGCTGAAAAAAGATGTCGTGTATTGTAGGCATTTGCGCGTAAGCGTACATACATGCCTTTCAGCGATTAATTTTTATTTACATAGATTTTTACATGAAATGACAAAAAAGTGTGTTGACAATAACGTTTTTATAATACGTTTGCCTAAATAAATGAAGTTTTCTTTTCGCTATCATTAATTTTAGTTAGAAAAAACGTAAGATGAGAATTTTTTAAAACTTTTTTTATGTTGGCATGCTAATTTTTATACCTAACTTAAAAAAATTGTATGTTTAATTGTTAAAATTTGAAAGCTTATTTCATCACCTTTCCAAAACTGTTTTTAATTATCGGATACATTTAGAAATATTCCATTTATTTGGATTTTATTGTAAAACGGAAATATTTTGACCCCCTGAGGCCTGAGGGGTTATAAACATTGCTTTCTTTAAAAAGCAAATATTCTTCTATTTGGGAGGCGGCTATGGGTACCGCCACTCCGGGAACCAATATTGGATAACCAACATCTCTGCCATAGGTCATCCCAAGTGGTTCGCTACGTTTGGTTACTTAGCAGGCGTGCCCGGGTTCATCGGGTGAGGTATGTACAGGTCTTGGCGGCGGATGCGTCTGCCCACCAGCTGCGTGGCAGGCCGGATTTGGAGAGAATGATTGAGGGAGTTCTTTTGGCTTCTCCAGCTGTACTCTCTCGGAACATCGCCTTGCACCGCAGTAGGAGGGATGGATTCATACGTCCGTCACTCCTAGACACATTGACCCCAGATTCCTAACCACCCCTTATACCATATTCCTTCCCAGAGGTTCCTCTCACTCCTTTCCAACAACGACCCTCCAGACAGCATCCCCAAAGATGACATAGGCCCTGCTGGAAATTGTACGGACTTTACCTTTTTCATTCAAACTCTTGGGATTTGACGTGTGCATGCCCGAGACACATATACTGATGAGCTCTGGCATTGTAAAATTTGTTTAAAAAAATTCTAATAGGTGGCACGCGAGCTGCTTGAAAACTGAATGTACCGAGACTGAATGAATGGAATGTGGGAAGGGGGAGGGGAACCCGGAAGGCGGGAGGGGATCTCGGGAGGGGGGAGGGAAACTCGGCAGGGGGGTTCGCGGGACGGGGAAAAGAGGCGAGGGGAGTGGGGAGAGGAAAGGTGGAGTGGGAACGCGAGAGGGGAAAGGGACGCGGGAAAGGAAGGGGAGGCGGAATGGGAAAGGATACGCAGGGAAAAGCAATTTCTTTATTAACCGGACAAATTATATTTATTATCATACTAGCTGTCCCGGAATGCGCCATTCAAAGAAATAAATTGATTCTCTCTGCATGTCCTTTCCCGAGCGTCCCTGTTCCCTTCCACCTTCCCCGCTTTCCCCCACCCTCGTCTCTTCCCTCTCCGCGAACCCCACCTCCCCTTTCCCTTCCCCCTGCCTTTCCTCCCTGCCGCTAAAATATATGAAATACACACATTTTCATTTATACAAATTTCATAACGCCGGAGCTTACCTATATATTATTCTGATGCATAAGCTATATTATTGTAAAGTTTCATTAAATTCCGAGTATCGTAAATAGTAACAAAAGATTGATAACAGAGACACACAAAAAGTTTGCCGTGAATCCTATTAGTTTCCCTCTTCTACGAAAAATAGAAATGAAATTAGAACAGCAATCCAGATTGACCCACAGCTATCCAAATTTCGAGGTTTAAAACAGACAATCTTTCATCCCAAACCATCATATAAATAGAGACATGTTGTGAGTTGTGCATTTAGTGGAACAAAACTCTTCTGGGTTAAAATGTTTTGTTTATCTCGCTTACATTTGATGAGTTCTATATTTCCTGTTCTGATCCTTCGAAACAGGTAATTGACATTTTAATAGTATCATTGCTGAGTTCTTGTTCTCATCTGTTTCCATGAGTCTTATTTCTGTAGGTTAGGCAGGAATACTAAATCATTATTTCTAGGTGCCATACGCGTTACTATATCTAATCCATAATAAACTCACGTAAGCCAACATTACTAGGTCGTTTACTGATTACACCAGCGTTCCTCAAATAAAGTTTAATCTACTCTAAAAATGAGTGGAATTTCTGTTGGAATCCATTTGGATTCCGATAACCCATGCAATAGGTACCTACCTACTTTTTAATAATATATTACGCACTTTCTCTTGCTACACACTTACACACATACAAATATTGATCATAATAATACACCGAGGAGATAATTGTTTATAGTATACATTTTTATTTATTTTTTTATTCACACAAACATACATAAATTACAATAAATTTTAGGTATACATTAATTGGTTACATAATATATGTATTTGATTTACCCCCATAAATAAGCAGGGCTTGTGTGTATAAATATAAATATGAGTTGTGAGGTGGTTGGTGTGTTGGACTACATTCATGTCATGTCACGTATGGGACAAATATGAGGTGAGGTGTGAGGTGGTTGGTGTATTGGACTACATGTCATGTCACGTTGTCACACATGGGACAAATGTGAGGTGAGGTGTGAGGTGGGACGAATGTATGAGGTGAGGTAATTCTTGTATTGCATGATATTTTTGTATTAGATCCGTGAGGTGTGAGATGGCGAGGTGATTTTTTGTGGTTGTTTTTGAATATATTTTTTCCGAGTTAAGAGTCCCAACTGTTCAATTTTTTTTTTAAATAATTTTTTTTTAAATATTTTTTATGTAAATACCGCACAAGAGTCCAATTTTTTTTGTTTTATTTTTTTTTATTGTAAATTATTAGGTTTGTCCAGGTCTTGACGGCGGATGTGTCTCAGGGGAATTATTTTCCTCAGGACCTTCTGTGTGGAGCTAATGTAAAGCCACCCCCCCATTCACACTCGTTAGCTAAAATATTGTTACACCTCACCTCAACTGAGGTGGTTTTTTTTATTAAGTTCAAGTTTTTGGTATAATTTTTAAGCTGAGTTTTAATTTTTTTTATATTACTATTCATGTTTCTGATTTTTTCAACTCCGAGATATTTATGATTTAACTGTCCTATTGTTTTTTTTAATTTTTATTATGTGTTTGCAATTTCACTATTTGATTTGTGATCTTTTGAAGTCGTAGTTTTAAATTTTAAATTAAGTTCTGTGCAATTAATGCATTATAGTATTGGTTACAGTATTTTTTAGTAATGTTCACCCGCACAATGAAGGCATTTCGGTTTGTTCGGTGGTTGGAGGCAACGCATTGCTGTGTGAGCATATTTTTGGCAGTGGTAACACTGCATTAGGGGGTTACAATCTTCTACTATAATTTGGTAAAAACCAAGGTTTACGCTTTTTTATACCTAATAATAACATTTCGAAGTGCTCGATAATATATCGATCATGGAAATTCAGTAGGAAAAAATGTTAACTGTTAATGAGAGCGAAAAGAAAGTTTTTCAAAAATCATATCTCCTGTTTTTGAAATTATGATTTTTTATTATGAAATAACATTGTATAGATTTTTTGTAAATTTCTTTATAACAGTATTTACGTAATTTATTTTTAATCTTTCTTTTAAAAAATCCAATGAAAATGCACGTTGTAAAAGACGTACTCATTTTACTAGAAATATTTCGATGATGCAGATTGAAAGAGAAAAATGAGACATTTAATTCATTTTTGGATTTATTGTCCCTTACAGCATTTAATTTTTCGCTAACGATATTATTTCCCCAAAGATTTAAACCGAATTTAGTCAGGTGAGGTTAGTAGGGTGGGGTATTCAAATTCTTTTCAGATTTCTCTGTAAGTAAATGGAAGCATCACGGAATTTAATACAAAATAAGATAATAATATTCTAATATCCTCATGTATTCAATAAGATAACATTATATATTATAAGCAGTACGTCGATGTTAAAGCCTGCTAAATTGATCTCACTGTTTGAGAAGTACTGTTAAACTGTTTGATAAAACATGAATAAATCAACTGACTCCAGTACCCTCGGTATCACAGTAGTCGTGTGGCTGGACAGAGCGACAGGTTGTCCCTACTTTAGTTAAACTCTTCAAAATCGTTTTCCAAAATGAGGCTCGGCGCCACAGTACCGAACTTTAAGGCTCAGACCACCCAGGGAAACATCGACTTCTACTCGTGGCTGGGAGACTCGTAAGTACCTGTATTATTAATTGTAATTAAAATAAATAATACCTGTAAGATCGTACTTAGACACACCCTTTTTCCAAAAATGGAACCAAAATAGAATTTCTTTTGATAACCTGAAATAATACCGTTTTTTGTCATTTTACACATTGTACTGCTGTTGGTAAGCTAGTTTTACGGGTATTTATTATTTGTAAGTTTGTATTTTTGTGTGTATGTAAGCTTTGAATAAAATATCCTCCTTTGAGTGTCCAACACCATAATAAAAATTAATAATTAAACGCTATAAGTAAACTTTTTAAAAATCACATAAATGCGCGAGCTAACCAACTGAAAAAGTAGGTTTTGCACCAATCTAAATACATATAACAAATAAAAATGTGAATATTGAAGAACTAATAAAAAAATTTGCCATTAGATCTGGATTATAATAGAGTTCAGTTATTGTTATAATACTTTCTCCTAAAATAATTTAATCTTATGGATATTATTTAAATAAATGAACACAATATTAGCGAAAATCAATCGAAAATCTGGAAACAGAAAAATCTGAAAAATATATTGGTATTATACCTCTGGGACTCGAACCCAGGACCTTCGGCTTTCCGGGCCGCAACTCTACCAACTGAGATTAGGTGTCCCTATCCGATTCGATTTTTTTAAACTGTATTAGACTTCGACTAAGAACTACCAACATTATCTTCATTTTCTTAACGCATATTTTATTGGCTGCTATCTTTTTGTATGATATTAGTTTTATGGATATTACTTTTCCATTTTATCACACAAATTTGAAATATGTAGGTACTTTACAAAACATACAACATTTGAAAATAATGATAATATAGCAATCAAAATAACACATTCATTTTTTAAGTTAACAAAATGTTTTTTTTTAAATCAGATACTACCTGCATTATATTCATGTCTATGATAATATGTTTTTTTACAGGCGCAATATTACAAACGTTCAATATAACCTCGATTGTTATTAGATTTTTCAAAATAGTAATCATTTTACACTGTATGGGGATTATGGATCATGGAACCATGTTTGTATATAATTTATATTCATAATCTTAGGTGGGAATGGTCCAACATTAATTCGGTTTTGTCAGTTGGATTCAGACCGTTGCATTAAGCCAAGAGATACATATCCACTTAATTCATTGAATATTTCTCTCCTACCAAGCCCCAAGTGGGGAGTGGGGACTTGTCCCCGAGATCAATTTAAATTAATGCAATATATGACGCCATAAAACTAGTCTCACTTTGATCACCATTCTACCTACATACCTATATAACAACACGACATTCCGACCTAAAATGTAGCACCTAATAATTATGATTTTATTTGGGTACGTTTATTTTTAAAACAATTTTTAATTAAGGAAATTTGGGTGAAGGTTAAATTTTGGTACGGTTGGGGAGATTCGGGCTTTTGTACCGACACAGTTTAAATCCAATAATATGAATCGTGGGTTACTAACACATATTTTTTAAAGAGCTTTAAAACTTAAAGTATCTGAGGAAAATATACAATAAATCGGTAGAAATGCGGGAAGCCGGGCCTTCATTCTCAACCCCAACATCTTAACTTTTTAGCTAATTTTACTTAAATTTAAATGATTTGCTGTCTGCCCCCCAACCATACCTATTAACTGGTCTGGGATGAATGATTAATTAACATTGAAAGTTATTCCGTCCTTTTTTAATTCGGATTATTTTTTAATGAAAGTATCTACCTAATATTATTTAAGTACCTATGTCAGCCAACACAATATTTTTTAGTAAACTTCTTAAGTAATTGGGTATTTATCTTTAAAAATCATGTTACTGTTGTATATGATAACTGTAAACCATATTTGCGACAAAAGTAGATAGCGACTAGATGCCGGTTACGAGATTTTGAGAACAGTTTAAAAAAATAAACCCGATGCAATACAAATTCACAAACAAAAATTTTAAGAAAACAAAAAACGACTTAAAAAAATGCACTAAAAAGTAAAAAATAATTTCGCACGATTGTTATTTTTGGAGTCGGTGTCAGCCAATGACACCGACTCCAAAACAAACAATCGTACGAAATTATTTTTTTACTTTTTAGTGCATTTTTTGAAGTCATTTTTTGTTTTCTTAAAATTTTTGTTTATTTTTTGATTTATAGTAACGAGCGTGGGTAAAGAAGTTTTACTTCAAAAAAAGAATCATCGAAATCTGTTGGCGTAATATTGAGTTATTCGTCCATTTGTCGCGCACATACTTATTGCAAATTTAAGACATATATGGTTTTCTCATGGATCCCATTGTCAGAACTAGACCAAATTAAAATGGGACCACACGGGAAGCACCAGCTTTCTAATAAAAAAAGAATCATCAATATCGGTTCACCCAATCGAAAGTTCTGAGTTAACAAACATAAAAAAAAATACCGTCGAATTGAGAACCTCCTCCTTTTCGAGGTCGTTTAAAAAGAGCAGATGCGGTAAACGCTATAATATAAAAGTGTACACTTTGTCAGAGCTACGGAAATTTACCTACTCTCCATTTCACATTCATCTACATTGACGTTTAATTCATCTAAGCCAGTGTTTCTTAACCTGTGGTCCGCGAATATATGAATGGGGGGCCGCAGTCTCATCTCTGGACCATTTATCAATAATAAATAAATGCCACCATGAGTCTCGTAATCGCTACGCGTCTTCGTTTCGGGATTAGGGCTCGTACACATCAACACGATAGGACGTCGCATCGTGCAACGGAGAGAGATAAAGCATTTTATATGTAAGCTAGACACTAGCTCTTTCTCTCTCGGTAGCACGATGCGACATCGTATCGTGTTGATGAGTGCGAGCCCTTATTTCCCAGTACCCGACAAAAATAAAAATTTTATATTAGACCCTTTCAACACATATGTTACTGATATGACTGGCTTGACAATGGCACAGAAAAACCAATTAATAGAAATATCTTGTGATTCAGCTTTAAAACGTAATTTCAAAGAATCCTCTTTATCAAGTGTTTGGGTGAATGTAAAGAAAGATTATGAGGAAACAAGGCCGTAGCCAGAGAAAAATTTCGGGGGGGGTTTTGTTTGGTGGAACCACGGTGGAACAGTCTTTATAGAAATACGCAGTGGCGCCAGTGGCGGTCACAGGGGGAGGGGGGGGGGGGGGGGCGGAGAGGGTTTGTCCTCTGGGGGGGCCCCCAAACGCCTCCATGTTCCCTTGATCAAATCCTAAATAAGGCTTTAAGGCACCAGAACACAGTAAAAAAAAATCATTTTTTTATTTCGTTTTCTGAAAGATACACTTTTTAAGGATGCTCTCACCAATTTTTTTAAAAGAAATTCGTAGAATTGACGGAGATACATAGTGTTATGTGAAACCGTTTGAAACAGTTTGTATGTTGAATTATCCTTCAGCAAAACTTTGAATGCGTTTTTGACGAACTTTTTAACATGTTTTTCAACCCGGTTGACAACATATAAAGCTATATATATAGGATTTGCATGCACCAAGTCGTATACTGTTCGAAAATCCAGTGTCTTTGGCACCACGTAAGGGAATTTTGATTTCTTAAAAAGCTCAAAGAGCTCAAAGTGGTATTCTTGATAATTAAGTTGGTTTTTGCAACACACAGACGGAATTAAAATGTTGAGAGATGATAATGTGGATCTATGTTTCTGGAATCTAGAACGAAACTGATCAATCAAATCATTCAAAAGTGAAATCATGACAGTAACTCTAAAATAAGGTTCAGGATCATTTGTGTTGTAGTTTGCCCTATGCTTTTGGCGTGACGATATTTGCGGAATTTTTATTTCCTCGTTTACAGTTCTGAGCAAATTCTGAGCGTTCTTGTAAAGTTCAACAACTTTGGAATCATTATTTTGACGAAAATCTTCAGTATTTTTTATAATTAAATCGACATGTTGATGTAAAGCAGCTACTAAATAGCATAGGGGAGATTGAAGTATTTTGCATACAGTAAGTGTGTATGGAAACAACGATGTTAAAAATAATTTTTTTAAATATTTTTCCCGCAAAATTTTTGATCAGCTGTATTCGGATAAAATTAAGTCATTTTTCCATAGATATGCACTTTTCATTATCTAGTATGCTACAGAGCTACAGACAATATACAGAAATCGAAAATTTTCTATGTTGACTCGAATAAGTATCCCTCACGGCAGTTTCAAGTAAAAAACAAGCAGGATTTACGATTTTTTCATATTTTTTTTATAAATCCTACAAATAAGAAATAAACGGTAAAATACTGCTCAATTCATTGACTATATAGCACTATAATAAGTTTGTATGTCTCCTTGTTAGAATTTGAAGGTTTGATTTTTTCAATGTTAGAAAAATATAAAAGATGAAATTCTGGGAAATCGCGAGCAATCAAGGCAAATTTATTAATTTCGCGTGATCGCTCCAGTGGCTAAGCAACATATGCTTATAGCAAAATTACTTGAAATGACTGATCTCAGAAAAGAATAAGCCTTTGATGGTGTTTCAGAATCCATGTCACTGGATTCTGAAAACCCTTTAAAACCCTTAAGTCTTCGAGTGTATCAACAATAACTTTATAGATTTCCTTGAATCTTATCAACCCATCATGATTTTCAACGGGTCTCACACATTGCCGTAAGGGTTTTCCATTGTGTTTCAGGGATTTTTTTTTCAATATTTTTTTCTAAGCACTTAACAGTTCGTTTTGCCGAGGACATGATAAAATTTCCAATCGTTGTTTTAGTACCAATAGAATTTCGAATAGGCTGAACCTGGCAAGAATAGAGCCAAATTCAACGAATGTGAGCTGCAATAAACGTATAAGGCTTCTGGATGTGACTTACAAATTACTGCCTGCACACCGTTAAAGTTAAAACTTCCTTTCATCGAAGTAGCTCCATTATATCCTTGTCCGATTAAATATTCGCAATCTACACCCAAAGATTTTAATTCAGATAAAATTGCATTAGCGAAATACTTTCCTGTTGTATTCTAAAACTGTTAAAAAAAGGTAAAAAGTTAAAAGTAAAAAAAAATCTTCAAAAAATCTTCGGCGCACCGTAGGTACAGTCAATTTCGGGGGGGGATCAAACCCCCTCGATCCCCCCCCTGGCTACGGCCTTGTGAGGAAATATCAGAAGAAGCACTGAAACATTTACTGCTTTTCTCAACTACATACCTCTGTGAAAAGGCAATTCACTGCTCTTGTAAAAACAAATACAGAAACAAATTACAAGTGGAATCTGATTTAAGATTACAACGTAGGTCAACCATAATATCACTAATTTAGTTGCAAAAAAGCGACACCAACCTTCACATTAATTAACTGTTAATTAAAGTGAATATTGGTGTTGCTGTTGTACGTTCATTATTAACCTTTTTTTAAAGTTTTTTTTTAGTATTTTTAGTATCTACTAAAATAATTGGTCCAAAATTTATTGCTATTTTTTTTATTTATTAAGGGGATCATTGAAAAATGTGCTTGATTTCCTAGGTGTCCGTGGCTGAAAAAGGTTAGGGAACGCTGATCTAAAAAAATTAAAATTTAGAATTATAATTTAAAATTTTTAGTTTTTTTTGCATCTAAGCTTTACCTGTTTTAAATACAGCTATTTAAATTTCACTTTTGTTTGTTTGAATGAAACGGAATGTTGGAAGTGGAAATTAACCCACTTTCCGACATCCGATCGAGCTGAAATTCGGCATGTAGACACGTTGGTAACAATCATATAATATAAACACGGGCATATTCGCATTTTTTTGAAATTCGAAGAAATTAAAATTAGAAATAAACCTAGATCGCTGGATAGGAAGATTAAAACCTCGGTCAAACAAAAAAAAGTTTTAAAAAACATTTAAAAATAGATGAATATATAAAAAAAAACTTTTCACCAGGCGATTTAAAAAAAAAAGTTAATTTCAATTTAATTTCAACTTAGAGTAATTTCACACAGAGTGCACGCCAAAATACCGCTCTTCATAAATCGTTTAAATTTATAGCGAATAATACCGAAAAAGTTATAATTCTACCGGCAATTGTTTTCGTTAAGATCTATTCAGCGAAAGATCTACATTAATGATTTATGAGCGGTCTCATAAAGTGATCATTTTGAACAATCTATACGAAGTGACAGTTAAGTGAATATTGTTGCCCAAATAAATATCCGATTATTACAAGTACCTATCAACTAATACTGAACCCAAATCAACAAATATTGCACTAACTTGATACTACGTCACATGTGGTTAGTAGTGTAATAACTAACGCGATCGCTCAGGCACACCTAACGGACCGAGATCGAATCCTACCTAATCCAGAAGAACTTTAATATTTTTATTTTTTCCTAAATAAATATCCGAGTTCCAAACCTTCCCAAGATGAACAGGCAGAAGAAATCACAAAAAAAAGTGACATCTAGCGATTCTGAAGAGGATAATCTCAACACTAATAAGACTACCAAATCTACAGGAAAAAATGCACCCGAATTAGACGATATAAATATGGAAAAAATTATCCTACACATCGCCAAAAATATGGAAAATATTAAAAAAGAAATTATAACAAAAATGGAAAAAATCACAGCTAAAACCCAAAAAAGTATAGAATTTATTAGTAATCAATATGACGAACTAATAAAAAAAATAGATCTAACTCTCATTCAAAACAAGAAAATTGAAGGGGAAATTGCAATCATTAAAAAGGATCACCAAGACAAAAATACCACTATAAAACATCTGGAAATAAAACTATCTGACCTTGAAACTAAATTCCGCTCAAATTACTTGGAAATAGCCGGCATCAAACATTCAAGTGGCGAAGTGGCGGCCGAAATAGTTACAAAAGTTGCTGCAGCAGCTGGCCTGGAGATCAAATATGGCGATATAACCGAAGTAAAAAGAATACCGGACAGACGTACTGATGCCCCCCCCAAACTGCTAGTTCACTTCGTTAACAAAACCGCAAGAGACAACCTCCTCGCCGTAAGAAAAAACATCAACTACGCTGCCATCAAAGGACTTGCACAAGACAAGATATACATTGGAGAAGAACTCACCCCATATAATAAAGAACTTTTATGGCAAAAAAAATTTGCCAATGAAAACAATTATGCATATGTCTGGTACAAGGATGGAAGAATCAGGATGAGACGCCTCCCGAACGAAAAAAATACTTATATCAAACATGTAGATGACTTAAAAAAAATAACTTAAAATATTGGAAAATTTATCCTCTCATATTTCATCACAATCTACAACATCATACAAAAATGGATTCTGCAACTACTAATATAACGTCTAACAAATCAGACCTATCAATCTACCATCAAAATATCAGATCAATAAACAAAAACTTTGACCATTTTCTCATCCAACTCGACTTAACTAAAATCAAATATGATCTAATTATCCTGACAGAATGTTGGCTAACACCTTACTATACTCCTAAAAACATCCCCAATAATACCCACCATCAAACCTCAAATCACTACAGACAAAACGACGGCATAGTTTTATATACATTAAACAACTCTCCCAACACATATAACGTCAAAAAAATTACCATAACAAACTCAAACTGTCTTCAAATAACATACAGCATCAACACATGTATCATTGCACTTTACCGCTCTCCTTATAAACCTAACATCTCCCCCTTTTTGCATGACTTAAACTGTTATCTTACCGAGCTAAAAAAATTAAAGAACCTAGTTTTAATTGGAGACCTAAACATTAATATTCTAAAAAACAATGAACATCCCCAGTGTCAAGATTACTTAAATACCATCATGTACCATGGAATGGAAAGCACAATAAACTCACCAACACGATGTACACCACACTCTTCCTCCTGCATCGACCATATTATGGTTAAATCATCTAACCAATACACCTCTGAAATCCACATGTCATCAAATACAGATCACTACGCTACCTCCTTCATAATGAGTTCCAAAAACAATGTAAAAAGCCAAACACAAACCGAAATAACAAAGAAAACAATTAACTATGACCACCTCAACAAAACGATTAGTTCTAAATCCTGGGACAGACTATACAATATATCTAACGTAGAGGAGGCCTGGAACTACTTTTCTACCTACCTACAAGACACCCTTGTACAAAACACAAAAATCACCTCAAAAACCATTCCTAGAGCTATCAAACCTATCAAACCATGGATAAACCATACTATCATCAACTGCATTCGGAAACGCAACTCTATACATAAAAAATGTGCCACGAATCCGTATGATATCACACTCCATAATTTCTACAAAAGATACAGAAATATTTGCACACAGGTCATTAGGAAGGCCAAAAATCTATACTACAATAAAAAAATTTCCGAGTGCAACAATGACCCTAAAAAAATATGGAAAGTCCTCAAGGAAGCTACCAATTCAAATAAAGCCACCGACTCTTTAAACTCTCTCAATATCAATGATACCACTGTAGACTTTACATCGAACCCCAACACAATTGTCAATTATATAAACAGTTATTTTGCAAATATAGGTCCAGAACTAGCAAAAAAAATCCATCCAAATAACCATATGCTAGGCCCTAGCGACCACCCCCCCAATAATGAATTCACATCCCGCTTTGTTCTTAAAACGGTTACAGAGAAAGATGTTTCTATGGTAATAAACTCTTTAAAAAACTCTTCATCCACCGGCATTGATGAAATATCCAACAGTGTTCTTAAAAAAATTGCCCCTGTTATAATTCAACCATTAACTCATCTGCTGAACAATAGCATCCGTCAAGGATTATTTCCAACCATTCTAAAACAAGGTCTTATTATCCCTATTTTCAAAACAGGCTCCAAACTTGACATTAGTAATTATCGTCCTATTACGCTACTCAATTCCCTGTCCAAAGTATTTGAAAAGATCGTCAACAATAGTCTTATGGAATACCTGGAAACCAACAACCTACTTTCGCCGCGGCAATTTGGCTTCAGAAACCATAAAAGCACAAACGATGCTATAGCCACAGTCTCTGACTATATCTCTGGCCACCTCGATAAGGGCTCAAAATGTCTATCGGTATTTCTTGACCTATGTAAAGCGTTTGATACAATATCACACGCCAAATTAGAACGCAAAATGTTCAATATAGGTATTAGGAATAATGAATTAAGCCTACTCTCCAGCTTCTTATCTGACAGATCCCAATGCGTTAAACTCAGAGCTACAAAGAGTCAGAATTTGCCCATTAGTTACGGTGTCCCACAAGGCAGTGTTATAGGTCCAACGCTCTTCCTAATATACATTAACGAGTTGTGTAACCTAGATATCGATGCCACTATTGTCAGCTTCGCTGACGACACTGTCCTGCTATTCCAAGCGAAAGACTGGCCTACCGTTTATTCGCAAGCGGAGGAAGGCATTCAAAAGGTTAAATACTGGCTTGACTCAAACACACTAACTCTCAATGTACAGAAAACAAAATACTTACTGTTTAGTCTCACCAATATCACAAAACCAAACCTCCACCCCCAATTAAAAATACACGAATGTAAAAACTCATCTCCGAACCTGACTTGTAACTGCCCATGCCTTGAACAAGTAAACATTATAAAATATTTAGGAATAACCTTTGATACACACCTAAATTGGAAGCAACATATACTTAACACTACAAACAAAATCCGCAAATCCATATACTTTTTCAAACAAACACGTAATTTCCTCAACCTACACCTTTTAAAAACAGTGTATTACTCACTGTGCCAATCACACATCGAATACGGAATTTTAGCTTGGGGTAACACTTATTCTAGTGCCCTCGACCCCATCATTAAAGCACAAAAACTAATAATAAAAATAATCCTTAAACTTCCTCTTACTACCAGCACGGATACGATCTTCAACGCCTTCAACGTTATGGACATTAAACAGCTCTACGCAAGATCCATCTTAGTTAATTTACATAAAAACAACATAACCCTATACAAAGCAACACAATCGATACACAATACCCGAGCCAAAAACAAAGAATTCCTCCAAACTCCCTTTTCTAAAACCACCTTTGGACAAAGACACTTTAAATACATAGCTTGCAAACTACACAATACACTACCAGCTACGATTAGACAAACCGAATCAATGACCAAATTCAAACAAGTTGTAAAGAAATGGATTATAAGTACTGGTCGTCACACTATTGCAAACATCTGTAAAGTAAACTACAAATAGACAGAAATATCCATCTTCATACGTCCTTACCCATATAAAACAAATTAAAATTATAAAATCCTAAATAATATAAATCCATAAATAGATTTGACAGGATTTACTACTGTACTGTATCACTTCCCTCATTTATAAGAAAACTCTCTCTATGTGATTTACCCACACTTTCAATCATCTTTATGTTTAATTGTTAATTATATTACTCTTATATATGATATGTAATTATGTACCTCTACGCCTGTCTCAACACAGGTATACCCTAGCGAGACAGGCATTGAATAATATATTGTAAACATCACGTATATAGATCAATAAAAAAAAAATAAAAAAAATACCTATTTATGATAGGAATTGCAATCTCATAAAATGGATATTATATGTACCGCCTTTCACAATACCTATATCAATTACTAATTCTTGCGTTTATTGAAATTTGAAATGGTGTAGACTGTAGAGGACTAGAAATCCAAAAATGATTTAAATATGTCATTTTTCTCGGATGTTTTTTCCCTTTAAAATCTGTGTCGTGGAAATATTTCTAGAAAAATAAGTTTACGACGTTTTACTTTACGAAGTGGAATTTGAAAGGATTTTTTTCTGAAGAATTCTGAATCAGTTCTGTTAAAGAAATTTACAAAAAGTGTTAAGTATTCTGAAAGATCTATTCAATGTAATTTTATAATAACTAATCATTAAAAAAAACTTTCTTTTCGCTCTCCTGAGCAATTAACATTTAGTCCTTTACAGCATTTCAAATTTACGCTATCGATATATTATTTCCGTGAACGCAAAATTAAAATACGTATCATCAAAAGATCATCTATATATATATATATATAAAAATCAAAATATGCTTGCTTCTGGGTTTGTATACCTATATATGTGTGAGTATGTGAGACGTAAGTATATGCGTTGTTAAACCATTTATCCGATTGGGATGAAACTTTGATGATTTAATGAGTGCTTGCCCGCGATGGTTTCTATATACAATAGTGAGTTCTGGCATCATGAAAATATGTATTGCTAACAGTTCATCCGATTGCGATGAAACTTTGGGAATTTGATGAGCGCATGCCTGCTATGGTTTCTATATATAATAGTGAGCTCTGGCGTCATGAAATTTGTATAAAAAAATTGTAATAGGACCGGGACTGAATGTATGGATTGCGGGAGGAGAACTCGAGAGGGGGGTTCGCAGGACGGGGGAAGCGGAAGAGGGGAGTGGGGAGAGGGAAGGCGAAGAAGGCGGAGTGGGAATGCGTGAGGGGAAGGGGACGGGGGAGAGTAAGGGGAGGCGGAAGGGAAACGGGACGAATGAGAAAGGATACGCAAGGAGCTTACGTCAATGGCAAGGAGAAACAATTTCTTTATGAAGTGGCGTAGCAACGCATGCCGGGAACTCGCTTGTTATCTCATATTTTGATATCAATACGATGGCAATTGCGTACAATCCACCATAAATTAAAGCAGTGAATTTTATGAACGATTTATTTACAAGTAATGTAATAAAATCCCCCCTCGTTGTTACATAAATGATATTTTGGACAAATAAATGTTATCACACATAGCAGCAGAACTGCTTTAAGATAACTTGTCTCTTCTCAAAATTGTTGACACTTATAAAAATGATATAATAAAGTGCAACAACACAACCAAGACGTAATCCTTTGATAACCAATGCCTAAACAAACTTCTGTGACAGAAGACGCCAGTCAGTTTTTGTTGTTTGATTTATTATTTTCATGTCATGGTTGACAAGGTTATTTAGGTACAGGCAAATAATTTTAAAGATAGCAAGTTTAAATGTATTGTGCACACCGATAGTGGTTAAAATTGATTCGAAATAGTTTAAAAAAACTCAATCGTAGTCCCCTCCTACCCCGCAGTAGTCCTACGATACAGTACCCCCACCACTACACAAGCAAGAATATCTTTAAAATTAATATTTTGCAGGTGCGTTATTATTATTTTTATTAAAAGGGAGCGGCACTTAAGGGGAAAATTTTCACAATAATAATGTTTATAAATAATTATTTATCATTAGAGAGAAACATAATGTAAACATCGTTGTACCTCAGTGGCGTTGCGTGGGGGAAGTAAAGTAATTTTTTTTTTAAATGTACCTAGGTATATAAATTATTTGAAAATATTCTGCGATACTTTCGTTTACGAATCCAACCCATTTTTTTAATAATTATAAATGTCAATAATTCGTAGGAAACCCGTACGCATATTACGAGAGAAATACTAATTAAAGCTGGGAACCCACAAACAAACTCACTCTTAATTAAAATCAGAATAAAATTGTGTTCAGAATGTAACGATTAATTTCAGTTGTGTGTTAATCCGCTGATACATTTCGAAGGAGACCATTATTTTATTCAAAGTTATTCACCCCACACCCAGTACCGGATTATCCCTAAGTCAGAGTAGGCAACTGCCTAGGGGCCCCGCATCGGCTGGGGGCCCCGCGCCCCGAGAAAAAATAACTTGCGTCAATGGTTCGACTCACAATAAGTGAGCAACTCCGGCACCCATTTTGGAAAAAGTCAGCTTTCAAGATGTTTTAAATATTTAATTTTTTAATTACGAACATTTATAGGTTAAAAACATTACATGCATTAAAGAAAACAACAAATTATAATAATTAGGTTATAACCCTGTTCACATCACACACAAATAATATATAAAAAATCAATAATTAAAACAAATATTTAAACGTAGTTGTATTTTACTTAACTTTCCTTCGTATCAACGGGGATATGATTATAGGTGCCATGTGTGGTTTATATTGGCAATTGTTTTTTTTTTTGCTTTTATTTCTAATGTTTAAAATATAAATGTTGTACAAGCTTTAGTGTGCACTACCTATCTGCTTGCTAAAATTCTTTGTTTCTCTTCATACCAAGGTTGTCTAGAAGAGATCACTTTAGTGATAAGACCGCTCATTGTACTATTGTATTCGTTTCTTTTTTTTATTGAATGGGGGTGAAGGCATACCTTCGAAATGTAGTAAAAAACAGATTAATTATGAATAAAATTACGTTGTGGTAGAAAAAAAAAGTTTGGAAGTTAGAAAAGGGTAAAGTGCAGTGGCGGATTAAGCCCGTCAGAGGCCCGGGACGGAAAAGCTGAATGACCCCCTCCCCCCCCCCTAGTTTAAGAAGTTGATGTAATTTTACAAGCTTTTTCTTCAGTTTATACGGGCCTCTGACTCTGCTGGGCCTCCAAACGCCTTTTTTTACCAAATCCTAAAAAAGGCTTTAAGGCACCAGGCCACTGTAAAAAAATGACATTTTTAAAAATTAATTTTATGAAGATGAATTTGTTAATAATGCTTTCACCGAATGTTTTAAGGAAATTCGTAAAATTGACGGAGATACCTACAGCATTTTATATGAAACCATTTTAAAAAGTTTGTATGTTGAATTAACGAAACTGCTTTTTTCAACACGGTTGACAACATATTAGAAAAACTATACATCCGATTTGCATGCACTAAGTCTTAAACTGTTAGTAAATCCAGTCAGTATGGCACCACTTGGGGATTTTTTTTATAAAAGGTCCCCTTCTATTTTTTTATGAACAATGAAAATTTCCCATAAATAATCGAAATTAAAATTCGTTGGTCCGCCATTTTTCCTTATTTTTAAACAAAATTCACCTACGTGGTGAAATAGACACTAGATTTTCAAACAGTTTAAGACTTGCAAATCGGATGTATAGAGGTTAAAAAATGTGTTAACAAAGTTTTGAGAAAAACACATTCAAAGTTTTGCTGAAGGATAATTCAAAGTTTTGCTGAAGGATAATTCAACATACAAACTGGCCTGAAAAACCTACGGTTTTAGCGAAACCCGGTCGGTATATGGTATGTATAATAAAAGTGGTGTTTAATAAGTTATTTTTTCACATAAAATGCTGTATCTCCGTCAATTTTTTGAATATCTTTAAAACATTTGGTGAGAGCATTTTTAACAAATGCATCTTTCAGAAAATGAAATAAAAAAATAAAATTACAAAAAAATTTTTTTTACAGAGTCCGCCTTTAGTGGGAATCACCAGACAAAACCGGAAATATGTCGTTTTTAAATCCAATTTGAGACGTATTGACTCTTTTTCACCACAAAATTATAAATTGATTTTGAAAGACTGTTCTTTTATCTAGTAAAGCTATATTTTAAATTTTGAGAAAATATGTTTATTTTTAGTACATTAAGATTTTACCGTAGGGCGTTTGCAGATTTGTTAAATTTTCAAATAAAATTTTGTATTATACAACACACATTTCAAATTATATAATCATGGAGTAAAATAAATCAATAAATTATCTGGGAAAGATATGTTTCAGAATTTTAATTTTAGTTTAAATAAAATCATAAAAAAAAGATCCGCGCATATATTTAAAAAAAAAAAAAATTATTTTGCTTAGACATTATTGAAAAATTACAAAAACATATGATCAAAAAATAATTATAAAAAGTACATAATTTGAATAGTTTTATCATCACGAGTTTGAGCATTTTTGAATTTTGGTATGTATCAAAGCAAATTTTGAATGAAATAATATCGATATTGAGCTATTGTGTTAAAATGCTGGTAGGGAGAATTTAATCTTTCTCATCGGAATCGCCCTGTACAGTTGCAAGGGTACGATCGCAAGATCATCGTTCGACGAAATTTAAATTCTCGGCCGCTGATTAATGGCATTAAAGCCTTGTTAAGGATTTGATAAATGGGACTTGGAAGCGTTTGATGGCCCCTGAGGACCAGAGGCCCGGGGCAGGCCGCCCCTCCACCCCCCCCCCCCACCCCGTTAGTCCCCATTGGTAAAGGGGCCCCGAGACGTGCATTGCCTATGGGCCCCGACATGGTTAATCCGGCCCTGCCCACACCCCCCCTTGACCCGACCTCCCTCGCTCGAAGTGCAGTTATAAAATTCTAGTTGCAGACTATGTATGTGCTGCCAGAATCAAAGAGAAACCATTTTCATATTCTGAGTATAGTTTTAATTCGCCAAATACAGATTTAATTTAACCCGTTTAATCACAGTGACATAAATTGTCCCACACATTTCATTTTAAAATAAAATTGTATGAATGCGATAAAAAACTGAAGAGACCATTTTATTAAAAAAAATTTTAAGAAAAGGAATCTGAATTTAAAATTTTGTGTGTATTTTTGAACCAATCACATTTCCAATATCAAAATTTTAATATTTAGAAAAAAAAAGTTCAAATGTGCTTATGCACGTCGGAAAAAATTATTTTATTTAGATTTTAGAACAATTTTGTTTTTTGCAAAAGGGTAAAAAAAAAACTAATAAAAAGGAACATTTAAAATGCATGGAAAGAACCGGGAATATTGTGCGCAAACCTTGACAGGCAAAAGTTTATAGATATTTCTTTCTTATTATTCGAAGGGTTTAACCAGTTTTCAGAATGTAAAATTCCAATTGTGGATCATCTGCTGACACAGTTCGAAGGAAAACATTAACTTATTCGAAGTGCAGCTATAAAATTCTAGTTGCAGTCTCTGTATGTGCTGCCAGAATCAAAGAAAAACCGTTTTCATGTTCTGAGTGTACTTTTAATACGCCGCATAAAGACTTAATTTAAATCAATTTTGCGTTAAGAATGTGGATTTCCAGTTGTGGATTCAATGTTGGATAGAATTTAAACCAGTTTTGTGTTCAGAATGTAAAATTTCTGTTGTGGATTCATCTGCTGACACATTTCGAAGGAAAACATTCTCTTATTCGAAATGCAGTTATGAAATTCTAGTTGAAGAATATGTATGTATTATCAGAATCAAAGAGAAACCATTTTCATGTTCTGAGTGTTGTTTTAATTCGCCGCATTCAGATATAATTTAAACAAGTTTTGTGTTCAAAATATAAAATTTCTTTTGTGGTTTCATCTGCTGACACATTTCAAAGGAAAACATTCTCTTATTCGATGTGCAGTTATAAAATTCCAGTTGTAAACTATTTATTTAATGCCAGAATTAAAGAAAAACCATTTTCGTGTTCTGAGTGTAATTTTAATTCTCCGCAAACAAACTGGTTTTGCGTTGAGAATAACACGATAAAGTAGAGTAATAAGAGTTACAGATTCATCGTGTACCGAGTGAAGCTTTACATTTGAGTTGCATTCAAAATGCTGCAAAATTCTGAGAAATTGATTGTTCCGTGTGTAATTATTATTTGGGGACTCTAACGCAGAATAACGTAAACTTGCGTTACACATGATGTAAAAGTTTGAGATGCGAAATCCTCTGACACGAATACTATTCTCGATTTCCGACAGTATAAACTTTGTAGTAGAATTTATAAACATGATTTTCGTTGGAAGAATACTCATCAAATGTGATTATCAAAAAAATCAGCTCGTAACAATAGCCCCCCCCCCCCCTCCGCCGGCGCTTGAAGTTCCCAAATAGGGGGCGGAGAAATTTTCCCCCGCCCCGGGCGGCTGACACCCGCGCTACGCCACTGACCCTACCCCCTACCCCATGGTCTGTCAAATAAGAAGGAAAATATAAAAAATGGAACATAATTTGTAGGCTGGCAACACCAAATTAACTGTCAAATATTCCTTTAAAGTGCAATGACACTGAAAATTAAGAACACTGTATACACATTTAAAAAAACATTTTTTGTTCTTAAAGAAAAAAACTTAAAATCAAGAAGAAGCACTGTTGTTAAGGTACCCACTTAATGACATAAAATTGATTAAATGGTGTTTTACAAAGTGGTTGGTTAATTTAATTTAACATAAATTTGAATTTAACAGTAAGTAGAAAGGAAGAATCACTAATGGTGAGTTTAGTTGCACCACTTTTAGTTCTGAATGAGTTAAATATATTCAGATCTAAAATTAGAGACATGATCTAAAGCCCGGGCAACGCTAGGTACATATGTTAGTATTAAATAAACGTGAGCAATTTCTAAACTGTGCTTTATATTTTAAAACAATATTTTTATTCTTCTTTATGTTAACACAAAATTGCAAAGGCGTAATAATAATATACCTGTAAGTAGGTAATCTGTATTGAAATGGTAATTTTTTTTTCACTTCTATGCCTTTTTTAATTAAAAAAAAAAAGTTGGTTACACAGCTTTACTTTTTCACCATGAGTTTTTTTTTGTATGGCCATTTGAACAACAGTTCTTTTCTTATTTGACAAACTGTAAGTACCGATACAATGTATCTACCATAAACCGGGGTTACTTAAAGAAGGACTAATAATGACTCTTAGGGATGCCTAAAATATTTTGTTTAAGGCATTACATTGCATCAATTTGCGGTATCTAGCGAGATAATAAGGAAATACAAAAGTGATGCAAAATCACCCTATCATATAGAGCGAGGCGGGGCTATTTGTTACAAAAATGAAAAATATTTTTTATTGGACGACCGTTGAGTCATAGGAACAAAAGAACATTTTTTATAAATTTTGCACACTTTATCAACAACATAACATTTTTTGCAAATAAAAATAAAGGTCTTGTATATATTAAACATAAAAAAAATAGAACAACTTGCCCGCCCATTTACATGGCGGGGGCACATTGTTACACACCAAAAAAAAACTAAAATATAATTAATACCGTGTTAAATTGGTTTATTAAATCGGATGAACATTTTTCTTATCTCTTATACTCACAAAAACAAAACACGGACAGTTGCTCATCGATAATTGCTTCATTGTGTAATTTTTAACTTAATAAAAAAACTGGATTTAATTCAGCTAATAAGTTAACACAACAGTTGTTATTGATTCTGAGGGGATACGAAGTTCGTCGGGTCAGCTAGTATAATATAAATTAACGTACCTATTATGGTAAGGTTACAATATGACTTCAAATTCTTTCAACGAAAGTTACTTTGCACACGCGAAATTCTATTCTATTTATTAGATTTTTTGGAACATACGTTTTCGTTGACGTTTTGTGGGACACTGTGTTCGGCTAATTCACGCATGTCCACAATGGACATGGACGCAAAAATTCGCTTTGGTGTGTGATTTATCGAAGATGTAACAACGTGCCCCCGTAACAAGTGCCCCGCCTCCCCCTACATCATTTAAAACAAACTTTAACTAATTTATAGATATAAATACTAAGTACACTTTAAACAACAACAAAAAAGTTATTCATACCTCACATTAACTAACCATTAAAATTCAATAATACTACCTACTCATGGACTTAAACATTTTTGTGAAAAATTTAAAAAAAGTGATGCAAAATAACCCCAGTTTATATGGTTTATATTGTATAATGTTATTATATAATATTTCTGACCGGGTGGTAGTGTTAATTAGGCAATTATTTTTTAAATATTGTCTAATGAGATAAAAGTATTTTTCTCCATTTTTGTTTTCGCTTTTTTATCTTGCTGATTAGTTCTGTCAAATTGACAATCTTGACATGCGTGTATTTTGCATGCTTAACAAAAAAGTTATTTATTTTATTTAGCGCCGTTTTATGAATTATCCGCTGATTTTACATTATGTGAGATGAGTACTATAGGTTACATGTCTAGAAAAGCTTTTTACTTTCGCTACGGTTTTTATTTACGATTATGAGTGAGGCTACCCTAATACAATATACAATTGATTTCACTTCGGGAACACAGACACGCCCAAAACACACTTCTATCGGTTTATCTCTTCAGTGAGTAAACCTAAACTACGTCTCACAAGTCAATCATATATTATGCAACTTTATCATACATCCGAGGCACCATGTCGATCTGAATCATGCATCGATGATCGATCATCAACACATCTCACTTGCCCGGTTCATGTCCGCTTATCTGCACCATATTACCAGTGCACCGAATCTATCAACGTCTTGCCCGCAACGCACCTTACTTATCTGGTTCATGTCCCCAACGCACCGAATCTATCCACGTATTGCCCGCAACGCACCTTACTTATCTGGTTCATGTCCCCAACGCACCGAATCCATCAACGTATTGCCCGCAACGCACCTTGCTTATCTGGTTCATGTCCTCAACGCACCGAATCTATCAACATCTTGCCCGCGACGCACCTTATTTGTCTGGTTCATGTCCCCAACGCACCGAATCTATCAACGTATTGCCCGCAACGCACCTGACTTATCTGGTTCATGTCCCCAACGCACCGAATCTATCAACGTCTTGCCCGCAATGCACTTTACATGTCGGGTTCATGTCCCCAACGCACCGAATCTATCAACGTCTTGCCCGCAATGCACATTACATGTAGGGTTCATGTCCCCAACGCATCGAATCTATCAACGTCTTGCTCGCAACGCACCTTACTTGTCTGGTTCATGTCTCCAATGCACCAAATCTATCAAAGTCTTGCCCACAATGCACCTTACTTGTCGGGTTCATGTCCCCATCGCAGCGAAAATATCAACATCTTGCCCGCGACCCAGCTTACTTGAATGATTCATGTCCTCAACGCACCTAATTTTTTCTTCAAACTTCGCAAAATTACTTGGTGGCATCATTAATTATTATAATGAATAATAGATCACTTTGTTTAAACCACTATATTATAAACAATATCTACATGTTTCGATAACACTGTTATCTTCATCAGGATATGTTAATTTAAAGAAAATAAATGACAAACAAGTATAGACAAATTAGAAACTGGTTTGACATTTATTTTCACATATCCCGATGAAGATAACATTGTTATCGAAACATGTAGATATTGTTTATAATATAGTGGTTTAAACGAAGTGATATATTATTCATTATACACCTCTTCGCCGTATCCACAACGCACCGACTCTTATAATACCATATGGTCAGCGATGTTCCCAACGCAACGGAACTATCAACATCTTGTCCGCAATGCACCTTGCCTGCTTCATGTCCGCATCTTACCAATCTGCATATCTGCATCTTGTCCCCAGCGCACAGTGTTTCCTCCGTAGGTCATGGCCCCAATGTTGATGTCCTCATTATAAAGAGTTTACTGTACGTAAGTAAAGACTAATGGCAAAACTATATAAATAAAAATTAAATATATCCCGGGTTCACAAAGATTTAATTAGTATTTCAGTATCGAAAGTGATCCCATTGCGGAAGCGCTAAATTACTATTATCAGAGCCCATTCTGATTTGTCACCGTCTTTACCGTTGCTAATTCGTCGGAATTAGCCATGGTCTGCCATGGAACTATAGTTGAATACTCTTACGGTCCGTTTCCATGCTTGCCAAACCTACGCAAACCTCCACAAGCTCCAAGCGTACACAAATCTCGCCTGGCATTTGGAAGCCGTTTACACGCTTGTGACTGCTGCGTCAGTCAGTGTTGCCAAATCAGCTCCTTTAGAGCTAGATCTGGCTCTAAATCGACGTCGTCAGCTCCAAAAAAAGTCATTTAGCTTCTTAGCTCGTTTTTCAGATATTTCAGCTCTTATTTACGTGAAATAATATTGAAAAAAATTATATTTGCAATAATATTTCAAAAATGCAACATTGGGACGAGGACTTCCCGAAAAAGAGATTCCCTTAATTCCTGCACAAGTAAACAGTTACTAAAAATACTATGGTAGAAACATCGGTACAGGGACTTCCCGAAAAAATCGATACAAGTAACTTGCCTAGGCCAGCTATTGCGTATTGCATATTGCACTGCTTCTTGCGTTAGTTTCCTTCGAATTCGAATGCGCAGTCAAGTTTAGTTTTGGGCTGAGGTTCTAAAGTATCGTGATGCCCCTGATGAAAATCCTTTCCACGAAATCAGCTCTTTCGCAGTTTCGATACTTGTTCTGCCGTGGTCAGACGGAGAAGTGGAACGAGTTTTTAGCCAGTTAAATATTGTCAAAAATGAAACCAGAAATAGACTTGGTAATGACATGGTTGGTAATGATCGGGGCTCAGGCGACACAACAAATGTTGCGAGGATTATGAACTTCCCCTAGAAGTTCAAAAAAAAAATTGGAACGATGGCTGTATACGAAAAAAATCCTGATGAAGCCGGTCCTAGTAGCGCGATGGTACAGGAACTGGAACCAGATGACTACTTAGATTTTTTAGAGGACTAGTCGCTGTCTAACTAAAGAAATACTTTTAAAAAAATTAAAAATTCTGAAGACTTCCATGTCATAAAAAATAATTGTGTACTGAAAAATTTAAAAATTAACAAGTGTATTGTGAGTGTTTGTTATGAATTGTTCATTAAAATCAGCCAACAAGAAGGACTACAGCCCCCCACACCACTCCTCCCTCAGAAACTGGAAATTTTCTTCTTCGAAATTCTCTAACAACCCCCCCCCATGCTTTAGGTCATTTTCAAAATTTTAGCTCCTTTTTGGCTCTTTTTTGAGTTTTGCCTAGCTCTAGTTTAAAATTCGAGTTGGCAACACTGGCGTCAGTACTGGTCAGGACATCTACGCCGTACATCACCTTCGCGTCGGTTGTTTAGAAAAATAATGTGAACGGTTCTGTAATCAGTTTGCATCATCTACGGCCTACGCCATTCTATGACGGTCTACGAAAAAAAATGTGCATGGTTTGGTAATATTTTATTTTATCAGGTCCCTTTTACAAAAAATTGCTTCTTCAGGCGGATTCACTTGTTTTACATTTGACTAACCAATGCTGGAAATGATAGAGAAAAGGGTCGCCACGTTTTACGCGCGGTCACAATGTTCGATACTGACTTGCAAAATCGTATTATTTACGTTGTGCATTGGAAGAAGTGTACCGTGATGTATTTTATTGGCGAGTCAATAAACAAAGATAAAATAAAAATAAATATTCAAACCACAGTGTAATTATAATGTTTGTCATTCCCAAGGGTAATTAGTGAAATAAATCCCCTTCATTCTAAATAGACGTTAATGCTAGTCATTATGCACCAAACAAATTGAAATTTAAGTACTTGAGCAATTAAGGTGGGAATCCGGATGACAAAAATATAAAGTCCCAAAATATAAGCAGAATATAGATATGTATATTATCAGCATTCACTAACCTTTCAAATTATATAAGCTCTTCGTAAAATCAACCACAATCAATGTAACCCATAAAATATTTTTACTACAACGCAATTCATAAACATTATAAAAATTAGTTTTTCGTAATAATTAGTATTTTAATATTAAGTGTTATATTTAGTATTTACTACGTAAAACTGAAAAGTATACCTACTGTATTAAATAATTAGAAAAAAATGAGAGATTTCTTACAATCAAACTGATTGATCAGTTTCGTAAGATTTGTAAAATAAAATATTGTAAAATTAAAACTGAATAAACATATTTAAAAAAAATATATATATATGTAATGGCAATATATTCCATTTAAATTTGAATCCTGTAGTGTCAGTTGGAATACTTGGAATGTAATTATCAATTGTCACTTGTTTTATTTTCTATTATTTTATTATAAATAAACATAAATGTCGTTTCTTTGTTAAACTTTGCAACACAAGTGTTTTATTTATAAATCAATAGAAAAGAATTAAATCATATTATAAAACGACATTTTTCGTAACCACAAATGGAGAAACTTCAATTTGAATTTACGCTACTACCTGGAGGCGATGGCAAGTCAAATATTATTAGCATTACAAAAATAGTCACAAGTGATGAAAAAGTGTTTACAATACCAGAAATGTTACAATCCGCCAGCCATCACAAGGAGATTATGAAAAGTGGTGCTTTTGGCAAAGTAAAAAATAGTTTAAAAAAAAGATACCAGGTTAGAAGAGTCTGGGTAACAATGACAGAAGAACTAAAAAAAACATATGTAGACGAAGATGGAAACCTACAGTTCGGAGACCAATACCTCGAAGAATTGGAAGAAGAAAGTTTACAAGTACATCAAAAAGAAGATACACTGGGAAGATTGATGGTAAAATTAATGGAAGATAAGCAACAGAGCCTCAAAAACATTGCTGAGAATTTTGTTATAGAAAAATTCTGTAGTAAAAATACAAATGCAAGCCAGTGGATAGAAGTGTTTGAAAAAGAATGTTTACGATTTGATGTGACCATGGATGAAAAAAAAATAGAAATACTAAGATTGTTCATGGATAAAAGTTGTGTAGATTGGTATAGTTCCATGATTATTAAACTAACAATGAACTCAGAGTGGTCAACATGGAAAAACAAATTCTGTGAATCATTCGCAAACAAAGGATGGAACCCTGTCACCTACGCACTTTTATTTAGATATAAAGATGGTTCTCTGTTGGATTATGCTATGAGAAAAGAAAAACTTCTATTGGATATGAGAAGATCAATCGACACCGGTACTTTGATAGATCTTGTTGCTTCCGGACTACCAGAATTCATACTTAACAAGATCGATAGAGAAGGATTACAAGATACTGTGGATTTATTTAATGAAATAAACAAGTATGAACATATGGTCAACAAAAAAAGATTCATGAATAGGAGAACATTTGGGAATGCAGAATATAATAAAAATGAGGATAAAAAGCCATGTAAAATTTGTGAAAAATTGAATAAGGGCACTCGTTACCACCCTGAAGCCACATGCTGGTTCAAAACAAAAGAGGATGAAAAATTTAAGAGAAATGCCATTAAACATGTAAACAATTCAGTGATAGAGACTGAGATAAATGAAAATGATCAAAAAAACTAATAGTAACACCATTAATCAAAGTCAAACTATTACTAAATGATGAATTAAAAATATACGGAATTTATGATTCGGGTTCAAATGTTTCTCTAATTAATTCTAAGTTTTTGAAACTAAAAAGAAAAGGAAACAATTTGAATGAAGCAAATTTAGTAACGATTAATGGTGTTAAAAAAACGAGTGGTTTGACAACGTTGAAGATTAAAATTTTTGAATTGGAGAAAAATGTTGATGTGTACATTATTGATGAACACAATTTTAAGTATGATTTTTTGATTGGATTAGACATGATAAAAGACTTCAAACTAATCCAAAGTGAAGACTTACAAATATCACAGAAAATCTGCCTGAATAATACAAATAAAAAAGAAGAAAATTCTACAAATATGAAAACAAATACTGAATTTAAACATTCTGAAAATAAGAACATTATAGAAAAACACCAAATTAATTTTAATGAACATGTTAAAGAAGAAGATTTTAAAATAACAATAAATCATTTAAATAATGATCAAAAAACAGAAATAAATGAACTAATAGGCAAATACACATCAGTGTTTGCGAAAAGTAAATACGATGTTGGTACTGTTAATGGATATGAAGCGAAGATAGACTTATTGGTGGATAAATATTGTAGTAAGAGGCCTTACAGATGCAGCGTAGAAGATAAAAAGGAAATAGAAGAGCAAATAGCAAAATTATTAGACAATAAACTGATAGAAGAGTCGTACAGCCCATTTGCTGCACCTGTCACTCTAGCATTTAAAAAAGAAGAAAACAAAAGATCCAGATTATGCATAGACTTCAGAGGCTTGAATAAAATAGTAATACCTCAAGCTCAACCATTTCCATTGATTGAAGACCTAATGACAAAGACCAGAAATTGCAAATTTTTTTCAACGCTGGATATAAACTCAGCTTTTTGGTCTATTCCGTTGCGGATTGAAGACAAAAAAAAAACAGGATTTGTAACACAGGAGGGGCATTATCAGTGGACCTGCCTACCTTTTGGATTAAAGACCTCTCCGGCAATTTTTCAGAGGATATTAAGCAATATATTGAGAAAATATAAACTAACCGATTTTGCTGTCAATTACATAGATGACATACTTATATTTTCAAAAACTTTTGCTGAACACATCGATCATTTAACAAAGTTGCTGAATGCAATCAAAACTGAAGGTTTTAGATTAAAATTTACAAAATGCACATTTGCATCAGACATGGTAAAATATCTGGGTCATATAATTCAGAATAATTCAGTCAAGCCAGTAAAGGATAATTTGATTTCAATAAAGAATTTTCCTATTCCAAAAACACAGAAGAATGTGAGACAATTTCAAGGAAAAATCAACTTTTATCATGAGTACATTCCGAAGAGTGCAATAATACTAGATCCTTTGCATAACTTACTAAGGAAAAACCAAAAGTTTATTTGGACTGATAAATGCCAAAATGCTTTTGAAACGATGAAAAAACTACTATGCTCACAACCAATCCTGGAAATTTTTGATCAAGATTTACCAATTAATATATATACAGATGCTTCTCTAGAAGGCCTTGGAGCTATTTTAAAACAAACACAGTCTGATGGAAAAGAAAAACCTGTAGCTTACTTTTCGAAAAAACTAAATGGCGCCCAGAAAAAGAAAAAAGCAATTTACTTAGAATGCTTAGCTATAAAAGAAGCAGTGAGATACTGGCAATACTGGTTGATAGGTAAACCATTTACAGTTTATTCAGATCACAAACCACTGGAAAACATGAATCTCAAATCTAGAACCGATGAAGAGCTAGGTGATTTAACATATTATCTTTCTCAATATGACTTTAACATAAAATATGCTCCAGGAAAACAAAATTTGGAAGCTGACTGTCTAAGCAGGAACCCAGTGCTGGAATCAAATGAAAATACAGATGAGCAATTAAAAATTGTCAACTTAATAAAATTAGAAGATATCTTAAAAGATCAGGTAAAAAATGAGAAGATACAGTGCAGAAGAGATAAATTGATATCGAAAAATAATGTTTATTACAAGAAAGTAAAAAAAAGAGAAAAAATAATTCTATCAGAAAAATTCAGCATAGACTTTATCAGAAATGTTCATACAGAACTAGGTCACATAGGAATTACACAAATGCAAAAAATGATAAGCTCATGGTACACAGCAGAAAACATGACAAATAATATAAAGAGAACCTGCGAAAGTTGTGCAGTATGTTTAAAGAACAAATCAAGAGGTGAAAATAAATATGGATTGATGTCCCACTTGGGTCCCGCAACAAAACATTTTGAAATATGTTCCATTGATACAATAGGCGGTTTTGGGGGTTCACGATCAACAAAGAGATACTTGCACCTGTTATCAGATCATTTCACGAGGTTTGCATATATTTTGACGTCAAGAACTCAAAATACCAATGATTTCATCAAACTCTTAAACTCCACAGAAACTAATGACATTGGCATGATACTCTCAGACCAATACCCGGGTATCAATTCTAGAGAATTAAAAAAATTTTTGGATGAAAAAAATATTCCAATAATTTTTACTGCAGTGAACTCACCTTTCTCAAATGGATTAAATGAAAGATTGAACCAAACGCTGGTCAATAAAATTAGATGCAAAATCAACGAAAATGACTCAAAAGTAGCTTGGACAACTATAGCGCATAATTGTGTAAAAAACTATAATGAAACGGAGCACACTGTTACTGGATATGCGCCACAGTACCTACTTGACGGCACAGATGTTACGATTTTGCCAAATGAGTTAAAACTTAAGAAGACCGGCATCGATTTGATTCAAGAGAGAAAAAAAGCTCTAGAAAATACTATGAAGTCACATAATTACAACAAGATAATTTACGATAAAACCAGGAGACACTTTGACTTCAAAGTTGGTGATACTGTTTTTGTGGAGAATGGAAACAAACTTAACAGGAAGAAGCTCGACGAATTGAGAATCGGACCATACAAAATCATAGAAAAATTATCAAACTCAATTTACAAGATAAACACTGGTCGAAAAAAATTTGAATCAAATTTTTTCCACATCTCGAAGTTAACTCCAGCACCTTTATTTATGAACCATGAAGAGGACATCGAAGATGAGTGAAAATTTTGCAGTAATTTTCTTTCCAGGGGGAGGGGAGATGTAATGGCAATATATTCCATTTAAATTTGAATCCTGTAGTGTCAGTTGGAATACTTGGAATGTAATTATCAATTGTCACTTGTTTTATTTTCTATTATTTTATTATAAATAAACATAAATGTCGTTTCTTTGTTAAACTTTGCAACACAAGTGTTTTATTTATAAATCAATAGAAAAGAATTAAATCATATTATATATATATAGTTTTGATTAATAAATAAAGCCATATTGGTGTATACATTTGTAAGGAACGATTTGTTTTTATCTGAAATACAATCATATTTATTGTATAAAATCAAATGTATTTTTAAATTTAATAGCCGAACCATCTCCTCAAGACACCGCATCTATTATTTGCGTAACATTTCCCCCAGATACAGCATTTCCCTGCTTCGTGTCCACAATAGCGATGTGTAGGTTCAGCTAGAGTGGGCTCCTGAACTCGGATTCTTCGCGGGAAGCGGATCCTACTCCTACTCCTTCTCTAAATCGACTACTCCCAGAGAACCCGGTCCAGTACTCGGAACTAAACCCGTAACTCGCCGGTCCGAGCCTCTCGCGCGTCGGGAGCAGGTCCAGGTATCACCGGCTCTGGTCGAACCCGTGCGTCTCGGTCCGAGCCACTCGTAAGTTGGGAGCAGGTCCCGCGTTCGAAATTTTTTGCGGGCTCCGGCTCCGATCAAACCCGTGCGTCTCGGTTCGAGCCACTCGCGAGTAGGGAGTGGCTTCCAGGACCTGCTCCAAGAACTCATGTACCTTTAAAAGGAAGCACGTCTCTGAGGCCTCCGGCAAAATACAGAACATACCCATCTCTAGTCCTCAAGGCACCGTTTTGTTTTTT
This sequence comes from Limnephilus lunatus, assembly GCA_917563855.2. Lineage (NCBI taxonomy): Eukaryota > Metazoa > Arthropoda > Insecta > Trichoptera > Limnephilidae > Limnephilus > Limnephilus lunatus. The sequence goes on along the minus strand of OU830598.1, from coordinate 69,354,323 downwards.
CGTTTTTATGTTATATAAGTTTGGATAATATTATGATGATAACTGCTTACATTAATAAATATCAAGAAAATTTCATATCTGGGTCATTTACTTCGAGGGGAAAAGTATCACTTGCTCCATGTAATATTGAAAAGCAAGATAGAGGGTCGCCGAGGGCCTGGTAGGAGACAAATTTCTTGGCTGCGAAATGTACGAGAGTGGACCGGCATTAGAAGTGTGGAGGAGTTATTCCGGGCAGCGCAAGAAAGAGAGACATTTTCAAGAGTGATCGCCAAAGTGATCGGGGGGACCTGATAGGGCACACAAAGAAGAAGATGATGAGAACAGTATGATAATGTAATGTATGTATGTGTTGCAGATGGTGCGTGCTGTTCTCGCATCCGGCTGACTTCACGCCCGTGTGCACCACAGAGCTGGGCCGGATCGCCGTGCACTTCCCGCACTTCGAGCGGCGCGGGGTCAAGCTGCTTGCTCACTCCTGCGACAAGATGCAGAGCCACAACGACTGGGTCGCCGTAAGTCTGCATCCATAACAACAACTATACAAATTTTTCGTTAAAAACCGTCACCTGAAACATGTCGAGGACTGTGGAACTGAGTGCACATCTAATCATGGACAATCATATGCCTCTACGTGGGATGTTTGTATTTTAACAATTATTAAGTACCTTCGCACGTTCAGGATTATCTGTAAATCTGAACTGAGGGTGGGGTAAAACAGACAAAATCCGACAAAACCCCACAAAATCCGACAGAATCTGTCAAAACCCGACAAAAACTGGCAAAACTGACAAAAACTTTATGCGTTTCATATCAACATTATCTCTTGTTGATTCAACAAACGACGTTTGGTAAATACACATATATTCTTTATCATTTTACGTCATATTAATTTAATTTGTTGTATCGTACACATATAATAACAACCTACACAGTAAAGCACAAGTAGGAAACTAACTCAATTTCGTTTCAATGCTTGCAAGAGTATAATTTTGTAAGAATGAAAGAAATTGCCAAAGTTAAATTTCATAAAAATACGTTTTTCAATCTATGTCACCGTATGTTTTACATCACTTTTAACTTTTGATTTAACTTACCGAAGACTGTTGGTTACTCTAGTTATTCATAATTTTGGCATAATTGATAGATATTATAGAAGATGATGATAGTGATGATGAATTCCTCAACAGACATATTATATATGTCATATACATAAATAATATGTCTGTTTTGCTGCAAGACATATATAATATGTATATGAAAAACCAAAAACATTTCGACCCCGTGTTAATAATGTTACTTATGGTTATTTGGACGACCCCGAAATTTTGGCGCGGTATCGCATGTCGAAAGATCTCGTAAAATTTATGACACATCAAATTCTGGAAGATAAATTTTTTTTTTTTTTTTTTTTTAATTTAATTAAATAAATTTGATATGTTATTATCGAGTTCTGCAGGTATTTAAGAATGTATTTTACTTACAGCTGTTTCGACTTGTAAGGTCATTTTCAAACTGTCTTCAAATTGTACAGTTTGAAAATGACCTACAAGTCGAAACAGCTGTAACTAAAATACATTCTTAAATACTTGCAGAACTCGATAATAAAATATCAAATTTATTTAATTAAATTTCTAAAAATTAAAATGGAGTTCTACGAATTAAACACAAAAACAATTAATAATAATATTTTTTCCGTTTAATATCGCATATATTATCAAAGGCCGTCATTTATTTTTAAATACACATACAAATATTTTTACAGGAACAAAGCTGTCAATCCTGCAACTACCAGAAATGAAATACAGCGGGAAATTTTATCAGTTGTGGTTTTCAAATTTAATTTTCAGTTTTTTAACATAATTCGAGGAATATTCTGCTTTATAGACTGGCTACACTAATAACTATTACTTTAGAAAACTTGAAACAGCGAGGGTCCTATTTAAAATCCTTGTTTCTTTAACTGATGGATAAATTTTAAATTCAGCTCACGATTTTACTTTCTGTTGAAACAGACGGCCTTAATCAAACAATCCATTAGCTACGATAAAGTAATTCATAATATAATACCTTCCAGAAGACATACAAAAAGAAAGAAGAATAAGTAAAAAATATATTCGTTCTGAAATCGGGTGAACAAAATAATTCAAATTTATAATTATTGCAATGCAATTTTTAGGCAGGGTTGAAAATTGTAATTTTCTTTCATAAATTCTATACTAATACAACTTTTAATATTCGTTGAATTAATGTCACCATCATCTACGTGGACCATTTGTGTACATCAAAATATTAATTACGATTTCGCTGCTCTCATCTTTTACTGTAATTTATTATTTTATACGGAATTATTATTACAGAAGCGCAAAGCAATTATTCCCGTCTAGACAATATTCATCTATAATAAAAGATAGAGAGTACGTTTATAATATACCCATATAAACATGGTGTCTGGAAAATAACGGCACAAGCGGTAAACTGGTGAATCTAAACCTAAAAAAAAATCGGCCTTTCATTAAAAACTTTTTCCTTTTTTTCGGCAAAAAGAGTTAAAAAAAACTTTTGGAGAAGGGTCTATGCTTCGAAGCATTTTAAAAGAAAAAAACATATGATATTAACCCCCTAGCGATCCGTTTAAAAAAATAGATTTTAACAATTTCAATTTTGAACTCCATTTACTCGAAAACGAAATCTCAATTCTAAAAAAGTTATACCACAAAATCGACTATAAATGTTATGTAGATTCACCAGCTTCCCACTTGTCTGTGAGTTTCCGGACGCCAGTATAGCATGTGGAAATGTCAAAGGTAGAATAATTATAATGCGCAACCAGATGTCTAAGCACGTGTACTGAGGAAAATTTTAATTTTTTTCGGCGCTGGGCCAAGAATTCATCCGCAGTGCCAAAAACTCAACGTAATTTAGAATATAGAAATACCTACCAAGCGTATCTATAGGTCGAACAATTATTAGAGTTGACCCGGTCAACTAAGGATTATATCTTACTACTTATGCCTACTTATTCTTATTTTAGGCATTGATCTTTTATTGATGATGATATGATATGATTACGATGACGATGACGAGTGTGACGATGATGATAATGATGTTATGATAATGATCTTAATGATGATAACGATGATAATGATACCGATGATGTTAAAAATGATGGCGATTAAAAAAATGATGGTGATAAGGACGATTAAGATGATAATGATGATGATGATGATTAAAGTGATGATGATAATGATGAAGATTAAGATGATGATGATTAATATGACGATGATTATTATGATGGTGATTATAATGATAAAGATGATGGTGATGATGATGATGATGATTATGATGATAAAGATGATGATTATAATGATCAAGAGTATCTATAATTATGATGATAAAGATGATGATTATGATGATAAATATGATGATTATGATGATAAAGATGATGGTGATGATTATATTGATAAAGAGTTTCTATGATTATAATGATACAGATGATGATTATAATGATAAAAATGATGGTGATGATTAAAATGATAAAGATGAAGATTATGAAGTTCCAGATTATGGTGATGATTATGATGATGATGATAATGATGATGATGGTTTCCAGGACATCAAGTCTTACTGCCTTGACATCCCCGGCGAGTTCCCCTACCCCATCATTGGCGACGAGAGCCGCGAGCTGGCCGTGCTGCTGGACATGCTGGACGAGAAGGACCAGAGCAACCCTGACACGGCCATGACCGTGCGCGCGCTCTACATCATCGACCCCGCTAAGAAACTCAGGCTGTCCATGCTGTACCCCGCCTCCACCGGAAGGAACGTCGAGTAAGTACCTACTTGTATATTGTTGTTCGCTTATCTGTTCAAGTGTTTAGGCTTGATGAAATTGCTTTCTAGTGCCTATAGTTTTTTGGAAAAAATCAGTAAATGCTAAATTTGTTTTTATTATCTAAAACAGATGCAAGAAAAATTACAAATTTTAATTTTCTGGATTCATGTAGATCCATTTTTTAAAATCTGAAATTTCTGACGGTCACAAATATATTATCTAATACCTGTATTAGTACCGTCATTTCAGGCTAGTTCCCACTAAATTGTGGATATATATTATAGGTCATTTGTACTTCGTGTATTTTGCACATTAAATGTTTTTTTAATAAATTTCTAATTTATACATTTTTAATTAGATTTTTTTTGGTAGCCCCTTCGTGGTCATGACGTGCGGTCGATCTATGCCATCGACCCGGCAAATGAATGTGGAGCACGAAAAATGCTGAAATTGGTTTGTGGCGCCAAAATTTTTCACCAGGCTCTAGGAAAATTAAAAAAAAAATCTAATCTGAATTTTGGAAAAACTGTTCGAAAATATCGTAAACCTTTTTCCATTTTTTCTTTTTAAATAATGCTCGATCAGAATAATTTTATTACACCTATTATTGTAAGAACGGCAGTAAAAAAATATATGTGGGTACTGAAAATAACTAATGAGATTTATGTATTTTAGAATGTTGCGTATTTCACATCTTATCTGAAATTATATTGTTTATTTTTTTGGACGAATAAAAAATCATGGCATGCATTCATGATTGGTTGTTTCTCCAATAAATTATTCCTCGCGAGATTTTCTGGCAAGCTTTTTGTGGAACTTTTCCCCAGAAGCCACATCGTAATTACAGGGCTTCTTTAGTAATGGAAAATTTGCAATGATTCATTATTGTGATCTTCGTTTTCTTGGCCTTCATTTTCGAGGTTGGTACTTCTTACTTATCATACATTTATAATAAATTATTATGCATCTCTAGGTATAATATTGTTTACTGACTAGTATGCTATGCAGTATGCAGTATGCACAAATCAAATATTATGAGTGGGTTCTGTACTCGTACCAAGACAATGGTGACAAATGAGGTAATAAATAATTTATAATACATAATAATTTATTTTATTTATGAAACAATGACTTAAAGCAATCTGCTTTGCTATAATCAAAACCATTGTATTCAGTCCTTAAGTTAAATATTGTATTTTCTGTGCGTGGTTTTATTATAATGGCTGTGTAGATTAAAAATATTTATCACGATTTTTATTAATATCGTGATTTATTTTGGGGTATTATGCCGTGTTGCGCTTCCTCCTTCTTTAGCCGACATTTCGGAAAGCGTTAAGTGTTCACCATCAGGGAAGATGTATAGATTGTGGTGAAGTGTGTGTTAATTTATGTAGAAGCGATACAGTGTTGCGCGCCTCAATCCTCATAGGGCCATTAGCTTCGACCAAGTATATCAGGTCAACGGTCATTAGTGAACATTTATATAGTTTTCGGCGTTTATTTTTGGTGTAACAATACGTTTGGTATATCAAGTACGGATACGCCGTCGTCTGTATTTTTGAACAATAATTTATTGTTTTTACAGGATGTCTGTATTATGTTTATCCCTTTTTTAAAAGGGTTTTAATGTAAAACATTTTCCTCAGTAATTTATTAGGCATGCTCGATGAGTTTTGGGTCTTTTCAGTTTTATCTTTGTAATCTAGTTTAGTTATATCGATGTAAAAATAAGCATTGGTCATTGGTTAAAAATAACATTATACAATATTTTGTATAATTATCAGTGCCATCGTATTTTTCAATTGAATTGTTTTTACAAAGTAATAATACCTAAATATATAAATATTATGATCTACAATAAAAATAGTTAATATTTTGTTTATTATTTCCAGTGAAATCCTGCGTGTTATCGACTCGCTTCAACTGACTGACAAACACAAAGTGATTGCAACTCCGGCTAACTGGGTTGTGAGTATCTATACTGTGATATTATAATATTATAAGATAGACTAAGTCAAAAAAACGACGTGTTAAAATATCTTTAAAATGCTCGAATTTTCACTTCTTGAAATGAAAAGACCCGACCGCAACAGCCTACCTAGGCAATGAGTTAAAACAGTTCAAGGAAGAAGTTGGAACTTTCACTTCTCGAAATGAAAAGAGCCGACCGCAACAGCCTACCTAGGCAATGAGTTGGAATAATTCAAGGAAGAAGCTGTAATTTTCACTTCTCGAAATGAAAAGAGTCGACCGCAACAGCCTACCTAGGCAATGGGTTGGAACAGTTCAAGGAAGCAGGTGGAATTTTCACACTAATTTTAAGACAGTTGCAAATCATAATGCAAATAGAGCGGTAACAATACTGCTCTATTCGTATTATGACAGTAATCATAATAATATGTGATTATAAATGTAAATAAGTATGTTAATCGTAAATAACTAATTTTAAGAGAGTTGCAGGTCATAATACGAATAGAGCAGTAACAATACTGCTCTGTTCGTTTCGTATTGTATTATGGCTTGCAATTACATGTACAAACTCGGTTATAAAAATAAGTATAGTTCTTAATCACTATTCATAGAAGTCTTAGTTGTAAGTCATTAGTTGTCAATGTTAGTTATAATATAAGCCACTTGTAGTATATAGGTATAGATTACATGTATAAATGAATTTATAAAGCGCCCTTGAGGTGATTTTCTCACGAAAATGGCGCTATAAAAATCATCCAATAATAATTAATAATAATAATAAACTTGAAATGAAAAGATCCGACCGCAACAGCCTACCTAGGCAATGGGTTGGAACAGTTCAAGGAAGAAGCTGGAATTTTCACTTCTTGCAAAACGACATATGCGGTCAAAGGAGGAGGACTAATTAAATATTTTTCAAATCCATTGATTTGATTTAGTTTTGAGAATGAATTGGAAGGGGTAGATATTTTAATGTGTGGCTAGCCACTTACAGAGTTACATATTTATCTAAATTTAGTTACAGAACCTTTGATTTGTAAAACATATATTTTGATTTAGAGTGGTTAAAGAGTTTTCTTTTTCGATTTTATTGGAATAACTTTTGAAGATTAACCCATCAATGTCATATAGCATAGAAAAAAGATAATACTAATAAATCTAAACGAAACCTTTTAAAGAATTTTTAACATTTTTATTGGCAGACAAAAGATCCTGGGTTCGATTCACAGTTACGTCCGTGACTTTTTTTTATTTTCTGGGCGTCGTTCTGATTTGTGTTTCGTTTACATTTATTGGTTTTGTCTTCTTCTTCAATGGTATATTAAAATCATTTTCCGACAGCATTGGATTTACTAACATAAGTTAGATTATGTTTTATATTAAAAATTGTTAATCCTACCTCAATACAGTAAATTTAAACATCCCACCTAGAATCAAATGCGGTAAGCATTTATGATTTCTGTGTATATGACGGAGGTCTAATGAAAAAATCAAGTTAGCGACCTCGACAGACTTTTGGACCTTTATATAAACACAAATATCCATAAAAATCGCTAGATTTTTACTATTCACTTTTTGATAATTTTGAGACTGGAAGGCTAACTTTTCGGCAAAGTCCATTCAATGTTTTTAAGTAAATTTAATTTACAACATGAAATTATAAGAGTCTTAGTGCCCGGGATAAAGCTGTTCAAAACTTTGTAGGTATATTTAAAAATGCTGCACGATTCGATAGATATAAAAAAACATCATAACTACCCCATTTAATGCAAGAAAATCATAACTACCTCTTTTAATACCCCTTTAAATGATACATTTACTTTATTATTAATCAATGGTGTTGGTGCCAAAGATGGAACTAAAATCCATACTCTTAGGTGCCAACCATACAAGAGTTCCAAACGCCCGAAGTGTGTATGGAAAAATAGGTAATTAGGGTATGTTGTGTGGATGAAGAAGCGGGGAAGAAAATAGGGGAAAGCGATGAGAAAGAGTAAGGTTGGAACCACCAAAACTATTCGATGATTTCAAATGATCTTTTTCTGTTTTTTAGCCTGGAGAGAAGGTGATGATTCTTCCCGATGTAGCAGACGAGGACCTAACCACCCTATTCCCTGAAGGAGTCGATAAGGTCGATATGCCATCAGGCAAGGTCTACGTTAGAACAACGACCAACTACTAAATACTTATTATCACCGAATAATTTTTTTAAATCATTTTTTATTACTTCAGCAAAATTTATCAACGTATTTTGTTTTTTTAATATTTTATACTTTTCTTTGTAAATTAAAAATAAAGTGTTGTTCTCATTAAAAAGAAAACCAAACAATGTAAACCTGTTTTTTATTGCTTACCTATATTATTCACCTATAATATCTCTTAAAACTTTAAGAAGTAGGAAGCACAATTTTTTGTATTACCTGTACTAGCGCAAACCTGAGAAAAATCACGGGATATCATAATTGTAGTATTCGTGAAACTGGAAGTATTTATAAAATATTTATCTTAGGATTTCAGCCATTCAAGTACATATTGCCAATCTTATTTATATATCTTTTTTTTCTTTAAGTCTTGAAAAATCACGAAATACATAAAAAAAAATTGATCAAAAGAAATACATACACATTTCAAATATAGAATTATAAAAATAAATTATTATAATAAAAATAAAATAAATTCAAACAATCGAATCGGTTCAAATTTTGAAAATGACACTGAAAGTTAAAGCAAATTTGAGTTCATTGAATGTGAATAAATTCACGCAGGAATAACGCATCTCACAGACAACTCAAATGAGTAGGTTAGGTGATTTATAATTTTTTTTTCAAATTTGATTGTTTCATATTAAAAGGTAGGGAATTTTTTTTTTTTTACATTAGCTCCACACAGGAGACCCCAACGATAAAAAACCCTTCAAGCCTATGTCATTTCTAGAGATGCTGTTTGAAGGGTCATTTTAGGGCAAGGAAGGTGGAGAAGTTCTGGGAATGAAAAAGGTATGAGGGGTGGGTAGGAATCTGTGGGTCAATGAGTCCAAGAGTGACGGACGCATGATTTCATCCCTTCCACTGCTGTGCAAGGCGATGGGTCGAGAGAGTCTGGCTGAAGAGTTCGAAAGGTCTCCCTCAAAGAGTCGCTTCCGATTTGGCCCGGCACGCAGTAAGTGAACAAACGCATCCTCCGCAAAGACCTCGATAAACGTAACCCCATGAACCAGGGCACCCCTGCTAAGTCACCAAACGTAGCGAAACACTTCGGGAGACATATGGCATATAAATTTTATACTTCGGTAAGTACTTGAGTGAAATCTAGGTTGGTTCTAAATAAATTAAAATCAGACACCAAAAATGCTATGCTAAGTACTTATCCACGTAAATTGGCTTGAAAAAAATTACCCAATTAAATTTTTTTCATGGTTGCTTGGTTTTCTATTTATTTAGTAAAATATAAATTACTAATAAATTACCCCACCTATCTATTTACGTCTCGGCTGGTTGGACATATGAATTTCAAAACCTTCATGTTCATTGTCATCCATTTACAAATCAGTTAGAATGTTATTCTTCGTGCATTTGGTTGCAAAAGTGCTATCAATGCGCACTATAACTACATATAATTGTGACAAAAACGTGCGTTCCGACGTGTTTTTAAAGATTTAATTAATTATAAGTAATGGAAATTCAATCAAAATTAAATTTACAAGTAATGACCTAACTGACCCGATCGTCGTAAACAATAATTATTTTCATTATGAAAGGTCATGAGTTCATATTATGTAGCAATGTCTTATTGTGACGGTTTGTGAACTCTGATAATTTTTAGGCATCAGTCTCAATTTTAGGGTTGTGAGACACATAGTCCGTACCGTAATATCTAATACTATTTTCATCGGACAGAAAATGATGATCTTCTAAAGGTAAGCAAAAATTGTAATTTTTTGTATTTCTTGGGCATTAACTATGTAACAATTTCTTGACATTTTGTTTTAAAGAGTTTTAATTTTTAATGTACATTGGTTACTTAAATTTTAAATTTTCTGCGACCGGTTTCGACACATCCGTGATCCGTGTCATTCACGAGCAAACTTAAAACTAACTTAAAAATTCTATACAAGTACAAAAATTAATTAGGTGGGGGTAGTGGGAGGGGAGATTTCGGAGGAGTGAGAGAAAGGTGGGAGGAGTCGACGTTACTTGGAAACATCGTAAGCAAGTGATTTACATGGGGCTATTATTTTATTAACTAAATTAATTTTAGATTTAATTTTTTTGTTAATTTCTAAAGTTTCTAAAGAGCACAAATTAAAATATGAATTTACATTGCAATGTTTAAACTTAGTGTTTTCTTTTTTAAAGCTATGACCTGACTCTGTTAGATGGTTAGCAAACTCGGAGTAGTTATTATTTCGTAAACAAAGTTCATGTTCCCTGATTCTAGTTTTAAAATTTCTAGTAGTCATACCTACATACTGTGCGTCACAATCGTTACATTCTAAAGTGTATATCCCGTTTTTTCCCATTTATTTGAAACATCCTTGTTATTAATCAATTTTTTTTTATTTTAGAATTAGTATAGAAAGCTGGAGAAATATGATCTGGTAATATGCGGGATATTTTTAAAGATAAATCACCTGTGTAAAGAATTTTTTTTTATATATTAAGTTGTTACTAGGTTTTATGTTGTTATTACCACTATAAATATATTTTTTTGTTAAAAAATTTGCTTGCTTCTTATTAACTAGGCGGTTAATTATTTCAGGTTTATATCCATTGTTTAGGGCTATCTGTTTTTATAATGTTAATTTCATTATTATAATTATCATCCCAAAAAAATCCCTACTAATGTAAAAAATAATAAAGTCGAATAATAGGTTTTATGGAATGAGTGGGAGTTTTTAGGGAGTTACATTTAATTAATGTTCACTTGAATTGCTAAAATTTTGCGATTTATAGGTACGAAATATTTTTCATTTCAAAGAAACTGAATGTTTTCCCTGTTTGTTAAATTACGATGAAATAATAATCTTCTTTTCACCTACGAGATAGTTTCTGCGAAATGAGATACGAGAGGTCAAATTAATAAGGCAAACATTACACAAGCATCCGATCAACACATTACATAGCTGATAGGTAATATCTACTGCGATCCCAGTTTGTTGTGTTGTGTCAATCATGGGAGGAAGTATGGAGGTCTCCGTGTTTTTATTGCTTTTGGTTTCCAATATCGGACTAATCAATGCAGGTGAGTTTCTCATTATGTCAAAAAGCATTATATACTTATGTAAATATTGCTATAGTAATTTGTAAATTGAGTTCCATAATCTTGATCTCACTATTTAGGTAAATTGTATCATGTATCTATCTACGCATAATCCATTCGATCTTGGGTTCCTAAAGTCGGGTCTGCTCTGCAACCATGAAATGTCTTAACATTTTACGAAAACAGACACGTTGGGACAGGGCCACAATGTTTTTGTTTTCCGTGGCCGATAGAAAACCGAAAGCGCTCTGGCCCCGACCTAAGCATCCACAAAAAGTGTACGTGTTGTTGTTGGAGGGACACGATTGAAGTTATACATTTAGAAAATGTTTAACATTGCCTTCATTGAATAATCAATTTATTGATTTCAAATATCTGTCTTGATAATTGAAACATTAGATATCAATTTGATGTAGGTACTTATTTATTTGAATGCAACAGTAAGCCTTGTTCTAACCCCTATTTTCAGATTGTATGCTGAGTATGAAAGATGATTTGACCAGCAATCATCCTCTAATATTGTCTCCCAATAATCCAAAATGGATATCTTTGGATAACTCTCCTAAAGGATATGTCACAATCGGCAGACACGACAGCGTCAGGTTAGCTTGTGCATCGCGTGATCCATCCAAAAAGAATGCCTTTGCTCATTTTGACTCTGATGTTATCACTGCCAAGTGCAAAAGTGGTAAAGACTTTGAAGTCAATAAGAAGTCTTATTCCTTCAACGATTTACAATGTGAGTTTCCTGTTGAAGCGAGCAATGTAAAAACTGGAGAACAGTGCCTTGGAAAAGACACAGAATTAATCAAAGTCGGCTTCAAAGCTGGAAATGAATTCATTCCGGAATATCTCGTTTGTTTTGACAAGAAAGAAAAACTAACAAAGTACACTGAAGTAACAGTTCCAGCTTCAATCGATAAAGCAGTGTCTGGGCCAAAGGAACAAAAATGGTTGAACGCTGATGATTTCCACAAAGATATAAACCTTGATTCCATATACAAGTGTGAAACACAGAAGGAGACATTCAAAAGGATTTTGAACAAAAACTACTTTGAAAATAACAGGTGTTGCTTGGAAAAGGGAAAATTGGTTTCAAATAATGACATGATGTTTTTGCCGGAACAAGCTTCTACCGCTAATTATTTGAATACGGTTCCCCAGTGGAGTACTTGCAATAGGGTAAATATAAACACATACATTTTCTAATTTATTAAAGCTTTTTCGAAATGATTTTTTCTGAATAATATTATTATGTACTAAACATGTTTGTTCTATTTTATGTTCTTAGGCCAATTGGATTGAAGTTGAAAAGAGAATAAAAAATCTGGCAACCTCGTTAAAGCGTCCATTGACCGTGTGGTCAGGAACATACAGAAGTATGAGGCTCACAGCCAAGTGGGGATTCTCTTCCAAAGACATGTATCTTCAGTACACCGATAGCTCGCACAAGGCTGTTCCCATACCACTTTATCTGTGGAAGGTTTGTTAAATATTTATTGCGTATTCTATGTGTGATTGATTACAAGTGCAATCCATTATCAGTATCAAACAGTTGCACAGTCCATTGTCGGTATCAAATTTGTTAAGTAGAACATTTTCAAAAATCACAAGATAACATAAAAAACCTGTGAAAAAATAATCACATTATGTCTTCGACCAAGCCTTTATTGATCGATGCATTATGTGTAAGAGTTGATCAAAACGGAACAGGTTTTAAAAATGAATTTATGCAGAGTTGGAAAAATAATAATGTACATTTTTACTTGACCACTTACTCAGTTAGATAGGTAAAACAAGATTGCCAGAAGCATTTTATGGAGTTTCTAAATATTTTTTACATTAATTTGTCAGCCGTAAGGTTAATTGATATTAAACCGAATTATTTAGTTAATTAATCTATTTAAACCAAAGATTATTTTAAATAAATATTTCATCAGCCAGAGCTGATGGACATGGAATAATTAATTTAATGGCTTCTTATCTACTCAAATGAACTTTTAACACATTACAAAATACCCGTTGTACTTACCTTGCCTTACAAATGTTTGATAGAAAAAACATCGTTCATCGTTCATCAGAAGTTATCGTCCTAGTATCTATTATCTTTTTCGGTTTAAAACGAGACGCTTGAAAAGGAAGAGAATCTCTAGCTGGGACTTGTTTTATTTGTGTTATGCTGCGTATACATTTTTGAACCTAGACACGGTAGCCGATCCACGAGTTATCTGAAAGGAACGGTTGTATAAACTCTGTTATACCTACTGTGATGATTATTAACCCCTCCTTCTCCTTTGCTTCTTCCCCAGGATCGAACCCTCCCCTTTGGAATACTACCTACTAATAATAACTACCTACTCCCTTGATCAAATTGATTATATTAATTCTTGATCAACTGATTGTTTTCGAGGTGTTAAATAAACTACCACTATCTTTGCTTACTTTACTTTACTTAAGTCATTATGGCAATTAAGATGATGTAATTTTTTTCAGGTTGTATTTGATCAGCAATCGCAGAAAGGAGTTGCCATCATTGAGATAAATAATCCCCACATAACTCTGACCGATATCAATGGCTTAGTATTGTGCGACGACATCTGCCACAATGTTGACTGGATGAACTACTTGGAAAGACAAACCATCATCGACGGATACGTTTACTGTTGCGATTTGAATAATTTCGAGTTTGGTCTCGCCTTCAGGAATGGCAGCCCCTTCCCAAAAGCCACGGGAGGAATTCTGAGGGATGGCAGTATTAACAAAGGATGATGGTTTATTCTACAAATAATTTAACTTTACACTTCATAATATTATATTGTTTCGTGATTCCATATTAAAGAAATGTAATAATTTGGAATGACAACAATTAAATATAATAATTATAAATCTGTAGAGTGAAACAAAATTATTTCATTGCAAAATATCATTAAAACCTAAGTGATTGACTGATTTGGGAATATTTTGAAGATTTCCTCATAAAAACCCGCAATCCGCAATTGTGTTTGTTGTGAAGTAAGATGCATGATTTGACCGCATTTATAAGCAATAAAATGATTCCCACACATCATAACATGATTTATTTTATCGATTTTTCATTAAATGTAATATTGTCCCCGCCAGGTTGTTGTGAGGATTTTTAAGGTGATCCACTAGTCCTGAAGAAATTCAAAGTCGGAATCCACGCCTCTTTTTGGGAGGGATTTAAAAATATTTGAGAAGAAGTTTTTGGAAAGGTTGGAGAAGGTATTTGAGAGTTGTTTTTTATATGTTGATTTCGTAAAGGCCTGTAAAAAACATTATCTCATTTTTTACTTATTGTTTATTATAATAATAAATAAATTTAAAATCGATTGCACGGAACCAAGCGACTTGGGGTCCAGACTGACGCGCGACGTGACGTCCACACACCCCCTTGTCGGGGAGGGGCGGTAACTATTACAAAATGTACACGTAGTCTTTATTCGGACGGCGTAAGGTTTAATTCTTAAATCCAAATTCGTTGAATGCCCCCCATTTTGATTCATGCCGAAAACAACAGTGCGATATTGCATTGTTTTATTTTATTTTGTGAAATTAAGGCACAAATATTAAAATATTTTCAGATTATTTTGTAATGAACCTAATTTGCCACATTATATAATGAACTTTATCCGAAAATGTATTAATTAGTAGGAGACTTTGGCATTTGAAAGTATTATTTATAGACCTGATACTTTATTTTTTTCCAGACTTACATAAGGACTTACTTGTTATAAAATTACTCGATTATTTCCGAGGTCAAGACGTGTTCTACTTGCATTATTTAATTTAAGCATCTATAATATTTCTAAGCGATTAAATTTTTAAACCAAAATCAAATAGTTTTGTATGATTTTGCATTATTTCGCATAGCTTCATCTTAATGTGAAGTTATACGTGAAATTGTATTTAGATACTATTTTTATTACTAATCGAAGCTTTTATATGTATTAGAATTACAATTAAATTATTATTTACATAACAAAAAATATAAGCGTAAACCACAAAAAAAAATTTTGTTGACTTAACTTTGAAGTAATACAAGAAACTTTTTTTTTAAATACTCATTTACGGCTAAAACTATTATTGAGGTTTTGTATGTCTAACTTTTTTACATTCTTATAAAATTATGCAAAAAAATAAATGCAAACCACTTTTTCGCTTACTTGCCTGGTGCAAATAAAACGCTCGAATTTAAATTTTGCAGGCATGAGAATCGAAATATTTCAACGCGAAGAAGGAATAGGTATAATATCCGTACTAAACTACAACAGAGCACTCCAGCGGTCAGAACGGTCTTTATCATTCATTTTGAGATTATTTTGTTTTCAAAAAGTTTCGTTAAAATCCGAAAGATGCCACTAGAAAAATAAATATTATTTATTTTATTATTCAACATGTCGCATCTGGTTGCATCAAATAATTCAAGCGGCTAGCCGGCCAAGGGTACTATGCACGTGTCAATACAGTAAAGTTTTGAGAAAAAACTACCTGAAGTCATTATGGCAACGTCGCGTCGCACGTCAGCTGTAGCTAGTGACATTTCTGACGCTTGGCCAATTTATCGTCACCCAAAATCTCAAGATCACGTGGATCACAGAATGATTTGTGCTTGTTCCTTTTTTGCATTATCTCGATACAGGAGGCCTCAGGAAAAAATGCTCTTAGGGCCTATGTCATCTTGAGGGTGCCGTGAATAGGGTATTTTTAGGGAAAGGAAGGAGGGGACGTTCTGGGGGGATTAGGAGTGACGAACGTGCGAATACATCCCTTTCACTGCGGTGCAAGGCGACGGGTCAAAAGGTCTCCCTCAACCTGTCTCTCCCAATCCTGCCCGCCATGCAGTGGTTGGGCTAAAGCCTTCGCCGCCAAGACTTAAACAAACCTCACCCCAAGAATCCGTGCACTCCTGCTCACCAAACCTTTGTTGTTGGTTATCCAATAAATTTGGGAGGCGGGTGTGGCTGCCGCGCCCCGGGAACCATTTATTGGATAACCAAAACCTCTGCCATAAGTCACCCCAAGTGTTACGCTACGTTTGGTGACTCAGCAGGGGTGCCCGGGTTCATGGGGTGCGGTTTGTCGGGTGTTGGCGACGGATGTGTCTGCTCACCTATTGCACGGCAGGCCGGATCGGGAGAGAATGTTTTTTTTTTTTTTTTAATGTTCTTTATTCAGTAAAGTTTATATATTACAGTAAATGGGTAATTTTTTGGCCATCACACTAGGCACATGCCCGTGTTGTAGTGGTGTTGTTGAGGGAGATCTTTTATCCTCTCGAGTTGGAATCTCTCGGAACATCGCCATGCACCGTAGTAGGATACGTCCATCGCTCCTGGACACACTACCCCCAGATTCCTACCCACCCCACGTACCTTTTTCCTTCCCAGAACCTCCTCTCCTTCCTTTCCTGTATAGAGTACCGGGCTATTCAGATCTGGTCAAACACGGCTGAAGCAATTTCAAGTAAAATTGAACTATTTCTCAAAGGAATGTATTTAAAAAATAATCGGAACGTAGCTTCGAACAAGTATACCGTCAATGGAACGTAGCCATCTATTTTAGTTTTTAAATTGAAAAAAAAAAAAAAAAAAAAAAACTCGGTTTGACCAAGGCTCGAACCTTACCTCCCAGTGACCGAAATCAAACGCTTTACCACTAAGCTAACTCGAAAGTCGGAGAGTCCGAAATTATTTATAATATAAGACTAAACTCATGGACAGAAGGGAAGGCGATGATTTTATTAATTGGCAACAGTGTATTGTATCGCTTTCCGTATCCTGTTGCCAAAAAATAAAAGCTTTTGGTTCGTGGTTTGGCCACGGGCATGATAAAGCGCCATGTTACGGTAATGTAATTCATTATTTTAAAAGTCCCGAAAGCCTCTTTTAATACAAAATTTAAAAATATGAAAATTATTTTAAAAAATGGAGAAAGATTTTAAAATGATGTTGTCATTTCGTTTTTTCTAATAAACTTAACCTAAGTTTTGTAATTTGAATTTCAAAAAACATTGAATTTAGGGTTTATGAAAAAAGTTAACCAAAACCCTATTCTTGATTTTTTTTTAAATATACGTATGTCGCTTTAAAGAAAAATCTCCAGAGTATTTTTAAAAGTCTTCATAATTTGAAAATATTTTGTAAAACATATGTAAGGGCGGTCAGAAAAGGGTCTGATTTCTGATTTATATTTGATAAATGCTAACCCCCTGTAAATTTAAAAAATACAAAATAATTTTTTTTCCCACTAAAAAAAATATTTTTATCGTATTGCGAAATAAAATTTTCGTTAATATGAAATAATTTATGATTACATTCCACCTTGTTGAACCTTACGAGAATAGTTCTACAAGTACTCTGAAATGTGTACATTACCGCCATCTAGCGATTTTAAAAGAACATATTAACATTACGAGACTATTTGGGCAGAACTTTTCATTTGCAGTGTTTTCTTGGGTTTCACCACAACATAATTATTATTATACCTACAAGACCTATCATCACCGTATTATTTCAGTAACGAAACATTTAGGAATCATTTCTGACACGCGCCTGACTTTTCGTTCTCTTATCGATTCAGTGGCGGCTATGGGTAAGTACTTTTTCTTGGGAGGTGGGTATGTGTACCGCCGCGCCGCCTTGGAAACCATTTATTTGATAACCAACACCTCTACTATAGGTCATCAAGTGGTTCGCTACGTTTAGTGACTTAGCAGGGGTGCCCGGGTCCATGTGGTGATGTTTGTCCAGGTCTTGGCGGCTGATGCGTCTGCCCACCTGTCGTGTGTTGAGCAGGATCGAGAGAGACTGGTTGAGGGAGGCCTTTCATCCTCTCCAGTCGGAATCTCTCGCCTTGCACCTCCGTTGGAGGGATGGATTCATACGTCCGTCACTCCTGGACACGCTGACCCCCTGATTCCTACCCACCCATCATATCTATTTCCTTCCCAGAACTTTCTTTCCTTAAAAAAAACCCTCCACTACTTCCCTAAGGGAAATTATTATCCTCAGGGTCTCCTGTGTGGAGCTAATGTAAAAGAAATGTGCTACTTTGCTATGCGAATGCTAGGTTTTGTAATCTGCAACACAAAATCTTTTTTTTAATATGGGGGACCGAAGATTACTCACATGATGAAGAAAAAAATGTATGCGTTACCTTTGCATTTGAGAGTTTGTGTACTACCCTCTGCAGTGCCCCTCTAATTTTCTCACTGTAATGCTGGGACTAGATCGTCTAGAATAGAAGTTAGGAGAAAAATTGCTATGGTATTAGTGGCACATACGCTGCCAAATGAGCACATTTGCAATCCTGATGTTCTGGAACGGATTTCGCTTTATATCCCCGACAACTTCATCAGAGCTAGAGAGTACAGGCTTTTTATTTTTCCAAGAGGCAGGACCAACCTACCAATGATCATGCCTTTGGGGTGAGTGACTACACCGTCTTAAGGCTGCATTTCATGTGATTTTATTAATGTACGTACTTATGTAATTAAATTATATTAAAATTCTTAAATTTTTCTTTGCATTTACCGTTTCTCTATTTCCTTTTTCTTTAATTTCTTTTCTTTATCCATTTTTTGTTCTCTAGTTTATAAATTCATCAAAATCAAAACTAAAATTTCATGGAATGGTTGAAAAGCATACATGTTTATAATTTTTTTTTTTTTGATTTTTCTTTTTATTTTGCTTCTCTACGTTTGCATTGTTTAAAATCTATATTTACATTCATAAGCAACTTCTTGTAGGTACCAACAAAACTTGAATATATTATCCACCAATTGTGATATCAATCAAGTAAAAGTCAATATAATAGATAAAACAATAGTTCATGTAATAAATCTACTTATTCTGACTAAAACAGGTAAATTTCCTAGTTGGACAGCCAAAGATCATTGTAATATGTAATGTTTTTAACAGATAAATAAATAAATAAAATAAAAAATAAATTGAATGAATGCATGTAATATTAACTGTAAACTATTGTGAAATATAATTGGATGTACTGTTTTTCACAATAAACAATAAACAAATAATATAAATCATTATGAGGATTCAATGGTCGTAACAATCAAGAAGTGTGGATGGTATTTTTCGTTAATAGTTTCAGTCTTTTTTTAAATTATCTTCAATATTTCACAATGCCTCACAAAACTTGTGTAATGTCATATTGTGCACGAAATCTGACTTATTTATAATGAAATTGTTAAAAAAACACTGGAATAGATTGGTTTCAGCCATGCTTCTTTGAACCACAAATTTAATCCATTATATTTTGGCAAAAAGATTTATCACAGCGGTTACCTATCGCTTTCCCTACAGTTAAAAATGTGTTTTGTAATGGATCTTTTTTGATGTTTGCAATATTATTGAGTTATGTAATTTGAATTTTCTGGGTAAATTCATGACTAAAATAATTGAAATCTTAGAAAAAATGGTTAAAATTTAATCAGCTTTTACGAATTAGTCGTTTTTGATGGGCAATTACATACATAATTGCAAATTTCGAATTGTTTATGACCTTTAATTAATTCCAAGAGGACAAAGATGGTGCAACAAAAATATGATACACAACTATTTTTTTTTTTAAATTTATGGATTTAGTGTAAATTGTAAATCATTAATCTCTTCTATCGAAACCGACAATAATATACTTATTATGTACTTTATATGTTATTTAAAATAAAACAATAACTTTGTAAACACCACTTTTATTTTTATACTTTATGCCGACCGGGTTTCGCTACAACCGTAGCTTCTTCAGGGCAGTACAATCTCTACTAAAATTAATTTACATGTGTGTTTATAACTAATACATGATTTAACCAAATGGGCCGGACTCCTCAAGTAACGGAGGAAGTAGGTATAGGTGTAGATGGAGAATTGGGAAGGGAACGGGCGTGTTCTTTATCAATAGGGAACAATCTTAGTATGGGACTTTTATTTAAATTTAGTTGGTTATTAACTACCTTACTGTTAGTGTTTATGGCTTTCCTTAGTTCAAGTGCTTCTAGATTGTCTAGCCTAATACCGATGTTGTTTTTATGAATTAGTGTGGCGCCTGTATTTTTGTCAAATTTATGGTCTTTTTCGATCAAGTGGTTTGCAAATTCACCTATTGATAATATCCTATTGATAAAGAACACGCCCGTTCCCTTCCCAATTCTCCATCTACACCTATACCTACTTCCTCCGTTACTTGAGGAGTCCGGCCCATTTGGTTAAATCATGTATTAGTTATAAACACACATGTAAATTAATTTTAGTAGAGATTGTACTGCCCTGAAGAAGCTACGGTTGTAGCGAAACCCGGTCGGCATAAAGTATAAAAATAAAAGTGGTGTTTACAAAGTTATTGTTTTATTTTAAATTATAATGTCACATCACAAAGTAACTGCTTCATATGAACAAATACTTTATATGTATTTACGAGCGATTAGATATTTCTTGATGTCCTATTCTAATAAATTATCATTTTTATTACCTTTCTTCCTCGGTATTCATGTAAAGTGAAAGAGTTACATGAAAAAAAACATTTATTCTTAAAGAACTATAACTACATAACAATATTAAAATCTAGATTTTTACATTAATCTAACCACATGTAGTCAGGCAATGCACATTAAACTATACATTGAAATGATTTGTACGTATATATTATTAGATTTTGAATTTGTTCATAAGTACAATAAATATTTATAAATATTATTTTATTCAGGTCATCACTACATGATAAATATCTGTCAATCATTTTATATAATTCTGTATATTCACAGGGAAGTCTCAAAACATTATTATTGGTTGAAATTTGTCGTTGACAAGCTCAACATTCACAATGATTTTTTTATGGTGTAAGTTTAGTTTCAAGTCAACATAATATTAAATTATTTTTTAATTTTAACATTATATTTATTTTTTTATTATTTTGTAGAAAAGGCCTCATCAAAAAAGACTTCACCTTCAGACTTTTCAATCATGAATTTTGGCAGGGAGATTCCTAATTCTTTATCGTATATTGGGACGGTGTCTGCCCAGAAGGCGCCCCTCGACTCTGCTCCGGCAAACTCTGCGGGGTCGGCAATGTCATCTAACACAGGTTCTTCATCAGTTGCTCTCTTTTTGTTGCTGTGCCTTTTTTGATTTTTGGTGTCCCGTTTGACAACAGCGGAGGTGCTTGGGGCGGTCGATGTCAGAACAAATGAACTGATCTTGTCGGTGGGCAAATGATCTCTAGGTGATGCCGGAGTGCTCTTAGAAACTTGCCCAAACTTTTTGATGGGTTGATTTTTCTTTAGTGCAGCGGGCTTTCCTGCTCCCACTGTATTCGATGTCAAAGCAACTTGATCTCGTGTGGAGGAGGTGGCGGGTTTGGAAGCCACCACATTGCTGGCTGCTCCTACGGCTCCACCATTCTTATTTTCTGGCTTCGTGTTAAATTCTTTACTTTCTTTGTATGCTAGGTGAGTGCTTTTTGGTGCGGATTCTGATATAAACATGCATTCCTCGTTTTTCATTCCATTATTATCAGTACATGAGAAGCACGTCATCTCTCCTTTCAAGGTCTTGGTGCATGCAGATCTGTCTTTGTTGGCAAATTCAGCAAGAACAGTCTCTACATTATTTTTTTCCTCATTGTTCGTGAAGAATCCAGCAGGTGAGTTATTGTCATAGTCATAATCAGCATTATCGGCGTTATCATCATTATCAGCATTTTCATCGTCTTCCTCATCACTTTCCTCGTCTCCATCATAATTGTTGTAATCACCATCATCTTGTTGGAATGCCGTGTAGTGCACGGGTTCTGTTGCGGAAGCTTTGGGAGAATTAATAGATGGAATGTAATCATTTTCCTTATTTTTGTTATTGTTTGGGCCACTATTGCGGATACTCTGATGTGTGTTGCGGTTACTATTTTGTCTGCTCGGTCTCTTCACGGGTCTGGAGTTATAATTACTTTGGAATTTTTCAGAACCTCTTAAAGACGTTTTCCCCTTTTCTGCGGAGGATCTGTCCTGAGTTTGTGCTCTTTGTGGTTCTTTGAAATTACTGGATTTAATTGTTTCTTGTTCTCGTGGCTTTTCTGTCGCTGTTTTGGATTCAGCATTTTTACTTTCTTCTTCCTCTTGCTTTTCTGGATCATCGCTATCGAACTTTTGTTCCCTAACAAATGCGTATTTGTTATTTTTTGGCTCAGAGACGTAAGAACACGATTCAAAGTTTCCTCCAGTCTTTGGGTTCAGACACACCATGCAAGTCATGGTTTCTTTTTCTACTTTTTTGCAGTTTTCTGGATTTTTCTGTACTTCTTCAGCTTGTTGTTCGGACAGATTCTTAATCCGCGCATAGTCATCAGCTCCGTACTCTTCATCGGAACCGTAATCGTATTGCTTTTGTTTGCCCTCCTTATCGTCATAGTAACTGAACTCGGGTGAATCGTAACTTTCGCTCTCGTCGAAGTCTTTAGATTTGGATTTGTAGCTGGGATATCCGTATTCGTCAGTAACTCGTTCTTGTTGTTTGCGCCCTTTTTGCTTTCCTTGTCTCCGATTTCTGGTTGACTGACCCGAATACCTTTTGTAACGAAGGACCTTTGGGTCCATACTGGCGATCTGCCCATAGGGGTGGCTTCCAGAAAAACCAGATATATATTGGAAGGATTCTGACGGAGCATAATAGTTATCCTGGTTTTGGTAACCGTACCTCTTATAAAGACTCAAGTGATCTTCCTGGGCACGCGGAGAGTCACTTGGGAAACCACCATAGTAGCTCGTCTTTCCAGAAGGAGCCTGTTGATTGTCGGCCTTTGACTTCGGCTTCTTATAATTGAAATCATGATTGGTCTCAATATCAAACTGAAGTGGGGCATTAGTGATGGCCGAGGACTTCGATGTTGCTTGGGTTGCCTGAATTTCCACAGCTTGGCGGTACTGCTTTGGTCGAGAAACCGTTCCTGAAGCTACGTTTTCGCCGAACTGAGGAACAAATCCAAAGGCAAACTTCTTTTCTGATGGCTCTCCTTGGAAGTACTCTTGACCCTTTTGTACAATTTTTGACTCAGAGCTTCCAAGGTCAAAAATTGCCTGATATTTTTGTGGGATGTTATGGGCTGCTGCTTCAACGAGACCTGATGACAAATAATGCATTGTTTTTTATTTTTCAAAATTATTTTATTAACTTTTTTCAATTAGAGAGGCGGGTATGGGTACCGCTACCCCGGGAACCATTTATTGGATGTGGTTCACTACGTTTGGTGATTTAACAAGGGTGAGATTTGACTAGGTGTTGGCACTGAATGCGTTTGCCAACCTAAAGCGACCAAGCCCGGTCAGTGGTTGAGTGGGCATAGCGCTTGGGTCCCACCCGGGCGTCGCATATTCGATTCCTCGGCTGGCTAAGTCCTCCATCACAACACAAGCAACATTTTCGGCTTTCTGTGGTGGTAGTAGGAGATTTTCAAACATTGTTGGGTTATTCGTAACCCGGGAATGTTTGTCTTTCTTTAAAAAAAAAAAAAAAGCGTGGCGGGCCGGATCAAGAGACTGTTTGAGGGAGACCTAACTTAGTTCTCTCCAGCTGGACTCTCGACCGACTGCATTGCACCGCAGTGGGAGGGATGAATTCATGCGTCACCCACACCTAATACCTTTTTCTTTTCCAGAACTTCCTCACCTGCCTTGCCCTAAAAAGACCATGCACACATCATCCCCAATGATGACATAGGCCCTGAGGGATGTTTTTTCTCAGAGCCTCCTGTGTGGAGCTAATGTAAAAAAATAAATAAAAAGCTACTTTAAAAAAAAAAATTGACTTTTCAGGTAGGTATCTAACTCCATATATATTATAGGAACGCGGAAGGCATATTTTAGGAAGGAACATGTGTAGGTAACGGTCCCAATACATGTGGAATATTTCAACAAAAATGTAACAGAACATAATATTAGTACAATCTAACTGAAGTTCAAAAACGGAAGCCGTGGGTAATCTAGAGGTAGTTGATGGAAGCATATAATATCTATAGAGAAATAAAATAAGGTACCTACAAAAGCTTTGATAATATATATTATATGTATTTCAGATACTGTTGCGAATGAGACTAGATAAAAGCCGATAAAGTGTTGCCGAGTTGATGGTTAATAAAATTTTAACTCAAAAACATCAATTTCTATACTTTCAAGGATGTATTCACGAATCACTACATAGTTAGCGTTAAATTCACCTCCTACAAGATGAGTTACATGTATTTATATAAAAAGTGTAAATAATATAGGTAGTAAAATACTATGCATGAATTGTATACGCTTCGTTTAAAAAAAAAATTTTCATGGAAAAGAATACACAATTTTCCAATATATCACATAAGTTCTGTGAAACGCGGATATAGGAGTGATTATATGTAGATATAATGTTATAATTATTTATCTCTACAGCATAATTTAGTTCTTATTAGAATCTCGTGGAAATGCATGAAAACTCGCTTAGCTTCACTATTTGCTAAAAACACCCCCAAAACAGTAATCAAAATAATATCCGTATTTTTGATGGTCTTGAAGACTTGAAAGATGATTTTGAAAATTTGGGAGTTGAAGAGATGATTTTAAAGAGACTTAAAGAGATGATTTCACTTGAAGAGATGATTTGACTTAAAGAGATGATTTGACTTGAAGAGATGATTTGACTTAAAGAGATGATTTTGAAAATTTAGGAAAGAACTATATAAATAGATAATTTACCATAGGAGCCCCCTACAAAGAGGGGTGAGTAGTCCAAAGCGGCGGCAAAGCCGCTCTCGTCGTGGCCCCCATCGCCCCCATTGCCAGCCCCATCGTCATCCGCAGAGTAATCGCTGTACGAATAATCATAATACTGTCCCACGGAGTACTGAGCGGCGCAAAGAAATGTCACCTGCAAAATTCCAATCAAACTTTATTTTAAACAACCATTTTATTCACTTTATTTATGTTTTAGTATAGTCTTCAAAAAACACGTACCATAAACGTTATTTTACTGACGAAATTCATTTTATCTCGTTTGGGAATAATCCCAATAGCGTAATAGAAACACGACCACTTCACGTTACTGTCATTCGAAACACTTTCATGAAAGTAACTGCTAAAAGCTGTAACAGAATCGTTTTATAGTCGTGTTTTGTAATAGATTTTTTGCATCAGTATTGTTGCTGTATTTAGCGAAGTGAAAGAGCTAGGGCAATGAAGCGAGTAGCGAGTGCTGTAATGAAGCGTAGCCAGCTTCGATCTGTGGCCAGATGATTTACCAACGAGACGTGTAGAGCTGTAGAATAGAAGGTTCTTCAATATTACTGATGGCTTTTTCCTATTCAGCCTTCTTTAATACCAATGTTCTTCGCACCCTTGGCCCAGACCGTGGCCAAGACTCATTTGGTCGCGCAACGTCTTTCTGGAATGTCCCCAATTTCATATTCCATCGACTTACGCCATCGTATTGCTTTCTCATTCAACCGAAGCCTTCTTCTATTAATCTTGTTCATTACCCTTACATCTTGATTACACTTACATCTTGATTACACTTCATTACACTTACATTAGTCAGTGGTTGAGGGGGCATCGCGTTTGGATCCCACCCGGGCGTCCCGTGCTCGATTCCTCGGCTAGGTAAGTCCTCCATCACAACACAAGCAATATTTTCGGCTGTCTGTGGTGATAGTAGGAGATTTTCAAACATTGTTGGGTTATTCGTAATTCGGGAATCTTTGTCTTTCTTTTTAAAAAAAATAAAAATAAAATAAAAATCTTTACTATTTTTCTTGATAGAATTTACTTATTTTGATTAAGAAGTCGAAATATATCTTATTGTTATTTGAGGGCACTAAACTAGCTCTCTATCGACCAACCATTGAAAATACTGATAGAACAAATAATGAAGGAATACGATTCAGTGGGGATTCAAATTCAAGAGGCAATCAATTCAATTTTCGCCCGCCCGTATCCTCTACATCAACGATACTCAACCTTTTTTCTCTTCGGGCCACATACATGTATTTGTAATTTGTATTTAAATTACAACAAAACAATACTTTATGCAAGAAATGCTGTTAAAATTTGCTATTAGGTACCTGGCTAACCAGTGACATTAACCAGTTTTTATGTTTTACTACCTTTTTGTTTCGCCCTGCGTGTCATTTTCCTTCGTCCCATTCTTTTTCCGCCTCCTATTCCTCTTCCGCTTCCCTTCACGCGTTTCCACTGTCACAAATTTCATAATGCCAGAGTTCACCAGTATCTATATATATATATAAACCTTCGTTGATATGTTCACAACAACTCACCAAAGTTTCATCGCAATCGGATAAACGGTTTAGCAATGCATAATTTTATGATGCCAGAGCTCACTATTGTATACATAAACCATTGCAAGCATGCACACATCAAGTCTACAAAGTTTCATAGCAATCGATTGCTAATGCATAATTTCATGATGCCAGAGCTCACTATTGTATACAGAAACCATCGTGGGCATGCACACATCAAATCCCCAAAGTTTCATCTCAATCCGATGAATGGTTTAGCAACATTAAGCATATGCCCCATACAAACATACTTAAACAAACCCAGAAACAAACATATACAATACGCACGCTTAAAGCTCAAAGTTCAAAGCTCAAAGCTCAAAACTCAAAGGGCAAAGCTCAAAGCGCAAAGCTTAAAGCTCAAAGCTTAGATATTAAATACACATTAAACATACACGTTAAATAAATTTTCATTTATACAAATTTCATAACGCCAGAGCTTAACATCAGATATAGCTTGCAACCTTCGCGGGTGTGCGAACAACAAATCACCCAAGTTTCATCGCAATCGGATGAACGGTATGGGAGCGCATAACATATGAACAAACAAACAAACATACAAACAAAGAAACAAACAAATAAACAAATAAACAAACAAAAATTGATTTTTCTATATAAGAATATAATTGATGCGATGGTTTCTAGAAGTGGTTTTTTGGGAATCAATCTAGTTTGTGCAAATATCAACACTCTTACACATCTGCCCTGATGATTGCCACTGTATCGCTGTCCGAAACGTTGGCTAAAGAAGGAGGTAGCGTAACACGGCTTAACACCCCAAAAACAAATAACGAAAATATTTTTGGCCGTGAAAATCTAAAAAAACATTTCTCACTCTTATACCACATCCATAATGACAATCCTTTTCGGGTTCAATCCGTGTCACTATATGTGCGTCAAAGTCGAAACGAATCTCAAGATATGTGAAATTTAGAATTTTTACAAAATTAAAAAAAAAATCAAGTTCCTGATAATAAAGTGCTAGGGCCGCACAAAAAAGCCCGGCGGGCCGCAGGTTGAGTATGGTTGCTCTACATGCATATATCATTGACCATTATAAACGACAGCCCTGACTGATTACAAAGAAATTTATTGGGCAGTATCATTGAATTATTCCTAGCCAGCTAAATTTGCCGATCCTTTTAGTGATATTTAGAAACACAAGCGGTCTCTCTTGGCGATGCAGGTTACAACATTAGTCATAATTAGTGAGAACCCCCGTGATGTTAAGGTTTGAATACTTGACAGAAATCTGAAGCATTGTATTGGATGCATCGTCATTGTGATGTTGATTGCTGTGTCTAATGTCTAATGAACCGAACAAAATGTCTTCACAATTCACAACCATAAGAGAATTGATTAAAAACAAATCAATCTTCTACAATTTTGTCATCTTTCGGGCAATCCCTTTTAGCGTTGATTTTGCATTTGCAAGTTGTTACATTTTCTATTGTGTTATGTAAAATAATAATATTATATCGAGTCCAATTGATTGCATTTATTGTGAATACATTTTTTTCCTCGCTCAGAGATGGAATGTTTTCTTGTCGAGTCTTTTGATTGCGAAATATAACTTTCTTAGACATTCCGTTTACGCATAAGAAAGAAATTTCACGGGGCTTTAAACTGTGGCAATCTCAATTAACTTACGTAATTTAACAACGGTTTTTCAAGGACGATCAGTCATTTGTTTACTTTTGATTTAACATAGGTTCCTACCATAACCTAAAAACACCAATATCTAGAGGAAACGTCAACCTGTCAGATAAAAAAATGTTAAAACAATTTCCGCTACACGAATTTCCCAAAACCTTAAGTTTTTAGTAACGCTTACAGGCGGTACGATTGTTTTATTCGTATTTTGTTGTTTGTAATATAGATTTCTAAGATCATCCAGTTATGAAACAAATTAACCGAGAATTAAAAATGCTTGACGCTATCTCTAAATACTTGCCTTGTTTTGCAACACGGTGACTTAATTTCTTCTTGTGGTATTCTCGAGTATTATTTGTCAATAATTCACAATGGAAACATTAATGGATTATTATCATCATCGAAGATTGTTGCGTAAGCGCTAATTCTTTTACCTAGTTTTTTTTGTGGAACCCATTGAACCAAATTTTAGGTGTTTTGCTTGGAAATTTGAAGGCTGAAGGAAGTACCTACGGAGGGGAAGCAAATCGGAAAAAGAAAGTCTAAAAAGCCAGGTCCCTCCATAATCTGTGTGCTTCCTTTCTTCCCCTACCATCTTTCAGCTTCATAACATTCTTCAAATGGGGAAAGCTTTGGACAGTTGGGACGTATGAATTTTTTTTTAACTCATTCCATATGTTTTACACGATCTTTCTTTACTTAGTTACACGATGAAAATACAATTTGGCGAGTATGCAGGAACTATTTATTGGATAACCAACACCTCTACCATAGGTCACCCCAAGAGGTTCGCTACGTTTGGTGACTTAGCAGGTTTACAACTGTGTGGGAGGCCGGATTGAGGGAGATCTTTTGACTTCTCCAGCAGAACTCTCAGCAGGATTTGGACAGCAGTGGAAGGGATGAATTCATTCGTCCGTCACTTCTGGACACACTGACCCCCAGACCCACCCCTCATACCTTTTTCCTTCCCAGAACTTCCTCACCGTCCTTTCCCTAAAAAGACCCTCCACACAGCATCCCCAAAGATGACATAGGCCGTGAGGGTAATTATTTTCTCTTAGGGTCTCCTGGGTGGAGCTAATGTAAAAAAAACACAATAAAAGAAATCGCACATTTTTTTATAATTTCTATGTTTTATTTTACTGTAAATTTTATATTGGTAAAGAAATTACCTAACATGCAGACTTACCTGGTAGAATCTAACATAAGTGGCCATCACATAAATTACGTCACACCTTAAGGAGGGGGGGGGGAGTAGAGAAGTGTAACATTGTGACATTGTGTGACAAGGGGTATGGGGGGGGATCAGCTCTGTGACGTCACATGTAAAAAAATGTTGAACTACTGTTTTGATTATTTTTAGATGTAAGATTTCAAAATATGTGACGTTGCACTAGGGGGGAGGGGGTCTCACAAATGTGACCAAAAAAATCATGAAATTCATGTGCGTAATTCATGGATGGCCTCTAATTATATAGGCATAATATAGTTGAAGTATATTTTTTAAATTTATAATAATTTTATTACAAGAGCTATGTATATTAGCCGGTATTGTGTTGATATATTAAATTGTATTATTCCACGCTTATTATTTTTATTTATTGTATTTTTGTTGTGTTAAAACCACACAATCAGGTTTATTATACAAAAAGGTTTATTGTTTTATTGTGCGTTTGAAATCAACGGTCCATTTTATTAAACGATTGAATGCACTATTCACGATCGCGGAAACGTTTTTTTCTAAAACTGCAATGGAATAAAATATTGTGTAACCAACTTACTTCTTGAATCGAAAATGTAACAATGTCTGAATTATTGTAATTGATCGGTTAGTGATTGAGTGATTCCACCCCGGCGTCGCGGGTTCGATTCTAAGCCGGCTAAGTCTTCTATATTCGCAACATCTTCCGCTTATTCGTAGCCTAGGTATGCTTTTTTTACATTAGCTTCATACAGGAGGCCCTGAGGAAAATAATTTCCTTCAGGGTCTACGTCGTCTTAGGGTATACTGTGTGTAGGATCTTTTTAAGGAAAGGAAGGAGAGGAAGTTCTCGAAAAATGTATTAGAGGTGGGTAGGAAACGGGGGTCAGTTTATTCAGGAGGGACGGAAGTACGAATCCATCCCTCCAACTGAGAGTCCTGCTGAAGGTCAAAAGGCCTCCTTTAATAAGTCTCTCTTGATCCGGCCCGCCACGCAGCAGTAAGGCAGACACATCCACCGCCAAGACCCGGACAAACCTCACCCCATGAGCCCGAACATCCCTGCTAAGTCACTATAGTCGCACAGGTCGGGGTGATCGACGGCAGAGATGTTGGTTATATTGGGTCCTTACATATGAAATTGGCGTTTTGCCGTACTGGCAACTTTGATCTCAAATATCTTCTCTTTGGTTAGGAATTCCAAATTCAAATTTATACAGCTCCTGTATTTGTTATTCGAAAATTATAATTCATTTGTTTTTTCCTTAATTGTTTTTTTTCTTTGCGTCACTTAGTTTACAAAATGGAAAACTTGAAATATCGCGTTATTTACGAGTACGAGTTCCACCGTGGCACCAGTTCTGCAGAAACGGCTCGAAGGATTAAGGTTAAACGTCACGCGCGTTATAATCTACGCATTCATAGATGGCGCCAATCAAATTATTTTCAGTTTTTAATGCTTTTTGCACGTTACGCTTCAAAATATTAAAGTAAATTAATTGTTCGCGCACGTATACATTTAATTAGAATATAAATAAATATAATTGTCCAAGAATAAACCCAAATCTTTCTAGCAAGGCTGAAAAATACATTATTGGATTGAGTCATCGATACAAAATTGAATTTTTCAGCCTTTCTTGAAAGATTTGGGTTTATTTATGGACAAAACTATTTATTTATATTCTAATTAAATATGTACGTGCGCGAACAATTAATTTACTCTAATATTTTAAAGCGTAACGAGCAAAAAGCAATAAAAACCGAAAATAATTTGATTGGTGCCATCTGTGAATGCGTAGATTATAACGTACGTGACGTTTAACCTTAAGGTTAAACGTCACGCACGTCATAATAATTTTGGGTTTTTAATGCTTTTTGCACGTTACCCTTTAAAATATTAAGGTAAATTAATTATTCGCGACCGTACATATTTAATTAGAATATAAATAAATAGTTTTGTCCATAAACAAACCAAATCTTTCAAGAAAGGCTGAAAAATACAATATTGGATTGAGTCACCAATACAAAATTGAATTTTTCAGCCTTTCTGGAAAGGTTTGGGGTTGTTTATGGACAAAACTATTTATTTATATTCTAATTAAATATGTACGGTCGCGAACAATTAATTTACCTTAATATTTTAAAGGGTAACGTGCAAAAAGCATTAAAAACCCAAAATAATTTGATTGGCGCCTTAACCTTAAGGTTAAACGTCACGTACGTTATAATCTACGCATTCACAGATGGCACCAATCAAATTATTTTCGGTTTTTATTAATATTTTCGGTTTTTATATTATTATCTTAATATTTTAAAGGGTAACGTGCAAAAAGAATTAAAAACCCAAAATAATTTGATTGGCGCCATCTGTGAATGCGTAGATTATAACGCACATAACGTTCAAACTTAATGATGTGTATCGTGACGGTGATGCAAAAGAAAAAACAGTGCGTTTTTGGTTCCAACGTTTTCGTTCTGGAAATTACGATAACGAAGAGTTGAAGGCTATTGTGGAAGCGGATCCATCGCAAACCACGTCCAAATTAGCTGCAGGCTGCGGTGTAGTGATAAAACTGTTTTAATCCAAAGCAAATTGGGAACGTGAAAAAGCTCCCATACAAAACTCCCATAAGCTCCCATACAAAGTTCCTCCCATACAAAACGCTAATTTCATATGTAAGGACCTAATATTGTACAATTAATAGTTGTTGGGGCAGCGGTACCTATACCCGCCTTCCAAATTGGGCTGTTAAATATTAAATCTATTTTTCAAGCAGCTTAAAACCCTCGAAAGGTGATCTCAAGCGTCGTGAAATTTGAACAATTTTTATAGTATTTCTGGAATTTTTATTTTTTATCTACATTTATATTACTGCATTTATTTTCTGCTTGGTACGAAATTTTCATCACGAACTATGGAGCTTTATGTCATCTATTTAACTGGCAAAACCGAGGACAATTAATTGCATAGAAAGTCGGATAGAAAAACTAGGCAGTTAAGAAAAAAACATAATGTTTACATACAATTATTTTATTTGACTTCCTGTTATTCATTACTTGTAAAAGTTCGCACCTGGTTTTATATATAAGGTAAGGTATTAATATTATTTAT
The DNA here is from genome assembly GCA_917563855.2 of Limnephilus lunatus. Lineage (NCBI taxonomy): Eukaryota > Metazoa > Arthropoda > Insecta > Trichoptera > Limnephilidae > Limnephilus > Limnephilus lunatus. Next base: position 69,321,944 of record OU830598.1, on the reverse strand, counting down.
TTTCTTATAATTTAAAATAATAATAATTAAGGTAATAAATAAATATTCAATTTATTAAAATAACTTACTGAAGGGTATAAACTTCTTTGTAACATTAAACCACTAAAGAAGATAATATTAAAAAAACTCAATAGTTGTCTCCAGAGATACATAGCACGTGAGCCCCTTCCAACTAACAAGTAAGTTCATAAATTCTTGAACATCGATAGGATGGACAGAATATTCCATTATGGCCTGGATTGATTTCATGTGCTTAATTTTGACCTTTTGATTGCTTAATTTTTTTATTTTTTCGTGCGTTGTGTGGCTCGTCTGGAGGTAACTTATGAAAAGGAACAGAAAAAAATAATTCTTGAGTAGAATGTTGTAATTCTTTTTTTTACATGAGCTCCACACAGGAGGCCCGAGGAAAATGATTCCCCTCATAGCCTATGTCATATTTGGGAATGCTGTGTAGGGAGTCTATTTTGGGAAGGAGGAGAGGAAGTTCTGGGAAGGAAAAAGTATGAGGGGTCGGTAGAAATCTGGGGGAGTGTGTCCAGAAGTGACGGACGTATGAATCTATCCCACCCACTGAGGTGCAAGGCGATGTTGCAAGAGTGTGCTACTGGAGAGGTCAAAATGTCTCCCTCTACCTCCTAAAAGGTTTCCCGATTCGGCCTGCCACGCAGACGGTGGGCAGACGCATCCGCCGGTAGGATTCGAACAAACCTCATCCCATGAACCCGGTAAAGTCACTAAACGTAACAAACTACTTAGGGTGACTTATGGCAGAGGGGTTGGTTATCCAATAAAAGGTTCCCGGGGCGGCGGTACCCAAACCAGCCTCCAAAATTGAAACATGATATCGATAAAAATAGTTAGCTTTCAATAGCACAATTGGCTCGAGTGTTATCCCAGTAAGACCTAACGATCTGTGTTCGATCTGAGTTGCGACCTTTACCTTTTCATTTTCTGTTTAATTTTTCAGTGAGATTTGTTAATATTATCTACTTCGATGATCAAGTAATAAATAAAATAAAACATTAGTTTAGTTTCCATGTCATTTAAATAAGTATTATAGGACAGTTATTTAAATAACAATTAGAGATTTGTTAATATTATCTACTGTAATAAATAAAATAAAACATTAGTTTAGTTTACATGTCATTTAAATAAACAAGTATTATAGGTTATTTAAATAACAATTGTGCGATAGGAGATCAAAAATCGTGTTCAATATTTAGTGAAGAATCATGTTCAATAATTTTCGTGGTTCTTTTAGTGCGATTGCTCTTATTATTAATTCTTCTCTTGGGGATCTCGTTTTTGGACATTCGGAAATACTTGAGCAGCTGGCGTTTGTATTCTTCTGCGTTGAAGTCCAGAACCAACCTGACGTTGCTGGTTGATACATTCACATTTGCGCGGAAATAGTCTACGAGGACACCTCCTCTCGCCTCTCCTGAAAATATCAAATCATTTTAACGGGACGTACGCAACAGTATCATTATACATGAGTAAAAGAAATACCGAAGAAGAGCCATGAATCGTTCTCCCAACGAACACCAAATCGAATCTACACGCAGCCACGCACTTTCATTGTTTCAGCCGCTTTAATAGTCCGTGTGCAATTTGATCGAACTTGACAACGCGTAGAAACGGGTGGTTCGTTCGACAGGTTCATCTTTCTTGTTCTGCTTTGTACCTTGTTCTACCGATGTTTAAATGGAAGATGCTCCAAAGAATTTGCGTCGTTGATTCCTTCGACACCGTATTATGGAAACATGTCAAACGCGTACCCAGCATTTGAACGTGTCATTTCCACGACTCGTTCTTGAGATCAACAGCTCGGCTTTGGAACAATTTACAGGCGATGGAACATACCCATTGCTCAGCTACAGTCTGATTCCAATATTGACATAAATTCGAATCGATCAATCTTTTAAATACGTTTCGTTTCAGAAGGCATGTAAAATGCTAAAAGCTAACGGAAATCTATCTTGGGAACATTAATTTCCTTGAAATCATTTAGGGTGGCAAAATTATTTCACTCAATTATTAACTACCAATTACAGATGATTGATATCTGAAACAGACTGTCTACCGAAGACCGATGTGAAACTGGTTCTATTGGAATATCGACCATCTATTTTATCAACATCAGGCACTGGAGATGTACAGGGAACTGTCAACAACTGGGTGTGCTCAACTTTCCAAGAAGCTTTCTTCCAGTAGGTACTTCATGTCTCGGTCGGATATTTTCTGAAGAGACTACGTTTAATAAATTTACCGCATGGAACAGCCGAGACCCTGAGAGGCCGGATTTCCTTGATCGTGTCAGGCCAGATGTAAGAAGCTGCTGCCATTCCGTCTCCCTGGAACCAGGATGGGCCGGGGTCTGCCGCTTCGGCTTTGTTCAGGAATCGAATATCATCGCTGTCGACCTTCCCTAACACATTCCTTCGCCAATCCTAGAATTTTATAAAAACATCATTAGTAAACAGGAACGAAACACAAATCCGCGATGAAGTAACCCAATAATTACTATTTTTGGCAGTCTTTGCGCGTAAAATATAAATGATTGATCAATATATCAGGGACTTTGGGGTAACAATGGATGTCAAATTAAACTTTATCCAACACACTGATGAAATAATTAACAAAGCCAATAAAATGCTGGGATTTATAATTCGTAGAGCAAAACCTTTCCACAACATAAACACTCTATATTCCCTTTACACCTCATATATTCGCCCGCACTTGGGACACTGTACACCGATCTGGACTCCTTTGTACCAAGCCCATATTGAAAGAATAGAAAGAATTTAAAAAAAAATGTTTAAACACTTAAATTATAAATTCAAATTACACTTCTCAAATTATACCGAATCCATTAAATTTAACAATTTCTAATCCATCCAAACACGACGTTTAATTTTTGATCAAATCCTATTGTTTAAAATTCTAAACAATGGCCTGGACTCACCAGAACTTACCAATTTAATAAATTTTCATATTCCGTCAAGATCAACCCGGCAATCCGATTTATTTGATTTACCCTCTTGTAGAACAAACATTAGAAAAAACTCCCCAATTCCTCGTGTATGTGCACAATATAATACAAAATTTCACAGCATTGACATTTTTATTAAAAAACCTAAAGAAATATCGATATGAAGTAACACGTACGATCGATTATTAATATGAGAATATATCGTGAGCATCTCCTATCCTTTTCCTATATTCCTCTTCCTCTCCCCTTCTTATAACCCAAAATTAATTATAATATAACAAAACTTCATTTCCGATGTACTTTAGCATAAGAAACCTCTGTGGCTTGACTCCAGTTCAATTATATATTTATCACTGTTTATGTGTTATGTAAAAGCTGTTTGTTTCTTACAAATAAATACAATACAATTTTCCAACGTTTGCCAGAAATTGGAACACATTATCAAAGCTTCCTAACCATGAACTCAAATGAAACTAATTGAGCGTGAAATCATCGTAAGATACTACAAACTACAAGCCTCAAAGATTGCGGTGTACTGATCATATACTGGTCATGGTCAGTGAACAGGATACCATCGACCAATGTGAGGTTTAACGTTGTGCTCTGTGCGATTTTTGAGCAAAGCGTGCATTAAAAGAACTAGACTTTCGACTTCGACCCGAGGTGACAAAATGCGATAGGGCTTCGGGTATGGAATTTTTTTTTGTGGGCCGTACACGTCTTGGAAATTCGTGTGGTACGTTGTGTCTTGCAGTTCATATATCAATATAAGATGTCCGGTACGAAGATCAAGTGGGTGAAGTGAAAGTGCCCTAGTGGATGATGTTGCACACCGTGGGAGAAGTGAATTGAAGATGTACAAGAAGGTTGGGGCATAGTGGGAAGGTCTGAGGACTGGAGAAGATTGACTAGATTCAGTGGAGAACTTTTGCGAAGGAAGCCAAATCCCATTCAGGGATACTTTCTTTTTATTACCATTTTGAGTAGGAAGTAGATCTATCGACGGTTTATAGCTTCTGTTTAATTTATTATTATTATTTGTTATTAAATAATCCAAGATGAAATGTTTGATGACTCCTTAAATAACATCTTTTAGGAACATTAATGGGAGTATTATTAGTTAATAATGGTTGCAAGCTTGTTGTGAATAATTTTGTACATACCTACATATAAAGTCAGTAGATTGTCTTGTTATGAAATAAAAATGTTGTAGTCGTTCCGCATAATATTCCACAATTGAATGATTAGTCTTAGGGTATTTTTTGTACAGATTCATTAGAATTGGCATATTTCATGTAATGTGGGTTCCATATAATACTTCTATATTCTAATTTACTTCTGACTAATGAATTGTATAAGGTTATAATTGATTGGGTGTTTTTGAATGGTTCTGATATTCTGTGAATGAGTCCCAGTATTTTTAATGATTTACTTTTAACATCTTTTGAAATATATATTCATCAAACATAAATTTAGAATCATGAGTAATGCCTAGACCTCTTATGATATTAACTTAGTACTTATTAATGTTCATAATCCTTTCTAAACCTGATATGATTTTATATTTTCACGGCCAAAAGTATATTATCGTTATTTATTTTTGGAGTTTTAGGCCGTGTTGCGCTACTTCCTTCTTTGGCAAACGTTTCGGACAGCCTTACAGTGTCCATCATTAGGGCAACGTTGACTAAAGAAGGTAACGCAACACGGCATAACACCCCAAAAATAAATAACGATAAGTTTCTATAAATGTATCGAGTGTAACTTATAATATAACATTTATCTACACAACACCGGCTCCTAAGCGCATCAAGGTCATTTATAACCATATCATGATCAAAGGCTTAGGAAATTTTACAGTTAATCTTTAGATCATCAGCAAATATGACATAATAACAAAGCAACATTGAGCCAAGATAATTAATGAATTTTAAAAACAGTAAAGTGCAAAGATTGGACTGCTGAGGTACGCCTGTACGACTGTTCCCAAATATGATTTAAGCCATCTAAATAGGTCACAGTTATTGGTAATTCATTGTCAGGAAAATCGGATAAGGCCTGAAAGAGGTCATAGGATCCTGACAGCCAAGAAAGGAGATGTAAGAAGAAGCAATGTATTGTTTCTAAAGGTTTACCATTGATATGTTGGCGTTGACGACAGCATCCCAAGGAAACATTCTGACTTTCGTGTAGTGAGATTTGGTGAGGACTATGAACAGAGCCTCGGGATCTACGAGTGCGTTGAACTCTATGCCTGGTCTCACGTTTCCGATTCCTGAAAAGAACGTACATTATTCAACAATCAATACAACGCCTTAACCAACTCGGCAATTATTAATTTACGTCATTTGTGTAGATCTCGTATTGTTATCCTGGGTTCGATTTTCCGTTGTGATGGTTATTTTTTTATTATTTTGTTTTTTTTCTGTTTCATGTTTCGTTTAGATTTATTAGTATAATTTTCTTATTCAATGATTAAATAAAATTACATTGATGGATACAACCTTCAAAAGTTATTAAAAAAGTTATACCGAAAAGTTATAATTATGTTTCTCTCTAAAGTATAAGGGCATGACGTGGAATACAATATTTGAAACATAATAAAAATACAATGTATGGTCCAGCCGTTACGAGCTTCTTCTCTGTAACACCTTTTCTGTTATATACTTTGTTTATGAGAAAGTAGGAGAGTTTACAAAGTTATAATACCTTAACCAAAGTTATTTACCTCTAACGCTGCCTCCGAGGATGACCAAATTCTTCAGCTTTTTTATAAAGTATGGGTCCAATTTGATCGCTAGGGCAATATTGGTCAGGGGGCCTAGTGCCATTAGAGTAATTTGACCTGAAATCAAATAAAACATCATGTTAGTCAAATTAATTCCGGATAACAACCTTATTTCATATGCGCTTATTACAAACGTTCGTTGAATTGGCTACACGTTAAAAGCAAGTTAAGGAAAAGCTCTACGAAGCAATACAAAATCTGATCACTTAGAAATAAGTCGGTAGCTTTAAATAAATCAATTAAATTAAACAAGTAAATTCTGCACAATGCTACAATAACCGATTTCCTCCGAGCTTTCTCGCCAGCAAGTCACTAACGGAAGCTTTCAGATCAATGTGAGATTTACGAGGTATTTTCGCTTTTTTTTATATTCAGGATACCGAAAGCATTTTTGTTTTATTTTAAAACGACTTCGAAAAGGATGTGGTTCTCAATTCAACGTTTATTTTTTATTTTTTATGTTTGTTACCTCAGAACATTTGATTGGGCGAACCGATATTGATGATTCTTTTTTATTTGAAAGCTGGTGTTTCCCGTATGGTCTCATTTTAATTTGTTTCAGATCTGACAACGGGATCCACGAGAAAATCATATATGTCTTAAATTTCCAATAAGAATGTGCTCGACAAATGGACGAATAACTCAGTATTACGCCAACCGATTTCGATGGTTCTTTTTTTTAAGCAAGACAAATTAGTTAGTGTACTTCAAATTCAATAAAAATCAAATAATAAACAAAAAATTTAACAAAATAAAAAATGACTTAAAAAAAATGCACTAAAAAGTAAAAAAATAATTTCGTATTCTTCTACAACTATAATAATCCACTTACTTTTTCTACTCATCAATATGTAGGTACGATTGTTATTTTTGGAGTCGGTGTCAGCCGTTTGTCAGGTAAGTTTGTAACTGCATACATAGTTATAGGTGAGATGTGCTTGTGTCGCACGCGCGACAAACCTACCATGGCTGACACCGACTCCAAAAATAACAATCGTACCTACATATTGATGAGTAGAAAAAGTAAGTTGATTATTAAGTTGTAGAAGAATACGAAATTATTTTTTTGTGCATTTTTTGAAGTCGTTTTTTGTTTTGATAAAATTTTTGTTTTTTTTTGTTAACGAATACATTTTCTAGAACGATAAAATATTTTTTTATTTGCCGCCAAAATGACATGTTCGTTTTTAATCTTGAATATTGCGTTTTCGATGTCACACCGGGTAACGTCGATGATAGCCGTCTTACCAGCCAGTAGCGTTTTCTACGCCATAATGAAGTTATATATCGTTTTTAAAATCAATAATTATAAATGAACATATTGAATATATGAGTAGAAGGCCTATAAAAACTGTCTTTTTGGTTATGGCATTATTGCATAATGTGGAAAATTAAGTTTTTTCAAAATGATCGTAAAACATTTAAATATTTGTGCATGAACTTCGCAAAATAAAATAAAAACACCTTTGTGGCGATATTTTTTTTTCTTGCGTTAACCGAGAATTTTGACCTTGCCGCCATCTACTAGGAGTTTTATTGTTGACGGTCCGATTCAAAATGTTGCGCGACGTAATGCATCGCCTTAAGAATTGCATTTATACACTATTCAAAAGAAGAAGATATACCTACATTGAGATGTACCTACCTACATTTTAATTTATCAGATATAGTCCAATTTTAGACTTATTTCCAGTAAGGGGTCGTCCATTAATCACGTGATGTTTTTTAGCAACTTTTTAAGCCCCTCCCACTCTGGTAATATGTGGTGAGGTTTTAGACAACCCCCCCCCCCCAAAAAAATCACGTGTATTTTTTTTGATGGAAAGATGGGTTTTCACCTTTAGAAATCGTATGTTCAATGAAAACCCCTTCCCCCCCCTCGTGATGTTTTGTGATTTTTTTATGACCCCCTCCCCTTTCGAGCCTCACGTGATTAATGGACGACCCCTAAGCCGCTCTGTTCTCCCATGAAACCCCTAATTACCCCTTCCCCTTCGTTGACCTTCCAATCCGAACACCTAAATATTTAGGGGATGTTGATATTATAAATGGGGAGGGAAAGAAGATGGGAAAGAAGTAGCTGGGGAAGTACCTGGCTATTCATATCTATTCACCGTAGACGGCGAAAGCCATTTCAAGCAACTTTTCAATTATGAATTAGATACTGAAGGTATCTTCTATGATGATATACTTTTTTATTATTTTAAATGGTTAAATTGTTAAAATACAAATCAAACAAAAAAATAATTCTCATTACCCAATATTACCGAAAATCATACTAGACCCAAACAAATATTTGTATGTCCTAAACTAAACACTTCTTCTGACTCACACCATTATACACACCAAGGAAAATGTTTCTTTAATAAAGTACCTGAAACCTGAAGTAATCAGAAACATTAATGATATAATACAATTATTATTGATCTCCATCAAAAAATATTTTAGGGAAATCAATTACGAAATTAACTGCTTCCCATATTTCCCCTTGAAAATGTGTTTGAATATAATATTATATTTAGAATGCAGTCTTAGTTAAAATAAAGATATTAATTTTTTGCCAATATAATACGGTCTCGGATACGAACAAGTTTCAGTTCTATGATGACTTTTTCATTGTACTTAATATGTATTATTTGCATTGCAGAAATGCACCTAACAGAAAAAAACAGCAAATTTGGATAATGCCAGGTCAGCGAACCTGCATTAAATATGCATAAGAACGAAACACTTCTTGTTATAAAGGTATTTTATTAAAATAATCCGCACACCACCTTTTTCATTGAAAAACCATTGTTAACAAATATCGTTTTAAAATCATAAAATATAGGGTCATACCTGTACACTGCACATGGAAAAGTTTTGCAGTTTTAGAGTAGTTTTACTACTCATGTTCTTTTAATTTTTTATTATAAAGGTATTTTTTTTTAATTTCCCAGGAATTTTCTTTTGTGATTTCAAAAGGCTAGTTTGAAACATGCTGAATGCAAGAAGTGCATACGTGTGAGTAGGTACGTAAAGAAGAATAGTAAAAGTACGTAAAGAAGAATAGCACCTCCCACACGTGCACTTCGGAGCGCGCCACTTCTGGCCGAAAGTAATGACCGATTCCATTTAGAGACCAAAGTCAACATTTTTCGCTTTACGCGATCGCTATTTTCATCTCTATTTTCATATCTACGACTTCAATTGTCATCACTGAAATTAACTATGCTGTTTGCTGTGATGCCAACTGAAATCGTAGATATGAAAATAGAGATGAAAATAGCGATCGCGTAAAGCGAAAAATGTTGACTTTGTTCTCTAATAATTGGAATCGGACTGAAAAAAGATGTCGTGTATTGTAGGCATTATACAACGGTTTACAGCGCAGTTCACTGTGAGACTTTTCTGCGCGGCGCGGCCTGAAGTGGCGCGCTCTGAAGTGTCTGTAGGGTATATAATATTTTATTAATTTTCTCAAAAAAGAAGATAAAAATTGAATCCTTGAGAGCAGGCATCCAGAATGTTGAAAGCCATATTAATAGAAACAAAGGGAGATACGACATCAAATCTGTTAATGTGTGTACGATAGTGGCGACAATTTTGTCCGTGTGTTTTTATACCAATAATGTTTCATGAATTCATGGTCCATCTCCCTTTTTTATATTTAACTTTCCTGAGGGTTTACGATTGATTGAAGATATTTAGCGTACCAGGGTTGGCGGTCACCAGTCGGATCAGCGCAGTGACGGCGTGTTCCTTCTGTATCCGGGGCAATCCCTGGTAGGTGGGCCCTCCGAAGTCCCCGAACCCATCTGTGCCGAAGAAACTATCCGTGGCCGATATGCCGAACAGAGATTCATTGGCACCCGTGTAAACTGGTATCTAGAAGTTTAAATATGATATAACACGGTACAATATTATCGCTAACATCTGCCTTACATCATTTGAAAGAATTATTACGCTAACATGTGGTACACCGTCGCTCCACGTGCTTCTATAATCGTAAGTGCTCCCATCTACGATATTGAAATAGAAACTTTCTCGTTGTCGTAAAAAAGACTTTTGAATAAGTATTTGCTTATCGTGATTTATTTTAGGGAAGACCCCTAAAATAAATCACGATTATAGCAGCACGTGGAGGAAGAGCTGCACGGAATGCAGCTCGTTGAGCCATGCAACATTTCAGACAGCCTTGCAGTATCTTTCGCAAGGGTAGATGTGATAGTAGGTAATAATAATTAGTCCTGTGAACTGTTAGTATGTACTTGGGAGAGTTGCATTACTTTTAAAAAATTGGAAATTATTTATTAAGTAGGTGGGTACATCTATTTATATTTCACTTTTGTTTTCTTGATTATGAATGCCGCGGAATCTTGGAAGTGGAAATTAACTCACTTTCTGACATCTGATCGAGCTGAAACACGACAGAGAGACTCGTTATCTATCACATTTCATTCTATCAACCTTTGGTGGCAATCAATCATAAACACATGGACAATATTGACAATTATTTTTCTAAAATTAAAATAAATTAAAGCACTTAATATAAGCAATAATTGCCGGTTTTAAAAATCCTAATTTAGCAAGGTTGGTAATGCGGTTCATTCCGATCACTGGGATGTTATGTAGGTCCAAACCTTTTATTAAAATTTAAAGGAGATTTGAAAATCACAGTTATCACAGTTAAAAAAACTATCGTTGTATCTTTTGTATTATTATTAAATCTTCTAAATACATATTCCTTCATACATGTGCTTAGAGCTTAGAGATACATACTGATATATTGATGAAATAAATAAATAAATTACCGTACCAGACGCTCATATGTTTTTCTCGTTAAATTCAAATCACAAAGAAAAGTTTTTTCGGCGTACAAACTTCCGTCTTTTAGATTTTGTCACCGTGTGATCAAATAATACCCATATGGACAGCGATTTTGTGAATTAGCATAAGTGAATAATGGCTTGCAAAATAAAACTCCCACCAGACTTAATACATTAATTGGTCTGCTGTTGATGTCAGGAAATCATGGTTAATCGAGCTTACCGTTATTTTCCGCAAAAACATAACGCTTTAAAAACGACATAAATCCCGAATTAACAGCTACCGGGTCATCAACATATCGAGTTTGTCAATATAAAACCAGTTAGCAATCAAGAGTAAAACAAATAATATAATCTTACGTCTATTCGGTTAAGCTGTTGCAGGGTCCTCAAAACGTTGATTTTAACATTTTTTAAGTTTGTATTTCCGTTGACGCAAGTGACGGCTATCAATGGAGGTCTGAAACATAAATATATAACACAATAAACTTTAACAAAATTGTGTAAATAACGTAATTAAAAAAATTATGTATAGTGCCTAAATACAGTCATCGCAAAATATTTGCACTCAGGATGGTTCAGGTGATTTCGGTATGATTGCAAAAAATACATTATTTTCCATAGGCAGGAAACGTTTTATGTAATGTCGTATTTAATTTTATTAGATTTATAGCCAGAATTGATATTTTTCAGCGGATACAGTATTAACAAATTCATTATCTTTTGTTAATGTAATAAAGTAGCAAATTTTATATTTCCTTATGCTCACAATATGTTTAATGCATAATTTTATGTTTAAATGTTTATTTCAGCATGTAAGATTTGTGATGAAATAATACCTCCAATCATTAGCTCCATACAGGAGTCCCATGAAAATATTTCCCCTCAGGGCGTGTGTCATCTTCGGGGATGCTGTGTGGAGGGATTGGAAAAGGGAAGTTCTGGGAATGAAAAGGGTGTGAGGGGTGGGTAGGAATCTGAGGGTCAGTGGGTCCAGGAGTGTCGGACGTATAAATCTATCATTACCACTGCGGTGCAAGTTAACTTTACAAGAGAGTCCTGCTGGAGAGGTCACGGTCTCACTCAACCAGTCTCTAACTATTCGGCAGTTGGTGAGCAGGCGCATACGCTTCCAAGATCCGGACAAATCTCACCCCTTGAACCCGGGCACCCCTGCTAAGTCACCAAACGTAGTGAACCACTTGGGGTAACCTATGGCAGAGGTGTTGGTAATCCAATGAATGGTTTCCGTGCCGGCGATACCCGTACCCGTCCCTCAAATTATACATCATTCTTTTGTAATTTAAAAAAAAATTATACCTACTAATCATGTTTTTATACATTTATGCTAAGTTGATGTTTTTATATTTGTTTTCATTGTACCTACAGTTTTATTTTATTATTTTTGTGTATACTTATATTTTAACGAGCACTCCTTTAATAAGCACAAGCACCAACTTATATTAGAAAATAATAATAATGCACCAAATAGTATATTGAATCGATTTATTTTAGAATGTGTAATAGAAAAATCAACAAAAAAATCTTCGAAAATAATAACCGACCTTGACGGCTGGTGATATTTTGATGAAGGTTCGAAAATAAGTTTTTTTTTGCATTGTAAATTAGCTTATTACTTGACAGAAACCAATTACATATATTAACTACTCATCGAGTTGGAATGACGACGCCTTTTCTATGAACAGTTTGTTTTAAAATTTTGAAATATATATAAATACTAGATGACCTAGAAACGCGTTTGCTGTGGCTAACGAAACACAACGCCATCTACTAGATGGTTATCCAACCTAGATAACCAAGTGTTGTGTCAATAAATTAACTCACACCGCCAGCTGTTAGAAACTTATAAATAATTACAAAGCATAGTTCTATGACAAACATTTAATTCGCAATAATAAACATTGAGGTCAACAATCGGGATAAAAACTATCCTATCTTTTAAGTTGGACCAAATTACACACATGAAGATTTCATAAAAATCGGTTAAGTAGTTTTGGAGTTTATCTCGAACAAACATCATGACGCGAGATTTATATGTATACAAAGGAAAAAAAATATATTTGCCGTTATTGATAAGAAGTTAAATGTTTTGTATATTACCCATTGGAGAAGTACTCATTTTTAATTACAAGAGTCAGTGCCATAGCGTCGTCAGCTCCAGCGTCGACGTCCATGACAATTTTTTCAAAATTTTGCGGAGGAGCATCGTACAACATGACGCCGGCATTGCTGAAAAGAAAAACATAATATATAAGTTAAATGATGTACGTAAAATAAAATTCGTTGCTTCGGACTGTTAATGTAAAGTTTGGAGATAATGAAATATATTTTTTGATAATTGCACGTATTACGAGTAGTATAGTGTACAGGGTGTAACAGCACGTACCCGAAGGATTTTAAATAGCGATGACTTTTTTTTCTATTAAAAACATCAAAAATATTTTTTTGTGGGAACAGAGTAGTCGCGCGTTTATAGTCTAAGGGGCCACTTGATAAGCGGTGCGTCTAGTAGCACAGTAACACACGAAACAGTGCGCATATCACTCAAACCCGTCACAACGTATAGGGATGGGATCAGCAGCGACGTGTCATTGAAAAAAATTGTTTTGAATACTTAAATGAAAAAAATATTATCGGACTGCATAATGACATCGCTGGTTAAGAACCTTCGGGTACGTGCTGTTGCACCACCATAGGTGGTAAAAATAATGATTAATGATATCAGCTTTAGTAAAGGAACTCTTTAATATTTACCTGTATCTTTAAAAAAACCAAGCATATCAATGGAAGGCTTGTTGGGAAAATTGCACATGTCGGAAGGTTTCTTTAGCTATTTGAAGTATGAACATAAAAACAAATTTCAGCGCTAAGCTAAAGTCATTTTCAGCAGATCTCTTATTCCAAATAATCAAAGTACAATCGATCTACGAGGCGTACCTATTCAGAAAGTAAGTGTACTAGATTTTTGTATGTTTTTAGAAAAAGTGTATTTAAAAAAAAACAGTATATTGTTGATGTACTTGTTGACTATTTTTCTATATAACTCCGTCCCGTTCAATGCATGTGAGCAGCCGTGACAATAGCTTCTTTATTCCCTCCTCGAACTCTCCCGCCAGCTCCATCCCTAACTTTAGATCCTCTTTCTGCATCTGCTCTTCTGTTGAAAATTTAATTCCACCCTTGTTTGCCTTCAGGGATATAAAAAAATTACAATTTGAAGGAGCCAAATCAGGGAAATTCGGGGAGTAGTTCAAAACATCACAACCAAATGAGTTCAAGGGCACCTTGGTGGCTAAGGCTGTGTGAGGATGGGCGTTGTCGTGCAACGAGCACTCTCCTCTCATCAGCATTCCCCTCCTTTTGTTTTGAATGCTTCTTTTGAGTTTTTTAAGGTCTCACAATATCGTTGTGCATTGATGGTCTCCCCCTGAAGCAGAAATTTGACCAACATGATGCCTTTTCGGTCCCAAAACAATGATTTTTTTGCACGAAATTGTGGTTTTGAATTTTTTGGCAGATGGGGAATTGGTATGACGCCACTATGGCGACTGTCTTTTTGTCTCAGGCGTATAATGAACCACCCGTGTTTCATCTCCAGTCACAAAAAAGCTCAGAAAATCCTCACCATCCAATTCAAGTCGCTTAAGAAAGTCGCATAAAACTGGCTAGGGATTTTTTGCCAACATCTTTCATGCAAATGGACACTACAACGTGAGTTTACGTACTATCGTGTTCCTGCGATGATCGCTCTAGTCGGAAGATCTCCCTCTACCATTCAACATTGCTATCCCTCAAGTAACAAAGTTGATGGCCGGCGTAGTGCAGCGGTAAGGCGCTTGACTCGCACACCGAAGGTCGTGGGATCGAATCCCGGCGTGGAAAATTTTTTTTTATTTGATTAATTTATGTTATTTCACAATTTATTAATTTAAAATAATATATAATATATTTGCGGCACGTTCCAGAGTGAAAGATACTCTCAGTATCGCCCTGGTATAAGACCACCATTCAGAATTGAAACGTTCTTGAAATGGCATTAGCCGTGTTTGGTGACCAGATCTGAATAGCCAGCCTCACAACATACTCCAATTGGGGATGCCATAGTCTCACTGGCTTCAGACTGGAGCAGCTGGGACTCTTGTGCGGTATTCTTATAAAAAATAAAAAATAAACCACAGCACCGTTTAATTATATCGCAGTGCACTTACTTTCTGAATAACCCTCGTAAGTACAATGAATATTAAAAAAAAAAGGTATTTCAAGTTTTTACAACATTCATGGGGTAGATTTTTAGGAAATAACCTTATAAATGTCAACCATTCCACTATACAAGTTGGTATGATATCAAACATGTGTATTATTATTAACATTATTTATTTGTATCAACAAGTTCTGCAAAAACACTATAATATTTCATTTGGTTCCATTCCAACCCAACCCCCTTCTGAAAAGCCATTAAAAGCTTCGAAAAATATAATTTTAAAATAGCCCGTTACCTTAACTTAACGTAACCTATTTCACCAAATTAATTTTTTTTCATCGACTTTTCAAAGGAGGTTATCAGTTCATTTCACTCAGAGTTGTACGATTACCATTTAATCTATCACTAATTTCAAATTCCAAATGCTCAATTTTTTACTGTTAAAAAGGTAATCAATAAAAATAATATAATAACAATGCGTCGGCTTTATGTCACTGCAAGCAGCCATAAATAATCAGTTAAAAATCAATGTCGATCGTCTCCCAGTTCCAGCTGACTTAACCGATGGTATCGTATCTGCTGAAGGTCGCGGGTTCAAGGCTATCCTTTCTACTTCTGTTTTCCCGATAGCTGGAGTCAATGATCTGCGCCAACAGTGAGATCATATACCTAATGATGTCGAATTCCTTAATCGGCCATACTTAGGATGAGAACCGGGAAATTAAAGCCATCGTCGACGATTAAAATATTCGGTATAGAATTTTTTTTGCCTACCGTCTGAAAAAAGGCAAAAAAATATTCATGTAACCGATTCATCACGTTTTTCAAGTAACAACTTTTGGTATCTATGTAGTATCTATCTATATCTGTTTTGCGTACAGGATTTAAATAGGTGTTATCATTTAAATGAATCACGACATTGATATTATCATTTAATTTTTATTGATGTATTTAAAATATTACTTTGTAGAAGTGTAGCTCATTTTTTTACATTAGCTCGACACAGGAGGCCCCGATGAAAATAATTCCCCTCAGGGTCTGTGTCATCTTTGGGGCTGCTTTGTGGAGGGTCTTTTTAGGAAAGGAAATAGAGGAAGTTCTGGGAAGGAAAATGGTATGAGGGGTGGGTAGGAATCAGGGGATCAGTGTGTCTAAAAATGGAACTATTCTGCGGCATTTTAAGGTTTGAGCGGTAGATTTAACCTGCTTTAATTTGACCGAAGAACGACGTTCAAAAGGGAAAAAAAAATTAGGACTCCGGTGACTTTTTCGTCGACTTTTTTTATCAATTAATAAAAAATAAAATTTATGAGTAAAATCTCAAATTATAATATTTAATTAAATGAAGACAATATTAGCGAAACTCAATCGATTTGAAATTTGTTCTAATTTGAGATTTTACTCAAAAATTTAAAAATAAAAATAAATACTCATCCTAGACTTGCAGAAAAGTCAATAGATGTCGCGTATTAAAAATAAAATGGATAAAAATGTATCCAGACACTATCTAGATAGCATTTAGTTCGAGTTGAATCTTGCAATCATACATATGTAAAGATAGTAGCCAATAATATGTGGGTTAAGAAAATAAAAATGAAGAAGTAGTTCTTAGTCGAAGTATGATACAGTTAAAAGTGACCGAAGTGAATATAGACACCTTAGCTGAGCTGGTAGAGCCTTTGCCATGTAAGCAAAGAGTCCTGGGTTTGAGCCCCAGATGTGCCAATATCTTTTTCCGATTTTTCTGTCTCCAGATTTTTGATTGATTTTCGCTAATATTGTCTTCATTTAATTAAATAAAAAAAAACTTCCACCCAAACTTACTTCAGCCGAGTAACCGCCCAAACTCTTACCTCTTCCCAACTGTCCAACACCTACTATTTTTTGTGTTACTGTAGAAAAAAAATGTCACCGAGACCAAAATTTCACTTACATTTTTTACTAAAAATAATATCAGGAAGCACTGGTTAAAGTAAGTCAAGTACATCCCTTAACACCCTGCAAATATAGAATAAGAGACAATTTTTTTTGCCAATATATTATTTTTCAAAAGTAAACATAATTGTCTTTAATCAAATTCTATTGAAATTAATTAATACAAGTTGCAAATGCCTGTGTAAAATCTATCTTCGCTACCTATATGTATAAAAATCAAGATATGCTTGCTTCTGGGTTTGAATACATAATAATCAAATATGAGATGTCTGTGCGTTGCTAAACCATTCCTCCGATTGCGATGAAACTTTGGGTATTTGATGTATGCATGTCCGCGATGGTTTCTGTATACATAAAATAATAGTGAGCATCATGAAATTATGCGTTGCTAACCGTTCATCCGATTGCGAGTAAATTTTGGTGAGTTGTTATGAGCACGCCCGCGAAGGTTTCTATATGTATATAATGTTAAACTGCGGCGTTACGAAATTTGTATAAATGTAAATGTGTGTATTTCATACATTTTCGAAGGAGGGAGGGACGGAAGGAGGGGGAGGGTAACGAAGGGGGGGGGAGTGTAACGAAGGAGGCGGGGTTCGCGGTAGGGGTGACGAGGGAGGTGGAAGGCGGGGAAGGTGGAAGGGGAACGGGGATATGAAGGGAGTTTTTTTTCAATTTTTATAAGAAAAACTGTCTTTTTATACTTTTTTGAAGGTTATTCCCATCAGTGAAATATATCATATTAGAATAAGTTAACAATAATAATCTAAACGTCTTGTTCTATTTCATATTTTCGTTTAGGAGTTTTCTTTATTTGAATAGCATTGCAACGCTTGCCGGGTACCAGCTAGTATGGAATAATTACAAAATTAAATTATAAAATGATTTTAAAAATTAAATATAAGTTATGATAGAATATGGAGTGGTGAATTTATACAGTTCAGTAAAAATGTTAATTTCGTTTTATATCTGGTAAGGAAACTTTAAATCTGTCTACCAAATTTTCAAATCTATTACCATAATAATATGAAGTCGATTTATATTTGCATGAGCTGATAATTTGTTTTGAAAGTGTCACAGAAAAATTTAGCATTTTATCTCGTATTTCTGGTAGGCACATATAATTAAAAAAATATATTTATGAATAATTGTTATATGATAATAAATACATATGCTTATACATAATTATTAAATGATAATAAAATTAGAAGATAGGTAGTTAGAGGATTACGAAAGAATCCATAAAATAAACAAAAAGATAGGTAGGTCGCGTGAGAAAAAATAAATATAAACTAAACAAAACATAACTAGGTACTACGTTATTTTGTAAATTGTTTGTGTAGAGATTAAATATATTTCTATAACGTACAAAATTAATCATCACATCATTATCATCACATAAACGTACAGGTTAACATAACATCAAATCGATAATTTATTTGGCTTCGAAAAATCGTATCAAGTATCTTTACCTTTTTTATTTGATTCATGCTAAATAGTGTTCATTTTATTTTACGATAACGAAGTCATTTAAAATATCCAAAAATTTATTTTGGATTGCCAAAAATAATCTAAAACGGAAGAGGAAGATTAATTAGGTGGTTTAGAGTTTACACCGCAATTAAAAAGGTGTTATTGCATTATTATTTCCTACCACATTATAATTAATTTAGTGCAGGATGTTGATTAATTAGTTCACCTGGGTTTTTTTGATAGCAAAGCCAAGGGTTCAAAACCTTTTTAATGCACTTTCGATCAGGTACGAGAAAATAATTGTAACCATTAGGTTCACAAAACTAACAATTTATTAAAAATGCATGATCATAAGTCATTTTTGCAGTTTGCAACAAAAATGGTTAATTGACATAAATGGAAATTCTTTCAATTAAATTTTTGATGCGATACCCGAATTTGGTGACCTTGGCACAAATCATCAGTATCTGCTTCAATATGTGATATGGTTACCCTGAAAACTCGTTATTAATACGATACTCTTATCGCGCTGGTACAGAAGAAGTCGCACAAATATTAGGTTTAACTTGATTTTTCAATTTGGACAAATTTTAAAAATTCCTCAACACCTATTTTAGAAAATATTATGATTCTCATCTGCAAACTAAAAAAGAACACTTCGATATGTGATATTTTAATAACTATGCAAAACGAATACATATCATAACCAGTTAAAGCATACAGGTTTCCCAGATATAAAATCGCAAACGAACCATAAAAACAAGTTATTTGTTGAAAGGGATTCTGCATTCAACGAAACAGTGAACAATTCTGAGGATAACTGAAATCGATGATCTTCTGTGGGAGTATATTTTTAGCGTTTATTGGTAAGTCAACATTTTTATCAGATATCGTAAACCTGTTTCAGATTTTTGTATAAAAAAATAAACGGACAAAATGGATACATTTTAATTTAACTGAAGAAGTCATGGACCTACCCTGTAAATAAACCTAAAATTAAATGGAATGCTTTTTTATCGCCAAACTTTTCATAATTATTTAACTGGTTAATATAAAAGCTGTTATAATATACTGTGGTTTCAACACACGTTTAAGCTTTTTATATTTCTCAACTTAAGTGATATCTGCTGATATTTATTATAATTATTTAATTGCTGTTATTTTATTTCAGTATGTTCTCACTAAACAAACTGTTTTTTTTTTTAACCACTCTGATCAAGTAGTGCTGAATTTGTCACGATACAACTAAGTCACGCTGTGCTCTTTCTGTCACCAACTGATAGGTCCTCGCATCCTCATAAAACTTGTTCCATCATCTTTTCTATAATGGTTAGACAATAAAAAATATAAACAATCTTAGAAATAGAGAACAAGATTTCTCTTTGCATTTAGAAGTTTACCACATTAATTTTTATATTATTTTAACTACTCTTTTATACGCCCGTAGGTCTTTTGCATTTGGTACACGTGGT
The DNA here is from genome assembly GCA_917563855.2 of Limnephilus lunatus. Classification (NCBI taxonomy): domain Eukaryota; kingdom Metazoa; phylum Arthropoda; class Insecta; order Trichoptera; family Limnephilidae; genus Limnephilus; species Limnephilus lunatus. The sequence goes on along the minus strand of OU830598.1, from coordinate 69,302,251 downwards.
TTCATTTTTTAAAAGGGTTAGAAATAATAACAATAGCAATTTTTTCATATGGTTTACAATTATTGCAATATCCAATTATTGGATAAAATTTGAAAGCTATGTAATAATTTAAACCTTTTTTAGAAACAATATTTTGACATTAAATGCACTTTAAAAAATTAAAACTGCATGGGAAGCGGAAAATTACAAAATAAATTTCTAATCTGACAGATTTTGTAACTAATAAGATATGTAATATTGTCTGGACAAAGGGTTACATAGTATTTTTTTCAACTTGTTTATGTGATATGGTTACTATCTTATGCGGATAACAAAATACGAATAGGTGTATTGTTTTTGTGTTCCCATATTTGTGATTTTATTTTCATTTTTTGGTCTATCGTATTAACAATATTGTTGAACTAAGCTCCCGCTGAAAAGCTTGCGGAAGCTTAGCGGTTAATTTTTTTTTTGCCCAGTACTGTGGAACTGTCATATATTATTAATCCCAGTTTGGGGAATTCTGCTATTCCTAATGGAGTGGGGAGGGGAATTATATAGGGAAGATAAAGATTGAGATTTCATGGCTATCAGATCTGGTTACTAAATGAGGCTAAAACCATCTAAAGCAACGCCAACTTTTCGATTCCGAATGGTGATTTCACCAGGAAAATACTTACCAATAATAACTATCGCTTTGAAACTAAGCGCAATACAAGTATTTACTTAGTAATGCATGTTTTATACATTTTAAAATTAATTTAAAACATAGTAAATGTTAAAAGAGTCTAAGATCCTTTTTGAATATAAAGTTGCAAGTTGCAGGAACACTATCGCGAAAGACACAATGATATAAGTAGGTACTTAATTGGATAGGTAAATGAGATTTGAAAACAAGACTTGTCACTAATTGGTATTGATTTTCATACATTTTATGTCATCTTTGGAGGAAAGGAATGAAATTCTGGGAAGGAAAAAGATATAGGGGTGGGTAGGAATCTAGGGGTCAGTGTGTCCAGAATTGAAAGACGTAGAAATCTATCCTTCCCGCTATGATGCAAGACGATGGGCCGAGAGATACCAGCTGGAGAGGTCAAAGGGTCTCTCAAAACCAGCCTTTGCCGATCCGGCTCGCCACTCTGCTGGTGGGCAGGCGAATCCGCCGCTAAGACCAGAACACACCTCGCCCGATGAAACCGGACACTTTTGCTAAGTCACCAAACGTAACGAACCACTTGGGATGATCTATAGGCAACTATATGGCAGAGGTGAACTCTTACCAGCCTCCTACTAAAATACTTTCTGAACTGCTCTGGTTTTGCAACTATCAAAATTCAGAAACGGATTTAGGTATGCTTACTGACCAGGTGACAGTAGTCAGATGTTCTCAACGTTCCCCTACCCTATCTTTTACCAGTACTTCCTTAACTTTTGTCATACTATACTCAAATTTTTAGATCGCCATAGTTTCAACGGTAACTATAGTTTTTTTAAAATCTTTATAATTTGACAATAATAAAAGTGTACCATGTTTATTTCTCATTGCCTAAAGATAATGGGGTTTGGAGGAAATATATACATTTTCCTCCAAGAAGTGGGGTTTTGATTTGTTGACAGGTTCAATAAAAAGAAAATATTTTTTAGTTTCTACTGAATAATCCCTATAGGTGAATTGAATATAATTTATTATTTACTTGTAGTTCATTAAAGTCAACATTATACTATCAAAACATTATAAAAAACCTTTAAAAGATTGAAAATTTTAGGATATATCGAAAAATTTTAAAAGATTTTACAAATACCTAATATAAAAAAGATATGATTGTACCTTTCACAGACTTTAAATTAAAACAAGGGTTAGCAACCGGTTGACTGCGGAACAAATTTTGGTTGATGATAATAAAAATTACAAATTGAAAATTTAAAACCATGAGTGAAAAAAATAAGTATATCCTGGTCGTAGAACAAATTGGTTTCGCTAAATTCGTGCTTATATGTTAATGAAGTTGTATAACCGTAAAAAGTATTGATATTATATTAACTTAAAAAAAAAAACAAAAAATATTTTAAGAACCCTAGAGTAGAAGTCGATTCCCTTCAAAACTAGAGTAAAAGTAACCTCAAACAGATCCCTTGCTCTATTTATAGAGCTCCAAAGTGGCAAGCTGCAAGACCAGGGTGGTCCTGAAACTATTTAAATGAAACTTTCTAAACTGTCTCTGAAACAAATATTGTACTGACTAAACACACTGATAGTCAAATAACTACCCCAAATTAGTCAATATTTAATATAATATTTAATAATATGACACCCACAATAAATGAAATAATTTAAGTTTGAGGTGCTCTCAGTATCGCCCTAATAGAATGTCATCACTGGACTTCTTTCCCTTACCTGCTCACAACATTGACTGTTAAGACTCTAAATTAGTTAAAAAATAAAATCATTTTACGAAAAATTACTAACCTTAGGGCCACCAGTTGAATAAATATCCCAAGTTTATACATCCTTATATAATAATATGGCACACACTATAAATTATTTAAAATAAGTTAAAAAAATAAATGAAATTTTAACACTTCACTGGGGAAATTCGCGAGTCGAGTTCAGCCGGTGCGACTCGCGGAGAGCTTAAAATCTCACTGATCCGCCGTAAAATTCGCAAACAGGTGTCGGCGATTCTTCACTTTATAGGAAATAATATTCAATGGCAACTGATTTTTAACATGTGAGCATATTGTGGGTACCGCATGGCGCCAAAAAACCTCTAATATTTCATATTGAAAAAAAAAGTTTCTTCATAATTTTATATATTTTGATTTTAGAAGATTTTTGCGATCATTTCGCGATTTCAATTCATTATTACTGACATGATAACCCACATAATATCAATTTTAAGATGTTGTAATAAATTAATTTAAGCGATTAAAGTGTAAAGAGCTAATTTATTATCTAGGTAAATTAACTGATGCTGCATGCGATTTGTGGTTGTATTACCCACACACGGGTAACGCCTTACTGAGTTCCTACTACTTGCTTTTGTTCTATATTTACACGTTTATATATTTTTGAATCTAATTAAAAAAAATAAGTTAATCTACCCTTTTAAAATTAATGGAAAAAATAGTTAAAAAAATACATTTTACGTTCAATTAAAAAATTTCTCTTGAATATCAAAGCTCTCCCAAAAATTCTCTTTTTACCATAATAAATCTTGTAATCTTCAATTTTACACAGAAAACATTTCCAAATGTCTAACCATGAACTTAAATAAGCCATTATTTATATAAATAACGCATATCAGTAATTAGCACGTTTCCAAGTTTCCCTTGTATTTTTTAAAGTACCATAGTAATCTATGGATATTATTGGTTAAAATGATGGTACCAACTGAAATTGGTAGCGTCGACCTACAAATCCTAGAAGAAAAAACCCGTGCAAAGCCACCGGTCGACACACTGATTTCTTTTTTATAATGTGAATTTAACTGGATATTTTGCCCGCATTTTGATCTAACTGGATATTTGCCCGTATTGCCCCAATTTTTCAATTCAATCAAATAAAATAAAATGATAAATTGAAAATTAAATTTTATTATAGGCGTTAATAAAAAAAAATATAATGAGATACTCGTACTTACTGTAATAATATTGTGAATTGCAAACATATGTTTTATTCTTTTATGTTACAAAATGTAACGTCGCCTATTAAATTATTTAGTCGATCTTTTGATTTTGTTTCTAAAATGTTTTATCCCTCATTTTTTAATCGAGTAAATGATAACAGAAAGAAAGCGTCGTACTGAGAGCTCACCAATCCCTAAATTTCTATTGGCACCCGTACACGGGTCGGTGCGGTGCTGGAGCGTTGCTGTGAACTTCCATAGTGTACGAACAGAGACAAAGCGGAATCGGTTTTCAGATTAACGGCGCTCAAGCGCCCGGTTCTACAGGCGGGAGTTGACGCTGAGGTGTGGACAAACAGAAACCTGCGCTACCTGCGCGGTAGCCTGACAGCAGCTGTCAGTTTTTAAAAAATGTCAAGTTCGTCAGACGACGATATTTTACTCTTGGAGAATTCTTTCTAGAAATTAAGGAATAAAACAATTGGTATTCATCCAATTGGTTGTTTATTAAAAACAGCAGCAATTAATATGTCGCTTATTTTGATATTCGCGTCTCCCTTCAAAATTCAAAACAAGCTACACCAGTATTGCCATGTCCCAAAAATGAAAATGTTTTAAGGAAAAAATATTCTAAGCTGACGTTTGAATTACATTCCTGATTTCAAGATTTCTCCGTGTGACCCATGCTTAAAATCGTTTCACACTCAAAAGTACATACTTTTGTTAATTAATGACACGCTCTACAAGGTTTTTTGAAATAACCATGAAGGTGACCATAGAGGACACCAAATCATGAATGGATCCAAAATCCACGAAAACATGGCAAAAATCAAGCACTTGGCAACATTGTGTTTCACTGACCGGCGTCATCGGCGAGCAGGAATTAAGAATTCATTCCGGTAAAGCTTATCGGCGCCGCCTCGCGCGAACGCAGATCTGAACCTGCCTTCACTATGTTCGGCCTGATACGTTGACATACAAACATTCTTGTCGGCAGTCGGCCGCCGATGCGCCGACTAATCAGAAAACCGGAACCCGCTTTGTCTCTGTTCGTACCTATAGCCCGCATTTTAGCTGTACGCCGATAACGTTGATTTTGCACCGGCCCGTGAAGGGGAGGGCTAAAAAAATGACAAACATTCCTGGGTTACGGAAAACCCGACAATGTTTAATTTCTCATATTACACTCATTACTAGAAAAAAAACCTTGCTTGTGCAATGCTTGGTGGGACCCGATCCGTTTAACCTCCAGGCTACCAAATTCATGATGAAGATATGTTGCATTTCCTTTTTTTATTTTGGTACAATATTTTACATTTTGTAGTATAATTTAATAATGTTGGCCTCACTGGGTGGCTTACCCGTGCTGAGCCCCCCAACTTATTTATTCCACATCTATGCATTATTTTTATGATCAATGAAAAAATATCATTTATTTTTATGAATCACGTTTTCGCGCGGCTTTAAGAATGCACGAAAACGTTTAATTGACACAAATAAATAAGTTTATTTTTAAAACAATCAGTCCACGCAAAATAGGTTAGTAAGCGTTTAAACTTCAGCACAAAGAAGAATAATTAAAATTTATTTCATTGAAGATGTTAGTTATTATAACCTCGAAAGGACTGGAAAAAACCTTGAAATTAGTTGAACGTAACCGTTTCTGCATAACCTATTGTCTACGGTTAAGTCTGTTTTTAGTATAGTTAGCGTTCAGCAAGTAAAGTAACTCACTGTTACTTGCAGTCTGCATATAATCCAATAAACATAGTTCACTTGTTGACCGGAAAATCTTCTGATTATTGCACGCGAAGTTCCACACGCTATTTTTAAATATACATATGTAATATGAATTTTGCTACTAGCTAAGAATAAAGAATATAACACTTGTTACAAGTAGTACCTTCTGTAGAAAATTTAATGGATGCAAATCGTCTCACTCATACTCGCCTGAAATCGTAGATTTCCATCCCATTTGAATTTCGAAATCACATTATGGTATAGTATGGAAATACAGACCCATATTGGATCACGAAACACGCCCATAAGACACTTCTTGTGCTATGCTTTATTCTATGGCTGGTGGTTACTTTTATCGTACGTATGTAATACACATTTTAAAAGGCATGCCCTTGGGACAACACGCTTCTACCTGACATTTTGGCCAACATTAAATTTGTGCAGTTTGGATTTTTAGGTACCCTTTCTAAAATATAAGACCAACTTCTATGATATGTAAGTTCGCAGATAATTTGCATCCAAGTTCTAATTAAAACAATTTATTTTTGGAACAAGAAGCTTACGTTTGCAAAATTTAACGGGTAACTTCGTTTGATCTGTCTTTGATAAAACATTTTTGGAGCAACATGGTTCTATTTGCATAGTAATCGATCTCCACCTCGATTTCCTTGGTAATTAGCTTGGGACATCCAGATTCCATCGGCCAATTGCGTGAAACTAAGAAAATAAATGAAAAATTATAATTTAAAAAAAAAGTGAATACGCAGAACGTGTAGTTGAATTATCTGGAACAGATTATGGGAAAACATGGTATTTAGCAACAACAACAAAAAAAATCAGAGAGAATCTTGTTCTGATCTTTGCTGATTTTTGGAGCAACAAGCTTCTATCTTTTTTTTGCTTAGCATTTGGCTAAATCCGCTAAATGCCATGTGTCTTTTTTGCTAATGTTATTAAATACTAGCTTTTACCCCCGGCTTCGCTCGCATATTTGTCCCCCCCCCCCCACTCCCCCCCCCCTCCCTGCCCCGCACTACCACTCCCCCTCCCCCAATCAATCAAATACGCTCCGTTTCGCATTCATAATATTAGAATAGCTGTTGGCTTAAGTCAAAATGTAGATAAGTACCTATTTTATATTTGTATCTACCTACACTAAATATTCATATCAGAATACTAATATTTGAATTTTCGCTATCAAAGAAATAATATTGACAGCCCACGTCAAACATTTACTTAGTAACACGCTTTGCCAATAAACGTATAATAGATAATTTTATAACGCCACAGCTTATTCATAACGCCAGAGCTTACCAATATATATAGCCCCTGTTACTCGCAAATAAAGTAGCTTTCGATTAGTAAAAGAATTTATAAATTCCATTCGATATTTATTGCGTGAAAGAGTAAGGACCATCCAACCATCCATACAAACTTTCGCATTTACAATATTAGTAAGATAAAGTTAAAATTCATTTACAATACTTTCTGCGGATTCACTTTTTCATAAATTTCAAGTGAGTATTTTATTCGGGATTAAAACTTTGAGCCTCAATATCTTCGTTTCATACCAATGGCAGACAGAATCTTGTTGTTCCTAGGCATAGTGGTTAACGAATCTGCAGTTCATTGTATGTCCATATTGCTGAACTACCTATAGGAAATTTCGGGTGAAATTGATTCAACATTTTCATCAATTTCATTGGTGTATACGAGGCCTAGGAGTCGAAAGGTCTTTTGTTAATTGGCGACATAAGTTTGTTTTCAAATTGGTTCTGGCTCCAGCATCAGGAGAGGGGCAATGCACGTTCATTAGAAACTCCCCAAACAAGACTATTACGAAACCCTCGTTTTTAAAATCTATGCTTAAGGTAAGTGTTTATTTTTTCTAAAGTCGCACCCGGAAAAATAATCAGTAAGTAGACAGATTTATGGATCAACGAATATATGCACCGTCCCATATAGAGGTTCTTATAAACCATTTCGTAGTCAAAGTTATCTGAACTGGAAAGGGACCATTTTTGTTATCGAGTAATCGATTGATTCTAGATGAAAAAACATTTTTTTTTTTTAATATATTTTTTATTTATTTATTCAACGCCCAGAGGGCTTTTACAGTATACAATTTGTTTATGACAGATGATTTTTAAACAGATAAAGAAATGATAAGAATAAAATTAGATAAAAATGCACACAAGTCACAAAAATACAGCGATTTGATAAGTTTTTATACATATATGTTTAGGAATAGTTTTGGAATAAGTTTTTTACAAGATCGCAGATCGCAGAACGCAGAATTTTTTTTTGTTCAATATTATTCACGTGAATTTTGTAAGATGGAGACCAAACTACCGAGATATACTCAATTTAGCTTCTAACTAGAGATACATATAATAGTTTAATGGCTTCTATGGAATTAAAGTTTTTAGTTGTTCTTAAAACGAAGCCTAGTGCTTTCATACCTTTGTTCATAATTTGGTGGATATGATTGGCGAAACTTAGTTTTTCATCCAAAATGATTCCAAGATCCCTCATTTCCGGGACTCTTTCTAAAGCTGTGTTATTGATGGAATATTCGAATTAAACAGGATTTTTATTTCTGAAGAAAGTCAAGGTTTTACACTTTTCTACATTTAAAAATAAATTATTTTGAATGCACCAATCTTTAAACTTACTAATATTTGACTGTAGTATTTGGCAATGATTTATATCAGTTATTTTCTTGTATAGCTTGATGTCATCAGCAAAGAGCAATACCTCGACATCATTGAAGCAATTGGTTATATCATTGATGAATATGAGGAACAAAACCGGGCCAAGGTGACTGCCTTGCGGTAGGCCACTAGTAGCACAGAAAGCTTTCGACATCCATGATTTTATTTTGACGAACAGTTTACCATTTAATAAATAGCTAGTAAACCATTTTAGCATGTTACCCCTTATTCCTAGAGCAAATAGTTTTTGGATTAGTAGTTTATGGGATACTTTGTCAAATGCCTTCGAAAAGTCTGTATATATGCAGTCGACTTGTTTATTTTCTGAAAAATATTGTAATATGAAGTTTTGAAATATTGTTAAGTTAGTTGCCGTTGCTGTTTTTGGTCAATTAATTTTATTAATTTGGGATAGATTTCATCGAGGACCAGTGATTCGAAAAGCTTAGGTAGTACTGACTGTATACAAATGGGGCGATAATTGGCTATATTAGTGTCGTCTCCTTTTTTGTAGATAGGTGTAATGAAGCTAGATTTCCAGCGGTCTGGAAAGTGTCCAAGGGTTAAGAGACGGTTGAATAATAATGTAAGTATATAATATTTTATTTAATAATAAATATTTCATTTTCTAGGTATGGCTTTTTCTATCCCATCTGTCCTGCCAATAGTAACTGTACCCTGTGAGATGACACACGCTACTGTTCGAGAAGCTTCTGAAATATCCCATTTACGTTCTCAGTCATAAAATAATTTGGGAATTCTGCACACTGATTTCGAAGAAATGTCAATTTTATATAAGGAGTGAGATGTATTCGACTGGTCATTCACGGATCTAGGAACAATAGAACTTTTTGCGTAGTGTGAACATATTGGGAACTCCAATGCATTATTGATTACTTGCCAAAATTAAGGTAGGTACCTGGTCACCTTCTTCTTCATTTACCGGTGTGAGTAATTTTAAAAGTATCTAACACACAAAAACAAGAAAAAGGACATTGCAAAACTTTATTTAAAATGTATAGTTTTTATACAAATTAGTCAAAATGCCTCATTAGTGGGTCTTTGAACCGCTCAATGTCTGTGGCCTGTGTAGTAGATAGTAGGTATCTTCTTTTGTTTCGGACTTCACATAATTCGCCAGAGTCCATTTTAATCTGTCCTCTGGACGGCCCTAGAATATATTTATTCAAAAAATTAAATAAAACAAACACTTTGTATTTAATCACAAATATTTATTATATTATACCTATATATTTATTATACATCATATAAAATAATAAATATTAATACATTGTATAAAATAATCATCGTATAACCTCGTATAGAATAATAAATTTTATGTACCTATATGTCACTGTAAAAGCCGGAACTACGGTAAATCCTAAGATTTTCCGGTAAATCCTAAGATTTACCAACTCTTAATGGTAAAAATCCGAACCGTTCTACGAATATTTAAATAAGAAACGATTTTTTCGGCTTTTACCATTAGAATTTAGTACATTTTAGGTTAGGTTAGGTTAGGTTAGGTTACGAATATTTAAATAAGAAACAATTTTTTCGTGTTTTTATTTTTTTATTTAGTACATGTTAGGTTAGGTTAGGTTAGGTAAATGAACGATTATTATAGAACGGTTCGGACTTTTACCATTAAGAGTTGGTAAATCTTAGGATTTACCGTAGTTCGGGCTTTTACAGTAACATAAACATCGTATAAAATAATAAATATTATTACATCGTCACAGCAAACAGCATGGTTCATGTGTTCGTTCATTCATTGAAATCGTAGATATGAAAATAGAGATGAAAATAGCGATCGCGTAAAGCGAAAAATTTTGACTTTGGTCTCTAGTTGGAAACGGGCTTAAAAAAGATGTCGTGTATTGTAGGCATTACAGATCATTAGTGGGAGGAAATAGTTCCATTTTTACATAGGTATTTTGAGTTTAAGTGAAACAAACACCAATAGAAAACAAATAAAGAAAAAAGAAGAAGGTTATATAAATATAATTTGATAATTTTGACCAGTCAGTGGTTGAGTGGGCATCCCGTTTGGCTCCCGTGTTCGATTCCTCGGCTGGCTAGCCAAGCAACATTTTCGGATTACTGTGGTGGTAGTAGAAGATTTTCAAATATTGTCGGGTTATTCGTAACTCGGGAATGTTTGTCTTTCTTTAAAAAAAAATCTAAAAATAATGTATCTCATTTCATGCTTCAGGATTTGCTGCTCCTACAGTTCGATCGCCTTTGACGTCTATTTAGTTTGACGTCTGTGTTATTTTTGTCTTTCATACTTGTTTCGATCTGTTGTCTTCCAACCATCGGACAGCCATAACAATTAGCTTAATTACCGTTATTGTGTTTTGACTGTCGTATTTTGGGAGGTGCGTATAAGTACCGGCGCCCTGGGTACCATTTGTAAGACGCCAACGCCTCTGCAATAGGTCAATCCAAGTGGTTCGCTACATTTGGTGGCTTAACATGGGTGCCCGGGTTAATGGAGTTAGGTTTGTCCAGATCTCGTTTACGGATGCGTTTGTCCAGTTCCCACTAGCGCGGGTGCGAACCGAATCGGGAGAGGGCGATTGAGGGAAACCCTTTGAATTTTTCATCCGTTCTCATCAACTTGGGAGGAACGGATTCATACCCATTGCCCATGTCACTCCTTGGCAAACTGACCCCCAGATTTCCATCCACCTCTCATACATTTTTCCTTCCCAGAGCTTCATCTTCCTTCCCTTAAAAAGATCCTCCGCGCAGCATCCCCAAAGATGACTTAGACCCCGAGGGACATTATTTTCCCCAGGCCTTTTGTCTGGAGTTGACGAAAAAAAACATCAACAAAAAATGGGTATTTTCAGAAATGCGCGGTTCAGATGATCCATGAATTATTTAAAATACCGTCCATAAATTTGTGAACCAAATATTGTCAGAGAACTTGCGTCAGTGATGATTTAGAAATTGTTCTTAATTGTACATATTTTAGATACAGTGATGCTTCCGATGAGTGATGAGCCTTCTCGAGACTTTAAAGATTGATTTGAGGTCATTAGTTTGGCACTTAGGAAGGCCGTACGAGTACGTATTCCGTTACCGAGTAATAACCCGAATTGGCTGAAGTTGTCTCAAGTGAAACAACAAGTGCTTACAGTCTTAAAAACCAGAATTTTAAGCGAAAGATCGGCGCCTGCTAGGTATGTGCTAGAAGTTAATCACAAAAGTCGAACGCACGAAAGAACGAATTATGTTTAACTTTGTTTCGTATATCTTAGTAAATAATTATTAAAAATGTAGTGTTATGCCGTGTTGCGCTACCTCCTTCTTTAGCTAACGTTTGGGACAGCTAATAACTAAAATGTATTTATTGACGAAAATAATGACGATACTTTCTCTGATCAATTATCAGCCAGAAACACTCATCTACACTGAAAAAATCTTCCGAGAAAAGATACTGGCCGCCAACGGGACTCGAACCCGTGTCCCTCTGATTGCCACAGGAAATCAGAGGGACACGGAACATTTTTTCAATGAAGATGAGTGTTTCAGGCCGATAATTATTGCTTATAATAACTGTTCCCCTTTGTGCTATGCATAAATTTTTTTTGTCTTAAACGTTAGTTTATCAATTAAAAATAACAATTAATATTTAAATAAGTTAAAGTATTTCACCAAAAAATGTAGACATAATTTGTCTCGACGCCACCTAGCGAGCGATTTAGCATTAACCCTTTCTCAACCAGAGTTGTTTTAAAACAACGTGAACTTTGCAAATTATTTGTGAAGTAAGTACTGACCCTATTTATTTGTGATTTTTTTTGATTTGATTGAATGAACCTCTTCTGGCTACCCTATTTTTTTCATTGTGTTGGGTCCACTGCGTGCATACTTTATACCGTAAACAAACTTCCTCATTCGCGCCTTTTGGAATTCTGTCATACAAGTGAGGTGTTTCCGCAAAACTTAAAAGGTATTTATATCGATTTCATAATATTTTTTTGTTTGTATTTATAGAAAAATGTATATACTATCATATTATAAGTAAAAAATAACAAAAACATTTACATTATATATGCTTTTATCATCCCAAAATACTGCGTTGTTCTAAAACAACACTGGTCGTAAGAGGTTGTATTTCAAACCTGACAGATGAGAGCAGCTTCAAAATATTTTGCTAATTATTTCCAATACACTATATATTTTGGTGATAAGAATATATTAATATACTCTCCAGTTACCGGAAGACGTATCATTGTCTTTTAAATATTATTTTATGTTTATCTTATTGCAGAAAATGTCTCGTTCTTTGACCGAAATGGAAATAACTCTCCAATTAATGGGAGATGTCTCCGACGTGGAGTTGGTAGACAAAAATGAAGAGAATGGCGTTAGGCAAATAATAGGCAAGAAAAGACCAGAAGAAGCAAGAAAATGACAGAACTTAGAAAACAACACCCAATCAAAATCTTTATTCTTGCCCATCCTAGTTCGAGTATTAGCATATTAGGTTGCCATGTATAAAGATAAATTAAACTCCGCAAGAAGTCTCAAAAAACACCAAGAAGAGCCGAGAAGGAACGAGAAGAGAAAAGAAGAGGCAAGAATAAACAAAAAAAGATTCAAAGAAACAATAATATACAAGAAAAGGTAGAAGGAACCGAGACGAGCCATCAATGGGTGAACATTGGAAAGAAGATGATTTAAAAGCAAAGGTGAGTTTAAAAGAGCCAATTTTAGACGAAAAGAGACAAGAAGTAGAAAGCAGAACCGAAAAAGACGAGAAGATCCAAGAAGAGCCAAAAAGAAATAAGAACATTCAAGAAGAAACAAGAATAAATGAGAATATTTGAGAAAAGCTAATCAGAGACGAGACAAGCTGAGACAAAAATAGTCAAGAAGAGACAGAGAAATAAGAAAAGACGAGAACATCTAAAAAGAAGCAAGAAGAGCCAAGAAGAGATAATAATAGACAAGAAGAGATAATAAGATACAAGGAAAGTCAAGAAAAGCCGAGAAGAGACGAGAAGATCCCCAGAAACAAGAAGAAGCAAGAAGAGACAAGAAGGGACAAGGAAAACAAAGAAGAGGTGAGAAAAACCATGCAGAGCCAAGCGGAGCCAAGAAGAGTCCAGAAGATCCAAGAAAAGGCGAGAAGATACAAGAAAAAACAAGAAGAGCGAAGAAGAGATTAGAAGATCCTAGAAGGGTCAAGAAGAGACAAGGAGATCCTAGAAGTGCCAAGAAGAGATAAGAGGCAAGATCCAAGAATAGGCAAGAACAGCAAGAAATAAACAAGAAGATCCAAGAAGAGCCGAGAAGAGGCAAGAAGAAGGAAGACCAAACCAATGAAAAAATTATTACGATCCATCCATTCCTTTATTCCTGACCATCCTAAATTCCAATATTGGCTTATTAGGTTGCCATGTACACCGGTCGATTAAACTCCAACCTCCTTTCTATCCTCAGAGCATGTGTTCTAAGTCCTAACGAGAGTGAATGTAGCATGAAAATAAAATGTTTTATAAGATAACAAAAATGTTTCATTTTTCTTCATACTGACAACCTCTTCATACCTCTCGCAACCACAGTTGTTTTAAAACAACGTGAAATATTTCCTAAACTATTAGTAAAAAAAAAAAAAAAAAATTCAGAAAATTTTCAAATAATGCCAGTACACATAATCAAATGTTAAATATTTTTTAAATCTCAAGAAATTAATTCGGATGAGAAAGGGTTAACAATGCTTCTCTCACAAAAAATAAGGTTTGTTGTTTTCAGGTGGGAAAATGAAATAAGCAGTAATTGTTGAATGAAGCACTATAGACTAGGAGACGACATAGGTAAACCCTACGTCGTCGAGTACACGGATTAAACTACTTTTTAGTGATAATGGACATTTAGAAAACCTTTAAAAAGCTGGTCTGCCGGTGCGCCTCTTGGCAGGAGCCGCGCTGACATGGAAACAGTCAGCGTTTTTTTTCGAAAAAATTACGTAATCGAGTACACGAACGGGAATGGTTTCATATGATAAAGGTCGATTAGAAAATGAGAAAAAAGCAGGGCTGCCAACCAGCAGCCTGGCAAGTTCGCAGCCGGCGTCAAAGTGGGGTAAAAAATAGTAAATTTTACGACATCGAGTACACGAATGAAACTAATGAATAACTATAGTCCAGATAATTCCGTTTAAGAATTTCTTGGTCTGCCGACCAGCAGCCTGGCAAATTTTTGTGTACGATTATTTAAAGTTTTATTTTTTGTTTATCTTCATTATTATTATTTTTATTTCGTTATATTTTTAAGAACTTTGATTGCCTTATTTTAATAATATAAGCGAAAATGATAAAAAATAATGCCAGGCTGCTGGTCGGCAGACTAAAGAAGTCATGAATGAGATAATCTAGACTACAGTTTTTCGTTAGTTTCGATCTTGTATTCGATGTAATCGGTGCAGCAGGGCGAGCCAAACCGATATGAAACGGACGGGATTTCGGAAATTTCCGTCGTTTTACGGACGAACGCAACTCTTACAGCGACGGTGCGTTAGTTTTCCGAACTTCCATTTACTATGAACTATTAGGCAATCTTATAAGGACTATTAATATTATAAATTTGTACAATAATATTGACACGCGACAGCGGTGAGGAGCACCGCGGCAGGTTTCGTAAGTGGTTTGGCGTCGAACGGCTCACCTGACGGATGGGTACACTCGGAACTCACAAATTTTTTTTTTTTATCATTTTCGCTTATATTTTTAAAATATGGAAATCAAAGTTTTTAAAAATATAACGAAATAAAAATAATAATAATGAAGATAAACAAAAAATTTAAAAAAAAAAAAACTTTAAATAATCGTACACAAAAATTTGCCAGGCTGCTGGTCGGCAGACCAAGAAATTCTTAAACGGAATGATCTGGACTATAGTTATTCATTAGTTTCATTCGTGTACTCGATGACGTAAAATTTACTATTTTTTACCCCACTTTGACGCCGGCTGCCTGCGAACTTGCCAGGCTGCCGGTTGGCAGCCCTGCTTTTTTATCATTTTCTAATCGACCTTTATCATATGAAACCATTCCCGTTCGTGTACTCGATGACGTATTTTTTCGAAAAAAATCGCTGACTATTTCCATGGCAGCGCGGCTCCTGCCAAGAGGCGCACCGGCAGACCAGCTTTTTTAAGGTTTTCTAATTGTCCATTATCACTAAAAAGTAGTTTCATCCGTGTACTCGATGACGTAGGGTTTACCTATGTCGTCTCCTGGTCTACTAGTATCTTGAATTATTTGGCGGGTATTAGATAAGCCGCCATAGCTCAGTGGTAGAGCTCCTGACCGGCAGTTAGAGGGACACGGGTTCGAGTCCCGTTGGCGGCCAGTATCTTTTCTCGGAATATTTTTTCAATGTAGACGAGTGTTTCAGGCTGATAATTATTGCTTATAATAATTGTTACCCTTTGTGCTATGCATAAAAATCTTATCTTAAACGTCAGTTTATCGATTAAAAATAATAATGTATTTTTGCGTTACGCCTTTGGTCTAGCATTATTTTAGGATACCCTCATAATACGGTTGGATATGCATTTTTATGTTTTATTTTACGTTGGGAGGGATGGATTCATACGTCCGCCACTCCTTGATACACTGACCCCCATATTCCTACCCACCCCCTCATACCATTTTCCTTCCCAGAACTTACTCTCCTTCCTTTCCTAAAAAGATCCTCCACACAGCATCCCCAAAGAAGACATAGGCCCTGAGGGGAATTATTTTCCTCAGGGCCTCCTGTGTGGAGCTAATGTAAAAAAAAACAAAAAAGTAGGCTTTGAGGAAAATAATTTCCCGTAGGGCCCATGCCATCTTAGGGGATGCTGTGTGGAAGGTCTTTTAAGGAAATTAATGAAAGGAAAGAGAGAATGTTCTGGGAAGGAAAAATGTATGAGGGGGTGGGTAGGAATACGGGGGTCAGTGTTCAGGAGTGACAGACGTCTGAATCCATTCCACCAATTGCGTTGTAAGGCGATGGATTAAGAGAGTCCGGCTGAAGAAGTCAAAAGGCTTCCTGAACTAGTCTCCCTTGATCCGACCCGCCAGCCAGCAGGTGGGTAGACCTATCTGCCACCAAGACCCGTACAAACCTCATCCTCATGCTAAGTTACCAAGCGTAGCGAACCACTTGGAATGACCAATGTAGAGATATTGGTTTTCCAATAAATGGTTCCCGGGGCGGCGGAACCCATACCCGCTTCCCAAATTGACATCCCAATGTGTCATACATCTCGTTTCCAATGTCAATTTTTTTATAAGTGACTTCTACTTCCACTGCATCGTGAAAATGTCTTCATGAAGTTGCATCTTGTTTTAATTGAACACAAAAATATAATATTTTACCCTAGTAACATTTTCTGACATCATTCTCCAACCATGTCAAACTAGTGGCATAGAAAGTAAATGCTTCTATTACTTTGTCGATAACATCAAATCATTTAGTCTTGATCTTCAAGTCCAATTGCCAGTTTGACAACAAGTTGATTGATGATGAATCGATGATGGAAAATGACTAATGTTCAATAGAAACTTAAACATCCGAGTCGTCAACAAGTTGTTCATCAACCTCTTTAATTTTTTGCACGGGACATTGCAAACGATTAGTACGTTTATAAGTGCATAAAAACTCATCAAAATTAACAGGAACTGCAAAGATCTAAAAAAGTCTTGGTGATATCATTTCTTTTTCTATAAATAGATAGTTATTTAAGTATCTTGGTGACTACCGACATACCGCTGCGCAGAGGTTCGTACAAAGGCACACGTTGCCGACATTTATAAACGCCAAACCAGCAGGTCGTAGTGCTCCCGCAGAAGTACCTACGGTGCGTATCATTTGCGAACCGACATTAGGCTGTATTGAACACGAGAGGGGAAGGGGATGCGGTAGAGGAAGGGGAGGCGGAAGGCGAACGGGACGAATGGGAAAGGACAAGTATGGAGAAACAATTTCTTTATTAAATGGCATAGCAACGCATGCCGGGTACCAGCTAAGTAATCTATAAAAAATAGTCCTGAATTATTCCTCGTTCGAACCAATCATCAATTCACGGCAAAAAGTCGAAGATTTGGTCTTGAATCGTTGATTGATGCCGCTTCTTCTAAATCACGACATTTAAACGATTTTCAAATGGTAAGTACTCGAACAATACATCACAGGTTATTAATTGGCGATATTCATAATATTCGGCAAACTACTGCTGGATTACATCACCGTAATAATTAAAAATAGTACATTGAGGGAAGTTTGACCTCACCCAGGATATTTTGGCCTTTAATATTGCCTCCAATGCGACCAAGGAAAGGATATAATAGAGTTGGGGTCCGTATCGGTGCCGTTGAATATGACGTTCACAGCTTCTGGGTCCACGAAGAAGCCAAATTCTACATCTATAAATAAAATATGGCATTTCTTTGGAGTAAACGAGGTTTAAACAAAATATACCTTTAAATAAAATCACGATGTTCTTTGGAGTAATAGAGAGATTAATTAAAATAATGCCTTTAGATAAAATTGTACTTTTATTTGGAGTAAACGCTAGATTTTTATAAAATAACACCTTTAGATAAAGTGATACCTTTCTTTGAAGTAAACGAGAGATTAGAAAAATAATTAGATTCGAGTCTCAAAGGTGGAAATAGTTTTAAAAGGAAAAGGACGGCTTAAAAGGACGGCTTTTGCAGCCTAACGTATTAAAATTAAATTACAAATAAATTATAGCAAAATATTTATTCGGGTAACATCACCTATTATAAAATGTAACAAATAAAGTTGGACACGTAGGTACTAAGAATATCTGATGACCGTATTTCGAAATTACTGAGTTTATTTATTATTTAAACGCCCGTACATAGGGCTATTACATACATAATACAGGTGTATCGAACATTTACAAACATTACATATATATATAGAATAACATACAGTACATACATACGATGTATATTAGTACAACAAATATTTATCATTTTACAAACATATCAGTTACATAAATAACTAGTTATTTTTGCTTTGATGCAAGATGATGAGGTTTTGAAAATATCGAAAAGGTCTGTAAACGTATTGGCAGTTCGGTGAAAACGCACTAACGGTGAATGATAGGAATAGTTAGTGCTATGATTGTCACTGTGGAAAAGGTGGTGGAGTTGAGTTGATTTAACAGGGACACGAATATTTATAACACTTAACATTTGAGGGCAGTCTATGAGATTGTTCAGTAATTTAAAAAGTATAAGAATATCATTAATAGTACGCCGGGTAGAAAGTAGTGGTAGGTTCAGATCAGACATTAATGCATTGTAGCGTATTTCAATTACAGGCTGTCTCAATTTGAATTGAACGTATCGAAGAAATGTTCTTTGTGCTCTCTCCAAACGGTGTAAGTTACAGGTATAAATCGGTGACCATACAGGAGATGCATATTCCAGCTGCGATCTTACAAGAGAGCAGTAAAGTAGCTTAATTGACCCAATGTTTTGAAAAGTCCTTGTGTTACGTATTACAAAACCTAGAATTTGCATGGCCTTATTGGAAATTGTTTCACAGTGACGATCAAATGTAAGTTTCCGGTCAAAAATAACACCAAGGTCTTTGATAAATGGTACTAATGCAATTTCATTATTGTTAATTAAATACGATGTAGATATTGGAATCCGTGAGCGGTAAAAACACATGTGGAAACATTTTTTTACGTTTAGGAATAATTTATTTATTTCACACCAGCTAGCAAGTCTGTCTAAATTTTGCTGTAGGATAAGTGCATCATTTAAAGATTTTATAATCTTAAAAAGCTTTAGGTCATCTGCGAATAGAATGAATTTGACATCATCGAAACATAAAGATAGATCATTTATAAATAAAATGAAGAGAAGTGGGCCCAGATGAGAGCCTTGAGGAACTCCCGAAGTTACTTTAAATTTATACGAAAATTTATTATTTAATTTTACCATGAGTTCACGGTTACAGAGGTAACTATTCAACCATTTTAGGAATGATCCATGTATACCAAGGGCTTGCAGTTTCGCGAGAAGGATATCAATATTTACTTTATCAAAGGCTTTTGAAAAGTCAGTATATATTGAATCTACTTGTGCACGAGACGTGAAAGCTTCATAGATATAGTGTTCATATAATAGAAGATTGGTTGTGGTTGACCGACCGGTTACAAAACCATGCTGTTCTGGAGTAATAATATGCCTAAACTTAACAGAAATCTTATCTAAGACAATACTTTCAAACATTTTCGGGATGGTAGACAGTATGCAAATTGGTCTATAATTTAGAACACAATTTTTTTCACCTGATTTAAATACAGGTGTCAAGTGATTAAGTTTCCAAGGACCAGGAAATATTCCAGTTCGGAGTGACAGATTAAATATGTGTTGAAGAGGAGCTGCTATAAACTGAGAGCATTCCTTTATGAATACCGGTGGAATTTTGTCAGAACCTGACCCCTTATTACAATCTAGAGATCTGATCTTTTTATTAACATCATCCAGGGAAATGTGGCATGTTGATATATCAGTTACATTGGTGTATTTAAATTCAGGTAAAGTCACATTATCATTATTGTGTTCATAAACACTTGAGAAATAATCAGCAAAGAGATCAACTATTTCTTGATCATTGTCAGCATGTTTGCGCCCTGAATACATTGATCTAGGACAGCCGTTATTGTCTTTAAGAGACTTCACATAATTCCAGAAATGTTTTGGATTTAACTTGATAGTCTGCTCTACATCCGTAATATAATCTGAATAGCATTTTTTAGATAGACTTTTACATTTATTTCGTAAATCAGAAAAAATTTTATAGCAGTCAATAGAGTTATTGGTTAATAATAATATTCCAGAGGGTAGACGTCCGGTGGGCCGCCCAGGTACAGTAGGGCGAGGCAACTACAGGAACTCTGCGAGGAGAGGATGACTGCCATGGACGGAGGCCGCACAATCAGCGCAAGACAAGGACTATTGGAGGCGCCTTGTCGATGCAGTGGGTCCCCGACTCGAATAGGACAAGGGGAAGAAGATGATGAGAAAAATAAAGTAAGTAAAGTTCGGTTTTCCGGCAGCGGAAATTGAATCGTAAGTCCATGCGAACAGTAGATAATAATTAAGCAATTAAATTTTTATTTTATTGTTACCGATCAAAAATGTATCATTGAAAAAGAAAATAATGCTAATAAATCTAAGCGAAACACGAAACAGAACAAGATATAGAAAAATAAAAAAGGTAACGGTCGCAATACCTACAAAAGATCCTGAGTTTGATTCCAAACAAATAAAAAGGCAACGGTAGCTGCTCTAGAAATCCTGATTTCGATTCCCAGTTGCGACCGATACCTTCTAATTTTTCTGTGTCTTGTTCCTCTTCACATTTAGTTTAGGTTTATTAGAATTATCTTCGTCTTCAAAGATAAATTAAATTTTATTTGATTAATTTATGTTATTTCACAATGTATTCAAATCAAGTAATATAGCACATTTGCGGCTCGTTCCAGAGTGGAAGATACTCTCAGTATCGCCCTGGTGTAAGAACATTTAGAATTGAAATATTGCTTGAAGTGGCTTCTGCGGTTTTTCGTACTTTCCCACCCTCTTCCTCCCCATCATCTTTCCATCCGCACTACCTTCAGCCACACACCATACCTACCCCAATTGCTGATGCTGTAATCTCACTGGCTCCATATAAATATAAAAAAATTCAAAGGCCTTACGATGTTTTGAGGTTAACGTGGAGCAACCTAAAAATGTTACGTTTTTGTTATCCAAGCGGAGCTATCAGCGGCAAATAAACACACAGGTGGATAAATATCAATAAGAGCATTTTTTTTAAAGCAAAAAAAAACAAGCTACTTACCTAAACCGCCTAATCGTTGGCATTTACATTAAATTTACAGTTGTCGAATTGCGCCGCGTACACTGTACACAAAGATACTTCATGACATTAGCAATAAAACGGTACAAGTAATTTGTAATAAAAACGGAAGCAAATGATGATTGGTACCTGCGATGCTGCCTCCAAGAATAATGAGCTTTTTAATTTTTTTTAAAAGCCACCGTTCAGTCAGGTCGCCAGTCATTGAATAAATACTCATATTAAGTGACTGGGAGACAAAGGACGTGAAGTTTATTTTAATTAAATAAGTGTAATAAGTTTCTTCCCGTCGGTTAAACTCAAAATGGAAGGGGTTTATATTAGAAAGGAAGACCATGTGACACAACTACTGTTTGGGCATGGGGAATTTAGAGGGAGATTGTACAGTCTCTCCCTTTCCCCCATCCTAACTACGCATGTGGTGATACAAACCAATCAGCCAGGCACATTCTGTGGCACTGCGAGATTTTGACGGATGCCCGAGAGGAAATGCTTGATGGTTTACAAATAACTACGAGACCAGCATGGAAACCTGATATCGTTTCGAATAAGGTGAATTTTGGGTGCCTGAGGAAGTTTGCAAAGGTTTGGGTTGAGAGATGGCCTTTTCTTAAAGTCGCTGATTAGCTGTAATATCATTGTTGTTTCAGATGTCAGGTGTAATTGCTCCTGAAACCATGGACTTCCTTTTATAACTCTACAATTTTTATATATATTTTTTTATAACTCTACTATTGATCGGAATTTATGTTTTCATATCTTACCTCACATATCTTCATTTTAATGCTTCATGCTTTATTATCTGTACTTTGTTTTAATACATTGCCTATTCTTTGACATATCATCTTTATCATTGCATAGAGCTCTGCTAAGTGCTGTATTATGCTTATTATCTGTTTTTATTCGTTCGCCCCTACTTCTCAGTTACTTTCCACAACCAGGCACAACCGAGGAACTGGCTAAGGAGCGCGGACGTCCTGTCTCGTTGGTTTGACCATGAATCCAAAACTGGATTTTAAACAATACATTCGGAATACGAAACTGGTTTTAACTTAAGAGTGAATCTGCATGCGAGTCCCCAGCTTTAATGGATACTACACCCAGAACACGAAAATGGTTTTGCTCCGATTTTTGCACTTGGAACACATGGATGTTGGTTTCCTTCAAAATGCGCCAGCAGATTAATCCGCAACTGGAATTTGCAATATGAGTACCTACCAGAGTGGTTTTAACATAGGTATTTTTGATTAACTTGCAGTGTTTTGGTGCTAAGAAAAAATATTTCACTTTTTTCTTCAAATTGGCTGTTTAACTTTGATGGAAATAAAAAATAACCTGTAAGAAATCAGCAATTTCATATAAACATTAATTCGTACACAATGTGACGGGTGCTCTCCGTTCAAGGCGAGTAAACGGTTGTAATCGTGTCTCGTAAACTTTTTGCAAAAATCATCATTAGTAACACAAATGATTCAATTTTAAAATCCATCGGGTGCAATACTTCCGTTCCGATTCTACGCTACTAACGTCTATGGTCTTACACATTTATCCTATCTATAACATATTTATAATGTAAAAATACAGTGTTAATGCCTACATACATCATGAACAATGTTAACTTGCTTGTCTCTTTTTTAAAATGTCAGAAGATACTCGTATATATAACAATAATCAAAAAATATTTTTATTTGTTACCTACTTACGAGTATTCTACTTAAGAAGAATAGTTTTTGTTTTGTCATAAACTTCTGATAAACTTGAACAATAGTTTACAGAAAAAACATTAACAAAGGCACAAATTTCTCAATTGTCACTTATTGTCTATGTGATTTTTATTTTTATTTTTATTTTTTTTATTTTTTATTTATTTATTTGTTTTTGTTACAAAGAATACACCAGTACAAATAATAAGCTTTAACTGTCCAACTAGGAGTCTCCCGTTCTAGGACAGTCGACAGTTGTGAAAATAGTTCATAGTTTCATTCAGTTTTCTTCTCTCTGTTCAATGTTGGTAGTTCCAAATTCCAAGTATTTGCGCCAACTTTCAAAAAAGGAGATCCATTTTGATTCAAAGTCGGAATAGACTCAGACGAAATATTATATCTTTGTATATATATATATCTATATAAATCTAAAAATGTTTGTATGTATTTCCGCTATGCGTTGCTATATTAAGCATAGGAAATGTTTCAAACTTTCAAAATACCTTTTTTCCACCCTCGCGAAGGTTTCTGAATACATCTGAAAAGTTTTTTTAATCATTACAAAAACTCTTACAAAAACGTCACAATTTGAAAATGACATTTTTCAAACATCGATTGTTCAATCAAAATTCAATATTCGAATAAACTTTTTAATCAAAGTACTACTCACTTATGGTAGGTACTAATCAAAATCGAATTCTTGGAATCTAATTGAAAATTATATTATTTTAAATAGGTACCTATGTTAGGTACCAAATTCGATTGATTGTTCTTATAATATACAAAAATGAATGTTTGTAACATGTGTAAAATAAAAAATTACAAAAAAAATTCCAATAGGTGGCACGCGAGCTGTTTGAAAATCTTAATGTACCGGGACTGAATAAATTGAACGCGGGAGAGGGGAGGGGATCTCTGCAGGGTGGTTTGCGGGAGAGTAGAGAGGAAAGGCAGGGAAGGTGGAGGGGGAATGCGTGAGAGAAAGGGGTCATGGGAGGGCAAAGGGAGACGGAAGGGGAACAGGACGAATGAGAAAAGACACGCAGGGATAAATAATTTCTTTATTAGTGGCATTGCAACGCATGCCGGGAACTCGCTAGTTATATATATATAAATGAATTTATGTTGCTTGCATGTATGTTTCTTATGCGTTGCTAAACCGTTCGTCCGATTGTGATGAAACTTTGGGGATTTGATGTGCGCATGCCCGCGATTGAAATTTGCGCATGCCCGCGTTGTGATTTGAAACTAGATGAAACGAAAAAGAAACAAACACGTACATCTATAGGATTTAGCTTGCGAGAGAATGAAATAGAATCATCGTTTTCCCCTTTGTGCGGTGCTTCGTAGCCTCCTCACTCTTGTCTACTTTAGTTTTCTATAGGTTTCACTTCTACCGCGTGTGAACTGCACACTTGTTATTTTTTTTAATTTTGTTGGTAAGTAGTATCTACCTTCCCAAGTAGTTTCACGTGTGGACGTTGTTAATGTAAATAATGTACGCAAAGTTTTTTTATTTATTCAAAATAACTAAGGAACGGTTAATTATTTCATTAATTCACTTGTAGATACGAGACATCAATACATGCTAAATGTGCATAAATTTTGTGAACGGGTCTCTTCTCTAGACATAACAAAGTTTGCAGTCATTATGCAAAATTGATTTCATAAAACTTTATTTTCTCAGAAGATTCACAAACAAAATCAATCGCAATGTCCGTCAATTATAAAATTAATTAAAAATATGTTGATGATGGCAAACGACGTTTTTTAAGTTATTTATTACGATAATAATATATGATATTCACCGTTAAATAGGTTTAACAATAAGCTGATTTCTAACGTTAGGTGTTCTCACAACTAAAGCAAATAATAGTGTATTGACTGAATTTACCGGTTCTAAGTTCTACACCATCGGTATGAATAATTAAGCAGTTTTTCTTTTCTGAGTTTATCGTGATTTATTTTTGGATTATTTCGCTACTTCCTTCTTCAGCCAACGTTGCCTTTAAAATTTTTTTTAGTCCTAGTGATGGACACTGTAATGCTCTCCGAAACATTGGCAAAATAAGGAGGTAGAGCAACACGGCATAACAACTCAAAAAATAAATCACTATAAAATACTTTTAGCCGTGAAAACCATACCTGTCTGAGTATTTTTTTTTTTTACAGTGTATTCACCGCACAAGAATCTCAACTGCTCCCGTCTGGAGCCAGTGAGACTATGGCATCCCCAATTGGGGTATGTTGTGAGGCTGAAGGTAGTGGGGAGGGGAAGGAGGTGGGGAAAAGGAAGGTTGGGAAGTACCTGGCTATTCAGATCTGGTCACAAAACAGGCTAAAGCCATTTTCAAGCAACGTTTCAATTCTGAATGGTGGTCTTACACCAGGGCGATACTGATAGTATCTTCCACTCTGGAACGTGCCGCAAATATACTATATATTATTTTAAATGAATTAATTGTGAAATAACACAAATTAATCAAATAAAATTTATTTGCGCACGCCGGGTTCGAACCCGCGACCTCCGGATTGTGAGTCAAGAGTCTTAGCCACTGGACTGCGGAGGTCGTCAAAGTAAGTATGTCCAACTTATGAAACTCTTTCTGGGTTGGTCCTGGATTCGGTTCTTCTTTCAATTCCTCTTCTTCTTCCACCATTTCAGAACTTGAATCAGGAGTCGAAACTTCTATTACAGATACTAAAATTTATAATTTATTTTTGTGCCGTGTTTGGTGACCAGATCTGAATAGCCAGGTATTTCCCCACCTTTCTCTTCCTCATCTTATTCCGCTTCCTACTACCTTCAGTCTCACAACATACTCCAAACGGGGATGCCATAGTCTCACTGGCTCCAGACGGGAGCAGCTGAAACTCTTGTGATATATTCATATAAAAAAATACAATTTGTGAAGCGGATATGGGAACCGCCGCCCCGGGAACCATTTATTGGATAAACAAAACCTCTGCCATAGGTCATTGGTTCGCTACGTTTGGTGACTTAGCAGGGGTGCACGGGTTCATAGAATGAGATTTGTCCTGTGCCTGCGAGAGAGAGACTGGTTGAGGGAGGTCTTTTGTCCTCTTATTTCATCCATCTCCTTGCACCGCGGTTGGAGAGATGGATTCATACGTCCCTTACGCCTGGATATTCTGACCCCCGGAATCCTACCCATCCCTCATACCTATTTCCTCACCAGAACTTCCGATCCTTCCTTTCCTTAAAAAAAACTTCACACAGCATCCCCCATCCATTCCATAGGCCCTGATGGAAATTATTTTCCTCAGGGTCTTCTGTGTGGAGCTAATGTAAAAAAAGACAAAATAAAGTTGCATTATTAATTAAATATGTACGTACTTCTTATTATTATAATATGTATTATCGACCAAAAATGGCAAGAAAATTAACGAGAATAAAAATCGTGGAAAAGTTATCCGTATGGTAAAATTATCGATTAACTTAATCGAAAAAATGTTTTATTTGGTTGACTATGGTATAGCTTTTTCTATCTTGCCTGTCCTGCCAAGAATAACTGGAACCTGTGAGATGGCAAACACTTCTGTTTGAGAAGCTTCTGATATACCCCATTCACATTCTCAGCCATCAAATCATTTGGAAATTCTTCGCACTGATTTTGAGTAAATGCCGATTTTATACAAGAAGTTGATATATATTCGACTGGTCATTCACGCATTTAGAAACAATAGAACTTTTTGAATTGTCTTAACACATGGGGACTCCACTACCTACCAAAATTAAGATAGTCACTAGTCACTAGTTAATTTAACTGGCCCATTAAGTGTGACTAACTCAAAAAGCAAACAAAAAATCGATTGGATAAGGTTAAAGAAACGCTCATTGAAGTTATTAAAAAAAATATTTTTTTAATACAAATTAATTAAAATGCTTCATCAGTGAGTTTTGGAATTCCTTGGTGTTGAAGTCCAATATAACATCTGCTTTTGTTTCGGAATCCAAAGTATTGTCATAGTCCACTGCGATTCCTCCTCTGGTCGGTCCTAGAAAACAAGTTTTATTTTTGACTAACTCATTCAAAAGCACATACATACAAATTAAGAGTTTTTAAAAAGTAAATAAAAGTAAGTAATATGTAAAAAGTAAAAAAAGTGTATTTTGAGTGTAATAAATTGCTAAAATTCCGGTCAAAATGTAATACATGGCACTAATAAGGTTCCTGTAAAATGAAAAAAAAATAATAATGTAGATTCGTGCGGGTTAATATTGAAATTGATATGAATAGAATATATTACACTATTTAAAAAAACGAAAATTATCGTTCGATTTTGATATACTCTCTGAGATAAACTCTCGATAAGTTAGAAATTAAAAATTTTTTAGGCCAAAAAAACACAAAACTTATTTATTATTTAAAAAACAACTAAAATTATTTACACTTTTCAAACTTAGTACACAATTTTAAACGTCGAGCTGCGACGAGCGAATAAATGCAAATGATAATTTTCAAAACACATTATTCGACTTTAGACCTCTGGTATGGAGTCAATGCGTGCACTAATCACCCCAATTAAGCATGCATTTATTATCTTGTCTAACTGGTAATGGTAATGTCGCCATGACGTCATTGTTTGGGAATTCAAAATTGACTTATTAGCGTCTAGCTTGTCTGTAACGAATCACTGTGCGGCGTGATGGTTAGTTAGTTATCTCTATTTAAACGAAGGGCGAAATAAAACTGAACAATGCCGATAGCTATACGCATTATCATTGGAACTGCCCGGTGGTCTATATAATACCTTCTCTGGCTTTTCTTTTATTTTTATATATTTTATTTTCTTTCTGCTTTTATAGTCTTCTTCTTTCGTATGGTGGGGGGTCAGAGGGGGACATCTCGGTCTGCGAGCCAGTCTAGGGCCTCAGGCGTTGCCCTGTGGACCTCATCAATCCCACCGGGGAATGAATGGAGCGGGCATTCGTTGACCACATGTTCGGTGGTCTGCACCGCACCGCATTCACACATCGCCGACGCTTTAAGGCCCCATCTATGCATCATGTGAGCTCCTTATTATAGTAATTACTTACATCATAACATAATCATAAACTGTTGTTTTCCTAATTACTTCTTTTATTTTCAGACGGTTTCTTCGACTGGTTATTTTTAAAGCCGTTATTTTTATTTTTCTTGTACATAACAACACTATTATCTTTAATTTTATGATACCTATTTGAGAATAATTATTCCACGGGCTGCTACTTCTATTTATCTTTCGTATAATGGTAATGTAAACACTTGCATACTGCTTACTAACCTCGTATGCATGGACATTGGAGGGTCCAGAGTCGTTCAAATAAATGTAGCTTCGTTCAATAAAAAAATAGAGTCTTGACGTGTGCGGTGAAGAAGGAAACCATATGTTTCCTTTGGTGCGGTCCCCTTCAATAAACAATGAACACGCTTATCCTTAGAGATAGTTCTTGGCATTCCAGGCTTCTAATATATCTGAATTTAGCACCATATGTATGTACATAATTCCAAGGGCATACATAAGGAGTGGTTAGGTGTATATTTTACATACTTCCAAGGGCAAACGTAACAGGGGGGTTTAAACCTTCACCCCCCCCCCCCCCCCCCCCCCCCCCCCCCCTCGGCCTCTTACCGTGGGTAAAAAGAGAATACTACTCGTATTACGGCATTAGAACCATCTCTTTTATCAATATATTATGCTTGGTAAGTAGTAAGTAGAGGTCCAAACATTTTTTTTCTAATAATATTTCCAACCCTCTCCCCCCTCCCTTAGAAGATTGACCATGGTCACGAAAAGAATTTTACATATTATATTACCAATGCATTATTTGCCGTACAAACAAAAAATACCATCGAACGTTGCCAATTTTTTTTTCAATAAGTGTCTTCCACTTAATTCATGACCTGAAACTTCATTTACTATTCTGGTTATCCACCGTGAAAGTATCTTCAAGTTGTTGTTAAGAGGTTTTATCCTGCTTTAATTGAGCATAAAAACATGATATTTTACCCTGGTGACATTTTCTGACATCATTCTCGAACCATGTCAAACTAGTGGCATAGAAAATAAGTGCCGCTATTATTTTTTTGGAAACATCAAATCATTTAGTCGAGATCTTTAAGCACAATTGCCATCTTGAAAACAGGTTAACTTGTATCAGTAAATCAATGATGATGAATGGATAATCCAAAATGACGAATGTTCAATAGGAATAAAAACATCGAAGTCAACAAGTTG
This sequence comes from Limnephilus lunatus, assembly GCA_917563855.2. Taxonomy (NCBI): domain Eukaryota; kingdom Metazoa; phylum Arthropoda; class Insecta; order Trichoptera; family Limnephilidae; genus Limnephilus; species Limnephilus lunatus. The sequence goes on along the minus strand of OU830598.1, from coordinate 69,273,329 downwards.
TTCATAAATCTCTTTGATTTTTTACACGAGAAATTGCAAACGACAAGTGCATACAAACATCAAATTTAACGGGATCTATAAACAAAAGTCTTGCTTATATCATATCGTTTTCTTTAAAAAGATAATTATTAGGATAATAATAATTATGACACACAGCAGCCGTTTTGCCAACCTTAAAATAGGTAAATCAGAATCATTGAAAATTTGGACCAGTTAAATCAGTGGTTCTTGACCTTGTTGGAGGAACTGACCCCCTCCAGTTTCATACGCGCATTCACCGAACCCTTCTTAATTGGAAATCTAACCGAATCATATGAGTCGGGGGTGTATCTTGATTTCCGCCGAACCCGCGAGACTGACTCACCGAACCCCTGGGGTTCAATCGAGCACAGGTTAAGAACCATTGATTTAGACCTTTCTTTCACAAGGATACGAAAGTATCTGATTCTTAACTACACAGTCACATGTTGCCGACATTTTGTAAACTTTTCTGTGGTGCCAGTCTCCGCGACTAGCTGGTCGAAGTGCATTGAAGAGATCCTTAGGTAAAATGTAAAATATTCTCACACCCACACACATACACACACACACCTTCCCACTAAATGCATCACCCGGTAATTACATAAATATATACCATAAATAAGACACTACAATGAAACTCATAATAGGTACCCACCATAAAATAACCTTATTAATTGTAATTTTTTTTCACCAATGTATCTAATGTATTGTTTGTTTCTGTTTATAAATAAATAAAATGAGAGGAATGGGACGCTTGGAATAAGATTGGAGCAGGATGGGAAGGGCTGAGGACTCCGAGCGCCTGAAGAACGTTTGTGGAAGAGACCAAATTCCACATTTTTGCTATACATTTGTAATCTCTTAAAAACAACTGTGAATAATTGTCTTATTAAGACCACGAAAAATAAATAAATATTTCCCGTTTCACGGTTAAGATTTCGTTGGTATACATATTAAATAGGTATCGAAGGGGTCAATATTAAAACATTGTGAATGATTTGAATACTAACCAGTCATGATAGATGTAATAGCAAAGTTCTCCATCTTTCCAACTATCAATGCCTCCTCCAGAAGTACGGCAGCCGCCACGGGATCCGCAGTACGCCATAATTCTTCATCGGGCTGGTCTTCAATATGTTCAATGGCATTTAAAAACCTCACTTCCGGGGAATGCAGAGCTCCCAGCACATTCTTTCTCCAGGCCTTTCAACAACATAGAGAGTTTAGTAAAGTCTTATCATTAATTAAAAATGTTGACTTGATCTTGAAATTAAAAAAAAAACTCAAGTCTTTACAAAAAATGCCTTAGCCCGATATTGAATCATTGATTGATGCATCGTCTTCTAAATCACGACTTTTAACGAATTTCAAATGATAAATATTCGGACAATACATCACTCGGTATTAATTAGCGATATTCATAATATTCCGCAAACTATTGCCGAAATACATCACCGTAATAAGTAAAAATACGAGGGTCAGTCAAAAAACCTTCTATTTTTTTCTACTTAAATATAGTTAGTTATGTGAAAATTTTGAATTTGGTGCTATTTCTTAAATAATCTTCTTCTACAAACTTTTTATTAATAACTTTTTGCGTCTATAGGGGCAGCACTGCAGTCGCTTGCAAAATGGCCGACATCGATGTTCGTATCAGACAGAGTTCTGTGATTGATTCTGACATCTGATTATTCAATCAAAGATTGTGCAAGGGGAAGGGGGTACTAATAAAGTTAACCGGCCAGAATAAAGAAACAAGAAAAATAATCGCCTAACAACACTTGCAGCGCTTAGTTTCTGGAAAAAAATGACCGGAGAAGAAATATGGGTTCATTTTTTTGAACCTGAATCGAAGAGGCAGTCAATGGAATGGCATCATACGAACTCATCAAGGACAAAAACATTCAAAACTGTATGATCAGAGGGAAAGTTATGGAGATGGTGTTCTCTGGATGTGCTTTTTACATGGTATACATGCCCTTGTTAAAAGATGGACCAAAGCTGTAGAAATGGACGGAGATTATATTGAAAAGTAACAAATTAATCGTCAATAGTGTGGTTTTCACAATTGAAGGGGAAAAAAATTGGAGGCATTACTTTCTGACTGATCCTAGTAATACATTGGTTATAACATAACGTTAAAGTAATATGTTAAGAGGAAGGCTGAACTCACCCATGTTATTTTGGTCGTTAATATTGCCTCCCATGGGACCAAGGTGATGGAGTTGTGGTTCGTATCGGTGCCGTTGAATACGACGTGCACAGCTTCTGGGTCCACGGAGAAGTTGAATTCAACCCCCGGCATCATGTTTCCTCTACCTTCAAATAAAAATACACTTTTCTTTGGAGTAAACGAAAAGAAGTAGAAGTTGAATTCAATCCCTGGCTTCTTTCTACCTTTAGATAAACGTACACTTTTCTTTGGAGTGAAGAGAGATTAGATAAAATTACACTTTTCATTGGAGTAAACGAGAGCATTATATCTAACACACTATATAAAGAGGTAATCTAATCTAACACAATATATAAAGAGGTAATATTTGTTTGTTTGTTTGTTTGTTTGTTTGTGTGTTTGTTTGCATCGAATAGGCTCCGAAACTACTGAACCGATTTGAAAAATTCTTTCGCTGTTGGGAAGCTACACTATCCTTGGGTGACATAGGCTATATTATATTTAAAAAAAAAAATAGGCATCCTTACTAAAACTTCAATAATGTAACCCAGGGTGTAAAAAAATTACTTAAAATATTCTTTAAATCGCGTGCGCTGCGAAAACTATTGATGATAGAATAAAATAATGTACTACGACTTTATAGAACACATCATTATTTACAAAAAAAGTCGCGACAGCATATGTCTAACTATTATGGTTATGCCACAATAAGTATTCTTTTATTTTAAATTTAAATTTTAATTTTAAATTTAAATTAAAATTTTAATTAATGTCGCCGCTTGAAAAGGCTCTTTATTTGTATCTTGGTTTTAATCCTTATCAAAATAAATTACTTCATATTCAAGACAGCTTCAATACCTTTATTTAACTTTTTGAATTTTTCAATTCGGATATTTAATTAGAAAGATATCACGAGTTTAAAAATGTTAGTATTAGAAAAAAGTTTCGGCTACGGGCCGCGCGGGAGAGGAGTCAAGAAATGCAGTGCCAGGGGGGTTGGCGGGACGGGGGAGCGGGAGAGCGGTGGCGGGGAAGGTGGAAGTGGAACGCTGGAGGGGAACGCACGGGAAAGGACATGTAAGGAGTAATATTTTATTTATTTGAATATGGCATGTATTATAAAAGAAAGTCCAAAAAACGTGCAGCTCGCAAAAACTCAGAAACGAGTCCCGGTTCGATCAAGGGAGTTATATGGTGTGGTAGATCTCTATCCCCCCTAGGGAATAAGGGTATCCGTTTTTACCTAAAGGCCGTGCTTTTAAAGATATAAGGGCTGAAAATTTCGCCCTCTTGAAATTTCTAGAACAGTCTTCCGGAAAGTTCTAGAAGGTTCCATAGAGCTGTAGAAAGTTGTGGAAGGAGTGGAATGATCAGGAATAGGAAATCGGGAACATCATTGTGCAACATTCCAGAACACTATCTTATTGTCCTGAGCGAAGCCGGGTAACCCAGCTAGTATATTATATTATATTATATTATATTATTTTGAAAGAATTATTGTGAAATAAGGTAAATGTTTATAAAACAGGGACACGCTTAATATACACTTTAAAATTAGAAAAAAATGTAGTAATTAGGTAATAGTTAGTAGCAAGTAATTCAGTTATAGGAATTGAAAAATAATGCATTTCATTGGTTATTTTGTTAACTTTAAAAACGCGATGTGTAATTTTTCGAGGACCGCCATGTTATTAATTAAGACGGTAACTACACACTTATAAAAGGAAAATCACTTTGTGTTAGTTAGATAATAATAAGAAGTACGTATTGCAATTTTCGGAAATGATAAATATTGCGTATTTATCATTATTTTGTTCAATTTCATCAACGCGAATAATCATTACTCATTATGTGTGATGCTTGAAATGGTTTAACCGTGTTTGGTGACTAGATCTGAATAGCCAGTCACTTCCCCACCTTATTCTCCCCCATCTCCTTCCCCTCCCCACTAACTTCAGCCTCACAACGTACTTCAATTGGGGATGCCATAGTCTCACTGGTTCCAGACGGGAGCAGTTGGGACTAATAATTCCCCTTAGGACCCGTGTCATCTTTGGGGATGCTGGGTGGTGGGTCTTTTTAGGAAAGGAAGGAGAGGTAATTCTGAGAAATAAAAAAGGCGTGAGGGGTGGGTAGGAATCTGGAGGGTCAGTGGGTCCAGGAGTGACGGACGAATGAATCCATCCCTCCCATTGCAGTGCAAGGCAATGGTCTGAGAGAATCCTGGAGAGGTCAAAAGGCCACCTAAACCAGTCTTTCTCAGTCCGGCCTGCCACGCAGTTAGTGGGCAGACGCATCCACCGCCAAAACCTAGACAAACCTCACCCCTTAAATCCGGGCACCGTTGCTAAGTCACCAAACGTAGCGAACCACTCGTAGGGTGACCTACGGCAGAACTGTTCATTATCCCGGGGCAGTGGTATCCATAACCGCCTCCCAAATTGAATAATTAATTGTTCGGACAGTAAATCCACAAATATAGGTTAGGTATATTATTTAATTATTTAATGAAATATTTTGTGATTTTATAATAATCCCCAGCTTTTTACCCCAATTTTAATTGTGTGTGTATTTTTTAAAAATAATTTTTTAAAGAGTTTCATGACAGTTGATGCGCCGACAGTTCCAGAGTGGAAGATACTCTCGATACCGCCCTGCATTGATTGAAATAGCATTTACCGTGTTTGCTGACCAGATCTGCTTTTGGACCGCACAGTACGTTTTTGGACCGGACAGTTTTTTGAACGGCTGTTCGGTCTAGAAAATTTTGGAATAAACAATAGAATTTTAGGTTTTTTTTTTAAATAGGCGATATAATAAAAATAATAAGGTAGTATTTATATAGCGCAGTTTTGTTTTATTTCACTTCAAGTGCGCTTAATTATAATAAACTTAAAATTATTCCTATCTTAGCATATAGTGCCAAATAGCAATAATAAATATAAGTTTTAATGTTTACTAAGTGTTTCATTGTGTTCATCCTCATTAATTTTCGAAAATTTTCTGTTTGAACTGGCTAAAATCAAAGAGCCGACCCTTTGATTTTTCGACAAATTGTATCAAAAAAATCAAAGGGATAACTAGACCATCTGGCAACCCTATCTACAGCACTTCTGTATACTGACTATGTGCCTAACCTCTTCATTGACCTTACGATAGCCCAAACGACTCTACTCACAACTCGACCACTCGCCATTCATTCATCTCCCGTCTCTGCCAACACCGGAGTCCGTTCCCTCAATGTAATGTTTTGGATATTCACTTTCTCTGTCCATCAGCTATCAGCGATAAAACAAAACCAAGCTAAAGTAGTTAGTTAAGAACTAACCCAGTTAAATCTTTTGTATTTACATTAAATTTACAGTAGTCAAATTGTACACAAAGATATTTAATAACATTAGCAATCAAACGGTTCAAGTGATTTGGAATAAAAACGGAGGCAAATAATGATTGTTACCTGCGATGCTGCCTCCAAGAATAATTAGCTTTTTAAGTTTTTTCAAAAAGCCGGTGTCCAGTCGGGCCGCCAGAGCCACGTTAGTCAGTGGTCCAAGTGCCAGCAGTGTTATTTGACCTGCAAAAAACGACCACGCAATAAACAAACAATAAAAACCATTAAAAATGTTTTCATTGAATAAATACTCATATTCTGTGCCTGGGGGACAAAGGACATGAAGTCTATTTTTATTAAAACAAGTGTAATAATTTTTCTAATTGGAATGTCCACTATAAATCCATTATGGCGAAACCAGACGGTTCCCTTTTCTTTAATTTCTATCTTTCATTCTGCCTCTTTCACTCGGAGTGACACGTTATTTTTTAAAGTGAAATTTCTTTAGTACCGTTGCGATTTAAAACTCGTTGAAATGGAAATGACACTATAACGAGTCAAACACATGCATCTATAGAATTTAGCCTGTTAGAGAATGAGATAGGATGAAACCTTACCGCATTGGCCGCTTTGATTATGAGCTCACTTTTCAAAGCTCCTATTGGTTGAGATTGTATGGGTGGGGTATCACTTCTACCGCTTGTGAACTGTACTGGATTTTTTTTTCGTTACCAGTAATTTTAATTAGAAATCACCCTTAAAAAAACAATTTTTAGTATTTGGATACGTTCACAAATATTCCATTTATTTGGATTTTATTGCAAAGCTGACATATTCTGATCTATTGACCTGATGGGTTATTTATACGTGGTGTGAACATGTTAAATTATATCAGCATTTAAAAAAAAATTAAGTATATGTTGGGTTACTATTATTTTTTTTTTTTAATAAATGTAAGATTATTAATATATAATTGATGTATTAGTATCTAAATCTTTCTTATAAAAAAAGGAATATAAAATTTTGTTATTATGATATAAAAAATAAAATGTATAAGACTAGACTACACTGTTTCTCTTTTATTTTGTATTAGCAAAATTGCGTAAAAATCAAAACATCCGAGCTCTCAACACGTTTCTGCTTAAAATTCATGGCCGCATCCACAACCGTCGGCATTTTTCCTTTTTTTTAGTCATTCCTCGATTAAATTATGACAAATCAAAATAATTCCAACACGCACAACTTCGTCCGACGACATCGTAGAGGGAATGGACGAGTGAACATTCATTCCTATAGCGAAGCCTGGACACGGGATGAAACAAAGATGAACATTCACTCGAGTAAACATTCACCCGGGGGAAGCGTCTGATTCCTAGTCATAATATAATATATATAAATAATTTTTTTTCGTATTAATAATAAAGGAAAACGTCGAAAAATCCCTTTCACTGTCCGTTCTGTCTCTTCTCCCCACTCTTCACTAATCCCTAGTCACGCCCCCACCCCCACCACAACATTTAGTAATATTATATTGTGCTCCCCCAATATTTTGGAACAATAAATTCTTACATGCTTGCCCTGACGAAGTAACAGTCGTTATGAAACCGGTCGACGTAAATAAAATACATAGTGGTTCTAACAATATTATTTTTATTAATAATTGATAACCACAAAGTTGTAGCTAATTTAAAAGTACAAATAATATTAATATTCTAATTCAAAGAAATCAAAAATTTAAACCCTTTTTTTAAATGTGATTTCGAAAAAATGTTATTTAATTCTGACAAAAACTTTTCTTGTAAAAATGGACATGATGTCTTATGCCTCCGAGTTACAATATTGTGGTTGTCGTTTTAAAATTTTCCGTAATGCTATTACGACGGCAAACAGTACATTTCTTCAAGCGATAGAATTTATATTTGTGGTTCTTTTTTGTCATTTATTATTTGTTTAATGTTTAAAAAATGGCAGGCCATCAGAATGGGAAAGTAACACCGGTGGAATAATTAATGTTTTTTAATGTTCAGGAAATTGCGGTGCTTTAATTGTTTATTTCCCACACAATGTTATTATTTGATTAACAACTGTCGCAGTAACTAACGAGAATTATTACTAATAACTTTTACTCTAATGACAGTAGTAGGTAGCCAACTTGGTATAGAATAATCGAACCAAGCTTCCCGCGTTTGGGATTCTGTGAATTGGTGCACAGTGATGTTCTTGCTTCGTCACTGAGAAACAGCATTTAGTCTTGCTTTAAGCCTGCTTATCGCTTTTAGCGAAAAAGGGATTACAATACGAATCCGGGTGTCGCCAGCTAAAAAATATGCGTATAGTATATGTGCGGAACGTACCAGTGTGGAAAATATTCTCAGATTCGAAATGTAGCTGTTTGAAACGGCTTTGGCCGTGTTTGGTGACCAGATCTGAATACTTCACCACCTTCCTTTTCCACATATCCTACAAAGCTAAAAGCTCCCTACTACCTTTAGCCTCTCAACATCATAGTCTGCCATAATGTGCCAGGCTTCAGACAGTTGAGAGCAGTTATGCAGTACTCACATAAAAAGAAAAAAAAAGTATAGGTATATTCGCTTTGATCGAATTTGAATATTTATATGTTTAATGATGAGTACAGTTTCTTTCAACCCTTCAGAAATTTGGCGGATTTTTCAGATAGTCAAAATATTTTCCGCTTTATATAATAAAATGCAAATAAATGGAATATTTCTGAATATATCCCAAAACTAAAAACTGATTTTGAAAGGTGTTATAATTCGCTTTCAAATTTTATAATTAAAAATAAACATATAATTTTTAAAATATAAAATTATTGCATGCAAACTTATAAAAGTTTTAAAAATGGCTTACCTCACGTTTTTTCTAACAAAAATTACTGATAACGAAATAAAATAAATAAATACATATTTTAATAGAAAAATGTTTTATAATCGTTATTGTTGTCTCACTTTTTTGTTTTCTCATATGAAAATAATTGATAAAAAGTTTCAATTTTTTTTAAATTGCGGCTTAAACTTTTGTTTTATAAAGGTGTACATTTTACTTTTTTGGTGGTTATTTTTTAGATTAGAATGTAAAGCGTGATGTTTTGCCTTTGTAATACCGTTTAGAATATATTTCTCACTTTGATAGTAAGAGAGTTACAGCGATTTATATGAGACATATGTGAGCTGGGACAATTATGGTCTCTTGCCATTATATTACAAATGACCAATTTTCCAATTTCGCAAGAATTTTCTTTTCAGAAAGTCGAATAACAAGTTTTAAACATGCTTTATGCAATGAATCTGTGTGAGTAGTGTTCGAGTCAACTCTGACTGAAATACAAGACATTACAAAATTTAAAAAAATATATTTAATAAGATTTCGTCACTAATTTAGGTATGATTCAAATACTGTCATCGGAGCGATGCGTCGGAGCACTACGCTCTGCAGGCAAGGCAGTACTGGGCAGTGGGCAGCACCGTTTTCCATGCGCTGACGTACTCGGGCGACGAGCACCCACACCCCACACGCATCAGTATCCACATTAATTTTCGGACACCCCCCCAATACTGATAGGTCGATCTAAATATCTAGATGAGCGTCACTAATACCTACTGTCAATACGTCAGTATTTGCCGTTAAACGAGTCAGTATTCGCATCAGTATTTTAATACGATAGAATCACCTGGATTTTCATTGACAATCCTCAAAAGCGCCGCGACGGCATGTTCGGTTTTCAGCAGCGCCGGGTCTGGAATGAATGACGAAGGGACATCCCCCATGCCATCCATCCCGTGGTAGTTGTCACTCGGGGGAGTTATGGTCAGTGACTTTTCTGCACCCCTATAAACTGGAAGCTAAAAATGATTAAAAAAAATTGCAACAAAATTTTGTCGGAACTCGGGTGAGACCAGGTAGTATTTGACTTAATTGGTAATGGTTTAGTATTATTGCTTCTACGAGTATAATATACGTACATTAGATAAATAAACAGTTCATCATTTACATTTTTTTTGCTATAACATAAGAAGGTAACAATGTGTGGTTTATACTTACATCCAGTCTTTTAACAGTGTTTAACACCTTAAATACATTATGTACCACATTGTCCACTAGAGTGTTTCCCTGCACGCACGTGATTCCCAGAATCTTAACAACTTTCCTAGAAATAACAACATACAAACATACATTTATCTTTGTTCAATGTTGATGATTGTTTCAGGCTAATAATTATTGCTTATAATAATTGTTACTAAATATTTTATTTTAGTTTTAACTTTATGAGTAAAACCTCAAATTGTAATATTGAATTAAATGAAGACAATATAAGCGAAACTCAATCGAAAATCTGGAAACAGAAAAATTAGAAAAAGATATTGGCACCTCTGGGACTCGAACCCCAGGACCTCTCGCTTTCCGGGCAAACGCACTAACCACTTATATGCAATCATATACAAAGATTGCAGCCAATAATATACGCGTTAAGAAAATGAAGATAATATTTATATTAAGATAGATAAATTCTTAGCCTAAGTATGATACAGTTAAAAATGACCGAATTTGATATCGACACCTTGGCGCAATGGCTAGTGCGTTTGCCCGGAAAGCGTGAGGTCCGCTGGGTCCGCTGGTTCCGCTGAGAACTGCATTGTGTATTTTTTTGTTAAAAAGGATTATCTGAGTGACACCACAAAACAATATGTATATAAATTGTGTTTTCATTATTCATATTCATGCAATAAATTGTCTAGAAAACAAGTTTAAAAAAACTTTGAAGGTACTTAGCGTATAGCTAGACATAAAAAAAAAATTACCAACAGAAGGACTTTGTGTGGGTCTCTAAAATAATTATTTCAAATGATCTTCCAGAGATCTTGGTAAACTTATTAAATGGGAAAAGAAAGTTGTTGAGCTTACGTAACATCTTGGTCTGCGGAATTCTTTTCGGCCCTCAACAGGTAAAAGATGGCTACCGCATCGTCTGACCCAGCGTCTGTATCTATGACAACCAAATCTGGAGTAGCTCTTTCAGAAACTCTAAAATATAAATGACCATTATTTGCAATCATAATTTCTTTACGCTTCAATCAATCAAATTGCTCAAATATTTCAAAAATTATTTAAAAAATAACATAATGAATCATTAATCTGAACCTACTCATTTTGATGAAGGCAACTACTTCATAAATCACACTCCGGCAACAACACTGACGTAAATCAAAATATGTAAACATGGTTAATGGACTTGGAAATCTTTGTAAATACTGGAATTCTGCTGGACTGTCGTGATGCAGAGTTATTATTTAACAATATATTAAACATTATTATTCATACTTTCTAATTATGGAACACAATACACATCAATTTTTTTATTCATATTTGTGTACATTCATGAGAATGCAATATATTGATGTACAATAATGAAGATAATCTAACTTCACTCTTGCCTTAAGAAATTGTCCAAAGAATATTAAGAAATTTAATTCTAAGGCCATCCGCTCACGGAGAAACTGAAAAAAAAAGTTGACGACGCAATCGCAATCAACCTCCTGAACAAAATCGATATTTTTATGATCTAAGATGTCAAAACATGACAAAACAGCAGTGCTGGTCGCCTTAGTTGCTTTTAGTTGCCTTGTTGACAGGTTGCCATGGTAGCGGCTCACTATTTGTTAAGTTTTGTCATGTTTTGACATGTCAGATCAGAAAAATATCGATTTTGTTCAGGAGGTTGATTGCAATTGCGTCACCAAGTGTTTTTTTTTCTTCAGTTTCTCCGTAAGCGGATGGCCTTGAAGAAACCATACAAAACCGGAAATATGTCATTTTTAAATCAAATTTTAGACTATTGACTCTTTTCCACCAAAAAATATACATTGATTTCGAAAGACTGTTATTTTAAAATATGCATTTAGAACAATAAGGTTTCACCATAGGTCGTTGGCAGATTTGTTAAATTTTCAAACAAAAGACATATGATTGATTAGACACTAGATGTACTTTTTGTAATTATTTACAAAAAGTACATAGTTTTAATAGTTTTCTCGTCACGCCTTTCAGCATTTTTGAATGTACTCGTAGCTCGTAGGTATAAATTAAAGCAAATTTTGAATGAAATAAAATCGATATTGAGTTATCATTTAAAAAAGCAGATACAGAGAATAATTATTTTTTCTGATTGGATACGCCTGTACGACCGTAAGAACATCTTTCGGCGAAATATGAATTCGCAGCCCCACCATTAGATTATGTCAATTATTTCTAAAATAATAAACCCTTCACAAATTTACAAAGACTGTTTCAACTACTTAATAGGTACTTTTTTCGAACAGCAATAAAATAAGCGTAAAAAATATAGGTATATATATTGAAATGTTATTTACACTTTTCTCCCCCTTTTTTACACGAACGTTGCTTAAAAAAAGTTGTAAGACGATTTATGCTATATATAAAAAAAACAACATTTTTGTAATGTATATATGTTATTGCACCATGATTGATAAATAAAAATACAGTCGAGAATACCATTGGACAAATTTTGACTTTCGGCAGTTACTACTATTCTAATAAAGTCAGTTAAAGTTAATAAAATACGTTTCATCACATAAAATAAATGTGTACCCATTGTGTTGATATGTGTACCCAAAATAAGCAAACACTTACGCGTTTTGTGATACTACCGTGATTGAATATAAGGCGGCAAGTACAATTGCAGCAATGGCGTAAATGATGTATGTCGAATTCATCTTTCTTTAGAAGTCGTTCTAGACGTCCTTTCAGCGCTTCCACTCTATTAACTAGTACTAATATGACACTACCGGAACATAATAATTCTACGTGTAATTCTAATAAAAGAGACAATGATGTATGTGACTACACGTAACATGTCCACTTAATTAGACGGTTTTATCGCATGTGGTTGATGAAATTACAAAAGGTGGTAAGTGGTATGTTAAAAACTAACTTTTCTCAGTACCAATGTGTTCGTTTCCTGAAATTATTAAGCCTTGTTCATTTTTTTTTTTATATTAAAGGAAAAAAAAACGTTGAGCGACGATACTTTACGGAATATGAATGGCCTACTTGGACGAGAAAATGTTAAAAACACAAAAAAATTATAACTGGTTTTCGAGGAGTTCGAATTACAAGATCATAATTTAAAGTGTATACTTTATTTCCTTTAAAACTGATCTAATGTGGAGTTGTAATAAAGATAATCGTTGGTTTCTTTCTTGGTCTCTTGCTAACTTTAGATTAGAGTTTTTGGTAGCTCACAAAATACCACTCGGAAAAGTACTTCTCCATAATGCTCACTGGCCATTGCACATGTTGCGGCTTGCGGCTGTCTTCGTAAAACACAGACCTACCATTAACCAAAATGTTTATCTGTTCGCCACACCGACTTGTTATAGTATTCAAATTAAACAAATAGGCACCATAATACATACCTGTTGCCTTTTATAATAAGAGCGACGAATGTTATCTTCATTGTATTTTGTTATGTTTATGATTTTTCTTCAGTGATTTATGTTAATTGTGAAATAATGTGCTCATTAGTTGTTATCACACGTGCTGACAAACTTCAAGAGATTTCTAATATTTTAAGGAAAAAATTATTTAATTAAAATAAATATTAGGTATTGACATTGTAAATAATTCAGAAAAATTATTAAACATTGAAAAAACATCTTATTTATGAAAAACACGAGCAATGTTTTCGGAATTCGGATCAAAACTTCTCTGAAATGAACTAATTTATGGAGCGCTTTTTGCCAAAATATGGCACTATTTAAAATACCTCGGATTGCTTTGCTGCCAATTTTGGCAATTTTTTCCTAGATAGATTACACATTTTTTTGTAATATTTTCGAACACGCCCACGGTTCAATTTTGACATTTTTTTAGAAGGTGAAAGATACTACTTATATTCATATTCAACAGATGGCAGTGTACTCAATTTATTTACGAATTATCTCATTCTTAAAAATCGTATTCAGTGTATATTTGAGAAACAAAAAGTTAGTGGTTATGTTTGCTTATTTTTTTGCCCATCGGACTGTGATTTACAATGAAGTATTTTCAATAATTAAACCAATAATCGAATTAATTGGTGTTGTGGATTTAAGATAATTAATGTATCTGTTTGAGTTGCTGCAGTTATTTTTGGTAAGTAGGTACCTTATAAATTTCATTTTAGTCCATTTTAATGTGTCGCCATTTCTCGACCATAATTTCTGTCAAAAGTTTGTTCAAAGTGAACATTAAACACTTCACAACTTATCAAAATTCAGTTTGGTTATATATTATTTGTAGAATGTGATAATCAATTAGACCATTTAAAAGAAACTTCATAGAAAATATTTTATGTGAACGCCAAATTGAACTTCCTACGAGAGTTTATAGGTAGAAAATCCTGAGAATGTTTCTGTGTCAAATGTTAAGGTTTTTTTTATTTATTTATAAATCCTACGAATATGTGATAATGGATAAAAGATAGGTGAATTCATTGGCTATATAAAACTATAATCAGTTTATATATCTCCATATTAAAATTCGGGGGTATGATTTTTTAAGGTGGGCGCAAAATATTCATAACCAGCACCAAAAAATTTCGAGTTTTCCGAGAAAAAAGTTTCAATTTCGGCTGTCCCTCCAGTGGTTAGGGTGTAATTTTAATAAAATAACTTTGTTTTGACAAAACTTTATTTAGTAAATATATAAATTAATAGATAATTTTACCCTTTTGATCCATCCTCAGGGTTTCACAAAAAAATGTTTTTATGAATTAAAATTAAGAAAAAGCCGACTCAGAGCGTCTATGACCTTACGCATTTATCCTAGAGAACAGGGGTGGGGAACCTGCGGCCCGCGATGCTTTTTGGTGCGGCCTGCTTAAAGCAACAATAAAATTAGACCCAGAAAGCGAGAACGGTTTTCTTTCATGGTGTTTCAGAAACATTTAAGTTATTATTACAAAACCTAGAGGAAGTTATAATAACTATGTTCTTCAGTTTTAGTTTTATTTTAATTTCTTATTATTACAGTGAAAGAATATCCATTAGAGTAATATTCAAAAAAAATATATCTGTAATGATGACAACTTTATTCCGACAGAAATGAAAAATTATGTGATTTCTTTTTATGTTGCCACACTTCTACCATAAAAGATTAAAAAAAAATCATTCCATGTAAATTATTGTAAATAGTTAATAAATATAAACTATAAAAATGTTATTGCAGTCAAAAAAAAATGGTATTTAAAATGCAGGAAAACCATTACATGTTCTGAATACAATATAATTTCAGCTGGTGTACTGCTGGACTCCTACGCAGATCCGTTTCTAAGTTAAAACCACTCTTGTGTTCTTATTACAAATTCCAGTCGCCAATTCTTAATTCCAGATTTCAACTATTGCCTATTGATCTTCTGGCGCATTTTGAAGGAAACCATTCATATGTTCCAATCGGAGCCAAACCATTTTCGCGTTCTGGATGTAGTATCAATTAAAGCTGGGACTCGCATTCAGATTCACTCGTAACTTAAAACCAGTTTCATGTTCCGAATATAAATTTTAAATTCCGGTTGTGGATTCATTTGCTGACATACTTCAGAGTAAATAATTATTTTATTCGAAGTGCAGTCATTAAATTTGAAATGTAGACTATGTTTGTTCTACCAGAAACAAAGAAAAACCATTTTCGTGTTCTGGATTTCATTACGCACACTTATTTAATTTAAACCATTTTTTTATTAAGAATGTAACGATAAATTAAATAAGCAGTTGCAAATTCATTGAACGGAGCCATTTTCATGAAACGAGTGAAGCTTTACATTGAGTTGCACACCATATGCTGCAAAATTCTGAGATATTGACCGTTCCGTGTGTAACTATTATTTAAGTCTTTGGAATCTTACGCATAATCAATCTTAACTTAAAACCTGCCTCTTCAAAATAATGTAAAAATTTGAGATTCCAAATTGTCTGCTGATGCAATTCAAGGGATACCATTCTAGCTTTTATACCAGACAGAAAATGAAGATGCATTGTTCATGAAATATGTACTTCTCAATATTATACATATTATTTACAAAAAACGGCAAGAAAATTAGTGAGAACGAATATCGTGGAAAAGTTATCTGTAATGGTAAAATTTTGTTACCGAGTAATCGATTATTGGAAATTATTTGGAAAACATGTTTTATTTTGTTGATAATGAATATTTATTTTAA
Source organism: Limnephilus lunatus (assembly GCA_917563855.2). NCBI lineage: Eukaryota > Metazoa > Arthropoda > Insecta > Trichoptera > Limnephilidae > Limnephilus > Limnephilus lunatus. The sequence goes on along the minus strand of OU830598.1, from coordinate 69,257,567 downwards.
ATTAACGGGTATAGCTTTTTCTATCCCATCTGTCCTGCCAATAGCAACTGGAACCTGTGAGATGACGACACACGCCACTGTTCGAGAATCTTCTGATATACCCCATTCACTTCTCAGTCATACACAGATTTTGATGAAATGCCGATTTTATAAAGTTGTTGAGATGTTTTTGATTGGTCATTCACGGATCTAGGAACAATATAACTTTTTGCATTCTCTGAACATATGGGGACTCTAGTGCATTACCTGCCAAAATTAAGGTAGTAACTAGTTAATTTAACTGACCCATTAAGTGTGACTAACTCCAAAAGCATCTAACAAAAATCTATTGGATAGGTAAGATTAAAGAAACGTTCATTGAAGTTATAATTTTTTTTATTGTTTTAATACAAATTAATCAAAATGCTTCATTAGTGAGTCTTGGAATTCCTTGGCGTTGAAGTCCAATATAACACCTGCTTTTGTTTCGGAATCCAAAGTATTGTCATAGTCCACTGCGATTCCTCCTCTGGTCGGTCCTAGAAAAAAGTTTTTTTTTTTTTCAATTTTTGGCAAACTTATTCAAAAGCACATACATAAGTACATTAGTTAAGAGGTTTTAAAAATGAGTGGGGAGGTTCTGGCCGTTCTAGGTCTTGGCAGTAAAAAGGAAATATTAGAAAGATATGAATATTTCTCACACACAGCCATGGGTACAACAAGGAAGCAAGTGAACGAGCAAAGGTTGGAAAGTGAAAAGTCACCCGAAGGGCGATTTACAGCTTTATGGAAATCATATGTATTTAAACGAAAGGTGAAATAAAATTGAACATTGAACACTCTAATAGCATTCTATCAAACGTCTAAAACTCTAAAGCGTCTGAATTTAGCGTAATATGTAATGGTAGGGTAGACTGGGGACGATTGAAACACGTTATGATTGAAACATCTCAATTTACTCGAAAACTATAATACCTAAGAGTGTGATACAATACTCGAAACTCCGCCAGGTCTGTTGGGACGTTTCTACAAAAGCGCAGTAGCCGGCGAGTGACTCAATCGTGCATAGGGGACATTATTGAATTTCGCACTAAAACGTAAATATTTAAGACATTATTGCTTATCTTATAACTCATTTTACTCTCGCAGCTTGACGAAATGTTTCATTACATTCTCTTCTTTATCTATTTAAGAGTATTTATAATGCATTTGCGTGGCGTTAATGTCTATTTAAAATCCATGTTTTTGACTTTGAAGCAGAAAATGCAGCGTGGGGATGTTTGAAACAACTCGTGTGGGGATGATTGCAACGTTTCAATCATAACCATGTTTCAATCGTCCACACTGAGAGAAAATTTAAAAGTTATAATGAAAAAAGGTCAGAAATTTAAATCATTAAGTATTATTCAAATTCAAATCATTAAGTCAAATGTACTTCTGCGATCTTGAATGGTGAACTTCTGTGATCTTGGTTGATGAAGTCGATCTCATTCGACCACATTCGACGTCACACACCCTCACGTGACAATTTCGTAATAACATATCTTTATTGATTTTCTTACATTTATAACTAAAAAAAATCAACGTTAATAGTATACATTGTTTTATCAATTATGTAAGTACAAAACAACAGAGAAAAAAATTATGTTATGAAGAAAGTGTGTTCCCCTTCTCAAGAAACCGAGGTGGCAAACTATGCTAAAAAAAACAGCCAACATTTACCTATTTTGGGCTATCTTCAAAAGGTTTAAGACAATTGGCATTTGATTTGACCACACAAGGCCAGATTCATGGTACACAAATGGGATGGCCGGAATAGAGTGGCTCCGAGGATTTTTGCGCGCCATCCAGAATTTATTATCTAGTGCCCAAGCCACGAGTAGGTATGGCACAAGCAACAAGTTTTAATTGACATAATGTTGATGAATTTTTCAACAATTTAGCGAACGTTATGGATAGTTTTAAATTTGAACCAAAGGACGTCTATAACGTAGATGAGACCGGTGTTACAACTGTTCAAAAACCTAATCGGTTTATAGCCAGGAGAGGAACTCGGCAAGTAGATACAGTAACGTCGGCCGAACGAGGAACTTTCATAACTGTCTGTAGCGGCAAATGCTCAATTCCGCCGATGTTCACATTTCTACGTATCAATTAAGCCATTTCTTAAAAGATAGTCCGATTGGTAGTATCGGTACCACGAACAAATCTGTCTGGATGCAAGAAGAAGATTTTACCAAATTTCTTATTCATTTTCAAAAATTCACCATTTCGTCCTTTGATCGTAAAGTTCTTTTATAACTTGATAATCATTCATCGCGGTCGAATCCTACGAAATCAAAAAAGAATATTATTTTGTAAAATCAATATTTAGTCTTCAAACCATTCCAAAATGAACAGGCAAAAAAACTACACCTAGAGACTCCGAAGAAGAAACCACAAACAAGATGATCAATGTATAGGAAAAGGTGCACTGGAATCCGAGGACAAAAATATGAAAAAAAATCACCTTTCACATTGATAAAAAAAGTGCTTCGTAGTCTCCACTCTTGTCTACTTTGGTTTTCTGTATATTTCACTTCTACCGCATGTGAATTGCACATCCAGATTTTTCTTTTCTTTTAATAGATAATATTTACTTGTTTAATAAATTTTAATGCCACTTAACAGATTATTTAAAAAAAAAACTAAAATATTGCGATATTTTGTATAATGATGTCACATCCCACACCATAAATTCAATAAATTTTTATTTTTTCGACTTCTTTAATTGTTGAATTTTACACACAAAAAATGTTCTTAATTCAGAGGTAAATTCTACATTGTTATGATTGAAACAGTGTGATGGTTGAAACAAGCACTTTTGTATGAAAGCAAAAAACTTATTTTAATACCGTTCTATTCTACTCCAGGATAATATCGCAGTAAAAGTATGTTGATTATGCCGAATACTCATAATAAGTATGACTAAGAGCACGTAAACATAAATAATAAAAAATATATTTAAAGTTGTTTCATTTCAAGACATTTATGTTTATAATTTTTTAAATACTTGTGATATGTTTAATCACTATTCATGATCTCATTGAGTACTATTTTAATAATGAAAATGTTGAACATTGATTAAAATTATTCCAATTATTCCATAGATATTTAGAGTGTTTCAATTATCCCCACATACTGTTTCAATCGTCCACACTATGGGGATAATTGAAACAGTTTCCCCCATCGTCTTTAAGTGGTCATTGTAGCTTACCTGTATGAGTTGTGGCCATACAATAAATTTAATTTGATAACTAGATAGATCATAGAACATCTGGTATAAACATCTTTTCCATAAATACATAAGAAATATTACTAGGCCTAGTTAAAGTAAAAGTGTTTCAACCATCCCCAGTCTCCCCTACCTATATACATATTTCTGTATAGCGTAGGATAAAAAGCATAATAATACTCGAAGATTACATTCCTGGAAAATAAAACAACATTATTTGCACCATCTCTATTATCAATGTGATGTATTTGGAAAGAAGTAAGTAGAGGTCCCAATTTTTTTTCTAATAAATTCCTTTCCCCCTCCTTAGAAGATGGTCAATGATCACGATACGAATTACGTATTTAATTACCAGTGCATTATTTGCCGTATAAACTGAAAAAATACCATCGAAATTTGTTTTTTTTTTTCAAAAAGCGTCTTCCACTTAATTCATGAAACTTCATTTATCATTCTGGTAATCCACCGTGAAAGTATCTTCAAGTTGTTGTTTATAGTATTAATCCTGCTTTAATTGAGCACAAAAACATAATATTTTACACTAGTGACATTTTCTGACATCATTCTTGAACGGTGTCAAACTAGTGGCATAGAAAATAAGTGCTGCTATTATTTTTTTGGTAATATCAAATCATTTAGTCCAGATCTTCAAGCCCAATTGCCATCTTGAAAACAGGTTGACTTGTATTAGTAAATGATTGATGATGAATAGATAATTCAAAATGACGAATGTTCAATAGGAATAAAAACGCCTCCAGGTCAACAAGTTGTTCATAAACATCTTTCATTTTTTACACGGGAAATTGCGAACTATTAGTAAGTTTACAAGTATAAAAACATAAAATTTAACGGGAACTACAGATATTGAAAAGTTTTGCTAATATAGTTTTTATATCTATAAATAAATAGTCATTAGAATAATCGTAATTATGACACACGGCAGCTGTTTTGCCATTCTTAAAAAAGCTAAATCAGAAGTCAAGAATGTAATATTGATAAGCAGCCTTCCTATATATTCGTAGTACCCAAAAACTGTGATGTGGATGTTCAATGTGGAAAGATCTATCGAAAAGTTTATTCCTTTGGAATACGAAAGAATCCGATACTCAACGATTCAAATATCTTGGCGACTACCGACATACTCGTACATCTGCGAGGAGGTTCACAGACATTTTGAAAACTTATCGGCGACACCAGTCTCCGTGACTAGCTGGTCGAAGTGCTCACATTGAAGAGGTCTTTATATAAACCGAGAGAACTAGGACGCTTGGAATAAGATTGGAGCAGGATGGGAAGGTCTGAGGGCTCCTGCGCCTAAAGAAAGTTTGTGGAAGAGACAAATCCCACATTTTTAAAAACTTTAATTGCTTGCTCTAAAATTACATCTGTAATCTCTTATAAACAATTGTGAATAACCGTCTTATTAATACCACGATAAATAAATAAATATTTCCCGTTTCATCGTTAAGATTTGGTAGGTAGTAGGTACATACCAAATAGGTATCGAAGGGTATCTTAAAAGAACTTCGTGAATGATCCGAATACTAACCAGTCATGATAGATGTAATAGCATAGTTCTCCATCTTTCCAACTATCAATGCCTCCTCCAGGAGCACAGCAGCCGCCATGGGGTCTGCAGGATGCCATAATTCTTCATCGGGCTGGTCTTCAATATGCTCAATGGCATTTATAAACTGCACTTCCGGGGACTGCAGAGCTCCCAGCACACTCTTTCTCCAAGCCTTTCAACAATATAGAGTTTAGAAAAGTCTTATCATTAATGGAATGTTTTGCATTGCACTACCACTGCATACATTCTGGAATAAAATACTATTATTATTATTAATTAAGAATTTTGATTTGATCTTGAAAATGAAAAAAAAATAAATACAAGGCTTGCTTCCACTCAATTTGGCATCATAGATACCGCCTAGGATGTCATTAGACAAGGACAGACAAATAATTATTCATATAATGAATAACAGATCACTTTGTATAAACCACTATAATATAAACAATATCTACATGTTTCGATAACAATGTTATCTTCATCAGGATATGTTAATATAAAGAAAAATAAATGACAAACAAATATAGACAAATTAGAATAAACTAGAACATAGACAAAATATTAAAAAGTAGAGGTGATTAATTGCTTAAAAATCATAAAAATAGTTTTACAAAATTAAATATAAAAATTATTTAAGGAAAAATAAAATTGCATTTAGATAATAAAAAACTTTTAAGAACAAATAATTAAAATAATTAGTCTAAATCAAAAAATAAATAATTATAATTATTGTAAGTATTAATAAGAAAATAAATTTAAAAGATGGCTATTTTAAAAAAATGTTTGGTTATTTATAATATTTAATTTACTATTAATGCTTTTTCTAATTTCTAAAATTTCTAAATTATCCAATTGTATGCCCGTAGTGTTAGTATGTAAAATTTTAAGACCTGTATTAATATCAAAAGAATGACTTGTTTCCAAAATATGGTTGGCAAATTCAGAATAATTAATGTTATTTAAACATCTTATATGTTCCTTAACTCTGATGTTAAGTTTCTAGAAATTTTTCCAATTTAAAAAAAGTTACAATCATTACAAATTAATTTATAAACCCCAGATTTGTTCAAAAAATCACATTTATCCTTATTATTTAATATATAATTTTTTAGTTCGTTATTTGTGTCAAAAGCTGGCTGTATATTATTTGGCATGTTTTTAATTATTAAATTTGAAATGCTATTATTTAAAAATAAAAATTTTCTCCAATTATTATCATTTTCAACAACGTGTGGATAAACAAAAGATCTAAAAAACTTTTTCTTATATTTTTTGTTTAACATATTGTCTATTAATTTTAAAGTATAAAGCCCGTAATACACGAGCCCGATTTTCAGCCCGTTTCCAATTGGAGACAAAAGTCAACATTTTTCGATTTGCGAGATCGCTATTTTCACCTCTATTTTCATATCTAGGATTTCAATTGTCATCACTGCAAACAACACATGAACCATACTGTTTATTGTGATGCCTACTGAAATCGTAGGTATGAAAATAGAGTTGAAAACAGCGATCGCGTAAAGCGAAAAATGTTGACTTTTGTCTCCAATTGGAAACGGGCTGAAAATCGGGCTCGTGTATTACGCTCATAACCGTTATTAATTGCAATTTGTTTAATAGTATTTAATTCTGTTTAAAAATTACTCAAAGATAAGGGAACATTAATTAATCTACTTAGCAACGTTTTTTTTAGCAATTTTTGTGAAAATGGATGATTAGATGTTTCGTGTATTTGTATTTGTATCTTTACGAAAAATGTTATATTCAAATTTATTATTAATGATAGAAATATTTAAATTTTATAGTGGTTTATACAAAGTGATCTGTTATTCATTATATAATTAATGATGCCACAAAGTAATTTTGCGAAGTTTGAAGAAGTAAAGAATTATTCATTTATTTCAATCAGTCATTAATGTTCACCCCCACTTAAAAATTAATCAAATGCAACCGTTTTGGAGAGTGTTGTGCAAAAAAATACTGGCATCTAAATCCTCATTCGACCATTGGAGAAAATTCATTCCAAAAAATGTCTAAGTCATTGAACCATTGATTGATGCAACATCTTCTAAATCACGACTTTTAATAGTTTTCAAATGATAATATAATTACTCGGACAATATATATACCTACAACTCGATATTAATTTGTGATATTTATAATATTCATTTCGTAACTTCATTTCCGATGTACTTTAGCATAAGAAACCTCTGTGGCTTGACTCCAGTTCAATTATATATTTATCACTGTATATGTATTTTGTAAAAGCTGTTTGTTTCTTACAAATAAATAAATAAATAATATTCCGCAAAATACTGCCGCATTACATCACCATAATAAGTAAAAATAATAGATTGGTTATAACGTTAAAGTAATATGTTAAGAAGAAGGTCGAACTCACCCATGTTATTTTGGCAGTTAATATTGCCTCCCACGGGAGCAAGGAGATGGAGTTGGGGTTCGTATCGGTGTCGTTGAATACGATGTGCACAGCTTCTGGGTCCACGGAGAAGTTGAATTCAACCCCCGGCTTCATGTTTCCTCTACCTTTAGATAATAAATACATTTTTCTTTGGAGTAAACGAGATCAGTCAGATCAGATAACAATTACGCTTTTCATTGGAGTAATGAGAGTTTGGAAAATGAAAATTAGATTTGAGTAAAACTAACTAACTAACTAACCATCAAGCCGTTTGCCGCAGGAGTAGGCAGAGAGGATGGACCGCCAAATAACTCGGTTTTGTCACACACTATTTGCTTCACTAGTAAAGTACTGAAAAAAATATAAATTTTCAATCTGAGACCAATATGGTTGGTAAACTATGAAAATTTTGTGAAACGGGCTCATTATGATTTTTACCCCCACTTTAATTGTGTGTGTGTGTTTTTTTTAAATAAAATGTATTAAAGGGTTCCGTAACAGTTGATCCGCCGAAAATTTGCCCCCCCCCCCCCCCCCCTAAAAAAATTAACTAAGTTTCCCTGAATAGGTGTACAGAGAAGATAACAAAAACATAAAACATATTTCAATCAAATGCGTAAGGATAAAACTACTTGTCTATATACTGTACATTGGTATGTATAAGTACATGTACTTATACGCTAATGCTAATAAGTAGGTATACAAAACACCGACACTGTAAATAAATTCATTTGATTTCAACACCACCTTATTATTAAACATATTTTGAAAGTCGATTATAGGTTTAAAGTTTTAAAAAATTATATTAAATTTTACTTCGGGGGTTCAACTGTCGGGGGATGAACTGTCGGTTCACCGTATTAAATATTTCAATTACCTGAGTCAGAACTAAAGTTACCCATTGTGATGGGTAACTTTACCTAATATAAATTGTAAAAACAAAAAAAAATAACGTCCGGGTTGCCGGCAATGAAAATTGAATCGTGATTCCATCCAAACAATTATTTCAGCAACATTTTTTTGTTTATTTATTTGTTGAAGATATGCTCAATATCGCCCTGGCGCGAAACCACCTTTTCAGAATTTAAGCGTTGCTTGAAACGTATTTAACCCCGACGCGACGAAACGTTGCATTGCTTGAAATAGCATTTACCGTGTTTGCTGACCAGATCTGATAGCCAGGTACTTCCCCACCTTATTCCCTATCTCCTTCCGTCAACCTCACAATATACCCAAATTGGGGATGCCAGTCTCACTGGATCTGGACGATTGGGAGCAGTTAGGACTCTTGTGCGGTGTTTTGGTTGAGGTTGAGTTTCGATCGTTTTGGGTGAGCAGATCTGAAGAGCCGGTTACTTTCCCACCTTGCTTTTCCATATCACTTTCCTCTCACCAGCACTTTCATCCTTCCAGCCTGCATCATACCCAAATTGGTGGTGCCATAATCTCACTGTCTATAGACTAGAGATGGGTAGGTTCTGCATTTTGCCGGAGGCCTCCAAGATGTGCTTCCCTTTAAAAGTACTTGAGTTCTTGGAGCTTGTCCCGGCCCGACTCCCAACTCGCGAATGGCTCGGACCGAGACGTACGGATCCGGCCGGAGCTGGACTTTGGAGTCAGAGCCCGCAAAAGGACTCGAACCCGGGACCTGCTCCCGGGCGCAGACCATCGAGTTGGGTCCGAGTACTGGACCGGATTCTCTGGGTGTAGTCGTCTTGAAAAAGGAATAGGAGTAGGATCCGCTTCCCCGAACCCGAGTTCAAGAGCCCACTCCAGCTGAACCTTCACATCGCTACTCCAGACGCATGGGAGCAGTTGTGACTCGTATGCGGTATTCAGGCCAAAAAAAAAACTTTTCAAACTTATGATGTTTTGAGATAAAACGTGGAGAAACTTAAAGATGTAATGTTTTGGATTTGCTAGGATTTTCGCTTTCAATGAAGTTATCAGTGGTAAAAAAAAACCAAGCTATTTAAGTAACCTAGCTAATTCGTTGGTATTTACAAAATTTACAGTAGTCTAATGGTACTTACTCGTGTATATTTCATAACATTAGCAATCAAACGGTTCAAGTGATTTGGAATAAAAACGGGGGCAAATAATAATTGTTACCTGCGATGCTGCCTCCAAGAATAATTAGCTTTTTAAGTTTTTTCAAAAAGCCGGTGTCCAGTCGGGCCGCCAGAGCCACGTTAGTCAGTGGTCCAAGTGCCAGCAAAGTTACTTGACCTGCAAAAAAGACGACGCAAAACACAAAAGTTAAATAAAAACCAGTAAACACGTTTTCATTGAATAAATCCTCATATTCTGTGTCTGGGAGACAAAGGACTTGAAGTCTATTTTTATTAAATTGGAATTGGAAATGTCCACTTATAAATCCATAAAGGCAAGCAATTTTAAAAATATTATCTTTTGTAGTGGTATTATTGTTACGGTTGGTTCTATTAGTGAACAGCAAAAATATAGCTGGCAATATTATAAGCAGTAGGCTGTACATAATAAAATGGAACAATAAACGGATAGTAATCAATCAATATATATTATAAAAGAAAGTCCAAAAAAACTTGCGTACTGCAAAAACTCAGAAACGAGTCCCGGTACAATCAAGGGAGTTTATATGGTGTGGTAGAGCTTTATCCCCCCTAGGGATTAAGGGTATCCGTTTTTACCTAAAGGGTATACTCTTGAAGATATAAGGGCTGGAAGTTTCGCTCTCTTGAAATTTCTAGAACAGTCTTCCGGAAAGTATTAGAAGATTCCATAGAGCTCTAGAAATTTCTGGAAGGAGTGGTGGAATATATCGTGGAATGTTGGAACAACATTGTGGAACATTCCAGAACACTCTAGAATGTTGTACGTCCTGAGCGAAGCCGGGTAACCCAGCTAGTATAACATAAAACAATAATAGTTAAATTTCGAGTGCTGCTAAAATATTTTTAGAGGATACAGTCAAAATACCGTTGACGTAACAGTATTTTAAAACATATCCTGATCATAACATAATGTTACGGGGTATACTTATTTATTTATTTATTTACGCCTATTTAGGCTTTTACATAAGTATATATAACAACATTTACAAAAATTCTACTCATAAATACAGTGCAGGAAACAACTGTTTAAAACACTTGCACAAAAATAAATATAAAATAAAAATATTATTGAATTGATCCACACAGTATGTAGGTACAAAATATAAGAAATCCAAAATAGTTTATTACAAAATATAGAAATCCAAAAATACTGTTAATGTTTTAGACAATTTAAATAGATTTATAGAAATTTTCCCCTACTTGATGAAAAAAACTTCAATAGGGTATGCTTATATGTTAAAATTGATGTACTAAATATATCAACAACATCGGAGTATTTGTTTCCTAGCTGTTGAATCCGTCGAATAGGAGTGTAATATTGTGATATTGATGTGGAATTGCTACAATAATATGGTAGGTACTGTCTTGTTACTGACCTGCCTGGAGTATGAAAAGAGATTGCATATAATAAATCAGGGGTATCAAACATTGAATTAATGATTTTATACAAACAGGTTAAATCGGAAATGATTCTACGATCAGATAATTTTATTAAATTTAATGAACAAAGTACGTTATCGTAATTTAGGCATTCACTAGGAATGCCCATTTTAAAATTTACATATCTTAAAAATTTATTTTGAATTCTTTCGATGGCATGTGAATGAATCTCATAATTTGGGGACCAAACCGTGGAATTGTATTCTATATGACTCCTTACTAGTGACATATATAATGTTTTTACAGTATTGACATTATTGAAATCACTAGATATCCTTAAAATAAATCCCAACATTTTCAAAGCTTTATTGGTTATAATTTCTATATGATTGATAAAGTTGAGTTTCGTGTCAAACCAAATACCTAAGTCATTAATTTCCGTGACAGATACTAACGACATATTGTTAATGGAATAATCGAAAAATATTGGATTCTTTACTCGATAAAACCTCATAATTTGACATTTGGTTACGTTAAGTTGCAAGCGATTATCATGACACCATATAATAAATCTCAACAAGTTATTTGACAAAATATGGCAATCATTAATGTTTCTAATTGCTTTGAATAATTTCAGGTCATCTGCAAACATTAATACTTGAACATCATTGAAAATATATAACACATCATTAACAAATAATAAAAAAAGGATTGGACCTAAATGTGACCCCTGGGGAACACCACTCGTAGCAGTGAATTTGTATGAAAATATACCATCAATTTTAACAGCCAGTAATCTTTTGATCAAGTAACTGCTAATCCACTCATATAGTGAACCACCTATACCGAATTTATGCAGTTTATTCAGCAATAACTCATGATTAACTTTATCGAACGCCTTACTTAAATCGGTATAAATAGAGTCAACTTGACATTTACTAGACATGGAGTCAGATATATAGTTTTGATACGTTAACAAGTTAGTAAGGGTAGATTTTCCAGTACAGAATCCATGTTGTTTAGGAGAAATGATGTGGTTTAATTGGAAAAAAATTTTTTAAGAACTAATTTTTCAAAAACTTTAGGAATTGTTGATAAAAGGCACACCGGTCTGTAGTTAGTCACCTCGTGTTTATCACCTTTTTTAAAAATAGGCGTAAGGAAGCTGAATTTCCACTTAGTAGGAAAACATCCTGTTCGTAAAGACTGATTAAACAGCAAATATAAAGAATACGCCAGATTGGAAGCACAATTATTCAAAAATACAGGAGGTATTTTATCAGGTCCACCACTTTTGCTTTGATCTAGTAATTTTAGTTCAGTCAATATATCATTATATTCTATGTGGATACAAGATAAATTAAGATTATGATCAGTGGTAAAATTTGATGTTGTACTAGCAGAAACTGGTGTATCACATTCATAAACACTTTTAAAAAAATCAGCAAAAAGGTCAGCGATACTTTGAGTGTCTTTGGCCTTTTTACCTGCATATTCTAAGTTGGTGGGTAAACCAAAGTTGTTATTTTTCATTGATTTTGCATAGTTCCAAAAATACTTTACATCATGATTTATTGAAGTTTCAACATTATTAATAAAAGAATTGTAGCAAATTTTTGATAAGATTTTGCAATCTTTTCTAACGTTTTTAAATTCAATATAATTTGATAAAGACCTGTCTTCTTTATATTTCTTATGTAAAACTTTTTTAAGGGCAGTTAATTGAACAAGTTCTTTATTGAACCATCTCGGATATTTCGATTCTTTAAAATGAATGAGTGGGATGAGTTCTGAAATAATTTTATCCAACAAATAATAAAATGATTCAATATTTTGATTAATATCGCCTTCTTTAAGAAATAACCAATCTTCCTTGTGGAGACGATCATTTATGTCCCGATAGTTCGCATTTTTAAAGTTAAAAGTAGGAGTAGAAATTTTTTGATTGCTTTCTTTAGTACTAGGGATAAGTATTGCTAGTGGGGGATGGTGGCTGACTATCGGAAGAATAAACTCCAATGATTCACTTACAATTAAGTTGCTCTCATTTGACAAAACTAGATCAAGAACACGATTATTAATATTACGTACATGGTTAAATTGGGTTAAATTAAAAAGTAAATACATATCTAGAATTTCTCGTTCGTAAGCGGTTGTTGGTATTGAATTAGAGTTACTGTCTAAAACGTTAAAATTGCAATTAGGTAGGTTATAATCGCCGCAAATAATTATTTTATGATTTGGGTATTTTGTTATTACTAACTCAACATCTTCACAGTGTTTTTATAGATTGAAATGTTGGAATTAGGAGGGATATAAACAGTTCCAATAATAGTTTTCTTAAAATCACCACTCAACAATACGAACATTTGTTCCACATCAGTATTTTTGATTTTAAGTATTTTCGAATTAATGTGTTTGCGGACCGCTATCAGGACTCCACCTCCTCTTGTATTGGAGCTAGTATTCTGACTCCGGTCTACTCGGTAGACATGGTGACTATGTAGTCCAAGCTCCGCTGAGAAGATTGATGATGTTAGCCAGGTTTCAGTGAGTATGATGACATCGTTTGGGAAAGATGGAGCATTTACTCTGAACTCCTTTAGTTTTGTTCTGATGCCCCTGACGTTCTGGTAGTAGATGAGGCGTTTATATGGCTGGAGTTTTTTGGTTGAACATTAACAATTTTAGGTGAGTTATTAATATATTTTATAGTTAAATTATTTTCTCCCTTATTTTTCCGGTTTTCTAACTCCTTCCATACATTTTGAATTTCTTGGCGCTGAACCCACGTTAAGTCTTTTTTGGTTTTAATACTGACATTTTGGTAGTCTATTGCCTTTTTTTGAAGAACTAGTTTCACTTGATGTTGGTCTGACAGTTCAATCTTGATCGGACGTATTTTATCCATTTCTTTTTTACCTAAACGGAACATTTTTATTTCAGAGGTATCAACATTTTCAACTTTGCTTAGGATACTCAAAACTTTGTTCATATCTTCCCTCATGCAGTCGGTTTGAGTACCAGCTGAGCACTCGGGTACATTAAACATTATAATATTCTTGGAACGTAATTTTCTCTCTTCCATCTCCGCTAGAGTTTCACAAATTCCAGGTAGATCTTGAATGGTGTTAGGTAGAGGTTGGAGCTGGGGCGGTTTCTGCTGTGAGATATTTGTATATGCCTTCAGCTCTCCTTCTAGGAAGCCCACTTTCGCACCAACTACACTAATATTACCCAAAAGTTCCGAAAGTTTAGGAGTTAGTTTAGCCATTTGTTCTTTGGTAAATTTATTAGATGGGTCCATGATGGTACTATTTAAAGAGTTTATTATATTACTAGCCATCGTAATAAAGTGATAGGGATCACACGAATCCATAATTAGCAGTTCGAAGTAGGAATATAATATTAGGAAAAGTTTAGCTGCCCTGGATCACGTACTCGAGATAGTATGCGTAAATGTGAAGGTAACGTTTCGTACACAGGATTGGTTTAATTATGCACACACACTAGAAGCAAGTTCGTACTGACAATTGACAGTTCTGATGACAGATTTATAATTATTTTGTTTTTGATATATCTTTTAACTGCAAGGTTAGAATTACTTAGAATTCTATCACTACACTAAAACTCGATTTGAACTTGTAAAACAATATTTTCTATACGCACAGATATAAAATTAGATATTCTTATTTATATTTTAAACTGGAGCAGAGAAAAAACCGTGCACTGTATTCATGTAGTATACTCCTTGCTTCATTCACATTTATACATACCCTTCTGTTATTCTGACTCTTGACATGACCCGACTTATGTATTTGGTTCACTTGATCGTGCAAAAGTCTTCCTCGGGCGTCTCCCACTTCTTTTATTATTCACATTCGTGTCATATATTCTCCTTACACTTCTTTATCCGATCTACATGCCCGAATCATCTAATCGTCGCTTTCTAATTTATCCTTGGCCATTTTCATACGGCCATACATGGTTTCACCACACATTCTTCATTCCAGAGATCTCATGTCATTCAGTATTATTTCATATTTATATGGCCTGACATCTTTTTAGAGCATTCTTGAGTAGGGACTTCATTAATTCATTTGTGTGTAATAGGTATGTATTTTTTACCGTGACACTTTCTCTGTCCATCAGCTTTTACATGTTCAAATAAACTTAAAGTTGGCGTCAATTTATGAGTATAAATAATTTTCATACTCGGTTCTACACATTGGCACTTCACGGCTTTACTATATGTACATCTCAGTGATGCTGTATTGCATTTCAATAACTACCGTATGTTAAAATATGGATTTGGAGAAAACTTTAGTAGTATGCATTTATTATATTATCAATGTCTAATAATATGACTTCTTTGTTATGATGTGTACACACACAGCAATAATATATGAGGCTTGACATATTTCGGCATATCGCCCGCCATATATTCCAATTGGGAATGTACGGCGAGAGATATGCAGAAATACGCCGAGCCACGTATATTATAGAGACCCATTTTATAATTTTTTTTCCGAACGACCGAACGTTCCTTTTCCAGGACAAACATACGAGTATAACATACATATACCAAATCACTGAAACCACCCATGAATATAACAACTTGACATTACAAAACAATAGGTGAACACAACGTATTACTAAATGTGGTGGTGGGGGTGAGGGCGTGACTGGGGGTTAGTGAAGAGTGAGGGGAGGAGATATAACGGACAGTGAAAGGGAACATGTCTAAGATGGGACTACAAGATAATATTTTTTTGTTTGATAAGGTATTTGTATTTTATTTCTAAGGCTTCTAAGTTGTCTACGCGTTTTCCTTGGTTTTTAAATATGTATCTTCGTACTATTTTAAACGTATGATTATTTTCAATGATAATTAAGGTTAGCAAAACCGGAAAGATTATTATTATTAAGACAATTAATTAATACATACAAATAACTAATTCAAAGAAATCGAAAATTTAAACCTTTTTTGAATGTGATTTCGAAAAAATGTTAATTAATTCTGACAATATGTTTTATTGTAAAAATGAACATGATGTCTTGTGCCTCCGAGATACAATATTGTGGTTGGCGTTTTTAAATTTGCTGTAATGCTATTACGACTGCAAATAAAACATTCTTTGTAGGTCTGTTTTGTTATTTATTATTTGTTTAATGTTTAAAAAATGGCAGGCTATCAGAATGGGAAAATAACACCGGTGAAATAATTAATGTCGTTTAATGTTCAGGAAATTGAGGCGACCTAATAGTTTATTTCCCACACAATGTTATTATTTGATTAACTAACAATGTCTAGGTACTCTAATTACAATGACCAAATTAGTCGCCCGATTATAGTCGAACCAAACCACTCACGTTTAGATATGTATGTATTGGTGCTTATGAACTTCCGACAGATATGTTCTTCCGAAACGTCACTGAGAAACAGCATTTAGTCTTGCTTAAGCCTGCTAATTGTTTTTAGTGAGAAAGGTACTACAAATCGAACCCGGAGATAGTGGGCTAAAATATATACATATAGTAGGTATATTTGCGAAAAGTTCCATGTTGTTAGATACTTTCAGTATCGGCCTGGTGAAAGAATACTATTCAGATTCGAAACGCTGCTTGAAATGGCTTTGGCCATGTTTGGAGACCGGATCTGAATAACCATGTACTTCCCTACCTTCCTTTTCTACATAATATCCTACTTCTACCCACTACCTAGCCTCACCACATACCCCAATTAGCCATATGGGACAGATATTATCTTAACAGACGGATTGCAATCTTTAGAGCACAGGCGTCGGGTGGGAATGCTATCCTTGTTCTACCGGTATTACGATAAAAAAAGAAAGATGCTCCGAGGAATTAGCGTCATTGATCCCTTCGGCACCGGTGCATAGTCGGGAAGCATGCCAAACGCGTGCCCAACATATGTACACGGTTGTCACATGAGAACGAGTCGCTTCTTCGACTCGTTCTTGTGTTCAACAGCTCGGCTGTGGAACGATTTGCCGGCCTCTGTGTTTCCTTTTTCCTACAACATAGGTCTCCTCAAGACCAATGTTCATTCCTTCCTCTACTCAAAAAGACCCTCCACACAACATCTCAGATGATATAGGCCTGTGTGGAGTTAATTAAATAAAAATATAAAAAAAGATATATAAATCACTAGCTGAAGTCCCCGGCGATGCCCGGGATTTACGCAGAGTTTTCGATTTCAATGGTTTCTTGTGTAATCGAAAACAATAAAAGGTGTATTCGAAGTGATTATATACCAGAAAAAACAGAAAAAGAAAAGTAAAATTTGGGAATAAAAGAAATGTATAGGGCGCTGTAATACATAATTATCAGATAACATTTAACAATATTTCTGACTCCGTCCTGCCTAAATCTAGTAACCACTTAGTTATTTTTGGACCGATGGATGAAACTTCTGACAGTTTTAATTGTGAAGGGATTTTGTCATATAATTTTGGTCCCAGGTATGAGCCGCTGTGTTACTTGTTGGAATAGAAAGGTCATTTCTGCCTTTACTTCTGGTTTGATGTTTGTGTTCGACTGTTTTCATTTTATATTAATTTTTATGAGCATAAATTATTATCTTTTTAATGTAACACTGTCGAACATCTAGTACACTAAATCCCCCGTAGAGAGCATCGCTCGAATATCTGAAAGGCTTCTTCATAATAACACGTAAAATAGATTTCTGTGCCTTCAATAACGAGTTTAATATTATTTTAACTGTACCCCCACCCAATGCAGCCGTAGGTTATGATCGAGTTACATAGCCCGTAATATACATTTTTTAAGTAGTGTCTTTCTTAAATTTAAAAAATTTTCCGAAAGGAAATAAATATATTATGAATCAGTGAAAGCACTCTTTTTGCTACATTTTCTATCTGGTATTTCCATTTGAGGTTATTGTCAACTATAACGCCTAGATATTTAATGATTTTAACACATTCCAGAGTTTCAAACTTCAATTGTCTATTGTAGTATAGTGATGAATTTTTAAACATTAAGAATCACCTGGATTTTCATTGACAATCCTCAAGAGCGCCGTGACGGCGTGTTCAGTTTTCAGCAGCGCCGGGTCTGGAACGAATGACGAAGGGACATCCCCCATGCCATCCATCCCGTAGTAGTTGTCACTCGGGGGAGTTATGGTCAAGGACTTTTCTGCACCCCTGTAAACTGGAACCTAGAAAACAAAAATAATTGCAACATTATCACTATAAAAATACTTGAAATATTGACTTGATTTGTAATGGTTTAGTATTATTGCCTCTATAATATACGTATATTAGATCAGTAAACAGAGATTAAGATAAATAAATTGAAAGATTAAAAAAGAAGATAACATTGTTTGGTTTATATTTACATCCAGTCTGTTAACAGTGTTCAACACCTTCAAAACATTTAGTACTACATTGTCCACTATAGTGTTTCCCTGCACGCACGTGATTCCCAGAAGCTTCACGCCTTTCCTAGAAGTACATACAAATCATTTAAATACCAAGATTATAATAAAAAAGAATTGTAAACAATTATATTATTCAAATTATCAGATTAAGTTGTTTTTACCACTATAATTGATTATAAAAAACCGACATGTTTCGTAAGCCAAGCTTACTTCATCAGGGTTTTAATAATACTAATTTTTAAATATAGACATAGAACGTAGTGTCAAAGAAAAAATAACAAACATAGACAATGGTAACAATGGAAAAAATTATAAAATTAAAATGGGTAGGGACAATATGGAAAAATTTACAAAGGAAATAAGTTTAATATTGGGTCATTTAAAAATAAATTTTGATTATTAATAATATTCAAATTCGCTTTCACACTCTTTCTGATCTCTAAAATTTCAAGTTTATCCAAATGAATACCATTGACATTACAATGCTTAATTCTATTCCACTGTTGAAGTTACAGGTATAACTAGTTTCCAACAAATGGTTTGCAAACTCGGAGAAACTGTTATTGTTTAAAGATTTCATATGCTCTTTAATCTTTAATCTTATTATTTATCTTTTCAACTTGAAATATACTTTTCTCATTATATGCCTACTCTTCTACATTTACTGTAGGTATCTCATTTTCATTTAAAGTTAATTACATATATATTTAATTAAATAGAATAAGTATTAAGCAAAAACGTTATTTTTTTTTTTTTTTTCAAAAATTTTGTTTTTACAATACAAATGATTACATGTGCAAGGTTATACAATAATTCATTTTGTATTACTACTACTCCATAAATTGAGCTCAAGAGCTCGTGTTTATGGGAGGAGTATTAACATGCAAAAAAATTAATAGTGTTTTAATGAGATGTTTAAACAATGATCAAAGAACTTGACAAAGGTACATAATTTAGAAAAAATAGTTTTAGAAGGACAATAACAGTATATACATATATATATACATATACTTTTAATATTAGATATTACAGTTCAAGTAAGGGTAAATTAAATTAAATTATTATGTAATATATAGACTCGTTATTATCTTAAAAACCCAAGATGGAATGTGGCAAGTAAGTAACACTCTTTTGTTTTCAGTAAATTCTTGATTCCAAAGTTATTCATGTGTGATAAAGATTGACTACGCGTGATAAAGAATATGTGTGTATGATCGACATATATGTATATAGGACCGGCGCGCGGCGGCGTTTGCGTTTTCCGGCGAATACTACTTTCTACATGCGAGATGTGACTTGTCTCCAAAATAACTATTTCTGATAATCTTCTAGAGAAATCTTAGTAAAATTATTGAATGGAAAGTGGTTGAGCTTACGTAACTTCTTGGTCTGCGGAATTCTTTTCGGCCCTCAACAGGTAAAAGATGGCCACCGCATCGTCTGACCCAGCGTCAGTATCTATAACCACCAAATCTGGAGCAGCTCTTTCAGAAACTCTAAAATATAAATAACCATACAATACAATAATAATTTCTCAACGCTTTCACCAACAAGTTTACTTATTTAATGTAGGTAACTACTTCATAAATCACTCCGGCAACAACACTGACTTAAATCAAAATATGTCGAACTTGGATAATGGACTTGGAAATCTTTGTAAATACACTGTTTTGTCGTTGGAATTCTGTAACTGTCGTGATGAACTCTAAGCACTAGATTAAACATTATTATTCATACGTACAAATTATGGTATACATTCACAATACACATCAAATTTTAATTTATTTTTGTGTATATACATGAAGATAAAATATGTGTACGTGTACATACATGTGAGTAATTAATCACCACTACGAATTATTTATAAAAAAATAACCTGTAACATCACCACAGACCAAAAATTTTACAAATGTATTGGAGTGAATAGGTTTAACTAATTACTATATATTTCACATAATATTGTAAGTAGATAACACAAAATTCAATATTACAATAAAAAAACTCTATCAATAGTATATCATAATTATTATACTTGGTAATAAAATATAACCTTTCTCAATAATAACATATCCTTTTTCTATCTAATTCTTTTATCTCTTCTTCTTTTTTCTATTCTCTTTCGTAGTATTATTTCTAGCATATTTTTTAAAAATTCGCTCTTTAATCTTTCTAAAAAAATGTATCTAAAAAAATGTATTAAAAATGTAATGTGTATATAATTCCATTAAGATTAATAAATAAACAATAATAAATCAAGAATACCAATCGACATATTTTGACTTTCAGCAGTAACTATACTGTTCTAAATAAAGTCAATTAAATTCAGCGGCTTCATTAAGTATGTTTCATCCACATAAAATAAATATGTACTTATTGTGTTAATTAGGATATCAAAACATGCAACACTTACGCGTTTTGTGATACTACGACTGTGATGGAACATAATGCGGCAAATACTATCGCAGCAATGGCGTAAATGATGTATGTCGTCTTCATATTTCTTTAGAAGTCGTTCTAGACCTCCTTTCTGAGCTCCCACTCTATTAACTGGTACTCAGTACTAATTTGACACTACCGGGAGATAATAATTCTACATGCATGCTAATCTTGCGAGATAATGATGTATGTGTGTATGTGACTATATGTACAATGTCCACTTATCTAGTTGGTTTTATCACTTGTGGTTGCTGAAATTACAAAAGGTGGTATGTTAAATCCTTACTTTTCTAGGTACCAATGTTTCGTTTCCTGAAATTATCAAGCCATATTTAATTATTGTTTTTTATGTAAAAGGAAACAAATATTGGGCAGCGATACTTTATGCTATTTAAATGGGCTAATTAGACGCGAAAATGTTTAAAAAAAAAAAACAAAAAATTTAACACATGTTCGAAGAGTTCGAGTTCCAGGATCTTCATTTAACGTGTTTACTTTATTTGTTTTAAAACTTATCGAAAATGAAATTTTAATAAAGTTAATCGTTAGTTTCTTTCCTGGACTCCTGCTAACTTCAGACTAGAAGTTTTTGGTAGCCCACAAAATACCATTCGGAAAAGTACTTCCCTTATGCACGTTGGGCATTGCACATGGTGCGACTGACTCCGTAAAAACACAGACTAACTAACCTCATAAAATAATTTCATAAACGAACTGTACGCCACGTTATTTTGGATGAGATGCTGAGGCGGCACCCGCCCGGCTGCCGCTGATTTAGCTCGTTTCGTTTCTCAACGCAAATAGTTTCCGATTTGATAAATAAACAAATAGGTTCTCTAAAAACAATCAAAAGATTACAAGTATTCAAGCTACACAAATAGGTACTTTAATACATATCTCTGACCTTTTATAATAAGAGTGACGAATATTATCTTTATAATTATGTTAACGAATATTTTTCAGTGATCTATCTTAATTGTGAATTATTGTGATTATAAGTTATTATCAGCTCTTGAATTTTGTTTTCACGTATAATTGAAATAAGTGATAGCAAACTTCAAGAGATTTTTAATTTGTTAATTAAAAACTAATGTAATTGAAAACTAATGTATTAAAAAATTAATATTGCTTTTATTGTAAACATTGAAAAAATATCATAACTATTTGAAAACATGAACAATGTTTTCGGATCAAAACTTCTATGAAATTAATTAATTTATTAAGATGTAATTTTAATAAAATTTATTTGGTTTTGACACGACTTGATTTAGTAAATACCTATATGAATTAATATACAATCCAACCCTTTTCGATTCCGCCTGATCTATCCTCATGGTTTCATAAAAAACATAATGCACAACAGACAACGGTACAGTATGTTTTTATGAATTGAATTAAGAAAAATTAAATTTATATCCATATAATTTTAATATCCACATAACCGCATGATAGAAAATTTCCTTATCAGGAATTACGATCCAAATCACAACTTTTCACAGCTCGCGACATTGCAAATAACTAAATGTGTAAAAGATGTTAATAACTATCGGTAATTACGTATTTTAACTAAACTATAATTATTAAAAAATTTATAGTCATTTTATAAAAAATCTCCAGTACTAAAATTGATCAATAGATATTTAAATCTTAACTGTTTGATTAAGAAAATATTTCGTATTAACGAGTAGCGGTTCAATGCATAAATAATGTAAAATCTTTTAAAATGCGATGTTTTGGTGATGAGAACACAACATTTTACTTTTTTCATTAAATTTCCATTAAAAAGTATAACAGCAGACTTGTTTACATTTTCTTCAAATTGGTAGTTTGACTTTGATGTTTACCTGCAAGAAATCAGCAATTTCATTTCTACACGAATGTTACAGGTGTTCTCTATTCAAGGTTATTATGCAAGGTAAACGGTCGTAATCGTGTATTTATAAACTTTTTGCAAATATCATCATTAGTAACACAAATGATAAAATGTAAAGCCCATCTAGGTACCTACTTCCGTTTCCATTCTTTAACGCTACGAAAGCCGCCACACAGCTTCTATGATCTTACGCATTAATTCTAAGGATACTTAATATAAACACAATATTAATACTACTTGATCTACAATGACGGCTTACTTGACAAGAATGTCAGAAGATATACAACAATCAAAATATTCGAATTGGATACCTATCTACCTAAAATTGGATTTGTTTTGTCATAAAATTATGATGAACATAAATTTTCCCAAGAATTTACAGAAATATTAACAAAGGCACAATCTTGTCACTTATTGTCAATGTCACTGTGACTTATTGTCAATGTCACAGTTCATAGACAAATCAGTTTGAATCTTCTTCAGTCTGTTCAATGTTGGTAGTTCTAAGTATTTTGCGCGAACTTTCAAATATTGTAATCTATTTCGAGTCAGATTCGGAATAAAAATAGATAGAACTAAATAAACTTAGAACATTTTCTGAACTAAAAAAGAGTACAATATGATGAAAACAACACCATCTACCTATGTGTTATATTAACTTATATTATACAGGGTGGCGCAAAACTACCAATATGGTTTTAATGTTTAATAACTTTTTAAATTTATTTATTTTTTATTTTTTTATTTCAGAATTTTGTTAAGAAAACTTGGAGAATTTGAAATGGAGCACTACATAAAGAACAGCGATCAACAATTGTTGAATTGTATTTTGAAAATCAACGGTCAATTGTTTTGACGCAGCGTGCTTATCGTCGTTTTTTTAATGTGCATACTGGACCTTCAGCACCAACAATAAACCACCTGGTTGCAAATTTTCGACAACATGGTACAGTTAGACACCTTCCATGTACTGGAAGACCACGTACGGTCCACATTAGGGATGTTATGGATATGCAATTTCGGATCTGGATACGGATACGGATATAGGAATAGTATTATACCGGTTTCGGATACGGTTACGGATATGAAATTATTTCGGACTATCCGCTAGTTTCGGATAATTTCGGTTACGGATATTAGAATTTTAAAATTATAAAAGTAAAATACAAATGGCAAGATTTGACTTTTATTTCTAGTCTATATTATCATTTGTTTTTACAATCAGTCACGCGCGGCTTTTATGACAAATGACGGCTCGGCCATGTCATTTATGCGTCGATGACACAGGGCGAGTTTACAAGCTACTATCTCGGAAATTCACTATCTGTTAGTAAACTCGCTCAGTGTCATCGTGTTACTTGCTAACTAGCAGATTGTTGACAATCCACAGAAAAAGTTGAACGGTCCTCAACTTTACACGCTACAAGCCGACTCGTGATTGGTTTATTTGTGTTTCCAATATGGCTGCCAAAAACCAGCTGATTTCGACTGTCAACTGTCTGAAGGATTAATTCACGTTATTTCCGCTATTGGCGCTAGCAGCTACGTGCGAGTCCAGTTTCCTACAAAAATGTCGCGAGCTACTGAGCGAGTGGACAGTTTTGTGTGTCATCATGACAATCTCACTCGCCGATTCGCCCGCTTTTAAATTTAGTAGATAGTAGCTTGTAAACTCGCCGTGTGTCATCGAGGTTTTAGACTCCGCCTTTATCCGAAACTATCCGAAACTTTTATATCGGTTTCGGTTACGGATACGGATATTTTTTTATTTCGGATATCCGATAGTTTCGGATACGGTTACGGATCTCCATAACATCCCTAGTCCACATGGAAGAAAATATTCAACGTGTTGTTGATAGTGTGCAGGACAGTCCAGAAACATTAACAAGAAGACGTTCGGCACAACTGGGGCTATCGCGGAGGTTCGTTCAGAGGATTTTGGCCACATTGCACATTTTCCCGTATAAGGTCCAGCTTGTGCAAGAATTGAAGCCGATAGACTACCAACAACGGCTTCATTATGCCATTTCATTCTGACAAAAAGCAGAAGAAAATCGCGATTTCATTAACAATTTGATAATGAGCGATGAAGCCCATTTCCAATTGAATGGTTTCGTAAAAAAGCAAAATTGCAGAATATGAGCTACGGAAAATCCAAGAACAGTTCATCAGCAACAATTACACCCACTTAAGTGTACTGTTTGGTGCGGTGTATCGTCTGAAAGGATCATTTGTCCATATTTCTTTGAAAATTCACATGGCGCCTCAGTTACGGTTAATGGTGCTGAATATCGAACGATTCTGGGCAATTTTTTGAGGCCAGCTGTAGAAAACCATCCACAGTTGTGGTTCCAACAATATGGAGCCACAGCCCACACTGCAAGGGACACAATGGCTATGTTACGGCACTCTTTTGCGAACGCATTATTTCGCGCAGAAACGATTTCAATTGGCCCCCACGTTCACCGGATTTAACAGCGCCAGACTGTTTTCTTTGGGGTTATTTGAAAGAAAGGGTTTAAGTAAATAAGCCAGCAACCATACCTCAGCTAAAACAAAACATTCGCAATGAAATTCAAACCATAACCCCGGAAATTTTACGAAAAGTTCTGCAAAATGTACTGGAAAGAGCACGAATGTCCGAAGCCAAAAATGGCCACCGCTTGCGGGATATAATTTTTCATACTTAAGCCAAAAATATTCCCCATTAATATTCTGTATAACAAAAAAAAATAATAAAAACCATTTAATAAAAATGTTATTACACATTCAAACCATATCGGTAGTTTTGCGCCATCCTGTACATACATAACTATTATTTTGACGATGAATAGGGAACCTTAGAAATATGATCTCCACCGTTTGGAAAGAAATTAATTTAATTTTTAATAATTTCATATATTCAATAATATTATTATTCAATTAATAAAAACAGTATATTTGTAAACAAGTGCGGATATGTAATCATTACTATGCGTGACAGCTGTTTCGCCTTCTGAAGGCATTATAAAACTGACGATAATGTTTGCTAATGATAATGGATAGTTTGATAATGCCTTTAGAAAGCGAAACAGCGGTCATGCGTAATAATAATTACATAACATCTCTCACCCCAGAAGATAGGTGGAAGCTTGAGTGGCAATCGGCCAACGTCAAAAACGCCTATCTCGTTCAAGACCCCACTGAGAGACAGCCTGGGTTCTCATTGCCTTGCAAACTCTGGACCGCCATCAATAGGATAAGGTGCTCCCATATTCGTTGTGCTCACATGATGCATAGAGAGTTGGCGATGTGTGAATGCGGTGCATGTGTGAATAAACTATTTTTTTTTAAATGTATAATAATATTGTATTAAAATATTGAATATTTAAATATTATATAAATATTTAAATATTGAATACATAAAAGAAATTAAAATTAAAATGGAGTTCTAAAAATTAAACTTGATAACAATAAGTTTATTTAAGACCGTTTGATTCTCTAGTTCCAATAGGCCAATGGACTTGATTATCAATCCAGAAATAATTTCGTAATATGTTTGGATTGATCGATCTCACCAGAGTTAAGGTAAAAATGAGCATACTTCGAGTTGACAGTTGTGCCCACTACGTACTTCTAACGATTTATCTCTTCTGTGGTTTTTTTATTTGTATGTAAAAGAGATGATCAAATCAACAATAGGTTAACGTTTGTCAGATTAACAATAATTAATTTTTGTATGTTTAGTAATCCACCGAATTGTATTAAAATAAAAACAAATTAACTGATAGGTATTATATTGTTTTATTCGTAATTAATTTGTATAATATAATTAAATAAATTGTATTGTTTAAAACTATTTTTTTACTTATTAGTTGTTAGGTACAAACAATATAATAACAAAATTTTAAGTACAAACAAACAATATAATTTTGTATAATTATATATGGATATCTACCCAAAACAATTGCATTTTGTAACGAAGTCATGCATAGTTTAAAAACTTATTATTTATACAAATAATGTTCCCGTCTCACATCTTATCTACGTCGATATAGACTTAACTAAATAAAAAATAAGCTAAATTATTTATAAAATAATGTTTATAATGAATTATTGTTTATTTTTCACTTTCCTAACCCATAGAACGAACTTTCCTTATAATAAAATAAAGAGAAAACCCACTTATACTTAATGTCAACAAAACTAAATATTTAATAATTTTTATTTGATTTTTTTTTTCTACAATGGCCAGAGGACATCCATGATTATGCTCTTAAATTATTTGAGTGTGGAGGGAAAAACTTAACGCAATCGTGACACTGCCCCACTATACACATAAAGTCTACTATGCTCTTTGCCAATCACGTATAGAATATGCAATTATTGGATCGGGATCTACCTCAAACACGTGAAACAGGTAGTCAAAACACAAAAAGGACAACAAAAATAATCCAGAAGTACCCATAAGAACTCCATCAAAAGAAATTAAAAAGAACTTTAATGTTTTCAGTATTAAAAACCTCTACTAAAAATGCTGTACTAAAATTGAAAGGAAAAAAATTGTGCCTTACATACCAACATACACGAAAACAAAGGACGAAAACTTTCATCTACAGAAAATTCTAAAATTAAATACAACTTTTGGCCAGAAAAACCATAATTTTCACGCTACAAAATTATATAACGGCCTTCCAAATAAAATTTAAAAAAACGTAGATAAAAAAAGTTTTAAAACATCTAAAAAATATGGCTAACTAAACATGAAGATGAAGAAATCATTAAAATTATGAAACAAGACCAGCACAATCTACAGTCTATAAAAATATGAAGATTTTAAATTTTTTAATTATTATTTATTTTGTGGAAATTAACATACATTAAGAATGGGAAATCAAAATTAATACTTATTCAACAAACTATGTATAGTCCGCCTCTAAGCAGGAATTCCTAGCGAGAAGAACTGCGATTAAACTACTTTACTTTGTATTTTTTAAATGGTCATTAATAAAAAACAAAAATAAAAATGATGGAAAACATACATAAACACTTTCTACAAGATACATTAAAACTTTCTACAAAATATATAAATTTCTGGCAAAAATATAAAAAGTAACTATAAAGTACCGTGTGTTTCTATGGCCAATTTCAAAACAAAGCTCGGAATTCTGACTGCCAAAGTAAGTGCATTTCGCAACAAAATTACAATGATCTTGAAGTTGCTTATTATTTGCTGTAATTTAATTTAATCGGTAGTAAAATTTTGAGAACACTTCATCTGTGGACCCATGTTAAAGATACGATATTTTGTAATCATTATTTCTGTTTCTAAAATGTGCGTTTCGTTCTATTATATTCTGCACAACATAAATAAGTAATTCGTATTGTGATATTTGCGTTATCAGTACTTTAAAACTTTTATTGTATTATTTACAATATTGCTTTTTTTTTAAACATACTTACATTTATATTTTTGTTATATATGCAATAAAGAACATTCTTAGTGAACACCAACATGGCTTCAGAAGCGGTAAATCCGTCACTACTAACTTAGCTTGTTTTACGAACTTTATACTTCATAATATGGATAAGCGTATTCAAACTGATGCCATTTATACAGATTACAGCAAGGCGTTCGATAAAATTAACCATTCCATTCTGTTTAGAAAACTAAAACTTGCGGGTATCCATGGAGATCTACTAAGATGGCTAGACTCATATATCAGAAACCGTTCGCAAGCTGTTGTGCTAAGTGGTTTCAAATCAAATTGGGTCAATATTACATCAGGAGTTCCACAAGGATCAATTTTGGGTCCTCTCCTGTTTAATATCTATATTAATGACATTACGAGTTGTTTTAAACACTGCAAGGCAATTTTATATGCAGATGATATGAAACTATACCTTCCAATCGATGATATCGCGTGCTGCTTAAAAATACAGGAGGACCTTAATAATCTCAGCGAATATTGCAAAATTAACTGCTTGTTCCTAAACATAGATAAATGTTACTCAATATCATTTACGAGAAATAGGACCAAAATAATATTTAAATATTCAATAAACAATGTCGATATTAAAAGAAAAGAATCAGTTCGGGACCTGGGTGTTACCTTAGATTCCAAACTTACATTCCAATTACATATTAATAACATTGTCACTAAAGCCACCTAAATGTTAGGATTTATACTACGAACATCAAAACTATTTTATTTTCTCGATACATTTATTTTGCTTTATTATACCTATGTTCGTCCGCACCTAGAACACGCCTCACAAATTTGGAATCCAAGATATATAACATATGTTCATAGAATCGAACGTGTTCAGGAAAAATTTCTCTCCTACATAAATTTTCGGTCGTTTTATGCATTCCAATCAAATGAAGATATTCGTCAATTCTTTAAAATCCCGAAATTAAATTGTAGGAGAATTATTTCTGATCAATTGTTTTTGTACAGAATCCTAAATAATACGATATCTTCCCCGTATCTTTTACAAAAAATAGATATTAGAGTTCCTGGTCGCAATGGCAGAAACGTATCCCTTTTTTATAACAGCCGCTCCAACACCAACTACTTACAAAATGAATTCATACATCGAGCCTGCCACTATCATAACACACACCTCACATATACAGACATCTTCAATATAACTTTCAACAAATTCAAAGCAACACTATCAGATAAATGTAATGCATCACAACACACCACTTAACATCCATATTTATATTTATTTATTATATTATTAATCAGATTCCTTTTCCTAATTTGCAATATATTTTCATATTCCCTAATTACATAAAAATCATCCATATACTCCTATAAGATCATAAGCTTACCCTTTATTGTGTTTTTCTATATTTTATCATGCATTATTTAAGTATTTAGCTTCTCCTTTTTTTTCTTAGTTTTTCTTTATGTTTAATTTAGCTTCTCTTAACTATTTTTTTCTTAGTTTTTCTTTATGTTTTTCTTGTCAGCGAAAAAAAAAACAAATTTTATCAGCGAAAACATGTTTTTAGGCTTACTGTTTTATTTTAGCACTCTTTATTTTTATGCATCTTTGTAAAGCTGTTTGTTTTCCAAATAAAGATTATTATTATTATTATTATAAACTATTTTCATTTCCTATGCATATATAAATAAATTTCTGTTTATTTTTAACTTAATGAGTAAAACCTCAAATTGTAATATTTAATTATATGAAGACAATATTAGGGAAAGTAAGTCGAGTTCCAGGGGTGCCAATATCTTTTGATTTTTCTGTTTCCAGATTTTCGATTGAGTTTCTCTAATATTGTCTCCATTTAATTAAATAATAAATTTCTGCCTTGATCGTATAGTCCAGATTATTCTGCAGTTTCTTCGCTTGATATAATTCCTGGACCATTTCTGAGGAATTTCTTGTTTTCCATGGATTGAAGTCTGTAATAAAAAATATAAATGAAACTACTCAAACTAAAGTTTGGCTTAATTTTTCGTTAACTTTTGGGATATTATTACATCTGCGTTGTTTCATTCTTCTTCTCGAGCTTTAGTTCCAACATAACATATTTTCCTCTCTTTACACATACATCAGGATGTATGTGTAAAGTGAGGAAAATATACTTTTTTTTCATCCACATCTCAAAATAACACAAAAATAGACAAAATAACAATACATACTTAGAATAGAATGAAAGCAGAAAAGAAGTGAATTATATAGGTACAGAATAATAAATATATTATATTTATATTTGGATAACATATATATCCAGACCGACAGGGCGAAGGAGCCTGGGAAGGCCATATTTAAGATTGAGCGACAACGTCCTCAAAGATTTATCCACCTTGGAGATTTTAAACTGGAGAGAGCTAGCACAAAACCGTGACAAGTGGAGGAAGACTCTTGAGGAGGCCAAGACCCACCAGGGGTTGTAGAGCCAACAGTGATGATGATGATGAGGTATATTTGGGAATATTTGACCGTCTCTCGTTTCCAGAGGGTCATCAGGGGGCACTCCATCGCGGCAAAAATGGCAGTGAAGATGATTTTCTTCGATTGGCGTAGTCTCCGCAATAAGCTTCCAATGCGGTGGGAGAAGTGCTCTGAAAGAATGCACTTGTCTCTCCAGGAACATTTCTGTGGCGCCATAGTATCTTAGTAGCAGTGGTGTAGCTAGGGGGGGGGGGGGGGGGTGCCACCCGGATGGGGGTGAGACCCGACCGTGGAAAAAAATTACGAAGGATATTATCACAAAAATATTTTACACATGAACACGGTCTGTTATTTATATTTAATATTTACGTAACTCTATCACGTGATCCGCCCAAGGTGTCACCCATGCTAGCTACGCCACTGCTTGGTAGATGGACAAGTTGACGGTAAGCATTTTTGTAAGCTTACTTTTAGCTTATGCTAATCCAAACGATGTTTTAGTATAATTATCGTGGAATAAAAAAATATCTTACTTGCTACTGAACAGATCGGAGTGAGGAACCTTGTACCGGTCTGAAATCCTGTGAGAAAAAGTTTTCTTATTTAAAACATTATACAATATTTTGTACGTAGACTACCTGTGATTTGTAATGGTAACAAGACAATTCAGAATTAAATCAATTCAGAACTTCCTTTGAAAAGTCATTAAAAGTGATGAAAAAAATGGTTAAATAGGTTTTTAACTATACCTACTGCGTCACAATGTTAGGACCAACATCATATCAATATCAACCCTGAGATTTACAGAAAACCTCATTACAAACGTTGAACATATTTAGTTCAACATTCCAACAAATTAGGTAATAGGTGCAATTTATTGGAAATAAGACATTATTGTGGGTATAATGAGAAATCCCCATTATAGAATAATAAATATGTAAATAATATTTAAAAAATGGCTTGTTTAGCTGACTTAAATAATATGTGAATATTGATTTATTTAATCAGCGCCCTTGAAGTGATTTTTGACAAAAAGGGCGCTATACAAATCATCCAAATATTATTATTATTCATTGTCTACACATCTTTGAATTCTTGTGGGAATGCGCAATAAGTAAGGCGGAATGAAATATATTTCATATTCCTAATATTATGGAAAATGATTTATAAAAATACACTCACTTATAAACAGGTTTGATGGCGTCTCCCCAAGGCCAGGCTCTGTTTAGCTCCTTTAACTGAAACGTCAAAAACAAAAATCATATTAGAAAACTGAAATAAAACTTCTATATTGGGTTGGTTTGATAAATCTGGTAATTCTTAAGCTGTTCATTCGAGGTAAAATCTATAACAATTGCATGGTTTTATTAATAACTTTGTTTCAATTTTTTTTTCACCGGATTGGTTTCATCCAAATACGAAACTCTTCAAAATTCAAAGTTTTCCAGATTTAAAATATGATAGTAATAATACTCCGTCGTCTGTACGGTTGAAATTTAAAACCCGACTTCGAGCACATCCCTGACGTCGTGCTTTATGCAAAACCATTTTCGTACGTGAAATTTGTTACAAAAGTACTGTCATGTCGCCCGCCGCCATCAGGGCCTAGCAGCAAAAACCTGCGGTATATTAAAATATAATTTTTCCAATTTTCAGCGTGTTTATCATTTAATTTACATTCCACATGTTTACACTAAACCAAATAACTATATCCATTGATTACCATGAAACAGACAGCGACCTAGTATGTTGATTAATTGTATCCTACTTTAAGTAAATGTAATGTATTTTATAATTAAAAAAGGAAAATTATATAAAATAAAACATATTTTTTTATACAAGGTACATCCACTCAAGTAATTTCACGTGTGGGCGGTGTTAATAATAATACGCCAAGTTTATTGCTTATCTTATTATTATTAAAAATAACCACGGAATGGTAAATTATTTCACTAATTAAGTTATTAATGAGACATCAAGCATTAGCTATATTTTATTCATTTTGATAGTCAATATATGTAAAATGCACATACATTTTATGAACTAGCTACTTCTTTGGACACACCCAAATATGTAATCTTTATGCAAATTTCACTTCATAAAACTTAATTTTCTCAGAAGATTGACAAGCAATATTAAGATGAAGCCATACTAAATAATGCAAAATCATACAAAATCGTATGTTTTAGTTTTGAAAATTTGACCGCTTAGAAGTATTATAGATGCTTCAATTAAATACTGCGTGTAGAATATACCTTGGCCCTTAAAAATATCGGTCATTTTTTTTAATAAGTCTTTTAATAAGCTTAGAAAAAAATAAAGTATTAGGTCTATAAAAAACATTTTTAACTGAAAACTCTCCTACTTATAAACACTTTTTCGGATATGGTTTTATTGCATAATGTGGCAAATTCAGTTTCTTATATAATTATCGCAAAAAAAAAATGATATTTACGCCCGACACTCACAAAATAAAATATAATATGCATTTTCGCGTTGGTATTTTTGACATCACGGCGACAATACGGCAGTCGACGAATTTGTTATATCAAAGTGAACCTTATACCGTCCACCGAAGAACGACTGGCAGCCGCCCCGATTTTCTGTCATTACTCCTCCGAACGGAGCGGAGAGAAGACGTGTTATGCTCCGCGCCGCTTATTTTCGTGAAATCAATTTAAAAATTCCGTTTTATTACAATAAACAATGCATAAAAAAGGAATTAATGTTTTTTACAGGCCTTTACGAAATCAACATGTAAAAAAAAAACTCAAATATCTTTTCCAACCTTTCCAAAAGCTTTTTCTCAAGTATTTTTAAACTCCTCCCATAAAAGAGCGTGAATTCCGATTTCGATTTTTTCCTGTACTAGTGGATCGCCTTAAACGGCAATGTCCGCTCAATTTGCTGGTCATTAAATCTTTTATAAGAATTCCGCAAAAATATTTTGATAATGCCACATGACGTTTTAAAGTTATTTACTACAGTAATATGATATTCACCGTTAATTAGGTTTATCAATAAGCTGAAAATTATGCGTTCTTACAACTAATAGTGTATCGACCGATGCTTGTAAGTTCTGCTTTTGGGTATGAACAATTAAGCTTTTTTTACCTTTCTGAGTTTGTCCAACTTGTCTAACTCTTCCTGGGTTGGTTCTGGTTCCGGTTCTGGCTCCGGTTCTTCTACCTCTTCCTCTTCCTCTTGTTCTTCCACCATTTCCGAACTTGGATCAGGAGTCGGCATTTCTCTCGCGGAGACCTCGTCTTCGGTTACGTATTCTATAAACAAGACCAAAAATCTTTTAAAACTGAAATATTTTCCACTTCTTGTCATTCAAAGAATCCAAGCTAAATATTATCATGAAAGGATTTTATTTTTTTCATCTAACTTTGTTTGCTTTAAGATAGGTAATTATTCTATTAGCTTTTTATAAAAGACTCACCGTTAGTATATTCCTCTTCAGTATATTCAACTTCACTTTCTGGTTCCTGGAAATAAATTATGAAAATAATAATAAATTATTTCAGTATTTATAGCAAAGGATCGTGCGTAATTTTACACATTTACTGAGCATATTGCTGTCATCCAGCCAGAGAGTTTTTCAATTGATTCCAAACCCCCTTTTGCCATAAATTATCGTCAACAACCAATTGCCTCAAATGAATGTATTATAAAATATAGCACTATTTCACGGTTGAGTACATATAGTTAGTATTTTCTATTCAAACCGGGCGTTTATTGACTTTTAATTTGAACACATGAAGGTGAAAGTAAAGCAAAATCTTGTGTTTTTGATTTGAAAATTTGTTTGCTTAGAAATATTACTGATGCTTTAATAAAATGGTAGAGCACAGTTCATTTCTACTGTTTTTCAGATCGTATTTGCTTTGTATTGTGTTATTACTGGAAAATAGTCAGTAAACAAATGTAATAAAAATCTAATCTAATAAAAAATATTTTAAAAACTGGCGATGTTATTTTTTGCCTAAATCAAAACTGGCGGATTTTAACTTTATCGCCATGTTGTGGCCATAAATATACCAAACCACCCATGTTGTGGCTAATGATTTCGTGGTTTCACCCGATTACACGCCGAGGTACATCCGTTGTAACAATAAATTGGGGGACACCATTGCGAGGCATACACTGAAAGTACTTTTCTCCCAAGACACGAACTATATTATTTTCATGTTATTAATGGGTACATTGAGACCGTATGGCAATACGATTATTATGCTTTACATATTGCTCTGGTTCTCAGCATTCCCAATAATATGGGGACCCACTATGCTCAAATGATGTAGAAAAGGTAAAAAAAAAAACTTTATGCGATACCTGCGATACATGCGATACCTACATGCGAGAATTAGACCCTACATACCATCTGTTGTATCCCTCGGAATTTCTCGCTGAAAAGCTAGCACAAGATTTTCTAACACTCCTAGACCAGTTGTTCTTAACCCTTGTGATAAGCGTGGCGTGTCACCACGAATCATAAGAGTCGGGGTGTGTCTTGACCTCCACCAAACCCGCGAGACTGACTCACCGAACCCCTGGAGTTCGATTGAACCTAGGTTAAGAACCACTGCTCTAGACCTAAGCCAAGAAGTTGGGCGAAACAATGCAATGATGTTAGTAGCACATAAGCTGCTCATTGACATAATTGCAATTCTGATATTCTGGAAAGTATTCTGCTTCATGATCCCGATAACTTTGTCAGAGCTATGAAGACTTTTATTTTTCCAAGATGCAGGATCAACCTATCAATGATCATGCTTTGGGTAGAAAGACTATACTCTTAAATCATCCCTTTTCTGAGTTACATATTTTTCAATTAAACTTCAGTGACTTCAAGATTGCAATAAATATTTTATCAACGCAAGGCTGTGCGTCTCAACTGATGTAATTAATGAAAAGTTATTAATTGTAATTTCTGTGAAATGTAATTGGATTCACAGTTATCACAATATATATAAAAAATAATAAAAATATTTTAGACATTCCATCATACAAACAACTTTAAGCTTTGTAATATTGTTGAATTACGTAATATTTTATTGTAACAACCTCTGTTTCAGTTTCATATTCAGTCTCGGGCTCTGGTGGCATCATCCTTGTGAGGTTCTGACTGACCATGGATAGGGACTGCTGCAGCACTGCGGGGAGACTAGACAGGGCCGCCAGCTGCTTCTGCATCATGCGCAGCTGATCTGCTATGCTTGGTTCTTCGGAGAAAGAAGTCATACTTGTAACAATGACAGCTCAAATGTTTTAGGACTAACTGCGGAAGAGTAAGGGAAAATGCTATAATTAAAAGGAATATGAAATTTAGAACAATTAGATGAGTGTTAGAAAAAAGATCGAATGATTTTTGAATGGCAGTCGGAATAACTGGAGCGGGTTTTTACTTATTATAATATACCAGTTTTGCGCAACATTACTACACTTACACTGGAGTGATGTGGTTCAATCAACTAGCGACAGAGCTGAGATTAGAACTTGATCATAATAAATTTAAAAATAAAATAAATTATTCTATCATAAATAATTTAGCTAATTAGAATCAATTGACATCTTATTATTTTCCTATTTAGTACTTTTTTATTTTTATTTTAAATAATTTATTTTGAATATTTAACTCTATATATATACAAAAAGTTATTTTCAATTTTATATGTACAACATTTTTTTGTTTTTTTTTTTCTTCACACTGAATGATAAGTTATAATTATTTGTTATTTATAAATTTTTATTTTTTCCTTTTTACACACGAGTTTTTAACTCTTGTACAGGTAAATTTTTTTAGTTTATAATTTGAAATATATATTATCATGTTAATTTAAGTACCTTTATGATTGTAATAAATAAATTAAAAAAAAAAAAAAAATCTACAATATAAGAGAACCGTTGGAGACAGAGGATATTGTATAAAATAAATGTCGATGAATATTGACAGTTTTTCATTATTAATAGTAATTTTGGGGTGTTTAGTTTTTTGTGTTGTTTTTAACCTCCTCTCTCTTTATATATAGTTATACTCATTATTATCGTCACCTTTTGCTATGACAGTAGAAACTCTTTGGCTATCTGAAATGTTTGCTCATTTTTATTGGAGAATTTTACAAAAAAAACCTTTGAGTGCGGACGGCAGGGTAAAGGAAATAGAAATTATTAAAAGGTCGTAGAACAGCGTTCGGAAGTAATTATTATTAAATGATTGAAAATAATATTAATAACTCTCAACGAAAATATAAAAATAGAATAAGACACAGAAATCAAAAGGGAAATGGTTTTAACTGGGACTATAATCGGGATACTCCTGGTCTTACCGAGTTCAACACTATACCAATTAAGCTACCGAAACCTAATTATATTCCTTAATTTTTAACGATCTCATCTTTCAATTTAAGAAATGCATACTAACATTATCCTCATTTACTTTTCCATATTTTTATGGGCTGCCGTCTTTGGAATCATTACATAGTTCTTATGGGGAAAACGGTAATTTGAAGTTGAAATGAGTTATCGATAAAAAGGGGGAATTTAATTTCGTATTATAAGATCAGTCATCAAAGTGAGATTACGGGAGCTTGGTCTAAGTCCAAATGAACCTTTTTATTTTTATTTTCGGTATCATATTCTGATTTCATAATTTCATGTAGACATTTTAATATTATTTATAATAATTAAATAAGTAAACCAGTGTAATTAACTAATTATTATGTTTTAGAGAAATGTTTTACGCACCATTGAGACTTGACAGAAAAACGATTTTACCAGATACTACGTTTTGCGTGATTTATTTTGATGTCTATCGTTTTATTTTTCTTGCTCTTTTTCCAGACAAATTTAATGGTCGACATCATTTTATTGTTTGTTTGCAACATCAACATTAAAACGGCGTGACGCTAGTTTTTAACTGTTAATGATCAGGAATTACTACTCCACACTTAAAAAAATACATCATTAAAGTGTAGATTTTGTCTCAAATAATAAATATTATATCCTTTTATTTTTCACTCCATCTATTTAATAAGGTTGTCAGAAAGAAATGCCTGATATTGATCATTGTATCTGTGCATCTGTGCAGAAAGTGCTAATCAAATTATTTGATGAACGAATCCAAAATAAATTTGGGTTTAAGAGAGAAACACAAATTGGGTAAAAAGTTGTATTTTGAAAAATGTCGTTACTTATTTACTTTACTTGTTATTATTTGCTTGTAACTTTACTTGAGAGTTAGGTATTAAAAAAATAACTCTCCCGTAAAATGTTTTTTTCATCGACGCCGCGACGACAAAATTTTTGTGTTTAACCTAATATGACTGAAACTTAACGAGCAGTGGTGACGTTGAATGCTTCAACGTCTCAACATTTCAGACATGTTTTAGTTCAAGTTTATTTTTTTTTAATCACAATCTTACCTGCGTTGGGGTCTTCTTCTTCTTCTGAAGGAGGTGGAGGAGGTTTGCGTCTTGGGGGAGCCTTGCCCTGAAGGAGAGTTTAACCATTATTGCTCATTCTTATTGACTGATCAAAAAACGTTCAAGATTATGATATTTTCTAGTAGGTATACGACCTTCAATTATTTCAACAGACTATAAAAGTAATGTTTCAATAAGAATTCACTAAAACTTCAATAATTGGCAATAGTCATAACATTTTATTTATAGGTACTTTACATGTAGTTCAAAATTTTACTAAAAAAATCCAAGTACCTACATATTTTTGCTTTCTTTAGATTCTATAAGACTTTGTTTACGTACATTTTTGTTGTTGTGGGTGTGTAGATGAGCTAATTTTCTGATTCCAATTCTCCAACCATCCCCGATTTTCAGTGAGAATAAAATTCCATGTATTGTGAGAAGCGGAATTCGGTATCCACAGTGTAAATGCATAACAGTAAAAACAATACAATTTTAATTGTTTTCAAGTGTGGAAGGAATAGGAAAGGCCTGGGAATAGAAAAAATACGGTAGGGAAGCACTGAGCTGGTGGAAACATAGGTAGGTATATTTAATAGTCAGGAAGTTGGAGTTTGAGTAGGAACCCATTTAAAAAAAAATTGCTAATCTCGTGTTTCAATTTTTTTTTACTTTGATGTAATTAAAAAAAGTAAATCTTTGGTATGATATCAATAGAGGTGACTCTTCTAAAAATTTATATTTATATATTTTTATAAATTTAAAAAATCAATGTTCTGAAATAATAGATCATTTTTATGCAAAAGATAATTCTTGAAAGTCAATTAACAATTTAAATTTGCACTTTTTAGTTCCCTTCGGAATGTGTTTGCACTTTTCTGAAAGCGTTAGGGTGAACGCTTGCGCGGCCTCTTTCATGCAACACTTAATTTTGGATTTGAGCCCAAAATACCTAACAAAACTGAATAATTATTTTTTTTAATCGAAAGGTATAGCAAATAACTAGTACCGGCATGTGCTATTTCATTTATTTGTGATTTTAATTATGATTTATTAGCCATTAAAAAAAACGGTATGCATGATTTTGGAGGTAACTCTGGAATTTTTTTGTGATTTAATTATACTTATTAATAAAATAATCTTGACCCCGTGTTAATATATATGAAAAAAAATATTATGAACATCATAAAAATAGCATTTGGATCGAAAATTTTATTTGAATACGACAAATTTGTCGGAAAATCAATAATTTATAATTTTCATTTTATATTTCATCATATTTGCATAGTAAAGAGAAAATCATTTTAAAATGATTTTCGTTAAATAAAAAATAATTGCCAAAGCTATCCCTAAAATTATGAAAAATTGAATTCTTTAATTAAAGACAATTTTTAAAATTCAAAACACAAATAAGTAAAGTAGCACATATCCGTATTAGATTACCTACCTTTAATAATTTTAATTAAATTAGTAGGTACCTTTTAATTTAAAAAAATAGTCTTTCATTTCGGTAGGAAATTTTGACCTCAAACCCAAAATTAAGTTTTGCATGAAAATGGCCGCGCAGCCGTTCTCCTTAAGAAAAGTAGTTTCATTGATAAAACCATGCTTTTATTCTGTACAATACTAACCATCTTATAAAAGTTGTTATAAGGCACTCAAAATGCATTTGGAGAAATATGAAGCGGGGCATTAAAAGGAAACACAGTTATTTCCAAAATCTTATTTTATTAATTCAATATAAAACTTAAGAAGGACTCATTCCACTTATTACAAACATTTAATACTTCGAAGGACAACATTCCATACACTAACAAGGACAACTTAAATAATAATATTAGGGGCCTTTTCATCAACATTCCATAATCACGATTTTTCGAAAAGCTTCACCGGGAATATTCCTTATATCCATAGTTTCATTGACACTATGTTTAATTCAATGTGTGAAACTGAACTGTTAAGACTACCGTTCCATGACTTGAAGAAGAAATAATGACAGGGTGTTGCTGGAAAATGATTCTTTTCACACTATGATTGGGTTGTGTTGATGAAATGGCCCATCTTTGGTATTTGACAGTTGGTTGATTGGAGTGGTCGATGCGAAAGGTAAGTGCGAGGAAATCACGTTCTATCCTCTTCGTCTTTCTTAATGACGGTGAATTTGTTGCAGAGAAAGAAAATAATTACCTCGGGCGACGGTTTTTGTATCTTTTTCGCATCCATGGCCTGACGTAAGTTCCTCATGAGCCTTTTGTGAGGCGCTTCCTGCAAGGTGAAAATAATATTATTGATTTGTAGGTATAAGCGAAGAGGGTGACGTAGATCCATTCATTGGTATTACTGCTAATGCCAATGTATCATCCGGGTAATTATGTTGATGAAGTAATAGACAAATCATCGTTACTTCTTTGTTTTTTTTTTTTTTTTTGTTTTGTTTTGATTTTTCTCGTATTTTGCTTTTGAGCTTTTGACATAAAGCGAAGACTTATATTAAGTAACGTTTCATATCATGGCCCAACTTAAATAAATCATTTATTTATTAACGCCTTGAAGCCATATATTCATTATTATGGTTAAGTTGTTCAGGGGTACAATAATAATATAATAAATTGAATATGAAAGTTATAATCATGTACAATAGTAGGTACATAGTTTCATCATTATGTAAAGTTGTAAAAAATTGTTCAATAAGTTATTTAACAGAGATATCTCAAATTGTAAAATTAAGCCAATCACCTAGTCACAAGTAAATTTGGCATCCCTCAAGGTACGGTCCTCGGACCATTATTATTTCTAATATATATGTGAATGACATATTCCGACAGGAAATTGAAGTTGAATTAATCTCTTATGCTGATGATACTGTACTGTTATTAAAAGATCAAATAGGGGAACTAGTTAACAAATTTGCAGAAGAAGAAGGAATCAATATCTTAAAAGTATGGTTTCATAATAACCCACTCACATTCTATGCAAAAAAAAACAACATATATGTCTTATTTTCGTTACAGAAAATACCTGATCATAAAGTTAATATTGTAATCCACAAAGAAAAATGTGATCATGTATACTGTAAACAATATAATCATATTTGTACTGTAATTAACTCTTCTTCCGAAATTAAATATCTCGGAGTCATCATTGATCACACAATGTGGAAGCGGCAGGTCGAGTAGGTTCACGTTTGCGCGCTTTTGCGTCTCTCAATCTACCTCTTGACTCACCTCATCTCCCGTTTTGACCT
The DNA here is from genome assembly GCA_917563855.2 of Limnephilus lunatus. Classification (NCBI taxonomy): domain Eukaryota; kingdom Metazoa; phylum Arthropoda; class Insecta; order Trichoptera; family Limnephilidae; genus Limnephilus; species Limnephilus lunatus. The sequence goes on along the minus strand of OU830598.1, from coordinate 69,216,544 downwards.
CGATGATGGGGGGCGGCGCCGTGTCCAGCACGATGGGGTGCCAGCACTTGCGCTTAGCCAGCTCGGGGCAGGGCGCCGGGCGTGGCGGCGGCAGGTCAAGCAGGTTCACGTCCACGCGCTCCTGTCTCTCGCGCTCTTCCTCCTCAGCCATTAGCGCCAGGGCGGCGGCGCGCTGCTCCTCGGGGGTCATTTCTACTTCTTCAACCTCCTGATCCTCCAATCTGACGAACAAATAAAACACATCTTTCTTAACTCGTGCTTTGATAACTCTCTGTGCATGTTCGTCCTTCTGGTCAGCCAATCTGATGAATAATCTTATATTTATTTGGAAAACGAACGGTTTGCAATATTTTATAAAGAGTGCTAAATAGCTATGAAAATTGAAACAATGAAAAGGTTTTCAATGATTAGGTTTCTTAATTATTATCAACTAGCTGGTTCTCGGCATGCGTTGCAATGCCATATTCAAAGACATACATTGCCTCTTACTGAAACACCTTTCCCGTGCGTCTCCGTTCCCCTCCCGCGTCCCCTTCCTAGCTAGCCTTATAAATTAAAAATTATAGCCTATATGTTATTCTGATGTATAAGCTACATCATTGTAAAGTTTCATTAAAATCCATTTAGTTTTTGTGTGAAAGAGTAACCAACACACATCCATCCATACAAACTTTCGCGTTTATAATATTAATAAGGTTATAAACGAAAAAAAGGATTCCAAATGCCCACGGGAATGGGATGGTGCGGAGGGAGGGAAAGGGGATGGATATAGTCCGTGTAGAGAAATATGTGTTTTGTGAATGTTATTTATTGATTTTAGGTTAAGTTGTCAGGTGTCGAGTTATAAATCGAATTAGAATAAAAAACTATATGAAATGTTAAAAATGTATGAAGGGCGATTAACGAATGTGTTTTATTTTGAGTTAGTATTGCATTGAGATGTGTCTAATTTGTGGTTTTGTTTGGTTTGTCTGTTGGGCACCCTTAATTGAATTCGTTCAAGTAATTCAGAGCAATTTATCACAGATCGGCTATTTTGTAAAATAAATTACTTATTAGCTTTCTGAAGCATACATACTATGATAGCATTTTTGCCTCTTCCACCTCTGGTCATGGGGTCTGATGGACAAACTACAAATTAATAACGGTTCGAAACAAACATTGATATGATTTCCCAACTGTGCTTTTTCATCTCTTGCCATAAATTATGGTGAACTTAAATATTTTCATTTCGCATTGTCATCATAATATCTGGCTTTGAAATATGCATTTAGTGAAAGGCATCCAATCATTGACGTAGACTTAATTGATCGATGCATCTAATCTAATGTATTATTTTGTCTCGTGCTGTATGTAGTCTGAGGTAAAATCGGGAGATAAAAGTAGACAATGAAATCAATATTAACATTATAAATGATTACGAAGAAAATAAAATAAAAATAAAACTATTACGACGAACTTATTAATGCGCAGTGTGCATTATTATAAGACATTTATGAAGATACTTATCGTGGGGTAGTTACTACAAATAGGTAACTCTGATTTCAGCTTTGTTGGGAAAATTAATTATAAGATGGGAATCAATCTGATAAATCGATTGATGTGTATTTATACTATTCTTAAATCGTAGATTGAAGTGTTGGAAAACGTAATAATTATATTTTGGAAATAAGAATAGGTATGGCTAATCATTTTTAAACGACTTCTAAAAAGAGGAGGTTATCAATTCGACGGTATTTAAAAAAAAAAAATTATTTATGTTTGTTACCTCAGAACTTTCGATTGGGTGAACCGATATCGATGATTCTTTTTTATTAGAAAGCTGGTGCTTCGCGTGTGGTCCCATTTTAATTTGGTTTAGTTCTGACAATGGAATCCATGAGAAAACCATATATGTCTTAAATTTGCAATAAGTATGTGCGTGACAAATGGACGAATAACTCAATATTACGCCAACAGATTTCGATGATTCTTTTTTTGAAGTAAAACTTCTTTACGCACGCTCGTCACTAAAAATCAAAAAATAAACAAAAATTTTAACAAAACAAAAAACGACTTCAAAAAATGCACTAAAAAGTAAAAAAAATAATTTCGTACGATTGTTATTTTTGGAGTTGGTGTCAGCTAAGATCTCCACATCTCACCTATAACTACCTATGTATATAATTACTTTGGCTGACACCGACTCCAAAAATAACAATCGTACGAAATTATTTTTTTAATTTTTAGTGCATTTTTTGAAGTCGTTTTTTGTTTTGTTAAATTTTTTGTTTATTTAATGTATGTATTTACAAAAATGGTGACTTACCTAGTTGTTATATACAAAAATGCAACGAAAGCAACTACCAGCCAAGTCTAGTTGCCTAATTGAAACATGGAAAAACACCTTTGGAAACCAGAATTACTTAATTATACAATTAAATTAAATGATACCGTTTTTTGGAGATACCCAAAAAAACATATTCAAATAACTTGATGATTCCAAAGCGTTGTGACTTTTATTTTTGTTAGCATTCACAGATTACCCCACGATATGCTTTTGAGTAACTCAAAAACGCTGATTTCAGAGTTACCTAGTTGTAGTAATTACCCCAAGATATGTAGATAGACATTATTGCAGAAGATGACATACAGTATGTAGGGAAAGATCATTGAGATGCCACAGTGTCTTCTAATAGCCCCCTTCTGCTCTGCCAAAATCGATAATAAATGTATTTGTTAGCTTTGTGCCAAACCGACATCATTTCATCAGACAGAATAATAGAAATATTGCGTAATGTGCGAATTCATCATATTTATGTAGGAATTCGCCAAAAAACAATCATTGTTTTTTTTATTATTAGGTACCCGTTGTGAATCTTTTGATAAACAAGTTGTGTTAAAAGTTTTTTAAATTTATTACGCCCTATTCAGTAATAAATCTATGATGATGGATGAACTCAATGCGGAAATCAGAAATTGTTTCTTTTTTCTGGAATCAAACGTAGGCAGTGTAGGCACTTAGTAAACATTTTTATTATGATCTGGTGTTTCGGTGCATAAAAAGCACAAATTCTTCTGTGTAGGTAATTAATCTTTTTTAGTCATTGATGACAGCACTTTGCAATTATTCAAATATTACAATGAACAATTTAATGCTACTATCATCACGATGGCGATGTATCGAATCCAACGACCTTGGGATTTAAACCAAGGATTGTAATAGATAATAGAGTAATGGGCCATCATTTAAGTGGGTTTTTTACGGTAGGCACGTCAGGTAATCTGATCACGTTTATCTCGTTTTTTTCGGTAGGTACGTCTGTCTGTTAGATTTATCTGATAAAGTCTCTTCAGTATTTACGGTAGGCACTGGTTAACGTGATTAAGTCTCGTCTGTTTTTACAGTGGGCACTGGTTAATGTGATAAAGTCTCGTCGGTTATTATGGTAGGCCCTGGTTAATGTGATAAAGTCTCGTCGGTTTTTACAGTGGGCACTGGTTAATGTGATAAAGTCTCGTCGGTTATTATGGTAGGCCCTGGTTAATGTGATAAAGTCTCGTCGGTTTTTACAGTGGGCACTGGTTAATGTGATAAAGTCTCGTCGGTTATTATGGTAGGCACTGGTTAATGTGATAGTCTCATCGGTTTTACAGTGGGCACTGGTTAATTTGATAAAGTCTCGTCGGTTATTAATGCGATAAGTCTCGTCGGTTATTATGGTAGGCACTGGTTAATGTGATACAGACTCGTCGGTTTTTATAGTAGGTACTGGTTAATGTGATAAAGTCTCGTTGGTTATTATGGTAGGCACTGGTTAATGTGATAAAGTCTCGTCAGTTATTACGGTGGGCACTGGTTAATCTGATACAGTCTTGTCAGTTTTTACGGTAGGCACTGATCTCGTCAGTTTTTTCGATAGGAACTGGTTAATGTGATAATGTCTTGTCAGTTTTGCTGAAACTCAACTCAAAATACCATAGTTCCTGAAATGAAATATTATGAAGCATTTTATTTCAAAATAGGACGAACAAGACATCTTGCGTGTTCTTGTGTTATTATAACCATAATTAGAATTTTGAAATGGGTAATAGAAAATATTTTATCCTATGTTTAGGAAATACGTAAAAATATTGGAAACAATAGGATAAAACCAACGCAAAAACTTACATTTATCCTTTATTCGTGTGTTTTTATATTTTTATGAAAATATCTGAGTTTTCGGTAATCCTCACTAAGGCTCCGCAACCGGGCTCGAAAAGAAGAAGATGGAGAGATAACGAAATGACGAATGTAAAATTGCGAAAATATTTAATAAAACACGACTCGTTTAAATAGAGCGAAAATCTCGTGGGGAGCATCTTAAGTATCATTGTGCATTTTTTCACAAATATAATTTGTAGGATAAAAGAAACAGACTTGTTTTTAATAATTTTTGGAGCATACTTTGCGATTTTTTTCTATCGGGGGAATTTCATATAATTTGCGTTTCGGCGTGGGCAGCATCTAGACATTATCTTCAAAAATAACATACCTAAATTTTTTTAAGAGCTTAAAAACTTAAAAATTTTAAAGGAGATATGTAATAAATCGGTAGAAATTCGGGTTGCCGAGGCTTAAGGTGAGCACAGCTCGCGAAATATGTCAGTTGTATCTAAACAATAAAAAGTGTGTTTTTAATTTTATTTTTTAAAGACAATGAAAATCTCATACTACCACCACAGTAAGCGGAAAATGTTGCTTGAGGACTTGATCTCGCGAAGAATTGATCTCTCGCAAATGTGATGGCTACTCAGCTACTGACCGATAGGTTTATTATTAATAATTTCTTTCACACTTTAGAGAAGAAAGAAGTTTTGCCAATTATTGTATAAAACTGCTGAGTAGATTGATTCGTTTTACTGAATCAATCGAATTAGTGGATCAATCAAGCGTTAGATAAATCCGATTTTACCGAGTTAGTGGATTAAATGGTTCACAGAAATTTCTAGGGTTAGCCAAAAAGTAATACCTCCAATTTTTTTCTCCTTTAATTGTTAGGAAATAAAAAAAGGAAATTACACGGGTTGAAAACCACACTATTAACGATTAATTTGTTACTTTTCAAAATGATCTCCGTCCAATTCCACAGCTTTGGTCAATCTTTTATCAAAGTGTTGTAAAAAGCATTGCCACACGCAGAACACCATCGCCATAACTTTTCCCGCCGATCACACAGATTTGATTTTTTTTGTCCTTGGTGAGTTTATGTGATGCCGTTTCATTGACTGCCTCTTTGATTCAGGTTCAAAATAATGAACCCATATTTCGTCTCCGATCACAATTTTTTCCAGAAACTGAACACTAAGTGTTGTAAGGCTTATGTTTTTCTTGTTTGTTTATTATGGCCGGTTAATTTTCTTGGTACCCACCGAGCACAAACTTTTGTTGAATAATCAGTTGTCGAATAATCGTCATCACACTGCCTTTACTGAGGGAGAGAATGCGATATCTGTAGTTCTGGGGCCACTACGGATGATGTCATCAACTCGCTCAATGTTGCGTGCAGTCATTGCAATCAACGGCCTGCGCGGCTCCGCTTTTCGTCAGCCAGCGTGGTTTGTCCTTCAGCTTCGTTACAGCGACGAACCCATCATCTAAAAGTGCTGACATCCACAGTTGCATCATGATACACATTTTTCAGTCTTTCGTGAATGCGAATAGACGTTTCACCTACTACAGTTGAGAATCAATCACAGAAAGCTGTCTAATACGAACATCGATATCGGCCATTTTGCAAGCGACTGCAGCGCTGCCACCTGATGACGCAAAAAGCTACTTCTGCAGTAAATTGTAGAAGAAGGCTTGAGGAATAGCACCAAATTCATAATTTTAATTTAATAACTTCTTTTAAATAGAAAAAAAAATAGGAGGCATTGACTGACCCTCGTAGATCTAACTTCGTATTTTTCAAATAACTCAGTTAAGTTATAGAAAGATTGACGTTTGATGACTTCATTGAACTGACGGAAATGATGACGTTCGTTACATTTCAGTGCCAAAACGGATAATGGGTTATATTTCAATACAACTGTGGAATTTGATATTCTGGATTACGGAAGTAGCATGATGTCTTGCTTCATTTGCAAAAAGAGTTGATTATAAAAAAATGTTCAATCATTGATGAATTTATTTTTCAATAGTTGATGAATAAATAAATAATTATGGATAAAAACTGCGAGAAAGCGATTGGTACGCGATTTCAAGGGTTCAAGAGAAAGTTGATACAAAATCAACTAGAACATTAAAAAAAAATGCGTACAAGCATAGCTTTTTATGGAAGTACATATTTAAATACAAAATATAGATCCAAAATGAATTATTTCGTATATTAGACATGTATTTATTACTCTGAAATCAATTAGGTATGTTTATATTTTGTGTAAATAAATTTCCAATTAAAAAAATAATGCTAAACATTAATTTGCCCTCCATTGAATAATGCTTTTTATAGTGAAAATTTTAACAATTAAAAGATATTTTTTTCTTAATTCACTAAAGTAGGAACCGATAGGCTGTGTTTCAATAAATTTAATTAAATTAATAACATAATTCATAGATAATCTCTCACCGACAGTAATTTTGCAAAAATATTTCTTTCGTGAATAAATTAATAGTAAAACTAATTTTCTTTAAAGTTTTTTCAATCTCAATTTATTATCTCCCCTGCTGATAATGTTTTCCGGAGCCCCGGGAACCATTTATTGGATAACTAACATGCCATAGGTCACCCGAAGTGGTTCGCTACATTTGGTTGCATGAGGTGAGGTTTGTCCGGATCTTGGAGGCGGCACCAACTGCGTGGTAGGCCAGATCGGGACAGACTAGTTAAGGGAGACCTTTGATCACTCCAGCAAGACTCTCACAGAACATCGCCTTTCCGCAGTAGGAGGGATATATTCATATGTTCGTGACGTTTTCCTTAACAAAACTTCCTATCCATCATTTCCTAAATAGACCCTCCACACAGCATTCCCAAAGATGGCATAGACCCTGAGAGTGCTTTTTTCCTCAGGGCCTCTAATGAAAAAAAGTTTTTTTACTGTGACACAGGTACTATTTTTTTTCTTTACTTATTTGTTAACTTAAGGTGAAGTTATACGTGAAATCCTATTTACATACTTTTTAGATAAACCTTTACGAGGAATTATCTTACATTATGAACATCAAAAAATGTACTACGGATAAATTGAAGCTTTAACAAGGTTTTCTATGTATTGGAATTACAATAAAATTATTATTTACATAACAAAAAATATAAGCGTAAACCACTAAAAAAAATGTTTTTTCATGACTTAACTATGAATACAAGATTTTTTTTTATAAAAATACCATTTTATGGCTAAGACTATTGTTGAGGTTTCCTATGTTCTAACTTTTTTTCGTTCTTATAAAATTATGCACAAAATAAATAAAAACCACTTTTTCGCTTACTTATGCCTCGCGCAAATAAGACGTTCGATTGTAAATTTTGCAGGCACGAGAATCGAAATATTTCTAGCGTTTATATTCCTCTTAATATACCTTATATACCTACACATTTTTGTTTCCCATTTTTGGTACCCCATATATGTTTCAAGATTCGCAAATATCGCCTATCTAGGCATTTTCAAAAATAATTAAATCTATAAAGTCTGGCTTGATCACCCTGATTTACGATAGCCAAGGATTGCACGAACTGACAAGCAGCCGATATCGTTAGCTTCATGTGGTGACTTCATAGTTCGCATAGAAAAAATAACATTGCAAAACAATACAGCAGTCCAAGTATTATGAATATCAACTGCTTCTGAAGTGCGTGTAATTCCAGCTTTAGGTATTTACATATTTAAAAACAGATCAGACATTTTTAAAAATGTATTTTGAAGTTTGAAGTCATGTGAATGCAGAAAGCATAGATAATTTATTGTTCTACTCATACCAATATTTATTATTCACGCCATATGACGTCAGAATAAATCAATTATTTTCAAGTATCCAATGCAATGAATGCACTCTGAAGTGACCGGAACACTTTAGTATAATTGTATTGAGTGAATTAAGCGGATATTTTCATGGCTGGCGGGATCTAGAAAGTATCATGACTCAGTTTTCCCGGGGTTATTTCAGCCGTTTCCAAAATAGAATCTAGGCACAGAAAATTATTTAAAACAGAACACAAAATTCTGTGGAAACGGGAGGTACCAATAATAAATCGACCATAGTGCAAATTTAAACATTTTATCGCAATATTATGTTTTCTTTACGGTGATCAAATTACGCCACGAAGGTTACGATCTCACGGTGAAGGCTCGGATCACTAAATATTACGCGTTAGTGATGCCTCTTATATTCCAGATAACCCAGACTTTTTCAAAAACTCTTTTCTCGTGAAGTTGGTATTTGATGTATCAGATTTCATGCGAAGATATTATTCGAAAAAACAAGTGTTAAAAAGCTATAAACTACAAATGGGAGATGCTTTTTTCATACACATTCATAAATAAACTATATGGAGACGTTTATGAAAAACTTTGCTTATCACAACCATTATTTTGAAATTTAAGTTGTCGTTAAAGAAGAAATAATATTTTGGGACGGTGCTAAATTGTAAAAAATGGCAATGCCTTAAAAGTAATCATATATTAGAATATGAAGAAAAAAAATGCCTTTACCATTACGCTTACATTAGCCTTGAGTTTTTAACTTTAAATTTAATAGTTTAGATCTCATTTCTAAAGCATTCAGTCTCTTCCTTTCTCTTCCAGTTCCATACCTCACTGCCATACATCAGAGCTGGATCAACACTGCATTGCAGACTGCTAACTTATGTTTTAAGGTGTCTTACTTGGAGACAGCCAGGTCGATGGAGTCCCCTGCATCCTCGATGATCTCCCTGGCCTTCTCCAGCGTGATGCCCTCAGTTTCCATGCCGTTGATCCTCAGCAATACGTCTCCCAGGCGGATTCCTGCCGCGGCTGCTCTACCGCCTTCTTGGACCTGCAATGTTCATATTTCTGTTCACTATTTTATTCACATGCTAAGGGCCAGTCGTTTATAGAAGTTGAACAATTTATCACATTCTTCTGACAAATTCAAAACTAACCAAAGAGAAAAATTATTTGAAACAACCCAAAATGTACATATGTTACGAAAATCGCCTGCCTAATGATGGACACCATATAATGCTGTCCGAAACGTTGGTTAAAGAAAGAGGATGCACAACGATAATAGGTAACCAGAAGTTGGTGCATTTCGCTAAGTTATTTAAAATAATCTAATTACTTACTCTATTTATTTAAAATACTTGCGATAAAATAACACACAAATCAGCCCTGAGGGGAATTATTTTCCTCAGGGCCTCCTGTGTGGAGCTTACGTAAAAAAATAATCAATACTAACCGCTGCCATTTACCCGATGGCACTGACTTGGTCACGTGAGACTTCAAAATTTTTCCATCTCACGCCAAGACCTGTACATATTGTGGTTGGCCTTATCACAAATAATAACATTACATTTGAATTTGTCAGAAGTATGTGACGGATCGTCAAAGTTCTATTAAACTGTGTTTTTGTGGATGAATGAGGATAATCTGATTAGGGGATTATTGATGTGTTAATACTAAAGTAACACATATTTATGTTTTGATGAAATTAACAGAATCTGACTTTAGCTGTATTTAAAAATACTTTAATTTGTTCCCACATTAACAAAGATTTGCAATGAAGACTCGCAACAAACGTCTAACAATAATATTTATTCACGATTATGATGTGCCGATCGCGGAAAAAACATGTTTAATGATATTATTTTTAATGGATGTATTTATTGTAAAAAAAGTTTAACTCTTATGGAAGTTTTGTGTAAATTGCACGCCAGTTTTTGCATGTTTGTTGTTATAAATATCAATTTATTTACTTTGGTATTTTATATTGTATTATACCTATGAGTTTCGAACATAATTAAATAATAGATTAACACTTATCAAACTTGAATTAGTACTAAATAATATAATTTTATTGTTCGTAATAGTGCGATATTTTCAATATTATAACTGATGTACTGTTAGTAGTAATAACGTTAGTATATGTAAATAAACACCCTATTTCATGACAAGACGACTATTTTAGTGGTTTATTTGAAAAGTGTAAATATTATTGATCCTGTATTTAGCAAGTCGCGAGTTTTCACTAGTAGGTAACAACTAATAATCACAGAAAGGAATGTGCTGTTGTGACATGAATTTGATTCTTAAGTTAATTATTAAATGGTAGGTATTAATTTTCTCTTACATACGGACGCTTTTTTTAAAACAAATTTTTAGTTTTGTCGGTCTGCACAACAAAGAAGCGAAGAAACTACTAATAGCAACAAATGAATAATTCCTTCACAACACCATTCAATAGTGTGTATTACATAAGATTATATTGACACGGTGACAGAATCAGCAATAGCTTCTAAAGCATCTACTCGTAATTGGCGGCCCATCGTAGATAAAGATAACACCGGAAACTGAAAGAAAATGTCAAACACCTTTTAGACCGGTCAATAACATGTGTAGACAAACTGCCAAAGCTTATGAAGTGTAGTCTACCCGTAGTGAAGGGGGACTTTCGATAAATAATTAAAAATATTTTTATTTTTTTTGCTAGCTGAAGTCTCTGGCGTTGCCCGGGCTTTATGCATAGTTTGAGACACACACACACAGCAGCAGCGGTTCGTGACTTCTCAGTGAGCCAGAGCACTAAAATTGAAAAATACGACATTATTGATGTTTTTGTAGCTAAAAATTAAATTTATTTCAAAATATCACTTCTTGTATGAAAATTTTCAGGAATCGGTTTCAGAAAAATCATTTTTAGCTACAAAAACATTAATAATGTCGTATTTCTAAATCTTAGTACTTTAGCTCACTAAAATGTCACGGACCCACACCGAACTTGTTTTGAAGGTCAATTGTCCAAAATTTCATCAATATTAAAAAAAAAAAAAACTGAATATTCAAATTAAAGCTCAAATTAAAATCAAAGCTACCCTGCCCCCCGTCAACCATACGGCCGCCCGCCACAGACACTCTTATTTACAAAAATATATTAATGATGATTTTTGTGTCATTTTAAATATTTACTGTATATTCACCGTGTGTTTAAAAAACACATTTTCATATGAATTGAAACTTACAAATGGAAAACTTGATAACTTCAAAACCACATAAGACACAATTCAACGAAGCGTAACGAATCGAACTGATAAACCACAATCACAAACAGAAAACAATTGGTTCAATTATCTAGGGCGGTATGCAGTACTGACTATTCGGTGTCAACTTACGTGGGAACTGGGTTTAAGGGTGGTTGGGTTTTAAAATAATTGTGAAATAGGTCTTCCTGCGTGGGGTGCTCCGGAGGTAGCAGGCAAAGCGGGACTGTTGGCTCTACCAGGATGACTTGGCCGGGGGAGAACTGTGAGTGTTGTGGTAACTCTACTACGGACGTTTTGGAAAACGGCCAGGAGCACACAACACGCCAGATGAACTTGTTGACGCCTGTGACGCTCAACAGTATGATCCGTTCGATCGATTTATATTGACTTTCCATTAACTTTTGAGATATTTTTTGTAGTTAGTTCGTTAAATGAGTTATTTTCGTAATTCACTTGGTTTATTATACTAATTCGATCTTACGACTATAACATTTTCTTTTGAAAAGTTTTTATCTGCACTCCCTATGAAAATTACCATTAGAACTTGCAGATTTTTTTTTTTGCATTTCTTTTTCACGCTTTTCCAAGAATTTGAGAAACAATCAGTAAATTTAAAGGAGATTTAAATAGATATGCATATTTTATTTGGCATCAAAATTAACTCGTGAAAAATCACGACTTGCTAAAATCATTATCAAAAATATTTACAATTGTCGCTAAATAAACAACAAAAAAAATAAACAAAAATTTTAACAAAACAAAAACAAATTTTAAAAAATGCACTAAAAAGTAAAAAAATAATTTCGTACTATTGTTATTTTTGGAGTCGGTGTCAGCCAAGGTAACTGCATACATAGGTAGTTATAGGTGAGATGTGGAGATCTTGGCTGACACCGACTCCAAAAATAACAATCGTACGAAATTATTTTTTACTTATTAGTGCATTTTTTTAAGTCGTTTTTTGTTTTGTTAAATTTTTTGTTAATTTTTTGATTTTTAGTGACGAGCGTGCGTAAAGAAGTTTCACTTTAAAAAAAGAATCATCGAAATCTGTTGGCGTAATATTGAGTTATTCGTCCATTTGTCGCGCACATACTTATTTCAAATTTAAGACATACATACATGGTTTTTTCATGGATCCCATTGTCAGAACTGGACGAAATTAAATTGGGACCACACGGGAAGCACCAGCTTTCTAATAAAAAAGAATCATCAATATCGGTTTACCCAATCAAAAGTTCTGATGTAACAAACTCCTTTTCGAAGTCGTTTAAATAGTCTTGTCGTGCAATAGGTAAATATGTATACTAACACAGAACACACACACAAACACATCAGTTCCAATATTGAAAATGTCGCACCAGTACGAACAATAAAATTATATTATTTAATACTAATTCAAGACATAGAGGTTGAAAAGTTAATCTATTATTTTACTATTCGAAAATTAATTAATTAATCAATCATTAGGTACATACTATAAAATGAAGTCGTTTAAAATATTTATGAGCTTAGACGGCCGGCGTAGCGCAGCGGTAAGGCGCTTGACTCGCACACCGAAGGTCGCGGGATCGAATCCCGGCGTGGCAAAAAAAAATTATTTGATTAATTTGTGTTATTTCACAATTTATTCATTTAAAATAATATATAGTATATTTGCGGCACGTTCCAGAGTGGAAGATACTCCCTGTATCGCCCTGGTTTAAGACCACCATTCAGAATTGAAACGTTGAAATGGCATTAGCCGTGTTTGGTGACCAGATCTGAATAGCCAGGTACTTCCCCACCTTCCTCTTCCCTATCTCCTTCCCCTCCCTTCTACTCTCAGCCTCATAACATACTCCAATTGGGGATGCCATAGTCTCACTGGCTTCAGACGGGAACAGTTGGGACTCTTGTGCGGTATCCATATTTAAAAAAAACTACGCAACGGATTTTCAAGCGGTTTTCACCAATAGATAGAGTGATTCAAGAGAAAGGTTTATATGCATAATAAATGCTTATTATAGTAGAGAAAAGCCGAGAAATTCAAATATTCATCATAACATAAAAATGAAGTCGCTCAAAATGTTTGTGCGCTTAGATCTTTTAAACTAGAAGTGAATCTTTTAGGGAAAAGCCGAGAAATTCAAATATTCAATTCAGGCAGCGGGCAGCTGTTTCGTTAGCCACAAAGTTAGCGTCGAATTTACTCAAGACTTATATAACAGTAAACATTTTTTTTAACAGTAATTACAACCATCAAAAAAAGTATGGTTAAAAATGTTATATCCGCGATCTGCATATCATAATCGAGAATAAATATTTTGTTAGACGTTTGTTGCTAGTCTGCATTGCAAATCTTTGTTATATTAACAAATTAAAGTAAAATTAATTAATTGAAAAGAAAACAGAGAGCTATAATAAAAAGCAAGAGCATTTTTTTCTTCCCATAAAACGTTGTTTATTGGTATATTTTTATACATTGTTGCCAAATTGAATTATAATTTTAAATGTTGTGCACGTGCATTTTCAATTTAAAATTATAATTATCAGAATAAAATTTACGTTAGAACACACGCAGCCTTGCTCAAAATCTTGTGTCGTAAAAACAAATTGCATTTTATAAACTAGATAAAATTACCCACCTTTTAGATTTTGCACTTGAAATATACTTTAATATTTAAAAATGAAAATATTTTAATTTAAAACATGACAAAACTTGAAATAAAAATGTTATCACAAACATTTTTTATCAAAACGTTAAAAAATGTCGGAAAAGTTAAAATAAAAAAAGAAAGTACTCTTATTTAAGGATTTTGCAACTAAACTGTCACTCAACTTTTTATCTCTCTAATAGATTTCAAAATTACATAAATTATAATTCCTTGAGAGTAACAAAAAAAATCTGCCACTTTGTATTAATTTTTGACCAATTTATAGCTTGATTTCTAAAATTTGTATTTATTTACACAAATACAAGGCATTTATATTATGAAAAAACATCACCTTAATGGAGTTTTTATTAAATTCACGTGGTTAAAGTCATTTAAAAAATTGTGTTTCAGAAATAACCGATCTTTTTATGTTAACAAAACTAAATTTACAACACGATATTATTAAAGGATTAAAATTAACGAAAAATAACACAAATAATAGCATCTAGGTATGTTGAATTATACTAATATAAAAATGAATTGGTCAATAGAATAGAAATTGTGTACAAAACATTATATGAATCGTATGTCAAATATTATATCTCAAAACTCTAATTTTGCCGCGCGTGGAAAAAACCATTGCGCATCCGCGCATGCGCGTTTCTACCGAAGTTCAATATTGCTAACATAATAATTACATTTATTTAATAGTAATAACCATAAAAATAATATGTAGTCTTTATACAATGTGTAACAAAAACACCGTTTAACGATCGTGAAGAGCTTTTTTTTATAAGTAAGGCTGACGGTGTTATGAATACTTAATTAAGTTCGTAAGATCGAACTTTTCTTAAATACCCAGTCTCGGCGGGTTAGTAGACGAAAAATCGGAAGTCATGAACCCATTGTTTTGGTAAACGCTCTTTTAAACAAACGTCCTTCAAAACTCGCGGATGTTTACAGAAGACAAAAGATTTAATTCTACGTCTTTTTTGTTTGATACCTCTAATTCGATGTTAATATGGCTGCCAAAGTAAACGAATGCTCTATGGATGATGATGCGTCTTCCTTGCCAAAATGTAAACAATTATATGAAATGACTTTTAAAAATACCATGTGATTTAAGCATTGATGGAAAAACAGTGCAATGTTTGGTAATTGTGATATCTGCTATCTGAGATGTTGTCCACACCGGAGGCCAATTAATAAATGTATTCTTGAAAAATAAACAATATTATGAAATTACCTATATTTTATGTATTTTTACAAGAGCCATTTTCGCCATTGTAATATTTTTTATCAACTTTATAACAGGTTATCCCGACCATAACATAAAAACCCCTTGCACCGTAATTATTGGATGAATATGCAGATAAAATCCTAAAAAATGTATTAAAAAATGCATTCTTGCAGACAGATTTCAGAAAATCCCCATGTTCTAGGAATTCCAAAATTACTCTCTAAGAAATCGAGCGGTTTCGTTATGTTGTTCATCGACAATACCTGTATATTATTTATTACATAAGAAGTAATGATAATACTAGAATTAAATTACTCTCCGAAGGTAAATACTACTGATTAGAGTAATGACATGCTTAGTTAAATGCTTCACTGAACTAGAAACGGTGGCAAATTGTGATTCTCTTCATCTGGAAATTCAGGCTGCGGAATAGTTGTTACTTCTTCTAAGCCCTCATCTCTGAATTCAGAAAGTGAAATCTTCTCCCCTTCCCTATGTTCCACCGCATCTAGGATATCGGGAGACGATATGGTCTGTATTTCTACAACATTACTTTCACCTTGTAACTCAGAAAGCTGTACGGTTTTGACTCCTTCGAGAATTTGAAAGTCTTCATCTAAAATCTCAGGATGTGAAAAGAACTTTATCTTTTTACGATCCTTATTTTCTTCACGAGGCTTCGCGGAAAATAGAATCGTAATAACTTCTTCAACATCCTTTTCATTTAGGAAGTCAGGAGATAATTCGGTCTCTACTTCTCCAAGATTCTCTTCATCTTCTTCGACAGTCTGTATTGCATAATCTGAACACTCCCCGAGAAGTACTTTCTCATCATCTGGAAACTCAACAATAGGTGATGTGCTGACTTCTTCCGCTCTCTGATCGTCGTCATCTTGGAATATTGGAATTCTTATAGGCTTCGCATCTCCTTCTCGATGGCCGCAGTAGGAGTTGAACGCCTCCATATAATGAAGGAGCATCTTTCGAGGATTTTGATGTTCCATTTTTAACCACTTTTGATAAAATAGTTTTTTGTCCTTGGCAGATTGAATAACTAGCCCGCTTCAATTCTGACCTGAAGTTTTCAGATTTTGTTAGTATTTGGTAACCGAACAAAATAAATTAACATTTCGCAAGAAGTGAGACTACAAATACGGAAACCAATTGGTGTATCAAACACTAAAAACACCCTAAGTAGACCTTGAAAGAAAATAAGTTATGTACAACAGCGATACTTGTAACTGGAAAAATGTTACGTTCCTACGTAACCGCGTTTTTATTGCAGGTATGCACCACACCAAGTTTTTTTTATGAAACGTAATGGACATTTTGGAAATAGTTCAATAGTTTTTATACTGTAAGTATGTACCTATTAAAATTCTATTCAAGAGAGACTTCCGTCTAGAAATCAAATTCTTGGAGAAATATAAATAACATTCATTATTGTGATTTTATTGGTTTGTTCACAGACAATTTTTCTTTGTGTAATAGTTCCAACAAACTAAACAATGTCATAATTTATGTTTTTAAGAGATCAAAAGTTCAATTTTTTTGCAATCTCCAATACACTTCGCCATCCAGTGACGAGATCGATGGATTTGAACAGAAAACTAGATTTGAATGCGGCTAAAAACTGATTTTCAGAATCGAAATATTGCGTGCAATCGTCAAAGGTAGATTGAGAACATTGACTATCTTACTAGCCCTAATTATGAAACTTCACTATTTGCATTTCGAGATAAAATCACACACTTCGTTGAATTCGGCAGAGACTTTGACTGAGCAACAAAAAATATCCGATCAATTCGAGATTATATCTATTCTGATTAAGGGATTAAAGCAAACTGATTCAGTGGCATCATTGTGCATGTAAAGTATTGGCTACATATTTAGTTATTGGCATGTTCAATTTTCATTAATGTATTGCGATATATTCTGGCAAAGTTAAATCATTAGTAAAAAACATTGCATGCATTATTCACGCTTAATTATCTTTGGACCAGAGCAAAAATGTATCGATCGCTTCGCTTGTTATTACGTAGTCTTGGACCCATTCGATATGTTAAAAATAACTCCACAATAGCGCAGAATTTTGGCGACAAATGTTAGTTTTTTACAACTCAATTCAAGCCATTCGTTAAAAAGAATATTCCCTCCGAATGACAATTGACAATGACAATTTTTATGGCCAGATCGGAATGCGAGACGAATGCGAAATAGAAGAACGACTTGACGGCTGGGTGACAATTTTGTTTCAATTTTCATCACATTTAACGACTTTCAGTTGTCTGTTTTTCTACAAAATGGCAAAATATTATGGCAATAAGTTCAAATTCGGTTGTTTCAATGAAACTTCTATGTATCTTTTACCCACACATCCTCAGCTTAGTTACTTAGCATCCTCACCAGGGTTACTTGGTTTAAAATGATCAGAAAGGATCAACTAGTTGGTTAGATATTTCATCATAATATAATAAAGCTCTTTTAGGTACTAAAAGTTATTTTTATGTGCGGTGTTAAATTATCTTTAGCATACTTACTAAGTTTCATACATTTGTACTTTTACTGAAAACATTTTTAATTAGTTAAAGAAATATACGTTTTGCAAATTTAAGTTTAAGAAATATAAGTTTTGAAAATGCACGCATTTTCTTCTGGACATGGGGTAATGTACCTCTGGACATGGGGTAGTATACCTTTGGACATGGGGTAATGTACCCCTGGACATGGGGTAATATACGTCTGGACATGGGGTAATGTACCTCCGGACATGGGGTAATGTACCTCTGGACAGCACACAACTAATTCTTTCTAAGAAAAAATTAAAACAATGCGTCTTTTAGAATATTTAGAAGTCATGTAAATTGACTAACTAACAACTAAAAATCACACCGTTTCCCCGCAGGGGTAGGCAGAGAGGACGGACCGCCAAACAACTCGGTGTTGGCACACACTTTTTGCTTCATTCACATTCATACATCGTCTCATACACACTCTTCTATTATTCCGACTCTTGACATGGCCCGATTCAAGTATCTGATACACTTGATCGTGCCATGCCTTCCTCGGGCGTCCTTCTTCTTACACTACTTTCTTTGTTCATTCGCTCCACATGCCAAAATCATGTAAATTTATGGAACATGAATACAAAATCCTTAAAAATATATATGAATGATGGATAATTAGGCAAAAAGTTACATGTTTTCAATGTAGGTACATATTGTATAACGCTACTGCGTTCATGGATCCGTCAGAGTCATCGTTCAAATCATAAAAATTCTGACAAAAAACCTTGATCATCATCTTCGATTTTTCGGAGACTCTTTTGTTAGGCAAGCTTTGTGGAATGTATATCTATTATTTTTGTTTGTATTTATTAAAATTATTTTATAATAGCTTTTCAGAAGGCCATTAAGAGCGATCGTTTCTCTGGACTCGTCCAGGGGAAAACTCAAAAATTTGTCCAGAGGAACATTAATTCGTAATTCCTGAAGGTTTTAAAAGATTATTTTGAAGTTAGTTTTTCAGAGATAAAACCACACATTTGGTATACCAGAATAATGTGTATTATTCTAACGCGGAATTGAAACATTCTTCATTGTTATTATACATCAAAAAAATCACTCAATAATAACTAAAAATATTTACTTATTCAGTCAAAAAAATTCAATGATAAATAGAAACTTCAATTTTGACAGGGGAGACCGAATATCGTGTCAGTTTTCCTATATTTTAAAATCCGAATTTGGAAGCGTTCCGAAAATATATTAAAACTAGCTTTTACCCGCGGCTTCGCTCGCATGGTATTAGTGGGAAATTACTGGTATAATTATTGGAATAATTGTTATTATTCTTGCTTTTTTGTCTAATAAAAAATAATTATTGTTTAATAGAATGACATTTCGCAAATAAAAATTCTATTTTAGAAAATATTTAAATTATAGACATTTATTTTAAGTACCTACTCCCCTAATTTATTCTGATGATTTCGCCTCAAGTAGCAATTAGTATTTTATTCATATTTGAATCCAGAGTAACCTAAAGAAATAACAAAATGACAGCCCACGTCCAATAATTACATAGCAACGCTATGCTTTTCGTCCAGACAATAAACGTTTTTAGAGATAGGTAGATATTAACTATGACGCCAACAAAGCACTATTTTTAGGATGAATTGCCTAATTTAAAAAAAACATTGTTTCCAAGGTAACAATTTGTTTGACGTTTGCAATAACTCAATTTTGTTAGGGACAGAAAACGTATGAAAAACAATTGCATAACGCTACAGCTTATTCATAAGGCCAGAGCTTACCAATATATATAGCCTATGTTACTCGCAAATAATGTAGCTTTCGATTAGTGAAAGAATTTTTAAATTCTATTCGGTGTTTATTCCGTGAAAGAATAACACTCATCCGTACAAACTTTCGCCTTTATAATATCTATAAGAAGATTAATGCTTTACGAGAAAATACTGTACAGAGGAACAAACTTCCAAAGGAACATGGATTGCTACTAATAATATTTATATTTTAAGTAGTTCCGGAAAGCAATCAACTTTGCAGATGGTTGTGTGAAGCACGATCCATGTTTTGAATAGTCATTGATCGGATGTTTGCATTTGAGGAGAGGAATGATGTTGGTTCTGTGCACGAAGCGAGTTGATGGATATTAAGTATTCTTATTATAAAGAAAGAAATGTCTTAGTTTCGCATATCTTTATGGGAAAATATTAAACACAAGTATAATAATAGACCCTTTATACTACCCAATACTACCATAATGTTAAAAATAGGAATTTCGATGACACAAGGTGCAGTTTAAACTAACTGCAGTTTCAGTTGATAAACCAGTAACAGTGTCATTTAGATTAAATCTGGAATGGATTTCGAGAGCCATTTTCATGGCTCTCGAAATGTTTTCACATATTAAAATTCTCAATAACGTTTGCTTTCAGTAAACTACCTTGGTGATAATGTTTTTGTTCGGATTAATGAATCGGGTCACTTTTTAAAGCATACAATCCAGACTACATAATATCAAGGCCACCTATATTGCGAATTAGGGTTTAACTAACTGATCGCCATGTAGTTTACTTTCCGACACAATGCTCGGAGTTACACCTTCAATAATATGGGAACCACTTAAGATATAGTCCCTAGAAATGTGATCCAAACTGATTTGAAAGAAAACTGATGACCTAAGTTTATATATAAGACCAATCGAATCCTATCGAATCCTAGGCCACTGACAGCCAATTAAATTGTTTATCTTTTCAAGAAGAAAAGTTTTAACACATTTCGTCTTCTTTAGCACACTAATACGCTCACAACACAATTCTATCGGTTTATTTCTTCATCGCTTGCCAACGCTAATCTTATAATAAAATTATATAAGCACAATATTAAGTGGTCAATAAAATAAAGTACGAAAAATATTTTACGGCAATGCAAAAATAATTGATCCTTTGGGAAACCCACGAAAAAAATAAGGACAGTTTGATGTAAAATAATGTCGCTTTAGTATCCAAACATGGAAAACGTTTAATAAAATAATTAAAAACGCTTTGTTTTTACCACAATAATCTTTATTTAAAAAGTCGACTGTTTCGAGAACGATGTTCTCTTCATCAGGACATTATACCTATGTACTAAAAACTAAAGTATCAAGCATAGAAAGACAGGCGTGGGTGGAAATGGAATTAGTTGGAGGGGGGGATAGGGGTGGAAAGAGGAGGAGCTTAGAAGATAGACAGGGGGGAGGGGGTTGCTTAGAAGATCATAGACAAAATTACAATGGAAATATGTTTAAGATAGGGTTATTTACAAAATTAATTTGGTTATTAATAATATTTAAATTTCTAATGTACGTTTGTTGTACCATCACCATAATTAAATCGGTTTATCTCTTCACTAATTGAGACGCCAAGCTTATCCCAAAAGTGCACAAACGACAACAGTAGTTTAAAACTCGATAGATATCCGTGTAAATTGAAAAATAACATGGATAACGTTTTTTCCTTTAGTGGTTCATTTGTGCATAAGACGGAATTAACAAACTTAGGTTTATCAAAATAAAGGCGATACAAAACTGATTAAAATGACGTTCAAAAAATTACAATTTTTCACTAACCTAAGACCACAGATATCAACCACTTACTTATAAAGTTTTTTTTCCTGTTAGTGTGTAAGCATTGAAAGAGCTATTTTTCTTATGAATCTTACAAAAACGGTTGAGAACCGTGATTCATAAATAAATATCTTTTAAGTTTCATCAAAAACGTAACAAATTAATACAAGTTTAACTGAACTGAAATTGAAAGTTTGCGAAACGTTTCGGTTACCTCACACTTCACCGAGAGTAATTGAAACTTGATTCTCCATTATTGTAATTGAAAATTGATAATATTTGTTCGCGTAAGATGACCCGGTCCCAAAAGACAACATCAATGTAATTACCATGGAAGTAAGAAGCTATGGAACGGTAATAGAACCCACATTCCATACTAGAAATGAAGCGTATATTATTTTTAATATCTACATTTATAAAAATGAGTTATGTTTGCTAGCTCGCAAGTAAGAATGTATATATATTGTTTATGTATTGCTATATTAAGCATGTATATATATAAAAAAATGAATGTATGTTTGCTTTCTTGCATGTATGTATGTATGTTGTTTATGTACTGCAATATTAAGTACTAACTTTTACCCACGATTCGCTCGCACGGTATTAGTGGGAAATTACTGTATAAAGAATTTTCCCACGGTAATGAAATTTTTTTCCGTGATAAAAAGTAGCCAATGTCATTTCTCATTCCTCCAATTATCTCTGTTTAAAAAAAATAACATAATACAAACAATGACATTACATTAATACAATACAAACAACAAATAACGATAAGACAAATAAAATTCTTGAGAATGACATTTCGCAAATAAAAATTCTATTTTAGAAAATATTTAAATTATAGAAATAGAAATTTATTTTAAGTACCTACTTTATTAATATTTTATTCATATTTAAATCCAGAGATACGTAAAAAAATAACAAAATGACAATAAACATTTTTAGAGATAGGTAGATATTAACTACGACGCCAATTTTTTTTTCACTCTTTTTAAGCAAAACAAAGCAAAAAAACATTCCAAGGTAACAATTTGTTTTTTTGTTTTGCGAAATGTCATTTTCAAATTTTGAAATTTTCTATTAAACAATAATTATTTTCAGCAAGAATAATAACAATTATGCCACGAACCCACGAAAGCGTAAGTCGAATCTAAACAAAAGCTCGAGCTATGAAAGTTGCTAGACTTGAAGAGACGTTTCCACAAGCTGAACTGCGAAGACTTTGCGTGAGGCAGCACACAGAGCTGCTGAGTCAACAGAACAATCCCAAGCTCGCCGTCAACAGCATGCTGAATATGATGAGGAAAATAATTTTCCTCAGGGCCTATGTCATCTTTGGGGATGATGTGTGGAGGGTTTTTTAAGGAAAGGGAGGAGAGGAGAGTTCTTCGAAGGAAAAGGGTTTAAGGGGTGGGTAGGAATTTGAGGTTCAGTTTTTACCAGTCAACCACCTCCATTTGTTCAACCAACTCCAAGACCTAGACAACCCTCACCCCATGAACCCGGGCACCCCAGCTAAAGGCCGTTATACACGACATCTTTTTTCAGCTCGATTCCAATTAGAGACCAAAGTTAAGATTTTTGCTTTACACCTCTATTTTCATATCTACGTTTTCAATTGTCATCACTGCAAACAACACATGAACCATATTGTTTGTTGTGATGCCAACTGAAGTCGTAGGTATGAAAATAGAGATGAACATAGTGATCGCGTAAAGCGAAAAATGTTGACTTTTGTCTCTAATTGGAATCGGGCTGAAAATTGTGGGCTTAAATCACCAAAAGTAGCGAATCACTTGGGGTGACCTATGGCAGAGGTGTTGGTTATCCAATAAAGGTTCCCGGGGCGGCAGTACCCATCCACGCCTCCCAAATTTTGGATTAATATCGCAGTTTCAATAAGTTACTATTTCGATTCAGATGTTTAATATTTTATTTGTTCGCAAACATTAAAAAAATTGTGAAATCAAAATAAAAAAAAACAAGTTGGTACCTACAAGAATTTTATTTGTCTCACCGTTATTTGTTGTTTGTAATATGTGATTTTTTTTAAACAGAGATAATTGGAGGAATGGGAAATGACATAGGCTACTTTTTATCACGGAAAAATATTTCATTACCGTGAGAAAATTCTTTATACAGTAATTTTCCACTAATACCACGGGCGAAGCCGCGGGTAAAAGCAAGTTGTTCATAAAGAAATACAATTTTACAATATTTGTAGAGGCTAAGAAATACATTTTTTTTTAAATTTATCTTTATTCATTGGATATTATGGTTACATCATTTGTGAATTTTTCGACCACCAAGCTAGGGCATAACAAAAAAATATTCATAATCGAACTCTCAAAACCGGGAAATTTAAAATTTCCCGTAACTTTTTGAACAACCGTCGTACATTATATTGGGAACAGGAATGTATGGCTAGCGATATGCTGAAACAGACCAAGCCACATAACGCTGGCGCTTTTATAGCTCAAGTCTGTCACAAGTGTTAAATGAAATACCACTATCCGATTTAGATTTTTCATTGCTATTGTTGGAACACGAAATGACTGAACATAAAACCATTTTTTACTAAAAAATAACAAAATATGGAAAACAACACGAGTAGGGAATGCAATCTCGTTCTCGTGAGATCTCGGCCTTTTTTAGCGAGATTGATCTCTGACGAAAAAGGGGCGAGACCTCGCGAGTTTAATGAGATTGCACTCGAGCATAAAAACGTCTTATTCAAAGCCCCGACTGACACGGACGGAGTTGCAATCTGTAATTTCTAATAGTCTGACTAATTAGTATATTTTGTTAATTAATCTGTAATATCTAATGTATCTACTGAGTAGATATAGTTTTATTTAATTGATAATAGTATCTCAGTTTAATAGTCAACTCAACTTAGATAATAGGTTTAATTTTTTTTACTTCTCGTTGTTTTGTTTGTTATAACAGAACTATTTTATTACAAAAGGTTTTTGTTTGATATTAGAAGAGAAGACTGGTTGTTTCTTTCATTTGTTATTTGATAGATACGTACGACAAAGTTTACTACTTAGAAGTTTATTAAAAACCTATATACAAATACGTCAAACAATGTTTGATGCATAAAAGTCTATTGAAAAATTCGTGAAAATAAATGTTTATCTTATACCTAATTTTTATTATTTTTTTCCTAATTTATTTAAATATTGTGATTATTTGCAAAAAAAACACATAAAACTGCCAATCTCGAAATTGGCGAGATCTCGCAGTATTGTTATTCATAAACTCGCGAGATCTCGCTTGAGCCCCAATCTCGCGAGGTTTGCATTCCCTAAACACGAGCAACCTCTCGTGAAGATGAACTGCGAGCGAATGACGTCTGTACAAGTTTTTTCGTCCTAAATTTCATACGTTTATCATTTTGAACACAAGTATGGTCTAAAAGCTGCTTTCCATACTTTCTATACAGACTGCCATTCCATAGCTTCTTAATGAGCGTAATACACGAGCCCGATTTTCAGCCCGATTCCAATTAGAGACAAAAGTCAACATTTTTCGCTTTACGCGATCGCTTTTTTCAACTCTATTTTCATACCTACGATTTCAGTAGGCATCACAACAAACAGTATGGTTCATGTGTTGTTTGCAGTGATGACAATTTAAATCCTGGATATGAAAATAGAGGTGAAAATAGCGACATCTTTTTTCAGCCCGATTCTAATTAGAAAGATTTTTCGCTTTACGCGGTCCCTATTTTCATCTCTATTTTCATATCTACGATTTCAGTTGTCATCACTGCAAACAACACATGAACCATGATGTTTGCTGCGTAAAGCTGCATTCATCGCGTAAAGGGGGCATCCATTAATTACGTGAGCAGTTTTTCTTCCAATCTAGACCCCCCCCCCCTCCCCCTCGGTGAGATAAATTTGGGCCAATTCGTATATTTTTTTCAAGTAACGTGAGTTTTTGCTGGACCCCCCCCCCCCCCCCCTCTGTTTGTGCTCACGTAAATTATTGTTGGCCCCAAAGCGAAAAATGTTGACTTTGGTCTCTAATTGGAATCGGGCTGAAAAAAGATGTCGTGTATTGCAGGCATTCCTTCCTTGGTAATTACATTAAAGTGGAGACGTTTTTCCCAGGCATTCGTAGTAGACTCTATTACGCCATTTGATTATTAATTTAGGAATAATTTCTAGGACATTAAATTTTTGTTTTTATTTTTTAATCGTAGGTATATATTCTTAACCGCAGTATTAAAAAAAAAATCTTTTTGAATTTTACAACTTTCGAAATTTAGACATTTTTATGAACCACCAGCGAGTTGCCAGCATGTGTTGCGATATCATTTAAATAAAGAAATTGTTTCTCCTTGCGTATCCTTTCCAATGCTTCCCCATTCCCCTTCCGCATCCCCTTTCCCTCCCGCGTCCCTTTTCCCTCCCGCGTTCCCCTCCCGCATTCCCCTCCCGCTCACGATTCCTGACATAAACTGGAATAGAAAGTAAAAATGAAATTTTGGTCTCCTGTGACTTTTTTAAGACTATTAAAAAAAATGTTTTTTTTCAATTCCTTCCTTCCCTCCCTACCGCTAAACTGTATGAAATACACTCATTATTCAAATAACTCGAGCGCCGCCTATTGCAAATTTTTTAGACAAATTTCATAACGCCAGAGCTCACCAGTAAAATTTTCGTCGCAATCGGATGGTATCGCATCGTATAGGAAATAATTTCATAACGCCAGAGCTCATTATTATATAGCTATTATAAGGTTAAAATAAACATGAATTAATATAATAAATCAGATCATTTTCGTGCATGCCGTCATGGATGTCTTTAATTTATTATTAAAAACCACTAGAAAAAATAAGTTTTTCGGTAAGTATCATAATTTATTTAGATGTTTTTTTTTCATTAAAAAAGCTTGAAAGAGAATCAATGGAACAAGTCTATTCAATAGTATATAGGATGATAATAGTCTTCCTGTAACTCAGTAATATATTACAAACAGTTAAGAGTTAAGAGGAAATTCAGTCGCAAAAAAGCTTCACATTTCTATTCAAAGTTGTCCATAGAAGTAAATAAAAAATACTTATTTTGTAGTAACAGTTTTCACCCGCCAAATCACCTACGCGCCGTTAGACATTGTTCTTTTTTTAAATATTCCCGTATGAAATGGTAAAAGGTAGGTGACAAAATTGTTTATTATACATTTATACAATGGAATAAGTGTTATTCTTACATAATCCGTGATTTTAGTACTGTTTTCGCATAAAAAACATCACGTGAGTAATTTTTACAATTTTTTAATGTTTGTTTTCTAAATTTTATTATTTATAAATGTTAATATTTATTTGTAATATAGCAATTTTAAACCTTATTTCATAAAGTTTTAGTTAACATAAGTTTTTAGTATTCGGCTACGTTCAGAAATGTTTCATTTATAGAGCTTGAATTGTGAAGTGGAAATAACACAAAAAATTTATAAATCTGACAGTTCGTTTAAGACAAAAAACTTGCATAATCGCAAAATACCTGAGTGGTTAAAATACGTTGTCTAGTTTCAAACAAGGCAATTTTAACGATATTTGGAGGGTTCTAACTCCTAAAAGAAATAACTTAAGAGGCCGGTATTCGAATTTCTACCGATTTCTTGCAAACCTCCCTTAAACATTTGAAGTTTTTAAGCTCTTAAAAAAATATATGTTATTCTTATAAGATAATATCTAGACATTAGTCGCGCCGAAACGCAAATTATATAAAATTCCCTCGATAGAAAAAAATCGCAAAGTATGCTCCAAAAATACGTTTGTTTCAGCTATTTTACAAAAGTGTGTGTATGAAAAAATTCACAGCGTTTCTTTAAATGCTGTTTAAGACAACCATCGCGAGATTTTTGCTCTATTTTAAACGAGTCGTGTGTTATTAAAGATTTTCATGATTTTTGCATCGATTTTATCGTTGTAAATGTTAGCGCGCTCTTCTAACATTCGTAATTTCATATCTCTCCGTCTTCTTCTTTTTGGGGCCGTGAACGGAGCCTTAACAAAAAAGAAAATCTTACCGACTCTCTAGTAGTCGATATGTATATTATATCAAAAACATTTACACCAATGTCGAAAATCCAGAGAGGAAATTGGGGAAAACGTTTGTTTGGAAAAAACGCGGGCCGGTTTCCTCTTAAGGCGGACAGGTATAGGTATATGTCTGCTCTGTAGTAACTGATGGCTATTTCTACTTGTCTCGGACAACTCCGACAGCTGTGTTGACAATCTAATCAGTTCAATGACCCCGTGACAAATTTAGACACCTCATTGAGGTTACTACTGAACCAGCGGTTTGAAGTAAATTAGCAGGACCGGTCTGACAAATAACATTTTCTTTTTTTTACATTATTTATGTACCCAAAATAAATAGTTAATTAGAAATTATTAAAAAAAACCCTAAAGAAAATTATATAATCATTTTTTCTACGTCTAAAAAGCAAAGCTTTGAAATCCGTGGCTGGAGAGAACTCCGACAGGTGATAGATTTTAAAAAAAGGTAATTCACCCTGAAAAGAGTGCTTTGTCGGGTGATAAGCCTGTAATACACGAGCCCGATTTTCAGCCCGTTTCCAATTGGAGACAAAAGTCAACATTTTTCGATTTGCGAGATCGCTATTTTCACCTCTATTTTCATATCTAGGATTTCAATTGTCATCACTACAAACAACACATGAACCATACTGTTTATTGTGATTCCTACTGAAATCGTAGGTATGAAAATAGAGTTGAAAACAGCGATCGCGTAAAGCGAAAAATGTTGACTTTTGTCTCCAATTGGAAACGGGCTGAAAATCGGGCTTGTGTATAACGGCCTATAGTAAAGTTGCCGCAATGAAACGCACACAATACACGACATCTTTTTTCAGCCCGATTCCAATTAGAGACAAAAGAAAACATTTTTCGCTTTACGCGATCGCTATTTTCATCTCTATTTTCATACCTACGATTTCAGTTCGCATCACAACAAACAGTATGGTTCATGTGCTGTTTGCAGAGATGACAATTGAAATCTTAGATATAAAAATAGAAGTGAAAATAGCGATCGCGTAAAGCGAAAAATGTTAACTTTGATACACGAAAAAAGATGTCGTGTATAACGGCCATAGTCTCTTGTGTGCGCATTCAATTTGAAGACAGCGCGTCTGCGATGAGAAATATTGGCTAATGTATTTCGTCTGCGGGTGCTCTAAATTCAAAGATTATTGCAATGATGCAATGGTTTTTTTTTTATTTTTATTCCAGTTAATTTTAACTCATTTAACTAGAAATAATTAAACACTTTAAAATAAACTTAATATTTCAATACAACGCTTTTCTCTTTCATTATTTTGTTTATCAAGAATAAATATTAATAATTTTTTTAAATATATCCAGCTTTTTTTCGCTTTTAATGACATTTGGGAGTCAATTATATAAGTTGCCCCCTTCGTGACCAATGTATTGTTAACCATAGTTAGTGTGGGTGCCGTGGATGGTGTTTAAATGTATGTTATCATGTTGTCGTATAAAGTGTTTGTGTACTTGGGACGTTTTAATGAATTCTGTGTTAATTCTGGTTAACCTCCAAAACAAATATCTTCTAAAGCCTTTTTTTCATAATTGTCGAGCATCATCCCCTCTGCCTATGCTACCAAAAAGATTATTTAAAAATATTTTGTCGTTGTTTTAGTAATGTGATTTTAGACAGAAATTAGTAGAGTTTTATGAAAAACATGATTAAAATTCTATAATACGAGAAAAAACTCGCACACCAAATATAGTTAATTTTCTTTAAAATGTTGTTTATCTAGCCTACACAATTTCTCTTCAATTCGGCCCTGACAGAACCGACGTAAAAACCGTCCTTGTGACGCAGAAATCGTATAAACTTTTTTCATTAAAACGAGTGCGATTATTGCGTCAATATAACAGGTGCTCTGGTTGCAGGTAAATTGAAATATCGTTTATTTTTGTTCGTGTCCCTTATGATTACGGACACATACCTTGTCTATTATTTACGAGCAAATTGTAAACGATCGACACGCACGTACTTGCGAATAATTCGTTTTCGTAAATTGAAATACTCGCTTCAATAATACTGAACGAAACTACATTTTTCATGAACGCAGATGTTTTTTTTTAGGAGAACAATACCATGACAATACCTGCCACGGTTTCAACAAAAATGAACGTGTTCGTGCTGATACAGGTAGGTTTTATACAGGTTTTTCTTAAAAATGCTTTCAAACAATAAATAAATAAAAAAATAAAAAATTATATAATATGTATAGTTTATGGGATGTGTGGTATTGCACTATCCTCCCCACATCCCGGAATAAAAACATTATTATTATTATTTTTAATATCAATTTGGTACCTTTAGATTTATTTAGGAATAATTTAACTTTTAAACTATGTTTTGTTTTCCGTTTCAACAAAAAATAAAAGTTAAAGTTACAAGTTTCTCAATCAACAAAAACACGCGTGTTCATTGAAAAGTATATTAATTATTATTTCGGATTTGGAACAAAAACAACGAAGAATATATTTTTTTTATTAATTGATGCACCTTATTAAGGGTAATTAAACAAACAAAAAAAATTCTTTAACATATATAAGAAGGATTTAAATAATTTCAGTCCACCTCACAACAGGACCTAGGGACGAGTGCTGAGAAAATTCCAAATTCATATTTATTTACACATAACATTGTGTATTCTCACACATTTTATATGGTCACTGATATTTTTTTAATTGAATTATCTGATAATCATTGCTATTATCTATTTACGTCAGCTTTTTCTTTTACTAGGTAACTTAAGTTTACTTTTTTTTCACAAATACGATCCGGTATTTGGTAATAATGCAAATGTTGTAGTCTGTATGTCATCTAGCACATCTAGCTTTAACTTTGGGATTTATAAGGAATTATGTCCTATTTCATTTGACATTATTAAGAAAACTCTTCTTTACACACTAACGGTCACCAATTCAAACATTATGAAACTTAAAAGTGGTTTTCTAAATGTAATTTTTACTCTTCTTAAAATATTTTTTGAACTGGGAGCACATTTTTTACTGTCTTCAAAATGGGCTATGCAGATAAGTAAAGATACAAAAACTTGATTAATTTTAAAATCGCCCAGTTCTTCTCACATTTTGTCACACATTCAGCACATCTGAAAAATGAGCATTGGGAAATGGCTCTATTGAACACAACCAAGCTCATTTTTTGAGAGCGTGGGGTCGCATTGTTTTATTATTGTTTCTAAAATGTTCAAAGTTACTTAGTTACCTCGAACACCGTCAGTGGCATTTCAAAAGTGGCGCCACCCGTCAACTGGAAACCCCAAGAGGCGTCGCCATCTTTCACTATAGTCACTTCCGATGGCATTTTCACTCAAATCGGTTTCACTGTTGACAGAATCGACACAAGCTCCCGGCGAACGATGTCCTGCTTCACGGCTTGGTCGCGGGATGGAATCGAATCGATATATTGAACTACGAAATAAATCTGAATGATCGACTTTTTGAAACAAGCGGCATTTGGATAACGATTATTGCGGTAATTTAATTGCAATCCGACACCGAGGAGAAAGTGTAACAAGTTGGACGGTACGTGTGGTTGCCCAATGATATAGAGGAGTATTCTGGGAGATGGGGACGGGAGAGCGGGGGGAGGTGGAGGGGGGAGGAGGGAAGAAGCTTGGAGAGACGCACATTGACAAACCTCTCCATTAATTTGGCCTATTTGGCGCATTCAGGGACACCACAAACTGAAATATTTTCTCACTTAATTTTGAAGTCACTAAAAAGTTGAAAAAATAGTTTGATTCGCAGAAGTAATGTATTGAATTCATTATTATTACGCAAATCATCATTTCCCTAAAAATAATTATTCAGAGCAATATTAACATCGGTTCCATGCCAACTCATAATGAAACCAACTCAGAACCACCTTAGAAAGGTCATTAAAAGCTATGAAAAAATAATTTAAAAATAGCCGGGAACCCTAAACCTAACTTGACCTATTTAACCATTTTTTTATCATCACTCTTAATGACCTTTCTGAGATGGTTCTGAGTTGGTTTCATTCTGAGTTGGCCGGTCATCGAAGCCATCGCGCCATTTCACGAAATCGTTAGAAATATTCAATGAAAAGCTTCACAACACTACCATGGTACACACTCTTGTTTCATTCGCATTCAAGCATCGTCTTATACAAAATATTGTACTATTTCGACTCTTGAAATGGTCCGCAAGTCTTCCTGCAGTATCCCATACCTCTATGTCACAACTGGTGACCGGCCAACTCAGAATGAAACCAACTCAGAACTATCGCAGAAAGGTCATTAAGAGTGATGATAAAAAATATAAAAAAAATTGTTAATATTAGTCCTCCTCACTAGGGGATGGTTTGCTACTCGTATATATCGATGATAGATCGTTTCTAACCTCTTGCAATATCATTTCAAGATATCATCCGGACTCAATTTGGGAGGCGGGTATAGGTGTCACCGCCCCGTGACTCATGTATTGGAAAACCATGGGGCAAAACCCCTGTCATAGATCATACCAAGTGGTTCTTGGTACCTATACCTTAGCAGGGATGCCCGGGTTCATGGAGTGAGGTTTGTCTAAGTCTTGGCGGCGAATGCATTTTCTTACCTACTGCCTGGTGGGCTGGATCGAGAGAGGCTGGTTGAGGAACCAAGATCTCTACAGTCGGACTATCCTGACCCATCGCCTAGAACCGCAGTGGAAGGGATAGATTCATACGTCCGTCACTCCTGGACAAACATTGAACCCTAGATTCCTCCTTCCCTTTCCTAAAAAGACCTCCCCACACAGCATTCTGAGGGATTTTTTCTCAGGTCCTCCTGTGAGGAGCTAATGTAAAAAAACTGAGCTTTAGCGGTATTCAATTACTAATTTATGTATCAAATTCTTGTAAGTCATTTATTTTGTGAAATTAATTTCATAATGACGATGACTGAAGTCAGTGGTGACGTTAACCGATGACTGTTGCCGTATTGACTGTTGACAAAGGCGACAAGCTTATCGGATTGTGATTACCCTGGGGTACTGAAATAAATCAGACGAGCTTTCGATGGCCGATGTTTGGTTGGCTGATGTAGATTCCGATGTTTCGATAGTCTCTAATACTCTAATAGCTCGGGCCGGACCCAATTGCGTTTTCGTCAGCGGCTGACATTGTTTTCTCGTTTGTACAAGTACCAATTGGCAGACACCACGATGACCCTCTTGCATGCATTTTAAAATGGCGAGAAAAAAAATATACCTACTCCTCAATCCAGATGAATTCTTATCTTTTCCTCTCTGGGTTTCGAAACTAGTGCAAATATATTTGTTTTACATAATATATGTAGGTAGATATTGACCACTAACGTGTTGATACGTTTGGCTTTTTTTAATAAGTTGTTTCTTTTATGAGTTAGGACCCTCAAAAAATCAAAATTACCTGGTTCGAACGCCATCAACAGACGATCAGTATATAAACTAGACAACGTGTTTTAAAAAATAATGTACAAACTTAGAATATTTTCTTTTAATAGAATTGGTAAAAAAAATTTTAGAAATCGGTCCAGTTTTTGAAGAGAAAAATGGGGAATACAAAACTTCGATTATGACGATTTTATTTAGGTATTATCAGCCTGTAAATTTTCGCCAGTCTCGGAATAAAACTGAAGATTTGTATGAAAATCAAATCTACGCCCCCGCCAGGTATCCGCCCGGTGTCCGCCCGCCACAGACCATCTTCTTTATATAAATAGATCGATATATTTATTATTACGTTCAAAGGTTACTGATCTTTCTGGATAGTTAAAAATGATTTAGTATGTATTTTTGTTAAAATATTTTTTTCGCTGCTGCATTGCAAAAACAGAACAATGATTATTTGAGCGTAAATTCCCTCACCAAACAAAAGAACCACGTCTCTTTATACGTCAACGAAGAAGAACGCCGCAGTTTTTAATTTTTTAAGGATTCACTGAATATTTTAAAATTTATTCCTGAACCGATATACATCATGCAAGTGGCTCTATGAAGAACAGGAAATTAATAAATAAAAATTGTGTAGGTAGTTGGTGAAGCCGGAAAATATTTCATAAAACGTTTCTTAGATGCTTTATAAATTAGATAAAAATAATCTCGGCGGTGCAGTGGAAGGAATGCAAGTTTGGATCCTTTTATTGCAGATTCATTATTTTCCGATGTACTCTTTTCAGACTTCCTACCAAATACAGTGGAATGTGTAGGTATTTGTGTGAATGTTAACATTCACAGTACTTCAAGGCATTTTAAAAATAATATTCTAAATTTTTGTCTCCATAATAGTGTAACTAGATAAAAAAAAAAAACAGACATACACCACAATTCACAATTATCACAAAACTCTTCAAAGCGAACAATAGCCGCTACCTCTTTGTGGATACCGCACAAGAATTCCAACTACTCTCTACTGTCTGGATCCATTAGGTCTATGGCATCTGCAACTGGAGTAAGTATGTATTGGCAAGATCCGTCGCCTTCCCGTCCCCACACAATATGTACCTGACTTATCTTTACCAAAAAAGCAAAGTAACTAATGATGTTGATGATTCAAAACTCATAACAAAAATCACATTTATGTGATTTTTGGTAGCACATTTTACTACACCAGCCGCTCGAGCCAAAAAAGCATGATAATTTCGTAGCGCAAAGCCCTGATGTATTTATACCTCACATATCTACATCTACACCTCATAGGACACAATTCCGTGAATTTAACTGTTTCATCATGAATGAAAACCAAGAAGTGAGATAAAAACTAAATGTGTGACTCATTTGGGTCGTCAAAGATTTTCCAACCATACGTTCTGATCACTGAATAGAAAATTTCTAGAAGGGTGAATTAAATAAATTATTTTTTTCAAAACATTACAAAACTGTTCCTTTTAATGCGATTTTAAATAAATTTATAGAGAAGTATTACATAAATATAAAAAGTGGGTTTCAACCATTCCAGTAGCAATAGATAGATGCTAAATATGTCGGGATCCGAATTGATTCTGTATTCTGTCCAACAGCAAGATTATTCTCCTCACCGCGCACCGAGCGCGGCATGAACATTGAACATTGGTAAATTAGTCCTGCGGGGAGATAGCAGAGTCTATGCCAGCAGTCGTCAATAAGTTTTGCTGGCGGGCCTTATAAATACGTAAATATTTTTGAGGGGCCACGCGACCGTCGCGTCGTGTGGACCAATCGTGCTCAATCAGTAGGGTAGACTGGGGATGATTGAAACAAGTTATGATTGAAACATCTGAATTTACTCAAAAACTATAATACCTAAAAGTGTGACACTACACTCGAAACTCCGTCAGGTCTGTTGGGACGTTTCTACAAAACCACACTAGCCGGCGAGTGACTCGATCGTGCATAGGGGACATTATTGGATTTCGCACTAAAAAGTAAATATTTAAGACATTTTTGTTTATCTTATAACTCATTTTAATCTCGCAGCTTGACGAAATGTTTCATTAAATTCTCTTCTTTATCTATTTAAGAGTATTTATAATGCATTTGCGTTGCGTTAATGTCTATTTAAAAGGCTTGTTTTTGACTTTGAAGCAGAAAATGCAGCGTGGGGATGTTTGAAACAACTTGTGTGGGGATGATTGCAACGTTTCAATCATAACCATGTTTCAATCGTCCATACTGAGAAAAAATTTAAAAATTATAATGAAAAAGGTCAGAAATTTAAATCATTAACTATTATTCAAATTCAAATCATTAAGTCTAGATGTACTTCTGTAATTTCTTGAATGGTGAACTTCTGTGATCTTGGATGATGAAGTCGATCTCATTCAACCACATTCGACGTCACACACCCTCACGTGACAATTTAGTAATAACATATCTTTATTGATTTTTTTACATTTACAACTAAAACAAAATTAAAGTTAAGAGTATACATTGTTTTGTCAATTATGTAATTACTTAAAGTTGACAACAGAGAAAAAAATTATGTTATGAAGAATGTATGTTCCCCTTCTCAAGAAACCGAGATTGCAAACTATGGTATAAAAACAGCCGATATTTACCTATTTTGGGCTATCTTCAAAAGATTTAAGACAACTGGCATTTGATTTGACCACACGGTACAACCTGGCAAGGCCAGATTCATGGTACACAAATGGGATGTCCGGAATAGAATGGCTCCGAGGATTTTTGCGCGCCATCCAGAATTATCTATAAGATGTGCCAAGCCACGAGTATGGCACATCCAACAAGTTTTAATTGACATAATGTTGATCAATTTTTCAACAATTTAGCGAACGTTATGTATAGTTTTAAATTTGAACCAAATGACGTCTATAACGTAGATGAGATCGGTGTCACAACTGTTCAAAAACCTAATCGGGTTGTAGCCAGGAGAGGAATTCGGCAAGTAGATGCAGTAACGTCAGCCAAGGCCGTAGCCAGAGAAAAATTTCGGGGGGGGTTTTGGTGGAACAGTGTTTATAGAAATACTCAGTGGTGGACTAAGGGGGCGGGGCGGAGGGGGTGGCCTGCCCGGGCCCCTAGTCCTGGGAGCTTTAAGGCACCAGGACACTGTAAATTTTTTTTAATTTCATTTACTGAAAAATTCCCTTCTTAAGGATGCTCTCACCAAATATTTGAAAGAATTTCGTAGAATTGACGGAGATACAGCATTTTATGTGAAATCGTTTGAAACAGTTTGTGTATTGAATTATCCTTCAGAAAAACTTTGAACGTGTTTTGACGAACTTTTTAACATGTTTTTCAACCTTGTTGACAACCTATAAAACTATATATCCGATTTTCATGCATCAAGTCTTATACTGTACGAAAATCGAGTGTCTTTGGCACCACGTAAGAGAATTTCGATGTCTAAAAAAAAGAAAAAATGGCGGACTACCGAATTTTATTTTCGATTTTTGTATGGAAAATTTTCAGCGTTCATAAAAAAATAGAATGGGTCCCTCTAATTGGATTTTCGAACAGTTTAAGACTTGGTGCATGCAAATCTGATGTGTATATCAGTTTTTCTAATATGTTGTTAACCAGCCGAGCGATTCCGTATCTTTTGTGGGATCGTGATTGGATAACGGACGTTATCTCCTGACAGATTTGTGTGTCATATTTACTGTCACATGTTTTAGTTTAGATCGATTTAACTATTGGAACGCTTTTTGCTGAATTTCGGTACCACTTACAAAACATAAGTTTGCTTAGTTGTTTAATTTCAGCAAATTCGCTCTAGATGCATTATTCCTGCAAGTACGCATGATTATTTATTCATTTAATGTACGTTATACTTAGAAAAAGCAAATAACGGACACAAAAATCACACAAATCTGACAAGAGATTACGTCCGCTATCTAATAACGATCTCACAAAAAATACGGAAACGCTCGGCTGGTTAAAAAACGTAGTTTCGAGAAAACCGCGTTCGAAGTTTTAAAGGATAATTCAACTTACAAACTGTTTAAAACGGTTTCATTTAAAATGCTGTATCTCCGTCAATTTTACGAATTTCCTTAAAACATCTAGTGTTAGCATTATTAACAAATGCGTCTTTCAGAAAATGAAATTAAAAAAAATACTTTATTTACAGTGTCCTGGGATCTTAAAGCCTTGATCAATTTGAATCAAGGGAACATGGAGGATGGAGGCGTTCAGAGGCCCCCCAGGACCAGAGGCCCATGTGAACTGAATAAAAATCTTGTAAAATTACATCAACTTCTTAACTGTCAGAAGCTGATATACTGTCAGAAGCTGCAAGATGATTTGCAACGTTTGGACACGTATTGTAATGCCTATTTGGAAATAAAAATATCTAAGTGGTTCGTCGTGCGCTTTACCAGAAATAAAAACATGTTTATCTACGAATACTCAATTAATCATCAACCATTATCCATCAAATCAGAAATTAAGGACCTAATAGAATATACTTGATAGTAAACTGAATTTCAATAAACATATCGACCCCATAGTCACTAACGCATCTTCTATGCTTGGTTTCATAACCAGTTCCTGTAAATAATTAAAGATCTTATTACTTTCAAAATTCTTTACTTCTCATACGTTCGTAGTTTGCTTGAATACGCACCTCAAGTGTGGAACCCAGGCTATGTAATAAACAAAAATAGAATTGAAAGTGTTCAAAATAGATTCTTAAGGTACCCCAACTTCCGCTCTTTTTGATCTCATGTTAGTACTGAAGGCTCTGCAAAGTCCTTCAATATACAGACATTAACTTGCCGAAGAAATATAGCAGATTCGGTAATGTTATTTAAAATTACACGTACATAACTTAATTGATAATCCTGATCTTCTTCAACGCCTATCATTCCATTTTCCAAATCGTAACAGCAGGCAATCGCTTACTTTTAATCTCCTTCTTTGCAAGACCAACGCCAAACAGAACTCATTTATCTACTGATCCACACACTCATTTAACTTAAATTATTATCACATTGACATTTTGAACTCGACTTTACGTGACATAAAACGAAAACTTACTAAACAACATGACTCAAACTAAAAAGTTCAATGTCCCGTTCTTTGCCTCTTAATCCTAATTCTATGTTTCTCCTCCCCCCCCCCCCCTTTCATATATTGTAACAATAAATATATATATTTTTTTATTTTTTTTTTAATGTAGCTATAACTTTGTGGTAAGCCATTATAGATAAATTAAACAAACTAACATTGTTTAATTTAAAAAATAAATTAATTAAGAAAACATCCTTACAATGTCACACTTTATCATTCATTCACTATCATCAGTGAAAAGTGCATAATTAACTATCTTACTATTGTGTTATTATGTAATCTCAATTTTGCTGTCAACTTTCCCTAAAATAATATAAAAATTTAAAAAATAAATAAAAATTAAACTAGGGGGGAAGGGGGGGGGGGGGTGGCTCATTCAGCTTTGAGGCCTCGGGCGTCTGACGGGCTTAGTCCGCCATTGGAAATAAGTTAAGTTTTAAAAAAAAATGATAAAAGAAATTAAATGGTATTATGTATAAATCTTATCACATATTTTTATAACTACAAAATTAAATTTAGTATTTTCTTTGCAACGAGCAAATCAATTACCTCGTCGGTGTCAATGATTCGACCACCATAACACGGGCATCAGCCCTAGCATGGTGGTCGAAAAATCCATAAATAATGAAAGCATAATATTTATGCCATGAATAAAGTAAAATTTAAAAAATGTTAATTCTGCATTGACTTTCCTGGCCTGTGAAATTTCTTAAATAAGTTTTGAGGCGTTTCTTTTTTTTTATGAATGTTAGAGGAGAGCTCTAACATTTTCAGCGCCAAAATCGATGCGAAAATGTTTAATAAAACACGACTCGTTTAAAATAGAGAAAAAATCTCTTGGGGAGCATCTTAAGTATCATTTAAAGAAACATTATGAAATTTTTCACAAATAAAATTTATAAGATAATAGAAACAGACTTGTTTTTAATAATTTTTGGAGCATACCTTACAATTTTTTTCTATTGAGGGAATTTCATATAATTTGCGTATCGGCTTGGGAACCATCTAGACATTATCTTAAAAAATAACATATATTTTTTTAAGAACTTAAAAACTTCAAATGTTTAAGGGAGATATGTAAGAAATCGATAGAAATTCGAGTTGCGGCCCCTTAGGGGGCATCCATTAATTACGTGAGCACAAAAAGGGGAGGGGGGGGCAGCAAATCTCACGTTACTTAAAAAAATATACGAATTGGCCCAAATTTATCTCACCGAGGGGGACGGGGGGGTCTAGATTGGAAGAAAAACTTTTCACGTAATTAATGGATGCCCCCCTTAAGACATGGATTATGAAGTACATAATAGATTTCCTTGAATCATATCAACCCATCATGATTTACAACGGGTCTCGCACATTGCCGTAAGAGTTTTCCATTGTTTTTTAGGGAATTTTTTTCAATATTTACTTCTAAGCACTTAAGAGTGAATAACCAGCACATGACAACTTCGATTCCGACACTAGCGCTAACACATCAGGGCTCGCGAGCGGGCGTTTTCAGAACTAAATTTCGTTCCGCGGCAATCCGAGTTTTGAGGGTTTTGTTCACTCGAGCTAGGGCTACCCGCTACTATTGCTACTTTATATTACTATTCTCGCTTCCAGAATTTTAATTAGTTGTAGTTATTTGTATATTGAAGTGCATAAACATAAATAGATACAAGTGAAATGCGTAAACACAGTAGGTATTAAGTAGATAGCTACATGAATAAACAATTTGTTATATTCTTTTTAATATTTTGGTTTTTTGTTTTTCAATTGTATTTTACGGCCATTAGAGTGGAAGATACTCTCAGTATCGCCCTGGTGTAAGACCACCATTAAGAATTGAAACGTTGCTTGAAATGGCTTTAGCCGTGTTTAGTGGTCAGATCTGAATAGCCAGGTACTTCCCCACCTTCCTCTTCCCTATATCCTTCCCCTCCCCACTACCTTCAGTCTTACAACATACTCCAAATTGGGGATGCAATAGTCCCACTGGCTCCAGACTTGTGCGGTATTCATGAAAAAAAACGAGTAATATTAAGTTGGATTGTAAAAAATGTCGCATTTTGAAATATTTATTCGTGTGCATAATTAATAATAAGCACTTCAACAAACAGAATTAAAGCGCACAAACCCTTTCTTTCTTTGAGTGGCCTTGCAACGCATGCCGGGTACCCGCTGTATATAATGTTATATAGTGCAGGCGCTTGCATTATAATTCCCGGGACTTGTGATGGAACCATAACAGTTTAGTTGACCGCGAGGTTACAGTGCCCATGAAACGCATGCCGGGTACCCGCTGTATATAATTTATTTATTTATTTACGGACAAATAGTCCATTAACAATATAACAATAACATGAAAAACAAGCGTGCGTAAAGGCCCGACCCGCCGAGCAATCGATCACCGTTCGCATTGATTACCGTTCGCATGTCATTTTTCGTAACTATCACCACTTTTCGTAACCCATTCACCAGTTTACCCCCAAGTGTCGAGCGTGCGTAAAAAAGATTTACCCCAAAAAAATATTTTGGAGCAGTTGGGACTCTTGTGCGGTATTCACACAAGAAAAATTTAAAATAAAAAAAAATATTCGAAATTATAAAAATTTTTGCAAAAAAATATTCAATGAACATGAAAAATTGCGTTCGGGCAACCCTGTAGATTTAACAAACATGAATCAAGGAATTCGTGTTTATTTCAAATTTCGTTTTCAAATTTCATTTCCAAATATTATTATTCAAAGCGTCGCGAAGACGTGCTCTCCTGGCCGCGTTTGGGCCCGTAATGAAATCTGAAATTTGTGTTTACGGGCTGCGATAAAAATGGTAAAATGCGATGTTCAAAATTATTTAAAATTAAATACTTCCTGAAATTATTTTACGATCAAATTATTTATGATTTGTCAATAACGTCTTAGCAAAATAAGTATGTAAAAAAATCCGAAATATATTTGTTTGTAAGTGCACAAATAAATGCACAAACCGACCAATTTTCGTCAAGAAACACATGTCCGTATATATTTTTTAATAATTTTATTTAAACTAAAATTAAAATTCTGAAATATACGTTTACCAGATAATGTATTGATTTATTTTACTGCATGATTATATGATTTGAAATGGGTGTTGTATAAGAGATGTACTTTTTTGAAAATTGAACAAATCTGCGAACGACCTATGGTATAACCTTATTATTCTAAAAATATTTTTTTTTTCTCAAAATCTAAAACATAAGTTTACTAGATAAAAGAACAATCTTTTGAAATCCATTTATAGTTTTTTGTGGAAAAGAGTCAATACGTCTAACCACTGATTTAAAAATGACATATTTCTGGTTTCTCTGCTTATACACTCTTAACAGTTCGTTTTGCCGAGGACATGATAAAATTTCCAATTGATGTTTTATTACCAATAGAATTTCGAATGACATAGAGCCAAATTTAACGAATGTGAGCTGCAATTAACGTATAAGGCTTCTGGATGTGACTTACAAATTACTGCCTGCACACCTTTAAAACTTCCTTTCATCGAAGAAGCGCCATCATATCCTTGTCC
This sequence comes from Limnephilus lunatus, assembly GCA_917563855.2. Lineage (NCBI taxonomy): Eukaryota > Metazoa > Arthropoda > Insecta > Trichoptera > Limnephilidae > Limnephilus > Limnephilus lunatus. Next base: position 69,175,201 of record OU830598.1, on the reverse strand, counting down.
GATTAAATATTCGCAAACTATACCCAAAAATTTTAATTCAGATAAAATTGCATTAGCGAAATACTTTCCTGTTATATTCTCAACTTTTAAAAAAGGTAAAAAGTTAACAAATCTTCAAAAAATCTTCGGCGCACCGGTCAATTTCGGGGGGGGATCAAACCCCCTCGATCCCCCCCCTGGCTACGGCCTTGAGTCGTCAGCCGAACGAGGAACTCTCATAACTGTCTGTAGTAGCAAATGCAATTGGCAACTCAATTCCGCCGATGTTCACATTTCTACATAACAATTAAGCCATTTCTTAAAAGATGGTCCGATTGGTAGTATCGGTACCACGAACAAATCTGGCTGGATGAAAAGGAAGATTTTACCAAATTTCTAATTCATTTTCAAAAATACACCAGTTCGTCCTTAGATCGCAAAGTTCTTTTATAACTTGATAATCATTCATCGCGGTCGAATCCCATGAAATCAAAAAACGAGTGTCCTTTAGACCACACCACTGAAGTAAAACTTCATATTAAATATATGCGTTTCATGGCGTTTCATGCGTTTCATAGCGTTTCACATTAAATATATGGTTCTTTTTTGTAACGCATTCATAATTTTACCCCCAAGTGTCGAGCGTGCGTAAAGAAGTTTTACTTCAAAAATTTAATCTTGAAAACATTCTAAAATGAACAGGCAAAAAAACTACATCTAGTCACTCCGAAGAAGAAACCACAAATGCGAATAAGATGACCAAATGTATAGGAAAGGGTGCACTGGAATTCGAGGACAAAAATATGAAAAAAAATCACCCTTTAAATTGATAAAAAAAAGTGCTTCGTAGTCCCCACTCTTGTCTACTTTAGTTTTCTGTATATTTCACTTCTACTGCATGTGAATTGCACACTCAGATTTTTCTTTTCTTTTAATAGATAATATTTACTTGTTTAATAGATTTTAATGCCACTTAACCGATTATTTAAAAAAAATTGTTCTAAAATATTTCGATATTTTGTATAATGATGTCACATCACAAACCATAGATTCAATTAATTTCTATTTTTTCGACTTCTTAATTGTTGAATTTTACACAGAAAAAATGCTCTAAATTCAGAGGTAAATTCTACATTGTTATGATTGAAACAGTGTGATGGTTGAAACAAGCACTTTTGGATGAAAGCAAAAAACTTATTTTTAATACCGTTCTATTCTGCTCCAGGATAATATCGCAGTAAAACTATATTGATTATACCAAATACTCATAATTAGCGAAACTATGAGCACTTAAACACAAAAAATAAAAAATATATTTAAAGTCGTTTGATTTCAAGACATTTATGTTTATAATTTTTAAAATACTTGTGATATGTTTAAGCACTATTCATGATCTCATTGATTACTGTTTTAATAATGAAAATGTTTAACATTGATTAAAATTACTCCAATTATTCCAAAGATATTTAGAGTGTTTCAATTATCCCCACATTCTGTTTCAATCGTCAACACTATGGGGATAATTGAAACAGATTTCCCCATCGTCTTTAAGTGGTTATTATAGCTTACCTGTACGAGTTGTGGCCATCCAATAAATTTAATTTGATAACTAGATAAATCATAGAACATCTGGTATAAACATATTTTCCATAAAAACAAAAGAAATATTACTACGCCTAGTTAAAGTAAAAGTATTTCAACCATCCCCAGTCTCCCCTACTCGGTGCATTTATGACTATCCGTCTGATCGCCCGTCGTATTGTGCCTAGCAGCGAGCAGCATCGTTTAGCGCAAAAGTTCCCAACCTTATTTTATTTTATTTGGGAGACCAACAGTTTACATTAATAACAGAGCATAATAGTAATTGAGTCACAATAATTGAACAATTTACAGGTTTCCACATGGGTATTGTATACAAGTGTAGTGATTCCAGAGATATTTACTAAAGAAAAAATTACATTTCAAGAGACAAGTTATTTAGGGTGGAATAGGAAGGGGATAGGATGAGGGGGGGATCGGTTAGGTTGATGTATAGTAATAAAAATATGCGTAACAAAAAATTAAAAGAGAAAAAAAGGAAGTTAATAGAGTGGTGGTTGTATTAGAGGGTATCTATAGTTATTGTTATTGTAAAGTATCGAGAGAGCATCTGTGTGATTTTAAGGATTGTGGTGCAGATTTAAATATGTCAAATTTTGTGTAGTATGTGTTAAAAGTATTAGACGCACGATAGATGAAAGAGTACTGCTTAGAATTAGTGTTGTTATCTAAAGTATATTTTTATTCAACGCCCCTCCTTCCCTTTACATTAAAATAGTAGTACAGAAAGGACAGAAAAGGCGCGGCAGGCAAGAAAAATTAAGTGAAAATTACATGTTTTGAAATATAATAACGACCTCTTGGTAGAGTGGTAGTTATTGGTTTCCATTCGGGCATTGCTGGTTCGATTCTCTAGGTACTAGTTAATCCTCCATCATTGCAGAAGCCACATGTTACAGTTATGATGTATTATAGTTAATAATGTATTATTAGTAATAATGTATTATAATATATATAATGTATTAAAGTGGGTGAATTTTCAACATTTTGAGATTATTGTAGCATATACAGAAAAAGCGCCGGAGGTGAAATTTTTTAAGGGGCCATCACATGTTACGCAAACAGTTAGAAGCGTTGTGTATAGCTATTGAAGTTGTTCGTTCTTAAAAAGTTATATTTGTGTTTTCTTCACCAGAACTTGAAATGAAGAAAAAAAATGATTGTGAGCGATGGGGCGCCAAGTAAGGTAGGAAGGGATAATCGCCAGAATGGAGCACTTCGCAGGCCAAATCTGGCCCACGGGCCGGCAATCGCCGGCCGATCGCTGGTCTATGCCGTCTGTGACGGAGATAACCACCGGGAACTTAGAAATGAATGCTCTCCATGATGGCCGCATTTTCAAACCACCCACCAATCAGTCTGAATAAAGGTGAGCGTCGACCTGTCCGCGCCGGCCGCAACGCACGCACGGCACGCAACGGATTGAACGGATTTGCCGATGGCATGCGTCCACTGTAAACGGATTTTAAATTTAGTTTGAGTACTTTTGTAGTAGACGACGGTCGTCTGTCATGGATATTGACGAAGATATTATCATTATCAGTTGCTTGTTGGCAGAAGAAGAAAAACGTAGAATGTGGGTTCATAAAATAAACTTGAAGCGACCAATGTTTGGGGAATATCATTATCATTAAGATTAATTTAATTTTTGTGGGTTTTCAATTTCAATTCAATTTTCTAAAACAAACAACCAAGCCTCCAAAGAGCACACAAACCCCAATAGCTCGGTTTGAAGCAAAGAATGGAAGGTTACCTCGAGAGTGTTTTCTCTTGGGGTAAGAATAACCTCGTCGAATTTAATGTTTCGAAGACTCAATCATATTTGATAACGTCTAAAAGGGATCGAAATAATAATCTAGTCTCCTTCAACGGAAGCATTCTTCCGAACAGGACCTCCATTGATATGCTGTGTCACTCTTGTGTAACTCTAAGTGACCAGCTCAGGTATGGGGGCTCCATCGAAACCAGAGTTAAGTTAGCCTCTCAGAAACTGGGCGTACTGTACAGGGCCGTAGATACTTTAATAGTACACAACTGCTAACCCTGCACAAGTCGCAAGTGCGCCCCACGGTTGAATTTGGCAGCCACCTCTGGCCTGGAGCTCCAAATTACCTAAAAAAAAAACCCTTGACTCTGTGCAGAAACGGGCGGTCCATTTGACAGATTCTCCCATCTTAACAGACGGATTGCAATCTTTAGAGCACACGCGTCAGGTGGGAATGATGTCCTTGTTCTACCGGTATTACAATGGAAGATGCTCCGAGGAACTAGCATCATTGATCCCCTCGGCACCGGTGCACAGTCGGGAAACACGCGACCAACATTTGTACATGGTTGACATTAGTCACATGAGAACGGGTCGTTTTTACGACTCGTTCTTGAGTTCAACAGCTCGGCTGTGGAACGATTTACCGGCATCTGTGTTTCCTCCCTCCTACAACAAGGGTCTCTTCAAGACCCATGTTCACCCCTTCCTTTCCTCAAAAAGACCCTCCACACAGCATCCTCAAAGATGACATAGCCCCTGAAGAAAATAATTTCCCTCAGGGCCTCCTGTGTGGAGTTAATGTAAAAAAAAAACCAAACAACACTTGCGGCAGTGAGCGATGCAAGCTGCGAACTAAAGTCAATTAATCCGTGTGACGTCACCGGCATTTTTTTGCTCAGTCAGCTAATCCGTGTGACGTCATCGGCACGCAACGCATTTTTTTGCTCAGTCAGCTAATCCGTGTGACGTCATCGGCACGCAACGCATTTTTTGCTCAAAAATACCGGCGGGCGGGCCGGTATTTGCCGGTAGTGGACGCAGTGCTGTACTAATTCATATAAAGATATTGAAAAATCCGTTGCGTGCCGTGCGTGCGTTGCGTGCGTGCGGACAGGTCGACGCTCACCTTAAATGGGTAACAATGCTGTGCTAAACTTCTCCCGCTTGGCGGCGCTGATGTAGTTGTAGACCTGTCATTGATAATTAATATTGCTTTGTATCTGGCTTGCGTGTGCATTTTGGAAGTAATATTAAAAAATGGTGGATAAATACGGTAGCTGGACTGTGAAGGAATTAAAAAAAGAATTAAAGAATAGAAAGGCAAAATGTGTTGGCAAGAAAGAAGTTCTAATCGATATGTAAGCTAAGTGGTTGGAACATAACCTCATTCTTGTACTTCTAAAACACATTAATTGTGTATTATTTGTAATAATTATAGGTACTTTAGCTAACGTTGCTTATTTATAATGTACCCAATAATCATAATTAACAATTCCAGATTGGCTGCCTATGACTGGAATAATAACTTTATGGAAATAAATGATTTTGAGTATGAAAGTGAGATAGTGGGTATATGTTGGCCCCCAGATGAATCATTTTACAGCATACAGGATTCGCCTGTATTGCCACAAATAGATATAGTTCATATAAACCAATACTTTCTTCAAGTTTACAAAGGGCAGGAAGAAATAACAATGTATGCAGCAGTTCACAGGAAAGGATACAATATGATGAAGGAATATTTTTGGTAGCTTTAGTTGTTTCTATTAATGAAAAAAATTGTTTGGTGCATTTTTATGAATGTCAGAATTCACAAAAATAATCGCTTCGAACCTACAGAAAACAGACAAAAATTTACGAAACAAACTTTTGACAGGTCTCTTTTCGTATTTAGGTCTACATTTACACTAGCGCCAACTGGTGTCGATTTGTGAACTACTCAAAATATCCTGCCATTAGCCTTACTTCCTCGGGTAGAGAAATCTCAGAAATTTCTTCTGACTTCTCTCCAAACAAGGGGAAATACATATAATAATATTGGATAAAATTACGAGTAGGTATCTGGTTGTCTCAAATTCCTATACTCCTATGCTGATTAGAAAACTGATCTATTGACTTCTAGGCCCCAGGCCAATGAAATCGACAATCTGTTCAAGAAATAAATTCGACTTTTCCCGAAGTAAGAAAATTTTTATCTTACTTATAGCACAGAGACCTGCCAACAACCGATAGACATCGGTATATCTCTTCAGTGGTTCTGATTATCGTTGGTAGGTGGCAGATTTTAAATTTGTTTCTAGAATCATAATGTACCTAAATAAATCCTTGTCATTCAGGAAAAACCATTGAAGCACGCGCACGGATAAACTAATTTTAGGTTAAATCGCTCTTCGATGAACAGAAATGCAATGACAAAGCAATATAATATCGTTGCAGAAATATGAAAAAATGCTGGAATTGGTTCAAGAGACTGTCTGAGTGTTCTTAATTAAGATTCGAGATGAAGAGATGCACGAAGTGATGGTGCGACCGTGGGGCAATGCACCGTATTAGATATTATGTCCCAATAGTCTCGATATTCTCCGGTCGGTCTTTGTTCGCCACTGTTCTGACCGATTCATTTCATCACGATTTGATTGCGGAATTTTATTCGTCTCGCATGCATTTATAATGCTGGTTAAATAATAACTGTGATAATAGGGTAATCAATTGGTTTTTAAATGACAATACAAAACAAGGCAAAAATGTAGGAACTGTCTGAAAATGTGAGGGCGAAAAACGGTGAGAGATTTAGATTTGTTAGCGCTGGACGTAGGTACTGGATAGACGTTATAAAACCATGTTTTATACGGTACGATTCACTAACTGACCAACGTAATGAATAAAATAACCAAATATTCATATTCTACCTGTACCTGCTTACTACTTAGGAATTTTTGTAATCTAAGTTATTGGTTATTCGATAAAAGCAAGGATGTTGGTTTTGACCAATATGTTTTTGGCGGGAGAATAAGAATTGGAAGGAAAATCGAATACGCCAAATGACAAATTGAATTTCAAACAAAAGTAAGTATGTAGATACTATGGAAATATGTATCTGAACAAGTGTTTTGGATTAGGGTAAAAAACAAGAGAGACATAATAAATTTAAAAAAAAAAACACATGGAATCAGTAGGTCTTCAATTTATTAAATAAATTTTCTGAACACAGAACACTTCTTATTTAAATATTTCGTTGTATTTTTCCGCACATTAAAATAGGTTACGAAATTGAACCTCTTAACATTATTAAAGTATTGTTTCAACATTTGGAAGCACTGTTTGAAAGCTGTGCAAATAATTAGTAAACTTGAAACATATATATGGCATTGCACAATATTTGCACTTAATTTATTTGAAATAAAGATATTTCAAAACGTTGCCATGCAAGTCAAATTATTTCTTTGATATTCAATCACAAATAGTATGTATTCAAATATTTAACAAAATGTGGGTATGTAGTTGAATGGAATGCACGAAGGAAAAATGGAATGCTCTGAATATTTATGTACATATTACTTTTTGGATTAATATATTATTAAATATACTTTATTTCACATCAGGACTAGTTTAAATAATCAGACCTAGTTTACGACAAAATGCACTTTAGTTGATCTTTTGACTCTTTGGGTCATTGTCATTGGTTTTATCATGTACGCCATGTTGTACCATTCAACCGACATTCGTTGATCAATTGTTATCATAGGTATGTGGTCAATATATTATGTTCTAATTTTGTAGTGAGAAGGTCTTAAGGTCCCCCCGCTACAGGAGGTACATAGTTAGGGTCATTGGATTTGCATTCAACGGGCCAATCATCAGGTACTACGTTCTTTGTTAATTCGATAAGCTGCAATCAAAAAACAAAACTTGAAATTTCTGAGCAATCTATGGAAAGAAATAGTTTAAAAATATATATTTTTATTATTGTTTCTATGCTTGAAAACATGCAAATATTTCTGGTTATTACGGTGAAATTTTATAACTGGGAAATTTTTAATGATTTAGTTTACTGCGAGCTTATGTGGACTAAATCTCTTAGTTTGACAGTCAAAACTTTCTCATACTTAATGTATCTGTATTTTTATGTTATATATCATTTTTATTTTTTTTTATTTAAAAAATTTTGTGGCGCCTGTTGGTACGCTATTTTCGTATCAACATTATTGTAATCCGTATAGAGGTACTAATATTGCTAATCTATGCGGAAAAACCAACGCTCTAATTGTGATACACCATAAACAATGCCTTAATGGGATGGGAATTTAATTAAGAGATTAGGAACTTCTAAGTTAAGAGCGTTTAACCATCCAGCGGCCGAAAATCCGCATTTTGTCGAAAGATGTTCTTACGATCGTACAGGGCGGTTCCAATGAGAAAGATTAATAACTCTCGTACCAGCTTTTTAAAATTATAACTCAATATCGATTTTATTTCATTCTAAATTTGCTTTAATTTATACCTACATGCAAAAATGCTGAAAGGCGTGTTGATAAAACTATTAAAATTATGTAATTTTTGTAATTATCTTTTAATCATAAGCATTTATCATTTTTCTATAATGATAAATACTAAAATTCTGAAATATAATTAGTCTGTAAGTGCGCAAATAAATACACAAACGGACCAATTTCGTCAAGAAACACATGTACGTATGTATTTTTAAATGATTTTATTTAAACTAGAATTAAAATTCTGTAACATACGTTTACCAGATAATGTATTGATTTATTTTACTGCATGATTATATGATTTGAAATGGGTGTTGTATAATATACGTTCACTGGTAAAAGAACAATCTTTCGTAATAAATTTTTATTTTTTTGTGAAAAAGAGTCAATACGTCTAAACACTGATTTAAAAATGACATATTTCGGATTTTCTCTGGTTATACGTTCTCAATGAATGTTTATTCAGTACTTGAGCTTAGTTATGCATGATATTGCCAATTAAACTCCCAAATAATACAAATATCAACACGGTTTTTTGGAAAAAATAATATAATTTATTTAACCTTAGTCAAGGGACAGTGTGCGTCGCATCCAGGGATCGTCAACTGAATTGGTTCAGCGGTCGTAGAGTTGCGCAGGAAGAACTGCAAAATAAATAATTTCCAATTATAGTTTACAACCTTCTTCTGGGAAACAAAATACTCTTCTTTTTTTTTTACCAAAAATGATACCCGTGGAAAAATAGCAAAAAAATTAAATAACCCTATCTTTTGTTCACAAAATAGTCATTTGTTTCTCTAGAAGCATTTCTCGTTTTCTAGGAGAAGAAAACCATCGCACGATATTGAAATCCTGGAAACCAATTTTTTGTTAAATAATATCAAAAATAAGCATTCGCTTCGAATTCATTTAAATATTTTTCGCGATATTAACAAATCATAATGAAACATAATTTTTGCATATTTACAAATTATTGTTAAGTACAGAATTCGATGTATTTTTTTAAAACTGTTTTCCAGCTAGAGTTAGTTTGTATTTCAAGAATTTTAGTAGGAAACCTGTTGTTACGGAAACTGGTATCCACCACTGGAGATCGAAATTTTTCTCTTCGATTTGTAATATCTATTATTGTAAATAAATTTAGCATTGGTAGATAATCTTAACTTCGGTTTCATGTCAACTTAGAATCAACTCAACTCAACACCTCTTTGAAAAATCGTTGATAGGTATGATAAAAAAATTACAAGTGTGCGGTACGCGGTAGACGAGAAAAACTTTAAGAAAGACAAGAGTGCGGAGGCTACGAAGCACCTCACAAAGAGGATTATTCTATCTCATTCTCTCGCAGGTTTAATCCTATAGATGTATGGGTTTTTCTCTTTTTAGGGTCGCTTTTTCGTTTCATCGAGTTCACATCACAACGGTGCTAGAGAAGTTTTCACTTAACAAATAACACATAACCTAACCTAACGTAACCTACGAGTATTTAACCATTTTGTTGTATATTTTTTAATCATTTGTGACTTTTCGTAGAAAGTGTCGAGTTGAGTTGATTCTGAGTTGTCCGATCTCAACTTCATACTCATTTTCACAAGATTTTTTAATAGAAAACCGTCGTTACATAATCTGGTTTCCAATACTGGGGAATATTTTCATATGACTGAATATAGGTAGCTACCTCAACTCCAAATTCATTCGTCTTAAGGTCCTCGTACAACTCGAAGATGACCATGATACCGTAGTTGGGGACCTGCTTGTCCCAGGAGCCCAGAGCCAGCAGCAGGTTGGAAACGGTGGAGTCATGGCCCGAGTAGACGAAGATCTTCCTTTCCGGAGGGGTCAGCTTATTGGCTGCCTTGGCGGACCAATCCGAGATTAATTTCTTCACCAGAGGACCTGCAAAAACCAATTACTTTTTAATGAATTCTTTCATCCGTGAAGTAAGTGAAAAACAATCGTTTTTTTTTTTTTTTCGTTGGCCAAGTTCTGAACCAGCAATAATTAAGTTTCCACCTATGCGACAGTGATAACACAAAATATATCTTTCAGATAACCTAGATTAATGGGTTCTGCAAGTACGCAGTGAAATAATTTCTTTCATAAATATGATTATATAGCTGGCTTTAGATCTTTATGACTGTAGCAGTTTAATGTTTTAATCAACAATAAAAATTACTTTACAGACATTACACTCATAAAGGTTGATATTTACAAAGCGCGTATTTTTTTTTGCAAACAGCGGTTGTAAAATGAATGAAAAAACCTTTTTTACAATTTCAAAACGTTTGGATTTAAATTATAAACACTATGGACGGATTGTTTCATAGAATGAATTTGAACAATTCATCAAATTTCAGAGCTCATTTCAAGTTCTGTCCAAGTTCTGTTATTATCCCATTACGGGCCAGTTGTTCACAGAACTTAGTTATAATAGAACTTGACTATAACTTTCAAAGATATTGAATTTTAATTTTGGAATTTGTTGAATTGTTCAAATTCTGTGAAACATCCGGTCCTTGTGAATAATATTATCGTGGAAAACCAATTAAAACATAATACACATTATATAATATTATCAAGTATGACTGAGTTACCGCCGTGGATGAGATTGGAAGGGATACAAATCAAAATCACGTATAGGAAGAGAGGTTCCAACTAATAATAGTGTCACGACCATGCCAGACTTTTCAGGGAAACGAGGAAAATAGTAACAAAATCAAACCAAAGGATAAGTTCGCATGGAACAAACAATAAATCTACTGAACGTTAAACGCAAATTAAAAATTCGCCGGAAATCAAAGTGTTGCCATATAAAAAAAAATTAATCAGTGTGGAATTTTAAAAATTAAGGGAACATAATGGGAGACGGGACATTTTCATGTAGTGACGTCACGAGCTCAAATAATGGATTTATTTATTTATAAATAAAAAAACTATATATTTCTAAAAAATTTTACTAACATTTTCGTAATCTTAGTAAAAAAATCTATCCACACGATTTTTTCCAAGTCGTTATGAAATCCATGCAAGTGGCCTATTGAAAGCGATTCATTTTTAAACGAGAACGGATACTATATATTTGACCCACCTACTAAAAAATCAAAAGAGATGGTTTTGTCAAAGCTATTATTAAAGGGAATGAACAATTCGGGTGGGAAAAACAGTTAAAGCAAAAAAAGGAAAAACAGCGTTAGAAAAATTAAGATTTTGAACGTCATAGTAGTCTGTTGTGAACATGATGGAATAGGCGAATTAATTCGATGCTGTCGGAGAGGAACATCATATATGTATATTTTAGCGTTATTATTTTTGTATGAAAATAATACTAAAGGGGTATTTTAACTATCATCCTTATAGTTTATACATATGATAAGGAAATATTAATAAATAAACAAATAAATACTCGGAACACCTAAAAAAACTCGGCTCACTTAGGGGGCACCCATTAATTACGTGACCAGTTTTTCTTCCAATCTAGACCCCCCTCCCCCCTCTGTGAGATAAATTTTTGGGCCAATTCGTATATTTTTTCAATTAACGTGAGATTTTGCTGGACCCCCCCCCCCCCAGTTTGTGCTCACGTAATTAATGGGTGCCCCCTTATCCTATACATAGCCACTATTCATAGTTTGAAGTGCCGAATATTAAACTAAGAGTCTTGTTATGAAAATATTATATTTGAATAACAAATTCGAACAGGTACCTACTGTGAAAAACTAGTACTTGGTACTTGAGTCGTACAACAGCTGTATATCGGGAGACAAAAGAAGGAGATATTTTTCATTTATTTGAACGGCATTTTTTCACTTTCTGCACGAGCCTTGTTGGGGAACACGACTTGTGCAGGACGTCGCATTGTACCGTGTTGTCAAAACTAAAATATCGTTGCTAGATCGATGTGGATCGTTTCGATTATATAACTAATTTCCGGCATAATTTTGAAAAAGCGGATTACCCAAAGATTATAGAATTTTTATCATCTAATAATTGGGCTCATGATCTCACTTGTAAAAGCACAAATTTAAATGAGGCCTTAGAATATTTTTACAATGTAATTTATGAAGCAATCGATAACTTTGTTCCCCTACAAAAATATTACACTTCTAAATTCCCTAAATGGTTCGATTCTGAACTAATTAATCTAACATACGATAAAAAAATTGCCCACAAACGTTATAAAATAAATAGAACGCTAGATAATTATATCGCATTCTCTGTTTTGCGTAAGAATTGCACCAGGAAATCGAAAGTATGTTTTAAGAAATACACCAACAATGTTGAAAATTCTATTTTAACAAATATTAATAAATTTTGGAATTATGCTAACTCCTTTCGGAAAAATAACTCTAACTTTCCTGGTACAATGTTTTACGGGAAAAAGGTGGGTCATGACAAAAACGACATTGTAAATTTATTTGCAGATTTCTTTAAGAGTGTATACGTTGAAGACAATGACAACATTTTATCTGATAAATCCCAATTTATCGAAAGCTCACTCAACTTGCATAACATCCATGTGGAAGTAAACGATGTTGTGACTTTTATCAAACAGCTGGATATCAGGTCGAATTCGGGGCCAGATATGATTCCCTCAATATTACTTAAAAACTGTGTTCATGTTCTAGCTCTTCCTATTACTATAATTTTCAATTTATCTTTATCTACAGGATGTTTTCCTGAAATTTGGAAAAATAGCTTTATAACACCTATTTTTAAAAAAGGAGATAAAAGTCAAATTGAAAATTATAGACCCATATGTATTATGTCATCACTACCTAAACTTTTTGAAAAGATTATATTAAGTAAAATCATGCATCAAATTAAACCACTTATATCAATATTTCAACATGGTTTTATGCCAGGCAGATCTACGTCATCTAACTTATTGCTTTACGAAAATTTTATTTCTAATGCACTGTCCAAGGGTTATCAAGTTGATACTATTTATACTGATTTTAGCAAAGCCTTTGATTCTGTTTCTCATCGCATTTTAATGGAAAAATTAGAACACTTGGGAATAAGCGGCAACTTTCTCGAATGGATTAGAAGCTACTTATCATATAGAAAACTATCTGTAAAAATTAACTCCACAACTTCATACACTTTTTTTGCCTTAAGTGGAGTCCCCCAAGGTTCCCACCTAGGACCATTTCTTTTCCTACTATTTATTAACGACATTTCATTAATTTTCGATAATATTCACTTTCTTCTATTCGCTGACGATCTAAAGCTGTTTAAATCTATCGAAAATTCTTCTGATTGTTTAACTCTACAAAGGAACTTAAATAAACTTTATGAATGGTGCATCGTAAACAAATTATATCTTAATATCAACAAATGCCAAACGATAAGTTTCCTTAGATCTAAAACTCCTTTATTATTCGACTACACAATTAACAATGCCACTCTAAAAAGAGTCTATGAATTTAACGACCTTGGCGTTATCTTTGACTCTAAATTACGCTTCTTGAATCACATTATTAGTATAACCAGTAAGGGATTACAAATGCTTGGATTTATTCTCAGAATTGCTAAAGACTTTAATAACATAAAAACCATAAAATTGTTATACACGTCTTTGGTTAGAAGTCAGGTTGAATACAATTCAAGTATTTGGTGTCCTCATTTCAACTCTCATTGTTTACAAATTGAAAAAATTCAAAATAAATTTTTACGTTTTATTAATTTCAAAATTGGTATTCCTATTATTGAAATCAATTATGTCAGTTTACGCAGTAAACTTAACTTATCGAAATTATCGGAAAGGCGAAAAATATTTGATCTCCTTTTATTGTATAAAATTATTCATTCAAGGTTGGACTGCCCTGACGCTATCAACTTGTTATCCTTACACATACCTCCAAAATATACTAGACGGAATATTTTATTTTGCAACAATAACTTCGCTACGAATTCTGCGGTAGAAAGAATACATAGGTTGGGTAATGAACTGACTGATGTCGCTGACATATTTAATTTAAACTTCGATTCATTTAAAGCCAAATTAGTCCACCACTTTTTAGATGTAAATAATGAATGAGTAAATTTTATTTTATTTCGATTTTCTTTTGTTTATGGTTTTATTTTATTGTTCTTTTTCCAATATGAGTAATTAAGTAAAAATAAAAGTGTTTTGATTTTTTTCATGTTTTTGTTGTTCGTAGGTATATGAATTGTTGTACCTACGAGTTCTAAAGTCATCCATGTGGAATTAGCTTTAGATGTATGTACTCCTATTTTTTTTTATTGAGTTTATGCTTTATTTGTATATTTTGTAATATTTTTTTAAGTTTGTTATGTACTGTTGTTATAAATGTTATTTGTATTTTATATGTTAAAGCCCAATAGGGCGTCAATAAATAAATAAATAAATAAATAAATAATCATGAACTGTTGTTCTATTTAAATTCCTCTACAAGTAACGTGGAATACGCAAAATGCATTCGATGTGCCGCGAGTGTTTATCGCTACCGACATTGCCGTAATGGCGGATTAAATAACCTACCGAGATACTGAATCGGTTTGATTCTTGACAATCAGCGCTCGCCCTATGTTTTTAGTCGGCCCGGAATGGTATTCCGTAAAATTAACATCGCCCGCGACCCATATTTCAATAATTGAGATATTATTTCCGACCACGAGTGGATATCGGCTACCCATGTACTGGACTAGCTAGATTCCCTCCAGCCGCTGCAGAAATTCATCAAGTCTCCAGACGGAACGAGTGATGGCACCATCCTGTCGGGCTGGCCGCCCGGGTTGCAGATCTGACTAGAGGACGTGCTGGATCTCGTGGCGGGGCTGCAGTACCGGTCTCGGAGAAATGAAGTTAGATAGACAGGGTTAGGGTTAATCTTACGGTCTGATTCGGTGGGGGTGAGTTTTTTTATGTTTTATATTATGTTGTTCCCAGCAAAAATAATATAATAGAGTTTGTTTGAATGATCGTAACCTTTGTTTTTTTTAAATTTTATAACCATAGTTCTCCCTAGGTAGTTGTATATGATACATGCCCACACCTTGAGAAAGTCTCTTGCTACGAAGGAGGGTTCTTACAGGTTTTGGCGCGTGGGCCTCCCCACAAAGCTGGTAATCATGAGGGAATCACCTCCTTCCAAAAATTTGTTCAATAATTAAGTTGTAACCTCTGGGTTAGTTATGAGTTATGACATTGCATTTGACCAGTTATATTTTCCTCAAAACAAATGACGCAAGTCATATCTAATTAAACTATAACGTTACCCCTAGTAACACTCTTCAAATAAATAAATCGTGTTTAATTAATCAAAATTGTACGTTATCGTCTGGATAATCTATGAGGAGGATGGTGAAATAACCCCTAAGTAGATTATTTTTTAAATTCATGCTTACCTCCTTTCAGTTTTTGAAGTTCGGAATTATAAGCGTTGAGAATGAAGCTGGTTTCTGTCAGTGGCTCCAGCTTATGAGGGTAGTAGTCATCAGTCCACTTCGGGAGGACCAGCCCAAAGCCTTCCTGCAAATTGTTACATGGGGGGCATTCAGAGTAAAGGCTATCAACGTGTGCGTGAAAGCCTTTCAGCTTTTAAATATCAGGAAAAGTAATATACTGGCGTAATGTAGGTAAGTACTCATACCCCGTACATCGATTTATTTACAGTAAGTGCCTAGGTAGGTGCATTTCTTATTCTTTTTAAATTAGGCAATTCACCCTAAAAAGAGTGCTTTGTTGCATTTCTTATCATAATATTTAAATCATCGATTTGGCGAGCGGGTTCTGAAATAATCAAAGATTACCGATGTGTTGACCCGATCTAGAAGAGATCCGGTTTTGATTTACTATTCGTAGTATTTATGTAGAGGTGAAGGAATAATTGAGTTCCTATGAGCACGACATCTAGTGTCTATTCTGTGAAACTTTTGTATCGAATCAATAGTTTATCTTGAAAATGATTAAAACTTTACAAGTGGACTTTTAGAATTGAGTAGGAATCTACAATTTGGTTTCTAGTCAAACATCTGCAGATTGATATGACTATCTCTGCAAGAGGCCAAAAAGTAACTAACAAATAAACGAACTATTTCCGTATCCACAAAATCTGCAATATTATGATTCCCGACTGCACAGTTACTTGTCGATCGGGTCGATCCGTATACATTTCTAAAATATTTAGAACAATTGACTGTCACTATTGCGTGGATCGAAATGGTCAATTAGGATCCTACTATATAATATGTATATCACCACGTCATTTAATAAAATTATTGCTTACGAATATCACAACGGAATATAATATAAACGTACTTATTATCAGTGTTATCTCTGTGGTATGATAACATCGTGCAAATAATTGGTGAGCTTAACGAAACCTAAATTCGAGCATAATATGATTATATCGATTCCAAGCTATTTCTGTATGTATATTGTTGTCTGTTATTTATAGTTTTTCCTTACTTACCTCGGCCTTCAAGGTGCTGTATAAAGACTGGACATCATCGGGATTCTCAATTTTCATGCCCGTAATCTCAGTCAGCTGCTTGAGGAGAACATCATTGTCTTTGAAGATTTGAAGAACTTCAGGACTTTGGAAAACCTTATCCCTAGCTTCGTAATACCTGGGGCAGTCCTTACGGGCCAACAGCAACTAGAGTAGAAAAAATCAGATAAAAGATGAAGGCTTCAAAAAAAATAAGATAAATCCCTTTAATTTATTTAGGGAAAATCGATTAACAGTTTTTTTTGTTGGTACCTACTGTAAAACGTAGGTAGCGCATTGCGTTACCAAATGTCGAACTATCGGATAGAACTGTGCCTATTTCTTTTTCCTTTTGTTTCGGTTCCATTGATTGCACATCAAATAAAAAACCTCGGCAAATAAGACACCTCGGAAATTCAACCAAGAACGGAATCAAAATGTTACTCATTTTTAAAGCCCCTGTTTCTCGTATTTAACAGATATATAAAATAACGTTAAACCAATGTATTTTAACAATCATGAATAATTATGAGCGAACCTCCAACAATCCGAAAAAATAGGATTTATATAATTGAGTTACCTATCCAATTACCGAAAATCAGGATTCAAACTACAAAAAACTTCATCATGCATGTTGTAGATTTAAAAAAATAGGTACCCCAGACCTCAAAATGTGGTACCATTTAGCTTGCATTAGTTTATCAAAATATTCTAAAATTCATCGCGGATAAGTGGATGGATATTCATTTATGGAAAGAAACAAGAGGTTTTCGAGTGTTTCCGGAAAACCGTATTATGATGTCACTGGCCTTAACTTATAAGGGAATAGGCTTTCACTTTATTTCCTGGTTTTATTCTAAATCAATCATATATCAGTGTACCTACCTAAATATCTGAACACAGTCCATGACTGCCATATATGTACCTTCAAACTAAGTACGTCAATAACATAATAGATAATAGAAACAAAACTTATAAACTTGCTATGTAAAAGCCCATCAGATCGTTGAAAAATAATCAATAAAATAATAAATAAAAACTATAAAGATATAGTATGGGTTGTCGTATCAGAACTAAGACCAAACTGCACGGACTATCAAAGTAGCGGAGCCAATGAAAGTGGTACGTTTGTTGTGTTGGTATCATGCGAATATGCTATTAACAGCAGTATGGGTGAACGATGTTGGCGAAACTTCACGAATAATTGTTCACGGCCCATCTCAACTGTTGCTATCTTATACGGCCATACTCACTGTATCCTGATCGAGTGCTTCGAACTTGACTGTGATAGGGTTCCAGTTGATGTTGGGGTTCCAGTCCAGCTCGGTACCCTTGGGGGGCCACATGCCCGCTACGGTGAGCATGCAGCTGATCTGCGCCCGATCAGGCTGCGTGCTCTGCGCGAACACCTTCCCGCTGCTGTACAGGGGCCCCAGGAACTTGTCGAAGCGGTTGCGTAGGAACACGCCGGTATCATACTGGAACTTCTTGCCGACCTGGTCAATTAAAATAATTATTTCACTCTCAGTAAAATAGTATTGTAATGTTAGGATGGGTGACAACTGCAAGGGACTCGTAAAAAATAAAAGATTTGAAGGCAATTTTTGTCTAAATCTGACTCCAGGAGGCGGATTACTCTTGGTTGTAGAGAATATGTCCTTAGAGTAGGTACCAATCACCCTCAATTTTTCCTAGCAATCGCTACGCGGCTCTTAGTAGCTTTGGTTTGTGTCTAGGCTGAAATGAAGGGGATGGGTGTTAATCGTTTTTGTGTATAAGTCGAAAACTCCATTTTTTAAATTTTAATTTTAATTAAATTTAATAATGTTATTATCAAGTTCTGCAAATATTTTAGTATTTATTTTTGTTTCAGCTGTTTCGGCTTACAAGGCCATTTTCAAACGGGATGGGTATATTAGGGACGTGTCCTTGCCTAGGAATAAAGAACGGGAATCCGTCTCCAGAAGGCTTATAAAAAAATAAAGGATAGCTTACATACAGCTCCTGGTGCAAGGTACGGAGATCTGGTAAGAGGAGGTTACATTTTTCGAAGACAACAATAAATGAATAAAACATATAAGGCACATCGGTCAAAGCATAATGCCATAAATATATTTTTTAAATCTAGTATCTAGATATATTACATGTACTGTTTTTATGGTTAACTCCCAAGTTCTGTCAGTTTTTCAAATACGCATTAAAAAATCTGGTGGTTAGGAGATGATGAAAAGTTAATACCTAGATGTTAGGAGATTTTCAAATCAATTTTGTAGAGCAGCGATATTGGAGATTATTGGAGAGAATGAGCAGGATCAGGAGATAGGCAGACAATATGGAATGGTCTCTCAACTGGGCCCTTTTGTAAATAAAAAACCTTTTGTTTTTATAATTTAAGTACTTGAATTTATAGGTATCCGGGGTAAACTCCTCTTATTCTTTAAAAACTAGTTGTCAAATAGAAAAATGAGTGTGAAGATTTTAAATATAATTAGTAAATCAAGATACATCAAATCGGGAGTACCGCAAGGGTCAATTCTAGGTCCAAAAGTATATATTATATATGTAATTGCTATTTGTAAGATTTTCAAAAAAGCTCGTCGATTCATTTTTGCTGATGATACTGCTCTTGTTGTATCAAACGAAAATCCTAAAATAGCTGTACAAGAATTACAAAGAGACTTTAACGAGCTTCTCAAATGGGCTCATGATGTATAGGATTAATTAATAATGTTAAAAAAACCAAATGCATGTACATAAAATCACCAAGTTTGAAAATGTGGAATGTTCCTAAAATAACCGCTCATAGCTTTGACTGTATACATAGAGGAATTGTTAATGTTTGTTACTGTGAAAAAATAGATTTTACAAATGAATATACTTATCTGGGAATAATTGTTGATAACAATTTTCAAGTGGGATAAACAAGTAGCAAAAATTTGTAACCAGCTCCGATCCTTAGCTAGTAACTTTTACAAATTAAAATTTGTTTTGCCTCATTGTACTTTTTCAATGGTCGAATCCTTCCTTAGATATGGTATTCGAACTTGGGGACATGCAAGCACTACTTACATTAAATATATTCAAAATTTACAAACTGCCATAATAAAAAAAATTGTCACAACAAATATTTACAAACAGAGACATAACTTAAAACTACTATATGGCTCAGAGAGCCTACTTACAATAAAAGGTCTCCACTGGATCACTACTATTATGGATAATATGGGGGAAAGCCCTTACAAACACCTACTTGTACACAAACATACCACAAGATTTAGAGAAGGAAAGGGCCTAAAAACTCCTCGAATATTAAATAAATATGGAAGCCGTACTCTTGAATATCTAATACCAGTGATTTTCAATAAAATCAATAAAAACATAAAATTTAAAAAAAATGAGAGACTATGTCCTAAAATGATAAAACTATGGTTAATGAACGAAAACTCCATGTATCTTTGAAAATCTTAATATAGCTGCCTACATATCTTGTTATTAGGCAGGTATAATGAAATATCTTATATATTTATAGATGTAAGTTAAATTATCTAATATTACTATGTGATATATTCTAATGTTTCCTTAAAACTAAAAATGTATTTACAAATATTTTCTTAGATATTATATTAAGAATGTTTAAATTGTTAGAACCTGCAGACAAGCTGCCATATAACAGCTTTGTGGGTCTACTCAAATTGTTGTACAAAATGTATTTTTGTTATTTAATAAATAATATAAAAAATCCAGACCGAAACATTATATTTGTTTATTGATAATACGTAATATAATATATTGGTGTATTCTCTGTGGATTGTTTCAGTAAAATATTTATGTATATTTGAATGTACAGTTTAAATGCGTAGTACCCACAATATTCGACTTATTCTTAAGATGATGCAATTCAAAGTATTGCAAAATCTTACAAAATCCTGTTTTTTGGTTTGAAAATTTGATCGCTTAGAAATATTGTAGATGCTTTAATTAAATACTGCGAGTAGAGCACATCTAGACCTAGGAAATAATCGAGTTTTTTATAAGCATGGAAAAAGTAAAATATTAGGACTGTAAAAAAAGGTTTTTTATTCAAAATCTCCCCAGTGGGTCGTCTTAGTAGGTTTGCTCCGATTTTGTTTAGGAAAGAAAATTACGGAGTAAACTATTAGATACTTAAGTGATAAACCTTGACCAACATTATTGGTTGTTCACCAGTTGTTTAAAATTTAAAACACGTTTATTAGTGTAAATAAAGTTGTATATAAAGTATTTATGGATCGCGTGTCTTCCTTCTTCGGAAAAGGGAAATCGGAAACCAGTTTTCCGAAATACAGCTCTGAAAAATAATCATTTGGGTAATACGAGCATGATTTATCGAGCGTAAGTATTTACGTAATTCCTATTTATGCCTTCTGCGATAAATAGCATTAAACAGTATTACTGTTATAACCAATTAGAATTATTTATGGATAATGCACGAGGCACGAATTATTGATAAGTATGTAATTAGAATTAGGCATCTTATCGTGACTGAATGTTCATAAAATTATCGCCAGTGTCATGTAGAAACGATTTTTAAAAATCATGGAAAAAAATCTGAGAATGTCTCAAGAGCATAGAGAAAAAAATTGTTAGCACGCAATTCAACAAAGTCGAAATTTATCCACTTTTGACATAGAAACACTCTAACTTTTTATTTATTTATTTCTATAGTTTCCGATGTAAAACATGGTAGTAGAATAGTAATGTTTGAAGCATTAATCTTTAAAGCGATACAAATGCAAATATCAACGTTATGTGTGAACGATACACTTTTGTTATCAAATAACTCATGCGGGTTTATTCAGCATAATTCTATATATGTTACCTTTGAAGGACATTGATAAAAAACGTCATTGACGACAAATACCGACTAAAAACCAAAAAAAAGAAACATTTTTCAATACTCCTTTCAAAAAGTGGTAAAATTATTTAGGAGATCAATCAAAACATCTTTATCAGCTGTCAAGACTCACAACAACTAGCACATAATCTCGAAATATATGATTCAATTTAAGGTCTAACTCTAAACGAGTACATAGTAAAATATCTAAATAACAGCACTGTTACCCTAACGTATCGATAGCGGAAATTTGAAGTGATGTAACGAGAAATAAATGTAAAAGAACAACAAATACAAAATGAGTACTTACGTAATGTCGGAATCTATGATTCAATTTGCGGTTTCACTCTAAAGGAGTACCTACTTATATCACAAAAATCCAAATTGCAACCATGTTACCATAATACACCTAGCTATTTAGAAACATAAAATTTTTTCTAGTACATAATAATATCGATAGCGGAAATTTGAAGTGCTGTAAAGGACAAGAATTCGAAAATGAGTTAAATTAAATATGGCATTTTACTCCGCTTTTTTCTCTATTGATATCCATGCGTGCGTCGTAGAAATATTTCTAGGAAAATAAGTGTTTTCTTTACGACGGGGGTTTTTTTTCCGAAAAATTAAAATTGAATTAAATTCTGTTTAAAAGAAATTTACAAAAAATGTTCAGTATTCTCAAAGATTGTGCAATGTTATTTTTTTTATAAAAATCTTGTATTTATAAAGTCTACAAAATGAGGAGATATGAATATCTTATAATGAACGATTAATTTAGACATAACACTTCACATAATATATAATGAAGTCGCTCCGGATGTCTGTGCGCTTAGATCTATTAAACTACGCAACGTATGTTCATGCGGTTTTCACCGAGATAGAGTGATTTATGAGGAAGGTTTTTAGGTATATAATTTGTCAAGGTAATATGTAAATTGATTGAAATATATAATATATCTGGCCAAGCGGCAGCGGGTAGCGTGCTGACAAACGGGCGGTGTGGATTTGATTTAACAGATGGAGTTGGTTATAAAGGTTGGGTAGTGGCGTGCGTTGTGTTTCGATAGCCACAGCAACGTGTGTCCGGGTCTGCTAGTATTAATATAAAATCAAACTGATTTGGAAAAGTGGCCCAAGACCGTTCCAGTCGTTATTTTCTTAGTCATAATAATTATTTTAGTCATTAATAATTACAGAAAATCAACAATTTATTGATCATCATCCTATCACTATTATCAGTCATTTATTAATAAAGATTAAACATCAACATCCTCCTTCATCACATTATTAGGTAAATAGTTAATAATTTACTACGATTGTAAGAATAATGTAGTTCTAATTAAGCTAATTATAGTAATTTGAAAACTAATTAACTCAGCGTTTTCATAATCTCGGCTGCGGAACTCGCGGACGGTGAAATTTTTCACAGGTTTCAACTGAGTTTAATTATTTATTTTTACGGTCACTGCAACGATTTTCAGTTCGTAGGAATATCATTTCCATCACGAGGTAAGGAGCTTTAAAATATTTAGATGTAAAAAAAAACAAGGAAAAATGCTATTTGTTCTAAGTTTTAAATTGTTCATTGGAAAAAATATGGAAAAATTATCTACTGGTATAAAGTACCTAAGTATCTATTCACATAAATGTTAAAAAAACCAGGAAAATCCTATTTGTTCTACGCTTTAAATTTTTCATTATGGAAAAAAAGGGTGCTGAAAGTCGGGACATAGGTATTTATTAATAATTTTAAAGTGAGTATGCTTGATAAGCAGAAAACTGGAAAATTATCGGTGGGAATTCAATAAATGGGAAAAATGTACATATTTTTTCAAAACATACGCTTAATAATACGCAAGTAATTGATCCAGTGAGAATAACCTAGAAGAGGATGACTAGCCATCAGTAAAGCTTGCCGGTTATACAAATTCAAAATACATTTTTTTATTTTTATTAACCAATACATATAATATACAATTAAACAAAATATACAATATTGGTGGTAACAATACCTCCCTAATTGAGAAATTCTCGTGTTTAGAGAGGGAGCACTATCAGATTGACAGTACTATACATACTTGGCAGTTGTTACAATTTGGATGTATGTAGAACTACTTTTTTTTAAATATATACAATGAATAATAAGTTTAATAATAATTTTGAAATTATTTTTTTTTGTGCAAAATGGAAAATATTTTTACAATGAAAATATAAGTTGGCATTTTTTTTTGTACAGAAACATAATGTGAATTTTCATACATAGAGAAAATATAAGTTGACATTTTTTTTTGTTCAGAATGGAAATATAAGTTTGCGCATCGTAACACATACCTAAATCTAATAAATAGTAAAATGTCTTTTAAGTTTTTGTTTAAAAATTTCATAATTCCTTTCGGATTGTATTTCTTTGGAGAGTTCGTTAAAGCATTTTATGGCTGAGTATGTGTAATGATGTTGGGCTGTTGTTGTATTAAGTTTAGGGATTATTATTTGTCCTAAGGTTCTAACAATCTCTACATATTATAAATTAAAGTCCTCCGCCGCGTCTGCCTGTCTGTTCGTGATAAATTCAAAAACTACTAAACAGATTTTCATGCGGTTTTCACCAATAGATAGAGTGATTCACGAGGAAGGTTTATGTATATAATTTGTCAAGGTTTTGTGTAAATTGGTTAAAATATATAATTAAAGGAGAATGTCTTATGTGGTGGACGAGCGGGCCGGCAAGCGGGCGGTGTGTATTTGATTTGTATGAAAATTTACAGATAACGGTATGAGTTAAGAGGTGGGGTACCTACACATCCAGTAGATGGTGTTTTGTTTCGTTAGCTACAGCAACGCGTGGCTGGGTCAGCTAGTATATAATAAACCTGCCATAGACATGATCACAATCGTATTATGCATGTCCCCAACCTAACCTAACCTAACCCAAAAGTATGTGGGATCTGCCAAATGGGGGCAATGCAAGAGGGGAACGTCGTTGGATTAAGTTTAGACAGTCGATACAGCCATGACTATAAAATTCAAGCTGCACAGTGGATGCAAATGTTTGTTTTTGTTTCAAAAATCTATAGCGCTTTTGCTTCCGAATATAAAAAAAAATGTATTTTACTAATGATGTTAAAATAAATAATCTTTACAATCCATAGTTTTCTCTCATAAATAGAGTTGAAATGAATAGATTATTTGCGTGACCAAGTATTTACCAAAGTGAATTAGCAGTACCCAGATGTAAAATTCAAGGGATGAATTATTAGGTTTAAGTTAGTGGGGAGTGAATTAGTAGAAGTGAATATTATTACTTACATTAGTTAGCTGCCCCAAGCCAAATGGTGCAAATGTGTGATTGATGTATACGTCATTGGGGTAGGTATCAGCCGGGGTTCTCTGTCCATGGCGAAACACCTTGAAATATAAATATTACAAATATTACTGTACGAGATGGTACATAAAAAAACTACATTCAGATAAATCACATATGTTTTCAAAATAATTTATTAATCGGTTTAAGGCAGTTGAAAATATGAGTATAATCACAAAATAAATAATAATACAAGAAATGACTTGGGACGTGTTTTTTATTCAAATATTTGACCAGTCATGCCTCAACAAAAACTGTGTTTTCAAAATTCAAAGGGGATGGAGATCTACGATATCAGGCGAATGAATATGTAAGACAGAGCGCGTGCTAAATGGGCTAAATGGAATATTTGTTTTCGCTCAAATTTGTTTCGAAGTCACTTCTAGTTTTCTTCTTTAGTCTATGTGTATATCACTAAGTCCATCCACTCATGGGGCAACTAAAAAAAAACTGTTGGCAACTCAATCGCTGTCCACAGGAAAGCAACTTACGAATTTCATTGGCTGTCCGCACACAGGCAACTTCTCAAAGACCAGTTGTCAAGGACGTCGCAACTAGTAACTCGCAACTCGCAGTGCTAGTTGCCGCGAGTTTCATTTGCCAGGTTGACAGGTTGCCATGGTTGCGCACGACCTGTCAAGTTTTCGAGTAACTTGAGATATGTCAGAGCAGTATCGATTTTGTTCAAAAAGTTTGTTGATAAATTATTATTAATTGAAAAATTATTAATAAATTATATTTTAAGCTGATATAATTCTAAAATCGTAAAGTTAAGTTGCGCCGTGAACTGAGTTGCCAACCAGTTTAAGTTTGGTTTCGGTTTTTCCATGAGCGAAGGACCTAACACTGTATAATGTTATAACGTCGTCTTCCCGATTAGAATATTATTTAAATTCATTTTAATTTGGTCCAAACCAGTCTTGAATTCAATTTGGTCAAACCGGTCATTAATAATATGTTTAGGTACTTCTGTTTTTGTTTTTTGGTGAAACCAGATGTATTTTACTCGTGGGAAAATTTACAACGTTAGTCACATGATTAAAAATAAATTGATTACCTTATCTTTGGGAAATCAACAGTTGAATTTTATCATTTTTTACATCATATTAAAAATACAACTATTTATGGATTTCCTCTTTGTGTTAAGAAATGAACAGAATTAGCAGAACATCAAAATTAAACAAAACAAAAACCATAAAATTATGAAATAATTAAATAATGTCTACACGTAAAATAGATTAAAATTTATAACAGAATTATATCAACAACAGAAAATTATTATTATCTATGTTTAATTATTTTCATTATAAAACATAGATATTAGAATAATTTTATACAATAACAAAAAAGTTATTATGCAAAGCTGCCACATGGGCTAGTTTGCAGGTTCTACAATTTTTCTCAATTAAATTAACATAGAAATAATAATTTTCAACGTGGGCTAGTTTGCAGGTTTTACAATTTTTTTCAATTAAATTAACATACAAATAATAATTTTCAACGTGGGCTAGTTTGCAGGTTCTACAATTTTTCTCAATTAAATTAACATAGAAATAATAATTTTCAACGTTGGCTATTTTGCAGGTTCTACAATTTTTCTTAATTAAATTAACATAAAAATAATAATTTTCAAAGAGATTAAAATGTGTATTGTATGGCGTGCTAAAATGATAGTAGTAATAATTAATCCAAACTTATTATTATTTCTTTTTCAATACAGTTTAATAATATAAACCATAAAATATTAAATCTTTTTCTTTGCCCAAAGTAGCGAAGTTTGGAATAGATTCGTTTTTACTTTTTAACACAATTATCCTCAGCTGCCAACTGTTGCAGCAACAAGCTGTCATTTCCATCATGAGCTACGGAGTTTTAAATTATCTTCAAAGATAAAGCAGAACGAAGTATGGTTTTTCCATATTTTTATGATTTTAATTTTATTTTTAAATCCATGAGGAGTAATGGGACATGAGCGAAGCCGCGTATTTGTTAAGTACATACCTACAATAATATTAATATCTATACATCTACTTAGAATCATTTTAATATTATATGTGTGCAGCGGCTTGCACAACATTTTTAATCAGGATAGGCAGTTGATATTAATTGATATGTATATATATATATATATATATATATATATATATATGTACGTTTTTTGTGTTTAACCTGTTTAATCATAGGAGACCAAATTTGTCTCAGGTCGCATAGGTCTAATATAAATCGCTCTAACTCCCTTACTATCATTGTTAGAAACATGTTTTAAACGGTGTTAGTAAGGCAAAACATCACGCTTTTTATTGATTCTAAAAAATAACCACCAAAAAAATAAAATGTATCTACACCTTTAGAAAACCAAAGTACGGAGTCACAATTTGAAAAAAAAATTGAAACTTCGTAAATTTTTTCAATTATTTATTTTTACATGGAACAACAAAAAAAGTGAGGTGACAATAACGTTTATAATACATTTTACATGTTATCATATGTTTGTGTTTTTATTCTTTTTCGTTATCAGCATTTTTAGTTAGAAAAAACGTAAGGTGAGCAATTTTTAAAACGTTTTTTTATGTTTGTGTACAAAATTTTTATATTTAAAAAATTATATGTTTATTTCTAATTATAATATTTGAAAGCATTTTTCATTACCTTTAAAAATCGTTTTTAGTTTTTGGATATGTTTAGAAATATTCCACTTATTTGCATTTTATTGTAAAGTGGAAATATTTCGATCATCTGAAAAATGAGTCAAAGAACCTACTCCTTATGAGTTGAAATAACTTATATAAAAATACTCGTAAAAGTAGGTATAATGAAAAGAAACGCTTTTTTAGAAACGTTTAAACAGCACCAATTTATAAAATAAGAAAAATACAAAAGACAATAAGACACAAGAAGAAAAAGAGACCTATTTATGAAGCATTCAAATAGGTATCATCTGTGTGTTTAGATATTCTTGTATTCATTCTTCAAGTACGTGTGCCATTTCATTTATTGTACATATACATATTACTTATATGCATGTTACTCGCGGTTTGTTCATTATGAAAATGATTTATATTGAGTACACATATGATGGTGTTGTTCCTATAGTTACGAGTAGTAAGCGAGTGACCACATTTTTGATAAGTAGTTTACTTTACCATAATATGATTAGTGATTAGTCCTCATGGAGATATGCGAAAAACGGATAACAAAAATTAAATAACGTTTTTTTTGCGAGTGTTGAATCTGAGAAGAATAAAATAAGTATTTTTATATATTATAAGTCTTACAATTTATGAAATGCGCTAAACCAAGATTAGATGTTTGAAATAGAATAATCGACTTCAACATTTTATGTAGATATATTGTAATAATAATAATCGGATCATTTGATAGCGCCGATTTCGTGGGAAAATCATCCCGTAGGTGTTCAGATTTTCTTTCTAATTTTCAATATTTTCGTTTTGCGAATTTACGTAAGTTGCGCGTTACGTAACTCGGGATATTACTGTAAATGTTAATAACTAAAGCAAACGTGAAAGACATGTTTTTATTTAGTTTTTTTTTTTTTATTTCAATTCTTGTTTTCATAGGAGTTTTTTTTATCTCTCCCACTATAATATATATAATGTTTAATTCTCATAAAAACAACATCGGAGTAAATAAATATACAGGGTGTTAATGGATATACTTGACTGACTTTAATCAGTGATTTCAGACATTATTTGAAGTAAAAAATGTATATGAAATTTTGGTCTCTTGATTTTTTTTTCAACTTAGGTAAATCACAAAAAATCGTATGTATTGGACAGTTAAGATCAATACACCGATCGATACACCTAAAAATTATTGGATAGTGAGGGGTTGGTCGGTTACTCGGTTGAGTGACCACGGTGAGCAGTGATGACATGTGAAAGATTTATTGTTGTCGTTTGGTTGTAAAGAAAAATAAATAAAAAGTCGCCGGAGACCAAAATTTCATTTACGTTTTACTCCAAATACTGTCAGAAATCACTGGCTAAAGTATATTAGCTATGGTTAAAGTAAGTCAAGTACGTTCCTTGACATTTTATATACTGATTTCTTCTCTGCATACATAGTCGCCATCTACCAAATCATAATTCTGTTTAGTTGTTTAATTAGCAGAACTCTACTTTTTTTAAATCTGGTGTCGTTGCTATCATAAGGAAAAATTTTCTTTGCGATCATAAGGAAAGATTTTTCATATTTTTTTTAACTTATTTCTTGTGTCGGTACTTCATAGTCTAGAAATCATTTTTAATTAAATGAAGACAGTATTAGCGAAACTCAATCGCAAAACCGGAAGCCGAAAAAAAGAAAAAAAGATATTGGCTCCTCCGGCACTCGAACCGAGTACCTTCGGCTTTCCGGGATGAAAGCTCTACCAATTGAGCTAAGGTGTCATATACAGAATGTGTCATATCCGATTAAGTTATTTTCAGAAAGCCGAAGGTCCTGGGTTCGTCTCAGAGGTGCCAATATATTTTACTAATTTTTCTGTTTTCAGATTTTCGATTGAGTTTCGCTAATATTGTCTTCATTTTATTAAATATTACAATTTGAGGTTTTACTCATAAAGTTAAAAATAAAAATAAAAATCATTTTGTGGAAATATCAATATTAAGTTGTTTTTGATTTTCCTAACATAATAAAATTTAGTTTTTAAGTAATACGCATTTGTTTTATGACCTCACATTAATTAATGTGTACCTACGATGACGACGGAAAACATTTAATGTCATTTTAATGACCGCAGAGGTAATCAGAACCTTTAACCTAATGACTAGTTTATGAAAAAGAAATTATTAGCGCTTTGGTCATGACACTCATGACTCATGATATTTTATTTACAATTTTAAGTTCGGCAAGCAAAACATAATATTTTCTCACAATATTGCCAAATTTGTATTGCTTATCATTTTATGTACAAATCAGTGTTTAACTGTAAATATTAATTAGGACAAATAACAGAAAAGATAAGCGATGAAAAAACTTATGACAGAACTACAATATACTCTGTGCAGAAACGGGCGGTCCGTTTGATAGATTCTCCCATCTTAACAGACGGATTGCAATCTTTAGAGCACAGGCGTCAGGTGGGAATGCTGTCCTTGCTCTACCGGTATTACAATGGAAAATGCTCCGAGGAACTAGCGTCGTTGATCCCCTCGGCACCGGTGCATAGTCGGGAAACACGCCAAACACGCGCCCAACATTTGTACACGGTTGACATTAGTCACATGAGAACGGGTAGTTTTTACGACTCGTTCTTGAGTTCAACAGCTCGGATGTGGAACCATTTACCAGCCTCTGTGTTTCCTCCCTCCTACAACATGGGTCTCTTCAAGACCTATGTTCACTCCTTCCTTTCCTCAAAAAGACCCTCCACACAGCATCCTCAAAGATGACATAGGCCCTGAGGGAAATTATTTTCCTCAGGGCCTCTTGTGTGGAGTTAATGTAAAAAAAAATATTTAATTTTAAAACTATTTTGAAGGCGCTTTTTTGTGTGCCAGTGAGTGTTCAAATCTTTCCATTAAAAAACAATAACTTGTTACTAAGGGGGCATCCATTAATTACATAAACAGTTTTTCTTTTTTCTTCCAATCTAGACCCCCCCCCCTCCCCCTCGGTGAGATAAATTTGGGCCAATTCGTATATTTTATATTTCAAGTAACGTGACATTTTGCTGCCCCACCGTTTGTGCTCATGTAATTAATGGATGCCCCTTAATGGGTATTATTTTTTCTTTTGTTGTGTTTTCTTAAGTAATTTAAAAAAATTTCTTTTCTTTCTTCACTGTACTATTTAAAAAATTAAATTAAATACATGTATGTAAATGTAAAACATAAATTAAATAAAAATAAATACAAAAAATGAATCATACTTTATATGAATCACAAATAATTTTATAACTCTACTTAAAAGAAATATTTTTTAGCTTTTGTTTTTTTTTGTGATTAAATTTTTCCTGAAAAAATATTTTTTACGTCATCTGAGCACACTAATAGATAATAAAAAAAACTTTTTTTTATAAATCTAAAAGTCATTCATTTAAGGGTTAAACAGATTAGGTTAGGTTAGGTTTTTTTTCATTAAAATTGCTTTTAATGAAAATTGCTTTTCAAAAGTATTCAGATTTGTCATGGAACCAAATTTATTAAATTGTTATGTGATCTGTTTATTATTGTAATATAAAACTAAGAAAGTACTGGATTACTTACTAAATTAGGATGGATGCGAACAATAGTTCGAAATTCGCGCCATGATCTAGTATGACTCATAAGCATAATAATTTACGCTCACAGAACGCGAACAAGTGGTTCTCAACCATGTTCCAACCTTATGAAAGGCTAGCTGCAACGCTGGTACGAACTTTTAAATAAAATTTTCCGCTTTCTCTAAAGTGAGAGTCATATTTTTGCGAGACGTTATAAAAAATGTGACAGATTGAAAAAAACAAAGTTACACTAATAAGACTTGACTTTATCAGAATCTTTAAACTCGACAATATCATGAACTATATAAAAGATATTTAAAGTTACAGAGATTATAAGTTAAATTTGAATCGATGTTTTCTTCTTTCAGTTAACCTTTACGTTTATCTGTAATATGTTATCTGTAATCTATAATAAATTATAACAGTTTTTTACTGTTCATTTTATGACCTTAATGATTTGTGTGTTTCGTAAGATTGTAATAATGAAAGGTGTCATAAGAAACACATAACTTCCTAAAACAGTGAAATAACATAAATAAATCAAACTCACAACATAATGCCATGGCAAAAGAGCGCATGCCGTTGAAATGTTGATAATACAAAATGGTATTTCCCCTCGGAATGCAGTATACATATACAAAATCGAATTAAATATTATGGATTTAAGTTTTACGTTTTCTTTTGTAATTTTTACAAGTATCATGAAAATTTGTTGATTTAATGGCATTGATAGCATTACGTTAACAAATAATCCATAATACTCGTATCAAACAAAAAAATATGTAATGTTCCGTGACTCCGAAAGAAACGCATTACTTAAGTATATTAAAAATCTGAAGATTTTACAAAATAAAAAGCAATAAGTTGCCAAAGAACCCATAAAAATCAACAAAAAATCAAGTGTTCCGTGTCTCTGAAAGTGTTCCGCGACTTGGACAAGGTTCCGTTAGGCAAGGTTCCGCGACTTGGATAAGGTTTCGGAACCTTGCGCTAGAGCTAGGAGCTAGACTCACCACGTGCACGAGCCTCAACGCCTTGTCCTCCTGACACTCCTGACAGTGGGCGGCAGTCGCGGAGTAGGGCGAGCGGGCCAGCACCACGGCGCCGCCCGCCAGCACGGCCACGAATGCGAACAGCAAGAACACTCTCATCCTCTTCTGTCTGACACTACCAAGGTTCTGACATAGCGCCGGCCATACCATTCTATTTATACTATCACTAAATCATCACACCTTCTGTGTTTTTACTCGATACCCAATCAAAACACAATTAATGGACTTAATATTAAAGTATTCACAAGATTACGTGTAGCTCCACAGCAATATAACATTCAAGCCTTGTTTACAAACACTGAAAGAACACCGCAACTTTAGCGACGAGTTTTAGACACCTAATCAAAATCTCACTACTGAATAATGTAAGACTTAATATTAGTATCACCAATATAATTTGGAGGTCTACAACTTTGGCACATATATTCTAAGATTCCAGCCTTGTTTACACGTGAAACTGACAACACTGAGAGGAAGTAGCAACTTTAGAGACACGTTTTTAGTATTGATACATCGTTTCGGCGGTGTTATCAAGCACGACTCGCCGCCCGTCTCGGTGTCGTCTGCCGATCCACGATTACCTGCGCAAGTGTTCAGTGCTCGGTGCCGCTGTTCGCTGCAGGAAGGCGATGCGGAAACTCCGCTATCGCACTTCGCTATTACCTGTAGATAAAGCCGAAATCTCTATCTTGAATTAAGCCCGCTTCGCCTTTATCGTGATCCGATGTATATTTAGCGTGTTTACATGCAACTCTCCAGATTAACTGCTGAACATAATAAACCAGACGTATTTTATGAGACTCAAGTTTTTTTGAGTATTTGCAATCGGAACAAAATCAGAAACATAGTTAAATGTTTGGCTGAAACTTAAAAAAAAAACTCTAACGTTAAGTTCCGATGGTGATCAATGTAACTATGTACTATGTACACACCTATAGATATATATTTCCATCACGAATTATAATGAAATGTCCATTCAACCAAAAAACATTACAATCGTAGATAGTAGATGCCAGTACCGTAGGCGTGGGTAAACATGATCAAAATTTTCCAATTATTGTTATTGAACAGATAAAACGCCACGAAATTCAACTTGAGACTGATTTGACGATATCCAGATCAACTGATAAAATTGAATAGGATTTGGATGCCGCAAAATGGGACAACCTTCCAAATACCGAATGTGACTGAACCGCTGCCTGGTAAAGGGGGAAAAACATGTTCCTTGACAAACTGATTTCGCGAGGAGGCTAACTCTCATGGCCCTCCCGCAGCCCATATATGACACCCTCTGATTATTTTTTTTAATGTGGTTATTACGAAAGTCAAGTAAACTTGAATAAACCAGCCACTATGTCCATACCACATCATACGCTTTGTGTCAGAGTTTTTCAAAATCTTGGTGCCAGATTCGTGGAATGGGATAGTGCGGACACTTAGACGATATTATTTAAAAAAAATATTTTCATATTGTAGTTTTCTTAACCTCGATTAAGTTACAAAAGTGTAAACACTTATGGCGCACTTATAGTTTCTATGAAAAAGGATTTGTATTATATTTACATTACATATTCTTATGTTTTTGATATTATTTACCATAATAGTGTTTAGTTAAGATTAATAATAATTATTACTTTTTTACCATAAATTTTCATGATTTTGCAAGAACGTGAAAAATTATCGCAAATTATTTGAAATCAAAAAAATTTCAAAAATTTTGACAGAATTGGCCATTGTTATAGAGCGGTTAACATCATAATATAACGTTTAACTGTTGTCGCTTCCGTCAAATTCGTACAATGCTGTTATTGTGTAATGGTTTAATTTTCCGTTTGTCGTCCGGAACACGTTCTGGCGGATAATGATAACGTACATATTCAACATTGTCGGCCAAGCTTGTCCACTTGCAATATTATAGGTACCTACTCAGTACTTACCATTTTTCAACGAACCATACATTTACATTTCTTAGACAACTCTGGAAGCGCGAATATTCATGATTTTTTGCCCCAAAAAGAGACAATAGTTGTTTCTATAATGAGGAAAAATGATCATCAACATTTTTGTTCCGTTCCTTCGTAAAAACATAGGAGGTTAAGATAACAAAATTGCTCTGTAAACCAATGAACACAATATTAACTAACGTCTTTTATAAATTATTTAAAAAATAAATACGGAAAATTGTTTTTTTTGCTACTTATGCTAGGTAAAGATTGTACAAAACCAGTTTTTATGGGGTTGGTGCCATGCCCTGTAACTAAATCTGAAAATTACCTATTAATTAATATTTCAGTTTGATATGAATAATTCAATTTTCCAGATATCTAAAAATTCTACCTAAATATTACGTTAGTCAAAACTACCAAATTGCTTACTTGTTAGAAGGTTTGCAATTGACTTTACACCATAGACATACAAATAGAACTATTTGTATGTCCATGCATTACACACTATTTCCGGTAGAACCAAAAAAAAAGAAAACTTGTTTTTGTTTACGATATATGTTTTGATGTTATAATAACCATAAAAAATCAAAACAAGTATCAGCACATTCAATGAAGGTTATAAGATAAGTATTTTAACTCCTAATGCTTGGTTACTTCATTTCTTGGGAATCCTTCAAATTGACGTTTCGTCGTATCTCACGTCGATAGAACCGGAACTAGTTGGGACACTGGTGACATGTTTTGCGTCATCAAATTGTTATCTTAGAAAGCATAATTATGCTAAATAGAGAGTATGGCCATATATGACTTTCTAACTTGTGCAAGCCAACCCAGCAAATCTACGAAACAAGAATTCATATTTTGAATTTACAAAAACTTTGTAGTTATCCCCTCAGGCTTTTAAATATTTTTGGCCAGTTTGCAATGCAAATTACGATGTATTTGAAATGTTCTATATATTTATATCTTTCGTTTTTAATTTTTCGTAAAAACAAAAAATGCTTTAGAAAGATTTGATAAAATTATCTTTCAAGTATACGTATTTAAAATAAAAAATTGAATTTTTAAATAATAAAATATTTAATAATAAACATGAAAAATATTTGATCTCTATTGCGTAAAAATTTGACAGACTTCGTTATTTTGAAAATTTAAAAAAAATAAAATCAAAATATTCATTATGGAACCTTTATTTGATAACTAACACCACTGCCATAGGTCACCCCAAGTGGTTCGCTATGTTTGGTGATTTTGCAGGGGTGCCCGGGTTCATGGGGTGAGGTTTGTCAAAGTCCGAGGTAGATGACCAGAACACACAAAACTCCAGATTCCTGCCCACCCCTTAAACCCTTTTCCTTCCCAGAACTTCTTCTCCTTCCTTTCCTTAAAAAAAACCTCCATACAGCATCCCCAAAGATGACATCGACCCTGAGGGAAATTATTTTCCTCAGGGCCTCCTGTGTAGAGCTCGTATAAAAAAATTAACAATAAAAAATAAAAATAAAAATAAAATAAAAATAATAAAATTCATTTTGTTTAGAGAATTTGTAAGAAAACTGTAACTTCACTTTTATCTCATTCTTCAAATAAAAAATAATAAAAAAATGGTTAAAGTTTCCGAATTTTATGTTATGTAATTGCGCGAATTGTGAATTATTATGGATTATTGAGTTGTGGCCATTTTTATTCATGTCATCTATTATTTGAAGAACTGAGAAGAATTATTATTTCTCTTTCTAACATAAAAGAATCACGTTTTCCGCATGATCGAAAAAAAGATAAATTACTTTTATAATTATGGACGCCCGGTTATACATATATGACCCAAAAGTTTTTGAAGGGTAAGAAAATTAAAAATTAAATTGTCAAAAAGTTTTTAGTCCTAACTTAAGTAAGCACGGAGAACGCATCAATGTTTTTTTAATTTATATGCAGACATAGGTAACTGGAACAGTTACTCTAACAAATCTAATCTTATTGTTCAATATTCTGATAAAAATCTAGATACACAGAATCAACAAAATTCTATTTGTTCAAAATGAAATTCGCATTCTATTTATGTAGATTTCCACCAATGTCAAAAAGATTATAAAAATCAATGCCGAATTATCCACCTAACCTATCTATTATTACCTTAACCCTTCGAGCGTTTTGAGCATTTATTTAATACGAACAAGCGTCCATATTTTATAAAACTCTTTTTTTTTCTATCATGCGGAAAAGGGTAATTTTTTCGATGTTAGAAAGATTAAAAAAAAGTCTTCTATGTTTGCCTCAAATAATATATATCCTAGATGCCTTGAATAAAATCCTAAAAACGGCCAATCTGAATAATACATATTTCGCGCCGCAAATATTAAATTCGGTTAAACTTTAAAAATTATTTTATTTATTTGTTTATGCCTTCGTGGCTTTTAAATGTACAGGAGCATTATAACAAGTATATAGCATTATAACAAGTATATAGTACATAAAATAATAAACAGAGCATGAGAGACATAAGTAGGCACAACACAAGTAGGTATGAGTATTCGATAGTAAATTGTACAAAGGAGTTCGACCAGCGATTCGTATTTGGGCTCAGGCTACAGTAGATTCAGCAATTATTGTCACAAAACATGATTACAAACATACTCGAAGCATACCGGTTGGCAGTGGTATAAAACATTTCTTTGCTATTATAAATGTACGTTAGTATGTAATTATTATAAAAAAAATAAAAGGTACACAGCAATTACATATCTGAAGAAGTCAGAAGTACTATGAAAGTAGTTACAGAGCAGTGGGTATTAAATTTGTAACTGTTAACAATCTGAAACATTTACGGATTTTTGCATCTGCACACATATACGCTTTTTAAAGGAAGCTGTTTTTATAAAGAAATATGTCAGTAGAGCAAGTTTCATTCCCTACACGATGCAATCTCTGAAGACACTTAATAAGTTAGGCCAACCACTCGTGGACACACTGAAAAAAAAGCAGTTGGCGACGCAATCGCAATCAACCTCCTGAACATAATCAATATTTTTCTGATCTGACATGTCAAATCATGACAAAACTTGACAGGTTGTGAGCCGCTACCATGGCAACCTGTTAACACGGCAACTGAAACGGCAGTCGCGTTTCAGTTGCCTTATTTACAGGTTGCCATGGTAGCGGCTAACGACCTGTCAAGTTTTCGAGTAATCTGCGACATGTAAGATCAGAAAAATATCGTTTTTTTTCAGGAGGTTGATTGCGATTGCGTCGCCAACTGCTTTTTTTCAGTTTCTCAGAGCGGATGGCCTTAGAGTTTTCTTACAAATTTCCTAAACAAGGAATTTGTTTTCGAAATATCGAGTTCTGTCAACTTTTTCTACGTTTGGAGTAAAAAATGGATTAAAAATCCAATATTTAACAATTTCTCACGTTTGATATAAAAATTTCATATTTTGAAATCATTAATGTTTATTTCAAATACATACTCCGGAAAGATACTTGTTTCTAAAACAGTTTTTTACGAAAAATTAAAGAAATAAGATGTTTATAGCACATTTGAAATGCATCGGAAACATTGCAAATTAAACCGGAAATATTGAAAAGCCTAAAGGGTTAAGATGCCGAAGGTAAGATGAACCTCTTATAATTAAATATCAATGGTTAACAACTAGAATTTAAATATCAATATAACAAAAAGACGTTATAAAAAAAATTTAGGTATGTTCACTGTAGGGTGGGAACTTAGCTAATTCAAAAAAGAAATATTTAAAAAAAAAAAACTTTCCCTATCAGCTGCATAGTCCAATACAAACCTACGTAAATAAAGTGGCTGGATATATGGTTTACATTAATATTTTGTGAATTGCATACTCAATCCTTCTTTTTATATTCAGCCGATTTTACCAGAAGGTTTCTTTTTACATAGCGCCCCATAACTGTTCAACATCGTTTGGCCGCGTATTGACCTTTTTAGAGACGGGTCTTTGTCATGCTCTTTGCTCTGATTTATTAATAATAATAATGACACGAATGTATCTATCAATGATGAATAAAACAGCTGTAAACCAATGTATTTAGTCTCAAGGCCCTGCATATAACAGTCATTCAACACATTAGGTATTAGACACTTGTATCCATTTGGAATTAATAATCATTATCACAGTTATAAGCTGCGGAACCTTTATCGTGAAAAACCTACAATTGGATTTTAGGCCAAAACACTTAACCAAACTGAATTATTATTTTTATAACCAAAACGTTTAGCAAATATCTGGTAAGTGTATTTTCGGCTTCATTTATTTGGTTTC
Source organism: Limnephilus lunatus (assembly GCA_917563855.2). Lineage (NCBI taxonomy): Eukaryota > Metazoa > Arthropoda > Insecta > Trichoptera > Limnephilidae > Limnephilus > Limnephilus lunatus. The sequence goes on along the minus strand of OU830598.1, from coordinate 69,137,165 downwards.
AAACGAAAAAGTGTAGGCCATTAAAGAATTCAAATTTTCTTGATTTTAGAGGTAACTTTGGCAATTATTTTAATGTTTGAGTTGATAGTACCTAATTATTAAAAACTTTTCTTGCTGAATCTGATATGTTCATGTGATGAAAAAAAAAATTAAAACATCATTAAAAGGCGTTTTTTGGGTCAAAATGTCATTTATGTTTCGACCAATTTGTGTTCCTTTGTAAATCGGTCATTTGTAAGAACTGAAGCCCGTCAAAATACCCAACAAGTAACAACCTCCTAATTCCTAATATCATGCCTCAGGGGTCTGGGTTTTCCCACTTGGTTCAGGAAGGATTATTATTTCTCAGCGGTAAGACTGATTTATGAACTTTGCTAATGTGAACCGATGGTGACATCCGAATTTTGAATTGATTTAAAATAGTGATTACCAAAGTGGTTCCCACGGTTCTCTAGCCTGACTACTAAGCGGCTAAGGGGGTCCGTGGCAAATTTATTTATTTATTTATTTATTTATTTATTTATTACACGCCCTGATGGGCTTTTACATTATAGTTTATAAGTTGAGTATAAAAACAATGAAGAAAATATAATACAATGAGAAAAGAAAATACGTAATACAATATAAAAACAAAACCACATAATAAAATAAAAAGTACATATGTAAAAATGATAAGAAGTCTCACATTCAATATAAACAAAAAACTGCAGAAATTATGTAAATCTATTTGTGTCTAGAAGAATAAAAGTGATAGAATATGCAACATTTATACTGATTGGTTTTAAGATGAAATATATCACCTAGATTAGAATATTTATTTCCGAGACTGTGAAGTCTAGGAAACGGAGAATTTTGATAAGCTAGTGTCCTGGTGTTATTGAAGTAAAAGGGTAATAAATGTCGACATGATTTTTTGGGTACATGGATATTGATAAATTGAAGTAATTCTGGACAGTCAATTTTGTAATGCAGTATTTTATGTAACAGTATTAAATCTGTGCTTATTCTTCTTTCTGAAAGTTTCAAGAGAGAAAATTTATCCAGGAGGTAATTATAATCAATGTTTAGTATAGGAATACGCAATTTATAGTTTATGAACCTTAGAAACTTCCGTTGTATCTTTTCAATGTTGTCTGAATGAATATTGAAAAAGGGAGACCATAACGTAGAGTTATATTCAAGTTCAAGTCAAGGGTTTTATATAACATAATAAATGTGCCTAAATCATTAAAATCTTTTGCAGCTCTTAAAACAAAGCCAAGAGTCTTTAGGGATTTGTTGATAATATTATTAATATGACATACAAAGGTGAGTTTACTGTCGAACATAATGCCTAGATCCATAATTTCATTAACACAATTTAAATTTTCATCATTTAATGAATACTGAAAAAATATAGGATTATTTATTTTGGAAAAATGAATGAACTGACATTTATTTATGTTTAATGCTAGTTTGTTGATAGAGCACCATTCAAAAAGATATGTCAAATTAGTTTGAAGTGTAATACAATCATTAATGTGGTTGATCTCTTTATATAGTTTCATGTCATCAGCAAACAGTAGCACGTTTATGTTTGTGAATATATCAACAATATCATTTATAAATATAATGAACAAAATGGGCCCTAAATGGGAGCCTTGCGGCACTCCACTTGTTGCTATAAATTTGTACGAATGTGTGCCATTTATTTTCACACTAAGACTTCTTTTGGACAAATAACTAACAAACCAAATTAATAAGCTACCATAAACTCCAAGTGTCGCCAATTTATTGATTAATATTTTGTGACACACCTTGTCAAAGGCCTTGCTAAAGTCCGTATATATTGAGTCAACCTGGCACCTGTTTGCTAAAGATTTAGATATGAAGTTTTCGTAAATTAGTAAATTGGTTAGTGTAGATTTATTTGAACAAAAGCCATGTTGGTAGGGTGTTATAATTTTTTTTATATTTGTAGATATTTTATGGAGTACAATTTTTTCAAAAAGCTTGGGAATCGATGATTGGATACATATTGGCCTATAATTTGTTACGTCCGTTTTGTCCCCTTTTTTAAAAATGGGTGTTAGAAAACTGTGTTTCCATGCATCAGGGAAACTGCCTGTCTCTAGTGACTGGTTAAAAATTAGAAAAAGAGGAACAGTTATGCTATTTAAACATTCTTTAATTAACACTGGTGGAATATTATCAGGTCCTGCATTTTTTCTAGCATCTAACAAATTTACATGGTTTTTGATATCATTAATTTCTATGCGTATTTCAGATATATCCAGGCTAAGATTCGATGAGAATTTTGGAATTTCGTTGCTAGGTATATCCTCTTCATACACAGACTTAAAATAATCAGCAAATAGATTTGCAATGTTTTCATCATTACATCCAATTTTTCCATTGAAATTCATAGTAGTTGGAATACCCAAGTTATTATTTTTTTGAGAGTTAGTATAATTCCAAAACTGTTTTATATTTACACGAATATCAGTTTCAATTTTGTCGATGTAATTTTTATAGCACAATTTTGAGATTTTACAACACTCCTTTCTTAACAATTGAAATTCATTGTAATCACTCGACAGTCTGGACCGTTTGTAATTTTTATGAGCTATTTTCTTACGATATGTTAAAGTGATCAATTCGGGACTAAACCAGTTTGGAAAATGAGAAATTCTATTATGTCGAAGGGGCACAAAATTTGCAATAGCATCATTAAGAATAGCATAAAATTTATTTACATTATCGTTAATATCTGTATTTTCCAGAAAGGACCAGTCTGTTGTATTTAAGCAATCAGAAATTTTTTTTAAATTTGCTTTAGAGAAGTTATAAGATGGCTTGATATTTTTGAGATAAGTGTTGTTAACAAAGGGAATAACTATATCCAGAGGAGGATGGTAAACGTCCACAGGTAATAGATTTTCTAAAGATTTACATACGTTAGCCGTGGGCTCACTACAAAAAACTAGATCAAGAATGCGACTATTTATATTAGCGACAGTGTTTAGTTGTGGGATTGATAAATAATTCGACATACCCAGAATCTCTCTCTCACTAAGATTGGCAGTTGACATATTAATACCAGACAATTCAGGGTCATCATGGTTCCAAGATATATTTGGCAAGTTATAGTCACCCACTAAAACAAGTTTGGCACTGGGATATTTAAACCTTAAAAATTCCACATCTTCTACATGATTCATATACAGCCGTGTATCGGAGGATGGCGGTATATATATGCATCCAATTATTAATTTGACAGCATTTTTATTTTCAAGCAACACGAATATTTGTTCAACGTCACTATTTTTGTTTTTGAGCACTTTTGACGGAATACGTTTGTGGACAGCAATCAGGACTCCGCCCCCTCTTGTATTGGAGCTGGTGTTTGGACTACGGTCAACTCGGTAGATGTGGTGATCGGGCAATCCAAGTTCCGCTGAGAAAATCGATGGTGTTAACCAGGTTTCCGTTAACATGATGACATCGTGTGAAAGAGTCGGGGCACTTATTCTGAATTCCTTTAATTTCGTTCTGATGCCTCTGACGTTCTGATAATAGATGTTACATTTATTTAGTTGGAGTTTTTTGGCAAAACATTGACGATTTTGGGGAGGTTATTTATATATTTTATTGTTAGATTTGATTCACCATTATTTTTTCTAGACTCTAGCTCGTCTCGTAGCAACATCAGGTGTTTTCTTTGTTGGCTGGTCTGATCATTTCTGGCTTTGATACCATCTTTTAATTTTTTGTTATTAATCAAAATTGTCCGAACTGAATGCTCCTCTTTGAATTCCAACTTAATTGGTCTACATTGATTTCCGACTTTCTTCGTTCCCAACCTGAATATTTTAATGTCATGAGGATTAAAGGAAATATCAATGTTTTTCAAGGCCGCGGTAACCTTATTCACGTCATCGGAAATGTTCGTTGAGGTTAGATCTGATGTGCTCTCGGGAACATTGAAAAGATTAACATTTCTTGCGCGGAAATTAAAATTAATTTGGTGGTGCGAAGACAAATTTAGGCACATTAGTCGCCAAAAACCGTAGCGAAAATTCGCATGGCTCACCAGATTATGTTATAAGTGCGTGAGAGATTATTTGCTCAACTTTGAGATGAAGATTATAATTGTTAACTAATTAGCATGGAAGTTCGTTGGTTATTTAAAAGTGCGTGTTTGGGTCGATTTTATGCACTCATATTCTGTGTTAGAATTTTTACAATACGAAAACAATAATTTGCGGCTCAATTTAATAAATTCAAAAAAAAAATTGCTTACGTTATTACTTATGAATAAAATTTTAAACTAAATGTATCTACATTATCTGCGTTTGCTACATTTTTCTGTACAAACAAAACTTGGGGAGATGAGAATGCTCTCACTCAGTTTCAAAATCTTTCAAAAATTTCAAAACCGAGATGAAAATTAGCTTTTTCTCTACACTGGCTCCTCACAGGACGCCTACGTCTCATTTTATTGAATTTTCGTAGTTTTCTTTTAATTTTTTTATTATTTTTTTAAATTTTATTTATTAACAGAAACAAACAGTACATTATTTACGTTGGTGAAAAAAGTTTACAGTTAATCAGTATATTTCAAGTTAGGTACCTATGATATGTTTCATTGAAGTATCTTGTTTATATTAAATTTTTACCCGGTGATGTGCGTTGTGGGTAGGTGTGTGTTTATGGATATGAGAAGTGGTGATGTATGTATGTATGCGCCTTGAACAATTTACATTACTGACATGATGCTCTTTTTAAATTTGGGAAGTGAATCGGAGAAAATGTCGATATTAGAATTAAGGCAAACATTATTTAACATACAAAGAGCACGGTTAATTGGCGAATTAGTTTGTTTTATAATTAAGCGTTTGGAATAATTCTGTATGGCGTGTACGTCTTATGGGTATGTTAAAATTAATTAGGGAAAGAAGTTCGGTACAGTCGATGTTATTATTTAAAATTCTGTGTATAAATGTTACATCAGCTATTGTTCTCCTTTGTTGCAAAGTTTGAAATGTGCGTCCAAAGTTATTGTTGAATTTGAAGGCAAGATATTTTATAAATTTGTGTTGAATGTTTTCTATGCTATCAATATACAGTTTGTACTGCGGGTTCCACATTGGTGAGGCATATTCCAATGTAATTCTGACTAATGCAAAATATAACATTACTACTGTACGCGGGTTAGTGAATACTTTACTGACACGAAGAACAAAACCAAGCCTTTTATATGACCTGTTAACGATTGAGTCGATATGCTTATTAAATATAAGTTTGCTATCAAGGTAAATGCCAAGATCTTTACATTCCTTTTTAGAGATGACAGGTTCATTGTGGAGTGAATAAGAGTGCTCAATTATATGTTTATTTCTGGTCAATGTCATAGTGTGACATTTGGAAATATTGATATCTAAACAATAACTTTGCAATACTTGCAAAGCCTAAGCCATAATATAAGAAAGCAATAACTTATTACATAAAAGTATTTGTAACAAGGTGTATGCACCCTCTTATACACTTCATTTATGGTTTCGGTGTGTGGCACCTCTGGTGCTTGCCCATTCACATTTGGGCATTGGTAATGTTGTGAGCCCTGCAATATTTTTGAATGCAACAGTTGCTGATCCTGGATAAAATTCAAATCTGCAGATTTGAAAGAGAGCTGGTCATTCTTGGTATCACAGCCGAGGGCTCTGGGTGGTCTCCTCGACCGCTATACGACGGATCCTTTTTTGAAGATGGCAAAAATCGTGATTGTAAATTTGGCATGTCATACCTACTCGCCATCTGGAGAGCTGACTGGAAGTCATCCTGGAGGGATGATTGGCATCCAGAGTCATCCGCCTTTGCTGTTTCTGGAGGGTCATTTTGGCTGGGAGCCACTTCTCGGGAGTCCTGCCCATCTCACGATGCGAGATTCGTTTCACAAAAAGAAGATTTCATCATGCGTCATTTCGACTTACCACGGTATCAAAAATGAACTATTTAAACCTAAGCAAGCCCAAGCCAGACAGCCTTAGTATTAGGATGTCCTTTTTGATTCAATATATTTATTTTGTATTTCTTATACCTTATTTTCTTTGAAAATCAACCTAAACCTTACATCTGCCATGCGAGTCATTTTTGCTCATAATAATTTACTTAAGTAATAACATTGTTGCCAGTACTAACGCTCCATAATATGCCCAGTATTTAGTTTAGCTCTGATAGCTATTATTTGTACTTTAATTTCAATAAATTAACTTAACTGTGTCCTAAGCACTTTAGCATTTTATTTAAATAACCTCCTACTCATACAAAGCATTACACACAGCCGCCTGCTTAAGATCCACTATCTGAGAAAACAAAAATCACTGTAATAATCTCATTGTCTCATGGGGTCTAAGGGTTGGTAGGTCGTAGTGGGACACATCAAGCTGGATGGTGTGCGCCTCAAAAAATGCTACAAAGGACATAGCTGCATCAGCAGCACTACCAACAAGTCCAACTCTCTGGCGTCCACGAGCGGTCGTCATGGCCCCGCGACCCCTGGGCAATGTGATCACCGGTGTGGGACGTCCATCCCATCGGGTTCATAGCCGACAGAGAGGGGGCGAATGGCGAAACTCTGGCGCCATAAAACCAGAACCTCCCAGCTAAGGGAAGGAAAACCCCTACAGAAAAACCCTCGCCTCCAGTAAGGGGTTGGGCGAGTGGCTAATAACCACTCCCTGTAAAAATAGCATTATTACGAAACCGGAAACTAAGCCTCGGACAGCGAAAATACCCGGCAGACAACATGGCAATCGAAATATGGACTTGAGAATGGCAACATGGAACGTAAGAACAATGTACAGAGGCGGGGCCCTCAGAGAAGTACTTGATGAAATGGAAAAGTACAAAATAGATATATTAGCAGTGCAGGAAACAAGATGGACAGGCACTGATACCTTTGATACTAGAACGCATACAATAATGCACAGTGGCAACGAAAAATACCATGAGTTCGGAGTAGCCTTCATCGTTAACCAAAGATTAAAAAATCAAGTAATTGGTTTTAATGCTGTAAATGAAAGAATATGCATACTTCGTATAAAGACTAAATTCTTTAACATTTCCATCGTAAACATTCATGCTGAGACAGAAGACAAAGATGAAGTAACTAAGGATACTTTCTATCATAAACTGGAACAGATATATGACACCATACCATCCAATGATATAAAAATGGTAATTGGAGACCTTAATGCGAAAATTGGTCAGGATCCGGCACACCAGCAGGTTACAGGAAAAAACAGTCTTCATACGGAAAGCAATAACAATGGATCAAGAGTGATTGACTTTGCAGAATCAAGGAATATGATAATAGCATCAACACAGTTCCCACGGAAGAATATATATAAGTGGACATGGACATCACCTGGCGGCAGATACCATAACCAAATAGACCATATCCTAATTGAAAGAAGAGGGGCGACCAGCATCACAAATGTAAGAAGCTACAGAGGAGCTAACTGTGATTCGGATCACTATTTGGTAGTAGCATCCTATAGATGCAGAATAGCAAGAGATAAAAGGTCTAATCAGCCAAGTATCCCAAAGCTAAACATCGATGTTCTTAAAACACCAGAAGGATTGGAAAGATATCATGACTCATTGTCAACAAACCTACCAAACCAACTGAGTGATCAGCTCTCCCCAAATGATTTAGAAGAGGATTGGACCAATCTGAGAGATGCACTGCTGACAGCGGCAGAATCAGGCATAGGAAATAGACCAAGGCAGGCTAGAAATCCCTGGTTCGATGAGGAGTGCATACAGAGCGTCCACAAGAAAAATGTTCTAAAAAAATTATGTATAGAAAGAGGAACTAGAGCAAAAAGACAAGCCTACGAACAAGCACGAAGAGATGCTAACCATTTAATTAAAAGAAAGAAGAGATTGTATTTTAACAACATATTGTTGAAAATGGAAAATGACTTTGCAAATAACAATCCACGTGAGGCATATAAAGGCGTCAATGTATTTAAAAAGGGTTTCAAACCCAACACATCTCTCTGCAGAGATAGTAATGGAGACATAATAGGAGATAAGGAAAAGATCAAGACTAGGTGGAAAGAATATTTCCAACAGCTCTTAAATCCCAATAACAACCTGACAGTCGAACCAACTCACATTCCGGACGAGCTAAATAGTGATGAAACAACGAGAGCACCAACAATGGCAGAATTAAGGGCTGCACTAAAGAAACTGAAAAACAATAAAACTCCGGGAGGAGATAATATCCCTGCAGAGCTCTATAAATATGGAAATGAACAACTGAAGAACCTGCTACACAATCTCATTGTGAAAATATGGACCGCCGAAAGAGTACCAGAAGAATGGCAAACTAGCATAATATGCCCCATACATAAAAAGGGAGACAAATTGAAGTGTGAAAATCACAGAGGAATATCGTTACTTTGCACAGCGTATAAAATTTTCACAATGATTTTGAAAGAAAGACTAGAATATTACTCAGAGAACTTACTAGGAGAATATCAGGCAGGTTTCAGGAGGGGGAGATCCACCACTGATCAACTCTTCATTACTCGACAAATCCTGACAAAATGCTGGGAATTCGATATAGATAGGTATATATCAACTATTTGTTGACTTCAAACAGGCGTATGACAGCATAGATAGGGAGAAGATTTATGAAATACTCTTAAATTTTGGAATACCGCCCAAAATAGTCAAGCTTGTAAAAGCAACAATGGTCGGCTCACGGTGTCGAGTAAGGATAGGAGGTGAAACAACGGAGGATTTTAACGTCTCCCAGGGGCTGAAACAAGGTGATGGCTTAGCACCTACCCTTTTCAATATTGTACTGGAGCACGTCGTTAGGAAGACAATGATCAGTACCGATTCAAACATCTGCTACAGAAGCAATCAAATAGTTGGCTACGCAGATGACCTTAACATTGTCGGAAGATCCCTACAGGCTGTAAGAGATGTGTTTGACCCTTTGGAGACTGCGGCAAAAGAGGTGGGGTTGCAAATCAATGAAAATAAAACAAAAATCATGATGCAAACCAGAACCCCTCACCGCAGAATAAAAGATAAAGTGAAATTTAAAGACAATTATAATTTCAAAGTGGTCGAAGAGTTTACCTACCTGGGCTCCATCATAACACAGGACAATGAAGACCCAGTAGAAGTAAGAAAGCGCATCACAGCCGCTAACAACACTTACTTCGCGTTGCTGCCAGTGTTCAAATCACGAAACGTCCATAGGAAAACCAAAATAACCTTATATAAAACAATTATCAGAAGGGTCTTGGCCTATGGATGTGAGGCGGGAACACTGACAGCAAAGTCAGCAGAACAGCTGGACATCTTCGAAAGAAAGGTACTGCGAAGAATCTTAGGAGCGGTGCGAGAGGGAGAGGCATGGAGAATCCGCCACAACAATGAGCTCTATGAAATTTATCAAGCTCCCAGACTCTCCACCCATTTAAGGCTCCAAAGATTAAGATGGGCCGGACATGTGCACCGAATGCCAAGCACACGAGTACCGAAGAAGGTTCTGACAGGACACCCGGGAGGTAAACGAAAGGCGGGCAGACCTAGACTGAGATGGGAGGATGATGTCAGGAAGGATGCAAGAGGATTACTCCATGTTGCAGATTGGAAGACGACGGCCGAGGACAGAGGGCGGTGGAGGCTTATTTTGAAGGAGGCCAAGGCTCGAAATGGGCTGTAGCGCCATTGAAGAAGAAGAAGTCTCATGCTCTATAAGATATAATCTGATTTATAAAATTTTGACACCCAACATTAAATTATAACGAAAGTCACCCTTTTTATAACAAACTTTCTAAATATTTATTTGTGCATATTTTTGACAAGCATATATTATACACTGTAGCAGCTAACTGCACTTAACTTACCTTTTTGGAGAAAAAAAGGCGTTACACCACTTTTTGCTGCAAATTACCAAAAAGTTAACATACCATACCTCCATTTTTATTTCTGAATACAACCGCTTTTTCTGAAAAATAAAACCGCATTTCCCAAAAAAATCAAAGAAATTATTGCGAATTTCGTCAAAAAATACCGCGAAATTTTCTGATACCTGGCAATGATTAATAAAATTAACCATCTGATAGTATTAATACCATGGTTCACGGGGTCAGGTTTGTCCGGGTCTAGGCGGCGGTTGCGTCTTCCCACCAGCTGCATGGCATGCCAGATCGGGAGAATGGTTGAGGGAGTCCCTTTGATTTCTCCAGCGGTAGGTACTCTCTAGGAAAGTCGCCTTGCACCGCAGGGGGAGGGATGAATTCATACGTTCCTCAACCCTGGACACACTGACCCCCAAATTCCTACCCACCCTTAATACTATTTTTCTTCCCATAACTTCCTCTCCTTCCTTTCCCAAAAATACCCTTCACACAGCATCCCTAAAGATGATATAGGCCCTGAGGGGAATTATTTTCCTCCCACACAGGGAGGGCCTCTTGTGTGGAGTTAATGAAAAAAAAATCGTCTGTGCGGTTGAAAATTAAGAACCTGACTTCGAATACATCTCTGAGGTCGCGCCGCATGGAAACCATCTGTTAACGTGAAGTTTGTGACTTTAAACTTTACGATTACATTGAGCGAGTTTACAAGCTACTATCCGGCGTATTCATTATCTGCTAGTGAACTCGCTCAGTGTAATCATATTACTAGCTAACTAGCAGATTTTACACTGAAGGAGTTAACTAGCAGATAGTGAATACGCCGGATAGTAGCTTGTAAACTCGCATAATGTAATCGAGGCTGAAACGACGAATCTCCAACGTATTTTTAAGTCTCAAAATTACTAAAATAGCATGGTACTATCTATGCCACTGGCTTACCAAAAGTTATAAATATTAATTAATTAAATAATTATTTTAAACAAAGTGTTTTAATAATTTAATTAATTATTTTAATTATTTATTTTATATCAATGTACCAAAAGACATGAATATTAATTAAATAATTTTAATAATCTTGAATGACATAGCACACGTGCAACTTGAAGACATTATCGCGAAGTTGGAAGCGCCAGAAAAAAGGATTGATGGATGTAATATGTTCATACAATTTTCGGCGAATTCTGGTCAGTCACGAGTTGGGCTAGTATATAGCTCTTCAAAATTTTTCGCTTTCTTTCAAAATCTTCTTCTTTGTGTGCCTTATCAGGTCCCCCCCACGTTGGCGATCACTCTTGAAAATTCATTCTGTATAAAAATAGATAATTTCCTAATTAGTTTGACAAGTTCATAAATTTGTGTCGGGTTTTCTATTTAAAATGTTGACTTGTTTTAAATATCATAACAATATATTTTGTGTTGGACTAAAAAAAGGATAGAACCATTTTACTATTAATCGACTAAAATCTAAATCTAATAAATAAAACACCAGACTTACAAGGTCATTTTCACAGTTTGAAAATAACCTTGTAAGTAGAAACAGTTATAACAAAATACAAAATATTTGCAAAACTTGATAATTACTCATTATTATTAAATTTAATTCAGTTTTTTAAATTTTTATGGAGTTCTAAGAACTAAACACAACAATTAATAAGACTAAAGACGATAATTTCAGTTTTATATGTCGGCATACTATTGTAGGAATATTCCTGCAAGGGAACACTAGTCACACAATAGATAAAGTAAATACGGGTAACCGGACAACTCAGAAAAAAATCAACTCAACACCTCCTTGCCTCCTTTGAAAAATCATTAAAAGTTATGAAAAAAATATATTAAAAAAATGTTTAAATAGGTTACGTTAGGTTACGCTATAGGATATTTTTCCTTTTTTCATGACTTTTCAAAGTGGAGTTGAGTTGATTCTTGAGTTGTCATAGAACCGTTAATACTATAGGTACTTTTTTTTTACATTGAATACCGCACAAGAATCTCAACTGCTCCCGTCTGGAGCCAGTGAGACTATGGCATCCCCAATTGGGGTATGTTGTGAGGCTGAAGGTAGTGGGGAGGGGAAGGAGGTGGGGAAGAGGAAGGTTGGGAGGTATCTGGCTATTCAGATCTGGTCACCAAACACGGCTAAAGCCATTTTCAAGCAACGTTTCAATTCTGAATGGTGGTCTTACACCAGGGCGATACTGATAGTATCTTCCACTCTGGAACGTGCCGCAAATATACTATATATTATTTTAAATGAATTAATTGTGAAATAACACAAATTAATCGAATAAAATTTATTTGCGCACGCCGGTTTCGAACCCGCGACTTCCGGATTGTGAGTCAAAAGTCTTAGCCACTGGACTACGGAGGTCGTCTACTAAACTAATGGTCGAACATTTTGTAACGGAAAAATAATTACAAAAAAACTTAACTTGTTTTTGTTTTCCTAATTGTACCTATGTATCTGTATTTAATTGTATGTAATTGTAGATTTTTGTAATTGTGCAATAACTGAGTTTTATAACTGGATTGTTCTCCCATAAGTGTGAACATCTGTAAGACCCAGTACAAATAAATAAATTAATTAACGTAACTACTTTCATGCCTGCCTAGGCCCCATGTGTTCTTTGCTGTGATTACGGAAGGATAAAAATATGTTAAGATTGTTGATTTGCAATACTGGATTAATAATTGAGGATTAAACCAGTGTTCAGTCGGTTCACACTGGTTCGATAGAGCCGGTTGCTAAAATTAGACATTGTCTAAACCGGATCATGCGATGGAATAAACATAATTATGTGAGAAATAATTAATCTACAAGCAAAATTAATTATTAATCTACAAGCACATACCTACAATAAAATTGACTAAATTAATGAAAACAGTTTTATCGCCCGTCGTCCATTCCTAATATCTAATAATAAGGAACTACCGTCCCTTTTTTATTTTTTATCAGTAAGGACCTTCTGACTTTAATACAAGTATATTTTTTATAGTTGTAGTTAAAATAATTGTCAAAGTTTTAATTTTTCGGTACCTCCGATATCTTGTGTGCTGTCAAAACTGTGCACATTGAGGGTACAGGATCTGGAAATTAATGTATTATATTTTCCATAGTGCCGAAAATTACACATCGAAGAAAAAGGACTTGGAATTTTTTTTTCTCATTTTTATTTAATTGGAAATGTGAAACTTGCGCATGACGGAGGACTTAGCTAGTATTAGATTGAACCCGCGACGCTGGGTGGGAATCCGACGTTTATGTCCACTCGGCTACTAGCCGGTTAAGCTGTTATGTTAAAGTCTTCTGTTTTAAACAAATCTAATTATTTTGCAAAGATTGTAGAAGAAATCTAAAAGATTTCCATTTAAGAAAATAAGTTTCCGCTTGTGATGGGTCAAACCCCGACTTGGGTTTTAATACCTCTCCTCTCTTGCGTTTCGATCTCCGGACGGTAGACCCCTCTCTCGTACTGTATGATTCACCAATTTGTCTTGAATCATGACTCGCTTTTCCCACCCCTGTGACTGAACACAGCAAAAGGCTTTCTCCTTCCGGGAAAACTTTACAATAAACCCTTTCCTTTACGTTGTGAATCTTTTTGTTTCAAAGGTACTAGAAAATCTAGAATAGGTATTTAATGTCTATATGTGGTAACTTTTGGTTCTTTTAGGTAAGGTGTGGAAGAATTTCTCTGTATCTCTTGAACGTATGAAGGATATTTACTGTCTAAATCTATCCTAAATGTGTCCCCATTACGTCCCTAATAATTTACGTTGTTTTAATACTCTCGCAGTACCCCCTGTAATTCTGGGAAGCCTATAAAGTTGATCTATGATCCTATACGTCTTAATAGATTTTAAAATACATACCTAGAATGTTTCATTTAGTTATTTGGCGGCTTCTTCGCGCCGCTCTCCATGGCAGGACCCTATACATAATTATGATAATATTCTATTGTTAGTAAACGCAAAATTCGTACCTAAGATGGAAGGGATAGGGAGGGATGGTGTGGATCATGCATTTTTTGCAATCTAGTACTGGCTCCTCCACTTGACCAAATTGACCAGGTGGTCGGCTCTCCGGACACAACCTCCCGACCAAAGCATGTCAAGGCTATACCCATGGCACCCAGAAGATCTCTTGACGACCAACCAGATACCCGGACCCTTCCATAACCAAGGAAGGACGGCATGCCTTCAAACCTTTCCCAATCAACCCCAGTATCGAACACCTCCAGGACTACTTTACTGGCTCTAGAAGGGGTAATCCAATTCGTCCCTTGTCACGGCTCTACTCGCGAACATGTGGCTACCGCTTGTGATAGACAGATCCTTCCTCCTGCGTGACCGGTCCAACGAATAAACCACCTCTAGTAGCGAACATACCACCTAAGTATTGTCTAGGGTTTATGATAGCTTCTAGGTCGATAGAATCAAAAAATGTGCAAACGCTGCAGGGTTGCTTCCACAAAATGAACTGCTTATGCTCCTCCCACACTACCTTGCCGGCAACCCGAGATGCTTTTGGCCAAGACGCCTCCGTCAGCGAACCGCGTCCTCACATACCGTTTGGCAACTCATTTCAAATCCGTCTCGTCACGCCCATTCTCTCGACACGGTCCCGCGAAAGGGAATTGCTTCCAGCATCTCGCGTGACCCGATCAGTCTATGGTGAGCATCCCCTCCTAACAGTACAATGTGGGAAGACCCTTACCGATGGACCAGACATTGACACATATGTATAGCCTCGGTGTCGTCGTCACATTGTTCAACCATAAAGTTTAAAAGGCGCAATTCAACAAATAGGAATTCAAAGGAGTACCTGTTAGTTTTAAATTTACGTTTCTTTAGGTTGCAGACAGTCGCTTTCTATTTGGTGTCTCGTACACTTGAAAACATTCTCCATTTGGTTGAGTGTACAGCACCCATGGCGGTGTAAGCACCATATCTCGTTCATTTTTTGTTTGTTTCCCTGACCCTCCGTCGCCAGATGACTGAAACAAAAGATGTTCTCTATCCCATGCGTTACATAATACGGTTAACATATCAGCTGATAAGGTGTTATTAATTTTTCCTCGCCGCTGGAACGGATGAAAGTAACTGTCCAGGATTCGCGTTCTATTCCGTCCTTCTGCATCCAATGGCCTGTAATTCAATTATAGATTCATTAACTTACCCGTACGTAATTGTTTAATTTTCCAGTCGGGTAAACACAACCAATGATGTCTTAATTACGTATCCCGTGGTCCTGTACCTATATAGAAAACAAAAAAACCTCCCTACTGTCTTATAAGCTTTATATAAACTGGTATCTTCGTCGCTCCATTCCGAGTATTGCGCAATTGTGACTCTAAATTGTGACTCCATAATTCACGTACTGTGATATACCTAAGCTAAACATTCGTTCGTAGGTTATTATTATTATTGTACGACCCTTAAGTGCAATATGGAAGTTCTGTAATATATATTTATTATAAAACGAGTCTATTATTGTAGTTTTAAACGACTGTTCAGTTATTATTTAGGCTTAATCTGATTTAGTAAAACTTCCTCAACCTGAATTGGAACCATTATATTATTATTATTAAAATTCGAGACCGTGATTATTATTTAGAATAGATATTTATAGAAAATATCTTTTCTCTCTCGTGCACCTTAAAAGATGATTATTTATATTAAGACCGGGGAATTAAACACAACACCGGGAACAATATAATTCCGTTAACTTCACAGACGTATTCACCGTTTTCCTTCCTTTTGATTTTATCGATTGATTAATTATTATTTTTAGAATTTAAGTGATTCGACTAAAATCCACTCTATTAGGTTATTATCTTTTCACTGAGTCTAGTCCGATACACTTTGCACAAAAATCCACTCTAGTCAAATCGCTCAGATAGTCATTTGATCCCCGGTAAATTTCCAACACCCCAGTTTCGCGCGTTTTCTTCCCGAGACCTCACCCTGTATTCCCGAATTGTCACGAACTGTCCGCTCTCTCCTCTCAACTTCCCTTTTTGATCATCCATTTCCACATAAATCAATTTTAATTTTTGCAAATTCGACTTCTAATAACACGTAAAATCGAATCCTTTCTCACCCACTGTCCTGTCGTGTCGCTTACGACCTTTTTCCCCGATCGGTCCCCACAATCCCCATTACGCCCCGTGCGACAAAACCTGGCGGACCCGACCTAGTACTCTTAAACCTCCATACGAATCTCTACAATCTGAGCACCTAAAAATATTATTTACCATGTGAATAATTAATTCAACTTTTCTCGAAATCCTATCGTGTCCGTTCTACCATTTTTAAAATCGCTTCCAGGTACGGCGTATCCTGAATTTTCGATATATTTTCCATACTTTTCTCGAAATCCCTAAGTCCGATTTCAACCTAGCAACCTATAATATGTTCCGACTGTCATCTATTATGCATATATTATTTTAGCTACTCCCACAATAAGTCACCTTCTAGGTATTTCGTCGATTTAGCATTTGACTATGGCTTTCCTAATAAATCAGTGATTGAACATCCTTATACGGACGTATTCTTTAAGTGTACACGCGACAGTACCCGTTCCTGGCTATCTCGCGATTGTATGTGATCGTAACAATTTTATAATTTCTCGCGTTTGCAAATGCTCATGTGCAAACTCCAATTACTTGGTCACCTCCCAGCAAAGTCGTGATGCCCGTGGGACCTTATTTTATAATAATCTAAACTTTTATAACCTCGATTCTCCTTTCCTATGGGCTATAACTACTGCCAAGATCCCATTCCAATCCTGCCTTCGAACGTTTTTTTCCCCCATTTCCTAGTTCCTCCTACATATTACATCTCTCTCTGGCACCAAAACCGATAAATCCCCCTTAATTATTCGCCTAGTGATCAAGAAAATACTTGAGTTTTCAAATAATTTAAAATCCTGTCAGGTCGTTAAATTTTATGCTTTTTCACTAATTTCTTTCTCCTATCCTCTGTATGTAAAATCAAGTGGTGATTTCAGCTTAATGCGTACCTTAGAGACCCAAAATCATGTCAGATGTCTCACACTCAAGACCCACTTAAGTAACAAGAGATCGTAAACCTTCCCTCCCCTCTAAACTAACGGACAAAAATCCAATACAAAATCTTAGATTTCATATGGTCACTAACATGAATTGATTTCCCTCGACTACCTTGAAGAGATCGGCTCCTGTGGGTTTTCCACGTTTAACACTTTCCGCCATCGTCTACCTACAGAATCTGCTAGATATTTGTCTGGAAAAGGTGGTAATGACCTTCAATGCCTACTCCCGTTTCACGATTACTAAGTAATCGAGATCGCTTGCTACTTTAATTAATCAGTGCATGACCTTTGTCCTTTTGAATCTTTCCGCCACCGAGATCCCCGCAAAACTTCCCGATTCCAGACGTGAAATCAACTGTTGTCGATCCCCTCCTGCTCCCATAAAATTGCGATTTATGACCAAGTTAGAAGTGGTCCTATCCCCTTAAAATATCTGCCCGACCAAACCGTGAGATAATCTTGGAATCTTAATTTTTCAAATCTCTCATCCCACGCCCCCAGCCTGTGATTGGTTTAAGACGCACCTACTGTCCTCATCTCTATTCCGATTGGATAGTCGTTTTTTTCCCTAACTGTTTACACCCCTTCGTGGCAAGGAAACCCCAAAAGTTTAAAAAGGATTCCTTTAATATTGATTTTAAAACCACCCGAAAGATGTCGATAGTGTGATCATATTCTATATTTAAAAAAAAAATTTACCCACCTATACCGGAGTGAAACAGGTTCATCACACGCTTAAATGTTGTTTGTATAATGTAATGACTTTCCGAAAGGCAAAAATCGAAAGCATTTTCTCCGACCTAGAAAAAAATTCGCCTGCTACGTTTTTTCTGTGCCTTGGGATTTCTGTGCCAGCGGCGCTTTTCCGAGTCTTCATGAAAGTTGCAACAAATTTTCCATTCCCTTCGCTCTTGTTATTTAGGTCCCTAATCCAGTTGGGGATGCCATAATATCACAGGCTCCAACATATCTGAAACTCTTTTCGCAAGTTTTACAAATATTTTTATTACTATTATATCTATGTAAGTATTTAGCTACCATTAAAATTATTTAGGAATGTTTTTAATTTTTGTTAACCTTTCCACATGCAAAATATATTTTTATACTATAAATTATAATATTATAATAATAGCGGTATTATGAATTTTTAAATAATTTTTATCTTTTAAGGGCTCGTATATCTTCAAATCACGAGTAGGTGTTTTGATGAACCCCGTCATTAAAATTAAACAAACATTTTATAATGTTTATGGCTTTCCAAATGCGCCCCCAAACTCAGTGTGCCCACAGGCATTTTGACCTCAAATCCAAAATTAAGCTTTGTGTGAAAAATGCAGCGCTGCCGTTCCTCTTGTGTTTTTTGATTTTGTTTAAAATTCACATTCAAAATAGAACTTTTGCCTCCCACCAAGGACAGAATCGGGCCACCCCTGATGCGGAAAGATAGGTACAATGGGAGGTTCGACCACAGAGGAGGTTTGATCCTGGGGGGTGTCGGCCCTGGGCGGTGGTGGGCGGAGCAAAAGGGTAGAGGTTGTAAAATTTATTAGAATGTTTTTGGGACCTCTAATTACCACAATTATTATTTACATTGATAAAATACACTTTGTTGATCAACGGATGCAAATAATCAATATATATTATAAAATAAAGTCCAAAAAAACATGCGGACCGCAAAAACTCAGAAACGAGTCCCGGTACGATCAAGCGAGTTAAATGGTGTGGTAGATCTCTATCCCCCTAGGGAATAAGGGTATCCGTTTTTACCTAAAGGGCGTGCTTTAGAATATATAAGGGCTGACAGTTTCGCCCTCTTGAAATTTCTAGAACAGTCTTCCGGAAAGTTCTAGAAGGCTCCATAGAACTCTAGAAAATTCTGGAAGGAGTGGTGGAGTATGTCGTGGAATATTCGGGAATAGGGAATCGGGAACATCATTGTGAAACATTCCAGAACACTCTCGAATGTTGTCCTGAGCGAAGCCGGGTAACCCTGCTGGTTTAATATATTTTTTTTACTTTTACTCCACACAGGGGGCCTCGAGGAAAATAATTTCCCTCAGGGCCTTTGTCATCTTTGTGGATGCTGTGTGATGGGCCTTTTAGAGGAGATGAAGGAGTGAACATGGGTCTTGGGTGAACAGGAGGGAGGAAACAAAGAGGTCGGCAAATCGTTCCACAGCCGAGCTGTTGAACTCTAGAACGAGTCGCAGAAACGACCTGTTGTCATGTGAAAAATTTCAACCGTGAACATATTATGGGTGCGTGTTTGCGGTGCCGAAGGGATCAATGTGGCTAGTTCCTCGGAGCATCTTCCATTAAAATACCGGTAGAACAAAGACAGCATTCCCATCCGACCTCTGTGAGAGAATCTATCCAACGGCAACGGACCGCCCATTTCTGTACAGAATCGAGGATTTTTCAGGTATTTTGGAGCGCCATACCAGAGGTGGTTGCCAAATTCAACAGTACGCCCAGTTTTAAATACCTAATTCCAAATTCAAAAATTTTTTTTGAATGCATGCGAGTACTATTATTTTTTTCCTACACAATACTGAGGCGGACTGGGATTTATGGTAGGTATATGGGTAAACGCCCTTGAGTAGGTACACGGCAGGGTTCCACGATAACTCAAAAATGTGACATTTCAACACCCCTTTGAAAAGCCGTTAAAAGTTATGAAAAAATTACCCATAATCTAACCTAACGTAACCTATTATACCCTAACCCTTTTTTTCCATCACTTTTAATGACTTTTTAAAGGAGGTCATGAAGTTGCACATTGTTGAATTTCTGATTGGGCCAATGAAAAATAAAACATTAGGTATAAAACATATTTACCCATGTTTAATTAGAGGAAAATGTGAAAAGGGGAAAGAAGACATCTCAGTAGTCATAGAACTTCATAAAAGAAGATACATGAGTAGATTATACATGTATAATACATGACTCCATGACTGATTTGAATCTGGTTCGTGACACTATTCATAAATCGTCACTAACCAAATCCTTACACTTCACCAGATGACCTACTTGAGCATTGTTGATATTACGAATCACATCAGCATTTGTTAACCTTGACCTAGCAAGCCATCCAGCATCATTTTATCTGTATTTGAAAGATGGAAGTTTGTGTGATAATTGATTTTATTATATTTATTTTATTTTATTCGTGACAAAAATGGTTGATACCTACATACTCACAGAAATTTTGCCTGTATCGCCTAAAAACATGCACGTATTGTTTCGTAGTTCGTAGTGCTTTCACGCAAACGAAGTATTGAAAAAAGTACCTAAGTCTAATTCACCCGAGCTGTGTTAGAGAGTTCCCTCCAGAGTAACGAATTAGCTTGGCGTTTCCACTCTCACAGTCATAACTTACTTATACTCATTACGAAAAATTACTATATTTAGACCCTTTTCATGAATCTGTAAAACACAAAACTAGTTTATTAAATTTCTTAGCGTGATCTAAATTATTTCAAGTACATTTACTTACTTTTTCAATAATCTTTCATTAACAGTCGATTACAAATCGTGAACATATAATTATAGACTTCAAAATTTCTCTTTGAGTACTCTTTCTTCCTTTTTATTACAATTAGGGCAAGATATATTTATTCATGCAGACAATGAAATTCACAAGTTCCTTTCCTGTGGATAGCGATTGAGTCACCAAATGTTTTTTTTTTCAGTTTCTCAATGAGCAGGTGGCCTTACTCATACATTCATTAGTAGAGTTTTAAGAACCGTTCTCATCTCAGGCGAAATTACGTACTGATATTCTATGGACTTACGTCATGGGTGCTATAACCATGTAATAATTAAATTTAATATACTTATAACTTGTACATAATGTACTTTGTATGTCTAAACAAACAAATACTTTCATCGGACCGGCTAATAAATCACTGGATTGCTCTGATTAAACTTGCTGATGCATTGCTAATCAAATTGGACATTAGATCAGTCACATTATATTATTGCAGTGGCAACTCAAAACTCTTGATTTATTACGACATACAAAATACACATAAAAAATATTAATTTAAAGTTTTTTTGTAATCTTTATTATTATTTAATATATAAACAAAGTTTATTTGCAAACAATTTCTGCGGTTTAATTATTATTACCTAAGTGTGATAACAGTGGCTCCTTAATTTCACAGCAGAACTAGTTTAAAATAAAAATATATGTCCATATATAATTTAAATGAAATAAAAACCCTTAAATTATAAAAAAACTTTACATTAAAATGGAGTTCTACAAACGAAACTTGATAACAATAAAGAAAAAAAAATACTTACAAACATTTTTGCAACAGAAATACAAAAGATTTTTGGTTCGGTTTTGCCCAATTTAAGTGTTGGTGACCATTTATGTTATTACCATTATTTGTAATACTAAAATCTGAAAGAATCTTTCATCTGCTTTCAAAAAAAGTAGGTATTTTATTTTGAAATACGTTCATAAACAGAAAATTTATCTCGAATCGAATGTAATTGGAAAATATATTTCACGGAATAAGCACTCTGGCAGTTCACATAATATCACGGATTAGTCATCTGAATTACTTTAAAAATCAAAAATGGGCAATTCCGTTTCTTTTTGTATTTTGAAATACAAAAAACTAAATTTTCGTTTTTTCTTATTTTGTAGAAATCCTTTTTATATTTTGTAATTTGTAAGGTTACAAATTATTATCGTTCCAATCACTTTCTGTATCAGTAGCGGTTTTCGGAGATTTCAAAACCAATGTACATTTGAGATGAGACAGTGAGGTTCGCGCCACGGAAATGTTATCGCCGTCTTCAGATTGAAATAAATGTTTTGATTTATTTTTCAGCCCTTCCCATTTATCATCCAACGTGACCATCTTTTTTTATATAAAGAAGATGTTTCAGAGAGACTGCGTGCCAAACCGTAGAATTTCTATAAAAAAACGGAATATAATATAAACACACCTATTAAATATAAATCACCAGCAATACACAGCATATATTATTATTGAAGGCATAACAAATCAATAAAATATATGATTAATCACACATTAGGGTGGTTGTCAAAGAGTTGCGTCCGCGATTCTAACATCACATCGCGGGTAAAACCAATTTGAGTTGGTCCTGGGTCTCTTCAAGACCAATGTTCATTCCTTCCTTTCCTCAAAAAGACCCTCTACACAGCATCCCAGATGACATAGGCCCTGGGAAATTATTTTCCTCGGGGCCTCCTGTGTGGAGTTAATGTAAAATAATAAAATACATATATACATATAATTTTTTTTTAAAATACAATACACATATTCAAATTTCAAATACAACATAGTTTTGAAAATACAATATAATAAACAAACTAAAAAGACTAACTACCTAACTACCTAACTAACGATCACGACCACCAAACAACTCAGTCTTGGCACACGGTCTTTGCCTCATTCACATTCATACATCTATTACTCTTCCATTATTTTGACCATAGACATATGAATATTCATATGTCTATGATTCTGACTCTTGACATGGCCCCTCTAAAATCTAATTCACTTGACCATGCCATGTCTTCCTCGGGCGTCCCCGACTTCTACCAATCACATCTGGGTCATTGGAGGTTATCCACCATTCACCCACCCTGGTATAAGTAACAGATGGTTATTCCCTAAAGGCTCTCGCAAGGACACAAATTTTTTTGAAAGAACGAATCTACATTTAAGTTTGAACGGATCTAGACCTCCAGTGTCCCTGCACATGGTGTTAGGAAACGTTCTAAACAATAATAACTCCGAATGGTTTGGAAAAAACTTTAAGTTTATTTTTAAAACTCAAATAATTATACACACCTTCTTGATTATTTAACGATCAACGTTAAATAATCAAGAAGGTTTACGAGAATAAGTTTTATGCGACCAACAATGAGAAAAGCTGAGAATAGCAGAAACCGGAATGAGTTGATAGACGGCATTGCCTTGACAGCCAGTGATGCAATCCGACTACCATATTACGGGCATGTGCCTAGCGTAGTAGTCGAATCACTGTAAAACTGTACACAAATTATATAATGAATAAAGAAAAAAAAAAATAAAAATAAAAAAAATCCGCATTGGGATGTCCGTGATAAAAATCCGCGTAACCTAATTCTGTCAGTACTTATTCCCACAATATAAAGCAAGTCAGGGATAAAATAATTAAAAAAGACAACAGATAAACACAAAGCAAATTGCTTATGCTTCAAGCATCTGCAAGAAATGATAATGAAAACAAGTATGGTAATGTGAAGAACTCTAATGTCGGGTGGGATACCTCTCTCGTCATCTGGCAGTGCCAGCGAGAATGGGGTTGTTCCTTAACGATAGTGAGTGGGAAGTAAGAGAACGTACCCGAAGACCCTAAGGATAGAAGCGTCGAGTTGCCGAAGGCGGGGCGGAAGGACGCCACGTTCACCCGGCCAAACCTCAGGCCTACACATGACGCTGGGGGAGGCGCAGATGAGTTGCGTGAATTCCATTCCGAAAAAATTTTATGCCAAAAGGAACGAGGACTAACTCATCCCCAAAATGGGAAAGTTGACATTAACAGAACATTTACAGTTCAGTTTCAGCCACAAAGCTCGAAGCTTATTGCTGAATCGCTAAAACAGAAAAAGCATGGTAAAAAAAATAATTAAAAATAAAATAACATAATACAGTGAAGAACAGCAGTTGGTAACAAGTAGTAGAATATATTATATGCAATGTTATTAATTTGGACAGTATTAACAGAAATGTATCAATGTTTTGACGTTTTGAGCAAAGGTGTCATCACAACCTTCGCTCTCAATACGGCACATCGAAGTCTGAAATGGGAGAACAACCAGAAATACGTGAAGTAACTACATAAAGATATTTTTAAAACACAAGAAATTTTTCAAAGATAAAACAAAATATTTTCAACTCTGCTTGGATCTAAGGAAACAAAAAGGTAAATGTAATAAAAGAGATAGAAAGAAAAATCAACAGTCATCATGAGCAAATTCACCAAGCATGGGAAACTCACAATGATTTTACGACTGGGCACCGACTCTTAGATCAGGCCATCTCTCAGCCCAAACCTTTGTAAACTTCCGCAGGCACTCACATGTCAGATATTTTTCTTACACTCCTTTCTTTGTTCATGCCCAAACCATCTGAGCATTCTTTTCTTAATCTTACTCTTTACGCTTTCATCAGCCTTGCATTCTTTGAGGATTATTTTTATATCCTCGCTCATGCCTCGGGATCTCATTTAATTCAGCATTTAGTCTACTTTCATCCTTCTGCCAGAAGCCAGGATACAGAAGTGAAGAGACGCGGCACGTCCTCACTCCGGACAACAAGCGAAACCTTGAGACCACTTCAGAGCAGTGTTTGACGCTGTTTAAACGCAATCCGAAGGAGTTTCTGCGTCGTTTCGTGACCGTCGACGAAACATAGATCCACTGGTACACGCCAGAGACCAAGGAACAGTCAAAACAGTGGACTTCATCCGGCGAACGTGCTCCGAAGAAGGCGAAGACTGTCCTTTTGGCCGGAAAGGTGATGGCCACCGTTTTCTGGGATTCACAAGGTGTGACAATAAGAAAATGATGAGAAAAACTAAAAAAAAAAAAAGATCCCAGTGCTGTACTATGCCAAAGTATTAGTCCGATTCAACGCCAAATTGCAGAAAAAATGGCCCCATTTGGCTAATAAAAAAGTGACAACGCACCGGCTCACACTACCGCCCTCGCCACGGCCAAATTGGTCAAATTGGGCTATAAACTGCCGCTCATCCACCGAATTCTCCAGATTTGGCCCCGTGCGTCTTCTTTTTGTTTGCAAACTTGAAAAAGTCACTCGCCGGGCAGAAATTTGAGTCGAATGAGTAGGTCATCGCCGCCACGGAGGCCTACTTTGCAGACCTCAAGAAAACGAATTTTTTGGACGGGTTAAAGAAATTGGAGCATCGCTGGACCAAGTGTATCGAGCTAAGAGGAGATTACGTTGAGAAATAATAAAAAAATCCAAAATTTTCGTTTTTCTTCTGTAGGCTAAGTACTTATCGGACCACCCTCGTAGGGATATTGTAATAATATATTAAGTATTATAATCCTGCTAAGTTCAGTTGGTAAGCTGTATGGTAGAATATTGATTGAAAGGGTAAGAATGAAAACAAAGGATAAAAGATGGGATGTGCACTGGGTGCCTTTATGAGTAGAAAGGGTGCATGGACCAGATTTCTTCATTGCGCATGCTCACTGAGAAGTTTTGGCAAAAAAACAGAAACTTTGTAGATCTACGAAAAGCATGTGACCCAGTCGAAGGGAAAAAGCTAGGGAAAGTGTTGGTGATGTCCAAGTATGGAGTGAATAATAATCATGTACATGCAATTGCGTCTCTGTATGATGAGCTTAACACGAGGGAAGTGTTGCTTGTATTGCATGTTGCATTAGGGTGAAGGATTATTTTAAGGGGTGGTTTGACATCACAAAAGTGTTAACACTTTAGCGATGACTAAATGTGTTAAGCTAGGGTGCGTAATGTTATCATATTTATTCAATCTACACATGGATAATTGTACATAAGAACTGAAAGAGGTGGGATAGGGCGCGAAATTGAATAACTTGAAAGTACGTTGCCTGTTGGTGCTGATTTCTAAGAGTATGGAAGATCTACAGTCTCTCGTCTCTAGGATGAACGAAGTATATAAGATTGTAAGTAAGTCTACAGTCA
Organism: Limnephilus lunatus; assembly: GCA_917563855.2. Taxonomy (NCBI): domain Eukaryota; kingdom Metazoa; phylum Arthropoda; class Insecta; order Trichoptera; family Limnephilidae; genus Limnephilus; species Limnephilus lunatus. The sequence continues at coordinate 69,111,438 of OU830598.1, read as the reverse complement.
TGGTGTTTGAAAGAGAGAATACGAAAAGAGTGTGCAATATAGTTGTGAATGATGAATACTTGGAGCAGGTGAATGTTTTTGTGTATTTGGGAAGTGTGTTTACGAGCGATGAAAAGGCTGATGGAGATATTGGAAGAAGGGCAAATGCAGGCAACTCCATTAATGGAGAATTTTTTTCTTTTTACATTAACTCCACACAGGCGGCCATGAGGAAAATAATTTCCCTCAGGGCCTATGTCATCTTTAAAGATGCTGTGTGGAGTCTTTTTGAGGAAAGGAAGGAGTGAACATGGGTCTTGAAGAGTGAACATGGGTCTAGGAGGGAGGAAACACAGAGGCCGGCAAATCATTCCACAGCCGAGCTGTTGAACTCAAGAACGAGTCGTAGAAATGACCTATTCTCATGTGACTAATCGTCGCCCGAGTTCTTAATTGTCCAAACGACCATTTTAGTTTTTGTTCAATCTTCACTATTAAATTAAAAATAAAGTATGCAAAATGCTAGTTAAACACTTAACTAAGAATGATTTATATAAAACTACCTCGATAGAAAAAAATCGCAAAGTATGCTCCGAAAATTATTATTAACACATTTGTTTAAGTTATTTTACAAGTTATAGTTATGAAAAAATTCACAATATTTCTTTACATGATACTTAAGATATGTTCCACGAGATTTTTGCTCTATTTAAACAAGTCGTATTTTATTAAACATTTTCGCAGCGCCCTCCTCTAACATTCGTAATTTCATATCTCTCCATCTTCTTCTTTTTGAGCTCGGATGCGGTGCCTTAAGTGACATTGTTGATGACATTTTATTAATTTTTGCTTACGCCATTTTCGGGGCACCTGGGCGAGGCTCAGGGGGACAAAAGTAAAAAAAAAAAAACTTTTTTTCGGTTATTTCGGGATTCCCCCGTTGATAATGACAAACCAGGGAGAGTATCTAATATTTCCGTACAATGACAAACCACGGAGAGTAATATTTACGCGTTTTATTTCCTTCTGGTTCAAACGTTATTTATTACATTGTAATACAATACAATCTTGTTCTTCTGATTAATTATTGGTTAATTATTTTGATTTGTGAAAATAATGAGTGAAAGGAAAAGAGATTATCCCAGTGGAGCTACGAAAAGAAAAAGTAAACAGAAAAGGGAAGAGGGAAGAGGGAAAACCAGCTTCTGTGAGTGATTTAGATTGCAATGGTAAGTACTGCCTATTTATCTACCAGTAGCGAAGGGTGAATTTTGTTTTTTGAAAGAACAATGATAACCTTCAATACATGAAAATACCTGATCACGTATTGTACCGAGCAATAATAAGGGCCCCAACAAATAATTTTGATACAGGGCCCCTCCAAGGCACGCTAAGCCACTAGCGTGGCTTATCAAAAACTGATGTGCGACCACATTGAAACTCGTTAAACCAATTTTTGACAGTCCCCATCAAAGGAGAAGAGTCATCGTACACGGAATCCAAGGGCTCTTTGATTGAGAAATTGCTCTCTTTCCATTTTTCTAAAATCCGCGGACACGCCCGCTTCCACACGTGTTCAAAACAAAACCACGAGTCCGATTCGGCTGAAATTTCGACAGAGCCGTCTACGAGAATGTACTACACGATAGTAAATTTCTCTTGCGATAGTGGCACCATCGGGCGGTGAGGCTAAGTACTTATCGGACGGCCTGCGTATGACTCCCACATTCCAAACGTGACCTTTATATAACAACACGATGATGAAGTGACTCCTGACAGCAAATTCTGACGTCCGTCACTCCTGGACACACTGACCCCCAGACTTCTACCCATCCCTCATACATTCTTCCTTCCCAGAACTTCCTCTCCTTCCTTTCCTAAAAATACTCCACACAGGATCCCCAAAGATGCCATAGGCCCTGAGGGGAAATATTTTTCTTAGGGTTTCCCATGTAGAGCTAACGTACTCATTTTGAAATTATTTCAATAATTAGGAATTCAAATGAAAACACTACTTAAACTTTCACTAAAACCATTTTAAAATTTTCAATGTACAATTTTTCAATTTACAATGTAGACAAAATGTGTAGAAAATATCCAATCTTACATATATATTTTTTAATTAAATCTGTGGATTTAATTTTTTTTTAAATGAAGCCATACTAAAAAATGCAAAATCATACAAAATCATGTGTTTTTGTTTTGAAAATTTGATCGCTTAGAAGTATTATAGATGCTTCAATTAAATACTGCGTGTAGAACATATGTTGGCCCGTAAAAATTTCGGTCATTTTTTTAATAAGTCCTTTAATAAATCTAAAAAAAATAAAGTGTTAGGTCTATAAAAAATACTTTCAAGTGCAAACTCTCCTATTTATAAACCCCTTTTCGGATATGGTTTTTTGTAATTTATTTATTTATTTTTTTTATTTTTTTTTTTTTATTATTTAGGAAACAAACAGTCATACAAAATGATAATATAACAAAGAACATTCATATGTTGTAGACCAATTAAGTTTCATTGAGTTAAAATTTTGATATAGTTTTTTTACCTATTCAACTTATGTGACAAAAAAATTAACATAATAAGGAAAAACATAAAAAAGAAAAACATAAAACGTAATAAAGAAAAAAAGTAAAGTTATTAACAAACATAGTTATACTATTTACTACAGATAATAATATTATAAATTTTCACAAAAAAGAAAAAAAAAAAAGTATTTTAAGTTATTAATATATTAAGCTGCATTTTATATGATTTCAAGTCATGGTTGAAAATGTCTACATCTCGTAAAGCATTGTAAGTTTCACAGATACGTATTATTACAGAGTTTTGGGCGTATTTTGATTTACTGTGTGGTATTCTAAATAAGTCGTTCTATTTTTTTTTATTGTATAGTGTGGCAAATTCAGTTACTTTTATAATTATCGTAATCAAAAATGATATTTAGGCTCGAACTTTGTAAAATAAAATAAAATATCCATTTTCGCGTTGCTATTTTACAATACGGCCGGCAGTCGACGAATTTGAATTTTCAAAAGTGGACCCTATGCCGTCCACCGAAGGACTACAGACCTATTTTTGTGTCAGTTCCGCCCCGGCCACAACGGGGAATAGACACCTTGGACTCCGCGCCGCTTGGTTCCTTGAAATCAATTTTAAATTTCCATTTTATTACAATAAACAATGCTTAAAAAAGGTATTAATGTTTTTTACAGGCCTTTACAATATAAAGATGTATTTTTTTTTCTCAAATACCTTTTCCAACCTTTCCAAAAGCTTTTCTCAAGTATTTTTAAACTCCTCCTATAAAGGGGCGTGAATTCCGAATTCGATTTTTTCTTGGACTATTGGATCGCCTTAAATATAATATTTTGTATTCAAATAAATTAAAGAACTCTCTCAGTTAATTTGTAAACATGAAAAAATTGGTCATCGTTATGTGATACAAAAGTTTCATTTGAAAGGTCTAAGTCCAACCAATATCGAAGCTGAGCTTAGATTCTACTCTGGGAGAGTCTGCTCCTTCGTTTACAACAATAAAATATAAACGAGGGCGTACGAGCTGCCGAGACGAACATCGCAGTGGTCGACCAAATGAGGTGACCACGCCAGAAAAGGTAAAGAAAATCCACAAAATGGTATTGAATGACCATCGATTGAAAGTGCGCGAGCTAGCAGACACAGAATGCATTTCAAAAAGTGCTGTACATCGCATATTGAAAATTTGGACATGAGAAAGCTGTGCGTAAGATGGCTGCCGCGTTTGCTCACAATGGCCAAAAACAGCGTCTTGAGGATGTTTCAATCGAGAGTTTGGCGATGTTTCACAGCAATAAAGCCAAGTTTTGGCATCGATTCAAAACCATGGATGCGTCCATCCAGTGGCGTAGCGAGGGGGGGGCGGAGCGCCCCGGGTGCCACCCGACGGGGGGGGTAACACTCGGTCGGGTGGCACCCCCCTAATCACAATTCTCTAGCCACACCCCCAGGACAGACCAATTTTTATATGAGTCGAAATTAGTGTTCGTCAACTTTAATGGGGGGGGGGGGTGACATCATCCACGTTATCCGTCCTATCCACCCCGGGTGCCACCCACGCTAGCTACGCCACTGCGTCCATCACTTTACACCTGAGACAAAAGAACAGTTATAACAATGGACTAAAAGGGGAGAATCGGCTGCAAAAAAGGCAAAGACAGTTCCATCAGCAGGCAAGGTCATGGCATCAGTTTTTTGGGATGCTCATGGGATAATTTTTATTGATTACCTTCAAAAAGAAAAAACCATCAACGGCGAGTATTATGCGAATTTATTGCAGTGTTTGAGTGATGAAATCAAGAACTGCCGCATTTGGCGAAAAAGAAAGTTTTGTTTCATCAAGACAATGCACCAGTTCAAACATTCTATATCCCGATGGCTAAAATCAATTAATTAAAGTTCGAATTGCTTCCTCACGCACCCTATTCACCAGTTTTAGCCCCCTTGCATTATTTTATTTTCCAAACTTGAAAAAATGGCTCGGTGGTAAAAGATTTGCCAACAGTGAAGAGGTGGTATCTACGGTTGATGGCTATTGAGGTGCTCGACGGTTCTCACTATAAACAGGGAATCGAAGCTGTTGAACAACGCTGGGAGAAGTGTGTTGAGCTGAAAGGAGACTATGTTCATAAAACAAAAAACATTTTCCCAAATTTTTTGTGTTTTCTTTGTTATGTCGGGTACTTTTGGGACAACTCTCGTAGCTATAAAAGATCATTTAGTTTTGGCCTATTTCAGCATATCGCTCACCATGCATTCCCAATGTAATAGATTATAATAAAACAAACAAAAAACTTCAATGTTTTTGCCACCGCCAGCCGCATACTAGTCATTAGTAAAGAATGGGTACTTTTCTATAAAAAAACCACACAAAACCAATACCAACTTTATACAATACATATACCCATCAAAGTAAAAAAACATCATTCTTGTTTACCTATATTCAATGTAGCAAAAACTCACCACTATGAATATTAACCACTATTATACCACATCGGTCAGTGGTTGAGTGGGCATAGCGCTTGGGTCCCACCCGGGCGTCGCATGTTCGATTCCTCGGCTGGCTAAGTCCTCCATCACAACACAAGCAACATTTTCGGCTTTCTGTGGTGGTAGTAGGAGATTTTCAAACATTGTTGGGTTATTCGTAACCTGGGAATGTTTGTCTTTCTTTTTAAAAAAAAAAAAATTATGGTAGAATATTATACCTATGTACATGGTTTATTAAGATAAAATAATGTGTGACTTTGCAATAGTTTAATTTTTATTTCAAATAATTTTTATTAATTGTTCGGTCTTTCTTTGCGGGTATTTAAATGTATTTGTACTTTTCTAAACTTTAATTCTATCCGGTTATCCCTTATACAACATATCTCAACAGAATCCCCTAAATGTGTGGTATTAATTTAGACAAATAAAAGGAAAAATCTTATGGTTAACTTTGTTTTTACTCTTCTGAAAAATTATCCTTTTGGACTTATATCCAATACCCACCTCATAATAATTGCTGCTTGACTTATTTATATACCTATCTATACAAAATTATAAATAATAATAAATGCCTAATCCATATAGCCCCAATATGAGTTGTTAACATCTGATATCTACCACAAGTTCAAAATACTTCTTCAAGAACCCTCTGGAATCCAGCTAAACACGGGCATCCTTCAAATTTTTCCAGGTTTGGCGATCCAGGGTGGCTCTCATTCATCTGAAGCCTGTGGTCTTCTTTCCTAGCGAAGGACACAAGCAGTCTCCATTTCATTTTGTTGGCTCTAAGTTTCTATGTTTCCACACCCTACAGATATGTGGAGAAAATCAGCACCCAAATAAGATATGTTAAGTGTATCATTGCCTTTAAAAAATTGTTTGGACCTACTTGAAAAAATATTTATGTTACTAAGTTCAAAGCAAAACATTGGTGAAGGGTCTGACTGTACAATTCATGCAACAAAAACAAACTAAACATAGAAAACCATTCTCAATAGGAATATACTTTGAGAATCTTTCATTGTTGACCATCAAATTAATAATGTGTTTATTACATTCAAAGGTATTATTTATTATTATTAATTTATTATTCTCCTGTTTTCCTTAATATCACTATAACCACTGGAACATTGGCTATGTAACCAATTTCAGCCTTGAGCGCTTGGAAAGTTATCGCCCTATTTCCAAAAATCATACCTCCGAATTTAAACATAAACTGCCTAGTCTTATGCATTGTTAACACCGTTTCCGAAAATACAAATAGGTTGGCGACAACACTGACTGAAACATTAACAAAGTCAAACTGTAAGGAGGTACCCTACATCCTGCGGCCCACCAACAAATTGAAAAACAACCTGCTGGCCGATGCATGACTTCTGGGATTGTCGACGAGTCACGTTTTCAAATTTACCGCACTTCATACAATGGCTTTTCCTTCTTCCTTATATATTTTGTATTCATAGAGCCTAAAGCATGAATATGTTGTAGAAGCCTACTTTTTTCGGTACCTACTCTAGATTTTGAATTTTTGCCCCACCCTAAATCAAAACCTGGCTACGCCCATGGGTAAGGGCCATAAATGAACTAATACCGTAAGGACATAAATAAACACCGGTAGGGGTTAGGAGTTATTATTTCTAAGGAGGAATATCTACAGATAAGATTTCATTAATTTATCCATAATAACTACGTGTGGGCCATGCCAAGCGTGGTGATACAGTTTTGGTGTCCTCGATAAGCATTATTTTATGAAAAATATATGAGTTGAAGCCTTCGTAAATTATCTTCAAAATGTTCAAGACAAATGAAGCGCAAGCCGACAATTTTAATAACTGCAAAAAAATAAGATGGAAATTCAAACAACAGAATTATATACTGATTTAAGTTATGTTGAAATAATTATTAAATAATAATATTAAAAAAAGGTAAGGAACAGAAGACAAATAACGCGAAATGTTTAACACATTTTGATTTAAAGCTACGTATATATTTTAGTAAATATTATATCAAAGCGGTATAGTTTTATTATGATGATAATATCTAATTTTACAGATAGTTTTGATGCATTTCGAGCTTTGAGTTGTCAAAAAAATTTGAATTGACGTTTAGGGTTTAGGTGTTATTTTTAAATTCAACTATAGATGGCGCTGGCAGTACGGGCACGCGGCAGTAGGGATGGCCCAATAATCGCATTATAAGGTGCTAGAAAGGTACTTAACTGGTTATCAATTTTATTTTTTTATTTTATGCGACCGACATGTGTGGGTCAAAGAGGCTATGCAGGATTGGTATATTTATGGGCTATGCGCTGTGCCCAACAGGGCTCTGGCGCGAGTAATGGCGACCCTAGGGCCTAGTCTCTATCTTTTATTAACCTCAGTTAGCGCGTTAATTACGTCACAAACACGTATTTTGACAGCTACGCTAATTAGAGTAACTGTCAAAATACGTGTTTGTGACGTAATTAACGCGCTAACTGAGGTTAATAAAAGATAGAGACTAGGCCCCCCTGTCAAAATCAATAGAAGCCTAGGTAGGTGATCACTGTAATCAATAATATAATTTGGAAGATTTGTGTGTTTGTGAAGTATCGTTTTATGAAACATAATCTCAAGGGACATTTGTTAAAAATGTTAAATATAAGTGTTAAATATTATACTTTATACCTTGGCAATTCGGCGCCCGGAGCGGAGTGCTCCAATTGCGCCCGCCTATGGCCGGCCCTGCAAAGAGAATATAATTAGCTTTTATTATGTTGTCGGTGGTCTTGCGTTCGATTCCCGAAAATGATAAATTTAATAATGTGTCTCGTTTAATTTAACAATATTAAGAACGATTTTAATAAAGATAACAATATTAAACAGAAAAAAAAAACAAATTAAAAAGAGGGAGTATATTTTCCACAGAGAAAGTAAAGGTGCAAAGTTCGGGTCTCCGTCTTAACTGAAACTTTTTCGGTGTGTTTTTCTAAATTTCACGTTGTGTAAATGATACTAATATTTTTTTTAAATTAACATCGCAATGACGCTCAAAGCTTTCTCCACCAACTAAATTTTTACTGAAAAAATGAGTAAAATATTATCTCCTAATTACTAATCTATTTATTATTTGTAATAAAAAAATTAGAACATTCATTCTGTTTTTCTTTCGCTCATCTTAAGCTGTCCGCAGACTTGATTTTTTATCTTTCAGTCACTATTTCAACCACATCTCAGTCGTCTGACCATCCATTCCAAGCCCACGGTTCGATCTCTTTCCATGTGTTTTCGTAACCGGTGGTCAAGTCATATATTTACCCTATTACCGCTGTCTTATTTACAAAAGTGCCTACAGGAGAATTAATTCGAGATTTTTGTGAGACTGTGTCGTATGACTATCGTGAAGTACACTGGGAATGCAGGCGGGTGCTCTAACAAAATACATTCAAACCTGCGCTATTTAATGATTTGCCTGTACTTGTTAATTATTTGTCACAGTTTTTTAACTGCTCCGCATATTCAATCGACCGTCCCTAACTATAACAATAAAAATCACCAAGGTTCGTAGAAAATCCGTTTTAACAATGTTAGCTCGTTGAGAGGGTGACCGGACAACTCAGAATGAAATCAACTCAGAACCTCCTTTGAAAAGTAATTAAAAATGATGAAAAAAAGGTTAAATAGATTACGTTAGGTTAGAGTTATGAACATGAATTTTCAAAGAGATGTTGGGTCGACTTGATTCTGAGTTGGCGTGGAACCCATAGAGAGGGTAGATTGGTTAAAAAACCGTGACATAGCTTAAAGTCTATATTCTACTGGGTGATTTGAATTAACAACAATACAACCGGAAGCATTTTACTTCAAGCTGCGTCACGCGTTCAAATTTTGAAAGCGGCCCGTACGAGCTAATTTTGTTAAATGCATTTTCTACAAACCTTGAAAAGTCACCATCTACATGAAACTAATCTTTTACCGGGAGATCAGGTGTCTAACTTCTAACTCGCGGGCAGGCAAGGAATCGACTTTTATGGATCTAGGAGGTGGTTCTTTAATCGACAGGTACAATCCGATCTATGCCCAGCGCAGGGATTAGTATATTTAGATTGTGGGACTTTTCTGCGTAGGGTCTTACAGCATTTAGTTTGTCAGTTCCATACCGGTCCACAAGGAAGCCGCCTAAAATTTCGTCGTTTCATGCACCCTCGCAATATTATAATAAAAAATAAGTTAACACACGGTGATATACACAACTTAACTCAATATTTTGATACCCACCAAATCTTTTTTTTTACTCATTGCCACCATACACAACATATTCCTAGGCAATGTGACTAACAAGATAAGGCAAACTAACAATGGCAACTTTAATATACATTTACCTAAAGTTAAAATTGTATTATCTTTTGCACGATAACGCAAATGTAATGAAGAAATAAATAAGGTAAAATTTCGAAATCACTGGACACGCTTATAACGATTTAAAAAAAATTAAGTACTGTAAAAGAAACCCTTTTGAATTCCGAGCGATGGAAAATAATGCATTCAAATTTTCCCTTCTCCTTCCCCTCCCATTACCCCCCGCAACACAATTTACCAAAGTAGGAGATGCCATAGTCTCAGTGGCTCCAGACGCGAGCATTTGGGGCTTTTGTGTAATAATCACATAAAAGAAACCCTATTCTGTCCCAGGGAAGAATAAAATATTAGAAATAAGGTAAAAAAAACAGTTAAGACGTCTCTGGTAGTCCGGGGGGTTAGTATATTTATGGTCCGGGGTCTAGGTACCTACCTGACGCCGCAAGGAAACCGTTACGAAAATATAGCTATCAACCAATCTATTATGTTTTCTGTAAATATCTATGGAACACCATAATTTGTCATCCATTTCTGATTACCTAAATATCGCTTTGTGTTTGGGTTTAATACGGTTTAATTACACCGTCACCAAATTTCACAATGAAATCGTGAGTTTTATTTATTTACCTCGTCGTTCCGCGCATAGTTCTTGCCCAAAACTCCATCAAGTATTGTTGTATTTGCATCCTCAGGGAGTTAGGCATAGATGCGCTGACCTTCGTTGTGATGCACAACAAAGCATCAAATTGACATCTGCCACAATTTTCTCAATAAATGAGTTATTTTATAACATGTATCACATGCAGCCTAAAGCTTTGGACTGGTTTTTCATTTTGAATTGTCAAACATTGCGTTTGTTTATATTGTAAGACGATGGTTGACTTACCATTGAGGACTGTTTTGCTCCCAAATATTTTGATTTTTAGGAGAGCTTCTCGATTTTGGATTATGAAACACTTCTCCGTGTATCCGTTTATCGGTGTATAATGCAACTGAGATGTTTTTGTTCTAGACACACTTGTTTAGTTGGAAGATAGGTAAAATTTGCCAGCATTCAGTTAAAGATGAATGACCGGGACATCCCGAGCGTCCCTATCACAACTTTAGCAGGGGTAGCGAGTCTCACTGACTGTAAGTATGTCTTGTTGATGGATATTTCATGTCAAATATACTTAAAAATGCATTTGTTGTTATTGACCTAATTATCAATTGTATGAGTATTTTGTATTTGAAATGCTTGCAAATTGGTCGAAATAACATGTAAAGACTTGCTATAATGCGAATATATGGTTTCCAGTACTACCAGTATTGCCGCTGCCTACTCCGTTGCCGCAGACATTGAACAACAAGTCCCAATTGTTCCACCCGCGAGTTGCGGAAGAAGCGGCCATCCTGTTGGCGACGCGTGATGAGACGTTGGTCTCCTTATTAGTTCAGTCCTTGATGCAAACTTCAGCTGACCACATGTTGGTGTCATTTTATCTGCTTTTTCATTTTACAAATTCATTTTCTTTCCTTTATCACCTATATTGTTTTCTCTTTTTAGAGAACTTAAGGATGACAATGTCGGGATGGACCTCAACATGGTACAAAGGCAAAACATGCCTGAACTTCTTAATGGCATTCTGGAATTAAATCCCAACGTATTCAATGGGCCGCAAGCCAATAGGTGGAATAATCATAATTATACTCCAAAGTTCAACGGCCTTTCTCCTTCCGGTAATTACGCCCAGTACTCTCCGCAGAACTCTGTACAAAGCAGTCCCCTTCCTTCCCCCGGCGCCTCGGCTTCTCCTCTGGTGTCTCTGCCCTGCATCCCCGTTCCCACCTACCCCCCTGCCTCTGCCCCCACCCACCTCACGAGCAAGCCGTCCAACCCTCTCTCCTTCCAAACTTCTCCCCATGTCACTATGCCTTCCCCTCATGTTAATATAGCCTCCCCTCCTTCCCAGAGCAGATTCCTCCACCCCATGACCTCCACACCGCAGAATCACATTGCCACGAACTGGGATTCCAATGATGCGCTGCTTGACTCGATGCCCCAACATTCCCAAACTGTGAGCAGAGCATCCGTCATTACAGAGCAGAAAACATCGCACCACATGCAAGTGTCTCCTATGCAAGTGTCACCTATGCAAGTGTCACCCAATGTGCAGAATGGTGGATATTTTAATTCTCCTCTACCCTGCAATGATCCATACAACAATCAACACCAGCAGACAATGAATATTATGAATATGAGCCAAGATAATGATCCTCTGTCAATATCGCCGCAGCACCAACCAAACCTAGAACCACAGCCAACTGTAAACATCCAAGAAGAACTCTTCAGGAGACAAGGTATGCTGATTAAATCTTTTTTTAATATTTAAATAATGGATTATGAATCGGGAGCGAGCCACCAATGAAGTTGTAGGTAACCTTGTTGTTTCAGCACAATCTCCGGCGCAAGCGAGTGTAGCCCCTTCTCCCCTCCACCACCAGCCGCCGGTTCCACTTCCTGTGCAGCACGAGGCTTACGTCACGCAGCCTCCTCCAGAGCCCATGGAAGTGAAGCATGAAACTCCTGAACCTGCCAAACAAATCCCCGCAGTAGTTACCCGTCTTCCAATTGTAAAGTTAGATAGAATGAATTTGGAAGTAAGTGAAACTGCTACTAATAAAAGTGAATTAATTAGGTACCCAATTAATAAGAATTTGTCTATGCAAACTCTGAATTTTTTCCCTCCTTTTTTTAAAAAAAAAAATCTGAATCTCTGGCCTCTGGCCTGAATCTCTGGTTAGTAGGTAGATGAATTGAATTTTCTGAATCCTGTATAAAACTGAAATCAGCATTTATTGTCCAAAATGAATGATGTTTACGTAATTCACTTGAACAAGTGTTTTCTTCGTTAAAATCTATAAATTAATGTTTTTGTTTCTTGCAAAATAATTATAATTTATGTTTTCAGGAGGCTTTGATGAAAAAATATTCAACACCAGAAATCAGACAAAAACCCAGTGTTGTGCAAAATGATCCCGATTCAGATGAAGCCCCCTTGAAACCCAAAGTTGCAGATAAGGTTAAGAATGAATTCGATAAAGCAAGAGAAAGAAGTTGGCAAGCAGTAAAACGCAGACATGAAGAAGCCAACAAAAAAGAAGAAGCGTCCGCAACCATCGGTAAGAATCTATGTGATGCCTTTTTTTTTTTTTAATATCTCACTCTGTGAGCATAAATTATTGATTATAATAATATTCTCTATTTCTACTGTATGGTACTAATTTTAATTGTCATATTTTTGTAACTTTACTCACGTTCTACGATTCAACCATAGTATCTGTCATAAAAGTGATTTTTTAACATATTATTGTTTCATTCAGCTGACTTATATTATGTAGTAGGATTTATGTGTTTAAGTTTTCAAGTTATTTATTTGCATGTTTTTCTTTCAGTAAAACCAAAATTACGAAAGGTAGAAAGGCGGCTTGTTCCTGTCATAGAGATGTTATCTGTAGACGAACTTATGGAAACCAATACTTATCAACGTTTCAATAGATTGATTGATGCTGTATTTGAAATGACCGATGATGAGAATTTCATAAATGATACAGGTAAATTAAATATCTATTAATTATTATTGAAAGCAGTAATAGTAGTAATAAGGTTGAAACCAAGTGTTATAAAATTTTTTGTGTGAAGCCCGTGTTGGAATTTTGCAACTCTACCAGAATAAAATCATGTATGAAGCATATAAATAATATAAACATTATATGTGATAAAAGTCTTCCCCACCTTCTTATCTATCTCCTTGCCTTTCGTGTGGAAGAATATATTGTCAGAAGGAAACTTTCGCTTTGGCACTGGAGTTGCGCTAAATGTTATTTTTTTGTAATGATTTGTACTAATGTGAAAAACTGTTTTTTGTTATGTAATAAAATACATTCAATTTTTACACACAAATCTGCACTAAATGGCCCAACACTGACTAACATCTGCCGAGCGATTCCGTATCTTTTGTGGGATCGTTATTGGATAGCGGACGTAATCTCCTGTCAGATTTGTGTGCTTATGGCTGTTATTTGCTTTTTCTATGTACAACATACATTAAATGAATAAAAAATCTTGCGAACTTACAGGAATTCGTGTTTAAATCGATCTAAACTGAAATATGTGACAGTAAATATCACACAAATCTGACAGGAGATTACGTCCGTTTTGTAATAACGATCCCACAAAAGACACGGAATCACTCGGCTGTTTATTTCCTATTAAAATCAATTAATAGTTTTTTTTATCACTGACTAAAAAATTCAATACTTACACAATATTGTCTAATCCTGATAATGTTTAAACATCTCTTCACTGAGAGAAAAGGTTGACCTCTCAGACCTCAGGCATATTTTGTCAGAAGGTCAAAATATTTTCGCTTAGCAATAAAATCCAAAAAAAATATTTCTAATTGTATCCGAAAACTAAAAACGGTTTTTTGAGAGGTGACACTACACTATGCTTTTAAATTTTATTTTTTGAAATAATCATATAATTTTTAAAATATATAAATTTTTAATGCAAACATATAATTTTTTTTCAAATGACTTCACCTATGTTTTTTCTTACTCAAATTAGTGGTAATGAAAAAAATAAAATCAAATACACATTTTATTAGACTTACGTTTACAAACGTTATCGTCACCTCGCTTTTTTGTGGAAATATTTCAAGTAAAAATAATTTATTCCCATTCCCAAAGATTAATAATTTTTTTTTCATATTGCGGTCGGAAACTTTGGTTTCATAAAGGTGTACATTTTGATTATTTTGTGGTTGCCTTTTAGATTTGAATATAAAGTGTGATGTTTTCTCTTTCTAACAAAAATGTTCAGATAATATTTCTCACCATGATAGTAAGGGAGACACAACGATTTCTACGAGACTTATATGAGTTGTTCCCAAAAACAAACAAATTAACCTGAAGGGTTAATCCAATTAATATTTTCCAATCGTTCAATCTTTATAAATTATACATATTATATGAAGATAATATTGTGCATAAATGATTCCTATAAATGAAAATATTATTTATTATTTTGGGAATGCACTGACAATATTTATTAGAGATACATATATTATCAATTATTTTGGTTGTATGTTTAATAATTTTTAAATTTGACCGAACTTTGTTATTAATAATTTTTTTTAGATGGATGTGACATACCGGAGGAGTCTCTCCTGCCCCGTTATCAGATCCAAGAGCTGTGTGCTGAAGCAGCTAAGCTGAAGACCCTCGGAGCCATGGAGGCGTTCCCTGCGGACAGACTGGTTCGTCTCCTTAACATCCTGGAGAAAAACATCCGCGCTGGAGAACGCATATCCCCGCTCGGTGACCCTGTGAGCTTATTTTTATTTCTTTCCAAAATTAAAATTTAGCAACAAATTTTAGGGTGTAATTTATAACTTCCCCGAACCCTGCCTCATCTCGAGGTGATATAAAACTGGCAGTGGAAGAGGATGGAGCATGCTGAATGATGTAGAAATGAGATCCATGTGTGGTAAATACATATACTGTATCTGAACAATTAATTAAAAGCCGAGCCTTTTTGGCTTAACAAATTTTCGGATTTCTGTAATCTTTAAGAAATAGCTGGATTTTCTGAATATTTGAGGGTTGAACATTTTTTGGAAATTTTTAACGTAGATGCTACATATTGTAAAATTTTATTCTTTTTACCTTTCAAATCAGATAATGTGGATTTCCAATGTTATATGCCCTCACTAACTTCGTATAACTCTCCACATTCCCGGTATATCAGTTGTTTTTAAGCTTGGCTTGGTTGGAATGTTGAGCTTAGCGTAGTTTAGTACACAGCTCCTTACAGGTCGTAAGCATAGATATCACCAATATTACACATTTTGTCTATCATAGAGGAACGTGTTTCTTTTTTCTTTGTGAAACCAAACTATTGTCATTGCGATGTTTTAAAATGTCAACGACCGCAGACTATTCTTACATGGGTTTAATTTATGAATTGATTTTAGATAAAGTTCCCCACTTCAGTCAGCATGGTGCTATATGCGAGGATTATAATTGAAAATAGTTTCTGTTGCAGTCCGTGAACTATTCATGAAATTATGACGAACTAACCGTTGAAAACAAACTGTTCTCTCTTTGGAACTTTTGAAATCTCTCTTATACCTTACCAGACCGTATTATGTTGAATATCATCATTTATCAAATAATATCATAGTTATTCCTCACCGCTTGATGAATCATCCTAGTCCATACTGATAAAAGTAGGCAATTTATGTAAGTTTCGGTGAAAATTACAATTTTTCCTTCAATAGTTAACGTTTTTTGTTTTCCATCCACACACCCTGACCTTTTTACTTGGTGGTTAGGATTAGTGGAGGTTCTGATTACAGTGGGTGAAAGGGGTGTTTACAAGGTTTGGAAATGTAGAATGGATTTACGGAGAAAGGAGTGCCAGGAGAATATATAAAGCGAAAGGGAATGGCGGAAGCAGTTGTGGACACCCAAAGAAGATGTTGCTCAACAGATGACAGTGAATGGAATACTTGACTCAGGTCATGTCAAGGGTCAGAATAACAGAAGAGTATGTATGAGACCTTAAGGAGTGTGTAGCGGTTCATCCTCTCTGCCTACCCCTATGGAACTGGAGCGATGTTAGTGTTAGGTGGTTTAAAATATACATTAATTTTAAATACATGTAGTTCATTAATTTGTTCCACCAATAGCCGCCTGCAAAGTTTATCAAGATGTAGTGAGTAGTCATTCCTTGAAAAACGATCTCCAAGTATGAGCTCTAGGATTTTACAACATAGGTGTAAAACATTATTGTTTATTTTGTTTGTTGGATGGATTTCCAGGATGACAGTGAAGACGTGCGGCTGATGTGGATGGAGACGACACTAGAGCGGGTGATGTCGGCGGCGGACGCGTGCCTCACGGCTCTCTATATCATGACGGCGCCCAACATGCCCAAGCGGGTGGTGCTCGAGGACGTAATCGACCGCATCATCATGTTCACCAAGTACCAGCTGCACAACACCATCTACTGCTCCTTTGATCCTGTCTATAGTATACAATCTACCTCAAAAAAAAAAGGTACGAAACCTTCACATACCTTTTTAATACTGACCCGTCATTGCAAATGCAAAACTATCCCAGCGGTCGCAAACTGCGTCTCGCGATGACTATACATGCAGCTCTTCAACGAATGGCATGTTTCAAATACAAATTATTAATAATATTTCATAAGTCAAAACATTCTTGTGAGAACGGTAGGGGAAGATTGGCACCATTCGTACACTTTTTACTCTTTGATTTTTCAAAAATTGATAATTAAAGATAGATTGCTCAATAAGTTATTATAACATTCAGCATACATTCCGCTCCTTATTCAAAAAGTTTGAAGTCAATAACTTTTAAAATAAATCAATGGATTGAATTTTAGCAAAAGCTGACAAATGTCCGAATCTACCCCACTAACGGGGTACATTCGTACATGGGTAGGGAAACGTTAATTGTGACTCTTCTTCAGTAAAAAATACTTGGTGACTTGTGTATTTAGACTGATATGTACTGCGGCTCATGCCATCACCATCAGGATTATCTTTTATTTTCTTTACCCGACTCTCCAAAATTGAAGCCTTAATATTATTTATTTTCTGTGATATAATTTTCTTTTCAAAACATCTTTTATTACCGCAGACATATATTCTTAATTTATTATTGTGCACCTAGTCTCTTCCTTCTTATAATTCTGGACCATTTTTGCAAATTTTCTGAAATAAAAAGAAATTTCTTAATACGAATGTGCCCCTGGAGAAGGCGTACAAACATGCCCCGAAGGTCAAAAATAACAGATTTTTACCGACAGAAATCACGCAGAAAAATCCACAAAATAGATTACATTATTTATTATCTTGATTGTAGTCACTTACCATTGAGCAATAATCTATAGAATTTGACGCCTCACTAAAGCACAAAACATCCAACAACATCGACCAAATATTTACTTTGAGCATGCGTAAACACATTACGCCCTCTCGTGTCGCTGGCAGCGGCCGCACTGGCGGCTGACTTCGTGGACAACTTACGGTCGCCCGCGCCTTCAGTCACACGCAAAGCTGCAATAAATACGCTGTTCTAACAAGCTGTAATATTGACTGTATGAAGCTTCCCCGTGTATAAATGATGCCAATCTTCCCCTACTGTTCTAATCAACCAGATTGCGTTGATGGTGGTTACTCTGGTATGCCCCTCCGAAGTTTCCCATCTATCTCTTCAGCGGGTAGGCGTTTTGAATTTGACAATATTTTACGGTTTTTCAAGATATTTTAAATAGTGCTTGGTTGGCATTCCTCATTAATTATTTTATTGCGTATCGTTTATTTGTAGACAGTTAATATACCTCTCTAATATTTGCTTGTCAAACATTTTTATATTGTGTAGCTTGCGCTCATTGCTTATGCTGTATTTTTGCAACTGTCTTTATTTTTATAATTATCTATACATATAAGTGTGTTCATAAGTACTTCGATTTGTGATTGAAAGCGTCAGTTAGTTAAAAAAAAATTGTATTATTGAAAATTGAATACATATTGTTTTGATAAAAATTACATACGTTTTCAATAATAAAAATATAATTTTTTCAATAAATATTAATTACTATATTGTGCAATATACAGTTTTATTCAGTATATCTACCTAGTTTTAACCAATTTCTAAAAACAGGGTTTTTAAAAAAAATTGGCATTCAAAATAAATCTAATCATACTGCTAATAATCGGCTCTTTTGACTAGTGAGTTTGCCGACCACTGCCCTAACTGATTATGTATACAGGATGTACAGGACATGTTTTAACCAACGATTGCTGAGCTTATTTGGAGTCAAAACTGTAAAAGGCATTTTGGTCTCTGGTGACATTTTTTTCAATTATCTTTATTTCTTTCACATGTCGCCATCCCGTTCTCATAGCATTGGACGCTAACGGATGGATGGTGCATATCATCGCATTTTTGAAATTGGCCATTCAATTGATATATATAACACTTTTTCACTATTGTAATTCTCAGGTGACCAGCGCAAGAAGCGTTCGGGCCACGGCAACAGCACCCTCAACAAGGAGAAGGGCATCCACGAGCTGTACAGCCGGCAGCACGAGAGCGTGGCGCTGCTGGCCGAGTTGCTGGCGGGCGCAACGCTCACGGACACCACCGTGCTGCACGCCAGCTCTATGGGTGTCTCCCCCTTCTTCGTGGAGAATGTGAGCGAGCTGCAGCTGTCTGCCCTCAAGCTGGTCACCACGGTTAGTCACTGCTGGTTACTATCTAGATCAGATTAGTACATTCAAGACATCACATTACAACCCGCAGCAATAGAATGCTAAATCCTTTGGGATGTCCTCTCACTAAGAGCTCCCTTGTCATAAGTCCTTCTGTTACATGCGCCGTTTATGAGAAAGCGGGAGAGATTATATCGACGGTCCCGAAGAACAATGTCGGATGTGCGATTTTGAATTTTTGCAGTATCGTTTTTTGCAGGAGCTTTTTAAAGTATCGTTTCTGCATGTTTACTGTTTTTGGTATCAAGAAATGTAGTGTTGTTTTGATCTTTGATACTTCATCTCATTTCATTCAAAAATCTGAAAATACAGACTTTTAAATCAACAAAATAAGCCAATAAATATGCCAACAGAACGATTTTCAATTTTTGTCAGATCCGACATTGTTCTTCAGGACCGTCGATATGTAGGATTATAGTATGCCGTTAACGGCACTCCACTTTTTATGTTGAATATTATAAATTCTAAGATTCTATCAGATATCTAAACTATAAATTGCTAAAAAATAAAAATGCAGCCCTATCACCATAACATGAATACATTTTTCCACTGATTTTCATATTTGAAGTTCTAATTTATGTTCTCAAAAATAACTTATTACAGTATTTAAAGTTCGATCTCCGAGGTAGCCCGGAAATGTTAAGGTGTTCAGTATATATAAAGTATTTAACGAAGATAAATCAAATATTAAAACATAGAAATCGATAAAGTTATGGCCTTTACTAAACTTTCCATTCGCATGGTGAAACTTTTTTTTTATTTAACCACTGGAGCGACAGCGCAATTTAAAACTCTTTTCTCCGATGGCTTGAGATTTTTTTGGTGATCATTTTGAATGTTTTCTACACACATTAAAAAAAAATCATGCCTCCGTATTTTAATACGCAGACATACAAACTTGATTATAGTTCTATATAGCCAATGAATTCACCCATCTTTTGTCGATTATCACATATTCGTAGGAATTATAAAAAAAAATTATAAAAAAGCGTAAACTTCTACTTAATTACTTACAAATACGGGAAAACTTGCCAAAATTGCCATCAAAGCAATCCGAGGTATTTTACATAGTGCCATATTGTGGCAAAAAGCGCTCCAGTGGTTATTCAATTTTATTAATTGCATTACATTGGTGTACTGTGCCTGTGTCACTAGGAAATCTTGTGTTGAGAGCGGGCACAGTTTTTAATACAAATAACAACACAATATTACATTTAAAATAAAAGACAATCGGCATCATAAAATAGAACCTAATCATTAAAATAACAATTGGTAATTAATTTGTGTGTTTGAAACCAAGAATGATTACTTTTGCAGATTTTCACAAAGTATGAACAGCATCGAAGGCTACTGCTAGACGACATCTTGGCTTCCATCGCCCGCCTTCCCAGCACCAAGAGAAACCTCCGCTCCTACCGACTGAACTCGGAGCAGCACATCCAGATGCTGACAGCGCTGGTGCTCCAGCTCATCCAGTGCGTGGTGGTGCTGCCCGAGAATCTCGACAAGACTGACAAGGAGAAGGTGGAAGGGAATGAAGACAGTTCCGTCAGTAAGATGAGTCAGGTAAATAAGACTTTTTAATTCTTCCCTCATTCAATCCCTCTCCCTCTCCTACATGTTCATTGTTCATACGTAATGAGGAAGGAGAGAGGAAGGTTGGGAAGTGCCTGATTGTTCAGATCCAGTCACTTAACACAGATATTGCCATTTCAAGAAACATTTTAATTCTGAATGGCCTGCTCTCGCCACGGTCATGCTGGAAATATCTTGTACTCTGATTAACAGTATTGGTACAATAATCAGTATGTTTCTAAGTGTGGTTGATATCACATTATTTTCTCTCATAACTTCTACATTTCGTTTAGATTATCTAGAGACAAAAATTAGTTGAAATGTAATTGAAACACAAGCTGTAATCAAAATTTCTATGATTTTTTCATTCAGGAATAAATAAAGTACAGTGAAACCCTCTTAAAAAATTTTCCAAGGGACCGGAAAAAACAAACTTCTTAAGCAGGAAAACCTTATATGTATGTGGGAAAAATTGGGCCAATTTTGGGCCAACGAACCAAAAAAACCAAACTTCTTAAGCCACGAAACGTCTTAAGAGAAAACTTCTTAAGAGGGTTTCACTGTAATTCGCTTTTCAAAAAAGGGAGAAAGTATCGTTAAATGAATCGGTTTGCTTATTAATATAGTTATTTCTTTCAGGTTGACAAAGATTTGTTCATCTACACCAAGTATGACTCTGCAGTTAGCATCGGCGGGACATTTCTTACGTCATTTTTGAACAAGTGCCGCAGTCGGTCGGAGGAGATTGATTTCAGGCCACTGTTTGAGAACTTTGTCCACGATCTGCTGTCCACTGTCAACAAACCAGAATGGCCGGCCACAGAGTTGCTGCTTAGTCTTTTGGGGACAATGTTGGTGAGTACAATCATCATACACTTTGCACTGCATGTAATGTTGTTTGCAACCCAGCCTCAGGGTTTTCTGACCATGTTACCCAGTACTTGAATGTAGTATGACTGTTGGTTCTTTCAGGTAAAATACACTTCAGATAAGACGATGGAGATGTCTGTAAGGCTGGCCTCGCTGGAATGCCTGGGCCTTGTGGCCGCCCGCCTGAGGAAAGACACGGTGCAGTCGCGAGGAAAGCTCAGCACCATGGATCTCATCATCAAGGACATTAAGGCTGAAGAAGAAAAGGACGGAGTCATTGCAGATGTGAGATTATTCTTGTGGTTTTTGTTTAACAACTCACATACTGCCATCCTCATATTACACCTTTTTCCTTGCATTTTCCCTTTTGTTAGCAGAATTGATGAAACTAACAATCATGGCATATCACCGCAGGTATGGGCAGAAAAGATGGAATGTCACACTTTGTGCTACATTTACATTTATTCATCTTATACAGGGTGTCCGGGGGTAAAGTGCATTATCTTCGGGAGGTGATTCTACGCGATGGTAGGAGTAAAAAAGATTTAACAACTTTTCCGAAATTCCAACATCTTTTTTCCCATACAAAAAGACGTACCTACTAAAAATCCTTAGTGTGAGGTACGAACTTACTTACTGAGAGCCTGCCGGCACGATTGTGGCAACAGTGCACGTTGTAATTGGCCCGTATCGTAACAGCGGAAAATAATAAAGCTGGCGGCGCACGCCAGTCTAATTTTATCTTTTTACCACAAAACTACCCCTAAAAGTTGGAATTTATTTATCTTTTTTACTTATAATGTTTACGAAGTTAATGCACTTTACCCCCGGACACCTGTATAATAGGTATTATAGTCACCCTGTTTCAACTTTAGTATTTTCCGTGTCCTCCTAGGTCGTCTTCGACTCCTTCCTCAAGCTTTATACTGTAATATTAATAATTGAGTTGTACGTATGTTGCAGGCTAGTTTAAGTGTGGGTTTAGACGCCGACGAGCAGAGGATACAGTTCTTGCAGCGGGTACTACTGGACTTCTTGGCGGTGAACGGACAGCGGGAGTCAGCCTGGGAATGCGCCCGCCACTTCTACCTCACGCAGTGGTACCGCGACTCGCTCGCCAAGAAGAAAAGCCTCACGCAAACCAAGAAACCAGCGCCACACAAAAGAAAGAAAAAACACAAGGGAGAATCGAGCGATGATTCGTCAGATCCAGAAGAAGAAATTGAAAGAATGTTTAAGCACTCTGAAGGGAAGGAAACAAAGCACGAAATAAGCGCTACGGACAATGCGGACATTTACCGGATGATTGAAAGGCGGAAAGCCTTCTTCATTCAGAAAATCCGGCCCTTTAGGTATCAGGGTGGCAGCCAAGTTCAGGTTATGCAGTCTTACATTGACTATAGCGGAGCAGAGTTAATTGCGCAGTACCTAGCATCAAAAAGAAGTTTCTCACAAAGTTTTGACAGGTATTTGCAAAAGGTGAGCTATTTTCTGTATCTCTAATATCATTACAGTGAAACCCTCTTAAGAAGTTTTCGAAAGGACCGGAAAAAATAAACTTCTTAAGCAGGAAAACCTTATATGTGGGAAAAATTGGGCCAATTTTGGGCCGAGGGACTGAAAAAACCAAACTTCTTAAGCCACGAAACGTCTTAAGAGAGAACTTCTTAAGAGGGTTTCACTGTATTATTATTAGACCTTTACACACAACTGCAGATAGTTCGGTTGCAACCTCTCTTTCTGTTACATGTGTTGTTTATGAGAAAAGTTAAAAATAATCAGAAATGTAGCTTTGAATGGCCACAAATACTGATCATTTACAAATTATGGGATGAGACATCTCAAATTTTTTGTTTCCTTGAGGTAATATTTTGCTAAAATGGCACTATTTTTATTGATACCGAGACAAGTAGCGACAACATTGCGAAGCTCCCTAAGCCATAAGCACTTAAGCCATAAGCACTTAAGCCATAGCCCCATTGTGCTATCTCCCATGTTTCTGATTCACTCGACAGTAGCCCAGATCCTTCATTGAAGTTCACCATGGTTGTCACGTGTTTGGCGATGCCTCCTGATTTCACCTCATGATATTCAATTCCCTCGGGTCATTACTGTCACCAAAGGTGAATCTTCATTCTCTTCACATTTCCTGTAACTATTGGTGCTTTCAACGCCCAACAGCTGCATGTATCTCCTTTGGTTGCTGTAAGTTTTTTTACTTCGTTGAATAGTTTACTAGACCGGGTTCGTTCCAATGTTTTCTTTTGTTCCTGCAAAATGATCCTGTAACAATAGTATTTAACTAATTGCAGATCCTACTGGTCCTGTGCGAGAACTCCATCGCTATCCGCACGCGCGCCATGAAGTGCCTGGCCATGATCGTGGAGGTGGACCCCGCCGTGCTGGGCCGGCCCGACATGACGGCCGGGGTCAATCGTTCCTTCCTGGACCAGAGCACCTCGGTGCGCGAGGCCGCCGTCGACCTGGTTGGCAAGTTCGTGCTGCACCGGCCCGAGCTCATCGACAACTATTATTACATGCTGTCTTGCCGAATACTGGTAAATTACCATTTAATACAAACACTACAACTATTGGAGGGGCTTGAACGCATGTAAATAACATAATACAGTAAAACCCCGTTAATTCAAACCCTGATAATTAAAAAAGACGCATAAATCAAATTTTTTCCCAGAATAATCCTGAGAAAAAAAATTTCATACAAAAAATGTTTTTTTAATTCCAAATTTGTTTTTTTTTTTTTTTTACATTAGTTCGATACGGGAGGCCCTGAGGAAAATAATTTTCCTCAGGTCTAAGTCATCTTAGGGGATGCTGTGTGGAGGGTCTATTTAAGGAAGGGTAGTATAGGAGGTTCTGGGAAGGAAAAAGGTGTGAGTGAGTGTCCTGGAGTGACGGACGTGTGAATCTATCCCTCCAACTGCGGTGCAAAGTCATGAGTCAAGATAGTCCGGCTGGAAAGGTCAAAAGGCCTCCCTCAACCAGTCTCTCTCGATCTTGCCCACCACGCAGCAGGTGGGTAGATGCATCTGCCGCCAAGAATAATAATTTTTTTTTTTTCAAAAATTTCAAGTTACGCGTTTTTTTTTCAAATTATCGGGGTTCGAATTAACAGGGTTCTACTGTATATAAAATAAAGTAATTTATCTGCAAATCAATTGCTTTAGAGAAGCGAACTATGAGTCTAATAACTTTGCATATTCTTAATTTTTTAATCCTAAGTTGAATCGAAAAAATAATGCGTTTTACGTAGGGCTTGTCTGTCTAAGTTTTTGAAGGCTTAATTAAAATATTTTATCTTCAATTTTGGCTGAAAATGAGTTAGGTACTGAAATATACCAAATATAGCCTATATGTATTTTTTTTTTGGGTTCAAATATCACATCTGAACCTACCGTCCCAAAGATATAAACATATTAAAATATACATACTTAAAATCTTCTGGACAATGTTTTTATGAGAACAGATATTGTATCTCCTAACCTTTTTATGACAATGTTGTTAAAGAATTTGCAATACCCGTGGACGGGAAGATTTTTCGCGATTTATAAATCTCATTTGAATTGAATAAAGTGTGACTTAAAAAATATTCAAAGACATAGATTTAATCTAAACAATTATAATAATATAATATGCATCAAGTATAGATGACGCTCGTCTTTTAGGCACCGATCGGTTGGCATGTATACATGACGCTTGTCTCGATTAGGTTAAGAATGAGATGAAAACGTTTAGCTTTGCTGTGTAAAACTTGTTGCTTCTCTATTCATCTACAAGATTTTTGTGTTCAAATTCAGGACACTGGTGTTTCGGTCCGGAAAAGGGTTATCAAAATCCTGAAAGACATCTGCATAGAGTGCCCAGAGTTCCCCAAAATCCCCGAGATCTGCGTCAAGATGATCCGAAGGGTTAACGACGAGGAGGGCATCCGGAAACTGGTGATGGAGGTGTTCCAGAACATGTGGTTCAGTCCGTGCCCCGTGTCCTCCATCAACAGGCACGCCGACCCCACTTCGGACCCCCTCACCAGGAAGGTCCTGAACATCACCGATGTCGTTCTGTCCTCCCGAGATATTGGTTTGGAATGGTTCCAGCAACTGTTACAAAGCGTAAGTCAAACAAAACACTGCTCTTCTTCTGTTATGGTGCCATCTGGTTTTTTTGGCATGTTTTCCTGTAATTTAAAGACTGACAAAAATTAATTAAACAATTTGGTAACACCTACTAACCAAAATAATTGCTACTTACCCTTTTCGAAAATATAAAAATAACGAAAAAGTGATTCAATGTTAACCGAAATTACCAACTTTTGATTGATTTCTCACAAACAAACAGACCAGCATTTAAATTTACAATTATTATTGCGTAGCTACGACACGTGTAATGATTGAACATTTGCCGATTATTAAACTTGCTTTATGGAAGCCTTAGGCTAATTTAGTGTATTCTATACCAATAATCTTATCACTACATACACCAAAACTCTCATTATCTTTCTTTACAGTTATTCAAACCGAAAGAAGACAAGGAAGACTCTACAAAAATTAATTTTAATCCCCCAAAAGCGCTGCTCCTCTCCTGTCAGCAAATTGTGGATTGTCTAATAGAAAATCTACTACGGCTAGAAGAGAATACTTTACCTGAAGGTTTGCACCATTACCATTTTAACATTTTCTCCATAACTGATAAACTTTATGTTGATGATTGGTAAAATGTACTGATGTTGTAATAAGTAATGTGCTTATGTAGAGTTATTTCTGTTTCAGGGGGAGGACAAGAAAATGCCCAGCGACTTGTGGCATGTTTAAGCACATTACATTTGTTTGCTAAAATCAGGCCGCAGCTCCTGGTCAACCACGCACTCACCCTTCAACCGTACCTTAGTTTAAAATGTCAGGTAAGTCAATCACTTTTACTGATAAAGCATGATACAGTGAAACCCTCTTAAGAAGTTTCGTGGCTTGGATTTTTCGGTCCCTCGGCCCAAAATTGGCCTAATTTATTCCCACATATAAGATTTTCCTGCTTAACCACTCCGATACATAAGCGGATATACACAATAATATCACGTGAGTTATTTTAACATTTTTTTATGTTTGCATTAAAAATTTTTACATTTACAAATGTTAATATTTATTTGTATGTATATATGTAAAACAATTTGAAAGCTTATTTCATAACCTTTCAAAAACAGTTTTTAGTATTTGGCTACATTCAGAAATGTTTAATTAAAAAAGCTTTAATTGTGAAGCGGAAATAACACAAAAGTTTTTGTTTTGTAAATACAGTGAAACCCTCTTAAGAAGTTCTCTGTTAAGACGTTTCGTGGCTTAAGAAGTTTAGTTTTTTCGGTCCCTCGGCCCAAAATTGGCCCAATTTTTCCCACATATAAGGTTTTCCTGCTTAAGAAGTTTATTTTTTCCGGTCCCTTGGAAAACTTCTTAAGAGGGTTTCACTGTATGGCATTTCGTTTAAGACAAAAAACTTTCATATTCGCAATAGATCGGAGTGGTTAAAAAGTTTGTTTTCTCCGGTCCCTTGGAAAACTTCTTAAGAGGGTTTCACTGTATATACATAAAGAAATGTCCAGCTTTGTGTTTAACACTTTCTTTGAAGCTGTGTTGAAAAGAGAAATTTCTGCATTGCTCTATGTACAGAGAATTTGTCTTTTGAAATCTGATTTAAACTGATATATGTCGTAACCCTTTAGTTCTAATATGTACAGTGTAACAAATGGCATTTGGTATGAAGGAGACGGTATGAGAGAGCCAGAAGAAAGGACTATAAAAGACGTGAACGTTAATGTTAATAATTACAGTCTCTTGACTATTATTCCGCCTTCCCAATTCATGATTTAATTAATGTTCGAAGACATTACGTTATGTTACTTTTAATGTAGTATATTTGCGGCACGTTCCAGAGTGGAAGATACTCTCTGTATCGCCCTGGTGTAAGACCACCATTCAGAATTGAAACGTTGCTTGAAACAGCATTAGCCGTGTTTGGTAACCATATCTGAATAGCCAGGTACTTCCCCACCTTTCTCTTCCCTATCTCCTTCCCCTCCCCACTACCCTCAGCCTCACAACATACCCCAATTGGGGATGCCATAGTCTCACTGGCTTCAGACGGGAGCAGTTGGGACTCTTGTGAGGTATTCATGTAAAAAAAAAAAAAATACACTTATTAATTTGATGTTGTTTTATTTTCAGACGGCAAGCGACCAACAAATCATTAGCTGTGTGGCATCCACCCTAGAATTAGTGGTACCCCTAATGGAGCACCCCAGCGAACCTTTCCTAGCGCAATTGGAAGAGGACTCGGTCAAACTGATTCTGCAACATGGCCAAATAGTTATAGCCAGCTGTTTGTCGTGTTTAGGGTCCATTGTTAATAATGTTACTAAAAATTTTAAACTTATTAGGGATGTCTTTCAAAAATATCATGGTAAGTTATTTTTTTTTAATATTATTAAAACATTATTCTCTGCTTCAGAAGCCTTTCTAATTTTTGAATTTAACCCAATATGATAATTTTAAAAAACTGACATATTGATAAACCCTTAAATATTTATACCTTATCTACGCATGCATCACATATGTGATCCATCATGTTTCACAGTGTGTCAAAAACTGCCAATTGATGGGATAGATTGCGTAGAAAGGCCAGCATTGTAAAGGTTAAAATAAAATTTTTGCAAAAAAAATCACCAAGTACCATACAAAATATTAATTTGATATTGTCGGAGGGGGGAGGGGAGGTGTTCCAATATTGGTACGGTAGGGGCAGACATACATGATAGTAGTAAAATAAATAAATTTCTTTATTAGATCTATATTTTGAGGGTTGTTCCCACGTACATGTTCTTGATATTTACAAAAAAATTAAATGATAAAAACAAATCTATGAAACTG
The DNA here is from genome assembly GCA_917563855.2 of Limnephilus lunatus. NCBI lineage: Eukaryota > Metazoa > Arthropoda > Insecta > Trichoptera > Limnephilidae > Limnephilus > Limnephilus lunatus. Next base: position 69,083,366 of record OU830598.1, on the reverse strand, counting down.
TGTGGGAAGCTTTGAAGCACTCCATGTGAAGAGTGGCTTCACATGTTTCTCAATTTGTTTGTGCCCTGTTATGACAATTTCGACTTTTTGTTCTTTAATTTTTTTTATGCTCATATTATGAACAATCTGGTCAAATTGTAGGTCAATATCACTTGTCGCTGGCCTAGTTGATGGTCCTTGACTTGCAAAAGTTCTATCCTTTCTGATGAATCACAAGCAATTCTCATCCTGAATGTCAATTGGTCTTATTTATCGCACTGCAATTTTTGTAGTAGAAAAGCGCTATTGACAGCCATGTCGGCACAATTAGCCAGGATTGGAAAATAGCACTTCTTGCTCAGTTCAGTTCATTATTGGAAGATGATAAATGTTTAATTTCAGGTGTATTAGTGCAATGGAAGAATGGATGGCAAACTAATTCGGAATTGATGAGAACTACCAATAGAAGACCACAGTTTCGGCGGGCCCTCTATATCGTGGGGCTTCTGCTGAGGCATTTTGACTTTACAGATCATCATGTTATCCAAGGACTACCGGTAAGCACTATTCTCCAAACCATTCATAATGCTCTCTTCAAGACCCATGTTCACTCTTTCCTCTCCTCAAAAATACCCTCCTTACAGCATCTTCACGGATGACATAGGCTCTGAGGGAAATTATTTTCCTGCAAAATTATTTGTGTTGAGTTAATGTAAAAAAAAGTACATAATAAGTAATTTACCGAAAATTCGACCGCTGCAAATACAGGTAGCTATTCAAAGTAAATTTGTAATAAGACGACTTATTCTCGTGTTAATTTATATTTAGCAGCCAATTACCATCACGGTCGGTCCTGCAAATTCAGATATTCAAACAGAACTCGTAAAAATACAACGTTTCTATGTAAATTGAATTTTGCCACCTATTAATGTCGCAGCCTTATGAAATAATGGAATCAACGAGTGCGCTACACGCACATTTCTTGTGCATCTTTGTAAATACCGCACAACTGCTTCCCACTATCCGGGGCCAGTGGGACTATGGCATCCCCAGTCGGGGTACGTCATAAGGCAAAAGATATTAGAGATGTTTGTGGAGAGAAGATTGTGGTTCCACTCTCCATTTAACAATAAATATGTTTTTTCTTAATCTTCCAGGCCGACATAAAGGACCAAGTGTTCCAGACGATGCTGTTCTTCCTGCACCTCGACGACGAGGACTTCCAGGCGCACACGCTCAAGTCGGTGGGGTCGGTGTGTGTGCGCCACTATGAGTTCATGCTGCAGCCGGAGCTCAAGGAGTACTACCACTACCTGCTCAACTCGGAGCTGTCCTCACTGGACATGAAGGCCGAGGTGCTCAAGAACATTGAGATGTACCTGCTGGAGGAGGAACAGAGGATGATTAAGCAGGATAAAGAATGTAAGACTATAAATATATACATATAAAAAAAAAAATTAAAAAATCATTTTCAGCTACAACAATGTCAATAACGTCATATTTTTCCATCTTAGCACTCTAGCTCACCGAAAACTCACGGACCGCCACTGGTAGCCAACACTTCGTCGCCTTAGTTCGTATTTGTCCAACAGACCATTAGAAAATTTTACAGGAGGGGAAGGTTTTCTTTCATTATTTCAATGAAACATTGTGATTGGTGTAAGATAAAGCTATTTCCATAAAGGTAAAGGTCTCATTAGTCTAAATAATTCTTAGATAAGTGATTAACTATCATTTAAAGTGGAGATTGAACAAAAACTAAAATGGTCTGTTGGACAAAATAAGAACTGAGGCGACGACTTGTATGCACAAAATAATATTTTTTGCATTTTATCAAGAATTATTCTTGAAACCTCCGAATACATTCCAACCATTCTTTATAAAATTGTATGTTAACCCGTCTGCTTGGTTCAATATATTCGCACCTCACAATCCGGAAGCCTCGGTTTCGCGCCAAACCGGTCAAACTGTCACTTTGGATCGAGATTGTAAAATATCTATGCAAGATAGCTCTCACATTTCAAAGACAATAAGAAGCATTATTTCGTTCTCTTTCTGGTTAGAAGAAAAAATACATATGTTTGCGTGAGAGGAAGAGAGATATATAGCTTTTAAAATGTAAGGTCGCTCGAGACGTTTTTGGTCTTATGAAAGTATAACGCGATTACATGTTTTGGGATGTATTTATTCCTAAACAAGCAGACAGATTAAGACTATTTATTAATTTCTATTGTTATTTTGTTCAGGGTCAAAACGATCAAAACAGGAAAATCTAAAGGAGATGGGTGACGTATCATCGGGCATGGCCTCCACTGTGATCCAGCTGTACCTGCGGGAGATCCTGGGCTCCTTCTTGCACACGAGCACCATCGTGAGGACCAGCGCCATGAAAGTCATCCAGCTTGTGTTGGCGCAGGGTCTGGTGCATCCGGTCCAGGTGAATAATTTACATCAATCGCTTCAACTTTCATGGTGGATTCTCAAGCTATCGTCATTCACATTTTAAGTGTACTATTTGTGTATTGTAGTGCCCATTTTTTAGTTTTATCTCACAACATGAAATATTTAATATTTAATTAAATGAAGATAATATTAGCGAAACTCGATCGAAAATCTGTAGACAGAAAAATCATAAAAAGATATTGGTTCCACTGGGACTCGAACCCAGGGCCCTTTGCTTACATGGCAAGTGCTCTACCAACTGAGCTATGTAAGTACCTCAGTTGGTAGAGCACTTGCTATGTAAGCAAAGGACCCTGGGTTCGAGTCCCAGTGGAACCAATATCTTTTTCTGATTTTTCTGTCTCCAGATTTTCAATTGAGTTTCTAACCAATAACTTTCTAGCTAATATTGTCTTCATTTCATTAAATATTATAATTTGAGATTTTACTCATAAAGTTAAAAATAAAAATATTTAATACTTTATATTTACTAGTTTTGTTCAATTTCGATCTTTCAAACCATTAAGGTGAAACAGAAGCGACAATTCTCATACAATCTGGTTTTCAGCCGCATTCGAAAACGGCAGATAATATTTTATTTATTTTAGTACAGAAAAATAATACTAATAATGTAATTAGCGCGAACGAAAATTTCACTGTCATATGATTTATAATATCCAAGTTATTACATTAACAAAAGTGATTATTTTTCATCAGATTTAGCCTACACAGGTAGCTAAAATCCGCGACACCGGCTGCAGGGCGCGGGGCGCGGGAATACTTATCAGTATGTTAGAAGGCGACAAACTTGTGCGAGCGGTCCCGATATGCCCGTTTCGTGCACGCTTTCAGCATATTCCTATGGTGTAGTAGTTGGATATTTGTCGAAAAAATGTCAAGTTGCTATTCTGATTTTCTATGAGTGTTTCTGGCGCAGGGAATATTTGCGGTAGAGGCACGCAGTAAAAGAGGCGAAATTAACTACATTATGATAATAAGGGCCACTGTAATAATTTATAACTTTCGTAAATCTGTAACTATCACTAGAGACTTGCCTAGTTATTTTGTTGTTGCGACTTACTAAACAATAAAATGAATAGCTCGAGCTGCGTGAGTTTATACATTCTGTCACATAACATGATCAGATGATCTGTCGGTCTTCATATCATCATATATCTCTTCTGTTATTCCGACTCACCGTTCTCAAATAATGTATCCACTTGGTTGCGCCGTTTTTTCGAAAAATTACCTCAAGACATAGAGATATAGTTAGAGGTGCTGAGCTTTTCATAAATCCGATAGCGAGGAACTTGTTCAGGGGGACCATTTGAGCCTTCCTGCACTCTTCTCTTGATCCATCGCCTTGCTCCGCAGTGGGAGGGATGGATTCATACGTCCGACACTCCTGGACCCACTGAATCCAGATTCCTAGCCACGCCTCATGCCTTTTTCCTTCCCAAAACATCATCTCCTTCCTTTCCTTTAAAATACAATCCACACATCATCCCTAAAGATCATATAGGCCCTGGAGGAAATTATTTTCCTATTGTAGCCATAGCTGAGAAAATAATGTTTTTTATTTATTTTTACAATAGTAAAAATAAATACCTAAATAACATTGTTTTATCATAACACAGTTTAGCATTATTCTAAAACATTAGGCATGCCTTTTATAAACAAATATTCAGGGAAGAAACGAATCCCAGAACGGGTGAAATACTATTCTTAAAATACATATTCTTTTTACAAACATTTGCTAGGTAGGTACTGTAATTATCATCTAATTTATTTATTTACTGTGTATCCATCACGCGGGAACCCCTGATAAGTCATCAAACACAATCAAAATTAACCACTTGGGGTGACGTATGTTGGTTTTACAATAAATGGTTCCCGGGGCGGCGCGCGGCGGTACCATAACCGAGAAACCATTTCTCAGATATAGCAATACTCACCAATTTGTTTGTTTGATAAATGCGCCGCATACAAATATAGGAATAGATCCTAACCTTTTGACAAATATCACTCATTTATTGCTTTTTGACTAACTTAGAAAAAAGCAAGCACGTGCGGGTGCGAGGGTATCTACATAGAGCCTTGTGTCCTTGTTGAAAGTGCCCGTTAAACACGATAAAGCATTTAGTTTACTGAAAACTTGTCAGAAAAATGATGCCTGGTATTAGAAAAAAAACCAGCGTTTGCAATCATGTTTGAGCTTAGATGTAAGTGACTATTTATAATTATAAATCTTAGTTGTAAGCCAGTAACAATAATTCAATTTCAAGAGGGTGAAACTTCCAGCCCTTATATCTTTAAAAGCACGCCCTTTAGGTAAAAACGGAAACCGTCACCCTGGAGGGGGATAGAGATCTACCACACCATATAACTCACTTGATCGTACCGGGACTCGATTCTAAGTTTTTGCGAGCCGCATGTTTTTTTGGACTTTCTTTTATAATATATACATATATTATATTATCAATATTGATTATACATACTGACTCTTCGCGATCTCATTGAACACTATTATAGTAACTAAAATATTTAAAACTGATTAAAATTACTCCACTTATTTGGAGGCCCTTACGTGGGCAAGCACTTTAAATTATTAAATAAATATAATTTGTACTACAACGTTCTTCATTGAGCAAGTGATGCTACTGATACATCTCGAAGAATTTACGTGAAGGTTGGTGCATTATTTTGAAGGATAAACAACTTCCACACAAGAAAAAAAATACCGTTGACGATTTTTCTATTGAAATAAATTTATTTTACACGCTGAAGAGGGTTATTAAAACTACAGGTGGCGTTGAAGGAGTGCGAAATTTTCAACAACAGCAAATAATATTTACGGAAACCTCCATGAAACTTGGAACTTTTCGTTGGAAAAAATATAAATCACTAGAAAAAAATACAATACAGTTTTCTGGAACCATGTAATACGGACTTCTCCGTTGCCCGAACATCGTACACAGCGAAATAAATCTTGCAAGCGGTCTTTAAAAAAAGGTCCAGTTCACGCCAGCAACCGCAAGATACGCTCTTGTAACCAGGCCGGCCCTTTTTATAAATTATTCTATCTACCCGGGTGTTGATTTAATTTACTGGATCCATTAAACCTCTAGTCTTCCGTCTCTTTTGAACGCGTTGGTTCTACCGTTAAATTTATGAAATGCACCCTTTTTGCAAATATGTTTCGGTTGGGTATTTCTTTATAAACGCGCGCGGGATTGTAGGAAATGTATTTTACGTGTTAATTTTATAATAAAATTGTGCTTTTTTCAGCCGCATTCTAATATTATAAAATTAAAGGAATAAAAAACTATTTAAGCAGATTACCATATCTTATCTACGTTCGCAAACCAATAATTCATTCCAATATTAAAAGGCATAACGTGTTAAAAGCGTTTTATTCGACAATATTGAAAATAACGCCATCTATCGGTGTGAAGTTTCTAAATATATTTTGAGAATACCCTTAAGAAAAACAGCCAACTCTGAAAATTTGTATGTAATATTGTTTTTCGTAAATTTAAATAATGTGCTCTGTTATTCTATTTATTTCATCATATATTAAACTTTAGTAAAAAAAACTCACCTAACTTGTCCTATATGAGCCTCTATTTATGGGTTCATGTATCAAATAGTAAACCCAGACTTTTTAAATAAATAAACAGTGCGTAATTTATCAAAAATGCATGTTATTGTATGGATAATCTACGAGGAGGATGGTGAAGTAAGTCTCAGAAAGCTGACGGAATACTTTGACCGGCAGAATTATTATTATTTGCAAGTTAACCGCTTCTGTGCCAAGAGCGAGATTTCTCGCGTCCTTGGCCGTGCACAGCAGGCCGGCCATAGAAAAATAGCGAGTTTTCTCGCTCTTCTTTGAGCCTCTGTATCATACATATGTCCCGTTTTTTATTAATTTAAAATATGGAACACACAGAGACATCTAATGGGATGATTTTTATTTTTATTTTTTTTTTTTAAATAAGATTTAAAAATGATTTATTTTGATTAAAAATTCACGGCCTGCTGTACACAGCTACACTTCTACCTACTGGCATTTAAAAGGTTAAATGCTGTAATTAGAGTTGAAACATTAGAGTGTAAACTATTTTATGACACTTCTGGTTATTGCCATCTTGATTTCATAACACCCGGTAATTCAAAAATACTCAGTATGAACCGCATTTCCTCATCCAAAATATGACACCTGAAAAATTGGTGCCTCCAGAAACTGCACACTGTCAATAAAAGTGATACTTTCGGGCAGGTATCGGGAATGCGGAGAAAGTTACGTAATGAACTTAAATGCAGAAATGCAGTTTCATGATAAAATTAAATTTTTAACACATTTGCTTTATTTGTAGATTGTCCCCTACTTAATATCAATGAGCACCGACATAGAAGTGAATGTGTCACACACGGCTGACAAACAGCTGCAGGAGATTGACAAGAAGTATCCTGGTTTTATTCACATGAAGTCACAGCTCGGCATCAAATTATCTTATGAACTGCAAAAAATACTACAAGCTCATCCCAAAACTAAAGTCTTAGGGATTATACATGGATTTAGGTGAGTAAAAAAATATGATTTATTCAAATCTTTTTTGTTATCATGTGCATAAATGCTTTATGGAATATTATTCATGTTTTTAACTAATATTGTTGTAACTTATTCTGGTGGCTTTTCTAGGATTAAAGAACAAGACGAATACCCAACTGCGTTGAATGGATTTTTATATTCTCTTCTTCGAGTTACCAAACCACAAAGGAGAGCTCTCGCTTTGTCCATTTTAAAACAATTTGATGAGCATGCGGTGAGTGTTATTTTGTTTATCCATTTTCAGTGTGAATCCCCTTCTTTGATTCGCAGCGAATCTTACATAGTTTTGGAGAAGTTTAATCAACAGTTCAATGTTTGTTATTTGACTAATAAACATTTGTACTTTATTTCAGAAAACTCCATTGGCGCAAATGCTCTACTTGGCAGACAATCTGGCATACTTCCCTTACCAAGTCCAAGATGAACCCTTGTTTATAATTCATCATATTGACATCATCATCTCTACCTCGGGATCCAATCTCCTTCAGCTTTTTCGGGAGGTAACTGACAACACACTATGTTAAACTAAACTTATTAAATTAAATGTACGTTTCTATTCTGTTGGGTTTCAATATGTAAATACTTCGACGAACTAGTATAACAGTTCAAACAAAAATAATAGTACCTTCTATGGTGTTGTCCGGAATGAAGGAAGGTGTGGAAGGCGAATGCGGTGTGGCAAGCCACCAATTAGCACTAGTGAACTACTTTATCGACAACCACAACATGGGCATGTGCCTTGCATGGTGGTCGAAAAATCCTCTAATTATATCATTAACAATGCAATGAATAAAGAAAATTTAAAAAATAAATAAATAAACAGGGCTCTCCTGCGCAGGGCAAGAGACATGCGTCTGCGCACCTTCTTTTGCTTGCTATAGTAAATCCAAGATATCAACAGTTTAGTAAAGTAGATTGTGTATATGTATTCATATTGTGTGTTTTGTCGCCCAGGGTCTTATTCCCATGCAAGTGGTCCCCGACGCGTCGCTGGCGCCGGGTGTACAGGAGGAAGAGGAGGAGGAAGAAGAAGACGCGGAGGCGCTCCTGGCCCGAGTTCCCGAGGACACGGCGCCGCTGCGGATTTGCCTGGCCACGGCGCAGGGCTGCCTGCTGCTGTTGGTGCTCAAACAGCACCTAAAGGCCACCTATGGGCTGACCGACGGGTGAGAATGTTGTGTTGCATGCTATTGTTCTGTCTTTGTGCAACGTATGATCATGACCCCTTTGTTGCTATCAGCACTTTTCCACAATAATATTATTTACTATATTTTGTATTGCATGGTAAAGAAAATGCTTTATTCCTCTTCATGCAGTTCAAATTAACAGCGCAACTTGTTAGACAAGGATAATTTTAGTGAATCGAATCAAGAACGCTACCTCAGACAAAACATTCACTAGTTACAAATAACCTGTTTAGATTTAGAGATTAGAGTTTTTCATGGCCAAAGTATTACCATGATTTATTTTTGGGGTATTATGCTGCGTTGCACTATAACGTTTCGAACACCGTTAAATGTCCATCCGTGTAATGTGATGATGGACACTATAATGCTCTCTGAAAAGTGGGCTTAAAATGTACCACATCATTAACAGGGAAAATGATGGAGGAATTAAGCTAGCAAAGGATTGACTCTATCAATTACCATTTTATTTTTGGAAACATATTTTCTTTGCAAGCTAGAGTAAATTAAGTTTATACATATAAATCTTTGGACTCTGTTTGAAAAAATCTATTTTATTTTTATGAAAATCCTGAAATCTAAGTTATTATGTGATTATTATAATGGTGTTACTAATTGTCTGTTTGTCTATTTTCAGAAAAATATCGCAATATTCCCCATCGGAAGGAGCTAAAATTTACGAGAAGGCTGTTAATAGGAAATCAAATGCTAAATTTAGTCCTAAAGCGACTATCACCAAACTCAAAGAGGGCGATTCTACGATAGAACTAGAGGAAGATGGCAGGAAGGATCTTATCAATCAATATCTCGAGGTAAATGAGTGAACTTAACCCTAATATATACCCTGTGCTAATACCATACCTAGTCTATATCTATATCTGTGTATTCTGTTGCAGTTCAAACAACTGATGCTGAAGTTCGATCCGGAGGAAGAAGAAGAAGACGACGTGGTGGTGGCAGTGGCGGTGGCAGCACCGGTGGGGGCCCCCGCGCCTCCGCCCCCCGCATCCATCGCCGCCACGTAGTGCCCCCTCGTGCTCCCTTGTGCAGACACTGCCAGCATACAACACACATCTCACACCATGTCCACACAATCAAAAGCACAAAAGTGATAAAAAGTTTTATAAAAATAATTTGGATTTTTAAAAGAACGTATTCATGGAATGTGATGATTGAATAAAACAGTAACTAACAGACAGTGTACAAACATTAAACAGTTTAGTGTGGAGACGTTTATAGTTTATATTGGGTAGGGTGTGCAAATGACGTATATTAATTAAGTGTCTGTAAATGAAAATGTGCGAGTGTTGTATAGAGTTGTGTAGAGTAAGTAAAGCGAGGCGGTGAACGTTGCACGTATCCGTCTGTCCGTCGGTGGTTCTCGTCCCTCGCTAATTATATTTTTATTTATAATTTCTAACATAATTTTATTTAAGTTTATGAAGAAAGTTTTAAAATGTATCGTCGTTATAGTACATATATTTTCTATGCAATAATGCTTAGCTATTCTCAGAAATATTTATTTCCTAAATCAATAATGACGGTGAATATAAACAACATAATTATTAGTCTTTATTGGGAGAGCGAATAATTATCAACAAATGGAGGCGCATCAGAGAACATTTTAATTTGAGTCATTCTTAAAGATTGAATATATTTAGGCAATTTTAACAGAAGGAAAAATATATATTATATAATATACGCTGTTGGCAAGATGACAATTGGTTTGTCGGGTGTCAGGAATATTATTAGGTTGAAGAACAAATGTGGGGAGACATGCATATTCACTTCATCATGTCATTTATAAATCATTCGTTTACATTACGACTTATCTTGTGACTACCGAGTGTTATGCTTTGTGCGATTGATTTAACTGTCGCTGTACCATTATAATATACATTAATGATGATTTTTATTTATGAGGCAGGGATCATTGCTGCAATTCGGCAAATGCTTTTTTTTATGTATTAAATCAAAAATAGTTATTTTTAATAAATAATATTCAATCGAAGAATAAAAATTATTTAATCAACCCTCCGTTTATTTCTAGGTAACTCCAATGAAAATTAAAATTATTTGTTTTTTTTGTAGATAAAATGGAAAAAATATATTTTGTAAATTATTAAAAATTAAAAAAAGAAATAAATGATGCGTGTTTCCCCGTTGCAAATAAAATGAATAAAGAGTGTGTGTTTAGATACAGAAGAAGTGTGTTTTGAAGTGTCTGCAATTAGGACACTGAATAATAAATTAATTAAGAGGGTGACCAATTGGATGAATATAGCAAATGCTTGTAAATGAATCGTAGTAGAAATGATGTGCATTATGTTATATCCTTCAATCTTTAACCTTTCTCGGCACCCGACACCAGACACCTTACGTCCCTAGCCATAGTTTTCCTTTCATCTGTTGCACTCTAAAAACAGTCATACATATTGAACATTTTAATTGATTATTGACAATTTAAAGAATCCAGTAATTATCCGAACGGCTACAGTTATTTTGTAAATACAAACCAAAGCACATAGAAAATTTACTTCGGTTAATATTTTTGTCACTTTAGATAATAATAAGAAAACAATACTTTTTATTGAAAACATTATATAATGTGTTAGAGAACTTGTTTATCCTGGTGATGAAAATATTAATTCAATTGTATTACCGTGCAGTGTGAATTGATATTTCTGCTAGTTAATTTAAAATACAAAAAGACTTTGGACCTCATGTTTTTTCTTGAAAACACATTAACTTAGTTGTTGAGTTTTCAATGTTGGATGGTGATAATATTGCATTGTTCACGAATTATTATTTATTGTACAAAATATTGGTGCAGTACGACACGAAAGTAATAATTTTAATTGTCACTTGAACAATTTATTAATTTTTTAACTAATTAAATAAATAAGTTTCGGAGGACCATTATTATTTCCCATTTAGTTTATCTTTTCAGTTTCCAAAGCAAAGTGCATTATTTCTTGAATAATAATTGGATGAACAGTATTTGACTTCCAGTTTCCTCATTCATATAAAGGTTATGAAAGCAGTTGGGGAGAAGGGTCGGTTGGGTTAGGTTAGGACAAGGCTGATAGGATAGAGATCATATCCTGACCGCAACATGAATTCATCAGATTGTAAATAAAAGCATTTATACCATTTTGTTTTACAATTGGAACAAATAGGAAACCATTTGGTCATTTAATTATTAATAAATTTTTCAAATAAAATATTACTTGTATTTTTTCATTATTTAAATTTATTTTATCCTTTCTCTGGCCTAATATTTTTTGTGATTATATGAAATATATGGTTACACACACATCTGCCTTTTCTTCACATTAATTTTCTACAGCAAGAATCTTTACTTAACCTGTTTGCTGCTAAGCACGTCATTTTAATATGATGTGTAATATCCTTGTCTCTAGTGCTACAAGATCTCTCTCTCTCCAAGCATCGGCCCGTCGTTTTACATTTCCTTTCGAAACTACCACTATGTGCATGTAATAGGATTGAACCCATGATACATGATTCTTAGGTGGTAGCCTGAGGTTTTGTACCACTTAACTAATAGCTGGCCAAACTTTTAGCCTGATCTGCATCGCTGTCACATACGTGATTCATTGATGAATATCCTCGTACATGGATGTTGCATATGCGATGCATTAAGTTTAATTTTTTTTTACACGCGGGTACATTGTATCAGAACTTGCCGCATGGTGGGATAGATTGCGCTGAAAAGACTGGCATCGAAAGAACATTGCTTTTGATTGCTCCCGAAATTTTTGCCGTACGCCATCGTATTTTATTTTTTATTGCAAAACAGAAATATTTTAACCCTCTGACAAAATGCAGTCGAGGCCTGGGGGTTAAACAATAAAGTATACCAACATTTTTTAATACAACAAATAAAATATAATATGTATGTAGTTGGACAAAATTGAATGAACTTTGTATAAAAGCAGTGATTAATTAAAATCTTACTTAGAATTCAAATTTTTAATTAAATTTATAGAATGTAGCTTGGTGCAAATATGTATAACCTTTTCAAGCGTTATAGCCAGCGACAGAAGAATATGCCTTTGTACTCAATTATGCACATTTTTCCACTGATTGTGTGTGCCAAGGAAATTTAGGTAAACAGAACCTTTTTACATTTCTTCAAATTCAACAAACTTCAAAGTTGGTGATGGCGACTCCAATAAATGCCATATGGGTCCAAACTCATAGTACAAAGTTTTGCAACGAAATAAAAGCACTTCAAAAAAATCCAACAACTTCAGGCTATGTACCAGTTCATGTAAGAAAAAAGATTGAAGCAAAAGTGTATGCATGAGAAAATCATTAGTTGTAGCAGTAAATTACAGAAAATAGCGAGAAATCATAACACAAAGTGCTAAAGCAAAAAAATTTTAAATGGATATAATAAATGCCGCAAACCGTGTGTTTGATGATGATAAAAATTTGTGCTTCATATTATTGCAAGACGGAGAAGTATACTAATGCGATCTTCAAGAATGTGGAAAATGGACTGATATCCAACAATTCTTATTGTCTCTAATGATCAAAGATGCAGGAAGTCTTATTATTTACGAGACAATAAATAACACTAGCAATTCAACAACATAACAATTAACATTTCAATACTAATTTATTCACCAATTCCTGGAATTCATTGCCTTGCGAAGAAATATTGCGAACACACAAATATGGTGCTGACAATTTTGCAAGTTTCAAAAGGCAACTAATTTCGATTCTATGTTCTGTTTATTAACTTTTATTATTTTTCTTCTTTTTATAATATCTTGTTTTTTATTATTCGATACCTTATGGCGATGTTACACGGTTGAATTCTGCGATTCAATTTGGTTGCTTCAATCATGTAATTATAAAATTAAATGATTTATTATCATTGAATACAATGTTTAACACTCAATGGGGTTGAATGAGAATTGAACGTGTAAACACAAGCATTGAATGATTCAATCGATCTATATTCGTGCACGCCGCAGCCACGTGAAAATTTGCCTTGTCAAGGTAGTCAAAATGGTTTATAAATGGAAAGAGAAGCATACGTCTCTGTGGAACATTTTAAGAAGTACCCTAGCCTGTGGAATATTAAAGTGGAGGGTTTAATTTAATTAATTTGTTATTTAAATGATCACAAATTAACGTAGTTCCCAAGGGACGACCTGATTTGAAGATATACTCAGCAATGGGAATCGAATAGTTCACTTCTTCAGGATACGTGTAAACAGCACACCCATTCAATTCTGCGCCGTTCAATCAAATTGCTTCAATTTGATTGAATCATGTAACTTCACTATTAGGAATAAATCATATATCTTTATTTTTTGTTTTATTGGTTGTAATACACACAAATAATTGTATCCATATACCTACCTACATTCTAGCTTTAATGTATTACACTTTGTTTTACGTCAAGTCGAGTTGTCGTGTATGCGTGGCAAAAGAAGACGTGTATTTTGAGCTCTTAGTTTCTTTCTAAATTATCCGACGTTTTTTAACCGATTTCCCCGAAAAGTGTTACACACAAGCGTTAGAATCAGAGCAATTTGTTTTACTTTGCGATTTAATTTTACCTCTTTCCACTATAAAGTTTTAAATAAATGCATCTCAAATCGCATTCAAAATAAGTTCAAGGTAACAAAATCACACAAAGCTTTACGTGTTTAGGTTGAACCGCACCTTCATAACAGTTCTAAGTGTGAATTGATTTATCGTGATAGACTAAACAAAAAGTGTACCCCGAGGAACCCTCAAAGCAGAGAAAGTCTTTTTTAATTTTTAAATAACACATTTTTATTTAACAAATTAATATTTATAACTAACTAACTAACTAACTAACCATCACGCCGTTTCCCCGCAGGGGTAGGCAGAGAGGACGGACCGCCAAACAACTCGGTCTTGGCACACAGTCTTTGCTTCACTCACATTCATACATCGTCTCATACATACTCTTCTATTATTCCGACTTTTGACATGGCCCGACTCAAGTATCTGATTCACTTGATCGTGCCATGTCTTCCTCGGGCGTCCCCTACTTCTTCTTCCATTCACATTTGCGTCATATATTCTTCTCACATTATTTTCTTCTTTCATTCGCTCTACATGTCCAAACCATCTGAGGGTCCCTTTCTTAATCTTACTCATTATGCTTACATCAGCCTTGCATTCTTTGCGGATATCCACATTTCTCACACGATCATACATGGTTTTGCCACACATTCGCCTCAGGGATCTCATTTCGACAGCATTCAGTTTACTTTCATCCTTCCTCTGCCAACTCCATGCCTCACTGCCATACATCAAGGTAGGTACCAGGACTCCATTGTGGACTGCTAGCTTCGCGTCTTTTGACAGTGTTTTATTAGCGCCAACGGCATCAGTCCTCCATTAATGGAGTTACCTGCATTTACTCTTCTTTCAATATCTCTATCAGCCTTCCCATCTCTCGTAAACATACTACCCAGGTACACAAACTCATCCACCTGCTCCAAGTATTCATCATTCACAACTATATTGCACACTGTTTTCGTACTCTCCCTTTCAAATACCATGACTTTAGACTTACTTATATTCATCATTAACTCATTTTGCATACACACTTCGTTCATCCTAGACACGAGAGACTGTAGATCTTCCATAGTGTTAGAAATCAGCACCGCATCATCAGCATACAACAGGCAACATATTTTCAGATCACTCAAATTCGCGCCCAATCCCATCTCTTTCAATTCTTGCATACAATTATCCATGTATAAATTGAATAACCATGGTGACATTACGCAGCCTTGCTTAACACCTTTTGTGATGTCAAACCACCCCGTAAAACCACCGTTCACCCTAACACATGCAACGCTTCCCTCGTACAGAGACGCAATTGCCTGTATGAGATTTGTATTCACTCCATACTTGGACAACACCTTCCATAGCTTTTTCCTGTCGACTCGGTCGTATGCTTTTTGTAGATCTACAAAGGCACAAAAAAGTTTTTGGTTTTTTGCCAGAAACTTCTCAGTGAGCATACGCAAGGAGAAAATCTGGTCCATGCATCCCCTTCCACTCATAAAGGCACCTTGCACATCCCATATTTTATCCTTTGTTTCCATTCTTACCCTTTCAATCAATATTCTTCCGTACAACTTGCCGACTGAACTTAGCAGGCTAATAGCTCTATGATTCCCACATTCCATACGTGACCCTTTACCTTTGTATAATGGCATGATTACAGCCCTTCTCCAATCTAATGGCGTGTAACCCTCCTCTAAACACTGGTTAAAAAGTTTGCACAACCATGTGAGAATAATATGGCTATCTCCTTTAAAGTATTCAGCCGCAATATTGTCGAAACCTACAGCCTTACCATTCTTCATGCATTTTATCGAATTTTTAATTTCATCCATGCTGATTTTGATAACATTCACTCCGTCATCGTTCATACCCGATTCGCCGCTGGCCTCACTATCACTCGGGTTGCTTTCGAAGACTTCCTCAAAATATTTCATCCATCTCTCATTTATTTCTTCCTCATTCGTCAACATTCTTCCATCTTTCGATTTTATCACTTTTAGGCTCCCATTCTCTGGACCGCTCCGGGACTTTTTGACCTCCTTCCAAAACAGTTTAATGTTTTCTTGGAAGTTTTTTGTCATTTTTATTCCCTCTTCCTCTTCCAGACGTTTCTTTCGTACTTTCACTCCAACACTTACTCTTTTCTTGCATCCCTTATATACTTCTTTCGCTCTATCTCTCTCTTCGCTAGAAGCATTGCCAGCCGCTATCAGACATAACCATGCTTTCTTCTTCTCTGAGACCAGTGCTTTAATCTCGTCATCCCACCATGCGTCACCTTTCTTCCTACCTTGCGTACTTATTCCACACACATCTCTAGCAGATTCACAAAGACTAACCTTTATGTGGTTCCATGCTTCATCAATGCTTAGACCATCCATTTCCTTCTCATTCAATCTCGTCTCTGCACGCTTCTCATACTCACTTCTGACATTAGCGTTTTGCAGTTTTTCTACTTTGACTCTGGTAGGAGTTGATACCTTTTTCACTTTAGAGCGCCATCCGCGAAAGAGGTTTACTCTTGACACCACCAGAAAGTGGTCAGTTTCAACCTCAGCCCCTCTGAAAACTCTTGTGTCCTCAGTAACGGCTCTCAACCTAGAGTCAATTACCACAAAATCGATTAATGATCTTTCATTTCCTCTTTCCCACGTATATTGATGGATACCTTTATGATCGAAGAAGGTATTCGATACAAACAGGTTCCACTCTAAACATACTTCAAGTATTCTATTCCCATTGTCATTCGTTCTTTTATCCCCAAACTTACCTAAGGCTGAATCAAATCCATCACGTCTAATTCCCACCCACCCATTCAAATCGCCCGCCATTATAATCCTTTCATTCAAATTTTTTAATCTCATTACGTCATTCACACCAGTCCAAAAATCATCTTTCACTTCGTCGCTTTCAGAATTAACAGGAGCATAGCCGATAACAAGAAACACCCTTGTCAACCCAATTTTAAATCGGATCCACATTATTCTCGAACTTACACATTCATACTGCAACATACATTCAACCATTCTGGGAGACAGTAGCGCTGCAACACCCTGACAAGCCCTCTCCGTATCCGGTCTCCCAGACCAGATGACGAACTTATCATTATGCTGCATTGTACCGCTCTCCTTTTTCAAACTCTCTGTCACACAAAGTATATCCAAAAATTTACTATCCATTGCATCGCATAATTCGTTCATCTTTCTTTCCATTCCTCCTCTGATATTCCATGTACCAATTCGACATTGTTCACGTTCCGTCCTCCTCTTTGCGCTACCAAAGGGTTGGCGATGTGATGGGTAGCGAGCCTCATCGACATCTGTTTCGGCCATTCCCTTCCAGGTACTACATATAACACCTTAACATCCCAAAAACATTATTGCTATTGTATTTATTGCTTTTAGATTTGTCGTATTTTGTTTATATTGAGACCTACAATATTACTTCGATGATGTACCTGCTTCGTAGTTAAATGCATGAAGGGTGCACTTGAAGTAATTAATGGTTTAGGGTCACAAGTTCCACAAAAAAACTCAACGTATTTCTATACTTGTATCCATTGAACGGCTGTTGTTATAAAGCCCATGGCGGCGGCAAGCCCACGGCAACAGCATGCGGCATCATTTCTTTAAAAAAAGTGAGGAAGATGCAAGTGAGCAAGAAGTGATTGCTTTGTTTCCTTTGGGGGAAGCAGACATACGGTCATTGTTTTTCTCACTACTATTTAGTGTGTAAGAAAGAGGTGCAGCATTATGCGAAGAAGAACAACTTACGTTTTGGCATTTTTTGTACCGAGGCCGTGCTATCGACGTGGGAATTCTAACAGTGCCCAATGCATTTCAAGGTTTGCGCCTCTCATTCCTTCCCCCCATTGACGTGCACAATCAAATATTTTTTCTTCTTATTTGTCTTAATGGTTTACATGATTTGAGGCGGTTTTTATCGGTTCAATTTTCTCATTTTGGAATCAGTCTTCTTCATATTTCAGAGGAGTATCCTTTGTCCGTTCGTATTTATATTTGATTTGAATTAACAATATGCAAGAAAAAAAAGAAGGAAGAAGTAAAAAGAGGCATGTGAACCAAGGAGAAACAAGATGAGGTAAGGAGAAGTAAGAAGAAAAGAAAAGAGACTAGAAGAGCAAAGAAGGGCCAAGACAAATCAAGAAGAGATAATAAGAAGTACTAAGAGACAAGCAATGAAAGAACAACAAGAGACAAGAAAAGGCAAAACAAGGAAGGAAAAAATGCCAAGAAGAAGCCAGAAGAAATACTAACTCAGGACGAGACAACACTAGAGTATCGATCCTGACCACGTCACATCACTTCGCTGAATGTAGAGAGTTTTGATAAATACGTATACCCCTCTCACTCCCTGAGTACTGAGCGAAAGAGACAACTGCATCTCAAGCTGATAATACCTAAATAAAATCATCAAAATCAAAGTTTTGTATTTTTTTTTACATGAATACTGCACAAGAGTCCCAACTGCTCCCGTCTGGAGCCAGTGAGACTATGGCAACCCCAATTGGGGTATGTTGTGAGGATGAAGGTAGTGGGGAGGGGAAGGAGATAGGGAAGAGGAAGGTGGGGAAGAGTACCTGGCTATTCAGATCTGGTCACCAAACACGGTTAAAGCCATTTCAAGCAACGTTTCAATTCTGAATGGTGGTCTTACACCAGGGCGATACTAAGAGTATCTGGAACGTGCCGCAAATATACTATATATTATTGACAAATCCAGGACTGCTTGCAGTTAGATAAAATTATCTTTACTTTGGGCACATAACACACTTCCACCGCTTTACCTCTCCAGAGGGTATCATGGATTCAAGAGATGGTCCCGGCGACTTACGGGGGGGAAGGATTCAAAACAAAATTCAAAATTCCCCCCCCCCCCCGCATCTTAAAGCCAAAAATATCTGGTCACCTTAGATTTCTAAAGGTGAACGTCCTATACTTTGTACTAAAAAAATACACGTGATTTGGGGGGGGGGTAGCCTAAAACCTCACCACATATCACCAGGGAGGGGGGAGGGGGTCAAAAAGTTGCTAAAAACATCACGTGATTAATGGACGACCCCTTTCCTCTAAATTAGGAAGTTGAGTCCATTTATTTTTATCAATGTTCACATTCAAACTTAAATATTAGTATTTTTTTTTAAAGTTCGTTTTCATAATTACATTAATTCTCCAAGTTAAAATTTTATTAAGCCTGCCAAAACGAGAAGTTAGAGGCGTGGTGTGTGTGTGACGTCATTTGGACTCTGAAAAACAAGTCTCTTGAGCATTTTTTATGAAGATTTTTTAAATTATTGAATACGGAATTCCAGTATTTTTTTTATCAATGTTAACCGTCTATCAGAATAAAAGGTAGGTATGTATTAAAAAAAAATTGATCAAAGTTAAATTAATTTTTAAAGTTAGATTTTTGAATAACGACACCTGCGCAAAGAAAAGTTGAGCTTGCAGCTAGCGCCACACGCTAGCCACTACCGAGAATTACGACTCCCGCGTAAACTAATTCTGACAGTTACGAAATCAGCTGTTGGTGGGCCGCCATCTTGAGGCAAACAGTAGCGGGTAGAAGTTGACCACCTTTCAACTTTTTTCGTAGATTGTCCACAATTTGCTAGTTAGCTAGTAATACGATTATACTGAGCGAGTTTACTAACAGCTAGTAGCTTGTAAACTCGCTCAATGTCATCGAGGCTTTACTTAAACTAAAAAAACTCATACCAAGAAAGCAAGTAAAACTGTTTGGTCTATACTCTCTCATCATAAACAAACCATCTCGCATGTAATAGAAAGAGATCCACAATCATGATTCCAATGATCGTACAAACCGGCGTACAGATGACGTCAGAATTCTTTCGACCAAACGTGAAGCATTTTTCGTTTTTTAATAATTTTTTAAGAATGTTTAATTAATTCTAAGAATAATTATATAGAAATATATTTGGAATTGATATTTTTTGATCTACATGAACATATTTTTTATAAGTCAAAATATTTTTCACTCAACTTCCTTATTGTCTACAAATAAATGATTTCCAATAAAATAATAAACTGAGGCACGCCAACCATGCACTGTTTAAAATGCCTTGAAAAGAACTCTTGTAAAATGTCTTCAAAAAACTCTCAGTAAAGCAATATCAAATTACAAAAGCCTACCCATAGATAAAGATAGATGGGAAACTTCAGCGGTAAAGTAACAGTCGACAGCACATCCTGGCAGACGAGATAAAACTCATTATCAGCTTTTTACATCATGACCTGATATGATAATTATTCTATTGTCTTATTATTTATCTTAAAGCAATCCATATCTACAAAAATAATCCACGTTGAATGTCAATCTGATTGCTGATACATACTTTTGTAAAAATATATTAATTTAATTTATTTCAAGCTTCTTTTTCAACATGAAGTGCTTAGCTGTGAATTTATTGGTGTTATCCATTTGTACTATTTCTCTAGTAAAATGTGACACTTGCTCACCATCAAAAAATTTACTCGAAGGTTCAATCGAGACATTCGATAAATTGTTGTTAGAGTAAGTACAAAGCACAATGAATAATTTACGAGGGCTATTTGTAAAATAAGGTCTCCGAGGTGCTGCGATCATAAGAAACAATTTTGCCAAAAACCTATGCCAAATCCCAACCACGCTGCACTCTCTGCGAAACTTAGTCTCGGCGTGGCAGCCGTTCACAACTCACCGCACATATTAGGTGTGAATTATGCTCTATAATTAGTTTTTTGTGCAAAAAACAAAACCCCAGTAGAAATTCTTTCTCAGCTACCTACTTGAAGTGTATGAGTGCGAAAACGTGCGGTAATGGTGCAGAGAATTTAAAAATGTGCCAGACGGCCATTGGTTTCAGACGAAAAAATTGCTAAAGTGGATAAAACAATGATTGCAGATCGACGGGTGACCGTTCGGGAGCTCTGTGATATGATCCCTGATGTCAGTCATTGACAAGATTTTGACAGAATATTTGGGAGACCACAGTCTGCCCAAGGTGGGTCCCAAAATGCTACGACATCGATGGCAAAGAATTATTGGACTCAATTGTGACTAGGGATACCAGAGACAAAGGAACAATCCCAGTGGCGTCATTCAGATTCGCCAAAGCAAAGTTTAAAAATGAATTACAGAGCGTAACTCACACCTGGCGGGTGCGGCGAGTGGAAGCTCCAATGCGAACGGCTGCCACGCCAAGACTAAGTTTCGCAGAGAGTGCAGCGTGGTTGGGATTTGGCATAGGTTTTTTGATCAATGATCAATCACAGAGGGCGCAATGTGGTGGGGATTTGGCGTAGGGAAACCAGGCTACAGTAAAATCATTCCTCGCGACCGCATCACCTTGGAAACCTTATTTTACAGACAGCCCTCGTATATTCTAATATATGTGCAATAATAATTTTTAGTTCTATTTAGGAATAAACTGTTCCCCAGTGTTATTCAGACTGAGCAAGATAGCTCATTGGCTTGGTTGTGTTTCCTATTGTAGGAAAACTACAAATTCTTTCAATTTTGCAGATGTACAGACGCAAATAAATAATTTATTCATTAATTTGTAGGTTGTGTTTCCACTCCCTGAGTGATGGGTTCGCCCAAAATTCATAGAAAATGCATTTTAAGGTTAGCTCATCGAGGGGGTAGAGCCATGATTGGTTAAAAGTTTGTGATGTAACTTGAAGTCCATGTTCCACTGGGAAATTTGAATTAACTTAAATACAAGTGGCAGTGTTTTATTTCACGTTACGTCATGCCTTCAAAATTTCGAAAGAGCTAAACCTTGTCATACACATTTTCTATAAACCTTGGGGTTCGCCAACGGAATAAAGAAAATATAATATGTCAAACCACAAAGTGATTGCTTTCTAGAACAACATAAAATGTATAACACTAGAAGTGTCTTCCGTACAAATTTAAATGGAAACAAATATGTCATTAACTTAGTACCTGCAGTAATTTTTTTTTTTTTTTACATGAATAACGCACAAAAGTTCCAGCTGCTCCCGTCTGGAGCCAGTGGGACTATGACAACCCCAATTGGGGTATGTTGTGAGGCTGGAGGTAGTAGGGAGGGGGAGGAGATAGGGAAGAGGAAGGTGGGAAAGTATCTGGCTATTCAGATCTGGTCACCAAACACGGCTAAAGCCATTTCAAGCAACGTTTCAATTCTGAATGGTGGTCTTATACCAGGGCGATACTGAGAGTATCTTCCACTCTGGAACGTGCCACAAATATACTATATATTATTTTAAAAGAATAAATTGTGAAATAACAAAAATTAATCAAATAAAATTTATTTGCTCCATCACTCCAAGTGGTTCGCTATTTTTGATGATTTAGCAAAGATGTCCGGGTTCATGCGGTGAGGTTTGTCCGGGTCTTTGCGGCAGATACGTCTGGTCTGCCCACCTGCCACGTGGCGGGCCGGATCGAGAGATGCCTTTTAACCTCTCCAGCTGGGCTCTCTTGGCCCATTGCCTTACACTGCAGTTGGAGGGATGGATTCATACGTCCGTCACTCCTGGACACACTGGCCCTCATGTTCCTACCCACCCCTCATAGCTTTTTCCTTCCCAGAACTTTCTCTCCTTAAAAATACCCTTCACACAGCATCCCCTAAAAAGAAATTATTTTACTCCCTTCTGTGTGGAGCTAATGTAAAGTAAAAAAAGTACCTTTTGGTTCTAGACCATTAGCACAACCTGCCTCTCTTACACTTGCCTGAAATTGTATACCGCCATCCCATTTGAATTTTGTAATCATGGTGAAACACAATTTGCATGGAAATAAAGGCCGAAATTGGGCCACAAAACAAGCCCACAAGGCACTTGTTGTGTTGTTCTATGGGTTCGCCACACTCCCTATGCTACCCGAAGATGTTAACACGGTTACGTTATCTCTAGTATCTTTTGCTTTTCTATTAAGAAGAGCAAATTATTTAACTTTAATAAATGCGACTAGGTTTTTGGATATTCCCACCAATTATCACTTGGTGTTCCACCTCTCTCAAATTTTCCCATTTTCCTCATATTTATTTGCTCCTCTAGGGATTTTCTTTACTCGGTGGTTTCACAGCTCTAATAGATTGTAAATTGTGTTTTTAGAAGGTCAGTTTCTGGAAGTAGTATAGTGGTTGGAAGAACCATAATATTCGAGGGTCCCGGAGTCAACATTTCCTACATCATGGCGGTGCAGGTGGGCGGAGTCCAAGATGCAACAGTTGAAATACTCATGGGGGGACTCCAGCAAGATAATGTCACCCTGTCCTTTGTTTCCGTGCCTGGAGGGTTTAGTTACAATGTTGTTATTTGGGGCACCCAGCCCAGGGAACTTAACAAATATAATACTTTCCAAGAAATAATTCATTAAATCAGTCATTCAAAATGAGTCTGTCAAATAAATGTATAAAAAAAGGAGAACACTGCAATTGATTAAACTGCTTTATGGCAACACCAATATGGTTCAAAGACATAAAGATGTAACTTTAGAAAAGCATTATGGCCCAGGTGTATATTTTTCACGTTACATGTGCATGGTCTTCAGAAATTAGTAGTACTTTCCTAAAGGAGGTAATTCTACATCATATTCTAAGGAAAATTAATAAATAAGCAAGATCGCATGGAAAAATACTTTATTGCATATTTTAAAAATACCTGCATATTAAAACCGATTATTAAATGTTAAATTAAAATAAAAATTATGTGGAAGAAAGGTTGCGTGCTTTTTATTTAAAATGAAAGAGTAAGTATGAATTAAAAATAAATATCAGTTTGGTTATTTCCATAGGGTTGCCGCTCTTAAGAACGTTGAGATCCAGATCCATAGGTTTTATCCCAAACAATGTAGTGTTCCAGATCATTTCCCGATACACTTGGTCTTACTCTGCCCAGTGCATTTTTAAAGTCATCAACGCTGACCGGTCGCACCTGAAATTAGACAAACTACACATTACTGCTCAGAACGATAAAAGGGCTAAAGGCCACATTGGCAGTGTTAATAATAATCCCCTAGTGAGATGTGCAGCTTATGTTTTCATGTATTTCTTATTTTTTTTTTTCAATAAATAAAAAAAAAAAATAATGCCGACTGAAGGTTTCTTGCCATTTGCTTGAAAATCATTATGTTTCCAAGTTGGCGTTTAAACAATAATTATTGAAAAAATGGTAACTCGCATAAGTAGTAAATAGCAGTTGTAAATAGTAGTAGTAAATAGTAGTATGTAGTAGTAAATAGTAATAAATGCAAAGAAAATTCTTAACCATTTCAATGCTGGCATTTTAACGCAATCTATCCCTACCACGCGGCATGTTTTGATACAATGTTAGTGTTTTAGTAAAACTTCATGGATCATATGTGATACATCGGTGTACAGGGCTAGCCACCGACGAATCATATACACGACAACCACTCGAGCAATCGGTAATGTCTTTAAGGTCATCTGTGCTGTTGGTCACCCGGTGGCCACGGCTGTATTTAAAAAAAAAATATGTATAAAGAAACTGTATGAAAGATAAGGTCACAATCGATTGCGCCAATATCTCTCTTCGTAGCTTTAAAGATTTCATGCATGTGGCATCACTACACGATTTGTAATTGAATTATCTCTGACTTCGAAACGCTGTCAAAACTGGAAAGTAGGGAGAAAGCGGACTTTTTGTTCCTTTTGCAAATGCATTTAAAGGTATTTATTTATTAGCAATCACCTTTGAAATGTGTTTTTCATGTAGGTTGTGTATTCAGGTTTGTGTGAAAATAACAACATCAGTTCATTTTCGTATTTATATGGATATTTAAGCAAAAGTCAGGAAGGTAGTTTGCGCCCGCTTTTTTTCAAATCGGCCTGGCGAATAAGGCACACAAGAGGTTAAACTATAGCTACCCAAATTTGTTGCCATTTTTAATTGATTTTTATAAAATTTCTGCCGTTTATGTACACATAAAGAAATGTATTTTTAAAATGTCTGTGACTGTATACCATAAACGTGCTCAAATAGTAATATTGCCCCAAATAAGTACACGGTAGGGCAATTTCGATAACGGAATTCATACGATAAAAAAAAAAAAATTACGTAAAAGTATGGAATAAATGGTGAAATAAGATAGATTCATTTGCTTTAAATCACAGAAAGCAGATTACATGTGTATATGTTTCCATATTAATATTCAGAGGTATGATTTTTGGAGTTAGCGTCTGAAAATATCTAGATATATATTTTTTTAAATACACTGTCACTCGAGTGGGTAAGGTAAAACTGATGAAATGAATATGCAATGACCTGATCGCATTGAATGTTGGTGATTTGCGACAGCGGCACAGCCCTGATGGGCCCCAGGGCCGCCTCTGAGCACAGCGAGCGCATGTCGGCCCCCGAGAAGCCGTCGGCCAGGCGCGCCACCATGCCCATGTCTTCCTCCGTCAGGGAGTTGCGCTCCGAACTCATCAGGCGGCGCACTATCTGCTGGCGGGCCTACTTACAGACATCAAAGCATGCATCAATCATCAAAGTATAGTTCAACCAAAACAAAATAGAATGAAGCGCAGTGCGCTGTGGCAAGTCACAAACAAACGCAAGCAAACTACTAGTAAATCGTACCCTTTCCAGGCATGGCAAGAGATGTATGCCTGCACACCTTATACAGCAATAACAGGAGTGGTAGATACACTGGTGAAAGACCACCGACCAGAATTGAATATTGTTTTTATTACAGAAATTTCGATCATCCAGTTGATTAGTCAGACATCTCCAAATACTATGTTTTGAGATAATGAGGAAAGCAATATTCGAATGGTCATCATAAATTTAATATTATTTACAATGGTCTGTGTTTTACATATTAAAAATGCTGTAAAGCCTTTCAAAGCATTCATCATTAATAAATTTATATTATCATTGTAGAAAAAGCAAAGATTTAGCAATACTTTACATTCAAATCTGGTAGGGGGATATATAATCGTTTCACCAGACGTCTCCGAGCAGCTTCGTCCAGTTCCTGTGGTCGGTTAGTCGCTCCAATTACCAGAAGACGGTCTTCGTCACCTAAAACACAAACAATAATTTACAAACATCACATAGGAATTATTCTATAAAAACAGCTAATGAAAAGTTGTCCAAAGAAGCGAGGCTAAAAGTCCACAGTGGAATGCTGGTACCAAACATAATGTATGGCAGTGACAGGGGAACTGGCAGGGGAACTGGCAGGGGAAGATGAAAATAGAATGTACGTCATAGTTTAACCCTTAAGGCCTCTGGCATATTGGCCGTATTTTTCTTAAAGATGCTAACAAAAGGTCGGAGAATTTGTGTGTATTTTCGCTATGGAAATGGAATATTTCTGAATGAATATGACAACCAAAAACTGTTTTTTGAAAGGTGATGTAAAATTTTAATTATTAGAAGCAAGGGCGGATTTAGGGGGGGGGCACGTGCCCCCGTGGAGTGTATTTTTGTGTAATGTGGAGATTCCATCACAGTACATACTTAGAAGCAAATCAAATTATCAGAGTTGTTAAACTTTTGTCTATTTCTGGCTGGGATTGCGAATTTTGTTCGTTGCATCCCATTCATGCACTTGCAAATGAAAGATGATAATCAGCGTTTGCGAGAGCGGTACGGTCGGGGGAAAGCGCGGTCGGAAATGCCCCCCCCCCATTAAAGTTGACAAATTCAAATTTCGACTTCATAAAAAATTGGTCCGTGTCCTGGGGGGGGGGGGGAATTGTGCTCTTGAGGGGTACCCCCCCTCCGCCCCTTGTGCCCCCCCCAGAAAAAAATCCTGGATCCGCCCTTGATTAGAAGTATACATATAATTTAAAACATTAAAATTTTGAATGCAATCATAAAAATGGCTCACCTTACGTTTTTTCATCTAAACATTAAACTAAAATTACTGATAATGAAAAAAAAAAACATATTTTCACTCTTGACACACTAGGAACGAAATTCCTACCCACCCCTCACACGTTTTTCCTTCCCAGAACTCCCTCGCCTTCTTTTTCTTAACACACCGCATCAGCAAAGATGTTATAGGCCCCTGAGGGTAATTATTTTCCTCAGGGCCGCATAGAAATATAAAAAATGTGTCTCCTGAGGTGGCAGTGTCCTGTTAATAGTTTTACTAGCTTCCTCAATGAGTTTCTTTACATATTTAGTAGATGGCTAGTGGTAGACTCTAGTTTCTTCTAGACGTTGTTAACGAAATACTTATTTTGTAGAATTTTTCACTTTATCATCCAGGCAGTATAGTGGCATCTTACTTTATTTTATGATAAAAAGTAATAAATAATTTATTGCGGTTTACCTGTAGCCGCACCATCCAGTTGAACCAAGAATTCAGTTTTGATTCTACGGGTGGCTTCATGTTCTGCATCACTTCTTTGGGTCAGGAGAGAATCAATTTCATCAATGAATACAACCTGCGGAATAACCAATTAAAACATTATTTTAAAAATTATTCAAGAAAGAATAACAAAAATTGTCAAATTACAAATAACCTGACAGTATTTAAATTCTCCGTAGACCCATTGAAATAAATATTACAAATCAGCTTCTTTACAAAATGAAAAACAAGGCTCGTAAAAGTAGAATAAACAATAAACAGCTTTAAAAAATGGATATATTGTTGTAATTTGTAGTACTTCTGAAATTACCTTCCCGTTTCAGTATATTGTTTCAACTCAAATATAAAATGATTGGTGATATACTTGCCGCTGGTTGGTAGCACCTGGCCACAGCGAACAATGCACGGACCATCTTCTCTCCGTCCCCAATCCACTTGGAAGTCAGCGAGGATGCGCTGATGCTGAAGAAGGTTGCGCAGCAAGATGAAGCAATGCATTTACCTGCAATCAAATATTTACAGGTTATCATAATATTGGAACAGAGTAAGCAAATAGAAAACTGCATCTAACCACAGCCGTCATTTAGTAGATTACAAAGCTTTATAGCTCATGATTGAAGTGATATTGTGAACTAAACATAGTTGCATAATTGACCCAAGGATGAAATTGTTTTTAATAGAGACATACATAATTACGAAACCAGAAATAAAAATAGAGTTCAATTGCCACATATGAAGAAATCAAAATCACAGAATGCCTAATGTATAGAGGAATAAAGATGAATGATGAAATGCCTGAAAGTATGAAAAATGAAGGAAGAATGAATGTATTTGAAAAGAAATATTATGCTTACTGTAAAAATATTTAAATTTATGAAATGAAATGTTAACATGTGCTTATTAGTTTATATTCTAATGTAGTATAAACTGACTGAATAAATAATAAAAAAATAAATAAAAAAGTTGCCAGTGCAAAGAAATTTTTTGCTGAAAAGATATCAATTAAAACTGTTTGTTTACCAACTAAACAGAAATGTCTAACATAAATGAATAGACTTTATCATAATGTTTTACCCATAGATAATAGAAACAAAGAGAGATATTGCATGGAAGTGTACCAACTGTCGCCAAGCTACAACAAAACTGCACAGTCTGTCGAAGTCATTGAAAGTTTTACGTTTAGTGTGGAGTTAAAAACAAAAGCAGGGCGTTGCTGTTCGTAGACACGATTTGTAGTAGTATGGGTGAATGATGTTGGAGTCCCTTTTATGCGCACAGTTTCATACTAGTAATGGTTCATGGCTTTCGCCTTGTTTCTATTATCAATGGTTTACCAATCAAAGTTTTTCCCGTTCCTGGAGGTCCGAATAGTAGGATGCCCTTGGGGGGCCTCCGCAGCCCTGTGAAGATGTCTGGCCGCAGCAGGGGCCACACTACGGCCTCCTGGATGGCCGTCTTGGCAAACTCCAGTCCCGCTATATCGTCCCAACCTACAATTATATATTATATTCATTCAATTGTTAGTCGAATAAATTATTTTTTGCATACAGCTATTTAACCGTTAGGTGGCCGAGCTCCCACCAAATACATCCCCCCCTCGAGTGCCAGCCGTAAAATTGCATTTTGCGTGCCATGTACTAGCTGACTGTTGTTTGTCCCCCCCCCCTTCCCCCTCCCCTTCTCCTAATCAAACAACAATCAAATACGCGCCGTTTTGCATTCATAATAGTAGGTCAAAATGTAGATTAGTACCTATTTTATATTGTACACTAAATATTCATACTAGAATACTCGTATTTGAATATTTGCTATCAAAGAAATCTCCACAGTAACCTAAACAAATAACAAAATGACAGCCCACGTCAAACATTTACTTAGCAACACACTTTGCCAATAAACGTATAATAAATAATTTCATAACGCCACAGCTTATTCATAACGCCAGAGCTTACTAATATATACAGCCTATCTTACTCGCAAATAATGTAGCTTTTGATTAGTGAAATAATTTTTAAATTCCATTCAGTATTTATTGCATGAAAGAGTACCGAACACACATCCATACAAGCTTTCGCCTTTATAATATCTATAAGATTTGTGGACATAGGAAGGAGTTATTCCAGCTGGAACGAGTCCAATGCAATTGATTATGAAGTCTGAGTCTGCAAAATATAATGGAACGAATCCGGAATCACTCTCACTATTTCTGAACTCACATTCATTCAACCATCGATCAACAATGACAACTATATCCGAAAGGGGCATGTGGAGTGGATCTTAAAATTGATGCCGGGATTTATTTTCCCCGTTACATTAGACATTATTATAATGGACAGCGTTTATTTTTAGGTCAAGAATAAATCATTGTTTGAGTGTTTGATTATTTACTCAACATGATCGATAAATTGGTTCCGATTCAATGTCTTAGGTGGAATGAAAGGAACGAGTCCGAGGAATCTAGTTCAGTTGGTTGAACTCATAATCGGATCTGAGTTCGTAAAATAAGTGGAATGACACACCTCTAGTAGACAATTTTATAGAGGGAGAGGGCTTGATAACCATTTTTTCACAGAATAAACACAAGAAATGCAATGTGGGTGTTTTGTGATCTGAAGTCTTATCATTCTTAAATTTCAAATTCAGAAATTCTGTCCCTCGGTACAAAACTCAAAATTAAATGGAATGGCGAATACCATGTCACACGGTGTAATAGGGGATTTACACTAGACAATTTTTGCCATGCGCCAATCACCCTGTCGCGTCATAACGACTCACCACACAGCCACTCCAATTTTACAATTGATAAATATCACATGCGACTAGTTCCATTTTGTTTAAAAATATTTAGCAGAACAGACGTGCTATACGCTAGTGTCGAAATAATTAATGACAGATGTAAATCAAGAATTGTTTGCAACTATTTACACATTCGATTTTAGCCATGCAGTCAGGTTTACACTAGTCGATTTTAGCCGTGCTAAAATCTCTGTCTCGATCAAGAAGTCAACACGTACTAAGTCAGTGGAAACATTGGTTTCCATTCAAGTCTATGGAGGGAATTTCTGTATATTTTAGTAGATGTCAACTGTTAAAATGTCATTTGCAGTGGGGCTAACGACTGTCGACTAAATATGGATAATATTGATAAAGACAATGTTGACAATTATAAGAGATTCATGCTGGACTGCTGAGTAACACAGAAAAAATAGGATTACCTATGGGAGCACTTGAATCTATAATTTCACTCTTGATGAGTTCCACCATTTTAGGATCGATGTGTTTCAATCTTTCATCTTCCACTTTATCACTCTCCATCGGGGCTTCTTCATTTCTGCAAAGGAAAATATGATATTTATGTTGCTGTCTGCAGTTTGGAACTTGTTAAAATTCTCCAATTTGTAAACAAAATCAATTATATACGTAGTTCAATATTACATATGTATACATATTAGTGTATAAGTAAATAACACAGAATTTGAATAATATGCCCAACTCCAGTGAAATATTGGCAGTATTTCATTTTTAATATTATTTAATGAGCAGGCAGCTTTCTACTCGTATCTAATTTCACAATAAGTCGAACAATAATTGACTTTTCAATTTTAAAAGTAAGTTAATCCTTTCTTATACAGACGGGTATGGATACCGCCACCCCGGGATCCATATATTGGATAACCAACACTTCTGCCATAGGTCACCCCAAGTGGTTCGCTACATTTTGTTTCAAATATAATATTGTGATTAGGTAGGTACGTACCCAGATGAAAGAGGAGGAACAAACTTGCTCTGAACAGAAGACCTAGTTGTGCCGAGGCTCCGCTTTACTATATTATTTTCTGGGATTTGCTGGTAGTTTTGGTGGGAATTTCCATACTTCTTTTTATTTTGTATCTGAAGTTCAGAACGGGCCGTTCTAAATGAATTCTGATGCGACGGAGCTGTTTCATTGACGGGCGGATTGTTGACATTGTCGAAATTGGAAGATATGTTGTAAGAAGGATTTTTAGAAAAATTATAAGATTTATTGTTGGTATTGTAAAGTTGGTTATGTGATTGGTTATCCTGTGGAGCAGCATTTTCAAAAGAATTAGTTCTGGTAAAATTGGGTTGGTAAGAATGGTTAGTTGGTTTCAAAACAGGTTTTGTTTGGGCATTGAGTAATGTCTTTTGAATGCTGTTGGTACTCTGTCCGCTGATATTAGAGTTATATTTTAAACTTTCGTAAGTGTTATCAGGACCTTGATTACTATGCTGTGCAGAGCTAAAAAATGTCATTCCGCCAGGTTGAATTTTTGGGTTAAAACTTTGAGCAGTGTTTGCATTATTATAACTTGGTTTTATGATATCATTTGTTTGCTTTTTTTTCTGTAATAGAATATGAATATCAGCTTTTGAGATCACGTCAGAATTACACGGAAGATTTTTATTCAAACTACAATGTGCACCTAATTCAGTAGGCCTTTCAACAACATCCAATGCATCAAAAATAGTTGAGCTGCAAAAATAAAACATAAAAACATTATAAAAATTGTGGCCAATTTGGATTTAATTCAACCTTACCAAACAAATTTGTAAAATTAACGTAATAACTAACTTCAGTTTACTTTTCCAGGCTGAACAATGTCTTGTTTGTATTTTTCCTTTGAGAACCGAATCAATAGGCCCCAAAATAGTGTCTTCAACATTGTCATTGAAAATCTTTACATATTCAGGTATTCTCTGTGCAAGTATCAGGTTTGTGGATGTATTGCTTAACCTGCAAATTAATAAAAAATAAATGTTGATAAAGGCAAACTTACAAATTGACAACAGTGAATTTATTTTTTTAAATCAGTCCAGATAATTTCTAGGTTGTATTATTTTACTTATTTATGTAGTTTAGCTGTCACAAAGTACTAATCACTTACTTCGTTAAACTTTCTGTATAAAGTCTTATGACGGAATTTCGCATAGCAGAACAAATTTCTGCAGAACTGGAACTGTCGTTAGCTTCCTTGAAGAGACATGACAGGTAATAGTTTTCAAATGACATTATAGATTATCCAGCAATGACTGAAAAAAGCGGAAAAAACTAAAAAAAATAACAAATTATACGATAACAGTCACTACGAACAATCAAAAATTCAATCATTGAACCTCGTTTTCAAACTATTCTGAACTATTCTTTCTTTGACTGCGAACGTGCGAACATAAATAAACTAATGAAACTGAAAACTGAAATGCGAATGTCAAAAAGCCCGCCTAAAAACACTCACGCAGTGTTGTCATCTCGGAATATAGAAGATAGAAGCGTTAGTTTTTTTTTTATATTTTAGGAAGGCAAAATAATACAATATAACATGGAAAATAAAAAAAAATATTGTAGAAAAAAGAAAAGCCCCAAAAAACGACTTTTAAGTAGTTTGTCATTGGGTGATTTTACTTTGAAGGTAAGAATAAAACTTATTTTACTTTACTATGCAGTTAGAAATTGTTTGTGTTAGAGTCTAATACAAACTATTTCTTTCAGCGAGCCAATTCTTCATCATAATATTTGTTTTTTACATTTGTACATTTTTAATTTCGGCTGGTAACATATTTCAGCAATTAGGTATCGTATAGTTCAGCGTTCTTTGTCCATATTTGTTTAATTGCTTAGGTATGATTAATCCTTATTTAACGTAAAACGAGTATTGTAAGTGTGGTCCAGTCTATTTATGTATGGGCTATTCATATGCTCAAATATAATGTAACACAGAATTGCTCTTGGTACTGGTACTCCATTATGGACGGCTAGCTTCGCTTCTTTGGACAGTTTTTTGTTGGCGCCAACGGCGATTTACCTGAATTTACCCTTCCTTCAATATCTATATCAGCCTTTCGATCTCTCGTAAACATACTTCCCAAATACACTAACTTATCCGCCTGCTCCAAGTACTCACCATTCACAACTATGTTGCACATTGTTTTATTTACTCACTTTTTTGTCGTTTCATGTAAAAGTAATTCATGAAAAATTCACTTTTTTTTTGAATTAGCGGTCGGAAACTTTGGTTTTATAAAGATCCACATTTAATTTAATTTGTGGTTAACTTTTAATTTAAATATATAGCGTGTTGTTATCTCATTCCAACATCGTTTATATAATATTTTTAACTGGGAGACACAACGTTTTCTATGAAAGGTGTTCCCAAAAGCAAGGAAATTAGCCGAACGATTAGCCGAATACAAAAAAATTAATGCATCTGAATCTCCCAATACGTTTCTCCTTAAAATTCATAACCGGACCCACCACCGTCAGCG
This sequence comes from Limnephilus lunatus, assembly GCA_917563855.2. Classification (NCBI taxonomy): domain Eukaryota; kingdom Metazoa; phylum Arthropoda; class Insecta; order Trichoptera; family Limnephilidae; genus Limnephilus; species Limnephilus lunatus. The sequence goes on along the minus strand of OU830598.1, from coordinate 69,049,913 downwards.
TTTTCTCTGCTTCTTTTTAGTCAATTCTTATGAAATCATCGATGAATTAATTTCGATGAAATTATCACAAATCAAACGAATTCCAACGTGCACAACTTCGTCCGACGAGCCGACGACATTGTCGCGGGAATGGACGAGTGAACGTTTATTCATATAGCGCCGTCTGATTCGGAATGAAACAAAGGTGAACATTCACTCAAGTGAACATTCACCCGAGTGAAGCAGTCTTGCAGAGTTACTCTAATAGGCTCTACACACCATCCAATTTAAAGCCACTGCCTGCAGGGCTGCAAGAAGTGCTGCAGATTGGAGGTTGCCTCCAGATTCCAGACCCAGACCAATAGACCATCCGCTGTGCACAATTTGCAATGAGGCGATTGAACACGTATTCGCACATTCGCAGTGCTCGCGCTGCTGCACGCAAACGTATCATGGCTTTGTCACTTCAGAAATGAAGTACGAAATGCTTTGGATAGATATTTATTTTAATAACGAAGGCACAGTTTCTTTCCAAGAAGAAATGATACGCCTTGTGCCGTTATAAAATAATCTACAACTGGGTATAAAATGTAATAAATAATTGTAAATAAATGTTTCATCTGATAATTGCCTCATCAGAACTGTCAATCGAGGAGCAAGGCTCACAACTAGCTATCCGGAGATCGCTAGGTTCAAATCCCGGCGTGCGCAGATAATTTTTTTTATTGCTTTGTGTTTTCATAATCTAATAAATTTAAAAAAATATAAGATATATTTGCGACACGTTCCAGTAGTGGAAGAAACCTACTCTCAGTATCGCCCTGATGTAAGACCACCACTCAGAAATAAAACGTTGCTTGAAATGGCTTCAGTTGTGTTTTGTGACTAGCTATGAATAGCCAGGTACTTCCCCACATTCCTCTTCCCCATATTCTTCCCCTCCCCACTTACCTTCAGCCTCATAACATTCCCCATTTGGGGATGCCTTAGTCTCACTGACTCCAGACGACTCTTTAACCAAAAAAAAAATCAATGGTATCAATGCCCCGAAGCTCTAATTTGTTGTTGTCCTGCAAGAAAGTTAATATTACAATTACATAGTCCCACAGAAAGGACATGTAAATTTTCCGCACCCTTTTTCTTTTCCTTTCTCACACAGCTTGAATGTTATAGTTAAGTTTCGATAAACACAAAAGATCATTTCTCCGGACAAATATTTTTTGATACAGGTATCTATCTACCTACATACTTTGGTAACGTAAACCGAGGCTGCTTTGCATCTTACGGGGAAACTTTTCATAAAGAAGGACTAATATGCCATGACCACGTAATTAGATTAGTTACTTAGCTATAGTACACGCCAAACTTTAATACCGACCTGACGGAAATCGTTGAAATAGGCGAGTTTAAGGTCCGAAAAGTGGTATGCCTCACCGCCGACGCCTTTCTCGCATCTTTCTCTTTCGCTTAGGGTTATTGTAAAGCCAGTAAAAAACTTATTTTTAATACCGTTCTTTTCTGCTCCAGGATAATATCGCAGCAAACTATGTTGATTATGCCAAATACTCATAGTTAGTATAACTAAGAGCACTTAAACACAAATAATAAAAAATATATTTAAAATTGTTTCATTTCAAGACATTTATTTATTTATTTAAGTTTTTATTCCAGCAGGGCTGGGAGGGTGGTGCAATCCCAGTCTGCCATATTACATACAGAGTAAATATAAATCTAGAAGAAATAAAATATTATAACGTATTAGGTAGGTACCTAATGAAAATAAAATAAAATTTGAACATTATGTTTATAGTTTTTAAAATACTTGTGATACCTATGTTTAATCACTATTCATGATCTCATCGAGTACTGCTTTAAAAATGAAAATGTTTAACATTGATTAAAATTACTCCAATTATTCCAAAGATATTTAGAGTGTTTCAATTATCCCCATATACTGTTTCAATCGTCGGATGGTCCACACTATGGGGATAATTGAAACAGATTTCCCCATCGTCTTTAAGTGGTTATTGTAGCTTAGCTGTACGAGTTGTGGCCATCCAATAAATTTGATTTGATAACTAGATAGATTATAGAACATCTAGTATAAACATCTTATCCATAAATACAAAAGAAATATGACTACACCTAGTTAAAGTAAAAGTGTTTCAACCGTCCCCAGTCTACCCTAATGTGACGGATCGTATCAAGTTCAGATCGACATTTAAGTTTGGCGCGTACTGTACTCGTCAATGCAATTTACACTGAAAGAAGATAAATATAAATACCAGTATTTACCTACTTGTTTGTAAATTGATAGACATGCGGGACTAAACCTTGAAGCCGTATTTAAGCTACGTAATTTCCAATGTTTCCAATAGTCTCACATATCTACACAGTCCTGGATTTGTTAATAGGCCGTTTGGCCCGCGGCCTAGGGGTGGCAGAATGTAAAAAGTATAAATCCACTACTGTCTCTACAGAGTATGCTAATGGGATAACAAAATCGCCAATCGTAGAGGATCACCCTTTCATTAAACATAGACCACACATTCACTTTATTATTACGAACGCGATGTGCCAATTTCATAAAGCAATGAAACACCTCTCACAAATGCTACAATCTAAAATGCACACATGGAGTTTTAAAAAATGTTGTGTACGTACTTGATCCTTATAGGATGAGCTCAAGGCCTGTCGATAATGTGTATGTCCAAAATGCAAGTGTCCGATATTGCCACAATGTACCGAGACGCGAGCATATCTCGAACTTATCTTTATCGGCATCGGATCTTAAATATGTCGAACAGAAGAAAGTTAAATCAAATGTGTCAAATATACAATTTGATGAATCGAAGGTTCCTTTCTATCTGTATGACAGACTGCAGCGATCCCGGGACTCTCTTGTCTTGCACACAGTACACGCCAAAAGGGAAAATTTAATCACTTCCCCAGACATAAAACTGCTGTATTTGAGGGTAGTTTCAGCTATTCAACATCAAAACTATGCACATTGATTAAATTTACAATCAAAGGAATACCTACCTATGTTTTTGATTTTGATTTGATTAGGTATATTATTTATTTTAATTATATTTCATACTAGCAGACCCGGCCACACGTTGCTGTGACTAACGAAACACAACGCCGTTACCCAACCTTTATAAAATCCACACCACCCGCCTGCCAGCTGCCCGCTGCCCGCTGCCCGCTGCCCGCTGCCTGAATTGAATATTTGAATTTCTCGGCTTTTCTCTACTATAATAAGCTATTATAATAAATTATACATATAAACCTTTCTCTTGAATCAATCTATTGGTGAAAAACGCATGAAAATCCGTTGCGAATTTTAAAAGATTTAAGTGCACATTGTAATTTGTACGTACGTACACATACGTACATTTGGAACGACTGCATTTTACTCTATGTAATGATGCCTGATTTGAATATTTGAATTTTTCGGCTTTTCTCTACTATAATAAGCATGTAATATACATGTAAACCTTCCTCTTGAATGTCCCTATCTATTGGTTAAAACCGCGTGAAAATCCATTGAGTAGTTTAAAAGATCTAAACGCACATACATTTTGAGCGACTTCATTTTATATCATGTAATGATTTGAATTTTATTATTAATATTATTTGCTTTAATTTGAATTCTATTCCTTCCTACCCATCTCTCACACCCTTTTCCTTCCCAGAACTTCATCTCTTTCCTTTTCGTAAAAAGCTTTTGTGTGGAGCAAATGTAAAAAAAGAACCGGTTCTGAAACAAACGGCACCCAGGGTATCTAGCATGGTCGATCGATATAGGTTTTATCGAAAATTCGGTAACTTGTCGTCGTTCCCGAATCGCTAACGAACAAACAACAGTTCATAAGGGTTACGATTAAGGGTTCCTAATTTATTTGACGTGAACTGTTATTTCTTCGTTAGCGGCCTGCAGTCGTGCTCGGGAGCGATGACAAGTTACCGACATTTTCGATAAAACCTATATCGATCGACCATGCTAGATACCCAGGGTATCTAGCTGGTGCTAGTAAAAACCAAGCTGTATTAGGTGTTACGTATTATCGGCGCCTTTGCTCCTTGGCTCCTTGGCGCCTTGGCAAGTCGGACTGCTTTAACTGCACCTGCACAGGGCCAGCCCTGTCGCACAGATAGTAGAAGTACATACGTCTCATTCGCGAAAGGTTTCCACAGACCCGGATTATGAATATTAGAGCAATTAATAGGTACTAATAATTTGTCAATATTCCCTGGACAGAAAGGTTACAGATTACGAGCATCACGAGTTCAAATAGGTAACTAATGGTAAATCTTCCTACCTCGCAGATAGCCTACAAGACTTGGTATTTGCTTTTTCGCTATTTTGTGTTTGGATGTCGCACTGAGTCCCAATTGTATCCAACCGTCTGGAGCCTCTGAGACTACGGCATCCCCATTTGGGGAATGTTGTGAGGTTAACGATAGTGGAAAGAGATACGAAATGGAAGGCGGGGAGGACCTAGCTAATAAAATCTGACCCGGTTAAAACCATTTCAATAACATCTTGATTCTGAAAGGTGTTCTTTCACCAGGGCGATACCGAAAGTATCCACCACTTTGGAACGCACCGCAAATATACTGTACCTACATTATTTTTAATGAATAAATTGTGAAATAACGTGAATGAATCAAATAAAAGATTAGAGGGATTAGAACTCAAACAGGTAGGAATCAAACATGGATTAGAACTCCTTGAGAGATAAGCAAAGAAAAACATATTTTTTTCTTTAAAAGTTCAATTCTCGGTTGCACCGTGCGTCGTTCCGACTGAGTTTCAAGGGCCGCACACGTTAAATACTAACTGATTGTTTATATCTATAGTCTCAACTGGGGAATGAATTTAGATATTCTGTCAATCGCGTATCAAAAAAAAGGTTTTACTTCGCTGTGAGTCAGCTTGTGCCTCTTAAACTGGATTTTTCTCTATAACTGTATTTTTCATAGCTGTAGTCGGGACCGGGACACAAGAATGGTTTTCTCCACTGAGAAATAAATTAAACTTTTTTGAACATGAAAAGTCACAGTTGGAACAAGAGAGTGATTTTCTCCAATGTGTATCACCATGTGCCTCTATAAACTGGACTTCTGAATATGAATGCCTATACAGTCGAGACAAAATAATGTTTTTCTCCACTGTGAGTCAATATGTGACCATTTAAATGAGATTTTTGTGATCATGCATAGTCACAGTTTGAACAAGAGCTTGGGTTTTCCACTGTGAGTCATGTGACTATTTAAAATAGATTTTTTTGAGCGTGCAGTACAGCGTACAGTGTTTCTTAACCGTATTGAAAGAATCGCCCCCTTTACCGCAAAAAATGTTGTCCATTTATGCAGGAATGGATTTCCTACTATAAATAAAAAATAATTATGAATGAGAAATACTAACGAAACGCATTATTATTAGATGGGCATTGAGTTATTATGCCTCAGTTTTAATTTTTGTGCATGCAAGTGTAGTTTATTTAACAGAACTTGTCAAATTGTTGCACCTTAAAAAAGTGTGTCAATGTTAGTATGGATAGCTTGTGAATGAGCTTATTTTTTATTTTGACACAATGCCCACTCGAACTTCTGCAGCGCCCCCCAACTGCTGAAAATTTAAAAACGCCCCCCCAGACCTACAAAACGCCTGAGTTAGAACAAGAGAATGGTTAACTTTAATGATCGCGGGCCGCGTGAGGGCGCCGGAGGCTGCGGGTTGGCCAGTCCAGTATTAGAGCAAGCATTTTTGTAGGTGCTTTGGATTTCGGAGACGCAAAATATGATTTTGAAAATCAATAATAATAATTGTCAGCGAAAAACGTGTTTATAATTTAGTAATAAATATAATATTCGCCTTCATCAGATGTAAGTATAACCGTGCCAAGGTAAGAGGGCCATCACTAAAATCTGGTCCTCCATGAAAACTGGTTAAGGTGCTAAAGGTCTGCACATCTGCTTTTAATCAAGATCTTATTTCTTATTTTTTCAGAAGAATGCATTAAATTCAATATTATTTAATGGCTAAAGTTCACGGCGAAAATCGTAAGTGTTTTATTTTCATATTTCAGGGTCGAATGACATTGATTTTAACAAATTGCTTTATGATTGTCATCATGGAATGTTATCATTGATTAAAAAATATTATCGGTGGTTTGGTTCTTCTTTTGGTCTGAAGAGATATTATTTATGTTAGTAGAAGTTAGCCATGCGCATGTCTGGTTTGAAGTAAACGCAACTTTGGTGACAACCAACCAGGGTAATGGTATTTTATTAATTTTATGTTAATTATTAGAATAATTATGTGCACATGAACTTTTTTTTAACCACAAGTGTAAGCTAAAAGTTATTCATAATCTGCTCATTTACAGACGGTGGTAATTTAATTATTTTAGAAAAAACCCTCTTGCAAGTTATGAAACCGAGAAATTTGAACAATTGATATTTTACCAACTGTTGATGTCACTGTCGCCCTTATTCCCCCCGCTCCCCGAATACTCTGCGAAAGGGACAACTGCATCTCAGGCTGATAATACCTAAATAAAATCATCAAATTCGATTTTTATACTCCCCATTTTTCTCCTCCAAAACTGTACCGATTTTAAAGTTTTTTTATACTAACTGTATTAGAAGAAAATACTCTATGTCTGTATGTTTTGCTTTTCAAAAAATACATTGTTTAGTTTGTAAACTGAACGTCTGTTGACGGCTTTCAAACCATGCAATTTTAACGATTTTTAAAGGGAAGGTACTAATTCCCATAAGAAGTAATCAAGTAACGATATCTACATTATTTTACGTTATAAAAATACTCAGTAGTGTCAAAATCCAGAGAGAAAATTGGGGAATACGTTTGTATGGATAAAACGCCGACCGGTATCCTTTTAAGGTATTAATGTCATTGCTTTTAAGATGAATTATTGTTTGTTTGCGCCCGTAAATACTCAAAATGAATATTATTAAATAGTTTTGTTTGAATAAAAACCCAAAACATACAAATACAATATTGTAGGTAGGACTGGTGACCTGGTGATTCAATCCAATATTGTATTCACATGCCTTTCTTGGAAGAATTACCTATGCTTTTATATGGACAAAACTATTCATTCATATTCATACCTATTTTGTATTTACGTGCACGAACAAACAATGCATCTCTACATTTTACAGCATAACTTGCAGATAGCATTTTTTCTAAAATAATTAAATTATCGCCATTTAAGAACGAGCAAATTATGATGAATGATTTGAAGTTTGACCTAATTGGTTTTGATGGGTCTGTTTTGTACAAATCCGTAGAATAGAGTCTAAGGAAGCCTTTCGCTAAGGAGACGTACCTACTTTCACTGCAGAGATTTATTATGTAACATTATTAGATCCCAAGTCCTAAGTTTATCTTACAGTACTTAAGTATTTATGTAGGTTAATTACACCACAGAAAGGTAAGTACTTACGCAGACGCTATCGGCTGCAAATAGGCAGGGACCACGGAAGTACAAAATACATGGACTTGCCCTAAGCGATAAAAGGCGTATTATTTCCCCCTCCCATTTGAACCATTTTTCGGAACCGGCTGGGCTTGCGAGAGCCACGCGTCAATCTAAAAAATGTGACGTCATCATTCGTGTCCGGACCAGTGTCGAGCTCTCATCGTAAATAACACGGTAAAAATTGTGGCTTGTGCTATAAATACGTGTAAACATAGAAGCGAAAAAGAGAATAAACCCAATTGTGGTATTACATTCCATAAGCAAGCATTATTTTACACTATTTTAAGCTAATTCAGATCACATAATATGATCGTTTTTGAACATACACCATAAATATACCAAACCACCCATACATACAATATCACTCCGAGATACATGGCGTGTGCCCGTCACTGTTTACTGGGGTAAGTAAATTATGAAACATTTGTAAAAGTGTATTAACTAACTACAGGAGCAAAATATTGGACTCGACCTTATAGGCGACCTTACTTTGACGTATTTGAACTTCAAATTTGTTCATTGCGTGGCGAGCAATTTGCGCTCCCATGTAAAAAGGTCTATTCATTCAAAAGCAGAGTTTACTTTTAAGAACTAGATGATGATTTTATAGTGCGAGATGCCTATATACTGTCAGATTGAGTTTTGGCGAATCACGTATCACCAAAGCCATCTTCCTGCCCTTCGTCCCGCTGTAGTTGGCTTCTACCCCCCACCTTTATGTTCTGGTCTATCAATATTCATATATCTGTGGCAGGGACCATTGAATTGATAAACCAATAGATGCGCCCCTAGTATCTAAGGCAGCGGTTCTCAACCATTTTGGGCATGCGTACCCCATGACTCTTACTACAAATTTATTGTACTCCGTATCCTCTATCTATCTCGTGTACACGTGTAATGAAAGACATGTTTCATTTGTAATTTTTTAACCTTCTCATTATTACATGAATTTAACAATCAAGTTACACAAATACAATTTTATATAGAGTGTAACACGACTTCTGGCATTTTTAACCAGTGATCCTACATGCAAAATTGAACAAATTTTATTCCACGTCTTTTTATTTCGACGATAAAACATTCATATTCTCCGTACGCAACTCCAAACTCATAAAGTATATTGAGAGGATGAATGTTTTTAACCTCAAAAACTTTAGTTGAAAAAAGTTTTTCATGTACCAGTAGATAAAATAAAAGCCTGATTTCCTGTTACTCCCTGTATAATCAATCATACAATGTTAACATACAGTCAATGAGACCATTAAGCTTGCTTTGCAGAACAAAGCTTTAAAAAGTTTGACTCAATTTCCCACAGGTAGAGCTGAGTTTTAAAACCTGCACTCGTGCCACGATATTGCCCTCCAATTTTTGCTTCGCATACGCTAAGGTCAGTTATTCTTAACCTGTGGTCCGTGGACCCCTGGGGGTCCGCGAATATATTAATGGGGGTCCGCAGTCTCATCTCTGGACCATTTAACAATAATAAATAAATGTTACCAAAAGTCTCGTAATCGCCACGCGTCTTCGTTTCGGGAATATTTTCCAGTATCTGACAAAAATAAAAATTGAACATTAGACCCTTTCAACAGATGTTACTAATATTACTGGCTTGACAAAGGGATAGGCAATTAATAGAAATATCTTGTGATTCAGCTTTGAATCGCAATTTCAAAGAATCCTCATAATTGAGTTTTTGGGTGAATGTAAAGAAAGATTATAAGGAAATATCAGAAGAAGCACTGAAACATTTACTGCTTTTCTCAAGCACATACCTCTGTGAAAAAGCATTCTCTGTTCTTGTGTATACTAAAAATAAATACAGAAACAGATTACAAGTGGAATCCGATTTGAATCTACAACTTAGTAGTAACATCAACCCAAATATCACTAATATAGTTGTAAGAAAGTAACACCAACCTTCACATTAATTAACCGTTAGTTAATGTGAATGTTGGTGTTGCTGTTATAGTTTTTGTATGTATTTGTAGTACCTACTTAGGTACTAAAATAATTGGTCCGAAATTTATTGCTGTTTTTTTTTTAATTTCCTTGAAAATTGTGCTTGATTTCCTAGGGGTCCGTGGCTGAAAAGGGTTGGGAAACGCTGCCCTAAGGGGCACGCGTACCACAGGTTGATGACCACTGATCTAAGGCATTTTGAGGGCTAATGGGAAGGTACCTAACTAAGATATTGAAGTAGTTGTGTTCATTCACGTGCACCAAATTAGTTCCTAGTCGTGAAAGTAATTCGCTCAAATTGTAAATGTTTCTCAAACTGAGAAAAAAATATATTTCGTGGAGCGATTAAAACCAGATTAAACTAATGTGTGAAAAATGTGTTGTTTTTAAGATATATAATGACAAAATCTTATGCTCCGAGAAAAGAAAAAGAAATTATTTGCTCTCCCAATTGAAAACGTACCTACTATACTCGTTTGTCTTCGCTTTACGTTCATCACAACAAGATCACAACTCAGCCCAATTTAATTGGGTGGGCGGGTGGTAAAATGGAATAGGAAATAAACATCGCTCATTCTAAAATCTGATCATCTTGAATAATAATTAGGTAGGTACCTATACTAGATTCTTCTGCGATTAGAACCACCCCCTCCCCGCCACTGCTGGAAAAAACTTAACTTTCAAAGAGTAATATTTTATCTTTTTGATGACATTTGAGTTATTGTTTGTAGTTTGGCCAAACTTAAAAGATAGGATAGTTTTTATCTCGGTTATTGAACACAGTATTTATTATTGCGATTAAAATGTTCAATTAATGTTTATTATACGACAATGCTTTGTAATTATTTGTAAGTTCCATACTTTTCTAACAGATGGCGGTGTAAGTTAATTTATCGATACAACACTAACTTGGTTTTCTAGTTTCCTACCCTGCAACCATATTTCTAATTTGATTATATTGTAAAGGTTATTTGTCTGTGCTTCTCGAAACAAAATTAAACGTCTTTTTGGCGACAAGTTGCCAGTATTAACTGTCCTCCACCCTAGCGACTATGTTTACGCAACACGCAACCCATGATTCAACGGAAGACACGGTAATGAGTAAGATTTCACCAAAATTCGAAAAATCTAATTTAAAAAAAATCGTATTTAGCGTATCTTTTGGGTAACTACCTACGTACGATGCAATCGTATTTTGGATTAAGTTGGCAGGAATTGAGTGATGATCTCATAATCTTGACATTGAGAGGCAATTATAATTATTAACTTCACACGATCATTATTCCAAGTTCGATGCTTCTTCATTAACTAAATAGACTGTAATATAAACAAATAAAAAACAATGGCGTGTATGATTTTCGTAGCATTGTTTCACCGAATGCGACCTTTAAAAACAGATAAACTGTTTTTAATACGAGAAATTGGATTTTTGTTACGATTGTGATGGGGTGCGATATACACTGTACAACTTTGGGAAGAAAACAATTCCGGCTTGATTTCAATTCCGAGTTATGACAATTATATGAATTCGAACGCATTTCACTTTTTAAGGTTTTTGTATAGGTAGTTACTAATTTCACATACCTAGTGTCATTTTTTGGAATGCTTTATGGGGAAAATAAGGAGTGAACCTCTTCTCTCTTGGTCTCTTCGAAATCCTTGTTGTAGAAGGTAAGAAATCAGAGGTGGGAAAATAATTCCATCATAGGAAACCTAATACCAATTCTAATGTATGGGGGGAAATGAATTCTGACGTCAGAAGTAAGTATTCTGTGGATAAGAGGGAAGAAAGTGGACTGAACGTAGTGAGATCCCTGTGGTATTTGCGTGGTACAACCGCATATGACAGAGTCGCTAAAGAGCAGGTCTAAAAGGATTGCAAGGACTTTTGAGGTTTTTGATCCTTGAATGAGTGAAATGTGCCAGTTCATAGAAGAAGACGAGGAAGTTACAGAAATAAATGCCACCGGGTGACTGAAGATATAGAAGAATAAGCATTGTATAGATGATACTATATATCTAAAAGAAGTAGCATGAGATCAGATAAAGCAAGAAATAGTTATGTGACAGGAAAGAAGAGTGTCGTTCGATCCTCTCTATATATATTCTGCGCCAAAATGGCGTGATACAATTTTTTGAATCTACAAAAAACCTACGAATATTCTTCAAATAGTTTGTTTAAAAAAAAAGATAACTCAGGAAACAGCGTAATAATTTTTTAATAGTTCGTTGTTTCGATTTGGTTCAAATCGTGACTTGATAATGGCCTCTTTCAAATTTTGGCATTCGTAGTACCAACAGAATAACGTAATAATAACCGTCTACGTAATGTCGCATGATTACCAAATATTTTCGCGGAACGTAATGTATTTCCTTAGATTGTATTTTGTAATTATCATTTTCTACTTCCTCGCAGAAACCTGGCATCTTTTATTATTACCGCACAGTTATAATCATCATAATTCCTCCATTGTCTGCAGGCAGCAGGCACAGTTGTGCCGATTCGAGAGAGATTTTTTACTATTAAATTTGTACAGAGTAATGCAGATAGTGGATATAATGCACGGCTTTCGGAAACTCGTAGTACAAGCCGGAAACTGTTGAATCTATACTGAATTTATTTTTAACTGTCATTTTCATAATATTATGTAAACAAAAACCTAGCTAACTACCACTCTGTAAATTGTCATCTCAACACAGGCGTTTCACACCTTAGTCCAGCCAACGAAGACAAAAAATCATCAAATAGCGAGATATATTCATCATGTAGAAGCCAATTTTGGCATAGTTGTAAAAGAAGGTGTCCTTAACAACATACTAAGAATATCGGGTGGTGGGGGTGGAGCTAAGTGGGGGGGGGGGGGGGGGGGTTGAAAGGTCCCTTTTTTCAGTTTTTCATTAATAACTCAAAATCTACTGCCTTTAGCAAAAAATGTCTATGAGTCAAATAATCTACATAAAATTTTCTATAAAAAGGTTGCATACTTTTTTTGATAGGATCAATACTTAAGGAGATACGGCGGGGGGAAAATGTAAAATTAAAAAAAAAAAAGAGTTTTATTGATAAAAATGAAATGTTACCTATTGAGATAATAACTACGTCATTACTGTAATCAAGTGTAATTTTAAAACAACGAAATAAAAAATAAAAAGACCATCGATTTTGTGGTGTATTTTTTTTTTGATCTCGGCTTTCGTTTTCAATCCAGTCCGAAGTTGAATTTTTCAGATATAATTTTAAAAAAAAAGGTCGCTAGGGGGTGAATATCAGTTGTTTAATGCCTTTTAAAATGCTTCGAAGCATGGATCCAGCTTCATAACTTTTTTAACCCTTAAAGTTGCAAAAAAAGTTTTTTTTTGTTCTCTCACTATGGGATGTGGATTCCCGTTTTCTCGCTTGTTCTATGATTTTCCGGGCACCTTGTAATATGAATCCTAAGAGAAAATACTGACAATGACATTTTGTAGGTAGGTATACTTATACTTTCCAGTGCATTGTTAATTTAATGATGTGTCTTCAAGGTACCCAAGGGCGTAGCTACAGCTTTCACATGGGGAGGGGGTTGCACCCTAAGGAGAGGGTGGATTCGATCTTGGGGAAGGGAGAAAGGGAAAGGGGTTATAAGATTTATTAGAAAAAAATTGTTTTCCAGGAATGCAGCCTTACTTTTCCTCCCTTTTCTTTACACTAGTGTAATCATAATCTTACTTCGTTCTTAGGAATGTGATGATTACTATTTTTTTCCTACGCAATACTGAGACCGTTGCGAGGGGGGAGGGGGGGGGGGGGTTTAACCCCCTACACCCCCCCCCCTTGTAGGTACCTACTGTATGTTCTTCGCCAATAATTATTTTTTTACAATGGAAAAACTTTGGTCTGAGGCCGCTGAAGTGGCCCAGGACAGAGAGGCGCCAAAGAAGTGTCGAAGGGTGTCACGACCCCAACCCGACTAGGTCAAGAGGAGGAAAATTGTCATGGTTAGGTATGATATAAATCACTAGATAGGTATATAAAATAGTAAATAAATATTACATGAACATCAACGGCACTAAATTTCTATCAGCCTATAAAAACATTGTTATTAAATCTGTATGTCTACCACTACCTTGATAGCTTTGAAATGTTTATAAAATTTCAATATGTATCGAAATTTATATGAATGAGCATCCTATATTATAGTCTGTTTGTAGTTTTTAAGTTAAAATTTTTAATACTTGGTACTTATTTTTAGGTAGGTATATCTCTTTAATTCTTTGATTATATCAAATGTATTTTTAATTTAATCATATGTAAAAAGCCCTAATTGGGCGTGTACAAATAAATAAATAAATATTGCATATTACACTTTTTAACAACGACAAAGAAAATCAAAGAATATTTTTTCAGCAATAGGTTAGGTACCTTTCTGTACAAAAGCCATTCATATCGTGAGAAGCAATGGCAATTTTTTAAGCCAACAACTCTAATTATTATTCATGTTCAATGAACGTTTTATTGTGATATTTGAAACTCATAACAAAACTCAACACACTTTTGAAAAGTGGTACATAAAGTCATTAAAAAATTATGAAAAAAACTGCCCAATAAACCTAACCTAACGTAATCTATTTGTGACTTTGTATTACTTTTCAAAATTTTGTTGAATTGCCCGGATACCCTATAAAACAATAATGATTTGTTCAATCTCGAATACATAACAGCTGATGACCACAGACCGCAGGGTGCGTTGAGTGTATTTAGTAAGTTTACCACAAAGCAGTGAAAGGTGAAAGATCACAATCATAAACGTCAGCATTGGTTATTATAATAATTAGTCTTGCAAGTTCTATGTATTTTCATAACTCGTCTTGTTACCTGGCTATGGTCTGGTCTCAAGTAAAATATGAAGACATTTATTTGTTACAAGTAACGACTCGCTGATGGCCAAACGGCTTTAGGTTGCTGGTCATTTGGACACTCGTGTGGCAACAGGTTGAAAGTGTAGTTCCTACTTGAGAGTATGTACGAGTATCTACTTGAAAGAAATAATATGGGCGGGTATGAAGATTTCATAATTGTGCAGATTTTATCAGGGCCATGCAAAATCTAACAAGTGCCCTTGTGCAAATATCAGATGCGTCCTCAAGTTAGAAGATTTATCTTTGTCGGTGGTACGTATGTTACTTGATGAAATACCAATTTCGAGTACATGTGCCTTTACAGAACTTCAAATGGATTTTAATGGGATTAAGCCACTACGGAGATCACAATTTCATTTGAATTTTTTAAAAGGTTTGGTTAATTTAATCCGAGTAAGGAAAAATTGATTTACTTAGGACAAACATAGGTACACGCTCATAACTTGGATGTGCTGATTTATGTTTAAAATACAAATTAAATTGGCAGTCTTTTAAATTAAATTGTAGTTTTAATGGAGAAAAATATGAAAAACGAATGTTTATTTGTTAATTATTAACCAAATTTAACAAAATATTACCCAAGTTCAAAAATGGTCGCCAATATCCGAAATAAAGAAAAAAGGTTTCGGTAGCACAGTTGCCAGATTATTTTACTTCCGGGTAGAGTCTGTAGTCAAATGTAGCCAAGTTTTCGGACGGCGTTTCAGTGTCCATCATCAGGGAATATGGGCAAAAGGAGGAAGCTCAACACGGCATAATAACTCGATATCAATGAAACAATTTATTATTAGATTATTAGATTACAATTATTCGATTACAATTTATTTGTTAATTAATTATTAGATTCCTTGTAATAGAATTGAAAAACCACTCAGAACATTAGAGCGTCAAAAGACGCAAATATAATAATAGCGGTCAAGACATTAGAGCGTCTTTTGACGTCAACGCGTGAGATTTTACAAAAATTGATTTATTTCCATCACTAGTATACGGATTATCATGAAATAAAAAACAGAATATCGATAATGAACAACGCTGCGTCTGTATTCAAAAATATCTATGGAACATAGAGATTAATTATCTGAGCCGAATGGAACCTCCATCTTGTTTGATTGTCATTTGTTCAAGACATTGTTAGTTTTTTATTTAAATATTTTTGTATGAAATGGTAAAAAAGTGAGGTGACAAAATTGTTTATTATACATTTTTATGATAGAATAAGTATTTTTTTTTCATCATCTGCGATTTTAGTACCGTTTTCACATAAAACATCACGTGGGTCATTTTTACAATTTTTTTATGTTTTCATTCTAAATTTTAATATTTACAAATGTTATTATTTATTTATAATAATACAATTTGAAAGTTTATTTCATAAACTTTTCAAAACAGTTTTTAGAATGAGGCTACGTTTCCCAAAACCTGATTTATGAAGCTTTTAGTAAAAATCGTAAATAAAACAAATATTATCACGTTTTGACAGTTTTCTAAGGGACACATAATAAACAAAACGTCTATTTCTGAGAGGTTAAAAAAACTTTTTCACTTTGTTCCACTTATTTATTATTACCAGGACCGGTTTCATCCTACTACGGACATTTTCAGACTGGTAGTTGAAACTCTTATGCTATTGATTTTATACAAACTTAGGCAGGGGTACACAACATTGTCATGACATATAGACAATGTTGTGTACCCCTGCCTAAGTTTGTATAAAATCAATAGCATAAGAGTTTCAACTACCAGTCTGAAAATGTCCGTAGTAGGATGAAACCGGTCCTGGTAATAATAAATAAGTGGAACAAAGTGAAAAAGTTTTTTTAATTTCAATTCTATTACAATAGAATTCCACCACGAATTAACAGTGCAAAAACTAGACTCATTAAAAGCAGCAAACACAGCAACAATGGAATTCCACCACGAATTAACAGTGCAAAAACTAGACTCATTAGATTCCTGGTCAAATAAAATTCTTCACGCAAAACACTTCAACTATCTCAAACAAACATATGTTGACAAACTTTCGTCAAACAAATGGTTGAGTATTGGAGAGTTGAGCGCAGAAATAGAAGGCTTTATGCTTGCCATTCAAGATAGAGTCATTAATACTAAAAAATATAGGAAGCATATCATCAAAGATACAAATCAAATTGATGATTTATGTAGAAAATGTTTGGCTTTTCCGGAAACTATAAAACATATTATATCGGGATGTTCTGTATTAGCGCCGTCCGAGTATACATTTAGGCACAATCAAGTTTTAAAAATAATTCACCAAAGTTTGGTAACTAAACATAACTTGATTGACTGCCGTAATGTACCATATTATGAATATGAACCAAATTCATTTTCAGAAAATGAATTTTATAAAATTTATTATGATAAAACTATACTAACAGACAAAATAATTAATCATAATAGACCCGATATAGTTTTACATGACAAAATTAAAAAAAATAACTTATATCATTGATGTCGCTATTCCCAATTCATGTAATATTCAGAAAACTGTTTCTGAAAAAATAAGAAAATACAGATTTATGAAATGAGATTAAAAGAATTTAGCATTCTCAGACTATAAAAATATTACCATTTGTTATTTCGGCTACTGACATTATACCTAGCTCTCTCATTCAAATTTAGGCGTATTAGATTTGTCAAAGAATTTATATATAAAAATGCAAAAGGCAGTCATTTTAAATACATGTAGGATTACGAAAGATTTTTTAAATATTTATATTGAGGGATCAGTAGGATTTATCGGACTAGTTAGGATTTCATCAGAGCCGAACCCTCTGATATGAAAATATCTAGAGTCGATGATTTTTTTTCCCATTTTTTGGTCTCTGGTGGATTGACTTATTGTTCTTGTATTGTTTTGTATTTATTATACTTATAAAGTGCACTTATATTGCGCGAATTAACTAGATAATCATTTGTAGAAAAGTGTGTGGAAGGGTTTAGTCTTTCATTTGGGAAAGATTTAACCCGGACATAAACATAAAGATTTAACAAGAAAACAAATCACTTTGCATACACCCCTTATTTAATCAAAATTATCAATATGTTTAGAAACCAATGGTTCCTCCGTCAGGATAAAATTAAATCACCTACTAATTTAATTAACAATTAATAACATCTAAACCTATAGTGTGTTGTCTATTTTGTCTATTTGTCTTTACTTGTTTGTCTTTTGTCATTTTTTAATGTAAAATTTATCCTGACGTGGTTTCGAAACTTGTTGATAATTTTTACGCCACAAAATGCGAATATCACGAATATTACTATACTATAATATATATGAATACACGAATATCACGAATATTCGCGAATATTGAAGAATAAATTAATTATTACCTACCTACGTATTGTTTTGCCAACCCTGATATTTATAACGACCCGTGTTCGCACGGATTTCGCATTATTAGTAACGGAATTTGAATATGTGGCCACAACGAATCGGAGCATCTCCTTTCTTGCAGTGACAGGTCTGACTATTGCTGTCGGCTGCTGACAGGGTGTGCCAACGTTTCGGTGAATTATATTGCTTCTCTATTTGTACACACGTTACAGCGCATGCAATTAAATTGATTAATATTTTCATCTGACGTCAGGCCATTGTTACACGGAATGTTACAAAATATTTCTGCGGGCTATAATTTTTCCAATCTCTTCCCAAAAACACGGTGCTATGCTTCTCGCGGATTTAGGGCAGCGCTCTCCAAACTTTATCGTTCTGGTAAAAAAATGTTAGGGAATAGTTTTATGGATTGTACCTCATTTGTTTTTATTCAAGAGTAAGTTAAATTGGTAGAATTTAAAATTAAATTGTCATAATGGGGAAAAATATGGAACTTAAATGTTAATTTGTTCATTAACGTACTCATGCAAACTTGCAAACACGCTTAGTATCGCTAGATAAAAGGAAAATGCATGTTGGTCGTAGCGTAAAATTCTTGGGGAATATGATCACTTCACAGATGTCAGGACAACGAGGATAGGCAGAGACTAAGACGAGCGATATCCGTTGTATGCTGTTAAGGCATTTTCACTTTTGCAACATAAACGTTAAAATGATAGGGTTCAACGCGTTCTCCACATCGCTGTACATGCCAGAACCGAGGTTAGCTGATTCCAAATGGCATGAGTTAAAAGTGTTTATTACCAATTATTCTGCCTACCGAGATACTGCAGCGTTACGGAAAAGTTCGTGGCGCGCCACTCTTTCATAGCACTCCACCACCGCAAGGGAAGCTTGCGGCGCAGACTACGCCAATCCAAGAATTCCATCACAAGGCTGCGGATGGAGTCCCCTCTGATGGCCCTCTAGAAACGGTCAAATATTCTCGTTGGACCACTATTTGCATAATTTATATTAGTGTTTTAAGGCTTCTTTCGTTTTTATTCCACGTATGGAATATCACTTTGAAATATTAATGTATTTCATTTCGCTACCGTATGCGGTTATATTATTATTGTTAATTAATTTAACCAAATTCAACATAATATTACACATACATATAAAAAAGATGTTCGCCAATATCCGGAAAAAAGAAAAAATGGAACATGAGTTAAAAAGTATGGGATTGATGAATATGACAGTATGAGTTACTTTCGGATAGTCCCAATGGTAATCTACTTATTCCTACTTCTATTTCGTCTTCTTTGAAAATTGATGAACGTATTATATTTTTTCGTTAGTTGGTCGAACTGTACAAAGCGTCGGGTTTGCACTCAGGCGTACCCGGTTCAATCGTTTAAAAACAGTTCCTATATTGTAAGGATTTTTGGATGAACATCAATTGTTACTAGTATTGATGAGTTTCCTGAACTACAATTCAAGCAGATTTCGTAGTCACGCATTACTTCTGCAAACAATGGTACTTTTATCGTCCTCTACAAAGGGTGACCGGACAACTCAGAATGAAATCAACTCAGAACCTCCTTTGAAAAGTCATTAAAAGTGATAAAAAAAATATTAAATTGGTTATTAAAATTATTTTTTTCATAGTTTTTAATGACTTTTCAAAGAGGTGTTGAGTTGACTTGATTTTGATTTGGCATGGAACCCTCCAAATATTAAATTTTGGGATAATGAGGAAAGCAATATTCGAATGGTCATCATAAATCGAATAATATTTACACGTGTATTGCATATTAAATTTTCTACAAAATACAACCGGGAGGCATAACAATCTGGTACATTAGTATGACCTTTTGAAATATCCTATCAGTGACCCAGAAAACATAAAAAATTAATTCTTCTGTTATATTGGAGGTTGCTCAACCACTTTCCCACGATGTTCTAAGGAAACAGATGGTTTCCTCCTTCACCGTACACCTCAGGACTCTAATTTTTTTTTATAAAGAAGCTACTTTTTATTTAAAATGATTCTAGACCTCCAATGTCCGGGCATACATTGTTAGCAGGCAGTATGCGAGTGCGTACATGTTGTTAGTTATTTATTTCACAATATCACTTCTCATCTCCGCCACTTGATGTAGCTGAAATTAAAGTTTATTATTATGTAGGAAGAAAAGTTAATAGAATAAGGAAAAAAAAAATTATATTAGATGAGATTGTTTGACTTAACCAAAGCAGCTGAGCTGCAGTCGTCCGGCGGTCCCGCCAAGAATAATATATTATATTTATTATAATATGTTCTTCTGTTATATATATTTATTATAATTATTTATTATATATATTTATTATAATTATTTATTTTTCTGCATTATAATCGATTTGGTGGTGTTTATGAATAAACTGAGTGTTGTACCAGATAGAGCCGATAGAGGGTACACTTTTACACAGAACTGCATACTCGGCCCAAATTTAGATTTTTCGGAGATGTCTGACTAATCAACTAGACGATCGACTTACATAACTATGTTAGGTTTGAGCGTCGCTGCTCTGACCATAATCTGACCGTCTCCCATATTATGACCGATTGCAGAAGTTCAATACTATTAATTATAGTTAAATAATTACATCTTCTGTCGTGCACAGGAAGTGAAGTAAGCAAATTACAGATATATGTTAGCGGAATGAGTTGCCTAAATCTGTTGTAAGAATGTTTCCGCACGCTACGCTAGATTAGGCGCAGATTTAAATTTTTTAATGATTTTTTTTACTGCCTCTAAATTGAAAAGTTGGTACCTAAGGTGGAAAGCAAAATATCGGAACTAATTAAAATCAGGTGATTGTCGATTGCATCAACCTGTAATAAAAAATACGGATAATGATACGGGAAAATTAAAATCCGTAATAATAGTAATAAGATACTTTTGCTAGAGGGTTATAAAAATGCCCGCTAATAATAATAATACAAATTTTCGTAAAATAAAGGGTTGAGTATTGGAGAATTGAGCGCAGAAATAGAAGGCTTTATGCTTGCCATTCAAGATAGATTCATTAATACTAAAAATTATAGGAAGCATATCATCAAAGATGCAAATCAAATTGATGATTTATGTAGAAAATGTTTGGCTTTTCCGGAAACTATAGAACATATTATATCGGGATGTTCTGTATTAGCGCCGTCCGAGTATACATTTAGGCACAATCAAGTTTAAAAATAATTCACCAAAGTTTGGTAATTAAACATAACTTGATGGACTGCCGTAATGTACCATATTATGAATAGAACCAAATTCATTTTTAGAAAATAAATTTTATAAAATTTATTATGATAAAACTATTCTAACAGACAGAACAGTTAGTCATAATAGACCTGATATAGTTATACATGACAAAATTAAAAAAAATAACTTATATCATTGATGTCGTATTCCAAATTCTTGTAATATTCAGAAAACTGTTTCTGAAAAAATAAGAAAATATACAGATATAGGAAATGAGATTTAAAAAATTTGGCATTCTCAGACTATAAAAATATTACCATTTGTTATTTCGTCTACTGGCATTATACCTAGCTCTCTCATTCAAAATTTAGGCGTATTAGATTTGTCAAAAAACTTGTACATAAAAATGCAAAAGTCGGTCATTTTAAATGCATGTAGGATTACGAAAGATTTTTTAAATATTTATATTGAGGGATCAGTAGGATTTATCGGACCAGTTAGGATTTCATCAGAGCCGAACCCTCTGATATGAAAATATCTGGAGTCGGTGAAATATGTTCCCATTATGTTTCTGGTGGATTGACGTATTGTTCTTGTATTGTTTTGTATTTATTACACTTATATAGTGCACTTACATTGCGTGAATTTACTAGATATTCATTTGTGGAAAAGTGTGTGGAAGGGTTTAGTCTTTCATTTGGGAAAGATTTAACCCTGACATAAAATCTGGAGCACCATAAAATAATAATATTTGGATGATTATATAGCGCCATTTTCGTATGAAATAAGCTCCAGGGCGCTGTATAAATACATATATTTTTTATTTTTAACTCAATGAATGAGTAAAACCTCAAATAGTAATATTTTAATTGATGAAGGAAATATTTGCGAAACTTAATATAACATCTGAAAAAAAAAATCAGAAAAAGATACAGTCACATCTAGGATACGAACCCAGGACCTACACCTTGCCGGGCGGAGCTCTACCAACTGAGCTATCCTATTCGGTCATATTTAACTGCATCACACTTCGACTGAGAACTACCAACATTATCTTCATTTTCGTAACGTCCTACAAGTGACCGCATCTTTCTCTGACTTTTTTGTTTCAGATTTTCGATTAAGTTTGGAAAATATATACTTAGTAAAATTAATCTAACTGGATAAATAACATTTATCATTATAACTATTGACTTTCATCTAAGACTTGTAGCTAAGACTTATTAACAGCTGACTTAAAAATAGATTAATAAATAATTAATTATTACAATAATTGTAAATATCTAGACTTAACCACTAGAACGATTTCGGTCAAAAAATGGACCACTTTTATTTTTCTGCGATTGCTTTCGGTCCAAAAATGGACCACATTTTCCTACCATTTGTAAAACATTTATTGTAATTATTTAAAACATTTCCTTGGCCAGCCGTTTATTTTAACACGAAGCTATTGCAATGCTTTATTTATTATGACCATAGATGTCGCAAATCCGAACTTCGTAGACTATATAGACCTAACTTTTAGAATAATGTTAAAAATAAAATTTAAAAATATTTTTTTCCAACCGAATTTTTGAACAGCTGTTTACGGATAAAATTAAGTCCTTTTCCCATATATATGCACCTTTCATTGTCAAGTACATCACCGACAACATACAGAAACCGAAAATATTCAATGTTGACCCAAATAAGTATCCCTCACGGCGGGCGGTTTCAAGTAAAAAAATACCCAGGATTCGCGCGATTTTAAACTTTTCGATTTGATTTTTTTTTTATAAATCCTACAATTATGAGATAAAAGGTTAAAAACAGGCTAATTCATTGGCTATATAGCACTATACTAAGTTTTTATGTCTCCATGTTAAAATTCGAAGATATGATGTTTTTAATGTCAGCGAAAAATTTAAAAAATTACGTTCGGGGAAATCTCAAGCAATCGAGGCAAATTTATTAATTTCACGTGATCGCTCCAGTGGTTTTAATGACATTTACAATTATTGTGACTTAAAATTAGAAATTTATAAGTAACATGTGTATGTACATTTAAAAATACTTGATTAAGGGTTTGCCAGGGTTGTCAGTGAAAACATTAAAAACTAAACAAACAAGCTATTTAAGAATTAGTTATAAAATTAGTTTATTATGTAACGTATAATAATTTGCTACAAAAGTAACCTTTGCATATGCGAAAAATATAATAATATAAAATCATACCAAATCAAAGAATACCTGTTAATTTACTACGTACGTTATATTATTGGAAAACTCTATATATTACGTTAAGTTAACGGATTATTTTTAAAACCCAAAGTACAACATGGTCCATTGCCTATTTTTTGTTGTTGTTTTGAATGTTTACTTAGGTATACTTATGAAAGATTTTTTTTCACAATAAATTAACAATACAGTCAAATAAATACAGGTAAATATATCGATAGCGGAAATTTAAAATACTGTAAAGGACAAGGAATCCAAAAAAGAGTTACATATGTCATATATGTCCGTTTTATACACCTACAATACAATGTTATTTATCTGCGAAATTTCTGCCAACGCTCTATCCTGTCACCCGTCTGGCTTCCCGACAGAATTCAAACATTGATATCAGGTATCGGTATTATAAATATAATGTTTTCTATAACGACGCAATTTTTTTATCAATTATATATACAGGTAATCGTAATCCATCAGCTGTGTTTTGGGAATCTACGAGTATCGAAATATGTATAATGTAATAGGTAGATAACTACCTAACCGCTGCCCACCATACAAGTAATGAAGGGAACTGGTATATAAATTGTAGGTACCAGTATAATATGAGAAAGATTTTATTATCTGATAAAAGGAAAATAAAAGTGGCATCTGAAAGGCGACTTTCCGGTCGGGTCTGAGTGCAACGTGATAATACTCTTTATACAGGTTGCCGGTTGCAGGTTGCCGTAGGAAGCTGTGACGATATGGCAACCGGAATATTTCTTCAATTTATACCTGTCAATATCGATTGGGTAAAGTACATATTTAACCGATC
The DNA here is from genome assembly GCA_917563855.2 of Limnephilus lunatus. Classification (NCBI taxonomy): domain Eukaryota; kingdom Metazoa; phylum Arthropoda; class Insecta; order Trichoptera; family Limnephilidae; genus Limnephilus; species Limnephilus lunatus. The sequence continues at coordinate 69,025,949 of OU830598.1, read as the reverse complement.
ATTTTTAACTTTTATTTTACCGCGTTTCTTCACTGTTGAAAGTTATTTCTACTTCAATAAGTGTTCCCTCTTATTGAAGTAGAAATCTCTTATACTTTTTCGATGGCGCCACAGCCCATATCGAGCTTTGGCCTCCTGCAACAGTCACCTCCAACTTATCCTGTTCTCAGCGAGTGACTTCCAGTTTGGTACCTGGAGAAGCTGTGCTGCATCCCCGCTTACCTCGTCGTCCCACCTCAGTCTGGGTCTTCCCACTTTTCTCTTCCCACCTGGGTGTCCAGTCAAAATTCTTTTTGGAACGCTTGTATCCGGCATTCTCATTCTGTACATGCCCAGCCCATCTCAGTTTGAGGAGTCTCATATGTGCTGAGATGCCAGGGGGCTTATATATAACATAAAATTCTGTATTGTGCCGAATGCGCCACTGTTCGCCCTCTTTCACGGGTCCACATTTTCTTCTCAACACCTTTCTTTCAAAAGTATCCAGCATTTCAGCCATCTTTACGGTCAGTGTCAGCGCCTCATATCCACATGCCAATACAGTTCTAATATGGTTATTTTTGTTTTATCTCTATTAAATTTTTTTTTTTTTTTTTTTTTTTTAACTTTATTTATTCTCATTTCTTTTTACATATAATGTATAATAGAAAATTAATAGTATATTATAACATAAAACATAATAACATATAGTATAAACAAGAAATGAAAACCCACTAAGGCACTGCCTGAGTGTGGGTAATATTAAAAACAAAATACTATATTTCTAAGTACACAAAGTATAAAATAGACTTTAAAAAATTTAAAAAAAAAACATATAAAATATAAAGTTAGTATTTCATAGTAAGAGTAAATGAAAAAGGTTTTATTCGAATATTATATATGTAAAATAAAAATATGGATAAAAACATACTGATTTTAAATATTTTTTTTAATATTTTTTTTTTTTTTTAGTTATTAAAAAAAAAAAAAAATAAACAGAAAACATATTGTACTGAAAAAGGTTTTTTTCGACTATTATATAAGTAAAATAAAAATATGGATAAAAACATACTGATTTAAATTTTTTTTTTAAATATATATTTTTTTTTTTTTAGTTATTAAAAAAAAATAATAATAATAAAAATAAAAATAAAAATAATAAAATCGGTGCTTAGCAACGCTATAGAGACATTTGCATTTCATTATCTCTCTGATTTTTTCATTATATCAGATAGAAAATAATTAGTTTTGATCCCAAAAAATATAAATATTTGAAAATAAGTATATTAGATTACGTAATAAATAAACTGCCAGTAAACCATAGGTTATTTAGATAAATAAATAGGATATAAAAAATCTCTTTTGTGAAGGCTCCAGTAACCAAGGTAAACAATAATATTTGAGATTAATTTGTAATATATTTTAAAGGTAAATTTAATTACATATATTTTATTTTGATAGCAGTATTCTAAAATATAATATATTATAGATTTGTAACGTTGAAAGGTAAAAGGTTAAAATTAAAATATTTTATTTGGGCATTTTGAAAATTATTTGTTGACAATTGACAATTAACAAATGATATTACTAGGTAACGATAGTTGCTTGGTTACTGGAATGTAGGAACTAATAATAATAATCATTTTCGTGTTGTTTTGTAAATTGATAATATGTCATTTACAACCAACCGAAATGAAGAGCGGTCTGTTATGTCATCTACACAGATGAACAATGATAGTCTAAGACCACCAAAAACAAAAGCAGGTATTCCTAGGCAGCGTATGAAATGGACGAACGATGTCAATATGTTCATCGTTCGTTCATATTTTTATGTAACTAAATTAGAAACAGATATGTTATTGTATAGAAAAAAATTACATTTAATTTTCTCACAAAATTATCCGATTGCCCAAGTAAACGAACAAAGATTAGCAGACCAAAAGAGGGCAATTTTCAAAAATAATTTAATTCCTGTAGTAACATTAGATCAGATAAAAAAGGAAGTAGCAGATAGATTGCAATTAGAAAATAATTTAGAGCAAGTTAATACGAGTAGTAATGTTATATCAGATACATTGAACGTAGATAGTTCAGATAATATTCTAGTCGAAGAATCCAATGATATTACAGTAGACTCAAATAACTTAGACGTTATTTATAATCTTAGGGAAATCAACATTGCAAATTTAAACTTACTAGATGAAAATATTATAGAATTAGCTAACTTACTTCATAATAATATAAATAGATATATAGATATAGAGCCCACAGTTAGACCAAAATTACCAAAATTACATACGTCAAAGAAATTATCTAAATTAATTTCTGAATTAAATAATATAATTTTACCAAAAATTATATTTGATGACATTAGTTTTTTAGATCTTCATACAATAGTGTATGCTAGTGCTATCACTATATGTAACAAGTTAGGAGTTAAATTAACGTCTTCTGATGATAGATCATATAATTATAGAAAACCAGAATGGCAGAGTAGATTAGAAAATGATGTAGTATTTTTAAGAAGTAGCATAGCTAGAGTAATAGAGTATAAAAATGGAAATAGAAGTAGGAATATTTTGAGACATGTAGATGTAATTGGGAGAAAATTTGGTTATAGCATTGGTAGTAATAATAATGAAAATATAATCAATGATTTATTAGATTTGTTAAAACAAAAATTAGGTGTAAAAGCTAGTAGATTAAAAAGATATAATTATACGTATAATAAAAAAAATAATAATAGATTATTTCAGAAAAATGAGAAAATATTTTATTCCAAACTTGACGATAAACAAAATATTATTTCGAATAATAATAATCCGTTGCCATCTGAATCAGATATGCGCGATTTTTGGACAAATATTTGGAGAAAAGATATAAAACATAATGAGTCAGGTCCGTGGATAGAAAATGAAGAACTCAATTGTTCAGACATTGAACAAATGAGTTTTTCTGATATATCGGTTGAATTGTTAGCCAAAATTATAAAAAATACTCATAATTGGAAAGCCACGGGTTGCGATTGGATACATAATTTTTGGTATAAACGTCTGACTACTTTACATCCCCTTTTGGCAAAAAATCTTTCAAAATTTGTCAGAGAACCTCAAAATTTTCCAAATTTTCTAACTAAGGGCATTACTTATATGTTGCCTAAAAGCGAACATATTAATAATCCCTCTCAGTATAGACCCATTACATGTTTACCGACAATATATAAAATTTTAACCTCTTGCTTGACAGATTTAATATACACTCATTTAGATGAAAAAAATGTTTTATCTGAACAACAAAAAGGTTGTCGCAGAAAACATATGGGATGTAAAGAACAATTAGTTATTGATTCTGTAATTCTAAAACAGATTCAAACCCAAAAACGTAATTTACATATTTGTTATATAGATTACCAAAAAGCTTATGATAGTGTCCCGCACTCGTGGCTGATAAAAGTTTTAAATATATACAAAATTAACCCAATTATTATTAGCTTTTTGGAAAAAATTATGGCATTTTGGAATACCGATTTGCTTTTGAATTTGAAAGATAAGAAAATTATAGTACCGGGCATTTTAATAAAAAGAGGGATTTTTCAAGGAGACTCATTGAGTCCTCTTTGGTTTTGCTTAGCATTAAATCCTCTATCTAAAATGTTAATTAAAAGCAAGTTTGGAATAAAAATTAAAGGTAATACTAGAGAGAGAAATATAATTTCTCATTTATTATTTATGGATGATTTAAAATTATATTCAAATTCTGAACCAAATTTAGAGAAAATGATTAAAGTAGTTAAAATTTTTTCAGATGATATTAAAATGACTTTTGGTTTAGATAAATGTAGAACGATCCATATAGAGAAAGGTAAAATTGTAGATGGAGACGAGGGTATATTTAGAAATTTCAAAATTGAAAGTATGAAAGGGGGTGAGGTTTATAAATATTTAGGATATCCGCAATCAAATAGATTAGATCATACTAGTATTAAAAATGATATTAGGATTAAATTTAAAACTAGGATCAGAAAAATTTTGAAATGCAATCTATCTGCTAAAAATTTAGTAAAGGCGATAAATACTTGGGCAATACCTCTATTAACTTACTCATTTGGCATAATTAAATGGTCTAATACAGATTTAGATAGCTTAGAACGATTAATTAGAACTACATTAACTAAATTTCATTGCCATCATCCAAATTCAGCTATAGAACGTATTAATTTACCCAGAAATTTAGGAGGTAGAGGTATAGTCAAAATAACATCTTTAAAACATAATCAGGTAGAAATGCTAAGAAATTTTTTCCATAGGAAAGCTGATAGTTCAGAAATGCACAAAATAATATGCAAGGCAGATAGAAATATTTCACCATTAAATTTATACGACGAGAATGCCAGCATTCTTATAAATACCAACCAGGAATTATTAGATTCCTGGTCAAATAAAATTCTTCACGCAAAACACTTCAATTATCTCAACCAAACATATGTTGACAAATTTTCGTCAAACAAATGGTTGAGTATTGGAGAGTTGAGCGCAGAAATAGAAGGCTTTATGCTTGCCATACAAGATAGAGTCATTAATACTAAAAATTATAGGAAGCATATCATCAAAGATGCAAATCAAATTGATGATTTATGTAGAAAATGTTTGGCTTTTCCGGAAACTATAGAACATATTATATCGGGATGTTCTGTATTAGCGCCGTCCGAGTATACATTTAGGCACAATCAAGTTTTAAAAATAATTCACCAAAGTTTGGTAATTAAACATAACTTGATTGACTGCCGTAATGTACCATATTATGAATATGAACCAAATTCATTTTTAGAAAATGAATTTTATAAAATTTATTATGATAAAACTATTCTGACAGACAGAACAATTAGTCATAATAGACCCGATATAGTTTTACATGACAAAATTAAGAAAATAACTTATATCATTGATGTCGCTATACCAAATTCTTGTAATATTCAGAAAACTGTTTCTGAAAAAATAAGAAAATATACAGATTTAGGAAATGAAATTAAAAGAATTTGGCATTCTCAGACTATAAAAATATTACCATTTGTTATTTCGGCTACTGGCATTATACCTAGCTCTCTCATTCAAAATTTAGGCGTATTAGATTTGTCAAAAAATTTGTACATAAAAATGCAAAAGTCGGTCATTTTAAATACATGTAGGATTACGAAAGATTTTTTAAATATTTATATTGAGGGATCAGTAGGATTTATCGGACCAGTTAGGATTTCATCAGAGCCGAACCCTCTGATATGAAAATATCTGGAGTCGGTGAAATATTTTCCCATTATGTTTCTGGTGGATTGACGTATTGTTCTTGTATTGTTTTATTCTTATATAGTGCAATTACATTGCGTTAATTTACTAGATATTCATTTGTGGAAAAGTGTGTGGAAGGGTTTAGTCTTTCATTTGGGAAAGATTCAACCCGGACATGAAATCTGGAGCACCGTTAAAAATAACAGAACAATTAGTCATAATAGACCCGATATAGTTTTACATGACAAAATTAAGAAAATAACTTATATCATTGATGTCGCTATTCCAAATTCTTGTAATATTCAGAAAACTGTTTCTGAAAAAATAAGAAAATATACAGATTTAGGAAATGAAATTAAAAGAATTTGGCATTCTCAGACTATAAAAATATTACCATTTGTTATTTCGGCTACTGGCATTATACCTAGCTCTCTCATTCAAAATTTAGGCGTATTAGATTTGTCAAAAAATTTGTACATAAAAATGCAAAAGTCGGTCATTTTAAATACATGTAGGATTACGAAAGATTTTTAAAATATTTATATTGAGGGATCAGTAGGATTTATCGGACCAGTTAGGATTTCATCAGAGCCGAACCCTCTGATATGAAAATATCTGGAGTCGGTGAAATATTTTCCCATTATGTTTCTGGTGGATTGACGTATTGTTCTTGTATTGTTTTATTCTTATATAGTGCACTTACATTGCGTTAATTTACTAGATATTCATTTGTGGAAAAGTGTGTGGAAGGGTTTAGTCTTTCATTTGGGAAAGATTCAACCCGGACATAAAATCTGGAGCACCGTAAATAAATAATAATTAGATTAATAATTTAATTTAATTAATAATTTAATAATTTAAATCTAATAATTTAATATAATTAAATTATTAGATTTGTCAAAAAATTAATTTATTAGATTTGTCAAAAAATTTGTACATAAAAATGCAAAAGTCGGTCATTTTAAATACATGTAGGATTACGAAAGATTTTTTAAATATTTATATTGAGGGATCAGTAGGATTTATCGGACCAGTTAGGATTTCATCAGAGCCGAACCCTCTGATATGAAAATATCTGGAGTCGGTGAAATATTTTCCCATTATGTTTCTGGTGGATTGACGTATTGTTCTTGTATTGTTTTATTCTTATATAGTGCAATTACATTGCGTTAATTTACTAGATATTCATTTGTGGAAAAGTGTGTGGAAGGGTTTAGTCTTTCATTTGGGAAAGATTCAACCCGGACATGAAATCTGGAGCACCGTAAATATAATTAAATTAAATTAAAATAATAATTAAATTGGTGCTTAGCAACGCTATAGAGACATTTGCATTTCATTATCTCTCTGATTTTTCATTATATCAGATAGAAAATAATTAGTTTTGATCCCAAAAAATATAAATATTTGAAAATAAGTATATTAGATTACGTAATAAATAAACTGCCAGTAAACCATAGGTTATTTAGATAAATAAATAGGATATAAAAAATCTCTTTTGTGAAGGCTCCAGTAACCAAGGTAAACAATAATATTTGAGATTAATTTGTAATATATTTTAAAGGTAAATTTTAATTACATATATTTTATTTTGATAGCAGTATTCTAAAATATAATATATCATAGATTTGTAACGTTGAAAGGTAAAAGGTTTAAATTAAAATATTTTATTTGGGCATTTTGAAAATTATTTGTTGACAATTGACAATTAACAAATGATATTACTAGGTAACGATAGTTGCTTGGTTACTGGAATGTAGGAACTAATAATAATAATCATTTTCGTGTTGTTTTGTAAATTGATAATATGTCATTTACAACCAACCGAAATGAAGAGCGGTCTGTTATGTCATCTACACAGATGAACAATGATAGTCTGAGACCACCAAAAACAAAAGCAGGTATTCCTAGGCAGCGTATGAAATGGACGAACGATGTCAATATGTTCATCGTTCGTTCATATTTTTATGTAACTAAATTAGAAACAGATATGTTATTGTATAGGAAAAAATTACATTTAATTTTCTCACAAAATTATCCGATTGCCCAAGTAAACGAACAAAGATTAGCAGACCAAAAGAGGGCAATTTTAAAAAATAATTTAATTCCTGTAGTAACATTAGATCAGATAAAAAAGGAAGTAGCAGATAGATTGCAATTAGAAAATAATTTAGAACAAGTTAATACGAGTAGTAATGTTATATCAGATACATTGAACGTAGATAGTTCAGATAATATTCTAGTCGAAGAATCCAATGATATTACAGTAGACTCAAATAACTTAGACGTTATTTATAATCTTAGGGAAATCAACATTGCAAATTTAAACTTACTAGATGAAAATATTATAGAATTAGCTAACTTACTTCATAATAATATAAATAGATATATAGATATAGAGCCCACAGTTAGACCAAAATTACCAAAATTACATACGTCAAAGAAATTATCTAAATTAATTTCTGAATTAAATAATATAATTTTACCAAAAATTATATTTGATGACATTAGTTTTTTAGATCTTCATACAATAGTGTATGCTAGTGCTATCACTATATGTAATAAGTTAGGAGTTAAATTAACGTCTTCTGATGATAGATCATATAATTATAGAAAACCAGAATGGCAGAGTAGATTAGAAAATGATGTAGTATTTTTAAGAAGTAGCATAGCTAGAGTAATAGAGTATAAAAATGGAAATAGAAGTAGGAATATTTTGAGACATGTAGATGTAATTGGGAGAAAATTTGGTTATAGCATTGGTAGTAATAATAATGAAAATATAATCAATGATTTATTAGATTTGTTAAAACAAAAATTAGGTGTAAAAGCTAGTAGATTAAAAAGATACAATTATACGTATAATAAAAAAAAAAATAATAGATTATTTCAGAAAAATGAGAAAATATTTTATTCCAAACTTAACGATAAACAAAATATTATTTCGAATAATAATAATCCGTTCCCATCTGAATCAGATATGCGCGATTTTTGGACAAATATTTGGAGTAAAGATATAAAACATAACGAGTCAGGTCCGTGGATAGAAAATGAAGAACTCAATTGTTCAGACATTGAACAAATGAGTTTTTCTGATATATCGGTTGAATTGTTAGCCAAAATTATAAAAAGTACTCATAATTGGAAAGCCACGGGTTGCGATTGGATACATAATTTTTGGTATAAACGTCTGACTACTTTACATCCCCTTTTGGCAAAAAATCTTTCAAAATTTGTCAGAGAACCTCAAAATTTTCCAAATTTTCTAACTAAGGGCATTACTTATATGTTGCCTAAAAGCGAACATATTAATAATCCCTCTCAGTATAGACCCATTACATGTTTACCGACAATATATAAAATTTTAACCTCTTGCTTGACAGATTTAATATACACTCATTTAGATGAAAAAAATGTTTTATCTGAACAACAAAAAGGTTGTCGCAGAAAACATATGGGATGTAAAGAACAATTAGTTATTGATTCTGTAATTCTAAAACAGATTCAAACCCAAAAACGTAATTTACATATTTGTTATATAGATTACCAAAAAGCTTATGATAGTGTCCCGCACTCGTGGCTGATAAAAGTTTTAAATATATACAAAATTAACCCAATTATTATTAGCTTTTTGGAAAAAATTATGGCATTTTGGAATACCGATTTGCTTTTGAATTTGAAAGATAAGAAAATTATAGTACCGGGCATTTCAATAAAAAGAGGGATTTTTCAAGGAGACTCATTGAGTCCTCTTTGGTTTTGCTTAGCATTAAATCCTCTATCTAAAATGTTAATTAAAAGCAAGTTTGGAATAAAAATTAAAGGTAATACTAGAGAGAGAAATATAATTTCTCATTTATTATTTATGGATGATTTAAAATTATATTCGAATTCTGAACCAAATTTAGAGAAAATGATTAAAGTAGTTAAAAAATTTTCAGATGATATTAAAATGACTTTTGGTTTAGATAAATGTAGAACGATCCATATAGAGAAAGGTAAAATTGTAGATGGAGACGAGGGTATATTTAGAAATTTCAAAATTGAAAGTATGAAAGGGGGTGAGGTTTATAAATATTTAGGATATCCGCAATCAAATAGATTAGATCATACTAGTATTAAAAATGATATTAGGATTAAATTTAAAACTAGGATCAGAAAAATTTTGAAATGCAATCTATCTGCTAAAAATTTAGTAAAGGCGATAAATACTTGGGCAATACCTCTATTAACTTACTCATTTGGCATAATTAAATGGTCTAATACAGATTTAGATAGCTTAGAACGATTAATTAGAACTACATTAACAAAATTTCATTGTCATCATCCAAATTCAGCTATAGAACGTATTAATTTACCCAGAAATTTAGGAGGTAGAGGTATAGTCAAAATAACATCTTTAAAACATAATCAGGTAGAAATGCTAAGAAAATTTTTCCATAGGAAAGCTGATAGTTCAGAAATGCACAAAATAATATGCAAGGCAGATAGAAATATTTCACCATTAAATTTATACGACGAGAATGCCAGCATTCTTATAAATACCAACCAGGAATTATTAGATTCCTGGTCAAATAAAATTCTTCACGCAAAACACTTCAATTATCTCAACCAAACATATGTTGACAAATTTTCGTCAAACAAATGGTTGAGTATTGGAGAGTTGAGCGCAGAAATAGAGGGCTTTATGCTTGCCATACAAGATAGAGTCATTAATACTAAAAATTATAGGAAGCATATCATCAAAGGTGCAAATCAAATTGATGATTTATGTAGAAAATGTTTGGCTTTTCCGGAAACTATAGAACATATTATATCGGGATGTTCTGTATTAGCGCCGTCCGAGTATACATTTAGGCACAATCAAGTTTTAAAAATAATTCACCAAAGTTTGGTAATTAAACATAACTTGATTGACTGCCGTAATGTACCATATTATGAATATGAACCAAATTCATTTTTAGAAAATGAATTTTATAAAATTTATTATGATAAAACTATTCTGACAGACAGAACAATTAGTCATAATAGACCCGATATAGTTTTACATGACAAAATTAAGAAAATAACTTATATCATTGATGTCGCTATTCCAAATTCTTGTAATATTCAGAAAACTGTTTCTGAAAAAATAAGAAAATATACAGATTTAGGAAATGAAATTAAAAGAATTTGGCATTCTCAGACTATAAAAATATTACCATTTGTTATTTCGGCTACTGGCATTATACCTAGCTCTCTCATTCAAAATTTAGGCGTATTAGATTTGTCAAAAAATTTGTACATAAAAATGCAAAAGTCGGTCATTTTAAATACATGTAGGATTACGAAAGATTTTTTAAATATTTATATTGAGGGATCAGTAGGATTTATCGGACCAGTTAGGATTTCATCAGAGCCGAACCCTCTGATATGAAAATATCTGGAGTCGGTGAAATATTTTCCCATTTTGTTTCTGGTGGATTGACGTATTGTTCTTGTATTGTTTTATTCTTATATAGTGCACTTACATTGCGTTAATTTACTAGATATTCATTTGTGGAAAAATGTGTGGAAGGGTTTAGTCTTTCATTTGGGAAAGATTCAACCCGGACATAAAATCTGGAGCACCGTAAATATACTTACTCATTTGGCATAATTAAATGGTCTAATACAGATTTAGATAGCTTAGAACGATTAATTAGAACTACATTAACAAAATTTCATTCTCATCATCCAAATTCAGCAATAGAACGTATTAATTTACCCAGAAATTTAGGAGGTAGAGGTATAGTCAAAATAACATCTTTAAAACATAATCAGGTAGAAATGCTAAGAAATTTTTTCCATAGGAAAGCTGATAGTTCAGAAATGCATAAAATAATTTGCAAGGCAGATAGAAATATTTCACCATTAAATTTATACGACGAGAATGCCAGCATTCTTATAAATACCAACCAGGAATTATTAGATTCCTGGTCAAATAAAATTCTTCACGCAAAACACTTCAATTATCTCAACCAAACATATGTTGACAAATTTTCGTCAAAGAAATGGTTGAGTATTGGAGAGTTGAGCGCAGAAATAGAAGGCTTTATGCTTGCCATACAAGATAGAGTCATTAATACTAAAAATTATAGGAAGCATATCATCAAAGATGCAAATCAAATTGATGATTTATGTAGAAAATGTTTGGCTTTTCCGGAAACTATAGAACATATTATATCGGGATGTTCTGTATTAGCGCCGTCCGAGTATACATTTAGGCACAATCAAGTTTTAAAAATAATTCACCAAAGTTTGGTAATTAAACATAACTTGATTGACTTCCGTAATGTACCATATTATGAATATGAACCAAATTCATTTTTAGAAAATGAATTTTATAAAATTTATTATGATAAAACTATTCTGACAGACAGAACAATTAGTCATAATAGACCCGATAAAGTTTTACATGACAAAATTAAGAAAATAACTTATATCATTGATGTCGCTATTCCAAATTCTTGTAATATTCAGAAAACTGTTACTGAAAAAATAAGAAAATATACAGATTTAGGAAATGAAATTAAAAGAATTTGGCATTCTCAGACTATAAAAATATTACCATTTGTTATTTCGGCTACTGGCATTATACCTAGCTCTCTCATTCAAAATTTAGGCGTATTAGATTTGTCAAAAAATTTGTACATAAAAATGCAAAAGTCGGTCATTTTGAATACATGTAGGATTACGAAAGATTTTTTAAATATTTATATTGAGGGATCAGTAGGATTTATCGGACCAGTTAGGATTTCATCAGAGCCGAACCCTCTGATATGAAAATATCTGGAGTCGGTGAAATATTTTCCTATTATGTTTCTGGTGGATTGACGTATTGTTCTTGTATTGTTTTATTCTTATATAGTGCACTTACATTGCGTTAATTTACTAGATATTCATTTGTGGAAAAGTGTGTGGAAGGGTTTAGTCTTTCATTTGGGAAAGATTCAACCCGGACATAAAATCTGGAGCACCGTAAAATAAACCCGGGTTGACCCCTAGATCCATTAAATCATTTGATCCTTTTGTTATCAAGCAGCAGTCAGAGCAAACCCTTCTCTACGTTTCGTTATCAGAAATTTTCTATTCACTATTATGTACCTACACAAAGAATAGTGTCTATGGCGGTCGGCGTGGATTTGATTTTCATAAAAATTTTCGGTTTCGAAATTGATAAAATTTTGCTGACTTGACCTTCAAAACAAGAGGAAGGCCTATGTTAGTCACAAAAAATCACCCCATCCCCTTTTCCCATCCATTAAAAAGAATTTTGATACTTTTTGAAGAATTTTTGCACACATGACGTTCAAAATAAGAGCAAAATTACTGTCCATATCTGTATTCAGAAGTGTAGAGCCTGTACAACATCGGGAATTTCAGCTACTAAACAATACAATTTGTTATTCTTGTGCAATCGTGAGTGACATTTTAAAAATTGGTGTTAATTTTTTTTTATTTTTAAATCCTTGTTATAAAATGCATTCCAGGAGATTATTTTCACCAGTATCAGGAGGCTATTTTTTTGTTCGAATTTAATATGCTTCAGTTGAATCAAAATTTCTCAGCTTGACTCCCCAGATTGTACTTTCTGTGGTCTAGTAGTAATGGGAACTTTATAACACCGTTGAAGAGTGAACGCCAGAAACAGAAGAAAAAATCATGTATGTATACCTACCATTGACGTATGATATCATTGATCGAAGATACCTACCTACCTTGGAAAATCAAGTTACGTCACTTAATTTTCACGGGTAGTATTAGTATTATAATATCTGCACTGAAAAATAACAGTTTTCAACCTTGGTAGTTTTTAATGAAGAAAGGGTCTATACTCCATACTGTCTATCATGAAAAATCTGTGCAAATTTTTCTGTAAATTGTCAACGTTCTGTCAATTGTAAACGTTCCTTGTTTAATGTATTTATTTATTTATTCAAGCCTTGAAGGCTTTTATACGAATACGTTAATATGTGTAAGCTGTACGAAGGAATTTAATAATAGGTGTATAATTATATAACATAATGTACTAAATATATAAGATAGACGTAGGTATAATACAAGTATGTTGTTTTCTTAGAAAGTTGAACAAAGTGATACCAGTATCTTATTAAACAACTTAAATTATATCCTGTTTTCCTGAGATGTCCTCAACAGCTTCTGTCATGCATCAACGTGCCCAATGCGCATTCTGGAAACATATTTTGTTATTTTGGCCCTCTCGCTTACGTGTTCAGCGTAAAGCGTCCATTTCATAATCTTAACCATTATGCTTACATCGGCCTTGCAATATTTTCCGATCACCTCATTCGTAATTCGGTCATACGTGGCTTTACTGCGCGTACGCCTCAGAGATCTCAATTTCGCTTTCACCTTTCCTCTGCATATTCAGGGAGGGCAACAGAAATTCGTTATGGACTACTATTAGTCTCGCTTCTCGCGATGTTCTGAAGTCGAATATATTTTTTAACCTAAACTAGAGGTCCTGTGAACAGTTGTAGACTTCGCGCCTAAAAAGGTATGTTTTTAATTTTATCATTTATAATAAATCAAAACCAAAATTTTCTCTGAAATCATAAGATTTGTAAGAAGGTACTTATATAAACATCTTCTTAATTATAAACCACAAATTTTGGATAACATTTTATTTAAATTTCAAATTAGTAGGTAATTAATTATACAGTTTATCCAATCTTAATGACAATTCTTTTTCAAACTTTCTTCAGGTAGGTACATAAGTACTAAGGACATAAGTATTTTTTTGTACTAGGGGGAAGAAGGGTGTGAATGGTGTATAAATCAAATAAGCATTTGATACAGTACTTATGTACACGTTTATTAAATAACTTGCATCCGATTATAACCGCACTATAATTTAATATTTATATAAATAATATTTTGAACATGAAACATGAAAGTGGGAGCGAACAAGAGGCGCTTTTATCAAGCTGTTAATTCTTCGGAAGTTTAGAACAGAATGGTTCTGATAAATTGGTTAAAGCAAGAGGTGACTCGTGATAACTGAGGATTCCTATTGGCGCATGAGGAATCAATAGAAATGCTTTGCGGTTCAAGATCGCTGGATCGTTCACCTCCCATAGTACCATAATATTAAAAAAAAATGCAAATCTGAAAGTCCAAATAAACACGTCGATTTCATAATTGAAAGACCAATCTTTACTGAACAAAAAGTCAAAGTTAACTATCTAGTCAAAGTAAGGTTTGCTTGAATAAAAAATTGGGTGCAGCAGATTTTCAAAAACGGAAACGGAACCCAGATACAAATTTACAGACAGGTGAAATACTGAACGGTCAAGGTAAATTACGACTTCACTAGGCCCATCAACTAATGCTTTAGCACGAAATAACTCAACCTTTTAGTGCTTTCAGCAGTCCACAAGGAAAACAGTTCCCATCAAATACTGTCACTGAGCGAAAAAACTAGCAATATTACCGAATATTGTATATTAGCGAATATTGTAGTTTACCTATTACGACAAAAAAACTCTACGTACCTACACATTACACATATTACGAAGATTTGTTAATTGCACATTCGTTCATACCATCTACAATTAAATAGGAAAGGAGATTCCCCTTAATAACACTCTGTTAGGGTACCCCGATGTCGGCTTCTAAACCAACATCAGCACACCAACACGTCCCTGGCTAGCTCTCAGCGGGACAAGGGTACTCTCTATTCAGGGGGTGGGCAGCTCAAGGCTAGGGAACTTCTCTCCATCCTTCGGTGACCCACGGGATCCTCACTGGCCAACAATCCTCCCGCCGTAGCAGAATAATAACAATGTTAAATCATTTAGACATGTATTGTAAGCTCAAACACATACATAGGTTTCTACAGTACAATTCAATTACAAGAAATGCAAATTACACAAACCTAGCTAAAGTGTTTAGCTCTCTCTGAATTTCTCTCAAAACGAAACTCTCCGAGTCGTGATTTCCACGGGGGCCCTACATTTCACTGATTTACGGACAACATTTAAAGGGGAAATCAAGATACAGCTTACATGTAGGTTGGCAGGAACCTCGTCTCATGTGGCAGCTTCATCAGGCACTTTCATAGTCTAAATAGACCGAACTATGGTGCGGCAAAAGGCCAATTATACTCAAAGGTACTTCAATAATACATCGCGGCCCCAAATGAATTGGGTCCGCCGGCCACGAGTAAGCCGCTAGCGTGCGTTCTTAAAGGCGCTCAGATTGCTTCTGTCGGCGAGCGCAGCGGGCAGCGGAGTCGCCGGGCAAGCGGGGCGGTAAGGAGAGGCAGACAGGATATGGGGGGAAGAGGGGGCGGCCAGCTGTGGCTAGCTGCTCGCGTTCTCGAAACTATTCGCTTCAAGGGCGTATCGTAACACTTCCCCCCGCGCTCGGAAAAAAAGCGACGTGGCAATGGAGCTGTAGGATAAAAAATCCTCTTAAACTTCCATTGGGGTTCTGAGAGATTCGTTGCTTGAGAGATGCCTAGCTAGAACATGCAATTTATGTTATAGTTTAGGTCACAATGTTTGTAGGGAATGGGTGAGGGGTACATACAATGTTTGGAAAAGAACAGTTTTGGTGAAAGTACATGGTGTGAAACAACATACAAGATTATGCAATTGAAAGATGACAATACATGGTTATGCAATTGAAAAATAACAATACATGGTTATGCAATTGAAAAATAACAATACATGGTTATGCAATTGAAAAATAACAATTCATATTTGTACAATCGAAGAACAAAAAAACAAGAACAAAAATGCCTGTGTGATTCTAAGGTTTCATTGGTCTGGGAGCTAAGTTTGCGAAGCGTGGATTTGTTTGGTTTCGGAGAATTTCGAAGAGGAGGACGTGGTTTCACAGATTCTAAGGATTACATTATCACTGTAATCAGACCCCTTTGAGATAACACTCAGAAGTACACTTGGGCCTTAGAAAACACTTGGTTTTGTCGAAGACGTCGAAGTTCACGAAGTGGAGACTGTGGTTGCTGTGCCGCGACTATGGTTACAGAGGTCATTGAAGAGGAGAATCCAGTGTCTGCAGACATGCCAGTACGAATCCTAAAGTGTTATTAAGGTAAACACGGATCGTATATAATGGTTATTGAGGCATAATGTAGCTCAATCATAACTTGTATTGGTACGCATTCAGCGAATACTGGAGGTCAAGGTAATGATGGTTTACACATGACGATTTGCGTCACTGCATGACAGCGCAAGAGACGACATGGTTGGCATTGATAGCAAGAGTAAGAACAAACCTAGGAGCTAGCGTGCCCAAAAGGTGGTTCAGAGTGTCATAATGTATAGTGGGACAACTCAACTTGCTGTGGCACGACAAAACAACATACATATGGGTGGTATGGTCTGTGCTTTCAGGAACAAATGCGTAGAAAAATGGCAGCAGGAGGGACCTAGTAACCACAGCGCGTGCTGTCAGGAAGTGGAGCTCAGCTTGGCTGTTGGTGATGACATCCGCCTGGGCTTCTTTTTAATCCGGGAGAAATTATTATTAGAGCAAAATTCTTGAAGTTTACCTGCCTAGGGACCAATGAAGAAAAGGTTTGGAGAGAAACAAAATGTGTCCAGATTATGAAATAAACGAAGTTTTAATCACCGACCCAGAGAGTGACGAAGAGAGAGTTTTCTAACTAAATTGTGATTACATGAACATTTTCCTTTACCAGGATGACTTGGCGTTTGCCGAGTGACAATATGTCTTGGTTAAAAAACAACCGGCCTTCCATGGCCTATGTTAACATAAAGGTGGTAACATTTTTTGTAGAATTTCAAAAAGCAAGACAAAGAAGTCGTGAATGAGTCACGGTAAAAGCAGAGAAACCAATTCATGAATAAAGGTTGTCAAAAGGAGACAGACGGTACGCCAAGTGCATATCGTACATATCCAACATTCATGAATGTGTTTCGTAAAATTGAGACAAGAGAACAAAAGGTGAGACATATGCAGAGAGTGAGGGAGAAAGCCTGCTGATAATTGGTTGTTTTACCGATTCGCACTCCCAGTGAGGGCGAATTATGGTTAACAACAGATTTTCCTCTTCATAACATATACCTGAGAACATGATGGTGAGGAGAAAGGAAAGGAAAAGGAAAGGAGTTGAGTGACGAAACTTGCTAGAGACTGGACTAATTTCCACTTCAAACTCCATGTGAGAATGAAACATGATCAACCAGCAGATTTCCTGACTCTTTACAATTGTTAAAAGGATGAGGAGAAATTTGAATACACATTAACAAAGAGACTAATCTTTTGCGTGTATTGGGCAAAAAATTAGGGGTCATTTTTAAAAACTCCTGCGTGATTGTGAGAAAAGACAGACCCTTGCTCCAATTTCACAAACCTGGGGGTTTTCTTATCCGTTCCCCAGACAACGAGTTGGGTGGTTTTGTGCTCAATCGATTAACTCCCACAGCACTATGCCCCATAGTTAGCAGTGAAGCTACAAACTAGTCCTTTTGGGATAGTAGATATTCCTGGGCTTCTTTCCTTTTTGCAAAGAAGTAAAAAAACAGGAGGTCCACGGGCATTGGCGTTGAATGACAACAAAAGGGTTGTGGACTACATTTCGTAGATCGCACACAAAAGGTTTGATATTATTTCGTTCGCACGACTCATGGTAAGTGTTTTGACGTCTCCACGTATAGTGTACAAAAACATGTAAGTACATACAAGATAAAACTCAATTATAGACAGAAGTCAAGAGTTTATACAATGCCTCTTAAAGAAGATGGCAAGGCCGATATTATGTCGTTCGCACGAATCACGGTAAGTATTGTTATTACGTCTCCACGTTTCGTGTACAAAGGTTGTACACAATTATACATACAAGCGGTACTCATGACAAATTAATGACACACGACCAAAATACAAAAGCGGTACTCATGACAAATGAATGACACACGACCAAAATACAAAAGCGGTACTCATGACAAATTAATGACACACGACCAAAATAGATTGTACAGAAAGGGTGGTACTCATGACAAATATGTCACACGACCAACTCAATAACATTTAGCTATGAGCAAAAGTGATTATGACGAACTTCTCGTATCGTGGCAGGTATTTTAAGGATCCCTCCTATAACGGTGGATGTTCTAAGGATCTCTCCTATGACGGTGGATGTTCTAAGGATCTCTCCTATGACGGTGGATGTTCTAAGGATCTCTCCTATAATGTAACAGGGTTACGTTTAAATACAACACAATAAACGTTAACGATGCTTGATTTTAACACATTTTATAAAGATTCGTTAGATTAACTAACTCCGTAGCCCAAGAGCGTACGACAGAGAAGATAGACAATTTGATGCTACTTCATGTGTTACAAAATACAAGGGTGATGGCAGAGTATAATTCTACTTACACCAAGTATTTAAAACAAAGACAGACCTATAATGGTTTTACATACTGTCTGTTGTGGCAACCTGCAGTGAGGAAGACCAAAGAAAAGGGACCAATTACGGTTTTACATACCCTTTGTGCAGTTACAAACATACCAGGTTATGTGCAATTTGGGTTGCAACTACTTGGTTAAATGAACACCTAAATGTTGTGAATTCCAAAATCAGGATGACCATAAGGTTTTATTAACCTGTCTCGTAGGGTTGAAACGTGTCATATAAGACATACGTAACGTACAAGCAAAAAAAACAAAATAACAAAAAGGCAGTGGCTTTGTTATAACAACCAAAGACCGGATGATTCGGTTTTACGTACTTTAGTTGAAACGAGCCAAATTGATTTATATACAGGATTATAAAGACCAATCATTGGTTTTATAAATACAAGTTCCAAAATGGACTTGTCGATATCCAATTTGGGTACAAGAGCATGAATTTGGGTAGGACGCCATCAATTTTTAATTTAAGAGGAAAAAATTGAAAAAAACTTATTTACACGAGGGGCGACTATGTAAGTAACCACTGTTTGATTTTCATGCTAGAGATACCTCGGAAGGTTTTACAACTCATGATGAACAAGATGAAAGGAAAAAATTGTAAAAAAAAATAGTTAACTGGTTCTGAGTCGGAATTTAACACTTTGGAATTTACAAAACCCGACTTCTAGAACGACACGCCGATGGGCAATTGTCAACTACCTTACATGAACAAAATAAACAGGTGAGAAAGTTCCTTTCCACACGACAAAAATGCAACAAAAAAAATAAATAGGAGAAAAATTACAAAATTACATGACAAGACAGGGTATGACGTGGCATGAACATTGCGTAGTGTACGTGTTGAGACAATAAATGGGCTCGCGACTTCCCAAACATTGAAACTCGAAAAGTGTCTCCGTTCCAAAGTGATCAGTTTTAGAACAGGTGAAAAAAATAAAAGAAGAAGAAAAAAAAAAAAAAATTGTCGTGAGGGCAAGAAAAAACAGTGCAAAAACAACATTTGAAAGTAACTTCAAGGAGAGTACGCATTAATTTACAAAATAATTTACAACTTGTTTCATTTATGAAACGATGGGCATGTGATTGGCACAATACACGCCTGACGTAGTAAGACTTTGTAAGCTTACAAAAAGGTGATGCATACTGGATCATTTTACGTTTGCTGAGATAGTGGGGGCAGTTTTACTTGACTCCTCACTTCCAGACTTTACAATGTCCTTAATGTGGTAATTACCAATGTGCTTTCCAGATGAGTCAGACAAGGAGTACACTAGGTCTGATATTTTCCTTAGAACTTTGGCCTTCACGAAACGTGGTGCCAGCTTAGCAGAGAAATACATGGCTCCTTGGGAAAGTGTGTTGTTCTTTCTCCAAACTATGTCTCCTGTATTGAAGGTGACATGTTTTCTACGTAAGTTATATCTGTCCGCACTCTTTTGGTGAGCCAGGAGCAAAGCATCAGTGACTTCACTGTAAATGGCCGACAGTTCTTCCAAGCGATGGGCATAGTCTGCGGTAGGGTTGCTTGTGGTGGCAGATGACGTAGGAAAGTTTGTGTCCCTATGTAGAGAACCATGGACGACTTGTTCCATACCGTGTTTTAAGAAGAAAGGTGTGTAACCAGTGGCCAGATTAACAGTGTTGTTCATAGCGGCCTGAATTTTATCTAGGTTTTTACACCAAGTGCGTTGATCTTTATCAACTAGAATAGCTAGAGCTGTGTTGATTGTTTGGTTGTAACGTTCGACAGTGTTATTTTGGGGAGTGTACAAGGTGTTATAATAAATGTCCTTGATTCCGTATTTGGCAAGAAATTCTTTGAATTCTTGGGCAATAAACTGTTTTCCGTTATCAACAATTACGGTTCTGGGTGTTCCGTAAGGTATAAAAATGTGTTTTTCCAGAAGTTTGATGATGGCGGACGCATTGGCTCTTTTTAAAGGGAAGATCCAACAGAATTTGGTGAAAACATCCACTACACTAAGTATGTGCATGTGTCCGGCATAACTTCGAGGAAAAGGTCCGACGAGGTCCATTGACAATGACTGTAGGGGTCTGTCGGCGCGTTTGGGGTTACCCATTAGGCCGGCAGGTGCTGCCGTGCTATGTTTATAAGCTTTACAAGTTTCACATTTAGAGATGTAATTGCGAATTTGTTTGAAAAGACCAGGCCAGTAATACTTCAAGGAAATCTTTTTATACGTCTTGAAAGTTCCTGGGTGTATAGAGTCGGGAGCACTATGATTGTCAATTATTATTTGTTCTCTTCCTTCGAGGGGAACGACAAGTTTCCAAGAGTAATCTTCGAGGATGGATAGTGGTGCCTTGCAATTACGGTATAGTTGTCCTTCTTTTATGATAAAATTAGGAAACTTTTGTTGATTATTTTTACAACCTTCGAAGATTTTCAAGTACCATTCATCTTTTGTAGATGGAGGGGGGGCAATTGTGTCAACATTTAATGAAGCCAATTCAATTCTTGAAAGAGCGTCAGGAACAATATTGTCCGCGCCTTTACGGTGTACAACATCAAAATTGAATTGAGACAAACGGGAGGCCCAACGAGCGAGTCTACCGGAGGGATTACTTAAAGAGATCAACCATTTCAAACTACTATGGTCTGTGACTACAGTAAATTTGCTACCGTCTATGTAACCGCGGAAATGGTGAACAGAATCCAATACAGCCAATAACTCCTTTTCGGTAATTCCGTAGTTTTTCTCGTGTTTATTTAATGTACGGGAAAAATACGCTACAGGGTGTTCGCCATCTGGGAATTCTTGAGTTAGGACTCCACCGATTCCTACGTTGGAGGCATCCGTGTGGAGGGTAAAAGAGAGTGCAAAATCCGGGCAATTCAGAACGGGGGCTTTTTGAAGGGCATTTTTTAAAGTTGTAAACGCTTCTTCAATTTCAGCAGACCATCGGAAGTTGCTGACACCTTTACGGGTGCCGGTAATTTTATTTAAAGGGGCTGCAATTGTGGAAAAGTCTTTGATGAATCTTCTGTAGTAACCTGCAAGTCCAAGGAAACCTTTGACTTCTTTCGCGTTTTTGGGTCGGGGAAAATTTGCCATGGCTTCCACCTTAGCGGGGTCTGTTCTTAGACCTTTTTCGTCGACAATGAATCCCAAATAACGTAAACGGGACTTACAGAATTCAGACTTCTTCAAGTTGATGGTTAAACCAGCGAACTTGAGTTGTTGAAAAACCTTTTCCAACATTAATAGGTGTTTTTCAAAGGTGTCGCTGACGATGATGAGGTCGTCAAGGTAACAAAACAGGCTGTTATCGACTTCAGGACCGAAGAGTTTGTCCATCAGTCTTTGTAATTCGGCGGGGCTGTTCTTTAGACCAAAGGGTAATCTTTTAAAATGGAACATTCCCCTACCAGGTACAACGAAAGCAGTTTTTTCACACGATTCTGCGTCCAAAGGTATTTGCCAAAAAGCTTTGCTTAGGTCAACGGAGGAGATGAACTTGGCGTTGCGCAGTTGGTCTAAGGTCGCGTGGACGTAAGGTAAGGGGTATGCGTCAGCTTCCGTACAAGAATTTAAACGTCTACTGTCAAGACAGAAACGTGCGGAGCCATCTTTTTTAGAAACCAAAAGAGTTGGGTTGGTCCATGCACTTCTGCTGGGAACCACCACACCCATTTTTAACATTTCATCAAGTTCTTTTTCCAAAAGTTTAAGCTTTTGGGGGGCTAAGTTGTAATAACGTTGCTTTATGGGTGGGCCATTGGTTTTAATGTGGTGTTCTACCAAATTTGTCAAACCCAATCCACATTTTTCGAAAGATATTGATTCGAATTTATTGACCATTTCCTTTAGTTGGAGAGCTTGGTCCGTGCTTAAATTTTCGTGAGGTATTATTGTGCGGATCTCACTAATTTGAGCAGCAGTGGAGGTTTCGCCAAGAGTATTAAATACTTGGGGAGCAACGTTAAAAGCCTTCCAGAAGTCAACGCCAAGGATGAAATTCTGGGATATAGAGGGCACTATTAGAAAATTGATTGTAATTATTTTATTGTTACAATTAATTGGCAGTGCAAGGGTACCGATGACCGGCTGGGAAACATTATCCGCAGTCGTCAGGTGTGTTGTTTGTGGCGAAATTTTAAAACCACTGTTAACAAAAGGCAGGTGAGCATTGTTGCCAAGACAGCTGACAGATGCACCGCTATCAAGTAATCCGGAAAAGGGCACATTGTTAACAGAGAAAAGAGCATAGGGTCTCCCATCTTTAGCTTGTTTGCAACAAACCGAGGAAACATTTAAGGTCTGGTTAAAATACTTAATGTGTGATAACCAATCAGTCCATTCTTTAGACCTTGGTTCAGAATGGGTACCTGAGAGGTTATTATTTAGTTTTTTGGCCTCTTCATGTAGAAATTTGGTGGGGGCTTGGAGAAATCCACCTGAGGTCTGACATCGCTTGGGTTTTGTAACCTTTCTGCATTGTGCCTTGATCTCTTGAAAATGTTGCGCAGTTCGTCGCATGGAGGAGAGCGGTCCCTAGAGTGATGTCTCTTGGAGGTTCGGGGTTCCTTGGATTCCAGAAGTCTTGCTTGCTTGAAACAAGTAGCGGCCAGGTGGCCTACTTTTTTGCAAAAGGAGCACACTTTTTTGTTGTCGAATTCTGGCTTTAAACCAGACGAACGGCTTGGCACAGCCACATTATTCGACACATTCTTTATGTTTTTCCTATCCTGGTACGATTCCAGGAGGAGGCAGACTTCGTTTAGCTGGGCCAGGGATGCAATTTTCTGTGAGGTGATGATGTTCTCGTATTTGCTTAAAAGGCCATCAGTTATGACTGGTAATAGTTCAGTTTCCGGAACAGGATGTGAAAGCTTGATGTTGATGGATTCAGCCCTTTCTATGAATGTAGCCACAGGTTCATCTACTAGTTGTTTAATAGATAGTAGAGATAGTTTGATCCGGTGCTGGGCCTCCTTTTTTCCAAAGCTAGAGATTAGGGCAGCTCTGAGTTTATTCCAATCTTTGCATTTAGTCTTTTGGATGCGGTGCCACGGAATTAATTCTGGGGAGATGAGTTCTATAAAGTTTCTCCGTAGAATCTCGAATGGGATATTTTTGATTGTAGCCGTTTCTTCAATACGGTCAATGAAATCCAGCACATCGGAGACGCCATTATATTTGACTTTCCAAGAGGATAAATCGTAAGTTTTATCTTGTGTCAAGATGGGTGCGACGTCCTGTTTTATCATTACATGCGGCGTAGGTTCTTTGTCAAGATTATCCAAAACTTGCGTAGCCGAACATGAATTATTTTCGTTGGAGGGGGCGAGATTTATTCTCCTAATGTACTTTTTGTTGAATAAAAGTGCATATGCCTTCAATGTAGATTTAGATTTGCTTGATGGCGAGAGTCCTCTATCCCTTAAAGCAGCTTGTAAGTGGGCTTTGGATAAACTATGCACATTGGGAATGGTACCCAAGTTGGATGATGTAATAGTTTGCTTGTCCTCCATTGTGAGTTTCCTGGGTGGTGGGGAGAAGAAAAAAATTGGCCAGGGGTTTCCTTTAGAAAGTGCAAAAATTAATTTTGTGAGGCACTTTTCACTTGGTGATCACTGTTGGCACTTCCAAATGTGTTTTGTATACATGACACCAGAATTCTTGTCGAAGAGAGGCAGACGAGAAAAAATTTTGCGTGAAAAGACCTTAGTGGTAAAGGTTTTTGTATTTTACTGACCACTTTTGAGAAAACTGTGAAATTCACAAGTATTTATTTATTTTAGAAAAATTTTTCCAGGACTGACCTTTAGAAAACAGGTTTTTTATTTTCACAAAACACTTTGCACTGAGAAAGGCACTAAAGTTCCCAAAAGGCACATTTCTGGCAAATAAAGGACAAACTTCCGGATGAAAATGACTGAATATGGGGTTTATTGCATCCAACCATATTAAAATTATTTTATTTATTCATGGAATCAGTCATTGGTTTTATTATTATTCCACTTTTCACTTATGTAAGGAAAAAACACAATTCACTTTCACTTATGCTGAAAAAAACAGTACCTATAATGTACAATGGGGAAAGAAAGTCATTATTTTGTCCATTTGGAGAAACATTAAATTGTACTAATTTGACAGACACAAGTGGGCCAATTGGTATATTGTGCAGAAATAATAAAAATACGTAAGTCCGAAATTTTCATTAAGGAATTTGCAAAATAACTGGGGTTCCAGAATCAAATTCATAATGATGATTTCCGTTGGTATCTCAGTTTAGTCATAAAAAACGGTTTGGATTTAAAACGCAGCCTAGCAACAGTCGGTTGGGGTATCGGCGGGAACAAGGCATTTGCGCGCAATCCGGACTATCGCTTGGAACAAAAGCCGTTGGATTTTGGGCGGGAATAACTGTTGCTAACGCGCCCGCCGCCTGGCGATGCGCGCGCAATCAGACTCGCGGCACTTCGGGCACTCAAAATGGCCGTTGTTTCAACTTGCGATGCAATTTATTATTACAATCAGATCTGTTATGGATCTAATTTACATATTGGTTTCTGTGGTTTTTTCACAGGATTCACTGTAGAATGACAAGGCATAATTAATGTTTACAAAATAGTTGTTGTGCGGGAAGGACTTTGACAGAGGAAGGTCCCGCAAAGTGACCGGGATAGAGAAAAAAAATTCCAGGCTTCACGTTGATGCGCCAATTGTTAGGGTACCCCGATGTCGGCTTCTAAACCAACATCAGCACACCAACACGTCCCTGGCTAGCTCTCAGCGGGACAAGGGTACTCTCTATTCAGGGGGTGGGCAGCTCAAGGCTAGGGAACTTCTCTCCATCCTTCGGTGACCCACGGGATCCTCACTGGCCAACAATCCTCCCGCCGTAGCAGAATAATAACAATGTTAAATCATTTAGACATGTATTGTAAGCTCAAACACATACATAGGTTTCTACAGTACAATTCAATTACAAGAAATGCAAATTACACAAACCTAGCTAAAGTGTTTAGCTCTCTCTGAATTTCTCTCAAAACGAAACTCTCCGAGTCGTGATTTCCACGGGGGCCCTACATTTCACTGATTTACGGACAACATTTAAAGGGGAAATCAAGATACAGCTTACATGTAGGTTGGCAGGAACCTCGTCTCATGTGGCAGCTTCATCAGGCACTTTCATAGTCTAAATAGACCGAACTATGGTGCGGCAAAAGGCCAATTATACTCAAAGGTACTTCAATAATACATCGCGGCCCCAAATGAATTGGGTCCGCCGGCCACGAGTAAGCCGCTAGCGTGCGTTCTTAAAGGCGCTCAGATTGCTTCTGTCGGCGAGCGCAGCGGGCAGCGGAGTCGCCGGGCAAGCGGGGCGGTAAGGAGAGGCAGACAGGATATGGGGGGAAGAGGGGGCGGCCAGCTGTGGCTAGCTGCTCGCGTTCTCGAAACTATTCGCTTCAAGGGCGTATCGTAACAACTCATTAGCCGTTTTGCGGACATTATCTTCATTTTTTTTGTTTACTGGTCTCAGCGAGAGATCGTACGGAACCTCATGGCTCTAGTTCTCTAGTATCATCTGCCTTTTTTGTTTTCAACCTAGACGAGTGAGAAGGAAGAGGACGAACTTTGGTGACTTGTTTAGTGGCACACTAAATGAAAAAAAAAGATTATTTACCTTTTTGACACTGAAAATTCAAAAGAAAATTCAAATACAAATTTAAAAATCTTTATTGCACGAATAAAATATACAGTCCAGTATTAAGTTTACGGGTACATCCCATTTCTTACTGTTAACCAAATAAGTAAAAAAAAACATATACATTAATGTCACACATATGCATTATTTGAGATTAAATGATTCAAGTATTTTTAATAAATACCAAAACGTTATTTTATTCCACTATATCAATGTCTGGAGCTAGTGAAACTATGACATTCCAATGAACAAACTTGAATGAAAAAAAAGTCATTCACTCATCGTAAGTAAGTTTAACTACACATGCATTCGTGCAATTAATAAATCATTAAAAAAAAATATTAAATAATAAATATTTATTCCGGTATGTGGAGTGGTTAGTGTGGTCCCACACATTACATAAGGAAAAATAACTCACTTATCTAAACGCTCCGGACAAGTTCTGATGTCATTTGTACCACCCGGAAAATCATATTTAGATGCAATATTGATGCTAAACACCCTCACCACGTCCTAGAGCTTCAAATTGAGCCCATTTGACAGCTTAAAATCATCAATTTTTTTTTTTTTTCAACTTAATGAGAAAAACCTGAAAACGTGAAATTTAATTAAATGAAGACAATATTAGCGAAACTCAATCGAAAATCTGAAAACAGAAAAATTAGAAAAATATACGGTCACATCTAGGACTCGAACCCCTGGACCACCGCCTTATCGTAGCTCTACCAACTGGGCTATTGTTTCCCTATACCTAACTGTAACCTTCGACTAAGATCTACCAATATTATTTACATTTTGTTTTTTGATTTTGCTGTTTTCAGATCTTCGATTGGGTTTCGCTGATATTGTGTCTTCATTCAATTAAATAAAAATATAAAACCTTTAAAATTATTTTAACTGGAAAAAAGAAATATGCTTTAATTAACCGAGCGTACTAAAATACTGTTTTCAAGCGTTAATTTGGCATTTCACCTGTTCCGTTCCAAGGTGGTAGCCGTGTTGGAAACTACATCACTACCCCGCCAGAGATCGCATGGTCGTGCTTCCTACTGCAAGCTATCAAATCAGGATAATCAATACTATGGTACCGGTCTGAAGAAAGTTTGAAAAAAGAATTGTCATTGAGATAGTGTTTGAAAAATTTGAATAATTCCTTATTCGAAATAAAAAAATGTAAAGTTAAGTATTGAAGGATTTTCATTGGTTATTAACTAAGTACCTAGTTAATTAATTTGGTAGGTCAGATATGATTTTAGATTTTCACGGCAGAAGGTATTAACGTTATTTATTTTTGGGGTGTTACGCCGTATTGCGCTACCTCCTTCTTTAGCCAACGTTTCGGACAGCGTCACATTGTCCATCATCAGGGCAGATTTCCATCATCGTTCCAGAGTGGAAGATACTCCCAGTATATATCGTTCCAGAGTGGAAGATACTCCCAGTATATATCTTTCCCAGTATTATCCCAGTTTATATCTTTAGCCCTGTTTGGTGATTGGACATCTGCCCTGATGATGGACAAATAAGGAGGAAGCGCAACACGGCATAACACCCCAAAAATAAATAACGATAAGTTGGTGGGTATTTATGCGCTACTCACAAATATTATAATTTCAGAGGAAATTTTGGTTTGGATTTATTAATAAGAGCAAATTAGAAAGATGCTCTTTTGGACGCGTGATGTTCTGTTTACAAAACTACTAATAAAGATGTTATGAGATAATGTAGAATAATCTGGGGGAATGGAATGGATATTTATGTTGATTATGCATTTCAAGATAAGTTGAAAGTGCACATTCGTGAGTTGTGACATAGGTTTACCTCGGTTCATGGATACATCACTTTCGTCAACACTTACATAACGTCATAATGTGAAGTAACTATGAAGTATGAAGTGACTATAATACGGTAGATATAAGTGCCAACTCATATTGCTCGCTTTGAATAGGCGCACTTGAACTTGAAAGAAGAGTTATTTAAATTATAAATAAATGTTCCACCACTACCGCTATATAAAACAAACACTATGAAATTTGTGATTTAATAATGTAAAAAAACTTCCTGTCCTAAATACCTATATATTATTATGCTAAATACTCTTCGGTATCGCCCTGGTGAAACACCACCATTCAGAATCGAAACGTTGCGTTGATTGAAGTGGCTTTAAACGAGTTTGGTGACCAGGTGAATAGCCACGTAATCTAACCTGCTTGTTTGCCGTCGCATTCCCTTCCATACTTCCCAAAGCCTCACAATATAAAATACAAGCCAATGGCATGTAATCTGGGAAGTTCGAAGCATATGTTATATATGTTATTCTGTTATATGACACTGTTAAAAAGATTTTGATATAAGGTATTAAAAGTATTTAAAAAAGGTTGATTGATATGGTAGTTTGAATGTCAACAAGTCATTAAAAAATTAATTGAGAAATATAAATGCAAAAATAATTGGAAAAGAAGACTTGGTTAAAACCAATTTAAAATGGTATTCCTACGAACGTATGTCTCTACATATAGTTTTAATAAATTAGGCGGCTTGCGACTAAAACAATAATTTTCAGACGATTTTCAAACTCAAATGTCGAAAAATTGTTGGTTATTTATGTTTATATCGCTGTTAACACAGCTATTCATATAAAACTATAATTCTATTATAACAGATTCCAGATGTATCACAAGGATGACATCTGGGACCTCTCTTGTTTACTTTCTATAACAATGATGTAGGAACATGTTTTAAAAACTCCGAATTCAAAATTTTTGGTGAAAACAAAAAAGTCACTAATATTAATGACAGCCTAGAATTTCAAGAGATTATTAAAAAGCCTGGAATATTTTGGGTGAACAACCAACTGTATCTGAAAAAAATGAAACACAATATCTTTAACCCCCTAAGCTCCTAACATTCCCGTACAAAATCAATGACGTAGAACTAAAACGATGAAGCGATGTAATGGATATTTATTTTATATATTCAATCATTTTATTATTAAATTAATAAAAACAGTTTATTTATAAACAAGTTCTGCTGGTAATTATTATTACGCGTGACAGCTGTTTCGCCTTCTGAGGGCGACAGCTAAACAAGTTCTGCTGGTAATTATTATTACGCGTGACAGCTGTTTCGCCTTCTGAGGGCATTATCAAACTGTCACGCGTAATAATAATTACCAGCAGAACTTGTTTATAAATAAACTGATTTTATTAATTTAATAATAAAATTATTGAATAAGTATATAAAATAAATAAAAATTAAAATGGAGTTCTACAAATTAAACTTGATAACAATAAATACGATGTAATGGACTTAGTAATAATAATGAACTCCGGAATATCTTTCCGATCACATATAAAATACATTCGTGAAAGGGCCTACAAACTTCTAGGATTCATTCTAAGACTGACTAAGCCGTTCAGATCACCACATGTAATTAAAATACCATATTATGTCTCATTTGAGTTGAATCCTAAACAGAAAGCTAATATTGAAAAGAAGGAATTCAAAAAAAGGTTCGGAAACACTAGACTTTGAATCCTTCAGAACATTTAAAAGAATCATTAGCATTCCATAATCATTATCAGCTGTAGAGAATGGAAGAAGTACATATATCCGATCAGATAATTTTATTCAAAATCATCAACAACGTTGTTGACAACAACTACTCGTATCCTCTAGAAAACGCTTCGATACGTTTTATTGTTACTAAAATTATTTAATTATTTAGAAACACTAATGTACATTTCAAATACAAAGATCTATAAGATAATTATGTCGGGTTTCTAAAATATTTTTTGTTTTTACGACAACTTCAAAAGTATGTGACACATTTAAAATATCTCGGCAGCTTTCAGAAATTCTAAAAGAAATTTCACCGTCGTCGTTGGGTCTTGTAGGTAAAAAAAAATAAATTGAACGGTGTTCATACCTACTGTAAAAACTATCAATTTATTACCTCACCTGGTCTCATGGGTTCTATTCAAATGAAAGTTGGAGTGTTCAGTGCTCAGTGCTCGGTGCTCGGGTTCGTGGAGAGCAAATTGGTCCATCAATCAGACGGGCACATTCGAATGCATTTACGAGGCGGTGCGAACACCTCGAATAATGACCTTTTTTTAAAATTTGTTTTTGTACGCGGTATTAATCAACTGTATTAGAAATATTATATACAATACACAGGGTAGACCCACATCTTCTATCTTAATAAAAATAAAAAAGATTATAATGTACCCCATTTTTTAATTTAAAAAAATCCCGTTAGAAGGTAATAAATGTAAATGTAAAATAAATACATCTTACGCAACCTTTCATTGAGAATTGAAGAAAGGAAATTACGAAACTTAGCAAATTATTGATAATGCTTTATAAAGATTTTTTTTAATAAAAGAAATAAAAAGTGTTTTGAATAATACAATCGCACAAATAAAAACACAAAAAAAAGTTTTTTAGTTTATGTATATAATTTTTTTTTTTTTAAATCTATGTTTCTCCATAAATCTCAGATGACATAGGCCCTGAGGCAAATTATTTTCCTGTGTGGAGTTAATGTAAAAAAAAAAAAAAACATTATAATATATTTTTTACATACTATTTCATACACTCTCCTAATAAAGCAGATTTTTGTGCTTTTTTAATTTTTTTTAAATGTAGTTTTCTTCTGTTCGTTATAAATAGGTAATTGAATACTTTTATTCCAAGTACGTGTACGAGTGATACAATTAGTCCATCAATAGAAATATTTAAAGGAGGGATATTTTTTATTAAAGATACCTTTATGTAACTGAAGCAGCCCAATTTTATAACCCAATAAATCTAAAATATATATATTTTTTACATTTTGCATGTTGGTAGCGCATGTAGGTAGGTACCTAAAGTATTTTTTAAATTAATTAAAGTTTCATGAGATTTTAATTTAATGTACTTTTTTTGAAAAAAAGTAATGGTTATATAATATGACCGGCCAGTGGCTGAGTAGGCATCGCATTTGGGTCCAACCCAGGCATCGTGAGTTCAATTCCTCAACTGATCAAGTCCTCCGAGAAAATTTTTCCGCTTACTGTGGTGGTAGTATTCGCAACCCGAGAATGTTTTCTTAAATTAAGAAAAAAAGAGAGACATTGTGAGCCTGTGTTGAAGTTCAAAAATTGCATTCCTTTATTTGGGATTTCTCATGCTAAACCCATGGGGCTTATTCTTAATTGTTTGGTATCTCACTCAAAAGAAAACGAATAGAGACCACGGAAATACACATGATCCAAAAACCTTGAAAACGGGCTAAAACTTATTTTCATTGCTGGGCGTGAAACCAAAAACAACCTTACTAGGTATTTAGTAGGTACCGAGAGCCGGTTCCACGACAACTCAACAAAGTGGCATTTCAACACCAGTTTAAAAAATCATTTAAAGTTTTTTTAACCTAACCTATGGTAACCTACTTAACCATCACTTTTAACGACTTTTCAAAGGAGGTGTTGAAATTGATCGATTTTGAGTTGAATGAGCGTAGCGAAGTCCTGTTTTAACATGAGCGCTTTGCATTTCGTCTGCCTGTAAATTTGTTTGTATATTCCGTGTCCGGTCAAACCGCTCAAGGTAGTAGCCGTGTTGGATAGTACATCTTTACTCCGCCAGAGTTCACCTGAGCTCGTCGACAACAGAATATCAACAAATATCAATTTTTCGTTAAACGTGATCATAGCTGAGGCAAGCAGATGCCTCCATTTAGAGGAAAAATGTACGCTTCTGAAAAATATAACAAACTTGCCGACAAAAGATTTAACGTGACAAGTGTACCATAAATTAATTAATTTACGAAGCGTCAGATGTATATCTGATGGAGGTGCATGATAATCAGGTAATGAAAGTACAATAAATGATTTCCTTTGGCGTGTTACAAGTTGCGGGCTGCTCGTCTCCTGCCCACACCTCTCAGCCTTTAGTCTACAGCTTCCAGCCTCCAGATAGGCATTGAAATGAAAGATATGAGATTGGCGTTGTGGTGTAGGAAAACACCACATCAATCAGAAATTCTTAGATTTAATAGATGTTGTGTATCATTTTTGTTCCTCAGGTACGGATAAAATGAGGTGACCTATTCAAAATCCGGCGAATTGCATATTTAAACAAATAGCGAATAATAAATAGCGAATAATAATAATAATAAAGGTTGAACAAGTAGCGAATAATAAATACGTTAGATGAAAGCAATAGCAGAAACTCAAGAAATTAGATATTTAGACCCCGAAAATATATTTTTTTCTACTCAGTTATTATGTTTTTTCATCGCCGTTTTTCAAATGTTCATACACTACCTACCCACGTTAAAGAACAAAGAATTATTTTTTCAAAGAAAACTTCTTCTGAAAGGTTTTCACTGAGTTCGCAGATCATTTATTAAAAGAATCTTTTGATACAAACTTAGGACTAAAAATACTTCATAAGGTTTATAAGGCGTCGCAGATAAATAGTTTTTAAATCTTAAAAATAAGGAAAAAGGTTAATACCACAGGCCATAGCAGATATAGTTAATAAGCTACAAATTTTTACGAACCCTCTTTTGAATATTTTCCCACTTAACCGGTCTTTTCCTTCTAATGATATTGTAATCCCTAATTCCAATAAACTTTCCCCACTCTCACTCCTCCTTCCTTCTACCCCTTCCCCTGTGTTTAATCTGTGATATGTATTTAATTTGTTATAATTGTGCGAGCCTGCTCAGTGGGCTTGTGACTGCCTTCGTTATCGTGCAGCCTTTGTGAATTCCGCACAAGAATCCCAACTGCTCCCAACCACCTGGAGCTAGTGAGGGGAAGGTGATGGGGAAGAGGAAAGTGGAGAAGTTGTTGGCTATTCAGATCTGGTCACCAAATACGGCTAAATCCATTTCAAGCAACGTTTCAATTCTGAATGGTGGTCTTGAACCAGGGCGATACTGAGAATATCTTATACTGTGTACACTAAATACACTCTTTATTATAACTGTGAAATAACACAAAGTAGTCAAAATAAAATTTATTTTTGCACGCTGGGATTTGAACCAGCGACCTTCGGATTGCTAGTAGAAAGCCTTACCTTTCGGTTACGGAGGCCGTTGATTTTTTTACTGGGGGCCCTTTTTGCATAACCTATTTCATTGCAACATAGTGTTTACCTGTCTAGGATCTAGGACAAAAGAAGATACACTCAGTTTCGAGCAGTGGCGGTTTTATTCAAGGAACGTAAGTGCATGGCACTCCAAAACAGTAGCAGAGAAAAAAAACATAGGTACATATTCATTATTTTAATTTTACTACATTTTTAACTCTCTTTCCTTGAAAATTATCCCGGGGTGAAAATACCTTCATAGGAGCGGAATCCAGAATGCACCTATGGACAGATAATTACTATGAAATATTTCACGCGAACAATATTTTGCCTTGTGGATGTAGAGGTACGCACCTCCATATCTCCAGGGGTGCTAGCATGGTCAATCGATATAGGTTTTATCGAAAATGTCGGTAACTTGTCATCGCTCCCAAGCACGACTGCAGGTCACTAACGAACAAACAACAGTTCACAATGACTAAGGGTTCCTAATTTAATTGACGTGAACCGTTGTTTGTTCGTTAGCGGCTTGCAGTCGTGCTCAGGAGCGATAATAAGTTACCGACATTTTCGATAAAACCTATATCGATCGACCATGCTAGGGGGCCAGGACCATAATATTTGTATTTTGTCGTGGCGCACTGTTCACCGTACGTACACAGCGCACGTGATGTACAAGATTAATTTCATATTCCGTAGTTGAATATCAAAACGTACTTATCTCAACGAACCAAATTTTTGGCAAAAGCAAGAAAACTGTTTCATGGCATTTAAGTATAATGTATAATAAAGTAAAATTAAATGTTTTGTAAAAACAACGGTAAAATAACATGCACATTTGAAATATAAATCTGATAGATTAATTAATTAGTTATTTAATATTTAAAGATGAACTTAGATACATTTTGATATTGAACCATGGATTAAGATACATTTTGAAAGTGAAGAGTCTTTGGATTTAGTCACATTTTGAAACTCATAAACTGTGTTTGATAATACTTATCTGCCAGGGGTGAGTCAAGAAATTACATAATTTATATATACATAGACATTTATATACACATAGTTAATATCTCACAAAAATCA
Organism: Limnephilus lunatus; assembly: GCA_917563855.2. NCBI lineage: Eukaryota > Metazoa > Arthropoda > Insecta > Trichoptera > Limnephilidae > Limnephilus > Limnephilus lunatus. The sequence goes on along the minus strand of OU830598.1, from coordinate 68,991,393 downwards.
CAATCACATCAACTTTATGACCACTCACAAAACACGTGTTTCTTGTAATGGTGTCCATTGCACAGAAAGTAGCTCATTGATTGGTTTAAAAACTAATATGGCTGCCAATTCCATGGCCCTTATTGTGTGTTGGAGTTGAGTACGTTTTGAAAACAAATGATTTTAGATTTAAGTAGATACGTTTTGAAATTGATTCTAACAAGCTATAACTAAAGATTTAACGATGTTTTGGCATTGAAATAATATTTCAAACATAGCTAATCCAAGAGAACGTGGTGGCATGCAAATCTCAAAAAAAGTCAAATTCCTTTTGATTTTCAACTACTCATTTGTGAGGGCCTCCAATGAAAGCGAAATACAATGAAAAATAAAAATATTATTGAAGGTGCACAATTTTTTTGCATTATTGATGTTTAGTAAAAAAATAGTTTATTTTTATATCATTTTTCCTACAATTTTACAGATGTGATATTTGATGTATTTGCAAAGACAGTAAAAAAATTGATAGATTTTTAAATCAATCGAGATTTAAATTAATTGATTTTCTTCTCTAAACTTTGATTGAACCTCCATTGAGAATGTTCACGAACCGCCACTGGTGTCGAGTATCTAGCAAGTGCGAGTATGAAGAACACTTTTCTTCTTCGTGCATAATTGAGTGGAGCCTCTAGCCGGCGCTGTCCACTGTCCCACTATTCACTTTCCATTTCACCGTGTTCAAGGTTTACCGGACTGTTGCGCAACCTGCTACAGTCCGACGAGTAAAGATTCCACATCGTTACTGCTAACTGCTGAGGCATAGTGCAGCCTCATCCCGCCCAACCCACCCACCTTACCGGCAGAAGCCTCCCTTGCACGAAATATATTAAAAAAAATTTTTTTTATTTATTTCAGCCAAAAAAATATCATGAATATATAATACAATATCATATTACAGTGTCGATTAATTTTATATAGTATTTTCAACATTTCATCTAATTCTATTCTTGATATATGTAAAAATCCTAGCTGGGCGCAGACACAATAAAATAAAATACATAGGTACTGTCAGTACTGTGCATGTACAAGGTGTTAAGGGACTTATTTGACATACTTTAACCGTCTAGTCAGTGATTTGTGATCCCTGTGGGCGTTTTGGAGGTCTGGGGGGGCGTTTTTAAATTTTTAGCATTTAGGGGGCGCTGCAGAAGTTCGAGTGGACATTTTCTCAATATAGAAAATAAGCTCATTCACGAGCTATGCACACAGATGCACTGAACACTTTCTTTAGGTACAACGATTTGACAAGTTCTGTTAAATAAACTACACTTTCATGCACAAAAATTTAAAACGTGTTAAATTTCGAGTCGAGAGGGGAGGGGGGGGGGGGGGGGGCGCTGGATAGGGCGATTCTTTCAATACGGTCTACAGGTGAAGAACAAATTATTAAATATCACCGGAGACCCAAATGCCATAATCTACAGTGTTTACTCAAAATAATCTCAGAACTTGTTGCTTTAACTTTTACGTCCTGATACACCCTGTGTACGTTATCTATGAATGCATTTGCCTTTGGTTTGAAATACAAGAATGCGCAATCAAAAAATAAAATAAAACAAGAAAAAACTCAGCTTTAGATTTTAGATAGGACATTGCGCAAGGCAGATGAGTCCAACTGTATCCAATGCCTCCATTGTATGCTGCACGGACAGGCACTAGAAATGCATTTCATTTTGATGATGGCTGACGACTAATATCTGGACATTACAGAATTATACAGACAGCTGTGATGTAACGAGAACAAGCCTCGCGTTCATCTCTTGTCGGCTATTTCTTGTCTGTTCTCACACTTCGCAGTCATTTGGTTATTGATGGTACAATTGTACCTTGTATAATAGAAGAATATGCACGAATGGAATACAAGAACATCATAAAAACAGTTCGTATTGTGATAATGAAGAAAATGAAAGGTTTCTAAGAATTCAAATACGAGCTGGAAAACGCACATTAAGCATAGGTACAAGTATCTTATAGAAATTGTTAAAAAGTTGGACATTGGTAATAATCTAATAATGAAAGGTTGTGAACGAATTCTAAGAAGCTGTAAAACACAATGATAATCTAATAATGAAAGGTTGTGAACGAATTCTAAGAAGCTGTAAAACACAATGAAAATAAACATATAAGTCACTTAAACCATTAACGATTTTATGCAACCAAAATCAAACAACTTCAGAAAAACCCTTCTGTCTTTGTTTGAGATTTGTAAGAGATTTATATGGTGTGATAGCCCTCTATCCCCATCCATGAAAAAGGTTCCCGTTTTTATTTGAAGGGCGTGCTTTTGAAGATATAAGGGCTGGAAGTTTCGCCCTCTAGAAATTTCTAGAACAGTCCAGAACATTCGACAGTATTCAAAATCATATCACAACATTCCAGAACATCCCGGAACATTCTAGAATGTTTTACAATGTCAGGAAATAGCCTGGAACGTTCGGGAACATCCCGGAGCATCCCAAATCATTGTGGAACATTCCAGCATAGTCTAGAATATTGTGGAATGTTCCGGAAAATTGTGGACCATTCAAAGCTTTTTTTAATGGGTGGGGTTTTTTTTGTTTTTTACATTGAATACCGCACAAGAATCTCAATTGCTCCCGTCGGGAGCCAGTGAGACTATGGCATCCCCAATTAGGGTATGTTGTGAGGCTGAAGGTAGTGGGGAGGGGAAGGAGGTGGGAAGAGGAAGGTTGGGAAGTACCTGGCTATTCAGATCTGGTCACCAAACACGGCTAAAGCTATTCTTAAGCAACGTTTCAATTCTGAATGGTGGTCTTACACCAGGGCGATACTGATAGTATCTTCCACTCTGGAACGTGCCGCAAACATACTATATATTATTTTAAATGAATTAATTAATTGTGAAATAACACAAATTAATCAAATAAAATTTTAAATTTTTGCGCACGCCGGGTTCGAACCCGCGACCTCTGGATTGTGAGTCAAGAGTCTTAGGCCCTCCTTTCATTGAGAAACTTACAAGCGACTCGATCCACGTGCGCGTATCATATGCGCCGATCGTAAGTACCCCCCGTACGATTTTGCTGGTGTCCGCTCACGGCGCTACGCGGTGACTGTCGGTTTCCACTCAGTTCCACGATACCGACAGTGCTGGTCGCACGCGACGCGTCGCGTCATTTATGTCAGCTACTTAATTCGTTTGACGTTTGACAGAAATGGCATCGGAACAAGAAAGTAATATTAGATTTGATCTGGAAGTGGAAAAACATGCGTGTTTATACAACTATGCTTAACCAGAATACGTAAGAAAGGATTTAGTGGAGAGGGCATGGATTAGTGTTGGAATAAAAGTCAATTTGACAGGTATGTAATGTTGTTTACTTTTGTCACAAATAATATCAAACACAATAATTGAACTGCCAAGGTAGCGAAGCCCGAGGAGTGATAAAATAGTTGGCTAAATAATTGTTCATACTTGGGATTGGCATCCATTTAATACATTCCATATAATGATAACCGTTTCTCCAACGACTTTTTAAATTGTACATTCTCCTCTCGCGAAATAAAAAGCCAGGCTCGTAAATGTCGATCCTTCAACTAAGTACCTGGAAAAAATAATTATTAAATTAAAACTTCTGTTATCTTTTTCAGGGCCCGAATGTAAAGAAACACGGAGGAATATTCGCAGTGTTTTTGTCCGAAATCTGATACCTGCAAAAAGTGAATCAGCAGCGAAGAAAAAGAAACCTTGCTATTTAAATGAAGTCATGCAATTTACACTACAATTCATTAAATGGAAAATTCGGATGTGGCTCTATTTTATCAAAACTTTACACCAATTGTAATCCCAGAACCCGATGATTCAGAAATTGTGATCCCAGAATCTGATTTAAACGGCGAAAAATTTGACTCATCTTAAGTTACCCACTATGTATAAGTATTATAAGTAATAAATAAACATATGCCTTTCTTACCTGAGCTTTATTAATATTTTCCCTCGATACTGACACGCTCCCGCATAGTTGTATTTTTGTAATGGATACTAGGGGTCAATAATTGCACCAAGTTTAAGTAAGTATCCTTCGACATTCAATTAAACTTGTTGTCATCATTCTCATGCAGTTGCTTGGCGGCAACGAATGCCCTATAGTTCAGATTTTTTTCGATGCATGGGTGAACCCAAAATCTCCTATTACATCGCTTTCTATTCTATTATCTTCGTCGCTAGAATCGCTTGACATCGTGTTTACTGAGCGGCTGCACGTGAAAAATGATTAAGTTCAGTATATTTCGGGTAGCGCCGTGTACGGAGACCAGCATTATAAAGTTGTATATCAGCAGGGTACTTGTGGTTGCGTCACAATTACGTAGATTGTCAGTATCTCCATGAAAGGAGGCCCTTAGGGCCTCCTTTCATTGAGAAACTTACAAGCGACTCGATCCACGTGCGCGTATCATATGCGTCGATCGTAAGTACCCCCCATACGATTTTGCAGGTGTCCGTTCACGGCGCTACGCGGTGACTGTCGGTTTCCACTCAGTTCCACGGGTTCCACGATACCGGCAGTGCTGGTCGCACGCGACGCGTCGCGCCATTTATGTCAGCTACTTAATTCGTTTGACGTTTGACAGAAATGGCATCGGAAATCGGAACAAGAAAGTAATATTAGATTTGATCTGGAAGTGGAAAAACATGCGTGTTTATACAACTATACTTTACCAGAATACGTAAGAAAGGATTTAGTGGAGAGGGCATGGATTGATGTTGGAATAAAAGTCAATTTGACAGGTACGTAATGTTGTTTACTTTTGTCACAAATAATATCAAACACAATAATTGAACTGCCAAGGTAGCAAAGCCCGAGGAGTGATAAAATAGTTGGCTAAATAATCGTTCATACTTGGGATTGGCTTTTATCTTAATACATTCCATATAATGATAACCGTTTCTCCAACGACTTTTGAAATTGTTCATTCTCCTCTTGCGAAATAAAAAGCCAGGCTCGTAAATGTCGATTCTTCAACTAAGTACCTGGAAAAATAATTATTAAACTTCTGTTATCTTTTTCAGGACCCGAATGTAAAGAAACATGGAGGAATATTCGCAATGTTTTTGTCCGAAATCTGAAACCTGCAAAAAGTGGATCAGCAGCGAAGAAAAAGAAACCTTTATTTAAATGAAGTCATGCAATTTACACTACAATTTATTAAATGGAAAATTCGGTGGTGGCTCTACTTTATCAAAACTTTACACCAATTATAATCCCAGAACCCGATGATTCAGAAATTATTGTGATCCCAGAATCTGATTTAAACGGCGAAAAATTTGACTTATCTTAAGTTACCCACTATGTATAAGTAATAAATAAACATATATTATGCTTTTCTTACCTGAGCTTTATTAATATTTTCCCTCGATACTGACACACTCCCGCATAGTTGTATTTTTGTAATGGATACTAGGGGTCAATAATTGCACCAAGTTTAAGTAAGTATCCTTCGACATTCAATTAAACTTGTTGTCATCATTCTCATGCAGTTCCTTGGTGGCAACGAATGCCCTACAGTTAATTTTTTTTCGATGTATGGGTGAACCCAAAATCTCCTATTACATCGCTTTTTATTCTATTATCTCCGTCGCTAGAATCGCTTGACATCGTGTTTACTGCGCGGCTGCACGTGAAAAATGATTAAGTTCAGTATATTTCGGGTAGCGCCGTGTACGGAGACCAGCATTAAAAAGTTGTATATCAGCAGGGTACTTGTGGTTGCGTCACAATTACGTAGATTGTCAGTATCTCCATGAAAAGAGGCCCTTACCCACTGGACTACAGAGGTCGTCTACCCGTTGGTAGGGGTATATAAAGCAAGATTCGTCGTGGGTTCAATCTCATATCAACTAGTAATTTATAAATGAAGAACGTAATTTTTAAGTTACTTCTTGGCTTTCACCCAAATGTGTTATTAGCCATGTTTTGGTTCTATAATCCTACAGATTGTTCTTAAAGTTTATTACAATTTTCTATGCTTACTCCACGCGACTCTCTGCATCACCCGTTAAACATTTTATTTCAAATGTCCTCAATGAATCGGAATTTCCCCATATACTGTTGCATATAATAGGTAATATGTGACACTTACTTCTCACTTCGGCATTATGGTTTAAATTATTACCTGCAGTAAGATTTACGTGTAATAATATTACGTACGAAAGTTCTGCTAATTTGAATGGTAATTGGAATGAAGTCGTGCACAGAGCATGTTGTTGAACTTTTCTCTCCCCGAAGATGAAATCATTAAAAGTAGGTAACGTTGTTATTTGCTTTACTTGCAAGAACTTTTCGTACCCATTTACCTTAGAATATAATACGTAGCAGAATGTATTCCAGGTAAAACTTAGCTAAATTTAGTGTTTTTTTTTTCAACAACGGCCATCACCATATTTTTATTTTATTTTTTTGTTTTTATTTTATGTTTTAATTTTTAATTTTAATTTTTAATTCTTTATTTTGATACATTGGGTGGCTTACCCGTGCTGAGGCCATTTTTTTTACATTAGTTCCACCCAGGCAAGGACGAATCCGGGGGAGGGGGTCAGGCTGGGTCCGGGACCAAGGTGGACCACTAATTAAAATTGTTAAACATAATATTTTTTTTTGTTACAATGTAGATTTTCTTTAAGTACCTTCAATATTTAATTAATTTAATATATCTATTATTATCAAATATAAATTATAACTTCTTGTGACTTGACCATGACAATGTGACCCCCCCCTGGCGCCAAAGCTTGATCCACCCTTGTACCCAGGAGGCCCTGAGAAAAGTAATTCTCCTCGGGGCCTATGTCATCTTTGAGGATGCTGTGTGGAGGGTCTTTTTAGGAAAGGAACGAGGTGAAGTTCTAGGAAGGAAAAGGTTATTAGGAATGGGTAGAAATCTGGGGGTTAGTGTGTCCAGGAGTGACAGACGATGTTCCGAGAGAGTACGGCTGGAGAAGTCAAAGAGATTCCCTCCACCACTCTCTCCTGATCCGGCCTGACATGCATCTGGTGGGCAGAGCAGCATCAGAGCAGCAGGGCCTAGGACAAACCTCACCCCATGAACCCAAGTACCCCTGCTAACCAAACGTAGCGAACCTCTTGGGGTGACCTATGGCAGGGGTGTTGGTTATCTAATAAATGGTTCCCGGGGCGGCGGCACCCATACCGCCTCCCAAGTAAATTAATTGCTATTTCTTTGCACAACCAACTCAATTTGGGAGGCGGTATTGGGTACCGCCGCCCCGGAAACCTTTATTGGATAAGGGGTTCGCTACGTTTGGTGATTTACCAGGGGTGCCCGGGTTCATGGGGTGAGGTTTGTCTAGGTATTCGAGGCGGATGACCAGGACACACTGAACCCCAGATTCCTACCCACCCCTTAAACCCTTTTCCTTCCCAGAATTCTCCTCTCTTTCCTTTAAAAAAAAAACCTTCACACAGCATCCCCAAAGATGACATAGGCCCTGAAGGAAATTATTTTCCTGTGTGGAGCTTATGTAAAAAAAAAACAACACAAAAAAACAACCTTTCACCTACATATCCATAATCTCTGTAAAAGCGATTATGACTCCTCTGACTCTGACTGCACAGATAAACTTGCGCATCTTCTTAGGTACTTTCTCTTCTTTCCTACCTTACTGTTATTTGACTACCAAATCGTTCATTCAGCGCCTGCTGCATTCCGCCTACGGCGCTACATCCGCATATTTCTTAACATGTTAAGGTGTTTAATAGGTGTGCCATACGTCCGGATTTCCCGTACTTGACAGACCTGTCCGGATGTTGGTCGTGAATGTGAACCCAGCTAAAGGACTAAGTAGGTACGAGTATGTCATAAGAGAATACAGGCGAATGATAAAAGTGAAGAAATGCATAAAATCCACATTTGTTTTTACCATCGGTGGTTCATCAGTGGCGTGCAGTCCATAAAGAGACGATGGCATTGGGCAAGTATTTTAATTGAGTAGCGAGTTAATTAGTAACTAAACGAGTCCGAACGCCATAATTTTAGTAGAGTAGTTTTGTCAGCTCTTTAGTAGAGTCAATCCATTTCGTTCTATTTTTATGCGCGAACCCGTCGTTTTAGCAGAGCAGAGTTCATCAGTAGACGCGCAGATATGTCGCGCGTGTTAGCAAAGATAATAACCTGAAATTCTTTATTATTGCTGCTATTAATCTCTTTTCGTGTCCATAGTATATTTATTTTCATCTCACTAATTTATTCTTCCACATCTTCTAAAATAAGCGTTACAATCAAATTAATTAGCGTATTTTATATGTTGCGTGGCAGCCCGTCTTCTTGTAACTCGCGGCTCACTAATGAACTCTACTTGAACGTAATGCGAACGCTTTTCGGCGAGTCAAGTAGCAAGTTACACGCCACTTGACTAAACTACTCTCCAACAAGCCACTACGGCTGAAAAGCTGTGCTAAAATTTCTAAGAAAATGGAAGAACTTGTATTCTCGTTTATTCAGTTGGCCACAAAAATCCGCGGTACCTAAATGATAATACCGTAGCTATTTTCAAATATTCAATGCACAATAATTCATTCCCGGACTTGAAAAACTACAACACAGCCTACCTAGCCTATAGTCATGATACTCATTGTCATGATAGAGCATTGCACAATAGTACCTATCAATATTATATATACAGGGCGCATTTTAAACTGCCGATAGTTTTATCCTGTTTGATCCGACATACTAATAAAGACAATATTGGTAAAATAGAGTTGGTAATCGTCAAAATAAGATCAAATTGTCTTCTCTGGCCCAAAAATAAAACTATTGCAATTGTTTAAAGAGGATAGATTGAAAATTTAAACACTGATAAGGTGAATCCATTACAGTCATTTCATTACTCATTACCCTAATTACTATAGTATGCTGCCACTGAGAGCTCCGTTGTAACCACACGTCGTTAGGGGACATACATTAATTACGTGAGCGGTTTTTTTTTCCAATCTAGACCCCCCCCCCCCCGGGTCTAGATTGGTGAGATAATTTTGGGCCACTTCGTATACTCTTTTCAAGTAACGTGTGATTTTGGTGTACCTCCCCCCCCCCCCCCCTTTGAGCTCACGTAATTAATACATGCCCCCTTATTCACGTCTTTTAAGAGAAATAGGAAGACGATGCACTTTGGCTATTAGCCGTATACTTACAGCATTCATTCGGTAAATCTCTGCAGCCTTATGCAGTTAGATTACTGACGATGATTGATCGAAACTAGATTTTCAGCCGAAAATTTCGGCTGCTGTTCTAGTTTTTGAAATTACGCATTTTTATTGTTTAACTTGTAAGAGTGCATTCAAATTAGTTCTAAATGAAATAAGGCACCAATTTAATGATAAAATTGGTTTACTTTTAGCGCTTTTTTGTTCGTTTACATAGCATCTTCTTTTAAAATAAGATGCATAATAAGATGATGCATTTAAAATAAGATGCATATGCACCCGCCTGCGTAAAGTCGAACGTAATTTGACACATCACGAATTGGTTGTTCGACATCACGACAGATTTCGTCTAATTGAATTGATCGAAACTGGACGAAACCAAAACCTAAATTTCGGTCAAATAATGGAAGGTTTACTAAGATTAGTCCCTAAGACTTCACGACAGTATATTATGTCCGACAGAGCCATCAATTATGGCAGGACGATCATTAGCAAAAGCATTCAACTTTCTAGCCGGGTAAAAACCACAGATGGATTTTTTAGTATGGAGTTCACGTAGTCAGTAACAGTGAGGCATGGGTGGTTTGGTATATTTATGAGTGGGACTAGCGAACAGCGAGCATCGAACAGCAAACATCGAGCAGCGGACACCGAGCAGGGAGCAACTAATTCCAAACGTGTTTGTTGGCCATGCAAGGAAAATCGACACTATGTTTAATAATACTTATTGTATAAAAATCACTCTAAAATATGATAGGTATGCTTAGGTATAAACAATATTACGTAGGTATGTAAGTCCATGAAGGTGGAGGAAATATTCTCACAAAATTATTTAAAACGGACTAACGAAATTGAAAAATTGGGAGGAATGTCTTGGCATATTGGAAAATACCTGAGTAAATGTTAATAACATAATATATATATTTTTTAATATTGTTAATCTCTTTAAGAGGCCGCTCTCCGAATTTCTACCGATTTCTTGCAAACCTCCCTTAAACATTTGAAGTTTTTAAGCTCTTAAAAAAATATATGTTATTTTTGAAGATAATATACATATAGAAATTCGTCGCGGCGAAACGCAAATTATATAAAATTCCCTCCATAGAAAAAAATCGCAAAGAATGCTCCAAAAATTATTATTAACACGTTTGTTTCAGTTATTTTACAAGTTATATTTATGAAAAAATTCACAGTGTTTCTTTAAATGCTGTTTAAGACAACCCTCGTGAGATTTTTGCTCTATTTTAAACGAGTCGTGTTTTATTAAAGATTTTCACAATTTTTGCATCGATTTTATCGCTGTAAATGTTAGCGCTCTCCTCTAACATTCGTAATTTCATATCTCTCCATATTATTCTTTTTGGGGCCGGTAACGGAGCCTCAAGGTCTCAGGCCGCTAACAATTATGTAAGTGTGGATGGCGATAAGGTTTAAATTCCCTTTTAACACCAGCCGCCTTTTTTTGATTTATTCAAGAAAAAAATCGCAATAAAACATGTTTTATTTTATTTTGAGAAATTCCGGCACAAATATTTTTTTATGAAGTTAATTTTCCGCAGCACACTACAAGACCACAACCGAAAAGGGGTTCGAGAGTTTTGGAAAATTAAAGTAGTTTTTATAGGCCTGACACCTTATAGACTAGGAGACGACATAGGTAAACCCTACGTCATCGAGTACACGGATGAAACTACTTTTTAGTGATAATGGACACTTAGAAAACCTTAAAAAAGCTGGTCTGCCGGTGCGCCTCTTGGCAGGAGCCGCGCTGCCATGGAAATAGTCAGCGATTTTTTTCGAAAAAATTACGTCATCGAGTACACGAACGGGAATGGTTTCATATGATAAAGGTCGATTAGAAAATGAGAAAAAAGCAGGGCTGCCAACCGGCAGCTTGGCAAGTTCGCAGGCAGCCGGCGTCAAAGTGGGGTAAAAAATAGTAAATTTTACGTCATCGAGTACACGAATGAAACTAATGAATAACTATAGTCCAGATCATCTCGTTTAAGAATTTCTTGGTCTGCCGACCAGCAGCCTGGCAATTTTTTGTGTACGATGTTTTAAAGTTTTTTTTTTTAATTTTTCGTTTTTTTTTATTATTATTTTTATTTCATTATATTTTTAAAAACTTTGATTACCATATTTTAAAAATATAAGCGATTACGATAAAAAAATTAATTTGAGAGTTCCGAGTGTACCCATCCGTCAGGATAGCCGTTCGACGCCAAACCACTTACGAAACCTGCCGCGGTGCCCCTCACCGCTGTCGCGTGTCAATATTATTGTACAAATTTATAATATTAATAGTCCTTTTAAAATTGCCTAATAGTTCATAGTAGTTGAAAGTTCGAAAAACCAACGCACCGTCGCTGTAAGAGCTGCGTTCGTCCGTAAAACGACAGAAATTTCCGAAACCCCGTCCGTTTCATATCGGTTTCGCTTGCCCTGCTGCACCGATTACATCGAATAGAAGATCGAAACTAACGAAAAACTGTAGTCTAGATTATTTTATTCATGATTTCTTTGGTCTGCCGACCAGCAGCCTAGCAGTTTTTTGTGTACGATTTTTATTTTTATTTTTTTTTTTAATTTAAAAAAAATTATTTTCAATATCTTTACTATTATTTTTTCTGGGCTTATAAAAAGACAAAAAAACTCTTTTATTTTAAAGGCAATTATGTCTATCTAGTTTCAGTATTTAAAAAAAACATTTAAATTACTCGTAAGTCATCTAATTTTCAAACAAAAAACACACGATTTTGCATTACTTTGTAGCGCATCATCTAATATTCTAATGCATAGGTTGTCAACGCGGGCGATAACGCCCCCTTGGGGGGTTTCAGACTTTCAGAGAGGGCGGTGGAAGACCAAAAGAAAATTGTGGGGCATTTCAGACTTTCAGGGGGGTGTTAGGAGACCCCTCATCCCATCCCATCAGGGGCCATCCATCCACAAAAATATTTTCCCTGTCCCATTACGCTCCCTCCATTGTGACAGATTTAACCTTGTCGTGGTATCCCATTATGCCCCCTTCGTCGTGGACAATTGCTGTTTTAGATTCACGAGTTAGGTGGCGCTAGAAATAAAAATATTCTCAAAGTGGGCGGTGGGCAAAAAAAGGTTGAGAATCTTTGATCTAATGGGTGGTGAATAACGTTTTGTTTTTTGGTAACTTTTTCAGATTATTTTGCATCATTATATAAAATTTGGGAGCTATATTTACGGTACACAACATACAAATTGAGAGAGTTGAAGTTTGAGTCATAACATAGTTTGTGACTCAAACTAAAATTAAACAAGTTCATATACCAATTGAAAAAAAAACACAATCTTATTTATAGGCGTGGATTAATAGGCAATATTAATTTGTGTGTTTAATAGCGGATACCAATACTTTACGGTGGTAATAAATTCATTTCCTCTAGTGTTAATTTATGGGTAACGGATGGGTGTAAGTATTTTATAGTTTATAAAGTAGGTATTTACTTATATAATTATTGTTGATGTAATATTAAATCTAGGTTCAACTTGCCATATTCCTATCTTGACAAACACGCAAGGAAGGAACTAACTTTTTTTTTATTAAATCCATAGTTTTTGTTTCCACAAAATCTACACCACTGCAAAGTTGTGTGTGCCAAGTTGTAAAGGTATGCGGAAAACTAAAAAAAAATTCTTGATTCCGAACAATAAATTAACTGAAAAACCAAATATTTTTAATCAACGGGTAATGAATTAGGTTTGAATAAATTGTTATTCATGACACATACATTAGGCCGTGAGCCAAACGGCGCCTCGAGCGTATTGCATTATGGCGCCTTTGTAAAATTTAAAAAAAGTTCTTACATTCGTTATTTTCTGCACAGTTTTGTTTAAGGGGCTTCAGTAAACGTATCCGGAGAAACTAATCATTTCAGCTTTTAAATAAACTGGTCTATGTATGCCAATTCGTCACTCCAATCACCCTCCGGGATGGGCTCATAAAATATTGAATACGGGTCTCTTCAAGACCCATGTTCACTTCTTCCTCTCCTTAAAAAGACCTTCCACACAGCATCCCCAAAGATGACATAGGCCCTGAGGGAAATTATTTTCCTTAGGATCCTGTGTGGAGTTATCATTAAAAAATACTAATGAAAATATAAACATAATTAAATTGTTCATAAAAATAATAATAATTCATGTCTATAAATGTATTAGCATTTTATGTAATAACTAGCATTTTATTTTATAAAATTTTATTTATTAAATAGCATTTTATTTTCAAAACTATGTATCTGTATTTTTAATGTGGGATTTGTATTACTGGCTAAAATCCTTCTTGGTACACTGTATACTTGTAATGGTGGTATAGGAACTAGATATGGGTTGGTTCTGCGTTTTACGGAGGAGTGCTCCATTTTAAAAGAACTCGTCAGGCGACACTCCTGAGGCATTCGGGTCCGAATTTTATGGAAGTAGTTGATTAGAGGAATTCGGGTCCGAGTCCGGGATTGAGTTCTCTGGGAGTAGTTGATTTGAAAAAGGAGTAGGAGTAGGATCTGCTTCCTGCAAAGGACTCGTGTTCGAGATCTCATTCCGGCTTAACTTACGAATCGCTTATGCTTATAGGACCAGGACTTTAAATTATATGTATAAGAATATAAACATGATTTTTTGAGATTATTTAGTTATAAGTATCGCATCGTCTCATTACTTACATATTTCCCTGTTGTACTTGCCAATGCTTGATATTATCCGAATAAAGTATCTATTTGATCCAAGTGATTGTCTCTTGCCATGTCTTCCTCGTGCGTCATCGTCTTTACAAACACCAATGCAATACACGAAAGAGTGTAGTTTTTGGCATAAAAGAGAGTTGTACGAACTGACCACTCGGATATCCTTTTTAATTATTAAAGTACTCGGCCTTGTTATTTGATTGATTATTATTATTTATACGTCTGATTTGCATTCGTAAAGAGAGGAACATCATAAATGCAATCGGTAAATCGTAATGATCACCAAAGAAGTGATGGCTTCTGCTACATTTTGCTGAAATAGCACTCATTCACACCTTCTCATAAACTTATAATAAATATATATATATATAAATTTGTGTTTATATGTTTTATGAATTTATTATTTTTTACAAAAGTCGAAAAGAATGTGACCTTTCTGGGGTACCATGTAATTATAAATTTGGTCAAGTCTTTTATGTATGCATGTTAATTTTTAAGTAAGTTTTTGTAAGTATGATAAAAAATTACTTAGGGGAAATTAATTATTTATTAATGGTATAAATATCTTTAAATAAAGAAAAAACTTTTTTTTACGTAAAAATGAATTACACAACAATTCAATGTAAACATTTGATTTAAATTAACTATAATTTACAATTTTGGAAACAAAATTTAAACTAATAACTGTTTCCAAAAAATAAGTAAAATGAATTTTTTTAAGTCCTTTCGGTGCTCTTGAAAATATTTGTTACTTCTACACATTGTTTATCTGAACTGAGTATGCGTCGTATTAGGAATAAAAATATATAATGTAAAGCAATATGTAGAAAACATAATATAAGCATTAATCTTTGTTCTGTTGCAATACCGTATCTATATTCTTCCTTCCCGTGTTCATAATCCATCTCTTAATACTTCTTTTGTGGGAAGTGGGTTACTCTTTTTAATGGTTTTTATCGCAAGAGGGAACATAGGAGAAATATTGCTTTATGAAGTCGCAGGTGGTGGAATGTTGTTGTAATGAGAGTCTTGTGAATCGAGCTGAGTTTCTACGTGCAAAGTTATCCTGGATTTTGAATGCGTAAATTGAAATGAATTTCGAATATATAATTGTTTCAGGGCATTAAAAACATAGTCTGTAGGAATTTAAAGTTATTTTTCAAAATTGCCTTTTGTGCTTCGAGCACTGGTTTTATAGAGGAATCGCATGAACTTTCCCATTCGATAAGACCATATTTTATAGTTGAGATTGGTCTAGTGTCTAGTCTCTAGTGAAGTCTAAGGTGTAATACATTTTAATTAGTTGATCTTTATCTAAAATGTTTCATATGGTTTTATTATATAGATATAACTAACTTAAAATAAATATTAGGTACAAAGTAAATGCTTACGTGTAGATAAAATTAGTTAAATATATTTCAAGTTGAGAAGATGCCTACATACTTCAAGAAATAAACCTAATTTCCAATGAAATCCCACGAACATGTAAAAAACCAAAGATAAAATTTTATACTAAATAACAAAGCAAGAATATAGGATATTTTAGGTATCTATCTATACAAAATTTTGAACTGATGAAAATTGCATTGAATTCATTACAGATCAAATTGCTTTTTTGGTTGCCAGTAACGTTTGTACCTAGTTGTGCGAGTTGGTACGTATTTATTTTTATCGACTGCTCCGAGAATGCATGACAACTTAATATTATTATTAAAAAGCATTTATGATCGTGCATCAACTTTCCCTCTCAAAACACTCGGCCATCTATTGACGGCTATTGCCGGGAGGCCTCGCTGGACCATTCTAAATCTAAACCGCTGGTTTGCAAATTTATCGCAAGCCGCAATATTCATACAACGACAAAGGAGTCTTAAACGTGTCGAATTGTGTGCAGCTTCGTTTTACGTTTTGTTGTCAAATTTCAATGCCTTTGAAGAGGGTAAAAAATGAAGTCATACTATGAGACAGGGCCGGATCTACCAATGTGGGGTCGTATTAGATCCTTCACACAGCAGCCTCTACAATGATGTGATAATCTTACCAAATCAACAATTCCACATGTGTCACGGGGATGTGATAAATGATAAGAAGGATTATAACAGATTCAATTTTATTGTAAAAGCCAAATACAATCGCGATATAATATTAATTTTCAGAAGATTACGATGGCTAATTTTGACAGCTGTACCTATAGCCAAGGACACTTCGAAACGGAATGATTCTGGTGGTAGAAATTGGAACTACTATTCTTTGTCCGGTGTGAGCAGCCTTCAAAATTGCCAGTAGAATAAAATAAAATATATTGTACATTACAGTACCTATCCATACAGGCAATGGGAAATAATTTCCCTCGGGACCTAGCTGCGTGGAGTAAATATATATAATTTTTTTTCATGCCGGGATATAATTAATATATGTATATAAATATATAATCACCCTAATTTTTGCTTAATTATTTAGATGATAATTACTCAGGTCCCCCTTCCCCTTTATCCATCTTTACAATATTACAAAGGGTTGGTATTTCAGTTAGGTACTGTTTAAGCTGATCTGAGAGATAACTACGTTGGTCAAGTTGTTTTCTGGTAATAAGGAACCCAGAGTATATTGTAACCGGCCCATAGTCAACATGACTTCTTATATTTTCTATTTTACTACCACTGTACTCACCTTCTTCTACTACCTACTTCTACTTGTATAGATCTGGGTGAAATATTTTTTACGGAAGGCCCTAAACTAATTAATATAAAGGCCTATTTATATCGATGTTCATTTAATTCCTGTTTTCAGCTTGATATTACACTCGAAATTCCGTCGTACGGAAATGATTACAGTGCCAACCCTACCGAAGCTAAAGAATATTCATAAAAAAACAAAAAAGTTTATTATTTCTGTAGTAGGTATCTACGTTCCTATTCGGGAACAATTCATAGAGGTGTCATGGAAATCATTCTGTTTCCTTTACTGTCGTGGTGAGAAATATGATACAAATGGCATTAGAAAGAATAAACACGAAGCTTAATATTTAAATCTAAAAGTAATCCACAAAAGATTTAAAATATACACCTTTATGAAACCAGAGATTCTGACCGCAATTTGAAAAAAAAAAACTGTGAATTTTTTACATGAAACGACAAAAAAATGAGATGACGATAATCTTTTTAATACATAATATGTCTAATAAAATGTATGAGAGTTTTTTTAATTTTTTTTTAATCACTAATTTTAGTTAGAAAAATATAAGATTTTTTAACCTTTTTATGTTTGCATTAAAAAAATGTATATTTCTAATAATAAAAATTGGAAGCGTATTTCATCACCTTTCAAAAACAGTTTTAAGTTTTCGGATGTTTTCCGAAACATAGCATTTAATTGGATTTTATTGCAAATCAGAAATATTATGACCTTCTGATAGAATGTGCCGGATGGGTTCATATATTAAGGTGTTCACTGAAAAAAAAAAACAATGTATCGTATTGTGATTTTTCTTACAGATCAATAAAAATTTACCTTATCTTATAAGGTAAAATTAATTACATAATAACCGCTAATCCGCCTCTGGTCGATATTTACACATTTAAATTCATTAGGAATTTTATTCCAAAGAATAAAAAACAGTATTTCACATGTTCATTAGATCTAATACAAAACTTATTTTATTACCATTGACACAGAATACACAATGTTCTGGTGTGCCATTTGTGATACAATAAAATTAAAATAATTATTCGATGCTTCGTTTTGTTGAAATCAAATAAAAAAATATTCGTAATATGATGTAGTAGCTAGGGGAATAAGTAGGTAATATAATACTCGTAATAATTCAACCTCAAAATTCACAAACCAAAAACCTAATTTTTTAGCCTTCAAAAATTTGCTGATTTGGCATCTGACAGTATTAATACCCTAGCGACTGTACGGTTGAAATTTAAGAATCCAACTCTGAGGACATCTCTGACGCCGCGAATGGAAACCATCTGCAAAAGTAAGGTTTGTGATTGAGCTACTATCGTGATAGAACCGAATTAATCATGTAACTGTAATGCCAAAAGATGCCACTTACGTTAACAGCTAGCATGAGAAACGTCGGCTGGCAGACATAAGTAATCTTGGATTTGCATTTTCATGAATCTCTCTAGTCTGTATTTGGATGATAATTATATACGAGAAGTTTGTGACTGCCGTGTCTCCTACCGTCCACAGGGCCTAGCAGCAAAAACCCGCGGAGCGTTTTTTCAACGGCTAGTCATTATGATTATGGATGGTGTTAGATAAGCCCAATTTAAACGGGCCCGCGTACCTCGGGTATTTGAATCCGAATTGAAGTATGGTTTTATTGCCAATTTGGTAGGCAGGTATGGGGAACGGGAACCTTTTATTGGATAACCAACACCCCTGCCATCCAAGTATTGGGTCACCCAAGCTTGGTGACTTAGCAGGAGTGCCCAGGTTCATGGTTTGTCTAGATCTTGGTGACGAATGCGTTTTCCCACCTACTGCGTGGTTGGCCGGATCGGAAGAGACTGTTTGAGGGAGACCTAACCTAGACCTCTCCATCCGGACTCTTTCGAGTTGGAGGGTTGGATTCATTCGTCACTCCTGATCACATTGACATCCAGATTCCAAACCACCACTCATACCTTTTTCCTTCCCAGAACTTCCTCTCCTTCATTTTCCTACAAATACACTTTTTAAAAACTTATGTTTAATATTGTGGTAGTCTAGTAAATTTTATATCACTGTCCATTAGTAAATAATGATTAAAACATTTTTATTTCGTTAGGGGAATTTCGTCACTTCAAGGCGAATGAAAATCAATTTGTTTCTGAAAGATGAGAATGCACTCATACCAAGTGTTTCTTCACCTAATACGGTCTGATGCCTGAAATGCAATTAATTTATTTAAAATTTGAAATAATTGTGCAACCGTCTGTCTATACCTATAAATATTTCACGTATATTTTTGATTTTTTCATGTAGGTAGTTGCACAAGTAGAAGAATATTTTTTGTGGAGAATCAACTTTTTTAACGAGATAATTTAGATAAGTATCCGACAGAGAACCGACTCAAATTTTGGATTCTTACTAAAAACCATGGATTGTGAACGAATCAATAAAAAAATCTTCCAAAAGAGCAATTTTTTGAAAATTCATAATTTTTACGGAAGTTTTGTAAGGCTGGGGGTCAAACATAAACTAAGGCCCTATGGCACCGAACTGACTGAAATTTTGGATTCTTACTAAAAACTCCAAATCAAAATTATTGTCTTTACAGGATGTGTGTATTATTTTTGTCCCATTTTTTTTAGGTTAGGTTAGTTAGGTTAGGTTTTAGTAGATATTTTGTTTGGGGGATGTTTGGTCCGTAAGATATTTTGTAGTGAATTTTTGTCCCTGAATGAAAACGCACAGTCCCACTTTTTATTTCACCTTTACTCCTAGGTACAACGTGTAATACCCATTTATGTCATTTAACCACAGGAGCGATTATGGTAAAAAAAATGGACCACTTTTATTTTTCTGCGATTGATAGCGGTCCAAAATTGGACCATATTTTCCTACCATTAGTAAAACATTTATTGTAATTATTTAAAACATTTAATCTACTGAAATGCGTTATCTATTATGACCATAGATGTCGCAAATGCGAACTTCGTGGACTATTTTAGAAGATGTTAAAAATATTGTTTTTCAGTTGTTTACGATTAAAATTAAGTCCTTTTTCGATAGATATGCACCTTTTATTATCAAGTATACCACAGACAATACACAGAAATCGAAAATATTATATGTTGACTCGAATAAGTACCCCTCACGGCAGTTTCAAAGTAAAAAATACGCAGCATTTGAGCGGTTATAAACTTTAGGATTATTTATATTTTTTAGAAATCCTACAAATATGAGATAAACGGTAAAACACATGTTAAACATTGGCTATATAGTACTATAATAAGTTTTTATGTCTTGATGTTAAAACTGGAAGGTATGATATTTTTTAAGTAAGCGAAAAATTAAAAAAAATTATGTTTTGGGAAATCTCGAGCAATCGAGGCAAAATTATTTATTTCGCGTGATCGCTCCAGTGGTTTTAAACAACACTGTTTTTGACCCCTGTATGCACTAAATCGTAGAAAATTTAAAAATACGTAAAAGCCCATATGGGCGTTGATGATTAATAAATAAATAAATATTGTTAAACTAAATACTTCTTCTCTCTTCTATGATTTATTACCTTTTAAATTCTCTCTGTTACATCACAACTTGCTAATCGACGTGTAAACGTTAATGAATAATTAGATATATGATCTGAAGTAATTAGTAATATGAATAAGTGCTTTTTAGTGGAGTAGGGAGTAGGTTATGCTCAATTCTAGTGTTCCTAATCATCGCTGAGACGCTTACAAGTAATGGTAGGTACGAGTATATATGTATAAGAGTACCGCGCGTTTATATCCTCGGACAAAATATCCCTCGATATAATATCCCAAGGACAAAATGTATATCCACACTCCACTACGCTGAATTATTCTTTTTGTTAAGTTAGGTTAGATTTTTGTAGATATTTTGTGTGGGATGTTTTGTCTGTAGAATATTTTGTCGGAGTATGAAGACGTGCAGAACCGTATCTGAGACCTGTTACCTGCCAGGATATTGACTGAAGTGTCGATTTAAGTCAACACAATCATTATTACGTTTTACGTGATTTTCTACGTATTATATAAGCATAATAATTACCAATTTATAAAGTTATTCAGCATTATCTTCATGATACGAAGCGATGATCTCTACATTCTAAGAAATGTTAATAAGCAGACGGGCAACTTTCATATTGATTTTATTTACGACACATTATTATAATCAGGGGTTAAGTCCTCCATCACAACATAAGCTACTGTGCTTGTAGTAGGAGATTTTCAAATATTGTCAGGTTATTTTTATTCCGAGAATGTCTGTCTTTCTTTTTAAAAAAATACAATATAATAGGTATATAGTAAGTTTGCAGCCAGTTACTTGGAGCGATCTCGGTAAAATGATCAACATTCATTGAAAATAAAAATGAAGTTTGCAGATGAATAGAAATCGATTAAATGATATCAATAATAATTACATTATTTATTAAAAATGATATTAGGATTAAATTTAAAACTAGGATCAGAAAAATTTTGAAATGCAATCTATCTGCTAAAAATTTAGTAAAGGCAATAAATACTTGGGCAATACCTCTATTAACTTACTCATTTGGCATAATTAAATGGTCTAATACAGATTTAGATAGCTTAGAACGATTAATTAGAACTACATTAACTAAATTTCATTGCCATCATCCAAATTCAGCTATAGAACGTATTAATTTACCCAGAAATTTAGGAGGTAGAGGTATAGTCAAAATAACATCTTTAAAACATAATCAGGTAGAAATTCTAAGAAATTTTTTCCATAGGAAAGCTGATAGTTCAGAAATGCACAAAATAATATGCAAGGCAGATAGAAATATTTCACCATTAAATTTATACGACGAGAATGCCAGCATTCTTATAAATACCAACCAGGAATTATTAGATTCCTGGTCAAATAAAATTCTTCACGCAAAACACTTCAATTATCTCAACCAAACATATGTTGACAAATTTTCGTCAAACAAATGGTTGAGTATTGGAGAGTTGAGCGCAGAAATAGAAGGCTTTATGCTTGCCATACAAGATAGAGTCATTAATACTAAAAATTATAGGAAGCATATCATCAAAGATGCAAATCAAATTGATGATTTATGTAGAAAATGTTTGGCTTTTCCGGAAACTATAGAACATATTATATCGGGATGGTTCTATATTAGCGCCGTCCGAGTATACATTTAGGCACAATCAAGTTTTAAAAATAATTCACCAAAGTTTGGTAATTAAACATAACTTGATTGACTGCCGTAATGTACCATATTTTGAATATGAACCAAATTCATTTTTAGAAAATGAATTTTATAAAATTTATTATGATAAAACTATTCTGACAGACAGAACAATTAGTCATAATAGACCCGATATAGTTTTACATGACAAAATTAAGAAAATAACTTATATCATTGATGTCGCTATTCCAAATTCTTGTAATATTCAGAAAACTGTTTCTGAAAAAATAAGAAAATATACAGATTTAGGAAATGAAATTAAAAGAATTTGGCATTCTCAGACTATAAAAATATTACCATTTGTTATTTCGGCTACTGGCATTATACCTAGCTCTCTCATTCAAAATTTAGGCGTATTAGATTTGTCAAAAAATTTGTACATAAAAATGCAAAAGTCGGTCATTTTAAATACATGTAGGATTACGAAAGATTTTTTAAATATTTATATTGAGGGATCAGTAGGATTTATCGGACCAGTTAGGATTTCAACAGAGCCGAACCCTCTGATATGAAAATATCTGGAGTCGGTGAAATATTTTCCCATTATGTTTCTGGTGGATTGACGTATTGTTCTTGTATTGTTTTATTATTATATAGTGCACTTACATTGCGTTAATTTACTAGATATTCATTTGTGGAAAAGTGTGTGGAAGGGTTTAGTCTTTCATTTGGGAAAGATTCAACCCGGACATAAAATCTGGAGCACCGTAAATAATTGTACCCACCTACTAAAAATAATACACGTGGGTCAAGATGATGCATGAATGTGAATGAACCAAGGAGTGAGTTCCAAGGCAAAGTTTTGTGGCGGTCTGTAATATTTGCCTACCCCTGCGCACACAGCGTGATGATTAGCGGTTAGTTAGTTTACAAGTAATATACAAAACGGAACTCATTTATTTATCAAAAATTTGTTAGTAACTTATTAAAATAATTTACCTACTTAATAGGGTGATTTCCATTTTTCACAGATATCAATTCAGATTTTTTTAAATCATTGCTTTTAACTCATTACCATTACATTATCATGTTACATAATTGTTACACGTATGTTGTATGTTAAATAATCTGCAACTACTTTACCTACCAAAAATTTTTTTTTAATTACTGTTTAGTGTTTTCAAATAAAAAAATTATATTTTGGTTTTTATTTTAAGTTTTAAACGTGTATTTTGACAATTTAAAAAAAAATCTGGCTTTGCTAGGCCATCATTTTTTCGAATTGTGAAGGGCGGGAAGGTGAATTTATATGTTAATTTTATTTATGTGGGAAAATTTCATAATTATATGGAAGAATGGAGTCGAGTTCA
This sequence comes from Limnephilus lunatus, assembly GCA_917563855.2. NCBI lineage: Eukaryota > Metazoa > Arthropoda > Insecta > Trichoptera > Limnephilidae > Limnephilus > Limnephilus lunatus. The sequence goes on along the minus strand of OU830598.1, from coordinate 68,968,241 downwards.
GACCTAGATTGAACGGAAGGGAGGCAATTTTAGATAAGGCTTGATAGAAGAGATGATATTTTTAGAGAGACAACCAAACAGGATGTGATATAAGGTTCCCAGTTCTAGATCACGTAAATTACAATCTGGCGAATCGACCACGTTAATTTTAAAATATTAGAAGAAACGGAGCAATATCCAATGCTCACTCGAAAGAGTGAGGAATTTTCATTTTTGAAAAAATGGCATTTTGGCATTGTTAGAGAACAATTTAGAATTTCTTAGTGCAAATAATCAGAAGTCTACTTGCATGTAGATATATACCTACACACAAATTATATACAAAAAATGTACATATACGACGCCACCTAGTGGGAGATTTAGCACTTACAATGCCTTCTCATATAAAAAATAAAGTTGGTTGTTTGCAGGTGGAAAAATGTAATAAGCAGTAATTGTTGAATGAAACACTAGTATATATTGAATTATTTGGCGGGCAGGAGATAAGCCGACGTAGCTCAGTGGATAAGAGCAGTTGACCGGAAATCAGAAGGACATGGGTTCGACTCCCGTCGGCAGCTATATCTTTTCTCGGGAGATTTTTTCAATGTAGACGAGTGTTTCAGGCTAATAATTATTACTGATTATAATTGTTACCCTTTGTGCTATGCATAAAAATCTTGTCTTAAACATTAGTTTATCAATTAAAAAATAATAACAAAATAAACCATTTAACACATATTAATTTTTCTTCCATCTATATCTCAAAAATAGGGAACAAAATATGATATTATGTAGCACAAGAATAAAGTGCGACATTTGCAGTTCCTCATAAACATTTCACTAATTTCTCATCACGATTATAATTCAAAGTTGTGATGTTGTAGGTACAATTAGGTAAAAAGTTATGCAATTCATTAATTTTATTGTCTTAATGAAATTTTCGTTTGATTTGTTCGCAAATCTTACGGAATTTTTACATAATTAAAATACAAATATTTTGCACAACAATGTTACTGTTATGTAAATTTAATGCACACAACACTAGCCGCATAATGTGGATGTTACAAATCTGTTTGGCGTATCACGGCTTTTCCTAAAAATAATTATCAGCGTTTATTATGGATGGATCATTTTTGGGTATGTTAAATTATGGAAGATTTTTTGTTTATATGCTGGAATCTGTCCCAAAAAGAGTAACGTCGTGAGTTTTTTTGGGAATGTTTTAAATTTATACCATAACGACAATAATATTATGTTCCTAGGTACCTACCCCCTGGAAATTAAGAGCTTGGAATAATCAGTGATGACTATCAAATTACTTCCGTGTTCTTAAATCTTCATTATAATTATGCTTCAGTTTCTTTTATCATACCGATAACCGGAATAATGAAAAATTGTTATATAAAGTAATGAAAAATGATTTTTAAAAAACTAGAGAAACTGGGTTAGGTTGGGAAGGTTTTTAGGCCAGTTTTTTTTAATTACTTTTTTTTATATATTTAGAATACAAATAAAATTGCATCGGTTGCATAAGTTTTTAACAATCAAAAAAACAAAAAATGTTGCCTTTCCTCACCATAAAGAGACAATGCGTTTGGTGATGGAATTCTAGCTCAATTAGTACATTAAAATATCGTGTAAGTAATAACGGGTATTGTAAATAATAAGGAAGGTTAGAAAATTATGTATAAAAATAAAAATCATGATAAGTTTAAAAAATCATAATATAAATTATAAAATCATTATAAATTAATGAATCATGTAGGTTAGTAACAAAAATTATTGTAATTAGTAAGTAAAGGATATGCAAGAAAGAACGCAAGATTTATACAGTAGTAGACTAAAGATATAGAAACTAAGAAATGATAGAGAATGAAGAAATGAACGATTTATATAAAATCAGACTTAAAGATATAAAAAGTAAACATATTTGGGACTCTTATAGCAGTTTCAGGTAATTTTTTAATTTGAGCTTAAATTTCTGCATATTTTCGATAGTTTTTAATTTTAATGGGAGGTTGTTATAATAGATTATGCCGAGATAAAGATAGGATTTTTGAACGTACTTAGTATTATATTTCGGGATTTTAATAGTTTTCTGGTATTATCTTGCTGATGTTTTGAATTGTAAGATACGAGTATTTAACTGAATATCTTAGTAAATTTGAAAAAAGAATTTCAGTAGAAAATTTAGACGGTTTTTTCAAGATTACCTTAATTATCAACCTTTGAACTATTTTGAGAGGATTTTAAATATTATCATATGTTCTTCCCCAGCCAATAATACCATATTGTAATATAGATTGAACAATTGAATAGTACACTATTTTTAGGTTTTCTAAGCTAAGAATATTTCTAAGTCTAATAAATACATTTCCTAATCCTTTTGACGAGTTCAGAAATATGTATTTTCCATTTAAAATGTTGATCTATATATACACCAAGATATTTGATTTTGGGAGTTGGACTAAGTATAGCACAATCTTGATTGCAGTTAGTTTTGTTACATTTACTTTGGTGTATTATGATGATGTTTAAATCTGGTTCTAATTTGAATTATATTTAGACTTATCAGTCTTATCACTTTTCAAAAGTTTTGTAATTTTTCTAAATAGAGATTTACACGTTACTATATTTACACTTTTATATGTCTACGGTCATTCTAAGACATAAAACAAAATCTTTCAAATTAAAAAAAAAATATTTTAGAGCCTATATTTTATGGAAATATTGTAAAAACAGACCTAAAAGTGAACCAATCCATGAAATATATTTTTTGCCGCTGTTCAAAATACGTGTTGTCATACATAGCCTCGATTAATAAATTAAATAATATATTTTCTACTTTAATAATTTTTGTTTTGAGCCTTATATCCTTCAAATATATTTTTGTATTTTTCAAGAATAGGATACTAAATTAAGGATTTCAAATATAAAAAAAAAATATTTCGGTAAGTCGGGCACGCCCCTGATATTGGCTTTGTTAAGTTATTTGCAAAAAAAATAAGACTTCAATAAGACAATTCATCTTCCAACATATTATATACTAAAACCTAACCTAACATTACTTTATTTTACATTTTACTATTTTTGAACAATAATTTATTGTCTTTACAGAATGTCTGTATTCTTTTTGTACCATTTTACTATTTTTGAACAATAATTTATTGCCTTTATAGGATGTTTGTATTATTTTTGTCCTATTTTTGTTAGGTTGGGTTAGGTTAGGTTTTAGTTGATATTTTGTTAGGGGATGTTTTGGTGGGGATATTTTGTCAGGAATATTTTGTCAGGATATTTTATCGCGTGATGAAAAGTCGCAGAACCAGCTGTCATATTTACAAATATCGCATTGTGTCATCTGAATTCAATTGATCCATACTTCGTTTATATTATTTATCTATATCCGGCGTTACATAAGTTATTAGTCATTGCTCGTTGTATAATAACATCATAACATAACGACCAAACTGTAGTGTATAACCTTGTCACGTACTTACACTTCCATCCTTCTATAACATCTAGACTGCGATGCGAAAGCGATTATTACCTGGTACTTTAAGTAGGTCGAAAAAACACGGAGGCAAGGTTGTCAGGTTGTTTTAAAGTATTTACAGACATATCGAACATCAATTTGATGAGCAACTTTTCAATTGCAAAATTGGATTTAACATGGATAACATCATATACTATATTATTAATCGTTATATTATAATACCGTTATAACTTACGAATAGTTTTTGTCCATCAATAAATATATTAATACTACCTAATAAAGCGTCGATGACACAGGGCGAGTTTACAAGCTACTATCTGGGAAATTCACTATCTGTTAGTAAACTCGCTCAGTGTCATCGTGTTACTTGCTAACTAGCAGATTGTTGACAATCTATGAACAAAGTTGATAGGTCGTCAACTTTACTCGCCACTCGCCAACACGTGATTGGTTTATTTATGTTTCCAATATGGCTGCTAACTAACAGCTGATTTCGAATGTCAAACGTCTGAAGAATTAGTTCACGTTATTCCCGCTACTAAATTTATTTGGCAGCTACGTGCGAGCCCAGTTTCCTACAAAAATGTCACGAGCTACTTAGCGAGTGGACAGTTTTGTGTGTCATCATGAAAATCTCACTCGCCAATTCACCCGCTTTTAAACTTAGTAGATAGTAGCTTGTAAACTCGCCCTGTGTCATCGAGGCTTTAAGAAATAGAAAAGCTAGTTCTAGCTAATTGGACTGTAATCAATAAAATTATGGGTTTTCAAAATGATACAACTATGGGATTGGTGAACAATGCATGTTGGGAAGGAATCTGCCAGGGGGAAAATACATTTAGATGATCAAAAAAATAAAGTTTTATTTTATTTCATAATTGTTTTTTTATATGAATACCGCACAAGAGTCCTAACTGCTTCCGTCTGAAGCCAGTGAGACTATGGCATCCCCAATTGGGGTATGTTGTGGGGCTGAAGGTAGTGGGGAGGGGTAGGAGATAGGTAAGAGGAAGGTGGAGAAGTACCTGGCTATTCAGATCTGGTCACGAAACACGGCTAATGCCATTTCAAGCAAAATTTCAATTCTGAATGGTGGTCTTACACCAGGGCGGTACGAGAGTATTTTTCACTCCTGAAACGTACCGCAAACATAATATATATTATTTTTAATGAATAAATTGTGAAATAACACAAATTAATCAAATAAAATTTATTTGTCACGCCGGGATTGGATCCCGCGACCATCGGTGTGCGAGTTAAGAGCCTTCCTGCTGGACTAAGCCGGCCGTCAAATTGTTAGTAAAACTAGTTAAGAGTATGTTCCCAAAGTTTTAAATAAAAATTTCAATTCGTTCCGTTCTTAAGGGGGTGTTTAAGTTAGCTTTCCCCCTTAAGTGCTGATCCGTGTGGTAAACTTGAAAAGCGTTTTTCTCCAAACGACTTTTTTAAAATTTGTGTGCAGGGCAGCTCAAAAAGTAGATTTATTCTTTTTACGCTCTATATGAATCTAAATTCGTAGTAATATCATTGTCCAAGGCATTTTTTAATTGGCAAAAGAAAAGTAAAAAAATGGCAAAAAATCAAGGTTTCGTGTTTAAACACCTGACAAAAATTTATTTTTCATTTTTTGGGAGAAGATATAGATTCATATGGTGGAGACATATATTCTCAAAATAAATTCAAAACCCTATTGATTTGAGTTGAAAACTGTGGCCTCCAGAATGCACACAAATAGCTACATCTGATGGTGACGTTCGATGGTGATCGAAGGTAGCAGCTGATAATTTTAATGTTCCCCCCCCCCCCCCACCAGTATTTTTTATTATAGTGCCGGTGTCTACACTACATCATTATATGTACGATACCTACATTATATGACAAGCGTTCTTCAAAGAATACACGAGTTCTTCACACTACATTATTTTAATTAAAATTATTGCATTTCAATAATTTTATTTCCATTTTTATTTTTCTTTAAAATATTTTTTTTCTCTTAATTATTCACTTACTTTTATTTATGTTTTAATTTACATACATATATGTTTAATTTATATATTTGTATAGAATACATGAGTTCTTAACACTAAATATTTATTATTAGTTTCTGTATTTATTTTTTGTATTTTTTATTTCTATTTTTATTTAAATATATTTTTTTTCCTTTATTTTTTTTCACTTACGTATTTCTTAATTTTTATTTTGTATATTTATTATCTGTTTCAATAGAATAGTATTTTTTAGTTCCTATATAAAATATTAAATGTATGACTACCGCCAATGGTGTTCTAGCAAAAAAAAAAACAAAAATCTGTAACAAATAAAATTTTAAAAAAGTATTATTATTTAAATTTAATTAGGTAGGTATTAAAAAAAACTTTCCACGTACTTACCTGTAAGATGGCATTCGGGATAAATTATTACGAAAAATCCAATTATTTAAACTTGACCCACAAAGCTGAGCTTCCGATAATGGCCACTTTCATCTGTCAATGTTGAGTGACGTCTTAACTACCTCTTAACACTTCATGATCTTCACACTGGAAACTCAGAATAGCAGATAATTACATACGTGATTAGAAAAATTATGGACAATGCACGCATGCACGATATAGAGTTCATTAGACATTGAACACCTGCTGTTAAGCCGCCGCATCCAGAATTTCTACCGATTTCTTACATATCTCCCTTAAACATTTGAAATTTTTAAGCTCTTGAAAAAATATATGTTATGTGTACTCCGATAATTAATATTAATTTAACACATTGTATTCACTTATTTTAGAAGTTATATCTGTGAAAAAATTCACAGTGTTTCTTTGAATGCTATTTTAGATGTTCATCATGAAATTTTTTCTCTATTTTAAAAGAGGCCTTTTTTATTAAAATTTTCATTTTACCATTTATAATATTAGCGCGCTCTCTCGTATTTTTTTTATATATCTCTCCATCTTCTTCTGTTTGAGCGGATATACGGCGTCTTAATCCAAACTGATGATGGCTGATGACTGCGTTGTAATATTTCATTTTTTTCCCATTACAAACGTAGGCACCTACCTATGTAATAAGAGATAGATGTTAAATTGGAGCTCTCCGCGGTAGTACTCTTAAGCCCAGTTGTTTCGCAGAAATTCAAATGTAACATTGTCATCAAACGGCCATTCAGCGCTATTTTAGTTTTTATACATTATTTGAAAGATCCCCGTTAAATGCCGATTCTAAGTACGTTTCAGCTTTCTGAATAAGTGACAAGCTTAACAACATAATAATAGGTGTCCTCCTTTGTCGATCACAATTGTTCAAAAGCTCAAACGGACTTAGAATCGGCCTCGGGGGCGTTTCAATTGTCGAAAAACAAAATGCCGTTAAATAATCATTTGATGAGAACGTTGCAAGTGAATTACTGTGAAAAAACCGCCTTTGCGATTCCAGTTTCATATGCGTAGAAGGAAATGTTTTTTTTTCAAGATATCGACCCTCAATATCGATCGCAGTAACGTCATGCGATAATGGGATCCATAGTAAGCTTCTTTAGAATTCATTATCGCACGACCTTACCGCAACAGATGGAACCTTGTTTTTCTAGAAATCTAAAGATGAGATGTCATTTTTCTTATTTTTTTTTCTTTAGATCTGCGTCGTCGATATATTTTTAGGAAAATAAGTGTGTTTTACTATGTGCATTTTAAGAGGTTTTTTGTCTGAAAAATTAAAAATTACTTTAATTTTGTTATTAAGAATTAAAAAGAAATTGTATTCTGAAAGATCTTTTTAATGTTAATTTAGAGTAAAAATACACAATTATAGGTCTATAAAAACAGGAGTTGTGATTTAAAAAATAACTTTCTCTTCGCTCTCCAGAACAATTATCATTTTGTCCTTTACGGCATGTCAAATTTCCATTATCGATGTGTGTGTTCCTTTTTAAAAAGTACTAGATATTATCTATTATGTCGGTAACCTGTTTTAGTTCCTGCGCATGATGGCAAATTGCCAACAAAAATAAAATGGTACACATCGACTAAATATGCGTAATTTAGTCGACATGAAATGTTGTTTGCTCATCTGCGATCTGCAACGTGTTCAGGAACGATGACATGTTACTGACATTATCGATAAATCTAGCACGGTTAATAGTTGAATGATTTATCGATAATGTATCCAATTATCGATAAATTCACCCGAATAAATTAAGAATACTTAGTCGCTGTAAGCTGATGTTTGTTCATGGACGTATGTAGCTCGGAAACGATGATAAGTTACCGACATTATCGATAAAACCTTTAACGATCGGCCGTGCTAGATACCCAGGACAGGGTCGTGGAGCATACAATCCTTTCAGCGTACTCATGCAAAAAAAACTTCATTTTCATATACGTATGAGTAGGTTAGGTACCTAGTTATTTAATTAAATTTTTGTTTTGCATTCGCTCTCCGTGTAAACAAAACAAAATGCAGTGGATTGTCTAGTGTAGGAACGCTGACAGTCACATCCATATATAATAGAAACAAAAGGAGATAAGGCATGGAAGCGTGTCGACTGTCGCCGCGCCGTAACCTCATTGCACGGAATATCAAAACGGCGAAGCCAATGAAAGTTTTGCAGTTTAGGCAGGTAAAAATAAATGCGGGGCGCCGATGTTCGTAAATGCAATTTATACCCGATTTTATACTAATTTAATAATCCTTTGCCCATCTCCCTTTGACTTGCGTCTACTTCCTGTTAGCCTTTTTCATAAATATTGCTTTCTCCTTCGTCGTGAACTTTCCAAAGACATTTTATTCAAAATTAATATTATTTATTAAATATTTATATATTCAATCAGTTCGTTCGCTGAAAGGGTTCGGTGTGTAACTAGAGGACACTAATTGGCAATCATTGCAGCTCAGCGGTCCGTCTCTCATTTTCCATTTAATCAATTACGGTAACTTCTTTAAAATGTGATGAGTGAATTAAAATATATTGGCTAATAATATACGAGTTAAAAAAATACTTTCGCTTTGTCGAAATAGCTCACTGATTTTTTCTGCAGTTCTTAATGGACACACGTAATTTCTACCTAAGAAACATTTACGATACAAAATTACGGATCGTAGTACCTAATCATCTGTTGGTTCTTGGAAACTAAGGAAAAACTATTTGGGCGAAAAAAGTATCTGGTCCATAGAAACAATACCTATCTGCTTCGGTGCTTATAATTATTTATCTATTTTTATATATTTTTTAAGAAAAAATTAGAATTCCAACGTCTTTCCATTACGATTTATGATAATGATAATATTTCTTAATTTGTTTTTCTTTTCACTATACGTTACTACACTGTGTCTGCATATTATTATGATGTACTTTAACTTCTACTAACTTATTATACAATACTGCCGCCGTGAGCTGGAACCACAGTACCCTCCTTGAGCGTCTCAAGGACGATGCTGTGTTTTTACCTAAGATGGAAAAATAACACCTTTACTAAAACATGCGGACACCTCAGCACAGGTTCTCCTAGTGAGGTATTTACAAAATACTTCTACTAACAATTTTACGTACAGTTACTGCATATTATATTTTTTTATGTGGCTGGTACTTATTATTTATTTATTTATTTATATTTATTTACGCCCTAGTGGGCTTTTACAAGAATAGAAGCAAAAATATAATAACAGTATCTAATAATTATATACTCATATGTTACTAAACCAATAAAACAGAATAAATAATAAAGCAATCATCATCACAAGGTATACAAATCATAACAGAAATTAAAAAAATTAAAAAAAATTAAACATCATAAAAGAAATGAAATAGTATGAGCAATAAGAAAAAATCAGTAATAAGACCAGAAATACAATAATATTATATAATATGTAAAGTGTAAACATCTGTAGACTGCATATATACGAGATTTTAAATAAATAAAAAGAAAATACCCACTACTAATAGGTATTAATTGTATATTTCACATGGATCTCCAAAGGTACCTACACTAAATTAGTACGTAAATATAAAATACCTACATGTGAAATCTTGTCAAAATTTAGAAGATTAATAAAGAATTAGGTAAGGTGAAATATATATTAGAAACATCGGGAGATATAGCATAGAAGTGTGCCGACTGTCGCCGGCTACGACCAAACTGCACAGCCTATCAAAGGCTGTGCAATGAAAGTTATGCGTTCGGTGCAATGATCAATGATTTTGGTGATTGACATTTGGTTCAATGATCTGCGGGGTAAACGATATTGGTGACACTTTTGTACGCGTAGTTTCATACTAATAACATAGCCCAACCTTGATTCATCTGTGGTTAAAACAATGCCACTTCATTTTGTATGCGAAGCGTTTTATAATATCCTAAAAAGTTTCTGATATTGATTTTTTCTACTGTCTTTTTATAGCTGATGTTGGAAACATGATAAAAAACTATGATAGTTCAATTTTAATATTGAAAATCCCTCCTAGGGTTAAACCTAAAATGTACCATGAACGGTGATCTACTATAATGTTTTTACTATTGTGTTAAAAAATCATCTTCATGCAATATTAACCAAAATTATCCAGCTCAGTCTTCAGATTTTTCCACATTTCCTGTTTATGCAAAATTTTATAAGTGACCTAGAAAATTTGTGCATGCTTGAACATAAAATATAATTTGTTTCATACTTGTACATAAAATATAATGGCCGCAATTTTAAATGGCGTGGACCTTGCGTTGACATCTTGACGATGAATGGACCAGCCTTGCTTTTTCCAGTTTGCCTCAAAGATTCTTGCAAGCCTATTGTACTTGAGCCAATGTCGTACAAAAAAATGACGAACCAAAGATAAACTACGAATCATAATTTATAATAATCATGATTTTTTGTTAACGGTTTAACGATGTGCCTAAAAATCTTCGAAGTGGTTCACATAATTTTTTAGTAAAATATTTACGGAACTATCGTCAGTTTTTCTTTCGCCCCCCAAACGTAATGAGTTTAATAAAATGATCATGTTCTCTGTGATTACATATCTACATATATTTTTTTTAGATAGACAAAAATTCGCGGGTTGGAGGTGGAAGTTGCCCAACCACTTTCCCACGGTGTTCTAAGGAAACAGATGGATTCCTCCGTCACCGTACACCTCAGGACTCTAATTTTTGTTTATAAAGAAGCTACTTTTTATTTAAAATGATTCTAAACCTCCAATGTCCGGGCATACATTGTTAGCAGGCAGTATGCGAGTGCGTATATGTTGTTAGTTATTTATTTCACAGTATCACATCTCATCTCCGCCACTTGTTGTAGCTGAAATAAAAGTTTATTAATGTATAGGAAGAAAAGTTAATAGAATAAAGAAAAAATGACATATTATGATGAGATTGTTTGACTTAACCAAAGCAGCTGAGCTGCAGTCGTCCGGCAGTTCCGCCCGAGGATAAGCGGAGCCATCAGTCCAGTCGCAAGCGAGACTCGGTGTCCGTGCCCCTAAGCCGGCTTTCTGGTAGGCCCTCGAAGAAAGTGTCGGGATTAAGGGGGGAAAGACCTGAAGACACTAGGGATAAAAGTGAGCATCGGGTCACCGGAGGCAGAGCGGCACAATTCACGGGTTACGAATAACCCAACAATGTTTGAAAATCTCCTACCACACTAAGCGGAAAATGTTGTTTGTGTCTTGATGGAGGACTTAGCCAGCCAAGGAATCGAACGAATCGAATTGTATAAATGAATGACAACATGGCCCCATAAAATTTATTTAATATTACGACAGCATCCTAGAGTGTTAGATACTCTCAGTATCGACCTGGTGAAAGGTAACCATTCAGAATCGACTCGTAGCTTGCAATGCCTTGTCTGGTGACCAGATCTGAATCTGAATAGCCAGGTAAGTAATTATAAGTGACCTAGAATAGCCGACCGTCCTCTTCCCCATGTCATTAACTTCCACACTCCCTTTAGCCTCACAGCAATTGGTGATATAGTAGGCCAGTAGGGGATACAGTTATGGGACATACATTAATTACGTGAACTCAAAATGGGGGGGGGGTCGAGGAAAATCTCACAACACCTAATAACACAGATTTATGTCAAATTAAAAAATTAAGACTTGTGTTAGAGAAATACCAACAATATGTGATAGTTAGGGGAAACAGTGGGGCATACATACATTAATTACGTGAACTCAAAATGGGGGGAGGGGGTCCATCAAAATATCACGTTACTTGAAAAGAATATACGAAGTGGCTCAAATTTATCTCACCAAGGGGGGGAGGGTTAGATTGGAAGAAAAACTGCTCACGTAATTAATGTATGCCCCCCTTTCTTGTGCAGTAGGGAAATTAAAAACCTAATAACACAGGTTTATGTCAAATTAAAAAATTAAGACTTGTGTTAGAGAAATACCCACAATATGTGATAGTTAAAATACCTACAAATTGGTAGTTGCATACATTTGCAAAAAAACGGTTCATGCGCCATGGCTAGAATCCTACTAGGTATATGTAGAATAAGCTAGTGACTGCTCACACGTCCACCGCACCGAGTGAAACGAAAAACAATAAACAAGACAATAACCGTACCAGTCTTGAATAGAATTCTTTGTCGAGAAATATATAATTATGTTGTTATAATCACCACTTCAGGGGTCGACTACTTTATTTTAAAATGAATTACTTTGGCAAATAAGAAGTCCGGCGCATAATCGTGCCGTTTTAGGCTTTAACTCTCCGTATTAGGTGTATAAGTTATTCCCAGTTAACATTTCCAACCAAATACGTTTGTTATCACAGTGTTGTCTCTTGGCTAGTAAATTTCTTAATAGATAAGTGTAAACCTTTACTATATGATACGTATGCTTCATTTTCTGGTTAAACTTTTATTTACTTATTTGAACACTGAGGTAAATGCAATGGACTGAATGGACTAGTGCTGAAAAATATCTTCTCTACATATAATAATCAAAATATGTTTGTGTGTGGGTTGTCTATGTGTTGCTAAACCATAAATCCGATTACGATGAAACTTTTGGGATTTGATGTGCGCATGCCCGCAATGGTTTCTATATACAATAGTGAAATCTGGTGTTATGAAATATTACGTTTTGCTAAGCATTCATCTGATTGCGATGAAACTTTGGGGATTTGATGTGAGCACGTCCGCGAAAGTTCCTATATATACTGGTGAACTCTGGCATTGTGAAATTTGTATAAAAAAATTGCAATAGGTGGCACGCGAGCTGTTTGAAAACTGAATGTACAGGGACTGAATGTTTGGAATGCGGGGGGAGGGAGGGGAGCTCGGGAGGGGAAATCACGGGACGGGGGAAGCGTAAGAGGGTTATGGGGAGAGGGAAGGCGGAGTGAGTTCGCGTGAGGGGAAGGAGACGCGGGAGAGGAAGGGAAGGCGGAAGGGGAATGGGACGAATGGGAAAAGACATGCAAGGAGAAACAATTTCTTTAATAAGTGGCATAGCATCGCATGCCGGGAAATTGCTAGTATTCTATAAAATTGTAGTCACATCTGTCATGGTATTTTAGAAACACAACTTTCAAAGTCTAGTAAATGATGAGATTCATATTTGTACCGCTCAGTGTCGCGTGGTTCAGGAGTCATTTATATTAAATTAGTTTTACTTCAGATAATTTAAATTCACAAAATCACAAATCACAAAATAAAAAAATCACAAAATATATAAGTCAATATCTTACACTGGGCATTTTATTTTATTTTATTATGTTTAGGTATTAAACAGTTATTTATGTGAAATGAATTATGTACACTGTAAAATGGATATACGATAAACCCATCCCATAAACTTCCATTAATTTTATTTATTTAATATACAAACAAATAATTATACAAAAGTTCGTCGATATTTATTCATTGTATACTAACAACATGAGCATAAAATAAAGGGAAAAAATATAGGACAAATAAAAAATAAGAACAATAAATAGTACCTACATTTGTAATTATTGCATCAAGATATTAATATAATGTAATACCGTGGCTGTCAAAGTGATGGAAGTGGGTTCTGCCCATCCGGTTGAAATTTTTGCAAGATTAAGAAAGTTGTAAAAAAGTGAAATAATTTATTTTTTTCAAATAGTCCTTCCATTTTATGAAAATAGGGGGAATTGAGGACGACATATATAAATAAAAAATATCAATTTAAAAAAAAATTGATATGGCTCGCCAACAATCGGTTACACTCCTCAGTCCTAGACGTATCGTCGTGCTACGCTTCCGGAGGCGCCTATTTTCACTTTCAAGTTCTTATTATTTATAACTCCACCGAATAATGGGTTGTCCTCGTATACTGTTATACACACTGCATAACACAATTATAATATGGCGTATTCCTACAGCCTGTCAAAAAATAGTAGACACAAATAGATGACGCTGGGCGTTTAAATTGTTGGTACAGTTTTAGGACGGCTTGTTTCACAGAATTTGAACAATTCGTCAAATTTTAATGAATTCAAGTTTCATGACTTTAATAGAACTTTCTCAGTATTTCTAAATATGATGAGTTATTCAAATTCTGTGAAACAATCCGTCCTTGAGGGTAACTGGACCCGCTCAATACGAATATTTTTCTGAAAAAAACTCGATTCAACTTTATTACTATAAAATACTACCTGGTACCCGGCATGCGTTGCAATGCCATTCAAAGAAATAAAATTGATTCTCCCTGCATGTCCTTTCACAGAACCGAAACTAAGAACCCTAGAACCTTAGAATGATAGAACCTATTATAGGTTCTTAGTTTGGGATAAATAAAAAGGGAAATATTAACATTAAATCAAGTAAAACTAATGGCCGCCAAATGAAAAAACAAACGATTAACGAAATAACTGTCAAAAAGCAGTATTTTCCATCTCCCCAGACTTAAATAGTTGTTTTTAATGGTAATTAAGTTGAAATAGAATAGTCTTACTTATAATGCATTTTAAGCGTGGTACTCTAAAACTTTGGTAACTATTCACTATTCACTATTTATATCCATATCATAATATATTCCAAGGAAAATTACTTGTTTTCATCTATTTTACTTGCTTATATTTTTTTTCAAGAGATATTTCTAAACGAAGAAGTGCAAATTTGGAATGTGCATAATATAGATATTAAAATAAAATAAAATGAACTATGCAGAAGGAGCGCGCACTTTCCGATAATAATAAATAAATAAATGTTTTTGAAATAACTAAATGCAAAACGTCAAATTGTAATATTTAATCATTATTGTCTTCAACGCTTTAATAATACAAAAATTGAGTGTTTTTTTCCATTAAGTACCTAAACCTGTCAGGTTCAAAAGCAAAAAAAAGAGCTGGTCGTTTCTACTACTCATTCTTGAGTTCAACAGCTCGGCTAAGGAACGATATTCCGATCACGGTTTTTCTTCCCTCCTACAGGATGGTTCAATTCAAGAACCATGTTAACTCTTTCCTCTCCTCAAAAAGACCCTTCACACATTGTCCAAAAAGATGATATTAGCCCTGAGGGAAATAATTTTCTTCAGGGCCCCCTGTGAGGAGTTAACGTAAAAAAACCTAATAACTTCACATTTGAATATACATAATCATAAATTTTAATTACGGTTGTGATTCTGTTTGTACCTCCGATTCAGTGAACTTAAGAACTTTAGAGGATTTGTTTTGAATTTAAGTGTCATTACCAAAATTGAAACTGATTGTGGGAATAATTCATAGAAGCCGTACAATGGATACCTACCAATATTATTTTATTTGAATTAATTAATAATTCTACGTTTTAAATTTCATTTGAAAGGTAAATTTCTGATCATCTCTAATAAGGACAATATTTGTTTTTAAAAAGCAATGACCTAGAGGCAAATATTATTTTATAAATACTTTGAATTTCGCAAAACCTACAATTATAAAATCCCGTGATTTTTCACGGGTCTGCACCTGTTCATTAATTTTTTTGTTCTAAGATCGTTGTTACTCAGGTTCGCCATTGTAATGATTTTTTAAATTACATTTTAATAAATTTCTAGACAGACTGTACAAATGTACAACACTGAATAACAATTAGATATTATTTAAATCTGTTATAGGTAATCGATAAGAATGCTTTTATCGCAACGTTATTATTATATGTAGTTGCAAACGGGTTAGTATTATAATTTAATTGCATTATTATACGAAAAGTGGCGATGTTTTCGTGAAAGAGAAATTACCACGCTGGTACTCGTCTGTTGCAGAAAAAAATTCAGCCTTAACCTTGTTTATTCGATAATAATGGTTATACTTCAACACGTGCACTGATAGTTTATAATATTATTTTCTATTAAGATACATAGGTAATAGGCATATAACATGTATCATATTTAGCCTATTATTAGTTTAGTTAATTGCTTAAGTTGTCTATGGGCTCTTCGGGTCACATGGTCTCGTTTACGAGATGTGCCGAAGTTAACCGAAGGTAGGTGAGCCATTATAATCTTAGATCTACGCAGACAAACCCTAGCTTCCAGTTAAAAAGGACGTTAGCCCTCCGAACTATATTTAAAAATTACGATACGTCAATAAAAAGTCTTTTAATAAGGATCGTGTAGTACTGTAGAATACTGGTCCCCCAATACTGATAAACAATGAATGTCTCCGGAGAAGACACAAGAGACAGGACGGTACCTATACGTAACCATAATATTTTTTTAATAATTCTAAGTATTGGTAGATACTCTCAGAATCGCCTGTCTGAAATGGTTTTAACCGTGTTTGATGACTAGATATGAATAGCCAAGTACTTCCTAACATTCCTCTCCCCATCTTCTTCCAATCCCCACTCTCTTCAGTATATACATTCATGATGCCAGAGTCCCATTCGCTCCAGACGGCTGGGAGCATTTGGAACTCTTGTGCGGTATTCACATAAAAAATAAGAAAAAAGATAAATCAGTGAGTGCTTAGAAATACTAATAGTGCTGAAACCGCCTCTACCCACGAACATATTTTTATCGACAGATTTCTTTTTTTTCTTAGTTATATCTCGGTCCTGCAAAGATTTTTCTTTCCCGCGGTTTAAAATAACTTTTTGCGTTAGCAAATATTCCCCTCTCTGAAAGGGTAATCACAAGGCAGTCTATATTACTTACTACCTACTGATTGAAAAAGTCAACAGCTGAATAATAATCTTGACCATAAAAATACTCAAAGTTTTTGGGAAATTGCGAAACTATGAAAAATGGTAAATTCGGTTCTCGAGTGGATAGTACCTACTCTCAGTATCGCTTTTGTAAAAGAACAAAAATTGAGATTTGAAACTTTGTTGAGATGGTTCTAGCCATATTTGGTGACCAGGTCAGAATAATCAGGTACTTCCCCACCTTCCTCTTCCCCAGCTTTTTTCCGTCCCCTCTATTTCGATCAAGAAATAGAGGGGACTTTGCATTGTGAATATAAATCAAAATTATATAAATTGTGCATATTATAAGTAGTACCTAAATATAAAGGGTATATATATTTTTATCACGGGAAAATTATAGGTGGTGATCGATAAACTATTAATAAATGTAATAAAGATGTAATGAATAAAGAAAAAATAAAAATAAATGAATTGTGGACGAATCGTGACATTATTATTTTGATGTAGCTGTGTTGGGTTAGTTTTTAAGGGTGATATAAATAAAATGGACCAAAAAAAGTGTATATAATTTGGCTCAAAATATGCTTTATATATACATATATACATATTATGGAAGCCTGCGCCAAAACACGCATGGGTTTTATGCGAGTAAAACACACACAATACACATTTCATGCGACACGAATACGCAAATAACGGTTCAACTCATCCTTGTTAGTAATAGGTGTGTAGGTATTTCGAACGAATTCGAAGTGGTTGCAACTTTCCTTGCAATTATTAAAACGGGTATTGCTATATTATGGGGATTGGTTGACCAGAAAGGCTGATTGTGAATACTGCGTATGAAATTCCGCATGGAATGGAATAATGCGATTGCTGTGTATGTAGGTATGTAATGTTGTAATGTAATGGCACGATGGGAGAGTGGGTGAAGAATTGCCATTTAACCCGTAGATCGTAGGTTCAGATTCCTCGCTGCGGCAATGAGCTCATTCTGTTTTCTTGTTGCTGGACCTGTTAGTGATGGGATGGAGCATTGCATCGTATGTAACTTTATAAGTGTACATAATAAGTACCTAAGAATAATATCTCTTTCTTCTTTGTACGTTATGTTTTCAGCCTGCAACATATAGATGATGTCCATAAAATTGAACGAATAATTGACGCTTGCAAAATTTTACAACTTGATTTTATAGGACGCATACTGAAAACGCAAGCAGTCGGTTTTTGTCCACAACGAAGTTATCTTGATGAGAAAAAACACGGGGATTATGACACCCCACGATATTAATATTTTTACCGCTTAGCGTTTAGGTATCGCTTGCTCGTCGAGGCTGCATGTAGTTAGGTAGGTATATATATTATATTATATTCGGTAGGTACCTACTTATTAATGAGTTTTACGATTTTACCTTTTACCAGGATGGTTCTGGGTGGCCTTGATTGGCAACACTTCAAGAGAAGGTTTTAATATTTTATTTCTATAATAATTTACATTGATTGACCTGTGACTCCCAAAATATACATAAAGAGGTTAATTTCTCTGCGAATCCACCGCCACTTAAGTACCTACCTATATAATCATACCATAACAAGCCGGGTTGTTTCGTCTGTAGAATATGTTAAGCATTTTTTTCATTAAACCATAATTTAATATTTAACATAATTTAGCAACAAGACCGACATTACGAACTCAAATAGATAATTATTTTTAATGAAAAAACGGCTTTTGCTATAGCAAAATTAAAAACATTTAAATTACGGTAATAGTTTACATATCTTTAGATTTTTTTTTCTTAAATTAAATTAAAAAATATATCATTTATAAATATCATTACAAAAGATATACTATAAATTATAACGATAGGGGAAATTTGAAATGCCGTAAAGGACAATAAACCCAAAAATGAGTAATTTATCTCCGTTTTTTTCGCTTTTAATCTTTGTCATCGAAATATTTCTAAAAAAATTAGTCCGTCTTTTACGATGTCCATTTTAAGGGGATGGTTACTGAAAAAAGTTAAATAAATTAAATGCTATTATTAAAAATAACGCCTGAAACCGCCGCCGGTTTTGCCTCTCCAAAAAGACCAAATATGACATACGCGAAGGTGAATAAATTACATTGTACTTGCAGCGCACTTGAAATGAAATAACTAAACTGTGCTATATAAATACTACCTTATTATTATTCGTTTTATTCGTGAAGATATGTAGGCATAAGCTTTACACAAACGAATTTTAAATTGGGTATGAAAATATTAGTTTTTATATTAAGAACAATTAAAAACATGAATCGTTTCAAGTCATAAAACAGTTATACATATCCCTAGGTAGAAGCCTAATAGAACATAATTAATCGCCCTTCTATGAAATTCACGTTCTACAGAATTCATAGAAAATGTCTACGTTTCGTAAATTTTAAACTTAACATACCTTTACAGCACATAAATTACCTGTAGTTTATGAATGTGAAACGGGTATGGGTACCGCTGCCTCGGAAACCATTTATTGGATAACCAACCCCTCTGCTATGTCACCCCAAGTGGTTCGCTACATTTGGTGATAAGTCACTGCTAAGGCAGAGGTGCCCGGATACATGGGGTGAGGTTTGTCCGGATCTTGGCGGCGAATGTGTCTGCAAGCCGCAACCAACCGTCTGGAGCCAGAGAGAGCATGGCACCCCCAATTGGGTTATATTGTGAGGCTAGAGGTAGTAGGGAGGGGAAGGAGGTGGAGCAGAGGAAGTTTGGGAAGTACCTGGCTCTTCAGATCTGATCACCAAACACGGTTAAAGACATTTCAAGCAACGTTTCAAATCTGAATGGTGTTCTTACACCAGGGCGATACTGAGAGCATCTTTCACTCTGTAATGTTCAGCAAATATACCCCATATATTATTTTATTTGAATAAATTGTTAAATAACAAATATTTTATAAAAGAAATTTACTTGCGAGCTCCGGATTGCTAATCGAGACTTATTTTACTCCTGGACCACGGAGGCGGTCACGTAAATACTTAAAGAAAAACATAATTATCGATTGTGGTTGATAACCCAATACGGTTGACACTGTCACATGAGAATGGGTCGTTTCCTACCACTCGTTCTGGAGGTCAACAGCTGTTAAACGATTTGCCGACCTCTGTGTTACCTTACTCCTACAACATGTTTCTCTTCATTACCCATGTTCACTCCTCGTCTTCTCAAAAAGACCTCCCACACAGCATCCCCAAACATAAGCCCTGAGGGAAATTATTTTAATTATAAATTAATTATAAAAAAGTGGCATTTAGAGAAAAATCTTTAAAAACCTGACCAAAAATATAGATAACTATATATAAGCTAAAATTAAACTACGTAAAAATAAAACATACATTAAGTCGGATTTGCCGGATATACCCTGATGATGGACACTGTAACGATGTCCAAAACGTTGGCTAAAGAAGGAGTTAGCGCAACACGACATAACACCCCCAAAACAAATAACGAACGTACATTAAGTATATATTTTATTTATTATAGTAGGTACGAGTAATAATGTTAGCAAAAAGACCAAAGGTAAACTAAATTAAAGAAGAAAAGCAACCTAACTACAATGAGAAAAATGACTAACAAACACGCCGTAGGGGTAAAGAATTCTTGATAATAATAATAATAATGAATTAATGAAGAACTCAATTGTTCAGACATTGAACAAATGAGTTTTTCTGATATATCGGTTGAATTGTTAGCCAAAACTATAAAAATACTCATAATTGGAAAGCCACGGGTTGCGATTGGATACATAATTTTTGGTATAAACGTCTGACTACTTTACATCCCCTTTTGGCAAAAAATCTTTCAAAATTTGTCAGAGAACCTCAAAATTTTCCAAATTTTCTAACTAAGGGCATTACCTATATGTTGCCTAAAAGCGAAAATATTAATAATCCCTCTCAGTATAGACCCATTACATGTTTACCGACAATATATAAAATTTTAACCTCTTGCTTGACAGATTTAATATACACTCATTTAGATGAAAAAAATGTTTTATCTGAACAACAAAAAGGTTGTCGCAGAAAACATATGGGATGTAAAGAACAATTAGTTATTCATTCTGAAATTCTAAAACAGATTCAAACCCAAAAACGTAATTTACATATTTGTTATATAGATTACCAAAAGGCTTACGATAGTGTCCCGCACTCGTGGCTGATAAAAGTTTTAAATATACACAAAATTAACCCAATTATTATTAGCTCTTTGGAAAAAATTATGGCATTTTGGAATACCGATTTGCTTGTGAATTTGAAAGATAAGAAAATTATAGTACCGGGCATTTCAATAAAAAGAGGGATTTTTCAAGGAGACTCATTGAGTCCTCTTTGGTTTTTCTTAGCATTAAATCCTCTATCTAAAATGTCAATTAAAAGCAAGTTTGGAATAAAAATTAAAGGTTATACAAGAGAGAGAAATATAATTTCTCATTTATTATTTATGGATGATTTAAAATTATATTCGAATTCTGAACCAAATTTAGAGAAAATGATTAAAATAGTAAAAAAATTTCAGATCATATTAGAATGACTTTTGGTTTAGATAAGATGTAGAACGATCCATATAGAGAAAGGTAAAATTGTAGATGGAGACGAGGGTATATTTAGAAACTTCAAAATTGAAAGTATGAAAGAGGATGAGGTTTATAAATATTTAGGATATCCGCAATCAAATAGATTAGATCATACTAGTATTAAAAATGATATTAGGATTAAATTTAAAACTAGGATCAGAAAAATTTTTAAATGCAATCTATCTGCTAAAAATTTAGTAAAGGCGATAAATACTTGGGCAATACCTCTATTAACTTACTCATTTAGCATAATTAAATGGTCTAATACAGATTTAGATAGCTTAGAACGATTAATTAGAACTAAGAACAAAGTTTAATTGCCATCATCCAAATTCATCTATAGAACGAATTAATTTACTTAGAAATTTAGGAGGTAGAGGTATAGTCAAAATAACATCTTTATAATAATAATAGTTAACTATTATTATTAATGTATGCAGGGGTAGTGCAATGCAATACATTCCATATTTTGAAAAAAAAAACAAAAGAGACTAGACTAGAACTCGATATCCTTAAGGTCGTCTGTGATGATGTGTCCCAGGTACTTAATGCTGTGATAAACATTCATTTTCCTTTCATCTAACCATACTGAGGGTGTTTGGATGATTTCGGTTTTGCATTTAAAAACCATAACTACTAACTTGGTAGTATATAACAGGTTATGGTTTTTTGCAAAGTTTTCACACATTTTTAGTAACTTCTGTAAAGCGCTTAGTGACGGTGCAAGAAGAACCATAT
Organism: Limnephilus lunatus; assembly: GCA_917563855.2. Taxonomy (NCBI): domain Eukaryota; kingdom Metazoa; phylum Arthropoda; class Insecta; order Trichoptera; family Limnephilidae; genus Limnephilus; species Limnephilus lunatus. The sequence goes on along the minus strand of OU830598.1, from coordinate 68,946,325 downwards.
CATCTGCGTAATTAATGTTGTTCACACACACTCCATGCAGTACCGGATTATCCCTAAGGCAGAGTAGGCAACTGCCTAGGGGCCCCGCATCGGCTAGGGGCCCCGCGCCCCAAGAAAAAATAACTTTCGTCAACGGTTCGACTCACAATTAGTGAGCAACTCCAGCACACTGTTGGAAAAAGTCAGCTTTCAAGATGTTTTAAATATTTTAATTTTTTATTACGAACATTTAATTTATAGGTTAATAACATTATATGCATTAAACAAAGCAACAAATTATAATAATTAGGTTATAACCCAACAACTGTTCACATCATGCACAAATGATAAATAACAAGTCAATAATTAAAACAAATATTTAAACATAGTTGTATTATTCATAGTTGATATGATTATAGGTGCCTTGTGTGGTTTATATTGGCATTTGTGTTGTTTTTTTTTTATGCTTTTATTTCTAATGTTTAAAATATAAATGTTGTACAAGCTTTAGTGTGCACTACCTATCTGCTTGCTAAAATTCTTTGTTTCTCTTCATACCAAGGTTGTCTGGAAGAGATCACTTTAGTGATAAGACCGCTCATTGTACTATTGTATTCGTTTAATATTTTTTTATTGAATGGGGGTGAAGGCATACCTTCGAAATTTAGTAAAAAGTACAGATTAATTATGAATAAAATTACGTTGTGGTAGAAAAAAAAAAGTTTGGAAGTTAGAAAAGGGTAAAGTGCAGTGGCGGACTGAGCCCGTCAGATGCCCGGGGTGGAAAAGCTGGATGAACCCCTCCCCCCCCCCCTAGTTTAAGAAGTTGATGTCATTTTAATAATAATAATATCTTTATTTGGTCATTTTACAAGATTTTCTTCAGTTCACACGGGTCTCTGACTCTGGGGGGCCTCCAAACGCCTCCATGTTCCTTTGATCAAATCCCAAACAAGGCTTTAAGGCACCAGGCCACTGTAAAAAAATTTGTCATTTTTAAAAATTAATTATCTGAAGATGCATTTGTTAATAATGCTCTAACCAAATGTTTTAAGGAAATTCGCAAAATTGACGGAGATACCTACAACATATTATATGAAACCATTTTAAACAGTTTGTATGTTGAATTAACGTTCAGCAAAACTTTGAACGCGTTTTTCTCGAAACTGGTTTTTTCAACACGGTTGACAACATATTAGAAAAACTTTACGTCCGATTTGCATGTACTAAATCTTATACTGTTAGTAAATCCATTCAGTATGGCACCACTTAGGATTTTTTTTTATAATGGGCCCCCTTCTATTTTTTTTATGAACAATGAAAATTTTCCATAAGAAATCGAAATTAAAATTCGTTGGTCCGCCATTTTTCCTTATTTTTAAACAAAATTCACGTACGTGGTGAAATAGACACTAGATTTTCAAACAGTTTAAGACCTGCAAATCGGATGTATGGAGGTTAAAAAATGTGTTAACAAAGTTAGAGAAAAACACAGTCAAAGTTTTGCTGAAGGATAATTCAACATACAAACTGCCCTGAAAAACCTACGGTTGTAGCGAAACCCGGTCGGCATAAGTATGTATAATAAAGGTGGTGTTTACTAAGTTATTGTTTCACATAAAATGCTGTATCTCCGTCAATTTTTCGAATATCTTTAAAAAATTTGGTGAGAGCATTTTTAACAAATGCGTCTTTCAGAAAATGAAATAAAAAAATTAAATTACCAAAAAAAAATTTTTACAGTGTCCGCCGTAAGTGGGAATCACCAGACAAAACCGGAAATATGTCGTTTTTAAATCAAATTTTAGACGTATTGACTCTTTTTCACCACAAAATTATAAATTGATTTCGAAAGACTGTTCTTTTATCTAGTAGAGCTAAGTTTTAAATTTTGAGAAAATATGTTTATTTTTAGTACATTAAGGTTTTACCGTAGGGCGTTGGCAGATTTGTTAAATTTTCAAACAAAATTTTGTATTATACAACACACATTTCAAATTATATAATCATGGAGTAAAATAAATCAATAAATTATCTGGGAAAGATAATCATGGAGTAAAATAAATCATTAAATTATCTGGGAAAGATATGTTTCAGAATTTTAATTTTAGTTTAAATAAAATCATTAAAAAAAAGATCCGCGCATATATTTAAAAAAAATTACATTTTTATTTTGCTTAGACATTATTGAATAATTATAAATACGTATGATCAAAAAATAATTAGAAAAAGTACATAATTTGAATAGTTTTATCATCACGAGTTTGAGCATTTTTGAAATTAGGTATTTATCAAAGCAAATATTGTGAATGAAATAATATCGATATTGAGCTATTATGTTAAAATGCTGGTATGGAGAATAATTAATCTTACTCACCGGAACCGCCCTGTACAGTTGCAAGGGTACGATCGCAAGATCATCGTTCGACGAAATTTAAATTCTCGGCCGTTGATTAAATGTAATGAGCTTCCCGTAATGAGTTTTTTTCTCAACTCATTGGGAATAATGTGTTACTTACCATGTTTTTGTAATACATTATAAATAATTAAATAAAAATGGCATTAAAGCCTTGTTAAGGATTTGATAAAGGGGACATGGAGGTGTTTGAAGGCCCCCGAGGACCAGAGACCCGGGGCGCCCCCCCCCCCCACCGTTGGTCCACCATTGGTAAAGGGGCCCCGAGACGTGCACTGCCTAGGGGCCCCGACATGGTTAATCCGGCCCTGTCCATGTACATATAACATATACGGCAACCTATTTTCGTGGCATTAAGTTTTTGAATAAGATCATCGGTATATAGATTGAAAAGAACCGGAGACATGCTTCCTCCTTGCCTTACGCCACTTTTCAAATAGAATAGATAAACCTTTTTATTGATTTTTTTCCAGCATATATTAATTTAGTAATTTGACCTAAGGATAATTGGAATACATCTGCCTCTGAAAAGATGTTTATGTATTTTGTGCATGTGCCTCTGAAAAATGAATGTTGTGTGTAGTTAGTTTTTGAGTGTTGGATGTGGAACAGTCGAGCCGATCCTCGAATTACGGAAAGGGAACGAAGCATCTGCAAACGTTGCAAAACACTGCTCGCGGTTGCTCCGTTCCTTTCCCATTAATAATTCGTGTCAGCTCGCGGTAGTAACTACCTGTTTTTACGCATCATTAGATGAAATAAGTCCATGTTTGAGCGTGTTTCGTACTGGACGGTGGAAGTGAATGTATTCATAACTATTATAACCAAGTGTTAAAAAAGGGCAGAACGGTAAGGGGGCATACATTAATTACGTGAGCAGTTTTTGAAGTAAAACTTCTTTACGGACGCTTGACTTGGGGAGTAAGCTGGTGAGTGCGTGACGAGAGCATTACGAAAGTGTGATCGGGCGAGGCGAACGGAAATTGAGAGGGAGATATAAGTTAGTGAAGATAGAAAGAGAGAGAGAGTTACGTTTCGTATTTACTGTAGGGGCAAGAGAGAGAGGTGCGAGCAAACATTTTCTTTCTCTATTTCTCTCATAGCCATTTCGTATATCTAAGACACAGTGTAGGCCTATTGTCTGTATCACACTGTACGAGCAAGAGAGAGCAGTGCGCGAGCACATTTTCATTCTCTCTTCTTTTATAGTGAAGTTTTACTTCAGTCGTGTGGTCTAAGTCTAAAGCACACTCGTTTTTTTTATTCCAATCTAGACCCCTCCCCCCCTTGATGAGATAAATTTGGGCCACTTCGTGTATTCTTTTCAAGTAACGTGAGATTATTCTGGACCTCCCCCCCCCCCCCTCCCTTTTGAGCTCACGTAATTAACGTATGCCCCCTAAGCGTATAGGCGTTGGACACAGAAGTTCAGATATCACGGGATCATTTCACATATTCCAACCTTCAAATCTGTCTTCTCCATCTGCTTTCGCTTCCTATTTTCCCCAATCTCACCGCACTCTCATGGTTCCAATTGAAAGTTTGAACCCTTCTATTCACAGTTAGAAAAATTAATCGTAATCGAAATCGTAACCTATTTATGTTTAGCAATAATAGTTTAAAAACAATCTTCTTTGAAAGCACTCACAAAATAAGAGTAAGATCAGATGAAAGATAATCTTTCAGGAAATGAAGAAGACCATTAAAAAACAAATCAATATCTAGAATCTCGTTGTGTTCATGTAAAAGAGAGAGCAACTATTTGCAACGGCCGCAAGAACAAGATAAGAACAAAATAAAGTACAGCTCCTCAACTTTGGTCTGCAGGGTTAATTAGGAGACCCAGCCACGCGTACTCTCTAAATCTGTTGCTAGTTGCATAAGATTGTGTAATAAACACAATACTTGCTGACAGGTGAAGAGGTACTTTTACCTACATACTGCCGAATACCATCTAACCTGGGTTTAAAAAGTGTTAGGTAGGACCCTGGCTTTACAAGCATTGTTCGTTATCAATGTTTCTGGCATAAAACAAGCGATATTATCTACATCCTGAAAACTGGGAAACGCTAATGTAGTTTTTCAACCTGACTAAATTTAGGCGAATGTCGATTCTTAACTTGGGGGATGTAAAACGACGTGGTTGTTTAACTTTCCTGAAACTTGGGGAATGTCAAACGACGTGGTTATTCAACTTTCCTGAAACTTGGGGAATGTCAAACGACGTGGTTATTCAAATTCTCTGAAACTTGAGGGACGTCAATGATGTAGTTTTTCAACTTGGCTGAAACTAGTGGAATATCAAATTACGTGGTTTCTCAACTTGACTTAAACTTGGAGAATGACAAACGATGAAGTTTTTCAACATGTCTAAAACACGGGGAACGTCAAACGATGCGGTTTCTCAACTTGACTGAAACTTGGGGATTGTCAAATGATGTAGTTTTTCCAGTTGATTGAAACTTGGGGAATGTCAAACGGTGTAGTTTTTCAACTTGACTGAAAAATAGGGAATGCCAAATGATGTGGTTTCTCAACTTGAATGAAACACGGGGATGCCAAGGATGCAATTTTTTACTTTACTGAATCTTGGGAAATATTACAAATTGATGTGGTTTTTTTTTTAAACAACCTGAGTTTTGTGAATTTTGAATTATATAACTATTCGATTTTAAAAGATCTTCGTACCTCCAAAAATGATTTATATTATAAGACTCTAGAACTATAGACTTTGCTGTAATTTATTGGAAACTATACACATAAAAAAATATACGAGTATTTTTTTTTCTTCTATATTTTCCAATCAAAAAATGTGTAACTTAATACTAGGTATATCCAAATTAATATTACGACTAATTTTACGATTTCGTACTATAACTCTGGTGGTGTGACTTTTTTTATTATTTTTAACCTCTCACGTTAGATTCAAATATTTGTAGCAGGTTTTTAATAATAATTAGTTTATAATAATAATTAGTGGGCTCATCTAGTGCATTATATATCGTCGCATTCACCGGCGAAGGTACTTAGGTATACTGAGTGACCAGTCTTAGTGGGTATATATACACGCTGCAGAGTCGGGAAAGTACTCTTCTAACTGCAATTAGAACTAGCCTGCCTTGTCATTCAAATAATGTATCTTAACTCACATAATTCTGGTTTATTTTTTCGTCATAATAACACATTATTGTATTTTTGTTAGTGTAAATGTGTATGGTAAATTGACGTGGTCTATTATTATTATCTTTGTATAATAAATATAGAAAATTCCAATTCGCGACAATCAACCCTCAGGTCAGCAGCAACATCAGCTACGGAAGGTTGAAGGAACCAAAGCGCACACCAGATACTAAATTCGGTGAGCGTGCTTTCGGAGTGTCAGGACCTAAAGCCTGGAATGGACTGCCACACGAGTTAAGAATGATCACAGATTCAGCGGAATTTAGAGCTAAACTAAAAACTCATCTTTTCAGACGGTCGTATCCATAAGTTAAAAAAAACCTTTCACCTTCAGCTTCACGGCTCGCGACATAGTAAATAACTAATGTTGTAGAAATAAAGCAAATTCTTACAATTCTCCAGTCTTTCAAATAAATATTAAATCAACTTTGGCATTTAAATTAAAATCGATGAAAATCTTCGATGGGACTCCAATATAAATAGCATCACAAAGAAACTTACAAAGCTTGTATACTACTTTAGAAACATACGCAACATACTAAATAAAAATTATCTATATAAAGTATACTATGCTCTTTGCCAATCACGCATGGAATATGGAATTATAGGATGGGGAACTGCCTCAAACATTCACATGAAGCAGCTAGCTAAAACGCAAAAGGCAATAATAAAAACAATCATAAAAGTACCCATAAAAACTCCATCAAAAGAAATCTTTAAAAACTTTAAAGTGTTCAGCATTATTAAATTAAATTATACTAAAAAAATGCACTACTCAAATTTAAAGAAAAATACGAATTCCCTGTGGACCGACACACCTACACTACAAGGTCGAAATCCACAAAACTACTTAACATCCCGCAATTAAATACATCTTTTGGCCAGAAAAACCATAATTTCCATGCGACGAAATTATATAATGCCCTTCCAATTGAAACTAAGAACACCATGGAGATACAAACGTTTAAAAAAGATATCAAATTATGGTTAAATAAACAGGACGATGAGGAAATCATTAAAATTATGAAGTAACCCCAATGCAACCTGCAGACAACCAACCAATACTTTTATTTTATTTATTGTTTATTTTGTTTATATTGTTTATCTATAGTCAAGAAACTAGAAGATGAGGAAATAAAGATCAGCACCCATTCAGCAACATACAGTCCGCCTCGGAACAGGAAAACCTAGTGAGGAGGACTGTAAACAAACCACATAACTTGGTATTTTTACTTATTGTGTAATTTTAAATAATAAAAAAAAATTAAAAAAATCTTCTTATAAATATAAATGTAAAACTAACAGTGATGAGGGTAGCAAAGGTAAAGGCATGCAATGTCCAGTGTTTTAAATATAATGCCCTCCACGTACAAAGTCGTATCTTTCCCAAGCATAAACTTTCTAATAAAGTGTGTTTTTCGGAAGTGACCTGCAGGTAATTATGTTTTTGTATCTATCTGTAAATAATAAAATTAAATAGAACCTAGGAATTCATAATGAATTGTAAAGCGCCCTTGAGGTTATTTTTCACAAAAACGGCGCTCTAAAAATTGTCCAATAATTATTATTATATACAATTGGGACACTGTCCCGGTGTGACTTTGTAAAAAATTACAGTTTTATTCTAAGATTGATGAAATCTTGCACACTCGGCCTACAAAATAAGAAATAGGTCAATGTCTACGACATCTCGAAAAATCATATACCCCGTGCCATTTCCAATTTCAAAAGAGACAAATACATACATCAATAGGATTTAGTCTGCGAGAGAACGAGATAACAATAAAATATTTATTTATTTCACGGGCATTCGGTTCCAATATAAAGCGATAAATCCACTGTCCCACCAAGTATTATTTTGTTTAGTAGTATAAAGCGCCTGATGAACCTTAGCAACCAGACATTCAGCGGACCATGGATTAAATCCTAGGAAATCCAAAAAAAAAAAATTAAATCAATATTCAATCTTCAAACGACTCCAAAATGAACAGGCAAATAAAATACAAAAGAAAACGACATCTAGCGACTCCGAGAAAGAATAGACAAATTCTAATAAGATTACCAAATGCATAGGAAAGGGTGCACTGGAATCCGACGACAAAAGGTCCAAAAAAAAATTTTTTTTTTTAAATCAATCCAATTTTAAAACCACTCCAAAATGAACGGCCAAAGAAAACACAAAAGAAATAAACAAAAATTTTAACAAAAAAAAACGACTTAAAAAATGCACTAAAAAGTAAAAAAATAATTTCGTACGATTGTTATTTTAGGTGAGATGTAGAGATCTTGGCTGACACCGACTCCAAAAATAACAATCATACGAAATTATTTTTTTACTTTTTAGTGCATTTTTTTAAGTCGTTTTTTGTTTTGTTAAAATTTTTGTTTATTTTTTGATTTTTAGTAAAGAAGTTTTACTTCAAAAAAAGAATCATCGAAATCTGTTGGCGTAATATTGAATTATTCGTCCATTTGTCGCGCACATACTTATTGCATATTTAAGACATATATGATTTTTTCATAGATCCCATTGTCAGAACTGGACCAAATTAAAATGGGACCCCACGGGAAGCACCAGCTTTCTCACAAAAAAAAGAATCATCAATATCGGTTTACCCAATCGAAAGTTCTGAGGTAACAAACATTAAAAAAAAATTACGTCGAATTGATAACCTCCTCCTTTTCGAAGTCGTTTAAAAAGAAAATACAAATGCTAATAAGATGACCAAATGTATAGGAAAAAGTGCACTGGAATTCCCCACTCTTGTCTACTTTAGTTTTATGAAGGTTTCACTTCAAATGCTTGTGAATTGTATACTCTTAATTTTTTTAAATTTAATTTTACTTAGTCATGCTCCTCCAGGCAGCAATTTGAGTCATCAAGACCACGAGTGGATTAGTAAAGTTGTGTAGGACTGTCCATACTACTGTATACTCCCGGCCCTGTTGTCAGCCGACTGGCGACTGGCTACTGTGGAGTGGCGACTGCGGCCGAACTCATCACTCTCATCAACTAATGAGAGATGTGAAACATTCTTTTGTTGCAAAATCATCGAGAGATTTTAGATCACACAACACATACATACAGGGTCGCCAGATCCAGGCGATGGCCGCGGCCTAACGCGGGGACAAAAAATAGAGAGGCAAGCTTCAACCTTCTCACAACTACAGTTTATGCCAAGTCAAGTTTTGCAAACCTCTGCAGACTCTACACTCACACACTGTATGTTCCTGATCGTCTTCTTCTTTTTTTACAATAGCTCCAAACAGGAGCAAAATTTGAGCAAAAATTTCCAAGGGTCTTTATCATCTTTGGGGTTGCTGTGTGGAGGGCCTTTTTAAGAAAAGGAAGTATGAGAAATGGGAAGGAATTTAGGGGGCCAATGTGTCCAGGAGTGACGGTCGTATGAATCCATCCCTCCCGCTGCGTCGAGAGAGTTCGGCTGGAGAGGTCTAGGTTAGGGTGACCTATGGTCCACTTGGGGTGACCTATGGCGGGGGTGTTGGTTATGCAATAAATGATTATCGGGACGGCGCTGCCCATACCCGACTTCCTAACTGTCAAATTGAAGATATTTTTGACACATTGTCCGGGGTTAATATCCTCTTTTCCTTTTTCAATCAACGAAATGGTAATGACACCCCCAGCGAAATCACTTCAACAAATTCACAATTGGGAGGGGTGATGTCTCCACTCACCCAGGTGGAAAGAGAAAAGTGGCAAGACCCAGATTGAGGTGGGAAGACGATGTAAGAGAGGATACAGCACAGCTTCTCCGGGTATCAAACTGAAAGTCATTCGCTGAGGAGAGGAGGAGTTGGAGGCGACTGTTGCAGGAGGCCAAAGCTCGATATGGGCTGTAGCGCCATCGAAGAAGAAGAAGATGTCTCCGCCACTTTTTTGGCATCTGAGTTACCCCAGCATCAGAGAAAGCTGATTTGTTGAAGTGCCGTATTTTTCAAGTTATCTAGCTGCACTCCACGACACTATAGTGTCCAACCAGTTCCTAGAGCTCTGTTACATTATTGAACAAATGTCGTTTTTTCTTATCGCGTTGTGCGAGATTCGAACCTATAACCTCGCGAATCAAAGCAAAATGCGTATACCGCTGAATGAAGAAATTTTCGAAAAAGCGGCGATATCAGCGAGTGCCTAAGCGACTCAATAATTACAGACAAATTTATGAAAGAGGAGAAAAATTATTAGGTAAATTAAAAATAGAAAAGAGGAAATATGAAGGATATTGTTTAATTTTTTTAATTAATGTAACAATTTGATATTTTAAATCGCTGAATATGTATTATTTGTTAATACCTATATTATAGGAAACATTTTTATTTATGTAGACATTCCATAGTACATAATATGTACATTTTAAGTTTAATAAATACATTTTAGTAACGTAGGCAATACTTATAATAAATTCAGGAATAAGTACATTTTCACGTAACATGTTTTTATTCCCGCATGTAGACTTAAACAACAGACCTCCGAAACGAAAAGGATGCAGCCAAAAAATTAAATAATGAAATATTTACATTCAGTAAAATATTATGGTAAAAAGGTTAGAAATGTTTATTTTTCAAAAATTTTATCTAGTTAAGTATTTTTCCTCATAAAGCACGATAATGTAACGTAAAATCAGTCAAGTAAATACAACCATCAGATGGTAATAGTATGGCCACATGAACCGCAGTACAAGTTAGTTGGAAACAAGAAGGGTATTGTTATAAGCCCTAGCTAGTTAGAGTATTACGAAAGAACCCATAAAATAAAAAAATAAAAAACAACTTATTAGACGATTAGAAAAGCAACTCTGCCGTGTGAATCGATGCAACGCAGAAAATATTCAAAACTGTGTAGAAAATAGCAAAGATAAGTTGCATTACTTTTCAAAAGGTCCCAACATTCAAGCTGCTACGGTCCCATTTGGTTTAGGACCTGGCTCACTGAAAGATGCCTAAAACGCTCAGGAAACACATAGTACGATAAGAAATTAAAGTTCAGCAGAAGAATCTTAGGTAATCTACATTATTTGTAACTTGTAACCATCCATTTTTAAGTCCATTAGATTTATTACTGTTTATTTGGTAGCTTGGAAATAACATTTTAACTAGAGCGATAATGTTACTAAAGGACGCACAGGAAGACATGACGTTTAAAAATTTATTTATTATACGACCCACGGTGAATTTTCTCATGGATATCGGAATGCTTCTGAGGTATTTTAAACTTACTACTCTTTTTTAGAGTTGTCGTAAAAACAAATAATATTTTAGACTTTTAGACATTCGAATTTTTTAATAAACATTATTATTTCTAAATAATAATTTTTTTATCAAAATTGAAAATGTTAAAAAAAATATTTTTATTCGAAATGTCCATAATTTTGAAAGAATTTGTAGTTCAGAAAACACGTTCTCTTTGTGAAGTGAATAATTAAGAAATCTGCCACTTTTTATGATTGCAATAAAAATATAGAAATATTTTTTTAACTACATAAGTCAACGAAAAAATCCGACCAATTCGTAATCATGCATTTTAAAAAAAGAATCGAAATTTATTGGAATCCGATATATTTGAGACAAACTTAGAAGAATAATTGTTTCTCTTTCCAACAACGAACAAATCGATCTCCGCACCATAGAAAAAATGATGAAATTACTTTCGTAATGTATGGACGCCCCAGTCAGACCTATTCTAATGGAATATGATGTTTGTGACTAGTAATGTACTTCTGGAAGCTTGAAGGGTTAAAAAAACTACACAAATAATTTTGATTTTTCAAGTCCATCCGCATTATTACTGTTTATTTGGTAGCCTGGAAATGATCTTTTTAACTTTTTTTTTTTTTATTATAATCCTTATTTATCAACTAGAGCGAGAATGTTGCTAATGACTTTTACTGCTATTAAAGCTCATCTTCTTTAGGTACAAACGAAGGACGTAGTATGGCAAAACCAAATGAATATTTTTGAACGCTGACGCAATACAATTTTTAGGCTAATTATATTAAATGACGTGTCTATATATATAAGATACCTGGCATTGAATTATTACTGATAAAGTTCCTGAGATAATTCTTTGTTGTAAAAAACCTAATACAGACATCACAGTTAAACCGGTCAGTGGCTAAGTTGGCGTCGCATTTGGGTTCCACCCAGCCGTCGCGTCGTGAGTTCAATTCCCATAAGCAATAATTCCCATAAGCAATATTGTGGTGGTAGTGGGAGATTTTCAAATATTGACATTCTTAACCCGGGAATGTTTGTCTTTCACTAAAAAAAAATAATTAAATAAAATGTAATAATAATTTAATATTGTCAAATGTATGAGATGTACGAGTACCACCATAATACAGCTAGAATTGTGTGTATGGGGGATAGTATCTATGTTATCGTTATTTATTAATTTATTAGAGTATTCAGTTTAGAGTAGATATTAGGATATCCCAGTATGTTTTTGAGTTGAAATTTAAAATTCTTCCATAATTTTACATTATCTTATTTCATGATATTGAATAAAAAAACCATTGTTTGTTTTACATTTTGGAGTAGGAAGAATTGAAATTTGTCTGAGATTTCTATTATTTTTAAATGTTGCAGTTTTATTAAGAGTGTTATCGTTGTAAATCTGTAATATTGCATGGTAGAAGTGTAATGCATTTGATTTTCTGACTTTAAATTCTTTACAAAGAAGTTCTGGTGAATAATGCACCTATGATTTGAGTAGATTTTTTTAATATTCATTTTTGGGCAATCTAAAGCGGTTTTCTTAGTTTTTTGTATATTCTACCCCATCCTATAATGCCGTATTGTATTATTGATTGGTAGAAGGCAAAGTACGTCATTGTGAGCAAATTTTTATTTAGGATATTATGACATCTAAAGCTGGTTGTTAGTTTCCTCACTCTGTCTTTGAGTATGTACATGCATACACTCGTCATCTCTTTTTCACTACTAACAATACGTAGGCGTAAGCAACACGAAACGTTGCTTCTCAGTTACTTTCATCAAGGAATCTCACTTGCTGTCGCAAGTCGCAAGTGTGTAAAAAATGCACCGAAAAGCACAATCTTTAGTATTTTTTGGTCGCATCAACTCTATTGCGCAACCAATACCAAACGCAAACCCCACTACGTCTATTTTTGAAACTCTTCATTCTGACGGAATTTGCATTTAAAATCCATTTTTCCCAAATTTATTTTATACCGAACCAGTTTCACGTACTTAAAGTCTCAAGGGATTTGGTCACTTATATTATATTATATACACCGAATACACGGTGAATCTAGTGAATCTCATTTCGAGTCAATTTTGTGGTATAACTTTAATTGATTTTTAACTTTCGTTTTCGAGTAAATTGAGTCGAAAGTTGCAATTTTTAGGTCAAATTTGAAAAAAATCGGTCGCTGGGGGGTTAATATCTGCAGCCATATCTTTTTAAATTCATCGAAGTGTGTACCCGGCTTAAAGTGTGCATTATTTTGCTTTGTTTTTTTTATGTAAGTTTACCTCCTGTACCACGAGTTTCCGAACACCGTGTATATAAAAATTAAGATTTTGTGAACAGAAATGCACTTAAGAGATTACGACATTTATAAAAAGTATTTTTATTTTAACCAAGAACGTGATTAGAAAAATAATTGGTTCTTGCAATAAACCTATTAGAGACGAAATAACCAAATAAAATACATTGATACATTCATATATTTATAAAAGACATTAAAAATGACCTAGTTATTTTCAGTCTATTTAAATAAAATTCTTATTTTTATTTGTGATGAAGTAAATTTTTATCGATAATATTAATATGGATCCAGAAAAAATGTTTTGCTATTGCTAAAAGTTTTGTAGTTTATTTATGTATCATTTGTGTCTCTATTTGTGTCTCTTGTGTCTCTTGTGTCTTTTGTGTCTCTTGTGTCTCTTGTGTCTCTTGTGCCTCTTGTGTCTCTTGTGTCTCTTGTATCTCTTGTGTCTTTTGTGTCTCTTTTGTCTCTTGTGTCTATTTATGTATCATTTTTGTCTCTATTTGTGTCTCTTGTGTCACTTTTATCTCTTTTTCTCTTTTGCATTTTGCGTATATTATGTCTCTTGTGTCTCTTGGTCTCTGGTGTCTCTTACGTCTCTTGTGTCTCTTGTGTCTCTTGAATCTCTTGTGTCTTTTGTGTCTCTTGTATCTCTTGCGTCTCTTGTGTCTATTTATGTATCATTTGTGTATCTATTTGTGTCTCTTGATCTCTTGTGTATCTTGTGTCTATTGTATCTCTTTTTTTCTCTTGTGTCTCTTACGTCTCTTGTGTCTCTTGTGTCTCTTGTGTCTCTTGTGTCTCTTGTGTCTCTTGTGTCTCTTGTGTCTCTTGTGTCTCTTGTGTCTCTTGAATCTCTTGTGTCTTTTGTGTCTCTTGTATTTTCATTTGAGTGAGCTTTCATATATTTTTATAATTTATCGTGTATCCTTTAACTGAGAAGATCATTGTAATTTTATGTACCCAGTTGTACGAGTATAACAACTGAGTTTTTATAACAAGATTGGTCTGACGTAACTTAGACCATCTGTAGACCCAGTAAAAATAAATAAATTGGAGAAAGGAAGGAGAGGTATTTCTGGGAAGGAAAAAGGTATGAGGGATGGGTAGGAATCTGGGAATTCTGGAATTCCATACATTCAGTCAAACAGCTCGCGTGCCACCTATCACATTTTTTTTTAAATACCATTTTTCATATAGGTATTACAAATACTCATTTTTGTATATTATAAGATCAATCAATCAAATAAGGTACCTAATATAGATACCTTTTTTAAATATCTATAATTCTTGATTCGATTTCAAAGAATGAGGCGAGTAGGTACCTACATCAAATAAATTCATTAATTTAAAGAGTTTAAAAAATTGAATTTTGTTTTAACAATAATTGTTAAAAATAACAAAATGTCATTCTCAGACATTTTTGACAGTTTTGCAAGAGTTTTTCTAATGATTAAAAATCGCGTGGTTGTAATACCTAATCCAGAAACCTTTGCGGAGATTTTGAAAAGGAAGATATTTTTAAAGTTTCAATCATGTCCTATGTTTTATAGAGCAATACATAGATATCTAATATACTCACATATAGCACACATATTTTGATTTATACATTTATGTGGATTTTTTAATTTTAAAATTTTAAATCCTTTTTATACTTCGTTTTCATTGATATATATACATATCTCTATGTTCGTTTTACATTCTCTGGACTCACAGGTTGAATCACATAATTTAATTAATTGAAAATCATCATTAAGCATTCAGCAAGAGATTAACTTGTAATAACCTGAACTTAGCTGTTTTATGCATCTCGAATTATTAAATTGTTTTAATAATGGCATTTAAATAACATTTCAATTTGGAGCGGCCATATTTATTTACATAATTATATCAATGACTAAATAAAATACCTTAAGAAAGGACTTGGCTTACCAATAAAACATTCTGTACAAACGGTTCTACAAAAATGGCTGAGCCAATATTTATTAGGTACTTACATTGTACTTATCATTTATTATATAAACAGAATAATAACCATGGTCTTTATATAACCGTTTGGACAGAACTTTCGTCAAGTCCTTCTTTTAGGTATGTTGTTTAGTCATTGAATTTAATTTAGGTAGTTGTGGGCGTCTTCTGTGAAGTTGATCAAAAACTTCCAAATGTCAATAATTTTTTGGGGGCCTAAGAGTTGAAAGGTTTGTAAATTATTAATGATGTAAAATGGCAAAATTTTCAGTTTTTTTTTTCAAAACTGTATGAATTACAAAAGGTAGGCCTACAACATATTTCGTCACTTTGGTTGGACAGGATTCTAACTTCACTCTACCTTGTTCTGAGATATGAGGTGTGAAGTTTGCAAAGACGATTTCTCATAATCCGATTTCTGATTTTGAGGTTTAGTCCCGTTTCAAATATTTTAGTTTTACAGATTTTAGAGTGAAATATTTAAATAGGACGTAGGTATACTTGTCATTTAAGAAGTGCAGATAAAACCACATGTAACATGTAACCAAGTTGGGCATAATAATTCATGGCACAAGATTCTAGCAATATTTTCATAAATCCTTTCCAAGATAAGGCCATGTGTTCTAATTAAATATATTCCTTTAAAATTACTTTTACACAAAATTGATCCTCAAAATCAGAAATTGTTATAGATTATGAAAATTCGTCGTTGCAAACATTGAGACCTAAGGCGAAGTTAGAACCTTATCCAAACTAAAGTGACGAACCTGCGCTTCTTAATAATGATCAACTGTCAGATAAAATGCCAATTATAAGAGGTTAAAGGTGATGTTAGAATCTTGTAAAATAAATGGAATCTTTTAAACTTGATTTTGAATTACCTCAGACACGTATCTACGGAAATACAACACAGATGGCTCTGAAAATTATTTTGGATATAAAAATAAGCAAAATTGGTTTTACATTAAATTTTTGGATTGTTGAAAAAAAAGTCAGATAGAACTTTGTCCAAATAAGGTGACGATTTAGCGAGTAAAAACACTGAAGAAATTAACCCCGTGCCATGGAGACGTCCAGTGAGTCCAGTGTCCATATTATGGCTGAAGTGAGGTAGAATGCATCGTATATCAGGTGAAATTGACTTCTCTAAAGCCCTACTCGTCTTCAATGAGTAAAAAAGATAATCAATTTATTGTGTAATACAGTACGAGCTCGGTAATCGGATGATCGACAGTTAGACACGCCCGGTAATAGGACGTTTTATTACTTCTGGCTCGGCCCAAGACAACGATGCAACGAATGCTAATGAATACTTAACGCATTTCGCATTACGCAAATTAAGGTAGGATATGATTAATACAATTTACGCATGCAGGACGGAAACTTCTATTGCGAAACTTCTAAGCAAAAACGACATCGGTTTTTGTAAGAATGTAAAGGGCACACAATGCATTTTTATTGCATAATTCTAATATTTTGATTGATATAGGATTATCGAGTTTGTACTGTAGCTATGTTGGAAAATCTCGGATTTTGGTAAAAGCGTTATAATGATAAATCGGATTATATGCATTTGATTATTTGCCTAAGCCAGTTGGTCAATAATGCATAATGAATAATCCTTTTTTGGTCATAATTGCATACTTCAATCATTTAATTATCTAAATCTAAAGCATAATTTGATGGAAAAGTCCGATATTTTTTTCTAACACCCCCCTCCCCCCCCTACCCTCCCCCTATCCATCTCATTGAATTGCATCGCATTATGTAAAGACTAAGTATGTATGTAAAATAAAAAACATTCTACTACAACACATAAATACTTGTCACACTGAATCATAAACACGTAAACACGTCCGCACAGGTTCTCCTAGTGAGGTGTTCACGAAATATACAATATTATCAACCAACAGTTTCACCTTCTCAAATCTACCTTACACCCAACATAATTAAATGTAATATAAATATATAAAAATGTTTCAAAATATATTATGTAAAAATATTGACAATAAGGTAAAAACTGTTATAAATATATAAAAAAAAAAAAAAATGTAGCATATATCTTTATGTTGTAAATCTTATTGTAATTCCTCCATCTTGTTATCAGGTATCTGGTTTAAACTTTTCAATACTACTAAGTTACATATTTATCTCATACTCTGTAAATCTGAATATATTATTTGTTACCAGGTTATTTCGGTAAATCCGATTATAATATGTGCTACCAGATTACTTTTTCTACTTTGTCGCAAAAAAATATATGTATATGTGTGTATATGTGTGTATGTGTATATATATGTATATATGCATGTGTGTATATGTATATATGTGTGTTTGTATGTATGTATGCATTTATGTATATATGTGTATATTTTATGCATCTTCTTTATTGCACAACTTAGCTTCAGAGAAAAATGAGTTTTTTGTTATTTTTTTTGTTATGTAATTATGTACATTTCATGGATAATATGAATTAAACATGTCAATTTGTCTGTCCTGGAACGGGAAACTTTCCTAGTTGGACAGACAAAACTTCCAAATATGTAATTTATACTCTCTTTTGTATCTATGTGTAATAAATAAATAAATCTTTGATTAATTCTTGCATTGCTTTGGTTGTCCATGGGCTCTTCGGGTCACATGGTTTCATTTCCAAGATGTGCCGAAGGTAACCGAAGCCAGATGTGCAGAGTCATTATAATCCTAGAGCTCCGCCACTGATGTCATGTCTAGGGAAATTTCCCTAGATCTAGGGGAGAAAAATATTTTTTAGGGAAAAGGGAAATCAGCACAAAATCTAGGGAAATTTCGAACTCTGGCAATTTTTTTTTTTACATATGACAATATTACTGGTATTGCTAGTCGTATTTTCTTTTTGAAATTCTCATATAGATATTCTTACATTCAAGCAATGCTGTTTTAAAAACACTGACAACTCAAAATTATATTATGTACTTAAATAAGATAAATGGGGACTTCTAAGAAAATAATTTAATTTAGGTTTCAAGTTAGGTTTTTATCCATGTTTATTACAAGAAATTTTCTTCCGTTTCAGTAATTGCGTTTGATTTTTATTAGGAATTCCGTTTCAAATTCAGTGGTAAAGTACATACTTTCAAATTATGGTAAATTTTCTATCGAACTGGCCATATATTAATATTTACGATATTTTTAATAATATGAATATTTTTTAGAATTTTTTTTTTTAATAATAATATAAAAATTTAAGAAAATATAAAAAAAAAATTGTATGCGCCCCCCCCCCCCCCGACGCGGGTTTTGATTTCCCAAGGTACTGCCCCCGAAATCTAGGGAAATTTCACCTCGATATATTTTTTTTGGGCATCACATCCCTGAGCTCCGCAGACAAAACCTAGCTTCCAGTTAGAAAGGATGTTGGTCCTCAGAACGATACGTCAATCGTCAATAAGCATCCTTTAGTACTGGATAATATTGGTGCTAGTACTGACGTATAACGAATGTCTCTGGAGAGGACATAAGATCATTAAGATAATATCATTTTTTTATTTTTTATTTATGTATAAAAAACGATATTTACATTTGGGGTTTTTTATGCTTGTCTCACTAAGATATACCTGTGTTGAGACAGGCGCATATATTATCATAATTCAATTGGTTAAATCAACATGAAAAAAAGTGTTCCCCATCATGCTTGTATTCACGTTTGCATTAATAACATAATTTTGGACGTCCTCCTACTAAAATGATGGTTTATCTAAAAAAAATGCTATTAGAGGGCGGAGAAACATTTGTTTTATTTTACTTACATAATTTTTTTTTTCAGATCATTTCAAGTATTTAATTGGTAGGTCGATGATTTAATATTTAATCATAGCGTTGCTTCAAATCCTCTTGACATCTGCTTGATAATTAATGATAATAGCTTCTCGATTACAGTTTGTACGAGTTGTTCCGAAGAAGATAGTCGAAAAGCCAGAACTGGAATGCTGTCACCGTTGCACAAGAGTCTGAAGAAAGGTTGGATGGAATGGACGGATTGAGATGGAGTCACAATTCACAATTATCTTTTCGATTGACAGGAGATGTGTTCACAACTCGTAACGCATGAATGTGATTGGGGAATGCTGATGAACACTTTCTGTAAATTAATATATCGGTATTGCAACACCAAATAAAAACTGAAAGTGTTTTGGGACGTGATGCAATTCGAATTCCCTTCAATGTCATTGCCGGACTTTGACCTTAACACTTTTTAAAAAAGGAGTAATCTATATATGTATATATATTGAAATAAAAATATTCTCGCTTGGATATGTGACTATATGAGATGTCTATTTATTGCTGTATTAAGCATTGGACATGATTGAAACTTTCAAGATACCTTCAATGAACCCCCGCGAAGGTTTACAATACATCTGAAAAGTATTTTTAATCATTACAAAAACTCTTGCAAAACTGTCAAAGATGTCAAAATTTGAGAATTTAAGAATTTTGCAAAACAATGATTGTTAAAACAATATTCAATTTTCGAAATACTTTAAATTAATGGATTTTTTTGAAGTACTCACCTAACACTTTGAATCGAATCAAGAATTATAGATATTTTAAATAGGTACGTACCTATGTTAGGTACAAAATTTGATTGATTGTTCTTATATTATACAAAAATAAATATTTGTAATATATGAGAAATGAGCATTTGAATAAAAAAAATTGCAATAGGTAGCACGCGAGCTGTTTGAAAACTGAATGTACTGGGACTGAATATAATGAACGCGGGAGGGGGGTAGGGAAGAAGAGGAAGTCAGAAGGGGAACGCGGGTGGGGAAGGGGACGCGGGAGGGGAACGGGGACGCACGGAAAAGTCATGATGGAAGGGAGAAACAATTTATTTCTTTGAATATGGCATTGCAAGGCATTCTGGGAACCAGCTAGTGTAATAAATAAATGAATAAACTTTATCTTTTACACAGGTGTAAAATGATTAAATAGGGAAGTGGGGTGAGTCAATATGTATAAAAATAGTTTATATATAGAACATTTCCTTAAAACTAAAATAACAGTTTCTAAGAATGCTAGAAGACCGAGTACCACTGAAAATACTGAATGCAAATTCCAGAGGACAGAGGCTCAGAGGGCCACCTCAGGCAAAGTTGGGATTAAGCGATTCCAGGGACTGTACGAGGAGAGGTTAGGTTTACTATGGAAGCAGAACAGGTTCGCCTCGTTGGGTCCCAGACCTGAGAACTAGGCGAAGAAGATGAGACGAGAACTAATATAATGTTTGCTGTTTAAATTTTAAATGATTTCTCACATTATAGAACCAACGTAACTTTATTATTATATAATTAAATAGTAATCTTATTTGGAGAATTTGACGTAGAACCCCTATCCTAACCTCTACCCTTTGAACTGTGTGATTTAATTTCTGCTCACAATTCCTTTGATAAAACTAAATCCACAAATCACACTCCCAACATTTCAACGAATAACTCTCGAGACTAAAGTCTAGACTACTCGGGTGAGTTAACCTGTTACACCCGGTGAATTTTTTAGTTTTTTTTTAAATATTTTTTTCTTCAAAATTGAACAAAAAAAATTTCTTCCACATGTCGTCACTGGTCACTAAACCGAGAAATCGACTAACCCCTTACCCCACCTTCAACCGTCCAAAACCTATAGTTTTTTTAGAGAAAAAATAAACATCAAAAATGTCATTGGAGACCAAAATTTCAATCGAAATCGTGATTCTTACCTTAGTAAATTATTGCATAATGTTCAACCTACAACCTATACTCAGCATACTTGTATCTGGTTAAAAAGCGACTGGTTCTTAATCGGGTACAATAATTATTAGGGTTGGCTTTTATAATATAGTCCGCACGTTCACAGATTGCCTCTCTCCTAGAATAAAGAAATCATATGGTATTGCAATCTCAGGATCTGTGTTCGGACAGTGTCCACTTTGTGAGAAGGCAGCACTGGACGCTCGACGCCGACGCGGACGACACGGCGGACGTCGCGACGTCCTCCCCCCCATCCGTTATCACACATATTTTTATAGTACGTGAATAGAATGGCGATGCGGGAAGAGGCATCACGCGCCGGTCGGCCCCCTGCCGCCGCACTATATAAACCAGCCTCCGAGGCAAACGATTATCATTTGTTACCAGTGCGGTCTCGTGCCAAGTTCGATTAGTTTACAGTACCTACTCGCGTCGAGATGAAGTTATTCGTGGTAGGTACCATCATGAATATAAGTGGTGAATTCGGCAGGTGATCTTGCAAGTGACGTGACTCTCCTACCATTATTATTTTGATTTTTTTATTTACGTGTATCGCGAATTTTAAAAATCAGACAAATATTTTGCTAATCTGCCGTTTAATTTGCAGAAATACAAAAATTCTTCTCTAAAATCATACCCACATACAAAAATTCTGAAATTATATAAAATATTTTTTATAGAATTAACATTTGAAAATATGAGTAAAACAGGGACCCTGTTTATCAATTATGTTTTTAAGATTTTTTTTTAATATCACTATATGAGTGAAATAATGGGGTCTACCCTTTTCTTGCACTGCATCTGGCAACAAATACATTTATTATAATACTTTATTACAGTAATTTATGGTGACAGTACTTTATTTAAAATCTAACCAGCATTTTTTCACAGTCACAAAAGATCGATGCTAATTTTCAGTACCTATATTTATCTGTTTTTGTCACTACCAATATGTAAAAATATTTTAATTTTAAGCTATATTTTAACGATTGCGCTAAATTGAAAACTATACCAGATTAATAAAACAAATTTTTAGATAGTCGATTATATTTTATCAACCTGTATGTACATTAATGTTTTTCGTATTGAAATGTTGTACCATGACTTTATTGCATTATCGACAAACTTATAATATACTTCTTACAAACACGAGTAGAAGAATCGCAAATTTGCTTTCCTGAGCTTGGGCAAAGCTCCTATTATATCAATCTTTTTTTTATTATACTTTTTGATAACAGCGAGTTTCTTTCTTAGATGACCAACTAATGCATTGCTTACTATTGTAAAAATAAGGGCATTATTAGACACTTTATAATTGGCGAATTAGGGAGAAAGATTTTTTCAATATTGCCGTGGAGAAAACAACCTTAAGGCGCGTACAAAAAGAAGAAGCCGGGGAGATATATAAATACGAATGTTAGAGGTAGCGCGCTAATATTAAAAATGATAATAATTAAGCGAAAATTGCGAAAATGTTAAATAAAACACGACTCATTTAAATTAGAGCAAAAATCTCTCGATAAATGCTTAATGTTACATTTAAAGATAGGTACACTGTGATTTTTTCATACCCATAACATGTTAAATAGCAGAATAAAATATGTTTTTAATCATTTTCGCAGCATACTTAGCGATTTTTTTTCTATCGATTGATTTTCATATAATTACCGTTTTGACTCTTAATATAGATATTATCTTAAAAAATAACATGTGTAAAATAATAATAGGTAATAATTAGTAAAATATTTTTTTTAATAATTTTTACACATTTACCGCTGACACTTTAATTTCTTTATGTACGCAATGTATTGTTCTGTAAAACACTATTTAAAAATTTTCAAAAACATAAAAAAAATGAAGAAAGTAGGAAAGGCGTTACATTAAATTATAAAAAGAACGGAATAATATCCGGATAATTTGTAGAGACGTTTTTGTGAAATATCACCTCAAGGGCGCTGTAATGGTTTTTATTAATCTGTAAAGCTCACTTGATTGAAAAAGATTTTTTAAATCATTATTTCATTCTCGTGCTAAATACCAGAGAATTAATATAAAATGTTTTTAATATTAATTCTGATTACATTTGTTTTGTGTTAACTGCTTTATAAGCAGAAACTGAAAAAAGCACAATATTAAAGCACTACTTGGAATGCGTATTTGTTCGTACGTCCTTTAAAGGCCAATCGTTTGACGCGATGAATGAACAATCCAATCACAATACTATCTTCAGAGAGGTAAAACACACATCCGACAGATATAGTAAAAGGAATCAGAACGGTAGCAGGGATAGGTAGTAGAGTGTTGAAACGGCCGGTTTCCCCATCGCTTCTCGTCACAGATCCCGATCTTCTCTCTCTCTCCTCAGTCCAAGCAGATCAGTAGTCAGTAGTCAGTTAGTAGTTGATCTTGCAACTCACCTTGGCCACGTGTCGGGTGTCGGGGTAGTGGCCGACCTCGTTTCTCCCGTCCAGATTCTTGTACAACCACGGGCTAGAAAGTTCAGATTCACTCTCCGTCTTAATTCGAAACAATTCACTTTTGGAGTAGCGGTTAAAAAAGGAATAACAGACCGCTAGACCGGCATGGCAGATGCCCGCACGCGTAAAAGTGAAATGGTGTGTCGACCGCACACTAATTAAAATCGGTCATTATCCGGACCAAACAACAAAAATAAGTCCTTATTTTATAACTGCACGCAACTCGAAAAACCACTTTCGTTTTTTGAAAGTAACCAATTGCTCGATATCAACTTTCAAATGGATTATGACAAGATCGAATGATGGTACGGAAGGAATTTGTAATTATTAGGACATGGAAGTAAACTGGTTCGATGCGTGTACATTATACTACTGCTCTCTCGGTATTATTCCGCTTCCTCTATATTTCTATAACAAGTGAATCACACGAGGCAATACGAATAGACGCCACCCTCGCTGAATCGTTTAGATGTAATCTCGGGCAATCAAAGCACTCATAATAGATGAACCGAATCTTTCATTTAACTGCCCGCGTTATTCATTTCCTCGCTCGTAAACCGTAATACCGGTGGGAAGTAGAATTATTATTAATTAATTGGTTATTTTCATTAAGTCAGAACAACGAATAGCAAAAAGAGTTTGATGTAAAGAATCACGCAATGTGAATGAAATGAAGCATTCTATTAGACACTTTTTTTTATCTATTAGGCATGCTGGTCGCATGACGATATACAATTATTATGTGTAGCTAATCGTTTATTGACTGTTAAACCATTATTCAATGTTGTGTTTTTACCAGTTTCACTAAAACACGCAAACGGATCCCTCTTATGGGATGATTAGTTTACAGAACGTCCTATTGCAATGTTTTGCAAAATACATTCTGAGCTACAATCTACAATTCATTGAAATTTCCTTGAACATAATCACTTGATGTTCACACCAGTTCGACATTTAATTAAAGCTGCATTTTCCAATATTTTAAATTCCTACAGACAAAAAAACTTGAAGTTCCCGACATTCAAAATGTGGCAAGGACAGCCGCTCAACGTGACAGGATTTTTTCTTTCATTGTCACAATTTTTTTATAGCAATATCACGAGTGGAGCGTCCAAAAAACACACAATTCTGGGAGTTGAAACTAACAAAAAAAACATCGCCTGCGGTAAATTATCGAAAGATACAACATAGCAAAACAAAAAAAAACATAGTCAAAGCAAAGTCGGGTGCGAAAGTTATTACTTTGTAGTAGGTTCAATTAACAGAAAACTAAATTATTGATACAAAAAACGATCATCATAAACATAATTTTATTGATTCCTTTAATTTTATTGCCGTGTAAACACTGTAAACATAATATTGAAACTTTCTTTACGTTTCGCAGTCACGGAGACCTAATACTGCAAGTCGTTATTAGTTTTACATATTATCTTTAAATTATCACCATGACGATAACAAATACATGCTCGACTTTGAGGAAACTCCCGGATTAATGTTTCACTTCTATTTTCTCATTTAGGGTCAGTGTGTCAAGCAATCGCCGCCATTTCAACTCAAGGTCGAAAAGACGGAATTTTACTAAATGCGAAAATAATTTTCCTCCTTACTTATTAATGCGGTGTAAATATTAGTGGCGTGTAAGGTAGCAATAGTGAATAGTAAACCTGACTTATTATCACGATATAACTAGATTAATCTTTACTACAAATTGGTTTACACTATGAATACCAAAAAATATGTTTTTCCATAAATTGGAGCATATCGTTTCGCTTGAGTAGAATTAAAATACATTTCTTAATTTCTTTATGAAAAACATTAAATCCTAGCTTAAACTAAAAAGAAAAAAAAATCATTAGAAATATATGAACGCATAAAAGATTATCTTTAAAAAATACAAATTATCTGTTATATGTAGTTTCTTTTGATTAACTTTTTTCTTTCTTATAAAATCATCCGCAAAATAATTTAAATCACTTTTTTGGCTTGTGTATTCCTCTTCAACATTTAATAACTAAAGCGGATCTTATTCGAAGATTTAAAATCCTAAGTGCTTGTAAAAATATATCGGGTTTCTTATTTTAAGTCAGGTTTGCGTTGATGTCACTTTTGAATTAATCGCTTTAATATTGAAAACTGGTTAAGTCTACGGCGATGGCGAATGGTATATAGGTATGACTGGAAGGTATGATAGTAATGATATACCTTCACACACATGATTGCCTACTAAAATCTACATCCAATATTCAGCTACCAAGTTTCGAATTGAATGCACATGCTTTCAAATCCACTATCACTTTCGCAATAGCTGTTCAAGTGTTTACGCATTTACGCACTATTTTTTTCTACTAGATCTGTAACTGCGTTTATGTTATTATAATACATTATTGAAATCCGATGAATTTCATACATTTTACTACAATGATAAATATAATAACGATTTTGGAATCAGTTCTATTTTACTTCTATCCAGATTTCAAAACGCAAAAGTATTTAGATCCCAACTGTAAATTAAGCTATTAAGTATCTTCTTCCATTGGCAATTTCATACTGGTGACCTACAAAAAATTTGCAAATATTGGGAGTATTTTGTATTATAAAACAACTCATTTAAAATTAGTTTAGATTATTTTCGGATATTTACAGAATTTATGACGATAATCAATTTTACTTCAAAACATCACGAATCACGAGCTACGCTGGTTAAGATTTATTGATTTATTGGTAAGATTTTCAAAAAATAATGAAAAATCGATGAAAAATATTCTATTGTAAATTGTAAAACTACACAAAAGAGGATATACTTTTTATGCGACTTGACCAAAACAAAACAGATTAACAGCCGTTGTTTCCAATCCAACTGATCAACTGTTAAGCCGAAATTTTGGCTCAGCACTCCTCAAATGCATAAATACGCTCTTCCCAAGACAATTCTCCGACCAACAGGCGAATCAAGCATTACCAAACTAGCTGATCGGAGGCTCAGATTGATCGATCGAAAAGTTAGGAGCAACGGCCGTTAGAATCGGAAGAAAAATATTTCTTTTACCGGGGTTGTCTTTTATAAGCGGGTGGCTCGTGGATGATGATACCATTTCTGATTCGACACGACTGCAACAGCTCTATAATAATATGCCGTGAGCTTCGTGCTGAATTCATTTCGGGTAAGTTGTTTTGCCGCAAAAGCAGCGTACTTTTCCGCATTGCTTTTACTTTCACGCGCGTATCGCCACCATCCCGTTGAGGGCTGCCATTAACCATTACGGGCCTACATCGGAAGAGGTATTATTGTTATGCAACGCAATCCACAAGACAATGGACAGCGAATAACGTACATCGTGTAATGTTGTGTTTACCGGCACGATAACTCCCCCTCACCTAATTATTCCAGTCGTCTTGCTTCGAAGAAGACGAATTTGTCGTAATGTTGACGTTTCATAATAATTACATTTGAATTGTATTCGTAACGCAAAACAATCATTTCATGGAGAGGATTCCGATCGCAGATATACACACGTTCTCTTTTTAAGGTGGAGTTATACGTGAAATCCTATTTAGATACTATTTAGATTAATCTTTACGACGAATTGGCTTACAGTATATGAACATCAAAAAATATGCTACGGATAAATTGAACCTTTTACTAGGTTTTCTATGTAACGGAATTACAATAAAATTATTATTTACATAACAAACAAAAAATAAGCGTAAACCACTCAAAAAAATGTTTTTTCATGACTTAACTATGAAGTAATTCAAGAAACATTTTTATAAAAATACCCCTATATGGCTAAGACCATTTTTGAGGTTTTCTATGTTCTAACTTTTTTTCACTATTATAAAATTATGGGCAAAATAAATAAAAAAAACACTTTTTCGCTTACTTGCCTCGCGCAAATAAGACGCTCGATTGCAAATTTTGCAGGCACGAGAATCGAAATATTTCTAGCGTTTATATTCCTCTTAAAGAAGCGGTAGAAAATGTAATCTAATGCTAAAATATCTGAACATGTATAAACATTAATTAATAAAATCACCAAAATTCTAAAGTAATGCGACTGAAAGACATCCAAGACGATAACCCAAATGCAGAGATTGTTCAACGAGCTTAACACTGTCTTAAATGGATTCTATCAGAACAGTTAATGGTTACGTTCGTGTCTTTTTTAGAGTCCTTTTTTGACATTACTGCCAGAGAGTTGTATAGTTGCATGGCCACCCAACTATTCGGTTTAGTTGACTATAGGAATTCTTCCTAGATACATGCCTAGGACCTCGACGAAAGTAGTCACCCTGTGCAAAATAAAAGGCTTTAAAAATAGACTTTATTTATTTATTTCAAAACATACGGCACAACATGTGCCATTAACATAATTATATTTATATACCTATATTATAATGCAATAACATAAAGAAAGTGACATATAAATTTAAAGTTAAATCTTAAAACAAAAGGTTAAAAAAAGGAGTTAAGGTAATAAGTAGTAAATAGAAATAAGATGTATAAAATGATAGTAAAAAGTAAAAGCATAAACTATAAAATATAAAGTATAGATAATGTAAAAGATAAAATGAAAAGTTAAAAGGCAGAAAAAATAATATAGTAAAATGCAAAATGTATTGACTATAAATTACCTAGGTATATATATAAATAATAAAATTTACAAAAGTTATAAATATAAAAAAAGTATGACAAGTATAGAGTAAGAAATGCTCTTAGGATCCATTTATTGAATATAATAATATAAAATTAAATAAATAAAAGTAAAGATAAGTTTTAAAGTCGGTACCGATGATATGTTTCAAATCCGTAGATATTAGAGTGAAGTACTTTAGATGTGTCTTTAATTTTACGCTATTTTGGACGAACCCATATTTTTTTTGTTGGTGGTCATTCTATTATATTGCTCTCGCCAGATGCATTTGCATACGTGATGGGCAAAAAGTCAAAGTCACGAGTCGCGAAGAAGCTAAAATACCCTGATAAAAATAGAGCGACCGCAGTGTGTAATTTCCTTTCTAACACCGTTAGGCATAACATTATTAGCTTGGCCGCGATTTTTCGCAAATGCATATAATTGTTCGTGACGTTCGCATTAAAGTATTCGCTAGGCGAAAGTGTAGGAAAAAGTGGCTACTTCCTAGAACAATGTTCGCAGTCAGTGAATAATTTAATTGTCAAGTGCGGTGCTAATTATTGCACGTGCCGCCGCCCGCTGCGGATTGCGGGTGCAATATCACACTAGCAGGTGCATTTGGACAACCTGGCAACACCGAGACAAAACAGTCTAAATTTCAAAATCTTTTTTTTAAATTCCTACTAGCAAGACTCATGCCACAGCAATTGTAAATAAAGGAACGCGACATCGTGTAGATTTATTAACGTATGTCTATTGATGATTATGTTCTTTTAGCGATTATAATCTGCAAAAATTATTTTGTAATTTGAGGTCAGGTAAATACGTGAATTGTGCTAAGATTTTCACGGACATTTCGACGCCAATTAGCATTTTCCAAACAGTTTCACGTACGCAGACATGCTTGCGAAAACAAAGAAAATCAATTAGGTTGTTTGTACTGAAGAAGCGTCCAATTCTAAAGAATCGCTCTGAATGTTAAATAACGTTTCGACAACCATTGCACAATAACGTATTTGGGCAAGATTAGCATTAAAACAGTAATCCTCGGTCACAGAAATTGCTGCTCACTTTACATACAATATATTTATATCGCAACATGATTATATTATTTTATAATTTTGTAAGTAATAATTATGAACAAGCAAAATTGATTACAGCATCAGCGCTCACCTTTTTATGATATTTTTCTAAAATCTTATGTAATTATTAATATTAGATAGGTAGCTATTTGAGTCTTATAAAATCATTAAGAAAAACATATTTTGACACTCATTTTAATACAGTGGCAACATTGTTCGATAACTTACAACACCTTTCTTAAATGAATACCGTACAAGAGTTCAAATTCTGGAGTGAGACCATGGCATCCCCTATGTTGTTGTTTTAAGGCTTAAGTTGGAGGGGAGGGAAGGATGTGGGTAAGAAGAAGGTGGGGAAGTATCTGGCTATTCAAATCTGGTCACCAAACACAGCTAAAGCCATTTCAAGCAACGTTTCAATTCTGAATTGTGGTCTTACACCCGGGCGATACTGAGAGTATCTTCCATTCTGGAACGATGATAGAACTCTGCCCTGATGATGGACACTGTAATTCTGTCTGAAACGTTGGCTAAGTAACACGGCATAATAACCCAAAAATAAATCAAGGCATATAGTTTTATAACTTTGAAATATAATAGGTATCCTTGAGGTGGAAAAGTATTATAAAAAAATAATTTTCTCATTTCGTCCACATTAAAAGGCAGCATTAAAACAGGATTTATATGATATAGGTATAGGGTGTACCTAAAGTTTAAACGGACGTTCTTATTTTAACTCGTAATTCCTGACATTATTTAGTGTAAAAATATACCTTACATTATTAAAAATGATTAAATTGTTAAATAACATAAATCAATGAAACCAAAATTATTTGCGCATGCCGGGATTTGAATCCGCAACCTTTTTATTACTAAGAACTTCTGAACCTTACCCCTCAACCATGGAAGCCACGGCGTCACCAATTTTGAACAAATACAAAGATTCACAGATTTTTAGACTTTGATATTCACTTTAAATTTAGGTTTGCTTTACAATGAGAGCAGTCAGTTTACTAATGAAGCTGTATTCCATCCTACATAATGATTCTTTTCACTTTCTTCTTCTATTATTATACAGCGTGAAAAGACATTTCCGTAATAGGTATATAAACAATTGACGAAGGGGAATTTAAACATGTTTGCATTGTTCTCACAAAATCTTTTCACAATGTGAACTTCTTGAATAGAATTAATTCAAACCAAAAAAACAGTCGCAGAAATTCAACAATAAGTAGTCCTATATTTATAAATTATTGCGCGTTGCATGGTAGTCATAGAAAAAGTACAACTTTTTCATGATATATTAATTCAAAGTGTTTTCACCTTCACTGTTCATCTCGAGACATGCATTAACCACTCCTATACGTAAGCGGATATGCACGATAATATAACGATAACAGCAATACAATAAGCGTATTTTTACGTTAACGCGTATGTTTCCACAGAAATCGTTATAACTCCGTTATTGTTCTAGTGACATCCCTAAAACAAAAGTACAAGGTCCATAATAAATCAAGCTGCACATCCCTATTCGAGTTGTCCATAGAAATACATAAAAAGACCTATTCAGTCATATACACGGTAGATACAGACTTTACCCGCCAAATCACCTACGCGCCGCTAGGCATTGTTATTTTTTTATTTTTATTAAATATATAAAAAAGCGAGGTGATTTAATTGTTTAAATACATCTACACGATAGAATAAGTATTGTTTTTTTTACATAATCCGTGATTTTACTATAATAATATTTACAAATGTTAATATTTATTTGTATCTAATATAACACTTTGAAAGCTTATTTTATAACCTTTCAAAAACAGTTTTTAGTATTCGGCTACGTTCAGAAATGTTTCATTTATAGAGCTTTAATTGTGAAGCGGAAATAACACAAAGTTTTTTTAATTTTGGTATTTCGTTTAAGACGAAAAACGTTCATATTCGCGATAGATCGGAGCGGTTAAAATCGATTGTTTGTGTTATTATTTATGGAGCATTGAATTTCTAAATGTTGCCCCAATTAAAATTGCGTAAAGTTGTGCTAAATTCGTACATCTTCCCATTGTATTGCGCAATGCAATTTTAACTCTTCTTCAAATATCAAATACGGTAATCTACGGTTAAATTGAGTACATTTTTCGCAATCGTTAAAAGTATATTTCTTCTGCAAACGATCAACTACGCTCATTAAAATTAAACAAGTTAATGGTCAAAGCAAGTACCTACTGATGCAATCGCCATTACTGAGATAGTTAATAATTGGCTAAATCAGATACACTACATACTCGTCTGTCGAGAAGTTGGATTGAAGGTGGATACAAATGGGTATACAGGTACACACATTTAATACGAATCCACACAATACACACATTTAATTCGAATCCATAAGCTTTCCAACAGTTTGTGAGCTTTTCTGACAAGCTCTAAAGTAAGAGATTAAGGCTCCTTTGAGTTCTGTCACATCAAGTTTTTTTTCTTTATTATCGAACTGCCCGATAAGTTTCATGTTTTCAGATTAGCCATGTTTTGTGACCAAATCTAAATGCTCCAGGAATTTACCAACCTCCCTTGTCCACAACTCCACATCATCCGCTTCATTCAGCCTTAGAATATTATCAAAATGCAACGGTTGAAGTTGAGACTCGTGCGGTTCACACTTAAAGAAAAAAGCGTCGTATATGAGAAAGCGATGTAACAAAGAAACTATGAGTACTATCGAAACGTTTTTATAACGAATTCCTGTTAATCCATGCGTTATTTCCAGGTGGTATCCGCTGCGTTGTTGGCGTCAGTGTGTGCGAGGCCGGAGCCCCCGTCAGGCTATGCCCCACCTAGAGGAGGTTCCCCGTCCTCCCTGTACGGGCCCCCGGCACCCGTGTATGGCCCCCCTAGCCAGGGCCCCATCATCCACAAACACGTGTACGTCCATGTACCACCACCAGAGCCAGAATACAGTGCTCCCAGGTAAGAAAACAAAAACTTTTTTTTAACCTTACTTAAACTCAAATTATACTTTACTGTTTGAAGTGGGAATAATATCACCACTCATTTGGGTAACGTTGTGGGATATAAAACATTTCATCGTTATTTTATTTGTGTACATATTTATCTAATAATTATAATATTATTCCAATTGATTTCATTTCACGTTCCTCATAGAGTCACACGAACTAAAGTATATATTTCACTTCAACAATCATGTCAATACCAATTTATTTATGTGCTCCCTTACCTTATACCACGCATACACAGCTTAGGTAACCAATTTGCTTAAGTAGCAGATATTTTCAATAACAACGAAAGAAATCACAAAAAAGAATTTCACTTTTTTTTAAAACAGTTATTAGATTACTTTTTTCCTAAATTGTAAATAAATCATATGTTTACACTGTATAAATGTTTGGTAATCCATTTTTATGTAAAAACACATCTTATTCTGTGCTTAAAGGTATTTATTTGTACTAAATAAATAAATATTACAGACATCCTTAATAATATAATTTCTATAAATATAATGTAATTACCATTACAACCGTATTATTTTTAAGTATTGGTAATCCCCAGTTTAGACCCGAGAATATTTCTCTACTAACTGGGTAATTAAATTAGATGGTTATTCATCGTATTATCATCAATTTGTAAACTTGCTTTATAATTTCTGTACATTTTTTAAATCTAATTACCTAATTGTAAATATACCATAACAGAATAAAAAAATGTAACACTCTTTATTTTGTGCATTCCGTTTACAGTGAGTACCAATGTAGGTATGTAGTGCTAAAAACCGTGTAAATCATGTAAAATTTAGGAAAAATCTTTAAATACAAAGTGCTAAGATTGACTTTCAATAATGTATGCATAATCGGTGCAAATGCGCCCTGTGGGGCACTTGAATCAATTATTCAAAGTTAGTCATAAGTAGATTCTAGTGCATGAAAAATACATGCACCAGAATCTAGTGTAAATGGAACTTTATGTAACTAGATGGAATTTTTTTACATATTTTATAAATGGAATGAAGAAGCTTGACTAACTGACCACAATTGCCCCATTTAACGTACATACCTCAAACGACCTCATGATGTTTTGTATAAATTCCGAGGCACTTCAGTGTAAATGATGCAACGCCCCTTCTTTGTATCGGTAAAATCATTTAAATTCCCGTGCGGTAAAGCCTAATGAATGTGTCGATTATTCACAATGTCACCTGTCAATTGCATAACATTTCACTTTCGCCCATCAGTCCTAATGAACTTTTCGCATTCACGACAGGAGCTCATGACAAATGGCGACTTGACTTACCTAATTGAATGAACTCCGAGGTCGAAAATGCCACCGTCCGTAAATTATTCAACGTGTTACAAAAAGTAAAACGTGAATGCACTTTGAGCACGTAACTGTGTCGTGAAATAACGTAATGCGAAAGGAAATTAGTGCCAAGACATTTAAGGGCGATGAAAGGCAATGTAACATCATCATTTTAGATTGGTCTACTGAGATTGTTTATATAACTAGGTACCTACATGCTGTGGAAGCAATTACATTATTTCCAAACAGGTAGGTACCAGGTCTGAAATATCTAGGACGCTATTAGGAGATTGGAAGTTATGAAAGTAAAGTAAGTACACAATTTTTAAAAAAATCGTTACCTTCTTGTAACAAATTTAAAACATTCGGTTTCAGTCGAATGTGTTTCACGACACCACAGTGAAATCAAAAGGTGAATCATATTATTGTGTACCGAATTATTATTTCGTCGGTTTCGTATTCATTGTCTAAAAACTGAAATAACGTGAAATACAAGAGGATAAATTATGATTCTTTGTCGTGCAGAATCATATTATCTAATGCATCTAAAAATTGCATCTGGTTGCAATCACCGCCAGTTTAAGATGCTGTTCCATTTAGTGGTATCCGTTTTCTCTATAATTTTCTTCTATGGAAGACAACTTTTCCGGTCTCGCAACATTATTGTATATAGTTCATTCCTAAATGAGTGCACAGTAGGTATCCATTCCTATATTATTAGCTAATACTGGCAAACCATCTACATATATCTCTACAAGCCATGCGTGATTGCGTGGATTATGAATTAACGTGACAGCTCTGCGGCAAATGACTTCATGGTTTGTGGCTTGTTGAGAAATTGCGATGCACTTTTGGAGACATCAAATTAATCTGTTTGGTTCCGCGCTAAGTTTGAGATTGTTCCGATAATTTTATTGAGTTGGAAATGAGTCAATTGCCCTAAATAACTACTCAATATAACTTACATTGCACTCTGCATCAAACCGCATTTTACAATCAGGCGGATCTTAAACAGGGTTTGAAAATTTTGTAGATGAATGACGAGACATTATATTATCTACGTAACAACTACGTAACAATGCTTGTGGCTCACAGACTTCGAAAATGTTTCTTAGGAAGATGGCTCTAATGTTAATATGAAAATCCTAGCAATTTCTATATCTTAGTAGTACTGCACCTACTAAAAATGTTGTGTGGCTTTGCAATAATGGCAATAATTGCATTAATTCCTAAAGCAAACCGCGAAGACAAAAATATACTCATATTATATCATCACATATAAACAATTTCCCCTTTACTACAACTCTACTACATGGGCCGTGATTGCGGATGTGTAAGTTCCAACCCCGCATCCTAACTTTTTTTAAGGTGATGGTTACACTCCTCTGTTCTTGAAAGAAGTGGGTAGGTACCCATTCCCTTAATGGAGCCCTTTTTCGGTTTACATTTTGTGCAACATTCGTATCCTGGCAAATTTCATAATGCGTAGGAACAGGGAATTATTTTTTTGTTTCCTTGTTTCATTAGGAAGCCCATTCACGTCGCTCCCCCTCAGAAGCACTACAAGATAGTGTTCATCAAGGCCCCCACCCCTCCCACACCCACCGCCCCCATCATCCCACTGCAGCCCCAGGACGAGCAGAAGACCCTGATCTACGTGCTGGTCAAGAAGCCGGAGGAGCAGCCCGACATCATCATCCCCACACCGCAGCCAACTCAGCCCTCAAAACCAGAGGTCTATTTCATCAGATACAAGACACAGGTACGGTACCAACTCAAAAAGAAAAATAAAACTACTAACCCCACTGTGCATTTAAATTTCATTTTAAAATAGCCCATAATATAACCTCACGTAACCTATTTAATCATTTTTTTCATCACTTTTAATGACTTTTCAAAGTAGGTGATAAAGTTGCATGATTTTGATTTATCCGGTCACCATTTGAATGTACCCTAGCTAGTGAGATGATTACGATAGAATCCATAAAATGAGTAAAATGATGAAAAATTACACGCAGATTAGGCAGTCACTAGAATCTTATATCTTCATTCATACTATACTATGAAAATTTAAGCAGATAATATGGTGTTCGTAATTACCAAATCAAAAATCCTTGTCATGATCTTACTCAGCTAGCATTTTTACCGAAAATGATCATCTTCACTATCACTAAAATAAATTCCAGAAGTTATAGACTGTTCGATGTAAACTTTCCAGCAATAGAATTGTCATTTAATGACAAAAATTGCACATATATAGGTAATTTTTTAAATGACAGGTAGGTAGGAATTTCAAAACTTTCTCTGGTCTTTAGCGCTGTCACATAAAAACACATTGACGTTATATTTAATGTGACGCACCTTTACATGATTGCCTGATATTGTGCAGGAATAAACGACCATTACGCTTATTTCTCGCATAATGTAGGCATCAAGTATCAAATAATCACGTAGAGAGAATTGAGATCGAAAGTAACATAAATATAATTTATTCCGAAAGTATTCCATTGTAACAGAGTTGCAGTAATGCAATCTCCATTATCTGCTAGTTTAGTAGTGTTACCTCAATTCTCAAAAGTAGGTGCTCATTCATCAGTTCATCACTCGAGTTGAGATCTCCCCACTTTACCACGAGGCAATTATTGTTTTAAAACATAGAGTAAGGAGTCATAGCTCTAATATACATTATTTTAGAACATTATGTACCTAGAACATTATTTATTATTTGTAATTTTTTTTCGACGTAGGTGCCCTTTCCCGCGACATCTAAATATGTAAATATCAGTACCTACCTAATAGTTTGTTTTATTAGTCACAGATTGATTGTTTTGTAGCTTAAGCTGTATAGCAATAAATTCGACGGTCGCGAAGAACAATGTCGGTTGTACGATTTTGGAGTTTTGCAGTAGAGCTGTTTAAAGTTCGACTGTTTTTTACTTGCTTTTGAGATCCAGAAAGACACGTGTTGTTCTGATATTTGGTATTTCATTTAATTTCATTAAATATTCCGAATATAGAGACTTTTAAATTATCAAAATAAGCCAACAGAACGATTTTTAGCACATCCAACATTATTCTTCGAGACCGTTGAATTGTACATGACAATTATTACAGTTACAAAGGTAAATAAATATGTAATCAAAGATAAATATATAATGTCGCTGAGATCCGTTGAATCTTTTTCCAGAGAGAGGGGGAGGTTAAACCAGGTTTGGATTTGAAGGTTGAGGACGGGAAGTTTCACGGAATTTGAATATTAACTTTGACATTTGATGCGTTGTTCAGGTTCTTTGAAACAACCCTTTCCTAAAGCCTTGATTACAAAGCGAGTTTACAAGCTACTAGCCTGCGTATTCACTCTCTGCTAGTATACTCATTCAGTATAAAATCTGCTAGTTAGCTAGCAAATGTGATAACACTGAGCGAGTTTACTATCAGATAGTGAATTCGCCGGCTAGTAGCCTCGCTCAATGTAATCGAGTTTTAACATCGTGTTTAAAAAAAACCTTTGATTTATATCGACCTTTTCTTTATTATTTTTAGAAGCAGGAAGGTGGTTACCCACCGGCGGTCCATACCTCGGAGGAATACGGTCCTCCTCCAAGCACCGACTTCGGGTCCTCTGCATCAGGAAACTCCGAAGGACCTTACTAAGTGAATTTCATCTCTGCACCTCACCAATAATTCATCACCATAAACAATCAAAATTCATATAAATAAGTAAAATATACGAAGCTTTCGTCGACATTAATCGAAGTGGCACATTTTGAATTATGTAAACAGTTTTTCATGGATTAAGTGTTGCCCGTCGTTAAATATTACTTACTTATAAAAATATAATTGAACATGGTAACGTTGTTAAAAATGCGGCCAAGCTGAATCAATAAAATTTAATAATATTATGTAACACAACCATTTTGATAAAAATTTAATGCCAACAAATAATATTTTCTGGAAAGCAAAGGCATTATGTGGAAATAGAGTTAAAAATCTTCGTGACTATAATGACTAATGACTTTATGTTTGTAATATCCGTAGCCGTATTATTATTTATTATTTTCATGTGTAAATATACATTTTAATTATTTTTTTTATGAAGTGCATCAAATTGATGTGATCGGTTTTTTTTAATTTTTGTAATAAATATGCTTTACAAAAATATGATTTCTTACTTGCAACCTGCTATCCTAAATATTATTTCAGTGTAAAAAAAATATGAGTTCATTTTTTATTTTTTTATTTTATTTTTTATTTTTATTAATCATTAACGCCCTTATGGGCTTTTACATACATTTACATTTTTTTATATTTTAGTGCATACAGGTGTGTTCAGATGACAAAGAAAACATAATAGGTTTCAGACATGGTACACAGAAGTAAAGATGGTAGGTAAAGAGTATAGCATTATACAATAAAGAGACAGAAAAAAAAATCAGTTTAAGAGATACAGATAGCATAATAAGTATATAACAAATAATAATAATGTGTGGGTACTTAATATATGTATAATTTTTACGTGTTGAATACATGGCGAAGTTGATTTATTAAACAAAAATACACACTACCGACTTGCACCGCACTAGAATTATTATTCAAAGCGATTCCATTTTAACCAATTACATTTACGACAGAGTTTCTGCTTAAAGAATTCAATTTCAGAAGACCAAAAACTTTATATTTATAATGCTACCACAGAATACTTAAGGTATAAACAAATAATGTCAGATTGTTGGGTATACAATCACGGAAAGTAGAAATGAATTCGATAATAAAATATAACAGAGTATCTTATTTTAATCAAATTAAAATATTAATTAAAGTTTAAGTAGTTAAGGTAATTTTGTTATTAATATTACAACGATAAATACGAATAGTTAATGTAAAATTTGTTTATAAA
The DNA here is from genome assembly GCA_917563855.2 of Limnephilus lunatus. NCBI lineage: Eukaryota > Metazoa > Arthropoda > Insecta > Trichoptera > Limnephilidae > Limnephilus > Limnephilus lunatus. Next base: position 68,908,084 of record OU830598.1, on the reverse strand, counting down.
TTACTAACCTTTATTAAGCACTATATGGTAGGTGTTTTTCGGAATATAATTATGTTGGGTTAAGTGCACTATTGTACTTATTATTCTATTGTAAATATTCTAATATGCTACATTTAAATTTCGACACTGACTGATGGCGATAAACATCGATTGAGTTATATTTATTTCCGAGTCTATGAAGCCTTTCGATTGGTGAGTTTTCGAAATAGTTATTAGTAGACGCATGGACAAAATACGGCGCAATCGATCTTGTATCACGGGTAGGTACTCGCAGCTGGATTAGATTGGTTAAATCAGGGGCGTCCAGTCTGCCATTTGATATATTGAAAAGACAAATTAAATCACTCATTGTTCGTCTCGAAGTTAATTCATTTAATTTCAGTAAGTCCTTAAGAAATGTGTAGTTAAGTTCTTCGATTGGAATTCCTAATTTGTAGTTTATAAATCTCAGAAACTTGTGTTGCACCCTCTCAATTTTTTGTTGGTGAGTTTTGTAAAAAGGAGCCCAGATGGTTGAATTGTACTCTAAATGGCTTCTCACCAACCCAGTGTACAACAATTTAAAAGAATTAATTATTTTAAAATCTTTTACCGTCCTCAATATAAATCCCAAGCTTTTCATTGCCTTGTTAGTTATTTCGTTAATATGAGAAACAAAAGATAATTGACTGTCAAAAATAATTCCTAGGTCCTTAATTTGTTCAACTCTTTTTAGAAAGATGTTGTTGATGCTGTATTCATATTTAACAGGATTTTTAATTCGGGCAAAAGTTATTGTTTGGCATTTTTCAATATTGAGGAACAGTTCATTATGGATGCACCACTCTTGTAGCCTCACAAGATTTGTTTGTAATACGCAACAGTCATTGAGATTAGTAATTGTTTTGTAAATTTTAAGATCATCTGCAAATAAAAGTATCATAACTCCATCAAAGATTGTGGTTATGTCGTTGATGAACAAAGAAAACAGCACTGGTCCTAGATGTGACCCTTGGGGAACTCCGGTGAAGATTTCGAATTGATGTGAAAAGTGCGAGTTGAGTTTGACTGACATTTTTCTGTTGTATAGATAACTTTCAAACCATCTCAAAATATGCCCCGTTATTCCAAGGGATTTTAATTTGCGTATAAGTATTTTGTGTGAGACTTTGTCGAAAGCCTTACTAAAGTCAGTGTATACTACGTCTGTTTGAAGATGATTGTGCATATTATTAAATAAGTATTCCTGATAGATCATTAAATTTGTTAGAGTAGACCTTTTTGCCATGAAACCGTGTTGTCGATGTGAAATTACTTTATTAATCTCAGGAGTGAGTTTAGAGAGCAGAGCAGATTCGAATATTTTTGGGATTGACGACTGGATACATATAGGTCTATAGTTGGATATATCGGATTTATCACCCTTCTTGAAAATTGGAGACAGAAAGCTTGTTTTCCATTTATTCGGAAATGTGCCGGTTTTTATTGACAAGTTAAAAAGTTTAGTAAGAGGATAAGTTAAGACTGATAAGCATTTCGATAAGAAGATTGTAGGAATGTTATCAGGACCAGCGGATTTTTTCAGGTCTAGAGATTTTAATTTATTTCTAATATCACTTTCTTCAAATATGCATTGATTGAAATCGATCTGGTTATTATTAGATGTTGTGGCTTTGAATAATGGAGAGTTGTTTGCAGAATCGTAGACTTTGCTGAAGAATTCAGCAAATAGATTAACGATTTCTTGGGGATTATCGGCCATTTTGTTATCTAAATACATATTAGTAGGTACACCGGAGTCATTATTGTTAAGTAGGTTTGAAAATTTATAAATGTTTTGAGGGTTAGCAATAGCCAATTGTTCGCAGTTATCGATGCACTTTTTGTAACACAATTTGGACATTTTTTTGGTGGTCGTTCTTAGTTCACAAAATTTAGCGTAATCAATAGGATCGCGTGATGATTTGTAAACTTTATGAGCGATTTTTTTGTCTCTAATTAATTTGATGAGATCGTTACTAAACCATTTTGGGTAGTTATGCACATTAATTTTTGAAACGGGTACAAATAAATCAATAGCATTGTTTAGAATTAAGTAAAATTTGTCAACCATTTCATTGATGTTCTCGTCAGTGTCCAAAAATTTCCAGTCAGTTGAAGATAAAAGATTAATAATTTGACTATAGTCTGCTTTGAAGAAGTTCAACTTAGTTGATGTAGGTGGTTTTTTTTTTGTTATTGAAGTGTTACATTCAATTATTAGAGGGGGGTGGTATTTGTCAATCGGGAGAATGGATTCAACAGATGCGGATACTTTTACTGATAAAGAATTGGAAAACACTAGATCAAGAAGACGAGAATTAATATTGAATACATAGTTAAACTGTCGGAGACTAAGAAAATTTGACATTTCGATTATATCGTGAGAACCGTGGTGGATGTTGTCCGTGCATGAAGTTTTTTTGTTTTCTACGTCCCATACAATATTAGGCAGATTATAGTCTCCTGTCAAAATTAACGTGGCGCCAGGAAATCTTCTCCGGATGGTTTCAACTTCATGGTAGTGGTCCTTGTATAGTTGAGCGTCAGAGGATGGGGGAATGTAGACGCAGCCGATTATAATTTTTTCCTTTTTGGTGGATATCATGATGAACAGTTGCTCCAGATGTGTATAGATGCATTTAAGTTTTCTTGAATGAAGTTTGTTGTTTATGGATACTAACACTCCACCACCCCTGGATTTATTTTTTTCATTTCTGTCTTTTCTGTACACTGTATGATTATAGAAACCCAGTTCTGAAGTTTTGATATTACTATTTAGCCATGTCTCGGTAAAGGCGTAAGAATCGTGATTTAAAGTGGGTAGGGTTGTTTTTAGGTTCTGAAGTTTAGTTCTAAGACCACGAACATTTTGATAAAATATTTTCAATTTATCTTTTAGTTTTTTGGATGTATTTTTGTTATTGTAGGTCTATTGTTAATATATTTGATTGTGATTTCAGTTTCGCCTGAGGCCTTTCTTTTTTCAAGTTCGTTTCGTAAGTCAGTTAGTTGTTTCCGCTGGAGAAGCGATTGATCTTGGTAAAATCTAATGTTATTTTTAAGTGCATGTTTTTTGGTTAGTAGTAGTCTTGGCCATTTTGCTTCAGGAAACTCGACTTTAATTCCTCTCGGTTTGTCGTCTTTCCTTGTGCCTAGTCTATAGATTTTTATATCTAGGTTGGTTGTTGAATTATCAATATCAGAGAGTATTTTTTTGACTGATGCTACGTCGCTGTTAATACATTCAATCTGCGATAATGATATATTCTCAGGAATGTTATGAATAATCAGGTTTTTATCTCTATAATTTTGTTCCTTCATTTCAGCGAGAATTTCGCAGACACTTGGGTTTTGTGAATCTAAAGGGGTGTGTATATTTGGGGTTGCACTTTTTAGAGCAGTCAACTCTCCCTCTAGATTTGCCATTTTAACTGCCATCTGGCCGATTGTTCCCAATATAAGCAAGTATGGGCGTAGTTACTTACACACAACTCAAAAATAATAATTACCATCTTTTTGACACGTTTGTAGTTCAGATGCATTTTAGGCAGGCCGCACACGAGACTTGTTGCAGGTTGCGGCAACTGTTTTGTCGCAGTCTCGCAGTCTTCATACATATGTACATGTCATGGCGAGCAACGGTGAGCAACTATCTCCTGATGGCGTTCATTCCGGAATTCCAGCCATAGATTTCGAAGAGGTAGCAATGGTTTGTGTTTATAATCAGACGTTGAAAAAATGCACGAAAGAGATGTTGCTTTACATTGTGAGGGTACATCCCATTAGCCTCTCACTACTCGCTAGGTAGGTCCTTAGAATAGTTTTGCACGAAATAACTATTTTTAGTATAAAAAAACTTGCCTAATAATCTATTTTACAATTGATTCGAAATACCAGGAATACTGATATACTTACCAAAATAAAAGACAAATATGGTAATCGTCCCATACGAGGAAAAAGTTTCATTATACGTAATTATAATTTTAAATGCAGTATTTTCCATTACCCCCGAATGCAAAGAGTTTTTCCAAAAAATAATCGTGTTTGGCGTGGTCAGCTATTCTAAAATTTTACCTATACGTATTTTTGTATTTGCCAGAAAACATCAGTATTATTCTCTTTTTTCCTCCTCAAAACTGTGGGGGGGGGGGGGGTTGAACACACTAAAGACTAAACCCTCCCCGCATATTGACAAGTACAAGTAGTATGAACCATATTTTAAAAACAAAGTTGGTCAAGTTTTTAGTTTGAAATAGCGCCTCCGCGCTCAAAAAGAAGATGGAGAGATATGTAATTAAGAATGTTAAATGAGCGCGCTAATATTTTAAAGCGATAAAATCGATGGGAAAAATTGTGAAAATGTTTAATAAAAGACGACTCGTTTCAAATAGAGCAAAAATCTCGTTGAAGGCATCTTAACCTTTCCCATACCATGCTAAAAATACCCTCGACAAACCGTCATGTAACACAGCGTTACTGTATTGGGTTTGGAAATTATTTCGAGTTTTTTGTAAAAATATTGATGTGAATATTTTTTATATGGCTTATATTAATTTATTGTAAGAAAAAAAACATTGATTTTGTGCTTAATAACGGAAATATTTAAAAAAATCATCATTCATAATAAATAATTAAATATTATTTGCAACGCCCAGTGAGGCGTGCGCTTGTGACAGCCGACCGCCTAGGGTCACGTTAGCATTCAGAGTAACACTATTGTTTCAAAAAGCCACATGTGGAATGCGCTAGGTACTGGTAAGGGCTGACACCGACCTACTATCATTTTTAAATATATTTACAAAAATACTTTATCGTAAAGAGTTTTTTTAATGTTTGATTATCTAATTTAATACCAGATTGAATGGTTTTAACACCACTTGCGTAGAGAAATAGATTACAAGAAAAATACAATACTTCAGAATACTCGAATTTTTAAAAAAAGTACAGTTTTACGCATAAGCAAACCACGAAAAAAATAATTTTACAATTATTTCGAAGTGAAAATTCTTCAGCACCGTTGTGATTTGAACCTGGTTGAAACGAAAAAGCGACACTAAAAAGAGACAAACACATGCATATGGCATTTATAGAGAATGAGTTAGAATAATCGGTCTCCTCTTTATGCGGTGCATCGTAGCCTCCCCACTCTTACCTACTTTAATTTTGTGAAGGTTTCGCTTCTACCGGTGTGAACTGCACACTTGTATTTTTATAATACTTGTATGTTTTAATATCTTTGAGAAATTTATTTATTATAGAAATTGTTAGAAGAAAGAATTTCCTTTTATGAGTGGAAATAGTTTACATAGCAAATTAAAAACATTTATTTGATAGAAACATAACGACAAAAACCAATTAGTAAATTCTTATTTAAACATTAATCTGACATGTTTATCATACCACAATGTAATTAAAAATGTTAGTGTAAAAGACATATATTTTTTTTACATTAACTCCACACAGGAGGCCCTGAGGAAAAAAATTCCCTCAGGGCCTATGTCATCTGAGATGCTGTGTAGAGGGTCGTTTTGAAGAGAGGAATGAATGAACATTGGTCTTGAAGAGACCCATGTTGTAGGAAGGAAGAAACACAGAGGTCGGCAAATCGTTCCACAGCCGAGCTGTTGAACACAGGAACGAGTCGAAGAAACGACCCGTTCTCATGTGACAAATGTCAACCGTGTTCATATGTTGGGCACGTGTTTGGCGAGTTTTCCGACTGTGCACCGGTGCCGAAGGGATCAATGACGCTAGTTCCTCGGAGCATCTTCCATTGTAATACCGGTAGAATAAGGATAGAATTCCAACCCGACGCCTGTGCTCTAAAGATTGCAATCCGTCTGTTAAGATGGGAGAATCTATCAAACGGACCGCCCGTTTTTGCACAGAGTCGAAGGTATTTTTAGATATATGAAACACTTCTTTTTTTCTACAAAAAAGCAAAACAAAGGCTTTGTTATTATATTTACCTACACATGTAATGCATTTGTCTATAGTCTATAGCCTATAGCAAATCTACAATAAATCGTAAAATTAGTAGTGCAGATAAACAGTTTTTTTTTTTTTTAAATTAGCTCCACACATGAGGCCCTGAGGAAAAAACTTCGCCTCAGGGCCTATGTCATCTTTGGGGACGCAATGTGGAGGCTCTTTTTAGGAAATGGAGGGATATGAATCCGGGGTTCAGTATGTCCAGGGGTGACGGACGTATAAATCCAACCCTCCATCAGTGGCGCAAGGTGCTGTTCCGAGAGAGTCCTGCTGGAGAGGTCAAAGGGTCTCCCTCAACCGGTCTCTCCCAACCCGGCCAGCCACGCAGAGCCAGTTGGTAGACAGACGTATCCGCTGCCAAGATCCGCAAGCAAACCTTCCCCATGAACCTGGGCACCCCTGCTTAGTCACCAAACGTAGCAAACTACTTGAGGTCACGTATGGCAGAAGTGTTTGTTATCCAATAAATGGTTTCCGGGGCGGCGGCATGCCGTTATTATGAAAAAAATGCAATTTAGAAAATGATCGAAATAGAAAGTTAAACAAAGACACTTTGAGCGTTCTAAAATAGTAAAAAAATTATATTTAAAAATATTCTAAGAATCCTAACATTCGTTGCAAATTGTACCGTCAATTCGTTGAAAACTAACCGTCTATATTTATTGCTACTTCCTTCCATGTAATAATCATTTGTAAAGATGTCACTTAACTACTGTTTCAATGGAAAGAAATTAAATCATAATTTTGAAAGTTTTAATTTTTGGAGATCCCTCGAAAACACCCATATCTATGGTGAATTTTGTGACGACATCTACTAAAATAACGATTCACTATTTTATGATTGTTATGTTGGTTTTCTTGAATCTCACATAGATTTGCGCAGGCGCGCGGCCATCTTGTTTATTATAACGCGTTGATTGGCTAATGGCTTATTTATTGCAAATGGCGAAATCAAATTCTTTGCAAAACAATGAATGACGTTCATGAATAATACTTGCAGTTTTATGTTTTTGATGATAATTTTCGTTTAAATGATTAATTCACTGTGATATTAGTGTAATTCAGCATAAGTACCAATGCTGCCTTTACTTTTTTTCAGTTTTAGTCCTTAAATAATGTTTAGTTGGTGATTTAGTTTCGTTCGGTTTTTAGGTTACTGACATTACATAATCAAAGGTTACTTCTCTATAATTTTTATGACTTTTCCGCGTGAATTTAATAAAACTTCCATAAAAGTAATATTATTTGATAATGTAAAAGCCTTGTGCATGTGTAAATAAATACAAATTCGAGAAATCAACGCATTAATTGCGTAAAACCGAGTCCAAGATGTCGGATTTTTTCAGTTATTTTTTCGGAATTATTATAATATTTTTTTATCGTTTTTAATTGTATGAACGAGATAAAAAGTGAAGTGACAGTTTTATTCCAAATTCATAAAGTAAGAAAACTGTTTTTTTTTAATTTTGAATTTTCCTAATTTTTTCGATCATTTAATAGAATATATTTACAGTCGGCTGTTTTTTTTTTTAATTTTTTCATTTTGAAACTTAAAATTCTGCATTTTTCAAACACAATCGTATATGTCAGATACAAAATTCTAAAAGGCAATTCTATTAACTTCCTATAAAGGTATATGCTTTTACGACATCTTCAAAAATAAGAAATATATAGAACATTCGTTTGTGTCATACCTAAATTCCCATACAAATGACGTACAGCATAAATAAACCAGTCATTACCGTGACTACCATCGTGACGTCACCACAGAGCATTACACAGCATACCAACCTGACGCTGTGTTTTAACGAGAATATTAAAAATGCACTTTTAAATATTTTTTTAAAAACTGTACGTTTAATATTATTAAATAAAAGTTATATATTCAGAATCAACGTTTATTGGTCTATATGAACATATTTTTTTAAAGCTATAATATTTTTCACTGGAGTTCCTTATTGTATTTTGGTTGAAGTATAGTCTTCGATACCGAAATTACATCATGCCGTGCTGAGTAGATAGGACATACCACCAAAACCCTCTGTCTCGACACACACTCCTTGCTTCATTCGCATTCATAAATCGTATAATACAGATACATCTGAATAAATAGATGCTTGGATGCGTTACGGTGCACTCTATCGGAGGACTACAGCGAGGTAAAAGATACATTCAAACGTACTCTCTTTAAAATGATTTATCTGTATATTTCTATTATTCTATCTCTTGGCGTGGCCCGACTGAAAGTATTTGATTCACTTGATCATGCCATGACTGTCTTGGCTTTCTCTGACTTCTTCCACAATTCACTTCGCGTCATATATTCCTTTTTTAATGCCCTAACTAACTAAGCGTACCTTTCAATCCTACCCATCAAGTGCACTAGAGGTGATTTATCACATATATTTTTATATTTATCACATTTATCATATTTATTGTATTTATAGAAGTGGTGCTATAAAAAGGTGAAAATTATTATAATTTTTATCGGCCTCGTATTCCTTCCAGATCTCCACAATTTAACATGGCCATACCCATAATTTTACTATATGGTTTTACAACACATAGGTACATATCAGGAATCTCATTTATACAGCATATCTACATTCATTCTTCCTCTGCCAGTTCAATGCCTCACGTTTCAATTTGGGAGGTGGGTATGGGTATCGCCGCCCCGGGAACTATTATTAGATAACCAAAACCTCTGTCATGGGTTATCCCAAGTAGTTCACTACGTTTGGTGACTTAGTAGGGGTACCCAGATTCATGGGTTGAGGTTTTTCCGGGTCTTGGCGGCGAATTTATCTGCCTACCAGCTGCATGGCAGGCCGGATCGAGAGAGAATGGTTGAGGGAGTATCTTTGACTTCTCCAGCTGTTATCTCTCGGAACATCGCCTTGCACCGCAGTGGAAGTGATGGATTAATACGTCCGTCACTCCTGGACACACTGACACCCAGATTCCTACCGTCTCTTATAACATTTTCCTTTCCTGAACTTCCTTACCTTCCTTTCCTAAACAGACCCCCCACAGGTCATCCCCAAAGATGACATAGGCCCTGAGGGGAATTATTTACCTCAGGGCCTCCTGTATGGAGCCAATGTAAAAAAAACACTGCATTGTCTTACATCCTTGAAAATCAAGTCTTCCACGAAAATATTATTTGATTTAATATTATAGAAAAAAAACTATTTATCGTAAAAAACAACGAATGTTCAACCTGTGGAAGTGTTATTCTTGTGAATTCTTCGATTTTAAGCATATTTTTATAGTAATAAACTTATCATCCATAATAATTGTTTCTCATACAAAAGTACCACAGTGATGTTTACGGCAGCAAGTGCGTTCATTGGCTGCGTTTGATTATGAGCTCATTGTTCCGGGCTCCAATTGGTTGTTAAGTGTTGTGAACTTTGAATACTTTCATCACAAATCGAAACTAATTGTATTTTGAAGAAAAATACTTTTTTAACATTGAACTGAAGTTACATATGTGTAATAATTATGGGGAAAAAAAAGAACTCTGTTAAAAGCCCTATTATTGCTTCCCCTTACACCTCCCAATCTGAAGAATCGGACTCAGACGCTGAGGAGATTGAAGCCGAAACCAACCCTGACCTTAGTCATGTATCAGGACACCAGACATTATCCGGTACCCAAATTGCCCTAAAAGCCCTACAGGACGCTTTGGCTGAAAAACCATCCAAAGTCTCCAAAGAGCAGCAGCTCAAAGTATCAAGAAACGTGACAAATGTTCTCGGCTCCGTTGCACAACTTTTGCTAGAGAAGGAAGAACTTAGAGGAGACCTAAATTCGGCTCTAGCTAACATCAAGGTCTTGCAAGCGGAGAAGAAAATGGCGGAAAACTATGCAAAGCAGCTGCTGGATAAAATACAACAGCTTGAGTCAGATCTGGGTCCAGTAATGCGCCGAGTGGCTGATGCGACAGAGGCTAGCCTTTCTTTCGCTGAAGTCACAAAGAAAAAACTCCCAGTGCCCCCGCCACTCACTCGTACCAGCATCAAAATAGGGAAACCAAGACCATCTGTATGTTTTTTTCCAAAACTACCGGGGGTTGATGATAGCGATGGCACAAAAAAAATAATTAAGGACATTGTTAAGCCATCGCAGTTAGGAATAAGGATAACGGGAGTAAAAAATATCAAAAACAAAGGAGTCATTATCCACACTGCCAGCAGCCAGGAACAAGAAAGGCTTTTAAATGATCCTGTTATATGCAGCTCCGACTTGCTGAGTGCCCGTCTTCCAATTAAGAGGCAGCCTAGAATGATATTCTTTAATGTGCCCCGTGAACTTACGGACGAGAACTTTTTAGAGAAGGCCCTCTCCGGAATCTCTGATTCTAATGACTTCAAAGAGTGTGCATCCAAGTGCAAACTAAGTCATATGGCTGGAGCTCGAACCGGACCGTCTTGCCACAGAGTGTACTCGGTGCCTGCTAACATTCGTCATGCATTGGTGGAACAAGGACGTGTATTTGTGGACTGGACCGTTTGCGGTGTGCGTGACTTTGTTGGACTTACAGTGTGTCTGAATTGCCAAATGGTCGGACATTCGCACAAGTATTGCAAAGATACAAAGAGATGCTCCCACTGCGGTGTAGAAGGACACGCGCGTGAGGCCTGCCCCGCTGCTGCTGCAGCACCCAGTTGCGCCACATGCGCACGTTTTGGAAAGCCTGCAGCTTCACGTGCCCACCCCACCGGAGATAAGGACTGCCCGGCCTACAAAGCAGCACTATTGAAGGACCTCTCCACCATTGACTATGGCATCTAACCATACCGAAATAGATGGCGAGGTACTTGCTGTTGATGCATTAAATATATTATATCAAAATGTGAGGGGTATTCGAACAAAGACCGTAAGTGTGCGCAATAATATTTTAATCAATAATTATGACATTATTTGTTTTTCCGAAACATGGCTGAACTCAACAGTATTTAGTGAAGAATTGTTTGATGATAGATATGTAATATTTAGAAGAGATCGTGAGTCAACCAAATCTGTGTCTAAAGAAGGTGGCGGAGTTCTAGCCGCCGTTTCTAAAAAACTTCTTGTGTCAAGAAAAACGGAGTGGGAGAGTGACAATGAAGATTTGTGGCTTGTAATTAAGTCTCGTTCCAACTCGCTCATCTTTATATGCATCCTCTATATTCCTCCTAGTGTAACCGTTGATAATTATTGTAAACATATTGAAAAATTACAGGATCTGTATTTAAAGTTTTCAACTTCCAATTCGCAGTTTATTTTTGTTGGTGATTTTAATTTGCCCGAAATTAAATGGATACCTGACAATTCATTCAAAAATAATGTACTTTCCCCTTCTAATTATAAAAGCATGAAAGCACATAGTCTTGTCAATCTCTCATCAATTTGCAATTTGTATCAATTCAATTATGTACTAAATAGAAATGAAAATTTATTGGATCTTGTTTTTTCAGATAAAGTTAACATTGATATACATATAGCACCAGGTTTAACCAAATTGGATCAATATCACCCTTCATTTGAAATTATAGTGAAACAAAATAAAGATCAATTCTTAGAAATGAATAGAAGCGATTCAAAATATAACTTCAGGAAGGGAAACTTTGATGAATGTCGACAGGATCTATTGTCTGTTAATTGGATAACTCTCTTTAAAAATAAAAATGTGAATAGCATGGTAATCTTATTATATGAAAAATTGTGGGAAATTATTGACAAATACTTTAAAAAATATGGTACTCAAACAAAAAATCAATATCCTGTCTGGTTTAATCAGCAATTGATTGCTCTTCTTAAGAAAAAAAACAAAGTTAGACTTAAGGTAAAAAAACATGGTTATGAGTCAGATTATAGGGAATTCTCTTATTTAAGGAAATTTACAAAAAAAATACAAAGCGAATGTTATAAATCATATATCAACTCTGTCGAAAGTGGTCTGCAAGGTAACATAAAGTTATTCTGGTCGTACTCAAAATCATTACGAAAAAATAACTGTATTCCTAAAGTAATGCATCTTGACGATATTTCCGCGAATGACGGTGAAAACATAGCAAACATATTCTCTAAATATTTTTCATCTGTTTATACCAAGTCGGAATCATCTACTAATGATTCAATGCCAAACATAACTGAACACAATCAAAGCAATTTGGGTAAAATACATATTAGTGCAGATGAAATAAAATGTTTTTTGAGTAAAATAGATCCCAGTAAGGGCCCAGGACCTGATAAAATTCCTCCTTTCTTTGTTAGTTGCTGTGCAGACTCTTTATGTTTACCGCTTTTTATAATTTTTAATGCATCCCTTACCACGGGAACTTTTCCCGATCTGTGGAAAAAAGCACACGTGGTCCCAGTATTAAAATCGGGAGACCCATCTTTAATAAAAAATTATAGGCCCATCAGTATACTATCCTGTTTTGCTAAAGTTTTTGAATCTCTGATATATAAAAGTATTTTTTCACATTTTAAACCCCTTCTCTGCACTAGGCAACATGGGTTTGTTCCTCAAAGATCAATCAACTCAAATCTTTTGGAATTTTGTAATTATGTTTGTAATTCTTTTAATGAAAGATTACAAGTAGATACAATTTATACTGATTTCCAAAAAGCTTTTGATAGAGTTAACCACTCCATCTTACTAAAAAAACTTGAACAAATTGGAATACATGGAGACCTATTACGCTGGGTGAAATCATATTTGTATAACAGAACTCAATTAGTTCTTATTAATGGATACAAATCATCCCCTATAATTGTAACTTCTGGTGTACCACAGGGTTCAAATCTTGGCCCCCTGCTTTTTCTTATATTCATAAATGACCTTGGCTCAAAATTAAACTGTGATTATGCTTTTTTCGCCGATGATCTTAAAATTTTTCGTAAAATTAAGTCTGTTTCCGATCATCAGCTGCTTCAAAATGACCTCGACACACTCAATAACTGGTGTACTGTCAATGATATGCACTTAAATGTTGAAAAATGTTACATTTTAAACTTTACTAGAAATAGAATTATAAAAGATTTTTCTTATGTTATCAATAATATTATTCTCAAAAAAGTTTCTTCAATAAGGGATCTAGGAATCACTCTTGATTCTAAATTCATATTTGATGTACATATTAACAACATTAAGTGCAAATCATTAAAAATGATGGGATTTATTCACAGAATATGTAAACCTTTCAAAGATCCTCAATCAATTCTAACACTTTACAATGCCTTAATTAGAAGTAAACTTGAATATGGAAGCACTATTTGGAATCCACATTACTGCAAATATGAAAACATTGTAGAATCAGTTCAAAAAAAATTACTAAGAATGTTATCCTTCAAATGTGGACTACACGACCATCTCAGATCATACGATGTACGTCGTGATTACTTCAAGATTGATACACTTAAAACTAGAAGGCAATTGACTGATCTAATATGTTTACATAAAATTATTCACGGCCATCTTGATACTAATTTATGTCTTAACAGTATTAAAATTAATGTCCCCAATTCCCATTGTTTAAGACGCCATAACATTTTTCATATTAATATATTTAAAAATAATATCGCCTACTTCAGCCCTCTGACCCAGATGTGTCGACTGTATAACAAGATAGAGTGCGCTGATGTGGATATTTTCATTGATAATTTGTACAGTTTTAAAAAAAAAGTTCTAGCGCTGTTAAAAAGTACTAACTAATTACATTGTGTGAATTGTCCCTCTATGCATGCTTGCGTATTTCATATGTCTTTTACCACTCATTGTAATGTGTTACTTGAGTGACCTTGTATATAATTCTGTATTTTAATTTGTGATGTTTTTGTTTTTCTAATTGTATTTATTTGTATTTAATTGTACGTAATTGTAGATTTTTATAATTGTATAATAACTGAGTTTTATAAGTGGATTGTTCTCATGTAAATGTAAACATCTGTAAAACCCAGTATAAATAAATAAATAAATAAATAAATAAATAAAAATAAAATTAAATAATACCTATAAACATTTATTATGAACTAATGTGACATGACCCTGCAAATAACCCAAAACCCATAAAACTAAGCAAAAAACATCCCCCTTGTCCAATTGCCTACACTCGTCCCATGTGGTCGTCAATTTTAAGGAAATATGCAGAAAGGGATTAAAAAATTAATCTGGTTTGAGGCTAAGATGGTCGGTCGGCCGAACCTTCCGATGTGTTTCCTTATTTTTTTGTGGCTCTTTTTTTAATGTAAACAGAAAGTCTAGCAACTTAAGTTTTTGGCAGTAAGATAATTAATATTGTCATCTCTGTTTTTAGACATTTCAAATTAATGCACTAGAAAGAGACGACACACGTAATATCATGTCAACTTTGAGAAGTAAAATAGTCTCTACATATAGGCAAAATATTTAAACGTTTTATTTTACATCTCTTTTTGTTATACATAACTAAAAAGAGATCGTAATATTGCACGTAGGTTTATGAGGTTGGAATGAATTAATGTTTTGTTTTCTCTGTTATTCCCATATAAATTTGAAATTTGTTGTCTCTATCTGACACAGAAATGCGTCGATATTTAGGAAAACATTTTTATCATTTTATACAGAATCATTACAATTTTTTAAGTATTTTTCACGAATGTAAAAATATATTTTTTAGGAATACCTAAAATGAAGGTTTAATGATTAACATATTTAAGGAGTTATTGATGTTTTAAAGAGCGTTGTAAACTAAAATCGCACCGCGGAAACGGGAGTGTTTTAAGAAACATTGTGAATTTGTTCACAACTATAATTGTAAAATAACTGAAACAATAGTGTTTATAATACTCTTCGGAGCATACTTTGCGATTTTTTTCTATCGAGGGAATTTCATATAATTTGATATTATCTTCAAAAATAACATATATTTATTTTTAAGAGCTTAAAAACTTCAAATGGAGATATGTAAGAAATCGGTAGAAATTCGGGTAGCGGCGACAAACCTCAGAACGCGGCATGATGGTTTCCGTTGCATGAAACTGAAGTTTCTGGTGTGCGTCTTGCGCATAGGTAGAGGCAAGTGGAGGCATAATAAATAAGACTCCAGGTACTAATATCTACAGCCTGTATGTCGGACGAATATCTACAGTTCATAGGTTGGATAAATATCTATGAACTTCAGAGTGAGGACTAATATCTACAGAGCTAAGGTAGGACTCATATCTATGACGGTCCCAGTGGTGACTAATATCTATGGAGCGTAGGTGGGACTAATATCTACAGAGTGCAGCTGAGCAAGAGGTTGTACGGAAAATCATAAATTACTTCAATTAAGTAATACTAACCTATCCTAACCTAACCTAACCTTACTTAACATAAATTACGTTTTTTAAACTGCATTCGCAATATTACGTTATTCTAATATGCTACACATAATTGCAAATCCAACTTCTGCCAGTGCTGTAGATATTCGTCCTCACTTTGGTTCTCATAGATATTAGTCAGCAGTTTGAGCTGTAGATATTCGTCCTCACTTTGGTTCTCATATTAGTCCGATTTGTTCAGTTTTTGGAATTCCTGTAGATATTAGTAGACGCCTCCATAAATAATACTAGCTGGTTACCGGCATGCGTTGCTATGCCATTCAGAGAAATAAATTGATTCTCCCTGCATGTCCTTTCCCGTGCATCTCCGTTCCCTTCCACCTCCCCCGTTCCCCTTCCTCCTGCCTTTCCTCCTGCCGCTAAAATACATGAAATACACACATTTTCATTTACTTATACAAATTTCATAACGCCAGAGCTTACCATTATAATATACATATAGCCCATAGGTATGTTATTCTGACGTATGAGCTATATTATTGTAAAGTTTAATTTGTAAAGTTTCAATCCATTCGGTAGTTTTTTGCGTGAAAGAGTACCTACCTAACCAATCCATACAAACTTTCGCGTTTATAATATTAGTAAAATGGTGACCGGACAGCGGACAGCGTATTTCCAAAAACCATACCGGTTCAGTCGTTTACATTTTCAATATCAAAATTTAAATATTTAGAAATAAAATTATTAATTTCTAATATGCACATCGGAAAGATTATTTTATCTAAATTTTATAACATTTCTTTTGCAAAGTAATAAAAAATAACCAATATGGGGGCATCTTCTTCCAATTTTTCTTGGGGGTTTTTCTTCCAATCTAGACCCCCCCCCCTCCCCCTCGGTGAGATAAATTTGGGCCAATCCGTATATTTTTTCAAGTAATGTGAGATTTTGCTGGACCCCCCTCCCACCGCCCCCTTTTGTGCTCACGTAATTAATTGATGCCCCCTATAGAGGTGTATTTAAAATGGTTCCATACCAACTCAGAACCACCTCAGAAAGGTCATTAAAAGCTAAGAAAAAAATATTTTTAAAATAGCCGGTAACCCTAACCTAACTTAACCTATTGAACCATTTTTTATATTTTTTTATCATCACTCTTTGACCTTTATGAGGTGGTTCTGAGTTGGTTTCATTCTGAGTTGGCCGGTCACCATTTAAAATGTATATTGTCGCTGCCGCGACTGAACCGGTATTGGAATAACGCGATCGGAGAACTCAGAAACATGCACTTTAACACCTCCTTCGAAAAGTTATTAGAAGTGATGAAAAAAAAATTAAAAACTGAAATAGGTTACGATAGTTTAGGTTATGGGCTATTTTTCAATTTTTTTAAAAATAATTTTGGCTTTTCAAAGGGGTGTTGAAATTGCATTATTCTGAGTTGTCATGGCATGGAACCATAAATATATATGTAGGTTATAAAATTATCTTCAACCCCGTTATTCCGCTCGGGAACTAACCAAACCTTCGGAATTTCGGAACCTTCGAACCTCTTTCGTCCGTGAATCGAACCACATTTTCGTCAAGTAAAAAAGCCCAACCTTGCGTCGAGCGGCCTGAAAACTTTGCCAAAAAGTCGATTATTTTCTGTAATCTGTATGAACGGTTCCCTAATGATTTCCCTTTTGGATAAATATTATTTTGATTGAACTGTAGCGTCATCCGCAACCAAAATATCCGGCTATTTCTATTTGTGACGCGAGAGTAGTCACGAAATCTGGCAGTAAAATTGCACTTGCGGTAAGTAGATCAGTCGCATAATAAACCAATCATCGAGTCGCGCGCCATCCCGCGGTGCGGTATCTGTCAGTTTGCCCGTTCATAACTAAACAAACATCCAAATAATACTTTTCAAACCCTGCAAAGTAAATCAATTCACCAAAAAATCTTATTTTCAAGGGTTTTATATACCATTTATTGATTATCTCGAGTCGTAAGTGTAATATTTGAAAAAGCCAGTGAAAAGTGACAGTCTACGACATCCTTCAATATGTCGATCAAAATATCAGTCAATGTGTCAGAAGAAGACAAACATACAAATGATGTTGTGGCGTTGGCATATTACGCTGGAAAAGTCTACAGCGGGGCGGATGACGGCAAAATAAAAGTAAGCGTGATGTGTCAAGATGTACTTATACAAAATTATATCCATCAACATACCGAAGGATGCCCGATTTATTCTGGAACTGTTCTTGATCTACATCTAAATAATACGAAGGAACAAGATCTAGAACAGCAAGGACTAGAATTTTTGCAGATGCTCTAGGGATGTTTAGATCAGGCCAGCGAATGCTCATTGCTCATTATTCGACAGTCAGTGGTAGTGTTCACCTTACCATGTCCTACAATGAGAGCGATATTGTGATTTCAAGAGCTGCATTTGTCGTTATGACTCATTTATCGAAAAAGAATAGAAGGAAGAGACTTTTTTTTATTTTATAATTTCCATTAGTTTGATCCCACAGATATCTGAAATTTTTGGTACCTTTCATTTGTAGAAACTTTTAGTACAAACAGGTCGACGCACGTTACAAGAACACTTTGAAGTAACTGCCTCGAGGAGCGATCGCGCCCGGTCAAAAAGGAATGTTCGGGCGCAGTGACGGCGTTTACTTCAAATGAACGAGCATTCTACTAAATTTCAACCAAGCACTCTGAGCACCGAAAGAATGCTCTATAACTGTTTACACCAAAATAAATTGCAAGAGCAGACTAGAATGAGCATTTGCTCGTTTGGTCTAAATCTACCTTAGGGCAACATGCTCGGTTGACATTTATTTAGACAGTTTAGTGGACGGTACTTTACTATACTTTATGGTACCTGTCCTCTAATCTTCAATGAAGAATCCTTCTCAATGAGTACTCCATCAGTAAGTATTGCTCTGTGTGAGTATGTCAGATGGGTTGAAGTATCACAGCTCCAAGTAAATTGAATGAGTCGATACTAAGGCTGAGCGCTCACTAGGCAGCCTGCACAGCATACCTGATCTTCAAATTTGTATGATCCTTGACTGCGGGAGCCAGTCGAATCATGGCGATTTTGCAAGCCCGAGCCGAGCCACGAATTATGGGAAATGAACGAAGTAACTACCGCAAAAGGCGTAAAACGCCGCATGGAGTTGCTTCGTTCCTTTCCCATAATTCGTGGCTGGGCATGAAGAAAAAAAACTTGAGCTTCCACGAACAGCATGGTCACCCCAAAGCGTTGACATGGTAAGGCTTTCTGTTTTGCGATCCCCTCAGCGCTCTGCCCGCAAACATGTTGCTCATTCTGTGAGGCGAATCCTTCATGAAGAACTAAAAGTTCATCCCTACAAATTTTGCTTTGGTGCATGATTTTGTTGCCCGAGAAAATGCATGCGAGGCGAGTTCGATTAACGCTGTGTATGGATGCCATCTTCCTGATATCATCTTTAAAACTGTGTAAACATAAAATTTAAATGTTGTAATTAATGCTGTTTAACGAATTAAATATAGCATTAATCGAGTTCCTAAATGAGCAAGTTGCTCTGCCCCACCGCGTGCAAAAGCTTTTTCAGAGACTTATACATATTCCGTAAAGTGTTTTATGCACACTAACTAGATTTATATCCATAAAAAAATCTGACCAAATAAAACAAGTTTTGTTGATTTACAATCATTTTATAAAAATAAAGTTATAGACGATACTTTCAAAAAATCTATCTGTATTATTGACACATGTTTCAGATCTGGGATGAAGATCTTAAGCTTATCAAAGAAATATCCGCACACCCTGTCAACGTGTACAGCCTGGCCGTGGCTCCTCCGACTGGCGAAGGCAGTACAGCCACTCTGTACTCTTCATCCAACGATGGGACCATCAAGGCCTGGTGTGCCGACACGGGGGACTTCAAGAAAGACCTGATCAACTATGAGAACGAAGTGCAGGTCCTGTATGTTAATAAAGGAACCTTGTATGCGGGAGATGATAAAGGAAGTGTAAGTGGCACTTTTTTTTTAATACTTGCCGGAAAATAGATTTGTGATTTTTTTTTGACAATGGCTCCGCACAGACAGCCCTGAGGAAAATAAATTTCCTCAGGGCCTATGCCATCTTTGTGGATGCTGTGTGGAGGGTCTTTTTTAGGGAAAAGAAGGAAAGGAAATTCTGGGAAGGAAAAAAGTATGAGGGGTGAATATGAATCTGGGGGTCAATGTGTCCAGGAGTGACGGACGTATGGATCGATCCCTCCCACTACCATACAAGACGATGGGACGAGAAAGTCCGTCTGGAGAGGTCTAGGTTAGGTCTCCCTCAACCAGTCTCTCCCGATACCGCCACGCAGTAGGTGGGTAAACGCATTAGCCATCACATAGACAAACCTCACCCCATGAACCCAGGCATCCCTGCTAAGTCACCAAACATAACTAATTACTTGGGATGACCTATGGCAGAAGTGTGGGTTAACCCATAAATGGTTTCATACCCTGCTTCCAAATTGTGTTTTGATGAAAATCAGTTAAAAAAATGTGAATCACCTATCGTCATTAGCTGACGTGTGATGCAAGTATAGAAGTGTTCGCATTGTCTACAAACGTATATATGTATTCAACTACATACATTATATCACATCTCCTCTAAAATAATGTCAATAGTCGTATTGTTGTATCACAGCTCACATCTCCTTTAACTTGTTGTGTGCCGAATGTGGCCACATATGCTTGAAATATTGTCACCCGGATGACAATCGGCACTCAAATGATTAAAACAATGTCAATAGTCGTAGTGTTGTATCACATCTTCTCTAAAACCATATCAATAGTCGTAGTGTTTTATCACATCTTCTCTAAAACAATGTCTCTAGACACTGTCCGTGAATATGTTAAAGGAGAGACAAACGTTCGCAAGCCACTAATAACCAATTTTTTTAAATTCCTCCTACCTCCATTATTATAAGAGGAAAAGTTGATTGCGCAATGATGGAGGACCTAGCTAACAGAATATTGAACCCGCGACATCAGGGCGGGAACCCGGTGTATTGTCGACTTAGCTACCAGTCAAATACAATTAACCTTTAGACGCCCATTTGCGTCGTTCAATACCCAATATCCCATACGGGACCGATGATTATGGTGCAAATTTCATAAAAAAATGCTCGGGCAATGGACTACCTTTATTGCATGCGGCGCATGAGTGTTTAAAGAAACCTTTAGATGCTCAGTGGTCCTATACGAGACCGCTGATTTGTGTCGTTGAATGCCCAACGGTCCTGTACGGGACCGGTGATTATGGTACAAATATTTCACAAAAAATGCTTGGGCAGTGGGCTACCTTTTTTGCAGACGGCGCACGGGTGTTTAAAGGTTAAGTTGTCGATATCGACTGCTTATAGCAATCTATCCCTCAGCCTTATTGATTTTTACACCACAAGTTCGACTTTTGCCCCTTCTGAGTTTAGTATTAAATTATTGAATTACAATATTATTTCTGTTTTCAGGTTGGTGTTTTTGTCAATGATAAACTTAAATTAATATTCAATCTGTTAGAGGAAATCAAAGATCTTGTTGTGGATGGAAACCTGATGTATACAGTTAGAGATTTGGATCTTGTCATCACAGAATTTATGTCAGGTAAATAATCACATTTTTATTTAAATTAAATCAACGTTCACAGTTTACATTGCTTCAATTTATATTAAATAATAATTTTATAAGAAGTGATTAATGATTTTCAAGGCTAAAAGTATTGTTGTGACTTATTTTTGGATTATTATGGCATTTTGCATTATCTCCTTCTTTAGCTAACATTTCGGACGTTACAGTGTCCATCATATAATTACACATCTTTTTTTAAATGTAAATACCACACAAGAGTCCCAGCTGCTCTCAACCGTCTGGAGCCAGTGAGACTATGGCATCCCCAATTGGGGTATGTTGTGAGGCTGAAGGTAGTGGGGAGGGGAAGGATATAGAGAAGAAGAAGGTGAGGAAGTACCTGGCTATTATGATCTGGTCACCAAACAGAGCTAAAGCCATTTCAAGCAACATTTTATACAAAAGTATCTTCCACTGTGGAATGATGATGGAACTCTGCCCTGATGATGGACAGTGTAATGCTGTCTAAAACGTTGACTAAAGAAGGTAGCGCAAAACAGCATCATAACCCAAAAATAAATCACGATAAATAATTTTATAACATTGAAATTTAGAAACCTTGCGGTGGAAAATTATTATAAAAAAATAATTTTCTCATTTCGTATACAACTCTCTTTTTAAAGGCAGCATAAGAACCAAGGATTACCTAAATATCATAATATTTATGTATATGTAGATATATCAATGATAATTCACAATTTAGTAAGTGACTTCGTTTTTATGCCCACTGCCCAAGGATTTTTTGTGAAATATTATAATTATCATAATAATAAATCAGTGTAATCCAATAGGGAAATGCACCATAACCGACGGTCCCGTACGGCACCGATGGACATTGAATGATGCAAATCTGCGGTACCGTATAGGGCCACTGGTCGTCTAAAGGTTAAGATAGATGATTGCAAAAAAACAATTTCACTGTTTAACTTTTGAGTCGATCCAACCGGAAGGTGCCTGGCTACTCCAACAATTTTGCTAATATGTTCCTGCTTTTAATATTTTAGAAGAGAGTACCCGATACATGACTCGACAGACCTTGGTGGGAAAATCTCCAATCACATTAGCAGGAGACAAGCTCTGCTTTGCCAGTCGATGTGGAAAGAATATAATTTGTCACCATAATAATAAAGAAGACAAATTCAAGTTACTGTGTGAAGTTGAGGTAAGAAATATTTTACATACTAAATTGAGCTATTCCTCAGTATTATGTATTAACCTCTCATCTGTGGCTGATTTTAACCCTTATGTATACAGAAACTGTATGAAGGACAAGGTCAGAATCTCTTGAGCTAATATCAATTTGGGACCTATGTTCTATTTGATTATTGTAGTTAGCTAGTCTGAATGATTTTAAAAGAATTTTCTATTTTCCGGGTGGCTTTTGGCAGCTGTCAATGGCGAAAAAATCGATATTTTACATTTTCAAATGAGTGTAAAGGTAATTATTTCTTTGAAAAATCCTGCATCCTTTGAATTGTGATTTTTCATGTTGGGTATGTATTCGGGTTTGTGTAGAAATAATAAAATCAGTTTATATTTGTATGAATATATATTTTTTACAATTATTTCCAAAATGGGAGATTTTTAAAACTTTTTTTTTTAGTTAGTTAGTTAATTATTATTTTTAATTTATAAACTAACGTTTAAGACAAGATTTTTATGCATAGCACAAAGGGTAACAATTATTATAAGCAATAATTATCAGCCTGAAACACTCATCTACATTGAAAAAATCTTCCGAGAAAAGATACTGGGCGCCATCTTTTCTTGAAAGGTTTTTTTTAATGTAGATGAGTGTTTCAGGCTGATAATAATTATTGCTTATAATAATAGTTAGTTAGTTATTTTTTAAAAACCTCTTATGATAATTATTAACATGTAACATGCATGAATAATAAGATATATTATATGGTAAACAGAAAACAATTGCAAAAAAAACAATTGCTTTGTTTTTATATCAATATTTGACCAGAACTCATCTAGGTAATTTTCGCGAGGTTTTTCGAAAGACCATCCAACGTTCAACGGGTTAAACGTTTCCAACATGGCGCTTACGAGCATAATTATTGGTCAACGTGACAAACAAGTGTTGCCAAACCTAAACTAACTAGCGATACACTGTTTCTACGGACGGGTAGGCAGAGACAATGGACTGCCACACATCTCTCTTGCACACGTATCTTACCTCTTCATTCACATTCATGCATTATCGCATACTTGGGTACTCTTCTCTTCTCTTGACTCTTCACAAGATCCGACTCTAGTATTCTTTCAAACTTTGTCACTGATCACTCAGCCGAGTTCAGCACCTGCTGATATTTTACTTTTTAGTTGAAAAAAAAATGGTGACTATAAGGTCATGTATATTATTTACTCGAATAACCTCAGCAATCCATGGTTAAAATAATTCAGGTCATCTCTTAACACCCTGTATACATACCACCATTCTTTTTAACATTTTCAACCATACCTAATAAATTTAATATTTTCAGCCCTACATAATACACAGGGTCCGGAAACTCATAGTACAAGTGTGAAACTGGTGAATCTAAATTACTACAGAGAAAGCCAAAAAAAAAATTTTGATGATATAATTTTTTTTTAAATCGGCAGTTAAAGTGTTAAAAACTTACTAATAATTTGTTCATGACCCATCACCCTTGTTTCTGTTACTACTAAAACAAACACTCAATAAATAAATACTGACTTAACCACTCAGATATTTTGCGAAAATGCGAGTTTTTCGTCTTAAATGAAATGTCAGATGTAAAAAAACTTTGTGTTGTTTGCGCTTCACAATTAAAGCTCTAGAAATGAAACATTTCTGAACGTAGCCAAATACTAAAAACTGTTTTTGAAAGGTTATGAAATAAGCTTTCAAATTGTTATATTACAAATACATATTAACATTTGTAAATATTAAAATTTAGAATGCAAACATAAAAAAATATGTAAAAATAACTCACATGATGTTTTTATGTGAAAACGGTACTAAAATCACGGATTATGTAAAAAAACAATACTTATTCTATCATATAAATGTATAATAAACAATTTAGGCACCTCACTTTTTTATCATTTCATACAAGAATATTTTTAATAAAAAAATAACAATGTCTAACTGCGTGTAGGCGATTTTTCGGTCTACCGTGTATCTGACAGAATAGGTCTTTTTATGTATTTCTATGAACAACTTGAATAGCGATGGGTTAGCTTGATTTATTATCAACCTTCTACTTTTTGTTTTAAGGATGGCACTAGAACAATAACGGAGTTATAACGATTTCTGTGGAAACACACGTGTTGACGTGAAAACACGCTTATTGTACTTGACTGCTATTGTTGTATTATTGTGTATATCCGTTTACGTATCGGAGTGGCTAATAATTTTACACTAAAATAAACATTTCTAATGATGTTAATTTATTTTTTCAGGCTCACAATATGATAATCAACTCTCTGGCTTCCCAAAAGCGGGCCGACGGATCAGTGGTGCTGATCAGCGGTGCGTGGGACAAGGCGGTGAAGGTGTGGATAATCGATGAGAGCGGCAAGATAGAGTTGAAAGGCGACGTGGAATTTGGGCAGTGCGTCAACAAGATCTGTGTGGGGAAACAGGGGCAAGTCTTTATCGCCGGAAATGATGGGTCACTATGTCGCATCGACGTCTAATAATCAACACTGTTCCCTGTTTCTACCATTTGTATATTATGTAAAGACTGCATAGTTTTTAACGCTTTTCCCCAAATATGTTTGGCAAAATGAATTTTCTTGCGCTAACTATGTATTAGTACAAATTAACTTCCATTGACTTCAATATGACTTTATTATTAATTTTTTAATGGTTTTTTTTTCTTTTTACATAATTTATACATACATTGACAATTAATTATGTATTAAAACTCTAAGGACGGGTGGTTTCATAGAATTTGAACAATTCACCAAATTTAAAAGTTAAAATTCAAGTTCTGTGAAAGTTCCATTCAAGTTCTATTGTTATTTCATCGCGGGCCGGTTGTTTCACAGTTCTTGAATAATAGCAGAACTTGAATTTGACAAATCCTTCAAATTCTGTGAAACAAACCGTCCTTAGAGCCAGTTGTTTGATCTACATTTAAAATCGTCACAATTCAATGATACATGCTATTTTGATATTTGAGAGGTACCTGTTTGGTTGATTCAATGACTGTCAATTTTTACAGCACAACTGAACAAATAATCCAAAATAAAATTTGAGTATCCTTCAAATGTAAAAATATTCAAAATCGTGCTAATGGTCGGATTTAGATGATGTTTAAAATGATAGACGTCATGTTAAAAAACTGGCCCGTAGTTTTGACTAACCTTAACTCTTATTTTTATATATTTTTTTAATGTTTGAATTTGAAGGAATTAATACACCATTAATTTCAAGTTATGATTCAAATATTTTGATAACATTTTGTTTAGAAAAAAAATCTGGATTTATGGTTTAGACTTTTTCAATAAATTGTTGTGAAAAGGGATAAGAGGGTACCCGCTTTGAGTTTTGAACTATACCCGCCTGACTGCTAGCCAAACGTCTTACCTGCCAGACTAGAGATTAGTTGTTTTACAGCATTTGAAAATTATTGCTTTTATTTGTATGTACAAATTTCAGTACACCTCTAGAATTTCATTTTAGTTTCTTTTTGAATTTATTCATAGATATTAACTATTTTAAACCATAAGAAATGACTTGCCATGCATATGAAAGTTTAAGTTTATTATTAATTATATTTGAAATCAATGATTGATTTTTGATTTAAAAAATATCAATAAATGTGTACAATATTAGTCCTACGTAATATTGTGATCAATATTATTTTTTATACGCATAAAATAAAGAATGTGAAAAATTGTTTAACCCAATCAACTTTTTGTAAACAAGTTTGTAGCACAGCTGTGGCAATTTATTGTTTGGGATCAGAATTCAAAATTATAATAATAAATTACACCCAATTCACGCAGTGTGAAGATTAGGTCTATTTTTATGAGATGAGTTAAATTGCCAAACATTCAGTCAAAAATTTGTTGACCCTATCTACTCGGCTGTGCGTGTGCAATTTATCGGCGGCTATCCCCGTATGCGAATATCGCATAATTTAATGTCCAAAAGGTTTCATTAAAACACATACGTTGTGTTGAAACATGCGATAGATTGCATTGAAAAGGCTACAAATAATTAAATGGTGTCCAGAGATAAAAGATTTCTTGAACTGCATTAGTTTTTGTTTTCCATTCATATGACTTTTATTTTATCTAATATTTTAATGTTTTAGATGACGAATTCCTTATTGTAATTTTTATTTTCGATCAACATACCTAAAACGTGAATCTCTTATTTTCGAAATTTATGAATATCAATAAAGTAATCACTTATCAGTGTGCTTTCTCAGAGCTTATCATAAAAAAGTAATGTCAAATTGTAGAAAATCCTTGTATTGTTCTTAATATACCTTCTGTTCAGCGCCCTTGAGGTGATTTTTCACAAAAACGGCGCTATATAAATCGTCCAAATATTATTATTATTATTATTAATATTTTATAAAGCATTGCATGTTCTTTTTGACTCCATAACTTCAGTTACCTCTTTTGCCATGTTGTTTATTATTGAAACCAAGCCGTTTGTAGGATTTTGAAAATATTATTTGTTAAAATAAATTTTATACCAAAGATATAATAAACATTATTTCTTCTGAAAATTTAAAGGGTGCTTTTATTTCATGATCCACATCTTCTCCCTATAATTTTATTTGTGGTAAACAATGGGTGAGTGATAATAATGGATCAAGTCCATTAATATAGACACAGATATTTTGACCTAAATTGAAAAAAATTTTAAATCTATGGAAGTTTTCGCTGTAGCTATATAACTTGATCGTAGCTAAATTAATGAATTTAAATAAATTGTCTTCAGCCAAAAAAAATCAACACCAAACAATGTTACAAAACAATGTTAAGATGATGCCATAAGGCAAAAATCATATGTTTTTGTTTTGAAAATTTGATCGCTTAGAAGTATTATAGATGCTTCAATTAAATACTGCGTGTAGTAGCGATGTGTCAGTTCAGCTGGAATGGGCTCATGTGATCCGCTCCTTTGCGCATAAATATACTAACCCCCCTTTGCGGGAAGCGGTTCCTTCTGTTACTTTTGACAATGTCAAGGTATTGCTCTTTGCTGATTGCTGACATTAAGCAATACAAAAAAAAACTGATTCAAAGCATTGCCAAATATTAAAGATTGGTGCAAGCAAAATAATCTATTTTTAAAAATAATAAAAATCCTGTTTTAATAATCGGCGAAGCTTTAATTGAATATTCAAATAAAACCAGCCCTGCAGTCCTGGGTCCATTCGGAATTGGGCGGAGTAAGCTTTTTTGGGGTTTTGACCAATGAAAACCATAACCACAATTGAACCAATAAAAATGCACCTTTCAAAACGTGTAGCTTGCCACTATTTACCGGCGAGCGTGACGTCACCGGTAAAAGTACAATTTGGGAGACAAGAATGGGTAAGACGGATTGAGGGAGATCTTTTGACCTCTCCTGCCAGAATCTCTTGACCCATCGCCTTACACCACAGTTGGAGGGATGAATTCATAAGTCCGTCACTCTTGAACACACTGACTCCCAGATTCCTACCTACCCCTCATACCTATTTCCTTCCGGGAACTTAAAAAAATCCTCCATACAGGATCCCCTAAGATGACATAGGCCCTGAGGAAAGTTATTTTCCTCAGGGCCTGCCGTGTGGAGCTAATTTAAAAAAATACAAGCGTGTCGTTCACAAGTGGTAAAAGTGAAACCTTCAGAAAACTAAAGTAGACGAGAGTGAGGAGACTACGTTCACCGCACAAAGAGGAGACCGATTATTCTATCTCATTCTCTCGCTTGTAAATCCTAGAGATGTATGCGTTTGTCTCTTTTTAATAGGTATCGCTTTTTCGTTTCATCAAGTTTCAAATCATAATGGTGCTAAAGAAGTTTTCACTTAAAAAAAGGATGTTTATTAATTTGAAATTGCTCTCCTGAAATGTTGCTGTTTTTGACCTTTACTCTTTATACTTAGCATGATAGCTTTATTACACTTTAGAATTTGTCTCACTGTTCTAATCTGAATTATATTACTCACGTTGTTGTCAAAGTGTGCCCAATATTCACATTATTTCTCTTATTACTACGAGTAATATTCATTTATATTGTCTAATATTCACATATTTTTAATATTCACAATCTCAGTTTTCACCGTTCTGAATCATAAACGTTCTTATTTATTACTATGATGAATTATCACGATCTTTATGGTCGTATGATTATCCACATTATGAAAAGTCATATTTATGTTCAGTTATTCGGTCACCGTAAAAATCGCGCATCTGGCAATACTGATAGGTGGTGTCGCAAACCTATTTGTATTTACGAAAACTTAATGGTACGGCCACATTGAGGCCAACTTCAAACTTTTGGACCATTATTGTGTGGGAGGTGAAGGTGAAATTTTTTCTACACCTAAGGTCGAATTACGAAATTTTGTATACTTATGTAAGAAAAAAGTAAAGAAAGAAAAATTGTTGCAACTGATTCAAAACTTTGAAGAAAGATTTTTTAAAGAAGTTTTTCGTTTTCAGCCTTTGCACAACAAGATAGAAACGATAAAATATTATTTACCGCAAATTTTAGGATACTTCATTTAGCTAAGTGGGCAATCCGAAAAGGCTCGCGGGCCACACGAAATGGGCTCGCGGGCCGCATATTGGCCGCGGGCCACAGGTTGGTACAGTGTCCAGCGATTGTGGATATTTACCAACAATATTCCGAAAAGGTCAGAAATACAAAAAAAATGTCAGAGTCAAAAATAATCGATTCCTCACAGGAGTAATAATCTCGATGATTCTAGTGATAGCAAAGGAACCGGCTCCTTATAGTCGGGACAGGAAAATCGAACATCTGTCTCTACTACACTTGACTTGACTTGACTCATAAATATATGTATACCAAACCTCAGTGGCGTAGCTAGCATGGGTGGCACCCGGGGCGGAAAGGGCGGATAACGTAATTGGTGTCCCCCCCCCCCCCCCCCCCCTCCCCCATTAAAGTTGACAAACACTATGACTACACTCATCAATATACCACTGCCAAACCTGACTTGACTACACTCATCAATATACCAAACCACCCACACTACACTAACGTCTAGATATGGTTGATACCATGTTGATACAAAACGGGAGACCACTGATATGAGATGTGATGTCTAGGGAAATTTCCCTAGATCTAGGGGAGAAAAATATTTTTTAGGGAAAAGGGAAATCAGCCCAAAATCTAGGGAAATTTCGAACTCTGGCAAAAAAAAAATTACATATGACTATATTACTGGTATTGCTAGTCGAATTTTTCTTTTGAAATTCCCATGAATCTTAAATATTGTTGATGTACGTATGTACATTCAAGCAATGTTGTTTTAAAAACACTGACAACACAAAATGTATTATGTACCTAAAAAGATAAATGGGGACTTCTAAAAAAAAAATTTAATTTAAGTTTCAAGTTACGTTTTTATCTATGTTTATTACAAGAAATTTTCTTCAGTTTCAGTGATTGCGTTTGATTTTTATTTTGAAAGTGATTTTTACTAGGAATCCCGTTTCTAATTCAGTGGTAAAATACATACATACTTTCAAATTATGATAAATTTTCGTTAAAACTGGCCATATACGAATATTTACGATAATTTTAATAATATGAATATTTTTTAGAAAATATAAAAAAATATTCTTTTAATAATAAGAAAACATTTTTAAGAAAATATAAAAACATTTTTAAGAAAATATAAATAACATTTTTTTTTAAATAATAAGAAAATTAAAAAAATTCAATTGCGAAAGTGAAATTTTACTTTGTATACTGATTTCGCCGCGGTCATTTATGGTTGCTGTCATTTCGTTCTGCAGGGTAGGCGACTTCGATACATGGTATGCGCCCCCCTCACTCAACGCCCCCCCCCCCCCCCCCCCCCTCCTTCCCCCCCCCCTTCCCCACCGACACGGATTTGATTTGCCTTGTACCCCCGAAATCTAGGGAAATTTCATCTCAAAATCTACGGACATAATTTTTTTGGGCATCACATCCTTGCCGGGGAGGCAGAACACCGGTTCTTTCTTTATTCAGTTACTTTTGAAACCGGTTCCTCAAAAAGAAAATTAACATGGAAGGGGGGGTTTCCGAGAAAAATTAATAAAATGAAAAAATTCGAAATGTTTTCTCTATTTCTAATATTTTCATAAGTATTCCAAAAGGAACGTCCAAATATAACCGGTTTCTTAGAAAAACAATATCGACAACAAAGGAATCGATTACTAGCTGGAACAGGAATATCGATCATCTCTATAATGCTACAACCACACCGAAGCCAAACTTCCAACTCAGAACTGTTCGGAGTTCGCCGATCGTGTAGTGGCTGCGGCCAACCCTCCAACTTCGAACTCCAAAATGGCGGACAGCTGATTCGGCGCCGTATCTTATTAGTTGCCTACAATTGATTTCGATTCGTAAAGCTAAAAAAATAATAATTTCAAACAATTTTTATACAACTCTCTCGTAATAATATTGCGCAGCCTAATGTGTTGGGCCAACTCGCACAAACTAGCCATCGCCGATTGCCTCGGAGGCGATCCATGGCCAACTCGAACTCCAACCTTCCAACTCAAACTTCCAAAGCATGAGTACCCCTCCACACAATCGTATAAGTCCAAACGTTTGAAGTTGGAAGTCGGCCGCAGTGTTTGCCGTCCATTAAAATTTGATTTTGACTTTGACGTGAATGGTACATCTATATCTATGACCCAAGATTTGGTTAATTTTAATTTATTTATGTCTATGACTTTGACCAACTTTGACGTTTCACTTACCAAAAGCAGCGTTGTTTTATTAGTTTTTGTCGGTCTTTCATACTTCAAATTTTTAGGTTGTTTCATTCACTAGTGTTTAGTGTTTTAGATATTATATTATTATCCTCATATTTACCTGTTCTGGGAAAAGCGAAACTATTTTTTCTCTAGCCAAATTACTCTAAACCACCGTAAAAATGGTTGTCCGGCAGTACGAAGACGAGCTGAAATACTTGGAGAAGATCAACGATCACAGCTGGCGGATCAAGAAGGGCTTTCAGCCGAATATGAACGTGGAGGGCATATTCTACGTAAATGCGACCCTGGAGAGACTGATGCTGGAGGAACTGCGTAACTCGTGCAGACCGGGGGCTGTCGGCGGGTTTCTACCGGGTGTCAAGCAGATCGCAAATGTGGCTGCTCTTCCTGGCATCGTCGGAAAATCCGTTGGCTTACCTGATATACATTCTGGATATGGTTTTGCCATCGGTCAGTAACTACATTCATATAACTACAATATTAACTTACCAAAATTTCTGGAATGTTTCCTGGTACATTATACTAAATTTCCGAGCATGAACACGCTGTCAAAACAGTCTTTTTATTTACAGAAAACTTTCGATCAAACTGGCCACGCATAATACGAATATTTTTTAGAAAAAACCTAATACATACGTACCTTTAAAAATTATTCCAATACATTTCTTTGAGGGACTCTTTAGCTAAATATACATATACATCCCAGATTTTGAATGGTTTGTATGGAAAGCAGGTTTTAAAACGGTATGTGTAAT
Source organism: Limnephilus lunatus (assembly GCA_917563855.2). Lineage (NCBI taxonomy): Eukaryota > Metazoa > Arthropoda > Insecta > Trichoptera > Limnephilidae > Limnephilus > Limnephilus lunatus. Next base: position 68,876,396 of record OU830598.1, on the reverse strand, counting down.
TATTATATTACCTAGAATGAAAACAAATAAAAGAACAAGGTTTTGACTGGTTTGTAGTTTTCCAGGTTTTGAATGGTTTGTACGGCAAGCAGGGTTTGACTATCGGGTATGTGTAATTAATCTAATGCCTAGAATGAAGATAAATAAAAGAACGCCCACGCATATTTCTTTCTTCTCCAATACATTAATTAATTTAGAGTTTCGAAAATTGAATTTTGATTGTTTGGTGACAAAATGTCATTCCAAATTTTGACATTTTTGACAGTTTCACAGTAGTTTTTGTAATGATTAAAAAACTTTTAAGACGTATTGTCATGTGGTTGTAATAGTCCAGAAACCTTCTCGGGGGTTTAAAGAAGAATGTTTGAAAGTTTCAAACATTTTCCGATGCTAGCAATACATAGACATCTTACTCACATAAATACATATACCCAAGCAAGAATATTTTTATATGTATAGATTTTGCTCATTAGAATATTAGATTTTTCTCATTTGAATATTTGAAAGTATGATATCTGTAGCTAGGTACCTTCTGGCAACTATCTAAAATTTTATTCAAATATTGAAACACAGGAACAAAAGCTACACAAGAACATTTTTTCATTTCTCCCTTCTCTTCTGCTGTTTGTGCCATATCATTTAATTGTTGTCAATAATCATTTATATTAAATAATAACTCTCAATATATAATAAATCAGCTTACACGACAGTGACATCATTTTGGTAAAAATCATGGAATTTTCACAAATAATATGTAATAATTGGGTAAACTCGTAGAGATATACTATAGAGGCGCTATCCCGTACATAGTTCTCTGAGATTCGTGTTCAAATTATGCACGAACAGGCCTTCGGAAGGTGAATTCAAACTGAAGCCACAGCGTCGAAAGGCTCGTCCGTCAGACCGTCCTTTCCTTTTACTCAAGCCCATGGTTTCATCCTTTTCTTGTTGTTGTTGTACTAATAGAGAAATGGAGGTAGCAACCTACGATTCCGTTGAACCAATTTATTTGCTTAATGTCTCATCTATGGGTAAACTATATAAAAGTAAATGCCATAATTTTGGCAAAATTATACAATTTTCTTAAATGATATGTAATTCTTGGTAAAATATATAAAAGTAAATGACATCATTTTGGTCAAAATTATGCAATTTTCTTAAATGATATGTAATACTTGGTAAACTATATAAACGTAAATGCTGTCATTTTGGTCAAAATAAGGAACTCCAGTGAAAAATATTATGGCTTAAAAAAATATGTTCATATAGACCAATAAACGCTGATTCTGAATATATAAGTTTTTTTTTAATAATATTTATTAAACGTACAGTTTAAAAAAATATATTAAAAAGTGCATTTTTAATATTCTCGTTAAAACACAGCGTCAAGCTGGTATGCTGTGTAATGCTGTATGGTGACGTCACGATGGAAGATTCACTGTAATTCATTTGGGTCATTTATATGGGAATTTAGCAGTGGCGGTTCTTCACAGGGGGACAATGGGGACAGTCCCCACCAGTTAAACTCAAAACCTACTAAAGGAAATAACAGTCGATGCTTTGTCTTCGCCAAAATGAATGTATTCTTTAAACATAAAAGTAAAACATTAGCAGAAATAAAATACAAACAATTATTCCGGATGATTTTAATAAGACCCTACGCGCGTACAGCGAACAATGTACGGCCAAAAAACAGCAGGTCTATTTCTCAGTGCGCAGATGGGGGACGATCCGAACTATCCCCATACTTTCCCTGCGTTGTTTCGCTATCGTATGCAACTGCGCATGCGCAGTAGTATGTGAGTTCAAGTACCTGCGGGGACAATCCTTTGGATCCCCATAGAACCATTTGTTTGCGAAGTTACGGGCGGGAATCGCTCGCGTTCAAATTAGTTTGATAATAATCTCGCAAGATAAAGCTTAATTTTTATTACATTACATTGTAAATTGGCATATATCTATAGACATTTTATATTATTTTGTGTTAAATATATCCGACTAGCATGATTAGACCATCATTTTTTTGTTTGAGAAATTTTATATTATATTCTACGGGTGGTGAGATTACGGTACGTACAGAACGTAAAAAAGTCGATCCCCACCACTAAAGAAGTGCTCGAGCCGCCACTGGAATTTAGGTATGACACAAGCGAATGTTCTATATATTTCTTATTTTTGAAGATGCCGTAAAAGCATATACCTTTATAGAAACTTAATAGAATTGCCTTTTAGCTTTTTGTATCTGACATATACAATTGTGTTTGAAAATTGCAGTATTTTAAGTTTCAAAATGAAAAAATTATAAAAAAAAACAGCTGACTGTAAACATATTCTATTAAATGGTCGAAAAATTTAGGAAAATTCAAAATTTAAAAAATACAGTCCTCTTACTTTATAAATTTGGAATAAAACTGTCACTTCACTTTTTATCTCGTTCATACAATTAAAAAGGATAAAAAAATATTATAATAATTCCAAAAAAATAACTGAAAAAATCAGACATCTACTCGGTTTTACGCAATTAATGCGCTGATTTCTCGAATTTGTATTTATTTACACATGCATAAGGCTTATTTTGAATTATTAAATAATATTACTTTTATGGAAGTTTTATTAAATTCACGCGGAAAAGTCATAAATTTTTTTTTTCCGAAGTAACCTTTGATTATGTAATGTCAGTAACCTAAAAACCTATCATTAACGGAACTAAATCACCAACAAAACATTATTTAAAGGACTAAAACTGAAAAAAAGTAAAGACAGCATTGGTACTTATGCTGAATTACACTAATATCACAGTGAATTAATCATTTAAATGAAAATTATCTTCAAAAACATAAAACTGCAAGTAAAATCAGGGCCGGATCTACGAAATCTGGCGCCCTGTGCAATAGGTACCGATGGCGCCCCCCCCTACATTTTTATTTTTTTGGTTTACATTAATTTATCAAATAAAATCAAGATATATAAAGGGTGTAACTTTTCCAAGTGACCTGGCGGTAGCTCTCACACTCGATCTATGTAATTCTTCTCCATTAGGCAGTTTCTTGTAATAATACTTAGTATTAAATTTACACTTGTTCGTAATAGGAAAATCAAAATCTTTCAATTGTACAGGACCTTCCTGAACTAATAAACTAATGGAATTTTGAGATAACTTTGGCCAGCATCCGGGATCTTTCAATTCAAGCTCTGAAAACAGAATTAAATTTAAACTGCTATCAGTAACGTTATTTTTATCTTCTAATGATTCGACCGTAGGAATTTGTGCGAAAGATATCTGTAGATGTGCTCGGGACCATTGTAACGTCATTGCGCGGGACATCGTTTTTTATCGGTGCTGGAGAAATTGGAATAAAAAAATTCCCAATGGAAACGAGTTTTTTAATGTCATTCTGAAAGCCTGAAAGTTTTTTTTAATTATTATTCTATTCATTGTAATCCACATTACTTTTATATTTAAAGATAAATTCAAAAGAAAAATAAATAAAAAAGATAGAATTCCAAGTACCTACATTTAAAGATTTATATATTAAAAATTCATTAATTCAAATTATCAAAGAAAAAGATAAATACCAATTTCTAAACGAAAACAGAATGCGACTTAAACATGTTTTTATATGCCCAAAACTAAATACGTCTTTTGCACAACATCATTACACCTACCAGGGAAGAACTTTTTTCAATCGTCTACCAGAAGAAATCAGAAGCATTAATGATAAAACCCAAATACTACTCTCTGTCAAGAGACATTTTAAAAATATTCTAAAGAAAAAAACTAATGCCACTTAATTATCCTTACAAATATCCTTAGTTTTCCATCATATTATTTCTTTTATTTAAATGTATACAAATATCCTTAGTTTTCCATAATATTCTTTCTTTTCTTTAAATATATACTATTATATACTATTACAACACACATATATTTATGTAAATGAATTATTTAATTACTAAGTAATAACCACATTTATGTACACTCCTTTTCCATACACAAGCAAATGCTTTAAATGGAAAAGTAGTTAAAAACCTAAGATGTAAAATTATCACTTAGCAACATGTAAAACATATGAATGAAAATAAAAAATAATTACAAAAAAAAAAAAAAAAAATTTAGTTATAAATTTAAAAATCTAATAAGAATATAACCTCAAATTTGCACCTTACATTTCCCCTGTGTTGACGTGTTGAGCGAACAAACACCATACAAACACTAAACACAATACAACGGCTTACGAAAGACGCTTACACTGACACTGACACCGTAAAATAACAAATCCAACAAATCTAATAGATATTACTTATATATTTAACAATTTAACGAACTTCAAATAATATGTCAAACAGTCAGTCCTAGAGACTTAAATCGTACAAAATAAAACAACTAAAATTGTCAGCATTTTGAAGGCGCAAGTCGGTTTATTTGATTCTTTTGAACAAAAATACTGCGCTGTGATTGGTTATTGAATTTGGATCTCACCCATTCGTCGTAAAAGACGGTAAAAGATATATGGAAAAATAGATCTTACATTTAAACTGAATATGTGGAATTTGTAAAAAAATTCTGTAACTGACTATAAATTCGTAAACCGTTGACACCAACCTGATGCGCGCGCATTCTGTTTCTTTGGAAAGTGTTGCTAGAGCGTAATAATTATGTCGTACTATGGGTAATTTTTCAACGATTCAGGGAATATTATAACTAAATTTTAATACAATATTTATTTTCTCACGGCGCCCCTTCGGAGTTGGCGCCAGGTTTTTGCACGTTTTTGAACGTATGGCAGATCCGGCGCTGAGTAAAATTCATCAACGTCATTCATTGTTTTGCATAGAATTTGATTTCGCCATTTGCCATAAATAAGCCAATCAACGCGTAATAATAAACAAGATGGCCGCGCGCCTGCGCAAATCTATGTGAGATTCAAGAAAACCAACATAAAAATCATAAAATACGTGTATCGTTATTTAGTAGATGACGTCACAAAATTCATCATAGATATGGGTGTTTTCGAGGGATCTCCAAAAATTAAAACTTTGAAAATTATTTTAACTATTAAAACTAACTCTAAAAAAAATAAAAAATATGCAGTAATTTAAGTTGGAAGGTCATTATTCATTAAAAAAAAAATAAAAAAAATGGACTGGACTTCTCTATTATGCAATTTTCATAAATGATCTGTTATACTTCGGTAAACTATGTATATGAAAGTAAATGATATCATTTTGGTCAAAATTATGCAATTTTCCTAAATAATATCTAATACTTTGGTAAACTGGACACGCTTAAGATGAAGCCATACTAAATAATGCAAAATCATACAAAATCGTATGTTTTAGTTTTGAAAATTTGACCGCTTAGAAGTATTATAGATGCTTCAATTAAATACTGCGTGTAGAACATACTTTGGCCCTTAAAAATATCGGTCATTTTTTTTAATAAGTCTTTTAATAAGCTTAGAAAAAAATAAAGTATTAGGTCTATAAAAAACATTTTTAACTGAAAACTCTCCTACTTATAAACACTTTTTCGGATATGGTTTTATTGCATAATGTGGCAAATTCAGTTTCTTATATAATTATCGCGAAAAAAAATGATATTTACGCCCGAACCTCACAAAATAAAATATAATATGCATTTTCGCGTTGGTATTTTTGACATCACGGCGACAATACGGCAGTCGACGAATTTGTTACATCAAAGTGAACCTTATACCGTCCACCGAAGAACGACTGGCAGCCGCCCCCCTGTCTTCCGTCATTACTCCTCCGAACGGAGCGGAGAGCAGTCGTGTTATGCTCCGCGCCGCTTATTTTCGTGAAATCAATTTAAAAATTCCGTTTTATTGCAATAAACAATGCATAAAAAAGGAATTAATCTTTTTTACAGGCCTTTATGAAATAAATCAACATGTAAAAAAAAAAATCTCAAATATCTTTTCCAACCTTTCCAAAAGCTTTTTCTTAAGTATTTTTAAACTCCTCCCATAAAAGGGCGTGAATTCCGATTTCGATTTTTTCCTGTACTAGTGGATCGCCTTAATAAGAATATTTTTAAGCGTGTTCATGCTAAGATTCACCTTAATTACTATAACCACTGGAGCGCTTTTTGCCACAATATGGCACTATTTAAAATACCTCAGATTGCTTTGCTGCCAATTTTGGCAATTTTCCCCTTATTTGTAAGTAATGAAGTAGAAGTTTACGACTTTATTTAAATTTTATTTATAAATCCTATGAATATGCGATAATCGACAAAAGATTGGTGAATTCATTGGCTATATAGAACTATGTTCAGTATATGTCTCCATATTAAAATTCGGAGGTATGATTTTTTTAATGTGGGCGTAAAATATTCAAAATGATCACCAAAAAATCTCGAGCAATTAGAAAAAAAGTTTAAAATTGCGCTGTCGCTCAAGTGGATAAAAGAACTTTTTGCATTCGGGGCAATGGAAAATACTGCTTTCAAAATTTCAATTATGTGTCAGTCGTGTGAGATCGCGACCATTCACGTGCGAACTTAAATATAATACATTTTCACCCATTTAAAAAACTTTTCTAGTAAAATATAGTATATTTTCAAAATACGAGTAGGTATTTTTTTTAGAAAAATACACTTATGTATTAATAAAATTTGTAATCCATGATTGTTTTAAAGATTTCGCTTTTACGCTTCTCAATTTCTTCCTTAAAACAATCAACGTGTCATAACTATCATCATCTGGTTCGAGGTTTCCAAGAAAAATATCACTAAATTGTCTATCTTATTATCACTAGCTTTTGCGTATTGTACCGCTGGTAAAATCTCACTTGTCATAAATAACTAGCTTACAGGATTGCTACTGGTTTTCGGCCATAAAATTTTGCTCTTCACAAATAAATAACTAGCTTGCGGAATTGTTATTGGTTTTTGGTTGTAAAATTTTACTTGTCTCAAACCAGTGATACACAACCCTCGGCCCAATTCGTGCGGCAGACATGTCAGTTTCGTACAGAAAAAAAATTAAATTTGGCAGTAGTTCTTGAAAACCCTGACTGAGAACATTTTTTTTATCGAGTTTTGGTTAATTTACACTGCATGTCAGAACATGAAATTCAAAAAAATCACCAGTAATGTTAAATCTTGAATTTCACTTTCAAACCCTCCCCCTTAACAAAAAAAAAGTTATCCACTTGTAGGTGAGAGAAAATAAATTTGCAAATCTCTAATTTCGCATGACTTTTGCAGATTTTATTATGACAATTTTACGATAGATTAATTGATGGTTTAACATAACCGATAATCTTACACAGGTAGTGCCATAAAGATATAAATATATCCCCAACAGGATACGGAATTTCCAGCAGGGAAGCTGGGCAGCTGACCGCCGCGCAATGCCGCCCCTTTGTTATTACGTTGAATAATTCACAATCAATTAATGCATTTAGAAATTGTGTTCACTAAATTATTTGCACGGTCTATCAATGAATCGTCCTCGTTATTACATGAATTATATGAAGATAAGCCTGAACTAAAATATCATTTGGTAGCTCATTATAGCCGTGAACTCACTATTACCGTGATTGTTATGACCAAGTTAACTGTATTTGTACAGTTTTTTTGATAATTTATTTAGCTATGTTTAATGTTTATATATATTTTTTTGATAATTTATTTAGTTATATATATTTATATAATTTTATAGTTGATACATATTAAAGACTTGATTGATTTTTTCATTAATTTTAACTAAATATATTGCAATGCTTCTGAAAATATGTGAAAAATGTTTTTATTTTATATAGGCAACATGGCCGCCTTTGATATGGATGACCCCTTGTCTGTAGTGTCTCCCGGAGGAGTTGGTTTCGACATCAACTGTGGAGTTCGTCTACTTCGTACCAACCTAATGGCCGAGCATGTCATTCCTTGCAAGGTATGCAATTCATTTTTCACTATTAATAATAATAATAATAATGATTTATTGTTTTTCTTTCTTTACAAACATCTAAAGATAATGATATCCTCACTGGGATTTCCCGTGCTGAGGATTTCATTTACATATTATAATTTAATTATAAGAAATTAATATGAATTTGTTATAAACGTATAGGTATCATGTAGTATTTTGTTAAATAATTAAAAATTAAATAAAAAATAAAAAAATTATAATTCAGATCAGTAGATTCGGTTTTAGTCTGTATTTGATATCAGTATATTTTCTATTTCTGTTCTCCCTATATTTAGTATCCAGCTTTTTATTTGAGATTTAAATGTTATACTGTTGAGGTTTTTAAGTGAGAGTGGTATTTTATTGTAAAGTTTAATACCATAATACAAGAAGCTTTTTTGCCCAAATGTTGTGTTAGTAGTTACTTGTTGGATATGTTTTTGACCATGAGATCTAGTGTTTCTAATGTACGTGTAAGTTGTCATTTCTTGGGTTTTGTACTTATGAATGTAAATGAGTATAGTTTTAGAGTACAGTTGTTTAATTGACATGATGTTAAGATTGTTGAAGATTTCATCAGTGCTAGTTCTTACAGGAACTTTCAGTATAATTTTCATTATGGATTTTTGAGTTTTAATTAGTGGATTTAGTATGTTTTTTTTTGCACTGCCCCATCCGATAATACCGTATTCTAACAGTGATTGGCAGAGAGCCATGTAAATCTTGATTAAGTCTTTTTTAATGAGGACATTCCTGATAGTTTTTAAAAAATAACTTAGTTTTTTAATTTTATTATTTAAATAGGTAATGTGTTCGGTCCATTTTAAGTTTTGGTCAATTTTTAGACCCAGATACGTTATATGGTCAACGTTTTCTAATGAAGGACAATTACAATGCTCATTTAAGTGATGCTGACTATGAATTTTCAAGTTCAGGTTTTCTTCAGAGTTTTTCTTATTTTTTATTTTGAAAGTGATGAATTTGGTTTTATTAGCATTAAGTGTAAGTGAATGGTAGTCTAGCCAATTTTTAATTCTTTTAAGTGTGTCTTCTGCTTTCTTAAATGTTTCTGCCCAATTTTTCCCATTTATTAGGAGAACAGTATCATCCGCAAAACTGATGATTTCTCCGTCACATTCTATGTGGCATAGGTCATTAATATAAATAAGGAACAGAATCGGACCCAGAATACTTCCTTGAGGCACCCCGAATTTGACATCAATACACTCACTGGTTATGTTGTTAAGTTTCACAGTTTGCTTTCTATTTCCCATGTAACTTTTTAAAAATATTAGTTCATTATCAGTAATTCCTAGGTTCTCTAGTTTTTCAAAAAGATGTGAGTGATTTATTGTGTCGAACGCTTTAGAAAGGTCGAGAAATATGCCAATGCATTTTTTATGAGAGTCTAGAGAATTTTTAATATATTCAATTACTAAGGCTATGGCGTTGGATGTTCCTAAATTTTTTCTGAAGCCAAATTGTTTTGGTGATAATAGTTTATTTGATTCTAGGTAGTCGACGAGTTGAGTTTTAACTGTTATTTCTAAGATTTTAGATAATGTGTTTAGAATTGTGATTGGTCTGTAGTTATTGATATCTTTACGATTTCCTGATTTAAAGATTGGTGTAATAGTCCCTATTTTGAGTTGAGATGGAAATCTGCTTTCTGTGATAGATTTATTTATTAGAAAGAGCATCGGTTCGGTAATTTCATCTTGTAAGAATTTTATTGTTTTCATTGTGATTTCATCACTACCAGATGAGGATGTTGATTTGAATTTAGATAACATTAGTGTTAGTTCTTGTTTAGTGATTGGTTTTAGGGCAAATTTAATACTTTGTGGATTTGGGTGTTTGTTTATGTTCGGGTTAAAGTGTTGAGGTTTGGTTATTTTGTTCGCTAAATTCGAGCCTATGTTTGCAAAAAAATTGTTTGTGTAGTTAATTAGTTTATGTACGTTTTTGTTGACCGAGAGTGTACCGTTATCTGTGTTGATTTCTTCCAATGGGTTTGTTTTGTTTTGATCTGTGTAGGTGATTTCTTTAATTATTTGCCAGATAAGTTTTGGATTATTATTGGATTGATCTATTTTAGATCTGTAGTAATTTTGTTTAGCCGATTTAGTAAGATTGGAGCAGATGTTTCTATAGTTTTTGTAAAATAGTTTTAAAGAAAAGTCATAAGGATTGTTTTTTACTTGCTGATGGATCTTGTCTCTTTTTCTTATACATTTAAGTAGGCCAGGTGTGATCCAAGCTTTTTTGATAATTTTATTGTGTGAATAAGTGTAAGTTTTTATTGAAGTGTGGTTTTGTATTTTTAATTGCAAGTGTTCAATAAACATTTTCCAAGCAACTTCTATGTCTTCAGCTTTATATATTGACTCCCAGGTTTCAGTTTGTAGTGATTTTTTTAGTTTTGTATAGTCTATAACACGTTTATTCCACGTTAAATTTTGAGTCGATGGTCGATTTTTCTTTGCATGAATGTTAAGAATTAAAGTGTAGTGATCAGTGATGGTGGATTGATGTATGATTGTGGAGTATTTTTTATTCGTTTTTGCCATTATGTGGTCAATGCAAGTTTGCGAGGGGATTGATTTATTCATTTTGTGATCCACTCTTGTTGGTTCCCTTATTGCGGCAGACATCCCGTGGGAGAGGAGGAGTAATTGGTACTCCTGTGTTTGTGGATGTTGCCTTCCAGTATCCAGTATATTAATGTTAATATCCCCAATAATGAACAGGTTCCTGATGTTTCGTTCTTGAAGTAGTATGGAGTCTAGTGATCCAAGAAATGGTGATAAATTTGCAGATGAAGGCGATCTGTAGATAGCGAAGATGCATGTATCTTGATCGAGTTTTATTTTCAAACAGTTTGCGTCTTGTAGTTCAATTTCTTCTATTTTGCATTCCATCTTAATTTTACAATATACAATTACTCCGTCGTTTTGATGTTTGTGAAGTTTAGTATTGAAGACTTTGTAGTTGTTGATGTTTTTATGCACATATGTTGAGGAATTTATCCAACATTCTGTGAGGATTAATAAGTCAGGTTCTAAATTTAATTCATTTATCAGCACAGTGAAATCCTCAAAGTTTTTGTTAATACTTCAAATGTTTTGATGAATTATGTTCAGGATCGGGAACTCGTCCTGGAGTATACGGTTTAACATGCAGGTATTTGTGGTGATTATTGGTTGAGGTATCAGTTTTTCAAGTGTTTCCGTTGTGAAAGAGGCCATTATAAAGATATAGAGTAGATGGAGTGTATATAGGGGTTTTTTTTTTTAAAATCATCTTAATAGGTATATCGTTGAGATGTCTTATTTCGATAACCTTTGAGTCTTTAGTTTTTCTTATAAGAATTTTTCCATCTTTAACCCAAACATATTTATATTCTTTTTCTAGGGCTCTTTGTTTGGTGTTCCAATGTAAATTTTTGTAGTACTGTGTTAATGCCGCATTTAGATAGACATATTGGGCTCCTTCCCCGTTGAATTTTTTTATTGGGTCACTATGTTTAGCAGCTAACATGATGTGTACTTTTTTATTGTCTACAAAATTAATTGTGATTTTTTTTTGGTTGTTTGGTTTGGAAGTTGTAATTTTAAAGGTGTCCTCTGGTGATATGGTAACGCCTGCGAGCTCAGCGATCTGGCTCACAGTATGGGCTGGGGGTATGTTTTCCTGTAATTTAAGGCCGCTTATTTCAATACTGTTTAACAGGGCTGATTGTTCAATGTCTGCCAGGTGAACCTCCACCGTAGCCAATCTTTTCTCCTTTTCTGCCATTTCTTCCTTAAGTTTGTTTATGTGTTTTGGTGTATCCATGATTTGCGACAGTTTGTTTAGGATATCGTCATATTTATCGTTAATAAAGCTGTTAAACGTTTTTATTTCTTGAAGCTCAGTTTCTATTTTTTTAAACATAACTGATTTCATTTCCTCGAATTTTGAATTGATGAATTCGAATATTGGGTCATCTTTGGTATTTTTGTTAGACCTTGTTTCCATGATTTTAGTTGGTTTGGACATAGGGCTAAATAAATGATCCAATGTGCACTAAAAAAACTTTGACCGATTTACTGCGAACTGTCACTTCCACTTTATAAGTTGAATAAATTAACTTGTACAACTTAGTAAGTCACTGTTTATTATGGAATACTATCAATTTTATGTTTAAAATTATATTTACACTTTGAAAATAGGGAGTGAGTAAACTTTTTACTGTATTAAAAATGTCGTAAATTATATCACTTTTTCATTGGCTTGGTTAGTTTTGATTTTGTATAACTGGAGTAAAACCGTATGGTTTTGACTACATAAGACACTTAAAAGACAAAACTAAAATACCAGCAGCAATTACTGCACTTTTTTATGGTTTCTGTCACTTTTATTAAATATATTTTTTTAATTTTGCGGGAGCAAACAAAAAACAGACTTGTCACTGAAGTATTATTGTTGTATGCTATGTTGAATGAGAGTCTCAAGCAAAACACGCGATGCAGGAATTTGTGTTGCGAACTTCCTAATTTAGACAATAGCAACTTATTCTTGAAATAAAATATTTAAAATAAAAGAACACTCTCCCGTTGAAAGTTATTACCATTTCCATTATTTTTGGCATTGTTTTGCAGTATATCAATATTTTAAGGCAGAATAGTAAGGTTAACCGATTAACTATATTTAGTGATATGCTCACCGACAGCAGCTTTTGCCGGATGCTGAACATGGACCCGTCCAAAGTCATATCTTATTATATAAATATACCATACTTAGGAGCAACTGGCGCAAAGTCTATTCGACCACATTCCCGTTGGAGTCGGCTCCAAAGGCATAATCCCCATGAACGCCCGCGACCTGGAAGAGGCACTGGAGATGGGCATGGATTGGTCCCTGCGTGAGGGCTACATCTGGGCCGAGGACAAGGAGCACTGTGAGGAGTACGGTCGGATGCTCAACGCCGACCCTTCCAAAGTCAGCGTGCGGGCCAAGAAACGAGGATTACCTCAGGTAATATTTTCTATTCTTGTTCTTTCTTTTTATTTGTTTTGTAAGGTCTTTGCGATGGAATTAGTGGTAGCCATTGATGTGAAAATTACGCTTTCCATACTAACAAGCCTTCACGCTATTCGATTTTCTATGTTGCAAACGTATGTGGCAACCACACACGAGAGCAGAAACGAGAGCTCCCCATTGGCTATGCAACAATCAATCAGAAGAATAATTTTTAGGATCAGTGCTTGTCACAATCTGAGCTATTCAAACGAGAACCATTCCCTTTCGTATTGTCGGCGATTTAACAGCGCTAATCGTTGTATCCACATTTGTGTATACATAATATAAATGTTTAGGTGTACATGACTACAGATCATCTTGTCTATCAAACATCATAATGTTTTTAATGTAGCATTATGGATGAATAAACTACTGGTAAAATGCACATTGAAACGGTACAATATTTACATTTTAAAAAAATTATTTGAAAAATTGACTTGGAGATAAATAAGTTTACATATTCTTATTTCATGGCATGGCATCGGGGAAAAGGGTTTTACTACTGAATATTCGAACTCTAATCTAATAAAATTTATTATGAAATCTTTTATTTCACAGCTTGGAACACTTGGCGCCGGTAACCACTATGCCGAAATCCAGGTTGTCGAGGAGATATTCGATAAATATGCCGCCAGCAAGATGGGCATTGAAACCAAGGGTCAAGTCTGCGTCATGATCCATTCGGGAAGCCGAGGCTTCGGTCACCAAGTGGCCACGGACGCCCTGGTTCAAATGGAGAAGGCCATGAAAAGAGACAACATAGAAGTCAACGACAGACAATTGGCGTGCGCAAGAATCAATTCCCCCGAAGGTCAGGATTACTTGAAGGCGATGGCGGCCGCTGCTAACTTTGCCTGGGTCAACCGAAGTTCCATGACCTTCCTGACGAGACAAGCGTTTGCCAAACAATTCCATACCACTCCAGATGATCTGGACATGCACGTCATCTACGACGTGTCGCACAACATCGCCAAAGTTGAGGAACACCTGGTGGACGGGAAATTGAAAACTCTCCTTGTTCATCGAAAGGTAAGACTATGAAACAATACTAATTGTTGTTGAGTAGTGGTGGGCCAGAAACCGGGCATTATCGAGCTGTTCATTTCAGAGTTTTGTATTTTTTTTTTTTTAAGGATTCCTGCAAATTTATTCTTATTATGGTGTAATTTCATACCATTTGGAAAGCAACATATTTTCACTTCTTCAACAATAACAAATACTATGTCACGTGGAATAATTTTAATAAAATAAAATAACAAACTTTTTTAAACTACTATTTAATAAATATGTTTCAAAACCAATGCTTTCTTCAATAATATACTAAAACTTAATACATATAAGATTAAACAAATAAGTATAGACAATACTTATGGACAATAAATATTACAACAAGCTGTGATAGTTATTATATACTATAAAAATTAATTATGTAAAATAAATAAATTTATTATTAGGTACACATATCAAAAAAATATTATGAATGTAGGGATTGATGTGAAAATAAATTTAAGAACAGGCTATTTTTAAATTTTTTTTTTTTTTTTTTTTTTATTTATTTATTTTATACATTTTAAAAATACAAGACAAAAAGTCCCGATAAACTACTTTTTAGCAGTTTGTCTAACGGGTTCTTTAGTTAAAGATCTTATAATAGTGATTTAATAGTTACATTTTTACAATTATATAAAATAAAATTAAATTTTTTACACAAATATAGATAAAAATAAATTTTTGAAAACATAAATAACATTTTTAAAATCTTTAGAATAATATGTCATTGTAAGCTAATACAAATTAATTCTTTCCGTAAGCCAAGTCTTCAGTAAATTCATCAATTGTTTGTTTTGAGCACAGTTTTTAATTTCAGCAGGTAACATATTTAAACAACTGGGAATCATGTAATTTAACGTTCTTTGTCCATATTTATTTGTATACTTAGGTACAATTAGCCCTTCATTAAAGTTAAAACGAGTATTATGGTTGTGTTCCAGCCTGTTAATATATAAAGGATTATTTATGTGCTGAAATATAATTTTGTACCACAGAATTGCTCTCACTGAAAGAACTTTGAGACTCTGATAAAAGTATGGAATATTATGCCTTTCTTTGTATAATTTTTTTTCAGCTAATAATTTAACCAATGAATTTTGCACTGATTGAACATGGTCTATATTTGTTTTACAGGAAAAACCCCAAGCTGTTATTCCATACCTTATAACAGATTCAGCTAGAGATAAATAAATTATTCGAAGTGTGCAGATAGGAACAAAAAATTTTAGTTTATACAATCTGCTAACAATTGATCTTAGTCGTGCACAAACTTTGTTTATGTGTATATCCCACTTGAAAAAGCAATCAATAATAACACCTAAATAAACATATTCTTTAACTAGTTCCATATTTTCACATGTACACGTTGCAGGAATACCATTGTGTAAGCAATCTGATGTATGTGTCTTTATTTCAATGTATTTGGATATTACTTAGGAGAGGACTTGGCATACCAATAAAACATTCTGTCGAAACAGTAGTACAAAAATGGCGGCCAAGATGGCCGTAAAGCCGTACCTTTTCCATGGTTATTACTCAGTGGCTCGACATTTGATTGACATTTGGGGCAGTAACAATTATTTATTACTAGATAAATTAAACACCTTTTTGTTGGTACAGTACCGTATTTATGACCACATGCTCTAGGAAACTCTAGAAAACTTGATTTGATGAAAACAAGCACAAACAAACAATATTTATGGCTTATTGTTTAGATTCATCTTTAATGTCACAGCTGTTTTGCACTTTAGCCATTTTTCCTTCCCAGCGTCGATATGATTTTATCTGTCTTTGCTAAATAAAACATAATATGGGCCATTAGAGAAATTCATCAAAAGTAATCATTATTGTTTGCTATGTTAGGGTTCGACCCGCGCCTTCCCCCCGCACCACCCCCTGATCCCAGTGGACTACCAGCTGACAGGGCAGCCGGTGCTCATCGGGGGCACCATGGGCACCTGCAGCTACGTGCTCACCGGCACTCACCAGGGCATGACGGAGACCTTCGGATCCACCTGCCACGGAGCCGTGAGTTAACACTTATCCTACCTTCCACTTGCCCATCTTATTTCCCCCTCACACTACCTTCAGTCCCACAACATACCCTGATTGAGGATGCCATAGTCCCACTGACTCCAGCAGCTGGAACTTTTGTGCAGTATTCACATGAAAAAGTTTTCAATTTTCCCTACTGAACAGATAATTCCAAGTAGTGTAATCCACAATCATTTGAAATAAAACTGAAACTGCCTAATTATATGAGACTTTTGAACTCCTAGACCTCACTCTTTTAAAAAAGTTAACTCAATTAAAAAAAAGCAAAGATTTTTTAATTTGCCCGCCGGTGGACCAGCGACAGTTGAGAGGTTAAATTTGTTACTACGTACATCTATAACTTTATTGTTGATTGACAGCTAATATTCCATTTCCTGGTAAAAAAAAGCTAACTGATCATCACGCTGTTTCTGCATGGGTAGGCAGAGAGGACCGCCGCACAACTTTCTCTTTCCTGGACTAAATTTAATTATTCTCTTTTTACAGGGTCGTGCCTTATCTCGAGCCAAATCCAGGAGAAATCTAGATTACCAGGTTGTCTTAGATAAGTTGAACTCCCTCGGGATATCCATCAGAGTGGCGTCCCCCAAACTGGTGATGGAAGAAGCTCCGGAGTCCTACAAGAACGTGACGGATGTAGTAAACACTTGCCACGCTGCCGGCATCAGTAAGAAATGCATTAAACTTAAACCAATTGCCGTCATCAAAGGATAAGTGCACACCAGTTATAAACACTAAATCATTGATTACTGATAGGCCTCAAGTATCATGAATCAATTATTTACCCAAATGAACTTGAATAATTGATCCCTTGTAAGTAACATATGGATCAAAAATTTACCCATATGTGCTTGAATAATTGATCCCTTGTAAGTAACTTATGGATCATAAATTTACCCAGATGTGGTTGAATATCCCTTGTAAGTAACTTATGGATCATAAATTTACCCAGATGTGCTTGAATAATTGATCCCTTGTAAGTAACTTATGGATCATAAATTTACCCAGATGTGGTTGAATATCCCTTGTAAGTAACTTATGGATCATAAATTTACCCAGATGTGCTTGAATAATTGATCCCTTGTAAGTAACTTATGGATCAAAAATTTACCCAGATGTGCTTGAATAATTGATCCCGTGTAAGTAACTTATGGATCAAAAATTTACCCAGATTTGCTTGAATAATTGATCCCGTGTAAGTAACTTGGATCAAAAATTTACCCAGATATGTTTGAATAATTGATCCTTGAGGAGGTTTAACAGATCATGGATCAATAATTAAACCCAGATATACTGAAATAATTGATCTTTGATTACATTGAAATAATGATGATCTCGGTCTGTTTATTTGACATTCAAGATGTATTTTCTGCACTGATTCAATTGATTGTAATCAGAATCTCTGTTCCTACATTCTACCATACTAGTGTATGTATATTATGCATAAAACTTTAGAATGTGTTCAAACTCTATTTACATAAGTATAATTATTTTTGATTAGTCATTTAACAGCTTTGAGAGATTCAATTTTGAAATACAGCGAAACCCTCTTAATAAGTCAGGTACGCCTCATACGTCACATTGGCAATTTGGCCATAAATCGCCTACGTGAGCGAAACTTACGAGTGTAAAGGCAGCCTAACTCAATGATTGAACTAATTGTAATGTAATAAATGCTCTAAACCAGTCAAAATTCTTTTATAATAATGATAATGTAATATAGTTTTGTCACTGCAGTGAAACCCTCTTAAGAAGTTTCCAAGGGACTGGAAAAAACGAACTTCTTAAGCAGGAAAACCTGAAGGACTGAAAAAACCAAACTTCTTAAGCCACGAAACGTCTTAAGAGAGAACTTCTTAAGAGAGTTTCACTGTACTTAAAAATAAAAGTAACCAAAAATAAATATAACAATTTTGTTGTAAATTTAGGCTTGTTACGGTTTTATACTGGGCATCGATGAAATATGTAACTAAATTAACTCTTTGTTGTATTTTTGAAAAAGCAAATTTTTTGAGTTTTTCCCAGTTTATATTGTTTTGTGTCATAATATATAACAGTCCAATAACTTCTAAATTGGTACTGTTCTGTAATAGCAGTCAAAACCCTTTATGTACTATTTATACAATTTAATATGAATTATATTAATGCAGTTTTAGCTACTGGAAAAATATAAGAAACACTACTTCAAAAGCTACAGTGTTTTTATTTTGTTTTGCAAACATTCAATAAATTCGGATAAATGAACTAACTCTTCCTAGGCCCAGTTCTAGTCAAGATCAGACTCACACGATCACGCGTTCAGGAAGGCATGTTCATTTTTCCGACCACCTTAATCTCTAGACGAGCTTTTCCTTCCATCGCAGCCCACAATCGGCCTGCTGGGGGGGGGAGTATGTGGCGATCGCTGTGGCGATCTGCGTAGATTACAAGGTGTGTAGTACTTACCGCGGTTAGTGACACTGCCTGACACGTACTATAATTTCTAAATCAATTCGAAAAATATCAATCACTTTCACTTGTTGGTTGTCAGGAAAATAAACAGTTTCGTTAACCAACAAGCGAACCTTGATTAAAACAATCAACACAGTTCGGTGTATTTTTAACGCGCTAGTGTTTTCCTTATAATTTTTAAATAAATAAACAACTACATGATTCAATCAAGTGTTTAAGTTTAATTTAGAACATGCATAGGTATTGTCTAACCCAGGGTTTCCCAAACTGTGTTCCACGGAATACCAGGGTTCCGCCCCGAACCTGAGTAGGGGTTCCGCGAGAATTTGTCTGAAGAATTTCATTTAATATTAAATACACATATTCATATTTCAACACTACTGATATTATTCACAAGAAATTATTATTTGTATAAATGTTTCACAATAGTTCTTAAGTTAGGTACTAGACCCTTCCAGGTAGAGAGACTAAGTTTTATGGAAGTTGAAAGAGCCGTTTATGCTATTATTGCAGAAAATCTTCATTTTACATACTAAAAAAAAATCTCTGAAGTTTATTACTTTGGTTTATAATACTGTGGTAAGAGTCAAAAATATGAACATCTGTGTGACTTGGAAACAATAATAACGAGATAACGGATCTGCATGTGTTTCACGAAATTTCTGTTCCTAAGGAACCCAACCATATTTTTTACGATATCGACTTTACCTGGAAAAAGAATGTAAAATCAATCAGTCTTAAGAACTATAAATGCGCATGATGCCGTAAATGTAGGTGAAAAAGTGAAAAAAATAATGAATACGGTTATAAGCATGTCTTTTATTTAATAAAAAAAACAACTTTTGGCATGGGGTATTATAGAATTCACAGTACATAATGATTGTGAATTATTCAAGGGTCTTGTGTGAAGTGTGGCCAGGTGGTGATCTGATGGTACAGCGTGGTGCCTGGACTTTGGGTTGCAATAACCTGGCGATGGCCGATCAGTTTATAGTTTGCTTTGAGTTCTCCGGCGTCGACTCCACATTGAAGCAACGCTTTAGCCGCGTCTATGGCCTTTTGGGGAGGTAGTTTTTCTGAAATAATGAAGAAAGTTGTTACATAAAAAAAATACATTAGATTTCAAAGCTATTTTCTGTGTTCATAATTCCTTCAATAGATTAACATAGATGGAGATGATCTGTGCCAGTAGCAGAAGAGGCTCCAGGGTCCAGAAATGAAAGGTCATTTGAAAAAAAAAAATGCAACGATTTTGTGATATACACTGATATTATGTGTACATATTCATTTGTAGGCACAGTCAAATTAAACGTAGTAAATTATTTCATGCGACAAGTGTGCAATATGCGAAACCGACCTACAAACCATCTCTTTCGAACATCTCGTTTATCAACCATCTCTTACACATACATAATATTCATTGTGCTGTCTCCCTCAATGACCCAAGCTGTTTTCAGCAAGCAAAAGCATTTTTACTAGATGACATAATGCTATCTCGTTTATTGTATGGCGTGTACAGAGATAGAAGATATCACAGTGGGACATTTGATAAATTAACCCTGCCAATCGTAGATGTGCGGAAAAGGGAGCTTCCATTTGAGACATTAGATGTTACTATTCCTTGCTGCCGTTGCTCGCATCTCACAGTACATTTACAAATAAATTAAAATAAGATCGGTGGTTTTGATTCATATAATATTTCATAATGCATATTAAGATTTATTTGTATAATATATTAAGTCATATAATTTCGGAGGGTCATTGACATATTGACCGGGTATAAATTTAAAAAAAAAATATCATGGCCTTCCAACAACAGATCATTTAATAATTCTGTAGATAATTTAAAGCTATAAAAATTTATTGTGTTTCTAGTAAATTAAAAAATTCCCAGGATTTTATTTTTGGGGAATATTGTGGAAATTTTTGTCTAAATGGTAAATGCTCCAGGTCGTCTCCTACAATGAAGTTTCATGTCATTTATAAATGTATGTATCTTTTTATTAATTATTATAACACATTTATAAATGTATTTACAGTACTTCAGGCCGGCGAAAACAAAGAACCCGTTTGAGAAAATGGAATTTGTTTCTGTCAAATTTACTTGGTTTTGTTAATAAAGACGAATAGGTCCAAATAAAGTGTTGGAATAGAAGTCGTTTGAGATAAACAATTCTCCATGCGCTTTTGTTCCGTTAACGGTGGAATTGAATGGAGTTCTTTAATTTTATCCAAATGACATCCGACTTATGGTAATCAATGCTTCCGAAGTCGTTCGGAAGTTCGGCTTATATATGAGCTCATAGCGACGATAGCAACCATTTTCGTGTCAACAACAATCTGCTGCTATCAAATTTACGAGATTTTGTCAATAAAGTGATGAAATAGAATTTGGTTTGTTAAACAATGCTTTACGCTTTTGTGCCATTAAAGGTGGAAATTAATGTAGTTCTTTAATTTTATCGGAATGACAGCAACTGACTTCGAATTCAAATATGTACGTAGAGTTATAAATAGAAACATTGAAATTAAAAAGGAAATGATCGAAAATTAAAAAGAAGGATGCTCACTTTCATAAAGTTTTTTCGACCTGAAAAATAAATTATGTCTCTTTGGTTTTTGGAATCAGAAAATAACATACCCATCCACTTTTCCTAATCAGATTTTAATTAAAATATTAATTTGTGTAGGAAAAAACTATGAAATCTCTTTTATTTTTTGACATCTCACATCAGCGCATTTTGGTACAATTTATTATGGTAAGCGTCTCATTATCAAACTGATTTAATAAGCTGTGAGAAAGCCATAAAGCGCGGACGCAATTAGACCTGCAAAAACTTAAGTAGGAAAGACATCTATAACTTGCTATAAATTACGATAAGTGACTTGCGGTATCTTTTACATTGATAATTTTGCCTTTTACGTAAGCGGCTTATGGGAAAAAACTTACGTACGTAAAGGCAGCCTTTGTGTTTAACAGCATTTCTCATCCAAATTAATTTTTGTGTGTTTATCACGCTTTTGATGATTTACACTGGATATAGTTGATATATGTATACATATATATAAAACCTACCTGAGAAATCTCCAATGAATGCAATTCCCAATCCTTTAGAGTTCCACCCTTTGGCGTGTGCCCCAACTTTATGCCAACCAACTCCTTCATAGACATTTCCATCACTGCCAATCAGGAAACTGAAAAATAAACATTCAAATACAATCATTGCGCAATATACTAAAAAAAAAATACACTGAGAACAGTATATTTTTCCCTGTGTCAACCAATTTTATCGTACGGTATAATTGTCTGGGGAGGATGCTCTAAAACTGTATTAGATCCATTAATAAAAGCCCAAAAATTGATACTATGCACTATTTATAAAGTACATTATATACACCACACGAAAGACCTTTTTAAAGACTTCAAAGTTCTTAATATAAAATCCATATACATATGTATGTAACAAATATTACCTCTTATTTTAAATTCAAATTTACAAAAAAATATATTATAAATTCAAAATACAACACAAGATATTCAAACCAATCGAATTATATTAACAACAAAAACTTCATTGGCACAGTCCCAGTTTAACGTTCTTGCACCTAAAATTTTTAATAACATCAATTGAAATAAAGTCTAAAGCCAAATATCTCACTTTCAGAAAGGCGCTTACTGACCTTCCGATGAGTGACTATGACAGCGTTTACAACTTGTTTCATATACTCAGATAAAGATATAAATTTTCAACATCATTACATACACATACTAGTACCGTATGTTTACAGGTTTATTTTATTAACATGTTTGTTTTACGCACTTCTTTTTCTCTTTTCTATTTTTTATTATAACTTTACCAATTTAACCATGTGTTTACACTAGACTACATTCAAGTTACTATCCTTAATTAATCACCATGAAACAGGCATTCGCCTAGTATGGTGATTTAATAAATCTTATCTATGGAAATGTCAAATATATATAACATGTATTATATAAATAAAATAAATCAAATCTCAGTTCGTAAAACTCAGTACTTTTTTTACCCGATTTTATATAGTACTAGCTGACATGTACCAGGTCTTGCTCGGGGTTATGAATGGTTTGGAGTGCCTAAAGTTTGGGTTTTTATATTTTCATAATCTTAGCAGAAAAATCTATCCACACGATTTTTTCAAAATCATTATGAAATCCATTCAAGTGGCCTATTACTGTATGCCCCCTAACTTGCTATTATGGGGAAACTACTTATGGAAGATTATATACTATTTTTATAAATATACAATACATTATCTGGTAAGTCAGCACAATTTACAAAACATAATTTTGCGATTAACCAGTAAGTTATGTCATGATAATAATTATTAAATTCGAATAATTATTCTCGTGACCTATTTAACTTTCACCTGGCCGCTCGTGTTATTTGTTGAACCGCCTTTGGTTTTATTTTTGCGGGTGGCAACGTTAGTTTCTAGTTTCCGGCACTTTTTGAATATCCGCCGTTACGGCAGCCGACGGATATTCGACTCGTCACTTAGGTGTTAGTTTTTTACAAGTTTTTAACATGGGATAATCCCTTATATTGATTTTTTATTATTTAAAACCACGAGCTGGATCATTAAAGATGATTTTTGATAAACGCGACCCGGAGTAATTAAGCGGGCGTTACGGCTGTCGGTGGGAGAATTACTTGTGCCACGCGATGTTCGCATTGACATAAATCCGCGTAATCGTTTGTCGAAGAGTGACATGAAACGCGACGGAACACCTTTGTGCCCTTGCCTGCCGTCTGCCTCGAGTAGTTGTGGCGAATTCCTGGCGGAAAGCCTTTGACGTGGCTCTTGCCTTGTGCTTGACAAATGCCCAGAGTCCCTTGATGACTTCAGCCGGAATCCTGGTCATCCGGTGGAACCTGCTGCCCGGCTGTCCGGATAGCCAGAGTCAGCGGGATATGCGCTGGCGATTTGCAGTTGGCGCAGTTGTGTCCCATGGATGCGCTCCCCGATTACTTTCCCACGTCTTCGCGGCGACAGTTCAAATAAGCGTTCTTGAGTGTTAGAATTATTTTAGGAAACATGACTTGGTCCAACAGGTATGCGATTTGCTTTTTGTTTTATTGTTGATTTGGTCGCCCTTACCGGTGTTGTTTTGGGGTAATTGAAACCCCCTGGCTATATGTTTTTTTGAAATACACAATTAATATTGTTATTTAGTAAAGAACTCTTTTATTTCAAACAAAAAAGATAAACCTAATCATGCTGGGGAGAATCCCGTATTTCCATCCACAATCCTGAGGAGACTCGCTTGCTCTACCTATTTATGTATAATACTAGTAAATGGTTCCCCGGAACTATTTACGTTACAGTTATTCCGAAAATAAAATACGATCAAATTTTAGATCAAGAATTTAAAGTTTGTTAAGCGATAAACTTACTTGTAACTGATATCATGGTATTTAAGAGTATTGATGTGGTAATGTTGCGTATTGGCTACTCTATCGGAGCAGGCCGTGATGGTGTTGCATTCAGGAGTCACCGTATGTTCAATGATCACATATTCAACAGGTATTATCATATAATCAACATCGGAATTAGAACGCCCTCCCCACATCCTCTTCGTGATAATATTTGGACATTCTGCAAATAAATAATTGTATTTAGTCTTTCCTAGCAACACAGTAAAGTAGGTATATACGCCATGAAAAATTGATATAATAATAAGCAATATTGATTGTTTACCTATGCAAACGTACCTAAATATAAATAAATTAAGTACTTTTATTTTTGTAGCCATGCGAACACATAAAAAGGCCTTGTTGACATTTGTGCTATAGATAATTTGTATCCATGGAAAATAAATAGTTTGCTCCCATAGAAAAACAAATAATGATGCGAGAACTTGTCTATAGCTATGAAAAATCACAGTGCAAATTTAAAATTTTGAATTAGCCCTTCGATCCACTGGGTCACTGGGTGGGTGTTACTATTCAATCGACATCCTCAGACAGTGTGCAGAAAAGTAAAGTTCGCTAAGGTTTGCAGCGTGGCCATTGTGGGAATTTTCTGCGCAGGGTCCTCGGTTTATGTCGATTGCTTACTGATACCGAACCAGTGGAAAGACAGCTTTAGATGTATAAAAAAATTATTTAACGTATTTATTTTTCATTTGAGTTCATAAGAAAAAAACTTTTATGCCTACTATTTCAGCCGTATCAAAAACATATTATGTTTCTCATTTATTAATAGAAAGATATTAACCCCCGGGCTAATTTGTTCGCTTTTCGGAACAACTTATGTAGTCTTATAGAAATTGTTGTGTCTCCCTTACTACCATAGTGAGAAGTATGATTAAACGGTGTTAGAAAGATAAAACCCCACTCTTTATACACAAATCTTAAAGTTAACCATGAAAGAAGTAAAATGTACGCCTTTATGAAACCAAAGTTTCTGATCTGATATGAAATTTATGAAACTTTGAGAATTTTTATTAATTTAATTTTTTCATCGACCGACTGACAAAAAAGTGAAGTGACAATAACGTTTATAACACATTTGTGTAATGAAATATTTATGTGTTTTAATTTTAATGCATGCAAAAATTTTATGTTTATTTCGATTTACAAAATTTGGGAGCGTGTTTTATCACGTTTCAAAATCAGTTTTAAGTTTTCGGAAATGTTCTGAAATATTCCATTTATTTGGATTTTAATGCAAAGCGGAAATATTTTGACCCTCCGACAAAGTATGGTTGAGGCCTGAAGGGTTAAAATATTTAATTAGTTTGAAAACAACATAAAATTGTTTAGGAGATGACAACGAATAGTTTTACCAAAATTTTGCGATTTAAATTATTTATTAAAGTAAAGATAATTAAAACAAGTGAGACAGGTCATGAATTATTAGTATGAAACAGAGCACATGGAATCGCCAACATTGTTTACTTGTACTACTATATCAAATCAGTATATAACGTCATTGCTGCAAATCATTTCTACCTACACACCAAATGCACAACTTTGATGGTCCATGCAGTTTGGCGACAGTTGGAACGCTTCCATGCCATGTCTTCTTTTGTTTCTATTGTATTTATAAAGTCGTGCCAAAAGTTGTCTATGATGAAAACAACATAATATTATTATGTGTTTATTAAATATTTGCATTTGTTGTTTTGATCAAACGGCCTCTGACATTTAGTTTGAAACTCTCCGATACCTTATCGGTAATATTTAAGAAGCTGAACTGTTTGGTTGATCTCTGTTATCAATACTTTATGCATTCAATAATTAAAATTAAGAATGGGTTGTTTCACTGAATTTGAACAATTCATCTAATTTTAAGGTAAATTTTCAAGTTCTGTAGAGGTTATATTCGAGTTTTGTTATTAAGTCGCTTATTGGTTAGCTGTTTCACATAACTGAAATGATAACAGAACTTCAAAATTAACTTTGAAATTTGTGAATTATTAAAATTCTGTGAAACAGGACATTTCGTGAATGTATCTTAAATGTAAAGCATTTCTGATGATATAAAAAAATTCTTCTGATATTTATCAAGTCGTATTGAATCAAAAGTAGAACAACAATCCAAAATTCATTTCTTAAGAGTAAAATTAGAGAAAAGCCTTTATTTTTGGTGATATTTAACCTTAGGTTTTTATTTATAATTTTATCACAACAAATGATAAAAGTACATGTTTGTATTTATTGTAATATATGTGATATCGTAGTCCGGGAGAGAGGTTTTATGTGATGTCATCGTTCTAGTATTTTTGTTTTCGTACAAGATGCCCTATGAAGATTTTTGTGTTAGCATTATTATTATATTTATCGTTAATGTTAACATCATCATTAACGTACGTTCAACCTCTCTCTGGTACTCATAGACATATGAATATTAGTAGACTTGCCCTAAGCGATAAAAGCGTATTATTTCCCCCTCCCATTGGAACCATTCCATTGGAACCGGTTGGGATCGTGTATGGCTTCGCGTTAATCTAAAAAATGTGACGTCATCATTCTTCTGCAAGCCAGCGTCGAACACTCATCGGTGAATTTTACGAAATAAAACGGTAAACATAGTGGCTTGTGTTTTGAAAACGTGTAAAAATAGAATTGAAAAAGAGAATAAACAAAATTGTCGTATTACATTCCATAGGCAAGCATTATTTTACACTATTTTAAGCCAATTCAGATCACATAATATGATCATTTTTGTAACATACACTGTCACTTGAGATACATGGCGTGTGCCCGTCCCTGTTTACTGGGGTAAGTAAATTATGAAACATTTATTAAAGTGTCTTCACCTAATACAGCAACAAAATATTGAACTCGACCTTATAGGCGACCTTACTTTGCTTATTTGGACTTCGCAAATGTGTTCATTACGCGGCGAACAATTCGCGCTCCCATGTAAAAAGGTATATTCATACAAAAGCAGAGTTTACTTTTAAGAACGAAAGTGTGATATTATAATGCGAGATGCCTATATACTGTCAAATTGAGTTTTGACGAATCACATATCACCAAAGCCGTCTTCCTGCCCTTCGTCCCGCTGTAGTTGGTTTCTACCCCTCACCTTTCTGTTCTGGTCTATTAATATTTATATGTCTATGCTGGTACTACTATATCACTTTTTTACATATCGATCGTCCAGTTGATTAGCCAGACATCTCCAAGTACTAAGTTTTGAGATAATAAGGAAAGCCGTATTCGAATGCTCACCATAGATCAAATATTATTTACATTTGTCTGTGTTTTACATGTTAAATATGTTATAGAATAACACCGGGAGGCATAACAGTTTGGTATATTAGTACGACATTTTAAAATATCCTACTAGTGACCCAGAAAACAGCAACATTTTTTTTAATTCACTTCAAGTTTTTCTGCATCATAATTGATTTGGTGGTGTTTGTGACTAATCTGAGTATTGCACCAGATAGAGGGTACACTTCATGTTATCAAAAAAGATAGTGGTGAGTGATTTATTTGTGTAATTCTTTGTTTTTTAAGCATCTGAACTTACACACACTCACACTAAAACACAACATGACTTCAATATTGTAAAAAGCAATTCCAAATAACAAAAAATAAATATTTATTATAATATGCAGTCGTTGGGACATTACATTAATCTTTAATATTGTAAGTTAATTTCCATACCTGCATTACAATAACTGATTAGGAATAAGGAAAACAAAACAAAACGCCCTTGGAATGAACTAATTGCATCCATCTTGAAAAAGCGCATTAATTCCACTGTATTGACTGAACTAATCTTCACAAATGATTCGGCCTTCTGTGCTGTAACAGTATTTATAACAAGACTTAACAAAGTTCAGTGGCTTATTACTGCTTTGGTCGGGGCTAGGGGAAAACCTGTTTTGACCTTGTATTATTTATTTTGCTTGCTCAGAGATGAGTGTTGCATTCTTGTTTTGATAATGATTTTAAGCAAATTCTCAGAATAACAGTACGATAATTATAATACATTCAGTGTCGAAGTTTTATGGTCTAACAATATCTTTCTAAATATTTATTTCGTTTTGCATGTTAAAGGCTCGTAAAATATTTTTATGTGTGCCTGGTGAATAATTTTAGAAAATATCTAATCTAATCTCTAGTTAGAGAAAGAGGTTGTACACATGTTATCGATGCTCGTCCTCTTCCTTTTGACAAGTGTTATTTGAAAACGAAAATGACAGCAGATATGTATATTGGTAGCTTTCTCAGGGATTTAAGAAAGATGGGAAGGCTGATAGAGATATTGAAAGATATTAAATGCAGGGAACTCCATTAATAGAGGACTGAATGCCTTTGGCGCTAACAAAAATCTGTCCAAAGAAGTGAAGCTAGCAGTCCACAATGGAGTGCTGGTATCTACCCTGATGTATGGCAGTGTAGCATGGAACTGACAGAGGAAGGATGACTGCTGTAGAAATGAGATCCCTTAGGCGTATGTGTGGTAAAACCATGTATGATTGTGAGAGAAATGTGGAGATCTGCAAAAGAATGCAAGGCTGATGTAAGCGTAATGAGTAAGATTAAGAAAGGTTTGGGCATGTAGAGCGAATGAACGAAGAAATGAGTTCAAGGAGAATATATATTTTCAAACATTACATATCTACTACACTATATAAAGAGGTAATATTTGTTTGTTTGTTTGTTTGTGTGTTTGTTTATTTGCATCGAATAGGCTCCGAAACTACTGAACCGATTTGAAAAATTCTTTCGCTGTTAGGAAGCTACACTATCCCGACATAGGCTATATTATATTTTTTTAAAAAATAGGCATCCTTACTAAAACTTCAATAATGTAACCCAGGGTGTAAAAAAATTACCTAAAATATTCTTTAAATCGCGTGCGCTGCGAAAACTATTGATGATAGAATAAAATAATGTACTACGACTTTATAGAACACATCATTATTTACAAAAAAGGTCGCGACAGCGTATGTCTAACTGTTATGGTTATGCCACAATAAGTATTCTTTTATTTTAAAAATTTAATTTAAATGTCGCCGCTTGAAAAGGCTCTTTATTTGTATCTTGGTTTTAATCCTTATCAGAATAAATTACTTCATATTCAAGACAGCTTCAATACCTTTATTTAACTTTTTGAATTTTTCAATTCGGATATTTAATTAGAAAGATATCACGAGTTTAAAATTGTTAGTATTAGAAAAAAGTTTCGGCTACGGGCCGGGCGGGAGAGGAGTCAAGAAATTCAGTGCCAGGAGAG
The DNA here is from genome assembly GCA_917563855.2 of Limnephilus lunatus. Taxonomy (NCBI): domain Eukaryota; kingdom Metazoa; phylum Arthropoda; class Insecta; order Trichoptera; family Limnephilidae; genus Limnephilus; species Limnephilus lunatus. The sequence continues at coordinate 68,847,099 of OU830598.1, read as the reverse complement.
TTGGCGGGACGGGGGAGCGGGAGAGCGGTGGTGGGGAAGGTGGAAGTGGAACGCTGGAGGGGAACGCACGGGAAAGGACATGTAAGGAGTAACATTTTATTTATTTGAATATGGCATATATTATAAAAGAAAGTCCAAAAAAAGTGCAGCTCGCAAAAAGTCAGAAACGAGTCCCAGTTCGATCAAGGGAGTTATATGGTGTGGTAGATCTCCATCCCCCCTAGGGAATAAGGGTATCCGTTTTTACCTAAAGGCCATGCTTTTAAAGATATAAGGGCTGAAAGTTTCGCCCTCTTGAAATTTCTAGAACAGTCTTCCGGAAAATTCTAAAAGGTTCCATAGAGCTGTAGAAAGTTGTGGAAGGAGTGGCGGAGTATGTCGTGGAATGTTCAGGAATAGGGAATCGGGAACATCATTGTGCAACATTCCAGAACACTATCTTATTGTCCTGAGCGAAGCCGGGTAACCCAGCTAGTATATTATATATTTGTGAATGGTAGAAGAAGTACGCCCGAGGAAGACACGGACACATTTGATACACATACCCAAATACCCCTACTATGTGAAGAAGAAAAGATTCTGAGAGGTTTTTGGTTTTTCATATTATTTACTAGCTGACCCGGACACGCATTGCTGTGGCTAACGAAACACAACACCGTCTACTGGATGGTTACCCAACCTTTATAAACACCGACATCTGTTAATTTGCATACGAATCAAATACACACCGCCCGCTTGACATCCCGCTCTCCACCACATACGGACATTCTCCTTTATATTTCAACCAATTTACACAAAACCTTGACAAATTATATACCTAAACCTTCATCATGAATCACTCTATCTATTGGTGAAAACCGCATGAAAAACCGTTTAGTAGTTTTTGAGTTTATCCCGAACAGACAGACAGACAGACGCGGCGGAGGACTTTAATTTATAATATATAGAGATAACCTATTATTATCAAGGCGTTTCTCCGGAGGGGTAACTATGTCTAGGCCCACCCTCCATGCTTCATTCACATTCATGCATCGTTTCATACAATATGTATACTCTTCTTCACGTTTTGCGATTCTTGAATTAACTAGACTCAATATTTTGTTCATTTCCCATGTCTTCCTCGAATTTTATTATTTTGTAATACACCAAGGTAAAAAAATCCATAACATATTAGCAAGTATTTATTATTATTTTAAATTTTGTTACATTGGGATATTTTATAAATTTTTCAAAAGAAGCAAACACATTGTGACTTGACATTTTAAATAAATAAAAAGAAAATACTTTGTTTTACGTCACTTTATTGATATTTTGTAGTTTACCGGTTTTGGTACCTCAGGACTGTTACATGTTTATTTTATAAATATTGGTTATTTTGTGGGAGGTTAAATATTGGCCTTTTGATCACGGGAGAATATATATATGTATATATATTTTTTTATTAGGTACATGAAATGAAATTGGTTTAAATATGGTTTAACATTTTTGTTATATTTAGTCGCCCGCCATGTGAGGGTTATCCCTGCGTTGTGACGAACGATATGCATATTTGAAGAAGAGAATTTCACAGACCAAAGATGTTCTTTTACTAACTGGAATAATATCGACTCTGGAAAGGAAGAATGGCTAAAGTGCCATACAACTGGAAAGGAAAGATGTCTAAAGCGTTATACAGCTGCATGGTACTTAAGCCTTCTTTTTTTTCCAGCTGTACGGCGCTTTAGCCATTTTTCATTTCCAACGTCGATATGGTATTTATAAATGTAATTTTTGTGAAGTATTCAAGGATCTTGTGTGAAGTGCGGCCAAGTGGTGATCTGATGGTACAGCGAGTTGCCAGGACTTTGTGTTTGAATGGCCTGGCGATGGCCGATCAGTTTGTAATTTGCTGTGAGAGCTCCATACGCTACTCCACATTTAAAAAAAGCTTGGGCCACATCCATAGCTTTTTGGGGAGGTAGTTTTTCTAAAATAATGAAATAATGAATATTACTATTTTTTAGAATAAGTTAACAATAATAATCGAAACGAAAATATGAAAGAGAACAAGAGACAGAAAAACAGATAAAGACAATGGTCGCAACTGGGACTCGAACCCAGACCTCTCCGTCTAACCGGGACGAGCGCGTTAACCAATTTCGCTATTGCCACCTTCTGTCAAAGCCGTCATATTTGTCAATCTCATATTTTCAAATTTCAGAATTACATTATTATCAACAAATTATTTTTTCTCCTTATTACGGGCAACTAACCTTTTTATTGGAAACAATCATTCTAAGAATTGGTTTGTAACCTGGATAGCGTCTCGGATAGATATATTCGAATTTATTTATATGGAACAATTGACTTTTACGAAAGTCTAAATGAATATTCAATTTTTATAAGAAAAACTTTCTTTTTATTCTTTTTTGAAGGTTATTCCCGTCAGTGAAATATATCATATTAGAATAAGTTAACAATAATAATCTAAACGAAAATATGAAAGAGAACAAGACACAGAAAAACAGAAAAAGACAATGGTCACAAAAAGACAGTTGCGACCATTGTCTTTTTCTGTTTTTCTGTGTCTTGTTCTCTTTCATATTGTCGTTTAGATTATTATTGTTAACTTATTCTAATATGATATATTTCACTGATGGGAATAACCTTAAAAAAAGTATAAAAATAAAGTTTTTCTTATAAAAATTACTATTTTTCATCATTTTTACATAAAGCAAATGCTGAAAGACCTTTTGGCTTAAAATGAGAAAATTATACAGTCATCTCTTTTTTTGCATAATTTATTTAGTTAATCAAAAAATTCAATTCAATTGTATGAATTATCGTAATAAATATTTTTTTGTTTTTATTCTAGATTAGCATTTTTGTGAATAATTTTTTTGAATGATCTTTGACATCATATTATCAAATAAGAAACTCATATTTGAATTGCTTTATTTAAGGATTGTTTTCCTCATCCAAATAAATTTCTCTGGATTTATAACATTTTTGATGTTTTATCAAACATTATCATGTATACTGGATGTATTTCAACTGGGAAGGTGATTTGTCCCAAAACGAGTACTATTTAATAATTAGTTTATTTTTATTAGAATTTAACCAAGTAACAAATAAACAAAGAAATCAGTATCGCCAAGGAGGGTTGTACATATAAAGCATTAAAACAAATCAAAAAAAAATTGATTGTATGGTACCTACTTAACTTTGAAAACAAAAAAATGTAATTCAAATCAATGCAGGTTGAGAAAGGGTTTAAAAATAATTTACAATGAACTTATTAAAATTCTAGGAAATTTACCTGAGAAGTCTCCAATGAAGGCAATTCCTAAACCTTTTGAGTTCCAACTACGAGAATGTGTGCCAGCTTTGTGCCAACCAACTCCCTCGTAGACATTACCATCGCTGCCAATCAGGAAACTGAAAATTAAAAAATATAACAAACACTATAAAAATTGTGGATATTTATGTGTATTCAATCTTTTATTCTATGCAGTTCCTACCTAGAACCATATTATTATGTTCTCTCTGAATTCATTTTCCATATTTAAATTAATTTTTCAACAACTGTTTTGACAGTAAAAATAATGGAGGGAAAAGAGGTTTTTTTTTTTCTGCGTTTTGCAATGACGTTATGTACTGGCGTTTTGTAAAACAAATGATATTATTTATGTCTTACTCCGCTTACTCGTTAATACGGAATATTTTTTATTCAAACAGTTAGATTTAGCTTTATTATCACGAAAAGTGAGTATTTATGTCGCGGGAGACAAAGACATTAATACTGGACGCGGGGTAGAAATCTAAAAGTGGGAAGCCAAACACAATACGATTGTAGCTGTCTCTATTCCTAGTACTTTAGTACTAAACTGCTACGCGTCGAGTGAGGTCGTGTCTTACCAGTAAGTAAATTGTATTGCAAAGCGCTCCTGCGTGATGAGAAAATGCTTCAATTAAACGGCAAATAGTCGAAAAGGAGACAGCGAAAATTGCATCACAAAGTGACATAAGCATAACAGGGACAACCTACTAACAGTAAGTCGGTTCACACAGCGTCCCGCATTCGTTTTATTCCATTGGGAAAGATGGGTTAAAACGTACAAAGGGTAACGCGTTCATTAATTTAATAATGTCGTTGATGAAAATTGTAAATAGTAACGGTCCTAGGTGTTATTAATCTGTATAGATTTGAATAATCATTTGAACCTATAACCTGTACTGTATAATAAAATATGTGCTTAACAATACTACTATAATAGTACCAATATTGTATTACTAATGAAAACTCATATGATAAATATACTAATATTTGCCTGTGTGTCACGTTTTACCCGCCTTTACCCTTCCCTGTCATATTGTGTAACCGAATAAGAGTATCTTGTTATCTCAGTCACACCCATAGGTCACACCCGTGATGTGACAGTAGTAGATATTCGGCGAAGAAACTGCCGAATCTATATCTTTGCATTCACTCACGTACATTCTTTGATTGTCTATCTTTATCACACAGGAATGAACTTTTGAATTTAGAAATTATACTGAAAACCACTGAAAACAAAAGAGTGTTGCTTGCTTTCCACATAATATTGTGAGTATGTGAGACTATGGCGAGTCTATTTATAATATAACGTCATTGGCGGGAGACAATAAAACATGCAAAAAATATGAAATATTGAAAAATTTAATTTGCTTATGCGGTAACGCCATTTTGTTTTTATTTCATAGACAATCAATCATAATTCCACAAACCCGCTAGGATATACCCTGCCTTGCCAAACAAACCATTCAAAACCTGGGATGTTTTTTAAAATTATGATGACATGCAGCTTTTATAGTTTAACCTCAACTTAAAAAATGAATATTCCATATTATCCGTGCATCAAACTTCGACAACACGAACATTCCGTATTATCCGTGAGGTGGACCAAATGCATCTTTACCCAAATGACAAAGTAAATAACAACTTGGGAGGAAATCAATCAGAATTTAAAAAATGCAAAGTTTTTATATATAATTCTTTATAACATTTAAAATCTTTTCCCCCTTTAAAATTGGAAGGATTGAATTCATCTAGTATTATGCATTTATTTTTGTTTATTATTTTACTTACTTGTAAGAAATATCAGGGAATTTTTTAATATTGATGTGATAGTCCTGTATACTGACAACTCTTTCCGAGCAGGTCGTGACGGTGTGGCATTCAGGTGTTACCGTATGTTCAATGATGACATATTCAACGGGAATGCTCAATACATTGCCATCGGGGGTGGAACGGCCGCCCCACATGCTCTTTTTGATGATATTTGGACACTCCAGGTGTTCTGTAAATGCCGTTAAGAATTATTACATGAAATAAAATATCAAAACCTAACTGTCTTTCTTATATGTACCTGATATAAAGGCAAATATTTTTACATTAATTATTACAAAAACATATTTGCGAAGTCCGATTTTAACTTGACCGTTTGGCATTTCATCTGCCTGTAAATTTGTTTGTACATTCTATTTCCGGTTTCGAAAATCTGCTGCATCCACTTTTTGTCTTTGACTGGATGGCTAACTTTGACCAGCATCCCTTGAGATGACATAGGCCCTGAGGGAATTTATTTTTCACAGGAGCCAATGTAAAAAAAAAAGACAGCTATCTTAGACTGAGCTTTTCTGTGGTATTTACCTGCCTGAAGAAAGTTTGAAAATAGAATTATCATTGAGATAGTGACTTTTCTTTTGAAAAATTGTATACTTTTATTCTTTATTTTAAATTAAAATATGTTACATAAAAAAGGGTAAGGTCATAGACACCTTTACAGTGTAAGGTTTATGATTAAGCAGGTAGGTACAAATAGTTACAAAATTATAATTTCGGAGGAAATTTTGATTTTGATTTATTAAAAAAGAAAAAATTTAAAACATTCTTTTTTAGATGGTAGATCTACTGTTCGCAGAACTATTAGTATATTTATATGCTATACACGGTTCTTGCTTTGGAAAAAGAAAACAATATTTATATGATTCACACTAACACCACATTATTCATTTATTTTGAATTTCACGCCCGGCTGGGCTTTTACATGCATTTTTTTTTAACAAAGAACATCTAAATCTAAATGTGCATAACAAAATAAAATAAAAACAAAATCATGAACAAAACAAAAATAAAATCAAAAAATAATAATACATTTACCTACTTTATTTAATGTTTTTATGCTAATTTCCATACCTGCATTACAATAACTGGATAGAAACAAAGAAAATAAAATAAAGCACCCTTGAATGAAACTAGTTGCAATCATATTGAAAAAGCGCTTTAATTTCACTGCAATAACTGAATTAATAATTACAAATGATTCACTAGAATTGCTGTTAAGAGTATTTATAATAACAGCTGTCAAGTTCACTGCCTTTTTACAGATGTAAATGGGTGTAGGGGAAAACCTGTTACCGAGAGATTATTTGTTTTGCTTGCTTAGAGAAGTTGAGTGATACATCCTTGTGTTGACAATGATTAATGATTTCTAACAAATTCTCAGAAAAACACAACACTAATAATATATGATTACGGATTAATTATTAGTTTATTTTTAAATAGATAATTACATGTAATGCTTCTAAACAAACCAGTTTCGAAGTCTCAGAAAAGATTTATCTTTAAATAATTCAAAATACTTTTTTATTCATACCTTGAAAAAAATCTAATAAAACATTACACACATTAATATTATGTGTGTCGTTGCTCATCCAGAATATATATATAATGTGAGATATCGCGCTTATTTCTCGCTAGCGCCAGTCGTATCTGTTGCTATATCTTGAATTTCCCGCCTTCCTTTTGTAGCTCCCTTCAGTTGTATAATTGTCACCTTGCAGTTGGCGTCCTGAGACGCCATTTCCTTCAATTTTGGCGTCTATTTCACCTACGCCGGTCGTGAAATTTTGTTTCGTAATTATATTAACGAAAACGAATCTGTTGCTACCCGCAAATTGTCGTAATTTTGTGTAAATCTAGTGCTGAGTGATTGTGCGATTATTTATAAAGTTATTTGCGTCTTACTGCTACGCAGAATAAACTGCGCCGCTTTCCTTCGCGTACCCAAACATTTTTGTGCACGGGTCAAAATGCCCTTAGACAAGGAGCATGTAGAAGAAGAGGATGTAACCTCTAAACGACGTGATCGAAGAAGGCCACGCCGTTCAATGTCAACCAGTTCTTCGAGTTCGCAATCTAGCGGTTCGGCATCGAAGAGTAGTAGGCGTCGCAAGCGTACGAAAAGACGAAAGCGGAATGACAGACATCTGCTTAAAAGATTAGCATATCAGGTCAAGACCCTGCAGGATCTTGTCATGGATAAGTCAACGCAAGAAATCACTGTCAGCACGCCAAATATAGCGGCATCTTCGCATGCATCTGGGAGCGTTTGCTCGTTGTCGCCTGAAAGGCAGTATCAGATGCCGGGTCCCTCTACTGTTCTGAAGGAGTCTGCAGCGCCAAAACCTTCTACAACACATCTGGGTTTGGTGGAGAATCTCCAACGCTTCAACTCGAGCGACTGGGCCAATGTCCGCTACGCATCTGCTTTAAAGGAATATTTAGCTGATCCAAGCTTCAAGGAGCTGGAAGTAAACTGTGAGGTGCTGGCATTTGACACCGCCTCTCCGATATTTCCTGCCATGGAAAAGATGCTGGCTGCGGTAACGCATGCCTCATTGAAGCAGAGAGAGTGCCTTCAACAGGCTCTCCAGAAACTTATCAAATGGGGAAGTAGTTCAGAAGGTTCTCTGTCAAGTGAAGCTTTAGAGGAACAACTGAACATCCTGTTAGGAGAGGACTCCGAGTATATAAAATGCTCCGACGATATACTGCAGATAACGTGCGGAAAGCGAGCTGAAGTAATTCAGCACAGAAGGGATAAGATTTTGGGCAGCTGTAAGACGGGAGTGGAACGGAAGCTATTCAGCAGAATTCCTCCTTCTTCCACTCATCTTTTTGGGGAAGAAGCAATGTCCGCTCAGTTGCAGAAACTAGGTGGTGTAACAAAGTGCTTTAATCCAGTGCGCCTACCTCAGGGTAGCCACTCGGCGCACAACCGCCCTTCAACATCTAAGGAGGTTGTTGCCTTTCCCCCCAAGCAGACATCAAAGGAAAATATGGCATTTCCCTCGTTTCCCCGGCGGGCAGACCACGGGCGAGACCCCCACTATTCCTCTGGTACGAGGCGTAAGGGGAGGGAACAGAAGCGTGGCGCGAGGGGGCAGACCTCTCGTGGCCGCTTCAACAAGTGACAATCAACCATTTCGGGCGGGTCAACTACAGGATTATTGGAGAGAATGGCGGGCCCTAGATGCCCCAGAGACCATCTTACGTATGATAAGAGGATACCGCATACCATTCATCCGAAAGCCCTTGTTGATAAGTCCAAGCCATGCTTCCGCAAGGAGGTTCAAGACGAAAGTAACCCCGGAAATGACCCTCGTAATAAAAAAGATGATGAGAGATGGTACACTGGAAAGAGCTGGCGACAATGCCTCCTTCCTATCAACACTTTTTCTTGTTCAAAAGAGCGACGGCTCAAAACGGCCAATCCTCAATTTAAAAGCTCTCAATTTAGATGTAGCTTGGAAAAAGTTTTCTCTGATATCTCACCACAAAGTCCCACACTTTCTTCAAGCCAACGATTGGATGACAAAAATAGACCTTTCGCAGGCCTACTTCCACATACCGGTCGCAAAAGCTCACCGTTGCTTTCTGAGATTGTATTACGGAGGTCTTCACTTACAGATGACATGCCTGCCTCAAGGCTTGAGCAGTGCACCACAGGCCTTTGCAGCTATCACAAATTGGATTGCAGAAATCCTGCGGAGACGGGGTATCAGGGTCATTGTGTACCTAGACGACTTTCTCCTGGCTCATCAGACCAGAGAGGTCCTCCTCAGTCAAACACGGGAAGCCCTTCATTTGTTGGAGCGGTTAGGTTGGTCACTGAATCTCCAGAAGTGTATCAGTCAGCCAGCACAATCAGTGGAATACCTGGGAGTTGTGTGGGACCCTCATCTAAATCAGAAGTATTTGACCAAATTCAGACGCCAAGGTCTTTGGATTTCACTTCGGGGCTTCGTGACAAGACGAAGATGGACTCTAAAAGAAGCTCAGAGTATTCTCGGGAAGTTGAATTTTGCTACCTTTGTGGTCCCCAGAGGTCGACTCCATACTCGGCTGATGCAATTACAGTTGCAGTTAATGCTGAAGCTGACCCCTCAGCAGAAGTCCCCGATAAAGAAGGAGGTCTTGTCGGAAATGAAATGGTGGATGACCAACTTAGATCATGTTTCAACTCTTCATGTTCCCAGCCCAACACACTTTCTGACTACGGATGCGGCGGATCACGGCTGGGGAGCCCTGATCGACGATGTACCTCTGTCGGGTTGTTGGACAGACAGTCAGAGGGGGGGACATTGCAACATAAAGGAGATGACAGCAATCTTAAATGCCTTAACATCTGTGACTCAGAATTTGAGAAGTTCTTCGTTACTCATTCAATCAGACAACAGGATAGTCGTAGCCTACTTGAGGAACGAGGGAGGCACCAAGTCGATGGGTCTCCTTTATCTGACATTTCAGATTCTTGCTCTTTTGGACAAGCGCAGAATCGCTTTACAAGTCCAATATTTGCCAGGACGCTACAATGGCCTCGCGGATCATCTATCCCGAGGGATGACATTACCAGAATGGCACCTTCTTCCCCCAGCGGTAAGAGCTGTTTTTCACAAGTGGGGCAATCCAGTAGTGGACCTATTCGCTTCTTCGAGGGCTCATGTCGTGGATCAGTATGTCTCGATAGATTCCCACGACAAGAGAGCGATGTTTCACAACGCGTTCAGCAGGAGTTGGCATTTCCCCTTGGCATGGATCTTTCCTCCCCCTTGTTTAATGCCACGAGTGCTTGCACACCTGAACAAGTCATCAGGGGTGTACCTGGTCGTAGCCCCAAATTGGCCAAAAGTGTTTTGGTTACCAGACCTAAAGAGAAGAGCCCTAGACCGACCTCACATAATACCCATGTTGGTCGACAACTTGATAGACTTATCGACAGGACTTCATCCTCAACAGGTCCAGAAGCTCCAGCTACAGGTGTGGAAGATTGGGGGTGGAGTAAAAAATTGAACGATTGGTCACAGCAAGAGAAAGCTCTGTTGAATGCGGGTTGGCGCAAATCTACGCTTTCAACTTATCACATGGCCTGGAAGAGCTGGAAGGAATGGTGCTCCATTAATAATACGCATCCTAATAACCTTTCGGGATCTCAGCTGGCACGGTTTTTGGCATACTTAAGGGTGAAGAAAGGCTTGGCTCCCAGTACTATAGCACTTCACAAGTCTGCAGTGTCGGTTTTGTGTGACCCCAACGGCGATTTGAGGATAAGTAATCATCCCTTGGTCAAGCGAGTGATGAGAGGTATAGGAAATTCTGCAAATAAGAAGCCTAGAGCATTTACTTGGGATCCAGGATACTTGGTATCTTGGCTTTGTAAAAATCCTCCAAAGGACCTGACTCTTTTCGAAGCATCTCGTAGATGTTCTGTGATTTTACTTCTGGCATCAGGAAGACGAGTACATGATCTGACTTTACTACATACATCTCCTGATAATCTTGTGGACAATGATGATCACATTATATTATGGCCAATTTTTGGTTCTAAAACAGACACCTCTACACATAGACAGTCTGGTTGGAAACTTTGCAAAGCAGAGGATTGTAATATAGATCCTATATTTTGGTTGAGAAAGCTTATGTCTTTGGGTGAGAACAGGAGACACGAAGCTGGTGTTGAATGTCTGTTTATTTCCACATTGGGGCCTGCCAGGCCAGCCTCGAGAACTGTTATTGGTGGATGGATTAAAACAATTTTGAAGGACGCTGGGATTGATGCCTCCCCTGGGAGTTTGAGATCAGCAGTAGCCTCAAGGAGTTGGCTGGAAGAGTGTCCTATAGACACCATTTTGGAAAGAGGAAACTGGCGTTCAGAAAACACTTTCAAGAAATATTATAGAAAGCAGATCAGAGGTCTCAATGTTGAGGTGCTGAATCCACCCATTCACTCTCAGTCTTTGACCAAGTTATTTCAAGCAATACAGTAATAGTCACAATTTTGGCTTTAGAATTGTCACCAAGCGATAACAAACACTTCTCACATTATATATATATTCTGGATGAGCAACGACACACATAATGTTGGAGTTTTACCTACCATTAAAACTCTTATTATGTTGTCTTGCTCATCCAGAATATATATTCAAGCTCTGCTTGATGAGTCCAAATTGAAGGAAATGGCGTCTCAGGACGCCAACTGCAAGGTGACAATTATACAACTGAAGGGAGCTACAAAAGGAAGGCGGGAAATTCAAGATATAGCAACAGATACGACTGGCGCTAGCGAGAAATAAGCGCGATATCTCACATTATATATATATTCTGGATGAGCAAGACAACATAATAAGAGTTTTAATGGTAGGTAAAACTCCAACATTATTTCGTGGTTAGGTAGGCACTCAAAATTCGAATCTGTGAATTTTTTAATTTATTTACTTTGATTTATTTTTAATTGATAAACTAATATTTAAGATAAGATTTTTTATGCATAGCACAAAGGGTAAAATTTTTATAAGCAATAATTATTAGCCTGAAACACTCATCTACATTGAAAAAAAAAAAGGTAGCACTTACAATGCCTTTCTCATATAAATAAAATTGGTTGTTTGCAGGTGGCAAAATGTAATAAGCAGTAATTGTTGAATGAAACACTAGTATATATTGAATTATTTGGCGGGTAGGAGATAAGCCGACATAGTTCAGTGGTCAGAGCATTTGACCGGAAATCAGAAGGACGCGGGTTCAAGTCCCGTCGGCGGCATCTATCTTTTCTCGGGAGATTTTTTCAATGTAGATGAATGTTTCAGGCAGAGGCGGCTCTAGGGCTCCAGCTGTGGGAGGTCATTTGAAAAAAAAAGTGATTAATCTTTATTTGATATTGAGAAAAATGGTGGTACATTTTTATTTATATCAATTTAAAGATAGGTAGGGTCATGAATACGCAACTCAAATTACATAGGTATTATAGGATAAGAAGAAGTTAACAATATGTGTTAAGTTAAGAAGTTAACTGATATATGTGCAAATTTTTTTGAAGAAACATTAACTACTAATATCGCTGACTGTACCACCTATATTAATCTCCAAACTAATGCTAAATTAAGGAAAATTAAACCATGGATTACGCAAGGTCTAATCATATCCATCCGGAAAAAGGAAAAACTCTTCATTCAAACAAAAAAAAAACCAAACAATAATCACATTAAAACTGAATATAAAATATTTCGAAATAAACTCACAAAAATTATTAAAGATACGAAAGAAAAATATTACAAAGAAAAAATAAGCCTTTCAAAGGAAAACACTAAAAAAACATGGAACACCATAAACGAAATAATGAATAAAAATAATAAAAATAAATCAAATATAAATCTTATTAACAACAATGGAACCACATTAAATGCTATCCACGAATCAAAGAAGTGTGCAAATATTTTCAATAATTTTTTCGTAAACGTCGGACAAAAACTTGCTTACAAAATTGATCAAAATTATCAACCAGATGATATACATGAAGATAAACTAAGTGAAAACAATCTATCAGTTTTTAAATCGATTACGGAGGAAACTATTGAAAACATAATAAAATCACTAAAAAATGGTGCTGCACCTGGATATGATGGTGTAACTACAGAAATCCTAAAAAAATGTTCTAACTCACTAACTAAACCAATTACTCATATAATTAATGTAAGCATTGAAAATGGAATATTCCCATCAAATTACAAAAAAGCCATTGTAACACCTGTGTATAAATCCGGAGATTCGAAAGAAATAAACAATTACCGCCCAATATCGTTAATATCCAATGTAGCTAAAATCTACGAAAAAGTAATAAAGAAACAAATTGTAGATTATGTGGAAAATAAAAAATGTATTAATCCTAGTCAATACGGTTTTAGAGAAAAAATGAGCACACAAGACGCAATAGCGGAATTAACTAGAGTTATTTATAAAGCATTGGATAAAGGGAAAAAATGCTTAAGTATATTCATTGACCTCCGTAAAGCTTTTGACAGTGTTTCACACTCAAAATTAATCAACAAACTAAATAATATAGGAATAACCGACAAAGCTAAATCGTGGATAAATAGTTATTTATATCAAAGAACACAGCAAGTGAAAATAAATAACGAGTTAAGTGATATGGAAAAAATTAATTTTGGAATCCCACAAGGAACTGTACTGGGCCCAATACTATTTCTATTATATGTAAATGAACTTTTTGAACTCCCAATCGTCGGAAAGATTATATCTTATGCGGATGATACAGTATTAACAATTGAAGAAAACTCTTGGAAAGAAGCCGAAATATCGGCAAATAATGCAATAAATATCATTAAAAAATGGTTTGACAAAAACTTACTTTCTTTAAATGTTGAAAAAACTCATTTTCTACCTCTGAGCCTAACAGAACATATTTCAAATATAAATGTAAACATTAAAGTTCACGACAGAAACTGTCTACTTAAAATCACACCCTGTAACTCAAATTGTATACATATTAGTAGTAAAGAACAAATAAAATATCTTGGAATAATTATCGACAATAACATTAAATGGAAAAACCAAATAAACTCCACAACAGACAGAATGAGAAAACTAATATATATATTTTTCAGACTTATACTATCACATTAAAAATATTAAAAGAAATTTACTTTGCACTTGCGCACTCGGTATTACAATATGGAATCATAGCTTGGGGGGTGCAGATAAATCATCCCTTATCCCACTCGAAACAATTCAAAAAATTCTTATAAAAATTATCCTAAAAAAACCGTATTACTACCCAACAATAAACGTATTCCAAGAATTCCCTGTTCCCCCACTTACAAAAATTTACGAAAAAATAGCACTACTTCAGCTACACAAAGATATACTTAAAAAAAATATTACCCCACTGCTAAATATTAGCATAAGGAATACTTCTATTGGTGGACTAACTATACCACCCATACGAACCACAACAGCACAGAATCACTATGTATATAAAGGAATAAAATTATTTAATCAATTACCCGCCGATATGCGAACAGAAAAAAATTACGACAAATATAAAAAAAAAATTAAATCATATTTTGGTAGTCCCACCATATAATTTTAACTTTTATTAGATATGTTTTTGACTGTTTATTCCAAAGGTTTTATGTACATCCTATATATACATATATATATTTTGTTTAATTACCCTTATTAATCTTTAAAAAATATGTTATTAAGTCTAAATCTGTTCATAAGTTAAGTTCTTAAGTTTGTCATATTATAAATCTATTCATAAGTTAAGTTTTTAAGTTTGTTATAAGGATTTAAAAAAAAAAAAAGAAAAGTTATTATCAAGTTGTCCTCTCCTAAACACAAGCACTTGCTTTATTAGGAGAGTATATAAAATATGTAATATTAGAATGAAATAAACTTATTGTAAAAAAATTTACTCAATAAAAAAAAAAAATAATCTAAACGAAAATATGAAAGAGAACAAGACATAGAAAAACAGAAAAAGACAATGGTCGCAACTGGGACTCAAACCCAGACCTCTCGTCTAACTGGGACGTGAGCGTTAACCAATTTCGCTATTGTCACCTTCTGTCAAACCGTCATATTTGTCAATCTCATATTTTCAAATTTTAGAATTAACGTTATTATCTTCAATTAATTATTTTTCCATATGTATTATTTGTAAATTGCAAAGTCGCTACATAATACATGTACTTGGGGCACATCATTTTAAAGAGGGCACTTTTCAATATAGTTGTGCACACCAATAGTAACTAAGTATCCAAAATTTAAAAACAAAATTAGATTAGAAATAATAGACACCGGTACCTAATATATAAAAAAATTTAAAACAAAAATTGTTTTAAATCAAGCTGTTTTCTATGTCCGTTGAAAATTGATCATAATATAATAAATAATCTTTGAAAAGATCTACTTTTCAAAGTACCACCAAACTAAATTTGAAATGTCGCAAATTACATCAATAACAATGTGAATAATTATTTCAAATCTCTCCCAAACTGTTCATTACAAAAACAACCATTGTTTCATGCAAGACTTACGTGCAAAAAGCAAAACCGACCTATGTTTATGTCACCATCTCTTTCAACAACACATAAGATTCATAATGCTGTCTCCCTCACGGACATAACCCAAGCGTCGTTAGGCTTTCCTTACTACCTATGCGGGAGAATATCAACTTCAGGCAAAGTACTAGGGAATACTATGTGAATGGGAGCTTCCATTTTATGCAATAGATGTCACTGCTCGTCTACGTCGCCGCTAGCCTGCCGTTATTTCGTGATTCATTTCAAATAAAGAATTCGATGCTTTGAGCAGTTTTATCCGTAAAAATGTATTATTATTATGTCTTTTAATTTTGGGGGGTCAAACACCCATTGTCCTAAGGGGAGAGCCGCCACTGGTTTCAGGCTACTAATTATTGCTTATAATAAAAATATTCTAGTAATATTGGTTATTGCTTCAGAGTCGGGTAGAAAATCTATTTTTCATTTTAAGTTTTTTTTTAATATGAATACCCCACAAGAGTCCCAACTATCGGAAGCCAGTGAGACTATGGCATTCCCAATTGGGGTATGTTGTGAGGCTGAAGGTAGTGAGGAGGGAAAAACGGGCAGATGGTAGGGAAGCACTGGATATCAGATCTGGTCACCAAACATGGCTAAACCCATTTCAAGCAATGTTTCATTTCTGAATGGTGGTCTTTCACCTAGGCATTCTAGACGAAGTTGAGAGTAAGTTCCACTACGGAACTTGTCGCACATATGTATACTATAATATAAATGGTGGTGTCTCGTTTGAGATGCTGTGCTCAATCACCAAGTTATTATGTATTAGTTAGTAATTATATTGCTGATTTGTCATCATGATTTGATGATTTTTCTTGGGGATTTGAACCCGCTATCTCCGGATGGCTAGTCGAGAACCTTACCTCTCGACCACGGAGGCCGTCATTTCGCCGACCACAAAAGTTAACCCTGTTAAGCTATAGGTAGTTTATTTTAGTGCCATTTTGATTTAGAATAAAACATGAATATTTATGATAAATTGAGAAAATAAGCTGTTGAAAAAAGGCCACCATTTTTTCTTTTCATTGAAAGTGCACGTACCTAATAAAAAAAACTGATTAGGAACAAAGAAAACAAACAGAATTACCCTCGAAATGAAATAATTGCACCCACCTTGAAGAGTTCTTTAATTTTGCTGCTATTGTACATGGTGTCTGGAAACTCTTTGTACAAGCGGGAAAGTGGTGTATCCACATTACATTTGGGGTTGATTTTGGGGATTTTTTAAATGCCAAATGTATGAGACCTCTAGGCCTGCACAAAAACTGTAAAAAATAAGCGCCGGCACATAGAGACGCCCGACAATCGCAATGTCTTGATAAAGATGTTTTCTCGCCTTGACAGCTGTTAAAGTTCCTTAGCAAGGTTACTGTAGAGTACAAATATGCATTTTAAGGAGAGAGTATCTGGTTACTGAAGTGTCAATGCTGGACGGGCATCTTCTGTCGCGCATTGAGGTGGAAGAGACTGGGGACTTGGAGTTCCAACCAGTGACGGCGAGACTGGCGTCATGAATCAAGTGGTGAACCGATGGCAAATCAGGTAGGCGCTTTGCAAGATGTTACTCTGATCACTGACGGTGAAGACTACCCCATTGGTACAATCTTTTATAGTAGGGTGGCAGGTGCAGGTGTTGTTTACGTCTGTTTGGCAAGCGTCAGGTGTTGCGCTTACGTTTGTTCGTTCACCCCAGGTGGCTGTGCAGGTGTTAAGTGTTGTTTACGCCTGCTTGTTTATTCCAGGTGGCCGGTGCAGGTATCTGCTTGTTTACCCCAGGTGTTGCGTGATTCAAATAATATCTATTTTGGGAGCATTAATTATTTCACGTTGGAAATGTTGTGACATCAATATTTTCACACCATTTAAAATGCAGAATTTTGTCTTCAATAATAATGCAAGAAGAGTTTGCTATGTTTCATCTAGATTGCATAACACGTTAGAAACACCAACTATTTTCCCAATCATTATAAAATTTTCTTGAATTTATTTATTTAATTTGTTTTATTCCAGCACTTATGTGTGGCTTCGTGCAATACATACAACCAGCAATATCAAACGAAAAACAACAATTTAATATACTCCGTATCCGGAACCTCGTAGAACAAGCGAGAAAATGGTGAATTTACATTATTTGAAATCAATTTTGTGGAAAAATTAAATCGTGTTTGAAGAAAAAAAAATTTTAACTCGCATTTGAAAAAAATCTGTGTCTAAAAAAAAAGTCTTTTAAAACTCGTTAAAACTTATACACGGTTTCAAAAGTTTTTGAACCCTTTAATGTCAAAGAACGAAATAGTTTTTTGGGTTCTCTATGTGATGTAGGTTCACCAGTTTCCCACTTGTACTACAAGTTTCCGGACACCATGTAAAACTAATTTTCACAAATGCTTCCGCCTTTTGTGCTGTGAGGTGAGAGTATCAATTAATTTTTGTTTTCCTTAGGAATAAGGTGATCAATTTATTGTATCTCTGTGTAAATAACGAGGAAATGTTTTTTTTACTCTTAACACGGCGTCAGCACAGTCAAAATATGTAACAACGATAGTACGGTTGGGTCTAGAAGACCCGAATAAAAAACTCGCTATGATTTCAGTATTTAAAAGAAATTTAGTAACATATTGCAACAATTTGATAAAACAACTATATTGTTTGCGAGGTTTAGGGTAAAATAAAACAACTTCACATAAAACTATCTTTTAATGACATTTTTATAAATGTATAATAAAACTTTAACAAAATAGACAACCTCTGTCTTAAAGTTATAAAATTTAAATAAAACAAACTTTTTTCTCAAAATGTGAACCAATATCATACATATGAATGAGATCTATAGTAGGACTATGAATAATACATCAGTCCCGTGAGTTAATCGTACATATTATCATTTGCATCTGCGCAATCTCCACAGTAAAAAATTGCATGCTGACTGCAGGCTTCTGTTGTAAAATTTTCACAATCAGAGTCAGATTCTTCCAAAATTTTTAAAATTCGCTGCCGTTCACGTTCTTCACGATCCATAATTGCAAAGGTTCTGAAAATAAGAAAAAATAACAAAACAAATCAAGTACATACTTTTTAAGTAATGGCGCGAAATTATGACACGAAATGTATGGTTGGGTCATATTTACCTTTTTCGTTTTTAGCCACGTATATCCACCGTTGCGGCCTCTACACCACTGAACAGCGATAGCTCGCGGGGAGGGGAGATTGTTAGCTCCAGCTACTGAGAAGTATGGCAACGTCGCACAAAAATTCTAAGAAATAAGCTAATTTTAAAATGACGCGTTTAAACTGTGCGAACGCCGGGTTAAAAAAAAATTACGAAAATGAAGGTATCTGTTCTTAATTTTTTTTTTATGTTGACAAATAAATTTCCTACAACAATTTAAAATGTTCCACTTTCGATTAGCTGCCAAAACGACATGTTTGTTTTATTCCTGAATTCGGCAACGTTGGTAACAGCCGTCTTACCGGCCAATGGTGTTTTCTATGTCATAATGACTAATGACGTTCTAGTTGGAATCGTTTCGGAATGTATGGTCTTTAAAATAAATTATTTTAAATGAAATATTAGAATTGCACATTTTTAGTAGGATGATCAAAATGGAAAAATAATCTGTAAACCTTCCACACATTTCTAATGATATTCATGTTTTGTGAAAACACCCCATCATTGAAGAAAATTTAAATAAAACACAAAGAAAATTGTTTGTAAAAAAATTTACTTATTTTAATTATTTTTTGATAAATAGTATTTATTATTATTTTATAGTATCTGAGTATGTTATTCAAGGATTTTGTGTGAAGTGTTGCCAGGTGGCAATGAGTTGGTACAGCGATTTGCCTGGACTCTGTGTTGCAGTGACCTGGCGATGGCCGACCAGTTTGTAGTTTGCTTTGAGTTCTCCGGCTTCGACTGCGCATCTAAGCAGTTCTTGGGCGACGTCTATAGCGTTTTGGGGGGGTAGTTTTTCTAAAATAATGAAAAATAAAATTAAGTTATTAATTTTACAAACTAGATCAGATCTGAAAAACTACTCATTGTTGTAAATAAATCAGTTAAGTGTCATTAAAGAAGAAGATAATACTAATAAATCTAAAAGAAACATGAAACAGAACAAGACACAGAATAATAAAAAAAGGTGTACCTATGCCTAAATAAATAAATGCGCCCGAGTAAAGGCGAAAGTGATCCAACACATCACAAACACAGTTTACGGCTGAGCTGAAACCGCGGCCGAAACTCTTAATACCAATATACATTATACAATTTTAATTTGTATGATAAATATATTTCATTAATATGAATTTATTAATCTTATTTATATGTTTCAATCTACCTGTGAAGTCTCCAATGAAGGCTATTCCTAACCCTTTGGAGTTCCAACCACGAGAGTGTGACCCGACTTTATGCCAACCGACTCCCTCATAGACATTACCATCACTGCCAATCAGGAAACTGAAAAATAAACAAATTACTGTAGAATATATAGGAAAATATCCATTCAGTTCCAATTATTTAGAACCATCATTATTATCGCTGTGAATCTATATTCCATTTTCAGATAATTTTTTTAAAAAGCAGGGACTTTAAACTAACCAACCAGTTTTATGTTTTTAAACTCTTCAAAAACTGTGTGTTATTTTTGAAAATAATCTCTATTCAGAGGCCGAGTTGAAAAATTAATTATATGCAATTCTCTCGATAGAAAAAAATTGCAAAGTGTGCTCTGAAAATTATAAAAAAAACACATCTAGTTCTGTTATAACATCTTACAAGTACGAAAAAATGTACAGTTTTTTTAAATGCTACTTAACTCAGATGTTGAGAGATTTTTACTCTATTTTATTTTAAATGTTTACTCCGTAACGTTTACTGTTTGCTTTATTAAGAGGCGGTTCTCCGAATTTCTACCGATTTCTTGCAAACCTCCGAAACATTTGAAGTTTTTGAGCTCTTAAAAAAAATATGTGTTATTCTTGAAGATAATATCTAGAGATTTATCGCGCCGAAACGCAAATTATAAAAAAAATCCCTCGATAGAAAAAAATCGCAAAGTATGCTCCAAAAATTATTATTTATTGGTAATAATAAAATTATTAATTATTATTATTACCAGTCGCTTACGCTTATGTATCTATCTTATTATATGTATATGTCTCATTTTCAAACCATCTTCAGTAATCTTCAATTGCCGCTTGGAGGACAAAATCGAAATTTCTTAACACTTATAACGGTGCCTTAAAAAATAATGCAGAAGGTTTTATAATTCTTTAAACATTTATTTAACCATTTTAAAATCATAAAAGCATGCAATAAGCAAATGATTAATAATTATTACATATTCATCTTCAAACTGTTAAGTAGGTTCTTATTTTTGTTTATAATTGTTTAACTTACTTGTAAGCTATATCACGGAATTTTCTAATATTGATGTGATAGTCCTGTATATTTGAAACTCTATTAGAGCAGTCAGTGACGGAGTGGCACTCAGGAGTCACCGTATGTGCAATGATGACGTATTCAACTGGAGTTATCATTGAAATGGCATTGGGGATGGATTGGCCTCCCCACATTTCTTTTGTGATTATATTTGGACATCCTCCGTGTCCTGCAAACACCATAAATAATTATTTAAATAGCAATTTTGATTATTATCTTTATAAAATAAAATATTGGCAGTTTTGTTTTTGCGTTGTCTTTAATATTTTCGATGCTAACCGCTTCGAATATTTAGATAAAAAACCTTTTTTCTTTTTCGATCAAATTTTCTTAACCCTGGAGTGGTCGCTTGGATTACGTATGTAATTCACTCATACAAAATTAAAGATTCCTCAAAAACGGATGGCGTGAATAATTTTATCTTCCGTGTACTTTAAGTTGGATAACTCGCGGACGCGTTCAGCTTAGAGTTGGTGTTGGGCACGCATTGGTTGTGTTACAAGAGCTCCGCAAAGTCCATGGTCTACACCTATAATCCGCGCAACCAATTACATAACTCATTTTAAATATGTAAACGAAAAGTGTATGCAAAATGCAAAAAAATCTTTTTTCCTGATCATTCTATAATTTTATGTTTATCCTGCTCAGAAATCAGTATGTAATTAAATTAGTTTATGTTATTTTTTTTATTTCACTTTTTTTGTTACACCAATAAAAGTGAATGATGTAATTTTTAGTTTAAAAAAGAGGTTATTTATATTTTCGTTAATTGTGAAAAACATAGAAGTTACGTTTAATATATGATTTCTAATAAACAATGCTTAGATAATAAAATTAAAACATAAATACACAATAATTCTAAATGATTTCACTTATTTTTTTAAGTTTAAAAATGGCTTACCTATGTAATCCACTTGACCACTGGCGTTACTTTTAAAGCCCCGTTTCCACGCTTTCCAAGCCTCCACAAAGGCCAACGTGGAAACAGGTTGTTTGTCTTGGCTTGCGTAGGCTTGCAAGAGCTTGCGAGAGCTTGCCGCCGATCCTGTCGGGGTCGGATCCAGCGGCAAGCTTCGGCAAACGCTCAGTGTAATTTCCGAACTGACGGCGAATGCACGCCGTTTTCGCTCCATGCGGTATATCGATAATTAACATTACGAGACATATGTATGACGTAAGAGGCATGCCTGACTGATTAAAATGTATAAGTACATAATTTGAATGCATTAATTTAATTTATTGGATTAACCTAAAAAGTCAATATAAATAAATACTCTTTTATTGATGATTTATTATTTATTACAATAAAAAACATATGATTTTTGTTGGAATAACTTTTTTTTATAATACAAGACAATATTATATTGTTTTTTTATACTTTGCTTGTATTTCAAATAAAAGTATGTTAAACCAAACGCAATGGCCGACACAAGTTCGGCGTCCGTCATGCTTGGGTGTTGGTAGCGTACTGACGCAGTCACAAGCGTGTAAACGGCTTCCAAATGCCAAGCGAGATTTGTGGAGGCCTGGAGCTTGTGGAGGCTTGCCGAGCCTTGGCAAGCATGGAAACGCACCATAAGAGCGCGACCACTGCAGGGTTAATCATAATGCAACTTGGTTTCTCTTATACGGAAACTATGCATGTTGAATGTTAGGCTGTTTTTTTTTTTTTTTTTTTTTTTTTTTTTTTTTTTTTTAATTTTACTGTAAAACTAAGTTAAGTATGATGAAAAAAAGTATAGGTAAGGTTTATAAGAATTTGTTGTTTTGAAATCGACCTTTGACATTTAGGTTGAAACTCTACGAGCAAAAATATTTTGAAGGTGAGGTTGGTTGATCTCTGTAATCAGTATTTCATGAATACAGTAATAATTTATTATCTCTTACAAACACAAATTCAATTTTGTCTTTGGCTTTATTATTTAAGTAATTGTAATGTTTATTAAATAATATTTTCAAGAGTTTCTGTTTGTTACTAATAAATATTTTACTTCTTATACCTTTCCTGAGCAAGTTGTATTATATATAGCTGCATTATTCTAGGTTCTTTATCAAGTGCCTACCGTCAATTGAATCAACAATTTTAGTACCTATTTAATTTACTCTACATTAGTCTAGCAAATTATTATTAACCATATTCCATATACCTCGGCCATATTTTGTCAGAGAGTATTATATCATAAAATCCAAATAAATGGAATATTTCTCAACGTATCCGAAAATTAAAAACTGTTTTTGAAAGATGATAAAATACGCTTTCAAATTTAAAAAATTGAAATAAACTAATAACTTTGAAATATAAAATTTTTGCATGCAAACATAAAAAACTTTTAAAAATGGCTCACCTTACGTTTTTTTCTAACTAAAATTACTGATGACAAAAAAAAAACGTACACATATTTTATTAGGAAAATGTATTATAAACGTTATCATCAACTCACTGTTTTATCGTTGCATGCAATGCAATTGCGATCCGAAACTTTTGTTTCATAAAGGTGTACATTTTATTCTTTTGAAGTTAATTTTTAGATTTGAAAATAAAGTGTGGTGTTTTCTCTTTCTAACACCGTTAAGATCATATTTCTCAATACGATGGTACCTCCAATAGACCTTCATGAGTTGTTCAGAAAAGCAAACAAATTTGTTCAATAAATTTCATTTGTTTATTTGGGATCGCTTACAAGCGGCTTTACCATCACGATGAAAAAAATCATAATCGTAGGAAGGTTGTGTAACACATTTCCAAAAAAACCCTTGGTAGTTCATAAATATACAGTATGAAAATGACTTTATTTGTCTCTCAGAGGGTTCCTTTCCTACATTGAAAAGTATGGTTTTAAAATATTTCAAAACACTTTTTTTGAAAAAAAAAAATTATGTCTAATCGGAAGACATATTTTTCCGTTTGAAAATGATATACCTAATGCTTCTTATTTCACAACACTGATAAAATATCACATTACTAAAAAGTCCAATTTTTTGAAATGTGTTAAAAAATTAAAAATAATGTGTAAGTACTACTTATTTTTATTAAATATTTTAGAACAAATTTTTAGAATAAGTTATGGTACCTATCTACATAACTTTTCTAACAGTATATATTACAATATTTTATGTTAATTACCATACCTGCGTTACAATAACCGATTAGGAACAATGAAAATAAAAGGAAGCACCCTTGAATTAAACTAATTGTGCCCATCTTGAAAAACACTACCACTGCATTAGCCGAGTTGTACAGTTATGTTCACTGGCTCGGGACTTGACTTGATTTGAATTTGTTTTGTTTATTCAGAGCAGGCGATAATGTACCAATTGTATTACTGTGTTGATAGTAAAGTTGATAATGATTTGAGGGAAATTCACGAACACACATTACTCTAGACCAGTGGTTCCCGACCTTTTTTGACCAGGAACCACTATGACGTTTATTTTCTCCTCACAGAGACTACAAGGTGCAATAATGATAAATTGTTAATCGTGTAAGTAATTAAACACCTCCTTGCAATTACTATCATTTTACAATTCAATGTGCTCTTCTTGGACTTCTTCAGCTACCTCTCCATTACGTTAATCGAAAGGTATCCAAAAGCTGATTCGTAATGTCTCTCCGTTATGAATCAGCTTTTGGATACCTTTCGATTCGGCTTTGTAGTAAATGAATAAATGTTTTGTTATGTAACACAATTACAAGCAAAGTAGGTAATCGGAAGAAGCATTTTTCAAATAACAACTGTTTTCGCGCGTTTGAACATGCGAAGCACTTGCCCCGAGAGTTGGCGCCCCCAGCTCAGGCGGAGATAAGTCGCAACAGACAACACGACGGTCCGTCGGTTTCTAGCCGCTCCCAGTCGCTCCCTCTCCGGCGGTGAGAACACACCGCTGCCGATTCGCACGGTTTACCCCCGTGATCGCAAGCATGTAAATTACGCACAACACAATTTAAAGATCGGGCATGAGTAATTGCCATGGCCATCCGTGCCGCTTTGCCCTTCTGGTACCATTGCTAAGTTAACTTAACATTCGGCGTGCATTCTGACCTCCCCACGGAAACCGCGAGGATCTCACCTGGATTCCTGGACTGTTGGAAAGGAAACTGCCGCCCACCGCCACGAAGCCGTGAGACAAACCATTGAACCCTTTTAATGTGTCCCCCGTACATTTTACCTGCGCGATGAGAAACCCCGGGCTCAGAGAGAGAGATTTTGATAGGCAAATCCCTAGATAGGGCTATGTACCATTTTACGTGATTCATGTACGCTGTACCTATTTTTTACAATACAATGCTCTGTTTACTCTGAACCATTCTTTCATTTGAGCAAGTTCACCTGTGTGGGCCTGGCGGGAGACACCCTAATTCTAACCTTTTTTAGCAGCAACCGCACACCCTGGTGATGAGAGGATCCTACATGCCCATGACCCCGATCGACTGAGCTAGCTTTCGGGACAGGTTTTGCCACGCTTAGCAGTTTCATGGACCACATTTTAGATCTCGCGGACCACCGGTTGGGAATCACTGCTCTAGACCAATGACTAAATAAAATACCCAATAGCGGGTTCAGACATTCAATTATAGTCAACTCGACGCTTGAAAGCATATTGACACGTGTGAATCTTCTTTCTTTTTAAACAATTTTTGACATTCAATCAAAGTTGAGTCCCCGCTATAAGAGAAGAGGACTTGGCATACTGATAAAACGTTCTGTTCAAACGGCTATATAAAAATGGTGGCCAAGATGGCTGCCGACATACATCGTTTCCATGGTTATTATTCAGTGGCTAACATTAGGGGTCGTTAACAATTATTTATTATTTAATTAATGAAGATAGTATTAGCGAAACTCAATCGAAAATGAGAAACAGAAAAATCAGAAAAAGATACGGTCACATCTGGGACTCGAACCCAGGACCTATGACTTGCCGGGTCAGTGCTCTACCAACTGAGCTCAGTTTCGACAAATTAAATATTATAATTTGAGGTTTTACTCATTAAGTAAAAAATAAAAATATATATTCATCCTAGACTTGCAGAAAAGTCAATAGATGTCGCATATTAAATAAAAAAATCTACGAGAGTATCTCACTCGTATGAGACCAGCATAAGGCAGTGCACCACGGTGTGCGACATTCAGATTCAGGAGAAATCAAGCAGTTCTTATGTAAATGGCGATAAGGTTGAAATTCTTGCTTAACACCGGCTGCCTGTTTTGATTTATAGAAAAAATACATCATCAAAAAACACCAATTTTGCACTCCTTATAGTTTTTATAATTTACTTTACTAAAAGATTTGTCAAAAAATGCTTGATTCTATTCGCGGTATTTGGTATTTAATTAAAGATTTTGAATTTTGAAACTAAAACTTTTTTTATCAGATATTCCCAACTTGTGGGTCGTGAAAAGATTTTATTTATTTTTAAATTGTATTTTGGGATAAAAATATTATTTATGATTTTAGAATGTTCTTATAAGCATAGAACCAGAGAGGCTTACATATTTTATAGAATTTTTTCACAAAACTGCTTACTTTGAAAGAAGAAAGAAACATTGAAACCGTTTTCTTCTCTTTTAGTATTTTGGAAAATTTGAGTGTGATAAATATAAATCTTTTGGGTACCGGTACTACAAGGTTTGCAAACAGTTGTTACGTCGACACGACCCACCCAGATAGAAATTAACTTTGTTAGAAATAAAACCTAATTTTAATTTCATACTACAATACGTATTAAGTAAAATATTTAGGTTTAGAGGGAATAACCAGACACAACTGGAATCATGTCATTTTTAAATCAAATTTAAGACGTGTTGACTCCACCAAAAAACTACCACAAAAAATATAAATTGATTTCGAAAGATCGTTATTTTATCTAGTACTTAAAGTGATATATTTAATTTTTTTTAAATATGTTTATTTTTATTATGATACGCTTAGTTCAAATTATTAACCATGATGGATAATGAGTGGAAATGATGAAAATTTTATGGAGTTAGATCTGGAAAATAAGGCAGATTTGGAATATCCTAAATCTCAAATAGCTGCTTTTGGAATGTTAACATCGGTGTTCTCCCTGTAAATGGCATAATTGGTCCAAGCCGACAGCTAATTTTCTGGGTTTATTGCACTTCGCTAGACATTTTCTTTTGTCAAAATGTGTAAAACCATAGAATAAAGAAGAAAACTAGAAGTGCCTTTCATTCAAATTTCTAAGGAAAACAAAAGTTCCATTTAGCCCAATAGATCAGCACTCTTGTCTCACTCAAGCCTCTCGCTTGATATTGAAAATCTTTATCCCCTTTGAGTTTCGTAAATATAGTTTTGTATTGGAAATTTGAGCCCTGATTGGGCAAATATTTGGGTGATGAAACACGACAACAATCATTTCTTGCTTTCTTCTTTATTCTATGTATAAAATAATGAAAATAAAAAATAACAATTAAAATCTGGAGAAGGCTATCTTTTCATTATATCTATCTCCTCTTTTAAGCAAAACCTCAACTGCTTTGTGCTCCAGTTCTGGGTTCAGCTTCAAAACTCTCTTATCACAGGTTTAAGAAATAATAAATGCGTTCAACAGTCAACATAATTTATTTTTCTTAAATTAAATTCGTTCCTAAAAGTTGTTTTATTCTAGGTTCAAACATACAAGTTGCACATTCAATTTAATCTATTTTTTGGCGCGTTTATTACACACCAACAACCAACTCATGCTCAAAGAGCGCATATCTCAACCATCCAAAAATTAATATCCATGTAATTTCGATTGCAAAATGTACAAACCATGAGTAAAAGTTATCTATGGACACAGACACACCTACATAATATTGGAGTATTTGTTTATGTAGAAAAATACTGCTTTGCGCTACTTTTAAATGTTTAACGTGAAATGCGTATGAAATTTCGTAAAAATGTTTTTTGTTTGGAATGTAACATTATTTTTGCCATCTATGTATAGAAAGCTCTTGAGTTTTGTTTAATTGTGTTGGAAATTTGATTTGTAACACTGGTGCACTATTTTATGTAAAGGAAGAGAGTTATTAATAAATTTCTTATTGCTCTTTGTACAAAACACGGATCATATTTTTTTGTAGTTTTATGGTACCTACATTTTAATCACATTTATGTTTATGGAAAATGGTTGGGGAAACCTCTATCACAATCAGTTATTAATCATAGATTTTATTTTTCATCAAGGTGGTAACACAATAATTGAGCATGATACTTAACTACTTATCTATTACAAATAATATTTTTCAATTAAAGCTTAACAATTCTAAATTGTATTTTATTCTGGACTAGCACTGGAATGTATTATTCTATTAATCGATACATCTTTATGATGGTTTAAACTGAGTCAAATTGTAATAAAAATGTTCATTTTAAATGAAACTACGCATAGGTACATAATAATATAATTACGTTTAGATGGAGTAATGAATGAATGAAAATAAAATGATTGAGTTAATTTTCAAATATTTGGCACCTTCACGACTCACACGGCAAATTATTGAAATGCCTCTAAAATATCAGGGTTCAAAAACAAATAAAAATTACCGTATGTAAAATATTACATAAAAGTTTGCATCCAACCCATTTCAGAAACAAACCTCACCGTGAGTGGACTGCTATACATATATTTCGTACACGTAATCTTTTCAGGTCAAGGTGTCAAAAAGAAACTATCTAAATTAATCTGAATAATAACAAATAATATAAACAACTGACAAATTATAAACATCCTCAACATGTCCGAATATCGTACAAGTATTTTCGTTCTCATAAAATATCTTTATTGATTTGAGAAAAAATATCTCATAATAATTTATCTTTGTGCTATGAGAAACATCTCATAATATTGCGGGCTGAGTACTACTAACACTCAACTCGCGACATATCTTCAAGCTCAAAGAATCATGTATCGTTATGCTATGAGAAACAACTCATAATATATTATATCTTTATGCTATGAGAAGTAACTCATAATATATATTTATACTATGAGAAGTATCTCATAATATATTTTTATGCTATGAGAAACTCTCGTAATAATATAACTTTATTGCTATGAGAAATATCACATAATATTGCTATGGCAGTACATATATATTGATGTGTGTTTAAGTAGTGTTATTTGATGGCTGATGGTTGTTGGCGAGGGTAAGGTTAAGGGGGAGGGGTCGGAGGGTGGTGGGGGTGGGTGTGGTGGGGGTGGTGAGGCCCAACATGGGAGACAGCTCCCTGATGACGTCGCCCGACATTGATACGCTGTCGTCTAGATGCTCGCAGTCGTGCCTCTTGCAAATCTTACACTCAAATGCTGGCTTGATGGAGTTCTTGAATTTCTGTAACAGAAAAATGTATTGGTTTTGTACTGTTGTGATTCATAGAATTTTTTGGACTATTTAATAATAATTGTTATTTTATGGTACTTAAAAAACATTAACCCGTCTGCTTGGTTCAATATATTCGCACCTCACAATCCGGAAGCCTCAGTTTCGTCAAACCGAAGTCAAACCGTCACTTTGGATCGAGATTGTAAAATATCTATGCAAGATAGCTTTCATGTTTTAAAGACAATAAGAAGCATTATTTCGTTCTCTTTCTGGTTAAAAGAAAAATATATATGTTTGCATGAGAGGAAGAGATGCGAGAGAGCAAAATGTAAGGTCGCTCTGGGACGTTTTTGGTCTTATGAAAGTATAATGCGATTACGTGTTTGGGGTGTAGAGATGGGAAGGCTGATAGAGATATTGAAAGAAGTATGAATGCAGGTAAATCTATTAACGGAGGACTGAACCCCGTTGGCACCAACAAAAAACTGTCCAAAGAAGCGAAGCTAGCCGTCCATAATGGAGTACTGGTACCTACCGTGATGTGTGGCAGTAGGCATGGAACTGGCAGAGGAAGGATGAAAGTAGACTGAATGCTGTAGAAATCAGATCCCTAAGGCGTATGTGTGGTAAAACCACGTATGATCGTGTGAGAAACGGGGATATCGCAAAGAATGCAAGGCTGATGTAAGCGTAATGAGTTAGATCAAGAAAGGAATGCTCCAATGGTTTGGACATGTAGAGCAAATGAACAAGGAAAGAAGTGTAAGAAGAATATATGACGCAAATGTGAATGGTAGAAGAAGTCGGGGACGCCCGAGAAAGACATGGCACGACCAAGTGAATCAGATACATGTCAAGTGTCAGAATAATATAAGAGAATATATGAGACGATGTGTGAATGTGAACGAGGCAAGGAGTGTGTGCCAAGACAGAGTTGCCTCTCTGCCTACCCCTGCGGGAAACGGCGTGATCGTTAGTTAGTTAGTATTGGCTTTTACCTGCATGAAAGTGTCTCCTTCTGCCCGAGTGATGATGACAACTGCGTACCCCGGGATGCAGATGAGAGAGATGGAGGCATAGATCCAGCCCAGCGCCTCGGCCCAGCGAGGATAGTGGTAGTGCCCGTTGTGGTAGGTGGGGGGCTCATAGTCTATCAAACTGAACACCCAAACAGCCTGAAAATAAATATCAATTAGTTTATTACAATGCTGGCCATTTCAATGCAATCTATCCCATCACGTGGCATGTTTTGACACAATGTATTTTATAAAAAATTTCAAGAATTACATAATATCTAACAGCAGCATTCGGGGATAGCCGCCAACGGATCACATAATGATTTTGAATTCATTTGCATACTGTATTTACACAGTTTATCTTGTTTTTTTTTTTGTTCTCAGCAATAAATCTTCTAATTTCTTCAAGGCGTTACTTATAGAATAATCCAAAATTTTCTGCATTCCCTCAATTCATTTGACAATAATCTTCAAGACCCAAACTTCCGACATGAGCTACCATAGAAGCCTTGCTGAAGGGATGAGAGGAGAAAGAGTGCTGACGCAGAGTGGCTAACATTCAAATAGCTAAAATTAATTGGCGTTAAATTGATAAAAACATTTATAAATGGTGTATTTTGAACTGTCAAACAATATTTTTCGCACTATTATTCTTGCAAGATTTATGCAGTTTTTAGCAACATTTTAAAATAAATGTATTTAACTTATGTTTCCACAGTTTTGTTATTGGCCTCACTAAACTTCTTAGTTTCAATAATAATAAATATTTTAACCCCTCAGGCCTCGGGCCTATTTCGTCGGAAGGTCAAAATATTTCCGAATAGCAATAAAATCTAAATAAATGGAACATTTTTAAACGTATCCGAAAACTAAAAACTGTTTTAGAAAGATGATGAAAATATGCTAATATATGAACACATGAAATTTTATAATTCGAAATAAGCATATAATTTTCAAAACATTAAATTTTTGAAAGCAAACATAAAAAAGTTTAAAAAATGGCTCACCTTACATTTTTTTTAACTAAAATTACTGATAACGAAAAAACATAAAAACACAAACTACTATATTAGGCAAATGTATTATAAACTTTATAGTTGACTCATTTTTTTATCGTTTCGTATAAAAACAATAAAAATTCCTAAAGTTTCATTATTTTTTTTTTTCAAATTGAGATTGTAAATTTTGGTTTCATAAAGGTGTACATTTTAATTATTTTTTGGTTAACTTTTAGATTTGAATGTAAAGCGTGGTGTTTTCTCTTTCTAACACCGTTTAGATCATATTTCTTAACCATGCAAGGGAGACATAACGATTTTTATGAGACCTGTATGAGTTGTTCCTAAAAGCGAATAAATTAGCCTGAGGGGTTAATCGATATAGATTATACGCCATGATATTAAATAGTGTGTAAGGAAACTTTATCTTGGTTTCATGTTAACCATTGCTTAGTAAATAACAAAAGTAATATTTGTCTTGAATAACTAAAACAACAATATAATATTGGATTTCCTGTAAAGTAAATAAGTGCCTATTTGTTAGGGCGATGAGTCAGTCATGATGGGTGTTACTCACAAACAACAATAGAGGTGCAGCCACGAGCCAACAGGTCCTGAAGTAGAGGGAAGGAGTACGCCCGGTCATGTGTTTGACATCTCGTGAAAGCCTCTTAACGCCGTAGAACCAGGTTATGCCGATTATTTCGAAAAAGGCAAGGTACGTGATCGATATCGAAGCTGCGTAATGGTCGATTAGTTGGAAATAATATATTCCACCCTGAAAAAGTTTAGATAATTATTAAAATATTATCATTTATGATGAACTGTTGGAAGAACATTCACTATAAAATTTCATATATACATATGTATGCATTATGGAAACATATGAAAAAAAAGGATTATTATCTCTATCTAATTGCAGCATTTGCTTATTTATATATGCATGTATTTCGATCTTCTGGCCAATTTGAAGAGATACTTTAAAACATTTATTGGAATTATATCCCATTCAACCGTTAACAGTTTCCGCGAGTTGTATACTTCAATTAATCACAAAGATAACTCTTGTTAAGTTTCATTTAACAAGAGTCTTGCATCTCTTCTGACTTATTTGTTATTGACATTTCGCAAACAGAAATTGTATAAATGTGAAATTTATGTTCATTTTATTCTCATTCGTTGGTGAATAAGAATTTTCCATTGCAGTTCTTTTTAAAATGCAAAATTTTGCAAATTACTGATAAAAACAAAAGTAGTTTTACTTACTTGTACTATATTTGGTAATCCGAACAAAAATGAAACGCTACATATAATTAGGACTAGGAGTTCGTGATAAACCAGCCTCTTCTTAATCCACTTGGGGAATCCATCTTGGATGGAAGTCACAACGACTTCAACTATCGCAAACTGAAATGAAAAAAAAAATCTTATTACAAAGCACATTTTACAGAAATCATATTTTTTATATATACTAGTGACATCTAGTGGGGAAAACATGCAGTATGAACGTACATCCCTTGAAAACATACATACGGGTTTTTATTAGCTAACGAACTTCATTTCAAACTATTTGCTTTGATTAATATGATGGTTTCCTTACCTGGCTGTTCAGTCCCAGGCACAAAAGCATGAAGAAGAACAGTACGGCCCACAACTGCGATGCGGGCATTTTAGCTATAGCTTGTGGGTATACCACAAATATTAGGCCAGGACCTAAAAAAGGAAATTAAATAATATTGATTGAGAATAAGAAGTAGGTATATATCAAATCTTATTTAACTTGTACGGAATTTCAAGGATGGGAGATTCAGGCATGATTATGGATTCAAAATGCTGGATAATATCCTCAAAACTTTAATTAGCCTTGAACAACCCCTTAAATTTTAGGCAATAAAATACAACTTTTTTTTATTTTTTTTAAATGAGCTCCACACAGGAGGCCCAGAGGAAAATAATTTCCCTCAGGGCCTATGTCATCTTTGGGGAAGCTGTGCGGAGGGTTTTTTTTAGGAAAGGAAGGAGAGGATAGTTCTGGGAAGGAAAAGGGTTTAAGGGGTGGGTAGGAATCTGGGGTTCAGTGTGTCCTGGTCATCCGCCTCCAAGACCTAGACAAACCTCACCCCATGAACCCGGGCGCCCCTGCTAAATCACCAAAAGTAGCGAACCACTTGGGGTGATCTATGGCAGAGGTGTTGGTTATCCAATAATGGTTCCTGGGGCGGCGGTACCCATTCCCACCTCAATTAGGGAAACGTATTAGGCAGTTCCATGCCAACTCAGAATGAAACCAACTCAGAACCACCTCAGAAAGGTCATTAAAAGCTATGAAAAAATAATTTCAAAATAGCTGGTAACCCTAACCTAACTTAACCTATTTAACCAATTTTTTTTACATCACTCTTAATGACCTTTCTGAGTTGGTTTCATTCTGAGTTGACCGGTTACCGTATTAGGCATTTGGAAACTTTCAAAACTATTATTTAACTTTATCTGTACAAAAAAAAAAAAACTATTGTACTAATTAATCCCGTAATAGAAGGAATTTTTCTGTGTTTTTAATATAAAAACATGTTTTTATCAGGGATTTAAAAAGTCTCTTAAAGTTTACAATGTTTGCCTTTTCAATCCAATCTAATCCATCATGTCTTATGATTTGAAACTATGCATGTGTTTTAGTGAAATTTGATGGATCATATTATGAGCCTAAAATTTCAATATCCGATTTTTTGAAAAATGATCTGAGTATGCCATCTTGTTCACATTTTTGCGAGGAACAAAATGAGCCAAAACCTCCCTTATCATGACCAAAAACCATGTTAAAACTGTCAAATCTGCTATGTCGCAATCAATCACAAGCAGTTATTTTGCCAATCGTACGTCAAGCGCGAGTTTCTAAACCCGCCATATCAGGTCACTTGAGTTTCAAAAGCCTCTATATGGTGAGTAAACCACGAAGTGAGTATCAAAATCCGCTACATCCATCTTATTTATCGAAATTACTTAAATATTGCTAGATGTACCTATATAAAAAAATTACCACTTTTCGAAATTATATTACTCCAATTAATTATTAAAAAAATTGAAATGCAATTACTTATTTACGCTAGAAATGTGACTGTTTGTTGCGGTTTTCTCCAAATCAATGAAAGTTGATATAGCGGATATAGAAATTACATGACTCATATATTCGACATCCGCATATAAGCTTAGCCGCCGATATCCCACTACGCCCAGGTTAAGAAATCTTTATAGTAAATATGTAAATCTTTATAGATTTTTAAATTTTATTTTATTTATTTATCTATATAAAGTATGTTTACATTGGGTTTTTCTATGCCTGACTCACTAGGATATACCTGTGTCGAGTCAGGCAATATGTAATCTTTATAGTAAATAATTTGTAATGTTTACAAACTTACCATCACTTATGACGTCCTCCACACTCAAATTCTGTTCTAACGCAATATTTCCTATTGTCGCAAATGTAAATATCCCCACCAGCAAACTTGTGATGGCATTCACAAATGACACGGCCAGCGTATCATGAAGAAAGTTGTTATGGAACTTATTGTAACTAGCAAATGATATCATGGAACCAAATGCTATTCCGATAGAATTGAAGTTCTGAGCGACAGCATTGATCCATACCTTTAAAAAATAAAAAAAAGCATTACTTTAAGGTATTGCACTACAATAAACAGGAATTTAAGTGAAGCGTGTTGTGAAATGATGTATTTACTTTAGCATCACCGAGGAGAGCCCAGTTTGGTTTGAAGAAGAACCTCAATCCCTTGTCGGCGCCTTCTAAAGTTAGCGATCGGCCCAGGAAGATGATGATGAGAAGGAATGGAAGAGTTGCGGTGAAGTAGCGGACTTTGGCTGATGACTTGATGCTCTTCCATATGGCGAAGTAGACCAGCATCCACGCACAGACCAGACAGGCTACCAGTTCCCAGCGCAGCTCTCCCGGGTATTGTATTCCTTGGCTTACTTTCAGTACTTTATGCCTGGAAAGGTACAAAATGAGTACATTATTATATTGTGTAATAATCAACACCATCTAAATAGGTAGAGAGAAGCAATTTTCAAAATTAAGCTGATTCTAATAAAGCGATAAATCGATAAAGTAGGTAGGTACCTACACATAATAAAATAATTGAAACAGAAGTTTATTTTAATTGTTATTTTTTAAATTGAAACTGACTTATTGATAATTCGGAGTATCCATGATTTTAACAGGTCTGCGCTAATCTTATATATAAATTTGGATGTATGTATCAAAGTATATTTCAATATCATGCACTTTTTCAGCATTGGAATGAGATACATTTAAAATAATACGTCGTATATTTGTGGCACGTTCCAGTGGTACAGTGGTAGATACAGTGGTAGATAGTGGTACAGTAGTAGATACTTTCGGTATCCCCTGGTGTGGTGAATCAACATCCAGAATTGAAATAGTTCTTGAAATAAAATGGCTTTAACCGTGTTTGATGACCAGAAATGAATAGTCAGACACTTCCCCTTCTTCCTCTTCCCTATCTCCTTTCCTCCACTCCACAACCTTCAGTGTCACAACATTCCATATGATGCCATAGTCTCATTGGCTCCAGACAGTTGTGGGAGGTCGGGTCTCACAGCACAGTTATCAAAAAATGTTATAAAATTTGAACAGAACTCACTCAAAGAACTCTTCGGAAGGTGTCCTGGACATCTCAGGGCGGGAGATGTTCTGCGCAAGCCTCTCAGGCATCCAGCAGTCAGGAGTGTTCCAGCGGTTGGTGCAGTCGGACCACGGCATCTCCGACTTGAAGGAGGCGAAGAAGTAATAGATGGCGTATGCAATGATCACACAGTAGTAGGTAGACATCAGGAAGGATATCACCACACTGGCAAGACCGGCACCTGCAATTTTCATTAATGTTCACTTATTTTCTACAATTTTTATTAATTTTTTACATTAATTCCACACAGGGGTCCCCGAGGAAAATAATTCCTGGGAAGGAGAAAGGTATGAGGGGTAGGGTGAAATCTAGGGGGTGTCTTCAAGAGTGACCATCCTGCATGCATCCTTCAAGTATGCATCCTTCCCTTCCACTGCTTTACAAGGCGATGTTCCGAGAGAGTCCTACTGGAAAGGTTAATGACTCTCTCAACCAGTCTAAGTTGGTGGGCAAACGCAATCACCGCCAAGACCCGAACACATGAACAAGTGTTCACGTCTTGAACCCGAGTACCCCTGCTAAGTCATCAAATCTAGCAAACCACTTGGGGTGACCTAAGGCAGAGGTGTAAGATTTGAGATTTAATTGCAAAAAATTAAGGTAAAAAAATCAACTAAAGAATTTTTTTATTTATACTTTTATTGAAAAAATTTCGACTTTTGTGTAGGTTCAGCTGGAGTGGGCTCTTGAATTCTGGTTCTTTGTGGGAAGCGGATCCTACTCCTACTCCTTTTTCAAATCGACTACTCCCAGAGAACCCAGTCCAGTACTCGGACCCAAACCTGTAACTCGAAACTGTACTCGGAGCCGGAACCCGAATGCCTCCACCGGCGCCCCGTGTCCGTGGTCCGAGCCACTCGCGGGTCGTGAGGGTTCTTGTCCAGGTTCAAGATCTTGTGCAAGTTCCGGCTCTGAGGTACGGCTCCCGCTCCGGCCGAACCCGTGCATCCCGGTAGTCGTAACAGCACCCAGTACCCAGTCCGTACCCAAGAACTCAGACCAGGGATCTACTCCTAGAACTCGAGTACTTTTATAAGGAAGCATGCCTCGAAGGCCTCTGGCAAAATGCAGAACTCACCCGTCTCTGGTGCGTGTGTGTATGCGAGAGTGCCACCAAAAGTTTATAGAATGAATTGTCATCGACAACGAGCCGAGATTCAGCTCTATCGGATGTCGGGAAGTGGGTTAATTTCTTCTTCCAAGATTTGTATTAATTTATTCGTAAAAATCAAATTCAAATTCAAATAGAAAAAAGAAAAAAATTGTCGAAGATAAAATTGTTAAATCTTAAATTTGAAATGTGAGATAAATATGACTTTTAAATATGAGGTGGCAGTAGCTGAATTCATAAGGCCCAAGACGGGAGGTTCTGGGTTCTTATCCCAGTTTTTTTTTTTTTTTTTATTTTTTTTATTTATTTAATATAGATATATAAGTGTACAAAGGTGTTACATAAATTACATATCGGTACAGAAATTATTTAAAATTGCAATCTCATCAAAGAAGAAGCTAGTTCTTGTGCTTGATGAGCGAGTTACACTAATTATAACAGAAATAGAATAACATTATGCAAAAGGTAAGTATATAATACGAACAATTGAGCCTTCTGGATCATCAATATGTGTAGGTGTACATACATAGGATACGGTACGAAATTCGAAAAATCTAAATAAAATAGAGATGAATATAATTTATAATAAATGGAAAGAAAGAGAAAAACAGGTAATTATTTAGTTTTAATTATTCCTGATGAAGTGTAGCTTCAGTTTGAGTTTCAGTTTATTGATGTCTTTGGTTTTTTTTATTTCAATTGGAAGGTTGTTGAAATACTTTATTCCTAAGTAGATATAATTGTTTTGCATTAGTTTGGTATTAAATTTTGGTATTTTGATGTTGTCTTGATATCTTATTGATTGGTAGGTTTCAAATTTTTTGATGATATTATCTTTGTAAATTTGGATAATTGCATTTTTTTTGAAGATATTCTCTACTCGAGGCACCGTAAAATCTGCGAAAAGCGTTTCTGTTGGATATGTGGAGGGTTTCTTTAGGATTACTTTAATGATTAGCTTCTGGATCACTTTGATCGGGTTTAGAATATTGTTGTAAGACCCCCCCCATCCAATAATTCCATATTGAATTAATGTCTGGATTAGTGCATAGTATACTCTTTTTAGATTGTTGAGTTTTAAAATATTTCTTAATCTTATGAATATATATATACACTTTCTGATACGCTTAACCAATTCACAGATATGGCTCTTCCACTTCATATGTTGTTCTATTATCACTCCGAGATATTTAGTTTCTGATACTGATTTCAACGTTGAACAGTCTTGAATACATGTGATTTTATTACATTTGTTGTTGTGGATTGTTGTTGCACCCATTATATTTTTATTTTTCTGGGTCTTGTTCTCTTTCATATTTTGGTTTAGATTATTAGTCTTATCTTTTTTTTTCAATCGAATAGAGGTATTTAAAAAAAAACTTACCATAAATTAAAAATAAAACCTAATCATAAACTTTAACCTTAAAACCCCTTCACTATATACATATTTTAACATTTATCTAAGATTGATTGCACATTAATGTAATAATACTTTTTTTATGTATCTTTGTAAAGCTGTTTGTTTTCCAAATAAAGATTATTATTTTATTATTATTAATAACAAGAAAAAGAATGTGTTTATACTTGCCACGAATATTATATTTTCACATTTGAAGGACTTGAATATGTATAAGTTTACACAACCGTCCCAAAATCATTTTATTAATAACAATCATACTTGGTATTTGGATTTTTCACCTTGAATAAAATGCAATTTTGATGTATTTAATTTAACTTCTTGATTTCCGTAAATGTGATTTATATTTTGACAGGTTGTGACCCCCCAGAAGCAGTGGCGGATACAGAAAAAACTCAAGGGGGGGGCGCTTGATATAAGAAAACTAAAAAGTAGACAACAGTGGGGAGAATACGAAGCACCGCACAAAGAGGTTACCAACTATACAATCTCATTCTCTCACAGGATATAACATATGGATGTACGTGTTTGTTAAAGAAGTTTTCACTTCAATAAATAAATAAAAAATTGGCGGAGCGCACATTTAAAACTTGGCTGGCCAAAGTTTCAATTTAGGAGGCGAGTGTAGGTTCCGCCGCCAAGGGAATTATTTTTTGGATAAACAACACCTCTGCTATAAGTCATCCCAAGTGGATTGCTAAGTTTGGTGACTTAGCAGGGATGCCTGAGTTCACAGGATGTGGTTTTTCAAGGTAGCGGCGGAAGCGTTTGCGCACGTACTGCGTGGCGAGCTGGAAAGGACTGGTTGAGGGAGACCATTTAACCTCTCCAGCAGGAATCTCTCGACCCATCGCCTCGCTTCGCAGTGGGAGGGAAAGGTTCATCCGTCCATCTCTCCTGGACACACTAACCCAGAGAGTCCTAACCACCTATCATACCTTTTTCCCTAAAATTACCCTTCACATAGCATCTCCAAAGACAATTTGTAATAGTTACCCAAAAATGACAGTGGAAGAAGTTGTGTATTCGGGAAGTATATTTACGAGAGATGGGAAGGCTGATAGAGATATTGCAAGAAGGGTAAATGCAGGTAACTCCGCATTTATGGAGGACTGAACGCCATTGGCGCTAACAAAAAACTGTCGAAAGAAGCGAAGCTAGCGGTCCACAATGGAGTGCTCGTACCAACCCTGTTGTATGGCAGTGAAGCATGAAACTGGCAGAGAAAGGACTAAATGCTATAGAATTGAGATCCCTGCAGCGTAAGTGTGGTAAAGCCATGTACGATAGTGTGAGAAAAATATGAAAAGAATGCAAGGCTGATGCAAGCGTAATAAGTAAGATTAAGAAAGGGACGCTTAGATGGTTCAGACATTTAGGGGGGGGCGCGAGCCCCTCATGTGTATCCGCCACTGCCCAGAAGTCGCCAACTGTAGTGTTATGCAGATTTACTTCACACAGACAGATTCTCCTATGGATGGAGATTACTTGGAATAATAGATTCTTTTTGTTATCTGCGTTTATTATTATACTTCGCATATCACAATGTGACCAAGTTAGTCGACAAACGATTCGGTAGGTTTCCTTAATTTAATCCAAAATACATTAATTTATTTTACCTGGATCCTTCAACTTCCTGGGCAGCAGGAAAAAGTATGATGTTTAAAAAATATAATCTGAGATAGATATTGAATACATTTCTGAATTTTATTATCTTTTATTATAAAGGTCGCTAATAGACCATCTCTCTCTCTCTCAAAGATAGCGGGGTTACAAGTTAAAGCAGAGCTCTCAGCGGAAGGACCATATTATTTGAGTTAGTACAGTTAGTATGGTATTATGATACCTTTAAACAGTGGGCAGATTTGGCCCAGGGCTCCGATGGGCCCCCGCCCGGTAAACTGCCCCACGGCCAGCTCCATGAACAGCATGGGGATCCCGCACACCACCAATATGATGAAGTAGGGAATCAGGAATACACCTAGAAATAAAAAATAAATCTGTTTTAACTCTTGGTGTGCTGACAAAATTTTTTCACCATGTGACATCTGATTCTATTTACGTAATAACTCACCATTTTTTGCAAAATTATGTTTTTGTAAATTATTCCTTCTTACCAGATAATGTGTTTATTTATTTATAAAAAATATTATGTAATCTTCTATATGTAGTTTCCCAAAAATAGCTGGTTATATTCAGAGAAATGATATTTTCAAAGATATTGAGAAATTTTTTATTTGATGAATTTGTGTTATTTCACAATGAATTAATTACATTTTTAGATTTCCACGGCCAAAAGTATTTTCGCCATTTGTTTTTGGGGTGTTATGCCGTGTTGCACTACCTCCTTCTTTAGCCAACGTTTCGGAGAGCGTTGCATCCGACAGATGTGATCCGACATATGTGATTCGACAGATCTGCCTTGATGATGGACACTATAACGCTGTCCGAAGCGTTAGTGGACAGCGTTACAGTGTCCATCGTCAGGGCAGATCCGACAGATGTGATCCGACAGATTTGCCCTGATGATGGACACTGCAACGCTGTCTGAAACTTTGGCTAAAGAAGGAGGTAGCGCAACACGGCATAACACCCCAAAAACAAATAACGAAAACACAATTAATTAATTTCAAACAGTATATTTTTGGTAAGTTCCATAGTGGAAGATACTCTCTGTATCACTCTGGTGTAAGACCACCGTTCAGAATTAAAACGTTGCTTAAAATGGCTTTAGTCGTGTTTGGTGATCAGATCTGAATAGCCAGGTACTTCCCCACATTCATGTTCTCAATCTCCTTTCCCTCCCCACTACCTTCAGCCGCATAAAATTCCCAATTGGGGATGCCATAGTTTTACTGGCTACAGACGGGAGCAGTTGGGACTCTTATGCGGTATTCACATAAAAATACAAAAACAGTCTGCCTCAAAACAGGGATCCCAATTGAGAAGGACTGTGAAAATAAACAACTTTTATTATACTTTACTTATTTGGGCAGTAATGTATTAATTAAATGATAAATGCATCTTAAATTAAAAGTCATGAATAATAAATAAATAAAAAATACCCGTGTTTAATTTATTTTGACTTCCATGATGACATGTTTTGCTACATTAATTTGCTATTACACGGCGATGGATGGGGTATGATTGCATGCATAATAATGTTGCAAACTCATTTATGCTGGAATTAGTTTCATTAGGTTTGGAATGGCTTTAATATTGAACTCGCCAATGCAAACTACCTATCTTTGTCAAAGGCACAAGTTTATTAACTGCCAACATTATTAGTCTGTATGCATTCATTTTTAATATTTGATAAAAAGGCAAAACATATTCATAATAAATTAAATGTAACAATTAATATTACGCCTACATAACAAGAGACAGACTGCATAAAATTATTAGTAACCCTTTTGTAGGAAGATAATATTTTGTATAAATTTAAAACAAAGTTATAATTTCTGTCAAGAGATGTCACTCATCAAAGGAATTTACTTACCGACAAATGACTTTGTTCACGTTTAATGTTATTATCTTTATTCTCTGTACGTAACAAACTTAGACGAGTTTCTCCCTAAAATTTGTAAAAAATATACTTACACAAAATTTAAAAAAACACAACTCTTTTGCATATTCGTGATACAGTAAATTTAAAATTCCAGAAAACATATTTTTGCAAGGCTGAGAGAAAGTAAAGGTCAAAAGAAACTTTTGCATTCAAGTATAAATATGACCCATAAAGCAGAAAATCAATTTGATATATTTTAATATATTATCCCACTAAAAACAATCGAACAGTAAGCTTTGGCATCATGAAATTTGCTCAGCTTTTTTATCTGGAATTCTCTGGTAAGCCCATATATATTTTTAAATCACAACGTCATTTCTAGTTTGACCTACGGAGCTTTGAAATACCAATCTAACTATCAAAATATAAGATATGACAAGATTTTTTTTAAGTACTTCATTACTTTTCAAGCTTTGGAAAACAAAAAAAACCTTAAAAAAATGAGAAAACTTCTATTCTGTTGGAACTCTCGTTAGTTCCATTTTTAACGTCTACAAGGGTACGTAGGCCAAAGTGCACTTTATAAGAATTTAATTTTGAATGTATGATGATAGGGAATGAGCGCTTTTATAATTACCATGATGATTAATGGTTACGCTACCATCACGTTCCTTATCGTTGTAATACACATTACATAATGGTGAG
Organism: Limnephilus lunatus; assembly: GCA_917563855.2. Taxonomy (NCBI): domain Eukaryota; kingdom Metazoa; phylum Arthropoda; class Insecta; order Trichoptera; family Limnephilidae; genus Limnephilus; species Limnephilus lunatus. The sequence continues at coordinate 68,804,619 of OU830598.1, read as the reverse complement.
ACAAAAGATGAGATACACTTGTAACTGTTTTCTCCAAAGTAATACTTTATCCCTGCGTTTCATTTTTTTTATATATGTGAGGGAGATGTATGATAATGATTGGATGTTTCCTTTGGAGGGAGAGGGGTGTAGACATATGTTCACCGTTTGTCTCATTTTCGATTGTTGTTATTTAGTGTTTAAGAAATAACTGCAGCATTATATGTTTAAGAAGAAAAAGCAAAACCATCAGCGCATTGACATTTGACAAGTTTTGGAATTCACTCATACGTCAATATCAATGTTGTAACTGTATTCCTTACTTTCAAAATTATCGTCACGGTTATTAGTATAGTATTGTAGTGGTCTACGGAGACATCACGGTGCGGTGTGTGAGAGAGGAAATAAACCTACGTACATTGTGTATCTCATCTTTTGAAAGAGCTGCAGTATTATGGCAATAACTTATGTTTATTGCCGTCACGGTAATTATAAAAGCGTTCTATGTATAAGGCGATGTGGGGATGTGACTGAAACAAGGACAAAAATTGTGACACTGCACAAACGGAGTTTTTTGAAGGTCCATCTGCTTTGACTACTCCTTCGGAGAATCGGCGTAGAGGTTGATTTTAAATAATTTAAGCACATTTCGCCCATCACTGATTAAATCCATGAGCGATGAGTTTTATCTTGGACCCACATATTATAAAGGAAATGCTTCGTGGTTGGACTTTGAATTCCATTTCTTAATTTTTCTGCCCAACTGTCTGCCCTAAGTGGTCATTGGTCTTGGGTTGATTGATCGTAAGTTGATATCAGCTGTAAAATATTAATTTATTGTATCCCGCTCTGCCAGGAATTCTTTACTGTGGCCCAATGTGCAATATTATTTTTACAATGTCACGACGGCGTTATCAGTCAAGTGTCAGCGTGGATAGAAAAGGGATTAAATATGTACATCAAAATGATAAGCAATTATTTTTATTTGCAACAGACTATAATATCTACGCACACCGCTGCAATCGTCAGTTGGAAGGAAAATAACCTCAGTTGATAACTGCATAACATTAATAATGAAAACATTAATAAATGTATTATTATTTAAACGAACGTTTTATAAAATGAGTCAATATTATATTATGTACCTATAGGTACTTATGATTTTATAAAAGCGTTTAGAAAAAGTATTTATTTAAGTTAAGTAAGTAGGTAGGAACCAAGGACCACTAAAAAAACTGTTAACAATATTAATTTTATCTGAACTAAAAAGGTAAAATCCGATATTTGAAGCAGAAAAAACATTATTTGGCGTCATGAAATTTGTATTATTTATGTCTGGAATTTTACCTTCACTCTCAGTAAATTTGGTGCAATATTAATTTTATCTGAACTAAAAAGGGAAAATTCGATATTTGAACCAGTAAAAACATTATTTGGCGTCATGAAAATTGTATTATTTATGTCTGGAATTTTACCTTCACTCTCAGTAAATTTGGTGCAAACACCATTATAGGTACTTATGAAGCAGCAAACACTATCTACTGAATGGAGAGTTCTGGCGTCATGAAATGTGCACATATAAACTCTCTGTTCTCAGGTTTTTCAGCATATTCATCAACATTCTTAATGTATTTTCCATCATATTCTCAATGTATTTTCCACAGTGAGCTATTAAGCTTTTAGATACAAAAAAATACAATATACCAATAGTTTGTTCCATATCATTAAGAAAAATTGAACATCAAAGAAAAACTCTGACGAAATTACGGGCGAAGTACTTAGTACCTAAATGTTATTAATTTATATAAATGAGAAGAGCGTAATACACGAGTCCGATTTTCAGCCCGTTTCCAATTAGAGACAAAAGTCAACATTTTTCGATTTACGCGATCGCTATTTTCACCTATATTTTCATATCTAAGATTTCAATTGTCATCACTGCAAACAACACATGAATCATACTGTTTGTTGTGATGCCTACTGAAATCGTAGGTATGAAAATAGAGTTGAAAACAGCGATCGCGTAAAGCGAATAATGTTGACTTTTGTCTCTAATTGGAATCGGGCTGAAAATCGGGCTCGTGTATTACGCTCTTTACCCCAGATCCGGCTAGAGCTCTCGGCGGCCCTAAATGCAACCGCATAATCATACACAATGACATTAAAAAATAATTCATCTGACTATAAACAACGTTTTAAGTGTGCGAAAAGCTGCAATGGAAATACCTACCTACTTAACCTTTATCGAATTTTGCAGTTGTCTAAAATTTAATTTGGCAAAATATCGTAAGAATCTCTAAAATTATCGTAAATGACTATTGTGTCACTTTGGATAATCAGTCAAACAAACAAATGACTACATATTGTGTCACTTAGAATACAGCTCCATTATTTGGGCCCCCTCTGAACAAAACCATATCCTAGAAATAGAAAGAGTACAAAAAAGGTTTGCATTACCTGTATATGAAGGAATATACATACATACTACCCATTCTTGTATCCATCGTTGTTCTTAACAGGAATGCTCGATCTTCATACCTTAGAAGCCCGCCGAAAAATATTTTTGGGGAAACATTTTTTTCAGCTGATCTCCGGCACTATACCGAATCCACCCATGTTGAAGGAGATTAACCTATATGTCCCTAACGCGTATACTCGTAGGAGATCCAACGCACTTTTTTATGCTCCGAAAGCGAGAACTTCTTCCTTTCAGAATGCGCCATTTGACAGCCGGCGTAGCGGTAAGGCGCTTGACTCGCACACCGAAGGTCGCGGGATCGAATCCCGGCGTGGCAAATAAATTTAATTTGATTAATTTGTGTTGTTTCACAATTTATTCATTTAAAATAATATATAGTATAGTGGAAGATACTCCCTGTATCGCCTTGGTGTAAGACCACCATTCAGAAATGAAACGTTGCTTGAAATGGCATTAGCCGTGTTTGGTGACCAGATCTGAATAGCCAGGTACTTCCCCACCTTCCTCTTCCCTATCTCCTTCCCCTCCCCACTACCCTCAGCCTCACAACATACCCCAATTGGGGATGCCATAGTCTCACTGGCTTCAGACGGGAGCAGTTGGGACTCTTGTGCGGTATTCATATAAAAATAAATAAAATAAAATAAAACAGAGCAATTCAACTGCTTAACGATTCTGCATTAAGCACCGATATCTTCAATGTTACCTATAGAGAGTTTATCTATCAATTTTAACTATCTTTTGACATGACATAGTAACATTAAGTTTAACTATCTTTTGACATGACATAGTAACAACATAGTAAAACTGCCACCCCATGATTTTTTTTTTCTTTTAAATTTTGTAACCTTCTCCGTAATAATTTGGTGTACCTATAACTGTTTTATGGAGAACCTGAAAAAAAATATATATAGATATAGTCAAACAACCGCCTTGAGTTTTTGACTCAGTTATTCCGTAGAGATAGTGGAGCCGCCACACAGAAAATTGAGAATATATCCATGACAAAATATATAATGTGTAATATCCATAACAAAACTTTAACTCAAGGTACTGCACAAAGAAACGTATGTTTTTGATTGAAGCACTAAAATTCAACTAGAAGGCAAGCGGAAATTGGAATACCTATCTCAAACTTTGGTGACTTTTTTCTTCTGGATTGTGACTAATTATGAAATACCTACTTAGAATTTTGTCTATCGAATTTTGTTTATGACTTTTGTCGAACTGACTTGTTCTAGACCTTCCACTGTGTGACACGCCATGGCTGATGCGATAGGCAAGTACATCGTCCTAATTATTGTTTCGAGAATCTCAATCTGATCCGGCCGCGATTTTTCGATTTAAACGGAATTAAATTTAATATACTTCGAGTTGCCTACCGCACTTTGTAGCGAATATTTATTTTATTGATATCATCCGTCTTACATTACGAAAACAGTTAAATTGGCGCTGTTTGGAGAAAAATGGCGGTTATACGTGATACATTACTTGCACATATTTTTGTAGCTTTCAATATCGTTTACGATGTTTTGCGTGTCATACAAAACGCACTTTTAAAAATAATATATAATACTATGCAAAACATCGTATGTAAAAGATTACAAAATTAATCTTCCATCCACAAGCAAATGCTTTTAATGGAAGATAAGTATTATTATAATTTGTTCCATTTTTTTAAGATCAATAAATAAAAAATAAAAAAATTGTGACAAAGATTAACAAAAATGTATGCTAAATGGCTGGACAAAACAATGTAATCACCAAATCAGCGTAAATTAAACAATTTTCGTAATGTAAGGTGAGTGGTGTTAAATAAAATAAACGTTCCCTGCAAAATTTGGAACGGGTTGTTTCACAGAATTTGAACAGTTTATCAAGTTTCAAAGTTAATATTCAAGTTCTGTTACTATGTGTACTGAATTTTAACTTTTAAATTTGAAAAATTGTACAAATTCTATGAAACAACCCATCCTCAGTGTATATGCCGCAGGCAAATCGTAAAATCAGGCCGATTATGATGCTCCTGAGGCACTTCACGAATTAGCTAGGCGCATCATGATCATTTATACCTACCTATTCCAAAGTGAGAAGAAAAAAGTCTCCTGTAAAATTTAGTTTTGTCGGTTACGATCTTTTGGAAATATCTTCATAACCTGTCATGATGTAGGTATGTCTCATCACTCGAATAAACCATAATACGATATCTGATTGCAAATATTTTGACGTAAATATAATCTTCAACGGTGGGCGGAAATCGACCAAATCGTGTCATTGTTTGTTTCCTAATGATTTTTTACGTTTTCTTAGGAAATGGGTAGAATTTACGCGTAAAAAGGGCAAGGCGTAAATTTCCTGAGAAAATATCTTGGTAGGTAGGACATTTATTACCTAAACATATTCAAAGGGCGAAGTCTTTTTAATAAATCTTAGCGCTTCATGATGGCATTACTGGAGGGTAGGAGGTAGGACACGATATCAGGATGAGTTTGTATGAGGTACCTACTCAACCTCAACATTAGATAACATTGAATTCAAACCTTTTTGCGGATAGGAAAAACATCTGCGAGAATTGGTTAGGTACTTCAAATCCCGGTTGCAGTAAATTAATATTAAAGTACCTACACGTGTTTTTCATACGTTTGTATTGATACCGTGTACAAAACGCAAGTGCGCCCCACCGTTGAATTTGGCAGCCGCCTCTGGTCTGTACCTGAAAAAAGCCTGGACTCGGTGCAGAAACGGGCGGTCCTTTTGATAGAATGGGTGGTTTGGTATATTTGTTGATTCATCTATCTTAGCAAAAGGATTGCAATCTTTAGAAAACAGGCCTCGTCGTCGGGTGGGATTGCTGTCCTCGTTCTACCATATTTAAATGGAAGATTAATTCATTCGGCACCAGTGCACAGTCGGAAAACGCGCTGAACGCGCACCAATATTATTTGTACACATTTGACACATGAGAACGGGTCGTTCCTACCACTTGTTTTTGAGTTCGGCTGTGGAACGATTTTTAAAAACCTCCACGCAGCATCCCCAAAGATGACATTGGCCCTGAGGGAAATTATTTTCCTCAGGACCTCCTGCGTGGAGTTAATGTAAAAAAAGCATATTATTGATAATTAAGTACGTCCCTACTTGTAAAAAAATACTATACGAGTATAGTAATTTAAAAAAATTATTATAAGTATCGGCTGTGGAACGATTTTAAAAAAACCTCCACACAGCATCCCCAAAGATGACAAAGGTCCTGAGGGAATTTATTTTCCTCGGAACCTCCTCCATGGAGTTAATGTAAAACAATAGATTGTTGATAACAAACCTACCTGCAAAAATACACCGTAGGTATACCTACCTAAGTATCGCCATCAATATAATTAAAATATAGATTTGAATGGAAATCAACGTCACCACTGACTTAAGCCGCCGCTACCTGAATTTCTACCGATTTCTTACATATCTCCCTTTATTTGAAGTTTTTAAGCTCTTAAAAAAAAATATTTTTGAATATAATATCTAGACGCGTTCCACACCGAAACGCAAATTACATGAAATTCCTTCGATAGAATGCTCTGAAAATTATTATAAACACGTTTGTTTCAGTTATTTTATAAGTTATAGTTGCGAAAAAATTCACAATGTTTATTTAAATGATATTTTAAAGAAGTCGTGTGTTATTAAACATTTTCACAATTTTCGCATCGATTTTATCGCTTTAAATATTAGCGCGCTCCTCTAACATTCGTAATTACATATCTCTCCATCCTATTCTTTTTGATCGCGGATGCGGCGCCTTGATACCTTTTGGTTCTGTCTGTATTACTCTTGCCTGACATCGTATATCGCCATCCCATTTGAACTTCATAATGATGGTGAAACACAGTTCTGTGTATGAAAACTGAACGTATAATTCTCTGAATTTTGGATCGCGCATGTGGCATTATTTCTTGTGAACTTCAGTATCTATGTTTTGAAAATACCACCGGATTGATGATTGGGACTGGATAAAATAGCGAGACGATCTAAGATGGGAACTTGTAGATATACAATAAGATAATAAGTGTTTGTTACCTCCTCCGCTCTTGTAGCACAGGTAGGGGAAACGCCACACGTTGCCGAGTCCCACGGAGTAGCCCACGCAGGCCAGCACGAACTGCATCTTGTTGGCCCAGTGCTGGCGACGCGGCTTCAGGTGTCTGCCGTCGCCATCGTCCGAGCTGCCGTCATAGCTGTCTCCGTCCAGGCTGCGCTCCTCTGGAGGTCTGAGGACAAAACAACAATGCTTTGTTAAAACAATGTTGAAGTGAGTCAAAAAGAGGGCGTAGAAGTAAGCAGTAGGGCCAGTGGGTAGTGGGTAGGTACTTGACAACAAGCGACACCTCATTTTCAGTCACGCCATTGCATCTATGGATTCCAACCTAGTTAGTTGTAACTAGGTAGGTACCCTTTCTTTCTATATACAGCATTGACTGACCGTTTAATCTACGATTATTTTATTGACAATAACCATCTTCCAACAGGTTCCGTGACAAAACAGAATAGTGACAAAATAAGGGACGTTGAAGAAAGATGAAGGAACACAAACATAACTTAACCTAAGAGCCATTTATTTTTTAACGTGTTCTGTTTTGGTAAAATTTCTGTAGATACTTCACTTACTTCTTCTTTTACTCCCAAATTATTGACATAACACTTAATTTTAACATAATTACCACAAGAAACAACTATGTCTGGGAGATAGAAAAACGTGCGCTAAATATAATATAAGGTTCTTATTTAGGGTTATTTAAATAATTTGTACCTAAGCATTTAGATTGATGCGGAACCTTTCGAGGTACAAGATATTTGTCTCCTACCAGGCCCTCGGCGACCCTTTAGGTACCTTCCCTCTATCTTTACCATCTTCCCCTATGTAAATAGTTGTTTCTTGTAGAAAATTTTACTTCTGTTTTATCAGTTACAGAAGTTGTTCTTCTTATGAACAACTTCCGTAACTTGTTGACGGAAAGTTGTAACTTCTGTGACGAATGTAAACGGAAAGAAACTTTTCTGATTCCAAAAACCGAAGAGGTAGGTATCCTTTATTTTTCAGATGGAAAAAGATTTCTGGAAATGAGCATCCTTCTATTTAATTATCGGTCCAATCCTTTTCTAATCTCAATGCTTCTGTTTACAACGTTAAGTATTTGAATTCGCAGACGGTTGCTGTCATGTAGCCAGTGGCGTAGCTAGCATGGGTGGCACCCGGGGCGGATAATATGATGTCAACCCCCCCCCCCCCCCCCATTAAAGTTGACAATAGCTGTCATTCATTAAAATTGAGGCAACTCCATTAATTTCCGCCAATTTCCCAACTGATTCCAACAATTTATTTGGGTACTTTGTTCTTTATTGATAAAATCGCGTAAAGCTGACAGCAGCAAATCGTTGTTGACGGGAACGTTTACCGCTAGTAAAATTACGCATAAATTACGTGTGTAGCGGTCGCCGTGAGAACTCACGTAAGTTAAACTTCCAAACAACTTCCGTGAGCATTCATTAGGTACCATAAGTTGAACGCATACGTTGTGAGTAACTTATCAAAATCTTACGTAAGTCGTAAATTTTATTAATAAGTGTAAAGGCAGCCTTACAGAATATCAGACGAGAAAGGGCTGCTGTCGCAACCTTGTGATTCCAGTCCGTCTGATTTGATGATTTAATTATTATTGTTTCATTAATATTTAATGTGGTGCGTTATTCAATATGAAATCATTTTCTAATAACATTGTCAATCAATTTATTATGCATTATAAATAAAATCATTGGTGTACCAACATATTATACCTAAGTAAGTTATTATTTAAGTTTTAAATATAATATCGGTAAATACCAAAAGGTATCTCTTGTGGTTTTATCTTATCTCTTTACGTAACAGATTGCTTTATTAATTTAAGGTTTAAATATTTATATCATATTCCTTTACATCGAATTACCTAGGTGTAATATTAAATTATGGTAGGTGGCACGCAAATAGAGTTGACTTTTACAATACAAACTTAGCACTGTGTGTATTAGGGCATACATAGATATACATTAGGACTTTCGACATTGGTGTCTTTGCCAAACATCGCTGAGAAATTAAGGACCAGCCTTTTGCCTTGCTTAATTCGAGTCTCCAGCGACCAAAATGTTATCAAAGCCTTGCTCAAAAACATTTGGTCGGGGCCACAACGTTTTTTTTCCCATCGGTTACGGAAAACCAAAACATTGTGACCCTGCCCAATGTTTAATGTTTGCACAAACCCGAGGTTCAATGTTTGTGGTGATATTGTCGCTGGAAACCTGGCTTTAGGCATACTAATTCTTCTTAGCGAGAAAGAGATACCAAGGGTTAAATAGGTTATTACTTTATTACGTTAGGTTGGGTAATGGGCATTTTTTTTATTGACTTTTCAAATAGGTGTTGAGATGCCACCTTGTTTAGTTGGCACGGAACCGTTATCAATCATACAATATGGTTTATACGGTTACCGGCCAACTCAGAATGAAACCAACTCAGAACCACCTCAAAGGTCAAAGTGATGTTAAAAAAAATGTTAAATAGGTTATGTTAGGTTAGGGTTACCGGCTATTTTAAAATTATTTTTTCATAGCTTTTAATGACCTTTCTGAGGTGGTTTTGAGTTGGTTTCATTCTGAGTTGGCATGGAACCGGTTTATACGTGTAAACAAAATTGCGGTACTAATAAGAGGATTAGAAGCCTGTAATATCACAAATATTACACATTGATTTAGATTGCATTATCGTGTACATATTAAATAAATTCCATTTATGTATCGACAGAATACGGCGGGTCTGAAGGTTGTTGCGTTAGCTCAGTGACTTGAATAACCACTGATTCAAATCCCTATGGAAGGTATGGAAGGTGAAGGTGTTGTGTGTTGGTGTGTCAAAAGCTATGGAAGGTGTTGTCCAAGTACGGAGTGAATACGAAGCTCATTCAGGCAATTGCGTCGCTATATGAGGGAAGCGTTGCATGTGTTAGGGTGAACGGCGATTTTACGGAGTGGTTTGACATCACAAAAGGTGTTAAACAAGGCTGCGTAATGTCACCGTGGTTATTCAATCTATACATGGATAATTGTAAGCAAGAATTGAAAGAGATGGGATTGGACGCAAAATTGAGTAATCTGGAAGTATGTTGCCTATTGTATGCTGATGATGCGGTGCTAATTTCTAACAGTATGGAAGATTTACAGTCTCTCGTGTCAAGGATGAACGAAGTATGTATGAAGAATGAGTTAATGATGAAAGTAAGTAAGTCTAAAGTCATGGTGTTTGAAAGAGAGAGTACGAAAACAGTATGCAATATAGTTGTGAATGATGAATGCTTGGAGCAGGTGGATGAGTTTGTGTATCTGGGTAGTATGTTCACGAAAGATGGGAAGGCTGAAAGAGATATTGAAAGAAGGGTGAATGCCGGTAACTCCATTAATGGAGGACTGAATGCCGTTGGCGGTAATAAAAAATTGTCCAAAGAAGCGAAACTAGCCGTCCATAATGGAGTGCTGGTACCTACCCTGATGTATGGCAGTGAGGCATGGAACTGGCAGAGGAAGGATGAAAGTAGACTGAATGCTGTAGAAATGAGATCCCTGAGGCGAATGTGTGGTAAAACCATGTACGATCGTGAGAGAAACGTGTATATCCGCAAAGAATGCAAGGCTGATGTAAGCGTGATGTGTAAGATTAAGAAAGAGACTCTCCGATGGTTTGGGCATGTAGAGCGAATGAACGAGGAAAGGAGTGTAAGGAGAATATATGATGCAAATGTGAATGGTAGAAGAAGTCGCGGACGCCCGAGGAAGACATGGCACGACCAAATGAATCAGATACTCGAGTCGGGCCTTGTGAAGAGTCGGAATAATAGAAGAGCATGTATGAGACGATGTATGAATGTGAACGAGGCAAAGAGTGTGTGCCAAGATCGAGTTGTGTGGCGGTCCGTCCTCTCTGCCTACCCCTGCGGGGAAACGGCGTGATGGTTAGTTAGTTAGTTAGTTCAAATCCCGGTTTTTGCCAAAACTTTTGGTCTCGTTGGTTTTTACACGTGAAGAATTTGATTATTGGCTTTGAATATTTAATAAAATTATGACTCTTTTATTAATTATCTCTTAATCGTTTCAGGAAAACCACATAATTGTAAGGTTTTAATTATGTACAAACAAAGAATGGCGAAACCACATTCTGTCAGCTTTATAACTATCAAAATAATTTATAATCCGTATCGATTTCACACAATACATATACAAATGGAATATTGTAACTGAAGAACAACTAATTATTTTTATTGGACATGTCAACATCAAATATGATTTTTATATATTTATTTATGAAGGGTTTGTTTGTTTTTTTTTTTTTAAATTAATTAATTTGTTATAAAAGTACATTCACAGTATAGAGACTGTGAGTTTTGACTGTCCAACTAGGAACGTCTCCCGTTCTAGGACAGTCAATTGTTTTAATTTAGACATTTACACAGAGTGACTACATTAAATTACCCTACTAGGCGGCTGCCTGTTTCATGGTGACCAATGGAATACAGTTTATTTGGGAAGTCTTGTGTAAATATATGGATTAAATATAAAAACACGGTGAAAATTGGAAAAATATAATAGAAAAGTTATAATTAAAATTGGAAAAATTATGATGGAAAGTAAAAAATAGAAATGCGAAAAAGACATGCATAAGGATTAGATCATACACATACATATATCTTTTTTAAAGTTTTGCATGCATGCATACATGCGTACACATCTACATGTTCACATATACATACATACATTTACATATAAATACATATATAAACACTATATACACCTCTTTCTGAGTACGAGAAACAGGCTACTAACACCCAGTGGCGTAGCTAGCATGGGAAATGGCGTAGCCCAAGAAAGCATAAAAAATAAAAACATTACTAGCTATAAATGAAATTAAGTACAATTTTTTTTTATTATTATTCCTTAATTATTCATTTATGTATACACACAACAATGAAATACAGAAAAAAACATACAGATGTTTGATCATTTTTCAGTCAGTTATCGATCGTTTCTGCTATATATTTGTTTGGGTTTTGCGTTTATCAATTATCGTTTTTACAAAAAAAAAAAATTACAAATCCAAACCACTTACCTTGTATTTTGAAAGATATCTTTCAAAACTTTTAAAAACACTTTTAGAATACTTAACAACTTTTTCACTAATTCACGTCAACCAAAAGGTACTAATTCTGTTCACGAGTTCACGTCAATCACAATGTACGAAAGAAATGAGAATGACACAGGACACAGGTGACAAGCTAGGAATAATTTAGGGGAATTCTCAAACGAGCAATAGTTAGAGCTAGGAACATTGACGGTATACTTGGTCGAAGGCTAGGAACGAAAATAAAACAACAGCATCTTTGGGGAATCCCTGACCGACCGAGCCATAGAGCTACGAAAATATAAATAACAGACCGTGTTCATGTCTCAGAGGAGGTTCATGTGTAAAATATTAATAAATTATTATTATTAATAAATTACTTTCGTAATTTTTTTTCCACGGTCATGTGTCACCCATTCACACATCAAAAAGTCCCCAAGCGCCTTCCTGAAAGTGTGCAGGTATTTGGCTTATTTCAATTTGAAGATTTTTTTAGAAGTAAGAAAGTTAACCTGTGACTGGGCCATTGGGTTTTTTGTTACTGGAATAATGTACATAGTTGGATTGGTTGGAATATCTTATATTATAGTTTGATTACTGCAATCAATAATAGTAATGTAAGCAGAATTCATTGCTACTTTTACAACAAAGGTGCAATATTACATACCTTTGGAAAAAAACACAAATTTTGAATGAATAATAAATATAGTAAAAAAACAGTATTTTTGTTGTAGCTTGGTTACAAATATCCGAATTCGCAAGTTTTAACTAAGGTTATCAGATTTTCAAAAATTTTATAGTGAGCAATTGAGAAATTTGGTAGGCACAAACAAATTGAAGTCTTAAACCAGTTTTTACAGTTACTCTGTAACATGTGATGGATAGGCGTTTTCCAGCTGAAAATAGTTGCGTTTACTAAACACGAAAAAACTACAAATCTCACAACGCCACAGATCGAAAATGTCGATAACTTGTCATAGAACAGACATCAATTCCCAACGTCTGAGTATTCTTGATTTATTCGATCTGAACCGTTGTTGGTGCGTTAGTGATCTGCAGTCGTGCTCGCGAAAGACGACAAGTCATGAACATTATCGATATAACCTTTATCGATCGACCATGATAAGGTGATATAATATATTACCAACTCACGGAATTAAGTTTAATGTTTGAAACACAAAGTGAATACTTTTTACGATTTTTGTTATTTTTTAACAGTCATATTAATTGACTCGTTAACTGGAGCCAGGTACATGAAATATTATTATTTGAAGATGTACTTCTGAAAAAAAAATCTCAAAATCAACTCACGAAAAAGAGAGAACATCAGTTAAGTACTGCGTACTTTATTACGGATTAGAACTCGGTCCCTCCGACTACCAGCCGATCATCCCACCCACAGGACTATCGACCACTTCTTGTTGATAATATTTTCATTATTATTATTTCTTAGCAACTTATTTATTTTATTTTATTCTCCATTAAAAACTCAAATAGCTTGACCAGGCGGTCAAACGAAATTCGAGTAAAAGTTTGAGAACTAAGACCACCGGAATTTACTGAGAAATTTCAACCGCTACAATAATTCGGGTTTAAAAAATACGTAATATTAATATAATATCGCATCAATTTATATTTCTCACATGGCCCATTTAAATTTATCTCATTATTAGTAGTAATTACGTATCTGCTACATATTAAAAAGAGTTTTCTTAGAAAATAATGATGATTTGAGATATTGACGGCCAAAAGTGTTATAAATAGTGATTTATTTTAGAGGTAGGTATTACGCTGTGTTGCACGCTTACATTATATTTCATTAGTGTAGATTAGGTTTTCATCAATAAATTTGATGAATGTCGTCCCATTTCACTGGCTGGCTAACCTATAATATTACATTTATTATTTTATAATTATTACATGATATAATTAATGTATACATGACACAATTACATGTAGTATAATTACGTGTTGGACATCTGCCCATGGACATGATGCCCTGATGATGGATGAAAGAGGTAGTGCAACACGGTATAGTACCCGAAAAATAAACCACTATAGTATACATATGTTCTGAAATTTCATTTGATAGGTTCAGTCTTCCAGAGTGGAATATTCTCACAGTCGCAGTGTCGCTCTGACTTTTTGATTTATTGGCATACAGAGCTCCGGGTCAAAAGGGCATCTTTCTCTTTCATCACGAATTTATAATATGGTTATTGAAAAAATGGTTTATTTTGTTGTTTGTTAAAAATTATTTGCAAGGGGACATGGCTTCAATATGGGGAGGTTAATATTTACGGGGGATTTGTGGAGGTTTTTTATTTGTGGTACGTACGTTTTCATCGTACCGGGCGAGGCCGCGGCCTATAATGCGTTTATGGACGCGTTTTCATGGTTGTGAATTCCAGCATAAAATGTTTCCGCGAGACTTAAGATGGGTTTTTTTAATAAAGGGATTTCAGAATCTAGTGGAGTTGGGATACCCTTATCCATTTGTGGGCATATTGCGCAGAATCAACTCAGGGCTATGCGTATGGCTTTATTCTGGAATGTTTGAAGTTTTTCAAACGAGACTCTGAAGCGTGGGCCCAGGTGGGGCTTGCATGAGTTAGTTTTGGCCTTATCGTTAATTTATAAATTTGGAGTTTATTTTTAATTGACAGTTTTTATTTATTTCTTTGGTGAAAGATCATTATTCAGAATGGAATGCACATTGCAGTGTACTTCTGCGAATCTAGCCAGTAACACGATATAGGGGAATCAAAACCCCGCTGAATTCCTGAAAAATTGATATGACAGGTGAATTCAACAGTTTTGAAACCCCGTAGCAAATTATCGCTCGTGACTAGAACAGCGTACAGTAATGGTAATACCTACCAATAAATTCAGATTACAGAAGTCGCGTAGTTGTAGTCGGTATTCACTCGTTGCATTGCACATTGATAAGAGGAACACATCAATTATTTAATTAAAATGCGAATTATCAGCCGGTCTGGCGGCGAGCATTTTGCTAATGGCGATTGCCGCTGAAGGTAAGTTGTTTGCATATTGCTGGTCGTGATAGAAGCCGAGGTCAAAGGGAAGCGTTACATTATGGAGATTGCTTTAAGAGGGTATGACGTTTGTCTCGACATTCATGAAATTGATGATTTTATGACAAAACCAAAAACACCGAAGAAATGTAAAGAAAAAGAACAAACAAACAAGCCTGATCTGACCTAGCCTAAATTAAACCAAAGTACAATTTTATCTTGTTCTGTTTTATACGGATATCAGAAATGATATAAGTAAATCGATCATCCAGTTGTTGATTAGTCTGACATTTCCGAAAAATCAAAATTTGAGTTGGGTATGCAGTTATATGTAAAAGTCCCTCTATCTGGTAAAATACTCAGATTACTCATAAACACCACCAAATCAATTATAATGCAGAAAAATGAAGAAGCAAAGTAAAACCAATTCACAATACTTGTGTATAATTCTTAGGAAATGTAAAACACCAAACGTTGTTTAGAAGGAAAATGCGGTTCATACCACATTCCAGTGAGCAATTCCTTGTTTAAATCGTGTGCAATACGTATGTATGTATTAATATTATTGCGTGTATCTAATATGCCAGTTTTTTCATTGATAAAAGAGTATATAAGAAATAGAGGACAGAATCCAGTAGTCACTAGCAGAAATTGCAAAATTAAGCGAGGTTAAGTGATACACGGCAGAAGAAATAGGTGAATATTAATAGAAAAATTGTACCGGGTACAGTATTTTATCTATGATAATTTTCGGTTGCCAAGTAATGCAAAGCTGATGTAAGCATAACGAATAAGACCAATAAGTGGGCACAGGAAAATATGATACGCAATTGATTGAAGAAGGTTTTTGACGTCCATGTAGGTACTAGGAAAACATGGAACGTCCAACAAATGAATCCAAAATATCGGAAATGTCGGAATAACTAACGAAAAGATGTAATAATGTTGATGATGGAATGTTCTCCAATCGTTCACCTTTACGCAAACCTTCCCATGTTAGTTAAATTTTACTTGCCGTGGATAATACTTTTTTAAATCTTCTAATTCACGCAACTAACTCTAGGTACTTGACACTGGTTAGTTGTCTGAATTGCTGGCTTCCTCTTGAAGGTATATAAGGAATGGCCGAAATGAAACGCTGTACGAATGGGCCAATTGCTTCCCCATCTTTTGCACGTCATGTTATTGTTAATTATTCTTATCTCTGAACAGAAATGTTTGGGAGCCTCGAGGGACAAAGACATTTTTTTAATAAAACGTTGTGAAACCAGATTTTTTTTAAAAGTGAAAACTTCTTTAGCACCGTTTGAAACTCGATCCACGCCTCCCCCCTCTTCCGCGTCCCCATTCCCATGAAACTCCCTCCTTCGTTCTCCGTCCCCCCTCCCGGATTACCCTCCCCCTCCCGCCTTCCTTCCTTGCAGCTGAACTATATGAAATATACACATTTTTGAAACAAATCGCAGGCCACGAATTTTTAAACAAATTTCAAAACGCCAGAGCTCACCATTATATATAGATACCTTCGCGGGAATGCACATAACATATCACCAAAGTTTCATCGTAATCGGGTGAACGGTTTAGGAACAAACAAAGAAAGATTCGTTTTTACATGTTAATAAAATATATAAATACCTACACCTACTAACAGAAACAGAAGATTCACAGTTATGCAAGATAACCTAACTCAACTAGATTGCTTCATAATAGCACGGGTGTTGATATATAGCTGCCAAAAGAATGCGCTGATTTGATTGATTCATACAAATTGATCGATTGCTTGAAAATTTTTTCATCAAAAAGAAAAACCCTGTCTGGAGATTATCCTCTCAGACTCAGAACAACCAATTCGGGAGGATGTGTCGTATAATTTATTTTGGATTATAATAGCCTTTCTATATGTATAAAATTTCATTGAAATACTGCGGTAAACCATAGGTTGAAATATATTTACGTTTTCACAAAAGAACCACGGTGGTGTAGCTTTGTTGAAAAATAGTAAATAGTTAGCGAACATTAAATAATACGCGTATTTACGGGTGGTCTAAAAATCCCAGATACGCCGAAATGAGTTTATCAATAATTGTACTAAGAAATGGTTAAATGGAACTTGACTGAAGATAACCTATGAGTAAGAAAAAAATGTGAGTAAAAATATCATGAAAATTACCTCAGAGATATTAACAATCAGGTC
The DNA here is from genome assembly GCA_917563855.2 of Limnephilus lunatus. Classification (NCBI taxonomy): domain Eukaryota; kingdom Metazoa; phylum Arthropoda; class Insecta; order Trichoptera; family Limnephilidae; genus Limnephilus; species Limnephilus lunatus. The sequence goes on along the minus strand of OU830598.1, from coordinate 68,787,742 downwards.
AATATCGTGGTTTGTTCAGGCAATTCGTTAAACATTGTGGATAATATTTTTGAGTAACGACTTTGCTGAACGATGTGAGTGTGGTGGACATTCTCAGTATCGCCCTGGTGACCGTCATTGATAATCGAAACGTTGGTTGAAAAAACTTTGGTTGGCTTTAGCCATGTTTGACCTTAGAGCTGAATAGCCAGGTACTTCCCATCGTTCCTCTTTCCTTTCTCCTTCCCCTATCCACTTCTTTTAGCAACTCAATCGAATTAAGGATGTCATAATCCCACTGGCTGTGGGCAGTTGGGACTCTTATGCAGTGTTCAGAAAAAAAAATAGTTAGCCGAGTAGGTATTATAGGTACAGGACGATTACGAATAAATGACGGAAATAATTATTTAATCCACCTGAGAATATGTAAACGTTACATTTAAAACCCGTTCTTAGTTATAACGCGTTTTCTCTAGCATAAACTAGTTTTCACTAAATGCCTTTGTTACAACTAGAAAACTGCTGAATATCAGTTAAAACTGATTCTAATTAGACAAAACGCGTTTTCTAGAAATGATTCATTAAAACTGTTTTAACCGATTTCAAAGTTCATTGTGCTTTATTCTGATTGGTCGAGTGACATTAGGTTAGGTTAGGTTAGGTTTTTAATTAACAGTTATTAAATATTTTAATAAACAGTATCTTTATTTTCAATCCCAATTTCAGTCTTAAAAAAGGCAGTTAGTAAAAAATTAGTTTTAACTAGAGAAAACGCGTTATAACTAAAAACGAGTTTTAACTGTAACAATATATACCTACGATTATAATTATTGATAACTAGCCAAACCAATATTTCTGTTTAATTTGACTTAAGTTTGTGATTTTGAGCATTAGGAAGAATGAAGGAAATAGTTAAATCAGAGGAAATATTTATATTACCAAATCATATTTAATTAAAAAAAAATTTAACGGGTACCAAACTATAAAGGGGGCTATTCTTGCTATGTTTTTACAGATATTCTTAATTTTATGGTTTCACTGAAAATTAGGTTTATTGCCTGTGATATGTAGACTTCTCAACTGGAAATATAATATTTTAAGCTTATTGTATTACCCAACATTTTCAACGTACCTCATCTTTATGTTTAGAGGGAAATTACCAGACAAAACCGGAAATATGTAATTTTTAAATAAAATGACTCTTTTCCACAAAAAAGCAAAATTGATTTCGAAAGATTGTTCTTTAATCTGGTAAAGTTATGTTTTAGATTATGAGAATACCTATATGTTTATTTTTAGCATAATAAGGTTATACCGTAGGTCATTGGCAGATTTGTTAAATTTTCAAACAAAATTTTGTATTATACAACACACATTTCAAATCATATAATCATGCAGTAAAATAAATCAATTGATTATCTGGGAAAATTATGTTTCAGAATATTAATTATAGTTTAAATAAAATCATTAAAAAAAGATCCGCACACGTATTTTGTGACGAAAATACTTCAATTTGCCAATTTATTTACGGCCTTACAAACTAATATATTTAAAAAAAAATTTTACATTCTTATTTTGCTTAGACATTACTGAAAAATTCTTAATACTTATGATCAATAAATAATTACAAAAAGTACATAATTTTTGTAGTTTTAACATCACGCCTTTCAGCATTTTTTAATGTAGGTATAAATTAAAGCCAATTTTGAATGAAATAAAATCGATATTGAGTCATTGTTTAAAAAAGCTGGTATCTACGGAGAATAATTAATCTTTCTCATTGGAACCGCCCTGTACGATCGTAAGAACATCTTTCGACGAAATTTGAATTCTCGGCCGGCTGGTTAATGGCCCTGATATAAATACATTTTTATCATTGTAATATTGTGTTACTTGCGGGATATTATTATTTGCTTTGTTATTTACACACGTTCTCAACTTCTATTTTCTACTCTTTGTTGTTTAACACGCTCATTAGAGCTGTCTTTTACTTAGGTAAACAATTCTCATTTAGACATCTTTTCAATTTGAAATATACTTTTCATATTATTTAGACATCTTTTCAACTTGAAATATACTTTTCATATTATTTAGACATCTTTTCAACTTGAAATATACTTTACATATTATTTACCTACCCTTACACATTTACTCTATACCTCATCTTCGTCTAAAGTTAGTAACACATATATTTTTTTATATTATTTATGCTCAGTTGTTTACACAAGTTCTTTTCTCTCATTTACCATCCTTTGCTGTTTTACACGCTGACGGGCTTTTTATTACTTACGCAATTCTAATATACATTTATCATGTTAAAGTTTATACCTCATATTATGTAAAAGCCGAAAGACATTCACCATACAAATAAATAAATATAAAAGTAAATTACCTGAGATATAAAAAAATCATAAATTTTGAGCATTTGGTTTGGGTTATTCATTGATGTTATGAATTATATATTATTCTCTCACAAGCTAAATCCTATAGATGTAAGTAATTTGTCTCTTTTTAGTATCGTTAATTTTCAAATCACAACGGTGCCAAAGAAGTTTTAACTTTATTTTTTTTTCACTATTTAAGGCTTTAGGGTAGATGCATAAAACCTGTCTCGAACGTGCTTATGTATTATTTTTATTGAAAGGTACCTACAACAAAATGTCTGTGGTCAGAAGTTGCCTTCCAAGTTGAAATTTTTCGGGTAATGTGAAAATTAAAATAATAATATTAGTTGAATGGTAGGATATAAAACAATTTGTCAAATTGTGTTGGAATTTTCACCTAGTTTGAGAAGGACTGTTCAGGTTGATCTATTTTATTAAGTAAGTAGCCGCATTTTACAATATTTTTTTAATTTTAACATGCGTTACGATTATTTCTACATAGATTAAGAAGATTAAAAAGTACTATTAATATCATGTTATCCGATTTAATTTACACGCAGATCGGTAGATACATTAATTATTGGCAGTTTTTAATTGACTTATTAATATTTAATCTGATACAATTATAGAGAAGATCAGGCGATAAGGTTATTTCTATTTATATTATTTTGAACTCCTGAAAAAATCATTCCCATCCTTAAAACGATGATTTCATACTAACAACAAGATAGTTAGGTATACGTTGGTACATATATTTGATTTACTGATAGTGAAACATCGACATTCGACGACCTCTATTATCGTGTGATTAAGAACCTCGACTGCGAATCTAGAGGTCGCGGATTTGAATTCCGGCGTGCGCAAATACATTATATTTGATTAATATGTGTTATTTCACAACAAATTAACCCAATATAATATTATGTAGTGCATATATTGGCGGTAAGCTCCAAATTGGTAGATATTCTCATTATTTTCTGTTGGAAGACAATCAGGCGTTGCTAAATATGGTATTATTGGTGTTTGGTGATCTGAATAGATCTAGAACGTATCTGAATAGCCAGGTACTTCACAATCTTCTTCCCCCCCCCCCCCAGTGGCGGACTAAGCCCGTCAGAGGCCCGGGGCAGAAAAGCTGAACGAGCCCACCCCCCCCCCCCCCCCGCCCCCTAGTGTAAAAATTGATATAACTATACAAGCTTTTTATTCAGTTCACACGGACCTCTGGTCCTGGAAGCTTCCAAACGCCTCCGTGTTCCCTTGATCAAATTCTTAACAAGGCTTTAAGGCACCCGTACACTGTAAAAAAAGTCTTTTTTTTATTTCATTTTCTGTAAGATACATTTGTTAAGAATGCTCTCACGTAGTTTCGAGAAAAACGCATTCAAAGTTTTGCTAAAGGATAGTTCAACATACAAACTGTTTCAAACGGTTTCACATAAAATGCTGTATCTCAGCCATTTTTTTAATTCCTTTAGATTACAACATTTGGTGAGAGCATTCTTAACAAATGAATCTTTTAGAAAATGACAATAATTTCTTTTACAGGTGCCTTAAAACTTTGTTTAGGATTTGTTCAAGGGAACATGAAGGCGTTTGGAGGCCTCCCAGGACTAAAGGCCCGGGCGGGCCTCCCCTTTCGCCCCCCCCCCCCCGTTAGTCCGCCACTGCCTCCCCCATTTCCTTCTGCTCGTAATATGCCTTATCGCCACCGGTTTTAGGAAGTTTGGACTCTTGTGAGTAGGGGCACAATATCGAATAGAAAGTATCGATACTGTACTCATGAGTAGTATCGTACTCGTAAAAGTATTGAAACAAAAGTATCGATACTTCAAAGTATCGAGTACATTTCATAGGGCCTGATTTACAGCTCTGACCGGGCTAACTACGTATTCAAGTATCTATTTTAGTAAGAAAAGGTAAAAGGACGTCAACGTCAGTGAAATGAAGAAAAACAATCAAATTTAAGTACTTATAATAAAAAATAAAAAAGGACATGTAAATTCACAAATTGCTATCTAAGGTACTCATAAAAAAAAGTGTAATGTTATTTAATGTATGTAATCAACTGCAAAATAAACGTGGGCAATTAAATAAATAATGAAAAACAGCTACCCTGTTAAAACATGAACTAAAAAGTAAAAAAAAAATTTGCAATACATTTTTTTCTCTACTTTGTGTTTTGGCAGGACAGTCAGTATGGAACTTTTCAGATTTTTTTCACCTGCTGGTTGTTCTTCAGTAACTAAATGTTTAGATAACAAAATAAACTTACTTGAATTATAAGCCATCTATTCGTTCCATGACACACTAGATTGCTTGTACTTGCAATTATATCAATGCAATGGAATGTTTTAAAGGTTTGCTAAGATTGAACTAAATGGCGTTGTAAACATGAGCCGCTTAGCCAAATTTTTATAGGTATCGATTCTCGCCAAAAGGTACTCATTGAGTAACAGTATTGAATACAAAGTATCGAGTACAAAAGTATCGGTATCGAAAGGAAAAGTACTCGATATCACGAAGTATCGATACTTTTTTCGTGTCCATACTTGTGAGACCGTCACACAAAAAGTCACCATGTAGTTTCGTAACGAGATTTCGTGTATTGTGATTCTGCGTACATAAAGACACTATACTGGATACTTTTTACATAGAGATAACTATTCCGAAGATTTTCATACATGAATACTGGATAAATTAACTCTAGATAAGTTTATATTCCATTAAATCCATATTAAAGTGTTTTATCCACTCTAGAATGTAATCCGATCCGTTTCATTAATCGAACGGACGATTCAAAAATAATTATTTATAAATTATGTATCGCCAACCGCCATTCCCATTCTATGGTCCATCGGTCCATCCCACTCATCTCAAATGATCCGAGAGCCATTTTCTACTTAGACCTTAGATGATATATTGTGAATATGTCTGTTATTCAAATTGGAAAATTACATTAGCGGTCGTGCGGGCGATGGGATCGCTTCTGTGAAGAACAAATAGGCGTGACTCGAGTTGATACCTTTCACAATAATTTACATATTAAAATATCAAAATTCTTTATTCGATCTTACAACATTGTGAACTTACATTCACGCCAAGTTTACAAGCATTTAGTTTAGATAAATTGAAGATTGAAGACAAATTTAATGTCACTAATCTTATTCATTTACCCAATATATTCCGAAAAAAAAAATATTTTCCTAATTAAAGATTCTTTAACCTTCAGGCTAATTTGTTCGGTTTTCGGAACAACTCTCCTAGATCTCATAGATATCGTTGCGCCTCCCTTACTATCGTGGTTAGACATATGATCTAAACGGTGTTAGAAAGAGAAAACACCACGGTTTTTATTAAAATCAGTTTTTATTGAAAGTTAAACGCAAAATAGTTCAAATATACGCCTTTATGAATCCAAAGTTTCCGACCACAATAAATTACTTTGGGATTTTTTTATTAATTATGTTTGCACGAAACTACAAAGCAGTTAGCTGACTTTAACTTTAGGGAAGATAACGTTTATAATAGATTTGCCTTATAAAATAAGTGTGTGCTTTTATTTTTTTCTTTGTCAGTAATTTTAGTTAGAAAAAACGTAAGTTGAGACATTTAAAAAAAATTATCATGTTTGCATTCAAAATTTCAATATCTATATAAAAAAATTAAATGTTTATTTCGAATTATAAATTGAATAGCGTATTTCATAACCTTTCAAAAACAGTTTTTAGTTTTCAGACGCGTTCAGAAATATTCCATGATACCTACTTAGATTTTATTTTGACCTTAAATATTTAACCTTCCGACAAAATATGCCCGAGGCCTGAGGGGTTAAGTATAACCCTGGGTGAAATACCACCACTCGTAATCAAAACAATATCGTCTCAAGATCTTTACAATTACACATGTATTGTAGGTATTCAGCGATGTTCCTTACGAAATAGTCAAACAATTAACTAAGCGAGATAATTGGTGCAGTACACATGTTGCTTGAAAGTAGTTTATTTACGTTCGTGACATGGTCTGAATAGTAAATAGCCAGTTTTATAAATCTTCCTCTATAATTTACATGCCTCGTAAAATCCCCAAAATTGGGTGTCAAAGAAAAGAACCACTAGAATCCTAGACAGGCAAGTATTCTTGTGAAACCATCACGAGTAACATAACTATCGACTGAGATGAATTCTGTTGTTGGAGAAATGAAAACCCAAGAAAATATAATAAACTGTGTTTCCCTTTATACCGCACAGTCCGATGGAGAAAATACATGTTGTACGCACTTTTGGACGCACTTCAAACGAACGAGCATTCTTCTAAATTTCGGCGAACATTCTCGGAGCAACGAAATAATACTCTATAACTCGCACCCGGGGATAACAATGGCACAACTCAAAAAACTCTTTTTTCAGGAGAACAGTTTGAATATTTCATTTGAGTGCATTAAATCAGTTTATTAAACAATAAAAAACATTAATTTACAAAAATTGAAAAGAATTATATTCATACTCGTATTTATTAGGTTTAATATTATATTAGTGGTACTCGTATAATGATCATTGTGCCACTTTGCTTGAATTCGGGTAAAATATTATTATATAAAAACGATATATTCGCTTTTACGGCCGCAATAACATTTTTAATAATTGTGCCGTTTTTATCTAAGATAGAATAGATATTCAGGAACATTTCTGCATACTTAACTCAAAAATGCATTTTCAGGTGCGAACTGTTTACACCGAAATAATTTGCAAGAGCAGTCGAGAATGAGCATTTGCTCGTTTGGTCTAAATCCATCTTAAGACTTCTAGTTTAAACTCGATATAACCTGCATAATGTCGAATGCCTGAAAGAAATGATTGGTATCTACGAATCCAATATTTTTCTATCCAATATAGTGACCTAATATTGTGTAGCAGGAAAACCACGAGAAACACATTTGATGACACGACCAATATTAAAAGCAATAAAATATTTTAATATTTTTTTCAAGTGTAGGGATTGATGGAACCACTGTTTTGTGAGTGCATCCGATTTGAAGCCATTTATTTTTCACAAAAACAGAACCAAATTAACCCAACATGGACAATCATTTATACCTATTATTATTTACTTGATCACAATTATTTGAAAAAATAATACCTACAGACAGACCAATTCTATTATTAAGTTTTATTTCCATGATTTATTCAGACCGACTTAGTCATGTTAGTTTAAAAGTGTGAAAGTGTTTTATCGCCTTTCGATGAAAAAAAAATTGTTTTCGGTTAGTAGATAGGTACTAACGTACCCGTGTTTTGACATTTACAGATATTTCAACATTTTATTGTCACTTGATAAGATAAACAGCTGGCGTGACGTGTGATTGTGTAAAGCAGTGGTGGGGAACCTTTTTACCGACGCGGGCCATTTGAACGTTCGTATAGTATCACCAGCGGGCCGCACTTCGTATGGGTTGTTTCAAAAAATTTAATGAATTCATCAAATATTTGAAATTAATTTACACGCTCTGTGTAAGTTCTATTCAAGTTCTGTGATTATTTCAGTTTCATGCAGCAACCGGTCTGTAATGATAATATATAAGGGGTGGGGGGTTTCGGAATCCTCAATATGTTATTACGATCTCATTTACCAAACACCGATTTCTTCAATATTATATCTGTCAAGCAATCTTCGTTTAAAAAATAATATATAAATGGTTGACTAGACGTCATGTTCATAAACCCCGCAACTAGAAATTTATGACTACACTCGGAAAGCATGGTTTACCTTGAATCGCTTCAGCACAGGAGTTCTCAAATGTTCTCCCTACGCTAAGAACACAAGGTTGGTTTTAACTAGTGATTCTGCAAAATAGCCCATAACCTTAAATAATAGTTACGTACAGAACAAACAAGGTTTTCCTCCAAATTTTGCAGTATATGGTGTCCAACTCGAATATAAAGCTTAAATTCTGAACATGGAAATGGTTTCCTTCGACGAATCCCCAACTGGTTTATTATCGTTACATTCTAAACACAAAACTGGTTTTGATATAATATTGAATCTGCGTGCGGGGAATCACTTCGATCAAAACTTCACCCAGAACATGAAAATGGTTTTCCTCCAATTTTTGCAGAAACAATTTCAGATACTACACTTGGAACATGAGAATTTTTTCCTTCGAGATACGTCAAAAAATGAATTTCGCAATTGGAATTTTTTTCGTGCATTCACAAGAGTGGTTTTAATTTAAGAATGAATCTGTCCACTAGCTTACATTATAAACGTAAATATAGTATTATTTATGATTGCCCAAGGAACGTGAAAATGATTTTATATTTATTTAAATATTTAGTATTAACTTAAAAATGTTTATGAAATTCTGGTAAGAAAACCGTTCTCGCGCTCTGCTTTTTTTCGGTTCTTTCAGGAAAACACACCAAAAGTGTTCTCAGGCCGCATAAAAAAGCCTCACGGGCCGCAGTTTCCCCACCCCTGGTGTAAAATGGTTCGCCGATTTACAAAAGTCCGACATAACGCGTGTATTTGTTTGATGATTTGCCAAGATTGTGGACACCCATTGTCCACATCAGCAGGCCGAGTGTCCACTGTCCAGTCCCGCGATCTCCGCGATCTAAAAATAATTTTCGCGTAAAACGTGTCGTGTTCCGCTAGATTGTGTTGTTTTCATATTTATTATCTAATGCAGACAGCGACTAAACAATGGTCGCTCTTTTGAATAAAATATACAATATTGATTTCACGGTCATGTGACTGAAAGAGAATAACGTCAAATTCGTCATCCGGTCTCAAATTTTGAAAGAATTATGAATTAAATTTGTAACATAAATTAGACAGATGATGAATTTGAATAAAATAAGCCTTGCTTGTCACTGTCACATCTGCGAACATGATTTTGACATAACGCTGTGTGATGGTGATAAACCGTCATTTTTTAAAGTTTTACTTTGATAAACATCTTCGTATAGCTTATCAGTTATTTTTAACAATCACAATATTAAGTTTCGTAATTCGCTATGTAGGTGGAGGTCGTTTGGTGTAGTATGTAATATGTTTTGTGGTTTGGTTCGGACTTGCCATCTTGGTAAATTAATACTTATGTGATGAAAGTTAATTTTGATAATTCCTAACGAAAACACACAGAATGAATACAAACTGCAGTTAATTGATAATTAGGTGGTTTTGTATTGCATAAACGCGCGAGGAATAACTTAATGGAGGTCCGGTCTTCTTAAATAAACCTTCAGCTTTGATCGTTTTAAGTAAATTATTGAAACGTGTTTAAAATACGAGCAAATTTTTCTTGACCTCTCCAACCGGATTCTTTCGACCCATCGCCTTGTACCGCAGTGGGAGGGATGGATTCATACGTTCGTCACTCCTGGACACACTGTCCCCATATTCCTACCCACCTACCATAGCTTTTCCTTACCAGAACTTTCTCTTTGTCCTTTCCCTAAAAAGATCCCACACAAAGGTGACAGTAGCCATGAGGGATTTTTTTTCCTCTGGGCATCCTGTGTAGAACTAATGTAAAAAAAATCGCATGGGAGCTATGGCATATATTTTTATATTTATCCGCAATTAAAACTTGTTCCTCCCTTTTCTTTTTTCTATCATGCACTGTAAATAATGCATTAAAAACCTACATTATACTATAATTTTTTATGCTATCTGCAGTTTCAATAACGTTTTTTTTCTTTCTCTTTCTTATATATGGAACATCCGGATGATTAGCCAGACATCTCCAAATACAAATTTTGAGGTAATGAGGAAAGCAATATTGGAATGCTAACCATAAATCAAATATTATTTAAATATTCCTGTGTCTTACATATTACGCCAACAGGTAAATATTCGTACTGTCTAAAATACTTAAGATTTGTTGATGAAAAACTGATATTAATATTTATATTATAATAAACACGTGAAGCTCCGTAGTAAGCTTTCAAAAAGTAGAAGAAGATGGCTTGAAAGGGAGATATGTAAATACGAATGTTAGAGAGAGCGCGCTTATATTAAAAACGATAATGATAAAGCAAAAATTGTGAAAATATTTGATAAAATACGAATCGTTTAAAATAGAGCAAATAACTCTCGACAAATGCTTATGTTGCATTTAAATAGAGTACAGAAGAATAATACGCACAAAGAGGTCAGAATACTGGATTAATAAAATTGACTCTGAGCGGAAAAATCCACGATGTCTCTGGAACTCCGTTAAAACCATCATCGCTAATAACACCGTACAAACCTCTACAGACATTACTCCGCAGGCCTTTTCTAAGTTTTTCTGTGAAAAAATAGAATCTATACGCGCCTCTACATCTTCTGCTCCACCGCCGATATTTACAGCCAATTCCAAAGGGACACTGTCATCCTTCAAACCTACAACGCTAGAAGAAGTAGGAAAGTTAATTCTAAGTTCGCCAAATAAACAATGTGTTCTCGACCCTATCCCAACGTGGCTTCTCAAGAAATGTTGCAACGTGTTGGCCCCCTACTTGGTTCACGTGTTTAATAAGTCTCTAAGCACAGGTGACTTCCCGGAAGCACTTAAGCATGCAGTAGTTACCCCAATTATAAAAAAACCACAGCTTGATGCTGACAACTTGGGTAATTATCGACCAGTGTCAAATCTGCCTTTCTTAGCAAAACTACTCGAAAAAATTGCTGCTTCTCAAATAACCTCCCACCTAAACCACAATAAATTAATTACCGATCATCAGTCCGCTTATAGAAGATTCCACTCAACAGAAACCGGGTTACTTCGTGTCCTGTCAGATATTACCCTTGCCATAGAGTCAGGTAAGTTAGCACTTCTTTCACTTTTAGATATGAGCGCTGCATTTGACACCATTGACCACGACTTTCTCATTAAGAGACTAGAATTAACATTTGGTTTACATTCTAACGTAAAAAATTGGCTACAATCCTATCTAACGGATCGCTCACAAGCAGTGAAGGTGGGAAATAAACAATCCAACTTCACAAAACTCTCTTCAGGGGTACCTCAGGGATCCGTTCTGGGCCCACTTCTCTTTATCCTCTTCACAAATGATGTCGCAAGAATTATCGAGTCATTTGGTCTCCTTTCTCACTGTTATGCCGACGATCAGCAAGTCTACTTTTACTGCACACCAAATGAGATCACCGGCCTCAAAATTCGCACAGTTGAGTGTCTAGAAGCAATTAGTCTCTGGATGTCCTCAAACAAACTGAAGCTTAATCCATCAAAGACCGAATTTCTGTGGGCAGCTACAAATAGACGTCAACATCTAATAGACAACTCACCAATTGCCATTTCCGGCAATGACGTAATTGCGAAAACAACCGTCAAACTTCTGGGAGTTTATCTGGATTCAGACCTTTCATTGAAAAGTCAGGTGAATAGGACCGTTAGCACAGGGTTCTTCTACTTAAGACAACTTAAGGCAGTTCGTAGGAACCTTTCGACAGAAGCAACTAAGCTTCTTGTGAATTCATATATAGTATCGCGTCTTGATTACTGCAATGGTATCTATGCAAGTCTTCCTAAATGTCAAACTGATAAACTACAATCAGTATTCAACGCCGCAGCACGACTAATCACAGGGGTACCCAAGTTTTCGCACATTTCGGAACACCTCCGAAATCTTCACTGGTTGAAGTGTCCTGAAAGGATTCAGTATAAGTTATGCTGGATGGTGTTTAAAGCTATCAATGAAATGGCTCCACCCTATATCTCTGAACTATGCATTCCGGAAAATATAGGTCTAAGGCAGTCATCTCTTAGATCAGCGACATCGTCTGCAATTGGAAGATTGAAAGAACCCAAGCGAAATCCGAACACTAATTTTGGTGATCGCGCGTTTGGAGTATCCGGTCCTGAGGCTTGGAATAAACTTCCCATGGAATTGAGATGCATAACCAACCCAGCGGAATTTAGATCCAAACTTAAAACTCATTTTTTCAAATACTCATTTCCATAAATTCGTCATTAAATTTAAACTTTGTAATTTAATTATACTCTAATAATTGTTGATGACCACGAATATATACTATTTTATTTGCTATTCCCTACAACTACTAACGAAAAACTCAAAATGCTATTGATCTACCTACCAATGGTCTGTCAGTGGTAACCTTACACCTCAATCCGGTTAATGTTGAGCGATGAGTCATCATAATGCGGTAAAGATCGGCGATTAATTTCCATACATTTTCGTAAATCCGATAAATTTTGCATCCATGTCCTTAAATAGTAATATTTATTATGTAAAAACTTCCTTCTTCTTCTGGCGCTGTGGAGTGATTCTGGCGAATGTATGATATTTATAAGATGTTTTCAAGTATTTTTAAATGTAAATAAATATGTTGGTTATAAATCTCTAACTTTAAGTCATATTGTAAATATATATGTCATTGAGCTCAGTTTTAGGTCAGCTTTTATATGTCTTAGTCATAAGTCACTAGCAATAAGACTTAGATGTAAATCACTAGTTATAATTGTAAATCTTAGTTGTAAGCCAGTAATATCATTTTTTATGTATTTATTTGTACAGCGCCCTTGAGGTGATTTTTCACGAAAACGGCGCTATATAAATTAGCCAAATATTATTATTATTATTAAAGATACACGGTGTTTTTTTTCGTACCAATAACATGTTAAATAATAGAAAAAAACGTGCTGTTAATAATTTTCGAAGCCTACTTGGCGTTTTTTTCTATTGAGGGAATTTCATATAATTACCGTTTCGGCTCTATAAAAAATGTATAAATATAATTTTATAATAAATATTTGTTTTCAGAAATTTAAAAACTTAAAGCATCCAAGAGAAATATGTTATAAATATAAATTACTTTTTGTTTTGTTTTGTATTGTGTTTGCACTACATCATGTAAAATATAAATATACATACATAAAAGCCTGTCATGGCATTTATAATGTATACTGTTGTATTAAATATAATTTATTACAACCATACTAATATAATAATGTTCTTATTTTAGCTAAATCGACTACGTTAGGTTACGATTATTGATTAAAATAGATATGATTCTGTACGCAGGTAAATAATTATTTATATTAATAAGGAAATTATTCTTCAACATAAAAAAATGTACTAACCCTAAAGATTTCATGGTGTGTGATTTAGAGTTATCCTGGCACTGATTAAAACATGAACTGTAAAGAGAGGTTAGACCGCCATGCGGTAACACTGAGCCTGGTATCCATCACTAAGGAGGTTCCACTGTCGAATGCAGATGAAATCCTGCTAAACATTTATTTATATACTTCTATGAAAAGCAATTTTCTAGTGCAAGGTGCAAAGGAACATTTTGACCTATGTTCAGGGCCGGATTTACCTTTTCCAAGAATTAAAAAAAAATATTTTCTCTGTATTGTTCCACGAAAAATCTTATATTTTACGATATTCTATGACTTTTTATCTTCATTGCCTTCTAAATAATAAATTTCAGAGTCATAGTTTGACGTTTGTAAAAGTTACGCTGTACTGAGTACGTCTACTTATGTGCGTATTTTCGATTTTGTATAAGTCTGAAAATGACATCAATTTTGCACCACAACAACGCACTATCGCGCAATGAGATCCTTGTCCGTAAGTTTTTGACCAAAAACATCACGAACACTACAGCAGCCTTCGAAGTCACCTGATCTGGCTCCCTGCGACTTTTTCCTGCTCAACCGACTTAAAAAACCGCTTTGCGGAACGCGTTTTACTGCACCCGAGAGAATCTTATGAAAAAATCGTAAACGTCTCTGATAGAGATAGACACACTGAAAATTGAGTCCCAGCGGTATTTCGAGGATTAGATCAAGCGCTGGCGTTGTTGACAGGGAGTACTTTGAAGGGAACCATATCGATTTGTATGTCAAAGTGGGATTCTGAGGTTAGGTTAATAGAATATCTGAAATATTATATGCTAAAATTTAGTAGTAAGATTGTCATTCTTGCAAAAACAACTGATTTTAAAACTTGGGGATGTAGATCAATTTATTTAAAGATTTGACTGATCTGGCGCTAAAAATTCCGAAGCATACTAGAACAGTGTTCCGCAAACTTTTTATGTTCACGGTACACCTAACTAATCAAGAAATTTTAACGGTACACCAAAGAAAAAAAAACAAGGTAAATTTTGGATAGGATTGGCTAGGCTTATTACGAATAACGGCGAACTTTGAGGTAAAACTACGAAAGCTGCATGTCATCATAATTTTAAAAAAACATCCCAGGTTTTGAATGGTTTGTTTGGCAAAGCAGGGTTTGTCTAGCCGGGTTTGTGTAATTATGATTGATATTTATCACATAACAGTGACAGAATGACCGCGAGCTGTCACCGAATCGGTTCAAGAAGTGAATTTTAATTTTACGCAATTGATAATTAAAATGCATCTTTTTCCGCCGCCACCAAGCCAAAAAGTTTCCTTTTATAGTAATTACGGCATATCTAAAGTTTTTTTCTAAAAATTATTCGTAATAAGCGTGGCCACTCCGAACCAAAATTTACCAAAGAAAATATTTTATTAATATTTATTATTAAAATCAATATAACATGAAAAGATGTTTAATGCGAAATGTGAGCCTGTTTAACTGAACACAGACGATCAAAATTTGGAACAATCGTTGATAACGCTGCTCGCATCTCTTCGTCGATCGTCCTCAGGCGTTTTCTTTTTTTTGACTTTATCGTAGTGAGAGTTGAAAACCCCAATTCGCATAAATAGGTCGTGGCAAATGGCAATAGAATTGCAATAGCTCGCTTTGACAGCAGTGGATACTCATTTTTTACGTGGAGCCAAAAATGTGCTAACTCTGTTTCAGAAAATTTTAATTTTAGTGTCCGATCAGTTTTAAGCTCCATGAATTCTTCCTGCTCGTTTATTGGTAAATGTCCAAGGGAAATGCTTTCCGAAAATGGATTTCTTACCCAGTCCATAGGTTGCAGGTCACACTTAGGAAAATATGAATTCATTTTTTCTGCTAACAGCTCCAAGTGTTTCACTATCAAAGCCTGCACTTTTTTTTCTGAATCGGCAGCCATGACATTTGGAAACATTTCGTTACTACCATTGGTAGCGTGGCTGATCCATAGCACCAACTTAGCGCGAAAGCTTTCAATCTTGTCCGAAGACGTTAAAATGTTACAATTTCTTCCTTGCATTTTTTTGTTCAGCTCATTTAATTGAGCGAATATGTCCGCCAGATATGCAAGTTTTGCTACCCATTCTTCTTTTTTAAATAGAGAAGCAAAGTCTGAACCCTGGGTTTCTAGAAATGTCTGGGTCTCATTTTTCAGCTCGTAAATCCGAGAAAGCACTTTTCCGCGAGAAAGCCATCGTACTTCTGTATGAAACAGAAGTGACTGATGATCTGCTCCCATTTCCTGACACAATACATTAAACAGACGAGAGTTCAGCGGTCGCGACTTGATGTAATTGACAATTTTGACGACTTCTTGTAAGACAGACAACAATTCATCAGGCAGAGACTTCGTCATCAGTGCACTTTTTCACGCCACCTCCGGCCGCCGCGCCGCACAGAAAAGTAAAGACCGATTTACAGAACACTTTGTGAGAAGTGACGCGGGACTCGCGGCACACTTACAAATGGCCACGGCACACCAGTGTGCCGCGGAGCACACTTTGCGGAACACTGTACTAGAAGATATATATTTTTTACAACAATAATTTCGTGTTCAATTCTGATATAGAGAGAATAAATAGATTGGGCAATGAACTAATAGAAGTCGCTGATAT
The DNA here is from genome assembly GCA_917563855.2 of Limnephilus lunatus. Lineage (NCBI taxonomy): Eukaryota > Metazoa > Arthropoda > Insecta > Trichoptera > Limnephilidae > Limnephilus > Limnephilus lunatus. The sequence goes on along the minus strand of OU830598.1, from coordinate 68,771,617 downwards.
TTACAATTAAAATTTTGACACATTCAATGCCAAATTAGTTCTGCATTTTTTGGTTGGAACCGGTTGTTAAATTTTTTTTAAATCAATTATTTGAAGTTAATTGTCACGTTCTGTATAAGTTCTTTTGAGGTTCTGTTATTACATCATAATAGGCCAGTTGCTTCATAAAACTGAAATAATCACAGAACTTGAATGGAACTTTCACAGAACGTGAAAATTAACGATAAATTGTGAAATAACCGCCGCATGCCGCTACACTTTAAATGGGCATACATTTTGAAAAGTAAACTACTTTTAAACTTAATTACCTCAAGATCTATCGGTTTCAGTCGAGATAGACGGAAAAATATGCATTTAAATTGTTATTTCATAAAAACTTTTTTGTACGTAATTTTTCCTTTACGAATGACATTTCATGATGTATTCTTTCCATTTTGAAAGGGGTACCAATTTTTAAATATTAATAAAGGTTGCCATACCCGAAAAATTATTACCTCAAGAAAAACATCCCAGTTTTCTAGTAGCTTAGCGGCTACGCTAGGTTTGTGTAACATGGTTTGTGATACAGAAGAAAGTGCCCCTTTATAACGCCTACTCGCGTCAAGGCAAAAAAACATCCCAGTTTTCAAGTAGTTTAGCGGCTACGCTAGGTTTGTGTAACATGGTTTGTGATTCAAAAGAAAGTGCCCCTTTATAACGCCGAAAATTTGTATGGTGCAACCTTTAGTACCTTCCTCGAATATGTGTGATTTTTTGCGATATGGCAATCTTTTTTAATATTTATCGATTGGTACCCTGGAAATCGGACAGTATGCAAAATAATGTAATAAGAAATGTCAGCCGTAACGAGAAATTACGAACAATTTTTTTTTTTAAATATAAATTGAAATGCATATTTTTCCACCGGTCCCGACTGAAACCGATGTTTTTTTATTGTAACTAAGTTTAAAAGTAGTGTACTTTTAAAAATCTGTGCCTATTAAAAGTGCGGCGGCTTATTCACAAATGAATAAATTAACTTCAAAGGAAATAAAGGGTCCGCCATCTAAAGTTTTTTTTTTCAACTAGTGCTTATTTCGTGAATGGTAACACTTAGCTCATGTCTGATTTGACAGATAATTAGTTTTATCCTTCCGCTGAGCGAATATGGTTGTGTATACGCTTGAACAACGCTGAGAAATATTGCGACATTACTTTGAAAATCATGGTAATGTTGCAGAATGTGTGCGAAAATTGCGTACGGTTTTTGGAAGAAGAGAAGCACCGTCAGCTCCGTATGTTCGTTATCTTGTGAAAAAAGTGAAAGAAACTGGCATCCTCATCGATAAACCAAAGCGTGAAAAGCCAAAAACAGTGCGTACACCCGAGAATATCGATGCTGTGGCAGAAAGTGTGCGTGAAGCGCCATCAACATCAATTCACCGTCGTTCTCAACAATTGAACATTTCGGAGACATCATTGAGACGAATTTTGCATAAAGACCTTGGTATGACGCCATACAAAGTCCAATTGGTTCAGGAGTTGAAGCCAACTGACCATCCAATGCGTTTTCGCTTCGCTGAGTGGGCCTGCGATCGACTTACAGAAGATGCCGATTTTGCCAAAAAAATCATCTTTTCGGATGAAGCTCATTTTGATCTTGGCGGGTATGTAAACAAGCAAAATTGTCGTATTTGGGGCACAGAAAACCCGCACGCATACATTGAAAAGCCGGTACACCCAAAACGAGTCACTGTTTGGTGCGGATTTTGGTCCAGAGGCATAATTGGGCCATTTTTCTTTGAAAATGAGCAAGGAGTGGCCGTTACAGTCAATGGCGATCGTTATCGGGCCATGTTGAACGAATTTTTGTTCACAAAAATTGAAGAGGAGGATATTGGCAACATTTGGTTTCAACAGGACGGCGCTACGTGCCACACAGCCGAAGCTACACTCGATGTTTTGCGCCCTGTTTTTGAAGATCGCATTATCAGCCGCAGAGCTGATGTCGTTTGGCCACCTCGGAGCTGCGATTTGACACCGTTGGACTATTATTTGTGGGGTGCCCTCAAAGATAAATGTTACGCCGACAAGCCAGAGACAATTGACGCTTTAAAGGACAATATTCGTGAAGCCATTGGTGAAATACAGCTGCACACAATCGATAATGTGCTTAAAAATTGGACCGATCGTGTAGGCTACTGCATGGCCAGCCGAGGCAGCCATTTGAATGAAATTATTTTCCATTATTAACCGGAAGGATTGTACTTATAAATAAAAAAAGAAATTTGAGAAAATATTCAGTAGTTTTTTTTTATAGCATTTTCAAAAAAAAAAAGTTATTTGGCGGACCCTATATTTTAACTTTCCGACAAAATACTCCCGAGGCCTGAGGGAGTAAGTTAGTGTGATAATAACTGAACAAGTACATATATAATGCTTTGTTATTTTATGTTATTTTTTTTTTCTTTATTTATGTTATACTGTTGTTTTAAATTTAATTTATATTGTTTATGTAAAAGCATAATAAGGCGTTGATGAATTATTATATAACAATTTTTCAATAAGTATTTTGTTTTTTTGGTGAAATCCGCCTCTGTTCGTGGTAGGTGTTGCAAATGATTATAATATTTTTTACAGCTTCGGATAATCCCTGCTTATAATAACTACACTTAACTTTTCATTATGTAACGTACCTATACCTATAGGTATCTACACCACGAACACTACCTTTTTAACTGTAGTAAAACTACTTACATTACATTTTGCCGAGACCTTGTCGAAAATAAGAATGATTATACTTGTCTAACTCCGCTTCTCGGATAATACGGAATATTTCTTATTCAAACAGTTAGATTTACTAGTGAGTATTTATGTCGGAAGAGTCGAATAAATTTGCAACAAATATGCATTTTACAATTTAATTTTGTTGAAATTATTCAGTTACGCGATATGAACTGTACAGTTTGGCAAGAATGTGTAGAAAATAAATTATGGCGCCACGATCGTTTTTTAGGTTTTAAATGGCAACACCAAGATGGCTCATAAGACAACGAATATAAGTTTTAAAAAACACTTCGTTCAAAATGCATATTTCATAATGTATTTGTATTCTCAAAAATTTTGCAAAAAAACTATAATTTAATCGAAGTAAAATTACAATTTACTATAAATAAAATAACACAAAACAAATTACAAGTGGGCTTGCATTTCGTTATAAGGTAATAATAATAATATTAATATAGGATGGGGCACTATAGGATGGGGCGGTATATATACAAATCAAAAACAAACAATTTTCATAGGCATCACAAAAATTTATTATAAAAACAACAACCTTACTCATATTTTATTCAAACATTTTAAGGTCAGAAATTTAAGTGCATTATGCTTTTATCATGCAACATTAAAAAACTTATAAAGATAATATTCAAAATATAGTTGAACCCTTTAAAAATAACAGAAATCTTAGGCAAACATCAATACTTCCTACTCCGAAATGTAAAAAAAACAAAAGGACAGTTAAATCATAAATATCTCGGAGTTAATTTTTTTAATTCACTACCTGAAAAAATAAGAAACAGGAACAGAAATTTAAAAAGATTTAAAACTCAGCTTAAAAATTACAACGAAAATTTGTACTGAACAAAAAAAATTAAACCAATATAATAACCCCCTCCCCCCCCATATACACGAGTCCTACGAATTTATGGGAGTAAATCATCCGTCCGTGCCATTCTTCAAAAAAAATCATTTTTTTACATAGTGCGTAAAGAAGTCCCAACTTTAAGAACTTTACTAACCGTACTCAAAGAAGACATTGGATTTGATGGTAGCCGGGAAAATTTACGAAAAATTTTGCATTCCATTGGCTTTGTTTATAAAAAAGTGCAAAACAAACAGAACTGAACTTATTGAAAAAAACAAATATAGCGGCTAAAAGAGAGCATTACTTAAAAAAATTAACATGGATATCCGAAATTTACCAGAAGAACTGCAAAAAAATATAATTCACTTAGATGAAAGTTATATCCATTCATCCTACAAGCTAAAGAAATGCTGGCAATCTATATATGTGACTGGAGTTCAGCATGATATTTCAAAAGGTAAGCGCTGGATCATGGTTCACGCTGAAAGCCAAATGGGTTTTGTCCCTCATGCTTTTTTCCTTGACGATTCATCTTACCGTTGATTCAGATTTACCTGTGTGTGGAAAATATCATTAAAATTATTATTCTATAGAAGGGAGTTTAAAAAAACACACTAGATAATATTCATTTAGAAAGAAAGACTGAGAAAACTAAGAAAAAAGTAACTTTTCTATGAGTTTAAAGAAGTTGCATATTATTATTATTTTTTTGTTAATTGAGTTATTCCCTTTTTCTTGTGGCCTAATATTAACTGTCAAATGTAAATGCCAAATTCGGATTTTTAAACATAACCTCAAATCAGATTGTAGTGGTTATAATCGCTCGAAAATTGGCATAAATCTTGTAATACTAATGAAATTCATTAAAAAACGATACTACGTACCAGTCATTTCTGTAGTTCGTTTGTAAACATTTTACAAATTAGGCATAGGAGCTTCTTCGCGCGATAATCGGCTAGGCAGCGTTGAAAACCCAGTATACATATAACTTCTCTTGCACCACTACGTATTGGTTTGTTAATTTTTATTCAATTCAAACAATGCACAGGCAAACAATGAAAAAACAAACATTAAACGAGTGATTTTCAGCGTTTTCTACACTTTTTAAGTCAGTAAAGCCAAGAGCCATACGAAATGTCATTGAAAAAACGAGTATTTCGGTGTTACTGTTAATGAAAAAATTTAGTTCCAAAATAATAAATTTCTAGACTTAATTGCCAAACTATACTACGCCATATTCATATTTTATTTCATAGTCAATCAATGCTGCCAATCATAGAAAAATTATTATTGCCATATAAAACAATAATTTATTCACATCATGAAGTGAATACATTTTTGAAAAGTTTGAACCTGTATTTGTAACAGAAAAAAAAGAAAAGTATTAGAATAATTACACATACCCTTTAGACAAACCTGCTTACCATATAAACCATTCAAATCTGGGATATAACTAAATGATGTCGAGACGCAGCTTCCGCAGCTTGAACCTCAACCCAGTATCAGTAGTACGAGGAATAATTCGAAGTAGGTACTGTTGTATTTATTTTGACAAGAATTTATTTTATAAGGTTTGTACTTCGGACAAATGTCTCATTTGATTGTCTTTAATTGATTGATTTGAATTAAAAAAAAAACGAATATTCCATATTATCCGTGAAACGGTCAAGGACGGGTTGTTTAAAAAAAATTGATGAATGCATCAAATATTTCAGTGTTTTATGAAGCAACTGCCCTATGGCCTATAATGATGTAATAACAGAACTTGAATAGAACTTACACAGATCGTGAAAATTAACTTAAAATATTTAATGATTCCGTCAAATTTATTGAAAGAACCCGTTCCCAACTAACATCTGTAGCGTGAAATACGTCAATACGTAAAAAAGCGTAAATGTCAAATATAAAACAATAGATAATTATGTTGTCCAATGTTGCCATTAGTCGTTTGTTAGCCTGTGCTGCGTTTGCTTGTAATAAATGTCATGTTTCCTGCTTTTTGTTAGCAATATTTAATGTTATCAACACAACATTATACCTAGAATCTAAAATCTCTAGATGATCTGCTACAATCAGTATTTCTATTTTGAATGAGTGTAGGTAATTTAAAAATTAACAAAGGTTATGTTTTTGGTAAGAATTTTCAGTCGGTTGTGATGAAATTTTGGATATTTGGGGTATTGACCTACTGGCAAAACATAATATATCTCTGGACACCGTCAGTTCCTGTATATACGTATATCCAATCACGAATGCCGTGAGTGCGCGCCACCCCGAAACCCATTTATTGGATATCCAACACTAGTGGCGGCTCGAGCACTTCTTTAGTGGTGGGGATCGACATTTTTTTCGTAATCTCACCACCCGTAAAATATAATATAAAATCTTCCAAAAAAATATTTGATGGTCTAATCATGCTATTCGGATATATAAACTAAACACAAAATAATATTAAATGTCTATAGATATATACCAATTAACAATATAGTGTATTTAAAAATAAAGCTTTATCTTGCAAGATTATTATCGAACTAATTTGAACGCGAGCGATTCCCGCCTGAATCTGCGCAAACAAATGGTTCAGTCGTTCAGTGGGGGATCCAAAGAATTGTCCCCGTGGGTAATTGAATTCACATACGACTGCGCGTGCGCAGTTGCATACGATCGCGAAACAACGCAAGGAAAGTGCAGGGTTAGTTCGGATTGTCCCCCAAGTGCGCAGTAAATTCTGCGCACTGAGAAATAGACCCGCTGTTTTTTGCATCGTACATTGTTCGCTGTACGCGCGTAGGGTCTTATTAAAATTATACGGAATAATTGTTTGTATTTTATTTCTGCAAATGTTAATCACTTTTATTTTTAAAGAATTCATTCATTTTGGCGAAGACAAAGTATCGACTGTTATTACCTTTAGTAGGTTTTGGGTATAACTGGTGGGGACTGTCCCCATTGTCCCCCTGTGAAGAACCGCCACTGTCCAACACCATGGCCATAGGTCAAATCGACCACCAGGTGATTCATTTGGTGGCGGGTCCGGGTTCATGGGGTTATACTTGTACGGGTATTGGCAGCGGATGTATCGTCCCACCAACTGCTTGGCAAGCCGGATCGGGAGAGACAGGTTGAGGGACATCTTTTGACCTCTTTAGCAGGATTTTTCTCGGAACCGCACTGCGATGGGAGAGATGGATTCATCTGTCACTCCTGGACACACTGACTCCCAGATTCCTCAGAACTTCCTCTACTTCCTTTCCCAAAAAGGCCCTCCACACAGCACCCCATAAGATGATATAGGCGGTGAGGGTTATTATTTTCCTCAGGGCCTCCTGTGTGGAGCTAACGTAAAAAAATCTGAAACTGATGGCAGGTAGTCATTAAACTATATTTATTATTGGGCCTTTTTTTGAGTTTTCAAAGTCAATGAAAACAAAAATCTCGAGAATAATGCTCGAGAGCACATTTCATAAGTATGTTTCGCATTTGGTATAAAAAATATCGTAATAATGAAAACAAAATTCTTCTAGATACACAAGAAAATATTTAGACAGTCGAATGACAAATTAATGGAGTCTTTAGATCCCCTTTTCGTCTCCTGCAAAGTTAATTATGTCAAACTCTTCAGAATAGTGGATGGAAAAGTAACTTCTGTGCTATTTCACACGGTAGAAATCAACAGTCACTACTTTATTACTTACAACACCACTACGCAATATTGAATAAATTCCAAACTAGCTCCGAATAGAGCAACTTTGATCGGAAAAGACGGGTTGAAACCAGAAATCAATCTCTGTAAAATATATAATACCTACTTCCAAGCGATTACATTTACACGTAGGTACGTGTGTATGTAGGTAGGGATTAGATAAACAGCACTTAGTTTGAAATGCATCAATTTATGAAACATAAAATGTCTAATTATAGAGTTCCCGGCATGCGTTGCTAAGCCACTTAATAAAGAAATCGTTTCTTCCTGCGTGTCTTTTCCCATTCGTTCCGTTCCCCTTCCGCCTCCCTTCATCTCCCGCGTCCCCTTCCTCTCACATTTCGACTTTTCCGCCTTCCCTCTCCCCACTCCCCTCTCCCACTTCCCCCGTCCCCGCGAACACCCATCCAGAGTTCCCCTCCTCCCGCATTCCATACATTCAGTCCCGATACATTCAGTTTTCAAACAGCTCGCGTACCACCTATTGCAATTTTGTATAAAAATTTCATAATGCCAGCGCTCACTATAACATATAAAAAACCATCGCGGGCATGCACACTATTGCACACATCAAATCTCAACATCGCAATCGGATGAATGGTTAGCAACGCATAATTTCATGATGCTAGAGCTCACTATTATACATAGAAACCATCGCGGGCATGCGCTGCGCACATCAAATCACCAAAGTTTGTATATAGAAACCATGCGCACATCAAATCCCAAAGTTTTATAGCAATCGGATGAATGGTTTAGCAAAGCATAGACAACTCATGTACTCATATACCTACTCTCAAGCAAGCATATTTTGATTTTTATATAATACGTATATTTCCATTTTTTTATATACCTATGTATAGTTCTGTGTCCCAAATATGATGTAAGATGTAAGCCATCTAAATAGTTCACCGTTATTGGTATTCCATTGTCAGGAAAATAGGATAAGGCCTGAAAGAGGTCATGATATCCCGACAGCCAAGAAAGGTGATGTAATAAGAAGTAATGTATTGTTTCTTACAGGTTTCCCATTGATATGTTAGCGTTGACGACAGCATCCCAAGGATTGATCATAGATTGGAATAACCGAAAACAATAATCCCGAAGCAATTATTTTTTCTGGAATATTTCTGCGCTAAATAAAGTGATTTTCATAGTATGTTTATTTCCACGATTGTTTTTGTGATAAGGGGCACAGAACTTCGGATGCTTGTTCTTTGCGACATATTTGTAATCAAACTGTCAATCAAACTTATCATTATTTATGTTTCCAACAACACGAGATGAAATCATGTCTAACCGAACCGAACTTCACAATTTGGTCACCTGTCTTTAATAATCTCATTAACATCATTGAAAGAGTCCAACGCAAATTTTTGAGGTGTAGGATTCATTTTAGACTAGTTTTAGAATCAAGAGAAAACTAGAAATATGTCATTTTTAATCAGATTTTAGATGTATTGACTCTTTTCCAAAAAAAAATATAAATTGATTTCGAAAGATTGTTCTTTTGTCTAGTAAACGCACGTTTTATAATTTGAGAAAAAAATGTTAATTTTTAGTATAATAAGGTTATACCATAGGTCGTTGGCATATTTGTTAAATTTTCAAACAAGCTTTTTTTATTATACAACACCCATTTCAAATCATATAATCATGCAGTAAAATAAATCAATACATTATCTGTGAAACGCACGTTTCAGAATTTGAATTTTAGTTTAAATAAAATCATTAAAAAATATATACGTACATGTGTTTCTTAACGAAAATTGGTCCGTTTGTGTATTTATTTGCGCACTTACAAAATAATATATTACAGATTTTTTCACATTCTTATTTTGCAAACATTATTGAAAAATGATAAATACCTACTTACAAAAAGTACATCATTTTAATAGTTTTATCATCACGCCTTTCAGGATTTTTGGATGTAGGTATAAATTAAAGCAAATTTGGAATGAAATAAAATCGATATTGAGTTATAATTTTAAAAAGCTGGTACGGAGAATAATTAATCTTTCTCATTGGAACCGCCCTGTATGATCGTAAGAAGATCTTTCGACGAAATGTAGATTTTCGGCCGCTGGCTGGTTAAACGCCCTTAAGATTCATTCATTGAAATTGTTAAGTTAGAGAAGAAAATGTTTTGATCGTACGTTATTCTACTAGTGTAAAATTGTAAATTTTATTAGTACCCTGATACATTAATGTTGATTAACTTTCATATTTCGTACCATTAGATGAAGGTTCCCTAGGTGTATTATTATGATAATTAATAATTATTGTACTACGGTATCAGGCTACAATTCTGTAATAAATAGGTAAATATATCAGGCTACAATTCTATAATATATTGGTAAATGTCATGCTAATGTTGCTGATATTTTTAACGTGTCTATCTGAAGTGTAAAGTTGAACAAATCGAATATTTTAATAGCTCATACTTTTAAGAGGTCACTGCGTAACAAGTTTTAACTTTTAAAATAGGTACTGCCAGTCGCATCTACGCATAGCATCGCCCGCCTTGTTTCTATCTACACACCAAACCTATGTATAACTGTCATTGGCTCTATCTCTTTGTCCGTGCAGTTTGATCTAAGCTTGACAACAGTTTGCACATTGTTACTATCGCGTATCGCCTAAGTTTGAATACCTACTATTAAATTATTATCTAAAATAAATTTGATAATCCTTGACTATTTTTTAATTTCATTTTTTAAATTTAAGATACTGTATAAAATAATTCCATAAGTATACAAAATATAATGGTTATGTAAGGTAAAGATATTGTATTTCTTAGTTCTCCTCACTAGGGGTTCCTGTGCCGAGGCGGACTAAAATAGTTTAATTATATATTATTGTAGAAAGCAATCACTTTGTGGTTTGACATATTTAATAAAATAAAATACTGTTTTGTTTAAAAGTTTAATTATAGTTTATTTGTCTTCTATGTCGTTTTTAGTGTCTTCATTAGGGTGTTTTCGTTGACCTCTTTTAGCCATATTTTTATTCTTGAATTGTACTCATTAATTTTTTTTATTACTTTTATGTCTTGGGGAAGAATGTTATGGAGTTTAGTTGCAAAATAAGTGTAGTTTAATTCGTAGAACTCCATTTAATTTTTCTTAAATTTAATTTAATTTGAATTTAATAATGTTATTATCAAGTTCTGCAAGTATTTTAGTATTTGTTTATGTTATAGCTGTTTCGGATTACATGGCCATTTTCAAACTGTAGTTATACCACTTTGAGACGACTTATTTAAGTCTCAAGGTGGTTTAACTACGGTTTGAAAATAACCTTGTAAGCAGAAACATCTGTAACGAAAATAAATACTAAAATACTTGCAGAACTTGATAGTAACATTATTCAATTTAATTTAAATTAAATTTTAAAAAATTGAACGGAGTTCTAAGAATTAAACACAAAAACAATTAATATATCCCGAACAACATATACCTTTCGCGAAATGCGGTAGATTGCATTAGTATTAGGTATCTATATAATTTATGCCTCGTCAGATTAATACATATGTATAGTAATACATAATATATAAATACAAATAAATAAATAGCATTAAATACAAATAAAATTAGCAGTTTCAAAAATACGCCATAAATATCATATTATAATTCTAACAAAAAATGTCAACTTCTGTATCACATTACAGGTCGTCTTTTCACTAGAGTTCTTAGGTAACGAAATAATAATTAATAAACGTTTTACAAATTGCTTTACGACGACTAAATCTATTTCGTCACCCCAGCTGTTCCGCGGTCACCATCCGAATCGGTAAATGCTCCATTATAACAACAGGAAAATTAAAATACGAATACCAGACAGTTTTCTTTAATACTTTTACACATCAAGAAGAATTCTTTCTGACGCGTGATACAAGAGATTATGTAGGTGTATATAACGTTTGTAACTATACTTAGTTGGTATGCTGCGGTAAAGATTGCGAATTGCTAATTTATTATCAAACAAAGTTCTCGTCAATTAATGCCGGTGATAAGAAACGAGTAATGTTGTTAGTAAGTAGGTACTTTCCGACTGTCAATATTATTAATGTAATAGAGCGAATTTGAGGTGAAAATAATTTGAGGGCAAACGGCTTGCCATTATTTTGTTATTATCTGGAGGTGATAGGAACGTTCATTTCGCTTTGACGAAGCGATGACTTCCCAGTCATATAAGACGCCATATACCTGCTCACAAAGAAGAAGATATATGAATGTTAGAGAGAGCGCGCTAATATTTAAAACGATAAAATTTAAGCTAAAATTGTGAAAATGTTTATTAAAACGCGTCTCGTTTAAAATACAGAAAAAATCTCATTGGAACATATAAAATAGCATTTACAGAAACACTGTGAATTTTTTCATACTTATAACTTTTAAAATAAGTGAAACAAACGTGTTTATAATAAGTTTCGGCGCGGGGAACGTACAGATATTATTTAAAAAAAATAACATATATTTTTTTAAGAGCTTAAAAACATCAAATATAAGAAATCGGTAGAAATTCGGGATGCGGCGGCTTAATCTACCTATCTAATTTTATAAAGAATGTTTGTAGCGGGTGGCGATTTTTATACAAATCTACAATTTTTTGAGATTGATGAAATTTTGCACATTTGACCTTCAAAACGCGAGGACGGTCGCTGTCTACACGAGATATTGATATTATCTTTAGATTTCAGAAGAATCATTCCACGGGCTGCCACATTGATGATTCTTTTGTATTATGTTATTGTACTTGCATACTGCTTTCTAACCCCGTTTGCATGGACATCGGAGGGTCTAGAGTCGTTTAAATAAATGTAGGTTCGTTCAATAAAATAGAGTCTTGACGTGTGCGGTGGGGAATGGGACGTTTCTACGCCGCCGGTTCTTCGCCGCCAGTTCATCGCCGCCGTTTCTACGCCGGGACGGTTCTACACCGGCCGTTTCTACACCGGCCGTTTCTACGCCAGCCAGGTTAGGTTAGGTTAGGTTAGGTTAGGTTAGGTTAGGTTAGGTTAGGTTAGGTTAGGTTAGGTTAGGTTAGGTTAGGTTAGGTTAGGTTAGGTTAGGTTAGGTGATTATTTACGTGGCCTAGCACACAATTACCAAATGACGCAATAATCTTATTTTTCCTATTTATTCTTTTAATTTAAAATAAATGTTAATGCTACTTTTTAAATGATTCGATAGTTTTTGTATTTTCTATTTTATTTTCTATGACTGTATGTATGTGTTAAAACAATAAAGTTTAATTGTAATTGTTAATTTAATTTGAATGCGGCGTAGAATCGGCTGGCGTAGAAACGGCCGGTGTAGAAACGGCCGGTGTAGAACCGTCTCGGCGTAGAAACGGCGGCGATGAACTGGCGGCGAAGAACCGGCGGCGTAGAAACGTCCTAGACCCTGTGCGGTGAAGGAGGAAACCATATGTTTCCTTATAACGCCGTTGGGAAAGTGGTGGGGTCCCCTCCAATGTCTACACGAGATATTCAAAAACTATCCCTTCCTCTTTTCCCACCCCTAATAGCAAAATTTTGAAACATCTTGATGAAGCTTTGCACACTTGACGTTCAAAATAATATGAAAATTACTATCTTTATCTAATTTCTATAAACTCTGTGTAAAGCCTGGGAAACGCCGGGGACAGCTAGTAATAATAAATCAAATGTTTTAATGACAAAACCCAGGATAAAAATAACTAACAATAGTAATAATATAATTGTATAATTATAATAATTTAATAATAAATGATTAAAGTAGTTAAAATTTTTTCAGATGATATTAAAATGACTTTTGGTTTAGATAAATGTAGAACGATCCATATAGAGAAAAGTAAAATTGTAGATGGAGACGAGGGTATATTTAGAAATTTCAAAATTGAAAGTATGAAAGGGGATGAGGTTTATAAATATTTAGGATATCCGCAATCAAATAGATTAGATCATACTAGTATTAAAAATGATATTAGGATTAAATTCAAAACTAGGATCAGAAAATTTTTAAAATGCAATCTATCTACTAAAAATTTAGTAAAGGCGATAAATACTTGGGCAATACCTCTATTAACTTACTCATTTGGCATAATTAAATGGTCTAATACAGATTTAGATAGCTTAGAACGATTAATTATTACTATGTTAACAAAATTTCATTCCCATCATCCAAATTCAGCTATAGAACGAATTAATTTACCTAGAAATTTAGGAGGTAGAGGTATAGTCAAAATAACATCTTTAAAACATAATCAGGTAGAAATACTAAGAAATTTTTTCCATAGGAAAGCTGATAGTTCAGAAATGCACAAAATAATTTGCAAGGCAGATAGAAATATTTCGCCATTAAATTTATACGACGAGAATGCCAGCATTCTTATAAATACTAACCAGGAATTATTAGATTCCTGGTCAAATAAAATTCTTCACGCAAAATACTTCAACTATCTCAACCAAACATATGTTGACAAATTTTCGTCAAACAAATGGTTGAGTATTGGAGAGTTGAGCGCAGAAATAGAAGGCTTTATGCTTGCCATTCAAGATAGAGTCATTGATACTAAAAATTATAGGAAGCATATCATCAAAGATGCAAATTAAATTGATGATTTATGTAGAAAATGTTTGGCTTTTCCGGAAACTATAGAACATATTATAATCGGGATGTTCTGTATTAGCGCCGTCCGAGTATACATTTAGGCACAATCAAGTTTTAAAAATAATTCACCAAAGTTTGGTAATTAAACATAACTTGATTGACTGCCGTAATGTACCGTATTATGAATATGAACCAAATTCATTTTTAGAAAATGAATTTTATAAAATTTATTATGATAAAACTATTCTAACAGACAGAACAATTAGTCATAATAGACCCGATATAGTTTTACATGACAAAATTAAAAAAATAACTCATATCATTGATGTTGCTATTCCAAATTCTTGTAATATTCAGAAAACTGTTTCTGAAAAAATAAGAAAATATACAGATTTAAGAAATGAGATTAAAAGAATTTGGCATTCTCAGACTGTAAAAATATTACCATTTGTTATTTCGGCTACTGGCATTATACCTAGCTCTATCATTCAAAATTTAGGCGTATTAGATTTGTCAAAAAATTTGTACATAAAAATGCAAAAGTCGGTCATTTTAAATACATGTAGGATTACGAAAGATTTTTTAAATATTTATATTAAATAAATAAATAAATAAATAAGTGTTTATTCCAGTATGTGGGGAGGAGAGTGCAATCCCACACATTCCATAAGGGTATAATATAAACATACATGTACAAAGTATAAAGTATTTGAAAGGAAAAAAAAATAAAAAGAAAGTGGATATGAATGTACACGAAACAAAAAAAAAAAAAAAGATAATGAGCTAATAGTAGTAAAAGGAAAACAAAAGAAATATTAATATTAAGCTTTCAGGATTCTGTGAGCACGTAAGGAGCCAGTATTTTTCTCCAGTGTGCATCAATACTGGATGATGGACTGAGGCGGGCTTCCATGACGAGGATGTTTCCAGAGCTGGTTATCCTTTCCCTCATTCCTGCCACCCTGGATCTAATAAGGGCTGCAAAGCCAGGAACTCGCCCCTCCGTGAACATCCGGGAAGCGCTGCAATATCTGGGGAGACCAAACATTATGCGGAAGGCGTTGTTATACTGAACCCGAAGTCTTTCTATACTACTCTTCTTGTAGTTTGCCCAGAGTTCAGACGTATACAGTGTTGCGCAGAAGGAAAGGAAGAGCGTCCTTTTTACAGCAGTACTGCAAAGGCGGAATCTTCTACTGAGCATGTTTGCTTTTACACTGAGAGCTCTTCTTTGCCTATCGATGTCGTCATCATCCATCAGATTACTGGTGATTATGTGTCCAAGGTATTTAGTTCCTTCAGTCACCTGCAGGTTCACACCATTCAGGGTAGCTGGAGGAATATTTTTTGGTCCTTGTCCATATCTTACGACCAGTAGAGCCGTTTTAGTGGGGTTGTATTGCATGTTTGTTTCTTCAGCAAACTCTTCACAGATCTTTAAAAGAATACGTAGGCCCCTTATAGATGGTGCCATCAATACCATGTCGTCCGCATAACTGATATTGTTCAGAAACTGTCCTCCAATTTGGCAGCCTACCCCTGCATTGTTTAGCCTATCGGTGAGTTCGTCCATGTACAGGTTGAACAATATCGGGGACATGCATCCTCCCTGTCTAACGCCGCTCTTCAGGAGGAAAGGTTCGGAGAGTTCATCTTTCCACCTTACTAAGTTCTCCTGCTGTCTATGCCACAAGTCGAGGATATGTATCACCGCCGGTGATATGCCTCTTTCTCCGAGTTTATCCCATAGTAGAGGGTGAGAAACCCTGTCGAAGGCCTTGCTCAGATCTAGAAAACATGCATACGTGGTGGTCTTTTTATTCCTGTAGTATTCCAGGGTTCTTTTCACAGTAAATATAGCAGTATCTGTAGACATTTGCTGTTTGAAGCCCATTTGGTTGTCCTTAGTTTCCAAGCTGGGACCGATCTGGTTTAGTAGTAGACGTTCGAATAATCGTGCGATGGTGGTGGCAATTGAAATCGGTCTGTAGCTACCCTGGGAGGTAGAGCCCAACGATTTTGATTTGAGAATGGGAGTTATTATTGTTCTTGTCATGTCAGTTGGTAGGTATCCATTCTTTAAGATGTCGGTAAACAGACTCGCCAGCAGTTGAAGAATTGGTCCTCCAGCGTGTTTGATGTGTTCGGTGCTCAATCCGTCGTGACCTGCTGATTTTCCAGCTTTCATGTATCTCAGGGCGGTGTTGACCATGTCTGCTGTGATCAAGAGGTCACTGTCTTCATTTGGGATAGGACTAGGTGGTGGTTTGCTTGCAGAGTTCGGTGAGGTCGGAGTAGAGATGGAGAAGTGATCTGCAAAAATGTTAGCGATTGATTTAGTGTTTTTTTCTCCATTTATGTTGCACGGAATTTTACATTTCACGTTGCAGTGTTTATTTGTCTTCAGCCAAAACTGTTTGAAATCACGACTGTGTAAATCTCCTGCTATTTTGTCCATTTGAATTTGCTCGCAGTCGTTTTGGCATTTTTTCAGTGCTAGTTTGAACGCAGCACGCTTTAATTTTCGTTCATCCGCAATTGAGCCCTCATGAGGCCTACCATTTTCAATCCATATCATCATTGCACGTCTTGATTCTATGTATTTTTGTGCGACAAAATCATTCCATCCACAGATTTGTTTACGTCGTTGCAGTCTTCGTTTGCGATTGTTAAATACTGCAATCGCGGCGCTTCGCAGGGCCTCTATAATACGTGTATACAGTGTCTTGATGTTAGCTCGAGCAGGGTTGTCACTTCTCTCGTACCGCGTAAGATCTTGTTTAATTTTTTGTAGAAAAACTTGTGAAGTTCGAGTATAACTATGGATATCGTGTTCGTTTTTAGGATTCCATGTTGCACGGTCGATTTTTATACATGAATAAATTTCGGTTTTCGGTATTCCTTCCGTTTGTAGGGTTATTTCGAGAGGCCTGTGATCGGTCCAGTCCACGTCGTAGTGTATTTGAGGGATCAGTAGGATTTATCGGACCAGTTAGGATTTCATCAGAGCCGAACCCTCTGATATGAAAATATCTGGAGTCGATGAAATATTTTCCCATTATATGTTTCTGGTGGATTGACGTAATGTTCTTGTATTGTTTTGTATTTATTATACTTATATAGTGCACTTACATTGCGTGAATTTACTAGATATTCATTTGTGGAAAAGTGTGTGGAAGGGTTTAGTCTTTCATTTGGGAAAGATTTAACCCGGACTTAAAATCTGGAGCACCGTAAAAAATGAAAGCATTGCTTGAGTAAGAGAAGAATTATGTAGCAGTGGCGGTCCGTGAGTGAGCTGGATTTGTAAGATTGAAAAATATCACATTATTGATGTTGTAGCTGAAAAAAAAAACTTTTACAAATTTTTATTTTATGTATGAAGATTTTCAGTATTCTTTCAGTTTCAGCATCCCCAAACTGAAAAAACTTTGTACATAAAATTGATATTTTTAAATATGCTTTTTCAATCAGAACAATTTCATGCATGTCGTATTTTCCAATCTTACCACTCACTGAATAGTCACGGTCTTTCATTTAATCAGCAACACCAAATAAATAAATAAAAATAATTTTAATAAAAAGAAATGGAATATCAATAATTTTAATTTTTACTTTGATGCTTTTTTTCTTTACGTCTTATAATTCCTGTGAGGAAGAGGAAGAATTTGTATCAATTTGTAATATCGTAATACGGTATTCAATATATTATCATATATTATTAAAACATTGAGTGCACAGTCTCTTATTTATCAATAACAAAGCTAAACAGTTAAATAATAATAGATTTTGTATTATTTATGCAACACTTCAGAGTAAATACACGCTATATCATAGGATAAAGAATGTGTTATTTTATTCTATGATTATAGGGACAACTCCTGTTCATCCCCTAAAGTACCGGAGAACTCTGAGAAATGCCTTCTGGTCTCAGGTTTGAGGAAAGGAAAATCCTGATCTATTTCCTTCTCGTGGTGGGGAGTGAGCAACGACCTCGTGTCGGCAAATATAGACAGGGACCGAGCGTTGGCCGGAATAAGCTAACCACCAACTTTCACCTACCAGGCGTCTGTTGTCTAGGGCACCCTCTTGTCCTGGAGAAGTAAATAATCTCCAAAGGCGGAAGAACCTTCGAGGTCAACGGCATAGGATGTGGAAAGAAACGGGAAACTACCACATTAAAGGTCCAAGTGGCATCCCAAGAACCAGCAAAACATGAATACCCAATCTCAAGTAAAATTCTCCGGAGGTAAAATAGTCCCCCGTTCGGATCTCCGGGTGGGGACTGCTCGAGATGCTAGAAACACAAAGTCAATAGCGAAACCAAAATCAAATACAAAAAACCAAATAGCGAGATGGGCAACGTGGAATGTCCGTACATTACTGCAAAACAGCAAACTTAATAATCTGAAAGCTGAGATGCAAAACGTAAATTTGAATGCCCTAGGTATAGCAGAGATGAGATGGCCCAATTGTGGAGACTTCTGGAGTGGCGACTACAGAATCATCCACACAGGATGCATAAAGGATAAACCTGGCCAAGGAGGAGTAGGCGTTGTGCTGTGCAAGGAGTGGGGAAGACGGGTTAAGGGATACGTGCAATATAGCGGAAGAATTATTCTAGTCAAAATAGAAACTAAGCCTGTAGACACTGTAATTATTCAAGTATATATGCCAACATCTAGTCACAGCGAAGAAGAAGTGGAGGAGGTATACAGTTCGCTAGATAAACTTATATTTGATATAAAAGCAGGTGAAAATCTGATTCTCCTAGGAGATTGGAATGCTGTTGTAGGAGAAGGACGTGAAGGAACTTGCATTGGGCCCTTTGGGCTGGGTTCAAGAAACGACAGAGGAAACAGACTGACAGAATTCTGCGAAAAACACAAACTAGTGATAGCAAACACTTGTTTCCAACACCACCCAAGACAGCGATACACCTGGAAATCCCCTGGAGACAGACAAAGACTGCAAATAGACTATATAATGGTTAGACATAGATTTAAAAACCAAATAAAAGACTGTAGAAGCTATTCCGGCCCAGATATAGATAGTGACCATAATATGGTAATGGCCAAAAGTCTTCTAAAACTGAAAAAATTAAAAAAGAGAAATAATTTCAAATGGGATACAAAAGTATTAAAGATAAAAGAGATCAGCGACAGTTTTAGGGAAAAGACGAAAGAGTGCAACCTAATGGAAGAGGAGAACGTGAATGCGATCTGGAAAGTGATAAAGACGAAGATTATAACTACGGCAGAGGAAACTATAGGCAAGGAAAAACCCCAAGCAAGGAAGTAATGGATAACCGATGAGATCCTAAATATGATAAAGGATAGAAGAGAGCTCAAAAATGATAAAAGAGCTGAATCACAAAAGAAATACAAAGTGCTAAGAAACAAAATAAATAGAGAGTCAAGAATAGCCAAAGAAACATTCTACCAGAATAAATGCGATGAGATAAACGACGACCTCAAGAGAGGAAATGTAGAAAGAGCTCACGCTGCGGTGAAAGACTTCTTTGGGATGAGAGTTGGAAAAGGTAAGGCAATAGAAGGAGAAGACGGCAAAATACTTTTCGAATATGACCAAATAGGAGAGAGATGGAAAAGATATCTAGAAATGCTGTACAATGGAAAGGCAAATACTGACAACGAAACATTGATAGAAAGAGAAAATGAGGTAGACGCAGATGATTTGGGAGATCCAATCACTAGAGAAGAGTTTGACCTCGCACTGAAAAACCTCAAAAATGGGAAAGCACCCGGAATCGATGACGTTCCGGCTGAACTCATTAAGCCAGCAGGAAAAGGAACTACAGATGCCCTGTTTAAAATGATACAGACAATGTATGAGACTGGAGAGATACCGGAGGATTTCGAGAAATGCCTAATTGTCGCATTACCAAAGAAGGCAGGCACGACAAAATGTGAACAACACAGAACTCTTAGCCTAATATCCCATGCCTCAAAAATATTGACTAATATCATTCTAAAAAGAATCGAACCAAAAGTAGAGAACATCCTTTCCGGTGACCAGTATGGCTTTAGAAGAGGTGTAGGAACCAGAGAAGCAATATTGTCGCTACGAATACTACTAGAAAAAAGAATAAAAAGAAACCAAAACACATTCATCGCATTCATAGACCTGGAGAAGGCTTTCGACAAAGTAGAATGGAAAAGACTCTTCGAGATTCTGAAGAGAATTGATATCAAATATAGAGATAGACGAATAATCCAGGCGCTATACAAGAATGAGGCCGCTATAATTAGATGTGACAATGATACAAAAGAAGCCAGTATAAGACAAGGGGTGAGACAGGGATGCTCTCTGTCACCTGTTCTTTTTAACGTTTATATACAGAGTGCGATTGATGACTTGAGAGAGAGAATGAGTCACAGAAAAGGTGTAAAGATACACGGGCAAAAGGTGGATATGATAAGGTTTGCTGACGATATTGCTTTGGTTGCTGAAAGCGAAGAAGAACTGCAAGAGGCCTTAACAACCATGCAAAGCATTCTTCAAAACAACTACAACATGAAGATAAATAAAGACAAAACAAAGCTGCTGACTGTAGGCCGAACGCAACACCAGATGAGAGTAGAGATGGCAGGAGTTCCACTAAAGAACACCAAGGAGTTTGTCTACCTCGGGAGCAAAATAACATGGGACGGTCGGTCTAAGAGCGAGGTCGACAGCCGTATACACCAGGCTAGGCTTGCATTCAATAAAAGGTCGAAAGTAATTGAATCAAATAATATAGACCTAAAACTGCGAATACTCCTCATCAAGACCTATGTGTGGAGTATCTTGATGTACGGCTGCGAAACATGGTGCCTATCCGAAAGAGATAAACGGAGACTAGAGGCTTTTGAGATGTGGTCCTATAGAAGATTATTAGGAATTTCCTGGAGAGACCACATTACAAATGAGGAGGTTCTCCAAAGTATCGAAGGAGGAAGGCACCTGCTCAGGACCTTGTCCGAAAGGCGTGCAAGATGGATCGGACATGTTATACGACAAGAAGGTCTCTTGCATACCATAATGGAGGGTATGACCGAGGGGACAAACTCTAGGGGACGCCCACGCCGAGAGTACCTAGACGACCTGCTGGTGGACGTGCGCTGCTCATCATATGCAGAATTCAAAAGAGCCGCACAAGACAGGGAAGAATGGAAAAGAAAATTAAAGGAAATTGCTGCACACCAATCCCAGGATTGAAACCAGAGAGAGAGAGATTCCGTTACATTCAGATCTACATTAAATTTTATGAATGAAAATTTTAATTTTGGATTAGAATTTTTTTTTTTTAAATTTAAATCTTCCGATTTCACGTGAAATATCTCATAAATACATAAATACAGACGAAGTTAATAAAAGCCTGTTAATAAATAAAAAGTTTGTAGCTATTAAATTATAACGTTTTTTATTAAATAACGGGATTTTTGCAATCCTGCAAGAATTGACAGTATTATCTGTGTATTGATCTAACTTGCTCAATGTCGTCAATGCATTCGGGAGTCAACAAGTGAGCTTACATGCGTCGACAAGACAGCCCCTTAGCCCCCGATCCATTCTGTTCCTGCGTCGCCTTTGTCTCCGCGACAAGTACGCGTTTTATTTCTGCTCCGGGTGGCGTATTTACAAAACCTATACCAGTTCAGTCACGGCGGCGACTGAAATGGGATAGGTTTTTTTGTGCAAAATCATCAACAAACCTAATGGTAAGCCCACACTGCGGCCAACGTTCCAACTTCAAACGTTTGGACGATCGTGTGGAGGGGTGTTCGTGCGTTGGAAGTTCGAGTTGGAAGGTTGGAGTTCGAGTTGGCCCGGGATCGCCTTCGAGGCGATCCCGATGGCCAACTAACACGAACCAGCCTGCCGCAGTTGTCCACACATCAGTCTGCTATTAAAATGACGATGTTATTACGGAGAGTGGTATAACAATTGTTTGAAAACATGTCGTGTATATAGGTAAATGATTATACGTACGTAATAATTGTAGTCAACTGAAAAATATACAGCGTAGCTACAGCTGTTCCATGTCCGCCATTTTGGAGTTCGGAATTCGGGGTTGGAGGGTTGGCCGGAGCCACCACACGATCGGCCTTTGGAAGGTTGGCTTCAGTATGGACGTAGCATAATACCATTTCAGTCGCCAACGCGCTTCGTTGCTCTATCT
Organism: Limnephilus lunatus; assembly: GCA_917563855.2. Lineage (NCBI taxonomy): Eukaryota > Metazoa > Arthropoda > Insecta > Trichoptera > Limnephilidae > Limnephilus > Limnephilus lunatus. Next base: position 68,749,508 of record OU830598.1, on the reverse strand, counting down.
ATCTGTTTCAGAGACTGTGTGGACCGTAATTATAAAGTAGCTTCTGTTGGTGTTGGTGCTGGTGAATTTCCATGGTTATAGGTATATTAGTTTCGTTTTATAAAAACGTGTACAATTCATAGCTTGCATTATATACTCAAAAGGTATGAAACTCATGGGTGAACTCAAACTATGTTGGATCATAAGTGCAGTTGCAGTACATTTTGACACATAATTAAAACATAATTAAAACTAGCAATACATATTTTGTCATTTACTGCATACTCCTTGCTTCAATGACATTCCTGCATCGTTAAATTTACATACAAGTCCAAACCTACCAGTTCAGCCATCCCAACAGACTACAATACCGTCAGATAGTTTAAACGCAGGGGTAGGCAGAGATGGTGGATCGCCTAATAACTCGGTCACCACATTTATACATCGTCTTGTTTACTAGTCTTTATTATATACCCACCATTTCAGTTAAAGTAGCTAATAACATCAGGCCGCTTCTCTAATAACATCAGGCTGCTTCCCGCAGAGGGAGGCAGAGAGGATAGACCGCCAAACAACTCGGTTCCATTACTTGCTTAATCACATTTATACGTATGTTAATAGATACATCTTACTAATATTTTAGCTATTGGTATTTAATAGCTGTTTGGCGGTCATCCTATCTCCTACCCATGCGGTAAAACTATCTGGTGGTATTGTAGTTTTTGAGACGTAGGTACTAGTAGGAATGGACTTGTATGTATGAATGTTATTGTAGAAAACAGTATAACTGAAGCAGAGAGAGCAACGAAACGAAGTAAACGAAACAGTTTGTTTAGGGTTTTTTGATGATTTTACACAACAAACCCTATCCCGTTTTGTAAATACGCGACCGGGTGCTGGAAGCAAGTCACTGCATGTTTATTTTATTCCTGTCGAAGCGTGTTATATGTCTCCAACCTATATAAAGGCACTGATTTATCATTTTATGTTCATTAACATTAACGCGCGCCATTAATAACAGGGTTTTAAGAGTTAATCTTTTACTCACGTATCTCTAAATGTCGGAAGTAAAAAAGAAGATACGGCAATATGGTGTGTATTATATTAAATACAGATTTATCGAAAATCCTACAAATCCATTATCGCCAATGTGCCTTATTTGTCGAAAAACATTTTCGAATGAAGCCTTCTAGGCTTCAAAATCATTTTAATAAAATCCACCCGGATAAGAAAGACAAAGATGTGACCCATTTTCAAGACATGAAAAAGAAGTACGAAATTCAGCCAACTTATCAAAACAATTTTCGACAGCTTCTAAGCGAGACGATGATGGACTTCGAGCTTCGTACAATATCTCATTGTTGATTGCTAAAACAGGCAAACCACATACTATTGGGGAAGATTTAATTTTACCAGCAGTAAAATAAGTAATAACCACTGTGCTCCAATGATTATTGTTTTATATTTCTGTTATGATTTGATTTATATGTACAACCTCTCTTCATGGCTATCAATGTATTGATAGATTTTTTGTTTAGTAATGTTTCATTTTATATAAGAAAAAAAATGTTTTATATTTTTTGTTTTTGGTTTTTGTTTTATATAATTTTTGGATTCATATTGTTTTTTTATAAAATTAATTTACTTACTTTTATAATGCTGTCTCAGTACAAGTAAAGTCACAAGGAGGAAATCCATAATTGGTTTTATTTTGGCTATTTAATATTAAGTACAAACTGAAATAAATGTAAACTGTCGATTTCCTGAAAATTAATAAATAAACCAGCTGCAGATATTATCCGAAAAATTTCTTTGAGCAATAGTTCTGTGCAAAGACGAATTGATAAAATGGCTGAAAACATTGAAGAATCATTGTACAATCATCTGCAGTCTTGTCGATTTTAAATTCAGCTGGATGAGTCCACTTTACCAACCAATGAAGCATTGTTTTTGTCATACGTGAGATTCGTCAAAGATGAGAAAATATGTCAAGAATTATTGTTTGTTACAAATTTGGAAACAGATACAAAAGGAGAAACCATATTTAATACACTGGAAAAGTTTTGTGACGAAAAGAAAATTCCTTTAAATAATATTTTGTCAGCTGCTACGGATTGCGCCCCAGCTATATCAGGGCGCCACAAAGTCTTCATAGCGTGCTTAAAAGATAAAGTTCCTGACTTGCTTGCTGTACATTGCGTAATTCATCGCCAGCATTGGGTTGCGAAAAATCTGAGTGAACGCCTCCATACATCACTGCAATATGTTATCAGAGCAGTTAATAAAATCAGAAGTAACTCATTGAATGACATATTATTTGGACAGCTTTGCATTGCCAATTATTAAGATTTCAACCGACTGCTGTCAAAAGGTTCAGGTTTGACTCGATTTTACAATCTGTTTGAGTCTGTGATAGAGTTCCTAGGAAACAAAGACACAGAATTGCGCGACAACCTCACCTCATCGAAGAACGATATTGCTTACTTGACAGACCTGTATAAATTGTTTAATGATGTCAATCTCCAACTTCAAGGCGACGACTTACATTTGATTAAGACAAAAAATTGTTTTGCAGCTTTTGTATCCAAACTGCTATTATACAAAAGAAATATCGGCAGACGGGAATTTAATAACTTCCCAAATTTATCAGCAATATCATTCAAGAACGACGACTTTCTTGTTTACAGTCAACACTCCACAGTGATTTCAAGCAACGATTCCAGGATATTTTAAACATGGACATACCAGATTGGGTTTTGGATCCTTTTTCAAATGTCAACACAGCAGGATCATCCCAGTTAGAAGAAGAACTTATAGAACTGACGACAAATGAGGAATTAAAAATTAAATTTAAGAATGGCTACCAAGAGTTTTGGCTGCAAGAAGCCAATTTCGCAACTGTACCCAGGATTATAGTCGATAGTTCAACGATTTTAAATAGCATTCCCATCGTCCTATTTAGCTGAACGTTGATTCAGTGCTGTAGCAACGTTGGTAACCAAAAAGAGAAATAGGCTCCATATTACTGAACGCGGTTAAGTAAAATCGAGCCTAATATAAACAAACTTCTTAAAACGCATCAAATTCAACCATCTCATAAAATAAGTTATAAATTCAATACCTTTTCTATGTTAATAAAAATACTTCTCTATATAATTTAGTACGCGTTTTAATTAACAATCTTCTTCTCAGAAATAGGATAGGAGCCATAACCCATCGCCCTCCCCCCCCCCCAAGATGGTATGTAAAAGCAGTTGGGGGGCGCCAGAAAAAAAAATATTGTCAAAGGGGGCGGTGGGCAAAAGAAGGTTGAGAATCTATGATCTATATATAGTAGTTTTTTTTTACCAATATCGTTAATTGGGCCGTATATATTAAATATATATTAAATCAAAAGTGGTATTCTGATTTTACGTATTTTTTTAACAAACCGAATAAAACATTTAACCCGGATAAAATAACGTACATGTTTTGCTTTTTGAGTAGTAATTTTTTTTCTGGTTTATAGGATTTAAAGAAAATAATAATAAGAATTTGGGTAGAAAAAAATTAAGAGATTTTTCCAGAAAGTCGTATTTGAAATTAACATTTACTCATTGCTGCCTTCGATTCCTAAATAGTGTCAGATTGCCTGTAATTATTTTTTAATTATTTTTTATTATTTATTATTTAGACAAACATTCCCGGGTTACGAATAACCTGACTAATATTTTAAAATCTCCCGCTACCACCACAGTAAGCAGAAAATGTTGTTTGTGTTCTAATGGAGGACTTAGCCAGCCAAGGAGTTGAAAACGCGATCGATGGAATTCAAACGCGATGCCAACCCAGCCACTGATTGGACTTCAATCATTTTTACAAACTGCCAATTTCGTTTCATTTTATTTGTTTTTATGAACTCGTTTTTGTTATGAAAACGTTAGAATGTACAATGTACATTCTAATATTATTCTCATTTATACATTAAAATGTGTAATATTCTTGGGTACACAATAAATTATTATGGAAAATAAAGAATTTAATAAAAGTGGTTTAGGAAATTAAGCAGAAAAAATAATATTTATTATTTAATTCTTCCGGTAAAATAAATAAAAAATATTTGTATTTTGGAAAAATAATGTTGTTTAATTGCTAGATAAAATCAATCTATTATGAGCGATTAGACCTAAATGTTTTTAAGTGGATAATTACAGACAGCTGACGGTCAAATAACCTTGACAAAACATCTTCACGTGTTCAACACGAATATCCCAGGCTTTTTATTCACACAATCGTTTTCCTACTTTTACGAGCTCAACTCACAAAATTTATACAAATAAACGTTTAAGATACACATTTAAATGCTCAAGAAGTGAGGTGTTTCAGAATTAGACATAAGAGATTTACGATGCAAAGCAATCAAACGGAGGCTTAGCAAAAAAACAATTGAATTTTTTATTATTAGTTGGGTTTTCGACCTCAATAAAATAATGACGCATTAGATATATTTATTTTGAAAAACGGTGAAAAACGATATTCACTTACTGAATTATGCGACATTATGTGGGATTTGGCTAAATACAGATCCACACCAGAGTTTCCAAAACTTCATTAACTGACCCCGACCCACCTCTTCTCTTTTTTTCTTTTGTTGGCAGGCTGAATATATTTATATATATATATATATTTTTTAACTTATGTGTAAAACCTACAATTGTAATATTTACTTAAACGAAAACAATATTAGCGAAACTCAATAAAAAATCTGGAAACAGAAAAATCAGAAAAAGATATCGGCACCTCCGGGGCTCATATCTTTTTCTGATTTTTCTGTTTCCAGATTTTCGATTGAGTTTCGCTAATATTTTCTTCATTTAATTAAATATTACGTACATATTTATCCTAGACTTGCAGAAACGTCTATAGATGTCGCGTATTAAAATAAAATGGATAAAAAAATATCCAAATACTGTCCAGATAGCATTTAGTTCGGGTTTGAATCTTGCAATCATACATAAAGATAGCAGCCAATAAAATATGCGTTAAGAAAATGAAAATAATGTTGGTAGTTCTTATTCGAATTATGATACAGTGAAAAATGACCGAATCGGATAGGGACACCTTAGCTCAATTGGTAGAGCTGCGGCCCGGAAAGCCGAAGGTCCTGGGTTCGAATCCAAGAGGTGCCAATATATTTTTCGTTTCCCAATTTTCGTTTGAGTTTCGTTAATATTATCTTCATTTATTTAAATTTATATTATATTATATAAACATATATTATTTATTGCTAGACAACAATTCCGACGATTTATTGTCTCTAAACTTATTATTGCCCGAACAAATTTATTCGGCCTTTTATAGTGTGCGATTTACGAGTAGGTACAATATGGTTTTTCATCCAGTTTCCATATGGTTAATCTTTTCGTACGGTTTTAGATGGCGCATATTATTTGTCATCAGTCGTCTATCATTTTTTCACGTTTTTCTTCGTGGAAATGTTGCATGTTTATTTCGTTTTATTTTAAAGTACCTATTGATAAAAAGACCAAAACTGAATGTGAAGGATGGTACTTTTCGGGATTGTGAATTTTGCTTTTATTTTTTTAATGATTTGTTGATTGCAAACGGAAAAGGCAAATAACAGATGCTTTCATGTGATCTATGATTATTTTCAAGGTGTTGCCATTTTGAGACGATTTAGTATCGTCCCAATATATTAATTCTTATCTAATAATAACTATCTGCATGAAATTGTAAGTGTGAAAATAATGATTTTGCAAAGGAAAATTTTCGAAGCAAAAAGTCGAAATTGATTCATGACGACATTACATTTGATACCTACACGCTACATGACACGAAACGATGGATTGTCTACAGAAGCAATAATAATGTGTTGATTGGTTGTTTAACACTTTTGTAGGTCTTGTGACCTCTGAACAACGAACACTTCACGCTTGCCGTGTTGTACAGACAGCTTCATTTATGGCCGAATACATAGGTTTACGGTCTTCCGAGTTAACAAAATTCACCCCATACCGTCAAACTACATTAATACAGGTTTTTTGAGCGCGGAGTTTTTCATACAAAATTTAATTTGAGCCCAAAATACCCAAATGAACTCAATAATAATTTTTTTAATCGAAAGGTATAGCTGTAGTACGAAAATGTGCTCTTCATTATATGAGTTGTAGAAAAAGGATATAAAATAATTCAATTTTTAATGATTTTAAAGGCAACTCTGGAATTATTTTTGTTAGTTAATAATAACAATTAAGAATGCAATCTTATTCTACCTTATTTGTAAATATAATGATATATAAAATAAAATTATTAAAAAAATATATATGAGCTTTAATTTAACTGTGGTTTACTTGGGAACACAAATTTGTTGAAATTGAATTTTAATCCAAATAACGCTTTTTAAATTTTATATTGGCATCGCAGGTAAAGCAAGACTATTTTTTTTTGAAGTTACAATTAACTACAAAAAAATACCAAAGTCGCTTCTAAAATACCTGAAAATGTTTTGAATTCGCCCTACGCTTGTCCCTCGTTGCTTGAATGAATTATTGCATAAATAGAGGGATACTGCCGTGGTAAGTAAAACACCGAAATTACTTCATTTATACTTACAATTACGAACATTAACACATTAGATATTATCATATAGCTTAGACCACTAAGCAACAAACCGGTGTAATATGGTATGGCTCAAAATACCTATCTGAAAATACATTTCTTAACTTACTAATCTCCATACTAAAAAAATATTAATATATTCACATCACTCAAATGATATTAATAAATATATTTGCTTTAGTTTAAAACGTGTCAGTTTTAATATACCTGTTGCAGGGTTAAACCGTCTCAGTAAAAAGGAAACTCGAAAAAAGTAATAATGGGACAAAGCCGTACCCGCATTTTCTTTGCTCAATCTATTTGTGCTGAAACGTAACACTAGAATTTATTTTTTTAATTCGTGAATTTTTTGAATGCTTTCCTTGCTCAATCGCTTTGCTAGACAATTGCTGCTCCGATGCTAGTGAAGACGACTCTACTAGCTATTGGTGCAAATTAATATTGTCATCATTACAAGCGTGCTTCGTTTTTGTTAAACTAAAATGTTTTATAACACAAAGTAAATTGGCAAGCTTCTCGGGCTATTAAAAACCGGCATAAAAATAGGTACTCCATAATAATATTCCGTACATTTTCAGTACACAGTCTAGTGACACATTAACATGGTACCTACAAAATATATTCAAATAGCGTGAAAAATTCTCTATAAGAGCGAATAAGGCGGTCTCGAAACATTATGAAAGAGTTCGTTTGTATATCTTAAAAATCACGAAGAGCGTAAAATCAACCGCATCATAAATATATATATTTTTTTACATATTTCAACGATAATAATATATTTCGAGGAAAATCATAAGAAAAGTTCTTAGCTGTTAAAAAATTGATCTCTCTCTCTTGTATTTTCCTGTGAAATGTGAAGCTGTACATAAGAAGAATAAGAATCGTGAAATTTGAATCGTTTTTATTTAATTTTATTTGATTTGTAAAAAAGACAACGAAGTTTTAAACGACCGCATTCCGAATTTGATGCCAAAGTTCTTAATTTTATGTGAATAAAATACGCGGTCTCCGTAAACTCACAGTACAAGAGTAAAGTCGGTGAATCTACATCACAAAAGAGCCCTAAAAACTTCCCCTTTTTAATCACTATGATTTAAATAAAAACTTTTATCCATTTTTTCGAAAACTAAAGAGATACAAAACATTAAAAAAAATTCAATTCCAGTTCAAATCAACAAGCTAAATTATACTTATCACGAAATCGACTCCAAATGTGATGCAGATTCACAAGTTTTTTTGCTTCTATTATGAGTTTCCGGACACCATGTACCTATATTATATTTACAATAACGAATAGGACAAATTTACTTGACAATTTCAGTACTAAATGTCACAGTAAGTTAAATCTCGAGACTTTTATTTCAAGTTAACCCGATTAATTTAATCTGACTTGTAACTTATTAACAAATTGATCGGATGTTGCAACAACGGACCCGAATTTCGGTGAGATAAACATGACAAAAAGTATTATTATAAAAGATTAAATGCCTAAAATCAACAAACAAGACACTTATCGAGAAATTACGAGTTTTCGATTGGCGAGAAGCCAAAAACCTGACAAGGGCGTACCTACATCAGGGCACTGGCCAGTCCACAGCATCTTGTTCTTTTGTTATTTTGTTAATTGTCTTGTTTTCGCGTGTGTTTTGAACGTTTTGTGTATTTACTAGGTTTATGGACTAACTTACTACAACTTTAAGTTTTTTTTAATTTTTTAAACCTCTTAAATAAACCTCCATTTAGGTTGTAAAATTGGGTGGTGTTAGCAATGTTTATGGCACTGCAGGTGTATTTAGGTGTATTTTATGTTAGAATAGCATCAATATAATTTTCTATTTGGAGTGAACAAACGGTTCCGCGACTTTTCATCCCGCGACAATATATCTCCGACAAAATATCCTCCGACAAAATATCCCAAGGAGAAAACATCCCCCAAGAAAAATATCTACTAAAACCTAATCTAAAATCTAACCTAACAAAAAACGGGACAAAAAGAATACAGACATCCTGTAAAACTGTAAAGTTAGGTAAGGTTAGATTTTAGTAGATATTTTGTTAGGGGATGTTTTGTACGCAGGATATTTTGTCGGGGATATTTTGTCTGAGATATTTGAACCTGAGTTGAAGCCACTTAATAAATCACTTAATTGCGCTATACAAATTAATAATTTATTATGTTTGTTAGGCATCCTAAAGAAGAAAAAACGAGTTGAAGATATAACAAGACTGTCAAATGCCACTTACCAAAGATAAAAGTTTATCGTAACAATTTACATAATTCGCGACATGAAAAATGTAAATTAGGTAATTTTAGAACACTTTTTTAAGTGAGTAAATGGGTCCCTAATTCACAGACAGAAGCATTATCATACGAATCGTTCCGCCGACAAATGATGTTATATCACAAAATATGATTTTCCATAAATCACCATGTCTTTTTTCAACATTTGAGCACTCATGGCTGAAAGATAAGATTAGCTATGTTTAGATTTTAAATAGAAATCGCTCAATATGGGGAATGATTTTAGTGAAAAGTAAATATTATTTGATGGAGATTTTATTATTTGTAGACATTTATTTTGAAGGTCTTATAGGTAGGTATTCTATTTAATTTACGTGTAACATTCAAGTCTTAACTTTTAAAATTAATCCCCTAGTTCTTACACATATGAGGTCCTAAGAAAAAAATCCTCAAGGCCTATGTCGTCTTTGGGATGCTGTATGGAGGGTCTTTTTAGAGAAATTAAGGATTGGAAGTTCTGGGAAGAAAAAAGGTATAAGGGGTAGGTACGAATCCGGAGCTCAATGTGTCCAGGAGTGACGGACGTATGAATCCATCCTTCCTACTGCGGTGCAAGGCAGAGGGATTGAGAGAGTCCCGTTGGAGAGGCATTTCGCATTCGCCGCCAAGACCTAGACTAGCCTGACCCTATGATCCCGGGCACCCCTGCTTTCTTTTTTTTACATGAGCTCCACACAGGAAGACTTGAGGAAAATAATTTCTCCCAGGGCCTATGTCATCTTTGGGGATGCTGTGTGGAGGGGTTTTTAAGGAGAGAAGAGTTCTGGAAAGGAAAAGGATTTAAGGGGTGGGTAGGAATCTGGGGGTTCAGTGTGTCATGGACATCCGCCTCCAAGACCTAGACAAAACTCACCCCATGAACCCGGGCACTCCTGCTAAATCACCTATGGCAGAGGTGTTGGTTATTCAATAAAGGTTCCCGGGGCGGCGGTACCCATTCCCGCCTCCCAAATTCACCACCGTCACCAAACGTAGCGAACCACTTGGGATGATCTATGGCAGGGGTATTGGTTATCCAATAAATGGTTCCCGGGGCGGCGACACCCATAACCGCCTCCCAATGTTCGCAAATAATTTTATGCTTACCGTCATATATCCGAATATATTTGTGCATACCGTCAGATCGAAGGTTAAAAAAAAAAAAATAGTTTGGAACAACCGCCAGCAGTCCCCTCTTACCCCGCAAATGCCCAAAGGTTCTGGGTGCGTTATAGCGACCTTTATAAATTCCATTAAAATTATTTAGACTCGCGACAACATTCGAAAATGTAATTTTTTTGTTTGTCTCATACTTCAGTTTCCCTTATTATTATTAACTATTTTTTAAACCTTCCAGTACCTACAGCACCACAAAAGTAAAGGTCATATTATAATGATACCTTTACACATAGAATAAAGAATAACATAAGAAGTGTGCCTAATTTAGGCATATGATTGAATAAAAGCACAATTTTAACACAACATAATAGTCTTTATTTTGGGTAAAATTACAATCAGTTTGCATTTATGGACCGTATTTATAGCAATTCAACAAGATAGTATACAATAATAACTTTATGGATTCATTGAGAAACTCCTTACACTTGACCGGTCCTCCCAACGGAAACGTAATAGTTCCCTCAACCTTTGTCTTTGTCAAAGCAAAAGGGTTTCAACGAGTATTTTCTCCCTCTGGGTTAGCTGAACTCCGAAGCCGATGGTTAACGTTGCGTCTCATGGATCAGACCTGTCAGAGGTGGCTGAAGTTAGGTAACTTACATTCTAGAGCTGAAACATGACGTACCTTGTCATCACAGCTGTGACGTCCTAGCCAGGGATCACGTCTATAAGCCAGAGCAGCGCGGTGGGTAAAAACTAACCAATAGCATCACTCACTCTAATTAGTAAAAGACGAAGCGATGCGGGAATGAGAGAGTATTCGAGATAGAAGAACAGCTAATCAATATACGGTGGGAAATCTGCGTAATTAATAATCTGTCACAAATATGTAAGGACGGCCTTCGTGGTCCAGGGGTAAGGCTCTAGCAATCCGAAGGTCGCTGATTCAAATACCTGCAGGCGCAAGTAAATTTTATTTGATTAAAAAGTGTTTTTTCTAAAAAAATTTAGAATGGAAGATGCATCAATATCGCCCTGGTGTAAGTGTACCCATTAACCCATACCTATGTACCTAACCATTCAGAATTGAGACATTGTTTGAAATAGCTTAAGCCGTATTTAGTGACCAATCTGAATAGTCAGGTACTTCCCACCTTCTTATCCTCCCCTCTACTTCCAGCCACACAACATACCCCGATTGGGGGTGCCGTAGTCTCACTGGCTCCATGTTGTTGGTGAGCAGTTGGAATTCTTGTGCGGTATTCACATTTTAAAAAATCTAAAAGGATTAAACACAGTTTCTTTAAACCATAAAAATGATCATTTCCACTACACAATTCCAAGAACTATTATATGTATAATAGAGGCACTGCTAAAAACCAGCTGCATTCCAGGATAACTCCTGAATTGTAGCTGAGCAGTGACCTTTTCATCAAGATAATGATAAAAGAACAAAATGTATATTATAATACACGTTATTATTATTATTATTTTGGTATTGGTATTGGTATTGGTGTGTGAACAATAATGCTGATGGATGTGCACTGCGATGCACAATCACATACATGAAATAAAAAATTATATAAGTTTGTGTTTAATTTGCAGAGCCCCTTTAGTAGTACCTAAAAATAATGTCACCTACAAATCACTAAGAAAAGGTATTTATAATTATATCTCAGGTATAAATTTAATTAACCTAACTTGTCTGTTTTTGACTGTACGCTCCGTGCCTACTGCCTAGCAGTCCTAGCACGTGATAAAGAAGTGACGAGGTCTACGTCTTATCACGCGAAACTTATCAACTGGTTTGGTTTGTTAGTAAAGTCGTTACTGTAATAATTTATGACAACTCTCGCTATAAGCCATGCATTCAAATCAAAAGCTGAAATTGAACAAGGAAGACGTTATCTTAATTTTTGATACTCAAGTATGTAAATCTGAAAAATAATTGACAAAGTTCACACTACATGTCGTTTAAAACGATTGTAAATTATAACATAGAACACAGTCTTTATCATATCATCGATTGGTGTTAATGATTTCAATGTAGGCAATATGAATTTCAATCTGCAAATTAATGAAATGGAAAGTTTCTTACCCTTTGGTAATGATTGGAGGAGTATTAATGTTCAGGTACAACTTTTGTTTCGCAAATTGAAATTTGTCTTCCGTGATATTAGACATTTTGCAAGGGTTAATATCGCTGTGCCTTTAAAAGTCCAAACGAGATAAATCGAAGTACCGGATCATTTTCACAGTTCATGAACTATCAAAAGAAAATTCACCCCGAACGGAGAACGCTTCGACACGACATTTCCACCAAAAGTCCCGGCACTCGTACAACTGATCAATTTGCAGAAACATCGGTCTTCTTATAACATTGGTAAATCAACAAATTAAGTTATTTACTCGTTCAATGATGGCTATACCAGTCCCCGGGTGGTATATTATAATATATATAATGTATTTTCCATGAGGCGCCTGTTTGATAAACAGTCGGTGGAAAATAAAGAATCCATTAAAGGTTACGTAGACTTTGATGTACAAAGCAAGTTAATGGAGCTTTTCATATGTATTGCATGAATACTGGGGACCAGTTCGTGAACATTTTATTGAGTCGGTGTGAATTGATACGTAATGGATTCGCATACTGACTGACTACTTGGTTTCAAGATCATTTAACCTGCGCTAAGTGGACCCTAATAAGTTGTGAACATCTTTCGATCAATCACACCGTTTAATGCGTAGTGCTTGTCAATTGTTAAGTATTTGCTTAGAGCCTAAAGAACCTTTCAAGGGGTTTGTCATAACATGATTTGGCTTATCGTTGAACGCTTTTATAATTACCTACCTTGACGATTCACGGTAATGGTAGCGTGACTGAATAAAAAAGGCAATAAACAAAAATCTTAATCTTTTCCTTCCGTTCCTTAATTTTTCAAAAGATGAGATACACAATGTTCGGAGTTCTGCTTCCTTCAAAGGAAAAAAGACATAATTTTCTTGCATCTCTCTCACACACCGCGCCGTGACGTCTCTGTAGACTCCTACCAAAACTACATAATTTTGAAAGTATAAGATATAGTTAATAATAATTGTTACCCTTTGTGCTATGCGTAAAATTTTTGTCTTAAAAACATTATTTTATCAATTAAACATAATAATATAATTAATATTTGACGAGTTAAAGTATTTCACCAAACAAAATGTAGACATAATTTGTATCGACGCCACCTAGGAAGAGATTTAGCACTTACAATACCTTTCTCATTTAAATAAAGTTGGTTGCTTGCGGGTGGAAAAATGTAATAAGCAGTAATTGTTGAATGAAACACTAGAATATATTGAATTATTTGGCGGGTAGGAGATAAGCCGATGTAGCTCAATCAGAAGGACGCGGGTTCGAGTCCCGTCGGCGGCATGTATCTTTTCTTGGGAGATTTTTTCAATGTTGAAGAGTGTTTCAGGCTTATAATTATTGCTTATAATAATTGTTACAAGGATAATATTTAAGTGTGAGTGAATTCTGAAAAAATTGTTCAAACGTATAATGCTGCAGCTCTTTGTTACACACTAAATAACAACAGTTGAAAATGAGGCAAGTGGTGAAAGTATGTCTGCATTTCCCAAAGATATTGTTTTGTTTTGAATATCTTTGGCATTTCCCCAAAGGAAACATACAATCATTATCATGTATCTCCTTCACACTTATAAAGAAAAAAATTAAAGCAAGTCCTGTCCATAGAAACATACTATAGAGGCGCTATCCCGTACATAATTCTCCGAGATTCGTGTTCAAATCATGCACGAACAGGCCTTCGGGAAAGTAAATTCTAACTGAAGCCACCGCGTCGAAAGGCTCGGCCATCAGACCGTCCTTTCCTTTTATTCAAGCCCATGGTTTCATCCTTTTCTTCTTGTTGTTGTTGTACTAATAGAGAAATGGAGGTAGCGACCTACGATTCCGTTGAACCAATTTATTCGCTTAATGTCTCATTTATGTATAATATATATCAATTGCAAAAAAATTTAAATTTGGAGGAAACGGTCACACGTATTGTGTGTGTCTTACCATTATTTAATGTGTAAGAAAGCGCTGCAGCACTATAGCGATAATGAACGTATGTTTAATACCTTTTTTGCCGTCACGATACCGTAAACGTGGATCGTCACAGTAATTATAAAAGCGCTCATGAGTCTGAACTAACGAATATAATTTATATTCATACCCCATCTCTTTGCTACATAATTGAACAAAAATAGTATTTCACCAACTTTTCAATTATGTTTTTTTTTTAATTAAAAATAAGTCCAATATTCAAACAGAGGCTCCAGTTTGGTCGAATAACAAATTAAGTTGTAATTAGTGGTTGCCTTCGCTAGATAAGTTTGTTTTAAGGATGATTTTACCAAGGTTCTTAGAAAAGAGTAATATCCACAAACTGGATGAACATCAATTCATTATTACATGAGTTGCATGGTTAGTGTTGTTGACAATAAATCGTATTCACTTGATACGACGTGTTTTTGCTGTGTTTACCTACTTGGACTTTCTAGGAATTTGAAGAAGAGGACCGCCACGTCATAAAATCAATTAATTATTAATACCCAATAATAATAATGCATACATTAACAAAAAAAATAACTTAATTTAGGGATATCTCAAATCATGAGTGCCTTAGTCTTAGCTTTAAATTTAAGTATCCGCTACCCGAATTTCTACCGATTGCACAATAAACATTTGAAGTTTTTAAGCTCTTAAAAAATATATATGTTATTTTTTAAGATAATATCTAGACGCGTTCCATGCCGAAACGCAAATTATATCAAATTAATATTTCTATTTTTGAAACTGTTAATTCGTGGTGGAAGACCATTATAATAGATTATAATAAAACAAATAAAAAACTTTATTCCACTTAATTTTATTTGACCGTAACCGGTTTCAGCTCGTCAGAGCCATCTTCAGACTGGTACAAATAATTCTTAGCCTACGGTTTATATACATAACATATGGGGGAGGAGAGAGGGGTAGTCTACAAGGATTTTAATGAATTATTTTGTTACTGAGTCGTTTTAGACTGTCGAATTTCTAAGTATTTTGGTAATTCCAGTGGGCTAATTACTTTGGGTTTGTAGCTCACTTCAATATCTATTGATTAGGGAAAAACCTTACAAGTAATTTGAATTATTAATGGACTAATTTTATTGTCAAATCGTTATTATACATATCTATGATCAATGGGATTTTTTAATTGCTTTTTGAAGGGATGCATGTTTACATTGGAGTGGGAATGGTCAAACCTAAATATATTTTAATTTCAAAATTATTATGAAAATTATACCGGATAAAAACCTGGTGTTTCAGTAAATGATTCTAATAGCTTATTAATTACAAAGTTACTTTTTGAAGGGATGCATGTTTACATTAGATTAGGAATGGTTTAAACTAAATACATATTTTAAATTTCGAAATTATTATAAAAATTACAATGGATACAAAAGCGGAGACTTAGCAAATGATTCTAATTGTTTATTCATTACAAAGTTCGGGTCTGTTTTTTTTTTTTTTTTTTTTTTTAGTTAAGCGAGTAATTTCTAAAGATTCTAGTCTATCTAGTTTATGACCTTTATTGCAAGTATGAAGAACTTTAACATCTCTGTCTTTATCAAACGAGTGTTTATTTTCTAATAAATGTGATGCTACATTCGACAATTCTCCTTTGTCATTCACCCAGTTAGTAAAGTGTTCTTTAATTCGGGTTTTGAATGATCTCCCTGTTTGACCAACGTAATACGATGGGCAGTCAGCGCAGTTTACTTGGTAAACGCCTGAGTTTTCAAGTTTTTCTCTCTTATCTTTATTATTGATTAAAATTCTCCCTAGAGAATTCACATTATAAAAAGCTGTTTTGCATTTATCATTATTAGTTAATCTGGATATTTTTGTTGATATTTCGCCAATATAAGGGATTTTAACCCATTGTTTAGTGATATCTTTTTCATTTTTAAGGCCTTGTGAAATAATTGTTAATGTAAGTTTTTTGTCCTTTTTCTTTAATAAGTTATCAATAGTTTCGCTTTTGTATCCATTGTTCTTTGCTATGGTTTTTATTATATTTAATTCATTATTATAATTTATATAATTCAAAGGCACATGTAAAAGTCTGTGAATGAGAGAATAGAATACTGATAATTTATTATATTAGACCCTAACTTTGTAATGAATAAACAATTAGAATCATTTGCTAAGTCTCCGCTTTTGTATCCATTGTAATTTTTATAATAATTTCGAAATTTAAAATATGTATTTAGTTTAAACCATTCCTAATCTAATGTAAACATGCATCCCTTCAAAAAGTAACTTTGTAATTAATAAGCTATTAGAATCATTTACTGAAACACCAGGTTTTTATCCGGTATAATTTTCATAATAATTTTGAAATTAAAATATATTTAGGTTTGACCATTCCCACTCCAATGTAAACATGCATCCCTTCAAAAAGCAATTAAAAAATCCCATTGATCATAGATATGTATAATAACGATTTGACAATAAAATTAGTCCATTAATAATTCAAATTACTTGTAAGGTTTTTCCCTAATCAATAGATATTGAAGTGAGCTACAAACCCAAAGTAATTAGCCCACTGGAATTACCAAAATACTTAGAAATTCGACAGTCTAAAACGACTCAGTAACAAAATAATTCATTAAAATCCTTGTAGACTACCCCTCTCTCCTCCCCCATATGTTATGTATATAAAGCGTAGGCTAAGAATTATTTGTACCAGTCTGAAGATGGCTCTGACGAGCTGAAACCGGTTACGGTCAAATAAAATTAAGTGGAATAAAGTTTTTTATTTGTTTTATTATAATCTATTATATCAAATTCTCTCGATAGAAAAAAATCGCAAAGTATGCTCCGAAAATTATTATAAACGTTTGTTTCAGTTATTTTACAAGTTATAGTTGTGAAAAAAATCACAATCTTTCTTTAAATGATACTTTAGATACATTCCACGAGATTTTTGCTCTATTCTAAACGAGTCGTGTTTTATTAAACATTTTCGCAATTTTCGCATCGATTTTATCGCTTCAAATATTAGTGCGCTCCTCTAACATTCGTTATTTCATATCTCTACAGCTTCTTCTTTTTATTTACATCGATTTGTGTGCATTTACCTTCGTTGCTCATTGAATTGTCAATGTGACATAAAATATACTGTTCCATTCCAACTCATAATGAAAAAAACTCAGAACCACCTCAGAAAGGTCATAAAAAGCTTTGAAAAAATAATTTTAAAATAACCGGTAACCCCAACCTAACTTAACCGATTTGAAATTTTTTCATATTTTTTTATCATCACTCTTAATGACGTTTCTGAGGTGATTCTGAGTTGGTTTCATTCTGAGTTGGCCGATCACCAAAATATACATATCTTTTAATCTGAATAGGTACCTCACAAGAGTCTCACTGGCTCCAGGCGGTTGGGAGCAGTTGCAATCCTTAATTGGGGTGTGTTGTGGAGCTGAAAGTAGTGGGAAGGGGACGTAGATGGGGAAGAGGAAGGTGGTTAAGTATCTGGCTATTCAGATCTAGTCACCAAACGGCAAAATCCATTTCAAGCAACTTTTCAATTCTAAGTGGTAGTTTTACACCAGGCCGATACTGAGAGTATCTTCCACGCTGGAAAGTGCCCCAAATAACATTACATTATTTTTAAATGATTAAATTGTGAAATAACACGAATCAATCAAATAAAATTTACTTGTCCACGCCGGGATTTGAACCCCCTATCTCCGGATCGATAGTCGAGAGCCTTACCCCTCAAACGCGAAGGCACATCAGCTTTAGATTATTTCAGATCAGGTTTAGATTTTTTTTTTACATGAATACCGCACAAGAATCCCAACTGCTCCCGTCTGGAGCTAGTGGGACTATGGCATCCCCAATTGGGGTATGTTGTGAGGCTGAAGGTAGTGGGGAGGGGAAGGAGATAGGGAAGAGGAAGGTGGGGAAGTACCTGGCTATTCAGATATGGTCACCAAACACGGCTAAAGCCATTTCAAGCAAAGTTTCAATTCTGAATGGTGGTCTTCCAGTCTTCCACCAGGGCAATACTGAGAGTACCTATCTTCCACTCTGGAACGTGCCGCAAATATGCTGTATCTTATTAAACGACTTCGAAAAGGAGGAGGTTATCAATTCGACGGTTTTTTTTATTTTTATATTTGTTACCTCAGAACTTTCGATTGGGTGAACCGATATTGATGATTCTTTTTTTAATAGAAAGCTGGTGCTTCCCGTGTGGTCCCATTTTAATTTGGTCCAGTTCTGAGAATGGGATCCATGAGAAAACCATATATGTCTTAAATTTGCAATAAGTATGTGCGCGACAAATGGACGAATAACTCAATATTACGCCAACAGATTTCGATGATTCTTTTTTTGAATTAAAACTTTTTTACGCACGCTCGTGACTAAAAATCAAAAAATAATTTTAACCCAACAAAAAACTACTTCAAAAAATGCACTAAAACGTAAAAAAATAATTTCGTACGATTGTTACTTTTGGAGTCGGTGTCAGCCAAGATCTCCACATCTCACCTATAACTACCTATGTATGTACATAGTTACCTTGGATGACACCGACTCCAAAAATAACAATCGTACGAAATTATTTTTTTTCTTTTTAGTGCATTTTTTGAAGTCGTTTTTTGTTTCGTAAAATTTTTGTTTATTTTAAATGAATGAATTGTGAAATAACACAAATTAATCAAATAAAATTAATTCGCCACGCTGGCGCTGGGATTCCTGGATTACGCCGGCCGTCATTAGTTAAAGAAAAAAAAACAATATAATATGATTGTAAATTATATTGCAATAAAAATTCAGTGGCTGATTGGCAGGTGGGTACCTACTGCCAGTACTACCTACTTAGAGTAAACGAAACCTGGCATAAAAATAATGGTCGGCTATTTCCCAAAAGCAAACAGTGTTAATTTAAAAACTTACCACTGAGGTATCATGTAAGTACATTGCTTTATTTACTTTACTCGGCGTGAGCTCACCTCAAGGCGTAAATTGTTATTTTGACTGATAAACACCAGCTGATAAGCACTCACAGATTTCAGATATCCAAATGTATAAGTTTTTACTATCTATTTAGTTCAAGAATACTTACTTGTTTATGTACAATATATTTTATTTCGTGTGTCAGTACATAGAAAACTTGAAGAAACGTGATAAGGTGACGTTTGATTTAACTGCTTTTGACAAGATTGATAAGGTAGCGTGAATTTGGGTGAAGTTATGGTGCGCAAATAATAAAATGTTAGAACATGCTTTATTACCGATGAAATTATTATTAAGGTGATAGTTGTTTTTTTTTATTTTATATACAAAACCAACTCAAATTAATTCACCATTCACACTCAAAAACAAATTACACACAACATTCATTTCTCTGAAGGACGTGCGCAAAATACAATAATATGTTTTACGAAGCTGATATTTTCCATTTCTCCTCAGGCCAATTTATTAAATTCATAATTGAAAAAATTAAAACAAATCCTGCCTCGAAATCGAACCCTCCACCCCTGCTGAATGTTATCTTTTCATTCTCATTATGTTTTTTTCCTTCTTTTTATAAAAATAATAATATTTGGATGATTTATATAGCACCGTTTTTTGTGAAAAATCCCCTCAAGGGCGCTGGCAAATGGCTAATCATTCATCCTTGAACGTTATCTTGTGATGTGAAAATGTATTAATTTTATATTAGTTTTTTCTATCCCAGATGCTTTAATCTGTGCTTTTTCATTTCTGTTGTATATTTATTTTTTTCTTTTTTTTTTACCACTTTATATTTTCTTCAATGTTTTAATCTATTTTTTTATGCTATTAACTGATTGCGGAAACTTCGCTGGTTAATGCAACCTATGTAATTATAATATGTAAAACTATTTGTTTCCCTAATAAACAAAAATAAAACAAAATATAATATTCAATAATATGATTATCCAATTTATAAAAATAGTTTATTTATAAACAAGTTCTGCTATGTAAATATTATTACGCGTGACAGATGTTTCGCCTTCTGAAGGCATTATCAAACTGATAATCAAAGTGTAACAATTATTATAAGCAATAATTATCAGCCTGAAATACTCATCTACATTTTTAGCAATTAAAAATAATAATTGATAATCAAAGTCAATGTTGTTTTTTTAATGTTTTTAAGGCTTTATTTTGTAAGACCCTTACTAAAAAACGTGTTTTAAATTTTGCCAAACCAAATAAACAATCATTCACGTAGGATGAATGGTAATTATTTATCAGTTGTGTAAAATTTAAAACACATTTAGTAAGCCTTTTTCTTGGTAAAAAAATAATACATTATATATTATTACTACATAAACCTCCCGCAACCTAAAAATTATCGAAATAATCATGAATTCCAACGTAAATTGAAAAAATTGTTTGAAATGAAAATACTGTTTATTTATCATATCCCTGAAAATACTGTTTATTTATCATATCTTTTAAATCTCGAAATCTATTATTGATAAATCTTGAGTTTTTCTTACTTATCTTTTTGTTATTATTTGTAATATTTCATTACCTATGTATTTACTTACATGATTTCATATACATAATTGAGCGTGAATTCCCTAACCAAACACAAGAGCCTTGTCTCTTTATGGTGAGGAAAGGATATTTTTATATTCCTATATAACAATGTATAACGTGTAAAAAAATGTATATTTATTGTAAAAAACATACAAATATTTAATAAATAAATAAATATCTGAAAAATGATTTATGATTGATTCTCACGCGCAGAGTGAGTACCTAGGTATTACCAATGCTATTTGTCTTTTGAGGTATACATATAGGTAGATATGTGTTGTGCTCCCTCATGTTCGAGCCAAAGTTTCAGACAGCCTTGCTGTGTACTTCATCAAGGCAGACAGAATGTTTGAAACATGCATGCATAAAGACAGTTCCACAATTAACGTCGTTACCTGTTGTACTATTAAAACTATCTCTAATAAACTTGTCTATACATAAAACAATAAAAAAAAAACAAAAAACAGCACATATCCGCACCAGATATTTAATATAGCTTTTGATAAAAAAAAAGAATTATTCCGGTAAAGTATTTTAACCTCAAATCCAAAATAAAGTTTTGTATGAAAAGGGCAGCACAGCCGTTTTTCTTAATTCCGCTATTCAAAACTAGACAACTTTAAGATTTTTTAGTACCTACCTATCTATACATATAGATACTATTTTTATTTATTGCTATCCAAGTTTACCTATATACGTTTAGTTACATAGTTGAGACTAAATTGCATAGGTAGGTAGGTTAGGTAACTTGGTTTGATATCTTTGTCGGTCTGTCCGCGAGTTAGCATAGCGCCAGTGGCGTACTAAACGGTTCCGGCGCGGGTTATGAAAATTGCGGATGAATTAATTGTCAAATGAATGAAGGTAATTCGTTCGCCGGAAGCCCTGGGGCCGTGACCAGGAGCTCAATTTACCCGTGTGACCGGTGGCAAGTGACCACACTGCACTAACTACTAAATACTGCGATGCGACATTTACGGCTGATGAATATATCTACTAAGATCAGTGCTAAACCATTACAGAGAATTAAGGTTGTAAGAATGAAGAAAATACTAGGCCACGAGCCACGATCTGGGTAAAAAAGTGAAAACTTCATAAGAGTCCCAAATACTCCAAACTATAGTCCGGAGCATAGACATTCAAATTGATAGACCAGACGATTAGGAAAAGGGGAACACACGAAGTGTGCGGAGCGGGTAGGCGACGTAACCGTCTCCCTTTCCGTGATTGTCAATAAATGCATCTGATAGTATACGGCAACTCGTATTGTAATACCACTATTCAGTCCTCGAAAATAAAATCTGCTTACGAATTACTGTTATTTTTACAATGCAGCGCAACTTGCTGGCTGCCCAAAAAAACTTAACTTTAAATCCAAAATTGGGTAAACAAAAGTTCAGACTTCTTCCAAAATTGAATATTTTGTTATACTATTTAGTTGAATGTGTTACAATTTACCAACCTCACTTATCTTTAGCGTCGCTACGACAGGCGGTTCATTTAAAAACGAATATTCACTTCCATTGGGTATTTTGGCCTGAAATCCAAAATTAAGTTTTACATTTAATTAATCAATCTGCAATTAATTAATCTACATGTACCTACACGTACAACTAGACAAACATTAACATTTTATATACGTGCATCTCATTCCATTCATTTGCATTCTCCAATACAACGTTTACATAGTCTTGGTAACAAATACTTAAACAATATGGATGTATTTGACAATAATTTGAACTTTGCAAACTTCAAACGCCATATGTGCCAACTATGTATTTCTACCTACCCCATACGAATGTGAACAACAATTTTAAGCATTAGGTACCTACTTTATATCAACTCCTATATTTTACGGACTATATTGTGTTTCTCATATCTTATGTCACCTGCATTTTGATAACGCTTATATTTTATGTAACCTATATTTTGTTTTTAACATAAATTATGTTACCTTTATTTTGTAAACTCATTATTTTCACTGTAGATAATAAAAAACACTGCACAAAATACTGCATTCTATGTAAAAGCCCTACGGGTGTTTAAATAAATACATACAATAAAATATATATAGTTAGGCAATTAAGTCTAGAAATTTATTATTTTGGAACTAAGTTTTTTCATTACTATGGTAACACCAAAATGCTCGTTTTGCCAATGACATTTCGTATGGCTCTTGGCTTTACTGACTTAAAAAGTGTAGAAAACGCTGAAAATCACTCGTTTAATGTTTGTTTTTTCATTGTTTGCCTGTGCATTGTTTGAATTGAATAAAAATTAACAAACTAATACGTAGTGGTGCAAGAGAAGTTATATACAGTTATATATTTTCAACGCTGCCTAGCCAATTATCGCGCGAAGAAGCTCCTATGCCTAATTTGTAAGATGTTTACAAACGAAATACAGAAATGACTGGTACGTAGTATCGTTTTTCAATGCATTTCATTAGTATTACAAGATTTATGCCAATTTTCGAGCGATTATAACCATTACAATCTGATTTGAGGTTATGTTTAAAAATCCGAATTTGACATTTACATTTGACAGTTAATATTAGGCCACAAGAAAAAGGGAATAACTCAATTAACAAAATAATAATAATAATATGCAACTTCTTTAAACTCATAGAAAAGTTACTTTTTTCTTAGTTTTCTCAGTCTTTCTTTCTAAATGAATATTATCTTGAGTTTTTTTTTTTTTAAACTCCCTTCTATAGAATAATAATTTTAATGATATTTTCCACACACAGGTAAATCTGAATCAACGGTAAGATGAATCGTCAAGGAAAAAAGCATGAGGGACAAAACCCATTTGGCTTTCAGCGTGAACCATGATACAGCGCTTACCTTTTGAAATATCGTGCTTAACTCCAGTCACATATATAGATTGCCAGCATTTCTTTAGCTTGTAGGATGAATGGATATAACTTTCATCTAAGTGAATTATATTTTTTGCAGTTCTTCTGGTAAATTTCGGATATCCATGTTAATTTTTAAGTAATGCACTCTTTTAGCCGCTATATTTGTTTTTTTTCAATAAGTGCAGTTCTGTTTGTTTTGCACTTTTTTATAAACAAAGCCAATGGAATGCAAAATTTTTCGTAAATTTTCCCGGCTACCATCAAATCCAATGTCTTCTTTGAGTACGGTTAGTAAAGTTCTTAAAGTTGGGACTTCTTTACGTACTATGTAAAAAAATGTTTTTTTTGACGAATGGCACGGACGGATGATTTACCCCCATAGTAATTTTTAAGCTGAGTTTTAAATCTTTTTAAATTACTGTTCCTGTTTCTGATTTTTTCAGGTAGTGAAATAAAAAAATTAACTCCGAGATATTTATGA
Organism: Limnephilus lunatus; assembly: GCA_917563855.2. Taxonomy (NCBI): domain Eukaryota; kingdom Metazoa; phylum Arthropoda; class Insecta; order Trichoptera; family Limnephilidae; genus Limnephilus; species Limnephilus lunatus. The sequence goes on along the minus strand of OU830598.1, from coordinate 68,725,534 downwards.
TTTAACTGTCCTTTTGTTTTTTTTACATTTCGGAGTAGGAAGTATTGATGTTTGCCTAAGATTTCTGTTATTTTTAAAGGGTTCAACTATATTTTGAATATTATCTTTATAAATTTTTAATGTTGCATGATAAAAGTATAATGCACTTAAATTTCTGACCTTAAATTGTTTGAATAAAAGTTCTGACGAATATGAGTAAGGTTGTTGTTTTTATAATTAATTTTTGTGATACCTATGAAAATTGTTTGTTTTTGATTTGTATATATACCGCCCCATCCTATAGTGCCCCATCATTAATATTAATATTATTACCTTATAACGAAATACAAGCCCACTTATAATTTGTTTTGTGTTATTTTATTTATAGTAAATTGTAATTTTACTTCGATTAAATTATAGTTATTTGCAAAATTTTTGAGAATACAAATACATTATGAAATATGCATTTTGAACGAAGTGTTTTTTAAAACTTATATTCATTGTCTTATGAGCCATCTTGGTTTCTCATTTATTTTATACACTTTCTTGCCAAACTGTATATTTAAATCTGTCATAGTTGTAATGGAATGTTGCGTTACTTTCAGTCAAGACTGAAAACATAATGCGTTACTTGTTGAAATACATTACTAGTTGCGTATATAAGCAAATACTTGTATGGTAGTATTCTGTGTCGGGCCGGATACTACGCAATTTCCTAAGTTTGCTTTGAAACACGAACGTTTTCATTCAGAGTGGCGAGTGTCTTGTGTGATGGTTAATTAATTGGACCTAGTACGACTGCAATGGTAATAATATGCAAAGGGAAGATGACCTTGCTGGTGCAGGTGCAGGTGTGGGTTGTCACCGCAGAACGCGACCGCAGTGTTATCTTCAAACAACTCGAGTGTAGTGGCGTAGCATCAGCAAGGGGTGGCACCCGACCGTGAAAAAACTTTACGAAGGTAGAATATTGCCACAAAAATAATTTTCACATGAACACTGACGACTGTTATTTAGGTTTTCGTAGCTCAATGGCTCGGTCGGTCAGATTTTCCCCAAAATTCTGTTGTTTTATTTTCGTTCCTAGCTCTAACTATTGCTCGGTTGGGGATTCCCCCAAAATATTCCTCGCTTGTCACCTGTGTCATTCTTATTTCATTCGTACGTTGTGATTGGCGTGTAACCTTGAAGTTAATTGTTACCTATTGATTGACGTGAATTAGTGAAAAAGTTATTATTCTGTTAGGGTTGAAAGCATCTTTCTAAAAACAAGTTAAGTGGATTGGATAGTTCAATTTTTGTAATAAACGATAACTAAGAAACGCCAATCATATACCGAATTATTTTCTTTAATATTAGGTAGGACATTATCCAAAATATAGTTTGAGGATACTAATTTCTGGGGTGACACCACGTTCATTCTTGGGGTGCACCACATTCATTTTTGTGGTGACATCACTTTAATTCTTTGGCGTAGGGTAGATTGGTACCCGGGGCGGTTTTGCATTGAGCTCCCCTACTTAAAATAAAACACCAAATGCTAAACACGCTTACGAGACTTTACTTTACTAAAATATTCGATCACATTATCAAAATTGGTATATCCCTGTCTCTTTCAATTAATAAAATCGAAAGATTGGTTAGTCGCGCTGGGCTCATTGTGGACCTTACGTGAGATTTTATTAATTTTAACTTTGAAAAACTTCTTTCATATGAAGCCACCGAAACACAAATTGTTAAAAAAAATCTAAGACAGCGCAAAACTTGTAACAGACTCAGAATAGCAGCATTTTACAATGAATCTGAGAAGCTCCAATGTGGTCCATTGAATCACTTCTTGGGCAGAAATGTTGGCTGCTTCCAAATGGCTTTCAATCGTAAAATCTCCAAGACTACGTCCTCTGATGAAAATTCATCGTAAATTTTGAACAGATTTGGAACCATTCCACGAAAATCTTCTTCTGGTGATGTTACCAACGTTTTAGGCTGAATAAGACTATATGTAACCAGAATAAAATCCATTGCCCTGTAACGATGGTCTAGTTCAGTGGTTTTTAACCTGGGTTCGATCGAACCCCAGAGGTTCGGTGAGCCAGTCTCAGGGGATCGGTGGAAGGCAAGACACACCCCGAAAAAAATTACGAAGAATTTTATCACTATCGCATCCCGCCCCTTCCTATCCCATTGCGCTAATGAAAATATAGTTGCGACGCATTTCAAAATATGATATGAGTAGTAGAGAGAGTAGTGGAGTAGTAAAGTATGTAAGTAGCTAGGCACAGAAGTAGGTAGTTATTAATTGATATGTCTTTATAAAGGGAGATTTAGTGCGCATTTTTTGGCTGTACGAGTGAGTTGTCGTTGTCACCCCCTTGGTGCTTGACACCCGGACGGACCGCGCCCTCCGCCCCCACTCACGCTGCCACTGAGCTACGCCACTGCTCGAGTGGAATCGGATAATGATAATCACATAAATAATTGAAAAAATGTTCCGATTAAAACCTTCATAACTGTGTTTAGCACCTACACTCCTGCTATCGCAGACCCGTGAAAAATGACGAATTGTTAGGATCGGTAATTCCGTGAGATCTGACTTTACTCGTCAAGGTTAACCAAAAGAAACGCACATTTCAAATATAGAATTGAAATAATTTTCTAAATATAAGATAACTGCATTGTCGCTTGTCTCAATTCTTTGACATATCAATTCCAATTTTGAAAATCACAATTAAAACAATTTTCGGTTAAAATATTATGTAGTGTTGTAGGTATGTATGTACATATTTTATCGCTTGTCTGAATTCTTTACACAATCATTTCCAATTTCTGAAATGACACTTAAATTCATATTAACAAATCGGAATTTACAGAACCAGAATTACAATCACAGAGAGACACAAAACCGAAATTAATATTTGTAATAATTACTTAAGTAAATAATGGCACTATTTTCAAAAAAACGAGTGTGCTTTAGACCACGCGACTGAAGTAAAACTCTTAACTCTCAACTCTCAGCTATCAGCTCTAAGCTCTCAGCTCTCAGCTCTCAGACTCTCTCAGCTCTCAGCTCTCAGCTCTTAGCTCTCAGGCTCTCTCAGCTCTCAGCTCTCAGCTCTCAGCTCTCAGCTCTCAGCTCTCAGCTCTCAGCTCTCAACTCAACTCAACTCAACTCATATCATTGATTAGCGTTTCACATTGATAACGTTTAATATTGATTAGCGGCACGTTCTAGAGTGGAAGATACTCTCAGTATCGCCCTTGTGTAAGACCACCATTCAGAATTGAAACGTCGCTTGAAATGGCATTAGCCGTGTTTGGTGACCAGATCTGAATAGCCAAGTACTTCCCGACCTTCCTTTTCCCTATCTCCTTCCCATCCCCACTACCTTCAGCCTCACAACATACCCCAATTGGGGATGCCATAGTCTCACTGGCTTCAGACGGGAGCAGTTGGGACTCTTGTGCGGTATTCAAATAAAAAATAAAACATAAAAATAAAACATAAAAATAAAATAAAAATAAAAAAAGCATGTCTCATTTTTTCGTAACGTTTCATAACGTATTCATCATTTTATCCCCATGTGTCGAGCGTGCGTAAAGAAGTTTTGCTTCAAAAATATATTAAATCCTCGCAAGGGGCCTATGTAGATGGTAACATCAGGGGTTTTGTCTTTTTTTGGTCTGCTGTTTAGAGGGTACGTAATGAAAAGAAGGAATGTGAAAAACGAAACACAAAGGCCGTCAAATCGTTATTTTTACTCCTTTTGACCTTTTTTACATTCGCTGCACACGTTCAGGGCCTATGTCATTTTTGGGAATGCTTTGTGGACGGTCTTTTTAAGGAAAGGAAGGCGAGGAAGTTCTGGGAAGGAAAGAGGGACAATTTTTGTACTAGCACACAAGCACACCATACGGTATGCACGTATCTAATTCACACAGAATGAAAAAAAAATACAGAGTTAGCATTTCGCACGCGGTAGAAGTGAAACATTCGGAAAACTAAAGTAGTAAAATGGAAAACAAGAGTGGGGATGCTACGAAGCACCGCACAGAGAGGAGACCGATTTATCTCATTCTCTCGCAGGCTTAATCCTATAGATTTATAGATGTACCTGTGTTGTCTCTTTTTAGTGTCGCTATTTTTCGCTTCATCGAGTTTCAAATCACAACGGTGCTAAAGATGTTTTCACTTCAACAGTAGGTTTAAAAAAAAACAAATTAAATCAGCATTATCTCCTATGACAAACGAAAATGTTCAATTTATTGTCGGTTTAATTCGGAGAAAACTGAATTCTGAAATCTGGTTTTCTAGTGTCAAGACAGAAAATCCATCAATAAAATTGAATAACTGGACTTATTACTTAGAAACAAATTATTTTTAAGCTTGTTTTTTTCTGGGAAACTAATATGGTTTACCTACTCAGAGTCATAATTGATCAATTGTATCATTAATTTTGATGCATCGACTTGTTCGTATATGTTGATACAAGTCTCGTTCGCTTTAAACTAGTATAAGCCAATTTAAGGGATTTCATTTAGCCAGGTAAAAAAGAAAAGAAATGTTAATAACCGGTTCGAAGAACCAAGTTTCTTTGCCAAGATTTTCAGTTGTCACAATTCTTTCGTGGGGTGAGGAGGTATAGTTAGGTGAGTTATAGGTGAACATGTTGTACCTTCTCTTAGCAAACCTTCTCTAGACAGCTAGTTGGAATAAGGTATCTTTGCACATAATGTACGAATTTACCTAAATTTTAGGTAAGGTAAAAGCTTTTCGCCTAAAATGTAGATCTAATTAGACTGAAGTTTTAATTAGGGAAAGGTATTTAATTTGTTTTCACCCACAATTTTTTTGTAAGAACCTTCCCAGGTCTGTGCAAATTTTCAACAGATAGTTAGAAAACACATACCTACAAAAATATTAAGTACCTAATCGTCAAGTGATGAATGGTATAAGTAGAAGGGATGGGTCCAAACAAAACAACGGTTCTTCCAAAAACCGTTTTTTGTTTTAAAAAAAATAAAATTGTGTTAAAAAAAGAAAAATAATTCATAAATTTATTATGTATCTATGGGTAACCACTAATTTAATGTGAATATTGCCTGCAAAATGAAAATGACACATCCCACAAGCCTTTGATGTGATTTTCACGAAAACGGTACTGTAATAATCCAATATTGTTATTGTTAAAATATATTTTAGAGCATTCTTCTTCTTTGTGTGCCCTATCAGGTCCCCCCGACGCTGGCGATCACTCTTGGAAAGGTATCTCTGTCTTGCGCTGCCCGGAATAGCTCCTCTACACTTCTAATGCCGGTACACTCTCGTATATTAGAGCATTAATGGTTGTTAAAATGAAGAATAAAAAAAATATATATTAGCTGAAATTAAATAACAGAGTTTTTTTGGCGGTTCTATGTACCTGTCTGCCTACCCTTGCGGTGAAGGCGGGATGATAAGTTAGTTTAAATAATATTATTAATTTAATAATTTACGGGTAATCCTGACTACCATAATAATATTTGATGTAAGTATGAATCGATGAAACAATAAGTACAAAAACTTGTAATAACTACAAAAGCTTTGTTAGTAACGGTTGTGAATGTAATAGGGACTTTTCTAGATTGAAAGATTTTCCTCTTTACATCAGATTTATTATTTTTTGAAACGAATTAAAGCCTAATGCATCTATGGAATGGGTGGTGATGCCAGTGTATGTTTTGTAGATATAAAATATAGTTCGTTCGTTAGTTAGTTCTAACTCTGGCTGACTGCGAAGTTAAGTATGTGGATATCGATATTCCACGTCTAACGGCTAGCTAAATGCAGATGCTCTCTTAGTTGACAGAATAAATGTAATATTCTTTGTTCTTTTAATTAGTCCAAGGGCATCAGAGGCAAGCACCTACTTAATATCAACTGCAGTCTAAACTTAAATGCGCAATAATTCAATACACTACTGAACTACTTGTTAATTCAACTTGCGATTTCTAAGTCTGTCCTTAAATTTGCATGAAAACGAGCTGATTATTAATATTATAATATAGTTACTAGAACCACCCACATAAAGATGTCGCTTGCTTATTCCAAAGGTAGGTTAGCTGAATGCAAGTGACAGTGTTCCTTGCGTAACTTGTGTCACAAGGATTAGCCAGGTTTACTTTGATGTTTAACCTCAGGACCGTATTTATGCGTAGGTAACCAGAGCTGCCCAGGGCGGCTGCTTATAGGGGGCGACAATTAAGTTCTATGACATGTCGTTTCCATATTGTTGTGAGGAGAATTAGATATAACGGAGGGAACTAAAGTCATTGTAATTGCGTCCGAAGGGCAAAATGACTTGATACCACTGTTCTGAACACTTTGGACAATAACTTTCTAGAAATCCCCAAAAGTGTGATCTGAAAAAAAAGCAGCCATAAAACCCAATGAAATTGGTTATCTGTTTAAGGAAGAATTTGGATAATTCATAATATTTGTACAATTTCACCCAAAGAAAGGAAAAAGTGAAAGTTTATCGGTTTACCCTTTCAGTGGAAAGCAATGTCAGGAATGTATGAAAATCTTCGCACAAGGAAAAATGAAGTCAGTCACCTTTTAATGAGTTGCTAACGGCCTCCGTGGTCGAGGTGCATCTCTCGATAAGCAATTCGAAGATGGCGGGTTCAAATCACAAATAAATCATTCATAATTAATTCATTAAAAATATACGTATCATATTTGCGGCATATTCCAGAGTGGAAGATACTGTCAGTATATTCCTGGTTTAAGACCACTATTCAGAATTGAAACATTGCTTGAAATGTCTTAAGCCGTATTTGGTGACCAGATCTCAATAGTCAGGTACTTCCCCACCTTCCTCTTTCACACCTCCTTCCCTTCCCCGCTACCTTCAGCCTCACAACATTCCCCAATGGGGTATTTTCACAAACGAGGGATTCTGTTGAAAATATACGGAATATTTAAAGATTATTTTTCTGATTTTAATCATCCTACTAAAAATGTTTGTTTTTTATGTTTTCAATCAATATTATTGATTTTATAAAACTGACAAAATCAAAACGGCCCGTTTTTTTGCAAATGGGTTTGTGACGTCACAAGCGTAGCTCAGCTGAACCAGCATAAATAAAAACTGTCATAGAGCGTCCGCACTCATGACGTCACACGATAGCCACGCCCCAAAATATCGTTTTAGCGGTAATTCAAAAATGGGAAACTTTAACTTACTGTAGAAAATTTATTCGTCAACATAAAAATAAAATTAAAATGCCGTAATCATCGTAATTTTTTGCTTAATTATTATAAGCAATAAAAAAACGTTGAAATACCCCATTGAGGATTCCAGTCTCACTGGCTCCAGACGGAAGCAGTTGGGACTCTTTAAAAGTCTTGTAAAATATGTTCTATGTTCGACCTACTCTCTAAACTTACTGGTTCATGTTCTGTCAAGTGTTGCAATAAGGCGGCTTGTTCCCCAAACACGGCCCTGCGCAACCCGCCTTCATCTTCCAATTTCCATATCGATACGATATGCGAAACGTAAGCATACCTTGATCTTTACTCTATAACAGGCATACGGACTTTGCGTAGTAAACTCTTGAGTATTTTGTATGGCGACATATTTTAACGTGCAGAATCCTCTAATGGCACCATTTACCTTGTTGGTATATATGGAACAAAAATTATAATATATAAATAATATTAAAGTGTATGGTTTTATGGACTGACGCTGGGCAAATATGTCACGAAGGTGTCAGGGAAGATTGCCTCCGCCACGTGAGAGGCGAGACTAAACAGAAACGTTCTGTCACGTTCAAATATTATGTAAATGTACGTAAGTTTTCTTGTAATCTTATTATTTAAATAAGGCAAACATAATATGTTAATCAGAACCCATCTTTCTTAAAAAGGTTGTTAATTTCTATTTTCGTTCTTATGTTTTATATGATGTAAGAAGCGAACCCTAGCTTGAACAGTAAATAACATGCCTTACTTTGAGGATTCATGTGAAAATTAATTAATCTGAGGAGTAATTGAGAGAGAATCGCGATTCAGGTTTGGCCAGTTAAATTCACTATCATCATTCACAAGCAGAGATGTTATGAAGCTAATTAATGCTCTTTTAATTTCGTTCTATTTTTCTTATACCTACATGTACATTTAAAAAAACATTATCCGTGTAACATAACGAAAGCTAGTTTTATCGCGAAGATTATTTATTTTCAGTCAATTATTTTATTTAATTTTTTTACATTTTAAACAGAAGTTCGTCATATTTATTATTATATTCAATATATGCCGGTTAATATGTTGGTGGTTTTCAGTGTCGTTCGTTTTTGCGAAAAACGACCACTCTTCCCATAGAGAACCATGAACGGAAATCATAAGTAAAAATTCAGACCTCGAATGTATGGAAAAAATTCAGCCCTCTAGATTTATTCTTTCGTCTAGCGAAAATAGACTGCGCCGCATAATATTTTGAAGACTTTAAGGTTCACTTTGCCTTGACAAATCTGGCACGAGCAATTGTTTTTTTTAAAGTTTGGTCAGGACCAGGCGTTATTTTTTTTTCATTTTCCCGGTGGCCTACTTGCAAACGCTATGGCTTCAAAAATGTTACTTTTGACAGTAAAAAAAAAACATAAAATATCGTCAAAAGGAGGGTTTAGAATGTCTATCAGTCTTCGCATTTTCAACTTTTCAATAAAACAAGGCTCAATTTTGATTTGAAATCTGACATTTACAACAGTTTGAAAATCGCATTCGGAAACTACTCTTTGGTATAAAATGAGTTACATTTTGTTGGAGTTTATTTTTTGTAGAGCAAATTGAATAACAAAAATGTTATAGCTAAGTACAAATGAACACGTTCCAGATTCAATTTCATGAATGTAATAAAAACCTATCGTAAGGAAAAATGACACTGCCAGAATTTTCTTAGAAATAAAGTTTAATCCGATTGTTGCGAACACAATCATATAGCCAAATTATCAGGTACCTAAGAACCTAATCTATCCATGTATCTACCTAGAATTGGTTTCGCATAAATGATAGTTGTGAAATCTGTACTGTAATTCTGTACGTGCAATTTACTAATATTCTTATAAGTACCCTCTCTCGTTCCTCTCTCAAGTACCCACCGTTCGTAAAATTACAAAACTTCTCTATAATAAAATGTTCAATTTTTTTTTCATATACACCAAATTTATATTCATTTTTAACGCTAAGCTTGAGCGAATTTGATTCCTGCATAATAATGTTTGCGGCCTAACAGAAGTACTTAGCTTTGTTTTTGATTTTGGTATTCATACAAAAAAAAGAAAAAATCGTTCTCGTGAATTTATCACATTTATATTACATTTTGTGAAAAATAGAACTTCCTTGTTATTAGACCCAGGACTCTCTATGGATGTTTTGATTTATTGCTTGAAAAGTGCCAGGTGAATAGCCGCACTAGAAATTTATTTTCGAAATCAATTCCAACCGGTATATTTTTTGCGCACATTTCTCGGAAGATCGAATGCAACTGACTGGATTTTAATAAGTGGAGGGTTAGTTCAAAGGACAGACATAGGTCGTGGTTTTACAATAATAGCATTTTTGGACACAAAAATTAAACTTAATATCCACCAATTAATTACCTGCATTTGAGCAAATGCTAATTGTCCTCCCCCCCCTTCGAGTGGCTTAGCTAAGCTCAGTAATATTTTTTGGCCCACCAAACGATTTGGGTTGGGCACCTCTGTTCTAAATAATAGTCAGTGTTCACTTACCTAACGTAACTTAATTATTAACACACAATGACGTGATCTATCTTAATGAATAAATAAATAGCTTAAATATACCAGCATCTATTGTGTTTCTAGGTACTGGCAAGTACGTATTTTAACTATTTTCACTTGTGTTGTTTTAGAAAGGTATTAACTGCAATCATAATATTTACATTATCTTTTGATATGGTGATATATAAGTACCTACATACTTCAAATATATAGAAGATGTGTATATAAATGTTACTTTACAACCATCTATATATAATACATATGCGGTGGTTCTAATTTGACTTTGAAAATCCGACCGCTGTCATTGAAAATTACACTTTGATTAGTATTATTTTTGGTACCATTGACATAAAATATTATGTGAATTCTAATGTAGGTTTTACATCATCTATTTTTTACCGCGATTTCCGTATAGAGACCAAAGACAACATTTTTCGCTTTTCGCGATCGCTATTTTCATATCTACGATTTCAGTTGGCATCACAGCAAACATCATGGTTCACATGTTATTTGCAGTGATGCCAATTTTTTAATAAGTTGACAATGATCGTTAAAGAAGGAATGCATCACTGATGCATTTTTAAAAGAGTTCCTTTTATTTCCTAGACTGGCACATCGGATGTTCTCGTTTGGTGGTGATTTATAACCGCCATAACCTTGGCCGCGGTCACACCGTGTCACCGGTCCCGGTCACATGTCTCGCGGAGCAGGTTCCTGTGTCACCGTGACAGCGAGCTGGTGACAAGTGACGCGGCAATGAACTCGCGCTAAGTAAATATGTGCCAGTCAGTGTTGCCAACCCGTTTTTTGAAAAAGACGTAGATCGGACTAGAAAATTACGTAGAATCGTATAATTTGGATTATGAAAAGTTAGTAGATCTACGTACTTTTTTTCTGGGTGAAATATAGAAGTTAGGGTAGGTGAACGTAATTAGTTATTTCTTGTAGTAATTAAGCTGACATGTATTTATTATATTTAATGCATTTTTTGCAAATTTTAATTATTTTTTTATGATTTATCATAGGTTCTCAACCTCACCTCTCACTCTTGCTTCTCAATTTCGCCCACCGCCCACTTTAAGATTTTTTTTTTGAGACCCCCTTTTTTCTTATGACAGGGGGGGGGGGTTATGGATTCAATTTTCTTCCACTTCCTCAACTACCTAAACATGTGAATTTTTGCACAAGTGATAAAAATGATTACAATACATAAAATATCAAAATTTAACCACTATTTATTTTGCTTTATTAGTACGTGTTGAGCGTGTTTTTTTGTCTTTTTAGACTATATTTTTTGCCTGCCCTCGCCATCACTGTGCCACCTCAACGCCCTCTCTCTGGGTCTTCTACTGCCCCCTAAAAGTCTCAAACGTCCACAAGGGGGTGTTATTTATTGCCCACGTTGAGAACCTAAAGTTTAAATGAAACGATATATAGTTTTGGTAATTATGCAAATGTGTGGTAATAGGCAATATTTAGGAAAAAAACATGAATAATATGGAGTAAACAGTTAAGGTCAAATACTAGCAATAAATAACTTGGCGATGCCTTTGTCGGAAATTGTGTATTTTACCGGGAAGTAGAAGATTACAAATCCAATAAAAAAAAAATTAATGGTAATAGTTCGAAATTTTCCTAGATTTGTGCTGATTTCCATTTTGCCTAAAAACTATTTTCTCCCCTAGATCTAGGGAAATTTCCCTAGACATCCCAACCCCGGCGCGGACCCTAGTATGAAACGGAACGTTTATTGGAGTCTGCGCCACATACTTTGCCCCGCAGACGGGGGCGACACCGTAAAGTAACGGAAAATATGCTTCTTCAGCCTAATGAGTTATGTTATTTTGCAAATTTGTACAATTTGACAAAAAATACGTAGATTCTGGACTGAAGTTAGTAGGTGTTCAGGAAGGACCTAAAATACGTAGATCTACGTAAAAAGACGTAGAGTTGGCAACGCTGGTGCCAGTGTCGAGGCCCACCTGATGAGGATAATCGTGACGCTGACACTCGAGGTGTATCTATTAGCACAATAAATAATAAGAAAAGTGTATGCTTATGACTTATGACCAATTTCAATGGTTATTTTGTAATTAATATCGGATGTTGTGATAAGGATGAGATTACCTGAAAATTTCGATTACACCAGAAAATACACATTATAAATATATTTTTAAAGAATTTCGTAATTTTTTCCGCGAATGACGGAAAATTTCCTTGTATCGATCCGGATGTAATGCCCTTCCAATAATTATTTTGATTCTACGTTTTAAGTTTATGATTATTTAATTAAAGTCTTTGTTTTTTTGAATGTGCATTAATATTTAATTTACAAAATATTTATACACATTAATAATATTTATTATGATTTTCTAAATTTTATTGTTTTTGGAAATGAGGTTTATCTGTAATACGTAGGGTAGACTGGGGATGGTTGAAACACTTTTACTTTAACTAGGTGTAGTAATATTTATTTTGTAATTATTGATAAGATGTTTATACCAGATGTTCTATGATCTATCGATTTATCAAATTAAATTTATTGGATGGCCACAACTCGTACAGGTAAGCTACTATGACCACTTAAAGACGATGGGGAAAACTGTTTCAATTATCCCCATAGTGTGGATGGTTGAAACAGTATGTGGGGATAACTGAAACACTCTAAATATCTGTGGAATAATTGGAACAATTTTAATCAATTTTGAACATTTTCATTATTTAAACAGTACTCAATGAGATCATGAATAGTGATTAAACATATCACAAGTATTTTAAAAATTATAAACATAAATGTCTTGAAATGAAACAACTTTAAATATATTTTTTATTATTTATGTTTACGTGCTCTTAGTTATACTTATTATGAGTATTTGGCATAATCAACATACTTTTCCTGCGATATTATCCTGGAGCAGGATAGAACGGTATTAAAAATAAGTTTTTTGCTTTCATACAAAAGTGCTTGTTTCAACCATCACACTGTTTCAATCATAACAATGTAGAATTTACCTCTGAATTAAGAGCATTTTTTGTGTGTAAAATTCAGCAATTAAAGAGTCGAAAAAATAAAAATTTATTGAATTTATGGTTTGGGATGTGACATCATTATACAAAATATCGCAATATTTTAGATTTTTTTAAAAATAATCTATTAAGTGGCATTAAAATCTATTAAACAAGTAAATATTATCTATTAAAAGAAAAGAAAAATCTGGGTGTGCAATTCACATGCGGTAGAAGTAAAATATACAGAAAACCAAAGTAGACAAGAGTGGAGACTACGAAGCACTTTTTTATCAATGTGAAGGGTGATTTTTTTCATATTTTTGTCCTCGAATTCCAGTGCACCTTTTCCTATACATTGGTCATCTTATTTGTGGTTTCTTCTTCGGAGTCTCTAGGTGTAGTTTTTTTTGCCTGTTCATTTTGGAATGGTTGGAAGACTAAATATTGATTTTACAAAATAATATTCTGTTTTGATTTCGTAGGATTCGACCGCGATGAATGATTATCAAGTTATAAAAGAACTTTGCGATCTAAGGACGAAATGGTGTATTTTTGAAAATGAATAAGAAATTTGGTAAAATCTTCTTCTTGCATACAGACTGATTTGTTCGTCGTACCGATACTACCAATTGGACTATCTTTTAAGAAATGGCTTAATTGATACGTAGAAATGTGAACATCGGCGGAATTGAGTTGCCAATTGCATTTGCCGCTACAGACAGTTATGAAAGTTCCTCGTTCGGCCGACGTTACTGCATCTACTTGCCGAGTTCCTCTCCTGTCTATAAACCGATTAGGTTTTTGAACAGTTCTGACACCGGTCTCATCTACGTTATAGACGTCCTTTGGTTCAAATTTAAAACTATCCATAACGTTCGCTAAATTGTTGAAAAATTCATCAACATTATGTCAATTAAAACTTGTTGCTTGTGCCATACTCGTGGCTTGGGCACATCTTATAGATAATAAATTCTGGATGGCGCGCAAAAATCCTCGGAGCCATTCTATTCCGGCCATCCCATTTGTGTACCATGAATCTGGCCTTGCCAGGTTTTATCGTGTGGTCAAATCAAATGCCAATTGTCTTAAATCTTTTGAAGATAGCCGAAAATAGGTAAATGTTGGCTGTTTTTTTAGCATAGTTTGCAACCTCGGTTTCTTGAGAAGGGGAACACACTTTCTTCATAACATAATTTTTTTCTCAGTTTTGTACTTACATAATTGATAAAACAATGTATACTATTAAAGTAGATTTTTTTTAGTTATAAATGTAAAAAAAATTAATAAAGATATGTTATTACGAAATTGTCACGTGAGGGTGTATGACGTCGAATGTGGTCGAATGAGATCGACTTCATCAACCAAGATCACAGAAGTTCAACATTCAAGATCACAGAAGTACATTAGACTTAATGATTTGAATTTGAATAATACTTAATGATTTGAATTTGAATAATACTTAATGATTTAAATTTCTGACCTTTTTTCATTATAAGTTTTTAATTTTCTCTCAGTGTGGACGATTGAAACATGGTTATGATTGAAACGTTGCAATCATCCCCACACGAGTTGTTTCAAACATCCCCACGCTGCATTTTCTGCTTCAAAGTCAAAAACATGCCTTTTAAATAGACATTAACGCCACGCAAATGCATTATAAATACTCTTAAATAGATAAAGAAGAGAATGTAATGAAACATTTCGTCAAGCTGCGAGAGTAAAATGAGTTAAAAGATAAGCAATAATGTCTAAAATATTTACGTTTTAGTGCGAAATTCAATAATGTCCACTATGCACGATTGAGTCACTCGCCGGCTACTGCGCTTTTGTAGAAACGTCCCAACAGACCTGACGGAGTTTCGAGTGTTGTATCACACTCTTAGGTATTATAGTTTTCGAGTAAATTGAGATGTTTCAATCATAACGTGTTTCAATCGTCCCCAGTCTACCCTAGACATCTTCTCAACTTAAAATATATTTTATTTTACCAATTATTAAACATGTTCAACGTGGCTCAGCTTTATTTTAAGTTATTTACATATATTAAATAAATATTTTATTTCATTGTTGGAATATTGTAGTATTTACAAATATTTATTTATCTATTTATTTAAACGCCATATAATGGCTTTTACATTCAAGTGATTTTTGAATAAATTATAAGTATAGGTACAGTGGTACATAGGAGATTATCAGTATTACAATAATAACAAAATATGAATGTACATTTAACAAAGTATGTGTGACAAAAGCAAGTATTTAGGTATGTGTTACTAAACTAATAATCAATGTTATAATAACAGAGAACATATTATTTAGGATTTTTTAAAATCATTTAGGATTATTTATTTATTTTTTGATTTGCTATCTACACTGGTCTTTCTTAACTTCTGTTTTCTATTTCTTGCTATTTTACAAGCTCACTAGAGCTGTCTTTTCGGGTTGTAGTTATACCTGATACTAGGGGAGACCGGGGACAATTGTACCAATTTGACTTGTACCATTTTCTACATCTTAGGTATAATGTTTATGAAAAAAATGCTCATACTCAACGGCAGATAATTTAGTTGTCTACCAAATTCTTATTCTATGATTTTTCTAAATCTTATAGAAAATACGCTATAAGCGCATGAACAGATCGGGGGAAATGCTACAACTGACCCCTACCCCGGGGTTAGTTGTACCAGTAGCGGAATTTAAATTAAAACACAGAATTTATGGATAAAGTTGTTTAATTTTAATAATTTCTGCGAGGAAAAACAGTTTTTTTGTTGGTTTATAAAATTACTATTCAAAATTTCAATTACATTGAGCGTAATACACAATTTATCTGACCACAAGAAAACTCTTATAGAATTCGTCAGTTGAAGTGTTACCAAGAACCTTAACTATTGGAATATTATAAAATGACAATACAAATATATATTAATACCATAGCATGTTTTAAACTCAAGAAAATAGGAAAAAAAATTATTAAAATTTTGTATGAAAACATTGTGGTACAATTGTACCCGTGGTACAATTGTCCCCAAACAATATGTGTATATATATACATTTTGCAATAAAAATATTTATGAAAATATCAAACTAACAAATAACTTCTTTGGCTCATACTTTTACATTTGAAAGTCTTATTTAAATCAAAATAATTATAATATAAACATGTAACTATAAAATACACGTATTCAAATACGACTTAGTGTTGAAAATACAATATTTATTACAAAAAAAAAAGTAACAAACAAAAAATAAGAAAAATGCTGGCTTGTTGAGTGATGTTAAGGCTCCTACTTGTCGCACATCCCTTTTAGCAACTACCTTGTCAGGGTTTTGGACGGTAGTCACACCAGTTTCATCAACATTATAAATGTCTTTAGCCTTTATTAGCCTTTATCGAAAAATGACCGAACATTGCTCTCGTTGAAGCTTGTTGCCCTGGATAAACTTGTTGCTTGAGGACATCGCATCGACAACTCTGGGTTTCTCTTCATAAAACCCGAAAACCAATCTTCTCCTGCCAAAGCGTTTACATCCCACGTAGAAGGTCTCTTTAGGTTGTATTTAACCGTTAACTCATATGCAAGTCTTCGTATTGCTTTCGGCGATAAACCGTAGTATATTTCAGCAGCTCTTATTAAATATTTTTTCATTTGGGATTCCATTTCTTCTGAGAAAACCTTCTTGGCAGATTTGTATCCCAGTGTTACAGCAGCCGAGTGCCGGCACTTCTCTCTTTTGCTTATATCGTATTAGTGACACGTGACACAGGTCAAACATCCGAGCTGAGGAACGTATCGACCTACCGATTTTGATTTCTTCATATGCTTGCTCATATATTAAAAGGTCCTTTGAGGCTCGATTCGTTAATCTTTTTCTGTCTCGCGGCATCTAAGAAAATAAAAATACACATGTTTTATTAAAATCTCAATAATGCTACAAAAATAAAGTGTTCGAGTACGATCATACGAACTAAATTAATTTGAACTAAGGTAATTTAACCAACATTAACATAAATACATAAAGTGAAAAGGGTTTGGACATTGAAAGTATGACGGACGGACATGCACTTGAGTTTATTATGACTTGGTAAAATTCACAGAATCTTTCAAAAAAAACCTCGGGGTTAGTTGTAGCACGGGGTCGATTGTACCGGTACAATCGTCCCCGAAAAAATTGGTACAACCATCCCCAAGGGGTCATTTTAAATTAAAACGCAAATTTTTGGTTAATCCCTACTCACGAACCCTTCAAAACCAATCCTAAAATAAACTCAATTGTCCAAAGAAATGTGTAGATAGCAAAATAATAAGAAACAGAACAAAGTAATTGTAATATTAGAGCATGAATGCAATCGAAAAACTTACGTTTTGGGCTCGAAAAATTTCTTCTTCCAACTGCGAACGTCTCGCTTCCACTACGTCCCGCGGGCTACTGACGAATGTCCGCGCTTGTCAGGGCTACTGCCTGGCGATACATAGTATACGTAACTATTATAGTTAGGGAGTTATTCGCATTGGTACTACTGACCCGTGGTACAACTGTCCCCGGTCTCCCCTATGTTTTATTATGTAAAAGCCGAAAGGCGTTAATATTATAAATAAATTACTCGTGAAATTTATTTTGCTTTCCGAAGGCATTATCAAATTGTGGTGATGCCAGCATTTCTAAGTAGGTGATGCCCTTATTATTTTCCTAGTTAATTTCAGGAATTTCTTAAATGGTTATTATATTAAGAATTTCCTACAATCCTTGTAAAATTTCGCTATGTATAGATACACTATTTGACCTATATACACATATATAGTGTATACATATTATATATTTTGTGGTGCTCTTTTTAGTAATTTAGTTCTTCTGAAACGCGTTGACTTCTATTACAATATTTCTACGGCACGAGAAGCAATTCCGCTTTTGTTTAAAATATCATGGAAATTTTCAGGTCTTCACAAATGATTGTCTGGAAAGTGAAATCGTACACCATTTATTAAGGGGCTCGTGTGCATTCATAAAAGTTTACTTTGAGTCTTTAATATAGTGTTCCTTAAAGGCGCGGAAAACAAATTACAAATTTTTAACCTTTATATTATATTCCTAGCTAATATATTCTATTTTTGATTTTGTACCTAATTATTTAATTAATTAATTAAATGAAGACAATATTAGCGAAACTCAATCGAAAATCTCGGAATAGAAAAATCAGAAAGAGATACGATCTCATCTAGGACTCGAACCCGGGACTGCATTGCGGAGCTCTACCAACTGAACTACTGTGTCCCTATCCGATTCGGTCATATTTAACACTATCATAATTCGACTAAGAACAACCAACATTTTCTAAATATATTTTTTTTATTAGCTGCTATCTTTTTATAGGTATGAATGCAAGATTCAAACCCGAACAGATACTATCTAGATTGTGTCTTGGATAAATTGTATACATTTTTATTTTTAATATACCTACGACTTCTTTTTTATTTATTTTAACTTATTATATGATTGAGTTTCGCTAATATTATCTTCATTTAGTTAAATACTAGCTGGTTTACCAGGCTTCGCTCAGGAAAATTCGAGAGTGTTCTGGAATGTTCCACAATGATGTTCCCGATCCCTTATTACCAAACATTCCACGACATACACCGCCACTCCTTCCAGAACTTTCTAGAACTCTATGGAACCTTCTAGAACTTTCTGGAAGACTGTTCTAGAAATTTCAAGAGAGCGAAACTTTCAGCCCTTATATCTTCAAAAGCATGCCCTTTAGGTAAAAACGGATACCGTTATTCCTTAGGGGGGATAGAGATCTACCACACTATACATATAACTTCCTTGATCATACCGGGACTCGTTTCTGAGTTTTTGCGAGCCGCACGTTTTTTTGGACTTACTTTTATAATATATATTGATTACAATTTGAGTTTTAACTCGAAAAATAAGGCACGTATAAAAATTACTATGTAATTTAAATGTAAAAAACTAGATTACTTATTAACTTATAAGAAAAATCCTGAAAATCCAGGTATACCGTCGAACTATTCATAATTAGTGAATTCGCTCTAGACTAGCTCACTCTGACAGATCGCTTTAAAAGTGGGTTAATTGCTTTGACCCTGGCCGCCCTGACCGCTCGCTACTCGCTACAAGGGACAACTTGTTCCCCTGGTAACCAATCCGTCATGCTTTCAAACAAAACAAAAACACGGTGAGAATTTGAGGTGCAGGATTACCAAAATAATATTATCATTTCGTTGGGCCCTTTCTTTGCCAAATGATATTTAACACTACAGCGGTATGCCAAAAATTCTTTTTGACAATATGAGCTTTGCGGCAGTCGGAAACTAGGTATTGTATCCAATTTTTAAGGTATTTAACCCTGCAGTGGTCGCGCTCTTAAAAGTAACGCCAGTGGTCGCGTAGATTACATATGTAGGTCATTTTTAAACTAAAAAAAAATAAGTGGAATCATTTAGAATTATTGTGTATTTTAGTTTTAATCTTATAATCTAAGCATTGTTTATTAGAAATAAGCAACCAAAACTAAAAATAACTTATATGTTTTTCACAATTAACCAAAACATAAATGAACCCATTTTTTAAACCAAAAATTACATCTTTCACTTTTATTAATATAACAAAAGAAAAATAACAAAAAAAACACATTCTAATTTAATTGTTGTTTTCTGAGCAGGATAAACATAAAATTATAGAATGACCAGGAATTTTTTTTTTTCATTTTGCATACATTTTTCGTATATGCAAAATGTGTTACGTAATTGTTCGACTTTGCGGAGCTCCTGTAATACAACCAATGCGTGCCCGACACCAGCGCTGAGCTGAACGCGTCCGTAAGTTATTCAACTTAAAGCACAAGGAAGATAAAATTATTCGTGCCACCCGTTTTTGAGGAATCTTTAATTTTGCCTGAGTGGATTACATATGTAATCCACGCGACCACTCCAGGGTTAAGGTAAAGGTAATCAGGGGAAACTGTCCGACATAACCTTAGCCATATTTGGTTAGACTTAAATTTTTTTTTTTATATACGTACGAAAACTTTTTTGAAGTGAAAACTTCTGATCACCATTGTGATTTGAAACTCTTGCTTCGTAGTCTTTCGGTCACCTCTTTGTGCGGTGCTTCGTAGCCTCCACACTCTTGTATAATTAAATTTTCTGAAGGTTTCACCTTTACCGAGTGTGAACTACACTTAAAGATTAATTGAAAATTGTAATTTCACATTAAGGGGCCGCAACTCGAATTTCTACCGATTTCTTATATATCTCCCTTAAACATTTGAAGTATTTAAGCTCTTAAAAAATATATGTTATTTTTTAAGGTAATTTCTAGATGCTGCCCAAGCCGAAACGCAAATTATATGAAATTCCCTCGATAGAAAAAAATCGCAAAGTATGCTGCAAAAGTTATTACAAACAAGTCTGTTTCTATTAACTTATAAATTACCTATATTTATGAAAAAAATCACAATGTTTCTTTAAATGATACTTAAGATGCTCCTAAGAGATTTTTGCTCTAAAAATAGAGCGAAAATGTTTAAAAAAACGAGTCGTGTTTTATTAAACATTTTCGCAATTTTCGCATCGATTTTGGCGCTGTAAATGTTAGCGCTCTCCTCTAATATTCGTAATTGCGTATCACTCCATCTTCTTTTCGAGCCCGGTTGCGGAGCCTTAAGCTTCGCCTTTCCATACCTAGTTAAATATTCAAAGGCCGATATTTCGGTTGCTAAGCTAGGCTTAAGAGAAATTTACATTCATCAAGTTGCTCTCTGGTAGAAAACCTGAAAATATAAGCCAACTGATAAAATTCTGAAGATAAACTGAAATACGGGACCTTTCACACCCCATTAATAACTGTGACGAATAATATCTCAACATTTTTCTCTACCTTGATTTTCAATTTTTTAGAACAAACAACGTTTTACTGGGTGGGACTGTGCTTCCTGGTGTCACCAATTTTGTTAACCATTACTCCCGCACACCTTCAAAAATACAAACAAAATGAACGAATTCTTTACGTATTCCAACTATATTGTTAAACTGCACACCTTAAAAAAGTATTCCCATTAGGAAGTAATCCGCCGACAGTCGGGCGGACATCATCATCATCATCTTGTATTTGAATATCTTAGGTTTTAATGGTTGTCAATTTTCGGTACTTACCTACTTAGCACCTTAGCAGACATATAAAATAAGTATACTAATCCTAGCGAGAGATCGCACGTGACGTCATCTTCTGTCTTTTTCGTTTTCACAGAAGACGCGTGAGAAGGAAGCTGACGAACGTTTTCATGGAACTATTATTATTAATCATAATATGAACTCGATTCTCAGCTGGTTGAAAGCCTCCTCCCCAAAGCTAATTTCGTATCAAATTACACTCCTTTTGCCTTGACGGAATTTGACGGCACATCATAAAACTCTTGTTTAATTTTAAAGTATTTTACGTGGAATAATATTAATATTCGTCTCACCTTTCAATTTGGAAACAATTTAATGAGTTACAGATTTTATAATAAACGTCACATTATATTCGTAATTACTGACCTCTACCAGGGGTGGAGTTATTGGAGTAGGGCAAGGAGCCTCCAAATTAAAGAAAAAAATCGTACAGTGTACCAAGGATAACAGTTTTTCAAAAAAGACTTATTAGCATCAGTGTGTTTTGCTTTCTCAGGATAGGTACTTTATACCTAAAGGTAGGAACTGTTTTTCTTTTCGTTAATTGTTTTTGGGGAGTTATGACGTTTTGCGTTTCCTCATTCTTTAGCCAATGTTTCGGACAGCGTTATAGTGTCCATCATCAGGGCAGGTGTGAATCAAACTTTGGCTAAAAAAGGAGGTAGT
Source organism: Limnephilus lunatus (assembly GCA_917563855.2). NCBI lineage: Eukaryota > Metazoa > Arthropoda > Insecta > Trichoptera > Limnephilidae > Limnephilus > Limnephilus lunatus. Next base: position 68,703,905 of record OU830598.1, on the reverse strand, counting down.
ATAACACGGCAAAACACCCCAAAAACAAATAACGGAAACCCTTTTGGCCTTGAAATTCTAAAATCATATCCAAACTGTTAATAGTTTTCATGTTCGTATTTGAATTTAGCATAGAATACGTATTTGAAAATGATAAATTTATTATATAACTAACAAGTGTAAATTTATCGTTTTATATAGAAACTATTTACCAATGTTTTAACGACTGTGACTTAAAAATATTCACAAATTTTTGATAAAAAATAAATTTTGATTAAATTTTATTTTATTTTTGTAGTACGTTTATGTATCGTTTTTCGTAGGGTAGGCAAAGGTTTTCAGCCTTCATAGACTGTATGGCAATGCTTAATACCGCAGGATTCAAGACATTGGTTCACTCCTTCCTCTTATCAAAACGACCCTCCACACAGCATCTCCAAAGATAACATAGGTCCTGAGGGAAATTTATGGTAAAGCTAGTACAGGGCACAATGAGAGCGGTCCGCTCCGGGCGTCGAATTGCCAAGGCTCCAAGCCGCTGATAACACCAACATCTAACACATCGCACACTTGAGATTATTTCTAATCATCGTGTGATATTGATTAAAGTGATCTGATCATCTATCTAGGCATCTACTGGTTTTGACAAAGTGGCGCCATAGTTTGACTCGCACTAATTTTTTGGGGAAAAAAAACCATCCAGACAATGATTTTTTTACGGTGACGGTTCCCACGTTGTAATTAAAAGGCGATTGGAGCCATCGAACGGTTAAATCCGCCCCTGTACACAGTGAAAGACTTTATTTTTATGTCTCGATTTTAACGACGCGCCTTAAGTCGACCAATGCAAGGCTGGTCGGAAAATTGAAGTAATAATACAGTAAATTTAAGTAGCAATATTAAATTCGCCTCTTATTTCGGATGATGCCCCCAGGCCGCAGTGCAATGAGAGCAGAGAGACGTTGCATACAAAGTATTAGCAATGACCGGGGACCGCAGATCGAGGGCCTCCTACGTCCCCATAAAAGAATTATCAGCCATATTTCCAGAGAGATGAGTCTGTGCTGCTCATTGAATAATATCATTTCCCGTGCCAGTTGGTCCAGAAGGAATAATATAGGTACAATCATCTTCCAATTGACCGAAGAATCACCGGTCACTGTTTCCGGATGTTGCAATAAACACTTTGTCTTTTCACGACGATATTTCTGCTCTAAATTTCAATTGAAAAAGCACTGATAATATTATATAGTACATACTAGCTGGTTTCCGGCATGCGTTGCTATGCCATTTAATAAAGAAATTGTTTCTCCGCGTCTCCTTCCTCTCTCGCGTTCCCACTCCGTCTCCTCCACCTTCCCACTCTCCCACTTCCCCCTCTCCCTACGCCACTTCCACCCTTCCCCCGTCCCGCGAACCCCCCTCCCGAGTTCCTTTCCCCCTTCCCAGGTTACCCTCCCCCCACCCGCATTCCATACATTCAATCCCGGTACATTAATTTTTTTACATAAATTTCATAATGCCAGAGCTCACCAGTAGTTTTATATAAACCTTGTACTGACAATAACGAACACAAAAAAAGATGGTGCAGTCGTTCGGAAGTTATGCGCGTACATACATTTCGGCCATTCATTTTTATTTTTATAGATACTTATATATGGATATAGATTAAGGGCTGTTTTAAATTTAACTTGAAAGGCAACATTGTGCCTACATTTGTTACGGAATGGATACCGACATAAGTTTTTGAATGTGATTTAATTTAATTTATTTATTTTGCAGCGTGTCAAGACGCATGGGGTGTTTTCAATGACTCGCCGTTAAAAGTGTGCCATTGATTTTAAGTTTTTTTTTCTGATCCCGATTATCTAATAAAAATGCGTAAAATTTTTAATATCGCCTTTCATGATTATTGAAACAGTTCGAACTGACTGCAACGTCATTTTGAGGTAGAAAATGCTACTGGCTGGTAAGATAGCTGTCATCGACTTTGGCCGGTGTGACGTCAACATCGCCGTATTTTGGCGGCAAACTAAAAAAGCACATTTAAACCCCTGCCACACACAGCTATAAAAGATCATCGCACGCCCAATATCGCTCTCCATACAATACCATCAGACCTGTCACACCTAAGCGTTTTATGCGCAGATCAACCATAGACCATACAGATCTTACACCGTAACAACTCCTGAGGCAATATGTGAAAAGTTATGCGACCCCCTCTCCTCCGAAAATAGGAGAGGGGTCATTTTAATTACGGAGCTGCCTAAATTTGCGGATGACAGTTGTCAAGTTGATAGATTCAGTAAAGAGAAATGGCATTTCCATTTGGTTTATGATATATATTTTTTATTGGTTTTTGATTTTATTAGGTTTGATTTGATTACATTTTTTATTATATTTTATTTTATTATTTTTTACATTTTTGTTTATTTATTTATGAATTGATTATATTAATTACTTTGATTACATTTTTTATTATATTTTATACTTAATTTGATTTTATTTTGAATTTGATTTAATTTGAATTGATTATATTTTATTTGAATCGATTTTATTTTGTATTATAGTTTTAATATTAAGATTATTGGCTTTAATTTCAATTCCGATTTAAATTATTAATTCACTTTTATTTTTTAATTAAATATTTTTTATTTTAACTTCTACTATGTATTTATATTGTGTGCGTTGAATAAGAGTTTGATACTGATTTAATTATTTTTTATGGAATTTAATTTAATTGTATTTATTTTATTTTCATCCAATTTAATTGTTTAATTAATTTTTATTTTATTTTATTTATTTATTTCCTGTTTTATATTGGAGGCACTGCTGAAAACTAACCAGGAGAAATCCTGAATTGTAGCTGAGCAGTGACCTTTTCATCAATAGACTCAATGATAAGAAAAGAAATGCATACCTATTGTAAAAAAAATCTGTTGATGAATAAACGTTATTATTATTATTATTTCGTGGCGCTCCTTAATTTATTTGACCCCCTCTCCTACCATACAAAGAAATATTTGATAGCGTCGCGTCGTATGACTGTACAACACATTAGCGCTCGCGGTTCAACAGATATCTGCTCGCGCTTTTGATAGCTGTGTGTGTCAGGTGCATTATGGAAAATTCATTCGTCGAAATTAAAACAAAAATACCAACTTTACCGTTCTCTGCGAATCGTAAAAAAGGTATGAAATTAATGGGTAATACATTCAGAATCGCCAGGGTGAGATAAGGAATAATAATAATAACGTTTTGGTATTTCCTAGACTTCCTCTTTCTTTTTCTGCGTTCATACCGATTTTCATACATCATTCCACAAATGGAGTTGTTCCATAGTTCCGCTGGTTCTGAACTTTGTAGTGTAGTAATAAAAATTAAATGGAAAACATGATAAAGGACTTCCTATAGTTTATTTGCAACTGACTATCTATAGTAAAATGATTTGTTCACAAATTCGAAATCAGGTGATGGATAATCCTTCATTATCATTTCATCGTCATTTCAGACGTCTTAATATATTTTTTATCTTCAATATAATTCGATAATGCCATTCATGTGAAGTACTGTGAAAGTTTGCCTAATCATTATTTTTATAAATCAGTGGTGCACAACCTTCTATGCCAGAGGGCCACATATTAATTTTCAATATATTATTTTCGCGGGCAGCAGGGGTTGTAGTTGCAGTTCCTGTACTTTGACACGGTTAACATTTCAATTGGTACCTATATAACTATAAAAATAAAAATCAATAACTAGTTATAAAGCTAAAACATCGGATTTCATGATATTAACATAAACATTTTTGTGCCGAATAAAAATTTATTTAAAATTGTTTATTTTTTAGTCGGGATTTTAACATAAAATTTGTTTGGGTAACCTTTTGTAAAATGTTAATCACGTAACAAAATAAAGCAATCATGGAACGCGCTAAAAAGCATCACGAGCGAAAAAATTTCATCTTCAAGGTCAAACAAATAGATGCTATCGATTTTTAAATACTTTTATTTGAATTTTGTTGATATGAATCTATAAATGCGAGTCTTAGAATTAACCCACTTTCCGACATCTGATCGAGCTGAAACTCGGCAGATAGACTCTTTGTCGTATCTTGACACTCACAAACATGATAAAAGACTAAGGTATATTTGCATGCACGCGCATACACACGCATTTTTATGAAATTGGAAGACATTATCATTTTTTAAATTTATAGCAGTTAGGTATATACGAAATAAATGCCGGTACCTTCAAATTAGGATTTGGCGGTGTTCACTTTCAGTTCCTGTTGAGAAAGGTTCAATCGTCAGTAAAACCCTTTTTCTTCTTTTAAATTGACTTTTAGCCGACCCAAAAGAAAATTGATGTATATACCTACCTAGTAGAAAACTTCGTGTTTTAAGGATTGATTGTTTTATCTACCTGAAGCATAAAGAATTCGAAAAAAAATGCTTATAATTTTAGGCGGGTGATTCAAATTATTAAAGACAGACAAGTTGTTGTCATACCCTTTCGTATTTTGTAAAATTCCTATTTTACTTCCTTCCTAGGAAGCCATTAAATATTTTGATTACAATACGTACATAAGTGTACGTATTGTGATCCTACATGCGCACTTGAAGTGAAATGACACAAAACTGCGCTATACAAATATTACGTTATTATTATTATAAGAAATATATTGTTTTCAAAAAGTAATATTCGGTTGTCGTTGTGTATCCATGCACATAATATGGAACCCATCAGGTTCACGGACCGCAATAAACGGACCCTCGGGCCTTCAGTTGTACATCACTGTTCTTAGCAATATTTAATTTCCCACCCGAGGCGAAATAGGCAATAAGTGACTAAGATGCTCGAAATTATTTCAATAAGTAAAAGTATCTAAAAGGATTCTATACGTCCTTCATCATTTGAAGTCTCATTCACAGTTCACAGCACAAAAGTCATATTTATAATTTTGTTTATGAATTTGGACTGTTTTGTGTAGAGCCCTTTAGTGGAAAGGTACAATGACCCCCAAGACTTCAAGGTTCCCCCCTTTGAAGATATCGTATACCTCGTGAACTTTGTTATTTTAATATTATGTAGGTTATAGTAATAGATGTCAATGTCCCAACAGCCCTAGATGGTCCTCGCGTGAGTGTTTCCATTCAACTCTATAGAATATAAAACTTGATTGGATGATTGGTCTGTCATCACCGGGGCTAGAACAAGTTTAGTAAGATCCATTGAAAAGATGCGATACTTTCGTAACAAATGTAATGGGTTGTGTAATTTGAAGAGATTTAGAGTTAATAAGTACTAAGTTTCTTGATTTATTTAATTTGTTATTCCATTGGGTTTACTGTATAAAAGTGTGTAAAAAGCAGTAAACTTAAAATCAGTCTTCGAAAAATAAGTTACATCACTACTTTTGTGGATATGAAAAATATTAATTTTGCTTCTTTTGTTAGTTCCTTCTTCATAAAATTTAAATTCTTCGGTTTGGGAAGAACTCTCCCTTAACCCCCCGGGTCTAGATAAAAAATATCATGTTATCAAATATTCCCGGTGGAAACAGATTCAACGTTTTTTAACGTATCTCCAAATGATATTCTGTTTCCGCAATTTTTTCAAGCGCATGAAAGACTCTTTCAGATTTTAATATTACAAAAGATTCAAGCGAATTTTTTTTTAAACGTTAACGTACTTGTAGATAAAAATGTTTTTTTTTGTTTACTTTATTCGAAACTAAAAAACACATCTTGTTACACCAGGGTGATACTGCGGATATATTCCACTTTGAAACCATACTATCTAGGTATCTTTATTTTATTTTAATTTAAATAGGGGGGGGGGCGGCCCGCCCCAGGCGGCACTTTTAAGGGGGGCGCAAATTTTCACAATAAATAATAATATCTACTATCTTCTAAAAATTCAAACCTTCTCATTTTATTTTTTTGTCGCATCAAAGATTCGGAACGATTGAAATAAGCAATTCGAATATTCGCAGGTGTGTATTTTTGAGCCAATTTTCATTTCCACTATCAAAATTTTAATATTTAGAAAAAAAATGTTCTATTAAGCACGTCGGAAAAAATAGTTTATCTAGATTTTAGAACAATTTAATTTTTTGCAAACCAGTGAAAAAAAAACAGTAAAAAGTAGCATTTAAAATGCATGGGAAGAACCGGGAATTTTGTTCGCAAACCTTGACAGCAAAAGTATATAGATATGTTTTTCTTAATATTCGAAGGGTTAAACTAGTTTTCAGAATGTTAAATTCTAATTGTGAATTCATCTGCTGACACAATTCGAAAAAGACATTTATTTTTATTATTTATCTGTAACGAAATATATTTAAATTGGTTTTATTTGTGTGCCTGTCTCACTAGGACATACCTGTGTCGAGACAGGCCGACAGGCGTACATGTATATAAATGAATATTGTAGTTACAAGAATATTTAAGGTAAAATTGTTGGCAACAAAGTCCAAATACGTATTTTGTATTTGTATTTCAATTACTTCCTTAAAATATATTTTGTAATTGGTATTTCAATTACCAGAAGCTGAGGTATTTTGTAATTTGTATTTCAAATACTTATGGCTTCAAAATACATTATCAAATACATTATTTAGCGATCTTAATAATGGTAATAAAAAATAAACTAACGTAGATAATACATAGACTAAAAACGCAAGAATTCAGAGCAATATATGTTAATATTTAGAGTTGGCAACACTATTTGTATCATATTAAATTATTAGTTTCGACCGAAACAGGGCTTTCTACTGAAACCGAAACCGAAATCGAATCTTCAGTGTCTGTCACAGTTTTGGCCGAAACCGAATCTCTTTTAGACATGTAAAAAATCTATTGTTTACTGAAATTTGGGTTATTTTTACCACATTAATTGCGTTTACAACCACAATATTCTTAATACGTCTTACATGAAATATAATAAATAAAAAACGAACTCACCCAAAGTTAGCCGACCGACGCGCGATAATTCACGAACGCAGTGTTTCGGTTCAGCAGATTTTCTGCCGAAACTGAAACTGATGCCGAAACTAGTTTTTTTTGCCGAAACTTGCCGAAACCGAACCTTCGGTCGGTCACTATATATTATTATACTTGTCATTGCTTTGTATTGTACATTTTTTTGTCATAGTATTAGATCAAGAACTATATGAATAATTTGCTGAATACAAGATTATTTTTAAGTTCTTCACAGTAGAGCGCATTTGAAGTGAAATAACACAAAACTGCGCCATACAAAGGTCATGTTAATAATTATTTTGTATTCAACAAATTACTATGACACAAAAATGTTCAATACAAATATTTGTATTATTATCTAACACCTGGGTCCTATACCACAAAACTTTACAAGTTTTCTCTTTGGGTAAAAATAATCTCGTTGAATTCAATGTTTCAAAGACTAAATCATGTCTGATTACGTCTAAAAGGGATCGAAATGAAAATCTAGTCTCCTTTAACGGAAACAATTTTCCGAACAGCCCCTTCATTGATATGCTTGGTGTAACTCTAAGTGACCAGATCAGATATAGAGGCTCCATCGAAGCCAGAGTTAAGTTCTCTCAGAAACTGATACTTTAATAGTACACAACTGCTAACTCTGTACAAATCACAAGTGCGCCACACTATTGAATTCGGCAGCCACCTCTGGTCTTGAGCTCCAAAATACCTGAAAAATTCCCTCGACTCTGTGTACAAACGGGCGGTCCTGATAGATTTTAGGATTGCAATCTTTAGAGCACAGGCGTCGGGTGGGAATGCTATCCTTGTTTTACCGGTATTTCAATGGAAGATACTCCGAGGAGCTAGCGTCATTGATCCCTTCGGCACCGGTGCATAGTCGGGAAACACGCCAAACGCGTGCCCAACATGTGTACACGGTTGACATTTGTCACATGAGAACGGGTCGCTTCTTTGACTCGTTCTTGTGTTCAACAGCTCGGCTGTGGAACGATTTGCCGGCCTCTTTGTTTCCTCCTTCCTACAACATCGCCCTTGAGTTGATTTTTCACAAAAACGGCGCTCTACAAATTGTCCAATTATTATTTTTATTATGGGTCTCTTCAAGACCAATATTCATTCCTTCCTCTCCTCAAAAAGACCCTCCACACATCATCTCAGATAACATAGGCCCTGAGGGAAATTATTTTCCTCAGGGCCTCCTGTGTAGAATTGTAAATGTAAAGAATCTAAAAAAAATAAAAAAGTGGAGTGGAGATGAGATGTGTCTTCTAAGCAATATGTTTGGTCAATTTTTGCACGTCTCTGTTTCACTCTTCTCAGCTTTGCTTCTTTGGAAACGCACCCTTAGATAATGGCACTTACGACAATTTATAGCAACCAAAGGTTCTACCAAAACCAAATGTATTTTGTATTTTGTAATTTGTATTTTGTATTTTGTATTTGGAATAAAAAAAATGTTAAAATACTGTATTTTGTATTTTGTATTTCAAATACACGACTTCAAAGTATTTTGTATTTCGTATTTTAAATACATGCGAAAAAGTATTTTGTAATTTGTATTTCAATTACAGCAGATCATGTATTTTGCCCAGCCCTGCTGATACCTAATAGTTTATGCTCTCTCTCCCTCGATTCTATTATCTATGAGGATAGATAGGTAGGTACTTATGCAGTTGGTGATAATGACTGCAATTACTAGATTTAAAGTGTAAGGTCATATCTATTTGTCCTATTGGTTAGCTAGTAGCTGCGTCAGATCTGCATGAAGTGGTGGCAAGGATTTTGGTGGCCGGATATTAGCTTTGTTTCGGGGGGGTCAGTATGAGGCCACCAGAAACATCTCAGACGCATGGGCGACCAACGTGTCGATTACCAAATGCAACAGTGTGGATTAATTGAACCTTCATGTGTTTATATTGACTAAACGGTTTTATAGATTTTGATTTATCCATGACATAATGGGTAGGTATGTGTCGTAATGTTCATAATTTCTCATAAAAAATAATCGTGGATATTATTGCGAAACGTTGCCAACGTGGAAAATCATAATCACACTACCACATACCATATCAAATTTTTCCTCGTTAAAACATATAGGTACTCTATTGTTTTACAAGAAAAGGGTTTTGAGAGGAATCTAGTTGATTTAAACTTTAAACAATACACATACCCAACAGTAATTCATTACTTTCGATTAATTTTCATTACGAATCGGATACGCCAACTTGACACAGTGACACTTCAATACAAACATGAAAAGTGAAGAAAAAGTGATGACAAAATAATATAGCCCATAACCATTTAACCAAGTTTTTCATAACTTTTTTTAAATGTGTGTTTTTTACCCATTTTTGAGGAGACCTGTTTTAGACCGGACCTGAACGCTATTGTGCAGGAAATAACTTATTTCACATGTAACTGAACGTGTTTATTAAAAAAATATATATACTTATTTGAAATATTTATGTGAGGTGTTATCTTTAATTTTCGTTATCTGTAAAGTTTAATCTGAATTTAATCTGAGTTAAATAAATAAATATGATATTAGGAAGATGCGGAGAAACAAAAAATATTAACTTTATATTATTGTACGTAATCTTTAATCATCTTTTTTGGTCGTTTTCATGGCGTAAGTAAATAGTATGTTTTCGGTGTTGCAAATGACGTTTTTCAGCATCAGTTATTAAATGCGCATAAACAAAGTTGTACTACGTTAAAAAATTCTATAATTTTTTTATCTATGAATAAATAAAAATAATCGGGCCCAAACTCACAACGGGGCTCACTCGGGCCAACTTAATTTATAGCGTATTTTCGACACGTTCGGTACTCTCCGCGAGTAATCAAAAAGTTGCTTGAAAATGATTAAGCCGTGTTTAGTGACCAGATCAGAAGAGAGGTTCTTCCAAAGCCTTCCTCTTTCTCGTACCTCACAAAGGGTTCAATTTAATAAATTGCACTGCCACCGAGAACATACTCAAGAACGCCGTGAAATACATATTCAACGAATAAGTAGAAAAGATTAAAATACCTATACCTCCTTATCTATCATTAACGTAAGTATCGAGATATCGGAAAATAATGTCTTATCAGTTTCCGCGGTACCCTGAATTTTTATTAACATAATTTAAAAAAAAATCGGATCAAAATTATAATACTTAGGTACGAGTAATCAGGAGTTTGTTATTTTATTCGATTCGTCAGATTTTGGTTTGTCTTGAACACGTGTTAAAGGGTAAATTATATCAGCGCTCTTGAGAAGATTTTTCACGAGAACGGCGCTTTATAAATCAGCCAAATGTTATGATAAGCACTGTTTATTGGTAAATTGGAATTACGTAATAAATGCCTCTCTGGCTCTGCTGCTAGACACACGTTGTGTTGTCTCGTCAATCTTTAGATTAGATATAGTCGTTAGTCATAATTCTTTAAAAAAAGATAGATCGGTTTTCGGTTTCACAGTTTTTGCGAGTACTGGAATTATACTGTTAACACACTGAACAAATAAACTGACGTAAGAAGTATTTACCTACTTGGGTAGGTAAATGAAACTAAGCCAGGTCCTGTGAATGTGCAATAATTATTGAAGCAGACCTTTAATAGGGGGTAAGGCTCTTGACTACGAATGCAGGTCGCGGGTTCAAATACCGGCACACTCAAATAAATTTTATTTCAATAATTAGTTTTATTTCATAATTAAACAATTAAAAAACATACAGTATAGGTATTTGCTTCATGTTCCAGAGTAGAAGATACTCTAAGTATCGCCCTGGCGAAAAACCACTATTCAGAACTAAAACGGTTTTAGACGTATTTGGTGACCACATCTGAAAAGCCAGGTTCTTTTCAACCTTCCTCTCACGCATCCCTTACCACTACCCTCAGCCTCATAACATACACTAATTGGGAATGTTATAGTACCACCGGCTTCAGATGGTTTAGAGCAGTTGGGACTCTTGTGCGGTATTCCGACGGGACGCTACTGAGGCTTCGCAGTTGTCCAGCTATTTACCTACCAAGCCAAACAAATAATTCTGCGTAACCTCTTCTTTCTTTCTACACAAGAGGATCATGGAAAGATACAAAACCGTGAAAATTTATAGCTGTCAAAACATAAGCTTTTTTTAGTCGCATGAATGTACTGTTGAAGAGCCAGGGGGATTATACTGTCACCCTGTTGGGTGACATTGTGAGGCGGGTTGACAGAAAGAAAAAAGACAAATAATATTGTCAATAACTAGCTCCACGTATGGTAGCGATTTTTCAAAGTAAAAGCGAAATTACTTATGAATGGAAATAATAAATTGTGACATAAAACATTTGCCTGACTTGAAAGACTAGTAATTTCCTCCGTAAATAAATTTACAGTTTCAGATAACACTCCAATTAATAATTTTCCATTTCCGAAACATTGTTATTAATTTCCCATTCAAAAGTAATTTTAATTGCAGATCGTACTTCTTAATAGTTTGTTCGTTTTTATTTACTAATCTTCCATACGACCAAGTTAAGGTGAAGCAATTATTATTGGCCTAGTTTGCTGAACATAGTTTAATAACATTAAATTTGTTGTAAACGTAAACAAAAATGAAGACGTTTATATCGATAAAAACACTCTTGTACAAAGTGCAGTAGGTACTCAAAAAATAAAATTATTTATATTTTGAATGTTTTCATTGGGTTATAATATTTTTTTAAACATCAGCAATCAGCAGAAAATGAGAACCAGAATGGACTTTGAAATATCTATTTTACATTCAACAAATAAGACACAAGAATAATAATAGCAACAAATTATGTTTTTATTTATCAGGAATAAAGTATTGCAGTTCTAATATTATTATTAATAATAATTGTTATTATCTGCTGTTTCGCTGCAAAGTTTATCAAAGAGTTGAGCGTGTATTATAATCTGCTACGTAGGTACAATACGTAGAAATTTTAATTTTGGATTACTTATTTGAGCTATAATGTTATTGATTACCTACTGATAATATGAGTAATATTGATTTCATCTAATATTTTCAGATAGATGTTTTGCTGACAAAATTTTGGTAGGATGTATTTCGAGAACTGGATAAGTAACAATGAAAAAACCATTAAAAATTTAATTTAGTGAACAAAGATGTTTTGGAATTGGAGACACAAGAAACCCAGTTATTCTGATCTGGTCTAAATAACCATTTACCATACATCACTGGTTGTTTATCAGTTGTGTAAAATTTAAAATATATTTGTTAGTGAGGCCCTTATACACGTAATATTGTACACAGTTGTTTATAGCTTGCAGTAAATTAGAGTTATTGCTTAGAAAATTGTTGTTATTTAGCGAGGATTATTCAAACTTCTAATTGCTCCAATCGAAGTCTTCATACAGGGTTTTAGAGGACGTGCTTACTTTAATCAGTAATTCCTGACAATATCTGGAGTAAAAAATGTTAATGAAATTTTGCCCTTCAAAACCTAACAATTTTTTTTCTTCCACATGTCTTCACTGGTCACTCAGCTGAGTAACCGACCAACTCCTTACCCAGACCCTACCTGTCCAATACCTACTGATTTTTTAACGGTTTAACTTTAAAAAAAATATAAAAAATATCACCGGAAACCAAAAAAATTAAAAAACCAGTAATCACACGCCCTAAACAACTTTTATTTTTATTTTTACATTAGTTCCACACGGGAGGCATTGAGGAAAAAACTCTCATAGCCTATGTCAATTTCGGGGATGCTGTGTAAGATATTTTTTTAGGGAAATCAGGTAGAGGAAGTTCCGGGAAGGAAAAAGGTATAAGTGGTGTATAGGAATCTGGGTCCAGGTGAGTTGGTCCAGGAATGACGGACGTATGAATCCATCCCTCCACGGTGGAAGGCGATGGGTCAAGAGAATCCGGCTGGAGAGGTTTAGGTTAGGTCTCCCTCCACCAGTCTCTCAAGTGAGCAAAGGCATTCGTCGCTAAGTCCTAAATCTCACCCCATGAACCCGGACACCCCTTCTAAGTCACCAAACGTAGCGAACCATTTGGGGGGACCCACGGAAAGTCTCTGTATAAAGACTTTGATTAGAAGTTGTTGATATGCATACTTACACATTGAATGCTTGTTTATGAAAATGGATTATATTTTCTTTGAGCGTTTTTCCGTTATTGTTTTTGAAGCAACGAATACATAAACGGTATCAGTATGTGTGCTAGGCGTGAATTGACAACAATGTAGGTATATGCCGATAAAAACACAATCACTGAAAAATGTGCGGTTTATGTTTTGATTTGATCGGTATTTCATAACGATGAAAAATATATGAGGACGATAAAATAGCAAAAACTCACGTTGGAGGATTGACCAGGTTAAGCAGCTCATTGGGAGAGGTAGGCACTCTTCTGATGACCATCCTACGGCCGTCAGTGGAGCCCATCCCGATGGAGGCCAAGGACCTCATGGATAACGCATCAGGGAACTTGGAGTATTGACTGCCGCTGTCAGAGAACACCGCCGAGCCAGTCCTGGTTAGACCGGGCAGCTCTTCGGCGTGCTGTTGCTGTCTCAAAGAGCGCAGACTGGGGTATTGCTTGGCCGGGTTCAGCTCGAGCCCGAGTCGGCTCCTGTTGGTGTTGAAGATCAACGTGATGCCCTCCTCATCTCCGGTCTTCAATTTGTCGGCATCGTACGGCAAGTTATCGCGAATGAAGGGTTTGCCGTTGCTCGTTGGGGTGGTGTTCCCGTCTGAGTCTGTGTCCGCCACTTGGATGGCCGGCGCAGGGGAGAGCTGCAGCTTCCTGTTGTATATGTTGATGAGCTGCCGGCTGTCGTCTCCGGAGTCGCCATTCTTTAAGGACGGGGACTTGAGGCCGTCCAGGGCCTTGGTCCGGTTGTTGATGGCGCTGCGGTGGAGAGGGCTGATCCCCGTGGGGGGCCGCTCGTCCATGGGATTAGGGCCTCCGCTCATGGCCTCATCTATCAGCGTTCGAGTCGGAAAACCGATCAGAAACGCTACGGTAGTATCGCGCCAGGCACTAAGCCAGGCACATGGGTGAACAGCGCTAACTCTTCGTTTTTTTAAGTCATGTTCACGCGGAATTTATTGTAACGTGGGTAATTAATGTTTTGATCGTTCAATTGAGTCTTCCGAGGGTTTTACGAAAAGCGACGAGTTCGGTAAACGACATAATGAAACTAAACGTCAATTATCGCGATGTATACACACGCGGACCGCGACCCACCGGCACTATCAGCTATGGCGCACTGACACCGAGCGTGAGTACTGACTGAGGACTGAGTCAACAATATTATTTGCCGCGCGGAATGAAGCAGATTGCGCTGATTGAGCTCCGAGCAGCGCTTGACGCTGACGGACGACGGCGACGGCACTTTCCGCGCTGTCTGACTCCGCGCTCCGTAATTTACCGCGCGGTAAAAAGCCACCTGTATTTTTAAACCATCTAAACACAGGTAAATAACATTTACGAAGTACATCATGCTCAATTAATATTCGTTTTCGAGTGTTTATTAAATCAACAAGCCGTACCGTCGAACAATAATTTTATTGTTTAACGGGGATTCCGTCAAAATAATGCAAATTATTTCGAGTACAACACAAAGCGTTCGCGTGTAAACAACTAAAAAAATAGCATTTCATTTGCGACTTCACGATTATTTACAAATTCTTTTTTATTGGCAATAAATCGATAAATTAAATTATATTCGTGTAATCTTAAGGATAAGTAGGTAAGTACCTACTCGTAAATGCCTTTGAAAATCAACATTACTTTCTTGGAACTAGAATTTATAATAATGAATGCCACTTTCAAATATGCATGTTTTGTTACGATTTATTTATTGATAACATTGAATTCCCATTGAACAAATTCTTTAACAATATATTTTTATGGGCTCTTGACAAGGGTCTATAATCTATATAGTTGAAGTACCAGCCACTTGTGTAAAAAAAACTGCAACTCCTAAATATAGGCAATCTTACTAGCATTTACCCTTCAGGAATTTATTTTTATAAAGTGGTTGTTGATTTGTAAAAAACTAGGTAAGTACCTAAGTGTCTTTTCAGGGCCTGTGTTCACTTTATTTATCATTAAAAAGAGTCACGCAATCTCTAAATGTGAAAATGATCTGTATTTGAAAAATAACTCATATTATAATTAACTAACTAACTAACCATCACGCCGTTTTCAGCAGGGGTAGGCAGAAAGGACGGACCGTCAAACAACTCGGTCTTGCTTTATTCACTTTCAATGTTTATTCACAACAACCTTGCTTTATTCACTTTCGTTTCTTATGTACATATTCCCTTCTATATGTTTGTTATACTGATTGTTGATATGGCTCGATTCAAGTACATGATATTTGGTTAAGTTTTTATTCTTTTTTTTTACATGAATACCGCACAAGAGTCCCAACTGCTCCCATCTGGAGCCAGTGGGACTATGGCATCCCCAGTTGGGGTATGTTGTGAGGCTGAAGGTAGTGGGGAGGGGAAGAAGATAGGGAAGAGGAAGGTGAGAAAGTACCTGGCTATTCAGATTTGGTCACCAAACACGGCTAAAGCCATTTCAAGCAACGTTTCAATTCCGAATGGTGGTCTTACACCAGGGCGATACTGAGAGTATGTTCCACTCTGGAACGTGCCGCAAATATACTATATATTATTTTAAATTAATAAATTGTGAAATAACACAAATTAATCAAATAAAATTTATTTGCCACACCTGGTTTCGATTCTGTGACCTTACCGCTGCACTACGCCAGCCGCCACTTGATCGTATCAGATTTAATTTTTTTTTGTCCTGGAAAAGTTCATATACCTAACAGTGATCTTTGAAGTCACATTACACAGTTTTCCAATCTGGAATTTATACATACTCGCAATTTACGGCTTGTAATGTCATTTTTACATGAGCTGAACTATGTACCTATCTACTAAACAGAGAGGTAGATACTTTCAGTATTGCCCTGGTGAAAGATCATATGAAATGCCTATATCCTTATTTGGTGACCAGATCTGAATAGCAAGATACTTCCTCACCGTCCTCCTTCGCCAAGCCGTAAATAAAAATATGATGGGGTGCCTTTTTTGCTAGTAGAGCTTGGTGATTACTTGATTAACTGGTCAGTAATGTACAACCGGCGGCCCAGGAGCCCATTCGGGTCTTTTCATGCGGCCCACTTGGCAAAATAAAATAGTAAGACACTATTGAAATATTATAATAAAAGTGGGTTCATTGTTTTTAATTAATTTAAAAGATAATACAGACTGATTTCTGATTTCAAGTGATTTTTGCCAAGAACTATTATCTAATATCCAAATTGTTAAATATAAGTTACTCAACAGTAAAAAAAGTATTTTATTTGATTTTATTTAAATATATTTAAATGGTCCGATAAATAACAATTTGGACAGCAAAATTATCATGGATCTCTAATGTATAAACATTTAAAGTAAAAGGCCGCCGCCTACATCAGAGTATACGTAAAAAAAAATCACATCAGAGCGGTTAAAGGTTAATAAAGATAGAGGGCCTGATGGAATACCTTCTTTGGTATTGCAGAGATCTGCTGCTGAAATAATTTTGATGAAGCTTTTTAAAATGTCCCCGGCCTGTCATTCATCCTATTCCAAAGAAGGGAGACCTCTCCAACCCGGCCAACTACCGCCTCGTAGAGATCGCGTCTATTCTATCCAAAGTGATGGAACGGTAAACTGCTTAAATACATCGAGTAGAACCAAATTATTAACAACCGTCAATACAGATTCTGGTGGAACTTTGATAGTACACAACTGCTGACCCTGTACAAATCGCAAGTGCACCCACTTTTGAATTTGGCAGCCACCTTTGGTCTGGAGCCCCTAAATACCTGAAAAAACTCTGTGCAGAAATGGGCAGTCCGTTTGATAGATTCCTCTATCTCAAATGGATCATTAGAACACAAGCATCACATAGGTATTCTGTCATTGTTCTACTGGTATAAAAATAGAGGATGCTCCGAGAAACTAGCGTCATTGATGCCTTCGGCACCGGTGCATAGTCAGAAACATGCCAAATACACAGTTGATATTTTTCATATGAGAACGGGTTGCTTCTATGACTCGTTCTTGAGTTCAACAGCTCGGCTGTGGATCAATTTGCCGGCCTTTACCTTTTCTCCCACCTACAACAGGGTCTCTTCTAGACCCATGTACATTCCTTAGTCGCCTCAAAAAGACCCAACACACAGCATTTAATCGCGTTCCGAGCGATTTAAGCTTTAAACGCGCATAACTTCCGAACGACTTCACAATATTGGGTAATTCTATTTTTTTGTCTTCGTAACTGTCAGGACAAGGTTTGTATAAAACTACTGGAGAGCTCTGGCATTATAAAATTCTTATAAAAAAATTGCAATAGGTGGCACGCGAGCTGTTTGAAAACTTTTATAATGTACGGTAGGGGGGAGGTGGGAGAACTCGGGTAGGGGGTTCGTGGGAGAGAAGGGGGAGGGGAACCAGGGTGTGGGGAGGGGAACCTGAGAGGGAGGAGTGAAACTCGGGAGGGGGGTTTGACGGACGGGGGAAGGGGGGGGGAGTGGAATGGGGAGAGGGAAGGTGGAGGTCGCGGTGTAGGAATGCGAGAGGGGAAGGGAACATGGGAGGGGAAGGGGCGGCGGAAGGGGAACGGGAAGAATGCAGGGAGAAACAATTTCTTTATTAAATGGCATAGCAATGCATGCCGAGTACCAGCTAGTAATATAATAAATACGAATAACTACAAATGCGCATCGCATGAGTACAGTTGCAATATAGTTGTGAATATAATCAATATGGCCAAGTCAACATTAGTTTCCAACTAAGCAGTGCCTGTTCTAACAAACTAATCATTAATTGAATGCAAAATTACAGTTGTCTATTTATTAATAATTTTTGTTATTCAGTACAAAATATTAAAAATCGGTGCTTAGCAACGCTATAGAGACATTTGCATTTCATTATCTCTCTGATTTTTCATTATATCAGATAGAAAATAATTAGTTTTGATCCCAAAAAATATAAATATTTGAAAATAAGTATATTTGATTACGTAATAAATAAACTGCCAGTAAACCATAGGTTATTTAGATAAATAAATAGGATATAAAAAATCTCTTTTGTGAAGGCTCCAGTAACCAAGGTAAACAATAATATTTGAGATTAATTTGTAATATATTTTAAAGGTAAATTTAATTACATATATTTTATTTTGATAGCAGTATTTTAAAATATAATATATTATAGATTTGTAACGTTGAAAGGTAAAAGATTTAAATTAAAATATTTTATTTGGGCATTTTGAAAATTATTTGTTGACAATTGACAATTATCGGTAACGATAGTTGCTTGGTTACTGGAATGTAGGAACTAATAATAATAATCATTTTCGTGTTGTTTTGTAAATTGATAATATGTCATTTACAACCAACCGAAATGAAGAGCGGTCTGTTATGTCATCTACACAGATGAACAATGATAGTCTGAGACCACCAAAAACAAAAGCAGGTATTCCTAGGCAGCGTATGAAATGGACGAACGATGTCAATATGTTCATCGTTCGTTCATATTTTTATGTAACTTAATTAGAAACAGATATGTTATTGTATAGGAAAAAATTACATTTAATTTTCTCACAAAATTATCCGATTGCCCAAGTAAACGAACAAAGATTAGCAGACCAAAAGAGGGCAATTTTCAAAAATAATTTAATTCCTGTAGTAACATTAGATCAGATAAAAAAGGAAGTAGCAGATAGATTGCAATTAGAAAATAATTTAGAACAATTTAATACGAGTAGTAATGTTATATCAGATACATTGAACGTAGATAGTTCAGATAATATTCTAGTCGAAGAATCCAATGATATTACAGTAGACTCAAATAACTTAGACGTTATTTATAATCTTAGGGAAATCAACATTGCAAATTTAAACTTACTAGATGAAAATACTATAGAATTAGCTAACTTACTTCATAATAATATAAATAGATATATAGATATAGAGCCCACAGTTAGACCAAAATTACCAAAATTACATACGTCAAAGAAATTATCTAAATTAATTTCTGAATTAAATAATATAATTTTACCAAAAATTATATTTGATGACATTAGTTTTTTAGATCTTCATACAATAGTGTATGCTAGTGCTATCACTATATGTAATAAGTTAGGAGTTAAATTAACGTCTTCTGATGATAGATCATATAATTATAGAAATCCAGAATGGCAGAGTAGATTAGAAAATGATGTAGTATTTTTAAGAAGTAGCATAGCTAGAGTAATAGAGTATAAAAACGGAAATAGAAGTAGGAATATTTTGAGACATGTAGATGTAATTGGGAGAAAATTTGGTTATAGCATTGGTAGTAATAATAATGAAAATATAATCAATGATTTATTAGATTTGATAAAACAAAAATTAGGTGTAAAAGCTAGTAGATTAAAAAGATATAATTATACGTATAATAAAAAAAATAATAATAGATTATTTCAGAAAAATGAGAAAATATTTTATTCCAAACTTGACGATAAACAAAATATTATTTCGAATAATAATAATCCGTTGCCATCTGAATCAGATATGCGCGATTTTTGGACAAATATTTGGAGTAAAGATATAAAACATAATGAGTCAGGTCCGTGGATAGAAAATGAAGAACTCAATTGTTCAGACATTGAACAAATGAGTTTTTCTGATATATCGGTTGAATTGTTAGCCAAAATTATAAAAAAATACTCATAATTGGAAAGCCACGGGTTGCGATTGGATACATAATTTTTGGTATAAACGTCTGACTACTTTACATCCCCTTTTGGCAAAAAATCTTTCAAAATTTGTCAGAGAACCTCAAAATTTTCCAAATTTTCTAACTAAGGGCATTACTTATATGTTGCCTAAAAGCGAACATATTAATAATCCCTCTCAGTATAGACCCATTACATGTTTACCGACAATATATAAAATTTTAACCTCTTGCTTGACAGATTTAATATACACTCATTTAGATGAAAAAAATGTTTTATCTGAACAACAAAAAGGTTGTCGCAGAAAACATATGGGATGTAAAGAACAATTAGTTATTGATTCTGTAATTCTAAAACAGATTCAAACCCAAAAACGTAATTTACATATTTGTTATATAGATTACCAAAAAGCTTATGATAGTGTCCCGCACTCGTGGCTGATAAAAGTTTTAAATATATACAAAATTAACCCAATTATTATTAGCTTTTTGGAAAAAATTATGGCATTTTGGAATACCGATTTGCTTTTGAATTTGAAAGATAAGAAAATTATAGTACCGGGCATTTCAATAAAAAGAGGGATTTTTCAAGGAGACTCATTGAGTCCTCTTTGGTTTTGCTTAGCATTAAATCCTCTATCTAAAATGTTAATTAAAAGCAAGTTTGGAATAAAAATTAAAGGTAATACTAGAGAGATAAATATAATTTCTCATTTATTATTTATGGATGATTTAAAATTATATTCGAATTCTGAACCAAATTTAGAGAAAATGATTAAAGTAGTTAAAAATTTTTCAGATGATATTAAAATGACTTTTGGTTTAGATAAATGTAGAACGATCCATATAGAGAAAGGTAAAATTGTAGATGGAGACGAGGGTATATTTAGAAATTTCAAAATTGAAAGTATGAAAGGGGGTGAGGTTTATAAATATTTAGGATATCCGCAATCAAATAGATTAGATCATACTAGTATTAAAAATGATATTAGGATTAAATTTAAAACTAGGATCAGAAAAATTTTGAAATGCAATCTATCTGCTAAAAATTTAGTAAAGGCGATAAATACTTGGGCAATTCCTCTATTAACTTACTCATTTGGCATAATTAAATGGTCTAATACAGATTTAGATAGCTTAGAACGATTAATTAGAACTACATTAACAAAATTTCATTGCCATCATCCAAATTCAGCTGTAGAACGAATTAATTTACCCAGAAATTTAGGAGGTAGAGGTATAGTCAAAATAACATCTTTAAAACATAATCAGGTAGAAATGCTAAGAAATTTTTTCCATAGGAAAGCTGATAGTTCAGAAATGCACAAAATAATATGCAAGGCAGATAGAAATATTTCACCATTAAATTTATACGACGAGAATGCCAGCATTCTTATAAATACCAACCAGGAATTATTAGATTCCTGGTCAAATAAAATTCTTCACGCAAAACACTTCAATTATCTCAACCAAACATATGTTGACAAATTTTCGTCAAACAAATGGTTGAGTATTGGAGAGTTGAGCGCAGAAATAGAAGGCTTTATGCTTGCCATACAAGATAGAGTTATTAATACTAAAAATTATAGGAAGCATATCATCAAAGATGCAAATCAAATTGATGATTTATGTAGAAAATGTTTGGCTTTTCCGGAAACTATAGAACATATTATATCGGGATGTTCTGTATTAGCGCCGTCCGAGTATACATTTAGGCACAATCAAGTTTTAAAAATAATTCACCAAAGTTTGGTAATTAAACATAACTTGATTGACTGCCGTAATGTACCATATTATGAAATAAAATTTATTATGATAAAACTATTCTGACAGACAGAACAATTAGTCATAATAGACCCGATATAGTTTTACATGACAAAATTAAGAAAATAACTTATATCATTGATGTCGCTATTCCAAATTCTTGTAATATTCAGAAAACTGTTTCTGAAAAAATAAGAAAATATACAGATTTAGGAAATGAAATTAAAAGAATTTGGCATTCTCAGACTATAAAAATATTACCATTTGTTATTTCGGCTACTGGCATTATACCTAGCTCTCTCATTCAAAATTTAGGCGTATTAGATTTGTCAAAAAATTTGTACATAAAAATGCAAAAGTCGGTCATTTTAAATACATGTAGGATTACGAAAGATTTTTTAAATATTTATATTGAGGGATCAGTAGGAAAATATCTGGAGTCGGTGAAATATTTTCCCATTATGTTTCTGGTGGATTGACGTATTGTTCTTGTATTGTTTTATTCTTATATAGTGCACTTACATTGCGTTAATTTACTAGATATTCATATGTGGAAAAGTGTGTGGAAGGGTTTAGTCTTTCATTTGGGAAAGATTCAACCCGGACATAAAATCTGGAGCACCGTAATATTTTTCATTTTATATGTATTAATTCATTAGTACCTACAATGGAATAAAAAATAAAATGAAAAAAAAAAGAAATAAATGCGAAAAGAAAACCAGGTAAGTAATCCATAATAAATTATTAGGAGCGATTTCTCAAATTCCTCAATTTTAAATCATTCAACATATACAATTCTTACGACGAAATCGAGAAACATTTTCGAATCTCGAAACTGCTCAATAGGAGGCTTGTCGCTGATCAGATGCTCCTGTACAAAATTATTAACTCAAAAGTTGACTGCCCGGAGCTGCTAAATAAAATAAATTTCCACACGCCGACAAAATACCCTTTTCTACATTGATAGATGCAACACTAATTCCAACCAAAATGAATTTATACAAAGGACATGTAAATACTATAATAATAAACTTGCACATATAGACACACTTGCTGACATATTCACTGCTAGTTACTGTCGTTACAGAATTTCTTTGTATTACATTCTATGTAGGTGCGAATAACACATATTCATGACTAAATTTATTGTACCTAATATTTTTATATTACTTGCGTGGCAACTTTCCCTTATCCCTCTCCTCCCCTTACCCGTCCCAACCCAAATACCTATTTCGCAGTCTATTTAAGTATTGTTTTAATTATTTTATTATTGTGTATAACATGTTTATCACTTGTTGAATTAACATCTGTATTATTATTATTTTTTAAAATTGCTGCTTAGTTCTGTTTTTCTTAAATTTTCTAGTTTACATTCAGTTACTTTTATGTTTCTAAATACCTATCTGTGAACATTAATAATTGGTCTGTTTTTTTGCCATTCTCTTATGTATATTTTCTTACTATGACTGTTTATGTTCCTTAAATAAATAAATAAATTATCAGTTGCCATTCTTAAACTTTATTTCTAATTTTGTCCTGCCTAAATTTACTACCCGTTTATTGGACAGATGGATGACAATTTACACAGTTGGTTTTTTATTATGTACTAGCGAGTTTCCGGCATGAGTTGCAATGCCACATAATAAAGAAATTGTTTCTCCCTACGTGTCCTTTCCCATTCGTCCCGTTCCCCTTCCGCCATCCCTTCCCCTCCCCCTCATGCGTTCTCCCCTCTATCTTCCCTGCTTTCCCCTCCCCTCTCCCGCGTTCCATATATTCAGTCCAGGTATATTTGTTTTCAAACACCCGCGTGCCACCTATTTCAATTTTTTTATGCATCATTTATCATATATTACAAACATTCATTTTATTATATTATAAGAACCATCAATCAAATTATAAAAAAAACAATCAATCATTTAAAATACCTGTGATTCTTGATTAGACTCAAAGTATTCAATTTTAGTTAGTATCATAGGTGAGTACTTCAAATAAATTCATTAATTTAAAGAGTTTATTCAAAAATTGAATTTTGATTGAATAAAATTGATGGTTTGCAAAATGTCATTGTCAAATTGTGACATTTTTGACGGTTTCGTAAGAGTGTGTAATGATAAAAAAACTTTTCACATGTATTGTACATGTGGATGTAATAAACCAGAAACCTTGGAGGTTGGAAAAAAGGTATTTTGAAAGTTTAAAACATTTCCTATGCTTAATATAGCAATACATAAACAACATACGTACATGCAAGCAAGCAAGCAAACATACATTCATTTTCATATATCCAGATTTTCAGGCCTAGGTATGAGAATACTTTTTCATATAATATTTGTCTCTATACCACTCGTTGGAACAGAAAGGTCATTTCTGCCCTTCGAGTCGGATGTTTACTTTCAACTGTTTTCATATTGCTTTTACTTTAAGGAATTACCGTAATAATAAAGTACCGTTGAACATCAAGTCCATTAAATTCCCTGAAGAGAGCGTTGTCGAATTGATTCGATGTTTGAAACATCAAAACTTTCTGTTGAACAGATATCATTGGTCTGTCTGAGACCTGCAAGTGGAAATTTCTTACGTAAATCGATATACTTAAAAGATTATATGTATTTTCACTTACGAGCCTCAGAGTTAGTCTAATGTTCATTAGATTTGTCCAAACACTCCACACAATGCAGATGAGAAAGTAAGTAAATACTTTAATATTTATGGAAAGGCCCAAATATATTATTATAGCCTTAGTTGGGAACGGCTCAAATGCATTGTGTGGAGTGTCTGGACGAAGCCATAGACAAAAATATATTCATAAGCAAGGTAATATTATGCAAATTAGTTAATCTTGAACTGCAGTGGAAGTGAGCTACGGAAGCAGCTAATCTAGATGATTGCAGAAGCCTTGTAGGGAACCTTGAATCATTTAGAATTAGACGAGTGAATGGTGACCCCTCAACTTGGTTTCGCAGCACTTCAAACTTCTCTCTTAAACTTATACTTGCTAGGTTAGGTTAGGTTTGTCAGTCAACCTACTGTATCATATTTTGAGAAAATAAAAAGTTGAATAGGTACTCTAGCACCCTTTTTACTGAATATTCACCTTACCTGTAACTTGATGAAAAAGGGCGAATCCTCACTTCTTAAAATATGCTTCCCATACTTAAATTAAATACTTCTTCTTCTTTGTGTGCCCTATCAGGTCCCCCCGATGTTGGCGATCACTCTTGAAAATGTATCTGTCTCGCGCTGCCTGGAATAGCTCCTCCACACTTCTAATGCCGGTCCACTCTCGTATATTTCGCAGCCAAGACATTTGTCTCCTACCAGGCCCTCGGCGACCTTCTATCTTGCCTTTCAATATTAAATGGAGCAAGTGATACTTCTCCCCTCGAAGTATATGACCCAGATATGAAATTTTCTTGATTTTTATTAATGTAAGCAGTTCCCTATCAGCTCTAGCCCGCCTGAGAATTTCTGTGTTGGTGATCATGTCGGTCCATGGGACCTTGAGCATTTTCCGGTGAAGCCACATTTCAAGGGCCTCTAACCTGTTCATGGTATTTATTTTCAAGGTCCATGTTTCACATCCAGATTTAAATGCAGAGAGATTTAAATACCTCGGCAGTATTCTCACGGAGACCCTTGACCCAGATATAGAGATTAGATGCAGAATTGAAGCAGCAAGAACGGCGTTCAGTAAAATGAAATCCCTCTTCTGCAATGGACAATATCAGCTTAAAATTAAGGTAGAGAATGCTAAACTGCTATGTGTGGTCGGTCTTGCTGTATGGATGTGAAACATGGACCTTGAAAATAAATTAAATACTCCAGTACTTAAATTTGAATGTCGGGATGGGCTGTGTTTGCGACTATGAGATTGATAGGAAAAAATAAAACAGTGCTTATTTTATAATTTGATTTTATTTTATTACAAAGCAATAATATCACATAGGATTTAAACAGAGCAGATTACATTTTCCTAAATTTTGAAAAGAAAGATCGAGTGTTAATTTTTCAAAAGAAAAATCGAAAAGAGATTTTAGTAGGAAGAACTGGATTAAGTCTGCTAACAGTAATTTAATGAACACACAGATTCCCCGCCACTTCTCGAGAGGAGGAAATTGCGCCTCGCAGTTAGTATAAAAAGGAAATAAATTATTTTACAAAGTAGACACAATCAAAAAGCCAGTCTTATTACGAACAGTGTTTTTGTGTAATTTTACAAAGCTTATGAACAATATTTGGCGAGATGATTGTTTATTTGATTGATGGCGAAGAGTGAAGTTTGTCACTCTCTGAGGACAGGTTAGTGTAGTTTTAATTCAACTTTTCGGAAAATACTTTCTTTAAGTCAGTCCTCAGACATTGCAGCACCTTGTGCATTGGAAATAACTAATACGTCTAATATAAATATTACACAACTTCACTTTATACAGCATATTATTATATAAAATACATAATGGATTATTTTGTAAATGAATAAACTATTTAAAACAAAGTCTTCCGGAGGCTCGCTACTTTAAAGCTAAGAACACTTCAGTTGGAGAGTAAAATTAAAGGCAGTATATAAATGGACTGGGATTGTACAAGAACATGTCCGTCACAATGGCGAAGGAGGAAATCATGAAAAGTCACTATTAAAGAGTTAGCTAAGAAGCCCGCCACCCAAGAGATTTCCCTCGTCAGTTAAACACGTTTATTGGTCTTATTCTCGCACAAGGAGCCCCCGGAGGAGATGTTTGTCATAAGGACCAGCCCAGAGTTACAGAGCTACAGCCACTGACTGTCACTACTATACTGCTACTGTTCTATAACTCTCTATCATAGCTCTGGGCTCTCTTTATAAGTATTATGAACTAGAAATACATTTCGTCGTTGTTATAATATACACAACAGTAAGAGCACCATTATTGCACATGAATATTGCTTTTAATTTTACATGTGCAATAGTAAGTATATAAAAAAATTCGTTGTATAGAAATATCGGGCCGGCCGGCCATCGGGATTCTTTCCTCGAGACGGACGGGCCCGAGGCAGTAAGGGTACATAATTTATTCTATACAAGTCGTTGACTTTCGAAGGTAAAAATCAGATAGGAATAAAAACGTCTTCTCAATTAAAATTAGTGGACGGATTAATCACATTAAGAGAGGCAGTGAGATGAAAACACTAAAACTAAGATGGCGAGCGCTTCTGTCTCGCACTATTCACAATTCATAATATTACATTGTCTCATTATTTCTATAAATCACTAGAACAGGCTTCAAACACAACAGCGCAGGAGAGCGAATCGCAATCGTGTCGATTGCAAATGATGTACGTTGCACCAGAGTAATTGCGTTGTTTATTGTGTGTTGCGGCGTGTTTAATTATTAAATGTCTTATATAGTAGGTAGTTATTGATATAGTGGTCAGTGTTGGGGAGGGAGCGTGAGGTAGTCCTGGTGCGGCTGCACGAAGAGTGGGTTGGGGAAGTCGGGGGGGTGGGGCAGGGGGCCGGGCGCGGGGGCCGTGCGCCGCCAGCCCAGCAGCCAGCACGACACGGCGGCCGCCACCGCCACCAGAGCCAGCAGGGCTGTCAGCGCTAGCGCCACCACCAGCCACACCAGCGACACGCATATGTCCTCGTTGCGCAAACTCGAAGGCGCTGCAATAATATATAACATTATGTAGTGAACTTTATAAATATGCAAATTCTGCATGTTAGTTACTTTGAAATTGCAGTGCGAAGTACTTATTCGAGTCAACATAAGATATTTTCTATTCTTTAGGTTGTCTATGGCCTACTTGATAATCACAGATACGAATATATATTAGAAGACTAAATTTCTAATCATTAACAGCTGTTTTAAAGTTTTATTGGAAAAATATTTTATAGAACAGTTAATCCCCGAAATAAATGATTTTTTGAAACAATTGTTTGAAAAAAAAACGAAATGATGTGGTGGATTAATAAATTTAAGACTATGTAGTTAGATAATAAATTATTGCGATGGATAAAATGGCATACCTTCCGTAGGATCTGATATCCTGGCAGGGTCTCTCCTCTCGAAGGTAAGGATGGCATTGGAGTGGATGGTAATCTCCTCTCTCAGCTGGCCATCCAGAGTCTCTGGCAGCGCCAGGTCTGTGGAAGTCGGTATATCCTCCGCCGCACGACGCCTTCTTCCAAACGCATCATAACCGCGACAGTTGACCTGAGAATAATGATGTTCATGTTTGTACAAATAAAGGACATGTGAGAAGGAAGATTTTAATTTTTTTTTTTTTAAATGAGCTCCACACAGGGATGCTGTGTGGAGGGCATTTTAGGACGTTCACATACAATCTATCTCTGGGACTACTTTATGTAATTATCGTACAAGAGTTCCTACCGTCAAGTACCAGTGGGACTATATCAACCTTTGGGAAGGTAGAGTGGCTGAAAAAAGGGTGATGGGCAAGAGATGGGAAAAAGGAAGTATTTGGCTGTTCAGATCTGCTCACTAAACAAGGAAGCCATTTCAAGTTACTTTTCAATTTTGAATGGCGGCGTCTCACCAGGGCGTTACTTAGAGCATCTATCACTCTAAAATGAGGCGCACATATTCCGTAACTAAATTGCATTTCAAATAACAATAGAAAAAAGAATATAAAGCTAAAAATGCCTTCCATACAAATTTGAATGGAAACAAATGTTCCTTTTAGCCCAGTGTTCCGTCTCACTCACACTTGTCTGAAATCGTAGATCTCCATCCCATTTAAATTTCGAAAATACAGTGTTCTATAGAATTATAGGCCCAATTTGGCCCTATAATTGGATTAAGAAACACACCCACAAGACTTCTTGTGTTATTCTTTATTATGTGGAAATAAGCATAGATACAAATAAAATACCATTTAATTAGCCCATGCCAGGCTTTGTTTGAACCCGCAACTTTTAGGCCCAAACCGAAAGAGCTTGCTGCTCTGCCACAAAGATTTTCATAGATCTACTGGTTAAAATACAACAGTGCAGATGAGGTTAAAAAGGATTGTGAGTTACCGGTTGGCATTTTCCAAAGCAGACCCTGATGTTACACTGGAATCTGATGTTGTCACTGCTGGGGAACTTGAAGGCATTAAAGCTGGCTAGGAGGGACTGCATGTCGCTGCTCCTCTCCCACTCCCCGAATATGGTCGGGTCCGTGGCACAGCCATTCTCATCTGTTACTATGTACTCATTCTCCACATTGTCTTCCATTGTCTTGGCCACACAGCTCCTGGCGAAACCTCCATAAATGGCTGGAAAATAAAATCGTTGAATTATTTTCAAACATCTCAAATAACCAATATAATAACACCCCCCATACACATAAGCCCTGCTTATTTATGGGGGTAATTAATTAGTGTATAAAATTTATTTATAATTTATGTATCTTTTGGACACAAACAAATAAAAAAATGTTCATAAAGAAAGAATCATCATCAGAATTCATCATCATTTCATTGCTTAAGCTCTTCAGCAAAAGTATTGCAATAACAAGATAATATTTGAAAATCTCCTAGTACCACCACAGTAAGCGGAAAATGTTGCGGACTTATTCAGCCCAGGAATCGAACGTGTGACGCCTGGGTGGGACCCGAACGCGATGCCAACTCAGCCATTGACCGGACATTAAGCATTCCAGAAAATTTTTTAATTTGACCATCATAATTAAACATCAGTTTCAGGGAATTCAAATGTAAAATTGTCTTCATTTTGAAATTAGGAAGGTCCCCGTTAAATGTCGATGCTAGGTCTGTTTCAGCTTTTGGACAATTTTTGATTGGCAAAAAAGCACAACAGTTATGTTTGTTGATCACAATTTAACAGAGAGCTGAAACGGATCTAGAATCAGCGTTCAACGGATCCTTTTCAAACGTCAAAAAAAAGACTCTGATTGGCTATTTGATTACAATGTTACATTTATTCTGCCTAAATGCATGGATTATGTAGGTATGTATTATGTGAAGTGATCTTTCAACAATGTTAAATACTTACTTGAAGGTTGCACGTCCACCTGCAGCATAAGGTTGTCGCCGATTTCGGCGGAGTTGATCTCCTGTCCCGTCTGGGTGACGATCCTCATGGAGCAAGTGGGCGGCGGGCCCGTGTTGGCGATGGTGCCGGCTGTGGTCAGCATAGACACGTTGAAGCCCAGTGTCACGTTCTGCTCGCCAGTCTGGTACACGCACTTGATGTGGTAGGCCTGGGCCTTGTAAGTTACGAGCTTGGGGTGTTTCTGGATGACTAACACGAAGCTGGCTTGACCCTGTAGACAAAAATTATATTTTATATTAGGTCATGTCATTCTGATTAGCATTCATTTAGAAGAAAGGTAATAATGTGGCTTTGGATAATCGCAAGAAAGATGCACGATGAAGTGAAATAATATGTTTATTATAAAAAAATATATGTAAAAAAATAATAGCTAAATTAATGTAACAAAAAGAGGTACTTTTTATCTTAGTAGATTATCAATTGAACGCAAAGAAGGGAAAACATAACTTGAGAAGAAAAGTAAATTAGGAACACATTTATAGAAAGGTTGTGATTTTTACAGTATTGTGCAGTGGAAATTTAGTAATTACTAAGATGGAAAGATTTATTTAAATCCACCATGTGAAAGGTGAACCTTTTGTAAATATGCAATGACAGCTTTTTATAATTTTATTTTGTCCATATTACAATGTTACTGCAATTGGATAGGAGTTGAATCTGACCCTCAAAGGTTATCTTTTTATTGCTTATGTTATTGTAATGTATTACTAATTGGGCGGGTTATTCTACCAATAATAATATGATTAAGAAATTGACAGAATTCCAGAAGCTATGTAGGGGGCCGTCCCAGACAAAGCAACTCTGTAGAGAGGCTATGGACAGAGACCGCCAAAGTAACGCAGGACACCTGGAGGGGCCTTGTTGAGGCGATGTGTCCCCGACCCGGAAAAATGAAATAAGATCTAGGAAAACTTACATTGACATGGACAAGTCCGCATTCTCCAAAGTGAACCTTGAATGTCTCGGTTCGGGGCGGGGAGTCGGGAGGCAGGGTGACGACCCTGCGACACCGTCCCTCCTTGCTGTGGCCTTTGACGTACAGGACCCCGTTGAAGCCACTCTCGGCGATGTGGATCTCCACGCTCACGCCGTCGGCCAGGCAGCCCACCACCATGTCGGGGCGGGGGAAGTCCGTGCGGAATGGAGATGTATGGTCTGGATTGGTAACGGACGTACATATTAGAATTAAGATACAAAACAATCTTACTTAAATGAAAAGTTCTTCCTAATAATATGTAAAACAAATAAACTCTAATCGATGACACTGACTATGCACTATGCCTTTGTACCAAACATTACACTAAGGATGAGTGATTATTTCAGTTTTTTTAAGCAACTGGCTTACAATGATATAATAACAGAACTTGAATAGAACTTAAGCAGAACGTGAAAATTAACTTAAAATATTTGATGAATTGTTAAAATTTTTCAAAACAATCCGTCCTAAGCAAAACCCCTAACCCCGACGCTTGTGACGTCACAATCCCATTTGCCAACCACGGGCCGTTTTGATTTTGTCAGTTTTAGATCGTTTTTAAAATCAGTAATATTGAATGAAAACATAAAAACCAAACATTTTTAGTATTTCATACATTTTCAACAGAATCCCTCGTTTGTGAAAATACCCCATTGAATGAATTGTAATATGAAATATAACGCTCTGAAAATGTAACTTACTGCAGTAGAGTTCTGGGTTTCCAGTATATCCGGTGATGCACTGACAGACGGCTTGATGGTTGGTTGCATTGCACAAAGCATTCACTCCGCACCTCTTGATGTTGCAAGGGTCGTCACACATCTCGGTTTCCTTGTTACAATATCTGTGGTCGGGGCAGTCGCTGTCCGTCACGCACTCGGGTTCAGCTTCTCTGACGCAGTTGCCATTGAAGTCCAGATGGTAGCCGTATTCTAAGGGGCAGACGCAGACGCCTCTCTCGTCGATGATCATTCCACGCTCCAGGTCACACACGCAACGGCCTCTGTCATCGATCTTAAGTCCCTTGTCTGCGGAGCATGGGGCGCAGTCACCGTTTTCATTCAGCGCTGATCCTGGTAGGCAGACACAGTTTCCTGTTTCGTCTCGTACGAAGCCTTTGTCAACACGGCACAAGGACACTAGAATAAATAAAAGAAATGTCAATAACGATAAAATAAAGAATAATAAAAACAATAAGATGGAATGAATAAGTTGAAAACAATAAATAAATGATGAATACATACTTTTGTCGCATTGTACTGCTGCATTTCCTTGGAATCCAGGAATGCATTCACAGATCATAGTGCGAACTGGCAGGGTGTCGAGGACTTTGCAAAGAGCATTAACTCCGCACGGTTTAGTTTCAGCGCAGGGGTCTACGCACTCTCCAGTAAAGCAAGCTGTTCCTGAAGGACAGTCATAATCGCTCTTGCATCTAGGTTCTACATCCCTGCTGCAGCCGACTGCTACGTCCCCATTGAAGCCAATTGGACATGAGCACTCTGCCTTGTAGTTGTATACCTTACATTCCATGGGCGAATCGCAAGGATTGCTGACCACACAAGGGTTCTCGCATTTGTTGTTGATGCAAGCTTTGTTGGTGGGGCATTCACTGTCGGACCTGCATCCGACAAGAACACAAGCTACATTCGGATTACCCATAAAACCGGGCGGACATTCGCACACGGCACGATGGTTGATGCCATAACACTTAGCTTCGTTTCCGCAAGACGTTCCATCTGGGGAGCAGACTGGTAGGCATTGTCTGTTAACGCAAGCGTGTTGACCGGAACAGTCGGTGTCATGACGGCATCCTATTTGAATACACTCAATGTCTGGGTTTCCTTCGTAGCCTTGTTTACATGTGCAGACTGGTTTGTGATTTTTAATTCTGCATTCGGCATTCGGACCGCAATTACATGGGTTTCTACAAATGCTATTGATACAAGCGGTATTCGGTCCACAATCGTCATCTGTAATACATCCACCAATAGTGGCAATTGGTGTTGTTGGTTTGCAAGTTCCGCTTCCACTGCTAACGTAGCCGCTAGGGCATACGCAGATCATAGTTCTAACTGGCAATGACGGAACCACTTCACACTCTGATGGTCTGGTGCAAGGTTCTAGAACGGTGCAAGGGTTTTGGCACTTGTTGCTGAGGCAGGCCATTCTGGCGGGACAATCTCCATCTACAGTGCACTCGGGTCCTGGTAACGCCCTACATTCTATGTAAGGATTTCCAATCATTCCTTCGGGGCATTTGCACATGGGGATATGGTTGTTAACGCGGCATTCTGCACGAGTCGAGCACGGGTTGTCATATATGCAGGGGCTAATACATTGGCTGTTGATGCATTGCCTGTCAGACGGGCAGTCACTGTTACTCTGGCAGCCGACAACGTAGCATCTGTCATGCGGATTTCCTCGGAAACCACTCAGACATCTGCACTCCGCCTTGCTTCCGAAAGCGTAGCACTCAGCGTTGGTTCCGCAAGGATCATTGACCAAGCATGGATTAATGCAGTTACCATTGATGCAGGCTTTTCCAGAGTCACATTCAGAGTCGATTCTACATCCTACAGTGCGACAAGCGACATTAGGATTTCCTTCAAAACCGTCTTCACAAGAGCAAATTGGTCTGTGATTTTGGACAAAGCAAGATGAATACAAGCCGCAATTGCAAGGGTTCTTACAAATACGGTTAATACAAGCCTCTTGAGAAGGACAGTCGTTGTCTGAAGTACAGCCCGGAGGAACTGATGTCACCACGGCTCTGCACTCTCCAGCGTTATCCGGCACCCAGCCTTCGGGACAAGTACAGACCATTGTGCGCACTGGAATACTATCCAGGACATCGCACCTGGCGCTCTTGGCACATGGAGTTAATTCACGGCACGGGTCAACGCATTGGTTTCTGATACAAGCCAGTTTACTGGGGCAGTCATAGTCCATCTTACATTCGGGTTCATCTGTGCTGAGGATGGGAATACGTTCACAGAATGACATGGGATTGCCATTTGGAAGTTGATCAGGGCATTTGCATCCCACCGCATGGTTTTGGACGAAGCAGAGAGCATTCTGTGCGCACGGCGTATTGTATGAGTTGACACACGGATTGACGCAACGGTGGTTCAAGCAAGCCCTATCATTTGGACAGTCGGTGTCGGAACGGCATTCTTCTCTCTCGCAACGGTCATAACCGTTTCCACTGAATCCAGCGGGACATCTGCAAGCTGAGCGATGGTTTTTGCCGTAGCATTCTGCTTGGATCGAGCACGGACTATCAATGAGGCATGGATTTACACATTCCCCATTGAAGCATTGCTTGGAATCTTCACATTCATTATCAGACTGGCACCCAACTGCAATGAAAAACAAGCATATATTATATACAAGCATATATAAAATTAACCAAATTTAATGAGTTTTTGGACTGAAACATAATTTTTTAATAAACATTAATAAAAAAGTCAAACTCACTCTTTGTACAACCAATTTGAGGATTTCCGTAGAATCCTTTTTTGCAGAAGCAAATAGGATAGTGGTTGTTGACTTGGCACTCGGAGTTGGGTCCGCAGTTACATGGACTGGTACACAACCTGTTGATGCAATTGGCTGACAGGGCACAGTCTGCGTTGGATGTGCACTGGACGGTGTTGGCAATAGCTGGAATATAAATGTTCCATAGATGGTTACAAATAAATTTGTGGTGTTTATTAAACCGACTGTTGGTGAAAGGACTTACGTGGAATACACTCAATCTTGGGGTCTCCGGTGTAGCCGGCTGGACACTTGCAAATGGGAGCATGGTCCTGCACGTGGCAAAAGGCTCCTCGGGAGCACGGATCTCCGACTATACAAGGGTTGACACACAGTTCGTTGATGCACATCCTGTCATATGAGCAGTCATCATCACTGTAGCAATCTGGTTGGGGCGCAATCACTGGTATCTTTGGCACTGTAATTGAAGTAGGAGCATGTTAGTTAAGTAAAGGTAAAAATTAAAAAAAAGTAAAAATGGTATGTTTTGTGATTATGAAACTTACTGTTGGTGCATTCTACATGTGGGTTTCCAACATAGCCTGGTGCGCAAGTACATAAGCCACGATGTCCCTTAGGGGTACACTGGGCGTTCACTCCGCAGATATCCACCTTGCAGGCCTCTATGCAGGAGCCTCGGATACACTTATCCGTTTCTGGACAGTTGGAATCTGTGACGCACTGCGACGTTACTTGGATGATTTGCTTGCACCTTCCATTCTGGTCAATCACCGTATCCACAGGACACTGGCAGATGACTGTCCTCAGAGGCAGGGTGTTCAGCACTCTGCACTCTTGGTCGATGGTGCACACGTTGGCTATTGTGCAAGGGTTTTGGCAGCGGGAGTTGATACAGGCATTCATGGATGGACAATCGGCGTCCACGACGCATTCCGGTTTGTCAGCTTCGACCGGTTGCTTGCTGCGGGAACATTCCACGAAGGGGTTTCCAATCATTCCTGGAGGACAGACACACTTGGCCTGGTGTTCGCGGCCTAGACAAGTTGCGGAATCTGCGCATGTGTCGTCATCGCACACTGGTCGACACACTCGGTTGAGGCGATCGCAAGCTTCGTGGTCGGCACAATCCTCGTTGTACTGGCACTTGACGGATATACAAGAGATGAGCGGGTTGCCCTGAGTACCAGCTGGGCAGGTGCATTGGGCGCGATGGGATTGAATGGTGCACTCGGCTCCGCGTCCACACTGGGCGGTGCCACCGTTGCGGCAGGGATCCAAACAGTTCTCATTTATACAAGCCTTATCGAAGGGACATTCGCTGTCAGATTTACATTCCGCTGGAAAAATAAAAAATACCAATTAGTATTTTAAAATAGAGCAATAAAAATGAAATATCTCTGAATAAGCATAATGTGTTACGTTTGAAGCACTGGACTTGAGGGTTTCCTCCCCATCCATCCAGGCAGTAGCAGATTGGTCTGTGTTGTGAGACTCGGCACTCAGCATTGCTTCCGCAAGGAATGTTGGCCGCGCACGGGTCCTGACAACGCTGGTTGATACACGCCTTGTCAGAGGTACACTGAGAATCTGATTGGCATTCTGGTAGAGATTGAGGAACTAGAAAAAACACCACAATAACTTCATTTGTTTATAACTTTAAATACACTAATAATCAACTGTTTGAGATAGAATTGAAAACAGCGAATTAAATATGAAAAAGGACAAACCTGGGTAACAGTTGCTGAATGGATTTCCTACAAGTCCGGTAGAGCATGTACACGAAGCCTTATGGTTGGTAGGTTGGCATTGGGCATTGGCTGCGCAAGGATTTCCTATAACGCAAGGATTGACACACTGCCTGTTGAGGCATGTTTCCGTTTGCTGGCAGTCATTATCGCTCGAACATCCGGGTAAATCTTGAGGTGCTGAAAGTTCCAAACAAACAAGTAAATATACATTCATAAACCACGTTTCAAAGAACCTGAAAATAAATATGTATTAATGATTGTGTGTTGCTGTTTTATGAAATCTGTTTTATACGACCATACATACTTACTCTTTCCAAATATCTTTAGCAGAAATCTATATTGTACGAGGATAAAAAATGGGTAGGATCACATGGAAATAAAGTGTTCAATGTATTTACAAGTTTACAAACACACCACGTGCGAACATCGTCAGAAAAAGTATACAACATTGTATATGTACATCAGAAAAAGTTTGCAAGTATTTATAAAAATGGTGCTGAAGAAATTCTTCCAGAAGAAATACCCGAGAGAACAGTTATTACATGTTCAACATACCTAGAACTGAATATGTATCGCTGGAGTTCTACTGAATGGCTAACAAAAACAAATCATTTTGATGGTGGATTAATACTTTAAATGTAAATGTAGTTTTAGAAATGGAAACTGTGGGGCACTGTGTGTTAACATTCACCATAAATCCACAAAAAAAAATTGAAAACAAAACACAAGTTTAAAACATAAATATGTCAACAAGTTACTTGCAGTAAGCTGACCATTCAACAATGACTGAATACTTTTACAAGTTGAACAGGATATTAATGTAAAAAGAAACAGACTAAGCTTTAATCACATATCTGACAGCATTGGGCAGAAAGACATTGGATATAAATCTCAGAATCAAAATTATTAATTATATAAAAAATAAATATTGGTTAACACAGAGATGCCCGTAGTTCTATGTAAGTGTGAATGATATAAGAAACAAAGTATTGAATTTGTGTGGTACCTAGTTTGCACTCCACGTCGGCGTCTCCCACATATCCCGGGGGACAGAGGCAGGCCATGGTGCGCAGTGGAAGCGTGTCCACCACGGAGCACTCGGCCAACTTGCCGCACGGGGTGGTCTCCGCGCACGGATTCTTGCAAGCACCGCTGAAGCAGGCCAGCTTGCTGGAGCAGTCAGCGTCCATTCGACATTCGGGTTCCGCTTCAATTATGACTGTGAACATAATCAAAATAATCATAACATGAGAAATTTTCTTGATTTTTCTTAAATTCTCATGAGTCTTCCGTCACAAGGGAATCCGGGTGTAATAAATGGTAGGAAAATGTAATAAAAAGCCCGTGAAGCTGCGCATGCCACGAAGAAAGAAAAATAAATCCATAAAAAATAGGTCATGGAAAAATTACGCTTTTAATAACTTTATCGGAATTAATTTTTATTATTATTTTGTAGGTATGTATGTGCAGCTCTAAAAATACTGTTCACTACACAACCCTGCTAAATTCTAAATCAGGCCCCTAAAGTGGTCATCTCGTATTATGTATACCATATTAATAATCTTCAACAAACAAGCGGATAAGTTACAAATTGTAAAAGAACAGTATTATGTTGCACGCATTTAGTTGCTTCCAAATAATAGTATATGAAAGCATGCCCCCATAAAAATTCAAGAGGTGCTTTGGTACTAGGTTTGTATTTATTATAAAATGTACTTACTGCGTTGGCAAGATAGTGATGGGTCTCCCGTGTAACCAGGAGGGCATCTGCAGGTAGCACGATGGTTGAACACGTTGCATTGCGCCGAAGGAGCACAGTTGCACGGATCCTGGCACCTCTCGTCCTTGCAGGAGAGACTCGATGGGCAGTCATCATCCTGCACGCACTGGGGTCGCGTGCATCTGAGTTGCGGGTCGCCGCGGAACGAGTCGGGGCACACGCAGCGCGCGTGGTGGTTGCCGTCCGACAAGCACTGGGCGTTGAGGCCACACTGAGTGATGCGGCACGGGTCCACACACTCGCGGTTCACGCACGCCTGGCTCGGGGGACATTCTGAGTCGCTGCGGCAGCCGACTGTTAAAAGGTGAACATTTAGATTATGAAACAAGAACAACAGTCTCAAAATATATTACTACAATACAGATTATGTTCATCAATGAATATTTATGTATGGGGATTGGTGATGATACTGTTATGGTAGTTTGAAGATGCAAAATCAAAGAATGATAATTTTCTAACATTTTTTTGACATTAAACGAATATTTAAAACCTCCGTAGCTCCTGAAAGAAGTGACATAATGGGATGGGATGTAAATGGTTACACTGATCTACAAATTACAAATAGAAATAACAGCTTGAATTTGATGATGCCAAGGCTAACTTGGGAGTTTTGCTGCTTTCAGAAAATAGATTTTCTGTTAGATTTGACAATTTGGCTTGATTGCTGATTTTTATACATTTTGCAAAAGTAGCATTACGTAATACATTCGACAGATAAAAAAAATGTGTAAGTAGACAAATCATCAATCGGCTTTGAACAACCGAGAATTAAAAAAAAAACACACTGAGAGAAATTATTTCTATCAAGGTCAATGTAATCCTTGGGGATGCCGTGTGGAGCTTAATGTATTTGGTACTCACTCTCATAGCAGACGGAATTGGCGTTTCCAGTGTAGCCGTCATGACAAGTGCAAAGTGGCCTGTGCAATTGGACACGACAAGCTGCGTTCTGGCCGCAGGTGGTAGCAGCGCACGGACTGCGACATTGCTGGTTCATGCAAGCCTTGTCGTTGGAGCAATCGCTGTCCTGGGTGCACTCTGGCTTGGCCACTGGGGAACAGGGAACATCATTTGTTAACATTACATTTTTTTTTTAAAATTATTTATCTATAAAAAAATTTACATTGGTTTTTTTATGCCTGTCTCACTAGGATATACACTAGGTCGAGACAGGCGTATAGGTATATAAATGAATATTGTAGTTACAAGAATATTTAAGGTAAAAATACATATCACTTTGAATAGAATTAAAACAGAAAGGTGATTGGAAGGGTGGTAAACCTTTTAAAGAGAGTTATTTTATAAATTTTGGAGACAAAGTAAAGAAGTAAATTCTGCCTAATCTATTTATGGAGCTAAATTTGACAGGATTCTATTATTTTATTTTATATGGGTTAGGTTGTATGTGAATAGTTATTTCTGTCTATGTGTGATTCATTTTACATATGTTTGTAATAGTGTGGCGTCCAATACTTATAGTCCATTTTTTTATATCTTGTTTGAATTTTGTAAAGGAGTCAGTTTGTCTGATCGTAGCTGGTATTGTATTGTATAGGTTGCAAGCTATGTATTTAGAGTGTCTTTGTCCAAAGGTGGTTTTGAAAAAAGGAGTTTGGAGAAGTTCTTTGTTTTTGGTATGTAACAATTAACATTATTAACTATAATAACATTATGCGGCATGTAAGGACAGACTAGTGAAAAACTTCAAGGTATAGTTAAAACAGCCTTAAACCGGGCTTAACCTTACCTTGGCTGAACTGGCGCTTAAGATCTAATAAATAAGACAGATAGTATTCAGTACAGTGGGGACAGTAACATGAATCAAGTGAAGATTAGTTATTATAAGCAATAATTATTAGCCTGAAACACTCATCAACATTGAAAAAATCTCCCGAGAAAAGATAAATGCCGCCGACGGGACTTGAACCCGCGTCCTTCTGATATCCGGTCAACTGCTCTACCAGTTGGTAGAGCAGTTGACCGGATATCAGAAGGACGCGGGTTCAAGTCCCGTCGGCGGCATTTATCTTTTCTCGGGAGATTTTTTCAATGTTGATGAGTGTTTCAGGCTAATAATTATTGCTTATAATAATTGTTACCCTTTGTGCTATGCATAAAAATCTTGTCTTAAACATTATTTTACCAATTAAAAATAATAATGAAGATTAGTAATATGTATTACAAAGTGATCACTCACCAGGTTCCTCCATAATAGGCTGGCAGTTGATTTGAGCAGATCCAGTGTATCCGGGTGCACAGAGGCACACAGCATTGTGGTTCACAACCTACAAAATAAAAAAAATCCAAAATTAGTAAAAATTTATCAGCACGGACTATCAAAGCGGCGGAGCCCATGAAAGTTATGAGTTTATTGCGTAGGTAGGTGTATGGGTGAACAATATTGATGACACTTTACTTTTTATAATAATGATGATTTGTAGCCCTTTACACTTGTTTATTTCATTTAAGACTAACAAAACCCATAGGCAGGTGTCTCCCAATAGAGTTCTAAGTTGGTATAAACAGTGTCCTTTCCTCAGAGCCTCCGATGTGGAGTTAATGTAAAGCAAAAAAATTTAGTTTGAACTTTTATGCATGTTGTAATATGAAATAATAAGTACCTGGCACAGGGCGTTGAGACCGCAGGCTCCGCGGCAAGGGTCGCCGCACTTCTGCGAGAAGCAGGCCTTCTCACGCGGGCAGTCCTGGTTGATGACGCACTCGGGGTAGATGCACTGGGCTCTTTCGCCCACGGCGCGACACTGTCCATTGGGGCCGCACGGAGACGGATTGCAAGGGTCTGGGGTGGTCACTGGAATAATCAGAAAAGTTTAATATATAACAAAAGAAGTTAAAAAGACTGAATTATTGTATTTTATGATACAATAACTGAAGCATGGAAAAAAGAAATTGACAACAGGATCTAGGTAAACACATTCTTATGCCTCTTTGTAATCTTAAATTCAAAGTGATTTTTATGTCGGTGCGTACTTTTATTTTATTTTTTTGTTATAAACAGATATTTTATCAATATCTATAATACATTGCAAAAATATCGTTGATACAGTTTAAATATTTTTTTCTTTCTTCACTGTACACCTTTAAAAAATAATAAACAAAACACATGTATGTATGTAAATGGCACTTGTGCCGTAAATTCTAAATAAAGAAAAACATATCGACACCTACTGTTTTGATTAACACATTCCCAATAAATTTAGCTTAGTTCCCGATTTAGGTGTGTTATACCGAGATGATATTGGTAAAATACTGTTTCTAAACTTAAAAATGGTTTTAATGAAAGCGTATATACTGGTCATTCCCTATTCAATAAATAAACAAAAAGCTAGAACGAATAATATAGAAGTAAAATAGCAAAATTGAAAACACGACTCTGGATTCTTCTGAACAATCGTGTGCCTATTATAAGGTCTTCAATCAGGAAAGTTTTTACCAACCCTAAAAATATGTATCCATATATTAATATTTTTGACCAGTTAGTGGTTGAGTTTAAATTGTATCTGGTTCCCACCCGAGTGGCATGGGTTCAATTCCTGTGCTAGCTAACTCCACCACCATTTCATTAGCAAGATCTTCCACTTATAATGCTGGTTATAGGAATTTTTCAAAGATTGTCAGGTTATTCGTGGTCGGAATGTGTTATTAATTATATGTCATGATCGGGATAATGGACTTTTTGTATTCCAAACACTCGTTTCATGAAGCCATTTATTCACATATTTTACAACTGTTATTTTAATTAACACTGGGTAACAATTTAACATAGCCGGACCCCTACAAACAAACTTAGAGGCAACCTTTTATAAGAACAGTACGGAGAAGAGAGAGAGCCTTTTTTAAGACATTGACCTTTTTATATGAAAACAAAACAACAATCAAACCGGACACTACTCTGTTGATCATAAACATAAGTTAAGTCGGTAAGTGCAAATCTGTAAACCTATTGGCGGATGCTGACATAAATTGCCAGCAGCTAATCCATGATAATTAAGTACAACAAGGCACATAGATGGCGCTAATGCTCTAATTCCTAACAGAATGTTTATATGCATTCCTAAAAAAAGAAAAATGTTCAACTCACCGACAACTTCTCTACACCCTGTGAAGGGATCTCCCACGAGCGGTGCGGGACACGAGCAGATGGGGCTGTGATTCAGCGTTTGGCATAGGGCTCTGTAGCCGCACGTGCCTGGGCAGGGGTCTATGCACTTGTTGTTGGAGCACGCCTTATCCCTCGGGCAGTCGGAGCTGATGGTACACTCGGGCCGGCAGCCGCTTCCGGTGGGTGAGCCCGAGTATCCGGGCAGACACTCACAGAGGGCGTTGGGACCTGAGCGGCGACAGATGGCGTTCGGGCCGCATGGAGATGGCAAGCAAGGGTCGGATGATTGGACGGGTTCCACTGGAGGAAAAGTCACCAAGTATTAATAAAGATACAGAGATAAAATTATTTATACATTTATTGAATATCCGCATACATATAAGCATAAGAGAAATACTAGAAAAAAAAATAACAATTAGAATGGAATTTAAAAAAAAAAAAATTACAACTAATTAAGTATAAATACTTGAAGTATAAAGTAACTCCACTTGGGAGGTCCTGAAAAAAATAATTTCCCTCAGGGCCTATGTCATCTTTGGGGATGCTGTGTGGACGGTCTTTTTGAGGAGATGAAGGAGTGAACATGGGTCTTAAAGAGACCCACGTTGTAGGAGGGTGGAAACACAGAGGCCGGTCAAATGTTCTACATACGAGCCTTAGTTTTACGGAGCAGCTATGTGTACATGTACATATGTATTTTATATAACCTATGCGATCGCATTGTCAACGGATATCCAGCATATATATATATTTATATATATATGTATATTTACCTATCTAAAGCGATCATATGTTGATCCGAAACTAGGTCATTCAGGTACTTTTCTTTAGTAGATAGAAAAATTACCTATCCAAGCAACCATACATTGAGTTGAATTTGGGTTAATTCTAAATGTCTACTTATATTATGACAAATTATTTGTATAACACTACTAGCTTTTACCCATGGCTTCGCTCGTATAGTATTAGTGGGAAATTACTGGCATAATTATTGGCATAATTGTTATTATTCTTGCTATTTTGTCTAATAGAAAATAATTATTGGTTAATAGAAAATTTCAAAATTTGAGAATGACATTTCGAAAATAAAAATTCTATTTTAGAAAATATTTAAATTATAGAAATAGAAATTTATTTTAAGTACCTACTACCTTTATTAGTACTTTATTCATATTTGAATCCAGAGTAACCTAAAAAAATAAGAAAATGACAGTCCACTTCAAACGCTATGCTTTATAGCAACGTTATGCTTTTTGTTCGGAGAATAAACATTTTTAGAGATATGTAGATATTAACTACGACGCCAAAAAAGTACCCTTTTTAATCACAACAAAGCACTACTTTAAAGTCTAAAATTAAAAAAAAAAACATTGTTTCCAAGGTAACAATTTGTTTGACGTTTGCAATAACTCGATTTTGTTAGGGACAGAAAACGTATGATACATAATTTCATAACGCCACAGCTCATTCATAACACCAGAGCTTACCAATATATAAAGCCGTTGTTACTCGCAAATAATGTAGCTTTCGATTAGTGAAAGAATTTTTAAATTCCATTCGATATTTATGGCGTGAAAGAGTAAGGACCATCCAACCAACCATCCATACAAACTTTCGC
Source organism: Limnephilus lunatus (assembly GCA_917563855.2). Taxonomy (NCBI): domain Eukaryota; kingdom Metazoa; phylum Arthropoda; class Insecta; order Trichoptera; family Limnephilidae; genus Limnephilus; species Limnephilus lunatus. The sequence goes on along the minus strand of OU830598.1, from coordinate 68,660,605 downwards.
ATTTATAATATTAGTAAGAAGATTATGTACTTTGTATCTAATCTTATGTATGGCCAGCATAGTCCAGCGGTAAGGCTTTTGACTCGCAAACCGAAGGTCGCAGGATCGAATAAATTAATTGATAAACTAATGTTTAAGACAGACTTTTATGCATAGCACATTTTTTCAATGTAGATGAGTGGTTCAGGCTAATAATTATTGCTTATAATAATTGTTAAAGATATTATACTTTTAAATGATGCCAAAGCTGGAGATGGGCACCTTGTTGGGGAATATTGTGAGCTGGAACAATATGGGAGGGACTGGACAAAAAAAAACTGACTACTCAAATCAGATAATCAAACAGAATTATTTCAGTCTCTTACCAAGGCAATAAGAATTATTTCAGTCTCTTACCAAGGCAATAAGTATGAAGTTCAAATTTGAAAACCAATAAAGCAATATCGACAAAATTATTTTTAGCAAAAACAAAATTATTATTTTATTTTGAAAATCCGTGACGTTTGTAGCCCAAGAATGCTTTCCAATAAATGAATTTATCGCAATTTTATTTAGTGTACAATGTGTAAGATGTATTTGCATTTTATAATAATTACCTTTAATGGGTACGATCAGGCACTGGGTGAAGGCATTCCCGGTAGTGCCGGGCGGGCAAGAGCAGACAGGCACATGATTGGTGACGGAGCATCGAGCACCCACACCGCAGGTACCGGGGCACGGGTCTCGGCAGTGGGCGGAGATGCAGGCCAGCGGCGCTGGGCAGTCGGCCGAGCTTAGGCACTCGGGGCGGCAACCGGAGTAGGGGTTTCCCTGGTAGTCCGGAATGCACTCGCATACCGCCTGGCCGTTTTGTACCTGGAACACGTTTTGGTTGTTAAATATGCTGAAAGTAGCTAGATACAAACGACAATAATTTTTTATTTTTTTTTATTTTTAACTTTATGAGTAAAAACACAAATTATAATATTTAATTAAATGAAGACAATATTAGCGAAATTCAATCAAAATCTGAAGACAGTTTTGATTGAGTTTGATTTTTTTGTTTTCAGATTTTGATTGAGTTTCGCTAATATTGTCTTCATTTAATTAAATAAATTTTTTATTTTAACTTTATGAGTAAAACCTCAAATTGTAATATTTAATTAAATGAAGACAATATTATCCAAATAATAAAACTTTTTTGTTTTTTTTAAATTAACTCCACACAGGAGGCCCTGAGGAAAAAAAATTCCCCCAGGGACTATAGATGCTGTGTGGAGGGTCTTTTTGAGGAGAGGAAGGAATGAAAATTGGTCTTGAAGAGACCCATGTTGTAGGAAGGAGGAAACACAGAGCCCGGCAAATCGTTTCACAGCCGAGCTGTTGAACTCAAGAACGAGTCGAAGAAGCGACCCGTTCTCATGTGACAAATTTCAACCGTGTACATATATGTTGGGTACGCGTTTGGCGTATTTCCCGACTGTGCACCGGTGCCGAAGAGATCAATGACGCTAGTTCCTCGGAGCATCTTCCATTGTAATACCGGTAGAACAAGGATAGCATTCCCACCCGACGCCTGTGCTCTAAAGATTGCAATCCGTGTGTTAAGATGGGAGAATCTATCAAACGGACCGCCCGTTTTTGCACAGAGTCGAAGATATTTTTTAGGTATTTTGGAGCTCCAGAACAGAGGTGGCTGCCAAATTCAACCGTGGGGCGCACTTGTGATTTGTACAGGGTTAGCAGTTGTGTACTATTAAAGTATCTGCGGGCACTGTACAGTACGCCCAGTTTTTGGGAGGCTAACTTAACTCTGGCTCCGATGGAGCCCCCGTATCACTTAGAGTTACACCAAGCAACATACCTGGCATCTAGCGTTGGATCCACAGGGTGACGGGTAGCATGGATCTCGAGGTTCAGCTGGACGTGGCTCGGGTTCTGCATTGAACAAACAATCGTTGAATATCAAATAAGAATAAAAGGCCAGACAATAAGATACAAGTGCAAACAATTACTCATGCAATTCAAAAACTAATTCAAAGATAAAAGAAAAATGAAGGAAAGTCACAATATATAACAGAAAAAAGAAGTTGAAAAAGGAAAAAAATAGTTTCATGCAATCAATAAACAAATAAATAATATTACATTAAACACAAACAAAAAAGTGATTAGCACATTATTTTAATGATTTGATTATTTAACGGTTGACTTTCAAGGAGAATAACAATCGTATGAAGTTCATGCCTGAAATCATACGACCATTACCCTCTACTTTTAATCAAATAGGAGAAAAAAAGGGGGCTTACTGGGCTGGGGTGAACAATATCTAAATGGATCACCGACGTAATCTGGAGGACAAACGCAATTGGGAATATGGCGGACTACGGTGCACTTGGCATTAGGGGCGCACGAGCCAGGACAAGGGTCCAGGCATTTCTGGTTGATGCAAGCCTCTTGGCTGGGGCACTCTGCATTAATGACGCATTCGGGGCGACACGAGGGTGGGGCTCCCACATAGCCGGGGAGGCAAGAGCATGCGGGCGCGCGCCCACTGGACGTGCACTGTGAGTTCGGGCCGCACGGAGAGGGGACACACGGGTCTCGGACCTCTTCCGGAGGTGTTCTTGGGGGTGCTAGAAAATTATAAAACATTAAAAATACACATCCACAGCAAATGCCTTTATTGATATCTTCATTCTGGGAAACCCACAGATACAATGTTTAATGTTCGCATATGATAACACTAAACACGTAAATGGAAGTATTTTCTCTGTACTGAGCTGTAAAATATAAAGTATCTTACGGTTAGGGTAGCATCTAGAGAATGGATCTCCAGTGTATCCTGGTGGACAGTTGCAAATGGGGTTGTGGTTTACAACTCGGCATACAGCGTCCAAACCACAAGTACCGGGGCATGGATCTTGACATTTGAGGTTGGAGCAAGCTTTGTTACTGACGCAATCAGAGCTGACTACACATTCGGGCCTGCACGATGGTGGGGCTCCGATGTAGCCTAGGAGGCATGAGCAAACAGCCTGACTGTTGATTTCCCGGCACTGGCTATTCGGTCCACACGGAGATGGTTGGCATAGATGTACTTCTGGTGGAACTGAAAATCCAAAATAAATTACTAACAATTGCTATGTACCAATCATATTTCATTTGCGAGACATTGAATGATGAACTTACTCGGCACAGACTTGCAATACACAAACGGATCTCCGGTCAATGGTGCGGGACATGAGCACGAGGGCTGGTGGTTGATCACACTGCACTGAGCTCCCTGTCCACACACTCCTGGACACGGGTCTACGCACTTATTACGTACACATGCTTTGTTCTTGGGACAGTCGTAGTTCTGCACACACTCCGGTTGGCAGCCCACATATGGGTTACCGTGGTATTCTGACACGCAGGTACAGATACCATTATTACAGTTGGCATTCGGTCCACAAGGTGATGGATTGCATGGATCAGATTTCATTACTTCAACAGCTATAGAAAAAAAAAGTTTGTGGTTTAAAAAAATACATTGAACACTATTTAATTGCACAAAATTTATGAAGAAGATACTCACGTTCAGGTGGTTCAGGGTAACAATGGCTGAATGGATCTCCGGTGAAACGGGGGATACAAGTGCACATTGGAACGTGATTGTTGACATTGCAGTTGGCATTGATGCCGCATGAGCCCGGGCACGGATCTCTGCATTTCTCATTTATGCACGCCCTGTTACTGCTGCACTCCGCACTGATTGTGCACTCAGGTTTACAGTTTGGTGGGGAACCAATGTAGTTGGATAAACAAGAACAAGAGGGCCCACCATTAATATCTCTGCACTGCGAGTATGGACCACAAGGGCTGGGATTGCATGGGTTTTTGTACTCTATCAATGTAGGTTCCTTGGCTGGAGCTAAAACAAATAATTTATTAAACAAAAAATAATACGTCGAAGTGTTTTTGTTTAGAATTAAAGTAAAATAAATCTTACGAGGTATCGGGTAGCATGATGAGAATGGATCTCCAGTATATCCCTGAAGACAAGAGCAGACGGGACTGTGATAGTATACTTTGCAGTCCGTGTTCCTTCCGCAAGGTTGAGGGCAGGGATCGGTACACTTCTGGGCAATACAAGCCTTGTCAGCGGAACATTCCGAGCTCACAGTGCACTCTGGCCTACAGTATGGTGGACTACCAATGAAAGTTGGCAAGCATGTGCAAACGGCTTGTTGATTAGAAATGCGGCATTGGCTGTTGGGCCCACAAGGTGACGGATCGCACGGGTTAGCTGGAGGTGGTGGTGGTGTCTGGGGTTGAATACTGCAGAATTGGAAGGGATCACCGATATATCCAGGTATACATGTGCATGAGGGCACATGGTTAATAACTCTGCAGATGGCATTCGATCCGCAAGTTCCTGGGCATGGATCGCGACATTTGTTTTGAGTACAAGCCTTATTTGACGGGCAGTCTGAATTCAATACACATTCGGGCCGGCAACTTTCGTATGGGTTTCCATAATAATCTGGAAGGCACGAGCATGATCCGGCGCCATTTTGTTCACGGCAAATTGCGTTCGGTCCACAAGGATCGGGTAAGCATGGGTATATCAAATCTGCTGGTCTGGGAACTGTAACTAAGAAGAAAATAGTGTTTAGTATTTCACGCACTAATTGGGAAAGCATAAAGTAAGTTTTAGATTGCATGAAAAAATATGGTGTTTACTTTCTGGTTGGAAGCATTGTCTGAATGGATCTCCCGAGAAGCCAGAAATACAGGCACAGTTGGGAGAGTGGCTGACAACTCTACATTCAGCATTTCTACCACAGACTCCAGGGCAAGGATCTTTGCACTTGCTGTTGATGCAGGCCAAATCATTGGAACATTCACTATTGCTGACGCATTCTGGTTTACAGTTCGGGGGAGCTCCCACAAAGGTTGGCAGGCAACTACAGGATGGCGACTCTCCATTGATCTTACATTCAGAGTACGGACCGCAGGGTGAAGGCCGGCAGGGATCCGGACGAATCTCTGGCTCCCTTTGAATTGGAATACACCTGATGAATGGATCACCAGTGTAGCCATTGTTGCAAGAGCATATCGGGTTGTGATTCAATACTTGACATCTTGCATTAAATCCACATGTACCGGGGCAAGGATCGATGCACTTTTGGTTAACGCAAGCTTGGCTCAAACGGCAATCGGTACTGGTTACACATTCTGGACGACATGATGGAGGGGAACCTATGTATCCCACCACACAAGAACAAATTGCTTGGCTATTGAATTCGCGGCAAATGCTGTTCGGTCCACAAGGGGATGGAAGGCACGGGTTGGGTGCTGAAACTGGAGCTGAAATTGAATAATATCAAATGATTATAATTGAGAAAAAAAAATAGTTATGCAAATAAAATTGAAAAATGCAAAACAGGAATATCTCACCTTGATAAGGCGAGCAATTGATGAAAGCATTTCCAGAGGTTCCTGGTGGACAAGAACACATGGGCACGTGATTGATAACATCGCACAGGGCATTCTGTCCGCACGCATTGGTGCAAGGATCTCCACATTTGTTCCTCATACAAGCCTTGCTCCTCATGCAATCTTCATTGACCACACACTCTGGGCGACAGCCTGTGTAAGGGTCTCCGAAATACTCTGGTAAACAAGAGCAAGCTCCATTATCGCACTTGGCATTGGCTCCACATGGGGATGGGTTGCAAAGGTCTCTTTCTACAGGCGGTGTTGCTGTGGAAATAAAATCACATTATTTAGATTCTAAAATAATAACAATTCTTGCAGTACCTCAAGCAAAAAAAAACAAAGCGGGCATTACCAGGAGGAGGTGTCGGATAACAGCTGGAGAATGGATCTCCAGTGTAGCCTTCCAAGCAAACACAATTAGGTGTGTGGTTGATGACTGAACACCTCGTGTTAATTCCACATGAACCGGGGCATGGATCACGGCACTTGCTGGTTATGCAGGCCAATTGGCTGCTACATTCCGCATTGATGGAACATTCCGGTCTACAGTTCGGAGGACTTCCGATGAATGTAGCCAAGCAGGAGCATGATGGAGATGTTCCAATTGCTTGACACATTGAGTTGGGTCCACACGGTGAAGGAATGCATGGATTTACATAAATAACATCTTTAGGAGCTAAAAAAGAAAACATGACATTAGTAACAGTTATGAACAATTTCTCATTTACAACAAAGCTAGCACCGCAATGATAAATTTTCCTTACGTTCAGGAATAGGGACGCATCTTGAGAATGGATCTCCTGTATATCCTAGATCGCAAGAGCAAATAGGGCTGTGATTAATCACATGGCACGAAGCTCCACTGCCGCATGTTCCGGGGCATGGGTTGACGCACTTCTGGTTGTTACAGCTCTTGTCGGATGCACACTCAGAACTGACGACACACTCTGGTCGACACTGAGGCGGGCTGCCTACAAATGTTGGCAGGCAAGAGCAAGCTGCTTGGCCATTGTTTACTCTGCACAGTGAGTTTGGTCCGCAAGGATTTGGATCACAGGGTGCTGGAGGAGTTTGTAGAGCTATGAAGTACCAAAAAAATGAGTTCAAATTATAAACGATAGAAAGCGATTTTAAAATTTAAATTTTAAGCTTTAGATTTTAAGCTAAATAAACAAACTAATAACTTACGTTTCTCAATGTGTCTGTTGCAATATTGGAATGGATTACCAGTAAAACCAACAGCACAAGTGCAAACTGGAATGTGATTGACCACTTGACAAAGGGCGTTTTCAGAACAGGTTCCAGGGCAAGGATCTTTGCACTTATTGCTAATGCAAGCTCTGTTTGAAGGGCAGTCAGTATTGAGAACACATTCAGGTTTGCAACCATCGTAAGGATTTCCAAAGTATTCTGGCAAGCACTCGCAAGAACCTGCTTTATTGCGTTCTTTGCAGACAGCATTTGCTCCGCAAGGCGATGGATGGCATGGATCAGTTCTGTCTACAACAGGCTCGTTTTGAATCACAACACACTGTACAAATGGATCTCCAGTGAAACCACTGATGCAAGAGCAAGTCGGACTGTGGTTGATTACATAGCATTGCGTATTCTGTCCACAAGACCCTGGGCAAGGGTCTCTACACTTCTGTTGTATACAAGCCAAGTTTCCAAAACAATCACCATTGGATACACATTCTGGACGACAATTGGGGGGTGCTCCGATGAATGAAGGCAAACAAGAGCAGGATGGTGAGTTTCCGTTAGCAATACATTGACTGTTTGGTCCACAAGGGGTTGGATAACAAGGGTCTCTCGGTTCAACTTCCGGTTGCTTAGGAGCTAAATGAACAAATAATACAATATCAGAATTAAGATGAGAGGTCTCCATAAAAGTCAAAAACAATAATCAAACACATATACATATAATACAAATTCTTGAATAACTTACGGATAACATAGCATCTGGTAAATGGATCACCAGTGTAACCTGCCGGACACGAACATATTGGATTGTGATTTACAACATCGCATTTAGCGTTAAGACCGCACGTTCCTGGGCAAGGATCCCTACATTTCTGATTGCTACATGCTTCGTTCTGGGGACACTCTGAGCTGACCACACACTCGGGTCGGCAAGACGGTGGGCTACCAATGAATCCGGAAACGCAAGAGCATACGCCTTGTCCATTTATTTCCCTGCATTGACTGTTTGGCCCACAGGGGGATGGATTGCAGGGATTTGTTACCACAGGAGCTGAATCGTAAGGAGGATAAAAATTTTAATACAAATGAAATTTAAAAACAAACAAATTTCATAAAGTACATATAACTATTATCGATGTGACAACAAACCTTGGACAGGTCTGCATTCGACAAATGCATTTCCTGAAAGGCCAGCCGGACAGCTGCACATTGGAATGTGATTAATCACATCGCAACGTGCATTCTGACCACACGTGCCTGGACAGGGATCTGCACACTTGTTGCGCATGCAAGCTTTGTCTCTAGGGCAATCCGCGCTGACAACGCATTCTGGCCGGCATCCGAAGTATGGATCTCCCTGGTATTCAGGTAAACATGTGCAAGTGCCATCTCTGCACTGAGCATTGGGACCGCAAGGTGATGGGTTGCAAGGATCGGTTTCTATAGGTTCAGCAGCTAAAATAATAAGGGGACATTTTTAGGTACCGAACAAAGCATGGGCCTATCAATCATTTAAATGCAGGTAACATCATATTATGTTATAGCTATTATGTTTTTCTAATGATAAAAGCTTACGTGGAGGTGGTTTAGGATAACAGTTGGAGAATGGATCTCCTGTATATCCATCGGGACAAGTGCACACAGGAGTGTGGTTTATCACGTTGCATTGCGCACCAAGTCCACAGGATCCCGGGCATGGGTCTCGGCACTTTTCGTTCATGCAAGCTTTATTGCTGGAACACTCAGGATTGATTGTGCATTCAGGTCGGCAGTTGGGGGGACTTCCTAGATAGGTGGGCAAGCATGAGCAAGAAGGAGCTCCGCCGATGTCTCTGCACTGAGAATTCAGACCACAAGGTGACGGAACGCACGGGTCTCTATAGGGTTCTTGTACAACCTGGGGTGAAGGAGCTGAAAATATGGAGTTGGGATAAGTATACCTAATTAACCTTAATTAACGTGTTGTATTGACCTCAAAAGACATTATAATCAAACTCACGAGGAATCAGGTAGCATCTCGAGAATGGGTCTCCTGTGTATCCCTGGTTGCAAGAACATATCGGGCTGTGATTGTTGACTTGACAGCGGGAGTTCTGCCCGCATGGTCCGGGACAGGGGTTCGTACACTTTTGGTTAAAGCAAGCCTTGTCTTGGGGACATTCCGAACTGACAACGCATTCTGGCCTGCAGGCGGGCGGTGCACCAACGTATGTCGGTAAACACGAACACACGCCCTGGCCATTTATTTCTCTGCACTGGCTGTTGGGACCGCAAGGCGAGGGGTTGCATGGATTTACGGGTTCCGCTACAACGGCTGAGAGACAGAAACATAAATCGTATTTTTTATAATTGTTTTAATAAAATCATAAAATAATCCAGTCTGAATTTATCTTATTATCTTGTATGAGGGGTTGCAAGGGTTTAAAAGTCTGCAAAAAGTGGGAGATATAACAAAAATATTTTTTTATTGACCTCATCATCAGACACATTTAAACAATGTTTCGTATACACACTTTATATCAAAATTCATAAAATTTTAACCATAATAAATTTTTAAATGACAACAGTATGAAGAGATCAGTCCCCAAAAATTATTTGGAAATGAGAATTAAATTAAGGGTTTAATACATGTACTGTGCTAACAATAATTTACTGACTAACACTTTATCGAGAAATAATGAAATCAGATATGTTTAAATTATTGCAAATAACAAAAAAACATGAATGAAAAAAAAAAGAATATATTTTTGGATCCTTACGTTCTCTATACACATTGCAGAAACGGAATGGATCTCCAGTATAGCCAGTTCTGCATGTGCAAGATGGCAGATGATTCACAACTTGGCAGTCCGCATTTTGCCCGCAAGTTCCAGGGCAAGGATCGTGACATTTATTTCTTATACACGCTCTATTCGAGGGGCAATCAGAATTAAGTATACACTCAGGTCTGCATCCTTCATAAGGATTTCCAAAGTATTCGGGTAGACAAGAACAAGCTCCTGCACCGTTTTGCTCTCGGCACACAGCGTTCGATCCGCACGGAGATGGAACACAAGGTGTTGGCCGTTCCTGCGGTACGGGATTAGCTGGTTGCGGGAAACATTGAGAAAATGGATCGCCTGCGTATCCGATAATGCAGATGCACATCGGTGTGTGACTGACGACGCGACACTCGGCATTGGCCCCACACGATCCGGGACATGGGTCTTTGCACTTTTGATTAATGCAAGCGAGATTACTGGCGCATTCGCTGTTACTGGCGCATTCTGGCCTACAGTTCGGCGGTGATCCGATAAATTCGGGAAGGCACGAGCAAGATGGGGAGTCGCCGACTTCTCTGCATTGCGAATTGGGACCGCACGGGGACGGTTGGCAAGGGTTAACCAACACTGGAGGTGTTTCCGCTGCGGAAAATTAATAAAGTCACCGTTATAGAAGAGATCTTGGGGAAACGATTCAATAAATTATTTCAATAACTTTGAAATATGTAAATAGTATCTTACGTATGGGCTGACATCTGACGAACGGATCGCCCTGGTATCGGGGTGGACAGGTGCAAATGGGATTGTGGTTTATTACTTCACACCTAGCACCGATACCACAAGTTCCTGGGCAAGGATCCCTGCATTTTTGATTACTACATGCTTCATTCTGGGGGCATTCTGCGCTAACCACACATTCGGGTCGACAAGTAGGTGGGCTACCAATAAATCCAGGTACGCAAGAGCACACGGCTTGTCCATTTATTTCCCTGCATTGACTGTTTGGTCCGCAAGGCGAGGGGTTGCATGGATTCTTTTCAATGGGAGCTAGATCAAATCAGAAATGAGATATTTTAGTAATTATGAATGATATAAAAAAGTCAAAACATTTTTTTTTAAGAATGACGGTAGACATACCCTGTACAGGTCTGCAATCTACAAATGCATTTCCTGAAAAGCCAGCCGGACAGCTGCACATTGGAATGTGATTAATCACATCGCAAAGCGCATTCTGACCGCACGTGCCTGGACAGGGATCTGCGCACTTGTTGCGCATGCAAGCTTTGTCTCTAGGGCAATCCGCGCTGACTACGCATTCTGGTCGGCATCCGAAGTATGGATCTCCCTGGTATTCAGGTAAACACGTGCAAGTGCCATCTCTGCACTGAGCATTGGGACCGCAAGGTGATGGGTTGCAAGGGTCGGTTTCTATTGGCTCAGCAGCTAAAATAATAAGGGGACATTCTAAAAATCCGAAAATATGTGGACTTTATATTGATGGCTTTATATTTACTTCATAAGTGATATGCTTACGTGGGGGAGGTTTGGGATAACAGTTGGTGAAAGGATCTCCCGTATATCCGTCGGGGCAAGTACACACAGGAGTGTGGTTTATCACGGCGCATTGGGCACCCTGGCCGCACGAGCCTGGACACGGGTCTCTGCACTTTTCATTCATACAAGCTTTGTTGCTGGAGCACTCGGAATTGATTGTGCATTCGGGACGGCAATTGGGAGGGCTTCCAATGTAGGTTGGTAGGCATGAACAAGAAGGTGCTCCACCAATATCACGGCACTGAGAGTTGAGGCCGCAAGGTGATGGTAAACAAGGGTTACGATATTCTTCGATTACAGGCTCGGCTGCTGGAGGTACTAGGAGAGGGATGAACAATAAAAATAAAAATTACAAAATTCAGTGAATAAGTGAATGAAAGTATTATAATTATCCAAACCAAGGAAAGAGAAGGTTTATAATTTTTGTGATTTGAGAAGTATTTCAAGCTCGTTCGAAAGTAAAAAAAGTGCATAAAGATGTTTCCCTTACTTGGGTAGCATGTTGTGAATGGATTTCCAGTGAATCCATTGCGACAAGAGCAAATAGGACTGTGGTTGATGACTTGACATGCGGCGTTGGCTGCACATGAGCCAGGGCAGGGATCAACACATTTCCTATTAACGCAAGCCAGGCTTAAGGAACACTCAGAACTGATGGTGCACTCAGGTCGGCACATGGGAGGCGAGCCGATATACGTGGGCAAACATGAGCAGACGGCCTGGCTATTGATTTGCCTGCACTGGCTGTTGGGTCCGCAGGGGGACGGGGCACATGGGTCAGACGGTTCAGGTTCTACTCCTGCAATTCCATAAATGGAAGGAAAAGATAATTAGTTCACTTTACGTTACCAATGGGAAAATATTTATTATTCAACAATAGGAAATGATCATAGTTTATACACCAAAAAAAATGTTAATCTCACGTGGAGGAGGTTGTAGAGAACAATATCTGAAGGGATCTCCAGTATATCCGGAAGGACAAACACAAGACGGAAGATGATTGACAACTTGGCAGATAGCATTTGCTGCACATGTTCCCGGGCAAGGGTCAATACATTTACTACGGACACAAGCCTTGTTCGATGGGCAATCAGAATTAAGAATACATTCTGGTCTGCAGCCTTCGTATGGATTTCCAGTATAGTCCGGCAGGCAAGCACAAGAACCTGCTCCATTCCTCTCCCTGCATTCTGCGTTGGCACCACACGGCGATGGGATACAAGGAGTTGGTTGCTCTTGCAAGACGGGTTCTTGGGAACAATTACAAATAATATTATCATCATGATATTAATTAACCTAATCAAAATATGTATATACAAAATAAAACATAAATTTATAGAGCAACATTATTAGAATAAAGTACCTTGAATCGGATCACATCTTGTGAATGGATCTCCTGTCAAAAACGTGGGACAGATGCAATTTGGAGAATGACTCACAACTCGACATTCTGCATTAAATCCACATGTTCCGGGACATGGGTCTTTGCATTTTTGATTAATGCATGCAAGATTACTGGCACATTCACTGTTACTGGCACATTCTGGCCGACAGTTGGGCGGTGATCCAATAAATTCAGGAAGACATGAGCAAGATGGTGAGTCACCAATCTCCCTGCATTGGGAGTTGGGACCGCACGGGGACGGTTGGCAAGGGTTAACCAACACTGGTGGTGTTTCCGCTGCGGAAAATTAATAAAGTCAACGTTATAGAAGAGAGCTTGGGGAAACGATTCAAGAAAGTATTTCAATAACTTTGAAACGTATAAATAGTATCTTACGTATGGGCTGACATCTGACGAACGGATCGCCCTGATACCTGGGTGGACAGGTGCATATGGGATTGTGATTTATTACTTCACATCTAGCACCGATACCGCAAGTTCCTGGGCAAGGATCTCTACATTTTTGGTTGCTACACGCTTCGTTCTGGGGGCACTCTGAGCTGACCACACACTCGGGTCGGCAAGACGGTGGGCTACCAATGAATCCAGGTACGCAAGAGCATACAGCTTGTCCATTAATCTCCCTGCATTGACTGTTTGGTCCGCAGGGGGATGGATTGCAGGGGTTCGTTAAGACAGGAGCTGAATCAGAAGGGCAAAAATAAATGTTTCGAAATTAAAGAAAAACGATTGAAAAAAAGACAACTTATTTGCATTTAATCATACCTTGGACAGGTCTGCAATCGACAAATGCATTTCCTGCAAATCCAGCTGGACAACTACACATTGGAATGTGGTTTATCACATCGCAACGCGCATTCTGACCACATGTGCCTGGACAGGGATCTGCGCACTTGTTGCGCATGCAAGCTTTGTCTCTAGGGCAATCCGCGCTGACAACGCATTCTGGCCGGCAACCGAAGTATGGATCTCCCTGGTATTCAGGTAAACATGTGCAAGTGCCATCTCTGCACTGAGCATTGGGACCGCAAGGGGATGGATTGCAAGGGTCAGTTTCTATAGGTTCAGCAGCTAAAATAATAGGGGGACATTCTTAAACACCGAACAATGTAGGGGCCTATCAATAATATAACTATTGCAACAAATATCTCTTGAATAAGAAGCCTTTCTAATGACAGATGCTTACGTGGGGGTGGTTTAGGATAACAGTTGGTGAATGGATCTCCCGTATATCCGTCGGGGCAAGTGCACACAGGAGTGTGGTTTATCACGGCGCATTGGGCACCCTGGCCGCACGAACCTGGGCATGGGTCTCGGCACTTTTCATTCATGCAAGCTTTGTTGCTGGCGCACTCGGGATTGATTGTGCATTCGGAACGGCAATTTGGGGGACTTCCTAGATAGGTGGGCAAGCACGAGCACGATGGCGCTCCGCCGATATCTCTACACTGTGAGTTCAGTCCACAAGGTGATGGGAAACATGGGTCTCTGTAGGGTTCTTGTGCGGGCTGGGGAGTAGGAGCTGAAAATAAATTAGTACATCTTATTGAATAAATCTGTCTTGATAAATCACATCATAACAGTAATATGTCATGAACTAATGAGTTAATATGTTATAAAGTGACTTAATCATTATCAGACTTACGAGGTATTGGGTAGCATCTCGAGAACGGATCTCCCGTGTATCCCTGGTTGCAAGAACATATCGGGCTGTGATTGTTGACTTGACAGCGGGAGTTCTGCCCGCATGGTCCGGGACAGGGGTTTGTACACTTTTGGTTAAAGCAAGCCTTGTCTTGGGGACATTCTGAACTGACAACGCATTCTGGCCTGCAGGCGGGAGGTGCTCCGACGTACGTCGGTAAACAAGAGCACACAGCCTGATTGTTTACTTCCCGGCATTGACTATTGGGGCCACATGGCGAGGGGTTGCAAGGATTAATAGGTTCCGTTTTGACAGCTGTGATACAAAATATACATTAATTAAATTCACTCAACAATTATTAAGTCAAGTTGCATTATATGCTACTATTTTGTAGCACAACCAGACCACTATCTTAAACTCATTGGTCCTTTCTGTGTGATATAGATCAGCAGCAATCAGACATAAAAAAGCGGTAGTGGGAGTGTGCTGGCATATGAAATTATTTAAGGGTTGGAATTTCAGTTGCTTTTCAAGCTCGTGATGTTTGTTAAGATGCTCTCTGGTAGGAACTCTGACAAATTAAGCCAACTGATAAAATTCCTAAATATACTGAAATTTCAGTGTCAAGTCATGGAGGGAATCTGGAGGACTTTTTTACGACATAAAAGTTGGCAGACTTAAGGAGGGTCTCCAGCGACAATGTAACCACAAACATTGAACCAAATGTTTAAGCAAACATTAAACTTTGGGGTAGGGTCACAATGACAGCCGGCGTAGTAGAGTGGTAAGGCTCTTGACTCGCAATCCAAAGGTCGCGGGATCGAATCCCGGCGTGGCAAATAAATTTTATTTGATTAATTTGTGTTAATCACAATTTACTCATTTAAAATAATATATAGTATATTTGCGGCATGTTCCAGAGTGGAAGATACTCTCAGTATCACCCTGGTGTAAGACCACCATCCAGAATTGAACGTTGCTTGAATCATGTTTCAAATTAATCACCGAGCAAATGTTTTACCAGTATTTCGAGATACAACACCTAAATAAAAAATTAAATTCAGAACTGAGACATTCAAATGAAAACAGCACCGTAAAAATCGAAAGATAAAAACTAAAATCACAAGGCCAAAAAAGGCGTCGTAGTTTTTGATACTGAAGTGTGCTTCACAAAATTGAACAAAAGCAAAATACGAAATATTTCACAAGTTAAACTAAACGAAAAGAAAAAACTCTGCGTAGGTCTCTAGTTGTTGTAAATAGACAGATCTTAGAACAGTATCAAAATATGTATAAACAAAAAATCTAGTTACTGGCATTTTGCGGCCCAGGGGGCTTAAAAGATTTCCCCATTATAAACATGTATAATTTAATAATTATATGTAATAAATATTTACATATTTTATTTTATGTATTTCTTCATTTTTATTTAGAATGGTAATTTTATGTATCAACAAAATAGCATTTAATTCCAATTTAAATATATTTAATGTATGACTACCACAACACGGGCATTGCCTAGTGTGGTAGCAAAAAAAAAACCAACAAAAATCTGTAACCAATAAAATTTCATGAAATAAAAATAAATAAATTGTAGCTCCAAAGAAATTATATGCTAAGCGGCAGATATGGGAGGTCAATTATAATTTCAATACTAAAAAGTTAATAATTCTTCTCTGAAAAGACAAAATAACCAGTAAATTATTCTTCGCACGACGGAGAAAAATTATCAGTACACGGAATTAACACACGAAACGTGCATAACTTAGAAAAATGATATTGAGATCTAATGTCCCCAAATATAAAGCCTCATCTTTTATTAATAATTAATGATTAATAAAGTCAATCGACTAAAACGTTGCACACGAAATGCGCATTCATATAATAACAAAGACTTGAGCATTCTTACGTTCTTGGTAGACATTGCAGAAACGGAACGGGTCTCCAGTGTATCCAGGTCTGCATGTGCAAGATGGCAAATGGCTAATGACTTGGCAATCGGCATTCTGACCGCATGTGCCAGGGCACGGATCTTGGCATTTGTTTCTAATACAAGCTCTGTTCGAGGGGCAATCAGAATTTAGTATGCACTCGGGTCTACAGCCCTCATAAGGATTTCCAAAGTATTCGGGTAGACAAGAACACGATCCTGCACCGTTTTGCTCTCGGCACACAGCGTTAGATCCGCACGGAGATGGAACACACGGTGTTGGCCGTTCCTGCGGCACGGGATCAGCGGGTTGTGGGAAACATTGAGAGAATGGATCGCCTGTGTATCCGATAATGCAGACGCACATCGGCGTGTGACTGACCACACGACACTCGGCATTGGCTCCACACGATCCGGGACATGGATCTTTGCACTTTTGATTAATGCAAGCTAGATTACTGGCGCATTCGCTGTTACTGGCGCATTCTGGCCTACAGTTCGGCGGTGATCCGATAAAATCGGAAAGGCACGAGCAAGATGGGGAGTCGCCGACTTCTCTGCACTGCGAGTTGGGACCGCACGGAGACGGTTGGCAAGGGTTAACCAACACTGGAGGTGTTTCCGCTGGGGAAAATTAATATCACCGTTATAGAAGAGAGCTTGGGGGAACAATTTACTATAAAGTATTTCAATAACTTTGAAATGTGTAAATGGTATCTTACGTATGGGCTGACATCTGACGAACGGATCGCCCTGGTATCTGGGTGGACATGTGCATATGGGATTGTGGTTAATAACTTCGCATTTAGCACTGATGCCACAAGTTCCTGGGCAAGGATCTCTACATTTCTGATTGCTACATGCTTCGTTCTGGGGGCACTCTGAGCTGACCACACACTCGGGTCGACAAGACGGAGGGCTACCAATGAATCCAGGTACGCAAGAGCACACGGCTTGTTCATTTATCTCCCTGCATTGACTGTTTGGTCCGCAAGGGGAAGGATTACAGGGGTTCATTATAACAGGAGCTGAAGCAGAAGAGAAGAAATAAGACTCTAGAATCGAACAATGATTAATAATTCAAAACAAATAACTTGTTGCGTTATCTCCATATTATACCTTGGACAGGTCTGCAATGGACAAAAGCATTTCCTGAAAGGCCAGCTGGACAGCTGCACATCGGAATGTGATTAATCACATCGCAACGCGCATTCTGACCGCACGTGCCTGGACAAGGATCCGTGCACTTGTTGCGCATGCAAGCTTTGTCTCTAGGGCAATCCGCGCTGACAACACATTCTGGCCGGCATCCGAAGTATGGATCACCCTGGTATTCAGGTAAACATGTGCAAGTGCCATCTCTGCACTGAGCATTGGGACCGCAAGGGGATGGATTGCAAGGGTCGGTTTCTATAGGTTCAGCAGCTAAAATAATAGGGAGACATTCTTACATACCGAACAAAGTAAAGGCCTATCAATAATATAAATATTGCAATAAATATCTCTCGACTAAGAAGCCTTTCTAATGACAGATGCTTACGTGGGGGTGGTTTAGGATAACAGTTGGTGAATGGATCTCCCGTATATCCGTCGGGGCAAGTGCACACAGGAGTGTGGTTTATCACGGCGCATTGGGCACCCTGGCCGCACGAGCCCGGGCATGGGTCTCGGCACTTTTCATTCATGCAAGCTTTGTTGCCGGCACACTCGGAATTGATTGTGCATTCGGGACGGCAATTGGGGGGACTTCCTAGATAGGAGGGCAAGCAAGAGCATGAAGGCGCTCCACCGATATCTCTACACTGTGAGTTCAGACCACAAGGTGATGGAACACATGGGTCTCTGTAAGGTTCTTGTTGGGGCTGGTTTGGTGGAGCTAAAAATGAAATCGAGGTTAATACAAATAATTGTGTTAAATTATGTCCATTTAATACCCTAATAAGTATTCAGACTCACGAGAAATCGGGAAGCATCTTGAGAACGGATCTCCAGTATAGCCCTGGTTGCAAGAACATATCGGGCTGTGATTGTTGACTTGACAACGAGAGTTCTGCCCGCATGGTCCGGGACAGGGGTTCGTACACTTTTGGTTAAAGCAAGCCTTGTCTTGGGGACATTCCGAACTAACAACGCATTCTGGCCTGCAGGAGGGCGGTGCACCAACGTATGTCGGTAAACACGAACACACGCCCTGGCCGTTTATTTCTCTGCACAAGCTGTTGGGACCGCAAGGCGAGGGGTTGCATGGATTGATCGGTTCCGCTACAACGGCTGAGAGAAACATAAATCGTATTTATAATAATTGCTTAAAAATCATTCAATATTCCAGTCTGTAAGACAATTAGATTTGTTTTAACTAATTAATCAATTATCTAGTCCAGGTGAAACTTCGCAATAAATAAGCTAGAAATGATAAAAAAATTGTGGGCAGAATTGTCGACCGCCGATCGGCTTGCGGAAATCACAAAAAAATTCGGTACAAGCCTAGTTCGAAAATTTATACATAAAAAAAAAGAATAATGATGATCTACTGTTTGCAAACATTAAATCTATCAGAACTTTGAACGCTGAAATAGCATTCTTGGGATAAAATAAAAGACTGACAATCTTACGTTCTTGATACACGTTGCAGAAACGGAATGGGTCTCCGGTATATCCGGGTCTGCATGTGCAAGACGGCAGATGATTTATAACTTGGCAGTCGGCATTCTGACCGCAAGTTCCGGGACACGGATCTTGGCATTTATTTCTAAGGCAGGCTCTGTTCGAGGGGCAATCAGAATTGAGCACGCACTCGGGCCTACATCCCTCGTAAGGATTTCCAAAGTACTCGGCTACACAAGAACACGATCCTGCGCCGTTTTGCTCTCGGCATACTGCGTTAGATCCGCACGGAGATGGAACACAAGGTGTTGGTCGTTCCTGTGGCACGGGATCAGCTGGTTGTGGGAAACATTGGGAGAATGGATCGCCTATGTATCCGATAATGCAGATGCACATCGGCGTGTGACTGACGACGCGACACTCGGCATTGGCCCCACACGATCCGGGACATGGGTCTTTGCACTTTTGATTAATGCAAGCGAGATTACTGGCGCATTCGCTGTTACTGGCACATTCTGGCCTACAGTTCGGCGGTGATCCGATAAATTCGGGAAGGCACGAGCAAGATGGGGAGTCGCCGACTTCTCTGCATTGCGAGTTGGGACCGCACGGGGACGGTTGGCAAGGGTTAACCAACACTGGGGGTGTTTCCGCTGCGGAAAATTAATAAAATCACCGTTATAGAAGAGAGCTTGGGGGAACGATTCACGAAAGTATTTCAATAAATTTGAAACGTATAAATAGTATCTTACGTATGGGCTGACATCTGACGAACGGATCGCCCTGATACCTGGGTGGACAGGTGCATATGGGATTGTGATTTATGACTTCGCATCTAGCACCGATACCACAAGTTCCTGGGCAAGGATCTCTACATTTTTGGTTGCTACATGCTTCGTTCTGGGGGCACTCTGAGCTGACCACACACTCGGGTCGGCAAGACGGTGGGCTACCAATAAATCCAGGTACGCAAGAGCATACGCCTTGTCCATTAATCTCCCTGCATTGACTGTTTGGTCCGCAGGGGGATGGATTGCAGGGGTTCGTTACGACGGGAGCTGAACAGTGAGGAATAAAACAAGAGGGAAAGGTTAGAATCGAATGAAAGGAATTCAAATATAAAATGAAATTGATTAAGTATGTATCACAAGTTTCAATGCGACAACATACCTTGGACAGGTCTGCATTCGACAAATGCATTCCCTGAAAGGCCAGCCGGACAGCTGCACATCGGAATGTGATTGATCACATCGCAACGCGCATTCTGACCGCACGTGCCTGGACAGGGATCTGCGCACTTGTTGCGCATGCAAGCTTTGTCTCTAGGGCAATCCGCGCTGACTACGCATTCTGGCCGGCATCCGAAGTATGGATCTCCCTGGTATTCAGGTAAACACGTGCAAGTGCCATCTCTGCACTGAGCATTGGGACCGCAAGGGGATGGATTGCAAGGGTCGGTTTCTATAGGCTCAGCAGCTAAAATAATAGGGGGACATTCTCACACACCGAACAAAGTAGGGGCCTATCAATAATAGAACGATTGCAACAAATATATCTTGAATAAGAAGCCTTTCTAATGACAGATTCTTACGTGGAGGTGGTTTAGGATAACAGTTGGTGAATGGATCTCCCGTATATCCGTCGGGGCAAGTGCACACAGGAGTGTGGTTTATCACGGCGCATTGGGCACCCTGGCCGCATGAGCCCGGGCATGGGTCTCGGCACTTTTGATTCATGCACGCTCTATTGCTGGAACACTCGGGATTGATTGTGCATTCCGCACGACAGTTCGGGGGACTTCCTAGATAGGTGGGCAAGCACGAGCATGAAGGCGCTCCGCCGATATCTCTACACTGAGAGTTCAAACCGCAAGGTGTTGGAACGCATGGGTCTCTGTAGGGTTCTTGTTGCGGTGGAGGTATAGGAGCTGAAAATATGACTTCGAGATTAGTACTTTATCGCGTTTCGATCGACTTCCGTAAGTGGCACGAAAAATAAAACGCTTTCAAACTCACGAGGAATCGGGTAGCATCTCGAGAACGGATCTCCCGTGTATCCCTGGTTGCAAGAACATATCGGGCTGTGATTGTTGACTTGACAGCGGGAGTTCTGCCCGCATGGTCCGGGACAGGGGTTCGTACACTTTTGGTTAAAGCAAGCCTTGTCTTGGGGACATTCCGAACTGACAACGCATTCTGGCCTGCAGGCGGGCGGTGCACCAACGTATGTCGGTAAACACGAACACACGCCCTGGCCATTTATTTCTCTACACTGGCTGTTGGGACCGCAAGGCGAGGGGTTGCATGGATTGATCGGTTCCGCTACAACGGCTGAGAGACAGAAACATAAATCGTATTTATTATAACTGCTTAAAAATCATAAAATAATCCAGTGTGTCTTCTCAGTTAAGACAATTAGATTTGTTGTTACTAATTAATGAATTATCTAGTCCAGGTTAAAAATCGCAATAAGTAAGCTAGAAGCGATAAAATATTTGTGAAGTTAAAAAACAAACGTGGTCATCTCCAAAAATCGTTTTATGATGGGTATTACTGCTTATTTTATTTTTATTTTATAATATACAGTTCATACATTGTTATTTCACGTTTTTCTGCTTTAAAAATGAATTTAAAATTTGTAGTTTTTTTCAAACTAGGTCATCTCCATCCTGTTTTTAAATCAAACATAACCAAATCCGTTTGAATCAATTAAATCGCGGTATTATTCAAGATGGCGTCCCATTCTCGAAAAGTTCGCTGTGCGTGGGAAGTATGCCCTTCGTGTTTTTAAGTGAAATAACAATTTTAAAATGGAAAACAATACAAATATGGTGGAAATAATGACTCCAGATAAAGCCAGAAAGATTACCAGATCAAATTATGCCATTAAACGTACAAAAAGATTGAAAAACTGTAAGTAAACTTTGAAATGTAACCGAATTTTGACAGTTAGCATCTCAAACTCTCAGGGCTGTTCACATTTTTTATAATGTTGTTTTGATTCAATGCTGCACCATGTAACCTTTATAATTTATCATTACTATATGCCCGTATTGAACTGTGACATGCAATTATTGTTTTTGGTATATTTATATTGTTTTAAAATAAGAATCTTTTGTTATAATTAAACACAATTTTATTATTCATTCTTTAATTTAATTTAACCATTTTGCAGTTGAGGAGGAAAAATAATAATGTAAAATAACCAGAAAGACTTAATAAGGCAAATTAAATAAAGAAAATCGTAATAAAAAATTATGAATTATCGTAATGCAATTAATCGTAATGAAAAATAAATAAGTTTTGAAACTTATAATAGGTACCTAGATAAGATTTGAGATTTTCACGGTGAAAAGAATTATCGTGATATTTTAGTGTTATTATGCCGTTTGCGCTAACTCCTTACTTGGGCAACGTTTCGGAGCACATTACGGTGTCCATCATCAGGGTAATCGATTACACATTTGCCCTGATGATGTACAATGTAATGCAGCTCGAAACTTAATTAAATAAGGATATAGCGCAATACGGCATAATAACCCTAAAATAAATCTCAATGATCGTACCTACTTTACAGATAGCACTGGCTATTTTTTAAATGAGAATGCGGGAACTATAATAGAAGTTTTTTTTCTAGAAACAAAGCTCCAGGATTGCCTCTCAGACCGCTTTAACAAAAATGCTTTTCAATGTGCCAAATTGAAGTCGAATAATATTTTTGAATTTCACAAATCATTTTTCAAGCATTCAAAGAAAACTGAGCAGGACAACTTCCTACTAAAATTTATTGAGACATCAACAACCGAAAGAAAACGACCGAAAAATATGGAACGAAATCCTAAAACCATGGCATCGAAGTATTTTTTTCCTCAACGTTTAATGGGGAAACCCGTTTATAAAGAAGCCTTTCTGTGTATCTTAAGAATTAAAAAAGAATGCACATTCGGTGTTGCGAAGAGAAATTTTACAGAAAAAACCATGGCCACTGAGAGGCGTGGTGGGAATAGTAAAAGATAATTATATTAAGCTAAGAGAGGCTGTTGAAAAATTTTTAAAACTTTTTCAAACTCTGGAATCGCATTATTGCCGTGGAAAAATCGGAAGAGGGTATATCTCCAACATGTAGTGTAAATTAAACTTTACGAAATTGTTTTGATTATGTGAATACATGAGGAGTTTTTTCAATAATATGAATGTGTATCTTAGCACAACCCTGTTTTCTTATGAACATACCTAAATGTTAGAGTACGAAACAAAGATTGATATCTCCAATGGTTTTTATTTCAAACCTGGCCATCTCCGGATGATACAAAACAAACATGGTCATCTCCAAACTAAAATCTATAATTTCTCCTTTATTATGGATTTGAGATTATTAAGAAGTCCTAAAATCGCATTTTCAAATTAAGGCATAATTATAAAGTAGGATAATATAACCTCAACGGTTAATTTAACCCCGCAAAAGAAAAACTCGATTTACTCTGTTGCGTTTATGATGGAGATAGATAAGTTTGTTTTTTAGCGTCACATTTGTGAGCAGAATTGTCGACCGCCCGAATTGCGAAAACCACAAAAAAATCAGTACAAGTCTATTTCGGAAATAATTCATCAAAAAAAATGATGATCTACTGTTTGCAAACATTAAATCTATCAGAACTTTGAACGCTGAAATAGCATTCTTGCGATAAAATAAAAGACTGACAATCTTACGTTCTTGATACACGTTGCAGAAACGGAATGGGTCTCCGGTATATCCGGGTCTGCATGTGCAAGACGGCAGATGATTTATAACTTGGCAGTCGGCATTCTGACCGCAAGTTCCGGGACACGGATCTTGGCATTTATTTCTAAGGCAGGCTCTGTTCGAGGGGCAATCAGAATTGAGCACGCACTCGGGCCTACATCCCTCGTAAGGATTTCCAAAGTACTCGGCTACACAAGAACACGATCCTGCGCCGTTTTGCTCTCGGCATACTGCGTTAGATCCGCACGGAGATGGAACACAAGGTGTTGGTCGTTCCTGTGGCACGGGATCAGCTGGTTGTGGGAAACATTGGGAGAATGGATCGCCTATGTATCCGATAATGCAGATGCACATCGGCGTGTGACTGACGACGCGACACTCGGCATTGGCCCCACACGATCCGGGACATGGGTCTTTGCACTTTTGATTAATGCAAGCGAGATTACTGGCGCATTCGCTGTTACTGGCACATTCTGGCCTACAGTTCGGCGGTGATCCGATAAATTCGGGAAGGCACGAGCAAGATGGGGAGTCGCCGACTTCTCTGCATTGCGAGTTGGGACCGCACGGGGACGGTTGGCAAGGGTTAACCAACACTGGGGGTGTTTCCGCTGCGGAAAATTAATAAAATCACCGTTATAGAAGAGAGCTTGGGGGAACGATTCACGAAAGTATTTCAATAAATTTGAAACGTATAAATAGTATCTTACGTATGGGCTGACATCTGACGAACGGATCGCCCTGATACCTGGGTGGACAGGTGCATATGGGATTGTGATTTATGACTTCGCATCTAGCACCGATACCACAAGTTCCTGGGCAAGGATCTCTACATTTTTGGTTGCTACATGCTTCGTTCTGGGGGCACTCTGAGCTGACCACACACTCGGGTCGGCAAGACGGTGGGCTACCAATAAATCCAGGTACGCAAGAGCATACGCCTTGTCCATTAATCTCCCTGCATTGACTGTTTGGTCCGCAGGGGGATGGATTGCAGGGGTTCGTTACGACGGGAGCTGAACAGTGAGGAATAAAACAAGAGGGAAAGGTTAGAATCGAATGAAAGGAATTCAAATATAAAATGAAATTGATTAAGTATGTATCACAAGTTTCAATGCGACAACATACCTTGGACAGGTCTGCATTCGACAAATGCATTCCCTGAAAGGCCAGCCGGACAGCTGCACATCGGAATGTGATTGATCACATCGCAACGCGCATTCTGACCGCACGTGCCTGGACAGGGATCTGCGCACTTGTTGCGCATGCAAGCTTTGTCTCTAGGGCAATCCGCGCTGACTACGCATTCTGGTCGGCATCCGAAGTATGGATCTCCCTGGTATTCAGGTAAACACGTGCAAGTGCCATCTCTGCACTGAGCATTGGGACCGCAAGGGGATGGATTGCAAGGGTCGGTTTCTATAGGCTCAGCAGCTAAAATAATAGGGGGACATTCTCACACACCGAAAAAAGTGGGGGCCTATCAATAATAGAACTATTGCAACAAATATATCTTGAATAAGAAGCCTTTCTAATGACAGATGCTTACGTGGAGGTGGTTTAGGATAACAGTTGGTGAATGGATCTCCCGTATATCCGTCGGGGCAAGTGCACACAGGAGTGTGGTTTATCACGGCGCACTGGGCACCCTGGCCGCATGAGCCCGGGCATGGGTCTCGGCACTTTTGATTCATGCACGCTCTATTGCTGGAACACTCGGGATTGATTGTGCATTCCGCACGACAGTTCGGGGGACTTCCTAGATAGGTGGGCAAGCACGAGCACGAAGGCGCTCCGCCGATATCTCTACACTGAGAGTTCAAACCGCAAGGTGTTGGAACGCATGGGTCTCTGTAGGGTTCTTGTTGCGGTGGAGGTATAGGAGCTGAAAATATGACTTCGAGATTAGTACTTTATCGCGTTTCGATCGACTTCCGTAAGTGGCACGAAAAATAAAACGCTTTCAAACTCACGAGGAATCGGGTAGCATCTCGAGAACGGATCTCCCGTGTATCCCTGGTTGCAAGAACATATCGGGCTGTGATTGTTGACTTGACAGCGGGAGTTCTGCCCGCATGGTCCGGGACAGGGGTTCGTACACTTTTGGTTAAAGCAAGCCTTGTCTTGGGGACATTCCGAACTGACAACGCATTCTGGCCTGCAGGCGGGCGGTGCACCAACGTATGTCGGTAAACACGAACACACGCCCTGGCCATTTATTTCTCTACACTGGCTGTTGGGACCGCAAGGCGAGGGGTTGCATGGATTGATCGGTTCCGCTACAACGGCTGAGAGACAGAAACATAAATCGAATTTATTATAATTGTTTTAATAATCATAAAAAAATCCAGTCTGTATTCTCAGTTAAGACAATTAGATTTGTTGTAAATAATTAATAAATTATCAAGTCCAGGTGAAAATTCGCAATAAATAAGCTAGAGACGATAAAAAAATTGTGGGCAATATTGCCAACCGCCGATCGGCTTGCGGAAACCACAAAAAAATCAGTACAAGTCTATTTCGGAAATAATTCATCAAAAAAAATGATGATCTACTGTTTGCAAACATTAAATCTATCAGAACTTTGAACGCTGAAATAGCATTCTTGGGATAAAATAAAAGACTGACAATCTTACGTTCTTGATACACGTTGCAGAAACGGAATGGGTCTCCGGTATATCCGGGTCTGCATGTGCAAGACGGCAGATGATTTATAACTTGGCAGTCGGCATTCTGACCGCAAGTTCCGGGACACGGATCTTGGCATTTATTTCTAAGGCAGGCTCTGTTCGAGGGGCAATCAGAATTGAGCACGCACTCGGGCCTACATCCCTCGTAAGGATTTCCAAAGTACTCGGCTACACAAGAACACGATCCTGCGCCGTTTTGCTCTCGGCATACTGCGTTAGATCCGCACGGAGATGGAACACAAGGTGTTGGTCGTTCCTGTGGCACGGGATCAGCTGGTTGTGGGAAACATTGGGAGAATGGATCGCCTATGTATCCGATAATGCAGATGCACATCGGCGTATGACTGACGACGCGACACTCGGCATTGGCCCCACACGATCCGGGACATGGGTCTTTGCACTTTTGATTAATGCAAGCGAGATTACTGGCGCATTCGCTGTTACTGGCACATTCTGGCCTACAGTTCGGCGGTGATCCGATAAATTCGGGAAGGCACGAGCAAGATGGGGAGTCGCCGACTTCTCTGCATTGCGAGTTGGGACCGCACGGGGACGGTTGGCAAGGGTTAACCAACACTGGGGGTGTTTCCGCTGCGGAAAATTAATAAAATCACCGTTATAGAAGAGAGCTTGGGGGAACGATTCACGAAAGTATTTCAATAAATTTGAAACGTATAAATAGTATCTTACGTATGGGCTGACATCTGACGAACGGATCGCCCTGATACCTGGGTGGACAGGTGCATATGGGATTGTGATTTATGACTTCGCATCTAGCACCGATACCACAAGTTCCTGGGCAAGGATCTCTACATTTTTGGTTGCTACATGCTTCGTTCTGGGGGCACTCTGAGCTGACCACACACTCGGGTCGGCAAGACGGTGGGCTACCAATAAATCCAGGTACGCAAGAGCATACGCCTTGTCCATTAATCTCCCTGCATTGACTGTTTGGTCCGCAGGGGGATGGATTGCAGGGGTTCGTTACGACGGGAGCTGAACAGTGAGGAATAAAACAAGAGGGAAAGGTTAGAATCGAATGAAAGGAATTCAAATATAAAATGAAATTGATTAAGTATGTATCACAAGTTTCAATGCGACAACATACCTTGGACAGGTCTGCATTCGACAAATGCATTCCCTGAAAGGCCAGCCGGACAGCTGCACATCGGAATGTGATTGATCACATCGCAACGCGCATTCTGACCGCACGTGCCTGGACAGGGATCTGCGCACTTGTTGCGCATGCAAGCTTTGTCTCTAGGGCAATCCGCGCTGACTACGCATTCTGGTCGGCATCCGAAGTATGGATCTCCCTGGTATTCAGGTAAACACGTGCAAGTGCCATCTCTGCACTGAGCATTGGGACCGCAAGGGGATGGATTGCAAGGGTCGGTTTCTATAGGCTCAGCAGCTAAAATAATAGGGGGACATTCTCACACACCGAAAAAAGTGGGGGCCTATCAATAATAGAACTATTGCAACAAATATATCTTGAATAAGAAGCCTTTCTAATGACAGATGCTTACGTGGAGGTGGTTTAGGATAACAGTTGGTGAATGGATCTCCCGTATATCCGTCGGGGCAAGTGCACACAGGAGTGTGGTTTATCACGGCGCACTGGGCACCCTGGCCGCATGAGCCCGGGCATGGGTCTCGGCACTTTTGATTCATGCACGCTCTATTGCTGGAACACTCGGGATTGATTGTGCATTCCGCACGACAGTTCGGGGGACTTCCTAGATAGGTGGGCAAGCACGAGCACGAAGGCGCTCCGCCGATATCTCTACACTGAGAGTTCAAACCGCAAGGTGTTGGAACGCATGGGTCTCTGTAGGGTTCTTGTTGCGGTGGAGGTATAGGAGCTGAAAATATGACTTCGAGATTAGTACTTTATCGCGTTTCGATCGACTTCCGTAAGTGGCACGAAAAATAAAACGCTTTCAAACTCACGAGGAATCGGGTAGCATCTCGAGAACGGATCTCCCGTGTATCCCTGGTTGCAAGAACATATCGGGCTGTGATTGTTGACTTGACAGCGGGAGTTCTGCCCGCATGGTCCGGGACAGGGGTTCGTACACTTTTGGTTAAAGCAAGCCTTGTCTTGGGGACATTCCGAACTGACAACGCATTCTGGCCTGCAGGCGGGCGGTGCACCAACGTATGTCGGTAAACACGAACACACGCCCTGGCCATTTATTTCTCTACACTGGCTGTTGGGACCGCAAGGCGAGGGGTTGCATGGATTGATCGGTTCCGCTACAACGGCTGAGAGACAGAAACATAAATCGAATTTATTATAATTGTTTTAATAATCATAAAAAAATCCAGTCTGTATTCTCAGTTAAGACAATTAGATTTGTTGTAAATAATTAATAAATTATCAAGTCCAGGTGAAAATTCGCAATAAATAAGCTAGAGACGATAAAAAAATTGTGGGCAATATTGCCAACCGCCGATCGGCTTGCGGAAACCACAAAAAAATCAGTACAAGTCTATTTCGGAAATAATTCATCAAAAAAAATGATGATCTACTGTTTGCAAACATTAAATCTATCAGAACTTTGAACGCTGAAATAGCATTCTTGGGATAAAATAAAAGACTGACAATCTTACGTTCTTGATACACGTTGCAGAAACGGAATGGGTCTCCGGTATATCCGGGTCTGCATGTGCAAGACGGCAGATGATTTATAACTTGGCAGTCGGCATTCTGACCGCAAGTTCCGGGACACGGATCTTGGCATTTATTTCTAAGGCAGGCTCTGTTCGAGGGGCAATCAGAATTGAGCACGCACTCGGGCCTACATCCCTCGTAAGGATTTCCAAAGTACTCGGCTACACAAGAACACGATCCTGCGCCGTTTTGCTCTCGGCATACTGCGTTAGATCCGCACGGAGATGGAACACAAGGTGTTGGTCGTTCCTGTGGCACGGGATCAGCTGGTTGTGGGAAACATTGGGAGAATGGATCGCCTATGTATCCGATAATGCAGATGCACATCGGCGTGTGACTGACGACGCGACACTCGGCATTGGCCCCACACGATCCGGGACATGGGTCTTTGCACTTTTGATTAATGCAAGCGAGATTACTGGCGCATTCGCTGTTACTGGCACATTCTGGCCTACAGTTCGGCGGTGATCCGATAAATTCGGGAAGGCACGAGCAAGATGGGGAGTCGCCGACTTCTCTGCATTGCGAGTTGGGACCGCACGGGGACGGTTGGCAAGGGTTAACCAACACTGGGGGTGTTTCCGCTGCGGAAAATTAATAAAATCACCGTTATAGAAGAGAGCTTGGGGGAACGATTCACGAAAGTATTTCAATAAATTTGAAACGTATAAATAGTATCTTACGTATGGGCTGACATCTGACGAACGGATCGCCCTGATACCTGGGTGGACAGGTGCATATGGGATTGTGATTTATGACTTCGCATCTAGCACCGATACCACAAGTTCCTGGGCAAGGATCTCTACATTTTTGGTTGCTACATGCTTCGTTCTGGGGGCACTCTGAGCTGACCACACACTCGGGTCGGCAAGACGGTGGGCTACCAATAAATCCAGGTACGCAAGAGCATACGCCTTGTCCATTAATCTCCCTGCATTGACTGTTTGGTCCGCAGGGGGATGGATTGCAGGGGTTCGTTACGACGGGAGCTGAACAGTGAGGAATAAAACAAGAGGGAAAGGTTAGAATCGAATGAAAGGAATTCAAATATAAAATGAAATTGATTAAGTATGTATCACAAGTTTCAATGCGACAACATACCTTGGACAGGTCTGCATTCGACAAATGCATTCCCTGAAAGGCCAGCCGGACAGCTGCACATCGGAATGTGATTGATCACATCGCAACGCGCATTCTGACCGCACGTGCCTGGACAGGGATCTGCGCACTTGTTGCGCATGCAAGCTTTGTCTCTAGGGCAATCCGCGCTGACTACGCATTCTGGTCGGCATCCGAAGTATGGATCTCCCTGGTATTCAGGTAAACACGTGCAAGTGCCATCTCTGCACTGAGCATTGGGACCGCAAGGGGATGGATTGCAAGGGTCGGTTTCTATAGGCTCAGCAGCTAAAATAATAGGGGGACATTCTCACACACCGAAAAAAGTGGGGGCCTATCAATAATAGAACTATTGCAACAAATATATCTTGAATAAGAAGCCTTTCTAATGACAGATGCTTACGTGGAGGTGGTTTAGGATAACAGTTGGTGAATGGATCTCCCGTATATCCGTCGGGGCAAGTGCACACAGGAGTGTGGTTTATCACGGCGCACTGGGCACCCTGGCCGCATGAGCCCGGGCATGGGTCTCGGCACTTTTGATTCATGCACGCTCTATTGCTGGAACACTCGGGATTGATTGTGCATTCCGCACGACAGTTCGGGGGACTTCCTAGATAGGTGGGCAAGCACGAGCACGAAGGCGCTCCGCCGATATCTCTACACTGAGAGTTCAAACCGCAAGGTGTTGGAACGCATGGGTCTCTGTAGGGTTCTTGTTGCGGTGGAGGTATAGGAGCTGAAAATATGACTTCGAGATTAGTACTTTATCGCGTTTCGATCGACTTCCGTAAGTGGCACGAAAAATAAAACGCTTTCAAACTCACGAGGAATCGGGTAGCATCTCGAGAACGGATCTCCCGTGTATCCCTGGTTGCAAGAACATATCGGGCTGTGATTGTTGACTTGACAGCGGGAGTTCTGCCCGCATGGTCCGGGACAGGGGTTCGTACACTTTTGGTTAAAGCAAGCCTTGTCTTGGGGACATTCCGAACTGACAACGCATTCTGGCCTGCAGGCGGGCGGTGCACCAACGTATGTCGGTAAACACGAACACACGCCCTGGCCATTTATTTCTCTACACTGGCTGTTGGGACCGCAAGGCGAGGGGTTGCATGGATTGATCGGTTCCGCTACAACGGCTGAGAGACAGAAACATAAATCGAATTTATTATAATTGTTTTAATAATCATAAAAAAATCCAGTCTGTATTCTCAGTTAAGACAATTAGATTTGTTGTAAATAATTAATAAATTATCAAGTCCAGGTGAAAATTCGCAATAAATAAGCTAGAGACGATAAAAAAATTGTGGGCAATATTGCCAACCGCCGATCGGCTTGCGGAAACCACAAAAAAATCAGTACAAGTCTATTTCGGAAATAATTCATCAAAAAAAATGATGATCTACTGTTTGCAAACATTAAATCTATCAGAACTTTGAACGCTGAAATAGCATTCTTGGGATAAAATAAAAGACTGACAATCTTACGTTCTTGATACACGTTGCAGAAACGGAATGGGTCTCCGGTATATCCGGGTCTGCATGTGCAAGACGGCAGATGATTTATAACTTGGCAGTCGGCATTCTGACCGCAAGTTCCGGGACACGGATCTTGGCATTTATTTCTAAGGCAGGCTCTGTTCGAGGGGCAATCAGAATTGAGCACGCACTCGGGCCTACATCCCTCGTAAGGATTTCCAAAGTACTCGGCTACACAAGAACACGATCCTGCGCCGTTTTGCTCTCGGCATACTGCGTTAGATCCGCACGGAGATGGAACACAAGGTGTTGGTCGTTCCTGTGGCACGGGATCAGCTGGTTGTGGGAAACATTGGGAGAATGGATCGCCTATGTATCCGATAATGCAGATGCACATCGGCGTGTGACTGACGACGCGACACTCGGCATTGGCCCCACACGATCCGGGACATGGGTCTTTGCACTTTTGATTAATGCAAGCGAGATTACTGGCGCATTCGCTGTTACTGGCACATTCTGGCCTACAGTTCGGCGGTGATCCGATAAATTCGGGAAGGCACGAGCAAGATGGGGAGTCGCCGACTTCTCTGCATTGCGAGTTGGGACCGCACGGGGACGGTTGGCAAGGGTTAACCAACACTGGGGGTGCTTCCGCTGCGGAAAATTAATAAAATCACCGTTATAGAAGAGAGCTTGGGGGAACGATTCACGAAAGTATTTCAATAAATTTGAAACGTATAAATAGTATCTTACGTATGGGCTGACATCTGACGAACGGATCGCCCTGATACCTGGGTGGACAGGTGCATATGGGATTGTGATTTATGACTTCGCATCTAGCACCGATACCACAAGTTCCTGGGCAAGGATCTCTACATTTTTGGTTGCTACATGCTTCGTTCTGGGGGCACTCTGAGCTGACCACACACTCGGGTCGGCAAGACGGTGGGCTACCAATAAATCCAGGTACGCAAGAGCATACGCCTTGTCCATTAATCTCCCTGCATTGACTGTTTGGTCCGCAGGGGGATGGATTGCAGGGGTTCGTTACGACGGGAGCTGAACAGTGAGGAATAAAACAAGAGGGAAAGGTTAGAATCGAATGAAAGGAATTCAAATATAAAATGAAATTGATTAAGTATGTATCACAAGTTTCAATGCGACAACATACCTTGGACAGGTCTGCATTCGACAAATGCATTCCCTGAAAGGCCAGCCGGACAGCTGCACATCGGAATGTGATTGATCACATCGCAACGCGCATTCTGACCGCACGTGCCTGGACAGGGATCTGCGCACTTGTTGCGCATGCAAGCTTTGTCTCTAGGGCAATCCGCGCTGACTACGCATTCTGGTCGGCATCCGAAGTATGGATCTCCCTGGTATTCAGGTAAACACGTGCAAGTGCCATCTCTGCACTGAGCATTGGGACCGCAAGGGGATGGATTGCAAGGGTCGGTTTCTATAGGCTCAGCAGCTAAAATAATAGGGGGACATTCTCACACACCGAAAAAAGTGGGGGCCTATCAATAATAGAACTATTGCAACAAATATATCTTGAATAAGAAGCCTTTCTAATGACAGATGCTTACGTGGAGGTGGTTTAGGATAACAGTTGGTGAATGGATCTCCCGTATATCCGTCGGGGCAAGTGCACACAGGAGTGTGGTTTATCACGGCGCACTGGGCACCCTGGCCGCATGAGCCCGGGCATGGGTCTCGGCACTTTTGATTCATGCACGCTCTATTGCTGGAACACTCGGGATTGATTGTGCATTCCGCACGACAGTTCGGGGGACTTCCTAGATAGGTGGGCAAGCACGAGCACGAAGGCGCTCCGCCGATATCTCTACACTGAGAGTTCAAACCGCAAGGTGTTGGAACGCATGGGTCTCTGTAGGGTTCTTGTTGCGGTGGAGGTATAGGAGCTGAAAATATGACTTCGAGATTAGTACTTTATCCGTTTCGATCGACTTCCGTAAGTGGCACGAAAAATAAAACGCTTTCAAACTCACGAGGAATCGGGTAGCATCTCGAGAACGGATCTCCCGTGTATCCCTGGTTGCAAGAACATATCGGGCTGTGATTGTTGACTTGACAGCGGGAGTTCTGCCCGCATGGTCCGGGACAGGGGTTCGTACACTTTTGGTTAAAGCAAGCCTTGTCTTGGGGACATTCCGAACTGACAACGCATTCTGGCCTGCAGGCGGGCGGTGCACCAACGTATGTCGGTAAACACGAACACACGCCCTGGCCATTTATTTCTCTACACTGGCTGTTGGGACCGCAAGGCGAGGGGTTGCATGGATTGATCGGTTCCGCTACAACGGCTGAGAGACAGAAACATAAATCGAATTTATTATAATTGTTTTAATAATCATAAAAAAATCCAGTCTGTATTCTCAGTTAAGACAATTAGATTTGTTGTAAATAATTAATAAATTATCAAGTCCAGGTGAAAATTCGCAATAAATAAGCTAGAGACGATAAAAAAATTGTGGGCAATATTGCCAACCGCCGATCGGCTTGCGGAAACCACAAAAAAATCAGTACAAGTCTATTTCGGAAATAATTCATCAAAAAAAATGATGATCTACTGTTTGCAAACATTAAATCTATCAGAACTTTGAACGCTGAAATAGCATTCTTGGGATAAAATAAAAGACTGACAATCTTACGTTCTTGATACACGTTGCAGAAACGGAATGGGTCTCCGGTATATCCGGGTCTGCATGTGCAAGACGGCAGATGATTTATAACTTGGCAGTCGGCATTCTGACCGCAAGTTCCGGGACACGGATCTTGGCATTTATTTCTAAGGCAGGCTCTGTTCGAGGGGCAATCAGAATTGAGCACGCACTCGGGCCTACATCCCTCGTAAGGATTTCCAAAGTACTCGGCTACACAAGAACACGATCCTGCGCCGTTTTGCTCTCGGCATACTGCGTTAGATCCGCACGGAGATGGAACACAAGGTGTTGGTCGTTCCTGTGGCACGGGATCAGCTGGTTGTGGGAAACATTGGGAGAATGGATCGCCTATGTATCCGATAATGCAGATGCACATCGGCGTGTGACTGACGACGCGACACTCGGCATTGGCCCCACACGATCCGGGACATGGGTCTTTGCACTTTTGATTAATGCAAGCGAGATTACTGGCGCATTCGCTGTTACTGGCACATTCTGGCCTACAGTTCGGCGGTGATCCGATAAATTCGGGAAGGCACGAGCAAGATGGGGAGTCGCCGACTTCTCTGCATTGCGAGTTGGGACCGCACGGGGACGGTTGGCAAGGGTTAACCAACACTGGGGGTGTTTCCGCTGCGGAAAATTAATAAAGTCACCGTTATAGAAGAGAGCTTGGGGGAACGATTCACGAAAGTATTTCAATAAATTTGAAACGTATAAATAGTATCTTACGTATGGGCTGACATCTGACGAACGGATCGCCCTGATACCTGGGTGGACAGGTGCATATGGGATTGTGATTTATGACTTCGCATCTAGCACCGATACCACAAGTTCCTGGGCAAGGATCTCTACATTTTTGGTTGCTACATGCTTCATTCTGGGGGCACTCTGAGCTGACCACACACTCGGGTCGGCAAGACGGTGGGCTACCAATAAATCCAGGTACGCAAGAGCATACGCCTTGTCCATTAATCTCCCTGCATTGACTGTTTGGTCCGCAGGGGGATGGATTGCAGGGGTTCGTTACGACGGGAGCTGAACAGTGAGGAATAAAACAAGAGGGAAAGGTTAGAATCGAATGAAAGGAATTCAAATATAAAATGAAATTGATTAAGTATGTATCACAAGTTTCAATGCGACAACATACCTTGGACAGGTCTGCATTCGACAAATGCATTCC
The DNA here is from genome assembly GCA_917563855.2 of Limnephilus lunatus. Lineage (NCBI taxonomy): Eukaryota > Metazoa > Arthropoda > Insecta > Trichoptera > Limnephilidae > Limnephilus > Limnephilus lunatus. Next base: position 68,625,456 of record OU830598.1, on the reverse strand, counting down.
CTGAAAGGCCAGCCGGACAGCTGCACATCGGAATGTGATTGATCACATCGCAACGCGCATTCTGACCGCACGTGCCTGGACAGGGATCTGCGCACTTGTTGCGCATGCAAGCTTTGTCTCTAGGGCAATCCGCGCTGACTACGCATTCTGGTCGGCATCCGAAGTATGGATCTCCCTGGTATTCAGGTAAACACGTGCAAGTGCCATCTCTGCACTGAGCATTGGGACCGCAAGGGGATGGATTGCAAGGGTCGGTTTCTATAGGCTCAGCAGCTAAAATAATAGGGGGACATTCTCACACACCGAAAAAAGTGGGGGCCTATCAATAATAGAACTATTGCAACAAATATATCTTGAATAAGAAGCCTTTCTAATGACAGATGCTTACGTGGAGGTGGTTTAGGATAACAGTTGGTGAATGGATCTCCCGTATATCCGTCGGGGCAAGTGCACACAGGAGTGTGGTTTATCACGGCGCACTGGGCACCCTGGCCGCATGAGCCCGGGCATGGGTCTCGGCACTTTTGATTCATGCACGCTCTATTGCTGGAACACTCGGGATTGATTGTGCATTCCGCACGACAGTTCGGGGGACTTCCTAGATAGGTGGGCAAGCACGAGCACGAAGGCGCTCCGCCGATATCTCTACACTGAGAGTTCAAACCGCAAGGTGTTGGAACGCATGGGTCTCTGTAGGGTTCTTGTTGCGGTGGAGGTATAGGAGCTGAAAATATGACTTCGAGATTAGTACTTTATCCGTTTCGATCGACTTCCGTAAGTGGCACGAAAAATAAAACGCTTTCAAACTCACGAGGAATCGGGTAGCATCTCGAGAACGGATCTCCCGTGTATCCCTGGTTGCAAGAACATATCGGGCTGTGATTGTTGACTTGACAGCGGGAGTTCTGCCCGCATGGTCCGGGACAGGGGTTCGTACACTTTTGGTTAAAGCAAGCCTTGTCTTGGGGACATTCCGAACTGACAACGCATTCTGGCCTGCAGGCGGGCGGTGCACCAACGTATGTCGGTAAACACGAACACACGCCCTGGCCATTTATTTCTCTACACTGGCTGTTGGGACCGCAAGGCGAGGGGTTGCATGGATTGATCGGTTCCGCTACAACGGCTGAGAGACAGAAACATAAATCGAATTTATTATAATTGTTTTAATAATCATAAAAAAATCCAGTCTGTATTCTCAGTTAAGACAATTAGATTTGTTGTAAATAATTAATAAATTATCAAGTCCAGGTGAAAATTCGCAATAAATAAGCTAGAGACGATAAAAAAATTGTGGGCAATATTGCCAACCGCCGATCGGCTTGCGGAAACCACAAAAAAATCAGTACAAGTCTATTTCGGAAATAATTCATCAAAAAAATGATGATCTACTGTTTGCAAACATTAAATCTATCAGAACTTTGAACGCTGAAATAGCATTCTTGGGATAAAATAAAAGACTGACAATCTTACGTTCTTGATACACGTTGCAGAAACGGAATGGGTCTCCGGTATATCCGGGTCTGCATGTGCAAGACGGCAGATGATTTATAACTTGGCAGTCGGCATTCTGACCGCAAGTTCCGGGACACGGATCTTGGCATTTATTTCTAAGGCAGGCTCTGTTCGAGGGGCAATCAGAATTGAGTACGCACTCGGGCCTACATCCCTCGTAAGGATTTCCAAAGTACTCGGCTACACAAGAACACGATCCTGCGCCGTTTTGCTCTCGGCATACTGCGTTAGATCCGCACGGAGATGGAACACAAGGTGTTGGTCGTTCCTGTGGCACGGGATCAGCTGGTTGTGGGAAACATTGGGAGAATGGATCGCCTATGTATCCGATAATGCAGATGCACATCGGCGTGTGACTGACGACGCGACACTCGGCATTGGCCCCACACGATCCGGGACATGGGTCTTTGCACTTTTGATTAATACAAGCGAGATTACTGGCGCATTCGCTGTTACTGGCACATTCTGGCCTACAGTTCGGCGGTGATCCGATAAATTCGGGAAGGCACGAGCAAGATGGGGAGTCGCCGACTTCTCTGCATTGCGAGTTGGGACCGCACGGGGACGGTTGGCAAGGGTTAACCAACACTGGGGGTGTTTCCGCTGCGGAAAATTAATAAAATCACCGTTATAGAAGAGAGCTTGGGGGAACGATTCACGAAAGTATTTCAATAAATTTGAAACGTATAAATAGTATCTTACGTATGGGCTGACATCTGACGAACGGATCGCCCTGATACCTGGGTGGACAGGTGCATATGGGATTGTGATTTATGACTTCGCATCTAGCACCGATACCACAAGTTCCTGGGCAAGGATCTCTACATTTTTGGTTGCTACATGCTTCGTTCTGGGGGCACTCTGAGCTGACCACACACTCGGGTCGGCAAGACGGTGGGCTACCAATAAATCCAGGTACGCAAGAGCATACGCCTTGTCCATTAATCTCCCTGCATTGACTGTTTGGTCCGCAGGGGGATGGATTGCAGGGGTTCGTTACGACGGGAGCTGAACAGTGAGGAATAAAACAAGAGGGAAAGGTTAGAATCGAATGAAAGGAATTCAAATATAAAATGAAATTGATTAAGTATGTATCACAAGTTTCAATGCGACAACATACCTTGGACAGGTCTGCATTCGACAAATGCATTCCCTGAAAGGCCAGCCGGACAGCTGCACATCGGAATGTGATTGATCACATCGCAACGCGCATTCTGACCGCACGTGCCTGGACAGGGATCTGCGCACTTGTTGCGCATGCAAGCTTTGTCTCTAGGGCAATCCGCGCTGACTACGCATTCTGGTCGGCATCCGAAGTATGGATCTCCCTGGTATTCAGGTAAACACGTGCAAGTGCCATCTCTGCACTGAGCATTGGGACCGCAAGGGGATGGATTGCAAGGGTCGGTTTCTATAGGCTCAGCAGCTAAAATAATAGGGGGACATTCTCACACACCGAAAAAAGTGGGGGCCTATCAATAATAGAACTATTGCAACAAATATATCTTGAATAAGAAGCCTTTCTAATGACAGATGCTTACGTGGAGGTGGTTTAGGATAACAGTTGGTGAATGGATCTCCCGTATATCCGTCGGGGCAAGTGCACACAGGAGTGTGGTTTATCACGGCGCACTGGGCACCCTGGCCGCATGAGCCCGGGCATGGGTCTCGGCACTTTTGATTCATGCACGCTCTATTGCTGGAACACTCGGGATTGATTGTGCATTCCGCACGACAGTTCGGGGGACTTCCTAGATAGGTGGGCAAGCACGAGCACGAAGGCGCTCCGCCGATATCTCTACACTGAGAGTTCAAACCGCAAGGTGTTGGAACGCATGGGTCTCTGTAGGGTTCTTGTTGCGGTGGAGGTATAGGAGCTGAAAATATGACTTCGAGATTAGTACTTTATCGCGTTTCGATCGACTTCCGTAAGTGGCACGAAAAATAAAACGCTTTCAAACTCACGAGGAATCGGGTAGCATCTCGAGAACGGATCTCCCGTGTATCCCTGGTTGCAAGAACATATCGGACTGTGATTGTTGACTTGACAGCGGGAGTTCTGCCCGCATGGTCCGGGACAGGGGTTCGTACACTTTTGGTTAAAGCAAGCCTTGTCTTGGGGACATTCCGAACTGACAACGCATTCTGGCCTGCAGGCGGGCGGTGCACCAACGTATGTCGGTAAACACGAACACACGCCCTGGCCATTTATTTCTCTACACTGGCTGTTGGGACCGCAAGGCGAGGGGTTGCATGGATTGATCGGTTCCGCTACAACGGCTGAGAGACAGAAACATAAATCGAATTTATTATAATTGTTTTAATAATCATAAAAAAATCCAGTCTGTATTCTCAGTTAAGACAATTAGATTTGTTGTAAATAATTAATAAATTATCAAGTCCAGGTGAAAATTCGCAATAAATAAGCTAGAGACGATAAAAAAATTGTGGGCAATATTGCCAACCGCCGATCGGCTTGCGGAAACCACAAAAAAATCAGTACAAGTCTATTTCGGAAATAATTCATCAAAAAATGATGATCTACTGTTTGCAAACATTAAATCTATCAGAACTTTGAACGCTGAAATAGCATTCTTGGGATAAAATAAAAGACTGACAATCTTACGTTCTTGATACACGTTGCAGAAACGGAATGGGTCTCCGGTATATCCGGGTCTGCATGTGCAAGACGGCAGATGATTTATAACTTGGCAGTCGGCATTCTGACCGCAAGTTCCGGGACACGGATCTTGGCATTTATTTCTAAGGCAGGCTCTGTTCGAGGGGCAATCAGAATTGAGCACGCACTCGGGCCTACATCCCTCGTAAGGATTTCCAAAGTACTCGGCTACACAAGAACACGATCCTGCGCCGTTTTGCTCTCGGCATACTGCGTTAGATCCGCACGGAGATGGAACACAAGGTGTTGGTCGTTCCTGTGGCACGGGATCAGCTGGTTGTGGGAAACATTGGGAGAATGGATCGCCTATGTATCCGATAATGCAGATGCACATCGGCGTGTGACTGACGACGCGACACTCGGCATTGGCCCCACACGATCCGGGACATGGGTCTTTGCACTTTTGATTAATACAAGCGAGATTACTGGCGCATTCGCTGTTACTGGCACATTCTGGCCTACAGTTCGGCGGTGATCCGATAAATTCGGGAAGGCACGAGCAAGATGGGGAGTCGCCGACTTCTCTGCATTGCGAGTTGGGACCGCACGGGGACGGTTGGCAAGGGTTAACCAACACTGGGGGTGTTTCCGCTGCGGAAAATTAATAAAATCACCGTTATAGAAGAGAGCTTGGGGGAACGATTCACGAAAGTATTTCAATAAATTTGAAACGTATAAATAGTATCTTACGTATGGGCTGACATCTGACGAACGGATCGCCCTGATACCTGGGTGGACAGGTGCATATGGGATTGTGATTTATGACTTCGCATCTAGCACCGATACCACAAGTTCCTGGGCAAGGATCTCTACATTTTTGGTTGCTACATGCTTCGTTCTGGGGGCACTCTGAGCTGACCACACACTCGGGTCGGCAAGACGGTGGGCTACCAATAAATCCAGGTACGCAAGAGCATACGCCTTGTCCATTAATCTCCCTGCATTGACTGTTTGGTCCGCAGGGGGATGGATTGCAGGGGTTCGTTACGACGGGAGCTGAATCAGGAGGGAAAGATTAGAATCGAATGAAAGGAATTCAAATATAAAATGAATTTGATAAAGTATGTATCACAAGTTTCAATGCGACAACATACCTTGGACAGGTCTGCATTCGACAAATGCATTCCCTGAAAGGCCAGCCGGACAGCTGCACATCGGAATGTGATTGATCACATCGCAACGCGCATTCTGACCGCACGTGCCTGGACAGGGATCTGCGCACTTGTTGCGCATGCAAGCTTTGTCTCTAGGGCAATCCGCGCTGACTACGCATTCTGGTCGGCATCCGAAGTATGGATCTCCCTGGTATTCAGGTAAACACGTGCAAGTGCCATCTCTGCACTGAGCATTGGGACCGCAAGGGGATGGATTGCAAGGGTCGGTTTCTATAGGCTCAGCAGCTAAAATAATAGGGGGACATTCTCACACACCGAAAAAAGTGGGGGCCTATCAATAATAGAACTATTGCAACAAATATATCTTGAATAAGAAGCCTTTCTAATGACAGATGCTTACGTGGAGGTGGTTTAGGATAACAGTTGGTGAATGGATCTCCCGTATATCCATCGGGGCAAGTGCACACAGGAGTGTGGTTTATCACGGCGCACTGGGCACCCTGGCCGCATGAGCCCGGGCATGGGTCTCGGCACTTTTGATTCATGCACGCTCTATTGCTGGAACACTCGGGATTGATTGTGCATTCCGCACGACAGTTCGGGGGACTTCCTAGATAGGTGGGCAAGCACGAGCACGAAGGCGCTCCGCCGATATCTCTACACTGAGAGTTCAAACCGCAAGGTGTTGGAACGCATGGGTCTCTGTAGGGTTCTTGTTGCGGTGGAGGTATAGGAGCTGAAAATATGACTTCGAGATTAGTACTTTATCGCGTTTCGATCGACTTCCGTAAGTGGCACGAAAAATAAAACGCTTTCAAACTCACGAGGAATCGGGTAGCATCTCGAGAACGGATCTCCCGTGTATCCCTGGTTGCAAGAACATATCGGGCTGTGATTGTTGACTTGACAGCGGGAGTTCTGCCCGCATGGTCCGGGACAGGGGTTCGTACACTTTTGGTTAAAGCAAGCCTTGTCTTGGGGACATTCCGAACTGACAACGCATTCTGGCCTGCAGGCGGGCGGTGCACCAACGTATGTCGGTAAACACGAACACACGCCCTGGCCATTTATTTCTCTACACTGGCTGTTGGGACCGCAAGGCGAGGGGTTGCATGGATTGATCGGTTCCGCTACAACGGCTGAGAGACAGAAACATAAATCGAATTTATTATAATTGTTTTAATAATCATAAAAAAATCCAGTCTGTATTCTCAGTTAAGACAATTAGATTTGTTGTAAATAATTAATAAATTATCAAGTCCAGGTGAAAATTCGCAATAAATAAGCTAGAGACGATAAAAAAATTGTGGGCAATATTGCCAACCGCCGCACAGTGGACGAAATGGAGAAAAAACCCGAATTAAGTGGTTTTTGCAAACGTTTTTGTTTTAAACATATATATTTTTTAGTGTAGCACAATAGTTTCTGCCCTTAATGTGTTAATTTAAATATGTCATTAGCGCTTGGCGGAAGTTTGGCAAGGCCGCAAAGTGTACCGTAAATTTGATGTTCGTCATCGCGTTTTTCCGTTCTCTCCTACGCGTGAGCAGAGACGGTTGTGTATTACGTGACCTTTAGATATATATACAAAAGTTTGTTATGTATGATATTATTCAAGGTATTCTCTATTTAATGTAATAAATTATATATCAATATCACATGTGCGTGAGATTTAAACTAACTTCTAATATTCTACTATTTTTGTATTATATTTCTGTTAAAATGCTTATTTCAATTAGCATTTAGACACACAACACCGTTTGCTCCCAGTTATGAATATATACATATTGTAGACTGAAGTTTCACCTTTTATGTCATATATAAATTGTGTTCCTCTTTTCTCTTTCCTTAAACAATGTTTTTATTTTCAGGAAGGCCTATATGCATTCCCTGAGAGAATTATTCGAGGTATTAAATGTACGGGGTATATTAATTGCCACTTCTGTGAAATGAAAGATGTTTTTAATTAATTATCTAACATAAAAATACCACATAGTGGCAGGTTCGAACATTTCAAGCCCTACATTTTACAAAACCGTTAAGTATTTTTCATTACAATCAATGAAGAAATGGAGAAAAAGCCGCAGTTGTTATTGTGAGGTTTGAACAACATAATTTAGAGTGGTTGCAAGAAATGATATTTGTGTCCAAATCTTTGGGTAGACCAATAAAAGTATTTCAAGAAATCGGTTCTAGATCAAGGAAGAAAAAATTGAACCATCTGTTATAGAGTCTCGCACTCTTGATGAACTCCAGTAAGCAGCAGAAATGAGTTTGTACAAATGGGGCTGTGATGGTTATGGTAGTCACAGTCACTACAAGCAAAGGTATATTAATGGAAAATATCATGATCTCTCTAATCTCCCTACAACTTCGTTGGTGCCACTTCAACTCTGCAGCGAAGGAAACTCAAAAAGCATGACTATTATATGGCAAAACCCACGGCCTTCATCTATAAGGTACTGCAGACCAATCAGATTACAATTTAAAAAAGAAACTCCAATGATAATAAGAAATGATTTTGCAATTTGCGATCACTTCCTAAAAAAAATGTTTCTGTTTACCTACTTAAGTTTTAAGTCCGCTAAGAATTCGTCCAATGGTTCTGGAAATTTGAACGAATGATTTAGACTCCAATGACAACGGATACACCTTTAGCACTTAGATATTCTACCATTTTCGATTAATATATGAATGAACCCAATTGTTGCCCGTCTTTTTGTGTTCATAGATGTGAAATATAATATGTAAAATTTAAAATTAATATGTTTTATTTTCCTAGATATTTGTACATCTTCAAAATTTATTATTTCGTCGTTGTAAATTTCTACGCAAGAGTAAATTAATATTTTTTTCTTCAAAATCAAACAGTATTAATAGGCTTGCGTCTGCGTAGCAGTTTTTATCAAATTTATTAAATGATAACCTACAACCAAACCCTTCGCCCAGGCGAAGCCGAAGTAAAGGCCGCCCGCAGAGCCTAGCAGAAAAATCCTGCAAAGCGGTTTTTTAACTGCTAGTAATTATAATTCATTAATAAGATAAAAAAAAATTGCATTAATATATAGTCAGCAAAGAATTAATTAGTGTTTTTTCTTCATTCCGTCCACTGTGCGCCGATCGGCTTGCGGAAACCACAAAAAAATCAGTACAAGTCTATTTCGGAAATAATTCATCAAAAAAAATGATGATCTACTGTTTGCAAACATTAAATCTATCAGAACTTTGAACGCTGAAATAGCATTCTTGCGATAAAATGAAAGACTGACAATCTTACGTTCTTGATACACGTTGCAGAAACGGAACGGGTCTCCAGTGAATCCCGATCGACAAGTGCAAGACGGCAAATGGTTTATAACTTGGCAGTCGGCGTTCTGACCACAAGTTCCGGGACACGGATCTTGGCATTTGTTTCTAAGACAGGCTCTGTTCGAGGGGCAATCGGAATTGAGCACGCACTCGGGCCTACATCCCTCGTAAGGATTTCCAAAGTACTCGGCTACACAAGAACACGATCCTGCACCGTTTTGCTCTCGGCATACTGCGTTAGATCCACACGGAGATGGAACACAAGGTGTTGGCCGATCCTGTTTCACGGGATCAGCTGGTTGTGGGAAACATTGGGAGAATGGATCGCCTATGTATCCGATAATGCAGATGCACATCGGGGTGTGACTGACGACGCGACACTCGGCATTGGCCCCACACGATCCGGGACATGGGTCTTTGCACTTTTGATTAATGCAAGCGAGATTACTGGCGCATTCGCTATTACTGGCACATTCTGGCCTACAGTTCGGCGGTGATCCGATAAATTCGGGAAGGCACGAGCAAGATGGGGAGTCGCCGACTTCTCTGCATTGCGAGTTGGGACCGCACGGGGACGGTTGGCAAGGGTTAACCAACACTGGGGGTGTTTCCGCTGCGGAAAATTAATAAAGTCACCGTTATAGAAGAGAGCTTGGGGGAACGATTCACGAAAGTATTTCAATAAATTTGAAACGTATAAATAGTATCTTACGTATGGGCTGACATCTGACGAACGGATCGCCCTGATACCTAGGTGGACAGGTGCATATGGGATTGTGATTTATGACTTCGCATCTAGCACCGATACCACAAGTTCCTGGGCAAGGATCTCTACATTTTTGGTTGCTACATGCTTCATTCTGGGGGCACTCTGAGCTGACCACACACTCGGGTCGGCAAGACGGTGGGCTACCAATAAATCCAGGTACGCAAGAGCATACGCCTTGTCCATTAATCTCCCTGCATTGACTGTTTGGTCCGCAGGGGGATGGATTGCAGGGGTTCGTTACGACGGGAGCTGAATCAGGAGGGAAAGATTAGAATCGAATGAAAGGAATTCAAATATAAAATGAATTTGATAAAGTATGTATCACAAGTTTCAATGCGACAACATACCTTGGACAGGTCTGCATTCGACAAATGCATTCCCTGAAAGGCCAGCCGGACAGCTGCACATCGGAATGTGATTGATCACATCGCAACGCGCATTCTGACCGCACGTGCCTGGACAGGGATCTGCGCACTTGTTGCGCATGCAAGCTTTGTCTCTAGGGCAATCCGCGCTGACTACGCATTCTGGCCGGCATCCGAAGTATGGATCTCCCTGGTATTCAGGTAAACATGTGCAAGTGCCATCTCTGCACTGAGCATTAGGACCGCAAGGGGATGGATTGCAAGGGTCGGTTTCTACAGGCTCAGCAGCTAAAATAATAGGGGGACATTCTTACACACCGAACAAAGTAGGGGCCTATCAATAATATAACTATCGCAACAAATATCTCTTGACTAAGAAGCCTTTCTAATGACAGATGCTTACGTGGGGGTGGTTTAGGGTAACAGTTGGTGAATGGATCTCCCGTATATCCGTCGGGGCAAGTGCACACAGGAGTGTGGTTTATCACGGCGCATTGGGCACCCTGGCCGCACGAGCCCGGGCATGGGTCTCGGCACTTTTGATTCATGCACGCTCTATTGCTGGAACACTCGGGATTGATTGTGCATTCCGCACGACAGTTCGGGGGACTTCCTAGATAGGTGGGCAAGCACGAGCACGAAGGCGCTCCGCCGATATCTCTACATTGAGAGTTCAAACCGCAAGGTGTTGGAACGCATGGGTCCCTGTAGGGTTCTTGTTGCGGTGGAGGTATAGGAGCTGAAAATATGACTTCGAGATTAGTACTTTATCGCGTTTCGACCGACTTCCGTAAGTGGCACGAAAAATAAAACGCATTCAAACTCACGAGGAATCGGGTAGCATCTCGAGAACGGATCTCCCGTGTATCCCTGGTTGCAAGAACATATCGGGCTGTGATTGTTGACTTGACAGCGGGAGTTCTGCCCGCATGGTCCGGGACAGGGGTTCGTACACTTTTGGTTAAAGCAAGCCTTGTCTTGGGGACATTCCGAACTGACAACGCATTCTGGCCTGCAGGCGGGCGGTGCACCAACGTATGTCGGTAAACACGAACACACGCCCTGGCCGTTTATTTCTCTGCACTGGCTGTTGGGACCGCAAGGCGAGGGGTTGCATGGATTTATCGGTTCCGCTACAACGGCTGAGAGACAAACACGTAAATTGTTTTCATTTGGATTATATTAATATTAATTATAATAACTTATAGTTTTTAGTCTGAATAGTGACTACGGAAATTTCCATAATTTCATTTTTAGTTCAAATTTAAACTCGCCAACATCAGTCGGACAGTTAATATGTATGATCAGTTCAACGAATAGGCCACAGCCATAAATTTCATAATGACTTGGAAAAAATCGTGTGGATGGATTTTTCTACTAAAATGTTACAACTTTTTTTTTAGAAATTTATAGTTTTTTTGTTTTAAATAAATAAATCCGTTTTTTGGGCTCGTAAAGTCAATACATAAAAATGTTACGTCTCCGATAGTATTCAATTAGTTTTGTAAAATTCCAAACTGATTATTTTTGTTATATGGTAAAACTTTGTTTTCCGGCGAATTTTTTATTTTGACTCTTAAAATTCACTAGCTCTATTTCTGTAGCATGTGAACTTTTTGTTTGTTTTGACAGATGCTACGAAGTGAACACCGTACAGGTAGCGGCTGTCTTTGAAGTGTAATGGTGATAATGCTGATTTTAACAAAATCAAATTTTATAATTTATTATTATAATTATAATTTACAAGTGCCTACAGTTTTATTACGAGTATAATTTAAATCACAATATTTGGATAATATCAAACAAGAGGCACATTATAATTAATAATAATCAATAATACGGATGAAAAAAAAGTTATGATATATTTTTAAGATAAATTGAGTTGTAATATTTTTGAAATGCCTCGTTATTCTCCTCTGCCATTCGTGTGGAATACACAGGTTTTTTTATTAAAAATGATTTTCGGATATGTAATTATTGTTTTTTCGCATCCATAAAATTATGTCCCGTCTTTCAGGTTTAAAAAAAAATTGTCCAATTTTTCTGATTGGTATTTTCAAAAAATCGCCAGGTGATGTAAGTGGCCTATTTACTCTCCGATTGATATGTGCTTTGTTAAAAAACGGAACAAAAATGATGATCTACTGCTTGCAAACATTAAATCGTCGAGACTTGAATGTTACAAACAAAACATACATACGATACAATAAAAGTTGGGGATTCTTACGTTCTTGATACACGTTGCAGAAACGGAACGGGTCTCCAGTGAATCCCGATCGACAAGTGCAAGACGGCAAATGGTTTATAACTTGGCAGTCGGCGTTCTGACCACAAGTTCCGGGACACGGATCTTGGCATTTGTTTCTAAGACAGGCTCTGTTCGAGGGGCAATCGGAATTGAGCACGCACTCGGGCCTACATCCCTCGTAAGGATTTCCAAAGTACTCGGCTACACAAGAACACGATCCTGCACCGTTTTGCTCTCGGCATACTGCGTTAGATCCACACGGAGATGGAACACAAGGTGTTGGCCGATCCTGTTTCACGGGATCAGCTGGTTGTGGGAAACATTGGGAGAATGGATCGCCTATGTATCCGATAATGCAGATGCACATCGGGGTGTGACTGACGACGCGACACTCGGCATTGGCCCCACACGATCCGGGACATGGGTCTTTGCACTTTTGATTAATGCAAGCGAGATTACTGGCGCATTCGCTATTACTGGCACATTCTGGCCTACAGTTCGGCGGTGATCCGATAAATTCGGGAAGGCACGAGCAAGATGGGGAGTCGCCGACTTCTCTGCATTGCGAGTTGGGACCGCACGGGGACGGTTGGCAAGGGTTAACCAACACTGGGGGTGTTTCCGCTGCGGAAAATTAATAAAGTCACCGTTATAGAAGAGAGCTTGGGGGAACGATTCACGAAAGTATTTCAATAAATTTGAAACGTATAAATAGTATCTTACGTATGGGCTGACATCTGACGAACGGATCGCCCTGATACCTGGGTGGACAGGTGCATATGGGATTGTGATTTATGACTTCGCATCTAGCACCGATACCACAAGTTCCTGGGCAAGGATCTCTACATTTTTGGTTGCTACATGCTTCATTCTGGGGGCACTCTGAGCTGACCACACACTCGGGTCGGCAAGACGGTGGGCTACCAATAAATCCAGGTACGCAAGAGCATACGCCTTGTCCATTAATCTCCCTGCATTGACTGTTTGGTCCGCAGGGGGATGGATTGCAGGGGTTCGTTACGACGGGAGCTGAATCAGGAGGGAAAGATTAGAATCGAATGAAAGGAATTCAAATATAAAATGAATTTGATAAAGTATGTATCACAAGTTTCAATGCGACAACATACCTTGGACAGGTCTGCATTCGACAAATGCATTCCCTGAAAGGCCAGCCGGACAGCTGCACATCGGAATGTGATTGATCACATCGCAACGCGCATTCTGACCGCACGTGCCTGGACAGGGATCTGCGCACTTGTTGCGCATGCAAGCTTTGTCTCTAGGGCAATCCGCGCTGACTACGCATTCTGGCCGGCATCCGAAGTATGGATCTCCCTGGTATTCAGGTAAACATGTGCAAGTGCCATCTCTGCACTGAGCATTAGGACCGCAAGGGGATGGATTGCAAGGGTCGGTTTCTACAGGCTCAGCAGCTAAAATAATAGGGGGACATTCTTACACACCGAACAAAGTAGGGGCCTATCAATAATATAACTATCGCAACAAATATCTCTTGACTAAGAAGCCTTTCTAATGACAGATGCTTACGTGGGGGTGGTTTAGGGTAACAGTTGGTGAATGGATCTCCCGTATATCCGTCGGGGCAAGTGCACACAGGAGTGTGGTTTATCACGGCGCATTGGGCACCCTGGCCGCACGAGCCCGGGCATGGGTCTCGGCACTTTTGATTCATGCACGCTCTATTGCTGGAACACTCGGGATTGATTGTGCATTCCGCACGACAGTTCGGGGGACTTCCTAGATAGGTGGGCAAGCACGAGCACGAAGGCGCTCCGCCGATATCTCTACATTGAGAGTTCAAACCGCAAGGTGTTGGAACGCATGGGTCCCTGTAGGGTTCTTGTTGCGGTGGAGGTATAGGAGCTGAAAATATGACTTCGAGATTAGTACTTTATCGCGTTTCGACCGACTTCCGTAAGTGGCACGAAAAATAAAACGCATTCAAACTCACGAGGAATCGGGTAGCATCTCGAGAACGGATCTCCCGTGTATCCCTGGTTGCAAGAACATATCGGGCTGTGATTGTTGACTTGACAGCGGGAGTTCTGCCCGCATGGTCCGGGACAGGGGTTCGTACACTTTTGGTTAAAGCAAGCCTTGTCTTGGGGACATTCCGAACTGACAACGCATTCTGGCCTGCAGGCGGGCGGTGCACCAACGTATGTCGGTAAACACGAACACACGCCCTGGCCGTTTATTTCTCTGCACTGGCTGTTGGGACCGCAAGGCGAGGGGTTGCATGGATTTATCGGTTCCGCTACAACGGCTGAGAGACAAACACGTAAATTGTTTTCATTTGGATTATATTAATATTAATTATAATAACTTATAGTTTTTAGTCTGAATAGTGACTACGGAAATTTCCATAATTTCATTTTTAGTTCAAATTTAAACTCGCCAACATCAGTCGGACAGTTAATATGTATGATCAGTTCAACGAATAGGCCACAGCCATAAATTTCATAATGACTTGGAAAAAATCGTGTGGATGGATTTTTCTACTAAAATGTTACAACTTTTTTTTTAGAAATTTATAGTTTTTTTGTTTTAAATAAATAAATCCGTTTTTTGGGCTCGTAAAGTCAATACATAAAAATGTTACGTCTCCGATAGTATTCAATTAGTTTTGTAAAATTCCAAACTGATTATTTTTGTTATATGGTAAAACTTTGTTTTCCGGCGAATTTTTTATTTTGACTCTTAAAATTCACTAGCTCTATTTCTGTAGCATGTGAACTTTTTGTTTGTTTTGACAGATGCTACGAAGTGAACACCGTACAGGTAGCGGCTGTCTTTGAAGTGTAATTGTGATAATGCTGATTTTAACAAAATCAAATTTTATAATTTATTATTATAATTATAATTTACAAGTGCCTACAGTTTTATTACGAGTATAATTTAAATCACAATATTTGGATAATATCAAACAAGAGGCACATTATAATTAATAATAATCAATAATACGGATGAAAAAAAAGTTATGATATATTTTTAAGATAAATTGAGTTGTAATATTTTTGAAATGCCTCGTTATTCTCCTCTGCCATTCGTGTGGAATACACAGGTTTTTTTATTAAAAATGATTTTCGGATATGTAATTATTGTTTTTTCGCATCCATAAAATTATGTCCCGTCTTTCAGGTTTAAAAAAAAATTGTCCAATTTTTCTGATTGGTATTTTCAAAAAATCGCCAGGTGATGTAAGTGGCCTATTTACTCTCCGATTGATATGTGCTTTGTTAAAAAACGGAACAAAAATGATGATCTACTGCTTGCAAACATTAAATCGTCGAGACTTGAATGTTACAAACAAAACATACATACGATACAATAAAAGTTGGGGATTCTTACGTTCTTGATACACGTTGCAGAAACGGAACGGGTCTCCAGTGAATCCCGATCGACAAGTGCAAGACGGCAAATGGTTTATAACTTGGCAGTCGGCGTTCTGACCACAAGTTCCGGGACACGGATCTTGGCATTTGTTTCTAAGACAGGCTCTGTTCGAGGGGCAATCGGAATTGAGCACGCACTCGGGCCTACATCCCTCGTAAGGATTTCCAAAGTACTCGGCTACACAAGAACACGATCCTGCACCGTTTTGCTCTCGGCATACTGCGTTAGATCCACACGGAGATGGAACACAAGGTGTTGGCCGATCCTGTTTCACGGGATCAGCTGGTTGTGGGAAACATTGGGAGAATGGATCGCCTATGTATCCGATAATGCAGATGCACATCGGGGTGTGACTGACGACGCGACACTCGGCATTGGCCCCACACGATCCGGGACATGGGTCTTTGCACTTTTGATTAATGCAAGCGAGATTACTGGCGCATTCGCTATTACTGGCACATTCTGGCCTACAGTTCGGCGGTGATCCGATAAATTCGGGAAGGCACGAGCAAGATGGGGAGTCGCCGACTTCTCTGCATTGCGAGTTGGGACCGCACGGGGACGGTTGGCAAGGGTTAACCAACACTGGGGGTGTTTCCGCTGCGGAAAATTAATAAAGTCACCGTTATAGAAGAGAGCTTGGGGGAACGATTCACGAAAGTATTTCAATAAATTTGAAACGTATAAATAGTATCTTACGTATGGGCTGACATCTGACGAACGGATCGCCCTGATACCTGGGTGGACAGGTGCATATGGGATTGTGATTTATGACTTCGCATCTAGCACCGATACCACAAGTTCCTGGGCAAGGATCTCTACATTTTTGGTTGCTACATGCTTCATTCTGGGGGCACTCTGAGCTGACCACACACTCGGGTCGGCAAGACGGTGGGCTACCAATAAATCCAGGTACGCAAGAGCATACGCCTTGTCCATTAATCTCCCTGCATTGACTGTTTGGTCCGCAGGGGGATGGATTGCAGGGGTTCGTTACGACGGGAGCTGAATCAGGAGGGAAAGATTAGAATCGAATGAAAGGAATTCAAATATAAAATGAATTTGATAAAGTATGTATCACAAGTTTCAATGCGACAACATACCTTGGACAGGTCTGCATTCGACAAATGCATTCCCTGAAAGGCCAGCCGGACAGCTGCACATCGGAATGTGATTGATCACATCGCAACGCGCATTCTGACCGCACGTGCCTGGACAGGGATCTGCGCACTTGTTGCGCATGCAAGCTTTGTCTCTAGGGCAATCCGCGCTGACTACGCATTCTGGCCGGCATCCGAAGTATGGATCTCCCTGGTATTCAGGTAAACATGTGCAAGTGCCATCTCTGCACTGAGCATTAGGACCGCAAGGGGATGGATTGCAAGGGTCGGTTTCTACAGGCTCAGCAGCTAAAATAATAGGGGGACATTCTTACACACCGAACAAAGTAGGGGCCTATCAATAATATAACTATCGCAACAAATATCTCTTGACTAAGAAGCCTTTCTAATGACAGATGCTTACGTGGGGGTGGTTTAGGGTAACAGTTGGTGAATGGATCTCCCGTATATCCGTCGGGGCAAGTGCACACAGGAGTGTGGTTTATCACGGCGCATTGGGCACCCTGGCCGCACGAGCCCGGGCATGGGTCTCGGCACTTTTGATTCATGCACGCTCTATTGCTGGAACACTCGGGATTGATTGTGCATTCCGCACGACAGTTCGGGGGACTTCCTAGATAGGTGGGCAAGCACGAGCACGAAGGCGCTCCGCCGATATCTCTACATTGAGAGTTCAAACCGCAAGGTGTTGGAACGCATGGGTCCCTGTAGGGTTCTTGTTGCGGTGGAGGTATAGGAGCTGAAAATATGACTTCGAGATTAGTACTTTATCGCGTTTCGACCGACTTCCGTAAGTGGCACGAAAAATAAAACGCATTCAAACTCACGAGGAATCGGGTAGCATCTCGAGAACGGATCTCCCGTGTATCCCTGGTTGCAAGAACATATCGGGCTGTGATTGTTGACTTGACAGCGGGAGTTCTGCCCGCATGGTCCGGGACAGGGGTTCGTACACTTTTGGTTAAAGCAAGCCTTGTCTTGGGGACATTCCGAACTGACAACGCATTCTGGCCTGCAGGCGGGCGGTGCACCAACGTATGTCGGTAAACACGAACACACGCCCTGGCCGTTTATTTCTCTGCACTGACTGTTGGGACCACATGGCGATGGGTTGCATGGATTTATGGGTTCTGCTACGATTACCGCTAAGAGAGAATAATATTTTGAATACGAAGAATGGGTGTCAGATCTATTTTATTATGTTTTGATCGATATTATTTGTTTGCAATTTTGCTTATTTGTCCAATATTACGCCTACTTTATTTTACTTGTTATTTTTAGTGATGTTTTCATTTGAAAGTTTGTTATCTTACTACAATAATATTTTGTATCTGTGAATTCATCAGAGCTTTTTCACGCAGTTATTTAAAATATATTATTGTACACATAATAAAAAATGAAATAAACATACACAGTTATTACAGTATCTTTTTTCAAATTTTATCTTTTTTGATAATTGATGATGATGGTAATTTAAAATGATGCTTTTAAAGTCACATCCGTAATAGGTAGGTAGTTTGGTCCTTGGAAACTTACCCTGTCTTAGTTGGCAGTATCTGTATGGATCTCCTTCATAGCCAACAACACAAGTACATCTGGGGATGTGGTTCACGACTGAACAGTCGGCATTACTTCCACAAGTTCCGGGACAAGGGTCGATACATTTGTTTTGCACACAAGCTCGGGTGGAGGGACATTCGGAGTTCATGATACACTCGGGGCGACAGTTTTCATAGGGGTTCCCTCGGTATCCTGGCACGCATGCGCAAGATCCTGCTCCATTCTGCTCTCGGCAGATGGCGTTAGCGCCGCAAGGGGAGGGGTCGCAAGGGTTGAGGATTTCCTGACGCGGTGGAGGAGGTGCTAGAAATTCCCCAAAAGTGATTCATTTTCCAACGAGACCAATTCATTCAAAATGATGAGTCCATGTCAAGCAAAAGCGTTTGAAACGTAGCACCGTATTGAATAGCGGGATTCGTCGATTTTGTCAGTTTTCTTATAATATCAAGGCGACCTTTTAAGCGATATTCGGATTATTTCACGTTATTGCAGGTTTTTTGTGAGTTGCCGGAGATGGGTTTGAGTGGGGGAGAGGGGGGGGGGGGGGGAGGGTTACTGTTGCCGGGGAGGCTAACTGCTCCAATACAAGGCAAACCGTCTAGTTACCAAGAAAGCGCGGAATAGTTTTGGGTGGGTGTATTTGAATGGTATGTTTTATCATCGGCAGGGATTAATTGCTTGCTCTTCCAGAGACTGTTCCCTAGCCACGACGCTGTTCCCCAGGATGGGCATGATCATCCTGAAGAAGTTAGAGGCGTGGTTAGGCAGATCCCGGGAGGGAGGAGTTAGGAGTTAGTGGCTGGGTGAGCCGGTGAGCCTGAGGCATTATGGGTTACGAGGGGGCGAGGCGGCGCTACCAGCAGCCAGCCCCACCACCCATGTTGCTTCTCTCTGCTTCTGCTTCGGTGGGAGACAGGGACTTACCTCTGTGTCTCCTCAGGAACATTACTAAAGCTTTGCATGCAAGCACTAACTAACTACAGTCCATTACCAGAGGTCAGAATACTTCTAATTGTCAATTCCGCTTGTATAAATATTGTTTCGTCTATTACAACCAAATAAGTCTGTTTGGGGAAAAAAATCAAGAAAGAAAAAAACATTATCAAAAACTTATTTTAAAAGATATAACATCATTATGTTTCTCAGTCATTATTATCAACAATAATAGTTAGAACCATATTAATATTATAAATATTACTATTTATCCTTCAAAATAGGTCATTGAAAACACTGTTTTTCGCCCGCTTAAATATTTCAAACTTAGACATTCTTTAGTTAAGTCAGATTGATGGTTAAATTGTCAATTGAAATATTCTGTTCACCGAGACCTTAAAGCTTGTTAAGACACAAATAAAGTGAAACAAGACTGAGTAACTGGGACTAATATATAAATTTCAAATTCATTTGAAAATATCTCCCCAAAATTTTGTGAAAAATTTGACACAGTCTTGATTCAAGAAGAGGTAGAAGAAACACAGACAAGAATTTCAATTAAAAAAACAAATATATCCACATTGCATTTTGTAAATTGGTCAAAGAGCTTAAAAAATACTTAGCATTATATTCATTTTATCTTATTTCCAGGCTGAAAAACGCACGGTCATGTTTAATGCATGACCGGGGTTTCTCAACCAAAAATAAAATGGTGTTTTCAAAAATTACAGTTAGTCAGTTTTAATATATTTCCAAAAATACTGTGTATCAAAACACTAATGAATTTGATATAACGCTAATAAAACTGAAATTGAAACAATTGAGCATGCAATTAATTTAAATAAATGTTTTAATTTTTAAATTACTTTTCGTAATATTTGAAGTGATATTATTAACAAATATTATAATCAATAATTATCAGCCTGAAACACTCATCTACATTGAAAAAATCTTCCGAGAAAAGATACTGGCCGCCAACGGGAATTGATATGGCCTCCATAGCTCAGTGGTCAGAGCTGCTGACCGGCAATCAGATGGTCACGGGTTCAATTCCCGTTGGCGGCCAGTATCTTTTCTCGGAAGATTTTTTCAATGTTGATGAGTGTTTCAGGCTGATAATTATTGATTATAATATTTGTTATCTACCCTTTGTGCTATGCATAAAAATCTTGTTTAAACGTTAGTTTATCAATTAAAAATAATAATTGATATTATTAACTTTACAAAATAATCCTCAGGTTTTATTTATGAGGGAAAAAATGAAGATATATTTGTAAATAATAAGTGAATGAAAATAAAAATCTAACATTTTGGCATTTAAAAAATACTGTACAAATATCTAGAAAATTGGACAAAACAAGTATGTAATCATAAATCAGTGCCTGGCTAAAAATAACCAAATAACCCCATCACATATAATATTGTACAAAAGCTAAGAAGAAGTACCTGACACTAGTCAGGACAACAAGAGGCTGATATGTAAATGAAAGAGAAAATGAGAAAATAGAAAAGAGAAAAGTCATTCAAATAAAAAATTCAAACAGAGAAAATGGTACGATATTTTTATAAGATATTTTTATGTCGATTAATTTAATCTAATATTCTCAAATGCATTTAAGTTTCCCGAAAATAGAATTATTTTAAGAAGTACTGTTGAAATGCTAAACTCAACTAATTGTAGAAATAAAGAAGCGCCGCTCAAAAATCTCTAGAAAATAAAACAATAATTTTACAAACACTACAAATAATGCCAAAAGTTAGCTTTACAGATGACTAAAACGTGGGACAGCATAAGTTGCATTACATTTACTAATAAAAACATTAATTAAAAAGCAATTGCAGCTATCATCACATTGCGTGCTTGCAATAAATGACTAGAGTTACATATCACAAATTAGAAATTTAATTTTCAAACTAAAACAAAATAACATGGCCAAATTTACATAGTTCCATTTAATGATAAAAAAACTTTTTTGTTAAATAATATTTTTCAAATGTGTCCTACTTTTCAGCCAACCGTAGAAAATATCACACAAAAAAGGCATAAAAATCCTACCTTGGGCAAGCATACAGCCGGAGAAGGGATCTCCCGTGTAGCCAATTTCACAGGAGCAAACCGCGTTGTGATTCACAACAGAGCATCTGGCGTTGGGGCCGCACGATCCCGGGCACGGGTCACGGCAGCGGTTGCCGGTGCAGGCCAGCCCGGGGGCGCACTCAGCGTTGATGGTGCACTCGGGCCGGCAGTTGGGCGGACGGGATACATAGTCGGGTAGGCACGAACACGCGGGACTGTCTCCACGTACCACGCACTGGGAGTTGGGGCCGCATGGCGATGGAATGCAAGGGTTGCCCAGGTCTTTTTCGGGTGCAACAGCTGCTGTTGGAAATTATATAATATTAGATAATTTATTATCAATAGGTAGGAAAGATCGATTGATTGAGATCAAATGCCAGGTTGACACCACGTCGCCTCAGTTCTTATTTGTCCAACAGACCATTTTAGTTTTTGTGCAATCTCCACTTTTAACTTAAAAATAAAGTATAAAAAATTATAGTTAATTACTTCACTAAGAATTACTTAAACTAATGAGACCTTTACCTTTACGGAAATAGCCTTATCTTTCACCTACCACAATGTTTCGTTGAATTATTGAAAGACAACCTTCTCCTCCTGTAAATTTTTCAAATGGTCTGTTGGACAAATATGAACTAAGGCGACGACCAGTCAGTAGCTCCTTCGTTTAACTGGTAATACTGTCAAATAATTGAGTCCATTTTTTCCAAACACAAGAGCCTTGTCTCTTTATGGTGAGGAAAGGCTTTTATTACATTAATATTACAAATCTGTTTAATATGTAAAAAAAATGTATATGTAATTATTGTAAAAACAAACAAATATTAAATAAATAAAAAAAAAATAAAAAAATAATTTAAAAGCAGTTTGTTTTGTTGTTTGTGATACCAAAGTGTGATCTCTCCATCTCTCCTGGAATGAGCTGAACTAATTGAAGACAAACCTGGTAGTGGGTAGCATCTTAAGAATGGATCTCCTGTGAATCCAGAATCGCAGCTGCAGATGGGATTGTGATTGATGACCTGGCAGCGAGCGTTCTGGCCGCAGGTGCCCGGGCAAGGGTCCTTGCACCGCTGGGCGAGGCAAGCCTGAGTCAGCGGGCACTGGGCGGAGATGGTGCACTCGGGGCGGCAAGAGGGTGGCGAGCCGATCATGCCAGACACGCAGGAGCAGGCCGCCGTATTGGACACCACGCGGCATTGGCTGTTGGGGCCGCACGGTGATGGATTGCAAGGGTTCATTGGCGCTTCTGCAAATAGTACCAATTGATCTTAAGCTTATGTTTCACCACACATCTTACTAATATTATAAATGCGAAAGTTTGTATGGATGGTTGGTTGGTTGGTTGGTTGGTTGGTTGGTTGGTTGGTTGGTGGGATGGTTGGTTGGATGGTCCTTACTCTTTCACGCAATAAATATCGAATGGAATTTAAAAATTCTTTCACTAATCGAAAGCTACATTATTTGCGAGTAACAACGGCTTTATATATTGGTAAGCTCTGGCGTTATGAATGAGCTGTGGCGTTATGAAATTATGAATCATACGTTTTCTGTCCCTAACAAAATCGAGTTATCGCAAACGTCAAACAAATTGTTACCTTGGAAACAATTTAAATTTTAGGCTTAAAAAGAGTGCTTTGTTGTGATTAAAAAGAGTACTTTTTTGGCGTCGTAGTTAATATCTACATATTCTAAAAATGTTTACAGCCCTGAAAAACAGAACTAATTAGCAGTACCAGTACCTTTAGTCATTTCAAACTCAGTCATTTCAAACTGAAGGTAACAATAATATGTATCATGTACTCCATTTTAGCCAATTCCTGGAATCCAACGATATGTTCAAATAGAATTAAAGTATATTATACTTGATGTTAACAATTTTTCTAAGAAGTCACCTTTATTTACTTATTTTTATTCTGCATAAAATGTGTATTCTCTATACGAGCTCATATTCTTTTTTTTGGTTGTAATACATAATTGTATCCTATAACTAAATACTAGTTGTTATCACACATATATATATGTACTTGGTTTAATGTACATTCTTATTTTGTTATCATTATAATAACCCTCCTGTGTACCACTGTGTATCATGTATCATGTATCACCAGATTGTAAAAGCCATTTTATGGCGTTGAAATAAATAAATAAACAACGTTGCTATAAAGCATAGCGTTTGAAGTGGACTGTCATTTTCTTATTTTTTTAGGTTACTCTGGATTCAAATATGAATAAAATACTAATAAAGGGAGTAGGTACTTAAAATAAATGTCTATTTCTATCATTTAAATATTTTCTAAAATAGAATTTTTATTTGCGAAATGTCATTCTCAAATTTTGAAATTTTCTATTAACTTGTTGTGTGCCGAATGTGGCCGCATATGCTTGAAATATTGTCACCCGGATGACAATCGGCACTCAAATGATTAAACAATAATTATTTTCTATTAGACAAAATAGCAAGAATAATAACAATTATGCCAGTAATTTCCCACTAATACTATGCGAGCGAAGCCGTGGGTAAAAGCTAGTATTAAATATATGGAACATATTAAACCGATTAAGTAAATTTTATCGTTATTTCCAACTCACCAACTGCTTGTATCTTTCTACAGAACACAAAGGGATCTCCGCTGCTTCCGGTTGGGCACGTGCACATCGGGATGTGATTGTAAACATTGCAGACAGCTTCCTGGCCACATGTTCCGGGGCACGGATCCACGCATTTGTTGTTGATGCAGGCCTTGCTCGGGGAGCAATCTGTATTCATGGTGCACTCCGGTCTGCATGAGGTGTACGGATCTCCGAAGAATTGTGGCAAACAGGTGCAAGCACCATCCTGGCACTGCGCATTAGGACCACAAGGTGATGGGTCGCATGGATCAGACTTCGCCGGAGGCGGTTTGGCTGCAAATAAATCAATAAATAAAATATTATGTATTCCTTATCCAGATTATTTCTTAGTGAGAGATGGCATCTCTGTTTCTATCCGATTTCGGCCTTTCTTCTCCTCTTACCGTCTTAAGTATTAAAATTTCGTGCCATTTGGCATGCGATTTTATCCCTCTATGAACTCAATCACTGCCGCCAACAGCTAGGCGCACGCAAGCGTCGACGCTACGCCATTTTCTTCAATTGACGTCTAGTTTCTATTCCGAACGGTTGTTAGTTGCAATATAAAGTAAAAAACTAAAATATTTCTTTCTTCTCCAAAAGAATTTTACGCAATTATTACCTACGCAATGTCAGATAATATTGTGTATCTTGAAGCGGTTGAGATTCCCGCGTACGCGAGTGTAAATCAATATAAACAAAAAACGATGTTTTTTCCTTCTCCAAAATAATTTTACACAATGTCGGATAATGTTGTGTCTCTAGAAGCGGTTGAGATTCCCGCGTTCGCGAGTGTAAATGACAAAAACGAAAAACAAAACGAAATAATTAGAGCTCCGACTGTTTCTCAGATGAATCCGATAATTGTGACAATAAACAAAAAAGATGAAGGCACCGCAAGGCGCTCACCAAGTTCTGACAGCTCTATTTCCAGAAGGCGAAAGAAAGGAATGGCGCGTTATATTAAAAAATTAACAGAACAAGTAGGCAGACTACAAGATTTTGTTTTGCAAGACCAGAGATCAGGATTCGCAGAGAATGCAGCCTCCGAGAATATGTCTATCGCAGAAACTGAGAACGAGTGCTCAATAGTAGCCGGGCGTAATCCTCGTAATGCCGGGCCCCACCATTTCTCTTAGAGAACCCTTAATATCTACCCCTCCTCGGGACAGACTCAACACCTAGACACCATGACAACACCATGACTTAGCACCTAGGCAAGTGTTGCCTTCGACAGTTTCATCAAAAATATTGGACCAATGTAAGATATAACAAGGTCATTAAGAGCCACCTTGCCGATCCGGGTTCTAAAGAGCTCGAGGTGAATTTTGAGTTGCAGCCATATGATTCTGGGTTTTTCAACATGTCACTGAGACATACAAAGACATAACATGCGACGATAACGCATGCACCTTTCAAGTACAGGGTGCAACTGCAGCAATTGGTCGAATGGGATTTCGAGGCACAGGATAGGATGTCTCCCCAGAAAGTACGAGAAAGTTGATGAGTTGTTTGGAGGTCAGAATGACTTACAAAAATGGTCTAATGACCTGCTGCAGATCACATGTGGAAAACGGGCAAGGTACTGGAGGTAATCAAATTCAGAAGGGACAGGATTCTCAATTCCTGTAGACAGAAATCAGACAAAAAAGTACTGATGCAGATCTTTCCAACTTCCTCACACCTCTTCAATAAGGAAGCCCTCTCTACCCAATTGCAGAATTTGGGAGTAAGGAATTGGCAATCACTGCAACCGGTCCACCAAAAGAGGGGACGGTTACAAAAAAGGTATCAAAACCGGTTCAGCACTTTCCGGGCCGAGATTTCTTTCCAACTCAAAATTTTTTTTCCGTCCTGAGAACCCTTTCGTCTGAGGGGGGCAAACCCCCAAAGGTATCCCAAGCCCTCCACCTCTGGAGTTTAAAGGGGGGGAAAAATAGAAGCAAGCGACCGGTGCGAGGGCAGACCTCTAACCGATGTTACTACACTAAGGAATATTCTGGATAAGAAAGGCAACATAATAAGAGTTTTAATGGTAGGTAAAACCCCAATATTGTATCAGTATTTTACAGAATTTACAATCGAAGTGTAAAGAAAAAAATGAAACCTTACCAATAACCGGAGAACATTGGTCAAATGGATTTCCGGAGAAACCACTTGGGCAGAAGCAGACGGGAATATGATTTTGCACGCGGCATTCAGCGTTGAATCCACATGATCCCGCACAAGGATCTCGGCACTTTTCAGTAATGCATGCCTGTGATGCGGAACAGTCAGTGTTCACAACGCACTCTGGTCGACAGTTTGGTGGAACGCCCACATAGTTCTGAAGACAGGAGCAAGATGGAGCTCCACCAATGTCTCTGCACTCGGAGTAGAGACCGCAGGGTGATGGGTTGCAGGGGTCTCTGGGAGTTTCAGCAGGACGTGGCTTTATTTCTGAAAATATAAAATGTATAAGTATCATAAAGAAAAACTTTTTGGAATGAACGAAAGGCATTATTTATTTATTTATTTGGAATTTCACGCCTGGCTGGGCTTTTACATGCATTTTTTTTTTAAAACAAAGAACATCTAAATCTAAATGTGCATAACAAAATAAAAAACAAAATCATAAACATTATAAAAGTATTCAATTTACCTGGCTCAGGATAACATCTTGAGAATGGATCTCCAGTTTGACCTGGTGGGCAGCTGCATATGGGATTATGGTTGATGACTTCGCACCTAGCTCCTAATCCACAAGTTCCACGGCAAGGATTTGCACACTTGAATTTGTGGCAAGCTTGGTTTGACGGACATTCTGCGTTGACAACACATTCCGGTCGGCAGTTGGGTGGTGAGCCTTGGTATTCTGGTAGGCAAGAGCATACTGCCAAGCCATTTATATTTCTGCACTGGCTGTTAGGTCCACAGGTGTAAGGACCGCATGGATCCAAGATAGTTGCTTCTGTCATTATTACAGGTGGCTCGAATCTGCAAGAAGTGAATGGTTCACCCACATATCCTCTCAAGCATGTGCAAGTAGGTAAGTGATTGGTAACGTAGCATTCTGCATTAGATCCGCAAACACCGGGACATGGGTCTTGGCATTTGTTCCTGATACAAGCTTTGTCAGCTGGACAATCTGAGCTCAGAACGCATTCTGGTCGGCATCCCTCGTAAGGGTTTCCTTGGTAGTCATCGATGCAAGTACATGCCCCGGCTCCATTCCTCTGATTGCACACTGCATTAGGACCGCATGGTGATGGTTCGCAGGGATTTAAAATCTCATCTGCTTGCGGGACACATTGCACAAATGCGTTTCCAGTGTAGCCAGCGAGACATGTGCAAGATGCTGAATGCGAGATAACATTACATTCAGCATTGGTTCCACAGGATCCTGGACAAGGGTCTTGACATTTATTGTTGATACAGGCTTTAGTACTGGGGCAATCGGGGTTGATAGAGCACTCTGGCCTGCAGTTGGGTGGCTGACCGATGTAGTTGGGCAGGCAGCTGCAAGATGGACTGCTATTAATATCTCTACAGACTGCGTTGGGGCCGCACGGTGATGGTTGGCACACTTCCTTTCTTGCCTCTTCAATTGGAATAACTTCCTTTTGAATATCGTAACAGCCTCGGAATGGGTCACCTGTCTGGCCACTGGGGCAACTACATATCGGACTGTGGTTGATGACTTCACATCTTGCTGAATAGCCACAGGAGCCGACACAAGGATCGATGCACTTTTGATTGACACAAGCTTTGTTTTGAGCGCACTCTGAGCTGACGACACATTCTGGTCGACAAGCTGGTGGCGTTCCTTGGAAACCTGTCAAACATGAGCATGTAGCGTGATTATTGATGTTCCTACACTGGCTGTTAGGGCCGCAAGGGGAAGGAGAGCAAGGGTCACTCTTGGGTACTGGTGGCCTGTCCATGGGGCGGCAGTGAGAGAATGGATCTCCCGTGTAGTCAAGTTGACACGAGCAAACGGGGATGTGGTTGATGACATCGCATATGGCATTCTGTCCGCAAGTTCCTGGGCATGGATCTCGGCACTTGTTCCTTAGACAGGCTTTATCTCTGCTGCACTCTTGACTTCCGATGCACTCGGGTCGACACGATTCATAGGGATTTCCAATATATTCTGGCAGGCAGCTACATTCTCCGTTGAAGCATTCGGCATTAGGTCCGCAAGGAGATGGATTGCACGGATCACTTTTAGCTGGAGTGGGAGTTGTTGCGGGAATTCGAGAGCATTGCACAAACGGATTTCCAGTGAAACCTTCATTGCAAGTGCATACGGAAACATGATTCAACACATGGCAGTTAGCGTCCACTCCGCAGGAACCTGGGCACGGATCTTGGCATTTCTGGTTGATACAAGCCAACTGACTGGCGCACTCGGAGCTTGTAAAGCATTCCGGTCGGCAGTCAGGAGGAGATCCTATGTAGTCAGGTAGGCAGGAGCATGCTGGGCTGCCAGATACCAGTTGACATTTAGAATTGGGACCACAAGGAGATGGTTCGCAAGATGGTGGCCTCTCAGTTATTGGTTCTGCTTTTTGGGGTGCTGTAAATAAAAATTAATTACATTTTCTTTTAAATGCATGAAATTTTGAAGTGGTCTATACATATTTTCTCATTAACTGCTCCGATCTATCGCGTATATGCAAGTTTTTGGTCTTAAACGAAATGTCAGATTTACAAAAACTTTGTGTTATTTCCGCTTCGCAATTAAAGCTCTATAAATGAAACATTCCGAATACTAAGAACTGTTTTTGAAAGGATATAAAATAAGCTTTCAAATTGTATTATTACAAATAAATATTAACACTTGTAAATATTTAAATTTAGAATGCAAACATAAAAAAAAAAATGTAAAAATGACTCACATGATGTTTTTATGTGAAAACAGTACTAAAATCACGGATTATGTAAAAAAAATACTTATTCTATCGTAAAAATGTATAAAAAACAATTTTGTCACCTCACTTTTTTATCATTTCATACAAGAATATTTAATAGAAAAATAACAATGTCTTAACAGCACGTAGGCGATTTGGCGGGCAAAATCTATATCATCTGTATCTACAGAATAGGTCTTTTAATGTATTTCTATGGACAACTTTGTATAGAGATGTGCTGCTTGATTTATTATGGACCTTCTACTTTTTGTTTTAGGGATGTGACTAGAACAATAACGGAGTTATAACAATTTCTGTGGAAACACACGCTTATTGTACTTGACTGCTATTGTTGTATTATCGTATATATCCGCTTATGTATCGGAGTGGTTAATGGACTCTTTCCTTACTCAAGTGACGAGAGAACATTTCAATTTCCTACCAACCACTACATCATTCACACTAACTTATGTTTGGCAGTGCCAGCATTAAATCTTTAGAAAAAACTGCCCTTTAATGTTCGAGGTGCCTTCACAAACACCGCAATACAAAAGTGTATAAAAACCAAAAATAAAAATAAATAATCAATACTTACGTATGGGGTAGCATTGTGTGAATGGATCTCCAGTGAGACCGGAAGGACAGGCGCAGATGGGATTGTGGTTTCGGACGTTGCATTGTGCGCGCAGTCCGCACGTATTGGGGCAGGGGTCATCGCACTTCTGGTTGATGCATGCTTTCGACAGGTCGCACTCGGAATTGACCACGCACTCGGGCCGGCAGTTGGGCGGCATGCCCACATAGTTTTGCAGGCAGGAGCAGACGGCCTGGCCGTTGATCTGTCGGCACTGGCTGTTGGGGCCGCATGGCGACGGTTCGCATGGGTTTTTCTGAATTACTGGAGGTGACACTGCAAAAACGAATATTAAAAACTTATTCTGAAACCTGGTAGGAAGAAGTAAAGTAATATAAAAGGCCACTTGCAGGGATTTCATAACGACTTGGAAAAAATCGTGTGGATAGATTTTTTTGAAGATTAAGAAAATGTTAGTAAAATTTTTTAGAAATGTATAGTTTTTCTTATTTTTAAATAAATAAATCCATTATTTGAGCTCATGACGTCACTACATGAAAATGTCCCGTCTCCGATTATGTTCCCTTAATTTAGTAAAATTCCACGTTGATTAATTTTTTTTTATATGGCAACACTTTGATTTCCGGCGAATTTTTGAATTTTCGTTTAACGTTCACTAGATTTATTGTTGGTTTTATGCGAACTTATCCTTTGGTTTGATTTTTTGATAAAGATGGCGGTGTTTTTACAGATGTTACGAAGAGAACCCCGTACAATTTATTCTATTTTAATTTTAATTTAATCTATTCGTGCGGAAAACTTTATTTTTTTAAAAATGATTTTCGGCTATGTAATTATCGTTTTTTTCGCACCCATAAAATTATGTCCCGTCTTTCCGATTTATAAAAAATGGTCTGATTTTTCAGATTGAAATTTTCAAAAAATCGCCAGGGTTTCAAAAATATGATTAAAAAAAAAATACAGAATGTCTTAGAATATTTGCCTAAGCCGGAAGAATTGTTTTAAAAATGTGATGCAATTGGCCTATTGTTCCACTGTAAAATTATCTTACAAATTTGCGTTCAGTAAAATTTTTGACCAACCTGTGACTGGAATCTGTCTGCACTGGAAGAAGGGATCTCCGGAATAGCCGCGTGCGCACGTGCAGGTGGGCACGTGATTGGCGACTGTGCACTCGGCGAATGTGCCGCACACGCCCGGACAGGGATCCACGCACTTGCCTGCGGAGCACGCCAAGGTGGGCGCGCAGTCGGCACTCGTCTCGCACTCGCGCCGGCAACCGCGTGTGCGGTCATAAGGGTCGCCCTCGAAGCCAGGTACGCAGCGGCACGCGGCTGCGTTGCTCTGTTCGCGGCACTCTGCATTGGGGCCGCACGGAGACGGGACGCAAGGCGTGCTGGGAGGCGGTGGACGGACAGTACCTGCACAACGTATAAATGATATGTTATTTTCTGTATCATTAAAAAACAGAAAATTTGAAGAAACGATTAAAAAAGAAAAAAAAAACCTAACCTATTGTTTTATCATGTTCGGTTTTATCAGATATTTGATTACCATTATTTTCTCATGAATACATTTCAGAATTGTATTTTTATTAATTATTTTCTAATTTAAAAAGATCTTATCATTGTTTAAGCACAGAACACACTTTCCTAATCATTATAAAATTGATTAATATTTTTGTTGTTTTTTTTTAGCATGTGGTTTTAGGTGTGGTTTTATGCAATGCTGAGTTAATGAAGAAGTAGAATTTTTTAAATGACTCAATTTTGACTTACTCATCGGAATCAGGTTGCATTGTGATGCAGCATCTCCGGTGAAACCTTGCTGGCACGAGCACACGGCGTTATGGTTGACCGTGGTGCACACGGCGTTCTGTCCACACGCGCCCGGGCACGGATCCTTGCACCGCTGGTTGAGGCAGGCCAGGTTACCGGGGCACTCGGAGTCTGAGGTGCACTCGGGCCGGCAGTTAGGCACACGGCCCACGTAGTTGGCCAGACAGGTGCAGGCGGCTTGGGTGCCGATGACTTTGCATTCAGAGTTGGGGCCGCAGGGGGAAGGTACGCAGGGGTTGCCGTTGTCTCTGGGCGGCAGTTGCACTGAAAGGTCATATAATTAGTTACAATCTTACAGAATTATTGCACTTCGGTCTGTAATATACAGTCGTTCCTCGCGCTAGCTACAAATGGAAAGTGCTATCATCTTTAATGTTAATAGAATATTAAGTGAATAATACAAATATTCCTAAATATTCAGGAGTAGAAGTTACCTCTTGTTTTGGTGCTTAGCTTGTGAGGGCTAATACTGTAAAATAAGACTTGAGGAACTAAAATTACCCACATCAACAGAAAGAAGAGAAAGGGGTGGCTTGATTGAGACCTTTAATATTTTATCTAGACATCATGGTTGCCCTGATATTCTCGAAATCGCACCACCAACAGAAATGTATATCTCCGTCGGCACAAAAAAAATTAACAAAACACCTTTTGCATCCAATCCTAGGAAACACTTCCTTACAAATATACGAGTAGTGGAAGTATGGAACTGAATTAGGGTAAGTCTTATATGAGATCTTCACTATAAATTCCTACAACAAATCAGTAAAATACTCACTCTCTTCCTTGGCACATCTGACGAACGGATCTCCAGTGAAGCCGGGCGAGCAGCTGCAGATGGGGTTGTGGTTGACGGCCTGGCAGCGGGCGTTGATACCGCACGTACCGACACACGGGTCAGCGCACTTCTGGTTCACGCACGCTCTGTTCTGCGGGCACTCGGAGCTGACGATGCACTCGGGCCGGCAGGCAGGCGGTGCACCCACGAAGCCAGGCTGGCAAGTGCACACACTGTGGCCGTTGAGCGGCTTGCACAAGCTGTTGGGGCCGCACGGCGACGGCTCGCAAGAGTTCTCCGGTTCCTTCACCACTTCGACTGCGTGAAATTAAATGTGCAGATTGCTTTAACCTTTACAATGATGGCATTTTCAGTGCAATCTATCCCATCAGGCGGCACATCATTGCACAATTTATGTGTTTTGGTGAAACTTCATGGATCACACATATGACATCCCCTTACGATAATAGCGACTGATAGATAGCATATGCGACGCTGCATATATAAAATTAAATAAAAAAGAATGCGACTAGAATCCAATCAGAATTTTAAAAAAATTCTCCCTTAAACACGGCAAACTTATTTAATGACACCATTTTAATTAAAAATTAATAGTATTCTATTAATTTAGTATTATATTAGTTTTAACCACGTTAATTGTTTAAAAAACTAATATGTTTTGTAGGCAATGTTTACTTCATCAGAGTTTACTTAAAAATACATCAGGGTTTTTTACTTAAATTGGATTTTTTTACTTAAGTTGGTTTTTTAAGCAATAAACGTGGTTTACCGCTCGGACCCATAAGCTTTTTTACACAATAATTTAACGTTGCCAAACATACTTCTAATCTGAAACTTCTATTCTATTAATTTTGAATTAAAAACTTTTGTTTAAAACCACTATATTGTACTTATTTAAACTGTCAACCGATTTCCTAAAATCTTTCCTTTATCAGTACAAAATTCAGAGCAAACCTAACTTAAGATTCAGTTGGGTTTTATAAGATTCAAAAGAACTCTTCGTTTGTTGTCCGATTTCTACTATGTACATAGTTTCAAAAGAAGTCTTTCTTTTTCAAGACAAAAGTTACTTACCCTAATGCCTGGATCACAATGTCCGATTATATATCAGAGTAGATGGGCGAGACAGCAAAATGATACTAGGCCAAGATAGTTGGGTAGATGAGTAGGTTTAGGAAAGTTTTAGCTGGTTTCAGAAGAACCTTTCCTTTATCAGTAAAAAAAGTAAATAAACCTAACTAGGAAAGATCTGATTCTTTCAGCTGACAATTTAAATAATAGTGGTTTAAAACAAAATGTTTAATCAAATCTAATTAATGCTCGTCAAATTAAAATAATTAAATCTGTAAAATAAAGCTTGTATTGATTTGATAGAACTCTTACATTGAAAAGAAGATTATTTTTAATTACCTGCTTCTTGAATAACACAGCTTCTTAGAGCATTGCCGGTGTACCCGGGCAAGCAGAAACAAGAGGGGGCATGGTTCACAACACGGCACTCGGCATTCAAGCCGCAAGCGCCGGGGCAAGGGTCCTTACACTTGTTGTTGAAGCAAGCCTTGGAACGATCGCAATCGGAGTTGGTGACGCACTCAGGCCTGCAGCCCGTGTACGGGTCACCGAAGTACTCTGGCAAGCACGAACACGATCCCGCGCCGTTACGTTCTTTGCAGACAGCATTAGCGCCGCACGGTGAAGGATTGCATGGATTGCGGGGAGCTTCAGTTGTTGGGGGAACTGTAATACACATTGATATGTCCGTCACAAACTAGTTCAAAAAGAGAGGAGGAAGCATAAAGACATTAAAAATGAAAAAAGCAACAACATACGTGGTTCAACATATCTGCACTGCTTGAAAGGATCACCAGTATACCCAGGTTCACAAGTACAGAGAGGAATATGGTTTACTACAGTACAATATGCATGCGATCCACAAGATCCCGGGCAAGGGTCTAAACATTTCTCATTAAAGCATGCAAGGTTCCCGGGGCATTCCGGACTGATAGTACACTCGGGTCTACAGTTGGGCGAGCGCCCCACATAGTTTGGTAAGCAAGAGCAAGCTGGTGTGGAGCCCACTACACGGCATTGCGAGTTGGGTCCGCAAGGCGATGGTACGCAAGGATCCCCACTAGGTATTTCCAACGTAGGTTCTGTAGGGAGTAGAGATAGATAAATGAGCGATAACCAAGTGCAAATGAATGAGAGAATAATAAGAAAAGCTGTGAATATAAGCATGCTCACTTTTTTCCTGAACACATCTGAGGAACGGATCGCCGGTATAGCCAACCTGACAACTACAAATAGGATTATGGTTGACGACCTGGCAACGAGCATTAATGCCGCAGGTTCCTGGACAAGGATCGAGGCACTTTTGGCCGATGCAAGCGAGGTTCTGAGGGCAGTCGGCGCTAATTACGCACTCAGGCCTACATGATGGTGGAGCACCAATATACGTATCTAGGCAAGAACACACTGCGTGTTCATTGACCACCCTGCACTGGCTGTAAGGTCCGCACGGAGACGGTACGCAAGGATTTATAGGCTCCTCTTTGTAGACTATGAAATAAAATATATTCGATATAGAAGAAATACACATACGAAATAAGATAAAGAAGGTAGTATTTAAAAAGTTGGTACATAAAGTGAAAATAAGAAAATAGCTTACTAGGTACAGGTCGACAAGAAAGTGTAGGATTTCCTTCATATCCCGTCAAGCAAACACAAGTAGGAGCGTGGTTGACTACTCTACAGTCGGCATTCAAGCCACATGCTCCGGGACAAGGGTCTTTACACTTATTATTAATACATGCATGGTCTCTACTGCAGTCGGAGTTGGTCACACACTCTGGCCTGCAACCGGTGTAAGGATCTCCAAAGTATTCAGGTAAACATGCGCACGAGCCCGCCCCATTCCTTTCTTTGCAAAATGCATTTCCTCCACAGGGAGATGGATTACATGGGTCTGGTGCAATTTCCACTGCTTGTACTACTGAAATGTCCATAAAGTATTTGTCACAAGAAACAGAAAATAGTATTACAATAGGTGCGTCATAAGTCAAAGAATTAGTAAGTAGTAGTAGTAGTAGTAGTAAGATTTGTCTATGTATATGTTAGTCTAGTTATTTCGTTATGGTGGCGAAATAAATGTCTTACTTGGGATAGGTACACAACCGGAGAATGGATCTCCGGTATACTGATCGAAACATTGGCAAACGGGGGAATGCTTGACAACAATACATCTGGCGTTGGAGCCGCAAGAGCCGGGACAAGGGTCTCGACACTTCTCCGCCTGGCAAGCCAGGTTGCTGGCGCATTCTTCATTACTTGTGCATTCTGGTCTACAGTTGGGAGCCCTTCCTAAGTACTCGGGTTGGCAAGAACAAGCCGGGTTATTTCCCACTACTCTGCACTGAGAGTTGGGACCACACGGAGATGGTATACAAGGGTTTCCACTTGGGATCTCAGGCGTTTCTTTATAATAAAGAAAAAGATAGTAAAATATAAGAATATTAATAGTATATATATATAAGAGTAGAATAGTGTTTTGTTTATATCACGAAGACTTACTCTGCTCAAGTGCGCATCTGACGAATGGATCGCCAGTGTAACTTGGATTACAACTACAGATAGGATTGTGGTTGACTACGTGACACCTTGCATTAATTCCACACGTCCCTGGACAAGGATCCTGACACTTCTGACCGATGCAAGCCTTGTCTTGCATGCAGTCAGCGCTCACTATACATTCTGGCCGGCAAGACGGCGGACTACCCACATATTCTTCTTTACAAGAACAAACTGCGTGCTCATTTACTACTCGGCAATTACTGTATTGACCACATGGTGATGGTATGCAAGGATTTCTTCTCACAGGTTCTTCCTTAGCAACTGGTAAAATAAAATAGTAAGGTAAAATTACTGTTAATTAATTAAATTGTGTTAATAATGTAGTTTAAAAGTCAGTAGAAATAAGTGCACATACTGGGTATTGCGTGGCATGACGAAAGAGCATTTCCAGTGAACCCGGGCAGACAGTAGCAAGAAGGAGCATGATTAGCTACAGAACACTCTGCGTTTAACCCGCAGACTCCCGGACAGGGATTCTTGCATTTATTCATTAAGCAGGCCTTGTTCTTAGGGCAATCAGTATTCAAGACACATTCAGGTCTACATTCTACATAAGGATCTCCGTAGAATAAAGGTATACACGTGCACGACCCTGCACCATCACGCTCCTTACAAAGTGCATTCGTCCCGCAAGGGGATGGATCGCATGGAGTTTGATATTCCACAGGTTGTTGAACTAGAAAGTTTGGTTGAATTTGTATTTCGTAAACGGAAGAATAAGTTATGTTATTATTTTGATGAAATTGAAGTAAGTTCTTACTAGGAATAATTGAGCAGGCTGAAAACGGATCACCTGCATAACCCTCGTCGCAAGTACAAACCGGCACATGTTTGATAACAGCACAAGATGCGTGAGAGCCACACGATCCCGGACAGGGATCCATGCATTTCTCTCTGATGCAAGCTAAGTTTCCTGGGCACTCTGAGTTGCTGGTGCACTCGGGCCTGCAGTAAGGAGGCCTTCCTAGATAGTTGGTGATACAAGAACACACCGGGTGATCTTCCACAACTCTACAGATTGCAAAGGGCCCGCAAGGGCTCGGAATACAAGGATCTCCACTTGGTTTTTCGACACATTCTACAAGAATTTGGAGATATTTTAATATACAGAGCAAAGATACGCATAATCTATTATAACATATAACATTGTGAAATAGTTTCTTACTTTCTTCTAGGATACATCTATCAAATGGATCGCCGGTATAGCCAGAGAGACAACTACAGATTGGATTGTGATTGACAACGAGGCAACGGGCATTGATACCGCAGGTTCCTGGACAGGGGTCCTGGCACTTTTGCTGTACACAAGATCTGTCTTGAGGGCAGTCTGCGCTCACCACACACTCGGGGTGGCAAGATGGAGGGGAGCCAATACACCATTCCAAACAAGAGCAAACTGCGTGCTCGTTCACTACTCTACACTGACTATACGGACCGCAAGGTGAATTTATACAAGGATTTACCACCTCGCCTTGAACAACTAATAAATTGAAAATAAAATAATAGATTAGAAATAATAATAAAAGTAATTAAATAAGAATAGTATAAGAACATCACAGGGTATAGTAGAGAGATATGTGTAGAGGTATAAATAGAGTGCTTACTAGCTGGAGGCTGATGACATGCACGCAGAGGGTTTCCTATATATCCAGGTAAGCAAGAGCAAGAAGGGGCGTGATTGTTTACAGCGCACTCAGCATTAATGCCGCACGTGCCCGGACATGGGTTCACGCACTTATTGTTGACGCAAGCCTTGTCCCGGGGGCAGTCATAATTCATGATGCACTCGGGTCGGCAGCCCGTGTAAGGGTCTCCGAAATATTCATCCTGACATGTGCAAGATCCCGCACCGTTGTGTTCCCGGCACACAGAGTTGGGCCCGCAAGGGCTGGGATTGCAAGGGTCTCGAGGTACCTCCACAGCTGAAACGTTTTATTGCACCTTCTTAATCTGAACACAAATACATTAGAACGCTAGGGTATTGGTATTCAATTGGTGCAAACTTAAACCCGCTACCTTTATAAGTCAAATTCTGACTGTCAAGCCCCTGTTCAATGTTTTTATTTTCGTTAGATATTATTATTGTGTGAATATAGGTTTTTTCAATTTGTGGTATTATTTAAATATTAATTCAACTAGTCGTTATTTATTATTATTGATTAGATAAACACTGCGATAGGTACCTAATAATAATAATGTGGATAAAAAATTACAAGGTTATTCTTTTGTGAATATATATACATATAACTCCAATTTTTTTGTAATTAGATTCGTAAAACAAAATACATATAACTCGTTATTCAGTTGTTATCATAAAGCGTGTTATGTTAGGGGCACTAAAACAAGTAATCTTACTATGCACAATTGGGGAGCATCCCGAAAAGGGATCACCCGTAAATCCTGACAAACAATAACAGAGAGGGGAGTGGGCGAGTGGCCTGCACAGGGCACTGTACCCACAAGCGCCCGGGCACGGATCCACACACCTGCCCCGTACACAGGCCTGGCTAGAGGGGCATTCTGCGTTGATCACACATTCGGGTCGGCAGTTGGGAGGGTTGCCCAGGTGGAAGGGGAAACAAGTGCAAGTGGGGCGGTTGCCTATCGCCCTGCAGACTGCCTTATCCCCGCAAGGAGAAGGCGTACACGGGTTCGTTCTTTCTACAATCTCTTCTTCTAGAATAAACATTTTTATGTCAAACTTTTGGCTAGCGGGACAGATAAGATGTAAATTGATTTATCAAAATTTCCATCCTTACGTTGAATAATGTTACAGCGAACAAAAGGGTTTCCAAAATGGTTTTGCTGACAGACACAATTGGGGTTGTGATTGATCACTTGACATATTGCGTTGAGTCCACAAACTCCGGGACAAGGATCAGAACATCGTCCTCCGATGCAAGCCCTGTTCTGGGCACAGTCTGAGTTTATCATACACTCCATTCGGCAGTTGGGGGGAGAACCCAAGTGGTTGATTTGGCAAGAACACACCGCGCGGTCGCTAACAACCTTACAACTACTATAGGGACCACACGGTAAAGGGAGGCACGGATTCCGACCTATACTTAACACGGCTGAAATGTTGATCATGCACTTATTAAAAATGAGCAAGTTGATGGAATATGTATATGTATATGATTTGTATATGAAATACACACATGCGATTAAATACTTCAATATACATAAAGCCAAATCTTTTCAACGTGAAAATCTTAAAATCAACCTTACAAATAAATTAATTGAATGACTAAATTGATTGATAGATTGATTTTGATGTTGAAAGGTTTGGTGTGAGTAGATAAGGTGAAAGCTTACGAGTGATGGCTACACAACTACATGAAACATGCGGGTCCCCAACAGAGGGGGGGGGACAATAACATGCAGGGGAGTGATTGACGACCCGGCACAGAGCTTCATATCCACACATGCCCTCGCATGGGTCCTGGCAAACATTATTTCTACAAGCTTTGTCTTTGGGACAGTCTGCATTCATGACACACTCCGGTCTACAGCCGGTGGTGTAGGGGTTGCCGTGGTAATTATGTGTACAAATACAAGACCCAACACCATTCCTTTCTGTACAGATAGTATTTATTCCACAAGGAGAGGGATTGCAAACATCCCTTGGACTTACAACAGCAACTGGAACATTAACATTGCATGTGGTCAGAAATCACCTTACGTACCTGGCGACATTCTCGTATTTGCGGGATCGGTTGAACCTTACCTTGAATTGGATTGCAGCCGGAGAATGGATCTCCGTCGAACCTCTCCATACAGGAGCACATGGGTTGGTGGTTTTGAACGTAGCACACGGCGTTGAAGCCGCAGGAACCGGAGCACGGATCCTTGCACTTTCTATTCACACACGCGAGATTGGACGGGCAATCTTGATGGATCAAGCACTCGGGCCTGCAGTTGGGCGGCGCGCCTAGCATTCCACTGACACAAGAACACACTGGACGCGACTCTACTACTCGACACTCGGCATTGGTTCCACAAGGAGATGGTAAACATGGATTCACTTGATCTACTGGTTCTTTGGCTGTGGAAAATATTTTCTTTAGATTAGCTTCTATGTAGGTATGAAATGGTATGAAAACCAGCAATCAACAAAAATAAATAAAATTGATATAATATGTATAGGGAGGCGATATAATATATTCAAGGCGAAGAATATAAAACTCACGTCTTTCTAAGCACTGTTGGAATGGATCGCCGGTCATTCCGGCTGAACAGCTGCAGACAGGATTGTGGTTGATGACCTGGCAGCGAGCATTGAAGCCGCAGGTGCCGGGGCACGGGTCCTGGCAGCGCTGGTTGATGCAGGCCTTGATCTGACTGCACTCGGAGCTGACAACGCACTCGGGTCGGCAGGAGGGCGGGCTGCCCATGTAGCTGGGCTGGCACGAGCACACGGCCAGGTTGTTGTTCGTTCTGCAGATACTGTTGGGTCCGCACGGCGAGGGCTCACAAGGATCGCTATGAGTTACTGATTGAAATAAACATAATTGAATTAACACTTCTATCCATTGATAATTGTATTTGAACATGAAAAAATAATAATCAACTTACCAGGGCCAATAGGTGTTGGTCGACAGGCTTTGAATGCATCCCCGGAATATCCAGAGAGACAAGTACATACAGGGATGTGGTTCACTACACTGCATTCAGCATTGATTCCGCACAAGCCCTTACACGGGTCTCTGCAATGCTTGGATAAGCAAGCAAGTTGACTAGAACAATCTGAGTTGATTGTGCATTCAGGACGGCAGCCTCCTGCGTAAGGATTGCCGATGTTTGGTGGAATGCAGTTACACCTGGCCAACCCATTTAGTTCGGAGCACTGGGCGTTCTCTCCACAGGGGGATGGGTAGCATGGGTCTAGAATGGCGGGTGTTTTTGGCGGTATCTGGGAGCAACCCACGAAGGCATCTCCCTGGAAACCTGTGAGGCAGCTGCAGAAAGGTGTATGATTCACGACATTGCATTTAGTATTTTGGCCACAGCTGCCGGGGCAGGGATCTTCACACTTCTCTTGAATACACGCCTTGTCTCTGGGACATTCTTGACTGATGACACATTCTGGCCTGCAGTACGGCGGTTGACCCAAATAATTGGCAACGCACGAGCACACCGGGTGTCCCAACTCAACCTGGCAGATAGAATTAGGACCGCATGGTGATGGCACGCAGGGGTTGCGCGGACTTGTCTTTTCTTCCTCAGTCTCCTGTATAGCGGGAATGTAGCAGTTGAGGAATGGATCTCCTTGGTTTCCCGGAGGACAACTGCAGATGGGGTTGTGGTTTACCACGGCACACTGTGCTCCATGTCCGCAGCTCCCGGGGCAAGGGTCTTGACATTTCTGATTTATACATGATTTAGTCTGTTCACATTCTGAGCTGACGATACATTCAGGCTGACATACGGGTGGCACTCCTTTGAATCCCGGCAAGCAGGAACAAGTTGCGAATCCTCCCGATGATACAATACACCTGCTGAAAGGTCCACATGGAGAGGGATCGCAAGGATTCCTCATCATACCTTGAATTGGAGGAACAATAGGCTTGAATGGATGACAGGACACAAATGGATCCCCCGAGTATCCCGGGGGACAATAGCAGACTGGGTGGTGGTTGACAGCCTCGCACTCTGCACTGATGCCGCACACTCCACTGCATGGGTTATCACACTTGTTGTTGATGCAAGCCTTTGACATAGCACAGTCACTATTGAGAACGCACTCGGGGCGACAGCCCACCAGCGGATCTCCGTAAAAGTCTTTCTTGCAAATGCAGGCCAGTACTCCATTCTGCTCCCTGCACTCTGCGTTTACTCCACAAGGGACACTGTCACATGTTACTTGTTCATCCACTGGATCTAAAAAATTGTAATAAAATTAATTACAAAAAAGTAATTCAGATCATTTCCAGCAAAAATAATCAGGAACATAAGAATACATTTTCTTAATTAGTATTAAAAAAAAAACAAATCTTACATGCTGTTGGTACAGAGCAATGCTCAAATGGATTTCCAACAAGACCATTTGGACAACTGCAGATGGGGTTGTGATTGTACACATTACAGTATGCGTTGACCCCGCAAGATCCTGGGCAGGGGTCTGCACACTTTTCCCTAATACAGGCTTTGTCGAATGGACAGTCAGAGTTCAGTAGACATTCAGGATTGCAGTAAGGGCTATGAATATTTCCAAAACATTCATCGCAAATGGCAACTTGGTTTCCGTATGGATTGCAAGATGAATCTGCGTTGCATGGAGATGGCAAGCACGGTCTGGAGTTATTAGCAACGGGGCTAATGATTGGAGCTGAAAGTGAAATATGTGTATAAAATAACATACTCATAAAGATATTATAATGCAAAACTGATTGAAGTTTAATAATTATGAACATAAACTTACGTGATTCCATGCACATGAAAAGCGGATCTCCGAAGAAACCATCTGGACAAAGACAAGATGCTGTGTGATCCTGAACTTGACATAACGCTTGAAGGCCACAAACTGATCCATCGAAACAAGGGTTTTCACAATGTCTGTTGATGCATGCCTTGTCCGATGGACAGTCAGAATTGATGGTACATTCTGGAACGCAACCTGTTTCGGGTCTGCCTGAGAAATCATGCAAACAGGAACAGACTGGTCTATCTGTTGCCACTTGGCACACTGTGTTCAGACCACAAGGAGATGGCAAGCAAGGGTTTCTTTCA
The DNA here is from genome assembly GCA_917563855.2 of Limnephilus lunatus. Lineage (NCBI taxonomy): Eukaryota > Metazoa > Arthropoda > Insecta > Trichoptera > Limnephilidae > Limnephilus > Limnephilus lunatus. Next base: position 68,583,251 of record OU830598.1, on the reverse strand, counting down.
GTGGGAATGGGATAGCATCTTATAACTGGATTTCCTGTAAAGTCATGTATACACGAACATACCGGGTGATGTTTCTCAACTCGGCATAAGGCATTAGTTCCACATGAGCCGGGACAAGGATCTCGGCAACGATAGCCGATGCAAGCTTTATCCAAACTACATTCATCATCAACCCTGCATTCATAACTCTGGCAGCCTTCAGGTCCAACTGGATTCCCAGTAGTTCCTTCCAAACATGCGCACAGAGGTAGACCATTCTGGTCAACTTTGCAAACTGCATTCGGTCCACAAGGATTGGGATAGCATGGATTAGTTGGTTGCAGCTGGCAGCTAGAGTAAGGATCACCGATGTATCCTGGTTTGCAGAAACATTTTTCCCTGTTTTCAGTGACGTAACAATCTGAGTTTCTACCACATGGCCCAGGTTGGCACAAAACGTCAGCTTTGATTGGTTCAACACAATTTTTGTAAGGATTTCCGATGGTCGGTTCCCTGCAGAAGCAGACAGGATTTCTACTAGGATCGCAGCTGGCTCCGGCACCGCAAGGGTTGGGTTCGCACGGATTTCTTGGTTCTACGCAACCTCTAATGGTATTGGGACTTTCCAAAAATCCTGATAAGCAAGTGCACTTGGCAAAACCATTGCTAAGCAAAGAGCACTGTGTATTTGGTCCGCAAGGTGATGGATCGCACGGGTTGTTAGGCAAGGCACAACTCTTATGAGGAGGATTTCCTTCATACTCTGGTAAACAAAAGCAGGAAGCCTGTCCATTCGTATTACGACATCCAGAATTGGGTCCACATGGATTTGGTACACATTCATCTCCTTCGGGAACTAGAAGGGGAACAAAATATGCTGTAATTCTACTTTAAAACAACAAAAATGTAAATTATTTTCAAATATACATAAATTTTGAAAATATTTTTTCAAAAGACAGAAATAAACTTACTGCAATTTTTAAAAGGATTTCCAGTTAAACCTTTAGGGCAGAAGCATATTGGATTGCCATCGTCGATTTCACACATTGCGTTGATTCCACAAGGGTTGGGAATACAAGGGTTCTCTGGTCTTCTGCATCCCACGGATGGGTTTCCAGTGTATCCTTGCAAGCACTTGCAGTAGGGTTGATGGTTGAGGACATCGCAGACAGCATTAAGGCCACATTGACATGGTGACGCACACCTTCCATTGATGCAGGCTTCAGACGTGTGGCATTCGCTATCCGATCGACATCCGGTAACTGTTTAAAGTACACACACAAATTCATGTTTACAACATACATATTCCTAAATACGTAAAGCCATTATGTTTTCTATGGTGTAAAAATCTCACCTTGAGAGCACTCAATGTATGGATTTCCGATGAAACCGGCAAAGCATTTGCATTCGATTCCATGGTTTGCTGGCAGACATTCTGCATTCTCTCCACAAGAATCTTCCTGGCAGGGATTTATGCAGACGCGGTTCAACCTATCACAGAGCAGCTCCGGGGGACAATCTTCGTTATATTGGCAAATTGGATGGTAATCGATCACTGTAGGAAAGAAGTAGTGATTTATATGTTAAACTTTCAGTGGCAAGAACGTGCCACGAGTATGTACGAGTAAATGTAAAGAGCTTTACGAAATGAAACTTACCAGGAACGCATCCGACATATCCATTGCCTTGGTAGCCCTCAGCGCAGCTGCAGTCCGACCCGTGGTTGGTGTTTATACAAACGGCATTGTGCACGCACGGATTGTGTATATCGCATGGCCTTTGGCATGCATGATTGATGCAAGCCTCGGTTAGCTGACATTCTTCATTGGAATTGCAACTCACTATACAAAATTCAAAAACCATAATTGTATATACAGTATAATATTTACACTTGATATGAAATAAAATAAGACACGACGATACTCATTCAACAAAGTGCAAATCATTTTACATGTATGTACAGTACATACATAAATGCCTGTTGTGGTAATAAGATCATAGTTAGTTGCGTTGAGTTATGTGTGTGAACCATTATTAATGTTGATTATAATATATTAGAGTGAATTTGAAATATTAGAATTAGATTAGAAAGAGAGGGTCTTACACTTGTTGGCGGGGGCACATTTAATAGCGGGATTTCCATCTAGTCCTTTGGGACAAGTGCAAAGGGGGCGGTGCATCTTGACCTGGCACTTGGCACCCTGACCGCACACGGCAAAGTGACAGGGGAAAGTACAGAGGCCCATGTAACAAGCCTCCGTCTCTATGCAGTCAGAATCTGACACACACGGCTCCGGTTTCTTAGCACTTCCAGGGGGGTCTATGTTACAAGATTTATGATGTTATTTTTGTTACATGTTAATCGAAGCATAAAACAACACAGTAGAAGGCGGCCATCTGGAATCCTGTTATGAATTATTTTGGTACTCGTCAAAATACCAAATTTGATAAAAATGTTAAATAGTATCACAGTTTATTTTGTACAAATACATCACTGTACACATATGTACTTCGGGGAAATGGGGAGAGTGGTGGGAGTTTTGTTGCTGTATCATACATCTAGTTTTATAGCAAGCACATTCTTATGTACAGGCAACTTGTGAATTAAAAGTTAGCTAAATTAACACTAGGTATTTGGTGAAACCTCGTCAACTGAGAGTGCTTTTTACATAATTACAATGTTATTGGAATAGGACCTTTACCTGTTTTATTAAATTTTGAATGGTAATGTTTCATTCCGGTTTCAAATTGACGAGGCTTTACTGGTTGTATATACAATTGCTTGTAAAATTTTAGATCAATTAATAATTATTAATAATTGTTATACCTCGTCTGCATTCCTTGCTGGCATTCCCGACAAGTCCGTAAGGACACTTGCATATCAATGTGTGATTAGACACCAAACAAATGGAATTGCTAGCGCACGGGCTCGTCTGATTCAAACAAGGGTTCTCGCAAACCCCTGAAGAGCAGGCCTCAGATGCCGGGCAGTCCACGTCTTCCACACATTGCTTGTTAGTCGGTGAATTAGTAATTTCAGTGTTTGGGTGTTGGCTTGTGTATGTGTGTGTTTCAGTTAAAGGGTTCATTTCAAATTCTGTCATTATAGTTGAAAGAATTGTAGTATCAGAGGGAGTAGTCAAATCATCTTTGTTCAATCCGTAGACACTAGTTATTATCTCATCCGTCTTCACAGTTGGGGAGGGTTTATTTTTTGGTGTTACATCTTCAAGATCTGTCTCTGTAGTCAAGGTAGATTCTGTAATTTGCGGTGTAGTTAAAGATGGTTTTAAATTCTCATTTCTTGTTGTCGTATATTCAGGTTTGGCTGTGGTAATATTAGAACTGCTTGGTTTTTTGGTAGAAAAGCTTGGTGTACTATCTGTTGGTCTTTCTGAATCTGTTGCAGTAAACGATTTGGTAGTAAGTTTGCCACTAGTGGTCTCATAGTATGGATATGTAGGAGTGACATCTGCCTCCGTTTCCGTTACTATAGTAGTTGGTTTGGGTAAACTTTCTTTTGTTCCCGTCTGGTTAATAGTTTTGCCTGGTTTATTAAGAATTTTTGTAGATTGATATGATTTCTCCGTTGGAGTTATTTTTTCATCTGTTGTAGTATCATCTGGGATACTATTTCGTATGTCTATTCCACCTGTTGTAAAGTCAGAATAATCTTCATATGAATGTGTTGTGCTTTCATTATCTAATATAGTATAGAAAACATCACCTTCAGTAGGCACATTAGTATCGGAAGTTTTGAACGGCGTGACCGTAGTTGTTGCAACTTTAGATGAAAAGGTGGATTTCAATCTGTCATCATCAGTATTTTTTATAAATTCAGTGGATGTTTTAAGAATCGGATTTTTTGTGTTTTCAGTTGTAGTTTCTGAAGCAACTGGTGGTATATTGGTTGGTGTTATGCTTGAATCTTTTATAGTTGTTTTATAAGAATTTGGAGTCACGGTGGTTCTTCTAATCGATGATGTTGAAGTATCAATTGTTTCTGATCCGGTCGATAACTGATTTTTTGTAGTTTTAATTGAGGTTGTTTGAGGAGTTGTGAACTTCATTTTGGTTTCATGGCCAATGGCATGTTGACCATCCATCGAGAAGTCATCTGGGTGAATTGTTGACGTAATAGTGGTCTGAGCAGAGACCGGTTCTGTTGTATAAGTGAAATATTCACCATTTGCAGTTTTTGAATTCTTTGTCGTTGACCTATATGGATCTTCGGTTTTTACAAATTTATTGTCGTGTTTAACTGTCGACATTGTAATTGTAAAGATTGTATCAATTGGTGTTGTAGTCTCGAATGGTTCTGATTCAGAGTCTGTGGTACTTTTATGTTTTTCCATACCTCCAACTCGAGTCACTTTAGATGTTGTATGTTGAACATCAGTTTTGAAATCTGTCTCAGTTATTCCATATGTTGTAGAAATAGATTTTGAGGGAGATATTTTGTTTTCTGTTCTGACTGGAGTAGTAATCACACTTGATGTTGTCGTAAACAATTCAAACTGATAATTCGTCGAAGTAATGTTAATGTCAGTAACATCTGTAGTAATTTTAGGCATTGTCAAATTAACGTCCGTTTTAAAATCTGTTGACTGTGTTGTTGAAAAATTAGAAGAAGTAGGTGGCAGTTTCGTTGAGGTTTCACGTGTATTATTTAAAGCAAGTGGGGTGTTCGATTTACCCAGTTCTTCATCAATTCCTAAAACCCCATAAATGAATTCATCTTCTGTTGTAGTTAAATCGTCAGAGTGTTCAGTGCTTCCACCTACACCGATATCCATTGGAGGAGTGGTACGAGTTACATGGTCGTAAGTTGTTGTACTGCGGGTTATATTTCTTCCTACTAAGGGAACAGACTTAGTGCTTCCTTCTGAACCGGAATCTTTTGGAGGAGTTATGCGAGTTCCATGGTCATAAGGTGTTGTACTGTAAGTTGTATCTAATCCTTCCGAGGGAACATCCTTAGTACTTCCAGCTACACCGGAATCATTTGGAGGAGTAGAACGAGTTCCTTCGTTGTAAGGTGTTGTAGTGTAAGTTGTGTCTAGTCCTTCCGAGGGAACATACTTAGTACTTCCCCCTACACCGGAATCGTTTAAAGGAGTTGTACGAGTTCCTTTGTCGTAATGTGTTGTACTGTAAGTTGTATCTAATCCTTCCGAGGGAACATTCTTAGTACTTCCAGCTACACTGGTATCCTTCGGAGGAGTATGAGTTCCTTTATCGTAAGATGTTGTACTGTAAGTTGTGTCTATTCCTTCCGAGGGAACATACTTAGTACTTCCCCCTACACCGGAATCTTTTGGAGGAGTCGTACGAGTTTCATGATCATAAGGTGTTGAACTGTAAGTTGTGTCTATTCCTTTCGAGGGAACATAATTAGTACTTCCCTCTACACTGTAATCCTTTGGAAGAGTTGTACGAGTTCCTTTGTCGTAAGGTGTTGTACTGTAAGTTGTGCCTATTCCTTCTGAGGGAACATACTTAGTACTTCCCCCTACACCGGAATCCTTTGGAGGAGTTGTACGAGTTCCTATGTCGTAAGGTGTTGTACTGTAAGTTGTATCTATTCCTTCCGAGGGGATATACTTAGTACTTCCTGCTACACCAGAATCCTTTGGAGTAGTTGTATGAGTTCCATGGTCATAAGGTGTTGTACTGTAAGTTGAATCTATACCTTCTGAGGGAACATACTTAGTACTTCCCCTTACACCAGAATCCTTTGGAGGAGTCGTACCAGTTTCATGGTCATAAAGTGTCGTACTGTAAGTTGTGCCTATTCCTTCCGAGGATACATACTTAGTACTTCCCCCTACACTGTAATCCTTTGGAAGAGTTGTACGAGTTCCTTTGTCGTAAGGTGTTGTACTGTAAGTTGTATCTAATCCTTCTGAGGGAATATTCTTAGTACTTCCCCCTACACCGGAATCCTTTGGAGGAGTTGTACGAGTTCCTTTGTCGTAAGGTGTTGTACTGTAAGTTGTGCCTATTCCTTCGTAGGGAACATACTTAGTACTTCCCCCTACACCGGAATCCTTTGGAGGAGTTGTACGAGTTCCTATGTCGTAAGGTGTTGTACTATAAGTTGTATCTATTCCTTCCGAGGGGATATACTTAGTACTTCCTGCTATACCAGAATCCTTTGGAGTAGTTGTATGAGTTCCATGGTCATAAGGTGTTGTACTGTAAGTTGAATCTATACCTTCTGAGGGAACATACTTAGTACTTCCCCTTACACCGGAATCCTTTGGAGGAGTCGTACCAGTTTCATGGTCATAAAGTGTCGTACTGTAAGTTGTGAGTATTCCTTCCGAGGATACATACTTAGTACTTCCCGGTACACCGAAATCTTTTGGAGGAGTTGAACGAGTTTCATGGTCATAAGATGGTGTACTATAAATTGTATCTAATCCTTCCGAGGAAATATTCTTGGTACTTCCCCCTACACCGGAATCCTTTGGAGGAGTTGTACGAGTTCCTATGTTGTAAGGTGTTGTACTGTTAGTTGTGTCTTTTCCTTCCGAGGGAACATACTTAGTACTTCCCCCTACACCAGATTCCTTTGGAGGAGTTGTACGAGTTTCTTTGTCATAAGGTGTCGTACTGTAAGTTGTGCCTATTCCTTCCGAGGATACATACTTAGTACTTCCCGGTACACCGAAATCTTTTGGAGGAGTTAAACGAGTTTCATGGTCATAAGATGGTGTACTATAAGTTGTATCTATTCCTACCGAGGGGATATACTTAGTACTTCCCGCTACACCAGAATCCTTTGGAGTAGTTGTACGAGTTCCATGGTCATAAAGTGTTGTACTGTAAGTTGAATCTATTTCTTCCGAGGGAACATACTTAGTACTTCCTCCTACACCGGAATCCTTTGGGGGAGTCGTACCAGTTTCATGGTCATAAAGTGTCGTACTGTAAGTTGTATCTAATCCTTCCGAGGGAATATTCTTAGTACTTCCCCCTACACCGGAATCCTTTGGAGTTGAACGAGGTTCATTGTCATAAGATGTTGTACTGTAAGTTGTGTCTATTCTTTCCGAGGGAACATACTTAGTACTTCCCCCTACACCGGATTCCTTTGGAGGAGTTGTACGAGTTCCTTTGTCGTAAGGTGTCGTACTGTAAGTTGTATCTATTCCTTCCGAGGGAACATACTTAGTACTTCCCGCTACACCGGAATCCTTTGGAAGAGTTGAACGAGTTTCATGGTCATAAGATGGTGTACTATAAGTTGTGTCTATTCCTTCCGAGGGAACATACTTAGTACTTCCCCCTACACCGGAATCCTTTGGAGGAGTTGTACGAGTTCCTTTGTTATAAGGTGTTGTACTGTAAGTTGTGTCTTTTCCTTCCGAGGGAACATACTTAGTACTTCCCCCTACACCAGATACCTTTGGAGGAGTTGTACGAGTTCCTTTGTCATAAGGTGTTGTACTGTAAGTTGTGCCTATTCCTTCCGAGGGAACATACTTAGTACTTCCCGGTACACCAAAATCCTTTGGAGGAGTTGAACGAGTTTCATGGTCATAAAGTGTTGTACTGTAAGTTGAATCTATTTCTTCCAAGGGAACATACTTAGTACTTCCCCCTACACTGGAATCCTTTGGAGGAGTTGTACGAGTTTCATGGTCATAAGGTGTTGTACCGTAAGTTGTATCTATACCTTCCGAGGGAACATTCTTAGAGCTTGCCTCCGAACTGGTATCCTTTGGAGGAGTTGTACGAGTTCCATGGTCGTAAGGTGTTGTACTGTAAGTTGAATCTATACCTTCTGAGGGAACATACTTAGTACTTCCCCCTACACCGGAATCCTTTGGAGGAGTCGTACCAGTTTCATGGTCATAAAGTGTTGTACTGTAAGTTGTATCTAATCCTTCCGAAGAAATATTCTTGGTACTTCCCCCTACACCGGAATCCTTTGGAGGAGTTGTACCAGTTCCTATGTCGTAAGGTGTTGTACTGTAAGTTGTGTCTTTTCCTTCCGAGGGAACATACTTAGTACTTCCCCATACACCAGATTCCTTTGGAGGAGTTGTACGAGTTCCTTTGTCATAAGGTGTCGTACTGTAAGTTGTAACTATTCCTTCCGAGGATACATACTTAGTACTTCCCGGTACACCGAAATCTTTTGGAGGAGTTGAACTAGTTTCATGGTCATAAGATGGTGTACTATAAGTTGTATCTATTCCTACCGAGGGGATATACTTAGTACTTCCCGCTACACCAGAATCCTTTGGAGTAGTTGTACGAGTTCCATGGTCATAAAGTGTTGTACTGTAAGTTGAATCTATTTCTTCCGAGGGAACATACTTAGTACTTCCTCCTACACCGGAATCCTTTGGGGGAGTCGTACCAGTTTCATGGTCATAAAGTGTCGTACTGTAAGTTGTATCTAATCCTTCCGAGGGAATATTCTTAGTACTTCCCCCTACACCGGAATCCTTTGGAGTTGAACGAGGTTCATTGTCATAAGATGTTGTACTGTAAGTTGTGTCTATTCTTTCCGAGGGAACATACTTAGTACTTCCCCCTACACCGGATTCCTTTGGAGGAGTTGTACGAGTTCCTTTGTCGTAAGGTGTCGTACTGTAAGTTGTATCTATTCCTTCCGAGGGAACATACTTAGTACTTCCCGCTACACCGGAATCCTTTGGAAGAGTTGAACGAGTTTCATGGTCATAAGATGGTGTACTATAAGTTGTGTCTATTCCTTCTGAGGGAACATACTTAGTACTTCCCCCTACACCGGAATCCTTTGGAGGAGTTGTACGAGTTCCTTTGTTGTAAGGTGTTGTACTGTAAGTTGTGTCTTTTCCTTCCGAGGGAACATACTTAGTACTTCCCCCTACACCAGATACCTTTGGAGGAGTTGTACGAGTTCCTTTGTCATAATGTGTTGTACTGTAAGTTGTGCCTATTCCTTCCGAGGGAACATACTTAGTACTTCCCGGTACACCAAAATCCTTTGGAGGAGTTGAACGAGTTTCATGGTCATAAAGTGTTGTACTGTAAGTTGAATCTATTTCTTCCGAGGGAACATACTTAGTACTTCCCCCTACACTGGAATCCTTTGGAGGAGTTGTACGAGTTTCATGGTCATAAGGTGTTGTACCGTAAGTTGTATCTATACCTTCCGAGGGAACATTCTTAGAGCTTGCCTCCGAACTGGTATCCTTTGGAGGAGTTGTACGAGTTCCACGGTCGTAAGGTATTGTACTGTGAGTTGTATCTAATCCTTCCGAGGGAACATTATTAGTACTTCCACCTACACTGGTAGCTTTTGGAGGAGTTAGAGTTCCTTTGTCGTATGATGTTGTAGTGTAAGTTGTGTCTAGTCCTTCCGAGGGAATATACTTAGTGCTTCCCTCTATACTGGTATCATTTGAAGTAGTTGTATGAGTTCCATGATCATAAGGTATTGTGCTGTAGGTTGTACCTATTCCTTTCGAGGGAACATTCTTAAAAGTTTCCGCTGAACTGGTATCCTTTTGAATAGTTGTATGAGCTCCATAGTCATGAGGTGTTGTACTGTAAGTGGTTTCTATTCCTTCAGAGGGAACATTCTTAGTACTTTTTTCTGGAGGAATTGTTTGAATACCTTTGTCATTTTGTGTTGCACTGTTAGTTTCTTCCAATGGAATATTCATAGTGCTGAATGGCCAAGGTTCTTTTGAAGGAGTTGTACGAATTGCAGGATTATATGAAGTTGTAGTATGATAAGGGGGAATCTTGCTCGTTATTTCTAATTTGTCAGTGGGTACATTCTCAGTATCTTCTTTTGAAGTCGATGTAGAATAGAATATTGTTGTATCTGTAACTGTTGAAAATTTACTTCCAGTAAAATGTGTTGATGTTGTATTATCTCTGGATTGAGATTCAGGTTTTTCAGTAGTAAATTCAGATTCCGAATCCGCCTTACGTACTGTTGAAACTTCAGGTGGAATAATTTTGGTAGTTGCCCTCTCGGTAGTGTGATCGAATTGAGAAAATGCATGGGTGGTGGGCTCAGGTTGATCTTCGGCGCCTTCTTGAGCTGTTACTCTTAGTGTTGATTGGGTATTGGTTTTAGTTGATGGCGTTGTATTATCATCATTCCTGGAAAAGTTATTGGTTTGGGTGGTGGGATTAGTCAACATATTACTAGGAGTAATATAATACACCTTTTCCATAGTTGTACTTGTAGCATTTTTTATGTCTATCCTGTCAGTGGAATCTGCAATATTTTGAATATTCATTGTGTCCGTCGTTGTTTCGAACTTTGGTTGATTTATTGTATTACTGACTTTAGTTACATCGGTTATATCAATGTCAATAGCATTTGTAGTGAAGGATGGATATTCACTTGTAATTTTTTCAGTTATGAAATGAATGTTTGTGGTCTCAATGGTCATTGAATTTTTTTCATAAGTATTATTATACACTAATGTTGTTTCATCAGTTGATCCAGAAGCATACGTTGTTGGTATTGTTGTAAATTTTGAATCTGACAACCTTGTTGTTTTATCACTCCCAGTTGTAGTTGTAACAATATCTTTGACTGGTACATAAGTGGTATACTTTCCATTATCAGTTGTAGGAATGGATGCAGTTGTTGATTGATTTTTAAATTGTGTAACATCTATGGATTTGTGTGTTAAATAATCAGAATCAGTTACCAATTTTGTTGATGAATATGGAGTGGTGACTTGATCATTCCCATTTGTTGAATATGTTGTAATATCTTTACCATTTATGGTAAAATGAGTAACTGGGCTCTCTGAACTGACGGAAGAAGAATGAGCACCAATATTATCTGTGAACAACTCATCGTCAGGTTTAGTTGGATATGTAGTATAACGCATATTCAAAGATGTTGATGATTGATCTGTTGTAAAATGGTCTGCCACTGTTGTGTCATTGATACGAACATATTTTGTTGTTGATGCCAGACTATCAGTTACGGTTGAATGTTCTAAAGGTTTGACAGTTGTTGGAGCATCAGTTTTGATTGAAATAGTTACAGTATTTCCATCATTTTCCGCTGTATTTGTGAACTGATTATCAGTTGTAGCAGAGTCTAAATTTTTAGTTATATCATCATCAATATCAACAGAAGGTTTTGTTTTTTCTGTAGAAGAAGATACATTTGTAGATTCACCACCAGTTGGAGAGGTTGTCGAGATGGGTGATTCAGAATCAGTTGATTTACCAGTGGTAGAAGTTTTGTCACTAGCGGCTGTATTATAAACATTAGCTGTTGTCTTTAAATCATCATTTGTATAATCATCTTCAAACTCACCACTGTCAATGGGAGTGTTTCTCTGACCGGGTGGTGTTTCTTTTGCACCAGTTTTTGGCGTAGTGGCCTCATTTTCATGGCCAATATCATGTTCAGTTAATAAACTTGGTTCAGAAGATGAAGTTGTAGGTTTATTTTCTTGGCCAATACCATGTTCCGTAAATAAAGTTGGTTCGGTGGATGAAGATGTGGGTTTAGGTCTCGTAGGAACAGGCTTGTAATCCACAGAGGGTGTTATTTCCCCTTTAGTTTGTTCAGTAGTAATAAATGATTGGCCGGATATTATGCTTGGAGTAGTAACACCGGAGCTTTCCTTTACTGTACTTGAAGTTTTACCCATTGAGTCGTATTTGGATGTAGTAGTAATTTCAGTGACCAAGCTTTCGCCACTTGTAGTTGATGTTTTGTTAGAAGAATTATTGAAAGGTTTAGTAGAGCTTTCAATAACTTCATTAGTATATTGTGACTTCTCACTTGTTGAAATTGTTTCTTTCGATGTGGCAGGGTAATCTATGAATGCAGAACTATCCTTGAACTGTTCTGTAGACGTTACCATTATTTCAGTAGTAAAGTCTTCCGCTGACTCTGGTGTTCTGGCATCTCCAATAGTCTTGTTAAATGCTTTAGAACTAATTGTTGTTTGTGTATAGGTATGTGTAGTGTGTTGTGTAATAGTGTTTGTTGAACTTTGGTTGGGTTCAATCTTTTCAGTAGTGCTAGCTGTTAATGTTGTTTGGTTGCTTTGCAGATCTGTTAGAAGTGTCAAAGAAGAATAACAAATTGGTAGTTAATTCATCCTATTAATTGTCAGCATTGTCTTAATCTACAATATATACACAGCGTTAGTTGTTGTTATCAAGTAGTAAGAGTTAAAAGTTAGAATGCGGTTTCAATGGTAAGCCAAGGCCAAAGCATGCGGGGTTAGTAGCTGTACAAGGTTTTATGGGTGGTAAATGACTAATAACATAACAGGCATTTACCTATACATGCGATGCATTCTAAATAATCCATAGTATGTACTGAAAGTATGTAAAGTTTCTACAGTCTACAAGTATGTATACAACATGACATGTTTGCAGTCGGTGCAATTCCATTTCACTCAAATTGCTTTACAGGTAAAAGAAAGTGTATAGAAACAGAAATCAAATACAAAAAAAAATACAATACATAATAGGGTTTCTAATATACAGGTGGGAGAGCGGGAGAAGGCACAGTTGTACTTGAAGTAATATTTGTACAATGTGTTGGATGACAAGTGATATTCCGTCACGCCGGAGGATCAGTCAGGACCAGTATGCTGGTGGTTGGCTGACTGCAAGCAGTTGGCTCTAGTCAGGAGTCAGGAACCCTAGGTTAACCGGGCTAGCGGGAGCTAACAAACTGGCGGCTCAGGTCACTGCATTGGCGCCAACTCAACTTTTGTTATTTAATACACTTGCTTTTATATATATATATATATATTAGTCAGATAATTCATGAAGGTAAACAAACAGCAACACACTTAAAATTAGTTATGCTTCTAAAACTTGGGCATGAATCAAGTTTGTCAAAAAATATTTTATAGTAACTGAAAATAATGGCAAAATTTTGCTTCATCGCTTAGAAAATAATATGAATTTAAAAAAAAATTGTAAATAGAGATGTATTGCGGTAAAAAAAAATATTAAGTTTAAAAAAATCACAACCTAATTTTTAAAAAAATAAAAGAAACACTTCTTGAAATGGTTGCGTCTATAGTTATTTGAGCATTTATAAAATAAAATTATTTGGTATTTTTTCAAGTTATTGCCAAAATAATACAAATAACAACATCTACTTTTTGATTGTATATTACAACAAAAATGATACCTATTTTCATAAAATTTAACTGCCCTACCTTCGGGTTATTATTCAAAAAGTAGGTAAAAAAAAAGGTATATTTAAATGGTTATATAAACTGCGCCACTTGCATAGAGAGTACCACTGACTAGCGGTGTGACTTGTATGGGAGAGACAAAAATACCCGAACACATCCCTTAGCTTCGCGATAATGCAAGAACAAACTTAAACATATCGCAAACGTTTTGTGGGTTTCGGGTAAAGTTATTTTTTAACTGAACATATGGGATACGGCTTATTGCGTTCGGGCGATAATATAGCAGACGCATTACATACGTTCGTATGTGTAGGACGGTTAAAGATGAATTCTTTTGGGTGTATTATTTTGGCATGAACTTGCAAGGTTAAATTGACTATTGTAAATCGTTATACATAATACACTGAGGAACCTACCTTGCATGCAGGCTCCTGAGAATGGATCACAGGGAATTCCCGGAGGACAGTGTTCACAGCCATCAGACACTACAGTTTGTTGAACTGCAAAATAGACGGTTAAATAAGATGACAGAAATCATGAGAACAGCATAATGTTTTTATTTATTAATTTTATTTTAGGAATTTGTACGTCAAAGTATACAAATTACTAATTATATTTTCTCCTGCTTGATGTGGCTCCTACAATACATGTTTGTTAGGATAAGAAGATAAATAGGTAAGCTATTGTTAAAAATATAATATAGTTAAATCATATTAAAATATGTAAGTAATAAGAAGAATTAAGATATTTTGTTACATATATTATATCATAATTAGTATTTGAATAATAGATCTGCACTTATAAAACAAGAGGAAGGAAGTCGCAAATCATCAATTTTACGATTAAGTAATTTTAGCATTCTAATGCATATGAATATGAAATCTTTTAAGGCCAGCTGTTTCAAAGAATTTGAACAATTCATCAAATAATATCACTTGAATAGGTCTTTCACAGAACTTTAAAAATATATAAGAATTTGACGAATTGTTCAAATTCTGTGAAACAACTGGCACTTGAAAAAGTTATTTTGAAAAACTCGGCTCCCATTCTTGTTTTTTGGATAATCTAAATAGATTCTGGAGGATTCATTATAAACAGTTCGTTTTAACAAAATCTTAAAAAAGAAAAAAACAAGTGAGTTATTATGAAAATAGAATCAGCTGGCACATGGCGAAAGTTTTGCATGGGCGAACAAGAAGTTAATAAATAATATTGGAAGTAACATAACAAAATGTTATTAACCTTTGTGTTGTTATTTTTATGAGTTTAATAATATGTATGTACTTGGAGAGAGTTATTTTTAAGGTTTTGTAGAAAGAGGTTTTGGTTTATTGAGTTATTTATATGCTATATTCGTAAGAAAAATTCATGATGGATTAATTGTAACATGTAGTTAAAATATATAATAATACGTTGGTTGCATTGTTAATTTGTAAGTTTCATGACTTGAAAACGTACTTGGAATACAGTGACATCCGTCGCATTGGAAGTTTGGCCGGCAATCTGTGGCAGATTGACACTGGCAAACTGAAACGAGGAATTTTCCTTATGTAGTTTACAACAATGAAAACAGTTCATGTGATAGCAAAGAAAGACTGGTTGGTTAGAATTTACTTGAAGTAGAGAATGAAATAAAGAAAAACAGTATTGAGAGACGGAAAGAAGAATAGAATATAAAGTTGAAAAACGCATAGGATTGTTGAAACAACAGAAAACTCGGATGGTCTCGAGTTGTCCGCTTAAGTTAATGCACGCCTCTGTAGCACTTTTCATGCATTCACGTGGATATTGGGTTTTGTTACCTGCATCACATAAGTGTTTAAAGTAAGACGTTATGTGCAACCTTCCTATAGTACAGAAGAGACAACTGACTTCAACTTTTGTCAAATTATCAAATATTCTTTGACAGTCTGGACAAAAAAAATGTAGATTTTTAAATACAGCTGCACCTCAAATATAAAACATGTTTGAGCTCCTGTATAGGTACAAGCATTTCAGCAGTGGTTAGATGTTTTTCTTTTGTTGATGTTGTTTACCTTTGATGCATACAGGTTGGTGGTCTCGCACTTGGCAGTCCTGCTGTGAGGCGCAAGGGCTGGCCACTACGCAGGGGTTCTGGCAGCGTCCCGCTATGCACGCTTGCTGCGAGCCGCACTGATTGTGTTGTGAACACCCTATTTCTGTGACGTAAAAAACAATTGAAATACACTATCCAATCAGAAACAGATTTCAAAAATAATACAACAAGAAAGATTTTACTTTGGGGATTGATTTAAAATTCAAGTTTAGAAGTAGATAAAGTATGAATTATTTGAATTTAAATATTTGCTCAAGGAAGTTAAGTAATGCATAGAACCAATTATGCACAAAATCTATGGATAGGAGGACCTTTTGAAAACAATAAAAGAGTTAAGATGATTGATGCCCTCTTCAAGAAACCATTGGCTTAATATACGGTGAGATATTAGTAACTTTTTATCGTGATTGACTTCAAACCAAAGGCAATTAAAAAAAGTACTAATTTTTGTTTAGATAATTGAGTAGTACATAAAATACAATTCAGCATAAATAATAATATGTAGTAATTAAGTACACAGATTAATAAATTCAACGAATGCAATAATTTGCTACATTAGTTGACAAGTCTACCATATTGATTACATACCTGTACGAATGACTACAAAAAATACATATTAAATTAATTAAATAGTTAGTCCTACTATACACAAGCATTATATTTCACATATACATACAACTCAACTGTCACCACTACCACTACGTACATTTATAATTTATAAGTGTAGGAAATAAGCATTCAATAATAAATATAAGAACAAAAATGATTGCTACTATATATGGTCCGTAGAGTTAAAGGAACATTGTGCAAATGATCTTCTCATTGGGAAGATGTTCTGCAATAAATAATATACCTAATAATAACTTCATACAATCTCCACTTCATTGTGGTTTTCTTAATTTGCATTCATAAAAAAAACATTGCGAGCGAAATTTAGATCTATTCAATTTTTAAGTACAATTTTGTCAATGACATCAATTACTCAACTACAAAATGGTTGGGATCCAATAAAATTTAAATCATGCGAAAATACAAAAGCTCTATCAGATAACATATTTAAAATGAAATAATAGTTATCGTAATAATAATTGATCTGATACATGCGACTGCAAACAGTAGCGGCTGCAGTGTGATGCGCAACTCCAAGTCAGTTGTAACATTTATGTATATCAAATATTAAAAAAAATAATTGCATAAGGTAATAACTCTAGGGACACGTTTACCTGAATAGCTTTGGCAATCGCTCATGTTCTCTTTATTATCTGCAATACACAAACACACGGGTACATGATTCAGGACTCTGCAAAGCATTCCCTTCCCGCAGTACAGCAACAGATTACAGGGGTTTATGCAAACATTGTGCTTGCATACCTCGCTTGGAGAACACTGACTCGAATCAAAACATGGAGTGTATTCATCCACTTTGCTCTTTTTCTCAGGATAGGTGCCATTCAAAGCTTCCTTTTCCGTTTTCGAGTTATTGTATTTCTTTACTGTAGTACTGTTGAAAAAGACATATTGAGGAAGCGAATTGACTTTAGTTTGGATCGACTGCGAGACGTGAAGGTTCTCATCAGACGAGGATATCTTCTGGCAGTGGACATACGGGTCGCCGATAAAGTGGCGCGGACAAGTGCATGTAGGCCGGTGTGTTTGCGTAATGCATATAGCAGAAGTGGCACAAGTTGAAGTGGTGCAAGGATTGGTGCAAGTGCTTGCAATGCAGGCCTCCTCCTCCCCACACTGAGTGTCCGCTGAGCAAGAACTCAGCGGTGCTGCGAATATAACACACTTTACCATTAATATGTACTTCTCAGACCATCAGACAGTATTCATCATTATTTACATTGGAAATCATCTACCACCATTAGTGTTTAACTACATCAGAGTAAGGAGTAAATTGCATTATTTACAAGCACAGATGAAATGTGAAGAAAGATAGAGAGAGTCGAAGAGGAAGTGGGGCAGATATCTGAAATTCAATGCGGTTCCATTTGAAGACGTTATGCGTAGTTCTACGAGACATTATAATAACCTGGAATGTGAAGATAATTAAATCATTAGACTTAACCAGCAATTGAAAAAGAAGGTATAGTTCTAATTACGGTAGGATACAAATATCGCACAAGCCACCAAATACGGATATCCATGTAGTAATTTTACCTTTGAGACATCCATATTTTGCATCGGGTAAAAACCCTGAGGGGCAGAATTTGCAGATGGGCTTATGTTCTTCTACGTAACATGGTGCATCCGCGGAACAGCTTGCGTTCACACAAGGGTCCACACACTTGAAGTTGCGACATGCCTCATTCACCGGGCATCCGCCGTCTCTCAAGCAAATAGATACAGAAGGGTGGCAGTCTTCTATGCAGATGCATATGCGCTTGTGGTCTAGAACTTCGCAGACCTTGCCTTGAGGACACGGGGCCGCATTGGGCGCATCGCAAGGGTTCCTGCACACATTCTTCACGCAAGCCATATTGGTGGCGCATTGCTCGTCTCTAACGCATTCTGCGTTGTCTGGAGCACATGCCAGTTCGCCCAGATCATTCAACACGAAGCCGGATTTGCACACGCAGACGGGGCGGTGGTTGCGCACTTGGCACTTCTTGTTGCCTTTGCATGTGGCAGCGAGGCGCTCACAGGGGTCGCGGCACTGCGCAGAGGGCATGTGGCACTCGAGGTGTGCGGGGCACTGTGTTTGCGAGCGACAAGATAGAGCAGGACCAGCGGGTCGGGGCTGGGTGGCGAGACACTGGGGGTCAGGCAGACATCTCTCTGTGGGAGAGCCGGTGTAGCACTGGGGACATGAACAGCGGGCGCGATGGAGTGCGGCGCGGCAGATGGCTCCCTCGCCGCACGCGCCGCGCAGCTTGCATGGATCCAGGCACTCCAGGTTAATGCAAGCCTTCTCTCTCGTGCAGTCAAAGTCGCTTCCGCATTCGATATCTAGCGGCGTACAGGGAGCGAGGGAAGGACAGGAAAAAAGAAAAAGCGTACTTAAGAACTGTGAAAGGAAACTTTCTCACGAAATATTGCATGCTTTTCGCGTTTGTCGATAGCCCGACCATAGCTTGCGAAGAGAATGAAGGCATTCGCAAAAATGTACAAGCAGAGATATTTACATGAAGCCTGTTTTGCCATCCATAGGTTGATAGAGTTACTGTCTTATATTTCAAGCATGAACAGGTGAGAATGCTTCCTGCACAGTCTTAACCTGGCTTATCATTTAATATGATTATACAGTCAACAAAGTGGCAAATATATCATTTTATAAAATGTAACATTATTTTCACGGGATATATAGACCTATAGACTTGAAATATTGTTTTTTAAGACAGAAATGTTGATAAGGCAGATTAGACTTTCCATTCATTACGAATGAGATAGATATTTAAATACATGATTCTGTGAACTTCTATAACCTCATCCGTCATTTGCCTGTATATAATGTAACTTATAAATTAATAATATCATATTAAACTAAGTATACGCACCACTATACAATAAATATGTTACTCTATTGGCCCGTGTTATTTTTCACAAATGTAAATAATGTACAAATTATTACATAATAGTTCATCGTGCAGAATATACACGTGTACGTCGAATCACCATTATATAAAACTTACGAGAATGGCACTCCACTTCTGGTCTGCCTTTAGTGCCAGGGGGACAACGGCATACAAACTCCGCTCCTCCTTCTCTTAGGCACTCTCCGTTCTTTCCACAACCTGTGGTTCGACAATCTACCGGAGTACGATCTATAGAACCTATTAAAACATTCAATAAATCATAGGTTAATTCAATTAGTTCAGGCACCGAGGACAGTATTTGGTACGCACCCAACTTCACCCAACTATTACATACTTGGCCAGTACTTACATTCAATATATGGATCACCTGAAGGATAGTTATCGGGGCAGTGACATTCTGCCTCTTGTAGACTTGTAATGCGACATGCGGCATTGACGCCACACTGTTTATCTTTGCACAAGTTAATCAACTTGGCGTCGCACAGGCACCCTTTGTGGGGATCTCCGATACAGTTAGGTGCGCAACTACATTCGTAGTTTCCTTCTGACAAGTCTCGGCAGCGAGCATTGTCTCCGCATGGATTCTTCAAGCAAGCAGCGTCTCCGCCTTGCTTGCATTCCACTGCTGCATTTCCAAAGTACCCAGGCACACACAAGCATTGAGCGTGCCTATCTACTACTCGGCACTGTGCATTTCGTCCACAGGCTCCCGCTTCTAGACAAGGGTTCTTGCAAGTTTTGGATGGACTGCAGTATTTGTCAGGGGCGCAGTCTGCATCCGCCAGACATTCGTATGGTTGGCAAGACTTGAGTGGTTCTCCGCTATAACCGTCTGGGCATAGACATACCGCTTGATGTTGAGAAACTCGGCATAAAGCATTCTGACCGCACGGTGACACGCTCAGGTCACAAGGGTTGGTGCATTGGCTATTCAAGCAAGATTTATCATTTGAGCAATCTGAATCTGACACACATCCAGAAGTGCAAACACCTCTGGAACAGATTTGACCCTTCAAGCACTTGTTGTTTGTAGAGCATAGTGTTTTACATATTCCATTGCTACATTTTTCTCCGCAAGAACAGTGTGAGTCATCGCCACACACTGCCTTACAGTATCCGGCTTGATCACACTGGCAATTATTGTTGCACGGCACTGGTGGTTTGCTGCATTCGGTCAATGGATTTCCTAGGAATAGAGGTGGACAACTGCACTGAACACCGTGGTTTATAACTTTACATTGTGAGCACTTTCCACATTGGTTTTCTATTGTGCAAGGATCTGTACATTTTCCATCGATACAGGCTTCAAAGTTATCGCAGGAAGTGTCAGTGCGGCATCCGGTTTTACAAATTCTGTTTTCACAAATCTGTCCTGAAGCACAAGCAGAGTCACTATTACAGACTCCTCTACAGATACCACGGACACATTTCTCATCAGATAGACAATTCTGGTCATTTCGACATGATGTTTGGCATAAGTCTCCATAGCATGAAAGTCCAGAGGGACAGTCCTTGTTATTACTGCAAGTAACGGATTGTTGTTTGCATGCCGATAGAGGGTCTCCCACAAGAGGTGGGGGACAGGAGCATTGTTTATTGTGATTGACAACAGAACAAACGGCATTCCTTCCGCAAGCAGTTGGCGTGGCGCAGATATTGGTACATTGGCTGTTGACACAAGCTTTGTTACTGGGACAACCACTATCGGAATGGCAACCAATTTGGCAAACCAAATTTTGGCAAACCTCCCCAGATGGACAGTCAGACTGTTTACGACACACTGGCTTGCAGGTTCCTGAAGGTTTATCGCATCGTTCATTGACCAGGCATCCCGTATCGGATGAGCAGACTGGTCTACACTGTCCTTGAATGCAACTCCATCCATTATCGCAAGCTCGATTCTCTTGGCAAGGACCGGCCGGGGTTCTCACACAGCCAACTTTAGCAGTAGGGTTGGGAACCATTCCTTCGGTACACGAGCAAGCAGCACGCTGATTTGTAACAGAGCACAAAGCGTTTGGTCCACAAGGATTTCCATGCACGCAAGGGTTGGTACATTTATTATCTCTACAAGACTCACTTGCGCTACAATCGTCATCAGAATGGCAGCCGAATAGACATGTGTTTTGCAGACAGATATGGCCCAGGAAGCAATCATTATCCACTCTACATGTCACTAAAAACAGAAAACCATTCATAAGATTTCATCAAGAGAATAAAAACCTAAATAAGTAAATAAATGTTGTTTAAACTTACATATACAATTGCCTTTTAAACATTTTTCATTCAATGCGCACTCATTGTCATTTTGACATGTGGGCAGGCACATACTGGTACGACACGTGTTGCCAGCTGAGCATTCTGAGCTGTGTTCACAAGAGACAGGAACTGGAAGAAAATGTACAAAATAAACACTGCTTCCTTAACCGTCACCTTCCCAACAAATCCTGGAAGTAATGATCATTCTAGGAATTACAACTGTAACATTTCATATTTTGTAAGGAACTTACTTCTGACACATTCAACTTCTTGGTTGCCGGTGAAACCAGCAGGACAGCTGCACTGCGCCACATGGTTATTGGAAGTACAATCAGCATTCAGTCCACAAGTAGAATGTTGGTCACAAGGGTTCAGACATTGGCCCTGATTGCATTTCTCTGACAACCCACACTCTTCATCCATCAAACACGATGCTGAAACAAAAAGACAATATTAGCTGTTATTCAGTACAATAGGACAGAAAATTAGCATGTAAAATATAGTCGCACAAACATTTTGCACTCTAACTACCTGATCTACCCTTCATACGTGTCTCGCATTCCCTATCCAATTTTATCATAATTTGAAATATTTAAAAAAAATCTGAATTGCATATCAAGCATACTCATACAATAATGAATAAATTGCTGCGTTTAAAGAATAAATTCAATTTGTAAACTTCACCCGCCATAACCCAGGGTCATCCTTAGCACGACAGGTAAAATTTAAAAAAAATGTATTTACTGTACAATTTTTTTTACATGAAACTAAAATACATATAATATTATGTTGTACTTACATCTACAAATGTCTCCGTAACAATAAGTATTGGCGGGACAATCAGTGGTAGTGTGACAAGGAGTGGGCTTTGGACTGCATCCAACATTGATATTATTAGGGTCTCCAATATAGCCTTCTCGGCAAACACAACCAGCAGTGTGATTCGAACTGACGCAGTTTGCATTTCGTCCGCAAATTATGCTTTCACATACATCTGGAAACAAAAACACAAATATTAAAATATATTTCACATTTACAAGGAACAAAATAAATAAAAAATTTACAAGTTAGATTTTGAAGCACACCTCTGCATTTGGGTTCTCCATTATCCAGCGTGCATTCAGCTGCATTAGGGCAATCAGCGTGCTTTTGGCACTCAACAGGGGCCCTGCAACCTTCCCTGTAAGCGTCACCCACTGTGTCTCGAGCACATGTGCACTTGTACGATCCGCGCGAGTTCTGACAGACCGCTCCTGGTCCACATGGTTCTTCGGCGCAGAAGTCCAGAAGCTTGCAGCCAGTAAGTGGATTTCCAGTGAAACCGGGCTGGCAGTGACAAATTTGTCTATGATTCTCAGCTGAACACAAAGAGTTTCTTCCGCAAGGATTTTTCACAAGACAAGCTATTCTACACATGTGGTTATCGCAATATTTATCGTGAGAGCATTGCTCATCGGTGTTGCATTCAACCTTCTGACATCCGACTTTAGCATCTCCAAAGTAGTCCTTTTTGCAAACGCACACTGGTTGATGGTTAGTGGCGCTACATTCTGCATTACGACCGCAAGATGATGATTCATCGCAAGCCTTCTCACATTTGGTTTGACCTAAGTTGTTGACCAGGCATTTTTGTGTATCTAAGCAGTCGTCATCTGATTGGCACTGCAATTCCCTGGTGCAGATACTGTTGAGACAGAACTGGAAATCGGGGCAACTGGAGTTACCATGGCATGTAGGCTGACATATTCCTTGGATACAAAGTTGGTTTCCGATACATTCTCTGGTATTTGTGCAGGATGCTACAAAAAATTGACAAAAAAATTGTTATAGAATTGAGATGGCTTTCAAAATTGCTGTTTACTTTCAGACCTAATATTACTATGTATTACATAATGTTACAAAGATTTTAAAAACTTACATGAGCACAATCCATTTGAACAGAGTGCACCAGCTGGGCACTGGTTGTCAGCGGAACAGTATTGAAGGGAAATGCATCCAAGAAGGGGGTCTCCCGTGGAGCCAGGTTGACAGGAACATACTGCCTCGTGGTTATCTACAGCACAGTTGGCATTCTCTCCACACACATCCACATCTTTCAGAGTACAAGGATTGACACACTTATTGTCGACACATCCCAGTTGGGAGGAGCAATCTGAATTCTCAACACATTCCAACTGGCGGCATTCCACCTTGGCGTCGCCTCTGGTACGAGAAGGACATTGGCACATAGCGTTGTGTCCTTGTGGGATACATTGGGCATTCTTTCCACAAGCTTTTGTAATCTCACAGGGATTCTTGCATCTGTTATTATCACACTTGGCAGAATCAGGGCAGTCCATATCAATGAAACAATCTCCAGGTTTTCTACAACCGGTGGTGAGAGGATCTCCGACTGTTCCTTTAGCACACTGACAGCTGTAGCTGCCTTCTGTGTTTCTGCAAACCGCTGTCACATGGCACGGACTGGAAGCGCATTCATTAATATCAACGCACCGATTCTCAACAAGGGTGTATCCAGATTCACATAAGCATGTAGCGCGATGTTCTTGTGTTTGACACAAACCTCTGCCGCAAGCCATCCTCTCGCAAGGCTCTGCGCACTTATTGGTAAGCTCATTGCAATAATTGTTAATTGAGCAATCATCGTCGTTGATGCATTCCACTTTGAAACAACCAACATTCAAATCATAGGCATCTCCAAGATGTCCAGGAATACAGGTGCATGAAGCTTTATGATAGTCCACATTGCAAACAGCATTTTTCGCACATTTGGTCTTTCCACATGGATCACTGCACTTCTTATTAAGGCATGATAAATTTTCTGCACAATCATTGTCTGTTTTGCATTGATCTGGGGATAGACAACCTTGGACAAACGGCTCTCCTACAGTACCTTCTTGACAAGCACACTGGAATGAACCCAGGGTGTTGATACATATCGCAGTTGGATGACAAGGGTTTTCTAAGCATTCATTTACATCTTGGCATCCATTGTTGACACTTTGGAAGCCATTTGCACATCTGCATTGTGAGCCGACACATATCTGATCTGGCCGACAATCTGAATCAGCTCCACAGCCTGCGATACATATTCCATCTTGACAAATTTCTCCCGGAAGGCAATTGCTGTTACCGTAGCATACTTTGAGGCACATATTGTTAGAGCACCTTTCTCCGATAGCGCAGACTCCATTGTCAGAACAAGGCAAATTACACCTGTTAGCAATACACATATGACCCTTTGGACACTGGGCAGTACTTGAGCAAGAATCGGGGACCCTTACGCAGCCTTGCTCTGGAATTGGGTTTCCTTCAAAACCGGCTGGACATTTACAAACAGTGCCATGGTTAATACATTCGCAAATTGCATTTGGGCCACACACAGCAACATTGTTGCATGGGTTTTGACATTTACTGCTGATGCAAGCTTCATTAGACAGGCAATTCTTATTGCTGCGGCAACCTATTAGGCAGACTCCATTAACGCAAGCTTGTTCATCACTACATTGGGAATGGCTGGCACATGATGTTGTGCATACATTTTGGAGACACCTCTCTCCTGTTGAACAGTCATTGTTACCTCTGCAGACGGAATGGCACTGTCCACTGTAGCAGATATCCCCAGCACATTCTGCATCACTTTTGCAAGATGAAGCTATTCTGACGCAGCCTTGACTGTTATCAACCAATCTGAATTTGTTGGGGCAGGAGCAAACTGCTCTACGGTTTTCAACAGTGCATATAGTATTTCCAGCACAAGCTCCCACACAAGGGTTGACACAACGACCCCTTTGGCAAACGGATTGGCTCGGGCAGTCAGAATCTCCCCTAGGACAATCACCTTCAGGACGGCAGCCCTCAGTAAAAGGATCACCAACTTGATTTGCGGGACATTTACAAAGGTGACCAGATGCGACCACCTGACAGATAGCAGAGGGATGGCAGGGGTTAGGGCTGCAAGACTCTGTAACGCTGCATTCTACTTCTGCAACCGGATTTGGTCTTGTACCAGGTGGGCATTGACAAACAGCTCGATGATCTTCAGCTATACAAACAGCATTTTCTCCACAAGAATCTTCATCGCAAACATTGTAGCAAGTGTGAGTTAATCTGTTGCATAGTTGTGTGGGAGGGCAATCTATATTGTATACGCATGGAACTGATTTGCAGCCATCTTTTGGATCATTTGGATCTCCGGCATACGGTCCAGGAGGACACTGGCATCTTGCTACATGATTATTAGTCACACAGATAGCTTGAGGACCGCATACAACTGAAGAGCATGCAGGTTGACAGCTTAAGATACCATTATTTGCCTTGCAGAGCTCTGATTCAGGGCACTGGGCATCTGTTGAGCACTGATTTTTAGATACCGGCACACAACCATTTCTATCCTCTGGATTCCCCGTGAAATCTGGGAAACATTGGCATTTTCCCTGATGGTTTGATGTTGTACATTGAGAATTTTCAGGACAGGTATATCCGAGACACACTGGGGTGCATTTCAATACACCCAAGGGATCGGGTTGGCAAGCAGACGATTGTGGGCAGTCATTATTAGTAATACAATCTGGAGTGGATGGTTTATCACAGATCGAAGACACTGGATTCCAAACAAACCCTGTTTGACACTCGCAAATGGGATGACCCGCTGCATCTACATGGCAAGCTTCATTTTGACTGCACACAACAGTATGACATACACTCAGACAAGATTTTAAGCCATCTTCGAGAGCTATGCAGGCCAACCCCTTAGGACAGTCATTATCTTTGTTACAAACTCCTTTGGGTTGTTGTTTGGGCTTTTCTTCTGGCTGACAACCTGATGTTAAATCACTGGGGTTACCTATATAGTTGTCGGCACAGATACACAATGACCGATGATTGCTACCGATGCAAAGAGCGTTAGGTCCGCACTGAATTTTACTGCAGGCATCTACACATTTACGGAATCCTCTACTAAGCTGGAAGCAAATCTCTGCATCATTACAGTCTCCATCATAGTAGCATTGTCCTTGGATATTGCAACCTTTAGTGAGATCTTTGGGATTTCCAGTGTAGCCAGGTGGGCATAAGCATTTACCAGCATCGCACATGGCTCTGGGTCCGCACTTGACATTTTCACAGAGGTTCTTGCAGTGTCCTCTCAGACAATTAAATCCAGAAGGACAAGGAATATCTTTACTACAAACGCAGGTGGAGGGGTCATCACACTGAGCCTTTTGAGTTGGCAAGCATATAACAAATGGGTTTCCTGAGAATCCATTCCTGCATTGACAGTCGTAACTTCCAAGAGTGTTGATACAAGCAGCATTCTGTCCGCAGGCATTTCCACTGCATTCGTTAATATCTTGGCACTGGACATATGGGTTTCCGATGAATCCTGAGGGGCATGAGCATTCCATGCTGTTGGGTCCATTATGGCACTGAGCTCCCTTTCCACAAGAAGTTGGTGTGCACTTCATTACTTTGTTAGCGACACAGCCCTCATAAGGATTTCCAGTAGTGCCAGCGCTGCACACACATTGGTTTGACTGTCCGTACTGGCAATGGGCGTTGCTTCCACAAGATGGGCTACATTCGGGCCCGGCAATTGCTGAAAAAAATAAGAAAATATGTAATTAAATTCCATTTGAAAAACTTTCATTACTTGTTTTTTACATATTTTCTTTTATTTAGAATACTTACGAGGCATGCAGAGCAAGTCAGGGTTTCCGATAAAGAATGTATCGCAGACACATTTGTTAGTATTAACATTGCAGGTAGCTCCAATGCCGCAGATGACGCCTTCACAGCGTTCCTTACATCTTCCTCCTATGCAGACTTTGGGTGTTTTGCAGGGCATTGCGATGGAGCAAACGTCTGGTTCACACGAGCCTCCAGGGAATGGATTGCCGGAGAAGCCGTTGAGACACTTGCAGGTTGGCCCTTCATTGGTCACAATGCAGGTTGCATCTTCAGCACAGACGTATAAATCGCACACTGGAAAAAGAAAAAAATTCATTCATTAAATAGTTCTAGTATAATGCACAATTCCAGCACAAAATTGTAAGCATATCACATATATTATGTACAGTGAAACCCTCTTAAGAAGTTTTCCAAGGGACCGGAAAAAATAAACTTCTTAAGCAGGAAAACCTTATATGTGGGAAAAATTGGGCCAATCTTGGGCCGAGGGACCGAAAAAACCAAACTTCTTAAGCCACGAAACGTCTTAAGAGAGAACTTCTTAAGAGGGTTCCACTGTAGTTGATTGGGCTGTTTAATGGACCTTTAAAAAAATATATATAATAAAATAAAATAAAAACTATGCATGTATGTACAGTGAAACCCTCTTAAGAAGTTTTGTGGCTTAGAAGTTTGGTTTTTTCGGTCCCTCGGCCCAAAATTGTCCTAATTTTTCCACATTTTTTTAATTTTATATTTAATGTTTTCCTGCTTAAGAAGTTTGTTTTTTCCGGACCCTTGGAAAACTTCTTAAGAAGGTTTCACTATACTTACAAAAATTGTAGGGATTAAATCAAATTTAGATAATTCCGATAACCTGCTGACAAACTTTGATTAACAACAGCCTGTCGGATGTTTGAATTTGAAAATTTAACTTACTCGATACACATTCGCCATTGGGTGCTTCTGTGAATCCAACGGCACAGCGACACCAGGCGGCATGTTTCTCAGGCTCGCAGTAGGCGTGTGGGCCGCATAGCAGGCTCCCACAGGGGCTGACGCAAGTGCCGTTCTTGCAGGCCAGCGTATTGGCACAGTCACCGTTGGACAGGCACTCACTCTTGGTGGAGCCGGGATAAGACAAAATACCTGGAAAATAATACATTTTATAAGTTCAAATGTTAAAATTATTTTTGGCTATACAAACATACTCGTAGATTATGGTGGTCTAGAAATTATTTTGTTTCCTTAAATTATATTACTTATACTTAATATAATTTTTCATGTGTAAAGGGTTATGCTACTTACATCCAGATTTGTATGGATCTCCAGTCATTCCATTTGGACAGATGCACTGATAGCCACCCTTTTGGTTGATACACCTGGCACCGTACGCACACGGAGCTTCGGAGCACTCATCATGATCCACACACCCGAGAAGCGGATCTCCTTCAAAACCTGAAGCACACACGCACTTAGGAGGATCACTGGGGGTACACTTGGCATTGATGCCGCAAGGGAACCTCTCGCAAGGGCTCTTGCATCTCTGTCCGTCGGAGGCATCGAGGAAGAAGGGAGGGGGACAAACACACTCGCCTGGTTGGACACACTTTTCGTTGGATGTGCAATCGCCGTCGCTAGCACATTTCTTCTGGGCTGGAGCGCACAGGCCGTTGTAAGCGTCTCCGCTGTAGCCCGGGGGGCAGTGGCACTCGAAGTTGCCGGCCTTGTTGACGCACTCGGCTCCGTAGCCGCACACTTGCTGACCAGACGTGCACTCGTTGATATCTGAAATAAATTCAAATATTTGTTAGTGGCAGAAAAAATTGGAACAGAAAATAAAATTTAACATAATTTACATAGTAAAAAATATAAAAGATGTGTTTCTTACCTTGACATGAACCATCTGCTAGAGAATGGTAACCCTTAGGACAAGCGCAATAGTTGACTCCGCCAGATATCTGAATACATTCTGCTCCAGGGGGACACTTCTCTCCTTTTGAACATCCGGATAAGACACAATTTCCATCAACGATCTTGTAAGGAGGTTGGCACTGGCATTCTATACTGTTGCACTCTTCGCAAAATGAATATGGATTTCCATTGAATCCTGGAGGGCATTTACATTCATAGCTACCAGGTAAATTTTTGCATACGGAATTGATTCCGCAAGCAGGTTTATCTTTCATTTCCATGCACTCGTTGACGTCCCTACATTTGCCGGTGTCTTGGTTCCTAATATATCCTTGTAAGCAGATGCATACATTGTTTCCGTTATCATTAATGCATTGTTCTCCAGCTGGGCAAGGAGAGTTGACATCGCAAGTGAGAATAAGTTCAGATTTAGCACAACCCTCTCTGTATGGGTCTCCCTTAATTCCTCCGGCGCACTCGCAGGAATAGCTTCCTGGCAAGTTGTTGCAGATGGCTCCGGGAGGACAGGGGTTGGCCGCACACTCGTCTAAGTCGGTACAGCCTCCGGTGATGCCGGGCACTCCTGTGAAGCCCGTACTGCACAGGCAGTGGGCTTCCATGTTGATAAGCATGCAGTGGGAGTTAGGTCCACAGTGTACACTTTCACAGGGATCTGTAAAACAACAAAACATTGGTGTGTATTCAAACAATTAGGAGAGAATGAAATTATTGTGTTAAGAATTACTATAACTTACGTCTGCATTCATTTCCAATATTAGGTTCAGGGCACAAGCATCTGTTGTACTGGTCACATATGGCATTTCCAGGGCAGTCTCCATTTTTCTTGCAGGTGACTATTCCCACACATTTGACTGTTGGATCAGGGTCAGCGAGGAAGCCTTCTGGGCAGCGGCAGGCGTAGG
Source organism: Limnephilus lunatus (assembly GCA_917563855.2). Classification (NCBI taxonomy): domain Eukaryota; kingdom Metazoa; phylum Arthropoda; class Insecta; order Trichoptera; family Limnephilidae; genus Limnephilus; species Limnephilus lunatus. The sequence continues at coordinate 68,553,739 of OU830598.1, read as the reverse complement.
AGCCAGGAGAGTTGTCACACTCCGCTCCCATACCGCAGATACCGGGCTTGGTGCATTCATTGATGTCTATACAGCTCTTAAATGGATCGCCTGAAAATCCTGCGGGGCATTGACAAGAGAATTTCCCGGGTGCATTCATGCAAATTGCATTTGGTCCACATCTTCCGGAAGGTCCGTGGACTATGTCACACTCATCAATATCAATACATCCTGCGGCAATATCATTTGGATTGAAGGTCCAGCCATCTTCGCAAATGCAGTAGGCTTCTTGGCCGTCTGGTTTGCAGAAAGCGTGTTGTCCACACTTGACATCATCGCAAGGAGCCTTGCAGCCAACTCGGGGTGGAGCTCCCACAAACCCTGAGAGACATTCACAGTGGAATCCTCCCGGGCTGTTTGAGCAGAGCGCGTTTTCTCCACATGGCTGGGATTTTTCTGAGCATTCGTCGATATCGATACAAACTGATCCCTTTGGTAAGAATCCATCTTTACAGAAGCACTGGTTTTCAATGCATTCTGCATTGTTTGTGCAGTCAAAGTTCGATTTGCATAAGATATTAACATCAACCTAAAATAAATAATTGGTTAGGGACACCACATGGCAAACAACAAAACCTCGTGCATCATAATCCATAGGAATACTAACTTGTTCGCAAGCAACTTGTGGGTCAGGTTTCCCTGCGTATCCCTGGGGACAAATGCAATTGTATCCCGGAACTGCGTTCTCGCACACTGCTCGCAACCCACAGGGCTTCTCTAGAGCCACACACTCGTTTATATCCACGCAGCCCTTGAACGGGTCACCGGTGTAATCTTCTTTACAGCCACAGGTGAAACTGCCCATAGTATCCGTGCAGAAAGCATTCGCACCGCAAGGATTGTCGGCGCATTCATTAACATCTGAAATATTCACATTAAATACCGTATACCACCATCTTCAATGCACCCAATTGTGCAAGGAAGTTGTTAATAAAACATTATTATTATGAAAACGCTATTATACTTAATTAAATTAAGTTTAATAAAATGAAATGGAATTAATAATTTGTTAAATCATGAAAATATAAAAGTTACATTAAAAGATGTATTAACAAAATTAATGATAGAAAATTATTTTCAAGGTATAAGTATGAAAAATATATTCAATAGATATTAAAAATGAACACACTTTCGCAGAATTGATGTCCTTGTCCCTTGAACCCTTGGGGACAAATGCACTTGAAGGATCCGGGAACATTGATGCACTTGGCATTGATCCCGCAGGAGTTGGACCTGCCGCACTCGTTGACGTCCACACACTCCTGATCTCCAGCCATGGTGTAGCCCTCGGGACATTTGCAGGAGAAGCTTCCCTCGCTGTTGACACACTCTGCTATCCCCTTACATGGGCTTCTTAATGTCGAGTCGCATTCGTTAATATCTAGCAAATTATTACCGCATTATGTATTATGTTAAGCAAAAAACCAAGCGGGTGCAAGTTGTGATGGGGTTATGGGGGGATGGAATATTACCAGAATGGGGGCAGGGGCATTAATGTAATCAGGGCATGTTACTTAACTTAATCCTCCAACCACACGGCCATCAAACTCCGCGATTCTTTCGACACAGCAACCGAAACGCTGACTCGAATAGGTACCATCCGAGTTACGCGTTTTAAAGGCAGTGCCGTTGGAGAAACCAAACAGAAAATCACTCTCAAACGACAAACAAACAACAAACTCACTTCAAAAACCAATTAAGCAAACTCATGTTATGGTTAGCTCTTCGTCCGGTCAAATTAAGCTGTTTACCTGACAGATTTGATTATTTTTGGTAGAATTCTTACCGACACAGCCGACAGCGGGGTCGCCCTGATAACCAGGAGGGCAGGAGCAGCGGAAGGTACCCGGGAGATTGTCGCACAAGGCGTCTCTGCCGCAAGAGTTCCTCGAGAGGCACTCGTTAGTGTCCTTGCAGCCGGTGGTGTAGGGCTCTCCCTCGAATCCCACGGGGCACTCGCACTGCTTGCCGCCCGCCAAGTTGGTGCAAATGGCTCCCGGACCGCAACCGATGCCCTTTTCGCACTCGTTGATGTCCACACACTGCGTTTTAGCAAAATAATTAACCATCATTATCAGATACATTCAAATCTAATCTACAAGACCAAAAACGTTAATAAGTTTATAATATTTTTTTCGATTACAACGAATTTAAACGGGGATATTTTGATGAAAATTGGCTAAATTAACACGGGAATTTAATAAACTTGAATTTTTTCTTATCAAAAATATGAAAAGTTTTTGTTTACTTGAGAAATGTCAAATTTTGAATTTTATGACAACGTTCGAAAAAGAACTAAATAAACAAACGCATGCGCGATGAACATTGGAAATGCGGGAAATTTAAACACGCACCTTTACGATTAGGAAATTGTTAAGTTTACAGCCAGGTTTACCAAAGGACTAATTTTAAAAAAATACTTACGCCATCGTAGGGGTTTCCAGAAAATCCATCATTACAGTTACAGGTATAATTTCCTGGTAGATTTGTGCAGAGGGCGTTTTGTCCGCACGTATCTGGATGAATACATTCGTTTATGTCTGAAAGAATAATAATAATAATATTATACCGCCTAAAAACTTATAAAAAATAATAAACAAAATATGTTTTGTATTCCACAGTGATAGGGATTTTATTTTTATGAACATTTTTAGATGCCACTGTCGTGGGAACACATCTTCTGTGAAAATGTTTTTCCCATGAAATTACCGCAACATTGTCGAGTTCTTCGGTTCCGCAGGTCGGTAGGGTAGGTAGGTACTTATTAATTAGGTTCCCATTCAGGTATTTAACTTGAAGGCGTAATGGATAAAGAAACGAATCACAAATGATAGATACTTAGTTTTTAATTAATTACCTCGGCATTCTTCTTCGCCATCTCCTTCATAACCTTGATTACATTTACAAATAAAGTGAGCAGGAAGGTTGCAACATTCGGCGTTTTTCACACATCTGGACTTGATTCCTGGATCCTCGCATTCGTTTATATCTGAAAAAAAAAACAATAATGTGTCATTCACAACCTTATAATTGAAATTGTCAGTAAGTAGGATAGTTACTTTACTTGTAATGTGGAAAATAGGGCCGGTTGAGGTATTTAAAAATCTATACACCTTGACTATATATAAAGCCGAGTTCTCACACTTTCATCTGGTGGGAACGGCTCATTGCCATTGGTGTTCTTCTTATTCTTCATTGGTGTTATTATTATTTCCATTAGTTAGGTAGGGACTAGAGACTAGATGGTACTAGGTAAGTATTCACAGTTTTGTTTATGGTTAGGTGAGCGGAAGGTAGGTACTAGGTACTATGTAGAAATCTACAGTGGAAGATTTTATTTTTATTTTGTGGGGCTTACCTTCGCATTTGAATCCATCTCCGATATATCCAGGAAAGCACGAACATTGAAAGCTGCCTACTGTGTTCGTACAATGCGCAAAGACGTCACAAGGTCTAGATTTACACTCATTTACGTCTGCAAACAGAAAACACATTAATTATAGTTTTTGTAATCAAATAGTGATCTAATTAATATTTGAGAGGAATACACAGAACAAAAATGTGTAGGTGTGAAAAGCTTCATGAAACTAGTAAATTGAATATATCTTTGGTATTTCCCGTTTTCCTTGAGAAGAAAAAATCGTTTCAACCCACACAGTATTTCGAAAATGGTGTTGGTTTAATATTAACGGAGGCTTACCGGTTTCTTGGCAGTTACATCCACCGAAACCGTCGTTGCAATGACAAACTCCATTCAGACAGACACCGTTGGTGCATTCGGTTCCATCTTCTTTGGTACAGTCATCTGGAAGCAAAAAGAATTTTAAAAAAAGTTAGATAATACATATATGCGATTGTAAAAGAACTGCGTGTAATATTAGATATTAGCGGGAAAATCGACAAAAGTGAAAGACCGCCACTTTTAACATTTTTAATAGCTTGTGGTACCGTATTCTAATTGGCAATGGGCAGCAGGACTATTGGTGGTTTTGCCATAAACGATAGATAGGACATAACCGACCTAAATGGCCGTTATACACGACACCTTTTTTCAGCCCGATTCCAATTAGAGACAAAAGTCAACATTTTTCGATTTACGCGATCGCTACTTTCACCTCTATTTTCATATCTAGGATTTCAATTGTCATCACTGCAAACAACACACGAACCATACTGTTTGTTGTGATGCCTACTGAAATCGTAGATATGAAAATAGAGATGAAAACAGCGATCGCGTAAAGCGAAAAATGTTGACTTTTGTCTCCAATTGGAATCGGGCTGAAAAAAGGTGTCGTGTATAACGGCCATAAGCCGTGTAGCATTTTTTTGTATGAAGTAAGTTAGACCATTTTACTTTCTCCTGAACAAACATCTTCGGCCAACAAACGGATTTCTTCAGCAGAAGGTAAAAACGCTCGGAGGTGAAAACATTCCCTCCAAGGTTGTATGTGAGTTGGTTCTAATTTGTTGTTAGTTATTAGCTTCAGAGCTAGGATTTACAAGGTATGTTGAGATTTTAACGCTCAACGCATGGAAATGGAGAAAACCCTTCACATTTCATTCGGTGGATATATCTACAGCAACAACCAGCATCCTACCGGTTTCGGATAATTAATAAAAACAATAATAAATAAATATAATTTACGAGCTATGTGACAGAGCGATAAGAGTTTCGGGTCTGAGCTGCATAATCAAAAAAAATAACTCATAGCTAATTGGTCATAATAATATCAAAGTTGAAGATATTATTGCCATTATGCGACATAGGTAGATACCATTCAATAATCAGAAAGTTGTTTAAAACAAAATTAGCTATGTTTTGTAAACAGCAGTGGCGTACAGTCCATAAAAGCTGTAAAGCTCTGCCTACTCTAAGAAATACGAACAAAAAAATAATTTTAAAAAATGCGACACTTCCCATCAAAATGTATTTTTTCGGTGAATTTATTAAGGAAATGTTACGCTCATTTATTTAGTTGTGTAAAATTATTGGAAGAAGGTACACTTGCAAATGAAACGCATCATTCAGGAAATCAAAAGGACTAGTGAAATTTATTGTTATATTCCCAATTACATTGTGAATATCGTTAGATCCAACTACCCAAGACAGACCAAGGAGTTTATGTTGTTTATGAAGCTACATCGAAGGAAAGAGAGATAAAAAACCGCAACTCGATCTTTTATAAATTATTTCCCCCTGGCTGAGTGGGAGTTTGCATCTAGCGACATCTATTAATAATTCTTACAATTAATTAGTTTGGTTCCCAAACAAACAATTCATTTTAACTACATATTTTGAGAGGTGTGAGTCCTAGCTAAAAAACTAACCCAAAAATTTATACAAGTTGATCGGCGGAATATTATTATGATTATTTTCAAATTCATTCCTATCTGAACTATCCACAGCCTACATATGGTCATAGAGCAATACATTTCACTGCTAACCAGATTCAAATCTTTACCTTCTTTTCCTCCCTTTACCCCATTTCCACCTGCTTCACAAAAAATCAAAAAATTGTGTCCACAAAATTACAAAAAAATTCAAAGTCTTGAACAGTGACTTTATATGTAAATGAGTGTTAAATTGTTGAAAAAAGTTTACGATATCTCCCTAAACCTTCAATATGGGAGACGGGTATGGGTACCGCCGCTCCGGGAACCTTTATTGGATAACCAAAACCTCTGCCTTAGGTCACCCCAAGTGGTTCGCTACGTTTTGTGATTTAGCAGGGGTGCCCGGGTTAATGGGGTAAGGTTTGTCTAGGTCTTGAAGGTGGATGACCAGGACACACTGAACCCCAGATTCCTACCCACCCCTTAAATCCTTTTCCTTCCCAAAACTCTCTTCTCCTTCCTTTCCTTAAAAAAACCCTCAACACAGCCTTCCCAAAGATGACATAGGCCCTGAGGGAAATTATTTTCCTCGGGGCCTCCTGTGTGGAGCTCATGTAAAAAAAAGAACAATTGTAATCGATTTATGTTCTACGAGAAGCATTTGCTTAGTGAAATGAACCATAGTTTTTTCCTCAATCTTGGCTATCTTAAAAAAAAAAATTTTTTTTCTTCTTTCGTGTGATGAGGGAAAGGGAAACATCAAGGTCTACGAGACAACCCACGGCCTCCGTGATGCCTGCATGAATCCACCCCTCCCATTGCAGTGCAAGACGATGGGTCGAGAGAGTCCTGTTGGAGAGGTCAAACGATCTCCCTCAACCAGTCTCTTATCTTGCCTGCCACGCAGATTGTGAGCAGACGCATCCACCGTCAAGATTTGTATTAACCTTACCCCATGAACCCGGGCACCCCTGTTAAGTCACCAAACGTAGCGAACATCTTGGGGTGACCTATGGCAGAAGTGTTGGTTATCCAATAAATGGTTCCCGGGGTACCCATACTCGCCATCCAAATTGTAGGAATAAATGTGAAGGACATTTATCGACTACATGTTCAGTGACAATTTATCTAGTTCCAATCTCTATAATATTAGGTAAAAAAAAGTTATAATTATGGACTTTTTTTATTTATTATTTGGGCATGATGTGAACATTTGTTATTGGATTGCAACCTAATTATTTTGATTTATTGTTTTCTTTATATTTTTTATTTTATTTATATTTGAGCACACAAACCCCAATAGCTCGGAGGGCTTTGAAGCAGAGAATGGTCGGTTACCTCGAGAGTGTTTTCTCTTGGGGTATAAGAATAACCTCGTCGAATTTAATGTTTCAAAGACCCAATCATGTTTGATAACGTCTAAAAGGGATCGAAATGATAATCTAGTCTCCTTCAACGGAAGCATTCTTCCGAACAGGACCTCCATTGATATGCTTGGTGTAACTCTAAGTGACCAGCTCAGGTATGGGGGCGCCATCGAAACCAGAGTTAAATTAGCCTCTCAGAAACTGGGCGTACTGGTACAAGGCCCGCAGATACTTTAATAGTACACAACTGCTAACCCTGTACAAATCGCAAGTGCGCCCCACGGTTGAATTTGGCAGCCACCTCTGGTCTGGAGCTCCAAAATACCTTAAAAAAAAAAACCCTCGACTCTGTGCAGAAACGGGCGGTCCGTTTGATAGATTCTCCCATCTTAACAGACGGATTGCAATCTTTAGAGCACAGGCGTCAGGTGGGAATGCTGTCCTTGTTCTACCGGTATTACAATGGAAAATGCTCCGAGGAACTAGCGTCGTTGATCCCCTCGGGACCGGTGCATAGTCGGGAAACACGCCAAACACGCGCCCAACATTTGTACACGGTTGACATTAGTCACATGAGAACGGGTCGTTTTTACCACTCGTTCTTGAGTTCAACGGCTCGGATGTGGAACGATTTACCGGCCTCTGTGTTTCCTCCCTCCTACAACATGGGTCTCTTCAAGACCCATGTTCACTCCTTCCTTTCCTCAAAAAGACCCTCCACACAGCATCCTCAAAGATGACATAGGCCCTGAGGGAAATTATTTTCCTCAGGGCCTCCTTTGTGGAGTTAATGTAAAAAAAAAAATTAATTTATTCTTTCGTTTTTTTATCCTAAATATAGACATCTTCAATATAACTTTCAACAAATTCAAAGCAACACTATTAGATAAATGTACCTAATGCATCACAACTTTATATTTATTATATTATTAATCAGATTTCTTTTCCTAATTTGCAATATTTTTACATATTCCCTAATTACATACATATAATCATTATACTCCCACAAAATCTTAAGCTTACCCTTTATTGTGTTTTTCTATATTCTTTTCATGCATATTTAAGTGTTTAGTTTCTCTTGAATATTTTTTTTTCTTAGTTTTTTCTTTATGTTTTATTTTAACTTCTCTTAACTACATTTTTTTTTTTAGTTTTTCTTTATGCTTTTCTTGTCTACAGCGGAAGCATGTTTTTAGGCTTACTGTTTTATTTTAGCACTCTTTCTTTTATGTGTCTTTGTAAAAATGTTTGTTTTCCAAATAAAGATATTATTATTCTTAGTTTAATGCATGTAATGTTATTAATCTGTAAATGTTCCCAATAAATCAAATAAAAATAAGGTTCGTAGATAATAGAAACAAGGAAAACAGGCACACAAAAGCGTCGGCAACATTGTTCACATGCACATTTATACCCAACACATTAAATCGAATCTACACACAGCGGCGCCCTTGTTTCTACCTACACGTCAACCGCATGACTTTCGTTGGCTCCAATAGACTTTGATTATCCGTGCCGTTTGGTGGCAGCTCGGCATCAGTCGATAAGCTTCCGTGCATTATCTCCTTTTTTTACTATTATCTATGTGTGAACTCATTTCCAGCCAATGAGTTAAGCGATAATAGGGTATTTTCACATTTTCACGAACTATGGATATCGCTAGAAATGTCTGGAAGATTTAACCCGTTTAATCAGATGAGACCATATTTGTTCTTTGGTCTCATATAAATTGCTTTTACTCCCTAACCATAGAAAGAAATATATGTTCTAAACCAGGGGTCACCAAATGGCGGACCCCTAATGAAAGTAATTGGTGACCCCTGTTCTAAACGGTGCTAGAAAAGCAAAACACCACGCTTCATATTCTAATCTAAAAAAATAACCACCAAAAAAGTAAAATGTACACCCATTATAAATACAAAGTTTTGATTCGCAAATTTAGAAAAAAAATTTGAAACTTCAGGAATTTTTTATAAACTATTTTTACATGAAACTACAAAAAAGCAAGGTGACAATAACGCTTTAAATACGTTTTTCTAATAAAAGTGCATATAATATGTTTTTATTTTTTTCGTTATCAGTAATTTTGGTTAGAAGAAAAGTAAGGTGAGCCATTTTTAAAACTTTTTTATGTTTGCAGGCAAAATGTTTATGTTTAAAAATTATATGTTTACTAGCTGATCCAGCAAACGTTGTTCTGCCTTATAAATTATTTATAGGGACACCCTAATCACGTAGCGGTATGAAATATACATAAAAATACGGCATATTCTCATACCTACCAAATATACATAAAAAATTTCATAAAAATCGGTCGAACCGTTTCGGAGGAGTGCGACCACAAATACCGCGACATGAGATTTTTATGTATACATATTTCGAATTATAAAATATGAAAGCGTATTTCATCTTCTTTTTCGGATGTGTTCAGAAATATTCCATTTATTTGCGTTTTATTGTAAAGTAATAAACCAAATTTCTGAAGATTTTATTTTTCTAAGTTTGATCATCGTACTAAAAATATGTAATTTTAATATTTTCACTCATAATCATTGATTTTAAAACCAATCTAAAACCGCAAATTCCTAAGCTTCGAACTAGCTATAACGTCATTATGGTGTACAAAAGGCTACTTACGCTACTGGTTGGTAAAATGGCTGTTAGCGACTTTGTCCACATTTTAAATCGTTATAGAAAATTAATTCGTCATCGTAAAAATATAATAAAAGTGCCTTCATCATTTCTTTTCTTAAGAGGGAATAACCAGACAAAATCGGAAATATGTCACTTTTAAATCAAATTTTACACGTATTGACTCTTTTCCACAAAAAAATAATAAAGTGGTTTCGAAAGACTGTTATTTTATCTAGTAAAACTATGTTTTAAATTTTGAGAAAATATGTTTGTTTTTAGTACAATAGGGTTTTACCGTAGGTCGTTGGCAGATTTGTTAAATTTTCAAACAAAATTTTGTATTTGAACATACATTTCAAATCATACATATAATGATGCAGTAAGATAAATCAATAAATTATCTGGGAGAGCTATGTTTCAGAATTTTAATTTTAGTTTAAATAAAATCATTTAAAAAAAGATCTGCACACGTGTTTTGTGACGAAAATACTTCAGTTTTTCTATTTATTTACGGTCTTACAAACTAATATATTAAAGTTTTTTTTTACATAATTATTTTTCTAAGACATTATTGTAAAATTATAAACACTTATGATCAAAAAATAATAACTAAAATTACATAATTTTAATAGTTTTATCATCACGTCTTTCAGCATTTTCAAATTTAGGTAAAAATTAAAGCAAAATTTGAATGAAATAAAATCGATATTGAGTTATTATTTTAAAAAGCTGGTACGGAGAATAATTAATCTTTCTCATTGGATCCGCCCTGTACGATCGTAAGAACATAATTCGACGAAATATGAATTCTCGGCCACTGTCTGGTAATTGTTTTCGACATTAAAAAAAAACAGTGAAAATATCATATTCATCCACTATACAAACTCGGCAGGTAGGTACTTACTACAATTGTCACTGGAATCGTTTAGTGTCTCATTTAAAACAATAAAATATTTGTACATAATTTATAGTATCGATCACCATATCGACCACCATAACATGGGCTTCAGCCTAGCATGGTGGTTGAAAAATCCACAAAAATGTAAACATAATATTTTTGCAATGAATAAAGAATATTAAAAAAAAAGTTTGACTTACTTGTGCATTTGAGCTCCTTTCTGAGTTCATCTGAACCCTTGAAACAATCTTGTACGCCATCGCAAAGTTTGGACAGTTCATAAAGTTGCAACACTTCAGTCGAGTCGTTCACCTGACAGCCGAAATATCCGTCTTCTAAATTTAAAAAGAATACTTCTCGTTTTATTCCTAGTCCGATCCCGTGTTGGGATTGGGTCGCTACCTGTAAAGAGAAAATAAACACGCAATCAATAAAAGATCCCTTTGATCGGAGCACAATTGGTACCCCTATCAAACACACAATATTGATACAGTATAAAGGAGTCTGCAGACGCGAGAGTACAATTGAACCGCTTTTGTGACCTGTTTAGAATCAAATTAGAATATTCTATTGAGTGTTCAATCTTTTATAAGTTTGACCGATCAAACCGACCCGATCTTTGAATCCCTTTATTTTTTGTTAACACTATTTATATCATACATTATATTTTCACATTTTTATATCATCTGTGAACTTCTATGATATAATAAGTAAACATGTAATACGTTTTCTGAATAAACCATTAACTTCTCTGATTTCTCATCTATAAAGCAGATAAATACATCTGTAGGCACCTACTGAAGTTGCAAACACTCTCAAACAGAGAGCTTTGACGACATGAAATTTAGGCAGTTTTTGCTAATACCATCGAGTTTCGAGGTTGATGCAGCTATATTCAGATTGCAATGTTATTTCTATCATGAGCTATGGATCTTTGCAATGTCTCCATCAAAAAAAAGAAAATATAATATTGCAAAATTTGCCATTCCACTTAATTCACATAAAAAATAGTAACGAGCGAAGCCGGGTTACAAAATAAAACGATTTACTCGCAGTTAGTACACTTTCAACAATATAATTTAAGTTTTTGTATCTAATTGGAATAACGCAGCATATATTACAAAGGAAAACCTTTTTGTGTGATTACAATTGCTTCTTGTTGGTTGGTTATTTTTGTACGTAGGTGCTGGAATGAAAATCAATACCTACTGTCTGTAAGTTTAACTTTACACACATAAGCAAAATTTATGACTTACGAAAGTTTTTGATTAGTTACTAATAGAAGCGTTTAGATATTATAAGCATTCAATTTATGGTAATTATAGCCCACGGAAGTTCAACTTATGTAACTGCTTATAGCGACCGCAACATTTGTGAAACGAAAAATTCACGTAAATATGTGCATATACATATGCTCTGCGGATCTGTCCATTCGATCTGTCCGTCGCAATAATACACTGGCCGATCTGTCTTTTTTTATTTGCGGTAGGATGACTTCCTGTCAAAAACGATAATATGCTGCTGTAATTAACGCAATTTGGGAATAAAGACGAATGGGCCCAAATAAAGTGTTTGAATCGAATTCTCCACGCGCTTTTGTTCGGGTAACGGCAGAATTGAATGAAGTTCAGAAGCAAACGACTTAAAGAGCGTAATACACGAGCCCGATTTTCAGCCCGATTTTCAGCCCGATTCTAATTAGACACAAAAGTCAACATTTTTCGCTTTACGCGATCGCTGTTTTCAACTCTATTTTCATACCTACGATTTCAGTAGGCATCACAACAAACAGTATGGGTCATGTGTTGTTTGCAGTGATGACAATGGAAATCCTAGATATGAAAATAGAGGTGAAAATAGCGATCAAATATAGACGAAGTCAATATTTTTCGTTTTACGCGATCGCTATTATCATCTCTATTTTCATGTCTACGATTTCAATTGTCATTACTGCAAACAACACATGAACCATGCTATTTGCTGTGATGTCAACTGATATCGTAGATATGAAAATAGCGATCCCTTAAAGCGAAAAATTTTGACTTTGATCTCTAATGGAATCGGGCTGAAAAAAGATGTCATGTATTGTCGGCATTAGAATTCAAATACATCATGTTGTAAACATAAACACGGAGAATAGAAAGGATTTGACTGATAATTAAAAAGAAGGATGCTCATTTTCAGAAAGATTTTTTCCACCTGAAAAATAAATGATATTTCTTCTGTTTTTAGAATAAGAAAATTTTCTTTTCGTTTACATTCCCGCTTATTTGAGTTTTATCAATTGTTATTTTTTGCATTATTTTCGGGATGGTAACGTAATTTATCCACTTTTCCAGATCAGATTTTAGTTCGAATAATAAAAAAAACTTTTTTTTACTGGAAAAAAACTATCGTTTAATGTTTGACATCTCTAATCGGCGGATTTCAGTACTATTTCTTACAGTTAGCGCCTCAACTCATCAAATTGATTTCATAAGTTGTGAGAAGTTTGTAAGTTCGCGCGGACGCGATTAGACCTGTAAAAAACTTACGCCATCTGTAACTTGCTATAATTTATTTATTTCAAGAATTTTGTTTTTACAATAAAAATGATTACATGTGCAAGGTTATACAATAATTCATTTTATATTACTACTACTCCATAAATTGAGCTCAAGAGCTCGTGTTTATGGGAGGAGTATTAACATGCAAAAAAAATTAATAGTGTTTTAATGAGATATTTAAACAATGATCAAAGAACTTATGAAATAAATACAAATATTACTTGACAAAGGTACATAATTTAGAAAAAATAGTTTTAGAAGGACAATAACAGTGAATATATATACATAAAGATACTTTTAATATTAAATATTACAGTTTAAGTAAGGGTAAATTAAATTAAGGGTACAATATATCATTATCCAATTTCAGGGACTTAATTTGCTTTTTAAATTGTTCATATTTCAATGTTCCCATTATATTAATTTTGTTTTTGGACAATAATATATTGTACCATCTTACACCTAAATACAAATAGTGATGCTGAGCCGTGGTTGTTCTAAGCACAGGGATGGCTATTAAGTCATTAGTTTTAAATCCATTGCTTATGCTATCTGAGGGGTGAATTTTTTTAATAAATTATTCTTTATAAATTTGATATAAGGCGTTTCTCTTATACAATTATATGATTGATGGTACATTAAATTCCCGAAATAATTCTAGATTAGGGAAGTCGTATGGTTTCCTAAGGATGATTTTTATAATTATTCTTTGAATTATAATTATGGGCTGTAAGAAAGATTTAAAGGCCCCTCCCCACCCAATAATGCCGTACTGTAATAAGGACTGAATTAATGCATAATAGACAATGTTTATAGTTTTTTTGTTTAAAATATTTCGTATGTTATAGAATATATAGATAAGTTTTCTTATTCTTTCCACAGAAGATTGATATGATCTTTCCATTTAACATTTTTATCTACTAGGATTCCAAGATATTTTACATTAGATTTATGATTTAGTTTAGCGCAGTCCGAATTACATGTATCGTCATTTACACAATTTTTGGAATGAATTGTTATGCTAATTAAATTATTTGGTACATCTTCTTGTAGAGAGAATGGAATATAATAAGTTTTTTCTGTGTTGAGTGATAATAAATTGTTATCGAACCATTTTTTTTATAACCTTCATGTCTTGATTGGCTGCAATGGTAATATCGTTCCACGTCTTTTTTTCAATAAGTATTGCAGTGTCGTCAGCAAAAGATATAAGTTTACCATTAAGTGATAATTTAAACATTTGGTTAACGTATATTATAAATAAAATTGGTCCAATAACAGTCCCTTGGGGAATTCCAAATTCTAAAGTTTCATCCACACTTAGTGAGTTATTTAATTTTACTTTTTGACTTCTTCGAGTTAGAAAGCTTTGTAGCCAATATCTAACCGTACCAATAATGCCGATATCATTTAATTTATTAATTAGTTTTGTATGGGAGATACTACCAAAAGCCTTGCGTAAATCAATGAAAATGCCAAGGCATTTCTTTTTTTTTAATCTAATGCATTGTATATAGTTGAGGTTAGTTCAACAATGGCATCTTGAGTGCCTAGTTTCTCTCTAAATCCAAATTGGCTAGGACTAAGTATTTTATTATCATCAGTGTAGTACATGAGTTGCTTTTTTACGATTTTTTCAAAAAATTTTGCCACGTTTGAGACAAGAGATATAGGTCGATAATTTGATATTCCTTCAGGGTTGCCTGATTTAAAATAGATTTAAAATTTACGATAGATTTTTTATAAATGGAAGGGAATATTCCACTATTCAAACTAATATTTATAATGTAAGTAATTGGAATGCTTAAAAAATTGTTATATTTTTTCAATATTTCTACTGTGTCTCCATCAAATCCTGGTGCAGATCCACCTTATAAGTCTTTTACAATATTTTTTATGTCATTTGTTGTTACTGGTTGGAAAACTTACAGATTATTTTGTTTAAAGCAGTCCTCCTCGAAATTATTTATTTTATAATTTTCATCGATCCGTGTAGCTAAATTTTATAAATTACAGTAAGTGACCTACAGTGTCGTTTACATTGGTAATTTTGCCACGATCGAAGCGACTTACGGAGAAAAAACTTACATGTGTAAAGGCAGCCGAAGAGTGAACTAAGTTTTGCGTATGTATATTTTTAATCATAGTCCTCTAAAACAAAACAACAACAAAAAAACAATTTCAAGCAGGGTCCATTTTAACACTTCAATGGAGTTCACATAATGGAGTGGTACATTTCGACGAAATTTGCCAACCGGTACAGCGATCCATTTTGCTCCGGCTTAGTCCAAACACCGTACACAAATTTCAGTATCGAAACCGTGCTGATAATTTAATAATTATTTTCAATCAAATTGGTACCGAGGTTATCTAATCGGTTTGGCTTTGGAATCTTCCAGTACTGGGACAAGCAGACTGCTCGGCAATAAGCGCATTTCTTCGGTAATACGAGACGTTTCATGTACCGCTAACCGCACCAACATTTAACTACCTACATTTTTCCCGCAAATCTGTCAGTTTTGCGGTGTGCGAGAGTGGGAAAAGCAACCTACCAACCTCAATATAGGCACTGTAGGCAGTATAGTGGGTATTTGTGTGAGACAAGATGATGTACAATTACGATATCATTACAGCACAGGGTTAGAGTATCGTCCAATCGGCTATTAGACTATCGGCTAGTTTAATGCACGCACTCGCATTGAAGGAGCGTACATAGCCAGTTCAGTTGGTCGGACTAACGGTAGAATAACATCAAATCTAATGAATACCCTCTTCCTAGTTATGTTTATGTACCTGATTCTGTGGCACTTGGACAATTATTATTATTGGGAAAATGGGCTTGAGCTTGACGAAAAAATTATTTTAATTTAAGGCTCCATAGTAGGCGTTCAAAAAGAAAATGAAAATGGTTTGAAAGGGAGATATGTAAATACGAATGTTATAAGCTGGCGGAAAATGTGAAAATAAAATGGCCAAAATTGTGAAATTATTTAATAAAACACCACTTGTTTAAAATAGAGCAAAAATCTCTAGGTAAAGGTCTTAAGTAGCATCTACAGAAACACTCTGAATATTTTTTCATACCCATTTTATTAATTTTCGGAGCATAATTTGCGATTTTTTTCTATCGGGGGAATTGCATATAATTACTGTTTTGGCTCAGCAAGTGTAGAGATATTATCTTCAAAAATAACATTAATTTTTTTTAAGAAATTGAAAACATAGTTCTTCGTTATTTGTCTCTGTCAGATCTGCCGGGTCTGCCCTGATGATGGACACTGCAACGCTGTCCGAAACGTTGTCTAAAGAAGGAGGTAGCGCAACACGGCATAATCTCCCAAAAACAAATACTTAACGAAAATGCTTTTGGCCGTGAAAATCTAAAAACATATCTGAAAACATAGTTTTCAAGGAAAATATGTTATACATTAAATTATATACATATACATCGGGAGACATTCGGAATGCCGGTTGTTTTAAATTGAACAAATGTGGAATGTGTTTTTTTTTTAGAAATTGTTATCAACATCCCGGTATTACAATCTTAGAGTAATCTTATGTACATACGAAATGTAGACTTGCTGAGTCTGTTTTACATGCATTACAATAGAGCTTGCTAAGAAAAACTAGCAGCATTGATCTCCCGCGTTGCACACTGACAAGAAACTTGGCGAACAAGATTACGCCTGTTCAGAGTTGATGTTGTCAGCATGAGAACGACTCGTTTTTCACCACTGGTTCTTTTGTAAAAATGGACCTATGTGGAACGAGTTTGCTACGTTAGTTTTTCTTCTTAATTAAAACCCCTGGCAAGTCCTTTCCCTTAACCGCCTCATAATGTCACCCAATCGGGAGACGCTATAGTTACCCCGGTTCTAAAATGGCACAGCCAGCTGATCTCTCGATTTAACTCTTATATGATTAAGTAAAATCATCGTGTTTTGAAAAGATATAAATATTATACAACCATAATCAGGTAGGTTTTATAAAGTTGTGGTTAAATCTGGGCGGCAGTATAATCCACATATTTACCAATCAATGTTTTTTCTTGCGACACAAAATCTGCGATTATTGGGTGTGGATTAGGATCTTTTATTTGGTCAACGAGATACTTGCGTGGTACAACAAAATCATTCTAAGCACAGCTGTGTACCTACTTACTGAATGGCGGAAAAAATACAAGCGTTCTCAAGGCTTGCCACGGGCCATTGCGAAAGTATTTGAACAAACATTGCAAAAACTTTGTTTGTGTGAAATACATGGGTACATATTAACAATATTACCCACTTATTTTAACAGGCTTTGTATGGATATCCGCGTTTATTGGCACGCAAAACTATTTGGTAAATCATAGAACGGTTATAACTAGACCGCATACAAAATATGCCATGCGCAGAAAGGGCATGATTTACTAATGGTTCGCTAGCGTCCATTGGTGGCTCTCCTCCATCGCGCTTCATTCTGGATGAAGCTGGTGCCGACGCACGCTAGGAAACGGTATTTTTTGTAATTGTTTTTGGCGATCTATGAGTGCCGAAAACGAATCTTCGACAAGTGATGCGTAGTTGCAGCACTGCATTACACTCAACAAACCAACAAAAACTTAATGGTTTCCAAATAGAGCTTTCAGTTTTTCGAATGTAAAAAATACATCAAGGAAGCATTAACTTTTTAATGTAAATAAACTAGATTAAGCCCACTTAGTAAATAATGTTACGTATCATGATGATATTCAAAAATGAGATGGATTGTAATACATATTTTATTTGCGTGCGATGATTCTGAAATAAAAATTAAGGCGCCCGAATGTGCTGCTTTAGATTATTAGTCGGTGTATCTAGGTTATAATGTTGTAGTTTTATTTCCTTGGTGTAAATTGTAAACCACGGTACGAAGCATGTTATGAGCTGAGTGTCTAATGGGAAAGTGTCGAGAGGTGGTAATACCACTTACTACTTACGAGCCACAAACATCGTATTATCTACGTGATGTAAGTGGGTTTGAGGCATTCAAATTCTACAGCATGTGGATGGGATTACGTGGTTTTTACGTGGGATTTGTTGAAAAGAGGGCAGGACCTCGATTTATTTATGACCTATTTGTTTTGTTACTTTCAATTACTTTGAAAATAACGCGGAGAAGATTTAACTTAAATATGTATATTGATGAATTAAATAAATGATGTATTTTTATGCTCGGTGCCTACCTACTTTTCATATTATCTGGAATGGTTTCCAAAAGTTTGGGTGAGGTTGTGTTTTCAACAAATTTCATAACCTCAAATTTTACAAAAATATCCGGAAAACCCTAATTAGTTACGTACAAATAAGTTTAAATGATAAAGGACTTGAAATGTAAACCATGCAGCGTTGTTATCAAAAAGAATATATTGAATAATTAATTTCCTCACATTACTTATTGTCTAAGCGGATATTTAATCCAGTACATTAAAATACTATATCTACTACTTAATTTGACTATCTTACACCGACCGACAGACCTAAATATAAATTTCCAGCGATATGCTGTAATATGCGAAACCAAACGCTGGCGTTTTTTAGCTAGTTCTATCGGCCCCATCAAAGTAAATATATTTTGTGAATTTTCCTATAATGAAAGAAATAAAAAAAAATGAAACAATAACATTTAATTTCAAAATATTTTGACAAAAGTGTCTCGCTTTGCGAAATATTTCTAGAACCTCCAGTCAGTACTGAAGTAGGTAGAATCCAATCAAGAATGTTATTTTTGCCACGGATATTGCGTAGGATAGAAGTCTTTTCCTAAAAAGGAAGCATGGGTGAAAGTTTCTGACGTATCTCTCCTTATTTGAGATAGATTTTTTTCCTATGTGTAATTATTCTTTTAAAAAACTTGCGAGAATGTATCGCGACATTTAGATTTCGACAAGAATACAAATTTGGCAACGGGGCGTGGGAGATGATTTTGATAAAACCGGATTCGCTTATAAATTCTCTTGTATAAATTTAATTCAATAATGATATCTTATGAATAAATAAACTCCTGCTATTGTTTGTCGAAACTTTGTTTCCAAATCGATCAAATGCCAGTTTATTAATAACACACGCATCAGCTTGTATAGTGTTTCATGCATATCAGAGTTTATACTGTCCAATTAACTAGCAACCACAGTTTTAATGAGTTGCAAATTTCGGTGTCAGCCATTATGTCACTCTCACCTTATTTAATTGAGGAATTTTATTTTATTCTGCAATTTGTTACTGTATTTTCATATACCATGTTTGAATGGAAATCTCACTCAGTCTTCTCAAAAATGCCACCAAGATGGACATTATTAATGTATGATGCTCTTAAAGCGAGGAATAGATTTCTTATCTAGAAAGTTACTCGTGATGTGCGGGTCTTTCGCATCTTGGCGGTTCATCTAGCCCTCCCTAAGTGCTTTTCTTATATTAAAGAATGCATGAATTATTGATTTTCTTGCTTACCGTAGTCTACTTCGACAAGAGAATTAATGTATTGATACAAATAGCGTTCTACGTAATTGTATAATTATTGCGATGCAATAACGCCCGCAGTTAGGCGCAGAAACTGGATTCTCACTTGTGTCTTGTTTGATGGAAATATAGAGTATAGGTAAAAAGTACACGCACGATGCAGGCACTGAGCTGTGATCTCGTAAGATTATAAGACCCAACACTACTGCTTCAATTACCCAGCTCTTCGGAGCTATGACTCGCTTCAATGGTCCCGCAAGGTGAATGATTGCAGGTAGCACTGTCCCGGTGTACTGGCTACTGGCGCATGTAAAGATGTCACGGATGGAGTAGTACGCACCGGGAATGCACCAAACTGTCACTCATTATTATTTTTCTCGATCATAATAAGTGTTACATAAAAAGTAACCAATGGGAACTAAAAAAAAGGTGCCGCAATACTCGCTCAAAAAAGGTGCCATAACGAGCGTCTGAAACGTAATTTCAGAGGGAAGCAATCTTCAGGTGTTCGGAATGGCAATAACCGTGAACAATAGATTGCTATGAAATAAAGCACGCCTTTTGTCTCCGGTAAAAGTGGGAATATCTTCTTCTAGTATTTTATATTTTACGATTTTTTGTGCTTTCACGCTTCACTCTAGACTTACCTACTTTGACCCTTGCAGAATTGTAGTTGTTTTTGGCGTCGATCAAGATTGATTTGAAGCTAGAATGATCCGTCGTGGAATCTTTATTATTGTTGGTTACAAATAACTTATGATTGATTTTGACAAAAAGAAAATGTAAATTGTTGAAGATATTAAATAAATATTCTAATATATAAGTAGATCATGATTGACGCTTTAATCATTGTACATAATATATTATCGACGAGGACAAATAAGTATACGAATGTAGAATAAGCTCGTGTCAAATATTAATGATATAGGATTACTCCTTCACCATAACTATTTTACAGTTTACCTGCATGCACCAATGTTCAAATAAGTACTTCATACAAAGAAGTGTTCATTATATTAATTGAGCGCTGTATTCTATAACTATTACATAACAGCAAGTAATGAAGTGACAAGAGAGCGAGATAAAACCGCGGGAAAGAGAAGAGGAGACAAATGATTGCAGATTGCGGAGGTCTTTTTAACCGTGGTACCATCGCGGTACTCTGCGGTACTCCCGCCTCTGTGGGAAGATGTATGAGACGCCGCGCGCCGCACCGCCCGTAACGGTAACGCCTCGCCCGGGGCTGTGTTTTGGATAGCGGTAACTGGTTCTTCCGAAAACGGAAGTTGCCCGTGGAAAGAGTTCCACTCTTTAGTCGGATCGGGAATTATGGTCTCAGTGGCACGGGAACGGTTCAATTCAAGCCGAGCTTACAGTCATTATTTTGCATGTGTGTATACGCTGCGTGCATTGAAATGAAAACCGGGTGTTCAAATTAACGGGATAAATGTTATATCGTCTCTTGTGCAAATGAAGACACGAGTAGATGTTTATTTAAAATTTTACAAAACCTGTTGTTTTTGCACACATGGTGGTGTTATGAACCGACCCATATTTCAATTATAGCACCAGTTATTGTATCACCAAACAACTTATTGGGCGGTTTCTAAACTCGGTGACATACCTAATACCTTCATCCGTCTACGCATTAATTTGAACAAGTTTTGTGCTACTTTGTTGCGTTAGGTGTTTTTTCTTTTTTTTAAAAGAAAACCATTGACAATCCTGAGACGACAACCAGTCATATTTTTTCCATGAAGGTTTAGCCAAACTTCGTGGTCACTGTCCGAAACCGCATTTTTAACGCCCCTCTACCCTTTGGGTTACAAATCACGGTGAATATATTATTAAAGGCTTCACAAATCAGTTCGGATAGGTTTAGGGATACCTTAGAAATGAGACTGGGGTCCAAGGTGCCTTTCAATTGACCTATGAGTCAACGCTTTCAGATGACCGGCATTCGTCAGCGATGAAATCCCAGTTGCTGGTATTTCGTGGAAAGCTTGTAAAACCTTCAGCGTTTCCAGCAATAATAATTCGAGAAGGCTCTAGCTCTAGAACTTGAAACGCCGCGCCGCGCCGTTAGCACAAATCCACTACTTGTCACAATTTATAATGGAGCAAGTGTTATGTAAATACTACATAGTACCACCTTGCAAAATATGCATTACAGCTAATTCTAAAACTGTACATTTGAACTAAACTCTATGGGTATCGGGAAATTATTAATATAAATTACCTCTTCCTGTGTAATATGCATTGCACTTCTGTATTTAAAAACAAATTAATATAGGGGCGATGTACGTAAAACGTAAACATGCAAGTTGTACGAAGCGCCTACAATATTTATAATGGACCCTGAAGAGTGTACGCTAGAATGACGTTGTTCGTGCTATTTCCTAGCGGCAAAAGTATCTAAACAAGCCGTTATGCATTTTTTATATTATTCTTGTGAGGGGAGCGTGCACTATGCAGTGTGCAACGCTCAATGTACTTTACGAAGTGCAACAGGTAGAAGGTATAATGCACTCCAATGTGCATACAGTGCAACCGTTCTGATCGACTTACATCCCGCAAGGAGTAAGGAAGTAAAAGACTGATGTCGAATGATGATTATTCATTTCTTGCTTGTAATTAATAATTTCATTCTACGCCCAGTAGTACAGATTACTTGCTCTACGGTAATGGGAACATTACAGAATACTGTAGATATAAAAAATACTTAGTGAATATTATAAAACACAATTAGAAATAGGCTTAAAATTGTGTGTATCTATACCAATTTAATTGTATTTATCTATACTACTTTAATTGTATTTAAAGTCTAGAGATTAGTTGCTGCCACAACCACAATCGTTGCAGCTTGCAGATATATAAGTTATAACAACTTTAGTTCATTATAATGTTCCTGCATGGTGTTTATATATTTTTCTAAGTGCTATAATTTCATTGTACCTAAATTAAGTTCATTGCGAAACCAGCGACTGGGGTTCAGACCAATCATTGATCGAACAAATTGGTTTCCACTGTTGATAACAATCTTAATTCAACATCTTGCCTGATTTCGAAACATCCATACAATCTTCAAGCTATCAATTTGTGAAAGAAAATAAAATTCATCGCATTCAAGTGATGCTAAATCGACCATAATATTGACGCTGGTAACGAACGGGCTTCCCGTTTAAAAAATGTATCTAAATAATCATAGTCTGTAAGTATTTATCGAAACAAATCAATTACTTTATAAATCGTATGTATCGCGGTTTCACGTCCCCGCCTGTAAGGGTTGCCTACTCCATTTTATATAACGCTGTGTTCCTGAGCAGGTTACATTTCTCTTTACGATCATTTCTTGGGTTCCGCTGTTAATTTTCACGACTTCGAACCTGAATGGACAATAAAAGCTGGCTATTCCAGAAGATCACAGAAAGGTGAACTGTTTATTGCCATTCCGCTGGCTTTATGTGTAATTTGGGACTGCGCTAGCAATCTAGGCATTGCTTTGTTGTTATCCAGAACTACAGGTCGTCGTTCAAGCAACTTTATTCGTACCTTCCTATATTATTTATTCCTCTACACGGGCCAGAGATAACTGTTTGCAGTCTAACGAGACATGCCGTACAGATAAGTCGGTGCCGTGGACCAAACACTATTGTTGAGAAAGACAAAGCAGGTAGGTAACAAATTCAATGGATGTGTAAAATATCCACTCGCCCGTTAGTCGAAGAACATTATCTTTAATTAGCGAAGTTACTGTTCAATTTGAAATCAAAGGGAATGAATGTGGCATTGTGATCACGCAAACCGGAATCCGTACGAAATATTTGCTGATTATAATGATATGCAAAGGGAAGACTACATTTTTTTATAACTATTTAACATTATTATGATTGTATGTCGATACATAGGTAATATTATTTAATGTTACGGCTACCTACATGCAATTTGCTGATAAGACGTACAGATATAGTCAGATTTACGCAGACAACACATTAAAGGTTAAACTTTAAAAAATTAACAATTTACTAGTTCACGGATCGCGGTAATTTAATTGTATTGGAAAAAAACATTTTTGCTAGTTATGCTGTAAAATATTAAGATGAATTTATTGATTATTTGCGCCTGTAAACACGTAGTATGAATATGAATAAATAGTTTTGTTCGTATAAAAACCCATTTCTTTGAAGAACGGTATACAAATACAATATTGTATCAGTGATTCAATTGAATTTGTATTTTATTTGCATACTTTTCTTGGAAGAATTAAGTTTTTATATGGCCAAAACTATTTATTTATATTCATATTGCGTGTTTACGGGCGCAATCAAACAATTCATATTAATATTTTACAGTATAACTTGAAAATGTTTTTTTTTCCTAAAATAATTTAATTACCCCCATCAATGAATGAGCAGATTGTGAATCATTTTAAGATTATCCACAAGGAGCGATCATATTTTTGCACTTATGTGAAAATCACTCACGAATCTTTAGAAATTTAATTAAAATTAAATTTGATTATGTTATTATCGAGTTCTGCAAGTATTTTAGAATGTATGTTTTCAAACTGTGGTAGAAGCCACAGGTACGGACGTGACTTCCACCACAGTTTGAAAATGACCTTACAAGTCGAAACAGCTGTAACTAAAACACATTCTAAAATACTTGCAGAACTCGATAATAACATTATCAAATTTAATTTTAATTAAATTTCTAAAAATTAAAATGGAGTTTTACGAATTAAACACAAAAACAATTAATATATTACTCATGAAGCTTGTATCTACAAAATATAATACCTTAACCCAATACAGAGACAATAATGGATTAAAAATGTTTTATAAATATCTACAATTATTAGTTTCAGAGATATGCTAGGAAAAAGTTTCAATAATCGAACAGCGAAATTAATCTATATAAAATGTTTGCATGTATGTATGTATGTATGTCCGCTATGCGCTGCTATATTAAGCATAGGAAATGTTTCAAACTTTCAAAATACCTTTTTTCCACCCTCGCGAAGGTTTCTGGATTATTACAACCACATGAAAATACATCTGAAAAGTTTTTTTAATCATTAAAAAAACTCTTACAAAAATGTCACAATTTGAAAATGACATTTTTCAAACACTGATTGTTCAATCAGAATTCAATATTCGAATAAAATTTTTAAATTTAATTGAAGTAGGTACTCACTTATGGTATCCACTAATCAAAATCGAATACTTTGAGTCTAATTGAAAATTATATTATTTTAAATAGGTACCTACATACGTTAGGTACCAAATTGGATTAATTGTTATTATAATATACAAAAATGAATTTTTGTAACATGTAAAAAATTTAAATTTATAAAAAAAATGCAATAGGTGGCACGCGAGCTGTTTGAAAATCTGAATTTACCGGGGGAGAGGGGAGGAGATAGCGGCAGGGTGGTTTGCGGGAGAGTGGAGAAGGAAGGCGGGGAAGGTGGAGGGGACATGGGAGGGAAAAGGGAGACGGAAGGGGAACGGGACGAATGGGAAAAAACACGCAGGGAAAAACAATTTCTTTATTAGTAACAGAGCAAAGCATGCCGGGAACTCGCTAGTACTTTTATAAATCTTAACGAAATTCCAATGCTGGTGGTTAGTATATGAACGAAAACAGACAGAATAAAGGGCATTCAGCCTTCATTTAAAATACTGATTTTCGTTTAATAACACTATTGCATTACAACAAGATTGTTAGACACGATGAAATAAAATAGATATTTCATTACTAATTATCGGGTTGCGTCCGTGATTAGATGTGCCGGCAGTAAAAAATAACTCGGAGCATAAATGCAGAACGCACTATGTAGGTAACTACTGAGTAGTATTATTTGTATCTTACAACTTATGCTTACTGATGTACACAGAAGAAGAAGCCTCGTGTATTAAATATTAAAAGGTTATAACTATTTATAAAGAGCATTGTTTTATACAGCAGGAATTTTTTTACTGCCGGCACATCTAATCACGGACGCAACCCGATAATTATTAATGAAATATCTATTTTATTGTATCGTGTCCAACAATCTTGTTGTAATGCAATAGTGTTATTAAATGAAAATCAGTATTTTAAATGAAGGCTGAATGCCCTTTATTCTGTCTGTTTTCGTTCATATACTAACCACCAGCATTGGAATTTCGTTAAGATTTATAAAAGTACTAGCGAGTTCCCGGCGTACTAATAAAGAAATTGTTTTTCCCTGCGTGTCTTTTTTAGATATTCCTTGTTTGCGGTTGGGATCAGTTAACTAAAAAAATTTGCAATAAGTCTATACAATATATGTGTAGTTTTTAGAGACACACTTTTGATAAAAAGATACGAGAATAAAAAAAAGATCGTCATGATGAAACTGGGAAACTACGTTAAATCGATCAATTATTCTACATTTTTCTCTTATTCACTATGTTATTTTCTATAATAAAGGCATTGGTGTAACCTAATTTTTTATTCATTATCATCTTTCTTAAACATTTGTTCATTAGCTTTAAGGTCATACTTAATATCCCTTCTGCCAAAATCTTAGCCCCTCAGGCTTCTGGCTTATTTTCGGGCTTTGTAATAAAATTTTAACGCATCCGAAAACTAAAAACTGTTTTTTAAAGGTGATGAAATACGCTTTCAAATTTTTGTATTTCGAAATAAACTTATAATTTTTTAAACACGTGTAAAAATGTTGACTGCAAATATAAATTTTTTTTAAAAATGGCTCACCTTGTTTTTCTAACTAAATTTACTGATAATAAAAATAACTTCATTAGACAAAAGTATCTATTGTTAATGTTACCGTCAACTCACTTTTTTGTCGTTTCATGTAAAAATAATTAATACAAAATTCCCAAAGCTTCATAATTATTTTTCAAATTGCGGTCGAAAACTTTGGTTACATAAAGATGAATATTTTAATTATTTTACGTTCAACTTTTAGATTTGAATATAAAGCGTGGTGTTTTATTTTTCTAACCCCGTTTAGATCATATTTTTAACCATGGTAGTAAGGGAGGAGACGTCTACTAATATCTACAGGAATTCCAAAATTGAACAAATCGGACTAATATCTATGAGAATCCATGTTCTGACTAATATCTATACGAGGTAGGTATGTTGAAACAATATCTATGGAAACCAAAGCGAAGACGAATATCTACGACTCAAACTGCTGACTAATATCTATGGAACGATGTCGACGAATATCTACAGCACCAGCAGAGGTTGGGTTAGGTTAGGTTAGGTTAGATGCTCAGCTGCCCTCTGTAGATATTAGTTCCACCTACGCTCCATAGATATTCGTCACCACTGGGACCGTCATACATATTTATCCGACCTTAGCTCTGTAGATATTAGTCTTCACTCTGAAGTTCATAGATATTTGTCCAACATATGAGCTGTAGATATTCGTCCGACATACAGGCTGTAGATATTAGTATCTGGAGTCGTAAGGGAGACACAAAAATTTCTACGAGACCTTATAATTAGCTTGAGGGGTTAACATTATTATACGCCCAAAAAGAGCGTAAATACAAATACCTTTATTCGGCTTTTGAGAATTCGTATGCGAGCATGCAGGAATTTTTCATTCAACACGAATGAAAGTTCCATAAATCACAAAGATTTTTTATGATCAACACCAATGCCCAGTCAATCCGTCAAAGAATTCCATTGATATATAATTTTTACGACGTTGAATTCTTCAGCAGCTTGGTTCTATGTTGTTTCGCACTTGGTTCACACTTGTTTCTCTGTAAAACACGAATGCCCGTGAAGCACGAGCGTGAAGGGAGTGAGTGACTGCCTGCCATAATACCCCTGGTCCCTATTCCCCCATCGATTATCCCAGCCGACTTGAGTGCGAAATAATCGAGAGTTGAGCCTTCTGGCCTTTCAGCCTCCTCTCGAGAATTTATCGCCTAAACGTATTAAATGTCTGCACCTAGAGTCATTTTATTTCATACACGTAGCCATCGATAAGCAATTTTCACGTCTTCGCATTCTGAAGGATGCATGGTATGGTAGTCACGCGAGTTGTTTGTCACATTGATTGGCTAATAACTCTGTGGATGATGTTTTGTGAACCATCATAGGCGAATAAGTACTTCCATGGTCCTGATAACATATTATATTGCTGCATTTGAAATCGAAAAAAAACATTAAATCTTTTTGTCAGCTCATTGGAATGAGATACACTAATGGTTTTTGGATACTTTTTTTTAGATTAGCTACACACTAATCTTTCAGGATGTTCTTCTGGAGAGGTACAAAGTTCTCCCTCAACCAACAGTCCCTACCCAAAAAACGGACAAACCTCACTCATGGAACCTGGATTAATCACCAAATGTAGCTAACCACTTGGGGTGACCTTTAACAGAGGTATTGGTTATCCAATAAATCGGCGTACCCGTAATCACCTCCCAAAATTGATAAATACTTGCTTCCATCGTGATACTGATCGGGAAATTGATAAAAAATTAGGAATATCCTGTCACACGACTGTCCGTGTGATTGTTTTTTTTTTCGAAAATTAGAAAAAACTCCCATTTCACTTGGATATTTTATTCTAATTAGAAGAATATTTCGCGTTTAAATTTACTGACAATCGTTAATATGTTTTTTATTTTCACGATTGAATCATTTATTATCATAGAAAATGCAGCAGATTTCAGTCCAACAGAAAACATTTAAAATACAAGAATGAACGTTTTATTATGTTATACAAAGTTAAATAAGGAGTTAGCCGCTGTCTGCGTCTATCCATTTATTTTAAATCTTCGAAGCGTGATACGCACAGCGTACCTATAACTCATAAAACCCTTAAGCTCGGGCTTACTTCGCTATACAAACATTATTAAATAACTTCAAGGCCTATCTCGTGATCTGGTGTGACGTCTTTAAGTCACACAACCATCTTCTCATAATCGTTTATCTCCCCCCTGTTGTTCCTTCATCTCGTGACCTTAGCCATGATTCACGGGGACCGCTTTTAAAACGTCACGATGTCCTATGCACTCGAGTGTGATAACTCGCTCCGGCGCGTTCCGTTTACCTCTCGCGGCTCGCAGAGGATGCATTCCAGCAATAACCGGGCACACACCTCTACTCTCTAGGTATATACCTAGTTCCACTTACAAAACAAAGAAGATCAACTATTTCACTGTGATTATCTTATAGGAATGCAGCAGGGTTGAAAACTCTACGCGAGTTGTGAGATTTAATACATTGTAGGTAAGTACACCAGATTTACTTTCTTAACACTTAGCGCTAAAAAAAGGAAGTAATAGTAATAAAATAGAGATATAATAATATATAAATAAATACTAATATTATAAGGAGCGCGTTATTTAAAAAAAAAAATTAATTAATAGGCATAAGCAATTTTCTAAAATTAAGAACGACTTATTTAAATTTAGCAAAACTCTCTTACCTAATGTCCTAAGTAGCATTTAAAGAAACATGTTAAATAACGGAAACTTGTGTTTTTTGTCAAATTTTTGAGCTTTCTTTGCGTTTTCGTTATTTGTTTTTGGGGCGTTTGACGTGTTGCGCTACCTCCTTTAGCCGACGTTTCGGACAGCGTTGCAGTGGCCATCATCAGTGCAGATCCGACAGATGTGCCGGATCTGCCCTAATGATGGACACTGCAACGCTGTCCGGAAACGTTTGCTAAAGAAGGAGGTAGTGCAACATGGCATAACACCCCAAAAAAAAATAACGAAAATGCTTTTGGCCGTGAAAATCTAAGAACGTATCGTTCTTTGCGTTTTTTACTATCGAGGGAATTTCTCAAATTACTTTGTCACGTCGGCAAATTACCTATGATTGGCTGCTCTTATAATTCCCACGGCAACGGCACGGTGGCGGCAATAGCATGCGGCATTTCACTTCTTTACAAGTACGGGTGCACGCAAGAAAATAAGAATACAAGTGAGGGAGACGCATGAAAATTATAACTTTTTTCCTTTGAAGGAAACAGACATACGTAAATTGTTTGTCTGATCGTTTGTCTCACTATTATTTAGTGGATATAAGAGGAGCAGCAGCGTTATTGTGATAAGAAACGTACTTTTATTGTATTGTTTGTGCCGTCGCCGTGCCGTAACCGTGGGAATTATTAAAGCGCTCATTATTTTAAGAACTTAAAAGCATAAAGCGTTCGAGGGAATTATGTTATAATTCCGTGGAAGTTCGGTATGAGGAGACATAACACAGGTGGTTCCATGCCTACTCAGAATGCAACCAACTCAGAAACACCTCAGAAAGGTCAATAAAAGCTATGAAAAAATAATTTTAAAATAGCCGGTAACCCTAACCTAACTTAACCTATTTAACCAAGTTTTTTATATTTTTTTATCATCACTCTTAATGACCTTTCTGAGGTGCTTCTGAGTTGGTTTCATTCTGAGCTGTCCGGTCACCAACACAGGTATAGGTACTCGTAATATTATATGTGCTGCTAAGAAGTGAATAACATGACGTCGATGCATGACACCCATGAAAGTCTCTTGCAGTTAAATCTAAGTCAAAATGAGATGTTGTAATCAAGAAAGGTTGAGTCGATGTTTGTTTCCCGGTATAAGCTTTTCCCGGTATAAAGTTCCTGAAAAAACGATGAAGATGAACTATTTCTGTATGCTAATCGTATAGGCAAGTAGCAGAGTTAAACACTCTGCATGTTATACATTTATATGGTGGGAACAACACGAAACTTATGAAAGTTGTTTACAGTTTATCTTCATGAGATCATATGCATCGATAAAATTCCAAGGATGGTAGAATCGATATTTGCCCCCAGGTGCGGTACTCTTGTTATTTTACTAATGTGAGCACGTCTTCACCGGAGATTTCAAAACTATTTTTTTCTTATTGAAAAAATAGAACATGCCATTAGTCTGCCGCATGCAACGTTGCAAGCATCCAGCAGTCTATACTGAAAAATTAATGAAACTCTTGTCTTTGTCAGGGTTCAGCGAAACTATGTGCTGTGCATATCGTGTAGGGAATACATCCAGCTTTGTGGCATCTGGTGTCAACCGCAATTCGATAAGACGATCAGGCCAGATTAAATTGAGAGGAAACGAGGGACGGGAATGATTGTACCAGGGGAGCAGAAATCGCAGGAGATAGCGGGAGAACAACGATGCAAATAGTGGAAGCAGATAATGAAAAAATAAGGAAAGGCGTTTCTTTGCCAGGGTTCAACGAAACTATGTGCATGTCGCGCGTCGTGTGGGGAATGCATCACGCTTTATGGCATCTAGTGTCAACCTCGATCCGATTAGACGATCAGACCAGATTAAATCTAGAGGAAGCGAGCGCCGGGAATGGTTGCACCAGGTGAACCTAATAGTACCAGGGGAGCAGAAATCGCAGGAGATAACGGGCGAGCATCGATGCAAATAGTCCGCCGCGGCCGCCGCCAAGAATGCGCACAGGGGGCAATGGACAGCGGCAGACTCTTCCTGCCTCTCAAACTGTAACCTGGGAAAAGCAATTTTTAAAATGCAGAAAAGTGTCGCTTCTTGGCGGCCGGTGAAGCATTAAATCACCAGCGCTGCATTATGTCATCCTGATACGTGACAGAATTAACGGATATTACGATAGTTTTCAACCAATGAACCCAATGAGATCAAGTTTAACAATGTAATTATTTACTAGCTTTATGGCCCGGCTTCACATCGGACAATGTTGTGAATTGTGTACCGGTAGTATTTTAATATAAAGTATTTTCGCGTTGAAAAAGTGTTAAAATAGGAAAAACTTTTTAAATTTATTGAATAACTCAACAGCTCATGATATAATTGAGGCAATGAGCTGTAAATAACCATGTTAGCCTATAAATTCCTCACAGAATAATTTGTGATAATATCATGACTCCTGTGTTAACCATTCGTGAGTGTTTACTGCTCCAAACATCACACGAACAATTTTTTTTGTTTTCACGTTAAGTTTATATAAAAAAAGTATTTCTTCTGGAAAAATATACCTACGTACTTCGCCATATTATTACAAAACCAAAATGACTAATCTGAATTGAGATAGATTATAGAAATCGCTTAACGAATTGGTAACCGACAAGGAGAGGAGATGAAAGTTGAATTAATGCGATGAAAGTTTGATAGATTTCCGTAAAGATGGCGTATCAAAAAAACCGTTATGTTGCGAATTACGAAAGAATCTCTTTGATGAGAAAACATTATGATAGGCACGAAAAACAAATGACGTAATGATACTCTAATATTGAAATACTTATGTACCTACAATTTCTTGGTGTGCATAAAAGGTAAAAAAGGGTGTATTTGAACCGAATTTTCCCTGAAAAGCTTTAATGAAAATATTACGTGTAATTAGAAACTGGTTTTTGTGCCCGTTCCATGCTGAAGTTTTTATTATGTACTTTGCAAAATAACTTTGTGGCATTATTTATTATTAATTTTTTTATTTTGTGTTTGTTTTTAGTTTAAGGTAGGGTTATTTCATTAGGTCGAATAAGTTATATATGTAGGTACAGTTAAATCATTATAAAGAGACCATTGCTTGTGTAGTGATGGAAAGTTTACAGGAGGAATAATAAATGATTTAAGGCGGTACACAATCCTAATAATTTTTATTTGTTAAAAACTCACTTTTTAATCATTTCCAGCGATTTCGTAACTATATTAACTTTTTTATTCAGATTTTGTCCTGAGGATGTAAGTTCTTTGTATTGAAGATTAATAAAAACAATACCTTACCATTAATATATTTTACGTACAACGATTTCAAAACTTTATACCTAACCCCTTTTTCAACTATAAAGTTAGCGGTAAGCACCAGATTTTATTTTTCTAGACGATACGTTAATAACTTCGGCAGTGCGACATCATGGCACGTTTTCAATATTTGTAACACGTTCTTCAGAATTAATTAAATTGAACGCGGTGGAAAGGTCTAATCTCCATGCCTGCTAGGGTGAATTCCACCGTAGGTACGTTCGTCCAGTATGCCGTGCAGCGGGGGCATATTTGTTTACACGCTTTCTTCACTAACAACGTTAAGATTCTGAATATATTTTAGGGTACATTGTCATCTTAATTTAATAATAATTTTGTTTTGGCTTGGAAGCTGTAAAATGAAACAAAATAACATTGTAGAATTGAATCGCGAATTTAAACTAAACGGAATCGATAAAGGTAGCTGTACATCTAATATCCTCGGGGTTTTGCGAGGTATGTGGGGACTGCGGTCGGGTATTACAAACTAGTTCAAAAAACTTAAAAAAAATATTCGCTACTATTTTTTTTACCGCACAAAAACTGCTCTAGCTCCAGAACCATTGGGACTATGACATTCCCATGACTATGTATAAGACTAAAAGGAGAGGAAAGAGGAAAAACGAGACCAGGAAGAGGAAAGTTGGGAAGTACCTGGATATTCAGATCTGATCACCGTACACGGCTGAGGCTCTTTCGATTCTAATTAAAATAAATAAAGTCTGTCACCAGGGCGTACTGGGAGTATCCACCGCTCTGAGAGTTCTTCCACTCTGGGTTTTGCGGTGTTGACTTAAAGTTTTATGAATTATATAATAAAGAAATAATAATTGAAATAAAAAGCCTTTTATTTCTTGCAAATAGGTATGTTACTGAGTTATAAAAAAAGTAAGAAAAATGTTACATAGATATCTTAAATTATTCATAAGCAAGAACCCCTCTCTCAGGCGAAGGTGAAGGCCTCCTCTAAAGAATTCCATTTATCTCTCTCTTGAGCTATTTACGGCCAGCAGGGGCCAGCTATTTTTAAAATTTCATCTGCCCATCTCGTGTGAGGTCTGCCTTTGAGACGCTTACCGTGTGGGCCATTCCACTTTGTTGCCCTGCTAGTCCACCTGTCGTCCTCTAGTCTCGCTACGTGCCCTGCCCACTTCCATTTTACTTTTTTAGCGTAGCGTATGAATTATATACCAATGCCTTTACAGTTATCGTAAGGAGCAATTGTTAGACAGGAAACAGGAAACCTTCTCCTGTCAACTCTATGTGAGTTTAATAAATGAAAATTATACACTAAAGATATATTTGTATCATTTTATAAAACGGGATGTGATCCATTATGCCTATCATTCCAACAAGGAAATACATCTTCTTAAACAACAACTTACAGAAATGTAGATTTTTATTATTTTATAATAGGATGAATCTTTTTTAACGCGAGGGCGGGCGCGACCTGCTTGGCGTGACACGGCGGAGCCAATTTTGAAAAGTTTTTTTTTCGCGGAATTTAAAAGGATGGCATGTCGAGGTACGATTTCAACTCCTCCCACAAAAATAAACAACGTTTTGAGTACCTATTACAAAGATTGAGTTATTATTAGTCTTGTAAGAAATAAGTTTATTTTCCTTCGACGGAATACAAATTTTTCATTAATTTAGATTTGAGTTGTGGACGTTAAATTGATTATCAATATGGAAAGATTAATAACTTAACAACTAGGTACCTAACTAGTTAATATTGACCGGTCAGTAGTTCAGTGGGCATCGCGTTTGGGTCCCACCCAGGCGTTCTCCATCAAGTCCTCCATCACGACTCAAGCAACATTTTCGGCTTACTGTGGTGGTAGTAAGAGATTTTCAAATATTTTCGGGTTATGCGTAACCCGGGAATTTTCGTCTATTTTTTCAATAAAAAAAAAAAAAAATATATATATATATATATATATATATATATATATATATATATATATATATATATATATATATATATATATATATATATTAGGCACATCTCAATACACTTTCCACAAAAATAACTTAAACTCTCGACAAAACAATAATACGTTTTTCATGTTTCCTATTTTGTTGACGACTGAGGACTCTTTAATATTAAAGATATATCAGCTATAAGTTGTTAATTTTTTTAACTTGGATAATGATTTTTGTAAATATAATACATATAAAATAAAAACCAGTTCGGATTGGCTTATATTTAAAACGTTTACAATTGAGTAAAATGTTCACAATAGTTTCGTTATTCATACACATAAAAATTATGAATATAATTAGTTAATTACATTTGCTCCACACAGGAGGAAAAATATTTCATAATCCTTCCTGCACCAACACAATATTATGAATAAATAGTTTTGTCCATATAAACAAACTCAAATCTTTCAAGAAATGCTAATAATAACATTATCCCATTCGTGATTCAATCCAATAATGTAATTGTTGGCCTTTCTTGAAACGGGCGCAAACAATTAATTCATTTTGATATTTTAAAGCATAACTTGTAAAAAATAATTAAATTCGCGCACTCTATGAAAGAGTACGAATATTATGATTTTTATACTTGTACACAATAAATTCAATATCCGTAGTTTATTTTCGTACAATAAAAACAATTTTCTATTATTACCTCTTTTTAATAAATAGCACTCATTATACTCATTACAAAAACATTTTCCTAAAACTATCCGTAGGGATCCATAACCCATAATGTTATATTTAAATTCAGGTCTGATTGAGCCCATTACGGGGCATTACCGATAAGTTATTCGTATCGGCCTTCGGAAAAGAATTAGGTACAGATCGGCCGAGAGGAACAGCAATTACTGCGGGGCCCGGCCGCATCGGACCCGGACCTTAATATTATGATGTTCACAGTTATCCCGGGTCTTCCGTGGGTGTTACACAATGCCCGACAATACAATACTTGTGTAATACCCGTACCCATGTATACCCATCAGCTTGTGGTTTCAGGTAACTGGCACCGCCAAACAAACCGTCAAGAACAGGGACGGATTTTCACTGGATTATGGAAATTTAATAAAAAATATTATGATGCAAACATTGTGTGTGTGTTAGTCGTGCGAAAAATTTGGTTCACTAAAAACTCGCATTAGCTTTGAATTTTACGGTCGTTTTTAAAATTGGAACTGCTTGCGTGAAAAATAATTAAGAAAAGCATAATTTAGGTACCTACCTATAACATAATATTTGAAAATGAAATTATTTTAATTTGTCTTTTTCTAAATTGGAATTTTAATATCCCGCAATTTTTTCCGAGTTTGTTCGGGTGTATATATAATATATACTAGCGCAGACCAATTAAAGAGTTCATTAAACGTGAGTAAAGTCACGTAGGAATATTTAGCTTTTCACGCACAGAGACACTTTTTTTACATTTTGTTTTTGCA
This sequence comes from Limnephilus lunatus, assembly GCA_917563855.2. NCBI lineage: Eukaryota > Metazoa > Arthropoda > Insecta > Trichoptera > Limnephilidae > Limnephilus > Limnephilus lunatus. Next base: position 68,518,250 of record OU830598.1, on the reverse strand, counting down.
TAAGATTGTGAACTGATGTTTTGACTCACCAACCCTATTAGAAAGATCGGTACCAGATCAAATACCCTCCTTATTTCAAATCGAAATATGCACAAAACGTGTGGACCTATCTTCAAATCTTACAATTCTGAGATGCTGACATTTTCAACTGTACGTTTGAAACGTTTAAAAATGTAATTAACCGTATGATGTACTCAAATCCAAACTATTATTTCATTACTGTTAATTTATTCATTTGTGTAATAATGTACCTTTTAGTATCTGCTTATTTCCTAGTCTATTACTATGTATAATAAAAATTATTATCAATGTAAATTAACTAGTCGTATTCTAAAATACAACAATAAATATTTGCACTATCTCTTTTTTCAATGTGATGTAAATAATAAGTTGTGGTAAGTAGAGTTCCAAAATGACTTTCTAATAAAATTTTCATCCCCCCATTTCTCCATCGGCCCCCATCACTCCTCAGGATCGAAGACCCCCTTGGAGTAGAACCCCCCCCCCCCCCCCCCCCCCCGAGTGAATTTTATAACTACGCCCTTGTATCCAGTACCTAAACTTTTTCCTTAAATCACTTAGTGTTACAATTTTTTCCGTGAGAGGTAGATACATTGATCAATACATTTAGGCTTTGAATGTTTAGAATTAATGAAACTTCCTTGAAAATGATCGATATATCTAAACCCCCCGGACAAGTTATTACGTCATCAGAACCCATGCCATTAGCTACGACGCGCAACCGCTAGAATGACAACAATAAAACAGAATACAATAAATAAATATGGTTAGGTTAGGTTGCTGTTCTATTTCGTCATTGAATCGAAATCGAATAGGTATTTATTTTTTAATATACATATTTATTAATATATAAGGCAAGTATATATACTTTATTTATTGGGATCTTGGGTTACAGATCCTTTAAACCATCTGATAAATCCGGGCCTGGTCGAGAGCCTTGTGTTGCCCCGTCAAATTATTTTGGCGAATCGCTTGTTTTTATCGCCCCTCAAAATGCCGCTAATCAATTCACCATGGGCTGAAACCTTCTCGCCTGACAATCTTTTCATTATTATAATATCAAACTAAACTGCCACCTTTTTGTTTGTTGATGATTTTATTGAATTATCGGTAAATTTATCACGCCCAAAGGTGTCTTTCATTTAGGATGATATCTGTGCCATAAGCAAAAATAACAAAATATTTATAGATACGCGTACATATCTTTTCATGAAAAGTGAAAGCGATTTTTGACAATGTAAGCAATTTTTATTATTCTTATACTGCAAACTGAATGCACAAAGTAGTAGTTATTTAAAAATTAACGACCATTCTTGTCGTAAATGATTTTGTCTAACTGAAGCACCCAAATAAATTTGCACACATTTGCGTATGTGGAGTTGTAGGTTAACACTGTAATTCCACTAAGCGCTATACTAAGAAAATACGATGGTTGTTTAATATTCATCAATCCAAATCTCTGACGTATTCAGGTAGTGGTAATTACTTATATTTATAAAATATAATACTGTGGTATGTAATTAATTTTAATATCAATTAATTAATAATATTTTACATATTAATTCTATGAGACTTTGAGGATCTTTCTTCGTTGAAGATCCCATCAAAGCGTCCGGTGTAAAGAGTTTACGTGGGCAGTTAATTAAACTGATCAGATTCGCAGGTAATAGTCTAACTTAATTAGTATGGGATCGCAAGCACAAGGAAGTGTACTAGTTAGTGCTAGCTATGTTTACAACCCTTTAAAGCTCTGATTCTATCTCCACCTTCACATAAAATAGAAACATATTAAATGATACCATTAAGGTTAATCTCATGATCTCAAGCTGAGAGGTAATGCTCACTGAAGCGTCTAGCGCGAGTTTAATGTTCATTGAATTGTATAGGAATAATGAAAATATCATTTCAAGAACCTCTTTCAAACAAGTACAGATTTACCATTCGAATAGCGTATAATTTCCTGAATAAAAATTGAATAAAATATCCTCCAACTAAATTGAAGTGGCCAGTGTATTTGTAGGACCAATTATTAGCATTCATCTCTACCGTTGGAGTAGCATTCCATAAATCTTGATAGGATGGAAAAATCTTAAGGTCAACGAAACAAAGTCGTATAATATTAGGTACCTACAGCCATTTTACTACTGTATGATTAGCTTTTACCCACCACCCCAGTTTAATCGATTTCAACACATATTTTTTTCATTCTGAACATTGAAAAATATGGAAATAAACCGTACAACGTCTCAAATGTGTATTTAAATACAGATATTTATAGCTTGTGAAAATAGTTACGATAACCTAGAAATTCCTGACAGAAAAAGCTTTTGCAAAATTGGTGATGCAAGAACGAGTTTTTGCTGCTCCAGACAAACATATTTTTTACTAAATATCTCATAATGGAGTAAATTCCACGACTCATTTTTAAAATAAAAAGTTCTCTTAACGTTTTTTTAAAGAATATGATTGGATTATTACCAGATTATACAAGTATGAATGAAATTTAACATTGAATTGAAGTATTCGTGTATAAATTATATTTTTCTTACACCCAATAAGAACAGAAAAGAGTTCCATTGTTGGTGTGATTGTATACTAAACTTTCTCCGACCCACTGAAGTGGCCTTGCATGGTACAAAAACTATCTAAATTCAGTTTTAAGTGCCAATGATTATTCTCGTTCATCATTCACAAGAAAAAGGTTGACAGATAATATATTATATCAACCCAAATTCAAAGCAATCATAAAAAAGAGCTTCATTATAAGTGCATTGTTCAATCATCAGTCTGAATAGATTTGATTTTAATTGACCTAGTTTTTATTGTTTAGAAAAGAGTTCCATTTATCATGTAGAAATGTTTACATGTTATGAATTATTATCCGAATAACTTTCTTCTAACCTTTTCAACTCGGGATTTGATGACATCCAGCAAAAATACACTAAATCAGATGGTGGATATGAAAGAATTATTTTGTTTATTTATTTATAACATTAAATTTGATACATTTGTACAGCAAAAATTGCATAGTAAATAATTTTGCAAAATAACTATATACATTAAAATGTGTACAAGTGTTATTATGTCTTGTGGGTCGATATTAGTTCCTGGCTAGGCAGATTGCCCAACAATTATTATTAGGATTGTTTCTGTTTTACATACATTTTCAAAGCATCTGGTTTTATTGAACATTCAAAATGTTATTTATAAACGTATTTTTTAAACGTATTAAAATGTTATTTCATCATGTGAAATAACATTTTAATACGTTTAAGAAATACGTTTATCGATGAAATACAGAAGATTTTAATGAAGGTCTTACTAATATTGGTCAATGATTTTACAGGTTGAAACAGCTTTGATCATATTTGCTACAGCTGCGAATGGGATAAACTATCATCAGGTTTAGAATAAATCTACTCACGCATAATATATTATGTATCACATGTTAAATCTCCAAGTTTAGCATTGTGTTTAGAACTAACTAACTAACCATCACGCCGTTTCCCCGCAGGGGTAGGCAGAGAGGACGGATCGCCAAACAACTCGGTCTTGGCACACACTCTTTGCCTCACTCACATTCATACATCGTCTCATACATTCTCTTCTATTATTCTGACTTTTGACATGGACCGACTCAAGTATCTGATTCACTTGATCGTGCCATGTCTTCCTCGGACGTCCACGACTTCTTCCACCATTCACATTTGCGTCGTATATTATTCTTACACTGCTTTCTTCGTTCATTCGCTCTACATGCCCAAACCATCTGAGGGTCCGTTTCTTAATCTTACTCATTATGCATACATCAGCCTTACATTCTTTGCGGATATCCACATTTCTCACACGATCATACATTGTTTTACCACACATACGCCTCAGGGATCTCATTTCAACAGCATTCAGTTTACTTTCATCCTTCCTCTGCCAGTTCCATGCCTCACTGCCATACATCAGGGTAGGTACCAGGACTCCATTGTGGACTGCTAGTTTCGCTTCTTTTGACAGTTTTTTATTAGCGCCAACGGCATTCAGTCCTCCATTAGTGGAGTTACCAGCATTCACCCTTCTTTCAATAACCCTATCAGCCTTCCCATCTCTCGCATTGTGTTTAGACTGTTTTAATTGTGTAAGTATTGTTTATACCAGCAAATTTCAGCAGGACATCTATTTTATTGCCTTTTTTATCATTAATTCAAGCCGAAGAATTTAACGGTCCCATAGGTTACGTTATATAATAACATTACGTAGTCAATTATAATCCGATATAAACCAACAGCTCTTCAAAGACGAACTCACCATGGTCATATTTACAAGCGCAACTTTTACCGGTTCAATCCACGTCCCATGCAATTATATATCTATGTATAGGAATTTTCAGTACAAAAAAATCATCTTCAAGTTGAATAAATTAATTGAAAAAACTTGAATATTTATCATACCGTCTATGCGGCAGGGGCGGGCCATAACTTTTGGATAAATTTTGTGATTTTCAGAACATGTTTTGGTTGGTGTATTTTTTTATAATTATTACAATAATATTTTTTGTGTGATATCATCTGAAAATCTGCTTTACAATAAGAGAAAATGTTAGTAAACTGTAAATTACCACAACATAATGAGCGCATAAAAAAACGTTAGGGAGGTATACCTACAGTAAATTAAAAGCTTTAATTAAATAACGCCACAAAGCGAATTTGCGTTTTTTGAAGAAGAAAAGTTATATTTCACGTTTCATTAATTTGATTTTTAAATTTTGTTACCAAGGCTTGTAATAAATACAAATATGAAAGTGCAGGAAATAATTCCCACCTACACAATTATATTATATCAGAGTAAAATGTTTACAAGGATATCTGCAAAACAGAAGACATACCAAGTGTGGCGTATAATAATTTAATTGCAGGATATTGCAAATTTAATATCATTATTACCTTGTATTCGAACAAACATCTAGAATACTGACAATTATGGGTCCTATATTGGTTCGGGAGGAAAAGTTATAGGAGGGGTCCACTACTTTCCCAACGACTGTTTAAAGAAACAGATTGTTTACCGCCTTCGGCGTACATTGCGAAGCTTCTTTTTTTTTAGAAACGAAGCTACATTTAATTATTATGAATGACTCTAGTACTCCAGAACCACCGTTGTCTCGGCTAACATCGTTTGTTAGTATTCATATTTATTTATTTTTGGAGGGAAAGACATCTGGAAAAATCACATGGAAAATAAAGAATTAAAATGACATTTTATTGAAAATCACTGAATTTGGAGGGATACAAAATTACGGTACGCCACTGTCATGAAGAGGTCGCATCAGACAAATTTATATTATGTTGGCAAGCCTCCCATATACAAATTTACCGTTACAACAATGCCAGGTATGTTTTTTTATATTTATATCCACCGATGTATCTTCTGATTCTTTTTGGCTTTACTGTTCCACCTTGGCTACGCAATAACTGTTCAATCAATGAATCATGTTTATACAAATTGATTCCACACAATGACTACTCGCCAATTTAGCAATTGGAAAACATGACACTCTAAAAGCTTGTGGTTTCTCATTTAAGTATTGAATGCAAAAGCAAAAAGGCTTTCTTATATTAAACTATCCACTACTATTTTTTAAATTTTTTTTGGAGTTGCAGAACTTTCTAAAAGTGGATAAAAATATATAACATTTTAGTTATGAACAACTTAATGAAGGCAAATTAGGAAGGAAACTGTTACATTATAAGTGAATAGTAAGTGGCCATTTCCTCTGAACAAAATAATAAACTTGATATGTAAATCTCTCGATCTGACGACGAATTACGTCGGGCTACGCCTAATTGAATAATATTTATAGAACTAAACAACATGTGGTTAAATGTAAGTGAATATATAAACAAATACAATGTATTGGTTGTGTTCTGATTGCATTTAATGAAATAAAATATGGCGTGTTTCTCGGATTATATTCAAGGTTTAAATGTATTTTATAGGTTGCCCTTTACGGCTTGTCGAATCGTTATTCTTCTTGTGGCCTAGTACCTCTCGACCCGAGTATGTTAATGTTATAGTATCCTTAAGCCTAGAGAGCTTTTTCACAGTAACCGAATACGATTTTTGTCTCAAAATTAACATCCACTTCGATTCACGAGAAAGGGCGTTGCAGAGTGAATACATATTAATACTGTGTAGGTGATATGAATAGATACTTCAGGATTGTCATTTTAAATAGTTCTATCAATATATCTATTCAAGATATTCTCCAGAGTCCCCAGAATCTCAACGAAAAAAAAACAACGAGACTTTTCGAGAATTTTCGAAGCTGCTTTTTTTGCCATCTATTTATGTGGATCATTCTGAGCAAACATACATTGCTTAATATTTTATTGTTATGTAACTAAATGAATCTACGGTCGATAGCGAGAAACCCTCGCAATATATATTTGACCTCTTACAATGCACCGAAAACCCTATTTAAATGCAATCAATATTCCGTAATACAGCGTATCATTATCACGGCAAAATACTTTATAGTAACAAATAACTGCAATTATTTAATGATATTCAGAAGGCGGCAGTGCCTACTTCTATCGTTATCGCCATAAGGAGTATTGTCAGTAAATGACAGCACAGTCGGCGTAATAATAGCGGCCATTGAGAATTGATTTAATAATGAGCAACGGGTTGCGGTACGTGCGATCAATCGTCTGAAAGGTTAAGCGTGGTTCGCGTATATTTTTTAAATCATGATCCGTTACTTTATTATTTTTCTGCACGAGCTACTACACACACAGTTTGTCCGTGTGTGCCCGCGTCTGCACGGGAACTTTCGAATATTCTTGTAAGGTTAGTGAGTGTGGTTTACCGATGGCAGAACGAGTTGGCATTGAGGCGCGTTGCACAACTGTTTGTGCCGCGTGACGTCACCGCAGTCTCAACTCCGTCTGCCCACTGGAGCCGCCCGCGCCGAGGCGAAAGAAAATACAGGGAAATGCAGGCAACGAATAAAAAAGGAAACTCCCCAATTATGACAGCTTAAAACTATTTGTTACAGTAAGCTGCGGTTTTATCAAGTGCCAAGGTGCTTGGTACTAACTTAGAAGTCGTGCATACCAGATCAACGCGATTTGCGTAAATAAAATAAGGCAACATTGTAGCGAGAAATTCTCTACCGCAGCGTGTACTTAACTCGCATTACTTTAGGTACCGGGCTTTTTGCTAAGTTTGAGGCTTCTTGGCTAGTTTTCGTGGTGGCGGCGCAACCTCTTAGGTCCGGTTGAGCGCCCCACCCCTCTATTCTCTGTGCTCCGCGCCCGAAGGGAAACTGCGAATCGTTTATAGTGACTAATATGCGATACCTTCGCCTTCAAAAGGCTTTCATAGGAAACGGCTGCAAGCCCAGGATATAAAGTACACGCACCACTGGATACTAGTGACGTGAAGAGCAAAATAACCTATCTCGCCGGCGTTCTAGGCACGGCGAAATATTCTATTATTATTCTTAGCCACGACTCAAGAAGAAATGAGAACATTCCTTGCTTTGAAATGTAATTTATATTAATAATTAACCATTAATATTAAACATTTTCATTTGACTGATCTTCGAATGCATGAAACAGTTTCTTAATAAAATACCGCAAAATCCCTATATTATTTCCACTGTCAAAATACTTTTTGAGACCCAAGATTTAGCTCTTTTATGAAAGATTTAGATTAAAATTCACAGAAAGAAATAGTGAATGACAGTAATAGGATTAAATTTTAATACATTTTTATTTGTTTATTTATATCATTATATTTGATACATTTGCATAGCAAAAATAACATAGTAATAACATTGCAAAATAACTATAAACATTAAAATGTGTACAAGTGTTTATATGTCTTGTGGGTCGATATTAGTTACTATCTAGGCAGATTGCCCGTTCTAAGGAACCAAATGCTGGTGAAAATGCAAAAAAAAATATTCTGAACAAAATTTTGATTTAAAAAAAAAAAAATTATTATTTAAATATATATTTTTAAAAATGCCAAAAATTTATTCTGTAACAAAAAAAGAAAAGAACATAATTTTTTTTTTTTTTAAATTTAAATATATACCTACTAAATTTTTACTAAATGTGCCGTTAATATGCCATGTAAAATTTTAAGTGACATTATTTAATAGTTTTTCAGATTCCACCCTACCCAAGCCAATCAGCCATTTCGTTATTATTGAACCGATGTGGGACATTTTGCAAGCTTTAATATTTGATTCTATATGCCATTCCGAAATGGGCAGAAATTACCAACCTACATATTATTTTTTTAATTTAATACAAATCTGTTTATGAACTGACGAATTTCATGGACTTTCAAAATTTAGATATTTAAAATTTACTTTAACGGAAGCGGCTGTCTTTTGATTTTGTATGAATATGAATATGTCGCCAAGATAAAGCAATAATTTTTGTATAAATTCTATCAGTGTATTAAATTAATAACATGCCTACTTATAACCGGTAGGTACCTATTGAAGTTTAATATATGAGTAATCGAAGAACGTACCGAATAAAGTCTATAATCGGCGCGGATATCCGTTATTCGTTCTTCCTTATAACCCGGCCCAAGACAGACATTTCCCTTCCCGAGAAACGTCCGATGAATACCATTTATTATTCGCTGTCACTGGCATCGATCATGCGATTTACAACATGGCAGAACATCCATTCGCACACAGAACTTCTTCAAGATATCTATCCACGACTGGTATTGACTATAACTGCCCTCAGAGTAATAAATGTACATCCCTGAAACACAAAGGAAAAACTGGAAATAAATTGACCATAGGCAATGTGTTCTCTTCTCTGAACATTAAAGCAGCTCTGGCGTCACGATATTTTGAAAATTTTGTGTGTCTGGAATTTTTTTAAGTCGTGTTTTGAAATATTTAGCTAAGAGAAAGGATATTTCAACTTTAGTTAAACTGAAGTCCAAGATGTGTTTTGCTCACATTATTTTAAGAAGTAAAGAAAATATATGGAAGAATTCTGGCGATCAAATGACTTTTATGATTTCGAGGATTTAGAACCATCTTATCGCCTTACTTGTCAAAAATTAAGAAAAGACATCAAATTCTTTGTTTCACAGTTTTCAATCAAAATTTGGAGTGCGCTGGGTGGTCAGTACATAAGTGTGTAATATCATAGATTTATTATGTTCCTAATTATATTTTTATATATGATTTGATTAACTATGTATGTTACAGTTCCTTTTGTAGGCATGACTAGCATTGCATTGCTGATTATTTCTACATTAATATCACGATTTTGTGAAATATAGCTCAGATAGAGCCGCTTTCAAACGTGGTCGACAAATTTATTGGACATTCTTAATCGGTTAATAAAAACTTATCTACTACCAACTTCGTAATGATGTTTCTCCAAGAATTAGTACGACTCAAGGCCTTAACTAACACTAGGGTATTTTAACAATCCGTGGAAGTTTCTTTATGATAAGATAATTTATGATTTATATACAGCGGAAGTATAATTAATTTATTTCAACAATGGCCAAATCAACTGCGAACTGAGTTTACAAATACAATCGCAGAAATTTTCCATAAAATGACACCTTACAAGCAAAGACTGCGTGACGAATACTAACTCATTTATATAAATTTTATTTGATTAAAGCCACAAAAATTAATTTAAAATATTAAGCGCGTCGGTCATTAACCTTGCAAAAAGAATTTGAATAAAGAATACTCGTTGAATACTTAGGAAATTATCTATCCTAAAACCATCTTTTCAAATAAGTTTTATTCGCAAAGAACATTTTCAGCTATAAAAACAATTGCCGTGTTATTAACTTAATGAGTGTAATTAGAGATGGAATGGCTGTGTATGACTTGAACCAAACATGTAGATAATTTAAACGACGAAACAAGCGTTATAAAATTTTCTGAATTAAGTAATAGAATTGGATTAAATAATTTATTTATGAATTACACGCAGTAAATTGAATTTTGAATGACACTTTTTTGTGCTGAATGGGCCGGCTATTGCTGATAAAAATGATTTAGCTACTCTTGGAATCTACTTGGAATTACTCTCAAGGCATTCTAAAATCTAACGATCATGTTTTTTTAAATCTTTTAAAGCCGGGCGAATAAAAACCTTTCATTTTAGAATGGATAAAAAATAATAACTAAATACTATTAGTGCCGATAGTGCGGTCAGATAAAATTAATATAGATCGAATAATACACAAGGAACTACGTTGTAAGGGGATATGGTTGTGAATGGAATGGTTATTCATACAATGATGATTAAAATATAACTTTGGGTGATTGTGAATTCCGCGCACCGGTGTGTCAGGTGCGTAAACCTCAATATTAAGGTAATATTAATAAAAGTTTGTAAGTCTTTCCTGATTTGTATGCCGCCGGCGTTTTCATAAAGAAGAAGGAACAATACCGAAAAGTGAAGACCCCACGCGCTAGGAATTAACAAGTCGACGCTGATGGTGTTATGAATGAAGACTTCGTAATTGATTCAAAAAGTATTTTGTCTTTCGGAGAAACTTGCCCGGCCTCGCTTTCGAAATATGCAGCGCGTACTTTTGACACAATCGGATATTTCCATATATTCATTACGTTTCAATGCCCCTTTCGCATTGCTTCGTTGCAATGCTGCATTTCGATAAAATAAAGCCAACGTCTGACGTCTCGTGACAAGATGGATGTTTCCTCTTGACAGGGCTCATGCCGCTCTGAGATATTATGCTCTGTATAAATACGGCTCCGTTGTCTGCATTACTCTCTCGGCCTCTTCTACTTCTATGTGGGGGTAATTAATGTTATCCATCTTTGGAAATTCTCATTGTGTTTATTGTGTTAAGCACAGCGTGCCGTTTGTTCCACGTTATTAGTAGCTACAACATTCTTGTAGTTTTAACGAATTGATTTCTCTCGCGACTCTGACCAAAATTGACTATGTGAAATTTCGTGATAACGAACAACATGGGAGCCAACTTTATGATAACTAGCCATTATTCACTTATTAATTGAATTAATTATGTATTCCGAATACCAAAACACATGGCTATTAAAATTTAAAGTCGATTTTCAAATTAAAATTATATTTAATTATTTATATAGAAGGATTAATCTCCTAAAACGTTACGAAATGAGCATACAATACACGCCTAATTATCAAAACACGATTTGAAATTGAAGCAAATTGTTTCTTGTATCGTCAATATTTGTTATTTTTATTTCTTTTTCTACTAATTTAAGTATATTTTTGCTTATGTGTATATCATAGTATACGAGTACTAAGTTGATGTATCTCACATGACTACTACCCGATGGCCTTATATAAACGAATAAGTGAGTAACTTTAATTTAAAATTAAAAACTGTATTCTCGTTAATTACCCAGAAAAATATTGAATTCTGACAACGCAACTAATGGATTGATTATTCAACAAATATTATTTTACAAAATTAATTAAAAACTAAATATTCTATATTATATCTAAGACATGTCAAGGATTCCATCTCAATTAATGGCGGTGGATAATTTAAATGCTTCATAGGTAAGAACTTTTGTTTTCTAACGAGCTCAGCACATCCCACACAATCCAGATTGGAAATGACAGCAGTCAAAGGCTGGCAAATTCGATGTTTTAATATGAATAATAAATCGAGGTCTTTCCACCTACACCCGATACGATACAGTCCCATTCGCTTATAAGTTTAGTAGGATGGAGTGAGAAAATGAAACTCGTCTATGAAGTGAGGTTCGTCAACACCATATTTGAACAATCTTGAAGTGTTGGTGTGATTGGCCTCTCCCGGATCCGAACTTGAGTCACCAAAATAGCTACTTCTAATATAAATGAGGCCTTTGACTACCTAGCTTTGCTTAATAGAGACGGTACATTAATCGCCATCATCTGTGCGGACTGCGGAAGTGCAGGCTGATGATATATTTCAATCTCAAAGAAGATGAGCCATTTTAGAAGTCATTGACAAATCCCAATTATGGTTCACACAGAATGGGTTCAAGGCTAGGTTAGACACGTAGAGACCAAACTAGCAGGATTTACCTACACAGAAAAAGCATTATTTCGCACAATTGCTTCACATTGTGAGAAAATAGACGAGTTTTGTTCAGAGATAACATTTTTATATTCAATGCGTTAGATGACACTTTCAACGTTAATTATTGACGGCTCTTTTTCATGAATTTCATGAGAGAATCACACCAATGTCATTTACTATACATAGGTACAATATTATTAATATTAAGACTTTGTTATTTGTCTTTGTGTTAAAAAAAAGATAAAGAATTTTTATGAGTGCGGAGTGTTGCGAATGACATTTTAGAGTTTTAATTTATGCAACTTGTATTTTTTTGAGATAATTATTTTAAAGGTTACATGCTTAGGTATCGTGTATCTCTTATTGTTACTACAGAATAAGGACACACAGCTCAGTCACAGCATTTTTAATGTTGAATTAATTGTGCCCGCCTACGCTCTAGGTTTCGCTCTTAACCGCGAGTATGGGTCCTTTTTCAATTTCTCTTACGAAGTTTAGTATTAAAACTTTCACTGTATACATTAACGTACAATAATCTGAAAAACAATTCACAGATCGAAAACATTATTGAATTATTTCATATGTGGAAAATATTTGACTAATTTTTGGATTGAAGATTTTAAAGGTGAATCAGATTAGTTGCATTTCGTTTAAAAGTATTTTTAACGCCTTTTTCTCATGCAAATTTAATAGACAAATACAATTGAATAAGTGAGAGTCCATTTCTTTTGCTGAGTGCCAAGTTAGCCAACAATGGAGGTTCTTAGTTCTTACTCACCGCAGTTCACGTAAAATTCCCACATTTGCTTTCTAATTGGCAATTGAGATGAGAAAGACAATGTTCTCATTTCGCATTAAAACGGTTTTTCTTATGCTATGTAGAAGCATCAAACTCAACACCATTTTGGTGTACAATTTTGAAGACAAATCACTGGGAAAATTATTTTTACACTTTATTCTGCCTATTCAGTATATAAATCCGCAGTTAAAATTTAACCATAATTTAGTAATTGCTTTATTGAGACATTTGTTAATCCACAGAAGACCAAATTTGTCTCATCTCACATAGGTCTCTTGTAAACCGCTGTAACTCCCTTACTTTCATAGTGAGAAATATGTTTTAAACGGTGTTAGAAAAACAAAATACCACGCTTTATATTCAAAACTAAAAATATAACCGTAAAAAAAGTAATAAGTACACCTTTATGAAACCAAAGTTTTGAATCGAAATTTGAAAAAAAAATTTTTTTTGGGAATTTTCTATTAATTATTTTTATATGAAATGACAAACAAGCGAAGAAAAAAAACATTAAAAATACATTTGTCTAAAAAAAAATATTTTGTGTTTTATATTTTTTTCGTCAGTAATCAGTAATTTTAGTTAGAAAAAACGTGACTTGAGCCATTTTTAAAACTTTTGTATGTTTGCGTGCAAAATTTTGGTACCTACATTAAAAATCATATATATTTATTTCTAATTATAAAATTTAAAATAATATTCCTTCACCTTTCTAAAACAGTTTTTAGTTTTTGAATAAATGCAGAAATATTCAATTTATTTTTAACTTACATTTTCAATAAATTTCATACCAATTGCTTAAAGTAATTTTTTGATTTATTTAATGTATAGAAAAGTTTATAGAGACGTGTTATGGTAAAAAAAAAACAACGTCCTATATGTTGATGAAAAAATTATGAACGAATCCGACGCTACATAACTTGTAGATACGTAAAAAAATCTTAAATATTTTTATATCTATTAATTAATATTATTATATGTAATCGTAATTATTTCATCTTAATAAATAAATAAAGTATTTTTCGGAAAGGTACGAAATCTAAAACATAGTAAATTTAATAATTGATTTATGATTTTTATTAAGAATGCGTTTTTTTTTTAATTTTATCAAACATAGTTGGTACTTGATTTAAGAACTTTTGAAAGCCTTTTAATGTAGGTAGGTATTTCATAGAAACATTATATAAGCCTAAACGGTTATGCAACGTAATTTTATCATTGAATTCTCATAAAAATACTAACGCAGGTTCATTTTTCTCAGCCTTGAAAGCTAATTGAGAATAAAGGTGATTATCCAAAAAAACACTACAATCATAAAATGCAGCAAACTAATAATGCAATAATTGTGATTTTTTTTCGTAATTTTCTGGTAAAATAGCGTTTATGAAACATTTATTCGGAAAATCGAATACGGAAAATAAACACTTATAAGTTTTAGTAGATTTTTTGTTTGATGAACGGTTTTTAACGTTGGCTAATTTCTTATTCTGAAGATGACATCAGATTCTAGTTGGATCGGTTCGACCAGTTCCTTAGGGGTCACATTATGTATGACAAGTCGGCAAACTATTTTAATGCGACGAATATAAAGTTGGTATTTTCTGCAGCTATCAAATTAATGAAAGTACTTACGTATGATGTGGTTAGCGCTAGCCACACGACAAGCGGCAAAATTATTCTCATTTTTGCTGAAATAAAAAGAAAAAAACATATTAATTAATTTTGTAAAATTTACAAGGCCGTTTATACTAACGGATATTTAGAAACTTTGCTCTTTAGTTGGAAACATTTAGAAAAGTTGAAGTCATAAAAGAACAAGTGAAAAAAATTCGAATTTAAAAAAATGTGGCGGAAAAATGTTTTTAAAAATAGGGAGAAAATTTTAGTATGGGTTATAATTTTACGTGGAAAAGGATTTTAGTACGGTTTAAAATTTCCATTTTTTTTAAATAATCACGAATAATATAAATGGTTTTAATGGATAATTTAACTCATTCCGCACATTTGGATGAATAATTCAATAATTCGGTAACAGATTTTATATTTGAAAATTATTATAATTTATGAACATAATTTTCGATAACGATTGGCATTTGTTTCTTGTGAGTGGAACATCTGGTAGTTCTGAAATAAATTGTAAGTTAAGGTGGTCCGTACCTTCTTGTCATCCGCCACATAGAACGGAGACACTATAACCAACATTCACTATAATAAATTCATTAATTCACGTTAATCACGCACTATCCTTATGCACAGCCCGCAGGTCGCCCTGCGCCGGGCAAGCACTCAAAAACACTCAACAACTGTGTGGATGTACCATTATATTTTCGGAGCACAAAACCTTACTGTCACTGAGTATAATTGCATCACTTCACTCCGGCCAATTTCTTAGTTAACTTCTTATTCTCTTGACTAGACAACGATGTTCCTCGTGCGACCGTATTAACGCGACTGACCGCTACGAAATAATTTCAAGAGAACCAAGATACAAAACCACAAAGAGGCGAGTTGCGAGTCGAGCCGCTCACACCTCGTAACAAGGGGCTTCCAGATTGCGTCACTGCCGACTTGCTGAGGCCTTCGTGGAAATCACTCGCGCTTCTACGTGGGTCATTGTAATTACACCTTTTTACTCGTTGTCGCCGTTTCATAAGGCTTTCTTGGGCTCTGCGGTGTGGGAGGCGGGAAATCACATATTCGAGAGAGGTCCGTTTTTTCTACGAATTCGATAGACTCGATAATTCAATTATTACGTGATGCCGCAATATGAAGGGACTAGTTTCAAAATGATATTACTTTTTTGGGTTCTTCATTACGGGCGGTCAAAGAGTCCATTGTGCTTCCTCGCGTATATTTTTCTATGCGAGTTTTTCAACGGTCGAATCAAATGCTGGAAGCGAAGTCTGTCGGACTCTTATCCGAGAGACGTGCATCGGGTATGAATAACCCGGGATCGTTTGACTGAATTATTCAGGAATCTAAACGATTATAATTTCCGCTCAGTTCATCCCTGCGGAAGCGCATTTTAATGGGGTATAATGCAGAAATCAATAAGTGGTGTTTACTCAGTAGAATTGTGATTGTTTAATGCAAATTACGCACAAGATAATCGGTTTAAATCAATTTGCAATCGGCAGTAACGTGTTCCACTACTTTAAAGAAACACTTTGTATAATATAATGCAATCACGCTCATTAGACTAGCGGGGTAGGAAATAGGAGAATGTAGGCGGTGGCATTTCATCTCCTAAAATTGCAAAGCAAAAACTTCATTGAATTTATCGAACACATTCATTTCTTGAGGAAGTTTTGTTATTTCAGTAGAAACTTTGTGGTTTGAAGGTGATAATAATGTATCTGATGTGGATTCCGCCTACAGACTCCTCGCATGGAGCTTGTATGGGCGGATGACTTTGGTTCTTATGCGGATTATCCAACGTTAGTCACCTCACCAGTTGGGTGTAGGCAATTTTTTTTTTCACTTTCGTCCTTTGCAAAAACCCAAAGTTAGATTGTCATAAATAATGAGCTCATAAATTCTGTATTAGTGTTCATTCACGTTTGAACTTTCGTGACTTCAAAAATTGCCGGTTTCATGTACCTACGTATAAAATATCTACGCCCAAACATAAATAATTACCCACACGTAAACGAAAGATTAAAGATTAATTTTGTCATTAAAAACATGTAACGACTTTAATATTCAACAAAAAATAACTTCTATAATAACTTGTCCATGACGATATAATTTTTACTTTATTCTTTAACCTTTAACGCATGCCTTTAGAAATATAATAA
This sequence comes from Limnephilus lunatus, assembly GCA_917563855.2. NCBI lineage: Eukaryota > Metazoa > Arthropoda > Insecta > Trichoptera > Limnephilidae > Limnephilus > Limnephilus lunatus. The sequence goes on along the minus strand of OU830598.1, from coordinate 68,501,552 downwards.
TGCATTTCGAAGTTTCTACAAAAGTCGTCATAAATTTTATGGATGAAAGGCCAGCCAAAAAAACAAAAATTATCTTTAATAATATTCTAACACGAAATCCGCCAAATTCGAAAGGCACATTGGCAATAATGGTGGATCATTTGCATAATTTACATCGCCGATTCTGAAAATAGCTGTAAACACGATAAAATTCAAGGCTGTTAAGAATCATCCTTTCCAGCTTAGATGGTCGATTAATTCGGTCTGCATCTTTGTATGGGAGGCACCTTCCTTATATTTTTTTATGTTATGCATTGCAAATTTAAATAATTAAATACTTTGCATGATGAATAAAATGCACTTTCTATAAAATGGATGTTAATGTTAAGACTTTTTCTTAAAAAACATCGTACTTTAGAAAGTCAATTAAAATTAAATTTTTGTAGAAAGCAATACTTGTTTATTTATGAATATTAATTGTAGATACAGATTATATTTCAAATGGTATTATTCCTGTCAATTCTTCGACCTTATTTTGCCCTCGGAAGCTAGTTCGCTGTTGTTGCATAAATAAAATCATCCGATGTTTTTTGAATTAATTGTTCATGAAACTCGTTTTGCTAGTTCGACAATAAAATTATCATTAATTTGTTAAACATTATTCCTGATGTTAATTCAAATGATTGCCTTAAAACAAATGTTATTTTGCTGAGATACATGCATATTTTTCTTACAATAGCTCCATGCAGGAGGCCCTGGAGGAAAAATTCTCTCAGAGCCTATGTCATATTTTTTCATCGGGTTTTTTTAGGGATAGGAAGAAGAGGAATTTTTGGGAAGGAAAAGGTATGAGGAATAAGTGTGAATCAGTGGGTCAATGCGTCCACGAGTGATGGACGTATGAATCCATTCCTCCCACTGCGGTGCAAGGCGATGGGTCGAGAGAGTTTTGCTGGAGAAGTCAAAAGAACTCCCTTGACTAGTCTCTCCCGATCCGGCCCGCTACATAATAGAGCATCCGAGCCAAGACCTAGACAAATTTTACCCCATGAACCCGCGCACCCCTGTTACGTTAACAGATGTAGCGAGCCACTTGGGGTGACCTACGGCATTTTTATTACAAGCTGTCAAACATGGAATTATAATTTGGGAGGCGGGAATTGGTACCGCCCCGGGAACCTTTATTGGATAACCAACACCTCTGCCAAAGGTCACCCCAAGTGGTTCGCTACCTTTGGTGAATTTTCAGGGGTGCCCGGGTTCATGGGGTGAGGTTTGTCTAGGTCTTGGAGGCGGATGATCAGGACACACTGAACCTCAGATTCCTACCCACCCCTTAAACCCCTTTCCTTTCCAGAACTCTACTCTCCTTCCTTTGCTTAAAAAAATCTCCATACGGCATCCCCAAAGATGACATATGCCCTGAGGGAAATTATTTTCCTCAAGGCCTCCTGTGGGAAGCTTATGTAAAAAAAAATTAACTAGTTGTAAAAATATGTATTGGTCTTGAAATGAATAAGAATTCATGATGATAAAAAATAAAAATAAAATTTATTCATAGTTTGACTCGTATTGCCAAGATACCCGGATGTCTCCGCCACTGACTTAATCATACAAATTACGTACACCTACACTAATCCCAGCGGAGTACTGCATACAATTCTATCTGACCACTCAATCTCCTCTCCTCAGACATGGCTGCACGTCTCCCGACACTTGACGCACGTTCATCAGTTAAAACAGGAGACCAAGTCTTCCAGGAATCTCCTCGTTTGTTTCTTTCAAAACATGATTTTTTTGTAGCCGATTGTTGCCAATGTAGCTTAATATTCAATCAACATTATTGAGCAAGATAAACGAATCCGATGGTCGCACTGGATGAAACGTGACGCACGTTCATCTGTTAAAATAGAGACCAAGTCATCCAGGAATCATTTCCATCACGAGGATGGCTTTAGTGAAATGCTTTTTAATTGTAGAAAGCTATTTTAATAATGAATTTTCAATCAATTATTATTGAGCAAGGTTCATTTTATATAATATGCATTACACAATCACACTAGACTAGATGATGAGTGGTGGTAGTTCATTATTTAAAACAGGAGACCAAATCTTCCAGATTAGGTTGAGGATTGATACCGTCAAATATGTTTACACTAGACAAAACACTGATGGCTTTTATAAAGCAATGCAACATTATGTATTGTTGGTTTGAAAATTTTATCACCTGGGAATTTTATAATATAATTCATTCATTTATTTCTGAATAGAACATCTTGGCATTTGTTTTATTGGGAATTTTTTTTATAATTCCACAAAAAATAGACTATCGTGCTAATTAAAAATGTGAAATATCCTGTTTATGAAACCATTTTTGGAAATGTTTTGAATGTGAACGGTTTTACTGTAAAATGTGGCAAATTCATCTCTTTTAGAGTATGATCGGAAAACATTTTAATGTTAACATCACAAAATAAAATAGACATGCATTTTGGCGGTGTATTTATTGCGTAATTCGAAACAGGCAACGTAATAATAAGATAATCATACTGGATGACATGTTTATTTATTTTTTTAAAAACACATAGAGCAGATATATTAAATCACCATACTGCCTGTTGTATGGTGACCAATGGAACTAAGTTAGATACTTTGTATTAGTCTAGTGTAAACATATGAATTTAGTATCTATATAAACACGCTGAAATTTTGAAAAATTATAATAGAAAGTAGAAAATATAAGTGAAACGTATTTTTTCCTAACATATGACGTATGTTTATCAATAAAAACAAGAGGCAAAATCTTCTAGGTGTGATGTAGGAAAGTTTATTTCAATATATTGATGGTTTTTTAATGAAGTGTTTCTTTGCGATCAAATATGTTTTAATACTTAATTTTAGATCATATGATAAAGTTAATATTTAGAAACTTCAAAATTGAATGTATGAAAGGGGATGAGGTTTATAAATATTTAGGATACCCGCAATCAAATAGATTAGATCATAGGTACTAGTATTAAAAATGATATTAGGATTAAATTTAAAACTAGGATCATAAAAAATTTAAAATGCAATCTATCTGCTAAAAATTAAGTAAAGGCAATAAATACTTGGGCAAAACCTCTATTAACTTACTCATTTGGCATAATTAAATGGTCTAATACAGATTTAGATAGCTTAGAACGATTAATTAGAACTACGTTAACAAAGTTTAATTGCCATCATCCAAATTCAGCTCTAGAACTAATTAATTTACCTAGAAATTTAGGAGCTAGAGGTATAGTCAAAATAACATCTTTAAAACATAATCAGGTAGAAATGCTAAGAATTTTTTTCCATAGGAAAGCTGATAGTTCAGAAATGCACAAAATAATTTGCAAGGCAGATAGAAATATTTCGCCATTAAATTTATACGACGAGAATGCCAGCATTCTTATCAATACCAACCAGGAATTATTAGATTCCTGGTCAAATAAAATTCTTCACGCAAAACACTTCAACTATCTCAACCAAACATATGTTGACAAATTTACATGGCTTTATGCTTGCCATTCAAGATAGAGTCATTAATACTAAAAATTATAGGAAGCATATCATCAAAGATACAAATCAAATTGATGATTTATGTAGAAAATGTTTAGCTTTTCCGGAAACTATATAACATATTATATCGGGATGTTCTGTATTAGCGCCGTCCGAGTATACATTTAGGTACAATCAAGTTTTAAAAATAATTCACCAAATTTGGTAACTAAACATAACATGATTGAGTGCCGTAATGTACCATATTATGAAAATGCACCAAATTCATTTTTAGAAAATAGTAAAATTTATTATGATAAAACTATTCTAACAGACAGAACAATTAGTCAAAATAGACCCGATATAGTTTTACATGACAAAATTTAAAAAAATAACTTATATCATTGATGTCGCTATTCCAAATTCTTGTAATATTCAGAAAACTGTTTCTGAAAAAATAAGAAAATATACAGATTTAGGAAATGAGATTAAAAGAATTTGGCTTTCTCAGACTATAAAAATATTACCATTTGTTATTTCGGCTACTGGCATTATACCTAGCTCTCTCATTCAAAATTTAGGCGTATTAGATTTGTCAAAAAAATTGTATGTAAAAATGCAAAAGTCGGTCATTTTAAATACATGTAGGATTACGAAAGATTTTTTAAATATTTATATTGAGGGATCAGTAGGATTTATCGGACCAGTTAGGATTTCATCAGAGCCGAACCCTCTGATATGAAAATATCTGGAGTCGGTGAAATATTTTCCCATTATGTTTCTGGTGGATTGACGTATTGTTCTTGTATTGTTTCGTATTTATTATACTTATATAGTCCACTTAAATTGCGTGAATTTACTAGATAATCATTTGTGGAAAAGTGTGTGGAAGGGTTTAGTCTTTCATTTGGGAAAGATTTAACCCGGACATAAAATTTGGAGCACCGTAATTGATAATCACACGAGAAAAACGGGTTGTTGGTAAGGTTAGATCGGCAGGATCTTCTAACCAGGTGACTGCTCAAATCCATTGCGTTATTTTACCAACTTATATGCCCCGATAATTCACATTTGTATAAATAAGTCCCAAGATGTGCCTGATAGAGTCAGATAGAGATAGAGGCCATTTAATGCAAACAAAATATGATTTTAACAATGTTGTTTATTATAGACGTGGAGGTAACATTTTGTTTATAAGGTAAGGTATATAGTTTAATTACAAAATTGAAAGAGTTAGTCAGGAAACACGAACAGGGGAGTTTTTTTTTCATAACTGAAAATGTCTGAATTTAATAATTTACATAAAAAAATAGTTAATCAGATTTTTTATCACTAATAACCATCTGGAATCATTTTAAGCACCCTCCCATTAAAACAACGAGATTTAAATTACAAAATTGCTTTGAACGGTACGCGATTATTTTTATTGGAAGTTAAGTGTCAACGGAAATAAGACAGATAGGCGTATCAAATCTTCGTTCATTTCAGAAGACGGTCAGTGTTTTTCTATTTAACGAGATATTCATGTCTCAACCGGAGCCAAACGCGCGAAACTTAATTATAAAATATTTAACACGAAGGATGATTACATTGATTACTGACAGGTACACAGATCCTCGCTGGTAGATATTACATACTTGAGCAACACGTAGTTGGTAGGATTAGATGTTTGTTTGATACAATTATCTTCACACCAAGCCTCTTCTGTTGGTAATTTGTTCATTGATGCCACTAAGAAAAACCTGTAATCTTTAATTATGTACGGGGAGAGATGTTCAACAACATAGATTTTTTTAAACAGTGTTTTTTTAATGAAGACTGAGATACACGCAGAGGAATCCCACTCTTAGTTTTTGTTGTATCAAGAAATCTAGATGCTCTCACGACTGGAAGGTTACTTCTAATTTCAAACGATAATAAGAGAATTCGAAGTTAATATAGAAGATAATATTAAAATTCGAAGTCTATTGACGGAAATAATGACAATTTTCATGGCATCCTTGATAAAATTGTGATTTCTGAGAAGAATATAAAGTTTGTTCAAAATGATATAACGCCGTGGGCTCACAATATTGAATCAATTGTGTAAAACCAGAAGAAGATATTGTACAGTTTTAAGAATAAGCCACTTGAATCAAATTTAAAAAAATCCGGTTTAGACAAATATTTTAAGAAATTCGGTATTTTTAAATTTTTTTTAATCGTATTTTTGACACCCTGGCGATATTTTGAAAATTTCAATCCGAAAAATCACACCATTTGTTATAAACCGGAAAGACGGGACATAATTTTGTGGGTGCGAAAAAACTACAATTACATAGCCGAAAATCATTAAAAAAAGAACGTTTTCCACACTAATGTAAATAAATTGTACGGGGTTCTTTTCGTAACATCTGTAAAAACACCGCCATCTTCATCAAATCATCAAACCAAAGGATAAGTTCGCAGTATAAGATAAATCTAGTGAACGTTAAACGACAAATTAAAAAATTCTCCGGAAATCCAAGTGTGGCCATATAAAAAAAAATCAGTGTGGAATTTTACAAGATTAATAGAACATAATCGGAGACGGGACATTTTCATGTAGTGACGTCACGAGCTCAAATAATTGATTTATTTATTTAAAAATAAAAAATACTATACATTTCTAAAAATTTTTACTAACGTTTTCGTAATCTCAGTAAAAAATCTATCCACACGATTTTTTCTAAGCCGTTATGAAATCCATGCAAGTGGCCTATTGAATCAATCACCGTTAACTTTTAGAAAAGCCTACAAAGTCGAACGTTCTTAATCAAATAAAATAACAAGGTTCCGTGTTAAAAAAAGCACACAACCGAACAAAGCTTTAATCTCCTCTCCGGATCGAATTCGGTGATGTAAAGCCTATCAATAAGTGGTATCCAAGTATGCGCCACACTGAGTCAAGCCTAAGTCCTAAGTCTTCTAGTTCGTGTTTGTGGCTAGTCTTGCTCCGCCTTATTGCTAGCAAGGCCTTCCCGTGTAACGGATCATTACCTGGTCTCTAAGCGTAATTCCGAGCAGGTAATCCGAACAACAAGGGCGTAATCAAAACGCTAACAAAGTTCAACAATCTCGAGCGCCGGGTTCAAACATCATGCTGAATTACCCGGCTCGGCCAATCTCTGCTAGGCCCATATTTCTAAGACCCAAGATGAACGCTTTGTTTTGATTCACCAAATACCGGTTGAATTTAACACGTGTATTAAGGTGGAATTGCATTTACCGGCGAGCTCATTTCCCCGGGGATTTTGTCGGCTTCCCGACCAAACGTTTATTGTTGTTGAGCGCGACAAAGGTTCTAATAGGTAGATAATGAGTAAGAAATCTGATGAAGAGATGCATGCACTTTCCTGTTAGAAAAGTAACGTTAAAATATCATCGTTTCGTTTGTAATACCAATATTTTTGTGCCTGCTTTAAAATCTCAGTGAGACTACACAAGAGGGGGTGACCCCACCTAAAAGCGTAGCCACTACACGGTAATTAAAAATCGTAACATCAACATCTATTATTGGGTGATACGATAGTGAAGAATGTTTCAGTAAGACGTCTCTCCAAGATTAGAGTAGACACGTAAGAGTTGATAAATAATATTGCTCACTGATAACGTTGACGCAATTGCTATTTTCTCTTTATCCTATTTCCTTTCGCTTATTTAGCTCGAAGAACGGTGCTCTCCAAATGGCAAAATGTGAGCTGGTGCCAATTATTTGACGTCGGTAATTCAATAGATCATTTTGAACCGTTTTACTGTTGCAAACAGTGTACCACTAGCACTGTGAACTGGACTAGATACTAGACTAGTCTGTTATGTAATATTATTATGTTTTGCTTGACCGCTAGTTTCTGGGCCGACGCCCGTGTATCAGTTTTCATATATGTACCTACTTGCCGATCAATTACCTGCACATTATCCAAGGAGAATATGTCCGTAATATAAAAGGGGTGAAAGGTTTAATAATCGCTGTGATGTTGCCCACGTTAATGGCGTGCGTAATATATAATATATACATAAATATCTTGTAAGAACATTTTTGGACCAGCCACAATGTGAAAGGTATCTCGTCATCATACCTTTGATGGGCATTCAAGTATAACATAACACTTTTGCGTGCATAATTAATTCGTCATAGGAATCGGAAGGCTCTCGAATGTATTAAATTGCTGCCGCATTTCACAGTACACGGTTCATCAGAAAATCATAATAATTCTAAGAATTGTATATCATCCTCTTCTGTCTATTACCATTAAAATTTATTATGAACAAATTTACAAAATATGAAAACTGTTATGGATTGTTCAATGTAAACATATTCTATGTTCTACGGGAATTTAGAATACATTATAATAATGTGAATTCAATGAATGTACGGATAGATTTTTTAATTATTATAATTACTATAAATGCGATTATTCGCTTTGGTAAACAGGAATGTTGGAGTTATGCTGTTTATACATTAATTTTGAGTATTATAATGACTGTCTACTTTCATATCAAAAGTTATCTTACACGCAATTACCTTCTTCTCACCAACAACACTTTCTAGCAATAAGGAATTAATTTTAATAAACAATGCCGTTAAGTAATGAACGAAGGTACCCACTCACTATCTAAATTCCTAAATGCATACGGCTGATAGCTGCGTAGTAACATCTTCATCCTCATCGTAAACATAGAAAGAGTTACAATGGATATTTTAGTAGTTTAGTGTTTCAGGCTGATAATTATTGCTTATAATAATTGTTACCCTTTGTGCTATGAATAAAAATCTTGTTTTAAAAAACATAAGTTTATCAAATAAAAATAATAATAAAACGTTTAATTATGTGAATTCTTTAAAATATCCGTACCTTAGGCATAGGAACCAATTTTTCGGACCGGAGCATTAATGGTAAAAAATCGCTTGGAACTCTTTCTCATCTAGTCAAATAAATTTGAAAACAGTTGTAGGAATAATTCACGGGAATCATGCTAGTAAACTAACTTTTGGATTTTGAAGAAAACAAATGGTTGTCAACAATCTCTTCGCCGTTTAAATGAATTGACCACGACAGTTCGTGAGGATCGTGAGACCCTACCCAGCTTTAGACCACTGGTCCCTCAATAAAACGATAGGCTAGTGAGTGGCGTTCAATTGTGCCTGGTAATTTGATACAATGTACTTTATTGACAATCCGATGTTCCAAAGTAAAAAAACGTTAAATAGCTTACTAGCGTTTCATTAAAATGATATTAAAGGCGTGAAACTCGGAATGGTTTATATTTTCGAAGAGGTGAACGATTTGTGACTAGTTTCATTTTGGAAAGGAATATCTCTGGAACAAGAATACAAGAAAAAAGCCTGGAAATTAGAGTAAACCAACAAACAGAGTGAGGATGGAGAAATTTAGATTTCCGCTTATCAATTTCGACACGAATACAAATGGTTGGTATGTTTTACAATGTGCCGACCATTAGGACCATTAACAGGACGTAAGGTTGCGTATAAATAGGAGAAAAGTGGTTTCTTCCTTTTCTTCGTTCCTTTCTCAAAATTGGTCAAACTTTCATCAAATGTGGTTCGGCTCGCGCATTTCCCCCTGTTAACACACAGCATTAGAAGTTACGTGCTGTCGCGACGTGACGTTAAAAAAACATGATACTATAACATTTGTATGGTGTTTTCCTAACAGTTTCTTGAATACCTGTGTTAGACATTGTCCATAAGAAGAAAAGACCTTGTTTCATCTAGATTCTTAAAACAACAAAATATTTCTACGATTCAGACTCTTTTTCAATATTAAAAAAAATAACTAGGTACTTATACGTTTCCAAAAATTCGTAGTACAAGAGGAAAACTGGTTAATTTAATTTGGTTAATTCATTTGGAGTTAATTTTGATTTAAGCTTTCATTTTCGAGTAAACCGAGTTCGAAGTTGGATTTTTTTGTGGACATTTTTCACATCTGCTTTATAATGTATTTTAAAATATGTCGAAGCTTGGACCCGGCTCCAACAGTTTTTTTTTTAGTTTTCTACGTGACGTAACAGTTCCCCCTTTTTGGAAATTCGTTAATATTATTTGGCAAGTAATTTAATTTGGTCAAACTTTATGCAATATGTATAAACCTAATAAGAAGAAAAGTAAATAAATATTAGGCAATAGGAAATGAAATAAAATGCATATTTATGTTTGACTCTTCGGATAAAAAACTTCTAAATTTGAATTGACCACTTATTCGTTGGCAAATAAGTGGTCAATTCAAAATCAAATTATATCATCAAAGTCAACATTACTGATTCATAGGGAGCAGAATGACTTTGCGAGTTGAAATACTCACCAATCAAAATGTAATTGGATCATTTTGTGTCGTTACATCTGAACTTACATAAATGTTATAAACCGAATCTTTCTCAAACCATTAATTTAAATTGTAGCTATTTTCAATATCGCTCTGGTCGCGTCGCTAAATGGATTTAGATGTTGTAGTTATTTATTTTTGGGGTGTTTTGCCGTGTTGCGCTACCTCTTTCTTTAGCCAACTTTCCTGTTTATGGACTCTGTAGTGCTGTCCAAAACGTTGGCTAAATAATGAGGTAGCGCAACATGGCATAATAACCCAAAAATAAATCACTATAATACTTTTGGCCATTGAAAATCTAAAATCAAATTTAGACGTATCTATTTGGTCATAAGATCTGAATAGTCAGAGGCTTTATTTCCAATCTTTCTCTACCCCCATCTCCTTCCCTTCCCCACTCTCGTCAGCTAAACTAGATATCTTAATTGGGGATTACATAGACCCATTTGCTCCGGAAATCGTTCAATTACTTGACATAATTATGTTGGTGTAACTCCAAGGATCTAGCTCAGGCACGGGGGCTCCATAGAAGCTAGAGTCAAGTTACTCTCCCAGAAGCTGGGCGTACAGTACAGGGCCCGCAGATACTTTAATAGTACACAACTGCTGACCCTGTAAAAATCGCAAGAATTAGGCAGCCATCTCTGGTCTGGAGCCCCAAAATTCCTGTAAAAAACCCTTGATTCTGTACAGAAACGGGCTGACCGTTTGATAGATTATCTTATCTTAACAAACGGATTGCAATCTTTAGAGCTAAGGCGTTAGGCAGGTATGCTGTCCTTGTTCCACTGATATTAAAAGGAAGATGCTCCGAGTACATACCTACAGTTGGCTTCGAAGCCTTAATATCTGACGCCTCACTATAAAATGATTGACTTGTAAAATTATAACATGTGTAAGCGTATAATAACACAATGCCCCACATACATTCTTGCTAACATCATATTTCATGTAGCCGTCACACGAGCACCAAGCCGCCATTGTGACGGTGTCATTGAGGCTTGGCTTAATGCCCGAGCCTTCAAAGATCGCCGGAGTGTGTTATACAATTATACATTATGTATATCATATCTGAAAGATGGATAACGGGTTCATGTGTATTGTATATATTGTATTCGAAGTGAAAGTGAGTTTGCCATTTCAAAGTCCGCATATTTCTTTTTTTCGGCCGCGCTGATCGGCGGGACCCACGTGACTCGTGGTCTCGCTACAATTAAACGTGATTTAATTGGAATTCTCCGGGAATAACTGAATGTATTTACATGAAATTGCAAACCATCGAGTTTAATATTCTTTTATAGCTAGCTTAATTATTTACGTCGCGTCTGTATCATTTCGATTGCGGAAATTTGAAATGCTGCAAAGGACAAAAAATTCAAAAATGAGTTAAATATGTCAGTTTTAGTGATTTTTTTCTTTTTCGATATACCTACTATACGACGTGCATTTAAGAGGTTTTTTTTAAGCAACATTAAATTCTGCTATAAAGAAATTTCCAAAATATATAGATAGATCTATTCAATGTTATTTTATAACAAAATTCATAATTTTAGGTCTACGAAAAAAGATTTTAAAAAAATATCCATGATCGATTTGCTCCTTAACTATAAAGATTTTGAAAATTTCGCTATCTGAGGATTCATCGGCAATTTTATTTGAAAGGAATCTCAATGTTTTAAAATTTCGTATTGAGAGTCAAAAAACACTTATTATATACATATTCTTTTAGCCAACAAGCTAACGCTATTGACAACTTTTGGTGGCTGTTATTGACTGAAAAAAAGACACCCAGAGGTTTAATTAATGGTCCCTAAAATGAAAGTAAGATAGGTAAAAGCCTTAAATCAATCTCTATGAGAGAAAAGATATATGTAGAAATATAGGTATGGAACATTCTGGGATATAAATGAAAAAACAATTTAAGGTTGTTTTTACATAGCACTAGTAAACAGACTCAGCTATAAAAGCGCCAGCGTTATTTTTTTTTTAAATATTACCCGTTGGGAATTTATGGCGAGCGATATTTTGAAATAGGCCAAGCCAAATAAAGCTGGCGCTTTTATAGCTGAGCCTGTCACTAGCAAAAAGATCCGATATTTAAATTTCCAGATAATCCTCATGGCTACAGTTGTCATCCGTCCCAAAATGGAGGAACTGTCACCGATTTTTCTGTCTAAACGTCTTGACAAAACCTAAAATGTCCCGATTTAAACCCGCATTATACCGCAACGCTGTTTGCTAATATTTTCCGCGGCTATGCTTTTTTGTGAATACCTCACAAGAGTCAAAACAAACTGCTCCCGTCTGGAGCCGGTGAGACTGGCATCCCTTATCGGGGTATGTTGTGATGGGAGGGGAAGGAGATGGGTAAGAGGAAAGTGTGGAAGTACCTGGCTATTCAGATCTGGGAACCAAACACGGCTAAAGCCATTTCAAGCAACGTTTCAATTCTAAATGGTGATCTTATTACACCAGGGCGATACTTAGTATCTTCTACTCTGGAAGGTGCCGCAAATATACTACATATTATTTTTAATAAATAACTATTATGCATAATTATGCTGACTTTGAACGAGTAGAAAACACCCACGCGCCCGGGAGAGGTCGATGGGTTTTTTTTTTTTTTTTAAATTAGCTCCACACAGGAGGCCCTGAGGAAAATAATTTCCCTCAGGGCCTGTGTCATCTTTGGGGATGCTGTGTGGAGGGTTTTTTGAGGAAAGGAAGGAGAGGAGAGTTTTGGGAAGAAAAAGGGTTTGAGGGGTGGGTAGGAATCTGGGGTTCAGTGTATCCTGGTCATCCGCCTCCAATACCTAGACAAACCTCACCCCATGAACCCGGGCACCCCTACTAAATCACCAAACGTAGCGAACCACTTGGGGTGACCTATGGCAGAGGTGTTGGTTATCCAATAAAGGTTCCCCGGGCGGCGGTACCCAATCCCGTGAGTGGTGACTGGCGAACAGATCGACTCAGTTCGTGTGGTACGTTATTTTGTACCCCCTCCCGTTCCGAGGAGGCCTCAGCCACTTATAGCAACCCTACTCATGAAACATAGCAAAAATGTGCCAAATCGACGGTTTTCTACTGTCTAATAAGTGTTTACCGTGCTATCGGTCACTGATCAAGCCAAAAAATGAAAAAATTCGACATTAAATTAACTATAACTTACCAAAGTTCAATTCGGAGCACCAACAATAGGCATACCGATTTTGCTGAGAGAATTAGTGTATTTTCAATGCAAAAGATGAGTGTAGGTTAATAATGAATTATGATAATAATTAACAGTTATAATTTGTATGGCAACAATGTAGGTTGGTATCCAATGTCGAGTAAAATAATTACATGTATTCAGCTAACGTAATAAAATATACCATCTGATTGTGTGCATAATTGAGATGCACTTGTAGGTACATGCAAATGTGCTGTGAAGCTGAATGCAGATTTACATGGCAGCATTGTAGGCTCGGTACCTGTACGTGGCACGTGCTCATTTCCATCATTAGCCGATCATATCTCACTAATTGAAACCTTTTCAAGGTAACGAAAATCTATGGGATGACCTCTGGCGCATCACAATGCCGGGAATTCAATGCTGTGACACGATGCACTCGTGACCGAACAAATACTGCAACGGGAATACTACATTTTCTATAAGCGCACTCAAAATTAATACAATGCAGTTGAAAGAAAGTAGGTGCGTAAAAAGCCATGTGAAAAGTTTCTCCGCGTAACCTGTCGAGTGGTTTTGACGTCATTTGACTTATTGCAGATAGGTTATTCAAGTAAAGCGAGCTCTACTCACGCTTTCATGCTGAGTGCTTCTGTGAGAAATGTTTGCTGTAAGAACGAAAGGTACTCCACAACAATACAGATAATAATTATTTATATTGCACGAGGGTTACTGTTATAAGCATCTTATTAGATTTCCATATAATCTAGGTAGATAATATGTTTCACTGATTTTCGAGTTAATTTATTTTCAGTGTCCACAATTTGGCGTGTATCAAAAAAATTTTTGGTACCTTCAGCATATCTCTGGTAGGTATCCATCGTTATATTTTTGACAAGAACAAAAATACTTCCTTAACAAAATGGGTCCCTTCAAGACATATTATGTAAACCCTTTTACTTCAATAAAATACCCTTCTACGTAAAATATCAAAAAGAGTTATGGCCGTTATTTACGACATATTTTTTCAGCCCGATTCCAATTAGAGACCAAAGTTAACATTTTTCGCTTTACGCGATCGTTATTTTCACCTATATTTTAATATCTACGATTTCAATTGTCATCACTGCAAACGACACATGAACCATACTGTTTGTTGTGATGCCAACTGAAATCGTAGGTAGGAAAGTAGAGATGAAAATAGCGATCGCGTATAGCGAAAAATATTGACTTTTGTCTCTAATTGGAATCGGGCTGAAAAAAGATGTCGTGTATTATGGGCTTTAAGCAAAGATATACGCCTGTTAGGGATATAATAAAAATTGCATCATTAATGTACTCAAGCTTGATTTGCAGGCAATAAATAATATTGGCATCTTATTGTTGTCCTTGAAATTATTTTTTAATTGCAGCTTTCCTTTTCAAGTCGTATAAGATAACAATCAGAATCGATGTAATTAAATAGGTAAATAAATTTATGCCCACGCAATAGACATTAAAGCGGTCGACTAACCGGAAGGTAAAGACGACGAGAAAGACCTTCACATTCGCCTGTTTACTCCCAGCATTACGTGATTCAAGATATCTTCAATAAATAGCACATTTAACATTAGCATCTGTCAGCTAAATCTTCAATGATCTTTTGATTCAGAAATCTGGTCGCTGATGCAGAAGCAATGATTAAATTAATTACTCTTTTAATCATATTATTATATTACTCTCGCGTCAACTTCTGATGTAAATGTACGAGTATGTATTCACATGACTACATTCGCGTATTTGTAAAGAGATTTGTTGCAACTCGATGTAGTAGATTCCGTAACTACTACTACAAATAATAATAATATATTATTCCAGAAGGTATGCTGGGAAGTGCAAAATAATTCATTCAATCAATAACTTTTATTTGTAAAATAAAGTTTTTGATTTACAAAAATTAACGAAACAATAGTTACGTTTTGAAAATATCAAAATACTACAATATTAGTAATTTCTTAAAATATCGGAGAACTAACACAACAACAGTAATATTGTGAAAATATTATATCACAACGATAGTAAGAATTTGAAAACGCCGTAATAGTAAGATTTATGAAATATCATACCTAATACTAACAATACAATAGTAAAATTTGGAAATATCATAAAACTAACACGACAATAGTAAGAATTTGAAAATATCAAAATACTAACACGACAATAGTATGAATTTGAAAATATGAAAATAACTCACATGACAATAATAATAATCTAAAAATATCAAAATACCAACATGACAATAGTAAGAATTTCAAAATATTAAAATACTAACCCGACAATAGTATGAATTTGAAAATATCAAAATACTAACAAGACAATAGTATGAATTTGAAAATATCGAAATACTAATATGACAATAGTAAGAATCTGAAAATATCAAAATACCAACATGACAATAGTAAGAATTTCAAAATATCAAAATACTAACCCGACAATAGTATGAATTTGAAAATATCAAAATACTAACATGACAATAGTAAGAATTTGAAAATATCATACTACTAACACAACAATAGTAAAGTTTTAAAATAGCAAAATACTAATAGCAAGAAATTGAAAATACCAGAATTAGTAGTTGCATGTAATAATAACATCGAATTCTAAGATAACCGAGAAATCGCATTTAAAGATTATTTCTTCGCTTGAGAAGTTGAAGATTAAACAATCTACCATTGAAGAAATCCTAAATTTATGATACTCCCGTTCTGGACCACCGATTTGAACTTCTCTTCTGAACTCTAGTTCGGAACATCGGTTCTTCACTCATGTTCTTAACTCAATTTCTGAACTCCAGTTTTAAACATCAGTGATCTAAATTCCGATCCTGAACTAAAGATCCAGAATTTCTTTCCCGTGCCACCCACATATGCGTCTCCATATACGTTAGAAGAAAACCATATTTTCTAACAAACTACGAAACTTGTTTTATTTCATTCTCTTCTTCCCACAAAAAAAATTGTAAACTTTTAAATTAAATTATTAAAACATTTTTTCAGGGAAAACATATACAGCCATAAAGCAAATGCATTTCCATTGTTTGGGATTAATATAAAAATCATCAATTATTCTATGTATTCTAACACACTGAGTTCCTACGAAATCACTGGAATTTAAGATTCTGATTGCGATATTTGGAGGCACTGATAACATTTACCAGCGCTAACAATTGGCCAAGTATTTCACAGACCGAATAGTAATTACTTTTCAAAGTCAAATTTTAATTGGGCAGGATGCTCCTGCTTTTGTTTTACGAAAACTGATAAAACCAGAAAGCCTTGAATTCGGTTTATTTATCAATAATAAGTGTTGCGCCATTGTGATTAAATAAACGTTTTCATTTGATATTTTTAAACGTGTTAAAAATAAAGAATTAAAATAACAAAACGTTATTTTAAAGTTCAACAATCATTTTTAAAACACTATATAATATAAAGACAAGGATACGTACCGGATTCCTTTTATATTAAGTAAGCTCTAGAACGTTGAATAAAGGTACGCGATCTCGAATTATAATCGCATCTGGTTGCGAAATAATAAAGAATCTTGTTCTGAACATCTGGAACATAGCGTCCTACAGAGTACGTAATGTTGAATACTTTGTCATTATATTATTATTTGCTAAGCGTCAGAAGATGTAGCAACCGGTCTATCCGTTTTTGGTAGCTTGTAAATCTATTCTGGCAACCAGTATGATTGTCACAGGACCATAAGAAATGCTAATCCGAAGAGTACAATGGCAAAACCCTCTGGTATCAATATAAAAGAAATGTCTCTGGAGTTCTCGATAATAATGAGTTTCTATTCTTATACGGCAAAAGACTTGAACTGCCCGAAACCAATGGTAAAAAGATATTTATTTAATGATTGTATGAGGAGTTAGCATTTCTGATTACAAACAAAATACAGCAAAAGCGATTTCAAGTGACATTTCGATTTGATTTTCTATCATTTGATGCTGAAGAGTATTTTCCACTTTAGAACGAAGTCCAAATGCACTGCAAAATAATTTATTTATCATCTGCGCCCGTAGATAGTTTTGTAATCTGCCATGAAGGTACCATAAGGCTGCACTTCTATTCAAGTTTTTTTAAAAATAATAAATTTGCTGTCGTCTTGAATTTTTATCACTGTTGACTGCAGAAGAAGATAAAATACTGACATCAATTAAATTGAAAGTCAATGTATGGCAATTGTTAATTTCACGATTTATGCACAGTAAACAGTAAGGCACCCTTGATGTGCACTTTTCACAAAAACGGCGCTGTGCAAATCATCAAAATATTATTATTATTATAGATCAACAAGATAGATTTAGTTGTAAAAATGTCATGTCTGTGAATGAGTGCATTACGTATGAGTACGCATAATAACGGCTGTCATCACGATTTGCAAATGGCTGTCGTCATTTGGCGCGAAGAAAACTCGTACAGATACTGTTACCTGTTACTCGCAAGGATATCATTAGTTGGACGAACGCCTCCCAGATTAAAAAAAGGAATTATAATAACGAGTAATGGAATAACACACGAGTTCTTACACTTTGCAATAGAAGATAGTAATAATAAATGGAAGACTAGGTAGTTAGGTTCCGTTAGACAGTTTGTTGGGATTGGAGCTTCGCTAGAGGCAGAGCGTGAAGCGAAACGCTTGCAATAAAAACAATAATTATTATTATTTCACGTTCTTTACCGAAATTATAATAATGTCACCTTCCTTACTCGTGACTATTGTGACTTGGAACTCAAACGGAAAGATTTCACTGTCTGATTCATATACGGTGATTTTATTCAAACAGTAGTTCTGCGAATGTGATTAATTGTATTTGCAGTAACTAACTGAAGTTCAACTATTTAACTGTCATTTTAACTTCTAGGCAATTCACTATAGTATCTTTTTTTAAATGTTAAAACATGATAAGTATAATTGTATCTTCCAAATACACTGCTAGATTTTTTTGCAAACACCTGATGCATGTCTCATTCTATTTTTCATCATAATTTACATTGAATGAGGGAAAAAAATATCCTCGTAGAAGATGACAATTTAAAAATGAAACAATTTATCATCATTTTCTATGATACCTATCAACAATACTGGTAAGCCTACACATAAAGATATGAAGGTTCCACGCAGCATCCCCAGATACGATAATGTGCAAATAATTTCCCAGCTTGGAGTTGTTCTCAGTTGTTATAAAAAAAATTGTTTGGAAGCAAATTCTGATGCTAACAACTACAGGTTTTTGTGCCTAGAAATATCGCTGCTGTGAGTCGTTGTAAAGACATATTTTTACGGAAATACCAATGAGTATGCATTTATGACAAGCTTTTCTCAAAACTTTAAAAATATCGTGAACAAAATAATGCACTTTCAATTTAACCTTTTTTATATCGTACAAACTCGAGATAAAACGCCTTTCGATTCTCATACTAACACAAGTGCTAAATTGATAAGTACGAACAAGATGTTGTAAATGGAAACCAGATATATGGTAGATACCGACCTCTCACTTAATTTACCGTCTAAACGTTTTTTTATTGATGGTTCGTTTATTCCCTTATCTATGAAATAACGATAATACAACCCGACGAAGGTGATGATCATCCAGCTATTATTATCCATTACTGCACAATTTGCCAACATTACGCGATCATGAAAATACAAAGGATATCCTGTTCTACATTAGACTGCTCACTGCATTTAAAAACAGGTAATTATTCTACCTTTGTAAATCTGATTTGGATTAGTGCCTGTAGAATCTTTCAGTTTTTTTTTTGGTTTGGTTTTACGTACTTACTTGTTCTAGTTATTTCCTTGTGTTTTGTTCTATTGGCTTGGTAATAATTACATTTTATTATATTATTATAAATATTAAAACAATGTGAAGTTGGCTAAGACAATATATTATTTTAAACATACAATAAACAACGTAGAGTTGTTTAAGTCTAACATGCCGTTACTTTCTTTTACCATGTTTTAAGATAAATTAGAATTTTCATTGAATAATAATATGTTTCATATATATAAACTCCACTTCCTTTGCTAATATAAACACAAACAAACCACAATAAAAAAGTTTGAAAGTGAAAACTTCTTAAGCACCGTTGTGATTTGAAACTCGATGAAAGAAAGAAAAAGCGATTTAGTCTGCGAGAGAACGAGATAGAATAATTGGTGTCCTCTTTGTGCGGTGCTTCGTAGCCTCCCCAATCTTATCTACTTATAGTTTTCAGATAGTTTTTTACTATGTTTGCAATTTTTATAATAATAAATTCCGTACTACCTAGTTCGAACAACCTAGTTGCGCCATAATTTCATCCAATTTCTGTGAAATGCATGTGTATGCACGTGCATGTGCGTAAGCGCCACCAGAATAGAATGAAAGTTGATTGGTTGTATTGTGAACGACAACGAGTATTACTGTCGAGTTTCAGGTCGATCGGATATCGGGAAACGGATAAATTTACCCTTCCAAGTTCCATGATTTGCATTAATTAATTCATTCTAACCCCTAATTTATCCTTTTTAAACATGTTTTTTTTTAATCAATTTTTTATGACTTTATTATCACTTTAAAATGTGTTGATTTGCCACTGGCATTATTTATACAAAGACGCGAATTTTCCAAAGTTCTCAAATAATAATTTCGAGCAAATCATGGTGAAACCGAGTGTGACTGTTCACCAGATGCCAGCATTAAGCATGATGTATTCGTCGCGTTGTCAGGCACTGGCACCATGATGTATAAGCGAGCCGAGTTACACAACACGGAGAACAAGAGACGGGGTAGAGCCCACGCGAGGCGATCAGATTCGGGTATCGGATCCCGAGGGCGTGCATGTCACCGTTTTATTACGCCCGGTTCGCATTCGCGCAGCTGTGACATTCTCGGGGCTTTCATGGCCGGAGTTGCCGTGGGCGATAAAATGAACAGCGATATACGCGAGACTCCGAGAACAGACGCTGGCTATAGCTTCTTGCTTCTAGCTGCTGCCTATTGTTCTAAATTCAGTCCACATTAAAACTGGCGGCAGCGTTCTTTGTTTTGAGAAACCAAATAAAAAAGCGGTGCCATCCCCAGCCATTAAGCTCGTGTGGTATACATTATACGAGCTTCTTTTTGTTTTGTCTGAGGCCGGGTGGAGAAAATTTATATTTTTAATGGCTGCCTCCTTGAAGAACGACTTTCACGTTTTGATAACTGAATAAATGCATGATGATCAAGCTAGCCAGTAGATGGTCGCTATGCATTTACTTGTTTGATACGATTTCTTGTTTTTAAGTCTGGAAAGTCGTGACAGAATGCTGTGGGCAAGGCAATATTTAATAATATTAAAAAAATTGACCATTTCATTAAATGTGGGTAGCTAGATATATATGTGCATTATATAAGGTAACATATTTCAGTGGATTTCTTAAACATAAAGTAATATTATCTAAGTTGAATATTAGTTATTAGAGCAGGGTCTAGATTTATTTCAAATGTTTGTTCGAGGGTTGCTTATACAGTCTTTAATAATTAAATTTTTATTTTGAGTATTAATAATAAATAAATAAATTTACCCACGAATAATTTTCGCCTTATAATTTGATCCTGATACTGTTTGCTTGCGGCAGAGCCATAGTTCGATATAATGAAGGATCAAACAGCTGTCACGCATAAACAAACTGCATAAATCGATAATTACAAATAAATAAATCTTAACTACAGGAATCCCGATGTTTACAGTTCTACAGATAAATGCATAAATTACACAGAAAAGGAAGAATGCGATCAGATCAGAATGTAAACGGGTTGTGCATGTTCATTATCTAACAGCCAACAAACGTTTATTTCCCTATGCAAACATGGCACCATTAGGCATTCATCCATCGTGTCATGTCCCATACTAACGCGGACATGTTGAAGTGTCTGTACTCGGTACAGATTGAAGCCGTAATGGACTGATTGTGAATGACCGACCATACTATAATATGCATAGATGAAAATCAACCACTAAACTAGCATAATCGTTTTAATTATTTTTTTTCAATTCTGGATGGTTTTCTAAGGCACCCAGTATTTTTTTTACCTAACCATGTGAATGATCAACATTCCTTATTATATTTACAAAAGCATTCCTGTTTCCAATGGAATTAGATAGAAAAAAAGCTGTCCCGTCACTAAAATAAAAGCTGTCTCGTCCAATTAAATTCCCTGTTATATTAAGAATATGTAGTTAGATGAATAAGAATCATTCTCTTCTCATTGAAATTACTAAGATATTTTATGCGCATACGTAGTAGTTACGTGTAATAAATTACGTACCTTACCACTTGTAATAAAATGTACCACGTCTAACTAAATGAATAAATAAATTCATAAACAAATAAAAATCAGTCGTGTTTCAAGACGAAGATGTTAATTTTTCTCGCTGTACACACTATAGCTAGGTACCTTTACTTTGCGCTAGGGTGGGCTTTCCCTTTTTTACATGGGTCTGAAATATTACGCATTCAAATATTGAAACTTCTTCTTCTTTATGTGCCTTATCAGGTCCCCCCGACGTTGGCGATCACTCTTGAAAAGGTCTCTCTGTATTGCGCTGCCCGGAATAGCTCCTCCACACTTCTAATGCCGGTCCACTCTCGTATGCTTCGCAGCCAAGACATTTGTCTCCTACCAGACCCTCGGCGACCCTCTATCTTGCCTTTCAATATTAAATGGAGCAAGTGATACTTCTCCCCTCGAAGTATATGACCCAGATATGAAATTTTCTTGATTTTGATTAATGTAAGCAGTTCCCTCTCTGCTCTAGCCCGCCTGAGAATTTCTATGTTGGTGATCATGTCGGTCCATGGGACCTTGTGCATTCTCCGGTGAAGCCACATTTCGAAAGCCTCTAACATGTTCATGGTATTTATTTTCAAGGTCCATGTTTCACAACCATACAGCAAGACCGACCACACATAACATTTTAGCATTCTCTGCCTTAGTTTTAAGCTTATATTGTCATTGCAGAAGAGGGATTTCATTTTTATGAATGCAGTTCTTGCTGCTTCAATTCTGCACCTAATCTCTATATCTGGATCAAGAGTCTCCGTGAGGATACTGCCGAGGTATCTGAATCTCTCCACCTTTTCGACATTACAACCATTTAACTGAATCATTGATCCAGAGTGATCTAGTCGTCCAAAAGTCATCCATTTAGTTTTATTGACGTTGATCGTTAGGCCCAGTTGCTCACCAGCATTATTAACAAGATCTAATAGGTCTTGGAGGTCACTGATACTGTCAGCTAGTAATACAGTATCATCTGCATATATTATGTTATTAATGACAACTCCGTTGATCTTGAGACCCTTCTGGGTATTACTTAGGGCTCTTTTGAAGACATAGTTGGAATAAAGATTGAAACTAACAAAGCAAAAAATATTCCAAATATGTTCTTTTATGTATATTCAATATTGCCCTTTTTTACTATCTTACTTCATTAAATATTTTTTAAAATCAATGTCACATATAATATCACATATAATATAGCATCAATCTCGAATACTGCTACACACCTTTGACGTATTTTTTAATTCCATACACAGGGAACGTTCTTGACTTACTTTAACCAATGATTTCCGATAGTATTTGGAGTAAAAAATATAATTGAAATTATGGTCTGCGGTGATATTTTTGATCTTTTTTTTCAACTTAAAACATAAAAAAAAAAATAGGTAACAGTTATAGTCGCGGTGGGGGATTGGAAGATTATTTAGCTGAGTGACCAGTAATGTCATGGAAGAAAAATATTGTTTAGTTTTAAAGAAAATAATTTAAAAAAAAGCACAAAATAAACTCACGAAGGACCAAAATTTTAATTAATAACAGATCACTTTGTATAAACCATTTTTAATAAATAATATCGACATTTGTTTCAATAACAATGTTATCTTCATCATATGTTAATAGATAGTTAATATTAACATATCCTGATGAAGATAACATTGTTATTGAAACATGTTGATATTGTTTATTAAAAAGTGGTTTATATTAAGTGATCTGTTATTAATTAAATAATAAATAATGCCACAAAGTTATTTTGCAAAGTTCGAAGAACCAAAATTTTGATTACATTTTTTAATCCAAATAATATCAGGAATCACCGGATAAAGTAAGTTAAGTACATCTTGTATATACATAATATGTATATACTTTATGAGTTGCACTAATCTCCCCACATTCCGGAATAAAATAAAATATTATTATAATCATTAAATCTAACCCTCCAATCTATTCAACTCTACCTCAACCACCAGCAAATACCTAAAATGTTGTAGTTCTTTGACCATGAATACATTAAAACACATTTTCATTGTGATTTTGGATGTAGAGAGATTTTCAACAAAACCGTGGAAAACGTGTGAAAAATTACCACAACGTGAATATAATGCAAATAAATAAATAGTTAATAATTAAGAGGAAATAATGGGACAAAACCGTGAATTTGTCATTTTTAAATAAAATTTTAGCCTTATTGACTATTTTCCACAAAAAAATATAAATTGATTTCGAAAGATTGTTCTTTTATCTGGTAAAGTTATGTTTTAAATTATGAGAAAATGTGTTTATATTTAGCATAATTAGGTTATACCGTAGGTCATTGGCAGATTTGTTCAATTTTCAATCGAAATTTTGTTAATACAACACACATTTTAAATCATATAATCGTTCAGTAAAATAAATCAATAAATTATCTGGGAAAGCTATGTTTCAGAATTTTAATTTTAGTTTCAATAAAATCATTTAAAAAAAGATCCGCGCACTTGTTTTGTGACAAAAATACTTCAGTTTGTCTATTTATTTACGGTCTTAAAAACAAATATATTAAAGTTTTTTTTACATTCTTATTTTGCTTAGACATTATTGAAAAATTATAAATACTTATGATCAAAAAATAATTACATAAAGTGCATAATTTTAATAGTTTTATCATCACGACTTTCAACATTTTTGAATGTAGTTATACTTGAATTTTGAATTAAAGCAAAAATCAATGTTGAGTTATATTTTTAAAAAGCTGGTAAGGAGAATAATTAATCTTTCTCATTGGAACCACCCGGTACGATCGTAAGAACATCTTACCATAATTAATATCCCACATACAAGCTTTGAAATAGTCTAGCCTCACCTTAGATGTCATGAATCTGAATAGTAAAAATGTGGTAATTTTTTTTTGTAATATAATATATATAACTAAATATTATCGGTCGGTTGTTACTGTATATAAAATCGGATTAAAAAGTTCGATTACAAAAAAAAAACCAGTCATTCATTAGTTCCTCGTTTAGCCACCTCCAAAGTAAAATTTGTAATACTGTACACAACTTTTGTGACCCCTCAAACAAATATACCCATAAATATATTCATATGTTGACGGCCCACCCTAGTGGTCAGTTCACATCTATTCTCGTCTGATGCACTTAATGCAGAGGTCGCCTACGTAATCCTGCAGCCTGTTTATACTTTATGAAGTACCTCGCTGTAAGTGCGTTGTGCATACAACACCACTGCACAAGTTGATAAAAGTGGTGTCAGCACGCGAACCATATTTGCACCATCTAGACTTATAAGGAGAGCTCGGGTGTGCTAACTGCTAACCAATCGCAAGTGAAAGATTTAAAAAATGAGATAAGGGCCACCAAGAAAATAATAGCAAAGATATTTTTGCTATTGGTAATTGAATTATGTTATCATATGCTTTCAACGAGAAGAACACTTTGTGATATATATTTGTGATATATGTATTCTTGTCATACAGGGTGTTAAGAGACATACTTGACTTACTTTAACCAGTGATTCCTGTCATTATTTGGAGTAAAAAATGTAAATGAAATTATGGTCTTCGGTGATATACTTTTTTTTTTACAAAAACGTAAAAATATGGTAGATGTTGGACAGTTGATGGCGGACTGAGTGACCAGTGACGACATGCGGAAGATTTTTTATTTTTTATTTTAAAGATTTTTTTTGAAAAATAACAAAAGGTCATAAAAAAGTCACCGGAGACCTTAAATTTAATTTTTATTTTTTACTCCAAAGTTTGTAAGGAATCACTCGTTAAAGTAAATCATGTAGATACGTCCTGTATATGTACCTAATGTAGTACACGTTTCAGTACACTATTAAGTACCTAGTAACTTAGACGCTTACACGGGTTTAGCATCTACCTTTGCACAGTACACGCCAAACTTTAAGACCGGCCTGAATACGGTAAGATTATTAGTGGTTAGTTATATAAATGGTTAGTTATTCATTCTTGCGAAGTTACTGACTTTACAGTAAACGTAAGCAAAAGAGAAAAATGCGTAAAAAAATACTTGCCACAGAGAAAGGCGTAGGTGGGGGGCATTCCACTTATCTGTCCTTAAATTCACCTATTATGACGATTTCTGATGAACATCAGGCCCCTATTAAAGTTTGGCGTGTATTATACCTACCCAAACTTTTTCTGCAGCAATAACAAAGCCCTAGTAAAACTTAGGTGTACAAGATTTTCGTTTAACATTTGCAGCACCTAAAATATTTATGAATTACTGTGTGAAAACAAATTTACCGCATTAAGATTCCAATTAAAATGAAAAAAGAAGTATTAATCATGTATCTTTCAATGTAATCGTAAAAATGTTAACACGTTGTCTTAGCATGCGCATTATTAACGTGGTTATAAAGCGTAAATCTGCTTGTCTTTAGCAGCAGTAACTCTGCAAAGGTGAGTTCTGGCATCATAAAATATACTGATCTATTTCGTCGAGGATTTATAGACCTGCAATTTTTGTGAAATATTGGTTACCCCCTTTTACTTTTTCACGAATTGAAAGAAACTCGTTGTAATTGATTGATTGTACTACTTATTGGAAAACTAATTGCGAAATATTTGATTGAATGCCAAACAATAAAGCACCAACGATATATCGTCGTATGTTAATTTGATCAAAAGTACAATGGGAATATACAATAAAGGCCTCACAAATAGACATGTATGGCGCGATGTGAAACTTTTACAGACATTTTAAGATACACAAGTTGGGAAATAGTGCCTACGAACAGTTGTAACAAGCATACAGAATTAGGAAGATAAATAATATGTAAAATAGATTTTTAAGACCAGTGGCGTGTCTCCCAGAAACTATGATAAATGGACACCATTAAGACAAGTAAGACATAAATGGACATCAGTAAAAATAATGCTTTTATAGTAGAAACAAGTTTCAGAAGGAAACGATAAAAAATCTATCTAATTTAGCGCTCATATTTTTATGGGTACCTACTTACTCCTTTTTAATTATATTAATCAGCTGATTTGTAATTTTTGACAATTTCATTGAGGAGGCGGGTATGGATACCACCGCCCCCCGTAAAGCATTTATTGGATAACCAACACACCTGCTACAAGTGGTTCACTGTATTTGGTGACTTAGCAGGGTTGCCCGGTTTCATAGGATGAGGTTTTGTCTAGGTCAAGACCGCCAAGACGGCGAATGCGATTGCCCACCTGCTGCATGGCGGGCCGGATCGGGAGAGACTGGTTGAGGGAGGCCTAATCTAGCCTTGCACCGTAGTGGGAGGGATGGATTCATACATCCGTCACTCCTGGACACATTGACCCCTAGATTCCTACCCACCCCTCATATTTTTTTCCTTCCCAGAACTACCTCTTCTTCCTTTAATCATTCATTCACTCTTTTATCATTCCAAAATATGACGTAGATAGGGATTTTTTTTCCACAGTGCCTACTGAACGGACCTAATGTTAAAAAATATATAACGTTTTTCTGAATGGTGGACTTTTAGCAGGGCGATATTGAGAGTACCTATAGACGACTCCGGAACGTGCCGCAAATAAACTAAATATTTATAATTTTTTTTAAATTATGTCAGTTTTTAAGACCTAGTATTGAGCCTTAATTGACTTTGGGTAAAGCTAAGATAGATCTGCGATACAAAATACGATAATAGTAATTCAGGGCTTTGTACATCATTAGTCCTTGTATTAAAGGGAATGAGCAGCGGAATGAGCAGCGGAATGAGCTTGCCCTGAGGGCAGCGTATGTATTGCCACGCCACTGGTAACGTAGTAAAATAGGTACAAGTTACATGCTGTGCATACTTTGTTGTTCTTTAAGAAATTGCAGTTAAAACGTTAATAAATGTATGCTACTCACTACCTTTAATAGACCCAGTAATTGCGAAAAGTGAGTCTCAATTTTATACGCGAAAATAACTCACGTGATTGCTATGTATTGATAGAGATAAATTGTTACATATTAGGTACCGCTCATTGGTTTAGTAACTATTTAGTTTTAAGCATTCATATTATGACGGAAATAAAATTAATATAAATAGAAAAACGGTTTGCAAACTAAAATTAACCATTTAAAGCTTTTAGCTTTACCCTAATAATTAATACATTTAAAAAAAAACACTGTTAAAAAAAAAGTTTCGGAAAGAATTTTTTTTTTCCAAGATCTGCAATGACGATCTGATGACGGTTAGGTAAATAATATCAGATCCTTGATAATATAGAGAAGAAGCAATTTTGTGATAATTAAAAATTAACTTTTGCAGACACATTACAGCGATTTAAAAAAATTAAAAACAAAAATACAGATGATTATCGCAGTATTTTTAGTGCATTTTTGAATCGGTCTCTCGGAAGTTTCTAACTCAATAAGTTTCAATAAAATAAATATATTCAAATATGTATTTTAAGAATAAATTACACCATTTGAGCTTTGTTCAAAAGGTCAAATAAACCAGACAGAGACATGAAAAAATAACGTGTTTTCGGATGCCACACCAACAATCACCATGTCATTTTGGGTCATATACAAGGTTTCCCAAGATGAAATGCATTGCCTTCGGGATGATATTACACTCACAATATTAAGAACAAGTAAAAAATGTCAACATGTGGTTGGGAAAGGAGAAAGTTTATGTTATGGTGCATCACCAAAAGGTGTCAATTTCTGATTTTTACACCAAAAATTTTTCTCGTTTTTGACAATAATGCATCTAATTTTTATTAAAAATATGTTTGCATGACATTATAATCTTTATAAGGTACATTTTATCCTATTTAAAATTGCTTTATTCATGTGTACATATGTAATCTTTACTCCGTCATATCAGTTTTTTCCCATATCGTGTGATTTAGGTAATGTTTTTAATGAACAAACATAAGATTTGCTTATTTTAAAAAGTACAAGATTTGCTTCTTTGCAATGCAGAGCTCACATTGCGTCGTGAAATGACATAATCCAAGGTTTGATAGACGAGTCACCCTGGCCAAAGATGTATCCACGGTTTCCAGAGATACTTGAAGTCGAGAAGCTTCCACTCATCACACCAGTTCTAAGCTGTGGCTGGGAATGTTGGCCCCGGAAAAATAACAAAAAAAAAACAGTCAATGGTTTTGGAGAGGAAGATCTTCAGAAGAATTTATAAAGCCATCCAAGATATTGGTTTCGAAAACGAGTTACACCTACTGTTTAAAAAGTCGTCAATAATTAAATTATAAATCTTGGGTGATTCTACTTGGTGGAGAGAAGTCTCTAGCTACTATTAGAGAGAATAGATGGTAGACCAGCGTGGATGATTCCTACAAATAAGCAGGAAGGAGATGGTAGACCAACGTGGATGATTCCTACAAATAAGCAGGATGGAGATGGTAGACCAACGTGGATGATTCCTACAAATAAGCAGGATGGAGATGGTAGACCAACGTGGATGATTCCTACAAATAAGCAGGATGGAGATGGTAGACCAACGTGGATGATTCCTACAAATAAGCAGGATGGAGATGGTAGACCAACGTGGATGATTCCTACAAATAAGCAGGACGGTGGAGTATTGGGAAATCTAAACATGAGCAGCTGGATTATGAATATGGATTCTTGGACCTAAAGAACTGCCAGTTCAGATGGAAGGAGATCAGCGGGATTTGAAGTTTTTCTTAAAGGCAATCTAGAATGTTTTTTTATCAAACACAAGTACCAACCATGCAGAAACTTGAGGACACCTTGTATAAACGCAAACCTGCAGCCACTGTATAGATAATTTCTAGAAGTGTGACTTATGCCAATTGGGAGGCGGGTAAGGGTACCGCCGCCCCAGGAACTATTTATTGGATAACCAACACCTCTGCCATAGGTCACCCCAAGTTGTTAGCTACGTTTGGTGACTTAGCAGGGGTGCCCAAGTTCACGGGGTAATGTTTGTCCAGGTCGTGGCGGCGGATGCGAATGCCCACCAGCTGCATGGCAGGTCGAATCGGGAGAGAAAGATTGAGGGAGAACCTTTGACTTCTCCAGCCGTACTCTCTCGGAACATCGACTTGCACCGCAGAGGGAGGGATGGATTAATACGTCCGTCAATCCTGGACAAACTGACCCCCAGATTAACACCCTCAATACCCTTTCTTCTTCCTTTTCTAAAAAGACCCTACCTACACAGTATCGCCAAAAATGACCTAGGCCCCGAGGGGAATTATTTTCCCTGTATGGAGCTAATTATTATTTTTTAAATTTATATAAGACCTTTGAAAAGTCAATTGATTCGATCATCTGCTCAAGAAAGGTTTTCGATAAATGAAAATGCTTCAATTTCAACAGATGTAAGGGAAAAAATAGCTTACTTCGGGTACACGAACACGCCCACGACACATTTGTATCACATTATTTCTTCATTGCCTATGGCATTTAGAATCGCCCTCTCTAATCCGCGCATTAATAATCACTCAGGCTGTAAGTATAAATTCAGTAGTCTCGTTTCAAAAGGCGATTTTTTCCTACAATGAAATCATCATTACAAAACCGGCGTCTTACGAAAATCCGTATACGCCATTGTGGTATCTCTTGCTTACCACGGTAGACCAGTTATGGTGCGCTGCGGGTAGGGGTAGGCAGAGGAAGGGGCTCCCGGTACCTACCTGGCTTTCGCAATGCAATATGCAATGGTCTGCAGGCGTGGTGGACTTGAATAAACCGAAGAAAAGGAACTAACGATGTCGTCTTCGGTGAGGTAGGAAATCAATTAAACGGACGACAATTTGACGACACCAGATAAAAAAAATAAAAGAGTTGGTTGAGTGCTTGTTGTAAGTCAATTTGTTGTTAATAGTCTTTTTAGCGACCAACAAAGAAGCTTGTCTAATAAACATAATATGGATGAAAATAAATGGTATGGAGTCAAACACTGCAGCCATAGGCATAATCCTTACCATAATTCAGAGTGCTAGACACTCACTTGAAATGGCTTTGGCAGTGTTTGGTTACCAAAACAAGATATTTTTTTTTTTTTTTATTACAGAAAATAGGTTTTTTTCTTGTTTGCATTACAACCTGCAAAGCTACTGCAAGTAGCTTGTCGGCAGGAAAATAGTGTGGACAAAAATATAGTACAGTATAAAGTCTTACAATAGAAGAAAAAAAATATTGCAATTTAATAGAATACGAGTACATAATAGATAAATAATAATAGATGGTATAAATAAGTATAAAAAAAATAAAAATATGAAGACAACGTCTAAAAAAAATTAAAAATGCACGAGGAGTCAGTTAATATAGAAAATCTGATTCCAACAGCCATGTTTTTAACAATAGTGCAAATTTAGGTGTCGAGCAACATTTTTTCAAATCATATGGCAGCATATTAAATATAAGTGGTACAATGTATTCAAAAATTCGCTGGCCATGTTTATTAGAAAATCTAGGTACTATCATACCTTCATTTTGTGTAAGCCTAGTATTGTGCACGTGATCCACCATTGTTTTGTATGGGCTATCTAGGATATGTTGCATACAGATTTTATGCCAAAAAAGAGCTCTAATAGGTAAAACATTTATGGATTTATACATTCTAGTGATATTTTGACGCTGTTCATAAACTGCTTTGCTGACGAGTAATTTGACCATGGCGTTTTGAATTGACTAAAATTCCAAAATTCCTCTCAGGGCCTATGTCATCTTTGGGGATGACGTATGTAGGATATTTTTAAGGAAAGGAAGGAGAGGAAGTTCTGAGATTGAAAAAGGTATGAGTGGTAGGTAGGAATCTGCGTGTCAGAGTGTCCAGGAGTAACGGACGTTTGATCCATCCCTCCACCTGCGGTGCAAAGCGATGGGTCGAGAGTCCGGCCATATGTAGCGAACCAATTGGGATGACTTATGGCAGAGGTGCTTATAATCCAATATATGAATGGCAATATGCGATGTCAGAAAGATAAAGCGCGTGCTTGGAACCAAAACGTACTAAATCCGTGGTGATAGTGATTTTCAATCAAATCGATATGGAAGGCATTTCAGTGGGCTTTACTGCGGGTACAGTTGTGAGCAGTTTGGATTCTTGGGCGGTATTCACATAAAAAATACTCTCTCAAGAATTGTAGCGTCGATGGTGCTTGGACCATTATTTTGTATGAGAAATGCAAAATCCTCAGGGTGATCGTACCTACTGTAACAAACAGATAGGTAAAGTATCAAAGTTCATATAATAACAAGTAGGTACTTTAGATATATTCAACAAATTCCATGTATTAGATATTCGACAAATTTAAACAAAAAAAATCTTAACTCATCTGTATAAAAATAAAATACTTACTTATATTTTATGAAAATACCCAAAATATTATAAATACGCGGCACAAAACCAAAGAACTCATACAAACACCTAAAACAAACACAACATTTGGTCAAAGAAATTTCAAAAACATTGCGTCTAAAATATATAAGAACCTACCTGACAAAACAAGACAGTCGAATAATAAACAAATACAAAATCTTGATCAAACAATGGATCATCGAAAAAGGTCGTGCAATAATTAGTGACCTCACCCAAATATTTATTTATTTATTTATATATACCTAATCCTCTATCTAATTATTGTCACCAACCTGAAATTTTTTATAAAATATTTTTGCTTTATTGAAAAATGTACGTTATTTAATATCTATTATTATTTGTAAACTAGTCTGTCTCGACATAGGATTTCCTAGTGAGACAGGCAAGGCCAAAAAAATGTAAACCTTTTTATATAGATGCACAAAATAAATAAAAATAAATAGTGTCTTTTTCAATGCATTGACTTTCAACTCTCTTTCATCAACCTAAACAAACTGGTTTTGCTACTCTGCATAAGAATAAAAATAATACAATTGTATTTAGACCAGTTGAAAGGACTGAGTCAGTCAAACTATCGATAATATATTATAATAATAATTCAATTTCATTACAATGCTATCTACGCTAAAACCCCTTCTACATAATCTCCGTTCGTATTTAAACGCATTCTTATAATACGTAGGTAATATTTAAATTTACCACTACTTGTAAGTAATGTTTGGCATGCTCTCATTCCCAAGTTCGCGTAATCAGTTGATATTAACAAGAGATAGTTTTAAAGCTTCGCCCACATGCGCCTGCGCTTAACATTGCAACAAATTAGAGAGAATGGGCCAAAACACGGTGGATTGGATTTATCACGTTGTTGGAATAAGGCTCTCGAAACCAGAACGAGGCGGAACTAGAAGCAGTGGTGACAGAGTCAACATTAAAACTTCATTGGCCCACTCTGGCAAAAAACTGAGCTGACCTTTAAATGTTTAGACTAATCGATAAATATAGTTTTGAATATCTATTCAATGAAAAAATCCGGCTATTTTGCGGTTTCTCCACCGTTTCTGGCACCCAATTAAATGAAAGGAATATCTAGAAACACGGAGATTAAATATTAGATAATGTTGTTTGTTTTCTAAATGTAGACTTGCGTATGCATCTTCTTGTAGTTTAAACAATATTTTTATGTAGGTAAAGTGTTTTGGTAAGATGTATGGCCTTGTATATAAAACAGTCTAAAAATAAAGGTTAACTTCTCAGCCTCGAACTTGGTGCACGAAGGTATTTGTTTTATTTTATTTTATTTTTAGTACGTAAGATATGCAAGAAGTACAGTATTTTGGTGCGTGAACGCTAAAAATAACAGTTTTAGAATTAACATATAGCTAATAAAATAAAAAAAAGAAAGGCATAATAATGAATATGAAAGCAAGTAAAATATACACAATATGATAACTTTTATCACTAGACAAAATTGTGTTCATGTACGGATGTAATTGACTTTGTGTGAGTGGGGAGAAATGAGCCTTTAGAGTTTACCTACCTACTCTCATTGATTAGGAAGCGAATTACTGGCTGTAACGAAACAGTGGAAAGTCGCTCAGATGAGCGGTGACTATTCGCCATTGCCTTACACTAAGCCGATTCTATCCTGAAAATAGTTATAGTAACTAATTTTAAGATACAGGTATAATATGCGATTAAGTCTCATGTCTCGGTGCGATTCAACAATTATCATCAGTATTCGCGTTTAGTATAATAATTATACATTTATAACTAAATAATAATATTAAATTATCACAAAGAGACTGATTTAGTTTAACTTGGGTTGCATTAATCGAATACTTATATGTCTCGACAGGTTGCAGGTTACAAGCCTAATATTACTGTCAAACAAGATGGACTACTTCAGATAAATCCGTACATACATGACGGCAAACCTTCACAAGTTGAAGAGCCACCTAAAGAAGGATATGAAGGTGCTTGCTTTGACAAGAAGGCCAAACCAAACCTTCATCAATGTCTCAGAGTTAATGGAGCCAAATGAACCCTCTAACCATTGCTTTTAGGCGGACCACACCAAGTGATTGGTTTTAATTTATGGGAGAGCGGAGGGCCATAAAATTATGCAAAATCGAAAGTGAAATGGGTTCAAACATCTAACTAAATATGGAAAACGCCTCACGATAATGCACTAAACATTCAATCGGGCGTAATTTGAAAATTGCCTTATTATGGTGAAACCGGATAATTATGTGAATTTTCTTAATTTTAAGCAATCAGTCAATTATACGAGGTTTCTTATGTAACCAGATAGGGATTTCCAACCTTTTTTTTAAAACAAAATCTTTAATTTTATGTCAGAAACTATTTAAAAAGTAATGTTTTTTATCATTGTAGTAACTCACAACATTATTTATTACAAACACAAACAATTTTTTTGCTGTTTCAAAACAGCTTTGAAAAGATCGATCAATTGAAAAGGATACATCAAACAATACATCATATCTCCTGATATACTCGTAGTTTTGCGAGTTAAAAATTATGGTGTGGAGCTGAAAATTCACCGCGCAAATATTGAGTTTTTGCTGACTAGGATAAACAAGTAGATTTCAGCGTTTAAAGTTTTTTTCCTTAATTAAGCGCCAGTTTATTTTGTGTGTCCTATAATCCCTAACAAGCAGTTTGTATCTCTTAATTTTCGTTTTGCAAACATAGAGCTGGGAACATTTATCCATTTATAAATGAACATAAGCCGTGGTTCTTGTATCGCTCGTAACTAATCCCGGATTATCAAACGTGTTTGGCATTGGTATTTTGTAAGGATTATTCTCCTTTGATTTTAACAACATTATAGCTTACGTACGAAGTGGGAATGATATCGATTGGTTTTGGGTTTCAATTATTAATTATAAATAATGAATTAAAGTAGATATTGAAATGTGTTCATTGACCCTTTGAGCAATCAATGTCACAGAATTCTGTTTTTGAAATGCAGAAAATAAATGTCCATAAGACATAGTTTTGAAATCATCCAACATTTCTCAGATAAACCCAAAGACGAGAGGGGTAGATATCGCCCTAATGCATTGATTTTCAAAGTGGGGGGCGCGCCCCCCTAGGGGGGCGCGAAGATATGTGGAGGAGGGCGCGGGCGCGGTCGTAGGCGGCGGTCACCACTCCGCTCTTCATTCCAAATCTTGTCAAAAACGTGCAAGCTCATCCGTCGCATTGGCTTTTCTTATAACAAGTATGTAAAAGAAATATTTTTATAATAAAACATCTAAAAATGTATTTTTGGACTTTATTACCTACCCTTATTTTATTTTACTTGCTGTTACTTGGTGGGCCCTGTGCGAGGGGAGGCGTGGGCACATTCATTTTAAGCAGTAGGGAGGCGTGATACTTATAAGTTTGGGAACCCCTGCCCTAATGAAAGCTTATCACATGAATCGAAACGTTGCATAAAATGTCTTTATCCGTGTTTGGTGACCAGATCTAAATATCCAGGTACATCCCAATATTTCTCTTCCACATCTCCACCTGTCCCTTACTCTTGCGCCTCGTAACATACCCAAAATTTGGAATGCCATAGTCTCACTGGCTTCGGTTAGCTGGCTGAATTTGGGACTCTTGTACATATTCACATTAGACCTTATCAAAATGGTAACTGAAAAATATTTTTATCACTCCAAATAACAAATAAGTTGTTATAAAGTATTTGTTCATTATTACAAGGTCTTAAATGTTTTTATTTATTAATGTATTTACTGGGTAGCTCTACCTGGATTAGTATTTTTTAATGCACCTGGAATTTCGACGTTAGTGTTCACCATACCACAGTATGAAGTCACTCTAAAGCTAATTATATTTTAATCTCATTATACAATCATTATCTAGTTCACATCATCTAGAGCTGTGTGCGAGATCAGCGGCACTGAAAAAATACGGTAAAACTAACATAAGATATTTATCTGCGTAACTATACGAGTATTATATTTTATGCGTAGGTATACAACATATCTACACACTGATGTGTGGTATAAAGTATAAACAATAAAAAATGCACGGTTTAAGAAGGTAAATTGAACCACTGAGGTGTCCTCCAGGAAACCCTATTTTAAACATTTTTTCACATTTGCACTTTTTTCTCGAGCGATTTATACTCTTAAAAGGAACGACTGCGCGGTCTTTTTAATACAGAACTTAAATTTTAATTTGAGGCCAAAATATTTTAAACTGAATAATTCTCTTTTAATCAAAAGGTTTAGTAAATATCTAGTACGGTTACTTACTACTTGGTGTTTTTCAATCATAAAATACATGTATGCCATTTTATAATCAATTATTTGTTAGTTAGCGACAATTATTTAAAAAAATTATCTTGCCTAACCTGCTTATGGAGAAGGCCGCCATATAAGTGAAACATTTTTGAAAATGGGTTTAGTATTAATTGAATAGCTACGTAAGTACTGAAGATCATCCTCTTCTCCGTGCATTCTTTTCTACAGTTTGACAACCGATGCCAAAATTCCACTGACTCTGAGCAGTTCTGACTATTGTGCGTCATCACAAAGTCAAAAGACAACGTAAGATATATTAAGATCTCCCAGCAATGATAATGTTTATGGACACCCGATTCTAGAATCCTTCATAAACTTAACACCTCAAGGATAAGACAATTTCATCAAGAGTAGATGCCTCCCCGTGTGTGGCTCCCTTACAAATTATTTGTATTAATTTTTCTCCTCAGTAGCTTGGTCGTCGTATCATGGCTAAATATAGAACGATGAGCAAAGCGGCAAACCTTCCGATTCAGGCTTTGTTATTTAAATTTCCCGTGAAGTGAACCCTTTATAACATAAAGGATCAAACACAATATTCAAACCAGTGCTTATAAACTCTGGCGTAATTTCGAGCCCTTTTATTCCCTTCGGCGTTATTAAGCAATTCGATAATAGAAACATTAAAATTTTAATGGAATTAAACCTTTTTGGAGTGATTTTGATTTACACGGCCACATGAGTCGACAGAATATTGGTAACAGCTGTAACAGAATTATGATATCATTCTTTAAAATGATGTCTTCGTCATTATAATAGCCACATTAACGTACATTTTTTGTATTTCTTGGGCATTAACTTTGTAACAATTTATAGACATTTTGTTTTTAAAAGCTCTATTTTCTAAGTACTTATAAATATATTCTATGTTACTTAAATTTTTTTAATTTTTTGCTAACCGTTTCGACACATCCGAGTCATTCACTAGCAAACTTAAAAATTCAATTCAAGTACAAAAATGATTAGATTTTATTAGGTGGGGTTAGTGGGAGGGGTGATTTTAATGGAGGTGAATAAAGGTGGGAGGAATCGATGCGTCCACAACAAATGTCCACAGAAAATAAACTTTTCAACACAAAACATTAAATTCAGGACCATGCAGTACTAAATATGTTTCACGAATAGTAGCAAAACCAACTTTTTTATTTATTTATTTATTTATTTATTTATTTATTTACGCCCTTTTTCGGGGCTTTTACAGACTTATTTATAAAAGGATATTAAAATATTATTGTTTAGAATTTAACTGACTTTTCTAATTCCCATCGACTTTACTGGCTTTTATTTCCCCTTCGACTGCAACGCACTTACGCCAGCAATTGATCCTTTAAATACCGCCCCTACCTAATGTTCGGTATGTCCATCAGAGTCATGACATCCTCTCGGGAGCTGTAACTAAAGCGGTTTTTTAAGTCTGTTGAAGAAGAAAAAGTAGCAGGGAGCCAGATCAGATGAATTCAAAGGCTGCCGGATAGTATTCGTATTGTTTTTGCTAAAAAAACTCACGTATAAGGATCGCATTGTGCGACGGTGCGTTATGGTGTTGCAAAATCCACGAGTTGTTTGCCCACAAATACGGATATTTTTTGCGATTGCTTCCCGCAAACGTCTCATAACGCCGAATAATACCCTTTTTGACTCTGTTTTTCTTGCAAGAATTCATGATGCGCAACACCGTTGTAAAGGGGAATATATGTATATTATTAAGTAAAATTCAATCGTAGATTATTCTTAGATTTTGATCGCAGCCATCATCGTCGTCATATCTCACTTGACTACAGGTGAGCGGTCAAGTGAAGAATAATTCCCCTCAACTGTGACTAGATTGTGTTTTGAATGCAATATTTATGATGGCAGCAAGTCGAACGTCTTTTTGATTAATTGACTTTCCGATGGTTGGACACCATTCAAAATCTGAATACTATCATAAATTGTTTTAACTATGTTTTATATTGAATAAGTCTGAATTTTCAATTTTTTTCTGCTTATGTTTCTCCTATTTCCACCTTCCTAACAATGTATTTTTATTTACATAGATTTTATTAAAGAAAGACAAAAGTTATGAACAACCTGAAAATATCCTATTTCTTTTAAAATCTCCTATTACCACCTGCCGAAAAATATTGCTAATGTAGAAATGGAGGTCTTGGCCATTGAATTGAATTCACGACGCCTGGGTGGGACCCAAACGCGATGCCAACTTTTTTTTTACATAAGATTAACGTAGGAGGAAAATAATTCCCTTCAGGGCCATGTCATCTTTGAGGATGCTGTGTGGGGGTTTTTTAGAAAAGGAAGGTGATAAAATTCTAGGAAAAAAAAGGAATTTTGAAAGAGACCAGGGGGCCTAGTCTCTATCTTTTATTAACCTCAGTTAGCGCGTTAATTACGTCATAAACACGTATTTTGACAGTTACGCTAATTTTGGTTCTGTCAAAATACGTGTTTGTGACGTAATTAACGCGCTAACTGAGGTTAAAAAAAGATAGAGACTAGGCCCCCTGCTGAAGAGATCAAAAGGTCTCCCTCGTCAAGTTTCTCCAGACGCTTTCACTGCCAAGGCCCGGGCAAATCTCACCCCATGAACCCGAAAGCTGCTAACCAAACGTAGCGAATCACATGGTATGACCTGACCTGGGGGCCTAGTCTCTATCTTTTATTAACCTCAGTTAGCGCGTTAATTACGTCACAAACACGTATTTTGACAGCTACGCTAATTAGAGTAACTGTCAAAATACGTGTTTGTGATGTAATTAACGCGCTAACTGAGGTTAATAAAAGATAGAGACTAGGCCCCCTGATCCAATAAATGGTTCCCGGGGTGATAGTACTCATACCTGCATCCAAAATTGACCGGCTGCGCGCTGAAAGGTATGGATTTGAGACGTTGGTTGTAAAATAAATTTTAGACCTTGGTTGTAAAATAAATTTAATCCGACTATTTTAATTGCGGAATATTGCTCGTGTTTTTAATTATTTTATCTTTTCCACAACATATAAGTTTATTTGTACAAATTTACCTTATTTTTATATGTTATCATTATTTACCCTTTTTCAAAAAATTATATATTTGTACCTACACCTACATTTTTACAATACATAATAATATACATCAAATTTCGGTCACCATCATATGGGCATGTGTCTAGCTTAGTAGTCGAAAATCATGTTAAAAAAACTTTCTTACAAAACGTTGCACGTGCCTATCTAAATATGAATAAAGAAATTTATTTTTTTACTTGAAAAAATATTTTACTTGCAAAATGGGTGTCTACATCAAATACTTTTTTTAATTTTTATATTAATTAAAAATATATACCAGAACTGCCGCTTTTTCTATGGTACAAAGTGACTACCTACAAACGGTAATAATATTATAAAGTCAGTTTGCAAAAGGTAAGTTTGAAAATTATGGACACTAGTATATCCGTTTTTCTACGTGCAAATCGTATAGAGCCGTTACTTAGACGGTATATTCATGATGCCAGACATAACATTATAATTTGATAGCATGAGTCGACATTAGTTTGAAGGAGTAGATACCTGTGCTAGGACCCAAATAATCATATTCATAACTTTTCTGAATCCTAACGCCACTTAACCTAGTTTAAAAACTATTATATATGGTGACATGTACACGGCGCAATGCTAAAATGGACCCATACAGCTTTCTTTATGAAAAAGGAAACTAAATTATATTTTCGCCTACACTTTACAATGCTAAACACTTTGTCACAGTTTGTATTTCAGATTATTAAAAAAAAACATTGTTCGCGAATAAATTTGTAAGTATTAATGATGCAGCCAAATGTGTTTTAATATTACAAGTGATTAATTTATATTATTTAGACAATATTTCAGACAGCGTTACAGTGTCCATCATCAGGGCATATGTGTAGATTGTGATGCTCTCAGTAGTTTTCGGTATACGAGAATTTATGTCTACACTAAAACTAAAAGCCTTAAACCACAATTATTATATTTTATTATTTTTTACTATATTTTATTATATTTTAGTATTACAAGTGATTTTTATTATTTATTTAGACATAGTTTCGGACAGCGTTACAGTGTCCATCATCGGGGCAGATGTGTAGATTATGGGTTCTCAATAGTTCTTGGTACATGCTAATTAATGGCTAAACTAAAACTAAACGCCGAAACCCACAATTATTATATTTTATTAAGTATTATAGGTGATTATTTTTTTTATTTAACCATAGTTTCAGACAGCGTTACAGTTGTCATAATCAGGGCAGATGTGTAGATTTTGGGGGCACAATAGTTCTTGGTACATGGTAATTGATAGCTACACTAAAACTAAATGCCTTAAACCATAATTATTATATCTAATTAAGTATACAAGTGATTTTTATTTATTTATTTAGCCATAGTTTCGGACAGCGTTACAGTGTCCGTCATCAGGGCAGATGTGTAGATTATGGGTTCTCAATAGTTCTTGGTATATAATAATTGATGGCTACACTAAAACTAAACGCCGAAAAACCACAATTATTATATTTTATTAAGTATTACAAGTGATTATTTTTTTATTTAGCCATAGTTTCGGACAGCATTACAGTGTTCATCATCAGGGCAGACGTGTGAATTGTGGTGTTCCAATAGTTCTTGGTATATGGTTATTGATGGCTACACTAAAACTAAACGCCGAAAGCCACAATTATTATATTTAACTAAATATTATAAGTGATTGTTTTTTTTATTTACCCATAGTTTCGGATAGCGTTACAGTTGTCATCATCAGGGTAGACGCGTGAATTGCGGTATTCTCAATACTTTTTGTTGTATGGTTATTGATTGCTAAACTAAAACTAAACGCTGAAAATCACAATAATTTATCTACATCATGCTATACCGGCACTAAGAGGATTATTAATGTGCGGAATACAATATCACTTCCACATACATAAACTCACACTTCACCACAATCCACACAACTGTCCTGATGATGGAAGCTGTAATGCTTTTCGAAACGATTGCTAATGAATAACGAAGCGCAACACGGCACAATTATTCAAAAGATAATCACGAAAATACTCTTATGTTTTTATTTTATTTCGAAATCTTTTTTGGTTAATCTACACACATATTCTATTGTACCTACGTATAACATCTTATATAAATATTTACGACTCTGAAGTCCCGAGAGCTCAAAAAAACCTCGTAACACATAAAAAACAATGAATAAAGAAAACTTGTTTTTAGGTAAATTTAATGTCAATCATCAATCTTGTATCACTTAAGATCAGTCATCGTTTTTATTCCATCTAAACAAATGGCAATAAGACATATTGCTGATACTAATACTATAAATTGTCTTCTTCATTAAATCACATTAAATTTATGTGCCAATCGATATCCTGAACCATGTAACTATTTGGCACATCTTTATACTATTCATTTTATTACAATAAGTGGACAAGAAACCATGTTTTATTTAATTTGCTACATGTATAAGATAAGTTATAAATTTTATGTCTCTCTTTCTGCGATGAAAAACAATGTTGTTTGGGTATCGTCTTCCCTTTTAAGACTCTTGAAGAATAAATTATTTATAATAAATTGATTTTGAAAGTCTATGGACATAAATCATTCGCTTTAGAGCGTGTGAAATTTTTTACGATCCGTGTTACTTTTCTATTTCTATTTTCGTTTGAGTCGAATTTAAAGCATAATTAAAATTAAATGATTCGAAGGAGCTGAGCTCTCAAAGCCGCTGT
The DNA here is from genome assembly GCA_917563855.2 of Limnephilus lunatus. Lineage (NCBI taxonomy): Eukaryota > Metazoa > Arthropoda > Insecta > Trichoptera > Limnephilidae > Limnephilus > Limnephilus lunatus. The sequence goes on along the minus strand of OU830598.1, from coordinate 68,459,745 downwards.
AAATATTCATATTTTTATGTGAATTCCAAACAAGGGTCCCAACTGCTCCCGTTTGGAGCCAGTGCGACTATGGCATCCATGATTGGGGTGTGTTGTGAGGCTGAAGGTAGTGAAGAAGGGAATGAGATGGGAAGAGGAAGTTCGGGAAGTACCTGGACATTCAGATCTGGTAACCAAACATAGCTTAAGCCATTTTTCGTAACGTTTTAATTCTGAATGACCGTCTTACATCACGGCGATACTGAAAGTATCTTCTATTATGGAACGTGCTACTAATATTTTAATTTTTATTTTAAATGAATTATTTGTAAAATAATAGACATAAATCAAATAAAGTTTACTTGCTTATGCCGAGATTCGAACCCACGACCTTTCTATTGCTAGTTTAGAGCCTTACCCCTCAACCAAGGCCTGAAAATGTCAGGAAATATCATGTACCACAGTGTCTGTCAATGACGACATCCACACGATAAAAAAAACTTGAAAAGACGATGAATTTGGAAGGTTGAGAATAAACTTTAAAAAATCAATTATTTCAAGTAATATTCTGAATATCGTGCTTCCACCAGGATATTACAGTAGCGATCTTGAACGTACCTACATTAAATACCAAAAGAATATGTGTCTAATCTAATGAGTGAGTTATATTCGTAGGTATCGGTACTTATCAGAAAAAAATTTATAAATACAGGAAATAATAAAGAATTTCGTATAACAATAACAATTATATTGCAATATCCTTCACTAGCGTACTTCACCTTATTAAATTACAGCCTAGAAATATTTTTTCGCCCTGTTTTGTAACCCGAGATCGTTTGGCCGTCTGTCACTGGCACGCGTGTTAAATGACATTAATGAAAATAATAATAATACGTATTATGCAAGTTGTGTGTTCGCATGAACAGTGAACCACCAGCACCGTGTGCTCTGTGCAGGTATTTCAGAGGCAAAGGTAAGGGTTAAGGTCTATGTAATATTACACCCGCGGCGCTATTTAGAGCGTGCCATTTATTGGAAGAGAAAACCTGATACTAAATCCCGTACTATATCTAAAAGATAAAATAACATGCCTTAGTGTTTAGCCGGAAATATTTTATTGTCCAAGCTGATTATTTAAAAACATAGTAATGATGTAAAACCGCTTATATTAAGAGGATATAACCAGAGAAAACCGGAAATATGTCTTTTAATTTCATGGAGTTCTACTAAATAAACTTAATAACAATAAATAAATAAAACAATAAAAAAAGTAAATATGTATGTCATTTTTAAATCAAATTTTAGGCGTATTGACTCTTTTCCAAAAAAAAATATAAATTGATTTCGAATGATTGTTCTTTTATCTAGTAAACGCATGTTTTTAATTTTGAGAAAAAATGATTATTTTTAGTTTAATAACGTTATACCATAGGTCATTGGCAGATTTGTTAATATTCAAACGAAAAATATTATTTTACAAGACATATTTCATATCATGTAATCAATCATAACTAACTAACCATCACACCGTTTCGCCGCAGGGGTAGGCAGAGGGGACGGACCACCAAACAACACGGTCTTGGCACACATTCCTTGCCTCATTCGGGTGTCCCCGACTTCTTCTATCATTCACATTTGCGTCATATATTCTCCTTACTCTCCTTTCCTCATTCATTCGCTCTACACGCCCAAACCATCGGAGCGTTCCTTTCTTGATCTTACTCATTACGCTTACATCAGCCTTGCATTATTTGCGGATCTCCACGTTTCTCACACGATCATACATGGTTTTACCACACGTACGCCTTAATCAATACATTTATCTAGTAAACGCATGTTTCAAGATTTTAATTTTTGTTCAAATAAAATCATAAAAAAAATATCCGAACACTTATTTATGACGAAAATTTCTCTATTTTGTTTATCTGTTTACTGTCTTACAAATTAATACATTTCAGATTTTTTTTTGCACATTTATTTTGCTTAGACATTATCGAAAAATTATAAAAACTTACTTACTTAAAAAGTACACAATTTTAATAGTTTTATCATCACGCCTTTCAGCATTTTTGGATGTAGGTATAAATTGAAGCAAATTTGGAATGAAAAAAAATGGATTTTGAGTTATATTTAAAAAAGCTGGTACGGAGAATAATTAATCTTTCTTATTGGAACCGCCCTGTACGATCGTAAGAACATCTTTCAACGAAATGTGGATTTTCGGCCGCTGGCTGGTTAAAGGCCCTTAACTGATTCTCATAATTAAAACTTGGGTATATACAATTGTATGAAATACCATCTATTTGGGAATTAACAAGGTTAGAAAACTTGTTTAAACAATTGCACCATCTGTGAGAGGGTTGGATTCAAACGTCTATTACTCCTAGATAAACTGCCCCAGATTACTATCCAACCTAACCCTCTCATATTTTTCTTTCCTGGAACTTTCTCTGATTCCTTTTCTAAAACGACCTTCCACACAGCATTCTAAAAGATGACATAGGTCCTGAGGGGAATTATTTTCTTCAGAGTCTCCTGTGAGGATCTAACGTTAAAAAATAATTAAATAAAAACAAATAACTTTGTAAAACGCTATTTTTTATATCAAAATTATCTCGTATTTGATAATTTTAATTAAATTAGTGGTGTTTTAAGAATTGCGTTGTTTTCATTTAATTAAAATGTTGCCACAAAGCGAATTTGCAAATATTGAAAAAAATACTTATTTAAATCACTTTTAAAATGCATAGATACATATTACCTATACACCAGTCCGTGTTAGTGTAGTACGTACATATAGGCTTTAAAGCCAGTATATTATGTCCTAAAAATAGAAGAAATTATATATATAACAAACCATAAATTCACTTTCAAAAACAAGACTTTCTTATCAGAAATTTTGTTTAAATTGATTATCTTTTTTTTATTTTCGCGGCATTCTTAATATTACACATTGAAAGATTTTAGAAGACGTTTTGATGCAATATTTAAGAATTGAATAGGTATTTATAAAATGATACTTATCTTAAGCATAGTTTTCTAAAATATAAATGACTCGTTTCTGTTTCTGGAAAATTAAATAAAGGATTTATTTGTCGTGTTAAAATTATATCAACGAGCGGTAACAACCGAAACCCAATGAATTACGAATCTACAAAAGCACGTAGGTCTGTTTGTGTTACGTTAAAGTTTTGCATCATCAGCAAAACAAGTCGAGATTTCTAACCAATTAAAGAATGAAGGCGTTTTTTATGTTAATGTATTCCACTAAAAGGAACCTCTTCTGCGATTTCACTATTCAAATTCCGCCAAACGGTATTCTAAAGAGAGAAGAAGACCTCGCGAGCGTTTTATCGTTAGGTAATCAAATTTATGTTCCTTCTTGCGATGCAAGATACCAGGCAGACTTTGAGAAAGATTTTAGCAAAGCAAATAAATAAAGGCGATTTATCGGTTCGTTCCATCCCCGGTGCATTTACATGGCTTCCACCAGAACCGAGGTTCATTCTGCTCGGCAGGTGGATTAGGCAAACACAGGTAGATTTATGAGATTTTTTAGGTTTATTCGGCAGACACAATATATATATATATATTGTTTTTTTTTTAAAGAAATACTAACATTCCCGGGTTACGAATAACCCGACAATATTTGAAAATCTCCTACTACCACCACAGTGTATCTTATTTTTGTATATTATTCGATCGTAAATGAACAAATGAAAATGTATGTAGGTACCTAACCTGCAAACGAATATATCGACGCTGGAAAGGAATAATGGCTAAAGCTTCATACAGCTAGAAAGGAAATATGTCTAAAGCGTTACACAGCTGTATGCATTTTTATTTTTAAGGTGTATGGCGCTTTAGACATTTTTCATTTCCAACGTCGATATGATTCGCCTATTGTCAACTTTATTTATAAAAAAGGCGTATTTCATAAAGATACATAGATTAATTAGACAGCCTCTATGATCGAGGGGTACAATTCTCAACTAGCAATCCGGAGGTCGCTGATTCAAAACGGTGTCCGCATTTTTTAAATTTAATTGAACTAATTTGTAACTCTCATAATATGTACAATATTTCTAAGTACTACTCTACCCTGTTGAGAGATCACCATTCAGGATTGAAATGGTTTTAGCCGTTCTTGGTGGCTAGATCCGAATATTAATATACTTCTCCTCTTCCCCATCAACTTTCCCCCCATGTTGAGGATTTCTAGGCTGGCACCAGATGGATGGGACTATTGTGCGATAATCACATTAAAATAAATATATATAGGTGTATTTATACGAGTATCTACTATCCAACTAAATTTCAGTTATCCTCATTATAAAACCTAATACAGGAAATTACGTTTTTGTATGGGTATTTTTCTAATGACGAATATAAATCAAGAAACCAAGTTCCAATCAACACGCTAAACGCTGTAGATTTTGTGTAATGGAAATAGTATTTCTTATGAAAACTTATAAAATTGCGGGTGGCTTATTGAATATAACATATGTACATTGTTTCTCCTAACATCTATGAAATTATTATATCAGTGTTATGAATTTGGGCGGGCAATGAAACAGAAAATAGTGAAGAAACGCCTTACATATAAATTCTCACTTTGAAATCACATAACAGATTAATGGATCAGCCGGCAATCGAAAGTAACAGATGTCGTTTTTAGCTTGGATATCTAGAACAAGCCGCCGAAATTCAAGCAGACCAAAAATCCGTTGATCTGATAACATGAGTCAAGCTATATGCTCCTTCTGTGAGGAGGAGAAAAATCAAAATTGAGATCTTATAGATCAAATAATCTTATAGTTTGTTATAAATATACCGGAACCAATGTAGATGATTGAAATAGCATTACTGCAGGTATTTCTGGAATTCATTAAAAAAATTATTGTTCCAACAGCGATTTATAGCTTGTGACATGGATCCTCTTAAAAGATACCAAGACAATAACTACTTGAATCAATTTAGGTATGTGTTGACATCGCGGGCTATTAACCCGGCTCACGTAAATATCATTAAAACAATATTGTTGTTGCACCGTTCGGGCTAGCTGTATATTAGTGGGTACGTGTAAATGCTTCTCAAACTCTTGAAAGTTTTACTTCCAAGAAAGCTTACCATGCATTTATCGTAATTGCACACGAGCTTAAGCTGGGAACTAATACCAATAGGATCATTTATTAAGATTATTAGCTGGTATTGTGACGGTTATAATTTGATATTTAGTGCGCGGCGCAGCGAATCCTCCAAACCTGTTCCGCAAGGGCCCCACATATCTCACATAAACAAGGTCTTCCATTATAGATCTATGTACCGTTCTTCTCCAGTTCAATAATCCCTCAGCTCTTCTAGTAATACATAGTTTGGACATTTCCCGAACGATCGGACCAGCGGTATACGGCTCACGAATGCTATAAGAGGTATCATTATACCTTATACCGAATCCAGAGAGGTAGAAGTTCCCCGGAACAATCGGTCTTTCGGCTGCGGGTTCGTGGCGTGTGTACTGATTCATCGACCTGATATAAGCTCCAAATTAAACCGTTGCCAACCGAATCTTTTTGGAGCATCTAGGTCTCACCCCACTGATTTACCCACTCAAAATCGTCAGTAAATTATTGTTATACTCCACATTAATTTTGGCGGTCCGGCCATACTAATTTGCATAATAGAATGGAGCATTGTGTTTCGTTGTGAAGCGATAACTTTAGAAGAGAAAAATTATAAGATTATAACTCCTACTAACTGTGAATATTGAATGACCTTTCACCTTCAAGAATTTTTGTACGACTAATAAATACAAAAAATAGAGAGAAAGGCGTTAGAGAAGCAGACCATATTCGGTTTCAATGAAAAAAACGAGAAACTTGCGAAAATTTTATCTCGTAAATATTTATTGCAAATCTCTAGAAGAACATTTATATAATTTGTCACACATATTCTCAAGAAATTGAGATTGAAGCAGAATGTGGGAAGTTTAACTTTTACATATGCTACAATTATAAAACATTTGGGGAAAGTTGTCTATAGCAATAAAGGTGTTGTAATCTGGATAGTATATTTTAAAAGCATTTATATTCAGCATGATATTTGATGTGAACCTAAAATGCTAACGTATTATTAATTTTTAAAATTAAAAATAATAAATATTAGAGAAGATGATAATACTAACACATCTTAACGAAACATAAAAAAGAACAAACACCGATAAAAATGTGACGGTCGCAACTGGGAATCGAACCATTGGCATTGGGAATTGTTTGAGGCGCTGTCCCAGCAAGACAGAGATCCTGGCTTTCTGACCGTTACCTTTTTATTTTTCCGTATCTTGTTCTGCTTCAAGTTTCATTTAGATTTGTTAGTATGATCTTCTACAAATATGTATTAGATTAATGGGTAAGTAAGTTGAGTAATTACGTTCAAAATTTATTAAAAAATAATTCCAATCAAATTTAATAATAAACCAATGCGCTCTACAAGCGTATAATGAAGAAACAGTCAAGCGGTGGTGAATATATCCCCCTTGCTAATAAACCTGATAAACAGCCATTTGCGATACAAAAATGGATGTTTCTCAGTCGCGTAAAATTTAAAATTCTTTTATTATTAAAAGGTGTCCCCCAGAAATTTCACACAAATACGCAAGATACTGTTAAAAGGATCAAACGACCTCGATTATTTTCTCTCGTCACGATTCTTCTTCCTCGAGTATTTTTAAAGTGTCCAATTAAAATTTACCGCAATTGAAATCCATTTCGATGAGATAACGGAAGAACCAGTTAAAAGTGTCGCTATTAACATTTAAAAAAGAAAGTCATGAACTTTAAGCCATAGTATGCAAAGGTAGATATGGTAGAAGGCAGACGAAAGTAGAAGAAGTAAAGAGTGAAGCTGCGTGTAATTTATAAATACCCCCAGAGAGCGAGAAGATTGCTACAAAGTGTAGCTTGTGAAGTGTTACAGCTGCGAAGAGCAATTAAAGCTCATTTACCTGTCCACATTTGTCATAGCCGATACTGCAAATAATCAGCTTAGGAAGGAAGAAGACGATAGGTCTATAAAAGGGCGTAAATAAATAAATAAACGGTATCCGGAAACTCGCAGTGCAAGCGAGAAACTGGTGAATCTAAATCGATCATGTGACTCAACTTTTTTGTAAATATACATTTATTGAGTAAAATGCATCGAAGCATAAAACCGGCTCCAAAAGTCTTTTAAACCAAAAAAATAATCGATATGCAAATTGAATTTTTTTGAGGTCTCTTGATACTGGTTTTATAACCATCCCTTCGTTACGTTTGATATCGCTTAGCAGTGGACCGAATAGTTGTTAAAAATCAAACTAAACGAACGGATGGTTATGAAACTGGCCCTTACTGATTTAAATTCACCCGTGTCCCCTCGTACTACAAGTTTCTATACCCCGTTTGTAAACCTTAGATAGTAGTGTATACGCCTTTTGCATGTTTTTATAGCTAGACATTAAATACAAAAATTGATATATTTATAATGTAAACTAGATTGTGTTTTACCCTCATATTGCGTCCCTCAGTTTGTTAACTGCTAGTTATCAAGCGGAAACAAAACAAACATTTTGTTTTTATTCTCCTTCTTTCTTTTCATTCTTCTTTGGCAAGCATTCTTGTAATCATGAATTTGATCGATATTATTTAATTTTAACTCTGTTTATGAAGTCCTCGACATTTTTAAGGATTCTGCTAGCATATAAACATATAGAGAGTAGAGTGACCTAAAATTCTATCAGAGGAGATGAAAGGTTAAAATTGAGTCATGAAAATCTGTATTCTGGGTCTGTAGGAGAAATAACAGGTTTGCAGAGTCCTAACCACGACGCCCTCTCGGCTTGCCGTAAAACCATGTCAGCAAAATTCGTCAAACATACAAGTTAACACGCTATATGATTCTTAAACTCTTTACCGTAACTATTAACCCCTCAGGCCTCACGCATATTTGGTCAGAGGGTCAAATTTTGCAATAAAATCCAAATAAATGGAATAGGTATTTCTGAAGATATCCGAAAACTGGACCTGTCTTTAAAAAGTGATAAAAAGTATAAAAGTGATAAAATAAGATATAAAAAATGTATATTATAAATCGGTATAAACATATAATTTTTGAAGTAATAAAATTTTACATGTAAACATAAATGGTTTTAAAAACGGCGCACCTTACGATTTTCTAACTGAAATTATTGATAACGAAAAAAAATCACTTTTTTGTCGTTTCATGTGAAAATAATATTAAATAAAGAAATATGATAAAATAGTAAAAAGCGTAGTACTTTCTCTTTCTAACATCGTGTAGATCACATTTCTAACCATGATAGTAAGGGAGATGTAACGATTTCTATAGGACCTACTATTTTTACTATTTTTTTAAAAAGAAAGACAAACATTCCCGGGTTAAGTTAAATAACCCAACAATGTTTGAAAATCTCCTACTACCACTACAGAAAGCCGAAAATGTTGCTTGTGTTGTGATGGAGGACTTAGCCAGCCGAGGTATTGAACACGCGACGCCCGGATGGGACCCAAGCGCTATATCCACTCAACCAATCCGGTTGACCGGTCGACCAACCTTTGTGTTTTGTTCCGAAAAGCGAAAAATTTAACCTGGCGTGTAAACCGCGCGTTTTGACAATCCTTAAAGATTTCTAGTCAGTAACGTCTATCGTCCACATTAAAAAAAATGCGTTTATGATTTAGAAGTTACGTTTCAGCAATGCGATAGCAGTGCTACGTTTATGGTAAACATTCATACAAATGCTGTCACTTTAAGTATAATCTACTTAACTGATCAACCATTCCAAGTCAACATTTTTAGATTTCAGTAGTTGTTAAAAAAACCACAACTTTTTCTCTGGAGATATTATGCAAACGACATGATCAAGTCCAAAGGAAGTTTCAAACATAAAAAATTTGTAAAATGATATACCACCTAAAATTTCGAGGTATTAGCGTGAAACATAGTTTCATCCTTGTCAAAATGAAAGTAAGCGATGTCATTGAAATCTTGGCCAAGCTGCCCAAATAATTGGTCTAGGTATAGGAGACCCAAAACATGCAGCAAAATAATATAAGTGGTTAACACAATCTGCCTGACCATTATATTTGACTGTGCGAAGCGAAGTTGTCCTGTATTAACTTGACAGTTTGGTATTTCTGTAAATTTGAGTGTTCCGTTTTTGATTTGAGATGGTGACCGCGTTGGATGCTACATTTTCATCCCGCCGGAGTTCGCATGAGTGTAGATCCTGCTGCAAGCCGCCAAATCGGAATAATCTATATCACTTCGGACAAATTGAGTAATTACTTATTTGAAATTAAAAAAAAAATACAAGTGTGCTAAAGTTCACACGCGGCAGAAGTGAAATTTTCAAAAAACTAAAGTAGACATGAGTGGGGCGGCCGATTATTCTATCTCATTCTCTCGCAGGCTAAATTCAATACATGTATGTGTTTGTCTCTTTTTAGTGTCGCTTTGTCGTTTCATCAAAACTTAAATCACAACGGTGCTAGAAAGTTTTCAGTTCAAAAATTAGTTTTAATATGTAAACAGGAATTATAACAAATTCACAACACAATCTCAATCAATTGCCTTGAAAAGTGAGCTCATACTCAAAGCGGCCGATCCGCGCATTTGTACGGTTGTACACAACGCCTCGGTTAGAAACAGTAAAATTGATAGTTTTTAATATTTAAAAAAAATGCCAAGGTAGGTACTAGGTACTGTACGTATGTAAGGTTTCATTATATCTCATTCTTTCGCAGGAATCCTATATACGTACCTATGTGTTCATCTCTTTTTAGTGTCACTCGTTTCCATATCATCGAGTTTCAAATCACAACGGTGCTAAAGAAGTTTTCACATATATTTGTAAGTAAAACTTCTTTACGCACGCTCGACTTGGGAGGTAAGCTGGTGAATGCATTATGAAAAGTGTGATGCGTTACTAAAACTGTGATGCGTTACGATACGTGTGATGCGAACGGTAATCGATGCGAACGGTGATCGGGCGAGGCGTACATAATGCACAACTAAGGTAAGGCGTACATACTAACCCAATGTCGTAGGTCACCCCAAGGACGTAGGTCACCCCAAGGTCGTAGGTCATCCCAATGTCGTAGGTCAGCCCAAAGTCGAAGGTCACCCCAAGGTCGTAGGTCACCCCAATGCCGTATGTCACCCCAATGTCATATGTTCTTTTATAAGTTAGTGAAGTTTTACTTCAGTCGTGTGGTCTAAAGCACACTCGTTTTTTTTGCGGGATTTCAAAATGGTGCGGGATTTACAAACCCTGATTACAATGTGTCAATGATCGTTGGGTATACTTTTCAGTATGTACTTCCTAGATGTGTGTTCAGCGATCGCACCACGCTCGCTTAGTTCGCCGGCGCCGGCAGTGTCTACCGTACCAAGTAGGAGTCCGGAGTTCATCTCGCGGTACTAGGAACTAGGAGGCGGCTCTTGGTGTGATGCGGTGTTTATCCGAGGCAGCGGAGCGCCCAGCCGCCCAGGTCCGGGCGCATGGCTCATTGCGGTTACGCCACGGAACAGATCAGCTGCATGTGTGTGGTGAGAGGTTCAAGAAACTTACCACCTTACCACTTAGAATGGTGTTACATCGTAGAATAATATTTAAATTTTATTAGATTTCTACCCTATAAGTGCATTTTTTCTGAAACTCACATTAAAAGCAGGTAACTTTATCTGTTTTTATCAAATAAAGATACAAAAAAACGAGTTTTTTTTTCATTTTTACTTTTTTTTTGGAGCCAGTTCCACGCTCGGACGCATTTAAAAGACATTAAATAGCTGATACTAACTCTTAAGCGACCATTTAAAAAAATACTTGGCGAAATTATAAAAAAATCAAAAAGTTAAGTATGCTACAAAATTGACTCCAAATGTGATGTAAATTCAGAAGTCAGTTTCCGGACACCGTGTATAAATAATGCAGCTTGACAACGACTTTACAGGCGGCCAGGATAGGAGGTAAAAAAGCAATATTTTTGTTCAGGAGTCAAAATATTTTCAAATGGCTTTCGTCAAATTATTTTTTTATGTTTTTATTTTATAAAGCAGTATACAATTTGAAAATTAATGAAAAGTGATGCACGAAACGTCATTCACAAGGTTTTGGCGTTCGTGGTCTACGAAAACCTATTCACTGACATACCCAACGCCTATGGTCAAGACTTCAAAGTTACTATCGTCATGCTGTAACTGTGTTTTTTTATTATTGTATAAAAATTGCATTCAGCTGCAATTTATTGCCCGCTAAGCTACCGCAAGTAGCTTGTCAGCAGGAGATTAGTTCCACAGATTAGTAACAACAACAAATGAAATAATCACGAACGCATTAGAGTAGCGACAACATACACATGTAACAACATATAACATACCTTTAACATTGTGATATGTAAATGTTGAAAATAATTCAGAATCAGCATTTTTATGGTGAAAAACAGTGGAATAGGAAAATACATTTTTTTTAAATATCATGAAACAGTTGAGAATGCAATACATTAGCAACATAATAACAGCAATACATTGGTATTGATACTAGCAATTTAATGCATGGTAAGAATGAGCAAAATATACATAAGGTTACTCCCTGAAGTTGTATTAACAAAACTATTTTACTACGATCAAAGATATATAACCATACCTTTGCTGAATTCAATAGCGTACACCAACTTTATACAAAGGTTTTTTTTTTCAATTCGTGAGTAATTAACGACACTTTTTTGGTTCGTGGTGCGGTCTCGGTATTGTGATACCGAAAACGGTGGAATCCGTACTTTATATGACTTTATCCATCACAGTGGAGATCCGCCTGTTGTCTGAATTCGGTGGATGGAAAAAACAACACCACATTTTATTTTGCTGCTTTTAGCATTAAATCCAATCTGCGACATCTGCTGTAATATTGCAAAAAATGTTATTGGCCTAGTTTCATTAGGAAAAAAAAATCGTCCCACACAACATGAAGGAATAGCCGTGATTCAGCCGTAACATCCTTGAGCCTACAGTAGACTAAAATGTACAGATATTTAGGAAATCCTCATCTCTGGAAACTGGTATAAAAAAATTACAATTTGGGAGGCGGGTATGGGTGCTGCCGCCCGGGAACCTTTATTGGATAACCAACACCTCTGCCATAGGTCATCCCAAGTGGTTCGCTATGTTTGGTGATTTAGCAGGGGTGCCCGGGTTCACGGGGTGAGGTTTGTCTAGGTCTTGGAGGTGGATGACCAGGACACACTGAACCTCAGATTCCTACCCACTCCTTAAACCATTTTCCTTCCCAGAACTCCCCTCTCCTTATTTATAAAAAAAACCCTCCACACAGCATCCCCAAAGATGACATAAGCCCTAAGGGAAATTATTTTCCTCAGGGCCTCCTGTGTGGAGCTCATGTAAAAAATATATATTATGTCATGTGATGATTTTGTAATGCTGCACTGAAACATTTTATTATTGGGTATTGTTATGTTCAGCTTGATTACTTTTTTCGCCTTTCGAATGCATTACAAAATTACGATATTTATAAAAAAATACGAAATTAAAAACCTGATTCATCAATAAATCACCAAAAAGTTTGTTTTCTTTTTTAGCAATGCTGTCGTCACGATATTATTAGAATCTAGAACAACATGTCAATATAAATGCCAAGGCGAAATCTTTTTAGTCACACAAAAAGTTAGTAGCACAGAATCAAATAAGAAGAAAGCCACCTAGAAACTAATAACTTTTTATTGGTTAAGCAATAAACTAACAATAACATTGTTAAATAATTCGGAAAAAAGTTGTATGAAGAAACGTAAATACTTATTTATTCATTTGTTTGACATAATATTTAACCTTTCAAAAATAAAATTAAACAATGTCGGCCTCACTGGGTAGCTCACCTGTGCTGAGGCCTCCATTTTATAAAACAAAAACAAAATAAACTAAAAATTAAAATTTATAATTAAGCTAAAATTATAGGATAAAATGAATTATTTTATTACAAAAAAAATAAATTAAAATCGGTATATATTATATATATTATGTGTTGTGTGTTTGTGAGTGATGTGTATTTTATGTTGGTTTTGAGTGTTTCGTGTAGTTGTGTTTTATTTTTATTTTGTAAAGCAATTTTGGTAATATTGTCTTTTTTGTTCTTTAATCCATTTTGTAATTTTGAGTACGAAATTATTTTTGTTTTCTTCCATTTTAATTATACTATATGCTTTTGTTGTTCTTTGTGTAGCCATTGATCAACCTGTCTGTAAATTGATCTGAATTGAGAAACAAGCGGAAAGAACAATGGATTTCTATTAGAAATTGTCTGAATTCTGACCTCGCCAACTTCCTCCAACAAGTCCTACTTTTAGCTCGAGTCTATTTTTATTTATTTTTACAAGCATTTCATTGCCAAGTCACAAACAAACAAACACAACAAGAAAATGCACTCGCAGAAACCCTAAAATATTTGAATGTAAGGTCGTAGAATAAATTGAGTTAATATTTACTTATTTAAATATACGTATTGGTGCAAATACAATATTCAGTAGACAAGCAAATATATTATATATATACATATATTTAAACACTCTTCAGGTCTTCAGTTGACCAAAGGTCAACGGACATCAAGAGGTAGCAATAGATACGATTACTGCAAATAACAATAATTGCAGTGCATTAGACAAGACATATTATTTATACGTTGATTGATCAACCTATCATTATTTCCAACATTCATACAGCAATCAAATAATCTTCAACTTGAAATTCAACACAATCAAAGCTTGTTTTTATAGATGTAAATTAACTTTGAACCCGAAGGCTTCAATGATTGACATTGAATGAAAGATACGTACACAATGCACTATTTGGATGTCAGATGAGAACCTTTTCCCCTTTGATATCATTCTCAAACGATTAAGCCGCCTCGGTAGGTTTGAATAATTTCTTGATATCGTTTAATCGTATAAAATCCCTTTACAGGAGCCGTGGTGCGTTTGACCACCCAGAATACAATTGAATACTCTACAATCACCTTATCCCGACACATAAAGAGCCGGAAAAATATGCATTTATAATCTCCAACATAACCTTAGTCGATTAATATAAAGTTGCGTCATAAAAGTTATCCACAATTTACAACATTTTGCGATAAACATAACAATTTTTTCTTCTTCATTATCGAGGTTTATGTCTCACAAATTAAGTTGCCTAATCCATTTTTAAATTGTTGTTTTATGTGACTTCCGCACAAAAAGAGCCTGGCTATCCAGATGTGGTAACTAAATACGGCTAAAGCCATTTTAAGCAATGTTTTGGTTCTTAATCGTAGTTTACTTTCAGTATCAATTTGGAGGCCGTATTGAAAGTAAACTGCTAAACCGTAATATATAAATGAATTACCTAAAGTTAAACAAAATTGGAAGTGAAGTGAAAATTTTACTAGTGCAAACCAATGAAAAATCTCGGAATATTATGATTTCACGATGTATGTAACTAAAAGTAGTTTCGAAAGGAAATTTTCAATTCGGGAGGCGGGAATGGGTACCGCCACCCAGGGAACTATTTATTGGAAAATTGGACATTCTGTAATTTTTTTTTAATTGTATTTTTAAAGCCTGGCGATTTTTTGAAAATTTCATCCCGAAAAATCAGACCATTTTTTATAAACCGGAAAGACGGGACATAATTTTATGTGTGCGAAGAAACGATAATTAGATAGCCGAAAATCATTTAAAAAAATAACGTTTTCCACACGAATAGCAATAAATTGTACGGGGTTCTCTACGTAACATCTGTAAAAACACCGCCATCTTTATCAAAAAATCAATCCAAAGGATAAGTTAGCATAGAACAAACAATAAATCTAGTGAACGTTAAACGCAAATTCAAAAATTCGCCGGAAATCAAAATGTTGCCAAATAAAAAAAAAATGAATCAGTGTTGAATTTTACAAAATTAAGGGAACATAATCGGAGACGGGACATTTTTATGTAGTGACGTCACGAGCTCAAATAATGGATTTATTTATTTAAAAATAAAAATTATACATTTCTAAAAAATTTTACTAACATTTCGTAATCTTAATAAAAAAATCTATCCACACTATTTTTCCCAAGTCGTTATGGAATCCGTACAAGTGGCCTATAAATTAAATTAGAAAGACGTCAACAATTTGCCTCTCAAATGAACACTGGTAGTAAGCTTGTGAAAAATTACGATATTTGTCAAAATTATTATAAAAATTATAAAAAAATTGGTAATGTAGTTCTAATTTCAAAAATTTAAGTATAAAAAGTAAAAAAAAAAAACTGATGAAAAATTTTCCTACAAACACAGCAAAGTCTTTTTGTGGCTCCATTTTAATTAAAAATTAATAAAATATTTAGATTTAACACCTTTTAATGTTTAAAAAACCAACACGTTTCCTAAGCAATGCTTACTTCATTAAACCATGCTAAAGTAAACATTGCTTACGAACGATGTTCGTTTTTTAAACAATAAAAGTAATTAAAACAAGTATTGCATTAATTTAAAAAAAAATCTAAATTTCGATCTTGTCAAGTCATGTTACATTACGCTTTTTTTAAATACGTAATAACTAATAAATTTAAAGATCATCCAAAAGTCTCTCCACAAAGCATCCTCCAAGATAACAAAGGCCCTAAATTATTTTCCTCAGGTCCTCGTGTGTGGAGCTAACGCAAAAAAAAACAATATATGAATAAAACCATTAATTAATGCTGCACTCAATGGCACCTTCACGCGGAGTGAGCAGAGCACATTGCGCACTACTAAAGACGTATACATTAACACACACGGATGACCCATATTTTATAAGATAGTATTTTTGTGGAAGGTTGCTTTTAATTACTGTACTGTCATTCCTTTATATTCCATTCATTGTTTTAAATACGCATATCATTAAAATGATAAATTTTAGATACAACGACGACTCACTCAGAGATCTCGTGGGAAATATCTCAAAGGAAAAATTAAGGGAAAGAGGAATATTTTTAATAATATTTAATATTTAAGTGAAAACTTCTTTAGCACCGTTGTGATTGAAAACTCGATGAAACGAAAAAAACGACACTAAAAAGAGACAAACACATACACCTATAGGATTAAGCCTGCGAGAGATAGTATAGTCGGTAAAAGGCGGATTGCAATCTTTAGAGCACTGGCCTCGGGTGGGAATGCTATCCTTGTTCTACCGGTATTATAATGGAAGATGATCCGAGGAACTAGCGTCATTGATCCCTTCGGTAGCGGTGCATAGTCGGGAAACACGCCAAACGCGTGCCCAACATTTGTACACGGTTGACATTTGTCACATGAGAACGGGTCGCTTCTTCGACTCGTTCTTGTGTTCAACAGCTCTTCTGTGGAACGATTTGCCAGCCTCTGTGTTTCCTTCTTCCTATAACATGGGTCTCTTCAAGACCAATGTTCATTTCTGCCTCTCCTCAAAAAGACCCTCCACATAGCATCCGAGATGACATAGGCCCTGAGGGAAATTATTTTCCTCAGGGCCTCCTGTGTTTTCTGAAGGTTTCACGTCTACCGCGTGTGAATTGCACACTCGGTTTTTAATAATGAGATCTTACTACCCGGCTTTGTCCGAGTTTCTTCGCCCTGTTTTCGAAATTGTTTTCCTTCCTGGCCAATAGAAAATGTGAAATTAAAAAAACTTTCGTTTTTTGTCTATTTTATTGAAATCTCTATAGCTCATGATAGAAATTATAATACAAACTGAAAAAAGTTGCATTAATCTAGAAATTCCAATCGTAATTAGCTGCGCAAATTTCACAATGCAGAGAGGTCAACGTTTAATGGTTTTGCCGCTTCTTTCAATTATACACAAAACTTGTTTTACCCATAAGTGGTAATAATTTTTTTTAGCATTTAGCTAAGTTATTTTGAATAGGTCAGCCGGAAAATAGTGACAAAAAAATGTTATTTGCGTTGAATGCAAAATTAAAAGAAATGAATGTCAGTCAAATTTTACATAAAATCGCTAACAAATTAGGTACTAAATTTACGTGGATAATAATTATTAACTCAATATTTACATTAGAACCTGTTCTGCAAATTGAATTTAATTAAAGGAGGTAATAAAAATACATTTAACCATTCAATATATAAGAGGAGGAAATTAAAGGTCATAAAACATTTTTTTCAAAAACATATCGCAAATTGACGAATATTAATTTACTGTTCTCGTACGTTACGGTGTCATGTCCAAGGGTTCGATGACCGTTGTGTTACTTATGGTACCTATTCAATCCCATAAGCAACTTAACTGCGAGCCAGTGTCGAGGACAAAGAGAAATCGAGGACAGGACTATATCAAACAGGACTACAACAATAGGAAAAATAATATAATGTGTATTTAAATCTCAACACTTTGTCTTGCTAACTTTTATGAATTCCTGCCAAAAATATAGACACAACACCACGTTCAACAACTGGGCACTATTTTCTTTTCATTCCGGTTTCTTTTTTCCGTTCCTAAATACTTTAACACTTTTCTTAATGTTAAAACATGTAATGTACCTGCTTAAGATGTACGCATTAATGATAATGCCTTTTGTCACGAGTTTCTTTGGCGTGTACGTTACGAGTGCATACAATGTAAACTGCTTTCTTCTCTACGTGTAAACATTCTCTGGAGTTATGGTTTTTTTGACCCTATGTAGAAATATCTCTTCTAAGACAAAGTTCAAAAGAAAACTTGCGTAATTATACTTTTAAAACCAATATTCCCATTTCATATCGTACCTGCTCATTAAAAAATCACTTGGTTAAAAAATATTACTTCTGAGACGGGATTTCTTTCGCTATTCGTATTATGTTTTCCTGCTATTCCTGTGCTCTTTAGGGTATCTACATCATAATCTATGTAAATACCCATGTAAGATACCTGTGTCGATAAGGCTGCTTTAAATAGTATAAGTTCGTCTTTTTATCCGGATACCCTTGCCAAACATGAAATTTAATAAGATGATTATTTAATAAAATAAGATGATCTTTCTTACTATGCATTAAATTGCAAGTATGTGATTAACTACTAATGTATTGCTGTTTTTATGTTGTATTGCTGTTTTATGTATTGCTGTTTTATGTTGCTCAACTGATATTTAAAAAAAACAATATATATTTTCCTATTCCACGTCACAATGTTGGTAGGTATGTTATATGTGTATGTGTATTTGTATATGTTGTTGCTACGCTAATGCGTTTATGATTAATTAATTTGTGGTTGTAACTAATCTGTGGAACTAATCTCCTGCTGATAAGCTACTTGCAATAGCTTAGCGGGTAATAAATTCCAATTGTATGCAATTTTTACACAATAATAATAAAATTAAAAAATGCTTTCTATAGCCAAAAATAAAAAACATTTTTTTTTTAAATATTCATTAAAATAAATTTTAGGGGTCTCCACAATTAATTTCGAAAAAAAGCGACAGTATAGACAATAATTGAAAGGCTTAAGACGAAATATGTCACTGCACGCAGTATTATGTAAATAACCCATAGATAGGTATAAACATAACCCTCTCTAGACCTTGTTAATATTGTAATTAGAGTCTTGAGTAATAACGTACTTTTTATTCTTAGACTGAATTTACAATCGTGACATAAAATGGCGCCTACAAGCGCATAACATATAATAATTTAATTGATTTTAATCTTGTGTTTAACTATATTTTGTAGAAAGTGCCTTAAATTGCCGTAAATACGAACTTCTTATATGTATAAACCCCTTCGTTTTCAATGCTGGTAGCGACCCCTAAGACCCTATTAAATATCTAAAAAAATGTTAAACTTTTTAGACATTTGAAATCATATAAAACGGTATCCCATAGATTCGAAAAAAAAACACACGTTTTTGAAGCACCCTAATGTAGGTATATTGAGTGAAATTAAATTCAAAGATTGTTTTCAACAACTTTACAAGATCTAATTGCACGATTTATAAAAAAAATTGTAGCAACATAATTTAGTTACGTATAAGTACATACACTTTTCTTTTTCGTTTTCAGATGGCGGCGGTATCTTTGCTACAGCTCTCTTCCGAAATAAGAAAGATTGGATCGCGAAGTGGATTGAATGCACAGAGATGTACAGAGTGAGGCATTGTAATGCAATGATCGAATTAATGTTTCCTAGAAGGTCGAACAATGAACCATTCGCATAAAAAGGGCGGATTGATATTGATCTAAAAAGCCATTAGGTGCATTACTTCGGGCTTCCAATTACAGCAATGATTTGCCCAATCTAGTTCAAATTAATACGGTTTATAATCAGCAGAGAAAAATGCGTTTTAGATGGTCTGTAATTATTTATTTTTAATAGTAACGGTTCCCTTGATGATTTAGATCAAAGGCCTAGTTTACTTCAATTACTGATAATAAGTGCTTTTTTATTTGCATTTATATCAAGGTGCCATCTACCTGTACCTTTACAGAGCAAAATTCCGTTATGCGATCAATAAATTGTCGTCTTATCCCACTTAAGTTGTTTTATTAGCCATTAAAATTCCGCATTACATAATATCACGTTCCAACAAATTGTGTTATTTAATATTAGTAGGAGTGGCGTGCCGTTTAGTTTTCGTTTAACTTTTTGCTTTCGGAGGCCTACAAACATTTTAATCATTTCTTCTTTTTTTGAGATGACGAACTCCCTTATTCTTTATAGTATAATAATATCTTGTATTTGGTGGCTCGAAAATGTCGTTCGAAAGTCAGAAAATCGACTAGCATACCTAGATATTATATCGACGACGTGATGACCAGTTAGACAGATTGTGTAAGGAGTCTGATGTCATCTGGAGTGAAAAACCACTGGTAAAAAGTGATGGGATTTATTGATGGGTAATCAACATTACTAACCAAGTCTTTGATTCCGAAAAATTAAAGAAAATTGCGGCACACCCTGATCAAATATGATCAAAATAATTTAAGTTTTTTACGTAAGTAATGTTTCTATGCCAAGTTCACGTCTGCGGCATCCGACACGCATTTTGACAAAGTATTTCCTTCATAAATCTTATTCCTACAATAAATAATTTTGCACTTATGAGTGCTAATTCTACATTGTCGAGAATAACAAGCAAATGTGAAGATTTATGTCCGCCTTCAAGGATAGTGAACAATGGACTTCGCACAAGGCCGCTGTAAAGGCATCAAAATCGAAATTTTATAAACATTTTGATGGCATACGAAACAATAATCTTTTACGAGAAGAATAAATCTCGCCTTCAGTAATTCGTTTTGTCTTTTATTGCGAGTGCGATTTTGCAATAAATCAGAAAATGATAATGCTCAATGTATTGCTGAATATTGTATGCATTATTGCAACTAAAAACAAGCAGTCAGATAGTTGTGTCATGAGCTCTTTGTCGATGTACAGGAGAAACTCAGTAATCGGTGAAGCGGGCTGTGGACAATGCACCAAGAAATGGAGCGGTAAATACCGTAAAAAGTGCTATATATTTATATAAAAGTGCAAGAAATGTCTTGGTGACCCCGCAAACAGAATAGAACCATATGACCAAAGGAGGACAGTGCAATATAAAAGAGATATACCGACAAATTGTGGACGTACTGACTAACGTCATCATGCTAATTCACCGCTGGGACAGGCACAAAACTTTGTTCTGCAAAACACTCCCTGTTTCTTTCACCTTTCTACATCGCCTCACGTCACTTTCTGCCATTCGGAATAAGAACATGTCCCTTCTCAAGTATTAACGCTTTTGTGCCACGTTTTACTTGGGCGACTTCTCTTCCATCTACATATATTGTAAGTCATTCCCATAGTTAGTAGTAGGATAGAATTTTGGAAAAATATTTGTACAGAACCATAGAGAATAATATTTGAACAAAAACGGGGCTATATATATATTTTTTTTTTTTTGTGAGTGGGATAACTTTAAGAAATTAAAATTCAAACCTCAAAATATAATATATAATCATTGAAGGAAGCCAATAAAAATATGCGCTAAGAAAATTAAGATACTGTTGGTTAGTCGAAAAATTAAAATACTGTTATTTGAAGTATGATACAATTAAATATGACCGATGGAGATATGATAGAATTAGCTCAGTGGTTTTGGCAGAGCTCCGGCAAGGCTTAGATCCTGGATTCAATTGTTAGATGCGACCGTATCTATTTATTATCTTTCTGTTTCAAATTTTCATTTGAGAATCGCTAATATTGCCTTCAATGATTAAACATTAAAAACAATATTATCATACGTTGTCCTTACATTCGTTCTCAATACATCTGCTCTCTTATTTGGATTAAAAAATGTCGTCACTAATCACTAAATTTTTATTTACGACTTATTATTTCTTTCATGTTTTAAGTAAAAATAAAAAATTTAAACCATCAAAATGTCACCAGAGACCAAAATTTCATTTATGTACATTTTTTTACTTCAAATAATGTCAGGAATCATTGGTCAAAAGTAAGTCAAGTACGTTCCTTAACACTCCGTATATGTTCAAACTTGTACCAACAATTCCTTTTGTGAATGTTGTTAATGTTTTTCCATTTCCCCGTTCGAAATAACATCGTTCATGCTTTATCTTATATTGTAACTGTCCAACGAATTCGTTGATGTGAAGGGTCATTCTCATTTTAATGTCATTCTGTCCTTTTCCAGGCATTATTTTTTTAAAACAGCAATTTGCTTGATTCACAATAAAAAATCCACAAATTTACAAAGCCTTGCCTTAAGAGCGTATGACCAGAGAAAACCAGAATTATGTCATTTTTATATCAGTGTTTAGACGTACTGACTCTTTTCCACAAAAAAATATAAATTGATTTCGAAAAATTGTTCTTTTGTCTAGTAAAAGTATGTTTTAAATTTTGAAAAAAAAAGTTAATTTTTATTTATTTATTTATTTATTATTGTTATACGCCCATATGGGCTTTTACATAGATTATAAGTAAGTTTTACAAAAGTTATCGAGTAAGTATTTATACCAAAGTTATAAAAGTGAAAAATTAAAAAATTGTATATACAAGAAGTTTACGAAAAATATGGCGTAAAGAAATATTTTAAACAATATAATATTTGAGTTATCGAGTTAGAATTTATAACAAAATTTATAAAAGTGAAAAATTTAAAAAAATAATTATATAAGTAGTTTTTGAAGAACATGGCGTAAAGAAATATTTTAAACAATATAATATTTGACAATAACATAATATACAACATTACAATAACACATCAAATCGTTAAATATATTAAACCCGTTACAATAATTTGTAGGATTCCACAAAGTGTTGGTTTAATTTGCATTTAAGATTATAAAGGGAATCAGCAAATATATCTATAATACCACCAAACTTGTTGCCCAAATTATGCATCCTATTGGTAAGCGAGTGTGATTGATAGTTGGTTGTGTATGTGTCGCAAAAGAATGTTGTACTTTGTCTCGTATTCCTTGTCGGTACATAGAGTTTAATAGCAGCAACGATGGCAGGGCTGTCAATAAGGTTGTTCATGACTCTGTATAATAAAATTAAATCAGAAATGGTTCTTCTGTCAGACAACGTAATTAAATTAAGTCGATACATCAAATTTACATAATTTATGTTTTCTATTGGAATTTTGAGTTTGAAATTTAAGTACCTAAGAAATTTGTGTTGAACCCGTTCTAATTTGTTAGAGTGTACTTTATAGAAAGGAGACCAAATAGGTGAATTGTATTCCACTTGGCTTCTAACTAGTGAAATGTAGAGTGTTTTCATGCAATACAAGGACTTAAAATCAGTTAGGGTTCTACAAAGGAAGCCAAGAATCTTTAAAGCCTTATTAGTTATGTCATCTATATGTGCTGTGAATGTTAAGTTTGATTCGAATATAACTCCCAAGTCACGAATTTGTGATACTGGTGTTAATTTAACATTATTTAAATTATATTCATGTAAGATATGAGAATGAGTTCTGGAAAATCGTATTACTTGACATTTCTCAATGTTCAAAAATAACATATTTTGTTCGCACCATTTAAAAAATTCATCTAAATTAGCTTGTAAAATTAGGCAATCATATATATTTCGTATTCTTTTAAACAATTTTAGATCATCTGCAAAAATTAGGACTTGTACATCTTTAAATATGTTTACAATGTCATTAATGAATATTAAGAATAGTATTGGGCCGAGGTGGGACCCTTGCGGGACACCACTTGTGGCCTCGAATACATAGGATTCTATAAAATTAATCCTAACACTAAGCACTCTATTACTGAGGTAACTGATAATCCATGTCAATAAACTACCTTTGATGCCTAACAGTCGGAGTTTGGCTATAAGAATGTGATGTCGAACCTTATCAAATGCTTTACTGAAATCGGTGTATATAGAATCCACTTGTTGTTTCAAACTAAGGGATTCGGATATGTAATTATTATAGATAGTTAAATTACTTAAGGTAGATCGACCTCTAATAAAGCCATGTTGGTTAGGAACAATAATATTGTTGATAGGTTTTACAATGGTATCTAATACTAATGACTCAAAAAGTTTGGGTAAAGCAGACATAATACAAATAGGTCTATAGTTTGATATATCGCTTTTGTCGCCTTTTTTATGAATGGGTGTTAAATAACTCTTTTTCCACAGAGCCGGAAAACAGCCAGATGCTAAGGATTTGTTAAAAAGTTTATGTAAGGGATATATCAAACTATCAATGCAAGTTATTAAAAATATGGGAGGAATACCATCCGGCCCAGCAGATTTATTACTATCTAATGCTTTTATGCTTCTTTCTATGGATTCTAATTTTATAAAACATTGGCTTAGGTTTAATGACTCTTCCACTGAAGTACTGAAGGCTGCATTGACGGGAATATCTTTGTCGTAAACACTTTTAAAAGAGTCAGCAAAAAGATTAACCATACCCTCAATACTGTCGGCACATTTTTCTTTAAAGAACATGCTATTAGGATATCCACAGTTATCTTTTCGTTGAGATTTAGTAAAATTCCAGAATTTTTTCACATTGTGATGATGTACCTCATTTTCTATTACGTTAATATAGTCACCATAGCATTTTGTTGATAATTCCTTACATTGTTTTCGTAGTTTAGTAAATGTTAAATAATCGTTAGGATTTCTGGTATGTTTATATTTTCTATGGATACATTTTTTTTATTAATTAAATTAGTTAGTTCCCTTGTAAACCATTTCGGATAATTAGATGATGTAAAGCTAACCTTGGGAACAAATTTTT
Source organism: Limnephilus lunatus (assembly GCA_917563855.2). Lineage (NCBI taxonomy): Eukaryota > Metazoa > Arthropoda > Insecta > Trichoptera > Limnephilidae > Limnephilus > Limnephilus lunatus. The sequence goes on along the minus strand of OU830598.1, from coordinate 68,435,456 downwards.
CTATAGAGGTATTTAAAATCGAGTAAAAGTATTCTAATTGATCATTTATATTATTTTCCTCATCTAAAAAGGACCAATCTGTTTGGGTAAGGTATTCAGTAATATGATGGTATTCAGCTTTGGAAAAGTTATACGATGGGGCACTTGTTTTTTTTGAAGATGTTAAAGGCCTATTTGTTATGATAATGTCCAACGGTGGGTGGTGTTGATCTAATGGTAATAATAATTCATCAGATAGCTCAACCACTATTTTCGAATCACTTGAAAACACTAAATCCAACATTCGATTGTTAAAGTTGAAAATCTTGTTTGATTGAGTTAGTCCCAAGAATAACGACATATCGCGAATTTCACTACATTTAGCACACTGTAAATCGGCTTGGTTTGTAGCAGGTCCGTTGTCATCTTGGCTGGTCCAGTTAGGAAGGTTATAATCACCAGCAATAATGAATTTTTAGTATAATAAGGTTATACCATAGGTCGTTGGCAGATTTGTAAAAATTTCAAAATAGATTTTGTATTATACAACACCCATTTCAAATCATATAATCATGCAGTAAAATAAATCAATACTTTATCTGGTACACGTGTGTTACAAAACTTTCATTTTAGTTTAAATAAAATCATTAAAAAATATATACTTACATACATGTGATTCTTGACGAAAATTGGTTCGTTTGTGTATTTATTTGCGCACTTACAGACTAATATATTCCAGATTTTTTTACATTCATATTTTGCTCAGACATTATTGAAAAATGGTAAATACTTATGATCAAAAAATAATTACAAAAAGTACATTATTTTAATAGTTTTATCTACATGCCTTTCAGCATTTTTGGATGTAGGTATAAATTAAAGCAAATTTGGAATGAAATAAAATCGATATTGAGTTAAAATTTTAAAAAGCTGGTACGGAGAGTTATTAGTCTTTCTCATTGGAACCGCCCTGTACGATCGTAAGAACATCTTTCGACGAAATGTGGATTTTCGGCCGCAGGCTGGTTAAACTCTCTTGGCAACTACTGTTATACAAATAAGTTCGGATCATGCTGCGAAGTATGCATTACTTGAGCCTACGTTTATTAAGTACATCGTTCAATTATATTGTACAAGTTCCTTATAGCAAGCTCACAAAGGAAAAGGTAGTACGATGTTTTTACGGGAATTGACCGGGAGGAGGCGAGGTTTATGGGGAACTAATTAAGCCTCCTAACCCCACCGTATTAATCGCTACCTCCATCACAATGCCTCCCAGAAGTCTAACTAGCGGAAAATAATTAATGGCACAGTTTGATGATCTCAATAGGTAACGTTTTCCGTGTGCAACACAAAACCTCGCTTATGTTTGTGCTTCCATAGTCTTCTATGCCCATGCTTTTAGCTGTACCGGGTGTCTGGAAATTCGTGGATTATCTACTACCTATTTCAATTATTTTTAATACCTCACAGATCTACTCACACTTATTAGTTGTTTTTTGGTCAGGCATTGTTTTTTTTTTTAATTATTTATATTGTGGAATGTCGTACTTCTTCTTTTCAAAATGTTCAATGTGACTAGTCGAGGGTAGTCAAAATATATGAGAGCGGTTATATTAAACCATTTTGAACTCTAATAACACATTTCTCAATGTGTGCATTATTGCACCCAACCTAACTATCGCAAGCGGTGGAAGGGAAACCTTCCATAAACTAAAGTAGACAAGAGTGGGGTGGCTACGAAGCACCGCACAACGAGAAGACCAATTATTCTCTCTCATTCTCTAGCAGGCTAAATCCTATAGATGTATGTGATTGTCGATTTTAATTTCGCTTATTCGAATATTCGATTCATCGAATTTCAAACCACAACGGTGCTAAAAAAAAATCATTTTGCTTCAAAAAGCATTTTTCACGTAGCTAATTTTTTGAAGAATTGCGGATCGCTGCCCCCAGGTTGAGAAACGATGTCGTAAGGAAAAGGCTGAATAATATTTTTCAAAATGCTGTGAGAAGAGGATGGGACTACCATGGACGGAGGCCACACAATCAGCGCAAGACAGGGACGAATGGAGACGCCTTGTCGATGCAGTGGGTCCCCGACCCGAATAGGACGTGATGAAGAAGGTGGTGATGATGATGAAAATGCTTTTAAGCTCTTTTTAAACGACTTCGAAAAGGAGGAGGTTATTAATTCGACGGTATATTTTTATTTTTTTTTATGTTTGTTACCTCAGAACTTTCGATTGGGTGAACCGATATTGATGATTCTTTTTTATTAGAAAGCTGGTGCTTTCCGTGTGGTCCCACTTTAATTTGGGCCATTTCTGACAATGGGATCTATAAGAAAACCATATATGTCTTAAATTTGCAATAAAGACAAATGGACGAATAACTCAATATTACGCCAACAGATTTCGATGATTCTTTTTTAGAAGTAAAACTTCTTTACGCACTAAAACGCTAACGCTCTTCACTAAAAAACAAAAAAACAAACAAAAAACTACTTAAAAAAATGCACTAATAAGTAAAAAAATAATTTCGCACGATTTTTATTTTTGGAGTCGGTGTCAGCCAAGATCTTCACATCTCACCTATAACTACCTATGTCTGTAGTTACCTTGGCTGACACTGACTCCAAAAATAACTATCGTACGAAATATTTTTTTTACTTTTTAGTGCATTTTATGAAGTCGTTTTTTGTTTTGTTAAAATTTTTGTTTATTTAAAATGCGTTAGTGCCGTGCTATCACGAGCATATTGCATGAATGTCCATACACCTCGTACCTTGTCAATGGCTTTACCTCAGTATCGTTTCTATTACGATGTTCGATAGTCAAGAAGGCAAGGCACATGGCTCAGATTATTACGGGCCGGGTCCATTACCGGGCTGATTAAGGTACTGTTACGTCACACACTGCGGCCACAGTGTTTTTACCGTTTCGCAGATCTCACGATTGCTTTCTCGGGCACCGTTGCGTAATCGGTTATATCAAAGAGCCCTGCTTCTATACAAAGTGGCGTGGTTTAGCCTTTGTGCTCTTGAATCGATTTGTGCTCGTAGAGGTGGAGGTCCCTGGAATTATCTCCGCGATCGGTGGACCACTAAGAGTAATGCTCTAATTTTATTGGATGACGCTGTACCTTTTGTTTATAGGTTTCCACAAACTGTTATCTATGTTGATGTAATTAATTTAACGTACCATTTTTGGTTATCGGTGCATGATTTGAAAAAATATTCAAATTCGATGAATTTTTAATTTTCAAGATTGATAAGCAGTAGGTACAGTAGGCATCAAAATTATTTTATTTAAATAATTATTTAATTTATGGTTGCAATTATTCAAAGCTTAAGTAATGGTTATTCTAAGTAATTTTTTAAAAATAAATACTTTCAGCATCACAAATCCCACAATTATTATCCCAGTACTTTTTCACGGGCAGTAAGTAGTAAATGTTTTAAAAATGTTTAGTTAATTTTCGTACTGTTAAACAAGTTTTCTGTCACTTTGACTGCTCAAAACTAAAAAGAATGTCATACCATCAAATTATTTGCCATGGAAACTTGGAAAATAAACCAAGCTTTTACACAAAAGATTACACTTTAAATTTGTATTTACAGGCGCACCCTAAGGGCCTTTAACCATCCAGCGGCCGAAAATCCGCATTTCGTCGAAAGATGTTCTTACGATGGTACAGGGCGGTTCCAATGAGAAAAAATAATTATTCTCCGTACTAGCTTTTTAAAATTATATCTCAATATCGATTTTATTTCATTCCAAATTTGCTTTAATTTATACCTACATCCAAAAATGCAAAAAGGCGTGATAATAAAACTATTGAAAGTATGTACTTTTTGTAATTATTTTTTTGTCATAAGTATTTATAATTCTTCAATAATGTCTAAGCAAAAATTATATGCAAAAAAATTTGAAATATATTAATTTGTAATACCGTAAATAGATAGACAAAATAGAGAAATTTTCGTCATAAATAAGTGTTCGTTGTTTTAAACATGCGTTTACTAGATAACGTTTCGATTTACAATCATGTGTAAAATAAGATTTTTCGTTTGAAATTTTGACAAATTTGCCAACGACCTGTGGTGTAACCTTATTATACTAAAAATTAAATTTTTTTCTCAAAATTTTAAACATGAGTTTACTAGATAAAAGAACAATCTTTCGAAATCAATTTATAATTTTTTATTGAAAAGATTCAATACGTCTAAAATTTGGTTTCAAAATGACATATTTCCGGTTTTCTCTGGTTATACCCTCTTAAAATACCCAGTTAGGCAAAAGTTTTCATTAAATGGTCAAAAGAGCGAAATATGACTAGGTATACCAAGAAGAACACATCATCATTTTGTTGAAGTATATCATGGCCAAAAGAGCGAAATATGACTAGGTATACCAAGAAGAACACATCATCATTTTGTTGAAGTATATCATGGCCAAAAGAGCGAAATATGACTAGGTATACCAAGAAGAACACATCATCATTTTGTTGAAGTATATCATGGCCAAAAGAGCGAAATATGACTAGGTATACCAAGAAGAACACATCATCATTTTGGTGAAGTATATCATGGCCAAAAGAGCGAAATATGACTAGGTATACCAAGAAGAACACATCATCATTTTGTTGAAGTATATCATGGCCAAAAGAGCGAAATATGACTAGGTATACCAAGAAGAACACATCATCATTTTGTTGAAGTATATCATGGCCAAAAGAGCGAAATATGACTAGGTATACCAAGAAGAACACATCATCATTTTGTTGACTTTTTGATGAGCTTCAAATGCCAGATATGAGGGGATATATATCGGGATAATATTTAACGCCGAAATATAAGACGCACAGATGAATCGAATGCTTTATTTTACTTGTACCTACTAGAGGTGGGTAAGTTCTGCATTTTGCCGGAAGCTTCCGAGACTTGCTTCCTTTTAAAAGTACACGGGTTCTAGGAGCAGGTCCCGGGTCCGAGTTCTTAGGTGCGGACTGAGCACTGGGTGTTGTTGCGGCGCACCGAACCGGGACGCACGGGTTCAAAGAACTCGGAGCCAGGACCTACTCGTAGAACCCGCACGGGAACTTAGAACCCCGGAGCCGGACAAGACCCGCATGAGGGCTCGGACCCGTCACCCGTGCAATGTAGGTACATTACACGGCTTTTATTGAGAATTTAAATAAGTAAATTAGCTGTTAGCTGTGATGCTTTCTTATAAACTATTATTTTATAATGCACTTCACCCTTTGATTATACCAAGATAACATGCTCTAATTAAAAACGACTCCGTGTCTAGCCAAATATTCAAAAATCTAATATACCTACTAAACAATTCCGCGTTTCCGCGAGAGCAGTATACTGTTACGTCAAGCGGTCACGCACGTCTATGTCGATCAAAGGACAGCGATCGAATGAACGCCCGGCGGCCCGGCCAATCGCAGTGACGTGGCTCAAGGAGAAGTGGTTGGCGGATCGCAAGTCGCGGGTCGCGGGGAGTGTCTTGTGGTTCACGCAGTTCCGAGGACCCGAGACTCGCGACTCGGGAGTGGAGTGGAGAGTGGAGCGTGTCGGGGACGCCGAACGGTGATTCCTAGTTCCTACTACTCAGTACTCGCGGCGAACACGGAGACGCCTGCCGGCCGTGTGAGTGGCAGGAATGTATCGTGGTTCGCGAGTCGCGGGAATGACGGGAGTGGCGTGAGAGTGGCGGGTTCTTGGTTCACGTGGCTCGGACCAAGACGCTTGGGTTTGAGCGTACTCGGCGAACTTGGGACTTGTATTCGAATGGTTAGGAAAGCCGGCGCCGGGCCGCGGCTTCGCGCTGCGGCTTTGGGTTTACTCGGACCGCCGGATTTATTTGGATGCGAGTACTGGGCCGGGTTCTCTGGGAGTAGTCTATTTGAAAAAGGAGTGGGAGTAGGAACCGCTTCTCGCAAAGGAGCGGATCACACGAGCCCATTCCAGCTGAACCGACACATCGCTAGTACCTACACCAAGTACCTATCATAGAAACAAAGCATCTGCGTCCACCTGATTTGAATTTTATTTATAATATAATTACTATAATTAGTTAATAAATAAATCAACCACTATTCTTAAATTAGTAAGCTTTGCCTGGATGGCTAATGTCAAGATAATAACAAACCTATAAATCAAAATAAAAGTAAAACCTTTTAACATTTCATCCATAGATCGAATTAATAATTACAGGGAAAGGGAAGCATTCATTGGAACACCTATTACTATTACTGAATCGATTAAAATATCACCGATACTCTCATCCCAAGAACCTAAAAATACCGCAGTTCTATTTTGAATCTGTTTGAATTGCTTCTGCCGACAGAAATGGGATTTAACAACATAATTCTAATAAAAGCTGAAGGGCACCTCTACAAAAGAACAAAAATATCATTTGCAACCTTGAAAATTTCCACACACTCAATTTACGACTGTTATTATGTGTTTGGTTTTAGTGGCAGTTTTTTGGATTAGTTGGAAGTGGTAAGCTTGAGAATAAGGGATTATGTTTGTGGTTGGAAGACAATTGAATTGACCTGAGAAGGGTCCCCCTATGAATTATGGCTTCGGGGGTGTGATGATTTTAATATTTTCCACGGACATGAATCACTTCTTCAGACGGCAGTTGAAGGTCTGTTCACACATCCTCTCAAAGTCAAGGTGATTATTTTAACAACTTGGGATGGGAAGATGTTGTTTTTGTTGTGGAATATTATCAGGGTCGGATTTAATACATTCTGCCTCCAGTACAGAAAGTATGTTTGACAGCCACCAATTCGTTGGGAACTACTTTTTAAGCCCAAGATATTCGTCAATCAACACATGCAAGTGGAATTAATGTAGGTAATACACCGTAAATAAACGAGTATAACCGTAATAAAGAAAACATGTTCTATTTTTTTTATAGTAAAACAGGTTGCATTACATTTTGATAGAACAGAAGATTTCGATATTTCTGTAAAACTGATGTACCTATTATACATATAGGTAAGTGAACTAACTAACTAACCATCACGCCGTTTCCACGCAGGGGTAGGCAGAGAGGACGGACCGCCAAACAACTCGGTCTTGGCACACACTCTTTGCCTCACTCACATTCATACATCGTCTCATACATTCTCTTCTATTATTCTGACTTTTGACATGGCCCGACTCAAGTATCTGATTCACTTGATCGTGCCATGACTTCCTCGGACGTCCACGACTTCTTCTACCATTCACATTTGCGTCGTATATTCTTCTTACACTGCTTTCTTCGTTCATTCGCTCTGCATGCCCAAACCATGTGAGGGTCCCTTTCTTAATCTTACTCATTATGCATACATCAGCCTTACATTCTTTGCGGATATCCACATTTCTCACACGATCATACATTGTTTTACCACGCATACGCCTCAGGGATCTCATTTCAACAGCATTCAGTTTAATTTCATCCTTCCTCTGCCAGTTCCATGCCTCACTGCCATACATCAGGGTAGGTACCAGGACTCCACTGTGGACTGCTAGCTTAGCTTCTTTTGACAGTTTTAATTTTTTTTTATATAGGTAAGTGGTTTGTAGAATACACGATCCTTTTATTTAGAACACATGTTTAAGGGGAAACCAGGCGGTGTTTTGTCCATACTACCATAGTTAGGTCACCCTAATTGGTTCGCTACATTTGGTGACTTAGCAGAGGTGCCGGGTTCATGGGGTGAGATTTGTCCGGTTTGGCAGTAGATACATCTGTCCATAGCTGCGGGGCAGGCCGTATCGAGGGAGACCTTTAGACCTCTCCAGCAGGTAATGTTTCATCTTAATATTTTAACGAGTGTGAACTGTGATTCACAAAAAGTGTCTTTATGCACGTAATTATTTCGAGGCGGCATCATTAGAAGGCATATATTAACAGACGTCTATTATCAGTCAGTTATTTTTTATACAAAACCCAATAATATAACTTTCTTTCAATTTACTTTATTACCTCAAAGACTTTTATTTTTATTTTTAATGACTTTTTTATTTGTTTGAAAAATAAATAAAACCATTTTACTTTATAAACAATTAGATTTGTCTAACACCCCCATTTAAAAAAATATTTATACTAACCCCACCTACGTTGATGTTCTATTTATCTCTTCTAATTTTCTTTTAAATACCATGTATATCTGTATTATGTTCGATATATTTTTATTCACCCATGAAGAAGGTTCAGGATAGATTGAAACCGATTGGATAAAGAAATAATAAAGTGGAATTGAAACAAAGTTATATTATTGTATTTATTTTAATATATATTAATTTTAAATTAGGTATTCCAAGAGAATCCGTAGACTATAATTTGTTATTAAACTGGACTAATCTCGTAAATTTATCAGATCGCAGAAAAATCTGTGATCTAATAATAATTATATAAAATAATTCACTCGGTCCTGGATACCCCTGATTTAATAGAACTAATACGATTTCATTGCCCTGGTCGCGCTAACAATAGACTCACTCTACCGTTCTACTATAATAACACACATACATTATCACATTATTACTCACCAATCAGTCGATTACACATTTTGGGAAATGAACATGCTAACATCGGCGACATTTATTTCTTAAAATTAGCGCAATATAAACATGCACTCAAAAATTATTTTTCCAAAATGTAACTTTATATACGCAATATGGACATGTTGAAATGAAATGATGATATTTCTCATTGTGTTTTTTTGTTGTGATACACAAAATGATTGTATGTTATTTTAAAATTTAAAACTACTATTATGAAATGATATTATTTTTCTTACTGTTGTACTCTATTATATGTTTATTTATAAAAGGCAGTATAGCCGTTTATGTATTTAAAATAAAATAATTATGTATTCCCACAGTGTTCGCTACATGTGAAAGTTATCTTTTATGTAAATATTTTGTCAATGCTCTTCATATACTATATGTACTCTCCTTTCAACGTCATCTCTCTTTTTTTATTCGTGTTATAATATAAAATTATTAATGGACTATTTGTCCATAAATAAATAAATAAATGTTGCGTTTTTTTTCAAATATTTTCCAACTTCACCAATATTAGATCCGGCACTGAATATTATCCGCCTATATTCAACATCTTCTGTACAAATAATAACGTCTAGACCAAATCTACATCTTTAATTAAGAACGTAAGTAAAAACTTGATAAAACAATCAATCCTCATTACACGAGACGGGAGAGTAACGATCTGAGTAATTGACTGTACATAATAATATATAAATAATCATATTTCAAAATGATGATATTGCCTGGAGAATAATCAGGAAAGATATATAAATTTTACTTTTTGCTGCGGGTAAAAAAAATCACGTCCAATTTGATGGGTTCCGCGACTTTTAATCCCGTGACAAAATATTCCCGTCAAAATATCTTACGGACCAAACGTCCCCCAACAAAACATCTACTAAAAATCTAACCCTAACCTAACATAACCTAATCTATCCTAACCTAACCTAACCTTATCTTACCTAACCTAACCTAACCAAAAAAAAAACGAGTGTGCTTTAGATCACACGACTGAAGTAAAACTTCACTAACTTACAAAAGAACATATGACATTGGGGTGACAAATAACTATGGGGTGACCTATGACCCTGGGGTGACCTACGACTGTGGGGTGACCTACGACCTTGTGGTGACTTGCGACCTCGGGGTGACCTACGACCTTGGGGTGACCTATAACCTTGGGGTGACCTATAACCTTGGGTTAGTATGTACGTCTTACCTAGTTGTGAAGTATGTAAGCCCCGCCCGATCACCGTTCGCATGGATTACCTACCGCTTGCATCACACTTTTCATAACGTATCACACTTTTCGTAACGCATTCACCAGTTTACCCCCTGCGTAAGTCGAGCGTGCGTAAAGAAGTTTTCCTTCAAAAATGGGACCAAAATAATACAGACATCCTCTAAAGACAATAAATTATTATAAAAAAAATGGGACAAAAATAATACAGACATCCTGTAAAGACAATAAATTATTGTTCAAAAATAGTAAAATGGGACTAAAATAGTACAGATATCCTTTAAAGTTAGATTAGGTTTTAGTAGATATTTTATCGGAGGATGTTTTATCTGTAGGATATTTGGTCGGGGATATTTTGTCGCGGGATGAATCGCGCATTACCAGTTGGATGACGCATCTCTAGTGTAAAAAAAACTAAAATTAACATACCACGTTGTCTGTGAACCGTCTTTCTACCCATATAATTTTTATAGGGATTTAAATTTTGACTTGAGGTGTCAGCCTGATATCATGATTCAACAGTAGACATAGCAAAACCTCGACCCCTGTAATGTTTTGATAGATAGATGAAGTTTTTTAAAGAAAAAAAACTGAACAATAGCTACAACTGATTTGAACCATTGATTGTGTATTAGTTGACGAGAGTGATGTGTTATTATACCAATACTTTTTTTTATACATCGGCTATGAATAGGGTTAAAAACCGCCGGTATTAATTGTTTGTGTTGTAAATATTAAAAATTGTAGTAAATATTTTTTTTTACAAAAAATTAAAAGTGTAATAAACCATGAAAAACAATTATTTCTTTAAGTCATCAAGTTTTTTTAAAATTAAAAATTGAAAACAAATTAAAATTATAAATAATATTCAAACATTTTATAAATAATCTAATAAATATACGTAAGCATTGGTTGTTGAAAAATAGTTTCCCTCAGGGTCTATTTCATCTTTCGAGAAGCTGTGTTTTTGAGGAAAGAAAGGATTGAACATGGGTGTTGAAGGGATTCATGTTACACACTGGCCGACAAATCATTCCACAGCCGAGCTATGGAACTCAAGAAAGAGTCGTAGAAGCGACCCGTTCTCATGTAACCAGTGTCAACCGTGTACAACATTACAAATGTAAATATCGTACAAATTCTGCTAGAACTTTTCATGTTAAAAGTTACTCTAACGATGGTATTTATGCGCTTTCATTATTTGCAAGTCCAAGTTCAAACCAAGTTTAGGAGGGAGGAAGGTGAAGCTATAGTGTGGAGTGGCCTTGTGTAAAAAATACTCGAAGCGCTGCAGTAGCGCGGGAGCCCAAATAGTCCTTAATGCGTTAATTTATTGTAATCTCAGAATGAGGATTCAAGGTTCTGTGTATTTGATAGGCTTAATAAATGGTAACTCGAGTTACGAAATATTAAAAAAAGAAACTTATTTACGACGTCCTGGATTGGTCACCGTGTTTCAAGGATTTAAAACCTTCGAAGGCAGCGGCAATAAAATGAATGTTACAGGGTAGTAAAAAATGGATTCTCTTATTAATTCCTTAAATATATGGTATGGTCTGAGCTTAAGATTAATCTCGGAGGGATTTTATTACACCAGCAGTTGAATTGTAAACCCACAGACCTTTATTTCTTTTTACAGAACCAAGTGCACTCTGTCGTCGACTTACGTAAGAATGATTTATATTATCACAGTCCGGGAATGTCGATATTTTTTTATTCCAGGAAAGCTGATATCATAAAAGGGTCGACCGAAACATGGAAAAAAGATGTCGAGAAAGACATTTACCGACAAGCGGTGCTCGTATTTTACATTCTATAAACCGGAACGCACTACCAACCCAAACTCTCCACTCTTTACATTATACTCGTATTGCCTTCCTATAAAACTCTTTTTTTACCGTGGTGGCCTTACTCACATATCAAAAAAAATCCAGTTTCGACTGGCGATTCAGGATCTACAAGGATCACCTTAAGAATAAACTAATTTTTGAACGTCATCCAGCAGAAGTGGTATCACCCATAGATAACGAAAAACTCGCTAATTTAGGGTTGAGGATAATTCCGTATCCTTAAATAAAACTGAAATCGCCCCTAGGATATCTTTTCAAATACGAGGTCTCGTATCGGAACTCAATTTTGTATAATTTACGGATGGAAACAAAGTGGCTGGGATACCATTCCACAAATCTCTGATAGAATCCAAGACGATAAAAGACTAAATGGTTTTTTGGGAAATATTTGAAAATTTACAAATTTGACGACAAAAAGATTGTAGTAGTAGGTAAAGTTCATTTACAAATCACGCGATTGAATTTTTGGTCATACTTCTAAACGAATTAAATAACAAAATAACATGCACTGCCGTTCATTATTCCAACGGATATGCAACGATAGAACAATAAAAAAATGCAAAATAAATTTTAAAAATTGCAATGTTACAATAATAATATCGTATTATCAGAAGGAAATTATTAAAATAATAACATTGAAGATGAGAATGACGGGGCCAGATCCACAGTTGTCAAATTGCTGCCAATTAAAATGAGATATCCTTGAAACTCGGCAGCAAGGTTATTATAGAAACAATAAAATAATAAAAAAAACCTTATGTGAGGTAATTAGGCTATTTTTACTTGTAACGCTTTACTGCTGGGAATATCCTAACGAATAAATTCTCCGACCCATCAATGACTCAGTTATTATTGGGATAAGTGTTCTCACAATCGACTTTGAATTGGAGTAGGTACGAGTATGTGTTTGATAGATTATCGGTGAACGTTCACGCTACATTAAAAAGGTAGTTAGGCGCATTCCACGAGAATGGACGAGCTTAAAAAGCTAATAGAAAATTAAAGTTTGTATGCACATGCGCAAGCTCGGGGCATCGCTCGCTTTGTTTGAGCCCTACGAGCGGTGGATACGGAATGTTACTTACTTATTAGGTAGTGAGGTCGTCATCTCATTAATATAAAATATATACGAGTAAAAAAATGACGCAATAAAAACATCATGTTTATAGTAACATTTTTGGGAAAAAATTCTTATGATAATTCTTAGGTAAATGAACAAGAAATCAATGTCATAATCTAATATAACTAATAACTAGTACCTAACTAACAAAGTATTCATGGCGATCACGACGATTTCTCAAGCTGGGTATTTTTTTTATATTTATATATTTTTATTTTTATTTATCTAGCTATATACAGTACCTATGTTTACATTGGGGTTTTCGATGCCTGCCTCACTGGGATATACTCACTCTGATACACATTAGCTCCACACAGGAGGCCATGAGGAAAAAATATATCTCAGGCCCTGTGTCATCTTTGAGGATGCTGTGTGGAGGGTCTTTTTAGGGAAAGGAAGGGGAGGAAGTTCGGAAGGAAGTACAGGAGTGACGGACGTATGAATCCACCCTCCCCCAATGATGCAAGGCGATGGGTCGAGAGGATCCGGCTGGAGAGGTCTACGTTAAGTCTCCCTCAACCAAACTCGGGGTGACCTAGGCAGAGACGTTAATTACCTCATAAATGGTTCCCAGGGCGGCGGTACCCATACCTGACTCCCAAATTGACAATGCCGCTTGTGGTTGCTTAGTTCCTTTTCCATAATTTGTCGGTCGACTTGCATCTCAGTTCGCAAATAGATGCACAACATTATGCCCTTACCTACTTTTAAAGCAAGTTCCAATGATTAAGGTGGATGTTTTAAAAGACAATAACTTGCAATGATCAATAACGTATGTATAGAATGTACTTCCATATAACTTAGTAGCAAGTGGTGACAGTCAATAAGTCCCTAGAATATGTAAGAAAACATACTTAAAGAAATTCATCTTGAAAACCTACCTAGGCAAGTAGTTCAAATCTATCAGAATTTTGAAGCAAAAACCGACTTTTGTTATCACGATACAAGATTTACAGTAATTTAACAAAATATTAATCTATAAATAGTCAGTCATTTCAACTTTTTAATGTGAAGTTAATTCTGCATTAAGAGATTAATTTCTTCTATACATACTCAATAGATTCTAGTAAGCTTTCATTGGTCGTAGGGTCTCTCGCACACACCTTGCCTGTTTTGGTTCTACATGCGTTTTTAGCATTTAAACAATTTTCGTTGTTATGTTTACAAATGGGGCAGCATTTAAAAATCAGCAGTAAAAATCAATCATCACCACCCCACGACATCTCTATTGGTTTATTCAAAAACACGATTGAAGGGATGGGGTGTGAAAAAACACAATCAATAACCCAACAATGGCCGATGAAGTGATAGATATTGATAGACTGGTTGCTTATCCGTTTTTTCATCATGTCGGACACAGCAAGTGGATGCGTAGAACCAGCGAAGAAGTGTGTGACGAATGCCGATTTGAATGGACCCTACCTGAAGTGGATAAATGCCCTCTTGACTTATAAAATACACATGTTGTGACTTGACAACCCTGACGGGCGGCAGGTAGGCCCGAGTCAGGGCTGCCGCACGGAGGGATGGGGCGGTACTGTTCCCGCCCTCTGATGGATGTTTCTGACAGTGGCAGAACAAAAATGTTGTACACTCGTAATATAAAAAAACGGACTCTCTTAAATACGCCATTTTTTTCTCGATATTAGGTTTATGTTTAATTTTTTTTTTAAATATCTCTCCCACGCTTAAAAGAAAAAAAATATTGATCTAGACTATCGTAAACGTTAGAAAACTTCTTTTGTCAAACATAAATGTACTAGTATATACATTGTGTAGGAATCTATGTGCATGATGTAGACTAAATGTTTCCTTACTTCTACATAAATAAATCTTTTATCTAAGCCCCTTATTGATTTTTTTTTAAAGAATGTATCGGCGACTAAAGTTTTTTTTTCAATTTTATTAATTTTTTATTTTATTTATGTTAAATGATGTTTTTAAGTTTATTAGCTCCATCCTACATGTGACGCCTTGAAAAAATCCCTCAGGGCCTCTGTTATCTTTGGGTAAGCTGTGTAGATGGTCTTTTTATGGAAAGGAATGAGAGAATGTGCTGGGAAGGAAAAGGGTATGAGCGGTGCGTAGGAATCTGGGGTCAATGTGTCCAGAAGTGACGGACGTATGAATCCACCACAAATATAAAAAGAAAGAGTCCGGCTGGTGGGGTCAAATAGTCTCCCTCAACCCGTATCTCCCAAACGCATCCACCGCCAAGACCTAGACAAATCTCACCCCATTAACCAGGGCACCCCTGTTAAATCACCAAACGTAACGAACCACTTGGAGAGACCTATTGTCGAAGTATTGGTTATCCAATACATGGTTGCCGGGGCGGCGGTATCAAACCCACCACCCAAATTAAAATTTAGGTGAATAGCAACAAAAATATATTAAAAACACGTGTAAAGCAGCCATAACTACATATACATATATGAAATCTATTAAATTGCTTACATATTATATTTCTAAGTTGTAAAAAAAGGGCGCCAAAAAGACAAAAGTGAAAATTTGAATGAAAAAAAAATAGCACAAATAAGAGAGATGTATTATTTCAAATCACTGTTACCCTCAACATATGTTTTGAATAGCTGTGGCGTAATAATGTAATTAATTTTTTATTTTTTTTAAGTATTGCAATATATTCCTTTTTATGGGGGTCCGGTGGCACGACATGGTTCCGCCACTGGCAGCAATCCCGGATAGGTATCATAGAAAAAACGTCTCGATCTTTCCACCGCATTCGTCGGAGTGCATTGGTCCCAGCGAGCCGAATACAAAATACAAAAATATGATGACGATTATCGGACTTCATAATACTTAAAAAACGCTTTGTTGGGATGAAAGCCACAGTTTTTTTAAGCGTGTTCTCACCCCGCGGGGTATTGTGTATACCGACCGAGGTATCAACCGTACTCGGCAGGTACTAACAAACATTGTGGAACATCCCTTTCGATCCCTCTATTACGCTTAATAAATAAATGGAAAAAATGTTGATTCAGGACGTGGCGTGCGTTGTCGTATCAAAATAAATACTTTTTTGTGTTTAAAAACTGTATTAAAGCCATATTTTTTTAGAACATTTCGGTAGATAGGTACTTAGATGGCGATATGCAGAGTGAGTTTTGTAATTTTTGTAAGTTTCTTCTGGAAAAAATTACGATAAGGCTTTTTTTATACGGCAGTAATTTTCCCCTTCTATATACGGTGAGGAAACTTTGACACTAAGAGTCATCATCAGCAAAGAGGAAACGACTCCAGAAGAATTCAAACGCAACTGTTAAAGTAAAGAGTTTGGTTAAATCTGAAGGCTTTTCAAAACGTTGCCAAAACTTATACAAACGATGTGACTTTGTTAAGAAAATGACCTGACCTGAATTTAAGCTTGAATTTCAAGAAGATTGTCTTCTTTTCATATAAAATGCTTGGAATCGCGTTTTTGCGGATTTACCCAGTTAAATCAATGACAAAACTTTGTTTTTGTTCTCCTGCCACATTAACAAGGGCCAAAATAACGCGCTGTTATCTACATCATACAATACATATACAAATAAAGTAAGTACTATTTTAGTCTCGCTTGATTTGTTCCCAAGTTTCCAATTTGGGAGGTGTTATGTGTACCGTCGTCGCCCGGGGAATTATTAATTAGATAATCAACACCTGCGCCATAAGTCACCCCAAGTGGTTCGCTACATTTGCGGTTTCGGCTACATCGGGTGAGTTGTGTTCAGGTCTTGGTGGGGGATGCTTCCCAGAACTTCCTCTCCTTCTTTTACTTAAAAAGACCCTCCACACAGCATTATCAATTATGACATACCTAGGTCCTGAGGGAAATTATTTTGCTCATCGGCCTCCTGTGTGTCAACTTGCAGTTTTTATTATTAATTATTTTTAATGATTTTATATGCGATTTATTTATTGATTTTGTAATACTTAAAATTATCTATTTTAAATAAAATTTGAATGTTCTCTGTGTTGTGAGAAATTCGCCTCAGGAAACATAAGATCGTTATTGTTTATCAATTTGATCCAACTTGAACCTTGGCTTAATACCAACAAAATAGACCTCGTAATTCCTAGTTTCTTGGGAACCTGGTAGATTCCTCGTGGTCGTAACGGGAGGTGATGACTGATTTCCCGGCAAACTACTCGGGTAAATAAATCACTCGGAACTGTCCACGACTAACTGACGAACAGGGAAATGAAGAAGAGTATAACCTGCGTAGAACTTGTCAGAAAAAGAACGGAATCACCATTCTTGGATTATCAGAAGATGGTTGTAAATTTAATGGGCTATTTCCACAAACGAGGGATTCTGTTGAAAATGTACGGAATATTTAAAGATAATTTTTCTGATTTTAGCCATCCTACTAAAATCTTTGTTTTTTATGTTTAAAAACGATCTGAAACTGATAAAATCAAAACGGCCCGTGGTTGGCAAATGGTTTTGTGACGTGACAAGCGTCGCTCTGCTTGGCCAGCATAAATAAACGCTGTCAGTGAGCGTCCACGCTCACTGACGTCACACGATAGCCATGCCCCAAAATATCGTTTTAGCGGTAATTTAAAAATGGGAAACTTTAACTCGTTGTAGAAAATTTATTCGTCAACATAAAAATGCTTTAATCATAGTAATTATTTGCTTAATTTTTTTAAGCAATGAAAAACATGGAAATACCCCATTTACACTTCCCTCCGCGGATTGTATAAAATAGTTAGCAATTTAGGACAAGGTGTTTTTTTATGCACGATTTTTTAGAGACGAACGGCATTTGAAATGCCGATTGTGTTCGAAATCATTAGGAACAGTACATTTTTATAAAGTGCTGTTTAGAGAGATTTCGCCCTTAGTAAGAAAATGGGTTTGATGTCTCGACCGACCATGGGCTCGCATTTTTCTCTATCGCAGTTTCTTTACCATGTGCACCTATTCCCAATATTATAGAGATGTATCAAAACGTATGCTACATTTCGTCTCTATTTTAAGTAGATTCAAGTTTTTAGTAGTTGAAATGTATAAAGTTGATTTTTTTTATTATATATACGTATACCTATATTTAGTGATGGTATGTTTTCAATACAGCATAGGTTATTAATTATGAATTATTTTTCAGTTCTGTTTATGATTGACTTGTTTACCATGATTACCTGTCTGTTTTTCAATCAAAATTACTTTGAAGACTATAATTTTTTACGTGGCGGATCCTCCTTGACACCAGCTCGTTTGATACAAAGCGTGGGAAATGGAACGAAGAATTTTCTTTTGTTCATGTCTATCATTTTTTCGGTCAGTGGTTATTTTGCAGCAAATCTAGAGTGAGATAGTGTTATAATAATATAAGCGGCGATGGATTTGTAACGCAATAAGCTTAAACGTCACACATGCGTGTAAAATTTCAAGAACATATATCATCTGCTTTACTGGAATCTAATAATTATTACCCTAGTTTATTGGTATTTCCACGCAATACATACAGATATTTTTTTCTTATAGAAAAATTGTGTGAAATGGACTAAACAAATTGGCATAATTTATAACTCCGCATGTAATGTAATTTGTAACTATGAATATGAATTTAATATGATATGAGTTATAATATATGAATATTACTTAATATAATTTAATATTTTGTGAGTTATAATATATATTCATTAATAGAATGTAAGTTGCATTGATCTATAAAAATATTATGTAAAAAAAAGTTTATTTGTCGCCAGATCTTTGAGAGTTTCTACAACTGCAGAAAATCGATTTCGGCTTTACAGCTAAGCTAAGCCTTTCAAATTGAAAATCAAGATGACTTACGCGACGGAATAGCAATAGATTCGCAATAATCTTGTAGTTACGTCCCACGCGTATTTTAGAATATATTACATTATTTTGCGTATCTACAGTTTCCAATTTGACAGATGCTATATTCAACAATTTGCACGACTTGGTTAATACATATTACGGTGGACAAGTTAGTTTGCATGAAGAGATTACAGTTAGGTCCACTACGACACGGAAATCCATGGCAATATTCTTGCAATAAAGGCTAACAAAGTTGATTGCTGTCCGACTACAAGACACGCTATACTTCCGCGTGCATCTCATCTCCACGCATACAATATATTTATGTAACTCTCTTTACTTATAAACGCGGTGTAAATATTACACTGTCCGGCTTAAGTTTACCAATGTTGAACGGACGAGTAAGAATCTAATAAGAAAGACGGATATACTGTCAGTATCAGTCACCATTGAAGGACACAGCAGTACAGTGTAGAGTTAATACATAAAGGGTAATTGCAATTAAAAGTTTTTTCAATTTGACCATGAACTACATTGTGGGATATTTTTTTCGTAAGTATAGTACTTTATTGCTTTCTACTATAAAACTGGACATACCATACATGTTTATGAAAAATACAAGGTTTATGAAAAAAATACAGTTACTTACTACTTGCAAGATGGCCCTTGAAGAACTTTTCAAAAATAAATAGATATTTTTTTTTTACATTGGCTCCACCTAGGAGGCTCTGAGGAAAAAAAAATCCCGCAGGGCCTATGTATGATATAGAGCCCAGGACGAAAAAAGGTATGAGGGGTGGGTAGGAATCTGGGTGTCAACGTTTCTAGAAGTGACAGATATGTGAATCCATCCCTCCCTCTGAGGTACAAAGGTACAAGGCGATGGGTCGAGAGACCGGCTGGAGAGGTCTAGGTTAGGTTTCCCCCAACCAATCTCTCCCTATCCGGCCCGCCACGCTGTAGGTGGATAATACCTAGACAAACCTCACCCCATGATCTCGGACACCCCTGCTAAGTCAACAAACGTAGCAAATCATTTGAGGTGACCTAAGCAGTGGCGGCTCGAGCACTTCTTTAGTGGTGGGGATCGACATTTTGTACGTACTGTACCGTAATCTCACCACCCGTAGAATAACACAAAATAATATAAAATGTCTATAGATTTATGCCAATTTACAATATAGTATAATAAAAATAAAGATTTATCTTGCAATATTATTATCAAACTAATTTGAACGCGAGCGATTCCCGCCCGTAACTTCGCAAACAAATGGTTCTGTGGGGATCCAAAGGATTGTCCCCGCAGGTACTTGAATTCTCATACTACCGCGCATGCGCAGTTGCATACGATCGCGAAACAACGCAAGGAAAGTATAGGGATAGTTCGGATTGTCCCCAAAGTGCGTATTAGATTCTGCGCGCTGAGAAATAGACCTGCTGTTTTTTGCGCCGTACATTGTTCGATGTACGCGCGTAGGGTCTTATTAAAATCATCCGGAATAATTGTTTGTATTTTATTTCTGCAAATATTAATTACTTTTATGTTTAAATAATTCATTCATTTTGGTGAAGACAAAGCATCGACTGTTATTTCCTTTAGTAGGTTTTGAGTGTAACTGGTGGGGACTGTCCCCATTGTCCCCCTGTGAAGAACCAGTGTCACCTAAGGCAAGGGTGTTGGTTATCCAATAAATGGTTTGGCCTCCCAAATCGTGAAAGTTAGTTATTGGTTAGGTACTAACTAGATTAGATTAGATGCCAAGGAAAATATTAATTTTTATTTAATCAGCCCCGGCAAGGCTGTTGTCCTCATAACTGGCGGTCCTGGAGTCTCCTGGGTTAAATTCCTAGATGCGACAGAATCTTTTTCTGATATTTCTGTTTCAGCTTTTTTGTTTGAGTCTTGTTAATATATTATTATCTTCAATGATTAAATATTACGATTTGAGGTTTTACTCGACAACTTATAAAAATAGCAATAAAAATATTTTAAAGTGAGTAAATATAACTTAAACATGTAACTATAGTGATTGTTACATCAATGAAATTTAACCCGCGGTTTTCTTGCGAGTAACTTTAACCGAGATGGATTTCTATTATGTATTTGTTCAGTTCAAACCGGCAATCATTGTGGTTTTCAATGGTAAATACGATTACAAGTAAATGGTATTGTTATCATCATTATTTCAAACCAAGAAAACCAAGGGGACCTAACCTTTGGGATTGGATCCACGATAGTCAGGTGAATAAAAATGAAAATTTGTTACTAAACGGTTTAGAATGAACAATATTGTAATGTTTTTGAAAAATTGTAAATAAATGGAAAAACAAATAGTTGAATCAAATAGATGAAAGATGAAAGAAAATGAAGAGAAGGATGGTTACAAGAACCCGGTTATTCAAGTTCAGTTATTGAGCATAGATCAAGTATTTTATTCAAAACTTAATGGTGACGTCACACCATAGCGATGTACAAAGTATCTTCCACAATTTACTTTGACAAATACAATTTATAGTAACCAACTAATTTAATGATTTACGATTTAATTACGGTAACTGAGCGGCGTTTTTTTCCATACAAATGTATTCTTCAATTTCCTCTATGGATTTTGATACTAGAGCAAATGTTTTTTAATGTGAAATAGATATCGACTCTATGTTTGTACGTTTTACTTTTTTTAATAAGTTAATTCTTATCATAAAAAGACCCTGCAAAATTCGTTAAAATTGCCTGGTTTGAACGCCATCAATATACGTTCTATTTACAAACTAGACAACATATTTAAATAAAGCAAAACAAACAGACATTAAATATTTTCTTCTTAAACAGTTGGTAAAAAAATAGGTCCAGTTTTAAAGGAGAAAAATGGGGAATTCAAAACCTTGATTAAATCGATTTTATTAAGGTATTATCCAACTTGAGGTGCGAGTTTTGTCGTCTCAACTTGAGTTGTCCCTTTCGCTCCGTATTCTGGGGTGTAAAAGAAACATTACAGCAACAATTTGGTAAAATACCTTCAAATTTCTCAGCGATCGGGTTTCCACTTAAGGCGATCCACTAGTACAGGAAAAAATCGAAATCGGAATTCACGCCCTTTTATGGGAGGAGTTTAAAAATACTTGAGAAAAAGCTTTTGGAAAGGTTGGAAAAGATATTTAAGAATTTTTTTTTACATGTTGATTTCGTAAAGGCCTGTAAAAAACATTAATTCCTTTTTTATGCATTGTTTATTGTAATAAAACGGAATTTTTAAATTGATTTCACGAAAACAAGCAGCGCGGACCCTAACACGTTGTTTCTCCGCTCCATTCGGAGGAGTAATGACGGAAGAATGGGGCGGCTGTCAGTCGTTCTTCGGTGACGGTATAAGGTTCACTTTGATATAACAAATTCGTCGACTGCCGTATTGTCGCCGTGATGTCAAAAATACCAACGCTAAAATGCATATTATATTTTATTTTGTGAGGTTCGGGCGTAAATATAATTTTTTTTCGCGATAATTATATAAGAAACTGAATTTGCCACATTATGCAATAAAACCATATCCTAAAAAGTGTTTATAAGTAGGAGAGTTTTCAGTTAGAAATGTTTTTTATAGACCTAATACTTTATTTTTTTATTAGCTTATTAAAAGACTTATTAAAAAAAAAATTAACGATATTTTTAAGGGCCAAGGTACATTCTACACGCAGTATTTAATTGAAGCATCTATAATACTTATAAGCGGTCAAATTTTCAAAACTAAAACATACGATTTTGTATGATTTTGCATTATTTAGTATGGCTTCATCTTCAAATATTATCAAGGTACGAGTATTAAGCATGGGTATTCTAATATCTTCGAATTATTAAATATTTTAACAACTGACATTTGACCATCGATAAATAACATCGCAGACTTACAAACTGTTAATAAATTATCTTACTGTGTTTAAAAAAACAAAAAAAATACTATTAACCCGTAGGCTATATTTAATTCATTGCTGTTGATTTATTAAAAGAAGCAAAATTACTCACTATTCGTATGTCCATACAGAAAAGAGACTGAACCGTTTTACCAATTAAAAATATATTATACCAAGAAAAACATAAAAAAAACTGTAATGTAAGCGTATGGACTATAAAGAATTATTTGAATTTTGGCTAGTTATAAAGTTAACCACATTTTATAATAATTTTGTTCGCCGTTCATAATAAGTAAATATTATTTTATGATTAAATTTCTTCAATTCAATGAGATAGGTATATAAATGCAATGATTATTATTATCACATATTAAATGCCATTTAAATAATTATAGCCAACGCAGTTCGAAAAATGTGAAAAAGATTATTTGGTTAAATGTTCTGAAAAATTCGTATCACGAAACATTATTAAGCGCAATGGATGAATGTGGTATTAGAGGTCCTTTAAAAAAAATTATTAAAAATTATCTATTAAATAGAAAAATTAAAGTTAAAATTGACGGAATTTTTAGTGATGAAATGTTAACAAATACCGGAGTAGCAACAGGGTCGATATCGGGGCCTACATGTTATATAATGCAAGTAAACAGTCTACCAAACGTAATAAAACGTTGTAAATACTACATGTTTGCAGACGATACTTGCATTATATGTGCTGACAAAGATCCACTAAAAATTGAGGAAATTTTACAAACAGACCTAAATAGCATAATTAAATGGTCCCACGACAATGGCATTATTATTAACGCAAAAAAAACGAATATATGCTTATACACTCACCATATGCAAATTGTCAGGAAAAGGAATTACATATAAAAAGTCATTCATATGATTGTTTGCACACAAAAACCAATTCCAGCAGTGTAATTGCCTGAATATAGAAAAAGTGTACCAATATACATACCTTGGTCTTACAATAGATGTCAACTTTAACTGGTCAAATCATATTGAAAATGTATGTAATAGATTAAGATCCATATTAGGAAAACTTTACCACCTAAAAAAATTGTTAATAAAAATATATTATACTGTATATACAACGCATTAGCAGAATCAATTATATGATACGGAATAAATAATTACGGATTAACGTACAAAACATACTTAAATAAAATAGAACAATTACAAATCCGTTTCCTAAAATTGATATCAGGCAAAAAAAAGGTCCAGTTATGTGAAGGTGATTATAAAAAAATGTTCTCCTTGTGTAATGTCCTCTCTATACACAGTAAGGTAGATTACCAATTAACGCTAGATGAATTCTGGAATACAGAATTCAAAAAACCTGTAAACCACAACTACCCTACTATGCATAGAGAAGCACAAATGTTTATTGTCAATAAATCTCAAAATGTATACGTAGATAGAACAAAAAGTCATAAAATTTGTGAAATATTTAACGCATTACCTGAAAATATCAAAAATGAGACATCTTATTCAAAAATCAAAACAAAAGTTAAATCTTTCTACCTCCGAAGAACATGAAATCAAATAATATAGTTCCTTTCTATTTTTTTTCTCACCGTATGTTTGTACTGTGTAAAATATTTTTACTACAACGCAATTCATAAACATTAAAACATTATAATAATTAGTTTGTCGTAATAATTAGTATTTTAATATTAAGTTATTATATTTAGTATTTACTATGTAAAACCGAAAAGTATACTGTATTAAAAAATTAGAAAAAATGAGAGATTTCTTACAATCAAACTGATTGATCAGTTTTGTAAGATTTGTAAAATAAAATATTGTATAATTAAAACTGAATAAACATATTAAAAAAAAAAAGAACTGTATGAGTTAGCTCGCATTAAAACACACTCAGAAAAAAATTCAAATGAATTTGTCGCTTTACTCCAAACAATCCAAATTTACCCGTTTCCTACATCAATTTTTCCAACACTAAGTGTTACACATAAAGCTTGTTAATACGTTGTGAAATTTTTTAGTTAAATTCATATTTTCGAGAAGATTGATGCAATCCACTGCAATGCAATGCAATTGTTTCATTTTCAAATTTGTCTTTTCCTTTGTTGATTTTTCAAGTTATCGAGAGGTACATTTCTAAAGTCTATCTAACGTGTCAACAAAAAAAAATATATGACAAAAAAATTGATAATATTTGTTTTTGAAAGGCAGTGCGATCCCAAGGCAAATAAATTCTCTCAGCTTCACAAATCCCACAATTATGATATCCCGTGATTTTTCACGGGTCTGCGCTAGTTTAAAAACAAACTGGTATTATGATTCTATGATGTGTTATCAACCATATTGAACGGATTGATCAATTAGTGCCATGTAATTGTCTAATTTATTTGATATATTTATAGATCATGGATATCAATGGACCATGAAAAGAATTCCTTCTATAAGTCAACTTGGTACCTGTTCTTCGGAAATCATCGTGGGATCGAAACAAAGATCTTTCATTATCTTTGTGATCAATTCCAAATTGAAATCTCTTGTCCAAGCACTGCGAGTCGGGGAAAATTACGAAACAACCGCGTAAAAAATCTGTACTAAGAAACCAGCTTGACAAGGTAGTACCTAGTATTAAACTTTGCTCGGTGAGTAATACAAATTCTCGACAAAGACAGGCGTGGGTGGATTACGAATATATTTATCGATGAAAAAAGCTGAATATAATGTCGCCCACTGGAGCCAGAAGCAACACGACAACTTGGCGTTAGAGGACAAATAACACGCTAGTAGTTGAAAAACAAGGACAGTTCTTGGCGACTCCACTGTCCTCACAACTAAAGATGTTTACTAATAAAATGGAGAAAGCTACCTTATGTTGCCCGGCGGAAGAAACATCACTTAATGACGGAGGACAACTAAATATGTATATTTATTATCAAAGAGGCGAGGAAAGTTACTTGGCGATAGAGTAGGTAGAATTAAATATAATATTTAGTAGGTAGTGCAAAATGGTGGCCCGTGGAGTCAGAAACCAAACTTGACAACAGATGGTAACAAAATATATGTATCTATAGTTTTAAAATCGAGGAAAGTAACATGGCGACAGCGGACAACCAATTATATATATTTGCTGAAGAAAATTTGGAGCAAGCTACTATTTATATTGCCCAGTGGAGCCGGAAACCACATATGTACATATGGTGACAGAGGGCTAAATATAATATTTATGGTTAAAAAGTTTGGTAACTACACCAACAGTAGTAAATGAGTATCTATGACCTTATGAAAAAAATATAAGAGATTCATTTTATATCACCGGAGCTTGAAGCCAGAATGAACTGAATATTGTTTTTACCTAGACATGTTCGTAGTTATCCGTGTGTTCGTCCTCGAATATTCTGAATGTCAACCACATAAAACTGTATTACTTGTGACATGAATATAAACCATCATTCCATTTACATTCGGTGCGTACTAAAGAAACAATTTGGACAATGCGTACGTTCCTGCATACCGTTTTAATTGCAGTTGATTGACTTACCAAAATTATAGCACGAACGCATACGAGCACCTTGATGTTAAGTTCACGATTTTAAATTACGAGCACGTCGATGAAGAAGTGACAATGTACGTACGTACAACTAAACAGAACTAAATTCGTAAATAAGCTAATAACGTTAGGAAAGGTGGTTTAATAAAAATTGTTATACGTTGATCCAATCCATCGGAAGTCATTGTCTTTCAAAACTTAAATAATGCACAATTTATAAGTACCGGATGTCATCGAAAACGTTAAAAGGAAGTTGAAATCGAGGCCATTACAAGTAACACCTCTCACATAATTGACTTCGCTCTGAAATAAGTAATCTACCACACAAATTGTTAATGTATTTTCAGAATTTAATTGCAGTTGAAGCTGTTTCACGAGCATGCATTAGAGTGGTTTTCAACAAATTTATAAAGTCAGTCAATTTCACAAAAAACGCCAGCCATATCAATGCCAAAGGCACATAATTCAATAAAAATATCCTCGACCTATGCAAATTTAGAGTGTTGAATAAGCAAGATGCAGGTACTAATCAATGGGCTATTATTAGGAATGTGTAATGATCTATTCTTGACGCTGAAAATTAAGAGGTCACCATTTTGAAGGTGCCGAAAATCTTGGCTTAACATTTAAAGTGTGTCAGAGAAGCCAGATTAAGAGTGATGATCTGCAAAGCTTCAACAGTAGTAAAGATGAGAGGCGCAGCCTTTTTTGCGATCGTTAAAATCAGGTGTTTGAAACGCTGTCAGTTTTGCGTAATCTGATACTGTCGTATTAAGCAATAATTAACGACTTTATGTTCAACTTAATGGGCTCGCTGCTTCCTAGAACTATTGAAAGTATAAATACGCAAGTAAATAAATAACACCTAATAAGGTTTTGTTTTACATTTAACCTGTTTAATGTCAAGTTAACAACTGGACTGGGTGGTTCTAAGAACATCGGATCTGATTGATCAGCTGTGACCTAAAACAACACCTTGTTACCCAGGTAGTGATACCATAAGGCTGAGTAAACAGTATCGAGTTACGGAGATCATTGAGAGTGATACGCGACATGTGCTGGCGTGTCATTTAACCGGTGTCTTCATAATTCCCGCGCTCGAATGATGACATTGTGGTTACCTATCACAAAACATGGAGCATCGAGCTTGGAGTGTCGATCTGGCTCCCCGATGTGTGCCTGTTTTACGACACATTTATATGAAAATTAGATGATGTTAATACGCTCAAACGGTGCACTTAGGAGTGTAAAATAGCCTCTCAGTATAATGCCTTTACCGCGGCGATCGATTTCCAATTTATCACTTTAAATAACACATTAAATTTAACAACATCTGAGAATGAACCCGTGTTGTGTTCCCCCTAATCTTTACGGCACATCAAAACTTCATTATTCAAAAATTTATTCAATCATTTAATTAAATTCCTGGACACCAGAAAACTTACAAAACGGTGAGTTTTAAAATTAATGTAATTTGTCATTATTGCATCAATAAAATGGTGTAACGCACGTATACGATGGATATTCGAAACGTTTTTACAATTATGATATTCGAAAAATTTATACATTTTTGAAGTGAAAACTTATTTAGCACCGTTGTAATTTGAAACTCGATGAAACGAAAAAGCGACACTAAAAACAGACAAACATATACATCTGAAGGATTTAGCCTGCTAAAGTATGAGATAGTATAATCGGTCTACTCTTTGTGCGGTGCTTCGTAGCACCTACACTCTTGTCTACTTTAGTTTTCTGAAGGTTTCCGCGTGTTAATTTCACACTCTTTTTTTTTCATTTTCTTTTGAATTTTATTTTCTCAAGTCAATAATTATTAAAAAAATAACATATTTGAAACGTGCTGTTTGAAAGCAACGCATCTGTATGAGTACTGTATTCGCCTCAACCTATTACTTGTACGATCACCATTTACACATCGTTAATGAGTAACTCATTCATTTGATATGTAGATTATTCCGCACTTATGTTCTCGGACGAACAAATTCGGATCAATAACAATTATTATGCTAATGAATTAACCCACTTTCTGTATGTTTGAACAGTTTTGTATGTGAGGTATCGATAGGTATCCCACATCCGCGACTATTCGACTCTTCTCTTGGGCCGTAATATAAATGCAACGGTGTTGACTTAACATACGAAATATTTAATGTCAACCCAGTAAATTATTATTGTGTCAGGCTTCTGTCAATATGCACTAAATACCTGGGGCTCTACACCTGTGTGTGTGTGCGCAGCACTTCTATTATTAGAGGATTACATCAAGTTGGTATTTTGCCGGATGTCACTGGATTGGTCCGTCCATTGCCGCTTTTGAGCACATGTATAATGACTATGATATTTTATATCAATAATGAAGAAGATAATCAATATATAATATATTATAAGAGAAAGTGTACAAAAGTGTGCGTCTCGCTAAAACACAGAAACGAGTTCCGTTACGATCAAGAGTTGTTATACTGTGTGGTAGACCTCTGTCCCTCATCCATGAAGAAGGTTACCGTTTTTAACTGTAGGCTTTTGAAGTGCTTTTAAAGATAAGAGAGCTGGAAGTTTCGCCTTCTAGAAATTTCTAGAATAGTCGAGAACATCCTGGAACATTCTGCAATTTTGTGGAATGTTCGAGAATAGGGAATCGGGAACATCGTTGTGGAACATTCCAGAACACTCTCAAATGTTGTGGAATGTTCTGGAACATTGTGGACCATTCGAAAGTTTTTTTGTAAGGGTGAGGTCTACACATTATAAAGCAAGATTTGTCGTGGGTTTGAACGTCAGTTTAATCTCATATCATATCCCTGAGCGAAGGTGGGTACCCCAGATAGTGCTAAATAACTATATAACAATATAAAAGAAAATATGAAAAAGAACAAGACACAGAAAAAAACTAAAGGTCGCCACTGGGACATGAACGTGGAATCTCTCATCTTACCGGGACAAGCGTCTTAACCAATTCGGTTTCGACCTTTAGCTTTTTATTTTTCTGTGTCTTGTTCATTTTCGTTTTTTCGTTTAGATTTATTAGTACTATCTTCTTCTCTAATGATATATTACATTGATTGGCATTGGAATAACTTTCAAAAGTTATTATAAAAAAGTCATTCTAATTGAAAAAAATACAATATTGTTAAATAAATTAATTTTTATCTACCTCCTAGTTCACAAATTGGTACCTACTAGCCCAGAGGGCTAAATACCTCAGACAAGATTTGATAAAACATTGCAAACTAGTACCAGCGAGAGCTCATACTGATGTCATCGACGTTCGTCCTCTTCATTCTTACGCGTCTTGTTTAAAAACAAAAGATACTAGAACGATGACGTCACTTATATTCTCTTGCTGGGTCTAGTATACTTGAATCATTCATTGTTACTGTACCTACCATATAGAATCATCGATACCTGAAATTTAAAGTGCACTCAATGAAACATAGAGCACGTCTATGCAATCATGTTGCCTGAACCTTCAAAATATACATTTACCTTCCTCACAAAAAATAGGACAAGAGACAAGACACAACTCAATAGGTAAAGTCAAGCCCTATAAAAATCGATAGATCAAAGTATAATAAGTGTAAAAACGAGACTGCGGAGAGAACATATTGAACCTTTCAAAGGCATATGTAAATACTCGTAGGTAAATGGTTATTTTGGTTTCATGAACTATTATTTATTATTTTTAATTGATAAATTAATGTTTAAGACAAGATTTTTATGCATAGGTAGCACAAAGGGTAACAATTATTATAAGCAATAATTATTAGCCTGAAACACTCATCTACATTGAAAAAATCTCCCGAGAAAAGATACATGTCGCCGACGGGACTCGAACCCGCGTCCTTCAGATATCCGGTCAAATGCTCTACCATTGAGCTACGTCTGGTTATCTCCTAACCGCCAAATAATTCAATATATACTAGTGTTTCATTCAACAATTACAGCTTATTACATTTTTCCACCTGCAAACAACCAACTTTATTTATATGAGAGAGGCATTGTGAGTGCTAAATCTCTCACTAGGTGGCGTCGAGACAAATTATGTCTACATTTTTTGGTGAAATACTTTAACTTGTCAAATATTAATTATTATTTTTAATTGATAAACTAATGAAAAAAGTAATAAGCTGTAATTGTTGAATGAAACACTAGTATATATTGAATTTTTTGGCGGAGATAAGCAGACGTAGCTCAACGTCGGTGGCATGTATCTTTTCTCGGGAGATTTTTTCAATGTAGATTAGTGTTCCAGGCTAATAATTATTGCTGATAATAATTAATAATTATTGCTTATAATAACTATTTTTCGTTTTTAAAATTAGGTGCATAATAACATCACACGAAAGAAGGTACAAAACGTACTGAAATAGGTACTACTTTTCAAGTGTTGATCAAGCATGAGGTCTCATGGTACTGCTGGTTTTTGGCTCTCTTTACTTATGGGGACCACCGCTCTATAGGAAATAGTGGTAACCGCATCATAAATAATTATGAATATTGTAATATTTTATTTAATGTAAGCACACAGAGGTATTTCCTATCCATGCGCCCTTCATGAGGGTTATAACATGACGCTACCCGCTAACGATATTTTATTAACACCTCTAAACACCAGTACAATAAACGTGTTATTTTCGCTTTCCTGTGTAGTACACGGGTAATTCTTCGAGATCGGAATACGCAATGACAAATTCTGACGTCATCAACAGAAATAGCTTCTGATAAATTATCTGATCATACGAGCAAACAGGAAACTTGTTTCGATAAATAAGAAAAACATAATGAAACAATTGACATAAAAGAAAAAAAAACTGGAGATCTACATTCGACTTCTTGACTTCTTAAAACTATTCTATTTCAGGTTGAAACCAGCAGGTTTGAGACATTAAGATGCCTTCTTCAGGGGACAACGTTTTTATGCCTTAAAAAGGAGTGGTTGTTTCAAATGCCCAGATGTTGGCTATATTGTAAAAACCTACTAGAACGTAAATAAATAAATAATAATATCAAGATTATAAAAACATTTTAGTAGTCGTGTGGACAAATGCGCCTAGTTTCCACCAGGCGTTTTGGGTTCAATTCATCCATTAACGTACACGCAACAGCTTAAGCTGCTTAATTTTCTTTTCACAAAAAATGTTAAAAAAATCTTTGAATGCGAAATTACAATACTATCAAACAGTTTTAGCCTGTGTACCTGTATGTTGGTGCACTTTGGTGCGTTTTGGAAGGAAAATGTGAAATATTTTTTTTTTTTTTTTTTTTTTTCAGAATATTTCTTTTTATACAGTTAGTCTTTTTATTAGGTTTCGTAACCAAGAAAAACCAATAGTTTTGGAGGAATGGTTCAATGAAGAAGATCCATTACAGCACACAATTCAATATATATGCTACAGTTAAAACCCGTTCTTAGTTACAACGCGTTTTCTCTAGTATAAACTAGTTTTCACTAAATGCCTTTGTTTCAACTACAATTAACTGCTGAATATCAGTGAAAACTAGTTCTAACTAGACAAAACGCGTTTTCTCGTAATGATTCAGTTAAAACTGTTTCAATCTATGTCAAAGTTCATGGTGCTTTATTCTGATTGTTCGAGTGACATCAGGTTAGGGAAGGTTAGGTTAGGTTAGGTAAGGCTAGGTTAGGTTAGGTCAGGTAAGGTTAGGTTAGGTTAGGTTAGGTTAGTTAGGTTTGTTATGTTAAGTTAGGTTTTTAATAAAAATTTATTAAATATTTTAATAAACAGTATCTGTATTTTCAATCCCAATTTCAGTTTTAACAAAGGCAGTTAGTAAAAACTAATAAAAAGTAGTTTTAACTAGAGAAAACGCGTTATAACTAAAAACGAGTTTTAACTGTAGGTAACATAAACATCACCAATAGCAATAAATATTTTCCTGAGCGACTTGAGAGATACAATAAGAAAAGTATGCAACGCAATACAGTCTTTACGAGTGCTGACAGACCTTAAAAACATGCCCCAATTTTCTAAGAATACTATTTTTTTATGAAATGTTTACTCCCGCTTGCGCTTGTTGACTGGCACGTATCTGATGCAGACTTTTTGTTGGAGACACAATGAAGCCACAAGTGGCAAATTAATAAGAGCGTCCCTGAAGACAAATCATTCAAATATCTAATAAAGAAAACATTGCAAAAATTAATTAAAAGACATTCTGAAGACAGAAAAAAATTGTTTTATGAAATGCTTTTAATACTGCTTTAGATATTCCCTCTCTAAATACGAGAGTTTTCCAATCAACGAAGTAATAATTCACATCTAGAAACTATTTTAGAATCATGTAAAAAAATGATAATTATGTACTACAATAAATATAGGTATTTAAAAATCTTGTTTAAATTTAATTTGAATCAAATAATTCGTTTTTAAGATTTATATAATATATAGGATATAGGTACCTACAAATTACAAAAATCACCATTTAGAATCGACATATAATGTAATATGCAATAACCGTGTTTTTGATCATATCTGAAAAGCCAGATACTCCTTCCTATCTCCTTCTCTTCCCCACTCAAAAACTAACACATAATAATGTTAAATATCTAAATCATTATATTTGTAATTTGTTTCCTGTGTGACGATTCCATATGTTGAATTTTAAATTCAAGAAGATGATGATTTTGAATCTTAAAATCAATCTTGATTAAAAATCGGGAATCATCTCATCTTACAAGTTACAAGTCGGTGATTTTTTTATTTAAAAAAGTGATGGGATAGCCCACCCTTTGTTTTCAGGTTCCAGGTTCCAGGTACGGCCTTGCCTTGTCTAAAATGAAATAAAAAATCTCCAAAGTATCACTTTACACTAATTTCCAGCCTGCGCAAAAAATGTACCGCAAGGTGCGCCCGACCATTACCGTAGAAGACATCAAGTTTTTAACAGTTCCGTCATATTTGATATTGTTTATAGAAGATTCTCGCAAGGCAGACCACTAATGCAGTGTGGTACCGTAAATTGAAACAAACGAAGAGGCGTATCTAATACCACCACCTATTTGCTTATAATAGCATATATTATTTAACATTGGCAAATAAGTTACTAGATATAAGCCCTCCTGTGTATTATACAGTGTAGTCCACATCCTTTCTATGTACGACATTCCTCGCTCCAATTTAAGCGGGCTAAATCTACCGCTCAAGTTCTAATAAGCTGCAGAATAGTGCGCTAGCATACTTACATACGCCAAACCTGACATTTACTTAAATAATAGTTGAATACTACCTATCAAAATTTACGTAAATTGCCTAATTTTACCAGTAAGGACTATTATATTCATCGAGCGATGAGGAACGCCGATGTTATTAATTGATAATCACTCAAACATAGTCTGACAAACGATTTTAAACTTTCAACGTCAAGACAGTTTGTTTGCAGCAGCTAATCGGTAGTGCACTGACTCTAGCAAAACAAATAATAATTAAAATTAGTATACTCGCATCTAGCACGTACCACAAGTGGGGAATTTTATCATAAATTTAATGATAAATTAGTCACCTGTAAACTTAAAAGTACGAATAACTAAAATGAAATTCATAAATAAAATTAATATGAAACTTTTTTTTATATTTATTTTTAATGACTAGACCCTATAATTGTAATATTTAATTAAATGCAGACAATATTGGCGAAACTCAATAAAAAATCTTGGAACAGAAAAATCAGAAAAAGATATTTGCACGTCTGGGACTCGAACCCAGAGGTGCATTTTCTGATTTTTCTGTTGCCAATATTGTCTTCATTTAATTAAAACTTAAAATAAAACTATCTAGAAAAATCGAATTCCAAAATATAGTTAGGTAATTATATGTAGATACTAATTTTGCAAATAAATGTAAGTACATAATATTAAAAACTCGACGAAGTGCAAATGGAAAAAGAATATATTTGATAATACCGTGATTGTTTTGGGTTTTCGGAACGAATCTTATCTTAATTCTCTCAGATTCGTCTTGGTTAATCATTATAAGAAATGAAATGTTTCTTAGCGAAGAATCGTTTTAGAAATTTTTATAAACAAAATTTCTATCTACCCTCACCTTACACGACTTCTTCCCACCCACACTTTTTTCAGTCTCTCTTCTACTTCTTGAGTCAGTTCCTCGTTGCTGAGGATCGTGACTCGTGACCCTAACTCCTATTATTATCCATGTCTCCTCCATGTGACCTTGATGACCTTTCTCGGCTTCTCCTGCCTTCTACTTTGCCAATGACCATGAATTTCTCTAGGTTGAGGTCCTCAACGAGTAACTTGTCCAAAATATATAAAAATGCGATAGGTATACTGTTTTGTTGATAGCCAATTGTGGATGCCTATCTCTTACAGAAAGGATATTATTATATAAGATCTTTGGTAGGTAGATTGGCGGCCTTCACCATGTGTTCGGGCAATCCGCCTGTACTTACTTATTTCTCTGACTCCATATTAGGTTACCAAAGTGTACCGTGATATTTCAAATAAAAGAAAGTATTTTACACTGAAGTTATTATTTATTCGAACTTATATAAAACACGACAAATCTTTATCAGAAGGAATAGTTGGGGAACAATATCTCTACACGTGAGCGGCTGATCGGACGGCCGGAAAACGAATGAAGTTCGGTGTATTTGACGAACGGAGCTCGGCGCAAAGTGACGTCAGCTGAGTTGCCAGCGTACAAACTCTATTACCCTGTTGAGTATCGTTCCCCACATATCATTCTCACATAACTATTTATTTATTTGCTCTTAAGAACTAACTACTTTTAAAAACACAGAATAGTTATTTTTATCACAAAGATTACAAAACAATTATAAAAAGTTTAAACAATTAACTTAATTAATTTTGCAATGAGGCTATTATACCTTCCCAAATTCGGATACCGTTTTCACATTGGCTCGAATTCTAGTGTGGTACAAAACATATAACATACATACAATACAACAAAAACATGAAAGCTAGATATCTATCTGTTGATAATTGAAGTCGAATTTTTTGTTATTCACGATCAGTTCATTTAGACTTTTGATCTATACATTGCCACTTTACCTCACCATGGCGCCGTAGAAAGTGCCAATATAATAGTAACGTAATGCATTGATAATTTGTATTAAAGGTGGCATATTATTAGAAGATTGGTCTAGATGACATGAAAAAATTTCTAATCGTCACATGTATTTTTATTTTTATTTTTATATAATAAGAGTCTTAACCCCTCAGACCTCGACCATATTTTAACGGAGGGTCAAAATATTTCCGCTATGAAATAAAATGGAAATCTAAAAACTGTTAAAATTGTTGTAAAAAGGTGATGAAAAACGCTTCCAAATTTTATAAATTGAAAAAATATATAATTTTTGGTGTAGGTATCTCAAAATTTAGCATGCGAACACAAAAAGTTTTAAAAATTGCTGATCTATGTTTTTTTCTCAATAAAATTACTAAAAATACACAATTTATAATTTGAAAAAATGCATAATTTATAAAATAAAATTAAGCAAAATGACAAATGTTTTGTAAACATTATTCACTTTTTTGTTATTTCTTGTAAAAATAATTAATAAAAAATTCGTAAGTTTCATAATTTTTTCCAAACTGCGGTCGGAAACTTTGGTTTCATAAAATGTAAATTTAAACTTATTTTGTGGTAATTTTTTTTGATTTGAATATAAATGGTGGTGTATTCTCTTTCTAACACCATTTATATCATATTTCTAACCAAGGTAGTAAAGGAGACACAACGATTTCTGTGAGACTTACAATAGTTGTTCCGAAAGGCGAGCAAATTAGCCAGAGAAGTTAAGAACGTATTTTATTCAAATCCTCATAATACTAACAAGTATTTTATAAAATAGGAGTCTGGTTTTCATGTTATCCAGACTAATCTTCAAAATATCTATGCATCACGTAGGTATTGTATTGGCACTTTCTATGGCGCCATGGAGAGGTAAAGTGGCTACATTGTGTTCATGTAAATTTGTCCTCGTTTAAGAATTCGTTGCACTCGCTGTTACCTGCAGTAAAAATGCAAAGTTCTGAAATTTGGAATTCTCGTCGTCATGCCCGCCTATGCATGACGAGCAACATTGCTGGGAATTCGTGAAGACATCGGTAAATTCAAGAAGATTTCTGCATGTTTGGGCAGACATATATGTATGTTTGACGTGACGCACGCATATTACAAGCAAAGTTTCAATGAATGCTAATCCCAAATAACAAATAAAAATAACATGCTACTACAAATTATTCGTGTTGCCGAATTGAGATTGAGAAGAGTTTATAAAAAAATACTTAACTATTCTTTATTTAATTTCAAATATGAAATTAGAATTTCTCAAAGATTTAATTTTTGACCTAGCTCAATATTTTTTTGTGCGAATACCGCACAAGAGTCCTAACTGCTCCCGTTTGGAGCCAGTGAGACGATGGCATCCTCAATCGTAGGATAAGTGGCGAATGGAAGTAGATGGGAAAGAGAAAGGTTAGGAAGTACCTGGCTATTCAAATGTGGTCACCAAACACGGCTAATACCATTTCAAGCAACGTTTAAATTCTGAATGGTGGTCTTATATTAGGAGGACACTGAGAGTATCTTCACTTTGAAACGTGCCGCAAATATATTATAGGTACCTATATTATTTTCGATTGATAAATTGTGAAATAAATTGGTTTAAAGAAAGTCAAACATTCGAATTACGAATAACCTGGCAATATAATTGCTTGTGCGGTGGTGGAGGACGTAGCCAGTTGAGAAATCGAAAACGCGACGCCTGACCGGATTCAAATAAAATGTATTTAGGACGCCGGGATTCGAACCCTCAACCATCTGATTGCTAGTCGACAGCCTTGCACCTCGACCAATGAGGCCGTCAAAATCGGCCAAATACTAAATATGCCAATATTAGTTATTCGTTATTAGTTAATGCCAACCTTACTCCTCACCTAATTTATTGAGAGTTAATGATTGTCTGCATTTATTTATAATCTAAATAACTTTGTGTTGAAAGAAACATAAATTAAACTTACACAGAATGTGAGAAAGGTTAAAATTTTTGTCACGTAACGCGAGTACTAGCTATATCTCCTAGAAAATATTCATGTATGTAAGAAAGCTATAAGGCAGACCAATATAAAAAAAAACATCAAAATAGTGACAAGAAAAAATTACAAGATATAAACCGAATATTTTATTAGTTTCCACATATTAAAAGTGTTTTGACAGATGGTTCTAAGTCCTAACATACATAAATGCGAGTAGATACTATCAAAATATGCAGTTAATAATTAAGGTACCGCAAGTAATGTTATGATCGTACATCACTCAGATCGTCTTAACTCTCATATTGTGTACAGAACAGTCATAATGCTGGTAATGGATATTTTATTACTTACTTAAAACATTTCATAACAAAACATTCTAACATATTTTACAGCTAGTGTATTCACCTATAAATCAGCATGCAAGCACCGTATTTACGACAATGTAAGATGTAAGAAAGTACTCATTTTAAATGGGTACCTACTATTTTGTAATTTTTTCCCATATCAGTTAAAGCCCATGGGGAACAATTTTGTGAAAAATTCCCGGCGCTGTAATTAACTTATTAAATTAGCGGGCACCATTTCTTCTGCTTGTCCCAGCGCAGTTAATACCGACATCTTCTCCCATCACCGTGATGAGGAGATGGGAGGTGGATCGGTAGGTACCCTCGAGTAACGGCGAAGAACAATGCTTTCGCACGGTCCGGAGGTTTTATAAATTTCATAAACACCGCTCGTATTAAGGTACCCAAAGAATTACTCTGCACGATATACCTACCATAACATTTCTTTTTTTAGCAAAGTTTAATTATATTGCGGTTTTTTCGAAAATAAAACCACAAACAAACATGTTTGTGTAGGTACGTACTACTAACAGAAAGAGCTTCTTCCAAAAACAGTCTAACAAAATACGTATAGGTACGTAATAATTACTCACAATACAAGTAAACTATGTTACACTAATATATCTAACACCTACCTATATTATTATTATTAGTGATTGAGCAGGCAGCAATCGGCCCTCATATCTAATTTCACAATAAGTCAATTCTTTCTTCCCTCCAAATAAGTATCCAATCGAGCTTTAAATTGAATTAAATTAATTGATATTTGTAGCCTCGTTGACATGTTGTGGA
The DNA here is from genome assembly GCA_917563855.2 of Limnephilus lunatus. Classification (NCBI taxonomy): domain Eukaryota; kingdom Metazoa; phylum Arthropoda; class Insecta; order Trichoptera; family Limnephilidae; genus Limnephilus; species Limnephilus lunatus. Next base: position 68,397,271 of record OU830598.1, on the reverse strand, counting down.
AGTCTGTACCATTCTTCCACCATCCAATCTGCAAGGGAATGTTTCCTAGGATTGGATGTAAAAGGTGTTTTGTTAATTTTTTTGCGTCCATAGTGATTTACATGTTTTGGTGGTGAAGATTTCTTGAATACCATACAAACTATTATAATGTCCAGATAAATTTTTTAGAGTCTCAACGTATTGACCCCTTTATTTTTTTATTTTTATATTGGTAATTTTAGTACCCTGAGTCAACCAATTGCGGGTTTTTAAATGCTGTAGGTATTTTGTACTATTTCTGTCTATTACAATATCGTAAGCATATAGTAACAGCAGTGGATGAAAACCCAGTCGATGGAACGCTCGGCAGGGTCTAATTCTACAGCGCGTATCGACTTCCTCCCTTTTCCACACTAGTTAAGCTCAGTAAAAAGGTATCGAACCGCTATAAATCTTAGGGTTTATGATTTAAAGCTACCTTTGAAGATATTTTATAATGATAAGTTAAAAATTCGAAACGCTTAATCTTATGAAGCGAAATAAACTCGACGAAGGATATCTCTGAAAGCGTACGTACAATATGGACGGTCAATGTTTAATTAAATGATCATGGAAAAAATAATGATATACCAACGAATATTGGACCCAATCAGAACCTTAACGAGCTTCAGCCGTACAAATATCAATTGCTTTGAATATGTGGAACTTATTATAACACTATCAATACATCTTCGCACATCAAAACAAAACACAACATACAACAATCTGGATTTTATAAAATTTCACATATTCGTAAATCCTCGTGTGCTGTTGCTGTTGATACAGAAATTGTTTGACACTGCCGTACATCGATAGTTACTCGACACATTCAACTCAACTCGGCACAAGACACGAGCTTCATAAATAATTCAAAGTTGAAGGAATCCTAATCCACTAACGTATGTGTTGTACCGCGAGATTATACAGTTACCAGGGCAGCATGATATGTAAAGCGCTGTGGCATTATTATAATGATGCTCAAGGAAGTGTCGTGCTCAAACTGTGGACTCAAGTGTCTTCCAAGGAAATCCTTGAAGAAAATTGAAATAAAGGTGTAGACTCAAGTAATTAACATACGGTCTACGTAATATTCCACGCCCTTTTTCAACGGCATCGACAACTGTAGCTTTTGAATAAGTAATATGACAACAGCTCTTCATTGTAAATATCTGTATTCTATAGTGGGGATGGCTGTTCATGCGTATTTGTTTGCTTCAGTGTGTTTCTTACTGCTCTATATCTCCTCGATTCTATCTATAAAACACGTGTACCGTTTGATGTGGATTAAAGTTTGCAATATGCGGATGATACACAGGAAAAAAGAATAAGTAACATGGTGATCATTGGAGGAAATGAACCAATTTGTCAATCACTCAGTCAAACAACATTTTAAAAATATTTCTATGATGATGGTCAGATTCCTAGTTTGAATTTACAGCATTGATGCAAAATATTAACCTCTATAATTTAGAGATTTTTTTTTATAATATTCCTTTTTGGGAGAAATAACTAAACTTATGAATAGGTATTTCTTAGGTATTGAAGATATTTTGTTTCTATTTGCATTGACTCTGCGAGTTCGTGGACCTTTTAAACATGTCAATGTGTACTTTGCGGTATTGTATCTTTATCTTGTATCTTGGTGGTTTAGGAAACATTTGACAAACATTTCTGAGCGAAAGCTTGTCAAATAATACGTTCATTTATTATTATGAGCAAACATTTTCTTAACGGCGATGTGTTTTCACAAAGTGAAAGATTTTATTTTTACGGCGATTATTATAATTATTAATTATTACTTACTAATTTAACTAATAATTTCATTGATAGCCTCTACTGTTACTTGTACGTATTTTTAATTTATTTTTCTCGCACATTAAGTTCACCAAGATTATTATCAAGAGACATGGAAAGTGTTCAAGGAGGCGCAAAAAAAAGTGACTTAATAATTTTAATAAAGTAGGTATAATTAGCAATGGGGATGGCGGATAAACTACTCGGTCGCACTTTAAAATAGCCTATAATGCATTTATCCACAGCCATAAGCACTGAAATGCACTAGTGAACTATTGATGTCAAACAATTCTGTGCATGAAACCCAGGCTTGTTACATAGTTTTTAGATTAAAACAGTGGTAGACAATGTAGAAGTTCAAGTGAGCCAAAATAAGCCATTTGAAATTTGGGAGGCGGGTATGGGTATCGCCGCCCCTGAAACCACTTATTGGATAACTTCCATGGGTCACCCCAAGTGGTTCGCTTCGTTTGGTGATCCCAAAGCGTCCCCAAAGATGACATAGACACTAAGGGAATTGTTTTTTCTCAAGGTCTTCCGTGTAATGTAAAAAAAAGCGATGACCACACGACTATGACCAAGAACAAATTATCAAGACTAGAGTAAAAAAACCCTCAACATTATTCCTGTTGACATTCAATACCACGTTGAAGTCAATGTCGATGTTCAGTGTTATGTATGAGCTAGTACGATATAAGTCCTATCATATTTAGCTGTACATTATCATATTTCAAACACGAGAGCGAAGCACCGCTATGTTTGTCTTCGCAAGGCCATGTTTTTCCATCGTACACGAGTCCCTAATGGCAGATTAGAAGAAGGAATTAATATGGCAGTGTTTATCCGACAAATAATGGCTAATGTTTCCCTCAGTCAATAAGGCCGCATCCCGAGATTGATACAACCTTTTCAAGTGTTAGTTTAGTGAACATTAAAGTCTTGAGCTCATATTTTTTGCACCTATCTTCGCCGGTGATGTTGATTGAAGACGAAGGCACTATGTTCATTATTGTATTTTGTAGCCTGTTATTTTCTTAGAAGATCTTCTTACATATTTGTTGCATATTGTGGTTTGTACTCATATCGTACTCAACATTAATTTGATTTGTAGAACGTATGTAGACTTGAAGATCAATAATTTAACTATCGACTAATAACCTAGAAATCAGAGATGCATTAACTAGAACTAGTCCAGTATCCAATGTAGACAGTGAGCTTCCTTTTATTTTGAAGGCCAAATGTAAAAATTTCATCAATCTCGGAATAAATCTGTAGATTAGTAAAAACAAATCCACGCCGACCGCCTCAGACACTCTTCTAGATTAAGCATAAGACATCAGCCCTCGTTTTTCCGTGTAAAAATATTTGAAAGCCTAACCTATCACATAACTATTTACTCGGAAATACTTCAAATTGAATTGGTTGGCTATTAATTATTAATTTTCAAAAGTGGTGTATTACAAAGTGTGTTTTTTTCATTTAATGTATAAAGTCACTCTCCAAAGTATTTGTTTCCTTCGAAAAAATATGTTTTGTATATTTGTACATATAAATAAAATCATTAAAATCAAAAAGTGATCAACGAAATATGTGAATAATAATTGTGACACCGTGAGTCTGCTGTCACTGCCTGTAATGTACAGTAATTACATATCTGTGTTTTAATGGTGTTCCTCTATTTAATTATGACAAAAATTCCATTGAGTTCGGATTGCGAGTGTGAAATGTTATTATGAAATTACTTAACAAAAGTTAACGTTTTGTTTCAGATACTAGTCTTTATCTTTCATCAGATTGTGTGCGCATTTCATAAAATATGTGCATTGATGAATGTACCTACGTTAGTTCGATTCATACCACTTTTGCACCTTGACATAAAATCTTCAGGTTCTTTGATTACTGTGTATGAACGTTCAATATGTCAACGACTCTATGTAATGATTTGTAATTCAGATATTATCTTCTTCGAAGTTGTCCTCGCAGACTCTCCTTTCAACTAAATCCACCGCATTAATACTTGTACTTCAAATGTTTGTAACTAAAAAAATATTAGTTCTAAAATATACTAAACTATGTTATCAAAATTAAATGAGAGCGGATATGAGAAGACTTTTTAAGTGTAACTTGTATATCACAATGAAAAAGGTTGCAGGTTTTTTTCTATAATTTAGGGAAAATATATCACTCCTGTCAGCGTATCAGAATATATATATATATTTTAAATCAATGTTCGGTTCTTATCCATGATCCTTAACAGTCCTGGACAGAGCATTCGTGCGATTTTATATGACTGAAATTGAAGCCAAATTTAGGGTGAGGAAAAATTGCCTGGCAACTATCTTGCATGACAAACTTATGAAAAGATTTGTATGTTAAGTAAAAGTCATAGACATAGGAGGGAAAGGGGAACAATCCAAGTTGCGTGAAGCTCGGGAGGCGACGTGAACTTTCTCCTTTACCAATTGTCAATAAATGAATCTGATAGTATACAGGTAACTCGCATTGTAATGTCACCATCTAGTCCTGGAAATTAAAATCGGCTTACAAATTACTATGTAGTACTTTTTACCAAATCACGCAAATTAAGGGCTGCGTAAAAAACTTAACTAAAAATCCCAAAACGGACAAACAAAAGTTCGAGTTTGATTCCATAATTTAATATTTCCATAATAACATTTAGACAGTTTTACAAATGTGATGAATTTCACCCAACTCGATTTTAGCGCTGCTAAGCCAGGCGGTTCGTTTAAAAACGAAATCCAATGTCTGCACAGAAAAGTACCACAATACACAGCGCTGCAATATTTATCGAATTTTACTTTTCTGCTCAGAGTCTAGTTATTTCAATGTGCGCTCTTCGGTGGTCAATGTACGCTGATGTGGTAGTTTATTGAAAGCATTCTCGAACCTTTCTGGTGCCAAAAATATGGTCACGCTGTTTGATTCCAGCTCTTCGAAATGGTACCCATATTTCACGTTAGGGCAAGTCTGTTAATTTGAATATCATTATCGTTTTATTTTTTATATTGTTAATGCATATAACATTTTATGATTTTTGGATTTTTGGTGAGACAGCGAATGTGACTTATCATGACAAAAATAACTAGGTAAATGCATTTTTCACACATCTTCCCCTTCAATCCGCGGTTTCAAATTGTTATCAAATAGCTCTGCTCATATACAAACATCATATCAAATACTATAGTCTAGAAAATGTGTGAGATTAGAGCTTGTAGGTACATATACCATGCAAGTGCGCATAATTCGGTAAATATTCGGAACAAACGGTAACGGTTATAACGCACTTTTTTTTTATAAAACTTTTAGATTCTTCTTAATTACCATAAAAGACAACTATTTGCATTGGGGGCGGTTGAAAATGTTACATTTTTAATTTTAGTTACGTAAATTGAAAATTTGCTTTCGTATTTAGACACAACGCTTCACCGTATGCAATTTGTAATGATTATTGTCATTTTATTATGTTGGTATTACTGATACTATATGGAAGGCTACATCATACCATCACCGACTTCATGGCAATATATTCAAAGGCGCGTAACCGAAAAAACCTACGGCTAGAAACCATTGATTTTCACTTTTTTTTAATATTAAATAGTACCTAAAGGAGGCGGGGGGTGAGAAAAACATCCCAGTTTTCAAGTAGTTAGGTTTGTGTAACATGGTTTGTGATTCAAAAGAAAGTGCCCCTTTATAACGCCTACTCGCGTCAAGGCAAAAAAAACATCCCAGTTTTCAAGTAGTTTAGCGGCTACGCTAGGTTTGTGTAACATGGTTTGTGATTCAAAAGAAAAAATCGTTAAACATCAATTCTTTAAAAAAAACACCCCAGGATTTATCTAGTTTGAATTCCAAACAATGTTTCTAACCAAATTAGTGCTTACCTAATTCACACAAATTGGTGGTATAACTAATTTTCTAGCCACTCGTTATCTTATACAGCCAGTGCAATGTAAAATATCAGTAATACCAACATATTAAAATAACAATAATATGGCAAACAGAGTGATTTGACAGTGAAAGCAAATTTTCAATTTACGTAACTAAAATTAAAAATGTAACATATTCAACCGCCCCCAATGCAAATAGTTGTCTTTTATGGTAATTAAGAAGAATCTAAAAGTTTTATAAAAAAAAAGTGCGTATTAACCGTTACCGTTTGTTCCGAAGAATTACCCATAATTCTTAAATTCACTCTAAGTGAAATTAAATAAACTAGGTTAGGTAAATATCAGTTTCTATTTAGCTTAATATCGTGTCAACTTGCTGGTGACCTGCTTTATCACATCTTTTGCTTATAAAACACGGTCCAGCTTTGTAAATATGAAACTAATAAACACTTAATATACTTATTGAATGAAAGTTTTCCCGTGATTTCTAACGGCCACACGCTGCACTATCTGTAACATAATCTCATCCGTGATACAACAGTAACCTTTCGTGATCTTAACCTGTTTACCTTATCTACAGTTGCATTTTCTGAGCGCATTCTCACTTCTGTCGGTCACACTACCCTTCCGTAACTTTTCCTCATTAAATATGTACTTAAAATCAATCAAATTGCGAGCATCCTGCGGAACGCTATCAATCTCAATTAACCCTTTCAAACCTGATTTAAAACTGGCAGTAGTAAAACTCTTTTTTTACATTAGCTCCACAATGGCACTGAGGAAAATAATTCCACCCAGGGCCTCTGTAAATCTTTTGAATGCTGTGAAGGGTATTTTTAGGGAAAGTAAGGAGAGGAAGTTCTGGGACGGAAAAGGTATGAGGAGTGGTTAGGAACTGGGGATCAATATGTCCAGGGGTGACGGACTTGAGGCTGGAGAAATAAAAATGTCACCCTTAACCAATCTCTCCCGATCCGGCCTGTCACGCAAGAGTTGGGAAAATGCACGTGCTGCCAAGACCTGGACAAACCTCATTCCATGAACCCGGGCATCTAACCCTAAGTCACCAACCGGGGTGACCTATATGGCATAGGTATTGGTTAACCAATAAATTGTTCCCGGAGCGGCGGCGGTACGCATATCCGCCTCTCAAACTGATTTGATGGTTGATGCAAAATTATAACGTTTTTTTTTTAAATTTCAGTACTTACTTTAAAAATTTCGAAAAAAATAAGGTCGCACTGTTTTACTTACATACACGGTGTTGAAATCAAAATCGAGATCAAACACTAACTTCCCCATTCAAAATATAAATATAGTCACAGCCCCAACGATTGGCCATAATCCAACGAAAACGCCAGCAAGCCGAAAACGATAGCCACCAATTTTATTCGCGTTAGATGGTGAGGATTTTTTCATTTATTTATGTGTATTTATGTACGGCCCGAAAGGGTTAGTCAAGTCTTTCACCGGTCAAAAACGAGACGGGAACACCATTGCGATGAAAAAGCAAATTCTCACGCGTAACGAGGACCCTCCCACGCATTGACTCGAACTTGCCTGATTAGCGGTACCTTGTTATTTCCATATTCGCTTTATGAATTTATATTGCATAACAGTTCATTTTATCCAGGATAAACAATGACAACGATGTTAAACATAAAGAAACGCCCAGTATTAAGTCATACAAGACGATCCTAACGGCAATTTTTGCATAATTTTGAATTCATCCAATTGAAAGTAGCTATTGCTAAATTACGAGTATATGTAGTAAAGGGTATTACAGACGAATATTTGAAAACAATTTATTTTTATTTTTTAATATGACCCTACACAAGAGTTCCATTCCCAGAGAGAGTGAAACCATTCAAAGTACACCAATGGGGAATTTCCATGTTTTTTTTATTGTTAAAAAATTAAGCAAAAAATTACGATGATTACTTAAGCGAGTCAAAGTTTCCCATTTTTTAATTACCGCTAAAACGATATTTTGGGGCGTGGCTATCGTGTGACGTCATAAGCGTGGACGCTCACTGACAGTGTTTATTTTTGCTGGCCAAGCAGAGCGACGCTTGTGACGTCACAATCCGATTTGCCAACCACGGGCCGTTTTGATTTTGTCAGTTTTAGATCGTTTTTAAAATCAATAATATTGTATGAAAACATAAAAAACAAACATTTTTAGGAGGATGATTAAAATCCGAAGAATGATCTTTAAATATTCCGTACATTTGAAGAATGAACGAAGAATGATCTTTAAGAATCCCTCGTTGGTGAAAATACCCTATTGGATTTTTATGATTTAGAAGACAATGCAAAAAGGAAGGAAAGAAAGAAAGTGGGTGGTTGGTAAATAACTGAATAGTGCTTTCTCACAGATTTTGCCAATCACATTGAACGACCGTAAGTCAAAGTTGGTATCAAGCACTCAAAAATTATGGTGAAATATTCAGAAATCCTTCGCTAAATCTTCCAACTAAAATAAAATCTTTTATTTAAGAAGAATTTATGTCAAATCTACAGTTTTATCCCGAGATTGAAAAAAATTGTGTACACGTGACCTTCAAAACAAGAGAAAGTTAACTATTTATATTAATACTTCAAAAAAACACTGAGTAAAGCCCATGCAACGTCGGGGACTGCTTCAAATATATTAACGAAGGGCTGTTTCACAAAATTAAAACAAAACATCGAATTCCAAAGTTACTAAAATCTAAATTCAAGTTTTGTCATGATCCACGTACTACGAAGCAACCCATCCATGATAAAATAGTAAAAAAAATATTTTACAGAACTTGAATTTCGATTTTAAAATTTGATGAATCGTTCAAGCTCTGAGAAAGATCTATTCAATTGTTTGTTTCACAGAATGTAAACAAATCATCGAATTTGAAAGTCAAAAGTTAGTAAAAGCTAAATTCAAGTTCTGTTACGATCCAATTACTGCGAAGCAGTAATACCCATGATGAAATATTTACAAAACTTGAATATATTTCGCAGAACTTGAAGTTTGACTTTAAAATTTGATGAATTGTTCAAGTTCTGTGAAAGGTCTATTCAGATTGTGTATTGGTGAAAGCTGCCGTTGATCAATAAGTCATTGAAAAGTGATTTACGTATTTTCTTCGGAAGTCGAATGCAACCTTCATATCGTGGTAACCGCGTGTTCCCTGAGGGCGTTTTACCCACTGGAACCTGAGCCCTAATGCTTCCGATGGACGAATAATTGATTACGAGTGCTGTGTTATGATTGCGGGGGGCGTTATTTGATTAGGAACACGGTTCATTAATTTCATTGCTTCCTCTATTGGACGATGTGACGCCTTGTGTTGTGGCTTGATTGTAATGCAACCATGTATTATTAGGGAATAATATACCTGTTGTTTTTTTTTTTACTTGCGTAATGCATGTTGCACGTGTCATGGTAGGCACCTGTTTGAATGCATTATTCCATCAATTTTTTTTATTGTTTAATATATTACATTGTTACAGCATTGAACATAATATTATGGCTAAACAAAATAGTGAAATACATATTTTAATGGATTTCTACGCCAATTAAGAGTTCGCCAATCAATTCTTTACTTTTTCATGAAATAACCAAACTCTTCTAAATCATCGTGCATTTTGAAGCGTGATACATAAAAGGTAGATTGAATATTTTTCTTGAATATTTTGTATCTACGTTTTTTTTTAAATTTATTTTAAAGATTCATTTAAACAATATTAGAAACATACCAAAGTTCTATTGATATTTTTCTCTATAAAATAATATGCTAATTTCTTGTGTTTTACTTTATGTGAAAACCGCACAAGAGTCCCAATTGCTCCCAACCGCCTGGAGCCAGTGAGACTACGGCATTTCCAATTAGGTTATACTGTGAGGCTGAAGGTAAGTGGGGAGGGGAAGAAGATGGGAACGATAAAGGTGGGAAAGTACCTGGTTATTTAGATCTAATCACCAAACACGGCTAAAGCCATATCAAGTAACGTTTCAATTCTGGATCTCGGTCTTAGGTACACCAGAGCGATACTGAGAGTATCTTCAACTCCGGAACGTGCCGCAAATATGCGTTATAGTATTTTAAATGATTAAATTGTAAAAAAACAAATCAATCAAATAAAATTTACTTGCACACGCCGAGAAATCATCTGGATCGCAATTCAGGAGCCTTGGCCGATTTCGCTTGTGAGGAAAATTACTGAAAAAATTGCTAAAAGGAATGTGGCTAGTTATAAATACAAAGTAAAGTAAAATAGTACAATTATTCAATCCAGTGATACTTAGTTATCAATCAAATAAGAAAATGTAGGTACTATTGGAGTTCATTTGATAGATTGAAAGTACCTGGATATTCGTAGATATATATTCATAGATAACTAAATTTATTTATTTAGTAATTTATTTAATACATGAAAAATCGAAAGCACATATAGTTTTTTTATGATATTTCACTCTCCATGCTAGGGATGACCCTGTGTTATAGCGGGTGAAGTTTACAGTTTTCGGATTACATTCATTAGTATTGGTTGAAAATGTTCACTAATTAATACTATGCACACAGATTCTTCTACAATAAGAGAGTTTATGTTGGTATTTTGGATTATAAGAATAAGGTAAAGAATTTAAAGAGTTATTGGAAAAGAGAAGTTATTATTAATATATTAAGTCACAGCAATCAGTCTTATACACACATACAAAGCTGTTTAGATAGTATATAAAAATATGTAAAAAAATTATCATGTTATGCCTGCTCTTAATACTATGCACACAGATCTTCTATAAGAAAATGATATATAGTTAGGTTGGGTTACAAGAAGAAGATGAGGAAGTTAGAGAATTCTTAGAAAAGGAAAAATTTGAGGAGTTGTTAGATATATCGTCGTATATATATATAAAATTAGTTGAAGTCGTTGCAATCAATAAAATGCTTCAATTATTAGCGGAGGTCTCCCAATACAATTTGTACACATGATACCGCTCTATCATGTGTACAAATTTGTATCACAAATACCAATATTTCATAACAGTTCATTTAATCTAGGATGAACAACAAAAACGATTTTTAACATAAAGAAACACAGAACGCCCAGTATCATGTCACATAAGACGATCCTAACGTTTTTTTTCCATAATGTGCCATTTAATTGAAAAAATTATGTCGCAAGAGCCGGTCTAACTAAATGCATGGTATGTTTAATACTGTAGTGATATTATATTATTTTATCGACACAGGTATATCCGAGTGAGACAGGTATCGAAAAACCCCATGTAAACATACTTTATATAGATAAATAAATAAAAAAATATCAATGGAACCTTCTCCGACGAACTAGCAACATTGATCACCGGTACAAAACTTATTAAGTGTTAAAATTTGTACAACAAATAATATCTAACTATATGCGTGATATGTTTAATACAGTTGTGATATAATAGTATACCAATAGAATCTGCTCCGATGAACAAAAAAACATCAATAGAACCTTCTCCGACGAACTAGCAACATTTATCACCGGTATAAAACTTGCTAAGTGTTCAAATTCGTACAACAAATAATATCTAACTATATGCGTGATATGTTTAATATAGTTGTGATTAATACCAGTATGTATATATATTTTTTAGAAAGATAAACATTTTCGGGTTACGAATAACCCTACAATATTTGAAAATCTCCTACTACACGACAGTAAGCGGAAAATGTTGCTCGTATCGTGATGGAGGACCTAGGATGGAGACATAGAACCTACTTCAACAAATTAGCAACATTGATCACCGGTGCAACACTTTCTAAGTGTTCAAATTCGTATCAAAAATAACAAATAATATCTAACTACTTGCATGATATGTTTAATACTGTTGTGATATAATATTAGATCAAAAGAACCTGCTCCAACGAACTAGCAACATTGATCACCGGTGCAAAACTTGCTAAGTATTCAAATTCGTACAACAAATAATATCTAACTATATGCATGATATGTTTAATACTGTTGTGATATAATATTATGTCAATAGAACCTGCTTCGACGAATTAGCAACATTGATCACGTGTGCAACACTTGTGTTCACTAAGTGTTCAAATTCGTATCACAAATAACAAAGAATATCTAACCGTATACATGAAACGTCTAATACTATCGTCATATAATATTAGATCAATATAACCTGATTCGATCAACCAGCAACTTTGATCACCGGTGCAACACTCGTTAAGTGTTCAAATTCGTATCACAAATAACAAATACTATCTAACTACATATATGCACGATTAACTATTGTAATATAACATTATATATCTACTAGCAATTTTGACCACCGGTGCAACAGAGAAAAACCAGGCCAACGAGAACGGAACACCTGTTCAATGTTTATATCGGCAGCAGCAGAACGAATTGTTTTTTCGCAATAAATTGTCCTTTCGTAAAATGACGCTACCTTGTGAGTGAATGAATTTTAATTAAACAATTTAATCCATGCCTCTAAAGTATCCGCATTATCAAACCGCATTAACACGCTTTAGCATGTCACCCAAACGGGTAGACATTTCAACTCCCTTTTGTACTGTTTAAAGCCCCTTGTAAGGAGTCTCATAAAAAACTAAAATTAATGTGCCAGACATTATTCGCCGTACATATATTGAAATGTCTCCGCAAGATGTTTGCTCTCTCGTTATAAAGCCTACACATTGGTTTTAACATCTAAAATTCAGCCAACTCAAACAGTTTGATTAGCACCAACAAATAGTTTTTATTAAACGCTATTCAAATAGTTTCCAGTTCTTTATGTTTATCTTCACAGACGATTTAAATTCCCAGACGCAAGCAAATCTGTTTTATTCATTCATCCACAAAGAGAGGTTAAAGCGAAATTGGCACTAGCGTGATATAAAACAGAATAATGGCTGAAGAGAAAATGGCACCAGCGTGATATAAAACAGAATAATTCGCAATTCGCGTATTGGTAATAATATTATATGAGTGCTATCATGTAATAAATTCTTCTTTACACCAACTGGTAATAACAGTTGAAGGCATTCAGAGATATTCATGCAAACATTATATTGCTTACAGTGGTAATTGTGTTACGGCAAAAAATATACTTGATATCATTCGCTGTTCAAATCAACATTGGAATAAGGTAAATACAAACAATAGATGTTACCCCTGAGAAACTTGCAACATAAAAAAATAATAGACTGATAATTTAATCGATAAAGTAACGTGCTTATTGCTAGAAAAAAATTGTGTATTTGTTTTAGTAGAATAATAAAAATGATGTGGTTTTATCTGAGTGAATAGTATTTGTCGATAAGAATATGAATGAAACGAGCAAATGCAATTGTCTTGTTTATACTCGTACTTGCAACAATTCGCATCAAGTATGCGGGCAATAAATATTGTAAGTACCAACAATGTTTATACAGGCGTACCAGTATACATAAATCTAGATAAACAACCAAAGTTCAGTGTCTTCGTATTTCCGTCTTTAACAATATTGGCTGTAAAACATCGGTCAATTCGGCATCATCGAAAAATAAACTTAATTCATACTCTAATGTACAATACCTATTTCATTATGGAGGATAATGCTACGATCTCTAAACACGTAATGATAGGGTCGTAACTTGTAACAAAGTTTCCCAGAGTCAGCCATTATTCTAGACAACCCAACTCTGACTAATTTTATCGCATATATAGCAATGCAAAACAAAACGTATTTTTCAACGCTTTCTGAATGGGTAAAATACGATAATAACAAGTCTGCAACAGTGAACAGAATGGATTCAATTTATTATTGTATTGTTAAAAATTACCTTTAATACATAGAACACCTTTGCAGATGACTCAAAATGTAATCAAATGTGCCTACATTAAAAAAAACTTTTTGGCACGATATATTTGCTATGAATATTTTGAATGTCGATGAATGACATTCAAACTTAAGCAAACAGTTTAAGTGTGATATGAAAATGCACCTCTATGTTTACTTTATTAATTTAATGAATAAATTAACATAATTAATGTCGATGATTAATATAGTGATGTTAATAATGATACTAATAATAAATTCCACTTCAGAGATGATGTGTTATAAATGCATTAGTTATATTTATAACCCATAATGCACTACAATCACATTTTTGTACCAAACGCGATTTTTGAAAATGTATTTGATTTCAAAGATTTTTTTCTATTCATTTCCTATAAAACGATTTCGTATCCACATCGATACGACATTTGTGATGTATGCATGAAAGTGTACGAGCCCAAGCGAGATAACATGCTTGTGAAATGCTATAAAGAAACGCATACGTGATTTGACCTGCTTTGCCTACAAGTGGCTCCCAAATAAATATCAGTAGTACTAATATACGTATACTCCCTTCATTTGCCGAATACTACCCGACACACAACAATAAGGCACACAAGACGACACTTTACATTGGCGCAGCCGGTAGGATAATTATAGAATCAACGGAAATATCGAAGATAAATTCCGTGATGTTAATATAGATATAAACATTATATTTATCTTCTAAGAAAAAAACTTTTGAAATGAGTGACGAATGGAGTTTTTTTTCCTAAAATTGCCCTTTGCGGCTTTGAACATTTGCTCTGTGCTCGTATAACAGTGGTTCGATGTACTCATTTTCAAAAATGTACAAACATTTATGGAATTTCCTGGCAAATTAATATTTTATGAATGCATCATCTTCTTAGTTAGCTCTAACGTGGACGCTGCCAAAATGTGAGAAAAACTGACAAAATGGCGGCAAATAATGAAAGTCATAAAAAAGTGGAACGTGGGAGTGTCTCCTCAAATAGTAACACTTATATTATATTGTAAGGTATCTCATGTTCATTATTCACTATGCAATGTCCAGTGTGTGCACCCATAGTCAAAAGGTGTGGTAAAAATGGGTTTGATAAAACCGATCCATCATATGAAAAGATATACCACATTTTCGGGGTCACATAAACTAATGCCTTTGCTCTTCCAGTCTGAAGAGCGTAATATACGAGCCCGATTTTCAGCCCGATTCCAATTAGAGACAAAAGTCAACATTTTTCAATTTGCGCGATCGCTATTTTCACATCTATTTTCATATCTAGGATTTCAATTGTCATCACTGCAAACAACACATGAACCATACTGTTTGTTGTGATGCCTACTGAAATCGTAGATATGAAAATAGAGTTGAAAACAGCGATCGCGTAAAGCGAAAAATGTTGACTTTTGTCTCTAATTGGAATCGGGCGGAAAATCGGGTTCGTGTATTACGCTCATGAGGGGAGGGGACTTTCTTTATAATGCTGGGAAATCTATAGCATAAACGGTATCGAAGTAGGTATATATTGCCTTTTATCAAATACTTGGCTTCTATGTGGTATTACTTATATTTTATAACGCTGACCAAAGTTTATTTCATAACGTTTGCC
The DNA here is from genome assembly GCA_917563855.2 of Limnephilus lunatus. Taxonomy (NCBI): domain Eukaryota; kingdom Metazoa; phylum Arthropoda; class Insecta; order Trichoptera; family Limnephilidae; genus Limnephilus; species Limnephilus lunatus. The sequence continues at coordinate 68,382,101 of OU830598.1, read as the reverse complement.
AGAATTTGTAGACTTGAAAATATTCACCTTACGAGTATAAGAAAGTTTTTAATTTTTTAGAGTGTTCAATTTATCGATGTTCGTAAGCAACTTTATAATAAAAAAGCAACGTAATACTATCTACAATGAAAATGTGAATATTTTTGACGAGGGTCTTTATTATCTGACGTTTGTAGTAATGAGACGATTTGCAGTAGGTACATTAAAAATACAAATTTTTAGTGTAGTTTAGTTTCATTGAGTTTCAAATCACTATGGTGATGAAGAAATTTTCACTTAAAAAAATGTTTAAAGTCATAAAAACTTCGAAGGTAGGTTTTTTTATCAATGTAAGAAAATAATAGTTTATTCCAGAACGTCGAGAGATTACTGCAAACCTACTTATGCCATATATTAGATTCAGCTATATTTAGCTATAGATTCATTATTGAAGGCACAAAAATTAATTATAAAAGTTATTCTTAAAGTTCCCATATTGACAAGTACTGTAGATATATTAAACAAATTCTATGTATTCGACAAATTTACACAAAAACAATCTTAACTCATCTGTTTAAAAATAAAACACATACATTTTATGAAAATACCCAAAATATTGTAAACACGCGGCACAAAACCAAATAACTCGTACCAGCACCTAAAACAAACAACATTTGGTCAAAGAAATTTCAAATACATTGCATCTAAAATATACAATAACCTACCTGACAAAACAAGACAATCGAATAATATTAACAAATACAAAATTCTGATCAAACAATGGATCATCGAAAAAGGTCGTGCAATAATAAGTCACCTCAACCAAATATAATCATTTTTTCATAAGTGTCTGTCTGTCTGTCACTCAACTAATATACGGGGTCCGCCAAATAACTTTTTTTTTTTGAAAATGCTATAAAAAAAAAACTACTGAATATTTTCTCAAATTTCTTTTTTTATTTATAAGTACAATCCTTCCGGTTAATAATGGAAAATAATTTCATTCAAATGGCTGCCTCGGCTGGCCATGCAGTAGCCTACACGATCGGTCCAATTTTTAAGCACATTATCGATTGTGTGCAGCTGTATTTCACCAATGGCTTCACGAATATTGTCCTTTAAAGCGTCAATTGTCTCTGGCTTGTCGGCGTAACATTTATCTTTGAGGGCATCCCACAAATAATAGTCCAACGGTGTCAAATCGCAGCTCCGAGGTGGCCAAACGACATCAGCTCTGCGGCTGATAATGCGATCTTCAAAAACAGGGCGCAAAACATCGAGTGTAGCTTCGGCTGTGTGGCACGTAGCGCCGTCCTGTTGAAACCAAATGTTGCCAATATCCTCCTCTTCAATTTTTGTGAACAAAAATTCGTTCAACATGGCCCGATAACGATCGCCATTGACTGTAACGGCCACTCCTTGCTCATTTTCAAAGAAAATGGCCCAATTATGCCTCTGGACCAAAATCCGCACCAAACAGTGACTCGTTTTGGGTGTACCGGCTTTTCAATGTATGCGTGCGGGTTTTCTGTGCCCCAAATACGACAATTTTGCTTGAACATACGGAGCTGACGGTGCTTCTCTTCTTCCAAAAACCGTACGCAATTTTCGCACACATTCTGCAACATTACCATGATTTTCAAAGTAATGTCGCAATATTTCCCAGCGTTGTTCAAGCGTATACACAACCATATTCGCTCAGCGGAAGGATAAAACTAATTATCTGTCAAATCAGACATGAGCTAAGTTTTACCATTCACGAAATAAGCACTAGTTGAAAAAAAAAACTTTAGATTGCGGACCCTATATAAGCCATAGCTCTCACTTAACATTTAGTTATTATTATTTATATCCTGAAGAAGCTCGATGTAAGCGAAACCGGTCGATGTATACCAAAATAAATTCGTGGTTAAATACAAAGTGTTTTATTTATTTTTATAACAAATATAATCCCTTTATCCCATTATTGTTACCACTACCTACTAACCTGAAATTTTTTGTCAAATATTTTTACTTAATTGAATAATGTATTTTATTTAACATTTAAAAAATATTTGTTAACTAGTCTGTCTCGACACAGGATTTTCTAGTGAGACAGGCAAGGCCAAAAAAATGTTAACCTTTTTATATCGATGCATAAATAAAATAAAAAATAAAATAAATAAATATAGAAAATACATTCAAGTAAAATCTTAAAAAAATATATGGAAGATAAATACTACCTATTTAAAACTACCTCCAACCTTCTAAATCGTATTGAAAAATTTTATTGACTGAATAAAATCTTGCATGTGTATATTTATTTATGCAAATAAATATAAAAATTCCGGCCCCCAACGAAAGGCGAATTCACGTTTGTTCACACTGAAGCCTTACTATCGACTACAGATAAATTTATAAAAGATTTCATATCTCTGTTGGGGCATAAATTCTTTCTGCGGAACGACGCATTATAAAAAATGTAATATCTAAATAATATTTTCAGATTGTAAAGAAGTGTCGGCTATAAACCCCCCTCCCTTGGTGTTAAAAGATATGCCTGCAAAAGGTGAACAATACTTTGCCTTTAAAGATTTTATATCCTGTTTGAATGTACATTTGTTAAGACGATTTTTTACTGCATCGTATAAAAATAACGAGACATAAAAGTTGTGGATACACCTTCTTTCTTTTTAATATCATGACCACCTCCACGGTCGAGGGTTAAGGCTGTCGACAGTGAATCCGGAGTTTACGAGTTCAAACCCAACACCAACCCAAACAAAAAATAATATAATTTAGGGTAATTATATTTGTGGTACGTTCCGGAGTGAAAGATATAAAATACTGTTAGTATCTCGCTTTGGTAAAAAAACACTATTAAAACGTTGTTTGCAATGGCTTTGGCCGTGTTTGGTGACCAGATCTTAATGGTCAGGTTCTTCCCCACCTTCCTCTATCCCATCTCATTTCCCTCCTCACTACGTTCAGCCTCACAAGACAAGTTGAGGATGCCACAGTCTCACGAGCTCTAGACGGTTGCCGTTTGCTTACTTCTTCAGAGTTTACTTAAAAGCAAGTTTCAAGAAGCCTTGAAGAACTAAGTATTGCTTACGTAACATGCTCTTTTTTAAATAATAGTGGTTAAAACTATGTATTTATTAATTTTGAATTAAAATGGTGCCCTAAATAAGTTTCTTGTGTTTGAAGAAAAATATTTTTTTGTGTTTCAATCGCTTGAAAAGTTGTTCAAATGCATGTTATAACGTGGCTATGATTTTTTTTTTCATTTGCTATAATAATTTACAGACTAACTTTTGTTCGCATGTTCACGCTCTCAATGATTTTGACACAGTATTGCCAATTAAATACATGTAGAAATATAATGCAAGTGCTTGAAGTGAAAGTACACAGTGATAAAAAATGTTTAGAATGTTGTACATATTCCGTTTTTTTCCTGCAAACATCAAGTTGGTTATGCCTTGTTAGTTCTTAGGATATTCATGTGGACTTAGAAAACAAACAAAAATCTTATTTCTTATTTCTGTCGATGTACGGCACGATAACCTTCTTCTCGCTTTATTTGCTTTGAAAATAAACACTTTCGTGTTTAAAGCACTATGCAAATAATGATAAATAGCATCCTTTTTGTTTATATTTGTTTTATTTGAGATGGGCCGAAATATTAAGAGAAATTATTATTTCTTCGAATAAATGACTTTGTATTGATTTCTGTTTATTTGGAATAAATCAAAATTAAAAAAATGGAAAAAATAGTATCATGGCTTATAATAAATACATATCTGTGAATTCGTAAAAAGAATTAGGAATTTATACATTTATATATGACTTAGAACTATTCTAAGACTAGAAAACATAAAAAGAGTGTGCAATTGTTCAATCTATATTACATTACAATACGGTATTATAGGCTGGGGTGAAACATATGTTGTAAATAAATCCGCTCAAAATAGTTCAAAGATTGATAATTAAAGTTATCTTGAAAAAACCATGTACATTTTCTGCTGAAAAAATCTTTTCAATATTCAATGTAAACAAAACATATAAAAAATATTCAATATAATATGAAATATACAGAACATTATTGTAACCAGTTTGCATTATTAATAATAATTATTATTATTTTTGGCTACTTTTTATAGCGCCATTTTCGTGAGAAAATCACCTCAAGGGCGCTTTCCAAATTCATTTATACATTTAAGTCCTGAAAACGCTTGGGTACGTACTGATCCGGTGAATGGCTTGAAATGACAGTAGGGTTTTAAAAATTTACTGCTTTTTAAAATTAATTTACACTTGCATACCTTCCTCTTCCCCATTTTATTTCCTTTCTCATTCCCTTCACTTGGGATTGCAATAGACTATTGAGCTTTGGACAGTCGGGAGCAATTGGGACTTTTGTGCGGTATTGCATATTTTAGAATACTTAAAAAATTGATTCATATGTGCTGTGTCTGCACCACGTAACATTTTGAAAACAATTCTGTTATGTTAAAGGAAACCATACTTTCAAATTTTTGTACAAATTCTCAAAATGCACTGACCTTGAAACCGAAGCAGCCTGTCTGAAACATAAAACCGTCGTTGGCCGTAGAAACATATAAAAAAAACTTTCAAGGCTATTTATAATCCATATTCTCAAATTTCACTTCGGAAAAATATACAAATGCATGTTTACCCGTCTTAACGTATTTTAAACAATTCACTCCGTTATTTCAAAACGAAATTTGTTGAAACAGGTGTTTCAAATGTTCAAATAACCCCGGAATTTTGGTTTTTTTCGAATGTACGAAAAAAGATGCGAGTAATGCTTCAAGAATGTTTAAAACAATCCTAATTTTTAGTATATTTGTTTAGAAAAATATTTAATTCTTATTACGTATTGCATGTGTATTTTCAGTACATTACTAACTCGTGATTCATTATAACACCATTGCAGTAATAATACAAAATTAAATTGCAATTAATATGTTCTGTAAATACCGATTTGAAAGAAAACTGATGTCTAGACAGGGCGTGTGAATGTTAAAAATGACACCGACACCAAAATTATTTTTAAAATGTTCAAACAAACGAAATCAGATGGGGAGTTTAGCTATAAAAGTACTCTTAGTTGTGCCGAAATATTAAAGTCAATTTATAAGACACACTATGTCTTATAGAGCTGATATAACGATTCCCCATACAAAACAATCAAATTGAAAAATAATCAGTTTAAAGAAAAAAAATCATTACAAAATGTTTGATCAAATTCTCCAGAAAAAATTAGTTTACTTTACACACGGATACACGGACATGCACACAATACTGTTTTATATCTGTTCGGAAATTCAAATTATATTACAATACAATTTTGGACTGTACTAACTTAATCACAGCATTTTGAAACCCACCATACTTTCAATTTTTTTACACCATTGAAGAATAAGATGATTGGTCCAAATCTAAACGAAAAAAGAAATAAACACTAAAAAAATAAACAGATAATGGTACCAATTGGGACTCGAACCAGGGGAAGATGGGAGCATCTTACCGAGACCTCTTATTTTAAAGTTATTTTTGTCGATCTCATATTTCAAATTCAGAACTAACAATATTACGTTCGACTATTTTTTTCCCGTATTTTTGGCTGATTCTTTTTCAACTCATCACAAGGTTCTATATAATTGCTTTGTAACCTAGATGATGTATCGGATAAACACATCTGATTCGGATATAGGATGAACACGCATCTATAGAACATTTCTAAAAAGCAAATGAATATTCAATTTTTATTTTATTGAAATAATTCTTGTTATATGAATGTTATACGAGCATGTTGTACCCGTCAATGTAATATATAATTGAAGAATTAACTAAGAATGAATAAAGAATCCTGGATTCGAGCCCCATTTGCGACCTTCACCTATTTATTTTTCTGTGTCTTTTTTATTTCTTCATATTTTCGTATAGATTTATTAGTATTATAATATAATAACTATATTAGTTAGCACATACATCGATTGTAGATAATTTTAAAATGCACACTTTTATATTCCTCCATATACTATGATTTCCTATTCTATTATATCTTTCTACTCTTTTTACATCATTTTATACAAATTTTTATTCTTTTAAGGTGCTCCAGATTTTATGTCCGGGTTGAATCTTTCCCAAATGAAAGACTAAACCCTTCCACACACTTTTCCACAAATGAATATCTAGTAAATTCACGCAATGTAAGTGCACTATATAAGATAATAAATACAAAACAATACAAGAACAATACGTCAATCCACCAGAAACATAATGGGAAAATATTTCACCGACTCTAGATATTTTCATATCAGAGGGTTCGGCTCTGATGAAATCCTAACTGGTCCGATAAATCCTACTGATCCCTCAATATAAATATTTAAAAAATCTTTCGTAATCCTACATGTATTTAAAATAACCGACTTTTGCATTTTTATGAATAAATTTTTTGACAAATGGTATTTATATTTTTTGATATTATTTTATAATCATTTATGTTCTCTTACATTATTGCTTCTAAATTGTTATTGCACTATATATTATGTAAGATCAACTACCATAACACGTAACACGGGCATCAGCCTAGCATGGTGGTCGAAAAATCCAGAAATGATGTAACCATTCAAAGCGATGAATAAAGAAAATTTAAAAAAAAAATTATCTTCTGCTTCAATGATACATTGCATTGATGGGCATAATCTTCAAAAGTTGTTATGATAAGAGTTATTTTAATGAAAAATAATTAGTTTATTTTTAAAAAATCACATTATTATCTTAAGTCTGCACAAACTAATGCTTGAATCATTACAAGTTGATTGCGGTCAGTAGGTATGTCGGTGGGGACTGGTGAGTTAGTGATCCAAAAAAGGTGAACATTAAAAGTGTCCAGCGTTCTAAATGTCATTTGAAGTTTAAGAGTCTGGTGGGATAAAAGAGCAGTCTCGAATTCTCGATTTTATTATGCGATCGGGCAAACGTGAAGAAATCGAGAGAACGGGCGGCCGGAACAGGTTTCGTATGGGTTTTTTTTACCTAACCGTGCGTTGATGTTTTAGCGGTCGACTTTTCAGAATGTCAACTGCGGAACGTTATTATTTTCGATGCGCAACGCACACAACACCACACACCAAAACTGCAAGCAATAAAGACATTGTTTTGACTTTCTTCAATTTAATTGGTAACAAATTAAAAGAAGGATTGTGAAAAATGGTACGAAATAGTTAAGTCAATCAATTTCAAACTTAACAATATTATTGATGGAAAAATCACGACGCGACGGTCTGAATGATCTTCCTTTTACCAATTATTTCAATGTTTTCCAAAGAAGATAAAAGATAAAAATATTTTTAAAAATTGCAGTTTTGAGCACATGATTTAAAAAAAATTAACCCCACACAGATAGGAAACATGGCCTATGTCATCTTTTGGGATGTGAAGGGTATTTTTAAAGATAAGAAATGGTAAATACAGAGGCCGGCAAATAGTTTCACAGCTATTGAACTCATAACGAGTCACAGAAGCGGCCCGTTCTCATGTAACAAACGTAAACCGTGTAGGAATGCTGGGCGCGCGTTTAGCGTGTTTTCCAACTATTCAACGGTGCGAAGAAATCGATTACATTAGTTCTTTGGAGTATCTTCCATTGAAATACCCTTAAAACAATGAAAGCATTTCTACACCTGATGCCTGTGCTCTATAGATTGCAATCCGTTTGTTAGGATAGGGTAACCTATCAAACAGACCGCTTGTTTCCGCACAGAGTCAATGATTAGTTATAAAAGTAGGGATGTTTACCTCGACACATTAAGTAAAACATTGGTAATGTGAATTTTTGCAATTCTTTTATATGACCGTTTATTTCAAGCTAGGAAAAATCTCCATTTTTAATATTGACGAGATTCTACATAATTAGCATTGAAATAAAATTTACAAACGATGTTTGACCCAACTAATTTAATGTTTTCTTATAATTTCATTTCCCAATTGGACAAATGAATTTATTTTAGCGTGTGATTAGGATAACACGTGTTTCTTCTGCCTTCGAGGATTCGCAAATAAAATTTAAATCACATTACCGAAGTAAAAATATATCGACAGATATGAAAATTGAATTTTTTTTCAGAATGTTAGCGGTTCATTTGGATCTGAGGACAATAATAAATTCAAGATCTAAACAAGCAGATGAAATGAGTTCATAAGGCCTCTTTGAAAATAAAATTCCACAGCAAAGAGCATACTATAAATTAATTACCCATTTTTTCTGCGATAGCTGAATAAATATTGGATGAAACAGCAAATTGATGAATGAGGTCATATTGATCCATTTCAATTTGAATTGGGCAAACAATTTAACGAACCAATAAATTTGAAACATGTCCCATCTCAAAGTTGACATTCATTTTTTAATAAGCAGAATTTTTGTGACCAATAATCTACATAAATTTATTTTCAAGAATGTCGATTTATCCAAAGTTTAGCTACTTTTTTCTTCCTTTTTTTCTAGAGGCAAAAAAGTGTTAATTTTAAAGTTAATACTTTAAAAGGTGTTAAGGGACGTGTTTGACTTACGTTACCCATTAATTCGTGACATTATTTGGAGTTAAAAATATGAATGAAATTCAAACACCAAAAAAGTTACCCGAGACCCAAATTTCGTTTTTATTTTTAACTCCAAATAATGGCAGGAATCACTTATTACAGTAAGTCCATTAATAACTTGTACGTTCAAGCTATTTAAACTTAATGTTCTGAATCTTGTTTATATTTTCCGATCTCCCCATTGGTAATAAGGTCGTATACGCCGATGGAGAGAAATATTATAAAATTAATCTTTACACTTTCGGATTATCAAGTGAAAATCACTTTTTATCCCAAACAATTTCTCACTTATTTTCTCGACATTAATTTAAATCTCAAGAAGGTATATTCATGACTAAAAATTATAATGCATAGTATTAATTTACACTAACGTGTGCGTGACCTTAAAAAATAAAATTTTGTATTTCATAAAACATAATTTATTATTTTATTGATTATGAAAAAGGTAAGTAAGTACAATGAGTAGATAACGGTTTTAAATATAACAAAAGACATTTCAAGCACCGTGATCAATTAATGGGAAATCATAAAATCACAAAAAATTGAATTAAAATCTATAAAATATACTCGTAAAAAACATATAACTCTCAATAAATTGAATAATAAGGACTAAGAGAAAACATCTTTATTTACATAATTTATTGTATGGAATATCGCTGTTAAAACATAAGATTTTTCACAAAACTTTTAGGAATCTCATTTACGGTATTGCGAGTTAAATTATGATATCAATCTATCTCACACGCAACCTTAACTCCACGGAAGAGCACCGTAGTTGGAAGGTGTCTAGAATCATTCATAGGCCAGTTCCCCATAAACAATATACACACGCCATGATAATGCCCCCATGGATGAACGTGGAATCACGAGCAACATTACTCTTATCGGATGCCGATTTCTCCTAGTATTATGTAAGAAAAATAATTATTACATACGGTTAAAACTGATGTAAAAATGCGGTTTGTAGAGACTTCATGCAGTCGTGATACTGAAATATAGCTCCTTTAATATGCTAGTACTAACTTACACTGATCACGATGTACATGATAGTACTCATATAGGCGTTTCAATTATAATTATATTTTGAATATCCATCACTTTTAGTTATCGTGTATGCTGGTAGGTATCTTTCTACACATGCTTTTTATAATTGCTATCATTCAACGGGTTTTTGGAAATTAGGCATTAGTTAAGCGATGTAAGTATATTATGAAATTTTATAAAAAAACAATTGTTAATACAATACATATTAAAGGGTTGTTTTGGAGACGTATTTTTTGACGAAAATTGGTGTCGTCATTGCATTTTATCGCTATATACATCTAGAATAACTGCCCACTATTTATTGACAGTAAGATACTTACCCTTACGTTCAAATCACTGAGAGCTTCGTTGTAATATTTCATTGTGTTAAATGCGAAGTTTATGAGAAAGGGGGAAAGGTTCTAACAAATCCGTCAGTCTGCCTTTACTTTCAGGTGGCAAAGATCTCTAACAACTCTTGCTTGTCTCATCTATATTTGAAACCAAGAATGTCTGCCGGCTTTATCTAATTCGTTCCCGGGGTAAAATCTAATTAGCCTGTCCTACCCATAATTCTCTATGATTTATGCAAAACCACCTCCGCCAGATATGCGGCTTTCTGTAAGCGCTTAATTTCGCAGCAGCCGAGGTATCACTTAAAAACTCGTTTCAACGCGATTCGAGCATCGCAAAAGTAAATGTCCGTTATTCATAATTATATTATTAGTATTCGCTTAAAAAACAAAGTGGAATGAAGGAGCCATATTATGACGGAGGTCGACCTCTAACGTAGGCTGTATTAAGTGGGCGGGAGTAATGCTTAATGTTCCTAGATGAAGTCCTTCGCGTGAAACCCACTACATAGTTGATCGCCAACATGACGATATCCAAAACCGCATAATAATTCACGTTAAAATAGTCAACGTACATTTTATGTCGACAATAATACGTTTTCAGTTTCACTTAGAATTCAGCCATAATGTTTTTCAATTTATATTCTTTTGTTCTCGTCAATTGAAGGTCTCGTGATTCAATAAATGTTTAATATTCAAACTCCCAGCGATTTTCTTCACTTTGCATCCACCAAGATTCGTTGGTTATTCGTGTCACACTGTTTATCTTTGGTGCGAGGAAGGTTGCGCTCGCTTGGGTCACATGCTAGCTCGTTGACAGATGCGCGGTATTTGACAGGTTGCTAGGCGTTTATGGAGATGGCAGTGTCTGCAGAGTTGAGCAAATTAACCGAGTTCGCTCTCAAAGATTTCTAGGAGGAAAAATGGCGCGATGGTTCGAGGTTAGAAACCTCTGACTCCAGGCGCTTGGAAGCAGGTCCCAACCGAAGATGAGTCGCCAGAGATAAATAAGTGCATAGCTTAGCGCTCGGCTGCAAACATCGCCGGGTTGGAGGCTGTGTAGTATGTAGGTGCCAGAGTGTTTGCTGACTTTAAATAGCAGTGTATCTAGGCTGACCGCTCGCGCTGTCCGCCATTATAGAATCCTTCCCCGCCACTCTGCACTCGCTCGGCGCACAATCGCAGACACAAGACACTACAATCACTTTTCTCCGGAGAACGGAGGTCTGTTATCGCGGACAGATCAGTTCGGTTTTTGAATTCCGCTAAAAGTTTCACGTCTCACTACCACAGTTATTTTTGCAACACTTTGTTATTGTTGATGTATCTCACGCTAGATCACTTTATTCTTATCAAACATAGAATCTTATCGTTAAGAGAAAGCCTCGGCAATCAGTTAGGCTATATTCTACCTTTTCAAATTCCCGAAAGAATCACTATTTATTTATTCCTAGACAGAAATAGATAGCTAGTGCAAGTTGCAGTAGCGGTATCCCGCGCAGAGCGACCGCGGAGCAAGGTAAAAAAATGATGAGGGATATTAGGTTCGTGTTAGGGGAACAGGTGTGTATGGAGGTTAGGTATCAGATATATGCGAGAACTTACCCGTCGCCATGGCTGGTCGACGCCACAGCTGTTGTTATTGTCCCCGGCTATCCACTTTAAACTCGCGGGGACTAGTTGCTCGCACAATGTCTTCACTCAGACTGAGTGCTGGCGTCCCCCTCCCCCGCGGGGAGGCGGGGGCAGGGGACGGGGGCGGTCGGGCCCGAGGGGCGGACGGGCCTGGGCGGCGGGGCGAAGGCTCACTCTGACATAACGCAGGCATTCTGCTGTAGAGAAATGCTCGTGGTGTCCAGGTGCCCGGTGCCTGACCAGGTTTGCACAAACGCCCTTCGGCGTCATGTTTATTTTAAGAATGGAGTCGCCAGACCAATAGCCCATGTATTTCGGACCTTTCAAATATGATATTCAAAAATTATTTGAAGTATATGCAAATAAGAATCTTAAAAGAAACCTACAGGACTACTGAACGAAACTTGTCCACTTAAATGCAAGTTAAAACCCTCAAGAAAAAAAAAACACAATTTAAGGATTGAAATATGTTGTCAATAAAAGATTGAAAAATTTAGTAAGATCAAAATTAGTTTATTATATACATATATAGCAAAATTAATTTCAGCACATCCCCCGCCATATATTCCCAACGAGAACGATTTGCTGAAATAGGCCAAAAAACTCTGGCGCTTTTAACACCAGGTGTGACACTAGCATCAATCATTTTGGTAGCGATATTTTGTCATTTTTATACACGATCCAGAATATATGTCTAATATAGTCAATACATACAATGGCATTAGATTTTATCGCTTATTATAATAATATACGCTCAGTGTTCGACCTATATACATAATTGTTAAATAGAATTTATTTATACAGTCGGTTGCTATCGTTTTTTGTATTTCTAAACTACTTACGGTTATCCTTGAGATATTGATGGTAAAATAATACTGCGTTCTTAAACATTATTCATAAATAAAGTATCTGTATAACGTAAAAAAGCAGCATCGATATTAATGAGATAAAATCAATTATTCTTGTTGACCATTAAATCAAATGTACTACACAAATAAACTCGGAATGTTATGAGAACAACATGGAACACAAATGGTACAAAATAAACAAATATAACTTTTTTACAGGAATTAATTTAAAAGAAGACAGAATTTATTTACAGCCACCATATGAGCTATAGGTTTTTCCGCTATAACTTGCCAATAAATCAATGAAATGCATTCCAATATTGCTTTAGATATAATGCAATTGAATCCAAGGTTTCGCTTTTTATAAAGCTTTATTATAAAGAAGATGGAGTGATGTTACATACAATCACTGTGTACGTAGGCGTATATGTGTACTTTAACAATATATTATATCTATGTTGTATATTATTTATATGTGGTTGTGATTTGTGACAAGTTATATCGGTGAGAAAAAATAAGTTGATGCATTAGAGTTTTTTGGATGCAGTTTTGTTGTTTTACATTTGAATTTTAGATATTGATAAAATAGTGTTTTATTATATACGTCCGAAATTTGTCACTATGTTTTTGCCGTGAAATAAATATCCTACTTACGTTTAACTGGAGACTTTGAAAGCCACTGGTTCTAATTATGTATATTTTTCTTTTACATTCAAATAGGAAGCCCAGAGGAGAAAATAATTCCCTCAGGGCCTATGTTATCTTTGAGGATACTGTATGGAGGGTCTTTTTGGAGAACGGAGGGAGTGGAAGTGCTAAGAAAAAGGTATGAGAGGTGGGTAGGAATCTGGGGGTCAGTATGTCCAGGAGCGTGACGGACGCATGATTCCATTCCTCCCACTGCAAGACGTTGGGTCAAGAGAGTTCGGCTGGAGAGGTCTAGGTTTGGTCTCTATCAACCAGTAGGTGGGCAAATGGATTCGCCGCCGCGATCTAGACAAACTTCACTCCATGAACTCGTGCACCTTTGCTAAGTCACCAAACGTAGCGAACCACTTGGAGTCGTCTACGGCAGAGGTGTATGATATCCAATAAATGGTTCCCGGAGTGGCGGTACTCATAACAGCTTCCCCAAAATGAGAATCGTTTAATGGAGTAATGCCATCGGATTGCTATCATTACATATTTAATATAAAAAATTCAATATTTAAAACAATCTTTCTAGTCAAGATATTATTTATGATAATTTCGGTTTATCATTGTTATTATAATCTCTTCATTTTAATTTATTGCAAAACACGGTAATTTAACAAATTATTTAATGCAACCTGTTGATTGACTAACCCTTGTATAAAAAATTGTAAACATTACGTACCCAGCGTAATAGCCTTATTTGAGTATAAAAACGCGAATAATTTTTTAAAAATACAAAAGTGGTTATTCAAGAGGGAGATAATTATTCCACATCTGCCATATTCTCAAGATCTTGATTTTAGTCCTTTCCTCTCTCCATATCTTCAACCTTCAATCAAAAAAACTGGGACAACGTCGCGTCGGGAGTCGATCGCCAGGAAAATAAATTACAGCTTGTGATTAAAAACTCTACGTACTTATGCGTCATCCAAAACATCAGTGAGATGCATTCCAATTGCTTATAAAGCCGTACACGAAAGCTCACATTAAAAGTGGGCCAACTTTCGCTTGTACCAATTTTACATTACCGTGCATACGTGCACATACACTGCTATTAAATTATTAAACTTAATTTGATATGGCTACCTGTCATTTATATGTAACAAATTTACACGAAATTCGACTGTAATTAGGTAAAACATTTCAAGCCACATTTTTTGAGAATGTTACTTTTAGGTGGTTTTGTATAGAAAAGTCCCTAAGATATATAATTAGTCGAAGATAATATTGTTAATTTAAAAAAATTGAAAATATGAGATTGGCAATTATGACGGTTTGATGCAAGATTGCAATGGCTGAATTTGTAAAAGCGCAGATCCGGTTAGACCAGAGGTTCTGGGTTCTAGTCCCAGTTGGGACCATTATCATTTTCTATTTTTCTGTGTCTTGTTCTTTCACAGTCGTTATTTACAGTCGAGATGATAACAATGACGAGCGGCGTAGTCCAGCGGTAATGATCTTGACTCGCACACCGAAGGTCGAGGGATCGAATCCCGACGTGGCAAATAAATTTTATTCAATTAATTTGTGTTATTTCACAATTTATTCATTTAAAATAATATATAATATATTTGCGATACGTTCCAGAGTGGAAGACACTCTCAGTATCGCCCTGGTGTAAGACCACCATTCAGAATTGAAACGTTGCTTTAAATGGCATTAGCCGTGTTTGGTGAGCAGATCTGAATAGCCAGGTACTTCCCAACCTTCCTCTTCCCTATCTCCTTACCCTCCCCACTACCTTCAGCCTCACAACATACCCCAATTGGGGATACAATAGTCTCACTGGCTTCAGACGGGAGCAGCTGGGACTCTTGTGCGGTATTCATATAAAAAAATAATAATATACCTACTGACTTAGTACCTACTTATCCATACCTGAACCCAAACTATTGAAAAGAATACATTTTAAAATGTTATTAACATCGTTTTTTTCGTTCCCTCCCAAGCTGAAAAACCCGCTTATATTTAATCAGTTTTAATTATTTACGATCGAAAAAAAAACAAAATCGATAATTTAAAAACGCAGGTGTTATAAAATAAAAATATAATGAAAATAAAATTTGAGTTCTGTTGTGCTTCCTCTTTGGATAGCCTTGCAGTTTTCATAATCAGGGCTATCCGAAGCATTTTGGCTTAAGAAGGAAGCACAACACGTTTAAATACCATAATTAAATAGTCTATATGTAACAATGGGCGTGGGAATCTTAAATCATTTCAAATTTATAATAACGCTGTTTCAATTTTGTAATGAAGAATTCAAGTCCTTGATACCTAATGAGGTATATATAATATACATTACCTTCTTAGATAATAAGCCATGCGTTGCCATGTGTCACGAGTATTTGTTTGTTGGACAAATATGGGCATAAACGTATGGATCGTGTTGTGTGGTAAGGTATTGAGAAATATCGACACCTAGTATAAACGCCTGAGAATACAATATAGGTTCTTGCGTAAAAAAGGAATGTGGAGTGCGTCTTAAGCTTTTGTGTTTCCGCCTTCCATAAATCTTAAGATATCTTAATATATAAAACAAAGTCGGATTAGTTACACCATTTATAACTCAAGAACGGCTCGACCGATTTTTAAGATCTTTAATTTTTTGGATTTGTCTCCGCCCGAATAGCAGAAGAGCTGTTAAAGCATCGGGAAAATTCACGAAAACAAATTATGAAGAAAATTCTTTTCCTCGTTCATTTTGTATGGAACGATATCTCGTATTTTGAAAGAGCTGCAGCAATATTGTCATAAGTAGGTATAATATTGAAGTGAATTTCAAAAATTCAAATACGTCAAATGCCTATGCGCTTATTGTTTTGATTATGTTCTTAAACATATAATGCTGCCTGTCTTTCTTACACACTAAATATCAACAGTCGAAAACGAGACAAACAATGAACGTATGTCTGCACTCCTCTAAAGAAAAAATACAATAATTATAATAAGTCTCCCTCACACGCATAAAGAAAATGAAATGTCATTCCCGTAAGTAAGTGAAAAAGTAATAAAATCACAAAAATATAAATCCACATAAAACGCCATCTCTGATACTGACTAAAATATAACACGGACAGTAGCGCATCGATAATTGCTTCATTGTGTAATTTTTAACTTAATAAAAAAAATAATAATTCAGCTAATAAGTTAACACAACGTTATTGATTCTGAGGTGTACGAAGTTCGCCGGGTCAGCTAGTTATATTTAAAAATATGTCTCTAATTGTATGAAGTGTAATCAACTTTTTTATATGTAGGTTTTAAAATATTATTTGGACTTCGGCTCGAATCTTATCCACAGTTTCTGGATCGAATGTCAATTCTTCTATTCTATCTGTAACGGTCACCGTATTGAACGAAATTTGCATTTAAAATATCCGGATGAAGGAAATTATAGCAATAAAATCGACAAACGAGCTGTGCAAAGTCAATTTATTTGTCCATTTAAGAAAGAACTCGAGACTTTCTCTTAGTTGATGACAATTAAAAAATTGCCATTATTATTAATTTAATTTAAAAATTCCACTAATTTAAGATTACTTAATTGTAGACTTTTTATTCTTAATTTTCAATGATACTAAGAATTATGTGAATGTTCACTTCTTGGTCGAAATATGGTTTATCAGTTTAAAAATAGTTTACCCCAAGGATCAACCTAATGATAGTAACGCATGTAGAACTATTTTGAAACACCGATTACTACTTCTATTAGGTAAGAGTGGTAAGCTCTTTAGCTCTGGGTTCGGGACCCGTAGGTCGCAGATTCAAAACAAATATTTAACCTAAATTTAAATCAAAAAGGATTAGGCACACTATATTTTCATTATGTTCCAAAATTGAAGAATTTAGAGATATACCACAGGTCAGAAGTAAATAGTTTTTCAAAAAACTTTGCTATATCTGAATTGCCGCTAGATTCTTCCCTATCTCCAACTTATGTGTTAGCACTTATTTTTCTTACGCCAAATAATTTCATAACATTTCCCGAAAATGGGGTTGCCGTGGTTTCACTATCTACTGGTTCGGGGCTATTGGAACTCATGTACGAAGTTCGTACATGAGTTACGAACTGAATTTTATAACAAACACACTCCTTGCTAACGATCATAAAGCAAACTATATGTTGTTAGGTGCTCATTTGCACCTTTCAAAATGATTTTGGCATCTCATAAATGTCTCGGGACCTCAATCTGCATGCTTAATATTTATGCCTATCATAAATATTCGTATCTCTTTTTTCCTTTATTTTTTCCCGTTGTAACTATATACATACATACAAAAGTAATTTTACATAATTTCTAAAATACAGGAACATGTAAATATAAGGTACAAGTAATGTAAAAGTTAGCAATAAGTTAAATGTATAATAGACGAGAGTAGGTAATGGGAACCCACTGAGCCTGTGTGTAGATAATATAAACAAGTTTGCTATACATCAATAAGTACAGGTAAATAATGTAAATTTTAATGTAAAGGTTTAGAAATATAGTCATCTGTGAAAAAATTGTAGTAAAATAGTGAAGCATAAAATTTTGTTGATTTTGTGTTATAGTTTCAAGAAATTAAATAAAGTTAGAATTGTATTGAAAAGTGAAACATGAAGGTTTACAAATAATTTATCTAAAAGTAGTGTTCCTCAAAGATCATATTTAGGCGCAATTGATATCTTTACTGTATTCGTTAATTTATTGCTTTTCACAGGCAATCTAAACACTTCTAATATTTAAAAAATATATTTGAATGTATTCACGATCAAATAAATTATGGAATAATTTAAAAATTACGTTTATGTAAGATTGAGTTTTTTGTTAATTTGGTGTGAACTCAATACAAAACAAGACAATGCCACCAAGTTAATGCGGGCACTTAATTGGGCAAGTGGAATAAGAGGCCGACTTTGAGTCTCGAAGGCGTGAAAATTGCACTCAGACCGTAAATTATTTCAAAGGAATACCCCTTCATCCTTGAAGCGCATCAGTAAAAAAGATGTGTAAAATACACAAGAGGCCTGCCGGCCGGAACCTAACCTAACCATCATGTTTTTTTGCTACCAATTTTTCGAAATGTTGTATTTGAAAGGGAGAGACCGAAAATAAACAATTTAAGCAAATTAAAATTAGAAACACTTTAACAAAAACCAATGGTTTTATTTTAGAAAACTCAACAGTTGTTCCTTGTTGAATTATATTTATCTGCCAGCACACATAGGTGTTATAAAAATACACACCACATGAACATAAAAATGGCTCTAGTCGAGCAATTCATGTCACATTGAGAGACTGTCGGTGTCTTCTTGAAGTGAATACTTTTTAGCACCGTTATTATTTGAAACTCGGTGAAACAAAAAACAGCGACCAACACAAACGCCTATACGATTTAGCCTGCGAGACGATGGGACTCATCGGTCTCCTCTTTGTGCGGCGCTTCGTAGCCTCCCCGCTCTTGCCTACTTTAGTTTTCTGAAGGTTCCACTTCGGCGTATGAACTGCATACACTGATTTTTTATGTGAAACATCTTTTGGTGCGCCTAGGGGGAATAAAAACGACTCTAGCATGGCAAGACGGGACGACGCTCTTGCATGAAATGTTTCGTTCAGCCAGCCTCGTGATTCGCCGGCTCTCTCCGCCCGACATGCGACAGCCAAAATTCTGTGCGATATGTTTACTTCCATTTCACTATAATCGGCAATGAATATTTTCTAAATGATTAATTTTTTAATTCGTCATCTTTTTCTTTGTTTAGATATATTTTAATAATAAAAAAAATGTTGTTGATTTTGTTGTTGAAATTACAATTCATAATCAATTTCGATGTAGCACATCTGCCAGGCGTCCCTGTGAGGCATATATATTTTATTTTTTATAAGGACAACTCTATTTTTATAACTTTTGAAGGTTATTCCCATCAATGTAATATATCATTGAAGAAGAATATTATCACTGGAAAATAGAAATAATGGTCGCAACTGGGACTCAAACCCAGCAGAACCTCTGGTTAAACGAAAGGTTCTGGGGTATTGATATTTTTTATTGACCATTATCTTTTGAATTTTTCTGTGTCTTATTGTCTTTCATTTTTTCGATTAGATTATTAGTGTTATCTTCTTCTTCTTCCATTCTATATATTTTGTTTGTACCTGGCTTTTCACCCAAATATATAATTAATATTTTAAAAAAAAATTGTTTTCATCTACAGTCTGCAATTTTCTGAATGTAGGTAAACCATTTCTCTGAATTATTTGCATGACTTTGTTTAATATTAGAGTAGGAACGAGAGATGTGCCAAAACGCCAAAAGATATAAAATAATGCTATTTGTTTTAACACATTTGGTAACCATTGCGTATATTTATTACACCTGAATTATTATTGATAATGCCGGAAAACCTCTGTATTGACTTGTAGGCAGGGCTGGGCAGTATTTGAATTACTTGTAATTGAAATACGTATTTGAAATACAAATACGTATTTTGTATTTGTATTTCAATTACTTCCTAAAAATGTATTTTGTAATTGGTATTTCAATTACCCGATGCGGAGGTATTTTGTAATTTGTATTTCAAATACTTTTTTAAATTATGACTTCAAAATACATTTTCAAATACATTTAGCGATCTTAGTAATGATAATGAAAAATAAACTGACGTAGAAAATACATAGACTAAAAACGTTAGAATCCAGCGCGATATATGTTAATATTTAGAGTAAGTTGGCAACAATATTTGTATCGTATTATATGTATTATTAGTGTCTCACCGAAACACGACTTTCTACCGAAACCGAAACCGAATCTTCGGTGTTTGTCTCAGTTTTGGCCGAAACCGATTCTATTTTAGCTATTGTATACTGAAATTTGGCTTATTTTTAAACTTATACAGACAATTAACAAGTGTTAAATGAAATAAAATAAAAAATCAATTATTGCAGTACATGTGAATTTTTTTTGATATTACTGCTATAAAACAAACAAAAATTAACAAAACATGTAAACTACTTCTTGGAACAAAAATTTGACAATAATCAACACTCACATTATAAAGTGAGGACCTCATTAATTGAGTATTTTAATTGCGTTTACAATCACAATATTCTTAATGAACATGTTAAATGAAATAAAGAAAACAAAAATTGAAGTATGTGAAAAAATATTTTTTTATTTTTTATATTAGTTCCACTTGGGAGGCCCTGACGAAAATAGTTTCCCTTAGGGCCTATATCATCTTAGGGGATGCTGTGTGTCGGGTTTCTTTAAGGAAAGGAAGGAGAGGCATTTCTGGGAAGGAAATAGGTATGAAGGGTGGGTAAGAATCGGGGGGTCAGTGTATCTAGACATAACGGACGTATGAATCCATCCCTCCAACCGCGGTGCAAGGCGATAGGTCGAGAGATTCCGGCTGGAGAGGATAAAAGACCTCCCTCAACCAATCTCTCTCGATCCTGCGTACCACGGAGCAGGCAGGCAGACGCATTGGACCCCAAGACCTGGACAAACTTCACCCCATGAACCCGGGCACCCCTGCAAAGACACCAAACGTAGCGAACCACTTAAGGTGACCTATGGAAGAAGTGTTGATTATGCAATAAATGGTTCCTGGGGCGGCGGTACCCTTACCCGCCTCCCAATTTGGGCGGCGGGTATTATTACCGGTACATTACTGGTATAAAACAAACAAAAAATTAAAAAAACATGTTAACTACTTATTGGAACAAAAATTTGGCGAACGAGCCACGAACTCACCCGAAGTCAGCCGAACGACACGTGATAATTCACGAATGCAGAGTTTCGGTGCGGCCGAAGGTTCGGCAGATTTTCTGCCGAAACCAAAACTGATGCCGAAACTAGATTTTTTTTCCAAAATAGAAATCTAAACCGAACCTTCGGGCGGTCACTAAATATTTTACTTGTCATTGCTTTGTATTGTACATTTTTGTGTCATAGTATTAGATCAAGCAATATGGGATTAATTTACTGAATACTAAATTATTTTTAAGTTAGTTATTTACAGTAGAGCGCATTGCGCACGTGAAATAACACAAATGTCATGTTATTATAATAATAATTATTATTATCTAACTCCTGGGTCCTATACCACTAAACTTTACAAGTGGAGCGAGGATTAGATGTGTCTTCTAAGCAATATTATGATTGGTCAATTTTTGCACGTCTCCGTTTCACTCTGCTCAGCTTTGCTTCTATGGAAACGCACCCTTAGATAAGTGCACTTACGAAAATTTATTGTAAATATTGCAACCAAAGGTTCTACCAAAACCAAATGTATTTTGTATTTTGTAATTTGTATTTTGTATTTGAAATTAAAAAATGGCGAAAATACTGTATTTTGTATTTTGTATTTCAAATACACGACTTCAAAGTATTTTGTATTTCGTATTTTAAATACATGCAAAAAAGTATTTTGTAATTTGTATTTCAATTACAGCAAGGCATGTATTTTGCCCAGCCCTGCTTGTAGGGATTTTTCTGTTTGCCAAATTCTATGTGTGATTTTTCCCAATCAAGATCTTACACATTATGAAGATTTTGATTGAGAAAATAAAAAAATATATATTTTTAAATAATTTGAATACCCAATGATTCTAATTTGAATCTAATCCGCGGGACTAATGTGTTAGACGTTTATAAAAAAATAACTGGCATAAAACTGAATGCTTCGTATTAGTAACGCCATCTCTCGGTTATCGGCGTAAAGCTGACGCGTGAAATGTATGCATATCCTTTCAATTTAGCGCTCTTTGACTATTGCAAAGATAATGTTTAAAGCTTAAAAAAAAAAATAACGAGTCATATTCAAATATAAATAAATATGTATTAAATAAATGAAGTAAAAGAATAAGAAGTTAAAGAGATATGAAATATACCTGCCTAGAGCCAGTCGATCTGTTGAAGTGTAGAACTCTCATTTAAAAAATGTTTTTCGATGAAAATAAATAGGGGAAGAATAAAGAAAGGATGGAGAAAGGTTGAAAAAACGTGGTTTTTAAGTTCTTAAAGCTATTTTAGGCAAAGTTGCTTGACTAATATATTCATTGCATATTATGCAATATACGAGATATTGCAAAATATAAACGTTTTTTCTATGGTTTATACAGGTGCACAAGGGTAAGAGAAGCCAAATCAAAGTCACTAATTTGTACACGGCCCATGTTAAGGATTAAGTTTTCCTATACTTGGTGTCCAGAATTTAGTGGTTCAAGCGGAAAACCGGTGAATCTATGTACATTGCATAAAACCCCCAAAAAATCTTCATTTAGATCTGAACCTTTCTGTATTTATACTTTTTTTTACCTTTTCTTTTCGGTAACTAAAGGGATTAACAAAGTTCGGAGCAGGGTCTACGCTTAGACGTATTTTAAAATACAATAAACCGCTGAGAGTAACCCCGCACTGAACGATTTTTTCTAAGTTAACCGTAAAAGATCCAACTTCGAACACGATTTACTCGAAAACGAAAGCCCAAATTAAAAAAGTTAAACCACAAAATCAACTCCAAATATCATATCAACAATAATTCATACTCAGAATCGTTGATTACTGATTCACATAACATTTGGTGCTGATTCACCAGTTTCCCGCTTGCACCACAAGTTTCCAGACACTATATTATAATAATATTTTTCCTTTATTGTGATAGTGAAAACTCACACCGATAAAACTTCACACTCGAAAATAAGCGCCCACATTTTATTTAACGCCATGTGACTACGATTCACCTACTTGAACATCCACATAAACAATTGTAAGGTATTACGAAATACTTTCAGATGCGCAATTGAATGTTAATGGACCACTAGCTAGTTGCCAGATAGCTGAAGTAATGTTAAGTAAATACCTCCTGATAGTGAAGAGTGTGCTAATCTGCCTATGCGTGCACTGCTCTCGACTGACTTCATTTGCACGTATTGTTGTGTTTGCGGGACCAGATTGATGGATGGCATCCGTTACATTGAATTATTGGGTGGAAACTTTATCCGGAGGATTGTTATTCTACTACTAATTAAGCGAGGCCGATTTCTTCATCGGGAATTAATTTTTGGGATGACTTAAAAATGGTTTGTCTAAATTAAAGGATTTTTTTCAGCATCTTGGATTTGTTGATAGCATACGATTCATGCTATCACAAATAGTGGTCGATATAGATACCCTACATATAATAGAGTGAGAATAAATAATTGTTTCACAGAATTTGGACAATTTATCAAATTTAAAAGTTAATTTTCAAGTTCTGTGATAGGTTTGTTGAAGTTCTGTTATATGATGTTAATTGAACAATAATAACGTAATAACAGAATTTTAATATATCTTTTATAGAATATGAAAATTGGATTTGAAATTTGATCAATTGTTCAAATTCTGTGAAACAACTGGCAGTAAGAACGGGTTGAAATTTATCAAATTTCAAAGTTATTATTCAAGTTCTGTTAATCAAGTTCCGTTATATTCAAATAATAATATTAATAGAACTTGAAAGAACTTTCATAGAACTTGAATTATCTTTGAAATTTAATGACTTTTTCAAAATATGTGAAACATACGGTCCTAAGTGTCGCCACTCATCAGTCTTACAATCTACCCCACAATTGTGGTTGCGTTAGTTCCACTGGCTTTAGACAGTTCAGAATTTAGAACTTGGTATGGTTTGGTCACATAAAATAAAAATAATTTATTTTCAATTCAATTCATTCTACAAAGCCAAATTACAGCTATATATTGCTTTAGTTATATATTGCCTAATTTGTATAATATATAACTATGGTATGGTTTGGTCATATAAAATACAATTTTATTATTTTCATTCATTTTCATTTCATTCCACGAAGTCAACTTATCGAACGTTATTATTACTCCAGCGTCTGCGTGGTTGAATTTCAGAACCCAGTTTCGAGTGCATGTTGACGCCCCGCCGTACGCGTTGCCCCACAAATAACCTCGGTGAATGTAGAATTTCAAACAAAACTACCGTTGTAATTCGGTTTTGAATTCAAGAATTCGTAACAAGATGTCGCCACTTACGTCAGCAGCTCGCATGTGGACGTTTCTTCCCTAGTAATAAGTACTACGGATTAATAGAATTTAAGTATCTTTCCGTTAGGAAAGATTACAAGTGGTGTCATTGCTAACATTGCTTGTCACGGTTACTTTAACTCTGTGACTAGATGTCACTGGATCCAGTGAATCCGAGGAACTGGCTATTTTTAGAATCAGTTCTTATCGGAATCGGATTTATAAAATGGTTACCTACACTCAAACTGGGCGAAGCCGAACTAAAAATCGCCCACAGGGCCTAGCAGCAAAAACTTGCGGAGCAGGTTTTTTACTGCTAGTCGTTATATATTGCCTTATTATTAAAAAAGTAATAGTTTCAGGCGTTATCTATTTAAGAGGAATATAAAAGCTAGAAATATTTCGATTCTCGTGCCTGCAAAATTCACAATCAGCGTCCTATTTGATTGAAAAAGTGGTCTTTATTTATTTTGTGTATAATTTTATAAGAGTGAAAAAAAGATAGAACATAGAAAACCTCAAAAATAGTCTTCTACTTAAAGGGGTATTTTTATAAAAATACTTCTTGTATTACTTCACAATTAAGTCATGCAAAAACATTTTTTTTAGTGGTTTACGCTTATATTTTTTATTATGTAAATAATGATTTTATTGTAATTTTATACATAGAAAACCTAGTAAAAGCTTCAATTTATCCGTAGAATATTTTTTGATGTTCATACTGTAAGCCAATTCGCCGTAAAGATTAATCTAAATAGTATCTAAATAGGATTTCACGTATAACTCCACCTAATTTCAGCAAAGATATTCAAATACAAGAGATATGCTGTGTCGGCGGATTACTTCCTAATACAAATAGTTTAAATACGGAAAGTAGTTGATTTTTTTAAGGTGTGCAGTAGTATTGGTTAACAATATAGTTTGAACACGAAAAGAATTCCTTCATTTAGTTTATTTTTTAAGGTGTACAGTAGTAATAGTTAACAATATCGGCGACACCAGGAAGCGCAGTTCCACAAAGTAAAAACTGCCGATAGCACATCTCTTATATTTCAATACCTTTGAATTTTATTATCAAACATCGAATAGCGGCTCGGTTTGTTCATTTAGCAAAAGAACAATAATTTATTTTCATTAATATTTACAGAATGGCTGAATATGATTTACGATCATTGCTATTATTTACTAATGTACAATGTTAATAAGGTCGTGCGGTCTTTAAATATCATTCACAATCAATATCTCGCCGACACAATACGTGATTACTTAAAAATCTGCCAAGTTTCTTCTGACTTCATAGTTCACGGTGAATCCTTGGAACTTAATTGATATTGTTAAATAAATAATAATGATAAAGTGGTACAACGCGCGTATTTAAATATAGTTATTGAAAATAAGTACAAAGCTATTACTAAAGCCAATTCTTATAACCCTCTTCAGTAATACCAACAAATGACAGTATCACGATTATCATCGAACATTATATTGATGGATAAGTAATTTATTTTGATTGAATGCGTAATTTTCAAATGGCGACCTTTACACAAATGAAAAAAGCTTTTTTTATTGCATCAAATGGTCGGAATTTAATTAAGATATTATTATTTCACAGACGCCGATGAACGCCATTTGCAATTACGCGATTATGCGAGTCTTTGATTATTATAATCAACAGCTCATAAGTTAAAGTGTTACCTATAATTTTTTTTCAATCACATTGATGATATGAATGGATATATTTCGGTATTTCTTGGAAGCATTTTTTTGGTGTTTTCGATTAACCAAACAATAATGTTTTGTAGTGGGAATGTGGAATATACCCAAACCAACTGCACGTCATTTTAAATGTGTACATGGAAAAATTGACAATATTTGCTATTGTGAAACTATTGATTTTACAAATGAATATACTGGGAGTAATAGTAGACAATTTATTTAAATGGGATAAACAAGTCGTCAAAATATGTTTTAAGCTCCATCTATACTCGATCAATAGCGTGAAATTTTTAAAAATTAAAATCTTACTACCCCATCGTACACTTAAATTTATATTTTTTCTATCTATGTGGAATACGAAATTGGGGGCACACAAGCAGTATTTATATTAAATATGTTCAAAATTTACAGGGGCACGCAAGCAGTATTTATATTAAATAATTTTCTTAAATTGTCACACCACACAAATATGTACAAATAAACAACAACTTTCAAAATACTGTAAGGTGCAGAGAGCCTACTTCCAATAAAAGGTCTCCTTTGTTACATTACTATGTTTAAATTAGCAATGAGAAAGAATTTACAAAAAGTCACTGGTACACGGGCACACCACAAGATTTACAGAAAAAAGGGGTTTAAAAACTCCACGGGTGGAGTTTTTAAATGGAGGTCGAACTCTTGAACACTCGGTGCCAGTGTAGCTCACCATTATATATATATATATATAAAAACCTTCGCGTGCATGCACACAACAAATCCCGAAAGTTTTAGTATAGGAACGGGTACGGGACAATCGAAGAAACAATCATTAACATATTAGAGATGATATTTGGGTTATGAACAACTAACCAACGTTCACTTCATATAAAAATAATAAAAATGTTAAATATTGAACACAGCGACAATAAATTATTGGGTCTTGCCAATAAACGTGTTTTATATTTTATAATTAACAATCACTTATGTAAGGTAAATGTTTGTTAATCAGATTATTTTGCTAAGGGGGTAACTGAATAGTTGGTAAATAATAATCCTTTATAAAAGTTACATAATAATGCTTTTATTGCGTCAACCAGTGGAAAAATAGACAAAGCTAGTTCATAACCAAAGCATTGAAGTAATACTTAGACCGTACGTATACATCTACTGTACTTGCAAACTCGTGCAACGATGCTGAACAGTTTTGTATTTTTTGTTAATAAAACCTTTTTTATTATTTACATCAGGTTTTAACTGAACAAAGTCATATTACAAGGAAGTATTTTATCGCGATCATTAATTATTTATCACTAAGCCTGATCGAATAATTCCTAGTCTTACAAGACGCGAGCAAAGTAAATCTTCATGAAGGTAAATTTGCTCTAATAATTGCGCTATGCGTCTTCGGGATATAATAACATTATGAGATGCTTAGATGAATTATCCTGTCGATCCTTCCGCGGGATAGTCCCTGGCAACATGCTCGTACATACAACATACACAGTACACGGTCATTACAGCCCTTGGCATGAAATATTTCCGCAATAACTTCCTGATACCTAAGAATCATTATATTCATTATGCAGGAACGTGAAATCAAACCATTAAAATCATCTCGGCGAGGTGGTTTTGGTTTTTTTCTATGTTATGAATACCAAAGGGGATCGAATCGGGAATCTAGTCTTCTTCAACGGAAGCAATCTTTTCTTCAAGCCTTTCATTGACAACATATCTACTCGGCTTATTCTTGTTTGTGTGAAAACCGTACGAGAGTCCCAATTGCTTCAAACTGTTTAGAGCCAGGGAAACTATGGCATCCCCAGAATCCAATCTGGAACATACTGTAAGTATCGTATATGTATATTATTTTTAATGAATAATTTGAAAAATAACACGAATTGATCAAATAAAATTTACTTTGTTACAGATTGTTAGTCCAAAGCACCCCTCCATAACGAAAGCCGTAAATAATGCCTTTAACGACTTGACATTGTTTTTTTTATCTAAGAATCTTTTTTAGGTCGGAATTATTTTTATAACTTAACTCTTATTTCAAATACATACGTATATTTGTTATCATTTAATATAATTTCACATTTAAATAGTTAGTCGCATTATAACGACCACCATACTAGGCTTAAAAATGATACTCGTATCTATCAATTAAACTTAAATCGCGAATCTTCTTGTGCGCATATGACACTGCAATATTTAACTTTGCCAAAACCTTAGAATTAAAAAAAAAATTATCAATTGGATCTAAATATATCAAACAACTGGATAATTATAAATATACCAACATTAAATATATATTTTTTTAAAACCTATTAGATACCTACACAAACCGTTACAAAGCTCGTAAAAACCTGCAAATTATAGATAGTGAATAATACCTGGGACTTCATATCGATAAACACTATTTAACGAAAAGAAAAAATATCCCACTAATTGGTGTATTTCGTAGAAACTTATTAACTTTAACTTTTTAAGTAGACGACATCTTCTATTAGAAAAAATAAAAAGGGTAATATATAAGAGAAATAAGGAAAAACACGCACATCAGGTGTTTCATAACTCCACCAAAAACGCATATCAAGAAAGGAACTTATTGAAATGCAGAAAAAAGTGCAGATATAACATATGTCTATTAATATACAAAAACAAAAACGGATTTATATTCGCAAATAAACACTACATCTACAAAAAACCTCACAAGTAGATACGGAAATACTACGCAAGATAACATAATAAATTATGCACTTATTACAGACCGAAAGTTGTAAAAGAAGCATATGCCATTACATTGTATAATCTCCTTCCCTCGAAAACAGGAAAATAGAAAACATATTGTCGTAACACTTTTTTCTTTCTATAAATAATATGTTATATAATTAAACAATGTAATAAGAAATTATGATATGAACTAAATTTGTCAATTTGACTGGCCTAAAACAGGATCCATACCTAGTTGGCTAGTCAAAGTTTCCACATATGTTTTATTATTTATTTATGGTGCTCCAGATTTTATGTCCGAGTTAAATCTTTCCCAAATGAAAGACTAAACCCTTCCACACACTTTTCCACAAATGATTATCTAGTAAATGTAAGTAAATACAAGAAAAATACGTCAGTCCACCAGAAACATAATGGGAAAATATTTCACCGACTCCAGATATTTTCATATCAGAGGGTTCGGCTCAGATGAAATCCTAACTGGTCCGATAAATTCTACTGATCCCTCAATATAAATATTTAAAAAATATTTCTTAATCCTACATGTATTACATGTATTATTAATATTTCCGAAATTAATTATTATTATTTTGTGAATTCAAATGTTGTGTAAGATTGACAATTAAATATTTGCAAGTTTCAAGTCACAAAAGGATTGCACTTATGATTGATTGGATGAAATTACGGAGGCCTCCAAGCTGCAAAGAACTGCATAGTCAAGGTAGGTGAATCTGTTTTTTCCCTAGAGATTTTGTCTGATTGTTATTCTTTGTGATAAATTGTCCGCGCAAGTAGATTTCATAATCATATCTTTTGGGTATTAAAGCTCAGAGGGTCTGGGGTTATTCACACATCCCAGGCTCGCATATTATAAATGCATAATTATGCTAAATTATTATTATTATTATTTAAGAAAAAAAACGTTAATTATTAAGATAACTTATTTAACAACCATCACGTCATCAACCATGGGTAAGCATAGAGGACAGATTGCCAAGCCACTCGATCTTGGCACACACTCCTTGCCTCATTCACATTTATACTCTTCTATTATTCAGACTCCTGACATAGTTCATTATTCTGATTCAAGTATCTGATCGTGCCATCTTCCATGGTCTTGTCTTCCATGTCTTTCTCGGGCTCTCCCGACTCACGTTAGCGTATTCTCCTAACACTCCTTTCTTCGTTCATTCGCTCTACATGCCCAAACTTAATCCGTTGTTCACAACTCTTCGATCGATCGATCTGAGTCAATCATGTAAGTGATTGGTTTAGTAACGCTCGATTCGCCTGTTGCTCGGAGCAAAGTTAAGCCAAAATTTCCGGTGAACTGTTGATCAATGTGTTGATCAATATATATATATATGTATATATATATATACATTTTTTAAAAAAATTTGAAATCACCTATACGCAATCAAAAATTTACTTATAATCGATGAGTAGTATGAATTTTTGGCACGTTGGTGCGCGGTATATTTTGATACGATTTTTTTTACATTCAATTAATTTATTTTATTACTAGTATTAGCAAAACCAATTTATTTGAGTTCAAATTGAACTTACAGGATCCCAAGACTCTGCGGTTGCCTGACGGTTCTGTGGTTAAAGTCGTTTTAAAATTCTGAAGTCGTAATTTTCAGTGTGGTATGTAGAACGCTAAAAGAAAACATCGCAATATTCTTAGACTTTGCCAAGTCTTTTAACACGATCTCTCAAAAGCTTCTCCTCAAAATATTATTACGCATTAATAAATAAACACATTAAAAAATATTATTACATATTCTTACACATGGAGAAGTAACAGCCTATTCGTAATTTGACTGGCTAAATTTTCATACCTGGTAGATCACAGCAACTGAAAAACGGTACATAAATCGTACATAGGATTTTTTTTTCCTCAGCGACGGCATCTACGATATATGGGTAGGGATCTCGACTAGCAATCGGAAGGACGCGGTGTGATATTAGACAATTCAATTAAATTTTATTAATAAATTTAACAATTTAATCATTTAAAATAAATTTCACAATTTAATCCTTTAAAATAACTAATATCTATTTGCGGCGTGATCCAGAGTGGAAATTACTGTCAATTTAGTCCTGATGTAAGACCATTGTTTACAAATAGAAGGTTGCTTGTAAGGGCTTTTGACCAAAAAAAAAGACTAGATCTGAATAGCCTGGCACTTCCCCACCCTCCTCTCTCCCATCTCCTTCCCCTCCCCATTACTTTCAGCCTCACAACGTACCCCAATTGGAGATGCCATAGTCTCAATGGTTCATAAAAATAAAAATAAATCTCTTTCGGCATTGGTGACTTAGCAGGGGTGCCCGGGTTCATGAGGTGAGGTTTGTCTAGATCTTGGCCGCGGATGCGTTTCCCCGCCTGCTGCGCGGCAGGCTGGCTCAGAAGAGTCAGGCTGAGGGAGACTTTTTGACTTCTCCTGCCGGACTCTCTCGACCAATTACCATGCATCGCAGTGGAGTAATGGATTCGTACTTTCGCCCACCCATCCTTCATATCTTTTTCCTTCCCAGAACCTTTTCTCCTTAATTTCCCTAAAAATATCCTCCACACAACTTCCTCACAGATGACATAGGCACTGAAGGGAATTATTTTCCTCGGGTCTCCCAAATCTAAAATTAAGTTCTGTGTGAAAAAGGTCGCGGACCCCTCTCTTAATGCATCTCGTTAAAAGGTAGGAAGACCCAAAAACGTATGCAACAACAGTAGGGATCGTGTTTTTTTTACGTGCGGCAGATCATTTTTTGGTCCGGGCGTGGCGCCCCGCCCGGTTATTGGCGGTCCACCACCTAACTAACTACTACTGTGATTTGTTGCTGGGTCCTTTTCTGCACTCAAAGAAATGTGAGGGCATTAGGGATAAACTTGTAATTAGGCGCACGCCAACCATACCAAACATAAATATCAATTGCCTTGGTGTATTATACACGATGATGGTTTTCCATAATAAAAATTGCATCACTATTTAGATTTCGATTTCTGTGTTTTTTTTACAACCAAAAAAATACACAAAATGTATGTGATCTGGCGTTATGAATTATGCAAAGATTTTTCTGACTATTTTTGACATCTAACAAAATTATCATCACGCCATTTGTCCGCAGAGGCAGGCAAAGAGAATGAACCGCCAAAAAACTCTGTCTTAACAAACACTCCTTGCTTTATTCGCATTCATATATCGAGATCTATGCAACTATTTTCATTTCGCTGTGCTATTTCCATTATGGAGCTATGAAACATAATTTTTCTTTTCCAAATTAATTGGTCGTTGCGAGGCATGACTTACCTGTGCTAGCTTATGTATTAATTAAATCAAACCCTGTTAAAACTCGGGAAATCGGGGTAGCTTTAAATAAATGTAAAAGAGTATCAGCTGCTCCCGTTTGGAGCCAGTGAGACCATGGCATCTCAAATTGGGGTATGTTGTGAGGCTGAAGGTAATGGGGAAGGAAAGGAGATGGGGAAGAGGAAGGTGGGGAAGTACCAGTATATTCAGATCCGGTCACCAAACACGGCTAACGCTATTTCAAGTAACGTATCAATGCTGAATGGTGGTCTTACACAAGCGCGATAGAGAGTATCTTCTAAACTGCAACGTATTGCTCATATATAACATATATTATGTTTAATGAATTAGTTGTGAAATAACACAAATTAATCGTATAAAATTTATCAATTTGTAAAGAGCCTTCACCTTCAACCACGTATGGCGTCAATTCCAGACTAGCAGATCAAATAAGAATACTTAGGTAGGTACTTAACGTATTTTATAGTGACTTCCGGATTCGGATCAAGTCCTCCCTTAAAATGGTATCTTCGGGGAATTAAAATCGATATATTGGTAAAGCTGTTGCGGAAGATTTTCTTTTTTTACTTGAGCTCCACACAGGAGACCCTGAGGAAAATATTTTATAATGGAGGGTTTTTTTAGGGGAAGGAAGGAGAGGAGAGTACTGGTAAGGAAAGTGGGTGGGTAGGAACTGGGATTCAGTGTGTCTTGGTCATCCACCTCCAAGACCTAGACAAACCTCATCACGTGAACCTGGGCACCCCTGCTAAATCACCAAACGTAGCGAACCACTTGGGGTGACCTATGGCAGAGGAGTTGGTTATCCAATAAAGGTTCCCGAGGCGGCGGTACTCATTCCCGCCTCCCAAATTGAAGATATAAGTTTGAACTATTTTTTAGCCTTAACTCTCGAATTTCAAATTGTATTTGTGATCGACACACGAGTGAACATCTTCAAGGCACATCAGATATATATTTCGATTTTGGGGCCGTCTAGTGTAGACCGTGTCTTTCATCAAATACCAACGATCGTGATACCCTAACACTATAACAACTAACAACCAATTAGAATTCACAATATATTGTATATCTGTTCATAATAAAACAGAGCAATCCAACACAACCAGTTGCAGACCCTTGAATAAACAACACAAGCACCTATAAATAATATCAATATCAACCACAGATTAAGCGAGAGTAATAATTTTGACACCCACTTCCAACGCCAATGCAGAGATATATTCTATCGAATGAGTTATATTAGTATGTGACGTGAATTTTGCTGCTTCCTACACAAGAAATACTTATATAAATGATTTGTGTAATTTTTCATGAAGGCCTTAGGTTTATTTTTATTCTAGAACCTACAATAATTAAAACCATGTCAATATTTTTTGCAGCGGTTCTGAGAGTTTCATTTTTATTTGCAATGCAACAATGATAACAAATAGGAGATTATTATTTCATTGATATTTTTATATGAGGAACTAGCTGGGGTACCCGGCTTCGCTCAGGAGTTGATATGAGATTGAACTGACGTTCTAACCCACGATGGATCTTGCTTTATATACCCTTACCAATGGGTAGCCCTACCCACAAAAAAGGCTTCGAATGGTCTACAATGTTCCAGAACATTCCACAACTTTCGAGAGTATTCTGGAATGTTCGACAATGATCTGGGATGTTGCGGGATATTCCCGAACGTTCAAGAATGTTACGGGATGTTTTGAAATGTTGTGGAATGCTCTCGAATACTCTAGAATATTCTGGACTGTCTAAAAATTTCTAGAGGGCGAAACTTCCAGCCCTCATATCGTCAAAAGCACGCCCTACAGGTAAAAACGGAACCCTTGATCGTACCGGGACTCGTTTCTGAGTTTTAGCGGCACGCAACATTGTACACTTTCTTTTATAATATATATTTATTAAGGGGGATATCAAATATCTCAATGGACTTATTGTATTATTATTATATAGTTATTTCAATGGGTTTGTCCTGACTACCAGAGGCGTGAGACGATGGACGAGACAATTGCAAACGAGTATCAAAAAATAGTTGAACATTGATGGGACGGCCCGAAATTAATTAAAGAATATACTTTCGGTTAAGTATTCGTAATATTCTAAAATGTGTACGTAATTCTAAAATACGTAATTCTTATATTGTCAAAACATAAAATTACTTTATGTTGCCGTTTTTAAAATAGATGGTGGTGTAATGGTCAGCCTAACGTACATTTTATTTTGTTGATTCTGATTGATATATTTATTTATATTATTACTATAGGTTCATACATTTGAATTTGGCCATTTAATAGCAAATTATTTTTTATTGTTTGGATTTTGGGTAAACCGTCCCGACGAAACTATTCACGTTTCTGCATTTTTTCTGCAAGTAAACAATTCTTTGTGAACAACTTCTGAAGACTCTTACATTTTCGAATTGAAATTTTAGCTTATTTATATAATTATTAATAATATTTTCGCTTTAATGGACATCTTCTGGATTCGAACCCGATTCCAAGGATCTAGAGACAAATATCTCAATCCTCTACCCCACCTACCAAGCGTAATATGCAAAATATTTTGTTTAAAAAACTACAGGAAATTATCGTTAAGGGATTCATTTTTTTAAAACTTACTTTTTTAAGACTAAACTTTTAAAACAAAGTTAGTCTCCTGATAAAATCAATCTTTCATCCCACAATCAAATACTGAGAAGATTTCGGCGGCGAGCTTCAAGTAGGCGTTAGCTCCATAATAGCAAAACCTTCACCACAGTCATCAAATACAAAAATGAGGATAACTTGGCAATAGTTAGTCTTCATATGCCTTCCTTTCGCTTGCTCTTGAAATATTCTCATGATCCCACTCATACAAGTTCTCCGGCTTCTAGGAATGGCGCACCAACAACAAAAGTGGGTGATTAATGATGGGTCGTGGCTGTTGAGTGGGGGACTCACTCCATCTGCATATCTTCTGGATAATAATCACTACGCGTAATGCTTAATGGTGTGTACATTGAACTATCTAACTGAGTTAGTTGCGCAACACGTACACACTAATCTTATTCTGCAGTCGGTTGTGGAATTTCTAGGGCGGAGAGAAGATGGTCATTGGAACTTGAGTCTAGAACTATGTAAAGTGCCACAAAGTTATCCTATCTGTGATCAATTTTTTAAATGTATTTGCGACAAGAATCAGAACATTA
This sequence comes from Limnephilus lunatus, assembly GCA_917563855.2. Taxonomy (NCBI): domain Eukaryota; kingdom Metazoa; phylum Arthropoda; class Insecta; order Trichoptera; family Limnephilidae; genus Limnephilus; species Limnephilus lunatus. The sequence continues at coordinate 68,346,982 of OU830598.1, read as the reverse complement.
GTAGTCAATGAAGTAATTCTAAATTCGTCACATTATAAACAAATAATTAAAGAATTTGGTTTTTAGCTTCTAATTTGCGACACTGGGTAGGTACACCAGAAATATTGTTCGACTCTTAAAAATGATAGAGAATTGTCGAAATTTCATAAATATCTGATCACAAACTGCAGCTAAATCATGCTCAAGAAAGCTGCTATGGTTTCCATGGTAACCGGACACCAGAACAGTGATAAATCGGAACGTTTCCGATTTGTTGACCACTTTTGAAAAGTAACCGGACGCTAGAACAGGGAATAAATCGGAATGCTTCCGATTTGTTGAACAATTATGAAAAGTTGTTTAAAGTATTAAAAGCGAAGAAAGACTACGTTTACTTGGTTTGATTAATTAATTAATTACTTTTGTGTTATTTACAATTCATAGGACTTTTAAAAAAAATAATTAAATTAAGTTTATTGATGTTATCATGTTCTGCAAGAATTTTAGTTTTATTTTTATGATAGCTGTTTCGGTTTATTTATTTATTAACGCCCTTTTTCTAGGCTTTTACAAGGTTAGACAGTTTAAAAATGGTCTTGTAAGCCGAAATATCTTGTACAAAAATAAAAACTATCGCGAAACTTAATAATGACATTATTAAATTTAATTTTAATATCACAATTTTTAAATGTTTTTCGATTCGTAGTAGAAACGTTTTCCGCACTATCCATCTAAATTCGGGATGAAAACTCTCAACATATATTTTGTTCAGAACGTTGCAGGCTTTTTATAAAGGAACATTTTTGTTGTCGAATACCTTCCGTCCTTGACTGTGTAGTACCTATTCATGCCACGTACAGTTTAGATTTTAGATCGCTTACGTGGGCGCCTGATGCATTTTGAGTGATGACGTAACCTTGCGTTAACGTGCTAAGTGAAAAACACAAGCCATCACTCCCATCTCATAATGATATGCATTACAACACATTATGCAATTTACCCCCGAGGGTACACCAAACACTTAAAATTACTTGTACATCGATTCATTTCTAGGTGGCGCTCTACTGCAATATATTAAATGATGAAGACGCCCCTACCGTCATATTCACGAAGGTAGACTGACGCCCCGGGGACATTGCACATGGGGCATATTGTGTTACGGAAGATCTGGCAACTGACTTTTAACTTATGCAGAGGCAGACTAGATAATGAAATGCACTTCATTTAATAATTCACTTATTCTTCTTTTTTTTTCTCGTACCCTGTCTGTTTAACGGATGTTGGCTATCATGTTGGCTATGCGGACTTTGTTTACTGCAGCCCGGAACAGCTCTACAGTAGACTGGCCAAATCAATGTTTCGGGTTTTTTTAGCCATGATGTTCTCCTTCTTCAAGGGCCCCATCTTCCGGCAATCTTTACCTGCAATATGAGATGCAAGATCTCGTACTTCTCTGGATTTCTCATTACATGTCCTAGATATTGAAGGTTTCGGATTTTTATTGTTTTAATAACTTATTTTTCTTTATTCATCCGAACCATAAGATCTTAATTTCTAACTCTGTCCATCCAGTTTATTTTAAGTATTCTTTAATTTACTGGACAATTGATACCCTGGTCATTTGCCGCTGAACACATACCTCCATATTTCCCAATTTTCATACCTTTTGTACGCTGTGTACATAAACTCCACACAGGAGGCCCTGATGGCAATAATTAAAGGAATATCATTGAAGCCAGTCACCTTCGCTATTACGGTTAATATTTAAACGTCTCATAGTATTTTTACATTAATAATTGTTCTGGATGTATTGAACACTTTTGCAAATTAACATCAAACATTTATATTTACATATTATAATAATTTTTTAAAATAATGAAAACGTTCCAGGGTTACGAGAAACCTGGCAATATTTAAAAAATCTCCTACTGCCACCACAGTAAGCGGAAAATGTTGGTTGGGTCGTGATGGAGGACTTAGCCAACCGAGGAATCGAACACACGACGCCCGGGTGGGACCCAAACATGATGCCAACTCAGACACTGACCGTTCAATTTAATTAGTGATTTGTATTAGCATCCTCATTAAACCTCATTGTAGTTAAAGCGCAGATATTTTATTAAACACGCACCTTTCCATCTCATAGGTAAGTAACTTTTACCAATTACCACATCATTTTTTAAGATGATGTGTGGAGAATCTTGTTACGAAAGATGGGGCAATTCTCAGTTAGGAAAAAGGTATGAGGGTAGGTAGGAACCTGGGGGTCAGTGTGTCCTGGAGAAAAGGACGTATTAATCCATTTCTCCCACTGCGGTGCAAGACGATGGGTCGAGAGTCCGCCTAACGCGAGGTCAAATGGTCTCCTTCTACCGTCCCGCCACGTAGTTGGTGGGCAGACATATCCGCCGCCAAGACTTGGAAATACCTCACCCCGTGATCCCGGGCACAAAATGTGGCAAACCACTTGAGGAGACCTATGGCATGTATAGCAGGGGTGTTGGTTATCCAAAAACTAGTTCCTGGGGCGGCGCGGTACAATTCGAAACTTTCACCGGATTGAACACAAAATATCAATCAAAATATACAGGCTCACTATTGTATACATATACTATCGCGGGCATGTACACATCAAATCCCCAAAGTTTCATCGTAATCTGATGAACGGTTTAGCAACGCGTAATTTCATAATGCCAGAGCTCACTATTGTATACAGATACCATCGTGAGCATGTACACATCAAATCGCCAAAGTTTCATCGCAATCGGATGAACGGTTTAGCAATGCGCAATTTCATGATGTCAGAGCTCACTATTGTATACTGAAACCGCCGCGGGCTTGCACACATCAAATCCCCAAAGTTTCACTGCAATCGGACGAATGGTTTAGCAACGCATAGCGGACATACATACATACATACAAACATTTTTAGATTTTTAAATATATAGAAGATATATATATAGATTTCAAATTGTGTAAAACGGTAAATGACGAGGTAGAGAAGTGGGGGCTTTGGCCGTGACACCAGAGCAAAATCACTTTATGGCGTATTTTAATTTAATTATAGGTATTACCAGACAACTCAGCATAATAAATTCCAATATGCATTTATTTCAGATCAGAAGCTGGCATGGCAACAGGACTTATTAGTCAAAAGACGAAAAACTACCGGTAGGTAAACTCTAGCTTATTTGAATGCGAAATTTGCACTATAAATATTAATAAGGAAAAATCACCTGTATCAACGCAATTAGTCGTACGCAAGTCCCATTTACAAAAAACCAATTAACTTAATTTCAATTTAAATGAGCCATTTCAGAAAACTTGTACATTCATGTTTTCGTCTTTCATTGCTTTTTCAATTTTTTAAATACACAAGTAGTAGTAATGGGTAGTAATTTATTACACAATTCCTTTGTAATTACTCGGTTCCATTATTAAAAAAACTAGATAATTATTAATAATTAATTATTCCGTACATTTCATATTAATTTTAAACTCTTTTCACATTATATGTACTTAGTAAAAAAAAATCTGCACAGTCTACTTGTTGGGCGCCTAATCAGCCAGTAAAAAGATAAGTAGATGCCGCTCCTTATTTCAGAGAAGTAAAAAAAAAAAACAGATTTCTTAACTTGAGAGTAATGTGCTTTAAGTACTGGATAATTAACTGCAAATATTATTAAGACATTGTTTTTTATTTGAATGCCGACATGTTGCTAGTTAATGGAGGCTATAAATGGCACACTTTAAAGTGGAATAATGTACAGTCAGCTTCATAAATGGAAACACACAATAGATTGCGTACGAATCGAGTTATTTGGAAGAAAGGCCCCCCAAGCAAAACTTTGAACGTAATATACAAAAAAATGTATGATTTTTTTTCCTGCGCCGATATATATCTGTGCAGTCCTATCATCTCTAAGGATTTCAATAAATCTTCGTGGGATATATCTTGGTCTTCTTGTACATTATCTTAATGATAGGCTTCTGAGCAGTTTCTAGTGGTTTTATATGGTTAATGTATGTTCCTCCCCAGGCGATTATTCCATAAGAAATGGATGAAAGCACCAACGAACGCATCATAAACAAGCTTCATGGTTCTTATAATATATCAATAATATTGCTCATGCGTTTGAATATGTAATTTTGGTATTTCAGGTTATTGACAGTTTTTTTATAATACGGTTGATTATAAGACCAATTGAGTTGGCAGTCCAAACATTTGAAAAATAATTTACATTTTAAATCACGAAAATTGATAATCTTAGCGCTCTTATTATTTGCCTGCTCGAAAATTCACGATAAAACCATAAGAGTCATTCATTTGAGCGCGTCTTCTTTTGGGAACTTCGCCTCTTATGCGATGTTGGCAACCACTGTCGTTTTTGAAATGCTTTTTTATTATCAGCTATTTTTACAACATGGTTGCTAGTGTTCAGTTATTAATAGTCTTGTCCTTATCATGTACGGCTAGGAAAGATTTCTCGCTGCGTATTTAATTACGCGCGAATGCGCTCCGGTAAGAAACCTGACGATTTTTTTTACTTTTTTCATTCTGGCAGATAATGCCAGTTGTTCTACGTCTACCCGAGGAGTGGCGGCATTTTACTGCGGAGAGTCTCTTAACTAATTCGATACAAAAATAATATTGTCTACGTTGAAGTAAATGGTTCGTGGTAATCTGAGTAGGTAAACCTCATAGATTTGCGAGAGCTCAAATAGAGAAAATGATTTTAAAATAGATTTATTTTAGCGTTGTTATGTTAAGCAATAAGTGCAGTAGTAATGAATTAATATAAATGAAAAACATAACATAAAAATATATTTTATTATTAAAAATATTATCTATTCTTATTAATATGAATTTTTTATTGTTTATTGCGGTATTTTAAATAGGTACATAGTTATCTATGTCCTATTAAATACAATCCTTATATGTACATACACTTAAAATAATATATACCAATAATCTATACCAAATCAATCACATATCTTCGCAATTTAATTTTAAATGCCTTTATGCTCTCTTCCAATTTTATTACTTCTGGTAATTCTCCAAATATCTTCAATGCTCCGTACATCAATGACTTTTGACTATGTGTTTTTTTTCCTGAAGGGGAGTCTTAGTTCATTTCTTTTCCTCGTCTCATGTGTATGTTTGATTTGTAGTTTATCAATTTTTCTTAGGAATTCGATACACGTATGGCTATTGATTATTCTGTAGATTTACAATATAGTATTAAAGTAAATAATTTATTTAAATGTCAAGATATTTAACTCCTTCATCATTTTCTTGACTGAAGTGTACCTATTTTTCTTCAATATAGTTCTCATACCTCTGTTTTGTAGAATTGTCATTTGTTTCATTAATCCGTTAATCGTAATGAATGTAATATTTTTCAGTACGTATACTTCGTACCCGGATTAAAGAACATTTGGTTCTGAATCATTTTTAAATAATGTCCAAATTGGTAGTAAATAATAATTATTGTTGTCAGATTATAAATTAGTATAATTCGTACTACGATAGAAAGGCGTGATTGAGCGGTAAGGCTCTTGACTAGTAAACACAAGCATATTTGTGTAAGACCACAATTCAGATTTGAAACTTTGCTTTAAATGGCTATAGCCGTCTTTGGTAACTAGATCTGAATAGCCGGGTACTATCCCACCTCCCTCTTCCCCGATTCCTTCCCCTCCCCACTACTTTCGACCTCACAACATACCCTAATCGAATGCTATATCTCACTGGCTCCAGACGGGAGCAGTTGAGATTCTTGTGTTGTATTCACATTTAAAAAAAGTTACAAGCTTGGAGGGTACGGTAGTAAAGACGAGGAACCCAACAGACATATGCTTTTATTCTAATATTCACTAACATGCTGTCTCAATTATACTAGGTTATCTCTTTCATACATTTAAAAATACGTTCCCGTTCCCATACAGTAAAGAAAGCTTAATGTAATAAAGATATTCTATTTTTTCATTATGCTTGGTGAAAACGACCGATCCATAAGTAGTTAGTACCAAATCTTCATGAATTTATAGCGTACTTAAAATCTGGTTAAAAATATCAATTTCATTTTTACACCATATCTTTCTACAAGCAAATTCATTGTCCCATAATTCTGTGGTTTCTGCATCGTAAATTCCAAACCAAAGGGTTTTTTAAACCCCAGTATGTGGTATAAATATAAATAAGCGTTGTATTGATATCGTGACCCTTCATAATAAAAATGCAGTACCTATATGGGATTTAGCACTGTTAGATATAATAATTGTAAATCGCAGTGAATTACTTCATTTGCCGTCATAACCATAAATACCATGAACGCTACCGACCTGACGAGGTCCTTGCCCTGTTTGATACTTTGTCTGACTGAGATATCAATTCGTTTTATGAGTACAAGGAGCTTGAGTATTATTTTCAAATCTTTTCTCAAACAGGGGAGGACTGGACTGATATCAGACGTTACGGCACACAGAAGAGTTTTTAAGGTGGAATAATTGTAAGTATAATTTGGCTAACAAAACCTCGTAATTTGACCTCGTCTCACCAAGGTTATACAAAATAGGGGGACGAGGATGATTTTAAAATACAATATGTTTACTAGAGTCAAAATTATATTACAAAATCTAAATATGATGACGACAAAACATATAACATATAATGCATTAACAATGATTTACAAACTGAAAAGTAATATGCTACCAAATTATCTGAAGAGTAACATTATGTTTCACGAAAATGTTCACAACTATCCTACGGGAAGACGCGGAGACTTTAGGCTTCCCAAAACTAAACTTTCGTGCACCCAAAATAGCGCGTTTTATAAAGGACAAAAACATTTTAACAGCCTGCCGAATGCCGTAAAGGAAGCCTCAAGTCTTAGCACTTTTCGTAGAATGTGTGCATTATATGTGAAGAATGTTTTTTGATTTCAAACAATCTTACCAATATTATTGTCACATAGTTTATCTGTTTCCTCAAAATGTATTTTTATTTTTGTAATCTTTTTTTTTCCTCTTAATATGTATTTGTAAAAATGTAACTGTATCTTTAAATTGTATTTGTATATATTTTCTTACTAGATGTATGAAATTTTTTTTTGCATACATCTAAATAAATATTCAAAAACAAAACAAACAAACAAAAACGGCGTTAGTACTACAGTTAAAAGCGTTTCAAATAACGTTTTTTTTATGACACCGAATTCGGGAGGTGGGTACGGGCACCGCCGCCCAGGAAACCATTTATTGGATAACCAACACCTCTGCCATCGGTCACCCCAAGTGTTTCGCTATGTATCGTGACTTAGCAGGGGTGCATGAGCTCAGGGGTTGATGTTTGTTTGCGGATGCGTCTGCACACCAACTGCGTAGCAGGCCGGATCGGGAAACTGGTGAGGGAGATCTTTTAACCTCGCCTGCAGGATTCTCAGCAGGATTTGGACTAGAGTGGAGAGATGAATTCATTCGTCCTTCACTTCTGGACCCATTGACCCCCAGATTACTAACCACCCCACCTTTTTCCTTCCCAGAACTTCCTCTTCTTCCTTTCCCTAAAAAAACCTCCACACAGTATTTCCAAAGATGGCATAGGCCCTGAGGGGAATTAGTTTCCTCAGGGCCTCATTCAAGGCGGGGAAGGTGGAAGGGGAACGCAGGAGGGGAAGGAGACGCGGGATGGGAACGGGGACGCACGGGAAAGGACATGCAGGGAGAAACAATTTATTTCTTTGAATATTGAATTGCCGGGAACCAGCTAGTAATGTATACAAGAGGAATGAGGTTAGGCCAAAAAATCTTATGCTAAAGTTGCTTAGCCATTGAAGCGATTATGGTCGAAAAATGGACCACTTTTTTTTTCTGCGATTGATAGTGGTCCGAAAATGGACCACACTTTCCTACCATTCGTAAAACATTTATTGTAATTATTTAAAACATTTCCTTGGCCAGCCATTTATTTTAAAACGAAGCTATTGAAATGCTTTATCTATTATGTCCTAGAGATAACGAAAATCTGAACTTCGTAGACTATTTTAGAATGATGTTAAAAATATTTTATTAAAATAATATAAAATAAGTTGGTAAAAGAGAGGAAGAGGAACAGTGAACAAGGATAGGAAATTCCCCCGATATGTTTTATGCTCACGCATTAATATTTATGATCGTAGAGCGTTACTTCGATCGCCACGATATTTCTGAAGATTGTAACATTGAATATTATTATAACGTTGCTTCATGTCGGTAGCTTTTCAGGTTGAAATTGCTCTTATTTATTTGGGCATAACAATGGCAATATGTTCGCCATCAATGGTTCCTGAAAAGACGGGGAAATTCCGTTTGAACTCAAATTATTTCGCCTTTTTTCCTAGTCCTCTTTATTCAGTGGTGGCAAATTTTTATTTTTATTTTTTATTTATTAATCTTAATGGTACAAATAACATGATACAAAGTTTTTTTTTATAAATAGCTGAAATTGTATTACGCGATTAAAAAGGCGATGATTAGATATGAAAGAGAAGAGAAAAAAAAAGAAGATAGAAAAAGGATATCTAATATTATTTTGTTTTGAAAAGTTTTATTTTCTGTGAACATTTTTTACTGAAAACCAATTTTTTTTGTTTCGACATATCCGTGTCATTCACTAGCACACTTAAAACCAACATAGAAATTCTATAAAAGCAGAAAAATGATTAGATTTAATTAGGTAGGGGCAGTGGGAGGCGTGATTTTGGCTGAGGGAAGAACGGTGGGAGGAGTCGAAATTACATGGGAACATTGTTAATAAGGGTGATTTACAGGTTGCTATGATTTTATCAACTTAATTAATTTTTTTGTTTATTTCTAAAGTTTCTAAAGCGCACAAATTAAAATTTATATTTATATTAGAATATTTAAACTTGTTTTTTTGTTTCTTGAAGCTATGGCCTGTCTCTATTAAATGGTTGATATTTAATTGTGACGCACAGTATGTAGGTATGAATATCAGAAATTCAAAAATAGAATCAGGGAACATGAACTTTGTTTACGAAATAATAACTATTCCGAGTTTGCCTCTCCCAAAATCATCCATCCCACTACTCCCACCTAATTAAATCTAATTATTTTTGTACTGGTGTAGAATTATTAGGTTAGTTTTTAATTTTGCTAATGAATAACACGGATACGTCGAAACAGGTAGCAAAAACAAATTCAGTAACAAATGTACACAGAAAATACAACTTTTCAAAACAAAAGTTTAGAAATTGTTATATAATGCTCAAGAAATACAGAAAATCTAATATTATTATTAAGAATCGTGGCACCAAAATCTTCTTAGTGCTGCTAACGTGTATTTCAAGACTTAACTAATTTCGCTTACACTTAATCAAAACTGAAACTGCTGTGAATGAAAGGATTCACCGGTAGTTGCCAAATATCTGGAAATAAGAACAAGCAGTTCATTATCACTTATTATTTTGTTTGCAGTTCGTCAATACCAAAAAAGCTGAAGGAACTCAAATACACCTACGACAGAAAAAAATATAAGAAGACGGACTCAGCAGCTACTCCAACAAAAAAGGTAAAAACTGGGCTCTGGAAGAAAAATTATCATTTCTAAGAACAGCAGAAGAACGTCGTTTGTAATCATTTTCTTATCTAAATCAATCCTAAAAATACCATTGATGTCATTTATCTAACATTGATGATTTTAATACATTGATCTATTTAATTTTCTTTTAGGAGCTTGTCCAATCTCAATCCGTCACAAGAAGAGGAAGTAATCTCACCGTTGCATATCAATCAAAAATCCCGTGTTTCCATCAATATAATAATCATAGTATTGGACAATGACAACTGAAAATGAGTGAAAACAATTTAAGTAAGGTATTCCCTAAATTAATAATAAATCGTTCTCTAAAACCGAGGTAATTTTTCCTACTGGTAAAAACAAGATAATTGTAAATTCAGTCGTGCAATAAGAACTCAGCACGGGTTAGCCACCCAATGAGGCCCACATTATTAAATAATGTTTTAAAATATGTAAAGTTATTTTACCAAATATTTTTTAAAAGCATGTGGAAAATCCATATGATTTGTTCATCAACCCTGTTAACTCCTCCCGCCAAATATGGTGTATGTTAACCATAATGTAAGGAACCATTGTACCAGGCTGAAACCGGTAACGGTAAAAAAAAAAGATGAAAAGAGTTTAAAGTTGTTTTAATATATTATTGAATGTATTCATAGCTTCAAGTAAGTCCATCATATCGTGAATGATCAACGTATAAGTTCCACATGTTCGCATATTGATATAGACTTAAGGATTTTTTCTGGATTTGTTCCAGCAAATTTATGTTTTTTTTGGTGCCGAGTCCATACACTACTAGCATACTCCAGTATATTTACTTGATGTTGCTGATCCAAGAGTTGAATGTTACGATTGTGAAATAGCATTTCAGAAATGCATGGACAAAGCTATTCCAATGATATCATCTATGAAACATCATGGAAAATTTATACGTATTTTATTCTTAACATTATTAAAAATAGAAATGACAGATGACCACCGAGCAATTCAAAACAACAATTCCAGACTCATTATTATCACATTTTTCATCATAAATAAATTACGTCATTTGGATGTTGTGACACGCGAGAGTTTTCTTTCAAAATTGGTTCTGCACGGTCAAATCAATTTCTTAGAAGGTCCGAATTCCAGATGCATAGAACCTTTTTTTATAAAACCACTTCCTAGAATGTATGTTTCATTTTGAAATTTAAATTAGATTGAATTAACCTATACATTAGAGATATTGCTAAATAGAGCAATTAAACAATTTTAGCAATATTGCTTTGATGGGTGATCTCTTAAATAAAATTTGATTTCAAAATCATACCATATTAAAAATCGAATGGTTTCATCAGAACTGAAACCATAGAATAAAGAATAACACTAGAAATTCAATGTGCTGGAACAAAAAAGTAGTGGAGACATCGGTTTCGATTGAAATCTACATGGATGGCATTTCTATTGTATATAATCTATTCAGTTACTGAAACACAACTAGACATAACTTTGGCTACAATTGGTGACCATATCTGAAAACTACCTTCTCCCGACCATCTTTCATTATCTATATATTATGTACCTCTATACCTTAAATAATTATTATGATGGAAAAATTTCAGTGATGTGAATAAATCAGAAGCGTAGGGGTAATTTTATTATAGCCCTGGCGAGAGACTGACTTTCAAAACTGAGAAATGCATTTAGTCACTTTTACATTAGTTATGCTAGTGACTTGTTTTAGGCAAAAATAGTTATATGAAGCAAAAACAGAGACCATGTGATTTACACTTAAATACTAAATCCATGTAGTTCACGTCTACTGTAAATATCTAACTTGAACCGTCTGACTGCTAGCCGAGAATCTCACCCACTGGGCATTTGGCCATCTCTTTCCCTACCTCACCCATTAAACATTCCCTAGTATGAAAGTATAATAATTTCACTAGCCGCGATCATTTGGGGTTGTGTGGTTATCAGATGATATAATAAAAACGATTCCACCAAACCAATCATCCCCGCCAAAGTCTAATGATCGAATGATTCAACGACTTCTTGGTCTGGCGTGACACCAATACAAATAGACAGAGCGTGGAACATGGACAAGGTCGTTGGTGTTTTAGGATCGCATACAAAAAATCCCGAGTTCAACGTCTTGTGGGTTCTACCGGAGAGCAGTGATGGACCTGCGTACACTGTACCGAGATGCTTCCAGTAATACAGCATCTAAACATCTGACAGAGAGGCTGTTGAACGCCGAAGATTTTTATTGTATTTCAAAGGAAACCGGTATGAAGAAATTAAAGCTTATGTATATCAATGCGATACTAGATACTTCAATTTGTCTCTATAAAGAATCCCATCGTACGTTTTGAGTGATAAAAAAACGATAAGTCGTTAAAGGATTTGGTTTGTTGGGTGTTTTTCAGACGACAGATTGGTTTTACGAAGATGGATTGTATTGTTTGGTTGTGAGAGGCTATTTAATATGAGCTTTGTGATGGTTATCACGGTAGGGCGATAATACTGTATATACTGTACTGCATAATTACCAATCTATGATCGGTTTTGAATATACATATTATGGTGGACCCGCTTTAACACAGGTAATTATATAATAAAATGCAACTTTGTAATGCGACGCACTTTAAATTTAATGTCATAGATTTATTTGTTTTCGACATCGTGAATTAATAAAAAAGGACATAGTTTTATAATATATTGAAGAGATACAGATCCAATGGGGGATGCTAAATGCTGTCTATACTTAGAATTTATTTTTAAAGTTTAAATGCAAGTAAAATTATTCATTAATTCTACCCACTAATATGCATTCTATGCAACAAATGAAATAAATTTTAATAAAATTAGTATACAAGTAGTATAATTTTGTTTTAAAGCGAGACATAACCACATTTATCGGGGCTCACATTTTAATTTATTTCGGCGAATTCGTAATTGAATTATCATTTTTATTTCCATACCCCAAAAGGGATGTGAGTTATTTATATTTAAGCTTAATAAAAACAGTAGGTACGTTGCCATCATTTTTTTAACGTACAACGCCTTTAAAAATTGTAATACGTTGTACAACTAAAGTTGACGGTGAAAACCAGATTTTATTTTTCTAGACGATGAATTAATAACTTCGGGAGGTATTCATTTAGAAACATCTTAAATATTAGTAACACGTTCTTCACAATTAATTAAAATGAACCCGGCAGAAAGGTCGGATCTCCAGGCCTGCTAGGGTGAATTCGACCGTACGATCGTCCAATACGCCGTGCCGCGGGCGCATATTTGTTTACACGCTTTCATTACTTACGTCGTTAAGATTCCCACATTATTTTTCTTCTTCTTCTTTTCTTTGATAGGGCAAATTCGACAGTAGGCAGCAATTTGTATACACGGCTTCTTTACCTACTTAAGATTCTGAATATATTTTAGGGTATAATGTCGTCCCGCTATCTGTATCTTCCCTACAGACGCAGATGCCACCAAGGATAGCGAGGGAACAAAAAAAATTATCCAAGACATAATTCGACCATCCGAGCTAGGCGTACGTATCACCGGGATTCGAAAAATTAGGAACAAAGGTGTCCTTTTAAACACGGCAACCACAGGTGAGCAAGAAAAGTTATTGAATGCACCGTGCTTTGCACTCAACTCAAGCACACTTAAGGCTCGACTGCCTACAAAACGACTCCCGAGGGTAATATTTTTCAATGTACCGCGGGACCTGAAGGACGCTGAATTCTTGAGGATTGCCCTCACGAGTATTCCCAATATACAGGACATCGAAGAAGCAATAAAAACCTGTAAGCTGAGTCACTTGGCCGGCGCTCGAAATGGAACCACCTGTCATCGCGTATATGAGATGCCCGCTACATTACGAAAACTGCTGGTAGAGCAGGAAAAAGTTTTCGTCAACTGGACCGTGTGCCGCGTCAGAGACTTCATTGGACTCACCGTCTGTACCAAGTGCCAAATGATTGGACACTCGTACAAATACTGCAAAGATACTCTCAGATGTGGACACTGTGCTGAAGAGAACCACACCACCGAATCTTGTCCTAATACCACGGCCAAACCAGTTTGCGCAACGTGCGCTAGATTCGGAAAGCCAGCTGCGCATTCGACTGGAGACAGGGACAACTGCCCTGCCTACAAAGCTGCACTAAAAAAGGACCTTGCTACGATCGACTATGGCGTCCAATAATTATTATTTTGAGGAGGAAAATGAGGTTGATTTTTTCAAAACCAGTGATCTTCAAAAATGGTTTGAGGACAAAACACACAGTGCTGCAACACATAAGGGTTGCAACAGGGAACAAGTAAATATTGTGCAACTAAACTTAAGGTCCATTTCCAAATACTGGGACACTCTTAACATCTATCTTAATACCTGCTGGAAGCATATAGATATTTTGATGTTATGTGAAACAGCAATTACAAATGACATTACTTCTCTCTACGAAATTCCTGGTTTCAAATCTTATAGCTATTGTCGAGTAAAAAAAACAGGAGGCGGGATATTATTATATGTTAGAGATGAAATCACTTTTCTACAAAAATCACTAGAAACAAAATATTTTGAAAGTGTATTTGGCATCATAACTTTACCTAATAATATATCAATGAACATTTTAGCAATATACCGACCTCCAAATCATAGTAAATCACTGTTTTTGAATGAAATCTCATCCATCTTATCAAATGTCATCAATCCCCAGGAAAATATTTTATTTTTTGGGGATGTTAATTTAGATTTATTAAAGCCTCAAAACCCTGTTATTATGTCGTACGAAAACATATTATCTAGCCATTATTTAATAAAGTGTATCAACGATGTAACAAGGGAGGCATTAGTATCCGGCAATGTTACACGCACGTGCATTGATCACATTTTTATTAGGTTTAATAGCAGGCAGCAAGAAACTGACTCACTATCATCTTGTATTTATGATCTTACTATAGCGGATCACTTCGCGACAGCTCTGAACATTACATACAGTAGTGCAATTACAAAAACCAAACAACGCGGGGAAAGTATTTCAATATTATCTCAAAAACGAATTGATAAATACATACGTAGTTATAATTGGAATGCCCTGCTTGCGGAACAAGATTGCGTTGACATATATAATAAACTCAAAAACGTTTTTAATGACCTATATGAAAAAAGTAAAATCTCTTTCTGTCCAAACCCCAAAAAAAGACCATTTGCAACAAAATTGTGGATAACGGATGACATCTTAGAAAAAATTAAAATTCGAGATTCCCTGTTCAGAAGATGGAAAAATTCACCTACTAATAAAAACTACGAAAAAAACTACAAATCTTTCCGAAATACTGTTTCCAAATTAATCATAAAAAGTAAAACTACACATTTTAATGAAACATTTAAAAACTACTTCAGCAATTCCAAAAAAACGTGGGATCAAATAAACAAATTATTGGGACGTAAAACAAAAACAAACTGCGATGAAATTATTTCAAAGTTTATGTTAAATAAAAATGGGCAAACAGAGGAAATCGTTGTAAATAGATTCGCCGAGTATTTTTCCAACAGTATCAGCTCGATGCTACACAAATGCGACTACAAAGCGTCTAACATAGCTCCCGTTGAGTTGCCGCATAGCATGTACCTACCCAGAGCTACCTGTGAAGATATACGCAGGATTATCAGTCAACTGAATAATTCCAAATCGCCGGGCATTGATAATATTCGAATGTTCGACATTAAAAAACATATAACTATTCTATGTCCGGTAATTACCCATTTAATTAATAAAATATTGTCTCAAGCAGTTATACCTGATGAGCTTAAATGTAGTATTATTAGGCCAATATACAAAGGGGGAAAACATACTGAGATAGAAAATTACAGACCAATCAGTATACTGCCAGCTATTGAAAAAATTCTAGAAAAATACATCTCCGTAAATTTAATAAAATATCTAGAAAGATTCTCCATTATTGATCCTAACCAATACGGTTTTCAAAAAAATAAAAGCACTGAAATGTTACTACAAGACTTCTCGAATTACGTAAATCAAGAACTTAATAATAAAAAACATATTCTGGTTTTATTCATAGACAACTCTAAAGCGTTCGATACCATTGATCCGACAAAACTATTACAGATATTGGAGGCGATAGGAATAAGGGGAAAATTACTAGAACTACTCAAAAACTATTTAAACAATCGACAAATTAAAGTTAAACTCTTCCAAACTTACAGCAAAGCTAAATATATGTCAACAGGAGTCCCGCAGGGGTCAATTCTCGGACCAACATTATACATAATATTCGTTTCACTCATGAATAAAATTTTCACATTCGTTAAACATTACGTTTATGCTGATGATACAGCACTAGTCATTTCGCATGAAGAATTGTGCATTGCAATAAAACTCATGCAGCATGATTTCTTTTCTCTACAGAAATGGTCACATGATGCGGGTCTTATAATAAATTCCAAAAAAACAAAATTAATGCACATACGATCTCCACATGCCAAATTTACCATCACGCCTTTAATAAAATCGCATACATTTGAATGTATACACAATTCGTCACAATCCTGCAAATGCGGAACCATTGAACTTGTACAAACGTATGTATATTTGGGGATAACTGTAGATATGCACATGAAATGGGATACTCACATAAGCAACATTTGCAAACGCCTACGAGCTATTGCTGGACGAATTTACAAAATTAAATATTTTATGCCCATAAGTACGTTAAAAATTATTTATTTGTCACTAGCGGAGTCTACTATCAGATACGGAATAACGTCTTGGGGAAACTCGTGCAAGACAAATATAGGCTACATTCAAACAATTCAAAACTCTTTGACTAAGCTCTTGGTAAGCAAAAGTATTTATGCACAAAGAAGAGACATAAAATTATTATATGAATCAGTTAACATATTACCTGTTCGAGGGATATTATGGTTTAAAATTGTATGCCAAAACGTATTGTCGGATTCAATATACAAAGAAAAAGTTGATCATGCACATGGCACTAGATTTAGTAAAAATGAGGGTTTATCCATTCCGAAAATTATAAATAAATACGGGCAACGGACTCTCACTTATCTTGTCCCTTCCATATTTAATAAGATGCCAATGAACATAAAAATCGAATCAAATTGCACCACCGATCTCAAAAAAAAAATTAAAAAATGGCTAATTGATCAAAACTTTTTATATTGATATTGTTTGTAATCTTATGTATAAATATGACTTTGCCTGTATAATATCTGTCTGTCTGTATATTTTATGTATTTGTATTCTACTTAAAAGTTATTCTTCTGTATCTATTTTGCATATTGTGGTTTCTTGTTATATTTGTGCTTTAGTGTCATATTAATATTGTTAAATTGACCTGCTGACAAACTGCCTTGGCGGTTTAGTGGGTGCTTAAAATGAAGAATAAAAAAAAAAAAAAAAAAAAAAAACACCTTTATTGAAAAATAATAGGAATATTAACAAAACATTACACATATAAATAACACAATAATTATTATCAAGGAATGAAATCACTTTGTAGCTTGATATTATCCTTTGTACGTCCTCCCTCAGCAGTTTTAGCACGGCGAAATCGATGACTTTACAATATCAGATCGATACGCGTAACTTCTGATGATTTTATATCGATGTCCCCAGCACGGTTTCAAATTTGACCATCGAGCCGATATTGACAGGGAATAAATAATAAATCGAAATACGCTGGTAACACTGAAGGTATTTCCAATGAATTGACACTACGAAATGTCAAACGCCAAGCAATGACGTATAAAATATGAATAAATTGGAATGGAATACAAGAATGTTTAATTGAAATTCTAACCTATATTATTGCTATGTTGGCAGTCTGCATTTACCTTTTGACAGGAAAGGGGAGTTAATTAGTTAATGAGGTCTTTATTCATATTTCATATTACCACCATTTTCGTTTCTCAAAGATCGGACGGAATAAAATGATTGCGTCTTAGATGCATTATTTATGTCTATGGATCGGATATACGGCTTATTTCAGTTGTAAGAGCTTCGATAGTTCAAAACGTTCATTAAAAAAGCCAGTAATTGTGTATAACAAATGACATAATTTAAAAAAAATTACAAGTGTGCAGTTTATACGCGGTAGAAGTGAAACCTTCAGAAAGCTGAAGTAGACAAGAGTGGGAAGGCTGCGAAGCACCGCATAAAGAGGAGACCGATTATTCTATCGCATTCTCCCGCTGGCTAAATCCTATAGATGTATATGTTTGTCCCTTTTTAGCACTTTTAAATTTTCGGCAAAAAATCTAGTTTCGGCATCAGTTTCGGTTTCGGCTGAAAATCTACTGAACCTTCGGCCTCACCGAAACTCTGCAAAAGATCTCAATAAATGTTAAATTGTGTCTTAAAAATGTTGTGATTGTAAACGCGATTAAAATTAAAATACCCAATGAGGTTCTTCCTTTATAATGTAATTGTTGATAATTAGCAAATTTTTGTTTCAAGAAGTAGTTAACATTTTTTGTTAATTTTTATAATTTTTGTTTGTTTTATAGCAGTAATATAAACAAAAAAAATTTTTTTCACATAAATCAATTATTGTTTTTTATTTAATTTAACACGTGCAAACCGTCATTATAAATGTAAAAAATAAGCCAAATTTCAGTAAACAACAAATTTTTAACATGTCTAAAAAAGTTTCGGTTTTGGTTTTGGTTTCGGCCGAAACTGAGACAGATACCGATGATTCGGTTTCGGTTTCGGTAGAAAGTCCTGTTTCGGTCGGACACTACTTATAAGTTCGTGCGGAATACCCATTTTAATATTTAGAAAACGTAAGAATTTATTTTGTATTATTTCAAAAGCATGTACATTAACATCATAATGTGAGTTCAGATGGGAGAATTATACTCCAGTTTACTTCTAACAAAGGCAATTACAGTTTAATACGCTTAATATCGTAGAAATTTCTAGTTATCCTAGTTATAAATCCCAAGATTTGTAAGCCCTTGTTAGAGATTTTTTAAAGTTGGTTAACAAATGAAATATTTGGTTGAAAAGCGAAACCTATGTCTTAAATTGGTGTTTATGTCTCAACAGCATTATTATCAATGTTGTAATTAAAGATAACTGGATTTTTAAATCGAGAAAGTCTGACTATTTGACATTTTGAGAAATTTAAATAAAGTCATTTTCATTGCACCAAATTAACAATTTGTTGATATTATCTTGAAGAATGTCACAATGGTAAATGTTTTGAATAAAGCTAAAAATGTTGAGGTCATCAGCAAAAAGTAAGATAAATACACATTGACGTATGATATAAATACATCATGAAATATGTTTGTAATGTAAACTGTATCACAAAATGTATTGTGTGAATGTTTCGTTGTAGAGTCTTAAGTGGTTATTGAATATATTTACACTGCATACAAAATAACTCTATTCCATTGGTCCCCGTGAAACGTAGAAGCTGCCTACGATGGTGATTTAATGTGTTTATTCTCTGTCAATATCTGAATTAAAAATCATGAATAAATAAAATACCATATATGCGAGATCTTGTGCAACAGCTGTCTCACGTAAGGATATCTCGTAGGATCTGTGCATAAATATTTCTTCTCAAAAAGATAGTCTAGGTGTAATAAGGGTAATTGCGATGATGCGCTGTAAAGATCTCAATAATTTGAACTAACAACATAGACGATGCACAAACGTGAACACTGCTCATGGCAATTATGATGTAAAAATGCTGTTTTCTTTTAAATATCAGCCATTTTATTATTTTCTTTGCCATAGTCTATCAATTTGTGTTTTGTTGCAGCAGGGCTGGACAGGATGTTACGCAATAAACTTTATGGAGAACTTTATGTCAAACTTCGAATTAAAATAAGCTTGCACTGTGTACACATTTCATATTAAATTACTGTAAATTCGTGCAGCGGACATAGCGAGGCGTTTGCCTTGTATCTTGAGGTTGAATTGTTCATTTCGTTCTGCATATTTTGATCAACTTACTCGATTTAGATATTTTGCACTTTACATGGATTGATTTTGAACATATAGTACCTATAGTGTATTGTAGAAAAAGTAAAGGAAGATATTTATTTTCAGAGCACTTCATTCGAGACAGGACCATAAGAAGTGGAAGAATCTGGTTCATCATCAGAACAATTAGCGCAGAGATAAAAAAAAAATTGCACTAAATTACAAATTTATAAAAGGAAGGTGCTATATTTTCACTGGCCAGTAAATAATTATAAGTAAATAACAGTAAATATATAATTTTAGAAAGCTCTTTTCAGAAAACTGTTTATTACAATGTAGGTATTCGCTAAATGAACTAATGTTCGTTAAAATAAAAAAAATAATGCTTGGTGATGATTTTGTAAATAGTTGGGTACCAACCTACTATATTATTAAGGAGGAAGTTGTTTCTCAGAATATGAACAATTCATCAAATTTCAAAATTTAGTTTTCAAGTTCATTGAAAGTTCAATTCGTTCTGTGAAACAACTGGCCCATAGATAAATAAAAACAGATCTTGGATAGAACTTACGCAGAACTTGAAAATGAACATTTGACAATTTTTTTCATTCTATGAAACAATGCTTGAATATGTTTACAATTTTTGCGTAATTTTTTAGGCTGTAAGTAATTTAAATAAATTCGTTTTCAGCTACCAGCGATAAGAAACCAGAGTCGTTTTCATACATCCCACTTGGCTAAATAAAATATTTTAAAATTTTGCGGTGAAGAATATCCAAGGGTTTCTGCTGTTTTAAAAAATGATTTGGGGGGAAAACTTCAGCCTTTCTTCAAAAATTTTTCTTACGTATTCTTATACAAAATTTCGTGATTCCGCGAAGCACTTTTCTAGTTGAAATCTAAGAAATTTTAAGGTTTTCGGTTTTATAAAGTGCCAAATTTTTCATGACTAAATTTAATTTAATTTTCCGAACAAATAAATCAACAGTTGCTCAAAACTGCCTATTGGTATTATTGTTGTTTATTTCAGAATGATAAAAATCGACTGCATTTAATGATTTGACTTTAGAGACATGAATTTTTCGCCTACGTAATTGTTTTATTAAAAATTTACCATTTCAAAAAAGACAAATACGTTGGCAACACCATCGACCGCAAATTTTACAATGTCAAGCTTTGGATATTAGGTACCACATGCCCTGCGGCCCGCAAACAATTTAAAATCCATATATTGGCCCTCCGGCTAAAAAGGTTGCTCACCGCTAACTAACTAACTTACCCGCAGGAGTAGGCAGAGAGGACGGATAGTTAAACAACTCAGTCTTGGCACACATTCCTTGCCTCCTTTACATTCATACATCGTCTCATACATGCTCTTATATTATTCTGACCTCCTCGACTTCTTCTACCATTCACTTTTGCGTCATATATTCTCTTTACACTCCTTTCCTCGTTCATTAGCTCAACATGCCCAAACCATCGAAGCGTCTCTTTCTTAATCTTACACATTACGATTACATCAGCCTTGCATTATTTGCGGATCTCCACGTCTCTCACACGATCGTACATGGTTTTACTACACATTTGCCTCAGGGATCTCATTTCTACAGCATTCAGTCTACTTTCATCCTTCCTCTGCCAGTACCATGCCTCACTGCCATACATCAGGGTAGGTACCAGCACTCCATTATGGACGGCTACGCTTCTTTGGACAGTTTTTTGTTGGCTACAATGGCGTTCAGTCCTCTATTAATGGAGTTACCTGCATTTACCCTTCTTTCAATTTCTCTATCAGCCTTCCCATCTCTCGTAAACATATTTCCCAAATACACGAACTCATCCACCTGCTCCAAGTATTCATCATTCACAACTATGTTGCACATTGTTTTCGTAATCTCTCTTTCAACTACCTTGACTTTAGACTTTAGTCTTGCTCATCGCTTTTATACACAATTAGAATTTTTGATTACTGTGAAATCTGTCCGACAATAAATCTGTGGACCACCAAGATTTACTTCATGATCATTCATCAAGGAGAACATTGGATGTAATAATACCTGGTACCTAACCACGATGGTGCCGTTGGAGCCACTATACTGATGACTATTAAAGGGAACTTTCTCCATTGTGGGATTATCAAAAACCGTTTGGAACGAATGGGTAATAGCACCTGCCTTTTGAAAAAGCAGAAGAAGAACATAATTAATTTAAAGTGAAATAATCATAGACATATGAATATTAGTAGACCTGCCCTAAGCGATAAAAGTGTATTATTTCCCGCTCCCATTGGAACCATTCCATTAGAACCGGCTGGGATCGTGTATGGCTTCGCGTTAATCTAAAAAATGTGACGTCATCATTCTTCTGCAAGCCAGTGTCGAGCACTCATCGGTGCATTTTACGAAATAAAACGGTAAAAATAGTGGCTTGTGTTTTGAAAACGTGTAAAAATAGAAGTGAAAAAGAGAATAAACAAAATTGTCGTATTACATTCGATAGGCAAGCATTATTTTACACTATTTTAAGCCAATTCAGATCACATAATATGATCATTTTTGTAACATACACTGTCACTCGAGATACATGGCGTGTGCCCGTCCCTGTTTACTGGGGTAAGTAAATTATGAAACATTTATAAAAGTGTCTTCACTTAATACAGCGACAAAATATTGAACTCGACCTTATAGGTGACCTTACTTTGCATATTTGGACTTCGCAAATGTGTTCATTACGCGGCGAACAATTCACGCTCCCATGTAAAAAGGTATATTAATTCAAAAGCAGAGTTTACTTTTAAGAACGAAAGTGTGATATTATAATGCGAGATGCCTATATACTGTCAGATTGAGTTTTGACGAATCACATATCACCAAAGCCGTCTTCCCGCTCTTCGTCCCGCTGTAGTTGGTTTCTACCCCTCACCTTTCTGTTCTGGTCTATTAATATTCATATGTCTATGGAAATAATATATCTTCTTAGGTTTCTTCACTGAGCCGCAGATATTTTGAAACCGAGACTGTAAATATTCATCATCGTATATGTATGTATATATATATATCACATGTAAGATGAGAATCATTTTGGAAGCGAGTATGGGTACGGTCGCCCGCTCCGGGAACCTTTTGTTGATAAAAACCTTTTAGTTCAGCCCAAGTGTTTTGCAACGTTTGGGGATCTGGTTTATGGGGTGAGATTTGTCGAAGTCTTGGCGGAGGATGCTTTTGCCCACCTACTACACGGCGGGCCAGATCGCGAGGGATTGGTTGAGGTAGACCTTTTGACCTCTCCTTTGGACTCTCTCTACCCATCGCCTTGCTCCACAGTGGGAGGGATGGATTTATACGTTCGTCACTCCCTCAACACGTTGACCCCCCAGATTCCTACTCACCTCTCATACCTTTTTCCTTCAGAACTCTACTTCCTTTCCATTAAAAGACCCTCCACGCAGCATCCCCAAAGAAGAAATAGGCCCTGGGGGAATTTTTTTCTCAGGTCCTCCTGTGCGGAGATAATGTACAATTTACACATATTTTATATACTAGATATATATATATAGTAGAAGACAGACGATAAATAAACGACTTAACATTTTTATTCAAAATACTTAACTCTAAATTCGACTGTTGCGAACTGCTGCAACTCATAAACTTACAACTCATAAACTTACGAATACAGACAGTAACCACACGACAAAATACACTATTCTACTACAGCATTCATAAGTGGAACTACATTGCCCACTCTCCGATACAACGATTTCACACTATGGGAAATCAGTACTTAGGTGATGTGACATATTCAACAGCAACTTGGCGAATTTTATGGATCTTGTAAAAAACTTATTCTCAAACTATTTCTAAACATGAATGTATTTTTGTAAACTTATCAAATCGCTGTATTTTTTTATTTTTTTTTGTATTTTTGTGACTTGCGTGCATTTTTATCTAATTTTATTTTTATTATTTCTTTATCTAAATCATTTTTCCTAAATTAATTGTACTACCAAACATGTAAAAGCCCTCCGGGCGTTGAATAAATAAATAAAATAAAATAAAATAGATTTTTTGTACGTTACCTGCGCACTGTCAATTTATGTCGCCAAATTTCTTTGTCGAATGGATTATTTTTAAAATGCGTTATTTTTATTGTTCCAATGGTATTAAATACGCTTTCTTACTTTCTTGCTTTCATGCTAATGCTCACATAATTGATCCGTTCATGCTAAATAATGGCTTAACCAATAGAGATTTCGCGAATTGTCGAAGCGCTGCAATGAACCTGGAGTCTAAATGTACTAAACGAAGAGCCTAAGTTTACACTGAGGTGCTAATAAGATCATGGATAGTAAATACCCTTTCAATTAGGCGCCAAAATCACATTTTATGGATGACACGTTTATTACACCAAATTCAAAGCGACAGGCTCATATTATCTCGATTTAGTACCGGTTCAGGAATAAATTATTATTGAATCTGATAAGCCTTATAACTAATAATAGATAATAATAGAAGCCGCTTAACCGAAGCGGTTGTCATTGACACCACTCGCCACTTGTGACCGATAAACATTTTTACGGCTCCTATGCCGCGAGCTTCAATCGTTTATAAGTTTATACGGCCATTATCTCTTATTACCGAACTTTTATAAGTCAATAAAAATACTTTAGATTCCCATCCACACCTTCTGGTATCAAATTTTCATACATAAACAGAATGTTTTGAAAGCAAATTTACAACCCATGACAAACCAAATGAAGATCTTACCAGTTCAATCAGAGTTTTTTTTTGTAACGAGGCGTTTATTGGCCTTTTTACGATTCAAACGAATGCTGAAATTATCCATTACGGAAAACAAGACTAACGAGGGAATGCTTGTTCATTTGCAGAATGGAAAAAAAAACTGCCTAGCATGGTTGCAACCTTAGAAAAGAGACCGAATTTTAAGGTAAAAACAGGCTTAAATTGACAACACAAATAATTGAAGGTGGTTGCAGATAGTTACCTGAAAGATGATGACGCCACAACAATATTAATAAAGTCGTTATTGTTTTTATCGCAATGAAATCTTTTAGAGATACAGCACAATAATTATAATCGCCTGCAGCCAGTGAATTTGGGGTATCCCGGTATTTGTAGATACTGTGTGTAAGTTGAAGAATAAGAGTCAGGAGAGGAAGGAAATTATGAAGATCAATGTTGGAAAGTACCTAAATATTCAGACCTTTTTTAAATGTGAGAGTCCCAACTTCTTACAATCATCTGGAACCAATGGTAGTTAGGTATTATGGCATCCACATTTAAGGTATTTTATGAGGCTGGAGATTGGTAAGAGGGGAAGAAGATAGGAAAGAGGAAGGGGGGGAAAAAGAGAAAGTAATTAGCTAATCAGATCTGTTCAACAAACATGGTAAAAGCCATTTCAAGCAACGTTTCAATTCTGAATGGTGGTCTTTCTTTGTCTGACAGTATCTTCCACTCTGTAACATGCTGCAAATATAGATACTATATTATATAATTACTAACCATGGGCAAAAATGGGCACAGAACAGGCAATTTCTGAATTAACCAACTTCATTGTAAAACACGTAGATAAGGGATCTAAAGTAATTGGAGTTTTTCTAGATCTGGCCAAGGCTTTCGACACCATCTCTCATGATATGCTATACGAAAAACTTTAAAATATTAGCATTATTGGAAAACCGCTTAAATGGTTCATCAGTTATATAAAAAATAGGAAACAAATAGTTGAAATAAATAAATGCTTGAGTGACACAGCAGAAATAAAGTACGGAGTGCCTCAGGGTAGTGTCTTAGCCCCCATTATTTTTCTTATCTATATTAATGGTCTCACTGATATTAAAATCCCAACACTCAGCTATAATGTGATCAGCTACGCAGATGACACTGTACTTCTTTTTAAAGAGCAATCATGGGAAAAGGCCTTTAAAAGCGCAGAATTTGGTATGAAGGAGATAAAAAAGTGGCTTGATAAAAATCTTCTTACCCTAAACACCTCGAAAACCAAATTTTTAACATTCAGTAAAACCAATATTGGGCAACCAAAAACCGTCCCGCTTTTACATCTGTATCCATATACTACATCACAAATCACAAACTGCGACTGCGAAAAAATTGAGCATTCTAATAATAGTAAAGTATCTTGGTTTAACAGTGGATTGCAAACTAAAATGGGAACTTCACATAAATTCACTTGTAATGAGAATCCGGAAACAAATATATATATTTAAAACGATTAGAAACATTATGTCACTTAAACTACTAAAAGATGTATACTTTTCCCTTTGTCAAAGCATTTTAATTTATGTTATATCGGCATGGGGTGGAGCTGCAGACACATACATTAAGCTACTTAATACAGCTCATAAATCACTTATTAGAACTATGTTCAAAAAACCATATCTTCATCCCACTGAAAATCTTTAAATTCAAAATAAAATACATGATATCAGGAAGCTATTCATAAAAAAAATTATCCATATAAATTGCATAAAATCGTCACCTTCACACATATCTCACTCCCAGAACACTAGAGCTAAATCTAACAATCATTTACAAGTGCCAAAAATTAAATCCACTCTTGCCAAAAAACATGAATCTTGCCTCGCACCTTCCATATTAAACACTTTCTTAAAATAATAATAATAATAATAAAAGTTTATTCCAGAATGTATGCAGGGGTAGTGCAATGCAATACATTCCATATTTTGAAACAAAAAATGGGTTAATGTTAAAAATAAAGTAAATAACAACATATAAATAAATTTAAAAAAAAAAAAAAAAACGAATAAGCATGAACAACATGAGAAAAATAATAATAAACAGTAAAATTAATTCATGCAGCTGTTTACGGAGGGTATTTTATCGTCTCCCGTCTCCAGAGGGCCATCAGGGGGGACTCCAACCAGGTAGTCATGGCGGTGATGATTGCATTCTTCGATTGGCGTAGTCTGCGCCATAAACTTCCCATGCGGTGGCGGAGAAGTGCTCGGAAAGTGTGCACTCGTCCCTCCAGGAACATTTCCGTAGCACTGCAGTATCTCGGTAGGCGGAAAAGTTGACGGTATGCGTTGTTGTAAGCAACCTTTAACTTGTTCCATTGGGATGCAGTGTAGTCAACCCACAGTTCTGATGTATACAGCGAGGTACAGAAAGCGTTGAACAATATTCTTTTTACTTTTGGGCTGCATAGGTAAAAACGTCTTGACAGCATACCCGCTCTAACAGATATCGCTCTTCTCTGCCTTTCCATATCCTCGATATCCTTAAGGTCGTCTGTGATGATGTGTCCCAGGTACTTAACGCTGTGATAAACATTCATTTTCCTGTCATCTAACCATACTGAGGGTGTTTGAATGGTTTCGTTTTTGTTTTTTAAAACCATAACTACTGACTTGGTAGTATTATATAACAGGTTATGGTTTTTTGCAAAGTTTTCACAAATTCTTAGTAACTTCTGTAATGCGCTTACTTAATTAAAAGAAACACAACATATAACGCAAACCAACAGAAAAGGTACATATAAAAACTTTAATACGTGGTTAATTAACAAAAAAAGAAATTTCATTAACAACTTACTTGCATATACGCTGTATATTGATATTTAAATATAAAATGAAAAAAAAAAAAAAAAAAACATTCGCACTAAAAAAATTATTTGATTATTTCATTCACACTAAAAGAAATCATTTTTATATATATGTAATATTTAAATTATTTTATGTAGATAATCTTTGTATTTCTACTTAAGTTTTATTATTTCTTTTTATGGTATTCTGTATCTTTATTTATTATCTTTTGTATTTTTAGTAACTTTTATTGTTATTTAAACTTTTTGTAATGATAGATACTGCTACCCGGCTCAGAACAGATATTGTCTAGTGAGTCGGGTAGCGCACATGATTTGTATATTATACTATTGATGTTAGTAAACGCCCGGGTTACCGGCATAAAAAAAAAATAAAAAAACAATGGTTAGATCACCATCGAAGTTGAATTTATAAGTATATAGAACTTTTGTTCTTATTTTGAATGTTAATTATGCAAAATTTCAACGAGAAGTATTAACATTTTGCTGGATGGGTTGCTTAAATAAATTTGAACAATTCATCAATCTTTTACGTTAATTTTCACGTTCTGTGAAAGTTCCGTTATAGCTCTTTGATTATTTCAGTTTGATGAAGCAACTGGCCTATTGGAAATAAGAGGACCTAACTAGATTTATTGTCGATATTGTTCTTAACATGGCTAAAGCCATTTCAAGCAATTCCAATGCTATAATTCTGAATGGTGATATTTTACCACGGCGAAAGTAGAAACGCGTCTTCTGCTCAGAGATTGATGCATACTCGTGTATATATATGTTTTTAGATTTTATTCGGCCACCAGTGAGTACAGTTTTTGTGAAAAAGCTCTGTAAACGGAGATTATCATTAGCTATAACTTTATTTGTATTCAAATCATCCTCGTTAATGTTAGGTCATAAAACTCATGATAAAGTGCTCGTATATTAATTATTACGTCTTCTTTATTATTTATTATGTCTAATCAAGTACATACCTACTTGTGTATACGGTGACCGGACAACTCAGAACCATGCAAGTTAATACCTGAAACTTTATTAAAAGTGGTGAAAAAATGTATTAAAAATTATTAGGTTAGGAAGCCCATGCGTAACAAATATAATTATTTCGAGCGCATATTGACAAGAAGTGTCAACGCTTGAATACTTTCCTTGTCTAGAATTGCTGTCTCTTAGAGACGAGGGATTCTATTGGCCAGAGGTTGCATCCCGCCGCTAGGGTTTTTTCACTATGCGTCGACCCATAAAAGGTCGTGTGTGATTGTAAAATGTTAAGTTTACCCGCCGGGGTGTCCTGCGTAACTTCAGGTCTCCAGAGAGAGAATATACCCGTAAATCCTTTGTGTGTAAGGTGACAAGAAATGAAGGGACAATTAGTGTCCATTAGGGTTATTATTACAATAACAGCTACTGTTTAGGTTTTTACTTTTAAGTTACTACTGTTTTTTACGATTATTGAACTGTCTACTTGTGTAAATTGATTGTACCCACCCACTAAAGACTCATTGTGTTTACATAAGAAAAGCGTGGATTGGTTTCATTTAATTTTCCCACTATACACAGGCTTTTTTCAATTATTTTCTTCATAACTTTTAATGATTTTTCAAAGAAGTGTTTTCATGGAACCGACTTTTATATACTCGTAGTATAAAATGTTTCCCACTACAATTTTTTATTAAAGGATCCCCTCGTACGGTTACTACATAATCGTAACTTTCTAATTTTATGAACGGGCGTCAATACACCAAGATTTTCCTGGAAGCATCTAATAAAATGGTTATTCCACCACCGACGCGATAAATATTGACATTCGTTCAAGAGTGAAAAATATCACCACCAAAATGAAAATCACGTTTGAAATGGCGTAAGCCATAATTAAAGTAGTCTCAGAGAGAGGTCGTATCTACACCTAACGACATCGATTTATTAACCCTCCGTCGGGTGCACCTAATCTGACAGGCAAAGGCCGGAATCATTGATTACCCCTCCCCCCACCCTTGGCGTCGGATCACACCCTTCCCAGTACCTTAATGTCTCTAGGAAATTCATTGCGCCTGATTTCGATATATTTTTAAGTAAGTATTTTATTTTTATTTTTACTTTTATGAGTAAAAACTCAAATTATAATATTTAATTAAATAAAGACAGAAAAATCAGAAAATGATATTGGTTCCACTGGGACTCGAACCCAGATACCTTAGCATTCATGGCCAACTGCTCTACCGATTGAGCTATGGAACCCATTTCCAATTCAGTCACTTTTAACTGTATCATACTTCGACTAAGAAATACCAACACTATCTTCATTTTTCTTAACGCCCATATTATTGGCTGCTATCTTTATATATAATAATCATATTATTGGCTGCTATCTTGATTGAGTTTCGCTAATATTGTCTTCATTTAATTAAAAAGTATATTTTAATTTAATCTATCACATTTCTGAATTCCATCGCAAAGCTGTCTTTCTTCAAAGAAAATAATTTACTTCGGGACCTATGTTATCTTGGGGAATGCTGTGTGGAGGGTCTTTTTAGAGAGAGGAAGGATAGGAAGTTCTGGAAAGGAAAAAAGTTACGAGGGTAAGTAGGTGGGGGTCAGTGTATGCAGGAGTGACGGACGTATGAATCCAGGAGTTGAGCAATAGGAGTGAATAGGAGTTGAGCAAACGCATATGCCATCAAGACCTAGATAAACCTCACCCACGAACCTGGGAACCCCCGCTATGTCACCAAACGTGACGAACCACTTGGAGTGACCTATGGCAAGGGTGTTGGTTATCCTACAAATGGTATCCGGGGCGACCGGCGGTACCCATACCTGCCTTCCAAATTGTGAGTCTGATTGTACGTGGTTCTGGCAAAATTCATGTGACTTGCATTATATTTTTACCTAATTTATTGTTCGGAAACGTTCATGTTTATCGTTGATGTCGCTATTCCAAATTCCTGTAATATTCAAAAATCTGTTTCTGAAAAAATAAGAAAATATACAGATTTAGGAAATGAGATAAAAGAATTTGGCAATCTCTGACTATAAAAGTATTACCATTTGTTATTTCGGCTACTGGCATTATACCTAACTCTCTTATTCAAAATGTAGGCTTATTAGAGTTGTCAAAGAATTTATATATAAAAATGCAAAAATCAGTCATTTTAAATACACGCAGGATTACGAAAGATTTTTCAAATATTTATATTGAGGGATCAGTAGGATTTATCCGTCCAGTTAGGAGATCTACCGAGCCGAACCCTCTGATATGAAAATATCTGGAGTCGGTAAATTATTTTCCCATTTGGTCTCTGGTAGGTTAACATATTGTTCTTGTATTGTTTTGTATTTATTATACTTATATAATGCAATTGCATAAAGTGGATTGACTAGATGATCATTTGTGGAAAAGTGTGACGAAGGGTTTAGTTCCCGTGGGGAATATTTAACCCGGACATAAAGTCATTTAAAAAATAAAAACTACTTCTGAAATGTGACATGTGACCTTTTTATAGATGACATAATCAACGCTATATTTGCGAGCTTTAATAAATATGGGATGGACATGAATTTCTCAGCATTTGATAAGTTAGTTTCGATAATTATCAGCAAAGTTCAACGAATAACTAGTCGATCACCAGATCACTGAGCTCATAGTATCGCCTGGGGAGTCTGTGAATAAAATAAAATCAAGTATTAAAAAAAGATCAATATTATCAGCCGACATTTCTTCTTCGTGCGATTACGTATTACACACAATACGATATTTTTTACAAAAACGGAATGTTTCATTTATGGCAAATATTAGATTGAGAACGGTTATATAAACCGTAAAAATAACGTTTATTGTCAAAACTTGTGATTCGCAATTAATTATTGTAGATTTTTTTTTTATTTAATAAAAATTGCAGTACCTACTTTTAGCCCACATGTTGTTGTTATAACAGTGATTGTAGAATAAAAAATCATAACCAAGCACACCGGAAGATATTTGTTAAATTATTGTATTTTTATTCTCATTTAAATGGTCATAATTTTCAATTACAGTTGTTAATAAAAATGAAAGCAAAAAATAGACACATCCTGAAGACGACTTGAAAAAAGATACACGCCATAACCATCATTACACAAGAGGAGATAGAGACCAGATTTATTTATATCTGCACCATCATAAAGGTATCCAATCTCCTAGACTTGAACCATCACATTCTTTTTAAATTGCTATTATAACGAACGTTGGGTCATATAACATTATGTATGTGTTTTTTGCTTCCCATCGCAGCGGTCAGACTCGAGGCATAAAATCTGACCAAATTGTTTCGTTTTCAATTTATGGAAATTTTACAGTCCGGCAAAGAGCTCGTCTGTGGGGGTTCTATAGTGGATCTTCTATGGTGGGTTGGGTTTTGCCGAGCGGTTTGTGTTTACAATTTTAATATTATTTATGCAAAATACATTGATCTCTAATAAATGGTTCAATCAGTTTTGTTATTATAGGTACCGTTCATAATGTGAAGTTATCGAATGGGTAATTTCTTATTTATCCAGAAGCGAAATACATTCTTGCACGGCGATTTCTAAGAACAAAATAATTAAATTGGTAAATGATATTTTCAAAAAAATATTATTGAAGTAAAACTTCTTTACGCACGCTTGACTTGGGGAGTAAGCTGGTGAATGCGTGACGAGAGCGTTACGAAAAGTGTGTATGGGCGAGAAAAAAAATTGCTATACAAAATCTAAACTGATTTTAAAGAAACCTGATGTCGCCAATTTATGTTAGACCTTTCGACTCCTAGATCCCAGACATGTCTTCGAAAAAGTTTGATCAATTTCATCAACCAAAGTAATGCGAAACTTATTTGTATCAATGGTAAACGATTTTGGTTCCTTTTGCAAACATTTAGATTTGGTACCTACTCTTGTACAATATTTGGCAGGTGCGGGTTAAGATGTTTACAAAAATAAATACAAACATGAAAATAATGAGCACCGCCTCGTCAAATTAGCGCTGCGATTCTTATAACAGGCAGTGGCGTAATGCATGCACCGCAAATAATAACTAACTTAATTAAATGAAAACAAATCATTTTGCGGTTATTGAAGAACTGATTTAATTATTCGTGAATGTTTTTTTCCTAATTTAACATTTATCAGATTATTGTGATAGGTTTGGTGGTCGAAGATTCTAAAAAAAAAAAACGAGTGTGCTTTAGACCACACGACAGAAGTAAAACTTCACTAACTTATAAAAGAACATATGACATTGGGGTGACGTATGACATTGAGTTGACATATGACTATGGGGTAACCTACGACCTTGGGGTGACCTACAACCTTGGGGTGACCTACGACCTTGGGTTGACCTACGGACTTGGGGTGACCTACGACCTTGGGGTGACCTACGACCTTGGGGTGACCTACGACCTTGGGTTGGCCTACGGACTTGGGGTGACCTACGACCTTGGGGTGACCTACGACCTTGGGGTGACCTACGAATTTGGGGTGATCTACGACCTTGGATTAGTATGTGCGCCTTACCTTAGTTGTGTAGTATGTACGCCTCTCCCGATCACCGTTTACATCGATCACCGTTCGCATCGATTACCGTTCGAATCACACTTTTCGTAACGCATTCACCAGCTTACCCGCTAAGTCGAGCGTGCATAAAGAAATTTTACTTTAAAAACTACGGTAATAAAACATGAAACGCTTCATGCTATGTAATTTTCACATTATAAAACGAAATTATAAACATAGGTCGCAAAAACATAGTCGGCATCTAACAGATCAAGAATATAAAAAATAGGGGAGTTAAAATGAAGCTACTGAATTTTAAATGATTTATTCTAATTTATTAAGTCATTTTTATCCTCACCACGAATACATCATTTGCCAGACGAACCAAAAAAAGGTGCCCATGCTTAAATGTTTGTATTCAGCCAATATAAAAAAAATCCATCTATCTATCTGAAATCTTAGGGGAGGCGGGGGGCGTTAAACAGACTTGCCCCGGGGCAAGAATGTTTTTTAAGCACGCCACTATTCCGCAATGTCAAAAGACGTAACATAACGAAATCCTGTTATTTATAACTTCCGCGATGTTTTCTTTGAAATTTAAAATAATTAATGAATGGACGTGTAATAATATATTATATACTTACGTAACAATACCGGCAAAAACCGGCGAGACCTGTTTTTTTTTAATTGCAACCCAACTTCATGTGAAACGTTAATTTTGAGAACGGTTGTTTTAGGAACCGCTACTTAAAAGCAGTGTCAGAGGTCATACGTAACACTATATACTTCACCACCATAGGAAAATAATTACAGATGAAATGTGGCATTGATAGATCTTAACACAGGCATAACCCGAATAGGTTGAAATTAGCTAACTTAAGTGATCATAGGTGCATATTATATTTTTAGTATCTGATACCTATATTTTTACCTTTCAATAATACTATTATTTAATGAAACAAACATTTCGTTTTTAACCGTTCACATATTTTATTTTGTTAACCATCAGTTTTCGTTTGGCTCAAATCTGGGTAAAAAATATTAAAAAAAAAAAAAAATACATAGTGCTCTCTACGCAAAAATACACATGTGGACGTGTGCTCTGTGCCATACATAGACATATGAATATTAGTAGACCTGCCCTAAGCGATAAAAGCGTATTATTTCCCCCTCCCATTGGAACCATTCCATTGGAACCGGCTGGGATCGTGTATGGCTTCGCGTTAATCTAAAAAATGTGACGTCATCATTCTTCTGCAAGCCAGCGTCGAGCACTCATCGGTGCATTTTACGAAATAAAACGGTAAACATAGTGGCTTGTGTTTTGAAAACATGTAAAAATAAAAGTGAAAAAGAAAATAAACAAAACTGTCGTATTACATTCCATAGGCAAGCATTATTTTACACTATTTTAAGCCAATTCAGATCACATAATATGATCATTTTTGTAACATACACTTGTCACTCGAGATACATGGCGTGTGCCCGTCCCTGTTTACTGGAGTAAGTAAATTATGAAACATTTATAAAAGTGTCTTCACTTAATACAGCAACAAAATATTGAACTCGACCTTATAGGCGACCTTACTTTGCATATTTGGACTTCGCAAATGTGTTCATTACGCGGCGAACAATTCACGCTCCCATGTAAAAAGGTATATTCATTCAAAAGCAGAGTTTACTTTTAAGAAAGAAAGTGTGATATTATAATGCGAGATGCCTATATACTGTCAGATTGAGTTTTGACGAATCACATATCACCAAAGCTGTCTTCTTGCCCTTCGTCCCGCTGTAGTTGGTTTCTACCCCTCACCTTTCTGTTCTGGTCTATTAATATTCATATGTCTATGGTGCCATACATTATTCATTAACGTATGTTTACTAATCGTTCGCTCATTTCCAATAAAAATATGAAAAATGAAGTCGGAGTAAAGATATTGGCTTTTATTCATCAGGAGGCGTCAGGATTTACTGTATTGCATTTTATTATGTAATGTATTTATTTTTTATTTATAAATTAAATCACGTCTGCCAAGGATCTCGACTTATATAACGACACATTACTTATCTTAACTTTCGCTTAGAGTCTATTGGTGAAAGCCTCCTTT
Source organism: Limnephilus lunatus (assembly GCA_917563855.2). Classification (NCBI taxonomy): domain Eukaryota; kingdom Metazoa; phylum Arthropoda; class Insecta; order Trichoptera; family Limnephilidae; genus Limnephilus; species Limnephilus lunatus. Next base: position 68,312,228 of record OU830598.1, on the reverse strand, counting down.
TAACATTTTAATGAAAGCACAACCTGGAAAGTGTGCTGAAAATCTAGTGCTTGTTATGGTGGCACTCACTCATTTCCCCAAGAGATTTAAAATAGGTGTAAGTACCAAAGTAGAAACCAAAAAAATTGTTCTAATTACGGGGAGTGTCATGTACAGTTTTTTTTACAGTAAGTGTCGTAACGTTATTACCTAAGCTTTTATGTGTTTGTTTTGGCCGTACAGCCTCTGTAGAGCTTTAGTCTCCTTGATGACGACATTTAATTTATTTTGTGCTCCCAGCAATCTTCTCTCCCCACCCTTCCAGAACTACTAACGTATTATCCACGTACCGTTTCTTGGTCTGCAGTTCTTGACCAGATGACTTGGTTTCGTACACCGATTGCTCTTCCCGACCGAGCAACATGAAAAATCCACAGGACTGGCCATCACGCTGCTGGTGGATTTTTCAAATAATAATACTAGCTGGTACCCGGCATGCGTTGCTATGCCATTTAATTGTTTCTACCTGCGCGTCCTTTCCCATTCGTCCCGTTCACCTTCCTCCTCCCCTTCCTCCTCCGCGTCCCCTTCCCTTATCGCGTTCCGACTCCTCCACCTCCACTACTCACTCACTCCACTCCCCCCCCTTCCGACGTCTCGCGATCCCCCCTCCCGATTTACCCTCCCCCCTCTTGATTTATCCCTACCCTCCCGCGTATTCCCCTCCCGACTTCCCCTCCTTCCTCCCGAGTTCCCCTCCGCCCTCCCGGGTTCCCCTCCCACCCTGCATTCCATACATTAATTCCCAATACATTCATTTTTAAAACAGCTCCCCCCTTCCCCCGTGCCGCGAACCCCCCTTCCAAGTTCTCCTCCCCCCTTCCCCCTTCTGAGTTCCCCTCCACCTTCCCTCTCCCCACTCCACTCCCCCAATTCCCCCTCCCCCCTCCCGTATTCGTTTTCCCCCCCAATCCTCCAACCCACACTCCTCCCCTCCCCACACACTCCCCCCTCCCCCTCCCACCTCTCACATTCCCTACTGTCATTCCCGGTACATTCAGTTTTCTTACTGCTTGCGTGCCACCTATTACAATTTTTATACAAAGCTCAACATTAGTTTTGTACATAAACAATTATGCAATTTAGTGCAGTCGTTCGGAAGTTAAGTGCATACATACATTTCAGCGATTCATTTTTAGAAATAGGTAATAACTACGATGCCAATAAAGTACTCTTTTTAGGGTGAATAGCCAAATTAAAAAAAAAAAAACATCGTTTCCAAGGCAACGATTTGTTTGCTTTCTTCTGACGTTTGAAATATTCTAAACAGTTTATATAGGAAAATTAAATTGTTGTTTTTACCATCTTCCTTGCAATTTTTCCATATTTTCTAACCTTTTAAAGCTTTCCTGGACTACAACAAACATTTCAAAGCCAAAATAAGCTAAATCGGCCCAGCCATTCTCGAGTTTAAGCGAGAAAAACGAACACCAATTAATTTTTATTTATATAGATTATATAGATATGCTGGTTTGATGGGTCAGTACGTACATTTCTTTTCCTCGTGTACCTCCGTTACAATAGTAATCTTCCATCTATCTTTCTCTTTCAATATAACGTGATCATCCCGAGACTCAAATTCAAGATCATAAGACACGTTAGCGCTGTTTAAGAGTCTTCAGCCATAACGCAATCTATGTTCCACTGGTTTAACAGTTGTTTTGTATAAAATATAAATTATATAGGGTAGATTTCTACCCAAATGACACATTTATCTTCAGTTTTTTTTAAATTTTTATTTTTTATTTCCATCATCTTAAATTTAGGACTAAATAAGAAGATTACTTGGTACTTAGTACACGAATCAATCAAAAAATCTTCCAATAGAACAATTTTTAAAAACTCATCGTTTTGTAACACTTGGGGTCGGTCGTAACTTAGGCCCTATGGCACCGAACCGGCTGAAATTTTGGATTCTTACTAAGAACCATAGTCAGTACACGAATCAATCAATGATTTTAGCTATATTTGGCCAAGCGTATCGAAGTCCTGATTTAACTCTATCTATCTGTAAATTTGTTTGTTGAATTCCGGTTAAAGATGGTACATATGTATTTTTTCTAACGTGATCGATTGTTGAATCACAGTGTTTATTTTTTAAGCAGATAGGTATTTAGAACTTACTTATAAATCTCATGATTTCTGAGAAAATGTTAGATTTAATTTATTGGACAAAATAAATTTAGAAAAATACTTTTTTTATGTGAGATCTACTTTTCACAGAACAATTAGTATTTACTAGCTTTTACCCCCGGCTTCGATCGCATATTTGTCCCCCCACCCCCCCCCCACCCCACCCCCCACCACCACCCCCACCCCCTCTCCCGCATTACCATTCCCCCTCCCCCAATCAATCAACAATCAAATACGCTCCGTTTCGCATTCATAATATTAGAATAGCTGTTGGCTTAGGTCAAAATGTAGATAAGTACCTATTTTATATTTGTATCTACCTACACTAAATATTCATATTAGAATACTAATAATTGAATTTTCGCTATCAAAGAAATAATATTGACAGCCAACGTCAAACATTTACTTAGTAACACGCTTTGCCAATAAACGTATAATAGATAATTTCATAACGCCACAGCTTATTCATAACGCCAGAGCTTACCAATATATATAGCCCCTGTTACTCGCAAATAAAGTAGCTTTCGATTAGTGAAAGAATTTATAAATTCCATTCGATATTTATTGCGTGAAAGAGTAACGACCATCCAACCAACCATCCAACCAACCATCCAACCAACCATCCAACCAACCATCCAACCAACCATCCATACAAACTTTCGCATTTATAATATTAGTAAGATTACGTTTTCTCTTTAAAAGCACCCTTGAGGTGATAATTCACGAAAATTGTGCTATAAACTTAGGCCAATTATGATTATTAAAGTTAAGTGCTGATAATAAACCATATCTAACAATCACCTTAACAATTAGCCAAGTGCATCGTAAGTCCGTGATTTAAAGGCTCGAAGCATAGGAAATGTGACGTTAGCGGCTTGAATCGTTATATTCCCCTTTTCATTGGGATTTAACGATTAACAACCCCTTATTAATCTAAAGGACCGGCCCGGGATCGGTGCAATTGGAGCTGATTTGCCAAAGCTCCAAAGAGCCAAGGCTTGGCTCAAAGCCGACCCTGTACACATAGTTTATTTATCCTTCATGAAGCATTTATTCAATTAAACAGTTCATTTAATGTTGAGACTGAAAGTGGGTGCAATATATTTTAATTAGAGTTAGTGGTATGGGGGTTCGCTGGAATGGTCGGCTAAGGTCGTAATGTTTAGTAAAATATATTGCGTTATTAATTTTCTTACGCATCGATAAACAAAATTACTGCAATGAGCCATCATCGTGTTTTATCTGAATTAGTATTTTCGAGAATTTTGCAGTATGATAGGTATACCGATAAGTTTAGCATTTTTTAGATAGTCGTAAGATCTGGGTTCACGTTTCTTCTCTACCGTATCTTTTTTTCCTTCATTACAATAGTTAGCAAATAAATATTATTTATCAATCATGAATCGTGAATTAGATCTACATAATTTGGTCTAACATAAACAAATTTATTTTTAAAAATTAATTTACACTTCTATTACCTATTTAAAATACATATTATTACAATAAATCTTAATCTTTTTTTATTTTACAATGTAAGCTATACATTTGTATGCATTTACAGTAAACAATTCTCTGTTTTGATTTGTTCAATCTCTTAAGTCTAGTGTGTTTTTTTTTTCTGTCTTGAAATGTTTCTTTCACTTAACGTTTATAATGACGTACTTTGAACTATGTGGAACTGGAAAAAACATTTAATCATTGTTTAACCTCTGCAAAGAGGTTGACGATCAGAAAAGAAGAAATATACCTTAGCAAAATCCCAAATGACTTGAAACGGTGATTCTCTAAAACACTCCTCTTAGCACGGAAAATTTCCTCACACTCAACGGATGTTGGGCAACATTTCGAAATCTTTGCTGAATTCAAGAAATCTTTAAAAGGCAATGATATCATTATCGTGTTTTCAGAAATAACACAAACATGTTTACCCAAAGAAAGCAATAAATTCCAATCGATGTCATTACGACATATTTCGAAGAACCCAAATATTGTAAAGATGCCTTCAAAATATACCAACTAAAAACATCATTATTTTATTTAAGCTTATCAATATTTTTCCTAATTTTTAGTCAATGTTTTTTTGTTTTTTTTTAAAAAGAAAGACAAACATTCCCGGGTTACGAATAACCCAACAATGTTTGAAAATCTCCTACTACCACCACAGAAAGCCGAAAATTTTGCTTGTGTTGTGATGGAGGACTTAGCCAGCCGAGGAATCGAACATGCGACGCCCGGGTGTCATCGTGTCATTAGTACAGTATCCACGCTCGTTCGTGCTCGATAGTTTTACGCTCATTCGAACATGTCTTAACGCGTGTAGCGTATTCGATGCGAAAAACATTCATGGTCAGTAATTCTTGCTCTATATTCGAAAGAAATTTACAAAGCTATAACAAGTATAAGTTTGCGAAAAATAATGGTCCTGTCATCTTTGACATCATGATAGTAGGTATGGTTGCTAGATTAAAATATAAATATATTGCGTTAGTCCATATTTACGCCACGTGTGACGAGCATGGTTCCACTTCAATATGTTCGATCGAGCTAAACTGTCGAACATGAATATAAGTGTGTACACAGCATTAGGACCCGTATATTTCAAACAGGTGACAGAAATTCATAATTTATTTTCAAGGTTTATTTCACCAAAACAATCAACAATGGAATCATAATTCACTGGGAAATATATTTGTTTTGTTTCACGAAAAAACAATTACTGCGCATTGGTTTATTAATTAAATGATGTTTGGTGAAAATCTGAATTCAATTTCCTGCTAAGCAGAATTAATTATTTACAGAAAATTGAAAAAAATAACCAATCAAAATATTTTGACTGGATGCAGTCATCGAGGCATCCTTGGAAAGTCAGTCTGATATGTTCATTTGAACCACAAAGAATCCTACAACAATCATTAATCACCGTCTATGGTTCCCAAATAAAGACATGTATCCTGTTCTTTTTGGGCCCCAACAAAGGAAGCCTTCTTTGTTTAAATAAGGAATTCATTTAGAAGAGCACATGAAATTTTAATTGAAAATTCTCTAGTTAGAATAATTTAACTCGCGTTACAAAGCTGGGTTACGTAATTAAAAACATAAAAAAACTACTTTAATAAATAAAACAAAATTATTCATGTACTAATTTTCACAGCAACACTTCATTAGTTTATGTTTCAGGTTAAAAAGGTACCTATAGTGTGAGTGTTTTACAACATGATTTATAATGTTCATTGCAAGTTGGGAGGCGGTAATGGATACCGCCGCCTCGGGAACCATTTATTGGATAACCAACATCTCTGCCATAGGTCACCCTAAGAGTTCGCAACGTTTGGTGATTCAGATTCATGGAGTGAGGTTTACTAAGGGGGCATCCATTAATAAGGAACTCCAGTGAAAAATATTATGGCTTCAAAAAAATATGTTCATATAGAGTTATAGACCAATAAACGCTGATTCTGAATATTTAAGTTTTTTTTAATAATATTAAACGTACAGTTTTTAAAAAAATATAAAAAAGTGCATTTTGAATATTCTTGTTAAAATACAGCGTCAAGTTGGTATGCTGCGTAATGCTGTATGGTGACGTCACGATGCTGATCACCGTACGTCATTAGTATGGGAATGTAGGTATGACACAAGCAATATTCGTTTATTTACATACAGCCTTACTAAAAAAACCCCATGAAAATTGTATTCTATTGACAAACTGTCGCGGGTGCGAAAACGTTACTAATTAAAAAATTGTTCATGGAAAGAAATACACATTGTTTACAGCAGCGTAAGAGGGTAGTTTATCTCTGTTTTATTAATGATGTATGAACGAAATTTGGAATTTTTCCAAAGTATTTTGAATGTTCTGTATATTTCTTATTTTTGAAGATGTCGTAAAAGCATATACTTTTATAGAAACTAAATAGAATTGCCTTTTAGATTTTTGTAACTGACATATACGATCGTGTTTGAAAAATGCAGTATTTTAAGTTTTAACATGAAAATTTTTTTTAAAAAAAACAGCTGACTGTAAACATATTCCATTAAATGGTCGAAAAATTTAGGAAAATTCAAAATTTGTGCTCACGTAATTTATGAATGCCCCCTAATGCTTAACATTGGATAGGATTAATGAGAGACTGGTTGAGACGGAATTTTGATCGCTCCAGCTAGACTCTTTCGACCCATCGCCTTGGAAGGGATGGATTCATACGTTCGTCACTCCTGTACACACTGACCCCCACATTCCCATCCGCCCCTCATACCTTTTCCCTCCCCAGAACTTCGTTTCCCTAAAAAGACCTTTCACACAGCATCCCCAAAACTGACATATGCCCTAAGGGAAATTGTTTTCCTTTTGTGTGGAGAAAAATCAACCCTTCCCCTCGCCAATCCAAATTTTTTTTATAATTTAAATTATTTTACTTCAGATTAATCGTCCATTTTCAGTACAAATTTATTTCATTTGGGAAGATATTCAATTCATACAAAAAGGTTTTAACGTTATTTATAGAGTATTTAAATATGTCTAGTGCTATGCTAGAATATCTGTTCTGCATGCTTTTTTAATATTAGCACTCTAACACACCCAAAATTCACAAGCCGCCATTGATTTTGAGCAAGTCGTGGCGGTACATCACATAAATAACATACCCCAATTGGCAATGCCACTGTCTCCGGGCAGCTGGGATTTTTATACGGTGTAAAGCAATAAAGACATATGGTAGACTTGTATCCAATTTGTAAATGAATCACCGCCAATAATACACTTGTTCGTCTAAATATAATCGTATAAAACATTTTGATTAATGCATTATTAATGTTGGTGCCGAAAACTTATGTTGTTTTAGTTTAATTAAGCATGGCGTCGCATTGTTTCGCTTACATATCTCAGTCATTAATCATAAATCAGTAGCACCCCGTCGCGAAACTGATTCCTCTCTCGGCAGCCATCTTTAAAAAAAATGCGATGAAGCTATTAAACTAAATAATATGGAGAGAATTAGTGATGGTATCAATTTTTTTATTTGTAATCAAATGAGGTTTCGATTAATGCGGGTCTTAAAAAAATCAAGTCTTAAAAAAACAGTTAATTTAGTCTTTTGAAACTGAATATTTTTTTGATTTTACTGAGTTTTGAACATTTCTACCTAGTGATCGGAATCAATTGCGCTACCAACTGAACAAAATCGTGAGCTGGTATGGCTGACGTTTATTTAGTTTTTTAAGTGCTTTAATTTCTTCGAAATTCAGAAAAATGCACGTATTTCCACATGATTGCCAACAAAAGTTGATCGAATGTACTCACGACAATTAGTTTTGGTTTCTAGTTTTCATTTTGGGAGGCTGGTATAGTTACCGCCGCCCCGGGAACCTTTATTGGATAGCCAACACCACTGGCGTGGGCCACCACAGGTGGCTCGCTACGTTTGGTGACTTAGCAAGGGTACCAAGGTTCATAGGAGTGAAGTTTGTTCGAATCTTGGCGGCGGACGCGTCTGACCACCAACTGCATGGCAGGCCAGATAGCAGCATCCCCAAAGATGACATAGGACCTGAGGGGAATTATTTGCTTTCTGTATAGAGCTAATGTAAAAAAACGAGTCTTTCTGCCGAGTTTCAGCTTGATCGGATGTATGGAAGTGGGTATATTTCCACTTCCAAGATTCCACGGCTTTCATACATTCATCCCATTATTGTTACCACTACCTACCAACCTGAATTTTTTTGTCAAATATTTTAACTTTATTGAAAAATGTATTTTATTTAATATTTATAAAATATTTGTAAACTAGTCTGTCTCGACACAGGATTTGCTAGTGAGACAGGCAAGGCCAAAAAAATTTAACCTTTTTTGTATAGATGCATAAAATAAATATATAAATAAAATAAAATTCAATAATAAATAAAAGTGAAATTATAGATGTATTTAAAAAAAACGTTTAGGTACGGCGAATGTGTTTCTATAATGAATACAGATTATCGAAATCGCGGTAGTTTAAAAAAAACTAAACCGCCTCTCTACCCATTGCTTTCTTCACTACTAACCTAACATAATATCAGTTGTAACATGTAGGTACTAATAAGTTATTCGAAATGTCAACAAAAATATTACGGACATCATAGTTACAGAATATGTCAAAATGGATCCCAATCTCGATTATACCCATCGCTCATATAAATGCAAATCAAATTTCTCAGCGAACTGTTTGAGCAAATAGTTACATCGATCCATAAATCTTTAATACACTTAATACAATGCAAATATAAGTTATGTAGATCAGTTATAAAATATATATCTTATTCCATTTCTATTATTTCACTTCATTATCTATTATATAAACTAGTGTACGTTTGGAGGGCGGCGTGGATTTCACTTTATATAAACCTACAGTTTCACCCCGATTGCTAAAATTTTGAACACTTGCATTTCTAAAAACCATTACTATCGCCTTTTCCCACCCCTTGTAGCAGAATTTGGTACTTCTTGACTACGAAATAAGAGAAAAATTGCAGTTTACATCTGATTTCGAAAAACTCTGTGTAATGTTGACTTCAGCTAGTTTTTTTATTATCAGTTTGACTATACTTTCAGACTTCGACTCCAATATTGTACTAAACCATATCGACTGCGGTTTGGTAAAACCCTTCAAGACACTAAATGAAAACTTTACAAGAGACGATAAAAACCATAGCAGAAAACAAATATTTTCAAATTCGTAAAACTAATTGAGAATTTTCAAATTTATATGAAAGTGGTTATTTGTTGTAGTTTTTTTTAAATTTAGATGTATAATTTTAATACTAGCTGACGCGGTGAACTATGTACCGCCCCAGAATCAATAACTGTTGTTTTATACGTTTATAGATTTTCACGGCCAAAAGCATTTTCGTTGTTTTTTTTGGGGTGTTATGCCATGTTGCGCTACCTTCTTCTTTAGCCGACGTTTCGGACAGCGTTGCATCTGCCGGATCTGCCCTGATGATGGACACTGCAACGCTGTCCGAATCGTCGGCTAAAGAAGGAGGTAGCGCAACACGGCATAACACCCCAAAAACAAAGAACTAAAAAAAGCTGTTGTTTTAACTTATTAGCTAAATTAAATTCAGATTTTTATTACGTTAAAAATTACTCAATGAAGCTATTATCGATGCCCAACTGTCCGTGTTTTTTTTGTCAATATCAGAGATGGCGTTGTGTACGTATCTAATTTTTTATGATTTTTTTATTATTTTTCCACTTACAAGAATTGCGTTTCATTTTTTTTATACGTGTGGGGGAGATTTATTACAATTATTGTATTTTTCCTTTGAAAGGGTGTAGACATATGACTGTTGATATTTAGTATGTAAGGAAGAGGGAGAGCATTATATGTTTAAGAACAAAAGCAAAACAATCAGCGCATTGATATTTGACATTTTTGAATTTTTGGAATTCGCTCAATATTCAATATTATACTTATCACAATATTGCTGCAACTCTTTCAAAATATGAAAATTCGTTCCATACAAAATGTATGAGAAAATTTATTTTCGTCATAATTTTTTTATTCGTTAATTTTTCCGATGTTAGCTATTCGGCTATTCGGGGCCAAGACAAATAAAAAACAATTCAAAGATCATAAAAATCGGTCCAGCCGTTCTTGAGTTATAAATTTCGGATTTTAGGATTTTTTTCATATACCACCCCCGTCAACCCCTTCTCTCCTTCGTTATGTAAGTAAGTACGTAGTTTAGGAAACGATTTTACCAGTCTAACGATGGCCTTAACAGTCTGAAACCGGTTACGGTCACAAATAAATTAAGTGGAAGAAGTTTTAAATTGTTTAAACAAATTGTTATAATGGAATTCCACCACGAATTGTCAGTATCAAAAATAGCATTTCCATTTATTTTAAAAGTTTTTACGGTTGAATAATTTTATGTAAGGATTTTTTCGAAACAATCTAAAAAAAATGTATACAAATATAGTTTTTAGATTTAAATTATTTAAACATGTACTTCGACGACTATTCTATTTGAAACCACTTTCCCCAAAGAATGTAACTTGATGGGATTTACCAAAACACAGTCGATATTATATATCACTAGCGGGTACCCGGCAATGCCATTCAAATAAATATTTTTTTCTGACTGCATGTCCTTTCCAATGCGACCCCGTTCTCCTCCGGTGACCCCCTTCCATCTTCCCCGCCTTCCCCTCCCATGAATCCCACCTCCTTCATTACCCTCCACTCCAGCCTTCCCTCCCTGCCGCTAAAATATATGAAAATACACACATTTTCAAACCACTCGCGCACCACCTGTAGTAATTTTATGCAAATTTCATAACGGCAGAGCTTACCATTTTATATAGCCTATAAATATAAATGAATGGTATAGCAGCGCATAAAATACGAACAAACAAATATTGATTTTTATATATGGCTGATTTTTTTGATTTGTATAATTTTAACATGTATGTTGTAGTAACAAAGGGAACAAAACGTAAATACCGGAACTTCTTACAATTTTTTTTATATTACCAGCTTTATAATAGAGGATAAGAAAAATATAATAAATTCATGGGAGAGAAGACTTTATAATATTTAATTTGGTTAGCCTTTTAGAATTCACACAGTAAATCTATGCGGCATTTGAGATCACTGACACTAACATAGTATAATAGATAGTCCGTAGCCTGCTGAGCCACTGTGCACTGTACACCGTGCAGTCGTCCAGCGTTCAGTGCAGTGTGGGGCGGGCGGGACAGTGGCGCGGCGGGGGCCGGGCATGGGGACGCCCTTGGAGGGTCACGGAACGGCCTTGGATCTGACGGACGGCGGGCGCCAATGGAACGAGATGGAATATGTGTGTGGGAGAATGTGTAGTTTTTGTTGGTAGTGAGATTATTATGAAACGGTCCTCGTAATTATAAGATAGGTTTAGACGTAGAGAAATGCGCCGTGATTTTTCATATCCTGTTTTAAATCCTTTTACCTGGCATAGTTTTTTTTTTTTTAATTAGGTACTCCACCGGTTAGTACTTAAGAACTTTTTTTTACATTAGTTCCACGTAGGAGATCCTGAAAAATAATTCCCCTGAGGGCCAATGTCACCTTTGGATTTAATAAGTGGAGGATCTAAGTGGATGTGAATTCAACTTACAATACTCGCTAAGCGGTGTATACATATTGAAAATGCATGCTTAATAATTTAAATGAATAAGGTACTTATAATTGTTGATAAATTAACGAAATAAAAAAAAAGTTTGCATTTAAAAGGGAATAACTAGACACAACTGGAAATATGGCGTTTTTAAATCAAATTCTTGACATATCGATCCTTTTCTACAAAAAATATAAATTGATTTCAAAAGATTGTTATTTTATTTATTAAAGCTATGTTTTAAAATTTGAAAAAAAAAAGTTTATTTTTATTATAATAAGGTACCGAAGATATCGTTGGTCGTTGGCAAATTTGTAAAATTTTCAAACAAAATTTAGTATTATACAACACACATTCAAATCATATATTCATACAATACCTACAAAAAATTATCTAGGAAGGATACTTTTCAGAATTTTAATTTTAATTCAAATAAAATCGTGTTTTGCGACAAAATTGCTTCAGTTTGGCTATTTATTTGCTATCGTACAAACTAACATATTTCTTTTTTTTTACATATTTTCTTGGCTAAGAAACTATTCAAAAAATATAAATACGATTTATGATCAATAAATAATTACAAAAAGCACATGATTTTAATAATTTTATCATCACGCGTTTGAGCATTTTTATTGCTAACTTGAATGTATGTAGGTATATTTTTATAAAGCAAATTTTGAATGAAATTAAATCGATATTGAGATATTAGTTAAAAATACTTGTACGTTAAAAATCAATTTTTTTCATCGGAACCGCCCTGCAAGGGTACGATTACATGACCATTTTTTCATAACGCTGATGGGTTTCGTGCGTATTTTTGTTCTGATCGCCTTTGGGATCGGAAGGAATCCAGATTTTGGTATTCTGCACAATAAGGGTACCTAAGCAACGGCATAGACAGAAGTCAAGTACCGCCTTATCGTGAATCGTCAGTCCATACGTCAGTCTATTAACAACCATCGTAACGTGTCGTACCGTGACATTTCGCTCTTATCGTAAAGAATCGCTGAAGTGTTATTCATCTTATCGTGACAAAGTATACATCCTATCGTTATTTATCGTATGCTTTGTGTGAATTTATTACGTTAATCTGACTCAAACTAGAACAATCATATCGCACGCTTATGGATAACCTGTGACTGTCACCGAATAACAACAAGCCAGAAAACACCACAGTGAGTATTGCTTTTTGTGTTTACCGATCTTATTTGGTGGTTGGGCATAGATTGTATCGAGGTCCATAAGCGTTTATAGCAAAGAGTGGCCGCAAGGTCATTCTAACCCACGTTAGTAGTTCATCAAAGGGCTGCTATCAACCATCTTTCGACAAAATTTGAATTTTCGGCTGCTGTTCAATGGGCATAAAAAGGTTTAAATTTTCAAAATTTATCGAGATTCCATAATGGTAGAATATTGGGGAGATAATAAAAATAAAATAATATTATGTGCGTGAATGTACGATTTTTGTTTGTTTGATTGATTGTCGGATCTTTTTAAACTTATTTTGAAGTATTTTTTATTATTTAGTTCATTCGAGCGTTTCTTATTTTTATTCTATTTTTTTATAGTCTTCAAATAGTTTGTTGAAGAATTTTATGCCTTTGTGCGTGTAATGGTGCTGTGCAAATAAGATATTGATTTTACATGATGAAAATACGAAATAAACAAAATTTATTATTTTATTAATAGTTTTGTTTTTCTTTCAGTATTATTTGCAGTATGAATTTGGTACTTAACCCTTACTGGAACTTTTGACTTCTTTTTATTTAAAATTTTTGAACTGAATGACAAATATGTCATATAATATGATATTTTAATTTTTTTATGAAGTTTTTGGCAGCGGTAAATATTTGGCAGTATTAGTTACTTCAATATATATACTTATGTGTTATTTTAAAAAGTTCACTGATACGCTAATTATATAAGATAATTATTTTGTATATGTGCGCACCAGAATGCCATAATTCTGCTAAGGGTTAAAATTAATCGAATAATAATTTTGTGGAATAATCTTTAGGTGTTTATGTGCATATAATTTTAATAATCGATATACATATATTTAGACTAAATAATAACGAATTATATGTAGACTACATAAATTAGAAGAACCAAAATAAAAAATGATATTATGCGAGTCAGAAGCCTTGATAAAATACTCCAAAAAAGTAGAAAAAGACAAAGCATCTCCGAAGACAACATTTACATTAAATTTTCATTTGGCTATGTCCCGCATCCTCTGTTGCTCTATAATAGCGATCTAAGGCACTGAGCGGGCCGCGAATCCAGCCGGCCAATTAGCGTCGCATTCCCAATCCCCCCGACCCGGGCAGGAGCCCTCTCCGCTCCGTCCAGCCAATTTCCTGGCCAATCTAATAAATAAGCGCTTTTTGCACGTTTTTTGTTGTTTGGATGGTTTGTAAGTCGGTCCTAACGGTAAAATAATATTTTAGCCGGTGAATCTCATTTGTTCAAATTGCACAACAAGCATTTTTTTTAAATTGAATACAATGTTTTTATACTAGTTCATACCCGTTAAAAATCACAGGAAAACGTTTTACCGCTTTATGAAATTACTTAATTTTTACGCATCACAAAAGTGTACATAAATATTTCTGTATTTAGACCAGATTATTAGAAAATGAAGTCTAAAGCTATTTTGTATTCAACTTAAAGTGTTCACCAGAGAAGATTAAATAAAACAACTAAGGGCCAGTTGTATCATAGAACTTAAATAATTAATCACATATCAAAGTTAATATTCGAGTTCTGTGAAAGTTAAATTCAAGGTCTGTTATTTTTCAAGTCCCTATTATGAAACATCTGGGTCATCACGGAATAATAACAGAATTTGCAAAGATCTTTAACAAAACTGGAACATCAACTTAGAAAATGATCTAAATTCTGTGAAACAACTGACCCTATTAGAGTATATGGTGGGTCCTTGCGAGCGTTTTTGGCCACATTTTTAGAGATAGAGATTTTAAAATATTTTTAGAATTTTTCAAGTACCAGCATGTTGGGATCTTAGAATAATCACAAAGCTAACTTAGTAATTTCACAGATTAACAAGAGACCTGTCACATATCTTCTTAATTATTTGTTACTGATATTCCGCGAACCGAAGTTATTAATTTTTTTTTCGTACGAATCATTAAACTTGTGTTTACTTATAAAAATCCACGTTCTAATTGAAATTTATGTCTGTGATTATCAACTGGGCCATAGATATACAGAAGTCATTGTATTTAATATTCTCCAAATAGGTTCCGTATGGCAAATTTCATTTTAAGAAAAAGCTTAATCCGTCACGCTTTGGAAGGACATTGCTATCTTCAAACACCATAATATTCTTTTGAATCTCTGAAGGACATTTCTGACCGCGTCCAAACATTTTAAGAATATGTTTTTTTATATTTTTTCTGCAATACAGAGATATGTGAAGAAATAATAGTTTTTCTCGGTTTGTCTCAAATGTTTATACTTAAATTCATTTTTTCGTAGACAAAATTTAAAAAAATATTTTTCAAATGAAGTGGCAATATTTGTACTAATTCCCTACAAAAAAGATTCCGGTAAGTTATTTTGTCAACATTTTTATTTTGATAAAATATTTTATTATTTAGAAAAAACAATGTTTCTTTCAAAAACAATCATCTGATAGATAATTTAAACTATTTTCTAAAATATTTTTTTACGACAGCTTAAAAAATAAGATTTTTTTTTCTAAAGAAAGACAAACATTCCCGGGTTACGAATAACCCAACAATGTTTGAAAATCTCCTGCTAACACCACAGAAAGCCGAAAATGTTGCTTGTGTTGTGATGGAGGACTTAGCCAGCCGAGGAATCGAACACGCGACGCTCGTGTGGGACCCAAGCGTTTTGTCCATTCAACCACCGACCGGTCATATATAGCGCATTTGGAATACTTCGGAAGCGTTTCGAAATTTGCGAATCGTTGTTCAAGTAAAATTATTTAAAAGTCTGAAGGGTTGAAATCGTTTCAATATATTATTATAGTGAAATTAAATCTTCTCTTTGTTATTTATATTTATACAAAATATGTTAATAGGCTTATGCAATGCAGCACCAGTTAAAAGTACACATTATACCTATTATTTTAATACTATACTAATCAATCAACAGTAATAACCATCTATTAAATGTTTGATTCATTTTATTGTTTCTGTTCTCTTTCTAGTTTCCATTTGTATAAAATGTGTATGTAGGACTAGGTATTATTTGAAATGCAAACACAAGATACCATAATGTTTTAATAATTAACTTTTAAGTATGTATATATTACTTTTATGATAATTTAAATAAGTATGATAAGCAAAGCACAGTTATCTTTTCTGTATCAATTGGTTTTTACGGTGCTCCAGATTTTATGTCCGGGTTGAATCTTTCCCAAATGAAAGACTAAACCCTTCCACACACTTTTCCACAAATGAATATCTAGTAAATTCACGCAATGCAAGTGCACTATATAAGATAATAAATACAAAACAATACAAGAACAATACGTCAATCCACCAGAAACATAATGGGAAAATATTTCACCGACTCCAGATATTTTCATATCAGAGGGTTCGGCTCTGATGAAATCCTAACTGGTCCGATAAATCCTACTGATCCCTCAATATAAATATTTAAAAAATCTTTCGTAATCCTACATGTATTTAAAATAACCGACTTATTATTATTATTATTTTTTAATTCTTTCTCTTCTCTTTTTTATTTTATTTTATACAACCCATCTGTGTAGGACTATGATATGCAATGCTTACACGTTTGTTCTATATTTTTAAATCCTCTGTAATTAAGTACCTACCTACGTAATTAATATTATTTTTTAAAGAACTTTGCTAAAAAAAGCACAGTCACTTTGTTTTAATTTTTATTTTTGTTTTTTGGTTTTTTTATATTATTTACAGACCATGTTCCGTATGTTAATACGCATCCTAATTTGACTGTCCTAAAAAGGGAATCCTCCTAGTTGGGCAGTCAAAAAATTTCTTAAATAATGTATATAAATGTATAATCTTTTACTAAATAAAAAAAAAATAAAAAAAAAAATAAATCACGAATTTTCAGTATCAAAATGAGTTATTTGTCGTTATTATGGAATTACCTCGGTTCGCAGGGAGATAAGCATTCAGCAATCGTCTCACAGCTAAGTCCGCGCCATTAATCCCCAACAAGGAGAAAATAAGCCAGAAAGCACATTAACAATTCCTTAACAGCGAATTCACTAAAGCAAACACGTTGCGCGTCGTTTAGGTACCCTAAAACGTTTAAAATGTCGTTAAATCAATTATTTATCCTTGGCAATAGCCGTTACTTCTGAAAGTGACGTAATTTACTATTAATTAATTAATCGGACGAGACATGGATTAAAATGGACTTTATATAGAATGATAATATTTTATACCTTGATATTGAGAACACATTAAATTTTATTCACCGAAGACTGGATTTTAAAGATCCTGTTATTTTAATATCGTTATATTTGCACCTTAAATCTTGAGAAAATGTTCCAGGCAATAAGACGTCAAGGTGTAATGCACTGATTTCTTAAGTGCTAAGTTTAAAAATACAATTAAGTGCAACGGAAAATATGTTCACTATACAGGGCGTTAAGGAACGTGCTTGACTTACTTTAACCAGTGATTCCTGACATTATTTGAAGTAAAAAACGTAAATGAATATTTGGTCTCCGGTGACATTTTTAATGTTTTTTTTTCTACAAAAACAATAAAATGGTAGGTGTTTGACAGTTGGAGGTGGGGTTAGGGGTTGGTCAGTTACTCGGCTGAGTGACGAGTGACGACATGCAGAATATTTTCTTTAGGTTTGATTTTGAACAAAAAAAATGTAAAAAGGTCATCAAAAAGGTCACCAGAGACCAGAATTTTATTTACATTTTTTACTCCAAATAATGTCAGAGATCACTGTTAAAGTCGATGTATTGAATAATATTGAAAAGTGAAATATCTATCTTCGTGTGTTTCTCTTGTCAATGCAAGTAATATCGTATTTGGAACTCTTGGGAAGTTCATGTTTAAATCTAAAGAAGGCAATTCACATTCAAATCAGGCCAAACACGCGCCCAACATTTGTACACAGTTGATATTAGTCACATGAGAACGGGTCGTTTTTACGATTCGTTCTTGAGTTCAACAGCTCGGCTGTGGAACGATCTACCGGCCTCTGTGTTTCCTCCCTCCTACAACATGAGTCTCTTCAAGACCCATGTTAACTCCTTCCTTTCCTCAAAAAGACCCTCCACACAGCATCCTCAAAGATGACATAGGCCCTGAGGGAAATTATTTTCCTCAGGGCCTCCTGTGTGGAGTTAATGTAAAAAAAAAAAAAAAAAAAAAAAAGGCTCTTGACTAGCGACGTTGCGATTTCAAGATCATTTTATTTGGTTGATTTGAATTTGTACAATTTAACCATTTAAAAATAACAAAAGGTATATTATGTAAAATTGAAATCAATCATTAGAAAAAAATTACAGTCTTCAACGAAAGTCGGCAACGATCAAAATGACCCTTTGAAATACTTCCTCCCTATAAAACCCTCATTCCTGCTATTATCATATCTTTACATAATTGTGACTAGACCACTCTTCTTCCAAGGATGTCGAGAAAGATTATTACCGCATCAATTGGGCTAGCATTACAGACAAATCGAATGTTCACATTTTAACATGCGTGTAGTACTAATATGGGAGATTTTTCAATCTAAAAACCAGTTTATTTTTCATCATTATTCCCTATACATCATATGGTAGAAGCGAACAGAAAATCACACACGCAACGAAATTGATTATCACCGAAGTAAAACGTACCCATAGACGTTGGTACAATACGAATAGGTCATCAAACATTTCTTTGTGCTTTTATGATACATGATTTATGCGAAATTTATTTATTTAACCCCCAAAGGGCTTTTGCATAATCGATAGTACAATTAATTCATGAAAGATAATTTTCAAATTAAAGAAGGAAAGAATTTATTTATTGACGCCGTATTGGGCTTTTACATTTCAAATACAAATTTCATTTATAACAACAGTATAACATAAATAAAAAAAAGATAACAAAATATATAAATAAACTCAATATAATAAATTAGAATATATCCAATGCTAAATTCACATGGATGACTTTAGAGAACTCGTAGGTACAATTCATGCCTACGAGCAGTGGCGTAGCTAGCATGTGTGGCACCCGGGGCGGAAAGGGCGGATCACGCGGTGTCTCCCTCACACAGCCTTAACCACCATGGCGGTTAAGGAAGGACGTTTTCGTGAAAAAAAGCACAATTCTCTGGTCAGCAATCCCCTCCTTTTGTTTTGAATGCTCCTTTTGAATTTTTTCAGGGTACACAATATTTTTGTGCATTGATGGTCGTGATTCGACCAAAATGATGCCTTTTTGGTCCCAAAACACTGAGGCCATGATTTTTTTTGCCCGAAATTGTGGTTTTCAATTTTTTGACGGATGGGGAATTGGTGTGACGCCACTTTGACGACTTTTTTTTCCCAGGCGTGTAATGAGTCACCCACTATTCATCTCTAGTCACAATAGAGCTTAGCCTCTTCACGTTTTTTCTTGTAGGGGTTATTCCTTCCGTGAGTAAAAAGCGAATCACAGCGGGATTTTTTGACGTCATTTTTAACGCAACTGGATACAACAACGTGAGTTTACATATTACCACGTTCCTGCGATGCTCGTTCTGGTCAGTAGACCTCCTTCTATCACTCAATACCGCCAACCCCCAAAAAACAAAAGATCACAGCCCGTTATGGTCACAATACACTTACTTTCTGAACATCCCTAGTATATATAAATACGCCATTCAATGCCGTTCTCAATGACGTTGATGACCAAAAGTACCGCTCCGTGAATCCCCTTCAATGTCAGCCAATATAACCCGATCGTGCCATACCCTGTAACATTGTGTAATAGACGCGGCCATGAAAACAGGCGTTATGCAATGTGATTTTATTATTGTTGTACGTCTGCAGTATCGTTTATTGTAGGTAGTCACTGTCTGTACCCATCCCAGCTATTACACTAGTGGCCGAAGTTCAGGGACAATAGCGCACCGTGCACTATAGTCAGTAATAAATACAAAGCCGGTAAAAATTTACAGGACGCAATTGAAAAAATATAAACCGATTTAAATTATGTAGCGCTTTGGCTTTACCAAAAAAAAACTAAAATTGAATGTTACGAAAACAAAGTTTTTAATTCTGGATAGCCTAGGTGGAAACGAGCAGGCAATACTAAAAATTGATAGCGAAAACAAAATTCGACGAACATTTAGAATACATAACAAAGAACATTGCTTAAAAAGTTGGATTCCTAAAAAGGATCGGAAATAACATGGATCTCAAGACAACGCGCTTTGTTTACAATTCTATTATAACTCCGCATTTAAATAAGTGTTATAGTGTTTTATTCCTATCTAACGAAGCCCAAAATAATAAACTACAGGTTATACAAAATAGAGGGATGAGGATGATTTTAAAATGCAATATTTTTACTAGAGTTAAAATTATGTTACAAAATTTAAATATGAAGACAACAAAACAACATATCTTATAGATATTGTAAAGGCGAAAGTTTGTATGGATGTGTGTTCGTTACTCTTTCACGCAATAAAAACCCAATGGAATTTAAAAATTATTTCTCTAATCGAAAGCTACATTATTTGCGATTAATACAGGTTATATATATTGGTAAGTTCTGGCGTTATGAATAAGCTGTGGCGTTATAAAATTATTTATTATACGTTTATTGTCCGAACGAAAAGCAAAACGTGTTAATAAGTAATTTTTTTGAGGTGGATTTTTTTGGTACTCTGGAGATTATTTTGACAGCAAAAATTCAAATGTGTATAAAATAGGTACTAATCTACATTTTTACCTTAGCCAACAGCTAGCGCGTATTTGATGAAAAATGAATGTAACGGGTACGGAGAGAGGGGGGGGGGGGGCGAATATGCGAGCAAAGCCGGGGGCGAAAGCTAGTAATATATAATATATTAACAATGATGTACAAACTTAAAAATAATATGCTACCAAATTATCTTTATAACAGCCTTAAAGAATGCCGTAAAGGAAGCCTCAAGTCTTGGCACTTTCCGTAAGATATGTGCATTACATGTAAAGAATTTTTGATGTTGAATGATTTGCAACCATCTTACTTATAGTCACATAGTTATCTGTTTTCCTTAAAATGTATTTTTGTTTAGTAGTATTTTTTTCCTCTTAAAATGTTTTTGTAAAAATGTAACTGTATCTCAAATTGTATTTGAACATAATTTCTTACTAGATGTACGAATTTTTTTTTGCATACATCTAAATAAACATTCAAAAACAAAAAAAAAAAACTATACGGGACTGGCACTCTACTCAATAATGATATTTATTTGGGAAACCAACAGTTTACAATTAAAAATAAAGTACGTTCTTTAAGATTCGTAAATTAAACCTTACTTTTCTGTTAATAATTTAAAAAAATTACAAAACATATTTGTCAGGAACATTTTGAAACGAACATGACCGGGCAGTGGTTGAGTGGGCATCGCGTTTGGCTAAGTCCCCCATCACAACACAAGCTACATTTTCGGCTTTCTGTTGTGGTAGCAGAAGATTTTCAAACATTGTTGGGTTATTCGTAACCCGGGAATGTATGACTTTCTTAACTAAAAAAAAATATATATATATAAATCCTCTAAACAACGGCTTTGTGAAACGCGATAACTTGGACGGTACACTAAATTTGCTACCCGGTTTCTCTCTGGATTAGATTCCAAAGTCTATTGTTGAACTATGTGAATAAAACAAAATAAACGACATAGTGTATTTTTTTTTTTAATCCAAGTTCATAATTTCACATGCGTCCAAATGGACACAAATTATTTATATAACCCAAACAAAGAAAGTTTAATAATCAATTTGTGCAGTAATTAAGTCGAAAGGAAGTATTATCACAATAATTCGTAGTGCAAAGCGTGAATTTTAGAATTTGTCCAAAAATAATATCCAAGGTTTTCTCATTTACATAAACCTCCATTACTCATACTCTTGACGGAATCAATGGCGCTAACTGATAGTTGATGCCTTGATCTATTCATTTCAAATGGAAAATATATTGCAAATTTACTGATTCCGTAGCTTACAGTTCAAGTTTATTTTTTAAGTGAAAACTTGTATGGCATTATCGTGATTTGAAACTCGATGTAACGAAAAATAGCGATACAGAAAAGAGACCAACACAATCATCATCATCATCACTCTTGGCTCTACAACCCCTGATATGTCTTGGCCTCCTCAGGAGTCTTCCTCCACTTATCACGGTTTTGTGTCAGCTCTCTCCAGTTTATAATCTCTAAGGTGGAAATATCTTTGAGGATGTTGTCGCTCCATCTTAAACTTGGTCTTCCTAGGCTCCTTCGCTCTGTCGGTCTTGAGTTCAGCAGGGACTTTGGTGCCTGATGCTCGGTCATTCAAACACAACTATAAGATTTATCCTGCGAGATAATGAGATAGAATAATCGGTCTCCTCTTTGTGCGGTGCTTCGTAGCCTCTCCACTCTTGTCTACGTTTATTTTTTTTAAGATTGCACTTCTACCGCGTGTGAACTGCACACTTCTATTTTTTGACTGAGATATATAGAGATTCATTTTGCGATAATCTATTATTTTTCGGTATTTCCCACAAATACCCATTCACGATGTAAGAAATTATACGGTTGTTTGTTTTTATGCCATCCGAAATAATGTTATTTGAAACGTAAGGTCATAATGCACACCTGTTTTTTTTTGGCATGCAGTTATTAAACGGATTGATTTTTTTAATAAAATTATGTACTTACCTAATTATGTTTTGTTTTTATGTAATTACCTCTCTGGTCAGACAAGGTTTCCCAAATTACATTTGCCCGGAGCCAATAGTCCGATGATGAGGTGCGAGTGGCAGAAGAAGTAAAGGGGATCGAAGAAGGTTGGGATCATATTTATCATCACAAAGCATGGCTTAAGGTCGAAGTCTTCTAGTCTAAAAATTTTTTTTTCTTTATATTTCGATAGTTTAGATATTCAAGAATATCTCCTTAAGTGGATCTTTCAAAATTCGAATAAATTTAAAATTCATAGCCATTATAGTTGACGGAATCTAAATAGAACAAAACTCCTTTTTTCGAAACCTTTGTCACAAAATCTCAAGTTCTAATTGACTGATTTTCTTTAAAATTGGCATGAGTTTTCTTTATACAATACTAGCTTTTACCCACGGCTTCGCTCGCATAGTAATAGTGGGAAATTACTGGCATAATTATTGGCATAATTGTTATTATTCTTGCTATTTTGTCTAATAGAAAATAATTATTGTTTAATAGAAAATTTCAAAATTTGAGAATGACATTTCGCAAATAAAAATTCTATTTTAGAAAATATTTAAATTATAGAAATAGAAATTTATTTTAAGTACCTACTCCCTTTATTAGTATTTTATTCATATTTGAATCCAGAGTAACCTAAAAAAATAAGAAAATGACAGTCCACTTCAAACGCTATGCTTTATAGCAACGTTATGCTTTTTGTTCGGAGAATAAACATTTTTAGAGATATGTAGATATTAACTACGACGTCAAAAAAGTACTCTTTTTAATCACAACAAAGCACACTTTTTGAGCCAAAAATTAAAAAAAAAACATTGTTTCCAAGGTAACAATTTGTTTGACGTTTGCAATAACTCGATTTTGTTAGAGACAGAAAACGTATGATACATAATTTCATAACGCCACAGTTCATTCATAACGCCAGAGCTTACCAATATATAAAGCCGTTGTTACTCGCAAATAATGTAGCTTTCGATAAGTGAAAGAATTTTTAAATTCCATTCGATATTTATTGCGTGAAAGAGTAAGGACCATCCAACCATCCATACAAACTTTCGCATTTATAATATTAGTAAGATATTCCTTTATGGTAGGAACCAAAAAAATATTTTTTTTTTAATTTTTACTATTTTTAAAATTTCGGAAAAGTTTAAAAGCAACCGAAAAACAATTTTTTTTTGAGTAGCCTCCATTTTTCTAGATTTTTTTTTTTTCATTTTTCTCGTTCCTAATGTTCCTACCATCATCACATTTGTACTGATAAAGAATCTACCTCTTTTATTTTTCAGGTGACCAGAAGGGTGGAAATCGTGACAAGATGGATACGCTCATTTTCCCCCCCTCTACTTCAACAGCGTGTAACTTCGTGAAATATATGTAGATATAATTTTTTTTCATAAATTCTTAGAATATAAATGAATAAATTATAAAAAAATGTATAGGTACTTAAAATATATATTTTTTTTATCGATCGTCAAAAAACGCCCTAAATTCAGGCTTCTAGCCTAGAATACCCCCTTAAGCCATTTCCGAAGGGTACTGCGAAGTAATAATTTTTTCTTCAAAAACAGCAAAATCATCGTATTTTACACCACTATTTTTAGTGAAAATTATCAACATCTTTCAAAACCAATGATTTGTTTATCAGGGTACAAATCATGCTAAAAAATTGTATGTATAAGAATAGACAAATAAGCAGGTAGCACTTTTAATCAAAAATATTACAATAAGCGTTAATTAATAAAAAATAATGAATAATGACAGGTCAGTGGTTGAGTTGATATCGCGTCTCGGTCCTACCCAGGCGTCGGTCGTGAGATCTATCCATGGACATATTTCTATGTCTATGGATCTATCCCTTGGCTGGCAAAGTCCACTATCACGACACAAGCAACATTTTCCGCTTACTGTGGTGTTAGTAGGAGATTTTATCATTATTCGTAGCCTTTTCCAATATTAGTAGGTACTTATTAGGTTATTTGTAGAAAAAAATTATTTTTCTTTAAAAAAAAAATAAATAAAATAAAATAAATTTATTACGTACCCTTCTCAATAATTATTTTTCTTAATTTATTTGTACCTATACTTCAAAATGAGCATTTACATATATGAGGATACATATTTTATATTTTTTTGCGATGGCTTGTGATATTTCACCTCGTGTGAAATATCACAGTACATTCTCAGTACATTAAGAAACACTAAAAGTACCGAAAGCCACCGATAAAATTCTAATACCTATTTTTAATTTACACATTTAACTTATTTTAACCGTTTTTCTAAATAATATTAGTGATGATGAGTTTGACGTCTTAAAATGAAACTGTCTTTAAATGAAGGATCTTGAATTATTTCCATATGAAAATGCCATAAGAGTTGAACGACATGGAGATACAATCATATTTTTCAAATATGAAAAATAATATGTCCGTTAATCCTGAAACCGAGGATTGTCCTGGGCTGCAGGAGTCCTTTGCGATCATCTTTATTGGGGTCTCGTGACCTCATCGGGACATTCTAGCCCTGGAAGAGGTGGGCAACATTTGTGAAGAATTTTATCATCGAACAATGCAGTTGGCGATACCATTGTACTATTAAAAAATATTTGTTTATTTTTTAGTGTCCTTTAGGATCTCATGCCCAATTAAGGATTTTCTAGCTTAGAGCAAGCATGAAATGTTTGGGAAAACCATGAATTGAAATGTTTTTTTTTTAAGTTGAAATAATATTATAAATAATCAATTAAATATGCATTGGTAAAGGTACAGAAAATAAATAGCTTACTGGTCCTTAAAAAAAGGAACGGATGTTTGTTTTACCCGTTAAGCAGTCGTACCAACTGGCTCTTTTGTACTTAAAATATCCATTAAAAAAAATCATGTGTGCATTTCACATGCGGTAGAAGTGAAACCTGCAGAAAGCCTAACTTCGAAAGACTGAGAGTTATCAGGAGAGTAGAGTATCAGGTTATGGTTTATTTATTACAATATTGTAACCAAGTTTAAACATTATTTTACATTTTTTTCTACGAAGCACCGCACAAACAGGAGACCGAAAGACTACGAAGCACCGCACAAAGAGGACACTGATTAGTCTCGAGTTTCAAATCACAACGATGCTAAAGAAGTTTTCACTTCAAATCAAAATATAACAGTCCAAGAGCCCGCGACGATCAGACCTTTGTTATTTTATAAAACCTAAAAGTTTCTCTATGTATGTCCCTAATATAGGTAAAAACGATCCCCGACTATGAAGTTTGGATCACGGTGGCTTTGAAACATAACAGGTAGCATAAACTGTATAAAATTGCACCTTAGTTTCGATAAAGTATGAAGCTCAGTTTTTACATATTTTATGTGGAATAATTTTAGAAATTACGTCGTCCATTGTCAGACACTTAGTATGGTTGCAACCCCCTGTCAGACACCCTTAAATTATGATGAATTATAATAATACTTTCGTCATAGTATAAAAGCTGATTTTTATATATGTTACTTGAAGAACTATCAAAAGATGTTTTCTCATTTATCAGACAGTTTGGATGGTTCTTACACCATGTCAGACACATTAAAAGTCTACCGTAGGTGTGAGCGTGAGGTAGGTATATCTATGCAAACTGTTGCGAGTTCCGCGACAGGGTTCTCTTGGAGTAGTCGATTTGAAAAAGGAGTAGGAGTAGGAACCGCTTGCCGCAAAGGACCCGAGTACAAGAGCCCATTCCAGCTGAACCGACACATCGCTACTGTTCACAGAATTACAAATAATTGTAGGTACCTATCTAAAACAAAAATACTTTAAAAAAATGTTAATGTGATAGGACTGGTACAGATATTTTTATTAAGGTATCGTAAACTTTTCCACTTTCAAAATGCGCAGCACTTTTCATATAACCTAATGGGCTCGCATTCCACAGTTAGTATTCCCATGTTCGGCGTACCAGGTATTTTCTCCAGCATTCATGCCACGTCACGACAAAGGCTCTACACAAAGGATTATAAAGAAATATCAATATGCATGGTTACTAAAATACGAATAGGAATGTATTATTTACTATTAATACTTATAATTTTATTATGTATTATTTACTAGGAACGTATTATAATATAAAAACGACCTGTTTTTCGCGGGCCCCAAAAACTGTATAATTTAATGTTTTTCAAGAACCACGAAACATCGAAATAGAAAAAAGAAGATATTTAATTTTTTTTATTCTTTTTTCAACTGAAAGGAACAAAATTATTAATTATTATTATTTTTTTATTTTTTATTACATAAAAAATACAACGAAGTTGCACTCCCATAAGTTATCAAAACTCATTAAGGGATCGCCAATTGGTACTTTTGAAAAGTTAAACCCAACCCAACCCAATATGTAGACACAATATATGAAGACAAATTTTACAAAACATTTCACAGAAGCAACATACAGACACAACATACGAAGAATCACTTTACAAATATTTCACAGAATCATGTCTTATTTTTATGAATTATTATAACCACTCATTTGATTTATGTACTGTTGGTGTCGAAAGTTAAAATAAAGTATCCTCCATGATGGACTATAGAAATGCATAAAAAAAAAAACAAAATTAGGAAAATACAATAAAAGGTACGGGCTCAAAAATATACAGACCTAATACAAGATGTTTACATACAAATTCATGGCAAGATTTAAAAAAGATATAAACTGCGCCCATCATATGTGGATGTACAAAGTTTAGTACTTGGAGATAATCAGGACAGCTATCAGAACAGAGTTTGTACCTACTTATGACTCGTTTTCCAAATAACATTTGAAAAAATAGGATTATCGTAAAGTCTTATTTTTTACAAATAAATGGATAAATCAAAGATCCTTAGCTCCTGATGGAAATGAAAATGTGGACTGAAAACAGTTGGGTTGATCTATAACATACCATGGTAACACAACACGTCATTGTAGATTTTTTGCTGCTTCAGACCAACAAATCTTTATGGGTTTTCTTTTCTATCTCAAAACCAATATTATTTCGATAACAGTACAGAACCTGACTTAACCAAAACAAAATAAAACTAAAAAAAATTTCTTCTTGAAATGCTGTCAAATTAGTTAATGGATTCAAACAACGTGCTTCATCTGCTTTTCGTTGTTTATTATCTTTCAATCTAATAAGCAGGGTGTCCAGAGGTAAAGTGCACAAACATCGGGAGGTGTCTCTAAGTGACAATACAATTAAAAAAGATTCATAATTTCTTTCGAAATTCCAACGTTTTAAGGCAGTTTTCGGGTAAAAAAATTGAATTGTTTGTAAGGAAAAAACAATATTTTTATGCTGGAAAAAAGTTAAATTTCGAAAAAAGTTATTCATCTTTTTAATGTTTTACCTCTCAGGTAGAACCATCTCCTGAAGTTAGTGCACTTTACCCAGGACACCCGTATAAAGCAGTGTCTGCTTTTGGCGAGCAGGTGGGCTAGCGGCGTGCGGCATGAATCTGATTTGGATACAAATCTACCGTTTTATTTTAAGGTTGATGAAATTTTGCGAACTTAACCTTCAAATTTAAACAATAGGAAGCTCACTGTTTACATAAGATTTCGAAAAATCACCCCTATTCAATTTTCCTACCCCTTAAAGCAGTATTTTGTTACTTTTGCTAAAATATAAATATAAAGTATACTTATAATACAACTGAGAAATTAAATAAGACATTAAAAATAACAAATATTATAATCAATAATTATCAGCCTGAAACACTCATCTACATTGAAAAAATCTTCCGAGAAAAGATACTGGCCGCCAACGGGAATTGAACCCGTGTCCCTCTGATTGCCGGTCAGTAGCTCTGACCACTGAGCTATGGCGGCTTATCTAATACCCGCCAAATAATTCAATATATACTAGTGTTTCATTCATTATTTGGCGGGTATTAGATAAGCCGTTATAGCTCAGTGGTCAGAGCTCCTGACCGGCAATCAGAAGGACACGGGTTCAATTCCCGTTGGCGGCCAGTATCTTTTCTCGGAAGATTTTTTCAATGTAGATGAGTGTTTCAGGCTGATATTTGTTGATTATAATATTTGTTATCTACCCTTTTTGCTATGCATAAAAATCTTGTTTAAACGTTAGTTTATCAATTAAAAATAACATTAAAAATACATTAACAATTATAAAATTTAATATGACCGAATCGTATAGGGATACATTAGCTCGGTTGGTAGAGCTGCCCTCGAGGCAAGTCGAAGGTCCTGGGTATAAAAATATAGATGTGACCGCACTTTTTTCTGATTTTTATTTTCAGATTTTCTATCGAGTTTCGCTAATATTATCATCATTTAATTAAATATTTGAATTTGAGTTTTTACTCTTTAAGTTTAAAGTAAAATATAAATTACATTCGATTTTTGCATTATTGTGGCCATTTAACAGTTATTGGAATCAAATGCTTTTTATAGTAATCAAATAATTCAGATGATAATATGCAGCTATTGGTGATGATATCATCTCAGCGATGACGTCACATCCTTCGACCTTGAAAGGTAAAAAGCAGCTGGGATACACCTGACTGATGTTAAAGATGACCGCTGGAATCTTCTGGTAAAAAAACAAATTGGTTAACAGGTTCTAGGAATAATATTGCTGGCGTTTTGAATTGAGTTTTTTTCCGTCCACGTCACTGGCGTACACGTAAAAAGCGATGATTTTTATTAATGTTGTGACGGTTTTCAGAAATTTGATATTAAATCGTTTTTAGATGAAACAATTTTAAAGTTCTACCTTTTTTGGAAAAAAAAATGTTCGGCAAGGCGTAATCGCATGGAAATGCCCATGACCGGTACCAGTGCAGTTCTGATGAATTATTCCGTAAATAGGTTAAATATTGTACTTATGATAGCCAAAATTCGTTAGAAGAAGGTACCAAAAGAAGATGTTACTTAATTAATTGAAAAATGAGTACAAAATAAAAACGTTACTTAATTATGAGAATTACATAAAGTAAATGTATTTCCCGCAGTTATTTTCTCTAAAATTTGATAATTACCGATACAATTATTCACATTAACTATGCGGGTATGTAGCACTACTAACAAATGGCCTTGAGAACTCCAGTACAATTGCATGGGGTCCTCGGTTGGAAAAAATAAAAAGGTCCTTGGGTGAGTTTGTTTTAAGAAAAAGATGGCGAGGTTGACCTTGCGAGAAATGGGCTGACGACACAAAGAGAAACGCATGTTTAGTCTATGAAAATCGCCAAGAGTCAGCAATATTAAAATTTTTTTGAGGGAGATCTACGTAATATGTAGTCTCCGTGGACCAAAACAGAAGATCCTTGCATCTTCCAGAATTAAACGCTGTGTGGGAGGCGAGTTTGACTTGTAGCCACTAACGAACTATACCGAAACACTAATAAATCACGCCCTTTTGCCCATGACACGAGTAGTGCGTGCGTCTGCACACCTTTTTTGCTTGCGGTCTAGCAATAATCTAAATACAAAGTTGAAAGTCAGAAATACTGAGCAGAAGAAGATCAGGAAAAGTGTCGATTAAATAAATTTATTTTTAAAATCTGCCCCTGCCTTACCTCAGTCTGGAATTTATTATTAGTCCAGTCAGATTGTTGCGTTCTTTCCTTCTTTTTAGAGACATAAAACCCTTTTCAACCCATTGACGTCGCGAAAGCCAAACGATGGCAAAGTCAATTGGCATTTAGAAGTGCCCTTGAAAAATAAACGACGTGAGCCAAGGACTAAGGGTATCCTTTGAAACCTTAGGCAGCCAAGATAGGCGGATTCCATTGAAACATAACGCAATGGGTGGGCCCTTAATTTTATGTTTTTAATTAAAAGAAAAGGTCACACCCTTTTCATTTATTTGTTTGAGTCAGTTTTTGGTCAATTCAACATAACCATCAACGTCACAGTACGAAGATCTGGCATCGATAGAATTAAATACGAAACAATAAAAAAATGTAGGATCTCGTACCATTTGTCAATACCGAGAACAAAACTTTAGCTTAGTGTTTGTAGAACTTTCTTCTATAAGTTTCTCGATCAACGCCAAAGTTGTGCTTACAATTTACTTATCCACGTTCCTTTGATTTTTCCGTATAAAACAAAAACGAAGATTATCTTTTTAACACTAAATAATTAATTTTTTTAAGTTTTTTTACACAATTTAATTAAGAAGAAAACATATATTTCCTTAAAAAAAGTAACAGCTGGTAACTGCATTTACTCTACGGGATGTTGTTTTTCTCTTATTAATTAATTTACTAATGCTAACTAACGCTTATTATATATTTAACTATGGTGGTATTTCACCATTATCCTGAGAGCTTACCCATAAGATACGAATAAATAAACAGATAAAACACAACAGGTAAAAAAAAACTCGGCGGACTTATCCTATGTTTAGCCACTTTTGAAAGGTTCAAGTACCGGGTAGTAATACATCTTGTTTAATTAATCAAAAATGTACGTTTTTGTATGGATAATCTAAGAGGAGGATGGTGAAATACCCTCTTTAAATGGTCCACCCGATAGCATCAAAATGATCTTTCCTGTAAGCAAGTTAAGTGCGTTAATCACAAAGTCACTAAGACCTTTTATTATTATATTTCTAAATAATTCCCTAATTAATTCCATGCTTACTGACTCCGATAGATGCCATAATTGATTTAAGCAACGTGTAATATATATAACAATTTAACAATAATTGTTCATCGACGAGCGATGATGGTGGATTTCGCAACAAGTTATTATGTGGGCTTGACATAACGACGACCAACTCTGCCGCGGCGGTGGAGATCGCGGGGGGCAATCGGCATTCTAGTCGCTGACCGTGACATTGCAAGAGGTATGGAGGTATTGGGGTATCGAGATATCCACTGAATCCAGGTATCAAGACTATGGATACTCGAAGTATCGCGCTGATGTCGTGCGACGCGCTCGACTCACTGGCCATCCGTCGCATCGCGTCGTGCCGTGTCGCTGTCGGGTGAGGTGGAAATAGACATGCGTTAATAATTGTTCTTCCAGACTTTGTGTCATTGCAAGTATTCTACGGTGCGTGTAGAGGCGTTCTGATTGAGTTTTCAAGAGCGCTATAAAGGTTTTCGCATACTGACCATCAAATTGTTGCTTGAGGGTGTGTAAATTTATAACAGATATTTCTCAAAATATTTGATGATATACTATAGTAGTTAAAAATATATATTTAAAAGGTTATTTAAAGATGATTGCAAGTTTATCGCAAAAATTAAACACTACAAGGTAGAGGAGTCCCCCAAGGGTCGAATATTGGACCACTCTTATGTTTTGTTCTATTCATCAATGACGTAACCAGCATTTTCATCAGGCAAAATGTTACTGTTTGCTGACATAGATTAGACAAATTTAGAATAAAACCTGCTACTTTCCGCATCGAAGTCAATTCGGACATTGCGGACAACTACTCTAGAGACATTTTAAATAAAGTTAGTTGGAATGAACGACAATGATGCGCAGATTGTTTTGAAGAATTTTCCCATAAAAAGTTCATCTGAACTTGGATGAGTAATCGGATTTCAATAACAATGAGCTGTAGATAGTAATCTCCCGATCGATCGATCGAAGATGGAAGTAATAATAATTTATTGTTGATTAACAGAACGATGCATTCTAAAGAACCTGAAACACGTTGTAAAAATGTGCATGGACGGTTCTCAGGAATCAAGAAATTCCCGTAATTATAATTGCGGAAATTATCATCCTGGAGTTTAATGGTTTCCTGAAAATACCACTTATTCGCATCCCGGAAGCCAAAATCTTATGACACAGGATATCGTAAGCGTTTGGTAGGGTTTAATACGGTGTAAAAATACTTTATTTTGGAATATAATTATTTTGGGCGGTGTTACCTTAAATGGGAAGGTTGAGATGTTGGGATGATATTCCTATTCATCTTCATAATATATTATTCGGTTGAGAAATGTACTACACTCTTTAAAAGAAAACTTATTTAAAAAAAACTTTAATATTCCCTTATAACATCGAAAATATCAAGCCCCGTATTAAAGGCGAATGTATTTTTGTGCAAATATATGAGTTATGGCAAAAATAATACCTATGCGTAATAAAGGTAGGTATATTACGGAGCAAATATTGTCAATTTTTAAATTACGCCAATAGAAAATATAACTTTTTTATTACATTTCTCCAAAATTTTGTGTTTGATAATTAGTTTGGTGAGATATGTACAGAAAAGACAATCGCGTTATATTTTGCTTCCCACTAATCGCACAAGAGGAAGTCAAGCTGGTGAAAAAAATATAGGGATGAATAGGTAATGTTCAAAGTTTTTATGAAAGCGAGCGATTTTAAGTATCATATTAAAAATAGATCAGTTCTCAAATAGATATTTTTTTTATTTCAGTAGACCTATACCAATGTTCGCCCAGTCGTATTATTTTTACCACATAAGCACGTGAATTACTTCAAAATGATAAAAAAAATCTAAAAATACATCAGTTAAAACATTAAAATTGACCATATGGCGTTCAAAAATAAAAACAAAGAAGCGTTGGACAAACTTCATTGCCGGCGCTGGAATTTGAACCCTCGACCTTCAAATGCAGAGGCGAGATGCTTACCCACGCAACCTCACCAGTACCTACCTACGGAGCACAGGTAACCTTTTACGGACTTGCACAATTAAGTTGTTTTTATCGGTGCAATATAATTTTATAGTGCAAATCATACTTGAAAGAACTGAAGAGGTAAGTAATTTCGCAACATGGATGATAAGTGGGATGTAAAAGTTATATATTGTGTATATTCCGGAAAGTAATGAGGCTGACATAATTGCGCTATACTCTCATGGCTTGGCCTATTTTATTTTCCCATTGGGAATATATGGCGAGCGATATGCTGAAATAGGCAAGTTCAAAAACACTTGCTCCTTTATAGCCGTAGTCTGACAGTAAACAAAAGGTAAAATATGTAAAATCAAATATTTCAGAAAATTCACCAGCATTGACAATTATTTGGCTTATGTCCATCCACTATTGCAATATCGATAGAGACCTGAAAATATTTGATAAAAACGGTCTGTTAATACTGATGATGCTTGTTCTTTGTACCACGTCATTTTCCATAGATTTTTGAACTGCTAAATATTTATTATAATCAATAATATTATTTTTCAATTTATGGTACCTATTAAAGCTTATTTATTTATTTATTTAAAAAAAAAGCTGAAGTAATATTTGTATTCAAACATGCTTCATTGAAAAATCATTTAGAAACATATTTAATATATTTTTAAATGATTCGTTAAAAGTATTTGAATAATTATGTTAAACTATCGCAAATCCGTGGAAAACACGGAGAGTCTGAATTCTCAACAAATCAGTTTCAATTTTGAAAACAAATTTCAAATTATTATATATTGTAGGTAGGTATTTTATCGCTTTTTTTTAAATTCACTAATCAGACATTTTACAATTTTGAAAATAACACTTATATTCATAGCGAAAGTTCTAGAGTAGTATGAACCGAAGTTTCAGATGGAGTCCCAACCGAAATCAGTTTTTTATAGTAATAAAAAAAAATTCTATTGGTTTTGGATTAAATTTGAATATACAATTACATATCCAATATTTCAGAATGCAAATGGTTTTAACTTCAATACAGTGAATATTTTTTAATATTTTGTTAATGAATTTCAGAAATAAAAAAAAATTTATATGTTTAATTAAATAAGCAAAAATTGACAAAAACTTAGATACGTATCAAATGCTGTAATTTTTGTCTTCTTCAGTGTTCACAAATTCACTTTGTGGCATAATTTTAATTAAATGAAAACAAATCACTTTGTAAAACACAACTTGTTTAATCAAAATTATCAACATATTTCGAAACAAGTCGTCAGGATAAAATTTAGATTAACAAAAGACAAACAAGTAAGTGTAGACAAATAAATACATACAGACAAAAACTATTATAATGAGTGGTGATTAATTATTATTTAAAGGTATCATAAATAACAAATATATAAAATAAAAATTTATTTTATTTAACTAGCTGTACATTTTGTTAACGTTTTAATCAGTTAAAATATCCGTTTTCATTTCAGGATAATCGAAGTAAAATAAATAAGTCTGAGTGTTTTGACGCCATGAAACTTCTTATCTAACTTGTGAATATTTTTGTTGAATCCACTTTACGGACTTTACGGTTTAAAGCAGCTTTCACGCGAGGCGTTAATTAATATTTACAGCTACTTGTTGAAAAACAAACATATAATTTTATTATTATCGGAGTCCAACGGCCTTTGGGGTCTACTGTCGGTATTAATATATGACCTCTTGCAAAGTTAAGAAGAATATAATCCATCCAGAGTCACGTTTCTCTACTTGGTATCGTCTCTGAATAGATTTTCAATCAAGGTCTGCAATAATAACGATTGATTGTGATTAGGTTTGTTCATGAAACAGTATTATTTCATTGTTGAATTGCTTTTGTTGTACAGTTCCCTGATTTTCATATTCAAGTGGCTGATTGAAACGGTGTTCAATGATGCTTCCATTGCTTTTGATAAATTGTTGAATAGCTACTTAGTAAGTGTAATTAGCTCTTCAATATAATTTGCGTAGTATCTTCCAACATTTAAATACCATGTAGTAAAATAAATAAAACCATTTTCTCTTATAAGACTAGTGTGCAAGATTTGGTACTTCCGTTTCGTTAATTTGTTTAATTCTTCACTATAACCTTATAAATTAAGCGGTTTCATTTCATACTTACATGTAGTAAAAGTAATCGATGAATAACAGGTTATTGCTCTAAGGGCCAAAAAATCTGTGACATAATACACATAATGTCTAGTATACACGGTGAAAGAATTAAGTCAATATACATATTGCACACAAAAAGAGATCATGAAGAGACAAAACAATTATAGGTTTAATATTGCACTATATATAAAATTAGTTTATGTTGAAAGCTGCCGAAGATTTATTTCTGACTATCAGAAGTCCCGGCATTGCCCGGGCTAATGATTGGTTTTGATAGCAAGTGTTGAGCAATTCTGGTTAACTAGATGAAGTTTTAAGGTGGAAATAATAATATTCTCAATAATTATTATATTTAATGCCAGCATTCTTATAAATACCAACCAGGAATTATTAGATTCCTGGTCAAATAAAATTCTTCACGCAAAACACTTCAATTATCTCAACCAAACATATGTTGACAAATTTTCGTCAAACAAATGGTTGAGTATTGAAGAGTTGAGCGCAGAAATAGAAGGCTTTATGCTTGCCATTCAAGATAGAGTCATTAATACTAAAAATTATAGGAAGCATATCATCAAAGATACAAATCAATTGATGATTTATGTAGAAAATGTTTGGCTTTTCCGGAAACTATAGAACATATTATATCGGGATGTTCTGTATTAGCGCCGTCCGAGTATACATTTAGGCACAATCAAGTTTTAAAAATAATTCACCAAAGTTTGGTAATTAAACATAACTTGATTGACTGCCGTAATGTACCGTATTATGAATATGAACCAAATTCATTTTTAGAAAATGAATTTTATAAAATTTATTATGATAAAACTATTCTAACAGAGAGAACAATTAGTCATAATAGACCCGATATAGTTTTACATGATAAAATTAAGAAAATAACTTATATCATTGATGTCGCTATTCCAAATTCTTGTAATATTCAGAAAACTGTTTCTGAAAAAATAAGAAAATATACAGATTTAGGAAATGAGATTAAAAGAATTTGGCATTCTCAGACTATAAAAATATTACCATTTGTTATTTCGGCTACTGGCATTATACCTAGCACTCTCATTCAAAATTTAGGCGTATTAGATTTGTCAAAAAATTTGTACATAAAAATGCAAAAGTCGGTCATTTTAAATACATGTAGGATTACGAAAGATTTTTTAAATATTTATATTGAG
Organism: Limnephilus lunatus; assembly: GCA_917563855.2. Lineage (NCBI taxonomy): Eukaryota > Metazoa > Arthropoda > Insecta > Trichoptera > Limnephilidae > Limnephilus > Limnephilus lunatus. Next base: position 68,276,055 of record OU830598.1, on the reverse strand, counting down.
GGATCAGTAGGATTTATCGGACCAGTTAGGATTTCATCAGAGCCGAACCCTCTGATATGAAAATATCTGGAGTCGGTGAAATATTTTCCCATTATGTTTCTGGTGGATTGACATATTGTTCTTGTATTGTTTTGTATTTATTATACTTATATAGTGCACTTACATTGCGTGAATTTACTAGATATTCATTTGTGGAAAAGTGTGTGGAAGGGTTTAGTCTTTCATTTGGGAAAGATTTAACCCGGACATAAAATCTGGAGCACCGTAAAAAATCCTTTTAAATCCATGTAGGATTACAAAGATTTTTTAAATATTCATATTGAGGGATCAGTAGGATTTATCGGTCCAGTTAGGAGTTCTACCGAGCCGAACCCTCTGATATGAAAATATCTGGAGTCGGTGAATTATTTTCCCATTTGGTCTCTGGTAGGTTGACATGTTGTTCTTGTTTTGTTTTGTATTTATTATACTTATATAGTGCACTTACATTGCGTGAATTTACTAGATATTCATTTGTGGAAAAGTGTGTGGAAGGTTAGTTTTTCTTGTGGGGAAGATTTAACCCGGAAATAAAGTCATTCAAATTTTTAGGTATTCGCCATCCCATAACTATCTAAGTAAACATTTCTTAATCGTATCCATTTCGCTTACATCAGCCTCATACATACACCTCACTTTACCAGAGATTTGTTTTATGTCTTCCTCGGGAGACCTCGACTTCTCAAATTAAAATACTGCTCTAAGGGTCTAGAAACGGGGATGAGGGCTGTTTTTCTAAATCTAACATAGACAGTGATCTTTTTCTTGTTTTGCAGGTCAAGTATGCAAAGTTTCAGCAACCTCGGAACAAAACTGTAAATTTATTTACATCTCAAATCCGCGCAGCCCGCCACAGACAATAAACTATTAGATAGAAGAAGAATAAGAAGATTTCCCACTAGAAAAACATTCCATGTAACTAGAAATAACTAGTGATTCGTATACACAAACGTACCTACATAAAATCTATGTACAATGTCGTAACCGACGAGTTCATCGAAAATTAATTCATCGAAAGCAAATTCATTGAAAACGAGTTCATCGAAACCGAGTTCATCGAAAACCAATTCATCGAATGATCAATTCATCGAATCGCCAAATCATCGAAATTTTTTTTTGTAGATATTAGAGAGAAATGCTGAGCGGAACAGGAAGTTAAAAAAGCAGTTGAAAGACTAGACTTAATCTAATAACTATCATACTTGGTCTATAGATAACACTGCTACAAAATTGTTTAATTTGCTTAAGTTAGGCTAGGTTAGGTTAGGTTAGGTGAGGTTAGGTTAGGCTGGGCTAGGTTAGGTTAGGATAGGTTAGGTTAGGTTAGGTTCCAAGGTTAGGTTCCAAGGTTAGGTTAGGTTAGGTTAGGTTAGGTTAGGTTAGGTTATGTAAGGTTAGGTCCGAGGTTTCAATTTTTGGTAAATATTCGGAACAAACATCAACGGTTAATACGCACTTTTTTATATAAAACCTTTAGATTCTTCTTAATTACCATAAAAGACAACTGTTTGCATTGGGGGAGGTTGAAAATGTTACATTTTTAATTTTAGTTACGTAAATTGAAAATTTGCTTTCGTATTTAGACACAACGCTTCACCATATGCAATTTGTAATGATTATTGTCATTTTATTATGTTGGTATTACTGATACTATATGGAAGGCTACATCATACCGTAACTGACTTCATGGCAATATATTCAAAGGCGCGTAACCGAAAAAATTTATACGCTAGGTTTGTGTAACATGATTTGTGATTCAAAAGAAAGTGCCCCTTTATAACGCCTACTCACGTCAAGGCAAGAAAAACATCCCAGTTTTCAATTAGTTTAGCGGCTACGCTAGGTTTGTGTAACATGGATTGTAAAATATCAGTAATATCAACATATTAAAATAACAATAATATTGCAAACAGAGTGATTTGACAGTGTTAAAGCAAATTTTCAATTTACGTAACTAAAATAAAAAATGTAACATTTTCAACCTCCCCCAATGCAAATAGTTGTCTTTTATGGTAATTAAGAAGAATCTTAAAGTTTTATAAAAAAAAAGTGCGTATTAACCGTTGACGTTTGTTCCGAAGAATTACCCAATTTTTTTATAAATAAATTTATTGACAACTTTTATTGACCAAATTTCCAACTTCCCGGTCTGCTCGACATTTCTCTCAAATATCTACAAATATTTTTTTCGATGAATTGGCGATTCGACAAATTGATCATTCGATAAATTGGTTTTCGATGAACTCGTTTTCGATTAACTCGTTTTCGATGAATTTGCTTTCGATGAATTGATTTTCGATGAACTCGTTTTCGACGAACTCACCGTGAACCGTACAATGTACATAACTTGGTACCTGTGTACAGTGTCTACTTAAATTTGCATCTGTGTTGTACGATTAGTTTGCAAGTACAGAAACATCTTGATGTTAGGTCCCTTCCTACATAAATAATATTCAATTTGTTCTCTGTCATCTCGACTAATATGCTCACATAAACCGCTGCGATTCACAATTCAGGGATTAAAATGAGAAATATGACTTGAGGGATCAGAAATGAATGAATTCCCCACATGCGGTGTTTGCCCTAAACTAGGGTTGCCAGTATCTTCCAAGAAGCGTTCAAGACTTTCGTCAGCCCAAACACTGAGATATAGAGCCCAATCATTCCTACAGTTTGTCAAAAAATAGTAGAACACATAGGAGGGCGCCACTGTTGTTCAAATGGCAATACTAAAAATACAACCATGGTGTTAATCTAAAGCTGTGTAACCTACATTTTTATTAAAAATTAAAAAGGCATAAAAGTGAAAAAAATACTTTTTCATTGCAATATAGATACATGCTGATCTTAGAATAGGCCACTTGCATGGATTTCATTACGACTTGGAAAAAATCGTGTGGATAGATTTTTGAACTAAGATTTCGAAAATGTTAGTAAAAATTTTTAGAAATGTATAGTTTTTTTTATTTTTAAATAAATAAATCCATTATTTGAGCTCGTGATGTCACTACATGAAAATGTCCCGTCTCCGATTATGTTCCCTTAATTTTGTAAAATTCCACACTGATTAATTTTTTTTATATGGCAACACTTTGATTTCCGGCGAATTTTTGAATTTTCGTTTAACGTTCACTAGATTTATTGCTTGTTCTATGCGAACTTATCCTTTGGTTTATTTTTTGATAAAGACGGCGATGTTTTTACAGATGTTACGAAGAGAACCCCGTACAATTTATTGCTATTCGTGTGGAAAACGTTCTTTTTTTTAAATGATTTTCGGCTATGCAATAAACACCCATAAAATTATGTCCCGTATTTCCGGTTTATAAAAAATGGTTTGATTTTTCAGATTGAAATTTTCAAAATATCGCCAGGGTTTCCAAAATACGATAAAAAAAAAAATACGGAATGTCTTAGAATATTTGCCTAAACCAGAAAAAAATTGAAAAAAATGTGATGCAAGTGGCCTAATGCATATAGGTATATTATTATTATACCTTTTTTTACTTGAGCTCAACACGGGAGGCCCTGAGGAAAATAATTTCCCTCAGGGACTATTTAATCTTTGGGGATGCTGTGTGGAGGATTTTTTTTAAGGAAAGGAAGGAGAGGAGAGTTCTGGGAAGGAGAAGGGTTTAAGGGGTGGGTAGGAATCTGGGGTTCAGTGCGTCCTAGTCATCTGCCTCCAAGACCTATACAAACCTCACCCCATGAACTTGGGCACCCCTGTTAAATCGCCAAACGTAGCGAACCACTTGGGGTGAGGTATTTGCAATTTTGTGTTAACGTAATGAAGAATAAAGATATTGTAATAAAATATAAAACATACATTAGAAATTGCTCACATTTATTTAATATTAGTTTTAGTACCTAGCGTTGCTCCGGTTTTAGATCATGTCACTAATTTTAGATCTGAATGTATTTAACTCATTCAGATCTAAAAGTAGTGTAACTAAACTTACTATTAATGATTCTTCCTTTCTACCTACTGTTAAATTCAAATTTATGTTAAATTAAATGAAAGCAAATCACTTTGTAAAACACAATTTAATCAAATGTATGTCATAAAGTAACAACAGTGTTTCTCCGATTTTTTTTTTTTTTTAGAACAAATATTTTTTTTTAAATGTGTGTGTTCTGTATTTCAGTGTCATTGCACTTTAAAATAATATTTGACATGTAATTAGTGTTGCCAGCCTAAAAATTTGTAGTTCCTTTTTTTATATTTTCTAATCTTATTTAACACACCATACCCCCCTTACCTTCACCCTTCTCTATTTTTGCTTCGCAAAATTGACAACATTAAAGTACCTACATATGTTTTCATGATTTTATGTTATTTGTTCTTTTATACGCCCAGGGGGCTTTTACATTGAAATGTTTGGTTTTGCATTACATCGAAAAGTTTACAATTTTCTAGATAAACAATGGGTTGCAAAAAAATAATTTCTTGCAATACAGTGGTTTAAAATTAGATGAAATTATCAGGAGAAGTATACTGAAATTATCAGTAATTATCATGAAATAAAAAAATCGTTTAAGAATGGACATCTTTGGAATTATACTTTCTTTTACTAAACTGCGTATTCGAAGAATTTTGTCGTAAATTTCAAAGTAAGAAACGTTCAGCTGAGTATTAACAGATAATCACTAATTTATTGTAAAATGGTAGTAATTTTCTAAAATTACGGAATTTTTCAGGTAAATATGATGGACAATGCTGAAAATTTTGTATTTGGTTAGTATTTATTAATTGTAAGATTTTACACCTGTGTGTAGCTAAGACAATAATTCCTACACAGAATAGTCATGGCACATTTAAGTGGTTAGCAGCCCTGCCTTGCATGCACCTCCGGAGGACATTGTTAGTTCGCGGGCTATGTAAGAGCTATATTTAGATGCAGAATGCAGCGAGCACTCATATGTCTAGAGTCTAGAGGTAGCCATATTTTCTCGTAATATTTATTTAAATAGCGGCCGTGATAGTATGCAAAACGAAAACCTTATACATACACTGGAAGCATTGCTAAAACGCACACAGCACGAATGCGGCTCAAAATTGGGCATGAGAGCATCGTACTCGGGATGCGTGTTGTTGACAAAGTAACAGCACCGTTGTAGATACCTATTCTAAGTATAGTCCTGGTGAAAGCCATTCAGAATCGAAAAGTTTCATGAAATGGCTTTAATATAATTTGATTACATTCTACCTTCCTGCATCCTCACAACGCACAAAATAATACAATTTGTGGAAAACATTAACATTGGCTCCAGATGGTTTTGTGAGCAGTTGGGACACCTGTGTTTTGTCAAACTTTCAAATGAAGACAAAGAAGAAGCCTGAGACAAAAATTATCGAAGACAAAAGTAAGTATTTAAACACCTCATAAGAATCCCCACTACTCTAAGACAGTAAAATTATGACATCACTAATTGGGATATGTTGTGAAGCTAAAGAGAGTGGGGAGGAGAAGTCAATATGGCAGAGGAAGGTTGGGAAAAACGTGGTTATTCAAATCTGGTCATTAAACAAGGCTAAAGCCATTTCAAGCAACGTTTCGATTCTAAAAGCTGAACTTTCGTCATGGCAAAACCACCCATCCGTCATAATCAGTCGGATTCACCAAAATTATTCCTGCCGTTCTTGATTGAATTAGTTAGAAGTACACATTCATGAAAGAGTATTATTAGGTACAATATGTAGATGGAATTGTTGATAGAATCGGCAAAAAAACTGGTCGGATTGACATTTGACAGAATCCAATATAAACCTGATTGATAAAATAAAATGTTGTCTCTGTGCATTTAATGTTGTTATTCTTAAAGCTTCTAGTCATAGACACTTATTATATATTGGCAGAATAACAAAATCATATTTTATTCTGTTTTTTTCTCCAGTTTCATGGAATCCTGCTGTTTATTCCATTAAGCTTTTCCACAAAACGATAAAAAATGAAGGACGGATAAGTACTTATTTATTATTCAATTGCATGTACGTGAAAAGTGAAAAAACCTTACAGTATTTCCGAACCCTTAGGCGGAAATAATTTAATTGTGCCGATCCCTGTTAAATAACTGATTACATAACCATTTTACAGATTACACGCCCGGGCAACGACGGGAACTTAATATTAAATAATAAATTAAGGAGAACTTGTGGAATTCTTTTGGCTGTGGAAGTGGCCTTCTGATTCTTTTTTTTAAATGTATAATATTTGTATTTTTACAATAAATATACCTGTTTTTCCACGTTACATTGTGAAAATAAGAGAAAATAATAATAGTCTCTCCTCACCATAAAGAAACAAGGATCATGTGCTTGGTCAGGAAATTCTGGCTAAAATAATAACCACGTAAAAAAATAATTCTACATCTTTATCTTTTAGTATAAAATGAAGTCGCTCACGCCGTAGATCTTTTAAACTAAGCAACTGATTTGAATGCGGTTTTCACCAATAGATAGAGTGATTCATAATGAAGGTTTTTCAGTATATAATTTGTCAAGGTTTTGTGTAAATTGGTTGAAGTATATAATGTATCTGGCCAAGCGGCAGCGGGCAGCGTGGTGTGGATTTGATTTAACAGATGGCGTTGGTTATAAAGGTTTCGTAAGCCACATCAACGTGTGGCCGGGTCTGCTAGTTATAAATAAATAGGAAAATTGCAATATTTACTGATAACTTAAAAATAATATTTAAAAAAATAATAACAGATATGATGGACTTTTGGGTAATTTTAAGCTAAAATTCATGAATGTTTTCTACATTTTTTGTTAAAATAAGAGTCTTTCCTAGAAATGGTGTCTTCCTGTTATTAAAAAAAAATCATTGTTTTCTTTTAAAAAATGGTGGTATTGAATACATTTTGTATACCAATTGTCTTTGGAGAAACTAACAATTATACTTACGTCCATACATAGGATACCCCTTAAGTAAATATACTTTACACTGCCTAACTCAATAGGACATCAGCCGCTACGCAAATCCATTGAAATAAATAATAAAACAGGGAGTGCGTTTCATTCGTTTCATTGAATTCCCTGTGTATTTGAAATCGTTGAGTTATTAATTATTATTAGCAACTAATTGGCCACGTGTGTCTTAAGATAGCTACAGCTCCTTTCAAGGCTGCATCACATGTTAGTCCTGTTGGTTGTTTAATCATTAAATTCTTGGATAATTACGTCCAAGGATGCTGTAAGCACGCCCGCGCATTTTACCCCATGTATCTCGTTTCTTCATGCGTTATGTATAATCCTTGTTTTATTGACACGAGAGCTAAATCTTACTTAATCGCACCGTGAACGTGTTTAGGTACGACAATGAAAATGATTTATTTTTTAAGAAAATAACTCTGTGTATTAGTCTTAATCGAATACGATAGTAAATAGTTATACTGCTGATGTTTTTGTTGAAAAATCTTGGGTCCCTCGGAGTGAAGAAAATCCTTCGTCAACGTTATAAGGGTGTGTAGTGCAGAAATATTGGTTCAATTCGAGACTGATTATGGGTAAAACATCAAGAGCAAGAAGCAATATAAATTAGCTCATTTCCAATGTAGGTTCAACGAATAGAATACTGTTGTTTAGGATGACCATTCCTTAAAATATCAATGTTCAAAAGTGTGTATGTAGTAATTTCACAAGGTTTGTGAAGAATATAATCTCGAAAGTAATTATTTAAAAACTACCGCAGACCAGCAAAAATTCACGGTATATTGTAATTATTATTAGATTTGTAAACCTGAAAGTATTTACGAAATTTCCTCTCCATTTATAAGATAATGATACTTTTTTGTTGATAAATTAGAGAGACGTCAGAAATTTATCTTTCAAATGCACTTTAGTAACATTAAAAACAAACTCTCAAATATTGGAACAGAAAATATATATTGAACATAAAAAGACAAATCGAACACCGCGCTAAAGTTAACTTGTCGAATCTTACAGTTCACATTAATTCGGCGTGTGTTTTTCCAGCGACAATCTCAAAGCTTCCAGTGTTCGCCGTCGTGTTTTAAGGAAAATCCAGTAGAATTATTTGTCATTTTTTTTCCATTGCAGTCTTGTTGGTTTTTCTGCGAAACCGGACCCAATGGTCATTGCAAAGTTGTGTCGTTGTTTATAGCAAATAACGAGCGGGAGTATTAACAATGAGCATCTTCCGATAAATGGTGGATGTCTGACATGAAGTCAGCGATGAATTGTGGTCATGGCTATTAGTAGGCAGCTACAAATCGTAGAGCCTCTCAAACTAAGTGCAAATGCTCAGTGCTACATGGCGCAGTTGGCTTTATTAATGGGTAAACTCTGGAATACCATAAGCGATACTGAAAGGAAGGATTTTGTAGTTTCGTTTTTTATTATTTATTTCTTGCTAGGGAACTCCCGATGAGTTATAAAATTCATTTTAGGGCGGGAGGAAACATTTTTGAAGGTAGCCAGTAGGTAGCTGTGTGCCTAAATAGAATGTTTTTTCCTAGAAAATTACTCATCTCTTTCAAACTTAAATTTCAGTTTCGTAAATTACTTATTGTACACAATTCAAACTGTTAATAAAATAATTTGTTTTTCTACATGAATCACGTAAATTCCAAATTACATCCGACGACTGTGAGATTATTTTTGATTTGCAACAAACAAACACAATTTTGATAATCATTCATTATTCATTTCCGAAACATGGTTTTTAGTTTATCTGATATCCGATCCGAAAAAAAATATCATTAATTGCATTACTGCATTACTTGCAATCCTAATATAGTCGATATCTGACGATTAAACTGGCTTCTCCGGTTTTATATAAAATAAAGATTGTTGGATTTTCTCTCTAAAAATTATGAAAACCATAAAATACCGTGTATGTCAATAGACTTACTTTAATGGCATTTGTTTATTGTGAACTTTAACTGAGTATTTTTTAAAAATAGTTGAACTGTTTGATGGAAGGTGACAATGGCTAAATTGGTAAAAGCGCATGTCCCGAGACGAGTCCGTTTTTCGTTTAGATTATTAGTTTTATATTCTTCTTCAATGATAGTTGAACTGTCTTTAATTCAATAAAATTAAGGATTAAGGGCATAATTTTATTGGATTCTTTGCTATATAATTAAGTATATACCCAAGGTGGAAAATTAAGCACTTCTCCGTTATTGGCTGAAGAGCTTCTATTTTTCCCGTAATTCTTAGATTTTTACAATTTTGCAGACAATTAAAAAATAGTTAGTGTATTTTATACTCCCGATATAGGTAGTGTATTTTATACTCCCGATAATAATGTGTTTGGTTTCTATTCCGATGGGATCCTAACACGATTTACAATGAAGTTCGTTGATTTAAATCAACAACCCAAGTCAACAAACGTTAAGGCCCAATTTAATTGGTCCAGTCAATATGTAGGTAATGTTTCCACATACAACATCTTGTACAAACTTTAGAAAAAATGAAAACCTTATTCGTGATATTTATTATCTAGCGCTAGTGGCGTCCATTAAAATTGAGCGAAAAAACAATAATTAAGGAAAAATAATTTTTTTTAAAAGTAATGTATTTCTCCTATAAAAAAAATGTCTGCAATTATGTGTTTATTTATTTAAATAGCATAATATATTAATATTAGGTAGTATACCATAGATAGAAAATACTGAACTGTGCGGCGCAGAGTGCTTCGAGGTGTTTGGGGGAGAGGAAAAAAATAATAACTCCGGTTGCACGCAGAATTAAAAAAAAAATGTTTGCAGTTTCATAAATCTAATTCACCAGATTCGTAGTTAGTTCAAGATTATTAAAGAAATTTATTCTAAGTGTACAATTAAAGTGCATCTCGGAAATATTATTATTTTGTTATCTTTGAAGTATTGATTATAAAATAAATGCGTTATAATAATTAGGGTACTTATTTAACAAATATATGTTAGTTGCGTGCCTACCAGGGGTTAGGGGTTCATATATAACAACATCTTAGTCAAACATGTAAACATAAAATTAATCTAATTCATAATTCGTCAAATACGTATACGACAATAACTCATATTCCAAAACAAATAGTATTCCTCTTTACATAACTTATCCAAAACTAAAACGAATCCGAAGATTCTTCATCGGTAGGTACTGAATTCAGGACGGGGTGTTTCAAAAAAATTTATGGATTCATCAAATATTTGAAGTTAGTTTTCACGCTCTGTGTAAGTTCTATTCAAGTTCTGTTATTATATCATTATAGGCCAGTTGCTTCATGAAACTGAAATGATCACAGAACTTGAATAGAAATTAAACGGAACGTGAAAACTAACTTCAAATATTTGATGAATCCATCAATTTTTTTTAAACGACAAGTAGATTTAGACAAGAAGGGTTGTTTTAAAAAATTTGACGGATTCGTCAAATATGTAAAGCTAATTTTCATGTTCTGTGTAAGTTCTATTCAAGTTATGTTATTATATCATTATAGGCCAGTTTCTTCGTAAAACTGAAATAATCACAGAACTTTGATAGAAGGCCTTGATGAGGCCTGAAAAGTATCTTTAAATATTTGATGAATTCGTCAATTTTTTTTACACTTCCCATCCTTACATCCGGAAGATTCCTTTGTTTTTTTAACCTCTCCATAAAATGACATCCTTTCAATATAGAGACTGATGTAGGTACATTTGTCTCGTCTCGTTCAGCAGCATTATAATTTCATAACATGGGAAAAAAAATTAAAAGCCACAGAAGACATAATAATCTAAAAATATGGTTTGACAATAACTTCCTGTCGTTAAATAGTGATAAAACATATGTCATTCCTTCTAAAAAAATTCTTTAATTAATACTTCTTCCGAAATACTTCTTTAATAACCTACCAGTAGAAATCAGAAGCCTTAATGACAAAGTACGTACAATTATTGAACTCTATCAAAAAGCATTTTAGAGAAATCATCAACAAGAAAACTGCTTCCCATATTTCCATATGAATGTCACACTTAAAATTATACCTGTTTATCTTCTTACATGTTTATGTCTTTTGGTTAAAGGGTCTTGATTGCGATGAGTTTTAACTGTATACCTATAAGCTGTGTATTACCTGAACCTACATATATATGAAACACGTGACTGTTTTAATCGTAGATACTTATATGAAATGTAAACTCTTCCATCCACAAGCAATAATAATGGAAAACAAGTAATATCATAATATGTACCTACCATTTTTAAGATAAATAAATAAATTTAAAAAATATATACATCCTTCGTTAAGGCAGCCGCTTACAAGCTCTCTTGGTATGATTTTTTTTGTTTTTTTTTGTTTTAAATAATGGAAAATTTTACTATTAGCTCCTTTTCCGTCCCGAAAATTTCTGAGCGAGATCGTTGAGGAATGTTTAGGGGTTTTCCGCGGGTGGTGACTCGATTTAGACTGTTTTGGAAGAGTTGTCAAATTCAATGGGAACCGCAATTCTAAACTACGAACGAAATCTCTGGTGATTCCAATTAACTTCGCACAGTTTTTTTTATTTTTAAATAAAATAGTCTCCTTAAAAACACAAGCTGATTCCGCTGTTGATTATTGACGACAATTTCTCAAAATCAACCAGATTTTGTTTTGTCGCTCTCGAAGCACACTTCTGCGGGTTCAACGCTTTTGATAGAATTACCTCTGTCTGAAAAAAGAATCATAAATTCGTTAGTCGCAGGCAGATGCAGACAATTTTTTGGGAAATAAAAAAATATTTATTTATTTATTTATTTATTCATTTGTTTGACATAATAGCTTACATTTCAAAAATAAAATCAACAATGTCGGCCTCACTGGGTAGCTCACCTGTGCTGAGGCCTCCATTTTATAAAACAAAAACAAAATAAACTAAAAATTAAAATTTATAATTAAGTTTAAATTATAGGATAAAATGAATTATTTTAGTACTAAAAAGAAATTAAATCGGTATATATTACATATATTATGTGTTGTGTGTTTGTGAGTGATGTGTATTTTATATTGGTTGTGTACGTACGTGTACGTGTAGTTGTGTTTTATTTTTATTTTGTAATGAAATTTTGGTAATATTGTCTTTTTTGTTCTTTAATCCATTTTGTAATTTTAAGTACGAAATTATTTTTGTTTTCTTCCATTTTATTTTCAAGGGTAAGACTATTGAATGCTTTTATAGCATGATATTTATAGTGCCTTTGTCCAAAGCTTGTATTTACCGTCGGAGTTTTTAGGTTGTTTTTGTACGATTGTCTAACTGGTCTGTTAGTGATATTTTGAGATTGTTGAAATTTGTTTTTCTGGTCAAAAATGTAGTTTAGCAGTGTTTTAACATATAATTGGCGTATATCTAGTACGTCACAACTGTTGAATATTTGGTTTGTGTCAGTCAGTCTATGTTTTTTAAGTATTACCTTTAAGATCGTTTTCTGCGCGATATTAACAGACCAACAAAACGTAAAAACTAAGATGAGATAAATGGAGACTTTTTTTAAAATGCCTTCAAAGTTGAGTAATGCATTAATCAGGCTATAAATTTAGGTGACATCTTTGAGGACATCACGCAGAGCAATTTGATGACATAATTTTAAAATAATTTCAAAAGCTCGGTCAATAGAATAGGTGATGACAGCCCGCCTCACAACAGCGATTCTAACTTAGAAGTAATCGTGGGTCAGCAAATAAGGTAGAAAACTATGACAGGCATTAAACTTTGAGATGTTTTGTTCGTTTTTCATGGTTTGGAATTCAACTGCTTATAACGCTGGCTGTACTTTATATATTACCTGACTGCCAATGCCCATCGACGGAAATAGCCATTGCATGTTTAACTCTAAGACAGTACTAACAATTCCTTTTAGAGTTTCCTCTTCTTGATTGGTAATAATAAACGTGACCGTCCTGGTAATTTCGTGTCAATAAATTAATTTTATGCTCGGTTTAATTGCTCAATCCGTTTTTTCCAAGAATTAATTTTATTAGGTGCTATTTAAGAGTAATTATCGTCTACATCATTATTGGCGCTAAGCATTATAGTAGGTACTATTGTAGTCTGCTGTCTACATCGAACTCTTTGTATTTCTTGGGCATTATATAATAATAATGAGCCTTTTTATTCTTGACTTCTGTTAAGTTTGAATACTAGACATGTTCTGGTTTGTTATAATAATATATCCTGAAGCTCAGTTTGCCTCTTGGCATTGGCCTCCTCTAACATTTTCCACTGGGACCTGTCACGCGCTATAACTATTTTCCAATCCATCCGTGAGTTTTAGGTCGTCTTCCCATCTTATTTTGTCTCTACTTCTCTAGCCATCTCATACCAGTCAGTGACATTTTCGCACCATTTCACTTGTGGATCGCGGATCACATGACCTGTCCATCTCCACTTTGGTGGTCTTTTCGGGTAACTATATCTGTTTGTTACATCGTCCTGTTTTCTCAGTGTTCCAACTTTTCTCTATGGCATTTGGTGGGTGCCCAAGTTTCACATCCATAGGTAATGACTGGAAGTATACATATATATTTGACGGCCGGCGGTAGTCCAGCGGTAAGGCTCTTGACTCGCACTCTGAAGGTCGCGGGATCGAATCCCGGCGTGGAAAATAAATTTTATTTTATTAATTTGTGTTATTTCACAATTTATTCCTTTAAAATAATATATAGTATATTTGCGTCACGTTCCAGAGTGTAAGATACTCTCAGTATCGCCCTGGTGTAAGACCACCATTCAGAATTGAAACGTTGCTTGAAATGGCTTTAGCCGTGTTTAATGACCAGATCTGAATATCCAGGTACTTTCCCACCTTCCTCTTCCCTATCTCCTTCCCTTCCAAACTACCTTCAGCCTCACAACATACCCTAATTAGGGATGCCATAGTCCCACTGGCTCCAGACGGGAGCAGTTAAAAAAAATGTAATGAAGACATTCCTTTTTTCCTTGGGTATTAACTATGTAACAATTTCCAGACATTTTGTTTTGAAAAATTTTATTTACCACGTACATTTGTTACTTAAATTTAACATTTTTGCTACCATTTTCGCATAACATCCGTGTCATTCACTAGCAAACTTAATACGAACTTTGAAATTCTATAGAAGTACAAAAATGGTTAGATTTAATTAGGAAGGGGTGATTTTGGGGGAGGGGAAAAATGGTGGGAGGAGTCAACATTACATGGAAACATTGTTAATAAGGATGATTTATTATTTTATTAACTTATTAATGTTTTTAACTAAGGTGCTATTATTTTATTAACTAAATTAAATGTTGATTATTTTTTGTTTATTTCTAATGTTTCTAAAGCGCACAAATTAGAATATGTATTTTTTTGAAAAATATAAAACTTTGTTCAAATTACCAGACCATATTTCTCCAGCTTTTATTCATTAAACTTCCAAAATAAAAAAATCTTAATAACAAGAATGTTTCTAACAAATTCGAAAAAAATGGGATATACTCGCGTGTCTGATTGTGTCGCATAGTATGTAGGTATGACTATTAGACAATTTAAAACTAGAATAAGGGAACATGAAATTTGTTTACGAAATAATAACTATTCCGAATTGGCTAACCATTCAATATAAACGGGCCATAGCTTCAACAAAGAAAAAACCAACGCTCCTTCGTCCCGCAGAATTACTAATAAAATTATAATTTTTTTTTCTGTAGATTTTTTCAATCTTCGCAAATTCACTTTATGACATCATTTTAACTAAATGAAAACCAATCACTTTGAAACAACACTTATTTAATCTAAATTATAAACCTGTTTCAAAACCAATGATTTCTTCATTAGAATAAAATTAAAATTAAGTAAGTGGTGTTTTACAAAGTGATTTGTTTTCATCAAATACAATACTGTTTGATGGACGGCTATCGTCCATCCTTTCCAGTCAGTGGAGACGAGCTATTATAAATCTTGTTAGTTACTCTATGAATCTAATGTGACGTGAAATTTGTGTTTCAGCTGTGCCCGTACATATGCTTTGTTTTTGCTACAGTTTATTACTTTAATTGTATGTAGGTATGTCAAATACCATTAAAGTATTTAAAACTAGTATAAAGTTATTTTAAAAATATTTGTTTTAAATTCGCTTCTGTATCTTTAAGTGTTTTCATTCATTGCTTCATAAGAATAGAATCAAAAGAATTGCTCACATTTTTTATTTTGATAAATATTTTACATTTCATAGTACAATCCAGTAATGTTGGCTTCACTGGATGGCTTTCCCGTGCTGAGGTCCCCATTTTACTATTTATTTATTTATTAATTTTCAGGAAATCGACAGTTTACATTTATTTCAGTTTGTACATAAATAGACAAAATAAAACCAATTATGCATTTCCTCCTTGTGATTTTACTTGTACTGAGACAGCATAATAAGTGTTATATAAGAGTTTACACATATGCATTACAACACATATTCCTTAGATAGTGTCAAATTAGCCCAGTGATTAGAACAGAGCCCGGCAAGGCTAAGGTCCTGGTTTCAATTCCTAGAAGCGACCTATCATTTTCTGATTTTTTTGTTTCAAATTTTTGTTTGAGTGGCTAATATTGTATTGTCTTTAATGTTGACTGGACAACTCAGAAACATGCAACCTTCATAAAATCATTAAAAGTAATGAAATTTTTTTTTTTAAATTGGTCACGTTATTTTAGGTTATGAGTTATTTTTGTGTTATGAATTATTTTTCAATTTTTTTTCATAACTTTGAATGGGGTGTTTAATTAAAGAGGTGTTGAAATTGGAAGTTTATGAGTTGTTACGGAACCGTCTTCAATGATTAAATATTAAAATACTATTGAAAGGAAAAAAAATAACTTTCGTCTTCCTGTTCTGTTCAATTCATTACCAAAAAATGCACATCTGCGGAGAAGCACTGCAGTATTTAAATCAAGAAATAATATCAAATAATAGCTTTCTGACACATACATTTATCTTTTAAAATAAAACAATAACTTTGTAAACACCACTTTTATTTTTATACTTTATGCCGACCGGGTTTCGCTACAACCGTAGCTTCTTCAGGGCAGTACAATCTCTACTAAAATTAATTTACATGTGTGTTTATAACTAATACATGATTAAACCAAATGGGCCGGACTCCTCAAGTAACGGAGGAAGTAGGTATAGGTGTAGATGGAGAATTGGGAAGGGAACGGGCGTGTTCTTTGTCAATAGGGAACAATCTTAGTATGGGACTTTTATTTAAATTTAGTTGGTTATTAACAACCTTACTGTTAGTGTTTATGGCTTTCCTTAGTTCAAGTGCTTCCAGATTGTCTAGCCTAATACCGATGTTGTTTTTATGAATTAGTGTGGCGCCTGTATTTTTGTCAAATTTATGGTCTTTTTCAATCAAGTGGTTTGCAAATTCCGAAAATCCAGAGCTGTGTAAACATCTAAGGTGTTCTTTGACACGGGTATTTATATTGCGTGCTGTTTTGCCTATATAGAAAAAAGGACAGTCGCTGCATTGAAGTGAATAAATTCCCGAGTGAGATAGACTATTATCTTTGTCCTTGCCGTTCATTAAATGCTTACCTATACTATTATTAGTGTAAAATGCTGGTTTGATATCTGATGGGAGGTTTTTAACGCTGTTTTGAGAGAAATTATTTATGTACAAGATTCTACGCCATTGATAAGGTTGATTATTATTACTTGGTATATTATTATTATGAGGTGGACTGTTGTATAAGAATTTACTTGTGGATAATTTTTTATTTTTTTTATTTAGAATGTTGTTGACTATATTTGGACTGTAACCGTTATTTATTGCGATTTGTTTGATCGTAGATAATTCTAATGCAAAGTTGGTATTTGATAAAGGGACTGTAACCAATCTGTGTACCATGGAATGGAAAGCTGAATGTTTATGGGATTCGGGGTGGTTAGAGGAATTGTGAATAGTTATATCGGTGAACGTCGGTTTGCGGTAGATTTTAAATTCAATTTTATTATTTATTATTGATAATGAAAGATCTAAAAAGTTTAATGTAGAATTGGTACCTATTTCTATTGTGAAGTTAATTTGTTTATGGAAAGAATTAATTAATAGCAGGAAGGAATTGAGTTGTCGTTCAGTTCCTAACCAAACACAGAACACATCGTCAACATAGCGCTTCCATACAAGTAAGTTTTTTAATAATGGTGATTTACATTTGAAGATATTATTTTCTGATATATATTGCTGATATATTCATGGACAATTTAGACACTAATAATAGTATAGGTAAGCATTTAATGAACGGCAAGGACAAAGATAATAGTCTATCTCACTCGGGAATTTATTCACTTCAATGCAGCGACTGTCCTTTTTTCTATATAGGCAAAACAGCACGCAATATAAATACCCGTGTCAAAGAACACCTTAGATGTTTACACAGCTCTGGATTTTCGGAATTTGCAAACCACTTGATTGAAAAAGACCATAAATTTGACAAAAATACAGGCGCCACACTAATTCATAAAAACAACATCGGTATTAGGCTAGACAATCTGGAAGCACTTGAACTAAGGAAAGCCATAAACACTAACAGTAAGGTAGTTAATAACCAACTAAATTTAAATAA
Source organism: Limnephilus lunatus (assembly GCA_917563855.2). Taxonomy (NCBI): domain Eukaryota; kingdom Metazoa; phylum Arthropoda; class Insecta; order Trichoptera; family Limnephilidae; genus Limnephilus; species Limnephilus lunatus. The sequence goes on along the minus strand of OU830598.1, from coordinate 68,258,465 downwards.
AAGTCCCATACTAAGATTGTTCCCTATTGACAAAGAACACGCCCGTTCCCTTCCCAATTCTCCATCTACACCTATACCTACTTCCTCCGTTACTTGAGGAGTCCGGCCCATTTGGTTTAATCATGTATTAGTTATAAACACACATGTAAATTAATTTTAGTAGAGATTGTACTGCCCTGAAGAAGCTACGGTTGTAGCGAAACCCGGTCGGCATAAAGTATAAAAATAAAAGTGGTGTTTACAAAGTTATTGTTTTATTTTAAATTATAATGTCACATCACAAAGTAACTGCTTCATATGAACAAACATACATTTATCGTTTAATAAGACATTCAGTTGCACAAGGCTGTTTAACTTTCATAGAAAAATAACATGTAGATTAATTGGATCTAAAGTAATATCAGTCATGCTTTATACTTTCGATTTTCTTAGATTTCGCAGCATCGTGAATCATGATCGGCCAAGGCAAGACTGAGACCGAGAGTGAGAATATATCATGTGACTAATATGGTAATAAATACTGTCAATCTTTGCCTATTCAAACGACAAGTGCCGTCCATTTTTACGCCATATTTGTACATCATGAACTAATATCCCTGGTGCATCAATTATTGTTTCCGAGCTCATTGCGAGCGAGGACTGGCAGACAAGCTGAGCTATGGATTGTATTTATTTCTTAACGTGCGCTGTGTAGACCGCACCAATGCTGGCTTACAGATCACGCAAGTCTCTTGTTCATCTGAAGGAAAACACATCAAAGGGATGCAAGTTGTATCAGACTTTGTTTTTTGACTTCTGTTGACTTTACTGCAAGTCTAGGATGAATATTTATTTTTATGTTTTACTTAATGAGTAACACCTAAAATTATAATATTTAATTAATGAAGACAATATTAGCGAAACTCAATCGAAAATCTGAAACAGAATAATCAGAACCAGATGCGACCATATCCGGGACTCAAACCCAAGACCTACATATGACTTGCCGGGTCAGACACTATCTATGTACATAGCATTTACTTCTGATTGAATCTTCTAATCATACATAAAAATAGCAGCCTATAAAAATAATATGCGTCAAGAAAAATAAGATAATGTTGGTAGTTCTTGGTCGAAGAATGATACAGATAAATATGACCGAATTGGATAGGGACACATTGGCTCAGTTGGTAGAATCTGACCCGGAAAGTCATAGGTCCTGGCTTCGAGTCCCAGATGTGACCTTATCTTTTTCTGATTATCTGTTTCAGATTTTCGATTGAGTTTCGCTAATATTGTCTTCATTCACTAAATATAACAATTTGAGGTTTTACTCTTTAAGTAAAAAAGAAAAGTATTTTGTGAGAAATTTAGTTTGGAGTCTAATTTTAATCCCATTTATTTACTATCAAATACTTCTTTCAAAGCTGCCCCGTCCATCAATTTTTCCGTTTTTGTTGGTGTTATCATCTTTCAATGTTCATAAATTTTGTTTTATTTATATTCAGTTTTAGTTTATTTTTCTTTAGCCATTTTATTATGTTATTTAGGTTTTAATTTAATTGATTCATTACTAGGTATTCATAAAACTAAAGTAATCGTTCCTCAATCTATAACTTTAGTAATAGGGATAGTGATTGAAGAGAAAGTGAAAAACGATTATTGCATAGGGACCCACTACAACATATTGAAAGACAAGATGACAAACTACATAGTTTGTTATGAATGATTATATCAACCTAACTTAAGTTCTTCTTTCTTCACGTACCACACAAACCTACTCGTAATATTATATGACATCAGCATTTGAATTTCATTCCCTCAATCAGCGTAAATTATAATAATGCGAAACAATAATTTCTTTTGTCGTGGGAATTCTAATCACTATAATAACATAAACTTAAAATTGGCACCATGTCGAAATTTTTTAAAGCGAAATTAAAATTATAAAAAATGAACAAAGATGTGCAAAATTAGTCAAAGTCAAGTACCAACGTGCTTGGTACGCGAGATTGGTGCAAATTGCCGGTACACACCCTCAAATTACATTATAATACCTTAAGCCGAACATTTATCTCGGGAACATACACCATTAGATAATTTAAGCCGGGGCGTTGAGATCACGATAAAAAGTCGGCGCCGTGGATACAATGATTCGCGAGGCGGTATATCTTCATCAACTGTATGCAGGAACCGAGTGGCAGGATAGCGCGCAACCTTCGGCAACCTTCGAACTCACCGGGTTCATGAAACCCTGCTAGACGGATGATCCTGCCCAGGACCGCCAGTGTACAAAAATAAAAATCCGACTAACAACTTAGAAAAGGTTTCTTAAACAAGGCGTTAGTAATAACATAAATTAGAAAAAAAACTTGTAGTCGTATATCTTGATCTCATTGTTTGGAGCGACAACTGTTGAAAGATAACCTAACAGTGATCCAGCGGAAGATCGATGGAAGTTTTCTGTTCTTAAGAAAGTTTTCTGTAATCATGACATAAAACTGTATTTTAGGATCAGAATGTTTAGTTGTCATATTTATTTATTTTTCTGGAGACATGGATAGCTGAATACTATACCAAGCATTTCCGTAATTTCTGTGGAAGTCATGTATCAGCTTTGGAAATGTTAATCTATGGACCCATTTTCAATATACTCCGGACAGAAAGAATTACCAAAGTGATACATATTAAAATAAGACGTTTCCAATTCAAATTGTTAGGAGCGACAAGTACTTGTAATCTTGAGAGTTCTGATGGGAAATCTTGTGGAGAAAGATATCACACGTGAGAGTACAGTTTTGCTGCTTTTTCTGAGCTGCAGTTGCTGTCTGATGTTGGCGAACTTCCTAGGTACGTGAGACACCAAAATCAAAAGTTTAAAAAAATCTACTAATAAAATTTCTTCCAGTTCTAATAGAAATCACATGCATGAACCCTCAAGTAAGACGATAGATCAAACCTATAAATGTCATACACGCCAATGAATTCGTGAGAAAAGAGCATCAATAACTAGAATCAAATTTTAGTTTTGGATCTTCACGAACTTGGCTCCAAATTATTAAAACAATCTTAACGAGCCTTTCTTAGGTTTTCAGTATAATCAGCTCTACTTATTGAGTCGGATCGGGTTGTAAGAATTTGCTACCTTGACAAAAGTAAATATATTTCAATCCAAGCTTTAAAGGCAACTGAATTACCGGCCCTTAATCATGTGCATTGCGCTTGGCTAAGCTTGTATTCCATTTTAATTGTATTCCACGAATGAATCAGTAATAAAGACCACCGAAATAAGTAATCGCCTGCGCAGCTGCAAATTCAAGAGGGCGCCTCTTAGTTCTACAGCCCGCCCGTAAGCACCGCAGACATCGCACATAAGGATGCGCCGCCCCTGTTCCTGCCTCCTACCAAAGATCAAACGTACTGAACCCATAGAGGAACAAGCCACCACTTTGCTATGCTAGATTCCTGGTACTTTCAGTGGAATCTCCAACGTTACAAATACAAATAATGACTAAGCAGTTTTTAAGGAAAATGAAGAAGTGAAGTGTATTAAATACTGTCAGTACCTACAAAGCCTTTTATTCTATGTAACATGTCTTGCCAAGTAACCTGTCTATATTTTCACAATAATCCATACATCACTTGCAATCCGATTGTTCACACGCTTTTTATTTTATAAATCTCATAAAAACGCGTCTTTTTGCAATATCATTACAAGTATTAAAAAATGTTGAAGTTGAATAAAACAATGTATATATTTTCTATATATAATGTGTGTACATTATTTATTTTAGTTATTTAGGAATAAGAATTGCACGGGTAAAGTATAAAAATATTTTTATCTATCATCTTTGAATAATTTACGATTTTTTTGGTTTATTGTGTGTTCTACTTCACATGAAATTCGACTGCCCAGAATGTGTGGAACTCTAACATCTCATTTGAGGGAATGACGAGAAGCCTAGAGAAATAATGGGAAGTAGAAAGGTAAGAGGTGGGTTCGGAATTACTAGTGAACTTAGATCTCGTAAGGTAGTTACGGTTATTGACGTTTCAATACGTTTCAACGTAAAATAACACATATTTTTGCGCCAGGATGGGTTTGAACCCGCGATCTTCTAGTCCGAAGTCAAGAAGAGGGATCGCTCTTTCTCAGGGGTCGTCTGAATAAAATGTTATTTTATTAGTTAATTCAATCGTATGCCCGTGAAAAATCACGCAGCAATATAATTGGAGGATTTGTAAAGCTAAATGTATTTAATAAACGAAATATTTTCTTCAGAATTGTCTCTTAAAAGTAGAAATTTACATACCAAATGTTAGGATTAGGTAGGTAAATTTAGTCCAGCGAGTTACATTTATAAAAATATAACACACATTATATTCATATTAATCGAACAAAAAATGTAGCACCGCTCATAAAAGGCAGAGCCATTCAAATTATATTTTTATTTTTATTCAAGCTACCATATTATGAAATAATTCTATAATCATACAAAATATAATGATTATTTTAGGTAAATATATTGTATTTCTTAGTCCTCTTCACTAGAGGTTCCTGTGCCGAGGTGGAATAAAATTGTTTAATTATAATATTTAATTAAATGAAGACAATATTAGCGAAACTCAATCAAAATCTGAAGACAGAAAAATCAACCTTAGCTCAATCGGTAGAGCAATTGGCCATGAATGCTAAGGTATCTGGGTTCGAGTCCCAGTGGAACCAATATCTTTTTCTGATTTTTCTGACTTCAGATTTTGATTGAGTTTCGCTAATATTGTCTTTATTTAATTAAATATTATAATTTGAGTTTTTACTCATAAAGTTAAAAAAAATAATAAAAAAAAGTTTAATTATAATTATTATAAGCAATAATTATTTGCCTGAAACACTCATCAACATTGAAAAAATCTTCCGAGAAAAGATAAATGCCGCCGACGGGACTTGAACCCGCGTCCTTTTGATATCCGGTCAACTACTCTACCAACTGAGCTACGTCGGCTTATCTCCCACCCGCCAAATAATTCAATATATACTAGTGTTTCATTCAACAATTACTGCTTATTACATTTTTTCACCTGAAAACAACCAACTTTATTTTTTGTGAGAAATGCATTATAAGTGCTTACTCTCACACTAGATGGCGTCGAGACAAATTATGTCTACATTTTTTGGTGGAATACTTTAACTTGTTAAATCAATTAAAACAAAAAGTAATTAAATTAAACCAATTAAAAATAAAAAGTTTAATTATAGTTTATTTGTCTTCTATGACGTTTTTAGTGTCTTCATTGGGGTGTTTTCGTTGACCTCTTTCAGCCATATTTTTATTCTTGATTTGCACTCATTAATTTATTAAATTAGTTTTATGTCTTGGAAAAGAATGTAATGGAGTTTTGTTGCAAAATAAGTGTAGTTTCTTTGTCCGAATATGATTTTATAACTTGGAGTGTTTTTTATGTCATTTTTATTCAATCTAGTGTGATGGATATGTGGTCTAGTAGAGGGTTCAGTATTTTTGAATAGCTTCAATAATATATTTATGGCATATATTCGTTGTACATTTGGTACGTCAAAGCTATTGAAAATTTCAATCGAAGGCGTTCTAATAGGTACTTTCAGTATGGTCTTTATGATTCCTTTTTGATTTGTTTTCAGGTTGCGTGTGTATTTATATGTAGTAGAGCCCCATTCTATAATTCCATATTCAATTCGAGAATGACATAAAGCGTAGTAAATCTTCTTCAAATCCTTTTTATTTAGCACATTTCTTAGATTTTTAAAGAAATATACAAGGCTAGTGAGTTTTTCAGTAATATACCTTTGATGTGTACTCGTATTATATATATGAAAGGACGGTTAAGGTTTGTCCACTGGACCTAGTTCAGTGAAACCTTTCGCTTTGCTTCAGTGAAGTATCCTAACCATATTAACTCATTTAAGCATCTGTCAAACATTTGAACAATATAAAAGCTCATTTCGGAGAAAGAATATTTTTAACTCTAAAAACAGTACCTACCTACTTTATCTCTTGTCTGATATGTTGTGAAAAGAAGTATAATTATTTCAATCGTCCGGTCAGTGGCTGAGTTGGCATCACGTTTGGGTCCCACCCAGACGTCGCTTGTTAGATTCCTCGGCTAGCTAAGTCCTCCACCACGACACAAAATACATTTTCCACTTACTATGGTGGAAGTAGGAGATTTTTAAATATTGTCAGATTATTCGTAACCCGGGAATGTTTGTCTGCTTTTTTAATATATAATTTTGAAAATTTGTGTTGTGTTCATTGAACTTGAAAAATGTCATTTTTTTAGATTAGCTCCACACAGGAGGCCCTGAGGAAAATAATTTCCATCAGGGCCTATCTCACCTTAGGGGATGCTGGGTGAAGGGTCAGTGTGTCCGGGAATGACGGACGTATGAATCTATCCTGAATGCAATCGCCTTGCACCGCAGTTGGAGGGATTGCAACTGCAGGAGGCCCTGTGGGAGACGTTTCCAAAAAGGCCTCCCCCAACCAGTCTCTCTCGATCCGGCCCGCTTCAGGAGGTGGGCAGCCGCATCCGCCACAAAACCTACACAAACCTCACCTCATGATCCCGGGCACCCCTGATAAGTTACCAAACTTAACGAACCACTTGGGGTGACCTATGGCAGAGGTGTTGGTAATCCAATAAATGGTTTCCAGGGCGGCAGTACCCATACCCGCCTCTCAAATTGTCACGCATTACGCAGGAATATTTGACATTACTTACCCATGCACCAACAACCGAAATTAGTATGTTTAATAATATAAGGAAGTCTAGTCATTATTGTATTTAAAACAAAGACTAATAATTTTTTTTTTTCAAATAACCTTCAATGCAAAGATCCTAATATTTGCATTTCTACGTAGGCTGGTACCGAGAAGTTCATAAATGCTCTTCTGAAGAGCCGCAACCGCTTTCTCGCGTGTATACAAAAGGCACAAGGAGGACAAATTCACCCACGTGCAAACTTTCAAAAATCCAAATTATTGTCCGTCATATGTTTCCTATGGGCGAAAATTATCATACGACCGGCCTACGCATTGTTACAGAGGCGCCTTGGTAAGGAGATCACACATATTTATCTAATTGTCATATTCAATGCCTAAATTAGAGCATAATTTTTTTTTCACAATAGTATTAGTAATAATAATTCCAGATTGTATGCAGGGATAGTGCAATGTAATAATACATTCCATATTTCGAAATAACAAAATAATAAAAGAAAGGTAAATAAAAGGATGAGGTAAAAAGTAAATAACAACACATGAATTAAAAACGAGTAAGCATGAAATATATGAGAAATTAAACTGAAAAAATATTAAACACCAAAATTAATTGAAGCATCTGTTTACGGAGTAAAGATTACTTATTTATTATTAATTCACCAAATTAATACCTGTGTAATAATAAAATTATTTATTAGAATGCCGCATAAGAGTCCCAATTGCTCCCAACCGTGAGGTGGGAGGAAAACTATGGCATCCCCATTCGGGGTGTGTTGTGAGGCTGAAGATAGTGAGGAGAGGAAGCAGATGGGGAAGAGGAAGGTGGGGGAGTAACTGGCTATTCATTAAAGTCATTAAGGTCTCCAAACCAACGTCATTAAAGTCATTTCAAGCAACGTTTCAATTCTGAACGGTGGTCTTACTCCAGGGCGATAGTGTGAGTGTATCTTCCACTCTGGAATGCGCCGCAAATACATATACGATATATTATTTTTTAATTTATAAATTGTGAAATGACACCAATTTATCAAATAAAATGTCGTTGCGCACGCTGGGTTTGAACTCGTGACCTTAGGAATGCGGGTCGAAAGCCTTACCCCTAGACCACGGAGGTCAATTATAATTCATTACAGCTAAATAAATCTTATAATTTGATCAGCCCTCAAAAATATATAGGAGACTTCGGGTTTTAAATTAAGCTTTTTTCTCAATCTTGCATAATACTTTATTTTTTAATCCGGATTTTCTTTATAATTTGGAAAATTTGGTTTTGTGTGTAGTGTGTAGGTAATCTACTAATAGTTTTAAATTGTTCTCAGAACAGATATTGTCTAGTGTGATGGGTAAAGAAAATGTTCACGAAAAAACAAATTCAAGTATATTTAACGCTGGGTTACAGCAAATGATATCGTGAGATATATATTTTTCCGGTCCTGTATTGAAATTACACTTTTCACGTAGGAGTAAATTTACCGCGTCCATTCGGTTACGACGTCCTTGCGTGGTGCGCTTTGTCTCGACATCGTCTACAATCATAATAGCAACTGCCGTGGACTGGCCTTAATATTATCTGCCAAAATAAAAGCTTAAGAATTAAATGATTTAATGGCCTCCTTTGCACTCAACAATAAGTCATAGATCTTTTAGTCTTCTCATTTCGCAATATGTAATTATATGAGTGTTCAAAAATACACCAAGGACTCTCCTTGTATTGCGAGGGAATAAGTCATTATTACTTTACGGTCTACTTAAATTTTAATATTCTTTGAAAGATTCATCATATTATTAGGGTTTATCTCGTTTTAATAGTCTTCATCCTGTTCTTCTGCTTCAAATGAGTAATAATGTTATGAACAAAATACCATAAATAGTTGTTGAGAGGTATTTTTTAATATTAATCTTAGCGCTATAAAACGGTTGTGTAGAGTTGTTGTGTATTTTGCACTTTTAAAATTATTACCCACGTCGTAATATTATTTTTTTGATATATAATATATTGTGTAATCTGCAGTTAAAAAAGTGTTTTTTTTCTCTCTTTTATTGCATATTATTAAAATATATATTTCAACGCACCGTTACTACTTTTTGTTATCTAAACCTATAAAACTGTATTTGATACCTGTATGCACTAAATCAAAGAAACTGTAAAAATATTTAAAAGCTCATAAGGACGTTGATGATTAACAAAAATTAATTTGTTCACAGTATCCTCCTTGAGACTGAGGATGATACCGTGTTTTTACTTATGACGGCGGAATAACACTTTACCTAAAATATGCGAACACCTCAGCTCTATACAGTTAATACAGTTACTGATTATTTATTAACACATTTTTTTGTATTACTGGAATTAATTTTATCTATGTGAACCTGTTAACATAATTTTATTTAGTCATTCATGTTAACTTATTTGTTCCTAAAAAAAACTAAAAATATTAATTTTGCAGGTTGTGTTTTGAGGTGGTTCCGAATTCTCTTATTTGTTTAGTCAACTTTTCGGACGACAATTCCTCTATACCTATCTATCGTCAGTAATCTGCCAAGACAGTATATAGCAACCAAATTTAAACCTTTCCTCTATAAACAATTCCTCGATAAACAATTCCTCTACAAACAGCAATCTAATATGAGGGCCTCCGTAGTCCAGGAATTCGGCTCTCAACTAAGAATCCGAAGTAAGCGGGTTCAAATCCCGGAGGGTGCAAGTAAATTTTATGTGATTAATTTGTGTTATTTCACAATTAAGAAATTAAAAATAATACATTGAGTATCGCCCTGGTGTAAGACCACTATTCAGAATTGAATTAACTTTACCTGTGTTTGGGGACCAGATCTAAATAGCTAGGCACTCTTTCACTTTCCTCTCTAACTGCCTTCAGCCTCCCAAAATACCCCATTGTCGCACTAGGAGCAGTTGGAACTCTCGTGTGATATTCACAATTAAAAAAAAATCAATACAAATATAACTACTCTGTTTTAGATTTCAAAACACCTACCAAAAACTTTTAACTTAAAAACATCTCATCTTTGCACGCCATTACCGAGAAACAATGTTTATTTTAATGAACTACAATTTATTTTGCTACCAAACATTTTTTTGTGAATAAGAGTAGATTCTTCAACTTCATATTATATTTCGTAATAATTAAGTAGCATTCTTAAATCGTGATGGGTGCAAATTCGTGACTTTACCTGCCTAAACCATCAACCTCAAGTGTCTATTAATTTATTTTTAATGATTCTATCGCATTTGGAAAATTATCACCCGATTCTCCTTTGTTTTTTTATTCACCAACCGCAACAAACACACCAGCTTTTTACATAATAATGGAGAAGAATCATAGCTTATCGTGACAGGTAGCTATTCGTGACTGCACCTGTCTAAACCACGGATAAACGCAAGTTTATCTCCTCGGTGTCAAAATACACTGATTAAATTGAGATGGTAGGTAATTAATGAATGGTCTTATTATTATTTATGGTTTCTCAGAACGATGATTCCTTCCAGACGGTTCAAGGACACTTGGACATCCGAAGACTAATATGACATCATCCGACCTTCTGTCTCGACTCGTTTCCTGCGATTGTGCATGGGAATTATCGCTGGCAGCTAAACTATTAGCTTTATTTACGCTGTTAAATCGTTTATTATAAGCCGAAGTCCATTGATATTCAGAACACAAGTTGGTGAATCACAAAAAGAATGTAATCGAAAGTCAGGAATAACTCAGGATATCTAAATTCAGCTTGGAGTGCAGTATCATTTGTGTGGGAGATTTATAGTATAATAAATCTGCATCATTTTGATTTTTCAGAAAGCAATACACGAATAAAACATAGTATTTCTTTCTGCCAAGAACTTCGGCACTGTACGTGCACTTTACACGTACACTTTCACGATTTACGTATGTATATCTACGCAAAACGTGAAAGTAGAATGTAAATTGGCAAAGTTAAAATCCCTGTAATTTTCTTAACAGAAAAAGTCAATAGATGTCGCGTATTAAAAATAAAATGGATAAATATTTATCCAGACACTATCTAGATAGCATTTCGTTCGGGTTGAATCTTGCAATCATACATAAAAGACAGCAGCCAATAATATGTGCGTTAAGAAAATGAAGATAGTGTTGGTAGTTCTTAGTCGAAGTATGATACAGTTAAAAGTGACCGAATTGGAAATGGGTTACATAGCTCAATCGGTAGAGCATTGGCCATGTAAGCTAAGGTATCTGGGTTCGAGCCCCAGTGGAACCAATATCTTTTTCTGATTTTTCTATCTTCAGATTTTGATTGAGTTTCGCTAATATTGTCTTCTTTTAATTAAAATGAAATGTATCTCCTATATCAGAATATTTATTTCCGAGAATGTGATGTCTCGGAATGGAGGAGTTTTGGTAAGAGAGTGTCCTGGTGTTGTTAAAGTAAAAGGGTAGTAAATGTCGGAAAGATCTTTTGGGAATATGGATGTTGATTAATTGAAGTAATCCATGACAGTAAATTTTGTAATGTATTTTATGTAACAATTTTAAATCTGTGGTAATTCTTCTTTCTGAAAACTTTAATAAATTTCGGAGAATACTTTACAATTTTTTTATAACGAGGGAATTTTATATAATTACCGTTTCGGCGTAGCAAATGTATAGATATTATCTTCGAAAATAACATATAGGTACTTTATTTATTTATTTATTTATTTATTTATTTACGGACTTACGTCCAATTTACAACATAGTATAACGAAAAATTGGGAATGTACATTGTAAGGGTGAAAATGGTACATGAGAGCAAAGACAAACAGAAAATAGAAGTGTCAAGTCAAGTCAAGATTTTGCAAAAATTACAGTAAATATAAAATATCATCATTTATTTAAAGAGCGACAGAATTCATTCAAGCTTATACCAAAAAAATCAAGGTCTTGACGTGAGTTGACCATTCTACACATTCTGGACAGTGGTGAGTTGTAACCATAATTAGTGGAGTGCTGATTGAGGAAGAGTAGGTCTTTATTTCTGAGTCTACGAGAAGGTATATTGAATGGAATGAGTTGTAGTAATGTAGGTGAATCGATTATGCAGTTAATAATTTTGAAGAAACAGATGAGATCGGATTTTTTCCGACGGTCTTCTAAAGGAGAAAGGTTTAGAGTTTTTTCAATTTCAGCATACGAATAATTGCCTCGCTCTAATCCTAGCCTCCTAGCAATCCCTTTTAGGAACCTATGTTGAACGGATTCAATATGACGAATATGGACAGAATAAAAAGGAGACCATATAACACAAGCATATTCAAGATGGGGGCGAACCAAGGAGCAGTAAAGAGTTCTTAAGGTATTTATGTTTTTGAAGTCGGAAGTGATTCTAGTGATGAAACCAAGTAGTTTGAGAGATTTATTAATAATCACATTTAAATGTTCCCGAAAAGAAAGCTTGCTATCAAGAATGACACCAAGGTCTTTAATATATTGAACAGTTGTTAGGCAATTATTATTTAGTTTGTATTCGAAAACGATCGGATTTTTAGATCTGTAGAAGGACATAATTTTGCACTTATCGACATTTAGTTCCTTTTTTTAGGTACTTTTTTAGAAACTTAAAAACTCAGAGTGTAGTCAGTGTTGAAGAGAAATATGTTATAAAACGATAGAAATTCGGAAGCTGGTCACATTAATGTAAACCAATATTGAAAAAGTAAATTGGTTTTATTAAAACCCCTCTTTTTTTCGCTCGCCTTTTACATGAAAAAAAAATCGGATAGGTAACCTAATTTCTTCCTATTCTTACTGATGAGAGCTTATCCAGTACATTTTATATCATTGCCCTTCGCAGACACTTTCCTAATGGCGATTTCATGTAGATATTGGTTTAGTACCATCCTTTAACAATACTCCAGTCTTCGTGTTAAAACACTTATCTGCTCCGGGCCTAAAAGAGGATATCTTATTCGCTGAAAACCATCGTCAACTTCGGAAAGTAATACAATTTATCATGAGTTTAGGTGTTAAGAATGATCACATCGTTATTATTATAAGAATGAGCAAATCTCAAAGCCGCTTTGTAGGTATCCAGGACCATACAGCATAGAAATTATATTTTATACACTTAGGAAAATAACTCATCTTCAAAATCAAGAGGAAAATATGTTAATAATATTGGAATGATCTTGATGCGATTTGAGATTTTAAAAAAAGTAGATATTATCTAACTTGTTTTTGATGGATTATTTCTTGTGGAGCTTCCTCCTTCTTTAGCCATAGTTTCGCACAGTGCTACAGTGTCCAGTGGAATGATACAGGTTCTTTAAAATCTTTAAAGAAATTTGTAAAAGTTTTTTTTTTAATTCTTGTAAATAAAGCACAAGAGTCTTAATTTATCCCAACCATCTGGGGCCAGTGAGACTATGATCACGGATGACATCCGTGATTGAGTTACATCGTTCGCTGACGACTGAAATGGGGAAGATGAAGGTGTGGAAGTACCGGGCTCTTCAGATCGCTTCATTAAACACTGCTAAAGTCATTTCAAGCAATGTTACACTTCTGAATGGTGGTCTTACACCAAGGCGATACGGAGAGCATCTTCCATTCTGGAACGTGCCGCAAATACATTACATATATTGTTTTAAATTAATAAATTGTGAAAATAACACAAATTAATCAAATAATATTTAATAAAATAAAATACTGTTTTGTTTAAAACCACGAGTTTTATTAATTTTTTGAACCGACCGGTTTCGCTTTACTCAAGCATCATCAGGGTACAAATTAATACTACTACTGTACCCTGATGATGCTTGAGTAAAGCGAAACCGGTCGGTTCAAAAAATTAATAAAACTCGTGGTTTTAAACAAAACAGTATTTTATTTTATTAAATATGTCAAACCACAAAGTGATTGCTTTCTACAATAATACAAATAATATTTAATTAAATCAATATTAGTGAAACTCAATCGAAAATCTTAAAACAACCTCATATCAACCCAATGTCAACTGTTAAACAACCATTAACGTTTGGTAAATGGTTGTTGATCTGTAGTACAAAATTTAAATAAAACACGTTTAGGAAGGAGGATAGTGCGGACGAAACTGTGTATATGTGTACTTGTTATTTTTAGACATGTATTCAAATTAAAATATACATATCTTCAAAAAAATGCAATTATCCAAATTTACAAAGATAATATCATCAAAAAATTTGAAACCTACCAATCAAAAAGATATCAAGACAACATCAAAATACCAAAATTTAATGCCAAACTAATGCAAAACAATTATATCTACTTAGGAATAAAGTATTTCAACAACCTTCCAATTGAAATAAAAAAAAACCAAAGACATCAATAAACTGAAACTCAAACTGAAACTACACTTCATCAGGAATAATTAAAACTAAATAATTACCTGTTTTTCTCTTTCTTTCCATTTATTATAAATTATATTCATCTCTATTTTATTTAGATTTTTCGAATTTCGTACCGTATCCTAGTATGTACACCTACACATATTGATGATCCAGAAGTCTCAATTGTTCGTATTATATACTTACCTTTTGCATAATGTTATTCTATTTCTGTTATAATTAGTGTAACTCGCTCATCAAGCACAAGAACTAGCTTCTTCTTTGATGAGATTGCAATTTTAAATAATTTCTGTACCAATATGTAATTTATGTAACACCTTTGTACACTTATATATCTATATTTAATAAAAAAAAAATAAAAAATATATATATATATATTATTCAATTTTTATAAGAAAAACTTTCTGTTTATACTTTTTTTGAAGGTTATTCCCATCAGTGAAATATATCATATTAGAATAAGTTAACAATAATAATCTAAACGAAAATATGAAAGAGAACAAGACACAGAAAAACAGAAAAAGACAATTGTCGCAACTGGGACTCGAACCCAGACCTCTCCGTCTAACCGGGACGAGCGCGTTAACCAATTTCGCTATTGCCACCTTCTGTCAAAGCCGTCATATTTGTCAATCGATTGACAAATATGACGGCTTTGGCAGAAGGTGGAAATAGTAAAATATACATATTATTGACTGAATGTATCGAAATCCTGTCCTAACGCGACCGTATTGCATTTCGTCTCTTCGTTAATTTGTTTCTAAGTTCCGCCTCCAGTTCAAGACGGTGAACGTTTTAATGTTTAGATGACGGATTATTGTTTCAAGTGTGAAATGGTTGTTTTTATTTGGAAAAACAAGGAAAATTCCCCTAGGAAAATTGTATTGATATATTGACATTTTTTTGGACGATGTTGATTTATCATGAGACAAAATTAGAGACATACTTTTTGGACGAGAGTTATACTGTTAACAAAGCTGCTAATTGTATAAAATACATGTTACTTAAATATTTTGTTTGAATTGTGATCACAAATAGTCATCTTATCATTCATTATTAGAAGCAGTTCCCTGGTAATAAAAACCAACGAATCCAAATAGCGTGACTTAACAATGAAGGGTTACGTCTTGCTTTACCTATAGTGATGTCATTGATTTGGCAAGATGTGGGTTATTCATTGTTTAACAGTCGAATGTTGTTCATCCTATGAAGTAAGTGTACGAGCAAGTAGCTAATAAGTGTTTATGTAGATATTTACACTTGTTATTCTGAAAGCGTTAATTTTGTCTATATTGATAATGGACACATGAGAAAATGCCTTTAAATAATATCATTCTGACGTTTGCCTTAATAGGACAAATATTTAGAAGGTTGTAGGTGTTGAAGGTTTGTAGGGAAGATTGAAAGGATTGTTATTTTACTTAGATTCATGTAAAAGGATCTGAACAAGCATTTGTTACCCAAAGGGAAATTTTAACCATTTTGTTTTGTCAACTCTTGAAAATATATTATAAATTAATTATTAACTGTTTTTGTGTAAAAAATATATTAATATAATATATATAGGTTTAAAATTTTGGATTCTTACTAAAAACTATGGTCTTTATAAGAATCAATAAAAAAATCTGTGGTTGATAAGTTTATATCAAGGTTAATATATTTTGAACTCACAGAAAAAAATAAGGTATCAATTGAAAAATCTGCAATAAGTAGCATTTGTACGTTAGTATCAAGTTATAATGATTTTCCACAAATGCTGCTTTTTTGCAAAACGTCCCCGTGCCCGCCTCGTTTCCCTCCCGCTATCGTAGAACTCGGATTATTTAAAAAAATATATTTATATTAAACTTAATAATGTTTCGTACTGTTTTCAAAGTTCTAAGCTCTTTTCACTTTTTGTTAGTAAAAAACTAATTAGATGTCTAAAATAAAGAAAAGTCAGAAAATTTTGGAAAAGCTTTGACGTTTTTTTTTAATGATTTAATCATTTTCTTCCCTTACTATTTCTTCCTCCCATTTTTATCGCCAGAATCTCTATTAAAATCAACTACCTAGCATCTCAGATTTGTGTGTAACATAGTTTGGGAAATTCTGGAATAACATTACAAACCGCAAAGCACTTTCGATGTTTATAGCGCTAACGAAAAACACACAACTCTACCGTAGTTCTTGTTGTTGTTCAATCAGCATTCGTTAATTGATTATGAAATTTCAGTTACGCTTAACTTCTACGTAAGTAGGTATTTTTCACAAGGTTCAGATTTACTTTTTCAATTTACAGTCATTTTCGTACTAGATGGCAAAGCTTGGAAAGAGTTCCAACTTCTCAAAATCAGTACACGTTGTATTTTTTTGTATTTTTAAAATTCTTTTCTATTTTTTTAGCTACCCATATATTGTTATATTGTCTAATTTTGTTGTTATTGTTTCTACTGTTATTTTGTCTATTTTGTTTGTTATTGTTTCGAAATATGCAATGTACACATTGCAATAGGTACCTCTGCAAACATTCGGGATTAAACTATTATAATTATTGCATAATATTGTCATCATCATCATAGTGCTTGTTCATCATCATCATCATCATCAGCATATTTGTCGTTCATCATCATCAACGTGCGTGTTCATCATCTTCATCATCATCATCAGCATAGTGTTTGTTCATCATCAGCATAGTGTTTGTTCATCATCATCATAGTGTGTGTTCATCATCATCACAATCATTATTATTTTTGAAGTATTATTATAACAGCGGCATACGGGAGATGAAGGTTGAAAGGTACGTGGCTACACAGATTTGGTTACCAAGCACGGGTAAAGCCATTTCAAAATTAAAGAAATATGTGTCGAAATCTAATATTTAGGCCTGTAATTGGATCACGAAACCCTCCTTGGGTTATTCTAAAGTTATTTGAAATTCTGAGTGAATTGAGCAGTTCTTGAGTTATTCTAAAGTTATTCAAAATTCTGTGTGAATTGAGCACTTCTTGAGTTATTCTAAATTCTAAGTGCTTATGTTTTTAATTTAATTTATTTACGAGAAATAACCAACCAAAATTAAACAACCCTAAAAAATATATTGTTTTAACCCTAAACAAACAAACACCCAAAATAGGAAACAGTTGACACTACAAATTGACAATAATTCTTTTTCAGGAAGTGGCAGGTAACCAATAAATAGTTAGATTTCTGAAAGAGGAATCTGACAATCAGAGAGTGTCAATAATCCTCGGATTCTCAGAACTGCTGTCAGTTGACCACTCAATTACATTTAGAAATTCATCCACGTCCCATGGGACAGTGATGCGGTGAGGAGTTTGCACTTTTACCAGGAAGTTTCCCCGGTAGGAATACTAAACAACCGCAGGAGTAAGTGCCATTATGCGTATAATTTAAATTGTTAGATTGCTGCCACAATTCTGCGGTTATATTGTTAGGTTAACCAACCAACCGGTTTCAAAGTTGTACGCGTAGGTAACTACTAACTGTATATAAATGATAAATTTATTATTAATACAGTTGTTTTCATATTTTTTGTTCGCTTCTACATTCCATGGTTTAGGGACTCTTTATTTATTTTTTTAGTAAAAAATTATACATTTATATGGGTACATAATTTATTAAATGTTTTGACTGCCCAACTAGGAGGATTCCCGTTTTAGGACAGTCAAATTAGGATGGGTACGGACATATTATGGAACATGACTTGTACAAAAAAAGAAGGAAAATTGAGGAAATAAAAGAACAGAAAGAATACAAAATAACATTAAAAAATTTAAAACATAGTAACTTTTATTTGCTTAACATAGTTATAAAAATAATATTAATTTAAAAAAAGCTACATAGGTACTTCTTACGAGTGGTTTGACGGCCTCCGCGGTCCAGGGGCAAGGCTCTCGTCTATCGATCGGGAGGTCGATATTTCACAATTTAATTATTTAGACATAATACATAGTATATTTGCGGCACATTCCAGAGTGGAAGATACTCTCAGTATCGGACCATCATTCAGAATTGAAATGTCGCTTGAAATGGTTTTAGCCCTGTTTTGGTAACTAGATCTGTATAGTCAGGTAATTTTCCATCTTCCTCTTCCCCATATCCTTCCCATCTCCATTACTTTCAGTCTCACAATATACCCCAATTGGGGATGGCAAAGTCTCATTGGTTCCAGGCGTTCCACTATTATTCAATAAATTTAGTTACGACTATTGTAAGGCATTCACACTTTAAAAAAAAATGCTACTATCATTATAATCGAAAAACGTTGCTTGTGAAATGATGGAGGACTTAGCTAGCAGATATTGAACCCACGACGCCGCAGTGGAAACTTGGGAACCCAACTTCACGCTTTATCTGTGTACATACGGATTTATTTTATTTTAAAGTCAACTGGGACTTTTGGACATAACCAGTCTCCAGGACATTTGGAATGAGAAGTCAATTTGGAACGTGGCAACATATTAATAGATATTAACTAAAAGTTTGTAGACTTGACTCCATAACGTAGTGGTCAACGCAATTGAGTCGAAGAGGCAATTTGTTCTTGGTTGTAATGTCGTTTAAAGTAAAAATTCGGCCGTAATGTTGCGTTGTTATTTGTAATTTTATTGTAAACTGTACCTATTATCATCACAGAAGTTCCTAGTGAGACAGGCATAGCATATCTCCAATTGTAATAGAATTAATAAAGATGAATAATCATAAAAAAATAAAAAAGGTTTGTTGTCACCAGCAAAAATGATAAAATTTGCAAACCGTTCATGAACTGTGATTTGCAATATTGTCTTCAAAAACGTCTGTAACCACATCGATATAATTCAATGATATTGATTTTAGATGCACCCTATTTTTGATAGTGTTTATTAGACAGCATTAACAATAAATTAATCGAAGAAATGACAAATCATATTATACAAATTGATAAATTTTAGTAACATTAAAGGCGCTTCCTAGTCCCTTTTTCTATGCTTTCCCATTTGGGGGCATAACGGGTAGTTTTTCTTCCAATTTATACCCCCCTCCCAGGTGAGATAAATTTGGGCCAGATCGTATATTTTTTTCAAGTAACGTGAAATTTCGCTGGACCCCTCCTTTTGAGCTCACGTAATTAATGTATGCCCCCTTTTTACATAATTTGGTTCTCGCAGTATGCCCTGAGAAAATAAAAAAATCAGGACCTGTGTCATCTTTGGGATGCTGTGTGGATGGTCTATTGGTAAATAGAAGGAGAGGAAGTTCTGGGAAAGAAAAATAGGTATAGAGGTGTGGGTAGAAATCTGGGATTAAATGTGTCCAGGAGTGACGACGTGAGAATCCATCCCTTCCACTGCGGTACAAGGCGATGGGGAGAGAGGTCAAAAGGCCTACCTCACCAGACTCTCCGGATTCGGCCCGCCTCGAAGTAGGTATACAAAGGCATCCGCCGCTAACACCTAGATACAATTCAGCCTTTGAACCCGGGCATCCCTTCTAAGTCACCAAACGTAGCGAAGCATTCGGGGTGACCTATGGCAGGGGTGGTAATGGTCCAATAAACAGTTCCCGGGGCGACTGCATCCTCCCAAATTGAATATGATAACAAGTTTCATTTGCATCTCCGCTACAAAATCCGACGCTGAGCGACACTGGTAATCAATAATTACTATAATAAAATATAATAATAGTATGTTCCTGTTCCTACCCACAATTTATAATAATAAGCAGAACAGCGTATCATTTGTGTGGGATATTTTCAGAATAAATTCAATGGACGTATTAGAATAACCGCGTCATTATAATTTGACTTATTACGTACGTTTTCTTTATGCTGAGAAATATAATTGTAATTACATTGACATCACCATTCGTGAACTAAGCCTTCAACTCAAATTAAAGTCCGTACATAATTATAAAAATCACTATTATTCAATAAAATCATCCATAACGATAATCATTAACCGGTAGGTAGGCATATTTAATAAACTCATAACATCGCGACGTGATAATATCATATTAATAATACGATTCAATTTCATTAATAAAAACCGACAATCGTAAAGATGAATTTATTATAATTTTAATGTAATTGCAAATTTTTAGTCAATACACATTATTGATAGCTTCGGAATTAAAATAAATTTAAAAAAAAAACAGGTGTATTTTTCATTGCTTGATTAGGCGTATACCTTTATCTCGTTTATGTATTAAAATAATAATTACTTTGAGTGGTCAATAAAAAGTAAATGTTTGAAATGAAGGACGTATAATAATTATTATTTAACGTGCAATAATGCAATTGTTTCACATGCCGCTTTAAATCAAGATTTTAATCAATTATATTTATTCGTACCCGTAAAGAGTTAGTACCTACTAGTTTGTACTAGATTTACTAGTAAAATTTGTAGTAGTAGAGCGAATGAACGAAGAAACGAATGTAAGGGGAATATATGACTATGAATGGTAGAAGAAGTCGGGAAGAAGACATGGTACGATCAAGTAAATCAGATACTTGAGTCGGACCATGTCAAGAGTCAGAATAATAAAAGAGAATGTATGAGACGTTGTAGACCGGTACGTAAGGCCGAGTTGTTTGGCAGTTCGTCCTCTCTGCCTACCCCTGCGGAAAAAAAAGTTTTTATCGTTTGTATTCTTTATATAATTTTCAGAAATAATTTAAGAAAAAAAAACGTATTTAGTAATTGCTCAAACTCATATTCCATTTTAAAGTTCAATAATAATTCTTAGGTAAAATAGTTCTGTATACAATTTTTTTCTCAGTTTTCTGGCTGAAATTTTTAGGTTATTACACTATTTCATAGCTCGTATTAATTATGTATCCATGTTGCTTGTTTTATATTTTCATTTGTCCAATAAAAGTAAACTATGGAAAGAAAAACCGGTTTCCGGATCCTGATATTGTTATGGTAGGGTTGGAGTAACATTTAACTAATTTAACACAAAAAAGAATTGAGAAATAGTTATTATCTCTCTTCTGAACATTTTGAAACGATACACGTCCTCCATATATAACCGATTTTCCGGACAAAACACGTTCAACTTTCGTACTGTTATGACGAATTTAGCTGTCTTCCTTTGTAACTCTTGTATATTCTTCAATTACCTGTATCAAGTGTGTTTAGTCCATTTAAAAATCCATGTACTGTTCATTGATCTTCGTGTTTTTGTGTAAAAATAATTTTCCTTTAGATGTATAATGTTGTCCTTCCCGAAATGAGTTTTTTTAAACTCATTGGGAATAATGTATTATAAATGTTATGTAATAATTTTGTAATATATTATCTCTAAAAAAAAAAAAAACAAGTTTTTATTTCTTATTTCGATTAGGGATTATCTTTTCTCACGCAGATACCTACATAGCTAAAAACTACAAGGCGCCTTAAAAAGTAAAACATGCTTGCATATCCATTTCAAAAGTTGTCAAGATGAAAGATAAAAGTAACAACCAAAGATTCACCATCGTAATACAGTGTTTTTTATTCGTTCTTCAATCTGTTTTACATGGCGATATTTATTGCCCATAAAAATCGTGTCTCATCATCTGAATTGCCAAACTGAAATTGGTGCGGTGTTGTTCCCAATACAATACAAGACGTGTATAACATGTTTAATATGTTCCTACAAGACGAGTACAACATGTACATGTTATCACCTACAATCTTCACCCCTCCGCCTTAAGGGTGACTGGCATAATATCGCATCTCGTCTGCTGTGTATAAAAAACATGTATCAAACCCTCACATATTTGGACATACATGCAATGGGTTCAAAAGTTGATCCGTATTGCATATTCTCACACCTTTACATTAGCGAAAGCATTACACATATCGTAGTATGTTCACCGATAAGAAAACATAGTAAAATCAAATAAAATAATATGTTAACTAGAAGTAAAATAAGAAATATCTATAACTTCATTGATGATTCAGAAAATGCCTATTGATTAATAATTTTATTTCAAATGTAGGCTGATTTTTTTTAAATTGGGTTAATACAAAGTTACCTAATCTTTTAATTTTAATGAGATTTGCTTACCAAAGACTTGGTAGTTTTTAAAAGTTTTAGCATGTATCCAAAAATATTTATTTTTATATTACATACTTACGTGCATTACGTCGATGTACGTTATTTAACATATATTTTGTATTTATTAAGCCCCTAAAAATGTCGTTAAAAAATAAATAAAAAAACAGCGTCTAATTCCAGAAAAAAAAATTATTCAGAAGAAATAACAAGACTTGAATAAAAAAAATGTATTGTACGAGTATGAAGGTTGAATGCTCCCCAAATAAACCTTGCATTTTTCCATCGAAGTAATTATATTTAAAATCACTTTTTTTATATAGCGCAACGTAGTTTTAAAAAAAACTGTTTATCACTAAAAGACTAAAATTTTCATATTTCGCATTGTAAATAACTAAATGCATAACATTTCTCTGTATATAAATAATTTTATGATAATTTCAGGTTTAGTAGCTTCATATAAGTATTTTTGGGCAGCTCTTTGTACATTCCAGTAAAATTGGTACAGCGCCAATGAGGTGATTTTCGAAACGAAGCTCTTCAAAAAAAAAAAATATTTTTACGTAGTTAATGCCGAAAAACTACAAAAATATAAAAAATATTTATTAATTATATTTTTTAAGTCGTTTTCAGTGAACATAGTATGTGCAAAAATACATTCAATATGTATAATAATGTAGGTAGATACAAATAATGTAAAAATAAATGTCAATGTCATCGTGACTTGCACACCATTTACAGCGCTGCAAAAAACCCAGCAAGACAAAAGTCGCACCTTCACACGGTGTATGTATCAGTTAAAAAAACTCAGTAAGTAGTTACCTATTGCTTAGTTACGTACGATTTCTGGATCTCCTGCAGTTTCTATAATTAATTCGATCGATACAGATACAGGTACCTACTTAT
The DNA here is from genome assembly GCA_917563855.2 of Limnephilus lunatus. Taxonomy (NCBI): domain Eukaryota; kingdom Metazoa; phylum Arthropoda; class Insecta; order Trichoptera; family Limnephilidae; genus Limnephilus; species Limnephilus lunatus. Next base: position 68,235,440 of record OU830598.1, on the reverse strand, counting down.
TACGGCAATTACGTTGCGTTTTTTCACCATAACAGAATGCTAAATTGCAACATTTGATCTCGAGTCATCATCGTCCGGCACTGAAGGGGCAAAGAGATGGAGGTGTGTTGTGGGAGTGTTCGTCTGCCCACAGTAAGGTCAAGTTGAGGGAGGGGGAGAGGGGGGGGAGGGGGGAGGGGGAAGAGGGGGAGGGGGAGTGCGGTTAGGGAAGGTGGAGGAGACGGAGTGGAAACTCCCCTAATACTATGCGAACGATGCTGGGGGCAAAAGCTAGTATAAACATTTTTTTTACATTTAGACAGCAGGACCTGAGGAAATTAATTTATTTTTCAAATTAACAAAATACTTTGTTTTTACCACTTTTATTGTTTATAAAAACCAACATGTTTCGTGAGCAACGCTCATTTTTTACCCAATATTAAACCTAATTCCTTGTAAATTGTTCCATATTACTCCTCGTCCCCTACTAATTCTCATCTTTTCATTATTACCATTGTCTATGTCAATTATTAAAAAATATTTAATATTAGTATTATTAAAACCCTGAAGAAGTGAGCGTTGCTCACGAAACATGTCGGCTTTTATAAACAATAAAAGTGGTAAAAACAAAGTATTTTATTAATTTGAATTAAATTGGTGCCACCAAATAAGTTTGCTGTGTTAGAAGAATTAATTTCTGTTTCTTCTTTGGGGTGGTGGGTGGAGGGACCTTTTGAGGAGAGTAATGAGTGATCAAGGATCAAAAGCCCCGTGAAATTAAAGACATCAAGAGACGCGTGTGTATGGGGGAGGAAACACAGAGGGCGGCAAATCATTCTACAGCCGAGCTGTTAAATTCAAGTACAATTTGTAGAAACGACCCAATCTCATGTGCAAATGTCAACCATATACAAAATATTGGGATAGTGATTTTATATTAGATACTAAGAAATGTTATCCATTCTTTTAGTGAAAACATATTGAATGCTTATCAAACAGTGAAGTTTCCGCTATGAATAAATGCAAAATTTTAAAACGCCGACAATCAATTTCGTTCACCTGTCGTAAACCTAGGGGTCGTAGCACCTATTTTCGAGTTCTATTCTTCCAATCCTCCAGCTAAGTCCTCCATCATTACACAAGCAACTTTTACCGATTCAATATAATAATGGGATTAGGAAGAATTAAAAAGATATCTGGTGTAGATTGAAAATATTTCTCTCACTTTTGAAAAAAAAAATGTCGACAACATTCCAGAAACTGTCTATTCGGTGTAATCTAGTAGGTAGTGAATAGAATGATGTGTAGGAAGGCGCCACTGAAGCGGTCAGAAACGGACGTTTGTTGTGCAATGCTTTGGGTGTTAGTAAGGCCTATCGCTTGTTCATCGGTTGCGTGACTCGTGATGGTGGTCACTACACCTTTCCATTATATCTCTAATGGTAGTCAGTGTTACTCCTTGTCGCTTGCTGCTTTCCTTGGAGATAATACTATCCTTCCTTATTACGCGTCACTTCACGTGTTAGCAGGAAAGCCTGATAGCTGATAGAAACATCAACGTCATTGTTGAATGCTTTCCGGTTGAAGACGATGTTTATTTACCTTAGTGGAAGACTGTTTCGCAAAACATCTCAAAATTGTTGGATAAATTTATCTGGTCAGATGATAACTTAAAAATGATAATCCATAATAGAATGGTTTTTTTAAAGGTCTTTGTCATTCTGTATTTGACAATCCTACGGGAATAATGGGATGGTCGATTACCAGGTAATTAAATAATAAAAACTGGAAATTTTTATGGCACCGTTATGTGAAAAATGGCCTCAAATGCATTAATTTAAACAAATGGGGTAAATATTACACCCCAAATGGTAAAATTACATAGACATATGCAGAATTTAGGAAATAAAATGTTATATTTGGTATATAATGAATAACAAATATTTTATAAACCACTATGTTATATTTGGTTTCCAAAAACCTCGCTCATGCGAAGGTTTAGTTTTATAGCAATAGTGTAGAACAATAAAAATACTGCGCGTCTATATCCCGCTGAGAAATAATATACTGAAATAATAACCTCCCATATTTTTTTTAGATTAGCTCTACATAGGAGACTCTGAGGGAAAAAATTCCCTCAGGGCCTATTATGTCATCTTTGTCGGTGTAGGGTATTGTTAAGCAAAGGAAGAAAGGAGGTTCTGGGAAGGAAAAAGGTATGAGGGGTGGGTAGGAGGGGTGTCAGACGTATTAATCCATCCCTCCTACTGCGGTGCAAGACTCGGTGTCGAGAGAGTCCGGCTGGAAAGGTCTAGATTAGATTTTCCTCTACCAATCTCTCCCGATCCGGCAGCCAAGCAGTAGGTGGGCAAACGCATGCGCAGCCAACACCTAGACAAACCATACCCATAAATCCGGGCACCCCTTCTCTTTTAACCTCATTTGTAACTGATATACCAATATACATCTATAATCTAATTGTGTATTGCTGTGAATATTTTCAATGTTAAGATGAAGCCATACTAAATAATGCAAAATCATACAATATCGTTTGTTTTAGTTTTGAAAATTTGAACGCTTAGAAGTATTATAGATGCTTCAATTAAATACTGCGTGTAGAACAACATACTTTGGCCCTTAAAAATATCGGTCATTTTTTTTAATAAGTCTTTTAATAAGCTTAGAAAAAAACAAAGTATTAGGTCTATAAAAAACATTTTTAACTGAAAACTCTCCTACTTAAAAACACTTTTTCGGATATGGTTTTATTGCATAATGTGGCAAATTCAGTTTCTTATATAATTATCGCGAAAAAAAAATGATATTTACGCCCGAACCTCACAAAATAAAATATAATATGCATTTTCGCGTTGGTATTTTTGACATCACGGCGACAATACGGCAGTCGACGAATTTGTTATATCAAAGTGAACCTTATACCGTCCACCGAAGAACGACTGGCAGCCGCCCCCCTGTCTTCCGTCATTACTCCTCTGAACGGAGCGGAGAGCAGTCGTGTTATGTTCCGCGCCGCTTATTTTCGTGAAATCAATTTAAAAATTCCGTTTTATTGCAATAAACAATGCATAAAAAAGGAATTAATGTTTTTTACAGGCCTTTACGAAATCAACATGTAAAAAAAAATCTCAAATATCTTTTCCAACCTTTCCAAAAGCTTTTTCTCAAGTATTTTTAAACTCCTCCCATAAAAGGGCGTGAATTCCGATTTCGATTTTTTCCTGTACTAGTTGATCGCCTTAAAACACTGTGCACGTATATTTTCAAAAGAAATTTCAATAATATAAATGGATTGGAGAAAGACTATTCCAAAACACTTCAGATGAAATTTTTGATAACCAAATTCTAGAATTTCTTCAGTACCTAGGTACATGAAGGCAGTGGCGTGCACAGAGTTTTTGATCAGGGTAGGCAGTAGGAAAACCGCCAAATTGATTCAAATAAATAAAAAAGAAACTTGCCACAGATGGCTCCCTTCGTACAAGTTTTCGCTAAGTGTACTTGCTGCTGGCTGTAGATGATGTAGGTTTGGATTAGCTAAGCCACTCTAAATATACAAATAATAATAATAATAAATAATTGCTTCATGTATGCGTATTATCACAAGCCAATCAATGGATATCCGAGGTGGCCTTGATAAAAGCAATTGGCGTTGTCTCACTTTCATACTTCAGATAACAACAGATGTCACTGTCGCCACTGATTGGCATTTGCTAATTTGTTCCAGAAAGCACTGCCTGATACTAACAAAAAAACCCCATAGAAGCAAATTCAAAAGACAGTTCTACTCTATGCTTCGTACATTTCGTAAGTATGAAGTTAGCTCTAAGCAGAAATAATTCCTGCTTAGACCGCATTTTAGTGAGGTAGTCGGAGGGCGCGCGTAGTTTTTAGTCACAGTTTATGTCACGTTTGTAGTATGCCGTTTGATGTGGCGGTCGCGTAGTTTTGGTTGCTCAGCTTTGTCGCGCTTATTTTTGAAAGTGTGTATTTATTTTTAGCAATAATTTAATAAATTATAATATTATTTACATGCTTACGTTTTACAAATACGCTAGGGTAGGCAGTGCTTATGTGCCTATATGGAGTGCACGCCCCTACATGAAGGTCAGTCTACACGTCTACAGTCTACCATTGCGTCATCGTTTTTTAGTCTTCCAGCTGTCTTGCTAGCCGTGCTCCTCCGGTGATCACTCCTAAAGCCTGCCTCATAACCTAGCTTGGTCTCCAGAGGCTACCCGAAGCCGAGTCAAGTCCTGGCAACTAGTAAGTTACTAACTATGGACTATGGTATAACACCTCCGCCACGACCGGCTGGCCATAAATCTCCCCTATACGGACACAACCACGAGATAACAATACCAGACGCTGAATCACCGCTGAACGGGGCTGGATTCTGAAATAAGTTGGAATTTTACTTTTATAAAGTTAATACGCTATCTGATTCATCGTTTGAAATGAATCTGCTCAAAAAATAAAGCTTGTTTTTTTGTATGCATTTTGAAATGTACTCGTTTTGTGTGAATAGGTACTACACCAGTCCCAACTGCTCCCAACAGAATGGAGCCAGTGTAACATATCTAAATATGGCTGCCTATTTGAGATATTATGCAGTTAGGCTTAAAGGAGTTGGAATAGGAAATAAATGGATAGGAAGGAGGGTGAGAAGTACCTGGCGATTCAGATCTAATCTTCAACTACAAGATAAGTCATTTCGAGAGACTAATACTTTTCATTGAAGAAGAAGATAACAATAATAATCTAAACGAAAATATTAAAGAGAACAAGACACAGAAAAACAGAAAAAGATAATGGTCGCAACTGGGACTCGAACCCAGACATCTCGTTTAACCGGGACGTGCGCGTTATAATCTTTTGTTATCTTCTTCTTCAATGATATATTACATTGTTTGGAATACCTAAATAAAAATAAAGTTTTTCTTATAAATAATTTACTAATATTCAATTTATTTGTGCATTTTTCATTAAACTTCTTCTTCTTCTTTATGTGCCTTATCAGGTCCCCCGACGTTGGCGATCACTCTTGAAAAGGTCTCTCTGTCTTGCGCTGCCCGGAATAGCTCCTCCACACTTCTAATGCCGGTCCACTCTCGTATGTTTCGCAGCCAAGACATTTGTCTCCTACCAGGCCCTCGGCTACCCTCTGTCTTGCCTTTCAATATTAAATGGAGCAAGTGATACTTCTCCCCTCGAAGTATATGACCCAGATATGAAATTTTCTTGATTTTAATTAATGTAAGCAGTTCCCTATCTGCTCTAGCCCGCCTGAGAATTTCTATGTTGGTGATCATGTCGGTCCATGGGACCTTGAGCATTCTCCGGTGAAGCCACATTTCGAAAGCCTCTAACCTGTTCATGGTATTTATTTTCAAGGTCCATGTTTCACAACCATACAGCAAGACCGACCACACATAACATTTTAGCATTCTCTGCCTTAATTTTAAGCTTATATTGTCATTGCAGAAGAGGGATTTCATTTTTATGAATGCAGTTCTTGCTGCTTCAATTCTGCACCTAATCTCTATATCTGGGTCAAGATTCTCCGTGAGGATACTGCCGAGGTATCTAAATCTCTCCACCTTTTCGACATTACAACCATTTAACTGAATCATTGATCCAGAGTGATCTAGTCGTCCAAAAGTCATCCATTTAGTTTTATTGACGTTGATTGTTAGGCCCAGTTGCTCACCAGCATTATTAACAAGATCTAATAGGTCTTGGAAGTCACTGATACTGTCAGCTAGTAATACAGTATCATCTGCATATCTTATGTTATTAATGACAACTCCGTTGATCTTGAGACCCTTCTGGGTATTACTTAGGGCTCTTTTGAAGACATAGTTGGAATAAAGATTAAATAATAGTGGCGACAGGATACATCCTTGTCGTACTCCACGCTGAATGGCGATTGCATTAGATCTCTCATTCCCATGTCTTATTTCTGCTGTTTGGAACCAATACAGGTTTTTAATGAAATTCTGGTCTTTGGTGTCAACGTTACAATCCGCAAGCATTTTCATTAGGTCAGCATGTTTTACCCTGTCAAATGCCTTTTCGTAGTCAATAAAACAGGCAAAGACTTCCTTTCTTTGGTCACGACACTTTTGCAATAGTACGTCGACAGAAAATAATGCTTCACGCGTACCGAACGCATTTCTGAAGCCAAAATGAGTGTCATCTAAGTCCTGCTCGCACTTATCGCGTATCCTGGCATGTATTATTTTAAGGAATAATTTAAGGACATGACTCATCAAGCTTATTAATCGATAGTCACTGCACTTCTTAGGGTATTGTTTTTTAGGTAATGTCACGAAGGTGGATTTTAGCCAATCTTGGGGTATATTCCCTGTGTCATATATATAGAGTTAAATAACCTCAACAGGTAGTCAACATTTTCATTATCAAAGAGCTTCAACACCTCAACTGGAATATCGTCTGGTCCGCACGCTTTTCTATGTTCTGAAGTCTTTATCGCATGAAGAATTTCTGATTTTAAAATCGATGGTCCATGCAATTGATCGTTAGGAATATTAATGTCAGGTCTAATATCTTTGAATGTATCATGAATATACTTTTCCCATGTTTGTAAAATATCTTTTTCATCCAATATCAATTTATTGGAATCGTCAACTAAACATGATGGAGTAATTCTTCTAGAAGTGCCTGTAATTTCCTTCAATTTTTTGTGAAGTTTAAATGCATTGTGACTACGACTGTACGACTCTAGTTCTTCACACTGTGACTTCATCCATTCTTCTTTGGCTTTTTTAATTTCACATCTAATCGTTCTTTGTAAGTTTTTATATTGTGTCTCATTATGTTTATGTTTACGTCTCTCATCCATTAAGTTCAAAATGTGGTCAGTCATCCAATTCTTTTTTCAAATTTGCTTATCAGCTTTCAAATTTGTATCACAGGTTTCACATATAACTGACTTCAGGTTATCCCACTGTGTTTGTATTTCTATTGATGGATCACGAGGGAGTAGTCTAATATTATCGTTCAAAGTCTGAGATACCTTATTTCTGACCACTTCTTCTTGGAGTTTCGAGATATCCATTTTAATTTTGTTTTTGGGGTTTTTTTTATTTGTTTTAAGCATAAAACAATATCGGCAGTTAACAAAACATGGTCAGAACCAATGTCCGCACCAGGGTACGTGGTGACTCTCTTTACAGAGTTCCTGAATCTATGGTCTACTAACACATAGTCAATTTGGTTCCTGACAATATCATAGATTGTTCCATCCATCATTTCATTAAACGCCAAGATTTATTTGTTTTTAATCAATTCTCACGGTTGTGAAATGGTTTTATTCGGATCAATATATAAAGCAATCAAAGTCATAGTGACGATTTTTTAATTTATTTTTTTTGAAAGACAAACATTCCCAGGTTACGAATAATCTGACAATATTAGAAAATCTTCTACTATCACCACAGTATGCGGAAAATGTTGCTTGCGTCGTGATGGAGGACTTAGCCAGCCGACGATTCGATTACACGCCTTTGACGCCAGGATGGGAACAAACGCGATGCCAACTAAGCCACTGACCGTTCAAAATCCAGTAGTAATGATATGCATATGTACGTTTACTATGACAAAACTAAGTCCTCGCTCTGGACCTGATACTGTAAACATAATCACAAGGCCCCAACAACAATCCTAAAGCAGAAGAAAAATGTCAGCTTCACTTTCATCCGCTGAGGTTTTATTTTTCGCTTTTCTGCTGCCTGGTTTGGATTTTCAAGTGAGCAACCGCCTTCATATATCTGAAGTAAAAACGTCATTCGATATTTTTAACTCAAGGTGATGCACTACTATTATCGTGTATTTTTGGTTTGAAAATTAGATCACTTGAAAATATTTTAGATGCTTTAATTAAATACCTACTGCGAGTAGAATACATGTTTGGCTTTGAAATAATCGAGTATTTTTTTGATTAGTGTTTTTATGAACCCAGATAAATATAATAAATCAGATCTATAAAAACTGCTTTAAATTTAAAAACTCCTACTTTCGAATTCCTTTTCGATTTTGGTTTTATTGTATAATGTGGAAAATTAAATTCTTTTGATAATGACCGTAAAACATTTAAATATTTTTGCCTGAGCTTCACAAAATAAAATTAAATGCTTTTGGACGATATTTTTTTCGTGAACAAAAGAAAACAGGCGGCTGGTGTTAAACGGGAATTTGAACCTTATCGCTATCTACGTAAGGAGTGTTATATTAACATTCCCTGGTTACGGATAACCTGACAATATTTGAAAAACTCCTACTATCACCACAGTAAGCGGAAAAGTTGCTTGTGTCGTGATGGAGGACTCAGAAATTGAGCTCACGACGCCTGGACTGGGAACCTGACGCGATCAGCCACTGATTCAGTTTTGAGAACAGTAGACATCGCGTCCAAAAAAGTATGTTTGTAATTTTCTCTCTTTTGTAATTTAATAAAACAAAACCAAAAGTTTTCTATGAAATCATTAAATTTAGAAGATAAAAAAATTAATATCAACTCTGTATGTTAGTACAACTTGTATATGAATATTTGTCTTGGCCCATTGTCTAATTTATATAATCTATTCTATAATTTATCTATTCCATTTAAAAAACTGAAAATTTAACTAATTTAAAAAAAAAAACTGAAAATATAAATAATTTTAAAAAAATTAATAATGACACTAACTAATTTTAAGAAAACTGGAAATGTAGATAATTTTTAAAAAATGTAACTTACTGTAAGAAATGGCCAAGATCACCCTTAATAAGTGAAAGCTAAATAAACAAAAAATAAAATTAAAAAAAGATTTAAAAAAAAAAAGTATTTAAATATCTAACAACTTAATTGTAATTCATGTGTTTTATGCAATTTTTTTTAAATGTCATTAATTATATAATTTGTCCAAAGAAATGTCACCATGTCAACAATTCACTTTTCAATTTTTTTTCAGTCAGATAAGATAAGTACCTACCGCAATATTGAAAAAAATTTAATAAGAAAGTCCAAATAAACACGATGATTTCACACTTGAAATAACAATCTTTACTAAATTATTAAAACCGACACCATCTTGAAACGAAAATGGAACTTGCAGACTGACAAAATGCAAAACGGTAGAACTAAAACAGGACTTAGCTACTATTTAGATTGTAAATACAAAATATTTTTATGTAGTTAAAAAGAAGGTAGGGACCACATATGAAAAAACCATTAGCTTATTTGTGTTAAATTATTAGACATACCAAATAGCCGTACCAAGAAACGAGATAATCTATTACCTATTGAAAAAAGATGGGTCTTTGGTGTGCAAAAACCCTTAGGGCTTTCTTATGCTTTCTAACAATTTTTCCTCATATGAGATCACCCACCTACTGATCATAATAATGGGAATAGATAACCATAAAATCATAAAAGTTATTATCTTCTGTAATGGCTATGAATAAAAAAATCATTATAGGATACTACGATGTATGTAGTTAAATACAAAAAGCTATTTTGAGTCGTGTACATTTAAAATAAAATCATTTAGTAAGGATGTGAACATGCTAGTTAAATGAATTACTTTGTTAATTAATTTATTTTAAACGAAAAAGGATATAAGCCTGGAATATATAATAATACATCAATGAAGCCTACCAGTTTACAGTGAAGTTCTGACACAAACCGTGATGTATGACGTTGAGTCACGGAATTAGCGTAGGAAATAGGAAGAACAGAACAAAAAATGAGACCCCAGAGACGTTCGCGCACAAAATCATGCAGATGTTACAGAATTATGGAGTGAGGTGATGTGATGAATCTGAGAAGGATATCAAACTGATTTTTACTACTACATTACTAAAATTAACACTTCATCAATATTTTTTTATTACAAACCTGGGAAAAATGGTTCATAATTTTCCTTCTAATAAATATCGAAATATTTATCTTGCGACGAGTATCACGTCCAACATATTTTTTTAATCTGTAGGGTTTATCAAAATTCAATGGATTTCTTTTGACTGAGTGTTTGTCTTGCTTTTACTCGATTATTTGGCTTTTCGTCAACTTGCTGATTTTTATATAAATCGTTCCGGTTCAAGATCGTGGACTTGTTTGTTGTTACTTGCCTTTTTATCCCATCAGATTTCGCGTGAGCGTGAATCCTTCTATTCTATCTGTCAAAACGGAATAATCAATATTATGATACATTCCTTCCTGAATAGAATTTTTTAAAAAAGAAGTGTCATTAACATAAGAAGGTTCACGGGAGACTGGTTGAGGGAGGTCTTTTATCCTATCCAGCCAGAATCTCTCAACCCATCGCCTTCCACCGATGTTGGAGGGATGAATGCATACGTCCGTCAATCCTGCACACACTGACCCCCAGATTCCTACCCATCCCTCATATCTATTTCCTTCCCAGAACTTCCTCTCCTTCCTTTCCTGAAAAAAACCCTTGACACTGAGGAAAATTATTTTCCTCAAGCCCTCCCGTGTGGAGCTAATGTAAATATAGATCAGTGGCGTGCACAGAGTTTTTGATCAGGGTAGGCAGTAGGAAAACCGCCGAATTGATTCAAATAAATAAAAAAGAAACTTGATACAGATAGCTCCCTTCGTACAAGTTTTCGCTAAGTGTGCTTGCTGCTGGCTGTAGATGATGTAGGTTTGGAGTATCTAAGCCACTTTAAATATACAAATAATAATTATAATAAATAATCGCTTCATGTATGCGTATTATCACAAGCCAATTAATGGATATCCGAGGTGGCCTTGATAAAAGCAGTTGGCGTTGTCTCACTTTCATAATTCAGATAACAACAGATGTCACTGTCGCCACTGATTGCCATTAGCTAATTTGTTCCAGAAAGCACTGCCTGATACTAACAAAAAAACCTCACAGAAGCAAATTCAAACGACAGTTCTACTCTATGCTACGTGCATTTCGTAAACATTGATATTATATTTTGTATGAAGTTAGCTCTAAGCAGAAATAATTCCTTCTTAGCCCGCATTTTAGTGAGGTAGTCGGAGGGCGCGTGTAGTTTTTAGTTACAGTTTATGTCACGTTTGTAGTATGCCGTTTGATGTGGCGGTCGCGTAGTTTCAGTTGTTCAGCTTTGTCGCGATTATTTTTGAAAGTGTATATTTATTTTTAGCAATAATTTAATAACTTATAATATTATTTACATGCTTTTGTTTTACAAATACGCTAGGGTAGGCAGTGCTTATGTGCCTATATGGAGTGCACGCCCCTGATATAGATAGCCAAGATAAGACATGACGTGTCTTTGGAAAAAGTGTAAAATTTAGGTAAGTACATATTAAATAAAGTACCTAAAATGGTTCATAATTTAATTGGTAGGTATTTAAGTAGGTAACGACTTACAAATCTTATGATTTCAGAGAAAATTTCTATTCTGATGTAAATCAAAACTTAAATAAATAAAATAAATAGATAAAATTAAAAACATACTTTTTTGAACGCGAGGTCCACTGTTTATGCCTGTGTACGTATATAAAAACGTTATTAGAAAATAATTAGGTATCTATTTTCATTTTAGGTGTAGCTTGCATCGATGTACGCGTCATATAATTTTTATAAGATGGCAAAAAAACATAAGTGTATAATCACAAACACAACCTTTGACCTCAGACACGAACAAAAACCATAATGAGATAAAATTAACAACATAATTACTGGTTATTTTCAATTGTAGTATCTTGTTGAGAGCTGATTTATTGTTTGTTTTTTACAAGTTAATGTATTCGGATTCACGTAAAACTAACAGGTTTTAGATATGTTAAGTACCTACTGCCTGAATCTTGAATAAATTAGAGTTGTTTGTTTAAACAAGTTAACAATGCATGTAAAGAGTGTCCCAAAATTAACGCAAGTTTTGAATTTGCCGCCATTGAGCTTGTAAAACGGTAAGAAATCGATAACAGAAGTTGAGAAAGACATATTATGTAGTTGTGCAGAAAACAAATCAAACAATAAATACTGCAATATTTAAATATTACAATATTGAAACATTGAAAAAATATATTTATATTCTTAATATATTATATAAACAACTTAACTTAAAGAGGCACGTCGAAAATGTTTAATCATCATCATCGTAGTCCAGTGGCTAAGACTCTTGACTCACAATCCGGAGGTCGCGGGTTCGAACCCGGCGTGCGCAAATAAATTTTATTTGATTAATTTGTGTTATTTCACAATTAATTTATTAAAAATAATATATAGTATATTTGCGGCACGTTCCAGAGTGGAAGATACTATCAGTATCGCCCTGGTGTAAGACCACCATTCAGAATTGAAACGTTGCTTGAAAATGGCTTTAGCCGTGTTTGGTGACCAGATCTGAATAGCCAGGTACTTCCCAACCTTCCCCACCTCCTTCCCCTCCCCACTACCTTCAGCCTCACAACATACCCCAATTGGGGATGCCATAGTCTCACTGGCTCCAGACGGGAGCAGTTGAGATTCTTGTGCGGTATTCACTGTAAAAAAAAAAAAAAAAATCATTACATAGTACAAAATGAAGTCGCTCCAAATGTATGTGCGCTTACATCTTTTAGACAACGCAACGGATTTTCAAGCGGTTTTCACGAATATATAAAGTGATTCAAGAGGAAGGTTTAAATTTATAATACATGCTTATAAAATGAAGTCGCTCAAAATGTATGTGCGCTTAGATCTTTCAAACTACGCAACGGATTTTCATGCGGTTTTCACCAATAGATAGAGTGGTTCAAGAGAAAGGTTTGTATGTATAATACATGCTTATTATGGTAGAGAAAAACAGATAAATTCAAATATTCAAATCAGGCAGCGGGCAGCGGGCAGCTGGCAAGCGGGTGGTGTGGATTTTATAAAGGTTGGGTAATGGCGTTGTGTTTCGTTAGCCACAGCAACGTGTGGCCGGGTCTGCTAGTGGTAGATAAATTATAAGTAAAATATATTTCAAGTAGAGAAGATATCTATATATTACAGGAAATAAACCTATTTCCAATAAAACAATAATTTTAGGAATATCTATGAACAACATAATAAGAAGAGCCACATTTTTAAGATGGTATCATTGTTTGTGAGTTGGTGCCAATGATGAAAAGATTTTTTTTTTTAAATAATTAAATAATATTACAGGTTTTGCAATTGTGCAGAATGGTCAAGGAAAATTTCCACAAAAGAGTTCCTATGTGCCAGCAAAGCCGTGGAGGCCATTTACCCATGAATTACCCTATCCTATGTACTTTATAATTCAGTAAAAAAATAACAACCTAAAGACTAAAAACTGTGTTTATTATTTAATTCAAATCTTGCGTTAATTTTGGGACATCCTTTATGTGTTTTAATTAATTGAAACATTTCATCTTCGTTGCATAAAATAACCTTTTTGTATGAATTTTCAATCTTCTTCAACATCTTCAACAAATTAATCCATAAGTTAAATAGATCCAGACGCTTTCATGATTCAAAGTCGTGTTCTCTTTCGTTGGCATAAAAATCAAATTGAGACTTTATTGATGGTTATTTTTTCGGCCTTTGTGGTGCCTGAAGCAATCCGTCATATCATTCGTCAATCATCAAACTATTAAGGTTTTTTATGGGGTTCAAAAATCTAAAATCTATAGTCATGGGAATAAAAACCATTTAAGTAAAAAAACATATTATTTAATAATATATAACAATCTTTGATATAGATTGGATAAGGTTGGATTTGCGGCACAAGAAATAACACCGTAAAATTAAAAAAAGTAAAATTATTAGGAACGTAAAGAGTTTTATTTTTTATTGGAATAACTTTTGAACTTTTAATCCATCAATGGAATAAATCAATAAAAGAGAAGAAAATAAAAATAAATCCAAACGAAAAATTAAACAGAATGAAATACTTTAAAATAAAGAGGTAACGGTCGAAACTGGGACTCAAACCGACGATCTCTTGCCTTGCCGGGACACAAGTAAGACAACAGTACTTAGTTGAGGAAAATATTGTCCATTCTAAATTTGAAATATATGTAAGATCGAAAAATATGACAAAAAAATTGGGTCCAATGGCCAATTTAGGTTCGAGTCCCAATTGCGACCGTTACCTTTTTATTTTTCTGTGTTCTTGTTCTGTTTCATATATCTTTCAGATTTAGTATTATTATCTTCATCTTCAATGATAGTTTGATAATTGAATAATTTGTTTATTTATTTACCACAATGTCAATAAGAAGGTTATTCCCCAAATTTTAAAATATATTAGTGGTGAGTAGGTACCACTCGCTGCCCGTAACTAAAGCCATGAAAATCTAAATCACAGCTACATAACTAAACTCTATTAATCGATTGCTCGATAGCAAAGGACTCATCTAATGTATTTTACATCTAGTTCTTACGTGTTTCAAATTCGATCACGAATCCAATAAAAAAATCTGTTTTATATAAATCAAATCATTTGATTTAAGTCGTGGATGATGTGATTATAAAATGCAATGAGCTAAGTCCAGTTTTGTTACGCCTTTTGCGTGTTAAAATGGTAAGGGATCACGCATAAGGTTAAACAAATAATACTCGTACCTATGTGCTATTAATACTTTGTACCCTTATCGTTTCTTCGTTGGGTTAGAATAGGGGTTTGCAACATTTTTTGAGAGAATTGCGGAATGGAAAAATAAAAATAAATTAAATTAATAAGCGGTGGTCAAACTTTCGAAAGAGGAACTTATCTTGAAGTTGGGAAGAGAGGATGAACTTCCAGCACAAAAACTTGAAAAACTGGAATCAGATGCTGGGTTTTAATGAACAAATTTAATGTCCATTCACGTATGGGTGAAAAGAATATCTGTGTTTTGACGATATTTTTTATCAGTGTTCTTAAAATGACGTTAACTTCTTCATTTTTTTTGTAATTTTTCTAGTAGATACAAACGATGATTGATACGAAAATTCCTCTAAAGTGACTTGCTATATCACCTTCTCAATGTATTTTTTTAATGATATACTAGTTTCAAAGATAATTAATACCCAATAATAAAATAAAAATGTAAATGAAATGTTGATATATATCAAATCCCACAAATCTTCTTTTTCTACATTCTATCCCACAATCCCGCGGGATTTTAAAAGATTGCGGAATTTGCAAACCCTGGTTAGTATAAATGTGTGAGTTATGGAGGTTTTGTGGGTGAGTCTTATAATTAATTCCTTGTGAGAACAATTTAAAGCTGGGAAGATTTTAAGCAATGGTTAAACCTTTTGAAATACACATATGTATCTATATATAAAATGCAGGCAGCGAACATTTGAAGAAATATTTTAATAAATGTCAAATATGTTTATTGTTTTCAAGCTTTATTTCTATAATTACGTTTTATTTTTTTTCTTTCTCATTTTATTTAATTGAACGTAGAATCACAGTGGAATAGAAATGTATGCATCGACGTTTGGTTGAAAAATATTTCCTTTCACAGATATTAATGTGAAAGAAGATTACTCAAAGGAAATCCTGGAAAAACGAAAACAGCTCCAACCTCAACTAGAAGATGAAAAAAAGAAGGGAAACATTGCTTACATAAAATATGACAAACTGATAGTGTTAAAACCGAAGGAAAACATTAGCGAAAAGAGAAAAAAAGGAACTTCGGATTCTCCTAAGTCATCAGAACAGAAGAAAGTAAATACAAACAAAATATTTAGCAATCCTTCACAACCTCTGCCCAAAACTAGCATGAAAGAGATCACCAGACCTAACATACTAAACTATTACAACCGGTCAAGTTCTGACTCACAACAACTAAATGCTCCAAAAAACTAATAATTTCCCCGAAAAATCGGGAACAAACAATATTAATACCAACTAAAATTAACAAGCAAATCGAACTAACAAAAAGTCTCCCAATTCGGCTGGTCCCCGCGGGAGTTATAGACCACCACCCTCTAACAACAAGAAGAAACAAAATACTCAATATTGCAACTTTAAATACGAGAACTCTTAGAACCGAAGAAAGCCTACATGAGCTTGAAAAAGCTCTCGAAGAAATAAAATGGGACATCCTGGGCATTAGTGAGATGCGAAGACTAGGAGAAAAGATTGAGGAACGGGATGACTACATACTATTCCACAAAGGCGAAACAGCCGGCGAAAGAGGAGTAGGATTCATAATCAAACGGTCAATGAAACAAAACATACAAGACCTAATTGGAATCTCTGATCGAATAGCCATTCTTAACATTGACATACCGGGATACCAAAAAGTATGGTCTGTTATACAAATTTATGCCCCAACAGAAAAAGCAACAAAAACAGAAATCAAACTCTTCTATAAAGAATTAACACAAGCATTAACAAGGTATCAAAACAACCATATTATTCTAATGGGCGACTTTAATGCTCAAGTCGGGGCGAAGCAATGCAAGGAAGAATATGTATTGGGAAAGTTTGGCCAAGGTAGAAGAAGTCCACATGGTGAATTTTTGGTTGAATTCTTATTACAACACAACCTAACGCTCTTGAACAGTTTATATATGAAAAACCAAAATAAGAAGTGGACATGGATCTCCCCTGACGGCAACACCAAAAACGAAATTGACTACATAACAACAAACTACCCAAAAGCCTTCACGGATACGTCAGTCTTAACTAAACTCAATTTCAATACAGATCATCGTATGGTAAGAAGCAACATAAGAATAGAACCACTAAAGAATTCTAGGAAAAAATTCGCTTCATACTCTACAAATCACCACAGCGAAGAAACCCTAAAGAAAATAAAACAATCTCTAATTGAATCAGCCGATGAATTAACTACGAGAAACATTGATGTTCATACGAAATATGGAAAGCTAGAAAATCTACTAACTAAAGTAAAAACAGAGAATAGCAGTAGAAACAAGTACAAACTAAGTGATACAACGCTGCAACTTATAGAAGAAAGACGGAATCTACTTTCAAAACATCCTAAAAAAGATAACATAAAAACTATAACGAAACTAAGTAAGGAAATCAGAGAGAACATCAGAAAAGATAGGAAGATCAAGAGGCTGCAAACATTAGAAAAGCATATAGTGAAAACAGGAGGAGTTAAAAAAGCGCTTAAAGAATTGAAAGAATCAAATAAAGAATGGATACCAAAACTAAACAAAAAGGGGACTACTTCTTCAAATAGAAAAAACATTAATGAAATAGCCACAAAATTTTACCAGGACCTCTATTCAAGCCCAGACAACAAACAAAAACACGATCCGAGGACAGACGTCAATAAAGAGCAGAAAAACGTTATAACTGAACCGAAAATACTTTCCAGAGAAGTAGAAAAAGCCATATACAGTCAGAAGATGGAAAAAGCTCCAGGTCCAGACAAAGTGACAAACGAACTTCTTAAAGGCACCTTGGAAGAACTACTACCAATACTAACTTCAATATTCAATGAAATACTAATAACTGGTCTAATCCCTACACAGTGGAAAACATCAAACATTATTCTTATATTTAAGAAAGGACAAAAAGAAGATATCGGGAACTACAGACCTATAAGTTTGATGTCAAATATCTACAAAGTATTTTCTAAAGTTATCCTGGAAAGAATAAGTAAAAAGCTAGACGAAAACCAACCACGGGAGCAAGCCGGCTTTAGACAAAAATACTCTACCCTAGACCACATACACACAGTGAAACAAATAGTAGAAAAATATAACGAGTATAATAAGAAACTATACATAGCATTCATTGATTACTCCAAAGCTTTCGACAGCATAAGACACACAGCCATATGGGATAGTCTTGAACAGCAAGGGATACCTTCAAACTACATCAATATTATAAAAAAGATATACTCGAATTGCGAAGCGAGGATCCAACTAGAAACCTTGGGAAAAAAGTTCAAGATTGAGAGAGGTGTAAGACAGGGAGACCCTTTATCACCAAAATTGTTCTCGGCTGCTCTGGAAAGTATCTTCCGCAAACTAGATTGGGAAAAATATGGTATCAACGTGCAAGGTGTAAAACTGAACCACCTAAGATTTGCAGACGATATAGTACTATTTGAGGAAAACCCATCACACCTAAAGAAAATGATAGAATCGCTAACTGACGAAAGCGCGAAAGTCGGCCTATGCATGAACAAGGATAAAACAAAATTGCTTACAAACTCTAAACCAGTAACTATACTAATTGACAATCAACCACTCGAATATGTGTCAGATTACATCTATTTAGGACAGATAATATCTCATAAAGATCAAACCACTAAAGAAATCGAGCGAAGAGTAGCAAATGGATGGAAGAAATACTGGTCTTTGAAAGAAATCTTGAAATCCAATGAGCTAAGTATGCAAATAAAAAGGAAAGTCTTCAACACATGCATACTTCCAGTCATCACCTATGGATGTGAAACTTGGGCACTCACCAAACGACACAGAGACAAGTTGGAACGCTGCCAGAGAGCCATGGAGAGAAGTCTGACAGGAATAAGGAAACAGGACAGAGTGAGATGCAGCACAATAAGGGAGAAAACCAAAGTTGCTGATTTAATTGCCAGAATAGACCAACAAAAGTGGAGATGGACAGGTCACATGATCCGCGATCCACAAGACAAATGGTGTAAAAATGTCACTGACTGGTATCCAAGAGATGGCAAGAGAAGTAGAGGACGTCAACAAATAAGATGGGAAGACGACCTAAAACTCACGGCTGGAAATCAATGGAGAAGAGTTGCGCATGACAGGTCCCAGTGGAAAACGTTAGAGGAGGCCTATGCCAAGAGGCAAACTGAGCTTCGGGATTTATTATAAACAAACAAGAACATGCTTAGTATACCTGACCGAAGACCAGAATTAAAAGGCTTATTATTATTATTATTATTATTAGAATCACAGTGGAATAGAAATGTATGCATCGACGTTTGGTTGAAAAATATTTCCTTTCACAGAAACATAACTTGAAATAAATAATTTCAATTAATTATTGTTAGGTAATTCATAATTTATATGCTTTCATGATTTCAGTCTATTAAAACCAAACAGTCAATACAAACTCACATGGTTTCAAGCACGAAGCCTCAAATGGCGATTAGATCACACTAATAATTTAACAAAACTATGGCTTTGCAATCGATAAAACTTATTTAATGATCATCCTCGCATGATTTCCTCCAGTACAAAGAACGGATATACATGACGGCACGAACTACGGACTGTGTTTATCGGATGATTTACGCTAATGGATGAAAAAAAGGTGATCATCCGTGATAAATTAATATCACTTGTTGTTTTCCGTAATGCGTAGGTATTTCATATTTTGTTTTCGGAGTAAAACTTCTTTATGCACGCTCGACTTGGGGGGGTAAGCTGGTGAACGCGTTACGAAAAGTGTGATCGATGCGAACGGTGATCGGGCGAGGCGTACATACTAACCCAAGGTCTTAGGTCACCCCAATGTGGTAGGTCACCCCAAGGTCGTAGGTCACCCCAAAGTCGTAGGTCACCCCAAGGTCGTAGATCACCCCACGGTCGTGGGTCAACCCAGGGTCGTAGGTCACATGTCACCCCAATGTCATAAGTCACCCCAATGACATATATTCTTTTATAAGTTATAGTGAAGTTTTACTTCTGTCGTGTCGTCTAAAGTACACTCGTTTTTTTATAACAATAAGAGGAACTGGCGTCATTGATCCCTTCGGCACCGGTGCATAGTCGGGAAACACGCCAAACGCTTACCCAACATATGTACACGGTTGACATTTGTCACATGAATACGGGTCGCTTCTTCAACTCGTTCTTGTATTGAACAGCTCGGCTGTGGAACGATTTGCCCACCTCTGTGTTTCCTCCTTCCTACAACATAAGTCTCTTCAAGACCAATGTTCATTCCTTCCTCTCTTCACAAAGACCCTCCACACAGCATCTGAGATGACATAGGCCCTGAGGGAAATTATTGTCGTGAAAAATCACCTCGAGGGCGCTGAATACTAGCCAGGGTACCCGGCTTCGCTCAGGGAGTTGATATAAGATTGAACTGACGTTCGAACCCAAGACGGATCTTGCTTTATATACCCCTACCAATGAGTAGCCCCATCCATACAAAAAGGCTTCCAATGGTCCACAATTTTCCAGAACATTCCACAACATTCGAGAGTGTTCTGGAATGTTTCACAATAATCTGGGATGTTCCCGAACGTTCCAGATTATTGCCGAACATTCCACAACATTCCAGAATGTTATTTTTTTTTTAATTCATAACAATTATTTGAAAATGCGTTCTGCAATACTTTCGTTTACGAATCCAACTCTTTCTCTTATTATTTATTATAAATTTCAATAATTATAATTTTTTAAGCTGCAAATTTCGTAATTCGTAGGATAACCGTTCGCATATTATGAGGAAAATAATATTTTTTTTTATCTAAGGTTTGTTTAAATTATATTATTCGATGTCTGTCTCACTAGTCTATACCTGTGTTGAGACAGGCGTAAATTAAAGCTAGGAACTCGCAAAAAAATTCACTCTTAATTAAAACCAGAATTGTGTTTGGAATGTAACGATTGAATTTCAGTTGTGTATTCATCCGCTGATACATTTCGAAGGAGACCATTATTTTATTCGAAGTGCATTGGAGGTTATATACCACTTACCCGCCCCTCTACTAGACCTAGAAATTAGACCTCCCTCACTCGAAGTGCACTTATAAAATTCTAGTTGCAGACTCTGTATGTGCTGCCAGGATCAAAGAAAAACCATTTTCATATTCTGAGTGTACTTTTAATAAGCCGCATACAGACTTAATTTAAACCAATTTTGTGTTTAAAATGTAATTTTCCAGTTGTGATTTCATCTGCTGACACATTTCGAAGGAAAACATTCTCTTATTGTGCAGTTATAAAATTCTAGTTGTAGACTATTTATTTAATGCCAGAATAAAAAAAAAACATTTTCATGTTCTGAGTGTAGTTTTAACTCGCCGCATACAGATATAATTTAAACCATTTTTGTATTCAAATGTACAATTTCCGCGTGTAACTATTATTTGGCAACTCTAACAGAATCCATCGTAAGTTAAAACCTGCCTTGCGTTCTAAACACGGTGTAAAAGTTTGAGATGCGAAATCCTCCATTTTCGATTTCCGACAGCACTTATAAACTTTGTAGTATAATTTATAAACATGATTTTCGTTGGAAGAATACTCGTAAAATATGGTTATTAAAAAAATCGGCTGGTTTATAAATAGGTGGTAAAAGAATAGGATTTCCACAGCACTGTTTTGTTAATCTTTGTTCTCTTGTCATTGTTTTGTAAATACTGTATATTCTTTATTTCATAGGTATTATTTTTTAAATATTTTGTAATGATCTCGTAAGGAACACTGTAGGATTATTTTTAAATTTATTATAGTTAAGCGCACTTGAAGTGAAATGACACAAAACTGCGCTATACAAATATTACATTATTATTATTATATTATATTATATTAACAGTTGTTTAAATTCATAAATGACAGTGATAATAATATGTATTGACCAATAAAATAACGACAAATAGAAATTTAGAACCATAATACAAAAATACACAACAATACCTATAGCTGATATAAACAATTCTGATAAAGTGCATCTTCTTACTTACATGTACAAAAAGTTTTAAATTAATTTTTTTAAGGGTTAACATTTAAATTTTGATAAATATCAATAACATCTTTTAGTAAGTGATTTTATTTGAATTCGAACTGCTAGGTATGAGAGAAAATGTGGTGAACTAAAAATTAAAAATAAAAATACAGAAATCAATGAAATATTAAGTTCATAGTTAAACATGTGGCATTCAATAGAGTGCTATTTTTTTATGCATGCTTTGAATTTATCAGGGGTCGTGTTAAACAAATCGATATTTGTGCATAATCTGTTAAATGTGCTACAGCTTCTTCTTATAAATACATTTTCAAGATAATTTGTGTTGCTCTTAGGGATATAAAATGTGTCTTATGGACATCTGAAATGAATATTTTGTAGTAAGTAGGTATGGGCTATCAATGAAGTTATGAATAATCTTATAGAGCATTAATAGGTCTATATAATGTACCTATATTGATTTGATGGGTACCTTACCTGCAAACTCATTGTAAAGATTATCATTCCGTCTTCCAGTTTTAGACAAAGGCTTCCCGCGAGGTATAAAAACATAAGTTTTAACAGCACGTTTATCCAGCTATTTGGGATTAGCGCATAATATTTGCAACCATTAAACGCAATTACCAACTTTTCTTACAGCACCGATTACCTGCCCATTACAATCGATGCTCGCCGACAAAGGCTGCGAAACGCTTCAAACGCGTTGGACAAAAGTTGCACACTTTATAAATAAACTAGCGAGTTCCCGGCATGCGTTGTAATGGCACTTAAATAAATAAATTATTTCTCCTTCGGTGTCCTTTCCGATTCGTCCACGTTCCCCTTCCGCCTCCACTTCCCCTCTCATCCCCTTTCCCACCCGCGTTCCCCTCCCGCTTACCTCTTCCAACTTTCCTGTCTTCCCCCTCCCTCATCTCCCCTCCTTCGAACTCCTTCCCTTCTTCCCTCCCTGCCGCTAAACTATACACACTCATTTTTAAAACAACTAGCGCGCCACCAATTGGAATTTTTTATACTAATTTCATCTCACTAGAGCTCACCAGTTTATATAGAAACCTTCGCGGGTGAACGCAAAACAACTCACCAAAGTTTCATCGCAACCGTATTGATAGCGTAGGAAATAATTTCATAATGCTCGAGCTCACCGTTATACATAGTATATAGAAACCATCGCGGACTTGTGCACATCAAATCCCCAAAGTTTCATCGCAATCGGATGAACGGTTTAGGAACGCATCAGGGACAAACAAAAAAAACGAGTGTGCTTTTAACCACACGACTGAAGTAAAACTTCACTAATTTATGCCGTCCATTAACAATATAACAATAACAGGAATAAAAATATCCCCATCCCCTCAACATCCCCATCAACTCAACTCAACTCTCAGCTCTCAGCTCTCAGCTCTCAGCTCTCAGCTCTCAGCTCTCAACTCAACTCAACTCAACTCAATTCAACTCAGCTCAACTCAACTCATATCATTGATTAGCGTTTCACATTGATAACGTTTCATATTGGTCCCATTTTTTCGTAACGTTTCATATTTTTTCGTAACGTTTCGTAATGTTTCATATTTTTTCGTAACATTTCGTAATGTTTCATATTTTTTCGTAACGTTTAATAACGTATTCATAATTTTACTTCAAGAACATTCATTTTATTATATTAAGATTAATGATAATAAAATGTGCATAATTTAAAGTTTGAAGTCAAGGGGAAATCAGATCAGATATATTCAATTAATGATCATTGATGATCATTGATGAATAAAATATTATAGGTGCTTCATATGTGGTAATATGGTACTCTGATCTAAGTTAGGTATATCTCTCTAATTGGTGGTTCCGTATAAACTGCGGTTAATGAGGGTGTACCTAAATTATGTGTTATGTGTAAACTCATCGAAGGTAACAATCATTTGAAGCGTACATTCCGAAATTAAGGCCATCTGCTCATCGGACCATCGCGTGAACTGGTAATTTCACAGCCGACGTGACGTTCACGCAATATTTCTCGCTTACTTACATATTAAAGATGAACTTCACTAAACGATGCCACATTATTATACTATTTAAAATAGGCCAAGATCCAGGAAACTAGCAAAAGTAGAAAACACGCTCAGTAACAACTGTAACCTTCTTATCTGGTCGTTTCATCTGCGGGTATTGCAGAACTTCCGCGGATTTCCACTAAATAATGGATTTAATGGCGTTGGGCCATCACGCACGGCTTTAGCTGGTCCTGACCGTTCTCTGGTCGGGAGGATGTTGCGGAAAACGGAGAAGCGTCAGATGTGGAAATTACCAGGCATTACTTTTAGCAGTAATTGACGGAGAGCCGAGACTCGAACCGAAGAGATACAATCGTAAAGAAAACACTGACAGCTCTGCGCATAGCGCATACACACCAAGAGGGTCGGATTTATATTATTAAATCATTAAATTTATATATGTTTTAAATAATATTATGAGCCATAGATACATCTTCGAAATATGTAGGATGACTAAAGTATAGATTCAAAAAAAAAATTACCCAACTGATAACAGTAAATATATAATAACAGCTAATCTGTGGTAGGAGATGGAACCAGAAGAAAATTAATGTAGTAAAATTTGGATAATAAAAAGCACAAATTTTCATGAGAATTTTTTGTGACAGTTTCAGCGTAATTTCAAACCTTGTTCAGTAGTTAGGTTTAGAAAAGCTTATTTTTATTATAACTAGCGAATTCTCGGCATGCGTTGCAATGCCAATAATAAAGAAATTGTTTCTTCCGGTTCCCCTTCCACCTCCCCTTCCCCTCCTATGTCCCCTTTCCTCCCGTGTTCCCCCTCCACCTTTCATGCCTTTCTTCTCCCTTCTCCTGCGAACCCCTCCTTATATATTATAAGAACAACCAATCAAATTTGGTGCCTAACGTAGGTTTAATACGAATATAATTTTTGATTAGATTGAAAGTATTCGATTTTGGTTAGTACCATAGGTGAGTATTTCGATTAAATTCGTTAATTAAAAAAGTTTATTCGAAAATTTAATTTTGATTTAACAATCGATGGTTTGCGAAATGTCATTTTTAAATTGTGAAATTTTTGACAGTTTCGTAAGAGTTTTTGTAATGGTTAAAACAACTATTCAAGTGAATTTTCATGTTGTTGTAATCATCCATTAAACCTTTGCGAGGATGGAAAGAAGGTATTTTGAAAGTTTCAAACATTTCCTATGCTTAATATAGCAATTATAGATTGTAGCTTCACAATTTGAAATATTCTTACATAGATGGTGAATACTTAATTTAATTTTCAATTTTATTGAAAGATTCCTGTGGGTTTCATTGGGATCAAAAAAATTTTTAGTATGCCTATAAATGTCAAAGTTTTTTTCAGTGCATCGCAGGCATCCCGCCGAAAATAGGCATGCAAGGTTTATGCCCACAATATATCATATTGAATAAAAGGTAACACGAAACGAATATAGTGTTCTGTCGCAGCCGTGTATAAAATGTAAGCGACTCTGCTTACAATAAATTCCCTGCACCCACTCTGGACGAGGTGAAAGATAGATTGCTTGTTGCAAAACAACAGCGTAGAATGGGGTTCCTATTGAGTGCCATTGTTCGCGGTGGATTTTCAGGTTTTTTACGCGTCTGAGAATCCTGGAATGATTTCTTCTAGCTTCTTTAATATTTAAATATATTCTTCATCTTCTTGCATTCACGTTTATGCAATATTTTAGCTTATTTTATACTGCTTTTCGACGATGATTGGGAGGCAGTGCTTACAAGTGATAATATTTACATTATTATTTTATTAAATAACAAATAAACCCAACACTCACAAACACATATGCCGATTTACATTTAATTTTATTTTTTTACCTTTACTTTAATTATTATATTAATCTTTATTTTCAATTTAAATTTATCTTAATTATAAGTCTTTTTTCGTTACCAAAATTTTTTTTTTGTTCCAAAATGTATAAACTCTTTTATTAAAAAATCGGGGCCTCAGCACGGGTAAGCCACTCAGTGAGGCCAACATTACTGGATTGCACTATGAAATGTAAAATATTGTAGCAAATAAATAAAGAGACAAATGAGTAGGTAATGTTTTACATAAAATTCTTAATTAAATAATTTTATTACCCAGTTAGAAGAGAAATTTTCTCAAGTCCGGCGGGGGAGTTAGTCTATACACTAATACTTGAAAGTAATAAAAGTACGCGATTAAACTCTAAAAATTATTTTTTTAATTTGTCTTTATTCATTTCTTTGATGGTTACGTAATTTGTGGATTTTTCGGCCACCATGTTAGGCATGTACCAGTATTATAGTGGTCGATCTAAAGTACTAAAAAACAAAAAATCCATGGTATCCCCAATAGGGGTAGGTGTCGTGGTGTGGGACTGAAGAGGAATATGAATAATAATAATGCGTATACATTTGCGAACATCAACGCGAGCTGAGCCTCGAATTATGGGAAAGGAATGAAGCAACCGCAAGCGGCGTTTCCCGCCGTCCGTAACTCGGCTCGCGGTAATATGAACCCGTCTGTATGCATCCTTGCATCCATAAAGACACGGAAACCGCATAAAATTGTAGGTCTTTTATATTCTTGAAATGTTAAATCCTAGCAATATTTACACCGAAATTCTTTGGCATTCATTTAAATGAAAATATTTTAGTATTATTTAAAATGGAAACGGTTAAAATATATCAGCTTGTAACCTAGCAGAAAAAAATATCAGATTCCTACGCAGGTGTCGCGAGTTTAATCATCTGCTAAACAAATTCTCCATCATCGGACAAGCAAATCTTTTGCTAATATAAAAATGTGAAATATTTTTTCCGAATCCTGTGTCCACAAGCTAGTGTAGTGTTGTACTTGACAAAAAGGCCCTATGAAAAATTTGGTATATTATTTTCCGAGTCCTTTGCCTTCAATGTGTGCGTTTTCACAGCATCCCTGAAGATGACATACAATGCCCCAAGGAACTTATTTCATATCAGGGTTTTCTGTGTGGAGTCAATGTTAAATAAGACGTGATGTATATGTATAGGTTTATTGAACCCCTTGTTTTCAAGGACAAATCCCGAAGCCTTTGTACTCGAACTGTGGAAATTGTATTTCTCAGGAACAGATGATTAAAACAACTAAAATGCGTTTCTTTACATGTTTTGTCACTTAATGCTGTGGGCGAACTTCAAACAAATACCTCCATCCATCTGAAGTGAACGAATTGCAAATATAAGTAATTAAATACTGCGGAGTTTAAACAAAGGGTTCGGGATGTCTTTAGCAAACAAATCAATTATTTGCTTTCGGAGTTTTTTTTACATTAGCTTCATACAGGAAGACTGAGTCAGAGCCTATGTCACCTTTGAGGATACTGTGTGGAAGGTCTTTTTATAAAAGGAAGGAGAGGAAGTTCTGGTAAGGAAAAGGGTATGACGGATGGATAGGATTCTGGGTGTACTTCCTCAGGGTTTACTTAAAACGTTTAAATCGATTTCTTTTAAATAAAGGTAGGTTTTCACAAATGATTTGAGTTTTCTCTTTATTTATCATATCTAACAATTTTTTTAATTTAAATTTAAAGATTATGGTGAAATATTAACTCTGAAATAAAAATATTAACTGAGTGATTGATTATTCTCTAAAAATTGTCTCACAAAAAAAAATTCTTTCAGAAAACGCTCCTCAATTGAAGATCGATGACGAAATCATACCTCTGCCATTTCGATCATTTTGTTGTTTTGGCTCTTGGATTCCGGTGTGACTATAACATTATTGTATTTTTTAGGCAGAATAAACAAACATGAGCAATCGTTAACACCATTAATGTATTTTACCTTGTAGAAATTAGGAGTACTACTAAATAATTATATAATACAATACGTATATGTCTCACTAGATAAGTTGACGAGTAGTTAACTCGGTAGCTATGCACTGTGCCCCTCGTAGGCATTATAAAATGACAAATCATAAATGTATACTTATAAAAATAAATAATAAAAATAAACACACAACAAAAATATGTATTCCATTTCGTAGCTAATAATTTTCGTGCAAAATTGGGAAGAAGTACAAACTGACTGAATATATATTTCATATATGCAGTAATAACTGCATATATGAAATTCGTTGTTATTTGTAGGGATCGCAGGCATATAGGTGGCTCGAGCACATGACGTATACGATACATGCACTTTGGATATAAACATCGCATACATCTATCACCTAACCTTGTCTTGACCTATTACCAGGTGGCATCTGAAAAAATCTTCGAAAGTATGTTTTTTGTTGACAAAATGTGTGTTTTTTGCAACTATTTACGATTACAAGATTATAAGATGATATCTGAAAGAATCTTCGAAAATGTGTTTTTTGTTGACAAAATTTGTGTTTCTTGCAACTATTTACGATTATAAGCATTTACAAGCAATATTGCTGATGGCTCAATTATAAACAACTGAAGTCCCCTGCGAAGCCCTGGCTTTTCACAGAGTTTTCGAAATCAAATGTAGACAGTGACCTTCTTCTTGTTTTGAAGGTCACATGTGCAAAATTTCATTAACCTCGGCATAAAACTGTAGATTTGCATACAACTCAAATCCACACCGCTACTTGCCAGCCTGCTCGTCCACCACATACAGACATTATCCTTTATATATTATATATTTCAACCAATTTATCCAAAACCTTGACAAATTATATCTTGAAACCTTCCTCATGAATCACTCTATATATTGGTGAAAACCGCATATAAAATCCATTCAGTAGTTTTTGAGTTTATCACGAACAGACAGACAAACAGGCGCGGCAGAGGACTTTAATTCATAATATGTAGAGATTAATGTACTTGTGTGGTAGGTACGTACTTTATGAATTTAACAACTTCTCGATAGAAACATGTTGGTGGAAAGTTAACGATTTATGTACGAGTAACTATATCTGGACCTCCTAAACTCAAACCTCAGGCACACAAGTTCTTTATTTATAATTTTTATATGCGACCGCAAAGAACGTATGTAATTGATAATTGTTTTCCATGTTTATGAAAATTATGTGTAATATATGCATATATTGCACTACTCAAAACACAAGTTTACTTAGCATTATTTACCTTGATTATTATCAGAACAAGACTATAATTTTCTAGGCACGAGATGTTGTATCACACACTTAATAAGTAGGTACGTAGTTGAATTTTTATGAATCAAAAGTTGTATTTTACTTTGTAGTCTTAGAATTTAATATTTTCAAACGCTTTTTAACAAATAGGGATCTATTCAATTCACGATTTAAAATGCTTAAATTTTAGATTTATTTTTTTATTTTGTTAATTTAACCTTTTATTCAAAGATGTAACAATATGTTTGCATTTTCTACTCTATCTTTTATTTAACATCTAATCATTAATCTCTGTCCTCCCAAGAGGTGCGTTACGTTTGGTGACTTAGCGTGGATTCCCGGTTTCATAGAATAAGGTGTGTCCGGATCACGACGGCGGATGGCAGGCTGGATCGGGAGAGGGCGGCTGAGGGAGTCTCTTTGACTTCTCCAGCCGTACTCTCTCCAAACATCACCTTGTAACCCAGAGGGAGGGTTAGATTCATATGTCCTGGATACACACTGATCTCCAGAATCCTATCAATCCATCATACCCTTTTCCTTCCCAGAACTTCCTCTCCTTCCTTTCCTAAAAAGACCTTCCACAGTATCCACAAAGGTGACATAGGCTCTGAGGGTAATAATTTTCCTCTTCCTGTGTGAAGCTAAAGTAAAAAAAAGTCCGGAAGCAAATAATTGATTTGT
This sequence comes from Limnephilus lunatus, assembly GCA_917563855.2. Classification (NCBI taxonomy): domain Eukaryota; kingdom Metazoa; phylum Arthropoda; class Insecta; order Trichoptera; family Limnephilidae; genus Limnephilus; species Limnephilus lunatus. Next base: position 68,206,007 of record OU830598.1, on the reverse strand, counting down.
TTGCTGAAGACATCACGAACGTTTTGTTTAAACCCCGCAGTATTCAATTACTTATATTTGCAATTCTTGCACTTCAGATAGATGGAGGTAATTGAAAATTGGTTAAAACTAAGTATTATAAATTATGAATTAAAATGGTGCTACAAAATAACTTTACTGTGTTTAATTACAAAAAAACGAGTATGCTTTAGACCACACGACTGATGTAAAACTTCACAAACTTTTGCCGTCCATTAACAATCTAACAATAACAGGAATAAAAATATCCCCTTCCCTTCACATCCCCATCAACTCAACTCAACTCAACTCAACTTAACTTAACTTAACTTAACTTAACTTAACTTAACTTAACTTAACTTAACTTAACTTAACTTAACTTAACTTAACTTAACTTAACTTAACTCAACTCAACTTAACTTAACTTAACTTATATCGATTAGCGTTTCACTTTCATTATAGCGTTTCATATAGATTAGCGTTTAACTTTCATTATAGAGTTTCATATAGATCAGCGTTACACATTCATTATAGCGTTTCATATATGTAGATTATCGTTACATATTTTTTCGTAACGTATTCATCATTTTATCCACACGTGCGTAAAGAAGTTTTACTTCAAAAATAACTGTTTTGAATGGATCTCTTTGTAAAAACTCTCCTCAATTATTGATTTCCTTAGTGTTCCCTGAAACCATTTGACACGTTTTCGTTGTAAACTGTGAAATCTTGACCAACTTATGTCAGTTGATTGATCAAATTTAGGTGAAACTCGTTGTCAAGCTAATCAGAATCGTGCCTAATTTTACACCATATTACACTTGGTAAGTTGAATATCGGTAATTAGTTATTAGCATGTTCTAATATCTCAAGGGTAATGTGGTTATTGTGTGGTCGCGGTCGTGAGGTGTTGGGCTTATTGACAACACCTCAAAACAATGGAGTAGGTGTGAATTTAAAAATCAACAAAACAATCGTTCTTGTTCGTAATGTGATTTCATCAATGTCTTCATGGTCAAAGATAATTAATCAGATGCTAAATGACCTAACTTCTTTACAATTTTTTTTATTAATATTTTAGAAAAAATAATTACTTGCCTCAACCAGTAGATATTAATTTTAACTAGCAGTTAAAAACCCACTCCGCAGGTTTTTGCTGCTAGGCCCTGCGGGCGGCATGTAGTTCGGCTTCGCCCGGTTTCTGTGTTCACTATTCGTGACCATTTTATTAATCCGATAGGAATTGGTTCCTAAAACAGCCAGTTCCTCGGATCCTCTGTGATTCAGTGACTGCTAGACACCGTCGGTGGTCATTATATGCAATTTATTGAATTTATAACAACTTCGTCAAGTATTGTCGACAATCTTTCCGTATCCGGAAGGATACTTGAAGAATAAAAATCCGTAGCACTTATACCTAGGGGGGAATAATCACACACGAGCTGTTGACGGAAGTAGTGACATCTTTTGGCAGATTCTTGAACTAAAACCCGAATTACAACGGTAGCTTTGCTTGAAACTTCACAAGAACACAGATGTTATTTGTGGCACGGCGTATTGGCGTATTAGGCGTGACGTCGGACATGCAATGGAAGTCGGGTTTTGGAAATCAACCACACGCAGATCGTAGTATTTTCACCTTCTCGAAATTGCTGATCATAAGAATCACAACCAAATTCCACCAATGCCTGCAAGTTATATAGGGAGCGAGTATTTGTACCGCCGCTCCAGGAACCGTTTACTGGATAACCAACACCCCTGCCGTAGGTCACCCCGAGTGGTTTTCTACAGGGCACGCGTGATTTAAGGTGAGGTTTGTTTAGGTATTGGCGGCGAATGCGTTTGCCAACCTACTGCGAGGCGGGCCAGATCGAGACCTAACCTAGACCTCTCCAGCCAGACTCTCTCGACCCATCGACTTGCACCGCAGTGGGAAGGATGGATTCATACGTCCGTCACTCCAATAATAAACTCCCACAATAAATGTAATACCCAACCCTCACAATTTTTTCCTTCCCAAAACTCACTCACCTTCCTTTCCCTAAAAGGACCCTCCACACAACATCCCCAAATATGCAAAAGTAATGGCCGAGGGAATCTTTTTCCTTAGTGGCCAGCTATAAATTACGTCACACCTTAATGGGGGAGGGGTGTAAAGAAGTGTGACAAGGGGTATAGGGGGGGTCATGAGCTTTATGACGTCACATGCACAAATATTTAATATTGTCGAAAAACTTTGAAATATTACCAACTATTATTTTTACATGAAAAATTTCAAAATATGTGACGTCACGCGGGGGGGTCTCACAAATTCACAAATGTGGCGATGTGCGACAGGGACGGGGGAGGGCGGGGGCAAAAAATTATGAAATTCATATGACGTAATTTATGGATGGCCCCTTACTGCCTCCTGTGTGGAACTAATGTGAAAAAAATTATAATTGCTATCACATTTTTGTCATCGCTGGTGTTTTGGTATCACCATTCGATTACTATTGTAATATCAACCGAGTCCATCCATGAAATAAATAAACTCAATATATTTCAACCATTAAAATGACATATTTGTGTTACGACAGGTTATGAACACGCAACCATATTTATCTCAGATAATGTACTGGGGTCAACACTAATAGAGGGTTATGATCATTTATACTTCATGAAGGTACGCAGCTATAATATATGTCCAACGTCTCACGTGCTTTCCTACGAAGAATATCATTGTATTATTGTATTTAATGGATGAAAGCGCCGACAAACTTTCCCATCGATGATGCCATATAAGGCCTAACAGCCGTCCCATTCTGATGATAACCCTTAATAGGAATGAAGGTATAATATTTACAATTATTCTTACTTTCCACATCTTCAACGGGTATGTTCAAAGTACATGTCTTTATTCTAAGACAAAACTAAATATTTATTTCATTCGCTTTCGTAGCTGCTGTTAATTATGTAGAGAAAAAGCATTTCATGTCTGGCCATTGTTAAATAATTAGGATTTTTTCCGTAATAAGAATACATCTAATCATTATAAGCAATAATTATTAGCATGAAACCCTCATCTACATTGAAAAAATCTCCCGAGAAAAGAAACATGCCGCCGACGGGACTTGAACCCGCGTCCTTCTGATTTCCGGTCAAATGCTCCGACGCTAATGCGTATTAGCTAATAATTTGTCGGGTAGGAGATAAGCCGACGTAGCTCAGTGGTCAGAGCATTTGACCGGAAATCAGAAGGACGCGGGTTCGAGTCCCGTCGACGGCATGTATCTTTTCTCGCGAGATTTTTTTCAATGTAGATGAGTGTTTCAGGCTAATAATTATTGCTTGTAATAATTGTTATCCTTTGTGCTATGCATAAAAATCTTATCTTAAACATCAATTAAAAAATAAGAATACATCTAATTGCCTATAACACATTGTTATTCTGGTCTTTTGGTATGTTGAAAAGTATAGGTCGTACTTGAAAATTCCATTTTTCTGACAAAATAGGCAGGCGCGCCCGATGTTACGACCAGTTTTTGTTTTTCCTAAATAACTTAGAAGTGCGTTCAACAACAAAAATAACGGATTGTGCATTTCAAACGTGGTAGATACTTCATAAAGAGGCTTCATAAAACTAAAGTAGACTAGAGTGGCGAGGCTACGAAGCACCGCACAAAGAGGAGACCGATTATACTAACTCATTCTATCGCAGGCAAGTCCTACAGATTATAGATGTATGTGTTTGTCTCTTTTTATTGTCGCTATTTTTTTTTTTTTTATTGAGTTTCAAAACACATCGGTGCTAAGGAAGTTTTCTCTTCAAAAATGTGTGTTTTTGGAAAAAAAATGGCTGCAATTAACATTTGTGATTAATTGTGAATATCTACTACTAACCGAGATATATAGCTTCAAAAATCAAACATTTTAAAAATCTCCGGAAAACTTCCAATAAAATATTTTTTTTCCAAGTTAAGATTAAAATATATATCTACATTACTGCAAATGAATACAAAATAAGAAATACTTTATATCCTAAATAAACGTATTTAAATGTATACGTTTATACTCCAATGGTACGATAAGAAAAAAGTTTAACATAGGTACCTACAACATCAGAACAATTCGTTATACCTACTGATAAATCAAACCTTTGATATTTTGGTTTATATTCTAGTAATGTCACTTTCATTCTCTTCTTTAACAAAGAAATTGTTCTGCATCATCTGATTAATTATGGAAACAACCACTTCTTCAATGTCATCGCCGTGTGTAAATAAATAATCTTTGGAACTGTTTCACATGATTGTCCAGAGCAATTCTTACAAACGATAGTGCAGTGAAAATGCTTGTTCTGTGAAACTATGTATCTCGGTAAGAATTAGGTATACAAAAATAAATTTAATGCTTTACAAAAAAATGGCGAAAACCGAAACTAGTGACACAAATTGGGTCGAACCGACAAAATTAGATTTTGAAGTACGACCTTGGTATGTGCACCATATGAAAAATTCAGAACTATATAACCTTACGCACGATAACCCCCCTTTTTGACGACCCATTTACTAAAAAAGATAAAAAAGGTTTAATATGAAACCCAAATTCATTTTTCTTTTTTCGGTGTGAGCATTTCGATAATATTTTTTGTTTTAACCTTTTTCGGCAATTAAAGGGTAAAAAAAATTGAGAAGGGTCTACATGTTATCATTACATAGTATAAAATGAAGTCGCTCAAATTGTTTGTGCGCTTAGAGCCACGGATTTCCATGCGGTTTTCACCAATAGATAGCCTGATTCAAGTGTAAGGTTTATATGTATAAAACATGCTTATTATTTACATAAAATATATGCTTTATGAACTAGTAGGTATTTAAGAACCTGCTTACAATCTTGTGATTTCAGAGGAAATTTTGGTTTTGATTCAATAAATAATAAATAACATAGTTTTGATATTCAATGAAAAACATAATTTTTTTGACACGAAGTCTGCTGTTCACAGAACTACTTGTTTGAGGAAATTAAAGCTTTATTTTATCAAGATTATTTTATTGAAATTCAATGAAAAATGACTTGACTGATATTCTTAAAACCGAAATCAAAGATCAACATTTTGATCGTTGAAAAAAATGTGCATTACAATGTATAAATATAATCGTCAAAATTAGAAAAACAATTAACTTATTATGACAAAAAATGCGAAATTTATGATAGTCAATAATTTTCTTTAAAGTTTGAGCTGATTAAAGTTTGTTTATTGCAAAGTTGAGAGTATCTGATGTATGAATGAATAATAAACCTATTAAATAGGTAGCCAGGCCAACTAAATAGCAAACGGACATACGTGTACGTAACCTAGATGACTTTATTGGCATTGGCTTGTCGTTTACACAATCCGGCGCTCGCTGCAAGGCTCCAGCTCCGGTTGCGAGGAGCTCGTGACTGTTGATTCGTGGCATGATTATTCCCCGTATCAAGGCGACTGCTGACTGCTGATCGCTGGTGCACTTTGTCAATGCACTGGCGCAAGATGCACCCATGCGAGATGCAGCCGAGTGCAGCCACCGACCTCCCCCGGTTTCTAGCGACTCTGCGTGACCTTCGGAGATGAGTCATGCCTCATGACCGTAAAGAGCGCCTATTCATTAAGATGGATTCATTCTATTGTTAAACGAGATTAATTATCTCAGAAGAATGCCACCAATATGAATGTAATGTATTTATAAGATATGTATTTCTAAAAATCAATCTAAAGATGAAACATGTCAGTGTGATTATCTGAAGCTTTGAAACGGGGTGCTCTGGCGTCGTGAAAATTTTCATTTTCCAAAACTCATTTTTCGTGCTGCCATTTTAACAGCTCTGCTAAGTTCAATTTAACTACTCTAACAGAATATTCGGAAAGACCATTTAATAAAAATATTTTGCAACCTTAATTTTTTTGGACGCCATGCGATAATGAGTTAAATTTAGATGTATTTATTTTATTTATGAATTATTTAAATAATTTTCTTCTAATACTGTCATTTATGAATTTTTTAAAAGCTGTTTAAAACGCAAATAAATAAATTAAAATAATATTTTGTTATTTCAGTAGCCATGATCTTTATAATTATCAACCGTAGATAAGGGTACAAGTACAACTACGGAAATCTTAAATTTGTCAAATTTATATGTAAACTGTATAGGTATGTTATATATAAATATTATTTTACTTACTAATAAAATTAAAATAAGTTATAAAGAAAAAAAAAGGTTAAAACCGTGAAATATGCTTTGTCGCCAATAACTTTATTCACAAAGGGTTTTTTAACACATGCGCCTGTCTTCAGCTTCCAGCACGCCATTTATATCATAAGCAATGGCGTTTTAAAATATTCCTTGTTCAATAAGAAACAGATTTTGAAAACATAATATTGAAACTAAAATAAAATCTTCTTCAATCTTTGCAAAATAACTTTGTGGCATTATTTATGCCACAAAGTTAATATTAATATATATTAACATATCCTGAAGAAGATAAAATTGTTATTGAAACATGTCGATATTGTTTATTAAAAAAGTGGTTTATACAAAGTTATCTCCTATTAATAAAATTAAATTAAATCGGTTGATATTGGATGGTGAATATCTGAAATTATTTTACCTGTTTATTGTAAAGCGAACCGATTTCACCCTGTAGGTGGTAGGTAATTTCGTCGTTAGCCTAGTAAATTTATTTATGCTCGAAGTACATGGGGAATGCTTTGTATGTATGTACCTGCCTTAAGATTTCAAAAATCTTCATTCTCTTCATGGTCAGTTTCTCTGTTAATCGGCTTGGATCAGGACCATAATCGTTAAATATACTTATAGCCTAATACTTTGCATGTCTCATGTCCCTCCTCCTGTGATGTTTATTTCTAGAGCAAATTATGCCAACATGTGCTATGTGGTTGAATTTAATCTCCATTGTAAATCTCGAACTGTTTTAGTGTTTTTCATACACTAAACTAATATTGGTTTTAAATGATTTATTTCCCGGCAAACCCGAGATTTTAGCATCCTTTTTCAATATTTCGTCTACTTGTTGAGCAAATTAAAAATATTTATGCATATGGCGATACATTGTAATATTGCTTTTTTTTCTTTTAAATGGTGTTCCGGATTTAAATTATAGCGTTCATCTTGAAATTCCTGAAAAAAAAACTCAGTAAATTTCATAGAGAAATTTCATTTCGCCAGAGAAATCCAAAAAATATTTTTAAAACACCTTATGTAATCATTTTATTTCGAATAATTTGTTAATATGCAAGCAGTTTCGAGACATATTCTGAGCTTATATAATATATCATTATTTTTCATGCTTTAAAATTATAATACAATGCCCTTCCAAATGAAATTATAATCTATTATAATCACTATGGAAATTTTAAAAACGAAATAAAAATATGGCTAACTAAACATGAAGTTGAGGAAATCACTAAAAGTAACACCAACACAACCAACAATCGACGAACATGAAGAGTTTTTATTTATTCTTTAATTTGTGGAAATCAACATACATTAAGAAGAGGTAATATTGACGTAATATCCATACAATAACCTACAGCCCGCCACGGAACAGGAATCCCAATTAAAGTGGACTCTAAATAAAGGTTCCGCGACTTTTCATCCCGCGACAAAACATCCCCACAAAATATCTACTAAAGCCTAAGCTAAACTAACCTAATCTAACCTAACCTAACTTAACCTAGCAAAAAAGAAGCGTAGTGGAGATACATTTTCTCTTTGGGATATTATGTCGAGGGATATTTTGTCGGAGGATATTTTGTCGGGGATATTTTGACGAATACGCGCGGTACCGTAAATAAAGTACTTTACTTTATATTTTCTGAGGAGTCAATAATAATTTATTTTTTAAAAACTATGAACCTTGAATGCTGAATTTTAAGACATCCATTATTGGTTAAGCAACTTGATATGGTAGCATGTAAGGTATTACCTACTTCATTTTTGTAGTCATATTATTTGTATTGCTATTTTTTTATTGGCAGTTAAATGCAGTAGGTATGAAACTATTCACGGCGAGAGCTTGTACGTATGTCATCGACGATCGTCTTCTTCGATCGTTCTCACGCGACTTTTATGAAAAAGATAGAAGATTCTATAACGATGACGTCACCTCGACCTCTTGCTGGGATTGGGATATGAATGCAAGTGAATAAACTATCAGTGCCAGTGCTCGAATTGAAGCAAAGAAAACCGGAACGATATTCCGGCTTGTGAAATCCCAACAGTTCCCTCACTAATAAAATCCGAATTTGTTTAATAATCTCTTAACAATGTATGTAGGTAGCTCGTATACAGGCACAAACACTAGGAGGATCTTTTTAGTATACTCGTAATTTATCTGAATTTGGCACAAGAATTTCAACATTTCGACGCCAGTGGAACTATCTTCTTTCCAAATTTGAGGAACATTGTGACGCTTAATGAAAAACAGAAGAGGAAGTAGAAGGGAAGAAGATTTGCGGTACCTACCTGGCTATTCAATAAAAGTAAACATACCAAAGACATAGACATGTTTTTAGATTTTCACGGCCAAAAGTATTTTGGTTATTTTTTTTTTGGTGCTATGCTGTGTTGCGCTACCTCCTTCTTTAGCCAACGTTTTGGACAGCGTTACAGTGTCCATCACACATTTCCCTGATGATGGACACTGTAACGCTGTTCGAAACGTCGGCTAAAGAAGGAGGCAGCGCAACACGGCATACCCCCAAAAAATAACCAAAATACCAAAAACATATTTCTATCATATATGATTTAACTATATACGTTTTTTTCTCCGAGACAAGGCAAGTTTCGAAATATTATTTGAAGAAAATAAATTTCACTATAAAAAATAAAAATAAATAAATTTGCTCAGTTTTTGATCTCCTGCAGAGATAAGTTACTATAAATAATATTTTATCATCCACAAATTCATTTACCATAATTATTTATTTTAAATCTTGTAATTCATTTAACCCAAATAGACATTTTTCGACTACACGAGGCATTTAACGGAAATTCATTATATAATGGCACTCGTCATTTAACATACCTTCCCAAGTACTCCTTTTCATTTATCTTAATCCTATGTTCCCCTCCTTACCCCCCACATACATTTCTGAAAGAAAAAATTACTTGTACTGTCATGCTTTACTTTCAGAAGAGGAAAATATATAGTTTATGAAATATATGTGTCGATATAACAAGCAAGCATTCCGGTTGGCAATTAGCAATATATTTTTCAACTCAGCCACTGACGAGTGCTGCTGTCATTTGACTTCCAAGTATTGTATTATTTTTCCATGTCTTATGTCATACACCTTCCTTGCGGTTTGGCACAGATTCGTTGGTTTGCCACAGAATTCTAATAAAGCATTAAGTAGGAATCTAAATATGGGTAATGTTACCGTGAGAATGGATATTAATTAATGCCAAGGAAATTATAATTGTATCCGTTAAATGGTTCTCTAAAAATTAATTAACAATATTGAATCGAATGATTAAAAATAACCCCTCGCTAATAAACGCATTTTAAAATGTACACAACTGATTAACAATCATTTACCCCACATTAATAACAATTTCGAAGTGTATGTGGGTACCGCTTCCCCGGAAACCATGTATTAGATAACCAACACCTCTGCCATAGGTCACCCCAAATGGTTCACTACGTTTGGTGACTTAGGGGGTTCATGGGTGAAGTTGGTCTAGGTCTTGGTGGCTAATACGTTTGCCCACCTATTGCGTGGCGGAAGAGACTGGTTAAGGGAGACCTAACCTAGACCTCTCCAGCCGGACTCTCGATCAATGGAAGGGATGGATTCATAAGAATAATACCTCAAAAGCCCGCCGAAAAATATTTTTGGGGAAACATTTTTTTAAGCTATGTAGCTTATGTTGAAGAAGTTTAACCTATATGTCCCTAACGCGTATACTCGTGGGGGATCCCACGCACTTTTTTATATTCCGAAAGCGAGAATTTCTTCCTTTCAGAATACGCCATAAACAGAGCAATTCAACTGCTTAACGATTCTGCATTGAGCATTGACATCTTCAATGTTACCTATAGAGAGTTCAGTAACTATCTTTTGATATTCGTCACAACACAGTGAAACTGCCCCCCATGGACTTTTTTTTCTTTCAAATTTTGTAATCTTCTTCGTAATAATTTGGTGTATAACTGTTTTATGGAAAACCTAAAAAAATAAATAAGTCCATCCAATATGGAGACATTGACTCCTGATTTCTACCCACCCCTCATTCATTTTTCCTCGGTAGAACTTCCTCGCCTTCCTTTCCCTAAAAAAACACTCCTCACAGCTTCCCCAAAGATGATACAGGCTTTTTCCTCGGAGCCTCCTGTTTGGTACTATTGTAAAAGGAAGAAAAAAACGTTGTCTATTAGCTGCGTACAATTTGAAACACTTTTATTAGTGAGTTCCTTTGTATATTATTGTAGACTACTGTAAAAGATTGCTTTTAAATCTTGTAATTTTATTTTTAGTATTTTGTTTTCTCATGTTCAAAATCATTGTGTCTCATAATACTTTATTCAGTAAAAAGCCCTCTGTATGTTATAGTAATAAGTAAACAAAATATTGTTAATTATTATTTTTAATTGATAAACTAATGTTTATTACAAGATTTTCATGCACAGCACAAAGGGTAACAGTTATTATAAGTAATAATTATAATTGATAAACTAATGTTTAGGACAAGATTTTTATGCATAGCACAAAGGTTAACAATTATAATAATTATTAGCTTTAAACACTAACACTTCTGTTTCAGGCTCACAATTATTACTTATAATAATTGTTAGCCTTTGTGCTTTGCATAAAAATCTTGTCTTAAACATTAGTTTATTCATTAAAAATAATAATGAATATTTGACGAGTTAAAGTATTTCACCAAAAAATGTAGACATAATTTGTCTCGTCGCCATCTAGTGGGAAATTTAGTACTTACAATGCCTTTCTCAGTTTGCAGGTGGAAAAACTTAATATATGCAGTCATTGTTGAATGAAACACTAGTAAATATTGAATTATTTGACGGGCAGGAAATAAGCCGACGTAGATCAATGGATAAGAACAGTTGAAATCAGAAGGACGCGGGTTCGAGTTCCGTCGGCGGCATGTACCTTTTCTCATGAGATTTTTTCAATTTAGATGAGTGTTTCAGGCTAATAATTATTAGTTAAAATATTATTATTTTCTTTCTTAAACCCAACAATATTTCACCCCTACTTACCATTCACGCACATCCTTTCAAGTAAGGCTGATTAATAAATTTAAAGCACAGGTCGCTGCGTGAAGATGATGTATAGCGCGTGTTAAATTACCACGGGGGCTAAATAACGAGGCAAGCAGGTAAGCCTACTTTATCCCCGCCTTGTTACATATTTCATTGAGGATTTTTAATGCATCCTACCCCGCCCTACGCGGCATTCCCATAAATCCAAGAAAATATACGAGCACACTTCAGGGGCGCAGCAGGCATTATTTTCTACAGTTCGTCTATACGATTCGCTACTACTCGTAATATAATTGCATAAATAAGTGTGGATTTAACACAAGTTATTTATTTGCTTCTATTTGTAATATATTTGCATGAATAAGTGTGGTTTTAACTAATGTTGAAGCTAAATAGTTTATCCATTTACGGTGTGCATGAATTTATCTTAAATACCATGATGTAAAACTCGACAATATTAGCCAAACTTTAAATCAACATTCAAATCTTTGTACAAACACAAAATTATTGATAAGCTTAATAAAAAAATTGTGTCTTTGTTTTTTAATTTCGGTCACAAATTAAATGCCTCTATGCCTCTTAACCCCTTAAGCCAAGTTGTTCGCTTTTTGGAACAATTCATGTAGGTCTCAATGAAATCGTTAAGTCTCTCTTACTATCATAGTGAGAAATATGATATAAACGGTGTTAGAAAGAAAAAACACCACGCTTCATATTCAAATCTAAAAGTTAACCACATGTACACCTTTTTGAAACCAAAGTTTCGGATCGCAATTTGAAAGTACTTTTTTATTAATTATTTTTACATGAAACGACAAAATGCGAGATAAAAATAACGTTTATATTACTTAATAAAATACGTTTGTTTTTTTTTTTAATTTTAGTTGGAAAAAACGTACGGTGAGCAATTCTTAAAACTTTTTTTTTGTTTGCATTAAAAACTTTTATTTTTAAAAAAATATATATTTATTTCGAATTCTTAAATTTTAAAGCGTACTTCACCTTTCAAAAACAGTTTGGCAAAATGTTTGTACTTCAAAAATTAAATGTTTAATCCACTACACTATATAAAGAGGAAAGATTTGTTTGTTTGCATTGAATAGGCTCCGAAACTACTGAACCGATTTAAAAAAATATTTTACTGTTGGGAAGCTACACTATCCCCGGGTGACATAGGCTATATTATATTTTCCAAAAAAATAGGGATCCTTACTAAAACTCCAATAATGTAACCCAAGGTGTAAAAAAATGACCTAAAATATTCCTTACATCGCGTGCGCTGCGAAAACTTTTGATGATAGAATAAAATAATGTACTACGACTTTGCAGAACACATACCACAAATTACCAAAAGTACACACATTACCAAAAGTGTCGGGACAGCATATGTCTAACTATTATAGTTATGCCACAATAGGTGTTATTTTATTTTAAAAATTTAAATAAAATGTCGCCGCTTGAAAAGGCTCTTAATTTGTATCTTGGTTTTAATACTTATCAAAATAAATTACTTCACAATCAAGAATGCTTCAATACCTTTAGGTAACTTTTTGAATTATTCAATTCGGACATACCATTAGAAAGATGTCACGAGTTTAAAAATGTAAGTATTAGAAACGTAAGAAAGTATTAGACGCAGGAGGAGAACGGGGAGGCACGGGAAGGTGATTCCGGGAGAATAATGTATTTATTTGAATATGGCATTGCAACGCATGCCGGGAACCAGCTAGTTTAATTCATAAAATTTCAAAAACAGTTTTTAGTTTTCGGATATAGACCCTCCAACAAAATACGGCCTAGGCCTGAGGGGTTGTATTGGGATGTACTCAGAACCAGTACCTAAATTTAAAATTAAGTTAAAATCTTAATTTAGAAATTAATTTATTATCACTCAAATATTGCCTGAATTTTCTTAATAAATGTTATTTTTATTACCTCCATAAGTTTTTCTTTGACGCAAATTCAATAATATTATTATTATTCAATTTATAAAAAAACGGTTTATTTATGAAAAAGTTCTGCATTGTAATTATTATCACACGTGACAGCTATTTCGCCTTCTGAAGGCATTATAAAACTGTAATAGGTAATGTGTTCAGAAGGCGAAACATTTCTCATGCGTAATTATGATCACTGCAGAACTTGTTTATAACGGTATTTTTATGAAATTTAATAATATAGTATTATTGAAAATATACCTACACACATTTTAAATTGAGTTCTACAAATTAAACTCGACAATAATCGACATTCATAAGTTTATACTGAAGTACACCACTTGTTAAAAATAAGTAGGTAACTAAATTTGGAGATCGCGCTTTCGGAGTGTCTGGGCCTAAGGTTTGGAATAAACTCCCTCCGGAACTTAAATGCATAACAAGCCCAACAGAATTTAGGGCCAAATTAAAAACCTACCTTTTTGAGCTCAAATAAAAAATACCTATCTGACAGTAGCATTCTTGTTTTGCCTATGATATACCTTAATCACACTTTTGGATTAACATTATTCGATCCCTTACACATCAATCTCTCTCTCTTACTAAGGAGCGATTCAAATTTGGGAGGACAGATTTTCTGATCAAGTCCTTGTACTATTATACCGCCAATCATAAAATTTTGCTTTTGTTTTCAAAATACGCCTATTATAGAATATATTATAGTTCCCATTTGTGTCCTTTGCTTGCGAACTCTATCTAAGTTTCTTTAAATAAACAATAACAGTGTTGATCTCTAGTGACCTTCTAGGTACGTATGGTCTTGTATATATTTTCTGCCTGTACAGTACGTTTTTACAGCAACATCGCGTTCATTGGTTAAATCATTGTACATATGCTTTCGTATCGGTGATCGATGAACCGATGGATGCAATTTTTAACCATATGTTGTTGTAGTGGTTTGTCTAGTTTGTAGTTAGAAGTAAGATTGTAGAAATGTATTATAAGTTTGTACAGCGCCCTTGGGGTGATGGTGGTCACAAAAACGGCACTATACAAGTCATCCAAATATTATTATTACTAAGCAAAAAAACTATTTTAAATACATATTTCCTATTTTTTTTTTAAATAATAATTAATATTTGACAAGTTAAAGTATTTCAGCAATAAATGCAGATATAATTAGTCTCGACGCCACCTAGCGGGAGATTTAGTACCTACTTAACAATACCTCTCTCACAAAAATAAAGTTGGTTGTTTTCAGTTGGAAAAATGTAATAATAAGTAATTGTCGAATGAAACACTAGTATATATTGAATTATTTGGCGGGTATTAGATAAGCCGCCATAGCTCAGTGGTCAGAGCAGCTGACCGGCAATCAGAGGGACACGGGTTCAATTCCCGTTGGCGGCCAGTATCTTTTCTCGGAAGATTTTTTCAATGTAGATGAGTGTTTCAGGCTGATAATTATTGATTATAATATTTGTTATATATTTCCTACATTAAACAAAATAATAGCACCTGAACCCGCCCCTCTGACCGCACTGAAATTTCCTTGCTTAAGCCACTGGCATCCTTATTTTAATAACGGTCATGACTTAGATAAATCCGATCCTAACAAGAAAACGCTCTTTTAATGATTCCAATTATGTTTTTTTCCGGGATCGTTATAGCATCTCATCGATCCGAGGGTCTGGACCCAGAAGATCTAGGAATACTTAACTAAGTACTTACCCTCGGATTCTTGAGAGATCAAAAAGGTGAATCCGCTTAGCCGACTATATCTTTCGGTATCCATTATCATATCTTATCAAACCTTTGTAACGTTTCCAAGTCTAGAGACACGGATATCAGAAAAATGAATACCTAGATACGCGTTCCTATGAGGTAAATGGGATTTAAAAAAAATATTGTGTCGCAAGAATACAATGTATTTGCTTGCATATAACACATTTTGGTGGAGGGTATGGGTACCGTCGCCCCGGGAACCGTTTATTGGATAACCAACGCTGCCATAGGTCACCCTAAGTGGTTCGCTACGTTTGGTGACTTAGCAGAGGTGCCCGGGTTCATGGGGTGAGGTTTTTTTTACATTAACTCCACACAGGAGGCCCTGAGGAAAATAATTTCTTTGAGAAAAGGATCTTTAATCTTTTTGAGGAAAGGAAGGTGAGATCACGAGTCTTGAAGAGACCCATGTGTAGGAGGGAGGAAACACCGAGGTCGGCAAATTGAATTCGATAATGAGTTGTAGAAACAACCCGTTCTCATGTGACTAATGTCAACTTTGTACAAATGTTGGGCGCGTGTTTGGCGTGTTTCCCGACTATGCACCGGTGCCGAGGAGATCAATGACGCTAGTTCCTCGGAGCATCTTCTATTGTAATATCGGTAGAACAAAGACAGCATTCCCATCTGACGCCTGTGCTCTAAAGATTGCAATCCGTCTGTTAAGATGTGAGAATCTATCAAACGGACCGCCCGTTTCCGCACAGAGTCAAGGGTTTTAAAGGTTTTTTTGTCCGAGTTTTAGCAGCGGATGCATCTGCCCATCAGCTGAATGGCATGGCGTATCGGGAGAGACCGGTTAAGGCTGGCCGCAAACACACGTTTTCCGTATTCGATTTCCGAATTCGTTTTCCGTATTCGGACATCCGAATGCATGGAATCAGTAGAAAATACATTAACTGACGCACATGTTCGCTTTTTTTCCGAACGGAACAAATTCCGTACGTACGTTTCGTATGCAAGCCGGCGCGTTCGGAGAAACCTACTGGAAAAAACCTAATGACGTCATGCGGAACGCAGCGCTTGCATACATTTGGTTTGTGCCGGCGCACACGTTCGGAAATTTCCGTTCAGTAACGCACCCGCACTGCGTGTCTTTGTATTTGTTACGCATAGAATCGTCGTCCTCCATCGTCGTGCGTTCACCACGCTATCACTATCTGTACTGACGTGTATACATTCCAAATGAAGAAAAACGAACGTTTGCGCTAGTCTCACGGAATTCCAAATCAAAATTCCGCATTAGGAAATCGAATACGGAAAACGTGTGTTTGCGGCCAGCCTAAGGGAGTCGCTTCGACTTCTCCAACCGTACCTACTCTCTCGAAACACCGCCTTGTACCGCAGTGGGATAGATGGATTCATACGTCCTTCATTCCTGGACACACTGACCCTTTTCCTTCCCAGAACTTCCCCTTCTTCCTTTCCTAAAAAGACCCTTCACACAGCATCCCCAAAGATGACATAGGCACTGAGGGGAATTATTTTCCTCAGGGCCTCCTGTGTGGGGCTAACGTAAAAAAAATTATGAACATTCAACTGATGATAGTGAATGATAAAAGCTAACTAAATCCAGCATCATTGCACAAGCAACGTTTTTCGCTTTTAAGGTGAAGTACTACGAAGTACCTAATGCAAAATTATGTGTTATTGGTTTAAAAATTCGATCGCTTCTAAATAGGTATAAATGAAATAGGCATAAATAAATAATATCCATTCATTAAATATTGTTAGTAGAACACATTTTGTCCACTTTGCCAGTGAATATGAGTTTATTGAAGTTGGAGTCCTCAGTTTGCAAAATATGCGACGTCACACTAGGGGGGAGGAGGATCTCACAAATGTGACAGGGAGGGGGGGGGGGGAAATAATGAAATTCGTGTGACGTAATTTATGGATGGCCCCTTGGCTCATGTGGGCGTTTTGTTAACGAGGTACTAACTAAAATTTTGGCTGACTAACTTGAGTATAATTCTGTGTCTGAGGCCCTCAGGGCCCTTACCGTATTTTAAATTATAAGAAAAGAAGCAATTAAACAATTAAAGACAGATGTTTTACTTCAAAAATAAATTTGAAACCGTATACGGTCGAAGTTATACAAATTCACGTAAAAATAATACATAAAAAAAGGAAAAGTATAAGTTAGATATGTAAGTTATGCGGGTACAAAAAAAAAGCTTTTCTAATATTTATCCCAACTTTCCACGATGCACACAAAAATTATAAACTGAAAAGGTAATTAAGTAAGGCAGCTGCCCCCCCCCCCCCCTGCCCGTACCTCGCTACGCCCTTGTGGATGCGTAGTTCTTCCAGAATGGATACATTTATGCATCCGGCTGTCCTTGGAATTCAGAGCATTTTTGATTTTGAATATTGAGCCTGAGCATTTTTCTCTAGCACCACATTTTGAGGGCACCTATCCGCTATCTTTTTGGTTGCTCTAAGTGTCCATGTTTCCAGACGGCATAGAAATATACATTAAAACATACGTACCTACATACGTGAATGTACAACATACTCATGTTTATCCTGTTTAACCTTGTTTTATCATTAATTTTTATGACTTTATATCATTTTTCAAAAGTGTGTTGTTTTGCTCTGTGTGGTGTGGTCCGGTTACCGAACATTATATTATGTTGATGTTCATCCAGAAATGAAGCAGGTTGTCATACGTCATGTGGTACAGTGCAAATTATATTCGTAGACATCGTATGTCACGTCAGAAAATGATAACCTGTAATTATACTAAAAACTGTTTGAAAGTTATTTTGCTGTCATCATCGATCAATAACTTGCAAACAATTAAGTGAAGTCATCAAGCTATCTTAGGAATCATCGTCAAGTGTTCGATAAGCTTAGTAATCGTTTTGTTATTTAATTTGGTTTAGTCATTCAAAAATGTCATTTTTTATACAGATACGTGAACTACCTACAGACTTAAGACATTCAGCTCCATTATAACTTCTCCATCCATCTGATAAACGATGTATGCATCAGAAAGAGAGGTGAAAATGGATCTCTCAGCGGCAGGACCACGGAGCCTTAAAATCAGCCCACGTACATATTAATATTCAAGGAAATTAAATTATATATTTGTGTTCCAAACAAATTACCCCTAAGGCACGAATATAGTATGACAGATGTTATGCAAGGCCGATGATAGCGTAATGAATGTGTTTAAGAAGGGAACATTAAGAGAGAAAATTGATAAAAAAAATATCTTGAGGACGCTCAACAGACGTGGGATTTATCCAGTAAATTATTTACATGAGCGCCATGTGAAGTGTTGGAAAAATTGACGGATGTGTTTGAGAATGCATAATTATGTGATTGAAGCAAAAGGTATAAAGTCATAATAGGGGATTGTGACAATCTGTTATGTCGCCTACTTTTGTCGTGAAAAGGCGATACAATCAAATATTGCAGATTTTTTTTCCTTCAATTTTAAAGTAAAAACTCTCTTTTGAAAATAAGCCAAAACTCTCGAACCGAAAGTCTAACATCATGAAAATTACACTGCTTTTATTTCTGGTGTATCAAAATAGGTGAACGAAACAAGTTTCATCAGCTATTGTGCTTTTAAATTTCTATTTTTTTATAAAACAACTTTCTTTTTATAACTTTTGAAGATTAGGTTGAAAAGGGGTAGGTTGGAATGTTGGGAAAATTAGTCGAAAATAATATTGTTAATTCTAAAATTTGAAAATATGAGATTGACATTTATGAGGTTTTTTAGAATGTGGCAATTGGTAAAATAATGAATG
This sequence comes from Limnephilus lunatus, assembly GCA_917563855.2. Classification (NCBI taxonomy): domain Eukaryota; kingdom Metazoa; phylum Arthropoda; class Insecta; order Trichoptera; family Limnephilidae; genus Limnephilus; species Limnephilus lunatus. Next base: position 68,187,255 of record OU830598.1, on the reverse strand, counting down.
GTTAAAGCGCACGTCCCAGTTTATTTATTTTTATTTATTTATTTCTATTCTTCAACATACATACATATTACAGATAATTACATTGGTATACATAGATATTAAGTTAAGTAATAAGGAGAAAAAATAAAATGTTACTGATCCGTAACTGTACGTAGGTAAGTACCTAGTAGTATTTTGTGAACACCTCACTAGGCGGACCTGTGCTGAGGTGTTCCCATGTTTTGGAATAATTGCAGTTCTGACGACAAAAGTAGAAACACCGTATCCTCCTTGATATTGTCAAGAAGGAGACTGTGGGTCGACCTATGGCGGCAGTAACGTATACATAAAATAAAAGATTAGTTGCAGTTAGGATCTATACATAAAGTTATACATAGCATCTAGTTTATGTAAAAGATAGATAGTAGTTTTGAAAAATAGGTAGGTATATTATTGTAGGGACCACACGCCAATGGAATGAATAATATTGTGATTTTGTTGAATGTTTTGTCTTAAAACAAAGTTATAATTGCCTACTAATTATTTTTAATATTTGTTTTTGGTTATGTTTGGTTAGGTGTTATGATTTGTTGAGTAAATTGAATACCTTGTTGTTTGATCCAGTCTTTGATGTATTTTTTGTGAAGAATTGTATATGGATTTGTAGTTAGTAGTTGTTTCAGTGTGGTGGGCATGAGGTTATATAGTTTGATTGCGTAATACTTGAAGTGTCTTTGCCCGTGTGAGGTATGAGTTATCGGTATGTTAAGGGTATTCTCAAAATATATTTAGAAACTTTACACCGATAGATGGCGTTATTTTCAATATTGTCGAATAAAACGCTTTTAACACGTTATGCTTTTTAATATTGGGATGAATGATTGGTTTGCGAACGTACATAAGATAAAGTAATCTGCTTAAATAGTTTTGCATACCTATACTTTTATAATGTTAAAATGCGGCTGAAAAAAGCACAATTTTATTACAAAATTAACACGTAAAAAATACATTTGCTACAATCCCGCGCGCGCTCATACAAAATTTTATTTTACCCAACCGAAACATATTTGCGAAACAGGTGCGTTTCATAAATTTAACGGTAAAACTCACGAGTTCGAAAGAGACGGAATACAAAAGGTTTGTTGGATTCAGTAAATTAAATCAACACCCGGGTAGATAGAATAATTTATAAAAAGGGCCGGCTAGGTTACAAGAGCATATCTTGCGGTTGCTGGCGTCAACTGGACCTTTTTTTTAAAGACCGCTTGCAAGACTTACTTCGCTGTGTACGATATTCGGGCAACAGCGAAGTCCGTATTACATGGTTCCAGAAAACTGTATTGTATTTTTTTCTAGTGAATTATATTTTTTCCATCGAAAAGTTCCAAGTTTTATGGAGGTGTCCGTAAATAATATGTGCTGCTGCCGAAAATTTCCCACTCCTTCAACGCCACCTGTAATTTTAGAACCCTCTTTAGCTGCAAAATTAATGAATTTCAACGTAGATACCTATCGCTTCTGTAGAAAAATCGTCAACAGTATCTTTTCTTGGTGGAAGTTGTTTATACTTCAAAATAATGCACCACCTCTCATAATTTTTTTTGTCTTCCCTTCACGTAAAATAAGCTTCATTTGCTCAATGAAGAACGTTGAAATTATATTTTTTGAAGTAAAACTTCTTTACGCACGATCGACACTTGGGGGTAAACTGGTGAATGCGTTACGAAAAGTGGTTATTGTTGTGAAAAATGACATGCGAACGGTAATCGATGCGAACGGTGATCAATGTCATTAAAAAAGGAAAACGAAGTGCAACTTTTGCCCAAAAAGAAAAAAAAATGCATGAGTGTGTACTACTGTGCAAAAAGCAACAAACCATATTGTCTGGAATGTCAATGTTAATGTCACCCCAATGTCAAATGTTCTTTTATAAGTTAGTGAAGTTTTACTTTAGTAGTGTGATCTAAAGCATACTCTTTTTTTAAAAATAATTTAAAGTGCTTACCCACTTAAGGGCCTCCAAGTAACTGGAGTAATTTTAATCAGTTTTAAATATTTTAGATACTATAATAGTGTTTAATGAGATCGCGAAGAGTTAGTATAAGAGAGATAATATATACACATATATTACAATAGAAAGTCTAAAAACACGTGCGGCTCGCAAAAACTTAGAAACGAGTCCCGGTACGATCTAGTGAGTTATATGGTGTGGTAGATCTCTATCCCCCCCTCCAGGATGACGGTTCCCGCTTTTACCTAAAGGGCGTGTTTTTAAAGAAATAAGGGCTGGAAGTTTCGTCCTCTTGTAATTTCTAGAACAGTCTTCCAGAAAGTTCGAGTAGGTTCCATAGAACTCTAGAAAGTTCTGGAAGGAGTCGCGGAGTATGTGGTGTAATTTTGTGGAATAGGGAATAGTGAACATAATTGTGGAACATTCCAAACACTCTGGAATTGATGTCCTGAGCCTGAAGCCGGGTAACCCAGCTAGTATAACATAAGACCTGTGCCACACGCAGCTATAAGGGAATATATGGCGAGAAATATGCTGAAATAGGCCAAGCCACATATTTTATCTGCACATGTGGTACCGCTTTAAGTGTTATATTACATGAAATTAAACAACTTAAAATTCATATATTTTTTATTCGTGTTTAAGTGATGTTATTTACACTAACAGCCGCTGTTCCCAATTCTGCTAAGCCGAAACTAAAGTTCGAAACTGCTTAAGCATCACTTAGTCTAGATTAAGTGATGTTTAAGTAGTTTTGAACCTTAGTTTTGGCTTAGTAGAATCGGGAACTTGTAATTGGGTTATTATAAGTATTGGGTAAATTCAACGTAGTTTTATTGTGATATTACTCTGAATCAGAATAGAACGGTAATTAAAATAAGTTTTTCCCCCAAAACCCGCACATGAAAATCCCGCAAATTCGCAGGATAAAATGTGCTGAAATCGCTAGTAACTAACTAACTAAACATCACGCCGTTTCCCCGCAGGGGTAGGCAGAGAGGACGGACCGCCAAACAACTCGGGTCTTGGCACATACTCTGTACCTCATTCATATTCACACATACTTGGTCTCATACACACTCTTCTATTATTCTGACTCTTAACATGGCCCGACTCAAGTATCTGATTCACTTGATCGTGCCATGTCTTCCTCGGGCGTCCCCTTCTTCTTCGACCATTCACATTGCTACTAGCTTCAAATAGCCAATAATAATAATATTTGGCTAATTTATATAGCACCGTTTTTGTGAAAAATCACCTCAAGGGCACTGTACAAATAAATATATAAAAGAATTAATATTACTGGCTTACAACTAAGATTTACAATTATAACTAGTGACTTACATCTAAACTCAAACATGATTGCAAGCGCTGGTTTTTTTCTAATACCAGGCCTCATTTTGCTGACAAGTTTTCAGTTTAATTTTAATAAAAACATAAATGCTTTATCGTGTTTGACGGGCTCTTTCGCCAAGGACGCAAGCTGTATGTAGGCACCCTCGTATCTGCTTGCTTTTCGCCGTGAGGAGATTTATGTTTGTCAAAAAGCAATAAATGAGTGACACCTATTTGTCAAAAGGACCTGTTCCTATATTTGTATGCATCAAATTTATCAAATAAACAAATTGGTGATTATTACTATATCTGAGAAATGGTTTCTCGTGTGCTCAATCCACGGCAAGTGTACATTATTTACAACTTCATTTAAAAAATAAGTTTGTATTTAGGAGTTTGCTAATTTGGTAATTTCCTACATCGTCTCATAATAATATTATTATGAGACGATGTAGGAATGTGAATATGACACGATAGTGAAGGGTAAAAGAAGTCGGAGACGCCCGAGGAAGACATTTCAATTTGAGTGGCGGGTTATGGTACCGCCGCCCCGGGAACCATTTATTGAAAAACCAACATACGTCACCCCAAGTGGTTCATTATGTTTGATGACTTAGCAGGGGTTCCCGGGAAAGGGCGCGAAACGTGATGGTTACACAGTAAATAAATAAATTAGATGATAATTACAGTACCTTCCTACCTACCTACCTACATAGCAAATGTTTGTAGAAATAATATGTAAGTGTTTCACCCATTCTGGGATTCGTTTCTTCCCAGAATATTTGTTTATAAAATGCAAGCCTAATGTTATAGAATAACGCTAAACTGTTTTCTGAGAAAATAATGTTATTTATTTATTTTTACAATAGCTACAATAGGACAATAATTTCCTCCAGGGCCTATGTCATCTTTGGGGATGCTGTGTGGATGGTAATTTAAAGTAAAGGAAGGAGATGATGTTCTGAGAAGGAAAAAGGCATGAGGCGTGGCTACGAATCTGGGGTCAGTGGGTTCAGGAGTGACGGACGAATGAATCCGTCCCTCCCACTGCGGAGCAAGGCGATGGGTCAAGAGAAGAGTGCAGGAAGGCTCAAATAGTCTCCCTCAACAAGTTCCTCCCGATCGGATTTATGTAAAGCTCAGCACCTCTAACTATATCTCTGTGTCTTGAGGTAATTTTTCCCAAAAAACGGCGCAACCAAGTGAATCAATTATTTGAAAACGGTCAGTCAGAATAACAGAAGAGATATATGAAGACTGATAGATCGTGTATATGCGACAATGTGACAGAATGTAAAAACCAGTGTTGCCAACCCGTTTTTTTAAAAAGACGTAGATCGGACTAGAAAATTACGTAGAATCGTATAATTTGGATTATGAAAAGTTAGTAGATCTACGTACTTTTTTCTGAGTGAAATATTGAAGTTAGGGTAGGTGAACGTAATTAGTTATTTCTTGTGGTAATTAAGGTGAAGTGTATCTATTATTTTTAATGCATTTTTTGCAAATTTTAATTATTTTTTAATGATTTATCATAGGTTCTCAACCTTGCCTTTCACTCTTGGTTCTCAATTTTGCCCACCGCCCACTTTGAGTTTTTTTTTAGAGACCCTCTTTTTTCTTATGGAAACATGTGAATTTTTACACACGTGATAAAAATGATTATAATACATAAAATAACAAAAATTAACCAATACTAAAGTTTATTTTGCTTTATTAGTACGTGATGAGCGTGTTTTTTTGTCTTTTTAGACCATATTTTTTACCTGCCTTCGCCATCACTGTGCCACCTCAACGCCTCCTCTTCGGGTCTTCTATTGCCTCCTGAAAGGGGGCGTTATTGCCCACGTTAACACCTAAGGTTTAAATGAAACGAAATATAGTTTTTGGTAATTATGCAAATGTGGGGTAATAGGCAATATTTAGGAAAAAAAATATAAATATTGAGTAAACAGTTAAGGTCAAATACTAGCGATAAATAACTTAGCGATGCCTTTGTCTGAAATTGTGTATTTTACCGGGAAGTAGAAGACTACAACTCCAATAAAAAAAAAATTATCGTAATAGTTCGAAATTTTCCTAGATTTGTGCTGATTTCCCTTTTGCCTAAAAAATATTTTTCTCCCCTTGATCTAAGGAAATTTCCCTAGACATCCCAACCCCGGCGCGGACTCTAGTATGAAACGGAACGTTGGTTGGAGTCCGCGCCACATACTTTGCCTCGCAGACGGGGGCGCCACTGTAAAGTAGCGGAAAATTTGCTTCTTCAGCCTAATGAGTTATATTATTTTGCAAATTTGGCAAAAAATACGTAGATTCTGGACTGAAGTTAGTAGATGTTCAGGAAGGACCTAAAATACGTAGATCTACGTAAAAAGACGTAGAGTTGGCAACGCTGGTAAAAACCCATGCAGCTTGATCTATTCATTTTATTGTTTAGTAAGTCGCAACAACAAAATAACTAAGCAAGTCTCTAGTGATATTTACAGTTTTATGAAAGTTCTAAATTATTACAGTGGCCCTTATTATCATTATGTAGTTAATTTCGCCTCTTTTACTGCGTGCCTCGACCGCAAATATTCCCTGCGCCCAGAAACAATAAAATCAGAATAGCAACTTGACATTTTTTCGACAAATAATACTACACCATAGGAATGTGCCGAAAGCGTGCACGAGACGAGCATATCGGGACCGCTCGCACAGTTTGTCGCCTTCTAACATACGGATTCCTATTCCCGCGCCCGCGCCCCGCGCCTCGCGCCCGGTGGTGTAGCGGAATTTAGCTACCCGTGTCGAACGTAAATCTGATGAAAAATAATTACTTTTGTTAATGTAATTACTTGGTTATTATAAGTCATATAACAGTGAAATTTTCGTTAGCGCTAATTTAATTATTAGTATTATTTTTCTGTACTAAAATAAATACAGTATTATCTGTAGTTTACGAATGCGGCTGAAAAATAGATTGTATGAAAATTGTCGCTTCTGTTTCACCTTAAGTGTTTTTTTTAGTAGAGGCCCTGGTTTTAATTGCTAATTGAGGTTACATTTGAATGTAAAGTTTATGTTGGAAGAAGTATAGTAGTACAGCTTTGGCGTAGAGTTGTCTTATTGTCATGACGTCTAGTGTTTCGTAAATTATATTCGAGCATGCGTAGCGAGGAACTTGTAGGATTAATTTAATTATTGCCTTTTGAATTTTTTCTAATGGATCTATTGCTATATTCGTTGCACTTCCCCAAGCAAGTATGCCATATGTAATAATGGATTGGCAAAGTGCAAAGAATATGGTTCCGAGGATTGTTATTGGAAATATGTTTTTTATTGTCTTTATCAGATGCATGACTCGTTTCAGTTTATTTGTGATGTAAGTTATGTGGTCAGTCCAGCGTAGGTAAGCATCTATTATAACTCCTAGATATTTTGTGTGGTCAACCCTTTCAATACGCTCGCATAAACATGTGCGAGAAGTTTGTCCGCAGTCGTGTAAGATAAGGTCTATGTGCGGTGGAGGTTGGCCTCTTTGTGTGATGCTGTGTGTAATATAATTGGTTTTTGTTGTATTCAGGGTAAGAATGTTGTTATTTAGCCAATTTTTGACCACAGATAGACTTTTTTCGGCCTTTTTATATACATCATTCCATGTTTCTGCCTGGCAGAGAAGTACTGTATCGTCAGCAAATGTTACGATTTTACCGTCGATATCAATGTCACACAGGTCGTTTAAACGAGAGGTTCTGGGTTCGAGTCCCAGTTGAGACCGTTATTTTTTTCTATTTTTCTATGTGTTGCTATCTTTCATATTTTTGTTTAGAGTTAAGATTATTTGTATTATCTTCTTCTTCAATTTTAAATATCCAATAAATAGTCAAAAGATGAGCTACTGATTTGCGCAATACGAGAAATATCATTGAAATTGTAATTAATTGTAACTTATTCATTAATGTTTTTTTTTATGAAATCGTGTTGCGTCCGACATCTAACGGAAAAATTTATAAGTACACTTACTCCGTCTATATTTTATACGGTTTCATGACAACTCAGCAAAGCGGCCTTTTAACACCTCTTTGAAAACTCATTAAGTGATGAAAATTTAAAAAAAAATTAACCTAACGTAAACTATTTAGCCGAAGAGTTTTTTTTTTCATTACTTTTATTTTCAAATGAGTGACGAAGTTGTACATTGTTGAGTTGTTTAGTCACCGTTTTATACATCCATTCGTGATATATTTTTTGTAACCTATTAAATTGCACCAACATATTTTTAGTTTGTCTATATTATGGTTCATCCACCTGTTAAATAAATTATATTGGCGCTTAGCTAACCTGACGATCAATAGTTCCTTGTAAGGACTATAATTATTATCATTCCATGCGAGTTCATTGATCGCCTAACAAGAGACCAGAGACCTGGAGAGATGATGGTTAAACTAGGAGCAAAAAATAACATTCGATAATGACACACTTATTCCTGAATAATAGCTCCGTAATAGTTCTAGCACCTCATCAAGTCGTGTTATTTATAACGCCATACTTATGTCCAGAAAAGTAATTTATCTCACAGGGTGAAAATGACAATAAAATGCGCTATTCCAAACGTAAAATTGCAACTATCTTTTGGAAAGTATTTTTTACATGCGTACCGCACAAGAGTACCAATTGCTTCCAACTAACAAGAGGCAATTTTTTATAATTTTTATTTATGTATACCTCACAAGAGTCCCAACTATTCCCGTCTGGAGCCAGTGAGACTATAGCATCCCCAATTGGGGTATGTTGTGAGGCTGAAGATAGTAAGGAGGGGAAGGAGATAGGGAAGAGTAAGGTGGGGAAGTACCTGGCTATTCAGATCTGGTCACCAAACACGGCTAATTCCATTTCAAGCAACGTTTCAATTCTGAATGGTGGTCTTACACCAGGCCGATACTGAGAGTATCTTCCACTCTGGAAAGTGCCGCAAATATAGTAGATATATATTATTTTTAATGAATAAATTGTGAAATAACCCAAATTAATCAAATAAAATGTATTTGCCACGCCCGGGATTCAATCCCGCGACCTTCGGTATGCGAGTCAAGAGCCTTACCGCTGGATTACACCGGCCGTCGAATATGTATGTTATGAGCCTGAAAGGAGTTAGAAGAGGAAGAAGAGGCGAACCTGGATATTCAGATCTGGCCAATAAACACAGTTAAAACCATTTCAGGCAACGTTTCGATTCTGCGGTGGTCTGTCACCAGAGCGATATAGAGCGTGTCTGCCTCTTTGGAATGAAGTGCCAATATAAGTGTTAATATTTCCGGGTTACGAATAACCTGAAAATAATGTTTAAATCTCCTACTGCTGCTACAATACCAACGGGGCATTTCACCATCCTCTTGATACTTGTCTGCAGGATAACTGATATCTTGGATATAGATTTATTTATTTATAAAGTCCGAGTTTACTATTCGGTATTCGAACCTATAAATGGTGGCTACATTTATATCGAATAAGTTTGCCAAGTTTGGATAAGCTAGCAAGAGGTTGGTGAAATACCTCTTTAATAATATGCGCTAAATATCATATATACATTGTTAGGGTACCCCGATGTCGGCTTCTAAACCAACATCAGCACACCAACACGTCCCTGGCTAGCTCTCAGCGGGACTATGGTACTCTCTATTCAGGGGGGTGGGCAGCTCAAGGCTAGGGAACTTCTCTCCATCCTTCGGTGACCCACGGGATCCTCACTGGTCAACAATCCTCCCGCCGTAGCAGAATAATAACAATGTTAAATCATTTAGACATGTATTGTAAACTCAAACACATACATAGGTTTTTACAGTACAATTCAATTACAAGAAATGCAAATTACACAAACCTAGCTAAAGTGTTTAACTCTCCCTGACTGTCTCTCAAAACGAAACTCTCCGAGTCGTGATTTCCGCGGGGGCCCTACATTTCACTGAATTACGGACAACATTTAAAGAGGAAATCAAGATACAGCTTACATGTAGGTTGGCAGGAACCTGGTCTCATGTGGCAGCTTCATCAGGCACTTTCATAGTCTAAATAGACCGAACTATGGTGCGGCAAAAGGCCAATTATACTCAAAGGTATTTCAATAATACATCGCGGCCCGTTGAATCGGGTCCGCCGGCTACAGTGAGCCGCTAGCGTGCGTTCTCCAAGGCGCTCGGATTTCGTCTGTCTGGCGAGCGCAGCGGACTGCGGAGTCGCCGGGCAAGCGGGGAGGTAAACAGGATACGGGGCGGGGAGAGGCGGCGGCGGAACTGTGGGCTAGCTGCTCGCGTTCTCGAAACTACTCGCTTCAAGGGCGTATCGTAACACTTCCCCCCGCGCTTGGAAAAAAAGCGACGTGGCAATGGAGCTGTAGGATAAAAAAAATCCTCTTAAACTTCCATCGGGGTTCTGAGAGATTCGTTGCTTGAGAGATGCCTAGCTAGAACATGCAATTTATGTTTTAGTTTAGGACACAATGTTTGTAGAGAATGGGTGAGGGGTACATACAATGTTTGGAAAAGAACAGTTTTGGTGAAAGTACATGGTGTGAAACAACATACAAGATTATGCAATTGAAAGATGACAATACATGGTTATGCAATTGAACAAAATAACAATACATGGTTATGCAATTGAAAAATAACAATACATGGTTATGCAATTGAAAAATAACAATACATGGTTATGCAATTGAAAAATAACAATACATGGTTATGCAATTGAAAAATAACAATTCATATTTGTACAATCGAAGAACAAAAAAACAAGAACAAAAATGCCTGTGTGATTCTAAGGTTTCATTGGTCTGGGAGCTAAGTTTGCGAAGCGTGGATTTGTTTGGTTTCGGAGAATTTCGAAGAGGAGGACGTGGTTTCACAGATTCTAAGGATTACATTATCACTGTAATCAGACCCCTTTGAGATAACACTCAGAAGTACACTTGGGCCTTAGAAAACACTTGGTTTTGTCGAAGACGTCGAAGTTCACGAAGTGGGGACTGTGGTTGCTGTGCCGCGACTATGGTTACAGAGGTCATTGAAGAGGAGAATCCAGTGTCTGCAGACATGCCAGTACGAATCCTAAGTGTTATTAAGGTAAACACGGATCGTATATAATGGTTATTGAAGCATAATGTAGCTCAACATAACTTGTATTGGTACGCATTCAGCGAATACTGGAGGTCAAGGTAATGATGGTTTACACATGACGATATATGCGTCACTGCATGACAGCGCAAGAGACGACATGGTTGGCATTGATAGCAAGAGTAAGAACAAACCTAGGAGCTAGCGTGCCCAAAAGGTGGTTCAGAGTGTCATAATGTATAGTGGGACAACTCAACTTGCTGTGGCACGACAAAACAACATACATATGGGCGGTATGGTCTGTGCTTTCAGGAACAAATGCGTAGAAAAATGGCAGCAGGAGGGACCTAGTAACCACAGCGCGTGCTGTCAGGAAGTGGAGCTCAGCTTGGCTGTTGGTGATGACATCCGCCTGGGCTTCTTTTTAATCCGGGAGAAATTATTATTAGAGCAAAATTCTTGAAGTTTACCTGCCTAGGGACCAATGAAGAAAAGGTTTGGAGAGAAACAAAATGTGTCCAGATAATGAAATAAACGAAGTTTTAACCACCGACCCAGAGAGTGACGAAGAGAGAGTTTTCTAACTAAATTGTGATTACATGAACATTTTCCTTTACCAGGATGACTTGGCGTTTGCCGAGTGACAATATGTCTTGGTTAAAAAACAACCGGCCTTCCATGGCCTATGTTAACATAAAGGTGGTAACATTTTTGTAGAATTTCAACGAACAAGACAAAGAAGTCGTGAATGAGTCACGGTAAAAGCAGAGAAACCAATTCATGAATAAAGGTTGTCAAAAGGAGACAGACGGTACGCCAAGTGCATATCGTACATATCCAACATTCATGAATGTGTTTCGTGAAATTGAGAAAAAGAACAAAAGGTGAGACATATGCAGAGAGTGAGGGAGAAAGCCTGCTGATAATTGGTTAATTTACCGATTCGCACTCCCAGTGAGGGCGAATTATGGTTAACAACAGATTTTCCTCTTCATAACATATACCTGAGAACATGATGGTGAGGAGAAAGGAAAGGAAAAGGAAAGGAGTTGAGTGACGAAACTTGCTAGAGACTGGACTAATTTCCACTTCAAACTCCATGTGAGAATGAAACATGATCAACCAGCAGATTTCCTGACTCTTTACAATTGTTAAAAGGATGAGGAGAAATTTGAATACACATTAACAAAGAGACTAATCTTTTGCGTGTATTGGGCAAAAGATTAGGGGTCATTTTAAAAAACTCCTGCGTGATTGTGAGAAAAGACAGACCCTTGCTCCAATTTCACAAACCTGGGGGTTTTCTTATCCGTTCCCCAGACAACGAGTTGGGTGGTTTTGTGCTCAATCGATTAACTCCCACAGCACTATGCCCCATAGTTAGCAGTGAAGCTACAAACTAGTCCTTTTGGGATAGTAGATATTCCTGGGCTTCTTTCCTTTTTGCAAAGAAGTAAAAAAACAGGAGGTCCACGGGCATTGGCGTTGAATGACAACAAAGGGTTGTGGACTACATTTCGTAGATCGCACACAAAAGGTTTGATATTATTTCGTTCGCACGACTCATGGTAAGTGTTTTAACGTCTCCACGTATAGTGTATAAAAACATGTAAGTACATACAAGATAAAACTCAATTATAGACAGAAGTCAAGAGTTTATACAATGCCTCTTAAAGAAGATGGCAAGGCCGATATTATGTCGTTCGCACGAATCACGGTAAGTGTTTTAACGTCTCCACGTCTCGTGTACAAGGGTTGTACACAATTATACATACAAGTGGTACTCATGACAAATTAATGACACACGACCAGAATACAAAAGCGGTACTCATGACAAATTAATGACACACGACCAAAATACAAAAGCGGTACTCATGACAAATTAATGACACACGACCAAAATAGATTGTACAGAAAGGGTGGTACTCATGGCAAATGAATGACACACGACCAAAATACAAAAGCGGTACTCATGACAAATTAATGACACACGACCAACTCAATAACATTTAGCTATGAGCAAAAGTGATTATGACGAACTTCTCGTATCGTGGCAGGTATTTTAAGGATCCCTCCTATAACGGTGGATGTTCTAAGGATCTCTCCTATGACGGTGGATGTTCTAAGGATCTCTCCTATAATGTAACAGGGTTACGTTTAAATACAACACAATAAACGTTAACGATGCTTGATTTTAACACATTTTATAAAGATTCGTTAGATTAACTAACTCCGTAGCCCAAAAGCGTACGACAGAGAAGATAGACAATTTGATGCTACTTCATGTGTTACAAAATACAAGGGTGATGGCAGAGTATAATTCTACTTACACAAGTGTTTAAAACAAAGACAGACCTATAATGGTTTTACATACTGTCTGTTGTGGCAACCTGCAGTGAGGAAGACCAAAGAAAAGGGACCAATTACGGTTTTACATATCCTTTGTGCAGTTACAAACATACCAGGTTATGTGCAATTTGGGTTGCAAATACTTGGTTAAATGAACACCTAAAAGTTGTGAATTCCAAAATCAGGATGACCATAAGGTTTTATTAACCTGTCTCGTAGGGTTGAGACGTGTCATATAAGACATACGTAACGTATAAGCAAAAAAACAAAATAACAAAAAAACAGTGGCTTTGTTATAACAACCAAAGACCGGATGATTCGGTTTTACGTACTTTAGTTGAAACGAGCCAAATTGATTTATATACAGGGTTATAAAGACCAAACATTGGTTTTATAAATACGAGTTCCAAAATGGACGTGTCGATATCCAATTTGGGTACATGAGCATGAATTTGGGTAGGACGCCATCAATTTTTAATTTAAGAGGAAAAAATTGAAAAAAACTTATATACACGAGGGGCGACTATGTAAGTAACCACTGTTTGATTTTCATGCTAGAGATACCTCGGAAGGTTTTACAACTCATGATGAACAAAATGAAAGGAAAAAATTGTAAAAAAATAGTTAACTGGTTCTGAGTCGGAATTTAACACTTTGGAATTTACAAAACCCGACTTCTAGAACGACACGCCGATGGGCAATTGTCAACTACTTTACATGAACAAAATAAACAGGTGAGAAAGTTCCTTTCCACACGACAAAAATGCAACAAAAAATAGGAGAAAAATTACAAAATTACATGACAAGGCAGGGTATGACATGGCATGAACATTGCGTAGTGTATGTGTTGAGACAATAAATGGGCTCGCGACTTCCCAAACATTGAAACTCGAAAAGTGTCTCCGTTCCAAAGTGATCAGTTTTAGAACAGGTGAAAAAAAAATAAAGAAAAAAATTGCCGTGAGGGAAAGAAAAAACAGTGCAAAAACAACATTTGAAAGTAACTTCAAGGAGAGTGCGCATTAATTTACAAAATAATTTACAACTTGTTTCATTTACGAAACGATGGGCATGTGATTGACACATTACACGCCTGACGTAGTAAGACTCTGTAAGCTTACAAAAAAATGTGGTACATACTGGATCATTTTACGTTTGCTGAGATAGTGGGGGCAGTTTTACTTGACTCCTCACTTCCAGACTTTACAATGTCCTTAATGTGGTAATTACCAATGTGCTTTCCCGATGAGTCAGACAAGGAGTACACTAGGTCTGATATTTTCCTTAAGACTTTGGCCTTCACGAAACGTGGTGCCAGCTTAGCAGAGAAATACATGGTTCCTTGGGAAAGTGTGTTGTTCTTTCTCCAAACTATGTCTCCTGTATTGAAGGTGACATGTTTTCTACGTAAGTTATATCTGTCCGCACTCTTTTGGTGAGCCAGGAGCAAAGCATCAGTGACTTCACTGTAAATGGCCGACAGTTCTTCCAAGCGATGGGCATAGTCTGCGGTAGGGTTGCTTGTGGTGGCAGATGACGTAGGAAAGTTTGTGTCCCTATGTAGAGAACCATGGACGACTTGTTCCATACCGTGTTTTAAGAAGAAAGGTGTGTAACCAGTGGCCAGATTAACAGTGTTGTTCATAGCGGCCTGAATTTTATCTAGGTTTTTACACCAAGTGCGTTGATCTTTATCAACTAGAATAGCTAGAGCTGTGTTGATTGTTTGGTTGTAACGTTCGACAGTGTTATTTTGGGGAGTGTACAAGGTGTTATAATAAATGTCCTTGATTCCGTATTTGGCAAGAAATTCTTTGAATTCCTGGGCAATAAACTGTTTTCCGTTATCGACAATTACGGTTCTGGGTGTTCCGTAAGGTATAAAAATGTGTTTTTCCAGAAGTTTGATGATGGCGGACGCGTTGGCTCTTTTTAAAGGGAAGATCCAACAGAATTTGGTGAAAACATCCACTACACTAAGTATGTGTATGTGTCCGGCATAACTTCGAGGAAAAGGTCCGACGAGGTCCATTGACAATGACTGTAGAGGTCTGTCGGCACGTTTGGGGTTACCCATTAGGCCGGCAGGTGCTGCCGTGCTATGTTTATAAGCTTTACAAGTTTCACATTTAGAGATGTAATTGCGAATTTGTTTGAAAAGACCAGGCCAGTAATACTTCAAGGAAATCTTTTTATACGTCTTGAAAGTTCCTGGGTGTATAGAGTCGGGAGCACTATGATTGTCAATTATTATTTGTTCTCTTCCTTCGAGGGGAACGACAAGTTTCCAAGAGTAATCTTCGAGGATGGATAGTGGTACCTTGCAATTACGGTATAGTTGTCCTTCTTTTATGATAAAATTAGGAAACTTTTGTTGATTATTTTTACAACCTTCGAAGATTTTCAAGTACCATTCATCTTTTGTGGATGGAGGGGGGGCAATTGTGTCAACATTTAATGAAGCCAATTCAATTCTTGAAAGAGCGTCAGGAACAATATTGTCCGCGCCTTTACGGTGTACAACATCAAAATTGAATTGAGACAAACGGGAGGCCCAACGAGCGAGTCTACCGGAGGGATTACTTAAAGAGATCAACCATTTCAAACTACTATGGTCTGTGACTACAGTAAATTTGCTACCGTCTATGTAACCGCGGAAATGGTGAACAGAATCCAATACAGCCAATAGCTCCTTTTCGGTAATTCCGTAGTTTTTCTCGTGTTTATTTAGTGTACGGGAAAAATACGCTACAGGGTGTTCGCCATCTGGGAATTCTTGAGTTAGGACTCCACCGATTCCTACGTTGGAGGCATCCGTGTGGAGGGTAAAAGAGAGTGCAAAATCCGGGCAATTCAGAACGGGGGCTTTTTGAAGGGCATTTTTTAAAGTTGTAAACGCTTCTTCAGTTTCAGCAGACCATCGGAAGTTGCTGACACCTTTGCGGGTGCCGGTAATTTTATTTAAGGGGGCTGCAATTGTGGAAAAGTCTTTGATGAATCTTCTGTAGTAACCTGCAAGTCCAAGGAAACCTTTGACTTCCTTCGCGTTTTTGGGTCGGGGAAAATTTGCCATGGCTTCCACCTTAGCGGGGTCTGTTCTTAGACCTTTTTCGTCGACAATGAATCCCAAATAACGTAAACGGGACTTACAGAATTCAGACTTCTTCAAGTTGATGGTTAAACCAGCGAACTTGAGTTGTTGAAAAACCTTTTCCAACATTAATAGGTGTTTTTCAAAGGTGTCGCTGACGATGATGAGGTCGTCAAGGTAACAAAACAGGCTGTTATCGACTTCAGGACCGAAGAGCTTGTCCATCAGTCTTTGTAATTCGGCGGGGCTGTTCTTTAGACCAAAGGGTAATCTTTTAAAATGGAACATTCCCCTACCAGGTACAACGAAAGCAGTTTTCTCACACGATTCTGCGTCCAAAGGTATTTGCCAAAAAGCTTTGCTTAGGTCAACAGAGGAGATGAACTTGGCGTTGCGCAGTTGGTCTAAGGTCGCGTGGACGTAAGGTAAGGGGTATGCGTCAGCTTCCGTACAAGAATTTAAACGTCTACTGTCGAGACAGAAACGTGCGGAGCCATCTTTTTTAGAAACCAAAAGAGTTGGGTTGGTCCATGCACTTCTGCTGGGAACCACCACACCCATTTTTAACATTTCATCAAGTTCTTTTTCCAAAAGTTTAAGCTTTTGGGGGGCTAAGTTGTAATAACGTTGCTTTATGGGTGGGCCATTGGTTTTAATGTGGTGTTCTACCAAATTTGTCAAACCCAATCCACATTTTTCGAAAGATATTGATTCGAATTTATTGACCATTTCCTTTAGTTGGAGAGCTTGGTCCGTGCTTAAATTTTCGTGAGGTATTATTGTGCGGATCTCACTAATTTGAGCAGCAGTGGAGGTTTCGCCAAGAGTATTAAATACTTGGGGAGCAACGTTAAAAGCCTTCCAGAAGTCAACGCCAAGGATGAAATTCTGGGATATAGAGGGCACTATTAGAAAATTGATTGTAATTATTTTATTGTTACAATTAATTGGCAGTGCAAGGGTACCGATGACCGGCTGGGAAACATTATCCGCAGTCGTCAGGTGTGTTGTTTGTGGCGAAATTTTAAAATCACTGTTAACAAAAGGCAGGTGAGCATTGTTGCCAAGACAGCTGACAGATGCACCGCTATCAAGTAATCCGGAAAAGGGCACATTGTTAACAGAGAAAAGAGCATAGGGTCTCCCATCTTTAGCTTGTTTGCAACAAACCGAGGAAACATTTAAGGTCTGGTTAAAATACTTAATGTGTGATAACCAATCAGTCCATTCCTTAGACCTTGGTTCAGAATGGGTGCCTGAGAGGTTATTATTTAGTTTTTTGGCCTCTTCATGTAGAAATTTGGTGGGGGCTTGGAGAAATCCACCTGAGGTTTGACATCGCTTGGGTTTTGTAACCTTTCTGCATTGTGCCTTGATCTCTTGAAAATGTTGCGCAGTTCGTCGCGTGGAGGAGAGCGGTCCCTAGAGTGGTGTCTCTTGGAGGTTCGGGGTTCCTTGGATTCCAGAAGTCTTGCTTGCTTGAAACAAGTAGCGGCCAGGTGGCCTACTTTTTTGCAAAAGGAGCACACTTTTTTGTTGTCGAATTCTGGCTTTAAACCAGACGAACGGCTTGGCACAACCACATTATTCGACACATTCTTTATGTTTTTCCTATCCTGGTACGATTCCAGGAGGAGGCAGACTTCGTTTAGCTGGGCCAGGGATGCAATTTTCTGTGAGGTGATGATGTTCTCGTATTTGCTTAAAAGGCCATCAGTTATGACTGGTAATAGTTCAGCTTCCGGAACAGGATGTGAAAGCTTGATGTTGATGGATTCAGCCCTTTCTATGAATGTAGCCACAGGTTCATCTACTAGTTGTTTAATAGATAGTAGAGATAGTTTGATCCGGTGCTGGGCCTCCTTTTTTCCAAAGCTAGAGATTAGGGCAGCTCTGAGTTTATTCCAATCTTTGCATTTAGTCTTTTGGATGCGGTGCCACGGAATTAATTCTGGGGAGATGAGTTCTATAAAGTTTCTCCGTAGAATCTCGAATGGGATATTTTTGATTGTAGCCGTTTCTTCAATACGGTCAATGAAATCCAGCACATCGGAGACGCCATTATATTTGACTTTCCAAGAGGATAAATCGTAAGTTTTATCTTGTGTCAAGATGGGTGCGACGTCCTGTTTTATCATTACATGCGGCGTAGGTTCTTTGTCAAGATTATTCAAAACTTGCGTAGCCGAACATGAATTATTTTCGTTGGAGGGGGCGAGATTTATTCTCCTAATGTACTTTTTGTTGAATAAAAGTGCATATGCCTTCAATGTAGATTTAGATTTGCTTGATGGCGAGAGTCCTCTATCCCTTAAAGCAGCTTGTAAGTGGGCTTTGGATAAACTATGCACATTGGGAATGGTACCCAAGTTGGATGGTGTAATAGCTTGCTTGTCCTCCATTGCGAGTTTCCTGGGTGGTGAGGAGAAGAAAAAAAAAATTGGCCAGGGGTTTCCTTTAGAAAGCGCAAAAATTAATTTTTGTGAGGCACTTTTCACTTGGTGATCACTGTTGGCACTTCCAAATGTGTTTTGTATACATGACACCAGAATTCTTGTCAAGGAGGGGCAGACGAGAAAAAATTTTGCGTGGAAAGACCTTAGTGGTAAAGGTTTTTGTATTTCACTGACCACTTTTGAGAAAACTGTGAAATTCACAAGTATTTATTTATTTTAGAAAAATTTTGCCAGGACTGACCTTTAGAAAACAGGTTTTTTATTTTCACAAAACACTTTGCACTGAGAAAGGCACTAAAGTTCACAAAAGGCACATTTCTGGCAAATAAAGGACAAACCTCCGGATGAAAATGACTGAATATGGGGTTTATTGCATCCAACCATATTAAAATTATTTTATTTATTCATGGAATCAGTCATTGGCTTTATTATTATTCCACTTTTCACTTATGTAAGGGAAAAAACACAATTCACTTTCACTTATGCTGAAAAAAAAACAGTACCTATAATGTACAATGGGGAAAGAAAGTCATTATTTTGTCCATTTGGAGAAACATTAAATTGTACTAATTTGACAGACACAAGTGGGCCAATTGGTATATTGTGCAGAAATAATAAAAATACGTAAGTCCGAAATTTTCATTAAGGAATTCGCAAAATAACTGGGGTTCCAGAATCAATGATTTCCGTTGGTATCCCGGTTCAGTCATAAAAAACGGTTTGGATTTAAAACGCAGCCTAGCAACAATCGGTTAGGATTCCGGCGGGAACAAGGCATTTGCGCGCAATCCGGAATATCGCGTGAAACAAAGGCCGTTGGATTTGGCGGGTATTGCTGTTGCTAACGCGCCCGCCGCTTGGTGACGCAATTCAGATTCGCGGTCAAAAGCTGGCGTTTCGGGTACTCAAAATGGCCGTTTCACATGCGATTTAATTTCATAATTACAATCAGATCTGTTATGGATCTGATTTACATATTGGTTTCTGTGGTTTTTTCACAGGATTCACTGTAGAATAACAAGGCATAATTAATGTTTTACAAAATAGTTGTTGTGCGGGAAGGACTTTGACAGAGGAAGGTCCCGCAAAGTGACCGAGATAGAGAAAAAAATTCCAACCCCACGATCGGGCGACAATTGTTAGGGTACCCCGATGTCGGCTTCTAAACCAACATCAGCACACCAACACGTCCCTGGCTAGCTCTCAGCGGGACTATGGTACTCTCTATTCAGGGGGGTGGGCAGCTCAAGGCTAGGGAACTTCTCTCCATCCTTCGGTGACCCACGGGATCCTCACTGGTCAACAATCCTCCCGCCGTAGCAGAATAATAACAATGTTAAATCATTTAGACATGTATTGTAAACTCAAACACATACATAGGTTTTTACAGTACAATTCAATTACAAGAAATGCAAATTACACAAACCTAGCTAAAGTGTTTAACTCTCCCTGACTGTCTCTCAAAACGAAACTCTCCGAGTCGTGATTTCCGCGGGGGCCCTACATTTCACTGAATTACGGACAACATTTAAAGAGGAAATCAAGATACAGCTTACATGTAGGTTGGCAGGAACCTGGTCTCATGTGGCAGCTTCATCAGGCACTTTCATAGTCTAAATAGACCGAACTATGGTGCGGCAAAAGGCCAATTATACTCAAAGGTATTTCAATAATACATCGCGGCCCGTTGAATTGGGTCCGCCGGCTACAGTGAGCCGCTAGCGTGCGTTCTCCAAGGCGCTCGGATTTCGTCTGTCTGGCGAGCGCAGCGGACTGCGGAGTCGCCGGGCAAGCGGGGAGGTAAACAGGATACGGGGCGGGGAGAGGCGGCGGCGGAACTGTGGGCTAGCTGCTCGCGTTCTCGAAACTACTCGCTTCAAGGGCGTATCGTAACAACATAAATATAAATTAATATTTATTTGCTTATCTGCTCGTTTGTCCCTTATACGGTCACTAAACCATTCATCCGATTGCAACGAAACTTTGGCGAGTTGTTGTGAGCACGCCCGCAATGGTTTCTATATATAGTGGTGAGCTCTGGCGTTATAAAATTATTTCATATACTATTCATCCAATTGCGATAAATCTTCAGTGAGTTGTTGTGCGCACGCCCTCGTAGGTTTCTGTATATACTGGTGAACTCTGGCATTATGAAATTTGTTTAAAAAAATTGCAATATATTGCACTCGAGCCGTTTGAAAACTAAATATACCGAGACTGAATATATGGAACGCGGGACTCGGGGTTCGCTGGACGGGGGAAATGGTATAGGGTAGGCGGGGAAGGTGGAGGGGGAACACGGGAGAGAAAGGGTAGGCAGAAGGGGAATAAGACAAATGGGAAAGGAAACGCAGGGAGAAACATTTTCTTTATTAAGTCGATTTGCAACGTATGCCGAGAACTCGGTAGTTGCTATTGTAGCCGAGCAACGAACAACCGTAAAAATACTATTTTTATCCGATTTTATACAATGGTATCACCGGCTACCACTCTCGGGCTGGGTGCATGATAATGCACAATCATTCCAGTTTTAGCGTTCATTCCCTCTGCCTGCTTTTCCTCTAAGCAAGATAATTATTAAATCTGTGCTAATTATTGTGACACAAAGTTTCATTAGTAAATATATTTGACTCGCGTTAAATCAAGAGTTATTATTGAAAACCTCCACAACACACGCATCCAGTTTACAGACGTGGCAAGGTTTGTAAACTGTCAAACTCTCGGGATAAAATATCAAAATATAACCATATTGTCAAACTATAAAAAAATACAAATGTGAAATACCTAACCCCGCTAGCCAGTACAAATTAATTTCAAAAAAATTTCTACGCCCAGATTCCAACGCTAAGTTCAGAGCCAATGCCACGGAGGTTGTCACGCCGTAACGGACAAGTTTAAGAAAGAGACACTTCGATTAATTGATCCAGCTTGGCTTACGAAGGTTTAGTCCACCTCTGACGCGTCCGTTAGGAACTCAATAATTATCACATTAACGATATTAATTTTAAATTATATGGCGTTATTTACCAACTAAAGATTCATTGTTGCTTCAACGTTTAAGTACCGTTATAATATAATTAGCGTGATTTAAAAATTTTAATACAGTAGAAGATAGTTTAGAGATAACCGTTAGGACAAGCCATTGGATAATTTATCATTAGAAAAATAGGAAGATGGATTTCAAAATTCGCACAATAAGTCATTAGAACCATTGTTTAATCGCAAGTAGTTTTTTTGCGCAATAACGTTAACCTTTAAGATTTATGAATAATTATAGTATTTCTCGGTTATCTTCATACTTCCATCAGATGGGTTTAACTGTAGAGGTACATCATTTTAAAGAGTTATCGAATGTAGTGGTGTACTGGGTGTATCAAAAATAATTTTATTCGAATCTATTTCTTTGTTCTTATTTCTCTTTGTCACCCTGTCTCTCCCTCTCTCTCTATCTCTCTCTTTATTACTCGACTCCTTTGTTCTTATCTGTATCTTATTTTCATTCTTAGTTCTTCTCTCTCTCCTCTAGTCACTCAATGATAAACAGAACCCTGGGAAACGCTCCATTTCTTTTCATTTTGTTTTTGTGTGGAAGTCGAAGAATAAAACAAAAAAACATAAAAAGAACATTGCCGAATTGAATCACGACTAGGACGGGTTGTTCAAAAAATTAGAACAATTCATACATTTTTTGTAAATAATTTTCAAGCTCTGTATAAGTTCTCTTCAAGTTCTGCTATTAAAAAAATATAGACCAGTTGGTTCATAGAACTGAAATAATCACAGAACTTGAATAGAACTTTCACAGAACATGAACCCATCCTTAGGACGGGTTGTTGAAAAACTTAAAGTTAATTTTAAATCACCGTGTAAGTTCTATTTAAGTTCTGTTGCTATATCATTATGTTTCTTTATAATGATATAGCAATAGCGACTTAAATTATCACAAAACTTGAATAGCACATTCACAAAACTTGTAAATTACCTAACTCCAAAATTTGATGGATTGTTTTTGATACAACTCGTACTAATTTTAAGCTGAATTGATAATCGTCGCTGTATACCTACATCCGGTGTCTTTTTGGGGGGTAAGAGGGGACTGCATCCTACCTGTGTTCATGATCCTCTTTTAAATGTCTTTACCACGACATTTCAATAGCCTTCAATTATTATTTTTTTTTAATTGAAGGCGATTGAACGATTGAGTTCGCTACTTACTTACTTGCTTACTAAATAGCCATTTCGTCATTTCCCAACTGGGTAGGCAGAGGGGATGGAACGCCAGACAACTTCGTTTTTGCACAGACTCCTTGCTACGTCCACATTTTACATCACCTTATTCCATTGAGGGGGTGTTTCACCATCCTTCTGATAGTTTATCCACACGATAACGAATATTAATAAAATAACAAATAAATAGTAAAAAAAACTCGGCTAACTTATCCTAAATATAGCCACTATTCGTAGTACCGAATAGTAAGCTCAGACTTTTAAATAAATAAATCATTTTTAATAAATCAAAAATTTACTCTATCCTTTGGATAATCTATAAGGAGGGTGGTGAAATACCCCCTGAATGTAGATAAATATTTTTTTTATAAGAACAATTCTCTTTTTATAACTTTTGAAGGTTATTCCCATCAATGTAATATATCATTGAAGAAGAAGAAAACGCTAAAAATAAATTAATGACACTAATTATGGAAAAATTAGACATATTAAAAATTAAATATTGTTAATTGTAAAATTATTAAAATATGAGATTTACAATTGAGGCGCTCAGCGGAAGAGCGGCCCAACCCACAAAGAACGTATTCAGCGAAAACATCATTTGTTATATTATATTTTTGTCATATCTTTTAACTAAACTTTTTGTCATATCTTTTAACTAAAATTGGGCCACAGTGGCCCAATTTTAGTTTTTCAAAGATTGTTTGTGGTTTCATAGATATGTAAAAAATAAATGACTAAATGATGTTTTCGCTGACGTGGTTTTGGGGCACTCTTACGCTGATCGCCTCAATTATGACGTTTTTATTAGAAGCTGGCAATGGCTGAATTGGTAAAAGCGCACATCCCAGTTTCGACCATTATCTTTTTCTAATTTTCTGTGTCTTGTTCTCTTTCACATTTTCGTTTAAATTATTAGTGTTTTCTTCTTGTTCAATTCACACTAAAAATGCCTTCCATGTAGATTTACATGGAAACTAATGTAGCCACTCGTATCTCTTACATACGTGCCTGACGTTTTACAGGATGGCATTGGAATTTCATAAGAATGATGAATACAGTTTTGTATTGGAAATTTAATGCCCGAATTGCCAGACTTTTTGATCACGAAACACGCCCATATTGCATTTCTTGTGTTCTTTTTATTCTATGGCAAGTGTTCTTCTTTATTTTCAGAACGTCTGATATATCAACCCTTTACATAACTGGACATCAGTATTTGAATGAAGACACAGTACCATTAATCGCATCGTCTTCATGGGCGACTCCGACTGCTTATATCATCCACTTGCGCATCATGAATTCTTCTGACACTCCATTCTCTATCCTTCTGCTATACATACCCGAACCATCTGAGTCCCTTTATCAGACCTTCCTCATCTAAGTCTCATAAAACATAACAATCTACATCACGACACGTGCGCTAAGGAGGTCATTAAATTATAAGTAAGTATTAATACGAATACAAATTAAATTTTAATACGAATTCCTTCATGATACCAAGTAAGTAAAGTACTAGCTGAGATCTGGTTTATCGACATCTCACGCAGACAGTGACTGCCTATCCTCCCATTTTGAATGTCGAGTGCGCAAAATTTCACCAATCTCGAAATACAACTGATTGATTTGCTTCCACCCGCCCGCGCGCCCGCCACAGACACACTTCTTTATATAACTATACTATTATTTTTTCTAGCATAATGATTCAATTTGTATACAAGAATTTAACACATTCCTTCTTTATATTGCTTCTGCATCAAATCCAACTTAATTCATTACTATAGTTACATTTCTCAAAGATTTTTTGATTAACTCCACACGGGCTCTGGGGGAAATAATCTCTCTCGGGGCCTATGCCATCATTAAGAATGTTATGTTTTTTTTAGGAAAATAAGGAGTTAACCATGGCCCTGACGATGGACCTTGTCTGAATAGTTGGCTAAGTAGGAACGAATAATATCGCATTTTTATGGCGTTAAAACGCAAAATTATTATATTTTCTTTGATTTGTTTGTTGTACGGAGGTAGAGAAAGGAAAGTAATCTAAAAGGCGAGCGAATGATGATACCTATTTGTAGGTGGGAGGAAACACGAAGATAAAAAAACAGTATTTTAAAAGTATGGTAATGTTACGGGCTCATACTACGATATCCCAAGCTACCATCATAGTACCTACATTAGCTAAATTTCATCCACATTTCAAGACAACACGTACTATATTCAAAAATCTATTGAAATTTATTTTTAACGGGTGAATAGCTTAACCGGGGTGCATCAATAACTCCGTCCTTGACAGCGATCCTATTTCAAATAGGTAATTGCATATTTCAGAGTAAAATACAGCGTGGCCTCCGCTGCGCGGAGAACTGCCATAAACTAGGATCGGAGCTGGCGTCTGCGAAATTGTTGTGTCGACTTCCAATCACAATATATAAATTCATAGTACAGTGGAAACTCGATGATCTTGATTTAGGTACTGAAGATAGTCTCTTTGTTCTTCTTTCCCTTTGCTCTTTTCTTTCTTTGTTCTTCTCTCTCTCTTTGTTCCTTTCTGCATTAAATTTGTTCTCCACAGTCTTTTTTCCGTACTTTTTTCCTCCCTTTTTGCTCTTCTCTTTCTTTGTTCTCATTTCACTTTGTTACCCTGAATGTCCCTCCTCTCTCTTTATTATTCGTCTCCTTTGTTCTTATCTATGTATGTTATTTTCATTCTTTGTTCTTTTTTCTCTCTCCTATAGCCACTGATAGCCAATGATAAACAGAACTAAGAGAAATAAAACTCCATTGCTTTTCTCTTCTACTAAGTATTTAAAAGGGTTAGATGGCAACTAAGAATGAAATCAACTCAATACCTCTCTGAAAATTCATTAAAAGCTATAAAAAAAAATATTTTAAAATAGCCCATATCCCTAATCTCATGTAACCTACTTAATCATTTTTTTATAATTTTTTTCATCACTTCTAATGAATTTTCTGACTTGGTTCTGAGTTGGTTTTAGGGTTTACAGTTTTAAAAAAAACTTTAAATAACATATATTAAATGAAGAAACACACTTTGTAAAACACCACTTTATTAGAATTAATAATTATTTGACAGCCAACCAGGTTTCGCTTAGCTCAAGCTTCATCAGGGCTATTATGTTAACTAAGCTATTATATTAAGTTAAAATAATAGCCCTGATGAAGCTTGAGCTAAGCGAAACCTGTTTGGCTATCAAATAATTATTAATTCTAATAAAGTGGTGTTTTACAAAGTGTGTTTCTTCATTTAATATATAATGTCACACCACAAAGTATTTGCTTCCTTCAATAAAATTAAATAACATAATTAAAAACTGTTTCAGAAAAAAATATTTTGAAGATTTAATATATTTTTTATTATATTATTATTATTTATGTTATATTATTTCTTCACCTTTAATTACTCTACTTATTAGGTGCGTTTAGTGCACTTTATAATTTTAGATCTTTAGCTTTATGTTATGATGCTTAGCATATATTTATCAGCAAAATATCAACGTTGATAATTACATGTTTTGTTGACTGATTTTTTTGCTTGGATATTTTCGCAAGGTTAGTAAAATTTCGCAAAGTCGTTAAGGCTCCGCAACCGGGCTCGAAAAGAAGAAGATGGAGAGATACGAAATTATGAATGTTAGAGGAGCGCACTAACATTTACAGCGGCAAAATCGGTGAAAAAAAAAAAAAAACACGACTCGTTTAAAATAGAGCAAAAATCTCGCAGGGAGCATCTTAAGTATCATTTAAAGAAACATTGTGAATTTTTTCACAAATATAATTTATAAGTTTATAGATACAGACTTGTTTTTAATAATTTTTGGAGCATACTTTGCGATTTTTTTCTATCGAGGGAATTTTATATAATTTGGGTTTCGGCGTGGGCAGCTAGACATCATCATCAAAAATAACTTATATTTTTTAAGAGCTTAAAAACTTCAAATGTTTAAAGGAGATATAAAAGAAATCGGTAGAAATTCAGGTTGCCGAGGCTATAGTACATTATTTGCAAATTCGTGAGGAAATATTGGCATCAAATTAAAATCTACTCTCACACCTCAAATTTCGATTGGGGGTTAACCTTTCCAAGCATAACTAACCTGCATAAAAGTTTGGCGTCAATGTTACATCACCGGATAAATTGTTAAGTTCTGTAAAATCAACATCAACGAGTTTTAACTGTACCAGATAATCCAGTAATGCCAGTTGGCAGTTGATCCGTTTACTACGTACAACATTTGTTTTTTGCGAAACCTTGGCCAGTCCAACAATCTATGTATAATATTTATATAATATCGGAAAGACCAGACCAGGCAGACCAGCGTGGGACTCGGCCCCTGCCCACTCCCATCCCAAATAAGCGCATATCTCATAAGACAAGTCAGAAGTATGCACTCCATTCTGGTTTCGAAATACGAAACATGATTGAAGCCAATGTGATATGACTGCTTCAAAACTTGCAGAAAATATTATGAAGAAATTAAGAAATTCTAATAGTAAACTTAATCTGGTAGGTGGCCTACCTGTACATAACCAATAACCAAAGAGACTATGTTACTGGTACTACAGTTGCATAAATAATAGAATCGAGGGATATGGGCCATGATCCATTTTTAGTGGAAAACCACGGGCACAAAAGTGTCACTAATAATAATAATAATAATAAATAATAATAATAATCACTAATAATATAGTTTTACATGACAAAATTAAGAAAATAACTTATATCATTGATGTCGCTATACCAAATTCTTGTAATATTCAGAAAACTGTTTCTGAAAAAATAAGAAAATATACAGATTTAGGAAATGAAATTAAAAGAATTTGGCATTCTCAGACTATAAAAATATTACCATTTGTTATTTCGGCTACTGGCATTATACCAAGCTCTCTCATTCAAAATTTAGGCGTATTAGATTTGTCAAAAAATTTGTACATAAAAATGCAAAAGTCGGTCATTTTAAATACATGTAGGATTACGAAAGATTTTTTAAATATTTATATTGAGGGATCAGTAGGATTTATCGGACCAGTTAGGATTTCATCATAGCCGAACCCTCTGATATGAAAATATCTGGAGTCGGTGAAATATTTTCCCATTATGTTTCTGGTGGATTGACGTATTGTTCTTGTATTGTTTTATTCTTATATAGTGCAATTACATTGCGTTAATTTACTAGATATTCATTTGTGGAAAAGTGTGTGGAAGGGTTTAGTCTTTCATTTGGGAAAGATTCAACCCGGACATGAAATCTGGAGCACCGTATTAAAAATAATAATATTTCACCATTAAATTTATACGACGAGAATGCCAGCATTCTTATAAATACCAACCAGGAATTATTAGATTCCTGGTCAAATAAAATTCTTCACGCAAAACACTTCAATTATCTCAACCAAACATATGTTGACAAATTTTCGTCAAACAAATGGTTGAGTATTGGAGAGTTGAGCGCAGAAATAGAAGGCTTTATGCTTGCCATACAAGATAGAGTCATTAATACTAAAAATTATAGGAAGCATATCATCAAAGATGCAAATCAAATTGATGATTTATGTAGAAAATGTTTGGCTTTTCCGGAAACTATAGAACATATTATATCGGGATGTTCTGTATTAGCGCCGTCCGAGTATACATTTAGGCACAATCAAGTTTTAAAAATAATTCACCAAAGTTTGGTAATTAAACATAACTTGATTGACTGCCGTAATGTACCATATTATGAATATGAACCAAATTCATTTTTAGAAAATGAATTTTATAAAATTTATTATGATAAAACTATTCTGACAGACAGAACAATTAGTCATAATAGACCCGATATAGTTTTACATGACAAAATTAAGAAAATAACTTATATCATTGATGTCGCTATTCCAAATTCTTGTAATATTCAGAAAACTGTTTCTGAAAAAATAAGAAAATATACAGATTTAGGAAATGAAATTAAAAGAATTTGGCATTCTCAGACTATAAAAATATTACCATTTGTTATTTCGGCAACTGGCATTATACCTAGCTCTCTCATTCAAAATTTAGGCGTATTAGATTTGTCAAAAAATTTGTACATAAAAATGCAAAAGTCGGTCATTTTAAATACATGTAGGATTACGAAAGATTTTTTAAATATTTATATTGAGGGATCAGTAGGATTTATCGGACCAGTTAGGATTTCATCAGAGCCGAACCCTCTGATATGAAAATATCTGGAGTCGGTGAAATATTTTCCAATTATGTTTCTAGTGGATTGACGTATTGTTCTTGTATTGTTTTATTCTTATATAGTGCACTTACATTGCGTTCATTTACTAGATATTCATTTGTGGAAAAGTGTGTGGAAGGGTTTAGTCTTTCATTTGGGAAAGATTCAACCCGGACATAAAATCTGGAGCACCGTAATAAAAAGTTTTTATTCCAGGATGTGGGAGGAGAGTGCAATCCCACACATCCCATACACAGTATAAATACAGCATATAATAAAATCATAGGTATTTATAAATAAATAAGAGTTAATTTGAAACAGAGTCAAGGCTAAAAAATAATAAAATAGATTAAAAATAAAAATCGAAAGCAAAGAAAAGTAGGAAAGTGACAATAATACAGTAAGATTGAATTTAGAAAGATAAAAATTAAATAAAAGAAGTAATATCAATAGATAATAATAAGGATTCAAAGATATATGATAAAATCTTTTACTGAGCTCTTATTGGTCTATCGGATTTGATATTTTTAACTAATATCGTTCACTCATACGTCTTTGTTTCTAATTACACACCTATATAGTCCTTGCAGCTTGGTCGTAGCTCGGTGATAGTCCATGAAACGATTCCATGTCTTATACCCCTGGGTTTCCATTATATATTTGTTACACTGACTCAGCACTCAGCAATATTGGTAACTCAAAATGATTTCCGAGTTTATTGATAAGAACTTTATGGTCCCGTCAAAGAGTTTTTTAAAGCCATCCAAACAGTCTAAAACAAAATAGCAAAGTATCTAACATCAATTGTTTTAAAATTATTGGATAACTGTGAAAACTTTCTTACGTAGTATATTATTCATAGCTTGTTATTTAAAGCGAACAAAATTGTAGTAACTTCTATTCTAACTTTGTTTCTCTTCGTTCTCAAATAAATTTCTACATTTTCAGGAATTAATCATTGATTATGTCAATCAAAAGCTTATTTCAAGTTTTTCTGAACATAATTTGATGATTGTTTATCCAATGTAAAACGGGTCTTAGGTACTCTCTGCGGTATCGAGAAAAAGTGGAATTTAGGAGCGTTGTCCACCTGAATCTGCTAATTCGAATAAAAGTGAACCTTCTCCTTTGTCTTAGTCACTGTGGGGTGTTTAAAGTTAATTGATGGACCAATACTCATACTTTATACTTCTCAGTTGCGATTACACGTATGAGAATTATTTACACAATTAATATAATTATATTATTTTGGGTTTTACTCATTGACGTATACTTGGTCGAAGGTTTTACTCTAATTTCGCATTTTCATTGAGTATCGTTAATATTGTTTTAACGTTTATGTAATGTAATTATGTATTATTTAATCACACAATTTATTACACACTCGTTATAAACACATCCGTGTGGTGACAAGTGACAAGCATGTTAAGCGGTAGTTTATGTACAAATTCTCTTAAGTTTACCTTACGTACAGCTGAAAACTAAATCTAAATGTTATGTAAGTACGAAGACAACCAAAATTCGCAATCGAAAAAATAGGTATGTATAAATTTCGTGAAAAAAATGATGAGCCTAGATTTTTGGCAGAAAGTACAAGGAAGTTGATTCATTCGTTACATTTTTCTGACGTGGTCAAGAATTTAAAAAAGATCTATTAATGACCTATGGTCGTGCTGAAAAACGTATTACTATTTAGGCACTACTGAAAACCAGCTACTTTCCGAAGAAATCCTGAATTGTAGATGAGCAATGATTTTTTGTCAATAGAATCAACGATGAATTAATAGAAATTGTAATATTGTAAAAAATCTATTGATGAATAAACTTTATTTATTATTATTATTTAAGTAGGTACTTATTCTTTATTTTACGATCTAAACTCACATCCAATATCATGAATGTATTGTAGGTACTTGCTAAAAATATTTGTAAAGGCCACAAGATGGCCTTAGCAATGCACGGGACCGACGCTGTTGATTCGGCTCCACATTAAAGTGGAATTATATGCATAGCATATACATAAATGGAAAACCTACCGTGTTACGTTCGGTGGCAATTCCCTGAGTTCGATATTGATAGTGAAACATTGAAGAACGAAAATAACAAATTTATTCAACCTAAACAAAGCCAAATAAACCAAAGTAAAAATTTATTTATTTATTATGCTATCCATTTTCAAATGTCTTAAAGGCTAAAAACTTTTTGAGCCTTCATAGGCAGTGATCGGAATCAACCGGGCCAAATTCTAAGTTAGTAAGACCGACATTTATTTCGTATATTAAGCGCATTAATGTCTTAGAATTTCATAAAAATGCCTATATGTCCGCGTGTGTGCGGGTGATTGCAACAAAAGTTGATAAAATGCATTGTCATCGACAACGAGCCTATCTCGATCGGATTTCGGGTAGTGTGTTAATTTTCGCTTCCACGATTCCGCTTCATTCAAACAAACAATAGTGAAATTCAAATATAAGAAAGATAAGTTAACGTGAATCGATTCGAAAAATAGCCCTTAGCATTTACGCAACCTAACCTAAAAATATCAATAAAAAAACACCAACGATATTTTAAATTAACATTTTTAACTTCCTCTTTGGCTCACTTTTTGATTGTGTTATGTTTGATAGGTCTACGAGGTATATAAATAATTACATATTGTTGGAATAATCTGGATATAAATATTTATTGGATATAATGAATTGAGACCTGAATACGAGTTTATCTACTATTCCATAACACTGCAAAAAACTTCTTTGTAAATCTTATAAAAACTAGTTCATTCTTATGTAGGTAGTGGAATTTATGTTTGGATTTAATTTACACAACGCTTTCGATTTCATAGGACTACTCTACATTATTATTTATATTATAAGATTAATCTGGAGATAATAATGATATTAAATTTATAATTAATTATGGCAGGTAGAACATTATAAATTGATTTCATTAAACTCCCTCATGTAATAAATGCTTCTTTTTTTAATTAAAAATAGTTATATTGATAATTTTATGAACCGTTAAGAGGACAAACATGGTGGCAGATGTAGAATAAAGAATAAAACTAGAAGTGCTTTCCGTACAAATTTGAATAGAAATAAATGATCCATTTAACGCATTTTATTCATATTTATAAAAATCTCTTATCACAGTATTTGTGGTCGCACTCCTCCGAAACGGCTCGACCGATTTTTATGAAAATAGGTCGTAAGTGTTATTTCATACAGCTAGGTGATTAGGGTGTCCTATTCAGATCTTTTTTCCTATTTTTTGACAATTTTTTTTTTGTATTTTTTTTTATTTGGCATCAAAAAACAAACATATAACCCCAAATGTTCATCCTCCTGCCCCCACTCTCCCATTTTCTAATCGCAATTTTTGTATTTTTGTGTGAACAAATTTAACCGACGTTCGTATTTTAAACAGAACGAAATTCATAGAAATAATTTATACCACAGAACAACGTTTTCTGGGTCAGCTAGTTATTTTATAAAGTAATAAATTGGGTAGTAGGTAGTAGTAGGGTAGGTAGGGTAGTTTTGCTGTTGTACACTGTTCTTAATAATAATTTCTCATCGAATTTCGGAATTTTGCCTTGGTTTTTTAAATGTCCTATTTATTTATTATTTTTGAAGATATATTCTCAAACAAATACTATTTTAGAAACTAGATAAAATTTCCTTTTTGATTTTTTTTCCGAAATATACTTTAATGTTAAAAAATTGCAATCATGTATGTGATTTATCTCTTTAGGTAGTTTCTTATCATCAGCACGTAGTAATACTTTATCTTAGTAAATACATCAACAATATCATTTATGAATAAATATTTCGTATAAATTTGTGCCATTTATTTTCACACTAAGACTTCTTTCAGACAAAACTCCATAATATACTATTATAACTAATAAACCAATTTAGTAAATAAGTAAAATTAAAAGTAAATAAGTAAAATTCCAAGTGTCGCGAATATATTTTACCGAACGATTATTTTAACATCTTCAAACACGGCAACATTTTTTATTTAGTTATTATATTTTAATTTGTACATTTATAGAAGATACATGTTTTACATGTATGTATAAAATAGATGTACATTATATTCGTAGTCCTCATCACTAGGATATCTTGTGCTGAGGGGGACTATGTTTTGGATAAGTTTTCAGCGACTTCTGTGGTACAACTTCAGTTCCAGAAACTTCTATGACAATGTTTTTAATTTCATAGTAAGTTTTTTTCCTATAGTTCTGTAAGCCAAGATTTAATGTCCATTGTAGTATTTTGTGGCACCATTTTAATTAAAAATGAATGGACCCTTGGTTCTATTTATATTGTTAAAACCAACATGTTTCATAAGCAACATGCTTACTTCAACAGTTTTAAGTCAAATCTGATGAAGTAAGCATTGCTCATGAAACATGTAAATAATTGCTCATGAAAAGTGGTTAAAACTAAGGACAAATTGTTTAAAAACGTTAAACAATTAAACAAATATTTTAAGTTAATTTTCAAGTTCTGTATATATTCTATTCGAGTTCTGTTATTATATCATTGTAGGCCAGTTGCATCATAAAACTGAAAAATCACAGAACTTTCATAGACCGAAATATTCGATGAATGATTCAATTTTTTAAAGTAATTATTCTAGTTCTGTGAAAGTTCTGTGATTATTGCAGTTTTAAAAAGCAACTGGCCTATAATTATATAATAAATAGACCTTGAATGGAACTACACAGAACTTGAAAAATTAACTTTAAAAAATGAATGATTAAAAAATTTTGAAACAACCTATCCAAGTGTTTACTTATTGATTTTTTTTTTCTAAATTTGGAATGTGCTTCAAGAGATTTTTCACTTGTAGTATATGTAAATATTTATAAACAAAAATACACAGTGTAACTTTATGATTTATGCACAAGAGATTAGTTTAATGAAAATGCCTTGACAAAAAAAATGATTTTTAACTCATACCGAATAACTGAGTGGGTAGTGTTTTTGTAAGAAACCAATGGGCGAAGGTTCTTTGCCGCCACGGCAGTTTCAATTTATCACACTTATTATTTAGGAAACACGGGGAGCCTTATGCCTACAAATAAGTTGCCAGAAGATAGCCATTAATAATCGGAAGAGAACGGTAAAAATTATTTGTGGATTTATGTGATATCGCACAAGGGTCACTGCCTGCGCTTAGTCCTTAGATGTGACGCACGGCTAATGGACTTTGTGGCCGATGGGTTGTTTTTGCACCATTTTTGCCGCTAGGTGGCAGCAACTGACAGCGTCCGTAGTCGAGGGGTAAGGTTCTTGACTCACAATCCGAAGGTCGTGGAATCGAATCCCGACGAGCGCAAATATTATCCTCTACACAGGTGGCCCTGAGGAAAATAACTCCCCTCAGGACCTATGGGATATTTTTGGGATGTTGTGTGGATGATCATCTTTGGGATGTTGTGTGGAGGGTCTTTTTTTCTTCCGTTCTAGGAAGGAAAAGAGTTTTAGGGATGGGTAGGAATCAAGGGGTCAGTGTGTCCAGAAATGACGGGCGTATGAATCCATCGCTCCCACTGCAATGCAAAGCAAAGTTCCGAAAGAGTACGGCTGGAGAAATCAAAGTGACTCCCTCAACCATTCTCTCCCGATCCGGCAGCTGGTGGACAGACGCACCCACCACCAAGACAAACCTCACTTCATGAACCTGGGCACCCCTGCTAAGTCACCAAACGTGGCGAACCACTGTGGATAATATTAAATACATCATAAGTGTAGAATTTGTTTACGAGCAACAGTTTGACTGGCATTGCTTTATATCAAATTACAGTACCATAATATAATATAACGTATTGTGGTATTTAATGCGTTTCGCCCCAGGGCACCAGAATATTGGGACTCGCCATGAATTATTACCTGCGCACAGTGGCAGCTCCTTTCAACAGTGTTAATTGCAGGACTCGAGGTGTCTTCATACAGGTCCTTACAAGATTTCACCCGCGGGGCCTGTATCTTCAATTCAAGTCAAAATTATTTAAGTGGAAAATATTTGACGCGATGCTTTGCACATCTATTGCCTTTTTTTCCTTTTTCATTGATACAAATTTACATAAAATAAAATTTGGCAGTAACAAATGTTTCACTAGATTAAAATATATTCGTACGTGAAAAATGGAGACTATTTTCGTCTATTTAATATCCATTTATGTAAAAATCGGATAGTATAATATCCGAGAAACCATCTAGACTAGATTGCAAATGGCAAAAACTTTGCGATCATTCCATAGATGGCAGCTTATTAAAAATATGGATAAATAATTGAGGATTGGGTAAGTAATTCTTAAAATCTTGATCTCTGGTATAGTGTTGGTCCCGGTAATGCCTCGATGACACAGGGCGAGTTTACAAGCTACTATCTCGGAAATTCACTATCTGTTAGTAAACTCGCCCAGTGTCATCGTGTTACTTGCTAACTAGCAGATTGTTGACAATCCACGGAAAAAGTTGAAAGGTCCTCAACTTTACACGCTACAAGCCGACTCGTGATTGGTTTATTTGTGTTTCCAATATGGCTGCCAAAAACCAGCTGATTTTGACTGTCAACTGTCTGAAGGATTAGTTCACGTTATTTCCGCTATTGGCGCTAGCAGCTACGTGCGAGTCCAGTTTCCTACAAAAATGTCGCGAGATACTGAGCGAGTGGACAGTTTTGTGTGTCATCATGACAATCTCACTCGCCGATTCACCCGCTTTTAAATTTAGTAGATAGTAGCTTGTAAACTCGCCCTGTGTCATCGACGCTTAGACCAGAGGATCTGGATTCCAGTCCCATTTGCAGCATTTATTTATTGTTTTGGTTTTTATTCTATTTTCATAATTTCATTCAGAATTATTATTTTTAAATATACAAAAATGTAATCCTTTTACCAGTGCTATTTTATAACTTGATTTAATAGGTTTTAGACATGGATTTTTTCTCCCGCCATTGACTAAATGATGAAAAAAATTCAACAATCCTACCGTGTCCTGATCTCTTAATATATATTATAAATCTGTATTTCATAACATGATGCAAATACCCATTTACTACACACCTATGGGGATTGATATATATGTATAGGTAGATAAGTAGATACGTACCTTTTCGCGGAATTTGCCTTTGCCAAGTTGAAGGGGGCGGGCCAGTTACGGCGGGCGGGGGCGGACGGCGGCGCCGGTGGGCGGATTCGGTTTATTTACATTCGCTGACGTCACGAGGCGTTGCACCTGAAATTAAAGGCAAATGAACCAGTTGATTGTATTACAAAGCAAACAAATGTATAAACTGGATGTTCAACTGCGGGAAACACCTATTTTATTATTTTTGAAAGTTATGAATATTTCTCAATGAAATCAGAAAAATAATTAAAATTATTTTTGTTCTCGTGTGGGCCACTAAAACTGTTATTTTGTGACAACAGTATTTCGCAGATAGAAGACGATTTCCACGCCTACTAACATACTAATAAAGAACAAAGCTACGATCTGTGTCCTTAATTTATTACTGTTATTCGACAAAATGTTATGTCTTGTGTAATCTTTTCTATTGACCATATATTTTTTTTTGTTTTTGCTATAAAGTACAAGTTTTTGGTTTGATCAAACATATTCTGTGTGATTTTTTATTTAAAAAAAAAACGTTTAATAGTTTAATAGTTTACGTTGAAAAATTAATATTTAACAAAAAAGTATGTACCTATATCAGAAAACTAAAATGTAGAAAATTGAAAAAAAAACTTGTAGGAATAATTTCTACATTATTTGGAACGATTTTGAAAAAAATACGAATTATTTCATAATTTAAAAAAATAGATGTCTAGTATCTGTTAGGTACTACTGGAAGAACTATCACTCTTGAAAGATCTTACTACAAAACTGATCAAATAGTTGATTTTAAGTTAACGATTTACAAACCTATACCCTTCAAAACATTACAAAAATATTGTTAAAAACCAATTCTTTGTTTATATAACTTTTCACCGTTTCACAGTACCTACAGTACCAAATTTGTATAGAAGATAATACATAGAAAATAATAATGCACATAATAATGGTACACAAAAGCACATAAAAATAGTAATTCACATAATTATAGTACCAAAATGCACATAAAAAATAATGATGCCCATAGTAATAGTATGAAAATTTTCTCATCCATTTTCATTGGCAGTGAAAATGAAGATCTGCAAAGTTCACCCAAAATAAAGTGATGGAATATATGTGGGGATACCAATAGTATGTGAGGGTTAATCCTTGTTATTTTAATTACTCTTTTCTTTTATTTACTAAAATGCTGTATTAGCTCACCAAATATTAACAATATCAACTTGGGAGTATGTTCATTCCATTTAGCATGAATGAAAACATCATTGACCTTGTTTGTTAACATGCATTATTCAAAACATCCCCTTCTTCCTCTCCCCCTAAAGGAGTTTCCCCCCCCCCCTCCCTTTTAAACGGACTCTGCAGATTTTCACTGTTACTGATTAGTTGAAAAAGCGAATAATTGAGCGCACCTCGCAGGCCACAGTTAACAATTCAAGGTATCTAGCTCGACTTTATTATAAAATCCTAGGTTTATTTCTGGATTTAATTTGGGTACCTAAATGTCTAATCTTGTTAGAATTTAAAAAAATAGCATTATAGCTGCTTGCAACCTATGGCACCATCTCAAATACGCACTACCTTGAAACGCGAACGAGTAATTTGATATCAGTCAAGTTTAGATCTCTCCGCGGATGGACATGTGCACGTCATCATGATAATTCAACTATAACTATTGTGTTTTTCTGAATATTTATGATGAAATCTAGGAAATCAGGTGATTATCATTATTTCACTTGTATTTAAGTTTTGAATTCATCGAGATTTTTAAAAATGTATCCGAATGTTTCCGGCTAAATTTTACGTTTTCTGTGTTAAATGGATATTAATGTATTACGTCAACTTTAGTTTTGTGATATACCTATTCAGGGTTTATTTTAATTTTTTCAGCACTAAGGCGATTTTTGTCTGCAGTAATTTTTTTATTCAAATTTCATAACGCCAGAACTTACAATTATATATAGAAACACTCTTCTGCTAAAATGCAATGATCTGTAAAATTTTTGAATTAATCCATTGATAACTTTCCGAGATCTGCGAACCCAAACATACTGAACCTAAATTTTTATATGTATGGATTGCTGTAGGTATTAAAAACGACTGTACCAGGTCGAATCGCACAATATATTTTTTTTAACAATTTTTTTCATATAGAGGAGAGTAGGGTATATCGTACCACTTTGCTCTTAACTCTCAATACAGTATGATGGAATTGGATTAGAGAAGTGGAATTAGGTTCAAATGAAAGCCTGTTATATTGGGTACCATGTATATTTAAATCATTTTTTTCATGCATCTGTAAAGTTTTCAAATTAAAGGTTTTATAAAAAATGATTTTCAGTACGATTTGGCCAACCGGTATGGTAAATCGTACCACCGGTACATAAATCGTACCTAGAACATTACGTCAATTTACAATAAAAATATATGGTCATTTTTAAGGCATGCATGCGTCGCAAATGTTTGGGTTATTGGTGTAAGCTTCATGCACCCATATATGTCATCGAACACACTGGATCCAGTCTCCTTTGGGTCCGGCCTTGTCAAAATAATTTCCAAAACATAGATGGCACACGTTTTTTTCATCATCATCATCAATATCCGTGTCCGAATCATCCAAAACGACAATAGTATCAGCATCTTCACTATCGCTACTACTGCAATTTCTAGGCTTCTTTCGTCGACTACACTTCTTACCCTTTTTGGGTTTTTGTCAGTTTTTTAATAATCTTTTTTGTCCTTTTCTCAATTTTTAATTTGGGATTTTTTACAGTTGAGCGTCTGCCAGCAGCAACTTCTAAATCATTGGTGGCGTGTGGCGTTTCATAAAACTGTAAAACCACGATTTACCTGCCATTTTTTGGTTATGCTGAAAGTATGTGGAATAAAATTCTTCTCAGCAACTTGGTTAGCTAATCGACGCTAATATCACTTATGGTTAAACCAAACAAATGAGCCTCAAGTTTTAACAAATGCTCTACAAATATACTTTCGAGCTGATTTTAAAAAATCGTTGGTCTTCCCCTTTGTAAAACAAAGTTATTTGCAAATATATTCTTGTTTTGCATATGTCTTCTTAATGTAGGTTTAGAAACTTAGAACACTCGTGAAGCCTCGTTTGGTCCCATTACGTTGCTCTTGATGGCCGAAATCGCTGCTTCCAAATCTGCGTTAGACCTCTGATAATAGGTACTTTCTTTTCGACGTCATCTAAAATTAAAAAAAAAAGAAACTAGAAAACAGCGTATGGTAAATCGTACCGGTACGATTTATCAAACCACTGGCGGTACGATTTAGTGAACTCTGAGTTTCTATGAAATAATGACTGCAGAACATGTAACAATACACTTGACAAATGTGATTTTGTAATAGCAAATTATAGAATATAAACATGTTAGCTGAAGATAATTTGAGAAAAAACAAACATACCTTTGAACACGATATCACCTTAGGTAGGACCCAAAAAAATTAGATCAAGATTGTGAAAAAGCAAAAAAACTGTACTGCAAACAAACGCACGATCCAACACTAATTAAAAATGACGGGACAACTATGACACTTCAAAGGGTTCACGGAGTGTTGTCAGGCTTAATAAAAAGTGACCAGTAGCTGAAATAATCAGGTGGTACGATTTATCGACCGGTATACCGGTACTCTCCCCTAATGATCATTTCTATTGTCCCAAAAACAAACTAAAATAATAAAGTCGAACTAGACACTCAAAATTATCAACTGTGAGGCGGCGAGATTTGACATCGGAGCTTCCATCGCAAATAGACGCAAAGATCGCACTGAAGCAGCTACCAAGCCGGATCACCGCTCGCATTTTATGCCGTATTTGCCGGTGCTGCCATATTTTGAGAAATAATCTCCACGTCGCCAAAAATGAGAAAGTTCTTTAACTCTTGGACAACCTCGTTCGACCAAAGTTTCATAAATTATAAAACTAATTTAAGTGTACTAATTAAAAGGACATGGCAAAGTATTTAGGTTTTCAATATACATCATTCATCACAACGATTTCAAAATCTATAAAAGATATCTCATTTCTATAATTACGATTGAGAATCATTGCTATAAAGCTCATTCTCAGAATGCGCAAACATTAATGATTAAAATCCCTGGTTATATCTGTTCCCCACATTTGGCCAGGAGCGTTGGCCAGATCCTACTCCTGGAGATGGGAGATGGGAGACGAGAGATGAGAGACCGCAAACTCAACCCACAACCGACGTAATACCAACTATCTGCTACGTCATCTTGTCCCAGACCACTGACGCAGTGATTGGCCGGGCGGACTGGGTCTAAATAGCCCGAGAACAATATAATAACTACCCTACAATTATTTAAATGTAAGATGATTACTTGACAAATATTTACGTTTGCTTAACTTCTTAAAATTATCATACAGGGTGTAACAGCAAGTACCCGAAGGATTTGAAACAGCGATTCCTTAGCATGTTTGCTGTAAAAAATTAATTTATGTTATTTTGCTGCTGACGATATTTTTTTCAAATAATATTTTTTTTCCGTCACACGCCGAATCTGAGTAGTTGGTTTCAACCAGCACGGGTCACGTGATGCGCACTGTAATATAGGAGAGAGAGAGAGCGCATAACACGTGATCCCGTCGTCACGCGTAGCAGTGTGATCAGTGGTGACGTGTTTCAGAAATATATGTTGGAAAACAAAATAACATCTGTGTTTCTTACTCCAAATGTGCTGATTAAAATCCTTCGGGGGCGTGCTTTTATATTTTCATGAAAAAATTTGATTAATGG
Source organism: Limnephilus lunatus (assembly GCA_917563855.2). Taxonomy (NCBI): domain Eukaryota; kingdom Metazoa; phylum Arthropoda; class Insecta; order Trichoptera; family Limnephilidae; genus Limnephilus; species Limnephilus lunatus. The sequence goes on along the minus strand of OU830598.1, from coordinate 68,146,587 downwards.
AAATTTCTGTAGAATATTAAATGTGTTATTTTTTTAAAAATTGTAGATACTTTATAAAAAAATCGAACACAACTGTTTTAAAAACGAAAAATACAATCATCTTTTTGCGTTGGTGTGTTGACGCTTAACGAGTGCATTGTTCCTCTTCCCTAACATGACCTAACTTAAACCAAGAGCAATCATCTTATTTTTTATTGTCGCATTATGCGATCCCCACATATGCTCAGTTAGTTAGGTTGGGTAGGTTAAGAGGGGCATGGCGATATAATAAAAAAGCAGTTTTATATTAAATTGAAGTTAATCTTCAATGGTAGTCTTTTGCGGCAGTCACGTACTTACCAAAATAATAAATATAATCTTGCAATTTTTATAGCGCCGTTTAGTATTATCATACAAAGGCGTTTAAGGCGATCCAATATAAGAGTAAAAAATCTAAATCGGAATTCGCGCTTCTTTATGGGAGGAGTTTAAAAATACTTGAGAAAAAGCTTATGGAAAGGTTGGAAAAGAAATTAGAGTTTTTTTTACATGTTATTTTCGTAAAGGCATGTAAAACACATTAATTCCTTTTTTACGCATTGTTTATTGTAATAAAACGGAATTTTAAAATTGATTTCACAAAAACAAGTGACACGGAGACTAACACGTCTAATCTCCGCTCCGTTTGGAGGACTAGTGACTGAAAATAGGGGTGGCTGCCAGTCGTTCTTCGGTGGACGGTATAAGGTTCACTTTGATATTCCAAATTCTTCGACTGCCGTATTGTCACCGTGATGTCAAAAATAACAACGCGAAAATGCATATTATATTTTATTTTGTGAGGTTCGGGCGTAAATTTCAATTTTTTGCGTTTAACATAAAAGGAACTAAAATTGCCAAATTAAACAATAAAACCATATCCGAAAAGAGGTTTATAAATAGGAGAGTTTTGACTTCAAAATGTTTTTTAAAGACCTTATTTTTTTTTCTAGGCTTATTAAAAGACTGAAAAAATGACCGATATTTTTAAGGGCCAAGATATGTTCTACACGCAGTATTTAATTGAAGCATCTATAATACTTCTAAGCGATCAAATTTTCAAAACAAAAACGTATGATTTTGCATTATTTAGTATGGCTTCATCTTAACACATACCAATGTTTATAGTTTGTACTGTTTAAACACAATTGTTTTGTTACAGTTCACTATTTTATGTATTTCTCCGCTCTGGCAGTTCAAATGCTTAATAACAGAAAACATTAATCAAACATTTCTATTTCACGAAAACAGTAATAAACCACAAAGCTTTCCGCACTATTTATAAAACATCTCAGTGTTGCGAAAATTATGCAGAGAATTTTAACTTGCTTCAGTTAAAAACAGCAAAAAATGTAATGCCTAACATGTCACTTTGCTACAAAGCGCTTAGACTTTGTTACACCAAAAGCAAATAGATTTCATAATCAAAAAAATTACTTTCTGAATATTATCTCAATGATTTTTATCCAAAATTTTGACTATTGACAATTTTAACTCATTTTCCAAATACAGGGATTTTCTAATTGAAAATGACGAAATAAACAGTATAGTATCTTGTTTTGTCTAATGTCTAATCTGTAAAGTGAATACTTCAAAGCTCCATAGCACATGATAGGAATGACATTGCGATCTAAAAAAAAGTGCGTTGACCTATAAATTATTTACGCACAAAGTATTGGAAAGAATTTTTTTTAGGGCAGTGACGGTTTCTCCGAAGAGCTATAAGCAAACTCCCAAACAGTAACAAAGACAAATATTAATTATTATAATATTACCACATTTGGAAAAGCGCCACTACTGTTTACTCATAAATCCGACCGGTGTTCATGGAAGCGGAATCATGTTCATGAGAGCTCATCTGTTCATGGGAGCGGAATCCAAAACGCACCTATGGACAGAGCATTTTGTCTCGTAGAGTGAGAGGTACGTAGTTTTAGGTACCTCTCTATCTCCAGGGCCAAAATATTCGTAATTTGTCGCAGCGCATCGTCCATCGCATATTGTGCACCGTCCGAGCTCTTGTAAAATTTGCCAGATGTTACTTTAGAATAATGTCATATTTATGTGCGCCGCGAATGAAAGCGAAACACGATAAAATATAAAAAATTGTGATTGTATACACAATTTTTTATTTTGCTTCATTGATTTTTTTTTATAATGCCTTCAGAGGGCGAAACAGCTGTAATGCATAATAATAATTATAAAGTAGAACTTGTTTATAATAAACTGCTTTTATACATTCAATAATAATATTATTGAATATATAAAATAAATAAAAATCTAAAATTAGTTCTACAAAATAAACTTAATGACAATAAATAAATGCATCATTGATGTTTAGTAGGTAAATATTGTTGAAGTTTTTATTACTTTTCCTATAGACAGGGATAAATTTGATGTACCTATGTTAAATTTCGTGAAAATTGACAGATTTTTATGTGAAAGATTTAATTTTTTCCCTCTAAATATGATAGAACCCCCATTGAGAACGACCGAAAACCGCTACTACTCAGGGGTTAATTATCAATACCTACCTACCGGGTATTTGCGCTTGAAAAAAACGTCAAAATATGAATAAATTTTTCTGAAATTCAAATATTTCCAGATATTTTCCAGAATCAGAATGATAACCAGAAACCGATGCTTCTCTAACTGTAGGTACGAATATTTAGTAATTTTATGTCATTTCTTTTACATGGAATGTCTTGCCCAGGTACCAGAGAACATATCGATACGGCTCTGCCAAAGACAAAACCAATTATAAGATTATGCAAAACTTTATTTAGAAGAAATCCAAAATGGCATCTGACTAAGCCATGCCATTTACAGAGAGCAACAGTTATTAGTTATTAAGACTTTCGATTAATAATGGGTGTTCGCTTGATTATTATCGGTGCAAACCATTCCACGGAAATACTAGGTTGATGTTGGGTGTCAAAACTTAAAAATCTTTTGTTTTGGGTTGTGAAATGATATTTTTAAACATTTTATTATGACTGCAGTTACGTGTGGAAAAATAAAATTATATTATATGCCATTGTAATATTAAGCCTTCAATAAATTTTTTTTGTAATATTGTGTGTACAAAAACTAAATCGATGCAGTCGTATTAATAGTGCTATTAACTGTTTTGTCTTTGAGAAATTAGCAGGATTCGTATTAAATATTAATATTGTTGCCACGTTTTTTTTTAATAAGCTTGAGTGGCTAAGAAGTTGAAGGAGGCCTCTAAGTTTTTTTTTATATGAATAGGTATCGCACCAGATTCCCAACTGCCCGGGGCAAGTGGAACTATGGCATCCACAATTTTGATGAGGCTGATATGTAAATGTGTATTAGAGGGAGGTGGGTGAATGGATGCTGTGAAGACCTCTAAGCTCTTTTTTATGGTGTGCACTGGAGGTTAGGTTAGGTTAGGTTAGGTTAGGTAAGGTTAGGTTAGGTTAGGTTTGGACCTCTAAGCTCTAGGCATGAGGAATTGAAGGGCGACAGCAGGATATCGTCATGAGTATTTACTAGCGTTTCCTTGAGGCTGCCAACGCTCTCCAAGCGCCAACGATGTACGTATTAGTAGGTATGTATTGTTTAGTCAAAAATATCTAAAATTTTCACATGCTTCTTTAGGTTAAATGGCTTTAAGATCATTATTTTATAAGAGCTTTAAAGAAATTTAAAAAAAATCAGACTTAGTGACCTTCATCTTGGTTTGAAGTAAGCAAAATAATAGTGAAAATAATCAAAAGGCGTTTTTTTTAATGTCTTCGATGCAGGCATTATCATAAAATTTTCTAAGATCATTTGTGAAGACAGGCGATAAACTCAAACATCAAGGATAGCAAATGTCTCATTAAAAGTTTTAGAACATCAAACATTACCAGTTTATTACCGATAATTTTTTATTATTAGACGCACAAATATAAAAGGAAGACGACAAAATTACCAGCACGCGAGTAATGAAATGTTAGAGTTAGACTACATATTCACATTGTATTAAATCAATGAACCTATTCATGATAACAAAATAATATTTATATTCGGCATTGTATTGATTTGTATTAAATATTAATATTGTTGCAATGATTTTTTTTTTAATAAACTTGAGTGGCTAAGAAGTTGAAGGAGGCCTAAGTTTTTTTTTTATGTGAATAGGTATCGCACCAGATTCCCAACTGCCCGGGGCAATTTGAACTATGGCATCCACAATTGTGATGAGGCTGAAATGTGAATTTGTATTAGAGGAGGTGGGTGATTGGGTGATGTGAAGACCTCTAAGCTCTAAGCATGAGGAATTGGACGGAGACAGCAGAATATCGTCAGGAGTATCAACTAGCTTTTCCTTGAGGCTGTCAAAGCTCTCCAAGCGTCGACGATGTACGTATTAGTAGGTATCTATGTATTGTTTAGTAAAAAATAACGTAAATTTTCGCATGCTTATTAATTATTTCATAAGAGCTTTAAAGAAATTTAGTGACCTTCATCTTAGTTTAAAGAATGCAAAATAATAGTTAAAATAATCAAAAGGCGATTAATTTTTAATGTCTTCGATGCAGGCATTATCATAAAATTTTCTATGGTCATTATTTGTGAAGGAGGACGATAAACTAAAACATCAAGGATTGCAAATGTCTCGTTAAATGTTTTAGAACATCAAACATTACCAGTTTATTACCGATAAATTTAAAACCCCGTTATATTGAATTAACTGATTTATGTTTAATTGGTGCTTCTATTTTATTATTAGCCGTTAAAATATAAAAGGAAGACGACAAATTACGAACACGCAAGTAATGAAATGTTAGGGTTAGAACCCCACTTATTTACATTGTATTAAATCAATGAATCTATTCATGAAAACAAAATAATAATTATATTCGGCATTGTATTATTATATACAATGAATCAAGAAAATTAAGCAAAATGCATTCTCATTTTCCTTGTCTTAAAATCTTGTCTTTTTTCACAAAATAATTATACTAATACCAACATGGGAGTGGTCTCGTTCAGTACCGATTACTGTTGCCATTTGCATGGGTTTTACCATGTCTTCATGGTTTTATGGGTGATTTCTACCTCCATGGTTTTTTTTGTCAAAAACCAAGTTTTGGTGCGTTAAAAAACACGGTTTTTTAACGCACCAAAAATGTGTAAAAGATTTTTTTTATTAGCAAGGGCCGCGTGGTAGAAATCCCGAAATCAGGGATGTAGTTCTTGAAATACACATCGAGCCTCAGACGCTGACGATGCAAAACGTATCAGTGGTGAAATTAGGGTTACACTTAGGAACCATTTATTGGATAACTAACACCTCTACCATAGGTCTCCAGAAATGGTTCGCTACGTTTGGTGACTTAGCAGAGGTACCCGGGTTCATGGGGTGAGATTTGTCCAGATCGAGAGAGACTGGGAGGGAGACATTTTGACCTTTCCAGCCGGACTCTGTTGACCCATCGCCTTGCACCATAGTTGGAGGGATGGATTCATACTGTCACTCCTCGACATACTAACTCCCAGATTCCTACCCACCCCTGATCATACCCTTTTCCTTCCCAGAACTTCCTATCCTTCATTTCCTTAAAAAAGACCCTCCACACAGCATCCCCTAAGATGACGTAGGCCCTGAGAGAAATCATTTTCCTCTGGGCCTCCTGTGTGGAGCTAATGTAAAATTTTAAAAATCCACGGATCTGGGAAATTATTTTCAAAACCAAAACATTTGTTTGGACACCGACATCCACCAAGAACTGAGTTTTTTTTACCATGTTTTTATGTGTTTTTGGACATTTATACCTCCATGGCTTTTAAAAAAAAACTTATTTTTAAACCGTGTTGAACGAGACATGTTTTTTCAGCGATCAACAAAAGTGCGTATACCAGCGGGATACGTTTTTTTAGTACGGGTCGCTTGGGGAAATCCCGAAATCAGTAAATGAACTTCAACTACGGTTCACATTGTCTCTTATTAATATACATAACATGTTTTCATCCCTGAGACACGGTTTTTCATTTTAGGGACATGGCAACACTGGTAGATACTAATGAATACAGAAAACATACCTCACCCGACACAGTTTGAAAAAAAATAAAATTCCCCCCCCCCTCCCCCTTCACTTCCCCTAGCCTCATTTATACGGCCAAGATGAATGCATGACCGACGCGTTATAAATTTTATCATTTTTCAAGTAAAACTTCTTTACGCACGCTCGACTTGGGGGGTAAGCTGGTGAATACGTTACGAAAAGTGTTATGCGAACGGTAATCGATGCAATACAATAATATCATGAGACAAGACAAGTTTCATCCCAAGGTCGTAGGTCACCCCACGGTCGTAGGTGACCTCAAATTCGTAGGTCACCCCAAGGTTGTAGATCACCCCAAGGTCATAGATCACCCTACGGTCGTAGGTAACTCCACTGTCGTAGGTCACCCCAAGGTCATAGATCACCTTACGGTCGTAGGTCACCCCACGGTCGTAGGTCACCCCACAGTCGTAGGTCTTAGCAGGGGTGCCTAGATTCATGGGGGTGAGGATTGTCAAAGTCTTGGCGGCGAATGCGTTGGACCTCCTTGTGCGTGGCTGTGAATACCCCACAAGAGTCCCAACTGCTCACGTCTGAAGCCAGTGAGACTATGGCATCCCCAATTGGGGTATGTTGTGAGGTTGCAGGCAGTGGGGATGGGAAGGAGAGAGGGAAGAGGAAGGTGGGGAAGTACCTGGCTATTCAGATCTGGTCACCAAACACGGCTAATGCCATTTCAAGCGACGTTTCAATTCTGAATGGTGTTCTTACACCAGGGCGATACTGAGAGTATCTTCCACTCTGGAACGTGCTGCTAATCAATATGAAACGTTATCAATGTGAAACGCTAATCAATGATATGAGTTGAGTTGAATTGAGTTGAATTGAGTTGAGTTGAATTGAGTTGAGTTGAGTTGAGTTGAGAGCTGAGAGCTGAGAGCTGAGAGCTGAGAGCTGAGAGCTGAGAGCTGAGAGCTGAGAGCTGAGTTGAGTTGATGGGGATGTTGAGGGGATGGGGATATTTTTATTCCTGTTATTATTATATTGATAATGGACGGCAAAAGTTAGTGAAGTTTTACTTCAGTCGTGTGGTCTAAAGCACACTCGTTTTTTTTTAAAGACAAACATTCCCGGGTTACAAATAACCCAACAATGTTTAAAAATCTCCTACTACCACCACAGAAAGCCGAAAATGTTAAAATAAAAGGGCGCGGGCGGTGGGAATGTAATCCATCACCACCCAACTCAAACTTCCATGAGTAGACCATTACCACACCAAATGAAAAGTGCTTACCACAAAAATATTTGTAGAAGCACTCAACACAAATTAAATAGAATAATATCCATATACCTGCCGTTCCAATATGTAATATTGTTATGACAACAATAGGTGCCTGCATAAAACCACAATTAAAGCAACAAGGATTTTGCATACAATGGAATTGTAATTGAATTTAATAGGAAGATATGTCAATGATACTGGAGAGAATTATGGGATAGCGAGTACGAAAGCAAATGACATCATGGGATTAGATAAAACGCGAAAAACATGTTAATTGGATACAAAGGTACTCGTAGGTACTTGAAAAGACTGGCGTCAACTTCGCTTTCAGCACGAATAGCATATACCTAATATCTATTCAGCTACCTCAATTTTATAAATTGTGAAGCTTGGTTAGGGATGTCTCTAAACTAAAAATCCTTTTTAGTCTATAAAATCTACTAACTTGCCTCACGGTGAGGTAGGTGTGCAAAAACCATTGTGATATATATATTTTTTCAATTTTTGTCTGACATCGGCGAAAACTCAAAATACTAATGCCAAAAACTCCTCAAAATTCACTCTTCCCAACGCAATTCTCCGACCAAGAGGCGAATTGATAGTTATTAAACAAATCACTTAGTTGATCGGAGGCTCAGATTGATGGATCGAAATGTTGGGAACAACGGTCCTTGGGGCCTGTTGTTTCACAGAATTTAAACAATTCATCAAATTTCAAAGTTAACTTTGAAGTTCTGCTAACATTTCAGTTATGTGAAACAACTGGCCCATGATGAAATGATAACAGAACTTGAAAACTTTCTTTGAAATTTGACGAATTATTCAAATTCTAACATTGTCATTAAAAATTAAGTGGCCATTCTGCGCCACTTAATTTTTTTGGCAGTTGAAATGTCCCCAATAAATGCCAAATCTAAGTCCGCTTTAGCTTTTGAACAAATTGTGATGAACAGAAGAGGACAAATACCATGTTGTAAAAGCTTTTAAGCCTACTAAAATTTGATAGAAAACTGAAACGGACATAGAATCAAAGGACAAATGTGAAGAAAAAATGCAAAATAGTGCTGAATGGACATAATGTTTGTTATACTCTTAATAAAATATTATTATCTCCAAAGATTTTTATGACAAACGACAAGATTAGAATTATGTTTGTGAAACAGAATTAATTTTTTCGCTACTTGTAATTTGGAAGAACATCTCCACTTTGATGGACTCCGAGGGGTAAGGTCCTCGTCTACGATTCCAGAGGTCGCGGGTTGGAATCCCGGCGCGGCGTGCAGAATTGATTGATTTTAAATGAATTATGTTATTTTACAAATATTTTCATATAAAACAATGTGATATGGTAGTTCAGAATTGAAATGTGTTGTGCGTTGCTTGAAATGGCTTTCGCTATATTTAATTAGTCATATCCTAATTGGGGATGCCATAATCTCACTGGCTCCAGACGGTCGGGAATGGTCCAATATCTAGCCAGTTTAGATGTTTTTTTTTTAATTCTTAAATGGATTATATTTACTTTTTAATGTCTCCTCTCAAATGTTTTTTCAATATTTTGCTTCAAGCACAAGGTCTCCCAGCGTCATAGTTACTACAATATTATCGAAGTTCTAATTAGTGATGTCTGCAGAAATGACACCCACCATTTAATATTTAAAAATAATAATTGATCTTATTTAAGTGCATTATCTTATTTGTACGCATTACTACCACACTTCGTTATTTTTAACATACTCGTACTTATAACATTTTTTACCTCAACGCCTGTTTACATGTATTTCTGCTTTGTTTTATATACTGGTAAGAGACGATACAGCTTGAGCATTGTTTATTTCCTACGTTCAGTCTCCACATTGGTGAGAGAGTTGTTTTAGTCTCCGGTCATCAGATAACAGTTGGGACTCTTGAGCGGTATTTACATGAGAAAATATAATATTAATAACGAACCCTGTAAGTTACTCAGCCCTGAACTTCCGTTTTCTAATAGGTACATAAACTCTGTGTCACCCAACGCTTCCATTCAATATAAGAGAAGTCTATAAATAACTATGATGTAATATGTTTGTGTTTATATTTCGAGGATTAACCTTTGCATACATTATATTATTATAAGACATATAGCACACGTGCATATATGTGTAAAATCAATTTATTAGATTTATTTGTGTGGAGGAGTGGGCGCCCAAAGCAGTGACGTGATGCGTGCGAACAAAGCAGAGTGGAAGCAGAAGTTTTTTTTAAATTATTTATTTGCTCAAAGGGCTTTTATATGCAATGCAGTACGTCTTTTTTTTAAATTACGATGAAAAAATCTAAATATTGATAAAATAAAATATAAATAAAAGAAAATAATCTACCAATATCCCCAAATCATCGATTAATTAACAATAATTTATACTAGGTATAAAAAGTTCGGATATACGGCGTTTGAAATATGCGAAGTTCAAATACATTCACATCATTTGAAAACTTTCAAAAAATATTTGCGTATCAAATTCTAAAGACCCGCATTCTGAATATCTACCGACATATAACACACTTCCCCTGAACACTTTGTTTTAAACTCTTAAAAAAAATTATTTCATAGATAATCTCTATTCAGATACCGAATTGAAAAAGTAATTGTGTATATGATATACGTTTGATAGAAAAAATCGAAGAGCATGCTTCGAAAATGATAAAAAAACACATCTGGTTCTTTATTTAATATGTTATAGTAATGAAAGATTCAAAGTGTATCGTTAAATGCTATTTAACTCAGATGTCTAGAGATTTTTCTACTTAAAAAAAGTCGCGATTTATAGTCGATTTTGCCTTTTAATTATAGTGTATTTTTTATATATAACCACTAGAGCTCTTTTTGCCACAATACGGCACTATTTAAAATACCTCGAATTGATTTGCTGCCAATTTTTGCGAATATTCCCTTATTTGTAAGTAATTAAGTAAAATTTTACGATTTTATTATATTTTTTTTTATAAATCTTACGAATATGCTATAATCAACAAAAGTTAGGCGAATTCATTGGCTATATAGAAATATGATCAGTTTGTATATCTCCATATTAAGATTCGAAGATATAAATTTTTTAATGTGGACTGAAAATATTCAAAATGATCACCAAAAAATCTCGAGCCATCGGAGAAAAAAGTTTTCAATTGCGCTGTCGCTCCAGTGGATAATGTAGCGTGCCTCGTCTATCTTATTTAAATAATATCTTCCTTTCCAACCACCTATAGTAATCATATTCTTCTCTTTGAAGTTTGTAACAGAGCCTTAAATAATAATTAAAAATTAATCAACCCTTTTAACCACTTTTATTGTTTAAAAAAACAACATTTTCATAATCAATTCTCACTTCATTAGGGTCTTCTTAAAACTATTACATAATATTCGTCCAACTCTGCACCCAACGTCCCACGCATCTCTGACCTCGTTGTTAACCTCAGGGCACTGTTTAGTGATAGATGAATAATTAATTAATCATAATAATCTATGCAAAACAATCCCCCCATCTAATAATTTAAAACATAGGTATCTACTTTAATTCTTAACCAAACCCTGTTACCAATCAATCAGCGAGGATGTACTCAGGAACCTATACCTACTTAATAATTAGGTATTGTTCGATACCCATCTCGGCCGGTATAAGAACAAACATGGAATTACGTAATGATATTGATCATATTGATGATTGTAAGGCAGACTTATTAAAAAGACTGATGGAATGATTAATTATCTTTCTTGTTGTAAAGTTTGCAAGTTTCAATTATAATCCTAAGTACTAGGGTGGGCTGAAAAGTAATGCACATATATGCTAGTAAAACACGAACAAAAACAAATAGCACGTTCGGGCAAAAAGTACATTAAAGTAAGATTTTTAAGTTTTAAAATCTCATATTTATTTTTCAACCTAGGTACCGTTAAGGCTGACGCATTTCTTCCAACCTGAAACAGGTTTTTTCATTACGTATCTAACTGAAAAATTCTTCCGACATTTCTCGAATCCAGGACTTGACTGCTGCCTTCACCTCACCGTCTGATGTGTAATGATTATTTACCTTTGATTTGTCTCTTGAGTAGAGGAAAATAAATAAAAATCCCAAGGCGAAAGATCGAGGGAGTGAGAAGGGTGTGGAATCGGTTCAAACTTCAGGTTTAGCCAAGGCTCCAATCGGCGCTGTTTGTTCTCGTCTTTGAAACAGTGTGGTACCCACCGTTCACAGACTTTACGGTATCCCAATTGTTCAACAATGAAGCCGATACGTTTCTTAGATATTCTAAAATGGTTTTATACGCTTTTGAGTAGTTCGTCGGTCATTTTGAATCAAATCGTGAACGAGTTTGGATTATTAATAGTCTGTTTCAATAATCGGACGTCCGTTGCGTGTTGCATCAACAATTATTGCTTTTCCAGGCTCACAATCATGAAATTTTATTACCCATCGATTTACAGTAGACCTATCAACAGCATCGTCACCATAAACATCCTTTAAACGACGACGAATCTCAGTAAGAGTCACTTTTTTAGCAGTTAAAAATTTGATAACACAACCTTGCATTGAAATAACATTAAAACACGTCTCCATACTTCCGCTTCTCAAAATACACTGGATGATTTTAACGACCTCAAACTTGCGTGTATGTATACAGGAGGAAGTTTATTCCATATTCCTCCTAGAATGCTTCCGAATGTCATTTGGTTTGGGCTCTACAAGCATGTGTGCATTACTTTTCAGCCTACCCTCGTAATTGTAATCGTAGGTACTCGTGATCTTGAATAAATACAGATATCCATAAATACAGACATTAAGATTATTTACAGAATCGCTTTCAGATGAATTTATTCGCATAATCATTGCAGAAGACATATTCTTTGAGTTCACTCGGATCTGTAATACGATTAAGCTACGAAGGCCATCAACATCAATGCTCACGTCGGATAGAATCTCATTAATAACTGTTCAATGCAATGAACTATGGTCGTCGTAAATATTATGTAATATGCTTATTACACAAATGAGCATATCATATCGAATAATTCCTTGGCTTGTATTCCTACATTTGTACATTGAATACGACAGGGGTAGCAATAGCAAGGCGGCGTGTTCAATTCCGTATTGTATTGCCTACAATTGCTTATCCAGCGAAGTAAGAAATCAAAGGAACGTAGCGAGAATTGTTAATATAGGTGACCTCGCGTGAACTTGCAATGCCTACTATCCGGTGGCAGTAAAGAGAAGGAGAATTTCTCGAACAATAAAATGGTAGTAAAGCTCCTCGCAGGATCATCTTCGGGCAGGAAACAAAGCTACCGCGCAGTACATGCCCTACCTATCTGCTTGTAGGTACAGTAAACATTATCCCGGAGATTTCTATCTGGATTTGCAATAGACGTAGCATTACAGTGGAGTATTGGATACTAGATACTACTGTTTTAATATCTGTAATATTATGGCCCAACTTGTTTTCGTCATATCTGCTTTAAAACCACTAGCTTAAAGGTAACGTCATTGATCTTTCATTGGTACACACCTAGGAGAGATGTCAAACGTTTGTCCAACATTATTAGTAAAAGGTAGAATTTTTCCACATTAAAACTGAAAAAAATAATCGTTTTTTTCCTCATCAGCTTGGCTTTGGAATGATTTATTAGCTTCTGTGTATCATTCCACTGCACAAATATCTTAAATGGACAGAATAATATAAGAGTATTTATGAGACGATCTATGAATGTGAATGAGGCAAAAAGTGTATGCCATGACCGAGAAATAAATAACAAAAAAAACCTAGAAGACTTATGAAATGTGTGAAATTAGTATTGTTTATTTGGAGGGTCTTTTTAAGGCAGGGAAGGATAGGAAGTTCTGGGAAGGAAAAGGGTATGAGCGCTGGGTACGAATCTGAGGGTCAGTGTGTCCAGGAATGAATCCATCCTTCCAACTGTGGTGCAAGGCGATGGGTCGAAAGTCCAGCTGGAGAGGTCAAAAGGCCTCCCTAAACCAGTCTCTCTCGATCCGGCCCGCCACGCAGCAAACCCCACCTCCATGAACCCTGGCATTCCTACTTAGTCACCAAACCAAATGTAGAAAACCACTTGGGGTGACCTATGGCAGACGTGTTGGTTATCCAATAAATGGTTCCCGGGGCGGCGGTACCTGTACCCGCCTCACAAATTATAGGAGATATTTTAGAGTACTTTCTGATACCTTACTCAAACTACCAAAATCTGACACAAACACTTCTAGCATTACACCCCACATATATCTACACATTCAAATTTTCCCGTTTTATTAATGGTATGAAGTAGTGATGCAAAGAATACTACTTTTATGAATACGAATACGAATATCAAACCTACTATCCGGCGAATACGAATACGAATAACTTGGCAGAGTAATAAAACACTCATTTATTTAACCTTTTTCTGTTATTATACTAATTATAATAAAAATTTACAACTGTCATTTTTTTTTTGAGAAAACAGAACATTTGTAGATTCCCTGGTGACAGGCGATTTCTTTTTTCAGTTTTAATGTTGCCAGCCGTTGAAAACAGCCTGTCCAAGGCGACTGTACATGGCTTGTATGAAAAATATTTTAGCGCGAGTTTTTTCAGTCGTGGGAAATGTATATCGTCTCGCCAGAAGATCAATGGATCAGCAGACGGCGATAAATTTGGGAGCTTTAGATAAGCATCAATCTCGTTTTTAATGATCGAAATTCCTGTAAAAATAAGTGTAATAAATTTTAAATAATAATTTTATTACAGACAAATTTGAAGAAATTTAATGCATAAAAGTTAATAACTTTATTAAATACTGACCTGAAAATATCGAAATTGGCTCTTCCATTTCCGCCTCTTCCATCATTTCCTGGCATGCTTGCCAAATTCCTCTACTTGTCGATGGTTGAGGTTCTTCTAGAGGTTTTGTCTGTCTTACAAACACCCTGTCATTAACAGCAGCATCAAGAGCCGATCGAGCAGCTTCAGCTACCTTGCTATTGGTGTGCTGAAAATCCTTGTTTTAAATGGAGGATCAAGGATCGTCGCTAATGCATAAGTTTCATCCCTTTCCATAAATTCAAATCTATTCGAAAGTCCACTTAATAGGGAGTTTGTCAGATTTTTCACATCAGGATGATAAGAAGGATTACATAAGATAAGGATTTTTATATAATGAAACGGAGATGCGTACAAAAGTTTTTTTATAGTATTCATATTCATAAATATTTATTCGCCAAATACGAAAATTCGGTAAATGTCTACTATTCGGCGAATACGAATATTAGTATTCGTTACATCACTAGTATATGAAGTGATCGGTACATACTGGTTATGAGTTCTAATATAACGGTTCAATGTCCTTTGTTAATATTATTAGTAAAAATAAGTGTCTGTATACAGAGTCCAGGATGCGTAGGTTTCAACGTAAATAAGCACCGTCAAGGATCAGTCGGATGTTCAAGTTCGATAAGTATTTATCTGAACCCGAGAAAAAATTTGTTCCAATGGTGACAGTAATTAGTCAGTAATGTAAAATGTCCTAAGGCAAAATTTATGCTAAACTACTATTTTTAGATTAATCTTTACAACGAATTGGTTATATAATATTGGTTATAAATACAAAATATATGCTTTTTTATATGAATACTTCACAAGCGTCCCAGCTGCTCCCGTCTGGAGCTAGTAAGCTATGGCATCCACAATTGAGGTGCCTATATTGTGAGGCTGAAGGTATTGGAGAGGGGAAGGAGATGGGGAAAAAGAAGTACCTGGCTTTCCATATCTGGTCACCAAACATGGTTAAAGCCATTTGAAGCGATGTTTCAATTCTGAATGGTGATCTTACACCAGGGTGATACTGAGATTATCTTCCACTCTGGAACGTGCCGAAAATATACTATACATAATTTTAAATTTCACACACTTGGAAACAAATTCATCTCAAATATCGACGTATTCAATATAAGTTTACCACTTTTTAAGAAATATCTGAATGATACTTTTATGTAGCATATTTTGATATGCAAAGGAGCTATTGCATATATTTATTTATGTATTATTTTTATTTATCCTGTAAATTTTGTATTCCTAACCTGCACTGATAATTATTTCTACGCCATCTGCAACTTAAAAACTTTATCTTTTTTTCTAATACATTAATTTTACTTTAATTTATCTTTATGCCTACTGCTGATATGTTCGATCCCGCGAACTTCGGATTGTGAATCAAAGGCCTCACCCCCAGACTACATCGGCCGTCAAAAAATGATATTGGTTAAATTAAGCCTTTTTACCGTTTCCATTGAGTAAAATTGTTAATTACTTTACAAAAAGTGCGTGAACTACTAAAAAAAAAAAATTCTTATTATAAATGTATGAACGCGTGTAATAAACACCTTTTTTAAGTACCTACAATTTTACGGCCAAAATTATCATTGATAGTTTCCATTGCAACCAAAACGAATCTGTTTTACTTTATGGTTATTTAATAAGTCATAGAATATTGTTATCATCAATGCATATATCAATTATTATTGTCAATTTACTTGGTATCCAACTGTTGTACAAAAGCTACAATAAAAATAATTGCAAGCTGTTCTTCAATAATATAAGTTATTTAATAACTGAAGGTGCTTCAAGTCTGGAAATTATCGACGGTTCTTTAGTACCTAATATTAAATAAAATTTATTGCTTATTTTAATGTTGTTAACCAATAAAATAATCATCGTTTTAGATAGCAAAAAGTTTATTACAGAAATAAACGCGTAGGTTGAAATAACTTTCGAAAACTTTCTTGCTAGAATATTCCAAACAATTTATCGTCAGTTCGTTTGGTCGAGAATCGCCCATATACGGGGTCAGTTTACATGTTGAGTTTTTGAAGTGAAAACTGCTTTGGCACCTTTGTGATTTGAAACTCAATGAAACCAAAAATAGCGACACTAAAAAGAGACAAACACACAAATGATCTTACAAAAATATTTCATGATGTACATTGTACATATCTATCTTACTTTTTTCTGATGACCTCAAAATTTTTAGAATTATTCAAAATATTTTCCATTGCAACATTCTTCAAGATAATATCAATAAATTGTTCATTTGGTGTAATGAAAATAGACTTTACTTAATTATCTCAAAATGTCAAATAGTTAGATTTTCTCGATTAAAAAATCAAGTGATCTTTAATAACTACATTGATAAAAATGCTCTTGAGACATTAACACAAATTAAAGACTTAGACATTATTTTTCAATCAAATCTTTCGTTTGTTAACCACATAACAGAACAATATAATAACAATATATTAACAATATAATATGTAAAATGCAGCTCAATATAGTGCCAGAACTGAATTTTTAAAAATCTTGGGATTTATAACTAGGCTAACTATAAATTTTAACAATATAAAGTGTATTAAACTGTTATATTTTGCTTATGTAAGAAGTCAACTTGAGTACAATTCTCCCGTCTGGAACCCACATTATAACATACAAGTAGATACAAGCTGTTGAAAGAATAAAAAATAAATTCTTACATTTTCTAAATTTTAAAATGGATATTCCAGCAATTATGTTAAACTACAACACTCTGTTAAATAATATTAATATGTTCAAATTGTCAGACAGAAGGATTTTCACTGACTTGGTATTTCTATATAAAATTCTAAATGTTTTAGTTGACAATCCGGTATTGCTTGAATTGGTAAGCTTCCGGATACCACAACGTAATACTGGAAGTCAGGATTTATTTCAGTGAAGAAATTCTGGGACTAACTACCATACGTATTCTTCTTTTCTCGGAATACTAATGGAGAGAAACAATTATACCAAGTCAGTGGACATCTTAAATTTATCTTTAAACAATTATAAAATATTGTTACTGAGGCAGTTCAGTGATGTACAATAAATACTCTATATTTCTTTCCATTCATATGTAAAAGCCCCTAAAAAGGGTGATGAATAAATAAATAAATTTGCTCTAGATGTGACCTCACTCAAAATAATAAACCTCAATAGTAACAGACGGATTGCAATCTTTAGAGCACAGGCGTCAGATGGGAATGCTGTCTTTGTTTTACCGGTATTACAATGGAAAATGCTCCGAATAACTAGCGTCTTTGATCCCCTAGGCACCGGTGCATAGTCGGGAAACACGCCAAACACGCGCCCAACATTTGTACACGGTTGACATTAGTCACATGAGAACGGGTCGTTCTTGAGTTCAACAGCTCGGATGTGGAACGATTTACCGGCCTCTGTGTTTCCTCCCTCCTACAACATGGGTCTCTTCAAGACTCATATTCACTCCTTCCTTTCCCCAAAAAGACCCTCCACACAGCATCCTCAAAGATGACATAGGCCCTGAGGGAAATTATTTTCCTCAGGGCCTCCTGTGTGGAGTTAATGTAAAATATATATATATATAGGTATGTATATATAATATAAAATCCATAATGATAAACCACACAGATAATAATAGACAAAGAGAATAAATAATATGACAATTGCTACAAAGTAAAGGAAGAGTTTAACGAATTTGTGAAAATTTACGGATCTTTAATAATTACAAAATATTATTTGTATATACGACTATCGTATCGTATATGAATCAACTTAAATTATCATTTCACCCAACCAGTACTGGCAGTACTACCCCTACACATTCTACATAAGCAAGCGTCTCCAATGATTTACTTGAGCAAGCTAGACTTATCTATATCTTTGTAATCTTACGTTACGTAAGTTAAAAGTAGGTATACATCTAAATAAGTTCTTCGTATTTCGATCTGCATTTACATATCAGAGAAAGAAGTATTATGAACCAACAAATGAAAGGAAGCCATTGCACTGTTGCAAAGTCGCAAACGTTGCGTGCATTTTGCTAATAATTTTAATCTGTTGAGGTTGGGATTGCCTCTTTCATGGTATTAGGCATTTTACAGTCTCAGCATCTTCCACGTCTTTCATTGCAAGACCATCCTCTTGTTTGAAAAGGGAACTAATGAATCCGTCATACCCTCAGCGGGTGTAAATAGTATTCGTACAAATAAAATAATAATTTAACCATAACCGACAAAAGTTAGAACCCACTCGCGTAGTATTTAAGTATCTACATTGGTAGTATCTTATTCGTGTCTAAGGGCTTTGTAGGAATGGGAATATAGCTTCTCAGAATTAGGAACTTAATTTGAAAATATTTTGTCTAAAAATAAGTAGGTATGTATATATACAGTGTGTGTATGTGTGTGTGGTTATGTGAGGATTGATTTCCTTTCATTGGAATATAATATAATAAACAATATATATATTGGAGTATTGCCATCATTTGGAGTAAAAAATGGTAATGAAATGTTGGTCTCCGGTGACTTTTATATGCTTTTTTTCAATTTTTTTTCTTCAAAATTAAACAACAAAAAAATCTTCCACATGTCGTTGCTGGTCACTCAGTGTCAGTAGGGTAAACGATCAAAATAACTTTAATAATTAGACTTTTTACCACCTTTACAGTGCTTACAATTTTACATAATTCAATTGAATTGAATAGAATTAATAAATTGACAATTAAAAAAACGATTCAAATCATAAATGACTTAAACGCCCTGTGATTGAACTGACCGAACTTCGAGCGCTAAAACCTAGTCGGTAATATTACGTTACGTCGTTACGTGTCATCAGATTTTTGCCAAAATTGCCAAAAAATAAAAATAAAATGCATGTATTGTAAGATGCAAAAAAAACGGCTAAAGTTCGGTTTAGTGGCCAAATTCCTAAAAATACAAACTAGTTATTTTTATACTAACTATGGGCCGGGGAATACGAATCTGAAAGAATTAGGCGGCGGCAAGCAATATTAACTGAATTATACGACTTTTAAAATTTTTTTTTCACACATAGGAAAATGGCCATTTTGGAAGCATTCTGATTCCTAGAAAATCAAACTAGTTATTTTTATACTAATTTTGGGCCGGGGAATCCGAATCAGAAAGAATTAGGCGGCGGCAAGCAATATTAAATGAATTATACGACTTTAAAATTTGCTATAAACAGACACAAAAAGAAGACATTTTGACATTATCGAATTCGCAAGAAAACATAGAAAAAGAATAAAGATGTTACATCACATAAAATTAAGTGTTGCCATTAAGCAGTAATATCAATAACGTAAAATAACATGTTTATAATTTAAGTACTTACTTTTTATAAATTTTACTCACTTTTGTATCACAAACCATGCTACCTAAACCTAGCGTAGCCGCTAAACTACTTGAAAACTGGGATGTTTTTTTAAATTGACGCGAGCAGGCGGTATAAAGGGGCACAAACCATGTTACACAAACCTAGCGTAGCAGCTAAACTACTTGAAAACTGGGATGTTTTTTTAAATTGACGCGAGCAGGCGGTATAAAGGGGCACAAACCATGTTACACAAACCTAGCGTAGCCGCTAAACTATTTGAAAACTGGGATGTTTTTTTAAATTGACGCGAGCAGGCGGTATAAAGGGGCACAAACCATGTTACACAAACCTAGCGTAGCAGCTAAACTACTTGAAAACTGGGATGTTTTTTTAAATTGACGCGAGCAGGCGGTATAAAGGGGCACAAACCATGTTGGGTTAGGTTAGGTTAGGTTAGGTTTTATATAATAACATTGATATTGGTGACCGGTCTAGGTAACAACTTTTTAAGACTACGAATTTTCATACTTTTGGTTTAAGAATACGGCCGTTGAGATAGTCATAATTCATCAGGTTAATGTGTTATGTGATGAATTATCATGTGAAGAATTATCGTGTCGGAAAGTTTTACTTTACGAAGATGTGTTTGATTTATAAGGTATGTTCGATGATATTATTGTTTAATGGCCACACTTAAATTGTTGTTTTTCTATGGTTTCTATGTGTTAAAATGCATTTAAGATGGCTGTTTTCGTTTGTGTTTATTGAAAATTTAAAAGTCGTGTAATTCAGTTAATATTGCTTGCCGCCGCCTAATTCTTTCAGATTCGGATTCCCCGGCCCAAAGTTAGTATAAAAATAACTAGTTTGATTTTCTAGGAATCAGAATGCTTCCAAAATGGCCATTTTCCTATGTGTGTCAAAAAAATTTTTAAAGTCGTATAATTCAGTTAATATTGCTTGCCGCCGCCTAATTCTTTCAGATTCGTATTCCCCGGCCCATAGTTAGTATAAAAATAACTAGTTTGTATTTTTAGGAATTTGGCCACTAAACCGAATTTTTTCCAAAAAAACATTTATTTTAAAAAATCAACCCTTAAAACCAAAGTTTTTTTTACTGATATAATACATCTTTTCGTATTATGTATGTAGAATGCGTATATGCGGATGTTTGCATTGAGTTCCACTAAGTTGACAGAATGCATTGTCATCGACAACCAGTTTATGTTCCGAGTTTCAGCTCGGTCGGATGTCGGGAAGTGGAATAATTTTCACTTCCTGAATTTACATTCATTCATTCAGGAAATCGAATTTCATATACCTAGATGTATTTAAAAATTGACTCTAATTCCTTGAGGGTCAATGCAAAAGGGAAATTAGTAGAGAATGGTTGAGGGTCACTATCTATTCCTAAATACGATCATTGTAAATTTCAAGCATCCTGAAAGTTTCTATCTGGCCGGGGTGGTTTTTAAAGAATCTTTTATTTTATTTAAATGTATAATATACGATACCTATGTATGTAGGTAAAGAGATGTGTATATATTTATTTCACACATAAAACCTCAGGACACTAATGATTCGATCTTATGATTGAGAAAAACGAAGTTCCCGACTCATTGAAATCCATAATCGCATTAACTCTTCATTCAAAAGAAAAACTTGGAAATAACCTATTTTAATCGTGAAACATCCCCTTACTGGGTTATTTAAAAAAAACTGAAACCTAACCTACCTAACTTTCTGTCATTTCACTGAATCAGGTTCATAACAGATTCCAGGCAGTTTCCATCAAGAACTCCAAGCGCAAACTCCAAGCAAATCAGATTCTACCAAAAGATACAAAAATTTCAACAGTGTAAAAATTCTCGTTTTGTGAATGCAATTGAAATAAATGGCTTCAGTTTTGTTGCATGTTATTTGAAAATTATGGAAAATTGAGAAAATTTGCAATTTGAAAAGGAAAATTAGTATGTCTATGAATAGGGCCGTGTGCCGTGAAAAAGAGACAATAGATGGTATATTTGTAAGCGGATAGCGCAGGTATAAATATTATATTGTAGGATGTGGCGCCTCTCAGCTCCTTGGTCTTAGGTCGATATGTGGGTGTTTTATTTACACGTTAATGTGACACGGAACAAGGTAAGGCCGACTTTGCTCGCGCACTTACCATATCTGCCTCATATCGGGGGACAAGCACTCTAAGGGAAGAGGCGGACTGGAAATCAAAATAGGCCAGAGAAAAATGTTTTTTTGATACACCAGGACCGCGACCTGCCTAATAAAATTTTCAATGAGTATCTAGCAATTTCTCTCGCTGTTAAAAATGTGCTAGGACTAGGCTAAGTGAGGATGGGATGCTCATAATATAAAGGACTGGGTAGCCCAAAAACAAGGTTAGGTACTCTAGATATGAGGACCATATCGAACGTATCATGCATACTAGATGAATATGGTATTTGATAACAACAAAAATGTCACCAGATTTACTCACGACAGTTGGGTTTGCGATTATTCACTGTGGATTATTAAGCGATGGATGAATCTCAATCTTTAACACATCAAAACTTCGAGGATCCATATATTAGACCATAACTTTCGGCAAAACTCTTCGAAAACATGTCGAAAAAGTTCTACGACCGAACTTCACATCAAAAAAGTAATGATTTTGACATAAGGTATTTCACAACACTTTTGACATAAGGTGTTTCACAGCACTTTCAGGACTGAAGATTCCATAAAATTGAAATACTGCAGAGAATCGAATACATCGTTATTATATATAAAGTGATGATTAAACCAATAAATTATCGGGATTGAGACCATGTGCAAGGTTACATTCGTCCGAAAATAGGAACGCCTTTAAATTATGTGAAATAAACCAACCCGGTACTATAAATAGAACGCCACAAAAAAAACGCTCACCGAGCCCTTGGAGTCACTACGCCCACTACCCCTGTCTATCTTGCCACAAGAAAATGGCTTCCTAACCAGGAGCCTCGCACCTCTCTGCTCTGATGATGACTTCACATCTGTCGAACCCACAGCACGCCCAATAGAATGCAGACCTGTCACCCTGAAGCCAATCAACATGTGAGTTGTTGGATATGTAGCGACCCACTGCCACGCAATGACAAGCCAATCAACATGTGAGTTGCTGCGTCCACCCCGGCCTAGGACGGTGCCGGATCTTCAACATCTGCCAAAGCGAGAAAACATCTTTATCAAGACATTGCAATAGTTGGGCGTCTCTGTGTGCCGGCACTTATTATTTACAGTCATAAATATACCAAACCACCCATTTACAGTTTTTGTGCAGGCCTATAGGTCTTGTACAATGACCTTATCCAAGTTTAGTGACATTAAGTCTAATCGGATCCCAAAGTTTCTCAATTTTATATCATAATTTGAAGTAATAAGCATTGGAGCACTCATTTTTTAACCAAAACTATGTTATGGCTATCGAAAAACTGTTTTACTTTTTTGTCTATTTATCTACGTTTCACATAATTATGATGTTTAGCTATAATGTTTCTCGTTAAATCTAGACTACTCGGTTACTAAATTCTAGATGAGTGACAAAATTAATGTGGTTAATAATAATACAAACTAGCGGTTAAAAACCCGCTCCGCATGTTTTTGCTGCTAGGCCCTGCGGGCGGCTTTTAGTTCGGCTTCGTCCAGTTTGAGTGTAGGTAACCATTTTATAAATCCGATAAGAACTGGTTCCAAAAATAGACAGTTCCTCGGATCCACTGTGATCTAGTGACAGCTAGTCACCGAGTTAAAGTAACCTTGACAGGCAATGAAGCCATATGTATGTAATCTCTCCATATCCGGAAAGATATTATAGGTAGGTACTTAAATCCTGTAAATCCGTAGTACTTATACCTAGGGAACAAACGTCCACATGCGAGCTGCTGACGGAAGTAGCGACATCTTGTGTCGAATTCTTGAATTCGAAACCGAATTATAACAGTAGCTTTGTGTGAAATTCCACGTACACATATGTTATTTGTGGCGCAATGCGTACGGCGTGGCGTCAACATGCACACTCGAAACTGGGTTCTGAAATTTAACCACGCAGACGCTAGGGTAATAATAACGTTCGATCGATTCGATTCGATGTGGCCATAATACAAATACTATTGATTATATGCGAGTCCATATTTGTGTTGTGGATTAAACGTGGTCCTCTGCAAAATCCGATAAAATGTTTACTTAAATACTGCAGTGTATGGTTACGGTTTTGCTGGCATACAGTATGTAAAGAGATAATCTTCAACATTTATTTTTTATAAACTTAATGTGTTCAAGGAAAGTATGTTGTATTTCGGTAGAAATTCGGAAAGTGGGATCTTTATGGAACTATGTTAGAAAGACAGTGAATTATTTTGTAAAATTTAGGTATTCGTGGCGTCAAGCCTAATAAAATGGAATTTCGACCACATGAGTTGTCATTAATTGTTTTAATTCATCACAATGTCATCAATTCTCTAGGCCTATTTAGTAAGCCGGTTCGGTCCTGCCCACGGATCATTGCCCGGGCAACTTCTGGTTCTTGACCCTGGTGATAGACCCAGCTAATATTGCAATACATTTGCATCTTCTATCTTCTGCTTACGTCATTTCTCTTGATGACTGCACAGTTTCTCCGCGCAGCTATTAACATTAAAAGGTATTCGTTGAAATCTGATACTGTATTATTCGAACACTTCCGCGTTACAGACAATAATAATTAGGTATTATATTGTGGAGTGAGGTCACTTGCCATTAAAATTTAAATGGCAAGCAGCTGTACAATTTAAAATACAGAGCTTTTTTAATAGTATGTACCTACCCGTTTTTAAGAGAACAAACAACATTTTTAACAATAACATATAATTTTGCCTTTACTCTTAATTTAGAAGCGGGTATACAGACTACAGAGCTACAGCATGGTAGGTATTGTCCATTCAATATTTCAATTGCAAAACCATTCTATATTGTGTCCTTAAAAAATATACATACATATATTTTTATATCAAAACAAACCTCACAAGAGTCCCAGCTGCACCCGTCTGGAGCCACTGAGACAATGGCATTCCAAGATGGGGTATGTTGTGAGGCTGAAGGTAATGGGGAGGGGAAGGAGATGGGAAAGAGGAAGGTGGGGAAGTACCTGGCTATTCAGATCTGGTCACCAAACACATCTAAAGCCATATCATGCAACGTTTCAATTCTGAATGGTAAACCAGCGCGATACTGCGAGTATCTTCCACTCTGGAACGTTCGCAAATGTACTATATACTGTTTGTAAGTGAATTAATTGTGAAATAATACAAATTAATCAAATAAAATTTATTTGCCCACGCCGGGATCGATCTCGCGATCTTCGGATTGGGAGTCAAGAATCTTACCCCTCAACCACGGAGGCTGTCAAAATATGACGGTTCCAAAATATATTTTTGTGAAATGAAAACCTTATTCTTTCATCAAAGTCGTGCAACAACAAAATATAAAAAATGTTACGTTAAAAGCGTTGCAGTTTTTAGTAGGTTATCGAGAGTATTTATAGCTAAGTTTCAATCTGTGTAGGTAGGTACTTACGAAGTACATATACTCAGAATATTTGTTATTAGAGAAAAATATCAATATAAGTTATGACCACCTCTTTTGCACGGTTCCATGTCAACTGGGAATAAAGTCAACTCAACACCTCCTTGAAAACTCGTTAAAAGCTATGAAAAAAAATATTTTAAATTAGCCTATAACCCTAACCTAACGTAACCTATTTAACCAAAAAAAAATTATATATTTTTATCACTCTAAATGACTTATCTGAGATGGTTCTGAGTTGGTTTCATTCCGAATTGTCCGGTCACCCTTTTGAACAACCTACGTGTAACAAGTTTTTATAACCTTATAAAATACTTTTTAATACATTACTAAAATCAAATTACGACCCATATGGCATAGCGGTAATAACCTAGGCTCGAGGCTCGGAGGTCACAGGTTCAAAAGCAGGTGAGGGTGAGATCTATTAAACTGAATAAAACATTGTTGAGAAGAGGTACCTCCTGTCAGAATGTTAGATTGTAATCGAAACGTTTCTAGAAATAGCTAAACCTATCTTTGTAAGAGTTTTTTTTTCATTTACTAGATTCTTATGTTTCTTGAAGAGATGAATCGTTTAAATTTACTGAATTTAAAGTTAATGTTCTTTATAAATAGAACGGCGTCATATGCGCCTCGCAATTTTTACCTCATGTGGGTATTTTTAAATGTTACCTGGCTATTATAGACTTAAAGGCCTTGTATTTCATCGGTAGGGAAAAATTGTTATCTAAAAACCCTACTAAATTGTAAGAGTAGGTACCTATAGTAACAAGATTTGAGATCTGAATATCCAGCTAGACAAGTACTTTCTGACCTTTCTCTGGCAAGCGATAAAGTAGGTACCTTTTTTGTTTAAATTTCTTAGAGTTAATATTAAAGTAAACTTAGTTTCGCGATTTTTCAAGAGTTTGCGTTTCTCCATTTTAATAAGTGAGTAAATTTTGAAAGCGTTATTTAATAATTAATTAGATTTACTAACATGTTATCATTACATAGTATAAAATGAAGTCGCTCAAAATGTATGTGCGCTTAGATCTTTTAAACTACGTAACGGATTTTCATACGGTTTTCACCAATAGATAGAGTGACTGTATAAATTTTTGGGTTAGTTTTTAGCTAGGAATCACACCTCTCAAAATATGTAGATAAAATGAATTGTTTTTTTGGGAACCAAACTAATTAATTGTAAGAATTATTAATAGATGTCGCTAGATGCAAACTCCCACTCAGACAGGCAAATAATTTATAAAAGATCGAGTTGCGGGTTTTTTAATTCTCTTCTCTTCGACGTAGCCTCATAAACAACATAAACTCCTTGGTCTGCCGTGGGTAGTTGGATCTAACGATATTCACAATGTAATTGGGAATATAACAATAAAATCACTAGTCCTTTTAATTTCCTGAATGATGCATTTCATTTACAAGTTTCCTTCTTCCAAAATTTTACAGTGACTTCAGAGAAAGATTTATATATATAATACGTGATTATTATAGTAGAGAAAAGCCGAGAAATTCCAATATTCAATTCAGGCAGCGGGCAGCTGGCAAACGGGTGGTGTGGATTTTATAAAGGTTGAGTAATAGCGTTGTCTTTCGTTAGCCACAGCAACGTGTGGCCGGGTCTGCTGGTTTTATTATAATTTGATTGATATGTTATAAATTGTTTGTACCAAACAACTACTGCCATGGCGACACCACGATCTGCTATGCATACAACATGGCGAAACAGTGCGTTACCTCAGCACAGCATGACACTGTTATGGTGCAGCTAGATAACATCTCTTTTGATTTCTTCAACATTAATATTGAATATATCAAGAGGTATACAAATTAAGATTAGGTACTTTTATATGGAAATAACACATTTATCTATTTTAGTTATTGTTCGTGTTTAAAGTAAATGAGCACAGTCTGTGTTATACACAATAAATGAAAACAAATAAATTAAATAATTGACCTTGGTGTAGGGTTAAGATTCCAGTTACAAAACAGAAAAACGTGGTGAAATAACTAATAGAATAATGTTAATTGTTTTCTATTTTTTAAGCTAATTGTTTGCTAACTATATTATTCTGTTTGGATCATATTTACTCCTTAGTTTAGATGTTTTGTTCTGAGCGAGGTTCTCGATTTCATTTGATACAAGCGTGTTTAGTGCGTGTTTAGTTTTCTGGAATCTATTACAGTCTCGTAAACGTAATGCGACGGGGGATAAAATAGGTAACTGGTCATAAAATACACAGCACCGTTAAATAAATAGAATGCTTAGATTATTTTCACGTCATCGACATTGCGATAATGTTGGCACAACTCGTTTAAGAACGGGTACTTCACACAGCAGAGGGATTAGTTTTTTGGTACAATCCTCTGTATACAATTGGAGATCAGAATATATACACAAGATCACCAGGAAGACAGGGGAAGAGGTGAAGCAATGACCTTAAAAGAAATAGAGTGCTAAAATCGTGGTCTCTGGCTTCAAATAGACAACTTTTAGAGGGTGAGGAGGAGTCCTATACACCCTATTCCAATAATGCAGAGGCGGCTCTGGACTTTTAAGTGAGCTAGAGTGCAAAGAAGATTGAATCATACGATTATATATAAAACATATATGATATACATCGATCGTCCAATTGATTAATCAGATATCTCCGAAAAATCGAATTTTGAGTTGAGTATGCAGTTATATGTAAAAGTTTACCCTCTATCTGGTGGAATACTCAGTTTTTAATAGTAAATTGAACACTAGTAAATAAAAAATAAATTATGTTTTCTGGATCACTAATGGGATATTTCAAACTGTCATACTAATGCAATGCCTCCGGTGTTATTTTATAGCAAATTTAATGTGTAAAACACAAATACTTATAAATGATATTTGATATATGGTGAGAATTCAAATATTGCCTTCCTCATTAACTCAAAACTTAGTATTTGGATATGTCTGACTAATCAACTGGACGATCGATATATTGTCTTCAGCTACAACAACATCAATAAAGTCATATTTCTCAATTTATAGCTATATCGCATTATGTACAGGTAGGTACATAATCACAACATTTGCAGTACCTAAGTATGTGTGTGTTTGTTTAAAAAATTGATCATTTTTTTAAAGTTAAAATTTCAGAAACGTTTAAAAACTAGTAATTTTTTGATGAGGATAAGAAACCTGGTTAATAGGTATGTAGGTACTTATCCACTTAAAAAAACTGTAAGAGCACTAATTCAAGCATTTTGACAATGCGTTATTTGAGAAGCGTTTTGCTTTTAGGCAAGACATTGTTTGTAGAGCAATGGCTTAGCGTAAGTAGGTAAGTACCTTTATAATATTATTGCATTCTGCAACCAGTAGGTACCCAGCAATGCAAGCCGTCAGCGTACAGAACGCCGACATGTGAGCACAAAGCAGACTGCGAGGCAGTCTATGGCGATGCGAGGTCCCTAGTTCAAGGGTGGGTCAGAGTTCGCGTCGTGTCCATGCGTCGCGATCTCCCGCCAACATCCCGGGACAGGAAGATACTAGAATTCATTATTATTATTCAGGTAGGTACACCGGGACTGCAGGCGAGCTACCGGCTGCCTCTGAGGAATAGACAATGGAAACTTAATTAAAACGTAATGTGTACCTGCTAGTTCTTCCCTATCTCTACCTACAAAGTTGGAGCTCTGATGCATCTTGGCTGGGTGCAGCATTCCTGCCAGGGAGTATCTTGTATGTTTTATCTATTAAACAGGTACAGAGTGCAAACAAAATACTTGCCTTTGGTTAGTGTTGCGTAGAAAGTGATCGATTCAGTTCATTTTTGTTTATTTTACTACGTAAGTGTACCTACCTAGTACCTAAAACCAGAAAGGTGGGGATAAGTAAGGATACAAGTACCATGGAGGACTTGGGAGCAACATACATAAAAATGATGTCAAGGCGAGTTGGTGTGTGAGAAAAATCGTTCCAAGTACTTAAATAAAAAATTTAAATGGTTAAAGTAAATTATCGAAAATGGATAACTACAGTAGGTATATTGGAGACAATAATAACAACTCGCAGGGGGTATTTCTATCCTCAGATTATTCATACGGTGACGTACGTTTTAAATTAATTATACAGGATTTATTTATTTAAAAAGTCTGAGTTTACCATTCGGCACTTGAACCTATGAATAATGGCTACATATAGAATAAGTTAACCAAGATTTTTACCAGTTGCGAGTATTTATTTGTTTATTGAAGTAAAGGTTCTTTACGCACGCTCGACTTGGGTGAATGCGTTACGAAAAGTGTGATGCGAACGGTAATCGATGCGAACGATGATCGATGCGAACGGTGATCGGGCGAGGCGTACATACTGCACAACTAAGGTAAGGCGTACATACTAACCCAAGGTCGTAGGTCATCCCAAGGTCGTAGGTCACCCCAAGGTCGTAGGTCACCTCACGGTTGAAGGTCACCCCACGGTCGTAGGTCACCACAGGGTCATATGTCACTCCAATGTCGTATGTTTCCCAATGTGATATGTTCTTTTATAAGTTAGTGAAGTTTTACTTCAGTCGTGTGGTCTAAAGCACACTCGTTTTTTACTTGTTTATTAATATTCGTTATGTGTACGGATAAGCTATGGGGAGGATGCTGAAATACATTCAGTCGCATCGAGGATTTGAACCGTCACATCTTCCTTGCCGAGGAAGTGCTCTGACCACCGAGCTAATTAGACCATATCAACTTACGTCATTTTTAACTCTATCATAATATGTAGAAATGTAGATATGATTTTAGATTATCACGGCCAAAAGAGTTCCAGAGTTTTTTTGGAACCAGTTCTTATTGTAGCACGCCGGATTACGGAGGCAATTGAAATATACAACCATTTTGAAATATACTGTAATACCTACCCATCAACTCGTAGTGGAGTGGTGCTGGCAATACGGTATCGCTTCCAAGTAAATGGATCGCGATGATGATGGACACTGCAACGCTGTCCGAAACGTTGGCTAAAGAAGAATGTAGCGCAACATGGTATAACACCCCAAAAAAATAACGAAAAACTATCATATGTACTTCGATTGAGAGCTACCAACACTATCTTAATTTTTTTAGGTACATATTTTTTTTATTTCTATCTTCATGTATGATTGTAAGATTCTACCCAAACTTAATGCAAGCTAAATAGTGTCTTAGATAAAAAATATCTATTTTTGTTTTAATTTGCAACATCTATTGACTTTCTACAATTCTACGATGAATATTTTTATAGTGGAATAACTTAGTGATCTCAAATTGAAATATTTAATCATTGAAGACAATATTATCTAACAACTCTCAAACGAAAATGCGAAAAAGAAAAACAGAAAAGATTCAGTTGCATCTAGGAAATGAACCTTCCTTGCTGGGGAAGTGTTCTGACCACTGAGCTAATTTGGTCTTATCAACTTACGCCATTTTAAAAATATGTAATAAATCTTTTCTGAGCCACCAAAAATTGACGAGCTCTGGGGTTTAAGAAGTGCCTAATGCCAAGCCGTCATTTTCAGTTCCCAACATATATGATTTGTAAAAAATAGTCATTTAACTGTCAAAAAATAAAACACGATGCCATATTTTTAAATGTTTTTTATCTATGTATTTTATTTTATGTTTTTGTTGCAACTTTTTTTGTCACTATCTTTATTTTTTTTTCTTTATAGTTTTAATTTTTAAGTAGTTATTTACTTTGATTAAAACAGCTTGCAAAATTTTAAAAGAAAACCCCACTAGGACGTGTAATAAATAAGTAAATACGATTTTTTTTAAACATAATGACGTTCAATATTAGGCGAAGGCAGTTAAGATTAAGATACCTAACACCCAAACAATAAAAAAATATTACGTAAAAGGTAGTAAAGCATTTAATATTATGTGTATGATAAAACTATTTACATTTTGTTGGTTGGTGACTCAAAATCCGTGAAATGTCAGCGGAAAGACGGACTATAGAGTAGGTACAGAAATGACAACAGACTACCCGGCCCGGCACGGGAAGTTTACCAGCCATTGTATTATTCAGGTGGGACATGCGCTTCCGCCTTCCCGTGTTGGCAGGCAGTGCGATGTGTGATGTGTCACCCGTCAGATGTTGGCGTGATGGGGCAGACACATTGTTATTGTCTGCCTCCCTTCTTCCTTCGCCTTACCTTTACACTCTTTATGGTGTGTGCTTTTTTGATTGTGCTAGATTTCGTTTTCGGAATAAATACGTAGGTACTTACGATAACTGTCTACCTATCCATAGACACCAATTTCGGAGGCGGGTATTTCAATTTGGGAGGCGGGCATGGATACCGCTGAAACCATTTATTAGATAACCAACACCTCTGCCACAGGTAGCCCCAAGTGTTTCGCTACGTTTAATGACTTAGCAGGGGTGCCCAGGTTCATGGTGTAAGGTTTGTATGAATCTTGTCAGCGGATGCGTCTGCCCACCAACTGCGTGGCAGACCGGACCGGGAGAGACTGGATGAGGGACACATTTTGATCTCTCCAACGGGACTCTCTCGTAACATCGCCTTGCACCGCAGTCAGGGCCGTAGCCAGAGTTGAATTTAAGATAAGGCAGCGGTAATTACAGGTTGGGCGCAAGTAAAAATGTAACTTGATCTTATCTAGTGAATCGATTTTCGTCATACGTGAGGCAATAGCTAGTATTTTTTTTTCAATCATATCAAAATATGAACAAACAGTTTACTAGTATATTATCATAGACGATGGTATTTCTTAAGGTAGGGCACAGGTGTTTTAAGGTAGGTCATTGCCCCATAATGCCCCCCCCTAGCTACGGCCCTGACCGCAGTGGGAGTGTTGGATTCATACGTCCGTTACTCATAGACACACTGACTTCCAAATTCCTACCCAACCCTCATACCTTTTTCCTTCCAAGAACTTCCCCTCCTTCCCTTTCTAATAATACCCTCCACACAGCACCCCCAAAGATGACATATCCTCTGTAGAGTTTAGGTAAAAAAAAAAAATTCTGAAGACATGAGGACCCGTTCCTGTCTAGTACTTCCGTGGGGACGTGTCGGTTGTTGTTCAGAAAACAATAGAATTTTTAGTAAATGACGGTATTGTACCAGCGCGCCTGGGCTTAGGGCTTTGCGTTTATTCGTGACAATGGATATTTGATAATCAAGATAGTCGTAGAGCATATTATGTTATTGACCTCACTGAAAATCTAATAATATTTAAAAGTAAAAGAGACAAACGGACCCTCTTCATAAAAAATTACGTTTTTTAAATTTTTTAATGTTATTTCCTTACAAGAGACCCAACTGCTTCCGTCTGGAGCCAGTGAGACTAAGCTATCCCCAATTGGAGTATGTTGTGAGACTGAAGGTGGGGAGGGGAAGGAGATGGGGAAAAGGAAGGTGGGGAAGTACCTACTTGGCTATTCAGATCTAGTCACCAAACTCGGCTAAAGCCATTTCGAGCAACGTTTCAATTCTGAATGGTGGTCTTATACCAGGGCGATACAAATACTATCTTCCACTCAGGAACGTGCCGCAAATAGGTTAAGCGAGGTTGATATTTTTGATTTGTCGTCATGAGCTGTGAAAAACAAGGATATTAAAATTTTATAAAATTGTTTATTGTTTAGCTACATTATTTCAGCACATGTTTTAAAAAAGATGAAAGACAATAATAATTAACATAACACAAGAAAAAATATTACGAGAGATAGGAAGGCTCATAGAGATATTGAAAGAAGGGTGAATGCCGGTAACTCCATTAATGGAGGACTAATGCCGTTGGCGCTAATAAAAAACTGTTAAAAGAAGCGAATCTAGCAGTCCAAAATTGAGTCCTGGTACCTACCCTGATGTATGGCAGTGAGGTATGGAATTGGCAGAGGAAGAATTAAAGTATACTGAATGCTGTTGAAATGAGATCCGTGAGGCGTATGTGTGGTAAAACAATGTATGATCGTGTGAGAAATGTGGATATCCGCAAAGAATGTAAGGCTGATAATGAGTAAGATTGAGAAAGGGACCCTCAGATGGTTTGGGCATGTAGAGCGAATGAACGAAGAAAGTAGTGTAAGAAGAATATACGACTCAAATGTGAATGGTAGAAGAAGTCGGGGACGTCCGAGTAAGACATGGCACGATCAAGTGAATCAGATACTTGAGTCGGGCCATGTCAAAAGTCAGAATAACAGAAGAAAATGTATGAGACGATGTATGAATGTGTGAGTGAGGCAAAGAGTGTGTGCCAAGACCGAGTTGTTTGGCGGTCCGTCCTCTCTGCCTACCCCTGCGGGGAAACGGCGTGATGGTTAGTTAGTTAAGAAAAATTATAAATGTAAATCACCAAAGATATAGGTAATTTGGTTATCGGTAAAGTAATATGGTTATAGAAAGTATTTAATTAGGTGATACTCCTCCCTTCAACTGTAAATAGGTAAAATAACGACAAATGTGTTTTTAAATCTTTAACGAGAATATAAAATATTTATTACACACGCATCACACGTGTAAAATGTTCGTCTTCTTGCTATTGACATTTTGTGTGGTATGTAGTGGAACAGAAATCGCATTGAACACACTTTTTTCCGTTTTATATGTCGTCTTCTGAAAAAGTTTTCATACACACACCAAATATCCAGTAATTATCGATTACATTTGGTTTTAGAGATTTTGCGGATAAATAATCAATTCTGCGTGATGTTGTTGTTGATGGTTTATACCGTTCTGCCTTTGACAAAGAAGGTTTTCCGGTGCGAGGCTTGATGTGATGATGATTTACTTTTTGTCAATGTTAAAGGAGGTGTCACGCATTTTACGGACGAATCTCTTTTAATTCGTGTCCTTGATGTGGAAATATTGTGGAGAATTTTTAAAATGTCAAAATATTAAATATAAGGTAAAAACTGTAATGTATAGAAATAAAATAAATTAATCATATTAACGGTATAGCAGCGCATAAAATACGTACAAACAAATATTGATTTTTATACATAAAATAAATTACTTTTAAAAAGTTGACAAAAATTTATATTTTATTGACAAAAAACCTTCCTAAAGTTTTTTACCTAATACATATTTACAAATCAATTTTTGTTAGCGAACTGCATCATTGAGAGTTTTGTCAAAATGGCGAGTCTTCAAAATCTTGCAAAGTGGCCGTCCATGCCCCTGATTGCTTCGTGGACTACCTATCACAAAAAATTATTGTTTTTAGTTATAGGATATATATAAATGTAAAAAAAGAATATGCCAATAAGATTGACCAATTTACAATTTTTTTGAACGCAGTAAAAAAAATTTAAAAAGAGCTTTTTTTAAAAGTCATTTTTATATCCAGATTTAATCATATTTTAATTTTGTTATAAAACACAAAATATATTTTTTACATACCTTGATTTAGTACACAAGTAAATTAAAAAATATATTACGATTAAACGTGTACATGGTTTAAAAGTTGTATCAGATTTAGTACACCACAAAAGATTTAAAATTTTTGGTGCAAAATTAATTCGGATGTGAAGGACAATTTCTTAGCTTAACAATTCGGAGGTCAATGGGTTAAAAAAGAAAAGAAACACGTTTTGTGAAATTAACTAGGGCCACGCACCATCATAATATTTAATTTGTCTACACCTACGCTAAAAATACGTTAAAATATGCTTAGGTAGTCATTTCTTATTTAAAATTTGATAAAAAAATATATTTTTTACAAATTGAATCGCATTTTGTGTGCTAATATAATAGATTTACACTTATAATAAATAATAAAGAATATTATGTTCGATAAAAATATTAGATTGCACGTCATAATGTATGAGAACGAGGGAATTTAAAATTAAAGCACTATGAATACTGTGCTTCTGAACCGTGTAATGTACCATGACAAAAACAAAGACATTTTTACATTATCAAATAATAATTTTATTAGAATAAGGAACTCCAGTGAAAAATATTATGGTTTTAAAAATATGTGTTCATATGGATATAGAGTAATACTGTAAAGGTGTCTATGGATATAGACCAATAACCGCTGATTCCTGGGGTTCCTTATTGACCAAATCTATAACAACATGCCCCATTAACTCTTTTAGCCTTTGAGAAAATCTTTTAAAAAACATATGTTCTCTATGACAGGAAATTCATTCGGAGAGTTCAAAAAATGGCGGCTTCAAGAACACATTTGTTAAAATCAAGGGTAAGTTCTTAAAAATAACACCTCAATTATTCAAAATTATGAGAAAGTTATTTTATAAATACATTTTTTTAAAATTAATGGTCCTATTGGTAATTTAGAATTTTTACGAGCATTTCTTTAAATGTTCACCGGAAGTCAAGAGTCAATGTAAAGTCTGTCTGAAATCATCTGTGCTTGTGGTTGTATTTAATGTCTGAAAAGATGAAGGGGGATACAATTGAAGGGTTAGTACAAACAAAATACTTTAAATATTCATATTTGTCTAAGTAATATCATCCTAACAAAGAAATTCTACCTCCCGTGCATATTACGCATAATTATTCCGCGCCGCAATCTTATGACATTTCCTAAATGCACCATATTTTCACTTCTGTCATCCGACTTTGTTTTCTTTTTGTCAGATTATTTTTATCTCGTCTTAAACGTTCTTTGTGCTTATCATCGTTCTAATGCACTTCACAAATTTACCTATTTATTATTCTTTCGAATCTTTCAATGTTTGTTTTTGAAAACTAAAATGATTATGTAAATCTCCTTTACAGCGAACTTCGACCGTCGAATATTGCTGTTATTAAAGAAGTGTATGATAGTGAGAATGCCCTCGTCAAATTTGAAATGGAGCTGGAGAGGGCCCTAGAAGCCGGCTGCGCCATTATCGTCATTGAACCCGAGAGGTTAGCTGAAGAAACTTCGCGCTGGATTATTGTAGGCAATGTTTTACACAAGTTGGCTGTTTACAGTGGGATAACCAGCATAGTGACAGGTTGGGTTCTTTACCATCATCTTTGTTAACACATTTTTATTTTCAAATGGTGTCATTCCCCTATATGCTTATTCACTAGCACTTTGTGAGCTTGTAAATACAAACTTGCCTTTATTATAATAGCATTGGTCTAAGTCTTGTTTGTATCAATATTTACATTACTTGACGTTATGCCCAATGTCATTCAACTGAAGACCTCTTAATATAGTTGTTCTTTGTTGTTATGTGACATCTTTAACCTACAAAATAATTGAAACCTCACAACAAAGAACCGAAAACACTAAGTTAAAATTGTCACATTCTGTGAAAGTTCTATTGTTCTGTGATTATTTCAATTTTATGAAGCAATTGGCCTATAATGATATAATAACAGAACCTGAATAGAACTTATACAGAATGTGAAAATTAACTTCAAATATTTGATGAATTTTTAAAAATTTTTGAAATAACTCATCCTAACTAAGATTTTTCTTTACAATTATAATAATTTTTATGTTTCGATGCTTATGACAGAAGAAAGCATATGTGATTAAATCATGCAAGACATTTATATGTTTTTTTGTGTATTGCAGGAGTAATTTCAAAACCTCTGATTTGTGCTCCATTCGGAGTCCTGTCAGTCCTGGCGGCGGGATGTTACACGCTCTCTTGGCAGTGGGACCCGTGCTGCAAGTACCAGCGGGAAAAGAACCCCAAGAGATTGGCGCACCTCCCAGTATTACACGAGCTGACCTCCGAGTCTCCGCTCGTCCTAGTTCGAACCGACAATACCAAGAAAATAGTCCTCCATTGTTCTGTGTCCCTGGCGGCCGCCATCGTCTGCCTGTGGAGGGTGTACAAAATATTCAAATGATTCATTTAGCATCGCCCATTGAGAGGTAGCTGCTTTCTGTTTTTGTAGATCCTCATCGAGTGTTAACTGCTACTCTTTGCAATGTTATTCCATGTTGTCTGAATTTCTCATTTTGACAATAAATTTGGGTCAATGTTCCAATTATTGGCAGATCTTATTGGTTAAAAGTAGTGGCGGATAGTGACCTTTTTCTTGCTAGAGAAGTCCCAACTGAAAAAAATGAAAAAGTAATATTTTGTAAGACATCTTCATACAAAGGAATTAATTTTTGCCTTTTCCAATCCTTTTCCAATAGTGCAAAAAAGTCCCCAACTGCCACTGTTTAAAAGATGAATTTAGTTTTACGCATTAGGAATTTTTCAATTTGTACATTTAGAATTTTAAACATTTGTTTTATTCGGAGTAAAGACTTCTTATAAGACAGGTGTACTTAGATTGGTTAAACGTTTTTAAGACTTTTAGTGTAATGATAGTTAGTGTTTTCTTTTTATATTTTCAATAAGTCCTAACTGGCTCCCGTAGTTGGATGCATTCAAATACGAAGCCTTTAGAAAACTGACGGTTTTACGCAATTAGATGGCTTCGATATGTTAAAACCTGTTTGTGTTTTTAGATTTTATTCTTTCCTAATATGACTGAAATATTTTATATTGTGTGGTGATCTTGGTGATGGCAAAACTACCTACACGCTACTCAAAATGAACACATCTTTGATTTTATTTGCCTTTATAGTTTCTAATATAAGATTTACTATTGAGTGTTTTAGGTGACGTAGTATAACCACCTACTATGTATTGACAATGCTATATCCCATAATGCACGTAGAACATTATCCCCATAAAACCGTTGTGCCGGTAATATCTGTTGACAAGTTTTTAAAACATTATTCCTTGTTACATAGTAAAAAACAATATCTCCAGAGAAACAAGTTAATTTAATTAAGGTGATGGGGAATGAACAAAATAAGAGAGATGATGGAGTACCAAACGATTATTGGTTAAATCACACAAAATTACCTTTCTTTCCATTAAAATGTTCTGATGCTTCCAAGTCGCAAGTCAAAATAATAATGCTGGACATTATTTTTTAACATATAACTGGTCCTGCTAGACACCAGCTCATTGCTCGTTTCTTACTAAGCTTCTGTAAAAGAATTGGACTGCGTTCATTGTCAATGTTCTGCTTCCGATCGAATTAATTGTTGATCAATTATTCATACCATTATTGGGTAATGTGAGGCAACGGTCAACAGACATTATCGGTGAACAA
This sequence comes from Limnephilus lunatus, assembly GCA_917563855.2. Classification (NCBI taxonomy): domain Eukaryota; kingdom Metazoa; phylum Arthropoda; class Insecta; order Trichoptera; family Limnephilidae; genus Limnephilus; species Limnephilus lunatus. The sequence goes on along the minus strand of OU830598.1, from coordinate 68,108,406 downwards.
AGATAGAATTTTTAATTTTTGACCACCTTTTGCTGCAAAAAGTTTGTTGAACCTTTTATAACTGCTACTGGTTGTGATATATTGTGACTCTGACCATAACATATTATAAATCAGAATAAACCAATGCATTCCCCTCTTTAGAGCTTTTCCCTCATCACATAAAATATTATGTGAATATTAAAGATTACTGCATTTTAATTATAATTGTAAGAAGTATAAAGTGTAATTAACTCTCCCGTTATAGTTGCTTTTGTATGTTCAACCTTCTTCTAAGTCGAACATGATTATTTTCAGCATTTGTCTACTGATTTGCATGTTGTAGATTTCTAACTGTTGGGTAAAAAAATCCTAGTTTTAAAAAAAGATAATGGCAATACTGTTTTAAAGGAAGAAAAAGATATATTATTTTTAAAGTAGATAGGAATTAATTAGAAAGGAATTCAAAACAATATTTTATGTAAAGAAACGAAGTGTGATAGAGAATCAAGAAAGTTGAGTGTATCTTGATTGAGGCAGGTGTAACGTTTGGTTACATTATTTTTGTATTTCATTAATAATTTATTTATTATGAGGTCCATGTTACAGTCATCAATTATTTTTGTATTCTTGGAAAAAGCACAAAGTGTGCGAAAAATTGTATGTATTTCTATTGATTAATAATAAATTGTCTTTGTTTTTAAAAACACAATGTTTTTGCTTTTCTGCAAAGCATTGATGCTCAAACCTACTTCCATGGTTTAGTGAAAATAAGCACCATTGTGGTCATAAGTCAGCCAAAAGATAAAAAAAACATAACACTCACTTAGATAATATTTTTCAATTTTTAATTAATTAATTTCAAAAAATATGGTAGAGGCATAGAAAGTGTAATTAGGTGCTGCACTAAAATTGCATAGTCATATTAGGATTATTAAATTTAGTGAACTATTCAAACATGTAATTTATTTGTAAATACAGCAGACATTAAAACTGTTAAAACATGATGGAGTGTTTTTATTTCTTTAGAATGGTATTTTATAGAAAAAACATCTGCTATTATTATTACAATAATACACAGCATGATTTATTACATTGTATTGTACATGACATTCACCGGTTATACCTATTGTTTGAAGAGCCATCAATATAAAGATTCATAAAACTGGAATGGCTCCAGCTAGGATGGAAGATCGGCACCCAGTAAAGGGGCTTCTTTGTAAAAGCCTTCAGGACAATGGGAGATTGAAACTGGCGAAGGTGTGGATGAGAACGCCGCATACTTGGACGTAACGAACTGGAGGAAGGCAAACATGTCATGACGTCAAACTGCCGTATTTAAGGGTAGTTACAGCAGTTATTTCTCAACAAAACTTTGGAATGAAATACCACTGTCCATTAAAATATTGAAATTGTTGCAGTGCTTCAAGAACTTATGCAGCGAATGGTTACTGACTGCACAGTCCGCACAACTTCATAATTGATTAAATTTATTAATACCTAATGCAAAGGATACCTACTTTTTTAGTGATTATCTAATTTTATTAGATTTAATTTGAATTATTTATTATGTTAATGTACGCATTCCATTTGAGGGGTCCAAAGTGCCAGAAAGTTTATAAAGAAGAAAAACAAGATTGTGTACATTCTATCATAAATGAAAAACTGACAATGTTACATTAATTTATTTATTATTTCAATAAACCTTATTTATTTAACTTAAAATAGTACACATGTACAGTGGTTACATATATGTACATATGTGCTAATCAGTGATGGTTCGTGCTATGAGGCAGGGGAGGCAAGTCAAGATAAGACGCAAGTATCCACACATACAAAATATAGTAAAACTTTAATTTAAACATTATAAATTAAATAAGTTACTTCAATTTAAATATTACCTATGAATATTTTCATAATTCACTAGGATTGGTTGTCTTTATTTTATTATGTAACTCATCACACAAGTGTTTCCACCACTTAATTAATTTTTTTATATATAATTTAGTTTGGTTAATCTGTCACGGGGGAAACATAAGGCCTAAGGCTCAATTAACAGGTAATTAGTTTTATTTTTTATAATAATAGTATGGAGATGCTTATGAGGGACGCATACAAAACATGAGTCGCTTGTAAGTATGTCTGTGTATGATAGGCCTAAAGACTGGGTTATTTTATAACTCTATATTATTATATTTTTTGGTTGGATACCTAAACTAATTATCACAAGGGAATGATAAAATTATGTATATTTTTATTGAAAAAAAAACTTGTTTGATCAAAAGCTGAAACAGGGGGAGAATCAGCACATAAACGAGGATCATTCCAGTGTCAAAAATCAAAATGGAAATTTCGATGATATCTCAAATTTTAATATTTACAAATGTTAATATTTATTGTAATATGTATAACAATTCGAAAGCTTATTTTGTAACCTTTCAAAAAAAGTTTTTAGTATTCAGCTACGTTCAGAAATGTTTCATTTATAGAGCTTTAATTGTGAAGCGGAAATAACACAAAGTTTTCGTAAATCTGACATTTCGTTTAAGATGTAAAAGTGCATATTTGCGATAGATCGGAGTGGTTAAAATACATACTTTGGAAGCATTCCAAAATTACGAGAAAGGAAATAAATCCGTTTTTTGAAACGAAACTGGTGTCGATTGAATGTAGCTTATGTAAACAGTAAGTTGCCCAGCTAGCGTAGGGAGTGTGGCAAACCCATCGCTCAGGGAGTGGAAAAACACCTGCAATAGCCATCCCAAGCCAAGGTGTGAGCTACCGTGCTCAGGCTGAATGTCCTGGGGAACAGTGTCACGAACGGCTGCCTCCGAGAAACAAGGTCGCATCTCGGAGTATTTAGACCATACTCCAGCATTCGGGGCTCTGCTGGAGTGGACCTTCTATTGCCCTGGTAACTCGTGGGACAAAAAATTGGACCATTCGAAAACTAGGGGCCTTTTGAGAACCTAGGAGTGCTGAGGCCACCTCCGTGGACTTTCTTCCTGGGGCCTGTAGGTGGAACCAAGAGAAGAAGTCGTGGAGATGAGAGCTAAGGCCACCTCCATGAACTCTTCCCTTGTGGGGCCTTCAGGGAACCAAGGGGAAGGGCACTCTTCCAGCGTGGGACCTTCGAGGAACCAAGGAGGAGTGAGGTGGAGAGATGATGTCCTCTTCCCATGTGGAGCCTTTAGGGAACCATATAGGAGTGAGGAGGAGAAATGAGACCATCTCTATGAACTCTTCCCTTTTGGGGCCTTTGTGGAACCAAGGAGGAGTGAAGAGGAGAGATGAAGTCTTCTTCCCTTTTGGGGCCTTTGTGGAACCAAGGAGGAATTAAGAGGATAGATGAAGTCCTCTTCCCTCCTGGGGCCCTCTGAGAACCAAGGTGGGGGGGACTCTTCCCTTGTGTGGCCTTTAGGAAACCAAGGGTGGGTGGACTCTCTGTCATGGAGCCTTCGGGGAACTAAGGAGTGGAGAGGAGAGATGAAGCCCTCTTCCCTCATGGGGCCTTCAGGGAACCAAGGACGAGTGAAGAGGGGAAATGAGACTTGGGAAGACACATTGTCGAACCAGAGGATATAGCTTCATTTCCAATAACAGCTCTGGTGAACTTTATTAAAGGGACTGGGTTGTTGTTGAAGGATTGAGGTAAAATGGGAGATAGCACAATGGGCCTATGGCCTAAGTGCTCACGGGAACTAATCGTAAACCGTCTCCGCCAAGAATTAAAAAAAAAAAAAAAAAAAGTTGCCCAGCCCTATGGGATCATAACTAAGAACTTTACAGTTTGGCCCATCACAATTCGGAATTTTTTTGCCCGTTGCAAAAGGTTACAAAGAATTAAATAGTTTTAAGAAAAATTAAATTAAAATAATGTCACAAAAAAAAAAACAAAAATTTCATATCGCTATAGTGTAGTGAAGAGTTATAACGTTATTTATTTTGTTTATGACATATTTGCCATTTATTATATTATTTTATATACGTATCACATATTACAGAAATTGTTATTTTTAGATTTTCACACACCAAATATCGTGGTGTGGATTTTGTCTACAAAAAGAGCTACACAACTACACACAATTTTTTTATTACACTCCCTGAAATATAGGTCAAGAGCCGCCAGTGATTCTCGATGGAGGCGTGCAAGACAAAGAAGGATGTCAGATTATAAATCGATAAAAACATGCTCCATTGTAATTTCTTTTTCTGTTACTTTGAGAATAAGATTGTAACTTATCTGAGCGGTTTGCCTATAAGCCAAACCACTTCAACCCAGGCCAGGAAACTGAATCAAGTTGGCCTCTTATTTACATATAAGCAAGGGCTTAAAGTCAAACAATGCTATCGACAAAAAACATAAAAATAATTCTAGGTGTAACGGACATGTTGACCGTGGGACCATGTCCATAACAGGTAGCGCGAGCCCAAGGAGGTTCTCGGCAATTCCAGGAATCTTGCCTGAGACAATGGCAGTGGTAACGTTAACCGCTTTCAACTCATAAATGTGGGCCACAAACCATATCACCAGCTAGTTCAGACACCTCTCTCTCTGCTTGCCCGCTCTACCTCGCTTTGACCCTGCCTCTAATCGCCTTCTTTCTATTCTGACCATCGCCTCACCCTGGACCACGGACTACCCTACCTCTCTCTGGATCAGACCCGGCTACGTAAAAGGATGGAGCCTCTTGAGGAGCATATAGGACCAGCTCTACAGTGACAAAAGAGACCACATTCTTCCTTCACACGTGGTTAAAGGAGCGACATCTTACACCTCCGTGGATTGGGATCTCCAGCCTATTTACAGTACTCGTGGATCTCGTCCTGTCATCACTCTTGACATTTTATACAAAAAAATATACCAAAAATTCAAGGGCTTAAAGTTAAACAATGTTATCTACAAAAAGACATACCAAAAATTGCAATGGTATTGGTATTTAGTCATCGAACTATTGGTAAGTTTTTCTATAGATAATGATGTTTGACTAAGCCCACGTAAGATCCTCTTTTAGAATGGCGAATAAGATACTTCTATTGAAGGATCTTACATTTTTAAATGAGAGGCCAACTTCATTCAATGAACTGGCCTGGGTTGAGGTAGTTTTTCAATAGGGGCTTGTGTTGAATAATTTATAAATGCAGCTGCAAAGCGTAAAGAAATTGTTCTTTACCGTCATAACAATCATCAATATTATGAAACTAACTTTTTACAAATTATCTACATATTTACAATGAATTTATAGTTATGAGGTTCTCGGGGCTGAAGACTTTTCCCTTATTAACATGGCGTACGTGTACAGCGATGGTAAGGTGCCCCTTAGAGCGATGACCAGTTTGGGAAGCAGCGAAGCTATCACCAAATCTGTCTTTTCCATGACGACAGCCTGGAGGGTCTTCTGGGCCACAATCTGTGGTGACAGTCCACTTGCAGTTCTTTCATCCATAACTGTAAAGAATAAAATCAGACACTAAACATAAAAGTTATAGACTCTCAGTATCGCCCTGGTGAAAGACCACCTTTCAGAATTGAAATGGCTTTAGTCCTGTTTTTGGTGACCAGATCTGAATAGCCGGGTACTTTCCCCCCGCCACTCAAATATCCTTAAAAATTTAGCATCAAGTATAAGGTCTCCCTGCGTAGTGACTACAATATTATTGAAGTTCTAATCAGTGACGTCTGCAGAAATGATACTTGCCATTTATTATTTGACAATAATGATTAATCTAATTTAACCCCTCACGCTAATTTGTTAGGTGTTTGGAACAACTCATATAGGTCTCGTAGAAATCGTTGTGTCTCCCTTACTATCATGGTTAGAAATATAATCTTCTAAACGGTATTAGAAAGAGAAAACACCACGCTTTATATTCAAATCTAAAAGCTTACCGCAAAATAATTCAAATGTACGTCTTTGTGAAATGAAAAGTTTCCGACCGTAATTTAAAAAAAAATTATAAAATTATGGGAATTTTTACTAATTATTTTTACATGAAATGATAAAAAAGTGAGTTGACGATAATGTTTATAATACATTTGCCTATTTACTTATTTTTTTAATTATCAGTATTTTAGTTGGAAAAAACATAAGGTGAGCCATTTTAAAACCTTTTTTAATGTTTACTTTAAAATCTTTTATATTTAAAAAAATATACGTTTATTCCGAATTATAAAATTTTTAAGCCTAATTTACCATCTTTCAAAAACAGTTTTCAGTTTTCGGATGTGTTCACAAATATTGCATTTATTTGGATTTTATTACAAAGTGGAAATATTTTGACATTCTGACAAAATAGGCGTGAAGGGGAAAGTGAATTATTTTATTGGTGACTTGACACTCAGAATCATGCAACTTTAACATCTCTTTTGAAAAGTCATTAAAAGTGAAGAAAAAAAATTGGTTAAATAAGTTACTTTAGGTTAAGTAGTGGGCTATTTTTAAATTTAAAAATTTCATAGCTTTTCAAAGGGGTGTTAAAGTTGGATGATTCTGAGTTGTCATGGAACTATTTTATTTGTACGCATTACTATACACAATGCTATTTGCAACATACCTTTAAACATTTTAATACTAGATGAGACCCTAGTCAGATATGATTTTAGATTTTTAGGAACACCCAATATTTATATACGGTACAAATCACATGAGAATGGGTCATTTCCACAATTCGTTCTTGAGTTCAACAGCTTGGTTGTCAAACGAATACCGGCCTCTGTGTTTCCTTCCTTCTACAACACGGGGTCTCTTCAAGACCCCGATTCACTCCTTACTTTTCTCAAAAAGATTCCACATAACATCTGAGATATGAGCGTATGAGGCCCTAAGGAAAATTATTAAGTATATTTTGTATTAGCTTCACACTTACACCCATATTTTGCTCCATCCTCCGTCAGGGCATTCAACGACAGCGAGGTGTTGACGTATGTGGGTGACACGACTGTGACTTTGATGTTGTGCTTGTGCACCTCGCAGCGGAGCGTATCAGCAAAGGACTGGATGGCGTGCTTGGACGCTCCGTAGGCAGACCTGAACGGGAGAGACAGCTTCCCTTGCACGGAGCTCATGTAGACCAGATGGCCGGATTTCCGCTCTATCATGTGCTTTATGACAGCTGAAAAAGGAAAGAAATATATTAGATTTATCAAGTAAAGACACAAAAAATACATAAATAAAAAGTGTCACAATTGTTTTTGTGGTTGTAAAACATAGTTATGCATGCGTCTTTACAATTAATTTACCGATTTTAAGCTGGAATAGAGAGTTTAACTTCTCTTAAGAAAATAAGTAGGTGGGTGTATTGCCTCTCTTGAACCCAGTTGAATGAGAGATAGAAGGAAATAGTATCTCTTACACATTAAATATGTAGTGTAATATAATACATTACTGAAGAGACTCCAATTCACTTGTGGTGCCAATGTCCTGCCCTGGTGGGAACTAGGCTCAGATACCTGGGGAGACACATTGTGGAACCAGAAGACATATCCAATGACAACTCTGGTGAACTTCATTAAAGGGACTGATTTATTCTTAAAGGATTGAGGTAAAATGGGAGACAGTACAATGGGCCTATGGCCTAAGTCCTCACGGGAACTAATTGTAAACCGTCTCTGCAAAATTAAAATTAAAATATCACATAACATATATATTCTATATATAAGATTCGACGTGTAGTTTCAACATCGTTCAACAGATGTCATTAGTCTAGTTAGTTATAAGTAGTTTATAGTTCATCGTCAGTTAAATAGTTCCTTAGAAGAGTATCATCTATCGTCGTTTGTCGTAATGTACGAATGGTTACGGTAATAGCAGAAGTCATATGATAGACGGCTGGGCTTCGGCGGTGTGCGCGCCCAGCCACAGAATAACTTAGAACCTTCTACACAACTGATGTCTGGTCCAGTCAAATATTCATTGTAAACCTTACAATAATGTAAATAAAGCAACTTGTAATCTCGAGGAACCTCGATCTCATTTTGGAGTTTCCCGAACACGATTCAAGTAATCTCAATCACTGGAATTAAAGTTCACTAGCAGTTAAAAGCCCGCTCCGCAGGTTTTACTCCTAGGCCCTGCGGGCAGCTTTTGGTTCGGCTTCGCCCAGTTAGTGTTGGTGACCATTTTATGGATCCAATACGAACTGATTCCAAAAACAGCCAGTTCCTCGGATCCACTGTAGCTAGTTACCGGGACAAAGTAACCGAGACAGAGCAATGACATCATATGTAATATATAGCCATTAGAAACAACATGTATTACCGTTAATCTTTTCATATCCGGAGAGATACCATATATTCACAAATTCGTAGCAGTTATACCGAGGGGGAGACATCCCCGTCCGACCTGCTGACAAAAGTAGCGACATCTTGTGTTAAATTCTTGAATTCGAAACCGAATTATAAGAGTTGTTTTGTGTAAAATTCCACGTACACAGATGTTATTTGTGGTGCAGCGCGTATGACGTAGCGTCCGAAATGCACTTGTAGCTGGGTTCTGAAATTCAACCACGCAGACGCTATTAGTACTGTTCGATTACATGTAGGTTTGTGTAGTGTATTTTATTATGCTTAGTACAATCCAGAAAAAGAAGAAATCACCTCCATGTTAAAATAGAGGAAAAAAGCCATAATTTAGGCCAAATGATCAACAAAGCAAAAAAATAGACACTTATTTTTTAGCGTCACTATGCTAGGCAGTTCGGTTAAAAACAAACATTTAGATCCTGAACAGAAAAGGGGAACGCGGGAAGAAGATGGGGTCGCGGGACGGGTCGATAATAATATTTAGGACGTGGGAAGGAGGAAGGCAGGAAAGGAGAATTTGGGAGGGGAAAGGACACACAGGGGAGGGGTGGGGGAGGAGGTACAGAGGAAGGGAATGCACAGGGGAGATAGTAGCGGTAGGGGATAGCAGGGGGTAAATTTGGAAAATCCATGCTTCTCACACGGATGGCTGTATGTGGCCTGCTCATGCTTCGGAAAACCTTCTGATTAATTCATGTATGACCAGAAAGAAAAACAAAAAATATTGTGTATCCAAAATCACTTCGATCAACAAAATTAGTACACAGACACGTTCTTGCTTTGAGTGGTGTTGCAAGGCATCCCGGGTACTCGTATGTATAAATTAAAGGAACTTGAACTATGATGTGATTATCTCACTTCAAAAGAATTATTTTATCTTTAACTGAGAACTATTTGTAATACATATAATGTACTCCTCTAATCTCATATTTAATTATCGTTTTAGAACATCTGGAGCGGTAATCTGTTTCAGATAATGAGCATACATTTATTGATGTTTCTAAACTACCATGTTTATGGTGACACACTAATCAGATAACCTAATGACAATGACAGTCCTATGATGCAATTAATTAATGATTGATATTTTATTGCGGGAAACCAAAAACATTACTTATTAATATTATTGATGCCATTCACTACAACTAAGTATGTCATTGATAATTGGACACATGTGTCTTTTGTCTTTCTTGCTATGAGTGATGTCACATAATATATTTGTAAATTGAGATGAGGTTTGCTATTTACCGTAGATACCCATATTGATAGACTTGCCCTGACATAAAATTTGAATATCATTTCTCCAAATTGGTGGCAAACCATGTGACCATATTTTTGGAACCACGAGTGTTCGAGAATACTTTGAATTACTACAAGATCAGTTGTACGTTGACCACTGAAGAGTGCACATCGAAATAACCAGACCCTGCGCAAAAAAGTAAAGTTCAATAGAGTAAGGCAACCATTTTCAGTGCAGTCCATTGTAGGACTTTTCTACTCAGAATCTGAATGTTTGTTTAACCAAACTGCTAAGCATAGCGATGCTGAAAACGAATGAGGTGGGTAAATTTTAACACATTTGTAAAAGTGTCTAACTAAATAGTGTAACAAAATAATTAATTTTTGAAATAAGCCCAAACTTTTGTTTACCCGATTTGGGATTTGTAGTAGATTTGTTTAAGACAAAAAACTTGCATAATCGCAAAATACCTGAGTGGTTAAATGTTTAATTAAACTTTACGACCAAGGGCAAATACAATAATTGAAATATTAGAAGGAAAAAAGGTGTTATCGGCCTAATTTCCTATTTATTCTGATATTAGCCCAAACATTAAGGCGGAATGTAATGATAAATTATTTCAAAATAACGAAAATTTTATTTCGTTATACGATAAGTATAATGTTTTTATTGGGAAAAAAAAATATTTCGTATTTTTTAAATTTACAGGGGGTTAGCATTTATCAAAAATAAATCAGAAATCAGACCCTTTTCTGACCGCTCTTCCATATGTTTTACAAAATATTTTCAAATGATGAAGACCCTTAAAAATACTCTGGAGGTTTTTCTTTAAACCGACATACGTAAATTTAAAAAAAAATCAAGAATAGGGTTTTGGTTTAATTTTTTCATAAACCCTAAATTCAATGTTTTTTAAAATTCAAATTACAAAACGTAGGTTAAGTTTATTAGAATAAACGAAATGACAACAACATATTAAAATCTTTCTCCATTTTTTAAAGATAATTTTATAATTTTAAACCACAATTTAACAATGACATAGGGGATTTTAAATTACTAGCAAATGCCCACTGTCGTGTGGCGCCGTTTTATCTTTCGGCTTACGGGACAATTTTAAACTAAAAGCTTTGTTCAAATTATTTCAAAAGATGGCAGTAATCAAACGCGGTGAGAATCTAAGATATTATTATGGGAGGTAAAAAAATCATAAAATTCGTGTGACGTAATTTAGGATAGCCCCTTATGAGGTATTCACAAAAAAAAATAAAAACTACTTTATTTATTTTTGTTATGTAGACCTATTACTAGGTATTTATGGGGTCTACATACATTACAATCTGAATTCTGAAATGTGGTATTTCAACAGGGTCATTTAGGTACCTTACCGTACAGAATTCTTGCCATTGCCACGTGGTGTGTTTGTGTTGTAAAAAAATGTTATTTTATGTATTTCTAGTACCTACGTCAAATGCGTTGAGTACCAATACCATATTTACGGCATATTCCAGAGTGGAAGATACCAGTATCGCCCTGGTGTAAGACCACCGAACACAATTGAAACGTTACTTGATTTGGCTTTAGCCGTGTTCGGTGACCAGATCTGAATGGTCAGGTACTTCCCTACCTTCCTTTTCCCCATCTCCTTCCCCTCCCCACCTCACTGGCTTCAGACGGGATCAGTTGGTACTCTTGTGCAGTATTCACATAAATGTTTTTTTTTAAATCTACAAAACGGTCAAGGTATAATTTGGGAGGCGGCTATGGGAGGCGGGTAGGAAATGAAGGAGAGGAAGTTCTGGGAAAGAAAAAGGTATGTGGGGTGGGTAGGAATCTGGGGGCAGTATTTCCAGGAGTGAGGACGTTTGAATCCATCCCTCCCGCTGCGGTTCAAGGCGATGTTCCAAGAGATTCCGGCTGGGGAGGATAAAAGGCCTCCCTCAACCATTCTCTCCTGATCTGGCCTGCCATGCAGCTGGTGGGTAGACGCATCCGTCGCCAAGACCCGGACTAACTACACCCAGACAAACCATGAACCCGGGCACCTCTGCTTATCCAATAAATGGTTCCCGGGGCAGCAGAACTAGCAGACCCGGCCACACGTTGTTGTGACTAACGAAACACAACGCCATTACCCAACCTTTACAAAATCCACACCACCCGCTTGCCAGCTGCCCGCTGCCTGCTGCCTTAATTGAATATTTCAATTTATCGGCTTTTCTCTACTATAATAAATATGTATTATACATATAAACCTTACTCTTAAAACGTTATCTATTGGTGAAAATCGCATGAAAATCCGTTGCGTAGTTTAAAAGATCTAAGCGCACCAACATTTTGAGCGACTTCATTTTATACATGTAATGATTAATAATAGAAGCGTTATAGATAGTATTAAAAAGCAATGTTATAATATATATAGTATTGAAATCTATATTTTCATATTTAGTAGTAGTCTATATCATGATTGATCATAATCTCAGATGGATACATGATACATCAAATAATGGAAACAATAAATTCAGCAATAGATAGTAATAAAATCGGACATCAAAACTATTATAAAAGTACTAGCTTTTACCCACGGCTTCGCTCGCATGGAATTAGTGGGAAATTACTGGCATAATTATTGGCATAATTGTTATTATTCTTGCTTTTTTGTCTAATAAAAAATAATTATTGTTTAACCCTTCAAGATTTGAGTTATATTATTGATACTGCTCATAAAAGTCCTGTCAAATGCCAGCGATTTCTTGAGAATTTCCGCGTTTCAATGAAATCAAAATAATTTAAATATTTCTAAATGTATCCAAAAACTAAAAACTGTTTTTGAAAGGTGATTAAATAAGCTTTCAAATTATATCATTAGAAGTAAGCATTTTATTTTTGAAATATTCATATTTTGAATGCAAATATTAAAAAGTTTTAAAAGTGACTATGCTTTTCGTCCGGACAATTAACACTTTTAGAGATAGGTAGATATTAACTATGACGCCAACAAAGCACTATTTTTAGGGTGAATTGCCTAATTAAAAAAAAAACATTGTTTCCAAGGTAACAATTTGTTTGACGTTTGCAATAACTTGATTTTGTTAGGGACAGCAAACGTATGAAAAATAATTTCATAACGCTACAGCTTATTCATAACGCCAGAGCTTACCAATATATATAGCCTATGTTACTCGCAAATAATGTAGCTTTCGATTAGTGAAAGAATTTTTAAATTCTATTCGGTGTTTATTGCGTGAAAGAATAACACTCATCCATACAAACTTTCGCCTTTGTAATATCTATAAGATTACACAAAACGAATGTCTGACATGGATCAAGTTGGTATTCAACACATTTGACGTACTATAAATATATAAAATTAAATACATTTTTTACCAAAATAAAATTTTTCAACCAACACAAACTAACACAAAGAATCCAATAAAGCCCGGCGCCCTTGAGGTGATTTTTCACGAAAACGGCGCTATATAAATTAGCCAAATATTATTATTATTAAAGACAAGCCTACGCACAAAATATAATAACTTCATATATATCTGATATACATATAATAGCTGTATACATCTGATCACACTGAACATTTTGGTTTTTGAGCATTTATAACATGTTCAGGTTCTCTAATCTTCATACCGCGTTGAATTCGGCTATCCGCTAACTCTGGCAATAGTGATTCGTTGAAAAACTTTGTCAGACGTGGTAACACTTTCAGCTCAAAATCATTGTCAGGATATATTCTTATTACTTCTATTCCACTTTCAGAATAAATTATAATGTCACAGAAGTCCTTTCTTGTAATGAACAATTGGCCTTGAACTTGAAATGAATAATTATGTGACTACTTCAATTCAAGTATTCCGTTTTGCACGGCGACGAAGATGTTGTCTTCCACGTTGCTTGAAAATGGCTTTAGCCGTGTTTGGTGACCAGATCTGAATAGCCAGGTACTTCCCAACCTTCCTCTCCCCCACCTCCTTCCCCTCCCCACTACCTTCAGCCTCACAACATACCCCAATTGGGGATGCCATAGTCTCACTGGCTCCAGACGGGAGCAGTTGAGATTCTTGTGCGGTATTCACTATAAAAAAAAATATAAAAAAGACCACATGGCAATACTTTTACCTTATGTCTTTCCTCGTATAAATTTATCGCAGTCTTTTCGTTGATTCTGCCATAAATTACAGCTTTAGTCATAAGCTCTCTCCGCAGAAGCAAATTCTCTGTTTGTGTACGGTGTTTTACCATTTGAGAATCATTGTGCATGGTGTTTGACCATTCATAAACGATAATAAATCAGTAGGTATAGGATCTCTGTCTTGACACATAACTCCTTGCTAATAATTAATTCCGACGAATTCGACGGAAATATAAAATGTTATCATTATCCGTTGTTAGTTTTTTACGAGTTTTTTTGTCTTGAAAGCGGTTGATTTTGTCCACCTACTACGTGGCGGGCCGGATCGGGACAGAAAGGTTGAGGGAGACCTTTTGACCCATCGCCCTGCAGCGCAGTGGAAGCGATGGATTCACACGTTCATCACACCTGACCCCCAGATTCCTTCCCGCCACACATACCTTTGCCCTTCCCATAACTTCCCCTTTCCCTAAAAAGACCTACTGCACGGCATCCTCAAGGATTACATAGGCCCTAAGGGTTTTTTTTTCTCAGGGCCTTCTGTGCGGAGATAATTTAAAGAAAGGTCCCACGTCCTTCAGCCTCACAACATACCACATCTGGAATATCGATAGGTACCTACGCTTTCATATGTTCTAGAATTATTATTATTTGTGATTACGGTATACCCTCAGTCGGAATTTTGCCACGTGTAGACATGCGGGTACATACAATGCGGGTCTCGATGGAACCATAAAATGTTTTTATGCTCCTTTTTTTCCGTGTTTTTAGCGACATCTTTCGAAAACAATCCAAACTTTTTGAAACCAAAAATATTCCAAATTTATCGAAAGTACCATAACGTCCGCTAGAGGCTCTCGATGTAGTTTTGTGTGAAAAATAGTACCGATTATAATCCAACTTAAGTCTCTACCCTGTTTTACCGTCTGACAAAAAATCATTTCAATCTGGCATATGAAATTATCTCTGTGTGCAATTAAATTAACTAGTTTCGTATGTCAATCTTCCGTCCTCCCTTTCCACCACCAAACTTGTCATTTCTTATTGTGTTTTTTTTTATAGTCCCCATGTTTTTTTGGTTTTTATTTTTAAGTTAAATGTTTGATTGTGTATGTTGTTCGCTTCTTTATTTTTCATTCTACCAAAAAAATATTATTTCTAAGGCTAGCTCTACACTCGTAAGTAAAATTTATGAATTAACGTAAATTTATGACTTAACGTAAGTTTTTGACATGTTACTCCCAGGAGCGTTTACATATGCATCCGACTTGTGGTAATTAATGCTCACGAGAGCTGTTCGGAAGTTCGACATGTGTAAATGCTGATGCGACCATTTACATCTGTAAACTTATTTGCAGGAAAATGGTTTCCTATCAACAACGATTTGCTACTGTCAAATTTACGCGATTTTGTCAATAAACACGAAAAGGCCCAAATAAAGTGTTAAAATAGAATTTGGCTTTAATTAAAAAATTCTCCACGCACTTCCGCAAAGGCGGAATTCAATGTAGTTATTTTATTTTATCCGAATGACAGCTACCTGACAGCAACCGGCTTCGAATTCAAATATGTAATGTTAAAAACAGAAACAATGAGATTAGAAAGGATCGCACCGATGATTGAATAGAAGGATGCTCATTTTCAGAAAACTTAAATAAGTGTAAATACTTAAATACTAGTTATATAGGAATAAAATCCTACGAAAACAACTATCTTTTAATTTTTGGCATCTCGCAACGGCGCATTTGGTACAATTGCTCGCATCAAGTCTCTCAGCTAATCAAACTGATTTTATAAGCTGTGAGAAGGCTGGAAGTTCGCATGGACGCGATTACACCAGAGTAAAAAAAAAATTGCGAAAGAACAGCCTTTGTAAATTGCTATAAATTACGTTAAGTGACTTTTGGTGTTGTTTACATTGGTAATTTGGCCATAAATCACTTACGTGAGCGATTTATGGGAAAAAAAACTTAGGGAGTGTAAAGCTAGCCTTATACTTTAACACTGTTTTCACTTATATTATTAAATTTGCATTTGCATTATTAAATTTGTGTGATGGTTAGGTAAAGGCATAATAAATTATTAATTACCTTCCTCCGACTGCTACTTATTATTATATTTTTGCTTATTTGTCTATTCTTATGTCTTCATTTTCAGTATAATTCATTTAGTTGTAAGCCACTGAATAAATCGAAGTTATAAGTCTAAGTGATAGGCTAAATGTATGCATTAAGTTGTAGGCGCCTCTGAGGTGATTTTCTCATGAAAACGGCGCTATAGATATGATCCAAAAAATATTATTATTATTATCCTGAAGAAGAAACCATTGACATTTTGTCAATACTTTGATATTTTTCATTGCTAAATTTGCAGTCGATAGGTGTCACAAACCTACTTGTATATTCTAAAACGGTAATTTTTTAATACGCCAATCTATACCTGCTTTCTAGATCTAAGCAAGGCGTTTGACCGTGTACGTCATAATAAACTGTGGGAAAAACTAAGGAAAAGAGCAGTTCCGGAAGATGTAATAGCGATTCTTTCAATTTGGCACACACAACAAGAAAATATTGTGAAATGGTCTGGGGAGACTTCTATTTAAACTTTCTATTTAAAAAGTGGCGTAAGGCAAGGAGGAAGCATGTCTCCGGTTCTGTTCAATCTGTATACCGATGATCTTATTAAAAAACTTAATGCCACGAAAATAGGATGCCATATACATGGAGTATGTGTGAACAACATTAATTACGCAGATGACATGGTTCTTCTTGCACCGTCACTAAGCGCATTACAGAAGTTACTAAGAATTTGTGAAAACTTTGCAAAAAACCATAACCTGTTATATAATACTACCAAGTCAGTAGTTATGGTTTTTAAAAACAAAAACGAAACCATTCAAACACCCTCAGTATGGTTAGATGACAGGAAAATGAATGTTTATCACAGCGTTAAGTACCTGGGACACATCATCACAGACGACCTTAAGGATATCGAGGATATGGAAAGGCAGAGAAGAGCGATATCTGTTAGAGCGGGTATGCTGTCAAGACGTTTTTACCTATGCAGCCCAAAAGTAAAAAGAATATTGTTCAACGCTTTCTGTACCTCGCTGTATACATCAGAACTGTGGGTTGACTACACTGCATCCCAATGGAACAAGTTAAAGGTTGCTTACAACAACGCATACCGTCAACTTTTCCGCCTACCGAGATACTGCAGTGCTACGGAAATGTTCCTGGAGGGACGAGTGCACACTTTCCGAGCACTTCTCCGCCACCGCATGGGAAGTTTATGGCGCAGACTACGCCAATCGAAGAATGCAATCATCACCGCCATGACTACCTGGTTGGAGTCCCCCCTGATGGCCCTCTGGAGACGGGAGACGATAAAATACCCTCCGTAAACAGCTGCATGAATTAATTTTACTGTTTATTATTATTTTTCTCATGTTGTTCATGCTTATTCGTTTTTTTTTTTTTTTTTTTTTTTAAATTATTTAATTGTTGTTATTTACTTTATTTTTAACATTAAGAGGAAACCGGGTGGTGTTTTTTCCATACAAACGTATTCCTCATTTCCCTCTCTGAATTTTGACACTAGAGAAAATATTTTTTTTACATAATATGAATATTGACCGCAAGCGTGTCGGTACGTTTTGATTTTTTTGATAAGTTACTTTTTATAGGAGTTATAACCCTTCAAAAATTGTTAAAATTGCCTTTTTTTAACGCCATCAACAAACGTTCAGTATACAAATTAGACGATGTATTTTTAAAAAAAGCAAAAGGTACAGACATAGAATGTTTTCTTCCAATACATTTGGTAAAAAAAATCTTGGAAATTGGTTCAGTTTTGGAGTAGAAAAATGAGGACTACAAAACCTCGATTTTGACAATTTTATTTAGGTATTATCAGCCTGAGGTGCATGTGTCCCTTTCTCTCAGTATTCGGGGGTGAGGGGGGGCGGAGAGGGTTTTGTTGAATACGTATACAGTCAACGAAGTGATGTGACATTCTCAATAATTATATCGATACACTAGTCCACTAGTGTTGTCATGTCCCGAGTTATCGATGTTTTTTTTAAATTATTTTTCTGTTTGGTGACTTATTTTGAGTGTGCCAATACTTACCGAGCTTATTTACTAAAGTTATTGTGACAAATTTAATTTGTTTACGTCAAATAAATTAATGGAAAAAAATTGAAAAAAAAACACCTGTTACAGACAGACCCCGAGATGATTCCGTTCCGTATTGCCGAGTTGGATATGGAACACAAAAATTAATTAAAATATTTTTTGATAACTTTTGAAGGTTGTACTCAACATAATATTATCCCTTTATAGGACACTTTTTTTAATATACAACTACCGAACCAAAAAAAAACTTTTATATTTGACTAAATATATTGTTCTAGATTTTTTTTTCAAAAAAATTATATTTTACAAGAAAATGTGTGATGGTAAGTACATACACCACTGATCGTTTGATGGAATGCTGGTACAGCGTATGTTCAGTGGTACATGCATCTACCACATGTTGTTGAATCGATTATGTTATTATAATATCATATTATACAAATGAATATTGAAATCTATGTATAAGAGGCACCATATTGTTTATTGTGCTACATATTAGGTACATACACATAACTAGTTTAGTTTTTATTTAACTTTTTTAATACGTTATATTATTACAGAAAAATGCACTTTTGGGAATACCTCCTACATCACTTGACATTTTCAATCTTCTTCAATGATCTAATATTTTTTGTTTTTAAACGCTTTATTGTAAAAAAAATTACTGTTTAACATCTACACAATGAAATTAAAACAATTTATGGTCCAGACCTTTCCCTCGCCGGTAAATTTCTTGGTATGCGACCGTCAATTATTTCTGGTAAAAGGCATTGGTGGTAGAAATTTTCTAACAGTGGAACGATTTTTTGCCAGATTTCATCGTCCCTCTCAATTTTTTCATACAGCAAACCTTTTGGACTCCACACAACAAAATAACAATAATTACGACGAGTAATATGTAACTGGCCTTGTACTTGGTAGAAGTAATTATGATTCCGTTTTAATGTTAAAGAATGGTCTTCCAATTTACAGTAATCAATTATCTTTTGTGCAATTCCCTCTTCTGGTGACATATTTGCTATACTATAAGGGCATTTAATTTCAATTATAGAATCCTCACCGATAAGGCCATCCGGACTTGCCGCTAAAAAGTTTTTGGTTTTATCGATAAATAGCCCACAAGCGGATACCTGAAAACTTGTTTTTTTTGAAAATTGCTCTATTGCTAGGCTTTCATTTTCTTTTCCATAATTTGTGGCCATAGTTCCTTTGAATTGTGAGTACAGTAAAGAGTTTAGTACTCCCGTAACTGAAGTTTTTTGCCGAAGCTTATATATTTTTCCAAAGTTAGACGCCGTTATCCGCTTACGTCTTTCAATTGCCCACAGATTGTTATTGCTTTGGCCTACCGTATTCCGTTCGAGCTCTTCCTTATTGGTTGAAGATAATTCTTTGAGAAATTCCTCTTTTTTCGTTTCAAATATTTCAGGTGGCATATCTGGTTCTAATTCCAATTGACCATAATTTTCATCGGGCCCTGTAACTTTTTTTCTTTTTTCTGTCGTATTTTCATTATACTTTAGTTTTTTTTTCGACACATTTGTTTATTCTCCTTCGAACGTCGTTTTCTCTCTATAAAGTGCTTCGTGTATTTGCCGGGACTGTGGCCTTGGATTTTCTTTTGTATTCTTGAATGGGTTGCCAATTCACTATTCCACGAAGTTACTGCTCCAAAACATCTTGCTTGGTAAGATCCTCTTGTAGTAAAATTTACCCTTTATCCACCTATAAATTTGGCGATAACGTTGTTGAATTGCTCCACAGTGTTATTTGTCACGTCAATAATAAGACTTTCTGCATTTGCTATTAGAGACAATAAGAATTGTTGGATATCAGTCCATATTCCACAATCTCGAAGATCGCTTACTAAATTTGGATCATCAGTATACTTCTCCGGCTTGCAATAGTACGATGCACAATTTTTATGATCACCAAACACATGATTTGCGGTATTTTTTATGTCCATTTTCAAATTTTTTATTTTATCACTTTGTACTGTGTTTTCTTGCTCTTTCCTGTAATTTATTGCTCCAACTACAGCTCTTCTCATGCGTAAAACGTTTGCTTCAATCTTTTTCCTTATATGAACTGGTACAAAGCCTTTAGCGTTGTTGGTTTTTTTTCCAAGTGCTTTCATTTTGTTGCAAAAATTGCGGAGTAAGTGATTTTTGCACTCTATTTTTTGTACTATAAGGTTAGGACCATATGGCATTTGTTGCATTATTTTTTTCATGATGCTGGAGTCGCCATCACCAACTAGTTTGTTAAATTTCAATCCATGCATTTCCATGCTTCTCGAGAACCCTTCTGCTATAATGTGGGCTTCCATGGCATTAGCACTGTCACGCCAGTTTATGAAGCACCTGTGCTCAGAAGCAACTATGTGTAGTTTAGTAGCTCTAGCACATATGCAGCAGTATGAGTTTCGCACTCCCAGAAATAAAACCTTTTTAGTTCGTAGTCCAACTATGCACCCTGCGCCAGATGAGGAGCTAAATCCACTTTTGTACGACCTCTTTGCCCAGGAGCCATCTGCAACCACCGTTACCAAAGGATAGCCACCCTCGTCTACGTCACCGTTTAAAATGGCTAGCCTTTTTTCTTCTTCACCAGCTGCGATCATTTCTTCTAAGGCACATTCTTCAATTGTTGGCGCTAAACATTGTTCTATGTTCGTGTAAGTCTTACAATCCATATTTGGCATATTTAAAACCCCACAAATTTCATTCCATTGTGAATACCCATTTCCTGTACACATCACTCCTTCGACGACAGCAGTATTTATAGACATTTTCCGTTTCGGGTCTTCGGAGTGAATGTATTCTATTTTCTTGCACATTTTGCACTCGAAAACATACTGGCTTAGAAGACCATTTCGTCGTTCCTTCATAAATTTTAAATCGGAAAATGTGCAGTTGGTGTGTTCGTGCTTTATATTTGATATCTCCGAAAACAAATATTTTATATCCACAATTCTGCGACCTTCGAAATTAT
This sequence comes from Limnephilus lunatus, assembly GCA_917563855.2. Lineage (NCBI taxonomy): Eukaryota > Metazoa > Arthropoda > Insecta > Trichoptera > Limnephilidae > Limnephilus > Limnephilus lunatus. The sequence goes on along the minus strand of OU830598.1, from coordinate 68,087,617 downwards.
CGGTTTCATCAATATGGTCTGGTTCTATCACCAAATCATCAAGCGTTGTTGATGATGATGAACTTGCGTTTTCGTCTATATTTGGAGCAAATGATTCATCCATGGAAGTTTCATGCATTAGTGAAGATGTAGTTAAGTTTCCAAAAGTAGTATCGATGACATCCATATCCCTGTAAATGCAAATGATTTATTTATTTAAATTTGTCCATCCCATTTTCCCGTTATACATGCTACATAATACACGGCTCTCATAGCATAAATCTTTAGGTTTTTCTCGTAAGTCGCTCACGTAAGAGAGTTATGGCAAAATTATCAATGTAAACGATACCCATTGGTAATTTTGCCATAACTCTCTTATGTGAGCAACTTACGGGAAAAAAAACTTTACGTACGTAAAGGTAACCTTAGGAAGGTTCAGTAGTAAGAGTGACAGGAAAGCGATATTTCGACTTACCTAGATGTCGAACGTGGTGCAACATGAATCTGTCGTTTGATACTAATAATCGGTTTTTTTCGTCTAGTAGATAAAAACAAACGCGCTTTGTTTCCATTTCTTTTACCCATTATTTATCTGTAAGAAAAAATTTTTTGAGTTGAAGGTAGGTAATATAGTAGTCGATTTTATGTAACTCAATTTCTAAATACACATATCTTATGCTACGTATATATTTGCGAATAGTGGCGTGCACAGAATTTGAAAATTGAAATTTCGGAAAAAAAATAATTTTCAGCTTCGACAACATCATTAATGTCGTATTTTCAATCTTAGGATTCTAGCCCACTGAAAAATCAGTGCACGCCACTCTTTGCGGACAGAGACGCGAGCCGAACCACGAATTATGGTAAAGGTACGAAGCAACCGCAAGCGGCGCAGCGTTTCGGGCAGTTTGCTTTTGCTTCGTTCCTTTCCCATAATCCGTTGTTCGGCTGGCGTGTGTATACGCAGCCTAAGACGTAGAATAATATTTATTATAGGTTACTAGATATGTTAACAAATGTACCGACTTGCACTAATGCACTTTATGCATACAGTCAAAACTGATGAATTTACGTTATTCAGGGAGAGCCAAAAAACAACAACATTTTTAGCGATATTTATATGTTTAATTAAAAAAGGAAATTGTGTTGTAATATTGAGTTTTTATGAATGAATAGTTTATGTTTATAATAATAGTTTATGAATAATTTATGAATAGTTTAGTAGGTATCTACTCACCATATGTCCTATATGTGTAAATCGTGAGAAATGACCAAACAGATTTCAATATTCAAGGGGGTTTCAGGGTCAAAATTCGAAGGTCTGTATTTGACGTAGAATAGTTTCCAGTAAAAAGGCTAGTCAAAAACAGGAGAGTGATGCAGCCAGCGAAAAATAAAAACACTATACAATCACAAAGTACGTGATGTACCTACTGCGCCTATGCTGCCGTTTTATAAAAAAAGATGGTATGAATCTCCCGATATTACTAAACCAAAACAGCGTGCATCTTACTTTACTAATAGTAACAAGATGAATGAACTATGAGCGCAGAAGATATCTATTATATAGGAATACGCACGCTCAAGTCGCGACGCGTATTGACTTATCTGTTGCAGCAGGCAGCAACCTGTATACACGCACCCACAAGTCTCATTGACTTGTGCGTGTGCAGAAGATGAGCTCGGAGCAGGCAGTCACATGTATTTGTAGTAAGTAATAATAATAATAAAGTTAAGTACAATACAATATTAAATAATGTAGACCTCGCTATTTTATTACGAATATGTACCTAGGCACCTACTTAATTTTTGGAATAAATGAATAACAGTAAATGAAATAATAAGAACGCGAAGTCGCTGGCGGGCGCGGCGCGGCGATTCGTGCTTCCAACACCTGCAGCCACGCACACACACGCATTGGGGTTCACCAATACACCGATAGCGCTTTTGCTGTCCCCGCTGAGATGAACGAAATAGAAATAATTTTTACAAATACCTATCGTTAAAATTTCTCGGCGCTCCTGCGCGCTCTTAACCCATTTTTTGTTTCAAAATATGGAATGTATTGCATTGCACTACCCCTGCATACACTCTGGAATAAACTTTTATTTATTTTATTTATTAATAAAATAATTATAGAACGCAAAAAACAAAGTTTTTTTTATCTCAGAAAGCTTTAAATATTTCATAAAATGGAAACCTTTAAAATGCATCAGACATAGATCTCGACAAAAAACGCCGTGCTGCGAAGGTGGATTTTTTTCACACAAGGTTGAACCATGAAATTTTGACTTTTTAAGAATATGTAAGAAAAATCCTATTATTAAATTTTCCACTACACTCTTTCGCAAAACTGGACAGAAACCGTTCAATATTCTTTACCGCAATTTTTTTAATATTTTAGGGAGCCACTCCTGACTCGCGAATGGTACGGACCGAGATGCACGGGTTCGACCAGAGCCAGACCTCGGAGCCGGAGCCCGCAAAAGAACTCGAATGCTCCCAACTCGCGAGTGTCTCGGACCGAGACGCACAGAATCAACCGAAGCGGAACCTCAGAGCCGGAACCTACAAAAGAACTCAAACCCGGAACCTGCTCCCGACCAGTTTCTCTAGGAGTAGTCGATTTGAAAAATAGTAGGAGTAGGATACGCTTCCCGCAGAGAACCCGAGTTCAAGAACCCACTCCAGCTGAACCTACACATAGCTATTTCGAAATACTTGCAAGAATTTAGTCTCTAATGTGGAGGACCGTTTAGTGTCCACTGTTTTACATAATATTTCATTGAGAAAAAAAGGTAAATAAAAAGCATCAATGAATTTTTTTTAAACACACAAATACAAGAACTAGTGACAAAAAAGAGAAGATTATTAGTAAACAATGAAAATACACGGTAAAAAATATATTAGTCATCTTTAACATAAAATCATACGAAGATCACGGTAAGAAGGAAAAAGGAGAAAAATTACAGTATTATGAATGTGATAATGCTGAATGGTGAACTGTGATTAATTAATGGTGATTTTTTTGCATTTTTTAAATTGACTTGCAATAATCTATCAGCATCTTGATATTTTGATACATGAATATTTTGTCTTGGACGATTGAAATATTATTTTTTTACCTTACACAGGAGGCCTTGAGGAATACAATTTCCCTCAGGGGCCGTTTCATCATTGGGAATGGTGTGTGGAGGGTCTTTTTGAGGAGAGGAAGAAGTGAATATTGGTCTCGAAGAGACCTGTGTTGTAGTAGGATTGATAAATATATTGGACTTAGATACTGGATAGTATCAGTGATTTAGAAAAATATTTATTTAGGATATCAGTGATTTAGAAAAATATTTCTATTATAAAAAATAAAGATAATATATATAGGGTGTTACATACTCGACTTACTTTAACAGGTGATTCCTGACATTATTTGGAGTAAAAATGTTTAAGTATTAAATTTTGGTCTTCGGTGACTTTTTGATTTTTTATTTTATCAATATTTTTAAAAACTTCCACATGTCATCACTGGCCTCTCGGTCGAGTAACCGCCCAACCCCTCACTCTATCCTACTTGTCCAATACCTACTGATTTTTTATGTTTTAGGTTGAAAAAAGAAAACATCAAAATTTTCACAGCAGATCAAAAATTTCATATACATTTTTTACTCAAAATAATCTCAGCAATCTCTGGTGTAAGTCACGTCCCTTAACACCCTGTATACAAGATAACTATCTTTAAAAAAGTTAAAAATTGTATTTGATAATGCCACTGTGATGCTCACTAGATTTTACTTACTTTACTTTAATTAGAATGTTAAACGCAAAAGCAAAGATTGAAAAATATTTATTACATATTTATGTATTTATTAAATAAATAATGGTAGTGGGTATGTAAGTATGTATATTGTTTGATGATGAAGCGCTCTAAAGATTGAAAGCCAATATTTGCTAAGAGTAAAAATATTTATGGTATTGTGAGTTAGAAAAGTCAACAGAAGCATCAGACGAAGTTGTTAATGCTCTGGCCGTGTGACTACTCACTAAATAATCGTTGTTCACCTGTCGTTAAGAATCTTAAGTAGTCGTGGTCTGGTAATGTTTTACCTTCTGTAATATTTGTTGACGACAAGAGTAAACCTGTTTTTATGTCTGCTGCGGTTTCTAACACAATGTGTGGGAAAAGATGATAAATTTAGTTATAATGAAATGGACAGACGAATACACAATTTCTTTTTGCCGTGCAAATGCTGAGTCGTATCATATATTATTTGCTTCAATGAAATTTCTTGACCCTTCAGGCTAATATTTTCACTTTTCGGAATGACTCATACAGGTCTTACAATAATCGTTGTCATCGTTATTACAATGGTTAGAAACATGAACTAAGCGGTGTTAAAAAGAAAAACATCACGCTTCATAATCAAATTTAAAAATTAATCATAACACATTTAAAATTTACACCTTTATGAAACCAAAGTTTCCGACCGCAATTTGAAAAAAAATTATGAAACTTTTAGAATTTTTTATTAATTATTTTTACATGAAATGACAAAAATTAACTTGACGATAACGTTTATAGTACATTTGGTTAATAAAATAAATGTGTTTTTATTTTTTTAAGTTTAGGTTTCATAATTTTAGTTAGAAAAATCGCAAGGTGAGCCATTATAAAAGCTTTTTTATGTTTTATGTTAAAAAAATTTATATTTCAAAAATGATATATTTTTTTCGAATTATAAAATTTTAAAGCGTATTTCATCCCCTTCAAACACAGTTTTTAGTTTTCAGATGCATTATTACGCAGCCAAAAGCGACGTTGCCATGCTACAAATTCTTTTAACTACACAGTCACCAAGATATTTTTATTAGTACGATTTCAAAACAGAAAAATGTATCTAGCCTAGACCTCTCCAGCCGGACTCTCTCGACCAGTATGGATCCATTTCTCCCACTACAGTTCTACCCACCCCTCATGCCTATTTCCTACCCAGAACTTCCTCTCCTTCCTTTCCCCAATAATACCCTTCACACAGCCAGTGGCGTACCGTGGGTAGCAGCCGCCCGGGGCGGAGGAAAATTTTGCCGCCCCCCCCCCCCCTATATAGGTACTTCTTCAGGGAGGGGGGGGGGGTAGTGATCCTTTTTTTTAATTTTTTTTTTTTAATATTTATTAATTAAATCTGTATGCGGTGAATTAAAACTACACTCAGAACGTGAAAACGGTTTTTCTTTGGTTCTGGCAGCACATAAATTGTCTGCAACTAGAATTTTATATTTGCACTTCGAAAAAAGTTATGTTTTCCTTCGAAATATGTCAGCAGATGAATACACAATTGGAATTTTACATTCTGAACAATAAAACTGGCTTAAATTTTATCTGTATGCGGTGAATTAAAACTACACTCAGAACATGAAAAAGGTTTTTATTTGACTCTGGCGGCACATAACTTGTCTGGAAGAATTAAATTAAGCACTTCAAATAAGTTTTTTCTTCGAAATGTGCCGTCGGATGAATTCACAACTGGAATTTTACATTCTGAACACAAAAGGGGTTTTAATTAAATCTCTAAGCGGTGAATTAAGACTACACTCGGAACATGAAAATGTTTTTTCTTTGATTCTGGCGGCACATAAATTGTCTGCAAGAATTTTATAAAGCACTTTAAATAATATAATGTTTTCCTTCGAAATGTGTCGTCAGATGAATCCACAACTGGAATTATACATTTTGAACACAAAACTGCTTTTAATTAAATATGTATACAGTGAATTAAAACTTCACTCAGAACATAAAAATGGTTTTTCTTTGATTCTGGCAGCACATAGATAGTGTGAATCTAGAATTTTATAACTGCAATTCGAATAAGTATGCACACACCTGTCAGCTACTTAACTTTTCTGTGATAATAAATTTAAAATATATCACCGTGATATATACGTGGAAGAAAACCGTATAAGTGTAATTTTTTGTGCGCTTTCAGCAGGGCGCACAAAGCTTCACGAATATAAAACACAAATCGACTATCAATTAGAGCTAAAATGATACTGTTGCCATTTACATTTTTATTTAAAAATAATGTATGTGTTAGAAATAAAAACAAAACGTCTGTCATTAATATTTTGATTTAAACAGTATATAAAACTTAAGAAAGATGTTAAGAAACTATAAACTAGAAAAAACTTTTAAGTCCTGACGCGAGAATAGAACCCGCGACTTCCCCAATCCAAATTTTTACAAGATGATTATTGATTGTGAAATTTTGCCGCCCCCCCAAAAGTGCCGCCTGGGGCGGGCCGCCCCCCCCGCCCCCCCCACGGTACGCCACTGCACACAGCATCTCCAAAGATGACAGGCCCTGAGGAAATTTTTTTTCCTGACGGAATCTAACACATCCATCCGTGATAATATATGTACTGAAATATGTCGGTAAATAAATGATGAACAAATTATGTTGTTTATGCAAATTAACATCATATCTAAAACAATCTTCGAATAGTATTAACCCCTCAGGCCTCGATGATATTTTGTCAGAGGGTCAAAATATTTCCGCTTTACAATAAAATCCAAATAAATGGAACATTTATGAACGTATCCGAAAACTAAAAACCGTTTTTGAAAGGTTATAAAATATGCTTTCAAATTTTGTAAATCGAAATAAACATATCATTACATAGTATAAAATGAAGTCGCTCAAAATGTTTGTGCACTTGGATCTTTTAAACTACGCAACGGATTTTCATGCTGTTTTCACCAATAGATAGAGTGATTCAAGAGGAAGGTTTATATGTATAATACATACTTTTTATAGTAGAGAAAAGCCGAGAAATTCAAATATTCATCATTACATAGTATAAAATGAAGTCGCTTAAAATGTTTGTGCGCTTAGATCTTTTAAACTAAACAACGGATTTTCATGCTGTTTTCAGCAATAGATAGAGTGATTCAAGAGGAAGGTTTATATGTATAATACATACTTTTTATAGTAGAGAAAAGCCGAGAAATTCAAATATTCATCATTACATAGTATAAAATGAAGTCGCTTAAAATGTTTGTGCGCTTAGATCTTTTAAACTAAACAACGGATTTTCATGCGGTTTTCACCACTAAATAGAGTGATTCAAGAGGAAGGTTTATATATAATAAATGCTTATTATAGTAGAGAAAAGCCAGGAAATTCAAATATTCAATTCAGGCAGCGGGCAGCTGGCAAGCGGGTGGTGTGGATTTTATAAAGGTTGGGTAATGGCGTTGTGTTTCGTTAGCCACAGCAACGTGTGTCCGGGTCTGCTAGTAATTTATGAAATATAAAATTTTTGCATGCAAACATAAAATTTTTTTTTAAATGGCTCACCTTACGTTTTTTCTAACTAAATTTACTGACAACGAAGAAAAATAATAGCACATACACATTTCATAAGACCAATGTATTAAAAACGTTACTATCACCCCACTTCTTTGTCTTTGTGAAAAAATAATTGATAAAAAATTCCCAAAGTTTCATAAATTTATTTCAAATTGCGATCCGAAACTTTGGTTTCATAAAGGTGTACATTTTACTTAATTTGTGGTTAACTTTTATATTACACTTACATCAGCCTTGCATTCTTTGCGGATCTCGAATGAGACGATGTATGAATGTGAACGAGGCAAGGAGTGTGTGCCAAGACCGAGTTGTTTGGCGGTCCGTCCTCTCTGCCTACCCCTGAGGAGAAACGGCTATATTCGAAAATTAAGCATGGTGTTTTCTCTTTCTAACACCGTTTATATCACATTTCTCGTGTGATAGTAAGGGAAACACAACGATTTCTATGAGACCTGTATGAATTATACCGAAAACCGAACAAAAAGACTTGACGGGTTAACACTCTGATATATCTCAAATATGCACTTTTTACGTCTTAAACGATATGTCAGATTTACGAAAACTTTATGTTATTTCCGCTTCACAATTAAAGCTCTATAAATTAAACATTTCTGAACGTAGCCGAATACTAAAAACTGTATTTGAAAGATACAAAATAAGCTTTCAAATGATTATATTAGAAATAAATATTAACATTTGTAAATATTAAAATTTAGAATGCAAACATAAAATAATGTAAAAATTACTCACGCAATGTTTTTATGAGAAAACGGTACTAAAATCACGGATTATATAAAAAACAATACTTATTCTATCGTATAAATGTATAATAAACATTATAAAAATAAAACACAAACACTTTGTATTTAACCACGAATTTATTATTGCATATATCGACCGGTTTCACTTCGACCAAGCTTCTTCAGGATATAAATAATAACTAATATGCAATAATAAATTCGTGGTTAAATACAAAGTGTTTGTGTTTTATTTTTATAATATAATGTCTAACCACAAAGTAATTGCTTCCTATGAAAAAAAAAAAAAAAAAAAAAAAAAAAAAGTATAATAAACAATTTAGTCACCTCACTTTTTTATCATTTCATACAAGAATATTTAATAAAAAAATAACAATGTCTAACAGTGGGTAGGCAATTTGGCGGTCTATCATGTATCTGAAAAGGTTTTTTATGTATTTCTATGGACAACTTGAATAGTGATGGGTAGCTTGATTTATTATGGAGCTTCTACTTTTGGTTTTAGGAATGTCACTAGAACAATAACGGAGTTATAACGATTTCTGCGGAAACATACGAGTTGACGTGAAAACTTGCTTATTGTACTTGACTGATGTTTTCATATTAACGTGTATATCTGCTAACGTTGCTGAGTGGTTAAGACAAATACCAGATCATGAATGATCGTGAAAAAGCAAAATCTCAAATATTTCTTAGAAGGTCAATGTCAATAGCTTGTTGACTCATAGTTCTGAACAATGTCACTTACCACTTTCACTAGAGAAACTGGTTTCTGTTTATACACATTCAGGAAGACAAATACCATTATGTACCCAGATGCAAATTTATACTAATTTTGTTGTCTAGTAAGTATGCAGTTAATCTTATGAATAATAAACAACATTTCAACGGTGTATTGATAAACAACTTTTTTTGGGATTATGTATTACTTTTCAGTGCTTTCATATACAGAGTGCGGCAGCATAACTTCCTTTTTTTAAATGCGCGCCATTCAGTCGGTTGATGTCGTAGCGGAGCGCTAGTGATCTTGTTCGAGAGGCTGAACTATAAAGTTTTGTCCCGACACAGTTTAGTCGCCATCATGCGTTGGAACATTGAGGAGCGTGCGTTTGCCGTTGAGGCCTTTTTCGGAACGAATGTTCTCCCGATTTGTACCCTTGTGATATTTTTCTAGTGAATTTAAAGAGTGAATCGATTCAGTCTGATTCTCCTGGCCTTTTGAATTGATTCCTTGTATTCATTCATTATTCCTTTAAATCAATTCCAAAAAAAAAAAAAAAAACTTTTTTAATATGTGTATATATTATCTACACGCGGTTGAAGTGAAACCTTCAGAAAACAGAAGCAGACATGAGTAGGGAAGCACCGCTTAAAGAGGAGACCGATTATACTATCATACTAATCTCATTACCACGCAGACTAAATCTTATAGATGTATGTATTTGCCTCTTTTTAGTGTCGTTATTTTTCGTTTCATCGAGTTTCAAATCACAACGGTGCTAAAGAACAGAAAACACTCTTCTTAGGGTCAATTATGTCATTCTGAAAAAATGTAATAACGACGCGCGAAGGGGTTAACGTAATATTTTAATGTGTCCTATATTGACAACAAAATGTTTTTTTGACAAAAAAATAAATTATATTAAGCTAGCAATTAAATTTTTAAATTAAACAGTTTGTGGTTTCACCCCTAAAGTTTTACTAATTTATTAAACTTAAAATTGTTCCAATTTAAAAACCACTTCACGTGATCTAATATAAATAAACATTTTAACAATATTTTGTGACGGCTGACCACAGCCGATTGGCCTTATAATATCTGCAAATTCATATATTATATCTACCTAACATCTGCGTCTAAAAATATGTAGGTACTTATATTCCAATAGTTTTGGTACGTACCACAAAACAACCAACAATGTAATGAAATTGACGGCTTGGCGCACGGAGAGGAACGAATGATAAACCTCACAGGCGGATTCGCGGCAGGCATTCAAGAATGAATTAGTAACTTTTGACTAGTGTCTGCAGTAACTCGCTAGCTGCGGACCAAGTAAAGACTTGCGATGATCGAGTCATGATCAATTCGTTTGAACCTAATAGCCTTGCATCTGCACACACACTCGATTCACAAATAGATACAAACGGAAGTGCTGCCACCTATATTATCAATACACTAAAAAATCTACTTTTGTAATTCGGTTTCGAATTCAAGAATTTTTCAAAGTATGGCGCCCCCCCCCCCCCCTCCACATGAGGACGTGCCCCCCCCCCCCCTCCCTAGGTGTAAGTACTACGGATTTATAGAATATAAGTATCTCTCCGGATATGGAAAGATTGACGGTAATACTTGACGAGTCATTGCCTGTCACGGTTACTTTATCCCGGTGACTAGCTGTCACTGAATAACAGTGGGTCCGAGGAACCGGCTATTTTTGGAACCAGTTTCCATCGGATATATAAAATGGTCACCACCACTCAAACTGGTCTAGCAGCAAAAACCTGCAGAGCGGGTTTTTAACTGCTAGATATATTATTATTACTCTAAAATACAACCAATAAAGAATCTTTGTGAAACCCGTTTAATTTCCCAATAAAGTGGAAGAGACTCTGGGAGAAAAATCAGTGCTCCCAACTACCACATAAATGTTTGTAATAGAGGAATGCTATAGAGATCCCATGATGCCATCTGAGACTCTCCACTTAAAAACATAATTACCTTTGGTGAGAGCAATCTGTGCAAAGTAATTGACGAGCATGATCTTGATGTCCACGTCGATGTTGGTTGTGGCAGCGAGGCCCCGGAAACTGACGCCGCCGTTGTTGATGAGGATGTCTATGTGCCCGAAGATGTCCAGGATCTTGGTCACGTGGCCCGACAGACTGTTCAGGTCAGCCAGGTCCAGCTGAAGCACCACGGGCGGGTGAGTTGGTATTGTCTACCAATAGAAAAATGTTACATCTATTATTTTTTATTATTACTTTTATTTTACTTATTAGACAAACATTTTAAATTTGACATGCTGAATGTTTACTTAGTTGCAACAACCAGTGAAGTTTACGCTAATAATATTTCTTTAGAACATATGGAAAATTTAGAACAAATGATAAATGGAAAAATCAACATAGTGAAGTTGAAAAAAGAAAATAATCTGTTCATCTAGTTTCTAAGAAAGGCTAATTAAAAAATTTTTTTTTTACATATGTTAAAAATACATACAATGAAACAACAAGGTGAGGAAGCGACAAGAAACGAGAATGTAGTCAGCCATCGCTCGGCGACATCCTCAAAGTTGTCGGCGGGTGAGTTTTACCCACCAAATGCTCGGTGTTACTATTTTTGAAGATGAATAATTCAAATATGAATAGTTGTAGAAGAAAAAACTATTATAATTTGTGTTTGTTATGGTTAAAACTATAGAAAATGTTAATTTTTTTGTGATTTTATTTAGTTTTATATAAAAATGGACAATAAAGTGCCATAAGTTGAATTCTCTAAAAATAATTTGATTTTAATAAAAATGATTAAACTACTAATTATATCACTTTTGTTCCTAGATTCTAATAACATGTACTTAGAAAACAGGTAAAATAAGTAAATTAATGAATCAAAAATAGTAATATGTCGAGAATAAAAAAAAAAGATCTGTATAAGAATTTCGGGTGAAAATTACCTAACCTTATGCTTGATGTTACAAAATGAACCTAACGCTTGCCGGGTTAAAAGGGTTTCAGCAATAAATAATTTTAAATCAACCCATAATACATCATAAAATAGCATAAAGAATGTGATAAATGTAAACAAAATAACATAATCAGAAAGACGTTTAACAGGGTCGTTTCAAGTTATTGAGCTATGAAATATGTGATGTTGTACAAAAAACAAAATAACCATAGCTAAGCTACCATCCATACTAATATTACAAATGCGAAAGTGTGTGTTTGTTTGTTACGTTTTCATGCCTAAACCACTAAACCGATTTTAAAAATTCTTTCACCAATAGGAAGCTACATTATCAGCGAGTAACATAGGCTATATATAATAGTAAGCTCTGGCATTATGAAATTTGTATAAATGAAAATGTGTGTATTTCATATATTTTAGCAGCAGGGAGGAAAGGCGGGGGGAAGGTGGGGTTCGCGGATAGGGAAAGGACGAGGGAGGGGGAAGGCGGGGAAGATGGGAGGGAACGAGGACGCATGGGAAAGGACATGGAGATTTCTTTGAATGGCATTGCAACACATACCGGGTACCAACTAGTATAATATAAACTAAGGCCTGTTGTACAATGCTACACGTATAAGTTGGCGGTTACGTAAACATGAACTGACACTATATCTTTATATTTTAATCTGGTAACCACACCTACTATCGTTATGTCATAGACGACAGCATCCTCCATTTTCGCCAACTAATACTTGTAGCACTGAAGCCTAGAGTTTTTTTATTATAAGTAATGTAAACCACTCAAGATTCCCTGCACTTCTAATTTCAATGGCACACTCAATATTTCTGGTAAAGTGAGAAGGCGGAAGGTTGGGAAAACCAGGCTATTAAAGGCTGGTCATTAAACACATACAACAACTTTCGAAACATTATCTCAACTCTGAAAGGTCTACTTTCACCAAGAAAAAATATCACTTGCTATAATTAACGCTGAATAGAGTGGATTATTATCATTTTATTGAAATAATAAAATACCAGCAGATGGCAAAGGAAGTATGATTGGCAATATATATATATTTTATTTCTATGTATAGCGGGGTAATTAAATTAAATCAATCCACGCTTTTCTTCTGTAAACATAATGAGTCTTTATTGGGTGGGTACAATCAATTACACAAGTAGACAGTTCAATAATCGTAAAAAACAGTAGTAACTTAAACATAAAAGCTATAACAGTAGCTTTATGGTTATTATTCCATTAATAACCACTCCAAAGGATACTAAATATCCTTTAATTACTCGTCACTTTATACAAAAGATTCACGAGTACCTTGAAGTTACGCGAGACACCTCGACGGGTAAATTTAAACTTTTACGATCACCCACGTCCTTTTATAGGTCGATCCATATGTGAAAAAAACCCTAGCGGCGGGATGCCACCTCTGGCCAATAAAATACCTAGTCTCTAAGAGACAGCAATGCTAGACAGAGAAAGTAATAGAGCGTGAAACTTGTCAATATGCGCTCAAAATAATTATATATGTTACATTTGTGCATATAATTACAATATTACAGATATCCTTTTCTAATTCATTGCAAAAGTACCTTTATGAGTACATAAGTAGTGCTAAACTCATTGTTGGTTTCGAAGAATATGTCGAATTTTAAGTCCAACATGCTCAGGAAGTGGGTTGCTATTCCCAAGGGCGAATTAGGGTACAGATTTGTGCGACTTGCTCGACAATACAAAATGTTGTGGAGTGTAAGATTCTGGCACAAATGGATTGATTTGTGTCAGAATTTCACTATGTGGCTGTTGATTAGTGTAATAATGTATTGAAAAAGCTTCTAAGTGACATGGTCAGATGGGAAGTGCTTATCCCGATGGCCAGCAGGGGTACCCATGTAGACGGGTACCAGCGAGACAAGCTCCGATAAGCGAGTCGCCAGATCTCTTTCCCTCTCATGTAGACAGGTCGGTCGAATAAACCAGTTTGTTACCGTGAACCTAATATTATTTGAGAGGTCCCCCATAGAACTAAAATTGTTGAATATAAAGAAATACCCAATATTACAATAAATTAGTATAAAAAAATATTTTAACAACACAAAACATCTATGAATTTCTAGTGAATAATAGTCAAACCTAAAATAAAGCTAGATGGATATAATTAAGGGCAAGTTTCACGGAGATGAAATTTTTTTATGAATTCTTTCAATTGTAAGATGCTTTTTTCGACGTCGATAAACTTAGCAACAGTGAGTTGTAAATAGTCTTAATGATATATGCTTCAACACACAGTAACACTTAATGATATGCAAAACTCAAAAAAAAACTATGCCATTCATCTAAAATAAGTTTGTGCCTACCCGACCACCTAAACGGACCTTGGCAACTTTCCACTCGAGACACAAATTCACAAATTGACCAATAAGTGTTAAAGGTCAAAAAGACGTCTCAGTTGTTAATATTCAGTACAAATGTTTCTTTTGCTTCTATTTTTTCATTGAAAAGGCTTGTTTTGTAGCACATTAAAAACAAATGGACAAAGAAACATAAAAAGAAAGATGATAAATGGCAAATTGCGGTTTTAAAAGTATTTTTCTGTATTCTTATTCAACTACATTCAGCCACACATATATTTTAATAAGTCAGGTACTCCTCATACGTCATACGTATGTCTGGCAATGTTATATTGTCGTGAAAACAAGCTTGTGGGTACGAGTGGTATAAATAATTCGATTGGTGAAGTGCTTTGTTTTAGACTGCTTATGTTATATGGGTCATTAATTTGGCATTTTATGTAGCACTATTTCTATTTGGAAGGCAGGTATAGATAGGTACCGTTTATTGGATAACCAACACCTCTGCCATAGGTCACCCCAAGTAGTTCACTACGTTTGGTGACTTAGTAGGGATGCCTGGGTTCGTTTGTCCGGGTCTTGGCGGCGGATGCATCCGCCCACAAATTGGGTGGGAAGCCAAATCAGAAGAGACTGGTTGAGGAAGGTCTTTTAAGGAAGGGAAGGAGAGGAAGTACTGGGAAGGAAAAAGGAAAGCGGGGTGGGTAGGAATTGGAGGTCAGTGTGTCCAGGAATAATGGACATACAAATCTATCCCTTCCACTGCTGTAAGGCGATGTTCCGAGAGAGTCCTGCCGGCGAGATCAAAAGGTCTCTCTCAACCAGTCTCTCCCGATTTGGCCTACCACACATCCGCCACCAAAATCCAGACAAATCTCAGCCCACGAACCTGAGCACCCCTGCTAAGTCACCAAAGAATCAACTGGAGTGACCTATGTCAAAGGTGTTGGTTATCCAATAAATGGTTCCCGGGGCGGCGGTGCACATACCTGCTTCCCAAATTGCTCTGATTGCGTTTTACATCTTTCTTATATGTTTTTTGTATTAACAGGTACTGAAGTTTCATTAAATTCATTACCCATCTTTAGGCGAACCAATGCAGTGTAATAATTAATTTTATCTATTTATATTGTATTTAAAGTATAATACTGCTTACATACTACATTATTTTGATGAGTTATATTATATTGACAGCACATTATCATTAACACATTACATTATATTAACACACACACACAACGTGGTTGTTTGTTTTGTTGAATTAAGATAAATTAATAATAATTGTCAATTTTAGACATGGCATGTCAGCCACACCATTTCAAATTAGTCTCACGATGAAATCACGCAACTGATGCATTAAGTTGGTTCAATCATATCCAAGTGATTCGCGAGGTTTGGTGATTTAGCAGGGGTGCCCGGGTTCATGGGGTGAGGTTTGTCTAGGTCTTGGAGGCGGATGATCAGGACTCACTGAACCTTAGATTCCTACCCACCCCTTAAACCCTTTTCCTTCCCAGAACTCTCCTCTCCTTCTTCATAAAAAACCCTCCACACAGCGTCCCCAAAGATGACATACGCCCTGAAGGAAATTATTTTCCTCAGGACCTCCTGTGTTCCAAGTTCCAATTGATAATTAAGGAACCGAAGATGAGAAGGAGAACAGTGGCTTGTATACCAACAATGAAGGATTGTCCAGTTGAATTATTAAATGTCAAGCACCGAATAGGAATCAACCATCACCGAGTATGGACCGAAGCTCACTGAAATCATAGCAGAAGAAGAGCCACGCCGATCTGAAAGTCATGTGTGTCCAGCGCCGATATACAGTTTGGTTCCACTGTATAACCAATTTCAGCCTCGAGCGCTGGGAAATTTTTAATTCAGTTTGGAAATTTGCCATCCTCTTTTTCAAAAAATCATACCTCCAAATTTTAATATGGAAACAAATAAACTTCTCATATTGTTAGAGACACATTTAAAACACCTAAATTTGACCGTTTATCCCATATTTTCAGATTACCTTCAGATTTTCCGATATTTTAAAAAACACCTAAATTAGATTCTTAAAAAAAAAAAATCATTAAATTTATAAGCGCATGAATTCTGCATATTATTTACTTTAAAGCTGCCTTTCGAACAATATTAAAATTATGACTTCTGTATGTTGTCTGTATAATCTTATACATAAAAATCAATATTTGTTTGTTTTTTCATACTTTATGCTCTGCCATACCGTTAATCCAATTGCAATGAAACTTTGGTGATTTGTTGTCTGCATGCCCGCAAAGATTATTATATATAAGGGTAAGCTTTGGCGTTATGAAATTTGTACACATGAAAATGTGTACATATATTTAGGGGCAGGGAGGGAAGGAAGGAGGGGGAGGGTAACGAAGGAGGTTGTGTTCCACTAGAGGGGTGACACTTTTATTTTATGTTTCCTTTGTCTTGTTAATTCATATATTTTATGTTACATTTATTTGTTAACCATTATATTATATTTTAATTAAATTTAAAAAAAAATCGTATAAAAATATTTGACTTAAACACTACTTTAAAAACAAAATAACTAAACTTTGAAACATGCAACCCAACCCAAATGCTCTCAACCTTTTGGAGACAGTGAGACTATGGCATTCCCAATAGGGGTATATAGATTAAAGGTAGTGGTGAGGGGATGGAGATGGGGAAGAGGAAAGTGAGGAAGTACCTGGTGGTTCAGATTCGGAACAACTCGGCTGAAGCTATTTCTACTGAGAGTATCTTTCACTCTGAATTGCACTGCAAATATAGTATATATTATTTTACATGAATAAATTGTGAATTAATTACAAATTAATCAAATAATAATACTTGTGCAAGCCGGTATTTGAACCTGCGACCTTACCCCTCAACATAGAGGACATCATAATATTATTATTATTGTATCATAACATAAATTGTACAGCGCCCTTGAGGTGATTTTTCACAAAAACGGCGCTCTATAAATTATCCAATTATTTATTATAAAACATAACAATATTATAATTCCACTATTTTTTCTATTGACTCATAAAAAAATTGAACTATGCAAAGTAGCTTTTTAAAGCAGTTTTCCTCCTTTACAGTTCCCAAAAGTAATAATATTATCAATAAATTGTAGAATAATGGCTGTTATCAGCTATAAATATGGTAAGTTATTGCTTCTGAAATATTTCCTTTAGTTTGTAAGATTAAACCTAACTTGATAATTAGGATTAAAAAGTGAGAGTAACACATGTTTGTTCTATGAGACTTCAACTAAAAACTGGTTATTAAGAGGATTAAATTTGATGGGAAACTTTAAACTTAAACCCCTTTTCATAAACTAAATCTATTGTTTCCAGCTTAAATAAATGGCACAACACAATCCAATATTGATACATGACTCTAATTATGCAAATCAGCTTATGTCAGAAGAATTACATTGAAAAATGGAGTATTGATATTTATATGTAAGAAAACATCCATTTGAAATAAAAATAATACATTGGGTTTACTTGCAAACCTCTTACTTCGAAGCAAGGATTGGTCATGGTCATGTATGCTGAATGGGGAAGGTCAGAGCCATAGATAAAAGAAAAGGAGAGATGGGCCATGAACTACTACCAGCATGAAATTACAAGCACAGATGTGCCGCCAATACTGTTAAACAATCGCATTATTGCACAGCCCCTCCTTTACTTCTACCTACACACCAATAACTTTTATTGGCTCCAAAGCTTTGACAGTCCGCGCAGTTCGGTCGCAGTTCGGTGATAGACAGCACACTCCTGTACGTTGTTTGTATCATATGGACAGAGCCATTACAACTATGTAAGCCAAACTTCTGGCATACTTCAATAGGACGGGTGCAAAAAGCAATGGGTCATCGGAAGTGGAATAGGAGCAGGATCAGGAGGGTTAAACTCTACAAAAAGGGATGACCATTGGAAAAAATTAAGTAATTTTTGAGAAGGCAAACATTAATATAAGCGAATTTATCATATCGTCAACATTATACATGTGAAATTAACAAATTTTCAGCATTTATACTAAACAATTTCTACATTGATAGATACAAGGTAATAAATAATTTTTGAAAACTTTGGCAAACTTGTGTGATGCACGGAAAAAACTAAATAATGAAGGTAATTTTCCAAGGAGATTTTACATTGTTTTATTACTTCTAAGGTCACATAAGTCTACACAATGGGCTGTTTAAAACTATACGTAATTAAAAAATAATAAACAATATAATACTATTGTTAACCATGCAATACCACAAATTTGGCACAAATCAATGCTATAATAAGAAACTATGCAATTGAAAACTATTCCTTTTTAATGTGAGATTATCATGCAAAAGTTCCAATTGCCTAGAGCCTGTGGGACTGAAGCATGGCAGACTGGAAAATATTTTGAAGCTGATGGAAGTGGGGAAGGGAAGGAGATGGGAAAGAGGAAGATTAGAATATAACTGGCTGTTCAGCTCCAGTCACTAGCAGAAGCCATTTCAAGAAATGTTTCAGAGCTGAATAGAGGTCTCTCACCAGGGTGAAACTGAGTTGCATTTTACCAATCTGGAATATATATTAAATTCTTACAGGGTGCGTCCTCATGAGGTCTGCCTTAACTCGATTGAGTTCTTCCACTCTCCGTGCGGCCAGAACTAAACGACATCCTTGAGCGTAAAATTCATGAGCCAACGCTTCTCCGATACCGGAGCTCGCTCCAGTTATCACGACAACCTGAAACCCACAAAATTGACATGGTTAGTGTCATATAAATGCAACCAAAGTTACATGGCGATCGAATTATTTGTTTGTATACATGTATTTAGATAATGGTACTTGATGTTTTTAATTGATTTTACAATGTAATTATCTTATAAATATGTGGTTTGATTCCTAAAGATAATAAAATAAAATAAAAAATAAATTTACAGTCGGAGGAATTGCTACTAATGTACAGTTATTTACGATACCAGTCGTAATAACAAAAACATGCCAAACGCGCACCCAACATTTTTTACACAATTGACATTTGTCACATGAGAATGGATAGTTTCTTGAGTTCAACAGCTCGGCTGTGGAACGATTTGCCAGCCTCTGTGTTTCCTCCCTCCTACAACATGGGTCTCTTCAAGACTCAGGTTCACTCCTGCATTTCCACAAAAAAGACCCTTCACCAAGCATTCCCGAAGATGGCAGACCCTGAGGTAAATTATTTTCCACAGGGTATTTACTTATTGATATAAATTTTACACATGTAATTAAAATTAGTATACCCCACTTATTTCAATTTGACAGTTTTGAAACTAAATTTATTTGGTGTAAAAAATACTTGAACCTAAATTACTTACTTAGGTCTTTGTATATTCTATGAATTTAAAAAAAAACGTTGTTAGCATGAGGGATAATATAACTCTGTTTACATTGGAGGCAAGGTATTGGTATTTCAACTGATAAATTAATTTAGATAACGAAAACCTTTGAGCTCTGAATTTATGTGAAAAAATATACAATAAGTAGGTAGGTACACAAGACAACTCAACATCATTCAAAGCAATACGTCAAACACAAGAATGCATCAGCAGCAGCACTTCAATAACAATGGACGTAATATCAATAATAATTGCACATGACAGGTGATAGTTAGTTACCTTATCTTGTAATCCCAACATCCTGGTTTTAAGATTCATATTAGAAATAAAACGGTAAATCAACCATGGTATTGAGAGCGGTATAAAGACTGATTTAACAATCCACCACAAAAAATTTACAGGTCCACCAAAAGCCCCATTATCTTTTATTTCCTTGATATCCAGTACCATTTTGAAATTATTTACGATGCACTTGGTATTTCACGACACTCGAAGTCACAGTAACTCGTTTTAGAATTAAAATAATATTTTAATATAACCGGACTAATTATAATTCTCTTGCAATATTTGCACACTAATAAAATAAATTAAATAAATATTATAACGGTATTGAATAATAATTATAAACTTCAATATTTAACGATTTGCGGGATAAATGCATGATTTTTGTAAATAATTTAAGCATCGAGTGTCAGACCGAGACATTTCGCGTTTTCCGGTGACATTTCGCCAATAACCACAGACAAGGATGCACAAGGATAAGGATGGAAAACTCAAAACTGAAATCAACTGAAATAGAACGGAACGACAACGAGAACAGAAGCGGAATTCGATTTTTCGGTATCTACGGAACGTAGTAACGTACGTCGTAGGTCGTACAGGGTAAGTATATTTATGGTCGTACATATGGTTATCTATGCGTAGACCGTGGATTGCGCAGAATGAAGAATGTGGATTGTGGAAATGGATCGTGGGACAGGCCTGGGGCCGGCGGGCCAGGCCAGTGGTACTCAATATTTTAGCGATGTAAATAAGTCAAACAAATGTTGCGGTAAAGTGGTGCGACTTTCAACGAAAGTTATATTTTTCTCATATCTATTTAGTATTTATATGTAGGTACCTACTTATTTTCACGTACCGAATAGCTATTTTGTTATATTGTTTTTTGGTGCTTTAAAAAAGTTTAAATTTTCATTTAATTTCAAACATTTTTGTAGATATCTCTCCACAAAATCAAAATCAGCGACACCTTTCCACGTGAGGGGAGTTGAGGGTGTGTTGAGATAAGGCAGGGTGGGGTGGCTGAGAGGTGACTGGCATGAAAGGGGAGGGGATGAGGGGTTTTTATTTTAATTTTGTTATATTTTGAATATCGTACAAGAGTCCCAACTGCTCCCAAGGGAGGGCAGTTGAGGGAGAGTTATGATGAGAGGGTAGGGTGGGGAGGTTGAGGGGATGGAGTGGGAAGAAGTGATCCGGGGGTGAGAGGGGGGAGGAAGGTGGCCATTTATGTAACGTTTTATTTTATTTTTTATCATTTGAATACCGCACAAGAGTCCCAAATGCTACCAACCGTCTGTAGCCAGTTAGGATCTCAACACTAGTCATACAAAAGTAACACATACATTTGTATGAGGTGATTGTAGTAGTCACTTCAATACCTAAGTACTACTTTTATTTCGTGTGGGTTAGGGATTAGGTGCATAATAATACTGTGAACTCTCCAACAAAAATTGAATGATGCGTTTATTATTTGTGATCATGTGTTATTTACGATGCCGCGTTGATGGCATTGCAGAGTACGAAACAGAAGGAAAGTCATGTTCTCACTCAGTTTTCTGTTAAGGTAGAGAGTACTCGCTAGCGGGGGACCATTGCTGCAATGTAAATTTTGAAATAAACTTCTAATTATTCACTTTTTCAAAAACTTTAACTTTATCCAAACAGTTACAATAGCATTAAAGCCCCGTTCAGACACGGCTATCAACCGCGAGCAGATATCTATTAAACCGTGAGCGCTTATGTTTTGTATGGTTCACACGACGCTATCAAATATTTCTTCCTATGGTAGGAGAGGGGGTCAGATGATTTAGGGAGCGCCCACGGAACGCACATTTTTTGTACTGAATCTGACATCTGTCATCCATCGGTCTAGGCCTAGCTGGCCTAGGCAGCTCCGTAATTAAAATGACCCCCTCTCCTATTTTCGTCGGAGAGGGGGTGCATAACTTTTTGTATATCGCATCAGGAGCG
The DNA here is from genome assembly GCA_917563855.2 of Limnephilus lunatus. Taxonomy (NCBI): domain Eukaryota; kingdom Metazoa; phylum Arthropoda; class Insecta; order Trichoptera; family Limnephilidae; genus Limnephilus; species Limnephilus lunatus. Next base: position 68,065,855 of record OU830598.1, on the reverse strand, counting down.
GTTACGGCGTAAGATGTGTATTTTCAATTGTCTATAGTTGATCTGCGCCTAAACCGCTTGTAGGTGTGAACGATCTGAAGGGATTGTATGGAGAGCGATGTTTGACGTGCTATGATATTTTATAGTTGATAGCTGTATTTGAATAGGGCTTAATGGATTAAGCTTAATAACCCGGAGAATCACATGCGCCTACATTTTTTTTTTTTTACAGAGAATACCGCACAAGAATCTCAACTGCTCCCGTCTGGAGCCAGTGAGACTATGGCATCCCCAATTGGGGTATGTTGTGAGGCTGAAGGTAGTGGGGAGGGGAAGGAGGTGGAGAAGAGGAAGGTTGGAAAGTACCTGGCTATTCAGATCTGGTCACCAAACACGGCTAAAGCCATTTTCAAGCAACGTTTCAATTCTGAATGGTGGTCTTACACCAGGGCGATACTGATAGTATCTTCCACTCTGGAACGTGCCGCAAATATACTATATATTATTTTAAATGAATTAATTGTGAAATAACACAAATTAATAAAATAAAATTTATTTGCGCACGCCGGGTTCGAACCCGCGACCTCCGGATTGTGAGTCAAGAGTCTTAGCCACTGGACTACGGAGGTCGTACATAATATATTATAGCACTTGTAATACCTAAATCATTTTATCTAAACAACATAAATCCATAATATCTATAATAATACTATTGGCCGTGAGAATTTAGAGCTTCGGTCACTATCAATAAAGAAATAATCATTAAATCAATAATTAATAACGAAAGGAAAATTATTTATTTCCCATTTCTCAGATGTTCAACAATATAACACATTTAACCCTCCGTCGGGAGCAGCCGGCCTCAGACGCCAACAAAAGACATTTTTTTCCTTCTCCACGTCTCAAAGGCGGCCCACCGCCCCTTCCCTCCTTTTACTCGCCTAACTTTAGGGACCTCACACGGTGCCCGCCTCAATTCAGGTGTCGGCCTTTACACAACTCACGTACAACCTCCCTGGCTTCACAGGCCACCTGTGCCCGATTGGATTCCGCCATGGAACTAAAATCCATCCATACTCTTAGGATTCCGCCCTCTGTTCAGGCATTTTGTATGCAGATTTATATGAAAATATTTTATATGTTTTTTTTAAATGGCTACAAAAATGCTATCTATCAACCGAATGATTTTGATGATATGCTGAAGCTTCTCCTCGACGATGATGCTTCTGAAGATCTGTTGATTTTATTTTATGGTTGGTAATGTTTAATAGACTGGTTCTTTTGTGTTAAATTTGGTATAATTCCTTTCTATAGATCACAGTTAGAGAATTTTTATTAGAATTAACATAGTGGGGGAGGGGAAGGGTGACCGCTCTGGCCGGGTGCGCCTGATTTCTCGTCGCCCTTAGGTGCGCCTTTACGGAGGGTTAAATAAGTCAATATCGGTTAAGCTATTATTAAACAAGTAAGAAAACATTACCAGTAACAAATCATTTGGGCTCCACGGATATTGAAATTACGAGGGTTAATTAGAATTATATAAATATATAATAAAGGTCTGATCGTAACCTAACTACAGTTTGAAAATGGCCTTTAATGGCGAAACTGTTAATATAATATTTAAAAAAAAAAACTAAAATACTTGAAGAACTTTATGATAACACTATTAAATTTTATTTACATTATTTTTAAAAATATCAGATGGTACAAATTAAACACAAAACCACACTTTTTTATAATATTTAATCTGATTTATATAATTGTTTTACATGATACAATTGATAGATAATATCTAAAACCACCTTTGTAATGTTTTTTGTCTATAGGTACTCTATTCCAAAAAAAATGTTAATTCGCATCAAGCCTGCTGCCATCACGTAGATCAGGGTTTCCCAAACTTTTTCTGCGATGGAACACTTCGTAAACCCGTAAGTTTTAACGGAACACATGGCTTATTTTTTAGGTTGGGTAATAATTTCTAAAAGTAAAAATTTAAAAAAAGGTATTAAACACATTATTTATTAAGTACATAAACAAAAAATGGAATATAAACAAACAAAAAAAATTGAGTAAATAAAGCACCTTGGATGATTTTGAGTCAGTGAATTGCATATCTTCTTGATATCAGGCACAATATTGGTACAATAAACAAATTTAAATGTGTTTTTATTGTAAATTATGGCGAGCCACAAAGTTAATGCTTTTTACAAATATACAATATTGGTAAGTTGGATTCTAATATCTGGTGTGGCGTCGAATCTGTTCCTGCACTCTGACTTAGTTACTCTTCTGACAAACTTGCCCAGAAATCTTTAAACGCTGATCTTCACTAACCGAAAGTCATGGTCGCTAATTAAATCAATTAGAATTTCATACTCTACTTGCGCTTAAGCCTACTGGTTTGGTGTCACGGAAAATGGATTCCGAACTCGGGAATCGTCGATACTAGTTTTCAGAAAATATTGCAAAATAGTTGTTTTCAAGTTATGTAAATGTTCTTAAAATTCTTTGGGAACCTCTTCATCTACTAATTCATTCAAACATTTATGTAAGGCAGGAAAACAATCAAAATGATAAGATTGATTAAAATTCAAAATTGCATTTTTTTCTTTTACACCAACATTTACGGCCCCATGCGCGTTTATAGTTCGACCATTGCTAACAAGGTGTAGCAAGACTGATTGATTTGTACATTATTTTACTTGCAGGTAAAGTCGACTTAAAAAAATATATGGTTGGGTTCCTTGGGAACAAAAATTTTGTGAAACACATGTAGATCCATTATCCACATCCTTCAGATGTTCGTATTATCGATTCTTAGCAAAGAAATAAATTTCAGAGATTTTTTTAGTATGTAAAATAAAGATTTACTGCGATAATAACAGCATAAACGACTCTTTCAACTTCCATACAACTTAGTCTCTATACGTGGAAGTGCCTAGTTCCTAACTTAAGAACTATTGTGAAATATTTATACAAATAATCATTTCTTGTGAATAATATCAGTAGTGTTGAAATATGAATATGTGTAGGATCATCATGTTAGAAGAAATTCTTCTGACAAATTGTCGCGGAACCCTTATTCAGGTTCCGCGGAACACCTTAGTGTTCCGCGGAAAACAGTTTTGGAAACCCTGACGTAGATTATTGTGAAATGATTGTGGCAAGCCACAAGCAATGTCTGGAGACCATTGATGTGGAGACAGTCAAAATGCTAGCCGTAAACAAACAACTATGTCAAAATACGTGCATGTGACAAGCCGCTTGATTCCAAAAATGACAAACCCACACGCACCGAAATTATCTACGAATTATGAACCCAAATGGCATGTGTTGTATTATTTTTTTCATAAAGCTGGAGTCGCTGTCACCAATTAGTTTGTTGAATTTCAATTCATGCGTCTCGAGAACCCTTCTGCTATAATACGGGCTTCCATAGTATTAGAACTCTTATTTTATTTTATTTCTTTATTTATTTCATTAGCCAATTTTTGAAGCACTTTTTGCTATCGGAACGCGAGAATTGTATCCCTTGAATTCCGTGACCGTTCATTCGCATCTCGATTTTTTACATTGTATTAAGAACACACGGAAGTTCTAACTTGAGATTTATTCTGCGTATTCCACAAACTTAAATAATAGAAACCGCATCATATTAATACAGGCGTTCCGCAGGGTTCTGTTTTAGGTTCATTGTTGTTAATTAACGCCCTTTTTCGGGGCTTTTACATACGAATAGTAAGAAACGTACAGTATTTATTATAGGTATATAACTGAACTGCCTTAGTAACAATATTTTATATTTGTTTAAAGATAAATTGAAGACGTCCACTGACTTTGTATAATTGTTTCCCTGCATTAGTAGGTATTCTGGGCAAAGAGGAATACATGTAGTAGTTAGTCCCAGAATTTCTGCACTGAAATAAATCCTGACTTATATATTTGAATGATATTGTCAAAGCGTTAAATAATTTTGCAATTAAAATCTTTGTTGATGTGTTATACATAGCCAGTAAAAAATACAGGATGCCATTGAAAAAATAAAAATTGTCTTAAATTATGGAACGCTTTGGATAAACTAAAACAAACTAAAATCGAATGTTGTGGAAAAAAAGTTTTTAATTGTGGATAGTCTAGGTGGAAACGAGCAGGCAATACTAAAAAATGATAACGTAACATAGAAAGGGTTAGCAGTATTAAATATCTGAGTGTAATATTAGATGATAAATTAAAATTCGACGAACGCTTAGAATACATAACAAACAAAAAAAAATGCTAAAAAAGTTAGATTCCTAAAAAGGATCAGAAATAACTTGGAAGTCAAGACAACGTGCCTTGTTTTAAAATTCTTTTGTAATTCCGCATTTAAATTATTGTTGTGTTTTATTCTCATGTAACGAAGCCGAAAATAATAAACTACAGGTTTTACAAAACAGGGGGATGAAAATGATTTTAAAATGCAAAATTTTTACTAGAGTTAAAATTATGTTACAAACTTTTAATATGATGACAACCAAACAACATATAATATGTTAAAAATGATATACAAGCAAAATACTAAGCTCCCAAATTATCTGCAAAGTAATATTATATAGCATGAAAATGTTCACAATTATCCTACGAGAAGACGCAGAGATTTTTAAAGGGCAAAAACTTTATAATAACCTACCAAATTCCGTAAAGGAAGCATCAAGCCTTAGGACTTTTCGTATGACATGGCTTTAATTTTCACAAATTTTCACAACTATCACTGAATTTACTGATTCTATGAACTACAATACTCGCCAAGGCCGTAGCCAGGGGGGGGATCGAGGGGGTTTGATCCCCCCCCCGAAATTGACTGTACCTACGGTGCGCCGAAGATTTTTTGAAGATTTTTTTACTTTTAACTTTTTACCTTTTTTTAACAGTTTTAGAATACAACAGGAAAGTATTTCGCTAATGCAATTTTATCTGAATTAAAATCTTTGGGTGTAGATTGCGAATATTTAATCGGACAAGGATATAATGGAGTTTCTTCGTTGAAAGGAAGTTTTAAATTTAACGGTGTGCAGGCAGTAATTTGTAAGTCACATCCAGAAGCCTTATACGTTCATTGCAGCTCACATTCGTTGAATTTGGCTCTATTCTTGCCAGGTTCAGCCTATTTGAAATTCTATTGGTACTAAAACAACGATTGGAAATTTTATCATGTCGTCGGCAAAACGAACTGTTAAGTGCTTAGAAAAAAATATTGAAAAAAAAATCCCTGAAATACAATGGAAAACCCTTACGGCAATGTGCGAGAGCCGTTGAAAATCATGATGGGTTGATAAGATTCAAGGAAATCTATAAAGTTATTGTTGATACACTCGAGGACTTAAGGGTTTTAAAGGGTTTTCAGAATCCAGTGACATGGATTCTGAAACACCATCAAAGGCTTATTCTTTTCTGAGATCAGTCATTTCAAGTAATTTTGCTATAAGCATATGTTGCTTAGCCACTGGAGCGATCACGCGAAATAAATAAATTTGCCTTGATTGCACATGATATCCCAGAATTTCATCTTTTATATTTTTCGAACATTGAAAAAATCAAACCTTCAAATTCTAACAAGGAGACATACAAACTTATTTTAGTGCTATATAGTCAATGAATTGAGCAGTATTTTACCGTTTATTTCTTATTTGTAGGATTTATAAAAAAAATATGAAAAAATCGTAAATCCTGAGTGTTTTTTACTTGAAACTGCCGTGAGGGATACTTATTCGAGTCAACATAGAATATTTTCGATTTCTGTATATTGTCTGTAGTATACTAGATAATGAAAGGTGCATATCTATAGAAAAATGACTTAATTTTATCCGAATACAGCTTATCAAAAACTTTGCGGGAAAAAATATTTAAAAAAATTATTTTTAACATCGTTGTTTCCATACACACTGACTGTATGCAAAATACTTCAATCTCCCCTATGCTATTTAGTAGCTGCTTTACATGAACATGTCGATTTAATTATAAAAAATACTGAAGATGTTCGTCAAAATAATGATTCCAAAGTTGTTGAACTTTACAAGAACGCTCAGAATTTGCTCAGAACTGTAAACGAGGAAATAAAAATTCCGCAAATATCGTCACGCCAAAAGCATAGGGCAAACTACAACACAAATGATCCTGAACCTTATTTTAGAGTTACTGTCATGATTTCACTTTTGAATGATTTGATTGATCAGTTTCGTTCTAGATTCCAGAAACATAGATCCACATTATCATCTCTCAACATTTTAATTCCGTCTGTGTGTTTCAAAAACCAACTTAATTATCAAGAATACCACTTTGAGTTCTATGAAAAATATTTGGAATGGGACTCTGTAAAAGCTGAATTAGAAATGTGGAGGATAAAATGGCTGAAATAATCTGAACTAAATCGACCAACATGTGCTATTGCAGCTCTCGGAGAATGCAACCAGGCCTTATTTCCAAACATTCACAAACTTTTAAAAATCTTGGTGACACTGCCTGTTTCCTCGTGTACTTTTGAAAGGACTTTTTAGGCTCCCCCACACGCACACTTCGGCGCGACCGAGTCCCGCGCCACCTCAGGCCGCCGCGCAGAAAAGTACAGACCGATAGGTTTACAGCGCAGTTCACCGTGAGACTTTTCTGCGCGGCGGCCTGAAGTGGCGTGGGACTCGGTCGCTCCGAAGTGTGCGTGTGGGGGGCACTTTTTTTCTCTGAAACGCCTCAAAACTTATTTAAGAAATTCCACAGGCCAGGAAAGACAAAGCAGAATTGACATTGACACCGACGAGGTAATTGATTTGTTCGTTGCAAAAAAAAGACTGCATTTAATTTGTAATAATAAAAATATGTGATAAGATTGATACATACCTAACACCATTTAATGGCATAACACCACGCCTGTCTCGAAACAGGTATATTCTAGTGAGACAGGCATACAAATAAAGCCAATTTGGATATATTTTGTTAAAGACAAATAAAAAATAAATTATTTTACCAAAAAATATTTCAATTTTTTTTTTTTTTTTAAGAAAGAACCATTCTCGGGTTACGAATAACCCAACAATGTTTGAAAATCTCATACTACCACCACAGAAAGCCGAAAATGTTGCTTGTGTTGTGATGGAGGACTGAACACGCGACGCCCAGGCTATGCCCACTCAACCACTGACCAGTCTTAACTGAAAACTTAACGTATTTCCAGTAGCGGACTAAGCCCGTCAGAGGCCCGGGGCGTCAAAGCTAAATGAGCAACCCCCCCCTCCCCCTAGTTTAGTTATTATTATTATTTTTTTAATTTTATTTATTTTAGGGAAAGTTGAAAGCAAATCTTAGATTACATAATAATACAATGGTAAGATAGTTAATTATGCCAATAATGAACTTTCCACTGATGATAGTGAATGAATATGTGTGACGTTATAAGGGTGTTTTCTTAATTAATTAATATAAAAGCGGAGGGGGAGGAGGAACATAGAATTAGGATTAAGAGGCAAATGACAGGAATATATAGAACTTTTTAGTTTGAGTCATGTTGCTTAGTGAGTTTTCGTTTTATGTCACGTAAAGTCGAGTTAAATGTCAATGTGGTAATAATTTCAGTTGAATGAGTGTGTGGATCTGTAGATAAATGACTTCTGTTTGGAGTTGTTCTTACAAAGAGGGATATTAAAAGTAAGCGACTGCCTGCTGTTGCGATTTGCAAAATGGAATGATAGGCGTTGAAGAAGATCAGGACTATCAATTAAGTTATGTGTAATTTTAAATAACATTACCGAATCTGCTATATTTTTTCGGCAAGTTAACGTCTGTATATTGAAGAACTTTGCAGAGTCTCCATTAATAACATGAGATCGAAAAGAGCGGAAGTTAAGGTACCTTAAAAATAATCTGTTTTGAACACTTTCAATTCTATTTTTGTGTATTGCATAGCCAGGGTTCCACACTTGAGATGCATATTCAAGGATACTACGAACGTATGAGAAGTAAAGTATTTTGAAAGTAATAAGATTTTTGAATTGTTTACAGGTCGATATGTTTATTGAAATTCAGTTTACTATCAAGTATATTCCCAAGGTCCTTAATTCCTGATTTGATGGTTGGTGATTAATTGAGTATTCGTGGATAAATATGTTTTTATTTCTGGTGAAGCGCACGACGAACCACTAAGATATATTTATTAACAGACAATGGGCATTACAATACGTGTTCAAACGTTGCAAATCATCTTGCAGTTTCTGACAGTAAAGCAGCTTCTGACAGTTAAGGAGTTGATGTAATTTTACAAGCTTTTTATTCAGTTCACACGGGCCTCTGGTCCTGGGGGCCCTATGAACGCCACAATGTTCCCTTGATCAAATCCTAAACAAGACTTTAAGGCACCAGGACACTGTAAAAGGGAGTAATTTTTTATTCGAAAATCCAATTAGAGAGACCTATTCTATTTTTTATGAACGATGAAAATTTTCCATAAAAAATCTAAAATAAAATTCGCTGGTCCGCCATTTTTTTACGTGGTGCCAAAGACACTGGATTTTCGAACAGTATACGACTTGGTGCATGCAAATCCTATATATATTGTTACGATACGCCCTGTAGCGGATTCAGATACCTAGAGCACAGAACGCAGCGAGTCCACAGCTCGGCCGCCTCCTCTCTCCCCCCCGTTTCCTGTTTCCCCTTGCTTCTCCCCGCCAGCCCTGCCACTCGGCAGTCCGCTTCACTCGCCACAGACGAGATTCGAGAGCCTTGGGAAGCACACGCACGCGGCCTGTAGCCGGCGGACCCAATTCAATGGGGCCGCGATGTATTATTGAAATACCTTTGAGTAGAATCGGCCTTTTGCCGCACCATATAGTTCGGTCTATTTAGACTACGAAAGTGCCTGATGGAGCTGCCACATGAGACGAGGTTCCTGCCAACCTACATGTAAGCTGTATCTTGATTTCCTCCTTTAAATGTTGTCCGTAATCAGTGAAATGTAGGGCCCCCCGCGAAAATCACCACTCGGAGAGTTTCGTTTTGAGAGAGAGACAGTGAGAGTTAAACGCTTTAGCTAGGTTTGTGTAATTTGCATTTCTTGTGATTGAATTGTACTGTAGAAACCTATGTATGTGTTTGAGTTTACAATACATGTCTTAATGATTTAACTTTGTTATTATTCTGCTACGGCGGGAGGATTGTTGACCAGTGTGGATCCCGTGGGACGCCGGAAGATAGAGAGAAGTTCCATAGCTTTGAGCGGCTCACCCCCTGAATAGAGAGTACCATAGTCCCGCTGAGAGCTAGCCAGGGACGTGTTGGGCCTGGTGTTGGTTTAGAAGCCGACATCGGGGCACCCTAACAATATATAGCTTTATATGTTGTCAGCCGGGTTGAAAAACATGTTAAAAAGTTCGTCAAAAACGCATTCAAAGTTTTGCTGAAGGATAATTCAACATACAAACTGTTTCAAACGGTTTCACATAAAACTATGTATCTCCGTCAATTCTACGAATTTCTTTAAAAAATTTGGCGAGAGCATCTTTAAGAAGTGTATCTTTCAGAAAACGAAATATTTTTTTTTTTTTTTTACTGTGTTCTGGTGCCTTAAAGCCTTATTTAGGATTTGATCAAGGGAACATGGAGGCGTTTGGGGCCCCCCCAGAGGACCAGGGGCCCGGGGTGGGCCACCTCCTCCACCCCCCCCCCCCTGTGACCGCTACTGCGTATTTCTATAAAGACTGTTCCACCGTGGTTCCACCAAACAAAACCCCCCCCGAAATTTTTCTCTGGCTACGGCCTTGATACTCGCGAATTGACTTGCCGCGAGTTGGGCGACAGTTATAGCGGGGTAATTAAATAAAATCAATCCACGCTTTTCTTCTTGAACATAATTAGTCTTTATTGGGTCGGTACAGTCAATTAACACAAGAAGACAGTTCAATAATCGTAAAACAGTAGTAACTTAAACGTACAAGCTACAACGGTAGCTTTATGATTATTATTCCCAATAATATTTCGAAAGGACACCAATTATCCTTTAATCACTCGTCACTTTATACAAAAGATTCACGAGTATGCTCTCTCAATAGAGCCCGGAAGTTACGCCAGACACCTTCACACGCGACCGGTCGTCCATATGTGAAAAAACCCTAGCGGCGGGATGCATCCTCCGGCCAATAGAATCCCTCGTCTATAAGAGACAGAAATGCTAGACAAGGAAAGTATTCGAGCGTTGACACTTGTCAATGTGCGCTCGAAACAAATATATTTGTTACAATTTTTGATTTGAATACGAACATACTCACCAATATTATTGTAGTCACCTAGTTATCTGTTTTTCTTAAAATGTATTTTTGTCCAGTTATCTTTTTTTATAAAATTTATTTTTAAATGTAACATCCCATAAACTCTATTTTTTAATATTTTTCTGCTAGATGCATGAAAAAATTTTCGTACACCGTAAAAAAGGATATTGATTACGTATTTGTTTGTGCCCAAACTGATTTTTGGTAGCATAGGCATTTCTAAAAACGTAAGCACATACCTGTCAGCTATATTATAACTTTCCTCGGCTTTGTAGTAAAAACTTTAAAATGTATCTCAAATACCGTGAAAGAAAACCGTTCTGGCTTTCTGAGTGTATTTTTTTGTGGTTCTTTCAGCTGGTCGCACAAAAAGTGCTGGCGGGCCGCACCAAAAAGCTTCGCAGACCGCATGCGTCCCGCGAACCGCAGGTTCTCGACCACTGCGTCTAGCACATAATATGCAAAGGTACAACTTTCGCACTCCCAGAAATAAAACCTTCTAGCTCGTACTGCTCGCAGTCCAACTATGCACCCTACACAGAAGAGGAGATTATTCCACTTTTATATTGTGACCTCATTGCCAAATAGCCCTCTGCAACCAAAAGGATAGCCACTAGCCACCCTCATTTCCTTCGTTTAAAATAGCAAGCCTTTTTTCGTTTTCGCCAGCTGCGATCATTTCTTCTAAGGCACATTCTTCACTTCTAAGGCACATTGTTCTATGTTCGTGTAAGTTGAACCATTAATATTTGTCGTATTTAACACAACACAGTTTTTGTGGAAAAAATGTATCATTTTAGCCACATAAACTTCGCAAGGGAATTGAAGCCTGTTTATTTCAGGAATTTAACTAAAGTAAAATAAACTATTTTCATTTTTTATTAGAATAACTCTCTTTTATAATATTTTTTAAGGTAATTCCCGTCAATGAAATATATCATTGAAGAAGAAGATAATAGTAACAAATCTAAACGAAATATGAAAAAGAACAAGACACAAAAAAATTAAAAGCTGACGGTCGCAATTGGGACTCGAACCCAGGATCTCTCGTCTTACCGTGACTAACGCCTTTATCCATTCTGCCACCGTATCCTCTTATTTTTAAGATATTTTAAATTCAGAATCAACAATAGTCTTCGACAAATTTTTTTTTCCACATTAAAAAAAGCAGCCTAAAATATTGAAAAAAATTAATCGAAGATAAGATAATTCTGAATTTGAAAAATAAGATTGACAGATTTGCTTAAAAATAAGAGGTCTCGGTGACCGAGTTGGTAAAGGCGTTCGCCCCGGTAAGACGAGAGATCCTGGGTTCGAGTCACAGTTGCGATCGTTAGCTACATATTTATTTTTCTTTGCCTTGTTCTTTTAGGTAGGGAAGTACCTACTTAGCTATTCGGATCTTGTCACCAAACGCGGCTAAAGCTATTTCAAGCAACGCTTCAATTCTAAATTATGGTCTTATACCAGGGCGATACTGAGGGTATCTTCCATTCAGAAAAGTGCCGCAAATATACTATCTATTATTTTTAATGAATTAATTGTGAAATAATACAAATTATAAAATAAAATTCATTTGCGCACGCCGGGATTCGATCCCGTGACCTTCGGATTGCGTGTCAAGAGCCTTACCCCTCGACCACGGAGGCCGTCCTTCTTCTTCAATGATAAAATACTTTATTTAAATACGGCAATTTGACACTATTTTGGAATCAAAGGCGGCATTGAGTAAAAAATGTGATTTGCAAATATGCCATTTTGGAAAATTCTTTAATTTTTTTAACACAAATTCACATAATTTAAAAAAAATCCTTTAAATGATCCGGAAAAAAATATACCACACAAAAAGGAATTCATTTGTATAATTTTATCCAAATATTCGGAGTCAAAGGTTTTTTGGTCTGCTAAAAAAATGAAGTGACATGGGATTGCCGCCTTTAAAATTATACGTCTCCATAATTGGAGTTTTATTTTATGTGTTATTATGCTGTTCACCTATGTATTTCAACAAGGTTACCTTGAATTATGTAATTATATTAGTTGATAGTGTTATTACTTGCTGTCATCCGACTTCATCAAATTTGAACATTATTTTTCCTTATTGAACAGTAACTAAATATTAAAAAAAATACAAGAAGACTGGTCTTACATTTTAACGGTAATATTTATAAGCCCCCCCCCCCCTCCCCCCACAGCTCATTATGGAAATGGCTTTCAAAGCTGAAGTTAGTTGCTTTGACCCCTTTGACCTTTGACCTAGAGAGACCTTAACAGAAAGAGGTGTACAAATTTCATGATTTCGAAATAATAAAGTTTTGAAATATTAATAAATGAAACTCAGGTTCTTGATTTAGTTGATTTTTGTAAAACATTACTGCAAGTATGCGGATTAAGGAAGAATACGCTTGTAGCATTTACCCATTGCACCCAATGGAGGTAGTTAATTTTTGAAATTTTTGAAATACAGTATTTTATAAATTTGAGCATTTTAAACTTTTTGTTCATATTATTTGATCATGCAATAATGACCACAACTAATAACAGTTCGAGTGTATAGGTACTTGCTCTCGGAAAAACTCATTGAATAGGTACCTACTTAAATAATTCGTGCCAAAATAGTTTTTGTATTGATAATTTAAGTTCCAAAAAGTTTGTTTTTGTTAAAAAGGGGGGAAAATGTAATATAGACCAGGGTGGTCTAAATTGGCCTTTACTATTGGATGTACGCAAATTTTGCTAATTTGATCGCATTTATCTCCACCTTCTTCCATAAAATATAGTTTTTGGTGCACTGACAAGCAATTCAAAAGAATTTAAAGAAAACACCTTAAAAGCCCATAATGCCATAACCCTATCGTACATAACAACACTAAATTTTGGTACACAAGAAGAATTGTAAAATTACGTTACCTATGATTTTTGTTACAATATAAAAAAAACGCAGTTTACATGTTGATATAAAACATATTTATTCATAAACTTTTAAAGTATTGTAATACACAAATACATACAAATCACCTACGTTCTAAAAGACATGTTTTTCGATTTTATGACGTGCAAACTTCGACTAATTTTTTAAGTTAAACAAGTGTGCTGTTTGATGTGAAAATCGTAAAGGATATTTATTATATCTACAGTAACACTCTAGCTACACACAAAGTTTTTTTTTTTTTTAATTTATACCTAAATTATTTTTTGTTCAGAACCAAAATTGGTATTAAGTAATTGGCGACTGTAACAGTGCAGGGGTTACTGATGGATTTTGCACAACAAAACCTAACTAGTTTCAGTCGCGGCGGTGACTAAAATGGGTTAGAGTTTGTAGGTGGATTTTACACAACAAACCCTATCCCATTTCAGTACCTATAGGTTTTGACAATGCGCGTACCGACCTGGGGGCACAGGTGACCGAATTTTTTCTCTGATCATTAACATACCCACAATATTATGAAATAAAATATGCATAGGTAGGTACACCATGAAATAAAATAATGTTCAGCACCTCATACGAGTACAAGATGCACTATAAACTTAGAGTAACAATATTGTTACTCTAAGACATAGATTCTCAACCTTTTTTTGCCCACCGCCCCCTTTGACAATATTTTTTTTTCTGGCGCCCCCCAACTACTTTTACATACCATCTTAGGGGGGGGGGGAGGGGGATGGGTTATGGCTCCTATCCTATTTCTGAGAAGAAGATTGTTAATTAAAGCGCGTACTTAATTATACAGAGAAGTATTTTTTATTAACATTGAAAAGGTATTGAATTTATAACTTATTTAACGAGATGGTTGAATTTGATGCGTTTTAAGAAGTTTGTTTATATTAATTAGGCTCGATTTTACTTAAAAACAAACGTAAGTCGCCGCGTTCAGTAATATGGAGCCTATTTCTCTTTTTGGTTACCAGCGTTGCTACAGAACTGATTCCACGTTCAGCTAAATAGGACGATGGGAATGCTATTAAAAATCGTTGAACTATCGACCATAATCCTGGGTACAGTTGCGAAATCGGCTTCTGCAGCCAAAACTCTTGGTAGCCATTCTTAAATTTAATTTTTAATTCCTCATTTGTCGTCAGTTCTATTAGTTCTTCTTCTAAATGGGATGACCCTGCTGTGTTGACATTTGAAAAAGGATCCAAAACCCAATCTGGTATGTCCTCGTTTAAAATATCCTGGAATCGTTCCTTGAAATCACTGTGGAGGTTTTCCAAGTGTTGACTGTAAACAAGCAAGTCGTCGTTCTTGAATGATACTGCTGATAAATTTGGGAAGTTATTAAATTCCCGTCTGCCGCTATTTCTTTTGTATAATAGCAGTTTGGATACAAAAGCTGCAACACAATTTTTTGTCTTAATCAAATTGAAGACGTCGCCTTGAAGTTGGAGATTGACATCATTAAACAATTTATACAGGTCTGTTAAGTACGCAATATCTTTCTTCGATGAGGTGAGGTTGTCGCGCAATTCTGTGTCTTTGTTTCCTAGGAACTCTATCAGAGACTCAACCTTTTGACAGCCAGCGCACCTCTGTGTGAAGCAGCAATCGGTTGAAATCTTCATCATTGGCAATGCAAAGCTGACCAAATAATCTGTCATTCAATGAGTTACTTCTGATTTTATTAACTGCTCTGATAACATATTGCAGTGATGTATGGAGGCGTTCACTCAGATTTTTTGCAACCAAATGCTGGCGATGAATTACGCAATGCACAGCAAGCAAGTCAGGAACGTTATTTTTTAAGCATGCTATGAAGCCTTTGTTACGCCCTGTTATAGCTGGGGCGCCATCCGTAGCAGCTGACAAAATATTATTCAAAGCAATTTTCTTTTCGTCACAAAACTTTTCCAGTGTATTAAATATGGTTTCTCCTTTTGTATCTGTTTCCAAATTTGTAACAAACAATAATTCTTGAAATATTTTCTCATCTTTGATGAATCTCACGTATGACAATAACAATGCTTCATTGGTTGGTAAAGTGGACTCATCCAGCTGAATTGAAAATCGACAAGACTGCAGATGATTGCACAATGATTCTTCAATGTTTTCAGCCATTTCATCAATTCGTCTTTGCACAGAACTATTGCTCAAAGGAATTTTTCGCATAATATCTGCAGCTGGTTTATAGAGCACAGTGGTTATTACTTCTTTTACTGCTGGTAAAATTAAATCTTCCCCAATAGTATGTGGTTTGCCTGTTTTAGCAATCAACAATGAGATATTGTACGAAGCTCGAAGTCCATCATCGTCTTGCTTAGAAGCTGTCGAAAATTGTTTTGATATAGTTGGCTGAATTTCGTACTTCTTTTTCATGTCTTGAAAATAGGTCACATCTTTGTCTTTCTTATCCGGGTGGATTTTATTAAAATGATCTTGAAGCCTAGAAGGCTTCATCGCTTCATTTGAAAATATTTTTCGACAAATAAGGCACATTGGCGATGATCGATTTGTAGGATTTTCGATAAATCCGTATTTAATATAATCCACACCATATTGCCGTATCTTCTTTTTTACTTCCGACATTTAGAGATACGTGAGTAAAAGATTAACTCTTAAAACCCTGTTATTAATGGCGCGCGTTAATGTTAATGAACATAAAATGATAAATAGTGCCTTTATATAGGTTGGAGACATATAACACGCTTCGACAGGAATAAAATAAACACGCAGTGACACGCTTTCAAATATTAGTAAGATGTATCTATTCTCGTGACTAAGCAAGCAATGGAACCGAGTTGTTTGGCGGTCTATCCTCTGTGCCTCCTTCTGAGGGAAGCAGCCTGATGTTATTAGAGAAGCGGCCTGATGTTATTAGCTACCATAACTGAAATGGTGGGTATATAATAAAGACTAGTAAACAAGACGATGTATAAATGTGGTTAAAGCAAGCAGTCTGACCGAGTTATTTGGCGATCCACCATCTCTGCCTACCCCTGCGGTTAAACTACCTGACGGTATTATAGTCTGTTGGGATGGCTGAACTAGTAGGTTTGGACTTGTATGTAAATTTAACGATGTAGGAATGTCAATGAAGCAAGGAGTATGCAGTAAATGACAAAATATGTATTGCTAGTTTTAATTATGTGTCAAAATGTACTGCAACTGCACTTATGATCCAACATAGTTTGAGTTCACCCATGAGTTTCATACCTTTTGAGAATATAATGCAAGCTATGAATTGTACACGTTTTTATAAATTTACGAAATAAATATATAACCATGGAAATGCACCAGCACCAACACCAACAGAAGCTACTCTATAATTACGGTCCCCACAGTCTCTGAAACAGATAGATAGAGCAACGAAGCGCGTTGGCGACTGAAATGGTATTAGGTTTGTTGATGATTTTGCACAAAAAACCTATCCCATTTCAGTCGCGCCGCCGTGACTGAACCGCTATAGATTTTGTAAATACGCCACCCGGCGCAGAAATAAATCGCGGACTTGTCGCGGAGACAAAGGCGACGCAGGAACAGAATGGATCGGGGGCTAAGGGGCTGTCTTGTCGACGCATGTAAGCTCACTCGTTGACTCCCGAATGCATTGACGACACTGAGCAAGTTAGATCAATACACAGATAATACTGTCAATTCTTGCAGGTTATAATTTAATAGCTACAAACTTTTTTTTTATTAACAGGATTTTATTAACTTCGCCTGTATTTATGTATGTATGAGATATTTCACGTGAAATCAGAAGATTTAAATTTAAAAAAATATATATATTCTAATCAACAAATTAAAATTTTCATTTATAAAATTTATTGTAGATCTGAATGTAACGGAATCTATCAGTTCAATTTTCATTCACTTCCCGAACTCTCGAATGAATTTTCGCAAACGTGATAAAAATGATTAAAATACACACAATAACAAAATTACCCATTAAAATTTACTTTGCTTTATTAGTATGTGATTAGCGTGTTTTGTTTGTCTTTTTTAGACCATATTTTTTTACTTGCCAACGCCCCCCTGTGCCATCTCAATTCTCAACGCCCCCCAATTGTCTCTGGATCTTCTACCGCCCCCCTGAAGGTCTCAAACGCCCCCAAGGGGGCGTTATCGCCCACGTTGAGAACCTATGCTCTAAGACTATAAATGTCCCATACAAAAACGTAAAATATCCCGCCACCTCACAAATTGTATTTCTACCATAGACATACAAATAGATAGACCAGAACATAAGATGAGGGGTAATAACTATGGCGGGGCGAAGAGAGGGACGATGACTGTGATTCGCCAATAAATCAATCTAACAGTATATAGGCATCTCGCATTATAATATGACCATTTAGTTCTTAAAAGTAAAATCTACTTTTGAATGAATAGACCTTTTTACACCGGAGCGCGAATTGCTGGCCACGATATGAACAAATATGTGAAGTCCAAATTCGGCAAAGCAAAGTTTCACTTATTTTCGGTGTGAAATTTTTGGTTGTCGTATTTAGTTAAGACACTTTTACAAATGCTTTATAATTTATTTACCTCAGTAAACAGCGGCTTTGTATTTCGCGTCGCCATGTATCTTGATGTGATAGTATGTGTTATCATATTATACCATAGATTCTCAACCTTTTTTTGCCCACCGCCCACTTTGACAATATATTTTTTTTCTAGCGCCCCCTAACTGAACGAACGACTACCATAATACGGGCATCAGCCTAGCATGGTGGAGGAGGGGAGGGCGATGGGTTTCTCTGGGTTTCCTGAAAGTCCATTTTTATTTTTTACATACTAGGTACCTATTTGTTGTAAAAAATAGTCACTAATCTGAAACAGCTATTGCAACGATTATATTTAAACGTGTAATTACACTGTAATATTACGTAATCGTAAGAAATGCTATGACTCCTATCCTATTTCTGAGAAGAAGATTGTTTCAATGAGAACAATTAAAACGCATACTTAATTATATAGAGAAGTATTTTTATTAACATCGAAAAGATATTGAATTTATAAGTTATCTAATGAGATGGTTGAATTTGATGCGTTTTAAGAAGTTTGTTTATATTAGGCTCGATTTTACTAAAAAACACACGTAAGTCGCCGCGTTCAGTAATATGGAGCCTATTTTTCTTTTTGGTTACTTCTTTTTCATGTCTTGAAAATGGGTCAAATATTTGTCTTTCTTGTCCGGCTGGATTTTATTAAATGATCTTGGAGCATAGATTCATATGTCTATGTCTTGAAGCCTAAAAGGCTTCTTCGCTTCATTTGAAAATGTTTTTCGACAAATAAGACACATTGGCGATGATGGATTTGTGGGATTTTTGATAAATCCGTATTTAATATAATCCACACAATATTTCCGTATCTTCTTTTTTACTTCCGACATGGGTTTTCAATAACAAAAATTAACCAATATTAAAGTTTACTTTGCTTTATTAGTATGTTATTAGAGTGTTTTGTTTGTCTTTTTTAGACTTTCTACCGCCCCCCTTAAGGTCTCAAACGCCCCCAAGGGGGTGTTATCGCCCACGTTGAGAACCTATTTATTTATTTATTTATTTAAGGAACATAAACAGTCATAGTAATAAAATATACATAAGAGGATGGCAAAAAAACAGACCAATTATTAATGTTCACAGATAGGTATTTAGAAACATAAAAGTAACTGAATGTAAACTAGAAAATTTAAGAAAAACAGAAAAAATAAAAACAGAACTAAGCAGCAATTTAAAAAAAATAATAATACAGATGTTAAGTCAACAAGTGATAAACATGTTATAAACAATAATAAAATAATTAAAACAATACTTAAATAGACTGCGAAATAGGTATTTGGGTTGGGACGGGTAAGGGGAGGAGAGGGATAAGGGAAAGTTGCCACGCAAGTAATATAATAATATTAGGTACAATGAATTTAGTCATGAATATGTGTTATTCGCACCTACATAGAATGTAATAAAGAAATTCTGTAACGACAGTAACTAGCAGTGAATATGTCAGCAAGTGTGTCTATATGTGCAAGTTTATTATTATAGTATTTACATGCCCTTTGTATAAATTCATTTTGGTATGTATTATACGATCTGAATAAGCCTAAAATAATGCTTACCTATGGAATGTAATACGAAAATTTTGTTTATTATCTTTTTCACTTCTATTTTTACACGTTTTCATAACACAAGTAACAATTTTGGCCGTGTTATTTCGTTAAATGTACAGATGAGAGCTCGACACTGGTCCGGACAAGAATGATGACGTCACATTTTTTAGATTCACGCTAGGTTCTCGCAAGCCCAGCTGGTTCCGATGGAATGGTTCCAATGGGAAGGGGAAATAATACGCCTTTTATCACTTAGGGCAGGTCCATCTATTTGTATGTCCATGATTTCTACCAACTCTTTTTCTGTGTAATACTGCAAATGTATAAAGAGCTTCCGACACTATCAAGTGGCTTGTCACAAGCACGTAGTTTTTTGTTTGTGGCAAGCCTTTCGACCATCTCCAGAGGAAACTTGTCGCTTGTTTCAAGCATTTGCAAATTCAAGCAAGCAAATCTTTTTGGCGCAGAAAAAACATAAACAAGTAAGTACTTACCTAAAGAAAAAAAAACTGATTTTAGATTTTACGTATCATGTAAAATAATTATATAAATAATTATAAGATTATATAATTATTTAAATAAATTTATTAAAAAAGGGCATTAATTGTTTTTGTGTTTAATTTGTAGAAATCCGGCTGATTTATCTTTTAAATTGATGTTATTAGTATGTTCTGAAAATATTTTGTTCTTTATTTTATTTAATGTAACTGCTATTGACTGATTTAAATGTATTGTATTTGGTTACGCCAATACACATACCTACACATACACATACCTACATAGCACGCATACATACTGTTGCTGCTTGGATTGATATTAATAATGTTGCAAATCCTATCCTACCTTGCTCCCAAATTCCGCAACTATAACCTATAACTACCTTCACCACGTGCACCAGTCTGCAACTAACCGCCCGCGCCGCAACATACATACCCTATAGCCACTGTGCTCCCGCTACCTATAAATCGACATTAACATAATTCCGCCGTGTTATCTATAAATAAACGAAACGCACGCCTATTGCTGTTTCTGTGCCTATTGGATGGGGAAAAAGCAGACAAAATTGCCAGCATACAAGTTCTTTATCCTGTTTGATGAGTCCTTTCCTTTCTATGCAGCATATGTTTTTTCTCATTTCAATCAGTAACAGTAACACAAAATTCAAGGTCCTTCGTCAGTCAATCTTCACACATATCAAATCCACTCTACACACACTATCTTTTTCATCTTGATCCAAACGAGCCGGACATTTTTGAACCATAATATTTATTTATTTATTTAAACGCCATAAATTTGGCTTTTACATTCAAGTGATACATGATACAATGGTTCACAGGAGGATATCAGTATGTTAAAAATAACAGAAATAAAATAGTTAAGCAATATTTAAATAATAAGCGAGGTTTATAAAAGACCTAACATAAAAAAATGTGAAGTATGTATGATAAAAGCTAGTATATACATAGGTATATGATACAAGTATTTGTTACAACCAAACAAATAATGTGGGCATTAACATTATATTTGCGCAGAATAAAAATACGTAAAATAAAGGTGGCTTGTTGGTAAGTAGAATCGAGCAAAGTCTGGTATATCATACATTCACACATTCGCATTTATTTGCAAATCTAGGAGTTGATTATAAATAGAATAATTTTGTAGAGAGTTTAATGTTACCTTAAAAATTAATTTTGCTTTAAATGACTGGGCAGGTATAGATAGCAAATTAGCTCTTTGGTTTCAGGGCTGTCAGTTGGAGATTTGATAATAGTTATGGATTAAAAATAATAAATTTTATTAAAATAGTGCACTTATTAGCTATGACACTTGTGTCTGATGGTTAAGAGTAGTTCTGAATCTCTAGTAAAATATGATAAAGAAGCCTTACATATAAATATTACCATGCCTATCATTGATTATTATGATTGAGGTATGTTAGTAGATAATAATCCAGCAGAGTGTGATTACGTTTACAATACCGCATATAAATAATTACCCGCATTCCCGCAGTTTGATATACCTACATGAGTAATTTTGTTTCTTTATACCTATCGTATTATGGTTGGAAATAACATATTTACCCGCTGTTAGAATAAATGAATACAAGACACTGCTTTGATATTTATTTCTGATAACTCATGTAATTGTATCTTGCTAATCAAATCGCATTACCTACCTTATAAATAATACGATTATTTCTTAATATTCGTATTGTTTTTATTATTGGATATATCATTACAAATAGAATAATACGATCGTAATATTTATAATTTGTTAATGATAATAAACGCAAAATAAAATAACTTTGTTTACCCACGTAGTGCACGGCGCATCCGTTAACCTTTCACCGCTCACCAGTCAATTTAACCCCGTGCGGTGATCACTGTGAATTAATTGAATATACATTAAATATTAATTAATTAATTCCGCATAAATAATACAGACACATTATGTTAACCGCATTTTTAGTTGTTTATCGTCTTATATTTTGTAAAATATAACCGGAATAAATAAAATGGCTACAAGCGAGTCATCCGGGTCGTCTCGGGACGAAAGACGTCTCAAACGTTTAAATGCTAAACTATCAGCTAGCTTTGCAAGCTTACAGTCGGTGTATGACAAGATAAGGAAAGCTTCGGAAAGCATTAGCAATCGCCAATCTTTTTTGTCAGGCGCAACTACTGTTGAAAAAAATTTGTTCTGAATTTATAACAATTTTAGATGAAAAGGTGGATTGCGAACTGGAATTGAATCCGGAAGCAATTGCTGAATACTCTCAATTAAATGCATTTGAAGAACTCTTCGGGGTTATTAAATATACCGAAGCAAATATCCTGTCCAATCCAGTTGCGAAACCTCGCCGTCAAATTAAGTTACCGCCTTTGGAAATAGCGTGCTTCGACGGAAAATTAGATAATTGGCCTCTTTTCTATGAAACATATAATTCGGTTATACATTTGAATGATTCTCTGGATAATGCTGAAAAGATGCAGTATCTGATGTCTAAATTAACCGGAAAAGCATTAAATATTTGCAAAACTATAACGCCTACTGGTACAAATTATCAAGTTATTTGGGACGCATTGTGTACTAAGTATAATGATCAACGCGTTCTTGCTGAATCATACTTTGACCGATTGCTGAAATTGCCTCCAGTTAACTCGGCCACGCCCGCTTCTTTAGAGAATTTCGCAGATGCATACTCCGCTAACATCACCGCGCTGAAGCAATTAAAAATAAAAGACCTCGCAGAATTCATATTGCTACAACTGGGTCTTAAACGGCTTGACATAGAGACTGTAAAGGCTTTCGAATCTTCTATTAAAAATAATGAAAATTTACCTTCCAGCGCGGAACTAATCGACTTTGTAAGACAACAGCAACGAATTCTCAACCGCGCGCAAATCACGCAACCGACCTCGAGCCGCCTTGGCTCAAATATTAATTATACCGCTAAACCGCAAAAAACTAATTCCGCAAAGGCATTTATTAATGTCGAAAAAATCGATAATCACTCCATCGAAATTTGTTTTTGTTGTCAAAAGGGATCGCACCCTTTATACGAATGTTCTAAATTCACAAGTCTAGAACCACGCGATCAATTTAACTTTATTAGTACATGCAAAACATGCGCGCTCAACCATCATAGTTTATTGCATTTCAAACAAACTGATGGGCGGAAGTCACAAACAGACCCAATACCGTCTCGCGCGTTACAAGCAGATGCCGATAATGATAACTTAAATTCTTTGAATCCGGTTTCGCTATGTGTAACAAATTCATGCCCTAGTGCAAATACTACTGCACTCTTAGGAACGGCTGTTTGCACTACCAGAGACGCTAAGGGCCAGGTACAGACGATACGGGCTCTAATAGATAGCGGCTCCCAAACGGACATAATTACGTGCAAATGCTGTTCACGCTTGAATCTTACGGTGCGGTCATCTCCAAGTACTTACGTCACGGGAATAGGTGACGTAAGAAATGTGACAAATGGCGTAACTTGCTTAAAATTACATTCCCGCTATGACATCACTCAGTCGTATACTATTAAACCATATGTAGTAGAAACTATAAACAGTGAGTTGCCTACTGTTAACATTAACCGTTCCTCTTTGTCGTATCTTGACAATTTGCCCTTAGCAGACACAACATTCTGTACGCCCGTTGAGATTGATATTATCTTGGGATGTGACATATTTGCTCGCATCCTAAAGGCAAACAAAATATCAGGTTCTCTCGGCAGGCCATTTGCTATTGAAACCACTTTGGGATATATCATCTTGGGTACTGCCCCAACGATGATTGAAAACCCAAGTAAAACCCAGTTTGCCTGTCGCGCTTCTTCGAATTGGAAGACATTCCAGATGAGAAGTTTTTAACGCCTGATGAACAAGAGTGTGAGGACATTTTTAAACTCACTACCTCTCGTGACACGGCAGGTCGTTATATCGTCGCGTTGCCGTTTCGAAACAGTCCCTCTGTTCTCGGTGAATCGTTACCCACCGCCGAACGCAGGTTTCGATCTATCGAACGCCGCTTGATATCTCAACCCGCAATAAAGTTAGAATATGACAAAATATTACGCGAATACCTACAGAAAGGGTACATTTCGCCGGTCGACAATTCTGACTTACCTCATTACGTTATACCGCATCATATTGTAGTTCGTGAAGATAAACTTACTACTAAAATTCGCATGGTGCTAGACGCGAGTATGAAATCCGATTCGGGTTATTCGCTTAATGACATCCTACATACCGGAAAGAATTTACAAGGTGATTTGTTTCGCATTATCCTCAATTTCCGATTGTTCGCAATAGCTATAACCGCTGACATAAAACAAATGTACCTACAAATCGTAGTGCAAGAAGAATGCCGTCGTTATCAGCGCATGCTGTATAGATTTAACAATAGTGACCCTTTACAATTGTTCGAATTTAATCGCGTCACTTTCGGCATGTCTTGTAGCCCATTTTTGGCCATGCGTTCACTGTGCCAACTCGCAACGCATGAAAAACCTCGTTTCCCACTCGCGGCAAACTTGGTGGAAAATGGCTCATTCTACATGGATGATTTTGTCACCAGTTGCTCATCAGTCGAGGAAGCTACCGAGTTGTCGACGGAATTAATTCAGTTATTCGCTGCCGGAGGATTCGACCTTGTAAAATTCTCTTCTAATTCTCCAAAGTTTTTATCCACGATTCCTACAGCTCGTCGTGTGAAGGAACATGTGGAATTTAATCCCGATGAAAACCTAAAAATACTAGGGCTTCATTGGATACCCGCTTCTGATCATTTTGTATTTGTCGTACACACCGACGAAAGAACGTGTACTAAACGAAACATTCTCTCGACGATTGCTCGTCTTTGGGATTTGATGGGTTTCGCCGCACCAGTTGTATTATTGGCTAAGCTGATAATTAAATCTCTATGGGAGTATAACCTGGATTGGGACGATACTCCTCCTGAAACGGTTGTCACACTTTGGCGACAGTTTAAAAAGGAATTGCCATTACTTCAATCTATTAAAAATCCTCGTTTTTTAGGAATCGAACCCCAATGTGTATTAACGCTTATCGGGTTTTCAGACGCAAGCGAACGCGCATATGGAGGTGTTATTTACTTACATGTTTACTGTCCGAATACTGATAAAACCACAATTAATTTATTACGCGCTAAATCCAAGGTCGCTCCGGCTAAGACGATTTCACTTGCGCGATTAGAACTATGTGGAGCGCTAGTACTTGCACGATTAATGCATACGGTCAGTAATACCTACACATCAAATTCGAAAGGTCATACGACTTTAGCTTTTTGCGACAGCACGGTTGCTCTAGCTTGGATAAATTCACCGCCTGCAAAATGGCAGACCTTCGTTGCCAACCGTGTCTCACAAATACAAAACCATCTTGGGGCTGAATGCTTCCATTATATAAGAGGTCAAGACAATCCCGCCGACTGCTTATCGCGGGGTCTTACTCCCGCTCAGCTAATAGACCATCCGTTATGGTTTAACGGTCCCGCATTTGCCCAATCACCTAAAGGTGATTGGCCTTTACAACGTTTTGATACGAAATCGATATCTGATCCACCCGAATTAAAAACAAAAATTTTGATGTCCGTTCAAGACAATAACCGCCCCAAAACAATTGCTCCACCGTTATTGTGTGCACTAGCTTCTCGTGTTAGTTCATGGCCGAAATTAATTCGAATAGTAATTTATGTTTTTCGTTTCATTAAGAAATTACCACGAGCATTCGAATTAAGCCATATCTTAGTTGCAGAAATCGCTGTTATAAATTCTATACAGCAAGAACATTTCTCCGAAGATATAAAGGCAGTCAAAGATGGTAAGAAGGTTCGGCGAGCGATTGCAAAATTAAATCCGTTTCTTCATGACGGAATTCTAAGGGTAGGAGGCAGATTGAGTAACGCTGAAACAGAATTTGACAGTCGTCATCCCATTCTATTACCCGCTCGTGATAATGTAGTCAATTTAACAATAGACTACTATCATATTAAGAACCTACATACGGGTCCTACGTTACTGATGTCGCTGCTAAGACAAAGATTTTGGATACTTTCTTCGCGCAATTTGGTTCGGAAACGTGTGCATCAGTGCAATACGTGCTTCAAAGTCAATCCCAAACCACAATTCCCATTAATGGGAGATTTACCCGCTTGCCGCGTTCGCGAAGCTAAGGCTTTTCTTCACACGGGGGTTGACTCGTCACCCACGGTATAAAGGCCAAGACCCAGTTTACGCCTCTAGCGGTAATAAACCTTCTAGGAGGCTGAAGCTAGGCGGCTGGAAACGTCAGATTCATACGTTACGAACCTCACTTCTATGGATATTATTGCCGCGGTGCAGCGCGTGCGTTTTGATTTAAGCAAAAAACTATAAATTAGAAGTATTACATGCACAATACATACAAAAGATTGAGCGACGTTACATATTAATTCTCTACAGAAGTGTTTGAAGTTTTAAAATGGTTAATAAGTGCGTTGTACCTCGTTGTAAAGGAAATTATGACAACGAACCAAAACGTCATACATTCAAGTTCCCAAATGATGTTATTTTACGTAATAAATGGGTTAAGTCTA
Source organism: Limnephilus lunatus (assembly GCA_917563855.2). NCBI lineage: Eukaryota > Metazoa > Arthropoda > Insecta > Trichoptera > Limnephilidae > Limnephilus > Limnephilus lunatus. Next base: position 68,039,427 of record OU830598.1, on the reverse strand, counting down.
TTCGTCGGGATTTCATTCCAACAAAATATTCAACGGTAAGTGAAATGTGCTTATTTTTTATTGCAAATACAGGATTCAACTTTGTACATAACAATGTACCTATATGAAAAACGTCAAAAATCTATTGTAATGTGATGTTTACACATGTTTATTCGTATTATTTTGATTTTAAAATGTGTTTATTGTCTAATTTAATGTTGTTAGCTCATATCGTTGTTGTCTAATTTAATATTACATCGGTTTTGGCAGCTTTTTGGTGCAATTAAAGACAACACCATGAAAAAATACAAGTTTTCAAAGTTCCTAGATATGTAATATTTTAAACGGCTAAATAACACTATTTTTAGGGGTGTACTGTACAAATGAAATCTATTATTGTCGTGCATTGTGAAAATGTACCTACATTATATTAAAAAGCACAATTGAATGCATATTGATTGTTATGTTTGTACATAACCTCAATGTATAAAAACGTGCAACTGTGATTGCGATGTGATGTTTACACAGGTTTATTCATATTATTTTGATTTGAAAATGTGTTTATGTTAACGTTGTTGTGTAATTTAATATTTGTTTCGGTTGTGACAGTTTTTTGCTGTAATGAATGAGTACCTAGATATTTAATGTTTATTGAACATAAATTAACACTAAAGTAATAACTTTTCAGGTTTGCGAGCTGCATTTTAGAAAGAAGGACATCATTACAACCAGTGTTCACACCAACATTCAAACTGGAGAGCAATGCATAATGAAGTACAAGAGGGTGAAACTTGCTCCGGGAGCCATCCCGTCAATTCTACCAAATTGTCAACCGCCAGCCTTCAACCTCCAGAAACTGCAGCAGACTACTCTACAATCTCAACTGTCGGCAATCATATCCACCAACTACACAACATTCATATTATACATACATACTCCAACACATATCATTATAATCAAATTTCGTTATTAAATGTTATCAATCATTAATTTTGTTTATATTTAGTTTATTCTTTAGGGCCAGTTGTTTCGCAGAATAACAATTCATCAAATTTCAAAGTAAATTTTCAAGTTCCGTTGAGGTTCTACTCAAGTTCTATTATTATGTGGAGTCTAGGAGGTTTTGGTTGACTACGCTGGCCCGCTTCAAATAATCCCTTATAGACGTCGAGGGGTGCGAAGTCAAAAGGCATACATTTGCTTATTTATTTGCTTGGTGACCCGAGCAGTTCATATTGAACTCGCTTCGGATCTTTCCACCGAAGTCTTCCTCAACGCTTTCAAGCGTTTTCTTTCTCGTCGAGGTCCTGTAAGTATAATGTACTCCGATAATGGGACGAACTTTGTGGGAGCCAAATCCCATTTAAGGTCTTTATTTGCACTTATAGAGTCACCCAATTACAAAAAGGAATTCTCAGACAATCTGTTGGAGAATCGAATCGAATGGAAGATGAATCCACCGCAAGCTCCTCACTTTGGTGGGATCTGGGAAAGTAACATTAAATGCCTGAAAGGTTATTTGAATAAAATAGTAGGCACCTCTCTACTGACTTATGAAGAGATGCAAACAGTGCTTTCTCAGATTGAAGCAATTCTAAATTCACGTCCGCTATCTGTACTTAGCGTTAACGATGTTTCGGCTCCATTGCCGCTAACCCCCGTGCATTTTTTAACGCTCACTCCCTTAAAATCTTTACCCACTGCTGATTTGTCAGACGAGCCAGTCAACTTGGTACAACGCAAACATCTCGTGGATCGTCTTGTTCAGACGTTCTGGAACCGATGGCGAATTGAGTATTTAAATACTTTGCAAGTTCGCCAGAAATGGAATACAAATGCTAATTCGGTAAAGACAGGCACGGTAGTAATGATTAAGAGTGACAACATCGCGCCCCTTCAATGGCCTATTGGGCTAATAGTCAATGTCTACCCCGGGGCAGATGGGGTGATCCGGGTTGCGGAAGTTAAAACTAACTCCGGAACATACCGCAGGGCAGTCGTTAAACTCTGTCCCTTACCGTCACAGTAGATTTTAACGACATCTTAGAAGTTAGTTCATAATACTTTTATTTTTTTTAAATCAATTAGATTAGTTTCATTGTCAAATAGGTACCAAACCCTACTTCTAGTTTTATCTACCGCAGGTTCAGTATTATTTATTGAATCCTTTCAAATCATATTTTACGTTTCAATGTTTTTTATTTTTTATTTTTTTATTTCCTTGCTATATCAGTCATTTTTGACCATCATTTTGACCATGGTAAGAGCATTTATATAACTTACATAATATTTTCTTAACTTTTACATAATTTATTACATTCTACCGCGTGTCATTATAATTTATGTTTGCGCATTGAAACGTATTGGCACTCTTTTGGTTTATGGAAGTGGATTCTTTCATCCCCTTCCAGGCGGGGGGCATGGTTACGCCAATACACATACCTACACATACACATACCTACATAGCACGCATACATACTGTTGCTGCTTGGATTGATATTAATAATGTTGCAAATCCTATCCTACCTTGCTCCCAAATTCCGCACCTATAACCTATAACTACCTTCACCACGTGCACCAGTCTGCAACTAACCGCCCGCGCCGCAACAAACATACCCTATAGCCACTGTGCTCCCGCTAACTATAAATTGACATTAACATAATTCCGCCGTGTTATCTATAAATAAACGAAACGCACGCCTATTGCTGTTTCTGTGCCTATTGGATGGGGAGAAAGCAGACAAAATTGCCAGCATACAAGTTCTTTATCCTGTTCGGTGAGTCCTTTCCTTTCTATGCAGCATATGTTTTTTCCCATTTCAATCAGTAACAGTAACACAAAATTCAAGGTCCTTCGTCAGTCAATCTTCACACATATCAAATCCACTCAACACACACTATCTCATTCAGTATTGTTTAGGTATTATTTTGAACTTCTGAAAAATGAGGAATAAATAATTTTCCTTACTTCGTTAATTAATGTTATATTATAATATATTAATTATAACATCTATTTTTTTATTTTTTTTTTATTTATTTATTTTATACACTTTACAAATACAAGACAAAAAGTCCCGATAAACTACTTTTTAGCAGTTTGTCTAAAGGGTTCTTTACGTTAAAGATCTTATAATAGTGATTTAATAGTTACATTTTTACAATTAAATCAAATAAAATTTAATTTTTTACAGAAATATAGATAAAAATAAATTTTTGAAAACATAAATAACATTTTTAAAGTCTTTAGAATAATATGTCATTGTAAGCTAATACAAATTAATTCTTTCCGTAAGCCAAGTCTTCAGTAAATTCGTCAATTCGTTTGTTTTGAGCACAGTTTTTAATTTCAGCAGGTAACATATTTAAACAACTGGGAATCATGTAATTTAACGTTCTTTGTCCATATGTATTTGTATACTTAGGTACAATTAGCCCTTCATTAAAGTTAAAACGAGTATTATGGTTGTGTTCCAGCCTGTTAATATTTAAAGGATTATTTATGTGCTGAAATATAATTTTGTACCACAGAATTGCTCTCACTGAAAGAACTTTGATACTCTGATAAAAGTATGGAATATTATGCCTTTCTTTGTATAAATTTTTTTTCAGCTAATAATTTAACCAATGAATTTTGCATTGATTGAACATGGTCTATATTTGTTTTACAGGAAAATCCCCAAGCTGTTATTCCATACCTTATAACAGATTCAGCTAGAGATAAATAAATTATTCGAAGTGTGCAGATAGGAACAAATTTTTTTAGTTTAAACAATCTGCTAACAATTGATCTTAGTCGTGCACAAACTTTGTTTATTTGTATATCCCACTTGAAAAAGCAATCAATAATAACACCTAAATAAACATATTCTTTAACTAGTTCCATATTTTCACATGTACACGTTGCAGGAATACCATTGTGTAAGCAATCTGATGTATGTGTCTTTATTTCAGGTGTAATATATACCTTAACATTAGGGGATCTTATATGTAACAATTTAGTTTTTTTGGCATTTATGACTAAGCCAGAGTCATGAGACCACTTTAAGAGTTCAATGTAGTATTTTTGTAAAAGATCTATACAAGTTTGCAAATCACTGCCAAAAATCACTAAAGCAGTATCATCCGCGTATACAAAGTACTTTACATGTCTAAAAATTAATTTAATAAAAGATACATATATAATATACAGAATTGGACCTAATATGGAACCTTGAGGAACGCCGGCAAAAACTTCTTTTTTTTACTTAAAGAGTTTAAGAGTTTTAATTTCATGCATCAGTTGTTTAAGTAATTTTCAAAAAGTTTTAGTAGTTTTCCTCGTATTCCTATAATATCTAGTATTTTAAGTAATTTACCATGATCAATAGTATCAAAAGCTTTCGAATAATCTATAAATAAGACTAATGTATGTTTTTTACAGTTTAATTCATTACTTATGGCAAATTTTTGAAGCAGCAATTCTGTAATCTTTTTTTTTGGAAACCGTATTGATTAGTATCTATTATAGAAAAATCTTCTAAATATTTTATTAATTTTATTTGAATATATTTTTCAAGAATTTTTTCTAGAGATGGCAAGATACTAATTGGTCTGTAGTTACCCAATACAGTGTGGTCACCTCCCTTATATACAGGTTTTATGATACTACATTTTAAGTCATCGGGGATTTTTGCTTGAAATAAGATTCTGTTAATTAAAATTCTGTTAAAATATAAAATGGGTTATAATTGGACCTAGGATTAAAATATGTTTTTTAATATCGCTCATTCTGATACTATCAATTCCTGGAGAAGAACTCTTCATTTGTCTAACAATGGTTTCTATATCCGCCGCTGTTGCCCTCGGTAGGTATATGCTTTGAGGCATCGCCTCTGGTTCAAATTTAGTTGTCTTATGGTTGCACTTATGTAACATATTGTAAACACTTTCAGAGAAATAATCAACAAAATCATTTATTAAACCTTCTTTTGTTCGACCTTTCATCAGATATTTAGAAGCATTTTCATCACAGTCATTTTTACATTTAGTTCCTAAAATTTTATTACACTCCTCCCATGTTTTTTTTTGAGTCTTGAAAATAGTTTTTAAATTTATCATTATAGTAAGAAGTTTTTAATTTAACTAATAATTTATTTAACACATTTCTAAAACATTTATATTCTTTCTCGTAATATTTGTTTGTTGGAGAATTTTTCCAGCGTTTATATAAATTATCTCTTTTTTTAATTTTACATAAAACATCGGAAGATATCCAATCGTTTTTCGCATAAGGCCGGGTTTTGGATTTTTTACTTATCACAATTGTGCTTTTTTTATACAAGTCATCAAAATAATTCTGAAATTTTGAGTAAATAATAGAACAGTCATTTTCTTCTAAAAGTGAATTCCAATCATAATTTTGGATATTATTGTCGATATGTCTCTGCGAAAGAATCGTTACATTTTCAGTTTTGTTCAAGTTTACTTGTTCTATAGAATCTAACTGAACATTAATAGCCGTGGTGTGGTGATCAGCAATGTTATAATCACATACGCATGAGGAAATTGAACTCACACCTGTGAGAGCTCCAGCGGATTGTCTTCCGCTAATCCTTACAAAAAAATGATCGATACACGAGCTGTTTATTTTCTGTTGAACTATCACTTCTCTTGTTACATCATCTATACATTTTATTAAATAATTATTTGCAAGGATATTTTCATAAGTTATTATGACTGAATCATTTCTATTTAATAAGTTTAAATTGATGTCACCAAAATATATGACACTTTCATTTGGGTCAATATTATTTTTAAACACAGAAGATATTTCAGACAAAAATGCTTGTTTATTGAGATTCGGAGGTCGGTATATAGCTAAAAGATTTAAATTTTTGTTATTTTTAAATGTCAATTTTCCAAAAACGTTTTCAAAATATATTGTGTCTATAAATATTTGCGAGAAGGTGAGATTATTTCTTACATATAACAAGATACCTCCACCGGATTTGTAACTTCTGCAATAGTGATATGAATTAAATCCGGGAATTTCATATAAACCAACATGTTCTGAACGTATTGCTGTTTCACAAAGCATAAGTATGTCAATGTGATTTATACAGTTTTTAAAATAAGCATGAAAGAGATCCCAATACTTGCAAATTGACCTAATGTTTAGTTCTACACAAGTTAGATTATTTGTTTCACATTTTCTTGTAGTCTGCATTTGAATCCATTCATGCAAATTATTAACTTTACAATAATTTACATCTCTTTCATCATCAATATAACTAAAAGACATTTTTTATTTGAAAATATACACCTGAAATCCTACCATCAGTATGTTTAGAGTGTTATAGGCGTGAAAAATAAAAATAAACAATTATTTTTATAAGAGAGTAACATGTAACAATGTTATCAATATAAAGTGAATTTGTTTTAGTTATACAGTTTGATATATACATTAAAAGCCTTACATTCATTTGCTGCCAACAACAGTATAGTGAGAGTATACATATCACATACACATGTAAATTAAATTGATTATCTTCATTAATGTTAATTATCAAAATACTAAAATATAACAAAAGATTCTTATATTTAAAATATATTGTTGCATATTTTTTGATATGATAAAATTAATATTCAATATTTTGTTCAGCAATTGCGAGCATTTTTTTATATACCTTACAGTTGTTTTTGTCATTTGCTCTATGATTAACTGGAAATGACATTTTATATTTTTCATTTTGAATGCAACAGTTTTTGCAATTTGGTTGTTTATCCTTGTTCCCGCAATCACTGTATGAGTGATCGAGACCGCAGTGACTGCAAACAGGCTTTTCGTCCTTCTCTCTTTGCAGACATCTTGCAGTACCATGTCCGAAGCGTAAACAGTGGTAACATTGCATGACCGGATTTGCGTCTTCAAAAAAGATTCTTTGGTATCCGATTTTAATTTTATCTTTGTTAATGATTATTCTCCGGGTTTCGCTATCTACTTCGACCACATAGTTAGATGTGTCATTAAATTTATTTTTAATTATTTTCTTGATGTTGAAGACAGGTTTCTGTTCTTTGTTTTGCGACAAAATTTTAAATTCTTCATTTTGTTCAATGATGTCACAAGTGAAGTCTTCTTTATCGTAATCATTAAATATTCCCTTGAAAATTAAAGTAGGTTTTTTTTTGATAATGTTTTAGTATCGATATCATTTATTACGTTTGAGATCTCCATTTGTAATTTATGTGCTTCCTCTTTTTTTAAACACTCAATGATGATTGTGTTTCGAGATATTTTTTTGATGCCTTCAATACATATTCCCAGTTTACTAATTTTAATATGTTTTTGAATTTTTTTTAGTATTGAGTCAGAAGTGTCATTGTTTGTTTTAGGACTAATCATTAGACAATATTTATTTTTTAAATTTTTTTGTTTATTTTGAGGGTAAGCATATGTTTTATCTCTATTAGCGATTTCTGTTTTATTTTTTTCTTCTGACATTTCAATTGCCAGGTGACCTAATAACGATAGTATATTCGTTGCTTTATTCGTCACAATAATTTGTTGATCTTTACTGAATTTTTTGTTGGGATCTTGCACTGCGAAAAGTAGTTCATTAACTACCTCCTTTGCTTCTTCCATAAATTTTTGAAGATTGGCCATATTTATTTTTTTGCCACACTAACTCCACTTTACACTTTTAAATCAGTAGTATTGCACAAATATTATTATCACCAGTTTGACAGTTTCAGAATGTCAAATATTTACTTATTTTTAACTGTTTTTTGTAGAAGATATATTAGGAACTGATTATTATTTTTAATGCCAAGTAATGTAATGCCAGTGCGCACTTTTTTAATTTAAATATTAGCTTCAGTCTTTGTTTTCGCCAAATATATTTACTTTGCGGAGCACTTAAATTGGGAGCAAAAAATTATGCAGCCTTTCACTGTAACTGTAACTTTATGTTCGTTCTTATTATTCCGTCATTCGTGTTAAAGAGCTGTTTTGAGCCCTTATTATATTTATATTTCTCACTTAACTCCAGAATATTCCCAGAATTGTGGAAGATCTCCAAAGTTACGCCGTTAGATGAAACTGGTGATAATGCTTCAGTCTATAATTACTGACCAGTGGCGATCCTATCCTCTCCGGCCAAGTTGTTTGAACTAATAATCCATAAATGCATAATGCATTTATACCCAAGTTGAACCCTTTATTTATACCCAAGTTGACCAGCAATACGGTTTTAGGTCTGGCAAATCTATCATGTCTAATCTAATGGTTTTAACGGAGTACATTTCTCAAGCTTTTGATAGTTATAAATCTAATTGATAGTAATAAATTTTTAATGTAGAACAGTTTATTTTGCAGTTATTTTTTTTATCTTTAGAATAGTCATGTATAATTATATCAAAATTTACCGGAACGTCCTTTGATTTTATTGCAAATGGTATAACGTGAGTTTTTTCACTATTAAGAGATAGTAGATTTATGACAAACCAGTGTTTAGGTAAGTATGTTTATGTCTTCTGTTGCTTTTGTTTGACTACTTCCCATGTGATTCCACTTTCAATAAGTACTGTATCGTCGGCATAAGAGGTTATACTACCATGAAGTGACTGTGAGAATATCCCGTTTACATATAAGATGAATAATATAGGACCTAGCACAGTACCTTGTGGAATTCCATATTCAGATGTCTCTTCGTCGCTATGAATTTTATTTATTTTGACACATTGAGGGCGATTTTTTAAGTAGCTTTTTATCCAATTTGCTACGTTTTCATTAATGTTTAAATTATATAATTTTTTCATAAGTTTTTTATGATATATGCTGTCAAACGCTTTTCTCAGATCTATAAAAATACCTATACATTTTTTGCTCGTATCATGGTTTTTATATATGCGTGATGTGACATTTACAATCGCGTCTTGTGTGCTGCGCGCTTTTCGGAATCCGTATTGATTGTCGTGAAGTATTTTGTTATTTTCAATAAATTCCGTGAGTTGAGATTTTACGATTTTTTCAAATATTTTGCCAATATTTGAAATGAGGGAAATTGGTCGATAGTTAGTTATATTTTGTGCGTTTCCACTTTTGAATATAGGTGAGATAATTGTCCTCTTATAATTAGACGGAAATATTCCATTTTTTAAACTTAAATTAATTAGGTGAGAAGGGACATTAATAGCACGATGTATCATTGATGCTCGGGGTTTCGTCATTAGGTTCTGGTTTTATCACGTGGCTTTTAGTAGATTTTAACATATTTACAGTTATGTTGTCAAAACCCGGTGACGACCCTCCTTTCATATTTTCAATAATGTTTAGAATATCTACTTCCTTGATCATTTTAAATTAGGACAGTAAGTTTACACTTTGTATATCTTCAATAATTGGTTGAGTTGTCACTCCCTTTATTACATTAATTTTTTTAGCGAGGTTTTGTCCAACTTTCGCGAAGAAGGAGTTTAATATATCAGCACATTTTTAGGGTTTTCCTCTGCATTTATTTTTACATTCATGTCATTTTCATATTCAATTACCTTGATTGAATGTTTTTGTTTATTGTTATCTATTGCACAGTTAATTGTTTGCCAGATTATTTTTGGATTGTTTTCAGAACTTATTATTTTATGTTTGTAATATTCTTTTTTATTAATTTTTATTAAACGTGTCAATTTATTTTTATATTTTTTGTAATTAAATTCTATTTTTTTGTCGTTTGGGAATTTTATTGTTTTTTTTGTAAAGCTTACCCTTTTCTTTAATTGAATTTAATAAACCGGGAGTGATCCATGGTTTCAAGTATTTATTTTTATCTAAATTACGATATGGAATTTCTGTTTTTGAGTTTCCTACGTGCTTGGATATGACTGTTTATCTTACAAATTTATTGCTACCAGCGGTGTGCCGCAAGGTTCGCACCTGTGACCTTTATTATTTATTCTATTCATTGTTAGCTGGCGATGTTGGCGGCCAGTGTTAGCTGCGCGACAAAGGGACACCAGTGTTAGTTATCGCAAAAAAGCCCCAAGTTATGTGCCAGTGTTGGCCTCAAAAATAACCATGTGGGCAACAAGGTAATTCAGTGGCCATACAAACCTATGTCCGGAGTCGGACACCATGGAAGAGGTCCCTTTTGGTCTAGCTCAGTTGGGCGGGAACATGATCTTTCCACAAGGCGGAAGGTTTCGGCAGCAGCTTCAAAACTACAGAGTCCGGAGTGACGCCCTTGAGCATGTAGGGTTAGATTTCTCAACAATTAAAAGCGACAGAGTTCAACTTTTAGGGTTTATTTGTTATAAAAAGGGACATGAGCAAATATAATCGATACAACAGAACAAACAAGTTAGGAGTACAATTGACCTAGGCTAAGCAGGAATAATCTCTCTCTCTGGCCTGTAATCCCGGGGTACACACGGAGGAATAAACACTACAGCACATAATGGTTAGTTATGGTGGGCTTACTTGATGCGTGGGGCGTGGGCCGCGGGGTTCTCCAAAGAACGTCCTCGGGGCCATCATCAGGTCTCCAATAGCACTTATGTGACAGCGAAAGAAGTGATTAACTTTATACTCGGTATTATAAAGATTGGATTCGTATTAAAACGCAAACCAGGCTATCGGCCAGCATGGCGGTGGCCGCGTCTAGAATGCACCGCTTGGCGACCGTGCGCGTGTGCAAGCTTGCAAGTGGTCGCGGAAGGAATCAGAATGGCCGCCCGCTTTACACACAAGTTTGTTAAAGAATTGGCTGACTTTACACACTGAATGTAACATTTTGAACAGATAGATTTTAACAAGCCACAGTTCGACAGCCCACGAGGCGTGTGTACGCCTCAGGCAGACCGTTGAAAGGTCCGGTCGGTGTTTCAACCTGTCACTAGGTACGTAATGCCCGCTCGGCACGCATGAAGTCGTTGGCGGCTTTCCTCCGTGGCCCGAGACTTCATGCGCGGCGTGGCTGCGCAGAATCGCGCGCCGCTCAGCGCCATCTCTGGGTATTAATTGCAATAGAGAAGTCCAGTACATTTTTTTATTATTTTTTTTACGAAAAATGACCTTCTGACTTAAATTACTGCATATTTTTTTTTTTTTTTAGAGTTAGTTCTAATAGTTAAAATAATTTTCAAAGTTTTAATTTTTGGAGATCCCTCGAAAACACCCATATCTATGATGAATTTTGTGACGTCATCTACTAAAATAACGATTCACGTATTTTATGATTTTTATGTTGGTTTTCTTGAATCTCACATAGATTTGCGCAGGCGCGCGGCCATCTTGTTTATTATAACGCGTTGATTGGTTAATGGCTTATTTATTGCAAATGGCGAAATCAAATTCTTTGCAAAACAATGAATGTCGTTGATGAATTTTACTTGCAGTTTTATGTTTTTGATGATAATTTTTGTTTAAATGATTAATTCACTGTGATATTAGTGTAATTGAGCATAAGTACCAATGCTGCCTTTACTTTTTTTCAGTTTTAGTCCTTAAATAATGTTTTGTTGGTGATTTAGTTTCGTTAACGATAGGTTTTTAGCTTACTGACATTACATAATCAAAGGTTACTTCTGAAAAAAAAATTTATGACTTTTCCGCGTGAATTTAATAAAACTTCCATAAAAATAATATTATTTAATAATGTTAAAGCCTTATGCATGTGTAAATAAATACAAATTCGAGAAATCAACGCATTAATTGCGTAATACCGAGTCCAAGATGTCGGATTTTTTCAGTTATTTTTTCGGAATTATTATAATATTTTTTTATCGTTTTTAATTGTATGAACGAGATAAAAAGTGAAGTGACAGTTTTATTCCAAATTCATAAAGTAAGAGGACTGTATTTTTTAAATTTTGAATTTTCCTAAATTTTTCGACCATTTAATAGAATATGTTTACAGTCAGCTGTTTTTTTTTTTAATTTTTTCATTTTGAAACTTAAAATTCTGCATTTTTCAAACACAATCGTGTATGTTAGATACAAAAAGCTAAAAGGCAATTCTATTAAGTTTCTATAAAGGTATATATGCTTTTACGACATCTTCAAAAATAAGAAATATATAGAACATTCGCTTGTGTCATACCTAAATTCCCATATAAATGACCCAAATGAATTACAGTAAATCATCAGTGAATCTTCCATCGTGACGTCACCATGACAGCATTACACAGCATACCAACTTAACGCTGTGTTTTAACGAGAATATTAAAAATGCACTTTTTAATATTTTTTTAAAAACTGTACGTTTAATATTATTAAATAAAAGTTATATATTCAGAATCAGCGTTTATTGGTCTATATGGACATATTTTTTTAAAGCCATAATATTTTTCACTGGAGTTCCTTATTGAGGCGGCGACTTTGAACACTGCTTTTTTTTTTTTTATTTATTTTATATATTCAATAATTTTATTATTAAATTAATAAAAACAGTTTATTTATAAACAAGTTCTGCTGGTAATTATTATTACGCGTGACAGCTGTTTCGCCTTCTGAGGGCATTATCAAACTGTTTGATAATGCCCTCAGAAGGCGAAACAGCTGTCACGCGTAATAATAATTACCAGCAGAACTTGTTTATAAATAAACTGTTTTTATTAATTTAATAATAAAATTATTGAATATATAAAATAAATAAAAATTAAAATGGAGTTCTACAAATTAAACTTGATAACAATAAATAAATTGAACACTGCTATCGCATACCGTTACATCATCATTAGCACCAATGACGTAACTAGCATTTTTAACGGTGTCGAAGTTTTACTCTTTGCTGACGATATGAAACTGTTTAAAATCATTAATGATGTGCACGAGTGCATAATCTTGCAAGGGAACCTCAATAACTTTTTCAAATGGTGTTCAGGTAATAAACTTCAGCTAAATATTAACAAATGCCAAATGAGGTTCTACAAAATTAAATGTTCAATAATATACAATTATGCACTCTGTAATGTAGACTTAATCTATGTAGTCGAAATACTTGACCTAGGCATAATTTTTAACCAGAAACTCTGCTTTGTGTCTCATATAACGTATATAGCCAATAGGGAAATGAAAATGTTAGGTTTTATTTTGGATTTCCAAAGACTTTAAAAATATTCACACATTAAAAATTCTGTTCACATCTCTCGTTATAAGAATTCTAGAATATAACTCTTCAATTTGGTCACCTGTCTATAATAATCACATTAATATCATTGAAAGAGTCCAACGCAAATTTTTGAGGTGTATTAATTTTAGACTTTGAATTCCTTTAGAATCCATAAATTATGACTTTTTATTACATTCATTGAAACTGTTGAAGTTCAGTGCCAGAAGAAAATTTTTTGATCTAATATTTTTATATAAAATTGTAAATCATCAGTTGGATAGCCCTGATATATTGAAGCTGATTCACTTTCATGTACCTTCCATTTAATCAAGGTTCCCTAATATGTATTATTGTGACAATTATACGTCAGTCTCAGGCCACAATTCTGTTATAAATATAATACTCACCTTCGGTAATTTTTATGCCAATGTTGCTGATATTTTCAATATTTAATTATTAAAATGGAAGGCTCTACTGATGAAACATTTCAGTCGTGTGTATTGTAACGAGGTCACTTCATAACAGGTTTTTTCATTTTATTGTTTCTTTTTAATGCTTTCATAAGTTGTTAGTAATTTATTTTCTTTTCTATTGTTAAGTTAAATTTAACAAAAATAATAATATACATAATCTTTCTCTACTGTACTACGACTGTTTAAAAAATATTAAATAAACACATGTTTGTAAATGGCACTTTGTGCCGTAAATTTAAATAAATAACGCAGGACAACGAAGACCCAGTAGAAGTAAGAAAGCACATCACAGCCGCTAACAATACTTCCTTTGCGTTGTTGCCAGGGTTCAAATCCCCCAACGTCCATAGGAAAACCTTATATACAACAATTATTAGAACGTTATTGACCTATGGATGTGAGGCGAGAAAACTGACAGCAAAATCTGCGGAACAGCTGAACAACTTCTAAAGAAAGGTACTTACTTCGAACAATCTTAGGAGCGGTGCGAGAGGGAGAGGCATGAGAGGCAGAGAGAGAATCCGCCACAATAAAGCTCTATGATATTTACCAAGCCCCTAGACTCTCTATCTATCTAAGGCTCCAAAGACTAAGATGGGCTGGACATGTGCATCGAATGCCAAGCACACGAGTACCGAAGAAGGTTCTAACAGGACACCCGGGAGGTAAACGAAAGGCGGGCAGACCTAGGCTGAGATGGGAGGACGATATCAAGAAGGATGCAAGAGGACTACTCCATGTCGCAGATTGGAAGACGACGCGGACGGCCCAGGACAGAGGGCGGTGGAGGCTTATGTTGAAGGAGGCCAAGGGTCAAAATGGGTTGAAGTGCCATTGAAGAGGAAGAAGACCTACTGGGGATACCACAATAAAAAATGCGCCATTTTCTCTACCTCATGGTGGTGTGGAAATGAGTTCACAAAATTATTATAACTATGTAATGAATAGCCCGAAAAAATAACAAAATTGTGAATTTCACTATTTTTTAGTAAAATATTCACATTTCCACCACTGTAACTCGAACCGATTAGACTGACAAAAAAATTGTGATACAACAAATTTTTTTAATTTTACCTTCTTTAAGTTTGTCTTAAACGATTTGGTTGTAAGATCAACCATTGCACAATTATTTTGAAAATAAAAACAAATTTTGGCGCCTTCAATTCAAGATGGCGGCTCGAGCTCGACCCCCCAAGGTCGAAAACTTTTTTTTCTTCTTTAGAGTCCTAATCTAAACAATATATATCAAAATTGCTACTACACGACCTTTTGCAAGGTAAAACTCCCCACTGACTGGACTATAATACCTACTGTTGATAATTTTGAATATGCAAATGAGATATTTTGTACTTTTTTCTAAAGAAATGTTTAATATAATTTATGTTGATATGAAGTTATTTACTCACCGGTGAAAAGATATCCCACTTCCTTTGCAGTACCGATTCGTACAATTATATGACGAGCACGAAAAATTAATATTAGTATAAAGCCGAACAGAGTCAAACTTCAAATAGACGGCTGCTGGCCGCTTCTTTTGTGAGTTCCGGTGGACCGCGCGAAATTCGCTACGGCAAAGAAAATCATCCATCCAGTTATTATATACATCTATGGTCGGAGGATATCAAGCGGCTTGATGGCAAGCACATACATTTATTGTCTATGGTGGCTTGTCACAACGGCTTGACGCGCGAATCGGACCGTTGTGGCAAGCCTTTGTCTATGCCTTCGTGTGATTTCTTGCGAGAGACATTTAAAGCTCCGTTACCGGCCCCAAAAAGAAGAAGACGGAGAGATACGAAATTACGAATGTTAGAGGAAAGCGCTAACATTTACAGCGCCAAAATCAATGCAAAAATTGCGAAAATCTTTAATAAAACACGATTTGTTTAAAATAGAGCAAAAATCTCTTGAGAGCTGTCTAAAACAGTATTCATTGAAACACTGTCAATTTTTTCATACATATAACTTATAAAATAACGAAAAAAGACTTGAAAATAAAAAAATTTGGAGCATATTTTGCGATTTTTTTCTATCGAGGGAATTTCATATAATTTGCGTTTCGGCGTGGGGAATGTATAGATATTATCTTCAAAAATAACATAATTTTTTTAAGAGCTTACAAACTTCAAATGTTTAAGGGAGGTTTGCAAGAAATCGGTAGAAATTTGGATAGCGGCCTCTTAAGTTACGGTCAAATGCAGCGTTAAAAGCGCGAGCACTTATCTGTTGAACCGCGAGCGCTTATGTGTTGTGCCGACATTCTACGCTATAAAATAGTTATTCATATGGTAGGAGGGGGATCAGTTGAATTGTTTATTTATGGTTGAATTAGAGAACCGCCGCGAAATGTCATTTCTTTGTACTGGATCTTTCAACTTGACAGCTAGTAGTTGTTAGTCGAAGTATGCTACTGTTAAATATGACTGAATCGGATAGGGACACATTCGCTCAGTTGTTAGAGTTGCGTCCCGGAAAGGCGAAGGTCCTGTGTTCGAGTTTTTTTTCTTTTTTCAAATTTTTGATTGAGTTTCGCTATTACTCGTATCTTATATATTTGTTCGTTCCAGAATGCGATTTTTTATATTTAGTCTTAAGCAAAATTATTATTCAAGTTATTTTAGTTACACGTAGTTTCTCTTTTTCAAATATGCAAATAATAATATTATCCCAAAGGTCCCAACCTTGGGAAATAATATTATTTTGCCTGGTATCGTATCAATACATTGCTTTACCGATTTGGAAGAAAAAGTGTATTATTAAAAAAAAAATTAAGTAGGTATTTGTACATTTCAAATAGGACCCTCAAATTAATAGCACCTACATATAACTAAATATGGTACCTTTCCCCAAGGGAAAGTGTTTGCTGTCGGTCTTTTATGGCCCAAACTAAGAGAAACTTTAATAATACTAAAATTTGCAATATTTGTCTGACCTTAAGTGTTTTAGATGTAGTTTTATTGATGGCCCTTTTTGGCCGACTTTTGGGCAATTGTTTTATTGCTAGATTTTAAAATCCTAATTCCGAGAACATTTTCAAATCTCAGTTCCTACCATTTTTGTACCATTTGTATTTGTGTGTTTTACTTTAAATATGGCGATGTTTTTAACAAGAGTTATGGCCGTTATACACCACACCTTTTTTCAGCCCGATTCCAATTAGAGACAAAAGTCAACATTTTTCGATTTACGCGATCGCTATTTTCACGTCTATTTTCATATCTAGGATTTCAATTGTCATCACTGCAAACAACACACGAACCATACTGTTTGTTGTGATGCCTACTGAAATCGTAGATATGAAAATAGAGATGAAAACAGCGATCGCGTAAAGCGAAAAATGTTGACTTTTGTCTCCAATTGGAATCGGGCTGAAAAAAGGTGTCGTGTATAACGGCCATTAGTGTTGTTGTTACGGTGGAACTGGAAGGAACATGAGGTGTACCTTCAGTTGAGTATGGAAAAACTGACAGAAATATCGAGGAAAGTAGACCTTCGATATTTGTCTGCGGTGTGGTCGTGGAGACCACCCGAGCAAAGGGTAAATACACCCTTTTGTAGTATTTGTATTTTATTGCATTAAATAAATTGTGCTAAAGAAGAAGAAAAAATGTTTTCCTGCAAACTCCATTCTGTTGTGTTCGTACCACGATAGTAAGAAACAATATTGTCTTCATTAATTAAAAATTATGAATATAACCCATCACAATTGGAATTTATTTGCCAGTTGCAAAGGGTAACAAAAAAATCATTCAGCTATAGTAAAGTGAAGAGTTATAAAAACTATTTATTTTTTATGACAATGCCATTTATTGTATTATTTTATATATCACCTATTACAGAAATTATTATTTTTAGATTTTCATACACCAAAGATCGTGGGGTGGATTTTGTCTACAAAAAGAGCTACATAACTACCTTCAAAATTTCTTTATTGCACCCCCGAAATACAGGTTTGCCTATAAGCCAGACCACTTCAGCCCAGGCCAGGACACTGAATCAAGCTGGCCTCTTATTTCAATAAGAGTGAGGCTTTAATGTCAAACAATGTTATCGATAACAATCTAAAAAATAATTCTAGGTGTAAAGGACATGCTGACCGTGGGACCATGTCAGCACTTATGACATGGTCACAACAGGTAGCACGAACCCAAGGAGAACTCTGGCTAGCAGAGCACTCGGTTCTGCTAAGGCGGCCTAGCGGGAACTAGCTCTCCGGGCTCGGTTCCCAATTACAAATATGTGTTTTATAGCTTTGTAAAACTCCCACTTTCTGTTACGGGAGTATTTGTAATTATTGTATGTAAATAAATAAATCTTAAGAACGGGGGTAGAAGAGGGAAGCAAGCACGTAGAGAGGTTTACAAAGAGAAAGCGTGCCGGCAGTACGTCTTTGGGTACTGCCCGGGCGCTTTCACTTTGACACGAATTCCAGGAATAGTGCCTGAGATAATGGCAGCGGTAACTTGAACCGCTTTCAACCTATAAAACTGGCCACAAACCTTCACAAGCCAGATCACCAGCAACCGTCACCTAGTCTACACCTCTCTGCTTGCCCGCTGAACCCAACTTCGACCCTGCCTCTAATCGCCTTCTTTCTATTCTGACCATCACCTCACCGTAGACCACGGACTATCCTACCTCTCTCTGGACCAGACACGGCAAAGAAAAAGGAAGGAGCCTCTCGATCATATAGGACCAGCTCTATAGCGTCAAAAGAAGCTACGCTCTCCCCTCACACGTGGTGAAAGGTGCGACATCTTGCGCTTCCCTGGATTGGAACCTCCAGCCTATTTACAGTACTTATGTGTCTGGCACACTTAAGTCTGGTACGCAAGGTCTTAAATTCGATTGACATTTTATACAAAAAACATAGCAAAAATTGCAATGGTATCGATATTACCTAAATGACATTAATGGACACTCTTGGAAACTAATTTAAAACACCTACAATGAATACGAAATTCTATAGTTAAATTACTAGTCCAAAAGCATATTTTCTCACAGAGACGAAACATATCATTGTTGTATTGGAATTTAACTATTATGGTACAAAATATTGATTCAGCAAATATCTGAATCTGATTATAAGCGGAAAGTGGAACATGAACATAATACTAGGTTCACAAAGAATGAAGGAATGCTTATCCAAAAATAGAACAGTAACTACGGAAAGCGAACCCTGGAATATAACGTGCCAAAAATGTTTAACATGTTACCAAGTACCTCATATAAAAAATTGCGATTCTACAAATAGATTAAAATATTTGCTGAAACAATAGTTACTACATAAGTAGAGAATGTCTATATTAAGTCATGTGTGTTAATTGTGACAATCTGTATAGTTATAGTAATAATATTATGTATGTATACTTAAATTGTAATTGAAGATTAAAATCCTGACAAACTGCTTAATTGCGGTTTAACGTGATGGTACCTTGAAAAACAATTTTTAAAAAGTCATCAAACTATTGGTATGTTTTTCTGTAGATAATGTTTGAATTTAAACCCACGTAAGATCCTTCTTGAGAATGGCTAGTAAGATTCTTATATAGAAGGATCTTACATTTATGAATAGGAGGCCAACTTGATTCAATGTCCTGACCTACCTGGTTTGAGATGGTTTTTCAATAGGGGCTTGTGTTGAATAATTTATAAATGCAAAGCGTAAAGAAATTGTTCTTTACCGTCACACAATCATCGATATTATAAATATAACTTTTTTACAAATTATCAACATATTTACATATAGTTATGAAGTTCTCGGAGCTGAAGACTTTTCCCTTATTAACATAATATATGTGTACAGCGATGGCAAGGCGCCCCTCAGAGCAACGACCAGTTTAGGAAGCAGCGGAGCTACCACCAAATCTGACTTTTCCATGACGACAGCCTGGAGGGTCCTCTGGGCCACAATCTGTGGTGATAGTCCACTTGCGGATCTTTCGTCCATAACTGTAAAAAATAAAATCAGATACTAGACATAAAATTTATTTGAAGTTAAGCCCTCAGTATCGCCCTGGGGAAAGACTCACTGGCTCTAGATGGGAGTAGCCGGGGCTAAATCCATTTCAAGCAACGTTTCAATTCTGAATGGTGATCAGCAGTGGCGGCTCGAGCACTTCTTTAGTGGTGGGGATCGACTTTTTTACGTACCGGAACCTCATCACCCGTAGAATATTATTATTATTATTATATATTATTAAATTTCTCAAAAAAAAATTTTTGATGGTCTAATCATGCTAGTCGAATATATTTAACACAAAATAATATAAAATGTCTATAGAAATATGCCAATTTACAATGAAATATAATAAAAATAAACCTTTACCTTGCGAGATTATTATCAAACTAATTGGAACGCGAGCGATTCCCGCCCGTAACTTCGCAAACAAATGGTTCTATGGGGATCCAAAGGATTGTCCCCGCAGATGCTTGAACTCACATACTACTGCGCATGCGCAGTTGCATACGATCGCGAAACAACGCAAGGAAAGTATGGGGACATTTCGGATTGTCCCCCAAGTGCGCAGTAATTCTGCGCACTGAGAAATAGACCTGCTTTTTTTGCGCCGTACATTGTTCGCTGTACGCGCGTAGGGCACGGACGTACAAAATATATGGACATGCCATTACGTGTTAAAAAACGTGTTATTAGCCCCTCCCATTGGAACCATTTTTCGGAACCGGCTGGGCGTGTCCGGACCAATGTCGTGCTCTCATCGTACATTTTACGCGCGGACGCTGTATGTCTATGAAACACATACTTAGACAATGAAGAAGACTTGGCGAATCACAAGTCTCTTTCCTCTCTTCGCCCCGCCATAGTTGGTTTTTACCCCTCATCTGTAAGTTCTCGTCTAGTTATTTGTATGTCTATGGCGTAGGGTCTTATTAAAATCATCCGGAATAATTGTTTGTATTTTATTTCTGCTAATGTTAATTACTTTTATGTTTAAAGAATTCATTCATTTTGGCGGCATCGAATGTTATTTCCTTTAGTAGATTTTGAGTGTAACTGGTGGGGACTGTCCCCATTGTCCCCCTGTAAAGAACCGCCACTGGTGATCAGAGTGATACGAGTATATTCCACTCTGGGAAGTATATTTCGTGTTGGTTTCACACTTACAGCCATATTTTGCTCCGTCCTCCGTCAAGGCATTCAATGACAGCGGGGTGTTGACGTACGTGGGTGACACCACTGTGACTTTGATGTTGTGCTTGTGCACCTCGCAGCGGAGCGTATCAGCAAAGGACTGGATGGCGTGCTTGGACGCTCCGTAGGCAGATCTGAACGGGAGAGACAGCTTCCCTTGCACGGAGCTCATGTAGACCAGATGGCCGGATTTTCGCTCTATCATGTGCTTTATGACAGCTGAAAAAAAAGAAATATATTAGATTTATTAAGAGCGAACGCGGTCACTGAGAAATTTCAGCAAAAGGTATTTTTTTTTTTTTTTTTTTATTTATTTGTATACGCCTTGATGGCTTTTACATGTAAGGTAAATTGTACATGAGCATTATAACAAGAATATAACATCACAACAAGAACAAAACAAATGAAATAATAAACAGAGTGTATGAGGCATATGTAGGCACAACACAAGTAGGTCTGACTATTCGATAAGTGAATTGTACAAAGGAGTTCAACCAGCGGATTCGTATTTGGGCTCAGGCTACAGTAGATTTAGCATTTATTGTCACAATATTACACAAAACATGATTACAAACATACTCGAATCTTACTGTTTGGCAGTGGTGTAAAACATTTTTTAGCGATTAATATAAAAGTTGGTAATTTTCCTGTAATTAATTTTTTTTTGCTATTATAAATGCACGTCAGTTTGTTATTATAACACACAAAATAAATTTTTAAAAACTATTTCTATTGCCCTCTGTTCCACGGTCAGTCACCATGCAATGATGTGTGGGTGTGCGTAGCTCGCATCCTTTTCCGTCTAGGCAAAACTGCCAGTCAAATTAATATTATTATTCCTTTGCCGGTCGGTCACAGGACTTCCTCAGATTTTAATTTATCTACGACAAATTTGTTAAAAACTTAAATAGGTCGTTTGTAATTTGAATTTATGCCCACAAAAAATTATATGTTTTATTTTATATTTTATCATATTTCCGTAGTAAATTAAATACAACCAATAATGAATACTTTTCAAACCTGTTTAGTTTCATATTAAAGTGGAAGAGACTCTGGGAAAAATATCAGTGCTCCCAAGTGGTTGGAATAGGGAAATACCACAGAAATGCCACGATGCCATATGGGACTCTTCATTTAAATACATAAATTACCTTTGGTGAGAGCAATCTGTGCGAAGTAATTGACGTGCATGATTTTGATGTCCACGTCGATGTTGGTTGTGGCGGCGAGGCCCCGGTAGCTGACACCGCCATTGTTGATGAGGATGTCAATGTGACCGAAGATTTCCAGGATCTTGGTCACGTGGCCCGACAGGCTGTTCAGGTCAGCCAGGTCCAGCTGAAGTACCACAGGCGGGTAGGTTGGCATTGTCTGCCAAAGGAAAAATGTAACTTTTTATTTTATTTATATATTTGGCAATAATGATTTAATATACAAATAAAATTACACCGGTTACATAAGTTTTTAACAATAAAAACAACTAAAAATTGACATTCGTCACCATAAAGAGAAAATGCTCTTGTGTTTGGTGAGGGAATTCTAGCTCAATTAGTAAATTAAAAGATCGTGTAAGTTAGTAATAACGGCTATTGTAAATAATAGATAAGTAAGGTTAGAAAATCATGTATAAATTAAAAAATAAAAATCATGGTAAGTTTAAAAAAAATAAATCATAACGAATTAATTTACCTAGAAATTTAGGAGGTAGAGGTTTAGTCAAAATAACATCTTTAAAAAATAATCAGGTAGAAATGCTAAGAAATTTTTTCCATAGGAAAGCTGATAGTTCAGAAATGCACAAAATAATTTGCAAGGCAGATAGAAATATTTCGCCATTAAATTTATACGACGAGAATGCCAGCATTCTTATAAATACCAACCAGGAATTATTAGATTCCTGGTCAAATAAAATTCTTCACGCAAAACACTTCAACTATCTCAACCAAACATAAGTTGACAAATTTTCGTCAAACAAATGGTTGAGTATTGGAGAGTTGAGCGCAGAAACAGAAGGCTTTATGCTTGCCATTCAAGATAGAGTCATTAATATTAAAAATTATAGGAAGCATATCATCAAAGATGCAAATCAAATTGATGATTTATGTAGAATTTTTTTTATTTTATTTTTTTTATTAAAAAGAAAGACAAACATTCCCGGGTTACGAATAACCCAAAAAGGTTTGAAAATCTCCTACTACCACCACAGAAAGCCGAAAATGTTGCTTGTGTTGTGATGGAGGACTTAGCCAGCCGATAAATCGAACATGCGACGTCCGGGTGGGACCCAAGCGCTATGCCCACTCAACCACTGACCGGTGTAAATGTTTGGCTTTTCCGGAAATTATGGAATATATTATATAGGGATGTTCTGTATTAGCGCCGTCCGAGTATACATTTAGGCACAATCAAGTTTTAAAAATAATTCACCAAAGTTTGGTAATTAAACATAACTTGATTGACTGCCGTAATGTACCATATTATGAATATGAACCAAATTCATTTTTAGAAAATGAATTTTATAAAATTTATTATGATAAAACTATTCAGAACAGACAGAACAATTAGTCGTAATAGACCCGATATAGTTTTACATGACAAAATTAAAAAAATAACTTATATCATTGATGTCGCTATTCCAAATTCTTAAAATATTCAGAAAACTGTTTCTGAAAAAATAAGAAAATATACAGATTTAGGAAATGAGATTAAAAGAATTTGGCATTCTCAGATTATAAAAATATTACCATTTGTTATTTCGGCTACTGGCATTATACCTAGCTCTCTCATTCAAAATTTAGGCGTATTAGATTTGTCAAGAAATTTGTATGTAAAAATGCAAAAGTCGGTCATTTTAAATACATGTAGGATTACGAAAGATTTTTTAAATATTTATATTGAGGGATCAGTAGGATTTATCGGACCAGTTAGGATTTCATCAGAGCCGAACCCTCTGATATGAAAATATCTGGAGTCGGTGAAATATTTTCCCATTATGTTTCTGGTGGATTGACGTATTGTTCTTGTATTGTTTTGTATTTATTATACTTATATAGTGCACTTACATTGCGCGAATTTACTAGATAATCATTTGTGGAAAAGTGTGTGGAAGGGTTTAGTCTTTCATTTGGGAAAGATTTAACCCGGACATAAAATCTGGAGCACAGTAAATTAAAAAATCATTATAAATTAATGAATCGTGTAAGTTAGTAACAAACATTATTTTAATTAGTAAGTAAAGGATATGTAAGAAAGAACGCAAGATTTATACAAGAGTAGACTTAAAGATATAGAAACTAAGAAATGATAGAGAATGAAGGAATGAATGATTTATATAATAACAGACTTTAAGATATAAAAAGTAAACATATTTGGGACTCTTATAGCAGTTTAAGGTAATTTTTTTTAATTTGGGCTTAAATTCCTGCATATTTTCGATAGTTTTTAATTTTAATGGGAGGTTGTTATAATAGATTATGCCTAGATAAAGATAGGAAATTTGAACGTGTTTAGTATTAAATTTTGGGATTTTAATACTTTTCTGGTATCAGTGCTCAGTGATGTATATAATTGTGTATTTCTTTGTAAATTTGAAGTATTGAATATTTTTTGTACATTTTGTCTATTGTAGGTACATTGAATATTGAAAAAAGAATTTAAGTAGAAAATTTAGACGGTTTTTTCAAGATTACCTTAATTATCAACCTTTGAACTATTTTGAGCGGATTTAAAATATTATCATATGTTCCTCCCCAGCCAATAATACCATATTGTAATATAGATTGAACAATTGCATAGGACACCCTTTCTAAGTTTTCTAAGCTAAGAATATTTCTAAGTCTAATAAATATATAAATACATTTCATAATCCTTTTGTCGAGTTCAGAAATATGTATTTTCCATTTAAAATGTTGATCTATAGATATATACACCAAGATATTTGATTTTGGGAGTTGGACTAACTATAGCACAATCTTGATTGCAGTTAGTTTTGTTACATTAACTTTGGTGTATTATGATGTTTAAATCTGATTCTAAATTGAATTCATTGATAGAGATGGGATAAATTTTGTTGTTTTAGTGTTTAAGAGGAAACCGGGTGGTGTTTTTTCCATACAAACGTATTCCTCATTTCCCTCTCTGAATTTTGACACTAGAGAAAATATTTTTTTTACATAATATGAATATTGACCGCAAGCGTGTCGGTACGTTTTGATTTTTTTGATAAGTTACTTTTTATAGGAGTTATAACCCTTCAAAAATTGTTAAAATTGCCTTTTTTTAACGCCATCAACAAACGTTCAGTATACAAATTAGACGATGTATTTTTAAAAAAAGCAAAAGGTACAGACATAGAATGTTTTCTTCCAATACATTTGGTAAAAAAAATCTTGGAAATTGGTTCAGTTTTGGAGTAGAAAAATGAGGACTGCAAAACCTCGATTTTGACAATTTTATTTGGGTATTATCAGGCTGAGGTGCATGTGTCCCTTTCTCTCAGTATTCGGGGGTGAGGGGGGGCGGAGAGGGTTTTGTTGAATACGTATACAGTCAACGAAGTGATGTGACATTCTCAATAATTATATCGATACACTAGTCCACTAGTGTTGTCATGTCCCGAGTTATCGATGTTTTTTTTAAATTATTTTTCTGTTTGGTGACTTATTTTGAGTGTGCCAATACTTACCGAGCTTATTTACTAAAGTTATTGTGACAAATTTAATTTGTTTACGTCAAATAAATTAATGGAAAAAAATTGAAAAAAAAACACCTGTTACAGACAGACCCCGAGATGATTCCGTTCCGTATTGCCGAGTTGGATATGGAACACAAAAATTAATTAAAATATTTTTTGATAACTTTTGAAGGTTGTACTCAACATAATATTATCCCTTTATAGGACACTTTTTTTAAGATACAACTACCGAACCAAAAAAAAACTTTTATATTTGACTAAATATATTGTTCTAGATTTTTTTTTCAAAAAAATTATATTTTACAAGAAAATGTGTGATGGTAAGTACATACACCACTGATCGTTTGATGGAATGCTGGTACAGCGTATGTTCAGTGGTACATGCATCTACCACATGTTGTTGAATCGATTATGTTATTATAATATCATATTATACAAATGAATATTGAAATCTATGTATAAGAGGCACCATATTGTTTATTGTGCTACATATTAGGTACATACACATAACTAGTTTAGTTTTTATTTAACTTTTTTAATACGTTATATTATTACAGAAAAATGCACTTTTGGGAATACCTCCTACATCACTTGACATTTTCAATCTTCTTCAATGATCTAATATTTTTTGTTTTTAAACGCTTTATTGTAAAAAAAATTACTGTTTAACATCTACACAATGAAATTAAAACAATTTATGGTCCAGACCTTTCCCTCGCCGGTAAATTTCTTGGTATGCGACCGTCAATTATTTCTGGTAAAAGGCATTGGTGGTAGAAATTTTCTAACAGTGGAACGATTTTTTGCCAGATTTCATCGTCCCTCTCAATTTTTTCATACAGCAAACCTTTTGGACTCCACACAACAAAATAACAATAATTACGACGAGTAATATGTAACTGGCCTTGTACTTGGTAGAAGTAATTATGATTCCGTTTTAATGTTAAAGAATGGTCTTCCAATTTACAGTAATCAATTATCTTTTGTGCAATTCCCTCTTCTGGTGACATATTTGCTATACTATAAGGGCATTTAATTTCAATTATAGAATCCTCACCGATAAGGCCATCCGGACTTGCCGCTAAAAAGTTTTTGGTTTTATCGATAAATAGCCCACAAGCGGATACCTGAAAACTTGTTTTTTTTGAAAATTGCTCTATTGCTAGGCTTTCATTTTCTTTTCCATAATTTGTGGCCATAGTTCCTTTGAATTGTGAGTACAGTAAAGAGTTTAGTACTCCCGTAACTGAAGTTTTTTGCCGAAGCTTATATATTTTTCCAAAGTTAGACGCCGTTATCCGCTTACGTCTTTCAATTGCCCACAGATTGTTATTGCTTTGGCCTACCGTATTCCGTTCGAGCTCTTCCTTATTGGTTGAAGATAATTCTTTGAGAAATTCTTCTTTTTTCGTTTCAAATATTTCAGGTGGCATATCTGGTTCTAATTCCAATTGACCATAATTTTCATCGGGCCCTGTAACTTTTTTTCTTTTTTCTGTCGTATTTTCATTATACTTTAGTTTTTTTTTTCGACACATTTGTTTATTCTCCTTCGAACGTCGTTTTCTCTCTATAAAGTGCTTCGTGTATTTGCCGGGACTGTGGCCTTGGATTTTCTTTTGTATTCTTGAATGGGTTGCCAATTCACTATTCCACGAAGTTACTGCTCCAAAACATCTTGCTTGGTAAGATCCTCTTGTAGTAAAATTTACCCTTTTTCCACCTATAAATTTGGCGATAACGTTGTTGAATTGCTCCACAGTGTTATTTGTCACGTCAATAATAAGACTTTCTGCATTTGCTATTAGAGACAATAAGAATTGTTGGATATCAGTCCATATTCCACAATCTCGAAGATCGCTTACTAAATTTGGATCATCAGTATACTTCTCCGGCTTGCAATAGTACGATGCACAATTTTTATGATCACCAAACACATGATTTGCGGTATTTTTTATGTCCATTTTCAAATTTTTTATTTTATCACTTTGTACTGTGTTTTCTTGCTCTTTCCTGTAATTTATTGCTCCAACTACAGCTCTTCTCATGCGTAAAACGTTTGCTTCAACCTTTTTCCTTATATGAACTGCTACAAAGCCTTTAGCGTTGTTGGTTTTTTTTCCAAGTGCTTTCATTTTGTTGCAAAAATTGCGGAGTAAGTGATTTTTGCACTCTATTTTTTGTACTATAAGGTTAGGACCATATGGCATTTGTTGCATTATTTTTTTCATGATGCTGGAGTCGCCATCACCAACTAGTTTGTTAAATTTCAATCCATGCATTTCCATGCTTCTCGAGAACCCTTCTGCTATAATGTGGGCTTCCATGGCATTAGCACTGTCACGCCAGTTTATGAAGCACCTGTGCTCAGAAGCAACTATGTGTAGTTTAGTAGCTCTAGCACATATGCAGCAGTATGAGTTTCGCACTCCCAGAAATAAAACCTTTTTAGTTCGTAGTCCAACTATGCACCCTGCGCCAGATGAGGAGCTAAATCCACTTTTGTACGACCTCTTTGCCCAGGAGCCATCTGCAACCACCGTTACCAAAGGATAGCCACCCTCGTCTACGTCACCGTTTAAAATGGCTAGCCTTTTTTCTTCTTCACCAGCTGCGATCATTTCTTCTAAGGCACATTCTTCAATTGTTGGCGCTAAACATTGTTCTATGTTCGTGTAAGTCTTACAATCCAAATTTGGCATATTTAAAACCCCACAAATTTCATTCCATTGTGAATACCCATTTCCTGTACACATCACTCCTTCGACGACAGCAGTATTTATAGACATTTTCCGTTTCGGGTCTTCGGAGTGAATGTATTCTATTTTCTTGCACATTTTGCACTCGAAAACATACTGGCTTAGAAGACCATTTCGTCGTTCCTTCATAAATTTTAAATCGGAAAATGTGCAGTTGGTGTGTTCGTGCTTTATATTTGATATCTCCGAAAACAAATATTTTATATCCACAATTCTGCGACCTTCGAAATTATCGGTTTCATCAATATGGTCTGGTTCTATCACCAAATCATCAAGCGTTGTTGATGATGATGAACTTGCGTTTTCGTCTATATTTGGAGCAAATGATTCATCCATGGAAGTTTCATGCATTAGTGAAGATGTAGTTAAGTTTCCAAAAGTAGTATCGATGACATCCATATCCCTGTAAATGCAAATGATTTATTTATTTAAATTTGTCCATCCCATTTTCCCGTTATACATGCTACATAATACACGGCTCTCATAGCATAAATCTTTAGGTTTTTCTCGTAAGTCGCTCACGTAAGAGAGTTATGGCAAAATTATCAATGTAAACGATACCCATTGGTAATTTTGCCATAACTCTCTTATGTGAGCAACTTACGGGAAAAAAAACTTTACGTACGTAAAGGTAACCTTAGGAAGGTTCAGTAGTAAGAGTGACAGGAAAGCGATATTTCGACTTACCTAGATGTCGAACGTGGTGCAACATGAATCTGTCGTTTGATACTAATAATCGGTTTTTTTCGTCTAGCAGATAAAAACAAACGCGCTTTGTTTCCATTTCTTTTACCCATTATTTATCTGTAAGAAAAAATTTTTTGAGTTGAAGGTAGGTAATATAGTAGTCGATTTTATGTAACTCAATTTCTAAATACACATATCTTATGCTACGTATATATTTGCGAATAGTGGCGTGCACAGAATTTGAAAATTGAAATTTCGGAAAAAAAATAATTTTCAGCTTCGACAACATCATTAATGTCGTATTTTCAATCTTAGGATTCTAGCCCACTGAAAAATCAGTGCACGCCACTCTTTGCGGACAGAGACGCGAGCCGAACCACGAATTATGGTAAAGGTACGAAGCAACCGCAAGCGGCGCAGCGTTTCGGGCAGTTTGCTTTTGCTTCGTTCCTTTCCCATAATCCGTTGTTCGGCTGGCGTGTGTATACGCAGCCTAAGACGTAGAATAATATTTATTATAGGTTACTAGATATGTTAACAAATGTACCGACTTGCTCTAATGCACTTTATGCATACAGTCAAAACTGATGAATTTACGTTATTCAGGGAGAGCCAAAAAACAACAACATTTTTAGCGATATTTATATGTTTAATTAAAAAAGGAAATTGTGTTGTAATATTGAGTTTTTATGAATGAATAGTTTATGTTTATAATAATAGTTTATGAATAATTTATGAATAGTTTAGTAGGTATCTACTCAATATGTGTAAATCGTGAGAAATAACCAAACAGATTTCAATATTCAAGGGGGTTTCAGGGTCAAAATTCGAAGGTCTGTATTTGACGTAGAATAGTTTCCAGTAAAAAGGCTAGTCAAAAACAGTAGAGTGATGCAGCCAGCGAAAAATAAAAACACTATACAATCACAAAGTACGTGATGTACCTACTGCGCCTATGCTGCCGTTTTATAAAAAAAGATGGTATGAATCTCCCGATATTACTAAATCAAAACAGCGTGCATCTTACTTTACTAATAGTAACAAGATGAATGAACTATGAGCGCAGAAGATATCTATTATATAGGAATACGCACGCTCAAGTCGCGACGCGTATTGACTTATCTGTTGCAGCAGGCAGCAACCTGTATACACGCACCCACAAGTCTCATTGACTTGTGCGTGTGCAGAAGATGAGCTCGGAGCAGGCAGTCACATGTATTTGTAGTAAGTAATAATAATAATAAAGTTAAGTACAATACAATATTAAATAATGTAGACCTCACTATTTTATTACGAATATGTACCTAGGCACCTACTTAATTTTTGGAATAAATGAATAACAGTAAATGAAATAATAAGAACGCGAAGTCGCTGGCGGGCGCGGCGCGGCGATTCGTGCTTCCAACACCTGCAGCCACGCACACACACGCATTGGGGTTCACCAATACACCGATAGCGCTTTTGCTGTCCCCGCTGAGATGAACGAAATAGAAATAATTTTTACAAATACCTATCGTTAAAATTTCTCGGCGCTCCTGCGCGCTCTTAAAGAGAGGAGATTTTTATCGAACCAATTTTTTAATATGTTAATATCAATATTCGCTGGTATTCCAATCGATACCTTCAATTATTATGACAGTATCGTCAGCATAAGATATTATTTTTCCGTTTAGTTTTTGTGTGAATATGTAATTAACATAGATGATAAACAGTAACGGACCCAGGACTGTACCTTGAGGTATGCCGAAATGACTCATTTTTGGTGAACTAAGCACACCGTTAATTTTTACAACTTGGGGACGTTTGAAAGGGTAGTTTTTTTCCATTCTAGAGCTGAACCATTTAATCCAATGTTTCTTAATTTACTTATAAGTTTGTCATGTGATATAATGTCATATACTTTTTTGAGATCTATAAAAATTCCCAGGCATTTAAATGCTTTATCTAATGAACTATGTACAAGGCTACTTAATTTTGCAATTGCATCCTGTGTGCTTCTACCTCCCATAAAACCAAACTTTTCATTAATTATACCATTGCATTTTATAAATTGGCTCATTATTTTTTTTAACTGTATTTGAGATTACTGATATGGGACGGTAATTGTTTACTTCTTCTGGATTACCTGATTTAAATATTGGAGTAATAGTAGTTTGTTTGTAAATTGATGGAAATACTCCGCTTTGGAAACTTGTATTTATTATATGCATTAATGGTTTAGAAATTTGATTTTTAATGTTTTTTTTAAATATCAACCGTAACTACATCAAAGCCCGGAGCAGATCCTCCTTTCATACCGGTTATATTAGAAACTATTTCATCCTCTGTGGAGACTTCAAATATTGCCATTTATTTGTAGCATCAATATTACAGTGTGAGATGTTATAATATTTGTGTCAATACGAATGAGATTGGCGAGATTTTTCCCTACATTTGCAAAAAGAAGGTGTTAAATATATTTGCAGCTTTTGAAGGGTTTTCTTTACAACGTGTTTTTGAGTTGTCATGAATAATAGCATTGATTTCGTTATTATTGTTTTTTTCTTGTCAATTATTTCATTTATAACCGTCCATACTCTTTTACTATCATTTTAAACTTGATCCAACTTCCGTTTATAGTAACTTTCTTTAGTATGTTTTAAGATATTTGAAAGTTTGTTTTTATATGCTTTAAATTTTTTGAGTAAGTTTTTATTATTAGGTTGTTAATTTACAAAAAGCTTGCTTATGTCGTACAGATACTATTTATCCATGAGTAATTCATGGTTTTGTTACATCAATTATTTTTTAGTTCACAACTTGCGGTTTCGGAATTTTTATTTTTTATTTTACTTTATTAGAGCAAACATACGTACAGTCACAAACACATTTTGACATAAGCACTGAATTTTTTAATTGGTTGCAACAACCAGTGAATTTTACGCTATTAATATTTCTTTACAAAATATGAAAAATACAATCAGAGCAATTTGGGAGCCGGGTATCATTTATTTCAGGGGTCTCCAAACTTTCCAGCCTTATGGCCACACTGATTACTCCAGTAAGTCCCAAGGGCCAAAACCGTTTTAAATTTCCTGCCGTTATCTATAATTTATAGATTAGTCACCGAAATCGCGCCCTGAGCGAGCATACGCTTGCTAAATTCACTAGTTCAATTACAATTGTGCTGTACTGTTTTTTTTAGATTCTGGTGGTTACAAGCGGAAATAGGTAGTGGTACTACCATATACGCTACCCACCACTAACATAAATATCGCTAGTAGTACTTTTTCGCGAATAACCTCGTTGGTTCGATATTGTACTTATTATTGAGCTTTACCTAGCAAGTAAATAAAACCGAGTTACCATCAGTCTGCGTTTTTTTTAAATTATGATAACAACAATAAGCTATTAGCTGTCGCGGGCCTGATTGATGACACTGAACATTAACTGTCACGGGCCGGATTGATGACACTGGCTATAGTTTGGAGAATCCCGATTTATTGGATAACCAACACCTCTGCCACAGGTAACCCCAAGTGTGTCGCTAAGTTTGGTGGCTTAGCAATGTGCTCGGGTTCATGGGGTGAGGTTTGTCAGGATCTTGGCGGCGGATGCGTCTGTCAACAACTGCGTGGTAGGCCGAATCGGGAGAAGAAGAGTTAGCCAACCGACAACGGCCACGCCCACAACACCAAAGACCATCCCTAAACCAGCAAAGAGAGCATCAATGAAAGATATTCGGTGGGCCACCGATGGGTTTTTCATTTCATTTCGTCATGTATCTTTCGATTATTCAATAAATTAACTAAATATAGAAAGAGGAATAGAAATGCAAGATCTTGACATAATAATGGATGAGAAACTAAATGTCACGGCCCACATTCAATAAATTGTAAATGAGGGTATGAAAACATTGTGATTTATGTATATTAAAGAGTTATACGCAGTCCGAGGTCTCGAGGCCGAAAAAAAAAAACATTTTTTATTTCATTTTCGTAATGTACATATATTTTTAAGACCCCACATTTCGATTGTGTACCGATTTATAACATAATTTCCTTAAACACTTTTGAGTTTTTAAGTTCTTAAAAAAATATGTATATATCTTTGAAGTTAATACCTGTACATTTGCCAAGCCGAAACGGTATTTTTTATATGAAAAAAATCGCAATTTATGGTTAGAAAATTATTAAAAACACATTTTGTTCTGTTATTTACCATGTTAAAGCTATGAAAAAATTCACAATGTACGAGAAATGCTACTTTAGATATTTTTCAAGAGATTTTTGCTCTATTTTAAAAGAGCCGCGTTTTATTAACCTTTAACTGCTGACGTGAGGGCCGCCCCGTTCTAGCACAATAATAATATCGAAATACTCCCCTTCCACACGCGCGACGCATTCTCCGCTTCAGAGCTGTAAGTTTTAAATTTAAAAATTTTAAAGTTAAATTTCTGTAAGTAATTTTTTTATTTTTTTATTTTTTTCTATATATTACAGTTTCTACCTTATATTTAATATTTTTACATAATATATTTTGAAAACATTTTTACATATTAATATTACATTTTATTATGTTGGGTGTAAGGTAGGTTTGAGAAGGAGAAACTGTTAGTTGATAATGTTGTATGTTTCGTGAACACCTCACTAGGAAAATCTGTGCTGAGGTGTTTACGTGGTTATGATTCAGTGTGACAAATACAGGTATTTATGTGTTGTAGTAGAAAGTTAGTTTTTTTTTTCTTTATTTTTTTTTACATTTAATGGTTATTGTACATGGATTATTTAGAAGAAAAAAATATATAAAGTATATATAAATATATATGTATATATGAATAGTTGGTAAATTCTTGAAAGACATGTTTATTTATTTTACTAGATGATATTAGATGATATTAGTGCCAATATTTTAAAAATAGATATGCACTCTTAATTAATTTTGTAGATCTAGTGGTTTAATTTAAATACCAAGTGAATTTTTATGTTGGTTTGGAGTAAATAGGTTTTGGAAAAATAGTGTTCCTTTAGTTTTTATCCAGTCTGTGATTTGTTTTTTTAGTTTATTTTTTGGTGAATAATCAGCAAGATGTTTCAGAGAAGGTGGCATGCAGTTATATTGTTTAATGGAATAGCAGTTAAAGGATCTTTGTCCGTGGGTCGTGTGCTTTAGCGGGATGTTGAGTGTTAGGTTTGTTGAAGACCGGCTTGTTATTGAGAACTGAGAAAGTAAAGAGATATGTAGTTTTAATTTGAAGAGGTGAAGAATAGACGATTTAGCGTAGAGTTGTCTGATTGACAAAACGTCGAGCATCTTGTAAATTTTTACAGAGCCTGTGTCATATGGTACTTGAAGAATTAGTTTGATTGTTGCCTTTTGTGCCTTTTCTAATGGATCTAGAGAAATATTACTTGCACTTCCCCAAGATAGAAGACCATACATGATTAAGGATTGGGAAAGAGCAAAGTAAATAGATCGTAGTATTGAGCGTGGGAAGATGTTTTTTATGTTATTTAGGAGATACATGATTTTTTAAAGCTTGGATGTAATTAAGTTAATGTGGTCATTCCAACGTAGGTTTTCGTCAAATATGACGCCTATATATTTTATTTGTTTGACAATTTCTATGATTTTGCAATTGCATGTTGAGGAGGATTGGGAGCAGTCATTTCACACAGCATGCACAAATTTGATTTATAGTTTTTTTGCGTGCCTCTCTGACCCATCTTCAGTACCTATGTGACATTTTTAATGTTGATTTTTACTATATAAAAATAAACATATATACCACCTTACTAAAGTTGATTATATATAGTTTTTTCGAGAACTATTGAAATATTGTAATAAAAGTGAGTTCGTTGTTTTTTTTAGTTTAATAGATAATACAGACTGATTTCAAGTGATTTTTGCCAAAAAATATTATATATCTACTATCCAAATTGTCAAATATAAACTATATGTAGAATAATAATAATAAATTATTTAAATTGTCCAATAAATAATAATATGGACCCTAAATTTTCATGGATTTCTAATAGAAAAATATTTAAAGTAACAGGCCGCCCAGGCCCCCACGTCAGCAGTTAAAGGTGAAATATTTACACTTCAGACTGGATTTAGTTTTTAACATTAGCGCACACCCTCTAGCATTCTGCTTCTTTTTGAACGCTTGCTAACAGGCTTTCATGTATTCATTTTTCATTTCAGGAATTTCATGTCAATCCGACAAATATTCTCAAAGGGGTCGTCCATTAATCACGTGAGGCTCCAAAGGGGGGAGGGGGGTCGGGAAAAATACACGAAATATCACAAAGGGGGGGGGGGATATACTGAGATATCACGTGTATTTATTTTTCGTTGAACGCACGATTTATAGTAAAAAATCGCCAGTAAAAAAAATACACAAGATTTTGGGTAGGGGGGGGGGGGGGGTAGTCTAAGACCTCACCACGTATCACCAGGGGGGAAGGGTTAAAAAGTTGCTAAAAAACATC
Organism: Limnephilus lunatus; assembly: GCA_917563855.2. Lineage (NCBI taxonomy): Eukaryota > Metazoa > Arthropoda > Insecta > Trichoptera > Limnephilidae > Limnephilus > Limnephilus lunatus. Next base: position 68,004,122 of record OU830598.1, on the reverse strand, counting down.
ACGTGATTAATGGACGACCCCAAAGTTACATACATATTTGTAAAAATGTTGGAGCGTTAGTGAGTGCTGTAACATATCTATTTCGTGAGCAGGTACTGCGCAAAGTAGGTACTGTTTATTGTCTATTGATTATTATTTTTTTTCTGATTTTAACTTTGTTGGTTGGCAAAACTGGAAGGAGACCGGAAAGGGATTCATTCAGGGAATCATGGCGGCAGACATAACTTAGATTTTGTGCAGGGGGAGTGTTTTTCGGGGCGATTGGGAGGATAAAGTGAGATACTAGTGCTATGTAGCCTAGAAATATTATTTTTAAACGTCGCGTGAGTGTGTGACGACTCAAATGGCATTGAAGCCTATTTATTTTGTTTAATCCCTCGCCGGATGCCGCGAGATAGATTAATCCGCGTGCCGAGGTCAATTTAGACCGGAATCCATGGGTGATGTACTGCCCGCAAGGGTTCTTTTGCTGGTGTTTCCTTTGGCCGGTGAGATTTGCTCATGCCGCTTGATGGGTGAGAATCTGCTGTGCCTGTTTTGTTGGGTGGATTCCCTTTATTAATGGAGCGGCTCCTAGACTCTGGTTGGACCCGCCAATATTCCTTTGCTGTTCCTTTGGCCGGTGAGATTGGCTCATGCCGCATGATGGGTGAGAATCTGCTGTGCCTGTTTTGTTGGGAGGGCTCCCTTTAACCGAGCGGCCTCATGACGTGCTGGAAGACGTTTTGGGGATTGCTGTTGTCGTTTGGAGGAGAATCACGACGACGGGACGTATGCGGTATTAATAACTAAACGTACTTTTGATTTAACTCTCTCTCTCCAAATCTATTGATAGATGCTAAAGGTATTTATGTTCTTTTTGATAAGCCTTCTTTGGTATGTTTTCCTTGCAAAGTGCAATAAAATATTATAAATTTCACTACAAAAATAAGTGTTTCAAATATATTCATGACCTCAAATCCCTGACTCCACCATCCTGAGAAGGATGTTCTTTTGCTCTAGGATAAGCTGTCGGATGACAAAGGTGGGTTACCTTCCTCTCTCAAGTATTACAGTGCTTTTAAAACTTTGAACGCTTTTTTTCTCAAATTGTGTTTTAAAGTCAGTGAGCAAGAGTTCTTGGAAACGGCTAAACCGCCAGTCTCAAATTTTGACTACACCTTTATAAATATGTCAGTCTCAATTTCTTTAGATGGTGTTGATAAAAAAATAAACGTTAAAAAAGAAAAGCACTGGTTTCATTTCATTGACGTACCTAATTATTTTCGTGATATTTTTTTAATACCAAAGCAAATACAATTGGAAATAAATGTAAACAAACTTAAATTGAATGTACGAAAATATGTGATTGATTTAAACTAAAAAACGTTGATTATTATTTTTAATTGATAAACTAACGTTTTTTTTATTTTATTTTTATTATTTCTTAGTATATTTACATTACAAAGGTATAGTATTTTGTCCTCCACACTAGGAGTTCACCTGTATTGTAAAGGACATTTTTCAGTTGTAAATTATAAATTATAAAATGTAAGTAGTAAAACAAAAACAAACAGTGGTCTTAGTTAATATATAAAGAAGAAACAATAAAAATAAAAAATACAGAAACAATAAAAATTAAAAATTAAGAAATCGGTGCTTAGCAACGCCGTAACGACATTTGCATTTCATTAGCTCTCTGATTTTTTATTATATCAGATAGAAAAGAATTAGTTTTGATCCCAAAAAATGTTAATATTTGAAAATAAGTATATTAGATTGCGTAATAAATAAACTGCCAAGAAACCCTAGGTTATTTAGATAAATAAATAGGATATAAAAAATCCCCTTTTTTAAGGCTCCAGTAACCAAGGTAAACAATAATATTTTAGATTAATTTGTAATATATTTTATAGGTAAATGTAATTAAATATATTTTATTTTGATTACATTATTCTAAAATATAATATATTATAGATTTGTAACGTTGAAAGGTAAAAGGTTTGAATTAAAATATTTAATTTGGGCATTTTGAAAAATAATTATTTGTTGACAATTGACAATTAACAACTGATATTACTAGGTAACGATAGTTGATTGGTTACTGGAATGGACCTAGGAATGTAGGAACTAATAATAAAAATCATTTTCGTGTTGTTTTGTAAAGTGATAATATGTCATTTAAAACCAGCCGAGATGAAGAGCAGATTAAGTTTAAGACAAGATTTTTATGCATAGCACAAAGGCTAACAATTAATATAAGCAATAATTATCAGCCTGAAACACTCATCTAGGTACATTTAAAAAATCTTCCGAGAAAAGGTACTGGCCGCCAACAGGACTCGAACCCGTGTCCCTCTGATTGCCGTAAGTAAAAAATTGCACTTTCGAGTTAAGTATGCAATAAGTAAGTATTTGTTACTGGATATCTATTATATCTTAGATAAAAATGGCACAATTCTTAAAAATATTATTGTGGCCAAAACGAAAATGGTATATTATAATATTTTACTCGAATTTAAGCAAAAATAGTGGCACAATGATCATTTGAGCTGAACCATCCAATAGATAAGTAACGAAATTACATAACGGCTTCCCAACTTTCGTAAAACAATGTGAAATATTCGAACTGCTCTCCTGAAAAAATATATATTTTTTTGATTTGTGCCTTTGTTTATTCCCCAGGTACGATATAAGAATTGTATTAGGATATTAGAACTATGAACCTAATCGAAAAAACCACAAAAAATTGAAATATGTACATACATTTATGTTTTTATCGTGCGTAAAGCTCATTATCTTTCAAAAAAAGTCAGCCCACAAAAAACTTGTTTTTTTACTAATCCATCTATTATAAAATGTCTTTTAAAACTTACAATCAACCCGTAAAAACAAGTTTTTTTTACTATATCAATTTATTTTCAGAACTTCAAAAAAAATTGGATTGGCTGGAGTTTGAACCTTGAACCTAGGAACTAGTCGATACTCGATACTACTACCTATGATTACCCACGTAATAATGATGTTATAAAACTTGCGGATGAAAAGACACAGATGATTTATCGACAGGAGTGGAGTGATGTACGAGTATGTCGCCATGCAGAGATGGAAGAAAACAAATATAGACAAATCGAATTAGTTTTGGACAGCTTTAGAAGAAGACGGACTAGTTTTTACAATTATATTTCTTCTAATGCAAATTAATTTTGTGGTAATCCTGTTTGTGTTTCTCTTCAAAATAATATAATAATAAATTTATTTTTGTCATGCGAAAATAAAGTGCTTTTATATGTGTGTACTGCAGGGCCGTAGCCAAAGTAGAATTTAAGATAGGGCAGCGGTAATTACAGGTAGGGCACAACTAAAAATGTTACTTGATCTGATCTAGTGAATTGATTATTGTCGTACATGTGTATATACATACCATAGCTATCATATTTCACTAAACTTTTTTCAATATGATTAGGAGTAGTTCCACCTGTTTTGAGGAATGAGGTTTTTCGTCGTCAATTTCCTCTTCAATTTTCCGTTTTTTGCCAGAGAAAGCTCGTATATCCATCGCAAAATCACGGGCACGTACCACAATTCACGAAATACTATCCTTATTACACTACACTAACCAATCAACACCACAGACACATTCAAATCTCGAAATCTACTTCAATTTTTCTGTTGAGTAAACCTTGATTATGCGTAGGTACCAATATACGACAGTTAAAACTTTTACGTATTTTTTTTGTAAACCTAATTTTTGTAATTTTTATCCGTCAAAAAACGATTCGTAGTTTGTACCGCGTTGTGCAAACTTAACTTAAACTCAACCGTTTAATTGCATCCCCAAACTGTTTGGGAATTCCCCGTAAGCAGTAATTGCATACACGCACAGCCTCCCACACTTACTTCAATGCCATCTATGGGCAGAATAAAAAATTGGTATGATATGATTCCTTGGTTAATTCGAAGCTGTTTAGTTAGATGTCACTAATAGGAAGTATTTTTTTAATCATATCATAAACTCAACCGTTTAAAAGCGTCCCCAAACTGTTTGGGAATTCCCCGTAAGCAGTGATTGCAATACGAACAGCCTCTCACCGACTCCAGATACTAATATCTACAGCCTGTATGTCGGACGAATATCTACAGCTCATATGTTGGACAAATATCTATGAACTTCAGAGTGAAGACTAATATCTACAGAGCTAAGGTCGGATAAATATCTATGACGGTCCCAGTGGTGATGAATATCTATGGAGCGTAGGTGGGACTAATATCTACAGAGGGCAGCTGAGCAAGAGGTTGTACGGAAAAGCATAAATGACTTCAATTACGTAATACTAACCTATCTTATCCTAACCTAACCTAACCTAACTTAACATAAATTAAGTTTTTTTAACTGCATTCGCAATATTACGTTATGCCAATATGCTTTACATAATTGCAAAACAAACCTCTGCCAGTGCTGTAGATATTCGTCGACATCATCTGTTCCATAGATATTAGTCAGCAGTTTGAGCTATAGATATTCGTCCTCACTTTGGTTCTCATAGATATTAGTCTGATTTGTTCAGTTTTTGGAATTCCTGTAGATATTAATAGACGCCTCCCCTCCCACCACTTAGGTACTTCAATGCCATCTATGGGCAGAATAAAGAATTAGTATGATGTTATGATTCCTTACTGGTTAATTCGAAGCTGTTTAGTTAGATGTCACTAATAGGTAGAATTTTTTTTCCATCATATCAAACTATGAACAGTTTATTAGCATATTATCATTTTTTTAAATTTTTATTAATGCCGGTAACCCGGGCTTAATTAACATCAATAGTATATACAAATCATGTGAGCTACCCGACTCACTAGACAATATCTGTTCTGAGCCGGGAAGCAGTATCTATCATTACATAAAATTTAAATAACAATAAAAGTAACTAAAAATACAAAAGATAATAAATAAAGACACAGAATACAATACAAAGAAAAAATAAAACTTAGTAGAAATACAAAAGATTATTTACACAAAATAATTTAAATATTACAAATATATAAAAATGTTTTATTTGTAGTGTGAATGAAATAATCAAATATTTTTTTAATGTTTGAATGTTTTTTTTTTTTTCATATATATTTAAATATCAATATACAGCGTATATATAAAAAAAATTAACATGAACGGTTAAGTTGTTAATGAAATTTCTTTTTTTGTTAATTAACCACGTATTAAAGTTTTTATATGTACGTTTTCTGTTGGTTTGCGTTATATGTTGTGTTTCTTTTAAGTGTTGAATATGGAAGGTGCGAGGTAAGATTCATGTTTTTTGGCAAGAGTGGATTTAATTTTTGACACTTGTAAATGATTGTTAGATTTAGCTCTAGTGTTCTGGGAGTGAGATATGTGTGAAGGTGACGATTTTATGCAATTTATATGGATAATTTTTTTTATGAATAGCTTCCTGATATCATGTATTTTATTTTTAATTAAAAGATTTTCAGTGGGATGAAGATATGGTTTTTTTAACATAGTTCTAATAAGTGATTTATGAGCTGTATTAAGTAGCCTAATGTATGTGTCTGCAGCTCTACCCCATGCCGATATACCATAAATTAAAATGCTTTGACAAAGGGAAAAGTATACATCTTTTAGTAGTTTAAGTGACATAATGTTTCTAATCGTTTTAAAAATATATATTTGTTTCCGGATTCTCATTACAAGTGAATTTATGTGAAGTTCCCATTTTAGTTTGCAATCCACTGTTAAACCAAGATACTTAATATTATTAGAATGCTCAATTTTTTCGCAGTCGCATTTTGTGGTTTGTGATGTAGTACATGGAAACAGATGTAAAAGCGGGACGGTTTTTGGCTGCCCAATATTGGTTTTACTGAATGTTAAAAATTTGGTTTTCGAGGTGTTTAGGGTAAGAAGATTTTTATCAAGCCATTTTTTTATCTCCTTCATACCAAATTCTGCGCTTTTAAAGGCCTTTTCCCATGATTGCTCTTTAAAAATAAGTACAGTGTCATTTGCGTAGCTGATCACATTATAGCTGAGTGTTGGCATTTTAATATCAGTGAGACCATTAATATAGATAAGAAAAAGAATAGGGCCTAAGACACTACCCTGAGGCACTCCGTACTTTATTTCTGCTGTGTCACTCAAGCATTTATTTATTTCAACTATTTGTTTCCTATTTTTATATAACTGATGAACCATTTAAGCGGTTTTCCAGTAATGCCAATATTTTTAAGTTTTTCGTATAGCATATCATGAGAGATGGTGTCGAAGGCCTTGGCGAGATCTAGAAAAACTCCAATTACTTTAGATCCCTTATCTACGTGTTTTACAATGAAGTTGGTTAATTCAGAAATTGCCTGTTCTGTGCCCATTTTTGCCCGAAAACCGAATTGATGACTTGAAAGTAAGTTGTGTTTGTCAAGGTAGGATAGCAGTCTTTTTTTCATTGCTTTTTCTAGGAGTTTTGATGAAGAGTTAAGTAGTGAAATAGGTCTGTAGTTAGAGATTAAATTTTTGTCTCCAGATTTATGTATCGGGGTAATACAGGCAATTTTAAGTTTGTCAGGTACAATACATTGGGAGAAACTTTGATTAAATATATGTAGCAGAGGTATACCGATATACTCTCGTAGATTTATCAGGATTTGGTTAGATATGTTGTCCGGGCCAGGTGCGCAATGAGTTTTGAGTGAAAGAATGAGCTCATTAATTTCTGTTTTATTTATTTTATAAATGTTAAAGGAATGATTTGGTCGCAAGGAAGAGCTTTCTTTGACTAGTAGTAAAGTTCTTCTGTCGTGTGGTTCTTTGTAAGTATTTTTTCCGCTAAATCTACGCCAACGTTGGTAAAATGATAATTAATGTGATTTGCAATTTTTTTGGGTTCGTTTTTTGTTAAACAGATTTCCCCATCAACTAACATTTTATTGATATAAGTACTGTTCTTAGGTTTTGAATAAGCGGCATCTTTGATAATTCTCCATATCTTTTTTGTATCTCCTCCGGCACTATCTATTTCTTTCCTGTAGAACTCATGTTTCGCCTGCTTTACTAGTCTATTACATAGGTTTCTGTATAATAAATAATTGTGTTTTAGTTTAATGTCCATTGGGTTACTCTTGCATGCATCGTATTCCGTTTGTGTATACTTTTTACTAGCCCTGTTGTAATTCATGGTTTAATTTTAAGTGTTTTGTGTGTAATGTTTTTACGGGTTTTTATTATAGTGTGTTTAGTGGTAAACGTATTCAGAGTTCACGTATTCAGAGCCATTCAGTTGTGGTTACCAAACACGGCTAAAGCCATTTCACGCAACGTTTCAATTTTAAATGGTGGTCTTACACCACCGAGCGATTCTACATATATCTTTTGTGTGATCTCTCTTGTGAGATCTCCTGTCAGATTATGTGATTTTCTATTTGCTGTTATTTGCTTTTCTATCGATGTCAGATTTCAACTATGAGCTGTTACAATTCGGCGAAGCTGGACTGATAGCCATAGAAAATCACACAAATCTGACAGGAGATCTCACAAAACAGATCCCACACTTTGATTACATAATGTCTATAATCAAAGATCCCACAAAAGATATAGAATCGCTCGGCAGGGCGATACTGAGAATATATTCCACTCTAAAACGTGCCGCAAAAACACTATACACTATACTTTATTATTTTTAATGAATTAATTGTGAAATAAAACAAATTAATCAAATAAATTTTATTTACGCACGATAGGATTCGATCCCACGACCTTCGGATTGTGAATCAAGGGCTTTACCCCTCGACCACGGAGGCCGTCAATAATCACAGATACAAATTTAAATTTGAACACGCATTTTCAATATGTAAACACATGATTTGTAAGAAAAAATATTTCAAAAATTCCAGTTCGCGGAATGTCAATAAATCATTCAGAAGAGATGTGTGAAACTCAGAAGAGATGTGTGAAACTCAGAAGAGATGTGTGAGATTCCAACGTGCGGGAACTTTTGAAATAATTTCAATAAAATATTTAATACCTACGTCATACATATCAGTGGCGGTCCGTGAGTTTTCAGTGAGCTAGAGTGCTAAGATTGAAAAATACGACGTTATTGATGTTGTTGTAGCTGAAAATGTTTTTTTTTTTTTTAATGTCAATATTTTGTATGAAGATTTTGAGGATTGGATTGAAAAAAAATCATTTTCAGCTACAACAACATCAATAACGTCGTATTTTTCAATCTCAGCACTCTCACTGAAAACTCGCGGACCGCCAATAATACATATGTCTGGTAATGTCGTATTATCGTGAAAACAAGCTGGATTCGAGTAGTTAAAATATCTATGTAAATTTTCAGGTTTCTTCAATTTTCAAATTCTTACATATGGTCACATTTTGTCCAGTGGCCAAATACGCTCTAGTGGTTAACTCTTATATTTTATGTTACCTATGTTTTGTTAACTCTTATATTTTATGTTACCTATGTTTTGTTAACTCTTATATTTTATGTTACCTACATTGACTTGATCGATGGTTACCTATGTTTTGTTAACTCTTATATTTTATTATACCTACTTTTTTTTGTTAACTATTATATGATACTTTCATAAAAAATGCACTGCATGTAAAATCCCTTTGGCATTTAAAATAAAATAAAATAAAAATTCCTATTAAAATAAACGGTTTAAACACAACTTTAAAAAACACAATAACAACACTTTGAGACATGCAACCCAATCCAATGTGCAAAATGCTCCCAACCGTTTGGAGACAGTGGGACTATGGCATCCCCAACAGGGGTATGTTGTGGGACTGGGGGTAGTGGAGAGAGTAAGGTGATGGGAAAGGGGAAGGTGAGAGTACCTGGTGATTCAGATATGGTCAACAATACGGCTAAAGCCATTTCAAGTAACGTTTCAATTTTTGAATGGTGGTTATACCACTAGGGCAATACTGAGAGTATCTTTCACTCTGAATTGTGCTGAAAATGTACTGTATATTATTTTAAACGAATGAATTGTGAAGCAAAACAAATTAATTAAATACAAATACTACTTGTGCACGCCGGGATTTAAAAAAAAACTTTATTACAAGTAATGTAAAAGTTAGCAATAAGTAAATATATAATAGACAAAAGTAGGTAGGTAATGGGAACCCACTAAGACACTGCGTGTGTGGGTAATATATATACAAGATTGATGTATAAGTAGTACAGGTAAAAAATGTTAATTTTAAAGTAAAGGTTTAGAAATATAGTTCTGTGAAAACATTGTAGTAAAATAGTGAAACATAAAATTTTGATGATTTTTTTATAGTTTCAAGAAAGTAAATAAAGTTAGAATTGTATTGAAAAGTGAATTATGAAGGTTTACAAATAATTTACAGAAAAAGTGTTATCTGTCATTTGAATATTTTAGTCTCAATGAATAATAGCTCTGTCGAGAATGTTTTATTTCTACAATACATTACTTTAATGATGCGCTTTTGAGTGGTTTGTAAAGACTTAATAAATGCATCAAGCGCACCACCCCATCCTATAATGCCGTAGATTATTGAAGATTGTACCAGGGAAAAGTAGATCATTTTCAATTACACCTGCGACCTCCGATTGCGAGTCGAGAGCCTTACCCCTCGACGCTGGAGGCCGTCTTATCATATCATAACATAAACATAACATTATTCGAGTTCTACAGTAGTCATAAAACAATATATATTATCTAAAGTAACTTTTTAAACCTGTTTTCCTCCATTTTAGTTCCCAAGAGTAATAATATTATCAATAAATTGTAGAATAATGGCTGTTTTCCGCTATAAATATGGTAAGTTATTTCTTCTGAAATATTTTCTGTAGTTTGTAAGATGAATCCAAAATTGATAATTAGGAATGTATATTCAACGGGACTTTAACTAAAAACTGGTTATAGAGGATTATATTTTATGGAAAAATTTAATCTTAAACCCCCTTTCATAAACAGAAAACAGTTTAGCTGAAATTAGCTGTTTCCAGCTTAAATAAACGGCACAAAGATAAAATATTGATACATGACTCTAATTATGCAAATCAGCTTGTGTCAGTACAATTACATTTAAAAGATGTGGATTCCCAAAGGTTAGAAAACAGCCTTTTGAAATAAGAATAATGATATTGGGTTTACTTGCGAACCACTTGTTCGTAAGCCACTCGCTAGCAAAGTTATGGTCATGTACGCTAAATGTGGAAGGTCAGAGCCAGAGCCATAGATAAAAAGGAGAGATGGGCCATGAACTACTACCAACATGAAATTGCAAGCACAGATGTGCCGCCAACACCTTTCACTGATGCAAATCGCATTATAGCACAGCCCCTCCTTTGCTTTTACCTAAACAACGACAAGTTGCATTAGCTCCAGTTCGTGCAGTTCGGTGACAGACGCTTCTGTACGTTATTTATATCATATATGGACAGAGCCATTAAAACTATGTACCTAAGCCAAACCTTCTGGCTCTGGCATACTTCGATACGAAGGGTGCAAAAAGCAATAGGTCATCGGAAAATAAATATTTTTTGAAAAGGCAAACATTAACATAAGCTACTTTGTCATACAAATCGTCAATTTCTAAACAATTTCTACGATAGATACAAGGTACCCAATAAATAATCAGTGAAAACTTTGGAAAACTTATGTGATGCGTGGGAAATATTAAATGATTATGGTAAATTTCCAAGGAGATTGGACACTGTTTTATTACTTCTAAGTTCTAAGGTAACATAATATACAATGAGCTGTTTAAAACGATACTCAATTAATAATAATAAACTATTTAACACCACTGTTAGCCATGTAATAACACAAATTTGACACGGATCAATTTTATAATAAGAAACTACGCAATTGAAAAATATTCAATTTTAAGTGCCCAAAAAGTTCCAATTGCTTAGACCCTGTGGGACTGAAGCATGGCGGACCCAAAATATTTTGAAGCTGAATGAAGTGGAAAGCGAATGAGATTGGAAAGAGGGAGGTTATAAATTAACTGGCTATCCAGCTCCGTCACTAGCAGAAGCCATTTCAAAATAAAAATCTATACTAAATGGTGGTCTCTCACCAGGGTGAAAGTGAGTTGCATGTTACCAATCTGGGATATATATTAAATACTTACAGGGTTCGTTCTCATGAGGTCTGCCTTGACTCGGTTGAGTTCGTCCACTCTCCGTGCGGCTAGAACTAACCGACATCCTTGAGCGTAAAATTCATGAGCCAACGCTTCTCCGATACCGGAGCTCGCTCCAGTTATCACGACAACCTAAAACCCACAAAATTGACATAGTTAGTGTCATATAATTGAAATCAAAGTTACATGGCGATCATCTCAGAGGTAATTCATTTAACAATGTTAGTAATGAAACCGAATGGCCATAGTCAGTAATTGGTGTACAATTGACTTGGTTCTAACTTTAATCCGAATTACCGTAGGTATTAGTATTTATTTACGGACAAATAGTCGATTAACAATATAACAATAACACGAATAAGAAACAGAGATAACAGTGAAAGGGGAGTACATATAAATGAAGAGCATTGACAATATATAATATAAAAGTACGTTATAGAAGATAACTACAAGTCAAAGCTTGAAGATGGATTTAAAATTTATTAAAAATTACCCATTGCGTACCGACTGCTGAAAGTCATTTAGGCTTACACCAAAAAATTTAATGCTTTGACTTGCGTTGACAAGTCTCCACATTCTGGATAAAGGAGAATGATATACATAAATACTATAATGTTGATTGAGGAATAGCAATTCATTATTTCGGAGTCTACGGGAATGGATGTTGAACTGGATGAGTTGTAACAAAGCAGGTGTGTCAGTAATACTGTTGATAATTCTGAATTTTGCAAATTAGATCAGAGTCCTTTTTACGTTTTTCTAAAGAAGAAAAGTTTAAAGTTTTTTCAATTTCATTTTGTTCAGTTCGTTCAATTTCAGTTATTGAATCCAAGATGCAATAATCATAAATTGAAACCAAATTATAAGAGAATGTTTTTTTGTTAACAAAGTTTATGTGTTTAATACAAATTGAATAGTTACAAACATTAGGAAGAACAATTAGAAACAACAAGAAACTAAATACAGAAATATTAAAAAAATAAATATTACAGGCCGCTTCAGAACAGGAAACCTTGGTGTGGTGGGGGGGGGGACTATAAGAACTTTGAATTTAAACTAATATTCGTTCCTTTATACGGACTTACGAACGTTGCCATAGGAACTATGTTTTTAACCAAATTATCGTATGGATAGCAAACACGAAGAAACTAATTAACATTATTTGCTGACACTGTTTACGAAATGTTCAAAAAAAAAATTTTGTTGTGAAGTTGTTGGTCGTGTCAATATTGAATTAGTAAACAAAAATGTGACTTATATCACAATCTGGTGTTAATGGAGCTGACTCAGCTGACGATGATAAATTCTAATGGAATGGTTGTGGGTGATCACGGCTACAATTTTTTTTGATGTTGTGTTTATGCGGACTTTTATGAATGTTTGAAGTTTGTTTTAAATTTTTTCTTTGGGTTTGTATGTATTTTCTTTGTAAAATTACTAAATGTGGTGCAGATGCACAAACTTATCCATATGGACACATTTATCGATCTAATATCGATGTAAATTTATTTGTTTAGATAATTCTACTTGAGTTTTTAATTGATTTTAACAACAATACGCCAAACGCGTGCCCAACATTTGCACACAATTGAAATTTGACTGGTTCTTGAGTTGAACAGCTTGGCTGTGGAACAATTTGCCGGCCTGTGTGCCTCCTTCCTCCTACAACATGGATCTCTTCAAGACTAAGGTTTACTTCTTCATTTCCACCAAAAAGACCCTTCACACAACATTTCCAAAGATGAAAGGCTCTGAGAAAAACTATTTTCTCTGGGAAATTTCTTATTGATATAAATTTCACACATTTAATAAAAATTATACAACATTTAATGTGGTATAGAAAAAACCTTAACTCAAATTAGGTCTGTGTATATTCTACAAAAAAAAACATTTTTAGCAAGAGGGATAATATATGTATAACTCTGTTCACATTGAAGACAAGGTGTTAGAGTATTCGACCAAGGGTATATACGTCAATGGTTAGAGTAGATAACGAAATCCTTTGAGCTTTGAATTTGTTTAAAAAAATACAATACGTAGGTAGGTATACAAGACAACTCAACATCATTCAAAGCAATACTATTGCTTCCACTTGTAGTATGTAACCACAAGCAACTTGTATTGTGAGAGTTTGCGCATTTATACGTAAAATAGATAGGTTCTTATTATTTATATCAAATTTGTAAATATTAACCCAAAATTACACTTGCAAAAATCATTTACAAAGTCATTAACTTAACACTGGCTAGAACACTCATTTAGGGTGAAAAGACATGAAGAAGAAAAAGCAACACGTCAAACTCAAGAATGTAATAATTATACATGACCGATGATAGTTACCTTGTCTTGTAATCTCAACATTCTGGTTTTAAGGTTCATATTAGAAATAAAACGAAAAATCAACCATGGTAGTGAGAGCGGTATAAAGACTGATTTAACAATCCACCACAAAAAATGAACAGGTTCACCAAAAGCCCCGTTATCTTTTATTTCCTTGATATCCAGTACCATTTTATATTTTAAGCATCGAGTGTACGACCGAGAACTCCGTCGACATTTCGCCAATAACCGCGGACGAGAAATAACTGAAATGAAACGGAACCTCGACGAGAACAGATGCGGAATTCCATTTTTTACGGGATCATAGAATGGGGTGACTAGAAACATAAAGACATAACTTCACATGCCTCTCATTTTTTTCTCAATCGTTATTATTATGTTTTAAGTTTTCACCATAATTTGGCCATAATATTTATGTTTCCTGGTAACCTGAAACTGCTTTTGGCAAAACAGAAGTGCCAAATTTCAAGCATTTTTGTCAACACAGTTGTTCGTTCCCAGTTTTGGTCCGCAAATATAGTAAATTCCTACAACTTCCAGTAATTAATTCAGCCTGTGCTTTTCATATTTCCCAAACATATTAAATAAAGAACTGATTAAATAAAAGTGAAAAGTAAGCTTAATTTCTTTTATCAATCGTAAAATTTGGATTTGTATTTTTACCGGTGAATTACTATCAAAATGGGGTGATTAGAAACTTCATAGGGGGTGAAGAGAAAAGAGACATGTGGAGATTAGAAACGACGTATATGGTCACTAGAATCACATGTAAAAAAAATTTGTGGTTTATTTAGAAAAATCCCATTATTTGACGTAATATATATTTTTGTTTCAATAATCCCTTACACTACAAGATGCTACGTAACTAAAAGCCTAAACCTCGATCCAGACGCCATCTTTCTCATAAAAAAGAAGAGATAGAACAAGCCTAAGAAGACATATGAAGAATAATTTGTCGTACAGAGAGACTGCTAAAAAGCAACATCAATTATTACTGTATATAGACACGCATGTACCGAATGGGGCTATCCAGTAGAAGATCTACGCATCATCATAAAACACTACCTTAATCGCCGTCGTCCTCCCAAGAAATTGTAATCAGCAGTAAACCATCCGCTTCTCACCAAGAGTTGCAATTAAAATAAAACAAATTATAAAATGTGTCACACTATGAAATATTATAGTATGTTTAATTTTTCATTATATTATAGTTAAGACTGGATGAGGAAAAAAAATCTATTTGAATTTGATGTACAATGTACTTCATGGACAGTGATGATAGCTTAGATAAGGTCTATGTGCCTAGTGAGTACAATTATTTAAAAAAAAAAACCTTTGAATCCATGCAGCTATGTGTGTTACGAATAAAGACTGTTTTCTCACGTGTTTCTTTAAAAATAATATAATAAAACAATTGTTTCTGTTGACCCCACTGTGAAGGTTAATAGACACATCGTAGTTTTACCTTAATACGTCAAAGAGAATGCATATTCCACGTTATAAGTTAGTAAAAACAAAAAGACAAGCTAAAGAAACATATTTCTAATCTCTTTGAGCTTACAGTTTCTCGGTCGAAAACGTGCTAAACTGTTTCCAATCACCCCATTCTACGGTATCTACGTAGTACGGAACGTACCTACGTTGTACGAGTGGTGGGAATGGTCGAGACATTTACATTATCGATATATTTGTAACGTATCTATACGATTTTTAATTATTTAATAATTTGTAAGCGCCGTTTTTGTGAAATATCACCTGGTGGTCGCATAATATAACCTTTAAATGATACATAGGTTGTAGGTACCTACCCATTGAAAACCTATACAAATGAATTGTTAATCGCATTTATTCGTATGCAGTTAACAAATTATTATTGAATAAGTTATCTTACTACAAAAATTGTTTCATTTTAATTTCAAACTAAGAGATAACGATGTTAATTTCATTCGTTCTCATTTCAAATAAATTAAATAGTTTTTCATATGAATCATATATTTTTTCATGTCACAAATATGTTTATAACACATCATATTACTTGTAAATTTTAGTAGGGTATTATACTGCCCCGAAGAAACTAAGGTTATAAAATATAAAAATTAAATTGGTGTTTACTAAGTAATTGTTTTACTTTAAATTAAATATAACTACTCGACCCAAATAGATGCTACATAACCTCTAAAAGACGTATTAACCTTCTTAAATTGTGAAAAACAATCACCATGGCAATATGTTGTAATATGTAGTAATCCGGTTAAATTTTTCCTACATTAAATAATGAAAACTTGTTTCACAATTACATACATAATTCATTAAAAATAGGGTACCTACATCATGAGCAGGGCTGGGCAGTGTTTGAATTACTTGTATTTGAAATACAAATACGTATTTTGTATTTGTATTTCAATTACTTCCTAAAAATGTATTTTGTAATTGGTATTTCAATTACCTGATGCTGAGGTATTTTGCAATTTGTATTTCAAATACTTATAGCTTCAAAATACAATTTCAAATACATTTAGCGATCTTAATAATGATAATAAAAAATAAACTGGCATAGATAATACATAGACTAAAAACGCTAGAATCCAGAGCAACACATGTTAATATTTAGAGTTGGCAACACGTCCTGTGCTGTAACAGCAGTTATTGTAAATTTTCTATCATATTCGTATCATATCTATCTATATATCTATATAAAATCTAAAAATGTTTGTATGTCCGCTATGCGTTGCTAAACCATTCATCCGATTGCGATGAAACTTTGGGGATTTGATGTGTGCATGCCCGTGATGGTTTCTGTATACAATAGTGAACTCTGGCATCATGAAATTATGCATTGCTAAACCGTATATCCGATTGCGATAAAACTTTGGTGAGTTGTTGTGAGGACATCAACGAAGGTTTCTATATATATATATATATATATATATTGAATTTATAAACATAATACATATATATATATATATATATATATATATATATATATGTGAAGCGCATGGTTTGAGGTCATTTATTCTACCTTGCCGATACTTCAGGGACATTTGTATACTTTGAGGACAGGCCCAAAGTATCTGACCCCGAAGTATCGTTTTGCATTATATATGTAATGCATAGTTTGAAGCCATCTTCAAAATTATACACAACGCATTCTTTGGGCCATAGATTGTAAAATATGTAATAGATGTCACTAGCGTATCGTTCTTTGATTTTGGAATTTTCGATTGGAAATGAACTTTGCTAAGAACCTAGATACATACCTACTTTACGTTTATATTCTTTTTTAGTTTATTTATGTCGGAGAAATTTGCATTTTCAGAACAATTTTATTTTTTTATTTAGTTAAATCATTTTTTCTCATTAGATATTTATATGAATAAATTAACATGGTATATAAATTTTTTTTTAAATAATCCAATAAAAATATTTTATATTTTGCTTTGTGCAAATAATAATCTCGAAATCACAGACGCAATATGGGCTTGCTGTGTCTGTTCTACAGATATTTCAATGGAGCCCGCTCTAAGGAGCTTGCAGCATTGATCCCCGGTGCACCGGTGCACGTGCGTGAAACTCGACGACGCGGGCAAAACACCCTTGCACAGTTAATGTTGGCTTTATGAGAACGGCTCGTTTCTTCGATTCGTTTTTGTGTAAGTCGGCTCGTATGCGGAACGAGCTAACGGTATCTGTTTTTCCTCCCTCATATAATACGGGCCTCTTCAAGACCCGCATTAACAAATCCCTTCCTACAGCCCCTACCTTAACCCGCCTCACAACGCTGCCCAACCGGGTGGTGACATAGTTCCCCTGTCTATACAATGTAAGGACGGGGGCTCCCTTGTGAGGTGTCACATAAAAAATAAAAGTTTTGTATGATTTTTTTTATACATAGGTAACATTAATAAATGACTTTTTTTAACATTAACTCCACACGGCCCGGAGGAAATAATTTCTCTCAGGGCCTATAATATCATCTTTGGGGATGCTGCGTGGAGGGTCGTTTTGAGGAGAGGCAGGAGTGAACATGGGCCTTGAAGAGACCCATGTTGTAGGAGGGAGGAACCACAGAGGCCGGCAAATCATTCCACAGCCGAGCTGTTGAACTCAGGAACGAGTCGTAGAAGCGACCCGTTCTCGCGTGACAAATTTCAACCGTGTAAATATGTTGGGCGCGCGTTTCCTGACTATTTGCCGGTGCCGGTCAAGGGTTTTTTGAGTTTCTTCAGGAATTTTGGGGCTCCACCCCAGGATGCTGACATATTTTATTATTATATAATATAATTAATCAATTTGTTTCAAAGTATATATAAATGAGGGCACACACACCAATACACAACCTAGAAATTTGTCATTCGTCATAATACAACCTGAACCTACAACCCCCGACAGGAGTGGAGGTCGTGGAGGGTGGAGGGTGGAGGAATCCCCAAACAAAAACATCCCGAAAATCAGTTTGTAATACTGGTCCAGATACTCCAGATACTACACTTTGATCTTAGCCAACAGGCCGAGAAGAGAAGCGATGCTTGACGGCAAAACTGGAAAGCCGGGTTTAAACGTACATTCTGAAAGCGTTCGTGTGCAGATGCGAACGGAAGTGGCGCCATCTTTGAACGGCAATATATATTATAATTTTATTTGCTTGAATGATTGGACACTGGACAGCCTTATTATATTATAAACTAGCTGACCCGACGAACTTCGTACCGCCTCAGAATCAATAACTGTTGAATTATATTCATTTTTTTTATTAATAAAATTTCATAATTACACAATTAAGCAATTATCGACGCGCAACTATCCGTATTTTTGTCAGTATCAGAGATGGCGTTGTGGATGGATTTATATTTTTTGTGATTTTCTTACCTTTTCAACTTACGGGAATTTGGGAGGCGGGTACGGGTGCCGCCGCCCCGGGAATCTTTTATTGGATAATCAACACCTCTGCCATAGGCCCCCTTAAGTGGCTAGCTACGTTTGGTGATTAACAGGGGTGCCCGGGCTCACGGGGTGACTTTTGTCTGGGTCTTGGCGGCGGATGCGTCTGCCCACCTGCTGATCTTTTGACCTTTCCAGTCGGACTCTCTCGCCCCTTTGCCTTGCACCGCAGTTGGAAGGATTGATTCATACGTCCGTCACTCCCGGACACACTGACCCCCAGATTCCCACCCACCCCTCATACCTTTTTCCTTCCCAGAACTTCCTATCCTCCCCTTGACCCTCCTCACAGCATCCCCTAAGATGACATAGGTCCTGACAGAAATTATTTTCCTCAGGGCCTCCTGTGCGGAGCTTACATATTTAAAATCCGTTTCATTTCTAGTCACTAATAATAGGCCACTTGCATTGATCTCATAACGAAATTGTGTGGATAGATTTTTTTACTAAGATTACGAAAATGTTAGTAACTTTTTTTAGATATGTATAGTTTTATTTTATTTTTAAATAAATAAATCCTATATTTGAGCTTGTGACGTCACTACTTGAAAATGTCCCGTCTCCGATTATGTTCCCTTAATTTTGTAAAATTCTTTGTAAATTTCAAATACTTACGTATTTTGTATTTGTATTTCAATTACTTCCTAAAAATGTATTTTGTAATTGGTATTTCAATTACCTGATGCTGAGGTATTTTGTAATTTATATTTCAAATACTTATGGCTTCAAAATACATTTAGCGATCTTAATAATGATAATGAAAAAAAATAAATTGACATAGATAATACATAGACTAAAAACGCTAGAATCCAGAGCAAGATATGTTAATATTTATTTGTCGTTTTCATCGTTCGCGGTATTTATTCATGAATACGTGAGTTTATTGATAATGGATGAAAAAGATTATTTTTAATATTTAATTATGGAGACAATATTAGCGAAACTCAATCAAAAATCTGGAGACAGAAAAATCAGAAAAAGATATTGGTTCCACTGGGGCTCATTCCGAAACTAACTGCTAACTGTAACTCAGATGGGCACAGACACCGTCTACGATTGATTGTATTTCGAGTCGAAATCGTCGAATCGGTCGAAATTTTCGACAGATTATGGGTGAGGTGTCACGTTGCGCACATATTATTTATTACGAATATTACTTTGAAGTTTTGTTTTTGAAGAGCAACGAGTTATTTTGATATCAACTTTGATAGAATTATTGTCTGATATGGACGAATAATATAACTATATCTTTCATCGGATTTTTCGGAACTGGCGAAATATCATTATCAATATAATATAATGAAGCGCGCTAAAAATTGGATATACCTATGTATTTTTAAATCCGTTGACATATTTCCGGAATACATGTATAATAATAACATATATGTATTAAAGCATAATTATACATAGGTACATACCTATCGTATAATTTATCATCCGCTTCCTTGAAAGAGGTGTAATAAAATATTTTGTAGGTAATAATTATGTAAGTACCTCTCCTTGTCGGTCGTATTTAATAAAACGTTCAAATTGTCATGTCTTTCATTCAATAAATGCGCACACTATTATTTTTTAGTTATTGTTATTATTGATAGAAATAATCATGTAGGGATAAATGCGCAACGTTACACCTCTCAAAGTTAAAGCAAACCCTTCCCACCCTCAGCCGCTACATACTGCCCCGTGCCAGTCACGGCGCGCTACGGCTAGGTTTATTATACCTACTGACTTATGCATATGGTTTCTGTTTCCGCCACGCAAGTAATTTTTGTTTAGGCAAGAAATATTACCTATTTTTTGACAAAATATTTTTCTTGCGATCTACGATTTTTTTACATTTTTTTTTTAAATGCCAACTTATGTATTAATCCTTTGCGCAGGAATACGTAAAATCTTATCAAAATATTTCAAGTATTTTAGTTGATATAAGGAGGATAGTAATTTTGGGTACTACCTTCGGCCCCACTTGGCTGCGGAAGAGTTAAAAAACCCTCCACACAAAATCCCCAAAGATGACATAGGCCCTGATTGAAATTATTTTCCTCAGGGCCTCCTGTGTGGAGCTCATGTAAAAAAAAAAATGATTGCAAGATTCAACCCGAACTAAATGCTATCTAGATTTTTAATATGCGACATCGACATTTAATACCTACAATTTGAGAGACGTAATTAGGGTACCAGGTACCACCGACCCAGGAACCTTTATTGGATAACCAACACCTCTGCCATAGGTCACTCCAAGTGGTTCGCTACGTTTGGTGATTTAGCAGGGGTTCCCGGGTTCATGGCGTGAGGTTTGTCTAGGTCTTAGAGGCGGATGATCAGGACACACCGAACCCCAGATTCCCACCCACCCCTTAAAAACTTTTCCTTCCAAGAACTCTCCTCTCCTTCCTTTCCTTAAAAAAAACTCCACACAGCATCCCCAAAGATGACATAGGCCCTGAGGGAAATTATTTTCCTCATGGTCTCCTGTGCGGAACTCATATAAAGAAAAAAAAATCTATTGACCTTTTCTGCAAGTCTAGGATGAATATTTTTATTTTTATTCACAAAGTTAAAAATAAAAATAAAAAAATATTTTTAAGTTAATCACAGTAGAGCGCACTTGAAGTGAAATAATACAAAACTGCGCACAAATGTCATATTATTATTATTATCTGTATAATATATTTTGCATATTTTTTGTTGTTGTTCACGCATCCGGTCCAAGGCGAGCAGAAAGTTTGTTTCAAACGTACCATTTCAACTGTAGATAGGCGACCTTTATTACGCGGTGCCTTCAGAAGCTAGACAGGGCACATTCAAATAACACGTGATATTCTGCGGAAGGACTCCGTGCTCCTTTGCAGAAGAAGAATTCTTACGGTAGTATAATTATTATTAATAATAAGAATTAATAATATATTATTGTAACATATTGTATTGTACTTCTTCTAACATAAAAGATAATTTCGAAAAAAAAAACAATGAGTAGAATTAACAGGTACCTACCTACTTACCTAACAAGTAATAAATATATTTGGAAATATTATAAATATAATAGGTACGTATTTTCAATTTGGTAGACCAGCATGGGCACCGCCACCACCGCCCCGGGAACCATTTATTGGATTATCTACACCCCTGCCATAGTCCGCCCCAAATGATTCGCTACGTTTGGTGACTTAGCAGAGATGCCCGGGTTCATGGGGTGATGTTTGTCTGTTTCTTGATGCGGTGGATGTGTTAGCCGACATTATTTGTGGGGAGGGAGGGAGGGAATGTTGACCTCTCCAGCCGAACTCTCTAGCTCTTGACCCATCGACTTGCACCGCATTGAGAGGAATGGATTCACAAGTCCGTCACTACTGGACCCACTGACCCCCAAAATCCTCCCAACCCCTCATACTTTTGGCGGGTATGGGTACCGCCGCCCCGTGAACCAATTATTGGATAACCAACACCTCTACAATGGGTTACCCCAAGTGATTCACTACGTAAAGTCAGCTTACGTAGCAGGGTGTCCGAGTTCATAGGATGGGGTTTGTCCGGGTCTTGGTGGCGGATGTGTCTGCTCACCAGCTGCGTATGTATGAATCTGTCCCTCCTACTGCGATACAAGGCGATGTACCGAGAGAGTCTGCTGGAGAGGTCAAAAGGTCTGTCTCCACCAGTCTGTCCTGATCCGGCATGCCACGGAGTTGGTGGGCAAAAGCATCAGCCGCCAAGATCCGGACAAACCTCACCCCCTTGGCGGCCCTTGGTCCTCTGCTACGAGTAAGTCACCAAACATAGCGAAACACTTAGAGTGGCCTTTGTATGGGTCTTTGTTATCCAATAAATGGTTCCCGGGACGGCGGTACCCAAACCCCCAAGCTAATTTGAAATGACTTTAGTCGTTTTGTTACTAGATCTGAATAGCCAGGTACTTCCCCACCTTCCTCTACCTATCTCCTTCCCCTCCCCACTTACCTCGAGCCTCACAACATAACCCAATTGGGGATGCCATAGTCTCACTGGCTCCAGGCGGGAGCACGTGGGACTCTTGTGCGGTATTCACATTAAAAAAAACTATGGAACATGAAGCAATATTATACTACGACAAAGATATACATATAGTATAACTCTATGTACTACGAGCATCATGTTATTACCGAACAACGAAACCGAAGCTTTTCGTATGACAACATTATAATATAGGATATTTTATAAAAAATAGCGACATTAAAAAGAGACAGACACATCCATTTATAGGAGTTAGCTTGCGAGAAAATGAGAAAGTATAATCGGTCTCCTCTTTGTGCGGTACTTCGGTAGCCTCCCCACTCTTGTTTACTTACATAAGTTTTTAGAAGGTTTCTCTTCTATCGCGTGTGAATCGAACACTCTGATGTTTTTTTGTAAATACCTACAAACATAAGAGTCACAACTGCTCCCAACCGCCTGGAGCCAATTGGGATACGTACGAGTGTGTTGTGAAGCTGAAGCAAGTCGGGAGGGGGAAGGAGATGGGGAAAAGAACAAATTATTTTTCATTAAGCATTATTTGTTAAATTAGAACGTTTCCTAACGTTTTTTGAGTAGAAAAATAATTGAGTTTTTTGTGTAGGTACTTCAGAAAAAATATAAGCGTAAAATACATTTTTTTATTATTTAGAAATGATTTTTTTAACACAGGAGGACCTGGGGAAAATAATTCCCTTTGGGACCTATGTTATCTTTGAGGATGCTATGTGGAGGGTCTTTTTATGAAAGGAGGAAGAAAAATATATGGGAAAGTGAAATTTATAAGGGGTGGGTAGGAGTTTGAGGGTCAGTGTTTAAGAGTGACGGGTGTATGAATCTATCCCTCCCACTGCATTTTTAGAAGCAGTAACTAGCAGTTACGAGAGATGAGAAGGTTGATAAAAATATTGAAAGAAGGGTGAATGCAGGTAACTCTATAAATGGAGGACTGAACGCCGTTGACACCAACAAAAAACTGTCAAAAGAAGCGAAACTAGCCGTCCATAACGGAGTGCTTGTACCTACCCTGATGTGTGGCAGTGAGGCATGGAACTGGCAGAGGAAGGATGAAAGTAGACTGCATGCGGTAGAAATGAGATCCCTGAGGCCAATGTGTGGTAAAACCATGTGCGATCGTGTGAGAAATGTGGAGATCCGCAAAGAATGCAAGACCGATGTAAGCGTGATGTGTAAGATTAAGAAAGGGACGGTCCGGTGGTTTGGGCATGTGAAGCATGTGAGGTGGCGTGGCGCGTGGCACACTCGGACGGCACGTGATATATGGCCGATGTAACAGTAGATAATAAAACGAAGGGCCGCAATACGGCTCTCGCTGCATCCCGCATGAACTGTACATAATAATTATGAAGTTATTCATTGATATCTTATTAACCGCCTGTTTAATTATATCATTTTTAAATACTTGTTGTCGTGCTTCTTTTTTTTAATGTAACCAAAACGATTTTTAAACCAGATATATTTATGTTTGAAATACTGAAGTTGCAAAAAAGCATCTGCAGCCAAGACCCCAACGGACCTCACCCCATGAACCTGGACCCACTGTTAAGTCAACACAACGCCATTGCCTAACCTTTATTACCAATGCCATCTGTTAATTTGCATAAATGTCAAATCCACACTACCCGCTTGCCAGCCCGCTGCTCGCTGTGTTCACCAATTTACACAAAACCTTGACAAATTATATACCTAAACCTTTCTCATAAATCACTTTATCTATTGGTGAAAACCGTGTGAAAATCTGTTGCGTAGTTTAAAAGATGTAAGCGTACAGACAGCTGTAGCGACTTTGATTTATACTATTATACGTCAATGATACTATGTAATAAAGTTATAAGATACGCCAAAATCATAAAAACCAGAGCCAATTCAGTACTTTCATGAAGATATCCGTAAACTGAGTACTTGAAAATATAAAAATCCGCAGAGATACTCGTATCAAAAACATATTAATTTTGTTGATCTGTGTAATTATTGGTTAATTTTTATTTTTTCTTACATTAGCTCCACACCTGAGAAAAAATCCCTAAATGCCTTTGTCATCTTTTGGGATGCTGTGTGATGGGTCTTTTTAGGGAAAAGAAGGAGTAGTTCTGGGAACGAAAAAGATTTTTGTTCATATGAAGATTATGAAGCAGTGATGTGACATTATAATTTAAAATAAAACAAAACTTTGTAAACACCACTTTTATTTTTATACTTTATGCCGACCGGGTTTCGCTACAACCGTAGCTTCTTCAGGGCAGTATAATACTTTACTAAAAATAGTTACATGTATAAAAATTCCATAAAAGTCCTATACTAAGATTGTTCCCTATTGACAAAGAACACGCTCGTTCCCTTCCCAATTCTCCTTCTACAGTTATGCCGTCTTCCTATCCCACTTGATGAGTCCATCCCAATCTGTTTGTTAAATCATATATATTATTATCTGTAACACACATGACTAATTTCGAACATCTTTGATTTCGAAAACATTTGTATGGCTTAGCGCCTCTATAGTAGGTATAACTCTATGATTATGATTATGACTAATGAGTCTAATGACTAATGAATGACTAATGACTAATGACAGCTTTCATTTTTGTTCTTCGCGCTACGAGAAAAATGGTGAAATGCGAAGTTGTAAATTAATTAATATTAAATACTTTCTAAAATTATTTTTCGATCAAAATTACTTATGATTTGTCAATAATGTCTTAGCAAAATAAGTATGTAAAAAAATCTGAAATATATTCGTTTGTAAGTGCGCAAATAAATAAACAAACTGACCAATTTTCGCCAAGAAACACATGTACGTATATATTTTTTAATAATTTTATTTAAAATAAAATTAACAACTTGAAACATAAGTATGCTAGATAATGTATTGATTTATTTTACTGCATAATTATATGATTTGAAATGGGTGTTGTATAATGCAAAATATTTTATGAATATTTAACAAATCTGCCAATGACCTATGGTATAACCTTATTATACTAAAAATGAACATTTTTTCTCAAAATTTAAAACATAACTGTGCTAGAAAAAAGAACAATCTTTCGAAATCAGTTTACTTATAATTTTTAGTCATACGTCTAAAATCTGATTTAAAAATGACATATTTCTGGTTTTCTCTGGTTGGTGAAAATAAATTTGTACAGGTAGGTATAACAGTAAAAAAATCACACTTGATACACGCGACGCTACGTGTGACAAGTGTGTTCCTGAAGCATCTAGGTACTTCCATAGAAAATATATGGGTAGTAAGTCGACCCGAGCAGCCGTGAAACATCCAAACGTTCCACGACATTATCACGTGATTCCACGACATTATCACGCCAAAAACGAATGCTAATAAATGCTAAAAGAAGACCGGCGTGGCGCACAGTGATTATATTTTTAAATTTCTTGGCCAATATTTTCATATGATTTTGAAAGTCGTTATTTTATTGGTCAAATTTCTTACATTCTCAAATATGATTGTATAAAGACTGTTCAATGCAATAAAATAAAAATGATTTGACGGAGAGAGAACTCATTTTTATAAACATTTAAAACAAATAAAAAACATTTCAAATAGTTGTTTTTAATATTTATATTGAGCGCATTTTAATAAACAGCACAGTTAAAAAAATATATTTAACCGCAATTAAAAAAATACTATGAAGACATTCGATACTTTAAATTTTAAATCATGAAAAATCTAAAAAAAACATTTACTTTAGGTACATTAGTAAGTACAACACATCTGTCCATTTGTTTCTTGTTAGAGCATATTTTTTATTTTTCACAGTAACTGAATAATTTCCCTCAGGGCCTACGTCGTCTTTGGGTGAATTTGCCGTGGAAAGGTTTTTTTTAGAAGAGGACAGAGTGAACATGTCTACTTTGAAATGTTACCAATCCGAGATCGGTAGCCACTAATTAAAGCATTTTTGCATATTAATTCAGGATAACTAATTTGTGGAATACGAAAATCAATCAAGTTTGGCCAGGAACTTGCATAAATAAATCATAGTGCGATAGCAAAAAACAGACCCCACCCTCAGAGTAACAATATAGAGACCCCACCGTGAGTCGATCACGCGTAGTCCGAATGATTGGGAGACATTATTATTTAATACAGCGTTTCCCAAACTTATTCCCGTAACCCTTAAATTGTTATATTTGTACAGGGATATGCAAAATTTTAAATCACTTAATTTTGGCGTATTGTTTAAATAAAACAGAATAATATCTACACATTTTTTAACCTACCTTTTTAACGCGATAATTTGGACATGTAGAGCGGAGAAAGGTAGGGTAGACTGGGGATGGTTGAAACACTTTTACTTTAACTAGGTGTAGTAATATTTCTTTTGTATTTATGGATAAGATGTTTACACTAGATGTTCTATGATCTATCTAGTTATCAAATTAAATCTATCGGATGGCCACAACTCGAACAGGTAAGCTACAATAACCACTTAAAGACGATGGGGAAATCTGTCAATTATCCCCATAGTGTGGACGATTGAAACAGTATGTGGTGATAATTGAAACACTCTAAATATCTTTGGAATAATTGGAGTAATTTTAATCAATGTTAAACATTTTCATTATTGAAACAGTACTCAATGAGATCACGAATAGTGATTAAACAAATCACAAGTATTTTAAAAACTATAAACATAAATTGTCTTGAAATATATTTTTTATTATTTGTATTTAAGTGCTCTTAGTTATACTAACTATGAGTATTTGGCATAATCAACATAGTTTTACTGCGATATTATCCTGGAGCAGAATAGAACGGTATTAAAAAAAAGTTTTTTGCTTTCATACAAAAGTGCTTGTTTCAACCATCACACTGTTTCAATCATAACAATGTAGAATTTACCTCTGAATTGAGAGCATTTTTTCTGTGTAAAATTCAAGAATTAAGAAGTCGAAAAAATATGTGTAATTCCCACGCGGTAAAAGAGAAACATACAAAAAACTAAAGTAGACAAGAGTGGGGACTACGAAGCACTTTTTTTTATCAATGTGAAGGGTGATTGTTTTAATATTTTTGTCCTCCGATTGCAGTGCACCTTTTCATTCTATTCCGGCCGTCCCATTTTTGTGCCGTGAATCTGGCCTTGCCAGGTTGTACCGTGTGGTCAAATCAAATGCCAGTTGTCTTAAATCTTTTGAAGATAGCCCGAAATAGGTAAATGTCGGCTGTTTTTGTAGCGTAGTTTGCAATCTCAGTTTCTCGAGAAGGGAAACATACTTTCTTCATATTTTTTTTCTCTGTTGTTAACTTTTTGTACTTACATAATTGATAAAACAATGTATACTATTAACGTTGATTTTTTAAAAGTTATAAATTTAAAAAAAATCAATAAAGATATGTTATTACGAAATTGTGACGTGAGGGTGTGTGACGTTGAATGTGGTCGAATGAGATCGACTTCATCATCCAAAATCACAGAAGTTCACTATTCAAGATCACAGAAGTACATCTAGACTTTAATACATAATGATTTTATGACTTTTTTGAATAATACATAATGATTTGAATTTATGACCTCTTTTCATTATAACTTTTAAATTTTCTCTCAGTGTGGACGATTGAAACATGGTTATGATTGAAACGTTGCAATCATCCCCACTCAAATTGTTTCAAACATCCCCACGCTGCATTTTCTACTTCAAAGTCAAAAATAAGCCTTTCAAATAGACATTAACGCCACGCAAATGCATTATAAATACTCATAAATAGATAAAGAATATAGTGTAATGAAACATTCGTCAAGCTGCGAGAGTAAAATGAGTTATAAGAAAAACAAAAATGTCTTAAATACCTATTTACTTTTTAGTGCGAAATCCAATAATGTCTCCTATGCACGATTGAGTCACTCGCCGACTAGTGAGCTTTTGTAGAAACATCCCAACACACCTGATGGAGTTTCGAGTGTTGTGTCACACTCTTAGGTATTATAGTTTTCGAGTAAATTGAGATGTTTCAATCATAACCTGTTTCAATCGTCCCCAGTCTACCCTATTTCAGGAGATTATATAATACGGAAGATTGATTTGCGATACAAGTCAGGGAAGATAGAGGAAGTCATGGCACGATCACCTGAATCAAATTCCTCATTTTACAGTTTAGTACAGGTTTAGTAGTTTGACGGCCTCCATAGCCGAGTGGTAAACGGTAATGGTAAGTGGTTCGAAACCCGGCGTGCGCAAATACATTTTATTTGATTAATTTGTGTTATTTCACAAATTCCTCATTTAAAAATAATATAGAGTATATTTGCGGCACGTTCCAGAGTGGAA
Organism: Limnephilus lunatus; assembly: GCA_917563855.2. Taxonomy (NCBI): domain Eukaryota; kingdom Metazoa; phylum Arthropoda; class Insecta; order Trichoptera; family Limnephilidae; genus Limnephilus; species Limnephilus lunatus. Next base: position 67,975,420 of record OU830598.1, on the reverse strand, counting down.
GATACTCTCAGTATCGCCCTGGTGTAAGACCACCATTCAGAATTGAAACGTTGCTTGAAATGGCTTAAGCCGTGTTTAGTGACCAGATCTGAATAGCCAGGTACTTCCCAACCTTCCTCTTTCCCATCTCTTTCCCCTCCCCGCTACATTGAGCCTCACAACATACCCCAATTGGGGATGCCATAGTCGCACTGGCTCCAGACGAGAGCAGTTGGGACTTTTGTGTGGTATTACATACTAAAAAAAAATTATAAAAAAGGATGCACATAATATTATACATTTGTAAAATTTTAACATACCTACATATTTTGAATAAAAAAGAGAAGAAGAAAAATAATTAAAACATAGATATAAAATATAAAATTAACTGGTATTTATTAGATAATAATAATAATTTGATATCTCGCATAGCGCCGTTTTATGAAAAAAATCACCTTAATGGCGCTGTAATGTCATAGGTATCTCAGGACGAGAGTCGTAATTCATAACGAAGGTAGCGGTGAGGGGAAAGAGATGGGGAAGAGGAAGGTTGGGAAGTAGATCTGGTCACTAAACACGGCTAAAGCCATTTCAAGCAACGTTTCAATTCTGAATGGTGACCTTACACCAGGGCGATACTGTGAGTATCTTCCACTCTGGAACGTGCCGCAAATATACTTTATACTATTTTTAAATGAATAATTTGTGAAATAACACAAATTAAACAAATTAAATTTATTTGCGCACGCCGGGTTTCAAACAGTCAAACATACACAGTCAAATAAATAAATGAATCTCTGGCTTGCCATTGAAGTAAAATCATTTATTATTTCATAGTGCTTTCACACAAACGAAGTAGGTATTTAAATCCGTAAGTCTAAACTTAAACTTTAGGTTGCACAGTTTACACCCGCGCTGTGCAAGCGGGTTCCCTACAGAGCAGAGCATCGGACCTTCCCATATACCTACTTACATATATATGTATATTATAGTTAAAACAACTCGACAAAAAATCTCGATACAAATTATAATATATATTGCCGTTCAAAGATGGCGCCACTTCCGTTCGCATCTCGCACACGAACGCTTTCAGTAGGTAAGTTTATACCCAAAATTTCCTAGCTTCTTCGGCCTGTTGGATAAGATCAAAGTGAACTGTGAAGCATCTGTTTTTTATAATTCTTATCAGCTCAATATCTGATTCTGATAGTTCTCGCAATGCGGGACCGGTATATCAAACTGATTTTTGGAATTTGACACGACTGACGGGATTTTCGGGGGGCTTGCCCCTTGCCCCACTCCCTACTCCTAATTTTGTATCAATATTCAATTGGAACGAAGTTCTGGGTTGTGTGGTGTACCGGGTACCCCCATTTACATATACATTTAAACAAATTAATAACAAAATATATATTATATATCAGCTTCTCAGTGGCCGGGCCTACAAGGCCTACTGTACAGGGCCCGCAGATAAATGAATTTGGCAGCCACCTCTGGTGTGGAGCTCCAAAAAACCCTCGACCTGCACCGGCAAATAGTCGGGAAACGCGCCAAACGCGCGCCCAACATATGTACACGGTTGAAATTTGTCACGCGAGAACGGGTCGCTTCTACGACTCGTTCCGGGTTCATCAGCTCGGCTGCGGAATGATTTGCCGACCTCTGTGGTTCCTCCCTCCTACAACATAGGTCTCTTCAAGGCCAATGTTCCCTCCTGCCTCTCCTAAAAATGACCCTCCACACAGCATCCCCAAAGATGATATTGGCCCTGAGAGAAATTATTTCCTCCGGGCCGGGGAGTTAATGTTAAAAAAAGTCATTTATTAATGTAACCTATGTATAAAAAATATCATACAAAACTTTTATTTTTATGTGACACCTCACAAGAGAGCCCCCGTCCTTACATTGTATAGACAGGGGAACTATGTCACCACCCGGTTGGGCAGCGTTGTGAGGCGGGTTAAGATAGGGGCTGTAGGAAGGGATTTGTAAATGCGGGACTTGAAGAGGCCCGGATTATATGAGGGAGGAAAAACGGATACCGGTAGCTCGTTCCACATGCGAGCCGACTTACACAAAAACGAGTCGAAGAAACGACCCATTTTCATAAAGCCAACATCAACTGTGAAAGGGTGTTCTGCTGGCGTCCGTTGAGTTGCACGCACGTGTACCGGTGCACCGGGGATCAATGCTGCAAGCTCCTTAGAGCAGGCAGCAGTGCATTAGAGATAATTATTTGCACAAAGCAAAATATAAAATATTATTTTTATTGAATTATTTCAAAGCAAAATATTATTTTTATTTAACATTTTAAAGTTTGTTCTTAATATACCATGTTAATTTATTCATATATTAGGTCTATTGGTTAAATCGACTAGTTAAGTAGACTTATAAAAAAGCAAAAATATACCTATATCAGAAACAAAAAAAAATGGCCAAGAATTACAAGTACGGTCTATGCTTGGCGACAGTCGACACTCTTCCATGCCATATGTCTATGGTTAAAACATTGTAGCTACCTAAGAAAGGAAAAAAAGGGTTTCTAAATTTGCAAGCCTATGATTAATTTCAAATTGTGTAGGTATATATTAATTGAAAGATTTGACTTGAGGACGAAACTAGATATTTTTTATCATCATAATTATTAGAGTCATCTAGCGACAAGATTATAATGACTTTTCATTATTGCAATAGTAGTTTCCTACTTACCGTAGGTCTCAAAGTATGCTTTACATACACGAAACACCTCTTTGTGTAATGCATTCTTTGAGACCACGAGTCAGTTTATACATAAGGCATAGTTTGAGGACAGTCCCCAAACTATCGTGTATATCGAAAATCGAAATGTCTTCAAACTATGCGTTAGATATATGTTTCGATATATATTTAAAACGGAACATCATAGACGTATATAGCTGTGTGGGGGTGGTTTTTAAGGGCGGCTGCAACAAAATGGCGAAAAAAAAAAAGTGTATAAAAGTGTATATAATTAGGCTCAAAGTATGCGTTCCACAAATATATATATATATATATATATATTATGTTTATCGTGTTTATATATTCAATTATATATATATATATATATTTATCTCCTCTCGTAAAACGTTGATCTTGCGCGACGGTACACCAGTTTTAAGTTGATCCGTTCGCACGTGTTGATCCATCCGGATATGCTGATCCATTACACAAGCTGGCATACACATCCTGATCCATGTGGATCAATTTATACCATCAAGATTTAGCTGTAAGCCACGCCCATTGTTCGGTGTCTTATACATTTTACACGTTTTTTTTTGTTGATCCATATAAATGCCATGTTTTGACCGCCAAAAAAGGTCCGATATGTTTCTAGAGCGATGTTCTCATTCTCAGGGTTTCATAAAAAGTTTTTAAGTATTTTATTTGATATTTTTTTATAATTTCACGATAATGCGTTGGGTTACGGTCTTGGCTACGAATTCGGAAGTCGCGAGTACAAACTGTGGGGTGCGCAAGTAAATTTTATTTTAATAAATATGTATGATTCCTCGACAATGCGTTGCATTATGATCCTTGACTACGAATTCGGAAGTCGCGAGTTCAAATGGCGTGCGTAAATTTTAATTCATGCATTTGTATAATTCAACGATATCGAGGGGCATTACGATCTTGACTACGAATTCGGAAGTCGCAAGTTCGAATTGTGGCGTGCGGAGGTAATTTTTATTTAATACGTTTGTATAATACAACAATAATGCAGTGCAGTGCGATCTTGACTACGAATTCGGATGTCGCAAGTTCGGTAATAAATTGATTTTGATTTTGGTTTTGGTTTGAGATTTTAATTTTGATTTTGACTTTGACTTTGAATTTGATTTTGGTTTTGGTTTGAGATTTTGATTTTGATTTTAATTTTGATTTTGAATTTGATTTTGACTTTTGATTTCGATTTCGATATAGATTTCGATTTTGACTTTTGATTTTGATTATGATTTTGATTTTGAATAAGATTTTGATTTTGATTTTGTTTTTATTTTCGTTTTCGTTTCCGCTTTTAAGACTCGCACACCCTATGAACCTGGGCACCCCGGCTTAGTCACCAAATATAGCGAACCACTTAACGTATACCTAAAATTTGGGAGGCGGGTATGGTTACCACCGCCCCGGGAACTATTTTTTGGGTAATAAACACCTCTGTCATATGTCACTGCAAGTGGTTCGGTACTTTTCGTGACTTAGCAGGAGTGCTCGGTTCAAGGAGTGTGATTTGCTTAAGTCCGTGTGGCGAACGCGCCCACTTACTGCGTGGCAAGCCGGATTGGGAGAGACTGTTTGAGGGAGACCTTTTTTTCTTACACACAGGAAGCCCTGAAGAAAATAAATCCCCTCAAGGCCTATGTCATCTTTAGGGATGCAGTGTGGAGCGTATTTTAGGAAAGGAAGAAGAGTATGTTCAGGGAAGGAATGGGGAAGTAAGTGTGGGTAGGAATCAGGGGGTCAGTGTGTCTAGGAGTGACGGACGTGTGAATCCATCCCTCCCATTTCGGTGCAAGACGATGTTCCGAAAGGTTCCATGTCAATTCAGAAATAAACCAACTCATAATTCATAATTAACGTTCCGAAAGGCGAGAGAGTACGGCTAAAGAACATCTGTCTAATCTAGCACACTAAAATATAAAGAGGAAAGATTTGATTCTTTGTGTGTTTGTTTGCATTGAATAGGCTCCGAAACTACTGAACCGATTTGAAAAATTCTTTCATTGCTAGGAAGCTACACTATCTTCGGGTGATATAGGCTAAATAATATTTTCAAAAAAATTAGGGATACTTACTAAAACTTCAATAATGCAACCCAAGGTGTAAAAGAAATTCCTAAAATATTCTTTACATCGCGTGCGCTGCGAAAACTATTATAGATAGAATAAGACAATGTACTATGACTTTGTAGAACACATCATTATTTACAAAAGATCTCGCGACAGCATATGTCTAACTATTATAGTTATGCCACAATAAGTGTTATTTTATTTAAAAATTTAATTAAAATGACGCCGCTTTAAATGGCTCGTTATTTGTATCTTGGTTTTAATCCTTATCAAAATAAATTACTTCATGTTCAAGACTGATTCAAAACCTTTATTTACCTTTTTTAATTATTCAATTTGGACTTTCCATTCGAAAGATACCATGAGTTTAAAAATGTAAGTATTACTTAGCTTACCCCGCCCGGGCGAAAGGGAGTCATCTAACATATTATTATTTTACTAGCTGACCCGGCGACTTCGTGCCGCCTCAGAATCAATAAATGTTGTTTTAGTAGATGCTGGATATCTCTGCTTACCTCATCAGAGATATCCGGGTTCTCTAAATAAATGGTCACGGAATTTAGTTTATAAATCATAACACTGATTGCTCGGTAGAGTTATATTTTATTTGACACCAGAAGTGAGATATTACAAGGATTCTATCCGCGACAATAGTTTGCGTAATTAAAAATAGCTCGCTGACAGGAGGAACGCTCAGACCGGAATGATCTGGAAGTTTTTTCCACTCGCGAGCTCAGTTCTGTCATCTGCGCATTTTGCTGCGCAGGCAAGTGTTGCTAGAGTCAAGATGACATTTTGCTCAAAATATAATAATAATCGCGGTGCCTACATTGTGTTTACTTATTGCCTGAATTAAATTCAGTGTTTTTATTAAGTTAAAAATTACACAATTAAGTAATTATCGATGCGTGATGAAATGTCCGTTTTTTTTTTGTCAGTTTCAGAGATGGCGTTGTGTACGGATTTATTTTTTATAATTTTCTTACTTTTCCACTTACTTACGGAATATGCGTTTCATTTTCTTTACACGTCTGAGGGAGATTTTTTATCAATATTGTATTTTACCTTTGGAGGAGTTCAGACGTACGTTCACCGTTTGTCTCATTTTCGACTATTGAAATTTAGTGTGTAAGAAAGATTGGCAGCATTACATGTTTAAGAACAAAAGCAAAACAATCAGCGCATTGACATTTGACGTTTTTAAATATTTGTAAATTCACTCACTATTGAATACTAGCTTTTACCCACGGCTTCGCTCGCATTATTATTATTAATGGCATAATTATTGGCATAATTGTTATTATTATTGCTATTTTGTCTAATAGAAAATAATTAATGTTTAATAGACAATTTCGAAATTTGAGAATGATATTTCGCAAATAAAAATTCTATTTTAGAAAATATTTAAATTATAGAAATATAAGTTTATTTTAAGTACCTACTCCCTTTATTAGTATTTTATTCATATTTGAATCCAGAGTAACCTAAAAAAATGACAGTCCACTTCAAACGCTATGCTTAATAGCAACGTTATGCTTTTTGTTCGGAGAATATAGATGTTTAGAGATATGTAGATATTAACTACGACGCCAAAAAAGTACTCTTTTTAATCACAACAAAGCACTCATTTAAAAAAAACACTTTGTTTCCAAGGTAACAATTTGTTTGACGTTTGCAATAACCCGATTTTGTTAGGGACAGAAAACTTATGATACATAATTTCATAACGTCACAGCTCATTCATAACGCCAGAGCTTACTAATACATAAAGCCGTTGTTACTCGCAAATAATGTAGCTTTCGATTAGTGAAAGAATTTTTTAATTCCATTCGATATTTATTGCGTGAAAGAGTAAGGACCATCCAACCATCCAACCAACCATCCATACAAACTTTCGCATTTATAATATTAGTAACATAAAAAATAGGAAAGATTTGATTGTTTGTTTGTTTGTTTGCATTGAATAGGCTCCGAAACTACTGAACAGATTTGAAAAATTATTTCAACAACAGAAAGCTACATTATCAGCGAGTAACAGGCTGTATATAATGGTGAGTTCTGGCGTTATGAAATTTGTATAAATGAAAATATGTGTATTTCATATATTTTAGCGGCAGGAAGGAAAGGCAGGGGTAGGTGGGGTTCGCGGAGAGTGAAGAGACGAGGAAGGGGGAATACGGGGAAGGCGGAAAGGAACGGGGACGCACGGGAAAGGACATAGAGGGAGAATCAATGTATTTCTTTGAATGGCATTGCAACGCATGCCGGGTACCAGCTATCCGGATTGGGGCGGTGGATGCGTCTGCTCAACTGCTACTCATATTGCTGCTAATATTGTCTTCATTTAATTAATAATAATTCTGTTGTTGTAAGAATTTTTGAAATCGGTCAGTAGTTTCGGAGCCTATTCAATGCAAACAAACAATCAAATCTAATATAATAATAATGTGAAGACATTTCATTCATTTAAAATTATATATAGTATATTTGCGGCACATTCCAGAGTAGAAAATACTCTCAGTATCGCCCTAGTGTAAGACCACCATTCAGAATTGAAACATTGCTTGAAATGGCGTTAGCCGTGTTTGGTGACTAGATCTGAATAGCCAGGTACTATCCCACCTTCCTCCTCGCTATCTCCTTCCCCTCCCCACCTCCTTCAGCCTCACAACATACCCCAATTGGGGATGCCATAGTCTCACTGGCTCCAGACGGGAGCAGCTGAGACTCTTGTGAGGTATTACTATAAAAAAATAATTTGTGGTGTTTGTTATCCAATGATTGGTTCGTGGGGCGGTGGTACACATTCCCGCCTTCCAAATTATAATAATTAATATGTTTTATCACCGGTCTCCACACGGTGCTGCCGCAGTAACAACTGCCGAAGAACTGACTAAAAATCGTATAGTCTGTAGTCAACTAAAGTTCTGCAGCAGTTGGTGCTGCGGCAGCACCGTGTGGAGACCGGTGATAAAACATATTTGAGATAATATTTCATAAAATAAAGCCAACCGATGTTTTCAATGGATTACTTAACACACACAATTTCAAAACGACCACTATACAAGAATGCAATTTTCTTCATAACCGTTTTAAAGTTAAAATGATTCTTTGAATATTATTTTTTTGTAAAGTGCCCTCATATTATGTTTAATTACTGAAGTATGCAAGACTGCACCTGTGGGGAAGTGATTTTGTGTATCTATGAAGCTAGCTCTATGTCTAGCTATGAAGATTCCGGGGTCTATTAGCCGATCAGTAAGAGTTGCATTCCAAGAAGAAGTGGTCAGAAATAAGAATACACTCCAAGAAGAAGTGGTCAGAAATAAGGTATCTCAGACTTTGAACGATAATATTAGACTACTCCCTCGTGATCCATCAATAGAAATACAAACACAGTGGGATAACCTGAAGTCAGTTATATGTGAAACCTGTGATACAAATTTGAAAGCTGATAAGCAAATTAGAAAAAAGAATTGGATGACTGACCACATTTTGAACTTAATGGATGAGAGACGTAAACATAAACATAATGAGACACAATATAAAAACTTACAAAGAACGATTAGATGTAAAATTAAAAAAGCCAAAGAAGAATGGATGAAGTCACAGTGTGAAGAACTAGAGTCGTACAGTCGTAGTCACAATGCATTTAAACTTCACAAAAAATTGAAGGAAATTACAGGCACTTCTAGAAGAATTACTCCATCATGTTTAGTTGACGATTCCAATAAATTGATATTGGATGAAAAAGATATTTTACAAACATGGGAAAAGTATATTCATGATACATTCAAAGATATTAGACCTGACATTAATATTCCTAATGATCAATTGCATGGACCATCGATTTTAAAATCAGAAATTCTTCATGCGATAAAGACTTCAGAACATAGAAACGCGTGCGGACCAGACGATATTCCAGTTGAGGTGTTGAAGCTCTTTGATAATGAAAATGTTGACTACCTGTTGAGGTTATTTAACTCTATATATGACACAGGGAATATACCCCAAGATTGGCTAAAATCCACCTTCGTGACATTACCTAAAAAACAATACCCTAAGAAGTGCAGTGACTATCGATTAATAAGCTTGATGAGTCATGTCCTTAAATTATTCCTTAAAATAATACATGCCAGGATACGCGATAAGTGCGAGCAGGACTTAGATGACACTCAGTTTGGCTTCAGAAATGCGTTCGGTACGCGTGAAGCATTATTTTCTGTCGACGTACTATTGCAAAAGTGTCGTGACCAAATAAAGGAAGTCTTTGCCTGTTTTATTGACTACGAAAAGGCATTTGACAGGGTAAAACATGCTGACCTAATGAAAATGCTTGCGGATTGTAACGTTGACACCAAAGACCAGAATTTCATTAAAAACCTGTATTGGTTCCAAACAGCAGAAATAAGACATGGGAATGAGAGATCTAATGCAATCGCCATTCAGCGTGGAGTACGACAAGGATGTATCCTGTCGCCACTATTATTTAATCTTTATTCCAACTATGTCTTCAAAAGAGCCCTAAGTAATACCCAGAAGGGTCTCAAGATCAACGGAGTTGTCATTAATAACATAAGATATGCAGATGATACTGTATTACTAGCTGACAGTATCAGTGACCTCCAAGACCTATTAGATCTTGTTAATAATGCTGGTGAGCAACTGGGCCTAACAATCAACGTCAATAAAACTAAATGGATGACTTTTGGACGACTAGATCACTCTGGATCAATGATTCAGTTAAATGGTTGTAATGTCGAAAAGGTGGAGAGATTTAGATACCTCGGCAGTATCCTCACGGAGAATCTTGACCCAGATATAGAGATTAGGTGCAGAATTGAAGCAGCAAGAACTGCATTCATAAAAATGAAATCCCTCTTCTGCAATGACAATATAAGCTTAAAATTAAGGCAGAGAATGCTAAAATGTTATGTGTGGTCGGTCTTGCTGTATGGTTGTGAAACATGGACCTTGAAAATAAATACCATGAACAGGTTAGAGGCTTTCGAAATGTGGCTTCACCGGAGAATGCTCAAGGTCCCATGGACCGACATGATCACCAACATAGAAATTCTCAGACGGGCTAGAGCAGATAGGGAACTGCTTACATTAATTAAAATCAAGAAAATTTCATATCTGGGTCATATACTTCGAGGGGAGAAGTATCACTTGCTCCATTTAATATTGAAAGGCAAGATAGAGGGTCGCCGAGGGCCTGGTAGGAGACAAATGTCTTGGCTGCGAAACATACGAGAGTGGACCGGCATTAGAAGTGTGGAGGAGCTATTCCGGGCAGCGCAAGACAGAGAGACCTTTTCAAGAGTGATCGCCAACGTCGGGGGGACCTGATAAGGCACATAAAGAAGAAGAAGAAAAGTTGCATTTTAGTGGAAAGGTCTGTGTAGTACTAACTGAGTCACGCTGTCTGTCTTACTATCACTTTGACGTTTTGCTATTACTTAATGATCGACGAAAGTGAAAATGGGTGTGTGTATAACGGACCATTTTAAGCGACAGCAAGCAATTACTGAGTTATTTATAGAAAGGGCTCAATTCCCTTCGATTACTCTGCGCAACTCGTATGCCCTTTTTACAATGCTAATATAATATCAGCTTGCCGGTCCAAGATCATTCTGTCTGGAGCGTTTCCTGTAAACAATGGAGTTCACATATATATTTTAAAGTACAGGACGGTTAAAATCTACAGCGAATAAATAGTGTTAAATTGTGTTTTCTTCCTTCTAAATCTAATTTTTTTGAAAATATGGTAGTTTTTGGAGATCGCTGTCAACGGTTAATATGCACTTTAAAAAAAAAAAATCTTTTGATTCACCTTAATTACATTAAAAGGCAACTATTTGCATTGGGGGAAGTGGAAAATATGTCATTCTAAATTTCGATTACGTAAAATTATAATTCACAAAAAAGTATTTGGGATGACGTATAACAGTTGGTTATACAATTAATTGTTCTCGGGGCGGTGGTACCCATATCTGCCTCCCAAACTATAAGTCTAGGTTAAACGGTTCGCTACGATTAGTGTCCTTGCCGAGGTGACATGGTTGATGGGGTGAAGTTTGTGCAGGTTTTGGCGGCGGAGGCATCTGCCCACTATCTGCATGGCAGGCCGGATCGGGAGAAAAAGGTTGAGGAAGTCCCTTAGACTTCTCCAGCTGTACTCTCTCGAAACATTGCCTTGCACCGCAATGGACCGGATGGATTCATACGTCGGTCACTCCTGGACACACTGACCCCCAGATTCCTAACCACACCTACTACTCTTTTCCTTCCCAGACCTTCCTCTCCCTCCTTTGCTCTCTGACGCGCCTGCCCACCATGTGTATGTTAAGGCCTCCTTCCTGTGTGGAGCTAATGGAACTATTGCAACAATGAAAAAATATAATTATATATAATATATGCAAATAATTTAAATTAAAGAGGTACTTCGAAAATGTTAAATAGTAGGTAAAAAAAAGTAAAATATATTTTATGTTTAGTAAATTATTTTTTTATAGTAATACCTCACAAGAGTCTCAGCTGATCCCGTCTGGAGCCAGTGAGACTATGGCATCCCCAATTGGGGTATGTTGTGAGGCTGAAGGAGGTGGGGAGGGGAAGGAGGTAGCGAAGAGGAAGGTGGGATAGTACCTGGCTATTCAGATCTAGTCACCAAACACGGCTAACGCCATTTCAAGCAATGTTTCAATTCTGAATGGTGGTCTTACACTAGGGCGATACTGAGAGTATTTTCTACTCTGGAATGTGCCGCAAATATACTATATATAATTTTAAATGAATGAAATGTCTTCACATTATTATTATATTAGATTTGATTGTTTGTTTGCATTGAATAGGCTCCGAAACTACTGACCGATTTCAAAAATTCTTTCAACAACAGAATTATTATTAATTAAATGAAGACAATATTAGCAGCAATATGAGTAGCAGTTGAGCAGACGCATCCACCGCCCCAATCCGGATAGCTGGTACCCGGCATGCGTTGCAATGCCATTCAAAGAAATACATTGATTCTCCCTCTATGTCCTTTCCCGTGCGTCCCCGTTCCTTTCCGCCTTCCCCGTATTCCCCCTTCCTCGTCTCTTCACTCTCCGCGAACCCCACCTACCCCCTGCCTTTCCTTCCTGCCGCTAAAATATATGAAATACACATATTTTCATTTATACAAATTTCATAACGCCAGAACTCACCATTATATACAGCCTGTTACTCGCTGATAATGTAGCTTTCTGTTGTTGAAAGAATTTTTCAAATCTGTTCAGTAGTTTCGGAGCCTATTCAATGCAAACAAACAAACAAACAATCAAATCTTTCCTATTTTTTATGTTACTAATATTATAAATGCGAAAGTTTGTATGGATGGTTGGTTGGATGGTTGGATGGTCCTTACTCTTTCACGCAATAAATATCGAATGGAATTTAAAAATTCTTTCACTAATCGAAAGCTACATTATTTGCGAGTAACAACGGCTTTATGTATTAGTAAGCTCTGGCGTTATGAATGAGCTGTGACGTTATGAAATTATGTATCATAAGTTTTCTGTCCCTAACAAAATCGGGTTATTGCAAACGTCAAACAAATTGTTACCTTGGAAACAATGTGTTTTTTTTAAATGAGTGCTTTGTTGTGATTAAAAAGAGTACTTTTTTGGCGTCGTAGTTAATATCTACATATCTCTAAAAATGTTTATTCTCCGAACAAAAAGCATAACGTTGCTATAAAGCATAGCGTTTGAAGTGGACTGTCATTTTTTTAGGTTACTCTGGATTCAAATATGAATAAAATACTAATAAAGGGAGTAGGTACTTAAAATAAACTTCTATTTCTATAATTTAAATATTTTCTAAAATAGAATTTTTATTTGCGAAATATCATTCTCTAATTTAGAAATTGTCTATTAAACAATAATTATTTTCTATTAGACAAAATAGCAATAATAATAACAATTATCCCATTATTATTATTTTACCTAGCTCTCTCATTCAAAATTTAGGCGTATTAGATTTGTCAAAAAATTTGTACATAAAAATGCAAAAGTCGGTCATTTTAAATACATGTAGGATTACGAAAGATTTTTTAAATATTTATATTGAGGGATCAGTAGGATTTATCGGACCAGTTAGGATTTCATCAGAGCCGAACCCTCTGATATGAAAATATCTGGAGTCGGTGAAATATTTTCCCATTATGTTTCTGGTGGATTGACGTATTGTTTTTGTATTGTTTTATTCTCATATAGTGCACTTACATTGCGTTCATTTACTAGATATTCATTTGTGGAAAAGTGTGTGGAAGGGTTTAGTCTTTCATTTGGGAAAGATTCAACGCGGACATAAAATCTGTAGCACCGTAAAAATATAATAATGCGAGCGAAGCCGTGGGTAAAAGCTAGTATTCAGTAGTGAGTGAATTTACAAAAATATTTAAAAACGTCAAATGTCAATGCGCTGATTGTTTTGCTTTTGTTCTTAAACATGTAATGCTGCCAATCTTTCTTACACACTAAATGTCAATAGTCGAAAATGAGGCAAACGGTGAACGTACGTCTGAACTCCTCCAAAGGTAAAATACAATATTGATAAAAAAAATCTCCCTCAGACGTGTAAAGAAAATGAAACGCATATTCCGTAAGTAAGTGGAAAAGTAAGAAAATTATAAAAAATAAATCCGTACACAATGCCATCTCTGAAACTGACAAAAACAAAACGGACAGTTCATTACGCATCGATAATTACTTAATTGTGTAATTTTTAACTTAATAAAAACACTGAATTTAATTCAGGCAATAAGTAAACACAACATTTATTGATTCTGAGGCGGCACGAAGTCGCCGGGTCAGCTAGTAAAATAATAATATGTTAGATGACTCCCCTTTCGCCCGGGCGGGGTAAGCTAAGTAATACTTACATTTTTAAACTCATGGTATCTTTCGAATGGAAAGTCCAAATTGAATAATTAAAAAAGGTAAATAAAGGTTTTGAATCAGTCTTGAACATGAAGTAATTTATTTTGATAAGGATTAAAACCAAGATACAAATAACGAGCCATTTAAAGCGGCGACATTTTAATTAAATTTTTAAATAAAATAACACTTATTTTGGCATAACTATAATAGTTAGACATATGCTGTCACGAGATTTTTTGTAAATAATGATGTGTTCTACAAAGTCATAGTACATTATTTTATTCTATCTATAATATTTTTCGCAGCGCACGCGATGTAAAGAATATTTTAGGAATTTTTTTTACACCTTGGGTTGCATTATTGAAGTTTTAGTAAGTATCCCTAATTTTTTTGAAAATATTATTTAGCCTATGTCACCCGAAGATAGTGTAGCTTCCTAAAAATGAAAGAATTTTTCAAATCGGTTCAGTAGTTTCGGAGCCTATTCAATGCAAACAAACACACAAAGAATCAAATCTTTCCTCTTTATATTTTAGTGTGCTAGATTAGACTGATGTTCTTTAGCCGTACTCTCTCGCCTTTCGGAACGTTTATTATGAATTATGAGTTGGTTTCTTTCTGAGTTTGCATGGAACCAATCTAAAACTATTTAAAGAGGAAAGATTTATTTTTTGTTTGTTTGCATTGAATAGGCTACGAAACTAATGAACCGTTTTGAAAAATTCTTTCATTGTTAGGAAGCTACACTATCCCCGGTTGACATAGGCTATATTATATTTTCAAAAAAATTAGGAATCGTTACTAAAACTCCAATAATGTAGTCCAAGGTGTAAAAGAAAAACCTAAAATATTCTTTACATCGCGTGCGCTGCGAAAACCATTAACAATAGAATAAAATAATGTAGTACGGCTTTGCAGAAAACATCTTTATTTACAAAAAGTGTCGTAACAGCATATGTCTAACTATTATAGTTATGCCACAAAAAGTGTTTAATAGTAGAAGTGTGTTAGATTAGAATGATCGCCTTTCGAAACGGTGACCAGAAAACTCATAATGAAACATACTGAGAAAACATAGGTTGAATATGAAGTTAGGTTAGGGTTACCGGATTTTTTAAAATTATATTTTCATAGCTTTTAATGACCTTTCTGAGGAGGTTCTGAGTTATTATGAGTTGGTTTATTTCTGAGTTGACATGGAACCTTTCGGAACATCGCCTTGCACCAAAACGGGAGGGATGGATTCATACGTCCGTCACTCCTGGACACACTGATCCCCAGATTCCTACCCACACATACTACCCTTGTCCTCCCCAGAACTTCCTCTCCTTCCTTTCCTAAAAATACCTTCCACACAGCGTCCGCAGAGATTACATAGTCCCCCTGAGGGGTATATTTTCCTCATTTCTGTGTGGAGCTAGTGAAAAAAATATCCCTCAATCAGTCTCTCCCGATCCGGCTTGCCACGCAGTAGGTGGGCAAACGCGTTCCCCGCACGGACCTAGACAAATCTCACTCCTTGCACCCGGACACTCCTGCTAAGTCACCAAAAGTAGCGAACCATGAGGTGACGTTTGAATTATACATATATTATCAAAATAAAATACAATATGAACTTACGACTGTAATGTAATGCGTTACCGAGGAATAAATTTATTAAATAAAATTTACTGGTGCACGCCAATTTTGAACTTGCGACATCCGAATTCGTAGTCAAGGATCATAATGCAACGCATTATTGAGGAATAATACAAAGGTATTTATCAAAATAAAATTTATTTGTGCACGCCAATTTTGTACTTGCGACCTCCGAATTCGTAGTCAAGGATCACAATGCAACGCATTATTGAGGAATCATGCATAGATATTTATCAAAATTATATTTACTTGCGCACGCCAATTTTGAACTTGCGACTTCCGAATTCGTAGTCAAGATCGTACCGCATCGCATTATCGAGGAATTATATCTAAATATTCACCAACATAAAATTTATTATTTTTGAACTTGTGACTTCCGAATTCGTAACCAAGATCGTAATGCAACGCGTTATCGAGGAATTATAAAAATTTAACAAAATAAAATTTACTTGCGCACGCCAATTTTGTACTTGCGACCTCCGAATTCGTAGTCAAGGATCACAATGCAACGCATTATTGAGGAATCATGCATAGATATTTATCAAAATTATATTTACTTGCGCACGCCAATTTTGAACTTGCGACTTCCGAATTCGTAGTCAAGATCGTACCGCATCGCATTATCGAGGAATTATATCTAAATATTTACCAACATAAAATTTATTATTTTTGAACTTGTGACTTCCGAATTCATAACCAAGATCGTAATGCAACGCGTTATCGAGGAATTATACAAATTTATTAAATAAAATTTACTGGTGCACGCCAATTTTGAACTTGCGACATCCGAATTCATAGTCAAGGATAATAATGGAACGCATTATTGAGGAATAATACATAGATATTTATCAAAATAAAATTTACTTGTGCACGCCAATTTTGTACTTGCGACCTCCGAATTCGTAGTCAAGGATCACAATGCAACGCATTATTGAGGAATCATGCATAGATATTTATCAAAATTATATTTACTTGCGCACGCCAATTTTGAACTTGCGACTTCCGAATTCGTAGTCAAGATCGTACCGCATCGCATTATCGAGGAATTATATCTAAATATTCACCAACATAAAATTTATTATTTTTGAACTTGTGACTTCCGAATTCATAACCAAGATCGTAATGCAACGCGTTATCGAGGAATTATACAAATTTAACAAAATAAAATTTACTTGCGCACGCCAATTTCGAACTTGCGACATCCGAATTCGTAGTCAAGGATCATAATGCAATGCATTATCGAGGAATCATATATATTTATCAAAGTAAAATTTATTGCGCACGCCAAAATTTGAACTTGCGACTTCCGAATTCGTAGCCAAGATCGTAATGCAACGCATTATCACCCCTCGAACCCGGGCACCCTTGCTAAGTCATCAAAAGTATCGAACCACTTGGGATGACGTATGACAGATGTGTTTATCCAATAAATGTTTCCCGGGCGGCGGAGCCTAGCCACAAAAACCCGCGGAAGTATATTATTAGAATTTTATAAAATACAGAAAGATATATTTTTCAAGTCGGTGCCGCGGCCGTTATAATATTACGTTTTGCAACTTCCATATCGGCTCAACCAATGAGCAGTAAAACCAGATATAGGTACATGTTTTTTTATGACCAATCAGAAGGCTTCGTTCATAACGCCATCTTGAACGCCATTCTCATTGGTCATTGTCAGATCAACAATTTTATAGTAAAAGCACATATAGGTACATAAGATATACGATTATGTGGATCAACAACGCATGGCAATTTGGGCGGATCATCAACGCATGGTAAATTGGGCGGATCAACAGTTACGAAGCGTATGATTTCCATACAAATATCGAAAATTTTATGTGTAGTATTTCGTTTACTTTTACTGGGAAACTGGCAACCTTGCTATTTAATGTAACGTTGTTGCAAATTCATACAGAAGTAATCCATTAAAGCCAAGTTATTTGGTGTTAAAGGTGGATCAACACTGTCAAATAACTTCTTACTGGATCAGCATATTACGAGAAGAGGTCAATATTTATATATATATATATATAGGTCATATATATATATATATATATATTTGTGTAACGCATACTTTGAGCCTAATTATATACACTTTTATACACTTTTTTTTTTTCGCCATTTTGTTGCAGCCGCCCTTAAAAACCACCCCCACACAGCTATATACGTCTATGATGTTCCGTTTTAAATATATATCGAAACATATATCTAACACATAGTTTGAAGACATTTCGATTTTCGATATACACGATAGTTTGGGGACTGTCCTCAAACTATGCCTTATGTATAAACTGACTCGTGGTCTCAAAGAATGCATTACACAAAGAGGTGTTTCGTGTATGTAAAGCATACTTTGAGACCTACGGTAAGTAGGAAACTACTATTGCAATAATGAAAAGTCATTATAATCTTGTCGCTAGATGACTCTAATAATTATGATGATAAAAAATGTCTAGTTTCGTCCTCAAGTCAAATCTTTCAATTAATATATACCTACACAATTTGAAATTAATCATAGGCTTGCAAATTTAGAAACCCTTTTTTTCCTTTCTTAGATAGCTACAATGTTTTAACCATAGACATATGGCATGGAAGAGTGTCGACTGTCGCCAAGCATAGACCGTACTTGTTATTCTTGGCCATTTTTGTTTTGTTTCTGATATAGGTATATTTTTGCTTTTTTATAAGTCTACTTAACTAGTCGATTTAACCAATAGACCTAATATATTAATAAATTAACATGGTATATTAAGAACAAACTTTAAAATGTAAAATAAAAATAATATTTTGCTTTGAAATAATTCAATAAAAATAATATGTTATATTTTGCTTTGTGCAAATAATTATCTCTAATGCACAGACGCAATATGGGCTAGCTGTGTCTGTTCTACAGATATTTCAATGGAGCCTGCTCTAAGGAGCTTGCAGCATTGATCCCCGGTGCACCGGTACACGTGCGTGCAACTCAACGGACGCCAGCAGAACACCCTTTCACAGTTGATGTTGGCTTTATGAGAATGGGTCGTTTCTTCGACTCGTTTTTGTGTAAGTCGGCTCGTATGTGGAACGAGCTACCGGTATCTGTTTTTCCTCCCTCATATAATCCGGGCCTCTTCAAGACCCGCATTAACAAATCCCTTCCTACAGCCCCTATCTTAACCCGCCTCACAACGCTGCCCAACCGGGTGGTGACATAGTTCCCTGTCTATACAATGTAAGGACGGGGGCTCTCTTGTGAGGTATCACATAAAAATAAAAGTTTTGTATGATTTTTTTTATACATAGGTAACATTAATAAATGACTTTTTTTAACATTAACTCCCCGGCCCGGAGGAAATAATTTTTTCTCAGGGCCTATATCATCTTTGGGGATGCTGTGTGGAGGGTCATTTTGAGGAGAGGCAGGAGGGAACATTGGCCTTGAAGAGACCCATTTTGTAGGAGGGAGGAACCACAGAGGTCGGCAAATCATTCCGCAGCCGAGCTGATGAACCCGGAACGAGTCGTAGAAGCGACCCGTTCTCGCGTGACAAATTTCAACCGTGTACATATGTTGGGCGCGTTTCCCGACTATTTGCCGGTGCAGGTCAAGGGTTTTTTGGAGCTCCACACCAGAGGTGGCTGCCAAATTCATTTATCTGCGGGCCCTGTACAGTAGGCCTTGTAGGCCCGGCTACTGAGAAGCTGATATATATTTTGTTATTAATTTATTTAAATGTATATGTAAATGAGGGTACCCGGTACACCACACAACCCAGAACTTCGTCCCAATTGAATATTGATACAAAATTAGGAGTAGGGAGTGGGGCAAGGGGCAAGCCCCCCGAAAATCCCGTCAGTGGTCACATTTTAAAAATCAGTTTGATATACCGGTCCCGCATTGCGCGAACTATCAGATATTGAGCTGATAAGAATTATAAAAACAGTAAAACAGATACTTCACTAGTTCACTTTGATCTTATCCAACAGGCCGAAGAAGCTAGGAAATTTTGGGTTTAAACTTACCTGCTGAAAGCGTTCGTGTGCGAGATGCGAACGGAAGTGGCGCCATCTTTGAACGGCAATATATATTATAATTTGTATCGAGATTTTTTGTCGAGTTGTTTTAACTATAATATACAAATATATGTAAGTAGGTATATGGGAAGGTCCGATGCTCTGCTCTGTAGGGAACCCGCTTGCACAGCGCGGGTGTAAACTGTGCAACCTAAAGTTTAAGTTTAGACTTACGGATTTAAATACCTACTTCGTTTGTGTGAAAGCACTATGAAATAATAAATGATTTTACTTCAATGGCAAGCCAGAGATTCATTTATTTATTTGACTGTGTATGTTTGACTGTTTGAAACCCGGCGTGCGAAAATAAATTAAATTTGTGTTATTTTACAAATTCTTCATTTAAAAATAGTATAAAGTATATTTGCGGCACGTTCCAGAGTGGAAGATACTCACAGTATCGCCCTGGTGTAAGGTCACCATTCAGAATTAAAACGTTGATTGAAATGGCTTTGCCCGTGTTTGGTGACCAGATCTGAATAGCCAGGTACTTCCACACCTTCCTCTTCCCCATCTCCTTCCACTCCCTAATAACTTCAGCCTCACAACATACCCCAATTGGGGATGCTATAGTTTCACTGGCTCCAGACGGTTGGGACTTTTGTGCGGTTTCACACATAAAGACGACGGCCTCCATAGTCCAGTGGTAGGATTCAGGACAATGAAACGGGAGGCCGCGGGTTCGAATCCCGGCGTGCGCAAAATTTTATTTGATTAATTTGTGTTTTTTCACAATAAGTCATTTAAAATAATTTATTAAGTATATTTGCGCACGTTCCAGAGTGGAAGATACTCTCAGTATCGCCCTGGTGAAAGACCACCATTCAGAATTGAAACGTTGCTTGAAATGGCTTAAGCCGTGTTTAGTGACCAGATCTGAATAGCCAGGTAATTCCCCACCTTCCTCTTCCCCATCTCCTTCCCCTCCCCTATCATTAGCCTCACAACATACCCCAATTGGGGATGCCATAGTCGCACTGGCTCCAGAGGGGAGCAGTTGGGTCTCTTGTGCGGTATTACATATAAAAAAAATTAAAAAAACAGTACAGTATGATACAGTTAAAGGTATGTTAAAATATGACATTGCTATTGTAACTATTATGGTCCATAGAATATCATTAGGTAATTTCGCCTGAGATTGTTCTTAAAACTTAACTAGATTATACTAATAAAAAGGAAGAAAGTGTAGGTACTTAGCGTGACTACACACTTTCGCCAGTCGTTTCCAGTTTCTTTAGTCACGCTAGGTACACTTTCTTCCCTAGTTTTAAGAACAATCTCAGGCGAAATTACCTAATGATATTCTATGGACATACATAATAGTTACAATAGCAAGGTCATATTTTAACATACCTTTAACTGTATCATACTGTAGATACTGTGTACGTCTTTATGTGTGAAACCGCACAAAAGTCCCAACCGTCTGGAGCCAGTGAGACTATAGCATCCCCAATTGGGGTATGTTGTGAGGCTGAAGGTATTAGGGAGTGGAAGGAGATGGGGAAGAGGAAGGTGTGGAAGTACCTGGCTATTCAGATCTGGTCACCAAACACGGGCAAAGCCATTTCAAGCAACGTTTCAATTCAATTCAATAAACAAATAACTTAATTAATAAGCGAACATTTTTTTTTAAATCGCGTCTAAATATTTTTCGTTTTATCCTGATGAAGAAATCATTGATTGCAAAACACGTAGTTAATATGGTGACCGGCTAACTCAGACGCGCGGCATTTCAGAAGCCCTTTGAAAAGTCATTGAAAGTGATGTAAATAAATAAAATAAAACCTTGGTTAAATAGGTTATGTTAAGAGGATAGATTTCGCACCGAACGCAGAACGTTTAGGTATTTCATAATATCTGCTTTGTCCCGCTTGAACCAAGTTCACACACACTTACGAAAATCAAAACAATAAGCGCACACACACTTGGTGACACGCACAGCTGTGATACATTGTGCGTCTTCTAGACTTCTAGTTTCTAACTGCCTATTAGCATATTCGGAACTCGGAAGTGCGTACAGCCGTGCACATACCTACCTACCGAAGCAATCCGCATAATAATGATTTGTTATTCAACTTAGTGATTCTGTTATGAGAAGAATATAAATAATTATAAGAATATCGGTGAAGATATATAAATTACAACACATTTTATATAATAACTAATAACATAATATACATACATGGATAACGCGGTTGGTGTCACCCCCCCCCCCCCCCTATTAAAGTTGACAAACACTAATTTCAACCCATGAAAAGTTATTATATTGGTTTAATTTTTTTTTCTTATTTTTATTTATTTATTTATTTTATTCAGTTTAAATTTTCAGTTTAATTTTTAAGCTGAGTTTTAATTTTTTTTTTATATTACTATTTACGTTTTTAATTTTTCAAGTAGTGAATTAAAAAAATTAACTCCGAGATTTTTATTTTTTTTATTTAGGAAACAAACAGTCATTCAAAATGATAATATAACAAAGAAAATTCATATGTTGTAGACCAATTAAGTTAAAATTTTGATATAGTTATTTTACCTAATCAACTTATGTGGCAAAAAAATAAACATAATAAGGAAAAACATAAAACGTAATAAAGAAAAAAAGTAAAGTTATTAACAAACATAGTTATACTATTTACTACGGATAATAATATTATAAATTTTCACAAAAAAGAAAAATAAAAGTATTTTAAGTTATTAATATCTATATTAAGCTGCATTTTATATGATTTCAAGTCATGGTTGAAAATGTCTACATCTCGTAAGGCATTGTAAGTTTCACAGATACGTATTATTACAGAGTTTTGCGCGTATTTTGTTTTACTGTGTGGTATTCTAAATAAATCGTTCGATCTGGTATTTTGTTTGGGGCAACGAAATGCAATATTTAATGCAATGTATGCAATGTATGCAAATGCAATGTATAATATTATGTGCATCCTTTTTTATAATTTTTTTTTAGTATGTAATACCACACAAGAGTCCCAACTGCTCTCGGGGCGGGGAATGAGATGGGAAAGAGGAAGGTTGGGAAGTACCTGGCTATTCAGATCTGGTCACTAAACACGGCTTAAGCCATTTCAAGCAACGTTTCAATTCTGAATGGTGGTCTTACACTAGGGCGATACTGAGAGTATCTTCCACTCTGGAACGTGCCGCAAATATACTTTATATTATTTTTAAATGAGGAATTTGTGAAATAACACAAATTAATCAAATAAAATGTATTTGCGCACGCCGGGTTTCGAACCACTTACCATTACCGTTTACCACTCGGCTATGGAGGCCGTCAAACTACTAAACCTGTACTAAACTGTAAAATGAGGAATTTGATTCAGGTGATCGTGCCATGACTTCCTCTATCTTCCCTGACTTGTATCGCAAATCAATCTTCCGTATTATATAATCTCCTGAAATAGGGTAGACTGGGGACGATTGAAACAGGTTATGATTGAAACATCTCAATTTACTCGAAAACTATAATACCTAAGAGTGTGACACAACACTCGAAACTCCACCAGGTGTGTTGGGATGTTTCTACAAAAGCTCACTAGTCAGCGAGTGACTCAATCGTGCATAGGAGACATTATTGGATTTCGCACTAAAAAGTAAATAGGTATTTAAGACATTTTTGTTTTTCTTATAACTCATTTTACTCTCGCAGCTTGACGAATGTTTCATTACACTATGTTCTTTATCTATTTATGAGTATTTATAATGCATTTGCGTGGCGTTAATGTCTATTTGAAAGGCTTATTTTTGATTTTGAAGTAGAAAATGCAGCGTGGGGATGTTTGAAACAATTTGTGTGGGGATGATTGCAACGTTTCAATCATAACCATGTTTCAATCGTCCACACTGAGAGAAAATTTAAAAGTTATAATGAAAAGAGGTCAGAAATTCAAATCATTATGTATTATTCAAAAAAGTCATAAAATCATTATGTATTTAAGTCTAGATGTACTTCTGTGATCTTGAATAGTGAACTTCTGTGATTTTGGATGATGAAGTCGATCTCATTCGACCACATTCAACGTCACACACCCTCACGTGACAATTTCGTAATAACATATCTTTATTGATTTTTTTTGAATTTATAACTTTTAAAAAATCAACGTTAATAGTATACATTGTTTTATCAATTATGTAAGCACAAAAAGTTAACAACAGAGAAAAAAAATATGAAGAAAGTATGTTTCCCTTCTCAAGAAACTGAGATTGCAAACTACGCTACAAAAACAGCCGAAATTTACCTATTTCGGGCTATCTTCAAAAGATTTAAGACAACTGGCATTTGATTTGACCACACGGTACAACCTGGCAAGGCCAGATTAACGGCACAAAAATGGGACGGCCGGAATAGAATGAAAAGGTGCACTGCAATCGGAGGACAAAAATATTAAAACAATCACCCTTCACATTGATAAAAAAAAGTGCTTCGTAGTCCCCACTCTTGTCTACTTTAGTTTGTTGTATGTTTCTCTTCTACCGCGTGGGAATTACACATATTTTTTCGACTTCTTAATTCTTGAATTTTACACAGAAAAAATGCTCTCTACTCAGAGGTAAATTCTACATTGTTATGATTGAAACAGTGTGATGGTTGAAACAAGCACTTTTGTATGAAAGCAAAAAACTTATTTTTAATACCGTTCTATTCTGCTCCAGGATAACATCGCAGTAAAACTATGTTGATTATGCCAAATACTCATAGTTAGTATAACTAAGAGCACTTAAATACAAATAATAAAAAATATATTTCAAGACAATTTATGTTTATAGTTTTCAAAATACTTGTGATTTGTTTAATCACTATTCGTGATCTCATTGAGTACTGTTTCAATAATGAAAATGTTTAACATTGATTAAAATTACTCCAATTATTCCAAAGATATTTAGAGTGTTTCAATCATCACCACATACTGTTTCAATCGTCCACACTATGGGGATAATTGACAGATTTCCCCATCGTCTTTAAGTGGTTATTGTAGCTTACCTGTTCGAGTTGTGGCCATCCAATAAATTTAATTTGATAACTAGATAGATCATAGAACATCTAGTGTTAACATCTTATCCATAAATACAAAAGAAATATTACTACACCTAGTTAAAGTAAAAGTGTTTCAACCATCCCCAGTCTACCCTACCTTTCTCCGCTCTACATGTCCAAATTATCGCGTTAAAAAGGTAGGTTAAAAAATGTGTAGATATTATTCTGTTTTATTTAAACAATACGCAAAATTAAGTGATTTAAAATTTTGCATATCCCTGTACAAATATAACAATTTAAGGGTTACGGGAATAAGTTTGGGAAACGCTGTATTAAATAATATGTCTCCAAATCATTCGGACTACGCGTGATCGACTCACGGTGGGGTCTCTATATTGTTACTCTGAGGGTGGGGTCTGTTTTTTTCTATCGCACTATGATTTATTTATGCAAGTTCCTGGCCAAACTTGATTGATTTTCGTATTCCACAAATTAGTTATCCTGAATTAATATGCAAAAATGCTTTAATTAGTGGCTACCGATCTCGGATTGGTAACATTTCAAAGTAGACATGTTCACTCTGTCCTCTTCTAAAAAAAACCTTTCCATGGCAAATTCACCCAAAGACGACGTAGGCCCGGAGGGAAATTATTCAGTTACTGTGAAAAATAAAAAATATGCTCTAACAAGAAACAAATGGACAAATGTGTTGTACTTACTAATGTACCTAAAGTAAATGTTTTTTTTAGATTTTTCATGATTTAAAATTTAAAGTATCGAATGTCTTCATAGTATTTTTTTAATTGTGGTTAAATATATTTTTTTAACTGTGCTGTTTATTAAAATGCGCTCAATATAAATATTAAAAACAACTATTTGAAATGTTTTTTATTTGTTTTAAATGTTTATAAAAATGAGTTCTCTCTCCGTCAAATCATTTTTATTTTATTGCATTGAACAGTCTTTATACAATCATATTTGAGAATGTAAGAAATTTGACCAATAAAATAACGACTTTCAAAATCATATGAAAATATTGGCCAAGAAATTTAAAAATATAATCACTGTGCGCCACGCCGGTCTTATTTTAGCATTTATTAGCATTCGTTTTTGGCGTGATAATGTCGTGGAATCACGTGATAATGTCGTGGAACGTTTGGATGTTTCACGGCTGCTCGGGTCGACTCAATACCCACATATTTTCTATGAAAGAACCTAGATGCTTCAGGAACACACTTGTCACACGTAGCGTCGCGTGTATCAAGTGTGATTTTTTTACTGTTATACCTACCTGTACGAATTTATTTTCACCAACCAGAGAAAACCAGAAATATGTCATTTTTAAATCAGATTTTAGACGTATGACAAAAAATTATAAGTAAACTGATTTCGAAAGATTGTTCTTGTTTCTAGCATAGTTATGTTTTAAATTTTGAGAAAAAATGTTCATTTTTAGTATAATAAGGTTATACCATAGGTCGTTGGCAGATTTGTTAAATATTCAAAAAATATTTTGCATTATACAACACCCATTTCAAATCATATAATTATGCAGTAAAATAAATCAATACATTATCTAGCATACTTATGTTTCAAATTGTTAATTTTATTTTAAATAAAATTATTAAAAAAATATATACGTACATGTTTTTACTTGGATTTTTTTACTTGGCGAAAATTGGTCAGTTTGTTTATTTATTTGCGCACTTACAAACGAATATATTTCAGATTTTTTTACATACTTATTTTGCTAAGACATTATTGACAAATCATAAGTAATTTTGATCGAAAAATAATTTTAGAAAGTATTTAATATTAATTAATTTACAACTTCGCATTTCACCATTTTTCTCATAGCGCGAAGAACAAAAATGAAAGCTGTCATTAGTCATTAGTCATTCATTAGTCATTAGACTCATTAGTCATAAACATAATCATAGAGTTATACCTACTATAGAGGCGCTAAGCCATACAAATGTTTTCGAAATCAAAGATGTTCGAAATTAGTCATGTGTGTTACAGATAATAATATATATGATTTAACAAACAGATTGGGATGGACTCATCAAGTGGGATAGGAAGACGGCATAACTGTAGAAGGAGAATTGGGAAGGGAACGAGCGTGTTCTTTGTCAATAGGGAACAATCTTAGTATAGGACTTTTATGGAATTTTTATACATGTAACTATTTTTAGTAAAGTATTATACTGCCCTGAAGAAGCTACGGTTGTAGCGAAACCCGGTCGGCATAAAGTATAAAAATAAAAGTGGTGTTTACAAAGTTTTGTTTTATTTTAAATTATAATGTCACATCACTGCTTCATAATCTTCATATGAACAAAAATCTTTTTCGTTCCCAGAACTACTCCTTCTTTTCCCTAAAAAGACCCATCATACAGCATCCCAAAAGATGACAAAGGCATTTAGGGATTTTTTCTCAGGTGTGGAGCTAATGTAAGAAAAAATAAAAATTAACCAATAATTACACAGATCAACAAAATTAATATGTTTTTGATACGAGTATCTCTGCGGATTTTTATATTTTCAAGTACCCAGTTTACGGATATCTTCATGAAAGTACTGAATTGGCTCTGGTTTTTATGATTTTGGCGTATCTTATAACTTTATTACATAGTATCATTGACGTATAATAGTATAAATCAAAGTCGCTACTGCTGCAGCGCTGTCTGTACGCTTATATCTTTTAAACTACGCAACAGATTTTCACACGGTTTTCACCAATAGATAAAGTGATTTATGAGAAAGGTTTAGGTATATAATTTGTCAAGGTTTTGTGTAAATTGGTGAACACAGCGAGCAGCGGGCTGGCAAGCGGCTAGTGTGGATTTGACATTTATGCAAATTAACAGATGGCATTGGTAATAAAGGTTAGGCAATGGCGTTATTAAAGTAGATGGCGTTGTGTTGACTTAACAGTGGGTCCAGGTTCATGGGGTGAGGTCCGTTGGGGTCTTGGCTGCAGATGCTTTTTTGCAACTTCAGTATTTCAAACATAAATATACCTATCTGGTTTAAAAATCGTTTTGGTTACATTAAAAAAAAGAAACACGACAACAAGTATTTAAAAATGATATAATTAAACAGGCGGTTAATAAGATATCAATGAATAACTTCATAATTATGATGTACAGTTCATGCGGATGCGGGATGCAGCGAGAGCCGAATTGCGGCCCTTCGTTTTATTACTGTTACATCGGCCATATATCACGTGCCGTCCGAGTGTGCCACGCGCCACGCCACCTCGTAGAAAAGCGCGGCCCGGGGACAGTCCGTTTGAACAATGCTTTTACAGCGTGTCAATTTACAAAATATATTTCTACAATGAAAGGGGTGTTTACGCATTTAATTATTTATTAAAATATATTTTTTATTAATAATTACATTTATTGCGTAACATA
Source organism: Limnephilus lunatus (assembly GCA_917563855.2). NCBI lineage: Eukaryota > Metazoa > Arthropoda > Insecta > Trichoptera > Limnephilidae > Limnephilus > Limnephilus lunatus. Next base: position 67,947,609 of record OU830598.1, on the reverse strand, counting down.
TTATAAGTTAATAATATTAGTAAAAAATAATTGTTACGCAACAAATATAATTATTTTTTATCAATATGTAATTATATTTATTGCGTAACATAGGTAATACACGTTTATTCTCAGGTAAATTAATTTTTAAATTTTTGTTTATCGGTTTAATTATTCTGTAAACTGTCATTCCTATTTGTTTTATTTTAGGGAAATCAACACAGGTTAGGTACATAAATCAGTTAAGTATAAAATTGAAGGTAATCACAAAAAGCAATTACATATAGATTTCCCCGTGGGTAATTATTACACATGTTTAATAAGAAGCAAATACCGACTTTGTTATGTGACATTAGTAGATGCGGGAATGGGTACCGCCGCCCCGGGATCCTTTACTGGATAATCAACACCTCTGCCATAGGTCACCCCGAGTGGTTCGCTACGTTTGGTGATTTAGCAGGGGTGCCCGGGTTCATGGGGTGAGGTTTGTCTAGGTCTTGGAGGCGGATGACCAGGACGCACTGAACCCCAGATTCCTACCCACCCCGGTAACCCTTTTTCTTCCCAGAACTCTCCTCACCTTCCTTTCCTTAAAAAACCCTCCACACAGCATCCCAAAAGATGACATAGGCCCTGAGGGAAAGTACGTGGATTTTATTACAAAGCTATTGCCGGGTTGTCCGCCCCCCGCAGAGCCTAGCAGCAAAAACTGCTAGTTAGGTACTAACTAACTAACTAACCATCACGCCGTTTTGCGGCAGGGGTAGGCAGAGAGGACGGACCGCCAAACGACTCGCTCTTGGCACACATTCATTGCCTCGTTCACATTCATACATCGTCTCATACATGCTCTTCTATTATTCTGACTCTTGACATGGCCCGACTCAAGTATCTGATTCACTTGGTCGTGCCATGTCTTTGAGCGTCCTCGACTTCTTCTGCCTCTTCTTCACATTTGCATAATTTATTCTCTATACATTTCTTTCCTCGTTCATTCGCTTCACATGCCCAAACCACCGGACCGTCCCTTTCTTAATCTTACACATCACGCTTACATCGGTCTTGCATTCTTTGCGGATCTCCACATTTCTCACACGATCGCACATGGTTTTACCACACATTGGCCTCAGGGATCGAATTTCTACCGCATGCAGTCTACTTTCATCCTTCCTCTGCCAGTTCCATGCCTCACTGCCACACATCAGGGTAGGTACAAGCACTCCGTTATGGACGGCTAGTTTAGCTTCTTTTGACAGTTTTTTGTTGGTGTCAACGGCGTTCAGTCCTCCATTTATAGAGTTACCTGCATTGACCCTTCTTTCAATATTTTTATCAACCTTCTCATCTCTCGTAACTGCTAGTTACTGCTTCTAAAAATGCAGTGGGAGGGATAGATTCATACACCCGTCACTCTTAAACACTGACCCTCAAACTCCTACCCACCCCTTATAAATTTCACTTTCCCATATCTTTTTCTTCCTCCTTTCATAAAAAGACCCTCCACATAGCATCCTCAAAGATAACATAGGTCCCAAAGGGAATTATTTTCCCCAGGTCCTCCTGTGTTAAAAAAATCATTTCTAAATAATAAAAAAATGTATTTTACGCTTATATTTTTTCTGAAGTACACAAAAAACACAATTATTTTTCTACTCAAAAAACGATAGGAAACGTTCTAATTTAACAAATAATGCATTTTTTGGGAATACTTAATGAAAAATAATTTGTTCTTTTCTCCATCTCCTTCCCCCTCCCGACTTGCTTCAGCTTCACAACATACTCGTACGTATCCCAATTGGCTCCAGGCGGTTGAGAGCAGTTGTGACTCTTATGTTTGTAGGTATTTACAAAAAAACATCAGAGTGTTCGATTCACACGCGATAGAAGAGAAAACTTCTAAAAACGCGTGTAAGTAAACAAGAGTGGGGAGGCTACCGAAGTACCGCACAAAGAGGAGACCGATTATACTTTCTCATTTTCTCGCAAGCTAACTCCTATAAATGGATGTGTCTGTCTCTTTTTAATGTCGCTATTTTTTATAAAATATCCTATATTATAATGTTGTCATACGAAAAGCTTCTGTTTCGTTGTTCGGTAATAACATGATGCTCGTAGTACATAGAGTTATACTATATGTATATCTTTGTCGTAGTATAATATCGCTTCATGTTCCATAGTTTTTTTTAATGTGAATACCGCACAAGAGTCCCACGTGCTCCCGCCTGGAGCCAGTGAGACTATGGCATCCCCAATTGGGTTATGTTGTGAGGCTCGAGGTAAGTGGGGAGGGGAAGGAGATAGGTAGAGGAAGGTGGGGAAGTACCTGGCTATTCTGATCTAGTAACAAAACGACTAAAGTCATTTCAAATTAGCTTGGGGGTTTGGGTACCACCGTCCCGGGAACCATTTATTGGATAACAAAGGCCACTCTAAGTGTTTCGCTATGTTTGGTGACTTACTCGTAGCAGAGGACCAAGGGCCGCCAAGGGGGTGAGGTTTGTCCGGATCTTGGCGGCTGATGCTTTTGCCCACCAACTCCGTAGCATGCCGGATCAGGACAGACTGGTGGAGACAGACCTTTTGACCTCTCCAGCAGACTCTCTCGGTACATCGCCTTGTATCGCAGTGGGAGGGACAGATTCATACATACGCAGCTGGTGAGCAGACACATCCGCCACCAAGACCCGGACAAACCCCATCCTATGAACTCGGACACCCTGCTACGTAAGCTGACTTTACGTAGTGAATCACTTGGGGTAACCCATTGTAGAGGTGTTGGTTATCCAATAATTGGTTCACGGGGCGGCGGTACCCATACCCGCCAAAAGTATGAGGGGTTGGGAGGATTTTGGGGGTCAGTGGGTCCAGTAGTGACGGACTTGTGAATCCATTCCTCTCAATGCGGTGCAAGTCGATGGGTCAAGAGCAAGAGAGTTCGGCTGGAGAGGTCAAAATTCCCTCCCTCCCTCCCCACAAATAATGTCGGCTAACACATCCACCGCATCAAGAAACAGACAAACATCACCCCATGAACCCGGACATCTCTGCTAAGTCACCAAACGTAGCGAATCATTTGGGGCGGACTATGGCAGGGGTGTAGATAATCCAATAAATGGTTCCCGGGGCGGTGGTGGCGGTGGTGGCGGTGCCCATGCTGGTCTACCAAATTGTAAATACGTACCTATTATATTAATAATATTTCCAAATATATTTATTACTTGTTAGGTAAGTAGGTAGGTACCTGTTAATTCTACTCATTGTTTTTTTTTTTCGAAATTATCTTTTATGTTAGAACCGTAAGAATTCTTCTTCTGCAACGGAGCACGGAGTCCTTCCGCAGAATATCACGTGTTATTTGAATGTGCCCTGTCTAGCTTCTGAAGGCACCGCGTAATAAAGGTCGCCTATCTACAGTTGAAATGGTACGTTTGAAACAAACTTTCTGCTCGCCTTGGACCGGATGCGTGAACAACAACAAAAAATATGCAAAATATATTATACAGATAATAATAATAATATGACATTTGTGCGCAGTTTTGTATTATTTCACTTCAAGTGCGCTCTACTGTGATTAAATTAAAAATATTTTTTTGTTTTTATTTTTAACTTTGTGAATAAAAATAAAAATATTCATCCTAGACTTGCAGAAAAGGTCAATAGATTTTTTTTTCTTTATATGAGTTCCGCACAGGAGGCCATGAGGAAAATAATTTCCCTCAGGGCCTATGTCATCTTTGGGGATGCTGTGTGGAGTTTTTTTTAAGGAAAGGAAGGAGAGGAGAGTTCTTGGAAGGAAAAGTTTTTAAGGGGTGGGTGGGAATCTGGGGTTCGGTGTGTCCTGATCATCCGCCTGTAAGACCGGTATGAACCCGGGAACCCCTGCTAAATCACCAAACGTAGCGAACCACTTGGAGTGACCTATGGCAGAGGTGTTGGTTATCCAATAAAGGTTCCTGGGTCGGTGGTACCTGGTACCCTAATTACGCCTCTCAAATTGTATGTATTAAATGTCGATGTCGCATATTAAAAATCTAGATAGCATTTAGTTCGGGTTGAATCTTGCAATCATTTTTTTTTTCATGAGCTCCACACAGGAGGCCCTGGGGAAAATAATTTCAATCAGGGCCTATGTCATCTTTGGGGATTTTGTGTGGAGGGTTTTTTAACTCTTCCGCAGCCAAGTGGGGCCGAAGGTAGTACCCAAAATTACTATCCTCCTTATATCAACTAAAATACTTGAAATATTTTGATAAGATTTTACGTATTCCTGCGCAAATGATTAATACATAAGTTGGCATTTAAAAAAAAAAATGTAAAAAAATCGTAGATCGCAAGAAAAATATTTTGTCAAAAAATAGGTAATATTCCTTGCCTAAACAAAAATTACTTGCGTGGCGGAAACAGAAACCATATGCATAAGTCAGTAGGTATAATAAACCTAGCCCTAGCGCGCCGTGACTGGCACCGACTTACCTACAAAATATTTTATTACACCTCTTTCAAGGAAGCGGATGATAAATTATACGATAGGTATGTACCTATGTATAATTATGCTTTAATACATATATGTTATTATTATACATGTATTCCGGAAATATGTCAACGGATTTAAAAATACATAGGTATATCCAATTTTTAGCGCGCTTCATTATATTATATTGATAATGATATTTCGCCAGTTCCGAAAAATCCGATGAAAGATATAGTTATATTTTTCGTCCATATCAGACAATAATTCTATCAAAGTTGATATCAAAATAACTCGTTGCTCTTCAAAAACAAAACTTCAAAGTAATATTCGTAATAAATAATATGTGCGCAACGTGACACCTCACCCATAATCTGTCGAAAATTTCGACAGATTCGACGATTTCGACTCGAAATACAATCAATCGTAGACGGTGTCTGTGCCCATCTGAGGTACAGTTAGCAGTTAATAGTTTCGGAATGAGCCCCAGTGGAACCAATATCTTTGTCTGATTTTTCTGTCTCCAGATTTTTGATTGAGTTTCGCTAATATTGTCTCCATAATTAAATATTAAAAATAATCTTTTTCATCCATTATCAATAAACTCACGTATTCATGAATAAATACCGCGAACGATGAAAACGACAAATAAATATTAACATATCTTGCTCTGGATTCTAGCGTTTTTAGTCTATGTATTATCTATGTCAATTTATTTTTTTTCATTATCATTATTAAGATCGCTAAATGTATTTTTAAATGTATTTTGAAGCCATAAGTATTTGAAATATAAATTACAAAATACCTCAGCATCAGGTAATTGAAATACCAATTACAAAATACATTTTTAGGAAGTAATTGAAATAAAAATACAAAATACGTAAGTATTTGAAATTTACAAATAATTTTACAAAATTAAGGGAACATAATCGGAGACGGGACATTTTCAAGTAGTGACGTCACAAGCTCAAATATAGGATTTATTTATTTAAAAATAAAATAAAACTATACATATCTAAAAAAAGTTACTAACATTTTCGTAATCTTAGTAAAAAAATCTATCCACACAATTTTTTCCAAGTCGTTATGAGATCAATGCAAGTGGCCTATTATTAGTGACTAGAAATGAAACGGATTTTAAATATGTAAGCTCCGCACAGGAGGCCCTGAGGAAAATAATTTCTGTCAGGACCTATGTCATCTTAGGGGATGCTGTATTTTAAATATGTAAGCTCCGCACAGGAGGCCCTGAGGAAAATAATTTCTGTCAGGACCTATGTCATCTTAGGGGATGCTGTGAGGAGGGTCAAGGGGAGGATAGGAAGTTCTGGGAAGGAAAAAGGTATGAGGGGTGGGTGGGAATCTGGGGGTCAGTGTGTCCGGGAGTGACGGACGTATGAATCGATCCTTCCAACTGCGGTGCAAGGCAAAGGGGCGAGAGAGTCCGACTGGAAAGGTCAAAAGATCAGCAGGTGGGCAGACGCATCCGCCGCCAAGACCCAGACAAAAGTCACCCCGTGAGCCCGGGCACCCCTGTTAATCACCAAACGTAGCTAGCCACTTGGGGTGACCTATGGCAGAGGTGTTGATTATCCAATAAAAGATTCCCGGGGCGGCGGCACCCGTACCCGCCTCCCAAATTCCCGTAAGTTGAAAAGGTAAGAAAATCACAAAAAATATAAATCCATCCACAACGCCATCTCTGATACTGACAAAATTACGGATAGTTGCGCGTCGATAATTGCTTAATTGTGTAATTATGAAATTTTATTAATAAAAAAAATGAATATAATTCAACAGTTATTGATTCTGAGGCGGTACGAAGTTCGGCGGGTCAGCTAGTTTATAATATAATAAGGCTGTCCAGTGTCCAATCATTCAAGCAAATAAAATTATAATATATATTGCCGTTCAAAGATGGCGCCACTTCCGTTCGCATCTCGCCACGAACGCTTTCAGAATGTACGTTTAAACCCGGCTTTCCAATTTTTCCGTCAAGCATCGCTTCTCTTCTCGGCCTGTTGGCTAAGATCAAAGTGTAGTATCTGGACCAGTATTACAAACTGATTTTTGGGATGTTTTTGTTTGGGGATTCCTCCACCCTCCACGACCTCCACTCCTGTCGCAGGTTGTAGGTTCAGGTTGTATTATGACGAATGACAAATTTCTAGGTTGTGTATTGGTGTGTGTGCCCTCATTTATATATACTTTGAAACAAATTGATTAATTATATTATATAATAATAAAATATGTCAGCCTCCTGGGGTGGAGCCCCAAAATTCCTGAAGAAACTCAAAAAACCCTTGACCGGCACCGGCAAATAGTCAGGAAACGCGCGCCCAACATATTTACACGGTTGAAATATGTCACGCGAGAACGGGTCGCTTCTACGACTCGTTCCTGAGTTCAACAGCTCGGATGTGGAATGATTTGCCGGCCTCTGTGGTTCCTCCCTCCTACAACATGGGTCTCTTCAAGGCCCATGTTCACTCCTGCCTCTCCTCAAAACGACCCTCCACGCAGCATCCCCAAAGATGATATTATAGGCCCTGAGAGAAATTATTTCCTCCGGGCCGTGTGGAGTTAATGTTAAAAAAAGTCATTTATTAATGTTACCTATGTATAAAAAAAATCATACAAAACTTTTATTTTTTATGTGACACCTCACAAGAGAGCCCCCGTCCTTACATTGTATAGACAGGGGAACTATGTCACCACCCGGTTGGGCAGCGTTGTGAGGCGGGTTAAGGTAGGGGCTGTAGGAAGGGATTTGTTAATGCGGGTCTTGAAGAGGCCCGGATTATATGAGGGAGGAAAAACAGATACCGTTAGCTCGTTCCGCATACGAGCCGACTTACACAAAAACGAATAGAAGAAACGAGCCGTTCTCATAAAGCCAACATCAACTGTGCAAGGGTGTTTTGCCCGCGTCGTCGAGTTTCACGCACGTGCACCGGTGCACCGGGGATAAATGCTGCAAGCTCCTTAGAGCGGGCTCCATTGAAATATCTGTAGAACAGACACAGCAAGCCCATATTGCGTCTGTGCTTTCGAGATTATTATTTGCACAAAGCAAAATATAAAATATTTTTATTGGATTATTTAATTTTTTTTTTATATACCATGTTAATTTATTCATATAAATATCTAATGAGAAAAAATGATTTAACTAAATAAAAAAATAAAATTGTTCTGAAAATGCAAATTTCTCCGACATAAATAAACTAAAAAAGAATATAAACGTAAAGTAGGTATGTATCTAGGTTCTTAGCAAAGTTCATTTCCAATCGAAATTTCCAAAATCAAAGAACGATACGCTAGTGACATCTATTACATATTTTACAACTTATGGCCCAAAGAATGCGTTGTGTATAATTTTGAAGATGGCTTCAAACTATGCATTACATATATAATGCAAAACGATACTTCGGGGTCAGATACTTTGGGCCTGTCCTCAAAGTATACAAATGTCCCTGAAGTATCGGCAAGGTAGAATAAATGACCTCAAACCATGCGCTTCACATATATATATATATATATATATATATATTTTTATTTTTTTTATCACACTTAAATAAACACAATGGAAAATTTTAACTTAAGTGAAATTGATTTAAATCTAAATATAGAAGAATACGTATGTGAATCAGCCAGTGAGTGTAATAAGATCTATAACAATACAATAAATAGACTAACTATCTTACACCTAAACATAACAAGTATAAATAGAAACATGGATGAACTTCTGGTATCCCTAACTACATTATGTTCACAACCAGATTTCATAATACTATCCGAGGCGCACATACATGCAAACATAAATATACCAATCATCCCAAACTACAAAAATTACAATACAAATTATCAGATTAATAAAAATAGTGGAATTGTAGTATACGCTAAAGAAAAATTTACTCATATCAATATAACCGAAATACACATATGCAACGCAAATTGTTTGTCATTTAATTTTGTTTTAAATAACATGCCATTCAATATAATCGCAATATATCGAACACACAGCTCTGATGTACCTATATTTATAGAAGAATTAAAAAAAATACTATGTACCAAAAACAATGTAAATTGTATCGTAGTAGGTGATTTTAATATTAATATTGGTCCAAATAACCATGGTAAAAATAAAATAGATTATGTATATGCTATGAATGAAATGAACTTTATATCATGCGTAAATAATTTCACGAGAGAATTTGCAAACCAATCGCCATCATGCCTGGACCACATATGGAGCAATATTAAACACGTAGAAAAAATTAAATCTATTATATGGAAAAATGATATAACAGATCACCATACAAATATTTTTATTTATAATCTAAATAAAAACTCAGGATTAAACAACTTAAAATTAAATAATAAATTACGTTACGAATCTTGGTCCTCAACACTAAATTGCCAAAACCCAGACATGTGCGCAAACTTCTTTGAAGAAACTTTAAATGCTGTTACATAATTACGGTTTTGAACCGCTTGATTACAGACTTATTGGTAAATTAATAAAGAATAAGACCACAATGTTATATTTAAATACTTACGAATCCTCACCGCTAGCTCATTCGGTAGATTATCGTGTTTGCAGTCCGCTCGGGTACTTGATTCAGAACAATCATCGCTTCATTGGTAGAATTAATACAGGTAAGGCGTAATAAATTAAATGATTGATTGTCGCTTTAAATACTGAAGAATTTATTTATGTCTCTACGCAACTAGGAAAAAGCTTGTATCTCTTTGTGAACGGAAAGGTAATGATTTTAAACCACAATAAAAGGAATGAATTGATAACATAATTAAATAAGGCTTACGTACGTTATCTAGCACGGGTTACATCTGCAGAGCTGGCTCTTCGTCAGAAAACATCACTGAATTTATTTTAATCTATAAACAAAAAAAACTGTTGTGATATTAAGGATCTCAGCAAACCATGAAGGTGTCGTGACCGACCCCTAGGGAAGCTACGACCAGAAGAGCTCGAGAGCGCCCGAAGCCTTTTCGGCTCCCGTACTTACCCCCTCCCACCGAAATCTGGGCCAATCAAGGCAACGTCGGTGTGGCAAACATTACAAAAAATAATACTGAATTTAGTACCAAGCGCAAATCATCGTACAGGGGTTGGAAGTAAAGATTCAAGAAAGTACTTCACAACACATCCCCGAAAACACCAGCAAAAAACCGCCGTTGTAACGAAGGTTTTTTGACTTTAAACCCTTCAAAGAATTCCCACGATAAACTTTACAAAAAACATCATTCACATAGAGATTCGGCATTAAAAAACCTAGGCAAAAAGTTGTACAGTTAACATACATATTAAGTTATAAAGTTTACAGTCTACATGAAAATATCAAAAAACAGCAAAATCCACACGTCCAAGCGGCCTGGCAGGAACGTCATTAAACGCAGCTTTCGAGGCAGTAATGTCCATCAGGGCATCCAGAGCAACAGTAACGATCTTCAGCAGTGGAGAACGACTCAAAGAGTAGCGTCAACATGAAAGCAAAAAATAACATAATTAGAAAAGTACAAACATTTAGGCATCGAGGCACCTAGAGTAAACAAAACTATCTGAATGGTAAATGTATTTGCAACAAGATATCAGAGCATAGGGGAACTCCACATTATGTCGTGATGTATGTATATCGTAGAGCATACGAAGAACATTAACCCCCTTTAAAAGGACAGGCAATGTATAAGTGTAGTCAGTATTCCACCTTTTAATGGTACGGATTACTGGTTTAAGACATATTAAAAAAACAGTCAGTATTCCACCTTTTAACGGTACAGAATACTGATTAAAGACATGTCCAGAGACCCACATAGCTTCAGAAATCTTATAAGATTCCGACGTAGGTATAATTTAGGACAACACCTGAAAAAAACTTAGAGCTAATTGGAAAACCGCAGCGATCCACATAAAATTAAATTGTCTTAGTAGAAACGGCTAGACTCCAAGATTTCTTTAGACACACATTAATAATACCTCAAGTTTTATCACAGTTCACTGCAAAATAATTGTCGTCGATGTATTGCGTTTTAAGGCAATATTTATAATTATTATAGTCAGAGCATAAGGGGTATCTTTTTAATGATGACAACAATAATAGTAATTCAGGTTTTATTTAATTTTGGTTAGAAAATAGTGTTAGAATATATTACATAAGAATAATGAACTACGTCATGGGCGCCAGCTTATTTTTTGTACCGAGAATAAGACAAACTCGAATCAAAATAACGAGGGTATCAATGACCCGCGTTACCTCCACCAGAGTACTGCAATATTCAGATTGAGTAATTATTACTATAAAATACAATAAAAAATATTGTATGCTATAGCCTTATTATAAAATGTGAAGTGTGGTCATCGCATTCGGCTAATTACTCCGATGCGATTGTAGGGTGAATTGTATGTACACACTGTCTCAAAAGCGTCCTTTCAAAACAGTGCTGTGTAAAATGTATGTGTGGATGTGTGTAGTGTAAATTTCATATCTTATTTTCATAATGCGTTGATTTGTCATGTTCTTACAAAACCACTTGAATGATAAATCAATCGAAACACGATTCACGTCGCTTAACAAAAAAAATTCAAAATTATTTGGAGAATTTTCCACTTGGTATGGGCCAACATTTCTAATTGGATTCCATCTCGATCTTCTTATCAACTTATCAAATTCCTGTAAATAAATTAGCTCCTTATCACCACCGGCGGGTGATTCCGAATAATAACATTAAAGTTCATTAATGCCTATTGATGTCGCATGCAATCAGTCTTCCCCGTTAGGTGAATGAATCCAGACACATGGTCTATGCTGAGCTTTACGTATTAATCTAATCATTATAAATCGATTTAAACATCCGAACAATTAATCGAACCCACCTCCTTTGCTACAATATGATTAATTAAAAAATACCGATTATATCAGTCTATTTTTAAAAAATCAGCCATTGTACTTCCGTTTTCAGATTTCGTTTTCCTATCAATTTGGGTTGCGGGTATGGGTACCGCCGCCCCGGGAACTATTTATTCTATAACCAGCACCTCTGTTAATTCCTACGTCTGTCACTCCTGGACACTTACCACGATATTCCTATCCGCCCCTCATATCTCTTTCCTCCTTCTCCTTCCTTTCCTTAAAAGGACCTCCACACAGCATCCCCTAAGATGACATAGGCATTAAGGGAAATTATTTTTCTCAAGGCCTCCTGTGGAAGCTTAATTTAATCGTAAATAAGTCTCTACTCTTCGTTAGAGAGATCGGAGATCATTGCCAGAAGGTATGTATTTTCTACCTCAAACTATGTCCGCCATTCTAAGTATCAAACTTATCTTTCAATATTGTATGTAATACAATATCATTAAACACTAGTCAATATCTTCACTCTGAAATGATATCGGACCAAGTACCTGCTTTCCCATATTTGAAATAAATGCTAATCCCAGGAAATAATGAAAGTTGCATTTCTCCAATCCTAGCAGACAATAGAACTTTATATTTACAAATGGACCCAAAATATCCATTAGGTACCCATCTGCCGACGGGTCATAAACCGGCCTGTTGCTTTATCTAACTTTTATGAGGGTGTCTACATTTAATTTTTAAAGAATTTCGAATTCCATTATTTACCTAGGTACCCGGTCATAAAATAACTCTAAGCTTTATGGAGCTCTCCGAAAAATAGTCTAAAGAATATGTTATAAATATAAGACCTTCCTGGCGTGCCATAAAGTTAACAATTGCAATGGGTTTTTCTGAAATGCCGAAAGCCGAATAATTACAAATAAACATAATATTTGTCTTATCTTCATCTGGAAATATTAGAACATTTAAAAATTTCACATTTAGTTTGTCTTAAACTATATAAATAAATCCATAATATTCAGATTCTTTTCTCGTTTAGACTAAGTTCAAATCACGTCGATTCTAGCAGAAGTTCACATTATGTGGTCTCCACATATGTCTAAAACCATTTCGAGGAAGGTTTCGATTCAGAATGCTGGTCTTACACGACTTTCATCGTGATGGGAGACACTCCACCTACAAAATACTTTTATAGTTTTATCTTTCAAAAGATTTAAATGCGCTGTGGTAACGTATTTCATTTACAACCGGCTTCCCGTATTTCTACCGATTTATCGCATTTTTTATTTTTCGCTCTTTAAAACATAGATTTTTCTCAACATTTTTTTTCACGCTGAAACGGCAATTATACCAAATTTTTCCCATAGAAAAAAAACGCATATAATGCTCGCGCATTTTCTAGTTGTTTTAGAGGATCACCACGAGTTTCTAGGTCTTATTTAAATGAGTCATGTTTTATGAAACACCTTCACAATTTTCGCCCAAATATTATCGTTTACAATATTGGCACTGTCTCTAACATTCGAATTTAAAAATGGTCTCTTCTTCTTTTTGAGCGGACACACCGCGCCTTAAGTTTCAAATTTGGCGGTAAAAACAAAACGCGTGGGTGGACCAACGGTTTAAAATGGCGTTCTTTCGAAAGACGGCGTGTTTCCGAAACAGAGCCTGTCGATTTCGATTATTCAACGGTCAAAACACATGCTGATTTAAGATGACAGCATTTGAAAAGACGCGTGAACTTTTTAAAATACGAACACTTGTGAGATGCGTGATTTAAAATACCGGCGTTTGAAAAAAAACACGTGGGTCAAAATGGATGCTAGCGGTTTAAAATGTCTCTTTCAAAAAACGGCGTGTTCCCAAAACAAAACACGTGGATTCACAGTTCAATTCACAATTCACAATCACTTATTTACCTGTATGTTTAAAGGGAAAAATGGTTATTATTTAAACATGTATACATACATCACGAAAAAAATATGGAGTTATGAAAAAAATCAAGGAAGCGATAACTATCCCGAAGTTTATCCCAGTTTATCAAGTTTGCCCCACGTTGGGCGCCAGTGTTACAAAATTACGGTTTTGAACCGCTTGATTACAGACTTATTGGTAAATTAATAAAGAATAAGACCACAATGTTATATTTAAATACTTACGAATCCTCACCGCTAGCTCATTCGGTAGATTATCGTGTTTGCAGTCCGCTCGGGTACTTGATTCAGAACAATCATTGCTTCATTGGTAGAATTAATACAGGTAAGGCGTAATAAATTAAATGATTGATTGTCGCTTTAAATCCTGAAGAATTTATTTATGTCTCTACGCAACTAGGAAAAAGCTTGTATCTCTTTGTGAACGGAAAGTTAATGATTTTAAACCACAATTTTTTTTTTTTTTTTTACTGTGAATACCGCACAAGAATCTCAACTGCTCCCGTCTGGAGCCAGTGAGACTATGGAATCCCCAATTGGGGTATGTTGTGAGGCTGAAGGTAGTGGGGAGGGGAAGGAGGTGGGGATGAGGAAGGTTGGGAAGTACCTGGCTATTCAGATCTGGTCACCAAACACGGCTAAAGCCATTTTCAAGCAACGTTTCAATTCTGAATGGTGGTCTTACACCAGGGCGATACTTATAGTATCTTCCACTCTGGAACGTGCCGCAAATATACTATATATTATTTTAAATGAATTAATTGTGAAATAACACAAATTAATCAAATAAAATTTATTTGCGCACGCCGGGTTCGAACCCGCGACCTCCGGATTGTGAGTCAAGAGTCTTAGCCACTGGACTACGGAGGTCGTCAAATAAAAGGAATGAATTGATAACATAATTAAATAAGGCTTACGTACGTTATCTAGCACGGGTTACATCTGCAGAGCTGGCTCCTCGTCAGAAAACATCACTGAATTTATTTTAATCTATAAACAAAAAAAACTGTTGTGATATTAAGGATCTCAGCAAACCATGAAGGTGTCGTGACCTCGTGACCGACCCCTAGGGAAGCTACGACCAGAAGAGCTCAAGAGCGCCCGAAGCCTTTTCGGCTCCCGTACTAACCCCCTCCCACCGAAATCTGGGCCAATCAAGGCAACGTCGGTGTGGCAAACATTACAAAAAATAATACTGAATTTAGTATCTAGCGCAAATCATCGTACAGGGGTTGGAAGTAAAGATTCAAGAAAGTACTTCACAACAATGCTCATATTGCAGACTGTACAACCTTTATAAATAATCAACCTAGTTCTAAATTAAGGAAAATTAAACCATGGATTACGCAAGGATTACTCATATCTATCCGGAAAAAAGAAAAACTCTTCAAACATACAAAAAAAACCCTCCCAATAGTCAAGTAAAAAACGAATACAAAATATTCCGGAACAAGCTCATTAAAATTATCAAAGACACAAAAGAAAAATATTACAGGGAGAAGATAATCCTCACAAAGGAAAACCCTAAAAAAACATGGAACACTTTAAACGAAATAATGAAAAAAAATAATAAAAATAAGTCTACAATAAATGTCATAAACAATAATGGAACTAATATAAATGCTATCCGTGAACCAAAAATGGGCGCAAATATTTTTAACAAATTTTTCGCTACCGTCGGTCAGAAACTTGCATATAAAATTGACCAAAATTATCAACCTGATGGTATACAGGACGATAAAATAACAAATAACAATCTCTCAATTTTTAAACCGACTACAGAAAAAAATATTGAAAACATAATACAATCTCTTAAAAATGGTAGTGCGCCAGGATACGACGGTATAACCACAGAAATCTTGAAAAAATACTGCAATTTCCTAACCAAACCGATTACGCATATTTTTTTTTTTTTTTTTTTTTATTTATTAAAAGTATAAAATACAGAATATAGTATATTATATAAAGCATTGTACTCCCAAGAGTTAATAAACTCATTGCGGGAATGATACGCATTACATGAAACATATAGCTGTATGTATTAAATGGACATATCATAGGACATACACAACATTATTATTTCAGATAGTCATTCATAAAATGAAGTTTGAGCATTTTAGTTTGGGTCTTTTTACATTGACTTGCACATTTGATCTCGTCGGGTAGTTGATTATATTTTGTGTAAGCTATGTATTCTAGGGATCTTAGTCCATATTTTGTTGATTTGATTTTTGGTATATGAAGTTTGTTGTGATTTCTTGTGTTGTGTTGGTGTACGTCGCAATTGTAATTGAGTGTAGTGTTGGAATGTGCCGAGTGTTGAATTACTTGTAATATAGTTTTTGTTATTTCAAAAGTGGGAATGGTGTTAAAAGGAAGTATTTGGGTGTTTCTGTAGATGTCTTTGACGTGTGTATCCCAAGGTAAACTGAATATATTTCGCAGGGCTCTATTTTGGACGACTTGGACTTCTGAAATCATTTTTTTTGTAGCAAATCCCCAGATTCCGGCGAGATATATTAGATGTGAGTGAATCATAGCATGGTAAATCGATCTTAATAGTGAGGGAGGAAGTAGCCCGCGAAGTCTATATAAAACACCAGTTATAGGAGTAATTTTGGATAGAACATGTTCAAATTGGTGATTCCATGTGAGTTGTGAATCAATGAAAAGGCCAAGATATTTTGTAACATCAGCCCTTTCAAGGCGGTTATTATCAAGACTTATATTAAGACTTACATTTTTTTTTATTTGCAAACAATATGTAATGTGTTTTTTTTTATGTTTAGGCTAAGTTTGTTTAATCGCAGCCAGTTTGCCAGGCAAGATATATCCCTTTCCATTTCCTTTTCTAGTTCGTTTAAATCATTATTGTGATAAAGAATCACTGTATCATCTGCATAAAGTTGTATTGTACCCTTAAGTCCCCATTTAGCAATATCATTTATATATATTAAAAATAGTAATGGTCCAAGTACGGAGCCCTGAGGCACACCACATTTTATCGTTCCCATACTGCTTGTCCCTTTTCCAACAAAGGTCTGACAGTGTCGGTTAGAGAGGTAACTACACAGTAACTTCAGGGGAGTGCCTACTATGCCTAGGTGTTCTAACTTCTTTAGTAGTATCTCATGGTCAACCGTATCGAAAGCCTTTTTTAAATCTATAAATAAGCCTGCAGTATGCTTACCCTGGTCTATATGTTTTTGGAGGGCATATACAAAATCGAAGGAAGCACATTTTGTGTTAGATTGGTTTCTGAATCCATACTGTTGGGATGCGAGTAAATTGTTTGATAAGAGATATTTAGTGAGCCTAAGCTTAATAACCTTTTCAAAAACTTTAGAGAAAACAGAGAGGATGGATATAGGACGATAATTAGAAGGATTTTTTTTGCAATCATCTTTGTAAATCGGAATTATTTTTGCTATCTTTAGTTGATCTGGGAAGATTCCACTATCCAGGGATTGATTAATAAGAAAAACAAGGTGGTCAGCCAATATATCTTTGCAAAAGTTCAGGTGCACAGGTGTAATTCCATCTAAACCTGGAGATGCATTAGACTTTAGTTGAGAGATGATACTGAGAACTTCTGTTTTATTTGTTTTGGCCATATATAGGGACTGGATTGCTTTTTGATCCGTGTTTATAGTGATAGAATCATCTGGATATGATGCAATTGTAGCTGCTAAGTTTTCCCCAACTGATATAAAGAAGTTGTTAAAAGTTGAAGCTATCTGTGTTGGGCATCGTGGTCGTAGCAGATAAGGAGAGGGCGAATGGCGAGTTTCCGGCGCCATAAAACCGGATCAGCTCAGCTAAGGGAAGGTAACCCCTACAGAAAAATCCCTGGAGAAGGCAACGGGAAACCACTCCAGTATATTTTCCCAGCAAATCACTATGGAGAGAAACCAACCAATGGCCCCGAGTCCCGGGCGGCCCTTAAATGGGCCAGGGGTGCGAAGAATCTCCCGGCTCAAAATAGTGAATTCAAATATAAGATTAGGAACATGGAATGTTAGAAGTTTATACAGCGGTAAATTGGATAATACGATACAGGAAATGGAAAGATTAAAAGTGGATATTCTTGGAATTAGTGAACTGAGATGGACTGGCAGCGGCATACACCAACATGAGAAGGGAAATCTATACTACTCAGGAAGTGACCCGCAGGACAAAAATCGTCGAAACGGAGTTGCTATATTTGTCATGGAGAAGTATGTAAAATTTGTTAAGAATTTTGTACCCATCTCGGACAGAATAATATTATTACAATTACACTGTCAACCCATCAACATTAATATTATTCAAGTGTATGCACCAACAGCGGAAGTGAGATATGATGGTGATGTGGAATCTTTTTATGACTCACTAGCCAGTACATTGCAAAGTTTGAAAGGAGGAGAAGTCAATTTTGTCATTGGAGACTTAAATGCCAAAATTGGTGAAGGTCGCCGCTCTCATATAGTTGGTGAATATGGCTTAGGCATAAGCAATCAAAGAGGTGATAGACTATATGAATTCTGCCAGGATAAAAATATGGTTGTATTAAATACTTGGTTTAAACTCCCGAAAAGAAGGCTTTATACATGGAGATCACCTCAGGATGGAACAATCTATGATATTGTCAGGAACCAAATTGACTATGTGTTAGTAGACCATAGATTCAGGAACTCTGTAAAGAGAGTCACCACGTACCCTGGTGCGGACATTGGTTCTGACCATATTTTGTTAACTGCCGATATTGTTTTATGCTTAAAACAAATAAAAAAGCCCAAAAACAAAATTAAAATGGATATCTCGAAACTCCAAGAAGAAGTGGTCAGAAATAAGGTATCTCAGACTTTGAACGATAATATTAGACTACTCCCTCGTGATCCATCAATAGAAATACAAACACAGTGGGATAACCTGAAGTCAGTTATATGTGAAACCTGTGATACAAATTTGAAAGCTGATAAGCAAATTAGAAAATAGAATTGGATGACTGACCACATTTTGAACTTAATGGATGAGAGACGTAAACATAAACATAATGAGACACAATATAAAAACTTACAAAGAACGATTAGATGTGAAATTAAAAAAGCCAAAGAAGAATGGATGAAGTCACAGTGTGAAGAACTAGAGTCGTACAGTCGTAGTCACAATGCATTTAAACTTCACAAAAAATTGAAGGAAATTACAGGCACTTCTAGAAGAATTACTCCATCATGTTTAGTTGACGATTCCAATAAATTGATATTGGATGAAAAAGATATTTTACAAACATGGGAAAAGTATATTCATGATACATTCAAAGATATTAGACCTGACATTAATATTCCTAACGATCAATTGCATGGACCATCGATTTTAAAATCAGAAATTCTTCATGCGATAAAGACTTCAGAACATAGAAAAGCGTGCGGACCAGACGATATTCCAGTTGAGGTGTTGAAGCTCTTTGATAATGAAAATGTTGACTACCTGTTGAGGTTATTTAACTCTATATATGACACAGGGAATATACCCCAAGATTGGCTAAAATCCACCTTCGTGACATTACCTAAAAAACAATACCCTAAGAAGTGCAGTGACTATCGATTAATAAGCTTGATGAGTCATGTCCTTAAATTATTCCTTAAAATAATACATGCCAGGATACGCGATAAGTGCGAGCAGGACTTAGATGACACTCAGTTTGGCTTCAGAAATGCGTTCGGTACGCGTGAAGCATTATTTTCTGTCGACGTACTATTGCAAAAGTGTCGTGACCAAAGAAAGGAAGTCTTTGCCTGTTTTATTGACTACGAAAAGGCATTTGACAGGGTAAAACATGCTGACCTAATGAAAATGCTTGCGGATTGTAACGTTGACACCAAAGACCAGAATTTCATTAAAAACCTGTATTGGTTCCAAACAGCAGAAATAAGACATGGGAATGAGAGATCTAATGCAATCGCCATTCAGCGTGGAGTACGACAAGGATGTATCCTGTCGCCACTATTATTTAATCTTTATTCCAACTATGTCTTCAAAAGAGCCCTAAGTAATACCCAGAAGGGTCTCAAGATCAACGGAGTTGTCATTAATAACATAAGATATGCAGATGATACTGTATTACTAGCTGACAGTATCAGTGACCTCCAAGACCTATTAGATCTTGTTAATAATGCTGGTGAGCAACTGGGCCTAACAATCAACGTCAATAAAACTAAATGGATGACTTTTGGACGACTAGATCACTCTGGATCAATGATTCAGTTAAATGGTTGTAATGTCGAAAAGGTGGAGAGATTTAGATACCTCGGCAGTATCCTCACGGAGAATCTTGACCCAGATATAGAGATTAGGTGCAGAATTGAAGCAGCAAGAACTGCATTCATAAAAATGAAATCCCTCTTCTGCAATGACAATATAAGCTTAAAATTAAGGCAGAGAATGCTAAAATGTTATGTGTGGTCGGTCTTGCTGTATGGTTGTGAAACATGGACCTTGAAAATAAATACCATGAACAGGTTAGAGGCTTTCGAAATGTGGCTTCACCGGAGAATGCTCAAGGTCCCATGGACCGACATGATCACCAACATAGAAATTCTCAGACGGGCTAGAGCAGATAGGGAACTGCTTACATTAATTAAAATCAAGAAAATTTCATATCTGGGTCATATACTTCGAGGGGAGAAGTATCACTTGCTCCATTTAATATTGAAAGGCAAGATAGAGGGTCGCCGAGGGCCTGGTAGGAGACAAATGTCTTGGCTGCGAAACATACGAGAGTGGACCGGCATTAGAAGTGTGGAGGAGCTATTCCGGGCAGCGCAAGACAGAGAGACCTTTTCAAGAGTGATCGCCAACGTCGGGGGGACCTGATAAGGCACATAAAGAAGAAGTGTTGGGCATGTTATTTCTACATTCTTAATCAAAAGATAATTAATTTCATCTTTCTGGGGTGTCGAACTATTTGTAAGAATTGCATTTATTGTTTTCCATGTCTGTCGAGGATTACGCAGGTTTTCTTTAAATATATTCGTGTAGTATTTAGTTTTAGCATATCTTCTATAGTTGGTAACTTGATTTCTTGTTTTATTTCTCAGTGCTGTGAATATATCACTTTGCTGATTTTTGTTCCAGAGTTTAAACGCATTGTTGCGCTGTTTGATATAATTAACGTAAGCACTAAATATGGAATATCCCCGTCAAACTACAAAAAAAAACATTATAATCCCAGTATATAAATCCGGAGATTCAAAAGAAGTAAACAATTACCGCCCAATATCCTTATTATCCAACATTGCAAAAATATACGAAAAAGTAATAAAAAAACAAATTACTGATTATACAGATAACCAAAAATGTAATAAAAACTAGGCAATACGGTTTCAGAGATAAACTTAGCACACAAGACGCATTTGCAGAATTAACTAAGCTTATTTACAAAACATTAGATAGAGGCAAAAAATGCTTAAGTATATTCATTGACCTCCGTAAAGCTTTTGATAGTGTCTCACATTCAAAATTAATTAATAAACTAAATAGTATAGGAATAACTGGCAAAGCTAAATCATGGTTAAAAAGCTATCTCTATCAAAGAACTCAACAGGTAAAAGTAAACAACGAACTAAGTGAAATAGAAAATATAGATTTTGAAATTCCACAAGGAACTGTTTTAGGACCTTTATTATTCATATTATATGTAAATGATCTTTTTGAACTCCCGATCATTGGAAACATTATATCATACGCAGATGATACAGTGATAACTTTTGAAGGAAATTCTTGGAATGAGGTCGAAATATTAGCTAATAATGCAATAAATATCGTTAAAGTATGGTTTGACGAAAACTTATTGACACTAAATGTCGAGAAAACCAATTTTATACCTTACTGCCTAACAGGGAATATCTCAAATAAAAATCTAAACATAAAAATTCACGAAAGAAATTGCCTCCTTAGAATCGCACCCTGTAACTCAAACTGTATATACATTAGTAGTAAAGAAGAAATAAAATATCTTGGAATAATTATCGATAAGAACATCAAATGGAAAAGTCAAATAAATTCCACAGTAGACAGAATGAGAAAATTGATCTATATATTTTTTAGATTAAGAAATACTGTATCATTAAAAACACTAAAAGATATTTATTATGCACTTGCACACTCTGTACTACAATATGGAATCGTGGCTTGGGGGGTGCATACAAAGCAACCCTTCTCCCATTGGAAACAATTCAAAAAATATTAATAAAAATCATCCTAAAAAAGCCCTACGACCATCCAACTATAAATGTTTTTCAAGATTTCCCGGTTCCCCCACTTACAAAAATCTATGACAAAGTTGCACTATTACAAATACATAAAGATTTCTTTAGTAAAAATAATTTACCACAATTAAGTATAAGCAAAAGAATAATATCTGTTGGAGGATTTACCGTGCCGCTAGTGCGAACCACAACAGCACAGCATCACTGTTCGTTCCAGAATGCGATTTTTTGTATTTAGTTTTAAGTAAAATAATTATTCTTAATATTCATGTTATTTTAGTTTCGCGTAGTTCCCGTTTTTCAAATATGCAAACAAAATATTATCCCACGGTTTCTTCAAGTAAGGTCCCAACCTTGAGAAATAATATGTATTCTGCCTGGTATCATATAAAGGCATTGCTTTGCAAAGATTTGGAAGAAAGTGTTTATTATTTAAATGGTTTTATTTTTAAGTACGTATTTGCACATTTCAAATAGGACCCTCAAATAGCACCTATAACTATTTATGGCAGCCCCAAGGGAAAGTGTTTGCTGTCGGCCTTTTATGGCCCAAAAGAGGATCTAAGAGGATCTTTTATAATAGTAAAATTTGCAATATTTGTCTGTCCTTAAGTGTTTTAGATGTAATTTTATTGGTGGCCCTTTTCGGCCGACTTTTGAGCAATTGTTTTATTGCTAGATTTTAAAATCCAGTTGTGGAAACCGCTGAAATATTCTGTTCCCACAGTTAATGTACCATATTAATTATTTGTATTTGTATGTTTTTCTTTAAATATGGTGACGTGTTCAAGAGAGAGTTAGTATTGTTGTGACGGTTGAACTGGAAGGTACATGAGATGTCCTTCAGTTGAGTTTGGAAAAACTGACAGAGATATCGAAGTAGAGACTTCGATATTTGTCAGTGTGGTGTGATCGGGAAGATCAACCGAGCAGAGGGGAAATAGGCCCTTTGCGTGAGTGTTGTTATTACGGTGGAACTGGAAGGTACACGAGGTGTATCTTCAATTGAGCAGAGGAAAAATAGGCCCTTTGCGTCAGTATCGTTGTTAAGATTGAACTGGGAGGTACATGTTGTACCTACAGTTCAGTATTGTAAAAAACTGATAAAGATATCGAAGTAGAGACTTCGATATTTGTCAGTGTGGTGTGATCGTGAAGATCAACCGATCAAAGGGTAAATAGACCCTTTTGTAATAATTGTATTTTTATTGCATTTAATAAATCGTGTTAAAGAAGAAGAAGAAGTGTTTTCCTGCAAACTCCATTCTGTTGTGCTCTCGTACCAAGATAGATAAGAAACAATCACTATGTATTCAAGGGTATAAAATTATTTAATAAATTACCTCTTGATGTACGATCGGAAGAAAGCTACGAAAAATATAAAAAAAATTTAATTAAAATATTCTAGTACCACCTCATAACTTAACTTATTGTATATTATATCTAGAAATATACATTGCATATTTAGAAATATGTTTTTGCCTTATCAATACTTTAAATCATTTATTTTAACTAACCTATATTTTTATTACTTTTATCTGTATTTTCTCATGAAATCACTAATATTTTTTGTTAAATTACCAATATTTTTTGTTTTAATTTAAACAAATGTAATTTTTTTTAGTTGTCCTCTCCTAAACACAAGCAGCTACTTTATTAGGAGAGTGATTGAAATATTGATGTATTATTATGTTGTAAAACTGTAACCTTTTATATTTTTAAATAAAAAAAATAAAAAAAATCTAGTGAATGTTAAACGTCAAATTCAAAAAATCGCTTGAAATCAAAGTGTTGCCATATAAAAAAAAATCAGTTTGAAATTTTACAAAATTAAGAGAACATAATCAGGACCGGTAAAACAATACATTTCAAAAAAATTTTACTTACGTTTTCGTAATCTTAGTAAAAAAATCTATCCACGCGATTTTTTCTAAGTCGTTATGAAATCCATGCAAGTGGCCTATTGGTTGGAGACTTGACGTTTTGAAATGAAAGAACAACATCATATTTGTAGATAAAGTTTTTATTGTTTTGTAAGTAAGTTTAAAACTGATATCGGTTCTGTTAGCCAATCTTAAATTTTTTTAGAATAGTCAAATGAGGTAAGGTAAGGTTAGGTTATACATAATATATTAGGCCAGGATGTACAAAATTTAAGGTCAGGTTGCGCAAATTTCTACGAAAAGAGTTTAGCTGTGAAAACGAACAGCCTATAGTGACTGTATTCGGTGATATTGCAACGGATGCTGAAAACCAGGCCCGTTGGTATTGGCTTCTGTTCTGGCGGAGTTGTATTAAGTTATGTTAGGTTAGATTGCACAAATCTTAGGTCATGTTGCACAGGCGTCTAGAAGAAAAGTCCGTCTTCAACGGTGAAGTCGGGCAGGACGGTGACAGTCGTCCTGAAGTCAGCGATTTCGCAGCAGATACTGAAGCCCGCAGTCACGTTCTCGTTCTGCCAGTGGAGCCAACCGAAGTTGGCATTGCTGTCACACCGATCGGTGCAGAACGCCAGAGCACTCGCCTCTGCGGGGGTCACGTGCGGGTTGTTCAGTCCCAGGAAGGCCGTTGCCCTGCCTTTGCCAGCGGGGTCATACACTACCTGCAAATAATATGTGGCTTTTAATGTGACATTGGGATGGCGAAATAATAGTACCTACACAATACATTGACTGCGAAAATCAATGGGCTGTAATAAAAAAATATGGGTTTTAAAAATGAAAAAACTATTGAAATAATAATAAATCTGAAAAATGTAGTAAATAAAAAGGATTTGAAAAAGGTTACGTCATTCTCGAATTGAATATGGAATTATAGGATAGGGATCTACTACACATAAATGCATACAAAACCTGAATACAGTTCAAAAAGCAATCATAATGACCACACTGAAAGTACCAATTAGAACGCCTTCGATTGAAATATTCAAAAGCTTTGACGTACCAAATGTACAAAGAATATATGCCAAAAATATAGTATTGCAGCTAAATATATTATTAGATCCAGGGTGGCAGGAATGAGGGAAAGGATAAGCAGATCTGGAAATATCCTCGTCATGGAAGCCCGCCTCAGTCCATCATCCAGCATTGATGAACACTGGAGAAAATACTGGCTCCTAATGTGGTCACAGAATCCAAAAGCTAATTATTATGATTTTATTTTGTTATTACCTTTGTTTTATGTACAATCATATTCACCAGCTTTTCTTTTTAAAATTTTTTGTGTATGTATTATAACCCTTATGGAATGTGTGGGATTGCACTATTCTCCCCTCATACCGGAATAAACATTTATTATTATTATTCAAAAATACTGAATCCTCTACTAGACAGCGTATCCATCACACTAGATCAAATAAAAATGACATAAAAAACATTCCAAGTTATAAAACCACATTCGGACAAAGAAACTACACTTATTTTGCAACTAAACTCCATAAAATTCGTCCCCAAGACATAAAACTAATAACAAAATTTAATGAGTACAAATCAAGAATAAAAACACGGCTGAAAGAGGTCAACGAAAACACCCTATTGAAGACACTAAAAACGACATAGAAGACAAATAAACTGTAATTAAACAATTTTAGTCCACCTCGGCACAGGAACCCCTAATGAGGTGGACTAAGAAATACAATATCTTTACCTTACATAACCATTATATTTTGCATACTTATGGAATTATTTTATATAATCGCTTAAATAATAAAAAAATAATATTTATATATATCTGAAATCTAGAAACTGTCGATTTTAAGGCAAAAGTGGTTTTTATTTGTTTAGCCAATAATTTATAAAAAAACAAAAAATTTAATCAATGGAGACCGTCAGATAACCTTAGCCATAAAATTGTATCTTACATGAGTTCATACACTTTCCATTTAACTGACACCTCTGACATAGAATACACCCCAGGTTTTTCACTGCGTTTGGTGACTTAGCAGAGTGCCCGGGTTAACGGGTTGAGGTTTGTCTAGGTCTTGGCGGTTCATGCGTTTGCCCACCTACTGCGCGGCAAGCCGCATCGCGAATCGGGAGAGAGTGGTTGAGAGGGACCTTTTTATCTCTCCAGCAGGACTATCTCAATACATCGTCCTGTAACGCAGTGGGAGGGATGGATTCATACGTCTGTCACTACTCCCGGACACATTGACCCCCAGATTCCTACCCACCCCTCATACATTTTCCTTTTCAGAATTTCCTCTCCTAGACCCTCCACATAGCAACCCCAAAGATGACATAGAAAACAAGAAAACAATTTCCCTCAAGACCTCCTGTGTGGAGTTTTTTTTACATGAGCTCAACATAGGAGGCCCTGAGGAAAATAATTTCCCTCAGGGCCTATGTCATATTTGGGGATGCTATGTGAAGGGGTTTTTAGAGGATAGGAAGGATAGGAGAGTTCTGGGAAGTAAAAGGGTTTAAGGGGTGGGTAGGAATCTGGGGTTCAGTGTGTTCTGGTCATCCGCCTCCAAGACCTAGAAAAACCTCACCCAATGAACCCGGGCACCCCTGCTAAATCACCAAACGTAGCAAACCACTTGGGGTGACCTATGGTAGAGGTGCTGGTAATCCAATAAAGGTTCCGGGGCGGCGGTACCCATTCCCGCCTCCAAAATTGTAATGAAAAAAAAAACATATTTAGTGGTTTAAGCTTAGGTATATTTTTATAGCTTATTTACTCAAGCGAAACGACAGGAAAAAAAGGAACAGGTTTATGTTTAATTTATCCAAAACGTATTTTGTGGTTATTCATAATAAATTGTAGTAAAGATTTAATCTAAAATAATTATTTCAAATTAAGCTTCGCCGGTTGGCATAGCGTTTCAGTTTTTATGAACTGCGCTGTACATAATCAAGGAGAACTTTACTGATTTCTTAAATTTTTCGAATTTTTCCAAGGCCAGATTTTACTACCAAAGAGATAAAGCAAGTTTCCTGGCAGTCCCGCTATTATCCTTCAGTCCCGGTGTAAACCTTAGTCCTAACCTAACCTCACTTTATGATTACACATTATTGATTATAATGAGCTGTATCTTACCTTGTAATACCACAGTGGCACTGGGATCTTACTGCCTGAAAGATTGAGGTAAAGTTTCGTTGGAGTTCCACTGTTGTCCTTCAGTTGAAGGATGCCCCAGGTGCCGGTATAGACCTTAGTCCTAACCTAACCCCACTTTGTGATTACACACTATTGATTTGAATGAGCTGTATCTTACCTTGTAAAACCACAGTGGCACTGGGACCCGATTGCTTGAAGTAATAGGAGGATTTAAAGGACTAAGGTAAAGATTCCTTAGAATTTTATTTTGGTCCTCGAGTTGAAGGATGCCCCAGGTGCCGGTGTAGATCCTAGTTTTGAACCCTTTGGCTGCGGTATGCTGTCTCAAATTCTGAAAGATTTTATAAATATTATTATTTTTTTAAATCTCTGATATACCAGGCATTTTCGAAGCAAGAATACTTTGGTAACAATAATCACAATACTAATAACTCTATGTATTCACGGTTTCGCAGAATTCATTGCTTTTTGAATAAAGATTGCGAACTAATTGATATATATATTGTTGCTAACTACCTAATTGATATATATATTCAGATTATTCTTATCCACGGGGCAAGGGTTCAATATCAGATTGTATTCAAATTATATAATCTTCAATCTTTTCTGAGGAAAAATCCAAACTAGGTATACAGTGCTGTAAAATGCGGTGACTTTATTTAGAGATTATTATAAAGTTTAATTTCTAAAATTCTATTTTAATTATTTGTTTTTTCTTTTATGTAGGTATTCATCATCACCATCTTCTTCCCCTTATCCTATTCGTGTCGGGGACCCACTGCATCGACAAGGCCCCTCCATGCGTCCCTGTCTCGTGCTGCTTGTTCGGCCTCCGTCCATGGCAGTCCCATCCTTTCCTCACACAGTTTCTGGAGTTGCCTCGCCCAACTGTGTCTGGGGCATAGAGATATACTATAGAAGCGCTATCCCGTACATAATTCTCCGAGATTCGTGTTCAAATTATGCACAAACAGGCCTTCGGGAACTGAAGCCACCGCGTCGAAAGGCTCGGCCGTCAGACCGTCCTTTCCTTTTACCCAAGCCCATGGTTTCATCCTTTTCCATTCTACTTTGATAAGTCACACAGAAATGGAGGTACTAACTTACGATTCCGTTGAACCAATTTATTCGCTTAATGTCTCATCTATGTAATATATCAAAGGTATGGGGCGGCCCACTGGACGTCTACCCTCTGGAGTCGCACTCAGTATTTTCCTAGGAGTTTGGTCATCAGACATTCTTAGTGCTACATGCCCAAGCCATCTCAGTTGCGATTTTTCTATGAAGAGTGGCAGTGGTTCGATGTTTAGATCGTTTTGGATCGTCAATTTTTTTAGACGATCCTTGAGTATGTGTAGTATAGTGTCTCATATGTAGGTATTCAATAATATTATTATTCTATATATTTAATGAAACAGTTTATTTATGAACAAGTTTGGCTTTGAAATTGTGGTTATGCGGGACGACTGTTTCGTCATCTGAAGATATTATCAAACTGTTTAATTTGATAATGCCTTGGCGTAATACCCACAAAAAATCACGAAGTTTGACTTAGATTAACACTTAGAAATTGAAACGAAAGATACACACATTTCAAATACTTATAAAATTTAAACAAAAGCAAAAAATCATTTTATATACTTAGGGTAGTAGATACTTATTGTTTGCCTGAATCCTCGACATGAGATTTTTTTAATGACAATTTAACCCGCCATTGGTAACGTATATATGTCCGTGAGACCGGGTAATCACACTGCGATTTCTATTAGCTGCCTTATTCCACGCCCCTTACCGCCAGTCTATCGAGTTTTGGCGCCAACCCGGTGAGTGAGACCGGCTTCACCAACTAAGTAAGTCAAATGGTAATTGTGTAATTTTATGAGATAAAAATAATAAAAAAAAAACATAAGTATTATCATTTATGTTTTTATTTTATTTTATGTTTCAAATGTCATAAAACTGACGGAGAGTGTTTTGTCGTTAAATATTTAAGATTGTATGGTTTCAATAAATATTGTTAAAATATCTAATAATTTAATTGCATCTAAAGATATTGTGTTATGTTAATAAAAGAGAATTGATTTAAGGAATACCTATGTTTTATTGACAGAAAAAGATATCATTTTATAAACTTTCCAATGAAAAGTAGCATGAACAGTAGATTATTGAGAAAACTGGTAATCAAAAACCCCGGTGCGTGAGACCGGGGTCACCAACGATGTAAGTCAAATTCACGTAACATACAAATCTTCATTTTGGATTTGAGATCAAAATACCAAACCAAACTGAAAAATTATTTTTGTAATCAAAAGGTAAATCAAATATCTAGTACGGATGTAAGGTACTTTATTTGTTTTTGCTTTAAATTGTAGATATAGGCCATTAAAGATTTTAATGTTTCATGATTTTACAAACAATATGGGCAATTATTTGTGAGTAAGTGAAAATCAATAAATATTAATTTTACTATATATTTATTATTTATTTATTTTATATTTCAACATAAAAATATATGATTAAATATTAAATAAAAAATACAATTTAAAAAAAAAATCATTTTGATGGGTGTAAATTTAAAATGCAAATTACCTTTATAAGGCGGAACAAAAATTTGTCGTTTATTATATTATTAAAGTTACTGTCCTAAAAATGCATTTTTTTAAACGATTTTAAGTTTAATTTTTATTTTTATTGTATTTTTAAAATTTTTGTAGTAAAATTATTTTTTTTTAATGTTTTTCATTTACTCACAAATAATTGCCCAATTTGCCTCTAAAATCATGAAACACTAAAATCTTTATTAATCTATATCTTATAATTAAACCAAAAATAAATAAAATAGCTCTCATCCGTACTAGATATTTGATATACTTTTTGATTACAAAAATAATTTTTCAGTTTGGTGCGTATTTTGATCTCAAATCCAAAATTAAAATTTTATGAAACGGGCCGAAAGGGGCCACGCAAACGTTCCACTTTAAATATTTAGTGTCGTTCATTGTAAAAGTGGTGTAACTCCATATGTTAAAAAAAAACATATTTTTTTGCATAATGGTATCACATTAAGACATTATCTTCCAATATAATAGAGAAGCAACTCCAATAATTGCATTAAAATCCCATAGATGTGTATGCAGGGAACTAAAACATCAAAATATTCATTACTAGCTGACCCGACCACGCGTTGCTGTGGCTAACGATACACAACGCCATCTACTGGATGGATACCAAACCCAAGTATTTTTTCGATAAAAAAACTCACACCGCCATTTGTTAATTTGCATACAAATCAAATCCACACCGCCGCTTGCCACTCTTTAGACATACTCCTTTATATGTATATTATACAGGGTGTTAAGGAACGTACTTGACTTACTTTAACCAGTGATTCCTGACATTATTTGGAGTAAAAAATGTTAACAAAATGTTGGTCCCCGGTGACATTTTTGATGTTTTTTTTTTCTACGAAAACATAAAAAATGGTATGTTTTGGATAGTTGGAGGTGAGGTTAGGGGTTGATCGGTTACTTGGCTTGGTCACTCAGCCAACGACAAGTGGAAATTTTTTATTGGTTTGATTTTGAAGAAAAAATGTTTGAAAAAAAAAAACCGGAGACCAAATAATGTCATGGAATCACTGGTTAAAGTAAGTCAAGTACGTCCCTTAACACCCTGTATATTTCAACCAATTCACACCAAACCTTGACAAATTTTATACCTATACCTTCCTCATGAATAACTGTCATCTATTAATAAAAAGCGTATGAAAATCCGTTCAGATTTTGAGTTTATCGCAAACAGACAGACAGACGCGGCGCGCGGGGGACTTTAATTTTTAATACGTACATACCTATGCAGAGATAAAAGTGAAGTTAGTCACAAGTCATTATAAAGTCTAATAGATTATTTTGATGGACTGGAGTATTTTAGAGATTCCGTGTCTGAATATCAGATGAATCTGGTAAGCTTATTTAAAATCATTGTTTTTCTAACGTTAAAATATTAAAATATTTTTTTCTCATTTTATAAATTTTTTGAGGTATTAACACATAGTGTATTGCATGAACGAAACTCTTGTGATTTGAACTTGTTCCAGATATAGATCCAGGGCCCAGGCAGTGATGAAAATTTTAACAAAGAAAATAAGCAATACGTGTTCCTCTGGATGATTGTTCCTCTGGACAGTAGTGTTATTTCCTAAACTATCAATTTTTATATTGATTAAGTACCGTCAACAAATGCGCATTTCAAAGTTGGCAACACTGATTTAAATCTCCATTCTCTCCTGTAAAGTTAAAGTGAAGAGCGCTTTATTTTTTTCATCGAAAAAGTAATTTTTTTTGGTTTTTATTGAGTGATTTTATGTTGTGAAGACTTAGGAGTCTGTATTATTTAAACTCTACTTTAGAATGCATGTTTTTCAAAGAAACCACGAGGGTATTTATCTTTCTAATAACTTAATCTCAAAACGAGATTCTTTGAATTCTGGACATGTCCAGAGAAACAATAAAAAAATATTCTTATGAACAGCTTATATAGAATATAGATACCTATTAATATTGTGGATTTTGATTTGTTAATTAATATTTTAGTGCTTGGCAGTAAATGAACGAAGAAGAACGAGGGAACACCTCCTTAACCACGATTTGTTGGAGAATGCTGTCCGAGAAGTTATACAAGATGAGATTTTCTTAATGACATTTAGATCGGGATTTTTATACCTGACTAACCACCCTTCTTATTGAAATTTCCATAAATATGATTGATTAGTTAGTGAGTTGATTATTTCCCAGCGATTGAAGATGATTCCAGAAAAATAGTATTCTGACGTCACTTTAAGCTTTTGAGGTTTACTTTATATGTTTTTACTGTGGAAGACGAACAAAG
The DNA here is from genome assembly GCA_917563855.2 of Limnephilus lunatus. NCBI lineage: Eukaryota > Metazoa > Arthropoda > Insecta > Trichoptera > Limnephilidae > Limnephilus > Limnephilus lunatus. The sequence goes on along the minus strand of OU830598.1, from coordinate 67,916,153 downwards.
GACACTGATCTGCACCGTCTGGTCACCCGATTGGTCCCCCAGGCACCAATGGTATGCAAACCTTTCTTCAAGCAACTTGTCTCGCGTTGCATCAAAAACTAACGATCATTGTGCTTTAACTCTCGGTCAGGAGTCACTGATCTATGTCTATAATATTTGTTCGCCCTTCACATTTCATTATTATTGCATATATTTAAATTGGAGATTTGTGTGTCTGTAAATAGTGTTAATAAACTTGTAAGTATTGAATCGTCTTACTTATTCGCTTTGCCATCTACACACTTACACAATACACGGCAATCCCCAAAGTGGTGACGCCTGTGAATAAACGAAATACGCGAAATAATATCTTTATTTGCAATCGTGGGTAAAGTTCGGTTTATGGGCGAAATTCCTAAAAAATAAAACTAGTTATTTTTATACTAACTTTGGGCCGGGGAATCCGAATCTGAAAGAATTAGGTGGGGGCAAGCAAAAATAAACGAATTACACGACTTTAAAAATTTCGATACACAAACAATCTGCAATGAAATAATGACACATCTTTTTATGGGCAATACTCCGGAAGAAGAAATTTAATTATCTTTATACTAACTTTGGGCTGGGAAATCCGAATCTGAAAGAATTAGGTTACACTCGGCAATATTAACTGAGTTAACGACTGTACAATTTTGAATTCACAAACAATATAAAAGGCCATTTTGAACGCTTTCTGACAATAAATATCATAGAAAAAAACCAAAGATATTACATATTAAAATATAAAATTAAGTGTTGCCATTAAGCAATAATATCAATAACGTAAAAAAACATGTTTATGTATTTCAGTTATTATTTTTTAATAAATTTTATTCACTTTTGTATCACAAACCATGTTACACAAACCTAACTTAGCCGCTAAACTACTTGAAAACTGGGATGTTTTCTTGCCTTGACGCGAGTAGGCGCTACGAAGGGGGCACTTTCTTTTCTATCACAAACCATGTTACACAAACCTAGCGTAGCCGCTAAACTATTTGAAAACTGGGATGTATTCTTGCCTTGACGCGAGTAGGCGCTACGAAGGGGGCACTTTCTTTTCTATCACAAACCATGTTACACAAACCTAGCGTAGCCGCTAAACTACTTGAAAACTGGGATGTTTTCTTGCCTTGACGCGAGTAGGCGCTACGAAGGGGGCACTTTCTTTTCTATCACAAACCATGTTACACAAACCTAGCGTAGCCGCTAAACTACTTGAAAACTGGGATGTTTTCTTGCCTTGACGCGAGTAGGCGCTACGAATGGGGCACTTTCTTTTCTATCACAAACCATGTTACACAAACCTAGCGTAGCCGCTAAACTACTTGAAAACTGGGATGTTTTCTTGCCTTGACGCGAGTAGGCGCTACGAAGGGGGCACTTTCTTTTCTATCACAAACCATGTTACACAAACCTAGCGTAGCCGCTAAACTACTTGAAAACTGGGATGTTTTCTTGCCTTGACGCGAGTAGGCGCTACGAAGGGGGCACTTTCTTTTCTATCACAAACCATGTTACACAAACCTGTTATCTATTCACATTGATTAATATAATAACATTGATATTGGTGACCGGTCTATGTCACAACTTTTTAAGACTACGAATTTTCACACTTTTGGTCTAAGAATACGGTCGTTGAGATAGTCATAATTCATCAGGTTAATGTGAGTAAGTATCGTGTCGAAAGTTTTACGTTATTGATATTATTGCTTATGGCAACACTTAATTTTATATGGTAATATGTAATATCTTTGGTTTTTCTATGATATTTATTGTCAGAAAGCGTCCAAAATGGCCTTTCATATTGTATGTGAATTCAAAATTGTACAGTCGTTAACTCAGTTAATATTGCCGAGTGTAACCTAATTCTTTCAGATTCGGATTTCCCAGCCCAAAGTTAGTATAAAGATAATTAAATTTCTTCTTTCGGAGTATCGCCCATAAAAAGATGTGTCATTATTTCATTGCAGATTGTTTGTGTATCGAAATTTTTAAAGTCGTGTAATTCGTTTATTTTTGCTTACCCCCACCTAATTCTTTCAGATTCGGATTCCCCGGCCCAAAGTAAGTATAAAAATAACTAGTTTTATTTTTTAGGAATTTCGCCCATAAACCGAATTTTTTCCTCCCGGCCGAATTAAATCTGTGAGTATCTTTATCATTTTTATTATTACTACTACAATAATCTATATTATATTGACATATTTTAAACATTCATATCGTAAATTACGATTTATTCTTACTTGCCAATATTTATTGTTAAAATTTTTGTTTGCAAGCAATTATCGCCCGGTCATCAATACTTTAAATTAATATTACCTACAACCAGTAACACAGTACTACCTACTCACCCTGTTTTCAAATAATAAATTTATGTTGACCCACAATAAAAAAAAACATTCTTTTGCAACGGATTAAGCTTGCGTAAATTTACATTTCAGGAAATCCATCATCGAGGAATCTTCAGCCAAATACCTATCAAGTGCCTGCAGCCGCACAAAGCTGACCCAGCATCTCGGGCCTCTATCATTCCAGCGCTAGGCAATCAGCCTCGGCGCACAGCGAATTTACTTTAAAAAAAGTATCCTTTTTAAACTTCCTGCATAAAGGTACTGTATCGCACCGCACAATATAGTGTCCTTTTGAAGATTGTATTTCAGGTTTTTAAATTCATATTTTATTGTCGCAAAATATTTTCCACTGGTATTCAGTAATCTCAATCCACGGAAACATGTCTACCGACGAAGCAAACTCCTCAAATTCTTCAAGCAAACCTCAAGATGCTCCTGAATTATATTGTATTGGCGTCAAACTACAACCCTGCTGGAAACAAAATATCCTTCTCTGGTTTATTCAGGCTGAAGCTCAGTTCACCAATGCCCGAATAACCAGCGATTCCACCAAGTATTTCACCATCATAGCACTAAAAACAGGCGACCTGGTCACATCTCCGCCTGTTCAAGCCAAATACCTAACGCTAAAAACACGCTCATCTCCAGGTATCAGGAATCCGAAGATAAACGACTCACGCGTCTCCTGACCGAATAACAGTTGGGAGACAGAAAACCCTCCGAACTACTCCGCCACATCAAAGAATTGGCAGGTCCGGGTCTCGCCGACAACGCAATCACTCGTGCAATCTGGATGCAACGACGTCCGCAAAATGTTCAAGCAATCCTTTCTGTATTTCCGGAGGAACCTTTATAATGGCAGAAAAAGCTGACAAAATTTCCGAAGTTTACAACAAACCCGAAACATGCAGTGTCGACAACTCACATCAAGGATTTCTCACCACTTCCAGCGAGAAACTGCTCATCACGCTTCAAAAACAAATCGCAGATTTAACCAGCAAAATCGAGCATTTGAAGTCACAACACGGTCGAGGCTCGCAACACCAGTCTCGCCACCAAAAATTTTTTCACCAGAAATCAGGCGACAATAATTATTCGCCAACTTGTGCGAACTACTCAACAAGACGGAACTTGTCTCAACAAAATCGAACTACAAACCAATAATGTTTTTACCACAAAAAATTTGGAAGAAAAGCCTACAAATGTATAGCGCCGTGCACATTCAATTCGAATAATTTCGAAAAATCATCGCCCTAATTGCAATATTTCAAAAATCTTCAACAACTTTGGCACAACAATCATAATCCACGACGCGCGGTCTGAAGCATGTCGCCGTTTTCACTCACAGAAGTATCACGCTACGACAACTAGTCTAGCTAACTCTGCTCATGTTCAACCAGAACAGGCAGAGGGCCTTGCCTCTGTTCAACCAGAACAAGCAGCCAAACCGGTTTCGCGGCAGCAACTAGCCCCCGCAAACCAACTCCACCATTGCTAACCGCACCTCACGGCAATACAGCATAATTTTTTGGTTCTGCACGTAACAACGTATCGTCACTTGGAGACACCAGAAAAAAAAAACTTGCACCTACGGCTTGACTACTTTCAGAGCAAACAACATTTCACAGCTCCCGCCAAAACATGTCCAAAACCTTTACTTTTAGTTTACTTTACTTTTAGGGATGAATATCCGAAAAGCGTCCCAGAAATTCAAAACATCCAAGTCGTCGATTGCTTTTTTTTGCAAAAATAAACAGAGGGAAAATATCTGAAACCTTTGTAATCAGGAAAAATGCTTCGCCAAAAAAAGTTTTTACTCATGAGGAAGAAATGCAATTAACATCGTATTTAGAAAAAATTGCTTACCTACATTTAGGTCTAACCAGTGGCGGCCGCAGCCCTGAAAATGTGGTGGTTCACTGATAATCCGTACCTGCCTATGATATAACGCCTACTAAGCAACAATAGGTAAAAATGATTCCATTTATCTTATTTGGAGAGAAGGTCTATTCTAAGCTGTTTTCGAAGGGCGAAAACTTCTACATATCGCTTTTAAATAATTTTTTTTTTTTTGCACAGATCTTTTTTCTGTACTAAGAAAATAGAAACAACACAAATTTTTCGTAAATAAATCTTGAATTTCAACCCAAAAAACTATTTTTTTTTTACAATGTTTAATTTATTTTATTTTATATTTCATAAAATAAAATAAATTTGAAAGTAGTGTGAGAATGTGAATGGTAGAAGAAGTCTGGAACGCCCGAGGAAGACATGGTACGATCAAGTGAATCAGATACTTGAGTCGGGTCATGTCAAAAGTCAGAATAATAGTAGAGAATGTATGAGACGATGTATGAATGTGAGTGAGACAAAGAGTGTGTGCCAAGACCGAGTTGTTTGGCGGTCCGTCCTCTCTGCCTACCTCTGCGGGAAAACGGCGTGATGGTTAGTTAGTTAGTTTTATATTTCATTATAAACAGTATACAAATAGTATTTATATACAATGTATAAACAGTACGTGGGCAAAATTGTCAAAGTTACCTAAAAAAAATTAAATCCCTTAATGAACTGCGTTTTATAATTTAAAACACAAATCAATAAAAAAGCAAATATATGTAAAATTTAGGTATTGACTGTACCTTTTGATTAAAAGAAGAATTATTCAGTTTGGTTAAGTATTTTTGCCGCAAATCCAAATTTAAGTTTGTATGATAAAGGCCGCCCGGTGGCACACGAATATAGCTTAAGAGTGTCTTACCAGCTAATCATTATTCTGATTCCTGCGCCAGCGCTCTCATATCAGAGCTTGTTAGCGGAAGTTTTTGGAATTAGATTACGTTCCGCTGTAAATTGGGTTTTATGTATCGCGCGGAGCTAGGGCGGCTACATTGCTACGGTATGCTTAATATTCTCGCGTCCAGAATTTTAATTAGTAGTAGTTATTTGTAATTTGTATATCGAAGTGCATAAACATAAATAGATACAAGTAAAATGCGTAAACACAGTAGGTATTAAATAGATACCTACATGAATAAACAATGTGTTAAATTCTTTTTAATATTTTGGTTTTTTGTTTTTTGATTTTATTTTACGGCCATTAGAGGGAAAGATATCTCAGTATCGCCCTGGTGTAAGACCACCATTAAGATTTGAAACGTTGCTTGAAATGTCTTTAGCCGTGTTTGGTGACCAGATCTGAATAGCCAGGTACTTCCCCACCGTCCTCTTCCCTATATTTTTACCCTCCCCACTACCTTCAGTCTTACAACATACCCCAATTGGGGATGCCATAGTCCCACTGGCTCCAGACAGGAGCAGTTGGGACTCTTGTGCGGTATACTTATGAAAAAAGTGTAATATTCAGTTGGATTGTAAAAAATGTCTCATTTTGAAATATTTATTCGTATGCACAATTTTTTATTTTATATTTATCTGAATACCGCACAAGAGAACCAAATGCTCCTACTGGAGCCAGTGAGACTATGACGTGACTATGGGGTATATTGCGAGGCTGAAGGTGGTGGGGGAAGAGGAAGGCGGAGAATTACCTGGCTATTCAGATCTGGTCACTAAACAACGTTTCAATTCTGAATGGTGGTCTTACACCAGGGCGATACTGAAAGTATCTTTTACTCTAAAACGTGACGCAAATATATTATTTTTAAATTAAATAATTGTGAAATAACCCAAATTAGTCAAATAAATGCATTTATTTGCCTATGCCGGGATTCGATCCCACGACCTTCAGATTGCTAGTCAAGAGCCTTACCCCTTGACCACGCCGACCGTCAATAGGTAGTATCAGTAATTTGGAAGGTACATCCACCAACTACATGGAAGGCCGGATCGGGAGAGACCGTTTTTTTTACACTCGCTCGACACACTGCTTATCTCTTCTTTGGGAATGCTGTGTGGAGGGTCGTTTTAGGGAAAGGAAGAAGAGGAAATTCGGAGAAGGAAAGGGATATTAGGGGTGAGTAGAAATCTGGGGGTCAGCGTGTCCAGGAGTGCGGATGTATGAATCCATCCCTCCCACTGCGGTGCAAGTGGGAGGGATGTTCCGAGATGGGAGGGATGGATGTTCCGAGAGAGTAAGGCTGGAGAAGTCAAAGGGACTCCCTTAACTTTTCCAGATCCGACCTGCCATGCAGCTGGTGGGCAGACGCATCCGCCGCCAAGACCTAAACAAACCTCACCCCCTTGAACCTAGGCACCCCTGCTAGTCACCAAATGTTACGAACCACTTGGGATGACCTATGGCAGACGTGTTGGTTATCTAATAATTGGTTCCCGGGGCGGTGGTACCCATACCCGATTCTCGTGTTTATTATTTTTCCATCAAAATTATTTATGATTTGTCAATAATGTCTTAGTAAAATAAGTACGTAATAAAATCTGAAATATATTAGTTTGTAAGTGTGCAAATAAATAAACAAACGGACCAATTTTCGTCAAGAAACACATGTACGTATATATTTTTAAATAATTTAATTTATCTATTTATTTACGCAAAAATAGTCTATTAACAATAAAACAATAACACGAATAACAAGCGTGCCTAAAGGCACGACCCACCTAGCAATCCATCACCGTTCGCATCGATTACCGTTCGAAGGAAATTTTTCGTAACAATCACCACTTTTCGTAACACATTTACCAGCTTACCCCCCAAGTGTCGAGCGTGCGTAAAGAAGTTTTACTTGAAAATAAATATTTTGGAGCAGTTGGGACTCTTGTGCGGTATTCACATAAGAATAATTTACAATAAAAAAAATTTCAAAATTATAAAAATTTTATCATAAAAATATTCAATGAACATGAAATTTTGCGTTGGGGCAACCCTATAAATTTTACAAACATGAAATCCTATTTATTTTGCTTCGTTATTCGTTTGAAAATGTTGCGATGTAGAGCGCCGCGAAGACAACCGCCAGTGGCCGCAGTTGCGGTCTGAATGAGCGTTCTCGATTCGTATTGTCGTTGATAAGAAAAATTGTGAAACGCGAAGCTGTAAATTAATTAATATTAAATACACCCTAAAATTATTTTTCCATTAAAATTATTTATGATTCGTCAATAATGTCTTAGCAAAATAAGTATGTAAAAAAATCTGAAATATATTAGTTAGTAAGTGCGCAAATAAATAAACAAACGGACCAATTTTCGTCAAGAAACACATGTACGTATATATTTTTTAATAATTTTATTTAAACTTAAATTAAAATTCTGACAAATAATTTTACCAGATAATGTATTGATTTATTTTACTGCATGATTATATGATTTGAAATTGGTGTTGTATAATACATGTACTTTTTTGAAAATATAACAAATCTGCCAACGACCTATGGTATAACCTTATTATACTTAAAATAAACATTTTTTCTCAAAATTTTATTCATACCTTTACTATATAAAAGAACAATCTTTCAAAATCAATTTATAATTTTTTGTGGAAACGAGTCAATAAGTCTAAACACTGATTTAAAAATGACATATTTCTGGTTTCTCTGGTAATATCCTCTTAATTTTTCAAACATATTGCCAGCGTTGCGCACTGGCGATGTTTGGGATATTCGGTACAAAAACATAATTCGTTCCGCGTGCAATCGGCCTGCACGCAGGGAACAAGGCAGCATCGCGCGGAACTTAGAGAATCCGCTCTCCCTGATTCATACTATATAAGGCATTATATTGGTAGGTGATGTTTTTAATGAGATTCATAGATTTTATATTTTTCAGTAAGATATTATAAAGTAATTTTAGGCGATATAATTTACCAGTGCTGCACTGTGCAACCAGCTGCCCTTGGGTCTAACCCAAAAAAATCTTCAATCTCTGGCTTATATTGTTAACTAAAAAAGGGCCCCACGGCTAAGCGCCAGTGTTAACTAAATAAGGAAGGACCCCCAAGTTATAGCAAACCTGTTTCCGGTGTCTAGCTCAGTCGATCCGGTGTAGAGCAGGCTCTCTTCACCCAGGGGCGGGTGGGCAGCAAGAAATGGTTAATTGGGGAAACTCCACGCATGATTCGTCTCAAAACAAAGAACGCTTCGGGGTAACAAAAGCAGTGTATTGTATTCTAAAATTGGTTACATTGTACATGGATTACATCAAGGTAAATTGGCTACCTGAATACTAGCTATTTCTCTCTCCAAGTCTGGGTTTAACGCGCAGGTGCAAGGAAATTAACATGGACACATTAAAAAGGGAAAAGGAAGCAACTCACGGCGTTTGTCGGGCGGCAATGTCGTCACGTGCTCCATACGTTATCTGGACATCTTCCAGCGTAGAAAACCACTCCGGAACGGGGGACCAACTGTAATTTCTCTCCGTTCACAGATTAGGAATACGTAAATTCACATGTTTGGTTTAATGGCCTACGGCGCGAGTGAGAGCGCGGGTCTGCTTACCTCGGCGGCTCGCTTGTTTCTGGCGCGTGATCCCTGTGGACCGAGGGGGGAGCAAAACGGGCAGCGGGGGGAAAGGGTGCCCGCTGTTGGGGCAGGCCACTGGGCGGCTCCAATCAGCGAAAAGTTCCAGTGTTGCCAACTCACGAAACATTTCTTTCCGAAAAATTATCATGTACCTATTTGTGTTACATAACACTATGTTTGCCGAAGTTAAGGGAAATCTGTACCTTCTAATTAGACTAAGGCCAAACTAGCCGGTCGACAGTGGCTTCAAGAATTTCGTAAAAGTTTGTCACTTCGAAAACCAGAAGCCACGAGTATTGCAAGGGCAACAAGTTTTAATGAATCAAATGCAAAGCTTTTTTCAAGAACTTGGCTGATGTTATGAAGAGTGAGCGCTACAAGTTCTCTCCGGAAAACATTTACAATCGAGATGAATCTGGAAACACAACAACTGAAAATAAACTGGGAAAAGTTCTTGCTCCAAAATTGTCCTTGAAACAAAAGTTGGGGAAAATGACATCTGGTCAAAGAGGAGCCAACATCACAAAGATTGCATTGGTTCGTGTTAATGCCATTGGAAACAGTATACCACCACCGTTGTTAATATTTTCAAAAGTAATTTTTAAGGATAATATGATGATTGGAGCTCCGCCCGGTGCAATCGGAAATACTAATCCTTCAGGCTGGTTGACAGAGCCATTGTTTAGAAAATATTTAGCCCACTTCATGCATGCAAAACCGTCAATCGAGCATCCGATATTATTAATCATGGATAACCATGAATCACACTTTTCAATCGCTACCATCGATATTGCAAGCGAAAATGGAATAATTTTGTTGACATTGCATCCCCACACCTCTCACAAGAAGCAACCCTTAGATCGAACAGTATTCGGCCCCTACAAGCAATTCTACAATAAAGCCGCTGATAATTAAATGATCGACAATCCTGGTAAACCTATTACGTTGTACAAGACAATATAGCAGAACTAGTAGGTGAATCGTATCTTCAGGGATTTAAGAGGACATTACCAGAGAAACCAGAAATATGTCATTTTTAAATCAGTATTTAGACTTATTGACTCGTTTCCACAAAAAATTATAAATTGATTTTGAAAGATTGTTCTTTTATCTAGTAAAGGTATGGATAAAATTTTGAGAAAAAATGTTTATTTTAAGTATAATAAGGTTATACCATAGGTCGTTGGCAGATTTGTTATATTTTCAAAAAAGTACATGTATTATACAACACCAATTTCAAATCATATAATCATGCAGTAAAATAAATCAATACATTATCTGGTAAAATTATTTGTCAGAATTTTAATTTAAGTTTAAATAAAATTATTAAAAAATATATACGTACATGTGTTTCTTGACGAAAATTGGTCCGTTTGTTTATTTATTTGCGCACTTACTAACTAATATATTTCAGATTTTTTTACATACTTATTTTGCTAAGACATTATTGACAAATCATAAATAATTTTAATGGAAAAATAATTTTAGGGTGTATTTAATATTAATTAATTTACAGCTTCGCGTTTCACAATTTTTTTTATCGACGACAACACGAATCGAGAGCGCTCATTCAGACCGCAACTGCGGCCACTGGCGGTTGTCTTCGCGGCGCTCTACATCGCAACATTTTCAAACGAATAACGAAGCAAAATAAATAGGATTTCATGTTTGTAAAATTTATAGGGTTGCCCCAACGTAAAATTTCATGTTCATTGAATATTTTTATGATAAAATTTTTATAATTTTGAAATTTTTTTTATTGGAAATTATTCTTATGTGAATACCGCACAAGAGTCCCAACTGCTCCAAAATATTTATTTTCAAGTAAAACTTCTTTACGCACGCTCGACACTTGGGGGGTAAGCTGGTAAATGTGTTACGAAAAGTGGTGATTGTTACGAAAAATTTCCTTCGAACGGTAATCGATGCGAACGGTGATCGATTGCTAGGTGGGTCGTGCCTTTACGCACGCTTGTTATTCGTGTTATTGTTTTATTGTTAATAGACTATTTTTGCGTAAATAAATAGATAAATTAAATTATTTAAAAATATATACGTACATGTGTTTCTTGACGAAAATTGGTCCGTTTGTTTATTTATTTGCACACTTACAAACTAATATATTTCAGATTTTATTACATACTTATTTTACTAAGACATTATTGACAAATCATAAATAATTTTGATGGAAAAATAATAAACACGAGAATCGGGTATGGGTACCACCGCCCCGGGAACCAATTATTAGATAACCAACACGTCTGCCATAGGTCATCCCAAGTGGTTCGTAACATTTGGTGACTAGCAGGGGTGCCTAGGTTTAAGGGGGTGAGGTTTGTTTATGTAATGTTCTTTAATATACTTTGTTAATTACAACGCAAGTTCGTCTTGTATTCTTGTTTATTTAATTGGATTACAGCGGGATTATTATTGTTGGTAGCGTGTAATTATTAGAGCTCTCAGTTTCAGAATGAATTAACGATGGCGCCCGAGCGCCCAGCGGCTGTAAAGTTCGGCAGCATTCGGCTACGCCCGAATGTCTCCGAACGAACGATAGACATATACCACACCTTCCTCCCTCTAATTAAGCGCTACCAACACAAATACAATTATTCTTAATTATTAGATATTTCATTTACAAAATCATATGTCTCCTTATTTACATGCTAATACATATTATACACACATTTATATATTATTTTAACCACACATTTATATATTATTTTAACCACACATTTATATATTGTTTATTCACAATTTAACACTCAATAGTTTTTGTTTCTTTCCTGGAGAGGATTTATCTAGGTCGGAGCCTTCCCGCCCATGAAACTGGTTGACACGATGTACTAGGAATTGCCTCATCCACCGTACTTGGTCTCGTCGTGTCTGCACTTTCCAGTGCCGTCTCCTCTCCTCTCGCCAGGCTGAAATCAGGAGAACAAACCGTTAGCTCACTCCACAGATTGGACAACTCCTTCTCAGACTGTTCAGTCCTCGAATCATCAGACGCGGAATTTGGCAAATCTGAGACATTATCGCTCCAGCTAACCGACAAGCCCCTCATCTGGTCAACATGACGTTTCCATATAAAATGTGAATCACAAATTTTAATCAAATACAATTTTTTTCCAAGTTTCTGTGTAATTATTCCCTTTACCCATGTAAATTTATTATTTTGCCTGAAATCCTTAACAAAACATTTTTGTCCCACAATAAAATTTCTAGTCTTGACACCACCATAATTTTTTGCCTGTTTACGTTGATTGGTCTCAATATTTTTATTCGCCAATTCATGTTGTTTAGACACAAATTGCTCATTATCTCTTGGAATGAGACTGTCAAATGTAGATCTCAGTTTTCTACCAAAAAGCAAAACTGCTGGCTCGACTCCAGTCGTACAATGTGGTGTATTTCTATAATCTGACAAAAATTGTAACAATTTATCCCTGTAATCAAACCGAAATTTATTTCCAACCATAAGTTTTTTAAGAAAACCTTTCGTATTTTTAACAGAGTTCTCAGCGGCTCCGTTGCTTTTTGGATGCATGACAGGAGATGTCATGAATTTGATATTGTTTTCCCGTAGGAATTGTCTGAAAATCTCGCTTGTAAAAGATGTACCGTTATCCGAAACAATGAGTTCAGGGTTGCCAAAATTTGCAAATAATTTTCTTAACTCAAAAATAGTATTAGCTGAATCTGCCCTTTGAACTTCAATACAGTCGACCCATTTAGTAAATGAATCGCAGACAACCAAAAACATTTTTCCTGCCAGTGGCCCACTGTAGTCTATATGTAACCTACTCCAGGCCTTTCCTGAATTTGGCCATACAGATAATTATTGACTCTTTGGGGGTGACTGTTTCGTCGAAACGCAGTCCGGACATTCCTGAACAATTTTCTCTAAATCCTTGCTCAGCGATATCCACCAAAAATAACCCCTTGCTAATCCTTTCATCTTTACGATGCCTAAGTGTGAACGGTGTATAAGCTCTAAAACTTTTTTATGCAATGAACTTGGAACAATAATCCTATGTTGCCAAAATAAACAATCCTTTACAATCGAAAGCTCATTACGCTTTATCCAATATTTCCACTAATTACCTTCGCGACTTATCCGTTTGGGCCAACCCTGCCTCAAACAAGTCATTACGCTCTGAATTTCCGTGTCAACTTTAGTGGCTTCCGTGATTGAATTTACGTCTAGATGTTCGCAATTACTAACAAAGTTAACGAAATCTGACCCGTAGTCCTCTTTGAATTCTTCGACCGAACTTTCTAATGGTAGTCGAGACAGAAAATCTGCCTGATTTTTGCAAGATCTTACAAATTCTGTTTTATAAGAAAAACCTGCTAAAATAATTCCGTATCTTTGAAGCCTATTTGCTGCCAGAACTGGAATATTCTTATGTTCCCCGAGAATTCTCATTAGAGGCAAATTATCTACGCACAGGGAGAACTCCCTGCCATATAAATATTGAAAGAATTTATTCAACCCGAAGACTATAGCTAAAGCTTCCAAATCTAAAATGCTATATTTTTTCTCTGCGTTTGTTAAGCTTCTAGATGCAAAACCTATCGGTCTCATTGCTCCGTTTTCGAAGATATGGACCAAACATGCTCCTAAGCCGGAGGTACTCGCGTCTGTGTAAAGTTTTACCGGAAGATGAGGTAGGTAATTAGTCAATACCGTATTTTTACTCATCAAATTCTTTATCGTATCAATTGCGTTAGCGCATTCTGTAGAAAAAACCCATTTGACATCTTTTTTTAAAAGATTATGAAGTGGTTCTAAGATTGACGACATATTAGGTATGAAATTCCGATAAAAACTGAAAAATCCTAATATACTTTTTAGTTGATGAACATCCGTCGGATAAGGTGCATTTTTGATGGCTTCTAATTTATCCGTTTGCGGTTTGATTCCCTTTTCAGATATGACGTATCCCAAAAACTCTAACTCTTTTACAAAAAATTGACATTTTTCCGAATTTACACATAATCCGCATTCCTGCAATCGTTTGCAGACTGCCATGATATTGTTCATCAAATCCCTTTCATTGATCCCCGATATAATAATATCATCTAAGTAAAATGCCACACCCTTAATACCTTGCAAGCAACTCGCGATAGTTCGAGCGAAGATTGCTGGCGCGGACTTAAATCCGAAAACCAGTCTATTGTATACAAACAACCCTAAATGCGTGTTAATCGTTGTATATTTTTTACAACTATCCTGCAGTTCTAACTGTGAATAGGCTTGTTTTAAATCTAATTTTGCGAAAATTTTTCCCGAACTAACCTTGTGAATCACTTCTTCAATCCTAGGTAGAGGGTATTTTTCTAATTCTGTAATCAGATTTAAACTGCGTTTATAATCTACACAAATACGAATCTCACCGTTTTTCTTAACTACTGGTACGATAGGAGACGCATATTCGCTACTTTTAACGGGCGAAATAATTCCATCTCTCACCATGGATTTAAGTTCACTTTCGATCTTATCCCTGATAGCGAATGGAACCGGCCTTGCATTACAAAAAAACGTATTCGCATCTTTCTTCACTTTAAAATTCACTTTGAATTTATTAAAACGTCCTAGTTTCCGATCAAAAACTTCTGGAAATTTTCCTTTAATTTTATCCACTTTTTCCATTTCTGACGAAACTGAATTAATAGAATTTTGTCCCGGAATAATATTGAGGTTGAAGGTTTCCATGAAATCTCTCCCAACTATTAGTTCTGATCCGTTGTTTACAATAATAAAGGTTACAAACCTAACTATATTATTGTACTCGACCTTGAAATTTATCTTACCTACAACATTCAATATACTACCATCATAACCTGAAATCTTTCGTGTTTCGGGTGACAATTCTAAATTACTGAAATGTTTACAAAACAACATTTCTGGAATAACACAGACTGATGAGCCCGAATCAATCATAGCATTGAAATTTTTACCATTTAATTTCAACTGAGCTGTGATTGCTTTCATAAATGCTACCGTATCAATATTATTATCATTACAGTTCATAACTGATTTCACTGATCCGTACCTGCAATTTTTCCTTAAATGCCCTATTTTTCCACAATTATAGCACTTTGCATCCTTCAATCTACAATTACGCGTGTCATGATTTAATTTCCCGCAAATACCTACTGCATTTCTTTTGAGATGAAACGGTATTAAACTGTTTAAACGATCCGCGCCCGTCGCTACTGTATGAACGTTTATTCGGCGTACGAGCTGGTGAAGGTGATCTTGCACACTTTCTCACAGTATTTACTTCCAATTTAAGTTTAGTTGACTCGATTTCAGGACCTTTCGCGGTAACTGCCAGTTCAACTAACTGATTAAAATTTAACTTAGGGCCTTCAATAAACAATTTTACACGCACTGGACCCGGAAGTAAACCAATCGCAAAAACATCTACCAGATTAGCTTCTAATCTAGCCCCAAATTGACAATAAGTACTTAACCCTCTAAGTCTTGCTGCAAACTCCTTAATCGACTCGTTTTGATCCTGCTTAGCAAGAAAAAACAATTCGCGCTCCCGAAAGATAGATCTGCATTTTACACAATGTTTTTCGAGCAACTCAATTAATTTATCAAATGTAACATCAGTGATTTTAGATGGAAAACATAAATTAGTCAGAAGGGTCAACGATTCTGCTTCAAGCGAGTTTATCAGATAAGCCTTTTTCTTAATCTCCGTGATATCATCATGCAATAAGAGGAACTGTTCTAATCTGAGCCGAAATATATCCCAATCTCCATTTATGTGAGAAAACGGTGGAATTCTCCCGGATTCCATTCTCACGAGAGGAAAAAAAAATTGACACTAGCCGTACAAGTACACGAACGACAACAATAACTTAACAAGCAAAAAAAAATACACAATTCGAAAATTCCTCTACAAGAAAGAAACAAAAAACCTTAACTTCTGATATTGCGGCTGTTGACTTCCTTCTCGTATTGTGAGAGAGCCCTTTCCTCGGCTTCTCTCGTACTTCAACTTCCGTGGACAGGCTCGACTGGTCAATCTGCCAAGCCCCAAAAACGACCACTGCCTCCTTGAGTTTTTTTCTGGGTGCCCTTTCCTCGACAACCCAACAACCCAGACTGTGGCTCCAGGGATAGTATAGCTAGGACTTCCTTCCTCGGCTGTAGGTAGCCTTAAAAATCGGGATGACTTAGCCCTCCTTGCTTCGTGTAACAAAAAAAATTTTTTTTTTTGTGTATGCTCCCACAATCCAATTAATTTTTATCCTTTGGCTGCGCCAGTTGTTTGCCCAGCGGCTGTAAAGTTCGGCAGCATTCGGCTACGCCCGAATGTCTCCGAACGAACGATAGACATATACCACAGTTTAGGTCTTAGCAGCGGATGCGTCTGCCCACCAGCTGCATGGCAGGTCGGATCTGGAAAAGTTAAGGGAGTCCCTTTGACTTCTCCAGCCTTACTCTCTCGGAACATCGCCTTGCACCGCAGTGGGAGGGATGGATTCATACATCCGCACTCCTGGACACGCTGACCCCCAGATTTCTACTCACCCCTAATATCCCTTTCCTTCTCCGAATTTCCTCTTCTTCCTTTCCCTAAAACGACCCTCCACACAGCATTCCCAAAGAAGAGATAAGCAGTGTGTCGAGCGAGTGTAAAAAAAACGGTCTCTCCCGATCCGGCCTTCCATGTAGTTGGTGGATGTACCTTCCAAATTACTGATACCACCTATTGACGGCCGGCGTGGTCAAGGGGTAAGGCTCTTGACTAGCAATCTGAAGGTCGTGGGATCGAATCCCGGCATAGGCAAATAAATTTTATTTGACTAATTTGGGTTATTTCACAATTATTTAATTTAAAAATAATATATTTGCGTCACGTTTTAGAGTAAAAGATACTTTCAGTATCGCCCTGGTGTAAGACCACCATTCAGAATTGAAACGTTGTTTATTGACCAGATCTGAATAGCCAGGTAATTCCTCGCCTTCCTCTTCCCCCACCACCTTCAGCCTCGCAATATACCCCATAGTCACGTCATAGTCTCACTGGCTCCAGTAGGAGCATTTGGGTATCTTGTGCGGTATTCAGATAAATATAAAATAAAAAATTGTGCATACGAATAAATATTTCAAAATGAGACATTTTTTACAATCCAACTGAATATTATACTTTTTTCATAAATATACCGCACAAGAGTCCCAACTGCTCCTGTCTGGAGCCAGTGGGACTATGGCATCCCCAATTGGGGTATGTTGTAAGACTGAAGGTAGTGGGGAGGGTAAAAATATAGGGAAGAGGAAGGTGGGGAAGTACCTGGCTATTCAGATCTGGTCACCAAACACGGCTAAAGACATTTCAAGCAACGTTTCAAATCTTAATGGTGGTCTTACACCAGGGCGATACTGAGATATCTTTCGCTCTAATGGCCGTAAAATAAAACTAAAAAACAAAAAACCAAAATATTAAAAAGAATATAACAAATTGTTTATTCATGTAGGTATCTACTTAATACCTATTGTGTTTACGCATTTCACTTGTATCTATTTATGTTTATGCACTTCAATATACAAATTACAAATAACTACTACTAATTAAAATTCTGGAAGCGAGAATAGTAATATAAAGTAGTAATAGTAGCGGGTAGCCCTAGCTCGCGTGAACAAAACCCTCAAAACTCGGATTGCCGCGGAACGAAATTTAGTTCTGAAAACGCCCGCTCGCGAGCCCTGATGTGTTAGCGCTAGTGTCGGAATCGAAGTTGTCATGTGCTGGTTATTCACTCTTAAACCTCAGAATATTATTAACGGATTCAAAGTCACCGGTATCTATCCTTACAAAAATGACATCAGATGATGAATTTGTAACTGCATTCGTCACTGATCGTCCAAAAAATCTGGCTTTAGAGAACGAAGGTCAAAATACAGAAATAGATCCTGCAATTAAACAAAAGCAAGGCTCATAAATATATTCTACCGAATCCTGAACATTTGGAAACAACTAATGATATCCGGTTGGAAATAAGTAAGATGCAGAAAACAGAAAACAGGACACTAAAATTAATTCCAATGGTTGTGATTCCTGAAAATTTATGACCATTCCCCAAAGTGCCTTTTAGAAAAGGCACTCGTGATAGAAAATCAGGTAAATCTATAATACTAACTGATACACCTGAAAAAATGAATTGTAAGCTGAATTATTAAAAAAGAACCAAAAAATAAAATATTACGCAAACCAAAACTAAAATTGAATGAACCTGAATTGAACGGTCCCAGCACTAGTCAAATGCCACAAAACAAGAATTCTAAGTATAAGATACAAATGCTTAGTGATGAAATAATGGTTACGTGCAATATATGCAAACGGCTGGCATCAAAGGAAAGGGCATTAAAATGTCATACTTTGCAAAAATACGTTCTTAAGACTTGTGTTACAAGAAAACTTGTCGAAAACATGCCAGGAAGTGACGATCAAGGATTTTTTATGTGTCATAATTGTTTTAAATTGGATGACGATTCTGACGATTCGGCGAAAACTGAAGACTTGTTTAACACATATTGTCTTCAAAATATCTAATTATAATTTAAGATCATTTCAAGATTTATGGTCTAAATATTTAAAATGTCTGATTTTAGTTTATGTAGGTATTGTTTGAGAGTAATTTTGTAAAAGGGTTGCATTAATAAATGTGTCTTTCTTACAGTAAAATATTGTTTTATTATGGTTAGCGGAATTGTGTAGGCAAAAATTATTTTACTTCAGTAGTCCTTTTTGTGAATATTTTGTTACCTGTATGAAAACTAGGATGATTAAGGCAACAAAATATTCCAGACTAAAGCAACTGTTCTATTATTTAAATAAACTATGTATTGCTTTTACTGTTGAATTGTGTTCATGACTTAGAAAGCATTAATTATTCACTGTTCAAGTACTGTCCAGAGGAACATTAGACAGTGACCAGAGGCAGTGGCGTAGCTAGCATGGGTGGCACCCGGGGCGGATAACGTGGTGTCATCCCCTCCCCCCATTCAAGTTTACTTTGAGAAATTTAAAACGCAAATTTAAAAACATTACAAGCTAGTCAAATGTGTAAATAAATATTTCGCGATCCTCAAAATAAAAACACTTTTAAAAACACTAACAGAATAACAACTCTTTCAACAAACAAAGGTAATAGGTAATAGTTCCAAAGGTAATAGGTAAAAGTAATAGTTCCAGTCAATCACAATGTACGAAAGAAATGAGAATGACATAGGTGATAAGCGAGAAATATTTCAGGGGAATCCCCCACAAAGCAATAGTAAAGGGCTAGGGACGAAAATATAACAAAAAAAAATTTGGGGAATCCCGACCGACCGAGCCATAGAGCTAAAAATAACAGAGTTCTGAGTGGAGTCTTCAATTCTAATATGCTGCAAAATTCTGAAGAAAATCATTTGCTGGCATAAAAACATAATTTTAACAACCCATACTTAAGTTAAAACCAGATTTGTGTTCAGAGTGTAATGACAAAATTTCAATTGTGAAATAGTGAAGGTGAAAGTCCACAGCTTTATTTATTAATGCACGCAGTACACGAAAATGGTTTTCCATATTGAACATTCAAATCTTGCACGTGTAACTGAAAAATGGTTTCCTTCGAAATTTCATTTGAAACTCTGTTTATCAGCGGACCCATTTCGAAGGAAATCATTCCCGTGTTCTACTATTGCATGATATTCCCCGAGTTGCAAGATATGAAAGTTTCAGACTATGTGCTACAAATACCGGAGGAAAACCATTTTCATGTTATGGGTGTAGTTTTAAATAAAACGATTTACCGAATACAGATTCAATCTTAAATTGAAACCAGTTTTAAAATGCGCTTTAAATTTGAGTTGCACACCCTACGCTTCAAAATTCAGAGGAAAACTATTTGTTTGTTCCGTGTGTAACTTTTATTCAAGCTTTTGGATTTTAGACAGACTCACTCTTAACTTAAATCTGGAAAAATGCGAGATTGACGCCATACTCACTGTTGGTGCCTAGCATTGCTCATTTACCTTTATTTTTTCCAACTTTTAATTTCTACCTACCAATCCTACCCACCTACCCACAAATCATACCTACCCATGCCGACCAGACAGTTTAGTTACAAATTATCCACTGTTCTGTCAACACATATGTTGAATACGGAGCTCTTGTACCGAACATTTTAAAGTGAAACTCATAAGTGAATGTTTTGTGTGGAAATATTACAGCCGTGCTGTGTGCAAAATATTACTATAATAAATGTTTTGTGAAAACTCAAAAAGAAGAACCAGCGGAGCAAAATTAGATAAGCGAAGGGAGAAAATCTGCGGGTAAGTCGGCAATCCCCAAATTTTTCCTTCCCTTCCGCTTTGCGGGTACATGTTGAAACCCCAACATTTGGTCGATTCGAGCCAAGATAAATTGAAAATTTTCATTAATTTAATAAACATCAGGATTAAATTGTTCATAAAGTTGATCTGTGAAATGCGCATCAGCCGTGCTGTGTGCAAAAGTTTTCTGTAGGTAGTGAAAAAATACCTTACTGCTTACAAATTATTATTATTTTGATTATATACTGTGGAATTGATTTGATAATATTCTTTAAAGTGAACATAATTCAATTCTTCACAAAAATATTTTTTTTGTCGTAACAATGGCGGAGAAAAAGGCAGTTTTGTTAAAAAACCGATGTGACCGGATAGTTTCGAGAATTCGTGTAAAGGGCTAGCGAGACTATCAAATCGTTTGACTCAAACACGTAGTTTTTTGTCTATGGTTAGAGTTTTTTGGTCTGTGGCTAGAGTTTTGACCGTCTCCAGAGGAAGCTTGACGCTTGATTCAAACATTGCGCAATAATCTACGTGATTGAATCAAATTGATATTTTTGGTCGTATCATAGACAAATAAGTACCTACTTGGTGATTCTAGATATTATGTATCACGTAAAACGTTTATAAAATTAGATTAAATTATTACAAAATAGGTATTAACTGTTTTTGTGTTTTAATTTGTAGAAATACATCTGATTTTTCTTTTAAATTGATGTAAATATAATTTAATAATGTTATTAAGTTAATGTTTTATTAAAATATCAATTAATAACATTTATTATAACATAACAAATAATTATTTTTCTTTACTAGATTCCATATCGCACAAAAATCACTTTCGACTACCGAAAATGACAGGAAGCCAACATCTAGGCATAGACTAGATTTGACTCAAATGGTTTGAAGCGCGCGTCAAGCTGTTTGAGTCAAATATTCATAGACAATAACGGAAAATAAATTTACGTGTTTGCCGTCAAGCCATTTGATAGTCTACAAGCGTTCTGTCAAGAAATTGTCTATGCATAGATGTGATTTTCGATATTTGGGGGTTAGATGGATAGTTGGTTTGATTTATTTATTCTTGACAGTGAATTTTGTGCTGCTGGAATATAATGGAATCTAACAGAGACAAAGCATTCTTAGCTCTTGGGTTAGCTTTGTGTTTTAATAAAAAAAAAAAAACGAATTTGGTGTCAAGAATGGTACAATTTGAGATCCCGCTTTACCAATAAGCATTTACAAAGCGTATTACAGGCAACAGCACCAAATGATTACGCGTATTTTTTCCAAATAGATGACCGTTCTTACGAAGCATTGTTGTATATTTCAATTGATATTATGAATAAATGTTATAATTAATATTTTAATATAACATTAATTGATAAAAGAAAATTATTTATTCCCTATTTCTCAGATGTTCACAAGACCTAAACACTATTTTTGAAATCAGTGAATAGCAGTTACATTATTATTAAACAATATGAAAACAAAACAAAAAAATATTTGCAGAACTGAATAATAACATTATTAATCAATAGCACTATAGCAGTTACAATAATATTAAACAATAAGAGAACAAAAAATAAAATACTTGCAGAACTTAATAATATATAATACTAGCTGGTACCCGGCATGCGTTGCAATTCCATTAAAATAAATAAATTAATTCTCCCTGCATGTCCTTTACCGTGCGTCCCCGTTGACCTCCCGAGTCCCCTTCCGAGAATACCGCACAAGAGTCCCAACTCCTCCCGTCTGGAGCCAGTGAGACCATGGCATCCCCGATTGGCGTATGTTGTGAGGCTGAAGGTAGTGGGAGGGGAAGGAGATAGGGAAGAGGAAGGTGGGGAAGTACCTGGCTAATCAGATCTGGTCACCAAACACGGCTTATGCCATTTCAAGTAACGTTTCAATTCTGAATGGTGGTATACCAGGGCGATACTTAGAGTATCTTAAAATCTGGAAAGTGCTGCAAATATACTTTATATTATTTTAAGAAAAAATTGTGAAATAACACAAACTAATCAAATAAAATTTATTTGCTACGCCGGGATTCAATCCCGCGACCTTCGGTTTGTGAGTCAAGAGCCTTACCGCTGGACTTCGCCGGCCGTCAATTTTTCTTTCCGTAAGATCTTTCCACAAAGTATTGTAAGGCTTAAAAAAACTTTCAATTCCTTCCCCTCCCTCCAATTTTCTTACTTTTTCTTTCCGGAAGAACCTTTTACAAAGTATTAGAAAACTTTTTAAAAAATCTGAATGAAATAGGTAAAGTGGTTCTGAAGTTATGGCGTGACCAAGGGAAACAGGGATTCATTTTTATATATATATATTTAAGCAACTTAATAATTAAATTAGTTTTTTTTTTAAAATCTGATGCATTTCTACAAATTAAACACAAAAACAATTAATACTTATTTTATATTAATTTTATCTAATTTATAGAATTGTTTCATGATCGTAACAAATGTAACTAATTTTGAAAAAAATCTGTTCTTTTATGTCGAATAACGCTAACTATTAATGTACATGGGTTCCTATTTTATGATTCTGCCATTGCTTCGAAAATGTAATTAATTTCAAGAAATGGCCAAGATCACTTTTAATGAGCGAAAGCCAAATAAATAATTTAAAAAAAATATAAGTCTATGAGTTGTCTATCCTCAAAAAATATCAATTCGCATCAAGCTCGCCGCCATCACGTAAATCATTTGAAGCAAGCCACAAGCTTCCTCTGTAGACTGTCAAATCGCTTGGCTCAAACAAAAACTACGCGCAGTGTTGCCAACTTAACGAAAAACTACGTGTTTGACAGAAACTACTATTGATAGTGTCGGAATCTCTTTACGTTGATGAAATTCTTAATTTCAAATGCCTACAAACCGAGTCAGCGGCAGATGTAGCGCGTATACTAAGTAATTTTCAGGAGAATTACGCCGCGATAAATGCGATGAAAGTAGAAAATATCCTTGATAAATTCGTGGGTCACATTATAATAAGAGCAATGGATCCGACAACAAAACGACAGTTTGAATCCAAATTAGCTGACGAGGAGATTCCAGGGTCAGATTCAATTTTCGGGTTTCTTAGAAATCAATCACGCATGTTGGAGATGTCATCTCCACCTACGACAAAAGAGAAAAAAGGTTCATTGAAAACGTTGTTAACGGCAAATAAGGATAATAACATTCGTTGTCCGTTATGTCAAGGTTCACATTTTCTTTATAAATGTGCAACTTTTACGTCATTAAGTCCCCTTCAGAGGAGGAACAAAATTAAATTTTTAAACCGTTGTTTCAATTGTTTGAAACAGCACCATATTAAAGATTGTGTTTCAAAGTTTACATGCCAGTTTTGTAATAAAAAACACCATTCAATGTTGCATATGGCCGCCGAACCATCGGGTAATAACGACTTAAATAATGTGGGAACAACCCTAGCAGCGACAGTTTTACAAAATGCACCGTGCGTATCTACTATATTACTGGGTACAATTCAACTTGAAGTTCGTAGCAAAAATAATGAGTATCTACCTGTCCGTGCGGTTATAGACAGTGGTAGTCAGGTTTCTTTAATTACAGAAAGATGCGCCAAGCGTCTCGATTTGTCAATAAAAGCAAATCGAATTCCACTTAACGGTTTAGGTAATTGTAGTATAAATTCTTGTTATGGCACAACAAAATGTTTTATAAAACCTAAAAATAAAAAGGGGCCTATTTTTCAATGTCAAACTATTGTGATTACGGAAATCACTTCTAATCTTCCGTCATATGATTTACCATTGAGTGTGACGTCACAATTTAGTAATTTAAAATTAGCTGATGAATCTTACGACAAATCAGGCCCAATAGACATTTTGTTAGGTGCTGACATATACTTGGATATATTTAATGGTAGACATGAAATAATTCGTGGATATCCTTGTGCAGTGAATAGCATTTTCGGTTACATTATAATGGGAAAATTAGATAATTCAGCATGTCAAACGCCTTTGTCATTGTTTGTTGGGACAAATTCCTTGAGCGATGATCTTAGGAAATTTTGGGAAATTGAAGAAACGCCTTCAATGTTGACTAATCCGGAAGACGAATTAGCCGAAACAATTTATGCTTCAAAACACTGTCGAGAAAGTGACGGGAGGTATGTTGTCCCGTTGTTAATAAAATCTGAAACTATGCCAGCACAGAATTCGTTAAAACTTGCCGAATCACGATTGAACAACTTAGAAATTCGTTTTAAGAGGGATCCCATATTAGCAGTTGATTACGGAAAATTTATAAAAGAATATGAAAGCTTAGGACATATGAAACGGGTGCCTCGGAACTTAGGTGCATTATATTTACCTCATCATTGTGTTTTGAATCCTAACAGTAAAACAACGAAATTGCGGGTGGTCTTTGATGGGTCGGCAAAAACCCAACCTCAAAATTTATCTCTAAATGACCTCTTATTGAACGGTCCTAAATTGCAAATTGAAATTCCACGTATGATTTTAAATTTTCGTTTTCATAAATATGTATTTACAGCCGATATTTGTAAGATGTATAGGCAAATATTAATTATTCCAGCTCAGCGTAAATTTCAAAATATTTTGTGGAGAGAGTCTCAGAATGAACCGGTTATTGATTTCGAATTACAAACGATAACTTATGGGCTCTCTAGCTCACCCTTCCTCGCTATAAGAACCCTTCGTCAGCTAGCACAAGATGAAGGATCAAAATATCCTGACGCCGCCAGGGTTCTATGCGATGATTTTTATGTAGACGATTTGGTAACAGGGACTGACACGATTAGCACGGCCCTCAAACTCAAACAAGAAATCATTGCATTATTGCATCTCGGGAAACTAGAACTCAGTAAATGGCAATCTAATTCATCTTTACTTTTGGATCAGGTTTCGCAAGAATACCAGCAAGATGGTCATTCCTTCGATAACGCCGGAACTGATCAAACTGTGAAAATATTAGGCATTCAGTCTAATCCGATGACTGATAATTTTACCTACAAGGTAAACATACCTAGAAACGAGTTATGCACAAAAAGAACTATTTTGTCAACGGTAGCTCGTTTATTCGATCCACTTGGGATCATCACCCCAGTGACATTTTTTTGCTAAATGTCTATTACAGGAATTATGGAAGTTAAGGGTTGATTGGGACGATTGTGAAGTTCCACCACATATTCGTAATATGTGGAGTAAATTTGTAACTCAGCTTTCATTACTTCGAACAGTAAATTTCCCAAGATATTATAACACAGTGAGCACAAGCCGTCTGGTCCTCATAGGATTCTGTGATGCCTCAGAGTTAGGTTATGCTGCAGTGGTGTATTTATTAGAGCGTAGTAATAATACCACTCACATTTTAATGGGGAAATCGAAGTTCGCTCCTTTGAAAACTTTGTCAATTCCACGATTAGAATTGTGCGGAGCTGTACTCCTCACAAAACTTATACAGTATATTATGTCATCTGTAAAATTTACCGAACAAATAGAAAACGTTTTTCTATTTACAGATTCGACTATTGTACTAGCTTGGCTAAAAACGCCGCCCTATTTGTTGAAAACATTTGTCGGAAATCGCGTTGTCCAAATACTGGAAAATACACCAAATGCTATTTGGAAACATGTTGTCTCAGAGGAAAATTGCGCCGATTCAGGTTCAAGGGGTCTTTTTCCAGCAGACATTATCTCACAACCATTGTGGTTTACGGGACCAAAGTGGCTTAGTCAACCAGTGGCACACTGGCCGTGTTCAGGTGTGTCCAATCAATCTATCGAAGAGGTACCAGAAATCAAAACTGGCAACCTTAAAACCTTTGTATCATCTCAAATCGTACCTAATTCAATTATTAGTAAATATT
This sequence comes from Limnephilus lunatus, assembly GCA_917563855.2. NCBI lineage: Eukaryota > Metazoa > Arthropoda > Insecta > Trichoptera > Limnephilidae > Limnephilus > Limnephilus lunatus. Next base: position 67,890,138 of record OU830598.1, on the reverse strand, counting down.
CTTCATTCAATAAATTGCAACGCGTCGTCGCTTGGATAATGCGTTTCGTTAATAAATGTCGCAAATTTCCTGGTACAGGTAATACAAACTCTACTTATCTTAGCTCTTATTTCCGATCTTATTACCGAAAAACTGTCATTTAGCTTATTTAGTTATAGATTATTATCATAAACTATATTTTCATATTGGCCCGCGAAGCCTTCAATTCACAATTCAGCATAAGTTTTGGATAGTAGCGGCACGAAATAAAATTCGTTCGCAACTTTCAAAATGCATTGTTTGCCATAAGATGAAATCTTCAACGTTACCACCTCCATTGATGGCTGATTTACCACCCTCTCGAGTGCAACAGAGCCGTGTCTTTTCTTGAGTCGGAATTGATTTCGGAGGTCCTTTCACTTTGAAAGATCATAAACGGAGGGGAGCTAAAACGTCAAAGGGTTATTTGTGTTTATTTGTATGTATGGCAACGAAGGCAGTTCATTTGGAAGCTGTGTCTGATTTATCTTCTGAAGCCTTTATTGCAGCCCTTAGCCGGTTTACGGATCGTCGAGGGTTATGCTCAGAAATTATAAGCGACAACGCTACCAACTTCATAGGTACAAATCGGTACCTACTCGACATAAATAAATTCTTGGCATCACATCGTGATGTTATATCTAATCACTTAACTCAAAGTGGCATTATTTGGTCGTTTAACCCTCCATCTAGTCCGCATTTTGGAGGTCTATTTGAAGCTGGGATAAAGTCTGTGAAATACCATTTAAAGCGGGTAATAGGTGAGACCGTTCTAACTTACGAAGAATTTGCGACAGTTCTTACCAGAATTGAGGCCATCCTCAACTCCCGCCCTTTGTGTTCAATGAGCTCAGACCCTGAAAAATTAAATGGACTCACCCCAGGTCATTTTTTAATCGGTGGATTCTTATTGGGGTCTGAATATGACTTTCTTGACACCGCGTCTAATCGATTAAGTAGGTGGCAGCATCTCCAAAAAAATGTCGCAACATTTCTGGAAACGTTGGCATTTAGAATACTTAAATACGCTTCAACAACGATCAAAGTGGTGCAAAATTAATCCTAACATGAAGATAGGGCAATTAGTGTTAATAAAGGACGATCGTCTTCCACCTATGAAGTGGTTGTTAGGACGAATTATCCATGTTCATCCCGGTAAGGATGGGATAGTTAGAGTAGCTACGGTTAAGACTCAAACTGGTTCGTTGGTTCGACCAGTGATAAAACTGTGTCCGTTACCGGTAGAATAAAGCTAGTATTAGTAATTATTCAGTATGTATAAAAGGGAAATGCCTATTCCATTTCAATTTTCGTTAATTTTATTTTATTCATTATTATTTTATTTGATTTTTTTTTAAAGTATCTTCGAAGCAGTACAGATACAGCTTGCATGAACAATTTATCTTGCTTTATATATTTTTTTTGTTGTACCCTCCATGGGGATTCTTTGTAATTTAATTCGATTTGGTTAATTCGATCAAATTAGGTGGGCGGAAATGTTGGTGCCTAGCATTGCTCATTTACCTTTATTTTTCCAACTTTTAATTTCTACCTACCAATCCTACCCACCTACCCACAAATCATACCTACCCATGCCGACCAGACAGTTTAGTTACAAATTATCCACTGTTCTGTCAACACATATGTTGAATACGGAGCTCTTGTACCGAACATTTTAAAGTGAAACTCATAAGTGAATGTTTTGTGTGGAAATATTACAGCCGTGCTGTGTGCAAAATATTACTATAATAAATGTTTTGTGAAAACTCAAAAAGAAGAACCAGCGGAGCAAAATTAGATAAGCGAAGGGAGAAAATCTGCGGGTAAGTCGGCAATCCCCAAATTTTTCCTTCCCTTCCGCTTTGCGGGTACATGTTGAAACCCCAACACTCACGTAACGTCGCCAATAAAAAAAACTTTTTATTTTTCAAAATTAGGACTAAGGCAAGAATCTGATTTCAGGGTTACAACTTTATCAATAATACTTGTACACATAGTTGAACTATTAAAAATATACAGTAGGTATCTTTATTTTTAGTAATCCTCAAACTAGATTTTGAATAATACCCAACCTAATATTGGATAAAATAATTTAGGTATTATGATTTACGGCGCTAGTAATGCAAAGGTGACCTCTTATCCAAAAAAATCGACCACTGATCGAAATCTGAAGACGATCTTACATTTGGTAGACGAATTACCTTAGCTCGCGAAACTACACCAGTGTAAACAGCTACTCGTTTGGTGTAAACACTGTCGGCAGTTGACTTGCTAATCGGTGTAATTAGCTCTTCTTCAACAAATTCGAATTCATTAAAGCGTTTTCTAAAATCCTCCAAATTACTTATAATTCCCTTAATATTTACCAATGTATACAAAACAATATAATACAGAAAAAAACATACAGATGACTGATTATTTTTCTTCAATCAGTTATCGATCGATACTGGTGTAATTATATTCAAGTGTTACGTCGATTAGAAAAGTGAACTACCCTAATTACCTTGTTTTTTTTAATGATATTTCAGCACTAATAAAAACGCTAACAGAATAACAACTTTTTCACTAATAGTCAGTCAATAGATAACAATTCACTTAACGAGTTTACGTCAATCCCAATATATGAACGAAATTAGACTGACAAAAGGAATATTTCAGGGAAATCCCCGACCGAGCAATACTTTGAGCTAGGAAGGAAAATAAAAAATAAAAAAACATTTTTTCGGGAATCCCCGACCAACCGAGCCATAGAGCTAAATAACAATCAGTGTACACGAGTAAAATATTTTTTGCGGCAAATTTGCACTTTCGTAAGTTTTTCTCCACGTTCGAGTGTCACCCCCCCTCGGCTAGCACCCGGAGCGGTCCGTCCCCCCCTTGCTACGCCACTGACCAGAGGAACATACAGGGTATTGTTCCTCTGGACAAATACAAGTTCTTTTTCATTTGCGTTTATTTCAGAAAATACAAAAAAGGAGCAAATAAAAATCGGATTATAAAAGAGATCATTGATCTGAGCCCCAAAATATGTCATTTTATACAATAAATTGCTTATAGTTTTGATGAAAAATAATTAAGTTTACTAAAAACTGGGAAATGTCCAGAGGAACACGTATGGCCCCTAATAACCAGCTAAATCTTCAGCCTAAACCTGGACCATTTAGATCTAGAAAACGTTCACTCAACAAAGAAAATTGCGCAGTTAATAAAAATAAGTTGTTGTTAACAGTGGAAAATAATATTCTACGAAAACGGGAATATGGAAAGATGGCCGAAAATTCAAAAATGTGTATTGTGGGTGACTCAAATACGTATTATGTTATTTACAAAAAATGAAAGAATAGAAATATTTGAACTATTTTGGAATTTGGAAGACTTCAATTTGCAGAATTCATATCTATATGAACTGATGCAAAATACAACAGTTATTAGAAAACGCCCAAAAGATCGATCACGTGCAGGAAAAAACCTGTCTTTGAAATATTTAATAAAGTCTGATATCAAGACACAATCGGTGTGTAAGAAATATGTTCTGAGGTTAATTCAAATAAGTGATGGAAGATTACATCGGTGCTTTTCGAAAGATGATGTCTCTCAATTTAAGCATTTGTGGCACAACCAGTTTCCGAAAATTTGATGATTCTGATGTTGTTGCCCACATTCAAAGTTTTTCTGCATATCAAAGCCATTATACACGAAAGATTAATTCTAACAGATAATATATAAATACTGGGCCAGCTATCCGTAAGATGTATAGAATTTTTAAGAAAAAAATTGTGATTGAAATGACTGAACCTAAGAAATTAAAATGTTGGGTATATTAAAATATTCAACACCAAGTTTAATCTCTATTTTACGGCACCGCGGCAAGACACATGCAAGACTTGTGGTGACTTAAATTTTGAAAACACGAGGAGCTGATGATGAAAACGTCAAGAAGGAGTTTGAGGTCCAGAGAGAACTTCATCAACGAAAGGCAGATTGAGCAAGAGAATACCTTCAGAAAGATCTGAAAAAGGTTGACGAAGCATACGTATTAGCTTTTGATCTGCAGGAAACTGTAGTCTACCTGGAATTAACTACCTCAGTAGCATACTATCAAAGAATTACATCTGATTAAAACACAACATGTCGCTATAATAAAGTATCTCCAGAAAAAAGTTTAAGTTCATTTATTTATTTATTTATTCAAATCAATTGGGGCACCCGCGACAATTCTACAGTATCACAAAACCCTAGCCTATCTGAAACAGAAAAAGAAATAGTTGAATTATGTGATTTCCTTAACCTAGTTCAATTAAACAATGTAAAAAATGACAATAATAGATTATTAGATCTTGTTCTTTGTACCGACATGTCAACTGCGGTTGATAAGTCACTCGACTCAGTTCTTGCCCCTGATTCTCATCACCCACCTTTAGACATTACTGTATTATGTAACCCTATAAAATGCCAAATTAAAAATCAGACGCAATTTCTCAACTTTAATAAAGCCAATTACGTCGCAATACGCGATTACCTATATAACACCGACTGGTCTGTACTAGAAGGAGATAATCTTGACGAAAATATTAAAGCCTTTTATGAACATTTATATAAAGCCATAGAAAACTTTGTTCCAATAAGCTATAAATCATCTTCAAATTTCCCTAACTGGTTTAGCAAGGACCTTATTAACATAGTAATCGAAAAGAAAAAAGCTCATAAAATTTACAGAGAAACAAAAAATCTTTCCGATTTTATAATTTTTAGCAAGCTACGTAAAGACTGTAAAAAATTATAAAACATTTCTTCAACTATTGTAAAACACAAAATAACAATAACATTGGCATACCTGAAACTATGCACTACAAACTGAAAACTTCATGTAAAATCAAAGAAACTGTCAATTTATTTGCAGACTTTTTTAAAGATGTGTATGAAACTGATATCCCTGATGAACACATAGGCAAACTTTGAGTCAGATATAGATTTACAACTAAGTCAGTTACATATTGATATAAAAGAAATCACAGCATGTATTAAACTACTGGAACCTAAATCTTGTTCAGGGCCAGATAAAATTCCCCCCATATTTCTTAAAAACTGTGGGGGTAGTGTCTCTTACCCACTGTACCTACTCTTTAATCAATCACTTTCAACGGGTATGTTCCCGCAAATATGGAAAAAAAGCTTTCTTACGCCATTATTTAAAACCGGAGACAAGTCTTTAGTTGAAAATTACAGACCAATATGCATACAATCGTCGATACCGAAAATTTTTGAAAAGTTAATTCTTAAAAAAATAAGTTCTTGTATAAAATTTAATATTTCATCATTTCAACACGGTTTTGTCTCTGGCCGATCTACCTTGACTAGCCTTACACTGTACGAAAATTTTATCTCAGGTGCCCTTGCTAATAGAGAACAAGTTGACTCGACTTACACGGATTTTAGCAAAGCTTTTGATAAGGTTTGCATTAAAATTCTTATAAATAAATTGTCTAAACTAGGAATAAGTGGTAAATTATTATGTTGGATTAAAAATTATTTGTCAAAACGTGTACTAACTGTCTGGATTAAAGAACACTTGTCTTATGAATTTGAAGCCACTAGCGGCGTTTCTCAGGGTTCGCACCTTGGTCCAATATTATTTATACTATTTATAAATGATGTCACTTCCATATTTTCTAATGTTAACATATTATTATTTGCTGATGATATGAAAATGTATAAAATCATTAAAAATACGTATGACTGTCTGTCCCTACAAACTAATTTTATTAAATTCGCAGAATGGTGTACAATTAACAAACTTACACTTAACACTAAAAAATGTCAAATCATGAGTTTCTTTAGAATAAAAAACCCTATAAAATATAGCTATTCACTTAACAATCACAACTTATTGTCAGTACCAGTAATAAGGGACCTCGGAATAACCTTCGACACTAAACTATTATTTACCAACCACATTGATATCATTACTAGTAAGGCAATGCAAATGCTGGGCTTCATTCTAAGAATTTGTAAAGATTTCAAAAATATCCAAACATTTAAACTACTATATACAACTCTGGTTAGGAGTCGTTTAGAATATAATTCCCCCATTTGGAACCCTTTCTACAAAAACCACGCAAACTCCATTGAAAGAATCCAACGTAAATTTCTCAGATCAATTAATTTTAAATTAGGAATTCCCGCGGTTGACATAAACTATGATTCTCTTTCTCAAAAAATGCGACTCTTATCGTTGAAAGATAGAAGAATACTCAATGATCTTATTTTTTTATTTAAAATAAACAATAACTGGTTTGACTCCCCTGAATTGGTTTCGCTAATAAATTATCATGTACCTTCTAGACCGACTCGACTCAAAACACCTTTTCATTGTGACAACACTTTGACGAACGCAGAACAGAACTCAATCATAAATCGCTTACATATTTTAGGCAATGAATATGCTAATATCGATCACGCCGCCGGCAATCTGGCCTCATACAAAAGATGCATTAAACTAAATTTGTTTGGTAGTAGCACGTAAATATTATAATACATCATGCAAATCATCATGTAAATATTATAATTATATGCCTACCAGTACTTCACACTAAAACTAGTAATGTACTAGAAATCATAGGCACTGTCACTGTGTTTATCATATCGGATAACATAATCCAGGATTTTATTTACTTTTTATATTTTATACTTAAATCTTTTTAGGTAACTTTTAGAGATATATTATATCTCTACATTTTACCTTTTATTGTTTTATTTCTCACTTTAATTTTTTATTTTTACTTTTTACCTAATAATTTATGGTTTGTAATTTATACTTTATATTTTATACTTTACACTTTATAATTTACTTTTATACATTTTACATTTTATTTTATTCACTGCTTATTACCTAACTTTTTACCTTTTTTCTGTTTTTTTTTTTTTTTTTTTTTACATTAACTCCACACAGGAGGCCCTGAGGAAAATAATTTCCCTCAGAGCCTATGTCATCTTTGAGGATGCTGTGTGGAGGGTCTTTTTGAGGAAAGGAAGGAGTTAACATGGGTCTTGAAGAGACTCATGTTGTAGGAGGGAGGAAACACAGAGGCCGGTAAATCGTTCCACAGCCGAGCTGTTGAACTCAAGAACGAATCGTAAAAACGACCCGTTCTCATGTGACTAATATCAACTGTGTACAAATGTTGGGCGCGTGTTTGGCGTGTTTCCCGACTATGCACCGGTGCCGAGGGGATCAATGACGCTAGTTCCTCGGAGCATCTTCCATTGTAATACCGGTAGAACAAGGACAGCATTCCCACCTGACGCCTATGCTCTAAAGATTGCAATCCGTCTGTTAAGATGGGAGAATCTATCAAACGGACAGCCCGTTTCTGCACAGAGTCAAGGGTTTTTTTTTAGGTATTTTGGAGCTCCAGACCAGAGGTGGCTGCCAAATTCAACCGTGGGGCGCACTTGCGATTTGTACAGGGTTAGCAGTTGAGTACTATTAAAGTATCTGCGGGCCCTGTACAGTACGCCCAGTTTCTGAGAGGCTAACTTAACTCTGGTTTCGATGGAACCCCCATACCTGAGCTGGTCACTAAGAGTTACACCAAGCATATCAATGGAGGTCCTGTTCGGGAGAATGCTTCCGTTGAAGGAGACTAGATTATCATTTCGATCCCTTTTAGACGTTATCAGACATGATAAAAATTCTTAAATTTCACTTAAATTCTTCATGTTGTTGTACTATTTATAAATATGTCAATTATGTTAATGGCACGTGTTGTGCCGTATATATGTAAATAAATAAATAAATAAATAAATTAAATTAGTTTTATTTTTATAATCTAATTTACTGGAAAATAAAATATCCTTGATTTGTGTTAAAAAATAAAAATAGAACATCGAATTAATGCTGTTATTTTGTTCCTGCGCTTTAATTGGCAAAAAGCTCATTATTTTAAAATTCAGTTACAAAGAGATAATTCACTTTTATAATGAATGACAGAAAGTAGGTACCTACTTACTTTACCGATTGTCTGAATTTTTCACATAGACACTTCCAATGTTTAAAATGACAACTAAATTCAAGGCAAATTAGAGTTCATGGAACCGGATTTAATGCAGGACCAACGTTTCACGCACAGTCAACCGAAATTAGTATTTTTAATCAAATAATATATTTAACGTAAAGTAACATCTTGGGTACAGGAAGATTTTGAATAAGAAGTTTTTACCATTTCCAGAGTGTTCCAGTTGCCTGCGTTGAATGCCTTCCATTGCGGCGCCACGTTCACATAAGCGAAGGTCGCCGTCTGCGCTGGTGAGAATACAAAGTCGGCCTTGGCAGCGAGATGTCCCTTATTGAGGTAATTTTTGGAACTGGAGTACTTCTTGTAGGCCCCGGAGCCAATGGACTTTTCAAACGCGATCGTCTGTCCTACCTCCTCGTACAGATTATCAAAGATCAGGCCGATGCCGAAGTAAATTCCCTCTACGAACAAAGAAGGAAAAAATCCCGTGTGGATAAAATAATAATAATAATAATTGGATAATTTGTAGAGCGCCGTTTTTGTGAAAAATCACCTCAAGGGCATTGTAAAAAAGCTAGGAACGATACAAATCCAAGACCTTCCGTGGTCTGCAAAAACCAAATTTCCTATTGAGACAGATGGAGATTATCAACTTGCTTCCATAAATTTATAATAATACTAAATTAACCCTATCACACCATTATAAAAAGCACACCACCTAAGAGTAATTTAATAAAACAACTCCCCAATCAATTCCGATGCATTCGTTCAAAAGCTTAGATATAAAAACAAGTTCCCTACAATATAAAACAATATAATATTAAAACTACTAAAATAAAGTAATCGCTCAAATTCCATGATGTAATTTGTTAATTTAATCGGTCAATAGCAAGCCACAAAGCATCGCGTCATAAGATATAAAATATAACTTAACTGGCCTCGAACGTTTTATTTCAGAGGGTTAGACTGGTTGCAGCGCGCGACCGACGGTCGGTGCGTACGTCGGTCACGCTTGTCATTTGTATGAAAATTCATAAATCGTTCAGTGCAAGACCGACCGTACGCATGCGTAAATCGCTAGGCAGTGCGTACGAGAATCGTTGGTCGAGCACGTGCGCATGCGGACTTTCGGTCGACTGACGAGCTAGACAGTTTTGCATCGATCGGTGGACCGGTGGACCGGTGGATCGGTGGATCGGTGGATCAGTGGTCAGGACCGACAGTACGCACCGACCGCCGGTCGTGCACTGCAACCGGCCTTGAAATATTCCCGCTTTACAATAAAATCCATATAATTGGAATATTTCTAAACACATTCGAAAATTAAAACCTGTTTTTGAAAGGTGATAAATTAATGTCCTTTATCAATTTATAAATCAAAATAACCATAAGAGTTTGTAATATAAAAAAATTGCATACAAACACAAAAAGCTTAAAACACCTTAACTCTGGAGTGGTCGCGTAGATTACATATGTCATCCACCCATGCAAAATTCAAGATTCCTCAAAAACGAGTGGCGCGAATAATTTCATCTTCCGTGTACTTTAAGTTGGATAACTCACGAACGTATTCAGCTAGCGTTAGTATCGGGCACGCATTGGTTGTGTTAGAGGAGCTCCGCAAAGTCGAAGGTCTACACCTGTAATCCGCGCGAACAATTACGTAACACATTTTACATACACAAAAATTGTATGAAAAATGCAAAAAAATCATTTTTCCTAATCATTCTATAATTTTATGTTTTATCCTGCTCAGAAATCAGCAATTAAATTTGTGTCAGCAATTATATTTTTTTGTTACTTATATCAATAAAAGTGAAAGAAAGTCTCAGTTTAAAAAAAAGGTCATTTATGTTTAGGTTAATTGTGAAACGCATAGAAGTTATGTTTTGCTTTTTTCTCATAAACAAAGCTCAGAGAATAATATTGAAACATAAATACACAATAATTTTACTTGATTTGACTTATTTTTTTTTAAGTTTTATTTCTCATAAACAAAGCTCAGAGAATAATATTAAAACATAAATACACAATAATTTTACTTGATTTGACTTTTTTTTTTAAGTTTAAAAATGGCCTACGTATGTAATCCACTCGACCACTGGCCTTACTTTTAAGAGCGCGACCACTGCAGGACTAAACATCTAAGTCCTAAAACAGAGTTGCAGTCAGAACATGAAAAGGGTTTATTTCCATTAGGAGTTAACATAAGACGATAAGTTTTTGGTTAAAAGGAGAGTTGCAGACTGAATATGAATAAGTTTTGTCTTCTCTGTGAGTTAACAAATAACTTTTTAAAAGTCCTTTTTGAGAACTCGAATAGCTGCAGTAGGGACATGAAAAAGGTTTGTTGTCACTGTGTTTACAGAAGACGGTTTAATGTCTGTGTGTGCTCAAAAGAATAATTGCAGCCTGAACACGTAAAATATTTTTCACTGGCGTGAGTAAGCATGTGATCTTTTAAATTTGCATTTCGTAGTTAAAAATCTGAAGAAGCGTCCTGTGAAACAAAAACACAATTGTTCAGGATCTCAACTTCCGCTCTCCTGACAGAGCAATCCGGCGTGGTAACACCAGATTCCGAAAGGAAGTGTGGCTGGAGTAACTCTTCAATAATAACTCCAGCTCTTGAATATTGGTCTTTATTCAAACAATAAAAAGACCCGTAGGGTAGCTCATGTACGGTGAGCCCAATAATGCTATCTCTCTCCGCGGTTTTTATAACACACAAGAAGTGAAAACCTGGCAGCAGACGTTTTGCCAAAAACGACCCGCCCAAGACGGATAGTAACAAAAGAAGAAGGAAAAAAATCCGTGGCAATACGAAATCGCCCTGGCAATCGCCAACACAAAAAATGTTGCCACTACCATTAGGGTGACAATCACAAATATTAATATTTCAGTACCTGAAATCTTAACAACTATCATGATCCAAATGCGACTTTTCCTGCTCGTACAAATCAGAGTTAAAAAGGCATTTCCGCAACCATACTCGGGAAAAGCCTTTTGGTTGTATCCAATGCAACTATTTTTTTTCGTGAAATCTAAATTTAAAAGATCACATGCTTACTCACAACAGACTAGAGAAAAATATTTTACGTGAACTAGGGATACCACATTCGATAGAGGACTATAGAGAGAGGATACGTTTGTCGGGCATAATTATATTCCACTAATCGCCGCATTATGTATGAGACACTGATTATGGAAATTACAAGAAACAACTATTTTTGCATAAAATCTAGAGGCGCCCCTTTGTACCTCGCGCCCCTAGGCACGTGCCTACTTTGCCTTAGGGATAAACCGCCACTGATCACGTCTCATCTGAGGAGGAAATCAACATAAATTATAATGTAACGATATTCTACATTGCTCTTTCAACCATTCATACCTCCGTAAATAAATTTAATATTTAATCCACATTTTAGGTATTCTTAACACAAATATTTTTGCAACCATTGAAAATATTTTAAAAATTGCAACTATTCAGTATAAAATATATATTTTTTTAATAAATATGAAATCATTTCAGTGACAGATGTAATGGAAAATTTCCAATTTCTTTGGGAGAGATAGAGAAAACAATATAAATGTCATTTCAAATTCGTTAAACTGCTTTCGACGTGACATCTTTTTTAATTATTAGTCAAAGAGAGATGTAACATAAAACGTTAAAATTATTAATTATCTTTGAAGTCTCTTTTTTCAGTACTTTTTCAGTCTCTGCTGTTAGTTCATTCGTAACCTATTTTTTTTTGTTGATAAAAACGTGAAACGTTTTTATTTCATATAAAACAGCCAAACTCAACATGTTTCTTTAAACTCACGCTGGAAAACGTTAGGCCTAGCTGTAGGCGTGTGTATGTCATTATACGCTTGATCGTATTCCACATAGGACACATAGGTATTGATCAAGTCGACGCAGGAGGTGATGATAGTGTGTGTTTCGCCGGCGGCTTCCAGTCCCACGGTGATGATGGTACCTCCCACCTGTTCTGTTATTTTCGGGCAGCCGCCCACCGCCTTGACCTCTCTGGACACGGCTTCATTCTTGCAGCTCATACGGTGGAAATCCACGCCGCTGGGCCAGTAAGAGCTTAAGAATGTACTTCCTCCGTTGCAATTGAAGACCTGAAAACAACGCATCGAGTTAGAATAGTTCTGGGTGTTAATGCTACAACTCATATATTATGTTGGTATCCAGATTATGATTATTTTGATTTAGGTATTAGAAATTTTTCCAAAACGTTTATTATTGTAATGCTAGAATAACTATTGTCAGGTGTTCAAGATTATTGAAAATGAAATCTAATATAGAAATCAAAATACTGTTTTAGAATTGTTATCGCTAATGAATCGACTAAAATTGTTGAGCGTTTCCCATGACTGACACAGGACACAGGGCCGGATTAACCATGTCGGGGCGGGGGCCCCTTTACCAATGGCTGACTAAAGGGGGGGGGGGGGGGTGGAAAAAGCGGCCCGCTCCGGGCCTCTGGTCCTGGGGCCTGCAAACGCCCCCTTGTTCCCTTATCAAATCCTAAAAAAGGCTTTATGGTACCAGGACGCGATAAAAAAACTGCAATTTTTTTATTTCTGTAAAGGAATACCTACCTAGAAATGCATACGATTTCTTTATGTTCGAATTTTAAAAAGGTGTTGTCATGGAGACAGAAAATGATAGATGATGGTTGTCTTGTTGTCTAGCTGGGTAGCACAGATTGAAGTAATTAGAATATGGAAAAATAAGTTTATAATTACAAAGTGATATAATATTTTGAAGACGGACCAATAAGTTTAATTTTAGTTTCTTTGTGAGCAAAGCAACTCTTGATATTTGTATGTCACATTATTAATAAAAAAATTACAACAAATAGACAAATTGTCTTATAAAACTACAATTTTAGTGAAGAGAAACAATAACCTTAGAAATGGAAAAATTAAGATTCACATTTACAGTGTCAGCAGCATCGGATGGAAAAAGCAATGTAATCTGCGTAACCTCAATCGAGACACCCGATGGACATATATTTGATATTCCCGATGATTTAAAACATGCAAGCAAACATACCGCCATAACGACTACGGATGTTTATAACAAAATTAAGAATTCTCTAAAGAAAAGATATCAAACACGGAAAATATGGTTTCCCTTAACCCAAGATTTGAGGAAAATTTACTTAGACTTAGATGAAGGTGTGTTTTGTAGCATATTTATCGTATGCAATTAGATTAGATTAGAACACGTATATGATTTTATGTTTATTTCTATTTTAAACAATTTACATGGAATGATTTTATATTAATTTAACTACATAACTGGCAGAAGTTTGGCAATATTATATTCATAACTCTGATATCACAACGCATTTTTTCAATAACTTCTTAAAAATGCTCCTGAAACACACATTGAAAAAAATATCCCGATCTGTGTAATTTTTTTGGTTCTTTCAGCAGGCCGCACCAAAAGTGCCCGCGGGCCGCACCAAAAGGCCTCGCGGGCCGCATGCGGCCCGCCGGCCGCAGGTTTCCCACCCCTGTCTTAGGGGATGCTGTGTGGAGGGTATTTTAAAGGAAGGGAGGATAGGTAATTCTGGGAAGGAAAAAGGAATGAGGGGTGGGTAGGAATCTGGGGGTCAGTGTATCCGGGAGTGACGGACGTATGAATCCAATCCTCCAACTGCGGTGCAAGGCAGTGGATCGAGAGAGTCCGGCTGGAAAGGTCAAAAGGCCTTTCTCAACCAGTATCTCTCGATCCGTCCCGCCAGGCAGCAGGTGGGCAGACGCATTCGCCACAAAGACCCGGACAAACTTCACCCCATGGACCCGGACACCCCTGCCAAATCACCAAACGTAGCGAACCACTTGGGGTGACCTATGGCAGAGGTGTTGGTTATCCAATAAATGGTTCCCAAATTCCCGTAATTAAGTGGAAAAGTAAGGTTAACACAAAAACATCCGTACACAACGACATCTCTGATATGACAAAAACAAAACACGGACAGCTGCGCAACGATAATTGCTTCATTGTGTAATATTTAATTTAATAAAAAAACTGAATTTAATTCAATAGTTATTGATTCTGAGGCGGTACGAAGTTCTTCGGGTCAGCTAGTTAGAAATAAAAGCAAAAAAAAACTCAAACCAAACCAATTGCAAAAAAAACACACACGGCACCTACAATCAAATCCCCATTGGAAGGAAAATAAAATACTACGTTTAAATATTTATTTTAATAGGCCTCTTGCATCAATTTTTTTTTTAATTTTCCGGATGAGACAAATATTCTAAGACTTTTTTTAATCGTATTTTTGACACCCTGGCGATTTTTTGAAAATTTCAATCCGAAAAATCAGACCATTTTTTATAAACCGGAAAGACGGGACATAATTTTATACAGAGCCGAAAATCGTTTTAAAAAAAAGAACGTTTTCCATACGAATTGCGTCATGAAGTACTTTCTCGAATCTTAACTTCTTTCCCCAATAAGATTATTTCCGTCGTCAGGTACTAAATTTTTTATATTAGTTTTCAAACGTTGGCAACATTGGCTAGACGCTTTTGGTCACGAATTCGGTGGGGGAGGGGGAAGGCAGTTAGCTAAGGGCGGCAGGCTTTTTCCCGGCTCTTCTGGTTTTAGCTTGCCTACGAAACGGTCATGGTGCCTTCACGGTCACCTAGCTTTTTTGGAATTTCAACAGTTGTTTGGGAACACGTGTTTAGAGATATATAATTATAAACCTGATATAATTATAAATAATCCAATCATCCCTTTCATTGTGTTGTAGAATAATTAAGATTGAGTTCACAAAGATATTAAAGCTTTTTTCCTAGAAGCGTCAACCCACAAATAAATTCTACAGTTATTTAAAAGCGACAGGAGATCTTTTAATTTATCATAAACCTATCTGTATTTATTCAATCGATGAAGCGATTAATGTCCCGAATCAAGTCTGTGAGCGAACTTCAAACACGATCTCTCAGAGGAGCTAGCTATGGGGCTTTGTAAGTATTTAAAATGTGTGGTTCTTCATTATTAATTTGCCTATAAGTCAGTAATCAGGCGGTTCGAATCCGTAATTACGTAACAATGTGAATAAATTGTACGAAATTCTCTTCGTACCATCTGTAAAAACTCCGCCATCTTTATCAAATCATCAAACCAAAGGATAAATTTGCAGAGAACAAACAATAAATCTAGTGAACGTTAAAGTCAATTTCAAAATTCGCCGGAAATCAAAGTGTTGCAATATAAAAAAATAATCAGTGTGGAATTTTACAAAATTAATAGAACATAATCGGAGACGGGACATTTTCATGTAGTGACGTCACGAGCACAAATAATGGATTTATTTATTTATAAATAAAAAATTATACATTTCTAAAAAAATTTACTAACATTTTTGTAATCTTAGTAAAAAAATCTATCCACATGATTTTTTTTTAAGTCGTTATGAAATCCATGCAAGTGGCCTATTATTGACTTTTTTTTAAAATTATTTGTGCATGATATGAACATTAGTCATTGGGTTATAACCTAATCATTATAATTTGTTTTCTTTAATGCATGTAATGTTATTAACCTGTAAATATTCCAAAAAAAAATAATTTAAAACGTCTTGGAAGCTGACTTTTTCCAAAATCGTTGCCGGAATTGCTCACTAATTGACAGCAAGTACTTGCTCACCATTGACGCAAGTCATTTTTTCTCGGGGCGCGTGGCCCTTAGCCGATGCGGGGCCCCTAGGCAGTTGCCTACTCTGCCTAAAGGATAATCCGGTACTGGACTGACATAGGAACTTTTAATATTAAGCCCCAGAATATAATGTGAAATACGGTATAACTTCTTGGGGGCACTCATGTAAGACCAAAATCCACCCTTTTATTATTTTTTTATCTTAATATATAAAACAAAGTCGGGTTAGTTACACTATTTATAACTCGAGAACGGTCGGGCCGATTTTGATGATCTTTGATTTGTTGGATTTGTCTCCGCCCCGGAAAGGATAATAACTATTAAAACACCACAAAAAATAACGAAAAATATAGTTATTAAGAAAATTCTTTTCCCCATACATTTTTTATGGAACGAATTCTCATATTTGAAAGAGCTGCGGGCATTTTGTGATAAGTACCTATAATGTTGAATAGTGAGTGAGTTCCAAAAATTCAAACCATCAAATGCCAATGCGCTGATGGTTTTGCTTTTGTTATTAAACTTTTTTTTAAATTATTTATTTGGCTTTCACCCATTAAGGGTGTCCTTGGACATTTCTTTATTTTAACAATGATTGACATTTTCATTTTTTTTTACATTATCTGTGTTTTTAAAATTAGTGACATATTCAGGTTTTTTAAAATTAGTTGCATTTTCAGTTTTTTACATGGAATAGATACATTATATTAGCAAATATAGACAATGGGCTAAGACAAATATTCATATGATTATGCAAGTTGTACTAACATACAGAGTTGGTATTGATAATAATTACAAAATAGTACAGTAGGAAGATGTACAGGTTCCAAAAAATAGGAACCTGTACAAATGTACTAATACCTAACACTACAGGAACAAATGCATACGTATTGAAGAGAAATAAATGTGATTGATGCTTAAATGTTAAGGCCATTTTTTCAAATAAATTTTGCTAACAAATAGTGAATTTCAAGAGAGTTGAAACTAATAAGGCAGGGTAGGTACACTGGTAGAAAATTCAATTTTAGGTTTTACCAATTCATGTAGGTATGTAGTTTGGAAATTGGTAATTTATAGGACACTCAAAAAAATTATTGTCTAAAGTGTCCTCTGAACCACAATCACAATAAGGCGAATTGACTATGTGGAATCAGGCCAGATGGCTAAGACAACAAGTATAACCTAGAAGCATTCGAGTTATGGAAGAGATGTATTTTTTTAGGAATGGAAGTGTATTTATGAAACCAGGGCTTGACAGGAAGAGAAGGTTGAATTAATGAGTACTGGTGACCTTTTATCAGAGAGGATGATTTCCATTCAGAGGACTATTGGCGTTGTCCCTTATTTTTTAAAATAGGGAAATAATGTCTTACAGGAATATGTATACAACTTAATGGACCATCGACAATGGATTCCTTAGCAATAGAATCAACCTTTTTATTTCCAACAATACCAAAGTGTCATGGGATCCAGGCCAAGACCACTAACACGCTTGAGCCAGCGACATGGAATGCAGGAGGTCTCAGATAGAGCAGGTTATAGAGTCACTACTGGAATTGAGAAGGGATGCGCTTATTATTTGTAATGAGCTAAGTGAGCCTGAAAGGATGAGATCATTTCTAATATTGAGAGATTTGACGAGTCGTAAAGCTTCTATGATACGAGAGCTATGCATTCAGCAGAGAAAGTGGAACACTATTTGGGAGGTCTGCATGGGAAACACAATTTTCTGTAAGGTGCATAGACACTGGCTCACAATGGGAGTCCGAACTGAGTTTGGAACCATCTGTGAAAATTTTTATATAATTTGGCCAGTTATTTTCATTAATTTTGTTGAATTCTGCATTACTGAATTAAGCTGAGTTTTTTATTTTTTTTTTACATATTCCCATAGATTGGTGCACCTTTGGATAGAAAGTAAGACTTTAATAGGGATATGAGTGTAAGGGGAGAGATTAATTGAAAGAGTTGTTGATATTAAACATATAATGCTGCCCCTCTTTCTTACACAGTATATGTCAACAGTCAAAATGGGACAAACGGTGAACGTATGACTATGTCTACACCCCTCCAAAGGAAAAATAAAATAATTATAATAAATCTCCGTCTACACCCCTCCAAAGGAAAAATAAAATAATTATAATAAATCTCCGTCACAGGTATAAATAAAATGAAACGCGATTCCCGAAAGTAAGTCGAAAAGTAAGAAAATCACATAAATTATAAATCCGTACACAACGCCATCTCTGATACTGAAAAAAAACGGGGACAGTTACGCATCAATAATTGCTTCATTGTGTAATTTTTAACAAAATAAAAAAAAACTTAATTTAATTCAGCTAATAAGTGATTCTGATGCGGTACGAAGTTCGCCGGGTCAGCTAGTTAATCATAAAAAGATACATAAATTATAAAAACAGGGGTATAATATATTTTTGACCGGTCAGTGGTTGAGTGGGCATAGCGCTTGGGTCCCACCTGGGCGTCGCATGTTCGATTCCTCGGCTGGCTAAGTCCTCCATCACAACACAAGCAACATTTTCGGCCTTCTGTGGTGGTAGTAGGAGATTTTCAAACATTGTAGGGTTATTTGTAACCCGGGAATGTTTGTCTTTTTTTTTTTTTTTTTTTTTAAAATTAAAAAGGGGGGGTTGTTATTCTATTAGTTTTATTTGACATGATTTAGTTCAAGTTTTCAGTATAATTTTAAGGTGAGTTTTAAATTCTTTTATATTAGTATTCAGGTTTCTAATTTTTTCTGGTAATGAATTAAAAAAAATTGAACTCCGAGATATTTATGATTTAACTGTCCTGTTGTTTTTTTTTTTACATTTTGGAGTAGGAAGTATTGATGTTTGTCTAAGATTTCTGTTATTTTTAAAGGGTCAATTTTATTTTGAATATAATCATTATAATATTGTAATGTTGCATTTATGTTTAAGGCACCAGGACTGCAAAAAAATATCTTTTTTTAAATTTTATTTTCTGAAAGATGCATTTGTTAAGAATGCTCTCACCAATTTTTGAAACTAAATTCGTAAAATTGACAGAGATACAACATTTATGTGAAACCGTTTGAAACAGTTTGTATGATGAATTATCCTTCGGCAAAACTTTGGATGCGTTTTTCTCGAAATAATTTTAACATGTTTTTCAACCTGGTTGACCATAAAAACTATACGTCCGATTTGTATGCACCAAGTCTTATACTGTTCGAAAATCCAGTGTCTATAGCACCAAGCAGGAAAATTTTGATGTCTAAAAAAAGGAAAAAATGGTGGAACAACGAATTTTATTATCAAAGAGAACGTTTTATAACGTCACCCGTGCAATGTAGGTACATTGCCTGAGCTTTTATTGAGAATTTAAATGAGTACATTAACTGTAAGCTGTGATGCTTTATTATAAACTATTATTTTATAATGCACTTCACCCTTTGATTATACCAAGATAACACGCTCTAATTAAAAACGACTTCGCGTCTAGCCGAATATTCAAAAATCTAATATACCTACTAAACAATCTCGCGAGTTAACCACCCCAGATCGCTCTCACCGCCAAATAGAGAACGACACAGTACTTCCATTATAATCTGCCCTTCATCTTGTCTAAACTATGGACAACATTTGCATCCAGCTCAGGACCACTACCTGGATGATTACATATCAAACGATCCCGTTTATCATTATAAAATAATATTCAAAGAAGAATAAACATCATAACAAATAAACCGCATGTACTTGCACACAGCACCCAGCAACCACATTCATTCCACGTGCCTACGTGCATCGGACCAATAACCTCTTTATCAGGAAGACTCAATAACATGTTGACAAACAACATGGACACAGAAGCAGACGCACACGTTACAACACTATATGATGATGGACTATATAAAGGCCAAATCATCTTCTACTAATTAATCTATCTCGTCGATTCAAGCAGTCCGCTTGTCGACTTGATTATTCCCTTTGAATTGTACTTATTTTAAAGTTGTATTGTTTAAATTAAATAATAAAGGATAATTTATCCACAAATATGTTTTTTCAACTCTACAAGACAGCAAAAGTTAACTCGCGAGAGCAGTATAGTGTTACGTCAAGCGGTCACGCACGTGTATGATCGATGATCGCCCGCCGGTCGCGAGTCGTGATTCCGGCGAGTCGTGACGTGTCGCTACTTAAGGGGAAGTGTCATAGTTGGCGAGTCGCGGGTCGCGGGACACGGGTCGCGGATCGCGGGTCGCGGGTCGCGGGTCGCGGGACACGGGTCGCGGATCGCGGGTCGCGGGTCGCGGGTCGCGGGTCGCGGGTCGCGGGTCGCGGGTCGCGGGTCGCGGGTCGCGGGTCGCGGGTCGCGGGTTGCGGGTCGCGGGGAGTGTCTTGCGGTTCACGCAGTTCCGAGAACCCGACACTCGCGACTCGGGAGTGGAGTGGAGAGTGTCGGGGACGCCGCGGCCGGACGGTGATTCCTAGTTTCTACTACTCAGTACTCGCGGCGAACACGGGGACGCCCGCCGGCCAGTGGAGGCATCCGAGTTTCGGGTTCGGGAACAAGCTTGAGTTCCGCGACAGGGTTCTCTTGGAATAGTCACGAGGGTTCTCTTGGAGCGGTTCACATGCGCCCATTCCGGCTGAACCGACACATCGCTAATGTGAACTGAATAAAGAACTTGCAAAATTACATCTACTTCGTAAACTACGAGGGGGAGCCTCATTCAGCTTTGCCACACCAGCCCTTTGACGGGCTTAGTCAATTTGCCCCCAAACCTCCATCCATTCCGTCCCCATACAATCCTATTCCACATGATCTATCCACCTGTCGCCTTCTTCCACAGGGATTCGTAATTAACCGATGCCCGATGATTCAAGTATCTTCGCACATTTTGTAAACTTGTCGGTGACGCCAATCTCCCGCGAGCAGCTAGGAAATAAGATACATAATTAAATGAGAATCCACTAATTGTATGTGTAATTGTCCCTCATTAGAAAACGTTGACCATATAACGTATCTGGGTCTAAAAATTGACCGAAACTTAAAATGGACCGAACACATTACCTATTTAAATAATAAAATTAAAAAAACTAAGTTATTTTTTCAAAACTATCAGGAATGTCCTCATTAAAAAAGACTTAATCAAGATTAACACGGCTCTCTTCCAATCACTGTTAGAATACGGTATTATCGGATGGGGCAGTGCAAAAGAAAACATACTAAATCCACTAATTAAAACTCAAAAAACCATAATGAAAATTATACTGAAAGTTCCTGTAAGAACTAGCACGGACGAAATCTTCAACAATCTTAACATCATGTCAATTAAACAGCTGTATTCTAAAACTATACTCATTTACATTCATAAGTACAAAACCCAAGAAATAACAACTAACACGTACATTAGAAACACTAGATCTCATGGTCAAAAACGTATCCAACAAGTAACTACTAACACAACATTTGGGCAAAAAAGCTTCTTGTATTATGGTATTAAACTTTACAATAAAATACGACTCTCACTTAAAAACCTCAACAGTATAACATTTAAATCTTAAATAAAAAGCTGGATACTAAATATAGGGAAAATATATATAGAAATAGAAAATATACTGTTATCAAATACAGACTAAAACTGAATCTACTGAACTGAAATATAAAAAAAACACTATTTTATTCAATTAATAATTATTTAAAAAAATACTAAATGATACCATACATAAAATATATGTTTATAGCTAATTCATATTAATTTCTTATAATTAAATTATAATATGTAAATGAAATCCTCAGCACGGGAAATCCCAGTGAGGATATCATTATCTCTAGATGTTTTTAAAGAAAGGAAAACCATAAATCATTATTATCATCTACTAGCAGTGGCGTAGCGTGGGTGTCTTCCGCCCGGGGCGGAAGTAAATTTCGTCGCCCCCTTATTTGGGTACTTCAAGCGCCGGCGGAGGGGAGGGGGGGGGGGGGTGTATGTGGTAATCAATTTTTTTGTTACGACCTTTTTACGGGCCGATTTTTTTAATAACCACATTTAACGAGTATTCTTCCAAACGAAAATCATGTTTATAGTCTACTACAAAGTTTATAACTGCTAAATCGAGAATGGTATCCACGTAACACCGTGTTTAGAAAGCAAGGCAGATTTTAACTTACGATTGATTCTGCGTAAGAGTCCCCAAATAATAGTTATACACGAATCAATCAATTTCTCAGAATTTTGCAGCATTTGTTATGCAACTCAAATGTAAAGCTTCACTCGGTACACGATAAATCTGCAACTCGTTATTTAATTTATCGTTGTATTCTGAACACAAAACCAGTTTGTATGTGGTTAATTAAAACTACACTTAGAACATGAAAATGGTTTTTCTATGATTCTGGCAGCACATACACAGTTTGCAACTAGAATTTCATAACTGCACTTCGAAAAAAATAATGGTCTCCTTCGAAATGTATCAGCAGATTAATACACAACTGAAATTCAATCGTTACATTCTGAACACAATTCTAGTTTTAATTAAGAGTAAAACTGTTTGCGAGTTCACAGCTTGAAAGTATCGTAAATATTTTTAAATAATTATTATGCATTTTAAAAAAAATAACTTCTTACTACTAAAAATAGTGAAATTTATTTTTATGATTTTTCTTGATTGCTAAATTAATGATTACAATTATTAAATTTTTCGGAACAAAAATATGAAATTAAGTAGTTAAAATGTTTACAAGATAAGTATTATTTATAGTGAAAATTTGCCGCCCCCCCCCCTAAAAGTGCCCCCCGGGGCGGGCCGCCCCCCCCCCCCCCCCCCACGCTACGCCACTGTCTAGTAGTCACTACTCACATTTTCATTCGGACCGTTGCCTGTGGAGTAGACCAGGACGTTGCCGGTGCCGGGGCACGCCATGGTGACTGCCTGCATTTCGGAGAAGTTGATGTTGCCTAAGTTGTCCGAGGGTGCCAGCAGCGCTCCACCAGAAACGTACACGGGCTGATGGTTGATGAGATTATTAACTATCACTTTGCAGGGCCCTGAAATGCAAGCAAAAAATGCACTGATTTCAATCCTGAACATTTGAAGGAAAATAAACACTTCCAAGCTAAAGCAGAGGACACACGGACACTTAGACCCAACAAAAAAGGGTTAGACGCCCATGAAATGTGAAGCATGGAAATTTTTTAAGGATTCCACAGTGGCGGACTAAGCCTGTCAGAGGCCCGGGGCGGCAAAGCTGAATGAGGCCCCCCCTAGTATAAAAAGTTGATGTTATTTTACATGATTTTTATTCAGTTCACACGGGCCTCTGGTCCTGGGGGGCCTCACTGTAAAAAAACCCGTCTTTTTTGTATTTCATTTTCTAAAAAATGCATTTGTTAATAATGCTACCTCTTGTTTTAAGGAAATTCTAAAAAAAAATCAAGAAAGTTTTAAACATTTTGTATGTTGAATTAACCTTCAGAAAAACTTTGAACGCATTTTTCTCGAAATAACACAACGTATTAGAAAAACTGTACATCCGATTTGCATGCACCAAGTCTTAAGGCGCCACATCCGCACTCAAAAACAAGAAGATGGAGATATATATAATTACGAATGTAAGAGCGCGCTAATATTTAAGCGATATAATCGATGCGTAAATTGTGAAAATTTTTAATAAAACACGACTCGTTTAAAATAGAGCAAAAATCTCATGGAAGGCGTCTTAAATATCATCTAAAGAATCATTGTGAATTTTTTACAACTATAACTTGTAAAATAACTGAAACAAACGTGTTTATAATAATTTTCGGAGCAAACTTTGCGATTTTTTTCTATGGATGGAATTTCATATAATTTACGTTTCGGCGTGGAACGCGTCTAGAAATTATCTTCAAAAATAACATGTATTTTTTTAAGAGCTTAAAACTTCAAATGTAATGTATGTAAGAAATCGGTAGAAATTCGGGTAGCGGCGCGCGGCTTGGAGGCCCCCGGGGACATTTATTTATAAAAACTGTAAATTACCGGTTCAGGCTGTATTTATTTATTCTTATTTTATCTGTATAGGATGATGTTTGTATGGGACCTCCAAAACACCTCTTAGATAGATACTAAGCATATTTTAAAGGCACCAGCTCACAAAAAAAAATTGTCACTTTTTTATTTCATTATTTAAAATATGCATTTGTTAACACTGCTTTCATCAAATATTGTAAGGAAATTCATAAAATTGTCGGAGATACAGCATCTTATATGAAACCGTTTTAAACAATTAAATTATCCTTCAGCAAAAAAATTAACGCGTTTTTCTCAAAACTTCGTTTTTCATACTGGTTGACTACACATTAGAAAAACTATACATCTGATTTGCATGCATCCATAAGACGTATAGGCAACTGCCAAGCGGGCCCGGTATTGGGTAGGGGCCCCTAGGGTAAAGGGGCCCCAAGAAGTGCATTGGCTAGGGGCCCCGACATATTTAAACAGCCCTGGCAGGACCCTATTGTCCAGAAGGCAGTGTAGACCACTACCTAAAGGGCCCCTGCACTGGGTAAGGGCCCCGAGACGTGCATTGCCTAGGGGCCCCGACATGTTTAGGCCGGCCTTGGCAGGGTCCTATCCTACAGGGTAAAGGGGGCCCGAGGCGTGCATTGCCAAGGAGCCCCGACATGTTTAATTTGGCCCTGACTATGACCCTACGTAGGGATTGTTTTATAAATGGCTCCCTTCCGTTCTTGTTTGAACGATGTAAATTTGCCATAAGACGTATAGACAACTGCCTAAGGGCCCTGAATTGGGTAGGGGCCCCTAGGGTAAAGGGTCCCTAAGTCGTGCATAGCCTAGGGGCCCCGACATGTTTAAGCCGGCCCTTGCGGGGCCCTATTGTCCATAAGGCAGTGTAGGCCACTGCCTAGGGGCCCCGCATCGAGTAGGAGCCCCTGGGGTACAGGGGCCCCGAAACGTGCATTTCCTAGGGGCCCCGACATGTTTAAGCCGGCCCTGGCAGGACCTTACTGTCCATAAGGCAGTGTAGGCAACTACCTAGGGGGGCCGCAACGGGTAGGGGCCCCGAGAAGTGCATTGCCTAGGGACCCGACATGTTTAATCCAGCCCTGACTATGACCCTACGTAGGGATTTTTTTATAAATGCCCCCCTTCTATTTTTTTTTTTTTTATGAACGATGTAAATTTACCATAAAAAATCTAAAATAAAATTCATTCGAAAATAAAATGCATTGCTGAAGGATAATTCAACATACAAACTGTTTCAAACGGTTTCACATAAAATGTTGTATCTCCGTCAATTTCTCGAATAATTTTTTTAAAAATTTGGTCAGAGCATTCTTAACAAGTACATCAATCACAAAATGAAATATATATATATATATTTTTTTACAGTGGTGCCTTAAAGCCTTGTTTAGAATTTGATCAAGGAAACATGGAGGCGTTTGGGGGCCCCCCAAGACCGGGGGCCCGGGGCGGACCACCCCCCCCCGCCCCCCCCCTTAGTCCGCCACTGGGATTCCATCGACAGCTAGGTGTCCCATAATTACTTATTGTTATTATTTTTGTTATTTTATTATGCGAAACATGTTTACTTTTACAATTCTACAACATAATAAAATATAATATTTCAATCACTCTCCTAATAAAGCAGATGCTTTTGCTTAGGAGAGGACAACTATATAGCAAAATCATAATATCTTAACAGTAAGAAAAGTATTTTTATCTGATTTTTTTGTAATTGTCATAGTTTTACTCCGGTCTTATTATAGGGGTATTTTATTGAATAATTTTATACCCTTAGGGGACGGCAGGGTAATCACGAACGCTGGGTAATCTCGAACCCAGTAATTTCACTATGTTAGAAAGAGATGGCAACATATTATTCATCGCCATCTCTAGTGCCAGGCGGACAGTGGAGCGCTACAGATATACACAACGTTAAGAGGGTAGCAGGACAATCGATTTTGTCGAAATTCGCTATAATAGTTTGATTTTTGGTCGCTTGTGTCGCCCTCATCGCACTTTAAGTCAATTCTGCCAAAATTTATTGTAAATGGTTACTAAAAATGGATTTGATACTAGTATCCGCTCGTAAAAATCCGAAGTTACACGATCATTCCCGACCACAAATTAAATATAGGCAAACATCTTGGCTGACAACTTGGTCGTTTTCGTTTGTCGCTGGATTTCTATTTTTCCCCATAACGTGGGGAAATTTCTCTCGAGATTCCCTATTTCGAAGAATTAATTAAAAAAATATTATTTGAACACCTTTTTAAAGACTTACGGAAATTCACGATTCAAGAAGTATAATTTTAGAAGTAAGTCGTGAGTTGTTTATGGGGTTTAACGCTACGTTATATATATATATTTTTTTTAATTTAAAAAATATCAACGACATAAGTTAACCAAGTTCTATAAAAAATGGTATGTTCTCAATATGAAAAATATTAGAGACATATTGATTTATTTTACATGTGAATCGATATTCCCATATTTTACAAGTAAACTAATTTTCCATAAATACGGGAATTTTTTCGGCCAACTGTCAACCCAGAACAACACCTGCATGTTGAACACTCAACAAGCCTCGCGATGAATTCTGCGGAGGCCAGTTGAATAGTCCCCAGGGCGTCACAACATGGAAATATAAAACGATTGAAAAATATAATTGTTTATTTAAAAGTTAAATTTGTTCACATTAAGTAGTCGTTATATATATTTTATTATCAACATTGTTATTATTTCCTATGAAATAAAGGTATTCTGCTGTGTAAGCTGTATAATAATGACTTATTATATCACACTATCATCATCACTATATCATCTTAAAGAATGCTGTGTGGGGATTTTTTTAAGGAAAAAAAGGAGAGGAACTTCTGGGAAGGAAAAAGGTATTAGGGGTAGGTAGGAATCTGGGGGTCAGTGTATCCAGGCGTAACAAACGTATGAATCCATCCCTTTGACCGCGGTGCAAGGCGATGGGTCGAGAGATTCACAGTATGGAAGATCTAGTATCTAGGATGAACGAAGTATGTATGAAGAATTAGTTAGCGATGAATGTAAGTAAGTCTAAAGTCATGGTATTTGAAAGAGAGAATACGAAAACAATGTGCAACATAGTTGTGAATGATGAATACTTGGAGCAGGTGGATGAGTTTGTGTATTTGGGAAGTGTGTTTACGAGAGATGGGAAGGCTTATAGACATATTGAAAGAGGGGTGAATGCAGGTAACTCTATTGATGGAGTACTGGTACCTACCCTGATGTATGGAACTGGCAGAGAAGGATGAAAGTTGACTGAATGCTGTAGAATGAGATCCCTGAGGAGCATGTGAGGTAAAACCATGTATTATCGTGTGAGAAACGTGGAGATGCGCATACTGACGTAAACTTAATGAGTAAGATTAAGAAAGGAACGCTCCGATGGTTTAGGCATGTAGAGCAAATGAACGAGGAAAGGAGTGTAAGGATAATATAAAACGAAAATTTTAGTGGTAGAAGAAGTCGGGGACGCCCAAGAAAGACATGGCACGACCAAGTGGATAAGATACTTGAGTCGGACCATGTCAAGAGTCAGAATAATAGAAAAGAATGCATGAGACGACGTATGAATGTGAACGTGGCAAGGAGTGTGTACCAAGACCGAGTTGATTAGCGGTCCATCCTCTCTGCCTACCCCTGCGGAAAACGGCGTCAGTAATGTTAGTAAAGTTAGTTAAATTACGAATAATAACAATTATCCATTTATTTGCACAGCCCTATTTCACGTGAAACTTGACACTCGCTTTTAAATAATATAATAATTTAAATGAAGAATGAAATACATACCTACTTCGAAAAAGTAAGACGTAACGGAAATTTATTTATTATAAACGCACTGATGGGGTTTTACAAAGTGTATAATATTTACATGGTTTATATGAGAAATCGTTAAATATTATACAGTTAGGTACAGTTCTGAATATCAACTAGGTATTTAAAAATAATAATTGGATTATTTGTATAATGCCGTATTAGTGAAAAATCACCCCTAGGGCGCTGATTCACTTGATCGTGCCATTTGACGGCCGGCGTAGCGCAGCGGTAAGACGCTTAACTCGCACACCGAAGGTCGCGGGATCGAATCCCGGCGTGGCAAATAAATTTTATTTGATTAATTTTTGTTATTTCACAATTTATTCATTTAAAAATAATATATATAAATATATATATATATTGACCTCTTCTCGTAATATGCTGATCCAGTAAGAAGTTATTTGACAGTGTTGATCCACCTTTAACACCGAATAACTTGGCTTTAATGGATTACTTCTGTATGAATTTGCAACAACGTTACATTAAATAGCAAGGTTGCCAGTTTCCCAGTAAAAGTAAACGAAATACTACACATATAATTTTCGATATTTGTATGGAAATCATACGCTTCGTAACTGTTGATCCGCCCAAATCACCATGCGTTGATGATCCGCCCAAATTGCCATGCGTTGTTGATCCACATAATCGTATATCTTATGTACCTATATGTGCTTTTACTATAAAATTGTTGATCTGACCATGACCAATCAGAATGGCGTTCAAGATGGCGTTATGAACGAAACCTTCTGATTGGTCATAAAAAACATTTACCTATATCTGGTTTTACTGTTCATTGGTTGAGCCGATATGGAAGTTGTAAAACGTAATACAACGGCACTTGGTGGAAAAATATATCTAATACTTCAGATAAATTTTTAAAACGGTTATGAAGAATACATATTTTTATACATTCTGCATAACCTAACTTATATTGTATCTTTTGTTTTGAGTAATGCATTTTGCTGTATGTGTTTTATAAAATTATAATATTATACCTTTACGTTCTTATTTCAATTCTAATGTTTTTTTATATTAGATTTAATTTTGATTTTGATTTTTTTTTTTGATTTTGATTTTGGTTTTGATTTTGATTTTTAATTTTGGTTTTAATTTTGACTTTGATTTTGATTTAGATTTTGATTTTTACTTTTGATTTTGACTTTTGATTTTGATTTTGACTTCGATTTCGATTTTGACTTTTGATTTTCATTTTGATTTTGGTTTTTGATTTTGATTTTGATTTTGATTTTATCTTTGACTTTTGAATTTTGATTTTGATTTTGATTTTGATTTCGATTTTGATTTTGATTTTGATTTCGATTTCGATTACGATTACGATTTCGATTTCGATTTCGATTTCGATTTCGATTTTGTTTTTGTTTTCGTTTCCGTTTCTAAGACCCGCACAAACCTCACCCCATGAACCTGAGCACCCCGGCTAAGTCACCAAACATAGCGAACCATTTAAGGTATACCTAAATTTTGGGAGGCGGGTATGGTTACCACCGCCCCGGAAACCATTTTTTGGCTAATCAACACCTCTGTCATATGTCACTCCAAGTGGTTCGTTAAGGAGTGAGATTTGTCTAGGTCCGTGCGGCGAACGCGTTTGCTCACCTACTGCGAGGCAAGCCGGATCAGGAGAGACTGGTAGAGGGACATTTTTTTTTCATTAGCTTCACACAGGAAGGAGGCCCTGAGGAAAATAATTCCCTTCAGGGCCTATGTAATCTTTGGGGACGCTGTGTGGAAGGTATTTTTAGGAAAAGAAGGAGAGGAAGTTCTGGGGAGGAAAAGGGTAGTATGTGTGGGTAGGAATCTGGGGATCAGTGTGTCCAGGAGTGACGGACGTATGAATCCATCCCTCCCATTGCGGTGCATGGCAAGTTCCGATATAGTACGGCTCAAGAAGTCGAAGGGACCCCCTCAACCATTCTCTCCCTATCCGGATTGGCATGCAGATAGTGGGCCGACGCGTCCGCCGCCAAAACCCGTACAAACCTCATCCCATGAACTCGGGCACCCCGGCTAAGTCACTAAAGGTAGCGAACCATTTAACCTAGACTTATAGTTTGGGAGCCAGGTATGTGTACCGCCGCCCCGGGAACCATTTATTGGATAACCAACTAGTCATACGTCATCCCAATTACTTTTTGTGACTTAGCAGGGCTGCTCGGGTTCAAGGGATGAGATTTGTCTAGGTCTTTGCGGCGAACGGGTTTGCCCACCTACTGCGTTACGGACCGGATCGGGAGAGACTGGTTGAGGGAGACATTTTTTTCTTACACACAGGAAGCCCTGAAGAAAATAAATCCCCTCAAGGCCTATGTCATCTTTAGGGATGCAGTATGGAGCGTATTTTAGGAAAGGAAGAAGAGGATGTTAAGGGAAGTAATGGGGTAGTAAGTGGGTAGGAATCTGGGCGTCAGTGTGTCTAGGAGTGACGGACGTGTGAATCCATCCCTCCCATTTCGGTGCAAGGCGATGTTCCGAAAGATTCCATGTCAACTTAGAAATAAACCAACTCATAATTCATAATTAACGTTCCGAAAGGCGAGAAAGTACGGCTGAAGAACATCTAATCTAGCACACTAAAATATAAAGAGGAAAGATTTGATTCTTTGTGTGTTTGTTTGCATTGAATAGGCTCCGAAACTACTGAACCGATTTGAAAAATTCTTTCATTGTTAGGAAGCTACACTATCTTCGGGTGACATAGGCTAAATAATATTTAAAAAAAAAATAGGGATACTTACTAAAACTTCAATAATGTAACCCAAGGTGTAAAAAAAATGCCTAAAATATTCTTTACATCGCGTGCGCTGCGAAAACTATTATAGATAGAATAAAATAATGTACAACGACTTTGCAGAACACATCATTATTTACAAAAAAGGTCGCGACAGCGTATGTCTAACTATTATAGTTATGCCACAATAAGTGTTATTTTATTTTAAAAATTTAATTTTAATGTCGCCGCTAGAAAAAGCTCTTTATTTGTATCTTGGTATTAATCCTTATCAAAATAAATTACTTCATATTCAATATTGTTTCAATATCTGTATTCAACTTTTTGAATTATTAAAATCGGACAATTCATTAGAAAGATATGATGAGTTTAAAATGTAAGTAAAAGTGTTCGTGCTGCCTTGTTGTGAGAAAAATTATCACGCACTATAATGTTGAAACTTTCGTGTTGTTTTTGCACGTTCAATCGCAGTCAGTTTGTACAAGATATTCAAATACAAAAGAGATGTGCTACCGAAAATGTTTAATGGTAGGTAAATTAAAAGTTAAATATATTTCATGTTAAGTAATTTTATTAATTTTTTATAGTAAAGAGACTCAGCTGCTCCCGTCAGGAGCCAGTGAAACTATGGCATCCCCAATTGTATGTTATGAGGCTGAATATAGTGGGGAGGGGAAGGAGAAAGGAAAGAGGAAGGTAGGAAAGTACCTGGCTATTCAGATCTAGTCAATAAAGGTCGCGTTTTATAAAGGACAAAAACTTTTTAACAGCCTGCCGAATGCCGTTAAGGAAGCCTCAAGTCTTAGCACTTTTCGTAGGATGTGTGCATTATATGTGAAGAATGTTTTTTGATTCATAAAAATCGTACCAATATTATTGTCATATCTGTTTCCTCAAAACGTATTTTTATTTATGTAATCTTTTCTTTTTTTCCTCTTAAAATGTATTTTAAAAATGTAACTGTATCAATTGTATTTGTTTATATTTTCTTACTAGATGTATGAAAAAATTTTTGCATGCATCTAAATAAATATTCAAAAACAAACAAACAAAATAAACACGGCTAACGCCATTTCAAACAATGTTTCAATTCTGAATGGTGGTCTTACACGAGGGCGATACTGAGAGTATTTTTCACTCTGGAACGTATATTATTTTAAATGAATAAATTGTGATAGATCACGCGATCTTCAGTGTAGTCAAGAACATTACCTCTAGACTACGCCGGTCGTCACTACAGGAAGCAACCTTATTTCCAATGAAACAATAAAAATGAAGAGAATCTGTAAACAACATAATAATTGTAAATGCAGCTATTCATATTATGCATATTCTTATTATTATTATGCTGCATTTGTTCCTATAATTCCTATAAATGGTTCCCGGGGCGGCGGTACCACACCCACCTTCCAAATTGTAATAATTTTTCATGTTAAAATTCCAGACCATAGGTACCTACCTACCTATTTGATTTTGATTTTGATTTCGATTACGATTACGATTAGGATTTCGATTTTGTTTATGTTTTCGTTTCCGTTTCTAAGACCCGCACAAACCTTACCCCATGAACCTGAGCACCCCGGCTAAGTCACCAAACATAGCGAACCATTTAAGGTATACCTAAATTTTGGGAGGCGGGTATGGTTACCACCGCCCCGGAAACCATTTTTTGGCTAATCAACACCTCTGTCATATGTCACTCCAAGTGGTTCGTTAAGGAGTGAGATTTGTCTAGGTCCGTGCGGCGAACGCGTTTGCTCACCTACTGCGAGGCAAGCCGGATCAGGAGAGACTGGTAGAGGGACATTTTTTTTTTCATTAGCTTCACACAGGAAGGAGGCCCTGAGGAAAATAATTCCCTTCAGGGCCTATGTAATCTTTGGGGACGCTGTGTGGAAGGTATTTTTAGGAAAAGAAGGAGAGGAAGTTCTGGGGAGGAAAAGGGTAGTATGTGTGGGTAGGAATCTGGGGATCAGTGTGTCCAGGAGTGACGGACGTATGAATCCATCCCTCCCATTGCGGTGCATGGCAAGTTCCGATATAGTACGGCTCAAGAAGTCGAAGGGACCCCCTCAACCATTCTCTCCCTATCCGGATTGGCATGCAGAGAGTGGGCCGACGCGTCCGCCGCCAAAACCCGTACAAACCTCAGCCCATGAACCCGGGCACCCCGGCTAAGTCACTAAAGGTAGCGAACCATTTAACCTAGACTTATAGTTTGGGAGCCAGGTATGTGTACCGCCGCCCCGGGAACCATTTATTGGATAACCAACTCGTCATACGTCATCCCAATTACTTTTTGTGACTTAGCAGGGTTGCTCGGGTTCAAGGGATGAGATTTGTCTAGGTTTTTGCGGCGAACGGGTTTGCCCACCTACTGCGTTACGGACCGGATCGGGAGAGACTGGTTGAGGGAGACCTTTTTTTCTTACACACAGGAAGCCCTGAAGAAAATAAATCCCCTCAAGGCCTATGTCATCTTTAGGGATGCAGTGTGGAGCGTATTTTAGGAAAGGAAGAAGAGGATGTTCAGGGAAGGAATGGGGTAGTAAGTGTGGGTAGGAATCTGGGCGTCAGTGTGTCTAGGAGTGACGGACGTGTGAATCCATCCCTCCCATTTCGGTGCAAGGCGATGTTCCGAAAGATTCCATGTCAACTCAGAAATAAACCAACTCATAATTCAGCACACTAAAATATAAAGAGGAAAGATTTGATTCTTTGTGTGTTTGTTTGCATTGAATAGGCTCCGAAACTACTGAACCGATTTGAAAAATTCTTTCATTGTTAGGAAGCTACACTATCTTCGGGTGACATAGGCTAAATAATATTTTCAAAAAAAATAGGGATACTTACTAAAACTTCAATAATGTAACCCAAGGTGTAAAAAAAATGCCTAAAATATTCTTTACATCGCGTGCGCTGCGAAAACTATTATAGATAGAATAAAACAATGTACTACGACTTTGCAGAACACATCATTATTTACAAAAAAGGTCGCGACAGCGTATGTCTAACTATTATAGTTATGCCACAATAAGTGTTATTTTATTTTAAAAATTTAATTTTAATGTCGCCGCTAGAAAAAGCTCTTTATTTGTATCTTGGTATTAATCCTTATCAAAATAAATTATTTCATATTCAATATTGTTTCAATATCTGTATTCAACTTTTTGAATTATTAAAATCGGACAATTCATTAGAAAGATACGATGAGTTTAAAATGTAAGTAAAAGTGTTCGTGCTGCCTTGTTGTGAGAAAAATTATCACGCACTATAATGTTGAAACTTTCGTGTTGTTTTTGCACGTTCAATCGCAGTCAGTTTGTACAAGATATTCAAACACAAAAGAGATATGCTACCGAAAATGTTTAATAGTAGGTAAATAAAAAGTAAAATATATTTCATGTTAAGTAATTTTATTTGTTTTTTATAGTAAAGAGTCTCAGCTGCTCCCGTCTGGAGCCAGTGAGACTATGGCATCCCCAATTGGGGTATGTTACGAGGCTGAAGATAGTGGGGAGGGGAAGGAGATAGGAAAGAGGAAGGTGGGAAAGTACCTGGCTATTCAGATGTAGTCAACAAACACAGCTTACGCCATTTCAAGCAATGTTTCAATTCTGAATGGTGGTCTTACTTACACTATGGCGATACTGAGAGTATTTTTCACTCTGGAACGTGCCGCAAATATATATATTTTTTTATTACATTAACTCCACACAGGAGGCCCTAAGGAAAATAATTTCCCTCAGGGCCTATGTCATCTTTGAGGACGCTGTGTGGAGGGTCTTTTTGAGAAAAGGAAGGAGTGAACATGGGTCTTGAAGAGACCCATGTTGTAGGAGGGAGGAAACACAGAGGCTGGTAAATCGTTCCACATCCGAGCTGTTGAACTCAAGAACGAGTCGTAAAAACGACCCGTTCTCACGTGACTAATGTCAACCGTGTACAAATGTTGGGCGCGTGTTTGGCGTGTTTCCCGACTATGCACCGGTGCCGAGGGGATCAACGACGCTAGTTCCTCGGAGCATTTTCCATTGTAATACCTGTAGAACAAGGACAGCATTCCCACCTGACGCCTGTGCTCTAAGGATTGCAATCCGTCTGTTAAGATGGGAGAATCTATCAAACGGACCGCCCGTTTCTGCACAGAGTCAAGGGTTTTTTTTTAAGGTATTTTGGAGCTCCAGACCAGAGGTGGCTGCCAAATTCAACCGTGGGGCGCACTTGCGATTTATACAGGGTTAGCAGTTGTGTACTATTAAAGTATCTGCGGGCCCTGTACAGTACGCACAGTATATATACTATGCATTTATTATTTTAAATTAATAAATTGTGATAAACCACGCGAACTTCGGTGTACGAGTGAAGAGCATTACCTCCAAGGGCGGCTGGTCGCACAGTGCGCTCGTGTGCAGCACTGGCAAAATATAATGCCTAAATTTACTTTATTTACTTACTAAAGACTAAAAAATCTCTAATTTAATTTATCTAATTTAAATCTATCAAATCTCTAATTTAATCATTTCAAAATATTAGTAATATAATGCTACGAATATTATCAGAGAGAACGGTTTTAATCTCCCATAGCGCGGCCGCCGAGCGGCCTCGTATCGGGATATTTAAAACATCGAAAGCCCGTCGATTTCGCTATTTGCACCAGAATTTGGCTTGGATTCGCGTGCCACCGGCCCAACATAATCCGATCCTTGCCGAAGTTTACCGATTGACCATGAACTATGGACCCGAGGTGACACGAATACAATCGATTTTCGGCGAAGATCGTAGATCGTTTGCGTCTTGCGGCGCGCGTTATATTGACCCGTCACGTGATAATTGTCATTGTTTTTTTTTTTTTTGTATTGATTATGTTAAATACTAATAACATAATTTGTTAATATATAATTTTATTACCAAAATGAGTGCAACCAGTGTTGAATATACATATAAGAGGGATTAACAGTTTGTTTGAAAATAAATTAATAATAAAAAATTACTAATTTAATTTTTTTGTCATAAGTACGTACGGATTGTCAGTGAACCACCACATTCTCAGGGCAGCGGCCGCCACTGATTACATCTAGACTACGCCGGTCGTCACTACAGGAAGCAACCTTATTTCCAATGAAACAATAAAAATGAAGAAAATCTGTAAACAACATAATAAGAATAACTGCATTTGTAAATGCAGCTATTCATATTATGCATATTCTTATTTTTATGCTGCATTTGTTCCTAAAATTCCTATAAATGGTTCCCGGGGCAGCGGTACCACTCTCACCTTCCAAATTGTAATAATTTTTCATGTTAAAATTCCAGACCATAGGTACCTACCTACCTATGGTAATCAATCTGATAAGTAAAATATATTATATATTATTTTATATGAATAAATTGAGAAATAACACAAATTAACCAAGAAAAATTTATTTGCCACGCCGGGTTTCGATCCCGTGACCTTCGGTGGTTGAGTTTTTGCTGTACTACGCCGGCCGTCATGGCGATAATGAAACCTTTTAGATTCACTTTTTAAGCAATGTAAGTTATTTAATTATAATTATTTACGTGGGGTCGAGAGAGTCCGGCTGGAGAGGTCTAGATTATGTCTGCCTCAAGCAGCCTCTCCCGATCCGGACTGCCACGCAGTAGGTGAGGAAAAGCATTCGCCACAAAGACCTAGACAAACCTCACTCCAAGAACCTGAGCACCCCTGTTAATTCACCAAACGTTGTGAACCACTTAGGGAGACCTATGGCAGAGGAGTTCGTTATCCAATAAATGGTTCCCGGTGCGGCGGTACCCGTACCCGCCTGCCAAACTGTAGGTCTAGGTTAAGTAGTTCGCTAAGCTTAGTGACTTAGCTGGGGTACCCGGGTTTATGGGTTGAGGTTTGTGCAGGTTATGGCGGCGGACGCGTGTGCCCACCATCTGGCAGGCCGGATCGGGAGAGAATGGTTAAGGGAGTCTCTTCAAAAAGATATCCCCAAAGATAACACAAGCCCTGATGGGAATTATTTTCCTCGGGGCTTCCTGTGTGGAGCTTATGTCAATGAGCTAAAATAATAGCTATATTTTTTATTCTTCTTTATTTTTTTTTCTTTGATGAGGAAGGTATACCTAAATTTTGGGAGTCAGGTATGGTTACCACCGCCCCGGGAACCATTTTTTGGCTAATCAACACCTCTGCCATACGTTACTCCAAGTGGTTCGTTAAGGAGTGAGATTTGTCTAGGTCCGTGCGGCGAACGCTTTTGCTCACCTACTGCGAGGCAAGCCGGATCAGGAGAGACTGGTAGAGGTATTTTTTTTTCATTAGCTCCACACAGGAAGGAGGCCCGAAGGAAAATAATTCCCCTCACAGGGCCTATGTAATCTTTGGGGACGCTGTGTGGAAGGTATTTTTTGGAAAGGAAGTAGAGGAAGTTCTGGGGAGGACAAGGGTAGTATGTGTGGGTAGGAATCTGGGGATCAGTGTGTCCAGGAGTGACGGACGTATGAATCCATCCCTCCCGTTTCGGTGCAAGGCGATGTTCCGAAAGGTTCCATGTCAACTCAGAAATAAACCAACTCATAATAACTCAGAACCTCCTCAGAAAGGTCATTAAAAGCTATGAAAATATTATTTTAAAAAAGCCGGTAACCCTAACCTAACTTCCTATTCAACCTATGTTTTCTCAGTATGTTTCATTATGAGTTTTCTGGTCACCGTTTCGAAAGGCGATCATTCTAATCTAACACACTTCTACTATTAAACACTTTTTGTGGTATAACTATAATAGTTAGACATATGCTGTCACGACACTTTTTGTAAATAAAGATGTTTTCTGCAAAGCCGTACTACATTATTTTATTCTATTGTTAATAGTTTTCGCAGCGCACGCGATGTAAAGAATATTTTAGGTATTTTTTTTACACCTTGGGCTACATTATTGGAGTTTTAGTAACGATTCCTAATTTTTTTTAAATATAATATAGCCTATGTCAACCGGGGATAGTGTAGCTTCCTAACAATGAAAGAATTTTTCACATCGGTTCATTAGTTTCGGAGCCTATTCAATGCAAACAAACAAACAATCAAATCTTTCCTCTTTAAATAGTTTTAGATTGGTTCCATGCAAACTCAGAAAGAAACCAACTCATAATTCAGGTCATTAAAAGCTATGAAAACATAATTTTAATATAGCCGGTAACCCTAACCTAGCTTAACCTATTTAACAAAGGTTTTTATATATTTTTATTACCACTCTTAATGACCTTTCTGATTTGCTTCTGAGTTGGTTTCTTTCTGAGTTGCCTGGTCACCGTTAGATTATATGTTAGATGTCAGATTAGATAGTTAGACCGGATCGGGAGAGAATGGTTGAGGGAGTCCCTTCGACTTCTACAGACGTACCCTCTAGGAATATCGCCTTGCACCGAAATGGGAGGGATGGATTCACATGTCCCTCACTCCTAGACACACTGACCGCCAGATTCCTACTCACACCTACCACCAGGCGCGGCCCGTCCTACAGTGCACTCGTGCGCCGAACCGCCAACAAAATTGAACAACATTTTGCAGCTCATCGTATTCCTACATAATATTTTTAATTATAAAATTGTGCAAATGAAATTGGTAGAGAATAGTTATAGGGGCCTAAAGCATTGCTTCCCGCGCGCACTTTATATCGGCTCGGAACAGTAGGAACCGAGTGCCGGCTGTCCGTGCGGCATGCGGATGACGGAAATGTCCGAAGAAATGGTTCCAGCGAAATGACTATTCTTAAGTCGGGTTTAAATAAGACAGTAATTGTGTTTTGGTCTTGTAAAATGAAACATTGAGTCAACGGGTCATTGTGTGCGATATTATCTTGATCGAGAGGGAACCGATTTGACATTGTCATTATTAGTTTTTGTGACCTTTTGTTTGTGTGAATGCGCTACAAATAGAAACGTTTACGCTATGTTGTTATTGTGTTATTATTCATTTTGTAGGCGGTTGGCGGTGGCAAAACAATGATTGAGTCGAAACAATTAAATTATAATTATTTAACCGGTTAAATTTGTTTTATGGGGCTAACAGTCTTAGCTATAATAGATAAAAGATCATTTAGTTTTGGCCTATTTCAGCATATCGCTCGCTATACATTTTGCCTACGTCAGCCGCCTACTATATATATTATAGAAATATTCTGATATCGCTGTTTATATATATAAATAAATTTCCTTGCCTTTTTAAAATTAGTGATGTAATAATAAATATAGACTATAATAAAATATATATGAACCATGAAAATAAAAGCAGAATTATGGCCAATGGCCCGCCAAAACTACATTTAATTATCAACCAAGATAGTACCTAAATCTGCAAAGAAAACTTTGAAATGAATACTTTGTATAGCGTCGTTTTTTGTGAATAATCACCTCAAGGGCACTGTACGAGTTATGAGTTACTAGGCTGTCTAATTTTATTTTTATTTTACCTACTTTTATTTTACGTTTTTGATAAATTACTCGGTGAACCATCAAAAATTTAAGGCACCGGCCGCGTCTGCCTACCACCCCTTTCCTTCCCTGAACATCATCTTCTTCCTTACCCAAAAATACGCTCCACACAGTATCCCCAAAGATGACATAGGCCCTGAGGGGAATTATTTTCTTCAGGGCTTCCTGTGTGGAGCTAAAAAAAAGGTCTCCCTCAAACAGTCTCTCCCAATCCGGCTTGCCACGCAGTAAGTGGGCGCGTTCGCCGCACGGACCTAGACAAATCACACTCCTTGATCCGGGCACTCCTGCTAAGTCACGAAAAGTAGCGAACCACTTGCAGTGACATATGACAGAGGTGTTGATTACCCAAAAATGGTTCCCGGGGCGGTGGTAATCATACCCGCCTCCCAAAATTAAGGTATACCTTAAGTGGTTCGCTATGTTTGGTGACTTAACCGGGGTGCCCAGGTTCATGGGGTGAGGTTTGTGCGGGTCTTAGAAGCGGAAACGAAAACAAAATCAAAATCAAAATCAAAATCAAAATCGAAATTGAAATCGAAATCGAAATCAAAATCGAAATCGAAATCGAAATCAAAAATCAAAATCAAAATCAAAAACAAAATCAAAAATCAAAATCAATATCTAAATCTCAAACCAAAACCAAAATCAAAATCAAAATCAAAGTCAAAATCATAATTAAAATCTCAAACCAAAACCAAAATCAAAATCAAAATCAAAATCGAAATCCAAACCAAAATCAAAATCAAAATTAAAATCTAAAACCAAAACCAAAATCTCAAATCAAAACCAAAATCAAAATCAATATCTCAACTATCAAATAAAAATTACCTCCGCACGCCACAATTCGAACTGGCGACTTCCGAATTCGTAGTCAAGATCGTAATGCTCCTCAATATCGTTGAATTATACATTTTAATCAAAATAATATTTACTTGCGCACGCAACAATTTGTTCTTGCGACTTCCGAATTCGTATTGATCGTAATGCAATTTGTTCTTGCGACTTCCGAATTCGTAGAGATGGTTATGCAATGCATTATCGGGGAATCATACGTATTTGTCAAAAGAAAATTTACTTGGCCACGCCACAATTCGAACTTGCGACTTCCGAATTCGTAGTCAAGATCGTAATGCAACGCATTGTCGAGGAATTATATCAAAATAAAAATTACTTGCGCACGCCACAATTCGAACTTGCGACTTCCAAATTCGTAGCCAAGATAGTAAGGCAACGCATTATCGAGGAATTATACGTATTTATCAAAATAAAATTTACTGGCGCATGCCATTTAAACTTGCGACATCCGAATTCGTAGTCAAGATCGCACTGCACTGCATTATTGTTGTATTATACAAACGTTTTAAATAAAAATTACCTCTGCACGCCACAATTCGAACTTGCGACTCCCGAATTCGTAGTCAAGGTCGCAATGCCCCTTAGATATCGTTGAATTATACATTTAAATCAAAATAATATTTACTTGCGCACGCCACAATTTGTTCTTGCGACTTCCGAATTCGTATTGATCGTAATGCAATTTGTTCTTGCGACTTCCGAATTCGTAGAGATCGTAATGCAATGCATTATCGAGGAATCATATGTATTCCCCGATAATGCATTGCATCCCCAAAGAAGACAAAGGCCTTGACGGGATTTATTTTCTTCAGGGCTTCCTGTGTGGAGCTAATGTAAGAAAAATAAGGTCTCCCTCAACCAGTCTCTCCCAATCCGGTCCGTAATGCAGTAGGTGGGCAAACCCGTTCACCGCAAAGACCTAGACAAATCTCATCCCTTGAACCCGAGCAGCCCTGCTAAGTCACAAAAAATCAGTCTCTCCCAATCCGGCTTGCCACGCAGTAGGTCAGCGAACGCGTTCGCCGCACGGACCTAGACAAATCTCACTCCTTGAACCGGGCACTCCTGCTAAGTCACGAATGTCACTGCAAAGTGACATATGACAGAGGTGTTGATTACCCAAAAATGGTTCCCGGGGCGGTGGTAATCATACCCGCCTCCCAAAATTAAGGTATACCTTAAGTGGTTCGCTATGTTTGGTGACTTAACCGGGGTGCCCAGGTTCATGGGGTGAGGTTTGTGCGGGTCTTAGAAGCGGAAACGAAAACAAAATCAAAATCAAAATCAAAATCGAAATTGAAATCGAAATCGAAATCAAAATCGAAATCGAAATCGAAATCAAAAATCAAAATCAAAATCAAAATCAAAAACAAAATCAAAAATCAAAATCAAAATCTAAATCTCAAACCAAAACCAAAATCAAAATCAAAGTCAAAATCATAATTAAAATCTCAAACCAAAACCAAAATCAAAATCAAAATCGAAATCCAAACCAAAATCAAAATCAAAATTAAAATCTAAAACCAAAACCAAAATCTCAAATCAAAACCAAAATCAAAATCAATATCTCAAACCAAAATCAAAATTAAAATCTCAAAACAAAATCAAAATCAAAAAAAATCGAAATCAAAATCAAAAACAAAATCAAAATAAAAATTAAATCTTAAACCAAAATACATTAAAAAAGAAATGAAATAGAACGACTTGAAATAAGAACGTACAGGTACCTACTAAAAGAAGCTGAAAAGTACGACAGACGGGCACCTTTGTTGGCGGTCAAAACTTGGCATTTATATGGATCAACAAAAAAAAACGTGTAAAATGTATAAGACACCGAACAATGGGCGTGGCTTACAGCTAAATCTTGATGGTATAAATTGATCCACATGGATCAGGATGTGTATGCCAGCTTGTGTAATGGATCAGCATATCCGGATGGATCAACACGTCCGAACGGATCAACTTAAAACTGGTGTACCGTCGCGCAAGATCAACGTTTTACGAGAGGAGATAAATATATATATATATATATATATATATATATATATATATATAAAGTTTATTTTCGGCACGTTCCAGAGTGGAAGATACTCGCTATATCGCCCTGGTGTAAGACACCATTCAGAATGGAAATGTTGCTTGAAATGGCATTACTGGCATTAGCCGTGTTTGGTGACCAGATCTGAATAGCCAGGTACTTCCCCACCTTCCACTTCCCTATCTCCTTCCCCTCCCCACTACCCTCAGCATCACAACTCACAACATACCCCAATTGGGGATGCCATAGTCTCACTGGCTTCAGACGGGAGCAGTTGGGACTCTTGTGTGGTATTCATGTAAAAATAAAATCCTCCTCCCGACTTCTTCTACTAAACACGTTCACCTCGTTCCTTCTCATCACACTCTTTTCTTCATTCATCTGCTCTATAATGCATTCATAATTAAAGAAACTAAGTAAAAATTGTCAAAAGGAATAAAACTTCCGAATAATAAAAGCTAATTCTAGTTTCATATATTATTGTTTACCAGTAATGGCAGTTTTGCCTACCAAAGTCATCGCCAAATCAACAATTGTTGCCGGTACCCATATAATTAAAATCAGTAAAAATAACTAGCAGAACTTAATTAACAGTAATTGATTTCAATGATAACATTAAATTTTTTTTTCGAAAACCCACATATAAAAATAAACATAAAAGCAGTTAAAGATTGATTCGTAAAACCGAGTGATCACTGTATTCATACCGATATTATTTTTTGCACACAAACAAGGCAACATGTAGGAAGGTACAAGTATATGACCGTCCGTGTCCTTGCCACTATCGTTTTAGAATATCTTTTTGACACGCTTCATTTACTTTACCCGTTCTAATTCGGCGGTGGAATTTCTTCCTTCCAGAGCATACGTATTCTATACAAGAACCAACACCTGCATATATTCTCAATACTAGTTTACAGAACAGAGCGTCGCGAAACGACTTCTTGTGGCGACTGACAATCGCGGAATGAAGAGCAGTTTAAAATGCGATCGTTTTTTATCTGTTTTGTGTACAGTTAAAAATTGAATATTACCAAATAAATCATAAAATTATTTTTATTTTTTTATTAGTTTGGATTGTTTAAATATTGTTTTAATACACAATTATTTTTTTTTTCAAATACTTGTTTTTTAATACATAAAATCGATTTCAAAGTACAATGATTTACGTAGTTTTTAAAAATAGTTTTACATCACTATTTAAGCATTTTATAAAAAAATATGAATGTAGTGGTATAGGTTGATATGTGTCCTATAACACTATATTTTTCAATATTTTTTTTCTTTTCGTATATGACGACAGATGGAAAACATTCAGCGGTACAATGACGATTTTTTGAAAACTGATCTTTTATAAACAGTCACAAAGTAAGGAAAGATATTTTTTTTAATATTTAATTTTAGCTTGTGGCATAGAAAATACATGTATCTAATAAAATATAATAACAATTTTTTTTTTGAGATGCTGTTATCGACACAGATGACTTCGAAAATACGAAAAAATACGCAAAAATACGAAAAAAACATTAAATATTGAAAAATCCCTCGTGGGCTCTTAAAGGTATGAATAATTACAATATGTCGTTTTTTTCGTTGCAATTTTTCCATAAATGAATTTATCGGTGAAATTAATTATAGTGCCAAAATATAAATACTATATAGGCATAGATGGTTAGTAGTATAAGATTTTATCACGATTATCAGATGCGGCCGAGCTAAACATAACCTAAAGTTATAAATCATTGTTTTATTTTGAAGGGTATTGGCGAACGAATTGAGTGAGTCAATCTTGGCATTGCCCCACATATATAAATAATCTGTTCTTTCAATTGTTTAGCCAGTGTTGTTTTATAATAAGTATGTGTTGTGCTTGTTTTAGATGCCTCGAAACTACCAACGTAAAACGGTAACAAAATATAATGTGGAGGATCTAATAAGGGCTATTGAAAATGTTAACAGAAAAAAGTTAAGCTTAAGCAAAGCATCTACTTTATATTCGGTGCCTAAAACCAAAATATTCGACCATATGAAAAAGACGGTCATAAAACAACCAAGGTGTGATAGAAAATCCATTTTCTCGGACCTCCAAGAATTGGAACTAAAAAACCATATTATAAATTGCAGCCAAGTGTTTTACGGATTTACCATAAATATAGTTCGTAAAATTACATTTAGATTCGCAGATCAGAATAAACTTCCGCATCCTTTCAACTGAATAAAGAAAATGGCAGGAAAATATTGGTACAAGAGAGCGACCTTATGCAGAGGCACCGTAGAATTTCTTTGAGAAAACCTGAGTCTATTTCACTAAATCGCATTAATTCGTTTAATGCCTCTGAAGTACAATTGTTTCGTAACAATTTAACAACACTACAAAATAAACATAACTTTCAACAAGATAAAATATTCAATGTTGATGAAACTTGCATTACAAATCTGCAAAGGAATGCAAACATTTTAGCACCAATAGGCCAAAAACAAATAGGGAATGCGGCAAGTGGTGAAAGGGGATGTACGACAACCGTGATTTGTGCTTTTAGTGCAGCTGGTTTTTTTTTTAAAGAAAACGTATGAATGCAGTTGCTAAAAGGAGGTAATGCGAATATGATTCCTGCTTTGTCATACTTGGGATCGATTAATGAAAGTCTATTTGTTGAATGGCTCCAGCACTTCATTTTATATTCAACACTTACTTAGGATGATCGAATACTCCTAGTTTTTATCTAGCATCCAACCGAATTCGAAAACAATGAATTTCAGACACCGAGAGCCCAAAATACTTACACTCAAGCATTAATAAATCAGCCTACTGCTCAAGGTCCTCACAAGCTCTTGTAAAACCTGCTTCCAACGCACAAACTCTCCCTGCACAAGATTTTATATAACTCGTTCCTGACCTACAAGCTGCCGAAGCACAAGCTCTTGTACCTGCTCTTGAAGCACCAGC
The DNA here is from genome assembly GCA_917563855.2 of Limnephilus lunatus. Taxonomy (NCBI): domain Eukaryota; kingdom Metazoa; phylum Arthropoda; class Insecta; order Trichoptera; family Limnephilidae; genus Limnephilus; species Limnephilus lunatus. Next base: position 67,845,487 of record OU830598.1, on the reverse strand, counting down.
GTTTGTACCAGATAATGACATACAAGCCTCTGCACCTGCTCTTGATGTACCTGATCCTGAAGCACAAACTCCTGAAAAACTAGTGGCTATTGCACTATCTGACATTGTAAACTTACCTATTATTACCTACAAGACTACTAAGCGCAACATTAAAAAAAATCATTCGATTATTTTAACTAGTACACCTACCAAAGATGAACTTGAAGCAAATTATATTAAATTCGAGTGCTATGTTTGTAAAAACTGGGCACATAAAAAAATGTACAGATGGGCAATCGTCTTCATTTGGCTACCCTTGTGATCTTTGCCGCACAAACTGAACTCAAATTTAAGTTAAAGTGTGACTAATGCAGGACAGTGAGAAGCGAAGGAGGCTGCTGGTTTGCCAGGGAAATTATCATGGGGGTCACGATCCTCAACAGATGAACAGCAAAAGTACAGTCCATCTGCTAATATTTTTGAAGTCCGTAATTTTAAAACTGACAAGAGTGTTGACCTTGTTACCCTTTCACTAGTAACACTTACATTTCCAAAGGTGCTGACTGCATAATCCCTAGTATAAAGTACAAAGGAGGTTTCTTAGTTGTTTATATATAAATTGAGACAACCCGTAAAATAAACGATACCTACCTGCTACAAAATAAATGTCTTATCTTATCATTTTCATAGACTGCCCTTAAATGTTAAGTTAAATCTATTCGATTCAATCATCTTTCTATTGTAACAACCATAACCATCCATCTACTGATTTTGATTAATTTGTGTTATTTCACAATTTATTTATTTAAAATAATATATAGTATATTTGCGGCACTTTCCAGAGTGGAAGATACTCTCAGTATCGCCCTGGTGTAAGACCACCATTCAGAATTGAAACGTTGCTTGAAATGGCATTAGCCGTGTTTGGTGACCAGAACTGAATAGCCAGGTACTTCCCCACCTTCCTCTTCCCTATCTCCTTCCCCTCCTCACTACCCTCAGCCTCACAACATACCCCAATTGGGGATGCCATAGTCTCACTAGCTTCAGACGGGAGAAGTTGGGACTCTTGTGCGGTATTCATTTAAAAACAAAACAAAAAATCCACTAGTAAAAAAATCCCGATTCCCCACAACACAAACACAAACAATGTGTGTGTAACACAAAATTTCATAATGTAGACAAATTTCAGAAATCTCTAACAGAAGTGACGTGCACGATCATAAGTGATCAATTTCCGAGTATGAAATGTATCTTCTATCCTTATCCTATATTTCATTTCCTCCCCCCTTTATGAACCAATTAGATTGAAAATACAATAATCAACTTTAACACAATAATCTTTTTGGGTTTAACTTTAATTAACTTCAACAATGTATTTTCTATCTTTGGATTATATATGGAGCTTGTTTCTTTCAAATAAATCTAATTAATTAAAAAAAACACCAATTATTCATACAACTCACCACTAGCGCGAATTCAAACATATACCTACATATAAAATAATACAAATATATGTATATATCTGATTAGTTCTGATTGTGTCTGATAAGTAGGTATTTCCTAATAAATAAATAATAATATAAATAATAATATATTATTTTACGGTGCTCCAGATTTTATGTCCAATCTTTTCCAAATGAAAGACTAAACCCTTCCACACACTTTTCCACAAATGAATATCTAGTAAATGAACGCAATGTAAGTGCACTATATAAGAATAAAACAATACAAGAACAATACGTCAATCCACCAGAAACATAATGGGAAAATATTTCACCGACTCTAGATATTTTCATATCAGAGGGTTCCGCTCTGATGAAATCCTAACTGGTCCGATAAATCCTACTGATCCCTCAATATAAATATTTAAAAAATCTTTCGTAATCCTATATGTATTTAAAATGACCGACTTTTGCATTTTTATGTACAAATTTTTTGACAAATCTAATACGCCTAAATTTTGAATGAGAGAGCTAGGTATAATGCCAGTAGCCGAAATAACAAATGGTAATATTTTTATAGTCTGAGAATGCCAAATTCTTTTAATTTCATTTCCTAAATCTGTATATTTTCTTATTTTTTCAGAAACAGTTTTCTGAATATTACAAGAATTTGGAAAAGCGACATCAATGATATAAGTTATTTTCTTAATTTTGTCATGTAAAACTATATCGGGTCTATTATGACTAATTGTTCTGTCTGTCAGAATAGTCTTATCATAATAAATTTTATCAAATTCATTTTCTAAAAATGAATTTGGTTCATATTCATAATATGGTACATTACGGCAGTCAATCAAGTTATGTTTAATTACCAAACTTTGGTGAATTAAAAATATTTTTATTTTATATTATTTATTTATTATAATTAATTTACGGTGCTCCAGATTTTATGTCCGGGTTGAATCTTTCCCAAATGAAAGACTAAACCCTTCCACACACTTTTCCACAAATGAATATCTAGTAAATTAACGCAATGTAAGTGCACTATATAAGAATAAAACAATACAAGAACAATACGTCAATCCACCAGAAACATAATGGGAAAATATTTCACCGACTCCAGATATTTTCATATCAGAGGGTTCGGCTCTGATGAAATCCTAACTGGTCCGATAAATCCTACTTATCCCTCAATACAAATATTTAAAAAATCCTTCGTAATCCTACATGTATTTAAAATGACCGACTTTTGCATTTTTATGTACAAATTTTTCGACAAATCTAATACGCCTAAATTTTGAATGAGAGAGCTAGGTATAATGCCAGTAGCCGAAATAACAAATGGTAATATTTTTATAGTCTGAGAATGCCAAATTCTTTTAATTTCATTTCCTAAATCTGTATATTTTCTTGTTTTTTCAGAAACAGTTTTCTGAATATTACAAGAATTTGGAATAGCGACATCAATGATATAAGTTATTTTCTTAATTTTGTCATGTAAAACTATATCGGGTCTATTATGACTTATTGTCTGTCAGAATAGTTTTATCATAATAAATTTTATAAAATTCATTTTTTAAAAATGAATTTGGTTCATATTCATAATATGGTACATTACGGCAGTCAATCAAGTTATGTTTAGTTACCAAACTTTGGTGAATTATTTTTAAAACTTGATTGTGCCTATATGTATACTCGGACGGCGCTAATACAGAACATCCCGATATAATATTTAAAATACAAGAATATGAGTGTGTATACACCGAATCATGTAATGACATAATCTCAAAGAATCTCAATAATATTTTCATTTTTCATATAAACATACGAAGTATGGAACGAAATTGGGATGAATTAATTCTAAAATTAAACAATCTAAATAAAAAACCGGACATCATAATATTATCAGAAACATTTACTAATGACGAATCACCTACTTATCATTTACCAGAATATAATTATCTTACAACCAAAATTAACATCAATAAAAATAGTGGTCTCGTCATATTCATTCACGATAAATTTAGTATTGTCAAAATAACTGAACATCCAATACATCTAGTAAATTGTATTGAAATACAATTAAAACTCGACAAAACAAACTACCACTTAATAGCTGTTTACAGAATTCACGGCTCGAATATCTCGACATTTATAAATGAATTTAAACACATACTGTTAAAATTCAGTAATATACTCTGCTTTATTGCAGGAGACTTCAATATAAACATTAATGAAAACGTAGAAAATAATTTCAAAAATGAATATATTAATTGTATGACTGAATTTAACTTCATATCGTGCATTAATAAAAATACGAGAGAAATAAAAAATCACACACCATCTTGTTTAGACCATATATGGACTAATATAAATATTAAAGATATCGACAAAATGAAATCAATTATTTGGAAAACTAATATAACTGACCACCATGCATGCATTCTTCTGTATGATAACAAAATTAAACATAAAAAATTTAATCTAACAAAGACAAAATCCTACACAAATATGACAATTTTATCCAAAAAATTAAAAAATGAACAATGGAACAACGTGTTAAATAGTTATGATACCGAGACTTGCTCAAAAAACTTAGAAAATATATTATCTCAACACATAAAAAATTCAACTACTGAAAGTACAGTCCGCATTAAACCTAATCTAAGAATTTTAAAGCCTTGGATTTCACAAGGACTTATAATATCAATTAGAAACAAAGAAAAACTCTATAAAATAGCATTGAAAAATCCTCTAAATGAAAAAGCATACACTTTTTACAAAACATTTAAAACTAAATTAACAAACTGTATCAAAAAAAAATAAAGAAGACTATTTCAAAAATAAAATACTTTCTACAGACAATAACAGTAAACAAATATGGAAAACAGTCAACTTAGTCATGGATAACACTAAAAAAACACAAAAAATAAAATACATTGAACATGAAAATAAAATCATAGATGCTAATATTCAACCTAAACAATGTGCAAACATTTTTAATTCTTTTTTTGCTAATGTAGGAAAAAATCTTGCGAAAAATATCAATAAATCTTTTAACCCGAAAACACAAACGATTGAAAATGTACAAAATCAAAATAATTTATCAACATTTGAAACAACCTCAGAAGGTGAAATTTTAAAAATAATAGAAGGCATGAAAGGAGGTTCGTCTCCCGGATTTGACCATATTACAGTACATTTTCTAAAATCCATGAAAATTTATTTGATAAAACCAATTACTCATTTGATAAACTTAAGTTTAACAGAGGGAATATTTCCGACAAACTATAAAAATACAATTATTTCACCTATTTATAAATCTGGAGATCCACAACAAGTAACTAACTACCTCCCAATTTGTCTAATTTCAAACATTGGAAAGATTTTTGAAAAAATTGTTAAAAACCAATTGATCAGTTTCCTAGAAAGTAATAAAATTCTTCATAAAAACCAGTTTGGTTTTATAAAGTCACTTAGCACACAAGATGCTATTGCTAATGTAACCTCATACATCAACGAATCATTGGATAAAGGTGAAAAATGTGCCGGTATATTTATCGATCTCAGAAAAGCTTTTGATAGTATATCCCATGAGATTCTCCTAAAAAAACTGAACAATATAGGTATAAAAGACAATGCGATTAAATGGATTTCGAACTACCTAAAAAATCGACCGCAAGTCGTAAAAATAAATCAGATTAATAGCGATAAAGAAATATCAGACTTTGGAATCCCGCAAGGTACAGTAATCGGACCAATCCTCTTTACCATATATGTTAATGACATTTTTTTTCAACCACTACATGGCCAAATAACTTCATATGCCGATGATACGGTACTAATAATTAGCGATAAAACTTGGGAAAAAGTAACATTTAAAGCCACCGAAGACATAAATATTTTAAAGAATTTCTTCGACGTAAATTTACTATCACTAAATGGTGATAAAACATTTGTAATTCCATTTGCAATACACAAAAATGATACCCCTAAAAACATTGATATCATCATCCATGATAATTCTACAACACATAGTAAAAATTATTATTTATTTATTTATTTCCAACAAAAACACAAATTACATAAATATATAATTTAGACAATTTATCGGTAGTCCCGCGAAGCTGCCACATGGCTGCTTGTCTGCAGGTTCTACCTTAATATACACTCGTTTATATTAGAAGTTAAAAATATATATATATATATATATTTTTTTATTTTTTTTTATTTAGTAACAATACATTTATTATATTTTACATTTTTATATGAAACATGTTAGGTATAAAAAATAAGAAAATATATTCGTAGTCCTCCTCACTAGGAGATCCTGTGCTGAGGGGGACTATGCTTTGGATAAGTTTTCAGCGACTTCTATAGATTAACTTATTGTATATATATATATGTATAATATCAAAAATCGTAATGGAAAATGCAAATAATGACATCCTAATCCTAAAAAAACTGATGCGATACAAATCTAATTACAACCTTACAAAAAATGCAGAAAAAAAAAAAAAAACTTTATATTCTCAGTGAATATGTTTAGAACTTACCCTAACATTGATAGAATTTACTCTAATTTAAACATAAACATAACAAAAAATGTGACAAAGATGTCTGTAATAATTCATGTACCATATTAAATCATACGACAAAAAAAAATGAACCTCGGTGTAATTGAAGATCAACATATGAAGAACAGTCACATATGCGCTTTAGGAAATATATCCATATATTTATCAGATTAAGAAATTTACTCAAATTAAGTAGTCTAAAAAATAAATAAAGTCTATTTCGCACTGGTCCAATCCTTAATTCAGTAGGAAATCAGTGGATGGGGAGGCGCATATGAAGAATAATGTTAATGTGAAGGTGGTTGAAAGATAGTAATAACAAAAAAAAAAAAAAAAAAAAAAAAGAACCAACATTCTCTCCAGCATCATTGTTCAGAATTTTGAAGTACCTACCAAAAATTTAAGACCTCTGTAAAAAGATTAATTATTACAAATATTTAAAGAAAATGAAATAAATAAAAAAAAATTAAAATGTTTAAACTTAACTCATCATTTAGGCATAACATAACAACCGATTTTCTAAACAACAAATTTCAATATTTTTGAGGCCAAAAATACACAATAATTTTATTTACAAAGGAATACAATATTTTAATAGTTTTCCCGAAGAATCAAAATAAAATAACAGTTTTGGTATCATTCAAGAAAAAGTCAAAATATTTTTAAAAAATTAACTGCCATAACATCACCAATCATTTTTTTTTTTGTTTATTCTGTTTTATTTTACAGATACATAGATTTTTCATTGATAAGCCACATTTTTACAATTTTCATGGTTAAATTTTCATTTTCCTCAAAAACAAAATTATTTTTGAGCTTATTAAAAATCACTGGTACACAGTACTCCAGCGTCCGACTTCCATACTTATTGGATATTTTAGGTATTTTCAGGCCTTTTTTTTCTGTGAAGCGTGTGCTGTGACTATGTACCAGTGGTCTTTTATAAGTACTATCTCCCCAGTTATCCTTAATAGTAAGGAACCAGAATATACCTTTTATTGAGAGCAGGCCCTCAGCACAATATAAGAGTTGCACATTGTGTCTTTGTCTATATATAGTTGGTGGTACAATTTGTTTTATGATAGAGGTTTGCAAATTTTGTATATACTTAATATAAGTCATGCTTGTATTTCCCCAGCTTCGAATTCCATATCTGAGAATTGATTCTACCAATGAAAAATACACTAGTTTGAGTGTGCTATGAGGCAAGACAAATTTTAATTTATAGAAATTGCTCACCAGAGCTCTTAGCTGGTTACATATTTTAGTAACTTGCTTATCCCATTTAATTGTATCCAAAACTGCACAATATTAAAAACAACAAACACAATAAAATATTTAGGAGTTATTATCGATAAAAATTTAAAATGGAAGGAACAAATTTGTCAAGTTGTAAAAAAAATTAGAAAATTGATTTACATATTTTTAAGAATCAGAAATTTTTTATCTGTAAAAAATTTATATCTAATATATTACGCTTTGGTTCAATCAACTTTACAATATGCTATCATTAGCTGGGGATCCGCATACAAAACTAATCTTTCCCCAATTGAAGTTGTGCAGAGGCTAATTATTAAAATCATATTAAAAAAACCATCTGACTACCCAACGGATAAATTATTTAAGGAATTCCAAGTACCTTCTTTCAAAGATCTGTACAATAGAAATACATTGATTCAAATTATAAAAGAAAAAGAGAAGTATCAATTTATAACTGAAAATCGTACTAGACATAAATATATTTTTTCATGCCCAAAATTAAACACTTCCTTCGCACAAAATTATTATACTTATCAAGGAAGACTTATTTTCAACCGATTACCGGATGAAATTAGAAAAATTAATGATAAAATCCAATTAATAAACTCTGTTAAAAATTTTTTTAAAGATAATCTCAAAAAAAAAAAGTTTCCGACTAATCTAATCTCAAGAACAACTTTTAACTCAGTTTCCAAGTGATACCCCGCTTTTCAAATAAGGTAAATTTTGTTTTGTTTTTAACAACTAATTACAATAACTCAAGATACTTTATTCTAATAGTAAAATTGTTTATTAGTAGAAAAATACTTTTAATTACATATCACCGAACTTACAACTTATTGTTTTTTACATTCACATAGTAATTTAAGAACTCATAACATAATATAGCATTAAAAAATGTACACTACTCTTCCAGACACAAGCTAATGCTTCTATGGAAGAGTGGTATTAACATTCGAACATGAACATGTATGCTAATTATAACATTATATAAATGTATACTATAATTTATATGCTAATATGTAACTCATATTTTATATTACAATAAAAAAAAAAAAATAAAAAAATATATGTTCTATAGTTTCCGGAAAAGCCAAACATTTTCTACATAAATCATCAATTTGATTTGCATCTTTGATGAAATGCTTCCTATAATTTTTAGTATTAATGACTCTATCTTGTATGGCAAGCTAGCCTTCTATTTCTGCGCTCAACTCTCCAATACTCAACCATTTGTTTGACGAAAATTTGTCAACATATGTTTGGTTGAGATAATTGAAGTGTTTTGCGTGAAGAATTTTATTTGACCAGGAATCTAATAATTCCTGGTTGGTATTTATAAGAATGCTGGCATTCTCGTCGTATAAATTTAATGGTGAAATATTTCTATCTGCCTTGCAAATTATTTTGTGCATTTCTGAACTATCAGCTTTCCTATGGAAAAAATTTCTTAGCATTTCAACCTGATTATGTTTTAAAGATGTTATTTTGACTATACCTCTACCTCCTAAATTTCTGGGTAAATTAATTCGTTCTACAGCTGAATTTGGATGATGGCAATGAAATTTTGTTAATGTAGTTCTAATTAATCGTTCTAAGCTATCTAAATCTGTATTAGACCATTTAATTATGCCAAATGAGGAAGTTAATAGAGGTATTGCCCAAGTATTTATCGCCTTTACTAAATTTTTAGCAGATAGATTGCATTTCAAAATTTTTCTGATGCTAGTTTTAAATTTAATCCTAATATCATTTTTAATACTAGTATGATCTAATCTATTTGATTGCGGATATCCTAAATATTTATAAACCTCACCCCCTTTCATACTTTCAATTTTGAAATTTCTAAATATACCCTCGTCTCCATCTACAATTTTACCTTTCTCTATATGGATCGTTCTACATTTATCTAAACCAAAAGTCATTTTAATATCATCTGAAAAATTTTTAACTACTTTAATCATTTTCTCTAAATTTGGTTCAGAATTCGAATATAATTTTAAATCATTCATAAATAATAAATGAGAAATTATATTTCTCTCTCTAGTATTACCTTTAATTTTTATTCCAAACTTACTTTTAATTAACATTTTAGATAGAGGATTTAATGCTAAGCAAAACCAAAGAGGACTCAATGAGTCTCCTTGAAAAATCCCTCTTTTTATTGAAATGCCCGGTACTATAATTTTCTTATCTTTCAAATTCAAAAGCAAATCGGTATTCCAAAATGCCATAATTTTTTCCAAAAAGCTAATAATAATTGGGTTAATTTTGTATATATTTAAAACTTTTATCAGCCACGAGTGCGGGACACTATCATAAGCCTTTTGGTAATCTATATAACAAATATGTATATTACGTTTTTGGGTTTGAATCTGTTTTAGAATTACAGAATCAATAACTAATTGTTCTTTACATCCCATATGTTTTCTGCGACAACCTTTTTGTTGTTCAGATAAAACATTTTTTTCATCTAAATGAGTGTATATAAAATCTGTCAAGCAAGAGGTTAAAATTTTATATATTGTCGGTAAACATGTAATGGGTCTATACTGAGAGGGATTATTAATATGTTCGCTTTTAGGCAACATATAAGTAATGCCCTTAGTTAGAAAATTTGGAAAATTTTGAGGTTCTCTGACAAATTTTGAAAGATTTTTTGCCAAAAGGGGATGTAAAGTAGTCAGACGTTTATACCAAAAATTATGTATCCAATCGCAACCCGTGGCTTTCCAATTATGAGTACTTTTTATAATTTTGGCTAACAATTCAACCGATATATCAGAAAAACTCATTTGTTCAATGTCTGAACAATTGAGTTCTTCATTTTCTATCCACGGACCTGACTCATTATGTTTTATATCTTTACTCCAAATATTTGTCCAAAAATCGCGCATATCTGATTCAGATGGCAACGGATTATTATTATTCGAAATAATATTTTGTTTATCGTCAAAAAATAAAATATTATTATTATTTTATTTTTTTATTAATATTATTTATTATTTTATATTTAAGTGTCTTCTATTATTCGTTAAACTAACTAATGCACCTACTACTTTTACTTTATCATTATTCGACATGCATAACTACTTACAAAATATTGTTTTGTCGTTATGCATTCCTAAACCATTCATCCGACTGCGATGAAACTTTGGTGCGCACGTCCGCGAAGGTTTCTGTATATACCGGTCAGCTCTGACATTATGAAATTTGAATAAAAAAATTGCGACTGGTGGCGCACGAGTTGTTTGAAAAATGAGTGTATCTCATAGAGTTTAGCGACAGGATGGCGAGGAGGAAGGAGAAGGGGAACGCAGTAGGGGTTTGAGGGAGGGGGGGAAGGTACGTAAGGTGGAAAAGGGGGGTAGAAGGGGAATGGTGACGAATGGGAAAGGACACGCAGGAAGATTTTTTTTTTTTAGTTAACTAGCAAGTAATAACAGAATATCTTTATTGAAAGAAATTTGTAACACTTAGGTATAACTGAAAAAAATAAATAGATATTCAGTGTTAATAGTTTAGATTGGTTTATAAATTAAATTATTCACAACAGAAAATAATATTTAACAATTATTATAGGCAATAATTATTAGCCTAAAACACTCATCAACATTGAAAAAATCTCGTATTAGTTTAATCTAATATTAGTTTTTAAATATATGACGTGCAACAATTTGAAAACCCCTGTGATTTGAGACCTCAAAAATGGTATTCCAGGTCACGATTGGTTTGCGGGGTTTTCAAAACGCAATAATTTGTGAATTAAAAAACCCCAGCCTGTTGAATATGCCAGGAAAAGGGTGTTAGATCCATTCATAATAAATTAATATTTTGATAATTTGACAGATACAATCGAAAAAATAGACCTTCAAAACCATCCTCATCAAATTTGGAACTTGGATGAAACAAGTTTCTCTAAAGATCCTAGCAAAACAAAAGTAGTTGTTGGCCTTATTGGATATCCTTCCAACCGAACAATAAGTTCATCACGAAGAGACAACACTACAGTTTTATTGGAGTGATTGTGCAGGCGGGGATAAATATCCACCCCTGATTGTATTCAAGGGCAGGAATGTATAAGATGAGTGGACCAACCCTAAAAAAATAGAATTCTGCTACCAAAAACTATCTATAAAAAATGAACCTGCTAAAGTAAAAAAAAAACGAGTGTGCTTTCGACCACACGACCGAAGTAAAACTGCGCTAACTTATAAAACAAGAGAGAAAGAAAATGTGCGTGCGCACTGTTCTCTCTTGCTCTTACATTGTGATACAGACAATAGGCCTACGCTGTGTCTTAGATATACGAAACGTAACTGGCTATGAGACAAAGAGAGAAAAAAATGTGTGCTCGCACCCTCTCTCTCTTGCCCCTACAGTAATATACGAAACGTAACTCGCTCTCTTTCTATCTTCACTAACTTATATCTCCCTCTCAACTTCCGTTCGCCTCGCCCGATTACACTTTTCGTAATGCTCTCATCACGCATTCACCAGCTTACTCCTCAAGTTAAGAGGAATATAAACGCCAGAAATATTTCGATTCTTGTGTTTTATTAAATCTAAAACCGAGCGCCGTGAACCGTCATATTTTGGTCTGATTTGCACGAGGCAAGTAATTTGAAATAAATACTGTTGCCATGACGTGGTGCTTGCAATACGTAAGAAGCGCCGAGCGAGATCTCCATTCGCCGATGCTTCTATACATACCTTGTTACCCGGTGGATGAATACCGTCAATTCTATTTTACTAGCAGCGGCCGCGACGGGAGCGTTGTCGATATTATCGAGAATCCTCAAACTATGGGGAATGCTAATAAAAGTAAATGTTTATAAAATTTGAATTGATTTTATTTATTTACAATCTAAAAAATTTTATGAAAGTGAATTATTAATACATATTATTTTAAATACATATAAATATTAATAAAAAGAAACTTGATTCAAGTTAAATATAATATGTATATATGTTAACAAAATGTAACTAATACGTACTTTTATAAAACTAGGTATAGGTATGTACTTTTATCAAATTTACATACACTTTCAAAATACCCAAATTACATATACTCAAATTTCCACATCTAAAATTTTTGTAAAATTCATTTACGAAAATAAAATTTTTGGAAACAAATCAATACACCAATCTCAGTATTAGAAATGATGACGGAACAACTCACAGCTAGGTTTAAAAATATTGTACATTAGATACATCAATTTATGGATACACACACTTAAAAAAAACGGTGAAAACAAATAACTTGCATCTACCTATGCTGAATTTATCCTAAAAGAGCATAATTAAAACAAATACAATATATATCGCGGGTTCAAACCCCGGCAAACAAATCTTAGTATTAGACATTATCAAGGAACAGCTCCCAGCTTCATATATTAATAAAAAGAAACTTGATTAAGTGACATATAATATGTATATATATTAACAAAATGTAACTAATACATACTTTTACAAAACTAGGAATATATACTTTTATCAAATTTACATACACTTTTATCAAATTTCCGCATTTAAAATTTTTGTAAAATTCATTTACAACTAAAATTTTTGCAAATAAATCAACAAACCAATCTCAGTATTAGAAATGATGACGGAACAACTCACAGCTAGGTTTAAAAATATTGTACATTAGATACATCAATTTATGGATACACACACTTAAAAAAACGGTGAAAATAAATAATTTGTATCTACCTATTCTGAATTTATCCTAAAAGAGCATAATTAAAGCAAATACAATATATTATATCGCGGGTTCAAACCCCGGCAAGCAAATCTCAGTATTAGACATTTTCAAGGAACAGCTCACAGCTACATATATTTAAAAAAAAAAAATTTTTTTTTTTCTTTTTTTTTTTCTTTATTCATTAAATACAAAATTGAGGTAACATTAGTGGATTTTTCGACCACCATGCTAGGCTGGTGCCCGTGTTATGGTGGTCGATTTAACATAATTAAGTGCAATAACAATCAGACGTTCGTGTAATATAATGTAACATAATTATAAAAAAATAAATATAAATATAAAAACTCCGTCAAAAGTGCATTAGAAATGTATTAAATGAGTACAAAACTGTATAAATATATTGACATATATTTTGTACTACTTCCCTCTTGTTATAATAATGTAATTGCAAGATTAGTATTTAATTTCTAGACACAATATAATGGTATGATGCGAAAATCTATAATTGGTTTCTCGTTTTGGTAAATCATACATGTATAAATTAATCCAATTGTAAAGTGTTGATTTCCCTAAAATAAATAATAACTAAAGGAGTTTTAATTTTTAGTAATTTTTGTACAAATAAATTCCTGTATTCATCCTATTTATACTGCAGTGAATTCTTATTTTAACAATTTTTATCTCAGCAGAATACAAGTAAGGCAGTAGAGTGAGTAGAGTACATTGAACATATCAGTTGTGCCAAACAATTTAAAGTCATGAGTGAAAAAGAAAATTGTAAAAAGAATTCAATAGAAAAAAAATTAAAGTTTTATTTTACGGCTATTTAAATGTTTTAATCTATATTCTTTGAAGAAAATCTTTAAAGAAACTTCGCCCCTTTCCGGATATCCATTGTTGGACACCGCATGCAAAATGAGTAATTGTATCAGATCTTTTGATGTTGTTATTTAATGCGTTGAATATTTTAGGTGCGATGTATGAGTATTGTCTCTGTGAAAATGTGGTTTTTGTTTTAGGTATTTTGCATTTTCCATGTGTTGAGTAGCGTGTGTGTATATCTTTTTGTGTGGAGTTTATGAGACCATTTTTCCATATATATATGAGAGCTATTTTCATATACAGTTGACGAATGTCTAGTACTGCGAGCTTCTTGAAAAGTGGCTCTGATGGATGAGAGGGGGGACATTTGAAGATGATCCTTAGCAAAAGTTTTTGAACGGTTACTAGAGGGTAGAGAATGGATGCTGCACAACCTCCCCATCCTATAATGCCGTATGATAATATAGATTGGAATAGAGCAAAATACACACTTCTCAGAGTTTTTGCATCAAGAATTGATCGTAGAGAGTAAAAAATATGACATAACTTACGGAGTCTTTGTGTTATGGAGCTAATTTGGGCCTCCCACCGTAATTGGTAATCTATAATGACACCTAGGTACTTTATTTCATTAGACGGTTTAAGTATTGGGCACGAACAGCTATTTATAAGAAGTAGTGGGGAAGTGTCTAGATTTTGTGGGCAAGTGTGGATGATTAGTTTAGGAAGGTTTTCTGGGAGAGATAATTTTCGGATAGAAAAAAGTATGTATTGTGTTTTTTGAACATTTAAGGTAAGGAGGTTAGAGTCTAACCATTTTTTAATTATGTTAAGTCCACAATTTGCTTTCTCAATTGATGTTTTCCACGTTTTACTTGTAAATATGATAACAGTATCATCGGCGAAAGATATTATATTACCGTCAATATTCAAGTTTAATAAGGAGTTCATATATATGAGAAATAAGAGCGGACCTAAAACACTTCCTTGGGGCACGCCGTAGGAGATTGGTAAACCTTTACTCCTATATTCTTGATATGACTGAACGACAGTTGTTTGTGTTCTTTGTGTTAGGTAGTTTTCAAACCATTTCAGGGAAGTACCTTCTATCCCAATCTGTTGCATTTTTTTAAGAAGAATATGGTGTGAAATAGTATCGAAGGCTTTAGACAAATCTAGAAAGACAGCAAGTGGTTTATTGCCTTTATCGAGGTTATCAGATATCAGTTTGGTAAAGGTTGCGATTGCATCAGAAGTACTAAGATTTTTGCGAAAACCGTATTGGTTTTTTGAGAGGATTTTATTGATCTCGAGGAACTTAAGGAGTCTTAGTTTTACTACCTTTTCAAAGATTTTGGAAATTGTGCTTAATAGCGATATAGGCCTGTAATTATTTAGGGATGATCTGTCACCTGATTTGAAAATGGGGATGATTGAGGCATGTTTAAGAGAATTTGGAAATATACCTGATTGGAAGCTTAAATTAATAATATGTTGGAGAGGGGTGGCAATAAGGTTTTTTAAATGCTTCATAAGTTTAGTAGAGATTTTGTCTATTCCTGTTGAGTGGCTATTTTTTAATGTAGAGATGATTTCTGTAATTTCCAATTCTGTGGTGGGAGTGAAAGTGAATGGAGTATAACTCAGGTGGCCCATGGATATTTCATTCGCGAGGTCATGTTCTGAAACATTATTTCTGGTTAAAATATTATTGGAAAGGTTAGATCCGATTGTGGTGAAAAATTCGTTGAAATGATCTGCTATTTTTTCAGAGTTTTTATTTGTGTTTACTAGTGATCGGCCTTCAATGTTAATATTATTGATGGGTGAAGTCGTTTGTTTGGTGTAGGATATGTCCTTAATTATACTCCATATTTTTTTCGTGTCATTTTCGGCGTTTTTGATTTGTTTTTTATAGTAATCTTCTCTGGCCTTTGAAGTAATTTTTTTACAAACATTTCTGTATTTTTTGTAAAATAAGTTAGATTCATGGTCGTTGGGATTTTTTTTACAGAGCGCATGTAGCTTATCGCGCTTGCGGATAGAATGAAGGATACCAACAGTAATCCAAGGTTTGAGTTTAGTATCATAGTGTTTTGATTTGGGAGTTGTGTTGGATGTAGCGTTGGTTAGATGGTTGTGTAGTGTTTCGACAAGAGATTCGCAGGCCAAATTGGGATCATTCAGTTTAAAAAGATTTGACCAATCTTCCTGAGAGACCAGCTCAAAAAGTGTGGTGTAGCATATTTTCTTTTGTGGGATTACATGCGGTGGTGGTTTGTGTATTTTATGAGAAAGAGAAGTTATGGTAGCGTAGTGGTCTGTGACAGTGCATTGGTATACGAGAGATGAAGTTTTTAGTTTACATTTTGAAAATACATGATCAATACAACTTACAGACGAGCCAGATACTCTGGTGGGTGATGTGATGGCTGGGACGAAACCTTGAAGAGTTAATAGGTTTAAATAGTCACTGGCTTGTGGATGCATGGAATTAATTATATTTACATTGAGGTCACCAATAATAAGGATATTGTCGCAATCACTCACAGAAGATAAAGATAGGCTTAGTGAATTTAGAAAAGGGGTAATGTTAGATGTGCCTGGTGATCGATATATAGAAAAAATGGTTATGCGCTTATCTATGACATTTTGAGACAGTTAGAGTGATTGATTATTATTTCATTTACTGTGTGAGATATGTGATTTTTTATGTATATTATAACTCCATCGTTTTGAGTTGTGTTACTCTGTGTGTTGTAGTGGGTATAGTTTATTATATTTTTGGGGACGTAATTGTCATTGATCCAGCATTCACTTAAAATGAGTATGTCAAAGTCAGAGTTTAGGTCTGTGAGAACTATCATTAAGTCATTAAAATTTCGGTTTATACTTCTGATATTCATAGAGAAAATTTTTAGGGCCGATTTCGTTAATTTTAAAATATTAATCCTACCGATAATGAATTTAAGCATTATATTCGTCAACCTAAAATTTCTCAAATAATATAACATTCTGAACATCAAAAGAGTTGAAATCAGGAATAGTTGATGCTGACTCATTTTGAGCTCACGCTGTTTGAGAACCAAAAATGCTCGCTGTAACAACGAATCCGCTACGTATATTGCAAGTAAAAAACTTCGAAAACACGGGCACAGATCCCACGTCCGTTTCTGGCCACGGCTCGCGGCATTATGGTGGAATACAAGCGTTGGCCGCAGATCGTATGAATTAGTACGGTTCTAAAAATTTGACGTAAGCGCCAAAGCTGTTTTTATTTTTTTTGTGCATAATTTTATAAGAACGAAAAAAAGTTAGAACGTAGAAAACGTCAAAAATAGTCTTAGCCATAAAGGGGTATTTTTTAAAAATTGTTACTTACATTACTTCATAGTAAAGTCATGAAAAAACTTTTTTTTTAGTGGTTTACGCTTATTTTTTTTGTTACGTAAATAATAATTTTATTGTTATTCTGTTACGTAGAAAAGGTAGTTAAAGCTTCAATTTATCCGTAGCATATTTTTTTATATTCGTACTGTAAACCGATTCGTTGTAAAGATTAATCTAAATAGTGATTTCACGTATAGCTTCATCTTAAGCGTGTGTAAAGAAGTTTTACTTCAAAAGTAATAATGCGTGATGTCGTAGAGCGTTTAAAAAATAAACTAAATGATTTATAATTGATTTTAAAATAAACTAAATACACGAAAAGAAAGTTTGTTCATCAAGAATACCTAATTTATAAAAAATTGAAATAACAATACGACAGCGAATCTGATTGGAAATCTAGTTCTGAAGATAAATGTGACTATATTTTCCAAATTCTATTAATGGAAGACAATCAAAATAACGAACCATTACATGATGTTAGGATGTTACCTCTATTAACATTAATGACATTTTGCAAGAAGTGGGAGTACAACCAAATTTAAATGTTGAGACAAAAGTTGGTGATTGGATACTTGCTAAATTTATAGCGAAGAAGAGCCTCAAATATTACAAAGGAAATATTATAAACATTGATGAATACAAGAAGACAGTCAAATATGTACGAAGGTTGTCACATTTGACCAGAGAAAATCATAACGTATTTTCATTCCCGAAAGTTGATGACGTACCCGAAATATATGTATAAAAAAATAAAAACCCTAAATATTTTATTATATACTTAATATTGTTAGTAATTGTAAAAAATAACACTAATAGATACATTAAAAAAAAAGTATTTTTTTGCCCCGTCACTAGTCATAAAACGTTGCAATTACCCCAATCTGCCAAATAATGTTTGATTTATGATATATATTACTATATATTGAATATTTTTAAATAGCGAAATTGTGTTTTTATTGCGTTTGATTGGATTGGCAACTAAACATTTTTATTCATCTAGCCAATAATAAAAATATTAAGGTTAGATTCAATTACCCCGAAGGCGGGGTAAGTGGATCTAGCAAGACTTCTTTGATAAAAATACATAAAAATCAAATAAAAACAGTAGATTAACTTCTGATGATAAAACAATTTGATTAAGGAATAGTTAATATTCCTTTTATAAAAATTAGAATGCAATGGGATAATGCTGTGACACATGGGATTACTTTAAACTTCATCGATTATTTTATACAGTGCTCTTACCCCAACTCACCTTAATTTTGAAAAATCTGGAAATGTAACTAATTTTAAAAAAGACTGATATTGCAACTAATAAAAAAAACTGAAAATGTAAATAATGTTTAAAATAAGTAACAAACTTTAAGAAATGGCCAAGATCACCCTTAATGGATGAAAGCCAAATAAATAATTTAAATTTTTTTTTAATAATAAAAGCAAAACAATCAGCACGTTGACATTTGACGTTTTTGAATTTTTGGAATTCACTCACTACTCAATATTATACGTAGGTATCACAATGTTCCTGGAGCTCTTTCAAAATATGAGAATTCGTAGATACCATACAAAATGTATGAACAAATGAATTTTCTTCATAACTTCCTGTTTCGTGAATTTTGCGATGTTTTAATAGTTATTCTGTTATCCGGGGCAGAGACAAATCAAACAAATCAAAGATCATAAAAATCGATTCAGAAGTTCTCGTGTTATAAATAGTGTAACTAACCCGACTTTGTTTTACATATTAAGATAATAAAATATTAAATATATTATATATGGAAAAAAAGATATAATAGATCACCTAGGTATATCGAACGTGTAATCTACCAATAAACAGCGAACAGCTTTATATGTCATTTTCAATGGCCGCCCGAGAGAGGAATGGTAGCGATAAGACGCCATATGTATTTATGGCATTACCCTCTCTCCGACCATTCTGTCATGTCACTTACAAACACCGTTATGTGAACTCTATGATTGGCGCATGGACAATGATGGCGTCTCTAAAACTCCATGGATATTTACGCAATTACTCCCACCTTTATAACACTGACCAACCGCAGGGACGTACGTTGACCCTACCCCCTCCCACTACTTCGCTCTAGAACGGCCAGCCAATGACGAAGCTTCTTTCGAAATGGCCGTCAACAACTGCATGGCGGCTTTCTTATGAACATTTTTGTGTAAGATTAATATTGAATTTATGCAAGTTTTGCTAGAGTTATTTCAAATAAAATTATATAGATTAAAAGGCTGGACGTGCGTCCATACTGTTAAGATAAAATTACATATTTCCATTCAATAGATATAAGGGTTTTTTCATACTGACATCGGGCTAAAACCCCACTGGTTAACATTGTACAATTTTTAATGAATTTAATAAAATTGCTAGAATGAAGTGGTTTACATGAGACAGAGTGGCAAAAAGAGTAGTTTTGTTTATATAATTCAATTTTATCATTCCATTCTTGTATAAGGATACATGAAGCTGCAAAGAAATGCACCAACGTTCAAGCAGTAATCCTGTCAAATACGAACCAATATTGCACGCGGTCACGCGGCCGCATATATATAGAGCGTCAAGCTCTGTTCAAATCAGTCTCATTCGAACTTTTATCGTCGCGTCTACTCTCACCGCCTCTATCTTCTTGGACCGCTTCTTCCTGCCTGAACTCTACAATTGTCTTTTACTTCCGACCTTGCACTTCCTTGGACAGCTGAATTCTCTCTCCTCGGATACTCACAGCAACCGGACCAGGCCCTGAGCGTGCCCAGCAGCCCGCCGACTAGAAAACCAGCACCCGTATTTTACAGTCAATATAGAGGACATAAATCCGATATATCACCATTCAAATATATTTTGTTTTGGATTTAAGTAAAACTCAGGAATTTAAATAAGAACTCTAGAAAAAATGTTATTATTTTTTTCAAACTAAACTAAAGGAAATTAAATAATAAATTACGTAACGAATCTTTGTCATCAATACTAAATTCCCAAAACCCAGACACAGGCGCATTGAAGAAACCGTAAATGCTCATGTCGCAGACTGTACAACACATATCAACGTAGTTCTAAATTAAGGAAAATCAAACCATGGATTACGAAAGGATTAATTATACCTATATACCCGGAGAAGAGGAAAACTCTTCATCCAATAAAAAAAGCCTTTAAATAGTTACGTCAAAAACGAATGCAAAATATTTCAGCAAAACAAACTCATCAACATTATCAAAGACACGTGAGAGAATATTGCAGGGAGAACATAATCCTAACAAAGGAAATCACAGAAAAAACATGGAACTCTACAAACGAAATAACGAATAATAAGTAAATAATAAATGTTGTAAACAATAATGGAACTATATTAAATGTTATCCGCAAACCAAAAATGTGCGCAAATATTTTCAACCGTTTTTTCCTAACCGTCGGACATAAACTTGCATACTAAATTATTAACCAGAAGACCAAAATTATTAACCAGATGATGTACCTACACGAAGATAAAATAACAAATAACCATCTTTCAATTATTTAAACGACTATGGATAATCTATTGTGATTTTATAATAAAATCACTAAAAATGGTGCTGCATCTGGGTAATATAGTAAAACAACAGAAATCTTGAAAAAATACTGCAACTCACTAACTAAACCAAGTACGCATATATTATATTTAATGTAAGCATTGAAAGTGGAATACTCCCGTCAAACTACAAACAAGCCATTATAATCCCAATGAACAAATCGGGAGATTCGAAAGAAGTAAACAATTACCGCCCAATATCTTTTTTTTTTTAGATTAACTCCACACAGGAGGCCCTGAGGAAAATAATTTGCCTCAGGGCCTATGTCATCTTTGGAGATGCTTTGTGGAGGGACTTTTTGAGCAAAGGAAACAGTGAACACAGGTCTTGAAGAGTCCCATGTTGTAGGAGGGAGGAAACACAGAGGCCGGCAGATCGTTCCACAGCCGAGCTGTTGAACTCAAGAACGAGTCGTATAAACGACCCGTTCTCATGTGACTAATGTCAACTGTGTACAAATGTTGGGCGCGTGTTTGGCGTGTTTCCCGACTATGCACCGGTGGCGAGGGGATCAATGACGCTAGTTCCTCGGAGCATCTTCCATGGTAATACCGGTAGAACAAGGACAGCATTCCAACCTGACGACTGTGCTCTAAAGATTGCAATCCATCTGTTAAGATGGGAGAATCTATCAAACGGACCGCCCGTTTCTGCACAGAGTTCATTAGGATCCAACATTGCAAAAATATACGAAAAAGAATTAAAAAACAAATTGTTGACTATAATAAGGAAAACAAAAATGTATTAACCCTAGTCAATACGGTTTCAGAGATAAGCTAAGCCCACAAGCTTTTAAAGTGACTCTCATTCAAAGTTAATTAATAAACTAAATAATATAGGAATAATTAGTAAAGCTAAAGCATGGATAAAATGTTATCTCTATAACAGGTGAAAGTTAACAAAGAACTAAGTTAAATAGTTTGGAATTCAACAAGGAACTGTATTAGACCCTTTACAATTCATATTTTATGTAAAGGAATTTTAGAACAATTATTGGAAATATTGGATCAATAATTGGATCTCCCAATCATTGGAAATATTATATCTTTTGCGGATGATACAGTGAAGGATACTTTTGAAGGAAATTCTCGGAAAGATGTCGAAGTATCGGCTAATATAAATATCGTTAGGTAAACTATGTTTTGACGAAGTCAATTAATGTTGAAAAAACTCATTTTCTACTTTATAGCATAGGTATAGCTTAAGTTTAAGAGGGAAAAACCAGATAAAACCGGAAATATGTCAATTTTAAATCAAATTTTAGACGTATCGACTTTTTTCCACAAAAAATTATAAATTCATTTCGAAAGACCTACTTTTACCTACTAAAGATATATTTTAAATTTTGAGAAAAATGTTTATTTTTAGTATACTAAGGTTATACCATAGGTCGTTGGCAGATTTGTTAAATTTTCAAACAAAATTTTGTATTATACAACACACATTTCAAATCATATTATCATGCAGTAAAATAAATCAATAAATTATCTGGGAAAGCTATGTTTCAGAATTTTAATTTTAGTTTAAATAAAATCATTAAAAAAAATTCGCGCACGGATTTTGTGACGAAGATACTTCAGTTTGTCTGTTTATTTACGGTCTTATAAACTAATATATTTAAAAAATATATATATCCTGATTTTGCTTAGACATTATAAAAAAAATTATAAATACTTTTTATCAAAAAATAATTACAAAAAGTACATAATTTTAATGGTTTTATCAGCATATAGCTTTCAGCATTTTTTGATATCGTTATAAATAAAAACAAATTTTGCATCAAATAAAATCGATATTGAGTCATAATTTTAAAAAGAAGGTAAGGAGAATAATTAATCTTTCTCATTGGAACCGCCCTGTAAGATCGTAAGAACATCTTTCGAAGAAATATGGATTCTCGGCCGCTGGCTGGTTATTGGCCCTTAACTGAGAATATCTCCAAGATAAACATACAAAATTTAATTTAATACCGGTCAGTGGTTGAGTGGGCATAGCGCTTGGGTCCCACCCGGGCGTCGCATGTTCGATTCCTCGGCTGGCTAAGTCCTCCATCCCAACACAAGCATTATTTTCGGCTTTCTGTAGTGGTAGTAGGAGATTTTCAAACATTGTTGGGTTATTCGTAACCCGGGAATGTTTGTCTTTCTTTTTAAAAAAAAAAAAAAAAAATCACGAAAGAAATTTATTTCTTGGAAATTTAATTCTTCATGTAACTAAAACTGTACACACATGTATTATAAAGAAAAAATCACATTATAATAATTTTTAGACTAAGAAGAACTTTATCATTTAATTTTCTAAAATCTATTTATTTTGGATTCAAAAAAATATTAATTAAAATTGCCTTAAAAAGCCTTATACAATACCCAACAATAAATGTCTTCCAAGATTTCCCGGTTCCCCCACTTACAAAAATTTATTACAAAATCTCATTAATTCAATTATGTTCATAAAGATTTCTTTAATAAAAATAATACCCCACAATAAAATATTAGCAAAAGAATTGGTTTGTTTGAGGACTAACCTTACCACTGGTACGAACTACAACAGTACACCACCTCATAACTTTGACTTTTTGTTAGGTATTATGTTTTGCTTATCATTTAAATTTAAAACTTATCCATATGTTTTATTAATTTTGTGTACCTATTATCTTGTAAAATTACTAACTGTTGTAATTATATTCTAATTCAAATAGATTTAAAACATTCATATAGTTATCCTCTCCTTAGCATAAGCATCTGATTTATTAGGAGAGTTTATGAAATATTATGTAATTTTATGTAAAATTAACAAAAACATTTTAAACGATAACAAAAAAATAAAAATAAAATATTAAAAATAAATAAATAAAAATTAAATTAACAATCTGAGGTTGACGATACTTTGCACTATTGATGTTTAAAACAGCTAAAAGGTAGAATCCGAATGATTTTTTTTAAACCAACCCCACCTCTTTTTCCCTGTGACCAGACAACTCCGAATCTCCTTTGAAAAGTCGTAATGAAAAAAAAAAAAATGGTTAAATAGGTTACGTTAGGTTAGGTTATGGACTGTTTTAAAATTATTTTTTTCAAAGCTTTTAATGACTTTTCAAAAAGGTGTTGAGTTACTTGATTCTGAGCTGGCGTGAAATCCTTTTTCCATCCCTTCAAGCGGAATTTTGATACTTCCTTATGAAAACTTGCACACTTGACATCAAGAAAAAAAATAAATACCTATAAATAAAATATCTACGTCGGATTTAGAAAAACACAGCGTAAGTGCACGGACAACGCCGGAGACTTCGGCAGTTACGATATAATAAATCTTACTAATATTATAAATGCGAAAGTTCGTATGGATGGTTGGTTGGTTGGTTGGATGGTTGGTTGGATGGTCCTTACTCTTTCACGCAATAAACAACGAATGGAATTTAAAAATTCTTTCACTAATCGAAAGCTACATTATTTGCGAATAACAACGGCTTTATATATTGGTAAGCTCTGGCGTTATGAATGAGCTGTGGCGTTATGAAATTATGTATCATACGTTTTCTGTCCCTAACAAAATCGAGTTATTGCAAACGTCAAACAAATTGTTACCTTGGAAACAATGTTTTTTTTTTTAAATTTAAGGCTTAAAAAGAGTGCTTTGTTGTGATTAAAAAGAGTACTTTTTGGCGTCGTAGTTAATATCTACATATCTCAAAAAATGTTTATTCGCTGAACAAAAAGCATAACGTTGCTATAAAGCATAGCGTTTGAAGTGGACTGTCATTTTCTTATTTGTTTAGGTTACTCTGGATTCAAATATGAATAAAATACTAATAAAGGGAGTAGGTACTTAAAATAAATTTCTATTTCTATAATTTAAAATAGAATTTTTATTTGCGAAATGTCATTCTCAAATTTTGAAATTTTCTATTAAACAATAATTATTTTCTATTAGACAAAATGGCAAGAATAATAACAATTATGCCAATAATTATGCCAGTAATTTCCCACTAATACTATGCGAGCGAAGCCGTGGGTAAAAACTAGTATAATATAATATTCAATATAATAAATAAATACAACTTCAAAAAACTGACCTTTTGTTGATTGAATATCTTTCTGAAATATGATATTTTCCTGGGACGATTCCGTCTTCTTTTGGAGCCAGAAGTTCAAATAGTCCTCAAACTCGTCATCAGACAGTCCGAAAGCCATGTCTGCCGGAGTGGGCAGTTGCTGGAAGTCCGGAGTGTCCCAGCCGAGGGCCTTGACGGTCTCGGGAACCTCATACGCTCCACACGCCACCAAAAAGGCCAACAAAATTATACAATTCTTCGTCCACATTTTTTTCTACTGATTCCAATTTATTTTTGATTTTGAAACCATAGAAGTCTGTTTCCAATTGATGAAAATTGATATTGTAGCACTTTTATATTATTATTTGTTTGGAAAATTCGTTATCTTTTGTTATCAAAAAGATATAAAAAAATCAATTTTTAGAGTGGATCTCATTCAACTTTTGTATTTTCCAATATTTCTTTCTGGATTATTTTTTGGATAATTTAAATTTTTTTTTTCATCAACTCCATACTAGAAGTCCTGATGAAAATAAAATTTCCTCGTGACACTTTAGGAATGCTTCGTGGTTTTTTATAAAATAATGGATGAAGTGAACATGTAACTACAATACCGGCAAAACGTTCCAAAGACGAGCTGTTGAACTCTAAAAAGAGTCGTTAAAACCACCTATTTTTATGTGACGAATTTCACCTGTACCCAAAAAGTTGGGCGATGACCAGATCTGAATAACCAAGTTATCCAAACCATTATCGCCTTCCCTTTCCTACTGAGAATTTATGAATACAGCACTTTCCAGAGTGGTTGGTTCCAGGGCTGGGCAGTATTTGAATTACTTGTAATTGAAATACGTATTTGAAGTACAAATACGTATTTTGTATTTGTATTTCAATTACTTCCTAAAAATGAATTTTGTAATTGGTGTTTCAATTACCCGATGCTAAGGTATTTTGTAATTTGTATTTCAAATACTTACCTATGGCTTCAAAATACATTTAGCGATCTTAATAATGATAATGAAAAATAAACTAACGTGATAATACATAGAATAAAACCGTTAGAATCCAGAGAAGTAAATGTTAGTATTAAGAGTTGGCAACACTATTTATATCATAATATATTATTAGTATCCGACCGAAACAGGACTCTCTACCGAAATTGAAACCGAAATTGAATCTTCGGTGGCTGTCACAGTTTTGGCCAAAACCGAAATTTTTTTAGACATGTTAAAAATCTACTGTTTACTAAAATTTGACTTATTTTTACACTTACATAGACAATAGGCCACTTGCAAGGATTTCATAACGCCTTGAGCTTGAGACGTCACTACATGAAAATGATCCATCTCCGATTATGTTCCGTTAATTTTGTAAAATTCCACACTGATAATTTTTTTTATATGGCAACACTTTTCCGGCGAATTTTCGAATTTTCCTTTAACGTTCACTACATTTATTGTTTGTTCTATGCGAACTTATCCTTTGGTTGATTTTTTAAAAAGGTGGCGGTGTTTTACAGATGTTACGAAGAGAACCCCGTACAATTTATTGCTATTCGTGTGGAAAACTTTCTTTTTTTGAAATGATTTTCGGCTATGTAATTATCGTTTTTCGCACCTGTAAATTTATGTCCCGTCTTTCCGGTTTATAAAAAATGGTCTGATGTTTCGGATTGAAATTTTCAAAAGATTAAAAAAAAAAACAGAATGTCTTAGAATATTTGCCTAAACCGGATTTTTTTAAAATGTGATTCAAGCAGCCTATTAACATGTGTTATATGAAATTAAAAAATATAATAATTATTGAGGTAAATGTGAAAAAAAAATTTTTTTTTGCTATAAAAAAAACGAACAAAAATTAACAAAACGTGTTAACTACTTCTTGGAACAAAAATTTGTCAATAATCAACACTTACATTATAAAGGAAGGACCTTATTAATTGAGTATTTTAATTGCGCTTACAATTACAATATTCTTAATACGTGTTAAATTAAATTTTAAAAAAAAGCAATAATTGAAGTATGTGAAAATATATAAATATATATACATTTTTTTACATTAGTTCCACATAGGAGGCATTCATACGGAGGGTTTTTTTTAAGGAAAGGGGGAGGCAGTTCTGGGAACGAAATAGGTATGAAGTATGGGTAGGAATCGGGGGGTTCAGTGTATCCATGCATAACGGACGCATTAAGAATCCATCCCTCCAACCGCGGTGCAAGGCAATAGGTCGAGAGATTCCGGCTGGAGAGGATAAAAGACCTCCCTCAACCAGTATCTCTCGATCCTGCACACCACGGAGCAGGCAGGCAGACGCATTGGCCGTGAAGACCTGGTTAAACCTCACCCCATGAACCCGGGCACCCCTGCAAAGTCACCAAACGTAGCGAACCACTTAACGTGACCTATGGAAGAAGTGTTCATTATCCAATAAATGGTTCCCGGGGCGGCGGCACCCTTATCAGCCTCCCAATTTGGGTGGCGGGTATTATTACTGGCATATGACTGCTATAAAACAAACAAAAAAAATAAAAATTAACAAAAATGTTAACTACTTATTGGAACAAAAATTTGGCGAACGAGCCACGAACTCACCCGAAGTCAGCCGAAAGACGCGCGATAATTCACGAACGCAGAGTTTCGTTTCGGCCGAAAGTTCGGATAAGATTTTCTGCCGAAACCGAAACTGATGCCGAAACTGAAATTTCGGTCGGTCACTGTATATTATACTTGTCATTGCTTTGTATTGTACATTTTCGTGTCATCGTATCAGATCTATAGGAATAATTTGCTGAATACTAGAGCGCATTTGAAGTTAAATAAGACAAAACTGCGCCATACAAATGTCATGTTATTATAATAATTATTATTATTATCCAACACCTGGGTCCTATTCCTATACCACAAAACTTTACAAGTGGAGTGGAGATGAGATGTGAAGTAAAATGATTGGTTAATTTTTGCACATCTCTGTTTCACTCTTCTCAGCTTTGCTTCTATGGAAACGCACCCTTAGATAATGGCACTTACGACAAATTATTGTAAACAAAGGTTTTACCAAAACCAAATGTATTTTGTAATTTGTATTTTGTATTTGAAATAAAAAAAATGTTAAAATACTGTATTTTGTATTTCAAATGCACGAAAGTATTTTGAATTTCGTATTTTAAAAACATGCGTAAAAGTATTTTATTATTTGTATTTTAATTACAGCAAAGTATGTATTTTGCCCAGCCCTGGTTGGTTCCACTAAAATCTTTCATAGTACTGGTATTATTGAGAATGGAAACATAGCTTGAAATGGAAATGCCATGTTAAACAACCAAACCTGAGGGACGAGTCGTTTCTAAAAACGATAATAATTTTTTTTAAATACTTTCAATAACGCTTTTGTGTGAGAACACCGTTTTTTTAAATGAAATAAAACTATTTATGATTATTAAAATCTTACAAACTCCTTACTTCCGCTATGCCAACCAAAGATAGTAAATACAAAGGAGACTTGCCACGAACCATTTGTATTAGATATTAGATATTACATTATGGTAGAAAAGACAGTAGGTACCTACTCTTACAGAATAGCTTTTGTGATAGACCACAAATCGGAAACAAGTTTGGCCATGTTTGGTGACCAGATAGCCAGGTACTTCTCCATCTCCTTCCCACTACCTTAAGCCACATAACATATCCCAATAGGCCACTTGCATCACTTTTTTTTCCGGCTTAGGCAAATATTCTAAGACATTCTGTTTTTTTTTTTTAATTGTATTTTTGAAACCCTGGCGATTTTTTTTTAATTTCAATCC
Source organism: Limnephilus lunatus (assembly GCA_917563855.2). Taxonomy (NCBI): domain Eukaryota; kingdom Metazoa; phylum Arthropoda; class Insecta; order Trichoptera; family Limnephilidae; genus Limnephilus; species Limnephilus lunatus. Next base: position 67,816,865 of record OU830598.1, on the reverse strand, counting down.
GAAAAATCAGACCATTTTTTATAAACCGGAAAGATGGGACATAATTGTATTTATTTATTTATTTATTTATTAACAGAAACAAACAGTACATTATTTACATTGGTGAAAAAAGTTTACAGTTAATAAGTATATTTCAAGTTAGGTACCTATGATATGTTTCATTGAAGTATCTTGTTTATATTAAATTTTTACCGGGTGATGTGCGTTGTGGGAGGGTGTGTGTGTGGGAGTATGTTTGTGGATGTGAGAAGTGGTGATGTATGTATGTATGTATGTATGCGCCTTGAACAATTTACATTACTGACATGATGCTCTTTTTAAATTTGGGAAGTGAATCGGAGAAAATGTCGATATTAGAATTTAGACAAACATTATTTAACATGTAACAGTGCCAGTGGCCTGTTTCTCGTTCTCAGATAGAACAACTGTATATTTTATATGTTATGATAAATAAATAAAAAAAAATCTTCACTGGCTCAAATGTCCTGAAAGAATCCAGTTCAAGCTCTGCTGGATGGTATTTAAGTCCCTTAACGAAATGGCTCCGGCATACTTATCGGAATTGTGTATTCCAGAAAATTCCAATTCTCGACAGTCAACCCTAAGGTCAGCAGCGTCATCAGCTGTTGGAAGGTTAAAGGAACCAAAGCGCACACCAGATACTAAGTTCGGTGAGCGCGCTTTCGGAGTGTCGGGACCTAAAGCCTGGAATGCACTGCCATATGACTTAAGAGGAAACCGGGTGGTGTTTTTTCCATACAAACGTATTCCTCATTTCCCTCTCTGAATTTTGACACTAGAGAAAATATTTTTTTTACATAATATGAATATTGACCGCAAGCGTGTCGGTACGTTTTGATTTTTTTGATAAGTTACTTTTTATAGGAGTTATAACCCTTCAAAAATTGTTAAAATTGCCTTTTTTTAACGCCATCAACAAACGTTCAGTATACAAATTAGACGATGTATTTTTAAAAAAAGCAAAAGGTACAGACATAGAATGTTTTCTTCCAATACATTTGGTAAAAAAAATCTTGGAAATTGGTTCAGTTTTGGAGTAGAAAAATGAGGACTACAAAACCTCGATTTTGACAATTTTATTTGGGTATTATCAGGCTGAGGTGCATGTGTCCCTTTCTCTCAGTATTCGGGGGTGAGGGGGGGCGGAGAGGGTTTTGTTGAATACGTATACAGTCAACGAAGTGATGTGACATTCTCAATAATTATATCGAGACACTAGTCCACTAGTGTTGTCATGTCCCGAGTTATCGATGTTTTTTTTAAATTATTTTTCTGTTTGGTGACTTATTTTGAGTGTGCCAATACTTACCGAGCTTATTTACTAAAGTTATTGTGACAAATTTAATTTGTTTACGTCAAATAAATTAATGGAAAAAAATTGAAAAAAAAACACCTGTTACAGACAGACCCCGAGATGATTCCGTTCCGTATTGCCGAGTTGGATATGGAACACAAAAATTAATTAAAATATTTTTTGATAACTTTTGAAGGTTGTACTCAACATAATATTATCCCTTTATAGGACACTTTTTTTAAGATACAACTACCGAACCAAAAAAAAACTTTTATATTTGACTAAATATATTGTTCTAGATTTTTTTTTCAAAAAAATTATATTTTACAAGAAAATGTGTGATGGTAAGTACATACACCACTGATCGTTTGATGGAATGCTGGTACAGCGTATGTTCAGTGGTACATGCATCTACCACATGTTGTTGAATCGATTATGTTATTATAATATCATATTATACAAATGAATATTGAAATCTATGTATAAGAGGCACCATATTGTTTATTGTGCTACATATTAGGTACATACACATAACTAGTTTAGTTTTTATTTAACTTTTTTAATACGTTATATTATTACAGAAAAATGCACTTTTGGGAATACCTCCTACATCACTTGACATTTTCAATCTTCTTCAATGATCTAATATTTTTTGTTTTTAAACGCTTTATTGTAAAAAAAATTACTGTTTAACATCTACACAATGAAATTAAAACAATTTATGGTCCAGACCTTTCCCTCGCCGGTAAATTTCTTGGTATGCGACCGTCAATTATTTCTGGTAAAAGGCATTGGTGGTAGAAATTTTCTAACAGTGGAACGATTTTTTGCCAGATTTCATCGTCCCTCTCAATTTTTTCATACAGCAAACCTTTTGGACTCCACACAACAAAATAACAATAATTACGACGAGTAATATGTAACTGGCCTTGTACTTGGTAGAAGTAATTATGATTCCGTTTAATTGTTAAAGAATGGTCTTCCAATTTACAGTAATCAATTATCTTTTGTGCAATTCCCTCTTCTGGTGACATATTTGCTATACTATAAGGGCATTTAATTTCAATTATAGAATCCTCACCGATAAGGCCATCCGGACTTGCCGCTAAAAAGTTTTTGGTTTTATCGATAAATAGCCCACAAGCGGATACCTGAAAACTTGTTTTTTTTGAAAATTGCTCTATTGCTAGGCTTTCATTTTCTTTTCCATAATTTGTGGCCATAGTTCCTTTGAATTGTGAGTACAGTAAAGAGTTTAGTACTCCCGTAACTGAAGTTTTTTGCCGAAGCTTATATATTTTTGAAAAGTTAGACGCCGTTATCCGCTTACGTCTTTCAATTGCCCACAGATTGTTATTGCTTTGGCCTACCGTATTCCGTTCGAGCTCTTCCTTATTGGTTGAAGATAATTCTTTGAGAAATTCCTCTTTTTTCGTTTCAAATATTTCAGGTGGCATATCTGGTTCTAATTCCAATTGACCATAATTTTCATCGGGCCCTGTAACTTTTTTTCTTTTTTCTGTCGTATTTTCATTATACTTTAGTTTTTTTTTTCGACACATTTGTTTATTCTCCTTCGAACGTCGTTTTCTCTCTATAAAGTGCTTCGTGTATTTGCCGGGACTGTGGCCTTGGATTTTCTTTTGTATTCTTGAATGGGTTGCCAATTCACTATTCCACGAAGTTACTGCTCCAAAACATCTTGCTTGGTAAGATCCTCTTGTAGTAAAATTTACCCTTTTTCCACCTATAAATTTGGCGATAACGTTGTTGAATTGCTCCACAGTGTTATTTGTCACGTCAATAATAAGACTTTCTGCATTTGCTATTAGAGACAATAAGAATTGTTGGATATCAGTCCATATTCCACAATCTCGAAGATCGCTTACTAAATTTGGATCATCAGTATACTTCTCCGGCTTGCTATAGTACGATGCACAATTTTTATGATCACCAAACACATGATTTGCGGTATTTTTTATGTCCATTTTCAAATTTTTTATTTTATCACTTTGTACTGTGTTTTCTTGCTCTTTCCTGTAATTTATTGCTCCAACTACAGCTCTTCTCATGCGTAAAACGTTTGCTTCAACCTTTTTCCTTATATGAACTGGTACAAAGCCTTTAGCGTTGTTGGTTTTTTTTCCAAGTGCTTTCATTTTGTTGCAAAAATTGCGGAGTAAGTGATTTTTGCACTCTATTTTTTGTACTATAAGGTTAGGACCATATGGCATTTGTTGCATTATTTTTTTCATGATGCTGGAGTCGCCATCACCAACTAGTTTGTTAAATTTCAATCCATGCATTTCCATGCTTCTCGAGAACCCTTCTGCTATAATGTGGGCTTCCATGGCATTAGCACTGTCACGCCAGTTTATGAAGCACCTGTGCTCAGAAGCAACTATGTGTAGTTTAGTAGCTCTAGCACATATGCAGCAGTATGAGTTTCGCACTCCCAGAAATAAAACCTTTTTAGTTCGTAGTCCAACTATGCACCCTGCGCCAGATGAGGAGCTAAATCCACTTTTGTACGACCTCTTTGCCCAGGAGCCATCTGCAACCACCGTTACCAAAGGATAGCCACCCTCGTCTACGTCACCGTTTAAAATGGCTAGCCTTTTTTCTTCTTCACCAGCTGCGATCATTTCTTCTAAGGCACATTCTTCAATTGTTGGCGCTAAACATTGTTCTATGTTCGTGTAAGTCTTACAATCCATATTTTGCATATTTAAAACCCCACAAATTTCATTCCATTGTGAATACCCATTTCCTGTACACATCACTCCTTCGACGACAGCAGTATTTATAGACATTTTCCGTTTCGGGTCTTCGGAGTGAATGTATTCTATTTTCTTGCACATTTTGCACTCGAAAACATACTGGCTTAGAAGACCATTTCGTCGTTCCTTCATAAATTTTAAATCGGAAAATGTGCAGTTGGTGTGTTCGTGCTTTATATTTGATATCTCCGAAAACAAATATTTTATATCCACATTTCTGCGACCTTCGAAATTATCGGTTTCATCAATATGGTCTGGTTCTATCACCAAATCATCAAGCGTTGTTGATGATGATGAACTTGCGTTTTCGTCTATATTTGGAGCAAATGATTCATACTTCTTTTTTTTTTTTTTTTTTAAAAGAAAGACAAACATTCCCGGGTTACGAATAACCCAACAATGTTTGAAAATCTCCTACTACCACCACAGAAAGCCGAAAATGTTGCTTGTGTTGTGATGGAGGACTTAGCCAGCCGAGGAATCGAACATGCGACGCCCGGGTGGGACCCAAGCGCTATGCCCACTCAACCACTGACCGGTCATCCATGGAAGTTTCATGCATTAGTGAAGATGTAGTTAAGTTTCCAAAAGTAGTATCGATGACATCCATATCCCTGTAAATGCAAATGATTTATTTATTTAAATTTGTCCATCCCATTTTCCCGTTATACATGCTACATAATACACGGCTCTCATAGCATAAATCTTTAGGTTTTTCTCGTAAGTCGCTCACGTAAGAGAGTTATGGCAAAATTATCAATGTAAACGATACCCATTGGTAATTTTGCCATAAATCTCTTATGTGAGCAACTTACGGGAAAAAAAACTTTACGTACGTAAAGGTAACCTTAGGAAGGTTCAGTAGTAAGAGTGACAGGAAAGCGATATTTCGACTTACCTAGATGTCGAACGTGGTGCAACATGAATCTGTCGTTTGATACTAATAATCGGTTTTTTTCGTCTAGCAGATAAAAACAAACGCGCTTTGTTTCCATTTCTTTTACCTATTATTTATATGTAAGAAAAAAATTTTTGAGTTGAAGGTAGGTAATATAGTAGTCGATTTTATGTAACTCAATTTCTAAATACACATATCTTATGCTACGTATATATTTGCGAATAGTGGCGTGCACAGAATTTGAAAATTGAAATTTCGGAAAAAAAATAATTTTCAGCTTCGACAACATCATTAATGTCGTATTTTCAATCTTAGGATTCTAGCCCACTGAAAAATCAGTGCACGCCACTCTTTGCGGACAGAGACGCGAGCCGAACCACGAATTATGGTAAAGGTACGAAGCAACCGCAAGCGGCGCAGCGTTTCGGGCAGTTTGCTTTTGCTTCGTTCCTTTCCCATAATCCGTTGTTCGGCTGGCGTGTGTATACGCAGCCTAAGACGTAGAATAATATTTATTATAGGTTACTAGATATGTTAACAAATGTACCGACTTGCACTAATGCACTTTATGCATACAGTCAAAACTGATGAATTTACGTTATTCAGGGAGAGCCAAAAAACAACAACATTTTTAGCGATATTTATATGTTTAATTAAAAAAGGAAATTGTGTTGTAATATTGAGTTTTTATGAATGAATAGTTTATGTTTATAATAATAGTTTATGAATAATTTATGAATAGTTTAGTAGGTATCTACTCACCATATGTCCTATATGTGTAAATCGTGAGAAATGACCAAACAGATTTCAATATTCAAGGGGGTTTCAGGGTCAAAATTCGAAGGTCTGTATTTGACGTAGAATAGTTTCCAGTAAAAAGGCTAGTCAAAAACAGTAGAGTGATGCAGCCAGCGAAAAATAAAAACACTATACAATCACAAAGTACGTGATGTACCTACTGCGCCTATGCTGCCGTTTTATAAAAAAAGATAGTATGAATCTCCCGATATTACTAAACCAAAACAGCGTGCATCTTACTTTACTAATAGTAACAAGATGAATGAACTATGAGCGCAGAAGATATCTATTATATAGGAATACGCACGCTCAAGTCGCGACGCGTATTGACTTATCTGTTGCAGCAGGCAGCAACCTGTATACACGCACCCACAAGTCTCATTGACTTGTGCGTGTGCAGAAGATGAGCTCGGAGCAGGCAGTCACATGTATTTGTAGTAAGTAATAATAATAATAAAGTTAAGTACAATACAATATTAAATAATGTAGACCTCGCTATTTTATTACGAATATGTACCTAGGCACCTACTTAATTTTTGGAATAAATGAATAACAGTAAATGAAATAATAAGAACGCGAAGTCGCTGGCGGGCGCGGCGTGGCGATTCGTGCTTCCAACACCTGCAGCCACGCACACACACGCATTGGGGTTCACCAATACACCGATAGCGCTTTTGCTGTCCCCGCTGAGATGAACGAAATAGAAATAATTTTTACAAATACCTATCGTTAAAATTTCTCGGCGCTCCTGCGCGCTCTTAAGAACTATCACAGACTCGGCAGAATTTAGAGCTAAACTTAAAACCCACCTTTACAGACAGTCGTATCCATAAAATCAAATTTTTTCACCTTCACATTCAATGCCCGCGACACTGTTAATAACTAACCTAAAAATGTAGAGAAAAAGAAAAAAAATAAAAATAAAAAATAAAAAAAAACAAAAATAAAAAAAAAAATAAAAAAAAAAAAAAAAAATAATAATAATAAATAAATAAATAAATAAAAATAAAGTAAAAACTAACTATTTGTAAGCGTTTTTAAAGGTCATTTTAGTAACAACATTCTCCAGCCCTAAAGTGTCCTAAATTCTCCAGTCTTTTAAAATACATATTTTGATATTATCAACTCCACTTTTGCCACTAATCTTTTAAAATTTAATACTTATAGTGATGGGGGTAGCAAATGTAAAATCATGCAATGTCCAGTGTTTTAAATATAATGTCCTCCGCGAGCAAAGCCGTATCTTCTCCAAGCACAAACTTTCTAATTAAAGTGTTTATCGGAAGTGACCTGCAGGTAAGTATGTTTATGTATCCATTTGTAAATATTAAAATTAGATAGAACCTAAGAATTATGAATAAATTGTACAGCGCCCTTGAGGTGATTTTTCACAAAAACGGCGCTCTAATTATCCAATTATTATTATTATTATTATTATTGATATGTATATGTATGTTTATATGTGTATGTTTATACCTGTACGAGTATAGATATGTGCACGTTTGTATAATATGTATGTGTGCACCGCATTCGTTGTGCTTGCATGCACACATATTGAAAAAAAGTTATGCACGTATGTTATATCTGTATAGATGTGTGCACCTACGTATATAGTGTGTGCTTACATGCACACATAATGAAAAAAAAAGTTATGTACATTTTTATAAACTAATGCTAATTTACTTCTTTTCCCCTTTCTATTTTCTACTTTTTATTATAATGTTTTCCATTTTTAGCATAATTTATACTAAATTTATATATTTACACTAGACTTCATATTTAACACAAAGTAACAGTACTCCATTGGTCACCATGAAACAGGCAGCCGCCTAGTATGGTGATCTTATATATCTACTTTATGTAAATGTCTTAATTATGTATCATGTGTTTTATAAATAAATAAATAAAATATGAAGAGCACGGTTAATTGGCGAATTAGTTGCTGCATTTGTTTTATAATTAAGCGTGTGGAATAATTCTGTAAGGCGTGTACGTCTTAAGGGTATGTTAAAATTAATTAAGGAAAGAAGTTCGGTACAGTCGATGTTATTATTTAAAATTCTGTGTATAAATGTTACATCAGCTATTGTTCTCCTTTGTTGCAAAGTTTGAAATGTGCATCCAAAGTTATTGTTGAATTTGAAGGCAAGATATTTTATAAATTTGTGTTGAATGTTTTCTATGCTATCAATACAAAGTTTGTACTGCGGGTTCCAAATTGGTGAGGCATATTCCAGTGTACTTCTGACTAATGCAAAATATAACATTACTACTGTACGCGGGTTACTGAATACTTAACTGACACGGAGAACAAAACCAAGCATTTTATATGACCTGTTAACGATTGAGTCGATATGCTTACTAAATATAAGTTTGCTATCAAGGTAAATGCCAAGATCTTTACATTCCTTTTTAGAGATGACAGGTTCATTGTGGAGTGAATAAGAGTACTCAATTATAAGTTTGTTTCTGGTGAATGTCATAGTGTGACATTTGTAACTATTGATATCTAAACAGTTAACTTTGCAATACTTGCAAAGTCTATCTAGGTCACCTTGTAACGCTTCACAGTCAGAGAGAGAATGCACCACTTTGAATATTTTCATGTCATCAGCGTAAAGCAGATATTCGGAATTTTGAAAGCATGATCCAATGTCATTTATATAAATGTTGAACAAGAGCGGACCTAGGTGGGAACGTTGCGGGACACCAGATATTACCTCTATAGACTTTGAGAAGACGCCGTTGATTAATATTACCTGATTGCGATTACTAATGTAAGACTTAATCCATCTAAACAGGTCACCATGTATACCAAGGAGGATGAGTTTTTTCAAAAGAATTGAGTGAATTACACGGTCAAAGGCTTTAGAGAAGTCTGTATACATAGTATCGACTTGCTCCTTATCATCCATCTTGCTATGCAAGAAGTTAATGAAAAGGGCAAGGTTGGATGTTGTAGACCTACCTTTCATAAATCCGTGGTGATTCGGCGTAATGATTGTCGAAATAGTAGAGTACAATTGATCAAAAACAATTTTTTCAAGAACTTTACTTAGAATAGGAAGTTGGGAAATTGGACGGTAGTTTTTAACGTCATGTTTATCACCTGTCTTAAAGATTGGTGTGATAACGGCTGATTTCCATTTGAGAGGAAACGATCCTTCTGTCAGTGATTTTTTATAGATGGCGCAAACCGGAACACAGATGTATTTTTTTTTTTTTTTTTTTTAAAAGAAAGACAAACATTCCCGGGTTACGAATAACCCAACAATGTTTGAAAATCTCCTACTACCACCGCAGAAAGCCGAAAATGTTGCTTGTGTTGTGATGGAGGACTTAGCCAGCCGAGGAATCGAACATGCGACGCCCGGGTGGGACCCAAGCGCTATGCCCACTCAACCACTGACCGGTCAAAGCACAGTTATTTTTTTACTGCAGTTGCGTATAAAAATCCCGGGCAGCCTGTCTATTTCTGGTCCTTTGTTAATATCTATGCTTGAGAGATATTTTAAGGTGATTTCTTCATTTATTTTGATTGAAGATATTAATGTGTTGTTAAGAGGATCTACCGTATTATTAGCATCAGGAGTTGGAATTTCATTTGTAAAGACTGTTGAGAAGTAATCAGCAAAAAGGTTTGTAACTTCTTTGCTGTCGTGTGCCGTTGTGGAATGATATGTCATGTATTCAGATATAGTGGGAGATTTTCTTTGCGTCTTAACATAACACCATATTTTTTTAACATTATTTTGAATATTAGATTCCAATTGGTCAATATAGGCTTTATTAGTAATATTAGAAATCTTCTTCTGTCTTTTGCGGAGTAATGCGAAAGATTGATAATCCAATGGATTCTTGTAGCGTTTCCAGGCACGAAAAAACTTTAATTTTTCTTTCGTTATATTAATCAAAGCCGCCGAATACCATAATGGAAATTTAGTTGATCTGGTTACTTTTTTTGGAACCATGTCATCTATTATGGCATCAATGATACTATAAAAATGGTGTACCACAGTGTCAACGTCTTGCGCATTCAGTACAGAAGACCAATCACTATTTCTGAGAGCATCATTGACTACATCATAGTTAACTTTATTAAAAAATTTGATTATCTGGGGTTTTAGAACGACAGCAGGGAGGGGAATATTAAGTTCAACTATAATAGATTTATGATGTGCATCTTCGATTACTAGTGGAGAGTCGGCAGCGGAGATGTTGACTGTAGTGTTACAAAACACGAGATCTAAAATTCGTTCGTGAGAATTATAAATTGCATTATACTGTGTTAAATTTGAGAACGAAAGGCAACTAAGGAGGGTAGAAGCGCAGAGCTACGTGGTTGACACGTAGAGTTCCAGCTCATGTTTGGCATATTGTAATTGCCTAATATTAGAAAAATGTCGTTTGGATATTCAGTAGTTAGATCAGATGTGGCAGTTGTATGACTATTGATGATAGAGAAACGCTGCGCATTAGATAACTTAGGACTAACCCCCGGTAAGTAAGAGCAACAAATATGAATGTTAAAAATACGATGTTTCGAATGTCTTAATAACAGTGAGATCCATATATCCTCTGCTTCTGAGGTCCATGATTTTCGTGATCGAACTTTAAAATCTTTTTTATACCTATAGCAACGCCTCCCCCTTTAGTTTTACCCGTTAGAATAGTGTCTCTGTCATTTCTGTAAACGTTGTACCGGCAATCAAACAACTCATCATCGGATATGCTGTCAACTAACCACGTCTCGCTAATTAGGATTAAGTCAAATTCGTTAATCAGGACATTTTGATAGAATTCTTTGGTTTTGGATCGAAGGCCTCGTGCATTTTGATAAAAAATTACGATAGTGTCATGCATTGTGTAAATGAAAAAATTATTATCCTGTTACGATTTGAAATAAATATAATTATTATTAAAAATAAAGCATTAGTCGAAATGAGCCTACTACTATGATAATAATTAATCAGCAGCCCAAAGTCCACTGGGGTGAGCATATTTGTCAATCTGCGCAGAAATGAATGAATGTTTTTGTGATGTATTGATTGAGAAGTTGAGTCATGTGTGTGTAAAGTTGAGTGGAAAAATGGTAAAGGTAGAAAATCTAAAATAAAATATAATATAAATTTAAGAAAAATTATTATGTTAAATTGTTTAGAAGGGTTTGACCAGATACAAGTATAGCAGGAGAGGTGATATTTTTTCTTAAATAAATTTTCGAGTTTCTCACCCATAAAAAATGGGTGAGAAACTATTAGAGTAAACTATTAGTGAGAAAAATTATGGGTGCGAAAAAACGATAATTACATAGCCGAATATCATTTTAAGAAAAGAACGTTTTCCACACGAATAGCAATAAATTGTACGGGCTTCTCTTCGTAACATCTGTAAAAACACCGCCATCTTTGTCAAAAAATCAAACCATAGGATAAGTTCGCATGGTTCGCATAGAACAAACAATAAATCTAGTGAACGTTAAACGCAAATTTTAAAAAATCCGCCGGAAATCAAAGTGTTGCCATATAAAAAAAAAAATCAGTGTGGAATTTTACAAAATTAAGGGAACATAATCGGAGACGGGACATTTTCATGTAGTGACGTCACGAGCTCAAATAATGGATTTATTTATTTAAAAATAAAAAAAAACTGTATATTTTAAAAAAAAATTTCTAACATTTTCGTAATCTCAATAAAAAAATCTATCCACACGATTTTTTCCAAGTCGTTATAAAATCCATGCAAGTGGCCTATTGGGGTTGCCATAGTCTTCATTAGTTCTCATAGTCTCACCGACTTCAGATGTTTGGTAGCAGTTGGGACTAATGTGCGGTAATCACATAACAATAAAATGCTTGAAGTGGCTCGAGCAATGTTTGGAGACCTGATCTGAATTACCAGGTTCTTCCCAACCTGAATCTTCCACTTATTCTTCCTCCGACCACCGTCCTACTCACCTTTAATCTTGATTAATCATTATTGTCGATGACGTACCGAAATGTATTGGTTTTCCAGGTGAAATGAAGCCATCAGATTGGGTCTTTTTTTAATGCTCCGATATCTCTCAAATCTATTTTGTTTTATCATAATGTGAAATATTGGATTTTAACACGTCTATTTGTTTCACGTCAGATTTTAATAACCAATTATTTGTTTTTAGAAGGTTATGACATGTGAATGATTAAAAGCAGGCGTTCAATTCTAGGGGGGGGGGAGGAGAGACCTTGAGGCATATGTTTAAAACCTATAGTTTTGTTGTGCAAAATTATCTACAAAACCTTTATCGTTTCAGTAATTTTATTGGTGTTTTTAATTTGTTAATTACATTTTCGTTATTTGTTTTAGCTGCCTCCCAATATTCATTCAATCATCAATTCATCCCAATCTTGCAATTTAATATTAAAAAAAGCGTTGGTATTGAAAAATTACATGACTACATCAGAAAAATGAATTAATTGAAAATAAAAAGAAAATTTATAACAATTACAAACGAGAAAAAATATTTCTACTGATTTGATTTTAACTCGGGGGACGAGTAATTAATATTTTGTTGACTTTTTAAAACGGTAATAAAACACGACTATTATTTATGTACGTAGGTACTTATTCGTTGCTCAAATAGCGCAATCATATCTTAACAAATCATAAATGACCCTTTATTCTGTTTGCCTTCGTAAACCACGTTTCCTGGGTTCCTTCTGGCCAACTCTCGATAACGCACCTAAGCAGATATTTTTGATCCATAGCCATAATAGACAATATAGCATAACATAGCCATAATAGATATTGTTTAGTAATTTTAGACTTGTGCAAATATTTCTGACGAAATTATTTGAACCGACCTACGGCCTACGACGTGTGTAGGTACTATATTATGTGTTATTGATTTTATATGATTAATATGTTATTTCATCACTTAGTGGATAATAGATTGAGATATTAGCATTTATATTTCGTAACCTTTTATTTAATAATGTGATTGATGAAGGATAATTGTTGGACCTTATCCATTAGTCCTTATCTAAATATTTTTGCAAAACTTACTTAATTTTGCTTCACGTGGGAATTGTTAAGAAATAGCAAAAAAACTGATAAGTAAATTCTCCTGTTCACTCATGTTCCTTATTGCAACATCTTACCAGATAACGTGTTTACGAATTATTGATAATAATATTGTGTAATCCTCCTATAGAAGTTTTCTCGGAAAACCTCAGCAATTTTAATGCTTATTTTTAATTGATAAACTAACGTTTTAAACAAGATTTTTATGCATAGCACAAAGGGTAGATAACAAATATTATAATCAATAATTATCAGCCTGAAACACTCATCTACATTGAAAAAATCTTCCGAGAAAAGATACTGGCCGCCAACGGGAATTGAACCCGTGACCATCTGATTGCCGGTCAGCAGCTCTGACCACTGAGCTATGGCGGCAAATATAGCTCAGAATATATATATAGCTCAAATATATATATGGCGGCCGCCATAGCTCAGTGGTCAGAGCTGCTGACCGGCAATCAGATGGTCACGGGTTCAATTCCCGTTGGCGGCCAGTATCTTTTCTCGGAAGATTTTTTCAATGTAGATGAGTGTTTCAGGCTGATAATTATTGATTATAATATTTGTTAATTTTAATGCCTTTTTTCTTTTGTTTTATAAAAATAATAATAAATGTTTTATCTCTAGACATGATGCATACCGTTATTATTTTTACTTTACGATGTAACTGGTTTGTACTTTTAAAATATTGTTTTTTTTTTAAATAATGTGTTTTTTAAGGTTAATCTGTTGTGTTCGTCAGCTTCTCTTCCAGGGGAAGTGTAATTTATAATTTAAAAGGGTCTACAAATATATTATACAAAATAACAAATATTAAAATTGGTCTCGGAAAAACGAGAGTTTCTGGGTTCGAATCCCAGTTGCGACCAATATCTTTTTTCTATTTTTCTATGTCGTGCTCTATTTCATATTTTCATTAAGATTATTAATGTTGTCTTCCTTTTTAAAGATATATTAAATTACTAATTTATTAAAACAAAAAATACCAATTGAGAAACAAACAAAAAATTATTATAATTTTTTTTTCCAATCACCTGCATTGTATCCCCAATTGGGGAAGATGCACATTTGGTTTAGGTGAAAGAAGTGGATTTTGAATTATTTCATTTATAACCACTCGATCGGCATACCAATTAAAAAAAATCCTGAGATTGCTCTTGATTGGTGATCATTTTGAATAATATATTCCACCCACATCAAAAATTATACCTCTGAATTTTAAAACAAAGACACATAAACTGTCATAAACCGAATAAAGTGATATATAGCCAACGAATTCACCTTCATTTAAATAACCATCCTATATTATTAGGACATATTTTATTTAAAAAAATTTAAAAAAAAAAACATAAACATTATAAACGGAAATATTCCCTGGGTTTTCTAGCTATAAACTCGCGTAGGAAGTTGAATTTTGCGTTCAAATTAAATATTTGTTGTAAAGTTTCTTTTGAATGGTCTTATTCATAATCACATATACAAATATACACACGAAACTGAATTTTGATACGTTGTCTCTTGTAGTGTTTTAATGTTCCATTTAAAAAAACTTTTGACATACATTTGGTCGAGAAATGTCAATATTTCATTGCAATAAGCTGGAATTTTTAACTTACTCACGAAAAATAACTGCAACACGTCAAACAGATGCATTCATGATCTTTAATCCGCAATACTGATTAACACGATTATTGCTTTATTTATTATAAATAATCCGTTTTCAAACTACTACGCAACAAAAGCCACACGAAATTTTTTGCGTTCCAAATTTTCCCCGTATGTTTAATTCTTACGATAAATAAACACGTTGAATTCATTGAAAATTCAATCATCATTACACTGGTATAAAAATAAGTAGAAAAATTCACAAAGAAAATACATAACATATACATATATGAGACATGAATAAACCAGTCGTTAAAAGATTTTATAAACTACATTATTATGTGGGTCGCAGATCGCGGGAGATTTAGAAAATATTACAATAAAAATGTTAAGGGGATCTTACCGCAATCGCAGCATATTTGCAGGTTTTTGATGCAGTTTTTAGAAAATATCTATATTGTTTATTAAAAAATAATATTATATTTTGAACAAATACATTATTCTTCTAAATGGTGAAACAACAAAACGTGTTAAAATGTTTAAGACAATTGCGTAAAAAAATATTTACGGAACCTCTAAAAATAGCTTAAAGTTCGATTATATCCTTTAATTCCAAATACAGGAGAATTATAAAAATATACATTATCACCACATCAATGTTTTCTAAACGGCTAGATAATAAAATTATTTTAAAAAGCATAAAAACAATGCTTATAGAAATAAAAACCGTTTTTCAATATTACGATATCCTCCCGCCATAATATAAAGCAGGAGACGAGTTGTTTCCCATTAGATGACTGGTTTATTTATGCCCATTAGCAATTAGTATATGAGAATGAGATGCGTTCACGGTGGAAGGACGTCAAATTTTGCAAGAAATAAGTATGTAAATATGGTGGCACTTGAGAAAAGGGGTCACACTAAAGGCTAGTCATTATGTTATTGTGTATTATTTCAGAACCAAGTTGACTTTTTTACTCGAAATTCCATTCCGCAGCCGTTTGCTACAACCAGCGGCATATAATGTTTTAGAGTGCCCCTTCACCAGAATCGTATTCCTAGTTTTATTTATTTACGCCCTACTGGGCTTTTATATAAATTTCTAATTATAGTTATTTCAGTTGTAATAATGGTATATCGAATAAATTATGGTAAAATAAAACGAGTTACAAAGTTATTAAAAGTAACAAAATTGTAAAATAGGTTTGCAAACAAACAAAAAGAAGTCGACACACTCCTAAAAATTAAATAAAGGATTAACGAAAAAAATTGTTGAAACCCATTTTATACATAACATGGGAAAATAAAATAAACAATAAAAAAGTGTGTGCGTGGAATCCACGCGCGACAGAAGTGAAACTTCTTGTTTATTTATTAAAATTCGATTTACGCGAAATATATCGTATTTTTATGAATTCATTCCGAATAGGTATCTGAATTAAGGCTGGCCGCGACGAGATTCGGCTGCGAAAAAGTCGATTTACGTGAAATGTATTGAATATTTATGAGTTTATTCTGAAATATGGCCGGCCGTGACGAGATTTGACCGCGAAAATTCAATTTACGCGAAATATATCGTATTTTTTTATGAATTTATTCCGATTATTTTTTATTTATTTAATTTAATTAGCGGTCGCGAAAATTTGATTTACGCAATACATATATCGTAGTTTTACGAATTTATTCCGAATAAGTATCTTCATTATGGCCGGCCGCGACGGGTTCGGCCGCGAAAATTCGGTTTACGCGTAATATATCGTATTTTTATGAATTTATTCCAAATAGGTATATGCATTATGGCCAGCCGCGACGGGATTCGCTCCTGAAATTCGTTTTACGTGAAATATATCAATTTTTTTATGAATTTATTTCGAATAGGTATCTGAATTAGGGCTGGCTGCGATGGGATTCGGCCGCGAAAATTCGATTTCCGCGAAATGTATCGTCTTTTTATGAATTTATTTCGAATGGGTATCTGAATTAGTGCCGGCTGCGATGGGATTCGGCCACGAAAATTAGATTTACGCAAAATATATCGTAGTTTTAAGAATTTACTTCCAAATTACACTTTTACAATACACTTTTTTTTGCACCATTTTGTTTAACACACCCTTAAAAACTACCCCCGCACAGCTATATACGAATATGATGTGCCGTTTTAAATATATATCCAAACATGTATCTACGGTATAGTTTGAAGACATCTGGCTATTCGATATACACGATAGATTGAGGACTGTCCCCAAAATGTGCGTCACACATAAACTGCCGTCGTGGTCTCAAATAATGCGTTACACAGAGAGGTGTTCCATATACACAAAGCATACTTTAGAACACAGGGTAAGTAGGGAACTTCTATTGGAATAAGATATATGTAATAATAATTTTGTCGCTAGATTTTTTTTTTTTTTTTCCAAATAAAGTCCCGTTAAACTGATTGATATCAGTTTGTCAACGGGTTCTTATGACATTTCATATTATTTCATTATATATACACATACATATATATATATACACGCATACATATATATATATATATATAGGTTTATGTTACGGCATTTAGCGGCTCAATGCGTCCATGAATTACCGGAACATCTTCATCATTGCGACTTACTGGCTCATTTGGGCACTTAGTGGCTCATCGTTTTTTTTTTTTTAAGTCCATCATATCAAACTCGATGAGACGAGTCGAACGGTGTAAAAAAAAATTTTGAGTCAATAAGTGACATTTTTACATGGACCGTTTATGCTCCGATATGCTTTTTTATCAGTAAATATTCATCCATACTTAGGACATCAAATTACATATATTTTTAATCGCATCTACAACTATCATCGCGTGCGACGTTGCCGGACTTTCTCGTCATACAATATCATTCGAACTCCAAGTCGTTTATCAATGCTTTGCAATAATGAACTCAATAGTTTAATTCCTCAGAACCTATTATCGCATGTCATTGCTATGTCAGATTGAATCTTTTTGCGATATGTTATATGTTAGCCGGTATGTTGTACGTTGTATTCTATCTGTATAGGTAGCCAGAATGTCAAGCGCTCGCTGTAGGCTGTAACTAAGAACATACATTATATTATAATATTTTGTGAAATGCAAGCGGTTATTCGCGCGCGTTTTTAAAATTGAAGATTGATTTACGAATTGCTTTTTTAATATCGTTTGTGTTTTAAATTGTTTTTGTTTTTATTGTAAGGTTTATATTATTACGTATTTAAATACACATTTATGTAGTTTTTTTTAATAAATAAAATATTTGCTACGTAATTATTTGTCTTTTGCGTTCCGAAAGCATAGTCAGTTGTAATGTAATGATATCTATATAGGGTTTTCTAAAAATTTCAGAAATATATTAGGTACTCATGTAATATGTTTTCTCATGTTTACATACAGTTTTATTAATTTTTTAAAGGGTTTTTTAGTAGAACGTAATTTTTATAATGGATTATATTATCATATTAAAGAAATCTAACAAGTTTTTCATTTTTAAAAATGCTCTGAACCTAGGTAATTATTTTTACGCGTGACTATTTTTCAAAAGCATTGTCTCTAGTTGTATTGTAGTAATAAAAAGGTGTTTTATTGTTGTTTTGGTGTATTTTATAAAAAAAAGTTGTGAACAAAAATAAGACCCTTGACTCACAATCCGCAGGTCTTAAATTTTATTTGATTAATTTGTGTTATTTCAAAATTAATTCATTTAAAATAATATATAGTATATTTGCGGCACGTTCCAGAGTGGAAGAACTATCAGTATCGCCCTGTTGTAAGACCACCATTCAGAATTGAAACGTTGCTTGAAAATGGCTTTAGCCGAGTTTAGTGACCAGATCCGAATAGCCAGGTACTTCCCAACCTTCATCTTCCTCACCTCCTACCCCTATCCATTACCTTCAGCCTCATAACATACCACGACCTCCGGATTGTGAGTCAAGAGTCTTACCCACTGGACTGCGGAGATCGTCAAATAAGCCGGACTGCAAGGTATAATTTGATATCCCTTGTTAAATAAAAAAAAAAACGAAGGATTCTTCTGTAATGTACAATGCTACATGTTTCGTGAACGATTATAATACAAAGTTAATTGGTTTTAATTTTTATCATATTATGCTTTTTTTATAATGATTAAGTGAATACAAAGTTATTAAGTTATAACATTGACGTAAAAAAAAATATTGTATTTTGCTATTTTTCAAATGATTACACACTTTTTTTTACTATGTAGGTATAGTAATATTTTTTGTTTTTAAAAATTCAAAATAAAGAGTTTTTTTTTTCAAAATGAGCGTTTTTATTTTATCATCTGAACCCTTGAAATGTTGAAAGGTACGTTGAGACCCGTATTGTAGGAGGGAGGACACACAGAGGCAGGCAAAAATGAGTTGTAGAAATGACCCGTTCTCATGTGACAAATGTCAACCGTCTACAAATGTTGGGCACACGTTTGACGTGTTACCCGACTATGCACCGGTGCCAAAGGGATCAATGACGCTAGTTCCTCGGAGCATCTTCCATTGAAATACCAGTAGAACAAGGACAGCTTTCGCACCAGACGCCTGTGCTCTAATACACACACACCGACACACTTATCTTGGGATTTGTGTGTCGGTGACGGACATATGGGTCTATCTCTTCTACTGCGGTGCAAGGTGATGAGTCGAGAGAGCCAGGCTGAAGAGGTCAAAAGGTCTCCCTCAACCACCCTCTCCCAGATGCGACACCTGGACAAACCATTTGCGGTGGGCGGCCTATTTTAGAGACATTGGTTGTACATCTAGAAAATAATTCAATTAAAATACGTGTATAAAATTGCTGGAAGGTAGGTACCTACCTACACGGAGAGAAATCGATTTTTGCTCTAACGATAAATTAACAGGTCTAATTTTCATAAAATATGACTTTAAGGATATATTATCAATCTGCTTTAATAATGTATCATGACCATGCCGATAAAAACACGGTTTAACGGTATAATGCTTGATAATTTAGCATTACAATTTTAGCAGATATTAGTGCCCCCCACAC
The DNA here is from genome assembly GCA_917563855.2 of Limnephilus lunatus. Lineage (NCBI taxonomy): Eukaryota > Metazoa > Arthropoda > Insecta > Trichoptera > Limnephilidae > Limnephilus > Limnephilus lunatus. The sequence goes on along the minus strand of OU830598.1, from coordinate 67,797,369 downwards.
GCACACTTCGGAGCGACCGAGTCCCGCGCCACTTCAGGCCGCCGCGCAGAAAAGTTTCACGGTGAACTGCGCTGTAAACCTATCGGTCTTTACTTTTCTGCGCGGCGGCCTGAAGTGGCGCGGGACTCGGTCGCGCCGAAGTGTGCGTTTGGGGGAGCCTATTTTGTACTTCGTCGTAATAATTCACCGTTATTCAGTTTGACATCGTGATATTTATGCAACGCAAACTCACGCAAACTTCACGTCATTCAAATTAAAATGGTGCGCGGCATTTTTTGTTGTCAATCATGTTAGTAGTTTTCAACAAACCAATAACCATTCGTTTATTTTCATTATAAAGCAATTATCTCTTAAAATGGATCGAAATTCGACAAACTATCCATTTGTTAGAAAAATTGGGATTGTGAATTATGGAAGCTGGTAAGTTTTGACATTATTTTCAAATAATTCATGTTTAGCAAAGTGTTATAAAATGCGACAAAGACTTGCGATTTTAAACTTAATTACCACAAGAATCATCGGTTTCAGTCATGATAGACGAAAACATTTGCATTAAAAAATACGATTTTCATTCAAATTTAAAAATTGCTCATATAAAACATCTCCTTCGCCGCATGTATTTTTTGTATGGATTTGACATTTGCGAAGTTTCGTTTCAAACTAAATACGCATGAATTACTTAATTTACCTAAACTAAGAACCTAATAACCTATTTTGTGTACGTAAATAGTTGTTTCTTTTAGTAATTGTTGATATGAAGTGTGATTCCCATAATCTGTACTTAAAAGTGCGGCGGCGTTTTCACAAATTAATAATTTTACCACTTCAGTTGACAGTTTTATTTATTTGCGTTTATCATTGAGAAACATCAAGTAATATTTCCAAATGTCTTTTGTTTACAGGGTGAGGATCATAGACATATGAATATTGGTGAGGATGCTAGACATTATACGTCAAAATCCTGCATTTTACAAAGGCAAGATGTCAATAATAATACCCGTTGGCGCGTGAAATTGTTGCAGGATCAGTCAAATCTAATTGTATACTTCCAATACAGAAGGCAATAATTATGTAAGTGTATTATATTTGTTCAGACGCTTTTCAATGCAATACTTTATGTACCAAGTGAATGTTTTTAAGCTCTGGAAGTAATTACTTAATAAGACAGGTGAGGGGAGCCTTGCTTCTATCAAGTATTAATATTTCCAAATGCATTTTGTTTACAGAGTGACAATGCTGTTCTTGGACATTATACAGAGAAGACAATCTTGCATTTTATAAACACAAGTTTTCAAAATCAGTTGGCGCAGAACGTGAAATTACTACCATATTACTAGTCAATTCAATTAAATACTTCTATGGGCTGAAGTTATGTAAGTATATTATATGATATATATATATAAGTGTAGTAATTTGTTTAGACGCTTTTCAAAGAAAAGGACTTTATGTATCTAATTAATGTTTTTTTTAAGGTTCTGGAGTACTAAGGGGAGAGACGAGCCTTGCTTCAGGAAGGAACGCAGGTGGATTTTTGAGTTTGGCTCAGTTTAAAGAGCCAACAGGTTGTTAATCAGGCAAACATTAGAGATCAACTAGCATCCAGAGAAGTACTTATTATTTTTAATTTGTTGTATGTTATTATTGTGAAGCACCTTTGAGGTGAGACTGAATGCTGTAGAAATAAGATCCCTGGGGCATATGTATGAGCGTGTCATAAACGTGGAGATGGTTAAGGCTGATGTAAGCGTAATGAGTAAGATTAAGAAAGGGACGCTCAGATGGTTTAGGCATGTAGAGCGAATGAACGAGGAAATATGTGTAATAAGAATATATGTATGTCGCTATAAGAAGAATATATGTAGAAGCTAGCAGTCCATAATGGAGTGACGGTACCTACCCTGATGTATGGCAGTGTGGCATTGAACTGGCAGAGGAAGGATGAACGTAGAATGAATGCTGTAGAAATGAGATCCCTGAGGCGTAGGTGTCACACGTACGCCTCACACTGTGGTAAAACTATGTGCAGTCGTGTGAAAAACGTGGTGATCCGCAAAGAATGCATGGCTGAATAAGTAATGAGTAAGATTAAGAAAGGGACGCTTAGATTGTTAGGGCATGTAGAGCCAATGAACGAGGAAAGGAGTGTAAGGAGAATATATGACGAAAAATGTGAAAGGTAGAAGTCGAGAATGCCCAAGGAAGATATGGCATGACCAAGTGAATCAGATACTTGAGCGGGCCATGTCAAGAGTCAGAATAATAGAATAGCAAGTATGAGACGATGCATAAATGTGAACGAGGGAAGGAGTGTGTGCCAAGATAGAGTTGTTTGGCGGTCCGTCTTCTCTGCCTACCCCTGCGGGAACGGCATTATGGTTAGTTAGTTAGCCTTTGAGGTGATTTTTATCAAAATTACCAATCAAATTATCCAATTTACAGATCACCTTTATTATGTAGTATTGTTACAACTAGGTCTGTGATACAGTGTTACAGACAGGTTTTGTGGAGGAAGATGTACAACAAGATAAAGATAAAAATAAGTTTGATTATTTATAGAACACAGTCACCTCAAGGACTGTTCAGCGGTAAGACGCTTGGAGTTAAAACACTTGCAGTAATATAAGCAGGATCATTGCGCTCAATTAGGGATTACATCCGTGAAAAAGTTTTTGTTCCTAAACAAAACCCTTCTTTGTTATTAGATCGAAGTTTACATATATTCCTAATAAAACCAATGAATCCTATGATAAATTGGAAAAAGTATACTTGGCCGATGGGTTAGAAGTCGAGTTTATTTGGAATGTCTCTAAACTGTGATCTAGCAGTAAAGAAAGACTTGGTAAAGAAAGAAAACTTTTTGACCGATTTAATCAGTGATTGAGTGCTCACTGAAGGGTTCTAAGGAAGGAACTACCTCTGAACTGCCCTAAGGTGACAGCTGGCAGTGCTCTATAAAACATCCAACTATATTTATACATGTATTATTATTATTGGAAGATTGAACTTTGACCAGTTCACAAACTGCTTTAAGTTGTGTACTTATGTATGGTATTATAATATGAAATTATTTTACCCACTTAATATTTAGTTATTTGAGATTCGACATTTGTTAAAATATGTAATTTACATGATACGTCATTTATAATTATTGATTAAATATATAATGTTTAAAAACTAAACTTGTTTATGAATTATTATGTAACAAACCTTCCCCTTTCCTATCTCCTCACCTCTCCAACCCCTTCAGGCTCACAGCATACTCAAAATTGAATGCCGTAATCCCGCTGGCCCAGTGTAAGATATTGTAAGTATTTTGAATTTGTTACATTTGTTTCATTATATTTTGTGAACTCTCATTTGAATTATCACTTCTTGCTGATAGAAGAGATTATAGGACTGCTTGCTCATATTTTTAATGATTTTGCTCCAAATGGGCCTCCATGATCCCACTGGCTCATTGGAGGATATTTTATAAGATGTTAAGTATTTTTAATTTGTTTCATTTTAATGATTATTTATGTGTACTGCCATGTTAATTTTACCATTGCTTTCTGACAAAATTATAAGACTTCTTACTTGCATTTTTAATGATTTCGCTGACATTCCATCATTCCAGTCCTAGTGCAGTTTGGACTGGAATGATGAAATGTCAGTGGAATCATTAAAAATACAAGTAAAAAGTCATATACTTATATCAGTACGCAAAGAGCAATTAACATGACAGTATGCATAAGGATTAGTACAAGAACTAACAAAATACCAGAAAAACCTAATAAAATATTCGTTTAAGAACGAACTAATTATCAGTATAACCTAACAAAATATCAAAAAAACCTAATAAAGTATTCGTTTAAGAACGAACTAATTATCAGTAAATTACTTGCAGAATATCAGTATGAACGTTAGAGTATTCGTATAAAAACGAATAAATGGTTAGTAATTGCTGAAATAATATCAGGACTCAATATTTTCGTAAAAGAACTAACAAAATATTAGTAACTACTGGTAAAATATCATGAATCACTCTTAGATATTCGTAATTGGAATGCAAAAATATTAGTATTGTCATGCAGACTGTTGAAATTGCGAGCGATCATGATAATTATATTCGTAAAGATTTTGACAGTCCCCGTCCGAATATCTATTGGACTCCGTTTCCTGTTAATTTAAAATTCCAGTTTACACACATTTGAATAAAACTGTATGTAAACATAAAATTAATAATCATATTAAAAATTATAATTTGCAAACCAACCTACAACTTGAAGAAACGCACGAATCAATGAACAAATTATAAATTTATTTCTAATAAGTTTATTCATAATTTTTCGAAAACACTAATAAAACTAAGATAAAATAATTATGTAGCAAATAAAAGAAATTACACTAATATGTATTTAAATACCTAATTTTATTTATGATAATAGTAAAATAACCCTTAACACAAAAAAAAACAACCGTAAACACCAAATAAATAACAATATTAATTAGCAAATCATACTTCAATTTTAAAAAACCGCGCCAAAAATCAAAAACGGCCGCTAGAAATAATAACTATGTGAATAAATGTCCGAATAGTCATTTCCGAAGCGTTTATTTCTAATAAGTTTATTCATAATTTTTCGAAAACACTAATAAAACTAAGATAAAATAATTATGTAGCAAATAAAAAAAAACTACACTAATATGTATTTAAATACCTAATTTTATTTATGATAAGAGTAAAATAAACCTTAACACAAAAAAAAACAATCGTAAACATCAAATAAATAACAATATTAATTAGCAAATCATACTTCAATTTAAAAAAATCGCGCCAATAATCAAAAACGGCCGCTAGAAATAATAAATATATGAATAATCATTTCCGAAGAAACATCCGACCTTCGACCAGTCCAGTCAACCTACCAACATAATATGTGTGCTTGCATACGCATACTTATATTGGTGTGTGTAACATTAAACTTGGCAACATAGCGTGAAGCGGTAAGTGCGTTCTTAAAATAGATGAACGAATGCACGTTATTAAATGATAATTTTTTTTAATATATAAACATAACTTTTGATTACATATTATAGCTGACCATATTTTAAACAAAATTTAAAAGACAGCATGTTGGTACTTCATCTACGTAAGTATATATTACATGCGAAAGAACGAGCTACTTAAGTGGCTTCTTCTATGATGAGCCACAGAATGTGGTATGACATAAATATATATATATATATATATATATATATATATATATATATATCACACCGTCTATTTGGCGACCATCATGGGCAAATATGCATTTAAAGTGGCGACCACCGACATTTGGCGACCGATATACGGTCGCCACTTTATTTTTCGAAATTTTTACACAGTTCATTAATATATGTCGTCACAAGCATCTTGGCGAAATTTGTCCTGGTCGCCAAATTGGGCTTGAAGTGGATGATTTCGAATATTAAAGTTCCGGAGTCTGTCGCTACGCAGCTAGGCGCTAGGTGATATACATGGCCATGTATTCTTCATTTCATTACAACCCTTTAGTGGCGACCGACTATGACGTATTCCACATTTCATTCCTAGCATTTAGTGGCGACCAGAAACGACGTATCCTGCATTTCATAAAGTCCGAAATGGCGACCGCGAAGAACAAGATGTACCTACCTATGTTTCACGTCATTCCTAGCTTTTAGTGGCGATCGGGTATGACGTATACCACATTTCATTCCGAGCATTTAGTGGCGACCGGGTATGACGTATCCCGCATTTCATTCCTAGCCTTTAGTGGCGACCGGTGACGTTGGCAAATTTTGGTCATGTATTCGGCATTTCGTACTAGCCCAAATTGGCGACGTTGCCGGTTCAAGTCAAATCCCGTACGAGTGTTGAGTTGCACACCCCGGTGGCGTGATTTTGCGACGTTGCCGCACATATTTGGCCGGTTGCTGCGAATGTTTTGCCTTTTCAAAATTTGTCGCGATCAACCGTATTATCGTATACCGAGCATTGACGTCCATGCGGCTTAGGGTGTATTTGGCGACCGATCATTTTAGTGTCTTATTTACAATACAGTATTGATTAATGTTGATGCATTGAAATGGAACAAAATAATTGAAAGAATAACAGAATAGCCATACCAAGATTACTCTTCGGAGTCACACCAGCCCTCTGACGTAGAATTCAGATATTGTGAGATGTGTGCCTTCAAATAATATTTCATCTTTTCAATCGTTTTACGGTCAAATTTACTTCTATAAAATTCCCTTTTTATTATTTATTGAGTAAGTTATACTACATGAATGTAAACTAATAAGCACAATGTATCATTTCATTTGATAAATTTAAATATTTTTGAAGTAAGCATAACATTTATTTTTAAATACATTCATTCTTTCTTCATCCTTAATACTTTCAGGCATTTCATCGTACATCTTTAGTCCTCTATATTAGGCAGTTCTGTGATTTTTATTTCTTCATTTGTGGCAATCGAACTCTGTTTATATTTCTTGTTTCGTAATTATGTACGTCTCTACTAAAACAATTTCATCCTTAAAGTATTTTGGCATTTGGTTTTTCACGATTTTATGCACAAAAATTAACACATTAAATTGTAGTCTCTTTTTTATTGGAATCCAATTTAGCTCATCACATTTACAGCTCATAGCTCTGTTCTGTATAACTTCTAATTTGTTCAAATTTCCTTCATTGACCAAATATAACATCTTAGAGCAGTAATCCAAATGTGGAGTAACGATAGTTTTATAAATGAGCTCCGTAGTGTTTCTATTTAATTTATGTCTTAGTCTTCTAAAAAAAATGACCTTTTTTGATACCTTTTTTATCACATATTCAAAGTTTGCTATGAAAGTCAGCATTGAATCGAATATTGCACCCAGGTATTTGATTTCATTAAATTTTCCAATCTTTTCACCATTAATTGTCAAATTTAATCCTGTGTTACGCGTTTTATTGCCTATTTCCATATATTTTGTTTTGTTTACGTTCAGTTTCAACTTTTTTAATTTCAGCCGTTTGTAATGTAATCTTCACACGAAATATAGATTAAGGTATCGTCTGCAAATAGTCTAATTTTGCAATTTTAATTTATAATTTACAGGAGTTCCACTTACTCTGAAGGTGATGGTGGGATACGACCCAAATCCCAAATTGACACCGATTTCAGTTTTTAGACAGCGGATGTGTGAAACAAAGACGAGCTCACCAGTTAATTTTACTCGAAAAAATATTAAAAAATTCTGATAACGACCATCGTACATCGTTTCCACCAAACTTCAATGTATTGACCAAATCCAAGAAGAAAATATAAATAAATGATATGTAAATAACAAACACATACACTGCGCAGTTCACACGCCATAGAAATGAAACTTCAGAAAACTAAAGTAGACAAAAGTGTGTAGGCTACGAAGCACCGCACAAAGAGGAGACCGATTATTCTCGCCGTGTAAATTCTATAGATTTATGTTTTTGTCCCTTTTTAGGGTCACTATTTTTCGTTTCATCGAGTTTAAAATCACAAAGAAAGATAGACTAACATTGATGGGTTACGAATAACCCAATAATGTTTGAAAATCTATTACTACCACCACAGAAAGCCGAAAATGTTGTTTGTGTTGAGGTGGGACTTTTTTATATTAGCTCCACACAGGGACCCTGAGGAAAATAAATTCCCTCAGGGCCTATGTCGTTTTAGGGGATGCTGTGTGGAGGGTCTTTTAGGGAAGGGAAGGATAGGAGGTTCTGAAAAGGAAAAATGGCATGCGGGGTGGGTAGGAATCTGGAGGTCAGTGAGTCCAGGAGGGGACATATATTATAAACCCATCCCTTCAACTACGATGTAAGGTGATGGGTAGAGAGAGAGCACTACTGGAAAGGTCAAAAAGCCTCCCAAAACCAGTCTCTCTCGATCCGGCCCACCACGCAGCAGGTGGGTAGACCGCCGTCAAGACCTGGACAAACCACCCCCCCCCCCTGAAACCCGGATATCTCTGTTAACACACAGCTATAATATGCGTGGGATGGCGTTTTTCGGCATATCGCTTGCCGTACATTCCAAATTGGAATATAAGGCCAGCGTTATGCTGAAATATGCCGTCCCACGCATATTATAGCTGTGTGTGAACAGTGAACACGCTCAACCTCCAAAATACACGCGGCACGCGTCGTGATAAACCCGCCGCGCGCCGCCCCCTGATCCTTGACCCCAACCCTCGTACGGGAGAGTTCAAACGAACTGACAACGAGTTTTGAAATGCAGAATGCATCTTCCCTTCTTGTCGTCACTAAAAACTAGGAATGAACTGCAGGCTGGGCGCGCGTTTGGCGTATTTCCCGACTATGCACCGGCGCCGAAGGGATCAAAGACGCTAGTTCCTCGGAGCATCTTCCATTGAAATACCGGTAGAACAAGGGTAGCATTCCCACCCGACCCCTAAAGATTGCTCTAAAGATTGCAATCCTTTTGTATTGATGCAATCTGTTTGTATTGTTTGAAAGATTTTAATCCGTTATATTTTTTTACATTAACGCATGAGTAAAAGCGTACATCAATCAAATACAAAAATGCTATCTTTATTTCTAAAAATCGTAGCTCCGGGCACCCCCGAGGTTCCATTCGAATATTTTTAAAACCAGTAGCTATTATTATTTACGAATCACTTTTGCATCTTTTGTTGATTTTCACAAAATAAACAATAAATAAAATTAAAAGTATTTAAGTTTGTTGTCTGTAGGTTACGTTAGGATTACTCTATAATTTGAATTATTTCCTCATCTTCATGTTTACGTAGCCATAATTTGATGTCTTTTTTAAACTTTTTTTTCTGCATGGTGTTCTTAATTTCAATTGGAAGGGCATTATATAGTTTTGTAGCATGGAAATTATGGTTTCTCTGCCCAAAAGATCTATTTAATTTCGGGATGTCTTGTAGTTTTGAGGATTTCATCCTTATAGTGTAGGTGTGTTGGTCAGCAAGGTACTCATATTTTTCTTTAAATTTGATAAAATTGAATTTTTTAGTATAGTTAAGTAATGCTGAACACATTTGGAAAAATTGTTTTTCATAGATGTGTACATTTTGATTCGTTTTTTTTTTTTTAATTTACTAATTAAAAAAATTATCAATTAAAATCTGCCACCTTTTTGAACTTTTACATTAATTTACCCCTCCAGTCCTCGGGCATGTTTTGTCGGAATGTCACATAATTTTCTGCTTCGCGATGAAATCCAAATAAATGGAACATTTTCGAATGTATTCAAAAACGAAAAACTGGTTTTGAAAGATTTTTATTGTTAGAAAGACATATAATTTTGAAAACATTAAATTTTTCAATGCAAACATTAAAAAGTTTTAATAACGGCTCACCTTACGTTTTTTCTAACTAAAACTACTTATAGATACCGAGAAAAGAATCAATAAACACATATTTTGTTAGACAAATGTATTTTAAACGTTATTGCCACCTCAGATTTTTGTAGTTTCATATTTAAAAATAACTGAGTATGCGATTCACACGCCGTAGAAGTGAAACCTTCAGAAAACTAAAGTAGACAAGAGTGGGAAGGCTACGAAGCACCACACAAAGAGGACACCGATTACACTATCCCATTTTCTCGCAGGCTAAATCCTGTACATGAATTTGGTTTTTTAAGGTTTACACATAAAAAAGAAGTTTATTTGTAACCATCCATCCCACATTCAAATTTTCACCGTAAAACGTCCCCCTGAATAAAGGGCGTTTTCAAGCACTCTGCGGGCAGCTTTTTGCTGAACTTCAGGTCATGCATATGCATTGTCATTTTAAAGACGCATTCATATAAACAAACATTTTTTTGTTTGTTTTTTTTTTTAAAGAAAGACAAACATTCCCTGTGGTTACGAATAAACCAACAGTATTTGAAAATCTCCTATTACCACCACAAAAGGCCGAAAATGTTGCTTGTGTTGTGATGGAGGACATAGCCATAGCCAGCCGAGGAATAGGGCACGCGACGCCCGCGGGTGGGACCCAAACGCGATGCCCACTCAACCACTAACTGGTATTTTTAATGTGCTTGTCTGTCTTGGTGATGCTTGGGATAATGCTCGCTTCCTGAACAGAAGACCTCTGGTTAGAATCCTACCCACGTCCGCAGATTTTGTCCTATTTTCCACTACCCAAGCGCTTAAGAGCCGTTCAAACACGCTATGTATTTTATTCGAGTGGGGAGTAAAGTAATATCTAAACGCGTCCGAACACCATCATTTTAGTAGAGTGGGTTAGTCAGCTTTTTAGTGGATTCAATCAATTTCGTTCTATTTTTAGAGCGTATAGGGACCCCCCCCCCCTCGCGTCCCTGTGCACTGACATGCCGTTTTAGCAGAGTTCATTTTTAGACCCGCGGAAATGTCGAGGCATTGGAGCGAAGTTGCTACTCTAAAATTATTTATTTGTGCTGCTATTAATCTCTTTTTGTGGACATTTTATTTATTATTATCTCACTAATTTATTCTTCCACGTCTTCTATAATAAGCATTAAAATCAGCTTAATTAGCGTATTTACTTTGCTTTGTAGCAGCCCGTCATCCGCCGTCATCCTACAACGGGCGGCGGGCATAAATGTATCTACTCTATTTGAAATTAAGGCGAACGGTTTTCGGCGAGTCATGTAGCAAGTGTACTCTCTACTTGACTTACCACTTGACCAATGTGAACAAGCCCTTTAGCTATGCGTGGAAATAATGGAATTGAAATAGTGTATTATTGTACAATTTTATAAGATTTCTCTTTTTTTAAACATAATTTGCTTTCAGAGCCGTTAATACTCCACTATATTATTATTTAAAAAAACTCAGAATAGAATTCTGAAAATTTAAAACGGCAGACGATTTCATGATATCATTTTATGTTGTATAATTGAACAGAAAAATAACACAAATCTATAAATATCTTTCTTCTCGGGTGTCAAAATTATCAATCGATTTTGACTTTTATTTTAAAACTGCGCTTTTTTTTTGGTACCTAAATTGGTATAAATTTAAAATACATATAATTGTTTTTATGTAAACAGTTGAAAAGTAAAGAATAATATAATTAGCAGATTAACCAAAAGAATCCCACACAGGCATCGCCAGTTCGTGGGTGTACTTGTGTGTTTTTAAAACAGTTAAAATTTTACTCATAAACATGCACTATCTTCGTAGAGATTAAAAAATAAAATTAAATAAATAAAAAATAAAATCATTGTGATCGTGATTACTGAATTACAATTCACACGACATGTTAATAAAGATTAATAAAATTTGTGAAGTTACATCGGCTCAGATGTTACAGCAAGTAAATGTCGGTTTCAATGGTATTTATCCAAGACTTTATACATTTTGTGTATTTTAAACATCGTTCACAGTAAATTTTTCTCATCTCTTACAATTCAGCTTCTTGGAATAATTGCAGGAAGGGGTAGTTCATATCATTATGCGACATTATTATTATTATTATACACCCCCTCCCCTACCATCCAATTATTCCATAAGATTCTTATGATTGCACCAATGCATGTTACACAAATTTCATTATTTTAATGTCGACTCTTTAATTTAAACGTTTAAAAATATAAGTTAAATACATACATTTATTTACAAGCTTTTCTATGTGATCTGTCCATTTGAGTTGGCTGTCTAATGTAATTCCTAAGTATTAAACTGTATTCGATGGCCGGTGTGGCCGGTGTTTAGCGGTGAGGCTCTTAGCTCGCAACCCGAAGGTTGCGGGATCGAATCCCTGTCTAGCAAATAAACTTTATTTTGTTAATTTTGTTATATATCACAATTTATTATTTTAGAATAATATATGGTATATAATCAATAACAGATCGCTTTGTATAAACCACTATATGTATTATAAACAATATCTACATGTTTTTTTAATTTAATATTTTTCGTAAAGATACATATACAGATATCATTATACATGAAACATCTAATCATCCATTTTCACAAAAATTAGCAGCTTTTCATACCTTGCTAAGTAGATTAATTAATGTTCCCTTATCTTTGCGTAATTTTAAAACAGAATTAAATACTATTAAACAAATTGCAATTAATAACGGTTATACTTCAAAATTAATAGACAATATGTTAAACAAAAAATATAAGAAAAAGTTTTTTAGATCTTTTGTTTATCCACACGTTGTTGAAAATGATAATAATTGGAGAATTTTTTTTTTTTTAAATAATAGCATTTCAAATTTAAAAATTAAAAACATGCCAAATAATGTACAACCAGCTTTTTATACAAATAACAAATTAAAAAATTATATATTAAATAATAAGGATAAATGTGATTTTTTGAACAAATCTGGGGTTTATAAATTAATTTGTAATGATTGTAACTTTTTTATTTTGGAAAAACTTCTAGAAATTTTAACATCAGAGTTAAGGAACATATAAGATATTTAAATAATTATTCTGAATTTGCCAACCATATTTTGGAAACAAGTCATTCCTTTGATATTGATACAGGTCTTAAAATTAACACTACGGGCATACAATTGGATAATTTAGAAATTTTAGAAATTAGAAAAAGCATTAATAGTAAATTAAATTTTATAAATAACCAAACATTTTTTTAAAATAGCCATCTTTTAAATTTATTTTCTTATTAATACTTACAATAATTATAATTATTTATTTTTTGATTTAGACTAATTATTTGAATTATTTGTTCTTAAAAGTTTTTTTATTATCTAAATGCAATTTTATTTTTCATTAAATAATTTTTATATTTAATTTTGTATAACTATTTTTATGATTTTTAAGCAATTAACCACCTCTACTTTTTTAATATTTTGTCTATTTTCTAGTTTATTCTAATTTGTCCTATACTTGTTTGTCATTTATTTTTCTTTATATTAACATATCCTGATGAAGATAACATTGTTATGGAAACATGTAGATATTGTTTATAATATAGTGGTTTCTACAAAGTGATCTGTTATTCATTATATAATTAATGATGCCACAAAGTAATTTTGCGAAGTTTGAAGAAGTAAATATATGGTATATTTGCGGCACGTTCCAGAGTGGAAAGTACACTCAGTATCGCCCTGGTGTAAGACTTTAGCCGTGTTTGGTGACCAGATCTGAATAGCCAGGTACTTCCCCACCTTCCTCTCCCTCATCTCCTTCCCCTCCCCGCCACCTTCATCCTCACAACATACCCCAATGGAAGATGCCATAGTTTTACTGGCTCCAGACGGAGCACCTGGGACTCTTGTGAGGTATTCATATAAAAAAAATCCCCGTATTCATTTCCGTACAGTTAGAGCATTAGACAGGATTGTAAGTATTTTTGTGAAACCTTATATTTAAGGGAGTTAAGGGTGTCTGTCGCCTTTTTGGTATTGTTAAATGGAATATAAAGAGTTTTTCCGCAGTTCAGAGTTATAAGGTTTTGATTGAGCCATACTTTGACAATGGATGTGCATTTATTTGCATTTTCAGAGACCAGATGTTAGGATTATACATATATAGGAATTAGCCTGCGAAAGAATGACACTAATCTGTGCCCTCTTTGTGCGGTGTTTCGTAGAATAAAATAATTTTTACACTTGGTAAAAATATTACAATAAATAAACTCTACAATTATCCTACTCCTGATTCGTTTCATTCTTTCTAGGTTTAGTTTTATGAAGGCTTCACTTCTCCCTCGTGTGAACTTTATTTATTTATTTCTATATAAGTATTACAGTATTTACCTAATTATTAACATTTTTACATAATATATTTGGCAATTTTATTATGTTGGGTGTAAGGTAGGTTTGTGAAGGTGAACTGCACACAAGTTTTATATATTTATTTTAAAGATAGAATCATTGACCGGTAAGTGGTTTAATGGGCATCGCGTTTAGGTTCGGGATGCGGGTATGGGTACCGCCGCCCTAGGAACCATTTATTGGTTAACCAACACTTCTGCCGTACGTTACCCCAAGTGGTTCATTGCGTTTGGTGACTTAACAGAGATACCCGGGTTCATGGGATGAAGTTTGTGCAGGTCTTGACGGTGGATGCGTCTGCCCACCTGCTGCGTGGTGGGCCGGATCGAGAGAGACTGGTTGTGGGAGGCCTTTTGACCTTTCCAGTAGTGCTCTCTCTCTACCCATCGCCTTGCACCGTTCATACGTCCCCTCCTGGACTCACTGACCCCCAGATTCCTACTCACCCCGCATACCTTTTTCCTTTTCAGAACCTCCTATCCTTCCCTTCCCTAAAAGACCCTCCACACGGCATCCCCTAAGACGACATAGGCCCTTTTGGAATTTATTTTCCTCAGGGTCCCTGTGTGGAGCTAATGTAAAAAAAGTCCCACCCCAACACAAACAACATTTTCGGCTTTCTGTGGTGGTGGTAGGAGATTTTCAAACATTTTTGGATTATTCGTAACCCAATAATGATGGAGATTTTCAAACATTATTGGGTTATTCGTAACCCAGCAATGTTAGTCTATCTTTCTTTGTGATTTTAAGCTCGATGAAACGAAAAATAGCGACACTAAAAAGGGACAAAAACTTTAATCACAAAGCACAAAGAGGAGAATAATCGGTCTCCTCTTTGTGCGGTGCTTCGTAGCCTACACACTTTTGCCTACTTTAGTTTTCTGATGTTTCATTTCTATGGCGTGTGAACTGCGCAGTGTATTTATTTTGTTATTTCTATATCATTTATTCATATTTTCTTCTTGGATTTGGTCAATACATTGAAGTTTTGTGGAAACGATGTACGAAGGTCGTTATCAGAATTTTTAAATATTTTTTCGAGTAAAATTAACTGGTGAGCTCGTCTTTGTTTTACACATCCGCTGTCTAAAACCTGAAATCAGTGTTAATTTGGGATTTGGGTCGTATCCCACCATCACCGTCAGAGTAAGTGAACTCCTGTAAATTATAAATTATCATTGCAAAATTAGACTATTTGCAGACGATACCTTAATCTATTTTTCGTGTGAAGATTACATAGATTCAATTAACAAAATAAACGAAGACCTACAAAATATAGCAAATGGCTGAAATTAAACAAGCTGAAACTGAACGTAAACAAATCAAAATATATGGAAATAGGCGATAAAACGCGTAACACAGGATTAAATATGACAATTAATGGTGAAAAAATTGGAAAAGTAAATGAAATCAAATACCTGGGTGTAATATTCGATTCAAAACTGACTTTCACGGCAAACTTTGAATATGTGCTAAAAAAGGTATAAAAAAAGGTCAATTTTTTTTAGAAAACTACGACATAAATTAAATAGAAACACTACGGAGCTCATTTATAAAACTATCGTTACTCCACATTTGGATTACGTCTCTACGATGTTATATTTGGCCAATGAAGGAAATTTAAACAAACTAGAAATTATTCAGAACAGAGCTATGAAATGTATACTGGGGAAAGGCAAATACGCAAGGATTAATCAAATGAGAGATTAGCTCAATTGGATTCCGATAAAAAAGAGACTACCATTTAATGTGATAATTTTTGTGCATAAAATTATGAAAAACCAAATGCCAAAATACTTTAAGGATGAAATTGTTTTTAATAGAGACGTACATAATTACGAAACAAGAAATAAAAACAGAGTTCGATTGCCACAAATGAAGAAATAAAAATCGCAGAACTGCCTAATGTATAGAGGACTAAAGATGTACGATGAAATGCCTGAAAGTATGAAGAATGAAGAAAGAATGAATGTATTTAAAAATAAATGTTATGCTAACTGTAAAAATATTTAAATTTATCAAATGAAATGTTACATTGTGCTTATTAGTTTATATTCATGTAGTACAACTAACTCAATAAATAATAATAACAAAAAAATTAAAAAATAGGAAAACGGAATTTTATAGAAGTAAATTTGACCGTAAAAACGATCGAAAAGAAGAAATATGTGCGGCAACGTCGCAAATCACGCCGCCGCGGCGTGCACCTCAACACTCGTACGGGATTTGACTTAAACCGGCAACGTTGTTTCGCCACCGGTCGCCACTAAAGGCTAGGAATGAAATGTGGAATACGTCATACCCGATCGCCACTAAAAGTTAGGAATGAAGTGAAACATAGGTAGGTTGATCTTTTTCTTCGAGGACGCAGTTGAGGAAGGGGAGGCGGGGAGGGAAACGGGACGAATGGGAAAGGACATGCACGGAGAAACAATTATTTATTCAATGGCATAGCAACGCATGCCGCGTAACAGCTAGTTTAATATAAGTGACAGCTTATTCGTAACCCGAGAATGATTGTCTTTCTTTATAAAAATATTACCTTGCTACCTATCGCAAAACGGTAGCCACTTTTATTCTGATTAATCGGTAACTAAAATAACGATTGGATCAATGCAGAGATTTAAAAAAGAAGCCAAAAGCGATAGTTAATTTTGACACTTTATATTTTTTTACATTAGCTCCACAAAGGAGGGCCTGAGGAAAACAATTTCCCTCAGGACCTATGTCATCTTTGGAGATGTTGTGTTGAGGGTATTTTTGGGGAAAGGAAGGAGAGGAAGTTCTGGGAAGGAATAAAGTATGAGGTGTGGTTAGGAATCTGGGGTCAATGTGTCCAGGAGTGACCATCCCTCCCACTGTGGTACAAGTCGATGGATCGAGGGTCTGGCTGGAGAGATGAAAAGATCTCCCTCAACCAGTCTCTCCCGATCCGACCCGCCATGTGGTAGGTGGGCAAATGCATAGGCCGCCAAGAGCTAGACAAACCTCACCCCGTGAACCCGGGCACCCCTGCTAAGTCACCAAACATATCTAACCACTTGGTGTTACCTATGGGAGGGTTGTTAGTTATCCAATAAATGGTTCCTGGGGCGGCGGTACCCACACCCGCCTCCCAAATTTATAATTTGTTTGATATTGCCTCCCAAATATAAAACGTTATCATAATAATCGTTTACCGTTTTGAATTATTGGGATTCTGTTTTGGTTTCCTTCAAAATAATATTTGTAATATTAGCGGCTCTGAACGCTATTTTTTTTTAAATCATAAAAGACTAGCTGACCCGACGAACTTCGTACCGCCTCAGAATCAATAAGTGTTGAATTAAATTAAGTTTTTTTATTAAGTTAAAAATTACACAATGAAGCAATCATCAATGCGCAACTGTCCGTGTTTTGTTTTTGTCAGTATCAGACTCAAGAGATGACATTGTGTACGTATTTATATTTTTTGTGATTTTCTTATTTTTCCACTTACTTACGAGACTTTGGGAGGCGGGTATGGGTGCCGCCGCCCCGGGAACCATTTATTGGATAACCAATCCCCCTGTCATAAGTCACCCATAGGTCACCCCAAGTGATTCGCTACGTTTGGTGATTTAGCAGGGGTGCCCGGGTTCATGGGGTAACGTTTGTCCGGGTCTTGGTGGCGGATGCGTCTGCCCACCTACTGCGTAGCGGGCCGGATCGAGAGAGAATGGTTGAGGGAGGCCTTTTGACCTTTCCAGCTGGACTCTCTCGACCCATCGCCTTGCACCGCAGTTGGAGGTATGGATTCTTACGTCCGTCACTCCCGAACACACTGACCCCAGATTCCTATCCACCCCTTATACCTTTTTCCTTCCCAGAACTTCCTATCCTTCCCTTCCTTAAAAATACCCTCCACACAGCATCCCCTAAGATGACATAGGTCCTGAGTCCTAAGAAAAATAATTTTCTTCGGGGCCTCATTTGTGAACTGATGTAAAAAAAATGCTTTTTATTTTCTTTAGACGTGTGAGGGATTTTTATTATAATAATTATTGTATCATTCCTTTGGATGGGTGGAGACACACGTTCACCGTTTGTCTAATTTTCGACTATTGACATTTTGTGTGTAAGAAAGAGAAGCAACATTATATGTCTAAGAATAAAACAAAACCATCAGCGCATTGACTATACGTTCTCGAGTTATAAATAGTGTAACTAACCCGACTTTGTTTTATATATTAAGATTGTTCATGAATGCATTAATTTAATTTCCTCGCTAAACTAAGCGCGTAGTGGTAGAAGAATGTTGAAGGTAGAATTCTATTCAGGAAGCGAGCATTATCCCCACTCCCAAACACCACCAAACCAAACAAGTAAATTTTAAAAAAATGCCAAATTTTATTATGTCGTCAAGTTAGCCTTTGTATGATAACCAATCATTATGTACCTATGATACACCGTTGGCAAATTGCGACCGAATTAAAAGGATTCTGAAAGCGTCATAATATAAACGTAATGCATACAGGAATATACGGAGGTCGTCAAATGTTCGTAATGAACGGACGCCCTAAATATGGAATGAAGTGTGATATACGTAGGATATACGCGGTTACCAATACGACGGCAATATGAAAGGAAGTCCAAAAGACTCTAAAGTATACGTAACTACCAAAAATTTGAATACCCTTAAAACACAATTTCTGGATAATTCTTTTACTATCACTCTTTTCTTAAGCTAAAAACATGTGAACATTCACAGCAATTTTATTTAAAAACCTACCGTAAGCAGTGGTTGCCAAAAGGATGCGAAGTGAAAGGTTGCCAAATCTGTTGCGGGATGTATATATATAAACACATATACACATACACATATATACAAATACAAACACACATACATACATAATATATTATGGAGAACAAATTGTTAATAAAATTTATAAGAAAATCAGAAAAGAGAAAATGAACAGAAACAAAGAAAAATAAAACAGAGATTAGTACAAAAAAATTCTTTCACTTAACCATTTCTTCAGCATACATTTCCTTCTGAAACTCAATTCACAACTTTTTATTTCGTTGGGTAACAAGTTGTAAATTTTTGGAACAAGGTATTCTAAAGTTCTTTGACCGTATTTATTTAGGTATCTGGGAATTACAAGTCCATCGTTTGCAGTTAGTCTTGTATTATGAACATGAACCACTAGTTTATTATGTTCGGATTGAGATGTATGCTGACTCACAATTTTAAGCCACAATATAGCACGAACAGATAATAAATTTACAGAGTTGTATAGTAACGATTTTGGTACATCATGTCTTTGTTCGTATTCAGTTTTTTTCAATAATAATTTTACCAAAGAATATTGTACGTTTTGCACCGAAAGAAGGTTGGTTTTTGTTGAATGTCCCCATGTGGTTATTCCATATCTTATTTGGGATTCCGCCAATGACAGATACACTAATCTAAGGGTATTTAGTGGAACAAAAAACTTCAGTCTATAAAGTCTGTTCACTATAGCTCTAAGCCGTGTGCAAACTTTTTGTATATGTATATCCCATTTAAAATTACAATCAATTGTTAAGCCTAGGTATACGTATTTAGAAACTAGTTCAATATTTTTACATGAGCATGGTTGTATTATAGAATTATGAATGCAATTAAAATCATGAGAAACAATTTTAGGAGTTATGGTGATGTTGGCATGAGGAGATCTGATGTGCATAAGCTTCGTTTTTTTAGCATTGATTATTAAACCTACATCATGCGACCATTTTTGAAGAGTGATAAAGTCTATTTGCAGTAGAGTACTTGCAATTAACAAATCCTCGTGTGAAATAACCAATGCAGTGTCATCAGCATAAACATAATGTTTTACATAAGAGAAAATCAATTTCATTGCAGTAACATATATAATGTACAAGGTAGGGCCTAGTATAGACCCTTGTGGTACGCCTGCGAAAACATTATTTTTTTTGCTATAATGATCTAAAATTTTTACACAAATCTTTCTATTTTTAAAGTAATTAACAAATAATATGTGTAGGTTTCCTGTAATTCCAATTGCTTCCAGAGTTTCTAGTAATTTATCGTGATCAATAGTATCAAAGGCCTTTGAATTATCAATAAATAATACGAGTATATGTTTCCTTTTATTGAGATCATTATTAATTGTATTTGAAAATTCTTGAAGCAGTAGATCCGTGCTCCTTCCTTTCCGGAAACCATATTAATGGTTATCAACAATAGAAAATTTTTCAAGGTACTTTATCAGTTTTATAGATATATATTTCTCTAGGATCTTTTCAATTGCAGGCAAAATACTTATTGGTCTATAGTTTTCAATTTCACTGTGTTTACCACCTTTGTAAATGGGTCGGATGATGCTACATTTGAGATCCTCTGGTATAATTGCATCCTTTAAAATCATATTAATTAATAGAGTTAAGATAGGTCCTAAAATATCGAAATGTTTTTTAATATCAGACATTCTAATTTTATCTATTCCCGGCGACTGGCTATTTTTTAAACTTTTGACAACTTTTTCGATGTCGCAGAGTTTAGCTTGTGTTAAAAGCATGCTATGTGGAAGTCTATGTTTTTGAATATTCAAAGCTTTTTTATCACATCTATGTAATAATTTCCTAACATTTTCTGAATAGAAGTTAGCAAAATTGTTAGATGTTTGCTCAGTCGTTAGTTCTTTTAAGAAATAGTTTGATATTACACGATGACACTCATAATATTAGATTTTCGGTGAGAATTCGATAAAGCATACTTTAGAACTCAGGGTAAGTAGGAAACTTCTATTGTATTAAGACACAGGTAATAATTATTTTGTCGCTAGATGACACTCATAATATTAGATTTTTACGCGGTGAGAATAATTCATTAAACTTGGATATGTGTATTATGATGACAAATAATGTCAAGATTCTTTCTTAAGTTATTTTTTTATTTATTATTTATATCTTTATTTCATTTGTAAATAGTTTATCGACCTCCACGCTAGGCATACGCCCATGTTAGGAAAAAACTACCGTTTGTACTGTTAGCACTGTAGACGTGGGCAAAATTGAATGATTGAATTAAATGAATAAATTCAATCTTGTAACACACTTGATCTGATTCTCATTTTCAAAAGGAATTAAATCTTTATTCCTTACTCTTGGCCTTGCACCCTACAATTTTTTAACAGCAACATATTTATTTTTATTTGTATTAATTTATTTTACAGTTAAATTATTTCATGTTATATTGAGGTAAGAAAACAATAATGTACTCTTTAAATATTGTAGTGTTTCGTAGGAATTTATTTAAATATTATTCTGCAATTCTGCATATTTGTTGCGCGGATAGGTACAAGTATCTACACTACAGGCGGCGCGCCGCGAAATTGTCTATCACGTGTAGTTAATATCCCGCATCCCGCGCATTAAATCCACACAACAAAACCCCGTCGGCCAGAGAGTCCCTAGTCCAAGCGACATAACCGCCAACCGAATCAGCCAAGAGTCACGAGGCAAGGAGTCAAATAATTCTGAGATTCGAGTCTAGCGTGCCGGCCCCACTATTCGTCATAGTCCTACAGGTCTACGCGGACCGTAGCGTTCAATTCTCAAGTTCAATCTATGTTTCATTTTTATTCAAGGCATCAAAACATTTGTTTCTTGTTCATTTGTGACGTCGTTGTCCCAATTCCCATGTCCCACGTATCGAGTTGATTCGGCCGACAACTCAATTCCCATAAATATGTTGTCCGCGGAATGCAATTTATTCAAGTCACAGCAAGACAAAAAGCACCTATAGGTCAGAAGTTCCGTATTCATCCCTTGATATGCCCGCAGAGAATCGGTTCGTCGTTAGTCCTCGCGCGGCCAAGCCGTCATCTTAGGGCGAATCTTCTCACTCCGGACTCTGAACTTCTGCTAATAAAAAGCCGAAAGTTAATCCTATATATTTTTCTCCCTCACACGTGCGTAAATTATGCAATGCGTTTAGCAACAAAACGATGTTTATGTTTATTATTGTTTTTTTATGATATTGTCTACCTAGCCTATAACAGTAAACAAATTAACAAAACAAACACCAGTCGCTGTCGTACCGTGATAAATGATAATCGTGTGATTTGTTCCTTTATTTTTGTGATAAATTGTATGACGCGTGTCGCTCAGATTTTTAATTAGTTTTATATTTGACGCATGGTTTTTACTTCACCATTGAGGTAGGTGCATTTTAAAACATATTTATTTATACTGGGTTTTACAGATGTTTGCACTTACGTGAGAACAATCCAGTTAAAAAAACTCAGTTTTTTATTTGAGTGGAGCTTATTCCAGGTGACCGGATCGGATATACAAAAGCGCGATGATAGTATTTTTTTTTATGTGAATACCACACGCCACACAAGTCCCAACTTCTCCCGTCTGGAGCTAATGAGACTATGGCATCCCCAATTGGGATATTTTGTGAGGCTGAAGGTAGTGAGAAGGGGAAGTAAATGGGGGAGAGAAGGCGGGGAAGTACCTGGATATTCAGATCTGGTCACCAAATACGACTAAAGCCATTTCAAGAACGTTTCAATTCTGAATGGTGATCTTACATCAGGGAGATACAGAGAGTATCTTCCACTCTGGAACGTGCCGCTATTACCTATACTATATATTATTTAATATTTAATCATGATCAATTAAAATTTATTTGCAAGCCGGGATTTGAACTCTCGACCTTTAGATTGATAGTCGAGAGACTTATCCCTCGACCACGGAGGCTTTATTATTGCTTTGAAAGTAACTAATTGCCCCTTAATTTAATGCAAGTAAATATTTAAAAAATGTATTTTTTATATGAAGGTAAGCCTTAAGGATTAAGGACCACTTCTTGTACTTTCTTAGTAAAGATCATTTTTGTAAGAAACAATAATAATATTTTTATTCTGGGATCCAATTTGCCAGCATATGAAAAAAAATTGATTGGTACCTATTATTTTCGGCATCTTCTAATGATGACCTTCGTTTTTTTTATAGAAACTTATTGAATAGTCAAGATGTCTTCCAGAAAAAGAAGTGAAATTTGGTGTCACTTTTCTGATGTAGATGGAGGGAAAAAAGTGAAATGCGTTCATTGCTCCACCATTTTGAGCGCTGGAACAGGCTGCTTGGGAAATCTTAATAGACACATAAGACAGAAACATCCAACTATTCTTGTCCAGCGCCCTGCGCCTTCCGTGTCTTTTACTGCATCCGCTTTAACGGGACGTGAGCGCTCACCAATAGGTTCAAGGAATCCTCTAGAAGAAAATAACACAGCCACCGAATCTTCTACAACTTCTGTTCTAAGAGAGCTTAGACAGCAACCAGGAATAAGTGATTATTTGATTTCCTCTAGGAAAATACCAATAAATAAGCGGATAAAAATTGATTTTGCGTTGGTAAAAATGATTGTGAAGAATTATCACCCGTTATACCTTGTAGAAGAGGAAGATTTTATTTCATTTGTTAACACTTTATGCCCGGAATATCGGCTACCAAGCAGGAAGACGCTATCATATACTCTCATTCCAAAATTGTATGATGAAACGTACGCAATTGTTCAAAGTAAAATAGAAAAAGCTTCATCTGTGTGTATAACCACCGATGCATGGACCTCTATAAATAATGAAGGCTTTCTAGCCTTGACTGCGCACTACGTTGATGAAAATGCCAAGTTAGTATCAACTCTTTTGGGCATGACAGATTTTAATGACAGGCATACCGCTGAAAATATCAGCTCTCTGCTGAAAAGTAAAGTGGAAGAATTTAATTTAGGTTCCCGCGTAACTGCAATTGTCACAGATAATGCCGCAAATATGATTGCGGCTGTTCGTTTAGGTGGTTGGCAGCACGTTGGTTGTTTTGCCCATTCGATCAATTTGGTTGTGCAGACTTCGATTAAAGAATTGCAGGCTACTTTAAGTAAAATTAAATCGGTGGTAGAGTATTTCAAACGGAGCTCTCACGCCCTTTCCAAACTTCAAGAAGTGCAACGTCAAATGGGACTTCCTCCATTAAAGTTAAAACAAGATGTCCCGACACGCTGGAATTCAACTTATGATATGTTATTAAGGGTAGTGAGAGTTAAAGACGCTATAATTTCAACATTGGCTTTTAATCGGAGTCAAATCAAAATTAGTGAACGGGAATGGGACATGATTATAAAAACCGTGCCTATTTTAGGAGTATTTGAAGAGATTACCCGCGATATGTCCGCAGACGCTAAAGTCACGTCATCCAAAATAATAACTTATTGTGAGGCGATGGAACGACATGCCAATAGCCAGATTGTGGACGCCGATTTATATCCAGAGCTCTTTAATTTAGTTGAAGTCTTGAAAACTCAAATTAAAAAACGTTTTTGTGATGTAGATGGTCCAGGCTTAATAGCCGAGGCTACCATTTTGGATCCAAGATTCAAAAAGATCCCATTTAATAATTCCTTAAAATTATAAAGGGTCGTTAATAGTATAAAATCAAAACTCTCCGATTTAATATCCAATTCCGAACAATTCCACCCGATAAACGTTCAACCTGAACGTACGGAACCATCTACGTTCAATAACACAACATTAAATTCATTCATTTCAAATTTTTTATGGGCAAAGCACGACGAGAAATTTACGAGTTATCAATCTGATATAATGTTTGACCCCACGGTTGCTGCAACTATTGAATTTGATCAGTATATGCAGGAAGAGCTTTTACACAGGCATTCCGATCCGCTTGAATGGTGGAATGTAAAAAAACACAAGTTTCCAAATCTATATATATTGTCAAAAAAAGTAATTTGCCTAATGGCAACCTCATTACCATGCGAGAGAATATTCTCAAAAGCAGGGCTAACTCTCACTGAGAGAAGATCTCGTTTGAAATCTTCCAAACTGGCCCAAATATTATTTTTAAATTGTAATTTGAAATAACTTTTTTCTTCATCTTTTTAATGCATGGATTCTATTTTACTGTTTTAATTTCACAATTTATGTTACAAAAGTTATCAGTAATAGTACTAATAAAGAAGTGGGAAAATTATGTGTATTTTCTAGGTATAATTTTTATGTAAAGGTATTTGGAATGTGTGTATGTTTTTTAATTTTAATCTGTTTTTGAGTATTCTTTATCTAAGTGAATTTTTATTATTTTTGTTTATTTTATACACATTCTGGCGTGTGTATATTATTTTTATTCTACTCTTCTCTACTGTAATACGTAGGGAGCAAGATTTTTTACTTTTGTTCATAAAATCACATGATAATGTTTGTAATACGTTTATTTTTGGTGGTTAAAAATATTTTTTTTCCTACTAAAGTTACTCACAAGTTCTCATCGCTTTAAAAACTCTGTGCTATAAAGTGTAAAGCTTAATATAATAAGTTTAAAAAATATATATAATTGTACTTAGCCTGTAATATACGTAATAAATCCCTACATTTGATATTTTTGTGTTTTTAATGTTAATTCCAATACCAACGCAATTTTCTGCTATGCGAAAAAATCCTTATTTTAATAGCTTTATTTGGGAGTTTTTTCAATGTGAGCATCCTACGTACAAAACCAAAATGAAGTGACGAATTGAAGAATCAAATGAATGAATTAAATGAATTATTTCACTTGTCCAGGTGAATCAGATTGAATTGATTCATTGCTGTGAATGAATCTGCCCATGTCTAGACTAGCAGCATGTTTAAATATTGCCGCTCATCTGCCGCCAGAGGTACTGCTATCGCCTCTGGCGGCCAACAAGGAAACTACACCAGCGGCGACCGGTAAAGAAGGGAACTACCTACAACACGGACAGCCGCGGACAGCGAACGGCTGGATTTTACAAATGGCGGATTGCGGAACATAATCCTGATCATAAATATACTAACCCCTAGATTGATATCTTCGGGCCTTCTCCTAGTAAGTTTTTTGTCATCTCACTGTCACCAACTTAACCACGGAAAACACCGTTGGTTCTACCGTAGACAATAACATAGAGGAAGTTCAAGGCCATTTGTCACCATAGACAATATTGCACTCGACCTACTTCATTAATTCATTAGCCAAATAAAATATTTAAAAATAAAAATGCTTGAAAGCAGAAAAATGTTTTATGTTTCCCCAAGAAAACAACTTTCCATCTGACAAAACCTTTAAGCCTGAGGGAATGAGCTTTAGATAATGTTTAACAGCTCATTTTCTCAGCAGGGAGCTTTGTCAAATGGAAACCTGTTATCCTGAGGAAAAAAACAAGTGTTAGTAAAAAAACCTAAAATACTTGAAATATGTACTCCTTATAAAAGGAAAACATTTTCAAATAATGATTATGGTTTTCTACAACGAATTTACATTTTTCTGCTTGAAAAATGATAACTCGGGGGTACATGTTTAAAAACTTTTTATTTTCAGAAAGACAATCGATAATAGCACATAAAAACACTGGTTCGGTGAATTCGAAAAATTGAAAAAAAATATCGACGCCGGAAAGAAAACATGGCTAAAGCAACATATAGCTGTGACATTAAAGATGAACCTACACAATAAGCTATATTGTTTGTTTACATACGTTCATCTTTTAATGTCACAGCTATGTAGCGCTTTAGCCGTTTTTCCTTTCCAGCAGTCACCGTACATATCTTATTTCTTGTAGAATGAAACTATTTCCTTTCAACCGAAATAAAAACAGAATATACCTTCATCGAGGACCTAGCCAGCCCACAGTAAAAACCGCATCTTGTGTTCTGAAAAAAAAAAATCACATTAAACAAAGTTTGTGAACAAAACGTACAATATTTTTCCCTTGTGATGACATACTTTGTTCATCAGAAGGGAAAAATATTCTCCCATCTGTTCATACGTATGAAGAATGAAAAAAACACGTATGATCATTGGAGAACAATATATGATGCAGATGTGAATGGTAATGAAGTCGGGGAAACCAGAGGAAGACCTGGCACGATCAAGTGAATCATTGCTTGCAACGGGCCACGTCAAGAGTCAGAATAATAGAATAGTATGTATGAATGTGAATGAGGCAAGGATTGTATGCCAAGACCGAGTTGTTTGGCGGTCCGTCCTCTCTGAATACCCAGCGGGAAAACAGCGTGACAATTAGTTAGTTAAAGCATTATTAATTTTACCTGCCAATAAAAATGTTATGGTCTGCCAAACAATGTTATAAGATGTTCCTAATGTGAAGCTTCAAAGACTGGAGCATTTTCTGAAACAAAATTTGTGAAACATTAACCACTCGGACCCATAAGCTTGTTTTAATGATAATATAACATTAACAGACATTTGTATGACGTTCGAGGCGTACGTGACTTATTAAACTAAAATTGAAAGCATATTTTTTCAATACAAATGTCATTTAACCTCAAATTGATTTACAGATAAATTAGCTGAATGTTAATGTAATTACCTGTTTTCTGGATCAATAGGGTACAATCACATTTTTTTTTTGTTTTACCAAAAATTAAAGAAAAAAATTACAAACTGGAATATTCAAAAAATTTTTTTTTACGATAGGAAATAGTCCTTCAATAACGTTTTGAATATTCAATTTTCAAATTAGCGCTAAAACGCCCTTTTCGCGCGGTTTTGGCTTGTGACGTCACTGCGCACTTCTTGACAGATGTCATAAGTCGCAAGTCGTAATCCAGTAATCAGTCTGCAGTTGATCATTTGTTTATCGAAGAAAATGTCCGTAGATACCGTTTATCAATACTGTATTGTACTAAAGTGTTCAAATACAACATCTTCAACACAAAACAAACTATTTATAAACGTCACAAATAATGTTATTATGTGTAAAAAGCGGTGTCATGCGATGAAAAGGTACATGTAACTGCCATTATAATCGCGTCGATTTTTGGAAAATTATCAGACTGTCTTTGTAGAAAACCACTGTCTCTCATGATAGTATGTATTTACAATGTATGTTTTACACAAACGAATGGGCTTAGGATGCATAACTAAACGATTATGACTATCAAACTTATTCAAACCAGCATAGCAGCTGGAACAAAAACTGTCAAAAACAATTTGACGTGGGACTAGGTGGGTGCGTTGTGACGTCACAATCTCGAAAGTCAATGATGACTCGTTTTTGATATATGAATTTTCATACAACTTTAAAACTGAAATAATTAATTTAATAAATTTTTTCGGGGGTTTTAGGTGTGATATTCGAGTTTAGTTATTTTTTTTACTTGTATTAAATGCATTGAAAACACTATATTACATATACTGCATGTACCCTATTGCGGACACATTTAAACTATTTTTTCACCTCTGGAATTCATTTAAACGATTTTTGAACGAAATATGCCCATCGGCGACGCAAGCAATGCAAATTCAAATACGATTTTGGACGAATTCATGTTCGTTTAATCCATGGTTTAATTGACACAACACAAAGTTTGACCTATCTATAATTCAGCTTTATCTATAAGAATTTGGTCTCGCGTTTTGCAGTTTCAAGGTCAAGTCGTGGGTGGTTTGGTATATTTATGGTCAAGTCAAACATATACGTCCCTGATCCTGATGATCCTGCTAATTCTTGAATGTTGTTATTGTCAATTAACGTGGAGACAATATATTTCATCATAAATATTAACTTAGCGTTTTATTATCGCTAACATCAGAAGTGGGATTCGTAAAAGCAAGTGTTTATTGGCTTTTGTTTCGTTCACCTGACAAAAACTCGTGTTTTGTATACAAACGGCGGCCATCATGGCGTCTCTCGAGTTTGTTTATGTTTGATAATCTGAGTATCGGACTTCTGAAAATATGTGAAATGTTTGGACTTCTGTTGTGAATTTACGTAAAAATGCCGCGTAATTCCAGTGATGACAGATGCATTGATGCCCGATATCGGAGGAATGCGTAATGATTGGTTTATTTATGAATGCGTAGATCGTGTTTCCGCCGAAAGGACGCATTGAAAATTTTAATTTGGTGCTTGAAAACTCATTTGTGGTTCAATGGGTTTGTCAAAAAGACCTTTCCCTTTCGTGTTTATCATCGTGAGCCTAATTTGATGATCGAAGACATTTGTCCAAAATGCCAACAACGGCTGTCAAATAAAGTCGCTAGCATTATGCTGAGCGCATAAACTGAAATACATGGTGAATCAGAGAAGCTGACTTCAGGTCCAGAAGATAGCAGATGGATATGATCTCTTGATGGAAATTGGTGAAATGTTCGGAACCTCAAAATGTTTCAAAATTACGATGCTGAAAGTTTACGCGGCGATGACAGTCTGATCTTGGTAGCCGTCTAGCTGACAAAAAGGGATCAATACGGTGATTTGCTTTTGAGTATGGACATCGCAGATGCCTTATTGCAATAACTAAAAGGAAATATGTTTGCGAAAATTAAAGCCCGTTTATGTGTTGCGAAAAGAAGTTGTAATCATGTTGAATTACAATTATGCCGACTATCTATGTCAAAACCTAGTATTATGGTTCGAAGTTATTTGAAATGATTCGGAGATAATCAAAATGATTCGATGTTGAATGGTTCGAAGATATTCTAAATGGTGAACACCTAGAAATGTCAAGTGTGGCGTTCTTTGGATTCTTCATGAAGAGATTGGACATCGAGGTGTTAATCAAACATTGGTTGCCGTCCGGGACAAATACTGGTTTCCATGGAAGAGGAATGTTATCACAAAATTTGTGAAAAACTATTTTAAATGTTTGTTGGAAAATGAGACTGGGCGATGTGATATGTGAGCCCGGGGTTTTTAGAA
Source organism: Limnephilus lunatus (assembly GCA_917563855.2). Lineage (NCBI taxonomy): Eukaryota > Metazoa > Arthropoda > Insecta > Trichoptera > Limnephilidae > Limnephilus > Limnephilus lunatus. Next base: position 67,767,870 of record OU830598.1, on the reverse strand, counting down.
AATGGAGATGTCTTTTGCAGTTGCGTTGAGCAGGTAGATCAATTTACTATGATCTTTCGTGAAGAGCGTGGACGGAAGCTGCGTGTTATTACTCTCCAGGATGGCTTCATGAAAAAAACTGCCGATTAGAGGCAGAGGCAGAGGCAGAAACAAGCACGAAAGTTGTCATCATGACAATTTTGGCGATGGCGTACCTTTTTGGGGTGCCACGGGTGCTTTTGATGAATATCAAAAGCGGCAGATGAAACGGTTCATCTCGAGCCGATTCATAAACTCACAGGTTGGTGAGTGGCAGGACCTTATGGTCGTACGTGCTGAAACACGGGTGCTTTTGATGAATATCAAAAGCGGCAAATGAAACGGTTCATCTCAAACCGATTCATAAACTCACAGGTTGGTGAGTGGCAGGACCTTATGGTCCTACGTATCGCGTTGGTGATACAGTTTTGATACGGATTTCTGGGGGAAATCCGGGGTACAGAAAGTTGAAAGGTCGGTTTCGGAGTTTGCCTTATAAGCATGAAGGGAAGATCAGCACCAGGTTTCGATGGGGTTACTGTCGAAACACTGAAAAATATCAAAAAACATATTTCAAAACCATTAACACATTTAATCAACACTAGTCTTCAAAGCGGAATATTCCCAACGATATATAAACAAACCATCATCACTCAAATTCATAAAACTGGCAACCCAGAAGAAGTGACAAATTATCGTCCAATATCGCTGATTTCAAACATTGCTAAAATCTTTGAAAAAATTATCAAAAAAAGATTGACTGAATTTATTAACAAAAATAACATAATACACGACAACCAATATGGATTTATGAAAAATAGAAGTACCCAAGATGCGATTGCCAAACTATCGAACATTATCCAGAACACATTAGAAAAATCTTTGAAATGCCTCGGAATCTTCATAGATCTTAAAAAAGCTTTCGACAGTATTTCTCATGATAAACTTATTAAAAAATTAAACTGTATTGGGATAAACGATAAAGCTCTAAAATGGATAAAAAGCTATTTATTTGAACGACACCAAGTAGTCAAGATAAACAACTTTCTGAGTCTACCACTAACAAGTAATTTCGGGATACCTCAAGGCACAGTCCTAGGCCCCCTACTATTTATAATTTATGTCAACGACATTTTCAAACTACCAATTAACGCAGACATAATATCATATGCCGACGACACAGCTATCATAGTGAATGGGATCGACTGGGATATAGTAAACGAGCAAGCAAATAATAGCATGAATACCTTAAAACATTGGTTTGATACAAATCTTCTCTCATTGAACACTAACAAAACATACTACATACACTTCTCAATTAACAAACTAAAAACACTCCCCAATACTAAAATAATTATCCACAATAACAAATGTAATAAAATCACATGTATTCAAGACTGTTCAACGTTGAAATCAGTATCAGAAACTAAATATCTCGGAGTGATAATAGAACAACATATGAAGTGGAAGAGCCATATCTGTGAATTGGTTAAGCGTATCAGAAAGTGTATATATATATTCATAATATTAAGAAATATTTTAAAACTCAACAATCTAAAAAGAGTATACTATGCACTAATCCAGTCATTAATTCAATATGGAATTATTGGATGGGGGGGGGGTCTTACAACAATATTCTAAACCCGATCAAAGTGATCCAGAAGCTAATCATTAAAGTAATCCTAAAGAAACCCTCCACATATCCAACAGAAACGCTTTTCGCAGATTTTACGGTGCCTCGAGTAGAGAATATCTTCAAAAAAAATGCAATTATCCAAATTTACAAAGATAATATCATCAAAAAATTTGAAACCTACCAATCAATAAGATATCAAGACAACATCAAAATACCAAAATTTAATACCAAACTAATGCAAAACAATTATATCTACTTAGGAATAAAGTATTTCAACAACCTTCCAATGGGGTATTTCCACAAACGAGGGATTCTGTTGAAAATGTACGGAATATTTAAAGACCATTTTTCTGATTTTAATCATCCTACTATAAATGTTTGTTTTTTATGTTTTCATTCAATATTATTGATTTTAAAAACGCTCGAAAACTGACAAAATCAAAACGGCCCGTTTTTTCAAATGGGTTTGTGACGTCGCAGCCTACGCCCGGCTAAACCAGCACAAATAAGCACTGTCAGGGAGCGTCCGCACTCACGACGTCACACGATAGCCACGCCCCAAAATATCGTTTTAGCGGTGATTCAAAAATGGTACACTTCAACTCGCTGTAGAAAATTTATTCGTCAACATAAAAATAAAATAAAAATGCTATAATTATCGTAATTTTTTGCTTAATTTTTTTAAGCAATAAAAAAAATACGTGGAAATACCCCATTGAAATAAAAAAAAACCAAAGACATCAATAAACTGAAACTCAAACTGAAGCTACACTTCATCAGGAATAATTAAAACTAAATAATTACCAGTTTTTCTCTTTCTTTCCATTTATTATAAATTATATTCATCTCTATTTTATTAGAGCGAATGAACGAGGAAAGGAGTGTAAGGAGAATATATGATGCTAATGTGAATGGTAGAAGAAGTCGGGGACGCCCGAGGAAGACATGGCACGACCAAGTGAATCAGATACTTGAGTCGGGCCATGTGAAGAGTCGGAATAATAGAAGAGCATGTATGAGACGATGTATGAATGTGAACGAGGCAAAGAGTGTGTGCCAAGATCGAGTTGTGTGGCGGTCCGTCCTCTCTGCCTACCCCTGCGGGGAAACGGCGTGATGGTTAGTTAGTTAGTTAGTTAGTCTATTTTATTTAGATTTTTCGAATTTCGTACCGTATCCTATGTATGTACACCTACACATATTGATGATCCAGAAGGCTCAATTGTTCGTATTATATACTTACCTTTTGCATAATGTTATTCTATTTCTGTTATAATTAGTGTAACTCGCTCATCAAGCACAAGAACTAGCTTCTTCTTTGATGAGATTGCAATTTTAAATAATTTCTGTACCGATATGTAATTTATGCAACACCTTTGTACACTTATATATCTATATTAAATAAATAAAAAAAAGGTGGTAGAAGTCTTGCCGAACGATCGTTTTGACGTGGTGGGTAACAGACCCAATGGCAGCACTCACAGAGTGATGGTCGCATATGAAAATATGAGGAATTGACCGGATGAACAAATTTCTGCAATGGTCAGGAAGGGCGAGCAGGGTAATCTGTTTGTCAGTACCATTGTGGGGTTGAAAAAAAAATTCAATCCCTCTAAAAATTTTTTTTTTATTTCTTTTAGCTTCCCGCTTTGAGGTCAAAGCAGTGGTCAGTATGGCCGTGTTAGAAGCATATTTAAATATTGCCGCTCATCTGCCGCCAGAGGTACTGCTATCGCCTCTGGCGGCCAACAAGGAAACTACTCCATCTATTGCGGCCGGTAAAGAAGGGAACTACTGACGCTTCCTGGCTGGCGGCAATGGAGAAGAACTACCTACAACACGGACAGCGAACGGCTGGATTTACAAATGGCGGATTGCGGAACATAATCTTGCTGATTCTTGAATGTTGTTATTGTCAGTTAACGTGGAGACAATATATTTCATCATAAATATTAACTTAGCGTTTTATTATTGCTAACAATACATATTACACCTCATATTATGTTCGCACATTCTCTGCATATTTTTGTTATTGACACTAAACTGAAAAAGAGTCCCTGCCTCTAAGTATTTTTTATCAGAACGTACGTGGACTGAGAACAAAAAATTACACGTTTCTTCGCAGTGTTACGAGCGGTGATTATGACGTGATTGGTATAACAGAGACTTGGCTTACTGATTCTATTTTAGATGGGAGCTTTTTGACTCAAGATACAATGTTTTCCGACGCGACAGAAGTATCGAAGGTGTAAAAATGGGTGGTGGGGTGCTCTTGGCTGTCAAAAAGGAACTCAATGCTATTTGTAATTACTCGTGGTGTTCTACGGATGAAGACATTTGGGTGACTCTTCGCATCCCACGTGCCAATGGATTTACTAGCGTTCATATTTGTTGTATTTACCTGTCCAAAAGCTTCAACTTCAATGCTCGAATCTCCGCCTTTTCAAATGATCTAGGTTTTAAGCTTTTGAATCAACCTAACGACAAGTTTCTTATTATGGGAGATTTTAACCTTTCTGATATTACCTGGACTCTTCCTGTGGATGAGGTTAACATGATTCCTTGCAACTATACTTCTACAATAAGTTCAACATTTATCGATAATATTAATTACTGTAACCTCCACCAATATAATGGTGTTCAAAATACGTTAGGAAGAATTCTTGATCTCGTTCTCTGTAATTTCTCGGTACGCGTTGCTCCCGCGAACGACCCGTTGGTTCCTGAGGATACTCACCATAAATCCATCATTATCACTGCTGAGTTTGTTGAACCCCCGGTCATAAAGGAAAACTCAATTAAAAGGCCTTCATTCCACAAAGCTAATTACGATGACATAAGAGACAGCCTGGTGCAAGTAGATTGGAACACACTTAACCGATTCCGTCAATCCTGCACTATCACATTTTTATAATATTATTAATAATTTGATCTCTGATAAGGTTCCATTGAGGCGTTCTGGTAAACATTCCTATCCCCCGTGGTATAGCTCACCATTAATAAAACTTATTCGCGAAAAGCAGAAATTTCACAGATTATATAGGTACTACATACTTATAAGAACCCTTCCGATTACATTACTTTTTCTAGGCTACGCACCAGACAGAAAAAAATGGCTAAGAAGTGTCATGAAGACTTTATTAATAATGCTGAAGAGAATATCGCCAAAGATCCCAAGGCATTCTGGTCATATGTTAAATCAAAAAAAACTATCAGCATCTATTCCTAGCGTATTAAATCTTAAGGATTTAACAGCCGAGGGTGGCCAGGCAGTCTGTGATTTATTTGCTGAATATTTTCATTCCGTCTATGAACCGGCTGACCCTCGGGGACTTCCTGCCACGACTCCGTAGTTAATCAGGTTTGTGAGATAGGATCAGTTTTTATCGATGCTGATCTTGTATCTAATAGTAGGGGAGGCGAAGCTGGGATTTTGGGATTTACTCAAGCGCGTCAGATTAACTAAGGGGAGATACCTCCCGACCCTGTTATGGACTACCACCATTTATGAACCAATAATATTGGTGGGTGCGGCTAGGGCGACCGATCAGATTAGTAAAAAAAAAATCGGTCCCCGTAGTTACTCGAGCGTGTCAGATTAAGGTATTGTGAGTTAATTACATACAGAAAAGTTTACATTTCAATAATCTGATGATTTGAACGTGACGTAAGAAAATTAGCGAGTCACAAAGTTGCAAAAAAAAAACGTCACGTGGATTTACTAGAGCGTGGTTAGTTTTTTTTTTTTTTTTTTGAAGGAAATAATGTAAGGATTACAGAAATAATATAATCTGACGGTTTCAACATGCCGAAGAAGCTAAAATCATCACTGAGTGTGGAGCGTACAGCGGCTGACGGCGCTGAGAACTGCCTACTAACTGCCAGGTCCATAGACATAGGAATATTACTAGACCTGCCCTAAGTGATAAAAGTGGTCTGCCTATATTTAAAGAGGAAAGATTTGATTGTTTGTTTGTTTTGCATTGAATAGGCTCCGAAACTACTGAACCGATTTGAAAAATTACTACGACTCAAGCGGCGACAGTTTAATTAAATTTTAAAAATAAAATAACACTTATTGTGGCATAAATATAATAGTTAGACATATGCTGTCGCGACACTTTTTGTAAATAAGGATGTTTTCTGCAAAGTCGTAGTACAATATTTAATTCTATCATCGATATTTTTCGCAGCGCACGCGATGTAAAGAATATTTTAGGTATTTTTTTTACACCTTCGGTAACATTATTGCAGTTTTAGTAAGGAGACCTAATTTTTTGAAAATATAATATAGCCCTTGTCACACGGGGATAGTGTAGCTTCCTAACAGGGAAAGTAGTTTCGGAGCCTATTCAATGCAAACAAACAAACAATCAAATCTTTCCTCTTTATATTATAGGCAGACCGCTTTTATCACGACGAAATCGAGAAACTTGTGGAAAGCGGGAAACTCTGCTTGTCGCTGATCAGATGCTCCTGTACAAAATTATTAACTCAAAAGTTGACTGCCCGGAGCTGCTAAATAAAATAAATTTCCACACGCCGACTCGATACAGCAGACAAAATACCCTTTTCTACATTGATAGATGCAACACTAATTCCAACCAAAATGAATTTATACAAAGGACATGTAAATACTATAATAATAAACTTGCACATATAGACACACTTGCTGACATATTCACTGCTAGTTACTGTCGTTACAGAATTTCTTTGTATTGCATTCTATGTAGGATATTAATGACTAAATTTATTTTACCTAATATTTTTATATTACTTGCGTGGCAACTTTTCCTTATCCCTCTCCTCCCCTTACCCGTCCCAACCCAAATACCTATTTCGCAGTCTATTTAAGTATTGTTTTAATTATTTTATTATTGTGTATAACATGTTTATCACTTGTTGAATTAACATCTGTATTATAATTTTTTTTAAATTGCTGCTTAGTTCTGTTTTTATTTTTTCTGTTTTTCTTAAATTTTCTAGTTTACATTCAGTTACTTTTATGTTTCTAAATACCTATCTGTGAACATTAATAATTGGTCTGTTTTTTTGCCATCCTCTTATGTATATTTTATTACTAAGACTGTTTATGTTCCTTAAACAAATCAATAAATAAATAAATTATTTAATAAAGTTATCTTACTACAAAAATTGTTTCATTTTAATTTCAAACTAAGAGATAACGATGTTAATTTCATTCGTTCTCATTTCAAATTAATTAAATAGTTTTTCATATGAATTATATATTTTGTTATGTCATAAATATGTTTATAACACATCATATTACTTGTAAATTTTAGTAGGGTATTGTACTGCCCCGAAGAAACTAAGGTTATAGCGAAAACAGGTAGGCATTAAATGTAAAAATTAAATTGGTGTTTACTAAGTAATTGTTTTACTTTAAATTAAATATAACTACTCGACCCAAATAGATGCTACATAACCTCTAAAAGACGTATTAACCTTCTTAAATTGTGAAAAACAATCACCATGGCAATTTTTTACACATAAACTAATATTGAAACGTACATAGTTACCTAAAAATATTATTTAATTATTATTTACAATTCACAGCGCGAGCGGGTTGATTATTTATGTAACAAAGTCCTATAAAATATTTCAATTATCAAGTAATCCGATATATTTTCTCTGTAAATAAATGTAATAAAATGGTTGTTTATTGTACCTACTTAGTAATTAAGCTGAAGCGAAGTATTATCAATGACATTAATACTGGACGCGGGGTAGAAATCTCAAAGTGGGAAGCCAAACACAAGACGATTGTAGCTGTCTCTATTTCTAGTACTTTAGTACTAAACATTACATATTGTTTGCAAATAAAAAAAATGTAAGTCTTAATATAAGTCTTGATAATAACCGCCTTGAAAGGGCTGATGTTACAAAATATCTTGGCCTTTTCATTGATTCACAACTCACATGGAATCACCAATTTAAACATGTTCTATCCAAAATTACTCCTATAACTGGTGTTTTATATAGACTTCGCGGGTTACTTCCTCCCTCTCTATCAAGATCGATTTACCATGCTATGATTCACTCACATCTAATATATCTCGCCGGAATCTGGGGATTTGCTACAAAAAAAATGATTTCAGAAGTCCAAGTCGTCCAAAATAGAGCCCTGCGAAATATATTCAGTTTACCTTGGGATACACACGTCAAAGACATTTACAGAAACACCCAAATACTTCCTTTTAACACCATTCCCACTTTTGAAATAACAAAAACTATATTGCAAGTAATTCAACACTCGGCACATTCCAACACTACACTAAATTACAATTGCGACGTACACCAACACAACACAAGAAATCACAACAAACTTCATATACCAAAAATCAAATCAACAAAATATGGACTAAGATCCCTAGAATACATAGCTTACACAAAATATAATCAACTACCCAACGAGATCAAATGTGCAAGTCAATGTAAAAATACCCAAACTAAAATGCTCAAACTTCATTTTTTGAATGACTATCTGAAATAATAATGTTGTGTATGTCCTATGATATGTCCATTTAATACATACAGCTATATGTTTCATGTAATGCGTATTCCCGCAATGAGTTTATTAACTCTTGGGAGTACAATGCTTTATATAATATACTATATTCTGTATTGTATACTTTTAATAAAAAAAAAAAAAAAAAAACTACTACGCGTCGAGTGAGGTCGTGTCTTACCTTACCAGTAAGTAAATTGCATTGCAAAGCCAAAATGACCCCCCTGTATGATGAGAAAATGCTTCAATTATACGGCAAATAGTCGCAAAGGCGGAGGAATAACACTTCATTTGTAAGTACACGCAAATTACTTATTATTATAATTATTACAATTAATTTTATAAAAATACGTGATTGTATTCTTTACCCTTCCCTGTCCATTGTGTAACCGAGTAAAGCAGTATTCGGCGAAGAAATTAATAAGCCGCCCTACCATATATCTATGACATTCACATACGTACATTCTTTGATTGTCTATCTTAATCACACAGGAATAAACTTTTGAATTTAGAAATTATACTGAAAACCGCTGAAAACAAAAGAGTGTTGCTTGCTTTCCACATTATATTGTGAGTATGTGAGACTATGGCGAGTATATTTATATAACGTCATTGAGTACCTATTATTTGCATAATCTGTAAATAATAGTGCAAATATTAACTGAAAGTATGATGAACCTAAGCGCGCCACAAAAATCCGGTTAAATAAGTTCCCACATTAAATAATGAATACTTGTTTCTCAATTACATACATAAATCATTAAAAATAGGGTACCTACATCATGAGTATATTTTCAGCGCGTTCCAGAGTGGGAGACAATCTCAGCATTGCTCAGGTGAATGACCACCGTTTAAAATCTAAATTTGGCTTGAAACGGCTTTAGCCGTGTTTAGTTACCAGATCTGAATAGCCAGGTACTTCCCCACCTTCCTCTACCGGTCTCCTTCCCCTTCCCACTACCTTCAACCTCACAACCTACCCCAATCGAAGATGTCTTTGTCTCACTGGCTCCAGACGGTCGGGTGCGGTATTCACAAAAATAAGATTGATGTAATGACTCCGACTTGCGCTAAAAAGAAAGAGAAAAAGGTTGAAGGAGCGTGAAAAATTGGAGAAATATGAAGACGAAATTTCCCTGGCTGAGCTGAAAACTAATATGCGAGGCAATTCAACCACCAGATTTATACTGGTATCTCCTGGTCCTGGTTGATGTGTGTTTTTGAAGTAAAACTTCTTTACGCACGCTCGACACTTGGGGGTAAAATGATGAATACGTTATGAAACGTTACGAAAAAATATGAAACGTTACAAAAAAATGTGACACGCTTTTTTTTATGATTATACCGCACAAGAGTCCCAACTGCTCCCGTCTGAAGCCAGTGAGACTATGGCATCCCCAATTGGGGTATGTTGTGAGGCTGAAGGTAGTGAGGATGGGAAGGAGATAGGGAAGATAAAGGTAGGGAAGTACCTGGCTATTCAGATCTGGTCACCAAACACGGCTAAGCCATTTCAAGCGACGTTTCAATTCTGAACCAGGGCGATACTGAGAGTATCTTCCACTCTGGAACGTGCCGCTAATCAATATGAAACGTTATCAATGTGAAACCCTAATCAATGATATGAGTTGAGTTGAATTGAGTTGATTTGCGTTGAGTTGAGAGCTGAGAGCTGAGAGCTGAGAGCTGAGAGCTGAGAGCTGAGAGCTGAGAGAGCTGAGAGTGCTGAGAGAGCTGAGAGCTAAGAGCTGAGAGCTGAGAGAGCTGAGAGAGCTGAGAGAGCTGAGAGAGCTGAGAGCTGAGAGCTGAGAGCTGAGAGCTGAGAGCTGAGAGAGCTGAGAGAGCTGAGAGCTGAGAGCTGAGAACTGAGAGCTGAGAGCTGAGAGCTGAGAGCTGAGAGAGCTTAGAGCTGAGAGCTGAGAGCTGAGAGCTGAGAGATGAGAGTGATAGCTGAGAGCTGAGAGCTGAGAGCTGAGAGCTGAGAGAGATGAGAGCTGAGAGCTGAGAGCTGAGAGCTGAGAGCTGAGAGCTGAGATCTGAGAGCTGAGAGCTGAGGGTGAGAGCTGAGAGCTGAGAGCTGAGAGCTGATAGTTGAGAGTTGGGAGTTGAGAGTTGAGAGTTGAGAGTTGAGAGTTGAGAGTTGAGAGTTGAGAGTTGAGAGTTGAGAGTTGAGAGTTGAGAGTTGAGAGTTGAGAGTTGAGAGTTGAGAGTTGAGAGTTGAGTTGAGTTGATGGGGATGTTGAGGGGTGGGGATATTTTTATTCCTGTTATTGTTATATTGTTAATGGACGGCATAAGTTTGTCAAGTTTTACTTCACTCGCGTGGTCTAAAGCACACTGGTTTTTTTATTTAACCATGTTTTATTTTGTATGAAAATTCGTTATTATTTTGTATTCGTTTTATTTTGTATGAAAACCGATAGTAATGACGCCTGTCTCGACACAGGTAGATCTCGAGACGGGAGATAAATATTTTTTAAAAATTAAATAAAATGAGAGTGACCTAAAAGGTTTAATGGTAGTGACCGTCGCGAATCATTTCCTCAAAATTCACTGTACATTTTGTGCATAATTAATTTTGAGCATTCGAAATCGGCGAATTCATCAGACCACGAGGGAAAAAATTCCCTTAGGGTCTGTTTCATCTTTGGGGATGCTGTGTGGAGGGTCTTTTTAGGAAAAGGAAAGGGAGTCTGGGAACGAAAAAGGTATGAGGGTAATATAGGAATCTGGGGATCAATGTGTCTAGGAGTGACGGACATATGAATCCATCCCTCCCACTGCGGTGCAAGGCGATGGGTCAAGAGGGTCCGCCTGGAAAAGTATAGGTTAGGTCTCCCTCAACCAATCTCTCCCAACTCGGCCCGCCACGACCGCCTCGACGGCCGCCAAGATCTAGGCAAACCTCAACCCATGAACCCGGGCACCCCTGCTAAGTCACCAAACGTAACGAACCACTTGGGGTGACCTATGGCAGGGGTGTTGATTATCCAATAAACGGTTCCCGGGGCGGCAGTACCCATACCTATCTCCCAAATTAAAATGTACCTAAATGGCGATAAGGAATTCCGCCGGTTTTGATTTATGCAAAAAAACATTGGTAATAGCATGTTCTAGTTTGTGTTGATTTATTATAGTATGGGTTAGTAAGAGTAACCGCCTTTTTGAATTTAATGAAAGAAATGCAAATAAATTAATTATTTACATTTAATTAGAATAAGTTAACAATAATAATCTAAACGAAAATATGAAAGAGAACAAGACACAGAAAAACAGAAAAAGACAATGGTCGCAACTGTGACTCGAACCCAGACCTCTCCGTCTAACCGGGACGAGTGCGTTAACCAATTTCGCCATTGCCACCTTCTGTAAAAGCCGTCATATTTGTCAATCTCATATTTTCAAATTTCAGAATTACATTATTATCAACTAATTATTTCTCCATATTACGGGCAACTAACCTTTTTATTGGAAACAATCATTCTAAGAATTGGTTTGTAACCAAGAACGAGTCGAAGAAACGACCCGTTCTCATGTGACAAATGTCAACCGTGTACATATGTTGGGCACGCGTTTGGGTGTTTCCCGACTATGCACCGGTGCCGAAGGGATCAATGACGCTAGTTCCTCAGAGCGTCTTCCATTTTAATACCGGTAGAGTAAGGAAAGCATTCCCACCCGACGCCTGTGCTCTAAAGATTGCAATCCGTCTGTTAAGATGGGAGAATCTATCAAGCGGACCGCACGTTTTTGTACAGAGTCGAGGGTATTTTTCAGGTATTTTGGAGCTCCAGACCAGAGGTGGCTGCCAAATTCAACCGTGGGCTGCACTTATGATTTGTACAGGGTTAGCAGTTGTGTACTATTAAAGTATCTGGGGGCCCTGTACAGTACGCCCAGTTTTTGGGAGGCTAACTTTACTCTGGCTTCGATGAAGCCCCCATATCTGAGCTGGTCACTTAGGGTTACACCAAGCATATCAATGGAGGGCCTGTTCGGCAGATTGCTTCCGTTGAAGGAGACTATAATTTCATTTCGATCCCTTTCAGGCGAATCAGACAAGATTAGGTCTTTGAAACATTAAATTCAACGAGATTATTTTTTCCCCAAGAGAAAACACTCTCGAGGTATTTGATGGTTCATTCTTTGCTTCAAAGTCTTCCGAGCCGTTGGAGTTTGTGAGCCCTTTGGGGGCTTGTCAAACAAAAAGTTATCATGGACTGTTCTGTCATCCGCGTAACAATGAATTGGTGCACATGACAAAAGGTCGTTGATGTGCAACCAAAACAAAGTCGGAGACAGAACCGATCACTGCGGGACGCCAGTATTTATCGAGTGTGAGGAAGAGGTGAAATCATCGACTACCGTCTGAATCGACCTCTCCCTCAAAAGGTCGACAATCCACCCACCCAAGGATGCGGGAGGTCCGTAAGAAAGCAAAATTGTTGACAAGTCCTCGGTTCCAAACCCGGTCATAGTCCTTGGAAATGTCCAGTGAAACCGTTTGGGTCTCACCGAAACGTTCCAGGCACCGCCTCCAAACATGCGTCACAAACGCGAGAAGATCACCGCACGAGCGGTTCCGCCGGAATCCGTATTAACGATCGTTAATAATTTTGTTCTTCTCGAGGTATGTGAGCAGCTTGTCGTTGATCACACGTTCCATCACCTTAGACAGAACTGATGTGATTGCTATGGGACGGTAGTTGGCCGGGTTGGAGCGGTCACCCTTCTTTGGAATAGCTTTATTAACATCAAACCCTCGTAAAACATGGAGTACTTCCCGATACCGGATCCTCAGCTTATTCATATGAAAACTGCAGTGAGGACCTTGGTCATCGAGGGTTGAGTTATTATCCGCAAACATTTTTCCTAATAGGTTAGCCTTTTCGGTGGCGGTGTTTGCTAGTGAGCCTTCAGGTTTGGTAAGAGGTGGCAGACTGGATTTACAGAAATTGCGACCTATTAAGCCCGTAAGCGACCAGAATTGCCCACTTCCATGCGGCCACGCAGCCAGCTTTTTGCTGATCTGCAGGTCGTACTCGAATTTTGACCTATTCATGATTCTCTTGGTTTCGTTTGCCATTTTGTTGTAGGCTGTTCTGTCTTCGGATGTTCTAGATGTGTTGTAGGCTCGGTAAGATGCGTTTTTTCGTCGCACTGCTTCAGACCATTGTCGACTGAACCACGGCTTTGAGCCCACACCAGTTTCTTTAACGGTAGATTGGATGAAGCCATCCATCGCGGATGTTATGACTTCACCAATTTCCTGGGCACATCTTGAGGGATCCGAAGTCCGAAAACAGACAGTTGACCACGGGAAAGCATTAAAATGGGCCCGCAGACCGAACCAATCTGCTGATCTGTAGTGCCACACTTTTCTCTTCAGCCTCTAGTTTGGCGGTCTGAAGATTACGGGGATCGATGTCGTCACCAGTCAGTGGTCGGACGATCCTAAAGGCGCTGTGACTTCAATCTTGTAACCGTGTGGCACTCTGGTTAAAAACAGGTCTAGCAGATTGGAGCGGTGAGTCTGGATATCAGGAACCCTTGTAGGCTCTTGAACCATTTGCTCCAATCCACGGCAAAGGGGAAAAGATTCCGCTTGTTGATTCTGAGAACTTCAACCATAATAATAATTTAATTTTGATAATCATAGATTCAAGTAAAAAGTAGGTATTTTTTTAAGTAGGTACCTACTTAAATAAAATCTATAATGCGGCAAAAAATGTATAAAAACATTATGTTTAAAATTTTTAATTAGTGGTCCACCTAGGTCCTGGACCCAGCGCAGGGGGGGGGGTCATGACCCCCATGACTCCCACCCCTGGATCCGCCCTCGAGTAGCCCAAGATACAGGATATAAAATTATATTATACAGAAAAGTTACAGGGAGGTTGAAGTTACAAGTTACTTAAAGTAAATCAAAACTGAATGTATAATGTTTTCTGCATCTCTCTCCGATTGCTGGAAAAACTTTTTTTGAGAAAACAAAACTTGGGGAGAGGAGAATAAAGCTCTCGGTTTTCAAATCTTTCAAAATTACAAAAAAAAGCTTGCTTATGCCATTTCAAGTAATCAGACTAAAGCTACAAACACTCTACAACATCGAAAAAATTTAAACAAATCATATGATATAACTTTTTTAAAATTTTTATTTTTACAACTTTTTACTACAAAACAAGAGTCCCAACTGCTCCCAACCGTCTGGACCAGTGAGACTATGGCATTCCCAATGTCGATATGCTGTGAGGCTGAAGATAGAGGGGAGGGGAAGGAGATGTGAAAAATTCTGCCGATATGAAAAAATGCTCTTCAGATATAGTCACCAAACACGCCTAAAACCATTTCAAGTAACGATTCAATTCTGAATGAATACTGAGGAATTGCAAAATACGACATACTTATATGTGCATCTACTTGACGGCCGGCGGTAGTCGGACGGTAACGCATTTGATTCGCACTCCGAAGGTCGCGGGATCGAATCCGGCGTGGCAAATAAATTTTATGTGATTAATTTGTGTTATTTCACAATTTATTAATTTAATAATAATATATAGTATATTTGCGACACTTTCCAGGGTGGAAGATACTCTCAATATCGCCCTGGTGTAAGACCACCATTCAGAATTGAAACGTTACTTTAAATGGCTTTAGCCCTGTTTGGTGACCAGATCTGAATAGCCAGGAACTTCCCCACCTTCCTCTTCCCTATCTCCTTCCTCTCCCCACTACCTTCAGCCTCACAACATAACCCAATTAGGGATGCCATAGTCCCCCTGGCTCCAGACGGGAGCAGTTGGGACTGTTGTGCAGCATTCATGTAAAAAAAAAAACTTAAGATTTAGGAGGCGGATATGTTTACCGTCGCCCCGGGAACCATTTATTGGATAATCAACATCAATTATGTACAGTGTATGTAGGTTTAGTCTGATTTTTAGTTTGTGCAAAGATCTAATGTATATTAATACACTTAAAACGCAACATAGATTTTTAAGGCATATAAATTACAAATTACACATTCCCATAGAACATTTAAATTTTAATTATTTAATGCAATTGCTTAGACTACCCGAATTATCACAGCGAAGAAAAATCTGTGATGTTTTATTATTATTTAAAATCATTAACGGATATTTGGATAGCCCTGAACTAGTGAATATGATAAATTATCAAGTACCCAATAAATACAACACTAGACTCCATGCTCCATTTAACATAGTTGCTTCTCGCACTAATTTTATGTTCAACTCTTGTCTTCAGAGATTGCATCGTGTGGGGAATGAAAGTTGCTCTACTGACATATTTCTTTATAAAAACATCGCTTCCTTTAAAAAGCGTATATGTATGCAGATGCAAAAATCCGTAAATGTTTCAGATTGTTAACGGTAATAAATTTGATACCCACTGCTCTGTAACTACTTTCATAGTACTTCTGACTTCTTTATATATGTAATTGCTGTGTACCTTTTATTTTTTTCATAATAATAACGTACTTACGTACATTTATAATAGCAAAAAAAAAAATTACAAGAAAATTACCAACTTTTATATTAATCGCTAAAAAATGTTTTATGCCACTGCCAACCGGTATGCTTCGAGTATGTTTGTAATCATATTTTGTGTAATATTGTGACAATAATTGCTGAATCTACTGTAGATGGGTGGTTTGGTATATTTATGTACCTACTGTAGCCTGAGCCCAAATACGAATCGCTAGTTGAGCTCCTTTGTACAATTTACTTATCGAATACTCATACCTACTTGTCTTATGCCTACTTATGTCTCTCATGCTCTGTTTATTATTTTATGTACTATATACTTGTTATAATGCTATATACTTGTTATAATGCTCCTGTACAATTTACCTTACATGTAAAAGCCATCAAGGCGTTAACAAATAAATAAATAAATAAATAAAAAAATAAAAAATAAATTAATAAAATAAATAAAAAAATAAAATAAAATAAAATAAATAAAATTAATAAAATAAATAAAATAATTATTAAAAAATTAAATAAATTACTTGATATGGCTTTAGCTGTGTTTGGTGACTAGATCTGAATAGCCAGGTACGTTTTCCACATCTCCTTCCCCTCCCCACTACCCACAGAATCACACCATACTAAAATTGGGGATTGGCCATTGGCACTCACTGGCTCGAGACGGTTGGGAGCAGTTGGGACTCTTGTTAGAAATCTTTAACAGTTATTTGCTTTGTATGTCGTATTTTATTATTGCCGCATGATTCAATTCCAATTCCAATTTGGGAGGCGGGTATGGATACCGCCGCCCCGGGAAACATTTATTGGATAGTTAACACCTCTGCCATAGGTCACCCCAAGTGGTTCGCAACGTTTGGTGACTTAGCAGGGGTTCCCAGGTTCATGGGGTGAGGTTTGCCCAGGTCTTAGAAGCGGACGCGTCTGCCCATCTGCTGCATGGCGAACCGGATCAAGGGAGACTGGTTTAGGGAATCCTTTTGACCTTTTCAGCCGTACTCTCGACCCATCGCCATGTACTGCAGTTGGAGGGATGGATTGATATGTCCGTCACACCTGGATATACTGACCTCCAGATTCCTACCCACGTCTCATATCTTTTTCCTTCCCAGAACTTCCTATCCTTCCCTTCCTTAAAAAGACCCTCCACATAGCATCCCATTAGATGGGCCCTGAGGGAAATTATTTTCCTCAGGGCCCCCTGTGTGGGGCTAACGTAAAAAGAAAATGCTTCTTCGGAGAGTCGAAATTATTGTTAGTAAAAATATTTTTACAGCGGATTTTCACTCAAGATGCCTTCAGATATAAGTATATCGACTTTGGTTGTACGGCCGTATATCCTCTTTGCATACTTGAAGAAAAGATCTTCTAAATGATCAGGCCGGACGAATTGTCGCCGGACCAATTGCCCGCCGGACGAACTGTCGGCCGGACGAACTGTTGGCCGGACGAACTGTCGGCTTGACGAACTGTCGCCGGACCAACTGTCCGCCGGACGAACTGCCGGCCGGACGAACTGTCGCCGGACCATCCGTCGCCGGACGAATTGTCGGGTCACCATATATGTGTATATGCCAACGTACGAGTAATAAAATCGAAATTGTAAATAAAATCGTTTAATGTCCATACCGACTTATAATTAAAAGTATTTTGAAGCCGATTTTTGGTTTCAAATTAGTAAATAATGCATTAAAAATTATGATTTTATGATAATTATAATTTCGGGGATCAACTTTCGGGTCACCAGTTGCGAATTAGGATTGGCAATAAATAATTATTTAAATTATGTTGGTTGATTTCCGTGTCCTTCTCCAGAAGCTGGCTAGTCGGTGGCGAAGTAAGGCTGGGAATGAGTGCACCCTCCCTTCGGTGAACATCGTGGAGGTGCTGCAGAACCTCAGTAATTGCATAAGTTGCCTGTATGCATTGTTGTAGCACACCCTCAGTTTGTCCCATTACGCTGCTGGGTATTGCGTCCACAGTTCAGATGTATACAGGGCAGTGCAGTATGTCTTGAAGAGTAATTTTCTGACGTCGTCGCGACAGTTTTGATAGCATTCCGGTCCGTATGTTAATTGCTCTTCTTTGTCGTTCCATATCTTCTATATCCTTCATGTCTTCGGTTAGGATATGTCCCAGATCCTTAACCTGTGAGGCCACAAGCAGTTCGTTTCTTTCAAAATATATTGGAGGAATATTTAATGTGCACTGAGCGTTTGCCGAAGCTTGCCGCTGGATCCGACCCCGACTGGATCGGCGGCAAGCTCTCGCAAGCTCTTGCAAGCCTACGCAAGCCAAGACAAACGTTCCACGTTGGCGTTTGTGGAGGCTTGCCGAGGCTTGGCAAGCGTGGAAACGGGGCTTTAGAGTTGCAAACTAGTATTCCATTACTTCAAAACATCGATGTATTTTTTTCTTACTGAAACCTGGCTTGATCCTTATATTCACACCGATGAACTTGGATTTACATTTTACAACACCAAGAAATCCAGCCACCAGCAATAAAACCAGAGGAGGAGGAATTCTAAATAAGTAAATAAATCACTGCTAACCACTCGATTAATTTGCAAACATCTAGAAATGGAACAGGTATTCGTACTACTAAAATCTAAATCAGGTAAAATTCTACGGGGATGTGTCTACATTCCTCCAGGATCCAACATCACAGTCTACAGAAACCATATTGATGACCTCGAAACCTTCAAAAACAAATACCTGATGCCAGAACTATTTTTTTTGGCAAAAAATCGGGTATGAGCCATGAGCCAAAAAATAATTAAAAAAAATTATAACCAATCTACGCATCTATGGAATGTGTTTGGTTTTTTCTTGTTTCTTGTTTTTATCAATGACTGGTTTATTTATGTATCAACCTGTCAAATTACTGAAATCTTCCTCTGTCATTCGTCAAACATTGTTTTTGTCGTATTTTTACGGATCAAAAATCGATCGAATATACTTAAATTTACTCTTGATATACTAGTGTTAGAAGAACAGGAATATCTTAGGCAACAGTTGTTATCATCGGCAGTGGAAAAATCATTATCCAAATTCACCATGAGTCACTTAATCGACGATGAAAACGTAGACGAATTTCATGGTGGCACATTGCAACTGAATAGCTCGCAGGGCAGGGCTCAGGTTTACACCATCGGAGCTTCCACCCCGGCCACCCTGGTACCTATTTCCATCGGAGGGCAGCCGTCTGCTAGCGCACAGGATGCGGAGCCATCGGCGGCTGGCCCTAGTTCACCTCTTGTGTCTCCGACTAATAGTGGTGAGTCCAGCCCACATAATTATAACAAAGAAGTAAAATAATTGTGCAATATTTTATAATGAATGCTTTTATAGAGTACATTATAATGTTTAACTTTGTATACCTTGAATTCAATCCTTTTAAAGACTTATTTTAATATTATTATATACCCACCAAATATGAAGCGAGAGATTTTCACACTCGGAGTATACAAGAAGGCCTTGCAAAATAGTGAATTACTTAACTTAGCAGGGGTCACCGACCTGGTGTCACCCCCAGGAGCACAATTATCTAGCCACCCCCCCCCAGGACAAACCAATGGTAATTCTTCGGAACAAACGTCAACGGTTAATACGGAATATTTATTTCATAACAATCAATCATAATTACACAAACCCGCTAGGATAAACCCTGCCTTGCCCTCAAACCATTCAAAACCTGGGATGTTTTTTAAAATTATGATGACATGAAGCTAAAGGTTTTATCAAAAAAAAGTGCGTATTAACCGTTGACGTTTGTTCCGAATATTTACCAAACCAATTTTTTATGAAGTTGAAATTTTCGTTTGTCAACTTTAATGGGGGGGGGGGGGGGGTGACACCACGTTATCCGCCCTGGGGTGCCACCCATGCTAGCTACACCACTGGTGTAGTTGTCTAGGTCTTGGCGGCAGATGACCTGAACATACTGAACCCAAGATTCCTACCCATCCCTAATACCATTTTCCTTCCCAGAGCTTCTTCTCCTTTGTTTCCTTAAAAAGACCCTACACATACCATCTCCAAATATGATAGTCCCTTATTGTAATAAATATTATTCAATTTATAAAAACATGTTGATTAAAAATATTACGCATGACAGCTGTTTCGCCTTCTGAAGGCATTGCCAAGTTTGATATATTTTTTTACATCATCTCCACACAGGAGGCCCTGAGGAAAATAATTTTCTTTAGGGCCTATGCCATCTTTGGGGATGCTGTGTGGAGGGTCTTTTTGGGGAGAGGAAGGAAGGAAAAGGGTATGAGGGGTGGGTAGGAATCTGGAGGTTCAGGAGTGATGGACGAATGAATCCATCCCTCCAACTGCAGTGCAAGGCGATGGGTCTAGAGAGGTGGTCTAGGGGTAAGGCTCAAGACTCGACTTATCCAATAAATGGTTAGGGGCGGCAAAAAAGAAAAACTCAGATAGGTAATAAAACCAGGGCCACGCCCCTCCTTCGTCCGATCCAATCCGGTTGTCGGATCGGATCGGACAGCCGGCGCGGAAGGACGTATCCTATTTTTATTACCGATCCGGTTTTCAAATAGGATGTGTGCGGGCTTTCCTAAGAAATGTATTGCGCAAAGGCCTTCCGGTTGTCTGATCAAGCAATCGGATTTATGCTCCCGGCTATATTCTTCAACCTACCCTCACCAATATATAATATTATTGTAAAAATGCGTGGAGGAAACATGTGGGAATCACTAAATTTATGTGTAGGTAATTAATGTAATAACAATTAATAAATCACAGTAAACATTAGGATGGTGTATTCTAAGATATTTACAAAGTGTCAAAGACAATTTCTCGAAAAGATACATGCCGCCAGGGGCGGCTCTAGGGCTCCAGGTATGGGAGGTCATTTAAAAAAAAATTGTGAAATTACCTTTTTTGATATTGTGAAAAATGCCGACTATATCAATTAGAAGATAGGTAGGTAGGGTCATGAATCCGCAACTCAAATTACATGGGTATTATTTATAAATTGCAAAATAACTAGATAATTCATGTACTTGCTGGCACATCATTTTAAAGAGGGCACTTTTCAATATAGTTATGCACACCGATAGTATGTACCTAAGTATCCAAAATATAAAAAAAAAATTAGGTAGATTAGAAAAAATAGAAACCGGTAATATAAAAAAATTAAAAACAAAAATTGACTTTGAAACACACGTCCGCAGTCCCCTTTTACCCCTAAAATGCCCAAAGATATTGGGTGAGAAAAGACATTTATCAATTTTATTTAAATTTTAGACTTGCGTTTCAATTTGACGATGTTTTTTTTTGCATTTTTCAGCTACCTCACAAAACAGATTTATTATTAAATTATATTAGATATTTTTTATCTATCTAATACACCACTACACAAGCAAAGGTCCCTTTCAAATGATTTACCTGTAACTAGATAATTAAATGTATAGAATCTGCTGTCACTTAGGTAGATTAGGAACCTAAAAAACAAACATTGTTTTAAATCAAGCTGTTTTCTATGTCCGTTGAAAAGTGATCATAATATAATAATTAATAATATTTGAAATGATCTACTTCTCGATGTGCCACCAAACTATATTTGAAACGTCGACGATAACAACGTAAATAATTATTTATTCAAAATCTTTCCGAACTGTCCAGGCATGCGTGCAAAATGCAAAACCGACCTATGTTGTATCGCCATCTCTTTCAACAACGCATAAGATTCATAATGCTGTCGCCCTTCCACGACATTCGGTCATGTCCAAAATGTCGCTAGGGTTTCTATGGTACCTATACGCGGGAATTTTTACTCCAGGATAAAAACATAATGCCTCGCGTTTATTGTATGGCGCGCATAGAGACAGAAGATAGGGCAAGTCAAAAATTGACCCAGGGATCTAAATATTGTGAGAATTGGAGCTTCCATTTGACACGATAGATGTCACTGCTCGTCACCCGGCGAGTCGTCGCCGCTAACTGCTATTATTTTGCGGTTCATTTCAAGTAAAGAATTCGATGCGTTGAGCCGTTTATTCCGTAAAAAAATATTATTATTATGTCTTATAATTTTGGGGGGTCAAACACCCATTGTCCTAAGGGGAGAGCCGCCACTGCATGCCGCCGACGAGACTTGAACCCGCGTCTAATAAAATTATTACTTATAATAATTGTTACCCTTTGTGCTATGCATAAAATCTTGTCAAACATTAGTTTATCAATTAAAAATTATTAAAAATTTCAATGATGCTTATCTGTTAAGTTTTTTTTATCTGATAGTTTGATTAATTTGCTAAATATTTTATCTCAAGTTTTTATCTTTTCAAAAAGTCCCCATAATAAACCAACACATTCACATACATATAATTTAATATTTTTGACTAGGTAAATCATACATCAATGTTTCACATTAAGTGAATCATTCTTCAATGTTTCACTAGGTAAATCATCCTTCAACGTTTCACACTGGTTAAATCATTCTTCATTGTTACACCAGGTATAAACTTATACATCAATGTTTCAGATTGGGTAAATAATTCTTTATTGTTTCACTAGGTACATACACATTTCATACATCAATATTTCTTACTGGATAATTTCTCATTGTTTCATTAGATACATTCATATTTCAGAGATTAGTATTTCACACATGGTAAATCATTCTCTGTTGTTTCACAAGGTACATAAACATTTCATACGTCAATATTTATCACTGGGTAAGTCATTCTTCATTGTTTCACTAGGTACATACATATTTTATGTTTCACACCGGGTAAATAAACACCAATTTTTCACACCGGAATTCTTCATTGTTACATGTCTAGGTACATAAAGTAGTCGCCGAAAGAGGTTGAAGTGACGTTATAAATCTAATATCTTCTGTTTTTTTTCATTGTCATACAAAACCTGTGAGAAGGAAATTTTTTTATGTAAGCAATCGTCGATGTCGTCATGTGTGACCTCTCTCGGATGCTATTCTATACATTTTATTTATTTATTTAGGAAACAAACAGTCATACAAAATGATAATATAACAAAGAACATTCATATGTTGTAGACCAATTAAGTTCCATTAAGTTAAAATTTTGATATAGTTTTTTTACCTATTCAACTTATGTGACAAAAAAATAAACATAAGTAATAAGGAAAAATATAAAAAAGAAAAACATAAAACGTAATAAAGAAAAAAAGTAAAGTTATTAACAAACATAGTTATACTATTTACTACGGATAATAATATTATAAATTTTCACAAAACAGAAAAAAAAAAGTATAAGTTATTAATATATTAATCTGCATTTTATATGATTTCAAGTCATGGTTGAAAATGTCTACATCTCATAAGGCATTGTAAGTTTCACAGATACGTATTATTACAGAGTTTTGCACGCATTTTGATTTACTGTGTAGTATTCTAAATAAGTCGTTTGATCTGGTATTTCGTTTGGGGCAACGAAATGCAATATTTTCTAACAGATATGATGAATCAACAAGGCAGTTCATGATTTTGTATAAGAATAATGCATCAAAGATTTTTCTGCGTTTATATAAGGCGATAGGGTCAAATTGATGATCACTAAAGCGATACGATAGGTGTTTTATAAATTGTTTCTAGTGTGTGTGCTATAGTAAAAGATTTTGTAATGCGAATAATGAAACCCAATTGCTTATAAGCTTTTTCTAGAATATTTTCAATATGATCCCTAAATAACATTTTAGAGTCTAGTATTACTCCTAGATCTCTTATTGTTTCTACTCGTTGTAGAGGGACATGGTTTAGTTTGTAAATATAATTAATTGGATTTTTTTTTCGTGTAAAAGTAATAACATTACATTTGTCTATATTCAGATATAATTGATTGTTTTCGCAATATTCCTCAATTCTGCTAATGTCTTCTTATAATTGGTTGCAGTCATCTATGGAGCTAATACATTTATATAATTTCATGTCATCGGTGTAAAATAGGAAACAAGAATGATTTATGACACGGTTCATATCGTTTATATATAAAATAAACAAGAGAGGCCCTAGATGGGAGCCTTGCGGTACCCCTGAGGGAATAGTTATAATTTGTGACATGTAACCTTTTAAAGCAACAGCTTGACTTCTATTTTTAACATATGAAGAGAACCATCTCAGAAGATCTCCACATATA
This sequence comes from Limnephilus lunatus, assembly GCA_917563855.2. Classification (NCBI taxonomy): domain Eukaryota; kingdom Metazoa; phylum Arthropoda; class Insecta; order Trichoptera; family Limnephilidae; genus Limnephilus; species Limnephilus lunatus. The sequence goes on along the minus strand of OU830598.1, from coordinate 67,744,041 downwards.
CCAATCTTCGAGAGCTTGTATAACAGTATGTCGTGATTTATTTTGTCGAAAGCCTTAGAAAAATCTGTGTAAATGGAATCAACCTGTTTCCCATTATCCATAGATTTAAGAACAAAATCAGTAAACTGTCCTAGGTTCGATTCAACAGATCTGCCTTGAAAAAAACCATGTTGATGGGGGCTAATAATAGTATTTTTGCATAAGTTAAAAAGTTGGTTACACACGATTTTTTCCAAGATTTTACTAAAGATACATAGCTCAGAGATAGGTCTATAATTTTCAATGTTGTGTTTGTCCCCTTTTTTAAAAACAGATGTAACAAAAGCTTGTTTCCAAATGGTAGGAAATACACCTTCCTTAAGAGATTTTTTTTTTACATATTCACTATTCTTCTATATTACTTTTGTATTTCATGCATCAATGTTTTAAACACAATGCAGTTACCAGCCGAGAGAGACATTTATGAATATTTGCTTTCAGGAACTACAGATAACAGACACGTCCTGCCGATGTATCACATTCCATTTGCCAATGAGAATCCTAAGGATTACTTCTCATACAGAAATGGCCTAGTGCAGTCGGCTATCGACGAATGCAACTCTACACTGATATTCCCCAACCAGGATGGGCAAGTCATTGGCTCCTGGCTTATGACAGAGTAAATATATATTATCATTTAGTAACTGGGTATTTCATCACACCATCAAGTGTATCAAATACATGAGTCGGGTCTGACTGCATATTATGAAATGAATGAAGCAAGGAGTGTGTGCCGAGAGAGAGACAAGTCTTAAGGTGGACTTTATTCGTCTGACGTGTTGTGTCGTGATGCATCAGAACGGAATCGGTTTCATACATTTAGTATGGTGAGATTTATATTAGTGTGCCGTAATGTCTTGTGTTGTGTCAGATCAGAAGCGATCCCGATCTGCGTCAGAGCAGTGGAGGTGAGGGGGGGCGAGGGAGCGGCCGCATCACGACAGATCAAGACAAGTGTGCACGTACCAGCGCTGTGTTGTGACGACTGTATTGATTCAATAAATCAGAACACGTCACTTTGGGGAGTTTGATCCCAAAAGGTGTTTTTTGTGTGAAGAAATCGGTTATCCCAGGGAAAGGAAATGCGGTTACCGATTAACATGGCATTTGGGTTTATTGCCTGCGTACTTGGTGCCCTCACCGGATGAGAGTTTTCGCTATACTATTATAACATTAGACACCGGACTCGGAGTGCAGGAGAGTGAAGAGGTGTCAGAGATGCTCGGGCACCATGACTTCCTAGGTAAATACATACATTGGGGACCTGGGAGTAGGGATGGTCGACTAATTGTCGCTTCAGGCAGGTACTTTCGCTGGTACCTAATTGTACCTGTACACTGAATATTTTTTTAACCAACAGTAATAGTAAATTGCTTCCTGCACTCCTGGTGTATAATATTGAGAATGTATCATGTATTGGTTTGTTAAATTTGATATAAAATGCGTAGTACATATGCGACGAATTTTTCTCGTTTCCGTTTTTTGTTATAATGTGATCAATAAAAAATATTGACACAAAACACGACTGTATTGTTTCAAAGAATCAGCGTCAGAACACGTCACACAAATATAAATCCACCTTTACTTTGGGTAGATGGCTAACTAAGATTATGGTTCAGTAAAGATTCTTTTTTCAAATGTGAAAGAAGGAATTCCAGTCCAATTTTTTAATTTTTTTTTAATGAATAATGACCGTCTAACCTTTAAATGCCGTAAGGTATTTGGTGTGGATGTACCAGCAGGCCACAATTTTTTTAGCAAAAAACAAATTAATAAAACAATATTTTTTCCAAATATATTAAAAATACTATATATTAATGCTCAGTTTTTGAAAAACTCACTTTTCGCTTGATGCGAAAAACGACCGCACTGCCCCTCACGTTTCACCAACCTCAAGGTTCACTTTGGGTTGGCGACGCAAAAATGCCGCTGGCACGCCAAAACGACCTCCAGGCAGTTTGATTTTCGCACACCTAAAGGTTCACTCTCCCTCAAAGGCCCGCGGCACACCCTTTGTATGGGAAAAATTCAGCCAAAAAATGTGCCAGTCTTCTCAAACGAGAATGGACCTCGGCGCTCGGTATTTCGGAACAATTTAAAGTTCACAATCCTTCGAATTTGTTTGACACTAGCTTTTGTTTCTGAGAGACCGTTTACTGAGGAGGTGAAATTCAATCGCGGAAATAGAGTTTTTTTGTAGACTAAAAAACGTCGCTAGCGATTTATTCTCTCATACGAATTAACGGCGAAAACTGGAACTTCTCATAAAATCAACCAATTCGGCTCAGTTATAGTTCCCGCCGACAGGTTCGCATTAAAAAAAAAACACAAATTAGGCCTCAGTTTCAATGCAATGGAAAATACTAGAGAGAATGTTGAGACAGGTCAGTTATCCGAGATGTCAAAACAAAACGGATCTCTCGGCGGTTTGGGTTGTTGTTTTTTGGAAAATGGCATTGCAGCCGAAAAAACGATCCCCGGTTAGATGTTTTTGAAAAATTCGGTACCCGGCAATATTAGGCAACTTTGAACACCAAAATTTCGTGGACGTTCCATGTAAAAAATTTCAGGGTCGCCGAAAAACCTATAAAATTTTCCAAAAAAAACAAGAAAATACGTGTCCATAGATTCACTTCAATAGGGTGGATATTTATCGGCCAGTACAAATAATGTTATTAATTCAGGGTAGGTACCTACTTATTGCAAATATGATGAAAAAAGCAAAACCATTGCCGGAATTTTGTAAGGAGATGCGCCGGTACCTACCGGAATGGGTATTTAGACAATTATTTGGGTTTTAATGCAATTTAATTTACTAAGGTAATATTATTTCCACGATACTGAATAATTTAACAATTTTTTAAAGTTCATTTTCACGTTCTGTGAAAGTTCGGTTTTTTTATCAGTTAATACCAGTTGCATCATAAAACTGAAATAACTACAGAACTCGAATTATTTCAGTTTTATGATGGAATTCGAACCGAACTTTTACAGAACGTTAAAATTGACTTGAAAAATTGAAGAATTTTTAATTTTGTTAAACAACCCAGCCTAAATATGTGTTTTTTTGCTCACTCTTTTTGCACTCGGAATTTAGGTAGGTACCCATCTGCACATAACAACTCGATATCATCCAACTATATTGCATACGTATTAGTTTTCTAATTTTACAATGAAATTACTCGAAGTTGAACGGAATATTTTTTAAAAGTATTAAATTCATTTAGCGCTTTATTTTAAGCAGTAAAACTACTGGTGAGTTCTGGCATTATAAAATTTGTATGAAAATGTACGTACGCTCATAACTTCCGAAGGACTGCAACAATTTGAAAAATTCTTTTTTTGTTGTGTTCGTTATTGTTAGTACAAGGTTTGTATAAAATTACTGGTGAGTTCTGGCATTACGAAATTTGTAAAAAAAATATTATAGGTGGCGCGCTAGCTGTTTGAAAAATAAATGTACCGGGAATTAGTGTATGTAATGCGGCAGGTGGGGGGGGGGGGTGGAAACAGGAAGGGGGGAGGGGAGCCTGGGAGGGGGGAGGGGAACTCGGGAAGGGGTTTACGATACGGAGAAGCCTAGGAGTTAAGTAGGCTGAGGGGAGGTGTGGGAGGCGGAGTGGAAAGGGGAAGAGGACGCTGGTGAGGAAGGGGGGGGGGGGGGGATTCCTGGTTCCTGTATACAATAGTGAGCTCTGGCAACACGAAATTACGCATTGCAAAACCGTTCATCCGATTGTGATGAAACTTTGGGGATTTGATGTGTGCATTTCTACAATGGTGTTTATATACTAACGTATAGCAGGTTTTTGCTGCTAGGTCCTGCGGACGGCTTTATACATAGTCGTGTGTTTAACCGCTAAGCGTTGCTAAACCATTCATCCGATTGCGATGAAAATGTGAGGATTTGATGTGTGCATGCCCACGACGGTTTCTGTATACAAAAGTGAGCTCTGGCATCATGAAATTACGCATTGCTAAACCATTCATCCGATTGCGATGAAACTTTGGGGATTTGATGTGTGCATGTCTACAATGGTGTTTATTTACTAACGTATGGCAGGTTTTTGCTGCTAGGTCCTGCGGGCGGCTTTATACATAGTTGTGTGTTTAACCGCTAAGCGTTGCTAAACCATTCATCCAATTGCGATGAAAATTTGTAGATTTGATGTGTGAATGCCCCCGACGGTTTCTGTATACAGAAGTGAGCTCTGGCATCATGAAATTACGCATTGCTAAACCGTTCATCCGATTGCGATGAAACTTTGGGGATTTGATGTGTGTATGCCTACAATGGTGTCTATATACTAACGTATGGCAGATTTTTGCTGCTAGGCCCTGTGGGCGGCTTTATATATATTTGTATGTTTAACCGTAGGTACCTACCCGCTTACTATGATTTTTTTTTCTGTTAGTTAGTAAGTCAGGTTAGTTTAAACCCGTTAGTTGCATTTGCAACAGGCATAAGCTAGTATATATTAAAGACTTACCTAATATGTATGTCGTTTATGTCGCTTTTCGATTTTTCTAAATAGTTGAGTTTGACCCGAAAAATTGTCATTTAGAAGCTGTTAATCATCATTTGAAGCTGTTAACTTTGTTAACACGCTAATTTTGTATAGCCGGCTGGCTGAGCACGGCTACTTATAGCGTGTAATCATGCTTAAGGCGCATAAGTGGTTAAATAACTGCATTTTTATTTTTATAGTTAGTTTTAATAATTAAAATAATAGTCGAAAGTTTTAATTTTTGATCCCCCGAAAACCACTGTATGTATGATGAATCGTGTGATGTCATCACTCTCCAGCACATGTTGTGCCGTATGTTTTGAAATAAATAAATATATTTCAAAACCTTGACAAATTATATACCTAAACCATCCTCATGAATCACTCTATCTATTGGTAAAAACCGCATGAAAATCCGTTCAGTCGTTTTTGAGTTTATCGCAAACAGACAGACAGAAGCGGCGGAGGACTTTATTTTATAATATGAAGAGATTATATAAGTCAAATGGAATTCAACCTGAGTTTAAAATGTGATTTATTCTTTATTTCATTGACATCTTCTGCTGAAATATCTTAACTTTATCTAGATATGTGAAGAAACAAAGTCCTCAATTGTCAAAAGCACTGATCCTCTGCTTTTTTTTTTCAAACCTTTCCGGGTTTCGAATAACCTGACAATTTTGAAAAACTCTTACTACTACCACAGTAAGCGGAAAATGTTGCTTGATGGAGGACTTAGCCAGCTGAGGAATCGAACATGCGATACCTGGGTGGGACCCAAATATGATGCCAACTCAGCCACTGACCGCTCAAAGTTTTTAGTCGACAAGTACCTATATCTCTCGCTTCAGTTTTGTTTATTTAATTTTATGTTTTGTCTGTAAAATAAATTAAGACCATAATTTTAGTAACTTCTTTTTTTTTTAGTTTTGTAACTTACGTGTTTATGTTATTGTAATAAAAAAATTCAAGGTTTCAGAACAAGAAAGGTGTTTTAAATGATAAATAAAAAAATTCAAAATATAGCCGTGCACGGTGGTTTGAGTGATGTGATTTGTTGAGGGGTGTATGGGTTAATAAATGTTTCATGTATGATTAAGCTGGAGGACAAGGTTTATTCCAATTTGTGTGTTCAGGATCAGCATTTGGGACAATGAGAAGGAGCGCCTCGTGACGCTGACGGACCGGGCCCTGATCACAGTGAAGTATGACTTCATAGCCCTGAAGCAGTTGGACTTCCGTAAGGTCAACCTGGAGGACTTGGACACCGTGGCCATTGGAGACCTGATTTACCCCCCCTCTTCGTTTATTCCGTGAGTTTTGCATTCAAATTTTTAGTAATTTTGTTTTAAAGAAAGACAATCGAACAAGAGGTCACGAATAACCTGACAATAGAAAACCTACTACTACCATAATTATAAGCAGAAAATATATCTCATGCAATGATGGAGGACTTGGCTAGAAGAGGAATTGAACCCATGACTCCTAGACAAGTTACCTGATGCATTTGTCAATTCAGTTACTAACTGATAAATGTTTTTTTGTTCATTATTTAAATCTGTGCAATATGAATTATATGCCTTCAATGGTCATATAATTATGTAACCACCTGTACAACTTGAAGAGGACATGATTAATTCAATGATTAAACAATGTCTTTAATTAACAATGAAGGACGTGAGGACTATGCGCGGCTGTATTTTAGTTAACCTAATTCCTGGAGTTGAGTTGGAGTTGTGTTGAGGATGTGAGGATGTTGCGTTACTGTATTTAGGTTTATCTAATTCCACCTGTGTAACCCGGAGTTGTGTTGTGTTGAGGCAGCCGCCTGAACGGCCTGGCCAACGGAGTGTCCACGGTGGTGCGTGACTGTATCTTGGACCGGTTCACGTCCAGCACGGCTCCCGCTACGGATTACAAAAACCAATCTGCCCAATCGGAATCCAACAAGAAGTTTGGACCAATCGACCTGAAAAGCTTTGAATCTAGGTACAATTACATTTCCAGCATGAACTCTGGCATTTATAGCTATTTTTTCTTAACAATATTGTTTGCTTTGTTCCTAATAGATACAGTTATAAAACTAACACTTAACTTTTATGCATGATCAACACAAATTACAATTTTATTTCTGCACAGGAGGCATTAAGGGAAACCACCTCCCTCAGGGCCTAAGTCATCTTTGGGGGTTCTGTGCAGAGTGTAGAAAAAACATTGCTTTCAAATTAATTCTCCTCGTCACATGTGTAATTTAAGAGAAAAGATGATATTCAATTTGAAATCTTTATTTATTAGATTTTTCATATTACTGGTTAGCAGATGCACTAGACAAGTGACAATTTGACCTAAAGGATGATGTTGTGCACATTAACCGTCTCTGTAAGCACTTGGGGTGACCTATGGCAAAAGGTTATTCAATAAAGGTTCCCGGGGCGGCGGTAACCATTCCCGCCTCCCAAATTGACGTTGAATATTTTCCATAGAATGCCACTTGAAAAAAGACATTTATGCATCTATAGGAAAATGGGAGATAGGTTCCATTGTACATATAGGGCGTTACAAATAAATGTGTTTTAAGTTATTATTATGTTTGTATTTGAAATAATAATAACAATCATAAATGGTTGTTTATCAGTTGTGTAAAATTTAAAACACATTTATTGGTAGGGGGTATTGATGTATAATATGTCATTTTAAGAGTGGATGAATATTACCATAACACTTTATGTAAAACTCATGGAGCTGTAATTTCCACCTCCTAAAGTCCTTAACTTAACTTTACTTATCTCCACATATTAAAGTGATTTAGTTTTGCATTAAATAATAATTTCCACTTGCATTGCATAGTATTAGTGTACATGTATTGTAATTTTTTGCTTTCCCGCTTATTGTAAAGTGTTTTAGAATATGACTGTAAATTTGTCAAGTTAAAAGGCTCTTAGACACAAAGCAACACAGCAACAGGTAAAGTGCTTGATAATGTGTTATTTCCGATGAGATGAATTTGCCGAATGAGTTATTAGAATAAAGATATAGAAGCATCTGTGCTGTTAAGATCATCGCTACTGTAGATATAGATATTACCTATATATATAGGTAATATCTATTGTTGTTACCTGTTGTTACCTGTGCGAAAAGGGTTTATTTATGACATGTCAGATTTACGAAAACTTTATGTTATTTCCGCTTCACAATTAAAGCTCTATAAATGAAACATTTCCAAACTTAGCCGAATACTAAAAACTGTTTTTGAAAGGATATGAAATAAGCTTTCAAATTGTTATGTTACAAATAAATATTAACATTTGTAAACATTAAAATTTAGAATGCAAACATAAAAAAAATTACTCACGTGATGTTTTTATGTGAAAACGGTACTAAAATCACGGATTATATAAAAGACAATATTTATTCTATCTTATAAATGTATAATTAACAATTTGGTCACCTCGCTTTTTTATCATTTCATACAAGAATATTTAAAAAAAAAAATAACAATGTCGAACAGTGGATAGGCTATTTGGCGGTCTATCATGTATCTGACAGAAAAGATTTTTTTTATCTATTTCTATGGACATCTTGAATAGTGATGCGTAGCTTGATTTATTATGGAGCTTCTCCTTTTTGTTTTAGGAATGTCACTAGAACAATAACGGAGTTATGACGATTTCTGTATAAACATACGCGTTGACGTGTATACACGCTTATTGTACTTAACTGATGTCGGCATATTAAATCTGCTTATGTTGCTGAGTGGTTAACAAAGCATTCCTAGACAGAGCTCGTATCCACATTGTCATGTAATATTGGAAGAGCACTTCCATCGTAACTTACTTCTTATAATATTGATGGGCAACAGTGAACATAATCCTATGATTGACCCGACCTTTAAATTATAATATATTAATAAATAGTAGTACCAACATAATAAGTACCTCCATCGATGATCAGATACATAATATTTATTTGTATGAATAAATGTGTGGAATCGAAATAACGACGCTAGTTAAGTACAAGAATTTTATTTATTTATTTGCACATATTTACTTGTTCAGTCGAAAATATATGTCTGAAGAAATATTTTTGAATAGGTACATAGAAACATAAAATTGTACCGAAATCAAAGTTTATTAATTTCATTTTACAAAAAAAAAAAAAAAATTGTTAATAACATTTTAACAAAAAGAAAACAAGAGAAAACCATAGTTTGTTTGAATAGTATACACATATAATACACACAACTAACTCACTCTTTTCTGTTTCTCAGTTGAGCTTGAGATGTCGGCTCCAACTCATAATCTAACTCTGCCAGAATGAACCAATCAGAGAAATATTGTCTTGACTAATCATAGACAGTTTTTCTCTGATTGGTTCTCTCTGACAGAGCTACATATATTATGATTTGGAGCCCTCATTTCAAGCTCTAACTCAGAAATTGCAAAATGTGAATTAGTTCACTGTGGTTTAAGACGATCCATATTTCCTGCACAAATATACCAAACAAATATAACACTGAATATACCAAAGATATTGAAATACAAGAGATATGCTATGATGGCCACCCGACCAAAAAAAATGTAATGAAAAAAAAACTCGGCTGGACTAGACTCCCCCCTTAAACAATCATCGATTGGGTGTCTTTATGACACATTGATCTATGTACTTATGAGAGTATTATTACTTATTAGGTGCAGAACAGATGCTTTGTTTGAATATCCCCCTAAAATGGTCTGGTAAGGTGAGCATGAAATGTGCACTGTCCGGAGTTTGTGGATCAACGCACATAATATTTTCAGCTCACAACATCATTTTCCTCATGGTAACAGATCTATGAAATAATCATTTAGACGCATTTTTCATTCCTTATTTTTAATAAGATTTGTGTTCTTGAAACTCAGAGTAAGCCGGGTATTAAATCTTGAGTTATTTGTAGAATTGTTGTAGTATTACATATATGTTTTTTAATAGGAAATATATTTGTATAAAATATAAACATGATTGATATCAGAGTTATAATTACGTGTTTAATATATGAAACATTTCATTTTCGTAATTTTATATCTATATTTTTAATTTAACCTTCCGTCAGGCACAACTAATCTATGAGATGAAGTGATCTGTTATTTTTGTGCCAAAGGGTAAATATCGCCGATCTAGGGACTAATCCTGACTTCCCCACCACTCACAGAGGGCCAGTTTCCGTTTGTCTCGAAAAATCTATTTTGATCTGTTTTTCTGTAATTTAATCTCACAGATGAATTGCGCCCGATCGTGTTAGGATTTGCATTGCGCATGACGGAAGGTTAAAGTTGTACATACTCCCGTAAAAAGCTATGCTTGTATTGTATGTGAGAAAGGTGTTATTTATTTAGTTGTTTAGATTTTTTTTACTACAGTTTGTGTTATATAGTTTTAATTTTTAGTAAAACTTTTAATTTTGTTTTTTTATTTTTTTTTGTTGAAGTTTAATATGTAGAGGAGAGTAGGGTATATCGTACCACTTTGCTCTTAACTCTCAATACAGTATAATGGAATTGGATTAGAGAAGTGGAATTAGGTTCAAATGAAAGCCTGTTTTATTGGGTACCATGTATATTTAAATCATATTTTTCATGCATCTGTAAAGTTTTCAAATTAAAGGTTTTATAAAAAATGATTTTCGGTACGATTTGGCCAACCGGTATGGTAAATCGTACCACCGGTACATAAATCGTACCTAGAACATTATGTCAATTTACATTAAAGAACATATGGTCATTTTTAAGGCATGAATGCATCGCAAATGTCTGGCTTATTGGTGCAAGCTTCATGCACCCATTTATGGCATCGAACCCACTGGATCCAGTCTCCTTTGGGTCCGACCATGTCAAAATAATTTCCAAAACATAGATGGAACACGTTTTATTCATCATCATCATCAATATCCGTGTCCGAATCATCCAAAACGACTATAGTATCAGCATCTTCACTATCGCTACTACTGCAATTTCTAGGCTTCTTTCGTCGACTCCACTTCTTACCCTTATTGGGTTTTCTGTAAGTTTTTTTAATAAATTTTTTTGGCCTTTTCTCAATTTTTAATTTGAGAATTTTGACAGTTGAGCGTCTACCAGCAGCAACTTCTAAATCATTGGTGGCGTTTCATAAAACTGTAAAACCACGATTTACCTGCCATTTTTTATGGTTTTGCTGAAAGTATGTGGAACACAATTCTTCTCAGCAACTTGATAAGCTAATCGACGAATATCACTTATGGTTAAACCAAACAAATGAGCCTCAAGTTTTAACAAATGCTCTACAAGTATACTTTCGAGCTGATTTTGAAAAATCGTTGGTCTTCCCCTTTGTAAAACCAAGTAATTTGCAAATACATTCCTGTTTTGCATATGTCTTCTTAATGTAGGTTTAGAAACTTTTAACACTCGTGAAGCCTCGTTTGGTCCCATTACGTTGTTCTTGACCACTGGTAATACTTTCTTTTCGACGTCATCTAAAATTAAAAAAAAAAAAACTAGAAAACAACGTATGGTAAATCGTGCCGGTACGATTTATCAAACCACTGGCGGTACGATTTAGCGAACTCTGAGTTTCTATGAAATAATGACTGCAGAATATGTAACAATACATTTGAAAAATGTGATTTTGTAATAGCAAATTATAGAATATAAACATGTTAGCTGAAGATAATTTGAGAAAAAAAAAACATACCTTTGAACACGATTATCACCTTAGGTAGGACCCAAAAAAATTAGATCAAGATTGTGAAAAAGCAAAAAAACTGTACTGCAAACAGACGCACGATCCAACACTAATTAAAAATGACGGGACAACTATGACACTTCAAAGGGTTCACGGAGTGTTGTCAGGCTTAATAAAAAGTGACCAGTAGCGGAAATAATCAGGTGGTACGATTTATCGACCGGTACGATATACCCTACTCTCCCCTATTATGTTTTTTTTTTATTTGTAACTAGCGCAGAGCTGTGATAATTCACAGAATAGTTTGAATTATTGAAAATTAAAATTAAAATTATTTTCTTTAAAATATTACCTTAAAAGTGGGTATTTTGTTGCTTATTAGAATTCTTGACACAATCAGTTCAATTTTAAAATTTACACTTAAATTCAAAGCAAATCCAAGTTCATTGAACCAGAGTTACATCACTGATGCCCAACCAAGAATAGTGTTTGATTTCATCGATTACTATTTTTATTTTATTTTAGTAACAGAAACATGCGAGGAGTGAGGGCCATGTGGAATCGCGGTCAGCCATTGTCCTTCTTGAAGAAATGGAATCCATTCGATAAAGAAATTCCACTAAATACATTCTCTTCCCATCCTCTGTTTTGGCATAAAGGTATTTATTATTTTAATTATTAGCTGATCATAACCCACTTTTTCCATCTGTTTGCTTTTCCTAAACCATACAACCAAACTTTCTTTTTTACACGCAGATCAGAACTTGCTTGTAAAATATGTGAAAAGTGTGTGTTTTATTAAATTGGACATATTGCCAGCTGGCATTTTCTTCCTATCAACCCAAATTCGTAATGGGAATAATAATATATTAAATTGGACATATTTATTGCCAGCTGGCATTTTCTTCTTATCAACCCAAATTCGTAATGGGAAAAATAATATATTAAATTGGATATTAATTGTTTTTGTGTTTAATTCGTAGAACTCCATTTTAATTTTTAGAAATTTAATTAAATAAATTTGATATGTTATTATCGAGTTCTGCAAGTATTTAAGAATGTATTTTAGTTACAGCTGTTTCGACTTGTAAGGTCATTTTCAAACTGTTCATTTTCAAAATAAATAAATAAATAAAAATAAAAAAATAAAATAAAAATAAAAAATAAAAATAATAATAATAATTAATTGGACATATTGCCGGCTGGCATTTTCTTCTTATCAACCCAAATTCGTAATGGGAATAATAATATCTTAAATTGGACATATTACTTTGTTATTCACCACTTTTATTGAATTCATAAATGACAGTCAACAAGGTTTCACTAATCTCAAGTTTCGTCAGGGCTTAGTATATAATTACTTACAAACATGTATAATGTATATTCTATACATATATACATATTGTATTGTATTATTAATTGCCAATGGTCATGCCAGTCGGGAGAGCTGTCTTGTTTTGATGAATATCCATATGGTTAACATCAATGAAGCACATTTTAGATAGCAAGCTTGCTGTTAGTCTAATTGTGCTTCATTGATGTATTGCATAAATCTGCTTGTCTAAACTTATTAGTTTCTCTCTTAAAAACTTTTTGAAATTTTAATTTTGTAATTTTTTTAAAATGAATAAAATAAATTGAATTTAAAAAAAAGTGTGAATATATTGAGAGAATATTGATGACAGAAAGAGATTCAAATAGAAAAGAAGGAGACACATTATTATAGGAGGGGTAGGTAAGGGGAGGAGGAAACAGTTTTAGCGGAGGTAAACGGAACAAATTAAATATGGGATAATTATTTATCCCATATATATATAATTATTTATCAGATAATTTTATTTGACTTGTACAGGGTGTACAGTTGAACCTGAATTCAAATGTGTATTGCTTTTCAGACTCTCCAGAAGCAGCAAAGAATCTGTTTTCAAATATGTATTGCGTTTTAGTATCTCCAGAAGTAGCAAATAACCTGCATTCAAATGTGTATTGCTTTTGAGACACTGCAGAAACGGCGAATAACTTTATTTCATATGTCTATTGCTTTTCAGATACTCCAGAAGAAGCAAAGAATCTGTACAACTGCGAGGACTTTGGGCAGAAGCTAGTAGCGGCTGTGGAGGCTATCGGCGAGGGCCGCGAATCCCCCTGCAGGGTGGTGCACGCACCCATCATCCTGCCCAACTACGTCGGCCTCACCTCTCTCGTCCACAACAAGAACTCCCTCGGCTTCTTCAAGGTCCGCGGCAAATTCAGCTTCTAAATATCCTGAAAGAATCTGCCCAACTACTTGCATGTTCCTCTGAATTACCTACTGCGATGAAGAATGATCGGCATTCCCTTGTTAATGATTAAATAAGTGTTAGCTTCTGTTTTAATTGAGTGTTTTTATAGTTTCTAGTGTTTTTACTTAATTTTTAAATGACTTGTTTTTTAGTTCCTAAAGCTTTATGTACCTAAATTAGTTTTAATATTGTTTACAGCTTTATTTGCTGTTACGCAAAATAAATTATTTAATCTTGTAAACAATAATGTGTGTATCTTGAGACTAGAAACTTAGTTAAAACGAAGTGAGAGATTGCATACTACAATAGGAATAATTTTGGTCTTGCCAATGAGAACTTTTGTAACTTATTTTCTGTTACATGTGTCATTTGTGAGAAAGAGAGAGAGCTTACAAAGGATCAAGGTGGATATTGCCAATCGGCACCAGATTGAATTGTACGATAATGTTTATGATAGTATTTAATTCTTACAAAATTTTACCTGTTGCTGTACATGTATGTGATTTAGGTTTAAGCTTAGTTTGTGTTTTTTTTTTAAATATATATACCTTCATTCAATGTACTTATGTATATTTGTTTTAAATCTGTTTAACAGGGATATTGTCGATTAGCAACAGATTGCACTGTACAATTATTAGAATGTTAATGGTATTTAAATATTACCCATTGCTGTGAATGGGTATGTATGTAATGGTTTAATGCTAGTTTTTGTTTATTTTTAAAATATACTTACAACCACTCGAGCGATTTTCGGCGATGTTTACAAAGCGACTTAAGCAATCGCTTGCCATAATGTGGTAAATCTATCTACCTTTCCTAAAACATTAAAAATTTTTTTTCAAACCTTAACGCAATCTTAAGAAATAGTAGTTTGCGTTAGTAGAAAGCTGATACAATACTTTCTCATTTTATCAATAAATACCTCAAATCGACTTCTCAAGTTAACTTCTAACTCAAGTTAACATACCTAAGTTTGTTTTCAATTCTCTCCTGTTAAAATGGCATAAATGTTTGTTTTTTCGATTTTTATTACATATTTATATACCGGTGCATTCGTAATTGAATTATTCTATTTAACATTGTGATTTGAAAAATAGTGACTTTTTCCCATTTTTTCTGAACGAAGTGTAAATTCTCTGCCTCGTGTTTTTCATTATGAAATAGGCTGTCTGTGTAAAACGATTAATTGAACTCAAGAATCGAGATGATTTCTATTGATCATTGTAGACAGAGAATGTATCTTTCTTACGTAATACCAGTTTTTGTGGTTGTATTAAATATAAAATTCTATGAAATATTTTTTCATGCAAAACTTTTGAACAACTTTTTACAATTGAAAATTGAGTCTTCTAATATATGTATATTGATGTCTGTAATTATCAAGTAGGCCATAGACAACACACAGAAATAAAATATTCAATGTTGACCCGAATAAGTACCACGCACTGCAATATCAAATGAACTAACATGAGGAATTTGCACGTTTATAGAGTTTAGTTTTTTTTAATAAAGTTTTTATAAATCCTAAAAATATGGGGTAAACGATTAAATATTAGAGGATTCATTAGCTATGTAGTACCGTAATCTATTGAAATAAAAATTCGGAAATTATTTTTATTTAAATTAAAAATCCCAAATTAAAATTCGGAGACATGATTTTTTTAATGAGGGTGGGAAATTTCCAAATCAAACGCTCCGAAATCAGTCATTTGACTCATATTTCAATAATTATTAATGCAATCGCTCGAGTGGTTATACATACAATAATTATTGAACGTGTCCTAACCCCACTTGAGGCGGATATTGCCAATCTACTTGAATTAATGTTCAGTGGTGCTAAAATAGCTCTAAGCAACCAACATATTACGTAATATCTAATACATATATGTATATTTACACCATATTAGCTTTCTTTGACATATCATTTGTCTTACCCGCAACAAATCAACATAATGATCTCTGTTTATCCATTTCAACATACCTAAATGTATTAATTAGTAAAAGGTTTTTTATTAAAGATGAATCTGCTGATTATGGATGACAAGATAATATTTTAATTATTTCATAATAAGGAAGATTAATTACATTCATAATTAAAAAAAAATTAATGAACATTAACAATTTATTTAGGTTTTACAATACATACTTAGCATAAGCTGAAAACCGTTACCACATTCCTATTATAAAATAATTATTTTATTGATATATATCCAATTTTATCAAATTACCTGGATGTGGTTTTTTGAAGTGAGAAATTGTGTATTGTATTTATCTATGTATATACTCTAAGATAAATTTATTAATTAACTGTTTTTGTTTTATAGAAAATCAAAAATATTTCCACTTGGGCTTAAGAAAATGCAAATTATCTTCTTAAATTTCAAGGGATAATTCATTACAGTGGAGGTTTTTTTCTATGAATTGAAAAATATGTATATATTAGGAAAATTAATTTGAAGTCTGATCGTTTCATTATGTATTATCGGCCTATTTTGCGGCTCTGTGGAAACCGCATTATGTAAACATACTTGAGGGAAAATATCACCAATTGAGCTATGTAAAATTAGTGTTATTATTATTAACCATTATTTTTATATGTGTATGTAGCAATATGTCTTCTGATGTACTTTTTATAATAATTTATTGGATTGAAAATTTGAACTGACAATTTTTTTTATATAAATTGGAAGCTAAGGGTTTTCTGATTTCTAAATGATACAATATTAATACTGTATCTATGTTGTGGCTGTATACTATTCTCCTTTTCCTGTACGAGGCCTCCGCAGTTGATGTGTTAAATGTGCACCTCTGCTTACTCATGTGGAACTACATTATAATATCTTGATAAAACATGTTCTAATAAACATAGTGAAATATTATGATCATATCATCTACGTAAGTTCAATACCGCACATGAGCCAATAATTTCAAAATGTTTTTTATGTACTTTCAGTTGAATGACACAAGCCGCATTTATTGTCGCATTCAAGTTTTGAAATTGACCAATAGACTGCTTGCACTTGGTTAAAGTCAATACCGCGAATGAATCATTCTCATTAAAGAAGCAAGCAAGACCGCAAATATCCCTAGATCCGGAGCAACAATGAAAAGAATCTTATGGCAATATCGCGTAATGTTTTTGTCCCTCCAGCAGTGTTGCCATCGCAATTTGTTAGACACAAAATTCTCCCGTTTCATAGGCACTTCAATCTGCCAGATACGACGGGAAATGTGTCAAGATGGCAACACTGCCCTCCAACATTTTGACAAATGGTTCTTCCGCGGTATTAGACTTACACTGTTGATATAAATTATCTAGTCTAAATATTTATATTTCTAATATTATTATTCAATAAATCATTCAAATTTATTTGTTCTTGTTTTATTGACATCATTATTTTTTGCTTATTTATGTATGTATCTTTTTATTTACAAATTACTAGTTTTAAAAGATCATTTATTTTGTATTATTTTAGTCCTGCGATAAATATGTTATTTTTATGTACGTACATATTTACCAAATATCAAAATCTCCCTCCCATTCCGTTGGTAGATGTGCGAGGGGATCATCCAGGAAAGACTTGGGTAACATACTTAATGAATTGAATTCTGTAGGGTCGGCTTTATACACTCTTTGTATACTTTTAATCCATCCAAAAGAGCTATTGACAGAGGCAGGTAAAACCTTTGAAGTAGAGGGAGTACTATTGCTTGTTAAATTTTCTTTCTGTGATCTGCTTACTGAATCCATCTCTTGAGTTTGATTTACTGAGCCAAGTTCTTGTGTTTGATTTTCTGAACCAAATTCTTGAGTAGGGCTTACTGAGCAAAGTTCTTGCGTTTGAGTTTCTGAACCAAATTCGTGAGTTGGGTTTACTGATCCATGTTCTTGCGTTTGAGTGTCTGCACCAAATTCTTCAGTTTGGTTTACTGAGCCAAATTTTTGCGTATGATTTTCTGAACCAAATTCTAGAGTCTTTACTGAGCGAAATTCTTGTGTTTGATTTACTGTTCTTACTTCTTGAGAATGGTTTACTGATCTAGCTTCTTGAGTTTGAATTACTGACCAAGGTTCCTGTGTCTTATTCTCTGTCTGAGAAGAAATTAAAAGTGAATTTATGTCCTTACGGTTGGTTACAGACGGCGCACTGAATTGGACTTTTTTTTTGCAAGCGTTGATAGGTTTTGTAGTGTGCATATTATTTTGAACAATGACGTAAATTGGCCCCTGAAGGGTATTATTAGCACAACTTCCTTCACTTTTCGGGTTTACACTAATGCTTCCTTTTTCAGTTAATTTTTTCAAAGAATTATCGTTTAAAATTGAATTTTCACTGTCCTTGACCGAAAAGAATTGAGGTTTTGGACCCTCTTCTATTTTTCTCATTTTCTTTGGCTTTGAAATCTTTAACTTTGCAATTTTATCAGTTAAACTTTTCAAATTCTGTTTCTTACTACCCTTTGTAACTTTTTTCAAAATGGTGGGCTGGGTTATCGAGGATATATTTTGAGAATCCGGAATAACATCCGGGGAATAAGAAAGATCTATTATATCCATGCGTTCCATGCTCTGTCTAATGGAGTCACAATTAGGAATATTAAGCGAAATAAATTCACATTGTGTTTCAGATTCAGCTAAATTGTTAAAATTGGTGGTGTAGTGATGATTCACATATTGCATATTCCTTGATATTTCTGTTTTTTGTATTATGTTTTCAAAATCATGAATCACTGGTTTCTGAGAGCAATTCAAATTGTTGTAATAGCTGGGACACTGTTCATTAAGTATACTCTGTGATCCTTCAGCGGTGTTCATTGATTCTCCCTTGTCCCATCCTTCTGACTGTTGTACCATGACTTGGTTAGAGCTTTGATCATTCTTGCTGTCTGTAGCCACACTTGATAAGTTTTCATGTGCCATTGATGGTTTCTGAGAGCAAAAAATATTGTTGTAATAGCCGGGACATTGTTCATTAAGAATACTCTGTGATTCTTCAGTAGAGTTCATTGCTTGCAATGGGAATTGTCCTCTCTCCCATCCTTTTGACTGTTGAACATTGACTTGGTCAGTATTTTGAACATTCATGTTATCTATAGACACACTTGATAAGTTTTCGTACAGCACAAGTGGTGTCTGATAGCAAACATTATTGTTCTGGTAGCCGGGAGACTGTTCATCTAATGTACGTTGTGATCCTTCACCAAGATTCATTGCTTGCAGCGGTAATTGTCCCCTATCCCAATCATCTGATTGTTGAACCCTAACTTGGTTAGTGTATAGAACATTCACGTTGTCTGTAGTCGCACTTGACAAGTGTTCATCCACAATATAACTCAATTGGTGATCCAGCTTTTCCCAAACCTTAAAAAATTATTGGAGGAATGAAAGTGATATTCAATAGTGTAATTAATAACCATAATGTTAATAAATGTGTTACATTTATTTTTCATGTGAATACCGCACAAGAATCCTAACTGGAGCCAGTGAGACTACGGTATCCCCAATTGTGATATGTCGTTTGGCCGAAAGGGGTAGGGAGAGGGTGGAGATGGAAAGAGGAAGGTGGGGAAGTACTTGGCTATTCAGACCTGGTCACCAACCCTAGCTAAAGCCACTTCAAGCAACATTTCCACCCTGAATGGTGGTCTTTTACCGATAGAATCTATTGCTCTGGAAATAAACTTCTTATTTTTCAATGTCATTATTGACAGGTTTACGACTACAATAAACTATTACTATTATTCAGCTGAATTAATCAGGCTATATATATATGAATTATTACAAACCTGTGTGTTAGAAGTATTTTTGGTGCAAATATTTCTAATTTTTTTCAGTTCTGATAATATATTTGTGGCTTTTTGATAGTCAATGACGTGTCGTCCCGAAATATGTCGGTGCATTTGCTTGCTCCACTGTATAAGATTTTCTCGTGCATGTTTTTCCTGAAAGTGATGCAAACTTTTTTTTTATAATTTTGACATCTAGAAAAGCAAGAATAATCACCTCCTGAAGTTTGACGGTACCATCGGTGTATCATCTTGAAACCCAGTATAACACCCATGCATACTAGCTTTACTTCACTTACTGTTTTTTTTTATTCACCTGATCTATCTTCTTTTGTCGTCTTGTTTTCTTGGATTTCTTTTGTTCTTCATCATAATGATTTTTCTTCTGTAAAACAATTTTACTTTTCTTCCAATCAATTTGAACATAATCCTCATTACTAATGTCCTTTACTAGTACCTACAAAATAAAATATAATTACTTGGTAAAATTAAAAAAAAATATATATATATATATATATATATATATATATATCACACCGTCTATTTGGCGACCATCATGGGCAAATATGCATTTAAAGTGGCGACCACCGACATTTGGCGACCGATATACGGTCGCCACTTTATTTTTCGAAATTTTTACACAGTTCATTAATATATGTCGTCACAAGCATCTTGGCGAAATTTGTCCTGGTCGCCAAATTGGGCTTGAAGTGGATGATTTCGAATATTAAAGTTCCGGAGTCTGTCGCTACGCAGCTAGGCGCTAGGTGATATACATGGCCATGTATTCTGCATTTCATTACAACTCTTTAGTGGCGACCGAGTGTGACGTATTCCACATTTCATTCCTAGCATTTAGTGGCGACCAGAAACGACGTATCCTTCATTTCATAAAGTCCGAAATGGCGACCGCGAAGAACAAGATGTACCTACCTATGTTTCACTTCATTCATAACTTTTAGTGGCGATCGGGTATGACGTATACCACATTTCATTCCTAGCATTTAGTGGCGACCGGGTATGACGTATCCCGCATTTCATTCCTAGCCTTTAGTGGCGACCGGTGACGTTGGCCAATTTTGGTGGTGTAATCGGCATTTCGTACTAGCCCAAATTGGCGACGTTGCCGGTTCAAGTCAAATCCCGTACGAGTGTTGAGGTGCACGCCCCGGCGGGGTGATTTTGCGACGTTGCCGCACGTATTTGGCCGGTTGCTGCGAATGTTTTGCCTTTTCAAATTTTGTCGCGATCAGCCGTATTATCGTATACCGAGCATTGACGTCCGTACGGCTTAGGGTGTATTTGGCGACCGATCATTTTAGTGTCTTATTTACAATACAGTATTGATTACTGTTGATGCATTGAAATGGAACTAAATTATTGAAAGAATAACAGAATAGCCATACCAAGATTACTCTTCGGAGTCACACCAGCCCTCTGACGTAGAATTCAGATACTGTGAGATGTGTGCCTTCAAATAATATTTCTTCTTTTCAATCGTTTTTACGGTCAAATTTGCTTCTATAAAATCCCCTTTTTATTATTTATTGAGTTAGTTATACTTTATACTACATGAATATAAACTAATAAACACAATGTAACATTTCATTTGATAAATTTAAATATTTTTACAGTAAGCATAACATTTATTTTTAAATACATTCATTCTTTCTTCATCCTTAATACTTTGAGGCATTTCATCGTACATCTTTAGTCCTCTATATTAGGCAGTTCTGTGATTTTGATTTCTTCATTTGTGGCAATCGAACTCTGTTTATATTTCTTGTTTCGTAATTATGTACGTCTCTACTAAAACAATTTCATTCTTAAAGTATTTTGGCATTTGGTTTTTCACGATTTTCTGCACAAAAATTAACAGATTAAATGGTAGTCTCTTTTTTATTGGAATCCAATTTAGCTCATCACATCTCATCACATTTACATCTCATAGCTCTGTTCTGTATAACTTCTAGTTTGTTCAAATTTCCTTCATTGGCCAAATATAACATCTTAGAGCAGTAATCCAAATGTGGAGTAACGATAGTTTTATAAATGAGCTCCGTAGTGTTTCTATTTAATTTATGTCTTAGTCTTCTAAAAAATGACCTTTTTTGATACCTTTTTTATCACATATTCAAAGTTTGCTGTGAAAGTCAGTATTGAATCGAATATTACACCCAGGTATTAGATTTCATTTACTTTTCCAATCTTTTCATCATTAATTGTCAAATTTAACCCTGTGTTACGCGTTTTATTGCCTATTTCCGTATATTTTGTTTTGTTTATGTTCAGTTTCAACTTGTTTAATTTCAGCCATTTGTAATGTAATCTTCACACGAAATATAGATTAAGGTATCGTCTGCAAATAGTCTAATTTTGCAATATTAACTTCTGATTTACAGGAGTTCCACATACTCTGAAGGTGATGGTGGGATACGACCCAAATCCCAAATTGACACCGATTTCCGTTATTAGACAGCGGATGTGTGAAACAAAGACGAGCTCACCAGTTAATTTTACTCGAAAAAATATTTAAAAATTCTGATAACGACCTTCGTACATCGTTTCCACCAAACTTCAATGTATTGACCAAATCCAAGAAGAAAATATGAATAAATGATATAGAATTATCAAACAAATACACTGCGCAGTTCACACGCCATAGAAATGAAACTTCAGAAAACTAAAGTAGACAAAAGTGTGTAGGCTACGAAGCACCGCACAAAGAGGAGACCGATTATTCTCGCAGTGTAAATCCTATAGATTTATGTTTTTGTCCCTTTTTAGGGTCGTTATTTTTCGTTTCATCGAGTTTAAAATCACAAAGAAAGATAGACTTACCACCACAGAAAGCCGAAAATGTTGTTTGTGTTTGAGGTGGGACTTTTTTTATATTAGCTCCACACAGGGACCCTGAGGAAAATAAATTCCCTCAGGGCCTATGTCATCTTAGGGGATGCTGTGTGGAGGGTCTTTTAGGTAAGGGAAGGATAGGAGGTTCTGAAAAGGAAAAATGGCATGCGGGGTGGGTAGGAATCTGGAGGTCAGTGAGTCCAGGAGGGGACATATATTATGAACCCATCCCTTCAACTACGGTGTAAGGCGATGGGTAGAGAGAGAGCACTACTGGAAAGGTCAAAAGGCCTCCCAAAACCAGTCTCTCTCGATCCGGCCCACCACGCAGCAGGTGGGTAGACCGCCGTCAAGACCTGGACAAACTTCCCCCCCCTGAAACCCGGATATCTCTGTTAACACACAGCTATAATCTGCGTGGGATGGCGTTTTTCGGCATATCGCTTGCCGTACATTCCAAATTGGAATATAAGGCGAGCGTTATGCTGAAATATGCCGTCCCACGCATATTATAGCTGTGTGTGAACAGTGAACACGCTCAACCTCCAAAATACACGCGGCACGCGTCGTGATAAACCCGCCGCGCGCCGCCCCCTGACCCTTGACCCCAACCCTCGTACGGGAGAGTTCAAACGAACTGACAACGAGTTTTGAAATGCAGAATGCATCTTCCCTTCTTGTCGTCACTAAAAACTAGGAATGAACTGCAGATTGGGCGCGCGTTTGGCGTATTTCCCGACTATGCACCGGCGCCGAAGGGATCCAAGACGCTAGTTCCTCGGAGCATCTTCCATTGAAATACCGGTAGAACAAGGGTAGCATTCCCACCCGACCCCTAAAGATTGCAATCCTTTTGTATTGATGCAATCTGTTTGTATTGATTGAAAGATTTTAATCCGTTATATTTTTTTACATTAACGCATGAGTAAAAGCGTACATCAATCAAATACAAATATGCTATCTTTATTTCTAAAAATCGTAGCTCCGGGCAGCCCCGAGGTTCCATTCGAATATTTTAAAAACCAGTAGCTATTATTATTTACGAATCACTTTTGCATCTTTTGTTGATTTTCACAAAATAAACAATAAATAAAATTAAAAGTATTTAAGTTTGTTGTCTGTAGGTTACGTTAGTATTACTCTATATTTTTAATTATTTCCTCATCTTCATGTTTACTTAGCCATAATTTGATGTCTTTTTTAAACTTTTTTTTCTGCATGGTGTTCTTAATTTCAATTGGAAGGGCATTATATAGTTTTGTAGCATGGAAATTATGGTTTCTCTGCCCAAAAGATCTATTTAATTTCGGGATATCTAGTAGTTTTGAGGATTTCATCCTTGTAGTGTAGGTGTATTGGTCAGCAAGGTACTCATATTTTTCTTTAAATTTGATAAAATTGAATTTTTTAGTATAGTTAAGTAATGCTGAACACATTTGGAAAAATTGTTTTTCATAGATGTGTACATTTTGATTAGTTTTTTTTTAATTTATCTACTAATTAAAAAAATTATCAATTAAAATCTGCCACCTTTTTGAACTTTTACATTAATTTACCCCTCCAGTCCTCGGGCAGGTTTTGTCGGAATGTCACATAATTTTCTGCTTCGCGATGAAATCCAAATAAATGGAACATTTTCGAATGTATCCAAAAACGAAAAACTGGTTTTGAAAGATTTTTATTATTAGAAAGACATATAATTTTGAAAACATTAAATTTTTCAATGCAAACATTAAAAAGTTTTAATAACGGCTCACCTTACGTTTTTTCTAACTAAAACTACTTACAGATACTGAGAAAAGAATCAATAAATATATATTTTGTTAGACAAATGTATTTTAAACGTTATTGCCACCTCAGATTTTTGTAGTTTCATATTTAAAAATAACTGAGTATGCGATTCACACGCCGTAGAAGTGAAACCTTCAGAAAACTAAAGTAGACAAGAGTAGGAAGGCTACGAAGCACCACACAAAGACGACACCGATTACAATATCCCATTTTCTCGCAGGCTAAATCCTGTACATGAATTTGGTTTTTTAAGGTTTACACATAAAAAAGATGTTTATTTGTAACCTTCCATCCCACATTCAAATTTTCACCGTAAAACGTCCCCCTGAATAAAGGGCGTTTTCAAGCACTCTGCGGGCAGCTTTTTGCTGAACTTCAGGTCATGCATATGCATTGTCATTTTAAAGACGCATTCATATAAACAAAGATTTTTTTGTTTGTTTTTTTTTTTAAAGAAAGACAAACATTCCCTGTGGTTACGAATAACCCTACAGTATTTGAAAATCTTCTATTACCACCACAAAAGGCCGAAAATGTTGCTTGTGTTGTGATGGAGGACCTAGCCATAGCCAGCCGAGGAATAGGGCACGCGACGCCCGCGGGTGGGACCCAAACGCGATGCCCACTCAACCACTAACTGGTATTTTTAATGTGCTTGTCTGTCTTGGTGGTGCTTGGGATAATGCTCGCTTCCTGAACAGAGGACCTCTGGTTAGAATCCTACCCACGTCCGCAGGTTTTGTCCTATTTTCCACTACCCAAGCGCTTAAGAGCCGTTCAAACACGCTATGTATTTTATTCGAGTGGGGAGTAAAGTAGTATCTAAACGCGTCCGAACACCATCATTTTAGTAGAGTGGGTTAGTCAGCTTTTTAGTGGATTCAATCAATTTCGTTCTATTTTTAGAGCGTATAGGGACCCCCCCCCCCCTCGCGTCCCTGTGCACTGACATGCCGTTTTAGCAGAGTTCATTTGTAGACCCGCGGAAATGTAAAGGCATTGGAGCGAAGTTGCTACTCTAAAATTATTTATTTGTGCTGCTATTAATCTCTTTTTGTGGACATTTTATTTATTATTATCTCACTAATTTATTCTTCCACGTCTTCTATAATAAGCATTAAAATCAGCTTAATTAGCGTATTTACTTTGCTTTGTAGCAGCCCGTCATCCGCCGTCATCCTGAAACGGGCGGCGGGCACAAATGTATCTACTCTATTTGAAATTAAGGCGAACGGTTTTCGGCGAGTCAGGTAGCAAGTGTACTCTCTACTTGACTTACTACTTGACCAATGTGAACAAGCCCTTTAGCTATGCGTGGAAATAATGGAATTGAAATAGTGTATTAGTGTACAATTTTATAAGATTTCTCTTTTTTTTAAACATAATTTGCTTTCAGAGCCGTTAATACTCCACTATATTATTATTTTAAAAAACTCAGAATAGAATCCTGAAAATTTAAAACGGCAGACGATTTCATGATATCATTTTATGTTGTATAATTGAAAAGAAAAATAACACAAATCTATAAATATCTTTCTTCTCGGGTGTCAAAATTATCAATCGATTTTGACTTTTATTTTAAAGCTCCGCTTTCGATCAAACATTATGTTAGTTACCAATAATTATTCTGAATGCATGAAAATGGACACATTTTTGCGCTGGGTAGCAATTTGGATCGAGAACTGCGATGAAGCAATTATTTGAAGTGAAAAATTCTTTAGCAACGTTGTGATTTGAAAAAAACTCGAAAGGAAGCAAGCGACACTAAAAAGAGACAAACAATATAGGATTTTTTTTTGTACCTAAATTGGTATAAATTTACAATACATATAATGGTTTTTATATAAACAGTTGAAAAGTAAAGAATAATACAATTAGCAGATTAACCAAAAAAATCCCACACAGGCATCGCCAGTTCATGAGTGTACTTGTGTGTTTTTAAAACAGTTAAAATTTTACTCATACATGCACTATCTTCGTAGAGATTAAAAAATAAAATTAAATAAATAAAAAATAAAATCATTGTGATCGTGATTACTGAATTACAATTCACACGACATGTTAATAAAGATTAATAAAATTTGTGAAGTTACATCGGCTCAGATGTTACAGCAAGTAAATGTCGGTTTCAATGGTATTTATCCAAGACTTTATACATTTTTATATTTGCTGTACGAGGATATATTTTTACTTTCAATTTCTGTAGTCTTTTAGAGAGCATTATAAATTTCTGGTGTTATAAAATTCGCATGTCTTTACGCAAGCCTAGTTTTACACAATGGAATTTCAAATGCATTATTTAACCTATTACTAAATCGTTTTTCATTTTTTGAAAAAAATTTATTTCTAAAAAAGTGTATTTTAAACATTGTACACAGTAAATTTTTCTCATCTCTTACAATTCAGCTTCTTGGAATAATTGCAGGAAGGGGTAGTTCATATCATTATGCGACATTATTATTATTATTATACACCCCCTCCCCTCCCATCCAATTATTCCATAAGATTCTGATGATTGCACCAATGCATGTTACACAAATTTCATTATTTTAAGGTCGACTCTTTAATTTAAACGTTTAAAAATATAAGTTAAATACATAAATTTATTTACAAGCTTTTCTTTGTGATCTGTCCATTTGAGTTGGCTGTCTAATGTAATTCCTAAGTATTTAACTGTATTCGATGGCCGGTGTGGCCGGTGTTTAGCGGTGAGGCTCTTAGCTCGCAACCCGAAGGTTGCGGGATCGAATCCCGGTCTAGTAAATAAACTTTATTTTGTTAATTTTGTTATATAGCACAATTTATTATTTTAGAATAATATATGGTATATAATGAATAACAGATCGCTTTGTATAAACCACTATATTATAAATAATATCTACATGTTTTTTTAATTTAATATTTTTCGTAAAGATACATATACAGATATCATTATACATGAAACATCTAATCATCCATTTTCACAAAAATTAGAAGCTTTTCATACCTTGCTAAGTAGATTAATTAATGTTCCCTTATCTTTGCGTAATTTTAAAACAGAATTAAATACTATTAAACAAATTGCAATTAATAACGGTTATACTTCAAAATTAATAGACAATATGTTAAACAAGAAATATAAGAAAAAGTTTTTTAGATCTTTTGTTTATCCACACGTTGTTGAAAATGATAATAATTGGAGAATTTTTTTTTTTTAAATAATAGCATTTCAAATTTAATAATTAAAAACATGCCAAATAATGTACAACCAGCTTTTTATACAAATAACAAATTAAAAAATTATATATTAAATAATAAGGATAAATGTGATTTTTTTGAACAAATCTGGGGTTTATAAATTAATTTGTAATGATTGAAACTTTTTTTATATTAAAAAAATTTCTAGAAATTTTAACATTAGAGTTAAGGAACATATAAGATGTTTAAATAATAATAATTATTCTGAATTTGCCAACCATATTTTGGAAACAAGTCATTCTTTTAATATTAATACAGGTCTTAAAATTAACACTACGGGCATACAATTGGATAATTTAGAAATTAGAAAAAGCATTAATAGTAAATTAAATTTTATAAATAACCAAACATTTTTTAAAAATAGCCATCCTTTAAATTTATTTTCTTATTAATACTTACAATAATTATAATTATTTATTTTTTGATTTAGACTAATTATTTGAATTATTTGTTCCTAAAAGTTTTTTTACTATCTGAATGCAATTTTATTTTTCCTTAATAATTTTTATATTTAATTTTGTATAACTGTTTTTATGATTTTTAAGCAATTAATCACCTCTACTTTTTTAAGATAACATTGTTATGGAAACATGTAGATATCGTTTATAATATAGTGGTTTCTACAAAGTGATCTGTTATTCATTATATAATTAATGATGCCACAAAGTAATTTTGCGAAGTTTGAAGAAGTAAGTATATGGTATATTTGCGGCACGTTCCAGAGTGAAAAGTACACTCAGTATCGCCCTGGTGTAAGACTTTAGCCGTGTTTGGTGACCAGATCTGAATAGCCAGGTACTTCCCCACCTTCCTCTCCCTCATCTCCTTCCCCTCCACGCCACCTTCATCCTCACAACATACCCCAATGGAAGATGCCATAGTTTTACTGGCTCCAGACGGAGCACCTGGGACTCTTGTGAGGTATTCATATAAAAAAAATCCCCGTATTCATTTCCGTACAGTTAGAGCATTAGACAGGATTGTAAGTATTTTTGTGAAACCTTATATTTAAGGGAGTTAAGGGTGTCTGTCGCCTTTTTGGAATTGTTAAATGGAATATAAAGAGTTTTTCCGCAGTTCAGAGTTATAAGGTTTTGATTGAGCCATACTTTGACAATGGACGTGCATTAATTTGCATTTTCAGAGACCAGATGTTAGGATTATACATATATAGGAATTAGCCTGCGAAAGAATGACACTAATCTGTGCCCTCTTTGTGCGGTGTTTCGTAGAATAAAATAATTTTTACACTTAGTAAAAATATTACAATAAATAAACTCTACAATTATCCTACTCCTGATTCGTTTAATTCTTTCTAGGTTTAGTTTTATGAAGGCTTCACCTCTCCCTCGTGTGAACTTTATTTATTTATTTCTATATAAGTATTACAGTATTTACCTAATTATTAACATTTTTACATAATATATTTGGCAATTTTATTATGTTGGGTGTAAGGTAGGTTTGTGAAGGTGAACTGCACACAAGTTTTATATATTTATTTCAAAGATAGAATCATTGACCGGTCAGTGGTTTAATGGGCATCGCGTTTAGGTTCGGGATGCGGGTATGGGTACCGCCGCCCTAGGAACCATTTATTGGTTAACCAACACCTCTGCCGTACGTCACCCCAAGTGGTTCATTGCGTTTGGTGACTTAACAGAGATACCCGGGTTCATGGGATGAAGTTTGTGCAGGTCTTGACGGTGGATGCGTCTGCCCACCTGCTGCGTGGTGGGCCGGATCGAGAGAGACTGGTTGTGGGAGGCCTTTTGACCTTTCCAGTAGTGCTCTCTCTCTACCCATCGCCTTGCACCGTAGTTGGAGGGATGGGTTAATACGTCCCCTCCTGGACTCACTGACCCCCAGATTCCTACCCACCCCGCATACCTTTTTCCTTTTCAGAACCTCCTATCCTTCCCTTCCCTAAAAGACCCTTCCCCAGCATCCCCTAAGACGACATAGGCCCTTTTGGAATTTATTTTCCTCAGGGTCCCTGTGTGGAGCTAATGTAAAAAAAGTCCCACCCCAACACAAACAACATTTTCGGCTTTCTGTGGTGGTAGTAGGAGATTTTCAAACATTATTGGATTATTCGTAACCCAATAATGATGGAGATTTTTAAACATTATTGGGTTATTCGTAACCCAGCAATGTTAGTCTATCTTTCTTTGTGATTTTAAACTCGATGAAACGAAAAATTGCGACACTAAAAAGGGACAAAAACTTAAATCACAAAGCACAAAGAGGAGAATAATCGGTCTCCTCTTTGTGCGGTGCTTCGTAGCCTACACACTTTTGCCTACTTTAGTTTTCTGATGTTTCATTTCTATGGCGTGTGAACTGCGCAGTGTATTTATTTTGTTATTTCTATATCATTTATTCATATTTTCTTCTTGGATTTGGTCAATACATTGAAGTTTTGTGGAAACGATGTACGAAGGTCGTTATCAGAATTTTTTAATATTTTTTCGAGTAAAATTAACTGGTGAGCTCGTCTTCACACATCCGCTGTCTAAAACCTGAAATCAGTATTAATTTGGGATTTGGGTCGTATCCCACCATCACCGTCAGAGTAAGTGAACTCCTGTAAATTATAAATTAACATTGCAAAATTAGACTATAAAACTATCGTTACTCCACATTTGGATTACGTCTCTACGATGTTATATTTGGCCAATGAAGGAAATTTAAACAAACTAGAAGTTATTCAGAACAGAGCTATGAAATGTATACTGGGGAAAGGCAAATTCGCAAGGATTAATCAAATGAAAGATTAGCTCAATTGGATTCCGATAAAAAAGAGACTACCATTTAATGCGATAATTTTTGTGCATAAAATTATGAAAAAGCAAATGCCAAAATACTTTAAGGATGAAATTGTTTTTAATAGAGACATACATAATTACGAAACAAGAAATATAAACAGAGTTCGATTGCCACAAATGAAGAAATAAAAATCGCAGAACTGCCTAATGTATAGAGGACTAAAGATGTACGATGAAATGCCTGAAAGTATGAAGAATGAAGAAAGAATGAATGTATTTAAAAATAAATGTTATGCTTACTGTAAAAATATTTAAATTTATCAAATTAAATGTTACATTGTGCTTATTAGTTTATATTCATGTAGTACAACTAACTCAATAAATAATAATAAAAAAAATTTAAAAAATAAGATAACGGAACTTTATAGAAGTAAATTTGACCGTAAAAACGATCGAAAAGAAGAAATATGTGCGGCAACGTCGCAAATCACGCCGCCGCGGCGTGCACCTCAACACTCGTACGGGATTTGACTTGAACCGGCAACGTTGTTTCGCCACCGGTCGCCACTAAAGGCTAGGAATGAAATGTGGAATACGTCATACCCGATCGCCACTAAAAGTTAGGAATGAAGTGAAACATAGGTAGGTACATCTTTTTCTTCGAGGACGCAGTTGAGGAAGGGGAGGCGGGGAGGGAAACGGGACGAATGGGATAGGACATGCACGGAGAAACAATTATTTATTCAATGGCATAGCAACGCATGCCGCGTAACAGCTAGTTTTATATAAGTGACAGGTTATTCGTAACCCGAGAATGATTGTCTTTCTTTATAAAAATATTACCTTGCTACCTATCGCAAAACGGTAGCCACTTTTATTCTGATTAATCGGTAACTAAAATAACGATTGGATCAATGCAGAGATTTAAAATAGAAGCCAAAAGCGATAGTTAATTTTGATACTTTATATTTTTTTACATTAGCTCCACAAAGGAGGGCCTGAGGAAAACAATTTCCCTCAGGGCCTATGTCATCTTTGGAGATGTTGTATTGAGGGTATTTTTAGGGAAAGGAAGGAGAGGAAGTTCTGGGAAGGAATAAAGTATGAGGTGTGGTTAGGAATCTGGGGTCAATGTGTCCAGGAGTGACCATCCCTCCCACTGTGGTACAAGTCGATGGATCGAGGGTCTGGCTGGAGAGATGAAAAGATCTCCTTCAACCAGTCTCTCCCGATCCGACCCGCCATGTGGTAGGTGGGCAAATGCATAGGCCGCCAAGAGCTAGACAAACCTCACCCCGTGAACCCGGTCACCCCTGCTAAGTCACCAAACATATCTAACCACTTGGTGTTACCTATGGGAGGGTTGTTAGTTATCCAATAAATAGTTCCCGGGGCGGCGGTACCCACACCCGCCTCCCAAATTTATAATTTGTTTGATATTGCCTCACAAATGTAAAATGTTATCATAATAATCGTATACCGTTTTGAATTATTGGGATTCTGTTTTGGTTTCCTTCAAAATAATATTTGTAATATTAGCGGCTCTGAACGATATTTTTTTTTAATTCATAAAAGATTTTACATGAATGCATTCTTTTAATTTCCTCGCTAAACTAAGTGGTAGAAGAATGTTGAAGGTAGAATTATATTCAGGAAGCGAGCATTATCCCCACTCCCCAGCACCACCAAACCAAACAAGTAAATTTAAAAAAAAAAGCCAAATTTTATTATGTCGTCAAGTTAGCCTTTGTATGATAACCAATCATTATGTACATATGATACACCGTTGGCAAATCGCGACCGAATTAAAAGGATTCTGAAAGCGTCGTAATATAAACGTAATGCATACAGGAATATACGGAGGTCGTCAAATGTTCGTAATGAACGGACGCCCTAAATATGGAATGAAGTGTGATATACGTACGATATACGCGGTTACCAATACGACGGCAATATGAAAGGAAGTCCAAAAGACTCTAAAGTATACGTAACTACCAAAAATTTGAATACCCTTAAAACACAATTTCTGGATAATTCTTTTACTATCACTCTTTTCTTAAGCTAAAAACATGTGAACATTCACAGCAATTTTATTTAAAAACCTACCGTAAGCAGTGGTTGCCAAAAGGATGCGAAGTGAAAGGTTGCCAAATCTGTTGCGGGATGTATATATATATATATATTGTATTTTACGTACCTTTGTACTTTTCTTGTTGTAATTATTTTTGTTTTCCTCAATTTTGCAATTCTTTTTATATTTATTTTCGTTTTGCCTCTTGCCCCAATATTTTATTTTCCCTCTATTTATCCGAGAAGATCTTCTAATTTTATTTGCTACAAACAATAATTATGCAAGGTTTATTTATGTACACTCTTTGAATAATATGTTATCCAAGAAGAATAGGAATTTTTTATATTATGTAATTGATTACCTTTGTCTAATTCACTGCAATAAGTTTCGTCGGAAGAAGCCATTTTAGATGTAATGGAATAGAATAAAACCCCTCAAGTTGAAAAAATTGACTTTATGAAAAAACTTTAACCCAAAATCTGAAAAGCGCGGTACAACCAGTGTTGCCAACTCGGAATTTCAGTTCCCGCTAAAATCTAACGGATCACCGTCAGACACCCATATTTTCGTCCATCCTGGGGAGAGGGTGGCTAGAGAATTCCAGGGAAATTTCTCTACAAATTTTCGTATTCATAAATGGCATAAATATATTATATTTACGCCTATAAAATTATGTACTTTCTTATTTTATTCGATTCCGCCAACAACAAGGCAACACTGGGCACAACATCGGTATGGCCACATGGCAAGTCAAGAACTTTTAAATATATTTTCCAACACTATTACTTATGACTATTACGAATATCTATGGTTTTCACCTTGACGTTTGGTTCTGATTTATGGTTCTTATTTTGACAATTTTGACATTCGTTTGCTGTGAAAATATCAAGTTGGTTTTGTGATATCTTCTCATGCATGTTTTTTCACTTGTGATTGGGCATTTATAGAATTTGAATGCTTCGTTAGTTTTTAAAGAGTTTATTGAATGATTTATTCTGTAGATTCCTAAATTAGATTTATCGTGTAGAAGATATTATGGCACCCGAATTTTATATTCTTCGTACATTTATCATTGGTTTTTGCTTAGGCATCGGCCTTTTTGTTTTTCTTCACGTCAAATATAGATATTCCTCGCACGAGCACTCTGAAAATTGTATAATAGACCGTTACAAAATAAATACATCTCACCAAAGAACCTATGACAGCTGGTTCCAAGAAATGGGATTTCGCAAACAGATTTTAAATAACGATGAGCTTCGATACACTGATATTCACGGAGAAACAGAATCAGAATGGTTACATCGAACAGTTTCTGTAGTATGTGTCGTTTATACGTCAAATCCCAAGAATGTCATCGCCGTTAATGAAACATGGTCAAAATCGTGCAATGAAGTCATATTCTACAGTAAAAACTCTGATAACTACAAACCATCCGTTCCGGCTAGCAAATCCAATGTGACATCATCATTTCATCTGCTGTGTGACGTGATCAATAAGGTGGTGAAGGATTATCCTCATATCAAATGGGCCTTGTTTGTGAAGGACGACATGTTTGTGATCCCGGAGAACCTGCGGCGGATGGTGGCAGCGTTGGATCCATGGCAGGGGCACTACTTGGGCCACACCATCAGCTTCTGGGGTGTATCCTACAACATGGCGCTGGCGGGCTTCGTGCTGAGCGCAGGGGCCATGCGACGCCTGGGGGACATGTTTCCCAACACCACAGCCTGCATCCAGGGAGGCAAATATTGGAAGCAGGAGGATATGTACCTAGGTAACTAACTTTGGTAAAGTGTGAAGAAGCCGCCACATGCCGCTACACTTTAAATAGGCATAATTTTTTTTAAATAAACTACTTTTAAACGTAATTACCACAAGAACCATCGGTTTCGGATAGTTCGTGGATAGAAGGAAAAATATACATTTGTAAATTTTTATTTCATAAAAACTTTTTTTTACGTAATTTTTCCTTTACGACTGACATTTTTAGTTGTATTCTTTTACACATCAAACATTTTCAAGGGGTACCAATTCTTAAATATTAAAAAAGATTGCCATACCGCAAAAATCACTACAAATTCACCTAGTTTTTTTTTTAATAAAACAAAAATGGTTTGTCTAACGAGTACTTATAATTACTAAATAAAAAGTCGATTGAATGAAAATAAATACCTAACCTAACCTAACCTAAAACAACCAAACCTAACATAACTTATCTAATAACCTAACCTAATCTAATAACTTAACCTAACCTAGCCTAACCTAACCTAATTAATAATACATTGATTTTAATTTGTGTATCCTAAATATACTCAATTATTTATTTATTCAGAACATGAAAATTGCACCATACTAACCTTCCTCAAATATGTGTGATTTTACATGCTGTTTATAGAGATTTAGAAATATAATTTTGGAGTTTTACCTACCATTAAAACTCTTATTATGTTGTCTTGCTTATCCAGAATATATAATGTGAGATATCGCGCTTATTTCTCGCCAGCGCCCGTCGTATCTGCTGCTATAATGTTGAATTTCCCGCCTTTCCTTTGTAACTCCCTTCAGCTGTCAGTTGTCACCTTGCAGTTGGCGTCCTGTATATAGTAAATGTAAAAAAAAGTCTACAAAAATATTTATTGAAATTACTATTTTTGCCCTCTTTCAGGGAAGCATCTGCGCAGCATGAACATTTTTCCGGTGGACACGCGGGACGAGGAAGGTTTCTCCGCCTTTATCGGCTACGACCTCGACAAGATGATGTTCCCGGGATCCACTCAGCAGTTCACCATCTACAACACCAGAGCGCTTTACCCGCCTAAATGCTGCGGATCCAGAATTGTCACTTTCCCAGTAAGTTTAAATTTCACAATTTTATTTCCTGATTAAAAAAACTGTTGTTTACTTTGCAGTGTGTGTATAATTTATATATGTGTAATGTATATAGTAATTTCTCACACCTGTTATCGATTGGCTAACTGAAGCATCTCAAGTTGTAGCCCTCTGTAAAAGTACAAAAAGTACCTGAAAGACAGAGGAAACGAAGCACTGTTGGGTTCTTGTAATAGTGCTTCATTAGTTCTTTTCACAATGTTAACTTTTGCTCAAAAATTGTTAAACTTTTCGAAACTTTATAAAAGCTTTGTTTATTTACAAAATAGCATATCATCGCTGACATTATAATACCGCGTATCTCATTTGAGATATTGAAAGAAGAGTAAATGCAGGTAACTCCATTAATGGAGGACTGAATGCCGTTGGCGCTAATAAAACACTGTCAAAAGACGCGAAGCTAGCAGTCCACAATGGAGTCCTGGTACCTACCTTGATGTATGGCAGTGAGGCATGGAGTTGGCAGAGGAAGGATGAAAGTAAACTGAATGCTGTCGAAATGAGATCCCTGAGGCGAATGTGTGGCAAAACCATGTATGATCGTGTGAGAAATGTGGATATCCGCAAAGAATGCAAGGCTGATGTAAGCATAATGAGTAAGATTAAGAAAGGGACCCTCAGATGGTTTGGACATGTAGAGCGAATGAAAGAAGAAAATAATGTGAGAAGAATATATGACGCAAATGTGAATGGAAGAAGAAGTAGGGGACGCCCGAGGAAGACATGGCACGATCAAGTGAATCAGATACTTGAGTCGGGCCATGTCAAAAGTCGGAATAATAGAAGAGTATGTATGAGACGATGTATGAATGTGAGTGAAGCAAAGACTGTGTGCCAAGACCGAGTTGTTTGGCGGTCCGTCCTCTCTGCCTACCCCTGCGGGGAAACGGCGTGATGGTTAGTTAGTTAGTTAGTTAGTCATTTTAAGCAGGTTTTCAGGAAGAACAAAAAACCGTTTGGTTTATTGAAAAAAAAAGGTCAACTAATATTTAGGGACCAATTATTTGGAGAAGTAATTTTTTTTCACTAAAAACTTGTGGTTAGCTATTTAAATGACATTTGCGTGTAACACACAAAAAAAGGCTGAGAAATAATGAGATATGCGCTGTTTTTGTGTAAGAAATATGTAATATTTTATTCAACTTTCTTCAAATAATAAAACAAAAAGAATTATAAGAGCGTTTAAAAATTATAATATTTGTATTAAATAATACAGTACTGTGCAAAATTAATCATCCAATTTTGTTTTTGAATAACTTTTTTACTGAATGAAAAAAAGTGATTTTGAGTGATGGAAATCTTTATTTGGACTTTTACAATTTTTTCTGTTAAGTGGAAAAAATGACATCCGTCAAGTGGCTGCCGCCAGTGTTGATACACTTTTGTGCCCGTTTTATCGCATTTTCCATGACTTTCCTCAAGATTTCCGGTGATAACTGTTCGCATTCCTGTCGAATATTCTCCTTAAGGGCTGCGGTTGTCTGAATAGCCCCAAAGAAAGAAGTCTGGGATGGTTAAATTGGGCGATATTGCTGGCAATGCCAAATCGCCAAAACGGGAGTTTACGCGACCAGGAAAAGCTTCCTTCACAATATCCGTTGTGGCTCATGCTGTGAGTGCGGTTGCACCGTCTTGTTAAAACCACATATTCACCAAGCCCCGCTTATCCAATTCCTGCAGTAAGAAGTCGTTTATAGCGTTCGCCTTGTAGCGTTCGCCAGTAACAGTGACTGTAATGCCAATGGCGTCCTCAAAAATAGGGCCCAATCACTCCTCCCGCATGAACTCCGCACCACACAGTGGTTTTGAGCACCACACAGCGGCTTTGAGCGGATGTAATGGCTCTTCGTGCATCACACGTGGATTTTCAGTGCCTCAGAAACGAAGATTTTGCTTATTGACGTAACCGCTTAGGTGGAAATGCGCCTCGTCGCTCATGATGACTTTCGACACAAAGTCGCTAAAAGCGTTAAAGCTAAAATCGACACAATTATTCCACGCTCTTGCGGAGTTTAGCGCTCCATTGCTTGTCTGTTTGTATTCTGCAGCTTTCTAGTTCACAAATGTCAAATATGATTGACGTACGACGCCATTTGCAAAAACTATAACATCTTCCGATAAGGCGATTAATTTTGCGCCACCTTGTATAAACATTTACTGCTAATCATTGATAAGTACCAAATATTATGTTACTAAACTTTGTATAAAAGGAGCGGTAATTGGTCAAAACATTTGTTTGTCGATTCAAACCATGGTGCATGCGTAGTTTAAAAAAAAAAACATATTACTAAATATTCTAAAAATACACACACTAGAAGACAGACGTAAAGTAAACGACTTAACATTTTTATTCAAAATACTTAACTCTAAATTCGACTGTTGCGAATTCCTACAACTCATAAACTTACGAATACCGACAGTAACCACACGACAAAATACACTTTTCTACTGCAGCATTCATAAGCGGAACTACATTGCCCACTCTCCGATACAAAGATTTAACACTTTGGGAAATCAGTACTTAACCCACTCTGTATTTAAAAAAAAAAAATTTGGTATGCAATTTTGACCCTTATGTATAAAGAAACTGTATGAAAGATAAGGTCACAATCGATTGCCCCAATATATCTCTTCATAGCTTTAAAGATTTCATGCATGTGGCAACACTACACGATTTGACATATTCAACATCAACTTGGCGAATTTTGTGGATCTTGTAAAAAACTTATTCCAAAACTATTCCTAAACATATATGTATTTTTGTAAACTTATCAAATCGCTGTATTTTTGTGACTTGTGTGTATTTTTATCTAATTTTATTTTTATCATTTCTCTATCTGTTTAAAAAAATCATCTGTCATAAACAAATTGTACTACTGTAAAAGCCCTCTGGGCGTTGAATAAATAAATAAATGAATGAAACAACATTACATTGTATTACTACTACATTTTTTTTAATTAACGCCTACCGGTTTTGGAACAACAGTTCCTTCACCAGAGCAAAATGTATATTTACTAACCTAATATTACAAAATTATTACGGGTGAACATATATTAAGGGTTGAAATGTGGGGGGAGGCATGACTAGGGATTAGCAAAGAGTGGGGGGAGGAGATAGAGATGGTGAATGAGAACATTTCTAAGATGGTGCTATTATCTGAAAATTCAGTTTCTGAATGAATGCCTAGTATTGCACCAAAACCATGGGTCCTAGACTCATTATACATGGTTTCGCTAGCTGAGAACATTAAAAATCCCACCAATATGTATATAATAATTTTTACTCCAGGTGCTCAGTTCGACAGAAATGTACACATACCACAACATGATCTACAAGCTGCGCATCTTCACGTCAGGAACGCGCGGAAACCGCCCAGCGCCCACCGCTGTGCCGGAGCTGCAAGTCTGGCAGGACTTTCTGCGTGAGGAGGGGCTAGCGCTCAACTCCTCCGATGCCCAATACGAGCAGAGTTGGTACGTCTTTTGTCCTAAACTGTTCTGAATCCCAACTCCCCGGAGCCAGAGAAAGGTTGGAAAGCACCTGGCCAACTGGATGTAAAATGCCAAAATCCTGTTAAAAAATTATGTGATTTGACCCATTATATATAATAAAATGTGTTTTTAATATAAATATTATTATAAATTCGAATGAAAAATAACACAACACCTTATTTTTGAAATTTTTTTGGAAAGTGCTCATGAAACTAAAATAAATTAGATGCACAGGTACAAGTATTTTGTCATGCGTAAAAAGGGCGTGATTTATTAGTAGTTTACTAGCACTTGTTGATGGCTTGCCACACCGTAGTCACCTCTCGCACCATAATTCATTCTGGACAATGCTAGGGAATGTTCTATTGTTGCACGCATTGTGTCAGACAAAGCTGATCTACTATTCTATAAAATCTTTCTAGGTACATCAAGTTTGGAAATGCCACGGCCATTCCGGGAATATTCGGCGCCAGAGAGCTGGACGTTAGGAAGCGCCTCGGAGGACCCAACAAGCTGTTCAATCCGACCAACATGCCTGAGGTTCTGGAGTACATGCTATCCAATTACACGGCCAAGAAGGCAATGCACCCAATATGATCTCATAACCGATCATCTAAATCAATACCATAAACTAACTGGATAAAAGGACTAGTGTATTTTGTGAGCGGCGTGCATGATCTATTCTAACAATACAGTCTGTGTCTCTAGTTAACTGATGGCTCGCTGTTGAAACCATCTTTCAAATAAATAATTATTAGCGGTATTCTAACTTCTCATTAATATTAATTTCGGTAAATACGAAAGAGACGTCATTGTTTTGTGAAATTGTACGGCGATATCTCTTAGCACATTTTTAAACAGGTCATGGAATATTAAGTCTGAGAACAAACTGAAACATGTAACACTTTTACCTAGCTAATGGATTCTAATCAGGGTTTGAAGCATGTATACTTATAAATTGCGCATATACATATATCACAATAATTATTGTGATATTTATTAATAATATAAAATAATTTAGTAGGTATATTTATTTTTCAGGGATAAACATAAATATCATGATATTTTCGAACCCTGTTTTAATCAAAAAATGTCTCATTCTTTAAGACTTGAGTTTTCGCGCTTAAGAAATTTGATTCACGGTAACAAAACTCGTAAGAGAGTTTCGCTGTAACTATCATTCCTCGATAATTGATTGACAACGAAGTCCTAATACATATTTCACTTGCATCCTTATTGAATAAAATATTGATTATCATTTTTTTTTTTCAGTAATTATAGTTAGAAAAAAAGTAAGGTGAGCCATTTTTGAAACTTTTTTATGTTTGCGTGCAAAATTTTTAGGCCTAAGCTACATGAGTGGTTCTCCCGCCGCGGGAAACCGCTCGAGAGAGCTCCTGCAGACCATCTAAACTACACGAGTGGTGGTTTCCCGCCGCGGGAAACCCCCACGTTCAAACTACACGAGCGGTTCTACCGCCCGATCCTTTACGCGCACGACCAAACAACAACGCTCTCTCGCACGAAATGACGCAATCGCGGGAAACCGCCCGTGTAGTTTGAACGTGGCGGTCGAATTTCTCCCGCCTGTAACCGCTCGTGTAGTTTGCGCCTTATATTTCATAAATTATATGTTTATTTTGATTTACAAAATTTGAAAGCGTATTTTATCACCTGACAAAAACAGTTTTTATTGTTCAGATACATTCAGAAAAATTCCATTTATACGGATTTTATTGTAAAGCGGAAATATTTTGATCCTCTGACAAAACATCATCAAGGTCAGAGGGGTTAAGATGTCATAGAAAATCCGTGTTACAATGCATTATTGCATCACTACCAAATTACTAAGAACTTGTTGTATTTAATTATTGGATGTACTTAAATATTTTATGTGATTATTACTTATTTAGTTATGTAAATAGGTAGATTTTATACTTTTATAATATGTACTGTGAATTACAGGCCAAATTTGTGGATGATTTTTCAGTGACTGGCAGTTATGTTTGAAATTGGTAGCTCTATTGCAGGGATGTTCAGACCGCAACCTGTCAGCAATTTGAATGTTGCCCGCGATCGCGATGTTTCTTCTTGTCTTTTCTTTCTTCTTTTCAGTGTAAACTAAATCTATTTTTAACAAAAGAAAGGTTTGCTGATTTAAAAAGATTCAGTCCATATTTATGTTGGACATTATTTATGTATTAACCGTTTTTGGAATTGGCTCAAATGATCTGATTATTATTATTGATCTATAAAACGATGAAAATCTTCATCAGAATTTTAATAAAATTCTCTTCTTAAAAAGTCTGTGCACCCCTGCTTTACTAATTTTTTATTCGATGATTGTTAATCTCGATCAAAATTAAATTCCTTTTTTAGCTGTGTGAATTTACAGCTCAGCTAAAGTCAATCCGTCCAACTCATTCCTTAGTATTAAACAATGGTATTTTAGCAATTTAAAAATACATATGCTTTTGTTTTATTTATGTTATGTGGATAAGGCACTTCCAATGTTGGGGAATTTTACAAGGCAGAAGGAAAAAAACTTATAATATTATGTATGTAGGTATGTATGACAATGTATGTATGTACTTCATTTAAAAATGTCAGTTCCACTTATATCCGCCATTTGGTTTCGATGTTATTGTCATTAATTTGTTATGCATACCAAAATGGCTTCATTTGTTTTTTCACGAGGAATGTTTTTGATGCACTCTAAATTTAAAAAATTTGAGTTGTAAAAAAATGTGACTAATTACTTAATCCACTAGCAAGTGGAATAAGTCTGACTGACATACATACTTATGATAGGTATGAATTACTTATAATAGTTGAAAGAATAACATATCAGGTCAAAGTGCTTGTGAAGTAGATATACATAATATAAAAATTACATTGACTACTTCAAAAATAGTATAATACCTCAATATCTTAGTAGAATAGATTTTTTGTGAAAAATTTAATTGTAGTTAGATTTGTTTATTTTTAAAAAGTCGAAAGCACACTTTTCTCTGAATATGTTAAGAACTGATTTGGAGTTAAGATTTTTGTAGGCAGCTGTGTTTGCAACTTAATTTAAATATAATTACGGATCCTTTTCATGCATTACATATAATATGAAATTTACATTCCAAGGTTTAGATCTCTCATTACAATATTATATTGTACAGGAATGATCTTACATATATATTTGCATACATATATTCCTGTTAATAACTCTTGTGAAATGGTCGGAACTGAACAACTTACCTTCAGCATATCCAGAAATGCAGTGTCGTTACATTTACAAGATAGAAAGATACATTCCTGTTCCCCTACCACATTAATAAAAATATATTTACAAGCAAAAATGAGATTCGATTTTCCATGGCGTGATTTTCAAAGCAAATCTCTCTTTCACTGCCATCTATTGATTATTGATGAAAGCATTATCTTAGCTAGCACTCACGAGCATTCGGGCCGCAAGAAGGTTCAAATATATTCTAATTAATTTTGAAAAGTAGGTGCCCATAATGTGGGCGCCTGGCGTTCAAGTGTGAAAACTATCTACCCACTTAATGAGCCCGTAACGCTCCACTAGTTAATATCATACGCTTTGAAGAAGATAAGGCATAAGCCAAATACGTAGATAAGCTTCTTAAAATATGAATATATATGTAGTGGCACTTAAATAAATTGGGTTATATATTTCATTACTTATTATTTCTTTTAATAATTGTAAGCATTTTTATGTAGGTATTTGATTTGTTTTAAATAAATTTATGTAACTGT
Source organism: Limnephilus lunatus (assembly GCA_917563855.2). NCBI lineage: Eukaryota > Metazoa > Arthropoda > Insecta > Trichoptera > Limnephilidae > Limnephilus > Limnephilus lunatus. The sequence goes on along the minus strand of OU830598.1, from coordinate 67,701,857 downwards.
TATAACTACTTCATATTATTTGTCTGGTGTATTGCGATTGTGTAAGATTTTTATTATGAATTGTGTAAAATACAAATCGGCATACAATCAGAAAAAAGTCTTCCATCCATTTTGTGAAAATTTGGAAATCAAATAATTTATAATAGAGTGCCTTGAGTTATGAATATTGTACGTATATATTGTAACATATGTATTATACACAGTATTTTTTATGATACTAATAAATAAAATATTTTATATAATTTTGCTTTATTTAAAAAAGAGATGATTCTAATATCACGGAACAGTCAACTCAGGAGTTGTGGACATATCATTTTCGTTAATTCTTAACGCAACAGATTAATTTGCAGCAGTTCGGGTGAACAATGTTGGCAATAATTTTGTGTGAGCGGTTTCATTCTGATAATGGTTCATGACACATCTCCTTTGTTTTTATTAACTACAGCTACAATAATTGAAAATATGTAGGTATATTTTTTGCACAGCGATAATCGTAATTGAATAAATGCTAAAAGAAAACCACATACCTGTATTAATATTTTTTGATAAGTGCGGAATTTTTCAGTTCCATGCCAACTCAGAACCACCTCAGAAAGGTAATTTAAAGCTATGAAAAAATAATTTTAAAATAGCCGGTAACCCTAACCTAACTTAACCTATTTACCCATTTTTTATCATCACTCTTAATGACCTTTCTGAGGTGGTTCTGAGTTGGTTTCATTCTTAGTTGGCCAGTCACCAATTTTTCAGTTATCAAACAGGCAGCCGTACTTTTTTTGGTGGGTTTGCTGGGCATTATTATTTTTCATTTTTTATATTTCATTATTATTATCTCATCTCAGTTGAATTACAGATCATTTCCAGGGTTCAGAAATAAATATATTAATATTTATATTTATATATTTATGGCATTATCGGTTCCACGACAACTCAGAATCGTGCAAATTCAACACCCCTTTGAAAAGTCAAGTTATGAAAAAAATGAATAAAAAATATCCCATAACCTAACCCAATGTAAACTGTTTAACAATTTTTTTCATCACTTTTAATGACTTTTCAAAGGAAGTGTTGAAGTTGCATGATTCTGAGTTGGATCTGATTGATTCTGAGTTGTATTAAATAATGTTTTAAATAATATATGTAAATTTTAGTAATAAAAAAAAAGTTAAATCGAATGATTATTTTTTAGTTACCTATTACGTTTTTTATAGTTTCGAAGTTATACCTTTTTTTATAAATCAGAATCATAAATTATAAATCATGAAAAATAATTATATTTTTATAAAACTTTATTATTGAAGTTTGAACAGTAGTAAATATAAAATTTAAAACCAAAGTGTCTACAAGTTTTAGTTAACTTTTTTTGTGAATACTGCCTAAGAATCCCAACTGTACAGCGTAACATCCAGAGGTGTGCATTGCTCTGGATCATAGGTAGGCTGTGTATGGTTTTTCAAGTTCAGATATGAATTACGCATTGAATATTTAAAGACTGCCATTTCATTATGCCAATAAAAAGTGTAAATTTGTCAAAAATAATGTAAATTTGTCACATAAACAATTTATTAATATAGAATGATAATGTCACGCGACCAAATTAACCAAAATGGTTGCGGAGACAATATGAGAAACATCCAAATCAAAAGCAGTCAACATTTTCACAGATTCCTCAATTGTGCAAGATATTCCAGGCTTGACTGGAGAAGTTCTCTTCGGTAATACAGTCCCCGGCAGCGGAACAAACAAATAAACAAACATCATCTATCTATATATGTATAAAAATCTAATTGAATTTCACGCCCGGCTGGGCTTTTACATGCATTTTTTTTTAAACAAAGAACATCTAAATCTAACTGTGCACAACAAAATAAAAAACAAAATCATAAACAAAACAAAAACAAAATCGAAATAAAAATCAAAATCATATATTAAGCATAGGAAATGTTTTAAACTTTCGAAATACCTTTTTTTCACCCTCACAAAGGTTTCTGGATTATTACAACCACATGACAATACATCTGAAAACTTTTTTTAATCATTACAAAAATGTCACAATTTGATAATGACATTTTTAAAACATCGATTATTCCATCAAAATTCAATATTCGAATACACTTTTTAAATTAATCAATTTAATCGAAGTACTCACTCATGGTACTAATCAAAATCGAATACTTTGAATCTAATTGAAAATTATATTATTTTAAGTAGGTACCTGTGTTAGGTACCAAATTTGATTGATTGTTCTTATAATATACAAAAATGAATGTTTGTAACATGTAAAAAATTAAAATTTATAAAAAAAATTGCTGTAGGTGGCATGCGAGCTGTTTGAAAATCTGAATCTACCGAGACTGAATATATTGAACGCGGGAGAGAGGAGGGGATCGCGGCAGGGTGTTTGCGTGAGAGAGGAGAGGGAAGGCGGGGAAGGCGGAGGGGGAATGTGTGAGAGGAGGGGGACATGGGAGGGGAAAGGGGAACGGGACGGATGGGAAAAGACACGCAGGGAGAAACAATTTCTTTATTAGAGGCATAGCCATAGTAGCATGCCGGGAACTCGCTAGTTGTAAATAAAAAATACATTGTAAATTACAATCTTGAAAAATTCAACATTCTTTTAACGTTGTGTCTATCATTTATTCTGTTTAAACACTATTCAAATTCTGTTTTAAGGGGTGGAAAAAGAGGATGGGAGTGTTTTTCGAAATCTCATATAGACAGTGATATAAGTGTTATATCTATGACAATGTACTTCCTCTTGTTTTGAAGATTAAGTGTGTAAAATGGTTATTAATCTCAGAATAAAGCTGAAGATTTTTATAAAAATCAAATCCACGCCGCCTCTACAAATAATTTTCTTTAACCCATTCCACCTGAACCCCATAATTTATGTTGCAAGATCTTCCCTCCGAGCTGCCATAATTTAGGGCTCCCGAAAGCATGCTTTTTATTTTTACAAAGGCATTGGGTATCTTACTTTTTTTTTGAGTAGGGTAAAATTATTCAATAAACCAAGACAAGTTAGCACCAAAATTAATTCAGTTTTTTGTGGTCAGTTTTAGTCAAAACAATTAAGGATAGGATGGATTAAGGAAAAAGTACATATCGAACAAAATGTGTTTTATTCTCTACCGTTTGTTTTTCTTAGGGTCGGCACAGCTTTTCACGCTACTGCTAACATCAAATATTATTCAGGCGTGGCTAAAACCAACTACTATAGTAGGGTTCTAAATCTTAATTAGGTCATAAATAAATATTAATTAAAGTAATTTGTTTTCATATACCTAATTAATAATGAAACCACTGTGATGATCTCGCCTTTGGGCCTACGAAATAATTCCTTTAAAATTGAGAGATCGATTTAGAAATATATTTAATTTTGTAACATGGAATGGTTTCAGCATACGATTCTCTGTTTCCAATTCATGGGGGTGATTTATGGGTCCTTACCACTAAATAACCACATGTGTTTGCGTAGCCCAAGTGCATGCGAACCCCGGCAAAGGCCATTCTTCACAAAACTAAGAATGAACCCAGAAGGACATTTAGAGGGATTTTTTCAGGTTCATTATCAAGTCAGGGGCGGCCGATGAATGTTTGCCCGAGTGGTGACTGACTTTAACGCGAGCAAATTGATTTGCGAAGCAATTATCTGGTGAATTTTCTATGGCAGTGGGGAATTGAAAAATTAGGCAATAAAGATTGATCGTTGGTGCATTTAAATATACGAGAGCGACGCGCCGATTAGGGGTTAAAATATTTAACATATTTGTCAAAATAAGATTGCAGAATTCGTTAAATAGTGACGCACGCAGAAAGAACGAAAACGTGTACAGACAATGCTTATATAATGTTATTATATAACCAATAAAGTCGACGCAAGTAATTAGGACGAGTAGTGAATTGAAGTGCGCCACTGAGCTCTTCTTTTAAGCGTTATTGGGATAATTTATGACTCCGGCGCAGACAAAATTAGTTTGTATTTTGTTATTTAAAGGGTACACACAAAAAAATAGCAAACATGAAAGTTGCACTGAATTCTTGGAATTTGGGATGTGATGTGACATTTTGAATATTAAACGTTGAAATATGCATATTGGGAGATGTGCCCACTTGAGGTTTTAAAAAGTGACTAAGAAATTATTGAAACCACACAAGTAGATGGGTGGGAGTCAGGGGGCAGGGAGTGGGAACTAGACAGTCGGGGCAGGGAAGTGTTAGAGGACAGTCAGGGAGAGAACCTGGAGACGCACGGTCGGGGTACGGTAGAATAATAATTTGGTGCTTCTAAATTTGGGATATTTTGAGAGATAACAAAAAAAAAATTAATTCACGCGAATAAGATAGTCGGGGAAAGAACCTGGAGGCGAGCGGTGGGGATGAAAATCATCGGAGTTTTGATAACCTGTAGAATTATAATTTGGTGCGCGTAAACGGGAATAATTCATTTAATTAAAGGAAAATAGTCCACGCGATTGAGGACAGTGAAGGTTGAGAATTAAGATCGTCAAGTTCTGAGAGTCGCGAGGAGACCAGCTCGGTGCTTCTAAATCGGGGATATTTCATTTTAATTAAACAAAGAATAGTTCGTCTTTATTAAACAAAAAGAGTCCACGCGAATAAGGAAGTCAGAGATTGCGGCTTGCGAGTTCATATCTGTGAAGTTAAATAATATAATTTGTAAATTGAGGCGGTCAATGTTAATTTAATATCAATACAAAATGCACTTTCGGGGCATTTATCAGGGATAGGATAAAATTTAATACAAACCGACGCGAAAGTTAGACCGAAATAATAAGTGCTTTAATTAGTGATTAATCAATTAGTGCACGAGGGATGCTGGTTTTGGATTGTGATTCGTGCATGTCATGTTCTGGTGTGCATGAGAGTGGTGAGTTTGACAAATTGAATTAATTATTAACAACATTAATGTTTGGATTTCGTACAAACTAGGGTTAAAACAATAGAATCATCATTACTCCCGAGTATTTTAATTGTTTATAATTGTTCGTCTAGCTTGTAGTTTTCTAGATTTAAACATGTATTATAGTTTATATAGCGCCTTGAGGTGTTTTCCATAAAATCGGTGCCATGTGGATCGTTCAAATATTAGTATTATTATTATGGCTACCTTAATGGGGCCTTTAATAAGGAACCATGTCATCTAAGTCGGATGATTTAATCGGAAAATTATAACGGTAACATTTAAAAAGCTATCGGGTAATTATCGGTAATCGTAAAAAAAAGGGCGTTCCCTCCGTAAGTCGATCCGGGGCTGCCTGAGGTTGGCCGGCGACAATTTCTTGAGACAAGACCGTTGTAAAATAATAATTTGGGGTTCAATGAACTAAAATAGCATTTGAAGCACAAAGTGCGCTTTCGGGCAATAAATCTTAGACGAGAGACTTCATTTAAAAGACGGGATTTTGAAACCACAAAACAATAATAAAATCCTTTAAAAGTGCTTTGTTGGTGGTCGAGAAAACTAGGTTATTGGGTATTCTCCAATACATAACGGGTAACAAAATACAGAGGTATAGAATATAGGTATAAATTAATGTGTAAAGCGCCTTTGAGGTGATAATTATTAGTTACGAGTTTCGTAATAATATTTTTAAACGTAGCTAGGGGACTATATTTAGGAAAGGGTTTAGGCAAAGGCATTATTAGGTAATATAACAGTTTATGGAAGGAGCGTAGCATGGGCATCTTTGCTTACTAACAAAATCTGACATAATTAAATTCCCACTCCTAAAAATTTCCCATATCTTATTCCAAATTTTAGGTATCACGAAAAATCTATTACATAGGACTATACGTAGACTTGGTTCGATAGCTTATCGTATACTCACCTGTTGGTTTAGAATTTAGGTATATCCCATTCGATATTCGATTTAGCAAAAACTTTCACATTGTCGGTTGAATGAAGCCGTCAGTAGGTATTCATATTTTAAGCGTAATGCGTTATATCCACCTACATAAGTAGCAAAAGTTCTCTTAACTCCCTCACACTAGGAATAGGGATCATCCAGCATCAGGGTGGGAATGTACTCTGGACGAAAGCGCAGCCGGGGAAATAGAAGGGAGGGAAGCCAGATTCACGACCTGGTGCCTTTCATTCTTGGACCCAGCACCCTGGACGCCGAGCTTGACCTTCCTTCTTTGAGCTGATATTTGAGTTTGAGCTTGGGGTACGCCTATCGTAGAGCATATGCCCGTGACACATATAGGGGAAGGTCCCAAGTTACGCTTGTGTATGTTATGCGAGAGGACGTATTTTTCATTCAAATCAAATACCGATGACCATCGCGATTGCAGGCTGGCGCATGTTTCTGTAACGTGCCTAGAAAAAAACGTAATCAATATTTCTACTGGTTCGACGTTTCTTTGTTGGAATTCGGATAAGTTTTCTTAACTCCCTCACACTAGGAATAGGGATCATCCAGCATCAGGGTGGGAATGTACTCTGGACGAAAGCGCAGCAGGGGAAATAGAAGGAAAGGAAGCCAGATTCACGACCTGGTGCCTTTCATTCTCGGACCCGGCACCCTGGAAACCGAGCTTGACATTCCTTCTTTGAGCTAATTTTTGAGTTTGAGCTTGGGGTACGCCTATCGTAGAGCATATGCCCGTGACACATATAGGGGAAGGTCCCAAGTTACGCTTGTGTATGTTATGCGAGAGGACGTATTTTTCATTCAAATCAAATACCGATGACCATCGCGATTGCAGGCTGGCGCATGTTTCTGCAGCGTGCCTAGGAAAAACGTAATCATTATTTCTACTGGTTCGAGGCGGCGTGCTGGACGGAGAACGGGACTATTGAGGACATGAGTGACTGCCAAGGCGAGGATCGGTGACATCAAAATCTTCCTTAATTAAATTCATACATCGCCAGATCAGAGGAGAGAGCGGCCCCACCGATCTCCTGACATTGCCGATTGTCTAATCAACTTCGGTTTAATGTTTATGCCGGTGCTTTAGGAGTAAATGGAACTCAAGTCATCGGCATGCTGAAGAACTTCAAAATCATCATCATCATCATCAATCCAGAGTAGGATGTCACGATCTAAAACCTCGTGCCACCCACGCATTTCCTGAACAGTTCCTGACATCGGCTATCACGCCATTAATCGGAGCAGACCCTCATATCAAACGGTATGAGATGACCTATCATCATCATCATCAACATAGTTATAATTTGGCTGCGTATTGGTCGATATTATTCCCATTACCACCCTATGATCCCGAAACACACATCAAACCCTCTCCTGACAGGAGACAAAACATGTCGATTTTCATTCGTCGCTTGCGACCTTAACATTCTCTGGAGGAGTTGGAATTGGAAGCTGATTTGGCGGTCTATGACCATCACCTTATCAGTTGGGCTATGGAGGAGTCCAATTATTTAAACAGCACATGTTCTGTCTCATGTTAATCCAAAATACCTACCCGTAGAATCAAATTAACAAAATAAAACAAGCTAGCTAACTAACAAACTGCATCTAGAACTGTGAGTGTAGAATTATTGCACTCTGTACTGCTTGAGTGTAAATCTTTTGTTAGAATGTACATAAATGTCAAATTATTTTCATGATAGCATTTTATAGAGCTGCAGAGAGTACGTGACATCGCATCGAAAGGTAGGATCTTCTCAATTCGCCGTTTGAATGTAAATTTATATATTAGACGCTAGGAGGGAAAATGCAGATTACTTCAATAAAAATAGTCGTCGATGAGCGTAGGTGTATAACAGTAGTTAGGGGAGGAAGCTGAACGAATATAGATAGATAATTAGTTAATTTTCAAGCTAGTCAGACTCAGTCATTGTTATTCGAAGCCTTGCAAATTGTAACACGCCATATCTAAAAGAACAAGGGTTTACCACAAATAAATTATTAATTAAATTGGATTAACTATACCAAACCACTAAAACAAAAAAGTACACAACGTTGTGGGGTTAATTACAATTGATTAATTAAGAGCATCTCGTCACGTTTGCATAAAAGTATTACGTGATGGGGTTGAAAAGGCGCTGCAAAAGAAATGCAGGGGAGAGACGCGAGAACGGGCGAGCTACGAGTTTTTAAAGGCCGGGCGGGGTTGCGCCTGTAGCTGTAGCAATGTAGCAGCATTTGGAAATCAAAAGTTAGGTTTTACTTCAGAGGGGGGGGGGGGTTTATCACACCACAAAGTGAATTTTTGAATATTGAGAAAATAATATTAGTCTAAAATTTAAAAAAATGTATATAGGAAGCATATCATCAAAGATACAAATCAAATTGATGATTTATGTAGAAAATCTTTGGCTTTTCCGGAAACTATAGAACATATTATATCGGGATGTTCTGTATTAACGCCGTCCGAGTATACATTTAGGCACAATCAAGTTTTAAAAATAATTCACCTAAGTTTGGTAATTAAACATAACTTGATTGACTGCCGTAATGTACCATATTATGAATATGAACCAAATTCATTGTTATAAAATGAATTTTATAAAATTTATTACGATAAAACTATTCTAACAGACAGAACAATTAGTCATAATAGACCCGATATGGTTTTACATGATAAAATTTAAAAAAATAACTTATATCATTGATGTCGCTATTCCAAATTCTTATAATATTCAGAAAACTGTTTCTGAAAAAATAAGAAAATATACAGATTTAGGAAATGAGATTAAAAGAATTTGGCATTCTCAGACTATAAAAATATTACCATTTGTTATTTCGGCTACTGGCATTATACCTAGCTCTCTCATTCAAAATTTAGGCATATTAGATTTGTCAAAGAATTTATATATAAAAATGCAAAAGTTAATCATTTTAAATACATGTAGGATTATAAAAGATTTTTTAAATATTTATATTGAGGGATCAGTAGGATTTATCGGACCAGTAAGGATTTCATCAGAGCCGAACCCTCTGATATGAAAATATCTGGAGTCGGTGAAATATTTTCCCATTATGTTTCTGGTGGATTGACGTATTGTTCTTGTATTTATTATACTTATATAGTGCCCTTACATTGCGTGAATTTACTAGATAATCAGTTGTGGAAAAGTGTGTGGAAGGGTTTAGTCTTTCATTTGGGAAAGATTTAACCCGGACATAAAATCTGGAGCACAGTAAAAAAAAATATAGTTGTAATTTTATAAATACTAATAAAATTCATCAGAAAACAGAAATTTTTTAAACGGACTAAATGGACTTTTACATACTAAAATTATATAATACATATCTTTATATAAATAAAAATGAATGTTTCTTTGTTTGTCCGATTCATCCGATTGTGACGAAACTTTGGTAATTTGTTGGGCACACGCACGCGAAGGTTCATGTATGCAATTGTGAGCTCTGGCATTATGAAATTATTTTCTATACCATTTATCCCAATTGCGATGAAACTTTGGTGATTAGCTCTGCGCATGCCCTCAAAGTTTTCTATATATAGCGGAGAGCTACGATTTGTATAAAAAATTAACAATAAATGACTCAAGAGTTGTTTAAAAAAATGTGTGTATTTCATATATTTTAGCAGCAGGAGGGAAGTCGTGAGGGGGAGGGGAATAAAAAAGAGGTGGGGGTTCGTGGAAAGGAAACGCGGAAGGGAGGAGGGGGAAAGGAACTAAAAAAAGTGGGGGTTTCCGGGACAGGATGACAAGGGGGGGGGGGTAAGGTAGAAGGGGAATATGGGAGAGGAATTGGATGTAGAAGGGGAACGGAGACGCATGGGAGGGGTAGGGGACGAGGGAGGGATTGCAAAAGAGACATAATAGTGGTAGGGGATAGGGTGATAGCAGGGGTAAATTTCGAAAATCCATGCTTCTCACATGGACATCTGCATGTGACCGCCCACGTGTCGGAAAACCTTCTGTTTTATTAGTGTACGCACCAGATGGAAAATCAAAAAAATATTGTTTTTGTGGAAGCACTTCAATAAACAGAATTAAAACACTTTCTCTCTTCGAGCGGCATTACAACGCAAGCCGGGTATTCGCCAGTTTTTAAATAAAAATAATAATTTTTGTTGTAGATAGCTGCTCCCATTATAATACTAAATGACAATATTATCAATTGGAGCATTCTTCAATAAGTTCAGCTAAAAAAATGCACTAATGCATATATGGGTCATGAGCAACAGGCAAATTATCATTAATAAATTACAGCATGAATAAATATCCTTGACTCCAATGATAGCGTCCTGCATAACCTAATTATGACTTTTAATAACTTTCCCTTCCCTTTTAAACAAGGATTTAATCATAGTCAGATAGCCGCTTGTTTATTACCTCGCAAAATTAATTATTATCGTCAAATAAACCCAAAGCTTCCTGTCAAGATAAAGCTGTAAAATGCACAATTTCCACGTTCCTGTAAAAATACACTTTGAGATAAGTCGAGAACAAATCCCATAAAAGCGGATACAGCCAGAATTCCTGTTCATTGGTGAATTATAATTACTTGTGATTGTGGCAAATTTACTCCTGAACTATGGTCATGGCTTGTGTTAGCACAATTTGATCCCTAGACAAAGTTAAGCCGTTTGGTCAATTTGTCAAAATGTTTACATTTAAGAATAAACTTTTATTGTGCTTTGTGATTTTGAACAATGTATGGTTTGTGCAATCTGGCTATGGATTTAGCCAACATACGAAACAAAGTAGCGGCAGAGAGTAAGTAGACTATTCTATACATATCCCAAGCTGGCAATATTCAATATTTACTCATCACACATCGATTCGGCATATTGATAATACATATTCCTAACAAGTTTTTATTAGAAAATTTGATACATATTCACCCCACTAGGGGATGCCATAGTCATACTCGCCGGAGTTTAGCGAAGATTACCTTGCAGTAAATAAAAAAAGTACAAAAATATTTGTAGTATTTTTTAATTAATAGGTACTTTATTTCCTTTACTAACATGGTGGAGCTACGAATAGTAAATTATTTTTTTATGTCAAGAGCCACTCTATCTGCAGTCTGCACTATGTAAAGTCATGGAAAGTACCCAGTTGGGCGACATTGTGAGTCGAGTTAAGGAAGGGACAGTAATAAGATGTTTGTAAATGCAGACCTTGAAGATCCATGGATTAGTGGATCAAAGTATGGCTGTATAAAAATACACTAGAATAATATCTTTATGTGTATGTAATTAATAATTAATTAATAATTAATAATATCTTTATGTGTATGTAATTAATTTTTTGTTTAATGAAAATACTGAGAGACCAACATATTACACTCAAACAGCCTCTCTTTAGCACTGGATTTAAGCATGATAAATGCGCTATTTGATAATCCTTACTAAGTTAATTCCATGGGGAAAAATGAAACATATTCTTTCTTCACTAAACCATAGTGCCTCAGCCACAGCCAGAATCTTATCTTTATATTGCATAATATTTTAATTTATGTATGCTAAATTTGTACCTTATTATTAACCGTCTTTAATTTTACATAATTTATTGGCTAATATATCAGTTCTGCTGTATGTAGACCATTCAATTATGTATATAGTGTCACTACCATTGACGTAATTGATCGATGGTCACTACAAAAAAATCTAACTTTGAAAATTACTTATAGGCAAAATAAGTAACTCTGTTGGCGCACAGCGGTAAATTAAATTTAAAAAAAAAAGCCACCGCTTTTTAGGATCAAGATAACTTGGTGAGATTGTCTTAGAAAAGGGCATGGAAAATTCAATTACAAAATAACTAAACAAAGAGGCTACTGATATTAGTTTTTTTTAATATCTATACTTTATTAACCCCTCAGGCTAATTTGTTTGCTTTTCGGAACAACTCATAAAGGTCTCATGGATGCTATCATAGTGAGAAATGTGATATTAACGGTGTTAGAAAGAGAAAACATCACGCTTTATATTGAAACCAGAAAAGAATTCAAATATATAATACATTTATAAAAACAAAGCTTCGGATCGCAATTTAAAAAATTATAACATTTTGGAAATTTACTATTTATTATTTTTACTAATTATTTTGACTAAATTACTAATTACATGGAAGACATGGAAGACAAAAAAGTGAGGTGACGATAATGTTTCAATAAATTTGTCTAATAAAATATGTATGTGTATTTATTTATTTTCGTTATCAGTAATTTTTTTTAGTTAGAAAAATATAAGTTTAGCCATTTTTAAATAGTTAGGAAAAACGTTAGCCATTTTTAAAACTTTTTTATGTTTGCATTCAAAATGTTTATATTATATCAAAATTTATATGTTTATTTCGAATTATCAAATTGTAAAGCGTATTTCATCACCTTTGAAAAACAGTTTTTAGTTATCAGATACCTTCAGAAATATTCCATTTATTTGGATTGTATTGCAAAGCAGAAACATTTTGATCCTCTGACAAAATATTGTCAAGGCCTGAGGGGTTAAAACTAATTGTTTACTAATATTATCATGTAATATTTGAGTAAATATATGTGTATCTACATAATAACTATGCTATGCCTGTTTAGACAATCCGATGTTGGTGTGCCGCAGTACCTACCTGATATATTTAAAACAGGGGAATTCCCCATGAAGTTTGGATCTCTCCACGGAAACACAAAGACATTCGGTGTGAAATCGTTTAAATCGTGAGTATGACTGATAATTTTTCTTACGGTTTCTTAGTTTATTATTAACACCACGTTTGGTGCTTTTTAAAACACCACCAATTTCTGATTAGTAGATTCTTAAAATTATAATTTATCAATTTACTGATTCGTCCTTCTTGCACAGACAATAAAAAAATATATTATGCCAATAATTATTATATAAAATGAAACAAGTACTTTGTTTAAAAACCACTTTATTTTTATTTATATTCGTCTACCGGTTTCGGTTGAACTCAACCTTCTTCAGGACAATAAACATATAAACTAAATAACAGTAAAGAGTTAAGATTCTAAGGTAAACCTAAAAGAAAGAGAGAGAGCATATAAGAGAGGGAGAGAACATTAGATACTAGTTGGTGGAAGGGTAGGAGGCGGAGTCACGGGCGGGTGGGGGTGGGGGTTACATAGGGAGAAAGGGAATTACTTAATTGAACGATTGCCCAGCCACATACATAGGTAAAACAGCGCGTAATGTAAATGTTAGAGTTAAAGAACACGTCAGGTGCCTTACAAGCACAGGTTTCTCAGAATTTGCTGACCATTTAATTGATACGACCATACATTTAACATAAATACAGGAGTAAAAATAATACATATAAATAAAATAGGAATACGCCTTAATAATTTAGAAGCTTTAGAAATATCCAAATCAAAGAAAAGTAATTGCCAGATTTTAAACAAACAGTTAGAATTAACCAACAGTAAGATTTTAAAGTTATTCCCTTTCTCCCTATGTAACCCCCACCCCCATCCGCCCGTGACTCCGCCTCCTACCCTTCCACCAACCAGTATCTAATGTTCTCTCCCTCTCTTATATGCTCTCTCTCTTTCTTTTATGTTTACCTTAGAATCTTAACTCTTTACTGTAATTTAGTTTATATGTTTATTGTCCTGAAGAAGGTTGAGTTCAACCGAAACCGGTCGACGAATATAAATAAAAATAAAGTGGTTTTTAAACAAAGTACTTGTTTCATTCTATATAATGTCAAGCCACAAAGTGTTTGCTTTCTACGATAATTCAATAATTATTAGTTGCCTGAAGATTTTCTCTTCTTGTTTAGATCTCACGGAAGCATGGAAGACCTCTTCAGTAGCAGAGAGGCTTCAGCCAATACGGGGACTTACAAAGGAGGTACGTAAACTTGTTCATTTTAATTTTTTTAATATTAACTCAACACCATGTTTTGTAAATAATCATAGAATCTACGGCTATTGTAATAGAAGTAAATTTAAAAAAATTGTAGGTATCAAAACATAAACTATATATGTACGTAAATTTACTTTACATCGTGAATTAAATTTTGGAATACCGTCTTTGCACGCACAAAATATCCTATGTGGTTTTGAAATATTAGGAGATATTAAAAAAAAAAATTAGGGACGTATGTTTTATTTTTGATCAATTTTTATTCATAGTAGAGTTACATTTGACACCTTGTTTATTAAAAATAAGTGGATTTTATTTAAATTTCCATTAAAAAGGACTATTTTTTCTTAAATTTTGCATATTTTGTGTTTGCTGCACGTAAGATATTTTGTGAAGCAAATATAGGAACATCTGTGCACACTTTTTTCATATAAATCTTAAATTTGGATTAGGGGCCCCTAATCCAAATTTAAGATTTATATGAAAAAAGTGTGCGCAGATGTTCCTATATTTGCTTCACAAAATATCCAACTAAACTGAAAAAAAAACTTTTTTAATCAAAAGGTTATATTGTTAATTAAAAATTCAATTTTACATAATTTTGCAGGCAATTTTGGCATTTTAAAAAATATATTCTTGCTCTAACTACTTAGTTATGTAATCTATTAAAAAATAAATATCATAAAAATATTTCTTAAGGTAGAAATTTTTATTTATGTGCGACAAATTTGTGTTAAAAATGTAAATACGTCTTTTGTGTATCCAACTAAACTGAAAAAAAAACTTTTTTAATCAAAAGGTAGAGAAAATACATATATTGTTAATTAAAAATTCAATTTCACATGATTTTGCAGGCAATTTTGGCATTTAAAAAAATATATTCTTGCTCTAACTACTTAGTTATGTAATATATTAAAAAATAAATATCATAAAAACATTTCTTAAGGTAGAAATTTTTATTTATGTGTGACAAATTTGTGTTAAAAAAGTAAATACGTCTTTTGTAATTTAAATTCATGCACATAAAAAACAGTTTTTTTAATAATTTTTATTTTATATTTCATCATATTTATTTAGTGAATAGAGCAAAATATTTTTTTTAAATAATTGCCAACTACCAAAGTTGCCTCCAAAATCAAGAAAAATTGAATTGAAAAATGGAATTTATTTATGTTGGATTATGTAGGAAACAGAATAAAATATTGATATGGGATATATTATAATTAAGCATGTTAAAGGAAAAAAATCCAAATCGAATGGTGTAAATAACTAATTTTGGCCAAAAACATCAGATGTGAATGCAACGTTATTTCAAATAACTCAATTAAATACTCTGCATTCTGCATTTTAGGGGGTTATTCAAATACTATAAGTTTAATTAATATTCAGATATAATTTCACACCAGCTTTCTTTAGGATTTTTACTTGACTTCAGGTGTGGAGGTGACGTTTTTAACATTATTATTATTATTATGTATGCACCTCTTAAATAATGTTAGGAATAAATGCCTGTAAAATAAAAAAACTTTCATTCAATAGGAATCATATTTTGCAACCAAAACCGCACTCTCCGGATATAACTAATTAAGCATTTTTTCTGCAAATTCTTGGGCAATCAAGGATGCAAATCAAACAAAAAACCGGAAACCATTAACTTACCAGCCCCAAATGTAAAATAATTAGTTCATTATTGTAAACTTCATTCACCAACAGAATTATTGTAATCTAATCAATTTTGCGTGAATTACGTGAGAAATTCTTACTAATAATGTTTTTGTTATTACTACGCACGTACGCAGCATCCAATCAGTGCAGGAAGTGGGCTGAGATAAAAAACTAATTGAAATATTTTATTAAAAAACCTTTTTTATAATAATGACCTACTTTAATTAATTAGGCTTGTGTAGACCTTGGAATTTACAAAGGAAATATTTTAAAAACACTACATTATACATAATTATTAAGTAATGTTATTGTTTCCATTACATGTTGGAAATTTTTACCAGTCTGTTATAATTTACAGAATTGTTTCTTATCAGCCGCCAGTCCGCCTACCACTTTGGGAGGCGGGTATGAGTACCGCCGCCCCGGGAATCATTTATTGGATAACCAACACCCCTGCCATAGGTCACACTAGTAGTTAGCTATGTTTGGTAACATAGCAGGGGTGCACTGGTTCATGGGATGAGGTTTATCTAGGTCTTGGTGGCTAGTGCATTGCCCACCTGCCGCGTGGCAGGCTGGTACGGGAGAGACCGGTTGAGGGAGACCTAACTTCTCCAGCCAAACTCTCTCGACCGCACTGCCTTGCACCGCACTGGGAAGGATGGATTCATAGGCCCTGAGGGATTTTTTCCTCAGGGCCTCTCCTGTGTGTAGCTATTGTAAAAAAAGTCATCAATATGGGTTTTCCATTGATAACAATCAGTCCCGATGCAATTACTCAATTTATCATCAGCCCAAACCAACAGTGAGATACATATCTTTAATAAGTCAGGAATGCCCCATGGGTCATACTTATGTCTGGTAATGCTATATTATTGTGAAAAAAAAGCTTGTGGGCCTGAGTGGTTAAACAACTGTTCTGAGATATTAGACCTTTTAGGTTTATTATTGTATAGATGACTATTTTTTTACTGAAGATAAATATTATGTACATAGTTTCATCTATTTTTTTTATTTCTTCCTTGTTCTATTTTACTTAATTTATTTGTGGTAGAAATCATTCACGCTTTAAAGCCCTTATATTTCAGAAGTTTTTTTCAAGATATCCCAGTGTTGCTTTGGGATGACGAATTATATAGTAAGAAGAGTACTAATATTAGATAAGGGAAGCTCCTTCAGAATCATCACTAGTCTGACTCTACCAGATAACGTCGATTTCCCAGTGAATATTCCTCATGCACATTTAGGGATAAACGTAGTTCTCTTCTGCTGGAATGGCTGTATGATACAGTCTGAATACAAAGAAACTGAATCAAAAGCTTGTATTGCCACAAAACTAGCATTTCTGCAACTGCACGCTCTCCCGATATTCGGCTCGGTAGTACTTATTAAAATTGTGACATCTGACGCATAAAGGCTGAAAAGCTGTGCCTACTCTAAAAATAATATGCAGACAAAGAAAAAACACGACAAATTTCTGTTCAAAATGATTTTCAAGTTTATTCACAAGATATTCCAATTTGAATGTTCATTTGAATATTCTTTTTTATTATTGCCAAAGGAAATTTCCGATTTCCAAAAAAACCGTGGAAGAAAAAAATCGTTAAATAGGTTACGTTAGGTTAGGTTATGGGCCATTTTTCAATTTTTTTTTTCATAAATTTTAATGACTTCTCAAAGGGGTGCCACTTTGTTGAGTTGTCGTGGGACCCTGTATTCAATTCAATTCTCTTTACGATACTGTTAAGATCAGAATGTTTACCATGATCTTATAAGAATATCTTAAATTTGGAGTTAAAGATCTTGTTTTTTATTAAAGTGGTATTTTTTGTAGGTTGTGTAAACCGGCCCGAGACGCCGGCCAACACCATGCTGAAGTGCTCCATGTACAGCGGCTGCCGCGTGACCTGCACGCCCGAATACCAGTTCGAAGACGGGCAGAACAGTCACATCCTCATCTGCACAGAGGGCAAGTGGTCAGTGCAGGGCTGGGCCTCCATTCCTGCGTGCGCGCGTAAGTTCAATTATTCCATTTTAATTAAAAATTGGTTGGTTATATAGTACCCCTAGTTATATGTACATAGTTGTACAAACTATTTTTCCTTCTTAACTTCTTGATTTTAAGCCACTGAAATAGTAGATGCATCAAATCACTTCTTGCCATGGAATAGAGAAGAACACAAGAAATGCGATGTGGGCGTGTTTCATAATCCAAAATTCTGGGAGATTTTTCATGACCTAAACCTCTGTGGTGCGCCGACCCAAAATTTTCGAGCGGTTCGCCTTGCGCCAGCTTATACTATTTTTGTAGTAACCTACTAGTTTATTGCAAAATTATGTTTTTGTGAATTGTGCCTTCTTACAAGATAATGTGCTTGTATATTTATAATAAATACAATTATTCTTGAAAGTTTATTATTTTCCAAAGCTAAAAAAGTATTTTACACAATAAAAATAAAGAAAACACACAACAAACTGCTAGTTGAAGAATGATGAAGTAGTACCTTTGTTATTATTTTTAAATGGCTGCTCTTTACGAAATGAAAAGAGAAAACTCTTATTTCATTGTTTATTTTATTGCCAATTGAATAAGATTAATCATACCAATGTCGTCTCTGTGTGTTCCATATTTTAAATTAATAAAAAAACGGGACATATGTATGATACAGAGGCTCAAAGAAGAGCGAGAAAACTCGCTATTTTTCTATGGCCGGCCTGCTGGGCACGACCAACGATGCGAGAAATCTCGCTCTTGGCACAGAAGCGGTTAAGTATACAGTCGGTGAACAAGCGGTTAAATTTCAAATACATAGCCAAATTAATTTCATCATCATTTAGTGTTTTTACAAGTTCTATTTTGATCAAACAGAAAAGCGATATACATGCCAGGCAGTGTAAGAGAGACAGAACATATGCTACTCTTCTTGAACCCTGGTCATCATGGCTATCCCACATGTTGCCCTATGATTCATGAACTGGCCCTCTTCAGCCAGAGCTTATTGGTTCTATGATTCCGCCACTGAGAGCTCTACTGGAACTTCTCTTTACGTTACATTGTGTTAATTATAAGAAGAGGGAGTAGTTACAACAGATTTGTCAGCATGTATACTGTTTGCAGGGTCTTCAAGGGGAAATCATACTATCTTCTCAAATATTAAGTTAAATTTATTCTCTTATACACTTGGATGTCGCATGTTGTGTGATCAATGAAGTTTCAATAAAACATATTTTTTACATTGTTTCAAAATATGCCACGTGATGGGATACATTTCTTTGAAAAAGTCACCTGTTTTAATGTTGCATTAGCCATAAAATGATTATTGTTTAAAAAACAAGCATTTTATTTGTAGCCATATGTCTGCCACCGTGTCAACATAATGGCATTTGTGTTGCACCGGGCCAGTGCGACTGCGCAGAAAACTTCAGTGGGCCGCAATGTCAATTTGAAAAGAAGCCTTGCCTCAACTATCCTGCCCTACCAAAGAACAGCAAAAGAAGTTGTACTTCCACGTAAGTCTATAAAATATATATTATATATATTATATCTATATTACTCTCTATAAAATACAAATTTGCTTCCCCATAAACTAGAAAATGGTGTTTACCGAACTACAGTAACATTTAGAAGGCGTCTACTAATATCTACAGGAATTCCAAAAACTGATCAAATCGGACTAATATCTATGAGAATCCATGTTATGACTAAAATCTATATGAGGTATGTTGGAACAATATCTATGGGAACGTGAGGACGAATATCTACAGCTCAAACTGCTGTAGGTGATGTCTACGATCTATGGAACAGGTGATGTCGACGAATATCTACAGCACTGGTAGAGGTTGGGTTAGGTTAGGTTAGGTTAGGTGCTCAGCTGCCCTCTGTAGATATTAGTCCCACCTAGATATTCGTCACCACTGGGACCGTCATAGATATTTATCCTACCTTATAGCCGGTTCACACGATTCAATCTTTGTTAATCAACTCGACAATTGAAAGCTAATTGACAAGTGTGAATACTTTGTCAACAAAGTTGATCAAGTTTTTTGTTGACTAGCTAAAGTTGATAGCCCGTCTACTTTTGACGTTCGAGTATGACCATCGCCATCTTGGTTTAACTCATCGTTCAAGTTTCATACCAAATCGACGCGTATGAACATATGTTTCCACTCGCTTGTTATTCAAATAATTCGCGGGCCAAAGTAGACGTCCAACGTGTTAGTTCGTTTATGTCAATATTCGTTAGAAATTCCTAGTTTCTACCGTCATGGAATCCGTTTCAACAAAAAAATATCTGAAATGGTCGGATGATTTGATGTTCAGATTTATGGATCTGTACCAAAGCCATCCCTGTCTTTGGGATCAAAAGCAAGAAGTGTACAAAAATAAAAATGCCCGTGATACTGCAATAAATAATATTATTTTTGATATGGGTATTGTGGATGGGCCTAATTCACCCTTTCTCATGATCCATTTTCTCGCCCAAATACGACGTTTTTTATGCTTTTTCATAATCTCGAGCTTGTCTCGCAGAACGTCAGAAATTAGAGAGACGCACGCACTGACAATTTCAGTTGACGCCATCTTGAATGTCAAATTCGGTTCTACTTAAATTGAAACGTGTGAACATAATCTTATTAAACTTTTTACGTTAAATAGAAGTGGATCAACAACAATCGAAACGTCTGAACGTGCCTTTAGCTCTGTAGATATTAGTCTTCACTCTGAAGTTCATAGATATTTGTCCAACATATGAGCTGTAGATATTCATCCGACACACAGGCTATAGATATTAGTATCTGGAGTCTAACATTTATACATATCTCCCACCTAGAATATTTCAAATTAGAAAAATTAAATGAACATCATGACAAAAATATCATCAATTTTCTTTTCAAAATTATAAATAGACACGTTAAAACTTTGTAAATATTGTATGTATATATTTGTATGTATCGCTAAAAATGTCCTGAATGAAGTCTTTGCCACTACAGTGGATGTTATATAATCAACACATTCGCATAAGAGGTTAGGGAAGGTTAAGTTGGTTTTTTGTAAAGGAATATGGAAAATTTCGGGGTTTCTTTTAATTTTGAGGATTATATTTAAATGCCAACCTACCCATCCCTCAAAGGAACTCTTTGCTAAAATCAAGGTCTTAGATATTCAACAGTTATTTACTATGATAAGCATTCATATATGGCAAAAAAACTTAATGATGGCTCCACAACATCAAGCACACACCCGCTTCTCATCAAACCTGGATTGCGTGGTCCCTAAAACTAAAACCTCATTCGCTCAACGTCAATTCTGGTATATCGCTCCTAAAATATACAATGCTTTGAGTGCCGAAATATAGTCCCATAATTCTAAATCTCTCTTTGAAGTCCGTATAAAACATTTAGATATTTGAAAAGGGAAGAGATTTCTTCAAACAGCACATAAGAGCTTAATATTATATAATATTATTAATTATAAAAAAAAATGAACTTACTCTAGCGCATCTATTTTTCAATTTCTTTCGTAGATCGAACTTCGAAAGTGACCATAAACATGTACTCTCGTGTAGAAGAATAGTTACCAAATTATACTTTTATTTCTATTTCAATCTTCTTTAAAATATCTTGTTATTCTTTATTTCTCAGCTGTCTGTTTATATTTTTATTTGTATTAGTATTTTTTTAGTTTTATTTATACTTAAATATGTGCTATTTTTCTCTCCTCTTCTTATGTTTTATTATCTGTTTATATAAAATAATATTTCATGTATTACTACCACAACACGGGCAATAGCCTAGTATGGTAGTTAAAAAAATTGGCTAAAATGTAAC
The DNA here is from genome assembly GCA_917563855.2 of Limnephilus lunatus. NCBI lineage: Eukaryota > Metazoa > Arthropoda > Insecta > Trichoptera > Limnephilidae > Limnephilus > Limnephilus lunatus. The sequence goes on along the minus strand of OU830598.1, from coordinate 67,680,569 downwards.
TTGTAAACATTTATGAAATAATAAATTTAATATTTTTTTTAATAATTTTAATATTTTTTAAATTTTCTTAGTAGACGGTGATTGATATTGATTTTTCCCTCCTAGCCACAATCAAAATAGTTAACCTATTAATTTTAACTATTACATAAACCTATATAATAGTTTATTTCTATGTTTGGATTATTTCTACTTCACCGTTTTCATGAGAAAATCGTCTAAAGAGCGCTTTAAAATTTAATTTATATAATATATATTATATTCCTCCCCATCCTATAATGGTATTATTGGATGGGGAGGAACATATGATGTTATTTTAAATCCTCTCAAAATAGTTCAAAGATTAATAATTAAGATTATATTGAAAAAACCATCTACATTTTCTACCGAAAAAATCTTTTCAATATTCAAAGTAACTACAATAGACAATTTATATAAAAAATATTCAATTCTACAAACTTTCAAAGAAATACAGCTAAAAAAATTACATTTCAATATCTCAGCAAGATATCAAAACAATATTAAAATCCCAAAATTTAATACCAAGCACATCCAAAATTCCTATCTGTATCATGGTATAAATTATTTCAACAAACTCCCATTAGAAGTAAAAATTATTGAAAATAAAAGTAAATTCCAAACTAAATTAAAAAATTACCTGAAACAACTGTAAGAGTTACATTACTATTTCAGTTCATTTAAATCTGTTAATCGACACATCTCAAGTTTCTCTTACTATATCTATTGTTAATAGTTGCAATATTATTATTCTCAAATGATAACATTGATAACATAATTGAGTATGAATTCACTCACCAAACACAAGAGCCTTGTCTCTTTATGGTGAGGAAAGGCTTTTATTACATTAATATTACAAATCTGTTTAATATGTAAAAAAATGTATAATTATTGTAAAAACAAACAAATATTAAATAAAAAAAAAAATTAAAAAAATTATATAACCTTTACCCTATCACTTATACAGTCATATAATCGCAAAATAAGATACAACCACGAGAGCAAGACCGGGTTAGGTGAAATTGTTACTCAACATGGTGAGTCAATCGCGTGCATGTGCGTTTTCTTACTCCATCGCTGTACGGGAGATGTTGTAGCTGTCAGAATTTAAACCACCCAGTCACCAGGGTTAACCCAGTACCACGGTGTTGTAACTTTCGAAATGGCAAACTTTTATGAGAACCTTGACGTTTTGAATGGAGCATTGGCAAATATGACCGTATTCGTGCACCACGGCTACGGAAAAGGTACAAAAAAAGGTTCGATCCATTTGCGGCACTTACGGAAGGAGATTTTAGGTCTACATATAGGTTTACAAAAGTTAACGTGAGACGTTTGATTGCCTTGGTACGACGATAAACGGGGTGGCAAAGTATCTACCTATCTCAAAGTTCTCTGTTCCATACGATAATGGGGTAGAAACGAGTGTTTATAATTGCATTCTTGTGAAACAAATCAGCGAAATCGATAACCAAACAGGCTTTATTTTTTTTTTTTTATAACACTCATTTCAACGTCACCCCGATTCTTATTACGTCTACTATTTTTTGTTTCCTCATCCGAATGACTGTTTATGAATTTGTCCATTATTAGTTATTTTTGAAACACGAAACACAAAACAATCTCGTCGAATAATATTTTGACTTATGAATAAACGTGAAGTTCGCAACACGCCACGAAATGCCAAATTGACTGCGTTTTTCAGCTTTGGAGCAGAGTATTACTACCGTAAAAAAATCATAACCCGTAATCCAGCTGTGGAGCAATATTATGAGGATGAGTAAAGATTTTTACCCTGAGCAGTGTAGGCCCCCTCCCCCGTGTAGCTACTGCGGCACTACAGCGCCGTGGTAGGGTTTCATTATGAGTAAGGCTGATTACCAATAACTTCTTACGGTTAAAATTTATTACTAGTAGCTTACAATTAAGATTAATAACTAGTGTGTTACAACTAAGATTTATAAGTAGTTACTTAAAACTATTTTTAACAGAGTAGGTATTAATACAGAATACCGCCATATGGACCGCATTCTTTCAGTTCTTGCACCATATCATGCGCCAAAGGTCACCAGTTCCCCGATGGCTCATCCATTACCAACATGGTGTGCAAGGAGGGCACCTGGCTGCCCACGCGTCAGGACATGCCCACCGTGCCTGACTGCCAGCCTGTCTGTCAGCCCCCCTGCGTGAACGGGGGAAACTGCCTGTCCCTCAACGTGTGCCAGTGCCCGCAAGAATTTAGGGGGCCACAATGCCAATACGGTGAGCATAGATCATATTTAATTTAAAATAAGAAATACATACCCCGTTTTAGCCACTTTTTATTGTTTAGTTAAATCAATATGTTTCATGAGCTATGCTCACCTCATCTGTGTTTACTTAAAACTAAATTACATAATAAATATAGACACCATAATTACTAATAAATGTGTTTTAAGTTTTACACAACGGACAAACAATCATTTACCGTACAATTTTTGTCATACACCCTGTGTAAAATTTAAAATGGATTTTTTAGTAAGATTTGTTTCCATTATAAGCTTTCTTATTTCTGTGTAGCTGCTGACGCATGTGCTGTCTCCAAACTCGGCTTCAATGGTGGATATAAATGTGTTGGTGACAAGGATGCCTTAACTTGTAGCCTCAGTTGCCCAGCAGGAATACACTTCGACTCCAAGCCTGTCGATGTCTACACCTGCGCATACTCTATGGGCGTGTTCCTTCCACAACCTATTCCAAATTGCGTTTATGGTATGTAAACATTGTATAAATACATACAGCCTTACTAAAAAAAACCACAGCACGACCGATAACCTGTGTTTTTGCAACAACATCAATAAAACAAATTTACGCTAAAACACGAAATATTACTAATAAGGTTGGTCACTATAAAATACGTCATAAATCTGGCAACCATGCAATTTTTCATAATGTTCATATTAAATTGTTATTTTTATTCATAGCCGCTAGATGGGAGCGCCAGCGCATTCGCAGTTCGCAATGAAAACATATTAAGTCGCGAAAGATTTTTTGGGTACGGCGATGTGTTTTGTAATATTACAAAAGTGATCGTAATTTTTATTAATATGACTTATTCACTCTTATATTCATATAATTGATATATTTATCGTGTTTTTTTCATAAGTCTTAGTGAAGTTATAATAACAATAATTGTACTTTCAAAGTTGAAATGTCAAAAAGTATTTTATGTGATATATAAAAATTCAAATTAACATTTTATGAGAATTTCATTAAAGTGGTGTTTTTTTTAAATATTAATATCTAATACATGTGGTGGTAAACGTATCAAAGAAATTAACATCTTTAGTAGTGCAAGAAATATCTTGAAATGTCAGAGATGTTTTTAGGTAATTTTTTTGGCAATAAAAAAAAACTTTGAAATTTTTTATTAGACAGTTTTATTCCAATTTCATTATATAAAAGGACTGCATTTATAAAATTTAGATTTTTTTAATTTCTGTACACTTTCATCAAAAATGTTTTGGTAAGAATTTTTTTTTCCATTTTTTCCGTGTTTGAATCTTAAAATATGGCAGTTTTTTAAACTAAAGTATATTTCAAATACACAAATCTAAAAGGTAATTTTATATAGTTTTTATAAATGGTATTTGTTTTTATGACACCTTCAAAATAATATATATATAGAACATTCAAAATACTTTGGAAAATTCCAAATTTCGTTCGGACATCATTACTAAAATAGAGATAAACTACCCTCCCAGGCTATGTAAACAGTGTGTATTTCTTTCCAAGAACAATTTTTTAATTAGTAGTGTTTTCACATTTTCACGGGGTTTTTTAGTAAGGCCGATATTCTTTAAGGTGACAGAGTGGGACTGAATGAACTAAGTTAAGTAAAAATAGCAGAAAACTTTGTAAATGATTACTCAGTTATTCCTTATATTTTTTACCAGCATTGTGATATAAATAATACTGAATTCAAAGTAGGTAAAATTGTAGATTTTGACACCCTTTATCATTTCACTGCTAGCTGATGAGTAAATGAAAATTGATGGCTTATATGACCGGTCAGTGGCTGAGTTGGCATCGCGTTTAGGTCCCATCCGGGCCTCGCGTGTTCAATTCCTCGGCTGGCTAAGTCCTGCATCACGACACAAGCAACATTTTTCGCTTATTGTGGTGATAGTAGGAGATTTTCAAATATTGTCAGGTTATTCGTAACCCGGGAATGTTCGACTTAAAAATTAGGTATTTAACATCGAACCTCTTGGAAACGAAAGTATACAAAAATTTTATAGTGATTTTTCTTTTAATTATTATAAAAAATAAAAAAAAATTATATTTGAATATTGTAATAATTATTGTCTTAAGATCAATTATTGCAGTCCTTTCTCAGTTGTTTGTGTCATAATATACATTTTTTATATGTTCAGGAGATAAACAAGTCATGATAATGGGTGGATCATCCCAAGCATTTTACAAGACCAAAAACCACAGCAAAATGCTTGACAACTACGAAGAAAGAGCCCGCAATGTAAACCACGGGGACTGGGCTCATTCTAAAACAGGAGGAACCTATTCTGCAGGTTCATACGGATACACGGTTGGTTAATTATTTACTATTATTAATAAAAATAATGATTGGATTATTTCTATAGTTCTGTGTTCATGGAAAAACCACCTCATTCATCACTTAATTTTTTTAACCTAAAACCTAGACTTATTACTTATAACTTACGGCTAAGATTTATTGCTAGTGACTTACAACGGTAATTTATAACCATTAATTTACAACTAAAACTTATGACTAGAAACTCACTAGCTAGTTACTTACACGTAGGACTTAGGGCTAGTGATTTCCAAAGACTTGATCTAAAACTAATGCATAGTTATGACCAAGTGGGTCTTACTATTACTGATATGTATATTACTGACAGCTATGGCTTAAAACTAAAGACTTACAACTAACATACAATATTATAATATGAAGCATTATCAGATCATACATGTATACAATGTTTTAAACTTCTTATTTAGACTCCCAACAATACGCAAAACTATTATCCACTGGAGCGACAGCGCATTTTAAATTTTTTTTCTCCGTTTGCTTGACATTTTCAGATCATTTTTTAAATTTTTTGTCAACATTAAAAAAATCATACCTTTGAATTTCAACATGAAGATATAAAAAATTATTATAGTTCTATAGAGCCAATGAATTAACCTGTATTTTACAGTTTATTTTATATTTGTAGGATTTATAAACATAATATAAAAAAATCGTAATGTTTATAACCGTGCGAATCCTGCATGGTTGTTACTTTGAAACCGCCGTGAGAGGTACTTATTCGAGTCAACATAGAATATTTTCGATTTCTGTATATTGTCTGTGGTATACTTGATAACGAAAGATGCATATCTATGGAAAAAGGACTTAATTTTAACCGTAAACAGCTGATCAGAAATTCTGCATGAAAAAATATTTAAAAAATAATTTTAAACATCATTATAAAATAGTCTACGAAGTTCGGATTTCAGACATCTATGGTCATAATAGATAAAGCATTTCAATAGCTTCATATTATGTCCAAAATAACGTATTGGGAGCTAAAAATATTTAAAAAAAAAATTTGCCGAATCAAGGAGATAATTGCCTTTTTTATCCGAAAAGCAATCGGAGAGATTTAAAATGGCGCAAATATATGTCAAAAATCGGTCCAGTGGTTATACAAATTAGGTGATAATATGCAGAAAGGTAGAACTGTTTAAACAGAATACAATCGACTTAAGGCAGAAACACACTTGCGTGTCGTGGCGTGTCGTGGTGAGCCAGAAGCCCATCGGTTTCATACATTTATTATGGTTAGAGACATACTTGTAGGTTGTGGCGTATCGACACAATGTATGAAACCGATGTGCTCCGGCGCGCCACGACAAGCCACGACACGCCACGTCACACAAGTGTGTACGTGTCGTTAGGCTTAGTTGTTTGGATCCATATCACATTTGACATCGTAAAAAATTAGCAATCAGTGCATTTTTGAATTTTTTTCATATTTGCCACTTCAAATAATGGCCCCTGTTAATGCCGACATTAAAATTGAATTTATGCCGCTATTCTTTTAATAGTTGGTGGTGTAATGGTCAGCAAAGCTACCTTCCAAGGAGCAGATGGGGGTTCGATTCTCGGCAATTGCAATTTTTTTTTTATTTTCATTTAAAAAAAAAATTTTATGTTTACTTTGTCCTGTGATTTTCCATGTGTCTGTGCTATTTTTTTTGTTAATTTTGTTAAACTATCATTGTAACCAAATCGATAACTGTACGTGTTTTAGAATGACAGCAGTTCTCAATATGGCCAAGGAAATAGCTATGTAACAGTAGAACCAATAATTCCCAAGCCTGGAACCTGCTTCACCTGGGGAGGAGCTCACTTCAAAACGTTTGATGGGAAAGTTTACAGGTAAAATAACATTTCAGCGCTTGTTTGGTTGGTAGTCCAAAGCTTTGGCATCTCACCCAGTGAGCGCGTCAGATCCTCTGCTAGCCAAGTTCTCCAAAACATCTTTACACTTAAAACTTGTGGTAGTAAAACATGCAAATATAGGAGGAAATGAAATAATGTCATATTATGAGGTTATTATAAGTATTATTCATGGGGTGAGGTGTCTCGGTCTTGGCGGCAAATGCGTTAGCCCACATACCGCGTGATGGGCCTGATCGGGAGAGACTGGCTGAGGGAGACCGTTTGACCTCTCCAGGTGGTCTCTCTCCACCTATTGTCTTGCATCGCAGCAGGAGGGATGGATTCATACATTCGTCACTCCTGGACACACTTACCTCTAGATTCCTACCCACCCTCATACCCTTTTCCTTTTCAGAACTTCCTCTCCTGCCTTCCCTTAAAAAGAACCCCCACACAGCATCTCCAAAATTGATATAGGCCCTGAGAGAAATTATTTTTCTCAGGACCTCCTGTGTGGGGTTAATGCAAAAAATTGATCTATTTTCTCAGGTTTCATCAAACTTCATAATTTATCTCGTATTTTAATTTTTCAGTTTTGATTCTCCGTGCCGCCACATCCTGGTGCGAGATGGACAGGATAATACCTTCAGCGTTGCCGTGCAGAATGTTGATGATCGCCGGCAGGTCTTTATTTTCTTGCAAGATAAGGAGTACACCTTGGAAGCTAATGGTGAATATTGAAAATTATAATATCAAGTAACTCCATGATTTCCTACTCTGTACCAGAACTTTTCAGGTCATTGTTTGAACTCAAAACTTGTCACAAAATCGAAGAACACCATTTTCAATTTTTTCTGATCTTGAACCGTCATTTTATATCTTTTCAGAGAACCCAACTGTACTAGTCCTAAGTTAGTATTATATCCACTTTAATTCTATGTTATTCCATTCTGCGTACCATAATTGTTGTTAAAGTGTAATATAAACCTGTATTGTAAAAGCCACACAGACTTATGGTTGAATGAAAAATCATTATTATTACCTATTTGTCTATAGATGATGGAGGAGTGATCTTTAAGGGTACCAAACACCTTATGCCCATCCCTGCTCAACTGACTGGACTGAGAGTGCAGATGGCTGGTCACTTGGTGCAATTGGTTCTGGAGACCATTGGAGTCACTATCAAGTGGGATGCTAAGGTAAATATTAAAATAATTTTTTGTATCCAGATTTTCCAAATATGTACCTGATTTTCATTACAAATTAACATTATTATTTCTGTTTTTTTTATTCCTGAAATGCCACCAGAGAGTGGCAAATAATAATTGTTATTATGGAAGATAACAATTAAATTAGATTTGTCAAAATTGTTGTCATTTATATTCTCTTGTTACGAAATTTTATTTCTTACTGTGATTCTATTATTTGTGCTTTAATTCCCTTACTAAACACAAGAGCCTTGTATCTTTTTGGTGAGTAAAAGTAACATAACATAATAAGTATATTTAATGTCTATAATGACCGCATCGCATCGACCTAACATTGAAGTGGATGGTATGATTTTAGTGATTATTGAATCATAATATGTGTTTAAATACGTATGTGATGTCTATTCCAGCAACTGGTGCAAGTTGATGTAACAGAATCCCTATGGGGCAGAACGGAAGGACTTTGTGGAAAAATTGACGGATATCCTGGCAATGATATTGCCACCAAGGAAGGAATTATTCCCAAATCGATTGTCACTCTTGCAGATAGTTGGAAAGTCAAGAAAATTGGAGGTATGGCAATGATTAAATACTGAAATATGAAGCATTTATGTATGTATATGTAAATATGGGTGTTTCGTTTCATTACTTATTTTATGTTTTTAGATGAAATCTGTGAAGACACACCGTCTGAGAAGGACGCCTGCAGTCTTCAGCCCAAGAAATTGGCCGCAGAGGCGGAAAAATTCTGTACAACGCTGGTGTCCAAATCGCGTTTTGTTGCTTGCAATAAAGTAAAAAGTTTTGGGATTAAATTGATTATCGGTCTACTCAATTTATAAGTACTAAGGGCCTTCGCTTATGAAGAAACTGAAATGAAACCAGTTGCCGAAGCAATCGCAAAAATTATTCGAAAACTTGACAGTTCATGAACCGCTACCATGGCAACCTTTTAACAATGCAACTGAAATGCGACTGCCACGTGACCAGCGGTGGTGATGCGTCGGCACCTGGTTTCATTTCAGTTTCTCCATGAGCGAAGGCCCTTACTTTGATCCAAAACTTTCCATTTATATTCCTAACATACTTTTGCACTTTTGTTGCATTTAAAATTTTGAAGAAAAAAACCTTTTAACAATGCAACTGAAATGCGACTGCCACGTGACCAGCGGTGGTGATGCGTCGGCACCTGGTTTCATTTCAGTTTCTCCATGAGCGAAGGCCCTTACTTTGATCCAAAACTTTCCATTTATATTCCTAACATACTTTTGCACTTTTGTTGCATTTAAAATTTTGAAGAAAAAAATTACTTAAATTTGTTTCTAAGTGGGTTACCAAGTTTTTATTTCAAAAAAATTAAGTAAGTTAACAAAAGCATGTTTATGACACAGCTTGTCAAGACAATGAAGAAACAAATAATGGAGGGTGCTGTAATTATTTAAATGCCACTGCAGCGTTTTTTGCCACTTTTCGGCTAATTTGCAAAAATCCATGAGCGCCTGCTGGCCAAAATGTGGCCAATTTTAAGAATATTTTAAAATATTTTTTAAAAATGTTTTATAATATCTCTTATAGCACTACGGTCCAAGTGGATATTTTTCACAACAATATCAAACTGTCTTCAGAAATTAGTGGTTCTGTCTGAAAGGAAATGATTCTATTTTAATAGGTTTAATACATAGTCGAACTACTAGCGAGATAATTGCATAGAAAATTTGGCTAATTTATACACCACACAAAATAAGAATTAAAAAGGTTTAATATTGAAAATAAGTACATATAAACAATTATTAAATAATGAATGATAAAAAGCACAGTTAAATAGATTAGATGGGATCTGATACTTATTTACATATTTTTACAGATAATGGACATATCACTTTTGTTGGAGTCATGCAAATGGGATTACTGTGGATGTCCACCTCACCAATGTAAGTATTTAAGAGTATGATAAATACATATATTCATATTTTTGAATATTTATTGAACTATCTATCTCCGTTGTTCTATCCGAATATTTCCAGTAATACTAGAGCAAAGTTAATGTAGTCTTCCTCTTTTCCGACAGGGTGAAAGGTTATCCTTTTTACCGCCTCAGATGGGAGATCAGAGAACCTTTTTACATTTATGACATTTTGGTGAAAAGTACATTCATGATGTGCGATTCATCCAAATTTGTATACTATAAGTTTCTCAAAGTGCATATGTTACTAAAATTAATTTGTTTATAGCTCGAGAAGAATGCGGCTGCGACAGCTTGGCAGTATACGCCGGACAGTGCACCGCCCAAGGAATCAAATCCCTTGCAAAATGGAGAGATGAAGATACTTGCAGTAAGTTATTTTATCACATAAGTACTTACATATTCTGTTACCAATAAAATTCTCAATTTTTTTTATGCTCCACCCAGGAGGCTCTGAGGAAAATAATTTCCCTCAGGGACTTTTTCACCTTTAGAGATGCTGTGTGGAGGGTCTTTTTAAGGAAAGGAAGTTCTGGGAAGGAAAGAGGTATAAGGGGTGGGTAGGAATCTCGTGTTCAGTGTGTTTATGTAATTATAGGAAAAATTCTCGAACGGTGAACTTATTGTGAAATTTGCATTGTTCTTTCAGTCTGGAATTCTAGTTCAATGCAACTTGAATATTTTTTCATAACGAGCTATGGACCTTTTAACCTTTGGAACACCGAGCTCCTGCATTCTAATACCTTCATAGTGTGCTTAGGGTAAAAATTCCTACGAACAAAATCCATTTTTATTTATTTATTTACTAAGACATCACACTAGGCTGCTGCCTGTTTCATGATCACCAATGGAATAGATTTACTTTACATGAAGTCTAGGTAAACATGGATTAAATGTATAAACACGCTGAAAATTGTTAAAACCATAATAAAAGGTAGAAAAGAGAAAAGATAAAAAGACATGCCTTAAGACAGATAAAAAGGGTTAGATTATATAGGCACATAATATTTTTATATATATGAGCATGCATGCATACATGTGTGTATAAATAGGTAGTATTTTTCCTTCCGGACCGCGACGAGTTAGATTATATAGGCACATAATATTTTTTTATATATATGAGCATGCATGCATACATGTGTGTATAAATAGGTAGTATTTTTCCCTTCCGGACCGCGACGAGTTAGATTATATAGGCACATAATATTTTTTTTATATATATGAGCATGCATGCATACATGTGTGTATAAATAGGTAGTATTTTTCCCTTTCAGACCGCGACGGTCATGTGATTTTAAAGAACGGACCCCTAATGAAAGTAATTGGTGACCCCTGATCTATACTACATATGTACTAATTTATTAATTGGACTATCTTCTATCTATGTACTAATGAATATAGGAAATAAACAATGGCTAATGTTGATAATACATGCACATTGCAGGTATGTGGAATGAAAAATTGGCCTGTAATACTAGTATTAATGTTGAACTAATTGCAGTGATGAACTGCACTGGTGGCCGTGTCTACCAGTGGTGCGGGCCTCCAGTCCAGTTGAGCTGCGGCAGCCCCATCCCGGTGGGCGATGAGGCCCAGCCCAGTGGCACTTGCACCGAGGGGTGCTTCTGCCCCAAGGGCACCCTGCTCCACGGGGGCAAGTGCATCACCGAGGACCAATGTCCCTGCCGGCTGCGTGGAAAGCAGTTCGCACCCGGAGTCAGTGTTCCCAAGGATTGCAACACATGGTAAATAAATTGTTTGCTATTAATTTAATATGTCGAAATGTACCGTAAAATGGGGAGATTTCTATCAATTTTCAACTGTGAAACTTTTGACTGAATATGAATATAAAATATCATGACTGATGATTTTTTGTTAATTTTTTTAATTGCTTAAAAACCTACCTAAATAATTAAGATCAAATAATTATATTAATCATTATGATGTGAACTCCTCTCTAAACACAAGCGTTCGCTTCTATAGAAGAGAAAAAAAACAAGTATGATTATTATTAAATATGGATATTATTATATGTATATTATTTAAAATATGTACTACTTTAGCTTGTGACTCTGTTATTGTCTCTCTGTTCAATGGTTCCGGTTTAATGAACTCTTAATTTGCTTTTTGTAATTGTATGTGTTTATATGGAGAATTTTGACAAGCGATGAATTTTATTTATTATTATATGTATAAATATTTTTTTAATTTATTTATTGCTTTGAATGGTTACATCATTTGTGGTTTTTCGACCACCATGATGCTAGGCTCATGCCCTTGGTATGGTGGTCGAATTGTATTTCAAAAATAAAATTGAAACTCGTTGTTTGACCCGCTAACGTCTCTCCTCTTTCTATCCCATCAGCACGTGCCAAAATGGAGCATGGGTTTGCACGCAGGTGTCGTGCGGCGCTCGCTGCTCCGCTGTGGGAGACCCTCATTACCAGACTTTTGACGGGCGCCGCTTCAACTTCATGGGGCAGTGCACCTACTACCTGGTCAAGGGAGACGATTACAGCATCGAGGGGGAGAATGTGGCTTGCTCTGGAGCTATCTCTGAAGTGAGTTATACCTTCATTAGTTAGTTATTTACGTTAATGTGGAATTAGACAGCTGGATTATTATTGCTAGATAGCAAGCAAAAGAAGATGAAAAAACGCACATCTCTTGCCTTGCGAAGAAAAGGTGTGATTTATTAGTAGTTTGCTAGCATTCATTGGTGGCTTTGCACAACACTCTCACCTTCTTGCATTTCATTCTAGATAACGCTAAGGAACAATTTTTTATTTTTTTTTTTTTAATAGTGTTGTATCTTGAATAATTATAGTAGACCCAAACAACACACACAGTGTTGCCCTAGCAAAACGTCGCTGAAAACAAGCTTTTGTCTAGTTTATTCCTAATTATTTGTAATTTGAATATTTATAAAGTTTTATATTGCTTTCTTTTTATACATTATTATAAATTAACTTTTTTTTTAATTTTGCTAGAATTAACTTTTCTGCATAAGTCATACTTATTTACAGCCTTACTAAAAAAACGTTGTGAATTTAATTCAATTGATAAATGACTGACCATGTATGTAAAATATTTACTTATTTACTTAATTAAATTTAAGAATTATTTAGATTGGAGCAAAGTTAATGAAGTCCTCCTATTTACTGTACTAGCTGTCATTTTACTGGTGTTACTCGGGGTTGTGTATAGTTTGGATTGGAGCAAAGTCAATATAGTCCACCTTTTTAATAAAGGCTCAATTTTTCACATAATGGTCAACTTCACTAGGACTAAGCCTGTATTAAGATTAAAAAATTACACATTTGAGTGAAACAACATGAAAGTAATCACTACAAGCATAAACTCAAAATATTACCTATAAGGAGAAAGAAAAAACATGTTATGTGATTGGCCTGTCGGGTACGTTGAGAATGCATTGTAACAATGTTTAAACCGTATCAGAACAATAAATCATTTATAGGTCAGTTATTGAACTGATTACTCTTTTTAATATGTTTGTGTTTTCCAGGGCATGAATCTGGCCTCCGATGATGATATCTTCGACATGCCATCCTGCACCAAGGCAGTCACCATCCGGTATGGAAAGACCGTAGTGCAACTGAAGCAGGGTCGGGCAGTTGTGGTCAACGGGAAGGATTGCACCAAGCTGCCTACCAAATTAGAAGGAATGAAAATCCGAACCGTCTCGTCTTTGTTTGTTTTGGGTAAAAATCCTCAGTAATGCATATTTACCTTTATTTATCAATGTCTAATATTTATCAATATTCACAGAAGCCATAGATAATAGAAAGAAGGGAGATGGGTCATAAACCAAGTGTTGCTAACATCATTCAGCCATACTACTGCATGGTGGCACAGCGGCACCCTACCACTGTTTCTACCCACACATCAAATACAGAACTTTCATTGGTTACGCCGCCTTGATACAATTCCATCTCCCTTTGTTTCTATTTTGGCTGTATTTTAATTAATATCTTTGTAAGTTACAGAAATATTTTTCTAATTTTGCAGTTCAATTGCCGAACGGTCTAAAAGTTTGGTGGGACGGTATGACCAGGGCTCATATTGACGCGCCATCTTCTTTCAGAGGAAAAACAAAGGTAAAATTGCAAAATGATATTCTGATAACATTCAACATTTTTCATCAATGATGCAATTTTTTTTATTTACTCCGCCCATAAGGCCCTGAGCTTTCCTTCAAGATCGTTAATATTTATCTATTTCTTAATAAAGAGATCGAAGAAGCTAGCTCTTCAGTTAAATTAAAATAATATACATATATATCAATAAAACTCACACTGCTTAACGACGCCTATGTTTTACAGATTGCAATCCGTCCCTTAAGACAGGAATTTACTATACATATTAAGATAGGGGTATCTGTCTGATGAGATTGAAACATAACTTTGATTCTGTAGGGCCTGTGTGGAACCTTCAACTCCAACCAGAAAGATGACTTCCTGACCCCCGAGGGGGATGTGGAGCAGGCCGTGATCCCCTTCGCTAACAAGTGGAAGACAGGAGAGACGTGCAATGACATCAGTGACAAGGAAGATCCCCACCCCTGTGACACAAACAAACAGAACAAGGCCACCGCTGAGAAGTTATGCGAGAAGCTCAAAAGTCATCTGTTTTCCGGTATGTATTTTAAAAAATGCGATGTAGGCGAACCGTTGATAGCTCAGTTGTAACCAATCCCTCTTTCCCACAAACTAAACATATTGTAAAGGAAACAGTGGTTACACTGAAGCGCTCAATGGTAGGACCATGCATGCATTATACAGTATTTCTGTTAGAAGTTCTACTCGGCTTATATGATGAGTGCATAATATTGTCACCCTAAAAAAAAAAAAATTGGTGTAAAAATTGGCTATGCTATTGAGGACAACACATTTTAACTGTTTGTGGAATGAAGATAACCGTGTGTAAGCTTTTTATTATTTTGAAGTGAAGATTAGATCACATGAATGTGACAATTTTCATACAAATTAAACAATTTAACTAGCATTTTTAACTACATACCGTCAAAATCGCTCAAATGTGATGTTGCTTTTAGGATGACGATAAAGTAACGGTGAACTTAGTCAAGTTATGTGTAATGTGGTTAATAATTTTCTAAGCATTTATTACTACAAAATAATCAGGAGCTTTTCTAATCTTTTATCCCGCCTTTTGAAAATTTTTCACACACCATGATACTGCCTGTTTTATATCTGTTTTTTTTATATCGTAAGGTGGTGTTTCAAATTTTGTCACATTTGATTGACGGTCAGTAGAAATTAGGTTATATGCATTTGCATAACATGCCCAGGGTGAATTTGAGCTTCTTCCCGTTATTTATCTATTTTAACCATGAAATTCTTCAAAATATGAGTGGTTTAAATTATTAAAAAATCAATGTTTTTGTCTTTTACCAGGAACACGTTTTCAGGATCTTTTTTCCATTTTTCATTTCACATTGGATTCAAATTGCCATCTTGGTTTATACAAACCTCATCTAAATAATAATGGATTGTTTGTACAGATTGCCACTGGAGCGTGGATGTGACTCCTTTCTACGAGGACTGTATGTACGACATGTGCGCCTGTGAGGGCCCCGTGGAGCGCTGCCTGTGCCCTATGATTGGGGCCTACGCTACCGAGTGCGCCCAACAGGGAGTGCAGGTACAATGGAGGCTTAGTGTCAAGGAATGTGGTGAGTTTATTTACCTTTTATTGCATAATCCACATATATAATAAAATTTGGAAAATTTGTTAAGCGCCGTATATTTGTTTTTTAAATCCTAAAGAAAATAACTTATTAATATCACTGGTGTATAATTTTAAATTCAAGAGGGTCGGACACAGACTCCTGAGCACACCACAACTTCATTTCGATTTGGAATATCTCTTACCTCTAAAAGCTGCTCTATGATTTCTCTCAACCAAAAATATATATGTACATATATAAATGTATATCCACTGCAATACGGAATTATGGAGAACGCTTACACGACTTTAATAAATTCTCTGTGGCTGAGAGTCCCAACGGTCTTTGGCTTTATAAGTAGTGAAGTAAGTAATCAAATAAGTTATGACAGAAGTAGTTACAATGAATTTTAAGAGCATTAGATACCGTATTGCCGTGGTGAAAGACCACCATTCAGAATTGAAATGTCTCTTGAAATGGAAATAGTAATGTTTTGTGACCATATTTGAATAGCCAGGTACCTTAACTTTTCTACCTTTCGTCTTCCCCATCTCCTTCCCTCCCCCACTCCCTCCAGCCTCACAACACCCCCCAATTAGGGGTACCTAGTCCTACTGGCTCCGAATACTTTGAAATACATATCATAAATGGCAATAGGCAATAGTCATGTTTTGTGACCATATTTGAATATCCAGGAACCTTTTAACCTCTATCTTCTCCATCTCCTTCCCTTCCCCACTCCCTCCAGCCTCACAACACCCCACAATTAGGGGTGCCATAGTCCCAGTGGCTCCGAATACTTTGAAATACATATAATAAATGGCAATAGGCAATAGTCTTGTTTTGTGACCATATTAAATATTTAGGAACCTCCTAACCTCCTTCTTCTCCTTCTCCTTCCCTTCCCCGCTCCCTCCAGCCTCACAAAATTCCCCAATTAGGGGTGCCATATATCTGCCAGGATATCCATTTCTGAAATCATTTCCCAAAAAACATCAACAAGGTAGCCTTGGGATAGAAGACGATTTTAGAATGAGTTTTCACAAGGAACGTATATACTGAAATGAGGTGTTGAGGTTTCCCATCTGAAATGAGGTGAGATGTGAGGTGTGAAAGAGCCAAAAAGGAGTTAAAATCTTGTACATCCAAAATAAAAAATTTCCCTATAATATTTTCGTATCATGAGGGTCAATGTGGCATAAAATGTCGCAAACATGAAATTCAATGTAGTAATTAAGTGCCAATTCTCAAACACCTCACTACTTCACCAGCAAAAATTTGTAAAAATACAAAACCACTCACTCCCACTGGCTCCGAATACTTAGAAATTAATTTCATAAATGAGTGTTTGATGACTTATATGTTGTTACATGTGCAGAGGTTCACTGTCCCGGCGGCCAGACGTACCAGGTGTGCGGCGATTCATGCGCGCGTAGCTGCGACGACCTACGCGAGGCGTGGGAGGACCAACTGGATGCCAGCCAGGAGGCACGCTGTCACCCACAGTGTGTGGAGGGCTGCAACTGCCCAGTTGGACAGGCACTAGACACACACGGCGAGTGCGTACCCCAGGCCTCCTGTGCCTGCAGACACGCGGGTCTAGAGTTCCCGCCGCAGTATAAGGAAGTGCGACCCGGCAGCAAGCAACAGGAACTATGGTTAGTAGAAGCAGATATTCTGTCGCAGGGAAAGAACCCAGCGTCCTTTAATTACTTCAATATGACAGTGGTTCCACGTGTACATCCTTCTATTTGTTTTTTTACTAGCTATATCAGTGTTTATCAAGGAATTTGTGCCAAGATAGAATTGTGTAGCTTACAATGGCTGCAAATATAACAGAGGATCATTAAAAATATTTTACGATTATTGAATAATATTTAAATTTCTCCGCGTTTTCTAAGTCAAAATTTCAGATTTATCTTCTTTTCTTTTTTTAATAAATTTTTTTTTTGTGTTTTTTTTGTTTATTAAACTAGGCTAATGCCCATATTATAGCAGTCATACATGATTTAAATTATACATATTTTGTAAAAACAAATAATAAAACATAAGAAAGAAGAAAAGAAAAAAACATATTTAAGGAAAAATAAAACTAAACACAAATACAAAAATTAAAAATAAACTGAATAAAAAAAAAATATTTTAAAGAAGACAGAAATAAAAATTTAAAATATTAAAAACTAAGATTCGAAAACATGCAACGTCATACCAATTGTTTTATATAAGATAAAGATTTTTACACAGGTTAATCTTCCAGAAGAGTAATTGTATGGTCACATTTGAATTTAGTGACATGGAAGAAATTTGATAAAGCTGAAATAGACTATATACAGTACAATCTCGCTAATCCGGCACTTCAATAGACCGATACGTCCAATAATCCGGCACTCTTCGCCCGTGCCTCCCTCGCCCCTCTACGCCTTTGCGCTCCATCGCCGCGTCGTAAACATGTGCAAATTGGCAAAAAATATGGTGTCGGGTGTGCTACTATACACAACCTTAAGAAAAAAAAAAGCAAAAGATAGTAGACCACGTGAAGACCAGAGGCGGCTCTAGGGGTCTAGAAGTGGGAGGTCAATCGAAAAAAAATTATCAGAGTTAAGTACTGTTAATGCGTAGGGAATATTATAAAAAAAATGCCAGTACTCACCTATTCCGAAGCCGGTAGCACAATATGGTTTTATTTAATGTTATTTATTTTATTCACAATTAACTTTAAACTTTAGTGTACATGTTATTAATTAATGTTTTTGACATCGTTTGAGCTCTTATTACTGTGATGAAATGGAATTCCCCTATAATTGAAAAAAATTACAAGAATCTATGTACCGAGATAAAAGCGTTTGATAGGTACTGTGGATTCTAATAGTAAAAAATAATAAAAAAGCACTCTAACATTTCTTGTATATTAAATCGATCCTCCTTTCTTTGGCTTCAGCGAAATGATCAATGACACGGCTGTAGAAATTATCTATTTTAGAAATATATTTTTTTTCGATGCTAAGCATTGCAAGTGAGCTTAATCTGTCTTGACTCATTGTATTTCTTAAAAATGTTTTAATACGTTTAAGAGTTGAAAAACATCTTTCACTTTCAACTGTAGTCATTGGGATCACACAAATAAATTGCAGTACTTTTATTGTTTCTGAAAATATTTCCTGGAAATTATTGGTCAACAAAAAATTTTAAAGTGATGCAGCACTGTTAGCATGGTGTAGGTCATCACGTTGGTAAAACACTATTAACTCATTTTTTAACTTCGATGAATCAATTTCATCAAAGTCATCCAATAACTTTAGTTGTGCTGTTGGAAAACAGTTATTATATCCAGCAAAATTATCTTTATTAAATAAATTCGATAAAATGAGATGATCGCCATATTTAAATCTATTTTGCATTTCCACTAAAATAGTGTCACAAACTTCTATCGCTACCAAATGACTATTTTCATCTGTGCGCCTTTTCTTACATAAGCCTTCTGGGGAACTGATTGAATCTGCAGGGTTGGAACTCAATTCTGCTCGTATGCCCAAAATATGATGTTGAAATTCACCAATATGTTTTTGTATTAATATTGCATCCAAATTTCTTTGTTGCATTTGCTTAAATAAAATTTCACAGTGAGGCATTATTTTATTGAAGAATGTTAACCAATAAATAAAAACATTTTTTTCTAGGTTATTTATCAAATTTTGTGCTTGGCTTAACGTATTTTGATCATTTTCCTTTTCCAAAATTAAATTTAAACATTTTAATATATCAGATTGGAATGTAAATACAGTAATTATGCATTTGGCATTAAAGCACCACCTAGTTGGAGCTGCCTTTGGCAGACGACCTTTAACGGTTTCATCTAAATATTGCATTCGCTTTGGAGATCTAGAAAAAAATACGGAAAATGATTGAACGGTCGCAAAAAAAACTTTTACGCCCGTCGTTATGGTACACGCTTTTTGCAAAATTAGATTTAGTTGGTGAGCATAGCAATGAATGTAGTGAGCACGGGGGAAAGTTTCTTTGATTTTAACTTGAACACCTCCAGTTTTTCCAGATAAAACGGCCGCCCCGTCGTAACACTGCGCTATCAGCTGTCGCGGTTGAACGTCTAGGATTCTCAACTGGGTCAATATTTCATTTGTTAATCCAACGGCAGTGCAAGCCTCTGGATTAACAAATTTCCAAAAACGTTCACACACGACATCTTTTAGATATCTGATCACAAATACCATTTGGGTTTTAGTGGAGCTGTCAGTTGTCTCATCCACCTGAATTGCAACGTACTCAGATTTCTGGATATCTAGTTTAATTTCTTCCTGAGATACTGCTAAAATTGAGTCCAACAGATCATTTTGAATCGTCTTAGATAAACCTTTAAAACTCGAAGACCTTTCTAAATGTTGTTTTAATACGATGTCTATTTCCTGAATAAAGTTAATCAAGCCACGAAATATACCCGGATTATCTGACTCTTTTGTCTCATCGTGACCCCTTAATGCCAGTTCGAAAGAACCACAAAACTGTATGCATTTCAAAATTTTTGTTAAAATATATCTATTTTTATCCACTTTTTCATTATGGTCCACGAGTGCTTTACGATACGCACTATCTAATTGAATCCGAATATCAATGGTTCCTAACAAAACAAAGCTCATTGAATTATTAATATGCAATGTAGAATTAGAATGCTTTTTTATTTTTTCTTTCAAGTGTTTCAAATCATTAACACCTGTACGTGTCCATTGGGTATCACTTGAATCAAATAGTAAACAATTAAAACAAAAGTAAACGTTTCTTATCTGGCAGCCGCAAATCCACTCACAGAAATTATAACTCTTCAAATTAAAGTAACGATTAATATCTTTATTTTTATTTTTGGTAACAGAAACTATTTGCATTTCAGGTTTTGGTCGGCCGAGACACTTTATTTGAATACGTTTTTCATGGTTCAATGAATTATCCGATATGTCTTTCAATATATTATCTACAGAATTAGACATTCTAATTTATTCAATGCAAATCGCGTCAACGTCAACAATGAAACGTGCTTTCTGCTGACTAATGAATCCAAGATGGCCTTGCCCTTTGCCCTTGTTTCAAACTAATAAATCACACAAAAACTGACATTTTTTGACATCTCCCTCTGATATCTTAATAAACTTATCTTCTGTTTCACCGCGGACATGTCCCCAGTTCCTAATAAAAAATATTTGGTATTATTCTAGGCATATGTCAGACATTATCGTGTTTACTCTTTTGTCTGTATTACAAAGAAAGAGAAAGTAGACCGTTCTGGGTCAAATTTTGAACTAACCTCACGGTGAAAAAAAAAATTGTTTCTTAATTGGGCGCAAGATGGTGCTATGATATTATTTTTTATCTGTTCAAAATAAAATAGCTTCTGATTTTGATACTAGATGGCAGTATAATACACAAATGAAGTATTGTTTTCTGAATGTCTGAATAAACTTTAGGGCGCATTAAAATTGATAATTGCGTAGTTTTTTCGATCCAAATTTTTAGGAGGTCATTGACCTAATGACCCTATGGAAGAGCCGCCACTGGTGAAGACGATGGAATCTGGACCAGAAAAGCGCGATTTTTTCTCTATAATCCAGTAATCCGAACATTCCAATAATCCGGCACCCTCTGGTTTTGAATAGTGCCAGATTAGTGATTGTACTGTATATATATGTATCTATTTTTTTAACAGTGTCAAATGTCTGTACCATTATTAAAATCATATTATATCATAAATTTGATTTGCTTGAACAAGTGGGTTATTTTTGAAACTCTTATAGAATTTTTTTTTAAATTTTGGTCTATTGTAGTACCTGCATTGGCGCCGCCTGGGAATGTCGCCTCGCCACCCCGGAGGAGATAGTGGCCTACCCTCGAGCTGCAGACATCAAGGACAAGTGCAGTGCGGCCAGAAATGAAGAATTTACCACTTGTGAGCCTGCTGCGCCGTTAACATGCAAGGTATATACATATACAACTTTACTTCACTCTGTGTATAATATGATTGGCTTGAACGATTGAATGCTGTGTAAGCAAGTAATTGAGATTTGTTTATGTTTGATATAGACAGTAATTTTCCTCTTATTTTGAATGTCAAGCATCAAAGTTTTATCAAAAAGTATCAAAATTCAAAAAGTGGGAAAATGTGTTGGTGGTGGTTTTTCGAAATCTCATTTAAACAGTCATCTTCCTCTTGGGTTGAAGGTCAAGGGTGCTAAAATTCATCAATCTCGGATTAAAAATATATATTTATGATATTCAGTTTTATTCTGAGATAACACCTCTGCCACAGGTCATCCAACGTGGTTTGCTACTTTTGCTGACTTAACAAGGGTGCACGGGTTTATGGGGCGAGGTTTGTCCAGATCTTGGCAGCAGATGCATCTGCCATCAACTGTGTGGCAGGTCGGATCAGGAGAGACTGGTTGAGGGACACTTTTTGATCTCTCCAGCAGGACTCTTTCGGAACATCGTCTTGCACCGTAGTGGGAGGGATAGATTCATTTGTCTGTCACTCCTGGACTCACTGACCTCTAGATTAATACCCACTCCTCATACCTTTTACTTTTCCTAAATAAATCCTCAACAAAACATCCCAAAAAATATGTGTGAAGGGTCCTGTGTGGACCTATTGTAAAAAATAAAACAAAAATTTGAGAACCAAACCAATATGTTTCTTTTGAGCTGCAGATAATCATATTTATTGTTTTCCATTTCTGGACACTGTGATTAAATTAATTATACAAATGAATTAAAAATATCTATAATTGAAGTATCCTTTGTACAGGACATGCACCGTACACCTCTGGGCAGCACACCTGCCGAATGTCATCCGGGCTGCCAGTGCAAGAAGGGCTATGTGCTGGACACCATCGCTAAGAAGTGCATCAAGCCAGAAGAGTGCCCTTGCCACCACGGAGGCCGGAGCTACCCTGACGGGGAGACTATGCAGGAGGACTGTAACACATGGTGAGGATATATACATATGTATATAAATATACTTAATTATTATTTAACACTTAAGAGGCTTTTTTCATACAAAACTTAATTTTGGATTTGAATCCAAAATATCCAACCAAATTAAATAATAATTTTTTTTTAATTAAACAATAACTTTGTAAACACCACTTTTATTTTTTATATTTTATGCCGACCAGGTTTCGCTACAACCGTAGCTATCTCAGGGCAGTACCTATAATACTCTACTAAAGTTAAGTTACATGTGTTATAAATAATATATGGTTTAAAACAAAATGGGCTGGACTCCTCCAGTGAAGGAAGAAGTAGGCGTAAGGGTATTATTTGTTTAATCTTATTAATTTTATTTTGTTGCTAATCGTATAAGATTTATTTTAGTAAGCTACAAATATTTTTTACTCTACAAAATCCCATGAAAAGAAAGTATGTGATTATTAATGTGCCATCGGCCAAGGTTACATTCAACGGGTACAAATTTTTCTTTACCAACTCGTTATGTAAAACTTTTTACTAAGCCTTATTTGATTATTTACAGCAAGTGTAACGCAGGCAAGTGGTCGTGTGAGAAGCGCCCCTGCGCCGGAGTGTGCAGCACCTGGGGAGACTCGCACTTCCATTCCTTCGACGGGCGCTCCTACGACTTCCAGGGCGTCTGCACCTACCTACTCACCAAGGGCAGTTTTGACACCACGCAGCAGGGATTCAGTGTGGAGATTCAGGTGCGACCATTTACCATAATAGGATATTTTTTCTTATATTTTTAATTACACACTAGTAGGAGAATAATTAGAGGAAAATAATTTCCCTCGGGACCTGTGTCAGGGTCTTGAATAGACCCATACTGTAGGAGGAAGGAAACACAGAGGCGGCGTATCGTTCCACAGCCGAGCTGATGAGTATTCAAGAACGAGTCGTAGAAACAACCCATACTCGTGTGACTACCATGGACAAATGTTGGGAGCGCATTTGGCATGTTTCCTGACTATGCACTGGAAACGAAGGGATCAATGACCCTAATTCCTCAGTGCATCTTCCATTGAAATACCGATATAACAAGAACAACATTCCCACCTGATGCCTGTGCTCTAGGGGCTCCAGACCAGAATTCAAACCAACGTACTACTAAAAGTCTCTCAATGCAGGGCAGTTAATACGGGAATTAATAATTTTAAAATGATAAATTACATCAGATACCAATCATCTGTCGGACAGTTTTATTAATTTTAGATTTTTTGTATCTATCTATCCATGACATTCTGCTTGTTTTTCACCACAGTTTTGTGTTTTTGTAGAATGAGGTTTGCGGCACATCCGGAGTGACATGCTCCAAAGCCATCACTCTCAAGGTTGGATCAGGACCGGATGCTGAGGTGATCACCTTCACCAAAGACAAACCCCTGCCCGAGAGTAAACATCTAAAAAGGTTACCTAAACAAAATATTTAGTTCATCATACTTAATAATATGATATACAAATTTTAAGATCATTGTTTTAACTACTGGAGCGTTTTTGGCCATATTTTGGCCAATTTGAAAACATCTAAGAGTGTCCGCTGCCCAAAATGTGACCAATTTGAAGAGATATTTTTAATATTTATTGCAATTATTGCAAAGGTTCCAGCATATTGTAATAACTTAGAAGTTTCACTTTTTAACAAGAGATGTCTCGCATCTCTTCTGAATTATTTGTTATTGATATTCCGAGAACAGAAAATTTTTAATATATTTTTTTTTTATCTTTGATTATGTGTTTACTTATCCACTGTAGCGCTTTTGCCATAATATGGCACCATTTAAAATACCTCGGATTGCTTTGCTGCCAATTTTGGCCAATTTTCCCTTATTTGTAAGTAAATAAGTAGAAGTTTGCGATTTTATAATATATTTTTTTTAAATTCTACGAATATGTGATAGTCGATTATATTGATAGGTGAATTCATTGGCTATATAGAACTATAATCGGTTTGTACGTCTCTGTATTAAAATTCGAAGGTATGATTTTTTTTAATGTGGGCGGAAAATATTCAAAATGTACACCAAAAAATCTCGAGCAATCGGCGAAAAAAGTTTTAAATTGTCCTGTCGCTCCAGTGGATAATAAAAAATGTATGTTGGAACTAAAAGTTTCATCTGTGATTGACAACTATTTCGTTAACCTCTTGGGGAGTATGGCCGTAATATTACGGCGAGAACAAAAAACGCTCTAAGGAGTATGGCCGTAATATTACGGCCGTGTGTATAAATGATGCCCCACGCGATTTATTAATGAAATGTGAAGTGCACTGCCATCTATTGACAATTTCGAAGGATATTTCGAACATTTGGAGCAGTTAACACATTTACTGACGTTGCTATTTGAAATTCAAAAAACACGTGACGTCATCAACCGCCATTGTTCCACTTTCTTCAGTTGACAACCGTTGATTTGAGAGCGTAGGTGTTTGCGAAGTTTTGACATTGTATTTGCTGTTTTCTCGTTGTTTTCACTACGAAACGGACTATTACGAACTATTGTAATGTTTTAAGTTTTGTTTATTGTTATATTACATAATAATATCGTTTTGTTCAACAATTTATTGAGTGTTTGGCGATATATTTTGCAAAGTTTTGTTTGACGTTTGTTTTCGCGGATCTCTTAGTTATTTTCGCTACAATTCGAACTATTGCGTATAATTGTTTGGTTTTGAGTTATCTGGAGGTCAAAGAGTGTTTGATATTCCCACTCGCCTCACGGAAAAACATTTCATGAGACCTGTACTACAAACGGCGGCCCAAAGTAATCGAACACAAAGAAAATGTCACGTTTGCAGCCACACAAAACTTCAGCCAAAAAAGAGAAAAGATACTAGGTTCATGTGCATTGAATGTAATGTGGCTCTTTGTATATACCCATGTTTTGAAAACTACCATACAAAAAAACAATATTTAAAAAAAAAAACAAAAAAAAAAACAAAAACAAACAACCAAAACAAAAAAAAAGAAGTACAAAACATACAACAATGCACCAAAGTGCATACAATTTACCTTCGTTTTCTCCTGACATCCTGCTTTGGTGAGTAATATTTTGTAGTTGGTGTGTGTATATATATATATATGTTTGTTGTATTCACGATATGGTGGTTCATCTCCAATGGTTTACGAACCCTTCAATAGGCTAAATTAGTTTTTTCTCTAACTTGACTGGAAAAGTGATAATATTTTTTTAAATATTTTTACATTGCTAGATTTTGGTTAAACTATGGTTTTGCATTTAATTTTTTTTAATTCATATACTTCAAAAATGCTCACTCCTGGGACACAGTTTTGTTCGAAAAAGCTCACTCTCCGAGAGGTTAACAAGTCATAATATTTAGTATTCTACAAACAGGCAAGTTTGGAGTAAATAATTCATGCGTTTATTAATTTAAAGATTTTAAAAATTATTTTTATGAATCCTACAAATGTTGGACAAACGGTCAAATATAGGTACATTCAATGGCTCTCTAAAACTACAAGCAGTTTATCTGTCTCCATATTAAAATTCGGAGATATGATTTTTTTTTAAAAGGGAGAGAAGTTTCCAAAACAAAAGCAAAAAAAATTTTGAGCGCTCAAGGGTGAAATCGATTACTAATCGGAACGCTTCTGTGGTTAAGTTCCTCACAAATAAGTTTTTGCGATATTGTACACCTTGCTTTGATTGATCTTTTATTTCCATAGAATAAATCTTCGACACGCAGGCCTATTTGTGTTTGCTGAGGTGCCTTCACTGGGTGTTGTCCTTCAATGGGACAAGGGAACCAGGGTCTATGTTAAAGCCGAACCTAAATGGAAAGGAAGGGTAAGATATCTCGTACAACTTACTGATTAATTACTTACCGAAGATATTTATAATACGCATGTTTATTGAATGTGTGAATGCGGATGAAAAGTGCGGCTAAAAGGACCATAAAATGATGGTGCGGTTTGACTATAAATGGTGTAGTTTTGCGGATATCGAAGGACCTTGCGTGTGTTTGTTAGATGTATGTTAGACCACTGCAAAGGTAACATTGAAAGCACAAAGGAGAAGGAAAGGAAGGGACTTACGGTGGAATCTTAACTCCTCAACTTGACTCCTTAACCTCCTTGAACCTGGATTTTGTTTATACACTTGTACAATGATCAATCGCGGGATGCGGATTCAGTTAGCGGATGCGGGGTGCGTAATATTATACTTCTTCACGCGGCGAGTTCATTGATGACACTGATTGTTATGGTAACGATGACAACATAGGGATGGGATAGGTTGGGGAATAGGAACATCATAGGGATGGGATATGTGACAATCAAGATACAAGTACAGGGTCTATGATATATGTAGATGTATAGGTAAGTGTAGCTTTGTATTGTTTAAACGCCCAACCATTTATATTTAAAGAATTCTTTTGTGTGTTTGTAGTTGAAAGGATTGTGCGGAAACTACAATGACAATGAAGAAGATGACTTCCAAACCCCATCTGGAGGAGTCAGCGAGGCGTCAGCTCGACTGTTTGGTGACTCCTGGAAACTTAAACCACATTGCCCTCCCTCTTCTGAAGTACAGGTACCTAATTGGATCTTATTGCATTGTGAATACTAGTTTCAAACCTTTTTTCATATAGAACCACCATAAATATGGTGTCTTGTATTATTTTTGATAAATAAATAGATCTAAACGGAATTGCTATTGTGAGCAGAAAAAAAAAATTATCTGGAAATTCAATGGAAAAAGCTGTGTAAAATTCGTAATGCCAAATCCGAAAGGTTTTTTTTTTACAAACCGATTATAATATTATTATAACGGACATTATTTGAGATTTTCACCATCTTCCGTACTGATGAGACAATAGAAGACAATGTAATGCTGTTTAAAATGTTGGCTATCATTTCAATATTATAATTATCACAAGAGTTTCTAAGTATCTTTATAAAAATTACTACTGGTTTGTAGACATTGCAGGCCTGTTTACCATGTGAAAAACTTGTGTTGCCATGAGGGATCACCGAGATACCCTACATTATTACACCAAGGTTATATTTATAAGTTTTGCAGTAATACAAAAAATACCACACCAATACAATAATCACTCTCTATTTAAGTATAATAAGTACCCGATTGATTTAAATTGATCGTCTTCCCCAGGATACGTGCGCCCTCCACCCTGAGCGCCAGACATGGTCCGTGCAGCGCTGTGGCGCTCTGAAACGCGCCCCCTTCTCCCTGTGCCACTCGGAGGTACCCCCGGGTGACTATCTGCGGCGCTGCGAGCGGGACACATGTGCATGTGGACTGGGAGGCGATTGTGAGTGCCTCTGCACAGCGCTGGCCGCGTACGCACACGAGTGTGCCTCGCGTGGTGTGCCTGTCAAATGGAGGACGCAAGAACTGTGCCGTGAGTAGCATTATATTCTTAACACTATTTTTTCATTATTACTAACCTAACCTATAAATTTTCCAGGTTTCTCCCTTCCTTGTATACATTGCAAAGAATTTTTTCAACCATTCCCGGGTTACAAATAACCTCACAACATTTGAAAATCTCTTACTAATATGTACTACAAAAATGTTGCTTGCCTCATGATAGAGGACTAGCTGAGATGATGGGATCCAGGTGCGAAGCCAACTCAGTTACTGACTGGTCGAATTACTTAATAAATATAAGTTATTAGATTTAACAGTCACAAAGAAGGCGATGAGATGGGAGGCGATGCTCATCGCAGGCAGTGATGAGCGAACGTAGGGAATTATGCCCCCCAAATGAGCAAAGTTCTGGAAAACAAACTGAAACAATCAGAAGAAGTGGGTGGCAGCATACCCCTTCCTTCTGAGTTGCAATTAATGAAATCTGAGCATGCTCAACGAAAAGCTTTATTAAAAACTAACTTAATTTATCATTTATTTTTTTGGTAATTCCAGCTATGCAATGCGATGAGACCTGCACCAACTACAGCCCCTGCATCTCTGCTTGCCCCCTGGAGACGTGCGACAATACTCTGTTCTACTCACAAATAACGGAAATGTGTCCTCAAGACACCTGTGTAGAAGGTAAAATTTCACAACTTTTAACGCATTCATCCAAAGTTGAAGTTTTTAATACTCTAGATCACCCCTAGAGTATTTCGAGATTTTGTCATCAAGTAAATAACCTGTCGGATTCATGATTTATTTAGAAATATTAAGTAAATAATCTGTCAGATTCATGATTTATTTAGAAATATTCCCGGTTATTAATATTCAAGTTTCTAAGGTAGAATGTTTTGAATAATATTTGCTGCAGCGCGCGAGAGTGGCTCGAGAGAAGGCTTGAATCCTATTGGTTTCTGGGGGACCAATGTTTCGTGTCCTTGTTCGACCTCCACAGTTCCATTAAATGTTCCAGGAAATTGAAAAATGACGTACAAGGAGTATGCGATGGTTTACAATGGATCTCTAATGAGTTCTCCTGTACATACAGATATTATTCATATACATACATAGAAATACATATATACAGAGATCGTAACTGATTATTCTGTCATCAGGCTGCGTATCCAAGAAGACGTGTGCCAAGGACCAGGTACTGAGCAACATGACAGCGGAAGAGTGCGTGCCGCGCTCATCCTGCAAGCCGGTCTGCCTCACTCTACCCAACGGGAAGGTGCTGCTGGAGGGGGAGGTCATGGAGGAGGACCAGTGCCATTCATGCCACTGCTCCCGGGGAACCAAAGTCTGCAAGGGACAACCCTGCTCTACACTGCCGGTAAATAGCACACTAATATTTACATCCTTTTTTAATACATATGTATTTGATAATCACAACCGGTCAGTGGCTGAATCGGCATTGCGTCTCATTCCCACCCAGGCGTTGTGAATTCAATTCTTCAGCTGTCTAATTTCCCCCAT
Source organism: Limnephilus lunatus (assembly GCA_917563855.2). Classification (NCBI taxonomy): domain Eukaryota; kingdom Metazoa; phylum Arthropoda; class Insecta; order Trichoptera; family Limnephilidae; genus Limnephilus; species Limnephilus lunatus. The sequence goes on along the minus strand of OU830598.1, from coordinate 67,651,350 downwards.
CACGACAGAGCAACATTTTTCGCCTACTGAGATGGTAGTAGGGGATTTTTAAATATTGTCAGGTGATATATAATCGGAGTACGTTTGTCTTTTTTTTTAAAACCTAAATATATATATTCAGTATATTCATATCACATATAATAAGAGCCCCCTAAAAAACCGTCCGTGCTCTGATTTATTATGGAATCTGTTTGGATTGTAATTTTTTGATGTGATATTTTTAGCCCGACACCACTCCCTCAGTCACTGTGTCGACTCCTCGCATGATGGAGCAGCAGATCAAGTGCACCAACGGCTGGACGGAGTGGATCAGCAACTCAGTGCCGTTGCATTCCAAGGATTCCAAGAACCTCAAGACCACTAAGTCCAGCAAACCCTTCTCCGTGGAGATTGAAGCTCTACCAACTCCACTGGAAATGGTAATAATTTTGTGTTATTTATACTCACTAAGCTGAAAGACGTAGTTTATTCTAGAATATACTTAGAATAAAGAGTTCCAGACATTATTTTTCTTTTTTTTGACAATATTTGCTGTCGATCGTTAATAATGCTAGTATTTTTTTTTGAAAGATTTCAAGGTGAAATTAATTTTTTAAGTAGGCACCTTGGGATTTTGAATCAAGTGTTACATTGTTTCCAACCTTCCTCTTCCTCATATTAACCTCAGTTTTAACTGGCCTTATACATTAGTCCTTTTAGGTAAAATGCATTTTTTACATCCGCTCTCATGACTTGTTTGCGGTGAAGATTCTAATTGAAGTAATTTTGTCGGAATTGTTTAGACATTATTTTATCTAAAAAAAATTGTAACGGGATTTTTTTTTTTAAACGCAGATTACCAAATAGTTTTTTTACGATTAACTGAACTATATAGTCTGTGATGTTAAAAAACAACTTAGATATCGCCCAAAACTCTTGTTTAGGGATGTGTATTACCCCCCTTCGGGATGGGAGGATAATTTTTCGTTTTGTTTTTTACGAATTACATGTTACTGTGTATAATATTTTGTTGTGTGCACTAACTAATCAATTCCATTTCCATAGAAAAACCGGGCCGGAGGCATTTGCCCCACGGACATGATGGTGGATGTGGAATGCCGCACCGTGGAGGGCCACCTGACGGCCAAGGAAACTGGACTGGACGCGGAGTGCAGTCTCGAGAAAGGACTGTTCTGCCGTCAGCCCAGTGCTGTGCCATGCCCCGACTTTGAAATCAGGGTCCTCTGCAAGTGTGGTAAGTGAATGCTTCTATTTATTTCTAATGTACAATAAACGTCTCACTTATAAGGTCAGAAAAGTGATAAAAATTACTTAAACTTAACTTATACCACGGTTTTATAGGTAAACAAACCAATTTAAGTACACCTACTCTGAACCATCGAGTAAGAATCTAATAATGTTTTTTTCCAGAGTAATAGATAGGTACTTTAATTGTCGCCTTGGTATAAAACTAACATTCAGAATTGACACATTGCTTGAAATGGATTAACCCGTGGTAATTGATAATGGCTAATGGATCTAGATCCATTACACATTAAATAGCCAGGTACTTCACAAACATCTGCTTTCATCTCCTTCCTCTCCCACTTTTTTTATCCTCACAACATAATATACTCCCGAAGTGGGAGTACCACTTAATAATAATAATAATAATAATTGGACAATTTGTAGATCGCCGTTTTTGTGAAAAATCACCTCAAGGGCGCTTAACCACTTAACCACTCCGATACGTAAGCGGATATACACTGTAATATAACGATAGCAGTTAGTACAATAAGCGTGTTTTCACGTCAACGCGTGTGTTTCCACAGAAATTGTTAAACTCACTATTCAAGTTGTCCATAGAAATACATAAAAAGACCTATTCTGTCAGATACATGGTAGACCGCAAAATCGCCTACCCGCCGTTAGACATTGTTTTTTTTTATTAAATATTCTTGTATAAAATGATAAAAAAGTGAGGTGACCAAATTGTTTATTATACATTCATACGATAGAATAAGAATTGTTTTTTTATTGATTTATTATTGATTTTAGTACCGTTTTCACATAAAAACATCATGTGAGTCATTTTTACATTTTTTTATGTTTGCATTCTAAATTTTAATATTTACAAATGTTAATATTTATTTGTAATATAACAATTTGAAAGCCTATTTCGTAACCTTTCAAAAACAGTTTTTAGTATTCAGCTACGTTCAGAAATGTTTAATTTAAGGAGCTTTAATTGTGAAGCAGAAATAATACAAGTTTTTGTAAATGACATTTCGTTTAAGACGAAAAACTTGCTTATTCGCAATAGATCAGAGTGGTTAATGTACCATTGCACAGTTAATTAATTGGACAGTACTTACTTACCACTGGATTGTTACAGATTTGGCAGATTAGATAAGTTTGTACGTCGTATTCTGTTCATACATATTTAATATATTAAAAAATATATGTATGTAAATATGTATGGCAAAAAATAAAGTAAAGTATTTTTTCACATTTCATCACAGAAACGCAGCATTCATTCAGGGTAGCAAGAATTTAAATGTATTTATTAATGTTCCCATTATTATTAATGTACAGATCAAACAGAAGAATTCACCACCGAGGTATTCGAAATGGAGACTCCGAAGCAGCAATATCCCGAGGTTCTCTCCCACCTAGTCTGCGACGAGTCTCGCCCCAACCAGGAATTCCCTGGAGACTGCGCCCGGTTCCTGCAGTGCGCCCCCGGCATGGGGCCCGCGGAGCACCCCAACCTCGTGGAGAAGACCTGCGGCCCCCACATGCTGTACCACCCGCACTCCATGACTTGTGACTGGCCACAAGCTGTTATCGCCATTAAACCGGAATGCGGAGGTAAAAAGCCTTTATCATTAATTATAACCTCAAATATCATAACCTCACATATATTTAAAATATAACATGTGTTCTGTCAATTCTCAATTAAATGTGGAAAACAAATATCGTTTGATGAGGAAAACAAGCTCTAAAAATGGAATTGCATAAAAAACGCAATTCGCCTTCATCACACTTCATAAACTGACAAACTTAACCCAACCTTTACAAAAATGACCATAATTACTTCACCTACATTTTTTTTTTACATGAGCTCCACACAGCAGGCCCTGAGGAAAATAATTTCCCTCAGGGCCTATGTCATCTTTGGTGATGCTGTGTGGAGTTTTTTTTTTACGGAAAGGAAGGAGAGAAGAGTTCTGGGAAGGAAAAGGGTTTAAGGGGTGGGTAGAAATCTGGGATTCAGTATGTCCTGGTCATCCACCTCCAAGACCTAGACAAACCTCACCCCATGAAACTGGACACCCCTGCTAAATCATCAAACGTAGAAATATCACTTGGGGTGACTTATGGCAGGGGGGTTGGTTATCCAATAAAGGTTCCCGGGGCGGCAGTACCCATTCCCGCCTCCCAAATTGGATTAAAACCTTGAAACAAATAAATGAGGAGTGTATAAATGAAAAAAAGAAATGCAAGAATTACAAATACAACGTTTTGTATAGAAAAAAAGATTAAACATACGATTATTATACACGGTGTTAAGGGACGTACTTAACTTACTTTAAACAGTGATTCCTGACATTATTTGGAGTAAAAAATGTAAAAGAAATTTTTTCTCCAGTGACATTTTTGATGTTTTTCTACAAAAATGGCAGGTGTTGGACAGTGGGAGGCGAGGTAAGGGGTTGGTCAGTTACTCGGCTGACTGAGCTTGTTTTTTTTTCAAATACGTCCCACACCCTGTATATTATATTTATGTACATACATCATACATTTACCTATATAATTGATTAGCATTTTATTGACTGAGCGTAGAGAAGATCTTTTTTAGCTCAACCATTTTGCAATTCGTCTCTCCATAAATTTGTACGTCCGTTCCATTTCCGATTCAAGTTAGTGGCCGTTTTAATGATTTTGTAAAGATTATTTTTTCAAATTTGAAATTGTATTTATTTGAACTTTCTTATTCACAATTGTTCCGCTTAAAGAAAGTTTGAAAAATAATTGTCATTGAGATGCATAATAAAAATAATTGTCATTGAGATCTTTGCACAAATTGTATAATTCCTTTTTTGAAATAAAATATTTGGTTTATCTGTATTTAAGTACCTACATACAAATCTTGTGATTTATGAGGATTTTTGGTTTTGATTTAATATAAGCAAATTAGAAACACCCTCTTTTGTGAGCTAGGCCTTCTGTTCACAGAACTACTAGTATATTATATTATGATAAACACACAATTATTTTTCTATGTTTCCAGTTGCCGTATCGGTTCATCAAACAGTTGGCAGTACGATTTCCTTTGTTGAAGAACTTGGTAAGACATTATTATTCACATATGTACTCTGTTAATTAAAAATTATGATGTTGTAATCATTATTAACAATCACTTAAATGTTGTTGCTTTTTTCAGAGGTAACAAAGTCTCCATGCGAACCTGGCAAAGTGTGGTCGGAATGTGCAGTGAACTGTCTCAAAGTCTGCCTGTTCTACGATCACTTCCTCAAGACGGAAGGGAAGTGTACTGGAGGACAGGTTAGATCATAATGTGTTATATTCAATAAAACCTTATCACCTGCCCTGAATTGGGTATTATGATACACAAATGGGGCCTAAAGGATTCTGATTTTTTTAATGTTGTCGTACATAATTCAAACAACAGAAAAAAATTGTGGAGGAATAATTTTTAAGTTTCCCCGAGGCACATCTATGCTGACCTAAGTGACTGTTGACTGGCTGGATAACCTCAACATCCCAATTTGGCCTCCATCAACTCTCCTCCAACTTCATCTTACAGAGTAGAAAACCTGACCTGAAGATGAATGCTAAGGATGGGTTGTTCACAGAATTTGAATAATTCATTGAATTTCAAAGTTAAAATTCATTTTTGGTGATATTAAAGTTCTATTATTATAAAATTATTGGCCAGTTACTTCATAGAACTGAAATAATAACAGAACTTGAAAAATAACCTCGAAAGTTGAAGAATTGTTCAAATTCTGTGAATCAACCCCTTCTTAAATTTTTCTTGACCTTCTTCAAGAACCTATGAAACCAATGAGGTCAGCTGTAGGGGTAAATAATTATTAATGATCTTGTAACAATGTTTTTATTTGACAGAAATGCATCGCTGGCTGTGTGGACGAGAGTGTCACCTTCAAGCCCTGTGGAAAGGGATATTTCTGGCGAGATGCCAAAACATGCGTTTCTGCAGCCGATTGCACCTGCATATCGGCAGAAGGAAAACCTGTCAAGGTAACTACCATTGAATTATGATCACTGACATATGTTCATTTATATAATCGATGTCACTTTTACATCAGCCTATTTTTCTTTCATTTTTTAAATTAACTCCACACAGGAGGCAAAATATTTCCCTCAGGGCTTATGTCATCTGAGATGCTGTGTGGAGGGTCTTTTTGAGGAGAGGAAGGAATGAACATTGGTCTTGAAGAGACCCGTGTTGTAGGAAGGAGGAAACATAGATGCCAGCAAATCGTTCCACAGCCGAGCTGTTGAACTCAAGAACGAAATTTTTTTAATGTTCATCAAATATTATTCCTGAACCTCTTGGGCGCCACTATTACCGATAGACATAATTAAAAAAATCATTTCAAGAATCACATGATGATTTTAAATATCTACAGTAAAGAGGGCCTGATCCCCCCTGATTGTTCGGAAGGAACTGGCTTGCTCGGCAGTAGGTAATGCAAGAAGAAAGATTCTAACGGACATGTCTGTTTTATTAAAAAAGATGTATTGATGTTTTCCCAATAAAGACAAAATAATTTTATCCTGTGAGCCTTAAGTAGAACTCTACCTTATCATCAACTAAAAAGTGACTCGATTTGGTCAAGTTCAAAACCAATAGCTTAAAGATTATATCGACAGAGGGCAGCAAAAGCTATCTTTAACAATAGAATAATAAATATTTTTATAATTCCTAGCCCGGAGAAGTAGTCAATGAGGGCGTTTGCAGCGTGTGCCAGTGCCTCAACAACGATTATGTCTGTGAAGAGACGTCCTGCAAGAGAAAAAAGACAAACAAGTTAGCGAATCTCAAAAAGAAGCTCACATCTTCAGCCGAGAATGCTGAAAGCACAGAAGAGGAAGGGGGAGACCAAGTACACAGAAATGTTAGCGTCGTCCTTCGACCCAGTACGCTTTCACCCCCACCAGAATGTGACCCTGATAGGTAAGTCTCATTTACATAAAAAAATAAACAGTTGATTGATTGATTTGATGGCAATGTACAGGGAAAGATTTAATTTAGGGCATGATTTTATAGGCATTATCAAACTTGCATTAAGTTGGATAATATATACAGTAAACTTGTGCATTTCTGTTTAAAACCATAGATAATATAAACAATGGAAGATGTGGTGTGGAAATATGCCGATTGTTGCAGAGAAAAGGCCAAACTGCACAGTGACGCAGCTAATGAAAACTTTGCCTTTAGTGTGCAAGTAGAAAAAAGGCAGGGTGCAATGCCTGGATACCATTTTCAGTATTATTGCGATTAATGTTTTGGTAATTATGCCTTGTTGCACTTCCTCCTTCTTTAGCCAAAGTTTCAGACAGTGCTACAATGTCAGATGTGTAGATTGTGGTGAAGTGTGTGTTTATATGTGTAGAAGTGACAAGCATCAATCCTCTTAATGTGGTTTACTGCATTTAGTTTTGTTGTAGCCCTCTATTACTGTACCTACGATTTTCAGTAGAATGGGTGAACGAAGAAGCATAGGCCGTGAGGCTGTACACATTTACAATCTCCTTCCTGATAGCTTTAAGAAAGAAAATAAAATATACATAAAAACTTGTAAAGTGAAATAATTTTTAGATAAAATGTATGTAATATTGTTATATTTGTAAAATTATTATTGTCATAATAATATTATATAGTTTTGAATTATATAGTAAGTTATTTAAATTTCTTTAACATATAAATAAAAATAAAACAACGTTGTCAATACGTTTTTTTTTTTTAATAATTTTTTTTTTTTTTTTATAATGATTTATTGTTTTCCTTTCTTTACAAACATCTAAAGATAATGATATCCTCACTGGGATTTCCCGTGCTGAGGATTTCATTTACATATTATAATTTAATTATCAGAAATTAATATGAATTTGTTATAAGCATATAGGTATCATGTAGTATTTTGTTAAATAACTAAAAATTAAATAAAATTGTGTTTTTTTTTATAATTCAGTTCAGTAGATTCGGTTTTAGTCTGTATTTGATATCAGTATATTTTCTATTTCTGTTCTCCCTATATTTAGTATCCAGCTTTTTATTTGAGATTTAAATGTTATACTGTTGAGGTTTTTAAGTGAGAGTGGTATTTTATTGTAAAGTTTAATACCATAATACAAGAAGCTTTTTTGCCCAAATGTTGTGTTAGTAGTTACTTGTTGGATATGTTTTTGACCATGAGATCTAGTGTTTCTAATGTAGGTGTAAGTTGTTATTTCTTGGGTTTTGTACTTATGAATGTAATTGTGTGTGCGGTTTTATAATATTAAAGGTTTGTGCCTCATCTCCCTTATTTCTATTATCTATTTTCAAATCCAATTCGGGTAAGAACTTTTGGTGGATATGAAACTGCTATAACAACACCGTTTGCAGGTACTGGCTCATAGAATAAAGAAGAAAACTAGAAGTACCTTCCATACAAATATGAATGGGAACAAATGTTTCATTTATCCCAATATCCCACTTACTTTCGCCTGACATTGTACCGACGTCAAGCGAATTTAAGTAAGACAGAACACTATTGAGCATATTGCCCGTCATGGAGAGATGACCGAGAAGCCAGATCCATTCTCAAAACAGGGAAAACAATATTAGGAAAGAATAAATATAGTAATATAATAGGGGAGGTCTTCAATAATAGGTGAATTAAATCAAATTCATGATCATATAGAAAAACACTCAAAGTGAATATTTTGACAGATATACAGACATCATGATGGGAGATGCTCCACTGCCCGATGAAGCCTACACTTCCAGCAGTTATCTCGGGCCTGCCTTCCAGCCGCAGAATGCTAAGCTCAATGGAAAAGTCTCGGACACATCGGGTGAGGGTTTCATCCATAAAATTATATTCACAATATCTTGTAAAGTCCAGAAGGAATAGTAATTTTATAATTATTACAATTTTTTTCTCATTTCTATGGCAACACCGAGTAACACCAATTTTAGAATATATTATAATAAATTCAAATGTGAGGTTATGATTGATATCCGAATTCAATATAGATTATTTTTATTTTTATTATTATAAGTTAGAATTTCGCATTTTGATTTAAGCATCTAATAAATAACTTCTTTTATATATTAAGAACATTTAAAAATTAAAAATATCTTTTTTTACAATAGTTCCACACAGGAGACCCTGAGGAAAAAAAATACCTCAAGGCCTGTGTCATCTTTGGGGATGCTGGGTGGAGGGTTTTTAAGGGAAACTAAGGAGAGGAAGTTCTGGGAAGAAAATAGGTATGAGGAGTGGGTAAGAATCTGAGGTTCAAATAATATTTGGCTAATTTATATAGCGCCGTTTTCGTGAAAAATCACCTCAAGGGCGCTGGACAAATAAATATAGAATGATATTTTTAGTCTTGCATAAAAATAAAGACGCAATTGTGTTTCTCTGTAATGAACAAAAGATTTATTAATACTACGTATTTACAACTCACAATCACATTATTTTATTAAAAAGATATTCATTTACCTGTAATGAACAAAAGAAACAACATTTAAAGTCCTTATTTCAGATTTCTTTAAGTATAATATAAGATAGTATTTTAATGAAATACTTCTGTTTAATGTTTGTCTTTATAACTTGTTTGATCGTTACTAAGGTTACTGTAGCTAACATCACATCTGTCAGCAGTGACATCTAGTGAGCCACCAACTAACTTGTCAGTAATACAAATTAAAGGAAAGCACTCATAAGCGGTTTTCTTTACAAATATATAAAATAATAATTTACTGGCTTACAACTAAGATTTTGTGTCCAGGAGTGATGGACGTTTGGATCCATTCCTCCCACTGCGGTGCAAGGCGATGGGGCGAGAGAGTCAGGCTGGAGAGGTCTAGGTTAGGACTCTCTCAACCAGTCTATCTGGTCTGCCATGCAGTAGTAGGGCGAATATATTTGCCATCAAGATCTAGACAAACCTCACCCCATGAACCAGGGCACCCCTGCTAAGTCATCAGGCATAACGAATCACTTGGGGTGACCTATGGCAGGGGTATTGGTTATCCATTAAATGGTTCCCGGGGCGGCATTATCCGTACCTGCCTCGCAAACATGGGGTAATGATGATAATAATAATATTTGGCTGATTTGTATAGCGCCGTTTTTGTAAAAAATCACCTCAAGGTGCTGTACAAATATAGATAACTTACAACAATTAAGACAAATAATATATCTGACTTACAACATGTTACGTAATAACGGTATTGAAACCGCCTGGATACTGATTTATAGGCAAATTAATAAAGAATAACCACACAATATTCAATTTTAAATACTTACACAACCAACTTTATCCTCACAAACCTCCACAACCAGCTCGATTGGAAGGGTCTCGTGTTCACAGTTCGTTCACACTCGATTCAAAACGATTATTGCTTCATTGATGGAATAAATACAGGTAGGGTATATTAAATGAAAAGATCTCTTCTGCTTTTTAAATATCTTGGGAATGTATTTATGACACGACGCTTCCAGGAAAAAGCCTTAAATCTCTTTGTGAACACAAAGTTAATGATTCTAAAATTTAATGAAAAGCGATGATTGGATAATGTATATGTAATTATATTGGGTTTACGTACGTTATCCCTCACGGGTTACATCTGGGCTGAGCTGGCTCCTCGCCAGGAAACATCACTGAGTTGATTCTAATTTCTAAACACGTGTTCTAAATAACTATTGGAATACAAAGGGTCTATGCGAAGGCACCACGACCGACCCGTAGAAAAGCTAAAACCAGAAGAGCCGCGTAGGGCTCCCGCAGCCCCCGGCTGCCTGCGCTTCCCCTCCCACCGAATTCTAAGGCGAAATGAAGGCACGTCGGTGTTGCTAACTTATAACAAATAATATTAAATATTGAGTTCCTGGCGCAAATCATCGAACAGGGGTTGGAAGTTAAAATTCAAGAAAGTATTTCATGACAAGCAATTAAGATTTATAATAATATCTAGTGACTTGCATCTTAGACTTACCAATATCTAGTGACCTACAATTAAGGCCACACCTTTAAAAAACTTTTATCACAATGGATCCTTACATTTAGAAACCATTATATATAAAACTTATTACTTGAATTGTAAGTTTTAATACTATTATTATCAAATTAATTTGTATAATTTAACAACATTTTTTTTTAATTAACATATAATTTTATAACTTTTACTTACATTGAATTTTATTATCGACCTAATTATTATTACTATTCTTTCCAATTAAATTGTATAACTTAACAACAATTTTTTAAATTATCAAATAATTTTATAACTTTTACTTAGATTGAATTTTATAACCGACCTAATTATTATTATATACTATTCTTACTATTCTTTCGCAATGAAATTGTATAATTTAACATCAATTATTTAAACTAACAAATAATTCTACAACTTTTACTCACATTGAATTTTATTATCGACCTAATTATTATTACTATTAATTATTTATTACTACATTTAAAAACCATGATATAAAATATTTGCAACTTGATCTAATTTTTAACTACCATAACATGTATAATTTACTTTCTGAAAACTTCACCCGCCATAACACAGGGACATCCCTAGCATGGCGGTTGAAATAACACAAAAATAATATACAATGTACAATATTCTTATATTAAATAAATAAATAAATAAAATAAAAAATAAAAAGGCTTATAACTTACAACTTATAAATATAACTGGCTTACAACTAAGACACATTATAATGTTAACTAAAGACTTAAATCTAGTGACTTACGATTAAGGCTTATAACTATAATTACTGTAGTTGGAGATGACAATAATATAGTGGCTTAACACCATTAAACTCTTGTGCGCCTCCATTGCCGGCGCAATAAAAAAAAATTTCTTCAACTATTCTGGGGAACCTATCTATGGTAGATTATATATTGTTTTTATTAATATATATACACATTATCTGGTAAGACTCACAATTTACAAAAACGTAATTTTGCAAAAAACAAGTAAGTTATTGTGAAAATAGAATCAGCTAGCGCACAATGAAAATTTAGCATCAGCACACCAAGAGTTCTCATTTCCCTAATATATTTATAGGTATAGTAATTCGGATATATCATTGTATGATTGCCAGGTGGTAGTTGGACCCCTAAGGAGTCAACTCCCGTAGAGTGGATCCAGGTGAAGTTACCCCGCAAGGAGCCGGTGTACGGTATAGTGATGCAGGGAAGCGCACTGTTTGACCAGTATGTGACCAGCTACGAGGTTGTGTACAGCGACAATGGACACCACTTTACTCACGTCAATAAACCTGACAATACACCACAGGTAATTTATATAACTAACCATCACACTGTACCGCAGGGGTAGGCAGAGAGGATAGGCCGCCACACAACTCTGCCTTGGAACGCACTTCTTGTTTCTTTCTCATTCATGTTTAATATCATATCAAGCATACTCTTCTGTTATTCTGACTCTTGACATGACCCGACTAAGGTATTTGATTCTCTTGACCGTTCCATGTCTTCCTCGGGCATCCCCTACTTTATTTACCATTAACTTCCGCATCATATATTCTTCTTACACTCATTTCTTCAATAGTTTTTGTGACCAGATACGGATGACCAGATAATTCCCAAAGTTCCTCTTCCCCATCTTCCTCCCCTTTCCCCTTCTTTCAGCCCCACAACATTACCCAAATTAGAGAAACCACTGTCTCCGAGCAGTTGGAACTCTTATGCTAATCACTATATCATCGATTACTACTATACTAGTTATTGTGAAAAATGACAGGATTTAATTTGACTTGCATAGTTCCACTTTTAAAAATGGCTTGCAAAGTAAGCCAAATAAAACATATTATATTTAATTTGATAATAATACATCCATCAGTTTCAATTTTTAAAAGTTTGCGTTCATCTGTATGTACTAATAAAGGAAATTATCTTTAAAATTTATTCATATTATCTTCTGTAGGTGTTCCGAGGTCCCATGGACAACACGACCCCTATAAAGCAGATGTTCTTTGTGCCATTCGAGGCGCAGTACATTCGAGTGCTCCCCAAGACTTGGCATGACATCATCGCCATCCGCATGGAGCTCATTGGCTGCAGCGATGTGACCACTACTGAGGAAGAGAAGACTACCACCCCCACCTATACTAAGAAGACAACCTTGTCTACAATTACCTCAACGGTTAAGGTATATCATCAATACAATGGGGGTACTATACAGGGCCCGCAGACCGCAGATAGTACAGAACTGCTGACCCTGTACAAATCGCAAGTCTGCCTCACTATTGTATTTGTCAGTCATCAAAATGCTTTAATAAAATCCTTGACTTTGTATAAAAAAGGGTGGTCTATTTGATAGATTCCCCTATCTGAACAAACAGATTTCAATCTTTATAGCACAGACTTCAGGTGGGAATGCTGTCTTTGTTCTCCAGGTATGCAATGGAAGATGCTCCAAGGAATTAGCGTCATTGATCCCTTCAGCACCAGTGCAAAGGTGGAAAAAATGAAAAACGTGCACCCAACATTTGTACCTACACATAGTTGACATTATTTGTCACATGATTACCGGTTGTTTCTACGACTCGTTCTTGAGTTTAATAGCTTGACTATGTAACGATTTGTCGGACTCCGCCTTTTCTTCTCACTACAGAGTACTACGGGTCTCTTCTAGGCCCATGCTTGCTCCTTCCTCTCCTCAAAAACTCCCCACACAGCATCCCGAAAGATGGTATTGGTCCTGAGAGAATTTCAGGGCCTCTTGTGTGGAGTTAATGTAAAAAAAAAGTTTTTAATAGGATCAGAACCATTGTGCACTTTGGGTCCATCAGACCAGGATTCCTCTATGATTTGCCACCTTTTTATCTCAGTATTTCATTGTCTCATCTGATATCCAATAGAATATTCATGTTCAATGTTCTAACCTGACCTAGAGATGTTTTGTAATCATAAACCTAAAATATTTAATCTAACCTAAAGTTTTTTTAAAAGATTCCAGATACATAATAAAATGTAAATAATCAAATAGATGTAATGTTGTTTCCAGCATGTTAAAGAGCCGGAATGTAAGGCACCCCAGAAGCTGATGGCCCTGCCTGTGAAGGATGTGCATGTAAGCTCCAGTAAGGCTGACAGTCCCAAGAAGTTCCTCGCCCTGGATCAGCCCCACGCCTGGCAGCCGCTCACCAACTCACCAAAAGAATGGATTCAGGTGCTCATGCAAACACTAAAGATGGGTTGTTTCACGGAACTTGAACAATTCATCAAATTTCAAAGTTAAGATTCTAGTTCTGTGAAGTTCTATTCATCATGGGCCGGTTGTTTCACAGTACTAGTACCTATTTATCTCTGCTGTGTTGTGAGAAGACCGCTAGTGTGCCAAGAAATCAGTAGTGGATTTCTGACATGTCGTCAAAATGAAATGTCAAAAAAAAATTATAGTTAATGACTTAACTAAGATTTTTTTAAACTAATGAGACCTTTGCCTTTACGGAAATAGCTTTATCTTAAACTCCTATCATAATGTTTCATTGAAATAATGAAAGAAAACCTTCTCCTCTTGTAAAATTTTTGAAATAGTCGTTTGGACAATTAAGAACTAAGGCGATGATGTATACCCATCACATACCGGCAATTCCGATTTTCAAATATAATGTAATGTTGAAATGTAAGTCATTGAACTTTTTTATTTTACAGGAGAGCCCCAAATAACTTATTTTTACTGTGAAGAATGCTTATTTAGCTGGAAAATATAATGGCACTACTGGAAAAAAAATATCTACATTCTTTTCTAAGTTTTCATGAATCACCTCCCAAAGCTTTGCGGTATGAGTGTGGAACGCAGTGTGTACAATTTTATATAAATATATAAACACATTATCTGGTAAAATTTACAAAAACATCATTTGGCAAATATCAAGTAAGTTATTACGAATAATGAATTATTAGGTCGTGAGAGCCTGGCATTCCAAGGATTGAGGTGATGTGAAGAAATTTTATAATTAAATTTTTCTTCTGATGTCTTATCCTGTCGGAGGTTGGCTATCATCAGGGCAATCTTTACCCTGCAGGCTGCAGCTCAAAACAATGATGGTGATCACTGATCTAGGTCTGCTTTATTGCTAGATATAGAAGATACCAGGTATATATAACAGGTCGAAGCTGAGTCCTAAATAAATTTACCCAAGGAATGACAAAGTATGATTCACCTTGTACTAACATATTCATAAATTATTTCAGTTTGACTTTGGCGAAGTCCAGAACATAACCGGAGTGACAACTAAGGGTGGCCCAGACGGCTGGGTGTCTGCCTACAACGTGAAATATTCCCCTGACGGAGAAAGCTGGAGCCCCATCGTGGACAGTGACAGGGAAATCCTCATGTTCCCGGCCAACTATGATCACGACACCCCCGTCACCAACAGCTTCGAGTTTCCCGTACACGCCCGCTACCTGAAGATCATGCCAGCCAAGTGGAGCAACAATATCAATATTCGAGCGGAGCCACAAGGTTGTCACGAACCTCACACAGGTTAGTGCTGCAGTTTATGTTGCAGCTCTTATTTTTATAAACCCTGTACTTAACTCTTTAAACTGTTAGAATAATTCCGTCATAGCGTTACCGCTATTATTTTCCTGAATCAATGACCTAACTACAAAAAACTTCATCGAGTTAGTTGACGATTCGACGATACGACGTTTTGTCAATCAAAATTACGGAGACTATTTAACCTTCGCTTCAAACCAAATGTTGTTTCAAAAACTTCTTCAGAGATGGCAGTAATACGAAAAAGTTGAAAACGTCAATAGATACGATGCATACTTGCCGATACATAAATTTGCGATGACAATGCTTGCGATCTGCAGTTTAAGTGTTAAGTCCGCTGACCCTGGAGCCTTTGGTCTTATTGCTATAAATCTGAACAATTCAACTCTTATAAGATGTTGTTGAAAATTCTAATTCTGAGTTTATTTGTGTACGAATTATTTTTTAGCTCAATCTAAGAGCCTAATATATAATATTTTTATTTATCATTGGCTATGAGAGATACTAGTGAAGTATGACAGCTAGTTCTAGATCCTTTATACCATAGATTCTCAACCTTTTTTTGCCCACCGCCCCCTTTGACAATATTTTTTTTTCTGGCGCCCCCCAACTGCTTTTACAAACCATCTTGGGGGGAGGGGGGGGGGCGATGGGTTATGGCTCCTATCCTATTTCTGAGAAGAAGATTGTTAATTAAAACGCGTACTTAATTATATAGAAAAGTATTTTTATTAACATAGAAACGTTGCTACAGCACTGAATCCACGTTCAGCTAAATAGGACGATGGGAATGCTATTAAAAATCGTTGAACTATCGACCATAATCCTGGGTACAGTTTCGAAATTGGCTTCTGCAGCCAAAACTCTTGGTAGCCATTCTTAAATTTAATTCTGAATGTAACGGAATCTATCAGTTCAATTTTTTATTCACTTCCTGAACTCTCGAATGAATTTTCGCAAACGTGATAAAAATGATTAAAATAGACACAATAACAAAAATTACCCATTAAAACTTACTTTGCTTTGTTAGTATGTGATTAGAGTGTTTTGTTTGTCTTTTTTAGACCATAATTTTTACTTGCCAGCGCCCCCCTGTGCCATCTCAACGCCCCCCAATTGTCTCTGGATCTTCTACCGCCCCCCTGAAGGTCTCAAACGCCCCCAAGGGGGCGTTATCGCCCACGTTGAGAACCTATGCTTTATACTAAAGTACAGTAGATTTTCACAGAAATATATAAATTTAAAAAGAAACTTCGTAGCTATGCTTTGACTTTAAAACTTAAGTTATGATTAGAATGTGTTCATTTATCACAAAAGTTAGACAAGTACAAAAGGTAAAAATATAAAATAGGTAAATAAAAGTCAATACCGGCGTAATACCCCCAAAAAAGTCACTATAATACTTGTGACTCTGAAAAGTTTGATTTATAATAGGTAAGTACCTACACAAGGTAAAAATAAAAAATAGGTAAAAAAGTTTATACCGGCTAATTATAAAAAAGTTAATAACACTTTTCACTGTGAAACTTTCAAATCATGTCTAATACTTAGGTACATAATTTATTACCACCGTTTTTGTGAAATATCATCGCCTTGAGTGCGCTTATTTTGTAATAGTGTTGTATAAAGATGTTTATTTTTACAAAGATGTATAAATTTATTTCTAGTGGAGTTCGAGCAAATGCCCGAGTTCACGATAGGGCCGGAGGTGGAAACAGAGTCGGGGTGCCCCCTGTGCCCCGGCGTGGAGCTCCCACTCGAGGGCTGCTCCTGCGAAGAGCCCTCCATGTTCGACGGGGTGCAATGCGGACCCCAGGCCAAGTGCCCATGTGTAGTGGGGCATATTCCGTAAGACAAATCATTGTTAATACATATTCCTTTGCAACCGTGAGACTGTGTCTATTATAAAATCCATGAGAGAGCAAGATAGACGGGACCATAAAAGAGTGTGACCGTTTATCCAATGCCTCTTTTCATTGCCTGTTACTCGAAATTATTAATAATTATTCATTAGTGTTAATTATGGTCTATCGACTATTAATCTACTACCTTAATCTTCAGTATGGTATTATTAGAAAATCATTAAAGTAGTCCCAGATAAAGTTTGTGCGTACGTCATCGATGATCGTCCACTTCCTTCTCACAAGTCTTGTATGAAAACAAATTAGATGATGACATCACGTACGACCTGGGTTACTTTACAAATGGTCATATATTAAGCAGAATATTTTATATGTTCTGATGATTCAGGTTGTAAAACTCCTTCACAATGGGCATGATGTATTTTTGTTAGTCTAAAAGAAATACTCCTTGTAATGATGATGAGTGTATTGGATAGCCAGGAGGCTATTATTCGACCTTGAGCCAGCCTTATATGCCTATTTCATACTGAAGAACTAGCAATCTACTTTACCGACTAGTTACTAACTCTGTCACCAGAGCCATTTATGAACTAAGATATCAAATGTAACATTATCTTTGATTTAACATAAATCATTTATCTTTATTCTTGACAGATACGCAATAGGCGCCACCTATTTAACGGAAGGATGTGAGACCTGCACTTGTACACTTGGTGGTCAACCGACTTGTGAGAAAAAGATCTGCCCCAAATGTAAAAATGTAAGTTGTTTTATATTTATTTAGTTGAATAAACCTCTGTACAACTTCTGACCTAGTTGCGGTTGAGTATCTTAAATTAAGGACTTCACCCATCCCAGTATTATGTCCAGTTATTATTAAAAATATTATCAAAAATACTAATTTCAGTTTTCTGTTTGTTCGATATAATAGCCGGTTCACACGGTTCAACATTTGTTGATCAACTCGACAATTGAAAGCTAATTGACAAGTGTGAACACTTTTTCAACAAAGTTGATCAAGTTTTTTGTTGACTAGCTAAAGTTGAAAGCCCGTCTACTTTTAACGTTCAAGTATGACCATCGCCATCTTGGTATGACTCATCGATCAAGTTTCATAGAGAATCGACGAGTATGAACACATGTTTCCACTCGCTTTGAGTTTTTTCGCGGGCAAAAGTAGACGTCAAACGTGTTACCTTGTTTCTACCGTCATGGAATTCGTAACGAAAAAATATCTGAAATGGTCGGATGATTTGATGTTCAGGTTTTTGGATCTGTACCAAAGCCATCCCTGTCTTTGGGATCAAAAGAAAGAAGTATACAAAAGTAGAAATGCCCGTGATACTGCGATAAATAATATTATTTTTAAAATGGGTATTGTGAACTGACGCCGACCGACGTAAAAAATAAAATAAAAACTATTAGAACGATGTACAAGAAGGAACTAGGATTAATAAATAAATCAATAAAATAAATTTTGGCAAGCAGCTCATCAAATTGTTTTTCTGTCATCCTCAAGTGATTTCTATATCCTTCGGAGTCTTCTAGGGCAATATCTTTCAGTGTTGGATGCGCCTTATTCACTCCTTCTCATGATCCATTTTCTCGCCCAAATATGACGTTTTTTATGCTTTTTCATAATCTCGAGCTCATCTCGCAGAACATCAGAGAGACGCACGCACTGACAATTTCAGTTGACGCCATCTTGAATGTCAAATTCGATTCTACTTAAATTGAAACGTGTGAACATAATCTCATTCAACTTTTAACGTTCAATAAAAGTGGATCAACAAAAATCGAAACGTCTGAACGTGCCTTAACTCTGGTTTGATAACTCAAATTTGCTTTGATTTTAAGGGTCATTTTCAATGTGAATACTGCAAAAGAGTTCCAACTACTCCAAATCATCTGGAGCCGGTGAGACTATGGCATCCACAAGTAGGGTATGTTGTGGGGCTGATGGTAGTGGGGAGGGGAAGGGGATGGAGAAGAGAAACTTGGCGAAGTATCTGACTATTCATATCTGGTTACTAAACAAGGCTAAAGCCATTTCAAGTAACTTTTGTGTCTTCCAATCTTCCAACTCAAGTGTCTTCCAATCTTCCAACGTGGCGCAAATATACTATTTATTGTTTTAAATGAATAATTTGTGAAATAATACAACTATATCAATTAAAATTTATTTGCTACGTTCGGATTGCTTTGAATTCAGACAAGCGATAAAGTACCTACCTGTAATATAATATTTTAACAGAAAATTATTTTAATTGTCGTTTTCAAAATTGGAAATTCAAGATTTGGCAAGAATTCAGAATATCCAGAAATTTCCCCTGTACCCAAAGTTAGGTCAATTTTCCCTGACTTCAATTGAAATTAATCAGACATCTTGCAATATTCAAATTCTTAAACTTGAATTAATGTTTTTTTTACATGAGCACCACACAGTTGCGTCGTATTTGGGGATGCTGTGTGGAGGTTTTTTTTAGGGAAAGGAAGGAGAGGAGAGTTCTGGGAAGGAAAAGGGATAGGTAGGAATCTGGGGTTAAGTGTGTCCTGGTCATCCACCTCCAAGACCTAGACAAACCTCACCTCATGAATCCGGGCACCCCTGCTAAATCACCAAACGTAGCGAACCACTTCAACACATAATCAATTGCATTGACTTGTCTATAGACCTAGGAATTAAAAGGTCTTATCAGTTCTACCACTGTGCCTCTAGCATGGTGGTCGAAAAATCCTCAAATTATGTAATTACAAAGCAATAAATAAAGAAAAAAAATTTAAAGTTTTCTTTCGGTATAAATCACTCTTCTAGGAATTTTCTGTTAACTTGAACCAATAACATTGTATAATAAATTATTTGCAGGGTCAAGTGCCGAAGCTAAGTAATATCTGCCACTGCAGCTGTGCACCGTGTCCCACTGGCACCAGGCTGTGCCCCACGAGTGAGGTGTGCATCCCGGAGGAGTCCTGGTGCGATGGACAAATGGACTGCCCTGATGACGAATTGGACTGCGAGGTCCCCACCACTGTGGTCCCCACAACAACTGTTGCTGAAGGTAAATTATCACAAATCATTTACCATATTCGGTACACATGACCATTTACAAATTGAACAGTTAATTTTGCATGTGGCCAAAGAAAGAACAAACAAACAGAAGAACTAATTTTTTTATCCTTAAAGTCCACACTAGCGATACCATTGACTATGAGACGAGAGCGTAAATTAAGCTTGTCAAAATATTGCCAAATTTATACCATAGAAATCCAATGTTTTCCCTCCATTTGGTTTTGCATCCTTTGTAAATTTTGTTGCCACTATAAAAAAAAAAAGTACTTTACAAATGGTAGGTAAGTACTTAATTTCAGTTTGAATTTGTACATTACAGTTTTTGTTTCAATAGAAACAAGAGAACTTTACTTTAACTGATGACGATACCTAACATGTAAGCTAATTTCACCCCTGTTATTTATTATATTCCAGTAATCGAGACCCAATGTCCCGTGGCCACGTGTCCAAAGGGCTACAAGGTGGTGGAGAAGAAGTCCAGTAGTGGGAGCAAGCAGAATCTGGAACTGACTAATGATGGCCAGGTGACTTCGGACTCCCTATTTGCTCAGCCCACCAAGTCGGGCAGGAAAGGGTACCAGCGCTACTTCAAGGGAGGTACCAAGGGAGGATCAAACCCAAGCGGAGGTATGGAAATCTATAATTTCTAGTAGGTTTTATTTTGTTTTCTTTGTATGTTTTCTTTGTTTGTTTTCTTTGTATGTTTTACTCTGACAAGAGCTTATTAACCCCTCCTTCTCCATGGTCGAGGGGTAAGGCTTTCGACTACCAATCAAATTTTATTTGATTAATTCGTTTTATTTCACAATTAATTAATTTGAAATAATATATATTATATTTGGAGCATGTTCCAGAGTAAAAGATACTCTCAGTATCGCCCTGGTGTAAGCCCAGTAAGCCCAACATTCAGTATTGAATCGTTGCTTGAAACGGCTTTAGCCGTGTTTGGTGATCAGACTTGAAGAGCAGGTACTTCCCCACCTTCCTCTTCCCCATCTCCTCCCCCTTCCCACTATCTTCAGCCTCACATCATATCCTAATTGGGGATGCCATGGTCTCACTAGCTCCAGAAAGACTCTTATGTAGTATTCACATTAAATAAATAAAAAAAATCTCTATATGATTACCATGTTATTTCGGTTCAATGACAACTCAGAATCTTCCAATTTCAACACCACTTTGAAAGGTCATTAAATGATTTTTTTTTTAAATTGAAAAATTGTCCATAATGCACCTAAATTTGATGTATTTTCTCACACCGAGTTTCGAAAAAATTATTACCTGATTTTCATATTCCTAGGAATCAAGACATCGGGATACCGCCCGGCCAAGGCTCCCCTGCAGCGTCAGGTCCTGGCACGCCCTGTGAATGCGGAGCTCCCCGCCAAGAAGGAGTGCGTGCAGTGGCGTTGTGTGTCCTCGCGCCCCCCGCCCTCGCTCATCCCCAAGGATGGCCCCAAACCCACGCTGCCCCCCTGCCCTGCCCCCAAGTGCCCCCCTGAGTATATCATCAGTATGGACAATGAAGAACTTGATGAATACGACTGTCCCAAGTAAGGAAAAGTAACATGTATATAATATCTTAACAGTAACGTGTTGATAAAACATTAACACTAAACATTAACTTGATAAAATAATGAATTTGATTAGGTTTTTTTATCCTTCACTTTTTCATATGTGTTCTGTTTTGTCAAAGAACCATCAGAGATTGACATGGTTAACTTTATATACAGTGGAAACTAACACACTACAGTGTTCTCTCACTAACTGTCCGGCAGCGGATTACAGAGAAATTGCTTTATTATTTATTTTTTTTAAATCAACCCTGGTGACACCACTGACTGCAAAGTTAAGAATGTCAAGCTGTAAACTCATTAAACTAATTAAATATTTTAATATATGTAACGATTTGGAATACATTAAGTTTACTAAAATAATAAATAGTTTTTATAGCCGTGGTGTTTTTTTTGTTTTTATAACTTTTTTTCTAAACCTAAAATTATTGACCAAAATACAGGATGTAATAGCAATTACCCGAAGGATTTTGACCACCGATTCCTGAACATATTTGGAGTTAAAAAATGTACTTATCATTTTGCAGTCCGATGACACATTTTTCCGATTAAAAACATTAAAAATATTATTCCGTCATACTTTGCAACTGAGTAGCGGGGCATAGCATAGCGGCGGGCCAAGTGAAAATCATTCCCTCTTGTTCCAGCAGAATTGTAAAACACAAAACAGTGTGCGTATACATGATTCCGACATGTAAGGGTGGGAACAGTGACGATTTGTGATTGAAATTTTTTTTTTTGTTTTAAATAGAAAAAATATACCATCGGACAGCAAAACGACTTGTACATTTTTACTCCAAATATGCTCAGGAATCAGTGGTTAAAATCCTTCGGGTAGGTGCTGTTACATCTTGTATATCAGTTTTTTGTACGAAAATCGCCTTTGCTAAGCCTCCACCATGAGAACTCAAATTCTTGTAAAATAATCTCAGATTCAAAATAATTAAAGGTCTAAACTTTAACTTGAAAATGCAGCTCTGTTAACTTAACATACTCTTAAATACATTTTTCTGTCGATATTCATACGTTTATTTTTAAATTATATCCCTTTAATAACTTAAATTGCACATCTTAACATTTCCCAGCTACTTCGGAGAGTCGACTGAATTAATTAACCAATAAAGAATAGATTTTTGTAGCAGCAATAATTTTTTTAGATATTAATCTCGCTGTCCTTTTAACAGATATTCTTGCTCCCCCCCCGCCCGCCGTGACGCGGTGTGCAATGTTACCTGTCGCATATTTAACACATTTGACGGCACGGAGTTCCAGTACGACATCTGTAATCACATCCTGGCTAGAGATGCTGACATGAACACCTGGGATGTTACTCGTAAGTTACTTATAATCTGGCAAACACCTGTAATCAAACTTTATACAAAAAATGGATATTAATTAGTTATTTATATGTCGAGTTGATTAGCTTATTACACTACAAATTACGGTCGTGATAGACTCTTTCAGAAGGATTAACCTAACTTCTTTTGGAAGGTTTGTTTTTACACAAAGAAGGTAATCTAGCAGTTTTCTCAGTCCCTATGGCACCGAATCAACTGAAAGTGTGAATTCTTATTTAAAAGCATGATCAATATAAAAAAAATTATAATATAGAAGCATGACGTGTTACCATTGTTAAAACAATGCTAACTTCTTTTGGAAGGTTTATTTACATATATAAGGCATGCGGATTGTGACTAAATATAAGTTTTTTATAATGGTTATTGACTTTTAAAATTTTCTCACATATCTGTATATATGTATACCTTAGAACAGCGGTTTTCAACCTGTGGTACACGTACCCCTTGGGGTACGTAATATCATTGCACGAATGTAGGTTTTAAAAGTCAGCTCAACCTTATTGAAAACCTTCCTTCAACCTTCGTTGAAAAAAAAGACGTGGAACAAAATTTGTTCAATTTCGCATGTAGAATCACCAGTTAAAAATGTCCGAAGTTGTGATACACTCTGTATAAAATTATACTTGTGATTGTGAGACTTGATTGTTAAATTTATGTAATAATGAGAGTATTCAAAAATTACAAATGAAACATGTCTCAAGATAGATAGAGGGTATGGGGTACAACAATTTTGTAGTAAGAGTCAAGGGGTACCCAGGCTCAAAAAGGTTGAAAACCGCTGCCTTAGAATATTGAATATATTTACATAATCTCAAAAACCCTTCAAGATATTTTTTAAAATTTGTTGCATTTAAAGCCGCATTCAGACAGCAGCTTTTCTTGTGACAATAGATATACTTTTTTGGTGAATAAATAAACAACAAAAATGTTGCTTGTGTAACTTTTTGTTACTGTAAAAAGTGACACTTTTACCCTGTTTGAAAAAGATCTTTATCTCTTAAGTTACTGTGTTGATTGAATATTTACATTGTTTCATAAAATGATACACAAATGGTACTTTAATTGGCATGTTTGGTCATTGGAACTTGTCAAAGTAAACCTGTTGATTTTACCCAGTAGAGTTTATTTTGCAAACAAAAACTTTTTTTTTCTTACATGAGCTCCACACTCCACTCCTATGTCATCTTTGTGGATGCTCTGTGTGGAGGGTTTTTTTTAAGGAAAGGAAGTAGAGGAGAGTTCTGGGAAGGAAAAGGGTTTAAGGAGTGGGTAGGAATCTGGGGTTCATTGTGTCCTGGTCATCCGCCTCCAAGACCTAGACATACCTCACCCCATGAACCCGGGCACCCCTGCTAAATCACCAAACGTAGCGAACCACTTGGGGTGACCTATGGCAGAGGTTTTGGCTTTCCTATAAAGGTTCCCGGGGCGGCGGTACCCATTCCCACCTCCCAAATTGAATTAAAACTAGTATCAAACAAAGCGGACAAAGTTAGCTTGAGTATAACATTGATGAATGTTCTGTTATTCGTAATACTGACAAAATAATATATCAATAAATTTCTAATATTACTTAAGATCTATATATATAATTTTTTTTCAGATATAACAAAGTTACCATTTTAGAAAATAGTGAAGTAAGGCACTTTTATGGAATATCTGAATAAGCCCACAACCCCTACTTGTTGTCTTCAATTTTTTTTATTTTAAATTGTGTGTTTTGTTTTAGTTCAAAAGAACTGTTCCAAGGATGTGTGCGTGAATGAGATGGTCATATCCCAAGGACAGGACCAGGTGAGGTTCCGCCCCGACCTGACGGTGGAGTACAACGGATACATGTACACCGTGGACCAGACGAGGAAGATCGGCTTCCAAACGCAGACCTTCGCCATCTCGAGACTCGGCGAAACCCTGTTCTACATTTCTACCAAGTATGGATTCTGGGTGACCTACGATAACAAGAAGAACATCAGGATTGGGGTGAGTCAATTTAATCATTTTGTATGTTCAATTTAGTCAATTTATTTATTTCTCTAATCCAGCAATTAATACCATAATGTTTATTAACACACTACCTCCATGTGCTGGCTACAAACGGTCCTGTCTCTAATATTCAAAAAGCTGAGCTGAAAACTGTTGAAATTTTCTTTACAAACAAGTGTAGTGCACTTTCTGCATACAGTTTTCCCCTACAATATTTACTTGGAAACAATAATATTCTGTAGTTGTATTCATAATCCACTTGTTGTTTATCGCCACAAGAAAGCGATTCCGCAGTAACCACCACTACCTACGAACACCCTTCTTTACGTAATTTTGTAGGAAACTTTGTTCTCCGTTGATTTGTCTATGATTCTATTACCATTGGTCTCAACTTATTTATACCTACTGGAGCATTTTTGGCTACATTTTGGCCAATTTGGAAACACCCACGAGCATTCGCTTGCCAAAATGCAGCCAATTTGATATTTTAAAAGGTTGGAATTATTTCAAAATTTTCTGCATGTTGGAATCTTCAATTAATCATAAAGCTAAGCTAGTAGTTTCCGACTTTAACAAGAGATGTCTCGCATCTCTTCTGAATTATTTGTTATCAACATTTCGCAAACTGAAATTATTGAAATATTTTTTCTTACAAATCATTGATCGTGTGTTTACATAAAAATGCAACTTCGCATTGCAAATTTATACCTGTGATTTTCAATTACATCGTAGACAACACATATAAGTTACGATATTTAATATCGCGTGTAGGCAATAGCTCTTGACGGCCGGCGTAGTGCAGCGGTAAGGCTCTTGACTCGCACACCGAAGGTCGCAGGATCGAATGCCGGCGTGGCAAATAAATTTTATTTGATTAATTTGTGTTATTTCACAATTTATTCATTTAAAATAATATACATATAGCATATTTGCGGTACGTTCCAGAGTGGAAGATACTCTTAGTATCGCCCTGGTGTAAGACCACCATTCAGAATTGAAACGTTGCTTGAAATGGCATTAGCCGTCTTTAGTGACCAGATCTGAATAGCCAGGTACTTCCCCACCTTCCTCTTCCCTATCTCCTTCCCCTCCCCACTACCTTCTGCCTCACAACATACCCCAATTGGGGATGCCATAGTCTCACTGACTCTCTAACATTATAAGCAGTTTTTATGTCTCCATATTAAAATTCAGAGGTATGATTTTTTTGAAAGAGGGCAGGAAATTTCCAAACCGAACCTTTAAAAATTTCCAAACGCTTAAGTTTATGGCGGAACACTCCAGTATCCATTTCCAAACCGAACCTTTAAAAATTTCTCAACGCTTAAATTGTATGGCGGAACACTCCAGTGGCTAATTTGTATAAGTTTTTCAACTTCGTTAACAATATATATTAAAAAAATTACAGCAACTCATCAACGTACTCAATATATTTGATTAAATGAAGACAATATTAGCGAAACTCAATAAAATCTGAAGACAGAAAAATCAGAAAAAGATATTGGTTCCACCAGTGGAACCAATATCTTTTTCTGATTTTTCTGTCTTCAGATTTTATTGAGTTTCGCTAATATTGTCTTCATTTAATTAAATATTATGATTTGAGTTTTTACTCATAAAGTTAAAAATAAAAATTCAATATATTTGTTTCATCGCAAATTCCAGGTTGCTGGCAAGTTGTATGGTCGAGTAGACGGTCTATGTGGTTTCTTCAACGGCGAGCCGTTGGATGACAGAAGGAAGCCTGACGGGTCCCCCGCTAGGTCCACCGAGGAGTTTGGAGACAGCTGGGCCCACACGGATAGCCCCGAGGTCTGCGAAGTCACCGCATGCCCCATCAACCTGCAAAACCAGGCTTGGGATATGTGCAAAGTTATAAGGTAACAAAAATAGTAATTTAATTATGGCTGTTATTTTTTTGTTTGTTTTGTAACCTTCATAATGTTTGAGGGTAGCTTTTTGTTTTCTAAATTTTCGATTTTGCGTTGCACTACCTATTCGTTCTTGGGCTCATGTTTCCGACAGCCTTGCATTGTCCGTCATCACGGTAGATGTGTTTGCATTCTTTATGTTTGGCAAAGACATGATTTTCGATGGAGTAACATTAGTACCCGGACTTTCTTTACTCTGTCACACTTTCCCTTCCTTTAACCCTTGGTAAGCCGACAGCCAATTCTATTTTCATAATAATTTTTTTTTTTTCAAAATGATGTTTTTATAAATTTTACTAGATACCTAATGTGTTTATATCATTTATACAAAATCAACTCATATAAAAACAAGGTTTTTTTAAACTATAATACATCTATTTTTAATATGTAGTGAAACAGTTTAGATTTTTCGCCATGGTCCTTGCACTTATGCACCATCATTCATGTTCCATGGTCCATGCTCCATCTCATGGTCCATGCACCATCATTACATCCAATTTCAGAGAAATGCAAGTATGTGTGTGTGCGTGTGCATGCGCATGTGTGTGCGTGAGTATCGTTGACAACGAGATTATTTGCCAAGTTTCAGCTCGATTGGATGTCATGGGTTAATTTTCACTTCTAAGATTTGCGTTCATTCATTCATTCAAGAAAACAAAATTGAAATTCAAATATATTTATTTAAAAATAGTTTATAATCTGATATTCAAATCATGTTATAATAAAATATCTAAAAAGCATGCATAAATAACATACCTTCAGTTAGTAACTGGATAAAACAGAACATGATGAAATAATAGGTTAGATTAGGTTCTATTCTGTTAGGTTCTGTTCTGTCTTAATTATTGCATTAAGTACAAACAAATATAATCTCCTACAAAACACGGAATCTGAGTAGAACGTCACCATGTATTTAACCATTCCAAAACCAGCTCCGAGATGTTCTCCGGCTGTGCCTCCTCCGTCGACCTGGAGAAGGCCCGCTCCCGCTGCCTAGAAGCCGTGTGCGAGTGCATGCAGAATTCGGGGAGCAAGGAGGACTCCAAGGGCTCTTCAGCGCTCTCCAACAGCAAGAGCAAGAGCTGCTTGTGTGAGGCCTTGCAGACCTTCGTCACGGGCTGCCAGGCTGCTGACCAGACCGTCAATCTGCAGGGATGGAGGACGGAAACCAGTTGCCGTGAGTCAATACAATAATATAATTAATTGATAGAACTGTTTTATAGATAAAAAAAACTACAGTCGTTTTTAATGGACATCTATGTAGAAAGCATGTCTGGAGAAGAGAAATTCTGGAAGATCTATGCATCCAAAAAAGGCAGTCTACTGTCGGCCTGCAGCATATTTTAAGGTGTTTAGGACACGCTACTCGCTAAGCTGAGGACTTCAATCTGGAGAAACTCATCGTGACTGGCAAAGGAGAAGGCAGGATAAGCACTGAAGGTCTCCAATGCGCTGGATTAATCAAGTATCACTGGCGTCTGGTACGTATGTGTCGACAGTTCTCCACACAGCGCAGAACTGCAAGGAGTGGGGGATCACGATTCTCAGTTATGAGAAACTTACCCAAGAAGAAGAAGAAAGAATGCCAGATGATTGAAAATTATGACGACCATGTACTCACTTTCTCCAGTAGAAATTCCTGGAGGCAGACTGAGGAAGAAGAGGATAGACTACATGGAAGAGTATTGGAGCAGGACAGAGGACTGGAGGCAAATGGCGATGGATCGCAGCCAGTGGAAAACATTTGAGGATGTCAAATCCCGGGAATGTAGCGCTGAGATAATGATAATCTTTTATATACATCAGGACAACATTTTAATGTGTACATCACTTTTCAGTAACAGTTTTTATCCTTTTTTTTTACTGATCCTCCAAATTTTTTTTATTATTTTTATTTGTTTTCTTCCACCACTAAAGAAAAACAATAATACGGAATATTCCTTTTTTAGGTTGAGGTTAAATTACGAAAGCTGTTTTATGAAATCATAATTTTAAAGAACATCCCAGGTTTTGAATGGTTTGTTTGGCCAAGCAGGGTTTGTCTAGCGGGTTTGTGTAATTATGATTGATTGTCTATGAAATAAAAACGGTAAATATAAAATGGCGTTACCGCGTAAGCGAATTAATTTAAACAAAATTAAAATGTTGAATGCATATTTTTTGCATGTTTTTGTCTCCCGCGACTTAAATACTCACTTTTCGTGATAATAAAGCTAAATCTAACTGTTTGAATAAAAAATATTCCGTATTAACGAGTAAGCGGTTTAAAAATATCATTTTTTATAATAAATATAAATATGTGTTTGTCCCATCAGCGGCATTGTGCCCCGCTCCATTGGTTCACTATGACTGCTTCAGACGGCGCTGCGAGCTCTCCTGTAGCTCCTTGCAGGAAGACGACCCTTGCCCCACCACCCCGGGAGTCTGCTTCTCGGGCTGCTTCTGTCCAGAGGGAATGGTCCGCAAGGGAGAGAACTGTGTCCCTCCCACAGAGTGCCGAGACTGTAAGTTCTAAAAAATTAGATGACATCAATACATGAAAATGATTACATGATGAAAAAAAAAATACTTCTTCGTAATATAATAAATGAAAAATGTTGATTACTGTCAAATTTACATCTTAGAAAACCAATGTTTCCTTCTTTTGTTTTGTGTTGTCGTCCATTTCAAATGATGTTGCTATTATCAAAATTGAAAATTAAAAAAAAAAAATTAATAAGCTCGGTATTCACTCATCTATTTTTTTTTTAAATATTTATTTATTAATCAAACTGATGTCAAGAAGTACTTACTTATCCTTTCGTAATTTTTGACAAAGATTATTTTATCAAAAAAAAAAACAAACCTGTATAAATGGTTTTTTTCTATATATTTTAATTTCTAGGTGTCTGTGATGGGTTTGGAAAGCCCCAGTTTGTAACTTATGATAGACGCAACTTCACATTTAACGGCAACTGTACGTACATTGCATCTAGGGACATATTATCCGACGATGGGAAGCACGCCTTCCAAGTGTACGTTACGAATGGGGAGTGTCCTAATAATCCTGATGCTATTTGTACCGTGGCATTGCACATTGTCTTTGAAAACCACACCTTACACATACAGAAGAATGGTGATGAGGTATGTTTCTACAATAATATATCAATAATATTTAAAAAGAATATACTTTTCCTTTTGTTGATGTATATATTTATTGTTCTTGAATTTTCAGCTAATTACAATTGTAGATGGCATGAAGGTCCAACACTACCCAGTCCTCAGTAAATGGCTTCATCTTCAAGAGATCTCTGGCAATGACATCACGCTGTTGATTCCTTCCGTTCAGCTTGAGGTAAATTTATTACTAAAAATAATAACTTCCGCATCTATCTATCTTCAGAAATATTGTCTTTGTAAGTACAATACCGCGTATGAGTCAATCATTTCAAAATACTTCTTTTGGCACAATCTGCATTGATCAATAAATCAGAATTGACGGCCTCCATAGTCTAGGGATAAGGCTCTTGACTCGTAATCCGAAGGTTATTTAATGAAAAGTCACCCTTTAACCCTTTTATTCATCATCAGGTGGCCTCCATTTTCCACAACATGGCCTTCACGATCAAGGTACCCTCCATGCTGTATGGTGGAAAGATGGAGGGGCTGTGCGGCAACTGCGACGGAGATGAGGACAACGACCTCGGCCAGTCAGACGAGGAGATTCGGAAGTTCGGACTCGGCTGGAGAGCACCCCGAACAGAGCTGGAGCTGCTGGACATCCAGGAGGACAACTGCGTGGAGAAGCCAAAGGATGAATGCTGGCCGCTACCACCTGATCAAGACCCGTGCTTTAAGATCATGGATGATATGAAATTCGGAAAGGTAATTATCGAAACCAAAGATTCTGTTAGGCAAACTATATTACGTTACATAATTATCTAATAAGACTAGACAAATCTCTTTCTACAGTTTATGTAGGTATTGCATTGCTTTTGGAAAAGATAGAAGCAATTTTATTTGTCACCCAAATTTACTATTCAAAACATTTGTCTGATTAATTTCTTTCTTCTTTCTTCACTTTTCAATAGTATGCATGTAATTGGGGATTGTGTTTTTTCTTCTTCTAGTGCCATCCAGTTGTGGATCCCATTCCCTTCCTGGCCTCTTGTCAGCAAGACCTGTGTTCCACCCATAAGCAACTAGGCCTGTGTGTCAGTTTGGAAGCATACGCCCGACAGTGTGAGAGAGCTGGCATCTGTCTCGATTGGAGAAGAGAGGACTTCTGTCCTTACAAATGGTAATTTCATTAATCACAAACATATTCTAAAATTGTATTTTGTATAATTTCAATTTGGGAAGCGGATATGGGTACCGCTGCTGTGGGAACCATTTGTTGGATGACCAATGCCACAGGTCACTCCAAGTGGTTAGTACGTTTGGTGACTTAGCAGAGGTGTCTGGGTTCATGGGGTGAGATTTATCTGGGTCTTGCCGGCGGATGCGTCTGTTGAAGGGGGCATTGTGACCTCTTCAGCCAGACTCCAGATGACATAAACCCTTAGGGAAATTATTCTTCTCAGGGCCTCCTGTGTGGAGCTAATGTTAAAATTGATGAAAAAATCCATAATTATTTAGTGTATCGACGTTGATACTGAAGTTTATAATAATCAATGTACATAATTTTTTATCCAATTTCTAGTGAAAATGACTTGACTTATCAATCATGCGGGTTGGGCTGTCAGATAACTTGTGAAAACTACGAGAAATATACCAAGAAACCTTCCTCCTGTCATCTGCCCAAATCAGAAGGTTGCTTTTGCCCCGAGGGAAAGGTACGTAATATGTTCATTTGTCTAAATAATTACAATTCAAAATTTATCTTTTTAAAAACTTCATTAATAATGTATTTCTAATAACTCCCAACAGGTGGCAGTGAACAACACTTGCATCAAGCACAGCAAGTGCTTCCCTTGTGACTCTGCAGGTCACTATGTGGGCGATACATGGCAGTTAGATGAGTGCACCTCGTGTTCGTGCGGGAAGAAGGGGGGAGTGACGTGCGTGGAGCGCTCATGTGCCCAGGCCTCATCGTGCACTCCCGGCCTGGTTGCTCAGCAAATTGCCAAGCCCGCTGGACAGTGCTGCCCTGAATTTATTTGCAGTGAGTAACAATACCTCACATTTTTTACCGTTCGGTTTGCAATCTACATTATTAAAATGATTTCTTCCTTATACTATCTACCTACCTTGTTATTATGTCTCAAAGGGGTTTTCGGCATGTTCTATATTTTTGTTGATTTTTTTACAATTGCAGTTGCAGTACCGACCGACATGCCACATTGTGACGAACCTGTTAAAATGGAATGCGGATTTGGACAAATTCTGAAGTTGGAAACTGTGGCTACCAGGTGTCCCACATTTGTTTGCCGTGAGTATAATAACTACATAATAATAATATGTATTTGTGCGTAATTTTATTGTGCATTACATTATGCGTACCTATGTATGTACCTATGGTAAAACCCATATGCAAATAAGGTTCACAAATAAGAAGTTTAGTTTTGCGGTCCCTCCAAGCCTGAAAACATGAATAGCCCGATTTAGGCATCCCACATGAGGTTTTCTAACCACTGGAGCGAACATGCGAAATAAATAATTTTCCTCGATTGCTCGAAATTTCCCAGATCATTTTAAATTTTTTTCACCAACATTAAAAAAATCATACCTTTGAATTTTAACATATTATTTTTTAATATGTTAAAATTTACACTTTACAAATACAAGACAAAAAGTACCGATAAACTACTTTTTAGCAGTTTGTCTAACGTGTTCTTTACGTTAAAGATCTTATTATAGTGATTTAATAGTTACATTTTTACAATTATATAAAATAAAAATAAATTTTTGAAAACATATAGGGGAGAGTAGGGTATATCGTACCACTTTGCTCTTAACTCTTAATACAGTATGATGGAATTGGATTAGAGAAGTGGAATTAGGTTCAAATGAAAGCCTGTTTTATTGGGTACCATGTATATTTAAATCATATTTTTCATGCATCTGTAAAGTTTTCAAATTAAAGGTTTTATAAAAAATGATTTTCGGTACGATTTGGCCAACCGGTATGGTAAATCGTACCACCGGAACATAAATCGTACCTAGAACATTATGTCAATTTACATTAAAGAAAATATGGTCATTTTTAAGGCATGCATGTGTCGCAAATATCTGGGTTATTGGTGCAAGCTTCATGCACCCATTTATGGCATCGAACACACTGAATCCAGTCTCCTTTGGGTCCGGCCTTGTCAAAATAATTTCCAAAACATAGATGGCACTCGTTTTCTTCATCATCATCATCAATATCTGTGTCCGAATCATCCAAAACGACAATAGTATCAGCATCTTCACTATCGCTACTACTGCAATTTCTAGGCTTCTTTCGTCGACTACACTCTTACCCTTATTGGGTTTTTTGTCTTTTTTTTAATAATCTTTTTTGTTTTTTTCTCAATTTTTAATTTGGGAATTTTGACAGTTGAGCGTCTACGAGCAGCAACTTCTAAATCATTGGTGGCGTTTCATAAAACTGTAAAACCACGATTTACCCGCCATTTTTTTGGTTTTGCTGAAAGTATGTGGAATACAATTCTTCACAGCAACTTGGTAAGATAATTGACGAATATCGCTTATGGTTAAACCAAACAAATGAACCTCAAGTTTTAACAAATGCTCTACAAGTATACTTTCGAGCTGATTTTGAAAAATCGTTGGTCTTCCCCTTTGTAAAACCAAGTTATTTGCAAATACATTCCTGTTTTGCATATGTCTTTTTAATGTAGGTTTAGAAACTATGAACACTCGTGAAGCCTCGTTTGGTCCCATTACGTTGTTCTTGATGGCCGAAATCGCTGCTTCCAAATCTGCTTTAGACCACTGATAATACTTTCTTTTCGACGTCATCTAAAATAAAAAAAAAACTAGAAAACAAGAAAACAACGTATGTTAAATCGTACCGGTACGATTTATCAAACCACTGGCGGTACGATTTAGCGAACTCTGAGTTTCTATGAAATAATGACTGCAGAACGTGTAACAATAGACTTGACAAATGTGATTTTGTAATAGCAAATTATAGAATATAAACATGTTAGCTGAAGATAATTTGAGAAAAAACAAACATACCTTTGAACACGATATCACCTTAGGTAAGACCCAAAAAAATTAGATCAAGATTGTGAAAAAGCAAAAAAACTGTACTGCAAACAAACGCACGATCCAACACTAATTAAAAATGACGTGACAACTATGACACTTCAAAGGGTTCACGGAGTGTTGTCAGGCTTAATAAAAAGTGACCAGTAGCGGAAATAATAAGGTGGTACGATTTATCGACCAGTACGATATACCCTACTCTCCCCTATAACATTTTTAGAATAATATGTCATTGTGAGCAAATTAATTATTTCCGTAAGCCAAGTCTTCAGTAAATTCATCAATTGTTTGTTTTGGGCACAGTTTTTAATTTCAGCAGGTAACATATTTAAACAACTGGGAATCATGTAATTTAACGTTCTTTGTCCATATTTATTTGTATGCTTAGGTACAATTAGCCCTTCATTAAAGTTAAAACGAGCATTATGGTTGTGTTCCAGCCTGTTAATATATAAAGGATTATTTATGTGCTGAAATATAATTTTGTACCACAGAATTGCTCTCACTGAAAGAACTTTGAGACTCTGATAAAAGTATGGAATATTATGCCTTACTTTGTATAAATTTTTTTCAGATAATAATTTAACCAATGAATAAAACATAAAAATGGAAACATAAAAACTTATTATAGTGCTTCATAGCCAATAAATTAACCTGTATTTTACCGTTTATCTCATATTTGTTAGATTTATAAAAAAAATATTAAAAAATCGTTAAGTTTATTACCGCTCGAATCCTGCATGTTTTATCCTTTGAAACTGCCGTGAGGGGTACTTATTCGAGTCAACATAGAATATTCTCGATTTCTGTACGTTGTCTGTGGTATACTTGATAATGAAAGGTGCATATCTATGGAAAATGGATTTAATTTTAACAGTATTAGTTCATTTATGATTTTAACCGTAAACAGCTGATCAAAAATTCGTTGAGAAAAAAATTTAAAAAATTTATTTTTAACATCGTTCTAAAATTAATAGTCGACGAAGTTCGGGATTTGCAACATATATGGTCATAATAGATAAACCATTTCAAAAGCTTAGTTTTAAAATAAATGGCTGGCCATGGAAATGTTTTAAATAATTACAATAAATGTTTTATGAATGGTAGGAAAATGTAGTCCTATTTTTGACCGCTTTCAATCGCAGAAAAATAAAAATGGTTCATTTTTCGACCATAATCGCTCCAGTGGCTGAGGGACCGAAAAAAGATTTTTTTTAAAAACCTTATAAGTGAGTTTCACCGAGTTATGTTATTATGAAATGTCAAGTTAACGAAATCATAAGTCTGCTTGTGAAATTTTATTTTGAGTTTAACTACACTATCAACGCTGAATAATGCCCTTATTCCCATTGAAACCTGAAGTAAAATTATCACAAACAAAATAATTGGAGAATGTAGAATGTAGAATGACTAGAATTTTTTAGTTAACATTAGGTAGTAAAAACATATGATTCTACATAATAAAATTTCAAGCTTATAAAATAACTGGTTTCTCTAATTTCTTTTAAATTTATTACTTTCATCTAACACTACACAGAATGCAAGCCACTGGACGAGTGTGACTCCATTCTCCCGGATAACGAGGTGGAACTCCTGGAGCCGGGCATGGAGCGCGTGGTGGACTCCTCGGGCTGCTGCCCACAGGCTTCGCTAGTCTGTAAGCCTGAAAAGTGCCCCGCCGCCCCCAAGTGCCCCCCGCACCATAAGCCCCGACCCAATCACAAGGACAAGGAGTGCTGCCCCACCTACACCTGCGGTAATTATCACGTTACTAGTTGTTATCTGTGAAAAATCACAGACTGTAACTTGGTTTGCATAGATCCACTATTAAAAATGGCCTGCAAAAGTTAGCCACATAAAATAATATATTATATGTAGGTACCTACTTCGGTTATCGGAATTTTGCAAAGTTTATTTTTTTAATTCATCAGATTTCGAAGTTTATATTCAAGTTCTATTATTATTTAATCTTTGGTCGTGTTTCACAGTACTTGGATAATACCAAAACTTTTTTTAAAAAATTTTCAACCCGTCCTAAGATTGTTTACAATTATTCTCAACCTGTTTTAGCTTTTCAAATAACAAAAAGCAAGATAATTCGTCACAATTTGATTTATGTCAATCTGTAAATAATGTATGTAGTATTTGTTTAACCTTTTGTTTTTATTATTTTTCATAGAACCTCCAACTGATAAGTGTTTGTATGACATGGAATATGAATCCTCTCCTTTGGGAGGAGAAACTAAGAAGCTCGCTGGACAAGTTGAAACTATTCCCAAATCGGTAAGAATTGTATTTAGTCTATTTACTTTCAAAAAAAAGAAAAGGTTTTAAAAAATTCTAATATGACTTTTGAGTTCCAACTTTTTGAATCCATGGTATTTCAACAATATCTTTCTGATATTTTGAATTACGTGTGTTCCAAGGCAAACTGTTGTATTGTTCCAACATTTTTCTGACATTTTTCTATTTATGTTTTCAGATGGGAGCAACGTGGCAGGATGGCCCCTGTCGCTCTTGCATCTGCAAGAAAATCGGAGGTTCCAGTAAGACCACCACTAAAGCCGTCCTAAGGGCCGTGTGCTCAGTTACACAGTGTCCGGCCATCCCAGAGTTAGAGGACTTTGTCACAGAATCTGTTGGAATCCCCTTCACCTGCTGTCCAAAGCCTAAGTACTCTGCTTGCAAATATGACGGAACTGTTTACAAGGTACTCGAATACTTTAACCAATCATTTTTTTTTATTATTTCATAGTCTTTTAAATATTATTTAAACAATAGGTTTTGGATGTAACTAAATATGTTAATTTATTATAGATCGGCGAAGAATGGAAGTCCGACACAAATCCTTGCGTAATTTACAAATGCTCTGAGAAAGAAGATGGCACCTTGGAGAAGAAAACAATTGTAAAACAATGTGATAAGAATTGCCAACAGGTGAATATATACTTTATTCTGTACTCTCCGGAGTGTTCGTACCATATTATATTATTTAGCTGTTAGAGCTAAGAGAGACTGGGCCTGACTGACTGTCTAATCATCTAATGTAATGAATGAAATCGACTGAAATTAAATAAAATTCATACTTACTGCTTGATAATGTTTTTTTTTAAGAAATAATCATACTTGATATTCAGCCAGCGGGAAGCAGCTAAATTAATTTCATCTCCATTGCCTCTCACGCAGGAGCTATCTGAAGTCATTTTAAGGTTTTAGTCCTCAGTGTATTATAACAAGCATGATCCAGAACCGAAATTCATTTGTAAAAATTCCCCATTTATATCTCTATAAATATGTTCAATAAATTTATTTCAATAAGTTTATCTAGGGTAAGGAAGCGCCCGAGTATTTTAACATGTCATAACTGGTCACTCACCCGAGGAACCACCCGACCTCTCACCCTGACCCTACCCGTCCAATTTCTACTGATTTTTTAAAGTTTTAAGTTGAAAAAAAATGTCACCAGAGGCCAAAATTTCATTTTCATTTTTACTCCGAATCATGTCAGAAATCACTGGTTAAAGTAAGTCAAATACGACCCCTAATAATGGGCTTGTTCGCACTGGGAGAGTGGTTTAGTCGAGTTGACTCGCCGAAAAGCTTTCGCATTACAGTCAAGTAGAGTACATTAGTGAGCCGCGCGTTGCAAGATAACGGGCTGCTATGCAACAAAGCAAGTACGCTAATTAAGATGATTATAATGCTTATTTTAGAAGAGGTGAAAGAATAAATTAGTAAGATGAAAATAAATAAACTACAGACACAAAAAGAGATAGACAGAGATAGATAGAGACAGACAGAGAAAAGAGAGGGCAGCAAAAATAAAGAATTTTAGAGTAGCATCTTAGCTCCATCGGCACAACATATCTGCGCGTCTTCTAATGAACTCTACTAAAATGACGGGTTCGCGCATATCAGGGCGAAGGGATGCTTGGTGGGGGGAGCTAATCGCCCGAAAAAATAGAACAAAATGGATTGACTCTACTAAAGAGCTAACTAAACTACTCTACTAAAATTGCGGTGTTTGGATACTTTTAATTACTAATATATTCGCTACTCGACTTAACTACTCTCCCAGTGTGAACGGCTATTAACACCCGTATACATGTAAGAAAGTGCAAATGGCCTTAATGGTCTGCAACATTTGAGATTGATAGGGCCAGTATGTACATGAGACTTATCTATTGTCATCTCACTCTACACTACGTAAACAACTTAGTGTCTTTTTAATCCCAAACTTAAAATCTATTTTTCTGTTTCAGGGCTGGAAGTATACCCCTTCCTCAGATCCTGATATGATTTGTTGTGGACAATGTACTCCCGAAGCCTGCATCGTCAGTGGTTTGGAACGTAAAATCGGAGAAAAATGGACCTCTAAAGATTTCTGCACAGATTACGTCTGCCTCAATAAAAATGGAACTGTGAGTTATAAATCTTCAAGTTTGATAATAATTATGAAAACTGTGCTAATTTTTGGTACTTACAAATATGTTGAGTTTCTTTTTATTCTATGTTAATTTTCCTTCTAGCTCCAAGTGCAGTCCACGGCAGTATCCTGTCCGGCTGTCAGCAAGAACATGAGAGAAGAATTCGAATTAGAAGAGACCCCGGTGGAAGGAAAGTGCTGCAAAAAAGTTAAAGCTGTTGCTTGTAAAGTTGATGGGAAAATATACAAGGTGCGCTTAATACTTACATACATAATTCTATCATTACAATAAATTTGTAATCATCAATGCTTTAGGTTCTTGTTACTCCACATGACGGCATCAGTGGTCCAGGAGTTAGGCACTCGACTAGCAATCCAGAGGTTAGGGTTCAAATGCCGGCATTTGCAAGTAAATTTTATTTGATTAATTTGTGTTATTTAACAATTTATTCATATAAAATAATATGTACACTTTCCATAGTGAAGATACTCTCAGTGCGGTGTAAGACCACCATTCAGAATTTAAACGTTATTTGAAATGACTTTAGCCATGTTTAGTGATCAGAGTAGCCAGATCTGAATAGCCAGGTACTTCCCCACCCTCCCCTTCCCCACCGTCCTCTTCCCCATCTCTTTCCCTCACCGCTATCTTCAACGTAACAATATACCCCATTCGGAGATGCAATGGTCTCACTGGTTCCAGACAGTTGGGACTCTTGTGCAGTATTCACATATGTATTTTTTTTTAAATCTAGCAAGATCAGGAAATTTATGGTAAGTTATATAGAGCATGATCTGCATGCACAGAATTGTTCCACTCAAATAAAGCTGTCATTAAAATAAATAATGTTAGATTAGAATAGTTTTTGTTGCTTAAAAAGATAGAATTCCAAATTTTCACAAACAACTACCCACATCATTATAATAAACTAGATTAAGGTAGGATAGTTTGATGGTTTGTGTTCCGCATGACATTACTATTTTATTTTTTATATTGTATTTTGTTTTCAGATTGGTGATGTTTGGAAATCTGACAGCGACCCTTGTGTCTCATTCACTTGCGTGAAGAAGGAAGACGGATCTTTAGAAAAGCAAATGTCTGTTAAGCAATGCGAAGTGACATGTAAACAGGTCAGTTTATGGAATTACTTTGTTAATAAAATAATAAAATTATTGTACATAGGTACCTGATTTTATATTTTCTTTAAAATTGTTTGAGAACCACTATTCACTCAATATTATTTAACTGTTGATGTGGGTTAGTAGGTGCACTATTGCTGATGACCCGCCCGAGGGACGGGTTTTATTATGTACTACTTACTGCCTTCAACATGCAGTACAAATATGAAAAAAATCTGTTCAAAATGTTTATCTGGATGTCTTATTAATTTTAGAAAAAAAAACAAGCCCAATAAAACTGAAATTCGGAATAAGAGGAAGTTTATTAACTTGCTCAACAAAAATAATGAAATTAACAAGCTTTTGGTTTTTATTCATTAAAAAAATTTTTTCTAAATAATCCTTTGAGGAGTATCGCCGCACATATGCGGCGGCACTCGAACGATCCATTCGTCTTGACTGAGAACCCTTTCGATGGTAAGTCTTACCATCGAGGTAAGTCTTAGTTCTTAGTAGGTAAGTCTCAGTTCATCGAGGTAAGTCTTAGTTCTCTTGGCAGCCTTTCATTTTAGACTGTTTTAATTGTGGTAAAACAAGTTCCCTTGCCAACTATTTCGTGATAAGGGACCTTTCCATAGGTTCCGTATTTTCGCACGATTGATGACCACTTAATTCTAATATTCGGTAGATTATGGCCATTGAGTTTCTATGAGGGAATCACACTAATACTGACAACCCACCTTAGAGACGTTAAGTAAATACTTACGTTTTTGCTGACTACCCGTCTACCAAAAGGGTAGTCAAGCAAACGACGAACGCTGTTAGTGCGCCGACGAAGCAAAGCACACTGATTGATAAATCGAGAGATCTAGGAAGGTACATGGAGGGATGGAATGTTAAAACGGAAGGAGGGGGAAATATATTATCAAATTTATGCCTGCCGTCTAACAGATGCCCACATCAGCAATTAAAGGTTAACATTATTTTTTCTTCAACAGGGTTGGAAGTACAGTCCATCTCACAAACCCGAGACAGTTTGTTGCGGAGAATGCCTGCCCGTGGCTTGTGTGGTGTCCGGGGTGGAGAGGAAGATAGGAGAAGAATGGACCTCTGACGATTTCTGTACCAAATTCATCTGCCTCAATAAGAATGGAGTCGTAAGTTATATAAAAAATATTTCAATAATTATTATTCAAGTTCCTATCTCATACAGTACTCTACATATAAGTTGACGAAAAAGGATGACGCTGTTATCTGTGATATTACGACAGTAAGTGTGATTGCCAGATTAAAATATAAAGATATAACGTTAGTTCGTGTTTATACCACTGCCAACTTATATAGCACTGTAGATTCTTTTTATGTTTTTTTTTTTTTATCAGGTTGCTTTACTGCGATAGTAACTTCCTCTGCCAGTTATTATAAGCAATAATTATCAGCCTGAAACACTCATCTACATTGAAAAAAATCTTCCGAGAAAAGATACAGGCCACCAACGGGACTTGAACCCGTGTCCTTCTGATTGCCGGTCAGGTGCTCTACCACTGAGCTATGTCGGCTTATCTAATACCCGCCAAATAATTCAATATAAACTAGTGTTTCATTCAACAATTACTGCTTATTACATTTTTCCACCTGAAAACAACCAACTTTATTTTTGCGAGAGAGGCATTGTTAGTGCTAAATCTCTCTCGCTAGGTGGCGTCGAGACATTAAACAATTAAAAATAATAATTCCTCTGCCAGACTTATTATTTTGCCTATAGGAACTGAAACCGAAAATAAAAAGTTATTAAAATTCTTTTATTTCTTTAAAAAATGCACAGTAGAGCCTTGATAATCCAAGCTAATGAAAACAATTCCTGTTCGGACTCGCAAGCTTTACAATATGTTACATAAAAAAATTAAAAAAACAGCTGTTTTCTTAGG
This sequence comes from Limnephilus lunatus, assembly GCA_917563855.2. Lineage (NCBI taxonomy): Eukaryota > Metazoa > Arthropoda > Insecta > Trichoptera > Limnephilidae > Limnephilus > Limnephilus lunatus. The sequence continues at coordinate 67,610,111 of OU830598.1, read as the reverse complement.
AAAATTATATTTTATGAACTTCTAAATCACAACACATTTACTTAGTCATAAAGTGATCTATTTTAGTCTGGCGGGTTATATTATTTATTGACTAAGAAAAAGCTTTATTCCTCAAGTTACGCAGTATCATCTTTTCATTTTTGCGTAGAAACCGTGTTTGTAGCAAGGACCCGGCGCAAGAGCTCATATGTAACTACCGAAAAACATTGCGTTAGCGGTCTCGGTATGGGGAGAAGGGCAGAGTTTGGCAGTTTGGATTCCAGTGAAGTTCAGATTAGCCTGGGTATAGAATATCGAGGGTCTTTTCTTGCAAATAAAGTTGTCTTTTTTTTCAGCTCCAAGTCCAGTCAGTGGGAGTAACCTGCCCGGCAGTTAGCAAAATCATGAGGGAAGATTTTGAGCTTGAAGAAACGCCTGTGAAAGGACAGTGTTGCAAGAAGGTGAAACCCATTGCGTGCAAAGTGCAGGACAAAGTATACAAGGTAAGCTTCATACAATTCTATCCATATCTACAATTTGGGAGGCGGGAATGGGTAATGCCGCCCCGGGAACCATTTATTTGATAACCAGCACCTCTGCCATAGATCACCCCAAGTGGTTCGCTACGTTTGGTGGGTGCAGGGGTGCTCAAGTTCTTGAGGTCAGGTTTGTCTAGGTTTTGGCGGCGGATGACCTGGACATACTGAACCGCAGATTCCTACCCACCCCTCATACCTTTTTCCTTCTTAGAACTTCCTCTCCCTCCTTCCTTAAAAAAACCTTCCACATAGCATCCCCAAAGATGACATGGGCCCTGAGGTTAATTATTATCCTTAGGGGCTTCTGTGTAGAGCTAATGTAAAAAAATCCTATTATTATTATTTCAAAAACTCCTAATGGCATCATTAAAAGCGGAAGATGCCGGTTGTGCAATGATGGATGACTTAGCTAGCTAAGGAATTGAACCCACAAAGCCTGGATGTGTGAGTTTCAGTGTATGTGGCAGCAGCAGCAAACCGATTAAAGTTGTTGGTTAAATGACATATTTTTAACACATGTAATTGTAACATACGTAATTATGTTCCAGGTTGGAGAGCAGTGGGCTTCAGATACAGATCCATGTGTATCTTTCGTCTGTGATGCCAAGGGTGACGACACTCTCGAGAAGCATACTAAAATCACACAGTGTGAGACAACTTGCAAAAAGGTACATTTATTAACAAAATATAGATTATGGTGTGTTATAGACTGTAGAATAATCAACTGAATGATTTAATTACCTAAAAATGTTTCTTTTTTAGGGTTGGAAGTATAATCCGTCTCCCAAACCACACGTAAAGTGCTGCGGAGAGTGCCTGGCCGTGTTCTGTATCTGTCCGCTGACTGGAGTTGAAAGGAAGATTGGAGAGGAATGGACCTCTGATGACCTCTGCACCAAGTACACATGTTTGAATAAGAATGGATCTGTAAGTACAACAAAATTATAATTATGTTTGCACATATTTATCAATGTTATAAAAAAAAATTCACTTCTGGGAACAGCCCATGTAGGTCTCATAGTAATTGTTGTATCTCCTTTACTGTCATGGTAAAAAATATGATCTAAATGGTGTTAGAAAGAAAAAACATCACACTTTATAATCGAATCTATAACCACAAAAAAATTTAAATGTCCACTTCTATGAAACCTAAGTTTCCGACCGCAATAACGAAAAAGTTAGGGGATAATTACATTTATAATACATTCGTCTAATAAAATATGTGTGTGTTTTTTTTGTTTCTTCACATATTTTTTTCTTTTTTCACGTATCAGTAATTTAGATAAAAAAACGTAACGTGAGCCATTTTTAAAAATTTTTCATGTTTTCTTTAAAAATTTGAATATTTCAAAAATTATATGTTTATTTCTGATAAAAACATTTGAAAGCGTACTTCATCACCTTTTTAAAAGTAGTTTTTTTTGTTGTTTTTGAATACATTCTGAAATATTCCATTTTATTTGGATTTTATTGCAAAGCGAAAAATTTCTGGATTTCTGGCCCGAGGCTTGAGGGTTTAAATAATTACTCTGTTCATTTTGAGTAACCCGATTGATTTTTTTTATTATGGAAGTTGGTTGGTTAATAATCTATTGTTATTTTTGTCTAGCTCCAAGTCCAGTCCATGGAAGTGTCCTGTCCGACAGTAAGCCAGAACATGAGAGATGAGTTTGAGCTGAAGGAAACAGAGGTAGAAGGAGAATGCTGCAAGAAAGTTGTGCCTGTTGCTTGCAAAGTCGAAGGAAAAATATTCAAGGTTAATTAACTTATGATTCATAATTCTTTGATAACCATTCAAGCGATAGCTACACAAAATTTGGGTAGCACCACTAATGACGTTCAGCGATTGCTACCCAAATTTGGGTAGCCGTAGGTAGGTGATTTTTATGAATTAAAATGAATATATTTTACACTTCCCACCATCAGCTTATATGTTTATTCGCTATCTTGATCTATACCAGCTATCAGCTATTGTTTTATATGGTGTAGTCTGCACGGAGAAACCATTTAGTATGGTTTTCTAAAAATTTAACATCTGTTTATATGTTATAAATTGAATTTTGTTAATGTCAGTGACTAAAGATATTTCCAGTAGACCATAGAAAACATACAGAAATAGTAATATTCAATATGGCCCCAAATAAGCACAAGGTTTTGGTAACTAAAATACAGAAAATTTAAAAAAATTATAAGACCCAAAAATATGGGATAAGCCAATGACTAAATAATAATAAAAAAAAACTAAGAGAGGACTTGATCTACAAATAAAACATTCTATCCAAACGGTTTTACAATAATGGCAGCCGAAGTAGAACCAATGTTATTTATTTCTTACCATATAAACAGAATAATAACCATGGAAACCGCCGCCATTTTTGTATAACAGTTTGGACAGAATGTTCGGTATGTATTTGGATTGTCCAAGACATTCTTTTAGATATTTTGTTTAGTTATTGGGATAAATGGTGAAATTAGGTGAATTAATTGGCGTTAAGTCCCAGTAAGTAGTTAACATGTTTCCAGATTAATATTTGTAGGTATGACTTTTGGGATGAGCGCCTAGGTATAAACTTTAACGCTCAGTGTTTTTTTTTTAAATAAGCTATCCACTCCAATGTTTATATGTATTTCTAATTACCATACTAATGCTTTTATGCACTCTCCAGATCGGCGAAGAATGGAAGTCTGCAAGCGACCCATGCGTTTCTTTCATGTGTACCTCCAAAGAAGGTAACTTCTTAGAGAAGCAGATGAAAGTGAAACAATGTGATAAGAGATGTAAACAGGTATGTTGCATTCATTAAATTCTTTCTAATGAATTTGAATAATATTTGAATGAAATGTAACAAGAATTGACATTTCCCCAGGGTTGGAAGTACAGTCCATCCGACAAACCCGATGTCTGCTGTGGAGAGTGCCTTCCCGTGGCTTGTGTGGTGTCCGGGGTGGAGAGGAAAATAGGAGAGGAATGGACATCGGAAGATTTCTGCAACAAGTATAAGTGTCTTAACAAAAATGGAGTGGTGAGTACAAGAAGTCACACATAACGTAGTAAACATGTACTATACCATCCTATCCAAAACCAAAATTCGAATTTATATACAGAGTGTCTGGTGGTAAAGTGTACTAACTTCGAGAAGTGATTCTACATGATGGTGGAAGCAAAAAGATAAATAACTTTTTTTGAAATATCAATTTTTTTTCACTTACAAAAATTCTACATTTTTTACCTGAAAACTACATTAGATTCGAGAGTTATTTATCTTTTTTACATGTGCTATCATGTAGAAACACCTCTCGAAGTTAGTGCACTTTACCTCCGGACAGCTTATAATATGATGCTAGCATTTCTGGTTCTCCAGCGAAATGCATATCTTTTTATGAATTTGTTATCAATAAAATATACGACAGTCCTAAAAATCTGAATTCTACCCGAAAAATATTCAAAATTAAAGAGGCACTTCCTGTTTCCAACAGGTAAATCTCTTACTCATTCACACTTTGCGAAAAAAATAGCCACACCCATCTCACTGTACATTAATTAACACTGCCTTAAAATGAATATGTACATACATATTATCTGTATAAAATGTATTATGAATATGAATTATACACCGTGTTCCATGCTCATACCATTCATGAAAAACTTATCAATAAATTGTTTTTTCATTAATGCTCAAATAAAAGAGTTGTGAAAAATTTCTTATTTCGGTTACTTTAGAAATCACTGGACACGCTTAATAAGAATATTTTTTAATAATATACTCACGTGCGAATGGCCACGGTTTCATACAATTCACATTTTACGTAAATGAAATTTTGAATGCAGTATTTTCCTTTGCCCCAGATGCAAAAAGTTGTCTTTTTTGGTAATTAATAACTCAAGTACGTCTCATACGTGTATCTAGTAATGTACATTGTCGTGTCAAAAAGCTTAGGTACTGGTCCGAGTGGTTAAGCTGAATCTAAAGAGTTTTACTAAAAAATAGTGTGTCCAGTGATTTTTCGAAAGTTTACCCTTATTTCTTGTGGTTTACAAAGCGTTCGTATAAACACACTTTTTTAATAATTATTTCTTCCCGCTCGGTCAGCTATTCTACTTAAGATTGGATTTGTGAGGGTGGCCATTTTGTTATCCAAACATGTGCATTACGACTTGAAAAAGTAAAGCTATGATTATACAAGATTATTTTTATTACAATTATTTTTTCGGTAATTAGAATTTCTTTAATTAAAAAAACTTTTTTAGGTTTTTTTCTTAGATTATCATGTACCCTCTAAAGTTTAGCGGTGTGAGCGTGGAATACAATATTTACTGTAATCAAATAAAAATAAATATAATGAAAAGGTGATTTAAGTGCAGAACTTATAACTTTTGTGTGTCTATTACAGCTCCAAGTTCAGTCAGTGAAGGTGAACTGTCCAGCTATCAGCGAGAAGATGAGGGAAGACTTTAAGGTGGAGGAGAAGCCAGTGGAAGGAGAGTGTTGCCCAAAAATCAAGACAACAGCTTGCAAGGACAAAGGACAGACATACGAGGTTATTACTAGTCATTTTAAAACCTGGACATATTATTTGTGACATCTAATAGCCATTTACATGTTAATTACCTCAGTGGATTTAAAAAAAAATTATTATACATAATTGAATTTTTGTTAATAACTAAATATGTTTAAATGTTTCAGATTGGGGCCAAATGGGTATCCAATGATGATCCTTGTGTAGTATTGACTTGCGTATTGAATGATGGAGATGGTTCACTAGAAAAACAAACTACTACGATGCAGTGCGAGAAGAAATGCAAGCAGGTAATAACATAATCTCTCTACTAACATAAAGAAAAAAATTAGAAACAGACAGTTTTTTATTAATAAAATAAACAAATCTGTTTTTTTTATCTCGTGACCTCACTATATAAAAATTTCCGGTCTACAATTTACTTTTTATAAAATTCCATACTGAATTGTTAAAAATATAGCAATATAGTTCTGTTGAATTTGACTTTTGTAATTGATATCATTTTTTACTACACTTAGCATGTGGATGTTGTTTAACGAAATTATGAAGTAATCTTTTGATTTGAAAAATGGTTTAAATTGGTTTGGGTCGGTCTGACAATTTGCCGAGAATAGATTCACTCATCATGATAATCATCGCTTAGCCATACACAGATTCATTTCTCGGTACAATTTTTTTTTTCCTGTAGTTGTTGTATTAGAAGTATTTTTGCACAAAGAAACTATATTGTAATATCTTGAATTATTTCTCAGAGAATAAGTTCTCAGATCCTACGGTAGTTAATGAATCCATGATTAAAAAATCAAACACAACGCAGAGTCCGCTCCCTGTCAAAATTTTGCCATTTTTATTTTTATGAATTCCGCACACGAGTCCCCAACTATTCCCGTCTGGAGCCTGTGAGACTATGGCATCCCCAATTGGGATATGTTGTGAGGCTGAGGGTAGTGAGGAGGGGAAGGAGATGAAGAAGAGGAAGGTGGGGAAGTACCCGGCTAAACAGATCTGTTCACCAAACACGGCTTAAGCCATTTCAAGCAATGTTTCAATTCTGAATGGTGGTCTTACACCAGGGCGATACTGAGAGTATCTTCCACTCTGGAACTTACGTGTCGCAAATTTACTATATATGATTTTTAATTAATTAATTGTGAAATGCCACAAATAATCAAATAAAATTTATTTGCGCACGCCGGGTTCAAACCCGCGACCTTCAGATTGTGGATCGAGAGTCTTACCTCGGGACCACGGAGGCCGTCAAGTATTATGACACGAAGTTCGTACGTTTCTTTGGCTTCTGACTTAGCAGCTTACAATATATTATAATATAATATGTATATGTGTATACATATATTTTTTTACTAATTCTTGGCTTTTTTTTTTCTTCAAGTCCATAAAAAATTATGTCCTTTCATTCCGGCTTATAAAAAAATGGATCGATTTCGAAGATTGAAAAAAAAACACGATGAAGAAATGATTTTAAAAAAAAATTATACAGAACATCTTAGAATTTTTGCCTGAATCAAAAATAAATGTATGTGATGCAAGTGGCCTATCGACCTGGACACTAAATTTACCAAGAAGATAGAAGCCTAGACATCAATTCTATCAAAACTTATTGTTATTGTTCCTTCTAGGGTTGGAAGTACAAGCCATCGTCCTCCCCCAAGACTGTCTGCTGTGGGGAGTGTGTGCCTGTGGCGTGTGTCGTTGATGGGAAGGAAAAGAAGATTGGGGAAGAATGGACCTCCGTTGACCACTGCACCAACTTCTTCTGTCTCAACAAAACTGGAACGGTTAGAAACATTTTTATTAATTATGTACATATTTGACTAACGGTTTTACATATTAATGTTCAATAGTTTTTTTATATGTAAAGCAAGATGGGTGAAAGTTTCGATGATATTTAAAAATTACTGTGATGTTGTTAAATGCCGAAGTATGCATTTTTAAATATACAGAGGGAAAATGTCTCTTTTTTAAAATAAATTTATTAAATGTGAGATAAAAGCAGTTATTTTGTGGCCTATCATAATTAAACTAAACTAAACAAAAGATTTGTATTACTATTCATAGTTATTGTTAATTTTGTGGAATAGAAGACAATAATTTTAACATAATTTTTGTGTCTTTAAAGCTATTCCAATAAAATAAAATGAATAAATAATCAACAATGAAATTTTTCTAGCTCCAAGTGCAAGCAGTCAGTGTCTCCTGCCCTAAGGTGCCCAAGCTGATGGAAGAAGAATTTGTAGTAGAGATGATTCCAGTGGAAGGAAAATGCTGCAAGAAAATTGTTCCCGTCTCTTGTAAAGTCAACGGCGAAATATACAGGGTAAGTTTAAAAAATACATATGTAGATAGTATTTCAGTTGGGAAAAAACAGTGTATGCAAATTGGGGTATGGTGTGAGGCTTAAGATATTGGGGAGGGGAAGAAGATGGGGAGGAAAGTAGGTAAGGGGCCGTTCAAGTATTACGTAACGCACTTGGGGGGGAGGGGGGTCTTGTAAAACGTTACGGGGGGGGGGGGTTCTAACAACGCGTTACGTGACATGTTTTTTTTTATTTATTTAAATAAAAAAAGGGAATTAGAAACTTAATGCACATTCTTAAGGCTATGTCAATGTTTGGGTAAATTGTTTTATGTTCTTTATTTCTTAGAACCTAAAATGTAAAATCTCTTTGGTTTTTCGGGGCAGTTCTTCATCTCAAGCTATCGTTGTTAAATAATATTGTAGATGGATACATTCATCAAAAAAGCACTTTTTGTCATTACTAAAAAACTTACTAGCACTATTTTGAACTTCTTCAGTGTTCAAATTTTGATGGAATAAAAATATTCTGATAAAGGTTTTTCTCCACAGTGGGTAAATATATGATTTTTTAGATATCCCTTTGTAGTACATGAATAGTTGCAGTCAGTACACGAAAAAGGTTACTCTCCACTGTGAATCAGCGAGTGCGTTCTTGGACGATCCTTTTGAGAACATGATTAGTTGCAGTCGGGACACGAAAAAGTTTTTTGTCCACTGTGGGTTATCACATGATTTTTTAGATGTCCCTCGCGATAACATGAATAGTGGCAATCGGGACATGAAAAAGATTTTTCTCCTCTGTAGGTAAATATGTGACGTTTTATTTGTTGTTTGGTAGAACATGTATTTTTGCAGCCGGGTCACGAAAAAGGTTTTTATCCACTATGGGAAAACATGCGATTTTTTTAGATTTCTCTTCGTATATGCATAGTTACACTCAGAACATGAAAAAGGTTTTATTCACTATGAATCGCGCTGTGGATTTTTAAATCTCCCTGTCGAGAACTTGAATAACTGCATTCGGGACATGAAAATGGTTTTGTCCGCTGTGGATAAACATGTGATTTTCTTGGTGCCTCCTTGAAGAACGTGAATACTCGTAGTAGACACATGTAAAAGGTTTTATGTCACTGTGAGTCAGCAAATGATTTCTAAGAAGTTCCTTTGTACAACATGAATAATTGCAGTCGGGACATGAAAAGGGTTCTTTTCCAGTGTGGGTAAGCATGTAAATTGTTAGATACCGTTTGGTAGCGCATGAATAGTCGCAGTCGGGATATGGAAATGGTTTTTCAACACTGTGAGTTAGCAAGTGCCGTTTTAGTTATTTTTTCGAGAAAAGGAAATGTTGCAGTCAGGGAATGAAATAGGTTTTTTTCCACTGTGGATAAACATGTGATTTTTAGATTTCTCTTTGTAGTACATGAATAGTTGTAGTCGGAACATGAAAAAAGTTTTTCTCCACTATGAGTCAGCAAGTGACTTCTCAGAAATCCCTTTTGAGAACACGAATTGTTGCAGTCAGAACATGAAAAAGGTTTTTCTCTTTTGTGGATCATACTGTGGATTTTTAAATCTTCCTTTTAAGAACTTGTATAACTGCATTCGGAACATGAGGAAAGACAGTGTTAAATTGTGGAGATCCGGAAGGAATACAAGGCCGATAAAAATATTAATAATTTGCAATTTTTTTATAAATAGGAAAATGAATAAATAAAATAAACAATATACGCATGTATCGCGAGTTAGAAATCCCTTGTTTTATTTATTACCGCAAACGCGATTAAAACAAGAAAAAAGGTATTTAAGCGACTTTCCAGTACTTTGCACAACTTAATTGTGATTGATTCTCAGGTGAAAATTGTCACTTGTGCGTTAAGTAGCGTTTAGGGGGGGGGGGGTGTTCAAGATAACGTTACGGTGCGTTACTTGGGGGGGAGGGGGGGTCAAAAATATTCAAAAATTGCGTTACGTAATACTTGAACGCCCCCTAAGTACAATATAGGATAAGTTGGAAATATACAGAGTAATTTGGGAAAAATAAGGATTAAAAAGTGTTAAAAGCACTGATCTCAAAAATTGTCTGATTTAAAAATCATCACATTGGTTGATGCAGCTCACATAAATGGCTTCGCCCCTGCGGCACTAGAAAAGTAGTTAATTTATATATCCCCCTTGCAGGAGGGCTCGTCATGGCGCGCACCTGATGGAGACCCGTGCAAGAATGTGACGTGCACGCGCGACGCAGGCGGCGAACTTGTCCGAACAGAGAGTACAGAGAGCTGCCGCACCGACTGCTCTGTGGGCTGGGAATACCAGGCCGCCACGGATCCGCACACGTGCTGCGGTCAGTGCGTGCAGACCGCTTGCATTGTGGAAGAGGTGCTCTACAAAGCTGGTGAGTAAATAACTATCATGCCGCTTCTCCACAGGGGTAGGGAGAGAGGAAAAACCGCCACACAACTAATATACACAACTAGGTCAATTATATGTTAAAACACTACTAAACTACATTTTTGACCAAAAAAGCAAATTCCATCAAACACAAAATATCACTAACAGACCGGTTAGAAAAGCGTACAAAGAAAACATAAAAACTCCGACGGTAAACACTAACTTTGGACAAAGACACCATAAATACCATGCTATAAAAGCGTTCAACAGTCTTTCACTTGAAACAAAAATTGAGGAAAACAAAAATAAATTCAGACACAAAATAAAAATAAAATGGATTAAAGAACAACAAAAACAAATTCCCAAAAATTTGTAACATAAAAGAATAAAACATACGCAACACACAAAACCAATATAAAACACGCAACACTCAAAAACACACAAATAATATAGAGACAGAAGATATAATACTGAACATTTGACGAAATAATCCTTAGACTTGACAGGTACAGAATGGGAGTTTCTAATTGAAATGTTAAATTGTACAATATTTTATTTTATATGTATTATTATCTTATAATGATGGGGGGGTTAATTTCCAACTGACCCAAAGCAGACCTCAGCACTCACTTCTGGTTCTTACATATTTTAATAGATAGTTGTATTTGCAGGTCAAACTTGGAAGTCCCCTGATAACTGCACCCAGTTCAGTTGTGACAAGCAAGGAGATCAGCTGGCGGTGTCCATGCAGCAAGATTCTTGTCCCGATGTGTCCGCGTGCAACCCCAAAAACATCTACTACAAGGGATGCTGCCAACATTGCAACATCACTTCCCTGTCTCAGAGTAAGTCCAATGCAGTCTTTACTTCAACCAAAAACAAAATACTATTCCCTAGCATCATTTGGAATGAAGAGCAGTGCAGGAGGCGAGGCGAACTACCAATGAATGCTAGCTACTAACAACTACTAATATAACCATCCTTTCTGTGCACTGTAATAGCCATTGCGCAGACGCACCTTCATTTGCTTGTGATCTAGTTATATCTCCATGCACTCGAAATATCAATTAAAAATCAGAACGCGATATTTTGTACAGGCAATCGGTCAAAATAATAGTTGAAATCAATTGCCAACATCAAAAAATTATTATTTCATATCGCTATAATGTCATTTCACAGTAAATTTTCCAAGTTCTGCAATCGAAATTATTGATTTTTATGAAAAAAATCAATATTTAATTAAATGTAGACAATATTAGCGAACTCAATCAAAATCTGAAGACAGAAAAATCAGAAAAAGATATTGGTTCCACTGGGACTCGAACCCAGATACCTTAGCATTCATGGCCAACTGCTCTACCGATTGAGCTATGGAACCCATTTCCAATTCGGTCACTTTTAACTGTATCATACTTCGACTAAGAACTACCAACACTATCTTCATTTTTCTTAACGCACATTTTATTGGCTGATATCTTTATATATGATTGCAAGATTCAACCCGAACTAAATGCTATCTAGATAGTGTCTGGATAAATATTTATCCATTTTATTTTTAATGCGCGACATCTATTGACTTTTCTGTCCCAGTGGAACCAATATCTTTTTCTGATTTTTCTGTCTTCAGATTTTGATTGAGTTTCGCTAATATTGTCTTCATTTAATTAAATATTATAATTTGAGTTTTTACTTATAAGGTAAAAAAAAAAATAAAAAATAAATTCAAGGTTCTTAGGATAATGATTTATAATATGTAAATACAACCTGTTTTAATATGTTATCACATAACAACTTAAAGAGTACTAAAACCGACGCAAAAATGCACAAAATACAGTTGATAATTTTTTTACAGGTTTAAACTTTTATCTCTCTTTTCATTTGAAAGAAGAGTGCCTAGCTCAGAAGCCCCTGATATGTTTTGTATGGATAATCCAACAAAATTGACAAAGCATTGTTATTTTTCAGAATCCTGTATGCCTGAAGATTTGCCACCGAAGGAGACAATTGGTATGATACATCAAGTGAAGCACCCGCACGGACTGTGCGTTAATAAGAAACCACTTATTGGCTTCAAGGAGTGCAAAGGCGCTTGCAACTCGGGCACCATCTACAATGACGGTTTGTTCATAATATATGTAATAATGATTCTTGCCATCAAACCAATATAATGCACCAACACTCCGGGTATTCAATACACTACGAATCTAGAGGCTGTGGGTTCGAATCCCGGTGTGTACATTTGAATTTAATATTACATAACACACATTGACAGACACTTGCCAGAAAACAGACATTTATGATATGTCACATGTGTTTTGTCACAAGACACATGTGTTTTTGTGAATTCTATGAAAAAAATGTAAACCTTAAGCATAGAAGTGTTAGCGTTGTAACACAAATAGACAAGCTACATACTACTGCAATACAAAACTTGACTTCCCTGTCCGTTATGTCGTTTTATGTCAAAAATGTATGTACCTCATGTCATAACTCATCTCCAAAATTACATCAATACACGTAGTGCATAACAAATCTCCACTAAAACAACTTCAATAGATGTTGTGATCGTCAAAAATGTCATTAAATATATCCCTCAAGGGTGTCTCTCAAGTATTACACTTCTACGGTATGTTTGCAGAACGTTTCCACGGTGGAAGATCACCATTCAGAATCGAAATATTTCTTGAAATGGTTTTAGCCATGCTTGATAACTAGATCTGAATAGTCAAAAACTTTTTAACCTTCCTCTACCCCATCTCTCCAAGTAGTTGAAACTCTTGTGCAGTACTCGCATAAAAAAGTTTACCTCATTATTAAAAATATTAAATGTACAACTTGTTTTTTCTGACATTTCAGAGACCGCCACCCATGAGAACGACTGCAAGTGCTGCCAGGCCAGCAAGCACGACGGGCTAATCATGGAGATGACTTGCGAGGACGGGCATGTGTTCAAGAAGCAGGTGGCTGTGCCCACGGTCTGCGACTGCCTCGCCTGCATCAGTGAGACCAAGTCCAAGAGCAAGACCTACAGCCGCAAGGTCGCAGGAGTCAAGAGCGCCCGACCCTCCTTCGCCCCCGACAACATTGAAAACCTGGACGATGTAGAATTGTTTTAAGTTTTATTAAAGTGATAAACTGTTAGAAGTTTTTTTTTTTAATTTGTATTATTTTTTGGAAATTTACATCTTTACGTAGCTGCGAACAAATATTTACACTTTTGTATTATCTGTAAACTTGAAATTAACCCTTAACTAAAATTTAACCCTCGTGTTGTCTGTAAATTTAAAATTTAACTAGGGTACAAAAAAGGCAGAGAAAAAAATTACTACTCTATTAAATTGAAAAATGTATATATGGTGTTAAGTTACCTACATCAATAGAAAAAAAAAATTGTAGTAACCCATAAGTTTAATCTATCTAATCTATAAAACACTTCGCTAACATGCATTTGGGACTTTCTTGGTTTCCGAATAAATGTGAACTTTTCAGTTGTGCCTGGCTGACAAATTTTGCGTGAAATAGGCCTTCAAGATGAATTTCCTTATCGAAAACATCTAATATTTGCAGCCCTGTAGTTGTGAAAAACCGTAAACTCTGTTGTTTCTGAAACATCAATCTATTTCTTCGGGTTATTCTAATTTTCACTCTCCCAATATCATTTCAGATAATAATTGTCGGTACGGTTTTTCTTCCCTACAGGGAACAGTTATTTCACTACCGCTAATAAGATCATCGCCATGATTGTGATACATAATATAATTTAGTATTAGATAGCTCTGTGGTCTTTTTTACACATTATTGAGAATTAAAAAAAAAATTAATGTGTGAGATCTTTAAACGGTGCCTCTAGAGTACAAAGGGTTAAAATTTATTTGCTTAATTCATGTTTGTTTGTGAAATTTCAAGTTTTAATTTATGATGTCCCAACGTCCAAACTACGTGAAACAGAAACAAAATGTAGGTATGTTAAAAATAATGTACTATAAAAATGCTTTATATAATATAATAATGTGCATTTAATAAAACTACAAAAAAATGTTGATAGATGTTTTATTTTTATTTGACCCCATAAATGCAATGTTAACACAACCCATCAAACATAAAACGAGCATTCTGTTACTTATTTTCGATTTTAATAAAAACGATCCATCCTTTAGCTCACAAAGAGTGCCACACCCTTTACTATCATAATAATATTATTTACATTGGGATTATGATCATTATTTATACTTCGTAAATGCAGATAATCTTCTGGAAATAGCAGATTACTTTAAAAAAATGTAAAAAGATGCATACTTCCAAACCCTACATTCAATACACAACTAACATTTTTAAGTCAATCGACAACTAAACCCTTTTCATTAAAAAAAATTCAGTAGGTACGTATGCAAAATACAAAATGTACTTTGAAATAATAAAAATGAATAGACTGTCCTATGCATTTATCACAATGACTGGAGCAGAAAATAAATAAATTAAGCACTCCTTGTGATAAAGATTACAACATTAATAAAAGCACAGCTTTTAAGGCTGGCCGCAAACATAAAGTTTTTCCATCTGACTGTCTGATCCAATTGTCTGATTCGATTGTCTTATCCGATTATCTGATCAGACAACCGGAAGGTCTTTGTTCCATACATTTCTTATGAAAGCCCACACACATCTGATTCGAAAACCTGATCGGTAATAAAAAAAGGCCACGCCGTTCCGCGCCGCCCGTCCAATCCTGTCCGACAACGGGCGTGGCCCCGGTTTTAATAACTATCCAGTTTTCGAATCGGATGTGTGCGGTGTTTATCCGATCCGATTGTCTGATCAGACAATCGGAAAGCAAAACCTGATGTTTGCGCCCGGCTTTAGATGCACGTAATTACAGTACGTACAACAGTTTTATTAATTTAGCAGCCAAACTTTCATAAATTACGAATTATCACAGCCCTCTTTGTGCAGAGGCTTCAACACCACAATTAAAGTAGATGATACTTACAGGAAAAAGTTCGGATTATGGGCGAAATTCCTAAAAAATAAAACTAGTTATCTTTATACTAACTTTGAGCCGGGGAATCCGAATCTGAAAGAATTAGATTGGGGCAAGCAAATATAAACTGAATTACACAACTGCAAAATTTTGAATTCATACACAGTTTACAGGTAATTTTGATGTTTTTGACGCTCTCAACAATTCCATAGAAAAAACCATATTAACAAATAATTGCTTGTCGACGCTGCAGTATATAAATTCCAACTAAACAATCAACATACATAAGAATTTTCAGTAAGCATAGGCACAATAACCACCAATCAAGTAGTTTAGCGGCTACGCTAGGTTTGTGTAACATGGTTTGTGATTGAAAAGAAAGTGCCCCCTTCGTAGCGCCTACTCGCATCAAGGCAAGAAAACATCTCAGTTTTCAAATAGTTTAGCGGCTACGCTAGGTTTGTGTAACATGGTTTGTGATAGAAAAGAAAGTGCCCCCTTCGTAGCGCCTACTCGCGTCAAGGCAAGAAAACATCCCAGTTTTCAAGTAGTTTAGCGGCTAAGCTAGGTTTGTGTAACATGGTTTGTGATACAAAAGTGAATAAAATTTATAAAAAATAATTACTGAAATTATAAACATGTTTTTTAACCGTTATTGATATTATTGCTTAATGGCAACACTTAATTTTATGTGGTAATATGTAATATCTTTGGTTTTTTCTATGATATTTATTGTCAGAAAGCGTCCAAAATGGCCTTTTATATTGTTTGTGAATTCAAAATTGTACAGTCGTGCCGAGTGTAACCTAATTCTTTCTAACTCCTTTGTTTGTGTTCAATACACTTTAAAAATGGAACATAAGAAATTCTTATGAGAAAGTACCTACCCAGATTTTGTTAAATTATCAAAGTTTTTTTTTAAACCAAAAATTTAATTACAATTAATTAACAATTTTTCTGTTTTGCTAAGAATTTTTTTTTAGGGAATATTGCAAGTCTAGTATTATCGTCATCGTATTGGAAGAAATTACCAATAAGAGAGTTGGGAAAAATTACCAAAAATCACAGTTCTTGAAACACTTTTTTCAAAAATTGTAGGTACCTACAGTTTTTGATAATATAATTTGATAAGATAATATAAGTTTTAGATAATATAAGTAATAAATCAAGTTTTATAAAAATAAAAATATATTAGATAATATTCCGAAATGATAAAACTCCAAGTAGCTACCTAATTAAAATAACATTAAAAATTGTTCAGAAAATTGACCGGTCAATGGCTGAGTGCGCATCGCGTTTGGGTCCCACCCGGGCGTTGCATGTGTTCGATTCCTCGGCTGGCTAAGTCCTCCATGACGACACAAGCAACATTTTTCGCTTACTGTGGTGGTAGTAGGAGATTTTCAAACATTTTTGGGTTATTCGTAAAACGAGAATGTTTGTCTTTCTTTTTAAAAAAAAAAAAAATTATAATATAAAGTCTTTATTGACATAATGAAGGTTAAGCTTAACCTTGTCAGTGCTATTGCAAACCTTGATTTTTCAATACCGCACATACATAAATAATTGTCATAGTTCTTAGGCTTTATTAAACATCTCAGATAGATGATAAATTATGATTAAACAATATGGAATCAAATACATGGGTGTAAACACTTTAATTATAAAAGTAAACATGTCGATCGTCCAGTTGATTAGTCAGACATCTCAGAAAAACCAGAATTTGAGTTGAGTATGCGGTTATATGTAAAAATGTACCATCTATCTGGTACAATACTCGGATTACTCATAAACACTACGAAACCAATTATAATGCAGAAAAACTTGTACATAGTGAAATAATTTTTTTAAAAGTTTTCTGCTTTACTGTAGGAAATTTCAAAATGTCTTACTAATGTACCGGACTGTTATGCTTCCTAGTGTTATTTTATTGCATATTTAATATGTAAAACAAGAAATTTGTAAATAATATTTAATTTATGGTGAGCAATCAAATATTGCTTTCCTCGTTATCTCAAAACTCAGTATTTGGAGATGTCTGACTAATCAACTGGAAGATCGATGTACAAAAAACAGTTGGCACTATTGCATCTTGTGTGCTTGGACCATGTGTCGATAGTCTTACGGCCGCTGTTCCCAATTCTACTAAGCCGAAACTAAGGTTCAAAACTGCTTAAACATCACTTAATCATCACTTAGTCTAGATTAAGTGATACTTAAGCAGTTTTGGCTTAGTAGAATTGGGAACAGCGGCCGTTATGTTGTGTAATATTCACTTGGCAAGGGGAAACAAGAGAGAAAATAAATAATAAATAAAATTATCTGACTAAACACACGTATAGACCCAAACAATAAATTTTATGGATCATTTCAAGTGATTCGTCACAAATAAACAGCATCATGATGGGCAATAATTCAACTAATCTCTCAAAAGGTGCCACAAGCATGTTCACGTCCAATTATGAACTTGGATATTATGTGTTACATGGACACAATAAAATTATCAATGTTTGACACTAAATTCAATTTTTAAAATGTCAACAACAGGACAGTATCAGAATACATAATGTAGATGACGGTGACCCGACAATTCGTCCGGCGACAATTCATCCGGCGACAGTTCATCCTGCCGACAGTTCATCCGGCCGACAATTCATCCGGCGACAATTCATCTGGCCTGATCATTTAGAAGATTTTTTGTAAGTAAGTATGCAAAGAGGATATACGGCCGTACAACCAAAATCGATATACTTATATCTGAAGGCATCTTTAGTGGAAATCCACTGTAAAAATATTTTTACTAACAATAATTTCAACCCTCCGAAGAAGCATGCGTGAATAACAAAATACGACATACTTATACGTGCAGTTGGCTTAGCAAAAAACCGTAAAGATTCCTACTTGCATATAATATAACTTTTTTATCTGAAATTAACACCATCTTTTTAGGGTGAATTGACTAATTTTTTAGGTTAAGTTAGGTTAGGTTAGGTTACAGCGGATTTCCACTCAAGATGCCTTCAGATATAAGTATATCGATTTTGGTTGTACGGCCGTATATCCTCTTTGCATACTTACTTGAAGAAAAAATCTTCTAAATGATCAGGCCGGATGAATTGTCGCCGGATGAGTTGTCGGCAGGATGAACTGTCGACAGGATGAACTGTCGGCAGGATGAACTGTCGGCCGGATGAACTGTCACCGGATGAACTGTCGCCGGATGAATTATCGCAGGATGAACTGTCATGGAACCGTAGGTGACACATACAGCTATATAAGCGTGAGCAGTTATCTGTTGAACCGCGAGCGCTTGTGTGTTGTACCGTCACACAACGATATCAAATATTTGTTCCTATAGTAGGAGTGGAGGTCAGATGAATTAGAGAGCTGCCACGAGATGCCATTTCTTTGTACTGAATCTATCAACTTGACAGCTGTCATCTGCCCGTTTAGGCAGCTCCGTAATTAAAATGACCCCCTCGTCGAATAATTTTTCGCATATCTCCTCGGCAGCGGTTACGGCAGATTACGGCGTATTAACTTTGAACTTCAAGCACATGGTGTGTGGCGGGTCTGTATGGGATTGTATGGAGAGCGATATTGGGCGTGCGATGATCTTTTATAGCTGTGTGTGTGGCACCCATCTAATTCTTTTAGTGAGTGTTAAATTTTGTATGAAATAGGGGCGCTATTTTATCGGCAACCAAAGTCAGCATATATCGAGTATTATACAAACACATATAAATTGATTAATTGCCATAACAACTGTTGACACGAACTTGACCGAAAAAAAATGGCATCTTTTATTAAAATAATACACTGAATAAGAAGTAGCAATTAAAAATTTCATTATTTGTAGTTTAACTACGTGATATTATTACTAATATAGTGTACCCTTCCATCAGGGAATTGTATTTCATAGAGACTGTAAAACTGTGCTTGCCCCAAATAAGACGGAAAATAAATGCATATAAATTTAAAAAGAAAAAACTGGGGCATTCACAAATTTATAGCAACATCTATGGACGGTCAAACTTAAAACAACCCAATTGTTTTGTACAAATACATTAAAAAATTATTCATCCTCTTGTTGATTTTCTTGTGATGTAGGACTATTGTCTGTCGGAGTCTTATTTTCAACACTGTCAGACGGACTGTTAGAAGACGGTTCAGATGATTCGTCAGACTTCTGTTTCTTAACCAGTTCCACCAAGTATTTATAGCGGAGCATACATTCTTCCTGCAGAGTGAAAAAATATACATGTAAGTATATAAACAACATAAATAAAATGTATTGATTTTAGAAAATACAAAAGTGTACCTGTATTCTGTTCAATGGAAAAGAATCATTTTTAAATTATAGTAAGTACTGAGGCCAAACAATGAAAACTAAAAAAATAAACAATAATCCTGGATCATAAAGTCAAACAACATTAAAAAATATGAATATGTAATTCGAGAGTTTAAATTCAAACTAAGTTATCTAAATTTACAAAAAAATGTGTTGAGAGCTGGAGATGTTCGTGCATTTGGCTTTGGATTCGCCCGCGGTGTTTCAAAAAATCATACCTCCGGATATTGATACGAAAACAGATAAACTTATAACTGTTGTTTATTCTTTAAATGCCGGAAGGTATTATGTACTATTAATTTTTTAACAAACAAAACCTTAACCACTCAGCAACGTAAGCAGATATACACGTTAATATGACAATAGCAGTCAAGTACAATAAGCATGTTTTCACGTTTCCACAGAAATCGTTATAACTCCGTTATTGTTCTAGTGACATCCCTAAAACAAAAAGTAGAAGCTCCATAATAAATCAATCTACCCATCACTATTCAAGTTGTCCATAGAAATACCTATAGAAAGACCTATTCTGTCAGATATATGGAAGACCGCAAAATCGCCTACCAGCCGTTAGACATTGTTATTTTTTTATTAAATATTCTTGTATGAAATGATAAAAAAGCGAGGTGACTAAATTGTTTATTATACATTTCTACAATAGGTTAAGTATTGTTTGTTACATAATCCGTGATTTTAGTACTGTTTTCACATAAAACCATCACATGAGTCATTTTTATATTTTTTTATGTTTACATTCTAAATTTAAATATTTACAAATGTAAATATTTATTTGTAATATAACAATTTGAAAGCTTATTTCGTAACCTTTCAAAAAAAGTTTTTAGTATTCGGCTACGTTCAGAAATGTTTAATTTATAGAGCTTTAATTGTGAAGCGGAAATAACACAAAGATTTCGTAAATCTGACATTTCTTTTTAAGACGTAAAAAGTGCATATTCGCGATAGATCGGAGTTGTTAGTAATTCTATTTTTTGATACATATTTAAAGGATATTAACTCATCACAGAAAATATGAGAACTTGCATTAGAAAAATATGTGATTTAAATAAAAGTATATTATGTAGTACATGGCTAGCATCATCTGTGAAATCTTCCTCCAGTTAGTCATTACCAGATTTATTTGGGTCACCCTCCGGTTAAAAATAATTTTCATAAAACAGAAACTATAAAATCTTACAACCAAACACAAAAAGAAAACAATACTAAAGTATCACAAATTATTACTTATAAATCACGAAAAATAAATAAAAGACAAAAAAAAAAAAAAGTAATATGCATCATGTATGACACGCGGTCTAATAAAACAGTGATAAATGACAACCCTGCATGTGTGACTCATATTGACTGTCATGCAAAGCTTTTAGGTAGATCACTATGAAATCGGTAATTAATATCATTACTTTAATATTAAAGAGTGTCTTAAAAAAATAGGAGGTGTAAACTTTATAATAACTAAAAACAAAAACAAAAAATTAAAATTAAAAATCAGTATGTTATTCTCCATATTTTTAATTTTATTTTTATAATAGCTGAAAAAAACCTGTTTCACTTATTCTACCTATGCAATACTAACTTTTTAACTTTTTATACTAACTTTATATTTTAAAGTCTATTTTATACTTTGGGTACTTGGAAATATAGTACATATTTTGTTTTAATATTTTAATATTACCCACACTCAGGCAGTGCCTTAGTGGGTTTTCATTTCTTGTTCATACTAATTGTTATTATATATTATGTTATTATATAATATTTGCTTTCATACATTATATGTACAAAGAAATGGGAATAAATAAAGTTAAAAAAATAAATAAATATGTAAATAAATTTCACTTTCGCACCTTATTTTCAATATTCCAGGACTTTGAAATAACTTTAAATAAGCAGAGAATTCAATAACAAACATTTTGATATATAATACGTAACAGAATATTGCCTAAAATAAACATAAAAGGGATTTTTGAACATGGTAATACGCCACCATGAAAAAAAAAACTCGTAACTGCTGACATTTCTACCGCTGGCTTATTTCATTAGAAACAGATTACCGCCATCTCTTGATTTTAGGAGAAAGCATTTTCTCAGCTTGCAACTCACAAATAAAACGAGCTATGGGAAGGTTAAAATATATTCTAATTAATTTTAAATGATATGGTGGGTGCCTGGTGTTCAAGTGGGTGTCTATCGGCGTCTAGTGCTCCACTTGATAATCAGTATTATCAAAATGATGATTAGTACATATTGGCATGTTTTTTTGGCGACTTTGTTTGACTTTAAAAGCCATTGAAATATTTTTTATTTGTAGATAACATTGTTTGACTTTAAGACCTACAATTATTTGTATATTATTTATAAAAAACGTTATTCGACTTTAAGTCCTCGCTATGTATTGTGATATTATTTGGTAGATAAGCTGAGTATCATTGGAAACATGCATCGTTTTGGCGACATATCAAATTTTCAGATTTTGGTTACATCAAACATTTTGGCTGTATGCCCAAAGTAAATAAAGTTGTCAAAATTAATACAGTAAAACCCTCTTCCCTCTTAAGTTTTCATGCGAAGTTTGATTTTTCGGTCCCTTGTAGACTGAATTGCCCAATTTATCCCACATATAAGGTTTTCCCCGCTTAAGAATATTTTTTTCTGGGTCCTTGGAAAACTTCTTAAGAGAGTTTCACTGTACATTTACGTAATATTGAAATACAAATTGCAAAATGTATGTATACGGTGTATAATATAACATTATGTATGTAGAGCTAAATACTGCACACTTTTTTACCTTGGTTTTGTCGGGAACGCATTTGGCGATCTTCTCCCAGCGATCTGAGGCGCGGGGATATTTGGCGAGAGCGTTCTCCAGAGCCCTCTGCTGAGTTTGGGACCAGATGGCCTCCACAGCCGCCTCAGCTATCGTCGCAGTCATTTTTCCTCCTTTCGTCTTGGTCTGATGATTGACAACAAACCATTACATTACGACAATTTGAAAGCTGTTAATCTTTACAATGCTGTGCACTTTTCAATGTTAGTAATTCTCTCCTTTTAATTGTTTTCGGAGCCAGGTAGATTCAGCTCTTTTGACCAAAAACTGGTTTCATTTTATATAATAATAACGAAATTTCCTTCACATACAAATCTGATGTTATTTTTACATATTTACGGTAGAGTTTAACATAGCTATTAAAAAATTGTGATTCTCTTATATCGAGGGAAAATGCCTAATAATGTATCTGAGCACATTAACCACTGGAGTGACAGCTACCCAAATTCGGGTATCATTGCTAATGCCCTCCACTGATGGCCAAAATTGTGTGGTTGCAGGTAGGTGATTTTTATGAATTAAAATTAATTTATCACTTATTATTTTTTTATAACCTATGAATGTGGGGTAAACGGTGAAATAATACGGGTGCAATGGCTTTAAACCACATTTGGAAGTTATATGTTTCCGTATTTATATTTGGAGGTATACTTTTTGGAATGAGAGTGGCTGAACCTGAAACTGAAAATCTTTATGGCTCAATGGTTTTTTTTTTTTAATTATGCTATTGAGTAATTAGATTTCACTGTAAAAACTTTATTAATGGTTTATTGCACTTTTATCAGGAGTTTGGGAATTTCCACATCCAATAATTGATGTGGAGACAATAATAATAACATCTCCATCCACATCCACACCTATGGAATGATGAGATAAGCATAGGCATCATAGACAATATTAATAGTGTTTACTTATTTGAATATGTGTCAATTTGTAATGAATCCAAAACAAAGGATACCTTTTTAGTGATTTCCAGTCCTGGTATCTCCCCTTCTGCGGGAGGCTCTTGTCCCGGAACCCGGTAGCAGTTGACCTTCAACTTGGCCGCCATGTGCGTGACCTCAGGCACGTTGCGGCCCATGGTCTCGGCGATACGCTCCCAGCGCCCCGATGTCCCGCCGGGATACTTCTTCACCAGTCGGATCAGCTCCATCAGGTCATCATCTGTCCACAGGCCGCCGCTCACTAGAGGCTAGGATTATAAATATAATATGTTAAGTTATGGCAGTTGATCTTCGAAAAATTAAATTTTATGTGAATACTGCACTAGTTGACGGCCGGCATAGTCCAGCAGTAAGGCTCTTGACTCGCACTCCGAAGGTCGTGGGATCGAATCCCGGCGTGGCAAATAAATTTTATTTGATTAATTTGTGTTGTTTCACTGTCTGTCTGAATAGCCAGGTACTTCCCCACCTTCCTCTTCCCTATCTCCTCCCCCGCCCCCCCCCCCCCACACTACCTTCAGCCTCACAACATATCCCAATTGGAGATGCCATAGTCCTACTAGGTCCAGACGGGAGCAGTTGGGACTCTTCTGTGGTATTCATGTATAAATAAATTTAAAAAAGTCACAACCATTCTCTACTAACGGAGCCAATGGGACTATTGCAATGGGGGTATTTTGTGAGACTGAAAGGAGTGGGGAGGGGAAGGAGATTCAAAATTCAGTACTAAGGATCTACCAAACAACAAAATTAAGTACCGAGCATCCATCAAACAACAAAATTCAGTACTGAGGATCTACCAAACAACAAAATTAAGTACTGAGCATCTATCAAACAACAAAATTAAAATAATGAGCATTTATCAAACAACAAAATTCACATTAAAATAATGAGCATCTATCAAACAACAAATTCAATCAAAATTCAGTACTGAGCATCTATAAAACAACAAAATTCAGTACTGTGCATCTATAAAACAACAAAATTCAGTACTGTGCATCTATCAAATAACAAAATTCAGTACTGAGCATCTATCAAACAACAACATCCAGTACTGAGCATCAATCAAACAACAAAATTCAGTACTGAGCATCTATAAAACTTCGAAATTCAGTACTGAGCATCCGTCAAACAACAAAATTAAATTCTACATGTAGATTGACATGATTTAACCGCTGTTCTGGATATACCGAATGGCTTCCTTTTCTTGTTTTTACACCTTCTCTATAATTTACAACCAGCTGAATAATTATCCTATCCACAAATTGAAGATGACTCATTGGTATTTCCAATAGAAAAAAATATTTGTTGTTGTGGTGTATTCGGTGTATTAGTAGACATTCAATTCCATGTTTTTGCTGAATCAGAAAAGCTTGACTGTGTGGGATTGATGGATGTTGAAGGTTGTTGCGGAATCAAACTATTTTCTACATCACTATCTCACTGAAATAAGCGCATCTCCTTCTTTTGGGTGGGATAATGTCACTTCCACTATCTGTATAACTTGGATTGTTACTGACTTCTTCACCATCACTTCGAAGTAAAACTATCATTATTTTCCATGACGGTTAATTAACTATATTTATAGAATACGTACATTAGTAATTCTTTTACTTTCAATTACTAATATCAACATCAATAGTTCCACAAAATGAAAAAATATGGTCACAAAAAGTGGGAGTAGCTGCGGAGAACTGTCATAAACACAGGATAACGACTAACTTCCGAAAATATTAGAATACAACAAATATTTCATATGTAAAAATGATGCATCTATTTTTACATAAATATATCCAATTAACGGTAAATTTAAATGAAGAAATTTTGTAATCAATATGTTGCGATGATACTTTGTAATTATCGGAAATAATAGTTCGTAGAATGTACTTAGAGAGATAGAAATTAGTGATTAAACTTATACCTGCGTTGGGCCAGGACCTCTGGCCGACAGAGCTGCCTACCAAAATCGTTTGGGCCAGAATCTGTGGCCTACGGAGTGGAAAAGGTTAAAACTAATTTTTTGTCATTCCATATAAAAATAATTAATAAAAATAGCCAAAATTTCATAATTTTTTTTCAAATTACAGTCAGAAACTTTGGTTTCATAAAGCTGTACAATTTAATTATTAGCGATTAATTTTTAGATTTGAATATAAAGCGTGATGTTTTCTCTTTCTAACACTGTCTAGATCATATTTCTAACCATGATAGCAAGGGAGACACAACGACTTCTATGAAAACCCTATGAGCTGTTTCGAAAACGGAACAAATTCGCCTGAGGATAAAAAATTTCAACCATCATACCTTCGTCTGTATTACTGCCTCCGGCTCGTCAACGGGGTCCAGGATACAGCCTGGTTCCTCGAGTCCCGTCCGTTCCGGAGGCTTGAAGCCAACCCTTCTCTTGCGGGCGGCTCGGGACTCCTTCTCCTTCAAGTAGTCTTCCTCTTCCTGGATCTGCTGTTGTTTTTCTTCTTCTTCTCTGTAATAAACCAGCAGTTATTAACAAAAAACCAAATTAAGTAAAAAAAAAAGTGATAAAGTATTGTGTACGTCACAACTCTTTTTGAATAATTACAAAATAAGCTTTTTAGATTTTTAGCAAGATTTTTAGTGCACAGCATTTATTAGATGAGACCATCAAAAGTCATGACCAAGTGGATGCCACAGTGGAAGCAACCCAGAGACAGGCTGAGAAAGAGGTAGAGACTATGTAGAGGAAAATTGAAGCAGGACAGTAAGGACGGAGGACTGGACTGTCACTTATGTGATCCCTCGTCGGCTACCCTCATACGTGGATGTCGCATTTGTGATCCATTAAATTTCAATAAAACACATACATTGTGTCAAAATCTAAGGCGTGATGGGAAAGATTGTGTCGAAAAGGCGATCGTAATGGTTAAAAAAAACACATTTTTTTATTGTAATACGTCCTATTGTCAAATGTCTTAATTGAAATTTTTTTTTTTGTTTGACTGAGGAATGAACCTTCCTAACCGGGAACTGGAGTCGACAACTCTACCAATCGAGCTAAATTCCGATTGGACAAGACTGACATTTATTGCTAATCTATTAACTGCTGTAATGTTATTGAATTTCAGAGAAATGCGTATATGTCCGTGTGTGTATGTGTATGCATGTTTGCCACCAAAAGTTGGTAGAATGTATTGTCATTGACAACAAGTCTATATGCCGAGTTTCAGCTCGATTGTATGACAGAAAGTTGGTTAATTCCCACTTCCAAGATTCCACTTCATTCATTCAAACAAACAAAAGTGATGTTCAAATAGATGTACAGTGGAACCTCTGAACCTCTCATAACGAGCACCTCCCATAACGAGTAATTTGCGTTAATTTCCCTAAAATAAATAAATAAAATAACAAGCAAAAATGACTGTAAAAAAAAAACTCCCTTAACGAGCGACTTTTCACATAACGAGCGACATTTCGCAAAACGCAAGGAGGAAAAGTCCCATCTTCACGTCACTCACTTGTGAGCCGGGACTTCCACGCCAGTGCATCAGTCTCTGGTAAGCACTAATTCTGCTAGCACGCTAGTATCATGTGATCATACATTTTTCCAAATTCGTGTTCAGACATTATTTGTAATTTTTATCATTACATATTTGTAAAATTTCGGAAAATGAAAAAGGTTTTTCTCCACAGTGAGTCAGAATGTGGATTTTAAATTGTCACTTTCGAGAACATGAATAGTTGCAGTCGAAACATAAAAAAGGTTTTTCTCCACTGTGAGACGGCTTGTGGACTTTTAAATGTTGCTTTTGAGAACATGAATATGTAGTTGCAGTTGGAACATGAAAATAGTTTTTCTCCACTATGAGTAAACTTGTAGCACATAATTGCTAGTGGAACATACTGCAGGTTGTGTCTCCAGTGTGAGATGGATTGTGAGATTTCAAATGATCCTTTGTAGAACGTGAATAGGTATTTAAATAAACGTTACAAAAAATGAGTTTTTTTTGGCATGGAACGCGTTATCATATTTTACTTTGACTTATATGGGAATACTTGTTTCGCTTAAGGTGTGTTTCGCATAGCGAGTAAGATTCTGGAACGAATGAAACTCGTTATAAGAGGTTCCACTGTATTTAAAAAAGTTCATTCCAGCAGCATTGGATAGATGAGACAGTGCTCGTACCTTGTAATGTGTTAACTTGTAACCAGTGGTAGAAAATAAACGAGCATGAACCTTTCTTTTTCCTCGATCTGCCGCTGCTTTCGATCAGCGTAGAATTGGACTATGTGCTTGGGGATGAAGGGGATGAAGATGATGGTGGCGATGGTAAACCGCACTATCTGCCATGGCAGCAAGTCGCGCACGGCCGGCGGCGGGATTTCGGCCATCAGCTCCGTGGCGTCCAACTCCCCGACGCTGGACACGCTGCGCGCCCCCGACTTCTTCTGCAGCTTCTTGCGTTTAGTTCCAATTATCTGTTCCTGAAATAGAACAAATTATTTGTTAAGCAGAACCTTTATAAACAGAACCTTTTGGAAGAAAAGAAGACTGATTGAAATGAGTCAGGAATAAAAGTGAACACTGGATAGATAAACGGATTGAAGTATGTTGTGAGTGTTTGTATGGCTGAAGTAATGTCATTTTTATTTCACTTTGGAGTATTGGAAATCTTTCAGCAACGGATAATCAATTTCATTAGCCTGTCTGGGACCTATGAGTTGAAATGTCTATTGTATATTGGTACCATGTATATGTATATTGGCATCATTAGCTTTTTTCTCCAAATTGGTGTATCGTCAATGTAGCGCGACAAGTCATTAAGTTAACATTCATAGAAAATATAAAGAAAATTTATTCCGCCCAAAGCAGCTGTTCTCAAACCAAAAGCGAATAGATATCTTCTTGCCCTCATAGTTTTCATTAAAAAAATAACAAATAATGTTTTCTGACTCGATTTTACCAAAAAAGACACTTAATGACTTCTTGCGCTACACTAACGATGTATCATATTTCTAATATTGATAGTTTTTCCATAAAAATGGACAATTCCTGTGATAAATAATACTTTTAAGTATAAACTCTAAAGAGCCGTTCGCACACGGCAAGTATTTTAGTCGAGTAGCGAGTATATTAGTAACTAAACGCGCCTGAACACCACAATTTTAGTAGAGTAGCGTAGTCAGCTCTTTAGTAGAGTCAATCCATTTCGTTATATTTTTTCTTGCGAGTAGCAACCCCCACCACGCGTCCCGGCGCCTTGACAGTAGCAAGTTACTCGCGACTTGACTAAACTACTCTCTCAATGCGAACAAGCCATAAGATATAGTACAGGTCTTTTCACTATTAAAAGGGGAGTGAGTTGGTTAACCGCCTTGAGTGTCACACACAATCCTTCAGGCTGCTTTCCAAGCTCCTCATCAACTGGCTAGCCAGAAATGTACAAATATAATTGAAAAATATATATTATGCCTGTATTTCTGGACCATAACAAAATACCTACCATGTTTACTTATATACATGAAGACAATTATTTATTTTTTCAAATATTATATATATTTTAACTTACTGCTATGTAGCGTTTCTCAGCGTACGAAGCCCAGCTAACAATGTATTGTCCAATGGTCAAAATAAACAGTAAAATGATGCTCATCTCCACCAGCCCCATCTTGTGAGCCTTGCGGTAATAGTACACCGCCGATCTCCAGTTAGGTAAACCAACTTTGAGCACTTCATTGTACCTGGACAAATATAATAATAATAATACTGGAGATGGAGAAATATGCAAAAAATATGGATGTTACATTTTAATTTTGTTAAAATTATTCACTTACACAGTTAAAATTACACATTTTTATATTATATTTCACAGACAATCAATCAATGCTGCCAATCATAAAAAAATATTATTGCCATGTAAAACAATAATTTATTCATGTTAAGAAGTGAATGCATTATTGAAAAGTTTGTACCTGATTAATAATAAAAGAACATGGAAAGATAGTTATTGTACATATATCTAAATTATGATGACATGCAGCTTTCGCAGCTTGAACCTCAACCCATACTAGAAGGAATAATTCAAAGTAGGTACTTTTTTGTTTTTATTTTGACGAGAATTTATTTTATAAGGTTGGTACTTCCGACAGATGTCATATTTGATTGTCTATTAAAAAAGACATAAATAATTTTAATTAAAAAAGGAATATTCCGTATTATCCGTGTATCGAACTTCGACAATACGAACGTTCCGTATTATCCGGGAGGTGGACTTATACATTTTTACCAAACTTCGTTTCTTAATTTCTCTATTTGTAAGGGACAACAAATATATGATTTGCTTACTTTTCGCGCTTTCCAGGATCTTTCAGTATATTGTATACAGAAACTAAATTTCTGAATTGAACATCCGCATCTGGAGCATCATTCTTGTCCGGATGTAATTTTAGTGTTAATACTCGATAAGCGGCGCGGATTTCTGACGAACTCGCTTCCTGAAAATAAAATATAATATTGAGTATGTCTACAAAACTTCCAATATGTACAAAAGGGTCACAATATATACAAACCTGAGCGACTCCGAGGAGCTCATAAAAGTTTTGATCAACATCTTCAACGACGTCAAACACTTCTAAATCATCGTTATCCCACGCTTGAACTCTAATAATTAAAACTAAAAATAATATTACAACTTTCCAGTCAATGTGAACTAACATCGACATTATTAAACGGACTTCAATCGTCGAGATTAAATAAATTTTCGTCCATAGGTTAGAATTTAACGAAACGTCAAATCAAACCGTACGTCAAACTCATGTCAAACTACGTGTCCAGTGTTGCGTGTTACTAAACGCATAGGCTTTTATTTTGCTGTAAACAAGTACTAACAACATTTTAGAAAAGTTGAATAACCTGCTAAAAAATGAAATATCCTATTTTTAAATTACAAAATATATAATAGAAAACGTGTTGCGTGTGCCTCAAATTAAATTGCTCTATTCCATGTACGTAATGTATATTAGGTATTAGGAACCCGCCGATAAATTCCCTGAGGATAGATTCCACAGTCAATGCAACCTTAAAGCTAAGCAGATTGTGGCAATTCCGTTGGGAAGGCGCATATTGGACGACTGTTAAAATTATTCTGCAATGTGCACAACTCCCGCTTTGCGAGGGTTGCTCATATGAAATACATCAGGCGTATATTTGACGATTATTCGGGATAGATTCTGGAATCTACACAACTTCTGTGCGCTATTTGGGTAATGTTAAACATAATAACAGTTGAGGTTGCGCTTATATTTGAGCATATACGAGATACGAGTACAACGTATACAATGTGGCCTCACTCGATTTCCAAGGGCAATAACTTTGTAAATAAATAAATTTATTATATTTTCGTTTTATTATGTTTGTTTTTAGGGATTTATGCCGTGTTACGCTACCGTGCTAATGCTTTTGGCCGTGAAAATCTAAAAACTTATCAGTTATAGCACAATAAATTATTTTGCGTTATTGGGGAGTATAGCGAACCATGGTTTGTCAGCGTGTATTTTGATTCTGTTTACTTTTAAATTGTCAAATTCGTGATGATGTAAGGAAACGTTTGCAAAGATGAAAGCATCTTACGATATGGTGATAACTTTTGCGCCACCTAAGTCTAAAAAGGTCCTGCATAATATAACATTATAATATTTGTTTACAATTTTTGCAAGTACAAAAAATTATAAATGCGGAAGCATGTAGGTTAGTTACGTAGGTACCCGCATGTCCGAACATTGAAAATGCTACTATAAATTTTTATTTTTATCAAGTGATAGGTATTTAAGTAAGATTTAGGCAAATAATTTAAAAATTGACACATTTGGTATTTGTGCACACCACCGTATCGAAAGTTACAAATAATTTTTTCGAACTAGTTAGGAACACCCGCCCACAGTCCCCCTTTACACCGCAAATGCCCAATAATTATGACTGCGTAGCGACTTTTGTCAATTATTATGTTATTTATGAAAAATATGGTAATATT
Organism: Limnephilus lunatus; assembly: GCA_917563855.2. Taxonomy (NCBI): domain Eukaryota; kingdom Metazoa; phylum Arthropoda; class Insecta; order Trichoptera; family Limnephilidae; genus Limnephilus; species Limnephilus lunatus. The sequence goes on along the minus strand of OU830598.1, from coordinate 67,579,246 downwards.
ATCTTTTATCGATTATTGCACTAATTATTTAAAAAACAGATGTTTACCTAGCGTCATTGTTCATGTTAGTATCTACTTTTAGAAGTAAGCCGTTTAAATATTATAATCTCGCGATACAGGTATATCGCGTATTTACACTTTTCTTCAAATTATTTTTTATTATTTATTAGGATAACTGTAAGCAATGGGATGTTACTATAAGCTGTTTATCCTTTGTGCTTTATATTTTATTTGTACGATAAAGATTTTTAGAATTTGAATCCAAATATCAAGCTTCAACCATTAAACACCAGTTCACCACTCCACAAGCAAGGCTCTCTTTAAAATGATTTACCTGGACATGTTATTGAAGAAATCAATTTACCTAGAGTGCCATGAAGCATACAAATTAAGATCATGTAATATAAATTATTCTAAAAGGATAATTATGATGGAGTAAAATATTAGAAGGCAGTTTGAAATTAACGGAGTAGGTGTACGTACACATTATTACCTACATACTTAGTTCAGTTTCTTGGTGGTTGAGACATTGGAGCAGATAGCCACGGCATGATGGCGTCTCCCAGAGGCGCATGCGCCGCCCTCACTGCATAAACGGTACCGTGAGAAATGGAAACAATGATAGAATTGTATAATTCCCATTTAGTTATAGTGAAATATGGAGAAAACATTGCTAATAGTTTATATGTTTGGATTATACGCAATATTTCCTGCTGAGGTAAGTGTTTGCCACTAATTCTGATATTTAAGATTCGTGTTTACGCCATCGAAGAAATGTTCTGTACCGTTTATGTAAAATCTTCAATATATCACTTTTTTGAAAATAACTAAGTGCTAACTCAAATATTTAATAATGATTTTACAATGAAAACAGTGTACTATAATATAATACCATTTAAAATGTTCTGATTCCTAATTTTTCGTTTTCACATTCTCGATCGTAATAATATAAAAAAAGTAAGAAAACAATCTTATTTTCTTCCTGTTTCAAAACTTCGGTGCAATTTAATTTCTCCCAAATATCTTCTAACCCTGCTTCAAATAAGATACAAGCGAGTATATAAACATTGCGAGTTTAAAGCATGTAAACAATTTATCTTTACGTTAAATTGGATTTCTTCCCTGCGCAAAGCGACTTCTATAAATTATAGGGATAAAAAATGTTTCGGGGCGATTATTTTTCGTAATATTTGGTGTTCTGTTATATTTGGCGGTTCTTCGTTAAATAGCTGTTAAATTGGTAATGTCAGTGTTTACTTTCTAAAAATAAATGATAGGAGGCTGTCAGGCAGTATCGATCGCGAGGGTGGCAGCCTCCTACCCCAACCCTCCCTCCTCCCCCTGGGGGTGGCGGGGCGCCCTGCCAGCGCGACACAGTGCCGCCAAATACTGTCCAAACACTTCATCTCCGCAAACTAGATGTCTTACTTGGAAACTGTTCAACGGATTTCTAATTTACTTTTAAAAAGGCGGCATGGACTACCTCCTTGGTTCAGCGATTACGATCCTTGACTATAAATTCGGAGGTCACGGATTCAAATCCCGGAACAAGCAAAAATATTTTATGTGATTAATTTGTGTTTTTCACAGTTTATTAATTAAAAATAATATAATTGTATATTTGCGACACGTTCAAGATCATAGAAAAATAGCCATAATTTCCTTGTGGGCGTGTTTCGCGATCCAAATATTTGACCAATCGGGCCTTAAATTTTCAGTTCTAAACTTTGTTTCACCATTATTTCGAAAATCAAATGAGAATGGCATGTATAATATTAGGCGAGTATAAGTGAGATGTGAGACAGAGCGATGTATGGAAGGCACATATAGTTTTCTTATTTTTTATGTTAAAAATGGTCCCAGCATCGCCCTGATGAAAGACCACCTTTTAGTATCGAAACGTCTCTTGAAATAGCTTTAGCCGTAATAGGTGACCAGATCTGAATTGCACCACCTTCCTTTTCCCTATCTCCTTCCCCTCTCCATTATCAGCCTCACCACACACCCCAAATAGTGATGCGTTAGTTTCACCGACCACTATAAATGTTTAGGAGCACTTGGATTAGAATCAAATAATTAATAATTTAAAAAAAGAGAAGCACGAAGGCTGTTTTACCTTAATTTAGTACTTTGCCTTTTTGCTGGCAATAGCATATATATTTTTTTAATATATATGCTATTGCCAGTACCGCGAATACCGCAAAAGCGTCCCAACTATTTGGAATCAGCGGGACTATGTCATCCCCAATAATATTACGTTAGGTTGGAGAGAAAGGGGAGGGGGAGGAGGTATGGTAGAGGAAGGTTATGAAGTGCTTGAAAATTCAGATTAGATGAATAAACACGGTAAATCCTATTTTAACGATGTTTCTATTCTGATTGGCGGTAGGTATTTCTCTAGGGCGTACTACGAGTAGGTAATCTACCTATCTACAACTCTGGTTAGCTGTTGTTCTGTTTTATCGTATTCTGTTTTATATGTTCTGTTATATTATATTCTGTTTTATAATGTTCTGTCATAAAATGTTCTGTTTTATCATATTCAGTTTTATATATTTTGTTATATTATGCTTTATAATGTTCTGTTATAAATAATGTTCTGTTTTACCATGTTCCGTTATATAATGATCTGTTTGTAATGTTCTTTTTTATAATGTTCTGTTTTACCATTGTACTGATTTGTTTCACTATGGTTATCCGTGTTGAATATCCGGTTATCCATGTGGATAACACAGATACAGATACCAATTATTTTCCATCATTTATAAGCACTTCCGTCAGCGGAGAGTCCATCGAACAATTAGTTGGTGTCAAGTTGAAACAGTAATTGGAATATGGTTATTCCACTAACTCTAGAAAGTTTGTTTCATTAAGCAAAGGTTTTCTCACCCTCTGGGATAGATTTGTGAAACCATATCTGAAATTTATTTTATAGTTTTATTTTATTACTGAGAAACAAAATTGAGGATTTCAAAGAATGACGAATTTATGATTTATAGCAGGGTCCGAAAATATTATGTTTATTGTTTTATGAATATAAATGAGATATCCCCTGAAATAAAAGGGAGTGAATGTAGATAAATATAGATGTACATTCTGAAAGTATCTATTACTCTGGAACGTACCGCAAATACTCGTGTACATCGGACAAAGTTATATATCGATGCTCATATACTATATTATTTTATTTAAACAGTTTTATAAATTAATACCTATCTATAGGTACCTACATAAAATCAGCTTATCCGTGACATTTTGTACTTATATTAACATTTTTATTCATATTATAAAGTAGGAGGGGGTTTTCATTTCATCGTGACGAAGTTGTGGGGAAAGGGTCGAAGAAAGAATGTTGTAGAGGAAGGGGACCTTAAAAAATGCATAAAATTTGCTTGACGCGTAATGGACGACACTTAATCTTAATAGCACACCATAGTCCCATTAGCTGCAGGCTGTTGGATCTGATATTTACATAGGTATGTGCTTACATAAGAGTAAGAGGCGATTACTCAAATGATGAACTTGAACAAACCTAAAATATTTCTTCACTAGAAAAACGTAAGAAAGACTTGATCTCGTTTGCATCTTTGTTCCAACTCATCCGATTCAACATTCCTCGCCGTTCGTGAATTGCTTTTCCTTAATCAAGACTCTGTATTTAATAATTTTATTATTGGGATCATTTTCCACTCTCCTTGATGTCAAGACTTTTTACTAAGGCCAAGGCCTTTAAATTTTTTTTGCCCGTTTAAATGGTTTTTGCCGATCTTTACGGAAATAAACATCGAAGCATTTTTATCATTTAATATGTTTAAATCAAGGACTTTACCAAAATCTAGTTCAGGACCCGAATATATCTACTCTCTAATATTAATATTCTCTCTAATAATACATATTTCCTATTTTTGTCTTTGCTTCATTCATATATGTATTAGGTATATACCTATTTACGTATTTGCTTTTCCTTTTGTGTAAATCCTCGATTACATTGAGCGAGTTTACAAGCTACTAGCCGGCGAATTCACTATCTGCTAGTAAACTTGTTCGGTATAAAATCTACTAGTCAGCTAGTAAATATGATTACACTGAGTAGTAAATGTAATCGAGGCTTAACTCGTAATTTTCTCATGTTGTGGTATACAGCTGAGTGTTAAGAGATGTAGGTACATTGACTTCTATGATTCCACAGCTTATTATTTCGTCGCCTTAGTTCGTATTTGTCCAACATGTCGACGACCTCCGTAGTCCAGTGGCTAAGACTCTTGACTCACAATCCGGAGGTCGCGGGTTCGAACCCGGCGTGCGCAAATAAATTTTACTTGATTAATTTGTGTTATTTCACAATTAATTCCAGACCACCATTCAGAATTGAAACGTTGCTTGAAAATGGCTTTAGCCGTGTTTGGTGACCAGATCTGAATAGCCAGGTACTTCCCAACCTTCCTCTTCCCTACCTCCTTCCCCTCCCCACTACCTTCAGCCTCACAACATACCCCAATTGGGGATGCCATAGTCTCACTGGCTCCAGACGGGAGCAGTTGAGATTCTTGTGCGGTATTCACTGTAAAAAAAAAAAAAAAAAAAAACAGACCATTAGAAAATTTTACAGGAGAAGAAGGTTTTCTTTAATTATTTCAATGAAACATTATGATAGGTGTTTAAAGTACCTAAAGCTATTTCCGTAAAGGCAAAGGTCTAATTAGTTTAAATAATTCTTATTTAAGTGATTAACTATAATTTTTTATACTTTATTTTTATTTTAAAGTGGAGATTGAACAAAAACTTAAATGGTATGTTGGACAAATAAGAACTAAGGCGACGATTTGTAGTAAACAGTATATTTTAGTTGACGTTTTGGTCTCCGGTGACTTTTTCAACCAAAAACATTAAAAAAATTAATAGGTATTGGACAATCGGAGTAATCAGTCGTGAGGACATATAAAAGTTTGTTTATTTGTTTAAAAAAAAACAACAAAAATTTCATCCAAGCACATTTTTTACTCCAAATATTGTCAGGAATGATTAACGTTACGACAAGAACCTTCTAAACGGCCCTGCGTGTAAGTATTGTATAATTGATGGTTTATCGGGTAACACACTAAAAAAAATAAAACATAATATTTTAATTCCATTGCTACATATTTTTAATATATCACTAAAAGAGGGACATTTCCCTGAACAATTTAAAATCTCCACCATCATTCCAATTCACAAATCAGGAGAAACGCACATATTAGACAATTACCGACCTATTTCCTTAGTTTCAAACCTCTCAAAAATATTTGAAAAATGTATCAAAAATAGAGTAATGAATCACCTAGAACAAAACAAAATTCTGTCCCAAAATCAATATGGTTTCAGAAGTAACCTAAGCACTGAAGATGCAATATTCGATTTGACAAAAAAATTGTACACATCTGTTGATAAAAATAAAAAATGCCTAGCTTTATTTTTAGATTTAAGAAAAGCTTTTGATACGGTTAACCACAATATACTTATAAAAAAAATTAATCGAATAAGTTTCAAAAAAGATACACTAAAAATTCTCACAAACTATCTCAAAGACAGAAAACAAAAAACAAAAATAGGGAATTTTTATAGTACTGAAACGAGGATAAAAAATGGAGTACCACAGGGTACTGTGCTTGGCCCAATCCTGTTTTTAATATATATAAATGATTTATGTAATCTTGTAATCCCTGGTGATATTGTATCTTATGCTGATGATACAGTAATAATTGTAAACGGAAAATCCTGGCTTGAAACTTATTTAAATGCATCAAAATGTATTGCACATGTCTCATCATGGCTAAATAGTAATAGACTCTTCCTAAACAACAATAAAACATTTTACCTACCTTTTTATAAAAACAGTAAAAACAAACCCCCCAATAACCTTAAAATTAGAATTCAAATACTAACTGTAATCAAGTAATATGCTCATCTTGCTCTGAAATTGTAAAAGTTGAAAAGATAAAATATTTGGGTATATGTATTGATACAAATTTAAATTGGCATTCACAAATAAATAATACCGTTTCTAAATTGAGATATCTTACATACATATTTTACAGACTCAAAGAAGTATTGAATATTGACAAATTGAAAATGATTTATTATTCTATGGTGCAATCTTCACTCATGTATGGAATAATAGGATGGGGTGGTGCCCTTGATACTTTTATAAAACCTTTACAAACAACTCAAAATTATATTATCAAAGTTATGTATAATAGAATTAAAACATTTTCGACAGATGCTTTATACAAAGAATCTAAACTATTCAGTCTCCGTAAACTATTTATACTGCAAACTATGAAATATATCTTTAAAAACGTAAACAAATTCGAAAAAAATGTAAACAGAATCAACATTAGAAATAATAATGTATTCTATACCCCCCAAACACACACAAAACAAATGCAAACTCACAGTAGTTTTATTGGACCTCGTACCTTCAATAGTTTACCAAAACATATTCAAGTTGCAACAAAACTTCCGCATTTCGTAAAAGAGTTAAAATTATGGCTTAACCATACAGATGTAAAAACTCTATTTATTTAGTTTTATTTCACTTTATGTTTCTAAAAACTCTATTTATTTAGTTTTATATCACTTTTCTCACAAACTTTACACCTATTATTACAATGTATATCATTAATTACACTTACACTTATTTAACCGTACACTATTGTATACACTTTTTGTACAAAATGTTTTAAACAATTTTTGTTTTTGCTTTATATACCCCTGTTTGTTTTTTTCTAGGTACTAAAAAAAAAAAAACTTTTTTTAAATATATTACCCACGCACAGGCTGCGCCTTAGTGGGTTCCCACATTATTGTTATGATTTTCAAATATGTAAATATAAATTGTAAAATATGGGAAAAATAAAGGAATTAAAAAAAAAAAAAAAAAAAAAATTGAATGATGTACTCCTTATCTCCGGATTCAAAAGCCGTGGGTTCGAAATTTGGTACAGAAAAAAATATTTAAATTATGCGAGTAACTTTACAGGCTTTCCGGTAAGGGTTTTTTGTTCCTGGTTCCAGGGTGAAGAATTTTCTTGGCTATCGCCTTGGAGAAAGACCAGCGAGGTTTTTTCCAACATTCCTCTTCCCCACCACCTTTCCTTCCCTTACTTTGTTCAGCTTTAGGTAAAACATCGTAAAATGTAATAATCCCCTGTCCCAAGTGACTCTGGACAGTTGGGACTCGTGCGTGGTAATTACAAAAAAACCCATGTCGATCATGACATTACCAGATTTGAGTATCCAGGTACTTACCAACCTTTATCTTTCCTATTTATCTTGTCCTCCTTATTTTCTTCCCAAGTGGGAATGCATGTTCCATTGTGTGCTGTCTGATGTTATTTCTCCGTTCAGGTGTGGAGCACTAGCTGTCCTGATGGCCAGCAGTGCGCGGAGTCTCACGAGTGCTGTCCGGGGGGGTGCTGCCTGCCGCGCAATCCACCCGCGCACCGCCCCCCGCAGCATGTCGAGTACTTCAACTTCAACACCCCCATGAAGTACTACTTGGGGTAAGTAATTAGGTTCCATAGATAATGCAAACATGGGGAGATATGGCATGGAAGCGTGGAAACTACGACCAAGCTGCCTGGACTAACTATTAAATAGGTACAATCAGTGACAATTATTATTATTAATTATTCGTTGGATGTATAGGGTGAAATAAAGGTGCCACTGTGCGTATATCCAATTTGCAGTAACAGGGGTGAACGATGTTGGTGATTATTTAAAAATTATATTTATTTTAAAAGAAAGATAAACATTTCCAGGTTACAAATAACCCAACAATGTTTAAAAAATCTCCAACTACCACCGCAGTAAGCGGAAAATGTTGCTTGTGTCGCGATGGAGGACTTAGCCAGCCGAGGAATCGAACACGTGACGCCCCGGTGGGACCCAAACGCGATGCCAACTTAGCCACTGACCGGACTTTTACATTTATGTATATATATATTTTGCCCGTTTCATACTTAACTCATCATTCCCATCTCCTTTGCTTCTTTTATCTATGGTTATGGACATGACTCATTTTTTAGCTAGGCACTATGTAGGTACTAACGTAGTCAATAAGCTAAAACAAGAAATGGATGACATACAATGTAGGTACAGATGGTTTAATCGGTCTGATCTTAAATCTGCGAATAGTAGATGGTCAAAGGAAGGGAAGTTGGATTAATATTATAGGTAAGGGTAGGGGGAGGGGGTAGCAAATCGGGGACCTGTTTAGTTTTAGGGGGCGCCAAAATCGTAGTTTTTTTATTGAAAAAAAACTTGATTCACAAAGCGTCTGGCATCCAGCGCACGTTGTTCTATCGATTATTCATTTGATGTTAAAACGCCAGTTGGTTTTTGAATACACTCTAAGTTGATTTATGAACGTATCCCAAGTCGATTTTGAACGCGTGCATAGTGTACTTCACAAGTTCTCAACGTGGGCGATAACTCCCCTTTGTGGGCATTTGAGACTTTCAGTGAAATATTTTTTCCAAGTCCGGCCCCTGAAAGAGACGATGTGTTGTCTGTTTCCGGCACAAAGTACGTTTTTTTCGTACGTAAACGTAAAGTACAGTCTTGTATGACAACAATATTATTATGATGTGACGTATTATATTTCAAGTACCTAATCTTATATTTTATAATATTTGGTTATTTGTATAGCGCCGTTTTCTTTACAAAAGCATCTCAAGGACGCTTTAAATATTATGTAAATAGGTACTGCGATTGCTCGGGCCCGATGATTTATACCTTCCCGATGATTTGAACGTAAGCATTTGCTGAAATGCTGACCGTTGGATCCGCCCCTGATGAAGCAAGAATCGCATGACGCATGAGGTCTGGGAAATGATGCATCCACGAACTTTTTTACATCTTAGAAAGTAATGTTGTTGCCGTTGTTGGAATGGCTGCAGGGGGCTAATCCTTACGAGGGTATGGGACTTTCTTTACGGCGCGGGCGGAACTACTAAATCTCGAAGTATTTGGGTGACCCTACAATATGCTCGCAACCGAGATCGTGTCTAAACTTTTTATCCGCTTTTGGACTTCGTGACGGTGGCGATTCTATTCCGCACATTTCTGTAATATACCCAAGATATTCTGAAGTAATAAATTATCTTTAATTGTGTATAATAATATTATCGTAGTTATTCGTGGATTCCGCACTTGTAGCTGGCTTAGCGTAGTTTCATTTCTCTCAAGATTCATGACTGAAGTTGAAGTATTTTCCTTATTGTACAATAAATTGTGGAAAGAAATGTTCGGAATAATAAATACAAACTAGCTGGATAAATTATATGACGTGCTCTAGTGGAAAGAGTCTCGCGTGGGTCGTAAATCCGCGAATTAAATTGGCTGGCAAATATAATAGTTTTGCTGGTTGGCCAAAAATCGTAGGTATGTCCAGTAATAAATAAATATTTTTATTTTAAGTTATGTATCCACGTGGATTTTTACACTGACTAAAGTAAAGTAAAACCAGGCAGAGGTTGTTCTATTATCTTTGAGCTGTATTGCCGTCATCCGGGAGCATTCGAAAATTACGTACGTGGTAGGTAACTTGCTTTATTTTAATATTGATCAGTCAGAATGACCATTTAATCATTTAATATCGTACTACCAATAAGTACCTAAATCGATGGTTTAGATTTAGAGTTTAGATCATAGGTTCTCAACCTTATTTTGCCCACCGCCCCCTTTGAGAATTTTTTTTTTAGACCCCCCCCCCAAATTTACTGACGGGGCGGGGGAAGGGGGGAGAGGGGGGAGGCTCAATTGCCACGGAATCAATAATTCGATTAAAAATATATTTAACTAGCTTTTACCCGCGGCTTCGCTCGCATGATATTAGGGGGAAATTACTGTTTAAAGAATTTTCCCACGGATTTTTTTTTTTTAAGTAGGTAGCCTATGTCATATTCCAGTACTCCAATTATCTGTTTAAAAAAATCATGTCGATCGGTCGCTCCATTTATATTATTATAGCGAGTTCCCGGCATGCGTTCCTTTGCTATGCCACTTAATTAAGAAATTGTTTCTCCTTGCGTGTCCTTTCCCATCTGTTTGTGGAATCGAAATAAAAACGCGAGTTAGTAGTTAACAAAACAAAATATTTATTTAAAAGCACCTAATATTTAGTTGTTCAGTCTTGTATGTCTGAAGAAATAATTATGAATAGGTATATTTGAACATAAAATTGTACCGAATTAAAATTTTATTAGTTACATTTCGAAAATAATAAATAAATAAAATCGTTAACGTGTTGAACGTTGGATGGTATTTCGAAAAACCGCGCGAAAATTACCTTGATGAGTTCTGGTCAAATATCGTTATAAAAACGATTGTTTTTTTTGCGATTTTTTTCTGTTTGCGAGATAATATATCTTATTATTCATTCTATATATTCATGAAAATATCGTTAGAAGTTTTCCCAGAATAGCTAACTTTAACAACAACAACAAGAATTATCCCATTCGGCAAACAAATATCAAAAAAATATATTCGTAAGAATACAAACTGATTTTATTATTACTACACAAACCTGAATACACACCCTATATGAAGAAAAAAAACAATCCACAGGAGTTTTCAAAGAAATAATGGCTTTGATACTCTTTTGAAAACGTAAAATTAATATTGTTATTTTTACCACTGACAGCTTTTAAAAGTGACAGCGTGATTTTAAATGTTTTCCTCCGATTGCTCGTTATTTTTTGGTGACCATTTTGAACATTTTGAAATATTGAATTAAAAAAATCGCCTAAAACTGGCAGCAAAGCAATCCGAGTTATTTTAAATGGTGCCATATTGTGACAAAAAGCGCTCCAGTGGTTAGAGATGGGTAAGTTCTGCATTTTGCCGGAGGCCTCTGAGACGTGCTTCCTTTTAATCTGTTGAACGTTGAATGGTATTTCGAAAAAATGCATGCAAATTTAATAGAAATTTATTAAAAAATATTTCAGAGAAGCTACAATAATCAAATAGTACCTGGGTCTTAGATTGATATTGGCGCAAGCGATTCTGACCTTGTCTTTCATACTGTTTCTTTGTACATGTAAGGGTTAAACTCGCAATTCAAAAAAAAAATCTTTAGCCCGCCGGCGGGCCAGCGAAAGACAGGTTAAAAGTACTTGAGTTCTTGGAGAAGTTCCCGGGAGCCACTCCCGACTCGCGACTCGCGAGTGGCTCGGACTGAAACGCACGGGTTCCACCGGAACCGAACTTCGGAGTCGGAACCCGCAAAAGAACTCGAACTCGGGAGCTGCTCCCGACTCGCAAGTGGCTCGGACCGGGTTCTCTGGGAGTAGTCGATTTAAAGTAAAGGAGTAGGATCCGCTTCCCGCGTAGAACCCAAGTTCAAGAGCCCACTCCAGCTGAACCTGCACAACGCTACATCCTATGCTAATTTTATTACCGTAGTTTGCGTTACACTATGGATGTGAGGCGGGAACACTGACAGCAAAGTCAGCAGAACAGCTGGACATCTTCGAAAGAAAGGTACTGCGAAGAATCTTAGGAGCGGTGCGAGAGGGAGAGGCATGGAGAATCCGCCACAACAATGAGCTCTATGAAATTTATCAAGCTCCCAGACTCTCCACCCATTTAAGGCTCCAAAGATTAAGATGGGCCGGACATGTGCACCGAATGCCAAGCACACGAGTACCGAAGAAGGTTCTGACAGGACACCCGGGAGGTAAACGAAAGGCGGGCAGACCTAGACTGAGATGGGAGGATGATGTCAGGAAGGATGCAAGAGGATTACTCCATGTTGCAGATTGGAAGACGACGGCCGAGGACAGAGGGCGGTGGAGGCTTATTTTGAAGGAGGCCAAGGCTCGAAATGGGCTGTAGCGCCATTGAAGAAGAAGGGAGATTCGAATTAACTGCATTACAAGTGGCAGTATTTAACTTCAAGCTACGTCACGCAATTTCGAAAGCGGCCCGACGAATTATTTTCGGAAAAGGCCCCTATGGGCTAACCTTGATAAACGAATTTTCTAGGCACCTTGGTTGTAACTAGTTTGAATAGTTTATGTGGAGGTTGTAGGTAGATTGTATAAAGTTTAAATAAATGTAATAATGGAAAATATAAAACAAATTACATTTTTAGATTGATAATTAGAATTATAAAAATTAACTTTGAATCTTCAATTTTTAACGGATTCAAAAGTTTGTGAAAACATCCTGTCCCTGCATAGCAAAAGATAAATTGTACATGCATATACCTAGGCTATATTATAACAGCGTACTAAAAAAATGAGGTATTCTCATCCAACACTTTTTTGTTTTTGAATATTTATTTAGATGTATGCAAAATTTTTTTCATACATCTAGTAAGAAAATATATACAAATACAATTTAAAGATACGGTTACATTTTTACAAATACATTTTAAGAGGAAAAAAAAGATTACTACACAAAAATACATTTTAAGGAAAACAGATAACTATGTGACTATAATATTGGTAAGATTGTTACAAATCAAAAAAACATTATTCACATATAAAAATGCACATATCCTACGAAAAGTGCTAAGCAAAAACGCGCTATTTTGTGAGCACGAAAGTTTAGTTTTGGGAAGCCTAAAGTCTTCGCATCTTCTCGCAGGATAGATGTGAACATTTTCGTGAAACACAATGTCACTCTTCAGATAATTTGGTAGCATATTATTTTTAAGTTTCTCAATCATTGTTAATGTATTATATATTATATGTTGTTTTGTTGTCATCGTATTTAAATTTTAAACTAGTAAAAATATTGCATTTTTAAATCATCCTCATCCCCCTATTTTGTATAACCTGTAGTTTATTATTTTGGGCTTCGTTACATAGGAATAAAACACTAGCGGCCTTACAATACTTGCGGATGTGAAAACATTACTAATTAAAAAAATGTTCTTGGAAAAAAATACACACTGTTTACACAGCCTGGGGAGATAGTTTATCTCTGTTTTAGTAATGATGTCTGAACGAAATTTGGAATTTTCCAAAGTATTTTGAATGTTCTATATATTTCTTATTTTTGAAGGTGTCGTAAAAAGAAATACCATTTATAAAAACTAGATAAAATTACCTTTTAGATTTGTGTATTTGTTTAGTTTTAAAAAACTGCCATATTTTAAGATTTAAAAACACGGAAAAAAATGTAAAATAATTTCTTACCAAAACATTGTTGATGAAATTGTACAGAAATATTTAAAAAATTAAAATTTAAAAAATACAGACCTTTTGTATAATGAATTTGAAATGAAACTATGCATACAATAAAAAAATTTCAAAGTTTTTTTAATGCCAAAAAAATAACCTAAGAATATCTCTGACATTTCAACACATTTCTTGCACCACGAAAGATTCTTTGATAAGTTTACCAACACGTGAATTTGATATTAATATTTAAAAAAACTTTTATGAAATTCTCATAAAATAAATATCATCAAATGTAAATATGAATTTTTATGTATCATATAAAAAACTTTTTGACATTTAACTTTGAAAGTACAATTATTGATATTATAACTTCTCTAAAACTTATAAAAAAAAACACAAAAAAACACGGTAAATATATCAATTATATGAATATAAGAGTGAATTAGTCATAATAATAAAAATTACGATCACTTTTGTAATATTACGAAACACATCACCGTACCCAAAAAATCTAACGCAGCTTAAAATATGTTTTCATTGTGAACAGCGAATGCGCCGGCGCCCCCATCTAGCGGCCATGAATGAAAACATTGAAAACAACAATTTAGTATGAACATTACTAAAAATTGCACTGTTGCCAGATTTTAAAACCTGTTTTAGAGTGAAATTCGTTATTGGTAGGATTTCGTGTTTTAGTGTAAATTTGTTTTACTGATGTTGCTGCAAAAACACAGGTTATCGGTCGTGCTGAAGTTTTTTTTTAGTAAGGCTGTTAAACAATAATTTCAATGCGGAGTTACAATAGAATTGTAAACAAGGCGCGTTGTCTTGAGATCCAAGTTATTTCTGATCCTTTTTAAGAATCCAACTTTTTTAGCAATTTTCTTTGTTGTGTATTCTAAGTGTTTGTCAAATTTTAATTTATCATCCAATATTACACCCAGATATTTACTACTGCTAACCCTTTCTATGTTTTCACTATCAATTTTTAGTATTGCCTGCTCGTTTCCACCTAGGCTATCCACAATTAAAAACTTTGTTTTCAATTCATTCAATTTTAATTTGTTTTGGTGAAGCCAAAGCACTACATAATTTAAATCACTTTATATTTTTTCAATGGCGTCCTGTAAATTTTTACTGGCTATGTACAACAATATATCATCAGCAAATAGTTTAATTTCACAATGCTTTAACACTTTGATAATATCATTCATGTATATAATGAACAACAATGGACCTAAGACAGATCCCTGCAGAACGCCTTTATTAGTACTATGTGGTTCAGATGTTATACCAACATATTTTGTTATTTGTGTTCTTTCTGATAGGTAATCAACAAACCACTTATTTTCTTTACCATTAATTCCAATATTACTTAATTTTTTTATTAATCTATCTCTGTCGATTGCTTCAAATGCCCACCTTAAGTCTAGAAATACTGCAATAATTAAACTTTTTTTATCTCTAAAATTTTTCCACTGATCTATTTATTTTTTATTTTTTTATTGTTGATACATTATTTTACAATTTTTCATATTATAGTCCAGTAATGTTGGCCTCACTGGGTTGTGTACCCGTGCTGAGGTCCCCATTTTACAATATAGAATTTATACATAATCAGTAAAAACATTTAAAATAAAGATAAATTTAAACTAAAATAAAGATTTAAGAGTGAATAACCAGCACATGACAACTTCGATTCCGACACTAGCGCTAACACATCAGGGCTCGCGAGCGGGCGTTTTCAGAACTAAATTTCGTTCCGCGGCAATCCGAGTTTTGAGGGTTTTGTTCACTCGAGCTAGGGCTACCCGCTACTATTGCTACTTTATATTACTATTCTCGCTTCCAGAATTTTAATTAGTAGTAGTTATTTGTATATTGAAGTGCATAAACATAAATAGATACAAGTGAAATGCGTAAACACAGTAGGTATTAAGTAGATAGCTACATGAATAAACAATTTGTTATATTCTTTTTAATATTTTGGTTTTTTGTTTTTCAATTGTATTTTACGGCCATTAGAGTGGAAGATACTCTCAGTATCGCCCTGGTGTAAGACCACCATTAAGAATTGAAACGTTGCTTGAAATGGCTTTAGCCGTGTTTAGTGGTCAGATCTGAATAGCCAGGTACTTCCCCACCTTCCTCTTCCCTATATCCTTCCCCTCCCCACTACCTTCAGTCTTACAACATACTCCAAATTGGGGATGCAATAGTCCCACTGGCTCCAGACTTGTGCGGTATTCATGAAAAAAAACGAGTAATATTAAGTTGGATTGTAAAAAATGTCGCATTTTGAAATATTTATTCGTGTGCATAATTAATAATAAGCACTTCAACAAACAGAATTAAAGCGCACAAACCCTTTCTTTCTTTGAGTGGCCTTGCAACGCATGCCGGGTACCCGCTGTATATAATGTTATATAGTGCAGGCGCTTGCATTATAATTCCCGGGTCTTGTGATGGAACCATAACAGTTAAGTTGACCGCGAGGTTACAGTGCCCATGAAACGCATGCCGGGTACCCGCTGTATATAATTTATTTATTTATTTACGGACAAATAGTCCATTAACAATATAACAATAACACGAAAAACAAGCGTGCGTAAAGGCCCGACCCGCCGAGCAATCGATCACCGTTCGCATTGATTACCGTTCGCATGTCATTTTTCGTAACTATCACCACTTTTCGTAACCCATTCACCAGTTTACCCCCAAGTGTCGAGCGTGCGTAAAAAAGATTTACCCCAAAAAAATATTTTGGAGCAGTTGGGACTCTTGTGCGGTATTCACACAAGAAAAATTTAAAATAAAAAAAATATTCGAAATTATAAAAATTTTTGCAAAAAAATATTCAATGAACATGAAAAATTGCGTTCGGGCAACCCTGTAGATTTAGCAAACATGAATCAAGGAATTCGTGTTTATTTCAAATTTCGTTTTCAAATTTCATTTCCAAATATTATTATTCAAAGCGTCGCGAAGACGTGCTCTCCTGGCCGCGTTTGGGCCCGTAATGCAGTGTTGCCAGCCGTGTCTTGTAAAAAGTCACCTAAAATATATAAAAAAGTAACCTTTTTGTGTGAAAAGTAACCTTTCATATTTTTTTCCAGTGGTATGGTAAAAAGTTGATGGAATACATGAGGGGACATCCATAATTACGTCAGCACAAACGGGGGGGCGGGGGGTCCAGAAAAAATCTCATGTTACTTGAAAAAAATATACAACTTGGCCCAAATTTATCTCACCTAGGGGGAGGGGGGGGATCTAGATTGGAAGAAAAACTGCTCACGTAATTAATGGATGCCCCCTGAGGAGCTCAGTTTTAAAGTGGGACACAAGCCATTTGGATTATTTTTCAGTAGAGCGAGTTTTTTGTTTCGAATATACCGGTATGAAAAATCTAATATTTTTTCTACGTGCATAATCCTTGCGCGTAAAGAATCACAAGCCGTAATACATAACATTCTATAATTTAATACTCTTAGCTGTTTTATTTTTAAGTTTAAAAATGCTTATGTTCGCTTTTGATACTAAAAAGAGCAATTGTCCGTTTATGAAACGCATGAACTTGTAATTGTCCGTTTTTGATATAAAGTCTTACAAGGGTCCAGGGTCCACAATATGAAATAAAAGGCTGTTCAAGTTCATTTTTAAGAAGTTTATTTTTTTAATAACATAATAATAAATTGAAACAACCAAAATTACCCACTTAGTGATAAAAATAAGCCGTTTCCAGTACAAATACAAAATAAACGCCGTAAACTCGATATTTTAGAGCAGTTAAAAAAAAATTCTAAAAATCCGAAAGCTAGACATGTGAAAAAAATTATATAAAAAAATTTCGCTCGCCCCTTTTAGAAATATTTAAACCAACTTCACATAGTAGAGACCAAATATAAATTGAATGAAATTTTTAATTTAACTGGGAAAAGAATCTCCTGAGTCATCCCTTAACGACATTTGATCAAGTCTAAAAACAACGCAGTAACTGGGGAAGCTTTCAAGAGAACCATTAATAATTTCCGAAATTTTACTCGGAAATCAATAAAGTACCTAACAGGTAATAAAAAAAAGCAATATACCTTTTCAGAAATAATAATTCGCCTGTAAGTGGCCTAAGCACAGTTTGGTAATGCCTCCAGCAATGCAAGCAGCAGTCACGTGATGTTTTTTTAATTAAATAATAATATAATTGAATATATAAAATAAATCCACATTAAAATAGAGTACCACAAAGAACCACCCCGCACTCCGGAAAATTTGAACAAATTCGGTAGGTTATAAAATCACACCATAGTGTGAAAGAGAAAGATGTAAATTTTTGCAATATGTGTATAGTCTTTGGTTTTGCATGCCGTTAGCCAGGGGCGTATAACTCTGTCAAAATTTGTGTCCTGTGACCATAAATAACTCTTACTCTAGCGAAAGTGCCACACACCACAGACAAAGCTGAATTTTAGATAGGTCTGTAATTTTGATTTTCGCCATCTCTCGCTCTCTGCGTGTGTCAGAAAGAGATGCTCATACACCTACGTCACTAAAAAAAAGGTACCAAATGTATGTATTATTTATGGTACCAAATGCAGGAAACCGCACACCGCACTATCTGCAGGAAATAGACTAGCATCTATGGATTTGCCATCCGCCATGTTATGTTTATTTACAGACGCCGTTTCACGTTGTTTTAATAATTTGCCGATGAACATATTTTATTCGAAAAATGCTTACATGAATTCTAGAGGTGAAACAAGTGTTTAGTGTTGATCAAGAAATCAGGTAATTAATTACATAAAACATTATTCACCTTAATTTATCTGTAAATCAATATTTGAGGTTAAAATATAGAGGTTTTTTGATTTTATCGTAAAGGCAAGCTTATGGATACTAGTGGTTAATGTTTTTCCATATTTCGTTTCAGAAAATGTTCTACCGCCTCATAAAAACGTTGTTAACGTATCGAAGCCTATACTTTAGGAACATTTCATAACATTGTTAACGTCAGATTTGTGACCATCATTGTGAGATCATACATTGTGGCTGGGGATGTGATCATGTCGTCTCTCACCTGGCATGCCGCTTGAAGTCCCGAAAACCCTCTGGACAGAAGGAGAAAGACTCATCCGACGATCGTCTTTCACCCCAGAAGATAGGCGGAGGCTTGAAACGTCAACGTTAAAAATGCCCATCTTATACAAGACTTCATACAAGACCTCGTACAAGGTAAAATTGATAATGCTTTAAAACAAATTATTACACTGTTTCCCTGCAGGATAGGCAGAGAGGACGGACCGTCAAATAACTCAGTCTTGGCATACACTCCTTGCCTTGTTCAATTTTACTTTCAATGTATGTGGGGTATTTAAATGGTAGCATTCAATACAAAATGTTGTTTAGTGAACATAAGTTTATCAGTTGTCATGCTAAATCTTAAGTAATATTTGAGATACAAATATTGTAAAAACTGTTTTTAATTTTCAGATATAACAGGAACACCAAAGGAGAGTTCAACGTCCCAGCTGAAGACACGTCGCATGATTCCAAAGAAAGGTGACAGTTTATTTCTCTTGCTATAATTACTTGCACATACGTAGGGTCAAATAATGCTCGTAGACCTTTAGTTTAACCTCTCGTTCTCCACCATAAAGAAAGAAAGGCCCTGTTGCAGACGATTATTAACAACTTGCTCTCCGCCATAAGCCTCTCACTTATTTGGACTCACCGAACCCATGTAAACCGACTAACACATACTTTTCTGACTCTTGAAGTGGCCCGTCGCATATAAACTTTGTTCATCACAAGTATTCTATGTTCCGTTCCCAAACTTTGTTTAATGTGACATATTTATTTCAAAAGACATGTTGCAGTTTTTTTATCAGTTGTCATGCCAAATCTTATGTAATATTTCAGATACAAATATTGTAAAAACTGTTTTCAATTTTCAGGTATAACAGGAACGCCAGAGGAGAGTTCAACGTCCCAGCGGAAGACACGTCGCATGATTCCAAAGAAAGGTGACAGTTTATTTCTCTTGCTATAATTACTTGCACATACGTAGGGTCAAATAATTCTCGTAGAGCTTTAGTTTAACCTCTCGTTCTCCACCATAAAGAAAGAAAGGCCCTGTGTCAGACGATTATTAACAACTTGCTCTCCGCCATAAGCCTCTCACTTATTTGGACCCACCGAACTCATGTAAACCGACTAACACATACTTTTCTGACTCTTGAAGTGGCCCGTCGCATATAAACTTTGTTCATCACAAGTATTCTATGTTCCGTTCCCAAACTTTGTTTAATGTGACATATTTATTTCAGAAGACATGTTGCTGTTTTTGCTGTGAGGTGGCTGAAATATATCCACGGAAGGTATTTCATATTTTTGTATAAATCATTTTGTGTTTTTGTAACACTTATCCACTGTATTTGTGAAAATAAAATAATATTTAAACATGTACCCCGAGTTTTCATTTTTCTAATGCAAGCAGAATTTCAAATTTTGCCGCTATAAAGCATTTTTATTTTTTTTATGAGTTATTGGGCTAATGAATCCATGAAGTAGGACAGAGCGATTATATTGTCTATGGTAGACAAATAAACTTCCTCTATCTTTTAGTCAATTCGCGCCACGCAAGTCATTTTGACAGTTAAGTTTGACGACCAAGTCACTAGTATGGAGAAAGCCCGAAGATATCGATCTAGGGGTTAGTATATTTATGCCGTTAGCCAACAAGACAACATAAAAAAAGAGCGTTCCGTTTGACGTTGGTTCTAATTCCGTATGGAATTAGCTCTACGAATTCCGAAAAATCACCTAAAAGTAACCTTTTGAGTAGTGTAACCTAAAAGAAACCTTTCGGAGTTAAAAATCACCTAAAAGGTTACAAAAGTAACCTTCTGGCAACGCTGCCGTAATGAAATCTGAAATTTGTGTTTACGGGCTGCGATAAAAATGGTAACATGCGATGTTCAAAATTATTTAAAATTAAATACTTCCTGAAATTATTTTACGATCAAATTATTTATGATTTGTCAATAACGTCTTAGCAAAATAAGTATGTAAAAAAATCCGAAATATATTTGTTTGTAAGTGCACAAATAAATGCACAAACCGACCAATTTTCGTCAAGAAACACATGTCCGTATATATTTTTTAATAATTTTATTTAAACTAAAATTAAAATTCTGAAAAATACGTTTACCAGATAATGTATTGATTTATTTTACTGCATGATTATATGATTTGAAATGGGTGTTGTATAAGAAATGTACTTTTTTGAAAATTGAACAAATCTGCGAACGACCTATGGTATAACCTTATTATTCTAAAAATATTTTTTTTTCTCAAAATCTAAAACATAAGTTTACTAGATAAAAGAACAATCTTTTGAAATCCATTTATAGTTTTTTGTGGAAAAGAGTCAATACGTCTAACCACTGATTTAAAAATGACATATTTCTGGTTTCTCTGCTTATACACTCTTAAAATTTAAATAAAATTAACAAACTAAAAAAATAAAATTAAATGAAGATCGGCATATATTATGATTTGTGTGTTTGTGAGTGTTGCGTATTTTATATTGGTTTTGTGTGTTGAGTGCATATGTTTTATTCTTTTATGTTAAAATTTTTTGGTAATGTTGTCTTTTTTGTTCTTTAATCCATTTTTTTATTTTGTGTGTTTGAGTGCATATGTTTTATTCTTTTATGTTAAAATTTTTTGGTAATGTTGTCTTTTTTGTTCTTTAATCCATTTTTTTTATTTTGTGTCTGAATTTATTTTTGTTTTCCTCAATTTTTGTTTCAAGTGAAAGACTGTTGAATGCTTTAATAGCAAGGTATTTATGGTGTCTTTGTCCAAAGGTGGTGTTTACCGTCGGAGTTTTTATGTTTTCTTTATACCCTTGTCTAACCGGTCTATTAGTGATATTTTGTGTTTGTTGGAGTTTGTTTTTTTGGTCGAAAATGTAGTTTAGTAGTGTTTTAACATATAATTGGCGTATGTCTAGTACGTCACAACTTTTAAATATTTGGTCTGTGTCGGTTAGTCTGTGTTTTTTAAGTATTACCTTTAAGATCGTTTTCTGGGCTATTTCTATTTGATTGATGGCTGCGTTTGTTGCTCCTCCCCAAGCAATTATTCCATATTCTATTATTGATTGGCAAAGTGCAAAATATATTGTTTTCATTTTTTTATTTTATATATGTTTCTTATGTTTAGGAAAATGTGTATTGTTCTGAGGAGTTTATTTGTGATTTGTTTGATATGATGTGTCCATCTAAGATTATGGTCAATTATGATTCCTAGATATTTTATTTGTTCTGTTTTTTCTAGAGGAGGGCAATCGCAGATGTTGGTGTTTATGCATTCGTGTATTTTTATGGTGTTTGTATTGTTCTTTGGCTGTCCCTTGTTTGTTATGCTGTACGTTGTGAATTTTGTTTTCGATATGTTTAGTGTAAGTGTATTAGAGTCTAGCCATGTTTTCACTTGCGTGATTCCTAGATTCGCTATCTTATATACCTTATTCCAATCCTTAGATTTAAAGAGTAGAACTGTGTCGTCTGCGTAACTAATTATTTCACCATCTATTTCCATACTGCAAAGTTCATTTATGTAAATGGTGAAAAGAACGGGCCCTAGTATGCTTCCTTGTGGAACTCCGTGTGTAATCGGCAGTGGTTTGCTAGTATGGTTGTTAATTTTGACTTGTTGTGTTCTGTCACTCATGTAACTTTTCAATAGTTGAAGTTCTTTCTCTTTGAAACCCATATTTTCTAATTTTTTAAAAAGTGTTTTGTGGCAGATTGAATCAAAGGCTTTAGTTAAATCTAAATATATCGCTATGCATTTATGCCCTTGATCTAAGTTGCTATGTATATAATCTATTGTACTTGCCAAAGCTTCTTTTGTGCTTCTTTTTTCTCTAAATCCATATTGTTTGTCCGAGATTAATTTGTTTTCTTCCAGGTATTTTATTATTTGGTTTTTAGTACTCTTTCGAAAATCTTTGATAGCGAGTTTAACAATGTGATTGGTCTATAGTTAGTTATTTCCATTTTGTCTCCGGATTTATAAATAGGGATCACTAGTCCTTTTTTAAGAGTACTAGGAAAGTAGGCGTGTGTTATGCTAAGGTTAATCAAGTGTGTTATGGGTTTTAATATTTCATTTTTAATTATTTTAATGCAATCCGTTGTTATCTCATCTATTCCAGGAGCAATCCGGTTTTTTAATGTGTTTATTATTTTGTTAATTTCCTTTTCCGAAGCTGTTTTTATTATAAATCTGTGTTGTGTTGGTTGAGTATTGATGTTTGATCTGTTTGTTTGTGTTAGTGTGTTTGTGCTATATTTTTTACGGTTCGCTAAAACTTTCCCTATAGTTGCGAAGAAGTTATTGACATGGTTTGCCATAAATTCTGTATTTGTTTTGGCATCAATTTTTTTTGAGTTAATATTTAGATGTTCGATAGTATTTTTTTGTTTGAATTTTTGTGTGTATGTAACTTCTTTTAATATTCTCCATATTTCCTTTGGGTTATTGTTTTCTTTTTTAAGGTTTTCTCTGAAGTATAACTCCTTTGCTACTCTAATAATTTTAGTGCAGATGTTTCTATATCTTTTATAGTAATTAAGTTGTTCCAAGTCATACGGTGTATGTTTAATTTGTTTGTGAATTTTGTCTCGTTTACGAATACAGTTTAATATTCCTTGAGTTATCCATAGTTTAATTTTTTTTTGCTTTGTGTGTAAGTTTTACATGTTTTATTGTAGTGTAATTATTTATTTCTTGCGTTAACGTATTTGTAAATTTATTCCAGGCCTCTTCGACATTATCTATTTGGTATATTGTATTCCAGTCTATTTTTTCGAGTTTTTCTTTTAAGTTTGAGTAGTCAATTATTTTTTTTGTAAATATTTTATGTTGGTTCGAGTTAGTGTTTTCGGTGTCTATTGCTATCATATTCATGTAGTGATCTGTAATTGTGCTTTCAAGTACTACTGTTTTGGTTTTTAGTTTTGTCTTGATCATTATGTGATCTATACAGCTTTTAGTGTTTTGTGTGACTCGTGTTGGGACATTTATCGTTGGCTCCAGTCCATGCTGTACTAATATTGTTAGGTATTCTATGTTTTGTGGGTGTCCGTTTTGTAGAGTGTTTATGTTTAGGTCTCCAATGATGATGATATTTTTGTATTTGTTGAGATCATTTAATGTATTATTAAGTGCAGTTAGGAAATTTGTAATATTGTTTTTGGATGGAGATCTGTACATTGCAAGAATACACGTTTCTTTTTCATATGTTATTTGTATACAGTTGGAGTCTATGATTTGTATTTCTTGGACGAGTGTGTTTATTTTATCATTAGTGTATATGACTATGCCATCATTTTGATTTTTGTGTTTTTTTTGTGTGGTGTGTGTTGTAGTGTTCAATTGTTTTTGGAAATTACATAGTTAATAGCGGTTTCACAAGAACATTATTTATTTCTGAAACCAGATTGTTGTGAAACTAATATCTGCTTGGCATCAATATATTCAGTTAATTAGTTGCTCCTTTACAATGTATTCCAGTATTTGTTCATATTTGGGTAAGCAATTGATCGGCCTATAGTCATCAAATTTTTTTGGGTTATCAATTTTCGGGATAGGAGTTATTGCAGACATCTTCCAAGTTTTGGAGAATACTCCACTATTCAAAGATTCATTGATAATTTGGACCATCGATTCGCCAACAATATTTAAAGTATTTGATTATATTTATTGTAATACCATCTGCAGATTCCTTCGATTTCATATTAATCAAAACACCCTCTTTAAGTACGGTTAATCCACATTGGTTTCGAGGATAGGTGAAGGTAAGAATAGAAAGAGCTAATCTTTTATCTATCTATTTGTATAAAGGAGAGTGTCTGTTTGTTTTGTGGCGAGCGAGCGGCGTGGATTTGATTTGAATACAAATCTAAAGTTTTATTTCAAGAATGATGGAATTTTACGCACTTGACCTTTAAAACAAGAGCAAGGTCACTGTCTACGTGAGATTTCGAAATATATATATATCCCATTTTCCCACCCTTAACAGCAGTAATTTTACACTTTTTGATGAAATTTTGCACACTTGGCCCTTCGAAAATAAAGATAAATTGCCGTCTGATCCATCCACATCCATATGATTTGTAAAAATTTTGTGAAAAGCCCGCCCAACGAGACGGGACTTCAGCTAGTATAAAATATCATTATGAAAATCAATAAGCCATGACATAAGTGTACTGTTCCCAGGGTGCTGACAACGCTGGCCGTGGTGGTGCTGACCCTGGCGTGGTGCTGCCGCCTACGCCAACAGGCCCCCCACTGGCGCTGCTGGAGGGCATGGCGCTGCCGCGGTGCCGCCCAGCGCTCTCCTGACGCCGACAGCGCGGGCTCCTGCTACTACCCGCCGCAGTACAGCCGCTGCAGCTCACTGTGCAGGGCCTCCGTGCAGCCCGCGCCGCCCCCTTACAATGAGGTGCTCATTTATTAGATATGGTCGATATAACTGTGCCGATTCCTTCGCTACCACTGGAACAGTCAATATTATTTCTCTGAGGGACTGGTTTCTATGGAATATATAGTTAACCTACATAAGTTATTCTCAATAACTCTACACAATGGTTCCACAATAGAAACCTTCCAACCCCTGAATGGATGAATAAATCTGAGGAACCAGTTCTTTTTCTTTTAAATAGTCAATTCACCAATTTTTCTTCTCTGAATTTCTCTAGTCACAACTTTCTTTTTGGGTAACTGGATCCAAAAGTAACCGGATAAAGAACCGATTCCACATCGGTATCAACCATATTTACATTGAAGAAAAGTTATGAAAAGTAAAAAAAAAGGAAACATACCTAACTTGTTGTTTTATCATATTTTGTTTTGTACAGTTGCCCAGTCATATACTGTAACGCAGTAACCGGTGCTGCACTGTTACCTTTCCAAGTTTTGGTAATATCTCATTGGGTTTTTCCCCGTTGACGGACAACCACTGCAGTACCTACCTGATCTAGGGAAGAACCAAAGGGGTCAAACGCGCATATCAGAATTTTTGTGAAATAGCAAAATGGAACCTTTACATAACCACAATGGATGCCATAAGATTCTTCAGAAAGAAATAAATAAGTTCTCCGCCTAATGAAAGGTCATTTTGCTTCAATTTATGTATTTTTAATTTTACATGTCCTTGGCATTTGTTGACAACCATCCCCTATCTTTAACGAGTTTCATTTATTACTATGACCTATAATACTAGCTATCATTAGCAAAAATCATTAGGGAGTACATATAAAAGTCCCTATCTATAGAATTTATCCACCTGGATAAGTATGTATTACATTTTTTACACACTATTTTTTTAATGCTTTATTTGAAAAGAGGAGCAACTAGATACAATACATAATAACAAATTTCATTGGAAGATAGACAACTTTTAAGATAAGATAAGATTAACTTTGCAATAGGTGGCATTAAAGTAATGTAGATGTCGCAGGCAGATCGTAAAATCAGGCAAATCATGATGCACCTCAGGCACTTTACGATCTGCCGCCAGGCACTTCACGATGTAGCTAGGAGCATGATCTGCCTACGATCGGCCGCTGACATAGACACAAAAGTACCTATTGTAATTGAAAAATAGTTTGAATCAATAGTTCCTCAATTGGTCGCTTGAAAAGTTTAAGTGTCAAGCTGTACAACTTGAATATAACGTGTGTCCCAAAAGAAAGTTTATATTTAGTGGATCAATTTTTTTTTAAGTATGGGTTCTATCAAAAAAAAGGTTTATTAAATACTAAAATACACAATTTGGGAATTTATTTCATAAAAATAATATCGTCCAAATGTATGTATGACAGCTCGGCAGGTAGGCTTCGTGATGGCTGCCATTCCGTGATGGATATTTTCTTTTAATTGCATCAGGGAAGTCGGATTGTTGGCGTACACTTTAGATTTACAGGAAAAAGTCCATAGGGGTTAGTCAGAACTACGAGGAGGCCAATTTATGTGACTTCTCCTGGAGATCAATTTTCCAGGGAAAATTTCACCAACTCGTGGCTGAGACGTATTGGACGTATGTGATGGTGCTCCATCTTGCTGGAACCATGTTCTTTGGTTATAGCCAGTAAAGTTTTGCAGTTCAGGCACCAAGAAGTCATCTAACATCTCCACATAATGTTCTGAATTCACTGTAACTGCAAGTCCCCTTTCATCTTGGAAAAAGTAAAGACCGATAATTCCTCGCGCCGAGATCGCAGCCCATACGGTCACTTTAGGTGAATGGAGGGGTTTCTGATGCTTGCGTTTCGGATTTGTTGCACTCCAGTAGCGACAGTTTTGCTTATTTACTTCCAGCTTCATCCGAAAATAAGACGTGGGTAAACGTTAAAATGCGCTCAATCATCTGGTTTACTGAGTCCAGCCTCTGACTGACATCCTGGAGCTTTAATTCTTGCACCAACTGAATTTTGTAGGGGAGCAGCTTTAGGTATGTGTGCAAAATTCGGTGTAATGATGATTTACACACATTTAAAGCACTTGCGCGCTTCCGAATCGAAAGGTTTGGGTCGTTACGAACCGACTGATTAACACTCTCTACGTTTTCTACCATTCTCAATGACCT
Organism: Limnephilus lunatus; assembly: GCA_917563855.2. NCBI lineage: Eukaryota > Metazoa > Arthropoda > Insecta > Trichoptera > Limnephilidae > Limnephilus > Limnephilus lunatus. The sequence goes on along the minus strand of OU830598.1, from coordinate 67,552,417 downwards.
TGGTCGCCCGAATTTTGGTTTTTCCAGCATTGTACCGGTCTCTTCAAACTTTTTGATCCATTTTAGAATGAGAGGAATGCTTGGCGCATCATTTAAGTGACAAAAACCTCGAACATTTGAGAATCATCTACGCGCTACAGTCGCCAAATCACCATTTTTAAAAAAATGCACAACGCACGGTCCGCTACCGAGAAACACTCCATAGTGACTGAATCATACATATACTAACCCCGACTGAATTCCCAAGAGCCAGGCAACTGATTGACATACCTACCGCATCCCTCGGTAAAGTTGCATTCACACAGAAAGCAAAACAATTGTAAACTTTCTTTTGGGACACCTTATATTTTAAAATATGTTGTGTTGAACCAATGCGAAAAAAATAAGTAAATAGATACTTATTTCCCCTTTACCGTTGACAGGCTTTTAACCAGATTCAAAATAATCATTAATTGGTTCATAATAAATTCCCCAGGTGACATCAAAACCCGACTTATACCCAATGGTGATATACCTTGGGCCAGACAAAGGTGACGGGGATCTCATGGTGCAGTACTTCAAGAACTACATCGTCAGGCCGACTGGTGAGTTACAAACATAACTACGTACATGTACAGGTTTTCATTCTTCAACTTCTAGGAAACACCTATGCTCTAAACATGCCATTATTTATTTTCACTTCTTCTTCCTCCTCATGACACTTTTGGTATCCAGCTTTGGCAGCTCTTTTCTTAGAATTTAAATTACAAGTAAAATGTGCTACAATTTTACCACCATAGTAAACGGAAGTTGTTGTTTGTTTTGTGATGAAGGACTAAGCCAGCCGAGGACTTGAACATGCAATACCTTGATGGGAACCAAACGCGATGCCAACTCAGCCACTGACCGGTCTAAATTGAATGTGAATAGATAACAAATTATTACCAAATTGGCGGGTAAGGGTACCGCCGCCCTGGGCACCATTTATTGGATGACCAACACATCTGCCATAGGTCATCCCAAGTGATTTGCTATGTTAGTGGACTTAGCAGGGGTGCCCGGGTTCATCGGGTAATGTTTGTCTAGGTCTTGGTGGCATGGCAGGCCGGATTGGGAGGTGCTGGTTGAGGGAAACCCTTAACAACCGATTACCACTGACCCACAACTAAGGGTGGACTTCCCCATCAACGAGTATAAAAACACTGCCGCTGCTGTTGTGCCGGTTGTACCCAGCAGCAGTGTATGAAGCTCATTGGGCGATCTTTCCAGCAGGACTCTCCCGTCTCGTCGCTTTTGCAGTGGGTGGGTTGGATTCATGCGTCCATCACTCCTGGACATTCTGATCCCCTGCTTCCTACAATTCCATCCCTCATACCCTTTCCTTCCCAGACTTTCCTTTTCCCTCAAAACCTTACAGAAAAAAAAAAAAAATAAATAAAAAATAAAAATAATAATAATAATACCTAAAATCATGTGTATTAAAAAAACCACAATTAACATCCTTACAGTGGTGGGTAGAAAAAATCCTCGGTGCAGACCAAAACTCTTGGTGAATTTTGCGATTTTGTCCATCGCTCATACCCTTTCCTTCCCAGACTTTCCTTTTCCCTCAAAACCTTACAGAAAAAAAAACAAAAATTGAAAAAAAAAAAAAATAATAATAAAATCATGTGTATTAAAAAAAACACAATTAACATCCTTACAGTGGTGGGTAGACAAAATCCTCGGTGCAGACCAAAACTCTTGGTGAATTTTGCGAACATTTGCAGGCTACACACAAATCTAAATTCAGTGCACCTTCTTTCAAACGTCTCAACCTTCATTTCCTTTTCTAAACCTAGATAGCCAAGCCTCTAGATGCCTCCTATCTTGACTACCCGAGCTTCATCCTCGTAGGCAAGTTCAGACCCAAAGTAGGTGTCTATCTCTGCAGCCGAGCTGACGTCAACAGTCCTCGATAGCTTTTTGTTTGATAAGCCCACAAAGGTTACACAAAACTCCAACAGCTCAGAGGGCTTTGAAGCAAAGAATGGATGGTTACCTCATAAGGATTTCTTCTTGGGATAAGAATAACCTAGCCAAATTTAATGTTTCAAAGACCCAATCATATCTGATTACGTCTAAAAGGGATCGAAATGATAATCTAGTCTCCTTCAACGGAAGCAATCTTCCTAACATGCCTTCCATTGATATGCTTGGTGTAACTCTAAGTGATCTTTTCAGGCATGGGGGCTCCATCGAAGTCACAGTCAAGGTTGCCTCTCACAAGCTGCCCTTAGTGTACAGGGCTTGCAGTTACTTTAATAGTACAGAAATACTGACCGTGTGCAAATCGCAAGTGCTCCCCACTGTTGAAGTTGGCAGCTACCTCTAGTCTGGAGCTCCAAAATATCTGAAAAATCCCTTGACGCCATGCATAAAAGGGCGGTCCATTTGATAGGTTCCCCTATTTTAACAAACGGATTGCAATCTTTAGAACACAGACATCAGGTGGAATTCTGTTCATGTTCTACCGGTATTACAATGGAAGATGCTCTGAGAAACTAGCATCATTGATCCCTTTGATACTGGTGCGTAGTGCGCCCAACATGCGCCCAATGTGTATATGGTCGACGTTTATCACGTGAGAATGGATTGCTTCTAGAACTCGTTCTAGAGTTCAGCAGCTCAGCTGTGGAACGATTTGCCGGGCTCTGTGCTTCCTCCCTCCAACAACATGAGTCTCTTCAAGACCCATGTTCACTCCTTCCTCTCCTTAAAAAAGACGCTCCACACAGCATCCCCAAAGATGACATAGGCCCTGAGCGATATTATTTTCCTCAGGGCCTCCTGTGTGGATTTCATGAAAAAAAAATTAAAAATGACTTTAAGCTTATTACGATGAACATTTCTGTAAATATTATTTAATATTAAGTAATACAGGACTTGTTTCTCGTAATCTCTCCACTTTCATAAATGATAGCGAAAATTGATTGATTAGATTTTTTTACTTGCTGTAGGGCATTTGGAGGGCAAAACTAATGCGTAAAGCAATAGAAGAATAATTATTATAATTCCTTATTAGAGGCACTTTGTGTTTACAATAAGAAGTAAGGCTTCAATAATATCCAATTAGTAATACAGTCCGAGTTTACTCACGTGCCCACTGTGTGTCACAGAACAGTACAGTGAGCGGGACGTGGCGGCCAGACTGGTTTAAAGAACTGAAATAGATAAATTATTCAAACAAAAATGGAGCCAGTTAAAAATGAAATACAGAAACACACTGGTGGGCTGCGACTCATGAAGCTGAATATTAAACAGGTGAATTAAAATATGTAGTGTTTAATCTTCCTCTGGTGTCCACTCCTGTTGGAAATTTGCTCTTGTCTATTCGCCAGTTGTAACTTGCAAGCATCTTCCTCATCTTTTGGTGTCCTCTCCTGTTAGTGGTTTGCTCTCCTCAACGTGCCAGTTGTAACTTGCAAACTACCAAAACTGTAAGCGTACCTGATGTGTGTTTTTGCGGATGTCCAAGGACCTTGTTCGTGTTTTGAAATATAGGTGTGTGAAAGACTCCTGTACAAGTAGAAAGAATGCACTTAAAGGAAAGGAAGGAAGGGACCTACTGCGGTAAATTGTGACACTCTGCTATCTTGGCTGGTTTATTCATACACTTTTATACTTGCGGTATGCGGATTCAGTTTTTGGAGGACGCAGGAAGCGGAAAATTATAGATGTTCATGCGGCGAGTTGATTGACGACACTGATTGTTATGGTAACGTTAACATAGGGATGTGATAGGATGGGGAAAAGGAACATGATAGGGATGGACAGGAATGGAATATGTGACAATCAAGCTACAGGCACAGAGTCTGTATTGATTGTTAAGGTAACATTAACAGGTACATAGGGATGTGATAGGATGGGGAAAAGGAACATGATAGGGATGGACAGGAATGGAATATAGATCAGAGTCTAGCTACAAGCACAGAGTCTGTAATATATGTAGACGTATGTAGGTAAGTGTAGCTATGAATTGTGTAAACGCCCAACCAGCACCATCAATCCATCAATCTTCCCTGCATTATTATTCGAGCGTGGACAAGAATGGGTTATGCGTCTTAAATTCAAATTCAACGACAAAAAAGGCAATATACATACGTTTCTTATCACAGTAATGCTGCAGCTCTTTCATTGCATTAAATAGTGGTGAGACACACAAAATATGTATGACTGTTTCCTCCAAAGTACTACACTTTGCGACAGGAATTGCATTTCATTTCTTTATACGTGTGAGGGAGATGTATGTAAATGATTGTATGTTCCCTTTGGGGGGGGGGGGGGGTGCAGATATTGTCTCATTTTCGACTATCATTATTTATAGTGTAAGAAAGAGCGGCAGCATTATATGTTTAAGAACAAAAGTAAAGCCATTAGCGCATTGACATTTTTGAATGTTTGGAATTCACTCACACTTCAATATTATCCTTAAAACTATATTCCATACTTTAAAAAATATCATCACGGCAAGTAGTATTGGTAGGGATCAACGGGATGTCACGATATGGTGTGTGAAAGAGATGCAAGTAAATATGACTTTTTTCCTTTGGAGGAAACAGACCTACGTACATTGTGTATCTCAGATATGATCAGTGGTGGTTCGTGGCCTTTTTAACAAGGGGTTCAGAAATCCAAAAGAAGGTATATCTAATCAAAATTTACTTTTAAAGGAATTAAATTGCTTAATGTTTTTTACAGCAATGCACGTTGCTAATTATTATTGTTTTTACAACAAGAATAATTACGTAGAATATATAAGTGGACGCGGAGTCCTCTTATTTTTAATTTCCAACCTTTTTTCATAAGTATTAGCATTATTTTTTATGTACACAACACTGTATTCAGCGATTGTGTAAAAAAAATATGACAGAATATTAGCGACAACCAATAAACGCAACCGTTTTCAATTTGATAGCCAAAATAATACTGAAGTAAATTAAACACAATTATATAACTAGCAACTTGACAAAGCGACGTTGATATATAAAAAGAGGAATATAAACGCTAGAAATATTTTGATTTTCACACCTTCAAAATATTAAATCGAGCGTCTTTTTTGCACGAGGCAAGTAAGCACCAAAGTGGTTTTTATTTATTTTGTGCATAATTTTATGAGAATGTAAAGAAGTTAGATTTTTTAAAAAGTCAAAAATAGTCTTAGCCATAAAGGGGTATTTAAAAAAAATATGTTTCTCATATTACTTCATTGTTACTTAAGTCGAGAAAAAACATTTTTTTTAATAGTTTACGCTTTTATTTTTTGTTATGTAAATAATAATTTTATTGTATTTCCAATCCATTCAAAAGGTAGTAAAAGCTTCACTTTATCCGTAGCATATTTTGTGATGTTCATTAAGTAAACTAATTTGTAGTAAAAATTAATCTAAATAGTATCTAAATAAGATTTCACCTATAGCTTCATCCGGTGCAAAGGCAATGGTCACTCGCGACGAACTCGATCGGTACTACTCGTGAAAGATCGGAGATCACGTGATCACATGACTCGGGATCGCTGCGCACCAAGCGGGAATGAATTTGGCAAAGAAATGCATAGTTTCGTTCAAATCACCGTCAGAGGGATCTGTATGGGCCAGAATTTTTTTCTATAGAGAACTTTGCGGGCAATAACATCAAGCACAAAATTGAACTGGTACCGATTTCGACGCGGTGCCGGTGGCGGCGCGAGTTTTAAATACGGATTTTAATGGAGCCCTATTTATAATGTGATTATAAAGTTGTTTTATAATTATTACAGACTTGTTTTATAATTTTACGGTGCTCCAGATTTCATGTCCGGGTTGAATCTTTCCCAAATGAAAGACTAAACCCTTCCACACACTTTTCCACAAATGAATATCTAGTAAATTAACGCAATGTAATTGCACTATATAAGAATAAAACAATACAAGAACAATACGTCAATCCACCAGAAACATAATGGGAAAATATTTCACCGACTCCAGATATTTTCATATCAGAGGGTTCGGCTCTGATGAAATCCTAACTGGTCCGATAAATCCTACTGATCCCTCAATATAAATATTTAAAAAATCTTTCGTAATCCTACATGTATTTAAAATGACCGACTTTTGCATTTTTATGTACAAATTTTTTGACAAATCTAATACGCCTAAATTTTGAATGAGAGAGCTAGGTATAATGCCAGTAGCCGAAATAACAAATGGTAATATTTTTATAGTCTGAGAATGCCAAATTCTTTTAATTTCATTTCCTAAATCTGTATATTTTCTTATTTTTTCAGAAACAGTTTTCTGAATATTACAAGAATTTGGTATAGCGACATCAATGATATAAGTTATTTTCTTAATTTTGTCATGTAAAACTATATCGGGTCTATTATGACTAATTGTTCTGTCTGTCAGAATAGTTTTATCATAATAAATTTTATAAAATTCATTTTCTAAAAATGAATTTGGTTCATATTCATAATATGGTACATTACGGCAGTCAATCAAGTTATGTTTAATTACCAAACTTTGGTGAATTATTTTTAAAACTTGATTGTGCCTAAATGTATACTCGGACGGCGCTAATACAGAACATCCCGACATATTAATATTAATATTAATTATTAATTAATTATTAATTAATAATTATTAATTAATTATTTAATTATTACAGACTTGTTTTATAATAATATTATATATATATATTATTATAAAACAAGTTTCTTATAAAACAAGAAACTTGTTTTATAATAATAATATCATATTTTTAATGGGGGTTCACCGCACAAACGCACTTTAGAGAAAACCGCCACTGGATATGATTTAAGGTTTTCACGGCCAAAAGTATTTTTGTTATTTATTTTTGGGGTGTTATGCCGTGTTGCGCTGCCTCCTCCTCTTATATGCCCTGATGATGGACACTGTAACGCAGTCCGAAATATTAGAGTTGTTAAATGTCCGAAAAGGAGGAGGTAGCGCAACACGGTATAACACCCCAAAAATAAACATATGTTTATTGCCTTTTTTGGCCATCACGGTACAGTGACCATGAATCGTCATGATAATATAAAAGCGCACATCTAGTTCCTACTTAAGAGGACCCTTTGTAAAATGTAGGTACCCTCTCCCTGTTGAAAAGTTGACTTTTCCCTAGATTTCCGCCATGCAAAGCTGGGACCAGAGATATTGTAATATAAGAGATTTGCTATTGGTAGTTTTTACTGGGTGGGACTAGGCTTCCTGGTGTCGCGGATATTGTTAACCGATACTACATACTGTTATAATGAACAAATCATTTCCATATTCAAACGATATTGTTAACCAACACTACTGCACATCTTTAAAAAATCAAGTACTTTCCATATTCTAACTATTCCCATTAGGAAGTAATCCACCGACAGTCGGGGCGGACACCATAGCATATCTCTTGTATTTGAATATCTTTGGCTAGGACACAATGAACCTGCAAACAGGTTACAAAACAAAAATGTAATGTTTTTTTTACTTATATACTTACAGGCTCTATATCAGCGACAAGTACTGTCGACTCTCTCAGCTCCAGTTTCATATGCAACACAGCGAATGAGGTAGGCACACCAAACATATAAATAACAAGCGCAGACCCAAGAAAAATGAAGGGATAGTCTGAAGGAGGTTTTCTAATTATTTTTTTTTTCAGAAAATGTATTATGTGTAAAGAGTTTATAAAGACAGTAACGTCATTTTTTTTATATATCCAAAAATTATGAAGTTATGAGGTCTCATGACATCACACATGAAATTTCATTGTAGGAGAATATTTTCTGTAAAAAATTTATATATTATAGAACTTTATCACTTGTTTGAATTCTCAAAACAATGGGGAATTTCCACCGTTTTTTTTTTGCAAAAAAAAATTACGATGATTATTGCATTTTTATTTTATTTTTATGTTGACGTATAAATTTTCTACAGCGAGTCAAAGTTTCCCATTTTTGAATTACCGCTAAAACGATATTTTAGGGCGGGGCTATCGTGTGACGTCGTGAGCGTGGACACTCACTGACACTGTTTATTAATGCTGGCCCAGCTGAGCGACGCTTGTGACGTCACAATCCGATTTGTCAACCACGGGCCGTTTTCAATTTTTAAAATCAGTAATATTGAATGAAAACATAAAAACAATCATTTTTAGTAGGATGATTAAAATCAGAAAAATGATCTTTAAATATTCCGTACATTTTCAACAGAATCCCTCATTTGTGGAAATACCCCATTTTGAAAATGATGACACTTCAATTCAAATGTTCTAGGGTCATTGAATCAGTACTTTTAATAGATTGAATTACAAAGTTAGTGGATACACAGAGGGTTTTCAAAAGTAATGTTTTGTTGCAGGCAAATTCAATCATCCCGCCTCCCTACTCGTGTGCAGGAAGTGTGGACTGGGCCGGAGGCGCAGCGCCCCAGCGACAGGCACTCCTACGATCAGTTTCTTCAGTGACCTGTCAGGAGCACAGCCAGCCACCCACGCCTGCCCCACACACCCCCTTGTCCTGCGCACACAACTCCAGCCACCACAGCCAGTGCCAAGTGCCAGACTCCAACAGGCCCGGGACCGGCAAGACTTCCCTCGCTCACTCTATCTCTGTGCCGAACAACAAACTGTTTGCAACCAGCAGCCAGAACACCAGAGGTTACTCCGAAGAAACTCACAGAGAAACCTTCATCCCTGAACATCACCTCACTCTCCCGCTTGAAGGATCTTCAGGGAACATTCTGGCGTCTAATGACAACGGAAACTACACCAAAAATAATTATAAAAAGTACCCAGAATTAAGATCCCCGAGAGTGCAGATTAACCAATATTATAATGAAAGTTCAAACGAATCAAATGATGAAAATATTCAGATCGACAATAATGTTTATCCAAGTTACGTGCCACAGGAGTCTAACAAAATAAAAGGCAAGATCCGAAATGATGTCTCGGAAGAACCGTACCAGTCTCAATTCATGCAAGAACAAGTTTACAATGAAGAAATACGCCAGAATTTCAATATACAAAATAAAAACAGAGATTATTCATTTGCGGATAGTTCGTGTGACAGAAACACTTCCGCTTTTAACTTGCACAGTTTGGAAGAAAACAACTTTTGTTCTTTCTTTTCTCAATCAGTCGTGGAAGGAGTGACCAACGAAAATATATCCAGTGACTACAGCAATTTTGCGAAAAATATTAATAACTTTGGTTCTAAAGACGAAATCCATCGAATGTATAGTGTGGGAGGTTCCATGACGGGATCAGATATCAGCAGCCTGGCCAACCTGGGAACCCCCGACTCTCCCCCCAGGGCCACCAGCCCAACCTCCGAGTTCAAGGAGCTTATGGACAAAATCCAACAGCTACCCAATAAAGATGAGGAATCCTGCAATGTGGACAATACAAATGAAGATGTCAATTTTGCTAATGATGTTAAGGAAATGAAGAGCTACTTCAGCAGGAGTAGAAAGAACAGTTTATATATGCCGTTAAACTTAGCACCAAAGAGCTTTCACCCGGGAAAAATATCTCCAAGTACCAACTTAGGATTCAAGCGTCAATTCTCGAGAAAGAGTTGGCTTTCTCGTTCCGCTCCTACGACCCCCTGCGGCAGTGGGTTTGTGCCAAATATCCTACAGTTCAGCCAACGCAGTGCGGCCACAGGCTCAGGGCGCAGTTCCCGCCTCAGCCGGGGGGACCCCACGGAGGACGGCAGCCCACTGCTGACAGAGCAAGATGCTTCCGGAGACGAGGCCGAATGATTGCTCCACAGTCGTGATCTCCAAATGTCAAACAGACTGTAGTGCGAATGTTCCTAGTTTCGTGGTTTATCCAAAGTTTAATATGGTACGCATTCTTAATGTTTGTTTTAAGGACCATTGTTACGAAAGCCTTTGAATAAATTTGTAAAGTGATAATAATAAATGTATAAATGTTTTCTTTTTATTAAAATTTTGATAAGCATAAATGTTAGGAAAGGTTTAGCCTACACGCATTTTCAATATCGCCAGTAAAGTTTAACTGCCGCCGCCACCAACAATAATTATATATAAATCAGAACTAGGACGCTACACGATGGTACCTATACTAATCAGTAATCACTAAACTAAACTAAAATTATTTGCTCAATAAATGAATCACAAAAAAGCATTTTATTGTTACTAAAATGTATGACTGTCAATGTTTGTTTTCGTAGAAAGCTGTATGTTAAGTGCATTAAATTCTTTGTATATATATATATGTATATTATATTATATAAATCATTAAAAATATATAAATGAAAACACTCACACAGAATTATTTTTTCAGGACACTCGTAAGTTTGTTTATAAAATGGACAGCAAGCTGCCACTTACGTTCTCAAACATAGTTATAGGAAAGCAGTACAGCAGAACCTTGCTTAAGGAGATTCTTGCTTGTGTAGCAGTGTACTGTATCGTAGGACTACTTGTGGTGAAAGTGGGGAATGCAGGCAGCTGTTCCAAATTGATTTCTTACCAATTTGAACCACTATCAGTAATCAGTATACACAAATCCTCTACACAATAATACTTGTCACAGGAGAGCAGTAGTACTGTGACTGCTGCACCTAGGAACATACGAGTGGATTGGTTTATTTATGGAAAGTATGTACATCTAATACTTTTTTCAATATGAATAATCTCTGCAGTCCAGCGGTTCTACATTAAGATTCTGCATTAATATGTTAAATAATAAATTCCTTTTCAAAGTTCTAATAAGGTTACGGACACTAATGTAGACTTACATTTTTGGCTGTTACAGCTTTATAGTGATACCTAGACATATTCCACAAACCTGAATTCGTAGAAAAAGAAAACACTAAATGTATTTGCTCACAGGACAACAAAAAGAAATCAGTTTGCAACTTAAGTCGCTATCCTGTGTATTTCAATGGTGGTCCACACACTACACAACTTCTCAGAGACCTGTCAATGCGACGCAACCAGTCTCTCGCAACTCACCGTGCTTGTCGCTTTTCAGTTTTTGAGAAATTGGTGATATTTTATGTCCTAGCAGGAAAGCATCGAGTTTGTTCAGGAGGTTGATAAATTACCTCGCAATTATGACTGTAGGCTTCATAATGATAATAAACACGAGAGACACAACTTTAAGCATTGTGCGAGGTTTGTTCAAAAAGTAACTGGAATTTTTAAGATTCAGAGGTTTGGAGAGTCCGATTGTACATTTTTTTTCTTCTTTATGTTGGTATACATGCCCTGAAATATGATAAAATTGTCAGCTGTATTCATTGTTTAGTTTGTCTGTGGCAGCCGCTAAGGTTAGATGTGTTTTTATGAGCTCGGCTATTTTCGTTTTTTTTTTCAAATGTATCAAAGAATTTGTATGAATGTTTGCATAAAAAATTAAATAAAGTGTAACAAAGCATGTGAAAGGTTAACAAAGGCCTATGGTAAGTCTGCTATAAGTAAAACTAGGGTTTACGAGTGGTATAAGCGTTTCCAAGATGGCCGTGAAGACGTTGAAGATGATGAATGCCCCGAATGCCCCAGCACATCAACAACTGATGAAAAAGTGAAAGAAATGGTTATGAACGATCGCCAAATCACAATCAGAGAAGTCACTGATGACGTTGGCATATCGATTGGCTTATGCCATGAAATTTTTTCGAATGTTTTGGGTATGGAACGCGTGGCAGCAAAATTTGTTCCAAAATTATGGAATTTACTCAGTTGAAATTTTATGAAAGTTGCTCAGGAGTCACTAAATGAAGTCAACAACGAAAGTGACGAAACATGGGTTTACAGATATGACGTCGAAACTAAGGCTCAATCGTCCCAGTGGAGGCATTCTGGATCGCCAAGACCGAAAAAGGCACGTGTCGCTGAATGAACTAAAGGCTATCCCAAAGATCGAGTTTGAGAAGTGTTTCGAGGATTGGAAGAAGCTCTGGCAAAAGTGCATAATATCTAATGGGGACTCCTTTGAAGGCGACAACATTAATGTAGACGAATAAATAAATATTTTTTCAAAAAACGAAAATTCCCGTTATTTTTTTAACAAACCTCGTACATATGTACTTTGTAAAGTTTATTTGTAATTTTAAATACCTACTGTACTTAGTTTATAACAAGACGATTCCGCCTTTGCTGATAATAATAATAAAGAATGGTGTCTTCATCATCACTTGATTCCGTAGATATTTATGAACGCAATACGACAGTGGCAGATGACAGCTGAAAAATTCTTCTTAATTCTATGGTTTAATAAGCTGAGATAATTACTGAAATTGTAAAGCTGAGCTGCGCCGTGAGAGAAGCTTTATTCCCAAACTTTGGTACCAGTTTCTTAAAGAAGGGCTCTTAATTTCTCTTAATAACTCTTAATAACTCTTTAATAATTTAATAATTCTTAATAACTCTTCTCTCAATGTGACTCTAATCTGCTGTGCTAAGTTTGAAGTGATACATTTTAAAATGGGAATATTATTGTTCTTTATTAAAGTTGTTTCACAGACACAATGAATTATTGTATTATTTCACACAACAGACTTGCAACACTGAAGCCTGAGGCATTTTGCAGATTGTTTATACGAAATTCATCACACTGAATTTAATTTATTCCGATGAGCATCTTTCTTCAGCAGATGCTATAACGAGATCATGCTGGGCATCTGGCTGGACTGCTGCTTGGATATCTCATCCTTGAACTTGATGATAGTTTCCTTGGCTAACTTGAGTTTGTCCTTGAGCTCTGCGATGTCACTCCGCACTTTCATCTTAGCGTCGATTATTTTTTCAAGAGTTTTCTCCTTTTTTTCTTCGACTGAAAAATACAAAACACATATAAAATAAAGCATGTATACATATCGTCACCTTAATTTTTAAAAATCAGGTCCATTTTTTCACAAATTGATATAATATGCCATCTTCAAGTATTTTAATACATATCGATGCTGGGAAGGAAAATGAAAGAAAAAAAGGTATGGCGTTCAAGCCATTTTTCCTTTCCAGTTTTATGGCGCTTAGCCAATTTTACTTTCCAGTGTCGATATTATTACAAACACCACATATTCGTATGATAATTATAAGTTAACCAAAAATCGTATGAAGTATAAGAAATAGTAAGGAATCATATCATAAATAATAAGGAATCATATCAAGAATCATAAATAATAAGTAGTATGCGGCTGGCGGTGGCAATACGAAAATTCCAGAGCCGCTCATTATTGAAGGTAAAACAATAAAATTATAATATTTACTCATAAAGTTAAAAATAAAAAATATATTAAATTATAGTTATTTAACCGGTCAAATTTGTTTTATGAGGCCAATAGACTTAGCTTGAAAAGAAAAAAGGTCATTTGGTTTTGGCCTATTTCAGCAAATCGCTCGCCATACATTCCCAATGTTTTTGCCACAGCCAGCCGCAGACTAATAATAAGGAATCGTATCAATTATCATAAACAGTAAGTGAAGTATCAGAAATAGTAAGGAATGGTATTAAGTATCAGAAATAGTAAGGAATGGTATCAAGTATCATAAATAGTAAGGAATCGTATCATGCATCAGAAATAGTAAAGAATAGCCTCAAGTATATCGCTTGCCATACATTCCCAATGTTTTTGCCACCGCCAGCCGCATACTAATAATAAGGAATCGTATCAATTATCATAAACCGTAAGGAATCTAATGAAGTATCAGAAATAGTAAGGAATCATCTTAAGTACAGAGTGTCCGGTGGCAGAATTAGGATTTAAAATTTAAATAAAAAATAAACTGCTAAGGATATACATTTATTTCAATACCTATTACAGAGAAGAGAAGTGCAGATTTTATTTCTTAAAAATTATTTCGTCTAAATGTAGACTATCACGTCGGACACACTCTTGGAATCTGGCCTCAGTATTTTTTGCCTATAATAAAATGTATTTTAACTGCGCTTCGAATATTCGACGTTTACGTGATGCCCCAATGAAGATTTGATTCGATCATGGGTGCAGAGGTTCCGGGCAACAAGTTCGGCGGCATACGACCCACGGCCGGGGCCCAGCAGGACATCGAGAACAAATCGAAACATCGAACTCGTTACAAACAGTTTGCGCGATAATCCGCGTCAGTCCGTGCGCAAGAGAGCGGCTATCCTAGGGCTTCCAAAAACTATTGTGCACGAAATATTGAAGAAGGACCTTAAATTTCACCCTTATAAGATTCAAATTGTGCAAGCGCTTAAACCTAATGATTACAATGTAGGTAAAATTTTCTGCGAGACAATGTTAGAGCGATTTCGTACGGTAAACACTATCTTTTGGAGTGATGAAGCCCATTTTCATTTAAATGGAAGTGTAAATAAGCAGAATTGTTGTTATTGGTCACCTTAAGGACAGAACCCACATTTTAAACATCAACGGCCACTTCACAGTCCCAATGTGACGGTTTGGGGTGCATTGTCAAGCAGTGGAATAATCGGACCCTATTTTTTTGAAAATCGTCGAGGGCAAGCCATTACTGTGAACGGGGTTTCTTATCGACGCATGCTTAAAGATTATTTTTTGCCAAAAATGAGAGAACATCCTGCCTCCACTTCACACACATGGTTCCAGCAAGATGGCGCCACGCCTCACACTGCTAGAGAGATGATGGCGCTTCTTCGTGATGTCTTCCCTAAAAAACTGATTAGCCGTTTTGGTGACATCCCCTGGCCACCCAGGTCACCAGATCTCACTCCTATGGACTTTGTACGGGGATCAAAAGAAGGGGGTACCTCAAAAGTAAAGCGTATGAAAACGACCCTGTGACCATCTCTGCACTAAAAGAAAATATATATAAAATAATGTGATGGTCTACATTTAGATGAAAAAAAATTTAAGAAATAAAATCCGCACTTCTCTTCTCTGTAATAGGTACTGAACATGTATATCTTTAGCAGTTTATTTTTTATTTAAATTTAAAATCCTAATTCTGCCACCGGACACCCTGTATCATAAATATTAAGGAATCATATCAAGTATCAGAAATAGTAAGGAATCATATCAAGTATCAGAAATATTAAGGAATCATATCAAGTATCAGAAATAGTAAGGAATCATATCAAGTATCAGAAATAGTAAGGAATCGTTTAAAAAATATTTATTTTAGGGTGGCGTAGGTGAATTTTCAGGTAAATTTTTGAGATCGCTGGCAATGGTTAATACCATTGACGTATGATATCTAGACAAGCCCTGTGAAATTCAAAATGACGCAAGAAGCCAGCAAAAGCAGGCTCAAGGCCAATTTATGAAAAAGTACCTGCATTGTTTTGCACCGTTCAGATCGCATAGTGCTTTGTGTTGTATCTTTTATCGGTCTACAAGATCTACACTGAAACTAATTTGTGTGTCAGCCGTCCGGACCGAGTAAATTTTTTTAAAACACAAAAATATACCACTTCCGAATATTGTACAAGGTACACACCGCGGACTTTATTTTTGAAAATGTAGTCAGCTATCTGAATACAACAAAAAATATATACCTTACAGATGTCTTTTAGGCAGCGTTTCAATAAACGTAATAATGTTAAAGAAATTACTTTTGGTCGAGCAATATTTCTGACGTCATGCCACGTAGCCCGGTTCGTTCACTAATACATTGACATACAGGCTCAAAACAAAACATAACGGCTTGTTTAAAATTAAAAGACCACATCTTGTCACACACTGAACGCCCTCGGGTTATTTCTTCAAGCGACTTAGCGAGCGTGTACGGCTAGTTTATACCAAGTAGGAGTGATAAATTCAACTCCACAATACGTGTCGCGTGATATTCAAGGCATCTGATTGGTTGATGAATGTCAAAACTACATAATGGGATTTGAGAACGAACTTTGTGTTTCAGGAACTGGCTTCTCTAGGCTTTTTGAGCGAGGCGGTGGAATACGATGAAGAGTTGTATTGTTAACATTAATATCATGGCGTCATTATTCACAGGCAAGTTAGTTAGGTAGGGCTTATCTAGACTTAATTGATCGAAGGTTAATACGCACTTTTTTTTGAAAAAATCTTTTGATTCAACCTTAATTACATTAAAAGACAACTATTTGCATTGGGGGAAGTGGAAAATATTTCATTCTACATGGTTTGTGATACAAAAGAAAGTGCCCCTTTATAATGCCTACTCGCGTCAAGGCAAGAAAAACATCCCAGTTTTCAAGTAGTTTAGCGGCTACGCTAGGTTTGTGTAACATGGTTTGTGATTCAAAAGAAAGTGCCCCTTTATAATGCCTACTCGCGTCAAGGCAAGAAAAACATCCCAGTTTTCAAGTAGTTTAGCGGCTACGCTAGGTTTGTGTAACATGGTTTGTGATTCAAAAGAAAGTGCCCCTTTATAATGCCTACTCGCGTCAAGGCAAGAAAAAAATTAGAATGAAATATTTTCCACTTCCCCCAATGCAAATAGTTGCATTTTAATTTAATTAAGGTGAATCAAAAGATTTTTTCAAAAAAGTGTATATTAACCGTTGCCAGCGATCTCCAAAAATTACCAATTTTCAATATTCATCTACATGACTTCATATTACGTTTCGAAAGTGTTGTTTTGTAATTAATAGATCAGAAGTAAAAATATAGTTACAATCAGTATCGTGGGTCCATGCGCCGTGCGTGAGAGGCTTAGCGCTGGTGAGCAGGTGCTGCATGAGCTGCGAGGGCTCCTGGAAGACAATCTCCTCGTAGTTCTCCGACACCAGCCCTTTCTTGCCGCCGCTGGCCGCCGAAGTGTTGCCCTCTACCACTGGCGACTGGAACAGCTTCAGGATGTGGTACATTGTGGTCTGAAATAGAATCAATCCAGCTTATTATGAGGTTACCGTATTTTATTTTATTTATTCAATTTACGAAAGACAATCATTCCCGGGTAGCGAATAACCTGACAATATTTGAAAATCTTCTGCTACCATCATTATAAGTGAAATATTGTGCTTGTGTAATGATGGAGAACTTAGCCAGCCAAGGAATTTAACTCACGACCCTGGGTTGGAGCCCGACGCATATAAAATGTGTTCATGCTTATGTCACTACGAAATAATGCAAAATTGTGTGTTTTTGGTTTGCACTTAGAAATACAGATACTTTAATTAAATACTGCGGTAAACTTTGGAAATCACTGGACAGGCTTAATGCAAATATTTTTTAGAAAAAATCTTTAGATTCACTTTAATCACTATAAAAGACAACAATTTGCACTCGGGTCGATGGAAAATACTGCAATCAAAATTTCAATTACAAGTATGAGATTTCATACTCGCTAAAGACGATATATATTTGCATTCGGGGCGATGGAAAATACTGCCTTCAAAATTTCAATTATGAGATCTCATACTCGTAATTGAAATTTTGAATGCATTATTTTCCATCGCTCCGAATGCAAATAGTTCTCTTTTACAGTAAAAGGCTGGCTAATCAACAGGTTTTTTTCTAAAAAAATATTTGTATTAAATGTGTCCAGTGATTTCAAGAGTTTACCAGTACTGCAAGTAAAACACCCCGTGGCCTTTGAATTAATCCAGCATGTTTTTTATAAGCCCAGAAAAAAAAGTATCAGCCCTAAAAAACTGCTTTAAAGTGCAAAATCTCCTACTTACTAACCCCTTTTCAATAATGGTTTTGTTGTCTAATGGGAGAAATTGAGTTCTTTATAAAATGATCAGAAAACATTTTAATATTTGTCTCTGAACTTCACAAAATAAAATAAAACACACTTTTTTACAAATCAAAACAGGCAGCTGATGTTAAGCAAGAATTTCAATCTTATCGCCATCAACATAAGAAGTGTTATTATTAATGGCCCAGTTCCGAATATTACACAATCTTAAATAGTGTAATTTTGCGATCACTTCAAAACTGAAATTGTTATGTTAGAACCCGCAAATAAGAAGTTTTCACGGTTTAGAAATTTAGTTCTTTCTACATTCTTCGAAAAATATTAAAATAAAACAATCTTTGTCACAATCATCAATCAATAAAGTCTATAATAACCTGTTGTTCGGATATGATTCATTCAGTTGCAAAGTAACAAGCCAACCAAATTGAAATTAAATCTTTAAATATGGCTCACCGGTCTTTCATTAGGATCATGAAAGTAGATCTTGATTACAATTTCAAACTCCCCCCAGCCAGTTTCTGTGACCTCATACGGTGGCTTGGTGACTATTCTGTTTGGGTTGGCATAGCTCTCGTGTAACTTGAAGTGCACTTTCTTCACATAATTAGCCATGTCCTCATTACTGTATGGTTTAACGTAAACAGTCCACTGATGCGTGTGTCCGTCCTCCTCACGTTTCTTACCGAAGTACCTTGCGACATTTCCGTAAACAATTGGTTTTACAATCGTCAATCCCTGCGAAAATAGAAACATCAGTAGGTAAAGTTATATGTACTTATATACCATGTTTTCTGCGTAGTTGTATTTTACCTTTACTCTTCCACCAGAATCCGCAGTAAACTCTGTCGGTACACTCATTTTCGATTAGAAATATTCAAATACTCTCAAAACAATAAAATTAATTCTAAATTTGTAACCCTGCGTATATAGGAATATTTTCAACACTTTTGCGACTTTTGCATTGTTCGGTTTGTTTGGCAAATACAAATGTCAAAAATTTGTTGTCAAAATCAAAAGAGTTATAATGTTTCTATGGTTTTGTGGATAGGCTGCCGAATTTCACATACAGTACAATAATGCTAATAGGGGCAATTTTGAAAAGGTTCAGTGATTTTTTGATAACCGTGCCTGTAAAAAAAACGTTTGAAGTATAATATCAAAATTTGATATTATACATCAAACGTCAAACTTTTTAACGTTGCCAAGCCTATGAATTACGAATGTTTACTCCAACATATTTCTTTTATGAAAATATTTTTGAACGAAAGAGAAAATAACTTGATATTTTTAAAAATAATGCTAATTTCAAAAGAATTTTATTTAATTTTGGGGGTAAAGGAACAAGTGGGGTATTTTAGAACATAGGCAACCCTATGGCTTGTTCACATTGGTCGTAAACCGTTCGCATTACTTTCAAGTAGAGTACATTAGTGTCCGCCGCCATTTGCTAGACGGGCTACTGCACAACAAAGTAAGTACGCTAATTAGCTGATTTTTATTATTAATATTGATAAATATATGAATCTGTGCACACACTTTTTTTGCTACGTTTTCTAATTGGTATTTCCATTTGAGGTTATTGTCAACTATAACGCATAGATATTTAATAAATTTAACACACTCAAGAGTTTCACATGTACATGGAGAGTGATTATTTCCTAAGCTACAATTAATTTGATGTATTATGAGGTGGTAAAGTGTTTTGGGCTGTCCTGCAATAGTAGAGTTGAAAGTTAGGTATTTGGTTTTTGATATGTTTAAGAGCGCATAACCAGCAAATTTAAATTCAAATTCCGCCGTCAGCGCTCCACACATCAGAATTCGCTAGCGGGCGTTTTTAGAACTAGAGTTCGTTCCGCTCCAAGCTTGGTTTCGAGTATCACGCACAGCTAGGACTATAGACGCTACAGTATGGGTCAGATGAAGATGTTAAATTCTCGCTTCCAGAATTTTAATTAGTAGTAGTTATTTGTAATTTGTATATCGAAGTGCATAAACATAAATAGATACAAGTAAAATGCGTAAACCCAGTAGGTATTATTATTATTTTTTTTACATTAACTCCACACAGGAGGCCCTGAGGAAAATAATTTCCCTCAGGGCCTATGTCTTCTTTGAGGATGCTGTATGGAGGGTCTTTTTGAGGAAAGGAAGGAGTGAACATGGGTCTTGAAGAGACCCATGTTGTAGGAGGGAGGAAACCCAGAGGCTGGTAAATCGTTCCACATCCGAGCTGTTGAACTCAAGAACGAGTCGTAAAAACGACCCGTTCTCATGTGACTAATGTCAACCGTGTACAAATGTTGGGCGCGTGTTTGGCGTGTTTCCCGACTATGCACCGGTGCCGAGGGGATCAACGACGCTAGTTCCTCGGAGCATTTTCCATTGTAATACCGGTAGAACAAGGACAGCATTCCCACCTGACGCCTGTGCTCTAAAGATTGCAATCCGTCTGTTAAGATGGGATAATCTATCAAACGGACCGCTCGTTTCTGCACAGAGTCAAGGGTTTTTTTTAAGGTATTTTGGAGCTCCAGACCAGAGGTGGCTGCCAAATTCAACCGTGGGGCGCACTTGCGATTTATACAGGGTTAGCAGTTGTGTACTACTAAAGTATCTGCGGGCCCTGTACAGTACGCCCAGTTTCTGAGAAGCTAATTTAACTCTGGTTTTGATGGAGCCCCCATACCTGAGCTGGTCACTTAGAGTAACACCAAGCATATCAGTGGAGGTCCTGTTCGGAAGAATGCTTCCGTTGAAGGAGACTAGATTATCATTTCGATCCCTTTTAGACGTTATCAAACATGATTGGGTATTTGAAACATTAAATTCGACGAGGTTATTCTTACCCCAAGAGAAAACACTCTCGAGGTAACCGTCCATTCTCTGCTTCAAAGCCCTCCGAGCTATTGGGGTTTGTGTGCTCTGTGGAGGCTTGTCAAACAAAAAGCTATCATGGACTGTACTGTCATCCGCGTAACAATGAATCGGTGCACATGACAAGAGGTCGTTGATGTGCAACAGAAACAAAGTCGGAGACAGAACCGATCCCTGTGGGACGCCAGCATTTATCGAATGCGAGAAAGAGGTGAAACCGTCAGCAACCGCCTGAATCGACCTCGCCCTCAAAAAGTCGGCAATCCACGCACACAAGGATGCGGGAAGTCCGTACGAAAGCAGTTTGTTGACAAGCGCTCGATGCCAAACCCGGTCAAAGGCCTTGGAAATGTCCAGTCCAACCGTTTGGGTCTCACCAAAACGTTCCAGGCACTGTCCCCAAACATGCGTCACATACGCGAGAAGATCACCGCACGAGCGGTTCCGCCGGAATCCGTATTGACTGTCGTTAATAATTTTGTTCTTCTCGAGGTATGTCAGCAGTTTGTCGTTGATCACACGTTCCATCACTTTTGACAGAACAGATGTGATCGCTATGGGGCGGTAGTTGGCTGGGTTGGAGCGGTCACCCTTCTTTGGAATGGGGTGAATGATCGCTTTTTTCCAACCAGAGGGCACAGAGCCAGACTTCAGGGACATCTTGAAAAGCTTCGTCAAAATTGGAGCTATTTCTACAGCGCACCTCTGCAATACCAGGGCAGAATTCCGTCAGGCCCGCTAGCTTTTTTAACATCAAGCCCTCGTAAGACTTGAAGTACATCCCGATGCCAGATCCTCAGCTTTTTCATACGAAAACCGCAATGAGGAACCGACGGCGGGGTAGCACCTTGATCATCGAGGGTCGAGTTTTCCGCGAACATTTTGCCTAATAAGTTAGCCTTTTCGGCGGCGGTATTTGCTAGACTGGGTTTGCAGAAATTGCGACCTATTGAGCCCGCAAGCGACCAGAACGCTCTGCTGCCGTGCGGGCAGGCAGCCAGCTTTCTACTGATCTGCAGGTCGTGCTCGAATTTTGACCTGTTAATGATCCTCTTGCATTCCTTTGCCATTTTGTTATATACTATTCTGTTTTCGGACGTTCGAGATGTGTTGTAGGCTCGGTAAGCCGCGTTTTTTCGTCGCACTGCTTCGGAGCATTGTCGACTGAACCACGGCTTTGAGCCCACACCAGTTTCTTTGGCAGTGGATTGGATGAAGCCATCCATCGCAGATGTGATGACTTCACCAATTTCCTAGGCACATCTTGAGGGATCCGAAGTCCGAAAACAGACAGTTGACCACGGGAAAGCATTGAAATGAGCCCGCAGACCAAACCAATCTAAATATTAAGTAGATACCTACATGAATAAACAATTTGTTATATTATTTTTAATATTTTGTTTTGAATTGTATTTTACGGCCATTAGAGTGGAAGATATCTCAGTATCGCCCTGATGTAAGACCACCATTAAGAATTGAAACGTTGCATGAAATGACTTTAGCCGTGTTTAGTGACCAGATCTGAATAGTTAGGTAGGAGGGGAAGGAGATGGGGAAGAGGAAGGCGAGGAATTACCTGGCTATTCAGATCTGGTCACTAAACACGACCATAGCCATTTCTAGCAAGTTTCAATTCTGAATGGTGGTCTTACACCACCCAGGGTGATACTGAAAGTATCTTCCACTCTGGAACGTGACGCAAATATATTATTTTTATTTTAAATAATTGTGAAATATCCCAAATTATTCAAATAAAATTTATTTGCCCACGCCGGGATTCGATCCCACGACCTTCGGATTGCGAGTCAAGAGCCTTACCCCTTGACCACGGCGGCCGTCAATAGGTAGTATCAGTAATTTGGAAGGCGGGTATGGGTACTGCCGCCCCGGGAACCATGTATTGGATTATTAACACCCCTGCCATAGGTCACCCCGAGTGACTTAGCAGGGGAGCCCGGGTTCATGGAGCGAGGTTTATCAGGATCTCGCCGGCTCGGCAGTTGCGTCTGCCCACCAACTACGTGGAAGGTCGGATCAGGAGAGACCGTTTTTTTACAATCGTTCGACACACTGCCTATCTCTACTTTGAGAATGCTGTGTGGAGGGTCGTTTTAGGGAAAGGAAGGAGAGGAACTTCGGAGAAGGAAAAGGGTATTAGGGGTGGGTAGAAATCTGGGGGTCAGCGTGTCCAGGAGTACGGATGTATAAGGCCATCCCTCCCACTACGGTGCAAGGCGATGTTCCGAGAGGGTAAGGCTGGAGAAGTCAAAGGGACTCCCTCAACCACTTTCTTTAGATCCGAGCTGCCATGCAGCTGGTGAGCAGACGCATCCGCCGCCAAGACCTGAACAAACCTCACCCCCACGAACCCAGGCACCCCTGCTAATCACTAAACGTTGCGAAACCACTTGGGATAACCTACGGCAGACGTGTTGGTTATCTAATAAATGGTTCCCGGGGCAGTGGTACCCATACCCGATTCTCGTGTTTGTTATTTTTGTAATACGAAAAATGGATATAAAAAATACCTACCCTCCCCCCCCCTCTCAACCCCCCCCCCCCCTCTCTCTCTCACCCCCTCCCCTCACCCCCCACCTCTAACTCCTCCTCTCCACCCCCCGGCTCTAGACTAGTGTGCTTTAGAGTCTTTAGACCACACGATTGAAGTAAAACTTAACTAACTTATAAAGGTAAATTTAAAAAAAAAATCGTGCTTCTCAAACGGACAGCTGTATGCGACCTGCGGACGTGTCGGCCGAAAACACAAAAATATATGTGAACCTATCCAAAAGCACTTCAACAAATAGAATTAAAGCGCACAACCCCTTTCTTTCTTTGAGTGGCCTTGCAACGCCCGCCGGGTGTCCGCTATATATAATGTTATATATTGCAGGCGCTTGCATTATAATGCAGTTTTCCGGGACTTGGGATGGAACCATTACAGTTTAGTTGACCCCGAGGTTACAGTGGCCCTGCAACGCATGCCGGATACCCGCTGTATATGATGTTATATAGTGCAGGCGCTTGCAATATAATGTAGTTTCTCGGGACTTGGGATGGAACCATTACAGTTTAGTTAACCCCGAGGTTACATTGGTCTTGCAACGCATGCCGGGTACCCATTGTATATAATATATATATTTATTTACGGAAAAATAGTCCATTAACAATAATAACATGCGTTCGTTAAGGCCCGACCCGCCTAGCAATCGATCACCGTTCGCATCGATTACCGTTCGCAGGACATTTTTCGTAACAATCATCACTTTTCGTAATGCATTTACCAGCTTACCCCCCATGTGTCGAGCGTGCGCAAAGAAGTTTTATTTCAAAAGAATTATTTTATCTGTTGGGACTCTTGTGCGGTATTCACATAAGAATAATTTACAATTTAAAAAAATTCAAAATTATAAAAAAATTTGCATAAAAATATTCAATGAACATGAATTTTTGCGTTCGGTAAACCCTGTAGTTTTTACAAACACGAAACAATGAAATCGTATTATTTGGTTTCGTTTTAAATTCCTCATTTCAAAATATTACGATACAGAGCGCCGCGGAGACAACCGCCGGCTGCCACGTTTGCGGGCGGCAGAGGGGCAGAGTGAATTCTCAATTCTCGAGTCGAACTATAAGAAAATTGGTAAAACGCGAGCTGTAAATTAATTAATATTAATTACTTCTTATGATTATTTTTCGATCAAATTTTTTATGACTTGTCAATAATGTCTTAGCAAAATAAGTATTTAAAAAAATCTTGAAATATATTAGTTTGTAAGTACGCAAATAAATACACAAACTGGCCAATTTACGTCAAGAAACACATGTACGTATATATTTTTTAATGATTTTATTTAAACTAAAATTAAAATTCTAAAACATACGTTTACGATAATGTATTGATTTATTTAACTGCATGATTATATGATTTGAAATTGGTGTTGTATAATACAGTTCTAGCGCTGTTAAAAAGTACTAACTAATTATGTTGTGTGAATTGTCTTTCTATGCATGCTCGCGTATTTCATATGTCTTTTACCACTCATTGCAATGTGTTACTTGAGTGACCTTGTATATAATTCTGTATTTTTATTTGTGATGTTTTTGTTTTTCTAATTGTATTTATTTGTATTTAATTGTATGTAATTGTAGATTTTTATAATTGTGTAATAACTGAGTTTTATAACTGGATTGTTCTCATGTAAGTGTAAACATCTGTAAAACCCAGTATAAATAAATAAATAAATAAATAAATAAATAAATGTACTTTTTTGAAAATATAACAAATCTGCCAACGACCTATGGTATAACCTTATTATACTTAAAATAAACATTTTTTCTCAAAACTTAATCCATAAGTTTACTAGATAAAAGAACAATCTTTCAAAATCAATTTATATTTTTTTGTGGAAACGAGTCAATACGTCTAAACACTGATTTAAAAATGACATATTTCTGGTTTCTCTGGTAATGTCCTCTTAATGTAAGCAAATTACTGTCCAGCCACTGTTTCACTGTGTTAATACCGATGTTCGCAGAGTGGTATGTTTTTTTACAATCCTCTCCTTCAAATAATATGACGGTGTCATCTGCAAACGTAATAATTTTCCCACCCATATGTTGATTACATATTTCATTGATGTATATATTATAATAAAGAAGAGGGGTTTTTGTTTACTTCCTTGTGGAACTCCAAAGCTATTTTCTAGTGAAGTACTAGTAACCTCATAAATTTTTGTTTGCTGGAATCTCTTAGAAATGTAACTTTGTATCCATTGAAAAGTTTTTCCCAATATCCCTATATTTTGCAGTCTCTGTAAAAGTATTTTATGGGATATTTTATGGGTTAGTTACTAATATACTCTCTACTTAACTAAAGTACTTGCTGTATGCGAAAGGCTCTTATAGGACAAGTAGTAGCGCGTCGCGTCGGCGGGATTGGTTTATTTATATTGGCACATAGACATATATGAATATTAATAGACCAGAACAGAAAGGTGAGGGGTAGAAACCAACTGCAGCGGGACGAAGAGCAGGAAGGTGGCTTTGGTGATATGTGCTTCGTCAAAACTCAATCTGACAGTATACAGGCATCTCGCACTATAATATCACCATTTAGTTCTTAAAAGTAAACTCTGCTTTTGAATGAATAGACCTTTTTACATGGGAGCGCGAATTGCACGCCGCGCAATGAACAATTTTGCGAAGTCTAAATAAACAAAGAAAGGTCGCCTAACGGGTCGAGTTCAATATTTTGCTGAGGTATTCAGTTAAGACACTTTTACAAATGTTTCATAATTTACTTACCCCAGTAAAAATCGACGGGCACACGCCATGTATCTCGAGTGATAGTGGATTTTGAAAAACGATCATATTATGCGATCTGAATAAGCTTAAAATTGTCTAAAATAATGCTTGCCTATGGAATGTAATACGACAATTGGGTTTATTCTCTTTTTCACTTCTATTTTACACGTTTTCAAAACACAAAGCACTGTTTTTACTGTGTTATTTCGTTGACGTCACATTTTTTAGATTAACGCGAACCCATACTCGATCCCAGCCGGTTCCAATGGAATGGTTCCAATGGGAGGGGGAAATAATACGCTTTTATCACTTAGGGCAGGTCTACTAATATTCATATGTCTATGTATTGGCATAAATAAACCAATCGTCACGTCGCGGCGACGCGTCGGTCCTCGTCTATCTTTCAGTACCCTTCAGACGTACACATCGGAGCGCGGCACTTCTGGCCGCCGCCTGACGTGGCTGGAGGGGGGTGCTATTGTGAGAAGAGTAGGTGAAAAGAATGTGATTTACTTCTTGCGCAAGTTTGGGGGCGATATTTCGGACTCCCAGAGACACCGATTTAAGTAAAATTCACAATTAAAATTCAATTTCAAAGTGAGGCTCCGCGAGATTACGGACTCACAGAGATATTGTTTAAAAAATGCTTGACCCTAGGAGGCTCCGCGAGATTACGGACTCCCAGAGACACCGATTGATTAATTTGAATAAAATAGTATAAAAATTAAAAAAACATTGCATGTACCCTGAATTGTGCTCCCTGCGACCTTAAATCCTGCATGCACTCTGCCCGTACCCCCTGCGACCTACCGCTACCGGAGACCTGTGAATTCCTTACCACTCACCTGCATGCACCTGTATCAAGAACCAAAACCACCTGAGCACGCCCTGAATCTACAACCACCCACAAGCTCCCAGCTCCACCACTCAAGTAATCCCACATTCCAATTAGAGTTTCATAGAAGAACTCACCAAACTGGACGCACCCATTAAAATAATACAGCAATACCTTTCCTCCATCACCCTCAGAAGATCCACCAGACGTGGCAAAGTCACGTTTTACCCTGACGGCCTAGAAGGTAATCCATCGGCAACAACATACCTAAACTCTAAAACCACACAACCACCAACCCTGAAGAAAACCTTGCCGACTTCCTCCATCCTACCTACCGCCACAAATACACCTGCTACCACCCCGCCGCCCATCCCTACACAGATAGACGTACAGTTGGCCAAAAACACCCCTCTCCCTCAAGACTTCCCGCCCCTACCATCCACCTCCACAAATACCTGGCAAACCCAAACCACAGGTAAACGGCCCCCCCTGCTCCTAAAACTCAACCTACAAAGACCGCAAACCGTTTTAGCGCCCTGACTCCATCTACAAGCACAAGATGAGATGGAGGTGATGGAAAAAACTGGAGGATGCCGGAGTCCTCATCACAAACGCCAAGGCCATCCCGACAGGGGTTGTGATCAACACGGCCGACTCGAACAGCTTCCGACTTGCCACCCGAATTCTACAGGAGCAGCAAACAAACTTCCACACGTTCGAGCTCCAAGAGGACAAGACCACAACGGCGGTCCTCCGAGGCATCCCCACCACCATCTCGGAGGAGGAAATCCTCCCCGCGATCTCCGTCATGAGAATGCGCTCAGGACCGGACCACACCAACGTCCCGATGGTCCTAGTACAGCTAGCGCACGGAGAAGACGGTAAAACAATTTTTAACCTGCACAGCATATTCCACCTACGCATCAAGGTGGAATACCTCGACCACAAGGAAGCCCCTACACAGTGTCACCGATGCCAATTCTTCGGACACTCTGCCAAGGGCTGCCACCTTCCGCCCCGCTGCGTCAAGTGCGCGGGGGATCACTTCACAGCAACTTGCAGCAAGCGGAGAGAGGACGGACCGGCCACCTTGTAAACTGTGGCGGTCCACACCCGGCGAACTACAAAGAGTGCCCAAAGCGACCTGCAGGGAGCTCAATCCCCTCTTCTCGACGAACTGAGGTACCTCCCCAAACAACCTTCACCTCCCATCCCACAAACCCCTCCATATCTTATGCCCAAGCACTCCACACAAATAACCAAACCTCCATTCCCTTCCCCGAGATCGGCACCCACATTTCTTCTCCAAGATCGGCACCCTCATTGCCGATCTCGTCCCAAAATTCCAATCCGCCACCTCCCCAGCGGATTACTTAACCATCCTTTTCTCAGCAGCCCGCCAAATCATCTCCCTTTTCACTAACTAAAATGGCTAACTCTACCACCCTGCCCTCCGCGCTACGTCTGGCATTTTGGAATGCAAACGGTCTTGACAAAAACATTTAAGAACTACGCATTTTTACAAACACACACGACCTAGACATCATACTTATCAACGAAACACACCTAAATCCATCACACACACCAAAAATAGCAAACTTCACACTTTACAGAAACGACAGACTACACTCACGTGGTGGCGGCACCGCCATCTACGTGAAAACTAAAATCGCCCACCAACTAAACACCACCCCTACACTTTCCTCAATAGAAAGTACCTCCATTACCATCTTAACCAAACATTCAGGGCCGCTGAGAATTAATTCGATTTATCACCCACCAAACAAGACTTTACAAAAGTCCGATATCGAATTACTTCTCGATGGCCACACGCCTACCATTCTGGCGGGTGATTTCAATGCGAAACACCCGGACTGGAATTCTAGGCTGACAAACAACAACGGACGCATACTTCACAAATTCTCATCCAATCACCCCGACCTACACATCGCTGGTCCTGTGGAACCTACTTTCTTTTCATCATTAGGCCACAGACCGGACGTTTTAGACATTGCACTACTGTACAAAACTCCCTGGACGTACTGTATCAAAACTATCAACGATCTGTCATCCGATCATAATTCCGTGTTGCTAACTCTCAACGAATTTTCAAATCTCCCCCCCCACTAAAATCAACAAGAAAACTGATTGGACATATTTTTCGCACAGAGTCGAGGAAAAATTAATCATAAATCCTTCCATCCAAAACCCCATAGAACTTGACATTGCGGTCGATAATTTTGCAGAGACCTTCATGTCCGCAATAGAGGAATCTTCTAAACCCCTCCCTGAACGCCCCCAAATAAATCTCAGTGAAAATCTCCCAAACTCAATTAAAGACTTAATCAAAACCAAAAATATTCTTCGCCGCCACTGGCAAAAATACCAAGATCCCAGATTGAAAACGACACTCAATCGTACCCAAGCCCTCATTAGAAAAAAATTACAATCTCATTCAAATACCACGTGGAACATGAAACTTCAAGATATAAATCCTCAGGACGGATCCCTGTGGAAATTATCCAAAACTCTCCAAGCCACCCCTTCACCAAATCATCCAATCCACGCCGAAAGCGGCTTAGTTTTGACGATCTCGACAAAGCGGAGGCGTTCGCTGACAGTCTAGAAATTCAATTCAGTCCCAGCTTCAAACACGCAAATTTAAATCACATAGCTAATGTAAACCGCAAAATTAATAGCATATTAAATCACCTCCCTCCCACAAACATCCACTTCACCACCCCGACCAAAGTTATCCGTGCCATAAACGGCCGGAAAAATAAGAAAGCTCCCGGGCCAGATGGCGTTACAAACTCCGCTCTTAAGAGTGAATAACCAGCACATGACAACTTCGATTCCGACACTAGCGCTAACACATCAGGGCTCGCGAGCGGGCGTTTTCAGAACTAAATTTCGTTCCGCGGCAATCCGAGTTTTGAGGGTTTTGTTCACGCGAGCTAGGGCTACCCGCTACTAGTACTACTTTATATTACTATTCTCGCTTCCAGAATTTTAATTAGTAGTAGTTATTTGTAATTTGTATATCGAAGTGCATAAACATAAATAGATACAAGTGAAATGCGTAAACACAGTAGGTATTAAGTAGATACCTACATGAATAAACAATTTGTTATATTCTTTTTAATATTTTGGTTTTTTGTTTTTTAATTGTATTTTACGGCCATTAGAGTGGAAGATACTCTCAGTATCGCCCTGGTGTAAGACCACCATTAAGAATTGAAACGTTGCTTGAAATGGCTTTAGCCGTGTTTATTGGCCAGATCTGAATAGCCAGGTACTTCCCCACCTTCCTCTTCCCTATATCCTTTCCCTCCCCACTACCTTCAGTCTTACAACATACCCCAAATTGGGGATGCAATAGTCCCACTGGCTCCAGACGAGAGCAGTTGGGACTCTTGTGCGGTATTCATGAAAAAAAACGAGTAATATTCAGTTGGATTGTAAAAAATGTCGCATTTTGATATATTTATTTGTGTGCATAATTAATAATAAGCACTTCAACAAACAGAATTAAAGCGCACAAACCCTTTCTTTCTTTGAGTGGCCTTGCAACGCATGCCGGGTACCCGCTGTGTATAATGTTATATAGTGCAGGCGCTTGCATTATAATTCCCGGGACTTGTGATGGAACCAGTTTAGTTGACCGCGAGGTTACAGTGCCCTTGAAACGCATGCCGGGTACCCGCTGTTTATAATTTATTTATGGACAAATAGTCCATTAACAATATAACAATAACACGAAAAACAAGCGTGCGTAAAGGCCCGACCCGCCGAGCAATCGATCACCGTTCGCATTGATTACCGTTCGCATGTCATTTTTCGTAACAATCACCACTTTTCGTAACCCATTCACCAGTTTACCCCCAAGTGTCGAGCGTGCGTAAAAAGATTTACCCCAAAAAATATTTTGGAGCAGTTGGGACTCTTGTGCGGTATTCACACAAGAATAATTTAAAATTAAAAAAAAATATTCGAAATTATAAAAATTTTTGCATAAAAATATTCAATGAACATGAAAAATTGCGTTCGGGCAACCTTGTAGATTTAACAAACATGAATCAAGGAATTCGTGTTTATTTCAAATTTCGTTTTCAAATTTCATTTCCAAATATTATTATTCAAAGCGTCGCGAAGACGTGCTCTCCTGGCCGCGTTTGGGCCCGTAATGAAATCTGAAATTTGTGTTTACGGGCTGCGATAAAAATGGTGAAATGCGATGTTCAAAATTATTTAAAATTAAATACTTTCTGAAATTATTTTACGATCAAATTATTTATGATTTGTCAATAACGTCTTAGCAAAATAAGTATGTAAAAAAATCCGAAATATATTTGTTTGTAAGTGCACAAATAAATGCACAAACCGACCAATTTTCGCCAAGAAACACATGTCCGTATATATTTTTTAATAATTTTATTTAAACTAAAATTAAAATTCTGAAACATACGTTTACCAGATAATGTATTGATTTATTTTACTGCATGATTATATGATTTGAAATGGGTGTTGTATAATAAATGTACTTTTTTGAAAATTGAACAAATCTGCGAACGACCTATGGTATAACCTTATTATTCTAAAAATAAACATTTTTTTCTCAAAATCTAAAACATAAGTTTACTAGATAAAAGAACAATCTTTTGAAATCCATTTATAGTTTTTTGTGGAAAAGAGTCAATACGTCTAACAACTGATTTAAAAATGACATATTTCTGGTTTCTCTGGTAATACACTCTTAAAGCACTCCCACAAAAGGAATAATAGCAATAGTAAACCTAAAGCTTTGTCCATTGCGCAGGCAAACGCCAGACTTTTGACAGTCCAACACAACAATCAAGGTCATAAATGAACAATTTTTGCCAACACTCAAGGCCATAACATTACACCAACATCGTTTGGGGTGAAGTTCGCGCGGTCCACACGGTCCGCAGTTCCGCACAATTTGACAAGTGGTCTGAGGTACGGACTTGTACGGACTTGTCCACGGCACACACACTTGACGTTTGACGTTTATATCAATATTAAAATGCGTTCTGATGACAAAAGAGATGCATCAGGGAGAAAACACAGATATTTATTTATCAGGAAAGATTTCCGACTAATACGCACGACCTAAAGTTACTATTTATTAAGAATTAATACGTTTTGTTGCTACGTAAATAATTACGTAGCATCAAAAATAGAATATCGATTTACAATGGTCAATTTCTCCCGTGTCTCTGAAACCGATTAATAAATTAATAGACTTTATTTACAAGTGAGTTCACGAAAGAAATAATCATCCACTACGACAGTGTGTTTATTTACAACTTAAAATCATAATTATTAGGTCCGCGTACCAAAAAATTTGACGTTTATCGTTTGCATAAATGTTAAAATGCGTTCGATGTAGAAAAGATGCTACCTGCATCAGGAAGAAAACACAGATCAGGGTTTATCAGGAAAGATTTCCGACTAATATCGATTATTGCACCAATGACATTATATAATAACGTCATTTTATTGCACGACCTAATTTAGAACTATGGAATCTAAATTCTATTATCTATCTAAAATCTAATTCTACTCTAAAGTACGTAAATATTTACGTCAACAACAGAATAATTATAAATATTTGATATTATATTATCAAATATTTCTATTATTATATTATATTTAGGTATAATAATATTTTAAACTCGTGATTATGTTCGCTCATACATAGCACATAACCACAAAAATCCGTTCCGATTTTTCTACATACACGGACCGCACCGCGTGACTTCTGTCAAAAAATGAATTCTCCCCCCCCCCGCTGGACCCCGCCTGCCTTCCCGCTTCACCCGGGATGAGATGTTTAAGTTTTGTTTTCCGCCGAACACGGGAAGCACAAACACTGCGGCCTTGAGTGTTGGCAAAAATTGTGACCTCGATTGTTGTATAGGACTGTCAAGCAAAATTCTGGCGTTTGCCGGCGCAATGGACCCCGCATAATTAACACAGCTTTCAGACTGCGTTATTTCCCCAAAAATTGGAAACATGCGCACGTCATTGTTCTCTCGAAACCAGGTAAAGATCCGCTCTTTTGCGAAAATCACCGTCCAATCAGTCTACTTTCAAATATCGGAAAAAATTACGAACAAATTTTACTCACTCGGTTCCTCAAGCACATTAACAAGGTATCAACCCTACCTGAAGAGCAACACGGTTTTAGAGAAAAACACTCCACCCTCCACCAACTCTTACGAGTTTCAGAAATCATCGTCGAAGGTTTTAACTCCAAACGTTCAACTGGAGCCATTTTCCTAGACATCGCTAAAGCTTTCGATAAAGTCTGGACCAACGGTCTTCTTCTCAAACTTCACGACATAGGCATCGACCCGCAGCTCCTCGGTGTTTTCAAATCATTTCTCCGCCTACGTACTTTGCAAGTGAAATACAGGGGCGCTCTCTACAAAAAACGCTTCATGACAGCAGGGGTGCCACAAGGCTCACTACTGTCACCAACCCTCTTCAATATCTATACACATGATATCCCCCTCTCAGCCGACAAAAACTTACTTACAGTTCTCTATGCTGACGATACCACCGTTATGGTGAGATACAGTTCGTCCAGGATGATAACTCACCGACTTCAAATCAACATAAACAAACTCCAAGATTGGTATGACCTATCGCGCATAGACGTGAACCCTTCAAAAAGCGTAGCCGTCTTTTTCTCCCACAGAAAGAGTGACAGGGCTCCCAGGGAGGAAATAAAGATGTACGACCAGGTCATACCAAGCAAAAAAAGTAGCGGGTTCGTTACACCCCCTACTCCACTCAAACTCAAAGACATCTATTCAAAACAAACTACTCGTATACAAAACACAAATCCGACCCACCATCACCTATGCCTCACCCATTTGGGCCATAGGTAACACGAAACGTCTCGAATCTTTTCAAAATGTCACACTTAGAAATTTCACAAAAAGCCCCTGGTTTGTCCGAAATTCAATTATTAACTCTGATACGAATATCCCACCCCTGAAAAAACACATGGTAGAATTAGCCAAATCATTCTATGCAAAACTTCATATACACCCAAACCCCAGTATAGCTTGTCTCGGGCGTCTAAGACCCGACGAAAATCCGACCTTCCCCTATCCCATCTCCATTACTTTCCCCTCTCGAAGTGTGGACTCAAATAAAAAAACATAAAATGCAACCAAAAATACAAAAAAAATAGTATTACAAAACAAAAATTCTTCATTAAATCAAAAAAATACCCACATTAATAAAAGAAATAAATAAATAAACAAAAAAATATAGTATTAAAGCCCTATATGTTGCGATAGGCAGCCCACACTTCGGGTAGAAAAAAACCATCCCCAGGTAGGTACATATACACCCTCAGTTCACGAGAAAAAGAGAGATTGAGTTCTCTGCACCTCGTAATTTCACAATATGATATCGTCGGGTTGGGCGAGGTCAACTAAACCAATAAAATATAAGGCTGCGTACCTATACATTTGCGAACCGAGACGAATTACGGGAACGGATTGAAGCAACCGCACGGCGTGAAACGTGGAACGCTGCTTCTGGTTTCGTTCGGTTTTGTTCCTTTCCCATAATTCGTGGTTCGCAATAATTGTACCTACATATACGCAGCATAATAGTGACCAGTTCACGGTCAGGTAGCTTGTCTTTTATGCCTACGAAATAATAAATCAATATTCTTTATTTGACGCGATAATTCGTGCTGGTTTGGGGTTTTTGTGTATTATAGGAGTGTAGTACATTTACACCTAGGTACCTACAGGAGCGTAGGTATTGTAGGTAAAGCTTTTTCTGTCGGCAAACCATAAACAATCTTTTTTACTTTTTATATTTATATTTACCACAGCCCTGGGAACTATTTATTGGATAAAAAATACCGCTGCCATAGGTCACCCCATGTGGTTCGCTACGTTTAGTGATTGTGATTTAGCAGGGGTGCCCGGGTTCTTGGAGTGAGATTTGTCTAGGTCTTGGTGGCAAATGCGTCTTCCTCGGGCATCCCCGACTTTTTCTACCATTCACTGCTGACTCGTATATACAAACAAAAGTGCGTGAAAATTAAAAATAATGTCATATACCCGGTGAAAAGTAAAATAGATTTTTCCTTTCGGACTCCAAATGGACTTCACGAGCTTGGGAGCTGCCCCGATGAGTTGTTTTCTGAAAAATGCCTGTATTAACTAGCCTTGTTAGATACATTTTCTACGAACCTTGGTTCGTACCGACGATCAATCACCTGTTAGGTATACACAATGACAAAGCTTTAAAAGCGGTCGATAAGATACCTACCTAAATATTTAAATAGAAACGAAACCTAACTTACCATGTAGCAACTTTAAATTAATTATAAATATAGGTAATATATTTTAACTGAATGATGGTAGATACACAATAGGTATACCTAAAAAGGTTTTATGGGTAAATTGTGGGTATTTTAGATCAAATGCATTGGCAACTCTGAGGACAAGTAACACGTCGGTCTATTGTGAATTGTGAGAAGAGTCAAAATGATAAAAACCGTTGAAATCGATAACATTATGATAGTGTCGACCGAACTTTCGGTTTCGGTTTCGGCCAAGTTTCGGCCAAAAATCGAGTTTCGGCTTAGTTTCGGTTTCGGCCGCCATATTCAATATGACCAAAGTTTAGAAGAAATTATTTTGTTCTTAAGGCTCCGTTCCCGGCCCCAAAAAGAGGAAGATGGAGAGATATGAAATTACGAATGTTAGAAGAGCGCGCTAACATTTACAACGATAAAATCGATGCAAAAATCATGAAAATCTTTAATAAAACAAAACTCGTTTAAAATAGAGCAAAAATCTCGCGAATGCGATTACGATTTCAAGAAACATTAATAATTTATTTGAAATAAGGAGAGATATGTTTATTTTTAGTTCAAATATCAGATTTTTAGAAATTTAATTAAATTTAAATTTGATATGTTAATATCGAGTTCTGCAAGTATTTAAGAAAGTATTTTAGTTACAGCTGTTTCTGATTTTATACAGACGACTTAAACTCAAACATCGTAAAATAGTTCAAAATCTGTGGTTTAACCAAAAGTGCTTGAAGTGTAATGTGATTCCAAAGTACGTGCAGATCTCCATTAAAAGTACATCTGCGGCGGCCATAGCCACTGTGGTGAGAGCACAGAGGATATGGCTGAAGGAAGAAACAAAGGAGTGCTGTCGGAAACGGGACACATTGCTTCACTACATAAAGGTCATCCACTCAGAATTAACTTTTAAACTCCATGCGTGGGAATTTGATACCCTTGATTTTGATACCCGTGAACATATTAACGTAATTATATTTGAAAAATTTAAAACGCAACAAAATAAACTCAAAAGATTAATTGATACGAAAAATAAAACTACGAAAATAAACGAGATTCCCACCAATGATAATATTCAATTTTTTAAGAAAACTGTGAATTTGTCGACCACAACATTTGAAACGGAAGAGAATAATTTGTTAGATAAAGGCTTTAAGTATAAAATCCCCAGTGAAGTAACATGCAAACAAATAGAATCATTAGCTATTGATACAGAAATGTCTCTGCGTAAAGTGGAAAATAATAACTTAACAAAACACGTTACGGCAGTTATTTTAGAGAAAACGCTAAAATCGATTAAAAATAAAAATAAAAATAAATATTCTATCAATAAAGAAAACCAAACCTTACATGAAATAAAAAATAAAATTAAAAATAATAATCTAACTATAACCAAAGCCGACAAAGGTAATTCAATAGTAATTCTTGATAGAATAGATTACATCAGTAAAGTGGAAGACTTCTTGTTACCAGAAAATTTTAAAATTCTAACTAAAGACCCAACCAATAAAATTGTTAATAATGTCAACATCCTTATAAATAGTTGTAACGCCATATTTCCCACCGAATGGTCCAAGAAAAATGTCAGGGTTATGAACCCAAGAGCCCCAGCTTTGTATGGCCAACCTAAAATTCACAAAGTCAATATTCCCATAAGACCCGTTGTATCCTTTATTAATGCTCCTACGACAAACTTAGCGAAAAGGCTTAACTTCATCTTCAAAAAATATACTAATTTTTCACCACGATACAGCGTTAAAAACTCGATAGAACTAGTTAATAAAATTAAAAATTTTGATCTTCCACATAACTGCCAATTCATTTCATTAGACGTAAAATCCTTATTTAGTAATATTCCCATTGAAGAATGCCTTAAAATAATTGAAAATATCTTGGAAAAATGTAATATTAACCCGGTAATAAGAAAAGAGCTATTCCAACTCATAAAAATTTGCGTTGAAACTAATTATTTCCTTTTTAATGATACATACTATGAACAAAACGATGGTCTCCCTATGGGGTCACCATTAAGTCCACTTCTAGCAGAGATATTTATGGATTATATAGAAAATATAATTCTTAAATCTCCCTTAGCAAAACACATAATATACTATGTCAGATATGTAGACGACATCCTTATTTGTTGGAACGGCACCAACCGACAGTTAGATATCTTTACCAATTGGGCCAACACCATTAATAATAAAATCTGCTTCACAGTTGAACATGAGATTGAAGGTAAAATCAATTTTTTAGATCTGACAATCGGTAGAAGTAATAATAAACATACCTTCGAAATATTTAGAAAACCAACATTTACTGATACTACAATAAATGCAAATTCAACTCATCCTTGGTCCCACAAATTATCAGCTTACCATTCAATGGTACATAGACTCATAAACATTCCCTTAGATAATAAAGCATACGTAAAAGAAAAGGAAACTATTAAAATAATCGCGATTAATAACGGCTATGAGGCAAAAAACATTGAAAAAATAATAAAAAACAAGAAATACAAAAATAAAATTAATTTAATATATCCGGTACAAAACAAAAAATTAGAAAAATTTGCATGTCTCGAATTTCTCGGCCCAATATCTTTAAAAATTGCAAACGAAATTAAAAAATGTGGTTTAAATATAGCTTTTAGAACCAATAATAATATGGGAACAAACCTTAAAAACTCAAAAAGTAAAAATCCTAAACTAAATAACGGTGGCATATATGAATTAAAATGTGACCACGCCGACTGTAATGCTACTTACATCGGACAAACGGGTAGGGCATTCTCAACTAGATTCAAAGAACATTTACGATGTTATAAAAATAAAAACACCGCTTCAAAATTCGCAGAACATCTCTTAGAAAATAATCACGTTCCACTTAAAAACAACCAGCCAAAACCATTACATATAGAACGAAAGGGTTTTAGATTAAATTTGCTTGAACAATTAGAAATCAATAAACGAACGAATGACCCCAACATAACACTAATTAATAAAGTAAGGAAAATTATTTATTCTCCACTACTTAGTATTTTTACCAAACCTAAACAATATAATGCACTTAAATGAGTCATAGAAATAACATCATTCTAAATCAATAAAGAAAACCCTTGCACTTAGTGCAAGTGAAACCAAAAAGGGAAAGTTTCGGAATCCCACTTAATCACTCTCTCAATTAGTGTCTCTGCAAATTGGATTTACCGGTAATAAATCAATTTTGACACCTTCATAAATTGACATTTGAAATGTTATAAATAAGTCGTCCGTACGTGGCTTCACCACAGTTTGAAAATGACCTTACAAGTCGAAACAGCTGTAACTAAAATACTTTCTTAAATACTTGCAGAACTCGATATTAACATATCAAATTTAAATTTAATTAAATTTCTAAAAATTAAAATGGAGTTCTACGAATTACACACAAAAACAATTAATATATCAAATATCAGAGACTGAATGATTAATACATATACTCGTATGATTTGAAAATAAAGGCTGACTGATTAAGATTGAATTTTTTTCCACGAAAAAATGATCTTATATGAATGTTTTGGTTTCGGCCGTAAAAACTTGTTTCGGTCGGACACTACATTACGATATCGGATCGATAGGCGTAACTTCCGATGATTTTATATCGATGTCTCAATCATGCTTTCACCGTTCACAACCTAACCGATATTGACAGGGAATAAATAAGTAATCGATGTATGGCATCACTGGAGATATTTCTTAAAACTTTGGGTTCACTTATTTGTTTTTCATTAGTTTTAAGTTTAACATTTGTTTCAATAGCTGCGCGAATGTAGCAAGCTTAAGGAATTTAGGAAAAAGGGAAGAAGGTTGCGAAAATAATATTTTTCATAATTTTGACTAATAGGTAGGTACCTAGATACTATTTCTAGTAGTTCTGTGATTCAGGTCCAATTTTTCTTATTTAATAAATCAAAACCAAAATTTTCCCTGTAATCATGAGATGTGAGTAGGTACTAGGTAATTTGTGTTTTTATATGAACTTAACAATTCTTATTTCAATTTGGGAGGCGGGTACGGCTACACCGCTACGGGAACCATTATTTGGATAACCAACACCTCTGCCAAAGGTTACCTCAAGTGGTTTGCTGAGTTTGGTGATTCAGCAGGGGTGCCCGTGTTCGTGGGGTGAGGTTTGTTTTGTTTTTGGCGGCGCGCGGGTGCGTTTGCCCACCTACATTGTGGCGGGCCGAATCTGGAGAGAATGATCGAGGGAGACCTTTTAACTTCTCCAGCGGCGCTCTCTCGGCCCATCACCTCGCACCGCAATGGGAGGGATGGATGCATACATCCTTTACTCCTGGACTCATTGACCCCAGATTACTACCACCCGTAATACCTTTTTTCTTCTCAGAACTGAACAGTTTGAGACAACAACAGAATGTGAAATCTTAAAAATAATAGAAAATATGAAAGGAGGTTCGTCTCCCGGTTTTGACTCTATTACGGCACACATGTTAAAATCTATGAAACCTTAGGTACTTAATAAAACCCATCACTCATTTAATAAACCTAAGTTTAACAAAAGGAATATTTCCAATGAACTACAAAAACACAATAATCTCACCTATTTTCAAATCTGGAGATCCACACCAAGTAACAAATTATCGCCCAATCTGTCTAATTTCTAATACAGGAAAGATCTTTGAAAAAATAGTAAAAAAACAATTGGTAAATTTCCTAGATAGTAATAAAATAATACACAAACATCAGTTTGGTTTTATAAAATCACTCAGCACACAAGATGCTATTGCTTACGTAATTTCATACATTTACGAATCATTAGATAAAGGTAAAAGCTGTGCGGGTACATTTATTGACCTCAGAAAGGCATTCGACAGCATATCTCATGAGATTCTATTAAAAAAATTAAATAATAGGTATTGGCATAAAAGGCAACGCGATTAAATGGATCAACAACTACTTTAAAAAAACCGCCCTCAAGTGGTAAAAATCAATCGTGTTAATAGTGATCAAGAGATTTCAAGCTTTGGAATCCCCCAAGGTACAGTGCTTGGACCAACCCTATTTACCATATATGTAAACGATATTTTTTCTCAACCTTTACATGATCAAATTACATCATACGCTGACGATACAGTATTAATAATAAGTGGAAAGACTTGGGAAAATGTAGAATTAAAGGCCATAGAAGACATCAACACGCTTAAGAATTTTTTTGACACTAATTTACTATCACTATACATATAGTGAAAAGACATTTGTAATTCCATTTGCAATCCATTTAAACGATGCTCCTAAAATTTATAACATTGTCATACATGATAATAATTCACAGCCAAAACTATTGCAAATCAAACTATACAATATTAAAACAATAAATAAAATTAAATATCTAGGAGTCATTATCGATAAAAATCTGAAATGGAAGGAACAAATATGTCAAGTAGTAAACAAAATAAGAAAATTAATATACATATTTTTAAGAATTAGAAATTTTCTGTCGATAAAATATCTATATTATTGTTTCAATGTGGGTTTTATGATATTAAAACACTTGTGACTTATTACACAGACGACATTTTATTCAGCTCTTTATTAGCTCCCTGACATTACACAAGTGAAGTAGACCATAGACATGTTACAATAATCTAGTCATAGTTTATTCATAGAGATGTGACATCCCCCTTCTTAATTTATAAAATAAAATAAAACATAAAATACATTAAAATTTCATATGTCACAATACCTATCCGGTTGTTTGACAACTCTTCCATATCTCGTAATATATGGATTTTGTGAATTTAAATTTCTTACATTATTGCGACAATTTTTATTTTTGTAACAAAATTTAGCAAAATGACCAAAGGAATTACATGACCTGCATCTGACATTGACGGCTGGACATTTGAATTTATGATGTTGACCACATCTTCCACAGCGTATATGCCCACTTGACATTGACGGTGATGATGACTGCGACGTAGACCCATGACGATTGTATTGACTTGAAGATCCATAATGACTTGGACTTGATCCTCTTGGACTTGATCTTCTTGGACTTGATCTTCTCGGACTTGACCCCCTCGTTGCACTTCTATGCCGACTAATCTGATGGATATGTTCTGGATTTGTTTGATGTGCAATTTTTTCAGCATTCCTTTGTGACATTATTATGGTTCTTGCAATTTCTACTGTTTTTTGAAGCGATAGTGTAGAATCTTGCAGAAGACGTTGACGTACATGACTTAAATTTGAGTTCATATTCGCAATAAAAATATCTCTTACCAGAGATTCCCTTAAATCTCCAAATTCACATTGCTTGCTTATATTTTGAAGATCCAATAAAAAATTGTCGATATTCTCAGCATTATTCTGACATCTTGTGAAAAATGAGTTTCTGACCATTGTTAAATTCTTTTGTGGTAGAAAATAAGCATCAAATTTTTCTTTTACTTGTTTAATTGTTACCTCTTCAATATTTATGTTAAATGAGTTAAATATTTCCATGCCTTTTGATCCGATGGAGTGTAGTAAAATAGCTATTTTTCTCTTTTCTGATGCATCCTCCAGGCCTGATGCCAGCAGGTATATTTCAAATGATCTCCACCAATCCTTCCATTCTTGATTATTATTCATACTGTCTGAAATAATCAGACTTGACAATGCATGAAAATCATGCTGCATGTGAACTTTTGAATCCTTCGACATTCTGTGATATTATTATACACTTTTTATACTTATGACACTTATTATTTTTATTATCCCACTTCTGACACCATGTTTCAATGTGGGTTTTATGATATTAAAACACTTGTGACTTATTACACAGACGACATTTTATTCAGCTCTTTATTAGCTCCCTGACATTACACAAGTGAAGTAGACCATAGACATGTTACAATAATCTAGTCATAGTTTATTCATAGAGATGTGACAATTATAGCGCGCGGATTATTCATTCCAATACACCATCTCTCTCTCCCCGTAAGGCGCTGTCTCGTTCCCGTTGTGCAATGCTAACGAGATGCGCAGAAGATATCTACGCATCCCTACCACGCGGCTGGCCACGCCTTTCGGAGCACATACCGCACAAGAGTCCCAACTGCTCCCGTCTAAAGCCAGTGAGACTATGGCATCCCCAATTGGGGTATGGTGTGAGGCTGAGGGTAGTGGGGAGAGGAAGGAGATAGGGAAGAGGAAGGTGGAGAAGTACCTGGCGCTACGCCGGTAAGACTCTGGCTAGTACCCTCCTCTTGCTGGCTACCCGTGTCCCGCACGGCCCTCAAGAGACAGATATCTACAATCTACTACCAGCTGCACAGTTCTCCCATAGTTCTCCTTTCTGCTTGCTCTGGCTAAGTACCCTCCTTCTTGTGGCTACCCGTATCCTACACGGCCCTCAGAAGACAGATATCTACTTTCCAGCTGCCAATCATTCTTCCAATAGAAATTGTACAAAGAACAATTATTAAAACTATATTTAAAAAATCCTTTGACTACCCAACAGAACGCCTGTTTGAATAATTTCAAGTACCTACATTTAAAGATGTATTTATTAAAAATTCATTAATTCTAATTATGAAAGAAAAAGATAAATATCAATTTTTAAATGAAAAAAGAACTCGACTTAAACATATTTTTCTACGCCCAAAACTAAATACGTATTTCGCACAACATCATTACACTTACCAGGAAAGATCTTTTTTCAATCGTCTACCAGAAGAAATCATAATAATGATAAAACCCGAATACTGCTCTCTGTCAAGAGAAATTTTAAAAATATATTCTGAATTTAAAAAACTTAGGCCACTTGCATGGATTTCATAACGACATGGAAAAAATCGTGTGGATAGATTTATTTACTAAGATTATGAAAATGTTAGTAAATTTTTTTAGAAATGTATAGTTTTTTTTTTTTTAAATGAATCAATCCATTATTTGAGCTCGTGACGTCACTACATGAAAATGTCCCGTCTCCGATTATGTTCTGTTAATTTTGTAAAATTCCACACTGATAATTTTTTTTTTGTATGGCAACACTTTGATTTCCGGCGAATTTTTGAATTTATTAGATTTATTGTTTGTTCTGTGCGAACTTATCCTTTGGTTTTATTTTTTCATAAAGATGGCGGTGTTTTTACAGATGTTTCGAAGAGAACCCCGTACAATTTATTGCTATTCGTGTGGAAAATTTTATTTTTTTAAATGATTTTTGGCTATGTAATTATCGTTTTTTCGCACCCATAAAATTATGTTCCGTCTTTCCGGCTTATAAAAAATGGTCTAATTTTTCGGATTGAAATTTTCAAAAAATCGCCAGGGTTTCAAAATACGATTTAAAAAAAATACAGAATGTCTTAGAATATTTGCCTAAGCCGGAAATTTTTTTAAAAAATGTGAAGCAAGTGGCGTATTAATCTTACAAATAACCTTAGTTTTCCAAAACATTCTTTATTTTCTTT
This sequence comes from Limnephilus lunatus, assembly GCA_917563855.2. Classification (NCBI taxonomy): domain Eukaryota; kingdom Metazoa; phylum Arthropoda; class Insecta; order Trichoptera; family Limnephilidae; genus Limnephilus; species Limnephilus lunatus. The sequence goes on along the minus strand of OU830598.1, from coordinate 67,508,936 downwards.
AAATACATAGATACTATTATCAAAATATATACTACAGCACACATATAATTTATGTGTACTAACTAATAATCACATTTATGTACCTACGCTCCCTTTACATACACAAGCAAATGCTTTCAATGGAAAAGTAGTTAAAAACCTAAGATGTAAAATTATCATTATGTAACATGTAAAAAATATTATTAAAAATAAAAAATAATAAAAATAAAATATAAAACTTCCTCTCCTTCCTATGTTCCTATCCCTAAAAAAACCTCCACATAGCATCCCTAAAGATGACATAGGTCCTGAGGATTTTTTTCTCGGGGTCTCCTGTGTGGAGACACATTAAAAGAAGAAATCATACAATTTGTCCGAAAAAACGTCACTATCTCAATGACAAATATATATATTTAAAAAAAAAATTTCAGACAATTACCTACCATAATACTGAAAAAAAATCAAATAATAAACACGACGATATCACATTTAAAGAAAAAAAATTACTGAACCATTAAAAACGGCCACCATCTTGAAATGGAACTAATAAACAAATTTACCAGCAGATGAAATGCGAAACGGTCGAGTTAAAACAGGATATACATACACGTGTGTACTTTTTTTAGAATACCAACAATCCTGTTCAGTGATATCAACATACCTATACATTACCTATATTATATATGCATGCCTCGGTAGGTACTATAAATACTTATATGCATAAATAGGTAGGTGCATGGGCCGATTTTGCGTCCCTCATGAATTCAACAAATAATGGATTAATAAGGATCGCATCGATTAGTGCCGGCTAAGCGTTCATTTTCCTATTTATTTTAGACGATACCTGCTAATTATTATTAACTAAACGTAGCGAAAACCGTTAGGCATTCCATATAATCTGCAAGTTTATTTTCAAGTTCTATTAAATTTCTGTTTTGGAAATTCTACTTCGTCCACTTTACTATAAAAAAAACCTTACTTCGACTAAATGGCTAACATTGACTGTGGTTATGTAAGGATTCTTTTTTTTTAATACGAAATCGATGTGTTTATATGGACTTGTTCGCATTTTTTTCAATACTATGTAACAATACCTACCTATTTCAATATTATGGTTCGTAAAAAAATGTGTTTAACAAGGTTAGCTCATATGGGCCTTTTTTCGAAAAAAAAACTCGACAGGCCGCTTTCGAACATTTTGAACCCGTGACGTAGCTTGAAGTAAAACACTGTTGTATTGCAGTTAATTTAAATCTCCCAGTGGAACATGAACTGCAAGCTATGTTACGAATTTTTAGCCAATCACCCCCTCGATAATCTAACCTTGTTAAGGGGCCGCAACTCGAATTTCTAGCGATTTCTTACATATCTCCCTTAAACAGTTGTAATTTTTAAGCTTTTAAAAAAATATATGTAAATTTTGAAGATAATGTTTGGATACTGCCCAAGCCGGGACGCAAATTATATGAAAGTCCCTCGATAGAAAAAAATCGCAAAGTATGCTCCAAAAATTATTAAAAACAAGTCTGTTTCTATTATCTTATACATTATATTTGTGAAATTATTCACAATGTTTCTTTAAATGATACTTAAGATGCTCCCCAAGAGATTTTGCTCTATTTTAAACGAGTCGTGTTTTATTAAACATTTTCGCAATTTTCGCATCGATTTTGGCGCTGTAAATGTTAGCGCTCTCCTCTAACATTCGTAATTTCGTATTCCTCCATCTTCTTCTTTTCGAGCCCGGTTGCGGAGCATTGAACGCATTTTCTACGAACCTTGATACTTACCTACCTACCTTAACCTTTAACTGCTGATGTGGGGGCCGCTCCGTACTAGCAACAATAATAATATCGAAATACTCCCCTCCCCCGCACGCGACGCGTACGCCGCTTCCAGTAGCTTCGAATTTAGTGAAGCCAGAGGTGGTGTACGTGTTGGCACTCTTAATTTCTGTGAGTAAATTCATTTCAATTTTTTTTGCGGGCCTCTCTGACCCATCGTCAGTACTTACGTGACTTTTTCTGAGACTTGATATGCCGACATCTGATCATCCTGTACTTCCAGAAGTAGAAGAAGAAGACTTAAAGCTACGAAGAAGATGTTACACATGTTACACTGAAGCTTCAGAAAAAGTCTATACACACGTGTGTGTAAAAAACGTGTTTGTCTCCAATCTCCAATGCGCAAAAAAAGTTTGCCCCGACTGTGTACAATTTGTAAGATTTGGTGCCTTGCAATTTTATATTATTTATATAATCACTAAAGTTGACTAAAATATACATATGGTTTATTCGAGACACTATTGAAATATTATAAGTAATGAAACTGTGTTCATTGTTTTTACTTAGTTTAATAGATACTACAGGCTGATTTCTGATATCAAGAAATTTTTGCCAAAAATTATTATAATATCCAAATTGTCAAATATAAGTTCCTTAACAATAAAAAGGTATTTTATTTTATTTAAATATATTTAAATTGTCCAATAAATAATAATTTGGACATCAAAATTTTCGTGGATCTATATTATTTAAACATTTAAAGTAACAGGCCGCCCAGGCCCTTACGTCAGAGTATACGTAAACAAAATATGCCCGTAGTTAAAGGTTAAAGAAAGTTTGTATAAATGTATTCATATAGGTTTATCAGGATAACCCGACAAACTTTAACCAGCTGTATTCACACAAAAATGTACTTTGTTTAAAAATGATTCATCGAAATCAATACATCAAACAATAATGGAATATTTTTTACAGTACTGTAGTAGGGGAACCGTGGGCGGTACGGATACAGAGTACCGGTGTGGGACGGGAAAGTGGCCGGGGGCACGCTACGAACGACAGAGACGCGGGTAGATAAGTTTTTAGATTTTCACGGCCAAAAGCATTTTCGTTGTTAGTTTTTGGGATGTTATGCCGTATTGCGCTACCTCCTTCTATAGCTGACTTTTCGGACAGCGTTGCAGTGTCCATCATCAGGGCAGATCCGGCAGATCTGACGATCTGCTATACTGGATACTTCGGATCTGGATACTTCGTTTATTTTATTTTCTAAAAGATGCATTTGTTAATAATGCTTTCACCAAATGTTGTAAGGAAATTTTGAAAATTAACGGAGATACAGTATCTTATATGAAACCGTTTTAAACAGTTTGTATGTTGAATTATCAGCAAAACTTTGAATGCGTTTTTCTCAAAACTACGTTTTTCAACCTGGATGACAACTATTTAGAAATACTATACATCCGATTTGCATGCAACATGCACTAAGTCTTAAACTGTTGCAGTCACTATGGCCTATGACACCACTTAGGGATTGTTTTATAAAGAGCTCCCTTCTTATGTGTTTTTATTTTTATGAACGATGAAAATTTTCAATAAAAAATCGAAAATAAAATTCGCTGGTCCACCATTTTCTTTTTTTTTTAGATATCGAAATTCCCCTACATGGTGCCATAGACACTGAATTTTCGAACAGTTTAAGAATTGGTGCATGCAAATCGGATGTATAGTTTGTTTAGTATGTTGTCAACCAGGTTGAAAAACGTGTTAAAAAAAGTTTCGACAAAAACACATTCAAAGTTTTGCTGAAGGATAATTCAACCTACAAACTGTTTCACATAAAATGCTGTATCTCCGTCAATTTTTCGAATTTCTTTAAAACATTTTGTGAGAGCATTGCTAAGAAGTGCATCTTTTAGAAAATGAAATAGAAACAAATGACATGTTTTTTTACGGTGACTTGGTGCCTTCAAGCCTTGTTTAGGATTTAATCAAGGGAAAGCGGAGGCGTTTGGGGGCCCCCCAGGACCAGGGGCCTGGGGCGGGTCACTCCCCCCCCCCCCTCCCCACCCTTAGTCTGGCACACCACATGGTGGGTAGACAGTGATGACTATGACGGTGTTTTCATCTGTGAACTGTTCCGATAAGAAGGAACCCCACTGTGCCACTGGTTCATTTACCAATGTACCCCGGGGTGTAGGGCAGAATCCCTTTTTAGAGGCACAATTTTTTTTATGGCAATAATTAATTTAGGTAAGTTTAGCTTTGGATTATTTGTAGAGAAATAAGTAAATAAACGTGAAAATTGATGAATAAGAGTGTTATTGTTAAGCATAGCGGCCTTGTTTCGCCACGGGTTCCCCTACCTACTTACACAGTACACGATAACCTGCCTAACCGATTTCATATTGTACTTTGTACTCATCGATATGTACCGGAATATGGCAACATACAATGAACAGCTAATCCCTAGAAGTGTTGATTTTGTCAATTTACATAAGAACTGTTAACTTCTGGGCCCCAGACCGGCTAATGGAGTGGTTTATCTTCTCAAGAAATAATTTCGACTAGCAGTTAAAAACCCGCCTAGGCCCTGCGGATGGCTTTTGGTTCGGCTTAGCAATGTTTAAGCATTGGTGACTTCGACCAAGTATACCCTACGTCAATGATTGGTGACCATTTTATAAATCCGATAAGAACTGGTTTCAAAAATAGCCGGTTCGTCGGATCCAGTGACAGCTAGTCACCGGGACAAAGTAAACGCGACAGGCAATGGCGTCTGTATATTATAATATATAGACGCGTGGTAAAAATCACAACGAGGTATTGTTATTCACAACTGCCAGTTACAATAATAATTAATAATCATACCATCCATCCCTCCATACCCGGAGAGATCCACTAAAGTACGAATCCTATAGTAGGTACTTACGCCTGCCAGCCGACGCTCCTCACGCTAGCTGTTAACGTAAGTGGCGTTATTTTTTGGCATTGCTTTAATTCGGTTATATTTTGAAAGTAGATTTGTAACAAACTCTACGCACGAAAACGGTTTTGCGTAAGGCGCGGCGTCAGATGTGTACTAGAAGCCGGGTTCTTAAAACCGTACAGTCGCTAGGCTATTAATACTGTCAGATATTTGAAAATGTTTGCTCAATTTTAGTCGAGTAAAGAAAAATTGAGCTTACTTCGGGCAGACGGACATGCCTACAACACACTTCCTGTCAGTTTATCTCTTCAGTGGAGATAGATCAGATATTACACCAACCCTCGTTCTAGGAATGGGTACATTATTAATATCAGAATATCAAATGATAATGATCTTAGTACGAGCACCTACCTATTCCATCAGCACGACATTCGAGTCATTATAATGATTACGGCCATTTGACCCACAAATAGACACCGTCACAAAAAAATGTCGTGCTGTAAAACCTTCGTGTCGTATTTCATTTTATAATAATAATAATAATATGCATTGTTTAATGACAGTACCTACCTACTTAAGAGCATATTATAGGGGCAGAATTGTAATTTGCTGAAAAACGGCTCTCTAAAACGGCTTAATACTACCTTTCGTGTGTCATTCTCAGACTTGATATTTTTTGTTACCAAATAATGGACTTTTATTTTTCAATCTGCTTATTTTTTTTTGTAATTGATGTAGGCATTCGACCATGAAAAATAAAAACATTGATACACCATACAACCCGCTTTTAAAACTTCAGTCTATGTTTATCGCCTTAATAATGATTTTATACAATATTTTTAATTTAAAATATATACATAATACATACATCTATAAAAGTACGGCCTCTTATTCTCGTTATGATATCTGTGGATTTAACAATTAAATAAATACTTCCTTTTTTACGAAATTCTAACACATTTCACAGCTCGTCATTCATTCCGGGCTAGAATCTCCCGTCGGCAAGTAACGAAACTATACGCTCCTTGTTTGTTAGCGTATATATTTAAAAAATGCCATCAAAACGCATTGTTAATGGCTCTAAAAATAGAATACCCAATCACTTGAAGCACTGCAATAATCTCAGGAAGCTACAAAAACAGTAAGTACTCGAAAATTCTCTTTTTTGGTGTAAATTTTGACAAACTGTATTTTTTCAACTGCCATTTTGTTCCAGACACTTAAAATATAACATTTAACTTGCGTATGCATTCCAATTCCGAAACCGTTAGGACAAACTTCATGTGGCAGGTGCACGTTTTGCAAGTATGTGTGAGAATTCATTGTCTTTAAGCTGTGTACACACACATAGCTACAATATACGTGGCGTGGGGTATTTCGGCATATCGCTCGCCGTACATTCCTTATTGGAATATATGGCGAGCAATAGGCTGAAATACGTCAAGCCACATATATTATAACTGTGTTTGTACAAATCAACGCTAATCTGAGAGTGTAATCGGTTTTTATGTACACAGTGTTTGGTAATTAATACAATAATTACCCTACATTGCTAAAGGGGAGTTATGGGGTAGAATTATGTAAAAATACAAAATTTTGGTTTTAATTTCTTGAGTTCTGATTGGCCATGGCAATACATTTCTTAATTAATGGGATGTTTTTTTACTTAGTTTTTTTTTTTGTTTTACTTTTTTTACTTAGTAGAAATTAGTTACATTATTATCAGTATAAGGATCATACGATACGATACGATACGATTATACCACCCCAGCCAGAAGCACTCCTGTCCCGGTGAGACCGGTACACCAGGGGGCACTGTTTGTTAGGAGTGGAACACGTGCTCTGAGGATAGGATTAGTATAAGGATCATGTATAAAAAGTTTATTGCCGTTTATATATTTTAATCTAAAATTTCAAATGAAGTCAATAATGTGTAAATGGTGTTGGAGAAACGGACAAAAAAAACTTTGAAAGGAAATTAACAAAAATATCGCCTTTCTGCGTACACGTAATCATTCACACATTGTCAAATCAAAGATATTCTATATTTATTTATTTAAGGAACATAAACAGTCTTAGTAATAAAATATACATAAGAGGATGGCAAAAAAACAGACCAATTATTAATGTTCACAGATAGGTATTTAGAAACATAAAAGTATCTGAATGTAAACTAGAAAATTTAAGAAAAACAGAAAAAATAAAAACAGAACTAAGCAGCAATTTAAAATTCATTTTGGTTGGAATTAGTGTTGCATCTATCAATGTAGAAAAGGGTATTTTGTCTGCTATATCGAGTCGGCGTGTGGAAATTTATTTTATTTAGCAGCTCCGGGCAGTCAACTTTTGAGTTAATAATTTTGTACAGGAGCATCTGATCAGCGACAAGCCTCCTAACGAGCAGTTTCGAGATTCGAAAATGTTTCTCGATTTCGTCGTAAGAATTGTATATGTTGAATGATTTAAAATTGAGGAATTTGAGAAATCGCTTCTGAACTCTTTCTAACCTGTTAAAATAAACAATATAGCGCGAGTTCCAAACCTGTGAACAGTATTCCAGGTGAGGACGAACATGTGAATTGTAATTGTAAATCTTAGTGTTTTTGAAAAATTTGCATGTTCTCAGTACAAAGCCTAGACTCTTTGTTGCTTTGGTGACAATATTATCAACGTGTTTATCAAAGGTAAGTTTAGAGTCCAAAATAACCCCGAGGTCACGTATATAATCTTTATTTGTTAACAGCGATCCAGAAATGGTGTATTCATGCAGTATTTTTATATGGTTACGTGTGAATGTGACTTTGCAACATTTGGAAATATTGATAAAAAGCTTATTTCTGAGACAGTAATCCGTCAGTCGGTCAAGATCTTCTTGTAAACGCACAGAACAGTCATGGGAGCTTATAGGAAGGTATATCTTCATATCGTCGGCAAATAGTAAAATTTGAGCGTTGTGAAAACATGTCGTAATATCATTTATATAGATAGAGAAAAGCAAAGGACCCAAAATGGACCCCTGAGGCACACCAAAAGTAATGATTTTCCAGATGGAAGAATATATGTGTTGTGTTGTAAAGTTCCAAATAATAATATTATTTTTCTCTTCGTAGATCAAAACATGATTTATCTATGGCAGCCGGAAAAAATACTCCAAACAAGGTATGCTTCAAGTAACGAATGAATTTGAGTGCGTTGGAGTCCCGGGAGGGGGGGGGGGATTTTTAATCTTTATTCCTTAATGTTTTTTTTTTGCTTTTTTATTTAGGAAAAAATACAGCAACATACGATAGAACCAAATGAGCCTACCGTAAATATTGCACACAGAGGACCAAACTTGGAAGATTTAGAGCACGAGGATATTCTTATTGGTACATCAGCCACTACTGTCGAAAAGGTACTTTTATACTTATTGCACTTCAAATATCTCGCATTTACTATTTGTCACCTCATTGGGATAGGGTTCTAACTTCACTTAACTTGTTCTGTGATATGAGGTGTCAAAGTTTGAAAAGACGATTTATCATAACCTATTTACGTATATTCATAACCATAACATATCGGAACACTTTTTTCATGCACCTGCGTCAGCCCTTATAAAATATATTGTCGAAGGGCGAGAATTTTTTTGCCTTTTTATGATTTTGATGACACGTGTTCCCAACATCGTGATAGTAGGTTCGTATTTTACCAAAATTTATACTAATAATCTCAAAATCAGATTGAATAACATGGTAATCAGTTTTTTATTTCTACATTGTTTAGGAGCAAAAAAACAGCAATTCTTTGGCCAAATTACCTGTGACCGAAGACCAAGGATGGAGCTGTGAAGAATCGGAGCAGGAGCTTATTATTGAAGAGGCGATAGAAGAAAGCGATGATATTTGCGTAGAAGGGCGGAGAGTAGTACAATTTGATTATTTTTTTAAACAACTCCAATGTATAAGTCAACATGATTCCCTTTTTAACTGCAATTTAAAGCATTTGCGAATTAACTCCGAAAATAGAAATGGTTTGAACTCTACTTTTAATTTAAAATGCGTGCTATGTGGTAAAACTTTTAAACTAAAAACGTCCGAAAGCCTACAAGAAGGCATTGGCATCAACGAATCTTTTGTATCGGGATTAATGAGCATAGGATCGGGTTATTCGGGCATGGAAGAGCTATGTGCTACCCTTGAAGTTCCGTCCTTATCTATTGCTGGATATGGAAAATGCCATAAGAAGGTTTGTGAATGGTGGGAGAAAACCAAATTTACCAGTATGGCTGCGGCAGCTGACGAAGAAAAAAAACTGGCTATTCAAAGCGGCGATGTTGACGAAAACGGGACGCCGAATCTATTACGGGATATTGAAACTAATATATGAATGCATTGTTATTTTGTCCATTTTTGTACTATTTCGTAATACGGAATGTATTGCATTGCACTACATCCGATTGTTCTGGCATCATGAAATTATGCGTTGCTAACTGTTCATCCGATTGCGATGATGCTTTGCGGAATTTATGTGTGCATGCCCGCGATGGTTTCTATTTATAATAGCGAGCTCTGGCATCATGAAAATGCTTTACTAAACCGTTCATCCGATTGCGAGGAAACTTTGGTGAGTTGTTGTGTGCATGCCCGCGATGTTTTCTATATGTATATGTAGTGATTTCTGGCATCATGAAATTATGCGTTGCTAACCGTTCATCTGATTGCAATGACACTTTGGGGATTTTATATGTGCATGCCCGCGATGGTTTCTATATATAATAGCGAGCTCTGGCGTCATGAAAATGCGTTAATGAACCGTTCATCCGATTTCGAGGAAACTTTGGTAAGTCGTTGTGTGCATGCCCGCGATGATTTCTATATATATAGTGAGTTCTGGCATCATGAAAATATGCGTTGCTAACCGTTCATCCGATTGCGATGACACTTTGGTGATTTTATGTGTGCATGCCCGCGATGGTTTCTATATGTATATAATAGCGAGCTCTGCCGGGAACTCTCTAGTTCTGGAATAAATGATTTTTATTAAAATAGAGTGAGTGTCGCTGCAGTTTTGTCATGGTTTTCTGCAGCCTTGCACGACAACTACTGCCATGTTAAAAAAGATTATTGTTTAGTTTACTAAATAACACAGAAAAATTTAATAAATATATAAATAAAAAAGAATCTTTCTTTTATTTCTGGTAGTCAATATTATTAATGATGTTATTAATGTATATATTCTATGCAATATACGTTTCCAAATAATTTGGGGATAGTAATAATAATGATGAATTCTAGAAAATTTAATATTGTTTAAAAAACAATAAACTACTGAATATTTAGAAGTAAAGAAAAAAAAATCGACTCCAAATGTGAACCACGAGATTCCAATCGCCGTTTATAATGGAAGCCTGTGGGAAAGGACCATGAACAAGCAAATGATGAAACATTTATAAAAAAGGATCATGCTAAGTATTCTACCAACATAATAAGTTCCATAAACAAACCACACTTTGCTATTAGTTTGTTTTTTTACTTCGATATATTTTTAAAATACTGTGCTTGTCTGTTCATAACGCAATATGTGTTTATAATGGAAGCATATGGGAAAGGACCATGAACAAGCAAATGATGAAACATTTATAAAAAGGATCATACTAAATATTCTACTAACATAATAAGTTCCATAAATAAACCACACTTTGTTATTAGTTTGTTTTTTACTTTGACATTTAAAAATACTGTGCTCTTCTGTTTATAACGCAAGTATAATGTTGATCTTTTAAAATTCGGGAAGACACTCCTACCGCCATCTAGCGATGTGAAAAAAAACTAATTTTGACAGCTTACGGATTTCTCCACGGGTATAATATCCCTTTAAGGTGATACTTAAAAGAATTCATAATCTGCTCTTTCATAGATGGCGCTAAACATTTTTTGGAAGTTACCATTGACGTATGACGGGTATACTTGGTCGAAGGAAGTTACGCTTTAAAATATTAAGATGAATTAATTGTTTATGCCCGTACCTACATATTCATATTGAATTTGAATAATACGTATTTTTGTCCAAAAACTATTAGTGGGAAATTACTGACATAATTACTGGCATAATTGTTATTATTCTTGCTATTTTGTCTAATAGAAAATATAAAAAATTTCAAAATTTGAGAATATTATTTCGCAAATAAAAATTCTATTTTAGAAAATATTTAAATTATAGAAATAGAAATTTATTTTAAGTATCTAGGTACTCCCTTAATAAGTATTTTATTCATATTTGAATCCAGAGTAACCTAAAAAAATAAGTAAATGACAGTCCACTTCAAACGCTATGCTTTATAGCAACGTTATGCTTTTTGTTCGGAGAATAAACATTTTTAGAGATATGTAGATATTAACTACGACGCCAAAAAAGTACTATTTTTAATCACAACAAAGCACTCTTTTTAAGCCTAAAATTTAAAAAAAAAACACATTGCTTCCAAGGTAACAATTTGTTTGACGTTTGCAATAACTTGATTTTGTTAGGGACAAAAAACGTATGATACATAATTTCATAACGCCACAGCTCATTCATAATGCCAGAGCTTACTAATAGGTATATAAAGCCGTTGTTACTCGCAAATAATGTAGCTTTGGATTAGTGGAAGAATTTTTAAATTCCATTCGATATTTATTGCGTGAAAGAGTAAGGACCATCCAACCAACCATCCAACCAACCAACCAACCATCCATACAAACTTTCGCATTTATAATATTAGCAAGATTAGTAAGATTATAAATGTCAATAATTGTATTTTTTTAAGCTGCAAATTTCGTAATTCGTAGGAAAACCGTGGTCATATTATGAAAGTAATACTAATTAAAGCTGGGTACTTGGGTATTCGCAAACAGATTCACTATTTCAGTTGTGTATTCATCTGCTTATACATTTCGAAGGAGACCATTATTTTATTCGAAGTGCAGTTATAAAATTCTAGTTGCAGACTTTGTATGTGCTGCCAGAATCAAAGAAAAAATATTTTCATGTTCTGAGTGTACTTTTCAATTTTGTTTTGAGAATGTAAATTTCCAGTTGTGGATTCAGCTGACACATTTCGAAGGAAAACATTATCTTATAATAAAAATGCAACGAAAGCAATTCCTGGCTAATTTTTAATGCTACAACTAGCTATCTAATTGAAACATGGAAAAACACTCTTGGAAACTAGAGTCACCAAATTAAAGAATTAAACCATATTGGTGTTACACAAAAAAAAAACACAATCAAATCACTTGGTGATTCCAACGCGTCACGACTTTTCTGTTTGTGGCATTCATAGAAGAGTTTAGTGTGTAACTACTGTAACTCAAAAACGATGATTTCGGAGTTACCTATTTGTAGTAAGTACCCCACGATATCAAAGATTACAAATATATTTTTAATTTTGTCATAATTAAAGCGGTATTAATTATTAGTTATGCCCGTGCCAGACATGTGTTCAAAGAAGTGTTCAAATAAGTGTTCACATGTGTGGCACGGGCATTTGATACTGTGTTCACTTATTTGAGCACTTAAGAGCATTGTTTGCCTGTGTCCAAACTCGCTTCCCAGTCTTTTTGTTGTCCCTTTCTAACGAAACAATGTATTTGCGGTGTGAGGCGGGTAGGTGGGAAGGGTAAATTGTATGTATTGGTGTGCGGCTGCAGCGCTAGCGAGCAAAATATGGTATTATAGAGTTTTAAGAAAAGGGGCGCGTAATATTATGCTTCATTATTCGCGCGAAGCCGGGGATATTCCTCTTTTGTTGAGTTTATTAGTATTAGCATAATACGCTAATACGGGAGTCTCTCGACATATTCTTTAGTAGTGTTTGTTGGTGGGTCAGCGCAAAGAAATGCGTGAAAAAACATAAACATCATTTTATTGGAGAACAAGGGGAGTAATCTTTTTGTTTAGTGCCTTGAAATTAACGGAGACAGTATATTGTTATAGGATAAACGGGATCGGATGCATGACGTGTGAGGCCGGTAGGTGGGAATGGTAAATTCTATGTAGTGGTGTCGGGCTGCAGCGCCAGCGTGCAAAATATGTTATTATGGAGTTTAAAAAAAAAGAGCGCGTAATTTCATGCTTGAATATTCGCGCGAAGCCGGGAAAATTTCCCTTTTGTTGAGTTCTTTAGTATTAACGTATACGCTAATACGGGGGTCTCTCGACTAATTATTTGATAGTGTTTGTTAGTAGATCCGCGCAAAAAAATGCGTGAACAAACATAAACATCATTTTATTGGAGGATACGGGGAATGATATTTTTATTTAGTGCCTTGAAATTAACGGAAAATTTATATTGTTATAGGAGATCTGGGAATCGTAAGCATGAAGTCAAATCGGAAATTATTAATATATTATAATTAATATTTCATATAACTGAGATGTTAACAATTTTCAACCAGGGAAATCTCCCTGGTTCTGGGGAAAAAAATATTAAGAAATAAAACCCAAATCATAATGTTGAATGTATGATGTAATTTTTTTAACCTTATAGAACATGATATTTAGTCATATTTTCTCATTGAAAAGGAATACTGACATTTTTTTAAAATTATTTATTACAGTTAAATAAATACATTTTTCTCTTCATAACTAAATAATTCAACTCAACTTTAACATAAATTTATACAGTACATGATTAACATATAATTTAAAATATCTAAGCTTTATAAACAACTAACCGGGTAGATATATAATAATATACTATATGTATACCTTATTTTAAAGTCTTAATTCATTAAAATGCAATGAGCTATTTTATAAATATTGTACAAAAATATTAAATAGGTGCATATTCGTAATGAAATAGTCAGACCTGGGTACATTATTTAATAATTTATTGTAATACCTAATACTTATTAACAAAACACATGGGTATGCCAGTGATTTTTCAGTGAGCTAGAGTGCCAAGTTTGAAAAAATGCGACATTATTGGTGTTGTTGAAACTGAAAATGTTACAATAGCTTTTATTGACGAATTTCTTTACAAGTACTTATACCTACATAAACCCGTAAAAAAATCGTACAAGTTTGCACAAACAAGCATTTTGCACGACTGGGTTTGTGTTTTCGTGATTATCTCTATCCCAGTGCATCTTCGAGAAAAAATATTATTTCCAATTTTGTAAGTACAGCATAAAATTTCAACCCCATCCTATCTTGCACCATCCCATGCCATCGGGGGCTATCCATCCACAAAAATATTTTCCCTATCCCATTAAGCCACCTCCGTTGGCAAATGCAACCCTGCTATGGTATCCCATTACGCCCCCTCCATTCTGATTCACGAGTTAGGGGGCGCCAGAAAAAAAAAGTTCTCTAAGTGGGCGGTGGGCTGATTTGCGGGATTATTTTATTAAATATTGCAATACGGGACTACAACTGTCATTGCGGGACGGTTTGCCGCCTTAGACATGGCAAATAAATTTTATATGATTAATTTGTGTTATTTCACAATTAATTCATTTAAAATAATATAGGATATTTGCGGCACGTTCCAGAGTGAAAGATACTTTCAGTATCGCCCTGGTAAGACCACCATTCAGAATTGAAACGTTGCTTTAATTTGCTTTAGCCGTGTCTGGTGACCAGATCTGAATAGTCAGGTACTTCTTTACCTTCCTCTCCCCCATCTCCTTCCCCTCCCCATACTTTCAGCCTCACAACATACCCCAATTGGGGATGCCCTAGTCTCACTGGCTACAGATGGAAGCAGTGGGGACTCTTGTGCGGTATTTATATATAAATAAAAAAGGTCTGAAGAAATAAAAGTTGAACCGCAAAAATGTAACTCCAACTAAACATCTTGACGTCTTTGTATACTTTCTCGAATTTTTTGTTTTTGTGAAAAATATATTTTTTACTTACAGTTTGCTTGAAATCCAATCATTTACATCGATGTCAGCATCAAATAAATCTTTTTTAATTTTTATTTATTTTATATATTCAATAATTTTATTATTAAATTAATAAAAACAGTTTATTTATAAACAAGTTCTGCTGGTAATTATTACTACGCGTGACAGCTGTTTCGCCTTCTGAGGGCATTATCAAACTGTGGTCATGCCACATACAGACAATCTATTTATAGTAAAAATCTATTTATAAATAAAAATTAAAATGGAGTTCTACAAATTAAACTTGATAACAATAAATAAATAAATCTTTCTTGGGAGACGTACCCTGGGTAACTTCAACACCATTTACGGAGGAACTGAAAAAAAATTACATTATATTCCTACTGTAAAAAAATTGTGAAGTATAATTTAAAAAAATAATAATGAATTTAATTTTATATCACCTGTTCCGTGTTCTTTCTGACTTTTTAACATTGCATTTTCTGTTTTTGCGGTGCCAGCTGGGTGGCTTACCGTGTGTCCACTTTCGACCTAAAACACAATTAACATTTTAAATAATCAATAAGGTGTATCCTAAACTATTGATAAATTCATAATATAATTAATCACCATTATTAAAAATTCTCAAATTGTTATTACTTACCCATGTTTAAACAAAATATTGGCGATTATCGTAAAAATCCAACAAAATCGCCTTGTGGATATACTTGCAAGGAATCGCGAACAGCGATGCCAAATGCAAGCAGTGTCTGGACTAGACACACACACACCCCCAGATACACCGATTGTTGATGTATGACGAATGAGAAGATATCTTTGTATGTATATGTTCGTTTGCCGGGCGATACGAGTCCTTTCCCGGCCCGCACCTCTCCCGCCGCCCCTCACGGAACACAAATGCGTAAACGAGACAACGGATAAAAGCTTGCTATTTTTTAGTCGAATTCGCGTCTAACTTAATTTGGGTTTTGACGCAAATGAAACTTTTTTTAGTGTTGAATCAAATTTTATTGTATTCTTCATCATATGCCTGAGTCAGGATGTGGAGAGATTTTTCAAAAATAGCATCCATTCAGTCACAAAATATTTCCAAAGTTGCCTCCTAAATTCATGGATAAATGGTCTTGTTTGGGGCCTATATTTTATAATTAAAAGCAAAAATCGAGAATCGGATCCACATCCTTACTTTATATATGCCTAACCTATCTATTAAAAAAAAAAAAAAAAACAATTAGTTTCATATTTTAGCCGTAAAATCAAATCAAAATTTTGTATGAAACAGGCCGCGCATGCGTTCCTCTTAAGTGCGCTTTGCCGTTCCGTGTCGGTTTCTTTAGCGCCAAAGTCCAAATGTTTGTATGCCTGCCACACTGCGCGAAACCCAGTAGCGCGAGCGTGGCCGTGAGGAGAAGACATTCTGCAAAATTACAATTAATTGAAGTAACCCACTGGTCTAGGCATCATTCATCAACAACAGTTTTTAAATAAAAAACGACTTCAGGGAAAACATTATCTTAACATTATTCTATATTCAATTTGGGAGGCGGGAATGGGTACCGCCGCCCCGGGAACCTTTATTGGATAACCAACACCTCTGCCATAGGTCACCGCAAGTGGTTCGCTACTTTTGGTGATTTAGCAGGGGTGCCCGGGTTCATGGGGTGAGGTTTGTCTAGGTCTTGGAGGCGGATGACCAGGATGCACTGAACCCCAGATTCCTACCCACCCCTTAAACCCCTTTCTTTTCCAGAACTCTCTTCTCCTTCCTTTCCTTAAAAAACCCTCCACACAGCATCCCCAAAGATGACATAGGCCCTGGGGGAAATTATTTTGCTCAGGGTCTCCTGTGTGGAGCTCATGTAAAAATATATATATATATGTATGTACGGTGACTTATAATTTTCCTGATTTATTTTTGTAAGTGTTGTGCTAGCTGTTAAAATAAAATTAATAAAATTCACTTATGCCTTATTCTATTACGATACATTTCACACATCCATTCACGTCTTCGTTTTGGCTGTTTTTGTTTATTTATTTGCACGTGTAATAAATAATTACACGCATATAAATAATATAAGCAAACTGTGTCGACCAAATTGTCGTCCATGTTAAGTGAGGTCTACTTGAAAACTGTGAGCTCAAAGAAGTGATCAAATCTTTGAACACATATCTGGCAGAGACACACATAAGTGACCAAATGTGTGAGCAAAGTCTTCAAATAAGTGCACACTTATTTGAACTCGTGTCTGGCGCCGGCATTAGAGTCAACATGGAGTCAACGCACGTTTAGGCATATAAGATACTCGGGTGTGGGGACGGTTCATAAACACTGAATCACGCACAGGGGCTTCACAATAGTGTGTGGGCAATGAATTTCTATTTGAGATAATAAGAATGATATATGTTCGTTGCCGGCGCCAGACACGAGTTCAAATAAGTGCGCACTTATTTGAAGACTGTGCTCACACATTTGGTCACTTATGTGTGTCACTGCCAGATATGTGTTCAAAGATTTGATCACTTCTTTGAGCTCACAGTTTTCAAGTAGACCTCACATAACATGGACGACGATTTGGTCGACACAGTTTGCTTATATTATTTATGAGCGTGTAATTATTTATTACACATGCAAATAAATAAACAAAAACAGCCAAAACGAAGACGTGAATGGATGTTTGAAATGTATCGTAATAGAATAAGGTATAAGTGAATTTTATTTTACAGCTAGCACAACACTTACAAAAATAAATCAGGGAAATTATAAGTCACCGTATTTTTATATATATTTTTTACATGAGCTCCACACAGGAGACCCTGAGGAAAATAATTTCCCTCAGGGCCTATGTCATCTTTGGGGATGCTGTGTGGCTGGTTTTTAAAGGAAAGGAAGGAGAGGAGAGTTTGAGGGTGGGTAGGAATCTGGGGTTCAGTTTATCCTGGTCATCCGCCTCCAAGACCTAGACAAACCTGACCCCATGAAGCCGGGCACCCCTGCTAAATCACCAAACGTAGCGAACCACTTGGGGTGACCTATGGCAGAGGTGTTGGTTATCCAATAAAGGTTCCCGGGGCGGCGGTACCCATTCCCGCCTCCCAAATTGAATATAGAATAATTTTAAGATAATGTTTTCCCTGTAGTCGTTTTTATTTAAAAACCATTGTTGATGAATGATGCCTAGACCAGTGGGTTACTTCAGTAATTTTTGGAGAACGTCTTCTCTCCACGGCGACGCTCGCGCTACTGGGCTTCGCGCAGTGTGGCAGGCATACAAACATTTGGACTTTGATCCCTTTGATGTGCGCTAAAGAAACCGACACGGAACGGCAAAGCGCACTTAAGTGCTCAAACAAGTGAACACAGTGTCAAATGCCCGTGCCACACATGTGAACACTTATTTGAACACTTCTTTGAACACATGTCTGGCACGGGCATTATGCCGGCGCCAGACACGAGTTCAAATAAGTGCGCACTTATTTGAAAGACTGTGCTCACACATTTGGTCACTTATGTGTGTCACTGCCAGATATGTGTTCAAAGATTTGATCACTTCTTTGAGCTCACAGTTTTCAAGTAGACCTCACATAACATGGACGACGATTTGGTCGACACAGTTTGCTTATATTATTTATGTGCGTGTAATTATTTATTACACATGCAAATAAATAAACAAAAACAGCCAAAACGAAGACGTGAATGGATGTTTGAAATGTATCGTAATAGAATAAGGTATAAGTGAATTTTATTTTACAGCTAACACAACACTTACAAAAATAAATCAGGGAAATTATAAGTCACCGTATTTTTATATATATTTTTTACATGAGCTCCACACAGGAGACCCTGAGGAAAATAATTTCCCTCAGGGCCTATGTCATCTTTGGGGATGCTGTGTGGCTGGTTTTTAAAGGAAAGGAAGGAGAGGAGAGTTTGAGGGTGGGTAGGAATCTGGGGTTCAGTTTATCCTGGTCATCCGCCTCCAAGACCTAGACAAACCTGACCCCATGAAGCCGGGCACCCCTGCTAAATCACCAAACGTAGCGAACCACTTGGGGTGACCTATGGCAGAGGTGTTGGTTATCCAATAAAGGTTCCCGGAGCGGCGGTACCCATTCCCGCCTCCCAAATTGAATATAGAATAATTTTAAGATAATGTTTTCCCTGTAGTCGTTTTTATTTAAAAACCATTGTTGATGAATGATACCTAGACCAGTGGGTTACTTCAGTAATTTTTGGAGAACGTCTTCTCTCCACGGCGACGCTCGCGCTACTGGGCTTCGCGCAGTGTGGCAGGCATACAGACATTTGGACTTTGATCCCTTTGATGTGCGCTAAAGAAACCGACACGGAACGGCAAAGCGCACTTAAGTGCTCAAACAAGTGAACACAGTGTCAAATGCCCGTGCCACACATGTGAACACTTATTTGAACACTTCTTTGAACACATGTCTGGCACGGGCATTATGCTCATCGTTATACGACGTTAAAACTATCCCAAATATATATTGAGGGAAGTACCTAATAATTAGTTTTTGTTTGTCGAGACGAATTTAAGATAAATACCTATAAGATATTTACTATTCGGATCGTAGAAAATGCTACGAACGCTACGGTTAGCTCATCGAGGGGGTAGAGCGGTGATTGGCTACAAATACTTGACGTAGCTTGCAGTTCGTATTCCGCTGGGAGATTTGAATTACCTACCTGCAATACAAGTGGCAATGTTTTACGAGCTACGTCACGCGTTCGAAATTTCGAAAGCGGCCCGGCGGTTTTTTTTTCGAAAAAGGCCCGTATGAGCTAACTTCGTTAAACACATTTTCTACGAACCTTGGTATCTACCCGTACCTACTACCTACCAACCCGTACATAATACTGCATTAAAAAAATATCCCAAATATCTGTCTAGATACCGAATAATTTGTTTTCGTTTGTCAAAATTAAATGCGTCCCATTGTTTTGTTCAAAGTTCAATGTGTTGGAAACATTTTGTCGCAGGACATCAGCCTTTATAAACGTACGTTGACTTTACTTTAGTATCCGGTAGCTTTTCCGACCGTCACTAAAACATTGTATTTTGTTAAATATTTCATTATATAAAATGTAGGTGTCTTTCTTTAGATTTTTCAAATAATTATAATTTAGAGCCGTTGAGTTATTCATGTGGCACATGACGGATTTTGTCATTGATAAGGTGTAATAGTTAATAGGCCACTTGCATCACATTTTTTTTTTCCGGTTTAGGCAAATATTCTAAGACCTTCCGTATTTTTTTTATCGTATTTTTGCAACCCTGGCAAATTTTTGAAAATTTCAATCCGAAAAATTAGACCATTTTTTATAAACCGGAAAGACAGGACTTAATTTTTTGGGTGCGAAAAAACAATAATAATCGCCGAAAATCATTTTAAAAAAATAACGTTTTCCATACGACTGTGATGCATACTAAAAATATTACATCTCATAAATATTTTTTTTCCTTGATCCATCTTATTGATCTTTAATCATTATAATGTTCAACGTCTATATATGACTAAATCCAATGTAATATACTTGTACTTGTAAATTATAATAATAATAATATATTATAAAATTTGATTTTGTTAAAATCAGCACCATTTCCATTATACTTCTAAAACAGGTACAGAAGTCATAAAATGTACGGGGTTCTCTTCGTAACATCTGTCGAAACGTCAAACCAAATGATAAGTACGCAGAGAACAAACAATAAATCTAGTGAATGTTATGTCAAATTCAAAAATTCGCCTGAAATCAAAGTGTTTCCACATTTAAAAAAAAATCAGTGTGAAACTTTACAAGATTAGATAGAACATTATCGGAGACTGGACATTTTCACGTAGTGACGTCACGAGCTCAAATAATGGATTTATTTATTTAAAAAGAAGTGTACATTTCTAAAAAAATGTACTAACATTTTCGTAATTTTATAAAAAAAAACAATCCACACGACTTTTTCCAAGTCGTTATGAAATCCATGCAAGGCCTATTATAATATTGATTGTAAGTGGACAGTATTTTTTTAATCCTAATTTGGTCATTTTACCAATTGACAGTTCTGAGTTATTAATCATATTTCTATTTCAAGTGTACCTTGTTTGTTCGTATAAGATATGATCATAAATAATGTAATAATAAAGTAGAAAACCGTGGAGTGCGTATTAACCCCTCAGACTTCGTGTCTATTTTGTCGGAATCGGAATGTCAAATTATTTCCGCTTTGGAATAAAATCCAAATAATGGAATATTAATATAAATATATTAATTCCTTATCTTTCTTTTTCATTTTTCGTTTTCATTTTCATTACATTATCTTTTTTGATTTCAGCAGTTTGCATTAAATTACCTCTTCAAAAATGTTACAGTATATATTACCCTTGAAAATACATTTTTTGTAGATTTAAGTGATTAGATGCACTTTTTCAGAACTGTTTATATTACATACGTATATTGTTTTGTTTGTTTTTCTTTTTATTATGGTCTCAAATTTTTATGTCGTTATTTTATTGGTCAATGATATGATTATCTCTAACACTGTTATATATGTACTTGTAATGACTGTTTATAACGCTAACTAATAAAATAAAATAAAATATAACTAAAAACTGTTTTTAAAAGGTGATGAAAGCTTTCAAATTTTATAATTCGAAATAAACATTGAATGCAAATATACCTATACCCCATAAGGCTCTTGACTCGCAATCCGAAGGTCGCGGGATCGAAGATATTATCAGTATCGCCCTGGTGTAAGACCACCATTCAGAATTGAGACGTTACTAGAAATGCATTTAGCCGTGTTTGGTGACCAGATTTGAATAACCATGTACTTCCCCACCTTCCTCTTCCTCATCTCCTTCCTCTCCCCACTACCTTCAGCCTCACAATATACCCTCACTGGATCCAAACGGGAGCAGCTGGGACTCTTTTAAGGTATTCACAAAAAAAGTTTAAAAAATGGCTCACCTTACATTTTGTCTAACTAAAATTACTGATAATAAAAAACAACCAGATATTTTATTAGGCAAATGTATCATAAGCGTTATCGTCAACTCACTTTGAATATAAAGCGTGGTGTTTTTTTCTTTCTAACACCGTTTAGATTTTAGATCTTATTTCTAACCATGATATGGAAGACAACCAGATTTCTATGAGACCGATATGTTATGAGGGGTTAAGTATTCTATAACTTGAAAAAACATAGCATTGTAATTGAAAAACATTATTATTGTCCAAATAATATTTTCAGTTGATGTTTGTATGTATTAATATGTGAAAGAAATCCGAAAAAAAAAATTCTGTTAAGTGAATATGAATAAACGATCTTCATAAACTATTGATTTTCCTAAACCTAAACACTAACATAAAAAAATAAGGTTCATTTAAAGATGGCGAGCTTTCCTGTTATGTATTTTATCCAACTCCCAGGCGATTTATTGTAGAGAAAAGCAATTGCATGTAAATTCAGATGTATTCCTAAAATTTAACATATTTTCGGTTGGAAATTTCAACGCAACTATTTTAGATATGATTTTACATTTTTACGATCAAACGTATTATAGTATTTTATTTTTAGGGTATTTTGCTATGTTGCGTTACCTTCTTTTTTAGCCAACAGTGTAACAAAAATAAATCACTATAATAGCAACTATTTTAATTTGGCAAAGTCATTATCATCATGGGGTCAAAATCTAAAGCAAGACAAGACGCAATGTTATTCTTCCCATATTATATTTCAAAAAGGGTGTCATACTATCGAGCGAAACCGGGTAGTAACTATTAATTAAAAATAAAACGATGGTATGATCGATTTTTAATAAATTAATGATTTAATATCTCGCACCAGCAATACAATCATTTATAATAATTTCCATATAAAAATACGTAGACAGTACAAAAATACTTTTGCTTTGAAGAAAATACGTCGTTGCCATACGAATCTGAATTTCACTATAATTATTTTATTTTAATAATATAGTAAGTATAATTTAAAACCAGTTGTTAGTCATCTTCGCCCGTCCCTTGCGCCTGTTGGAGATCTGCGTGTGGTTGAGTATTCCTGCCAGGTGACTTATCTTCGGGAGGGCGCTCCCTGATTCACCATCACTGCTGCTGGAGTAATCCAATTCTTTTGACTCGTTTTTGGCTTTTGATTTCAGTTCCATGTGCTCCTGGAGATCTTTTAGAGCTACATCATCGATCTTGGCGAAACTTTCCCTCTTTCTACGTTCCAAGAGCTTCACTCGTTTTTGGAAAATATTTGTTCCTAATACCTTCGTTGGGTTGTACAAATCCAGTTGCGGAAGAGGCTCTGTTTCTTGGTGGTCTTCCTCCGTTAAATCTCTTTCGAGCAATGTTTCAATTTTAAATGATCTGTCGATGACCTTTCCAGTATGGTCTAATTCTTGGTTAGTTACTTTTAATGGTGATTCTTCTTTGATGGAAAATGTCTTTTGCGAAACACTGTGATTCAGATCAGTAAGATTATCAACATTTATAGATTCGAAGTGTCTGCTGAAGTATTGACGTTGGTAGTCTTTAGACCGATTAGATTTGATTTCTTGCAAGATGTGCGAGACCGTTTCGTCTTTATTATTGTTTATATCGGAGAATTTAATATGTTGAGTTTTCATTTTCAGGTCGTTGAGCTTCCGCCCAGAACTTTGTAAGAATTGTCTGTTTGTGTGATCGCCACTCTGTTTCCCATCAAAGTTATTAACACTTACGACAAAATGATTGTTGATGTTCTTGAAATGGATTTCCTTTCCACTTTTGATTTGTTTTTTAAACTCGGTGCTTGCCAGGCGATCTTCCCATGTTTGGTTCCTGTGTCCAATGGCCGGCAGCGGGTTGAAAGGAGAAAGATTGTCCTTGTGAGATGGCTCGGTTTCCAACATTTTTAATATGTCACTTTGAGTTTTAGGACGAGATTTCTTGCGCGAAGAGTGTTTCTGCACGAATCCCGTAAGGCGGGGTAGGGAGCAAGAGGGAGCCTGATTCACGTCACGTCTCGAAGCATCCTCTTCACGTGTCTTCGAAAGCATCTGCCGCGACTACATGATCGGCCACAAATCCACTGCACTGTTTCAAAAACCTTCAGTTTTTTTCCACGAAACATAATTTAATAGTACAAAGTTACTATTTAAATATTATTTATGTTAAAAACATATTTTTTTAAACCAGATGTTATATATTTATGACTTCCCATTGCCAAATTAAAATATCCTTGTTTTTTAAAGTGTTAAACAGCACAGTGATTAGTTATATTTCGCGTTATTTATAAATCAAAAGTCAGTAGGTACGTTTTCTGTTCGATAAAAATATGATTCGTTCGTGAAATATCCACTCGCCGCTGTACTCTATACCGGCAGCTTAGTGACTAAAGTACAAACTTTACGTAGCCAACGCTGTTAAACCTTTCACTTCTAAAGGTTTCGTGAATAAATCCAATGAACGTGAAATAAAGAACACCCAGTAAAAAGCGACGGAAATAGTAATGTCAAGAGAATGTCACCTAAAGACGTGGAACAAGTCATTTTTACTCGGGTTTCAGCTTTCTCACGAGCTGGATGCTTACCTCAATCAAACAATAACAAGGGGGCAGTTTTCGTGGCAGTGGTAGGGGTGGTTGGGGGGAGGCTTCATCGGCACTCAAAACTATACTTGGAAAAGTGAGAAGTTACTCGGCCTTGATGATGTAAACAAAATAAAACTACGTCATTTGTGTGGTCATTTAGCATTCCCCCTGTATAATATTATATTGGTTTTCCTTTCAATGAAAATACCGTAGTTACTAAAACAGTAACACTCCATGATTTATTGTGTGTGACCAAGAAATATGAAAGTCAAATTACGACGTCTTTTTACGAATTATTTCTAGTCATGAAATCATGGATTTGAATCTTAGACACTAAATGACAACAGTCGAAAATGAGACAATCGGTAAACGTGTGTCTGCACCCGCCCAAAGGAAACATATCTACAATCATTTTTATCCCTCAAACATATAAAGCTAATGAAACGCAATTCCCAAAAAGTAGTTGCAGGAAACAGTCATACGTATTTTGTGTGTCTCACTATTATTTAATAAATAAGAAAGAGCTGCAGTATTGTAGCGATAAGGGACGTATGTTTATTGCCTTTTATTGCCGTCACCGTAGCGTTACCGAGTACCTAAATTATAATATAACTAATGATTATATTTGAATGATTTTTATAGCGCCATCTTTGTGAAAAATCACCTCGCTGTACAAATTTATAATATATTTGTACAATGCCCTATCTTATTTCAAAATATTATTATGGTGTCTTGGGTAACCAGCACGGCCCAACGATAAAGAATTTATCGATAGTGTCGAAAACTTGTCACCGTTCCCTAGCATATCGCTAACGTACAAACAACAGTTCACGTCGAATAAATTAAGAACACTTAGTCGTTGTGAATTTTAGTATTTTCTTTTTCGATCCGCAGTCATGCACAGAAACAATGACAAGTTAGCGACATTATCCTTAAAACCTTTAAAAATCGATCGTGCTAGACCCCCAGATAAGATAAAATCAAGCTAACAACCCTAATCAAAATGTTGAGGCGTTTTGTGGACTGTAATATAGAATTGGAAGTTTGGAAGAGACTTACCGATATCTCCAAACACTGCTGTGTACTCTCCACTAAGCACTGAGTTTATACGACCGGGAAGATAATTGTTAGTTTAGTAGAGAGAAGCTAAGGAGAAGGGAACGTGATGAAATTTGTTTAAAACAGGGAAATCTTAAATGTTTAAGATTTCCCACAATTAAAACAGTTAAGGCCTCACATGGTTGAAAGGTAAGGCTCTTGACTCGCAATCCAAGGGTCGCGGGATCGAATCCCAGCGTGCGCAAATAAATTTTATTTGATTAATTTGTTTTATTTCGCAATTAACTCATTAAAAAATGTATAGTATATTTGCGGCACGTTCCAGAGTGGAAGATACTCTCAGTATAGCCCTGGTGCAAAACCACTGTTCAGAGTTGAAACGTTGTTTGAAATGCTTTAGCCGTATTTGGTGACCAGATCTGAATAGCCATGTATTCAGGTATTTCAGACGGATTGCAATCTTTAGAGCACGTCGTCGGGTGGGAATGCTATCCTTATTCTACCGGTATTACAATGGAAGATGCTCCGAGGAACTAGCGTCATTGATCCCTTCTCCCTTTGGCACCGGTGCATAGTCGGGAAACAAACTCTCGCCCAACATATGTACACGGTTGACATTTGTCACATGAGAGAGTAAAAAAAAACGAAAAGTTAAGTAAATGAAGGTTTTGATAGGAATAATTACCACCCACAGAAGTTTCGTATGAATAAAATGCTCCTAATTCATTGATTGATTAAAACTATTTGCGTAGTTACGAGCTACTATAACCCTGGAGCGTTTCAATTTCTGCTTTTCATCGCGTCATTATCACTAACTTCCAGCGTTTTTTATAAATATCAGTTTAGGAAAGCCCACATAAAACCTGCTCACTGTATTGACACGTTCGATAAAAATGTATTGGGAGCACGAGAAATATCCCATAAAAAATTAATATGATAAGAGGGTAAGTACTAAGTACCCACCTGAATATTCATGCTAAACGGGGCCTAATGTGAGACAATGAATACGTAATGTATTGCAGTACCTACCTACCCTAGAAATCGATGTAATAGAAATTACAGGGCAACCATCTGTGGAAAGAATGAAAAATGCGCAGCTAATAAAAAATAGGTTATTGTTTCTGGGTCCGTGGGAA
This sequence comes from Limnephilus lunatus, assembly GCA_917563855.2. NCBI lineage: Eukaryota > Metazoa > Arthropoda > Insecta > Trichoptera > Limnephilidae > Limnephilus > Limnephilus lunatus. The sequence continues at coordinate 67,482,590 of OU830598.1, read as the reverse complement.
ACTCGTAGTGATATTATAATTTAAAATGCAATCTTATCTTACTAATATTATAAATGCGAAAGTTTGTATGGATGGTCCTTACTCTTTCACGCAATAAATATCGAATGGAATTTAAAAATTCTTTCACTAATCGAAAGTTACATTATTTGCGAGTAACAACGGCTCTATATATTGTTAAGCTCTGGCGTTATGAATGAGCTGTGGCGTTATGAAATTATGTATCATTCGTTTTCTGTCCCTAACAAAATCGAGTTATTGCAAACTTCAAACAAATTGTTACCTTGGAAACAATGTTTTTTTTTTTAATTTTAGGCTTAAAATGAGTGCTTTGTTGTGATTAAAAATAGTACTTTTTTGGCGTCGTAGTTAATGTCTACATATCTCTAAAAATGTTTATTCTCCCAACAAAAAGCATAACGTTGCTATAAAGCATAGCGTTTGAAGTGGACTGTCATTTTCTTATTTTTTAGGTTACTCTGGATTCAAAATGAATAAATTACTATTAAAGGGAGTAGGTACTTAAAATAGATTTCTATTTCTATAATTAAAATATTTTCTAAAATAGAATTTTTATTTGCGAAATGTCATTCTCAAATTTTTTAATTTTCTATTAAACAATAATTATTTTCTATTAGACAAAATAGCAAGAATAATAACAATTATGCCAGTAATTTCCCACTAATACTATGCCAGCGAAGCCGTGGGTAAAAGCTAGTAATATATAAAACAATGTCGGGTTAGTTACACTATTTATAACTCGAGAACGGCTGGGCCGATTTTGATGATCTTTGATTTGTTGGATTTGTCTCCGCCCCGGATAACATAATAACTATTAAAACATCACAAAAATTAAGGAAAAAAAATTGTTATTTTCCCATCCATTTTGTATGGAACAAATTTTCATATTTTGAAAGAGCTGCAGGAATTTTGTGATAAGTACCCATAATATTGTGTGAGTTCCAAAAATGTCAATTTGCTGATTGTTTTGCTTCAATTCTTTCAAACATATAATGCTGCCTCTCTTTCTTACACACTAAATGTCAATAGTCGAAAATGAGACAAACGGTGAACGTATGTCTCCACCCATCCAAAGGAAAGGGTAACCGACGAGTTCATCGAAAATCAATTCATCGAAAATCAATTCATCGAAAACCAATTCATCGAAAACCAATTCATCAAATGATCAATTCATCGAATGGCCAATTCATCGAAAAAAAAATTGAGAACTGCTGAGCGGACCAGGAAGTTAAAAAAGCAGTTGAAAGACTACACTTAATCTAATAACTTTCATACTTGGTCTATTGATAACACTGTGCTACAAAATTGTGAAATCTTGCAAACTTAATCCATTAATTACATGAGCTTTTTTTGTTCCTATTTTGTGTATTTTTAATTGGTTCACTTTTTCTATATAATGTTCTTTATATCTTGTTTCTATTGAAGTGTTGTGTTGCTGCTTAAATATAAATTAATCGATTTGTTTCAATGTCTTTGTTAATATCCCCTGTCCTTTATATAAAAACATGTCTGATAAAATATAATAAGTAATAACAATTGTTATGGTCACCGATGTTGGCTACTCAAACCAACACCAGCTCCGGGGCCAAGGGGGCCCTAACATGTCCCAGGCTAGCTCTCAGCGGAGACAATGATACTCTCTATTCAGGGAGCAAGTCGCTCAAGGCTATAGAATTTCTCCCTACCTTCCGGCGTCCGGCGGGATACACTCTGGTCAGTAATCCTCCTGCCGTAGCAGAATAATAACAAGATTAAATCAATAGGTCATGTATTGTAAATTCAAACACAGTACATAGGTTTCTACAGTACAATTCAATACAAGAAATGCAATTTACACAAACCTAGCTAAAGTGTTTAACTCTCATTATCTCTCTCTGAAACGAAACTCTCCGAGTGGTGATTTTCGCGGGGCCCTACATTTCACTGATTACGGACACATTTAAAAGAGGAAATCAATAATACAGCTTACATGTGGATTCGCAGGGTCCTCGCCTCCTTGGAAGTTCAACCAGGGCACTTTCTTAGTTCGAACAAACCGAAATTATTACAGCACGGCGTAGCCGGCTCCAGCCCGTAGTTATTTCAATAAACATCGCGGGCTACATTTGAGTGGAGCGGTCGCCCGATACCGCCCGCGTACGTGTACTCGCAAAGGCGCTCAAATCTCGTCTGTCGGCGGCAGTGAAATCGGCGGGTAGCAGGGCGAGCGGAAGGGAAGCGGTGGAGCAGGAAACAGGGGGGGAAGAGGGGAGAGACCGAGCTGTGTAGACCTGTCCCGCGCTCCAGGGCTTGAATCTATCCGCTACAGGGTGTATCGTAACACAATAATAATACCTGGCGTATTTTCAGAACGTAAAATGTAAAAATTATCAATACACCAAGTATGATTGATATTAGATTAAGTGTATTTTTTCAACTTATATTGATATAGAATTCGTATCCAAAACAAATAAAAAACACTTACATCGGTTGTTGGATAGATTATTGTAGAACAATCCTATAAAATACTAACGTTTCACCTACTAATTCTGGGCTTCCTCAGAGCTGAAAAGAATCAATTTCACGGGTTCATCAAGTTCGCAGGTTACACATATAAGTTATCTAAGTAAAAAAAATCTTTAAAAAATCAAATAAATACCTTATATACTATTAGAGAATGCATGAGCTTTGTGCTGAGCACATAATATGTTAAATTTAAATATTATAAAATTACTGTAAAAAAAAATGAATCAAATTAAAATTACAAAATCAATCCAATAATTACTCATAATACAAAAAACTATATATTTTTATAAAAATTACTAAGGTTCTCGACGTCTGTTTTATAGTTAACACATTCATATATGTTTATGAAAACCATTTTACTAATTAATCTTTTATGTAAATTAGTTTCCTTGTCCAGAGTTTTATTTTCAATTTTTTTATGTATAAATTTACTGTCAACTTTTATTGACCAATGATTTTTAAACTTCCTGGTCCGCTCAGCATTTCTTTCTTATATCTACAAAAAAAAATTTCGATGAATTGGCGATTCGATGAATTGATCATTCGATGAATTGGTTTTCGATGAATTGGTTTTCGATGAATTGGTTTACGATGAATTGGTTTTCGATGAATTGGTTTTCGATGAATTGATTTTCGATGAACCCGTTTTCGATGAACTCGCCGTGAACCAAAGGTAAGATACAAAAATTATAATAAAAATCCCTCACACGTATAAAGAAAATTAAAAGCATTTTTTTTACATCAGCTCACACATGAAGCCCCGAAGAAAATTATTTTCCTCAGGACCTATGTCATCTTAGGGGATGCTGTATGGAGGGTCTTTTTAAGGTTGGGAAGGATAGAAAGTTCTGGTAAGGAAAAGGGTATGAGGGGTGGGTAGGAATCTGGGGTCAGTGTGTCCGGGAGTGACGGACGTATGAATTCATCCCTCCAACTGCGGTGCAAGGCGATGGATCGAGAGAGTCCAGCTGGAAAGGTCCAAAGACCTCCCTCAACCAGTCTCTCTCGATCCGGCACGCCACGCAGCTGGTGGTACCCAGACAAACGTCACCCCATGAACCCGGGCACCCCTGCTAAATCACCAAACGTAGCGAACCACTAGGGGTGACCTATGAGTGACGTATGACAGAGGTTGTGTTTATCCAATAAATGGTTCCCGGGGCAGCGGCAACCGTACCCGCCTCCCGAATTCCCGTAAGTATGTGAAAAAGTAAGAAAATCACCAAAGATATAAATCCAAACACAACGCTATCTCTGATACCGACAAACAAAACACGGACAGTTATGCATCGATTATTGCTTCATTGTCTTGAGGTGATTTTTCACAAAAACGGCGCTATATAAATCATCCAAATATTATTATTATTATTATTATTGTGTAATTTTTAACTTAATAAAAAAACTGAATTTAATTCAACGGTTGTTGATTCTGAGGTGTTACGAAGTTCGTCGTTTCAGCTAGTTTACAATAAAGTACGAAATCCCCTTACTTTCATCGTCAAGTAAATCAATAAAATCGTCGATGGGCGATGAATATCCAAATGATTATTTATTTTGAATATCTGTTTTTAAAAGAAAGAAATTTCATAATGTATAAAAAATTTAAACATAATTTTCTATCATGTCATTTATTCCACGTGCAGTTTTTGGTATGTGTGTATTTTAGCAAGCGAAATTTTCTCCTACGTAATTCCATTACGCAACAAAAGAAAATATATTGTAATAATTACAAAAAAATAACTTTGTTTGAATAGCGGTCAGTGGCTGAGTTGGCATCATGCTTGGATCCCATCCAAGCGTCGCATGTTCAATTCCTCGACTGGGTAAGTCCTCCATCACAACACAAGCAACATTTTCCGCTAACTGTGGTAGTAGGAAATTTTCAAAGAAATATTGTCAGGTTTTTCGTAACCCGGGAATTTTTCTTATTAAAAATTAATCGGAATCTTTCTTATTAAAAAAGTTGTTAGGATACGCTTCCAACAAGATAGGTGGACTGTTCCGCCGTTCCCAAAACAAGACGACAGACGGCGTTAAAAGCATTTTCCTATGCGCAGCTGCCGAGCGCAGCCTTGGGCAAGTACGAGACACCCGCGCAACGGCCAACGGATTCTGTTCCCATCGGCGCTCTCGGTAACCCACGCATCACTCGCGCTGTCGCCATGTTCAGCAAACACCGTGAAATAGCCCCGCCACGGGTTAATATTTAGAGTTTGGCCCCAGTTGGCAAGTAACGCGCAGACTAAGCTTAAATTCTTTTTACGGTTCGGATCCCTGTGATAAACCCAATGTGCAGGAGACGCTGGCTCTATTTCGTCACCCCACGTGGAGACCTGACCTCGCCTCATGGGACCGCCGACCTCACCTCGCAGTAAGCCCGATCTTTATTTTCTACCCTGTAATCATGCTGTTAATTTCCTTTCGCGTGTTCGCGGAGACGAAATGCCACTGAGAGAGAGAGAGAGAGACCCTTTTTAATTTAGCCTAGGTCATTTGTAGCCATACCTAATTTGCCCTGTTGTAATTACTATGATGTATTTGCTCCCTGTGAACTGAATAAACCCTGTAAGTCAACCCTCCCGTCTTTAATTGCTGAGAAGTTCTACCCGAAATGCACTGAAGCGTCCCTCTAGACGTCCGTAATCTTTGCTGCGGCCGAATCGACCGCCCTGAGGAGATCACGTTCCCGCCAACTGAGCTGGTCGAAAGGGGACCTTTTTCCCTGATGTCCGATTCCGGACTGTTGGAATATTTATGATACCCTATGCGGCAACACTGTCAGTTCCGTTTCCGTATTCTTTTGTTTTTTCTCTTCTGTTTGAAATTGTGTAACTAGAGCATTGTTTACCTGACAATAAAATACATCTGTACCTTGCAATTGAGTTTATTTAATTACAAACCAACAGGTTATGGGCCACATCATGCTTAAAGGCACTCTGTTGTGATCAATGACTTTTAAGTGTAAAATTGTGAATATTGTGATTAACGTTTGTATAGAACAATGTCGTTCCAACTCCCTATTGAAAAGCTGAAGGGCCGTGAAAACTACGACATCTGGAAGTTCGCTGCTCAAGCGTATTTAGAAGACCAGGAATTATGGGAATGTGTTGAAGGTACAGAAACAGATCAGAAAAAGGATAAAAAAATGTCGTTCCAAGATTGTTTTATTGATTGAACCCGTTAACTATGTGCATGTCCAGTCTGCTACAACCGCGAAAGAAGCCTGGGACAATCTTGCTGCTGCTTACGACGATAAAGGTCTTACAAGGCGCGTCGGGCTACTAAGGACCCTTATTACAACAAAGTTAGAAAACTGTAAATCTGTTGAAGATTACGTCGATAAAATTATTACCACCGCCCTTAAATTGACCTATATTGGTTTGAAAGTTGATAATGAATGGATAGGTACCATTCTTCTTGCGGGGCTTCCAGAAAAATACACCCCCATGATTATGGGCATAGAGAGCTCTGGAATAAAAGTGACTGGGGATGCTATAAAAACCAAATTGCTACAAGATGTTTCGCATAATAATTCAACATTAGAATGACATTGATATGTACGGATCAGGCTCGCCCAGATGGGGAAAGTACAGTGTTTCTGGAGGTAGTAACAGTTCAAGAGGGGTGGCAGAAAACAGTTCATACAGAAAAAGATCGGAGGAAATAATTACTCCCAACCCTGCAGATAATAAAACGGGACCGCGGTGTTACCGATGCAACAGAAATGGTCATATAGCCCGAAACTGTGAGGTGATATTTGATAAAAAGAACTGTGGAAATAAACAAAGTTCAATGTACACTGCTTTTTCTGTGACTTCTAAATCAGCTGAAGAATGGTTTCTCGACTCAGGGGGGCTTCTGCACATTTAACAATGGCTGATAATAATTTATTCAATAAAATCAAAAAATCTTCCCAGTTAGATATCACTACTGCCAATGGTGATAAAATGATCAGCGATACAGTTGGAAACCTACAATTAATTACATCTTGTGGAGAATTAATAAACGTAAGTGATGTGTTTTATGTTCCACAAGTGAAAGTCAATTTGCTATCTGTAAGTAAAATTGTTAGCAAAGGAAATTCTGTAATTTTTAATTCAAATGGAGCAAAAATTTTAAATAATAAGAATGAAATTATTGGAACAGCATCACTAGTGAACAATTTATTTAAATTGGATGTGCAAAGCAATGTTGGCTTCGCTGTTCACACAAATGATAATGATAGCATTCTTTGGCACAGAAGGATGGCCCACCTAAATTAAATAAATAAATAAAAAGCCTTTTATTTCTTGCAAATAGGTAAGTTACCGAGTTATAAAAAAAAGTATAATTAATGTTATTTACAATTTTGTTGAAAAAAGTTACATAGATATCTTAAATTATTCATAAGCAAGAACCCCTCTCTCAGGCGAAGGTGAAGGCCTCCTCTAAAGAATTCCATTTATCTGCCACCTAAATTATGATAGTTTAAATAAATTGAAAAATGGATTAGTTCACGGAATTCAGTTTTCCTCGTGTAACCCACCAGATGTATGTGAAGTTTGTGTGAAAGGGAAGGGCCACAGGTTGCCTTTCCAATCGAGCAACTCTAGAGCTGCAAGACTACTTGAAGTGATCCACTCAGATCTTGTAGGACCAATGCAGACAAATTCATTACCTGGCTCTAGATATATTCTCACCTTTTTGGATGATTTCAGTAGAAAATCCTTTGTTTATTTCCTTGTCACAAAAGATCAGGTGGCAGAGTGTTTTGAAACATTTAAAAATCATGTTGAAACGCAAACTGGAAAGAGAATCAAGGCTCTTCGTACTGATAATGGAGGTGAATTTTGCAACAAACGATTAGACAAAATCCTGCATGATTGTGGTATTGAACACCAAACCACGGTTCCATATACACCAGAACAGAATGGTCGGGCGGAAAGACTGAATAGATCAATCCTGGAGCGTGCCAGGTGTCTTTTGATTGAATCTAACCTTACAAATATTTTTTGGGCTGAAGCAGTCTTCACTACAGTCTACTTGATGAATCGTTCTCCCAGCAAAAATGTGGATAAAACTCCCGAGGAAATGTGGTCAGGAAGAAAACCTACTGTGAAGCATGTAAAGGTATTTGGCTGCAAAGCCTATGCACACATTCCGGATGCACACCGAAATAAGTTGGACCCTAAATCAAAGCCATGCATTATGATTTATAATCATGCCAAATTTATATGTTTATAAACATGCCAAACTTATATGTTTTAGTGCAACACAAGCGGGACAACCCAAGGTAATTATTAATATTACTATTCACATTTGCAATGAACCGAACACTTGTACTTGCAATAAACTAGAATGCGTTGATAGTTTAAAATATTTAGGAATCATCATAGATAAATATCTGAGATGGGAAGAACACATTAACTCAACTGCCTCAAAAGTCAGAAAACTTACTCACCTTTTTATTAACATCAGAAATATTCTCTCTGTAAAAGACATGAAATCAATATACTATGCCATGTGTAATTCTTTACTTGAATATGCATCCCTAGGATGGGGTGGATGTGCCAAAACAATATTGGACTCCCTGGCTAAAGCACAGAAATCTTTACTAAGAGTCATCCTTAAAAAACCATTCAGGTACCCCAGTGATGCATTATTCACGGAATTTAAAGTTCTCGATGTTAGACAATTATATATTAGAAAGATTGTATTACATGCTCAAAAACGACGCCAGCACTACCCTTCCATTGACCACCTTCACGACACCCGACATTCAAGGAACAATCCAATAGTCCCAATAAAAACCACGACGTCCCTTGGACAACGTCAATTTTCGTACTTAGGACCTAAATTATTTAATATCATTCCTAATGCTTGGAAAACGAAAAGTACTAATGTTTTGCGCAAATTAATCAACGACTGGCTCCTTGATTTAGGGAGGGTCAAAAGCGAAGATATGTTGACCAAGAGATAGGCTTCTTATTATTACCATCTGGCTTGTATTTGCTTTATTTACTTTACCGGTTTTATTTACTTTACCGATTTTGTTTACTTTACCGGTTTTATCTTTTATCTTTTATTTGTTTTTGTTTTTAAGCGCTCTAGGGGAAAATATCTGAATTTGATGTTAAGATATCATTATTTGTCTTCTTTTTCTTATGAGTACAAAATTATATACTGTTAGGAATACATAATTAACACCTTTTCCTGCTATAAATAACATGTTATGTTAGTAAACAATGTAATATGAAATTAAATTTGTCAATTTGACTGGCCTAAAACAGGATCCATTCCTAGTTGGCTAGTCAAAGTTTCCACATATGTTTTATTGTTCAATTTTATGTGAAATAAAGTTATTATTATTATTATTATTATTATTATGATGATGGGATATTGTGCTCTGTCCAAGGCTTATCGTTTGTATGACCCTAACAATAATTGTATTTTTGCATCAAGGGATGTCATTTTCTCTGAGAATGAGGAAGGAGTTTCACTGCTCACAAGGAAACAGGATAATTCAAGAGGATCGTTCTTTCCTGCAGCGGAAGATGAATGTTCATCAATAAATGAAGATATTGTATCTAAGGACTCACCCAAAAATGTTGGCTCAATGGATTCAGAGGACATTGCAGATAAACGGGATACTGAAGACTTCCTAAATCGGCAAGCTGCAGACTTACAGTCTGATCTAAGAAGGCAGGACAGGGTTAGGAATCTTCCAAAAAAATATGATGATTTTGTAGTTTATACTAGTGTTAGTGATGAACCCTCAGATCCCTTGACCATTGAGGAGGCAATGGAGCGATCAGATAAACAACTTTGGATTGAAGCAATGGACCATGAAATGAAATCACAAATGAACTGGTCGATCTTCCATCTGACAGAAAACCTTTAAACAGCAAATGGGTTTTTCGCACAAAGGAGATGCAAATGGGGATATAGTCCAGCGTAAGGCTCGTCTGGTAGTGGAAGGTTGTGCTCAAAGAAAGGGTTTGGATTTCGAAGAAACCTTCTCACCTGTAGTCCGATACAGCTCCATTCGATACTTAATGGCATTAGCGGCCGAACTTGATTTGGACATAGATCAGATGGACGCTGTTTCAGCATTTCTCCAGGGCGATCTTCAGGAGGAAATCTACATGTATCAACCAACAGGATACCAAAAGTCTGATAAAGTTTGTCGCCTAAGGAAAAGCCTATATGGATTAAAACAAGCAAGCCGTGTTTGGAACATAAAATTGGATGCATGCCTGAAGAATATTGGGTTTCAACAGTCAATATATGATCCTTGTGTGTATGTGAAAAATGAAAATGCGACTGTGTTAATCATTGCTGTTTGGGTGGATGATCTACTTATTTTTTCTAGTGACAAATCACAAAAATATGCTGTAAAAAATCAGCTCAAAGAAAATTTCAAAATGACTGATATCGGTGAAGCCAAATATGTTTTGGGATTCCAATTGACTCGAGACAGGCAAAACAAGAAGCTGTGGATAAGTCAACAAAGCTATATCGAACAAGTTCTGAAGCGCTTTAATATATGAATGGATGCAACCCTGTGGACACACCACTAAGTCCTAATGAAAAACTCTCAAAACAGCAATCACCAAAAGATGAGAACACTTCAGCCATAATGAAAAATATTCCGTACCAAGAGGCAGTCGGTAGTTTATTATTTGCCTCTCAAGTTACCCGACCTGACATTTCATTTGCGGTTAGTTATGTGAGTCGTTTCAATAACAATCCAGGTCAACCGCACTGGGCTGCAGTCAAACGAATCATGCGTTACTTAAAGGGTACTGCAGATTGGAAACTGGAGTTTGATGGATGCACACCGTCTTCAATTGTTGGTTTCTGTGATGCTGATTGGGCCAGTGATTGTGACGAAAGGCGATCTGTGACAGGCTACATTTTTACTTAATGTAAAGGAGCTGTTTCTTGGGGGACAAAAAAACAACCAACTGTGGCGCTGTCGACAACCGAAGCAGAATACATGTCCATGTCTGCTGCGACACAGGAGGCGTTGTGGTTAAGAGGTCTGGCTCAGGAAATCGACAGTGCAGTATATGACACTCCTACAGTTATCTACGTGGACAACCAGGGAGCGGCAAATCTAGCCGTGAATGGGTGTTACCAAGCCAGAACCAAACATATAGATGTGCGACATCACTTCCTTCGTGAGAAGATCCAGTGCCAACTAATTGACTTTAAATACATACCTACCACAAAAATGGTTGCCGACTCTCTCACCAAAAATAGAGAGAAACTGATGAGATGCATTTGCAATCAGGGTATCATCAAATAGGGAGGGTGTTGGAATATTTATGATACCCTATGCGGCAACACTGTCAGTTCCGTTTCCGTATTATTTTGTTTTTTCTCTTCTGTTTGAAATTGTGTAACTAGAGCATTGTTTACCTGACAATAAAATACATCTGTACCTTGCAATTGAGTTTATTTAATTACAAACCAACACGGACATGGGTTTGTTTAGCCGCTAAATAATACTGTTGCACTCTAAAACTGGGTGGCTGACACTGGCGCCCAACGTGGGGTACTAATACTATCTAAATATTTAATATATTAATTAACCGGTTTCGGTTCAACCTGAACCTTCAACAGGAGTGTGAAAAATATTAAATAAATTACACAGCTACGGAGTACTGAAAGGTAAAATAGAAGAAGGAGAGATAACATTAACTTTTTGGTGGGGGACAAGGGGGAGGTACCTACGAGAAAGAGAGAGGGGTAAAAGTATAAGGGGTGGGGATGATATATTGGTAGAAAGTAGTGACTTTGTGGTTTAACTGGGAAATAAAGCTATTACTTTGTTTATAACCACGAAATTTGTTTAATTTGTTACGACCGACCGGTTTCGCGTAACACAAACGTCATCAGGTTGTAAAATGAAACTATGAGTAAAGTAGTAAAATAAAGTACAAGTAAAGTACTGTTATTTTCGATTTGTACCCTGATGATGTCTGTGTCAAGCGAAACCGGTATATCGTATTAATAATATTAATTACGTGGTTATAAAAAAATTTATTAAATCATTTCATTAAAAAATATGATATTATTATTTGCGGAAATGTTTAAGAGCATACTGTAAACATAGGCAGTGGTGTATACTGTATATTAATTCCATGACATCCCAATAGCTCTACACGCAAGTGACCCGAACGGCCAAATTATATCCACCTATTCAAGTTCTATACATAATACCCATTTATATAAGGGGTGGACTTTAAAAACTAAATATGTGAAGTTAATTCCTTCTTTTTTAAATAAACATAAGTAACATTAATAAATTGCAACCAATGATATTCTAGATTTTCTGAAAAATCTGCAAAAAGTAGCATTTTGCGTAAATTCATCTGTTTTACCGGTGAAATGTAAGGCTTGGAGTCGAAATTAAAAAGTCGTATTCTTAGGCGCATGAGGATGCGGCCGAACCGACCGAAATTTTGGATTCTTGCTAAAAATAATATGGTCTTCATAGGAATCAAAAAAAATCTGAAGCAAATAACACTTGTGGAATAACTATCATTCTTGTTGGCATAATTCAAGAACGAAATTTAAAAGCCGTTTTCTCAGGCCCCATTCCGCTGAACCGACTGAATTTTTGGATTCTTACTAAGAACCATGGTCAGTACATAATCAATCTAAAAATCTGCCAAAAAATATTTTTTAACAGTACTTGTGGTGAGTCATAACATAGACCCTATGGCACCGAGCAGACTGAAATTTAGGATTCTTTCTAAGAATCATGGTCATTACGCGAATCCTAAAAAAATCTCCCAAAAGTTTTTTTTTTTAAATTCATCGTTCTTTGGGTGCTATGTAACACAACTAGGTATTCTTAAAACGTCGGCCCTATGGCACCGAGTTGACTGACATTTTGGATTCTTACTAAAAATCATGGTCTGTACACGAATCAATAAAGAAATCTGACAAAAGTTGAATTTATAATAAAATTCATCGTTTTACGCGCGTATTGTAAAAACACTTGTCGTCGGTTATAAGATAACTTACTTAGACCCTATGGCATGGAGCCGACTGAAATTTTTGATTCTTACTAAGAATCATGGTCATTATGCGAATCAGTAAAAAAATCTCCCAAAAGAATAATTTTTTAAAAATTCATCGTTTTTCGGGCGCTTTGTAACAACACTTGGTGTCGGTAATAACTTCGGCCCTATGGCACCGAACCGACTGAAATTTTGAATTCTTACTAAAAATCCCAAGTTTTTTGTTACAAATTTTTTTTATTAAACATCTTTCCTTTCTGTTTTCAGTTGTGTTGCATTGAATTGTAATATAGTAAAACTGCGACTTTGTATATTTCACATAAATAAATCGCAATATATTTTTTTAAAAAAGCAGATCCTTGGAACAACTTTATTTATGAAAGATTAACTTCATAGTAAACTTCAATAACGAAACTTCATTTAGATTTAGGGCATCACAAGTCCACAGTTCTACATTGTTTTATAACCATATAACTATTGCGATAATCTTACATTGTCTTAGATCAATAATACTGGTAAAGGTGGGATGGGTAACAATATGTTGAGAAACAGAAGAAAAAAACTACCGGACTTAATAGGTGTATCATTTCTCTCTCTTACAAATTTACAATATTTATTATCGGAACATCATGTGCCATTAACATACAATCAGTAAATGTGTTGACAAGCAAGAAAAAATAACAGTTATACATAGTGTATGGTAGAAATATAGTTTAAAAAAAAAGTGTTAAACGTTTATATAATTTATTTATTAAATAATATAAGTTTGTGGAATTTCTGCCTAAAGTTTACTTTAAACTGTGTACACACAGTTATAATACGAGTATACGTGGCTTGGCGTATTTCGGCATATCGCCCGCCGTACAGTCCCAATTGGAATATTGGGTCCTTACATATGAAATTGGCGTTTTGCCTATACTGGCAACTTTGATCTCAAATATCTTCTCTTTGGTTATGAATTCCAAATTCAAATTTATACAGCTATTTACTCATGTATTTGTGTTTTGAAAATTATAATTCATTTGTTTTTTCCTTAATTGTTTTTTTTCTTTGCGTCACTTAGTTTACAAAATGGAAAACTTGAAATATCGCGTTATTTACGAGCACGAGTTCCACCATTGCGCCAGTGCTGCAGAAACGGCTCGAAGGATTAATGATGTGTATGGCGACGGTGCCGCAAAATAAAGCACAGTGCGTTTTTGGTTCCAACGTTTTCGTTCTGGAATTTTTTTTTTTTTTTATTGTATTTATTACTTGCTGGAGCAATCCCGATGAGTTACAGAACTCATTTTAGGACAGGAGGAAAATTAATGGGTGTGAGGAAATAGTTACAATTTTACTTGGAAAATGGATATTAAAAATATAAGTTTCACATACAACATAGACAAAAAATAAATTTAAAAAAAAAACAGGTTGAGTGAGCAAACAACAATAGAAAATAATTAAAGAAACAAAGAACAAGGTTATACAAATGTGGATGATTATGATTACAAATAAATGGAAAAGAAAAGAAGAGAAAAGGAAACAAGACAAATGAGACATGATAAGAAAATTTACATAGTTTCATCCTTAAACTTATTTATTCTTTTAAAGCATTATTCTGAACTTTTTTATTTTGCTGATTTCCCTTGTACATATCTGGAAGCGAGTTATATAGTGTATAGGCAACATAGTTCAGAGAATTTATCCCATATTTTGTAGTGTGTGTTTGAGGTATGCGGATTTTATTGCTATTTCGAGTATTGTGAGTGTGAATGTCTTGATTGTAAAGTGGCTTGATGTTAGTGTGAGTTGATTGTTGAGTAATTTGTAGGATGGTGCTTGTGATTTCATGTTTAGGAAGGACTGTGATTGGAAGAATACCGGAAACTGAATAGATGTCTTTGACATGGGTGTCCCATGGAAGTCCAAAAACATTTCTGAGAGCTCGGTTTTGAACCACCTGCAGATCAGCTATCAATTTCTTTGAGGCAAATCCCCAGATACAGCAGAGATAAGAAAGGTGTGAATGTACCATGGCGTAGTACACTGATGTTAGTAAAGGAATGGGTAATAATCGTTGGAGTCTATATAGTACACCAGTTATGGGGGTAATTTTCTCCTTTACATGATTTATGTGGAGATCCCACGAAAGTTGGGAATCTACGATCAGGCCCAAATATTTTGTGCTCATTTTCTTTTCGAGGCAGTTATCACCAACTTTGATATTGAGGCTGAAATTTTTTTTGTTGCCAAAAAGTATATAATGAGTTTTTTTTACGTTAAGAGTTAGTTTGTTTATTCTTAACCAGCTTGTGAGTTTAGAAACATCAGCATTCATTTCCGTTTCAAGCTCCGCTAGGTTCAGTTTATTGTAAAAAATTACTGTATCGTCCGCATAAAGTTGTAGAGTTCCTTTAATACCCCACTTTGTCATGTCATTCACATATATTAGAAATAGCAACGGTCCAAGAATTGATCCTTGTGGCACTCCACATGTTATTTTACCCAACTCACTCGTTTCTCCTCCCAGTTCTACTGCCGAAACGCGATTTGATAGGTAAGATCGGAAAAGTTCCAGAGGAGGACCAACAATACCCAAATGTTTCAGTTTTTCGATCAATACGTTGTGATCCACCGTGTCAAACGCCTTCTTTAGATCAATAAATATTGCCGCCGTAAAATCCCCATGATCAATATGTTTCTGTAGATTTGATATAAAATCGAAAGCTGCACATTTAGTGTTAGATCGTCGTCTGAAACCGTATTGTTTTGACGTGAGAATTTTGTTGTGTTCGAGATATTTCAATAGTCTTTCTTTAATGATACATTCAAAAATTTTAGAGATAGCTGGAAGTATAGAGATTGGACGATAATTTTGGACATTTTTTTTGCATTCGTCTTTATGAATAGGAATTATTTTCGCAATCTTTAGTCTGTCTGGAAAGATACCTTTTGATAGAGAGAGATTTATTAAGAATACAAGATCATCCGCCAGTTCCTCCTTGCAATTTTTGAGAAGGAGAGAGGTTATCCCATCGGAACCAGCTGCCGCTTTGGACTTAAGGTTAGATATGACACGTAGGATTTCATTTTTATTTGTCCTGATCATGTTAAAAGATTGTTTTGCTTGAGGTTCCGTGTAGATCGTGTTTACATCAGTTTTTGAAGTTTTTATTACTGATGCTAAACTTTCCCCAACTGAAAGAAAAAATGCGTTAAATGCAGTTGCAATCTCCTTTGGTCCCTTTACTTCTTCGTCATTTATGACTAGAGATTTACAAGTTATTTTTGGGTTTCGCGAGCTATTTGTGAGAATGGAATTGATTGTTTTCCAGGTTCTCTGTGGGTTGTTCATGTTTTCGTTAAGCAATTTTGTATAATACTTGCATTTAATATATCTTCTGTAATTTGTGACAGTATTACGAGCTTTATTTTTTTCTATTGTCAAAGGAATACTTCCTTGATTTTGTTTCCAGAGTTTAAATATGCGATTTCGTTCTTTAATAAGTGAATCAAGTTGGGCATCAAACCATGGCGTATTGTTCAGTCTTTTGTCTCCTTTATTAATTTTAACTTTTGTTTTGCACGAATTTACAGCATTTTGTAGATAGTCAGCGAAATTATTATAATTTTGGTTTACATCGTCAGACGAATGGGTAAATTTACAAGTTTTAAGTGACGTTTTTACTTTTTGATAATTTATTTTGTAAGCGTTTGAGAGGTAGTTTGGAGTTCTGTTGTTGGGGAGGTTTTTCAGGGAGTTTTCGTAATCCAATATAAGTATATTGTGGTCACTAAGGGGATCATCAATATTTGAAATTATCCCAGAAACATTTGTTCTATTTGTGATAATGTGATCTATCAACGAGCTGGTGTTATTTGTTACCCTTGTGGGAAACATTGTGTTACACACATAAAAGTTGTACGATTTTAAGGTGTGAACATATTTCCGTGCAATATCAGTATCTTTTGAGATATCGATATTAAAATCTCCAAAAAGTAATGTGTCTTGTTTGTTTTTATTTAATATTATTTCTAAAGAGTCGAAAAAATCTGTTATATTTGAGTTGGGCTTACGGTAAAAAACATACAAATTGAAAGGTTTAATATTTTTTGCCGTGATCGTAATTCCAAGAAAGGTATTTTCACTGCAACATTTTTCTATTTTCTTATTGCTTAGTGTGTTATGCATGTAGATGGCGACTCCTCCTCCTCGGTCCAGCTCACGGGAAGCAAAGATTCCAGCATAGTCAGTAATATTGAAAAAAGTTTCCTCTCCTTTATGCAGCCAGGTTTCCGTAATCACGAGAATATGTACCGTTCCTGTAATGTTTTTTAGGGTTTCTTCAATTTCATCAATTTTGTTTCTGATACTTCTAGCATTCATATACATAATACGCATACAAGACTTTTTGGTGGTGTATTCTTGAATATTGAAACATTTTTTTTCCTTGAAGTTGCCTTTAGCAGTGGCCCACGTAGTCTACCCTTTCTCTGAAGCGCTCATCCATAAGCTTCCACAGTGGGCAATCTGGATTTGTTGCCCGGTGGTTTCTCGTACCTCCATTGCAATTTGAACACGTTGGTTCTTTCGCCTTATTGGGACATGTGTCATATTTATGACATTCACCACAGTGAACACAACTAAGCTTCTCTGTGCAAAAACGTTGGGAGTGACCAAAACCTAGGCATTGGTAGCATTGCATCAACGGTGACTGGTCTTCAACCACAAGACGTTGATACCCTACGTTAATTCGTCCAGCGGTTATTAAAGATTTCCAGTTTTTCGGAGATGCCTCAAGGACAACGTTGCACAGAAGTTTGTTCCTGTGGTTTTTTTTGTATTTAATTTTTAGATTTTGTGTAAAATCTAAACCGCAATCTTTGTTTTGGTTTTTGAGTGAGTTAAGTAAGTCCTCGTCGGAAGCACCCTTTATCATCCCTTTTATGATTAAGAGGGGATTGAGTTGCTTACCTTCGGTGACTGTGATTTTTCCCTGTAGTCCTTTGCTCAACTCAGCCTTAAAATTATTTTTGTCTTGCAGAGAGGCCATCTTAAAAACGAGTTTTTGGTTATTAGTTTTTCGCATTTCGACCTACAGAACAAGCCCCGTGGACGGCCGGAGACCAAAGTTGATAATGAAGAATTGAAGGCTATTCTGGAAGCGGATCCATCACAAACCACGTCCGAGTTAGCTGCAGGCTGCGGTGTTAGTGATAAAACTGTTTTAATCCACTTAAGCAAATTGGGAAGGTGAAAAAGTTCCCCATAAAAACTCCCATAAGCTCCCATACAAAGTTCCTCCCATACAAAACGCCAATTTCATATGTAATGACCTAATATATGGCGTGCGATATGCTGAAATACGTTAAGCCTCATATATAATAGCTGTGTGTGTACAAAACATTATTATCGTGTACATTTTCTGATGAAAATTTTCTTGCGTAAGTCTTCAATCTTTAGCGCAGTTTTCTCATTCCTTGTATGTCTCTTCATTTTGAAGGGAAATCTGAATAATAAGTACATAAAACATTCGTTGAGTTATTTATTTACGAACAAATAGTCTATTAACAATTTAATAATAACACGAACAAGAAACAGAGATGACGTTAAAGGAGAGCACATATAAAAAATGATTAGCAATGACAATACATAGGTACCTATATAATATAAAAATTAGGTACATATAGAAGATAACTACAAGTCAAAGCATGAAGAAGGTTTAAAAGGCTTTAAAAATTACACATTGCGTATCGACCGTCGAAAGTCATTTAGGCTTACACCAAAAAATTGATTTAAGTTGACAAGTCCCGACATTCTGGATAAAGGAGAATGGTATTCATAATTAGTAGAATGTTGATTGAGGAACAGCAATTCATTATTTCGGGGTCTACGGGAAGGGATGTTGAAATGGATGAGTTGTAAAAAAACAGGTGTGTCAGTAATACTGTTGATAATTTTGAATATGCAAATTAGATTAGAGTATTTTGTACGTTTTTCTAATGAAATGTTTAATATTATTTATCTTGTATTAAGTTATTTACTCATCGGTGAAAAGATATCCCACTTCCTTTGCTGTACCGATTCATACAATTATATAAAGAGCACGAAAAAAGCATTTTGTTAATATTAATATAAAGCCGAAAAGAGTCAAACTTCAAACAGACGGCTGCTGGCCGCTTCTTTTGCCATTTCAAAGATGGCGGACGTCGATTTCCGGCAGTGGCGGATACATAAAATGCTCAAGGGGGGGCGCTAAAGATATCTTGAGCAGTGGCGTAGCTAGGGCCCACCCGACGCCATTCCAAGAGCACAATCCTCTAGCCACCCCCCCTCCCTCCCCCCGGGACGGCCATTCATGCTAACTACGCCGCTAATCTTTTAGAAAAATAATCAAGTCGCATGCAAAGTTTTATTAAAATTCGCGATATTGAGAAACTTCTTTCTACTATAGCAATAATAGATACAGGTAGGCATGCAAATATTTTCTACAGCGTGTGTATTTATTACGTAACGCAATTTTAAAAAAAATTTACGCCAAAGTGATAATTTTTATCTGTAAGTCGCAATTAAGTTGCGCAAAGTACTGGAAAGTCGCTTAAATACCTTGTTTCTTGATTTACTTGCGTTTGAGGGAATAAATAAAACACGAGATTTCTAACTCGCGATGCATGCGTATATTGTTTATTTTATTCATTCATTATGCTATTTACAAAAAAATTGGAAACTATTTTTATTTTTATCGGCCTTATATTCCTTCCGGATATCCACAATTTAACACCGTCATTCCTCATGTTCCGAATGCAGTTATACA
The DNA here is from genome assembly GCA_917563855.2 of Limnephilus lunatus. Taxonomy (NCBI): domain Eukaryota; kingdom Metazoa; phylum Arthropoda; class Insecta; order Trichoptera; family Limnephilidae; genus Limnephilus; species Limnephilus lunatus. The sequence continues at coordinate 67,463,257 of OU830598.1, read as the reverse complement.
AGTTCTCAAACGAAAGATTTAAAAATCCACAGTATGATTCACAGAAGAGAAAAACCTTTTTCATGTCCTGACTGCAACTATTCGTGATCTCAAAAGGGATACCTAAGAAGTCACTTGCTGACGCATAGTGGATAAAAATCTTTTTAAAGTTCCGACTGCAACTATTCATGTACTACGAAGTAAACGAAAATCTAAAAATCACATGTTTACCTACAGTGGAAAAAAACCTATTTCATTCCCTGACTGCAACATTTCTTTTACTCGAAAAAATAACTAAAACGGCACTTGCTAACTCACAGTGATGAAAAACCTTTTTCATGTCCCGACTGCAATTATTCATGTTGTACAAAGGAACTTCTGAGAAATCATTTGCTGACTTACAGTAAAACCTTTTACATGTGTCTACTGCGAGTATTCATGTTCTTCAAAGAGGCACCAAGAAAATCACATGTTCATCCACAGCGGACAAAACCATTTTCATGTCCCGAATGCAGTTATTCAAGTTCTCGACAAGGAGATTTGAAAATCCATAGCGCGATTCGTAGTGGAGAAAAATCTTTTTCATGTTCTGAGTGTAACTATGCACATACGTGTCCCGGCTGCAAATATACATGTTCTACAAAATAACAAATAAAACGTTACATATTTAGCCACAGGATAGAAAAATCTTCTTCATGTCCCGATAGCCACTATTCATGATATCGCACGGGACATCTAAAAAATCGCGTGTTAACCCACAGTGGAAAAAAACCTTTTCCGTGTCCCGACTGCAACTAATCATGTTCTCAAAAGGGACGTCCAAACTCGCTGATCCACAGTGGAGAGTAACCTGTTTCTTATACTGACTGAAACTATTCGTGTACTACAAAGGGATATCTAAAAAATGAAATATTTACCCACAGTGGAGAAAAACCTTTATCATAAAATTTAAACACTTAAGAAGTTCAAAATAGTGCTAGTAAGTTTGTTAGTAACGACATAATTTTGGAGCTTTAGAGAAGGTCCTTTTTTGATGAATGTATCCATCTACAATCTTATTTAACAACGATAGCTTGAGATGGAGAACTGCCCCGAAAAACCAAAGCGATTTTACATTTTAGGTTCTAAGAAATAAAGAACTTAAAACAATTTACCCAAACATTGACATAGCCTTAAGAATTTGCATTAAGTTTCTAATTCCCTATTTTTTATTTAAATAAAAAAAAAATGTACAATTACCAGACAGAATAACGTATCGAGATCACTAGAAAGGCCGCGACTTTTCTCGTAGGTTAGCCATCTATGTGCCAGACAGAATCTATAAAATACGATAACGCGGACGCACGCGCGTGCTACATAAGAAAGTATAACTTTTTTAGTTATTTATTTCTATATATTAAAGTATTAACCTAATTTTTAACACATTTTCATAAAAGGTATAATTTGAAAACATTTTTACATTATAGGTATGTTTTGAAAATATTTTAACATAATATATTTTAATATGTTTGGTGTAAGGTAGGTTTGTGAAGGTGAAACTGTGGATGGATATTGTTGTATGTTTCGTGAACACCTCACTAACTACTCTATAACTCGAGTCGACGAAAGAAACGAACGAATAGCGTTCGGGCTGACGGCCTCACAAGGGGGGGGGGGGGCGAGGGGGCGCGCGTCCCCGGCGCCCCCCCCCCCTGCCACTGATTTCCGGTGGACCGCTCAAAATTCGCTACGGCAAAGAGTATATATCTATAGGTTTGATGGGGTTAGTATATTTATGAGTTTGATCATAGATATATATATATATATTATCTGGTTCCATGACAGTTCGTCCGGCGACAATTCGTCCGGCGACAGTTCATCCGGCGACAGTTCATCCGGCGACAGTTCATCCGGCCGACAGTTCGTCCGGTCGACAGCTTTTTTTTTTTTTACATTACCTCTACACAGGAGGCCCTGAGGAAAATAATTTCCCACAGGGCCTATGTCATCTTTGAGAATGCTGTGTGGAGGGTATTTTTGAATAAAGGAAGGAGTGAACATGGTTGAAGAGACCCATGTTGTAGGAGGGAGGAAACATAGAGGCCGGTAAATCGTTCCACAGCCGAGCTGTTGAACTCAAGAACGAGTCGTAAAAACAACCCGTTCTCATGTGACTAGTGTCAACCGTGTACAAATGTTGGGCGCGTGTTTGCCGACTGTGCACCGGTGCCGAGGGGATCAATGACGCTAGTTCCTTGGAGCATATTCCATTGTAATACCGGTAGAACAGGGACAGCATTCCCACCTGACGCCTGTGCTCTAAAGATTGTAATTCGTCTGTTAAGATGGGAGAATCTATCAAACGGACCGCCCGTTTCAAGAGTTTTTTTTAAGGTGTTTTGGAGCTCCAGACCAGAGGTGGCTGCCAAATTCAACCGTGGGGCGCACTTGCGATTTATACAGGGTTAGCAGTTGTGTACTATTAAAGTATCTGCGGGCCCTGTACAGTACGCCCAGTTTCTGGGAGGCTAACTTAACTCTGGTTTCGATGGAGCCCCCATATCTGAGCTGGTCACTTAGAGTTACACCAAGCATATCAATGGAGGTCCTGTTCGGAAGAATGCTTCCGTTGAAGGAGACTAGATTATCATTTCGATCCCTTTTAGATGTTATCAAACATGATTGGGTCTTTGAAACATTAAATTCGACGAGGTTATTCTTACCCCAAGAGAAAACACTCGAGGTAACCGTCCATTCTCTGCTTCAAAGCCCTCCGAGCTATTGAGGTTTTTATGCTCTTTGGAGGCTTGTCAAACAAAAAGCTATCATGGACTGTACTGTCAACCGCGTAACAATGAATCGGTGCACATGACAAGAGGTCGTTGATGTGCAACAGAAACAAAGTCGGAGACAGAACCGATCCCTGTGGGACGCCAGCATTTATCGAATGCGAGGAAGAGGTTAAACCATCAGCAACCACCTGAATCTACCCCCCCCCCCCCCCCCCCTCAAAAAGTCGGCGATCCACGCACACAAGGATGCGGGAAGTCCGTAAGAACGCAGTTTGTTGACAAGCGCTCAATGCCAAAGCCGGTCAAAGGCCTTGTAAATGTCCAGTCCAACCGTTTGGGTCTCACCAAAACCCAAAACGTTCCAGGCGCCGTCCCCAAACATGCGTCACATAAGCGAGAAGATCGCCGCACGAGCGGTTCCGCCGGAATCCTTATTGACGGTCGTTAATAATTTTGTTCTTCTCGAGGTATGTGAGCAGTTTGTCATTGATCACACGTTCCATGACTTTTGACAGAACAGATGTGATCGCTATGGGGCGGTAGTTGGCTGGGTTGGAGCGGTCACCCTTCTTTGGAATGGGGTGAATGCTCGCTTTTTTCCAACCAGAGGGCACAGAGCCAGACTTCAGGGACATCTTTAAAAGCTTCGTCTTCATTCAGAATTGAAACGTTACTTGAAATGGCTTTAGACGTGTTTGGTGACTATATCTGAATATTATTTTTTCACATCAGCAGAATTTTTCACATCTCCTTCTCTCCCCACTATCTTCAGCCTCACAACATATCAAAATTGGGAATGCCATAGTCTCACTGGCTTCAGACGGTTGAGAGCTGTTGGGACCCTTGTGTTGTAGTAGAAAGTTATAAAAATAAAAATATTTAAAAAAGTTATATCATATGATTTGTTTAAATTTTTTCGCTGTTGTACGGTGTGTGTTGGTTTAGTCTGATTACTTGAAATGGCTTAAGCCGTGTTTGGTGACTAGATCTGAATAGCCAGGTACGTTTTCCACAGCTCCTTCCCTTCCCACTAACCTCAGTATCACACCTTACCAAAATTGGAGATGCCATTGGCACTCACTTGCTCTAGACGGTTGGGAGCAGTTGAGACTATTGTGTTATTTTCAGATAAAAAGTAATATTATATGCAAGTAGGAATTTTTAACGGTTTTTTGCTAAGCCAACTGCACGTATAAGTATGTCGTATTTTGTTATTGCCGCATGCTTCAATTCCATTTCCAATTTGGGAGGCGGGTATGGGTACCACCGCCCCGGGAACCATTTATTGGATAACCAACACCCTCTGCCATAGGTCAACCCGAGTGGCTCGCTACGTTTGGTGACTTAGCAGGGGTGCCCGGGTTCATGGGGTGAGGTTTGTCCAGGTCTTAGCAGCAGATGCATCTGCCCACCTGCTGCATGGCGAACCGTCTTCTGCAGTTGGAGGGATGGATTGATACGTCCATCACTCCTGGATATACTGACCCCCAGGTTCCTACCCACCTATCATACCTTTTTCCTTTCCAGAACTTCCTATCCTTCCCCTCCTTAAAAAGACCCTCCACATAGCATCCCCTAAGATGACATAGGCCCTGAGGGAAATTATTTTCCTCAGGGCCTCCTGTGTGGGGCTAACGTAAAAAAGAAAATGCTTCTTCGGAGAGTCGAAATTATTGTTAGTAAAAATATTTTTACAGCGGATTTCCACTCTAGATGCCTTCAGATATAAGTATATCGATTTTGGTTGTACGGCCGTATATACTCTTTGCATACTTACTTGAAGAAAAAATCTTCTAAATGATCAGGCCGGATGAATTGTCACCGGATAAATTGTCCGCCGGATGAACTGTCGGCCGGATGAACTGTCGCCGGACGAATTGTCGGGTCACCATATTGTCTATGGGTTTGATAGTCTCGCTATCCCTTACTGAAAAGTTGTCTTTGGATTGGTTTTTTTATGGTTCTTTTCTTCATCTATGGTTTTTACCATTTCCATTTGTTTGACATGAATTTGACAGACGATTTGACACATGTAAGAAAACAATGAGTGAGTTTTGTGTTATGATTAATGCTTATTATTTGAAAGAATTTATAGATATATTTTACTGTTTAAAATAGTTATACATTGAAGACGAACTTTAAAATGCCTGTAACGTGTTCTAAAGTATGCGGAAAGAACGCAGTTTTGAAGGTTGGTTTTGACCATTCTTTGCTAAGATATTTTTTCACTTGAATATAACAAATATTTTTATTTCCGTAATGCAATCAAAACTACGTTGTATCAATTATTTCAGAGGCCAAAAACCGGCGATGCATTGTGTAAAGAATGCTTCTTCGACGCCTTTGAGAGTGAAATCCATCACACAATCACCGAGGGAAAACTCTTCAAAAGAGGAAATTTAGTTGCCGTTGCCGCGTCAGGTGGAAAAGATTCCACAGTTCTTGCACATGTACTGAAGTTACTAAATGTTAAATATGACTATGGTTTGAAATTAGTATTGCTCTCGATAGATGAAGGCATAACTGGTTACAGAGATGACAGCCTGGAAACAGTCAAAAGAAACCGCGATGACTATGAAATACCACTGAAAATCTTATCTTACAAAGAGCTATATGGGTGGACAATGGATGAAATTGTTAAAGAAATTGGACGCAAGAACAACTGCACTTTTTGTGGTGTGTTCAGGCGACAAGCTCTGGACCGAGGAGCGGCATTGCTCAAGGTGGATTGTGTGGCCACAGGACACAACGCAGATGATATTGCTGAAACTGTTCTAATGAATATTCTTAGAGGAGATATTGCCAGGCTACAGAGGTGCACATCTATTATAACGGTAAGCCGACATTGTTGCTATAAATATATGTTATTGATCAATAAATACATGTTTTATTAATTATATAAGAATATTTTTATTTTTAGGGTAGCGACGATGGGATTACAAGAGTAAAGCCGCTAAAATATACTTACGAAAAAGAAATAGTTATGTACGCTTACTTTAAAAAGTTAGTGTATTTTTCCACAGAGTGCATTTACGCCCCAAACGCTTATCGGGGCTATGCAAGGGCGCTTTTAAAAGATTTTGAGAAAGTAAGGCCTTCTTCGATAATGGATATTTTGCACTCAGGTAACGTAATAATTGTGAATGTTAGATATTTTTATATTCAATTAGAACAACTCTATTTTTATAAATTTTGAAGGTTATTCCCATCAATGTAATAAATATATCATTGAAGAAGAAAATAACACTAATAATCAAAATATGAAAAAGAACAAAAAAATAAAAAGATAACGGTCACAACTGGGACTCGAACCCAGAACCTCTCGTCTTACCGAGATTAGCGGCTTAACAATTAGGCCACTGCCATATTTTCATTTAGATTATCAGTGTTATCTTATTCTTCAATGATATTTTTATATGTTTGTGGCGTAACAAAGTTGATTTATTAATTTTGAATTCTGTAAATAAAATGTACACATGAGTCAGTGAAGTTGCAAAACCCGCTCTGAAATTTTTCGGAAACTGGAGATGTCACAAAAAACTGTTTGAAACACTTTGAATATATTAAGAATATACCTTTTATTAATAATTTATTTATTTTCAATTTACTTTAGGTACTTTTTGCGAGTGTATCAAAACCAGCAGAAATTTGCAGAGCGGGTTTTCCATCTCCACGACTCATATATTTTAATTGTGGGATCGTTCGGTGTGTGTAATTCTGTAATTTAAATGTTTCAGGTGAAAAACTCTCCATAAATGAAAATATTAAATTACCCGAAAGAAGAATTTGTCAAAGGTGCAATTTTGTGTCCTCACAAGAGACTTGTAAAGCCTGTGTTCTTCTTGAGGGGTTAAATAAGGGATTACCTCGGTTAGGAGTTGGAAAGAGCTCAAAAGTCAAAAGAATACTCGCCGAGCATGATAAAAATACTGTGAGCATGGAGCAATGAAATAAAAGTGTATTGCAATGAACAACGTTTTTAATTTACACTTAGTACATTGTGTATGTGGACATCAATAATCGAACATTCTGAGTCAATAAGTTACATTGTGAAACCGGATGCCAATTTTGAACATTTTGATTCAATAAGTTGCATTATGAAACCAAACGTTAATATTGAACATTTGAGTCAATAAGTTAATTATGAAACCGGACGTCAATTTTGAACATTTTTGGGTCAATACCTTGAAACTGGATGTACATACATATTGAACATTTTGAGTCAATAAGTTACATTGTGAAACCGGAAGTCAGGTTACATTGCAAATGTGGAAATCCGAGCATTCCGAGTTAAATTATAATCAATAATAATAATAATAATTGGAAAATTTGTAGAGCGCCGTTTTTGTGAAAAATTACCTCAAGGGAGCTATAAGATAACAAAGTTACCATTCAGGACTGACAACATTCCTTATGGATACAGATGGACACTGTAGCCTCCCCTTACATAACAGTCTCGCTAGACTTACTCTAACTCATAGATTCTCAACCTTTTTTTGCCCACCGCCCCCTTTGACAATATTTTTTTTCTGGCGCCCCCCAACTGCTTTTACACACCATCTTGGGGGGGGAGGGGGGGGGGGGGGAGGGGCGATGGGTTATGGCTCCTATCCTATTTCTGAGAAGAAGATTGTTAATTAAAACGCGTATTAATTAATACGCGTTTTATTAGAGATTAAATATATATAAGAGAATTAATTAAAATAAATAATTAATTAATTATAGAGAAGTATTTATATTAACATAGAAAAGATATTGAATGTATAACTTATTTAATGAGATGGTTGAATTTGATGCGTTTTAAGAAGTTTGTTTATATTAGGCTCGATTTTACTTAAAAACAAACCAACGTCGCCGCGTTCAGTAATAAGGAGCCTATTTCTCTTTTTGGTTACCAACGTTGCTACAGCACTGAATCCGCGTTCAGCTAAATAGGACGATGGGAATGCTATTAAAAATCGTTAAACTATCGACCATAATCCTGGGTATAGTTGCGAAATCGGCTTCTGCAGCCAAAACTCTTGGTAGCCATTCTTAAATTTAATTTTTAATTCCTCATTTGTCGTCAGTTATATTAGTTGTTCTTCTAACTGGGATGATCCTGCTGTGTTGACATTTGAAAAAGGATCCAAAACCCAATCTGGGATGTCCATGTTTAAAATATCCTGGAATCGTTCCTTGAAATCACTGTGGAGGTTTTCCAAGTGTTGACCGTAAACAAGCAAGTCGTCGTTCTTGAATAAATTCTGCTGATAAATTTGGGAAGTTATTAAATTACCGTCTTCCGATATTTTTTTGTATAATAGCAGTTTGGATACAAAAGCTCCAACACAATTTTTTGTCTTAATCAAATTTAAGTCGTCGCCTTGAAGTTGGAGATTGACATCATTAAACAGTTTATACAGGTCTGTCAAGTACGCAATATCGTTCTTCGATGAGGTGAGGTTGTCGCGCAATTCTGTGTCTTTGTTTCCTATAGGAACTCTATCACAGACTCAAACAGATTGTAAAATCGAGTCAAACCTTTTGACAGCCAGCGCACAGCTGTGTGAAGCAGCAATCGGTTGAAATCTTTCATCATTAGCAATGCAAAGCTGTCCAAATAATCTGTCATTCAATGAGTTACTTCTGTTTTATTAACTGCTCTGATAACATATTGCAGTGATGTATGGAGGCGTTCACTCAGATTTTTCGCAACCAAATGCTGGCGATGAATTACGCAATGCACAGCAAGCAAGTCAGGAACTTTATTTTTTAAGCACGCTATGAAGCCTTTATGACGCCCGCGCCCTGTCATAGCTGGGGCGCCATCCGTAGCAGCTGACAAAATATTATTTAAAGGAATTTTCTTTTCGTCACAAAACTTTTCTAGTGTATTAAACGTGGTTTCTCCTTTTGTATCTGTTTCCAAATTTGTAACAAACAATAATTCTTGACATATTTTCTCATCTTTCATGAATCTCACGTATGACAATAACAATGCTTCATTGGTTGGTAAAGTGGACTCATCCAGCTGAATTGAAAATCGACAAGACTGCAGATGATTTCACAAAGATTCTTCAATGTTTTCAGCCATTTCAACAATTCGTCTTTGCACAGAACTATTGCTCAAAGGAATTTTTCGGATAATATCTGCAGCTGGTTTATGGAGCACAGTGGTTATTACTTCTTTTACTGCTGGTAAAATTAAATCTTCCTCAATAGTATGTGGTTTGCCTGTTTTAGCAATCAACAATGAGATATTGTTTGAGGAATGAGGTTTTGTAAATACGCCACCCGGCGCAGAAATAAAACGCGGACTTGTCGCGGAGACAAAGGCGACGCAGGAACAGAATGGATCGGGGGCTAAGGAGCTGTCTTGTCGACGCGTATAAGCTCACTCGTTGACTCCCGAATGCATTGACGACACTGAGCAAGTTAGATCAATACACAGATAATACTGTCAATTCTTGCAGGATTGCAAAAATCCTGTTATTTAACAAAAGACGTTATAATTTAATAGCTACAAACTTTTCATTTATTAACAGGCTTTTATTAACTTCGCCTGTATTTATGTATGTATGAGATATTTCACGTGTTTTTAAAAAAAATTTAAATTTAAAAAAAAAAAATTATTCTAATCAACAAATTAAAATTTTCATTCATAAAATTTAATGTAGATCTGAATGTAACGGAGTCTATCAGTTCAATTTTCACTCACTTCCCGAACTCTCGAATGAATTTTCGCAAACGTGATAAAAATTATTAAAATACACATGCACAATAACAAAAATTACCCATTAAAGTTTACTTTGCTTTATTAGTATGTGATTAGCATGTTTTGTTTGTCTTTTTTAGACCATATTTTTTTACTTGCCAACGCCCCCCTGTGCCTTCTCAACGCCCCCCAATTGTCTCTGGATCTTCTACCGCCCCCCTGAAGGTCTCAAACGCCCCCAAGGGGGCGTTATCGCCCACGTTGAGAACCTATGCTCTAACTAATTACCTTTACATTACAGTCTCACTATCACTAGACTGCCTGGTAAAGCGTTCGCTCACAGGGTAACTGAAGTTCGTTTGCTCGCAACCACCATACTTTCTTTTATTATGCAAAATAAAGTTTTAGTATAATTATGACAATTTTTTATTGAGATCTGGTTCAACAAAGTGTTATGAACAATTTAAAGTTTCATTTTATTTAACCAAATTTTTATTTTATTTGTCTTTTTTCTATGTATCTTATTAAACTCTGCTATGTCTTGAAACAAACCTAAATACCCATAAGGATGATTACCCGATTTGTGTAGTGGCTCACAGTGGCACAGTCCTTTTTCCTTTTTTGTAACAATCAAAATATAAATAGAACTCCATATTGTTTTGTTAAATTGATTTCGTATTATTAAATTCTACATACTAAATTAACATACAGCTGCCATGGGTCATCCCAAGTGGTTCGCTACATTTGGTGACTTAGCAGGGGTGCCCGGGTTCATGGGGTGAGGTTTGTCCAGGTCTTGGCGGCGGATGCGTCTGCCCACGGCAGGCAGGATCGGGAGAGTGGTTGAGGGAGTCCCTTTGACTTCTCCAGCTGTACTCTCTCGGAATATGGCCTTGCTCCGCAGTGGGAGAGATGGATTCATACATCCATCACTCCTGGACACACTGACCCCCAGATTCCTACCCACTCCTTTTCCTTCCCAGAACTTACTCTCCTTCCTTTCCTAAAAACACAGCATCCCCATCCTCCTGTGTGGAACAATGGTCGTAATGTCGTGTCAATGTATAAAAATAAATACAAATAAAAATATTATAATAACAGTTTTTATTATGCTTTATGTCTTTAGAAATTAAATCTACCATGTTAATTATGGTTACAAATATATTATTTTATCAGTTGCGCATGTACAAGATGATTTCGTTGGTATGCATGGATCTTTTTATGAAACAATGGTCGATTTTTGAAAAGTACACCAAAAGGAGTTGTTATTTAATCGTCATCTGAAGGTATTGAAATATATTTCATTATTTCAAGTTCGTCATATCATAGACACGTTAATCCATGCCCTTTTAAAAATAATACAAGGAGTTTTCACTTAAAAAGTTTCTAAGTCATACTTAGAATGTTAATAGAAAATATAGCAATTTTTAATAAATAATTTAAGTGGAGTTCCGATCATGTAATAAATGCTGGCGCTTTCGATATGATGGTAGCCCGACACACCGGACAGTTGTCTTTAATGTAATCCGAGCAATCTTCACAGATGGAGACGTGTCCACAAGGTAGCAGAATTATCTGAAAAAAAAAAGGAAATAGAATTAATATGGATACAACAATTAAAAACTGTTTTTGAAAGATGATGAGGTACCCTTTCAAATTTTATAATTCAAAATAAACATTTAATTTTTTAATGCAAACATACGTTTTAAAGCTCACCTTATGTTTTATTAACTAAAATTACTGATAATGAAAAAGAATTAAAAACACACATCTTTTATTAAACAGATGTATTATGCTACGTCCAAACCCTTGCGACAGGCTGCTTGTCGCAAGCTCAGGCAAGCGAATGGCTGGCGTCCCCACACTTGCAAGCGCGCCAGTACATTCGCAGCGCCCAAAGATGGCGGACATCGAAGCAGCTGCATCAGCTGTCATTTTTGCGCTAACTTATTTCTATTTTAAAGCGAAACAAAATGAATGCAAGCGAAGAATTCGAAAGAGAAGATAGTGGATGATTAAAATCCATAGAAATCGTACCAGGTAATTCATGTAATGTTCTAATATTTTGTTTATTGTCCGTAAGTTGTACTAACGTGTGGATGCCATGCCAGCGTTTGCCGCAAGCGCTTGCCGCTTGTGGCCAAAATATCCGACCTCGATCGGATCGGCGGCAAGCTCTCGCAAGCCAAGCCGCACGCGCTCTAGACGTTGGGACTTGTGGACGCTTGCAGAGGCTTGCCAAGTGCTTGGACCCGGTATTATAACCACTGGAGCGATTATGGTCGAGATATGGACAACTTTTATTTTTCTGCAATTGATAGCGGTCCAAAATTGGACCACATTTTCCTACCATTCGTAAAACATTTATTGTAATTATTTAAAACTTTTCCACGGCCATCCATTTATTTTTAAACAAAGCTATTGAAATGCTTTATCTATTAAGCAAAAATCAGTTTGGCTTTCGGCCAGGGAGGGGAACGGACGATGCTATAGCGCAACTTACAGAACATATTTCTAGAAATATAGATCGCGGAAAGAAAAACATTGCACTGTTCTTAGACTTAGCCAAGGCTTTTGATACGATTTCACATAAATTACTCCTCAAAAGATTAAAAAATATTGGCATTGTAGGAATGCCCTACGAATGGTTAAAGAGTTACTTAACAGGTAGAAGCCAGCAACTCAAATTGGGAAAAATAGTAAGTAATTCACTAGACACTAACTTTGGGGTACCGCAAGGAAGCACATTGGGACCTCTTCTATTTATAATCTACATAAATGAGTTATGCGACCTAAAAGTAGGCGGAAAAATTATTAAATTCGCTGACGATACGGTAGCTATATTTGAAGGAGACGACTGGACTCAAACACATAAACATGCTGAAAGTGGAATCAATGCGATAAAACAATGGCTTGACAAAAATCTACTTACATTAAATATAGCTAAAACTAAATACATAAGATTCAGTTCAACTATAATAGGACAACCTAGTACATCATACACAATAAAAACACATAAGACTAACTGTAATTCCGATAATATTGATTCTAACTGCAACTGTGAAGCTTTGGAGAGTGTGAAAAACATCAAATATCTAGGCGTTATTATAGACAATCATCTTAAGTGGAAATTTCACATCGACAAACTTTCAATAAGGGTAAGAAAATTGATTCATGTATTCTTTGTATTACGAAACATAATCAAACAACAAGACTTAAGAAAAATATATTTCGGATTATGCAACCCCATCTTAAGAGTGTATTACCAGAGAAACCAGAAATATGTCATTTTTAAATCAGTGGTTAGACGTATTGACTCTTTTCCACAAAAAACTATAAATGGATTTCAAAAGATTGTTCTTTTATCTAGTAAACGTATGTTTTAGATTTTGAGAAAAAATGTTTATTTTTAGAATAATAAGGTTATACCATAGGTCGTTCGCAGATTTGTTCAATTTTCAAAAAAGTACATTTATTATACAACACCCATTTCAAATCATATAATCATGCAGTAAAATAAATCAATACATTATCTGGTAAACGTATGCTTCAGAATTTTAATTTTAGTTTAAATAAAATTATTAAAAAATATATACGGACATGTGTTTCTTGGCGAAAATTGGTCGGTTTGTGCATTTATTTGTGCACTTACAAACAAATATATTTCGGATTTTTTTACATACTTATTTTGCTAAGACGTTATTGACAAATCATAAATAATTTGATCGTAAAATAATTTCAGAAAGTATTTAATTTTAAATAATTTTGAACATCGCATTTCACCATTTTTATCGCAGCCCGTAAACACAAATTTCAGATTTCATTACGGGCCCAAACGCGGCCAGGAGAGCACGTCTTCGCGACGCTTTGAATAATAATATTTGGAAATGAAATTTGAAAACGAAATTTGAAATAAACACGAATTCCTTGATTCATGTTTGTTAAATCTACAGGGTTGCCCGAACGCAATTTTTCATGTTCATTGAATATTTTTATGCAAAAATTTTTATAATTTCGAATATTTTTTTTTAATTTTAAATTATTCTTGTGTGAATACCGCACAAGAGTCCCAACTGCTCCAAAATATTTTTTGGGGTAAATCTTTTTTACGCACGCTCGACACTTGGGGGTAAACTGGTGAATGGGTTACGAAAAGTGGTGATTGTTACGAAAAATGACATGCGAACGGTAATCAATGCGAACGGTGATCGATTGCTCGGCGGGTCGGGCCTTTACGCACGCTTGTTTTTCGTGTTATTGTTATATTGTTAATGGACTATTTGTCCATAAATAAATTATAAACAGCGGGTACCCGGCATGCGTTTCAAGGGTACTGTAACCTCGCGGTCAACTAAACTGGTTCCATCACAAGTCCCGGGAATTATAATGCAAGCGCCTGCACTATATAACATTATACACAGCGGGTACCCGGCATGCGTTGCAAGGCCACTCAAAGAAAGAAAGGGTTTGTGCGCTTTAATTCTGTTTGTTGAAGTGCTTATTATTAATTATGCACACAAATAAATATTTCAAAATGCGACATTTTTTACAATCCAACTGAATATTACTCGTTTTTTTTCATGAATACCGCACAAGAGTCCCAACTGCTCTCGTCTGGAGCCAGTGGGACTATTGCATCCCCAATTTGGGGTATGTTGTAAGACTGAAGGTAGTGGGGAGGGAAAGGATATAGGGAAGAGGAAGGTGGGGAAGTACCTGGCTATTCAGATCTGGCCAATAAACACGGCTAAAGCCATTTCAAGCAACGTTTCAATTCTTAATGGTGGTCTTACACCAGGGCGATACTGAGAGTATCTTCCACTCTAATGGCCGTAAAATACAATTAAAAAACAAAAAACCAAAATATTAAAAAGAATATAACAAATTGTTTATTCATGTAGGTATCTACTTAATACCTACTGTGTTTACGCATTTCACTTGTATCTATTTATGTTTATGCACTTCGATATACAAATTACAAATAACTACTACTAATTAAAATTCTGGAAGCGAGAATAGTAATATAAAGTAGTAATAGTAGCGGGTAGCCCTAGCTCGCGTGAACAAAACCCTCAAAACTCGGATTGCCGCGGAACGAAATTTAGTTCTGAAAACGCCCGCTCGCGAGCCCTGATGTGTTAGCGCTAGTGTCGGAATCGAAGTTGTCATGTGCTGGTTATTCACTCTTAACGTATGGTTGTATTGGTTGGGGAGCGTCAGGTAGAACAATTTTAGATCCATTAGTGAAGGCCCAGAAATCCATAATTAGAGTCATTATGCGTAAACCCTATAGGTTTTCTAGCGATCAGCTCTACAAAAAATTTTATGTACTTGATGTTCGTCAAAACTATATAAAAAAGGTTATTATCCACGTACATAAAAATGTAGAAAATCTTAAGCAAATTGACCATAAATATATAACAAGAAGTCACACCAGAAAGGATCTCGTGGTCCCAGGGAGCAATTCGGCAAAGTTTCAAAAGACATATACATATCTGGGACCGAAATTGTATAATAAAATCCCACCAGAATTAAATATTAAAACATGTAAAATGGCATGCATCGGTACAATAATAACTAAATGGTTGATAGACTTAGGTAGGATTGAGTCTGAAAAATTATTAAATAATGTCATTTAAAACTTAAAATTACACATGGCTAACTATTAATGGCACAATCAGTAAAAACTTAGTATAGTATATTTAAACTTAGTATATGTATATTTAATCTACAAAAAAAAAAAAACAATATTTTCTTTTTTCTTTTTTTTTACAGAAGACATTTTTGGCATTTTTCACCAGCATTTGGTTCCTTAGAACAGGCAATCTGCCTAGCTAGGAACTAATAACGTACAAGACATAATAACACTTGTACACATTTTAATATCTACAGTTATTTGAAATATTATTATTATTATGTAATTTTGCTGTATAAATGTAATAAAAAAAATAAAAAATTATGACCATGGATGTCGCAAATTCGAACTTCGTAGACTATTTTAGAACCATGTTAAAAATAATTTATTTTCACATAGAATTTTTGATCAGCTGTTTACGGTTAAAATCAAGTCCTTTTTCCATAGATATACCTTTCATTATCAAGTTTACCATAGACAAAATACAGAAATCTAAAATATTCTATGTTGACTCGAATAAGTACCCCTCACGGCAGTTTCAAAGTAACAACATGCAGGATTTACGCGGTTATAAACTTTACGATTTTTTTTATAAATCCTACAAATATGAGATGAACGGTAAAATACAGGTTAATTCATTGGCTATATAGCACTATAATAAGTTTTTACGCTTCCATGTTCAATTCAAAAGTACGATTTTTTTAATGTTGTTGAAAAAAAACATTATCTGGGATATCGCGAGCAATCGAGGCAAATTTATTTATTTCGCGGGGTCGCTCCAGTGGATAAAGGTTATCGTCAATTAACTTTTTTGGCGTTTCATGTAAAAGTAATTAATAAAAAAATTCATAAAGATTAATAATTTTTTCTCAAATTGCATTTGGAAATTTTGGTTTCGTATATTTTAATTTTTCTGTGGTTAACTTTTAGATTTAAATATAAAACGTGGTGTTTTCGATTTCTATGAGACCTATGCGAGTTGTTCCGAATAGTGAACAAATTAGCCTGAGGGGTTAATAGTGGATTAAAGATGCAACGATTCTTAATTTGACGATAGCTGATCAACTTATATGTAAACAGAAAAACTATAGAAAAAGTAAAAATTTTCTCAAAGACAACATTCTTTCATTTGAGAATCTTCAGAAATGAAGCAGGGATGATTCATAAGGGTATAGTTAAATCCAAGGAATTACCAAATTTATATTTAGCTTAATCACTAAATAACCTTCCCTCTTTCTTATAATCGAGGTGTAAATATATTGCGGCGCGTAGGTTGAAATGGTGAACAACTTGACTTATTACTATGGCCTAGGCAGCGTTGCCAAATCTACGTCTTTTTACATAGATCTACGTATTTTATGCCTTTCATGTACACCTATGAACTTCTGTCCCAGAATCTACGTATTTTCTTTGAAATTGTACAAATTTGCAAAATAACATAACTTATTAGGCTGAGAAGTATATTTTCAGGATTATGTTCAACAAATCTGACCGAGTTAGACCGTGAATAAGAATAATAATCTAAGAATCACAAATCTTCCATTTCAATAGGATCAGCTAATCAAAGCAGATGAGTTTTGGAGTCATGTTTTTAAAATAAGAAAAGGCAATTCGTCTCAAATGCTTCCCTTATTGGCCCAGTTTGTACAAAATTTATTAACATTGCCACAAAGCAGCGCAAATGTCGTGCGTCTGTTTTCTGCGATCAATTTGACGAAAACTAACATCAGAAACAGACTTTCTACTGACACGCTAACAGGCTTACTTTTTAAGAAAAGTGGCTTAAAAACAAAGAGCAAGCTTTCGCAGGAACACATTCAATATTTTAATAAATATATGTATAAATTTAATTCGGTTACACCTACTCTAACTTCTTCATTTCACTCAGAAAAACAGTACGTAGATCTACCAACTTTTCATATGCAAATTTTACTAATTCTACACAATTTTCTAGTCTGTCTGGCCTATGCCTCTTTCAAAATCCGAGTGGGCAACAATGGGCCTAGGGCATGGTTAAATGGTCTTGAAGCGGGCTTAATTATACCTGGCGCATAAAGTAAAATGGCATTTTTATGTTTATCTCAGGGCCATAAACAAAAATTTTGAAAAGAATCATTATTTTTTTGGATAATCATACAGATCAATGATAGGTACCCTTCAAGATTCAAATAACTCGAGACTATGAGGAATGATGATGGCTATTAATGCATCACTACTAGTAATGCAATAAAAATTATTACAGAACATTGAGAACGTCTATTACAGAAATGTAGAAGTCACTTCGTATTAAGGAGATGATTTAGATTCTCCTTGGAAATCATTTTGATAAGCAAGGTACATAAAGACGTACTTAAAAAGTGCAGCATCATTTGCAAATCTATAAACTTTAGAATGAATTACAATAATTATGTACCTCTTTAGGATTTTCTGCGCAAACTACGCATAATTGTGCTTCATCTGTTACATTTTTTCCTCGAGCCTGCGCCCTCCTTTCCCTCCTAGTTACAGCTAATTGTTTTTTCATATTATCTTCATCTTGTTGTCTTTTCTTTCTCGACATGTATTTAATGGCTATTCGACTTGTAAGTATAATAGCCACCGACCCAAATACCAAAATCAGTATTCTGAAACATAATAAAGACCAAATTAATGATAAATTAAATAATTGAAATCATTATTTCATTATAATACTGGGCTCAAGGGACTATGTAATATATCTGTGTAAAATCTTTCGTAAAGTGCCTTTCGCATTGGGATTCTTTTAGTGCAAGGCAAAAATCTAGCATATTAGGAGAACTGTAGTACACACTGGAACTTGCCAACTTGATTTGGCTAAGCGGTTATTCCAATCATGCACATTAAATCAAACATAGTAGAACTGTAGTATGTACACACTGGAACTTGCCAACTTGATTTGGCTAAGTAATTATTCCAATCATGCACATTAAATCTAACATAGTAGGAGAACTGTAGTATGTACACACTGGAACTTGCTAACTTGATTTGGCTAAGCGTTATTCCAATCATGCACATTAAATCTAACGGAATACACACTGGAAACAGTTATTCCAACCATGAATATATTATCCTCACTGTTCTGATTACCTCTATAAAAACTTGTTTTCTAAGGAGATTAATAAAACTGTCTATTTTCCTTATTTTAAAGCAATTATTTTTTATTTAATTACTACTTGAAAAAATATGCAACGTTAATACATGCAAACGTTCCTCTTAATTGAGGAACGTTTGCGCGGCTCATTTCGGCCCGTTTCATACAAATCTTCATTTTGGATTTGAGATCAAAATATCCAACCAAGCTGAAAAATTATTCTTGTAATCAAAACGTATTTTAAATATCTAGTTCGGATGTGAGCTATTTTATTTATTTTTGCTTTAAATTATAAGATGTATGCCATTAAAGATTTTAATGTTTCGTGATTTTAGAAGCAACTTGGGCATTATTTGTAAGTAAACGAAAACATTAAAAAAATAATTTTACTATATTTATCACAAAAATATGATGGAACATAAAATTAATAAAAAAAATCATATTACTACTCAAAAAAATGCATTTTTAACAAATGTTTTATTTTATTTTTCATCATATTTTAAAAATAAAAATAGTAAAATTATTATTTTAATGTTTTTCAGTTACTCGCAAATAAGTAATTGCCCAAGTTGCCTCTAAAATCATGACACACTAAAATCTTCAATGGCATATGTCTTATAATTTAAAAGAAAATATAAGTAAACTAGCTCACATCCATATTTTTAGATATTTGATATACCTTTTGATTAAAAAAATAATTTTTCAGTTTAGTTGAGCATTTTGATCTCAAATCCAAAATTAAAATTTGTATTTTGTACCAAAACGGGCCGCGCGAACGTTCCACTTAATTACATACAACAATTGGTTTAAAATAAGGAAAATATACAATTTTATTAATCTCCTCAGAAAACATGATTTTGCAGAAACATGGGAGTCAGAACTTCGACGATAAATATACATTCATAAATGTGGATTTTCTCAAACACTTTTGTCTACTTGAAAATTGAAAAAAAATCACTATAAATTTGATGTGTACTGCAAATTATTTTTAATTTGATACACAATGAGAACAGCGCTTAAAAAATACTAGGATTTTATATTATTAATATTCCACCTCAAAAAGTCTTTTGACTCGCTGATCTTTTTGAGAAGGCTACTCTTAGTCGATGTTGTCAAGTATAACGGAAGGCCATCTCTGGGTGGCTGCAGTTTCATGGTGCCACCGTCGTTGCCGCTCAACTCCCCGATTGCCGTAATGTAGGTTCCGTTCCGAAGCATTTCTTCCGTGGTTTGCAAACCTCGCTGGTGAACTCCGGCAAAGAATCCCCAAATATAATCCATCAAACTTGGAGAAAGGGGCTCAAAACGGTCAGACGTAACATCCATCTCTGGAATTTAAATAAAAATGATTATCGAGGTCAGCCATAATTTGCATAACACAGAAAAAATAATAATACTAATTTATGTTTTGCAATAGACCGAGGGTTCCCAAACTTCTTAAAGTTAGGAGCTAATTTTGTTTGGTTAGAAAAGCGAGTTATGCGTATAAATCGAGAAGGGAAGAGGTCAATCATGAGCAACCCTGGGCT
This sequence comes from Limnephilus lunatus, assembly GCA_917563855.2. Classification (NCBI taxonomy): domain Eukaryota; kingdom Metazoa; phylum Arthropoda; class Insecta; order Trichoptera; family Limnephilidae; genus Limnephilus; species Limnephilus lunatus. The sequence continues at coordinate 67,443,537 of OU830598.1, read as the reverse complement.
CTCGGCAGCCCTGTATACATAGGATATCATTATTTCATCCATGGTTGTTAGTTAGTTTAATTATTTTCAAACTCACAATAGTAATTATTAGGAATCAACCAAAATTTAATCTGCATCGACTGGTTAGGAACCCTTGATTTCGACTATTATTGCTGTAATTTACACGGAAAAAAAGAGAATCAATATGATAATTATCACAAGGTAAAAGTATGAAATTTTATTAGCAATGGCACTGGCATTCTCAATAATAGCATTCAGAACATTACCAACTCTATATTATGTATACTGGTTTTAGATACCTACTAGCATAATATATAAAATCAATACACAATTAACACCTTAGTTATATTACCTAGTATGCTGGCGTCTAGAGCATCTACTATTTCAATATCAATCGCATTTGCTGACAAAACAAAGGGCATGTTATTGTAAATCTCTCGAACGGTCCTGGATTGGTGGGACCAGAAGCCCCCTGTTGTACGGGCTACTACATGTTCCTTAACAATAATCTTCTGAATAACCCCTGACACAGTATCATTAGAAATACTCTTTATTGAGTTTCCCAGTGGTCTCACAAGGCCACGTATAACAACGTACGGTATTATTTTGTCAGGATATTTGTTCAATTTAGCCTTAAGATCATCATTGATTTCTAAACTTGGAGCATCCTGTAAAATGATGATAACAAAGATTAAAAGTTGTAAATTATGTATAAATTAAACAAACAGCAAAAATCGAACAAGTTTTGATGAAATAAAAATTGTTATCTAGTAAACGAGCTTATTTATTGATAATAAACAGGAATTTACTCACATTCAATGAAAAAATAACATTTCGACATCTAAATAATTGCTTTATGCATATTCCCAAAACTAGAGAATCAACGCCTAAAGCAATGGTTTCGCCAATTACATGATAAATAAAATCCATTCGTATAATTTTATTATTTTAAACATAAAATTTGATAGCCGAGGGACAGTGACATAATCTAAATAAACCTAAATATTGTGCAAAGTCATAAATATACTAACCCCTAGATCACCGCCATCTTTATTTCCAAGCCGTGCTGTAGAAAACCAACTGACATTTAAAGAGTCCTATTTTTGGGACTTCACAGTAACTTTTTTCTACGCACCAGTATGGATTGTGTAGGCGTCAGAAGAGTGTGTGCTACTGATTGAAGCAGATATTTAAAAGTTTTCATCACATTTCTGTAATATTAATACTTAAATTTTGTAAAACAATACGTTGGTGGTAATATACGATCGTTAAGGTAAGACATTTTTAATATATTTACGATTTTAACGTAGTAATAATGCTTTCAACCATTTTTCATAATGGCGGATGATGCTTAGCTTTGGAGCTGTACCGATTATCATTAGAAATTCTATAATTTACTAGATAATATAATATAATCTACATAATAGTACTATTTTATAACATGTGTAGATCTTTCTGAGAGAATAAGAGGATAATTAATCCATAAGCCGCGACGTTTTTAGTTGGAACTGAAAAATGACACTTCCTTTCGACACGATTGTTGATTTGTTTTCCAAGTGAAATTTTATTGTTTTTGAAAATACGTAATATATTTATCAGTGGATATTATTTTCAGATGCCTCATAAGTGCTGTGTTCCGGGATGCAAAGCGAATTACGCCAGTTCTCTGAAGAAGGAAGGTGCTGTTACCATCTTCAAATTTCCAGCGGAGGAAGAACGCAGACAGTCATGGATCAGGGCTATTCCTCGCAAAAATTGGATTCCAGGTGCTTTCGCTGCCGTTTGCATCAATCATTTTGATAAAAAGGATATCATAACTCACCCTAAAAAACCAAAATTGGCTATCGGAGCTACACCAAGTATTTTTAAGGGTTTGCCAAGGTATTTAACAAAGAAAAAGGCAACGGAGAGAATAAATCCCGAAAATCGGAAGTTAAAAATAAAATACCGACACGAGGAACAAGTTGAACTTTTCATTCAAAGTAACAAGATAGTGGATTACAGTGATTTTGTCAGAAATATGCAAATTAAAATTAAACTCAATGAGTGGAATGTAAAAACTATAAATGACAGAACATATTTTTATGGGGATAAATCAAATATGTACACATATTATGTAAGTAATTATTATATTGAATGTATTGTAATTTATGTATCTTTCTCTGAATAAAAAAAAAATATATATATATATATATATATTTTTACGTCACAAACTTTGACAATGTAGATAAACATTTGTATTTAAGTTTTCAGGTTGTAGTTGACTATCATCTGAATATCAAAGTGTTTGTCGGAACAAATGAACTTTCTCATAGTGAATTGAAGTGGCTATTCCCTAAAACTATGATATTGAGTTTATGGTCACAACTAGAAAATTTGTTGGCACGATATCATAATATTAATATAGATGACAATATTAGTTATGAAGACAGAAGTCAAAATACTGTAAATAATCATTTATTTATATTTTATATTTAATACATACATCTAAAAATAATTCTTTTACTATTTATCCATGAAATTCTAAAATATCTACTTCCCACAATAATTATTTTACTTTTTACCCATGAGATTTAGGTAAGTACCTATATATATTCATTAATATGAATCAAAACGATTTGTGTAGGTGAAAAAGGTAAGTATTTATAAACAAGAAATATACATGCCTTCACTGTAAATTAAATTCACCAACATTTTCTATTAGAACCTTTAAAATCAGAGCTGGAATGATGTATTTGCTTCTTGGGGAAATAGGCCTCTTTACTTTGAATTTTGACTTCCCGCCAAGTCTACAGCACGGCTTGGAAATAAAGATGGCGGTGCCTAGATCGATATCTTCGGGCTTTCTCCATACTAGTGACTTGGTCGTCAAACTTAACTGTCAAAATGACTTGCGTGGCGCGAATTGACTAAAAGATAGAGGAAGTTTATTTGTCTACCATAGACAATATAATCGCTCTGTCCTACTTCATGGATTCATTAGCCCAATAACTCATAAAAAAAATAAAAATGCTTTATAGCGGCAAAATTTGAAATTCTGCTTGCATTAGAAAAATGAAAACTCGGGGTACATGTTTAAATATTATTTTATTTTCACAAATACAGTGGATAAGTGTTAAAAAAACACAAAATGATTTTTACAAAAATATGAAATACCTTCCGTGGATATATTTCAGCCACCTCACAGCAAAAACGGCAACATGTCTTCTGAAATAAATATGTCACATTAAACAAAGTTTGGGAACGGAACATAGAATACTTGTGATGAACAAAGTTTATATGCGACGGGCCACTTCAAGAGTCAGAAAAGTATGTGTTAGTCGGTTTACATGAGTTCGGTGAGTCCAAATAAGTGAGAGGCTTATGACGGAGAGCAAGTTGTTAATAATCGTCTGCAACAGGGCCTTTCTTTCTTTATGGTGGAGAATGAGAGGTTAAACTAAAGCTCTACGAGCATTATTTGACCCTACGTATGTGCAAGTAATTATAGCAAGAGAAATAAACTGTCACCTTTCTTTGGAATCATGCGACGTGTCTTCCGCTGGGACGTTGAACTCTCCTCTGGCGTTCCTGTTATACCTGAAAATTGAAAACAGTTTTTACAATATTTGTATCTCAAATATTACTTAAGATTTGGCATGACAACTGATAAAAAAACTGCAACATGTCTTTTGAAATATATATGTCACATTAAACAAAGTTTGGGAACGGAACATAGAATACTTGTGATGAACAAAGTTTATATGCGACGGGCCACTTCAAGAGTCAGAAAAGTATGTGTTAGTCGGTTTACATGGGTTCGGTGAGTCCAAATAAGTGAGAGGCTTATGGCGGAGAGCAAGTTGTTAATAATCGTCTGCAACAGGGCCTTTCTGTCTTTATGGTGGAGAACGAGAGGTTAAACTAAAGCTCTACGAGCATTATTTGACCCTACGTATGTGCAAGTAATTATAGCAAGAGAAATAAACTGTCACCTTTCTTTGGAATCATGCGACGTGTCTTCAGCTGGGACGTTGAACTCTCCTCTGGTGTTCCTGTTATATCTGAAAATTAAAAACAGTTTTTACAATATTTGTATCTCAAATATTACTTAAGATTTAGCATGACAACTGATAAACTTATGTTCACTAAACAACATTTTGTATTGAATGCTACCATTTAAATACCCCACATACATTGAAAGTAAAATTGAACAAGGCAAGGAGTGTATGCGAAGACTGAGTTCTTTGACGGTCCGTCCTCTCTGCCTATCCTGCAGGGAAACAGTGTAATAGTTTGTTTTAAAGCATTATCAATTTTACCTTGTATGAGGTCTTGTATGAAGTCTTGTATAAGATGGGCATTTTTAACGTTGACGTTTCAAGCCTCCGCCTATCTTCTGGGGTGAAAGACGATCGTCGGATGAGTCTTTCTCCTTCTGTCCAGAGGGTTTTCGGGACTTCAAGCGGCATGCCAGGTGAGAGACGACATCATCGCATCCCCAGCCACAATGTATGATCTCACAATGATGGTCACAAATCTGACGTTAACAATGTTATGAAATGTTCCTAAAGTATAGGCTTCGATACGTTAACAACGTTTTTATGAGGCGGTAGAACATTTTCTGAAACGAAATATGGAAAAACATTAACCACTAGTATCCATAAGCTTGCCTTTACGATAAAATCAAAAAACCTCTATATTTTAACCTCAAATATTGATTTACAGATAAATTAAGGTGAATAATGTTTTATGTAATTAATTACCTGATTTCTTGATCAACACTAAACACTTGTTTCACCTCTAGAATTCATGTAAGCATTTTTTTAATAAAATATGTTCATCGGCAAATTATTAAAACAACGTGCAACGGCGTCTGCAAATAAACATAACATGGCGGGCGGCCGGCGGATGGCAAATCCATAGATGCGAGTCTATTTCCTGCAGATAGTGCGGTGTGCGGTTTCCTGCATTTGGTACCATAAATAATACATACATTTGGTACCTTTTTTTTAGTGACGTAGGTGTATGAGCATCTCTTTCTGACACACGCAGAGAGCGAGAGATGGCGAAAATCAAAATTACAGACCTATCTAAAATTCAGCTTTGTCTGTGGTGTATGGCACTTTCGCTAGAGTAAGAGTTATTTATGGTCACAGGACACAAATTTTGACAGAGTTATACGCCCCTGTGCAAAGTACTGCAAAGATCCAAACCAAATCCAAAGATATCGCGGAGACTTATTTTTTCTTTGAAAACCACCGACAGTCAACGTCATAGAGCACAGATGGCACAGATATTGAATAGATCGAATAGATACCCTCACGTCGACACCATATCGATACTATCGACAGTGGTCTACGCACCCGTCCATCGATGTTATCTCATAACACCCCGCACACGGCCACTTGGGAGCGACCGAGTCCCCCGCCATTTCAGGCCGCCGCGCGCCGCACAGAAAAGTAAAGACCGGTAGGTTTACAGCGCAGTTCACTGTGAGACTTTTCTGAAGCGGCGCGGGACTCGGTCGCTTCGAAGTGGACGTGTGGGGGGTGCTTATGGATTTCACAATAAACCACGATTCGATTTAGGTTTTCTTGATCAATTGATTTTGTACGAAAAGTAGCGAAACAATATTTTTCAAGTAAAACTTTTTTACGCACGCTTGACTTGGGGAGTAAGCTGGTGAATGCGTGATGAGAGCGTTATTAAAAGTGTGATCGGGCGAGACGAACGGTCGGTCGAAGCGAACAGAAGTTGAGAGGGAGATATAATTTAGTGAAGTTTTACTTCAGTCTTAGGTCACCCCAAGGTTATAGGTCACCCCAAGGTCGTAGGTCACCCACGGTCATATGTCACCCCAATGTCATATGTCACCCCAATGTCATATGTTCTTTTATAAGTTATTGAAGTTTTACTTCAGCCGTGTGGTCTTAAGCACACTCGTTTTTTGTTTTACTTCTTTGTGTTTCTAGCTCAATGAAGGTCGGACAGCTTTATGAATGCACTTTTCAATGCAAAATGTAATTGCGTTGGAATAAGATTATTTTGTTTAGTTCTTGACGAATGGAATTGGCTCCATTTGACATAAGCGTGCTCATTATACAGCATGTGTGTTCAATTGTTGGCTTTGAGCACGCTCATTCATGAGAAAGCTCAAACCAAGCCTGCTCATTAATGAGCAAATGTGTACAGTGACTATTTGACATGAGTACATGAGCATACTCATTATTAATGAGCAAGTGTACCTACATATATACTCCCACCTCGGGATTGGTTTGTTTATGCCCACCTCCCACCATGCTCCCAGTTCCCGAATGAATAGTTGTCTATGGATATGGATCATAAACATCATAAATTGCCATGGCCATGGATCAGTGTTGCCAATTTAGCATATTATATGCTAAATTTGGCATAATTACTCCGTGTTTAGCATACTTATTATGCTTTTAGCATATAGCATATTTATTTGGCTTATTTTTACAGAAGCATGAAAATAATAAAAACCATTTTTTTAACAAAACGATATCGATAACTTTGTCATATCCCCACCTCACTTGCACTATGGACAACCCTTTTTCGGGCGTTTGTTGATTCTCTATACCGTCTATACTATAGGACTAGCTTATGCCTATTGCAAATGCAATAAACGGGTTAAAACTAACTTGACTTACTAACTAACAGAAAAAAAATCATAGTAAGCGGGTAGGTACCTACGGTTAAACATACAAATATATATAAAGCCGCCCACAGGGCCTAGCAGCAAAAATCTGCCATACGTTAGTATATAGACACCATTGTAGGCATGCACACATCAAATCCCCAAAGTTTCATCGCAATCGCATGAATGGTTTAGCAATGCGTAATTTCATGATGCCAGAGCTCACTTTTGTATACAGAAACCGTCGTGGGCATGCACACATCAAATATACAATTTTTTATCGCAATCGGATGAAAGGTTTAGCAACGCTTAGCGGTTAAAAACAGAATTATGTATAAAGCCGCCCGCAGGACCTAGCAGCAAAAAGCTGCCACACTACATACACTAATTCCCGGTACATTTAGTTTTCAAACAGCTCATGCGCCACCTATTAAATTTTTTTATACAAATTTCGTGAAGCCAGAACTCACCAGTAGTTTTATACAAACCTTGTATTAACAATAACGAACACAACAAAAAAAGAATTTTTCAAATTGTTGCAGTCCTTCGGAAGTTATGAGCGTACGTACATTTTCATACAAATTTTATAATGCCAGAACTCACCAGTAGTTTTACTGCTTAAAATAAAGCGCTCTATGAATTTAATACTTTTAAAAAATATTCCGTTCAACTTCGAATAATTTCATTGTAAAATTAGAAAACTAATACGTATGCAATATAGTTGGATGATATCGAGTCGTTATGTGCAGATGGGTACCTACCTAAATTCCGAGTGCAAAAAGAGTGATTAAAAAAACACATATTTTGGCTGGGGTGTTTAACAAAATTAAAAATTCTTCAATTTTTCAAGTCAATTTTAACGTTCTGTAAAAGTTCGGTTCGAATTCTATTCAAGTTCTGTAATTATTTCAGTTTTATGATGCAACTGGCATTAAGATAAAACAATCGAACTTTCATAGAACGTGAAAATGAACTTTAAAAAATTATTAAATTATTCAGTATCGTGGAAATAACATTACCTTAGTAAATTATATTGCATTAAAACCTAAATAATTGTCTAACTACCCGTTCCGGTAGGTACCGGCGCATCTCCTTACAAAATTCCGGCAATGGTTTTGCTTTTTTCATCATATTTGCAATACTACCGAGATAAGTAGGTACCTACCCTGAATTAATAACATTTCAATTTGTACCTACTGGCCGGTAAATATCCACCCTACTGAAGTGAATCTATGGACTCCAATTTTCTTGTTTTTTTTGGAAAATTTTATAGGTTTTTCGGCGACCCTGAAATTTTTTACATGGAACGGACACAAAATTTTGGTGTTCAAAGTTGCCTTATATTGCCGGGTACCGAATTTTTCAAAAACATCTAACCGGGGATCGTTTTTTCGGCTGCAATGCCGTTTCCCGAAAAACAACAACCCAAACCGCTGAGAGATCCGTTTTGTTTTGACATCTCGGATAACTGACCTGTCTCAACATTCTCTCTAGTATTTTCCATTGCATTGAAACTAAGGCCTAATTTGTGGTTTTTTTTTTTAATGCGAACCTGTCGGCGGGAACTATAACTGAGCCGAATTGGTTGATTTAATGAGTAGTTCCAGTTTTCGCCGCAAATTTATATAATTTTCGCTCTTAAAATGTGTCAGTTCAATTTTATGTGAGTTTCCTGTCTAGTCTATTTTTTTGTGAAAATCGTGAAGCTAGCGTATTTATTTAAATTCAGACGAAGCTGCCATTTCGAACGGATGAAAATAGAACTACAACAGTATTCGATAGACATTTGATTTTTTCTAATGTGAATAATCCATACTTGTATTCCGCACCGCCAGAAGTCTCCCGTAAAGTTTTGGCAAACATATTGATTACGATGAAAAATGTTTCCCCTATCAAAAAAAAACAACTGCTAGTGGCTAGAAAATAATCGACTCTTCGAAGGATTGTGAACTTTGAAGCGTTCCAAAATAGCGAGCGCTAATGTCCATTCTCGCGTGTCAGCCGAAGGGACAATTCTAGACTTCGAGCCAAAGTGAACCTTGAGGTTGGTGAAACGCGAGGGGCGGTGAGGTCGATTTTCGCATCAAGGAAAAAGTGAGTTTTTTGAAAAACCAAGCAATACTATATAATATTCCCCTAACTAGTCACATTTTGTCTCGCGTGTTGTTTTATGAGTAAAAGTTAATTACTGTGCAATATGTGTGTTTCTACAATTTTATTTTGATACCATTATGCCGCCTAAGTATAATCAACATTAGCGGTCAGACTGAGAGAAAATGGCAGACTTTAAAGAGTGGTTGCAGCCTGTTGAAAACGATACTTCTAAAGCCTATTTATTGTAGGGCGCATACATTAATTACGTGAGCTCAAAAAGGGGGGGGGGGGGTCCAGCAAAATCTTACGTTACTTGAAAAGAATATACAAAGTGGCCCAAATTTATCTCACCAAGGGGGGGGGGAGGGGTTTAATTGGAATAAAAAGTGCTCACGTAATTAATGTATGCACCCTAAGTACTGCAAGTGGGACATGATTGCAAACATGTCTATTTTGAAGTTACATATTTTATCAACAAAGCATAGAAAATCAATAGAGCCAATGAAAAGTCAAAAAATCATTAACTTTCCCATAGTAAAAAAAATTTGAACACCCAGAAAGCAGAATCTTCACTAGCTTTGTTTGTTTGCGAACACTGTTCAATTATGGCCGTAGATCATTTATCGGAGTTATGCAAGTACCAATTTTCTGACAGCAAACACAGCGATATGAGGTTATATCGAACAAAATGCACGAATATTAATCATAAAAACGTCTTGGCATATTTTTTGGCATTTTATAAAGTAATTTAGCATATTTTTAGCATATTTTTCACATCAATCTAGCATATTTTGAAGTAGTTGAGTTGGCAACACTGCCATGGATCCCAAGGATCATGATAGATCGTGTCACAGCCGTTCTTAAGTAATACTGTAAAGGTGTCTATGGTATTAGTTCATTTATGGTGTCTATGATCGTGTGCCTGTTTTTTGACGTTTAAATTGGTTCTAAACATAACCTTATTTATTACAAAATATGAATATTTTGTAATAATAGTAAATATTATATTGCTTTATTGGAAACATATTTTGTATAACAAGATGAATTGGTTTCGTGTTAGGCCGATTTTTAATTTAGCTGCCTTTCAGTGTGCATCAAAATGTGTTTTCAACAACACTCCAAGTTTTGTGAGGCAAACCAAAATTATTTTTCCAAGTAATGTGGTTATAACATCCCCATATTCTGCACAGACTGAAACATGTGAAGACTCTACAGGTAAGTGCTTTCGGGCATATTATGACCGTCGTTATTATTTATTAATTTTGTGTCAAATGATAACCTACTAAAGTTTTGCATAATTTAGTACTTCAAATAATATATCAATATTGACGGTTTTGAAGATGCTGCACACATTAAAAGTGCAGTACAGCGCTCTGAAAAATTAGTTAGTAATTATCGGTTCGGACTGGCCACGCTTATTACGAATAATTTTTAGAAAAACACTCTAGATTCGCCTTAATTACTATAAAAGGAAACTTTTTGGCTTGGGGGCGGCGGAAAATAATGCGTTTTAATTTTCAATTGCGTAAAATTAAAATTCACTTCGCGAACCGATCGGTGACTGTCAGCGGCCATTAGGCACGTCGCTGTTATGTTGGTATCACTGATACATTGGAAAGAACTAACATTTGTTTTTATTTCACAGACAATCAATCATAATTACACAAACCCGCTAGACAAACCCTGCTTTGCCAAACAAACCATTCAAAACCTGGGATGTTTTTTTAAATTATGATGACATGCAGCTTTCGTAGTTTAACCGTGTTTTTATGTATCCCACGAAGTTGACTACAGTAGTATTTAGTTCTTTGCAATGTATCAGGGATACCAACATAACATTGACATACCTAATAGCCGCGATTTGACATCGTGTAGATTCGCGAAGTGAATTTTAATTTACGCAATTGAAAATTAAAATGCATTATTTTCCGCCGCCCCCAAGCCAAAAAGTTTCCTTTTATAGTAATTAAGGCGAATCTTAAGTTTTTTTCTAAAAATTATTCGTAATAAGCGTGGCCAGTCCGAACCGATATTTACCCAATTAGGGAGGCGGGAATGGGTTCTGCCGCCCCGGGAACCTTTATTGGATAACCAATACCTCTGCCATAGATCACCCCAAGAGGTTCGCTACGTTTGGTGATTTAGCAGGGGTGCCCGGGTTCATGGGGTGAGGTTTGTCTAGGTCTTAGAGCTGGATGGCCACGACACACTGAACCCCAAATTCCTACCCACCCCTTGAACCTTTATCCTTCCCAGAACTCTCCTCTCCTTCCTTTCCTTAAAAAAACCTCCACACAGCATCCCCAAAGATGACATAGGCCCTGAAAGAAATTATTTTCCTCAGGGCATCCTATGTGGGACTCATGTAAAAAAAAAGTTATTAATCAACTCAACCCTCTAATTAAACTTAATTTATTATGTTTTAATTATTAATATGTTCATTTTTTTTAGAGGAATTGATAATGAAGATTTGCAAAGGTGAACCAACCCTGGAGAATAAATTAAGGGTTATTATGTTGGAAATAGAGGTTATGCGACAAGATGGACGGCAGGCACCTGAAAATGAGAATATCAAACAACACCACTGGGAACATATTCTAACCTTACAATCTAGATCTGCTCGATTCAAATATTTAACCTATTTATGGAAAAATGAAAAAAAAACTGAAAACACAAAGGTAAAATTATATAATTTAGGCCTTTCTTCCGTGGAATACGCAAGTATTCGATACTAGATGATTCGAGTAGCTTGGCATTTACTGCGATACATCTGCATGTGTCGCGGTAGTTCTTACACAGGCACAACATTTTATAAACTCGTTGGTGAAGCCAGTCTCCGACGAGTTTACAAAATGTCGAGATTTTAAATATGACGGAGCAATTAGTAAATTTGGTAGAATAGCAAAAATGATAGTCTCATCATCACTCGTGTCAGACATTTTGTAACAATGTAAACAACAGTCAACAAAAAATGGCAGCAGTTATGAGTGAGGTTATGAAAGCTATAACTCGACTTAAAGCAAAAAACCGTACGCAGACGCTTTTCTCTTGCCCTGCGCAGAAAAGGCGCAGTTTACAAGTTCAAATCAGTTTAACATGATAAGACATTTTGTTTGTAAATGGATAAACCAACCACATCTAGTTCCAAAGGGAACTCATCAAAAACTGTGACAGGTCAGGTACATAACACGGAAGGGAAAACTTCCACATAAGAAAAAATTACTGTTAACGATTTTTGTGACGGGATGATATGTTGAAAAATTGACAAATTTTACATGCCGAAAAGGGTATTTGATTAGATGGTGGTGACGTGTACCTCATGATTTCAGTAGCGACATATACAAACTGTGTGCGACAAGTTGTTTGCGACGTAAATACACAACATCAGGATGGATATATGCATATTCCTGTGGAAAAAGGGCATTATTTTCAGAAAATTTTGTTTAGAAAATCATCCAGCAGCATCTAAATAGACTGTAATTATGGGACTACAACTTGACTGGCAACATTTTATTATTCCCATTGGCAACATTGTAGTGACTTGCTTACAAAGGGAAATTTCATCCCGTCATCGTCAATATGGTATCCGTGTGGATATTTTAAATTGAATTTTATTGAAGTCTTACGATTTATGCTAATTTTTCATATTTTATAGCTCAAAAAAGAAATTAGGAATAAATCTTTAGAGGAAGTAAGATTACAAAGAGCAATGGAGGACCCAAATGAAGACAAGAACAAAATGGAATACAGTTTGACCAAAAACTCAATGTTTCTTAGAATTTATGATTCATCGATGAATGCTGGCTATAATCAAAGGTATGATTTCAAAATATTAATGTTACAACAATTATTATAAGCAATAATTATCAGCCTGAAACACTTATCTACATTGAAAAAATCTTCCGATAAAAGATACTGGCCGCCAACGGGACTCGAACCCGTGTCCCTCTGATTGCCGGTCAGGAGCTCTGACCACTGAGCTATGGCGGCTTATCTAATACCCGCCAAATAATTCAATATATACTTTTTATTTATTTTTTTTATTTATTTTATACACTTTACAAATACAAGACAAAAAGTCCCGATAAACTACTTTTTAGCAGTTTGTCTAACGGGTTCTTTACGTTAAAGATCTTATAATAGTGATTTAATAGTTACATTTTTACAATTATATAAAATAAAATTTAATTTTTTACAGAAATATAGATAAAAATAAATTTTTGAAAACATAAATAACATTTTAAAGTCTTTAGAATAATATGTCACTGTAAGCTAATACAAATTAATTCTTTCCGTAAGCCAAGTCTTCAGTAAATTCATTAATTGTTTGTTTTGGGCACAGTTTTTAATTTCAGCAGGTAACATATTTAAACAACTGGGAATCATGTAATTTAACGTTCTTTGTCCATATTTATTTGTATGCTTAGGTACAATTAGCCCTTCATTAAAGTTAAAACGAGTATTATGGTTGTGTTCCAGCCTGTTAATATATAAAGGATTATTTATGTGCTGAAATATAATTTTGTACCACAGAATTGCTCTCACTGAAAGAACTTTGAGACTCTGATAAAAGTATGGAATATTATGCCTTTCTTTGTATAAATTTTTTTCAGCTAATAATTTAACCAATGAATTTAAACTAGTGTTTCATTCGACAATTACTTCTTATTACATTTTTCCAACTGAAAACCACCAACTTTATTTTTGTGAGAGAGGTATTGTTAAATACTAAATCTCTCGCTAGGTGGCGTCGAGACTAATTATGTCTGCATTTTTTGCTGAAATACTTTAACTTGTCAAATATTATTTTCTAGATTAATGCAAGCAATGCAATTTGGTGAGAAACTAGTTATTGATTGTTCTTACGATAAATATATGACACCAAATGAAGCGAGCAATGCGGGAAAGCAATTGACCTTTTCGTTTGCCGAAAACCGTTTCCATGAAGATCCGTTCGATTTGCATTACTGTAACTGCGATAAGGAATCTGGAAGCATAAAGCAGCTCTATAGAAATATTCCAACAATAGAAGAACCATGGTTTCCTTTGCACATCCATCCTGAAAGTTACTTGGACTTATTTCCTAAAGAAAAACTTGTCTATCTAACCCCTCACTGCAGGGAAGAATTAACAAGCTTTGACCCCGATGCTATTTACATCATTGGATGTATGGTTGATAAGGTCGGTATAATATATTTTTTTTATTTGACTGTACTCCACACATTTCATTGCAACTTAATACACACTTTTTAATTTTTTCAGGCTTTTACTGAGCCATTGTCTATGGGAAAAGCAAAAGAACAGAATATAAAAATGGCAAAGTTACCATTAGATAGATACTTGCATTGGGGCGCAGGTTCCGGTAAAAGCCTAACCATCAATCAAGTTGTCAAAATTCTATTAGACCTTAAAATCTCTGGTGATTGGAATCATGCTTTAAAACATGTCCCAACCAGAAAAATTTACTCGGATAGAAGAGAGACGAGACCCATTTGGAAATCAAAATTCACATCAACCAGTCAGGATTATGCAAGGGAAGAGAGGAGGCCACAATCCAGAGATAATAATTACGAAAGGAGAGAAAAGGTTTTACAAACCAATAATGATTATGGAAGGAGAGATGGGGGTCTTCAATCCAGTGATAATTATAAAAGGGAAGATAAGGTTCAACGCCCCAATGCTACTTACGAAAGAAGAGAGAGGGCTACTCCATTCAGTAATAATTATGAGAAGAGGGAAAGGGGTCAACAATTCAGTTCTAATAATTATGAAAGAAGAGATAAAGGTTCGCAATTCAGTGGTGATTATGGAAAGAGAGATTCGGAACTCGATGAGACTTATAAAAGAGGAGAAGACCGTCCACAAACCAGTGGTGATTACGGAAGGAAAGAAAGGGGTTCGCAATTCAATGAGAATTACTTAAGAGGAGATAAGGGTTTACAATCCAGTGGTGATTATGGAAGGAGAGAAAAGGGTTCACAATTCAATGAAAACTACAAAAGAAGAGATTCACAATCGAGTAGTGGTTATGGAAGAAAAGATAGAGTTGAACAATCTGTCGACATCCAGACTGAAAAGGTTCATCGAAAAATTCCGTCTGGATTCCAGAAAAGGAAAATACTTACAATGCGTGATTTATTTGATGATACTTCTAAATAAATCTTATACTAGTACAATGTAGTAACCTTTTAACTAGAAATCCTTTTAGAATATAATAAATTTGATATGTATGCTTCGCGAATCTTATTTTTCTTTTTCAAGTGAACAAACATTAGGATGAGTGTTAACACACTTCAGGCAGGCGAAAACAAGGAACCCGTTCGAGAAAATGGAATATGTTTTAAATCAATATTTTTCAAAATAATGTGTATATTTTAATGATTTTTTTTTTTATGGTACACCAACTATAAAACTATTAATCAAAATTATAGCCTGTGTTGGGCTATTTAGTGACTTTATATGTGAAAAAATGTACGTATTTTATTACATTACATTTATTACATTAGTAATAACTAGACATCGGATTATATGCACTAACAAAGTGCCAAAATATGCATGCAAATATGCACTAAAAAAGGCCGAAATATGCACTAAAAACTCTTGATATGCCTAAAATATGCACAATGCAAAATCAAAAAACCATTTTTATTTTTATATATTTAATTAAAGACACAAAAGCAGAAGAAAAATACAAAAACAGCGAAATATTCTTAAAATTATGCATAGTTTTTGTGACAATATACAATTACGTATTTTTCCAAATTTTCGAGCAAAAAATTTTGATGTTTGTCACCCAAAACGCCGAAAACAACTTCTCTACGTCAACTGACGTCATCTGACAAAATTTAAAAAAATTGGCGCCATTGCTGGAGATACCTGTTTATGCAGGGTATGTATGACCTGTGCCGTTGATGTAGGCATTAATGTTCTTCATGTCTTCAAGACTCGGATTTTTAAACAAAATAGCGTCTAACTTTTTACTAATCTTTTCTGATATTGAATTGGGAAGACCGTTGGCGAGTTCAATCATTGTTTCCAGTATTTCTATTGATTTAAATAGAGGAAGGTTTTTTGTTTCCAATTTCTCTATGGTATCTGGTAACTTGTGGAAATGTGTTGAGATGAGGGCGATATTCTGTATAATGGATACGTCTTCAAACGCTAAATATGCACGATTGGGAAAAAAAGGCTAAAATATGCATTGACGCCGTAATTAGAGAGTTATATGCATTTGCATATGCAAATGCATATAATCCGATGTCTAGTAATAACACTCTGGTACAAAGTATTACAAAAAAAATAACAATTTGCGCATCTTCAGTGCCAAAGTACATATACGTTTCCTTTTGATAAAATATTCGTCCACCTGAAAGATAAGACGAGGAAGACTTGTTTCACTTCTACATTTATTTAATTTATGTGTTATGCATATAGTTGGTGCCCTTACAAAGAGATGGGTGTACAATATTTGTATAAAAACATTTGACAGCAATGCCTTTTTAGGCTTTCAAGTAGGACCGTGGTCCCACAAAATAATAAAAAGGTGAAACTACCCTTCCCGCCCAAAGTGTGTTAATAATGACCAGCTTCCAGTTGCAAAATTCTCAAGGTTTTTGCTCTCCTGAAAAGAGGGATTTGTCATTATGGCCTTGTTTGTGAGGGATCGGACCCCGGTAGCGGCAGAGAAGGGATTAATAAAAGGCTATCAGTTGTGTTGGTGAGTCAAGGCCTTTATTGAGGCTACACAGCGATGGTCAAGTAGTGTGGTAACAGAGTGCAGACAGAGGTGATGTGGATGATGCACGGTTGTGATAAGTGGTGAAGATCTTGCTGCTGTGGCTGTGAAGACCATGGGTCTTCAGGTTGCCGCTGCTGCTCCCAGGACTGAAGGTGCGGTGGAGGTAGCAGAGCTGCAGGTACGGTGGACCATAGAGCTGATAGGTGAAGAGTCCTCGAAGGTAAAACGCTGCCGCACTGGAGATTCCGTAATCACATAATGCACTGCGCAGTTTATGTGTTGTGTTACGTGAATGAACTTGACTTGTAGACTGACTCACCGTTGGGCTCAGGATCACACCTGCTTTTATAGCACAGCCGACTCGTTGAGTAGCTACTAGAACGTCAGGCAATATGTACACCCTCGAAGGTTCCCGAATATTGGACGCAGTACAGTTAAATATTGGGAGCTACTCTACGCCTTTCTAGTAGGTGGCTAAATAATTCTCGCGGGCCAGTTGGTACCAGGCAGGGCCAGTCATATCGCTAGGTAGGTGGCCCGTCTCGCATATTCTTTGCGTAGGAGTGAAGCACGACCATTATGGCAGTTTCGTACATGGCGAGGGTTGTTCTGGCGGCTACACAGTTAATAGTATATTCTCTATTATTTACTTTGTCCTGTTTTGTTAGAGATGCATACAATACAATGCAGCGCAAAAGGTTGTTACACCAAAAAGTTCTATCCTGATGGAAAGTATCGTTCTGGAGCAATGATAAAATTACCATATTTCCCAGACGATATGCCGCATGCAACATTTTTTTCCCAAAATTAAATATTTGACTTGACAGGAACACACTTTCTTAGCAGAATAGCTTAACAAGTCTCACTTCGCTGTAGAAATAATGGCAAAATCTGTACCAAGATTTGTGCCAAACCCTACTAAGCAATTATGTACAGACATTTTGAAATGTGTATTTTGGGATAAATAACATTAGTGGGATAAAAACACAAAATTAAATTTTATTTTGTATTTTAGCAGTAGGGTCACTGTTATCACAATAAATAAATCCTTAATTCCGTCGTCTCCGAACTCTAGATATTCTCCAAGCATTTGGTTCTTCATATTTGTTGTAGAGAGGTTCCAATCTTTGGTTCTTCTTGAACTTTGAGAGTTTGGTTGGATCGGAGAATTTGAAGAAAGCTGGAGCAAATTCCACCAACCATTTAGGATCAATGGTAGTCACTTCACGCATGTATTCTTTTGTAGTTTGTACCAACTCGTGGTAAATGACCCTGGAAATCAAAAGTATAATTTTAGTACTTACATTGGAAACAATTGATAAAGAAGTCTTCAGTTTTATTTCGAAAATATAGCAGCGGGTTAGAAATACTGTCTATGAACCTAGAGTTTGCAAATTCAAGTTGAGTGCAAAAATGTTCTACAAATTTTTTTGGTGAGGTAAAATAACATTTTTAATCACATTATTTCTGTCTGGGTGTTGGAAATAATTTAGATGGAAAATTCCCAACAATTAAAATGTCTTTGTAAATTATAATCGTTGATAAAAAAATAGTGTAAGGCATAATTACCATTCAGGTTGTCGGTTGAAAAGTGCACTGGATGGATGAATGTAAACTACTTGACTGTCCACTAGAGTCCTGTAACCTTCCTGTGGATCCTTTTTGGCAGCATTCCGGAAGAATCCAGAGCATACTGTTTTCTGAACTCTGACAGTGTTTTTGCCAGCAGACACAACGTCAAGTTTGTGCCTAGAAAAAAAAAATTCTCAATAAGGTCCAATTTGATTGAAATGGCAATAGACTCAGCCCAAAGAGTGGCATATGTATTTTTATAAGCAAGGATTAAATATAAAATGCTAGTTACCTATCCATAATACCAAGAAGCTGTTTCCTCACATCCTGGGCTCTTTTCAGAGTTCTGATTTGTACAAAGTTTTCATAACACCAAGCGTTGGAAAACTTGTTATTCCTCCAACTGTTATATACAGCCAAGAGCGTTAGATGGTCTCCTTCAGCCTGGTTGAATTTAGCTTTCTTTTGATCGGCTAGGGCTTGCTTATCCTTTGGGCGGTAAAATACATTCTGGACACTCAGCATTGATACAACAGTTAGGATTTCATCCGAACATTGCAGCGCAACGGACATGATGAGAATTTTAGAAAGATTTGGCTCCAGGGGAAATTCAGCCATCTGGAAAAGGAGTATAATAAAACAACTGAAGTTACTATGTACATATTTATATTACTAAGATTTAGGTTCTAGAAATTCTAAATTGGGCCATCAGGTAAAAGGGGTGAAATAAACAACATTTTACTTGTAAAAGGATAGTTAGATTGTTTCTGAGCTTTCTTGTTAATGTTACAAACAGCTTTACGGTGTCATCCGTGCATTATCTGCCCTGATGATAGACGCTACAAAGCTGTCCTAAACTATGACTCAAGAAGAAAGTGCTCACTCTCAACAATCCGAAAAAACTATGTATGTACTAACATAAGATTGAAAATCTAAAGGAATCCTGTTACAGTGAAACCCTCTTACGAAGTTTCATGGCTTAAGAAGTTTTGTTTTTTCGGACCCTCAGCCCAAAATTGACCCAATTTTTCCCACATATGTATAAGGTTTTCCTGCTTGAGAAGTTTAATTTTTCCGGTCCCTTGGAATACTTCTTAAGAGGGTTTCACTGTATATCATACATAATTTGATATAAAATTGAAAGCATGCAGAAAATAAATTAATGTTCATACCCTTCTTCCCAACCTGGTGAGCAAACCCTCAGAGTCGAGGGCGGAGAGGGAGTGAAGTTGTTCTAGGGCCATGATGAGAGACTCTACCGGAGGAGCGTCCATGAAGTCAAAATGCAAGAGATCATTAATTCCCATCGTTTTCAATTGTAAAACCTAAAAAATATAACAATTTAGTAATTAAAATCAAAAGGAAATACTTCCAGCTTTATGTGCATAGTGTATGTAAAAAGATGGCAGTATTTACAGTAGTAGCCAGATTGGTCCGCTGTATCTCGGGTACCGGAGTTGGTAACATTTCGTCTCTGTAGGCGCGCTCCGTGTAGAGACGGTAGGTCTTCCCTGGACCCGTCCTGCCGGCCCTTCCAGCTCTTTGTTTAGCAGCTGCCTGTGGAATGAAATATTCATTATACATTTTACTAAGTTATAAAACTGGATACTTAGTCAACAAATGAAACAATAATGGAAGACAACATTATCTAATTAATCATTTGTAGGTCTCACAGAAATCATTGTGTCTCCCTTACTATCATGGCTAGAAATATGATCTAAACCTGCGGTTGTTAACCTTTTTGAGGCTGCGTACCACTTTATTCTTACTACAAATCTGTTGTACCCCGTACCCTCATCTATTTTGTGTACATGTGTGATGAAAAACATGTTTTATTTGTAATTTTTTTTAAACTCTCATTATTATATGAATTTAACAATCACACAAATACAAATAAAATTAATGCAATTTTATACGACTTCGGGCATTTATAACCAGTTAAAACTACATAGGAAATTGAACAAAACACGATATTGCGTACCCCCAACTAAACCAGTGTGAAAGAGAAAACACCGTGCTTTATATAAAAATTTAAAATAATTAAAATGTGTACTTTTATGAAACCAAAGTTTCCGACCGCAATTTTAAAAATTTTGAGAATTTTTTATTAATTATTTTTACAAGAAAAGTGAGTTGACTATAACGTTTGTAATACAATTGCCTAATAAAATGTGTGTTTTTATTTATTTTCTTTATCAGTAATTTTAGTTTGAAAAACGTAAGGTGAGCCATTTTTTAAACTTTTTTATGTTTGCATTCAAAAATTTATATTTTGAAAATACATATTTATTTCGAATTATAAAATTCAAAAGCGTATTTCACCACCTTTTAAAAACAGTTTTTAGTTTTCAGAGGAAATATTTTGACCTTCCGACAAAATCCAGGTCCTGAGGGTTTAAATGACTATCAGACACTTTGCATGTAATAAAACAATATTTACCTGTGATATAGGCGTAACCACCAATGAGTCCATTCCAGTTTTAGAATTGTAAACTTTCTGTTTGACAAATCCAGGATCCACCACATAGTAGATACCATCTATAGTAAGAGATGTCTCGGCAATATTAGTGGCTATGACCACCTTACGGCTTCCCGGTGGGGCCGGCTCGAAGATTCGGGTCTGCATCTCGGAAGGAAGCGCAGAATACACAGGAAGGATAATAAGATCAGGGACATCAGGACCCAAGGATTTCATTCGTTCGTACAAAATTTCGCAGGCGGTGTCGATTTCTTCCTGACCAGTGAGGAAGAGTAGAATATCACCGGGAGGTTCTCGCAAGTGAATCTGCATCACAGTTATTAAGGAGGCATCCAAGTAATCTGTTTCCGGCTCTTTAGTGTACAACACTTCTACGGGGAATGTTCGTCCGGGAATAGTAAAGATCGGAGCTTCGAAGAAGTACTGCGAGAATTTGACAGCATCGAGTGTTGCAGACGTCACAATTAGTTTGAGTTCGGGTCTCCTTTGAACCGCTTGCTTCAACAAGCCAAACAACACGTCTGTGTGAATGGTTCTCTCGTGAGCTTCATCCAACATTATCACTGAGTAGCCCTTCAAATCTAAATCCATCAAACATTCCCTTAACAACATACCGTCTGTCATGTACCTGAAACAAATTACTCAAAATATATATCAGCAATCAAACTTTTTAACATTTTATTTACATAATGCCACTTAACCCCTAGGATACGACCAACTACAATAGCAGTGCAGTGAAATCATGACTACATCTACAAATGTACTGCAATATGTGGATATAGAGCTAGGTTTTAGAAATTTTTAACGCATTTTGTTACTGTCCATGAAAATTCGAAAGCAAAAAAGTTGATATTGTAGAAGCCTGTCAATTATTTCAAATATAATTTTCAATATTAAATTTGGTTTTCAAATATTTACAAAATACTACCCGTCTTCTAGAGGTTAAATAAAGAAATTGTTCCTCCCTACGTACCCTTTCCCATTCATCTCCGTTCCCCTTCCGCGGCTCCTTCCCCTTCCGTTCACACCCAACCTTCCCAGTCTTCCACCCCCGTCTCTCATGCCTTCCCCTGTCCCACGAACCCCCTTCCCACGTTCCCCTCCCTGCCACTAAACTACAAGAAGTACTTCTTCAAACTACTCATTACTCACCTATTGTAAAAAATTTTATACAAATTTCATAACACCAGAGTTACCATTATATATGGAAACCTTCATCGGCGTGCACACAACAAATCCTCAAAGTTTCATCGCAATTGGATGAACAGTAAAGGAAATAATTTAATAATGCCAGAGCTCACCATTATAATTAGAAATCTTTGCGGGCGTGCATGCAACAAATCACCAGTTTCATCGTAATTGTATGAATGGTATGGGAATGCAATGCATAACTAAGAAACATTCATTTTTATATATAAATATACAGCACACTTTCCCCTCCCGTGTTCCCCTTCCCCCTCCCGCGTTTCCCTTCCCCCCTCTCTGTACTTCTTTCACCTTCCTTCCTCCCTCATCCCCCCTTCTGCGAACCCCCCTTCTTTGTTCTCCTCCCCCATCCTGGATTCCCCTCCCCCAACTCACCAAAGTTTCATAGCAATCGAGTGATTAATATAGGAAATAATTTAATAATGCCAGAGCTCACTATTATATATAGAAACCGTAGGGCATGTGCACACTAAATCACCAAAGTTTCATCGCAATCGGATGAATGGTTTAGGAATGGATATGGGACAAACAAAGAAACATTAATTTTTATATATTAAGATTATAAATTATAGAAAACTATATTTTAAAACTTACTTAATCACAGTTTCAGGACTTGTACAGTCTTCAAAACGAATAGTGTATCCAACTTCTTGTCCTAATCTACAACCAAATTCTTCTGCCACTCGTTTGGCAACTGACATTGCCGCCACCCTACGGGGCTGGGTGCAGCCTATCTTGCCTCTCGCTGTGAAGCCAAATTCTGCCAGATATTGGGTGATTTGGGTTGTTTTTCCCGAACCTGTTTCTCCAATTACAATCAGGATTTGATTATCAGAAACTGCCTAAAAATAATATAGCAGTGATATGTATTAATAAATGAACTCATATTAGAAACATACATAGTGGGTAAGTACATAAATATTCTCTTAAGATTGAAGACGTATATTATAATATTTAGTTAAATGAAACTCACCTTTGTTAGCTCATCTTTGAGTTTGTAAATAGGAAGAGATTGGCGCTGTTCTAGTATGGTGAGATTTGTTTTCTTTCCAAATGAGGACTTTTTGCCACCAATAACGTGTTTCTTCCACTCCGGCAAGTCTTGCGCAGACATCCCTAGACCCCTCATGTTGGCCGCAAGTGCCCGACCGTCAGCTTCAGGAAGTGGGTCTATCCAGTTCTTGTTGAGGCCAGTGGGCAAGGCTTCCATTTCTTGCTCTCTTTGCAACATTTTCACTTCTCTCCTTTCCTTGGCGAGAGCAGACTGCATCATGGCAGCTTGAGCGAGAGAACCATCGGGATTTTTGACAATTCTTACGGGTGAGAGATCGTGGAGAGCCCTACCGTGGCCCTGTAAGAATGGCGGCTCATCTTCTACTATTTCTATTTCAATGTCAGCCTCTCCGTCTTCATCCTTGGGCAGAAGGCCTGTTTCTTCGTCAAAATCAGGAAGCTCACTTTTATCAACAACACCTGAAGATATCATTTGTTTGATTTCCCACCTCTCCGGACTTGATATTCTAGTGACACGTTTCCTACTAGAATCATCGTCTGCGTCTATAGCTGTGGGTAACCCGTGCAGAACAGAGGGACCGGATGGCCGATCAGGATTACGTCCATCTGGTTCAGGCTAAAAGATAAACAAATTATTCATTTTTAAAGTATTGGTTACAGGTGGTTATAATAATAATCAATTTTATAACAAGGGATTAATGTTGAGAGATTAATTAAACATAAATAATACCTTCAAGTGATCGTGGGACGTTGGATTCAAATCTTTCCCAGTTTCCTGACAAACATCTTTCATCGACAAAGAAACTTTTTGACCTGCAAATGATATTATTTTCACCTGAAAAACAAAACGAAGCACAATTAATAATTAGAATTATATAATATAATTTTTATAATACTGTAATAACTACTTAATAACAAAGCAATTACATGATAAAAAATAAAGTTATAATCTATTTCGTTTTGTGGATTAACTGGTTTTATGCCTGATAGATAATTACTTATAGAATATAACTTACTGCCAAAAGAGAAAGGAGACTTCATATATCATTACACATATTCGACACTAAACCAGTTTGCCAATAGGTTCATTAAACTAAATGTTTAAAAAAAATAGATAAACTCACACCATAGAAACTTTACTCAAAATACCTTGACTTTCTCTCCTCGGCTGACCACATCGGATACATTGGTGACTCGGCCCTCCGCCCGTAGCTGGGAGATGTGCACCAGCCCCTCCCAGCGCTTCTTCACACCCTCAATTTGGACAAAACAGCCAAACGGGACAATGTTTGCTACTTTGGCGGAGTAAATCTAAATGAAAAAAAAATACAATTACATATTGCTTTAATGTATTTACTTTTATAATGTTGACAAATGCAAAAGGTTTTAATGGGAAATACAACTTAATACAAGAGGCCAAAAATAAAGTCAACTTTTTTTTAGCTTTACACAGGGATTTTTAACCTGCCCAGGAGTATGACCGTACAAGTGTGGTGAAAAAAAAATAGTTCGTAATGACCATACATGTACGTTAGCGCCTAAAAATTAATTATTACTGGATTTCTTCTAGAAAAACCATATGTTACCGACATCTCTGTTCAATTTGTCATAACTTGTCAAAAATTTTTGCGATATAGTTATTATACCTAAATATTATATTTAAATATTCTGTGAGGTTACCGTTCGGCCATCGGTAATATTAAACATTTTTATGGCAAGTGGCGCACTACGTTTCCTTTGAAAAAGATTATGTTTTTATGTGTTTTACGCTATGGCTTATTCGTTTAAATATGCAGTATTTGAATATGCATATTAATATAAAAAAATAAAAGATGATGGGCTGCTACGCAACAAAGTAAATACGCAAATTAAGCTGATTATAATGCTTATTTTAGTAGAGGAGGAAGAATAAATTAATGAGATGAAAATAAATAAACTATGGACACTAACTAACTAACTATAAATTGTATAAATTCGCCTGGACCCGTGGAGGGCAAGTGTACGTCCGTAAAGATATTGGGACACCAGTCATTATTATCAATGACAAAAACAAACACATCTTATCTCCTACACTCAATAACTTGTAAAAAAACTGTAACTATTGTACTTATGTTAATAATATATTTTTTATTTTACTCAAAGCTCATTAACATCACCATTTTAACTATTAATCTCAACCTATTATATGAACCAGAAGGGCACAGGTATTTGGTTATAGGGGAATTTAAATTATTTAATTTGTATTTTTCTAGTTTTCTTTTATCTCTTTACCCAAACACTACATTTAGTTTTAGCATTAATAAATATAAATCTTGTACTATCTATCTTCAATTCATAGTTACACTATATGCCTGTTATAATTATGTAAAATACTTACAACAACTAAAACCCTATAGCACTTGTGTACTTTACATGCTTACGCTAATGTTTTATATTCTCTATATACTTATGTTTTATACTCTTTATATATTTATGTTTTATATTCTCTATATACTTATGTTTTATACTCTTTATATCTTTATGTTTAATACTCTTTATATGCTTATGCTTTATATGCTCGTGATATATACTCGCCACAACCATATGCATGCATTGTATACTTATGCCTACATTGTACATACTTTATATGCTTATGTTAAATATCCGCAACAACCAAATCCATATATCACTGGTATACTTCATATGCTTATGTTTTATTTTCTTTATATGCTTGTGTTTTATAATCTTTTTAAACTCATGTTTTATTTTCTTTTTATGCTTATATTTTATATTCTTTATATGCTTATGTTATATATATTTTATACGCTTATGTTATACATTCGCTGCAATTATACGTACACTTTATACTATGCTTATATTATAAATATTTTATACGGTTATGTTAAATATTCGCAAGAACTAAATCCTTACACCACTTATACCTATGATTATGTTATATATACTATACTATATGTTTATATTATAAATTCCCAACAACAAAATCCTTATATCACAAAGCTAACACTATATACTTTATATGCTTGTGCTTATGTTCTGTACTCTTTATGTGCTATTCTATATCCTCTTTATATGCTTATGTTTTATAAAATTTTAAATGTTAGTTTCAACCTATTATTTAAACATGCAGAACCCCTCAGTCTTATTTTA
This sequence comes from Limnephilus lunatus, assembly GCA_917563855.2. Taxonomy (NCBI): domain Eukaryota; kingdom Metazoa; phylum Arthropoda; class Insecta; order Trichoptera; family Limnephilidae; genus Limnephilus; species Limnephilus lunatus. The sequence continues at coordinate 67,417,647 of OU830598.1, read as the reverse complement.
ACCGATGTGACTAAACCGTTTATACATTTTATACAAGTAACTCTGTTTTCATTACAAACAATATCAATGGTAGAAATACCTGAACAAAATTTCGCGCAAAGCATCTTTGGTTTCTCACGAGAAAAGCTACACGTGAAAACTGGTTTAAGTTCGCCTAGACAAAGGGAAGAAATATATATGTCCGCAAAGATAACGGGACACCTGCTATTATTATTAACGATACAAACAAAAACATTTTGTCCCCCTCAATCAATAACAAATAAACAAAGCTCTTTTAGATATACTTACTCTCATACGTTTATACTTTTTCACACAAATCTATATATAAAACACAGAATCAAGGAGTATATGTTGTGTCTCAACATGCTCATGCCTTATATTATTTATATGCCTTTGTTATGTATTCGCAGCAAATATATATATTCTGTGTATACTTACGATTATATTATATATACTTTATATGCCTATGTAAAATATTCGCAACAATCAAAGCCTTATATTGCTTGTATACTTAATATGTTTATGTTTTCGTTTCATATTCTCTATATGCTTAAGTTTTATAATCTTTATAAGCTCATGCTTTACTTTCTTAATATGATTATACTTTTTATTCTTTATATGCCTAGGTCTTATATTCGCGAGAATATATGTAGGTATACTTTATATACCTATTCTTATGCTGTATTTACTTTATATGCTTATGTAAAATATTCGCAGCAACCAAACCCCAATATCACTTGTATACCTTATATGCTAATGCTTCTGTTTAACATTCTTTATAAGCTTATGTTTTATATTCTTTATATGATAATGTCTTATATTAGCTACATGCCTAAATTCTACATCCTTTTTATGTTTATGTTATATATTATTAATACACTTATGCTATATATTCCCAACAACTCTTATATAAGATACACGTTTTCAAAGTCCGATGAATAATATTATTACGGATGAACTAGATAGCACTTATAATATAGCAGAAAAAGTATGTAATAATGTCGATGAATGTAACCTTCTGTTCAAAAAAAAGACAAACTCATTAGTCATTATGCACTTAAATATAAGAAGTATTTACAAAAACATAAATGAATTATTATGTACTCTTAGTCTCTTAAAAACTGAACTCGACTGTATTGTTTTGACTGAAGCCCACCTTAATACAGTAAATATAGATAATATACCACAATTACCAAACTTTACATGTATTCCCACGAAAACACACATTAACAAGAATAGTGGCCTAGTTATTTACGTTAACCAAAAACATCAAGATATATCTTATAAAGAAATAAACATGACTCTCACGAACTGCATAGCATTACAATTAAAAGTAAATAATCAGATTTATCAAGTTATTGCTGTATACCGAACCCACGGTTCAAAAACTCAACAATTTATAGAGAACCTCAAAGATGTAATTAACAAAAACAAATGTCAAAATACTATAGTGACGGGTGACTTCAATATAAATATAGGTCATAATTCAAACAGCGTCGAAAAAAATGATCTACTTAATACGATGGCTGAACTGAACTTCATTTCATGTATAAACGATTACACTAGAGTTGTGCCCCGACAAAACCCATCATGTATTGATCACATTTGGACTAAGGCTGACACAACTACACAATTAACACCTGTCATTTGGAAAACAAACATTACTGATCACTACACGTGTTTCTTAATTCTTGATTTAAAAAAAGAAATGGCCTTTTCCAAAACCACATTACAACAGTATAACATAAAAACCTTAAACATACAACTTCTTGAACAAAAATTGAAATTGGAAAAATGGGAAGAGACACTAAACACTGAAGATGCCGAAAAATCTTCAATTTTATTCGAAAAAACACTTCGCGGACACATAATAAACGCAACTAAACATAAAAACGTCAAACTAAAATCAAAACATAGAAAAATTAAGCCCTGGATCACCCATGGAATAGTTACCTCAATTAGGAATAAAGAAAAACTGTTTTATCAAACCCGAAAACAACCTAATGACTTAACTTTATTACAATCATATAAAAAATACAGAAACAATCTTACAAATTTGATTAAAACAAAAGAAAATTACTTCAAGGTAAAAATTGAAGATAGTGGTAAAGATAACAAAAAAGTTTGGGCTACAATTAATAACATTATTGGCAACGGTAATAAAAATAAACAAATAAATAAAATAACTTATGACAACGAAACAATGGACTCAATAAAAGAACCAACTAAAATTGCAAACATTTTCAATAACTACTTCGCTAAAGTCGGAGAGAATCTAGCCAAAAAAATCGACTCTTTCCTATCTAAAAATACTTCCAATACATCCACACAAACTTGCCAAAATACTTTCGAAAAGTTTGAAACATGCACCCAAATAGAAATAATTATAATGAACCTACGAGTTTCCGCGAGCCCTGGTTTTGATAATATCACAGTAAATGTATTAAAACAAATGAGACAATTAATATCAAAACCAATTGCACATATCATTAATAACAGCATACAACAAGGAATTTACCCAAAAATATATAAAAATACAATAATAACCCCAATTTTCAAATCAGGAAATACATCTGACATCTCAAACTACCGTCCTATATCTATTATATCTAACGTAGCAAAAATATTTGAAAAAGTCGTAAAGTCACAATTAACTAAACATATCACTTCAAATGAAATTATTAATGATAACCAATTCGGCTTCAGAGAAAATTTAGGTACGCAAGATGCAATTGCAAAAATAACCTCTATAATCTATAAAGCTCTTGACTCGGGAAATAAATGTTTAAGTATATTCATCGATCTAAGGAAAGCATTTGACAGTATAAGCCACAGGAAGCTAATCAAAAAATTAGAAAAAATTGGAATCCAAGGAACAGTTAAAGAATGGTTTATAAGTTATCTTCATAAAAGACATCAACACGTAAAAATTAACAATATATTGAGTGAACCCACCTATTCTGAATTTGGAATTCCTCAAGGGACAGTTCTAGTTCCAATACTGTTTATCATTTACGTGAATGAAATGCTTACAGTACCAAAAATGGGAAAAATCATATCTTTCGCCGACGACACAGTTTTAATCATAGAAAAAAAAACTTGGGAAGAAGCCTATCAAACTGCGAATGTAGAAATAAACAACCTAAAACAATGGTTGGATGACAACTACCTTTCCTTAAACTCTGACAAAACCTATTTTATGACTTTTACATTATCAGACAAATTCCATCCAACAATAAATTCCAATATTACTATTCATAACTCTTGTAATAATTATACTGACAACTGCAATTCACCTAAATGCTCAAAAATCTCAAAAAAAAGTAATATTAAATATTTAGGCATAATTATAGATCAACATGTTAAATGGACAGAAAATATTGCACAAACTGTAAACAGAATACGTAAACTTTATTACGTATTCCTCAAACTAAGAAATATTCTACAAAAATCTATGCTACTAAAGGTTTACTATGCATTAGCCCAATCAATTCTACAATACGGAATAATAGGCTGGGGAGGAGCGTATAAAACCAACTTAACTCCACTTGAAATAGTACATAGAAGACTCATCAAAATTATTCTAAAGAAAAAATTAGACTATTCAACCCAAAAATTATTCAATGAATTCAAAGTATTACCACTAAATAAAATTTATCAAAAAAATGCATTACTTCAAATCCACAAAGATAAACTAACAACAAAGTCATTTAGCACCAGGCCGAGAACCTTAGGACAAATAATAATCCCTAAACTTAATACAACAACAGCCCAACATCATTACACATACTCAGCCATAAAATGCTTTAACGAACTCCCCAAAGAAATACAATCCGAAAGGAATTATGAAATTTTTAAACAAAAACTTAAAAGACATTTTACTATTTATTAGATATAGGTATGTGTTACGATGTGCCAACTTATATTTCCATTCTGAACAAAAAAAATGTCAACTTATTTTTTCTCTATGTATGAAAATTCACATTATGTTTATGTAAAAAAAAAAATGCCAACTCATATTTTCATTGTAAAAAAATTTTCCATTTTGCACAAAAAAAAAAATTATTTCAAAATTATTATTCAACTAATTATTCATTGTATGTATTAAAAAAGTAGTTCTACATACATCCAAATTGTAACAACTGTCAAATATGTATAGTACTGTCAATCTGATAGTGCTCCCTCCCTAAACACGAGAATTTCTCAATTAGGGAGGTATTGTTACCACCAATATTGTATATTATATATATTTTGTTTAATTGTATATTATATGTATTGGTTAATAAAAAAAACTAACCATCACGCCGTTTCCCGCAGGGGTAGGCAGAGAGGACGGACCGCCAAACAACTCGGTCTTGGCACACACTCCTTGCCTCGTTCACATTCATACACCGTCTCATACATGCTCTTCTATTATTCTGACTCCTGACATGGCCCGACTCAAGTATCTGATTCACTTGGTTGTGCCATGTCTTTCTCGGGCGTCCCCGACTTCTTCTACCATTCACATTTGCGTCATATATTCTCCTTACACTTCTTTCCTCGTTCATTCTCTCTACATGCCCGAACCATCGGAGCGTTCTCTGATGAACTCTGCTAAAAGGACGGTGCACAGGGACGCGTGGTGGGGGTCGCTACTCGCCCATAAAAAAGAAACAAATTGGATTGACTCTACTAAAGAGCTGACTAAACTACTCTACTAAAATTGTGGTGTTCAGTTACTTCTCGCTACTCGACTTAACTACTCTCCCAGTGCGAACGGCTCTTAACGAATAGTATCTTCTAGAAATATCTTTTACAATTTACTAAATTACCTTTCCTGGTTCTGGATCATCTTTCATTTCAGAGTTATTGGGACCTCTCTGATTAAATCTTTTTGGGGAATCATCAATTCTATTCCTACCCCCATTTTCCCTGAAGCCTCCTCTTCTTTCATTGGATTTGGACCTCGATCGCTTTCTATCTTGTGCCTTCGATTGTTTTCTGTCTTTGGACCTTGACCGTGACCTCCTGCGATCGAATGATCGAGATCGGGACCTTTTCCTGTCCCGTGATCTCGACCTGCGTTTATCTTTGTAATAAGATTTGTGGCCACGAGAAGAATTTTTATCTCTGGATCTTGAACGAATCTTTCGATCTCTACTTCTGCTACGTTGTTCTCTCTTGGGACTTCTGCTGCGTTGGTCCCTTTTAGGACTTCTATTACGGTGCTCTCGTTTTGGACTTCTACTTCGGCTTTTTTTATCTTTCGTAATGACAGATTTACTGTATTTTTGAGTGTCAGATTTAAACTTAGAGGAGCTGGACTTAGGTTCAACTTCTTCAGTAATTCTTTCCAGTTTTGAAGGTATTTTCTGACTAGTTGAGGGAGCTAATGCCTCCAGTGCAGCCATAGCATCATCCACCACTGTGTCACCCTTCTTACGTGAATCAGGTCTAACATTATCAGATTCGTTTTTGAAAACTTTCGAACTCGTCATTCTTTTATTTTTAGGGGTGGGCTCCTCCTCTTCATCGCTTGACGGTGGTTCACTTAGAGGCATTGGTTTATCATTCGGTATGGCCAAACCTGGAAACTTGACTGCCATCATGTCGGGCTGATTGGTATTATTTGATCCACCATCTTTTATAATGTTTTTTGGAGGTCTCATATGCTGAATAATTCTTAATAAATTTGCCACAAATGAGTCTGAAAAATTGGCACCATTTTCAGATAAAACTTTTTTAAATGTCTCTAGTGTATTATGGTTTTCCGATAAATCGATTATAAATTCAGCTGAGATATGTAAAAAAAAAAAAACACAAAATATGATTATTAGAGAGTGAAAGTAAAAAAAAACACAATATTTTATTGGGTAATTCTTCGGAACAAACGTCAACGGTTAATACGGAATATTTATTTCATAACAATCAATCATAATTACACAAACCCGCTAGAATAAACCCTGCCTTGCCCTCAAACCATTCAAAACCTGGGATGTTTTTTAAAATTATGATGACTTGAAGCTAAGGTTTTATAAAAAAAAAGTGCGTATTAACTGTTGACGTTTGTTCCGAATATTTACCTTTTATTGTCTGTTATTTTAAAAGCTTACCTAAATCTTTGTCATTTATACCGTGATGGTTGTCCAACTCCGTACATATTTTGGAAACCAAGGAAAGGTGTTCCAAACGTAGAACTTCATCCATTTTATAGTTATGTCGCGTATGCTTAGTCCCAAGTCTTTTGACAAAATATCCACATGGCAATTTACTAATATAAATATCAATTCAGAATCCTATCACTTATTCAGTTTTGTTTTAATAATAGTGAACGTTCAGCAAACGTTTTTATCTTATTTTGATAGAAATCTGAAATGGTAGCGAAACCATTGACAATTTGACAAATTTTGAAGTTTGAAGGATAAACTCCATAGAAAATGTCAACACCATAGATATATATATATATATACATCTATGGTCAACGTCAACACAGTTGATTTATGACTATTTATGATGCTAGGTCCACACCGAAGCCAACCTTCCAACTCCGAACTTAGTTCGGAGTTGGAAAGTTGGCCGATCGTGTGGTGGCTGCGGCCAACCCTCCAACCCCGAATTCCGAACTCCAAAATGGTGGACATGGAACAGCTGTAGCTACGTTGTATCTTATCAGGTTGCCTATAATTATTACGTACGTATTATTATGTACTTATATAAATACACGAAATGTTTTCAAACAATTGTTATACCACTCTCCGTAATAATAATAGTACGTGGCACGCGCGTCTTTATCGTCTGCCGTTCGCAAACGGATGTGTGGATAGCTGCGACAGGCTGGATCGTGTGAGTTGGCCGTCGGGATCGCCTCGAAGGCGATCCCGGGCCAACTCGAACTCCAACCTTCCAACTCGAACTTCCAACGCACGAACACCCCTCCACACGATCGTTCAAACGTTTGAAGTTGGAACGTTGGCCGCAGTGTGGGCTTACCATAACAGTTGCATGTTGCATTCGGGTTTGAACTTTGAACAGTGCCATAACAATATCAACGAAATGGCTCGAAACATTAGCACCTCCCACAGGCACATTTCGGATCGATAGAGTCCCGCGCCACTTTAGGCCGCCGCGCAGAAAAGTTTCACAATGAACTGCGCTGTAAGCCGTTACCTTACCATTGGTCTTTACTTTTCTGCGCGGTGGCCTGAAGTGGCGCGGGGCTCGGTCGCTCCGAAGTGTGCGTGTGGGGGGCGCTATTGCAGTTTTTTTTTTTACATTCGCTCCACACAAGAGGCTCTGAGGAAAATAATTCCCCTCAGGGCCTTTGTCATCTTTGGGGATGCTGTGTGGATGTTTTTTTAGGAAAGGAAGGAGAGAAAGTTCTGGGAAGGAAAAGGGTATTAGGGGTGGGTAGGAATCTGAGGTCAGTGTGTCCAGGAGTGGCGGACGCATGAATCTATCTCTCCCACTGCGGTGCACGGCGATGTTCCAAGAGAGAACGGTTGGAGAATTCAAAGAGACTCCCTCAACCATTCTCTCTCGATCCGGCCTGCCGCTGGTGGGGAGACGCATCCGAGACGCATCCGGAGAAGACCCGGACATACCTCACCCCATGAACCCGGGCACCCCCGTTAAGTCACCAAACGTAGCGAACCATTTGGGGTGACCTGACTGGTGTTGGTTATCCAATAAATGGTTCCCGGGGCGGCGGTACCCATACCCGCCTCCCAAATTGGAAAGACCAAATCTTTTCAACAAGAAAATTAAATGTATGAAGAAGTGTGTGGACCCTCCTGTAGATAAATATTCAATCGACATCTTTTAGGTGAATGAGGTATTTTTCAGTCCCGTTCATAGGCAACAAAACAACTTCTGTGCATGACCGAGCGACTAGTGAGTAGTGAGCGAACTCCGCGAACAGCGGCGAACAGGCGAACCAATCTTTATGAGCTACAGGTTGTCTCGCTCATGTGTCGCTAGCTTCTAGCTTTTGATTTGTTTACTTCGTACGTCACCTGAGATTCAGGTGCGTGAAAGATAATATAGGTAAAATTGTTCGCGAGATAGAGATAGACAATAATAACAGTAGTGTTGTAAGTGAAAGCAGAATGATCGCGTGCGATGTGGCATGTGGAGAACCTGCAAAAGTGTGATAAAATAAAGATTTGAAAGCAATAAAATATTGTATCGCAAATTCATTTTATTTATTATAACCGATAGTAGTATAACTTGTGATAATCAAAGCAAAGTTTTATTATTGCGGGTGTCAACCTGTAACTGAGCCGATACTACATCTTTTGAAATGTTATGATACGACAGGATGATTTATTCTTCCGCTATTCAGCACGATTCGCCATTCATTTTATGAATATTTTCTATTCAAGTTGGTAAATAATAGATATTTGTCAAAATGCATGAACTTTTTACACAAGTTCTGGGGAACCGGGACTTATCCCGGGCTGGAGACATGTTTTCGGTATCAGATTCCTCGATAGTAAATGATCTAACTGAAGTGGTAAGTACTCACTGTCATTATTTATTAGATCATTTGTCGCGAAGGTGCACTGACACCAATTGACACCTGTATTTTTACTATTTTATTCAGGATTTCCCATGACATGTAGCATTCAGAAAAACGCAAACATTAAATTATTTTTTAAAAATTGATTTAACTATCAATGGGCATCTCTTTTATTAATTAACAATTATCCATTGATAAAGAGTGTTTTAAGTTTTATATAGTATTTTTTAAATTACTCAAGCCATCAAAATGAATGTCAAAGTCAATTATTTGTACCTACTGCACAATAATGCCTACTTATTGATTAGATAAAACTTTTGCGTTTGCTGAATAAGCCTACTGATTACTGATAAAGATACAAGATATCACACTCCGTAAACAATGTGATTTGATCTGAATCAAACTACAGCAACTATATACTTAAATATTTTTAAATGCGCCACTTAAATCTAAAATCAAGAATAATATTTCTTTCTAGAACGAGTATTCAATTCAATATTTTTAAAGATTTGCACGTGGGTCTATTTAATCTCTGATGATGATGCATAAATGTCTTTTCAAGAATAGTAATGAGTGAACCTCGTTATTGATGGAAGTTTTAAGAAGGAGGAAGACAAAAAAGAGAGCAATTTTTATTTTAAATCACTACAGCTGCGCTGTTGAACATAAGAACAACTCATTAAAAGGCCTCAGAGCTCAAATGGAACATGTCAACCATATACAAATTTAGGGTATGCATTTGGCCGGTCTGGCTGTACATCAATGCCAAAACTATCAATTTTTAACTGTAACCAATATTTTGAAACTTACACTTGTACAAAATCGTTGACAATGTGTTGTTGCTTTTCTTTGTAGATAAACCAGATAACAGACATAGCTTCACAACCCGATTACTGCCAGAATGACAATAACCAGTCTGTTGTGGAAATATGTGTCACGAGAGTTACTTCCTGCATCCGGGAGACAGGCAGCGTGGAGAAGCATTGCACCGCGCTGGTGGCTCTGCTGGAGTCCTGTTTGCACCACAACCTGCAGCCAGAGCACAAGGATGAAGATCCCCCTCATGCTAAAATAGCCGCTGACGTTATCTCCTGCATATTCCTGGTAAAAATATTAATTCCTCGCTAATTGATTTTTATATTGATTTTAACATGGTGTAAGTCCACCATTCAGAATTGAAACGTTGCTTGAAACGGCATTAGCCGGGTTTGGTGACCAGATCTGAATAGCCAGGTACTTCCCCACCTTCCTCTTCCCTATCTCCTTCCCCTCCCCACTACCCTCAGCCTCACAACATACCCCAATTGGGGATGTCATAGTCTCACTGGCTTCAGACGGGAGCAGTTGGGACTCTTGTGAGGTATTCATGTAAAAAAAAAAAAAACATATTTGTGGAAAACTTCCTCGATCCTCAAAATTTTCCTCAGGAGACCCTGAGGAAAAAAAATACCTCAGGGCCGATTTCACCTTTGGGGATTCTTGGTGGAGGGTACTTTTTAGGGAAAGGAAGAAGAGGAAGTTGTGGGAAGGAAAAAGGTATGAGGGGTGGATAGGAATCTGGGGGTCAAAGAATAACGAACATATGAATCCATCCCTCCCACTGCAGTGCAAGTCGATGGGTCGAAGTAGTCCGACTGGAGAGGTCTAGGTTGGATCTTCCTCAAACAGTCTCTCCCTATCTGGCCTGCCACGCAGTAGGTGGGCAGACGCATTTACCGCCTAGGCCTAGACAAACCTCACCCCATGAACCTGGGCACCCCTGCTTAATTATTTTTGTTTTTTTTATTTTTCGGTGCTTTTTCTTTATTTTATTTTATGATGTATTGTTATAACATAGTTCGAGGGCTGTCCGTAAAATAAGGTCTCCAAGGTGCTGCAGTCGTGAGGCACAATTTTACGTGAGATCCGGGAAAACTGGCATGTAACCTGGTTTCCCTACGCCAAATCCCCACAAAGCTGTACTCTCTGCGACACTTAGTCTCGGCATGGCAACCATTCTCAATGAAGCTTCCGCTCGCCGCACCTGCCAGGTGTGAATTACGCTCTATAATTAGATTTTTGTGCGAAGAACAAAATCCCGGTAGAAATTCATTCTCAGCTATTTGAAGTATATGGAAAACAGTGTATGAGTGCGCAAATGATGTAGAGAATTTTAAAGCGTGCCGGACGGCCATCGGTTTCAGATGAAAAATTTGCCAAAGTGATAAAAACAATGATTCAAAATCTACGGGTGCGGGTTCGGGAGCTCTGTGATATGATCCCTGATGTCAGTAAGACCACTATTGACAAGATTTTGACAAAAAATTTGAGAGACCACAAAGTCTACCCAAGGTGGGTCCCAAAATGCTCACCGAAGATCACAAGGAACAACAGGTTGAAGCAGCCCGCAGATTCCTCGAGTGATACGACATCGATGGCGAAGAATTCTTGAACTCAATGGGACTGGGGATGAGACCTGGGTACACTACACAACCCCAGAGACAAAGGAACAATCCCAATCCAATCCTTCAGATTTTCCGAAACAAAGTTTAAAAACGAATTACAGAGCGTAACTCACACCTGGCGGGTGCGGCAAGTGAAAGCTCCATCGCTAATGGTTGTCACGCCGAGACTAAGCATCCCAGAGGGTGCAACATGATGGGGATTTGACAAGGGGAAACCAGGCTACACGCCAGTTTTGCAGGATTGCAAGTAAAATCATTCCTCGCGACCACAACGCCTTGGAGACCTTATTTTACGGACAGCCCTCGTACTTTGTTGACTTGTGTAATTGTGCACTCTGCATGAATTTTAGCTAAGCCTTGCCTTATTTTGTAGGCATCCGACAACCAGAACTACAGCAAAAAGGCGGTTATGGAAGCGGCGTTACCCGTGGCCGTGAAGTTTCTTCACAAGGGCAACAAGGAGCTCTCGCGCAATATGGCACGCTACCTCTCCCTCGCCGCCATACACCACGCCTCGCTGCTGCAGCCACACGTGCAGCAGATCATGGACTCCATCATCTCAGGTAAACACCATGGACTCTCCATCATATCAGGTATACATCATGAACTATGTCATTTCACATACCCAGACACCCACAAAAGTTATGTTTTTGCGCGTATTATTATAAACATTTCACACTTATTAATACACAACATAACTCCGGTGTGAGGAGCTGTTTTATATTCTATAAAACAGCTCCTCACACCGGAGTTATGTTGTGTATTAATAAGTGTGAAATGTTTATAATAATACGCGCAAAAACATAACTTTTGTGAGTGGGTTATATTCTATAAAACAGCATATGTGAAAAAAAAGTGTTTATCTAAAACTGAGATATTCATTGTTAACCTCTTATGTGCCTTAAGCGTGTTTACACGCTCTAAGATGCCGTGCTCAGGAGGCCGACCATACAAAATTAGCGTGTTAACACGTTCTTCTAAATGACGATTTTTCCTGTCAAACTCAACTATTTAGAAAAATCGAAAAGCTACACAAACGATATACAATGTACAATATACAATGAATTTGGTAAGTGTTCAATATATATTTTTAATATATTTCAGAAAAAGATTTTTTTATTAATTTGTTCCACACCAAATACCTTACGGCATTTAAAAGGTTAAACGTTTCAACTGTAATGAGCACATCGTCACCATTCAGGCAAAAGTCATCCAACCATAACACACATTTTTGAGATACTGCAAAATTGAAAGCTAAAATATGTTATATAACCTTTAAATTATGGTTTTAAAGTTTATGTAATTAAAATTTCAAAGTTTTAATACCTGTATAATAATAGAAAAATTTAAAGCATTTAAAGATTATTTTTCTAACATTCAAATTCACATATCTCAAAACTGATTGGTGACTTTTGTCTGATCGGAGACGATAAACACATTGAAAAAATTGTATGGTATTTCAATTAATAGAAAGTTAAAGTATGTACTTAAATACTTTAATCAATTTATTAATTTTTTATTACAATAAACGCAAAAGAAAAAATGTGTGATACCATTTTTCCTTAACTAACATAACTTGCGATTTCTTAAAGTTGTTGTTTATACTCGAATGGCGGTTAAACGACATTATATTTAAATGGACTGTAAATTAAATTAAAGATAATTAAAGATTCTGCCTGTACAGTGCATTTACAGCAGCATCGCGTTCATTGGTCAAATCATTGCACATATAGTTTCGTATCGGTGATCGATGAACCGGTGGATGCCATTTTTAGCCATAAGTTGTTGTTGTCTGTAGTTGAAATAAGATTGTATAAACGTTTTATAAATTTGTACAGCGCCCTTGAGGTGATTTTTCACAAAAACAGTTGCGTTTCCATAAAATCAGTTTATTCAGTGTCAGTTTCACTGCTGATTATTTTCAGGATCATTTTCATTAGTGATTGAATAAAAATTCAATACATTTTTCAGCCAATCAGCAATCAGCACTTTTCGCTTCACAGAAAATTCCAAAGTGACAAATATTCCAAACTGTGTGCGCGAAGCTACCAGCTGTCGCTCTAAGTCTTGTACTGCCATTTGTTGAGATTTAAAAACAATTTCTGATGTGAACATATATGGATATAAGGCGTATAATTTGAATGGATTTGCACAAAAACAAATTTTTTTCGATGACGCTGCTTTTTCGCATAAGGGCTCAATTATCCAAATGATTTAATTTTCAGATTTTGAAAAAGGGTAACTTTGTTTTACACATTTTAGGAAACAGTTCCCACTTTCGTTTAAAAATTAAATCGGTCGACAAAAAACCGGGATCAGTAATGCAGAAGTTTTGACAAGATTTACCAATTTTTCAAGAAACTTGACTTCGTTAAATTTAAAATGACATGTTATTTTTTTTTACTGAAATAATGTAATCTTTGCAGGAAATTACCCCCTTTGCCGAGTGTTATCGCAGCTGTACGAGGTGTCTCCGGGCCCTCTGAATGGCCACGCCATGGCTCTAGTGTCGCTGCTACCGCACACAGACCAGCAAGAGAAACTGGCCCTCCTCGTACTGTTTGAGCTAATGGCCAAGAATGACCCATCGGTTCTGGAGGCCAGTATTTCTCAGCTGCTCGCGTACCTCTGCCCCAACACGGCCAATAACAACGTGTCAGGATGTGTGTGCGTGGGGGTGCTGAAGGTGGTGCTGTGCGTGTCTCAGAGGAAGCCCACGCTGCTGGTGGAGCACCTGGCCACGTTGCACCGGGCAGCCACTCCGCCGCACGCCACGCCACATCATGTCATCCTGATAGCGCAGATCTTGGCTCAAGTCGGAAAATTAAATAAGGTACCGTTTTCATGGTAGTTAACTGTAAATAAGAAGATTTATGTGTTGAAGCAATAAAAACCTAAACTTTGAACTCGCTCGAGTTTTCACCCAGCTTTCAATCTGGAATTTAAACTTAATTTAAGTATTTTCAGCTCACAACTTAATTTCTACTATGGGCTATGGAGCTTTGAAATATCCCTTTAACTTTTAAAAAATAAGATGCCCCAGAGCCTGGCAATAACTAGTATGTAATATGTCAACGATTGGCATGTTATTCCGTCAATGTGACCAAAAGTGATATTTTAATGCCATTCAATTTGTAATAATTTTCTCCGAGAGTGCTCATTCACAGAATGCCCTGTATTTGTTGAAATATTCGTTTTTTGGGACAATATATGTAACACTGCTTCCAATGCTAATACCATGTACGAATCTTGTTTTTTCTCTCTCGGTTTATGCAGCATTGTATGTCGAAAGATGGTATTAATTTTGTGGTAAACTATGGTTCTTCCAACGCTCTTGATTATCATTTTTGTTAATATAATTGATATCTTAAAGGAAGTGTATTTTTTTTAATTTGCCAGGACCGAGCACAGGAAGCCCTCAATTTTGTTCTCGATCAATTGGCTGGTTCCGAGAGATCTTGTCACGCAGCTCTACTGAAGGAGGCCACAGCTCTGTGTAGTGCTTACCCTGCTTTATTCACAGACAAAGTGCTGCACGGAGTTCGTCATCGCAATAACAAGTAATAACTTTGTTATAATGGAACAAATTTTTTTTTTGCAGTAACAATTAAGAGCGTATAACCAGAGAACACCAGAAATATGTCATTTTTAAATTAGTGTTTAGACGTATTGACTTTTTTCCACAAATAATTATAAATTGGTTTCGAAAGATTGTTCTTTTATCTAGTAAACGTATGTTTTAAATTTTCAGAAAAAATGATAATTTTTAGTATAGTAAAGTTATACCATAGGTCGTTGACGGATTTGTTAAATTTTCAAAAAAGTAAATTTATTATACAACACTCATTTCAAATCATATAATCATGCAGTAAAATAAATTAATACATTATCTGGTAAACGTATGTAACAGAATTTTAATTTTTGTTTAAATAAAATCATAAAATACATAAGTATATGTGTTTCTTGACGAAAATTGGTCCGTTTGTGTATTTATTTGCGCACTTACAGAAGAATATATTTAAAAATTTTTACATTCTTATTTTGTTGAGACATTATTGAAAAATGATAAATACTTATGATCAAAAAATAATTACAAAAAGTACATAATTTTAATAGTTTTATCAACACGCCTTTCAGCATTTTTGGATGTAGGTATAAATTAAAGCAAATTTGGAATGAAATTAAATCGATATTGAGTTATAATTTTTAAAAGCTGGTACGGAGAGTAATTAATCTTTCTCATTGGAACCGCCCTGTACGATCGTAAGAACATCTTTCGACGAAATGTGGATTTTCGGCCGCTGGCTGGTTATATGCTCTTAAGAACAGTATCTTTGTTTTACACCATTATTTAAATTTAATATATTTGATGCAAATTTTGAAAAAAAGGCGATCTTAAACCCAATCCCTTAGAAGGGGAACCGCTTTTACTCTTTCAACAACATTCCGCCCCATAGCCATCACTTCCATACTCTTAAAATTATTGGTTAATAACAAATTGCTCACATACCTCGAGAATAACAACATCTTACGCGATTGGCAATATAGGGATTTCAATGATATGTGACGCAAATTTGGGGACGGTAACTGGAGTATTTTGGAGAAACACAAACCAACGAGTCGGATATCTCCAAAGCCTTTGTCACTTGTCGGGAAGTTACCGTCATATGGGATAGTATGTAGTTGGATTGTGGATTCACCTTGTTCTTTATACAGTTTCTTTATACATAAGGGTTAAAATCGCATTTAAAAAAAAATCGTGGCCGCCGGTGGCCTTCCGGCAAACGACAGTTTAAAATGCTTGGAGTAAGTATATTAGACCGGCTCAAGTATCGGGGCTCCATCGAAGTCCTAGTAAATTTGGCTTCCAACAAACTGGGCGTCTTGTACATGGCTAGCAGATTCTTCAATAGTGACCAACTGCTAACGCCGTACAAACCTCAAGTGCGCCCAACTAGTGGCGTAGCTAGCATGGGTGGCACCCATGGCGGATAACCGCCCCCTCCTCGCCTCTGCGCCCAACTATTGAATTTAGGAGCCACTCATGTCTTGGAGCTCCAAAATACTTTTGATTGTGTGCAAAGGAGGGCGGTCTGTCTGATTGTCAACTTGTTGTTAACAGACCGAATGCCATTTCTAATGCACAGACGCAATGTAGGCATGCTGAGTCTGCTCAATGGGTATTTTAATGAAGCCTGCTCTCAGGAGCTAGCAGCATTGATCTCCGATGAACCGGTGCATGTACGTGAAACTCGTCGGACGTGAGCGAAACATTCGTCCACAGTTGATGTTGACTTCATGAGAACGGGTCATTTCTTCGACTCATTTCTTACACACGTGTTTGTGTAAGTCAACTTGTATGCGAAACGAGCTGTCGGCATCTGTTTTTCCTTAACATAATACGGGCCTCTTCAAGATCGGCATTAATAAATCCCTTTCTTCAGCCCTTACCTTAACTGTGTTTCATTTACAGCTCTTACCTTAACCGGGTGTAAGCGACGTTTCCGTCACTCACACAGACTGTAAATAGGGCGCCGGGTAGTCCTTCGTGTAGCCGCTAGATGGAGCTGGTGAACTGCTGGGCTGGAGGCCTTCCAGGGGAAGAGGCAGGGTCCAAGAAATGAAATCCCAGTTTTCAATTTCAGTCCAGAGTGAGGTCCAAGGGTCAGGCAGAAGAGGCGGAGAAGTGTTGATACCAGTTTCGACTTTGTAAAATGCGTGCCGATTGCGCAATCGACCCCCGGTATATATAGCCCGACCCGGATTTGTGCCTCATCTTTCCGGCAGTCCGTTGTTTCGCGGGTTATGACCTCGGCTGTGTTGCACACAGCGAGGTGGGCTATATGTTCAACTCTTCTCCTCTGCCCTCTCGTCTCCGAGCCGCCCATTTTCAATAAACATGTATACTTTATTCAAGGAAATTATTCTTATAATCTACAAATTGACATAAACCTAATATTAATTCTTAAATCTAAATTTTAGTTTAGAAGACGAGGACGGCCGTTGAGGGAACTCATCCTCGTCTTCGTTGGCAAAAAGCATGTAAAAACTTATATTTGAGAAAGAAGACGTCCTAAAGGGAAAATCGTCTTCTTCCTCGTTGACCCGTCCGGTACACGGGCTTCATTTCAGACAACTCTAACGATTATTATTTTATTTTAATAAAATATTTTATAATTTATTTCCTTTTTCAGCAATATTCCAACACCACCAGCCCAGAGCAACCAGGTGAATCAAACATCAGGCGGCGTCACCATTGTCAAGCTTGGTGGCGTTAATAATGTCCCGCCTCCCGTTGCTAGTGCAGTGGTCAGTCCTTCTCCAGTAGTTCCTCCGCAGCCCACTCCATCCGTCCCGTCCAGCCAGCCGACTCCAGCCATCACCACCCCCGTGCAGAATAGCCCTCCCACCGTCCCCCTCGTCGGATACACCCGAAGAGCCAAACTCGGAGACTCGCGGAGCACTGGCAGACTGCATACTTCGTCCAACACGCACAGAAGTATGACGAGGCTTAATATTGCAGGTTTGATCATGCATTGTTCTGTCCATTCATCACGTCAGACCATTCCTTCCTGCTTATTCATATTATCACATATCAGAATTTATTTAACCTTCCGTCAGGGGCAATGCAAATCCTAACACGATCGGGCGCAATTCGTGTGTGAGATTAAATCACAGAAAAACAGAACAAAATAGATTTTTCGCTCAATTTTATTGTATTTGCATTTCAAAAGTCATATAAAAGGAAAATAAAAGCATATAACAAAGAATAAAGTTACCTACATAAAAATTGTATAACGTACATAATATCTGCAAATGTACTTATAAAAAAGTTTCATGACTTTGTGTGGTAGCACTTTTTTTTTTTTAAATAGGTAGGTAACATTACACCATAAAATATAAAATAACATTGTGACTGGTCAAGAACAAAAAAAAAGCAATAAACAGATATGTTACACTAACAATTACACATCTGTCGGATCTGCTCTGATGATGCTGTCCGAAACGTTGGCTAAAGAAGGAGGTAGCGCAACACGTCATAACATCCCAAAAACAAATAACGAAAATGTTACAATGTTATTCAAGAGGCTTCAGACCGGAATAAATAACAGGGTGCAATTCATCTGACAGATTACTGCATACCTAGCAGCGACCCACGATGCGCACGAGACGAACGGAAACTGGCCTTCTGTGAGTGGTGGGGAAGGAGGAAAAGTCAGCAGGCCACGCCCCTAGATCGGCGATATTTACCCTTGGCACAAAAATAACATCATCTCATAGATTAGTTGCGCCTGACGGAAGGTTAAATAAGACTATTTCTTCTTCATCATATTACGTTTACATCAGAGGTTGTTGCTGCATTATTAATCACGTATTTCATATTTTTTGTTTCTAATGATATAATTTTTCTTATTATTAAACATATTCTTTCTGATATTCTTGTTATCTCTTTATTAGTTATGTGTATTGTCCTTTTCTCTTGAATTTACAGCATGCGACGATACATGCATATTGATCGTCCTGTTGATTATGTAAAAGTGTACCCTCTATCTACAATACTCAGATTACTCATTTACACCATTAAATCAATTATGATGCAGAAAAATTTGTAGTGAATTAAACAAAACTAGCAGTTAAAAACCCGTTCTGCAGGTTTTTGCTGCTAGGCCCTGCGGGCGAATTTTAGTTCGGCTTCGCCCAGTTTGAGTGTAGGTAACCATTTTATAAAATAAGAACTGGTTACTGGTTCCAAAAATAGCCAATTCCTCGGATCCACTGTGATCCTGGGACAGCTAGTCACCGAGTTAAAGTAACCGTGACAGGCAAAGACGCCATATGTAATCTCTCCATTTCCGGAAAGATACTTAAATTCTATTAATCCTTAGTACTTATACCTAGGGCAGAAACGTCCATATGCGAGCTGCTGACGTAAGTGGCGACATCTTGTTACGAATTCGAATTTTTTTTTTTTTTTTTTTTTTTTTTTTTTTTTTTTTTTTTTTTTTTTTTTTTTTTCCAACAAAAACACAAATTACATAAATATATAATTTAGACAATTTATCGGTAGTCCCGCGAAGCTGCCACATGGCTGCTTGTCTGCAGGTTCTACCTTAATATACACTCGTTTATATTAGAAGTTAAATATATATATATGTATAATATCAAGAATCGTAATGGAAAATGCAAATAATGACATCCTAATCCTAAAAAAACTGATGCGATACAAATCTAATTACAACCTTACAAAAAATGCAGAAAAAAAAAAAAACTTTATATTCTCAATGAATATGTTTAGAACTTACTCTAACATTGATAGAATTTACTCTAATTTAAACATAAACATAACAAAAAATGTGACAAAGATGTCTGTAATAATTCATGTACCATATTAAATCATTCGACAAAAAAAAAATGAACCTCGGTGTAATTGAAGATCAACATATGAAGAACAGTCACATATGCGCTTTAGGAAATATATCTATATATTTATCAGATTAAGAAATTTACTCAAATTAAGTAATCTAAAAAATAAATAAAGACTATTTCGCACTGGTCCAATCCTTAATTCAGTAGGAAATCAGTGGATGGGGAGGCGCATATGAAGAAAAATGTTAATGTGAAGGTGGTTGAAAGATAGTAATAACAAAAAAAAAAAAAAACAATAAAAAAGAACCAACATTCTCTCCAGCATCATTGTTCAGAATTTTGAAGTACCTTCCAAAATTTTAAGACCTCTGTAAAAAGATTAATTATTACAAATATTTAAAGAAAATGTAATAAATAATAAAAATAAAAATGTTTAAACTTAACTCATCATTTAGGCATAACATAACAACCGATTTTCTAAACAACAAATTTCAATATTTTTGATGCCAAAAATACACAATAATTTTATTTACAAAGGAATACAATATTTTAATAGTCTTCCCGAAGAATCAAAATAAAATAACAGTTTTGGTATCATTCAAGAAAAAGTCAAAATATTTTTAAAAAGTTAACTGCCATAACATCACCAATCATTCTTTTTTTTTGTTTATTCTGTTTTATTTTACAGATACATAGATTTTTCATTGATAAGCCACTTTTTTACAATTTTCATGGTTAAATTTTCATTTTCCTCAAAAACAAAATTATTTTTGAGCTTATTAAAAATCACTGGTACACAGTACTCCAGCGTCCGACTTCCATACTTATTGGATATTTTAGGTATTTTCAGGCCTTTTTTTCTGTGAAACGTGTGCTGTGACTATGTACCAGTGGTCTTTTATAAGTACTATCTCCCCAGTTATCCTTAATAGTAAGGAACCAGAATATACCTTTTATTGAGAGCAGGCCCTCAGCACAATATAAGAGTTGCACATTGTGTCTTTGTCTATATATAGTTGGTGGTACAATTTGTTTTATGATAGAGGTTTGCAAATTTTGTATATACTTAATATAAGTCATGCTTGTATTTCCCCAGCTTCGAATTCCATATCTGAGAATTGATTCTACCAATGAAAAATACACTAGTTTGAGTGTGCTATGAGGCAAGACAAATTTTAATTTATAGAAATTGCTCACCAGAGCTCTTAGCTGGTTACATATTTTAGTAACTTGCTTATCCCATTTAAATGTGTTATCTACTTTTAATCCCAGGTAAGTATACTCGTTGACAAATTCAATTTTTTCACACTGGCAATTTATTGTTATTTTCCTATGAATGCATTCAAGGTTATGTGCGGTTAGATTCGGAATATTCCATATTTTCAAACTTGGTGATCTGATATACATGCATTTTGTTTTTTTAACATTTATAACTAATCCTACATCATGTGCCCATTTCAGCAGTTCATCGAAGTCGGTTTGTAATTCTTGCATCGCTATTTGTGGATTTTCATTTGATACAATAAGTGCGGTGTCGTCTGCGAAAATGAATCTACGCGCTTTTCTAAATAGTTTCGACATAGCTATAACATAAATTATATATAATTTTGGACCCAAAATTGACCCCTGTGGCACACCAGACCTTATAAATTTAGATTTACTCATCACATTCAATATTTTTACATTCATTTTTCTATTTGATAAGTAGTTACTAAAGAAAGTAAGCAGTTTACCTCGGATTCCAATGATTTGTAGAACTGTTATTATTTGTTTATGTGATAGTGTGTCGAAGGCTTTAGAGAAATCAATGAAGAGTACAAGTACATGTTTTTGAGAGTTGAGCTCGGTGTTTATGAAATTAGTAAAATTTTTTAGTAGTGCGTCACAGCTTTTTTTTTTCTGGAATCCGTACTGACATTCGTCAATGATACCAAATTTATTTAAATATGCATCTAAGTATACCGCAATATATTTTTCGAGAATTTTTTCCAAAGCAGGTAATAGGGAAATAGGTCTGTAATTATTTATAATTGAATGATCACCGCCTTTAAAAATAGGTCTAACAATACTAGTTTTTAATCCTTCGGGAATATGGCAAGTATCAATTATACTGTTTATGAAATGAGTAATTACTGGGCTCAGTATTTTAACATGTTTTTTTATATCATACATACGTATTTGATCCAATCCTGGTGTTTTTGAGTTTTTCAATAGACCGATAATATATTCAATTTGTTTTACGCTAGCTCTGGGTAGGTACATAGAGTGTGGTAAATCGTCAAGCAGGTATGAGGACGCACGGATGTCACATTCGTGTAATAACTTGTTAACACCATCGTCAAAGAAATTAGCAAAATTTTCAGCAGTTACATCAGTAGGTGTGGTCTTCAAGAAATATTTCGATATAACTGCGTCACAGCTGGATTTGTTTTTTCTCCCCAAGATTTTGTTTATTTCGTTCCACGTTTTTTTAATATCCTTAAAACAATTATTGAATTTGTTATTGTAGTAAGTTTTTTTAGTATCTAATATTTGCTTATTTAAAATATTCCTGTATATTTTGTAGTCTTTTTCAAATTTTTTGTTTGTTGGCGTGTTTTTCCATTTTCTCCATAATTTATCCCTTGTTTGTATATTTTCTATTAGAATATTATTCATCCAACTTTTTTGGTTATGGCGGTACGTTTTTTTTACTAATTTTTTGAAACTATTTTTTTCATAAATTGTTTTGAAGAGTGATTTAATATCTTGATATATGATAT
The DNA here is from genome assembly GCA_917563855.2 of Limnephilus lunatus. NCBI lineage: Eukaryota > Metazoa > Arthropoda > Insecta > Trichoptera > Limnephilidae > Limnephilus > Limnephilus lunatus. The sequence goes on along the minus strand of OU830598.1, from coordinate 67,395,574 downwards.
TTGGATCAGTATGAATTTGAATTGAGTTCCAATCAGTTTTTATGATCATTTCTTCGACTTTTTTTTCAGATAGTGCAGTGTTGTATTCATGGTGCCTTACTTCGCTGTCATTAGTACAAAGATATATAGACACGGCAGTTATATAGTGATCAGCTATCCTTGTTTCACATACGCATGAGAATAATTCGGACTTCTCCCTTTCTCTAACATAAATGTGATCTAGACACGTCGCAGTTGTGTAGGTATTTACTACTGCTTCTCTCGTAATGTCATGTATGCATTTCACTAGTCCGTAGTTTGCCATAAGATTTTCGTACTGTAAAATTATTGAGTCATTTTCACATAATAAATTAAGATTAATGTCTCCAAGTAGCAAAAAGGTTTCCTTAATATTAATGTTTTCTATAATGTTTTCTAGTTGTTTTAGAAAGGTTTTTTTATTCGTATTTGGAGGTCGATATAAAGCCAATAAATGTATGCGTTTGAATTTGTTCACGGAAAAGGTTCCGTAGACGCACTCGAATGTAGTTGCTATTATATCATTTTTTTCGAATATGAGGTTTTCTTTAATATAAACTATAATCCCGCCGCCGGATCTTTTTGTGCGGCAATGATGGAATGAATTGAATCCGGTAATTTTGTATAGATTAACATTGTTTTCATCTATTGAGGTTTCACAAAGTATGATAATATCAATGTTATTTAGTTGACTATAAATATTTATTAAGAATGTATTCCAGTACTTAAAAATAGATCTAATATTCAAACTTACTGCAGTTATTGTTTTATCGCCTATTTCATGTTTGAATCGGGTCCAGTTTTCGAACTTTTGAATCCTTTCATATTCTAGATCTGAGGTCTCAAAATCAATATCAGCCGCCATAATCAATTTTTGCTAGGTCCTTTTGAAGGGCTGCTTTGTAAGCCGGACATTCTTTATCTCCGGACGGGTGGTTTGCGGGCTTGTGAAATCTCGCACATGTCGCGCAGACTGGCTCCGCTGCAGCTGAAGGGCATGTCTCACGGGTATGTCCTTCCCGGGCACAGTGTCCACATCTCGTCATCTCCTTGCAGAACTTGTAAGAATGACCGATCATCTGACACTTTGAACACACAGTCAATCCAATAAAATCACGAACACCGCAGACTGTCCAATCAACAAATACGCGTCCTTGCTTTACGAGTGCATGTCTAAGATATGTGGGGACCACGTAAATCCTATGGCATGCAGGTCCAGTTCGAGGGCCAGCTAGATGACTAAGCTTACATTGTTTAATGGTTTCATTTGTCTCCTCGATGTTTTGTAGTCCATTTAGTGCACACTCGAGAAAAGTTTCATCAGGCAACTCCCTTGGAACGTTGAAGAAGATGACCCTTGGTAATCTTTTTGCTGGAAGTCGTGCGCTCAAGGTCACAGATCCGGTTACTACTTCTGACCTTAGTAGCTTCTCTTGTTCCGCAGCACTAGCCGTATGGATGATTACTCCTTTGTTTCTGATGTTTTTTACTCCCGTAATTCTGACTCCTAGCTGAGATGGCTTCAGTGATTCCCTGATAATTTTTTTAGTTTCTTCACTGTCTTCCACCGATGATAATTTGGGAAAGAAACATACGGAAGGCCTCGGTTTTCCTACAGGGACGTCCAGGCGCGATAATGGTGGAGGTAAATTTACTTTTTTACTAGCCACTTCTGCAAAAGAGAGACTGGCCTCTGTTGCATCCGCCACTCTTTTCATCACTGGTCCAAGGTCGAGTTCTAGCTGAATGATTTTGGACTTGAGTTGCGAATTATCCTGTTTAATGGTCATCTTTTCTGCTAGCATTACTCTGTTTTTTGCTTTTGCTAAGGCAAGTTCACTTCTAAGAGTTTCTCTCTCCAAAATAAGTTGCCCAACAGATCCCAGGACGCAAGCTATATTATTGGCAATTTTCAGCTGTTGCTCCTTGGAAACCTTTGTGTTTACCAAGGTATCTTGTAGTGTTTTGAGGGCATTTTGTGTTTCTTTTAAAATTCCTGCTGAGTTCAAGGAGACGAAGTCCCCTTCATCATCAGATACCTCAGGTTCAGACATTGTTTTTACTAATTTGCGCGATATTTCACAACACAATCTAAGCCAATGGAAGCCTAGATAAGTGAGCTCATTATTAAAGCGTCCAATGAGCGCACTTGACCGTTTCACACAACGACTCGGTTTAACTTTGTACTCCAACAGCGAAATAAATAGTTTTTAATATTCAAAAAACAGTGTCGTAGTGTCAAAGAAATCACGGGAGAACAGTATCACATGAATAACTTTAAATGCTTTTTATGACAACTATATTTTTGTGTACCGGCGGGTTTGTAAAAACGTTGTTTATTCCGTATTAAAGACAGCTTGACAGAGCCAAATTCAAAACCAAATTACAACGGTAGTTTTGTTTGAAATTCCACGTACACAGATGTTATTTGTGGCGGAACGCGTACAGCGTGGCGTCAACATGCACTCGAAATTGGGTTCTGAAATTCAACCATGCAGATGCTGGGGTAATAATAACATTAGATGTTGACGTTTTCTAGGTCACTAGTAGGATGTTTCAAAATGTCGTATGTACTAATGCAGCGGACCGTTATGTCTCCCGGTGTTATTAAACGACTTCAAAAAGGAGGAGGTTTATCAATTCGACGGTATTTTTATTTTTTTATGTTTGTTACCTCAGAACTTTCGATTGGGTGAACCAATATTGATGATTCCTTTTTTTATTAGAAAGCTGGTGCTTCCCGTGTGGTCCCGTTTTAATTTGGTTTATGATAACATCAGCAACATTTCCAGTAAGTCCTACTCCTTAGCGTCCTAGAGTGGTCATTATGATCCCGCGAGTCCCGGGCAATATGACCACTGACCCTAACATCGTGGTCGTAGCAGATAAGGAGAGGGCGAATGGCGAGTTTCCGGCGCCATAAAACCGGATCAGCTCAGCTAAGGGAAGGTAACCCCTACAGAAAAATCCCTGGAGAAGGCAACGGGAAACCACTCCAGTATATTTTCCCAGCAAATCACTATGGAGAGAAACCAACCAATGGCCCCGAGTCCCGGGCGGCCCTTAAATGGGCCAGGGGTGCGAAGAATCTCCCGGCTCAAAATAGTGAATTCAAATATAAGATTAGGAACATGGAATGTTAGAAGTTTATACAGCGGTAAATTGGATAATACGATACAGGAAATGGAAAGATTAAAAGTGGATATTCTTGGAATTAGTGAACTGAGATGGACTGGCAGCGGCATACACCAACATGAGAAGGGAAATCTATACTACTCAGGAAGTGACCCGCAGGACAAAAATCGTCGAAACGGAGTTGCCATATTTGTCATGGAGAAGTATGTAAAATTTGTTAAGAATTTTGTACCCATCTCGGACAGAATAATATTATTACAATTACACTGTCAACCCATCAACATTAATATTATTCAAGTGTATGCACCAACAGCGGAAGTGAGATATGATGGTGATGTGGAATCTTTTTATGACTCACTAGCCAGTACATTGCAAAGTTTGAAAGGAGGAGAAGTCAATTTTGTCATTGGAGACTTAAATGCCAAAATTGGTGAAGGTCGCCGCTCTCATATAGTTGGTGAATATGGCTTAGGCATAAGCAATCAAAGAGGTGATAGACTATATGAATTCTGCCAGGATAAAAATATGGTTGTATTAAATACTTGGTTTAAACTCCCGAAAAGAAGGCTTTATACATGGAGATCACCTCAGGATGGAACAATCTATGATATTGTCAGGAACCAAATTGACTATGTGTTAGTAGACCATAGATTCAGGAACTCTGTAAAGAGAGTCACCACGTACCCTGGTGCGGACATTGGTTCTGACCATGTTTTGTTAACTGCCGATATTGTTTTATGCTTAAAACAAATAAAAAAGCCCAAAAACAAAATTAAAATGGATATCTCGAAGCTCCAAGAAGAAGTGGTCAGAAATAAGGTATCTCAGACTTTGAATGATAATATTAGACTACTCCCTCGTGATCCATCAATAGAAATACAAACACAGTGGGATAACCTGAAGTCAGTTATATGTGAAACCTGTGATACAAATTTGAAAGCTGATAAGCAAATTAGAAAAAAGAATTGGATGACTGACCACATTTTGAACTTAATGGATGAGAGACGTAAACACAAACATAATGAGACACAATATAAAAACTTACAAAGAACGATTAGATGTGAAATTAAAAAAGCCAAAGAAGAATGGATGAAGTCACAGTGTGAAGAACTAGAGTCGTACAGTCGTAGTCACAATGCATTTAAACTTCACAAAAAATTGAAGGAAATTACAGGCACTTCTAGAAGAATTACTCCATCATGTTTAGTTGACGATTCCAATAAATTGATATTGGATGAAAAAGATATTTTACAAACGTGGGAAAAGTATATTCATGATACATTCAAAGATATTAGACCTGACATTAATATTCCTAACGATCAATTGCATGGACCATCTATTTTAAAATCGGAAATTCTTCATGCGATAAAGACTTCAGAACATAGAAAAGCGTGCGGACCAGACGATATTCCAGTTGAGGTGTTGAAGCTCTTTGATAATGAAAATGTTGACTACCTGTTGAGGTTATTTAACTCTATATATGACACAGGGAATATACCCCAAGATTGGCTAAAATCCACCTTCGTGACATTACCTAAAAAACAATACCCTAAGAAGTGCAGTGACTATCGATTAATAAGCTTGATGAGTCATGTCCTTAAATTATTCCTTAAAATAATACATGCCAGGATACGCGATAAGTGCGAGCAGGACTTGGATGACACTCAGTTTGGCTTCAGAAATGCGTTCGGTACGCGTGAAGCATTATTTTCTGTCGACGTGCTATTGCAAAAGTGTCGTGACCAAAGAAAGGAAGTCTTTGCCTGTTTTATTGACTACGAAAAGGCATTTGACAGGGTAAAACATGCTGACCTAATGAAAATGCTTGCGGATTGTAACGTTGACACCAAAGACCAGAATTTCATTAAAAACCTGTATTGGTTCCAAACAGCAGAAATAAGACATGGGAATGAGAGATCTAATGCAATCGCCATTCAGCGTGGAGTACGACAAGGATGTATCCTGTCGCCACTATTATTTAATCTTTATTCCAACTATGTCTTCAAAAGAGCCCTAAGTAATACCCAGAAGGGTCTCAAGATCAACGGAGTTGTCATTAATAACATAAGATATGCAGATGATACTGTATTACTAGCTGACAGTATCAGTGACCTCCAAGACCTATTAGATCTTGTTAATAATGCTGGTGAGCAACTGGGCCTAACAATCAACGTCAATAAAACTAAATGGATGACTTTTGGACGACTAGATCACTCTGGATCAATGATTCAGTTAAATGGTTGTAATGTCGAAAAGGTGGAGAGATTTAGATACCTCGGCAGTATCCTCACGGAGACTCTTGACCCAGATATAGAGATTAGGTGCAGAATTGAAGCAGCAAGAACTGCATTCATAAAAATGAAATCCCTCTTCTGCAATGACAATATAAGCTTAAAACTAAGGCAGAGAATGCTAAAATGTTATGTGTGGTCGGTCTTGCTGTATGGTTGTGAAACATGGACCTTGAAAATAAATACCATGAACAGGTTAGAGGCTTTCGAAATGTGGCTTCACCGAAGAATGCTCAAGGTCCCATGGACCGACATGATCACCAACATAGAAATTCTCAGGCGGGCTAGAGCAGATAGGGAACTGCTTACATTAATTAAAATCAAGAAAATTTCATATCTGGGTCATATACTTCGAGGGGAGAAGTATCACTTGCTCCATTTAATATTGAAAGGCAAGATAGAGGGTCGCCGAGGGCCTGGTAGGAGACAAATGTCTTGGCTGCGAAACATACGAGAGTGGACCGGCATTAGAAGTGTGGAGGAGCTATTCCGGGCAGCGCAAGACAGAGAGACCTTTTCAAGAGTGATCGCCAACGTCGGGGGGACCTGATAAGGCACATAAAGAAGAGAAGAAGAAGTTCTGACAATGGGATCCATGAGAAAACCATATATGTCTTAAATTTGCAATAAGTATGTGAGCGACAAATGGACGAATAACTCAATATTACGCCAACAGATTTCGATGATTCTTTTTTTGAAGTAAAACTTCTTTCCGCACGCTTGTCACTAAAAATCAAAAAATAAACAAAAATTTTAACAAAACAAAAAACTACTTCAAAAAATGCACTAAAAAGTAAAAAAATAATTTCGTACGATTGTTATTTGTGGAGTCGGTGTCAGCTAAGATCTCCACATCTCACCTATAACTACCTATGTATGTAGTTACCTTGGCTGACACCGACTCCAAAAATAACAATCGTACGAAATTATTTTTTAACTTTTTAGTGCATTTTTTGAAGTCGTTTTTTGTTTTGTTAAAATTTTTGTTTATTTTATAACATATTTAATATTATATAAAGCACAGATTAGTAAATGATTGGTTTATGGTGAGCATTCGAATACTGCTTTCCTTATTATCTCACAACTTAGTAGGTATTTGGAAATATCTGACTAATCAACTAGACGATTATATGTACTCTTAAGTTTGCATACTTGTGTTGCATTTACCAGTGTTCTATTCTATGTATTTATTCATTGGCAAACAGAGTTGGAGATTGTAATTGAAGATCTGTTCTGTCTATGTGAAGAACTTGCTATTTCTACTATGGATTCCCTTTGGTATTTACATACCTTTCAACGTACATATTATTCATTTCTTGCTTTTAATGATGTTAATTACATTTATTTTTAATAACAACCCTGAATTTAAAATTAATTTGAATCTCTCGATCATTGCTTGCCCATTTGACTTTTTAAAACAATTGGCATTTCAAAGTAATACCATTAATGCTGTCTCTCAAGATTTGTTATTTGTGAATTTATCTGTATTATGACGTATTCGTTTGTATATTTTTAGGCGGTTCTGTTGGTGGATTACACAAGAGTATGACTCGCTTGTCGTCGTCTCAACAAATAAATAACCAATCTACAGTTCAACAAGTGAACCCTTCCAACAATTCGGCCAGTACCATTGCGTCCAACCAAGCTCAGAGCAAATGGAGTAACAGCAACATAGTGGGAGGGTTGACCAACAAGGCCGGTGTTTCCAGTGGCGGGGTGACCGTCACCACCATCTCTCCTCCCCGCATCCTCAGGCACGGCAACACCAGATCACACGCTGTCCAACATTCCGGACAAATCATTATTGGACATGGTTCAACAGGGACAAGTGTCGGAACAGGATCAGCAGTAAGCCATCCCATCATAATATATACAGTGAAACCCTCTTAAGAGGGTATAACTAGAGAAAACCGGAAATATGTCATTTTTAAATCTAATTTTAGACGTTTTGACTCTTTTTCACAAAAAAATATAAATTGATTTCTAAAGATTGTTCTTTTATCTAGTAAACGCATGTTTTAAATTTTGAGAAAAAATGTTTATTTTTAGTATAATAAGGTTACACCATAGGTCATTGGCAGATTTGTTAAATTTTCAAATGAAAAATCGTATTTTACCAAACATATTTCATATCATGTAATCATACATTATTGTAAATCAATACGTTATCTAGTAAACGCATGTTTTAAATTTTTTAATTTTAGTTCAAATAAAATCATGAAAAAAAATATCCGACCGCTTATTTACGATGAAAATTTCTCTATTTTGTCTATCTATTTACGGTCTTACTATATATTTCAGATTTTTTTGTACATTTATTTTGCTATACATTATTGAAAAATTACTTAAATACTTAAAGTACATAATTTTAATAGTTTTATCATCACTTTCAGCATTTTTGGATGTAGGTATAAATTAAAGCAAATTTGGAATGAAATAAAATCGATATTGAGTTATAATTTTAAAAAGCTGGTACGGAGAGTAATTAATCTTTCTCATTGGAACCGCACTGTACGATCGTAAGAACATCTTTCGACGAAATGTGGATTTTCGGCCGCTGGCTGATTATAGGCCCTTAAGAAGTTTGGTTTTTTCGGTCCCTTAAAGACTGAATGGTCCGATTTCTCCCACACACAACGTTTTCCTTAATTTTTTTTTTTACGAAGTTCTTTTTCCGTTCCCTTGGAAAACTTCTTAAGAGGGTTTCACTGTAATTATCAATGAAATAAGAAATCATCGTTCTCATCAATCATTTTCTTTTGCTTACACATTTAATGAATTTCCAGGTATCGTCTGGACCTCTGATACTCGGAAACTCATCACAAATTCAATCGATCTCAATCAACCCACTTATTCTTGGAAAGTCTTCCGATTCTATCTCCACATCGCCTTTACACGTTGTTTCCCCTTCAACCTCAGTCTCCATTCAGCACTCCAACGTGGCACTGGGACAAGTATCCATAATCAATCCTGGACTGCATGGCTCACTTTCTTCAAATCCCAATGGAAGTTCTATGAGCCACTCGATGGGATCTGGACCTATCAACATTGGCGCCAGTAATCCCATCAGCATATCGGGTCCTGTCACCGTGACATCCAGAAGAGCTAACAACACGAGTGTTACAGTGATCAATACGAATGCAGCTTCACAAAGAATAAGCGTGTTTGAGCCATATCCCATGCGTGACACTGTCCAACATTTCTGTGAGAAACATTTGGATAAGATCAAATTATACATGGACAAAGTTTCATTGCGAATTCCCCCGCCTGCAAAATGCACAATTGAAGGTTTGTGATCATTTTTCTATAAAACTTTACTAAGAGCATAATAAGTGTAATACATAAATAATTTTATATTTGCAGAGCGACGAGCGAAGAAGTTAGCAAAGTTACATTTTGCTTGCCAGGCGAGGGGCCAACATTGTTTATATTCAAGAACCTTCTTTACAATGCGCACAAGGAATCCTAGGATTTGGATTCATCTTATGTTCATTGCATTACAGGTAAGTTTAAATCTAATAAAGCTGGCAGTATATTTTTAACATAACTGTATCTTCGTTATGACTTCATTCACGTATACGTATTACAGGCCAGGTCATCCAGTGCTCTCAGTAGTCGTGACTCGAGTGTGAGCAGTCTTAAACATTGCTGGGATATTTTGAAGTGTGAAAATAAAACATTCCTCACTTTGGTGACCAGTGCATTCCCATGCGACAAGGTAACTTTATTACTTCTTCCTAATCTATCTTAAAATTTGTCTGAAACTTATTTGAATTAATGTGTACGTATAATTAACATAGGACCAAGAAACACTTCTGAACGAGCTCCGGCAATCAGGTTTCTTCGATGTGTTTGAGCTGAACCCCGCAAGGGACGGAGAGGCGGCGCAATGGGGATGTTTCCTGTGCAACCACCCAGAGAGGGCTGTTGGCTTCCTCAATGGAAACACTCAGCCTGTTATAGAGGGACAGTTGAAGGAAAAGAAAGGGCGTTGGAGGCTTTTCCGCAGATGGCGCACTCGATACTTTACACTTTCCGGCGCTCATTTGTCATGCAAAGGATCGGTAATTACAAACTTAATCACTACTTCAATATTCAGTTTGTTACATCATTTTAATTAGATGAAAACAAATCACTTTGTATATGTCATAGGCCGATTGTAAAATTAGGCAGATCATGATGCGCCTAGCCCCATCGTGAAGTGCCTGAGGCGCATCATGATCTGCCTGATTTTACGATTGGCCTGCGACATACACACTACTTATGTAATCAAAATTATCAACATGTTTCGAAACCAATGGTTTCTTCATCAGGATAAAAAAAACAGGCCCGAATATTGACTCCTAAACCAATTTCATTTTGTTTCACATGCACATTTATGAGAAAGTGTGTGCATTGTATCGCAGTACATATGTATTTAGATCACACTGTGCATTGCTTTTTACCTTTTGTTGAGCTAATTAGTCTCCCAGCCATGCTGATTGAGTTAATTTTTTAGCTTAATACAAAAAATACAGGTGGTTATATATTTTATTACCTTACAGACAGTTTAGGGACAGCGTATCAACAAATCTTAATTTTATCCTGACCAAGGACTTATTGATTTCAAAACATGTTGATAATTTTGATAAAATAAGTGGTGTATACAAAGTGATTTGTTTTCATTTAACAAACTTAATCATTTATATCTACCTTTATATATATATATATATATATATATATATACAGTGAAACCCTCTTAAGAAGTTTTCCAAGGGAAAAAACAAACTTCTTTAGCAGGAAAACCTTATATGTGGGAAAAATTGGGCCAATTTTGAGCTGAGGGACCGAAAAAACCAAACTTCTTAAGCCACGAAATGTCTTAAGAGGGTTTCACTGTATATGTATATTCTGAAATATATGTTGATTGAGCACTCTCATAACAGAGTTTTAAAGCCAGTAAGAGTCTTATTTCCTTGTTGCCACCACCTTTCAGTAAATTTAATGTATATTTTTCAGAGCGGCGGAGAAAGTATAGACGTTAATCAGATCCGCTCCGTGAAGGTGTCCCGGGGAGCCAGAAACATTCCAAAAGCTTTTGAAATCTTCACTGGGGACCAGACCCTGATCTTAAAGCCAAAGGACGGGAAGAATGCTGAGGAGTGGGTGCAGTGCCTTAGCATCGTGGTGGCACACTCGCAGGCCCGGGACGCCCCTGCCAAGTCCAACAGCCTCCCCGCCCGCGGCATCACTCTAAGGAACATCTGATTTACCTGAACTTTGCCTCTTCGATACTATCACTTAATGGGGTAACCGGACAAAATTGAAAAGTGACAAATCAGAACACTCTTGAAAAGTGATATAAAAAAATAACTAGGTTATGTTACATCAAATTTTTTAATCACTTTTCATCACTTTTTATCACTCATCAAAAGTATTCTGTTTTGTCATGGAACCATACAAAAGACATTTTCAATGGTGAGTACAAAACATTATTTATGTATTTAAATTAAATCTTGTGTTGATATAAAATGTGTACATAATATTCGGTGGCAGGAATTCAAATAATTTATTTAAGAAGTTTATTAACATGTTATGTTATTATGCTGCCAGTTTTTATATTACTTTAGTCATACGATGTACTTACTTAATTTCTCATGATCGAATAATCCAAGCTCGGTTTTCGAAGGAATGCATAAAATTTGTTGCAATAATTTCTATTGAATATATATTCCATTTCAATAATGCTCATCACCTATGTTAATCTTTTAATCATAAAATGAATGGTTAAAGAAAACCGGGTAAAAGTGTCATATCATTTTAATTGTAAGGATTATTTATCTATTTTATATCACAAGAATTTAATTTCAGTAGTTGCGTAATATTATTTTTACACAATGTTGTATTTTATCTTTAAAAACAAATAACACATTTGTTTAAAATATGGGCACTGAATATCACAACAGTACAAGTAGCTTCTTTAGGGAAGTGAAAAATGTTAATGTTTTTGGTAGTTAAATGCTACTGTTTTGTTTATAAGAGTGCATAAAAAAATACATCAATAACTAATTAAAATATTATTTTAACGAAATATTCAATATTTTATAAAACAACACGATAACAATGTATATATCGCAGGCAAATCGTAAAATCAGGCCGATAATGATGCGCCTGAGGCACTTCACGATCTGCCTCCAGGCACTTCACGAAGTAGCTAGGCTCATCATGATCTTTATGATTTCACGATCGGCCGCCGACATATATATCATGTGGTAATTACTACATACAACTAGGTAACTCTGAAAACAGCTTTGTTGGGAAATTAAATTATAAGATGGTAATCAATCTGATAAATCTGTTGTTGTTTATTTATACTGATAAGGACTTTTAAGTCGTAGATTGATGTGTTGGGAACCGTAATACTTATATTTTGGAAATAAGAAAATGGCTAATCATTTTTTTTTTTACTTATTTACAAAAAATGGAATGACTTACCTAGTTGCAATTCCATAAATTTTAATGCTACAACCAGCTAAGTCTAGTTGTCTAATTGAAACATGGAAAAACAGTTGTGGTAACTAGAGTTTCGGAATTATAGAAATAAACAATACTGTTATTTGGAGATACCCACAAAAAACATATTAAAATAACTTTCATTCCAATGCGTTACGACTTTTCTGTTTGTAGCGTTCATAGACTAGGAAATAGAGTTATGTTTTTAATTTGTAATTCAAAAACACTGATTTTATAGTTACCTGGGTGTAGTAATTACCCCACGATATTATGTACAGATTCAAACAATCTCCCAGGACAAATCTGACTATGAGCATCCTTCGGATAATTATACATTAAGGTACCTACTAAAATAATCCATTAAGGGCCGCTTGTCAGTGCAAATTTATTTAAACATACATAATGTATTCAATGGTTAACTGAACTCAGTTTGGGCCACTTCGCCACTCGTAGGTTATACAGTGAAATCATCTTATAAAGTTTCCACATAAGAAGTTTGGTTTAAGACTGAAATAAATTTTTTGTGAAGTTGTATTTTATATTATGCATAATATTATCTCCAGTGCAAATATTTTATGTGAGATGTTTGAATGGAGTATAGTGTCTGTTGTGAAGTATGTGTGCCGTTTACTGATTACATTCCATTACCTGCTCATTCTTAAATTATGTGCTTGATGTCAATGCTACAATGAGGTGGACTCCTAATTTTTTTTAACCACTCCGACACGTAAGCAGATATACACGGTGATATAGCAGTCAAGTACAATAAGCGTGTTTTCACGTCACGTGTGTGTTTCCACAGAAATCTTTATAACTCCGTTATTGTTCTAGTTATATCCTTAAAACAAAAAGTAGAAGGTCGATAACAAATCAAGCCAACACAACCCTATTCAAGTTGTCCATAGAAATACATAAAAAGACCTATTCTGTCAGATACATGGTAGACTTATTTCTATAATAAATATTCTTGTATGAAATGATAAAAAAGTGAGGCGACTAAATTGTTTATTATTCATTTATACGATAGAATAAGTATTGCCTTTTACATAATCCGTGATTTTAGTACTGTTTTCACATAAAAAGACCACGTGAGTCATTTTTACATTTTTTTAATGTTTGCGTTCTAAATTTTATTATTTACAAATGTTAATATTTATTTGTAACATAACAATTTGAAAGCTTATTTCATAACCTTTCAAAAACCGTTTTTAGTATTCGGCTACGTTCAGAAATGTTTCATTTATAGAGCTTTAATTGTGAAGCGGAAATAACACAAAGTTTTTGTACATCTGACATTTCATTTAAAAATTTATGAAAAACTCGCATGTTCGCAAAATATCCGAGTGGTTAATGTATTTTTTTTTGAGGAATTATTAACGACAGTAAAATTAGTTTTTCGATATCTTCAAACATGGGTAAACCTTATTCATGTAACGTCACAATTCACAATATGAATGGCAGTAACGCACCCTGCCGTACATGTGAGATCTATGGCCGCATGGGCCGAGTCGGTGTAGGTACCGCCGCCTCGGAAATCATTTATTGGATAACGGTTGAGGGAGACCCTTTGACCTATCCAGCCGAACTCTCTCGACCCATCGTCTCGCACCGCCGTGGGAGGGTGTATTAGACATTTGTAAATAACACAAAATTCCATTTTAGGAGAAAACCTCATTGATATAGTGTACATTATATAAGTAATATACATTAATTTAAAAAAAAAACATTGAAATATCAAGGGGTTGTTTTTAATTTTACTTTTTTAAAATATTGAGAGCCAGTTTTAGGACGTTATTCAGAAAGTTTTATAGAGCGTCTAGTACCCAAAGTCTCGTTCATTAAACTAAAGCAATAGATTTTCTTGATATCAATTTCAGACATTTTATTCTAACCCTCTTTTAACGATTAAACTTGTTAAAACTGTCGCCACTTTGGGTAAGTGTAATTTTGGCTTAGCCGTACAAACCATCTTGATCATAATCGCGGTATAAACATTATACGGGAGTATAAGGTTGGGATAGTGGAAAACATTACTCATAATCACTGCAAATGTATACCGGCCGTATTAGTAGCTGTCAGATTTATATCGGTTGGGTCCTCAGGATAACGTCGGCAATATGACATTTATTCGCCAAGTTTGATAAACTGTCGCATAATGAAAATGTAAAAAAGCAGTAATATCCATTTGCAGCACTATATCAGAGGGATATTTTAAAATGAAATATCAAAGCAAATACAGGACGCATAATCGATTTGGCCGGATTTCCATGCAAATAAAAACAGACCGGGTCAATGACATTTAAGACATCTGAAGAAACATGATGTTACCAACAAAACATGAAAATGAACATGTTTTTGAGATTTGGGACAAAATGATGCGCCAGTCCAAAAAAATCTGGCATGAAAATTATTATGAGGAACGATTTTAACCCGAGTAGTATACAGCCCTCTTCCTCCTATACCAACATATTTGGGAATCTTTATAAGTATATACATTTATATTTGGATTGGCCTCTGCTGACAGTGAGATTTGGATAGTAAATCGACCTATTGACAGCGGAGTTAAATTCAAATTTGAGATCCTGAGGATTCTTGCAAATAAATAATTCAAATGGTTATTTCTTGGTGGAATTATATACTTCCTCCAAGATCTTATTCTCCCCCCCCCCCCCCTGTAATTGACTGACACAAAAATGCTCAACATTTAATTATACATCTTATATATCAAAAGATTAGATTATTTCATCTAGGTTTACACGTAGTCTAAGAATGTTATACTCAAGCTTTAGTCATATTATATTTTTTGTTATGTATGTGTAGAAAAAAGTTATATGTATGTACTTAATTTACAATCATTGTTTTATAAAAAAATATATCTGTAATTAATAGATGTGGGTACATTAAAATTTGTGAAGTTGGATGTCTTTAAAAAAATAATTACATTGTACGTAATAAGACATACCTACATAAATAATATTTTAATATCATCACCAAAAATATTTTTTCCAAGTCAAATAACAATTTTTATAATAATTATTGTTGTGATACCAAAATCACATTGCATGGGGTAAAAATCAGGAGTCTTATGATCAAAAATAATCATAGTTTAGAAATAATAATTGATTTTATTTTTTGGGAAAAAAATCACATTTATACACAACTGGGGCCATAAGTTTGCTCAAGGGTTGCATAATATTAGTTAATATTATTTATTCCAAGAATTAGGTTAGAATAATAAACAGTAATAAAATCACCAATGTAATTTGATAATGCATACCAGTTTGGGTTTTTTAAGTGAAGAAAATATTATTTTTGCTCTCTTTACCTTATACATTGGTTTGTATTTATTACTTGTGTTAACCTTTTAAATGCCAGTAGGTAGAAGTGTAGCTGTGTACAGCAGGCCGTGAACTTTTAATCAAAATAAATCATTTTTACATCTTATTTTAAAAAAAAAAATTTAAAAATCAAAATAAAAAAAAAACCAAAATCATCCCAATGTCGTCTCTGTGTGTTCCATATTTTAAATTAATAAAAAACGGGACAAATGTATGATACAGAGGCTCAAAAAGAGCGAGTAAACTTGCTATTTTTCTATGGCCCCGGCCTGCTGGACACGACCAAGGATGCGAGAAATCTCGCTGTTGGCACAGAAGCGGTTAAAGACATGTTGCATAAAGAAATGCTTAGGATTTAAATACTTATGACGGGTCGTTTCACAGAATTTGAACAATTCATAAAATTTCAAAGTTAAATTTCTTTAAAAGTTCTATTGAAGTTTTCTTATCATTTCAGTTATAGTCTGTCAATTAAGAGAAGAAAATTTAAAAAATGGAACAAAAAAAATTGTAGGCTGGCAACACCAATTTAACTGTCAAATATTATTTTAAAGCGTAATGACACTGAAGGTAGAGAACACTGTAAATCACATTTATAAAAAACATTTTTTTGTTCTTAACGAAAAAAAATAATTGAAGAAGCATTGGTGTTAAGGTAACTACTTAATGACATAAATTTGATTGAATGGTGTTTTACAAAGTGATTTGTTTTAATTTAATTTAACATAAATTTGAATTTAACAGTTGGTTTAGAAAGGAATAATCACTAATGGTGAATTTAGTTACACTACTTTTAGATCTGAATGAGTTAAATATATTCAGATTTAAAATTAGAGACATAATCTAAAGACCGGGCAACGCTAGGTACTTAATCTAGTATTAAATAAATGTGAGCAATTTCTAAACTGTGCTTTATATTTTATTACAACATCGTTATTCTTCATTATTTTAAAACACAAAATTGCAATGGTATAATATATGTACCTAGATACAATTCTAATTTTGAGATCGGTGGGTATCTATATTGCAATGAAACAATATTTTTTTTCACTTTTATGCCTTTTTCATTTTTTACAAAAATTTAGGTTACACAGCTTTACCTTTCCACCATGAGTTATATTTTTAGTATTGCCATTTGAACAACAGTGGCGCCCTTCTATGTATTCTACGCTTATTTAACAAACTGGACAATAATAATATTAACTTTGAAATTTAATGAATTATTCAAATTCTGTGGAACGACTGGCCTAATCGTTGAATTTAATTATTTTTTGTTAATAAAGTTATTATTAATTTATAAAATTAAACACCATTTTGTAACATACACAATGTTTGCTGAATTAATTGAACAATATAATTCCAGCATTCAGATAGATAAAAAATAAATAACCTAGAGAAATAAAGTAATCTCTAATGAAAAGTTGTAACTCTTTCATTTTGATTGGGAAGTGTTCAAGTATGAAATTTAAAAAATTGACATTATTGTGGCCTTTTGAGAATTATTGTGATAAAATATTGTAATGCTTGTATGTATTAGGGACCTGAATCCTTTAAAATTGATCATCATTTTCATATTTTTATATCTACTTTCTGTATTCAAATATTTATATGGTATTTATTTTTAATGTTATTGTGTTATGAAATAAGCAAGTTTTTAGTAAAGCAGCTATTTTAAAGACAATTTGTATTTTCATTGAATTTACCATTATCCATAAGCAGTAGTGATGGGCGCAATCAACATGCGTAATATTCATTTTCAAATGATCCATTATTTCAATTTCTTTGAATGAATAATCGATTCCTAAATACCAATAATTAATTGAATTAACCAAATAATACTTTGGCAAGACAGTCAAATTACTATTTGGTTAATACAATTAATTTGATGTCTTAGATAACAAAGATGGATGAGAACTGGAGGTTCTGGAGTCATGGTTTTTTAGAAATAAAAATAAATATAGAATGGTTAGATAATGTCCACGATTAGTGTCCAGTGTCCAGCGACTTTAATTGTTTTAAAAAACCCGCATTGGGCTGAATAGAAGGCCTTTTTCTTTTAACCAGGTCGTAAGCATCTTTAAAGGAATAATTCTTCTCTAGAATTAGATACCCTATGACCACCATGGCTGATCGGGAAACGCCTGCATTGCAGTGGACTAGGACGGAGCCCTCATTGCTGTGTGCACCCCCGATGTAGGCGCATGCTTCTCTCAGTACTTCATTAATACACGTCTCTGGCAAATCGAGACATGGAACAAATTTCTTATCCAAATTAGTAAATGAGTCAACACCAATGCTCAGAATATGAGTAAATTTATATTTCTCCGTAATGCCTTCATCGGCGCAATCTTGCGAACCAATGTATAAACCTGGAATGATGTTAGCTGGAATATTATCTGGTTTGAAATCGACTACAAAACCATACCGTTTAGAAGAATTCTCTGTTTTAAGTGGATCCAATCCGAGGGACCTCATCTCGGAATTCTCTGTGTAGGTGGAGCCATCGCTGTGAGTGATGACAGTTTCCGTGGTTTTAAGATTTACTTTTCTTTTGCTTATTTCTTCTAAAAAACTCATGTTTTCTATTTAGTGTCTTAACTAAACAGTGAGTTGGAGATCTTTGGGATTATATTGAACTTCTTGGAGATAGAGTCCCCAGGGTGGAGCTATAGAGACACTTGTGTTCCAAGAGTGTTTTGAAGGAACTTGTAACATTATCTGTACATCCCTCGTAGTCAATATATCCAAAGCAACAGCCTCAGCTGTTCCCACCATTCGACGAATCTGTAATCAGATGGGCAGGACTAAGTTAATAGAAAGAAAATATAATATCATATTATGTGCGCTTGTATATTATACGCTTATTTTGTTACTTTGATTAAGATACATATATCGACCCTTTAAAGCACAAAGGTATCAAGTCTACCAAAATGCAAAACATGACTTTTTGACGGAAATCAATGCTTTTGCCTCCATTTTTTTTAAGGTTCAAGTTCATATTTTTCTACCAATTCTGCAATATTCAATGACAGCTCAAACTTTAAATTGCTCTCCTGAACAATTCATCTCCAGTGACATAGCACCTTTGTGCTGCAAAAGGTCGATATAATATGAAATACAGTTATGAGTTATAGTCACCTGATTGTGCAGGAAACCTCTCCCTTTAATCTTTATATCATAAAATTGAAAGTCATCCAGATGTTGGTGATGAGATAATGTCAACAATGGATTTGCTTTAAACACTTCTATAGAAAGTACAGTTCTTATATTGTTAGTTTTCTTGGACCGAGATGGAGCTGCTTTTCTAAATGTTTCAAAATCATGTTTACCCTCAAATAAAGTTAACGCTTCTTTAAATTTTTCAATGTCAAAGTTTGGTTTCCTGTAAATTGTAATGTGTATTTATTATTAATTATGCCAAATATCAACACTAACAAATTACACACAATATTTTTGAAACTCACCAAATCAAATATAGTCTTTGCCATTCCTCAATTGGTTGTATTACTTCTTTATTAGCAATCTTAGGAAAAGCAAGTCTAAAATAAATTAATTACAAACATCTTTTATTCGACATTTAAATAAGCTTTTCAGGTCTCTAATCAATTCAAAGGTCGCTGATAATAACATACTAGGTTCCTGCCCAATAACCTAACTAACCGTTTCCCCGCAGGGATAGGCGGAGAGGATGGACCACCAAACAACTTGATCTTGGCACACACTCCTTGCCTCATTCACATTCATACATCGTCTCATACATGCTCTTCTTGACTCTTGACATGGCCCGACTCAAGTATCTGATTCACTTGGTCGTGCCATATCTTCCTCGGGCGTCCCCAACTTCTAACATTCACATTTACGTCATATATTCTCCTTACACTCCTTTCCTCCTTCATTACTTCAACATGCCTGTAACAGACGTGTGCTACAAGACTGTAGAAAAGGGCACCGGTGGCTGTGCACGTGGATGTCGACTATTGTAATATCGTTTTGAAATGCAGTACTGGCTGGCCTTCCTTGAAGGTGACAGCCCTGCTGTACTGGAGGGTGGTAACCCTGGATCTGCCTCCCTGCACCCAGAGCTGGTGAGTGGTAGCCCTGGATGTCCTTGGTCTCTGCCTGAGCCTGGCGCCTTGCGGTGTCCAGTAGTTGGGCCGGCTAGTCTTGAGGAGGTAGGCACCAGACTTGTTGTTCAGGCAGAGCTTCAGCAGGAGGCAGGTCGGAGAGAGGTTTCTTCCAGAGGAAGGAGTAAAACGCGTAGATTAAAGTAAACGTAAGAACTGATTTATTTCGGAAAAATGCATCGTATTTATACCAAATCGGCAGTTCGATTTGGTGGCTCATGGAAAGTGGAGGGGGAAACTTTGCCCCGGCACCTTTCCTTTATAAAGGGCAAGAAACTGCTCATTATCTATTTTGCCGGCTTAATCCGTAAAAGTGCTCGTCTAAATTTGGCAACTTTTACGGATTTTGTAGCCTTTATTTATAACAAAAATACATATTAAATTGAAAAAACATATAAATAAAGCCAAGATTTATAACAAGAATTTTAGTTT
Source organism: Limnephilus lunatus (assembly GCA_917563855.2). Lineage (NCBI taxonomy): Eukaryota > Metazoa > Arthropoda > Insecta > Trichoptera > Limnephilidae > Limnephilus > Limnephilus lunatus. Next base: position 67,375,744 of record OU830598.1, on the reverse strand, counting down.
GGTGAATTTACTGTGATTTTAAGAATTTTTGATTTTATGAAAATATTTAATGATTAATCAAGTTATAATTATTTTTCCTAGGTTCCCTGTGAGATAAGTTAACGAAATCTGTTTATTTCACCATCTCACAGGGTCCCTAGAATTTTGTAAAGGTAAAAATGTCATGACCGAAATTTTCTAAGTCTTTTTGACATGGCAAATTGAGCTCTATTTTTAGCTCTAAGTATTTTGAGAGCAAAGTCTCAGTTTGACTGGAGGCCTTGTAGGATCAAGAATGAAAACTGATTATTTCATTGTCCTACAAGGCCCGCAGGTTTTGATATTTGCAAAAACATAAAATTTACACCTTCGAAGTTTTCTAAGCGTTTTTTGGTAGGCAAAAATGACTTTATCTTTGCTTCCCAATATGTTGTGAGATAAATCTTGGCTTTACTCGAGACCTTGTAAGATTTCAAATGAAAACTGATTATTTCATTTGTCCTACAAGGCCCGTGTGCATAATAATTAAGATATAAACATTTAAAATAAGTACAAGAATCAAACATATTTGAAATGAGTTTACAATCTCCCCAGTAGCGATTTCTCAAAGTATTATTTATTGATCGCACCGGGGAGATGTACATGAAAATTAAAAAACTTAAATATTTCAAAACCAATAAGAAAATAATAAGTAAATAATAAAAATGACATTTTCTAACTAGAACAAATATTTTCCATCAAAGCGTCGCCGGCGGCACGGTACTCCAGTATTGTGAGGGCAGGCCATTTTTTCCTGATTCCCAAAAATGATCACAAAACTGTAGAGGACCGAGCCAAGCGATGAGCTTTGATGAAAAATATTTCGAGGGTGTGAACACGTCGGTTACAATGCCCAAACCTTCTGAGCGTCCCTTTTTTAATCTTACTCATTATGCTTACATCAGCCTTGCATTCTTTGCGGATCTTCACGTTTCTTACATGATCGTACATGGTTTTACCACACATACGACTCAGGGATCTCATTTCTACAGCATTCAGTCTATTTTCATCCTTTCTCTGCCAGTTCCATGCCTCACTGCCATGCATCAGGGTAGGTACTAGTACTCCATTATGGACGGCTAGCTTCGCTTCTTTGGAAAGTTTTTTGTCGGCGCCAACGGCGTTCAGTCCTCCATTAATGGAGTTACCTGCATTTACCCTTCTTTAAATATCTCTATCACCCTTCCCATCTCTACCGAATTAGGTTAAATCCCCTTAGGTTAACTACACAACAAGTACTATGTGTATTATCAGTCTTCTTTTGCTACAGATATATGGTCTTTTACTATTGATATGCTCACTATACCTGTACAGATAGGTTCGGGATAAAGCGCAGAATCGAGCATGGAAAGTGTCCGGAACTCTTCTAAAATCCTTTATTAGTATTCCTAAATTATTTTTTCCAAAGTGTTTATTTAGTCTCCAGGACATATGACGTAAGGAATCATCACCAAATGGTTCCCCACTTTTAGTTTCCAAATCGAAATGTGCCGTATTGTTGAATGCGTGCACACCCGCGTCAGTTCTGAAATATAAAACCCATCCAACAAAATAATATTAGATGGCCTGATGATACCTGCTTTTGATTTGTATGAAAACGCTGGTATTCAACCAGAACAGATACAGTATGACTTAAATTAAATGTCATTTTCATTTTAAAATGCTTACAGCTGATGATATTAAAAAAATTAACACTCAGGCGGGCGAAAACAAAGAACCCGTTCGAGAAAATGTTTTTTTTTTTTCAATATATTACTCAACACAGTCCTATTATAAAAGTTAACTCAATGATAAAAGTAGTGTCCAAAATTATAGCCTACTTTGTAATAGGACCGCATAAACACAAGTGTTGGGCCATTTATTGATGTTTTATGTGTAAAAAATGCACATATTTTATTGTATTGTAATCTTTATTTATTAAGTTATATAGGTGATTGTGCTGTGCCTGTCTCACTGGGAATTCCTGTGTTGAGAGCAGGCGCATTTTAGCATAAGTAGTTTAACATAAAAATAAGGATAACAACAACAATGTTATTTACATAAGTAAAGGTACTACATTACAAAAAAATTACAAGTGTGCAGTAGAAGTATGCGGTAGAAGTGAAACCTTCAGAAAACTAAACTGGCTAAATCCTGTAGATGTATGTGTTTGTCTTTTTTTATTTCATCGAGTTTAAAATTACAACGGTGCTAAAGAATTTTTCACTTCTCCAGTGCCAAAATGTAAATTTCCTTTTGATAAAATATTCTTCCACAAAAGACAGGGAGATAAGATGTGGAAGACTTATATCACATATACAATCGGTGTTTGAACCTGGGACTTTCTGCTATCCGCTCTTTAATCTCTTTTTTCGAAATAATGTTAATGCGTAGTTTTAAATTTCAGTTATTACTGATGATTTTTGTATAACTTCATAAGTCAAAATAATCACCCTCATCAAATTGAAATTAAACTTAGTAAATCTAACTGTTTTGTTTTGACTTTAATCTACCTTCAACATTATAAATAGTGAGGTTCGGTTTTGGTTTTGGCAAAAAAATCTAGTTTCGGCATCAGTTTCGGTTTCAGCAGAAAATCTGCCGAACCTTCGGCCGCACCGAAACTTTACGTTCGTGAATTATCGTGCGTCGTTCGGCCGACTTCGGGTGAGTTCGTAGCTCGTGTGTCACCCGCCATCATCAGCTGAGTTCGCCGGCCGGTAGAAGTAGTTAACATGTTTGTTAATTTTTATAATTTTTGTTTGTTTTATAGCAGTAAAATAAATAATTATTTTTTCACATACTTTAAATTATTGTTTTATTTATATAATTTAAAATGTGTAATAAGAATATTGTGATTGTAAACACAATTAATGAGGTCATTTCTTTTTTTTTTTTTTTTTTTTTTTCTTTGCTTTGAATGGTTACATCACCATGCTAGGCTCATGCCCGTGTTTTGGTGGTCGATTTTATAATTTTAGTGTTGATTACTGGCAAATTTTTGTTCCAAGAAGTAGTTTAACATGTTTTGTTAATTTTTGTTTGTTTTATAGCAGTAATATAAAAATACTAGTAAATATTTTTTCACATACTTCAATAAATTATTGTCTTTTATTTCATTTAACACGTGTTAACCGTCTGTATAAGTGTAAAAAATAAGCCAAATTTCAGTAAACAATAGATTTTTAACATGTTTAAAAAAAGTTTCAGTTTCAGTTTCGGTAGAAAGTCCTGTTTCGGTCGGACACTAATTGTAACATCTCCATTTGTTCGGTCATCGTAATATTATAACTATCGTGTTGCTATATGCACCACCGAGTTTCAGTAGAAAAATTTAATATTGTTTAATTCTTAAGCTTTATTGCAAACATGTTGTAATCACATTTATTTTAGATATTTACAAGCAATTTGTTTATAATATATTTTGTTTGATACTTTTATGTAAATATTTTGTTTGTGTTTCTAAATAAAAACACCATACTACAATGTTACAACACGGCAGATGTCAATTACGACGTAATAGCTCAGTGGTTATAGAAGATGCCTGAAGTTCCCGAATTCAAATCCCCGTTGCAGCAATAACCTCTTCATGCATGTTTTTCTAATACGATTTATGATTACAATTCAATATGTAATAAGTAGTCATTTTTTTTTTTACTTTAGCTCCACACAGGAGGCCCTGATGAAAACAATTTCCCTCGGGCTCATGTCATCTTTGGAGATGCTGTGTGGAGGATCTTTTTAGGGAGAGAAAGGAGAGGAAGTTCTGGGAAGGAAAAATGTACGAGGGGTGGGTAGAAATCGGAGGGTCAGTGTGTCCAGGAGTGACGGATGATTAAATCCATTCCTCCCACTACAGTGCAAGGCGATGGATTGAAGGCTGGAGAGGTCAAAAGGTCTCCCTCAACCAGACTCTCCTGATTCGGCCTGCCACGCAGTAGGTGGGCAAGCGCACCCTCCGCCAAGACCTAGGCAAACCTCACCCCATGAACCCGGACACCCCTTTTAAGTCATCAAAAGTAACGAATCACTTGACCTAAGGCAGGGCAGGGGTGTTGGTTATCCAATAAATGGTTCCCGGGGCGGTGGTACCCACTTTAATAAATTCAGTGTTCAGTTGGCAGGTCTGTTAAATTATAATTAAGACGGTATTTTTGGATTCATTGGACCTGGCCAATTTATACCATAACTAGCTGGTACCCGGCATGTGTTGCAATGCTATTCAAAGAAATCTGCATCTCCTTTCCCGTGCGTCCCCATTCCCTTCCACCTTCCCCGCCTTCCCCCTGCCCTCCCTCCCTGTCGCTAAAGTATATGAAATACACACATTTTCATTTATACAAATTTCGTAACACCAGAGCTTACCATTATATACAGCCTATGTTAGTCGCTGATAATGTAGCTTTCTATTGGTGAAAGAATTTTTAAAATCGGTTTAGTGGTTTAGTCGTGAAAGCGTAACAAACAAACACACGCACTTTTGCATTTATAATATTAGTATGGATTTAAATACCTACTAACCTGCTTGAAAATGAAAGGTCAGATATATATTTTTTTCTTACAAGTCCTAATGCTATTTCCAAGTTTCCCTCAATACTTTGTGGGTCTTTTGTGCCTCGCAAACAACCCCAATATTTTTGAGAACCCCTGGAAGAAACATTATTATTTAGTCGCACTATAAAAACTGATGGGTGATAGAAAATATAAAAAACACGCTTCGAAAAAATTTATAATTTTACAACCAGAGACATCATTAAAATTTTTTGGTAAATATGAGAGGTGCGCCTCATCCTTCACGCATAAATTATAAATAAAAAACTTATAATTTTAATTACAATGAGGAAATACTATTTCAGCCCATGAAGAACCAATTCATTCAATTCAAATTAAAAATTAATTGCATTTTCATTACCTAATATTTGACAAATTCTTCGTGTATTCGCTTTGAGGCCATTTTCGTACGGTTGACAAGTGTTTTAAAACCCAAACTAATGAGCGTTATACATGACATCTTTTTTCAGCCCGATTCCCGTATAGAGACCAAAGATCAAATTTTTCGCTATACACAATATCTATTTTCCGTTGGCATCACTGCAAACAACACATGATCAGCTGTCACTTGTAACCAGGATTTTAAATTTTATATCGAGAACCATTGGGAGGAATTGGTTTATTTATGTTTTCAGTTGTTGTTCGTTTGAATATGAACCCTCATAATAAATGAACCTATTTTGTAAAGCGGGGTCTTAAAAAAAAGAAAAAACTAGCCTAAGAACCTATTTTAGTAATTTTTAAAATGTGCATGTTGGATGAGTGGTGTCTCTGCATATTTACCGATTTTTTAACTAATGAAAACGGTACATAAATATGCCTAATTTTTAGTAAACAAAAAGGGAAAATAAATATATAATATTACCTAAATTGGCTGCCTATGTAAGACATAGTAAGCAAGTATCGGTGAGTCATGATAGATTATTTAGAAAACTTTAAATATCCATACACTAACTTTATATAAATAAATAAAACAAACCTTCAAAGGCCTAATGAGAATTAGCGCATAACCTATTTTTTAAAAAGCTGCTTGTCAAATTTGACAGTTCTACTTTTTCTAAGCATTCAAACTTTTACGTTTTCCTCATTCACTGAAAACATTACAGTATTTTGCTATTACTGCCAACCACCTATTTTACCACCTAACAAATTTATTATTAAAAAAAAAACATTGATTCTTGATTCTAGCCTTTCGGTTACACGTAATGTGATATTTTTTCTATGGGTTGTCATTCCATTTTGACAATTTGTCGATCTGTCTATGCATATTTTGTAAATAATGGCGCGACGGACGTGGCATAGTTTTGCTATTGTTTTTGTATTGTCGGCGTTATTTTCTGTAACAATAGTAGGAGATGTAGCATCATTAGGAGCAGCGGGATCAACAGTCCCATGGTATGAAAGTCTGCCGGCTGTCGCCATGGATTATAAGGTTCACGTTGACGCTGGCAAAGAGGATTGTTATTTTCAATATGTCCAGCCGGGAGCAACGTTGTACATAAGTTTTCAGGTAAGTTTAATTTATTCCACATACATATTGCACGGATGAATGAAAATAATGAGCAATTCAATTTATATTCTAGCGGTCTCACTTTAATTCAATTGCAATGTCCAATGAGAAGGAAAGCGTGTTAACTTTTTTACAGGATATTTTTAGTGCACAATTTCTAGCATATTTCACATATTATTATGACCTCTCCCTAAAATATGTATATATCTAAATATCTATGCTCGCCTAGTGCATGCTTATTTTGCATTATGTCCTGAAATCACCAACTTTGCAATGAAGCGTGAAGTTGAATTTGCTGGAAAAGAACACATTTTTGTTTCGCCTGACAAAAATAAAAAAAACCCGTGTAATATAATATAGCATTCGATGATCTAACTTTGTAATGTATCCATTACGATCTAATTTTCATGACATACATTTTTTTCACACTTTCAAAAACATGTCTTGCATGATGGCCAAATTAGTTACCTTATTTTCATAAATATAATTTCTTACAATCCCGACTTTATTACTTTATTTTTTGCATTCTAAATACATTTCTGCCTCACAGGCAATAACTGCTTTGAAACATGCAATGGGAAAGTACATAATCAAGTTCTGCTATTATTTCGTGGGTTGTTTCACAGAGCTTGAATAGAAATTTCACACAAATTTGATGAATTGTTCAAGTTCTGTGGAATAACTGGCCCTTCTTGATCGCCGATGTAAATTTTTCACCGTGCACCAGCTGATTCTATTTTCGTAATAACTTGTTTATTGAAAAATTATGTTTTTGAAAATTGAAGTGTCTTACCAGATAATGTGTTTATATATTATTTATAAAAATAGTACTGCCTAAGATAATGTCTGCCATAAGAAGTTTTCACAGAATAGCTTGTTACATTCAGAGAAATGTTTTTTTTAATAATATCCTTAACCACTCGAGCGATGGCTACCCAAATTTGAGTAGGTGATTTTGATGAATTATAAATTTAATGATTTTTTTTATAAAACCTAAAAATATGGAATAAACGGTGAAATCTGGATGAATTCACTGGCTTTAAACCACAGTAAGTAGTTCATATGTTTCCTTAATTATATTTGGAGGTAAGATATTAATTAAATCGAATAGCCGAATCGAAAACCTGGAAATTTCCATCAGTGGTTATGGATACGCTGGCAAAAAGAGGTTAAGGATAGGCCTCTACTCGCGATTTCTAGTTGTGATGAAAAAATTTAGTGTGTGTCGTTTAGTCTCACGTTTGTGTCCCTATATTATTTGAAACAATGAGTTTTATTTTTGCGACTGTAAATCGCAGTGCAATAAGCATGTTGAAATTGTACCATTGAAAATCACAGTTATTAATGTGCCCTCATATAGATTGCAAGTTATGTGAATGGTATATAATGTAGAGATACCACGAATGGTGATTTTGCCGAATATTCGGCTAGGGTCTCGGCCGAATCGCCGAATATTCGGCGACACTTAGTACATATTGCTGGTGACAGGTTCCGACCTGCATCATTGAAGTTCGGATGGTAACTGCGCCGTGGGCATATTTGTTTAATTTGCGAGTAGGTCGTATTATTTGTTGATTGTTACATCAAATTGAGTTACTTATGTTGTGTATATTTAAAATATATTACTGTTTGTTCGCGAAAAGCTTTACGAAATGGCACCATTTAATAAAAAATCACCTTTTTGGGAATATTATGAAATTTGTAGTGAGGACAATAAATATTTATATGCGATTTTTTTCATGATTTGGTATTAGATATTCAAATACCGAATAGTAAAAAAAGTAGCCGAATACCGAAAGTAGCCAAATATTCTTGGCATCTCTAATATAATGTTTAAGGGTATAATATGTATAAGGCTTCTGGTAAATGAGCAAATTTTATGGCGGTTTCTTGTCGGCAATCTATTCTTCTTTCTTGTTAACCAAAGCATTTAGAAAAGTGGTAGATCTTACCCCCACGCATTATCTTTCTTGGGAGATTGATTGAAATGAATGCCATTTCTGAGTAAGACTGCAACTCGCCGTTTAGGCAAAAGTCACCAAACCACAATATTTTTTTTGAAAAACTTCAAATTTGAAAGGTAAAATACAGTTAGTTTATGTAACGGATGTTTCAAAGTTTTATCTCCCTCCATAATAATAGAAAAAAAATTAAATCATTGAAGTAAGATTTATCTCTCAAACATTCAAATTCAGATATCTCAAAACTTTGTATTTTTGAGTGGGCTGGTGACTTTTGCCTGAACGACGATATGCGACATCTGCATATGGGGATGGCCGCAGATATATCACAGACAAAAATTTGCAACGAGTTTGAATGTATTGCATTGCAGGTTGTGAGGGGAGGCGACGGCATGGCAGGGTTTGCTGTGCGCCACCCCAACGGACAGATAGTTCACCCGTACGAGTGGAAGCCGAGCGCCGAGTACACGGACCAGTCCTCAACGGGCGGTTACTACTCTGTCTGCATCGACAACCAGTTTTCCCGCTTCGCCGGCAAACTGGTCAACCTCTATCTGACCGTCATCCGGTACGACCAGTGGGACAAGCTGACCAAAGAGGTTGAGGAGATGAACATGAACATGGAGAACTTTACCGTGAGTTTTATAGTGCCTACTTATTTATAAAAGTTTTTAAAGAATTTTTTTCACTTTTATTTTTTTATGAATACATACCAACTGCACGGAGCCAGTGGAACTTGAAACCCAATTGGGGTATGCTGTGAGGCTAGAAGGAGTGGAGAAAGAAAGGAGAATTTTCTACCACTCTGGAAAATGCCACAAATATATTTATTTTAATTAAATGTGCAATAGAGAAGTCCAGTCCATTTTTTTTAATGAAAAATGACCTTCTAACTTAAATTACTGCATATTTTTTTTTTTTTTTAGAGTTAGTTTTAATTGTTAAAATAATTTTCAAAGTTTTAATTTTTGGAGATCCCTCGAAAACACCCATATCTATGGTGAATTTTATGACGTCATCTACTAAAATAACGATTCACTATTTCATGATTTTTATGTTGGTTTTCTTGAATCTCACATAGATTTGCGCAGGCGCGCGGCCATCTTGTTTATTATAACGCGTTGATTGACTAATGGCTTATTTATTGCAAATGGCGAAATCAAATTCTTTGCAAAACAATGAATGACGTTGATGAATTTTACTTGCAGTTTTATGTTTTTGATGATAATTTTCGTTTAAATGATTAATTCACTGTGATATTAGTGTAATTCAGCATAAGTACCAATGCTGCCTTTACTTTTTTTCAGTTTTAGTCCTTAAATAATGTTTTGTTGGTGATTTAGTTTCGTTCGGTTTTTAGGTTACTGACATTACATAATCAAAGGTTACTTCTCTATAATTTTTATGACTTTTCCGCGTGAATTTAATAAAACTTCCATAAAAGTAATATTATTTAATAATGTAAAAGCCTTATGCATGTGTAAATACATACAAATTCGAGAAATCAACGCATTAATTGCGTAAAACCGAGTCCAAGATGTCGGATTTTTTCAGTTATTTTTTCGGAATTATTATAATATTTTTTTTATCGTTTTTAATTGTATGAACGAGATAAAAAGTGAAGTGACAGTTTTATTCCAAATTCATAAAGTAAGAGGACTGTATTTTTTAAATTTTGAATTTTCCTAATTGTTTCGACCATTTAATAGAATATGTTTACAGTCGGCTGTTTTTTTTAAATTTTTTCATTTTGAAACTTAAAATACTGCATTTTTCAAACACAATCGTATATGTCAGATACAAAAATCTAAAAGGCGATTCTATCAACTTTCTATAAAGGTATATGCTTTTACGACATCTTCAAAAATAAGAAACATATAGAACATTCGCTTGTGTCATACCTAAATTCCTATATAAATGACCCAAATGAATTACAGTGAATCATCAGTGAATCTTCCATCGTGACGTCACCATGACAGCATTACACAGCATACCAACTTAACGCTGTGTTTTAACGAGAATATTAAAAATGCACTTTTTAATATTTTTTTAAAAACTGTACGTTTAATATTATTAAATAAAAGTTATATATTCAGAATCAGCGTTTATTAGTCTATATGAACATATTTTTTTAAAGCCATAATATTTTTCACTGGAGTTCCTTATTGCACATATAAATCCATTATTTGTGCATGTTAGGTTTCAATCATGTAATATTGGCATTCGGAGAGAATCGTTTGGACCACGGAGGTTTGAAATTGTCTCGACAGTGTTTCTGGCTATTTTAATTCGATTGTTTAAATGCATAAATAATATGTATCGACGCTGAAAAGGATAAATAGCTAAAGCACCATACAGCTGTGCCATTCAAGATGAACCTACACAATACATATTGTTTGTGCTTGTTTTCATCAAATCAATAGCATAATGTGTAGGTTACCGCAATAATATTATACGTGTGACCAAAATAATGCCAAAAGTTAATTACGTAGTTGCAAGTGTTCTCACATAAATTGCAAGTGATGTGAATGGTGTATAATTTTTTAAAGATACATAATGTATAATAGATATCAGAAGTCACTCTTTGACTGATCTTACTGATAAGAACTCGTAGAAAAGTATATGAATTTTAACATGTATTTTAAAATAATATACTAAATCGATGTTTTTTATGTGGAGGGAAATAAACCTTGGAATTTATTAATGGTATGTTTTTAAATTTCAGACAACAATTAAAACAGTGGAAAGAAACATCAACGAGATGTTGCAATATCAGTACTATTCCCGGGGAAGGGAGGCGAGAGACTACAACTTGTTATCTGACAACAATACTTATATCATGCGCTGGTCCATTATACAAATCTTAGCCATTGCGACTACATGTTCCCTACAAGTTTTCTTTGTGAGGAAACTATTTGAAGTGAAGACAGGCAACACCCGATCCCGTATTTAGACGCCCAGTGTGTTATTATTTAAGAATTGGTTGATTTTTCGTACATTCGTGAATAATCTGTTGGTGTCAATGCCGTCACAATTTCTTTAAAGACTAATAGACGATAATATTACAGTGAAACCATCTTAAGAAGTTTGGTTTTTTCAGTCCCTTGAAGACTGAATGGCACCCCCCACACGTAGAGTTCGGAGCGACCGTGCCCCGCACCACTTCTGCCCACCGTGCAGAAAAGTAAAGACCGAAAGTAAGATAACGGTTTACAGACTTTCCTGAATGGCAGCCCGAAGTGGCGCAGGGCACGGTCGCTCCGAAACTCTAGGTGTGGGGGTTGCTAATGGCCAAATTTATCCCACATATAAGGTTTTCCCGCCCTTTTTCCAGTTCCTTGGAAAGCTTCTTAAGATAGTTTCACTGTATTACTTATTTTCAGGAGTAAATGTTGTGAGAAGTTAATCTTAAGTTGCCAAATGTGAATAATTATGTAAAACCATTGAAAGTAATACACAATAGAAATGCCTTCTAGCCCATTCAGCACGGATTCTGATATGCCTGATATTGTGTATAAATTTCATAATAATGATCACAGTTATTATTGAAATTTACAAATTGCATTTCTTCTGTTCTTTATTCTCTGTGTAAAACACTGTCCTGCATTTATCTCATTAATAAAAGCTTCTATTTATGTAAGCAATTTGCAATACACCCGCTGAACAACATATGATATTCCTTTCAGATTTATTTACATAATATTATGTTTATGATTTTTGGTTATCAAGGTTATCTATTATAGATATAAATGTTATATTTACCGTGGATTTAGTATAACAACTTACTAAAATGAGATTACGCAACAAGCACTCCTTTATTGAGAAACAACACTACTTATAATAAGGTGTACTTAAATAAATAAACCTGTACTTTAATGTCAATATTGATGTATTTATTTTGAAAAGATATTTTTATAAAATTTGTTAATAAATGTTTCAAAACTTAAATGGTATTTTACTATAATTTATACATTTTATTAGGAATGTTATCTTAATTAAGTCAACTTAGAAGTAATACAACAATAAATAGCAATTAACAGTCTTAAATTGTATAAATGTAGATATTCTTAAATGTTATATAATTAATAGTTACACATTTACATAAGTTAAAAAGGCCAACGAGTCTCCTCAAATAAGGGTAACATTAAGTATCTTTGCATTCGAAGAACAGAACATTGAGAATGTGTTTTTAATTAAATAATATTCATATTATATGAAAATAATTCATCCTCCCTGGGAAGTTTTTTTTTTTAAAGAAACTTACAGTTCATTTCTCTAAATTCAGGTCTTTTGTGATAGTTAACTATGTATGTTTATGATTCTGTATAAGAAAATATTACTTAAAATTAGACCTATCTAGAGTTGTACGAATGTAGAAAGTATAATGTATAATATACACAAGGGTAAAATAATGATTATAATACAATCTTGAGACCAAAAGAACCTCAGTGGAGTTTGAAATGTACATCGTAATACAATTTAAAGTATTAAATATTATTATTGAAGAGAAAGAAATCACCAAAGGCAAGTTGTAACGGCCTTGCTTCCAATGTGGATTATGATTACATTGTGAGTGTTTGTAGAAGCTGTGCAATGTGGTGTTAAGCTGTTAAGACGTGTTCCTGCTGATCTGAAGAATGCCAGCGAGCATTACTCATTATTACTGAGAGACTTGCTTCGTGCTGCGTACAAATATACCTGTACTTTGAACTATCTCATGTGCTTGTTTGACTTGTTTCTTCTTGCGTGCGAGGCACAATGTGGAGTTAAGACCCATTTCCACTATGAAAGTAGTTACTTGTGGTTTGAGCACAAGCTAATTGCAAAATGGAAACAGAGCTTTAGTTTCATTCCGAATACATATTGCATTTGTTTCTTTGATCTTAAAATAAAGGTATAAAATGTGATGGTTGGTGTGTAGTACCCATGAGAAGATGGGTTCTTATTTCTTTTTGGTCTGGCCGAGATAGTTGCCAGTGAGGGCCAGTAACCTGTACCTCTGCCTAAGGTTCCTTGCTCTGACATGTTGCGATGCTATTTCAGCCGCATAGGTTCCTGGAAACCAACCTTTTTCACCGTCCCTAATACGCTCACCGTGGTACCATCCTGAAATATGTTTACATTGTTAATAATTTATGTGGTTCTTTTTTATATTCACTGATTTTTATGAATGAGTAATGTGATGTCGAATGAACATAATATTAAATATTTATTGTGGAAGCATGTGTGATAGAAGCAAGCAATAATCATGCAAATAATATGAATGCCTGGAAATAATTTGTGACTAATTATGTACAAGGTTAATGACTCCATTTTGATAAGAACATTTATTTGCGAGTACCTGCTGCAGAAATGCAAAATTTATTTTATTTCATAAAACTTGAAAGATTTTCTCCATCCTTATATTATAAACACGTACAGTACACAATCAAGCTGGGATAAAACTTTTGATTAAACATTGCCTCACCATTTATCCTACATTAATGGTTGTTTATAGTTGTGTTAAATTTAAAACACGTTTAGTAGTAAGAGGGTGTATGTTAAAATTATTTGTACACTTAACTATAATATTCTCTGATTGAGAAATTAAAATAATTTCAAATTTGAAATATCATTAAAAAACAGAAAACTTAGGATGAGTTGTTTCACAGAATTCGAACAAATTGTCAAATTTCAAAGTTGAAATTCAAATTCTGTTATTATTTCAATACTTAAATAATAACAGAACTTAAATATTAGCTTTTAAATTTGATGAATTGTTCAAATTATGTGAAACAACCTGTCCTCAATCAACAAAGGAAGAGGAATTGATTAAATATATATATGATATCAACAGCCCAATCATTACAAAGATTATCACCGAATTACAAACCCTCGATTCAGCTACGCATTAAAAAAGTATTGATAAATATGTACATAGAGGAATTGTCATTGCTAAAAAATTAGTTTATATACTCATTTTGTGTTAAATTGAAGTATCTATATATGTATAAATAATATTATATGTATTGAAACCTATTATTTGATGGTGTTTATAAAGTTGTTGGAAGAAATCAGTAGGATCATGTAAAAATAATAATTACTGATAACAAATAATATAAAAAAAGTTTTATGAATTAGATGTAAAGTCGGAAGAAAAATAAAATATCTATACCAACCTTTAGTACTAGATGCCAAATAAGAAAGTTTGTAATCTCAAAAGACTTTTGTTTTACAAGTGGAATTATGGGATTAAAATTATATCTCACTGCTGAACATAACAATATTTTAGATTCTTCTCCTAAATCGGACCGTAACATTATAATATTTGTAAGATAATACTTATATTTAACAAAACTAGCCTACTTATTAATTTTTAGTATAATTGGTTGAACTTAGTTGTTGTAGATGATTTATTATATTTTGTTTATTTTAAATTACTTATACCCAGTTGTTGCGCAGAAATTCACAGGTGACAAAGTCATCAAATGGTCATTCACCGCCATTTTGTTTTTGACAGGTAAGTGCCAATTCTAAGTCCGTTTCAGCAGAAGAGGATAACTACAATGTTAAGCTTGTCAGTTTATTACAATTTTATAGAAAGCTGAAACCCTCCTAGAATCAGCATTTAATGAGAGATTTTTCAAATGTAAAAAAAAAAACAAAATGGCGCTGAATGGCCATTTGATAACTGTGTTTCATTTTTATTAACCACTGGAGCGATTTTTGCCATTTATTGGCGCCATTTTAAATGTCTCCGATTGCTTTTCGGGATAAAAAGGCAATTATCTCCTTGATTCGGCAATATTTTTTTAAAAAACATTTGTAGCTCCCACGTTTGTTATTTTGGACCCAAAACGAAGCTATTGAAATACTTTATCTATTATGACCATAGATGTCGCAAATCCGAACTTCGTAGACTGTTTTATAACGACGTTTTTTTCACGTAGAATTACTGATGAAGTCCTTTTTCCACATATATGTACCTTTCATTATCAAGTATACCACAGACAACATACAGAAATCGAAAATACTCTATGTTCACTTGAATAAGTACCTCTCACGGCAGTTTCAAAGTAACAACCACGCAGGATTCACGGGGTTATAAACTTTACGATTTAAAAAAAAAAAATTATAAATCCCAGAAATATGAGATAAACGGTAAAATATGGGTTAATTCATTGGCTATATAGCACTATAATAAGTTTTTATGTCTCCATGTTAAAATTCGAAGGTATGATATTTTTAATGTTGGAGAAAAATTTAAAAAATGATCTTCTGAAAATGTCGAGCAAACAGAGAAAAAAGTTTTAAAATGTGCTATCGCTCCAGTGGTTATGAGTTCACGATACAGAAAAACCACTTTTCCTGAAGGTTGAGAAAAGTCGGTAAAAATATGAGATGTCAATAAAAACTATAACAATGCCATCTATTGAAATAACCTCTTACTTAAATAACAAAATTGAATGCATGCAAAAATGTTAGGTACATCATCACTAGGAAAGTTTCTTTGCTTTAGCTGTGGTTTATGGAATAAATCGGCTATCAATTTTATTCAAAACCAGAAACTTTTCTGGTGAACTTTTTGAACACACTTCAGGCGGGCGAAAACAAGGAACGCGTTGGAGAAAATGGAATTTGTTTTAAATCAATATTTCTTCAAAAATAATATGTACATTTAAATTATTTTTTTCTACAGTACTAGCAACACCCCATCTTTAAAATTTTTACAAATATAAACTTTTTAAAAGGACTCCATAAACAGAAGTTAAAGTTAGTGGTGGGCCATTATTTATTGATGTGTAAAAAAATTATGTATTTTATTACTGTACAAAAAATTGGTTTTCACTTTGGCACAAACCATTACAAAAGCGCATCTCCAGTACAAAACTGTATGTTTCCTTTTGATAAAATATTATTCCACACAAAATGCAAGGAGATAAGAAGATTTCCCATCTTGTAACACATAAGCATATACATATTTATATGTTTTTTACATATATGTTTTTACATATACATACAGTTAGGACCCTTACAAAGATATTGGTGTACAATATTCATTTATATTTGACAGCAATGCCTTTCCAGGCAATCAAGTAGGACCGGCATAAAAGGTAGAACTGCCCTTCTCTCGCAAGTGTGTTAATTGCATAATGCTGTCATTGCATGTCTCGTTATATCTTAAATACACTACGGTTAGTAAGTAAGCAAATGGTAAAATGTAATGAGGATGGCAAATGGTATAGCATTCTTCCAGGACAAAAGCAGTTAGATTGTAATGGGTATGAATTAAACTCAATTTTCTAATATTACTGTAGGTTAGGTTTTATTAAATAAATGGATAAGTAATATTTATAATAATGATGATTGTCAATATGTTATAATATAATATTGTTTATTTGTGAGTAATATCAGTGTTCCTTGGTTAAAATGGGCTGGATCCTAAAAAGGACATTAATGATATTTAATTAAAGCAATGCAGAGAATAATACACAATACTAAATATTAGTTAAATAAAAATAATTATGTTTATTGTCCGAAATTGACCATTGCTTCATGAACAGACAGAATAACACATATGTACGAGTAATTAGAAAGTGTCATTTTGCTACTGACATAATTACATATTATGAAACAATTTTGAATCAGCAGCGAACATCTGTTATTTTCAAATCATAATCTTGAGAAACACCGATAGTTTATATTAATATTTTCTGAAATTGTTTTTGATTAATTATTATGAATGAAGATGTTTATTGATGGATTTGTATGATTATAAGCAAATATTTATGATTTTATGAGAAAAATACTAACCATCTGCCATTTTTTTATTAACATTCACAATATCGCCCTTCTGAAGGTTCAACTCGTCGGGTTGTGTGGATTGGTAGGCATACACGGCTGCCACCTGCGGGCAGTCCCAGCCCTCGTACACCGTCTCGTCGGGGTTGCTGGACGGCGGGGGTAGACATGCCTCCATCCAGCGCTGTCGGTCTGACTCGCTCACACAAGACAATAGCTGCAAAATGACACACAGTGGATTCTTTTGATTTATTTACTTTTATTGAGAGAGCCATCTTCATAACCTGTCATTATGAAATATACTCCATTTAACCTTCAACTTGCCTAGTTGCAAAACAAAATTTGTGTTACCGTGAGGAGACACTGAGATACCTCATACATTTTATCATTGTAAGGCTATGGTTAAAACTATGAATGTAAAATAGCCATTTTAAGCTGATAATGGAGGATAGATCTGATAATAGGCCACTTGCATGGATTTCATACTACTGTGGATAGATTTTTTTACTAAGATTACGAAAATGTTCATTAGATTTTTCATTACATACATTGGGGATTTTTTGACCACCATGCAAGGCACATGCCCGTGTTGTGGTGGTCGTTGTATAGTTTTTTTTATTTTTAAATAAATAAATCCACTATTTGAGCTCGAAAATGCTCGTGAGCTCATCACTACATGAAAATGTCCCGTCTCCAATTATGTTCCCTTAATTTTGTAAAATTCCACACTGATTTTTTTTTTTTTATATGGCATCACTTTGATTTCCGGTGAATTTTTGAATTTGCGTTTAACGTTCACTAGATTTATTTTTGGTTCTGTGAGAACTTATCCTTTGGTTTGATTTTTTGATAAAGATGGCGGTGTTTTTACAGATGTTACGAAGAGAACCCCGTACAATTTATTGCTATTCGTGTGGAAAACGTTTTTTTTTAAAAATGATTTTCAGCTATGTAATTATCGTTTTTTCGCACCCATAAAATTATGTTCCGTCTTTCCGGTTTATAAAAAATGGTCTGATTTTTCAGATTAAAATTTTCAAAAAATTGCCGGGTTTCAAAAATACGATTAAAAAAAAAAAAAAAGAATATCTTAGAATATTTGCCTTAACCGGAAAAAAATGTGATACAAGTGGCCTATTCAGAGATTTTGGTTGCCCCTTTTGGCAATTTGAAGGTGGGAGAGAATGCAAAGGATGAGCTATGTGCCTTATAATTCAAAAGTGTAAATTGAGTTAATTATACCATTTCAACCGTTTTGTTTTCATAGTTTTCTAGCATTGTGAGGAGCAAAGTGTATTTTCCGGCGCTTTCTTTGACTGGGGATGGTCCCATCATGTCACTCGTTGTTATTTCAAGAAGAGACCTTTTACAGTAATCCACAACCATATATGATTCGTCACTGTAAAAAAATATTAAAGATAATTCAGTTATTTTTCATTGTCTGGGCAGGTTTATTCATAATAGTGAATCAATCTTTAGTCATATTTAAGTCAAAGTCTGCTGAAGCAACACCTCCTAGATCACTGTCATCTAAGAGGTTTTGGCCGAAGGCATCCGTTTATATCATATGGAACGTGGAATAAAAACGAATGTGGAAAAAAATAAGAACGTGGAATCATCTAATAATTTCAGCATGACAATGGAAATTAATCCATGGATCCACTGGGCTGGATTCTTTTTTGCTCAAATCTAAATTACACAAAATTTTAACTTAAAAAAATGGATGCAATAAATACCTTTTCTTCTTGGTCACTATAAGGAGATCAGTGAATAAGAACAAATGCAGCGGAATCTTGGACACTTTTCTTCCAAAGGTCAACTTGGATTGGTCTTCACCTCTCCACAAGAGATGAGTTAGTTCTCCAGATCTTACAAGCCATCTGGGAGTTTCGCACACACTGATTTTCTTATCAGACTTTGGAGCAATGATTGGCATTTCCTTGATGTGTGGCGGGAATTCAATTTGTGTAGAAAGTATTCTAATTTCTTCAATACGCTCTACGTTCCGGGCGCCCTCGTTGCATTGAGATACAATCTGAAAATGAATCAATATTATAATATGTATATGTATTATGTATGCTTGACAAATCAATAGCTATGTTAAAACTGTCATATTTCATACTTACATTGTTTAATGTGGCTAATGCATCCAAGCAAGGTTGATATTCATCGTCTGTGGCAGTTAATTTCTTAAGAACAGCATCCAAAAGGAGAGGTAATCTCGTTGCTCTTTGCATTGGCAGCATCAGGAAAGAGTGAAGACATAGACTCTGGCAGGCCGGTTGAGTTTCAATTTGATTCAATACTTCGGTAAACTTTGGATCGGATTTGAGTTTCTTCAAAGTCTTGACTAGGAACACTTGGCTCTCGCAATATTTAACATACACATGGAAATTCTTTTCAGCGTGGTTTTTCACAATTTTACACAAACCCCGGAGAAGAATGTTCTCTTGCCAGCATTGCTCTAAGTCAGCCAATAATTGCTCTGAACACCGTTTTACTGAAATTAAATAGACCGCTCATTTTATAAACATAAATTAACTTTTCTGATAAGCTTGTAAAACAATGTAATTCATGATTGTTTAGAGATGAAGGCATACAGTTATTCAGCTTACCTGGTGGTATATTTCCAAATAAGATACTTTTTTCAGTGTTTGAAAGGATTCGTTCGTCAGTAAATGCTGGATGAGACATGAAGATGGTCTCAAGAACAGTCAGAGAATTCAAGTACGAGGCTTCGCTCGATATTATCTCAAACATGGCCTCTTGCAGTTTCTTCTGGGTAGGGGTCAAGGTAGCTAAAATAATATAAGTTATGAATAAATAATTGTTTTCTTATTTACACAGACTGGTATTTAGGAAGTACCCAAAAACACACTGATGTAAAAAGTTAAACTTTTACTTACTAAGTATAGCTGAGTTGATAACTTCAGGAATCTCACACCACAGTGTTCTGGAAGGACCCTTTTGAGGGTTGATGAGGGTCATGGCTGAAGGGCGCTGGAGGGTTTTGAAATCCTTTGGAAGACCTTCCTTGAAATTTGCGATTTCCTCATAGCCATCGGAATCAGAGTAGTTGTTACTGATTTCTCGACAAACCGACTGGAAATTACAAAAAATAAATTTAAAATAAGTTTTGAAATATCACATAATTTTAGCCTACCGCTACGTGAAGACTTCAGGGAATGAATGAAGCTTAGAATAAACAGTGGAATTCAATAATAATAATACGTAGTAAAAATTCAAAAAATCATTCTTGCTAGGGAAAAAACCAGTACCTCTAATTTAGCTGCATCATAAAACTGATACAGGGGCTCCTGGTTGAACATACCCAGCGGGGGCACAGGGGTGTCAGGAGGACTGGGCGCAGCCGTAGTGGAGCAGGTGCCCCCGCTCATGGTGCTGCTGGCCCCACTGCTGGTCGAGATGTTCCCTATCTGGTACAGGCCCACTTCCGCATACCTACAAAATAGTGATACATTACGTCACTTTTCAAATGCTATGTAAGACAATTGATGGAGGATGTTCGTGGTTGTTGCTTGTTGGACATTGCTTGTTTACTATGCTACTAGGTTTCTAGGCCATGTCATTGTCATTCTAAATGCCAAATTTTCAGAACAAATGTGTCATATGGCTCTAGGTGAGTGTAAATACATTTTATCATTCACTAAAGCATCTAGCATTATTTTGTAATATGTATTCCCAAGGAAGTCATACTGTCAATAGATTAACAGCCACTGTTCCCAATTCTACTAATCATCTGCTAAGCCGAAACTAAGGTTTAACACTGCTTAAGCATCACTTAATCTAAGAAAGTCGGACACGTGGTTTAAACTCGACTGAGCAAAGCAAAGTTATAAAAAGTGTCACCAGCGCGGCGTCTATACCTCGTGGCGTTAGCCCCACTCTGATGACACTTTTTATAACTTTGCTTTGCTCGGTCGAGTTTAATCCATAGTTTCGACTTAGCAGATAATTAGTAGAAGCGGCCGTTGATCTTGATTTTTAATTATGTATTTTTCCACTGTCTTCTAGTGATTAATGATACCTATATTGTGTAAAGTTAATATTATATTTGCCAGAATAGAATTTCAACAATATTTATTTTCTCTTTTTGTAGCACATAATTATGACTCTTCAATATTGTTTCATTTTATTACAATAATTAATTAATAATAGGCATAACTGGAGTAAGGAATGTAAATTGTGAATTTGAAATTTTTATGCCAAACTTCATAACATATATATTTATTTAAAATTTATATTTATTTTGGTCACATTCCTTACAACCAGTGGCGGCTGGTGACTTTTGGACGTGCTAGAGTGCCAATAATATAGTACTCGGAAAGGCCAACAAGAAACAAAAGACAGGCATACGAACAAGCGAGAAAAGAAAATTCTTGAATGATATACTGCTGAAAATGGAACAGGACTTTGTTGATAATAATTCTAGAGAAGCATATAAGGGAGTAAACTTCTTCAAGAAGGGTTTCAAACCGAATACAACACTATGCAAAGACGTTGATGGTTCAATTATATCCGATAAGGAACGAATTAAAACAGTGTGGAAAAACTACTTCTATAAACTTCTCAACCCTAATAGCGACCTGAGAAGCCATCCTACTAACATCCCCACTGAATCAAGTAATGAAGAATCTGCGAACCCACCAACAATGCCAGAAATAAATGCTGCACTAAAGAGACTCAAAAACAACAAATCACCTGGGAAAGACAACCTGCCGGCAGAGTTGTTCAAATATGAAAATGAGCACCTAAGAAATCTGCTACATAATTTAATAACAAAAATATAGACCTTGGAAAAAATCCCAGAGGAATGGCAAATAAGCATTATATGTCCAATTCACAAAAAAGGTGACAAACTAAAATGCGAAAATCAAAGAGGCATATCACTTCTATGCACAGCATATAAAATCTACACCATGATACTGAAACAAAGAGTTGATAAGTATGCAGAAAACCTACTGGGAGAGTATCAGGCAGGTTTCCGCACCGGTAGATCCACAACAGACCAACTGTTCACCGTCAGGCAGATCTTGGCAAAGTGCTGGGAGTTTGATATAGATATACATCAACTATTCATAGATTTTCAAGCATATGATAGCATAGATCGGGAGTGTCTATATGACATACTACTTCAATTCCAGATTCCACCTAAATTGGTTAGGCTCATCAAAGCCACAATGTCAGACTCAAGATGTCAGGTCAAAATAGACGGGGAATTGTCGGAAGAATTCTCAGTATCGCAGGGACTAAAACAGGGGGACGGTCTGGCTCCCACTCTCTTCAACATAGTGCTCGAACATGTAATAAGAAAAACGCTAATAGACACTGGCTCCAATATTTGTTTCAAGAGCAGTCAAGTTGTTGGATATGTGGATGACATTAATATTGTCGGAAGACCAATTTCAGCCATTAAGGAGGTCTTCGACCCTTTAGAAACAGCGGCACGGGAAGTAGGACTGCGGGTTAATGTTGACAAAACGAAAATGATGGTACAGAGCAGGAACCCTTCACACAGAAAAAGAAGTAGTGCACAATTTAAAGACAATTACTCATACGAAGTGGTCGATCAATTCACCTACCTGGGCTCTAGTCTGACAGAGAACAATGAGGATCCAGCAGAAATCAGAAGGAGAATCACAGCAGCCAACAAAACATACTTCTCTTTGCTGCCAGTGTTTAAGTCACGTAGTGTCCACAGAAAAACCAAAATAACCATATATAAGACCATTGTCAGAACTGTATTGGCATATGGATGTGAGGCGCTGACACTGACGGTAAAGATGGCTGAAATGCTGGATACGTTTGAAAGAAAAGTGCTGAGAAGAATATGTGGACCGTGAAAGAGGGTGAACAGTGGCGCATCCGGCACAATGCAGAATTGTATGATATTTATAAGACCCCTAGCATCTCAGCACATATGAGACTCCTCAGACTGAGATGGGCTGGGCATGTACAGAGAATGCCAGATACACGCGTCCCAAAAAGAATTTTGACTGGACACCCAGGTGGAAAGAGAAAAGCGGGAAGACCCAGACTGAGGTGGGAAGACGAGGTAAGAGGGGATGCAGCACAGCTTCTCCAGGTACGAAATCGGAAGTCAGCCGCTGAGGACAGGAGGAGTTGGAGGCGACTGTTGCAGGAGGCCAAAGCTCGATATGGGCTGTAGCGCCATCGAAGAAGAGTGCCAATATTTAAAAAAAATTACGTAATTGATTGTGTAGCCAAAAACTTTTATTTTTGAAAATTCGTTTTTTTGTATTAACACACTTCGGGCGGGCGAAAACAAGGAACCCTTTACAGAAAATGTTTTTTTTTTATCTTTGAATATTTTTTTTTATATAGGCAGTACCTACTCACCACACCCCAACTATAAAATTTGTCCAAAATTATAGCCTACTTTGAATATAGCTTATTAGGACACCATAAACAGAAGGCAAAGTCAGTGTTAGGCCAAGTGACGTTTTATGTGTCAAAAATGTATTACATTACAAAAACAAAATTGTTTTCATTTTGGTACAAATCATCACAAAAAAATAAAAATTTGCAAATATAAAGTTCCAAAGTTTATGTTTCCTTTTGATAAAATAATCTTCCAGGCAAAAGACACTGTACATATGTTTTATAAATATAAGTACATATAATTGAGACCCTTCCCGCCAAAAGTGTGTTAAGATTTTCAAGAAATCGGTGAAGCCCACTGCCATACTGAAATTTCCTGATAATTTCTTACCAACAACAATAGCATTATTGATGTTGTTTTCGGCTAAAACAACATCAATAATGCTATTGTATTATAATTAGCACTCTGTAATAATAATAAAAAAAATCTTTAATTTTTTGCAAACAGGTATGTTACAGAGTTATAAAAAGTAAGAAAAAGTATAATTAATGCTATTTACGAAAAATGTAATAAAGGTATCTTAAATTTTTCATAAGCAAGAACCGTTCTCTCAGGCGAAGGTGAAGGCCTCCTCTAAAGAATTCCATGTATCTCTTGTTTTGTTCGTAGGGTTAAGTATTTCTTGTGTTAGTGTCACTTCTTGTATTTTTGGAGGAAGTTTATTAGGCACTCTAGCACACCCAAAAACCCTGCCACTGCTTACAACAGCTGTAGAGCCATTTTGTAAAGTTCATCAAACTTAACAATCACCACAACATAAAACTTGATTCTTAATCATGTATTTCTACTGTCTCCTGGTGATTAATTACACATTGTGTAAACAATTGAATCTGCCTATCTTACGATGGAATATTTATTTTCTCTTTTGATAGTGCTGTTTGCAGTAAACACATAATGGTTGTGAAATGCTAACTAACCATCATACCATAAAAATGAAATATTTATTACCTTGGCAAAGCTATTCTTACAATTCTATACCTCAGTAGTACATGTCTTTAATTATTGACTTACCAAGAAGTGCTAGATGTTCGCTCTTTGCCATTTCCATTTGTTTCTGGTTTGTATTGCTCGTTGGCTTTAAATAAACCACATTCAGCATACCAGGAAGTGCTATTGACGGATCTTTTGTCCTTTTTACTTGTTGACAATCTCTTGGGGTCTCCTAGAATAAAAGACAAAATTATAATTCTTCAATGTGAAATTCAATTGCGTAAACTGTTATGCCATAGAGGTCACATTCCATATCAAAAGAATAAAATTATTAATTATTGGGTTCAAGCAATAGTACCAAATGCATTTTTTTTCTTCTTACTACCCTCAAAATATGCCAATAATGTTATTTCCTTAACACATTGCACCAAACATCCAACAACACTGCTTCCCTGGCATTTTTTCTCACAAATTCAGTTTTCCCGCAAATAAACCCAACTGTCTAAATCATAGGTTCTCAACATGGGCGATAATGCCCCCTTGGGGGCGTTTCAGACCTTCAGGGGGGCGTTTCAGACTTTCAGGGGGGCAGTAGGAGACCCAGAGAAACCCATCCTATCTTGCCCCATCTCATACCATTAGGGGCCATCCATCCACAAAAATATATTCGCTATCCCATTACGCTCCTTCCGCTGTGGCAAATGAAAACCCATCGCGGTATCCCATTACGCCCCCCTTCGTCGTGGTATCCCATTAAGCCTCCTTCATTGTGGCAAATGTAACCCTCCGGTGGTATCCCATTATGCCCCCTTCGCCGTGGTCAATTGCTGTTTCAGATTTACGAGTTAAGGGGCGCTAGAAATCAAAATATTCTCAAAGTGGGTGGTGGGGAAAAAAAGGTTGAGAATCTATGGTCTAAATAAATCAAAAGCAACTTATTTTTTTGCACTTGTTTTGGCAATTTAAAAAAAGAACACATTCACTTTACACTGAGAAAAATATACTTCGAAAGTACCTAGACACATTTCGTTAGATCATTATTAGCAAAGTTTTATACCTGTTGTTGGTGATCCTGTATCTGGTGGTGGTGGAGGGGGCGCGTTTGGTCGCATGGTCACCAATTTCAACAGATTACTAGACTTGTCTACATTCACAGGAGACGACTTTCTATTGCTCGGGGGGACTGCTGGGGGAGCAATGACATCAATCACAGGATTACAAT
The DNA here is from genome assembly GCA_917563855.2 of Limnephilus lunatus. NCBI lineage: Eukaryota > Metazoa > Arthropoda > Insecta > Trichoptera > Limnephilidae > Limnephilus > Limnephilus lunatus. The sequence goes on along the minus strand of OU830598.1, from coordinate 67,350,368 downwards.
CAGAAGTTGGAATTAGAGGCAGTTCAGCTGCAGGTTTCTTATTGTGCTTTCTTGATGGAGCTATTGGCTGGGGTTCTTCTTTACTGACTTCAACACTCAGTGATTCGTTACTGGAAATAATTATGAATTGATGAATAATAGGTCACGTTATTATAATGTTATGTGCAGAAGTAGTATACAAATTAATTGAAGTTGCAACAAAGAAAATAAATATTTACCTTTTATCTTCCGTTGAATCATTCAGCAAATCATTTAAATAAAATGTAGAGTTCATAACGGACAGAGACTGCGATCTTGATTTGTTGCACTCTGTCAATGATGAGTTTCGTTTGAATTTTGATTTGAAAGATAAATATGATTTTCTGGAAAGTGTTCCACTATCTTTTTCCATTTTGCTACCACTTTTAGGTGTTTCGTGACTATCAGTATTATTGTTTGATATGTTGGCGTAGTTTTGCTCTGCTTTTGATTTGTGATCGGCTAATTCCAAATTAAGTTGCGAAGTGTTACTTATATTAATATTAGACAAAGCATTTCTGACAGGAAATTGAGAAGACTTTATATCACTCATTGGGGAATGTTGGGTTTTAATCGTCTTTTGTGGTTTGTCCACATTGGCTTCATATTTGGACTCTGGAAATAAACTATTTTGACTAGTAATGTCGGGTGTTTTGACATTTTCTTTGAGCTTTTTGCTTTTTTGTTCAGGTCCTTGCTTTATTTTAGAAGAATCTTCATAAATATAAGTATTTTTCTCTGCTCCATTATCTAAAATAAAATAAAATAAATATTTAATGTGGAGACACCAACATAATGACTATTAATAGATAATTAAAGCAAAAGAGTTCCAGAAATATTACATCTATTTGAAACAAAATGATTAAAAAATAACTGAAATTTGTCTCTCTGTTTCTATAAACCTGTTATGATAATTTTGAAAAAGATCAAAATGTTATAAAAAAGCATAAAAAGTTAAAAAAAAAAATACAAAGCAATCAATATTATATACATATATATAGATCGTACAGTTGATTAGTCAGACATTACCAAATACTAAGTTTAGAGATAATAAGGAAAACAATATTAAAATGCTCATCACAAATCAAATATTATTTGCACATGTCTGTGTTTTACATATTAAATTTGCTAAGAAATAACACCGGGAAGCATAACGGTCTGGTACATTAGTATGACATTTTGAAATTTCCTACTATTAGTCCAGAAAACATTTGTTTATTTCACTGCTAGTTTTTCTGCATTACAATTGATTTGGTGTTGTTTATGAGTAATCTGAGTATTGTACCAGAAGGAGGATGCACTTTTATATATAACTGCATACTAAACTCAAATTCTGATTTTTCGGAGATGTCTTACTAATCAACTGGACAACTGATATAAGTAATACAGACAATAGATATAAAAATGTTTGTAAATAGTAATAATTGAAATATGTGTTAAACCTGTAGATTTCTTCCTTGTGCTTTTGGTAAAGTTAAGTTTCAGTTCGCGCATCTTTTTCCCCGCAGCCGATGCAAATCTAGTAAGCGTGTAGATGTTGCTAGTGGTGGGCGGTTCAGGTAGCTGGGTGTTGTCAATGTCACCCTGCAACAACAAATATTATTATTATTTAAAAATTACGTGACAATATTTGAAAAACTCCTACAACCATCATATGAGGGGAAGATGTAGCTTGTGCCATGATGGAGGACAGTCCAAGTGATAAGTTAAATAAATTCGATCGGTTCGAGTTAATCCACAGATTAGGAAAAATAGGTGACATTTTTTAAAAAGTTTTTTTTTTAGTTTATTTTTGTTCCCTCTCAAAAATAAAATCACAAACTTGCAAATTTTTTTTCTTCAATATTTTTTAGGACCAGAGGCCACTGGCTGATTTCTGCAGCTTTATCCATATCTCACAAGGTTCCTCTTCTTCTCTTCTTGATGAAGTACATAAATAATAAATAATGTTTGACATACATTATAATATAATGTAGCAGTATGGCAAAACTTGATATGTCCGATTTTTTTAAGACGATCATTAAAAAAAGGTATTCACTACACAATTAGCTAATAAATTTCATTGCACATGTAATTTAGTAAGTTGAAAAAAATATTGACAATTCACTTGCAAATTTCAAGAATTTAGGGGGCCTTTCAAACATTCAAAATCCTCTCCTGAAAAATTAGGCAAGATTGACATATCAAGTTTTGCCATACCGCTACAGATATTACATGACATGTCACAATCCCACGTGTTATGTAAAGCTATTGCCACCGCTTAAAGTGTTGAAATAAAATATATAAACATAAATAATGTATTATTTGGAGGGAACAATGGTAAATTTTAATATATAGAATAACTAGCTGGTACCTGGCATGCGTTGCAATGCCACTAAAAAATAAAAAAAAACGTTTTAATTCTGTTTATTGAAGTACTTTTGTATACACAATATTTTTTGTTTTCCGCCTGGTGCGTACACGAATATATCAGAAGGTTTTCCGAAGCGTGAGCAGGTCACATACAGCTGTTCGTGTGAGAAGCATGGATTTCAAATTTACCCCCTGCTATACCCAACCACTCTGCTCCTTCCTCGTCCCCCACCCAATCGTCACATCTCCTCGTGCGTGTCCTTTCCCATGCATCCCTGTTCCCGCCCCCTTTACCCTCTCGCGTCCCATTCCCCCCACGTTACTCTTCACGTTCACCGCCTTCCCTCCTCTGTCACTCCTCCTGCGAACCCCCCTCCTTCGTTATCCAGCCCCCCATCCCTTCTTCCCTCCCTGCCGCTAATCTACATGAAATACACACTTTTTTCAAACCACTTATACACCACGTATTGTAATTTTTTTATACATTTCATAATGCCAGAGCTCACCATTATATATAGAAACCTTCGGGAACTTGCGCATAACAACTCACCAAAGTTTAATCGCATTTGGATGAATGGTATAGTAATAATAAGAGACAAACAAAAAAACATTCATTTTTATATATTCAGATTATTAAAATTTAGATTAGATTAAAATCATGTGGTAAAAGTTATTGAAGAAAGAACCAAATTGAAGAATATCCACTTTTTATCAATTTTGAACTAAATAAATAAATAAATTCTTCTAGCTTATTTGGTGTTCCAACTATAAAAGCAACAACTATACACGGTGTCGGGAAAATAGTGGTACAAGCTGGATCTCTGCATCACAGAGAACCTAAAAAAAACGTTTATTTTTCAATCCGAGCATTTCGATTTTTATTTAAACTTTATTCCCTTTTTTGGCAATTTTAAAGGGTAAAAAAAAACTTCTGCGGCAGGATCTACGCTTCGACGCATTATCTAGCGACAGATTTTTTTTTTAAACTTGGGCTGAGGTGGGTATGGGTACTGCCGCCACGGGAATCATTGGAATTTATTGGATAACCAACACCCCTGCCGTAGGCACCCCAGTGGTTCGGTCCGTTTGGTGGCTCAGCTGGGGTGTCCGGGTTCATGGAGTGAGGTTTTTTTTGGCGGCGAATGCGTTTGCCCACCTACTGCGTGGCGGGCCGGATCGGGTAAGACTGGTTAAAGAAGACCTTTTGATTTTTCCAGCCGGACTCTCGCCTTATCGCCTTGCACCGCAGTGGGAGGAATGGATTTATACGTCCGTCACTCCTGGAGATATTGAACCCCAGATTCCCACCCACACCTTATACTTTTTCCTTCCCAGAACTTGCTCTCCTTCCTTTACCTAAAAATACCTCCACACAGCAACCCCAAAGATGACATAGGCCCCGAGGCAAATTGTTTTCCTCCGGGCCCCCTGTGTAAAACTGTAAAAAAAATCTAACTTCTGACTCGATTTATGCGAAAACAAAATCTCAAATCAAAAAAAAGTTATACCAAAAAATCGACTTCAAATGTGTTTAGGATTCACCAGTTTCTTTCTTGCACAAATAACTAGTTTCCGGACACAGTGTATTTTATAAATGCAATAATTTCTATATCGCTTAGATTTATTTTTTTCTGTTTAAAAGAAATATACCTTGTGAACATGATGATAAGACTGCTCCGATTCAGAGTCGCTGTCGAAAGAGTCATAATACTCCGCGGGTACTCGAGAGGTCTCTGGAAGACCCTGGTGAGGAAATGGTTCATAAAGATGTTCAGAGTCCGTGCTGTCAAAATCTGCAATAAAACAAAATAATGTCATTGTCGAATTGTCAGATGCTATACGTGTTTTCGATATTATTTTATGGAATTGAAGCATAGACGCTTACTGAAGAACTAATTAGGCAACTTGAGGCATTCCACATGAGATGTGGATCTAGAGAAGAATACTTAAAATAAGCTGGATGGTCAGGGTTACGAATGAAGATGTTATGGTTCGGATGAATAAAGAAAAAGAAACTATTAAAACCATAAAAATCCGAAAACTTCAATATCTTGGACATGTGATGAGACATCCAGAGAAGTATGAGATCTTGCATCTCACAATGCAGGGAAAGATTGGCGGAAGATGGGGCCCTGGAAGAAGGAGAACCTCATGGCTGAAAAACCTGAGACAGTGGTTTGGCCAGTCTAATTGTAGAGCTGTTCCGGGCCGCAGTAAACAAAGTCCGCATAGCCAACGTCAGTTGAACGGACAGGGCACAAGGAGAAGGAGAATGTCATTGTCAAACGAGAAAAACTCTGAGATTACGCAAACTAGAAAGATGAAAGAGAAATCATAACTTTCAACTTATTACGACGCCTCATGGGTCCAATGTTGACTGACGAGACTTGAGACCTGTGAATCTATTACTTAAATTAAATAATAAATAACACATAATATTTTATTTACCGACTACTAAATTGCGTCCACTGACAATTGGAAATTTTCTCTACACAAAGTTTAAAATATAAGTAAGGTATAACTTTTCAAAAAGAAAGATATAATGATAATAGAAATCAATAAAACTGTAGAAAATAAAGCCATTTAAATTTTCTAATTTTCTAAATTATTCCGATCAGTAATAAACACAATCACAAGCAAATCAAATTAGAATAACGGATAGTTGGAATTGTATAAAAATGCGTTTAGATATGTCATGATGGAGATTAAATAATATAATGTGGGTGCAAAGGTTACGTAATTTTAATATTATGGCACGTTGAATTATAGAATCAAAAATATATGTAAATAGTTAAACGTGTGTAAATTAGTAGGTTACGAAAATTTTAAGACAAAAATAATTAATTATAGTCAAAGGCGAAGGTATTATACACAATGTATCGCAGAGAACAGGTTTCGGTGATAAATAATCAGTCATGTTAGCAGTGGCGGACTAAGCCCGTCAGAGGCCCGGGGCGGCAAAGCTGAATGAGCCCCCACTTGCGTGCACCAAGTCTTAAATTGTTAAAAAATCCAGTCTCTATGGCACCACATAGGGATTTTTTTATGAAGGGCGCCCTTCTATTTTTCTTATGAACGATGAAAATTTTCCATAAAAAATCGAAAATAAAATTCACTGCTCCGCCATTTTTTTCTATTTTTAGATATCGAAATTCTCCTACGTGGTGTCGTAGACACTGGATTTTCGAACAGTTTAAGACTTGGTGCATGCAAATCGGATGTATAGTTTTTTTTTTAAATATATTTTCAACCATGTTGAAAAACGTGTTAAGTTTCGAGAAAAATGCATTCAACGTTTGGCTGAAGGATAATAATTCAACATATTACGCACAAACAAACTGTTTCAAACGGTTTCACATAAAATGCTGTACTTCCGTCAATTTTTCAAATTCTTTAAAACATTTGGTGAGAGCATTCTTAACTAAAATTATTGCATCTTTCACAAAATAAAATTAAAAAATATTTTTTTTTGGAGTGTTCTGGTGTCTTAAAGCCTTGTTTAGGATTTGATCAAGGTAACACGGAGGCTTTTAGAGACCCCCCATGGGCGGGCCGCCCCTTCCGACCCCTGTTAGTCCGCCACTGCCTGTTAGATTCGAAACAAACAAAAAAAAAGCGTTGCGAAAACGAGCACATAATACTTCGTACTAATTAACCTGCTGTACCAAATGGAAACACAGGTATTGTATCATGTGTGAGTCAATTAATTAAACAATTATTATTACGATTGTAAAGAAATATTGCAATTACCAATTAGAATTGTTGCTTCTTGTGTTTCTGTGGAGTCATCTTCGAAAACGTAAAGTTTGAAGACGGCGAGCCCGGTCAAGTCTTTTCGCCGTAGTTTAGGGTCGCTGATTATTCTAAATATCACATCGGCGTTTCGGTAGTTTCGTAGAGAATTGCAAATGTCATCGTTGTCTGAATAGAATGTCGCCGCGCGCGTTGTCGATATATATACTTTAGACGGGGAAGACACGAACACTGAAACAAATATTATAATGGATACAATCCTCACAAAAGGATAGCTCAACCGAACTTTTGAAAGCGCGGGCCTAACTGCGTCCGAAACAAGTAAAACTAAAATCACACCATGAAAAGACTGGTTCCATGCCAACTCGGAATAACACCAACTCAGAACCACCTCAGAAAGGTCATTAAAAGCTATGAAAAACTAATTTTAAAATAGCCGGTAACCCTAACCTATCTTTTAACATATTTAACCATTTCTTTGTATTTTTTTATCATCACTTAATGACCTTTCTGAGGTGGTTCTGGGTTGGTTTCATTCTGAGTTGGCTGGTCACCGAAAAGAATAGTGGCAGGACAACTCAGAATCATACAACTTCAACACCTCTTTCGAAAATCATTAAAAGTGTTAAAAAAATCATTTCGCGACCCGTTTCATACAAATCTTAATTTTGGATTTGAGATCAAAGAACCCAACCAAATTGAAAAATAATTTTTGCTATCAAAAGGTACCTATATCTAGTCGGATATGAGATACTTTATTTATTTTTGATTTTAATTATAAAATATAGGCCATTAAAGATTTAAATGTTTCATGATGTAAATGAAAAACATTAAAAAAAAATTACTATATTTATTATAAAAATGTTATGACATATAAAATATAAAATTAAACTAATAAAAGAAATCATTTTGTTGGATGTAAATTTAAATTACAAATTAACTATTTACGTCGGAAAAAAATTATTGTTTATATATATTAAAATTACTACCCAAAATACGCATTTTTAACAATGTTTTATTTTATTTTTCATTATATTAACTCAGAAGATAGGGCGTAATATTTTTTTATAATTATAAATAACTCACAAAGTTGCTTCCAAAATGAAGCAAAACAATTCTTTAATTATCCACATACAATCATTTAAAAGAAAAATAAATAAAGTAGCACATATCCGTACTGGAAATTTAATATTCATTCTGATTAAAAATATATATTTTTCAGTTTGGTTGGGTATTATAATCCAAAATTAAGTTTTGCATGAAACGGGCCGCGCAAACGTTCCTCATAGGTTACGTTAGGTTAGGTTATGGGATATTTAAAAAAAAATCATACTTTTCAAAGGAATGTTGAAATTGCATGATTCAGAGTTGTCGTGGAACCGAAAAACCTTACTCACGGGTAAGCTAGAGGTTATTAAATTTTCTTGGGGGTCTTCATTCTGATATGCTTAAAAATTCACGGTAACTCGTGATGGTTTTTGCTGCGAATCAATTCGAGCCAAATCTGCACTACATTATTCCATACTAAAATTTAGTGCCGCATTGAAATATTCTACTCTACCTGTAAGAACACTATGTAAATCTACAGACACGAAAGCTGAATCTTAATGGAATCTTGTAAGAATATAAGTGGAACGTTGAACTCGATAAAAACAGTGTTTGCGTGGCAGCTGTTTTCGAGGACTAGTTGAAACCTATACACAGGGCCGGATTAATCATGTCGGGGCTCCTACGCAATGCACACCTCGGGGCCCATTCATCGTGGAGGCCCCTAGCCGATTCGTGGCCCCTAGGCAGTGGCATAAACTGCCTTATGGACAATACGGCCCTGCGCAGGGCCGGATTAAACATGTCGGGGCCCCTAGGAAATTGCCTACGCTGCCTTATGGATAATACGGCCCTGCCTATATAAAATAATAGTTACAGGAACAATGATTAAGATTATTGCGAAATTTCAATTGGTATATCTCAACTAATGGTAACTATTACTAATGTCTAATGACTGTTTAATAATATATTTTAACAAATGAGGAGCTCAGTATCAAAGTGGGACATACGCCACTTTTTCTAAAATGCATATTTTGATTGATTATGGTGGTGTGGTAGGTATGTCTGATTCTCTTACTGAATAACTGAGAAAATCTATCGAAAACGGACAATTAATACAAGAAATCGCATGTTAAAGTTTGCACTTTGTTTCAAAAGCGGACACTTGCAACTAATATTTGCAACAAACTCGGACATACAATACAAAAGCTTCACAAAAAGTGTCATGGTTATTTTGAGTCAGGCACCAACCGCCGAATTTGATAGTGGGTTGACTATTGACTCAGCTTAATATTGGCCAAAATACGATAAAATTGAGATTACTAATGCTCGCAAGCGCGTAACAAACTCCGAAAATTGGAAACAAGCAAAAGAAAAGAGGTTAAAGCAAATTACCACTCTCGTTTTAGAATCAAAAGCGGACATAAGCATTTATAAATTAAAAATAAAAATGTTAGAGTAGAATTATAGAATGTTATGTATGGTTTGTGATTCTTTACGCGCAAGGATCATACAGGTAGAAAAAAACATCAGATATTTTTTCATAACGGAAAATTCAAAACAAAAAACTCACTAATGAAAAATAATCCAAATGGCTTTTGTCCTACTTTGATACTGAGCTCCTCAAATGCCTAAATAAATATTTTATTCAGAGCCGAAAGTTATAGTTGATTTGAGCTGAAACAGATTTTAAATATTCAATGGTTTTAAATAAGTTGACGCCCTTGAGCGACAGTCGTACTTCGCAAGGTCGGCGGTTGAAGTTAAAGTTTCCGGACGCAGTCGATGAAAACATTGAACGAGATATATCAGAGGAGCGAAAAACTGCATTCGAACTAAATTTGTCGCTTCTCTGATGAAGAATTTCAATTAACCAACTTTATGGCGCGATGAAGCACAAACTACCAAGGAGACTTCTAAATCAAATAAAAAACAATTACATGTCTGAATACACATGATCGCGTAATCCAATGCTATGTATTTGTGTGTGAATCAGGTGGCTAGTCATGGGCAATATCCAAGGTGAGCCGTTATAACTCTCATCTCTGAGATGCGATTTTGCAACAAAGATAAGAGATGGCATACTAAACAAAAATATATTTTTTTTAAATCTGGCATGCGATTATGTATTTTTGTGGATACGGAATCGATTCCATACGTAATCGCCTGTCAAATTTGTGAGATTGTCTGTGGCTTGCAATTGCTTTTTCAACAAGTTTAAAACACGAAATATAGATTATTTATTAATTTAATGTACGTTTAAAGTTGTACAGCATAGATTTGACATTTGCGAAGTTTCGCTTCAATTTAAATACGCATGAATTACTTAGTTTGCCCAAATTAAGAACCTATTTAAGGCAAAGCTGTTGAGGTAGTATAAACGTACAAAATAATTGAATATTTGGAAACGAAATGCATTAATTATTCCACTAACCGCCGCACTTTTAGATATGGATTATGGGTATTACACTTCTTTTCAACAATTACTAGAAGAAACAACTATTTACGTGCACAAAATGGGTTATTAGATTCTTAATTTGGGCAAACTAAGTAATTCACGCGTATTTAGATTGAAACAAAACTTCGCAAATGTCAAATCCATGCAATAGAACTTTGAAACGTACATTAAATGAATAAATAATCATGTATACTTCCTGTTTTAAACTAGTTGAAAAAGCAATTGCAAGCCATAGACAATCACACAAACTTGGCAGGCAATTACTTATGGAATCGATTCCGTATCTACAAAAGATACAGAACCGCTCTTCTGAAATGCATTATTGACGCGATCACCCGCCAGATGATGACTAGATAATAATTTGATAATTCGATTGGTTATTTGAATAATAATGTTCTAGAGGATATTGCAAGTGAGGTCGCGGAGAGATCTCGGAAAGGTCACAAGTCATATACAATCTCCCGTGTGTGTGTCGAAAGGGAAGTTTCCCTGGTAGTTCCGCTTTTCCCCAGTTGGAGGGAGAACCAACCTTGCTCCGCGCAGTGGCGGCGCCTTCGCGCGGTGCTGACGGGGGCAGCCGCTCGGTGCGCGCGAGGACTTCGCTGGCGGACGCATCCCACGCTCATGGCTCATTTTAAATATGACGGACACACAACTACCATTTGTGTATTGTTATTATGTAACTTACGGTAACAACATTTTTGTAAAAATAATCTGCTCGGGATAGAAATAAACGTAATTAATCTCGAGGGAAAACGTCGCCGATGCGCAAAGGCGTACAAAATGTCACAACAAGATAATAGTTGAAAATAGTGCAATCGATGAGTATCTACAGTTGTTATAAAGTATCGAGAGATCACCCGTGTGACTTTAAGGAGTGTGGTGCAGAGTTAAAAATGTCAAATGGTGATGTGTATTGAAAGTGTGTAATGCACGACAAATGAAGGACTTTTGCTTAGAACGGCATTGCATCGAGGGGATTGCTTGTGGTTGTTTTACACCTTACACCATCTCTTTTTTCAGCCCGATTCCACTTAGAGTCCAAAGTCAAAAAAAAACCACTTTACGCGATCGCTATTTTCATCTTTATTTTCATATCTACGGTTTCAGTTGCCATCACTGCAAACAGCATGGTTCATGTGTTGTTTGCAGTGATGACAATTTAAATCGTAGATATGAAAATAGCGATCGCGTAAAGCGAAATATGTTGACTTTGGTCTCTACTTGGAATTGGGCTGAAAAACGAGATGAAATAATATCTACATATGAATTTTGTTTGATCTGGTTCGTTTGTTAAGAACTCGTAGTTGGATTCTGGATAAATGGAAATTGGAAATGTTTATGAAATAGCATTCTACTTCAGCTACTTAGCAGTGCCTAGCGGATAATTAAAGATTCGCATAAAGATACGTAAACTGCTCGGGCACGGGTACGCTTGGTAGAACGCCTATCTAGGTAAGCATTACAGACAGCAGCTAATAATTGGATTATTGAGACTTTGTGGTTTGTCAGCACTTTGATTTTCAACTTCTAAGAATAGAATCACTCTGACAATAAGGCATCGAAACTATCACATAATTTAAGACCCACTATCGGGGTAGGCTTTGTACATGTGCGTTGTTAAAAATATAATGGGTCACTTCGCCTAAATTCTGGGTTACGATTGAATAATAGCATTCGGAAGTTTCGACTTATTCCTTTCCGCTGCAGCGCGCGGCTCGCACGGAAGTAATGTTACCGCTCGAATTATTGCTCGTAAAACGTTTATTCGATCTGATTCTTACGAAAATAGAAATCGGTCGCACCCGCAACTCCTCTATTTCAACAATTTTCAATGGACGTCGAAATGAAATCATTCAACAATGAATCAATATTTATAGTAAGCTGATTCATTAATGATTCAGAATCGATTATGGAAATGGTAAATTTGAACAAATATTAAACAAACATTGTTTAATATTTATTACAAGGTGAGATTAACTAAATGGTCATAAACTTGATGTTATTCTGTGAAAATATTTGTTATTATATAATATTTCGTCAATGCTTGTATTGTTTGTATCCAAATTTCCCACAGCAAAAGAAAACTATATAATTTGCCTGCAGGTATATGTGTGCTTTCGTCTTACACACAAGTACACATTCATTATAAGTTTACACAATAAGCATTACAACGTTTTCCCTCGAGATAAACAATGGAGTGTTTTTACACTAAGTATTTCCTAGATGTTAAATCTCCACGGAAAGATATAATATGCGAAGCAGAGGTGCATACAACATACAATAGACAAATGCATAAAGTAATTTGCGCCGAGCAAGTTTATCTAGCATTAATCGATCGTGGAACAATCGTATGAATTAAGGTCGCGAGAAAAATTAGGAAAACAACGTTATTATTTTTGATCTGTCTTCGTTTTGCATTCGCGGGTTTCGCAGTCCCGAGCGTTGAGCTCCAATGTGAGGCATTTTCTGTTTCTGAAGCTCCACTTGGTTGCTATTTCACTATTCACTAGATATGTAGCACGAGGCACGAGAGATAGTGATAACTTGATAACGGGCATCTTCAGGTCGGTGGCGGTGTGTGGAATGGTCATCACTAGCACGGGTGATGAGTGCGTCTGGTGAGTCTCCAAGGTGACGTGATACAAAACAGGTTATTGCACATGCAAACTCGGTACATTACATGTCACTCGATACAGTTGAATTGGCGCGATGTTTTCTACATTTACCACGAAACCGCTTCTAATACAGGAAGTAAACAATGCGTTCCATCGTACAAACAAACGCTATTTTTATAATTTCCAGAGATTGAGTCGTTCGGACGTTGGATCACTCACGATTATCCGTGATGGGCATTCGCGGTTATGCAAAAGAATATTACGCAATTAATCTGATAAACGGACAAACACAAAGCACCGCACTGTATCGCACCTCGGCCGGGCAGACAATAAGACCTTCTAGCACAACCGGATTTCTCTATCAATTTTATAACATAATACGCGGACGCGAGCGAGGATGATCACATACGCGTAACACTAATATGGGACTGTTAGTTTACATGTACGCTTCGGGCGGACAGACGTCGAGGAAAACTTTTGTTATGATCACAAGTCGTTTTGGGCAAAGGCTGTCGTAATTCCACTTTCACTTGTCGGGCGCGAGCGCTGTACTGGCCCGGCCGCGCGCGAGTGCCGAGTTGCGAGTTAAGCGAGCTAGCCCGCCAGCCAGTCAGCCTACCCGCGCAGAGTCGTGGCTCGCCTCCTAGAGGCTTGGCCTTCCTCGGGCCGCGGGCCGTGGGCCGCGATCCGCGAGCCAAGACCCGACAGCCGACAGCTACATTCCTCGGTCTCGTTAACGCCCAAACAGATCCATCCGGGTGGAACCACTACTTGCCGGTGTAAGGACCTCGGGTAGAAAAGGACGGACGCCACCGTGCCTTTATACCAAGTGCCACGTTATTGTATCTTGCTTTTCACGGAGCCATGACTATTGACTATACATGGGTCGACGACGAATGGTTCAGGGCTGGCGCAAGGGATAATGAGACAAGGACTTTTTTCTAGCGAAATGTCTTGTTTAAAAGGTGCGGTTAATACTCGTACATACCTACCTCTAGCTGCGGGCGGCTACGGAAAATCATATAGAAACCCGCGGCCGCGGTTTTTTTCCTCCTGGGCCTAAATACTAAATTTAGTAAAGTTCCATCATAGGCGAACCCTCTTTTGGTTAACGGACACCCCCCCCCCCCCCCTAACGTTAATCGCCGTTAAAAGTTGACAATAAGCAAACAAATCTCTATTTTGCAATTTTGAAAAAAGATTTGGAAACTGAAAACATTCTACTCTTTCCAAGTTTTGTTTGTACAGCAAAAGTTTTGCAACAAACGCAGATATTACGCTTCAATTTATATTCTCTGGACCATCCCACCCCATCCCATCCTGCCTTACCCCATCACATCCCATTACGCCCCCCCCCCCCCCCATTGTGGTTAATGTAATCGTGACAATAGCTGTTTCAGATTCAGATGGTAAGTAAAAGCAGTTGGGGGGTGCTAGAAGAAAAATATTCTCTTTAATTGATTACCATTAGTAACTTAACATAACTTTCATATTAATAAAAATGTGTCACAATTTATTTTATTTTATATTAAATCTTGCCGTGGACCCTCTGACGTTGTTCAGGGGCCCCCACTCAATTTAAATTTTCCACAGACCCCATGAATGATCCTGAGGACCCATGGGGTCCGTATGTACCACTTTGGGAACTACTGGGTTAGACAATTATCTTTTTGATTTTATTTGCAGTTTGGAAACTTTAATATCAGGAAATTTATAATCTGAAAAATTTTAGTTTTCTGAAAAAATTTCTTTTTGAAAAATCGGAAAATTGATCGAAAAATTAAAAAAAAATTGATTCTTTGATATTTTGCGAAGTTTTAATTTCACGATGGAAATTTTTTTGAAAAGTACTTACTTACCTACCGGAAAAAAATATTCGAGAAAATTGAAAAAAAAATGCTCGGAAAAGGGTTGGGAAATTGTATAAAAGTTTTTGAAACTGAGAAAATCCAAGTTTTGTATATTTTATTTTTGAAATTTTCTAATAGGGATGCATGCTGTTGAAAAACTTCAAGGGTCCTTTTGAAAATAATAGAGGGCATTTTCACCACCATATATCATCTTATAATATCACCACCGAAAGATGAACAAACTTTACCCAATCTTAAGGTCACAAAAAACAATTTACAAATAATAATGTAACAAAATGAACGTGAGCATGTTACGGTCAAGAGTATGTTTTTTTGTGATTATTTTGCAATAATTTGTATGGCAAGTTAACTTGACAACCGTTTTAGTTCCAGTTATGGTGATAAACATTGAGGTTCTCGTTTCTTACAAAAGTAGGTATGTTTGGTACAACTTATAAAATATTCTCCCGATTATTACATATTTTCCTTAAATACTTGTTTAAAATATATGTTATTCTTGAAAATAATATCTACACATTCTCCACGCCGAAACGGCAATTATATGAAATTACCTAGATAGAAAAAAAAGTATGCTCTGAAAATTATTATAAACACGTTTTTTCATATTTAATTAAATGAAGACAATATTAGCGAAACTCAATCGAAAATCTGGAAACAGAAAAATCATAAAAAGATATTGGCACCTCTGGGACTCAAACCCAGGACCTTCGGCTTTCCGGGCCACAGCGCCAAGGTGTCGATATCCGATTCAGTCATTTTTAACTGTATCATACTTCGACTAAGAACCACCAAAATTATCTTCATTTTCTTAGCACATACGTTTTTTTCAGTTATTTTACAAGTTATATGTATGAAAAAATTCACAATACTATTTTAGATGTTCCCTAGCGAGATTTTTGCTCTATTTCACAAGTCGTATTTCATTCTAAATTTTCACAATTTTCGGTTAAATATTATCATTTTTAATATTAGCGCGCTCTCTTAAACATTCGTATTCACATATCTTTCAATCTTCTTCTTTTTGAGCGGGTACACCGCGCCTTAAATAAGAGATAAAACCAAAAAAATAAATTTTTCCATGATTAAGAGCGTATAACCAGCCAGCGGCCGAAAATCCACATTTCGTCGAAAGAGGTTCTTACGATCGTACAGGGCGGTTCCAATGAGAAAGATTAATTACTCTCCGTACCAGCTTTTTAAAATAAAACTCAATATCGATTTTATTTCATTCCAAATTTGCTTTAATTTATACCTACATCCAAAAATGCTGAAAGGCGTGTTGATAAAACTTGTAAATGCACTTTTTGTAATTATTTTATTTAAACTAAAATTAAAATTCTGTTACATACGTTTACCAGATAATGTATTGATTTATTTTACTGCATGATTATATGATTTGAAATGGGTGTTGTATAATAAATGTACTTTTTTGAAAATTTAACAAATCCGCCAACGACCTATGGTATAACTTTATTTTCCCCTCCCATACACAGAAGCCCTTATGGGGGTACATCAAATATATCTACTATGTAATTAATTACTGTATAAAATTTATTTGTAATTTATGTATCTATTAGTTACTAATAAAAAAATAAAAAATAAATAAAAAAAATACTAAAAATTATGATTTTTTCTGAAAATTTAAAACATACGTTTACAAGATAAAAGAACAATCTTTCGAAACCAATTTATAATTTTTTTGTGGAGAAGAGTTAGTACGTCTAAACACTGAATTAAAAATAAAAATATTTCTGGTGTTCTCTGGTTACACGCTCTTAAATAATTAAAAGATAAATATTCTACGCTTCCCATCTTCCATTTTCCTTTTTCCCTTTTCCTTTTTCCATTTTCCATTTTCCAAAACATTCACATTTAACATAAGCATTCTTCATTTTTTCTCTTCACTTAGGTATTCTTTTTTCTCATAAGTACAAAATTGTGTATTTATCTAAAAATTATATGAGGAATTCAATTGTAACACATTTTTTCCTTCTTTAAATAATATGTTATATATACTTAAACAATGTAAAGATCTAACCCCTGAGGGAAATTTCTTCGGTTTTCGGAACAACTCATATAGGTCTCATAGAAATCGTTGTGTCTCCCTTACTATCATGATTAGAAATATGATATACTACATGGAATTAGAAAGAGAAAACCCCCAGCTCTATATTCAAATAAAAAAATTAAAATCTACACCTTTATAAATTCAAAGTTTCCAACTGCAACTTGAAAACAAATTATAAAACTTTGGGAAATTTTGTTATATTTTTACATAAAATGACAAAAAAAAAATTATTTGATGATAACATTTATAATACATTTGCCTAATAAAATATGTGTGCGATTTTTTTTTCATTCATTAAATTTAAATTTTAGGTAGAAAACACGTAAAGTTAGCCATTTTTTAATTTTTTTATGTTTTCATTCAAAATTTATGTATTTAAAAAATTATATGTTTATTCTGAATTATTTTGAAAGCATACTTTAGTAGATACGTTCAGAAATATTCGATTTATTTGAATTTTATTATAAATCGAAAATATTTTGACCTTCCGACAAAATAGGTCCGAGGCCTGATTAGTTAAAAATTTGATAATAGAAGAAATTTTAATGATAATGGCAGAATGCTGTGCTAAACTTCTCCCGCTTGGCGGCGCTGGTGTAGTTGTAGACCTGTCATTAATAATTAATATTACTTTGTATCTGGCTTGCGTGTGCATTTTGGAAGTAATATTAAAAAATGGTGAATAAATACGGTAGCTGGACTGTGAAAGAGTTAAAAAAAGAATTAAAGAATAGAAAGGCAAAGTGTGTTGGCAAGAAAGAAGTTCTAATCGATATTTAAGCTAAGTGGTTGGAAAATAACCTCATTCTTGTACTTCTAAAACACATTAATTGTGTATTATTTGTAATAATTATAGGTACTTTAGCTAACGTTGCTTATTTATAATGTACCCAATAATCATAATTATTAATTCCAGATTGGCTGCCTATGTCTGGAATAATAACTTTATGGAAATAAATGATTTTGAGTATGAAAGTGAGATAGTGGGTATATATGTTGGCCCCCAGATGAATCATTTTACAGCATACAGGATTCGCCTGTATTGCCACAAATAGATATAGTTCATATAAAACAATACTTTCTTCAAGTTTACAAAGGGCAGGAAGGAATAACAATGTATGCAGCAGTTCACAGGAAAGGATACAATATGACGAAGGAATATTTTTGGTAGCTTTAGTTGTTTCTATTAATGAAAAAAATTGTTTGGTGCATTGTTATGAATGTCAGAATTCACAAAAATAATCGCTTCGAACCTACTGAAAACAGACAAAAATTTACGAAACAAACTTTTGACAGGTCTGTTTTCGTATTTAGGTCTACATTTACACTAGCGCCAACTGGTGTCGATTTGTGAACTACTCAAAATATCCTGCCATTGGATAGAATATTATTTAAAAACCAGATTGTAATAATTTTCTCCAATACACCTACGCCATCTGTTGATTGCACAAAGAATTAAATCTACTGCAATGATGGGAAATTATTATTCCAGTACGAATTTATATGTCTGAATACATTTTCCTTGTCTTTTCAATACTAAATTCTAAGCTAATTAAAGAAAGGTAAGTTGGAAAAGCTTGATAGACTGCGAATAACAGAACCTAGTTAATTAGCTTACCTGGTATTATATTGTTTGGAGCCATCTATTGCATTACTGTGGAATAAATTAATAAGACAAGTTAAGTTTGGATATCTTGGAAGTAAGAAGCTTTGAACCACTGGAGCGATTGAAAAATGAACCACTTTTATTTTTTTCCGATTGATAGCGGTCCAAAATTGGACCACATTTTCCTACCATTCGTAAAACATTTATTGTAATTGTTTAAAACATTCCATGGCCAGCCATCTATTTTAAAACGAAGCTATCTAAATGCTTTATCTATAAATTATGACCATAGATGTCGCAAATCCGAAGTTCGTAGACTATTTTAGGAGGATGTTAAAATTAAATTTTAAAATATTTTTTTCACGCTGAATTTTTTGATCAGCTGTTTACGGTTAAAATGAAGTCCTTTTTCCCTAGATATGCACATTTCACTATCAAGTAATTTGCGCGGTTTTAAACTTATTAGGCAAATGTATTATAAATGTTAACGTCAACTCACTTTTTTGTCATTTCATGTAAAAAAAGTTAATAAAAAATTACCAAAGTTTCATAAATTTTTTCCAAATTGCCTTAGGAAAGTCTGGTTTCATAAAGATGCTTATTTTTATTATTATGCAGTTAACATATAGATTTGAATATAAAACTTATTTTTCATTTCTCTTTTTAACACATTTTAGATTTTAGATCATATTTCTAACCATGACAGTAACGGAGACAACAATTTCTATGATACGTATATATTTTTCTGAAAACTGAACAAATTAGTTAGAGGTTAAATGTGTACTGTTCGTGATTACATGAAACGTGTTCACAATTCCTTTGTCTTTTGTATCATTAGTATCATTAGTTTGTATCATTAGTTATTATTATGACTAATATCTATAAATAATATATTGACTTACCGCCTGGACCAGCAGATTTCTTAGGGGACGTATTCCACTGGTGTCGCACCTTCCTAGACCAGCTAGCCGGACTACGCTTCCCTCTTGATCTTTCTCGCTTTCTGAAATATGAATAATTATTTTTTTATCAAAGGCCAAAACAACCTAGAGATTTTTAAACGAATAATTTGATATATATCATGAGATGCAACGTAATAAATAATGAATTACAAATCTTATAAATATGGAAAGTAGCGGATAACTTACATGATTTTGCTAGGGTCAGAAGGGTCCACAATAGTTTCATCTTGATCCGACATATCCACCCAATCATCACTGCGGTCACTCGAACTAATCTCACTCGGTGCATGACCGTATATGGTGGCCTCTGACCTGATGGAGCAAGAGCTTACTATGGATCTTTGACCATAGATACTGTTTGTCTTATTCTCGCTTGATATTGTGGAACCAGCATAAGATTGGCTGAAGTTTGAGATAGAGTCAAATGGAATATTGGACTTGATCAAGAGTTGTGGAAGATATTTGTTGCTTTGTTTGTGCCTCATTTTTATAACACTGTGTGGACTTCCGGGGATACTTTCGTAGCAGTTGGATTCTGATATTGTATCACATGGCTTTATGGTATCATAAATATTTTCATCGCAGTTACATTCATCATAGTTAATCCCATGATCATGATCATTATAATGCGAATCCCCATTTACACTATGTTTACTGTATTGTAGTTCTGATGTTGGTTTTGAGGGGATACTTTCATAAATTGATGATATCTTTTCATATCCCATTGAAGATGTTGGACTGCTTGATTTCACTGGGGAATATGCATCTTTGGAACTTGTATTTATTTTTGGAGAGATGGCATGAATCAAGGACTGATCTGTTTTGGTTTTTGCATTTCCCTTTGGAGCAGAGCAGATCTCATACCCATCATCACTATCATTATTATAAAATTGCTGTTCATTTCTTTTACTTGCACAATATTCATAGCTGTGACTGCTTGAGTTATCGTCATCAGCAAGAATTCTTTCGGCAAACAAATATTTATATGAAAACTGTTCTTTTTCTTGTGGAACTTCGGGGAGGGGACAATTACTTTTATTGTGAGATTTATTTGAAACTTCAGCTAGAGATTTCTGGGAATCTGTTAAATTATTTCGATATGGCTCTAGCGGTTCATAGCCTTCATCCAAATTTTGTTGATATTCATGTTTTATTATGTTCTCTGTGTCATTTATTGCCACTTCATTGATGGCTTCTACAATTTCATCATCAGATTTGATATTCAAATTAAATGCTTCATTGCAGAAATCTTGAACAGTGTTAAAAATCTTTTCCTTTTTTAAGTCTTCGGCAATTTCTCTCTTTTTGTTATCTAATAAATCATCTGCCTTTTTCAACAAGATTTCAAATGATGGAATAGATTCCTCCTGCGGGGTGTTTATTTCTTTTTCTGAATCATATTTCAAAATAGCAGTTGACGGTCCCACAACATCATAAAGGTCATCATCTTCTTCAGTAATCAAATCAACTGTAATTTCATATTCTTTGGAAGGAATCAAATCCAGTTTTGAATTGCTGCGCCACAGGAATGAATCATTGGGTTTAATTCTTGCGCTAACTTCTTGATATAATTTTTCATCTTCAGTAAGAGAGTCGAGTTTATCATCATTGCTATTTGTGAAATTTGTTTCCTTCTCTAAAGCAATCTCCTTGTCAACATCATCAATAAATTTTATTTCAATGCCTTCCGTTATTTCTACTAATGTGGAAGTTGAAGAAGAATCAATTAAAATATCAGATGTGTTTGATAGTTGCAATTTCGTTTTATTCAGTATTCCTTGAGAAAATGTAGCCTTGTCATAGATAAATTCCTTTTTGGTTTTAATTTCACTCGCTGGCTTGACAATTCGATCTGAAACAATTTCTATTGGAAGCGTTTCATTTAAGGTTATCTCAGGATCTATTGTTGGGAAATCTAGTGAATTTGATTTGATACTTTTGAATTTTGGTTTGCCATCACGAATGACAACATTTTTTGTTTTCGACAAATTAATTTTCTTTTCAGGAATTTTAGGTTTTTGGACAGGAATCAAATCTTTATTTTTATCCAATGCATCATTGCTACTAGGATTTTGAATAATTGGTTGAATACCAGGAGTAATAGTTTTGGTATCTTCAATAAACATTTCTGGTTTAGTATGTTCAAACTTTTGGATAGCAGCTCGCACATTTACGGAATGTCTTGTAGGAGATGTTTTGAAACTGGGTTTTCTTTTTACACTATGTTTAGGTTTCCTAAACTCCAATGTTTCTGAAGTATCAGTATCGTTTTTGTCTTTGATATCAATGGTGCTATTTGATTTAGTAGAATATGGGGACTCTATCTTTTTATTTAAGTCATGAGTTTTTTTTTTAATTGAACTTTTCTTTTTTGGTATATCAGATTTAATTCTTGCTAATTTTCGATGAGCAATTGGAGATTCTGGAGGCACTTTATCAATGGAAGCATTACTGGAGGATCTGCTTTTCAAACTAGTTCTTCGTTTCACTGATATTTTATTATAGGTTTTTATTTTCCCATTTACGTTTGAAGGAAGAGTAGAGGAAGGTGAAGATGCATTACAATGTCTACTTTTGTTTTTGTAATTTTTAATATTATCATTGATAATTGTTATTTTAGATTCCTGAGTAATATCTTCATTTACTTTGATCAGTTCATTGAATTTCTGCGTCAAAGTGGCCACTTTGTTGCTGGCCAACAATGGTCTCCTGTGAACTGGAGTTTTAATTTTAAAGCTTACTTTTCGGGATGGATTGAGGTCTTTAGAATTTTTCTTAGATAATACTGTGTTTTGAGAATGCTTTTCGGAAAGTTTTAGTTTAGGATTTGGATTCACAAAATTCTGATTGGGATGTGTTCCTCCTCCAGTTACCCTGGAATCGGTGTTGTTAGATTCCATCATATGGACGTGCTTACACTTTGCATTGACCTTTTTCGAGAAGGAATTAGAATGCGCTGCGTTTGGCATTTTTCCTTCATTGCCTTTACTTTTGAAACTGTTAAATTTTTCGCCTCTTTCAGGGAGAGAGGCTTTTATACTCTCCGAGTAAAGAAATGACGCCTGGTAATCTTTTAACGATTTATCAGCAACATTATTGTCTTTAGGGCCATGAATATCACCTAAAAGATTTTTTGCTTTGGACAAATGATTTATTCCAGCCGGTTTACTGACAATCGGAATTTCATTAATGATCCTCATGTGTTCTACTTTAATATTTCTTTTCAGAGAGGAAGAGTAGGTTTCTTCTTTCTTACTGTCACCCAGATCGATGAGTTTGTGGAATATGCTCTCTTTTCCAAATGTTTGGGGCGGTTTCTTCACAAGAGATTTGATGTGATGGTTGAGTTTCTTTTCTAGGGTTCGATGAGATGGATCACTGCTGTTTCTCATGGTGCGGCTCAGGAAAACATCTTGGGCAGTAGTTCCTCCTCAAGGATTTGAAAGCTGTTGCAACACCTGAAAGAAGCAAAAAAAAGCTTATTATTCATTCAGATTTCAAATTTCGACACCAAGGCTGTGCTGATATAATTTCATGCTAACAACATTTATAATGATTGTGGAAAAAATTTACGTTATTTTTTTTTATAACTTAATGAGTAGAACCTCAAATCGTAATATTTAATCATTAAAGACAATATTAGCAACTCTCAATCGAAAATTTAAACAGAAAAATTAGAACTTACTTCCCCACCTTCCTCTCCCTTATCTCCTTCCCCTCCCCAATACCCTCAGCCTCACAGCATACCCCAATTGGGGATGCCATAGTCTCACTGGCTTCAGACGGGAGCAGTTGGGACTCTTTTGTGTGGTATTCATATTAAAAATTAAAAAAAAGATACGGTCGCATCTAGGAATTGAACCCAGGATCCTTGGCTTGCCGGGGCTCTGCTCTACCACTGACCTAATTCACTTGCAGAAAAGTCAATAGATATCGCACATGAAAATAGATTTAGATATTTATACAAGACACTTTCTAGATTGCATTTAGTTCGGGAAGAATCTTGCAATCTTACATAAATATAGCAGTCAATAAAAATATGCGTTAAGAAAATGAAGATAATGTTGGTAGTTCTTATTCGAAGTATGATACAGTTAAATATGACCGAAGGGGATAGGGTCGAATTAGCTCAGTGGTAGAGCAGAGCCCCGGCAGGGCTGAAGCCCTGGGGTCAATTCTTAGATTTTTCCTATTTCTGATTTTTCTGTTTCAAATTTCGGATTGAGATAGAGCCAATATTGTCTTCAATGATTTTTCAATTTGGGAGGCAGGTATGGTTACCGCCGCCCCGGGAACCATTTATTGGATAACCAACACCGCTGTCATAGGTCACCCCAAGTGGTTCGCTACGTTTGGTGACAGGTTTGTCGGGATCTTGGCGGCGAATGTGTCTGCCCACCAACTGAGACTAGTTGAGGGAGATTTTTGTCCTCGCCGGCAGGACTCTCTCGGAACATTGTCTTGCACTGCAGTGTGAGGGATAGATTGATACGTCCGTCACTTCTGGACACGCTGACCCCTGAATCCTCCCCACTCCTCATACCTTTTTCCTTCCCAGAACTTCCTCTCATTCCTTTCCCTGAAAAGACCCTCCACACCGCATCCCCAAATATGACATAGGCCCTGAGGGTAATTATTTTCCTTAGGGCCTCCTGTGTGGAAATAATGTAAAAAAAATATACAAAATATTTGTTCAAGCTAAGCACGTTGAATTTAGTGTTGGCTAAAGCCTATCGATGTACTATATATTTGTTTTCCCGGTAAATTACCGAGAAATGAATTTGATTTAAGTAATCTTTTTTTTACTAAAGGTGCCATTGTGCACGTTGAACGCTTAAAAAAGTCACGAAAAAACAGGCACACATTGATTGCAAAATAAATCACAAAATCGATTCATCATTCACCGTCGTTCATTATTACTATCGAAGAGCAATGCAATTGACTTAACGACGTATAATTTCCCGATTCGGAACACCCATGAAAGGTCCAACACTTGGAACGCCGAGTGGCGTGGTCGGCAGTGGTCGAAAGTGCCTCCTAATGGGACCACCTGACCAGTATTGTTGGTGTCCGCGAGGGCCCGGGGCCCGCTGGAAGGGGGGCGGCACCCACAAAGGACCGGCCATCCGATAAACAACAGTGAAAGTCCCCATTTCCCCGTGGGGCCTTCAGCCATTCTCCCCGACATCTGTTGAGAATTTAAATGGACCAAACAGTTCGTGTACGGGCTGGTCTCGACAACTATGCACTTTCTCGGTATATCACTAGTGGCCTCCGGCAGTAGCGGCCAGGGTCCCTTCGGAATTCCAATCTGAGTAGATGATATTTGAATATTGGAATAATGCTTGATTACTTCACGCCTACGTGATCTGTCCACAGTCGAATAGGCTAAGCAGGGTTTCCCAAATTGTGTTCGGTGGAACACCGGTGTTCCGTTGAACCTGAATAAGGGTTGCGCGACAATTTGGAAGAATTTCATTATAATATAAACATATCCATATTTCAACACTACTGATATTATTCGCCAGAAATTATTATTTGTATAAATATTTTGCATTAGTTCTTAAGTTAGTTACTAGACCATTCCAGGTAGAGAGACTAAGCTTTATGGAAATTGAATGAGCCGTTTATGCTGTTATTGCAGTAAATCTTCATTTTACATACTAAAAAAACTGCGATAAAGGTCAATAATATTAACATCTGTGCGATGTACTAACAATAACCACGGGATAACGGAGCTGCGCCTGTTTTTACGAATTTTCTATTCCCAAGGAACCCAACCACATTTTTTTCGAAATCGACTTTACCTGAAAGTAAAATAATGTAAAAATCTTGTCTTACTACATCATTGTTAGCAATTAGTTGAACTATACACGCGTATGATGCAGAGATAAAATTGCATCTTTTGATTGTTTTCCTACCTTACATGAATGTTTGCATGAATTTAATGTTAAAGTGGAAGAAGAGGTTTCTAAAGAATTTTTAGAACACCTACACTTGAAAACGACTCTTTTGCAATATTTTCCGAAAAATACTAAGGAAATTTCATTTTTTGTTTGTTTATATTCCATTTTTTATTTATAATACATATATTTTTTATACACTAAATAAATAATATTTTTTATAAATTTTAACGATTTGGAATTACTCGACCCTAAAAAATAAGCCAAGTGTTCGCAAAGTGTTCCATTACAGAAAAAGTTTGGGAAACCCTGGGCTAAGGTAAATACGATAGCGGTACTACGAAACAACACGCATGATTCTAAAATGAATCCGCAATTTTCCACAGGTGAAGACATTTAAATAATAACACCAAAAGTTAAGCTGAGAAAACGACACGAAAAATTATTTATAAATCGGTCTCAATACTAACACTAGGAATAAGTATATGTACTGCGTCAAATGGTAGGATAAGTGACCGTCACAACATTGTGATGATAATGCTTTGTGGTTACTGGAACAAGGCTTATCTCCAGGAAGCGCCATACGATTGGAAAATGCATAATTCTTATCGAGGAAATACAAAGTTCATTTCATCGTGAATCATTTGTTGATATTGCTGCGCGTCACAATAACACACATGATGTTTGTGATTGGACGTGAACAATAAATAAAATCTAAAAATCAACAAATAATGACTGTGAACCAACTAACTCCTAGAAAAACCCTGAAACATGCAAAAATGCTTATCTACCTAATAACAAAATAAGTACTTTTATGTGTAATCACACTAGCAATTCATATTATGTTTAAGAATTTTAGTGGCTTTTTAATTATTTATTTACATTATAACATATGCACAATAATAATGTAGTTTAGGTTGCCACTAAACGTTTTAAAAGGTCGGTAACATTCCTACTGTTTTGATACTATGGACAAATAGGTACTTAAGGCTGAATCATCTGCATACAAAGGAAGACAAACCCATATCCCAGTTGGCTGCTACTAGTAGTCTTAGTCCTATTCAGTATCGTACCAATTTCATACCTTGATGATACCTTAACATCGACGAATGTAAAATATTGCGTATGTGTGAACAGTTTTTAGGTAAGTATGTATTGCCATTGTTAGAACCTAATGCGACGACGGTGATTAAGTTTTCTAGTCAAAGAAAGAACCTTGCATTGTAAATAACGAGAGGAAGACACTATTATCAAGAATGAACTGATAACCACTACCACTACAAAAAATATAATAAAACAACCCGATTGTAAGACGAATCTCTCAACAAAAAGCGTATCGAAAGAGAAAATATGAAAAGAAATTTCCACACGAATATGACTTCAAGCAATTTTGAAATTGCCCCGGGAACGAAAATCTTTTCTAAATAATATAGTATTTTATAGACAGCTATTGTTTTCACTTTTCCATGAGAGTTTTCCCACACATTGTCGTATTGTTCCACCCGAGTGAATGCACAATACGCGGTGGCAGGGCTAGCAGCCTCAAACAGCCACCGATAGCACGTAGAGTACGAGACTTTTTGGCACACGCGTTTTTGCCCGATTCAATTATATTTGCGCCTGTGGTCTGAATGGATCAGATTATTTTTTCTTCGGTTACTGAAAGTGAAGAATTTTTCCCTGGGCGTAAAGTGAAATTGAAAGAGAGCCACGAATGGACGAGAGGTCTCTCTGTACACAAATTCGATTCTCGGCGGGAAATGAAGCGTTAAATTGAGACAATCTCGAGTCATCGACATTCGCCAGTCACTTAAATGTGCGCTGGTTTTCGCGAACTTGAAAGTAATTTTGTTTGTTGTTCTTTTTATCTGAACGAAACAAATGCGACGAAAACAAATATTATAAGAGATGTCAAAGCGGATTTATCCATCAAAGTCCTTTGAATAGTTCTAACAATCAGCAACAACAGGTTCATCAATTAAAATCACAACATTTACGTAAATATTTATTTTTGCTATAGTTGGTAAACGAACATACAACCCCTAACTCAAAACTAATGTGTAGTCTACTTTGCTTCAGATTTAGAGTATATCGCTAAGTTGTTAAAGACGTGGCGTCCGTTAAAACTAAAATAAATCAATGGTTTATCAATAAATTCTTTTCGAAACGGAAAAGGGTTTCTTTGATATTAGATAACGTGGTCCAACGAAGTGCACGTTACCAAGTTGTAACGAATTAAGCGAACGTCCCAGAATAATATTTCTAAAAGAATTTCTAATCCCATTTTCAACAGACTAAAGTCATACGATTGACCTTGAGGAACACCACAACGCTTTGTTAAGTACCAAACCACGCATACCTTTCGGATTATGTAACTAAATATGATAATTTACTGGATAATACTGCTTATTTCTCTCTTTAATGTCATAGTATCAAAAATATCGTATGCATTCCTAAAGAGGAATAAGAATTCTATTCAAACCAAAACAGTATCTCGTTGCATACTTTTTTAGGTTGTCAGTCTATCACTGACGATCGTAAAGATTCTATCTATGTATCAGTAATCAAATCAGAAATTGAAAAGAAAAAAACACGAAGATTGATTTCCTATCCAACTCTCCTTTAAATTGGTGGCAAATATTAATAGAATACACACTGCAGTAATTATTATTTTCAATAAAAAAAAATTATCAGGGTTTTTTTCTTGGCGTGATATTTTGAATAGGTACCGGAAAGTTTCTTTTAACAACATGAAAATTATCATGTCATTATATTTTGTGTAAGTAATAAATAACACATCACACTATGAACATCTATTAACTTGTATATGTACACGTATAAGACGTAGATGTAGCCATGTTGTAGGTATAGAACTGAGTGACACCTGGTCACGCCCATATTAAACGTCGTGCAGAGCTCCGAGACGTCGCTGGGCTGCAGGTGTGCGAAAGTTGCCAAAGAATTGATGGTTAACAATAACAACTAACAATGCAATGCTCCCAAATAAGCTCCAACAAAAAGCAAAAACGGCGAGCTGGACAAATTATAAAACCTAATGGATGCCGACAGGTAATAAATATGTAGATGACGGTTCATGATCTGCCTGAGAGAGTGTAAACATGAGTTGTTTTGATTTGCTGTTTTCCAATATTATTGGTCTACCAACTTCTGCAATAAAAATATTCATTTCTATAGTTACTAATAATCGGAACCAGTGCGGATATTGATGAATTTCCTACTTCGTACGTGATTTTGTGCAAACATTGAATCAGAAATTGGTCATGTCATTAGTATTGATGACTTGAGGTTAAAAATCGATCATTTCAAATGAGCTGTAAAAGCAGACCAATTTACAAGCACACTTTATAACAAGTCTACCACAAGTGAAAATTTCGAATGTAAAATTTATTGACAGAAAGGCAATTTTCCGTTTCGTGTTTGGATGTTCAATTGAACAAGACTAATTTATTTGTTGACTGTTGAGTGTTGAATGGAGATGTATGCTGTCTCCGCACGTCCAATCCGCACTTGGAAAAACCGGGACATAAGCGCTCTGCTTTGGCAGGTGATTATATGGTATGGTATGCTCGGCACATAAAGACGCTCGACAAGGTGAAATAATGGATGAGAAATCTTGCCGAAATGCCTGCAGAATGATAAACTGGAAGAAACCTCGCCTTCGGAGAGCATTTTTAAACCCAGTTTCGTATGACAAATAATTCAGTGGTCATGGCAAAAAAAAACTAATTCTCCAGTCTACAACGGTGCGTTTGATTTTTTCGTAGAAGCAACGCACACTAATACACTTTCCCTCTTAATAAGAATGTCTTTTAAGGCTTCATGTAATGTCATATATTATCACATAACACCGGTGTGCAGTGAATGACAATTTCACTTCCGAATATACATTTCAAATTAATTTAGTCTTCAGTCCTTTGTCTAAGGTTTCTTAGGTAATCGATACTTCAAACAGCGCATTCATTACATCATATTATTTTCCAAATAGTTAACAGTGCGAGTAAACTGGAAAATTCTACAAGGAAACATTTCGTAGGTGTTCTTCAGTATTCTGTATCTGGTTTTACTTAAAACAAAAAAGAATCAATTCACACGCGATAGAAGTCAAACTAGGAAGTCGCTAGATGTCGCTTTCTTTTGCCTGTTTATTCTAAAGTGGTTTGAAGATTGGATATTGATTTCACAAAAATACAAATGTTTATTTTTTGGATTTCGTAGGATTTGAACATCCGTTCGCTGGATGTCTGTCTCTCTGGCCGCTGAGACTTGTCGAGCGCCTTGCTCGCTGCTCTATCGGATTCTTTCGCCGATGCGCGAATTTACCGCATTATATTAGAACCGAGGACCCGCCACATGATACATTTGAGTGACGCATTTCCGTTTCATCCGAATTTCAAATCACTGACGGGGCTAAAGAAGTTTCACTTAAAAAAGATATGGGGAGATACGATTCTAAGCGAACAACACGAGGCTTAAATTACTTCGTCTGAACCGAAAATATTTTTTTCAGTGAATGTAATTTATTGTGTCTATGATTTAATAACTAGTCATTGATTAGACGGCTGGCACCTGGCAGGTAATGTGAGCTTCAAGGCGAGCCAGTGTCGGTCTGTTGGTCTGTCGGTGCGATGAGCAGAGGTTATGCCTAGAGACGAGAAAAGAACTCAAAGGTCGCCTCAAAAACAATGAACTCGTTTTCTCCGTTTAGTTCTGAAAAAAATGCTCTGTGTGCAATTCATCATACATTACTGAAATTTTAAAACAATTTGTAACCACTTGACAGAGATCCATTACTGTTAATATTTTATTAACGTAAAGTTTGAAAACTACTTTGCATTTAGACGATTCACCACATTGTATAAAATTGGAGATCATGCCATAATATTTTCTACCTGTACAGTATATTTTTACTCAGTGTTCGTTCATTGGTTAAATCATTGTACATATATAGTTGCGTATCGGTGATCGATGAAGCGATGAATGCAATTTTTGGCCATAAGTTGTTGTAGTGGTTTGTCTAGTTTATAGTTAGAAGTAAGATCGCAGAAATGTATTATAAGTTTGTACAGTGCCCTTGGGGTGATTTTTCACAAAAACGGCGCTATACAAGTCATCCAAATATTATTATTATTATAAATAGATTGCGATAAGGTTTAAATTCCCGTTTAACAACAGCCGCCTGTTTTGATTTATTAAATAAAAAAACATTGTCAAAAAGTATTTTATTTTATTTTGAGAAGTTCATGCACAAACGTTTAAATGTTTTACGATTATTTTCTGAAGAATATAATTCTCCACATCTCTACATATTATAAATTAAAGTCCTCCGCCACGTCTGTCTGTCTGTTCGCGATAAACTCAAAAACTACTGAACGGATTTTCATTCGGTTTTCACCAATACATAGAGTGATTCATGAGGAAGGTTTAGGTATATAATTTGTCAAGGTTTTGTGTTAATTAGTTGAAATATGGTTTTGATTTGTAGGAAAATTAACAAATGGCGGTGTGAGTTAAAAGGTTGGGTTACCATACAGTAAATGGCGTTGTGTTTCGTTGGCAGGGTCAGCTAGTTATACAATAAAACCATTACCGAAAAAGGTTCGTAAGTAAGAGATTTTGAACTATAAAGCTGAGGCCTGATATATTATTTTTTTCTGGGCTTATAAAAACACTAATAAAAAAGAATACCCGATTATTTCAAATGCAAATATGGTGTTCTATTCGCAGTATTTAATTAAAGCGTCTAAAATATTTGTAAGCAATCTAATTTTCAAATCCAAAACAGACGATTTTGCATTACTTTGTAGTGCATCACCTTGAAAGTGATTCCCCTCTTGTAAGTAGATTCTTACAAATTGTCAACTTTATATTGTCTCGGCTTCGATATCATAATGTGTGAGTAAGTAAGTACTTGAATAGTTATAGTTACAGGCATCGTTCTACTTAGTATGCGCAATAGGCGTCCTGCGTGAATGCGCTTTGGCTCCTAGTCGAACTCCATAACCATAATGGTGTCAGCAAACAAGGCTCTGCTCTTCCATTGATTTCGAAACAATAAAGATGAGCGGCAATCAGAATGTAATTACTTCAACCCAATATTCGTGCGACACAACGAGAACAAAGCACTGTAGTCTGGATGACAGCGGAAATCATAACAAATAATAATAACTAACCGACCGTTTCAGTTTTCTTTGTGACAATGTAAAAAATATCCGGCGAATCGATACTGGGAAACCATCTGTGGTCGCGAAATTTAGAAAATGTCGACGGTAAATACTTTGCCAGATTATCAACCGAGATGCGGGAGGCAGATTGTCAAATTGTCAACAAAGAACGGACCTATTATTATCTTTATTTACACACATCTGTGAGCTCAGCGTTATCACTGCTGTGAATACAGGGCCTCTGGCTACTAGGTACCTATCTACCTATTGTATTTAATTTAAATAAAATAATGAATACATTCATCAAAGGAATGCTGAATAAAGTAACAAATTAAGATGGTTATTTCAAATGTGAATCAAGTAAGTAACAAGTCAAAATCGAACTTGATAAATACATCTTTACAGAACCATAAATCGCACATAAAAAATAAAGGCTTGTTCTTTCTGAACTCTTTGGAGCATGGCAGAGTTTAGTTTTAAATTAGTCTGGCATTTAATACCGAAATATACACGGTGGGGAATTTTTTAAATCACAACTAAAAATCTTTAGAGGTAAAATCACTTGCTTTAAAAATATAACTAGTTTTTTTTTTAACACTTGTAGTTTATTTGCATAATATAATATGTTTACAAAGGTGTATTCGTATACTATTATTATGTATGTTATCACAAAAGTATAGATAAGAGCTAAAATATCATTATAAATACAAAAGAAAACAAATTAACTTTTTGAATATCTACTAAACTTGGAGTGAATCAACAAAAAATGCATCAAATTTTACCAAGCTTAGAATAATTGGACTTAAAAGTGGTGTAAAGATTACACTGTGAAAAGATTTGCAAATTTTTATAATCCGAGTTACTCGTACATTTTGATTCACAAAATTTTATAAAATGAAAAGCATATTTCTCAAACGCACAAAAAAAGGTAATGAAAATTTTACTATGTTCTATGTTCCTGTATAATTTTATTTTCTTTATTGGGGTAAACATAAAATAAACGACACAAAATGAACATAACAAGTTAATCCCAGTTGTTTCGCAGAAATTCGCGTGTGACAAAGTCATCAAATGGCCATTCAGCACCATTTTGATATTTTGAAATTTGAACAGTCCCCGTTAGACGCCGATTCTAGGTGCGTTTCAATTTTCTATCAAATTGTAATAAGCTGACTCTTCTGCTGATCACAATTTGTTAAAAAGCTGAAACGACTTATTTAACGCGAATCTTTTAACAGTAAAAAACCTAAATGGCTCTTAACGGCAATTTGATGATTTTGTCACATGATGTTTACGTTATGTTTACCCTAACAAATAAAATTAAACTGGAACTTAGTTAAATGATCATAATATTTTTGACGCAACAACTGGGACATGGGTCTTTTCATTTTCTAAAATTCCATACAAGTCTTGATGGCAGAATTATGCTGTTCTGGAATGGATTTGTATTGATGATAATATTCAGCAAAACACTCTCTAGTAAAAGTTTTCCCATGATGTGTCTAGTTAAATTATAATTGATTATCTCTAAGCAGATTTTATCCAGGTAAAATTCCAATGAAGGTGACTTATTCATCAATAAGTCGTGCAATTAATTAGCATAATAAGTTATGTCGAGAACTTTGATGAAGATCTTTGACGGGATATTCACATGCCTTTTAAACTTCCGGTTTGGTAGGTACTAGGTAGAAGAAATATTTTTTAAATAATCCATCAGACTTTACTGATCTTGTTATACATAACTTAACCAATGAACGGCATACGTTGATATACATATATAATTTGTATTGAGAATGTCTGGTTCTCACTCGACAACTTTTCAAACTAGTTTTTGCAACGCCCATGTAGAAGATTTTATATAAAAGCGTCATCCATCAAATGGAAAACCATTGATTTATTATCGATAGACCCGTAAACAATTCTGAAAGAAGAAAAAGGTTATAATTTATGATATCTCGTGTAATTAAATTGTACTAGTAATGTAAACTAATGAAGATAATTCAATTTAATATCAAAATACTAATTGGTAGAGGCGCCTAAAATTTATATAATATCCGCACAACTATTGATCATTAAAACTTAAAATGATCCAAGAAAACTATCCACACACATTTTCAACAATTTATTAATATGTAGAATTTAATGTAGCTGTCATATTCTTCACACGAATTTGAATTTAAAAAGTACCAAGGAGCATCCAACCCTATCGAGGCCCTCGTAAACCACATTCTCCTATCTGACACCTTTTCCATCATCAAAGATAGATCCCGCAATGTTTTGGTAGAGTAATGGTACATTGCTAGTCAATCCAAGGGATCCTTCTATGCCTCAATACAAAGGACTATCCCATAAAAACCGTGGTTTCAACAATCACCACATTTTTCCAAAAATAAATTAAAAGAGAATTGGACATCGTTGCGTTACTTCTCACTTCTCACCTTTTTAAAATTCACGTCCTTGACTCCTAAGATTGTACATTCTGTGGTCTAGACGTGGAAACTTTAGATCACAAATTTTTTGGTTGTCCCTCTCTAAACAAATACCTCTCTTCTACCAAGTTTCACAAAACATCTCTTCTAAGTATGAATTCGACTCAAATATTCTATATAATTTTAAAATTTGCCCATTTAAATAAAATTAATACATAAATTCATCTTTCCTTTCTTCATAATTATAAATGATGGCCTAGAACACCCTTGAAGGATGAAAGCCAGAAGCATTAGAAAAAAACCATGACAATGTTCAGCCATGTGCAAATGATAAGATGAACGCGACTAAAGGGCATAATTATATTTAATTTTTAATTAAGAAATAAGTGGTCAGTTGGACGTGTAAGAATAACTGGATTATTATTTCTTGGAATTATTAATGACCAAGTTGTAGATAATTGAACAATAAATAATCATTGACAAAAATGACAAATAGTAAAAAAAAAGATTTTTTAACTTCTGCAACTAATACAAATTACAAAAAAACAATCTGAATCCCGAGCAACATCAGGTTCGGACCCAGTACCGGATTATCCCTAAGGCAGAGTAGGCAACTGCCTAGGGGCCCCGCATCGGCTGGGGGCCCCGCGTCCAAAGAAAAAATAACTTGCGTCAACGGTTCGACTCACAATTAGTGAGCAACTCCGGCACACTTTTGGAAAAAGTCAGCTTTCAAGATGTTTTAAATATTTTAATTTTTTATTACGAACATTTATAGGTTAATAACCTTACATGCATTAAAACAACAAATTATAATAATTTGGTTATAACCCAATAACTGTTCACATCACGCACAAATAATAAATAAAAAGTCAATAATTAAAACAAATATTTAAACATAGTTTTATTTTACTTTACTTTCCTTCGTATCAATGGGGATATGATTATAGGTGCCGTGTGTGGTTTATATTGGTATTTGTTTTTTTTTTTGCTTTTATTTCTAATGTTTAAAATATAAATGTTGTACAAGCTTTAGTGTGCACTACCTATCTGTTTGCTAAAATTCTTTGTTTCTCTTCATACCAAGGTTGTCTGGAAAAGATCACTTTAGTGATAAGACCGCTCATTGTACTATTGTATTCGTTTCATTTTTTTATTGAATGGGGGTGAAGGCATACATTCGAAATGTAGTAAAAAAACAGATTAATTATGAATAAAATTACGTTGTGGTAGAAAAAAAAAAGTTTGGAAGTTAGAATAGGGTAGTGCAGTGGCGGACTACGGCCCGGGGTGGAAAAGCTGGATGACCCCCCCCCCCCCATCCCCTAGTTTAAGAAGTTGAAGTAATTTTATAAGCTTTTTCTTCAGTTCACACGGGCCTCTGAGTCTGGGGGGCCTCCAAACGCCTCCATATTCCTTTGATCAAATCCTAAACAAGGCTTTAAGGCACCAGGCCACTGAAAAAAAATTGTCATTTTTAAAAATTAATTTTCTGAAAATGCATTTGTTAATAATGCTCTCACCAAATGTTGTAAGGAAATTCGTAAAATTGACGGAGATACCTACAGCATTTTATATGAAACCATTTTAAAACCAGTTTGTATGTTGAATTAACAACAGTTTGTATGTTGACAACATATTAGAAAAACTATACGTCCCGATTTGCATGTACTAAATCTTAAACTGTTAGTAAATCCAGTCAGTATGGCACCACTTAGGGATTTTTTTTATAATGGGCCCCCTACTATTTTTTTTATGATAAATGAAAATTTTCCATAAAAAATCGAAATTAAAATTCGTTGGTCCGCCATTTTTAAACAAAATTCGCCTACGTGGTGAAATAGACACTAGATTTTCAGTTTAAGTTTCAGTTTAAACAGTTTCAGTTTAAACAGTTTAAGAACTGCAAATCGGATGTATAGAGGTTAAAAAAATGTGTTAACAAAGTTTAGAGAAAAACACATTCAAAGTTTTGCTGAAGGATAATTCAACATACAAACTGCCCTGAAGAACCTACGGTTGTAGCGAAGCCCGGTCGGCATATAGTACCTATGTATAATAAAAGTGGTGTTTACTAAGTTATTGTTTCACATAAAATGCTGTATCTCCGTCAATTTTTCGAATATCTTTAAAACATTTGGTGACAGCATTTTTAACAAATGCGTCTTTCAGAAAATGAAATAAAAATATAAAATTACAAAAAAAAATTTACAGTGTCCGCCTTAAGTGGGAATCACCAGACAAAACCGGAAATATGTCGTTTTTAAATCAAATTTTAGACGTATTGACTCTTTTTCACCACAAAATTATAAATTCATTTCGAAAGACTGTTCTTTTATCCAGTAAAGCTAAGTTTTAAATTTTGAGAAAACATGTTTATTTTTAGTACATTCAGGTTTTACCGTAGGGCGTTGGAAGATTTGTTAATTTTTTAAACAAAATATTGTATTATACAACACACATTTTAAATTATATAATTATGGAGTAAAATAAATCAATAAACTATCTGAGAAAGATATGTTTCAGAATTTTAATTTTAGTTTAAATAAAATCATTAAAAAAGTTTCGCGCTTATAAAAAAAAAAACATTTTTATTTGGCTAAGACATTATTGAAAAATTATAAATACGTATGATCAAAAAATAATTATAAAAAGTACATCCTTTGAATAGTTTTATCGTCACGAGTTCGTGCATTTTTGAATTTAGATATTTATCAAAGCAAATATTGTGAATGAAATAATATCGATATTGAGCTATTATGTCAAAATGCTGGTATCGAGAATAATTAATTTTACTCATCGGAACCGCCCTGTACAGTTTCAAGGGTACGATCGCAAGATCATCGTTCGACGAAATTTAAATTCTCGGCCGCTGATTAATGGCATTAAAGCCTTGTTAAGGATTTGATAAAGGGGATATGGAGACGTTTGAAGGCCCCCGAGGACCCCCCCCCCCCCCTACGTTAGTCCACCATTGGTAAAGGGGCCCCGAGACGTGCATTGCCTAGGGGCCCCGACATGGTTAATGGTTAATCCGGCCCTGTTCGGACCGGTAGTTTATCATAAAAGTTATTCCCAGTAGTACCTGTGACATAGTTGGAACTGGTTTTATTAATCCTATATATAAAAAAATTATGTATTTATCGGATTTAAAACTAGCATAAAGCAAGTAATATTTTTTTTGATCTGAGATAAGCGGACTTGAAACTACTGGATATTTTAATCTTACCGTTATTTGTTAACGAATATTGAACAGTTTGATTCAGGTTGACCATTACTTAGTGGATAATTATTTCTTAATTAAATATATTTATGTTCTATTCAACGAATTTAAACAACACAAGCTCGTGTTGTCGGTTTTAGTCCTTCTTAAACCCATTTGGATAAATATTTCAAAGACAATACTACATAAGGGCGACTAGAAGTGGTTTTGAATTGAAGGAAGTCGCATTTCCTTCCGCAACACGGCGAGCCTTTATTTGAATTGCATAGGTCAATTACATTGAATACATTGAAAACAATTTAAATTTTAAAAAATGCAATCATAGACAATCTTCTTTATACAAATATTTTTTTTATGTGAATACCGCACAAGAGTTCCATCTGCTGACAACCGCCTGAAGCCAGTGACACTATGGCATCCCCAATTGGGATATGTTGTGAGGCTGGAGGTAAGTGGGGAGGGAAGGAGTTGGGAAAGTGAAAGGTGGGGAAGTAACTGGCTATTCAGATCTAGTCACTTCGGGTTCACATTCTTCGGGCTCCCCCGACATCTTCTACCATTCACTTCATTATTTAAATTTCATTAATCGTTTAATAAAACTGTAGATTTGTACAAAAAAGCAATACCGGGACACATTACATAATGTACACGTGGCTGAAGTCCGGGTTTTATGCAGAATTTTTCGAAATCAGATGCAGACAGTAATTTGAAAATTAAAACTCTTTAAAACAAAATGTCTAGAAATTGTTACATAATTAATGCCCAAGAAATACAAAAAATAGTAATTTGAACGTCAAGTGGGAAAAATTTCATCAAAAAGTAACAAAATACCCCTTAAGGGGTGGGAAAAGAGGACGGGGATGGTTTTTCGAAATCTCATGTAGAATGACCTTTCTGGTATGAAGGTCAAGTATGCAAAATTTCATCACAGAATAAAATTGTAGATTTGTACACAAATTCACGCCGCCCGCCACAAACAGAATACTACTTTATATATTAGAAGAAGAAGACAATAATTCCCCATAATTCAATTCATGTCAATTTCAGAATATTAATTAATAACACTAAAATACACACATAACGAGAAACCAGATATAAAATACACTAAATAGATATGGAAGAATAAAATTTCAAATGACTACAATACGGATACAAATTACATAGTTAGATATAACACAGGCAATAAAATTAAGAATGAAAATATGTACAAACATTCCTTACTGATTAAAACATACTTCGTATGAAATAATAATATTATGTTGACATACACACATGGTTTGGGAAATGTCAAGGTTCCTGACATTCATCGCTACGGAAAGAAACTATTTCCAAACCTGTCAATTACTTGTTGAATATTAATTTATAGTGTCGTAGTAATTAACCCCTAACGTCAATCACTAAATAATCCAACGATTATACTTAGTGAGGTAGTTTTATACCACTTCAATATTTAAAAAAAGACAATACAACAAGTCCCTTTATGTGGTGCACTCGCGGGGTAGAAGTTAACCCCGCGAGTAACACTGAGGATATACTACTTGTTGATTTTTTATTATCGCGCGTTTAAATTGGTTATAAAAGTTTATATAATAACCCCCTTACTAATAAAAGTGGTCTAAAATTTTCACAACTGATACACAACCATTTAGGTAAGATACAATCATTAATGGTTATTTATCAGTTATGTAAATAAAAAAAAGATTATTAGTAAAGACCTTAATATTTTAAAAGGCACAAAGGTATAGTTGAAAATCGAATTCATAAAATAAATTTCAACGAATTCGACATAAAAAAGTTGGGTAAACTTTGATAAAAACTGGAAGATTAATTAAATGAAATAATGTGTCCTCAATCTTTGAATTACAGTTAACATTTTCATTAGGTACCTACTCAACTCTGACGCGACTGCAAAGAAGTGGATTTTTCATGATTTTTTCAGCGATTATGAATTACTTTGTAAACACTGGATCGTCGAGCTTAAAAGTGACGTCAAAAATCTTACTATGTGAATTGAAAAAAGCTGACGGGCGAGGAGGTGGCGAGGGGAGGTGAGGCAGGAGCGAGCCGCGACACTTGTGCCAGCCACCGCGGCCTTCGCGGCTCCGTCCCCCATAACCCCAACTTCCCCTCCTCACTCCTCTTTACACACCATAAAGCATAACAAGAAACAAGTATGTCATACAGTTACCAATACTTATACCCTACACCTAAGCTTATAACTTATTTAGGTATTAACCACAAACCTACGTAGATACCTGCCACAGAGAGCTTTGTTGTTAGTTGTTAGGAACCTCAGGGAAGTTGATGTTACCTAAAAGTAAGGAGAGATTTCAACTTTCAACAGAGTCGGCGGTATGCCTTTGCATACATTTGCAGTAAAACCTTTGATGTACCACACTTAATTATTTTAGAGTTTCTGAAAAATTATTTGATAAAGGTCAAAAAATGGCTGAACACGACGAGGTTAGAATAATGATGTACCCAATTAAATGGTAAGCTTTTTCACCGCGATCCGATCGTGGGATCACAGCTTTTACTTCAGCGATTCGTGAGTTTCTGACAGAAAACTTTCTTTGCAAGTTGAAACAATTATTAGATTTTCGAATAAACAATTTTTTAAGTAGGTACGTAATACTAATCATTTCTGGTCCAATTATACTGATTTAGAATGAGTGAACAAATAATAAGTTTGATTACAACATAACTGATTAAACGTGACCACTATGACCAACCAATTTCATGGACATATTTAAATCATTTCCAGTAGCGATATATGTAAATTGAATTAGGTAGAATGACATGTTGAAAGTAAAAATGTTGTTTAAAAAATGACTCGTGCAGTGCGGGTTTTTACCACAGATCAAGAAGGTGAATAATACATATGTTTTTTTACTTTTTTTAATATTATGCCAACCTTCAATTTGAGCATTTGAGGATGTTGAATGGCGAAAGGGTTGCTGGGAGAGCTGAATATTCAAACATTGTTAAACACAACTGAATTTATTGAAATGAGAAAAAAGAAATTCAAAACCAGGCTTGCCCAAAGACACACTAACTATATTGCCCCAAAATTGTTCAATTCCATCAACATGTGCCAAAACCTTAACTTACATTTTTTTTAAATGTTCTAAGCTGGGTTACAAAAAAAATTGGAAATGAGTAATGGAAATAAATTTGGAAGTGAATACCCACGTACAGGCTTCGCTTTATGGGATTTTTATTTTTATTTTTTATTTTATTTAGTAAAAGATTATAAATTTATATATATTATTTAAGAAATTTTTTGACTGCCCAACTAGGAGGATTCCCGTTTTAGGACAGTCAAATTAGGATGAGTATTAACATACGGAACATGGTCTGTAAATAATATAAAAAAAACAAAACAAAAATAAAAGATTAAAAAAAAGTGACTGTTTATTAATTGTTTTTGTGTTTAATTCGTAGAACTCCATTTTAATTTTTTAGAAATTTAATTAAATTTAAATTTGATATGTTATTATCGAGTTCTGCAAGTATTTAAGAATGTATTTAAGTTACAGCTGTTTCGACTTGTAAGGTCATTTTCAAACTGTCTTGTAGAAAAATGACCTTACAAGTCGAAACAGCTGTAACTTAAATACATTCTTAAATACTTGCAGAACTCGATAATAACAAATCAAATTTAAATTTAATTAAATTGCTAAAAATTAAAAAGTGACTGTTCTTTGTTTAGCAAAGTATAAAAAAAATAATATTAATTACTTAGGTGGGTACTTATTTGTTACTATCTTATATTTTATTTATTAATCTTAAGTAAGCACATATCGTCGTGTGTGCTAAAAATTTGAGATATATTATGTATACATAAAATTTCATTTGTTTGGCAAACAATAGTACTTTAAATATTTTAAATTTAATTGTATTTAATCACTAACAAAAAATCAATATTTGAGGTGGTATACTTCCTTAAAGTCCTTTTTAAATTTAGACACACCTAATTTCAATTTCAGCAATTTTAATCGGGATTTTGTTATAACGCTAATAATAATAATTATTATTATTGAATGATTTTTATAGCGCCATTTTCGTGATAAACTCACCAAGGGCGCGTAATGGCATGTTATGTTATCATTTACATAAATATACAAGTATGCATAAAAATAACGTTACCAATAAAGAAAACCTAAAATGAGTTCTAGTTATAAGTCATATAAAAACTGCAAAGGTGAAAACTGCACCAGAACATGCATTGTAACATTTGTACACGGTAGATATTAGTCACATGAGAACGGGTCGTTTTTACGATTCGTTCTCGAGTTCAACAGCTCGGCTGTGGAACGATTTACCGGCCTCTGTGTTTCCTCCCTCCTACAACATGAGTCTCTTCAAGACCCATGTTAACTCTTTCCTTTCCTCAAAAAAACCCTCCACACAGCATCCTCAAATATGACATAGGCCCTGAGGGAAATTATTTTCCTCAGGGCCTCCTGTGTGGAGTTAATGTAAAAAAAAAAAAAAAGTTTACATAAAAATAAACATTGAAAATCTATGAAGGTAAAAAAGTACCTACTCAGTGATACATTTTTAAATATATGTATATGAACTTTGCTAACTCGTTATGAATGCACACATGATTTTGATGGCAAAAATATTCGAATAAAAAAGAAATGTGATTATAAAGGAGTAGGCAGGTTCCAAATTATTTATTATGTGCGTGTCTGATGTAAAGAAAAATGAGTAAAATTAAGACGCCTAAATGTTTTATTGAGCCTCGTATTGGACAAAATAATGAAGTTCATATTGGGAATAATAATCATATAAATGAGATAAAAAAATAATTGAATGTATTAAAAAATGCATATCAACAAAAATAGTCCCACGATATAGTTTTGGCTG
This sequence comes from Limnephilus lunatus, assembly GCA_917563855.2. Taxonomy (NCBI): domain Eukaryota; kingdom Metazoa; phylum Arthropoda; class Insecta; order Trichoptera; family Limnephilidae; genus Limnephilus; species Limnephilus lunatus. The sequence goes on along the minus strand of OU830598.1, from coordinate 67,309,003 downwards.
TGATAGTTTCCACAGTGGACCATTATAATAAATCCATGAACTTGATACCCATACAATATGCATACTTTCATCGTCGTTGGTGAATCGCTTTTGGTGAAATGACGGCCAAGTTCAGGGAACTGGAATGGTGACTCGGAAACCTGTAGCCTTCAGTCTTTAGTGATGCCTCCCATCTCCAATTACTTATGCGCCGGGAATAGGTACTTGCTGAAAAAATCCAACAATAATTTGTCGAGATAATGACGTATGTACTTTCAACACAATGTTTCCCGCAATTCATTTCTACGAGTGGAATGCATTTTTCATATGTTTGTCCCTTTGTGTGGCGACAGTTGACTAAATGAATAGACATTAAGGACAAAAGCTTTAGAGCCTAATGAACTTGCCAGAACTAAGCATACATATTTTGTACAATGCATGAACCATGCGTGAAAAATTAACATGGCATACTTAAAACCTATTACGTTTCATGTTTACTGTTACTATAATCGGTCATCTATTTATGTAGGTGACACAGTACCAAGAAGAGATCTGAATATTCAGCAGGGAGCCTACTTTACCTACACAATAACGCGAAATTCTGCAATCTCAATATTAGATTCCGACATCTAGCAAAAAAAAGGATAGAGTGACGGTCTCAACGTTTCAGATTACAACAATATGTGAACTAAAGTATAAAATATTAAAACCAAATAAAAATTAAACGGTCGTTTTATTACTATCTAGAAATCACGTATTGTATTGTTTTGTTGGAGAGGCCCGCAGCGGGAGAGATATCAAAAGCAAACACATCTCAGCTTAAATTGCACACATACAAAAAATATTCAAATTTCATTTGTAAGTGGCCATCATAAAGGCATATTGCTTATTCAAATTCATAAAGCGAATTTTCGCGATTGCAAATTTTATAAGACAAGAAGAGTTCTATATTGTTTGGAGTAATTCTTGAGAAATCTATAAAGTGGTTATCCGTAATCGTAATAATGTGGTAATTCGCGTGAGAGGTAATAAGGAAGCGATAATGAAGGGATTTTCAGTTTATTCACAGGGAAACATGGCAAACTTCAAAAGATGTAACGGAAATATATTTGCGTCACTGTGAGAAGCATATCACCATTGCTGAGTGAGTAGTGAAGTGAGAAGGTTTGTTTATACAATATACAAGTCAGTCAGTATGTTGTGCCGCACGCCGCGCCGCGCCGCCTTTCTGCAATAATGTACCCCGCACTGGGGTCGCTGAACTGCCGAGGATATTTTTGCCATAGCAAGCGTTTTATAGGATTATTACAGTAAATGGTCGCGTCGATTCGCACAGTATTACTACGCAAAATGTTTTGTTTCGCGAGAAATTTAAATCTGCAGTAAGATGTGTGGGCTACAGTAATATATGTATAGTAAGGACTTATGTACCCATCACCAACAACATTCACGTACCTAAATTCCACATTCATGACTTTTCTGCGCTCCTCACCATGTACCTAGATAGGTACCAGGTATTTGGCAAATTAATCTCCGAGACTTTTAAGTATCTGGGTCCATGTAACAAAGTATCTTTGTTTGAAATATATTGTACCAGCGAGTTCCCGGCATGCGTTGCATTGCCACTTAATAAAGAAATTGTTTATCCCTGTGTGTCCTTTCCTATTCTTCCCGTTCCCTTTAAGCATCCCCTTCCGCATAACCTTCCCTTCCCCTCAAGCGTTCCCCCTCCACCTTCCACGCCTTCCCTCTCCATTCTCTCGCCCCCCCGTTCCGCAAACCCTCTCCCACATTACTCTCCACCCTCCCGCGTTCCATATATTAAGTCTAGGTACATTCAGTTTTCAAACAGCTCGCCTGCCACCTTTGCATTTTTTAATACAATATTTCATTTTTCATTTACTTATTGCAAACATTCATTTTTTTATATATTATAAGAACAATCAATCAAATTTTGTACCTAACATAGGTACCTATTTAAAATACCTATAATTCTTGATAAGATTCAAAATATTCGATTTTTGTTAGTATCATAGGTGAGTACTTCAATTAAATTCATTAATTTAAAGAGTTTATTCGAAAATTGAATTTTGATTGAGCAATTGATGGTTTGCAAAACGTCATTCTCAAATTGAGACATTTGTGACAGTTTCGTAAGAGTTTTTGTAATGATTAAAAAAAATTCAAATGTGTTTTCATGTAGTTGTAATAATCCAGAAACCTTCGCGGAAAGAAGATATTTTGAAAGTTTCAAACGCTTCCTGTGCTTAATATAGCAATACACAAACAACAAACATGCAGCAAGCAAAAATAATTCATTTTATAAATAGATTTGTGTACGTACATTCGACCAACTTTGCATTTTTCATAATATTACGTACGTGCTAGATACCTTCTACACATGACGCTGTAAAAAGAGGGGTGTGGAAAATGTTCCAAGTAATTAATTGTTTCCACTTCAATAATAACCTACAATGAGTAGCTAAAGGCAACAAGAAGTTTAGTGATGGAACTTCAGGTGCTAATGAGGCAATAACGTTGGCAGGTAATGTCATGATTGAAACCTTGTATTTAAATATTAAAGCCTGAGATAGTACATAATAATGTAGGTAAGTGGCACTTAGATAAACCGGCTCTCAAGAAGTGTTGTTCAAATGATCGGCAAATAAGCATACTGACAAACAAATAACCATCTGATGTTATTATATATATATACTGATTACTTGAATGTCATTATATTATCATGTGTGCCTTTGTACGTTACCTCTTCTGTCTGTGCTATTTTCACGAATAATGTTGTGATAATCGCTATAAAAATAAAATAAACGTACTAGTTCGTAATCGATACGCTGTTAGTTGTTAATATCAGCGTCGATAACGAAGATAAACTCGTTTATTTACACCAACAAGAGCGGAATCAAACGGAACCAAACAGGTCCAAATTACTAGAATAAAAACTTAATATTACAAACGTTTATCAGACATAATGTTCTCGTAATGTTGACATACTATTATGAAATGTGTGTCAGATAGGTTTTAGAATGAGAGAGATGAAGATGAACTACTGATCCCACCCTACGCTTCGCCAATTCCATGTGACATTAAAGACTATTGAATATCGTCGTAAAATTGGATGACATAATGTCATTCATCTGTTCAACAGTATCTACTGCACGCTGCATATTGCAATGCCTATTCACTGCAAGTAGATAATGTTAGACGGTACCACGTAATATCTCCGCGCAGATAATTAATCTGGTATATCATGTACTGCATTTCAATGAAAGCACTCAAAATACAAAACCTCTCATGCAAGAATAGTGATAACATTGATAGATGATAAGCAGGAACTCATTTGTCCGTAAAATTACGTAGATATATCGACTTAATAATAAATTATAACTATAATCGTAAAAGAGAAACACTCCATCATTGTAGCTTGAAATATTATAGATGCCGGTTGATCAGTTTGTAAAATAATGCAGCTGTTAATAATAAAGTTGTAAATTTGTACTGAGCTGGTTACACGTCAAAATCTAGGGATAAATTATGGTACCGACAGAGTTCTCACGGCCAAATTCCAAAATGTCTTATCAAGTAACGCCACTCGGTTTAATTGATGAAGAAAACTACTAAAGGTTACTCTCATGACCTGTCAACTATAGTAATGATGAAGTCAGAACTCTTCAATAGAAACTTGATGAATTAAGAATCCGAATAGCCTGGTATAGTCTAATTCTAAGGTTTCAAAACATGGAACAAAAGTTTTAATGTGGAAATTTGAGACCGTCGTCCCACTGGCTCGTTAACGGTAAGGAATTGATAAAAACCGGAGAACCTATATGCGTAGAAAAGCCGTAAAATGGATGCAAACCGTAGTGAACTGTCTTTCAAAGAGTATAACTTTTTGTCTTCGGTTCTTGTCGATTCCCTACCTTTACCGAGCCAGTAGGTCGACGATGTGAATATACCTATCATAGAATGCAGAAAGAAACATATGATAAAAAGACACACGAAAGAAGTAATGCAGTGCAAGAAGAAATAAATATATGTATATAATTAATATAAATCACAGAAAACACTATCGCTAATAGCCAAACTACATTTTAATTAAAAGGAATAATAATTATAAAATAAGAAATCCTACAACTGTCCACTCAAAGCAAAATAGAAAAAAAGATGACCGAAGAACCTTTAATAACGGAGAGCTAATTGTAGAAAGCCTACATTGGTTTAGAAGGGAATAATATAAATGGGTTAATTCCCCCCTTGTATAACATACCTCTTTCTCCCTAAAACTCACGGATAGTAATGTGCAATTTATACAATATTTTCCCCGTATGACTAGAAGAAACCAAGAAAAGTTTAAGAGTGATCAATCAATATCGACGAAAAGTAAATAACATAAAAAAGCGAGACAGTAATAACAGCGTGGTAAGAACTAGTGAAAATTTGAAAGTGGTCTGTTTGTGTGTTTGCTCTCTTGGTTTGTGGCTCGTCACGAGAACAAGGTATCGTGATTTGAAGTTTCCAACCAACGAATGAAGGTCCCAGGTCACAGCTGATATGAAAGATTTAAATATTGCGATGGTACAGACTACAGAGCAGGTGGCTAATCATCGTGCGCGCTTTCATTATTGAATTATTTTATCTCAGATCAGGGCCACCAATTAACCGACAAACTGGACTAATCGGTTTTCGGTTATGTTTGTATAGGAGAAATCGGTTTAATCCTGTAAACGGGAATGGCTTAAAATTATTTGGTTCTTTTGATTGTGCCATTTCTATTCTGGGACATCCCCGAGTCTCCATCAGTATCCATCCGTCCATCTGCTATACATGTCCAACGCATGTCACTTAATTTGCCGCCCCGGGAACCATTTATTGGATAACTAATCTGCCATAGGTCACCCCAAGGGGTTCGTTACGTTTGGTGACTTAGCAGGGGTGCCTGGTTTCATGGGGCAGGTTTTTCCGGATCTTGGCGGCAGATGTGTCTGCCCACCAACAGCGTGGCAGGCCGGATAGGGAGAGACTGATTTACAGAGACCTTTTGACCTCTCCAGCAGAACTCTCTCGGAACATCGCCTTGCACCTCAGTAGTATGGATGGATTCATACATCCTTGACTCCTGGAGACATTGACCCCTAGATTCCTATCCACTCCTCACCTCACACTTGTTTGCTTCCCAGAACTACATCTCGTTCATTCTCTCAAGAGACCCACCACACAGCCACACAGGAGCACTCGTAAAATATCCATTAAGCATTTTGTACGGACATCCTAATTCGGTCATAAACGGCTCCATCGCACAATTGACTCTTGCCCTTCCTCTACATCAGTGGCATGCTTCAGGATTGGTACCAGAATTCAGCTGTGACTGTGTTAGTCCCGCTTCCATTGACAAACTTTCTACAACTGACTGCCAATAATCAATATCCTTATCAGCATTCACGTATCTCGCAAACATTCTTTCTAAGTACAAAAACCTGTTGACTAATAATTAGCTTTGCAAAACGAAACTGCTAAGGGAATTCCGATTGACCAAATAAAATACCTGGTTTTAGGTGATATTTCATCTATTCAACTATTTGAAAGCGGTTTTATTTTAAACTGGTTTCGAGGCCCTATTGCTGCGTTTTTTCTCGGTAATCTGTGAACTGCAATAACATCAAATTGGAACCATCGATATATCACGCAGTACGTGCGCGCTATTTCGTGTTAATCACAATTAGATAAAAGACGTGACTATAGATAAAAGTGAAAGGATTAGGTTTTTATAGACTTTGAAAAAAAAACTTCGTAATTAATCAATGAAGACAACATAATATAGGAAAAAGTGGGAATGTAGGTTAGAGATTCAATACAAAATCATTTACTCAGCTGTCGGCCTTTTATATTGTCTGTGAAAATTCTGTTTGCCTTTCGCTGGAACTTTCTATGTGGTGTCATTTTTTTCCTACACGACTGTTACTTTGTTGCATGGGAAATAAATCATATATATATGGGTTAATTTAGTTCAGATAGGTTCCAATGCGTAGAGAAATTTAATTTATTAAGACGAAGGTGCTAAAGAAAAAAAAACTTTTACAGACTTTTAGATGATCAATTCAAATCTTCCAATCGTAAGTGGCAAGGTTGGTATGTGGAGACAGGATTCAGGATTTCGTACATTGCCCAGGTGGTTATCTACATTTGGTGACTTATCAGGGGTTTCCGGGTTAATGGGGTGAGGTTTGTTCAGGCCTTTCTGGGGGGCCGGATCCAGATGCCGGTTGAGGGAGACCCTTTGACCAGCCGGACCCAACAACTTGCACCGCAGTGGGAGGGATGGATTCAAACGTCACTCCTGGACACATTGACCCCAGATTCCTACCTACCCCTCATACCCTTTTTCCTTCCCAGAACTACCTCTACTGTCTTTACTTTAAAATACCCTCCACACTACATCCTGAGGCCCTGAGGGAAATATTTTTTCTCAGGGACTCCTACATGGAATTCGTGTAAAAAATGCATTTCCGCAAACCAACGCAAGGTCGGGGATATATTACAAAATTTTCGTATATATTTTTTTTTAATTCACCAATTTCCAATTTGCTTTATTTGTGTGAATTAAAATTAAAATATGCATTTTAAGATATGTATTACTTTGGTAAGAACTGCACATTTTCGTTTTATTTTTATTTGATACAATAAATTTATTTGATAAAACAAATTTATAAAAATGTTTGATAGTTTTATAATTTATTTAAATAAAAAATAAATTACGACGGAAAATTTAATACAAGACATAAAAAGTAGGAGAGAAATATATGAGGTGCGTAGTTTGGAAGGGAAACTTGCCGGTTTATTCCGAAACCGGTAGACAGTATAGACACTACAAACATTGTGGTTTAAACAAAATAATTTGTTTAAATTAATCTAATTATGGCAAGCCGCAGTGGAGTATTTTAAAATATTTATTGTGGAAAACCTTGTAACTCATAACCTTTATTATTACACGCATCCACCCACTCGTATTAACGACATTATTTTAAAAGGTGTAGGCGTAGGTTCCTCATTTTAGCTCGAGTAATTTTCCACAATGAAAAAAAGTAAAAATAAATTATTATTGTACGCGGATGTGGTTAAACTTCAAGTCAGAGAAAACTACCACCCATAAGAATAATTGATATCGATATGACAATCATTATCATGGCAGTCAAAATTACGATACGATACGATACGATTGTTCCACCCCAACCAGGAGCACTCCTGTCCCGGTGAGACCGGTACACTAGGGGGCACTGTTTGTTAGGACTGGAACACGTGCTCTGAGGATAGGAAGGAGGTTGGAGTTTAATCGACCGGTATACATGGCAACCTGGAGCCAATATTGGAATATAGGATGGGCAGGAATAAAGGAAATGATTGAGCTATATATATAAATATCGTTTCTCGCCTTTCGCTTATTTTGCTTCCGGTTTCTTCTCGCTTCCAGCTTATTGCTTTCCGTTTTCATCTTCCCACTTCCCGCTTCCCGCGTATATATGTATTTTTTGGTTGTTGCCTCCTGCTGCTTCTAGCTTCTCGTTTCCGGCTTCCCGTTATTTATGTTTTCCGCCATACGCTTGCCATGACAGGGCTTTTGTTGTCTCTTCTTGGCTGTTCTTCCTTCTTCTCTTCTGGGTTCTTATTGTCACTTCATGACTCCTTTCGCCTCTTCTTGGATCTTCTCGACTCTTCCTCAGCTTGACTCGGCTCTTCTTGAATCTTCTCATCTCTTCTGGGCTCTGTTTGGCTCTTCTTGCTACTTCCTGTCTCTCATTGTCTCTTCTTGGCTCTCCTTGCATCTTCTTGGGTCCTCTCGTTCTTGGCTCTATTTGCATCTTCTTGACTCTACTTGGATCTTCTCGTCTCTTCTCGGCTCTTCTTGTCTCTTCTGGAACATTATCGTCTCTTCTTGGCATTTCCTGTATATTCTTGGATCCTCTTGCCTCTCCTTGGCTCGTCTTGTCTCTTCCTGCCTCTTCTCGTCTCTTATTTAATCTTCTTGTCTCTTCTCCTCTCTTCTTGTTTTTTCTCGTCATCACTAGGCTCGTCGTGGATCTTCTCTTCATGGTTATTCGTGGCCCTTTGCGGCTTTTCTTGTCACTTCTTGCCTCTTCTTCGATCCTCTTGCCGCTTCTTGCATCTTCTTGCCATTTATTGTATCTTTCATCTTTTTGCCCCTTCTTGACTCTACTTGTCTCCTCTTGTCTGTTCTTGAATCTTCCAACTGCTTACCCACCCTTCTTGTCTCTTCCATTCAAAAATGGTATTCAATTCAATTTATCATTTCAAAAACATTACAAAATTTAACATTTCAATGTGTTTTTAAAATGCATTGTATCAGTATTTAAGAAAAAATCATTATTATTATGAACTATGTGTAAAAATATTTTTTTGTTGTTTTGGAATGCAAGAAAGGCTTGCTGTGTGTCCATCTCTAAACCAAAAAGTTAACCAGAAATTTCTAGACGTCACGAATGTCGTACAGCGCCATTTTTGAGAAAAATCACCTAAAGAGCGCTGTACAAATTCATGATATATTTCTAAAATGCTCTATCTTACTACCAACTCTACAAACTAGCCCCCTCAGAAATCGGGTGTATTATTAGAAGGTCAAAATATGTCCGCTTTGCAATAAAATCCAAATAAACGGAATATTTCTGAACGTATCCGAAAACTAAAAATTGTTTTTGAAAGGTGATGAAATACATTTACAAATGTCATTATAAATAAAAATATAATTTTGGAAATATTAAAAATATTAATAAAAACATGAAATGAGTATCATAAATGGCTCCCCCTATGTTTTTTCTATCGAAAATTAGTGACAACGAAAAAAGAGGAAACTCACACTTTTTTAGGCAAATCATATACGTTATTATCACCTCAAGGTTTTGCCGTTTCATTAAAAAATAATTAATAAACAAATCTAAATTTTATACATGTTTCTCAAATTGCTATCGGAAACTTTGGTTTCATAAGGTGCACATTTAAATTTTTCTGTGGTTATATTCTAGATTTAAATACAAAGAGTTAATGGAGTTTTCTCTTTTTAACACCGTTTAGATCAAATTTCGCACCATTTCAGTAAGGGACATTACAACGATTTATATGAGAGCTATGTGAGCTGGGACAAATTTGGTCTCATGTGATTAAGCGGGTTAGACAAAAAGCTATTACAAAAAACAGATAGTATCCACCGGTTCGTCGATCACTAATACAAAACTGGTGATCGGCATCTCAACAATGTGCAACTTCATCACTCCTTTGAAAAGTCATTAAAAGTTGTAGGTAAATATCTTCTTCTTCTTTGTGTGCCCCAGGTCCCCCCGACGTTGGCGATCACTCTGGAAAATGTATCTCTGTCTTGCACTGCCCGGAATAGCTCCTCCACACTTTAATGCCGGTCTACTCTCGTACATTTCGCAGCCAAGATATTTGTCTTCTACCAGGCCCTCGGCGACCCTCTATCTTGCCTTTCAATATTAATTGGAGCATGCGATACTTCTCCCCTCGAAGTACATGACCCAGATATGAAAATTTCCTGACTTTTATAAATGTAGCAGTTCTCTATCTGCTCTAGCCTGCCTGAGAATTTCTGTGTTGGTGATCATGTCGGTCCATGGGACCTTGATCATTCTCCGGTGAAGTCACATTTCAAAAGCCTCTAACCTGTTCATGGTATTTACTTTCAAGGTCCGTGTTTTTGTGGTATATATATATATTTTTTTTAAACTTGGTTAAATAGGTTAGGTTATGTACTATTAAAAAAAATCATAGCTTTAAATGACTTTTCAAAACCTACAAAACTTTATGTACAATACAATTGACCTTATGTACCTGAAAGGTTACTTGAAAATAATACCGTTAATTAGAGAAATTTAGATGCAGTTTACACGCAGAGAACGTAATTGGGAACACATTTAAGGAAAAGTGTGTTTATTTAAAAATTTAAAATACCGCATTAAAAGCATGCAATTTTCGGCACATAAAAAAATTCGGCACATAAAACAATTTTCAAGCCTCGAAAGTTATTTGGATATCATTAAATTCTTTAAACGATTCTCCTAAGTGGGTGAAAATGTATTCGGAGTAATTGAAGTTAATTGCCAAATTGCCAGTTTAGGATTGCAGAGTCATTTATTAATTTAGTATTTATTATTACGAGGTATGGAACACTTCTTGTGCAAGTACTCGTCAATCTCTACATGTGGGACAGCGTATGTCTTATGCTGGAGCAAGATGGTAAATGAAGTTCTGACGTAATAGTAATGCACCTGGGGCGATCATTACTTCAGATCAGACAGGTACAGAATACAGACGTACATTTACAAGTTTAGTACTTACACCCAATAGAAAAGTAGCCCAAGCCAGTGATGTGAGTAAACTCGTCATGTTGATTTCAACAGCTTTGGAATCGAAGAAGATATTTATGAATGACTTTCATAACACGTCATAAATGAACAGTTTTGCGGTTATTCTTTTGAATTATTTTGTGGTTACTGAGAATAGACGCGGTTTTATTGTGTTTCGTATGTTGTGTAGCAAATTAACCATCGCGAATGATTATGTCACACAGAAAGAACCCATTTTAAAAAGAAATAAAAATTAATCTTCGAAAAAAATGTTTATTTATCACACGCCCTAATGGGCTTTTACATTCTATTTTATAAGTTGTCTGCATCACTAGTATCGTGAATTGATGAAATTCAATTGATGAAATTACTGAAGACTTGGCTTACGGAAAGAATTAATTTGTATTAGCTTACAATGACATATTATTCTAAAGACTTTCATAATGTTATTTATGTTTTCAAAAACTTATTTTTATCTATATTTCTGTAAAAAATTAAAATTTATTTTATATAATTGCAAAAATGTAACTATTAAATCACTATAATAAGATCTTTAATGTAAAGAACCCGTTAGACAAACTGCTAAAAAGTAGTTTATCGGGCCTTTTTGTTTTGTATTTGTAAAGTGTATAAAAAAAAATAATAATAATAAAAAAAAACTTTAAATTAAAATAATAAAGAAAATATAACATAGCGAAAAAATATTATAATAAATAAAATACATTGATAAAAATGTGAACAGAGACTAGGAATCCTCACATAAAGAGATATCCAATATAATAAAAATAATAGAAAGTATATAAGTCTATTTCTGTCAAGATAAATAAATGTATTGGAATATCGACCACCATAACACGGGCGTCAGCCTAGCATGGTGGTCGAAAAATTCACTAATAATGTAACCATAAATATTATGTATGCAATGAATAAAGAAAAATTACAAAAAAAAAACAACATGTAGATATATTTATTACTTTTAAGTTGAAATGTGTAGCAAAGGCAGAGAGATTTGAAATTAAATGATAAAGAAAATCTGGTTGAATGAAATAACAAAAACCTTTAAACAGTGATCGCTGGTGTCATGAAATTTGTAGTGTGTTCTGTCTGTAATTTTTAGGTTAGCGCAACTACTTGCAGCATGAAAAGTCATTTCCATCGTGAACTGTCGATCTTTAGAATATCAAAGTAACTGTCAAAAACCAGACGACATGTTAATTTTTCGGTCTATATTTTCATAGTTTGTTACTAGTAGATAGCAAAGCCAAAATATTATATTTAAGACGTTTATTAATAATAGATATTTAACAATAGTCTAGAAGGCTCCAAATGAACAAGAATGTATGATCGATGAGCAATGTGATCTACCTTAAATATTTGACGTCACTCTAAATAAATAATTATAGGTGACGTAACGCAAAGGTAAACTTGTAAGATACGATAAAAAGATGTTCAGAAGATCCCAGAAAAAAAGCACAATCGAACCACAATCAAACACATCAACAATAAAGTAATAATACACCGCCAATCCGTGTAATTTTTTTAATCGATGAGATAAGCCTGAAGGTATAAAAGTGTTTTCAGAATTAATCATAAAGTTGTTAAGAATTGCTCGTATAAATACTACGCATTTTTGTGATTTGAATTAAAACGTATGATCAGAAAATGGAACAATGTGAAACCATTTGTTTGTATAGTCTTTACTCCAAGAGGTGTCATTTTTGTATAACCTACCTATTATATTTTTAAGAAACAATAAACAAGCTATCAAGCTTGTTTCGAAGATTTATGAAAAATTGCGAAAACATTTTTTTTAAATGCTCGTACCTACGATTGACAATATATAAAGATACCAAATACCACGTTTCCCAAGGGGTTCTAACTTCTAACTAACACCGTCTAAAAAGTTAGGTGAATACAGTAATTAAAATGTAAAACTAGTCTTTTCCAAATTTTAGCGGAAGTTCCCTTCCCCTAAAGCAACAATTTTTTTCCAATAAATTTGTCAGTGATGATAATTGTTAGATTAGGGATGGTTGGCTGGCAGAATTGATTAACCATTTGCAATAATAATTGTAGTTATGTACTGCAACAGAGCCGAGACGGAAGCTCTTAGTTGACTTCTGATCTAGACACGCACGCTCAATTCGATTTAGTTTAGTACCTACGACATAAAATAAATCGATTGCATGAGAAACTAACAGCGATGTACCTGATACGAGAACGCGAGAAATGATTAGAATAATATCACATGATTGTGGCAAGGTCAATAATTTATTATGATTTCAGGTAGGTTCTTGAAAACAATCTTCGACGCAATTCTTGAAAGTAGTGATGGACGCTTCGAAACATTTTTACGGAATACCGATACCGAAATTTATAATGCCTAGTTAATACATTATTTCACGAATTGTTTGGTTCTCAAAAAAATGTTTTGTTCTCTAAAATAACAACGAGGTAATATTTAGGCATAAAACAATTACATCATATTCGTCGTTCTTTATTTAGGATCGCATTGTCAGACAAAAAGGATTTTCACTGACTTTGGTATTTCACATTAAATTTTAAATTATATAGTTGATAGTCACGATCCCACTGCGTAATACTAGAAGTCAGGATTTGTTTCAGAGCAGAAATTCTGGGTCTAACTACCATATGTATTACTCTTTGCCCAAAATATTAATGGAGGGAAATAATTATACCAAGTCAGTGGACATCAATTACAATTTGGGAGGCGGGAATGGGTACCGCCGTCCCGGGAACCTTTATTGGATAACCAACACCTCTGCCACAGGTCACCCCCAAGTGGTTCGCTACGTTTGGTGATTTAGCAGGGGTGCCCGGGTTCATGGGGTGAAGTTTGTCTAGGTCTTGGTGGCGGATGTCCAGAACATACTGAACCCCACCCCTGAAACCCTTTTCCTTCCCAGAACTCTCCTCTCCTTCCTTTCCTAAAAAAAAATCCCTCCACACAGCATCCCTAAAGATGACATAGGCCCTGAAGGAAATTATTGTCATCAGGGCCTCCTGTTTGGAGCTCATGTAAAAAAAAAAACTTCAATTGATCACTAAACAAATACAAAATGTTGTTACTGAGGCAGTTTCAGTTGTGTATAATAAATACTGTATAATTTTTATTATTCATATGTAAAAGCCCCTAAAAAGGGCGTTAATAAGAAATAAATAAATCCCACGTAGTGTCTCGGGGAATATCTCGATCGTAAACGAACGATTCTTTCGATTTTAAACTAAAAGCGTTTCACTTTCTTCAAATAATTTATTCGAAAGAATTGCAAAAATTAATAAATGTTTCGAAACTTTCATTCGATCGTCTATTTAATCAAATGAATTTAAATTGATTATTTTGAAATATATCGATTATGCAGTACGCACACCACTAGAATAAAGCCTAATTGATACGAAACCCGTATATTATTTTTGTTCGCTGGGTAAACAGAAACGAGGTGTTGAATCATGAACAGCCTCTTTTCTTACCAGTTAATTTAATGCAAATATTTGTACGGCCGGTAAAAGGTAAAGTGTAATGTAACTCCGGATGTAAAGTGTGCCGGATGTATGAGACTCCTTCAAAAGTAGTTGACTTAACAAATTATTTACAGTAATTATTGGGAAACTGCGAGGGAAATCATAGATTTTGGAAACAGTCGTGAAGGAAAAACGAGCGTGAAGCGAAGGAGAAATTAATTATCAATGCAAAGTTGTTCAAAATTCAGTAGTCATGAACATAATATTTACCTATCGGGCCAGCACTTGGCATTAGAAGATAAGGCTGCACACTGTAAAGCGTCAAGTTAATGTTGAAAGCAAATAATAAGACATTCAACATGCGGCACTGTTTATAAATTAATCGTGATAGACAACCAACATAACTAACAAGCGTTGGAAATGGAAAGTTAGCATCTGTTAAAATATGGCCTAAACCGTGAAATGGGCATAAAACCTTAGAGAGAAAATTAGCGATGACTACGAAATGGTCAGTAAAGCACTTTGGCGAGTTGGCACTACATTTGATATGCAGTAAAATTATGCAGGTAAATTTGTGCAAGTACAATCGAAAGTTTGTTAAATAGCGGTTCTATAACCAGTTGGCAAGTTACAAAAGAAAGTTCAGAACGCATGCAGAATAATGTGTATGCACATGCAGGGCTGACTCTCCTGGTAACACTAACTTGACCTGAAGTGAGCTTGCAAACCTGCAAACCCATCGATGCAGGTGTTGAATTGAATCAGTTCCCATTTCCACAAGAATTTTAGAAGCAAGGCTACATTTAAGTTACTATTATTTGATCCAGAACTGTTCTGATGAGTTCTTGTAACATCTTTTGTTAGATAATATAGTTTAGAATCTATATATGTATTGAAGAGAGGAAGCAGGAAATGAGCTGTCAAAGTAGACCACGTTTGCCAAAGGTTTTATCGACATCGACAGTAATTTTTTATTACTGTAGAAAATCCTATGATACACAGTGAAGTGACATTGGCAAGTATTTTTTGGATGATCCTAATAATAAATTACAACGATCGTTTGTTTACCCAAATAACTTTATCATTGGGATACGTTAATCCCAACAATCACGAATGAAGATATTACAATATCTGTTATCCTTTCTATTGAGAATATTGTTAAAATGGCAATTCTACCCAAAACTCCAGATAAAATGTATGTTGGGATACGTTATCTAATTATATTTTTATGCATAGAACAAAGGGTAACAATTATTATAAGCAATAATTATCAGCCCCGTCCCGTTGGCGGCCAGTATCTTTTCTCGGAAGATTTTTTCAATGTAGATGAGTGTTTCAGGCTGATAATTATTGCTTATAATAACTGTCACGTTATCTAAAATAGACAATGGGATAAAATGTTTAAGATCATGCGTTTAGGGGTCGATATGCCTTCATTCAATAATTTATTAATTTTAACTTTCTACAATCCTCTTCTAATGACTAAATGTAAGCGCAAATTAGCTGTAAGATTATGGACTATCTTTGATTGCTGGAAATTAATAATGTCATATTTAACTAACAAAATTGCATACATCAAATACCTACATAGGGTCACCAAAAGACAAAAATTGATTGTTGAAAATATCATTGTGCACGATCAATGTCGATCTACCGACAAAACCGCACTGATAAGACATAACATAACACTTAAAAGTGCCGTGATTGATAATAATAATAATAGGTATATCAACAATCAATGCTGTAAATGAGATAATATTATAAAAACCGTAGCATCAAATAGGTAATATAGTTGATGTTGACAGTGATGAAACATAATCCATATTGCATTAGGTGAAATGCCCCTTCTAATAGGGAAATTCATTCGAACACTGATACATTTAAAACAAAAACAAACAACGAAACAAACGTGACTATAATAGCAAACGCAATGAATAATCCAGAACAACAAAGACACGTATTTCACTGTTTCGATTGTGATTCAATTATATTCTAAGCAAGCATCTAAACCGTAAACGAACAAGGAAACAAAAGCCTGACCTGGTATTTATGTGTTTGTGATATGAGTATTACATTATTACTATTACTGATGCATAAAAATTGGCACAGCCAGAAGCAACGTGGCGTAGTATTTACATGCGCAGACTGGACGCATTATTATGATTATTATCATTTCACTGTGATAATATAATAAGCCGTTGCGTAGGACATGCATTCCGTGTCGTGTTTTTACCCAGAGGAGCGATCCTCTAAACGTGGGTGACGTAAGAATTACGGATTGGCCTCGACGGAGAGTTACAAGTTACAACCCAGAACAGGTTGGCGAATAACTACTAATCTTGAAGGTATTATATTATTATGTATAACATGTTGAGATGAAACAGAAATAAGAAATGAAGAGCTTCTCGCCGCGTAGAAAAGGATGCAAACAAAACGCTCCACAGTTTTTGATAAGGTTTTCCTGTTGCAACAGTTCGCAGAATGCTATCACAGCGCACAGCCATACAAAAGAGAAAATAAATTAAGTACGTACTTATGATGTATTTTGTATTTTTATTATTTTAGTAATGAAGGAGAGATTTGAGAGTAGGCGATAGTTAAGATCTATCGATGCCTAATAAAATTATGGAAAAGAGAGATCGCACGTTTTGATTTTATAAATATTGAGGTAATATCTGAATTTCATTATCAATAAAAGTAAAACCGGTTTCAACTATGCGCTATTATGATAGAGTGTAAAACTAAAAACCCACCTGAAGATCAACTCCTGGCCAACGATGACGTCAGTGGCATCTGCGTTTGCACCGCTGCATTCTAAAATATCGGCTGAAAAAAGGAAAATAATCATTATCTATTCATATAACTTTTTAATGTCATAATTAATACCTGCATTTATAATTCATAACATTATCATATAACATCTTAATAAAACTGAAAAAAAAACACTCAAAATAGGCAAAAATTCTATTAAATTTGGACATTTATTTAATTTCTGGTGAAAATCGATAAACTGATAGGTACGCATTGACGTAGATCGAAGTAGGTAGGTACGTGATAAAATGCTTGCCAATAAAAGCATTTTACAAAATAATGTATAATAATATTTTTTTTACATGAGCTCCACACAGGAGGCCCTGAGGAAATAATTTTCCTATTGGGCCATCTTTGGGGATGCTGTGTGAGGGATTTTTTAGGGAAAGGAAGGAGAGGAGAGTTCTGGGAAGGAAAAGGGGCGGGTAGGAATCTGGGGTTCAGTGTGTCCTGGTAATCCACCTCAAAGACCTAGACAAACCTCATCCCATGAACCCGGGCACCCCTGCTAAATCACCAAACGTAGCGAACCACTTGGGGTGACCTTGGCAGAGGTGTTGGTTATCCAATAAAGGTTCGCGGGGCGGCGGTACCCATTCCCGCCTCCCAAATTGAAAATCTTTACTAAGTATTATAATGAAGTCGCTCATGATGTATGTGCGCTTAGATCTTTTAAACTACGCAACGGATTTTCATGCGGTTTTCACCAATAGATAGACAAACCTCATCCCATAGATAGAGTGATTCATGAGGAAGGTTTTTAGGTATATAATTTGTAAGGTGTAGGGTTTTGTGTAAATTGGTTGAAATACATAATATATCTGGCCAAGCGGCAGCGGGCTGACAACCGGGGAGTGTGGATTTGATTCAGACCCAGCAACGTGCTGCCGGGTCTGCTAGTAATAAATAAAACCTAATTGTTATTATTTATTATTTTTGTTTTCCCACATTAGGAGATAATATTTTTCCACATTTCGCAAAAAACTAACGTAAACGAAAACCAAAATAAAAATCTATTCTCTTGGGTTTTCCGTTGAGATCGTAGATAAGCAAGATTCACAGTTTACAAGCATTATCATAACAGTACTCGTTACATAAAAATGTGTATTACTTGCATCAACTGTTAAGATTAGTTAGTATCTCGATTGTTTTGCCATTGTGCGATGTGACAGTATAATAAATTTTCCATGGGAATCGTCTGCCAAGGAGTAAAGTTGTTGGTCCCATTCACCGTTAGTAAAGTATGGCAGGCCTTGCATTCTTCGGCGGTCAATATGGCTGTCATTGCTATCAGCTATAAGCTATCCAAAGGTTCCCAACCTATTTGAGGATTGGAGAATTTTTTACCATAGTTTCCACGTCAATCGACTTCTCGCAAGAAACTTATAAGATTTTTTTTCTGTTTCATAGTTCTTCAAAACTTTGAGCATTTAAGATGATACTTCATAATCTACTGTTTTACAGATGCCGCGAGTTGCATTATTTCAGGGAAAAACGCTTTTTACAAGTTACGCTTTAAAATACATATTACGTTGAGCAATGGTTTACGCCCGCAATATGCAATATGAATAAATAGTTTTGTCCATAAACAAACCCAAATCTTTCAAGAAAGGCTAACAAATACAATATTGGATTGAAGCGCCGATAAAATATTGTATTTGTAAGCCTTTCTTGAAAGATTTGAGTTTGTTAATGGACAAAACTATTAATTCTTCGTATTTTACGGGCGCAAATAATTAAATCATTTTGACATTTTAAAGCATAACTCGTAAAAAGTGTTTTTCTATAACATAATTAAACTCGAGCTAAACTATGAAAGATAAGATTGTGAATTCTTTAAAGTATCCCTTAACAAATTCATTAACAAATGTACGAATCTAGCAAACCAATTTGTCAAACGACCGGTATACATATATTTTTTAAATACATCTATTTTTTTAGATTTTATTTTCATGAATGAACCCACTTCCCGACATCCGATCGAACTGAAACTCGAAAGATAGACTCGTTGTCGATGACAATGCATTGTCAAGTTTTGATGGCACTCACACGCACATTTATCTGAAATTAACTATTAGTCGGCCCAAAAGATGGCGCAACTAGGTCGAAAATTGAAAAGAGATACATAATAGCAACAAAAAAAAATTTTTTTTAAGGGTTGATTTCTTTTTAATCCATGATTGTAAATTTAAATTATGGAAATAATCATCATTTAAAATTCACAATTGTAATTATTGAGATCGGCAAAAATTTGCTCCGTGATCGACCATTTGGAAACCCTTGAGTATCTGACAAATGCGCAGATTATGGTGATCTTTACACTGAATGTTGTTATAAATTATAATTTCATAATGGACATAACGTCAACATGTTGAGGGATAGTTTCACGTGGAACT
This sequence comes from Limnephilus lunatus, assembly GCA_917563855.2. Taxonomy (NCBI): domain Eukaryota; kingdom Metazoa; phylum Arthropoda; class Insecta; order Trichoptera; family Limnephilidae; genus Limnephilus; species Limnephilus lunatus. The sequence continues at coordinate 67,289,949 of OU830598.1, read as the reverse complement.
TTGACCATCATAGGTAAAGAGATAACAATAGCCGCCGCTACCCGAATTTCTACCGATTATACATAACCCTTTTAAACATTTGAAGTTTTTGATTTTTTTTTTTTTGATTTACTAGATTCTTATGTTCTTGAGAAGATGAATCATTTAAATTTACTGAATTTAAAGTTAATGTTCTTTATACAAATAGAACGGCGTCATTTGCGCCTTGCAATTTTTACCGCTTGTGGGTATTTAAAATATTACCTGGCTATTGGATTCGAGGTCTTGTGTTTTGTCGGTTGGGAAAAAATGTTATGTAAAAAACCCAACTAAAATTGCATGTTTTGCACAGCTCAACAAGCAAGATTGCAGGCAAGCTCGGGAAGAATATATACATACGTGTGTTTTTGTGTTATGTTGGGAGTGGGAAGGAGTCGGTCATGTCCTTTGTTTGGAGCTCTTCCGCATTTGCCATAGGGAATGAGGAAACCATGAAAAACCTCATCCGGGAAGAGTCAGCCGATAAAAAATATATGTCAATTTTGAGGATAATATCTATACATTCTCCACGCCGAAACGCAAATTATATGAAATTCCGACGATAGAAAAAATCGTAAAGTATGCTCCGAAAATTATTATTTTCACGTCTGTTTCGGTAATTTTACAAGTTATATGTATGAAAACATTTTGTGTTCCTTTAAATGCTGTTTTAAACAGCCCCCAAGAGATTTTTGCACTATTTTAAACGAGTCGTGTTTCATTAAACATTTTAACATTTATCGTTTCAATTTTATCGTTTTAATATTAGCACACTCTCTCCAACATTCGTAATTACATATCTCTCGATCTTCGCGGTGACAATATAATTTCAATAATTATTTATTTCCCATTTTTTCATAATAAATTAAACATACATCAGGGTGTTGATTTACTTAAACTAGTGATTCCTGACGTTATTTGGAGAAAAAATGTTTATGAAATTTTGGCTTCCGGTGACATTTTTTTTCTACAAAAATAAGAAAAAAAGTAGGTGTTGGACAGTCGGGGGCAGCGTAAGAGGTTGGGCGGTTACTCGGCTGAGTGAGCAGTGACGACATGCATAAGAACATTTATTTTGGTTTGATTTTGAAGAAAAAAAAATGAAAAAAAAATCACCAGTGACCAAAATTTCATTTACATTTTTTACTCCAAATTATGTCAGGAATCTCTGGTTAAAAAAAGTCAAGTATGTACGTCCCTTAAAAACCCCGTATAATTTAAAGGTGGATGACCAATGGAGCCATCAGCGGAAGGATCAAAGGTACTTTCCCTGTTTATTTTGGGAGTCAAATGCCCGGTATATCAGTTGATTATAAGCTCGACTTGGTTGGAATGTGGAGCTTAGCATGGTTTGGAACATAATCCGTATATAGGTCAAAAGCCTTAATGTAACCAATATTAATATATTGTTTTTGACATTATGACTATGACTTTAATAGAGGAATTCGTTTCATTTTTCTTTGAAAAACAAAACTACTATATACATGAGTGGTACATCTTCTATGCTCGCTATTTTCCTCGTAATCAAGACATATCTATCTATCGCGATCTTTCAAAAACGGCAGCACTTTATTTTATGATGAAGTTCCCCACTCTAATGAGCATGGTGCTATATGCGAGTGCACTCATTTTAAATAGTATGTTATGTTTTGATGGAGTCAGTGCACTATTCATGAAATTACAACTAACTAACCGCTGAAAACAAACTGTCCTGACGTTGAATCTGAAATACCTTACCAGTCTACTTAAGATTTATTATATATTCAATTAATAACTTCTACATTCCTCATCGTTCGATGAATATAATAGAGTTCACACTGATAAAATTATGCAATTTACGTAAATTTCGTGGAGATGCAATGTGATTGCTGGCGCCTCCACGTCTAAAAAGGAACTATTCTTCGGCTTATCTGTAGATACTGCAGTGCTACGGAAATGTTCCTGGAGGGACGAGTGCACACTTTCCGAGCACTTCTCCGCTACCGCATGGGAAGTTTATGGTGCAGACTACGCCAATCGAAGAATGCAATCATCACCGCCATGACTACCTGGTTGGAGTCCCCCCTGATGGCCCTCTGGAGACGGGAGACGATAAAATACCCTCCGTAAACAGCTGCATGAATTAATTTTACTGTTTATTATTATTTTTCTCATGTTGTTCATGCTTATTCGTTTTTTTTTTTTTTTTTTTAAATTTATTTATATGTTGTTATTTACTTTATTTTTAACATTAACCCATTTTTTGTTTCAAAATATGGAATGTAATGCATTGCACTACCCCTGCATACATTCTGGAATAAACTTTTTTTATTATTATTATTATTATTATTATTATCAAGGCTTAAGCGGCCGATTTAGCCCGCTTAAATTTGAGCGAGGAATGTTGTACATAGCGAGAATAACGGAGGGATCGGAATACCGTGCCAAAGCTCCCGGCATCTTTATCAAGCTATGACAGTGTGTAGAAGAGGCAAAAAAATGATCGACAAAATCGCCGGACTACAACTTTATCACACTAAAAGAATTCCATTACTCACGATGTCGTGTCTCGCAAGTAGTAAGAAGCTACAAGTTATACATTCTGTGGTCAAATGACACACTTAAAAAATAGAACATCCTTGTTTATAATAGTATTTATTTTATTTTTTAAATTAGCTCCACATAGGAAGGCTTTGATGAAAAAAAATCTCTCAGGGCCTACGTCATCTTTGGGGATCCTGTGTGGAGAGTCTTTTTAGGCAAAGGAAGAATCCCTGGCACTGCGGTACAAGGCGATATATGGAGAGGTCTAGGTTAGGTCTCCCTCAACCAATCTCTCCCGATCCGGCCCAACACGCATCGGTGGGCAAACGCATTGACCGCCAAGACCTAGACAACCCTCACCCCCGGGCACCTTGCTAAATCACCAAAAATAGTTAACCACTCGGAGTGACTGATGGCAGGGGTGTTTGTTGCCCAATAAATGGTTCCCGGGGCGGTGGTACCCATATCCGCCTAATACCCGTTAGAAACGCCACAAGCAAAATAGAAGCTTTAATGTTTTTTTATCGTGGTAAGTATCGACATGTACGCGGATATTTTTTAGAGTCTAGCTAATCGTATTATCAGAAGCTAATAAATTGATAACATTGTTTTATTTTTCAAACAATAAAAAATATATTTAATTTACCGTTGGCCATATTTAAGTCATCGGACTTCAAAACAGGGCACTCATAAGAAAATGCCAATTTTTATTTCCTAAACATAAAAAATTAAAATAGCATTATTTCCTGAACAAAAAAACGAAGAAGCAATTTTTTATTATTTAGTCTGTATGCAGTCTAAACGAATTATCTATCATCCGGTAAATTCGATTAATCGGTCCAGGAATTGATGTTATTTACTGAATAAATTTTAATCGAAATGTCACGAATGAATTTTAATCGATTACTTTACGATTGAGATATTGCAATTCTCGAAGTAATCAATCATTAATTTCGAAACGCATATCTCGATTACGCCCATTAATAATTTAATTGATGTTTTGATTGTAAACTAGCGAATAGCCTTCTTTTGAAATCTATATCAATGGTGGTGGCAAATAAAAATATATTTGTTGACGTATTTCACCTACGTAAATTTTATTTATTTAATTATAGATGTTGTACAAAACGAGTTTTTTTAATAAAAGACTTACAATCATAATAATAATAATACCAAAATAAACTGTGACGCAGGATTAAAAACCAGGAAAGAATGAAGAACAAGACATACGAGTCCATGATACAGAAAAACCAGAACAGAATATTCCCCAATAGAATCACCCATGAACAGAATGGAATACTCAGAACGTCAGAACGGACATTCCGAACCTACGCGCATGAACGGGTTTCGTAATCTGCCGTAGCTGATTTACGATACGTTGAGAAGTCGGGTCTTATAGGTCTGTAGGCAAGCAAGAAATGTGCGGGTTTGAAGTCACAAATTCATTCAATTCTTATGCTATTCTCGGTGAGACTATCCAAGGGAGTCCGAGTGCAAGAGTATCTTTCGCTAGTGCTCCGTCCCATGCCTGATGTTTTTGTACTCATCAAATGGCGCGAGATGAACCATCACCGTAGAAGGGTATTTTGTGGGATTGCTGATAACGTGCGCCAGTACCCGAACAATAATAATCCAAGCAACAACTGCGCGATATGAGAGTAAACAGGTAGCAGGTACTCGGGCTCTCTCGCCTTGGAAAAGCTGTCTTGCCGAGAGTGAAGATATTGAATTAAAAAACTGCGGCACTAAAGCGACCGTTTGGCAACAACTCAAGTTTTAAATATTAACAGTAAACACGTACCTACCTAATCGTCAACGGTAAAATTTACAATAATTTCAATAATCAAACCTGTAAAGGTCATGCACCCAGACGATAACGGTTTCCTTCAATTTGGAACGGTTTACCTAATTTTCTTTATTTTTCATAGTACCACCACAATGATATTCATTCCAATGCTACTGAAAAGAGATTATTATCCAAAGATCCAAACAAACCCATGAGCGACTGCCGAGCGAAGGTTTTACTGGTTTGCAGTTTGCATTGAATTGAATTCTGGCCTCAAAATACAGTGAAATTTTAAAGTTGTGGGAAAAAATCATTTGAGAAGTTTTCACATCCCGAGCATCGTCTTTGTACGGAAGAATAAGGTAGGTACATTGAATAGTTTGATTTGAGTTTTAATATTGGATTTGCCAAATACTTCCATCCTTGTATTGAACAGTTCAGGGGCCTCAAATAATTTGAAACGTAATTGAATAACCTGATCAGATACGAGCGATCACGTGTAGGTAGTCGAACGCAATATTTTTCATTAATATAACGGTTCAATCCCGATTCTCAGCAACCTACGAATCAAGCGTTTGAAGATATTATCTTGACACAATTGAGTTTTCAACATTGTCCTAAAACGAGGCACTCAATATTATTGATGAAAGATTAGGTTTAGCGAAAGCTATGAAAATGTTATATTTTAGTTATTTCATGTAACGTGTAAGTTACCTATATAATATTTTTTTAATGTGTACTTTTGTATTGTATAATTGCGCATTTTTCAAACGAATCAGTTTTTTATTCACGTAAAACATAAAAAAACGTCCATAAAAGCCTTAAAAGGAAAACGGGAGGCAATTTGTCCGTACAAATCTATTCCCCCAATTTTGTCTCTGGATTTTGACACAGGGCAAATATTTTTTAATACATTATAGATATTGACCACTCGGTACGTTTTGCTTTTTTTAGTACCTAGTTTTTTTTTTATTGGCAATTCACCTCAAAGAGTGCTTTGTGTATTAGTTATCAGGAGTTAAGGCCTTCCAAAAAAATGCCGGGTTAGAACGCCATCAACAGGTATCCAGTATATAAACTAAGAAAATGTATCATTAAAAAATGTAAAGCGTACAGACATTGTATATTTTCTTCTAATATAGTTGGTTAAAATTTTTTTTTTAAATCGGTCCAGTTTTGGAGGAGAAATATGAGGAGTACAAGTACGATTTTGACGATTTTATTTAGGTATTATCAGCCTGAGGTGCAGTTGTCCCTTTCGCTTAGTATTGGGGAGTTATAAGCGAAAGTGACAGCAATAGTTTAGTAAAATACCTACATATTCTAATTTCACGACGACCGTGTTTCCTCTTAAACGCTTGGTACCAGTGAATTGAAATTGAAAACTATTAAGGATCAGTAAGATACTTTCCTGATTAATATTTTAGGTAAAATAAAAAACAAAAAATTGTATTTAATATCATTATTGGTCATGTATTCTTGTCAGTAAAGATGAGTTCTTGTGCATAATAAGGGAGTCACGAATACCTATTACTTTGGTTGTATATTGTTAGATATACGTTTTGCATAAAATATTTATTTTTTTGAGCAACAACTCCTTTGTCGGCAATAAGACGCTTTTCTGGTTTTATAACATAAAGGATTCGTACAAAATAATATTTAAACCTTTAGAAAATTAACATCTGCGGTTAATCGGGAGTCAGTGTCAGCAACAACCATAGACAAACAATTCAACAGAATGGTGAGTCACGGGAACTGCATGCATAGAAAAAGATTATTTTCCCGCCACAGGATGAATCAGCGGATAACCGGATTGTGACTAAGTTATCCGACTGACATTGATCTCTGGTTAATTTCTGAAAGGAGAAAGTTGGGGTGAATCAATCCCATTATCAAACTATAACTTCGATCAATTACAATTATTTTTTTCCATGTACTGGGTGGGAACGGATACTACCCGGATCTTAAAATCTTAAATCACATTTTATTGTAAAATTATACCTGTAAGAAGTTTAGCGTGAAGTGAAAAAATATACGGAAGTACATAATAATAGCTTATGCATGTTGACTTAAAATTGCATCCATTTCATATTCCAAGAACCCGAGCTAGATTTCTATTGGTCATTGCAGAGAGAAAATATTTCTGGAAATTTGTAATAATTTGTTAGAAAAAATATTTCTGGAAATTTGTAATAATGTTTTAGAAAAAATATTTCTGGAAATTTGTCTACAATTTGTTTGTTCAGAGGCGTTATGAATATCAAATACTTATCCAATCATAGTTCCATATTATGATATTTTTAGGACAATTTTATTCAATGAAACTTTGTACATACCTTAAAGAAAAAAAATGGGAGGCAGGTATAGTTACCGTCCAAAAACCAATTTCCAAAATGTATAATTTCAGGTAAAAATAGTTCGCGGATCGGCATGAACTGGAATGACAATAATAACATAGGAAAACAGATGTCATACCACCATTATCAAAATAACCAACACGCCGGAAGTGGTTGCCAATTTTATATATGACAAAAGTCTATTCGGTTACAAAATTTTTAATCAAATTACGTTTATATGCACATATGAATCACAAGGTCGTCATCGCGTTAAGCATAGATACTGGCAGCAGTAAATAATGCCCACCTCATCATAATATAATAATACTAGCGAGCACCCGCCATGTTTTGCAATGTCACTAAAATAAATAAAATGTTTGAATTATAATTTGTTAGTGCTTTTAGATACTAAACATTATTTATTTTTCCGTCTGGTTTTCCGACGCGTGACCAGGCCACATACAGCTGCCCGTGAAACATGTTTTTCAACTATATTCCTTGCTGTCCCCTAGTGCTAGTGTGTCTCCTTTGCTCCATTTGCCTTCCCTCGTCCCCTCGCTTCCCTCCCCGCCGCAAAACTATATGAAATACACACATTTTTCAAAACAACTCGCGCATCACCTATTGTACTTTTTTAATACAAATTTCATAACGCCAGAGCTCACTATTATATATATAGAAACCTTTGCGGGCGTGCGCACAACAAATCACCAAAGTTTGATATCAACCGGATGGATGGTATATAAAATAATTTCATAACACCAGAGCTCACCATTATATATAGAAACCTTCGCGAGAGTGCGCACAACAAGTAACCAAAATTTCATCGCAATAGGATGAATGGTACAGGAACGCATACGGGACAAACAAAGAAACTTTTTTTTCAGTTCGCAGTCAAGATTATGGACATGAGTGCCAATAAGCACGACATCAATACAAATTAGCGAAAGGTGATAAAGAAGAATGTAAAAATCGACAAAAGAAAAACCAAGGCCACATATTACTTCGTGAGTTTTCAGTTATTATATTGTTATCAAACTATACTAAACATTTTTTAAATGATTAAAACATTTTACTAATGATTAAAAACCTATCAAATATAGTAATGTTTGGCACTAAAGACAAAAGTGGTAAAGCCACATTACACTCAAATTCAATATAGTAGTTAATTTAACTGCTGGATGTGGTATTGTAATAGCACAATACAAAAAAGCATTGCCTCCATTATACTTAATGGAATATTGAAGTCGTAAAATAAAATACAATATAATACAAGACATCAAAGACACAGACCTAGTACCCAAGAGAATATTCGAGTCAAAGAAATACCTGATTTACGATTGTGTGAGAAAATTGTTGATGGTAGAATAATGGTGGAATTAACGAACGTTCACTTAATTTTTTAAGCACACGTGAAGTTGTAACAACTTTTTTTCATTTACCTGCTGCACATCATTAAAATGTCGTAAAATTAGAAACGTTCGATTTCGATATGATTACCGCTCGTGGTTTAGAAAATAAAGATTGCCGCCATTGATTAAAGAAAACTAATTGGTTAGAATTTGGTTCAGGGCAGGTAGGTAGGTAGGTACTTCTCTACTTGACTGATAGTGTTTATTTTTTGTTCCACAGAGAATTTCGTATAGAGTAAGATAGGGTCTTCCTTCAAGAAGGAGATGATAAAACACTACCACATCGATCACACTGTTTGGTTGGTACGACTGATTCTGACGTCACGGGCCTCGGAATCAGTTCACAAGCCAACATTTCATTGTGGTTTTATATGAATATTGAGCCAATGAAACTCAAGTTTTTTTTCAGCAGCGATGTATAAAAGAGAGATGTGAGACAGAAAGGCACGTACGCTGTCGCCAGAATGCTACTAGGTGTGTTTTTTGGATTGAATACCCATTGTTTTGTATAGTTCGACAACGAAATGTCATATCTTTCCTTCAGGTCATCGGGTTTTTTAATACAAAAATGGGGTAAAATACTTCAGGAAAAAGACAAAGTAACGGCCAGCGACTTGGGTTCCTACTTAAAAGTAAAATTAGTTTTGACCAGTAATTTTCTAACAAAACTAATCACAGTGATATAAGCACATTTGCATATACCTACAATAGTCTGAGAATACAAACAGGGCTAACCTATGAAAAAATCTAGATATGTATATGATTATCCGATTGGTTATTTATTTACAAAACCTTGAATAAATAAAATCCACATAAAAAGGTCAAAGGATTTCTATGATCAAAATGAATTCTGCATATTACCAAACTCTTATTGAATGGAAAAAAACAAGTCGCGGGAAAACGTCGCTTTGTTTATTGACAAGGTTAAGAAATTGTGAAAAGTTGTTGCAACAGCCGTTTTGAATAGAGATCGGATAAAATACGGTAAGTAGTATTACTTAATAAGATAATGAAGTAAAAAAAGACATCAATGTAAAATTGCCATGCGTCATTATTTATGTAGGTACTCGTGACAAAAAGCAGAGCCATTCAAATGCCTTTTCAGCGTTGAAAATCGTATAATTAGCAATAATAGCCATCATCAGTTAGAAGTTAAACGGATGTGAAGTGTTTGCTTCTTTCGGGTAGTTAGTATGTTATTACTTGAATTAAATAGTTGGACAGGCAAAGCTTCCTAATATGTAATTTGTACATTCTTTTGTATCCACCTATAATAAATAAATAAGGATTATTAAAATTATTAGTTAAGTGTTAAAATAAAAATATGCTTTATGAAATTTTGCACCCCAATGCCCGAGAACAAAAGAAGGAAAGTTTTCAAACCAGGATAGCAAGCTATTGCTAGTAATCTATCAAGCTGGTAACACTAGCTACAACAGAACTAGCTTTATTTTAAACGTAGTAAGCTAGGGAGGGTAAGCTAGTGAGGAAACCAGTAGACTAACATCTCAAGCTAGGATAGTTTAAGGGGATGTGGTTCTATGAGCTAGTAGCGCCCCCTACTAACAAATTTACTATCCTGGCTTTGTGTTCAGCTTCTTGTGGTCGGAGAACCTAGTAAATGGTAGGCTAGTGTAGAAGTGTAGTGTGTTTTCCCCACGGACGCGTTGTTACTTTAGTCACTGTAATGATACTCAAGGGCGGATTTAGGGGGGGGGCACGGGGGCACGTGCCCCCCCCAGGATGGTATTTTTGTGTACTGTGGAGATTCCATCACAGTACATACTTGGAAGCAAATCAAATTATCAGAGTTGTTAAAATATATTAATAAAATAACAGAAAGAACATGAGTCAAACTCTTGTCTATTTCTGGCTGGAATTGAGAATTTTGTTCGTTGCATCCCATTCATGCACTTGCAAATGAACGATGATAATCAGCGTTTGTGAGAGCGGTACGGTAGGGGGAAAGCGCGGTCGGAAAAGCCCCCCATTAAAGTTGACAAACACAAATTTCGACTTGCTAAAAAATTGTTCCGTTCGGGGGGGGGGGGGGATTATGCTCTTGAGGGGCACCCCCCCTCCGCCCCTTGTGCCCCCCCCAGAAAAAAATCCTGGATCCGCCCTTGATGATACTGGCTTAAAATTTCTATTTCATATTTCCATCAATATTGCCTGCTTCTCACTATCGTCCTGTTTTTGCATTTCCTGTTTATTTTATTTGTTTTGTTGAGGATATTAATTTTCTAGTCATCATTATTTTGGACTTCGATACATTTGTGAAATCGATACTTTTTTATGGAATGGGATTATACTTGGATGAAATTGTTACTCCGAGAGATTATGTAAAATATATGATTTTCAGTAAGCCAACGGAAATAGAAAATATTTTTGCCGTTATATGGAAATAGATATCGGAAATTCATTTTAACATATTTTATGGATCTTAAATGGAAATGAGTCTCTCCAACTTTGAACGCAAATTGATAAAATTAGAGACTTAATTACTACGAATGGATGAGAAGCGAGGGTCAAGTGAATGGGTTCCGGTCACGAGGTTACGGAAAATGTCGAAATCAATAATCCGATGAAAATACCCAATCTCCTGTGGTTTTACTGTTTACCAGGAGTGATTCACACAGTGCAACATGCTACCGTCAGAAGATGACATTATGTAGGTACTTATGCTTTATTCAAATAAACTTTTTTCCGGGCGGGAACTCTTACCAATAAAATGTGACTGTACACAGTTAAACAATAAAATGCAAAAAATTAACAACCGGAGCCGTTGATATTTTAAAATATATTTCCCTTTTAAACTGTCAAAATCCGCGAGAAATATTGTCGCTTTCGATTCGATTCCAGATAAAATCGCTATTTCTGAACTTAGGTATTTAAAAATAAAATACTGTTTTTGAAAGCAGATGAAAGACTCTTTCAGATTTCAGTATAAAAATCGACAAAAATGCAATTAAAAATATTAAAATTTTGAATTTTAAGCGTAGATAAAATTTTTATGTCGCTTACCAATGGCTTTTATCTTGTTAACTGTAATTACCACTTTACATTGTAGTTGGAAGTAAGATTTTAGAAATATATTTTAAGTGTGTACAGTGCCCTTGAGGTGATTTTTCACATAAACGGCGCTAAACAAATTATCAAAATATTATTATTACATGCACAAAAGTAAAAAAAAAAGATATTTAATTACTTAGACAAAGGTACTTATTTATTTTACAAAGCTATAGTCACTTCACATTTTTTTCGTTTTATATAAAAAGATTTAAGTATTTCTTAAAAAATTGATACACCTTGATAAATATTTTTCAAATGCTAAATGTTGTTTCATATAATTATTTCAAAATTTTCGGGAGGGTCTGCGGAAGAGGTTCTCAAAGTGGACCCCCAAGGTGGACTTCGACTTGCTTCGTGTCAACGAGGAAAAAATTTGGGGGTCGATGAGATTTAAATGGAGGTACACGTGAGTGGAGTCCAGCCAACTTGTCATGTTTGGTCCACGTTGAACACCTAATAGGTTTGAGGATGTTTTGACTATGAAAAAATACCACACTACATTTTCGATCTATACGGTGACATTGAAAAATCGGATATCATAATTCAAGAACTGAACTGAAGAAGAGGAAATATCAATGAAGCATTTAAAGAGCAGTTCAGAAAAGGGTATCTATCACCAGTTTTAGCTTCTGAAAGAAATATGAATAGCTTATACTGCTTTATTAATTAATTTAATTATTTATTAATTTTCAGGAACTCGACAGTTTACATTTATTTAAGTTTGTACATAATATTAAATAGCCAAAATAAAACCAATTATGGATTTCCTCCTTGTGACTTTACTTGTACTGAGACAGCATAATAAGAATTAGTACTTAAATTAATTTTATAAAAAAGCAATATGAATCCAAACATTTTTTGCAAGAAAGTTTTTTATAGCTTTCCATCTTCAAACCCCGTGGAAAGAGGTTTTGGCGCGTTAGCCAATATTCTTACGGTAAAAAGAAAAATATATTATTGGATGTGAATAGGTTCCGGAAAAATCTATTTTTCATGTTTAGTTGTTCTCGCTTACATAGCGTTAAAAAGAACAAATTCGAATAAAATGTTAAAAAAGAGCACTTGGACCATGAATGCCTTTTTAAAATTACAAACTTTTACTTTCGAAACATATTGTTGTTTCCACTTAAAGCAATTTGAAACTATTTCAGCGCCCTCCATATTTGTCTAATATTATTATTTGTTAGACCGCAATAAAGTATATTGTATATAATGTAAAATGATCCTAAATACTATGGGAGGCGATACGGAATGTTTAAATCTACCTAGATACCTGCCATACTTAAAAATCAATGCCCTGTGGAAAATAATTTCAGGGGCTCTGTCATATTTGGGGATACTGAGTGGAGGGTCTTTTTAAGGGAAGGAAGGAGAGGAAAATCTGGAAAGGAAAAATGTATGAGGGGTGGGTCGGAATCCAGGACCAGGGGTCAGTGTGTCAAGGAGAGAAAGAGGTTTTGTCATGACCATCCCACCCGCTGCTGCGGTGCAAGACGATGGGTTATATTGCTATCATTAATTATAATAATGGCCTAATTTAGGCCTATATTATATTCATATAAAACTGTGTTTCACCATGATCACAACTTCAAATGGGATGGCGATATCCAATTTTAGGCAAGTGGTACTAAGTCATTCGAGCCCTAACTTTATGGTGAGGAAAGCCTTTTTTAATTTTCCTTTATAACACTGTACAATTTGTGAAAATTGTAAACTTATTGTAAAGACCATACAAATATTTTTTTTGAATTGGCATATTTATTTCCATTCAAATTTGTATGGAAGACACAGCGTTCTAGTGTTATTCTTAAGCAGTAATAACATTATGCAGAGAACCCAAAATAAGAGAGTGGATAAAATGGGAGAGGCAAGGTAGGTGCATAATTAACGCAATATAAAATAAAAAATAAATAAAAATATTAGTAAAAACAGCAGGATCGTGTTGATTGCATCGATATTATTCAGAGTAGGGGTCTCCACACGATGCTGCCGCAGTACCAACTGCCGCAGAACTGTAGTCAAAAGCGCCAGCCGTATTGTTATTATAATAACAATACGGCTGGCGCTTTTGACTACAGTCCACTACAGTTCTTCGGCAGTTGGTGCTGCGGCAGCACCGTGTGGAGACCACTTTAGTCGGCTAACTGTTTGAAGTGAAGTGAAAAATATAGATGATGCAAAAATATAGATAGTCAACAATCTTCAAAATTTTTATCTGAGCTTTTCCAACAAACCACTTATATGTGCAGTATGCGTCACTGACAAGGACAGCTATCAAATAAATCCCAAGCGTAGGAAACCATCTCGGTGTGTTCACTGTAGCATGGGCCCGAGTTACCTTAATCTGAGCTTAAATCAGAAAGCCGTTTGTGTGTCCATAATGCAACACTTGTATGATTGCCTCTCATAATTGTTAATTTATTTCTGCTGTTGACTTATGTTTCTATTTACCTAAACCACTCCGATGTTCATATTGCTACCACACCTGAGGCTTATTTTATTTTTATTTTTATCTTTTTTTCGTTTTTCTCCTTGTCACTATTGCCATCCACACGGATTGCCCATTTGGTAACCACTATTCCAGTGGTTATCTTCTTGACAATTCATGGGTCGGCCCCGGGTGCGATATGCAATACTATACTTCTTTCCTTTACTGTAGGATTGACCTTACCATTTTGTGATAGTGAAACCACTTCAATGTGTTTACTGCTACACTAACCTGGGGCTTAGGAATTGCGCCAGTAATCAGTAACCGCTTACAAGTTCGTACTGCAACCACTCGCTAGTATGGGAACAATTTCTTTTCCATTTTTATTTATTTTTATTTTTTACTTATTTTTCTTTTAAGAAACCACTCGCAAGTACTGTATGCATCCATAAAATAAGTTATCACTAAAATGGAATATTCTTAATTACTTCGCTCTTTTGTGTTCTCTGATAATAGTATTTACTGAGAGCACCCACAGTAGCCACTTATGGTTTCCTTTCTTACCGTTTCTTTTATTATATTTAAATTAGTTTTCTTTGTTCTGTGAACTTGATTTTTATTGGTTTTGTAATTGTTTATTGGGTACCCGGTTAACATTGCAGCGGAAAAATTCTATAGTAACGTCTCAGAGACGAAAGCTGAACCAGCGTTTGTGTCTCGTCCATATCCCTACTATTGGGGTGGATTGTGACCCCGTCCCTGCATGCGGACACTGGAGAGAAGCCGAACCGGAGCGCTGTCTCATGGATCGTCCGCGCCTCCCCTGGGGAGAGGTGTGGGTCGTAAGGGTGTCTTGCGCGAGTAAGGGGACCCTCCGCCCTGCCTCCGATAACCCGACGCTGTTCTTCCTAGAGTCTTTGGGCGTTCTGTCACCCACTTCCAAATAGCCGTGTCGTCAATGCATCACCGGGAAGTCGGCTTAGGGGCGCGGAAACCAATCTCAAGCTTGGCTTTCCTGAAAACATGCACCTCTCAACAGGACTGCCGGGTGTATCTGTGACACACTCGCTCCCTATCAGCAACCACATGAAAATTGAGTGATGTTTTTTTTTTATCTTTTTATGTACAATAAACCGGCAGGGTAGGCATACCGCCTACACTTGAAAATTTTATTTCTCCCCTCTGCTTTTCCCCAAAGAAAGAGGTAATGTATATATTTATTTAATTATTTAATACTAACCTGTACATATAAAGCACTTGCATACTGCTCGTTAACACCGTATGCGGGGACATTGGGGGTCTAGTTTTGTTTAATTAAATGTAGAGACGTTCAAATAAAAAAAAATTAGCTTCCTTGTGAGAGCCCTGAAGGAGTAACCATAAGTTACTTATACCGGGGCGGGTATGTGGTGGATAACCTCCAGTGTTTGAAGTGATGGCATAAAATTATGTAGGTACCTACGTAACCTACACAGATTTCCTATAATTGACGTACAACGTGCATATATTTTGACTTTGCATGAAACTTTATAAGCACACGTGTATTATGTACCTACACTAAAGATTTTTTTTACATACATGAGAGTAAATTTGTTTTAGTCCCCGATGAGAAATTATTTGTACACCAACACTGAATAACGAGGAAAGAGGTATATATTTGTATATTGTGTACGCAGGTACTTAAGTACCTACTTTGAGAAAATTAAAGGCGAGCCTGTGAGCGAGCAACCCCGAGATTGTCTTCTTTTCATATAGGTATATTATATATTTTTTAATCTGGCGACATTCAGTGAATCAGGTAGGTACGTAAAAATACACGAAAACTGAAAACCTAAGGAATGGTGAATAATGTCATAATGCGGCATATGAAAACAAGGAAAAACATTCGATAAATTTAATAATGTTTCAGGAGTCAGATTCAGAAGTTTACATCATGGTTTACAATATGCCTGTGTCAGACTGCGACGCTATTCTTTCGGGGCTTGGCTAATTCAGCATATCGCTCGCCATACATTACCATCAAAACCTACCTAATCTCGTCCATCCTGGGGGGAGGGGGTGGGGAATATTTTGGATTAAATTTATATTTAATTTCGTATCCATAAATATAGGCTATTTTTGCCTATAAAATTATGTACATTGGTCTAAAGTCATGGTGTTTGAAAGAGAGAGTACGAAAACAGTATGCAATATAGTTGTGAATGATGAATACTTGGAGCAGGTGGATGAGTTTGTGTAACTGGGTAGTATGTTTACGAGGGATGGGATTGGGAAGGCTGATAGAGATATTGAAAGAAGGGTGAATGCCGGTAACTCCATTAATGGAGGACTGAATGCCGTTGGCGCTAATAAAAAACTGTCAAAAGAAGCGAAGCTAGCAGTCCACAATGGAGTCCTGGTACCTACCCTGATGTATGGCAGTGAGGCATGGAACTGGCAGAGGAAGGATGAAAGTAAACTGAATGCTGTTGAAATGAGATCCCTGAGGCGTATTTGTGGTAAAACAATGTATGATGGTGTGAGAAATGTGGATATCCGCAAAAAATGTAAGGCTGATGTAAGCATAATGAGTAAGATTAAGAAAGGGACCCTCAGATGGTTTGGGCATGTAGAGCGAATGAACGAAGAAAGTAGTGTAAGAATATACGACGCAAATGTGAATGGTAGAAGAAGTCGGGGAAGTCCGAGGAAGATATGGCACGATCAAGTGAATCAGATACTCGAGTCGGGCCATGTCAAAAGTCAGAATAATAGAAGAGAATGTATGAGACGATGTATGGATGTGAGTGAGGCAAAGAGTGTGTGCCAAGACCGAGTTGTTTGGCGGTCCGTCCTCTCTGCCTACCCCTACGGGGAAACGGCGTGATGGTTAGTTAGTTAGTTGTTTTACTTTGTTGGGTGGTTCGTGGGGAGTAGGGTTGGATCCTGGGGGGCAGGGAGAAAGGGGGGAGGGGGTTGTACAATTTATTAGGAAGTTTTTGGGGCCTCTACTAACCACGACTTATTATTTAAATCACATTGATAATGGAGATGGTGCAAATAATATTGTTGCGTTTTCCAGGAGTGTAATCTATGAGTAGGTGGTACCTACGACCTATTCCTAAGCAAAACTGAAGGCATATATGTATAGAGGGGTGTTGCCATACTAAATAATTAAGCCATACTAAATAATGCAAAATCATACAAAATCGTACGTTTTTGTTTTGAAAATTTGATATAGATTATAGATGCTTCAATTAAATACTTCGTGTAGAACATATCTTGGCCCTTAAAAATATCGGTCATTTTTTTATAACTCTTTTAATAAGCCTAGAAAAAAAAAATTACAAGGTCTATAAAAAACACTCTGGAGTCCAAACTCTCCTATTTATAAACCTCTTTTCGGATATGATTTTATTGTTTAATGTGGCAAATTTAGTTTCTTTTATGATAATCGCAAAAAAATTGAAATTCACGCCCGAACCTCACAAAATAAAATATAATATGCATTTTCGCGTTGTTATTTTTAACATCACGGCGACAATACGGCAGTCGACGAATTTGGAATATCAAAGTGAAACTTATACCGTTCACCGAAGAACGACTGGCAGCCACCCCTATTTTCTGTCACTACTCAGTGTTGCCAACTCTACGTCTTTTTACGTAGATCTACGTATTTTGGGTCCTTCCTGAACACCTACTAACTTCAGTCCAGAATCTACATATTTTTTGTCAAATTGTACAAATTTGCAAAATAACATAACTCATTAGGCTGAAGAAGCATATTTTCCGTTACTTTACGGTGGCGCCCCCGTCTGCGGGGCAAATAATGTGGCGCGGACTCCAATAAACGTTCCGTTTCATACTAGAGTCCGCGCCGGGGTTTGGATGTCTAGGGAAATTTCCCTAGATCTAGGGGAGAAAAATAGTTTTTAGGCAAAAGGGAAATCAGCACAAATCTAGGAAAATTTCGAACTATTACCATTAATTTTTTTTATTGGAGTTGTAATCTTCTACTTCCCGGTAAAATACACAATTTCAGACAAAGGCATCGCTAAGTTATTTATTGCTAGTATTTGACCGTAACTGTTTACTCCATATTCATGTTTTTTTTCCTAAATATTGCCTATTACCACACATTTGCATAATTGCCAAAACTATATTTCGTTTAATTTAAACCTTAGGTTCTCAACGTGGGCAATAAATAACACCCCCTTGTGGACGTTTGAGACTTTTAGGGGGCAGTAGAAGACCCAAAGAGAGGGCGTTGAGGTGGCACAGTGATGGCGAGGGCAGGTAAAAAATATAGTCAAAAAAGACAAAAATACAAACACGCTCATCACGTACTAATAAAGCAAAATAAACTTCAATATTGGTTAATTGTTGTTATTTTATGTATTGTAATCATTTTTATCAGGTGTGCAAAAATTCACATTTTTCGGTAGTTGAGGAAGTGGAAGAAAATTTAATCCATAACCCCCCCCCCCTGTCATTTGAAAAAAGGGGGTCTTTAAAAAAAAATCTCATAGTGGGCGGTGGGCAAAATTAAGAACCAAGAATGAGAGGCAAGGCTAACATGTCAACTTAATTACTACAAGAAATAACTAATTACTTTCACCTGCCCTAACTTCTATATTTCACTCAGAAAAAAAGTACGTAAGTAGATCTACTAACTTTTCATAATCCAAATTATACGATTCTACGTATTTTTCTAGTCCGATCTACGTATTTTTCAAAAAACGGGTTGGCAACACTGGACACTACTCCTCCGAACGGAGCGGAGAATAGACGTGTTAGGCTCCGCGTCGCTTGTTTTCGTGAAATCAATTTTAAAATTACGTTTTATTACAATAAAGAATGCGTAAAAAAAGAATTAATGTTTTTTACAGGCCTTTACGAAATCAACATGTAAAAAAAAGTTCTCAAATATCTTTTCCAACCTTTCCAAAGGCTTTTTCTCAAGTATTTTTAAACTCCTCTTATAAAGGGGCGTGAATTCCGATTTCGATTTTTTCCTGTACTATTGGATCGCCTTAAGGCCCCCTAAACCCCCCATTCTACGTACGCCCTTGCTATTATTACTACTAGTCGATGGAATGATTGCAGGCTTGCAAAAACTAACATCCATCTGATATCTATATGATATGGATAGGAATAAATTGTTATTATGTGGTCACCTGGATGTCCTACGTCCTACCTACCATGAATAATATTCTGTGGTCTTCAGTAATATCCGTGTGGAAAATCAAAAGGTTATGACCGTAATCTGCCATGCTGTTGGGAAACATAGTTACCAATTACACTAGAAAGCATTCTTAAAGTGCATTTATTATGCAAGCATTGTAAATTACAGTCAATTTGAAATGTCGGTATCCAATTCAATGTTCTGAACATAAACCTATAAACAGATCACAAACCCTTACATTCAATATTTTAAAGTCATAAATAAATATTTTTAAATATGAATTCATTTTAATGTGATATCTTACCTTTGTAGCACAGATAGCAGCACACTAATTATTATTTTTGTATTTCCAAACTGACTGCCCACGAAACGTCATAAAAATGTTTGACACTCGGAGATAACACGGGTCCTGATAAATGAACGTCACTAAACTTAAACTGTCACAACAACAACAACATCACTTTAACGTAAACAAAGAAGTAAAACTAGCAAATGAAAGTCTATAATCATCAATTTTTAGGATTTGTTTGTGTAAATTTGATATTCTGACTAATTTGCTCTCACAACGCCACGCCAACTCTCAACGGAATTCTTCGCGGAACTATTTTATTTGAAAGAACGTTCACGAACTCGATTGCCGCCGAACGCCTTCGTTAAACTTCGTTCCAGTTCATTTGGCGTTCGGAGATGTTCGTGCCTTCCCGCCAACATGTGTGGCTTGTTCGTATGGTGGTGGTATTAGTTCATTTATGGTGGTGGTGGTAGGGAATTCGCGTGTTCGTGACAATTTTTGTTTTGTTTCACAAGACCAGTGTTGCCAACTTAGTGGATTTTCCACTAAAACTGGTGGTTTTCATACTTCATTTAGTGGCGAAATATTTCTTTTAGTGGCTGGTGGATTTTTTAGTGGTTTCCAAAATTTTTGTTTAATTACTAAAACACAATCACTCAGCCACTAATCCACTTCTATTTTTAATCTTATTCATCCTTTTTCGTTCTACTTTCTTTAATTTTAAATGGGATTTACGTTTACTGTGTAGGCAACACCAGTGGCGTCAAATTCATTAATTGAAATGGAGTGAGATGAGACGAAAAGCACAAAAAAAATTTGGAACGAAGTATTCAATTTTAAAGATGCTCAAGGAGGGCTGAGGTTTAAGGAATTAGCGACTTTTGCGATTAGTCTCCTAATACTGCCTCATTCTAATGCCGATGTTGAGAGACTATTTAGCAGCATGAATATAATAAAAAACAAACAGAGGAATAGAATGAAGTTAGGTAAATCATTTAACTGCTATATTGAGAGTACGCTGTGGTTTGAGGTTGGAAAGAAAATGCTGCAATGATTATATAATTCCAGTAGCCGTTGTAAATCAAATCGGTACCATATATCGCTCATATCAATCTGAAACTGACTATTTTGGTGCAGGTAAAAATGGTTCGTCTGAAGAAGACGACTTAATTTAGAATTAGTCTTAATTGAATAATTTTAAAATGTTGATTTACCTACAAATGGTGTGTTGGTTACTAATTATTATTTTTGTGATAATAAAGAAAACAAATAATTTCTAAACTTATTTTCTTTCATCAATGTCTTTCATTAAACTTTATTTTAGGGGAAAATTTTGCGAGTGTGAGTGTAGTACTATATTTTTTAGTGGTTTTCTGGTGGATTTAAAGGTAGAATCTGGTCAATCTGGCGGAAAGCTGGTATAACCGTTGGCAACACTGCACAAGACAGAGGCTGACTTTTTGCAGCCTATAACAAAATATTAATTTTGTAACTTGCGTGGGAGCTGTTTTACCTCAATTTTTAAATGCAAGAACTGGCAGGAACAGAACTAAAATATACCTTTTTTTTCATTTTCTAGTACTTACATACATTTCTGTCTGCTTACTCTCCTACCTATAAGTTATTGGCGAAAAGAGAGGGCGCTGTGTTCTATGACATAACGATAGTAGGCGCGGTTGCCAGATTAAAATATACAGATATAGGGTTAGTTCATGTTTACGCCACCGCCAATTTATACTATTAGCACTGTACCAAGTTTGCTAAAGGAGGTTAAAAAAATAAGTAGTTTTATAAATGGACTAGAAGATAATTACAGATGGAAAATGACAAAAAATTATATTACGGGAAGTACAAAAGGCGAATAAAAGGGAAGGTTGTAAGGGGTTTAAACCTCCCCTCCAATTAGGCTTCCTCAGTTTTGCATAGAAAAATGAAAGAGAATAAATATTACTCGTAGATTACATTCCTAGAAAATACAACAATATTATTTGCACTAACTTTTTTATCAATGTGATTGATATATTTTATGTTAGATAAGTTGTGGTAAAACTGGTAAGTAGAAGTCCCTAAAACCTTCTAAGAATTTTTCCATCCCCCACCCCCTGGGATAGAACTCCCCTCTCCATGTGAATGCTATAGCTACCCCTTGGGATGTAAGGAACTAAAGAAAATTATACATGTAATTTGTGAGAAAGGTTTTTAAAGTACCTACATAATATTTTCTAAGGGCAAGGTTGCTAGATTAATTTGTGGGTATGCAGTATCCATGACAACGAATAATGTAAACAGCCCTTGTGCAGCGCAGTACTTGATTTGAGTATTTGAATGGTTTATTTATGATTTTTTTAATAAAGTCCAAAATTCACTCACGCTAACTAGTCTTGTCACAAAGTTTAGTGTGAGAATGAATACTTTCAGGTAAGTACTTTCTTTAATAATAACAATCAAACTTGTTAACACAATTATACCTATGTGAATAATATTAAAAAATGACACTCAGAATCAATTATTTAGACCAGTGTTTCCAGTTTCGCTAAGTGTGCAGCGGCACAGTAGTGTACCGCGGTCAAAGGATGGTGTGCCTCACCGCAATGTTACATTGCGACGATGCGTCTGCTTATTCATCCCAGCGGTCCCACGTTTTTAGAGGCAAAGGGTTCAACTTTTGCTTCTCTGTTTAAAAAAGAAGAATGGCTGGCAAAACTTGCAAATCTGGGGGTCATATTTGATCATTTTAAATGAGCTCAACAAAAAAGGCAAGGCAAGGTTCTAATATTTTAACGCCATCGGACAAGATTGAAAGCTTTCGCGCTAAGTTGGTGTTATGGATCAGCCACCCTACCGATGATAGTAATGAAATGCTTCCAAATGTCAAGCTGCCGATTCAGAAAAAAAGGCAGGCTTTGATACTGATATACATACTTGGAACTATTAGCAGAAAAAGAAATCATATTTTCCTAAGTGTGACCTGCAACCTATGGACTGGGTACAAAATCCATTATCAGATAGCATTTCCCTTGGACACTTACTGATAAACGAGTAGAAAGAATTCATGGATCTAAAAACTGATTGGACATTAAACCCAAAATTTTCTGAAACAGAGCTAGCACATTTTTGGGTGCATACAAAAAAATGAGTATCCACTGCTTTCAAAGCGCACTATTGATATTCTCTTACTATTTAACATGACCTTCTTATGCAATTTGGGGTTTTCAACTCTCACTACGATTAAATAAAAAAAGAGAATGCCGATCGAGAAGGACGATCGACTAAGAGATGATTGATCAGCATTATCAACAATTGCTCTAAATGATCACCTGTGCTCAGTTATAAGCAGGCACACATTTCTCATTAAACATATTTTCATATTATACAGTTTTTAATATTAAATAAACATTGGTTTTTTCTTTGGTGTCCAAAATAACTTTTGGTCCAAAATTTCTGAATTGGTAGGTGTACCTTGAACACAAGAAGTTTCCAGAACACTAATTTAGGCAGC
Source organism: Limnephilus lunatus (assembly GCA_917563855.2). Taxonomy (NCBI): domain Eukaryota; kingdom Metazoa; phylum Arthropoda; class Insecta; order Trichoptera; family Limnephilidae; genus Limnephilus; species Limnephilus lunatus. Next base: position 67,267,419 of record OU830598.1, on the reverse strand, counting down.
TGGTCTCAAGTTTCTGACTTCTTATGTAATATATCTTTTCTTTCAGTGATTTGAATCCCGTGTCAAGATGGCTGGATGTTTCTGGATCTGTTGGCCAGGGTATAAATACTCTACCGATGAATGTTGTCTTCGCAGACGTATTTTGTGACCAAGATTACAAACTATTAATTGGAGACATTGGTTCGCCAAATACCAAACCAAAGCTGAAGGTTTTATGATTTTTTGAACTTACGCTTAATATTTCTTTCAAGAACTACAGGCTTACTACCTTTGAAGGTTTTGAATTTTGTTTATTTTCATCACTCTCAAAGAGCTTTACAATTTCGGAGGCGGGTATGGATACTGCCGTCTCGGGAACCATTTATTGGATAACCAACACCTCTGCCGTAGGTCACCCCAACGGGTGCGTGGGTTCATGAGGTAAGGTTTGTCCGGGTCTTGTCTTGGCGGCAGATGCGTCTGCCCACCAGATGCATGGCAGGCCAGATCCAGAGAGAATGGTTGAGGGAGTCCTTTTGACTTCTCCAGCCATACTCTCTCGGAACATCTCCTTGCACTGCAGTAAAAGGAATGTATTCATACGTCCGTCACTCCTGAATACATTGACCCCCAGATTCCTACTTCCTACCCACCCCTAATACCCTTTTCCTTCCCAAAACGTCCTCTTCCTCCCTTCCTAAAAATACCGTCCACGCAGCATCCCCTACGATGACATAGGTCCTGAAAGAAATTATTTTCTTCAGGGGCTCCTGTTTGGAGCTAATGTAGAAAAAAGCTTGAATTTTTTTTTACTTTCGAAATTTAAAAAGCAAGCTCTTTAAATTCTACAACAAAATCTGCAAATGTAAAAGGTGTGAAACTTTGCTTAATTTTTTTATTCTGGCAAGAGATGTCGCTAATCAAAACATTTTCACATCATCATAACTACCATGGAAGTTAATATCCATACTCTTAGATAACTACTGTATGCTGGTCAAATAATTTCATATTATGTATCACTAATAATTTATTATCTTTAACAAAATAGGTTTACAAAGGAACATCTATTATAAATGACATCATGTTACCAGATACTCCAACCAGCTTAGTCAGTTTCTTCACTACTGAGAGTATTCCGAGGAACTCCCCAGTCGTTGCAGTCTCCATGGGCTCAAGCGTTTATATATATAAGAACATGAAACTCTTCTATAAGTTCTATCTTCCCCCGATCGACATACAACCGTTGGAGGCTAATGTTTGGAGACAGGTAATACCATAAAAATCACTTATTACGATAAACTTGTCTAAATTAACCCAATGATTTTATTGTATTGAATTCCTAGTTTCTACACCATAATACATTATTTATTCTGCTTAAGTGTGTAACTTATAAGATAAAAAAAATTAAAAATGTTTTTTTTTTTATCTCTGTCAAAACATTTCAGTTTTCTGAAGAATTTTCCAAGAGCGAAGAAAATATTCAACCTAATATTGAAATTCTACAATCTTTGGCTTATTCATCATTAACGCCACAATCGCAGCATCTTCTCTCTTTACCAAAGGAAAAAAAAATGCCTTTTATAAATCAACACTGCGAACATCTAATGCCGAAGCTTTCAATTGTGACTTGCTTGACTTCACTGAATATAAACTCTAAGGAAAAGGATAGTGTGGCTTGTCTAGTACTGGGAACAGAAAATGGAGAGATTTTATTTCTCGATTCACAAACTTTTACCGTCATGCACCAGGTACAAAATTATTTTATTAATGATTAACTCAAATGATAAAGTTATTCAGTTATGATACTTGAAATCAGGAAAACTTTTAAACTTCATATTGTTTTATCATTTCTAGGCTCGAGTGAGTGCCGTTAAAACAACACCAACACATTTAGAAACTGCAGGACTTTTTGATGTAGAATATCGGATTATAATTGCAACCAGGTATGTAGGTACAGTTTGACATATAGCTCTGCAGGTAACCAAGAGAGGAACTAATAAATTCAAAAACAATGGCCGGTTGGTGGTTGAGTGGGCATCGCGTTTGGGTTCCACCCAGGAGTTCCGTCTTCGATTCCTCCGCTGGCTATGTCCTCCATCACGACTCAAGCAACATTTTCGGCTTACTGTGGTGGTAATAGGAGATTTTCAAATGTTGTCAGGTTATTCGTAATCCGGGAATATTTGTCTTTCTTATTAAAAAACAAAACAATTTTTTTTTTTAAATCTATATTTTTTGTGACCGCAACATCTACAACAGTAATAATCTGGACTGCATTGATAAATTTATTGATTTTTACCTAGTATCACTTTCCTCTTTGCATCCATATGGCAATATTATCCATGGTAACGTTTTTTTAAATATTATAGTTATCGCTGTAGAGATGCTTATGATTAATTGGTTTACTCTTCACAGGGAAGGGTTTATTTGCATCCTAAGAAGGGAATGGTTGGAAGGAAAAGTGTTGATACAATTACCAACTCTCATCGTTGGACTAATTATTATACCAGGCGATAACAGCATTGTCGTGGCTTGTATGGACAAAACCTTGCAATGCTATACTAAAAAGGTATTGTGATTATAAATCAACTTGTGAAAATATGCAATTGGTTAAGCTGAGATTCTACCTGATCTTTTCTGTGATCTATTTTACAGAACATACTGTTTGAAAATGGAGAGGAATTGTTGTGCGTTCGAACTAACTTGCCCTATTCTATTTCATTCAAACATGCTCTGTTCTGTTGTCATTTCTGTATAGAATAAAACGAAAGTTGAAGTTAATATTGGTTTTCTATTTCTATTGGGCGTTCTATGGTGTAGAAATCCTGTTCTCACTGATCTTTTTCATAGATAGGTACCATATATATTTTCATAGATGGGACGGAATGCGCCATAAGAAATCTCTTTTTTTATTTTTTTTTATTGTGTATTTTATTTAGATATAAAATTTGACATCTTATATCTAATGTTTTCTTTTCTATGACTACTACAATATTATGTACTACCTACTGACTAAAATTTGGACTTTACAACATTAAGACATAATCCACGAAAAACTGCAAGACTTTTAGCCTCCTTAAAATTTACAGGAAGTTCATTGAACATTTTTTTATGATAAATATTATTTTGTGTTCCCGATAAATTTGTTTTAGGAAGCCTAAAATCGTTGCAGTTTCTCGTAGGATAACAATACTGTTGATTCTAACATTATTCAACATATAATCTGGTAACATTTTATTTTTTAACTTATAAATAAAAACTAGGGTATTGAAAACTAATCTTTGCCACACACTAATATATTCAGTTGGCGTTGCATAGTTTTTATCCTGGTATATCAGCTACAGCACAATATAGACCTCATGCCTCTGTTCTGAATTATTTCCATTCTTTTAATTTGTGTTTTATTGCTCAGAAAGATTACACTTGAGCAATAATTCAAATGGGATGCTACAGTTGTGTTATAGACCAATTTCCTAGTTTTAATGTCTAATTTTCCCTTTATTCTACTTAAGAAATTTATCTTTTTGGCAATTTTTTTAGTTAGCATTTCAAAGTTAGAGTTAAGTTTTAACTTATTATCGATAATGATTCCCAAATATTTAATTTCTTCTACCTCTTCAATATTTTGATTGTCTATATTTAGGGTAATAAGTTCATTTTGTTTTTTCCCTAATACCATGAATTTACTTTTAGTTACATTTAATTTGAGTTTATTTATGCTTAACCATTTAGATATTTCATGAAGTTCATTTTGTATTTTTGACAATGCATCTTCATTATTATTTGCTATAATATATAAAAGTGTGTCATCAGCAAACAGTTTAATGGAACAGTACTTTATATCATTAATATATATAATGAAAGTAGTGGTCCCAAGACCGATCCTTGAGGAACTCCAAGGTTTACTTGTTGCTCTTCAGAGATAGCATCTCCAAATTTGGTTCTTTGTTTTCTGTTTTTGAGGTAATCAGTAAATTTATACATACATACATAATTTTAATATTTTAGGGGAAGAAGAATTGGATGGTTACTCTTGCGTATGGTATAACCAATATAACATTAGTTCCGCTTGTGCATCTGGGATCTAATTTAATTGGCGTTGCAATGATTGGTGGTTTCGTTCAATTCTTCAATGGGAAGAATCTAGTGGATACTTTGCAAATGGAAGGTTAAAAATATTTTAGGTTTATTTTTATTTTGCCTTTCTACTCAAACTTTCAAAGTTTCTTTGATACTTTTCTTTGTTTAAAATATTTAAATTACGCTAATACAAATTCTGCTTGGTTTTTAGACTACGTAAAGAAGGGATAATGTATTATAGAAAAAGTTAACCGAAATATTTTCATTTCAGACACCATATCAACGATGAAATTCGGTCAAATTGGTCAAGAAGAACATGTCTTGGCTCTTATTACTTCTGGTAGGCCTTCTGGAAATTTTTACTTTAAAATTTTGAATCTTAGGATAAACTTAAAATAACTCGTAATGTGCTCGTTCGGAGATGGCGCTAATTTAATTATTTTAGAGAAAAACACTTTTTGCTAGTTATGCTTTAAAAAATTAAGATTAATTATTTGTTTGCGCCCATATATATGCAATATGAATAAGAATAAATTCTTTTGTGCATATATAAACTCGATTCTTCCAAGAAAGGCATTCAAATATAATATTGTATCAGTGATTCAACCCAATATTGTATTTGAATGCCTTTCTTGGAAAAATTGAGTTTGCATACGGCCAAAACTCTTTATTCTTATTCGTATTGCCTGTTGGACACAAACCAATAATTCAATAATGTTTTATGGCATAACCTGCAAAAAGAGTTTTTCCTAAAAACTATTAAATTACCGACATCTATGAACGAGCCGATTTATCCTTGAATGTAATTTTTATGATGGCTTAACTGGTAATAAAATATTTCCTTCACAGATGGTGCCTTAATTCTAAAGATTTTAAAAAGAACAGCTGACTTTAATCTTTTTCCAACTGGCAATGTTCAGAAAACCCATCCCTCGTTTTTGGCTGCTCAACAAGCTCGTCCATTACTAGTTCCAAAGAAGTCGAAATTATTTCTGGAACAAGCCAGTCGGGAAAGGGAGGAATCGATTGGTTTGTGTGAAGATTATTAAATAATTAAGGATAAACTTAACATTATTCAAAAAGTACTTCTTCATAGATGGCGCTAATTTCATTATTTTAGGAAAAACATTTTTACTTGTTATGCTTTTGTTTGTTTGCACCTGTACATCGATCGTTCAGTTGATTGGTCAGACATATACAAAGTCTTGAAATATTGAGTTTTGAGAATATTCTAATGCTCGCCATAAATCAAATATTATTTACATGTGTCTGTATTTTACGCATTATCGATATATGAATATTTTTAAAAAAAAGTCCAAAAAACGTGCAGCTCGCGAAAACTCAGAAATGAGTCCCGATACGATCAAGGGAGTTATGGTGTGGTAGATCTCTACCCCCCTCCAGGATGACGGTTCCCGCTTTTGCCTAAAGGATGTGCTTTTGAAGATATAAGGGCTGGAAGTTTCGCCCTCATGAAATTTCTTGAATAGTCTTCCGGAAAGTTCTAGAAGGTTCCATTGAGCTCTAGAAAATTCTGGAAAGAGTGGCGGAGTATGTCGTGGAATGTTTGGGAATAGGGAATCGGGAACATCATTGTGGAACATTTCAGAACACCCTCAAATGTTGTCCTTAGCGAAGCCGAGTAACCCAGCTAGTATGATATAAAATAAACCGGGAGGCATAACGGTCTGGTACATTAGTATTACATTTTAAATAAGTGACCCAGTAAACATCAATATTGTGTTTAATTCTCTACAAGTTATTTTACATTATATTTCATTTGGTATTTATGAGAATTTTAAATCTGATAGAGGGTACACTTTTACATATAACTGCATACTTTACTCAATTTTCGGTTTTTCGGAGATGTCTAATCAACTGGACGATCTACATATGAATATGAATAAATAATTTTGTTCGTAGAAAAACTCATTGGTGATCCAATATTAATTAAGGGAATACCAACTCACAGTAAGTAATGTGTTCTTTTGTCTGTTTCAGATATGCACGAGACTTTTCAAAAGGAACTTTGTCAGTTAAGATTGACGGTAGCAAAAGCCACTCTCGATGCAATGAAGAATGCCAACTGTTCGGTCACTCCAGGATCAACAGAACCACTTAAATTATCTGCTCAGGTACAGCTTTCTCAATCCCAAAATGAAATTATAAACAGTTGTAGCAGTGAATAATTGTGTAAATTAATTGGTATTTTATTATCTTTAGGTGCAAGGTCTTGGACCAATTTTCAAAGTACATCTTTCAATTGAAAGTCTTTCAGCCGAAACCATAGTGATGAATTTGTCATTACTTCTGACTGCAGATCATAGATACTACAAAATATTTTCTCCGTTTATAGCGGTAATTATGCACCTGCATAATATTATTATTTTCTTGATAATTTTCATAGCATTTCTTCATGCAATTTTAATAAATTACTAGCACTGAACAATAAATTTTTATTATTCAATTGCATAACTTAAGAATTATCTTGTGCTATAAAATAGTGCAATCTTGACCTGAACATTATCAATTGTGATGTAATGGTAATGGCATTAATAAATAATATTTATATTTAGTTGCACCATTGAAAAAAGTGTGATGGTAAATTATTAGTTCTATCAAGATTCCCAAGCATGTCAAACAATGTACAAATAAATTTAAATAATAATTTTGTTCTTTCGTCCCAGTCAAGTGAATGAGCGTTTTATATTTACCGTGATGATTCATGGTACCTGTCCCCGACAGAAAAAAAGGAAATAAAAAACATAAATATACGTTCCTTATTGCTATAATGCTGCAGCTCTTTCTTACACATTAAACAATGGTGATACACACAAAATGCGTGTGACTGTTTCCTCCAATGTACTAATTTTTTGCAACGGGAATTGCGTTTCATTTTCTTTATACGCGCGAGGGAGATTTATGAAAACGATTATATGTTTCTTTTGGGGGAGGCAGACAAAATATATGTTAACCATTTGTCTCATTTTCGACTGTTGTCATTTAGTGTGTAAAAAAAGTTGGCAGCATCAATGACGTAATATAAATAGACTCGCCATAGTCTCACATACTCACAATATAATGTGGAAAGCAAGCAACACTCTTTTGTTTTCAGCGGTTTTCAGTATAATTTCTAAATTCAAAACTTCGTGATAAAGATAGACAATCAAAGAATGTACGTGTGTGAATGTCATAGATATATGGTAGGGCGGCTTATTAATTTCTTCGCCGAATACTGCTTTCACATCACGGGTGTGACCTACGGGTGTGACTGAGATAACAAGATACTTTCACTCGGTTACACAATGGACAGGGAAGGGTAAAGAATACAATGACGTATTATTATAAAATCAATTGTAATAATTATAATAATTGATAATTATAAGTAATTTGCGTGTACTTACAAATGAAGTGTTATTCCTTCATCTTTACGACTATTTGCCGTGTAATTGAAGCATTTTCTCATCACACAGGAGGCATTTTGGCGCTTTGCAATGCAATTTACTTACTGGTAAGACACGACCTCACTCGACGCGTAGCAGTTTAGTCCTAAAGTACTAGAAAGAGAGACAGCTACAATCGTCTTGTGTTTGGCTTCCCACTTTGAGATTTCTACCCCGCGTCCAGTATTAATGTCATTGGGCAGCATTATATGTTTAAGAACAAAAGCAAAACCATCAGTGCATTGACATTTTGACATTTTTGCATTTTTCGAATTCACTCACATCTATAGTATTAATACGCTAATGTCTGTCCTGTACCTACACACTTGCTCCGTGGGCTAGCCTATGAATGGGAAATGCTACCACCAAAGCTAGTTTCAATATTATCCTTTTAACTATATACCATACTTTCAAAATAATTGTTACGGCAAGTAGTAATGGTAGGTGTCTACGGAGACGTCACGGTGCTGTGTGTGGTAAAGATGAAATAAAATGATAACTTTTTTTCTTTGGAGAGAACAGACCTTCATACATTGTGTATCTCATCTTTTGAAAGAGCTGCAGCAATATTGTGATAAGCAACGTATGTTTATTGCCTTTTTGTGCCGTCACGATACCGTTACCCTGAATCTTCACGGTAAATATAAAATCGTCCATTGCATTACCATATCATCTAATGCTGTAAATGAAAAGTTTTGTCTTTTATACGTATTAATGATTTTTTAGGTTCCAATGCTGACCACTGGCCATCCGTACACTTTTATATCGAAAGTGGAGGATTTGTTCTTTGTTGATGATTCTCCAAACATTGACGCAGACGATGACGAGGAAGAGTCAGATCACGACCCAAAGTCGATCTTAAAGGTCATTTTACTGAAGCAAGGGCAAGTCCAACCGCTCCTTGCAGCTACAATACAAATCCCTGCTACGGACCCTCTCATGATACCATTTGTGTGAAAGTTGAGATAGTTTTTGTGATAAATTTAAGAATTATTGTTGAAAGATATTTTATTCTTTGTTACTTTCATAATCTGTTGGTTTAATAATTGTATTATTATTCTGAATAAAAGACCCTGGTTTTGTAAAGACCCTAATTTTGTAAATTTTATTAAAATTAAATTTTGTAATATTTTGTAAATTTGGTTTTGTAAATAGCACTTTTTCAGTCAGGGAGGGTGGGAATATATTTTAGCAGGTTTCTGAAATGAAACGGAGTGAAACTAAAAATGAAGCCATTCAATATAATAATAATAATAATAATAAAAAAGGAAAAATAAATAGCATTAGTTTTTTAATATTGTACAAATATCGCAGCATATCTGCATTTTAACAGGTCGTAACTTCTTCCCAACTGCCTAACAATAAAATGAACATGAAAAAGATTGATGACCTTTGCTCTGAAGATTTCTACCTCGTATTTCAACAACATGCGTGGTTTATTCAAACAAAAAATAGTCTTGATTCATAATATTATATTACTAGGTCCTGCAGGCGGCTTTATACATAGTTGTGTGTTTAACCACTAAGCGTTGCTAAACCATTCATCCGATTGCGATGAAAATTTGTAGATTTGATGTGTGCATGCCCACGACGGTTTCTGTATACAAAAGTGAGCTCTGGCATCATGAAATTACGCATTGCTAAACCGTTCATCCGATTGCGATGAAACTTTGGGGATTTGATGTGTGCATGCCTACAATGGTGTCTATATACTAACGTATGGCAGGTTTTTGCTGCTAGGCCCTGTGGGCGGCTTTATGTATATTTGTATGTTTAACCGTAGTTACCTACCCGCTTACTACGAAATTTTTTTTTCTGTTAGTAAGTCAAGTTAGTTTTAACCCGTTAGTTGCATTTGCAACAGGCATAAGCTAGTATTATATTATTATGCAAAAAATTAATCGAACTTATCTCATATCAATCATAAAAATAAATTTAAATTCATAAAATTATGTTTTTATTGCCAGTATTATTCCGATTTCCGACCTATTGTTAAAAAATCCACTGCAAGTTTAATCATTTTCGCCGATCTAGCTCGATTACGAAGTGACCCCTTGATATTATACCTATAACCATCCTATAACTACTATAAGTTTGGCAAGAAAGTGTAGAAAATAAATGATGGCGCTGCGATCGTTTTTTAGGTTTTAAATGGCAACACCAAGATGGCTCATAAGACAATAAATGTATGTTTTTAAAAACACTTCGGCCAAAATGCATATTTCATAGCGTATATAAGATACCTTCTAAAAAATATAAAAATTCAAAACGCAGTTTAAAACACATACTTACTGACAACTATCTGGAAGGGGGTCCCTCCGAATTGGGACCCTAGGCCCTCTAGCGGAAGTCCGGCCCTGTATGTATCTAGATAGATATATATATTATGTAAGTAGGTCTTTGTAATTTTATTTAAGTACCTATTTATACAATAACTGAGTACCTATGAAAGTACCTATTTATAAAATAAGTGATTGGTCTCACGTAATTGAGAACATTTGTTGGAGCCCAATGTAAATAAATAAATAAAAATAAGAATAATTGATTGTATGCGAATGCAAAAAATGCAGATTTTATAGGTACAGTTTGGCAATTAAGTGTAGAAAATAAATGATGGCGCTGCGCTCGTTTTCAAGGTTTTAAATGGCAACACCAAGATGGCTCATAAGACAATGGATGTATGTTTTAAAAAACACCTCGGCCAAAATGCATATTTCATAGCGTATTTGTATTTTCAAAAATTTTGCACAAAAAACTGGAATTTAGTAGAAGTAAAATAAAACAAAACAAGTTTTAAGTGGGCGTTTATTTCGATATAAAAACGTAGGTAATAAATTCAACACCCGACATTATTGTCTTCATCCTCGTGTGATTCTTCTTCTTCCGTATCTTCATCTTCATCTAAACGTATTCATCGATATCATCATATTTATACCTATAGTACTGCTTCATCACGGGTTTTTGCAACAATTTTTCCAATCATCAGCACTTAGGTATGCTATTACATATTATTATTATAATGCCCATTTTCCGTTTTCCCGGTGTTTCAAATTTTCCATCTACCTTATCCCCTTCCTTGACGTTTCGTTTTACCGTTGATTCAGATTTACTTGAGTGTGAAAAACATCATTGAAATTATTATTATAGACGGTAGTTAAAAAAAACACACTAGATAAATATTCATTTAGAAAGAAAGAAAGAGAAAATTAAGAAAAAAGTAACTTTTCTATGAGTTTATATTATAACTAAATATACCTAATAACTAATATAATAATAACTCGATTAACAAAAAAAAAAAATAGTATGCAACTTCTTTAAACATCCCATCATAACATAATGTATTATAGATTGACAGAAAGCAAAGTAGATGATTCTTACTAGTTCTTAATCATAGACATATGAATATTAGTCATATGTCTATGTTCTTAATCTAATCTAACATCTAACATCTAACACACTATATAAAGAGGAAAGATTTGTTTGTTTGTTTGTTTGTGTGTTTGTTTGCATCGAATAGGCTCCGAAACTACTGAACAGATTTGAAAAATTCTTTCACTGTTGGGAAGCTACACTATCCCCGGGTGACATAGGCTATATTATATTTTCCAAAAAATTAGGGATCCTTACTAAAACTTCAATAATGTAACCCAGGGTGTAAAAAAATTACCTAAAATATTCTTTAAATCGCGTGCGCTGCGAAAACTATTGATGATAGAATAAAATAATGCACTACGACTTTATAGAACACATTATTATTTACAAAAAAACGTCGCGACAGCATATGCCTAACTATTATGGTTATGCCACAATAAGTATTCTTTTATTTTAAAAAATTAATTTAAATGTCACCGATTGAAAAGGCTCTTTATTTGTATCTTGGTTTTAATCCTTATCAAAATAAATTACTTCATATTTAAGACAGCTTCAATACCTTTATTTAACTTTTTGAATTTTTCAATTCGGATATTTAATTAGAAAGATATCACGAGTTTAAAATTGTTAGTATTAGAAAAAAGTTTCGGCTACGGGCCGGGCGGGAGAGGAGTCAAGAAATGCAGTGCCAGGGGGGTTGGCGGGACGGGAGAGCGGGAGAGCGGTGGTGGGGAAGGTGGAAGTGGAACGCTGGAGGGGAACGCACGGGAAAGGACATGTGAGGAGTAACATTTTATTTATTTGAATATGGCATATATTATAAAAGAAAGTCCAAAAAAACGTGCAGCTCGCAAAAACTCAGAAACGAGTCCCGGTTCGATCAAGGGAGTTATATGGTGTGGTAGATCTCTATCCCCCCTAGGGAATAAGGGTATCCGTTTTTACCTAAAGGGCGTACTTTTAAAGATATAAGGGCTGAATGTTTCGCCCTCTTGAAATTTCTAGAACAGTCTTCCGGAAAGTTCTAGAAGGTTCCATAGAGCTGTAGAAAGTTGTGGAAGGAGTGGCGGAGTATGTCGTGGAATGATCAGGAATAGGGAATCGGGAACATCATTGTGCAACATTCCAGAACACTATCTTATTGTCCTGGGCGAAGCCGGGTAACCCAGCTAGTTTAGAATATGTCTAAAACAACTAGATACCTATACAACAATAGGTAGATAATATATAGGTCAACTGTCGTATTCTGTTTTTGAGAATGGTTATATGGAGCAGTGCCGGGTCCACGAAATCTGGCCCCCATTTTTTTATATATTCAGATTACGAATTCTTACCCCCTAAAAAATAAAAATATCCACCTGTGTTTTGTACCAATAAATTTTCAGATCGTATAACCCCTAGTTCTAGATGCGACAGGGATTCCCTTGGCAGAGACATCACGTACACTATGCAAACGTTCAAAATCGACTTAGGATGTATTCAAAAACTAGCTGGGCATTGTAAAATTATTTAAATTATAAAATTATTTTTTCATATTACAACTATATTATACACTACTTTATATATGTATAGATACTACTACACTATATAATATTCTCTGTACTTAAGTTAAGAAAGCGAAATATTTTATTTCTTTTAACTTAATAATAATTATAGAATGAAACAAGTACTTTGTTTAAAAACCACTTTATTTTTATTTATATTCGTCGACCGGTTTCGGTTGAACTCAACCTTCTTCAGGACAATAAACATTTAAACTGGTTTATATGTAGTTTATATGTTTATTGTCCTGAAGAAGGTTGAGTTCAACCGAAACCGGTCGACGAATATAAATAAAAATAAAGTGGTTTTTAAACAAAGTACTTGTTTCATTCTATATAATGTCAAGCCACAAAGTGTTTGCTTTCTACGATAATTTAATAATAATTTAAAAAAATAATTATTATCCCCCCCCACCTAGATCTGGGGGGGGGGGCTGTATGGAATGTCCATTTTAGGCGTTTGTCAATAGTGATGTCAAGATAGATAACTTTCATTTCAATTAAATTAAATGAAAGTTAAAGGTTTCCGATACTAAAAGATTTCTATTAAATAAAATAGTCCAGTCAGTAAGGAGTTTTACGTTGCAAAAGGTCATGTAGTAGCGATTTTGATATATGTTGTTTAGATTGGGACTCTAAAGAAAAAAAAAGTTTTCGACCTTGGGGGGGTCGAGCTCGAGCCGCCATCTTGGATTGAAGGTGCCAAAATTTGTTTTTTTTTTCAAATAATTGTGCAATGGTCGATCTTACAACCAAATCGTTAAACACAAACTTAAAGAAGATAAAATTAATAATGTTTTTTGTTTAACAACTTTTTTTGTAAGTCTAATAGGTAAAGAGTTATAGTGGCGGAAATGGGAATATTTTTCTAAAAAATTATGAAATTCCCAATGTTTGTTGTTTTTTCGGGCTATTCATTGGGTACATAATTATAATAATTTTGTAAACTCATTTCCACACCACCATGAGGTAGAGAAAATGGCGCATTTCTTTATTGTGGTATCCCCAGTAGGTTATCTTCCTCTTCAATGGCGCTACAATCCATTTCGAGCCTTGGCCTCCTTCAACATAAGCCTCCGCCGCCCTCTATCCTCGGCCGTCGTCTTCCAATCTGCGACATGGCGTAGTCCTCTTGCATCCTTCCTGACATCATCCTCCCATCTCAGCCTAGGTCTGCCCGCCTTTTGTTTACCTCCCGGGCGTCCTGTAAGAACCTTCTTCGGTACTCGTGTGCTTGGCATTCGTTGCACATGTACGGCCCATCTTATAGATATTATTAAGTGTGTGGCAAAGATTAGTTTTCAATACCCTAGTTTTTATTTATAAGTTAAAAAATAAAATGTTACCAGATTATATGTCGAATAATGTTAGAATCAACAGTACCTACAGTTCATTGTTATCCTACGAGAAACTGCAACGATTTTAGGCTTCCTAAAACAAATTTATCGGGAACACAAAATAATATTTATCATAAAGGTTTTAAAATGTTCAATGAACTCCCTGTAAATGTTAAGGAGGCTAAAAGTCTTGCAGTTTTTCGTGGATTATGTCTTAATGTTGTAAAGTCCAAATTTTAGTCAGTAAGTAGTAAATAATATTGTAGTAGTCATAGATAAGAAAACATTAGATATAAGATGTCAAATTTTATATCTAAATAAAATAAACAATAATAAAAAAAAAGATATAGGCCCATGAGCCTTAGATGGATAGAGAGTCTGGGAGCTTGGTGAATATCATAGAGCTTTGTTGGGGAGGATTCTCCATGCTTCTCCCTCTCGCATCGCTCCTAAGATTCTTCGAAGTACCTTTCTTTCGAAGGTGTCCAGCTGTTCCGCAGACTTTGCTGTGCTGTCAGTGTTCCCGCCTCACATCCATAGGTCAAGACCGTTCTAATAATTGTTTTATATAGGGTTTTCCTATAGACGTTGCGGGATTTGAATACTGGCAACAACGCGAAGAAAGTGTTGTTAGCGTCTGTGATGCGCTTTCTTACTTCTAGTGGGTCTTCGTTTTCCTGTGTTATGATGGAGCCCAGGTATGTAAACTCTTCGATCACTTCAAAATTATTAATGTCCTTAAATTTCATTTTACCTTTTATTGCGCGATGTGGGGTTCTGGTTTGCATCATGATTTTTGTTTTATTCTCGTTGATTTGCAAACCCACCACTCTTGCCGCAGTCTTCAAACACCTCTCTTACAACCTGTAGGGAACTTCCGACAATGTTAAGGTCAGTACGTCTATTCCACAGATATTCCAGCGATGGTAGATTTCGAAATGGCGCTTGAGCCGCACAGACTTCGACTAGTATTCGTATTTATTAATTAGTAGTTCGCTATGGCGTCATAAAATGTTTTTGTTGATCCCGATTGATCTATATTGATATCTTCATAATAATCTTCGTCATCAATGTCAGGATCTAACTCATTGCCTGTGGTACTGAGATTCTGGGCTTCCATTGACAAAATCTCTTCATATTCAATTGCACGAAATAAATTTCGTAAAAAGTCTCGGGTGCTGGTTTCTTTGTCATCCTTACTGAAATAAGCCCATTGGTGCCACGTTTCCAGCCCCAGTTTTTTTTAAAAAAAATTTGGATTCCATACCATTTTTGGACTTGATGGTATGTCCTCAATGCATGGTACC
This sequence comes from Limnephilus lunatus, assembly GCA_917563855.2. Lineage (NCBI taxonomy): Eukaryota > Metazoa > Arthropoda > Insecta > Trichoptera > Limnephilidae > Limnephilus > Limnephilus lunatus. Next base: position 67,252,360 of record OU830598.1, on the reverse strand, counting down.
GTGCAGCTCCATTCGTTGGTGGCAAAGGGGCAAGATTGAATTTGCTTTTTGCTGTCGACTTTGCGAAACGTTGGTAGCGGACTTCTTCCAAGGTTTCCTCATCCATGTCACCCCTGTAAAAGCAACAAGGAAGCGTGTTCTTGCATCTGCTATCATTATAGACCAGAAGACATTTCTTCTGGTTTTGCATCGTGTGGTTTTCTCGAGACGCACTGGGAGACCAGCTTTTTTAAGGCTTACTAAACGTTCATTATCACTACAAGGTAGTTTCATCCGTGCACTCGATGACGTAGGGTTTGTCATAGTGGGATCCTAGCCTTTATATTAGCAATATAGGCGCTGAGCTGGCAACGCTACAGTCAGGACTGCAGGCATGCGTTATGTTGCCGTCTCTTTCTCTCCTCTATGTAACACGATAAATTAATGTTATTTTGAATAGTTTTTGCTATATAATTAAATTGTGTTGTAGAAATACGTTAAAATGATATTGTGTAATATAGGTATGTTCTTACAAAATTTATCAAGAAAACTTGAGTTTTACGATTTTTTGTCAAAATTTTCTTCTTTCTACCGCTGTAAGTCATTATGTATTTGATTTATAAAAAAAATCTTCAAACATAAAATGTACGTAATTTAGTCTTCTTCAGATTTGCCACAGAAATTTTTGTTGTAAAGTCAACCGTTGTGGAATTATTTTGGAAAAAAATATATTTTAGCACCTTCAATACAAGATGGCGGCTCGAGCTCGACCCCCCCAAGGTTGAAAACTTTTTTTTTTCTTTAGAGTCCCAATCTTAACAACATATATCAAAATCGATACTACATGACCTTTTGCAAGCTAAAGGCCTTTTTTATCCCCCACTGACTGGACTAAAATACTAAAGGATTTCTATCAATATACCGTGGGATACTGATTTTCTGAAAAATAAAAATCGAAAAAATTTATCGGTTTGCCCTCCGACTTACAGTTTTTTTCATATTCCACTTCCTTCACCCACACCGCATTGGGAATACCGTGGAAAAAAATTCATCTGTGACATTATTTCTTTGTGTATTTTAACTTTAAATTAAAAAATTAATTTAATAAATTATAACTCATTTCGTTATCGTCACTTAACTACTTCATTTGGTGAATACGTCATGGTTCGCACTCGCACGTCATGGTTCCATAAATGTCTACGTAGTAATAATTAGCTACACATATTTTAAAATAATATTTACATAAATAAATAAGTGTGTACCTAATACACAATAAATTCAAAATGAGAATAGCGGTATTTTGATTTTTTATAATTTTCATATACCTGTCTCGAAATCACGGTTAGGTGACATACCAGTATTTTGCACAAACCCCCTTTTCACATTTTTTTAACATTAGCTCCACACAGGAGGCCCTGAGGAAAAATTCCCCTCAGGGCATACGTCATCTTTGGGGATGCTATGTGGAAGGTCTTTTTAGGAAACGAAAGAGAGGAAGTTCTGAGAAGGAAAGAGGTATGAGAGATGGGTAGGAATCTGGGGTTAAGTAGGTATGACCAGGAGTGACGGACGTATGAATCCATCCCTCCCACTGCGGTAAGGTGATGCTCCCCGAGAGATTAAAATGTCTCTCTCAACCAGCTCACGATCCGGCCAACCACGCAGTTGGTGGGCAGATGCATCCGCCACCGAGAAACGGACAAACCTCACCCCTTGAACCGGAGCACCCCGTGCTAAGTCACCAAACGTTGCGAACCACTTGGGGTAACCTATGGCAGAGGTGTTGCTTATCCAATAAATGGCTTCCGGGGCTGCGGTACCCATTCCTGCCTCCCAAATTGAAATCCCCTTCAATAAAATTTATTTATTTATATTTTCTCACCATACATTTTTTGTTGTTGTTTTTTTTACATAAATTAAACTCACTAGGACTAATGCCTGTATTGAGGTTAACAATTATAATTCGAGGATGCATTACATTCAAAACACAATATAAAAACAAAATGACAGACACAATTTTGTGGTTTGTTTTCCTGTAGGTTTTTGGCTTTCGAAAGAGGTCCCCAAACTCAAAGGGCCCCTTCACAGCTAAAGACGGCCCTGCCCTCGGTCTTACACCAATTAATATAATTCTAGCAGTTAAAAACCCACTCCACAATTTTTTACTGCTAGGCCCTGCGGGCGTCTTTTGGTTCATCTTCGCCCAGTTAGTGTTGGTGACAATGGTGACCATTTTATAAATCCAATAGGAACTGGTTCCAAAAAAGCCCGTTCATCGGATCCATTGTCATCCGGTGATAGCTAGTCACCGGGACAAAGTAACTGGGTCTATATATATATATATATATATGTATAATATATAGCCGCGTGATTACAACTACCTAAGTATCACCGTCAATATTTTCATTTCTGGAAAGATACTACATTTTCACAAATTCGTAGCAGTTATACCTAGGGGGGACACGTCCCCATCTGACCTGCTGACGGAAGTGGCGACATCTTGTGACTAATTCTTGTAAGCCTATTAATACTATTCGATAACCCCATCGGCCTCAGTATTGGGTAGGAAAAAAAGCGAATAGTAAGATTTGGAAAATACAAAAATTTATTTGCGCCATCTCTTTTTATCAATGAAATGTAATTAATAAGTTGAGGTAAGTAGAGGTGCCAAAAACTTTCTAATCAATTTTCTAACCTAACCTAACCCCTCCCCCCCCCCCTTCCTACATTTCCCTTAGGGTCGATTCCTCCCGTTGTAAATGATATAGCCACAGGGTGATGGTCATGATTGTCGCGGTTTTTTTTATATGAGCTCCACACTGGAGCCCCTGAGGAAAATAATTTCTCTCAGGGCCTATGTCATCTTTTGGGATGCTGTGTGGAGGTTTTTTTGTAAGGAAAGGTAGGAGAGGATAGTTCTGGGAAGGAAGAGGGTTTAAGGGGTAGGTAGGAATCTGGGGTTCAGTGTGTCCTGGTCTTCCGCCTCCTAGACCTAGACAAACCTCACCCCATGAACCCGGGCACCCCCGCTAAATCACCAAACGTAGTGAACGACTTAGGGTGGGTGACCTATGGCAGAGGTGTTGGTTATCCAATAAAGGTTCCCGGGGCAGCGGTAACCATTCCCGTCTTCGAAACTGGTTACTCTGTCTCGGTGACTAGCTGTCACTGGATCGCCAGAGATTATTTTTCCGAGGAACCGACTATTTTGGAACCAGTCCTATCGGATTTATAAAATGGTCACTGGTCACCAACACATAAACTGGGCGAAGCCGAATGAAAAGCCGCCTGCAGGGCCTAGCAGCAAAGACCTGCGGAGCTGGTTTTAAATTGCAAGTAGATTCTACTAGAATGCAATTGGTAAGTTGATCACCACAAATCACTTTATATTTTTTCATTATTATTATCGATTACTAAAATCCATCATATTCGACATATAATTTAGATTAGCTAATACTGTGTAACTAGGTTGTAATTTACAAAGGGAACAAATTTAATAACGGGTCACAAATATTTTTTGCTTATTTATAAAATTTAAGCTCATCTTTACACTATTTCTGATTTCCAAGATTTCAAATTTGTCTAATCTAATCTAATGATTCGTCTCCAATAAATGATTAGCAAATTCCGAGAAACTATTATTGTTTAAACCTTCATGGTTCAAACACTTCATTTGCTCATAAGCATATGAGGTGTTTTAACAATAACAGTCCTAACTAACAATAGCGGGAGTAGGTATACACTCCCGCCTATCCATTGACATCTTTAAGTCTATTTTTATAATTAGTTTTAAGTAAACCCCGATGAAGTGAGCATTTCTTACGAAACACGTTAGTTTTAACAACAGACGTGGTAAAAACTAATTAATTTTATAATTAAAATGGTGAACATAATAAGTTTGCTCTGTTTGCAGAAGTTATTATTTTTATTAAAGCTTAAGTAAGATTATTTATAAGTACCAAAATAATAAATCGCGACTTCATTTGCAGTCGAATATATTATCCATTTCTCTGAAAAAATAAGGTGCATACAAGATAAGATAGCGTAAAAAGTCAGTTCAATTTTTAAAAATTCAATTGAAGACGAAGTGGATAGATTACGTACGTACCTATGCGATTAGACTGGTTGTATCAGTGTCGGATTAAAATAAATTACGAAAATACGAGTAATAGGCAATATATTTTTTGTAATGAAATAAGTGATAAAAAGTAGGTACATTTTGTAGGTACCTCATAAATATAAAACATATTTTTCTGAGCAATTTTAAACGTGCACGAAAATCTGCATACATTAATTCTTACTGACAAATAAACTAATTACCAGTAACATTCGATGACTTTCCCTTCAATTTTCCACGACAACTCGAATTTATTGTAAGTATTAGATAGATTTAGTTTCAGCTTCCTTCAACAGATGTCGATAGCTTAGTTTGTGTAATGTATAGTAAATAAGTATTTAATATGGAAATAATACGATAGATGGCGGTAAGCATTTAGCTTGCGCCATAGCTCGCCAGATGGCATTAGTGTACAAGAAGTGGTACTAGAGATAGACTTTACCAGCTCCCGAGTTGGGAGCGCAGAGATTTACCTACCCCCTAATAGTAAACAGTCGTAGCTATCCAGCTAGGTTATTCACAGTAATAAACACCATTATATTTAAAGAACCTTGTAATAATTAATATCTGCCGAGGAAAGGGCAGATATAACAGTTTGTAATACGAACTTCTGCTATATCCCAACAGATGGCATTTGCATACCAACTCAACTCAACATCTTTTTGAATGGTCATTAAAATCTATGAAATTTAAAAAAAAATACCCAACGTAACCTAACCTAACCGTAATCGATTTAATCATTTTCTCATCACTTTTAATGGCTTTTCTAATCAGGTGTTGAGTTGAGTTCACTTCGAGTTATCCGGGTCACCAAAAAACAGTGGTACAAATAAAGCAATATTATTAAATTTATCAAAATAAATGAAATTTTTAACGGCTTTAATCGATGCTTGCGGGCAGATTTCCGTGGAAGGTGAAATTTTACTTTAACCCGTTTAGTCCTACAATATTGTTTCCAGATTATTCATAGCACATGTTGTGCCTGAAAACATCTTAGATAATTATTTGAATTTTTTGTCTTTTTCTTTGCGTTGATGTTTTGTAACAATCTTAATAATTTGAATAATCAGGCTTTGAACGCCTAAACAGCTCTCACAATAATAAAAAAAAACTAAAATACTTGCAGAACGCAATAATAACAAAATGACAATAAATATATAAATGGAGTTAGACGATTTTGATCGAATGATAACCGCCCACCTTAATTCATCCACCTCATGTCACGATATGCTTAAAGTATATAAAGTCCCTAAAGTTGTGTACCTATATGTCGGCGGCCGATCGTAAAATCAGGCGATCGTGATGCGCCTGAGGTACTTCACGAAGTAGCTAGGCCCAACATGATCTACCTGATTTTACGATCGGCCTGCGACATATACATCTATCGGAATTTTACTTCTGATTTCTTGGTTACTCGTATATTAATGATGTCGGGAATCTTGGAAGTGAAAATTAACCCTCTTTCCGAAAACCGATCGAGCTGAAACTCGGCAAAAGACTCTTTGTCGGTGACAATCCATTCTATCAACTTTTGGTGGCCATCACTTGAAAACACACTGAATTGTACGCATTTTTCTGAAATTAAAATAAATTGGAACAAATGTCAGTTTTAAAAATAAAAAAAATTAACAAGGTCGGTAGCGAGGTTGATTCCGATCAATCAATGGGAAGGAAGGTTCAAATCTCAGTAAAATAAAAATAAAACACGTATGCAATTCACACATTAGAAGTGAAACCTTCAGTAAACTAAAGTAGACAAGAGTGGGGAGGCTACGAAGCACCCCACAAAGAGGAGACCGATTATACCATCTCATTTTCTCGCAGGCTAAATCCTGCAGACGTGTGTGTTTGTCTCTTTTTAGCTTCGCTTGTTTTTTACGGGTTGATTTTTTGTTGAAGTTTTCACCTGTCTTCTGCATATCGGCTGTGAGTCCATACCTGTAACCGATAAGTAGGCAGATACAGCTCTTAGCTCGCGCGTACCTCTGTATATTTCCAACTAGATTTCAGTTTGCACGAATCGTTTCAACAGTGAATACGTTCATCAAATCCAAATCAGGTACGTCCCCACATTTTCATTAAACATTATTAATTCAAATTAATTGACTCGAGATACTCGGGCAAGAGTTGTATGCGACCCTGAATTTTTTTGCAATTTAATAATAAAAAAATATTTTAATCAGTGCTTTTTGCAATAATAAGTTAAAAAACTGATTTAATGAAATGAATTATTGTTATTCTGTTCGTGCATGAAATAATTGAGTTTTATTGTAATATCAGAAGTGATTTAACCTCATATTTAGAGTTATATTTTCATTCATATCTCGGTATCTATTATTACATGCTTCATAAAATATTTACATATTTTCGTTATTTTATTTCAGCCCAATCATGTCACTGGACGAGGTAATACATTTTATTTTATTTTATGAATGATTCTGAATGTTAATGAAGATAATCTCCGAAACAACTTGTTTTACCTACACACAGGTACAGTGGGTATATTTTTAATGGTTTAAGAGTTAATAAAGACTCTTTCGCACGCGACGTCTAACCGATACGAAACAAACATATTTTTGAGTAAGTACAAGGTACAATATTTACTCAAAGTGTTGATATTTTAAATGTCAATTGGTTTGCACATAACGTGATCATAAAATTGAGTGTTCACACCATATGCAAATCGTTTTTTTCTTGTTTAACAATCGCCATTTCATAAAAATTTAACCATTTTTGACGAGCGGTAGGAACATGTTTGTATAATCCTATTTACATACCTAATATATCGCAATGTCCTGGGTTATGTCCGCTCTTCAATAATCGTAGGTATTTTACCTTGTGTGCAATATGGTCAGTAAGCTTACAAATTTTAAGAATCGTTCACAATAATAATATCTTTTTCACCTTAAAACCATATTCGTATCATGAGAAAGAATTTTGGTAAGAAGGTAGGTACCTATCAATTTAAATCTCTCGCAGTAACCTTGCCCATACCTAATGCCCATATCCGTAAGTAATATCGTCGCAGATATTAACTAAATGACTTAAATGATGAAGCCTACAGACCATAAGACAGGTTACCTACTGGAACCTACCTGAACTTTGTACTCTGTACTTACTTACCAAAAAGTCATCCATCAAGTTTATTTGCATAAAAGAGGCTATTAGACATCGCGTCGAGCCAACGGCACGTAGCCAGATATTTTGAAAGGTTTGTTTGATTGTGAGAGAACATTATAAATACTTATCGTGATTATTACAGCATCATAAAAATAAACAGCATCAGTTCTTGAACTTAATAAAAAGAAACCATTTTAGCTTAGGTAAAGCGGTAAAATATAAGCTGTGCTGTCTAGCGTTACAGGTTTTTTTAAACATCCCGTTGTTTGCCCGTAAGTAATGGTCAGTTAAATTAGCCAACTGGTCTTTGGGATTTCTAGCTAAAAGTTTGGGATCATATTAGAGATTTTCTGATATTATTCTTGCCTGCATTTTATCTGTTTTCTATATCTGCCACTAACCACGTACACAAAAATATTGTCTTATCAATTTAATGTCTCTCTAGACTTTATACACACACGTTTTTTTATCATTGCGAATGGAGAAAGTAGGTATTGTAAAACGATATGCGGTCTGTTAATGAATTCATCGGATAGATGGATTCCTGTTGAAATAGTTGAGCCTTTATGAAAGTAAACTAGTTGTAGGTGACAGGCGGTGACAGGGAAGATATTGAAAGCACTGCCGTATTAATCAACCAAACACTTTACTTGTTGAACTTCATTTGATAGTTCCAAATCCAACGAATATTCTATATTCGGTAGATACTGTAGGCAGGTACCCAATTAACTGATAACTGATTACCGAAGTAGCGATATCACGCACAGTTACTTATGGATAATATGACATTCAGGATGACTGGCAAACCTTTTGATTCGTAGAGAACTATTTTCATTTGGATTGATGAAAAACATTGTCGTCGACAACGAGTCTATTTGCCAGTGTTTCAGTTCGATCGGATCAAACAAACAAAAGTTAACCACAAATAGATGTATTTAAAAAACAACTTAATATTTTATTTTCGTTAATACATATTTAAATAAGATCAAACAACAAATTGTATCTACAGATTTATTTCAGATAACTAGATAAAGTTTATAATAAGTTAGTATTAGTTTGTAATGTATTATAAACGCATTTATTAGCGTTATAAACAGTCTTTATATATTGATGTATCTACAGAATATTTACGTTATTGACCAATAAAATAATGATACTCAAATTTAAGACCATAATAGGAAAAGAAGAATACACAACAATATACCTATATATTGTTGTGTATTTTTCTGTGTTTTTTCAGTTCTGATAAAGTGCATCTTCTTACTTAAATCTGTAAAAGTGTTTTATGAAATATCTCCATTGATAATGAAAAACAAAAACAAAAACGATTTTATATTTTGGGTTCTAAGACAGCATCATACTTTATATGTACCTATAAATTTGCGTTGAATGTAACGAAACTTTGTATAGCAGGGTCTCCTCCGGCCGAAAACATGAACATGAACGTTCGCTTAAACATCACTATAAACTTTGTCAATGGGGGCGTGGCTTTGAACAATTCTTGTTGTGTTCAAGCTTTCCATGGGTGATGGAAAACATTCCCATCCCGGATGAAGCGGGAATGCAGGCAGGGGGGATTAGTTCATATTTTTACAGCAGCTGGAGAATAAATCGAATAAGTTTTTGGGGTTATGTCAACTGCGCGAGCCTAACAATTATGAATTTAAATTGTAAATAAATACTGCCGTAATGGATTATTATTTCTTTCGTGCACTCACTTGTAAATAAAATCTATTCATTTATATGTAAAGGGCCCATTAACCAATGTAACAATTTATCATAATACTTGTTGTTTTTAAATTCTTGAATGTTACATGTGGGTTATATACGAATGCTAGTAGCCAGAAATATTAATGTAATTGTAATAATTGGTATTTCTGGTGAAATTTTTCTTGCACGTGTAGTCTAAAAACCCAGTTCATCGGTTTCAGAGACATGGAAGAAATTGACCAATTCAAGTCGGTATTCTATTCATAATTCCTGATAAATAAATACCTACCTAATAAAATTTCGAGGTAGGTAGTACGGTCTAACTTGAAATCTACGTGTTCTCCTTGATACTTTATCTACAATGTTATCGCTAAAACCGTAAGAATATCTTTCACATCAGAACTTCAAAAGTAATTATTTACCCAAACTAAATTCTTAAATAGTAACTTTACGTCGTGCAATTATCGATATTAGTCGGAAATCTTTCCTGATAAATAAATATCTATTAAAATGTCTGTGTTTCCTCCCTGATGTAGCATCCCTTCTTCATCAGAACGCATTTTAACATTTACGTAAACGCCAAACGTCAAACGTCAAGTGTTCTGTGCGTACGCGTGGGTACGTCCTTACCACAGACCGCTAGCTAAATTGGGTGTGGCCGCCGCACGTACTTCGCCCTAATCTTTCAACCATGTTTCAACAAAGGGAGGAGACGGAAAACAAAAAATGTTTATAGTGATGTTCAAGTGAACGTTCATGTTCATGGCGGAGATCGCTGGAGTCGCGCCTTAATCCTATCAATCTTAATATTTGATTCATAGTTTATTGTTTACGGAAAACATTAAAAAGTTATTAAAATTTGCATTGCAAAATATTAACTAAATTTGGTTTTCAGAAAAGGTGAAATAACAAACATTCGATTAATACGTCGCCAATAATCTCATAATCTGGTAATATCTACCGGCTTATTACGTTATAATATTTGTATTATGGTTTAATTATACCTAAGCCGTCTGGTACTGATTTTTTTACAGATATCGTATTTTTCATCCGGTTTCACCTAGATTTGAAATGAATAAAATAAGAGGCGGCAAATTGGCGTCTTGTCTTATTTTTCTTATAGTCAAGTGGATAAAGCTTTTTATATCTTAAATTACGGTGTAATTTGAAGGTAATTTCCCATTTACCTAGAAATTTCAGACGGAGCTGTATTATTTTTTTGATGCCAGACCGTTTGTGAGTGTTTCTGCTTCAAAAACAAATATACTGAAAATTGAATTATTTAGAAAATTATTTCAAAACATTTAAATATTTGTACCTGAGTTTTGCAAATTAAAATAAAGTACGCTTTTTGGGGATTTTTTTTCTTGAATAAATCGGAACAGGCGTTAAGTGGGAGTTTAATTCTTATTGCCATTTTCATAAGTAGTGTTATTATTAGCTGCCTGACCCCGAATTTTATACGATGTGGTGCATCGCCGTAATGTAAAAAAACATTTTCTACTTCATACTTCCAAATAACAAAAAGTAGTACCTACCTACTACATACCCACCCATTATTAATGGGTGGGTATGTAGTAGGTAAAATTATTAATGCTGGAATATAATATATGAGCGTATCATTGACCTATTGATCGAAGGAACGTATGTATAATAATATAATCAACTTTATTTTGGTACAAGAATCTGGCAGAGACAGCCACACTTGTGTTAAAATTAAGTATTTTTTCTAAATTGATAAAATTACTTGGTTATGAATTAATAAAATAGTCGTTCTTGGGTATTTATGTTCTTGCTTGAATATCTACATACTTGATAATATTTCGATACACTGATAAAGTGATAACCTATCAAGTTCGTTTAGGTTATTTTATCAGATATATAAATATTTACGACTTATTATAGAAAATGTATGACAATATATAAATATATTATTTAACATATGATCGATTGATGATAAATGGGTAGGGACCCATCCGACAGTGGTTAATTATGATTGAAAATCGTCAATAGGTAATATTATTTTTAGCAACAAATTAATACTATTCATGCTTACACAGCTTACCCACGTAGGGACGTAGGTACCGATATTCATACTGATATACTAATATCAGAACGGATTACGATATGCGTTGAGGTTGTGAAAAATATAGATATCGAAGTGATGACTGACCACTGACCACGGCATCTCCCTAATTCATCTACCACAGAAGAGGGGGTTGAATTTTCAAATATCGCTAAATATAGCGTTATTTGGACGTGGCCACACCGTTCGTCATATAATTTCAGATGTTTCAATTTTAGTTAATCGATTTTTATTGAGGTAAAATTTGTTTGAAGAAACTGGTTCAACTTTGTTGAAAGGAGGTTCGCACTTGCCAATATGCTTTCAAATGACGAGTTGATTAATTAAAATTGAAACATTTGAACCCGCTAATGGCTCGTTCAGACGGTTCAATTTTAGTTGATCAACTCTCTTGTTTCAATTCGCTTGCGATTTTTAGTTCCGAACGGGCGAAAGTAGACATCAGACATACCTACTATCTATCATGGCATCAATGTAAAGATATTTGAAATGATGGGATGATATTATGATGTTTAGATTTATCGATCTGTACAAAAGCCATCCCTGTTTTTGGCATCAAAAGCAAGAATTGTGTAAAAATACAAATGCCTGTGAAAACACAGTAAATAATACATTTTCGAAATGGGTGTTGCGGGATTGACTCCAGTAGACATATAAAAAAAAGAAATAAGACATTCGGAACCATGGATCAGAATAAATTTATTTTTTATTGTTTTTTCAAAATAAAATCCATTTAAAACCGCAATTAAGCAGTTGAAGATTAAGGCTCAGTTCCCGGCCCCAAAAAGAAGAAGATGGAGAGATATGAAATTACTGATAAATTTGATGCAAAAATCATTAAAATCTTTAATAAAATACGACTCGTTAAAAATAGAGCAAAAATCTCGCCATAATTGTCTTTAATTTTATTTAAAGAAACGATGTGAATTTTTTCATAGATATAACATTTTCGTAAAATAACCGAAACAAAGTGTTTGTAATCATTTTAGGGGCAAACTTTGCGATTTTTTTCTATCGAGGAAATTTTATATAATTTGCGTTTCGGCGCGATAAATGTCTAGATATTATCTTCAAGAATAACATATATTTTTTTAAGAGCTTAAAAACTTCAAATGTTTAAGGGAAGTTTGCAAGAAACCGGTTGAAATTCGGAGAACCGCCTCTTAACAGAATGTTTATCTTCAATTAAAATTTAAATATATACCTAAATACATACCTAATATTATTAGGTACTATAACTACACAAATTATCACAGTTAACACATAGACTAAATATCAACCATTTCTACTTATTAACCATTGTTTTAGCATATTTATATCTTAATCTATTTGTGGATCGCAATTTTTTAATTATGTACCTACCTACTTAGTAACATGTTAAATATTTTTGGCACATTATAATCCAGGGTTCACTGTCCGTAGTTATTGTTATATTATTTTGGAACAAGCATTCCTTCATTCTTTGTGAACCTAGTATAAACAACGTTTATTCATTCAGCTTCTGTTTAGGTACTTCACAAATGTCAAATTCGGGATAACATAAGAATATATTATTGGCGACAATGAGAACATCTTTCGATAGGGTTTATAACTTATAACAGATAACTTTTGAGCCTCTGGTAGGTATTAGGTAGATATCTACGTTGGTAGGAAAGTAGTAAATTTTTTTCTTGGTTGTAATATAACTAACTAACTAACCATCACGCCGTTTCCCCGCAGGGGTAGTCAGAGAGGACGGACCGCCACACAACTCGATCTTGGCACACACTCTTTGCCTCGTTCACATTCATACATCGTCTCATACATGCTCTTCTATTATTCCGACTCTTCACATGGCCCGACTCAAGTATCTGATTTACTTGGTCGTGCCATGTCTTCCTCGGGCGTCCGCGACTTCTTCTACCATTCACATTTGCATCATATATTCTCGTTACACTCCTTTCCTCGTTCATTCGCTCTACATGCCCAAACCATCGGAGAGTCCCTTTCTTAATCTTACACATCACGCTTACATCAGCCTTGCATTCTTTGCGGATATCCACGTTTCTCTCACGATCGTACATGGTTTTACCACACATTCGCCTCAGGGATCTCATTTCTACAGCATTCAGTCTACTTTCATCCTTCCTCTGCCAGTTCCATGCCTCACTGCCATACATCAGAGTAGGTACCAGCACTCCATTATGGACGGCTAGTTTCGTGTCTTTGGACAGTTTTTTATTACCGCCAACGGCATTCAGTCCTCCATTAATGGAGTTACCGGCATTCACCCTTCTTTCAATATCTCTATCAGCCTTCCCATCTTTCGTAAACACACTATGGAGCAGGTGGATGAGTATGTAATATAACTATTGACATATAACTTTTGAGCCTCCGGTTGGTATTATGCTACTACCACACCGAAGCCAACCTTCCAACTCCGAATTTAGTTCAGAGTTGAAAGGTTGGCCGATCGTGTGGTGGCTGCGGCTAACCCTCCGTGGCGGACGTCGAACAGCTGATTCGGCGCTGTATCTTACGAGTTGCCTACAATACTGTTGCACAGGCGATGCTTCGGTTTCCATAATATTGATTTCGATTCGTAAAGCTAAAACAATTATATTTTTAAAGAATTTTATACCACTCTCCCCTAATAATATTTCGCAGACTAATTTGATGTTGGGTCAACACCCACGAACCAGTCATCGCCGATCGCCTCGGAGGTGATCCCGGGCCAACACGAACGCCAACCTTCCAACTCGGACTTCCAACGTACAAACTACTCCTCCAAACAAATCGCCCAAACGTTTGAAGTTGGAAGTTGGCCGCAGTGTGGCCGTACCATTAAGTAGATACCTACGTTGGCGTTGGTAGAAAAGTAGAAAATTTCTACCTTGGTTATGTTACAACTGGTTAATATTTATGATAATATCTGTGGTTGTTCGTGACCAAGTGACTACTCGTAAATGAGTATTCAAATTTATGAATAAAAACTTCACCGCACAAGACTGCACTTTGACTCAATGTCAAAGTACAGTCTGCAAAAAAACATAAGTATCTACCTACCTACTTGAAAGGTGTCAGAAGTTCAGGAAAAAAGATTAATCACCTCAATATTGTTACGTTTATGTGCACCTCAGAATAGATTAAAGATTAGCTACCGCATAAAAAACGCACGGTGGGAACGTTTGCGAAAAAATTTCATTGTAATATTTTTTTATCTTGACCCTGTTTGATGACAATCGTTTATTATTGATAGAAATTTTTAACTTATTTTGGAATGTATAAAAAATTAACTCGTAAAAGACAAAGTTTTTTTTTTAAATACATACACATTTTCAATTTTCGACCTAGTTGCGCCATCTCTTTTGCCGGCTATAAGCCAATTTCACAAGATTTTTTTTTTGGTTTGACTGAGGATTGAACTTTTCTCCACAGGGACCGTCTCTTTACTGCTGTGAACTTTTAAAAACTCTTTAAAAATTAAAATAAAGTTTTATTTTATTTGAATGTGGATTGAACCTTCCTCCGCAGGGCCTGACTAAAATGATATGAACACCGACTATTTAATTTGATTTGTTTTACATTTTTTTAGAAAAAAATGTGTCCTTACTGTTGTACACCGTTCTAAGGTCACATTGTACATGTTTTCATGTTTGAAATATAAGTAAATACCTAATATGGTAAAATACTACAGGAGGAAAATTATAAAGTTAAATCTAAAAGAAAGTACAATACAAGCATTAATCTTTGTTAGGTTGCAAAATTGTATCTATATTGTCTTCATTCCCATGTCCATAATCCATATCTTAATTTTTCTTTTGAAGTCGGTTATTTTTTTAATGTTTTTTTTTTATTGCAAGAGGGAGTATATTAAATGATTTTATAGAAAAAATATATTGCATATTTCTTTGTTCCAAAGGTCGTTTTAGTTGAAGGTTGGTGGAATGTACATATAAGTTGTAGTGTGGACCGCGTAAATCGGCCCGAGTTTGTCTGTGTAAAGTTATCCTGGTTTTTGAATGCGTACATTAGAATATCTTTTGTTTAAAGTTGTTTCAGTGAAATCAAATTCAGTGCTTTAAAAACGTAGTCTATAAGAGTTCTATGGGACGTATAATTTTCAAAATTGCTCTTTGTGCTTTGAGGACTGGTTTTATAGTGGAATCGCATGAGCTTCCTCATGCGATAAGACCATATTGTAGATGAGGTTGGGCTAATGCATAATAAATTTTAATTAGCTGTTCTTTATCTAAAATGTTTCTTATTGTTTTGAAAAAAACAGGTTAGTTTTTTTTTAATTTGCTGCTCACATTTTCCATTTCCGTTAGCACTTAAGCCAGATCCTAATTGGATGGTACCGACATTTATTTCGTAGGTGTATTAACTGATGTAAATTTTTATATAATGTAATCCAATTTCAGAAAATGGGTGTGTGTGCGCGTGTGGGTACGTGAGTGCTACCAAAAGTTGATAGAATGCAATGCCATCGCTAACGATATACACATGTTTTAATAGAGTTTTTTGTTTCAAGCTTACGTAGTTTCTGCTTTTACATAAAATATAACATTTAGGAAAACTTAAGAATGGTCCGATATAGTATCAGTATTTTTTAGTAATACTATCAGACGGTTCTCATAGCCAGCAAAGTAAAATTGAAAATTCGCCCCTTTGTCTGCGAACTCTCTCCAATTTGATTAAGAAATGTTGTTTTAGAATTTTCGTCGATATTGCTTCTAGAGTTAATAGTTTGACAATAATTTTTTTTATTGAGATCATCAGAATTAGAAAGCGTTTTCCTATAATTACCTACCGGTGAACGCGATGAATCATTCATTTGTAGACGTCGCGTCAGCTCAATACTTGATCAAGCATGCAATCTTTCTCCGATTCAGTTCATTCGTGATTCACACTCTAAAACAGACGGCATTTCAAAAGTTTTTTTTTTCTAACCCAACACCTGCCGGTGTAATTTAATTTCTAATATCGACTTGTTGACTAGTAAATTATTGAATAGTATGGCACATGGCACTAGTCATAGCCAGTGACGGACTAAGCCCGCCAGACGCCCGGGGCGGCAAAGCTGAATGTTATAAAAATAAATGTTTCTTTGTTTTTCCTTTAAGCATTTCCAAACCATTGAGCACTTTTATTATTACCGTGACAACCCACGTTTACGGTACCGTGACGCAATAAACATACGATCCATATCGCTATAATGCTGCAGCTCTTTCTTACACATTAAATAATGATGAGACAAAATATGAGACCCATAAAACACGTGTATGGGGCGGCAAAGCTGAAGGCCCCTCCTAATTTAAAAAGTTGATGTAATTTTACAAGCTTTTTATTCAGTTCACACGGGCCTCTAGTCCTGGGGGACCTCCAAATGCCTCCATGTTCCCTTAAAGCCTTAAACAAATCCTAAACAAGGCTTTAAGGCACCAGCACTGTTAAAAAAAATTATTGCAATTTTTGAAGTAAAATTTCTTTACGCACGCTTGACTTGGGGAGTAAGCTGGTGATGCGTGACGAGAGCCTTACGAAAAATGTGATTGGGCGAGGCGAACGGAAGTTGAGAGGGAGATATAAGTTAGTGAAGATAGAAAGAGAGAGAGAGTTACGATTCGTATTTACTGTAGGGGCAAGAGAGATATGTGCGAGCACACATTTTCTTTCTCTCTTTCTCTCATGGCCAGTTACGTTTCGTATATCTAAGACACACTGCAGTCCTATTGTCTGTATCACACTGTAGGAGCAAGAGAGAGCTGTGCACGCGCACATTTTCTTTTTCTCTTCTTTTATAAGTCGTGTAGTCTAAAGCAAGGGTGGCCAACCTGCGGCCCGCCGGGTGCCTACTTGTGGCCCGCGGAGCATATGCACACATTTTTTTAGTGTACATAAACCATCTAAAGAAGATTCCAACGTGCTAAGTTCGTATCATATCTCATATATTAAATTATATCTGTACATTGATTTAACTATCGTGACAATTTCTTCGATAGTATATTCGTGTTAACAAACAATCACTGTAAGAATCACGAAGACTTAGCAGAATGTATCCATTTAAGGACACTACTTCCTCATGAGATTTGTTAGGAGCTTTTACATAGACATTATATTGCTTTTTGTTACAACTCAACAATCTATCGGGCTTGACAACAGATGGTGCTCCAGCAATATAATTGGGAAACACGAAGGTTTAGTAAAATTGATTGAAAATAAGGCCTGCAAAGTTGGTAATACTTCGATACAAAATTTGCATTGCATTATTCATCAGAAGAATTTATGTTCCAAGTCCCTTAAAATGGATCACGTCATGAAGGTGGACATCAAAACAGTGAATTTTATTAATTCGAAGGGGTTGAATCACCGTCAGATTCACAGTATAATGAAGTTACATTTTATGCTGAAGTAAGATGGCTGATCCATGCCAAAATGTTGAAAAGAATGTTTGATTTGATGCAAGAAATACAATCATTATTCGCAAGCAAGTCAAAAAGTATCCCATAATTTGAAGACAAGGAGTGGGTTGGCGACTTTGCATTTATGGTTGATATAGTTAGCCACGTTGTTTGTGACGGCCGGCGTAGTGCAGCGGTAAGGTGCTTGACTCCCGCACAGAAGGTCGCGGGATCGAATCCTGGCGTGCAAATAAATTTTATTTGATTAGTTTGTGTTATTTCACAATTTATTCATTTAAAATAATATATAGTATATTTGCGGCACGTTTCAGAGTGGAAGATACTCTCAGTATCGCCCTGGTGTAAGACAATTATTCAGAATTGAAACTTTGATTGACATGGCATTAACCGTGTTTGGTGACCAGATCTGAATAGCCAGGTCCTTCCCCACCTTCCTCTTCCCTATCTCCTTCCCCTCCCCACTACACTCAGCCTCACAACATACCCCCATTGGGGATGCCATAGTCTCACTGGGTGGGTGGTTTGGTATATTTATGCTCACTAGCTTCAGACGAGAGCAGTTTAGCCTCTTGTGCGGTATTCATATAAAAACTCGTCTACAAGGGAAAGATCAACCAATTAATAACATGTATGATCTTATTTCCGCATTCCAAATGAAACTTGGATTTTGGGAACAACAGTTAAGGACAAAAATCTTCTCTCACTTTCCTACATTGTTGGCACAGAAATGGCTGCGGATAAATACGCTTCGTCGATATCGGACTTAAACCTAGAATTTGAAAACCGATTTCAAGATTTTAAAAAGCATCGTGTGCTTTTTCTGCATTTGCAACGTCATTCTGCGTAGACGTGAATTTATTGCCAGGATTTTACAAATGGAACATTTGTTGTGATGCACAGTTAAAGGAGAAATTCAATCAGGTTGGTTTGAAAGAGTTTTACAAAACACATTTGGACAATGAGAAATATCCTGCATTTTACAAACAGTCTTTATCGATGATTTCGCTCTTTGCTAAACGTGTGAACAGCTTTTTAGTCGAATGAAGCGTAATAAATCTCAAATGAGAACACGAATCACTGATGAGCATCTGGAAAAATATTTGCGCGTAGCAACAACATTCATCGTTATCAACATTGATGCACTTAGTTCTGACAAACAAAATCAGACGTCTCACTAAAATTTATTATATTTTGTTTATTTTTATTATTATTTTTTGTATTGCCTAAGTCTAATCTAATAAATATCTTTGAATCTCATTTTTGCTATATTTTCTTAAAAACAATATATTTCTTGTTTGCTTTGAATAATAAAAGAAATTTTGTTGTGCGGCCCTTTAGGAAATCTCATTTGTGAAATGTGGCCCGGCTGCTGAAAAGGTTGGCCACCCATGGTCTAAAACACACTCGTTTTTTTTAAATTTCATTTTCTGAAAGATGCATTTGTCAATAGTGCACTCACTAAATGTTTAAAGAAAATTCGTGAAATTGGCGCAGATACAGCATTTTATATGAAACCGTTTTAAACAGTTTGTGTGTAGAATTATCCTTCAGCAAAACTTTAAACGCATTTTTCTCGAAACTATGTTTTTCAACCTGGTTGACAACGTATTAGAAAACCTATACGTTCGATTTGCATGCACCAAATATTAAACTATTTGAAAATCCAGTCACAATGGCACAACGTAGGAAAATTCGTTGGTCCGCTATTTTTTATTTTTTCTAGATATTCCCGGACGTGGTGCAATAGACACTGGATTTTCGAATAGATTTGGTGCATGCAAATCGGATGTATAGTTTTTTTAATGTGTTGTCAACGGTTGAAAAACGTGTTAAAATAAGTTTCTTGAAAAACGCAATCAAAGTTTTGCTGAAAGATAATTCAACACACAAACTGTTTCAAACGGTTTCAAATCAAATGCTGCATCTCCGTCAATTTTTTTGAATTTCTTTAAAACTTTTGATGAGAGCATTCTTAAGAAATTCATCTTTCAGAAAATGAAATTAAAACAAAAAAAAAGAAACGTATAGTGTCCTGGTGCCTTAGCCTTGTTTAGGATTCGGGAATGGGAACATGGAGGCGTTTGGAGGCCCCCCAGGACCAGAAGCCCAGGGCGGGCCGTTCCTTCCGCCCCCACGTTAGTCTGCCACTGGTCATAGCTCCCTACTATCATAATATATCACTGGAGTGCTCCGCAATATGAAAAATGTCAGCGATGGAGACATATAAACTGCTTATAGGGTTAGAGAGCCATTGAATGCACCTATATTTGGCATATTTTGAAGATTACATTTTTAAAAATTAAAAATTTGTTAAATTTATAAATGGGTGAATTCTGAGATTATACTTGTCGAACGTGGTACCTATTTTGAACCATATTAAATATTGTGACCTCTGTATGTTGTCTATGGCCTAGTTGATAATCACAGGTATAAATTTAAATTCGAACATGCATTTTTTATGATTAATGATTTATAAGAATAAATATTTCAATCATTTCGGTACGCGGAATAACGTCAATAACAAATAATTAAAAAGATATCCGACACATCTCTTATTCAATTAATAAGTTAGCCTGTGGTTATCGAAGATACCAACACACGGAAACTTTAAAATAAATAAATAAATAAATAAAATGTTTTAAAATCTCTCCTCAATTTGGCCTCATTATGGCCAGGGGGGCTAGTTTCAAAATTGCCCAAAATGTGGCCAAAACACACCAGTGAAGATGCAATTTTTTTTTTTAAATAGTTAGACTATTTCATACCTCCATAATAACACTCCATGCCTCCATGGCATTAGTCTTGTCTTTTAGTTTAGTCTGGATGATAATAATATGTGAATATATTATTGTGATTCGTGCATTGACGTAGACTTAATTGATCGAAGGATTCGTGTATGAAAGTGGATTGATCACTGATTTGTGATATGAGGATGTACAATATTCAACTTATATCATATTAGGTACTACACTATTTACTGAGTTACTCATTTATTTCCATACTAGCTACCATTTCTACGATTAAAACGTTTTATTTAACCCATAATAATTATATTTTCGAATGTATTTTTTTTAACACGAGATTTTTATTTTTTCTTCCAGAGATTCAACACTGCGGCCGACAAGGCAAAGAGCTTCACTAAGAGGCCTACCGATGGAGAGCTATTGGAGATTTACGCACTGTTCAAGCAGGCAACAGTTGGAGACAATACCACCGGTAAATATTTAAATTTTTATTTCTTATGGCGCCGTTTTCGTGAGGAAATCACTATAAGGGCGCTAAGCCATCTTATAGACATGCGATAACACGACACCAAGATCGACAACCCCCATACCATAAACCTATACGTAATAAATATACTCATAATAAACCACAAGAATTCAACACAAAGTGTATTACATCCGCAACCATTATGCCACAAAAGCGGAATTATTATATGAAATTAAAAAAAAAAGTATTATACCTATACTTTTCTTCGTACTAAAGATTTTGTAATTATCTCATTGTAACATTTTTTATGAAATTTAAGTCCTGACTATAGGTTATTATAATAAAATAATATAGGTAATTTAGTAAAATATGGTTTGATATTAATTTGTTTTTATTTATTTTGCAGCCAAACCTGGTATGTTAGACCTGAAGGGCAAGGCCAAATGGCAAGCGTGGCTGGACAAGAAGGGACTTTCCCAAGATGCTGCTAAAGAAGCCTACATAGCTAAAATTGCTGAATTATCCGCTAAATATACATAAACTAATATATTATTAATTACCTACAAGAATTCTAGGTCGAAATTTTATTATATTTTTTTTACTGTACAAAATAAACTATGTAATACCAAAAAATATTGTTTGAATTTCCCACCTTTATGTATCTAGTTGTCCTAATGGTGGTACGATTGATTGTTTTGAAGTTAGGAATGAATCTCCGCTAATAGTGCCCCCCACACGCACACTTCGGAGCGACCGAGTCCCGCGCCACTTCAGGCCGCCGCGCAGAAAAGTCTCATGGTGAACAGCGCTGTAAACCTATCTGTCTTTACTTTTCTGCGCGGCGGCCTGAAGTGGCGCGGGACTCGGTCGCGCCGAAGTGTGCGTGTGGGGGAGCCTATAATTCTGCGGCTGCTCTGCATTTCTGGCAGTTCTGCACTAACTCACTAACTTGCTAACTTCATACCTATCTCGTGTCCCGTTCCAATCTAGTTCACCGGTGAGTTGTCATATTTTATTATCTAATTATTTTAGTTCATAATACATCAATTTGCTGTCAGTATTTTTTAAATGATAGTGTAATTATTATTTTCATTTAATCGCCACCTTTTGATAGATTCGAATTAATACTTCCGCTACTTTAGGCTAAAGATGTATCATTGACCTTTCAGTCCTAATAAGCTATAAAATTATTATTCTTATTAGCGTTTTATTTTGCTTATTAGGCCGATTGATGATAAAAGTGTATTATTTGTTTATATATTCTTAACCTTATTTCCAGATAAATACAGATCCTCATATCACACAAGATGTCTTTGAACGAGGTTAGTAAACTACCTATTTATTGCTAATTAGATTTATTTATTTATTTCTATTCTTCAACATACATACATAATTATTACAGACAATTACATTGGTATACATAGATATTAAGTTAAGTAATAAGGAAAAAAAATAAAATGTTACTGATCCGTAACTGTATATAGGTAAGTACCTAGTAGTATTTTGTGAACACCTCCTCACTAGGCGGACCTGTGCTGAGGTGTTCCCATGTTTTGGAATAATTGCAATTCTGACGACAAAAGTAGAAACACCGTATCCTCCTTGATATTGTCAAGAAGATATTTTCAATGTTCAGAATTTAAGGACAAGGCGTTGCTGAGTAATATATGATTTAAATGCCAGCATACTCCTTATAAAACAGTTAAGATTCATTACAGGGAATGTCTTTGCACCAAAATGCATATTATTTGTAAAATTAGGTACCTACTCTGCAAAACTTTTTTTTTCTGCATCGTAATTTATGGAAATGTTATAAAAAATAATGGTCCCATCATTTATTTTGTTATGGGTTTTAAAAAAATCAAAAAGGTTTGAATTGATTGATCCGTTTTTAATAATATTGTATAACTCATAAATAAATAAAAATGTATAAATCTTATCTTATTTTTCTGTGTTTTGTTCATATTTCGTTAAGGTTTATTAGTAGGTATTATCTTCTACTTCAATGATCATTGATCGGTATGACCTTCTGAAGTTATTAAAACACAAGCTATTACAATTAAAATTTAATATTCATTAACCCTTTTAGAAAAAGCCAGTAGGTGTCCCATGCAAATAAAATCGGATGTGTTTATCCAAGTTACATCTAGGTTGCAAATAAATTCGTTTGTGATCATTTAAAAAGGTAGCAGCCAAAAATATGGGAAAAATCAGTTGAAGACAATATTGTTTTCTGAATTTGAAAGAAAATCAGATCAACAAAATTTACCTAAAATAAATAGGTCACGATGGCCTGTTAATTTTATTTCTTCTGTGTCTTGTTCTTCATATTTCGTTTAGATTTATTAGTTTTATCTTCTTCTTCAATGGGATAAAATCTTATCTATCTCTTTTTCTCTGCATCCTTGATCATTAATATTTAGTTTAGTTTAAGTATTGATTGTTATTTTGTTTTTTACAGAGATTTGAACAAGCTGCGGAGAATGTGAAGAAGTTGAAGACTACTCCAGAAAACGCTGACCTCTTGGAGATTTATGCACTCTTCAAGCAGGGCTCAATTGGAGATTGCAACACAGGTTTGTTTATAATAAATATTAGGAGCACGTAATACTTCACGTATGCGTACCGCTGATAGTT
Source organism: Limnephilus lunatus (assembly GCA_917563855.2). Taxonomy (NCBI): domain Eukaryota; kingdom Metazoa; phylum Arthropoda; class Insecta; order Trichoptera; family Limnephilidae; genus Limnephilus; species Limnephilus lunatus. The sequence goes on along the minus strand of OU830598.1, from coordinate 67,229,097 downwards.
CCATTGTAACCTCTCCCTCTTCCCTTTAAACGACAAATGTAGCAAAAAGAGAGGTTACTACCAGAGGCGGCTCTAGGGCTCCAGCTGTGGAAGGTCATTTGAAAAAAAAAGTGATTAATCTTTATTTGATATTGAGAAAAATGCCGATACATTATTATCAACCAATTTAAAGAGAGGTAGGGTCATGAATCCGCAACTCAAATTACATAGGTATTATTTGTAAATTGCAAAGTCGCTACATAATACATGTAGGTACTTGAAGGCACATCATTTTAACGAGGGCACTTTTCCATATAGTTGTGCACACCAATAGTACCTAAGTATCCAAAATTTAAAAACAAAATTAGATTAGAAATAATATTCAATGTTTATAAGAAAAACTTTCTTTTTATAATTTATTATTTTATAATGTTTTTGTTTTTATGTGTCTTGTTCTCTTTCATATTTTCGTTTAGATTATTATTGTTAACTTATGCTAATAGAAATAATACGCACCGGTACCTAATACCTATATAAAAAAATAAAACAAAAATTGTTTTAAATAAAGCTGTTTTCCATGTCTGTTGAAAATTGATCATAATAATATAATAAATAATCTTTGAAAAGATCTACTTCCCAATGTACTACCAAATTAAAATTGAAATGTCGCAAATTACATCAATAACAATGTGAATAATTATTTCAAATCTCTCCCGAACTGTTCAATACAAAAACAACCATTGTTTCATGCAAGACATACGTGCAAAAAGCAAAACCGACCTATGTTATATCACCATCTCTTTCAACAACACATAACATTCATAATGGTGTCTCCCTCACGGACATAACCCAAGCGTAGTTAGGTTTTCTTTACTACCTATGCGGGAGAATATCAACTCCAGGCGAAGAACATAGTGCCATCTCATTTGTTGTATGGCGCGCATAGAGAGAGAAGATCGGACATTGGCAAAATTGACCCAGGGAATACTGTGTGAATGGGAGCTTCCATTTTTTGCAATAGATGTCACTGCTCGTCTATGTCGCCGCTAGCCTGCCGTTATTTCGCGGTTCATTTCAAATAAACAATTCGATGCTTTGAGCAGTTTTATCCGTAAAAATGTATTATTATATCTTATAATTTTGGGGGGTCAAACACCCATTGTCCTAAGGGGAGAGCCGCCACTGGTTACTACGGAGCTTTTAGTTGCAGAACTATACAATACTGAATAAATTTGTAAATTTAACTGTTTCGAGAGGGTATATTTATTCTCCATTTAACAATTTATATTTATATCAAATCTATCATACGTCTGACAATTTTATATGCCAGGCATCTTGGGTCCAATTTCTTGGCTGGCAAAGTCCTCCGTAAGCAGCATCTTTCATTTATAATGATGGTCGTAGGAGTTTTTCAAATACTGTCAGGTTTATGTTATGTGAATACCCTGCAAGAGTCCCAACTGCTCCCATCCATTTGGAGCCAGTGAGACGTGAGACATGGCATCCCCAATTGAGAGATGTCGTGAGGCCAAAGGTTGTGTGGAGGGGAAGATGACGGGATAGAGGAGGGTGGAGAATAGAGAATACAATCCCGAGCATGTTTTTAAATCCCGGGTATACGGGATTTTTGATGCGTTATACCGGGATCCCGGCACTATCCCGATATTAGGAAATGTGGTTAATAATTGGACTAAAATAAAATAAAAGCCTGGATAAGAAGTTCTTAAACATTATTTATTTATAGTGTTTCTTACACAAGACATTTTATATTGAAATAAAGGACAAAAAAATAATGAAAATAAACAAAACTACTTAAGAGTTTCTGAAAAAGAAACGCAGAAATATCAAAGCATCCAGTGTTTGACTTCCAAGCCTGCTTTTTAATTTATTGCCGTCATAGACAGCAGCTGAGAATTCTCACTCGGGTTCTACACTTGTCGGAGGAATGGTTAATAGATATTTGTAAGCCAATTCTTAATGGAATCCCCGAACTCCTCCATTTTCGAACAGGCCCATTTCACGCCTTATTGCAGGCGAATGCAAACTATGTAGACCTGATAGTGTCAATCCCGAAAATCCAGAGATTAGCCAAAGTGCAGTCTCGGTATTTTCGGGATTGAAAATGGGCCAGGATTCGGGATCCCCGGATTGTATTCTCTGGTGGGGAAGTACCTGACTATTCAGATCTGGTCACCAAATACAGCAAAAGCGAAATTGGCAAAAAAAACACAGCAAACATTTCAAGCAAAGTTTCAAGTGTGATCCTACTAAGAGTATCTTCCAAACTGGAACGTGCCACAAATACACCTAATATTATTTTAAATGATACAAATTGATCAAATAAAATTTACTTCTGCACACCAGAATTTGAACCAGCTTGCTTGTCGAGAGCCTTGCCCCTCAACCACGGAGACCGAAGTTATTGAAAACCCAGGAATATTTGACTTTCTTTAAAAATAAATAAATATGTGGGTAATGGGTACATATATATTATATTATATTATTACAATAGGCGATAAAGTAATAAATTAAACATCCACGTCAAAAAATAAATGTTTGTAATTTGAAGCAAGGTATACGTGATTTATTTTGGGGTTATTATGCCGTGTTGCACTACTAACGATTTGGACAGCATTACAGTGTCCATAATAGGACAGATGCGTAATCCGTTACGAACTTCAACCATCTTGGTCGATCATTACGAAAGAGATTGCTTAACACTGCATAATAATCCAAAAATAAATCACGATAATACTTTATGCTGTGAAAATCTAAGATCAAGGTGTATCATATTTATTATTTTGCAAAATTTTTAAAAATTGAATTGATTACAATAATGAATACAGATAAAATAATATCACCACTATAAAGCTAAAAACAAATGCATCAAGAACCACACCTTGTGATATATTAAATCATTCAATCATAATCAATCAATTTCATTGCAAAGAACCCCCCTCAGTCACACATTATTATTTTTCTTTTATTTTTATTATCATATAAAAATTATGTTGAAACAATAAATACATAAATAAGTATTCAATCAAAAGTGTTTATTTCTTACAGATAAGCCTGGAATGTTTGACTTCAAAGGCAAGGCTAAATGGGAAGCTTGGAACGGCAAGAAGGGGCTCTCGTCTGACGAAGCCAAGGAACTGTACATCAAGAAAGTGCAAGAACTAATAGATTCTATTGGACTGGCATAAAAAGACAACTATTTTTCAATCGTACTAATATAACTCTATACAAATAGATTTTCTACATTTTTCTAATGAAAGTTGAAACATGATTTAGAGATTTGGTGCTCTTCTAATGACCACTTTACAGTCTTGTTTTAAAAAGGGATCTTTGCTCAAAAAACAATTGCAGCTTTGTTATATTTCTATTTTTTGTAAGTTTTTATTTCAGACCTGCAAGCTTTGATATTATTGCACTATAAACATTTTTTAAATATTACTAAGCTTGTAAAATGGATTGTGTCGTTTCTGTGTTGTATCGATAATATTTTTGTGCATGTCGGCTTTTACCAAAATCTATAAATTATTTCTGTAATTGATTCAACTTTGTGTTATGCTTTATATTTATGGTACCTACTTTTATAAGCTATATTGTTATTATATGATGTTTTATGTTATACAGTTTTTCTTATATTTTTGAAAAATAAACACATTTTCTTATCACATTGATATTTTGTTAAATTTTCTGACATAATGCTTTAAATTTAAAGTAAACAAGTTATATAACTATAAAAGCGAATAAATGGATTGTGTAGAATAGACATTTTGTACCACTATATATATGTGACCAATTGACGGGTTGGTGGCTGAGTTGGCATCGAGTTGGTGTTTGGGTCCCTCTTAGGCATCGCCAGTGTAATTTTTCGTCTGATGTCAAAAACTGCCTCTTTTATTCAATTTAAGATAAACTTGGATGTTTTTACATACAAAAAAACATTTATAACACATATATAGGGGTCTAAACATGTGGCATCATGTTTTCATGACAACTCCGAATCAACTCTACTCAAAATCTTTTTGAAAAGTCATTAAAAGCTATGAAAAAAATATTGAAAAAGAGCTCATAACGTATCCTATTTAACCAATTTTGTATTTATATATTTTTACATCACTTTTAATGTCTTCTAAGGATGTGTTGATAGTTGAATCTAAGTTATCCTGTCACCGACTTGCGGCGCATCGGGGTTCTGCTCGCGCGAGGTGATCTGCGAAGTGATCTGCGCGGCGTCGGCTGCTCAGTATCGCGTGCTGTTTGGCTACACCTCTTGTTAATATGACAATTGAAGCGGCAAATTTGAATAGTACACTGATAGAATGTGCAACCTAACACCGCCACAAGCAGACGTCAGAATAACATTGATAACTCCCTTATAACTATTTCAAGAAGTAGTGACATCACTCCAAATACATGTATCAAACCACTGGGTGTCAATCTAGATGCTGAATTTTCCCTTAAACTCAAGTGAACAGAACTCCAAGCATGGGGTTCTTTCAACTAAGGCAAATTAAAGCAGTGCTGATAAATCTGCCAACATACGACTAAATTGCTAGTCTACATTTGCTGTTTCATGTCTAGATTATTGGACGGAATATAAATCTCTTCAAATATCAAATCAATCCATCGGAAGGTTGAAGGAACCAAAGCGCATACCAGATACTAAGGCTGGTGAGCTTGCTTTCAGAGCGTCAGGACCTAAAGCATGGAATGGACTGCCACATGATTTAAGAATGATCACAGACTCGACAGAATTTGGAGTAAAACTTAAAACTCGCACTTTCAAACAGTCATGTCCATAAAGTCACAAACCTTTCACCTTCAGAGCCTGCGAAATTGAAATTAACTAAATGTGTAATAAATTTAAGCAACTATTTTTTTATACCTATTTCATAAAAAATCTCCAGTCCTAAAGAATTCTAAATTCTTCAATCTTTAAAAATAAATATCAACTCTACTTTTTCCACTAATCTTCTAATAGTAATGAAGGGTAAAATAGCAAATGTATGATCATGCAATTTCCCATGTTTTTTATTATAGTGTCCTACGCGTGCAAAGTCGTGTCTTCTCTAAGCATGTACTTTTTAATAAAAACTTGTTTATCGGAAGTGACCTGCCGGGCAAGTATGTTTTGTGTATCTCTTTGTAAATAATAATAAAATTAGATCAACCTAGAAATTCATAATAAGTTGTACAGGGCCTAGGAATTGATAATAAGTTGTATTTTTATTTGTACATAGGTTGTGATTTTTCACAAAAACAAATTAAGTATCCAATTATTAATACGCATGCAAAAAATGAAGGTGACCTGTGCTTTCTGATTTCACAGAGCATTTCCATACAAATTATATGTAGGTATAGTCTAATTTTAAAATGGCAAATGTTTAAAAAAAGAAGAAACATTAATTTTCACTAATTATATTTTTTTAGGTTCTGACTGATAATAAAATTGGTCGATTAAGAGGCTGGTATTCGATTTTCTACCGATTTCTTGCAAACCTCCCTTAAACATTTGAAGTTTTTAAGCTCTTAAAAAAATATATGTTATTCTTGAAGATAATATCTAGACATTAGTCGCGCCCAAACGCAAATTATATAAAATTCCCTCGATAGAAAAAAATCGCAAAGTATGCTCCAAAAGTTATTATAAACACCTTTGTTTCAGTTATTTTACAAGTTATATGTATGAAAAAATTCACAGCGTTTCTTTAAATGCTGTTTAAGACAATTATCGCGAGATTTTTGCTCTATTTTAAACGAGTCGTGTTTTAATAAAGATTTTCATGATTTTTGCATCGATTTTATCGTTGTAAATGTTAGCGCGCTCTTTTAACATTCGTAATTTCATATCTCTCCGTCTTCTTCTTTTTGGGGCCGTAAACGGAGACTTAATCCACATCTGTAAACTCTAAAATAAGCAATATAAAATTGCACATTTAACATCAGGAATAAAATAATGTATGACGTTTTGCTTATTTATTTTTATATTTAACTAACTTTTACCCACGGCTTCGCTCGCATGGTATTGGGGGAAATTACTGTATAAATAATTTTCTAAAATGAAAGGTTTTTTCCGGGATAAAAAGGTGCATATGTCATTTCCCAGTCCTCCAATTATCTCCGTTTAAAAAAATCACGTTGATCGGTCGTTCCATTTATCTTATTATAGCGAGTTAGCGGTATGCTTTGCTATGCCATTGAATAAAGAAATTGTTTCTCCCTGCGTGTCCTTTTCTATTCGTCCCGTTTCCCTTCCGCCTCCCCCTCCTTTCCCGCATCCCCTTCCCCTCTCACGTTCCCACTCCGCCTCCTCCACCTTCCCTCTCCCCCCTCCCACGAACCCGCTACCCGAGTTTCCCTCCCCCCGAGTTCCCCTCCCTCTGAGTTCCCCCTCCACCGAGTTCCCTCCCCCCTCCCAAATTCCATTCATTTAGTCCCGGTACATTCAGTTTTCAAAGAGCTAGCGTGCCACCTACCACAATTTTTTTATACAAATTTCATAATGCCAGAGCTCACCAGTAGTTTTATACAAACTTTGTCCTGACAATAACGAACACAAAAAAAAAAATCCTATTTGGTGCAGTCATTCGGAAGATATTGCGGTTAAAATACATTTCGGCCATTCGTTTTTTTTTATAGATAGATTTAAAGATAGGACATGCGGGAAGAGAATAAAAAAATGATAAGTAGAAACTATTTATAGACGACCTCGTGAACTCATGCAAAATATAATAAATTGGGTAACTGGACATTTCAACAAAGTCACTCCTTTGAAAGGTCATTAAAAATGATCAAAAAAACTAGGGTACGTTGGGTTCGGTTATGGGCTTTTTTTAACCACCTTTAATGACTTTTCAAAGAGTGTTGAAATGTCACTTTGTTGAGTTGTCACAGAACCAATAAATTACAGGGTAGTTGGGTACATTATGTCCGCAAGAATGATGATTTTATGGTAATGAGACTTTTATCAATGATTCTTCTTCAGACCATTATCAGTTAGAATATAAATTTTAATCAAAAACGTGACATAGAGCCTGTGAAAACTCCTGTCGAAGTTCGAACCCAAGCCTTACATTTCGCCCGATAAGAATGATTTACTTTCAACAAATACAACTTTTTGTAGATTTTTTCAAAGATTTCTTTTCAACAGATAATTTTCACTACATAAGAATCCAAGATTTCAGTCTGTTGGGAAACGGCTTTTAAAATTTGACCCCAAGTGGGTTTTGATACTTGATCGAAGGTTTTGACAATTTGTTGTGTCTAGAATAAGATCTCCCATAAAAAAAACCGTTCGTCGCCTTAGTGATAGCAAACGGTGTAGCACCAATGAGATACGTTTTGCGTAGATGACTTAGTAAATCGAAGTACGCAGTAAGTACATATACTTGGATTTCTTTTCATTGCTAACTACAATATTTATTTTATGTCGATCGCGAAAATTAGAAGCGCTGTAAAGGACCAATTTAAAATTTTTCAGGAGAACGAAAATAAAGTTTTTTATAAAACTATGAAAATAAAAAAAAAAATCATAGTATCTCATTATTATAAAAACATTGAATAGATCTTTCAGAATACTTACCATTTTTTGTAAATTTCTTTCTTTAATAAGAGTATTTTTAATTTTGCAAAAAAAAAATACAAGTGCAGTTCACACGCGGTAGAAATGAAACCTTCAGAAAACTAAAGTACACAAGAGTGGGGAGGCTACGAAGAACCGCACAAAGCGGAGACCGATTATTCTATCTCATTCTCTTGGAAGCTAAATCCCATAGATGTACGTGTGTCTCTTATTAGTGTCGCTTCTTAGTTTCATTGAGTTTCAAATCACAACGGTGCTAAAGAAGTTTTCACTTCAAAAATCCTCTTAAAATGCACGTCGTAAAAGATGCACTTATTTTCCTCGAAATATTTTGACAACGCAGATCGACAGAAAAATAACGGTGATAACGACATGTTTAACTAATTTTTGAATTTATTATCGTTTAAAGTTTACAGCATTTCAAATTTCCGTAAGCGATGTATTGGTTATCAAAAGATATCCGCGACGCACGTTGGGCCGATGTAAAACTCCGTGCGTACATTATAAAAAAATAATACCTATTATTTTTTTTAAATTCTTTCCCAAAAAGATCAGATTTTTCTATTATTTTGTAGCTTGATTATTTAAAATACTGATTAATAGAGTGAAAATAAAATAGCTAATCATTATTCCATAATAATTGCACTATTCATTTCTAATTAGGAATGCAATAAATAAAAAAAGCAGTCAATAATGCATTGCGTAACTTCTGATAAAAATTACTCGCACGGTAATTATTGAATTGTTTGAAGTTTTATTTAGCCATGTTTCTGCGTTAATTATTGTAAACGTGCAGCACGCAAACTTGTCCTCTTTTTATCCTCAACCATTACTTTTACAGACATTATTTTTATTGAGAGGAAAAGGTAGTTAAACCTAGTTGTACATAGGTATCTACAACAAATGAGTGCCCATCGTCCTTGTGTTTAATTACATATAGATTGTAAGAAGACGAAGATAACAAAATAATGACAAGATTAATTACGATTGTTCTTTTAAGATGCCTTTGAAAGCCAGAAAGATAAGCAAAATATCCCTGCATTTGCATTATTAGGATAAATTACAATTCTTAGCTGAGATTTGATCATTTTTCCTTTTTTCTGCCTGTATAAAATTATTTATAACATTATGACCCCTCAGGTTAAAACGGGTTTCGATAGTCAATAAACTCATGCATTCCTACCCACTACTAATATGTTTTTTAACCGCGTAAAAGCTTTTTGAATCTAACATGTTTTAACCCATCTTCTGTCAGCGAGAAAACCAAAAACAATTATTAATCTTCCAGCAAAAAAAAACGAAAATTAATTCACCTATAAAAAATTACCTTTAATCAATTCTTTGATCAATTGCTTTTATATATCAAATTTATTGGTGAGGCTTCCCGAATATATATTATTAAAATCTCGAATGCATCGTGGAGTTGCAATAAAATTTTTCAAAAATCTTTCACTCCGTCGATGATCTATATTTTTTTGTAGAGTGATGTATTTTTTGCATTTTGTATTTTTGAATAGGGATTTTGCCCATTTTATCCCCCCAACAATAAGAGTAGGAAACAATATATTTTTTGATGCCAAAAAAAATTCAACCCCTTCGCACAGGAAAATGACATATTTAATGTAGATGTAGAGAAATCCCATCAGTACGCAATTAGAGTAGGTTATGGTTATGAATGTCCGGACGCCATAAACATGTTTTTACGCTTTTTTTTTATTTTATTTATTTCTATTCTTTAACATACATACATATTACAGATAATTACATTGGTATACATAGATATCAAGTTAAGTAATAAGGAAAAAAAAAAAATTAATGATCCGTAAATGTATATAGGTAAGTACCTAGTAGTATTTTGTGAACACCTCACTAGGCGAACCTGTGCTGAGGTGTTCCCATATTTTGGAATAATTGAGATTCTGACGACAAAAGTAGAAACACCGTATCCTCCTTGATATTGTCAAGGAGGAGCTGTGGGTCGACCCATGGCGGCAGTATCGTATACATAAAATAAAAGATTAGTTGCAGTTTGGATCTATACATACAATTATACAAGCATCTAGTTTATGTACAAGATAGATAGTAGTTTTGATAAATAGTTTGGTAAATTATTCTAGGGACCACACGCCAATGGAATGAATAATATTGTGATTTTAATGTTTTGTCTTAAAAATTTAAACGCTATTGAATAAAAATGCTAGAGATCCCTCAAATGTTATCCAGCTGCAACGATTTTCTATTATTATTATTACTAATGTATATTGTAATATCTGTAAAAAAATTCACATATTTTACAGAATGATTATTGGTCATGTTAATTCCGGGCGTTGATTTTCCCCACATTTCTCTACATGGAAACATGGACACTTAGAGTCAGCGAAAGAAAGCGGATAGACACCCTCAAAATCTGGTGCTGCAGAAAAATGCTCAGGATTCCATGGACAGCCAGACGCACAAATGTGTCAATTCTGGAAAAGTATAAGTATTAGTATCTATTAATTTAACAACTGTCATTTTTCACCATTAAACAACGCTAGCTTTTGCGACTTTTAAAGAAAATTGTCACCTATAAAAGTGTTGTTTGTAAAACTTCTTTACGCACGCTTGACTTGGGGATTAAGCTGGTGAATGCGTGACGAGAGAATTACGAAAAGTGTGATCGGGTGAGGCGAACGGAATTTGAGAGGGAGATATAAGTTAGTGAGTTTTACTTCAGTCGTATGGTCTAAAGCACACTCGTTTTTTTTTAAATCTTTTAGTTTTAAAATTCTATCGTCGCGTTATTTCTTTAAGCGCTGGCATTAATTTGCACCTTGATCGTCCTACTTAACACTTATATTTATTTGGGACTGAGAAAGGAAAATCTATGCTAATAATCCACAAGCTTTTCCAGAGACAATATCCTGAACATTACCCGTGAGATAGTATAAGCAAGAATAGGCTCTCAACTATCTGACTATAACGTAATTTAAGATACTTAGGAAACGTTGCTCGCCAAACTGAGGACTCCAACTTGGAGAAACTTATAGTCACTAGCAAAGTAGAAGGCAGAGGAAGGTCACCAATGCGCTGGAGTGACAAATATCAAGCTGGCACTGCCGTCCTGTACGTCGGTGTCCCCACCTCTCCACCCAACGCAGAACCACGAAGAGTAGAGGAGCCTTGTCCACCATGGAAATCGGAGTAGGGTTCACGATCCTCAGCAACGAGGAACCAACTTCAGAAGAATTATTCATAAATATCTTTTATCAGTGGAGCTCTTGAGCCTGATAAAGGAGCCACGATTTTGACTTCTATTAAATATACAATATTTATTTATTTTATTTTAGGGAAATCAACAGTTAACAATTTGATTAATTCATATATGTATAATTTAAATACCTATCTGAGAAACCAATTATAGATTTCCTAATTATACTATTATATTATGTATCTATAACCTAAACAGTAATCTTACAACAATTAAAAGATATTACATTATTATAACAGGAGGAGATACATAATAAATCATTACATTTATGCAGTTTTGTACTCATTTAAAACATTTTTAATAGAGTTTTTATATTTATTATGTTGAACGCAGTACCTATATACATATATTCAAAATATGCAATATTTATGTTTTGTTAAAACATTTTTTAATGCATGTTCTTTTTTAAAAATTCTTTAATTTTATTTATTTGTTCTGATTACTTAAGTTTTTAGTTGTTTATGGCCTGGTAAATATGAAGGTTCTGCATTTGGGTTGTTTTAAAATTAGGTGTTGTAAGTTGTAAAATGATTTCAATTTCTCATAAGTTTGTGGTATTCCTGAATTTCTTTGATATTTTTTCTTTACATATTTTTTATAATAGAAGCTTGCTTAAATACCTACGTCTTTGACGTTATTTTGGTACTGGGAACATTTTAAAAGTTGATTTTGTTGAAAATGAACATTTTTAAGTATTACTTTTTTGATATTCTAAAACTCCTCTGGCTTTTGAGGATTGAACTTCATTTCACAAGGCATATAAAACCGTGAGTCGCCAAATGATGCAGTTTTTGACACCATTATAGAACCGTGTACCTTTCTAATACGTAGTAGACATCTTAATATTATCATCACCTATTCAAGTTGTACCTAATATAAAATAAATAAATATATAAGTATATACACATAGTTTGTGCACGCTCTCGTGTGGGGAAATCTTCATGAATCATCGAACAACTTTTATAGGTAGATATTGATGTCATCGAACTTATTCGAAACCTACCTGTTAAAAGTACCTACATACCAGACTTTATAATAATAAAAAAGAAACTGTGTTTCGAACAATGTTGATGGAAATAATAACACGTTTGAAAGGTTATTAGATTTATTCATGCAAATCATGCACATTGTATTCTTAATTTTTTTTATAATTGTTTTTATATTGACACGACAGATCAGATCACAATGATGAATTGGGTCTTCCGATTGCAAGCTCGATTGTGATTGATATGTTTTATTTTGCATCTATTGTATGTTGTCGATTTTTTTTTCTTCGTACAAAATTGCTCTCTAAAATATGGCACATGAAAATGATTTAGGTAGATCGAAACGAGAAAGTCAAGAGGTTTTTTTCAACATTAACTCTACTATGTTTGCGTGCAAAATGTTTGTATTTCAACAATTATATGTTTATTATTTCTAACTCTATCTAATATGAAAGCATATTTTGTCACCTTTCAAAAACATTTTTTTTAATGTGAATATCGCACAAGAGTCCCAACTGCTCCCGTCTGGAGCCAGTGAGATTATGGCATCCCCAATTGGGGTATGTTGTGAGGCTGAAGGTAGTGGGGATGGGAATGAAATGGGGAAGAACAAGGTGGGGAAGTACCTGGCTATTCAGATCTGGTCACCAAAAATGGCTAAAGCCATTTCAAGCAACGTTTCAATTCTGAATGGTGGTCTTACACCAAGGCGATACTGAGAATATTTTCTACTCTGGAACGTGCCGCAAATATACTATATATTACTTTAAATGAGTAAATTGTGAATAACACAAATTAATCAAATGAGATTTATTTGCCACGCCGGGATTCGATCCCGCGACCTTCGGATTGCGAGCCAAGAGCCTTACAAGAGTCACACACCGTCACAACCGTACATATGGATTAGTTCAGAAATATTCCATTTATTTGGATTTTATTGCAAATCGGAAATATTTTTACCCTCTGACAAAATATGGTCGAGACCTGAGGAGTTAATTTCTAGACCTCCATATTATTTTTAAACCTGCTCTGTTTAAAATAAATTTAAAAAAGGATTTTGATGAAATTATTACGGGTCAGTTTTGATCAGGTATATCAACACAAAACTTACTGATTTTTCATCAAAACGTATCGTTTTTATCGCGATAAATCCATTAATTATTTTTTCGCAGATATTTTCATAAATTTTCCAATCACAGAGTTCAAAACAGGAATATTCAAAAGTACAAAACAAACTTTCAAAATTTTTTTATCAGATAATCACTTGGAAAATCCATATGGAACCAATTTAGATAAAAACCAAATTATGTTTTTTTTTTTTTTTAATTTATAGCCAGCAATAAGCCATGTGCGGCGAAGTGGCTCGTTGCAATTAAAGACATAATTCATTTAACGATTAAATTATATGTAGGTATGACAAAGAAGGCAGTAATTTCTGAGGCATCTCATTAGAAAAGCAAATTGCACCATTCAACGCAGATTAGTTAATTGACTACTACGGTGGCTGCTGCGTGCTTCCATCGGCCGTGAGTTTACCAACATCAAAAGCAACGCTGTATTGAGATAAGATGAGATGAAATAAGATGGGATATGATGCTGCTCGCCTCTCGTAAGTGTTCATTGCTGTTCACCTGAGGACAACACTTGTCACGATGTTCCTCGATGACTTCACACCATTTAACAACAAAGTCTTACTTGCCAACCGACATATCCACGCGTTGACGTAATATCTAGAACTGTTGTGAGTGTTACATGTATAATACTTGGCGGCAATTGCCCTTGCCCACCTACCGAGACCTTTTGAACCCTCGGAACATCGCCTTGCACCGCATTAGAAGAGATGGATGTCACTCCTGGATACACTGACCCCCAGATTTCTAACTGTCCTTCATACCTTTTTCCTTCCCAGAACTTCCTATACTTTCTTTCCTGATAAGACTAAACACAGCATCCCCAAATATGACACGGGCCCTGGACCCCTAGCACGGTCGATCGATAAGGATTGTATCGATAACTTTCGGTAACTTCTCATCGTTCCCTAGGAAAACTGCAGATCGCTAAAACAAAAGTTGACGTCGAATATATTCCAATATATATTTATACTAAATCCATATGTTTACAGTAGACTTTATATTTCATAAAAAGTAACAAAACTCCATTAGTCACCATGAAACAGACAGCCGCCTAGTACGGTGATCTAATATATTTACCCTATGGAAATGTCTTAATTATGTTTTTTTTTTTTTTTTTTTAACTTTTATGAGTAAAAACTCTTATTATAATATTTAATTAAATGAAGACAATATTAGCGAAACTCAATCAAAATCTGAAGACAGAAAAAACAGAAAAAGATATTGGTTCCACTGGGACACGAACCCAGATACCTCAGCATTCATGGCCAACCGCTCTACCGATTGAGCTACGGAACCCATTTCCAATTCGATCACTTTTAACTGTATCATACTTCGACTAAGAACTACCAACACTATCTTCATTTTTCTTAACGCACATATGGAACCAATATCTTTTTCTGAATTTTTTTTTTAGATTTTGATTGAGTTTCGATAATATTGTCTTCATTTAATTAAATGTCTTAATTATGTATCATGTGTTTTATAAATAAATAAATAAATATTAAGAACACTTACGGCTGTTATTCCCAATCCTACTGATCAATTGTTGAGCCGAAATTATGGCTCAACACTCCTCAAATGCACAAATACCTATGCTCTTCCCAACGCAACTCTCCGACCAACAGGCGAATCGAGCGTTGTTACTAAACAAATCACTTCGGAGACTGAGATTAGTCAATCGAAAAGTTGGGAACAATGGCTGTAAGTCATTGTGAACTGTTATTTATTCGTTGGCGATCTGCAGTCATGCTATGAGAAGTTACCGAAAGTAATCGCTACAATCCGTATCGATCGACCGTGCTAGAGTTCCTGAGGGGAATTATTTCCCTCAGGGTCTCCTGTGTGGAGCTAATGTAAATGTATAAAGTTAAATTATTCAACTTCTTCCTATCGGTATGGACCAGTCTCACCTATTTAGTTAATGGCAGCCATTTAAAAGGTATAACATAAATTAACTTTAAAGTATTACACGCTGTTATAACAACGAGTTTTTTTTTCAATATCATTCCGTTATAACTCGTCAATATTGTAAAGGTGATATAATATTTTCTGATGCGTGACAGCGTAAGATATTATGCAAGAATGTCGCGTTGAGTAGGCGTAATGGGAAATTTGCGTGGCATTATTAGAGAATTACAAATTCATGATTTTCATTCTGTGCTTTTTGTGAAAGGTTCTCAGTGGAAAACCATTATTATTATTATTGTTTATTATTTCTTTTATGTATTTAATTATATTATTTATAAAAACTGTTTATGTAAACAAGTGTATAAAGAAGTTCTGCTAAGTATAACGACATAGCAGTTAATCGCTTGTAAAATAATAGAAATCAGTAAGGGTATATGTAATAAAATTAAAGCAATACGTTTTTTTTATCATAAATACCTACCCACCTACCTATCTACGAGTAGAAAAAATATTAATATATCATCTGTAAGTGATTTAACCACAGTTTGAAAATGTCTTGAGAAGGCGAAACAGCTGTTACGCGTAATACACGGTAGCAGGTTTAATAAATTAAATGATAATATTATTGAATATGTAAAAGAAATTAAAATTAAAATGAAGTTCTACAAAATAAACTCAAGGTGCAACACCACGAAGTAATACAAAATTATATGTTTTTGATTTGAAAATTTGTTCGCTTTGAAATACATCAGTACACATCTTAAACTTTGAAATAATCGAGTATTTTTTTGACAAGTATTTTTACAAGCTCAAAAAAATAAAGAATCAGGCCTGCAATGCTTGAATATTCAAAATCTCCTACTTACAAATCCCTCTTCGGTTACGGTTTTATTGTATAATGTGGAAAATGAAGTGCTTTAGAGAATGATCGAAACATTAAAATATTTATGCCCGAACTTCGCAATACAAAATAATACACGCTTTTTGGCGATTTTTTTTCTTCTGAATTACAACAATCATGAAACAGTATTAATAGGCTTGCGTCCGCGTGGTTGAATTTAAGAACCCGGCTTCGATTGCGCCATGTAAACATCCGTGTATGTAAAATTTCAAGCAAGGCTATCGTTGTAATTCGGTTTCGTTTTCAATAATTCGTCAAAAAATGACGCCACTTCGGTCAGCAGGTCGCATGGGGACGTTTCCCCCTAGATATAAGTACTACGAATTTATGAAGTTGAGTATATCTTCGGAAAGATTGGCGGTAATACTTGTGATACTTATTTTTGAATAATAGTATCAAGCGGCTACTCATTACATATGACGTCATTGCCTGTCTCGGTGACTAGCTATCACTGGATGACAGTGGATCCGAGGAACGGGCTATTTTTGGAACCAGTTCCTGTTGGATTTATAAAATGGTCACCAAAACTAACTGGGCCAAGACAAATCAAAAGCCGCCCGCAGGGCATAGCAGCAAAAACCTGCGGAGCGGGTTTTTAACTGCTAGTAAATATCATTATCAGTTTAGCGGTCTATGTTCCTTAAGATAAAATTTTCGCGTTCGTAACCTGTGGATGCAATGGAGGTACATGATGTATACATGCACACTTAATATGCACGTTGGTTCTAATAGCAGGAAATTAATTAGATGTTGATTGTTTTAACTTGCTTAATTTCACAGATTTACAGATACGTATAATGAAGCTACCCACTTATTCCATACCTACTATTTTTCTCAATAATATATACTTTTACTTACCAACAAAGATATTGAAAAACAATATCTTTGCTTACGACTTTTCTAACATTCTGCCAGTTATATGTGAAAGTGAACACTAGAAGTTTGCAACTATTCGATGTTTATGAATATTTTTTTATTACACACAAAGCACAATATTATTCGTAAGTAGGTGCCTATACAAAATAAGAGTAATTTAGAGGTGTCCAGTTGAGTGACTTTTTAACGTATTTAAAGAAATTATTTCTCCCTGCGTGTCTTTTCCCATTCGTCCCGTTACCTTTTCCCCTATCCTTCCCCTCCCATATACCCTTCCCCTCGTGTATTGCCCCTCCATCTTCCCTGCCTTCCCTCTTCATTCTCCCGCGAACCCCCCTCCCGCGATACTCCCCCATCACTTGTGTTCAATATATTCATTCCCATATTCAGATTTCCAAACAGCTCGCGTGCCACCTATTACATTTTTTTTTACAAATTTTCATTTTTCATATATTACAAACATTCATCTTTGTATATTATAAGAACAATCAATCAAATTTGGTACCTAAAATAGGTAAATTTAAAATAAAAATAGATAATTTTTGATTAGATTCAAAGTAGATATTTGATTTTGGTTAGTACCTACCATAGTTGAGTACTTCGATAAATTCATTAATTTAAAGAGTTTATTAGAAAATTGAATTTTGATTCAACAATCGATGGTTTGCAAAATCTCATTCTAAAATTGTGACATTTTTTACAGTTTCGTAAGAGTGTTTGTAATTATAAAAAACTTTTCGGATGTATTGTTATGTGGTTGTAATAATCCAGAAACCTTCACTAGGGTGGAAAGAAGATATTTTGAAAGTTTAAAACATTTCCTATGCTTAATATAGCAATGCATAGACAACCCACATATATACATATTTATAAGCAAGCATATTTTGATTTATGTATATATATCTACAGATAGATATTCACCGGATCACCCAGTAAGAACCTGAAGCAACGGATAGCTTGATCATTAGGCATGAAATTAATGTGTTGGACAGTTGGACAGTTGGAGGCGAGGTATATGCATATGCAACTATCTAAACCCAACTATCCCGACATATCCACGAGCAGAGAGCAGAGACAAATAATCTGCAATTTCCATTGACGCACTAATGCTGAATTTCACGTCTGCAAATGCGGTTTGTTCCAGTTTGGTTCGTCGAGTTGGAGCCATTCTGATATGCTTTTTCTATAATTTTACAATTGATGGCCCTGTTAGTAAACGAACCTATTTAATATCTATGAAAAGCACGAAGTTGTAACGACATTGATTTATGAAATTTATGGAATGTATTTTATTAACATAAGAATTATTTACAATTGATTGCTTGGATTCATTCATAGGATCTTTAAGAACCTCAGGGGTATTCAATATTATAGAATGCCTACACTAAAATACTATAATAAACTTTATTTTAGATTTATAAAAAAATGTGACAAATAGTTTAGAAGATGTAGGGTGGGTAGCAGGGATGTGCCTCCGACTGCCTCGAGATATCTAATGAATCTTCATAATTTACACAATTTCTACAGAATGACGTGGCTACCTACGGTTTTGGGTACCACATTACGCCTATGGGTAGGTACCTATAGTGTAGCTCGCCCTCCAAAAAGCCTATAAAATTTGTCATTCATTTAGCGTTTCATCTGAAATATAATATACTTGTTCGCTATGTTTGGTGACTTAGCAGGGGTGTCCGAGTTCACGGTGTCAAGTTTTTACTGGTCTTGGTGGCAGATCATTCTGCCCACCGGCTGCATGGCAGGCCGGATCTGGAGAGAATGGTTAAGGGTGTCCCTTTGACCTCTCTAGCAGGACTCTCTCGGAAAATAGCCTTGCACCCCCAGATTCATACCCATCCCTCGTGCCTTTTTAGCTTCCCAGAACTTCCTCTCCTTCCTTTCCTAAAAAACCCTCCTCACAGCATTCCCAAGGGTGACATAGGCCTTGAGAGGAATTATTTTCCTTCGCCTCTTGTGTGGAGGTAATGTAAAAAAAAGTTGGTAGGAACCTAAATTAACCCCAATGGCTCAAAACCAGCAGATATAGTGGGTATCGGGGGGTAGAGTGCACTAACTTCAGGATGTTATTCTACGTGATTGTCTATGATATCAGTAAAAAAGATAAATAACTTTTTCAAAATTCTAACGTTTTAATGTAGTTTTTTTTTAGCAAACACGGTGAATTGTTTGTTCGGAAAAATTAATATTCTTCTAAGGAAAAAAAGTTATTTATCTTTTTTTACTTCTACCATCATGTAGAATCAACTCTCGAAGATAGCGCACTTTACCCCCAGACACCCTGTAGACATAAGATACGGTAAATAAATAATTACCTACTATTAATAATATCGGGAGGAGGGAGGAGTACCTATGGATTACAAATCTCTTGCTCGATATCTGAGTAAATTATTCAAAACAAAAATATAGGTTAGTAGTAAGTACCTACTACCAAACCAAAAGTAAAAGATGTCATACCGAATTATTGTTATTGTAAACACGACTGTGAAATGATTTATGATATTTTTTCTTCACTATTTAATTATTCTTCCTTTGATGACTATTAAATCTGCGTTGATCGTGACTCGTGACTGACCTACGACTAATGACTGACTTTTGAGCTCGCTAAACCTGTTGACTCCAAAGGGAATACTCGTAATATATGGTCCTTGGGTAAAAATGACTAACTCTTTGTATACAAATAAACATTGGTGACTAGTTACGCCTTATTTAACCAAAAGATTTTCTTGTTTTCATGAATATCTGTTCATACGAAATACCTGCAATTACGACAATTTATCTCTTTTAAGGTTCATCTTCTGAAGGTCAGCCATCTTTTAGTTTTCTTGTGTAGAATATCGTCATCGATTTCAAATCAATGTGTTAAGGATGATTTCATCGCATAAGGTGCATACTAAATTATAAAGGATACAGAAGCGCAGCGACAAACTCCCAGGCCCCTGGGCAAGTCTATAAATAGCGCATATTCCGAAAATGCCATGAGAATAAATACTTATTTTCAAGTTCTCTAAATTAAACTTTTACTTTGTATAAGAATAGCGATAATAATAATTTATTTATTTGTTTATTAAGACATACACAGTACATTATAATACAAGTTATAGGATGTTTAATTTTTACATGGTTATGTACCTATTACATAAGTCATAGAATGTCATATGGTAGTTACGCCTAACATATGTAATATAATAATAACAATAATATGAAATAACGCCTTGACAACAAGACATGCTTTTATCGATACCTAATATAGTGAAGCAAGGGAGTAACTACAGTATTCACATGTGAGGAGGGGGTTCAACCCTTAAGAGGGGGGATACGATCCCGGGAAGGAGAAAAGGGTGGGAGGGGAGGGTGAAAATTTATTTGAAAGTATTTTGGGACCTCTACTTACCGCAACTCATTATTTACTTATTACGAATGACACTTTAAAAGCCCGGAAATTGGTAAATCTTAGGTTTTACTAGTAAATCTTAGGATTTACTGGAAATCTTAAGATTTACCTGAGTACGGGCTTTTACAGTAACATATTCATTGTTAAGGGAAAGTGCAAAAAATATTCTTGTATTTTCCCGGAATATAATGTATGAGTACTATCCTATTTTTTTCCTACACAATAATGAGGCCGACCGGTGGAGCTTGAACCCCCCCCCCCAAATTTTGACTTAGTTCGCTAAGTAATTACAATATTTTTAACAGCCTAATATTAAAATAACAAAATCTTTTGAGCATTTTAATGTCCTGCGAGGGCCCTTTCGTTACAATAAGCAAACGTTACACCACTGAAATAATATCTATTTTATTTTCCTATTTCAATATCACAAAGTAAATATATATATTATTAGTCTTTACTTTTAACAGTATTTTTGATTTTCTTCTTTCATTTTTTAGAATAAAATTGTGATTAGTACAAAGTAAAGAGTAAATATTGAATTAAATCGTACAATAATGCTTATTTACTTAAGGTAGACTGCAAACTAGAAGAATCAATATCTACGACAAAATGAAGTTCAGAGATTCACGGACACGTCATTCTTAGACTTGCATAGATTGCACACATTATTTACAATTTACATACATAGTAAGTATTGTATTTATTATAACAATGATATATTCATAGTAACGTGTGTGGGTTCATACCCCAGTTATTGGTTTCCGACATTTGTGATATTTACCTGAGATAAATAGGTACATAAAACAAAAAAAAAAGTTAGTGCCTAGTTGTTTTTTAAGGTGTAAAAAAGCTAAAATGTTGTACTGTTTATTCAGACTGAATAAGTAATATAAGGTTAACCCCTCAAGCTATTTCTTCGCTTTTCGGAACAATTCATATAGGTCTTATAGAAATCGTTGTGTCACCATTACGATCATAGTGGTAAATGTGATATAAAAGGTGTTAGAAAGAGAAGATCACTTTTTATATTAAAATCTAAAAGTAAATCACAAAAGAAGTAAAATGTACACCTATTTAGGAATTTTTTATGAATTATTTTTACACGGAACGACAAAAAAGTGAGGTGACAATGACGTTTTTGAGTACATTTGTCTAATAAAATATGTATTTTTTTAGAAAAAAGATAATGTGAGCAATTTTTATATTTGAAAAAATATATATGTACTTATTTATTTCGAATTACACAAATTGAAAGCTTATTTTGTCACCTTTCAAAAACAATTTTTAATTTTCAGAAATATTCCTATTATTTGGATTTTATTGCAAAATAGGGTCCAGGCAAAATATGGTCCAGGCCTGAGAGATTAATGTAAAAATATATCGCCATTTAATAATAATGAAATTGAAATGAAACATTTCCACTTTGAGTAGGTATACTAAATGTGGATACATTAATAATTAGACAAGTAGCAATAATTAATTTCATACCTGTTTGTAGTGGAAATAAATGCATGTGCTCCTTTATTGGCGCCTTCATAAGTTCGTTTATAAAACGACATTATTTAGCTTTCAGCATTGACATTGGCAAATACTCGTAATTCACAATATCCGCTAGTTAAACTTTATAATATTTCCCCGGTTTTAATTAATCCCCGGAAAAGATTATCGGATTAAAATTACATATTCAATGATGAATTAAAATATTAATTAATAATATTTCCCAGCATTTTAGACTCCGATCGTGAAGCCATGCTAATGAGGAAAAGGTGTTAATTTCTATGATAAAGTTATCGTTTTATAAAGCCCTTTTCAATTTTTTTTAATAGTTTTATCCGTGATATTAATTTTGCCAACTGGAGGTATTTTTTAAAATTTATTTATTTAACGCCCATAGGGTTTTTACATGTTTGGTAGTACAATTAATTCATGACAGATGATAAAGAAATTATAAAAATAAAATAAGATAAAAACTGCACACAAGTTACAAAAATACAGCGATTTGATAGGTTTACAAAAATACAGATAGGTATGTTTAGGAATAGTTTTGGAATAAGTTTTTTACAAGATCCACAAAATTCGGCTAGTTGATGTTAACTAAGTCAATATCACCTAAGTACTGATTTCCCATAGTGTGAAATCGTTGTATCGGAGAGTGGGCAATGTAGTTCCGCTTATGAATGCTAAAGTAGAATAGTGAATTTTTTCGCGGTTACTGTCGGTATTCGTAAGGTTATGAGTTGCGTGAGTTCGCAACAGTCGAATTTAGAGTTAAGTATTTTGAATAAAAATGTTATTTTACGTCTGTCTTCTAGTATGTCTATTTTAAGAATATTAAGTAATGGATTATTTTTTAAGTCTTCTAGTGGGATGCTTAATTTAAAATTAATATATAATCAAAGTGACAATAGGTTTGAACGATGTCGATGTTTTTAATAGAAATTAGTGCAATTTTGGGTGCATTCTTCATTTTGATTAACGTTCTCTAAATCATCCTCTTTCATGGCGAAGTGTTTAATACTTTTTGGTTTCGGACGGTGAACCCTATAATTTGGGCTAGCCTTCCTCTAGCGGCAGGTAAACTTCTGAGAAATGGGCGTTTTGCAAACATATGGAAGATGAAGATAGTTCGACAGGATAAATTTGATCTTTTTTTTTATAAATCTTCGCAAGGAACACCTACGTACCATTAAAATATTGGCTAGAAGACGGCAGGTGTTTGATTACAAATAACATGGTTCATATCGCGTTCCAAAAGCTAATTAAAATTCTTTAAAATATTTGAACGTGAATCTTTAAGATGAAGCCATACTAAATAATGCAAAATCATACAAAATCGGATTTTTTAGTTTTGAAAACTTGACCGCTTAGAAGTATTATAGATTCTTCAATTAAATACTGCGTGTAGAACATACCTTGGCCCTTAAAAATATCGGTCATTTTTTAAAATAAATCTTTTATAAGCTTAGAAAAAAATAAAGTATTAGGTCTATAAAAAACATTTTTAACTGAAAACTCTCCTACTTATAAACACTTTTTCGGATATGGTTTTATTGCATAATGTGGCAAATTCAGTTTCTTATATAATTATCGCGAAAAAAAATGATATTTATGCCCGAACCTCACAAAATAAAATATAATATGCATTTTCGCGTTGGTATTTTTGACATCACGGTGACAATACGACAATCGACGAATTTGTTATATCAAAATGAACCTTATACCGTCCACCGAAGAACGACTGGCAGCCGCCCCGATTTTCTGTCATTACTCCTCCGAACGGAGCGGAGAGAAGACGTGTTATGCTCCGAGCCGCTTATTTTGGTGAAATCAATTTAAAAATTCCGTTTTATTACAACAAGGAATTAATGTTTTTTACAGGCCTTTACGAAATCAACATGTAAAAAAAAATCTCAAATATCTTTTCCAACCTTTCCAAAAGCTTTTTCTCAAGTATTTTTAAACTCCTCCCATAAAAGGACGTGAATTCCGATTTCGATTTTTTCCTGTACTAGTGGATCGCCTTAAAGTGTATCTTCCGTCATTTGAGTCACGTTTTATAAAAAAATAAGTGTAAGGATGAAAGACAAAATGGACATTAAAAGTATGTTTTTCTTTACCAATTTAAAAAAAAATAAAGTACGTTTCGTTATAAATATAATATGACAATCTAGGCAACGACACGACGCGTCGTGTCGTTGCGTCACAAATTTAAATCGAATAAGCATAAAATTTTTAAAATGTAATTTTTTATTTTATTTTTTTATCTGGAACACTAACGCCTTTCTGTTTTTATATAATTTAACGTATACTATAAGACATAAATTATGATGTAAGAAATCAGAATTGTGAAAGGAATAAAGAGGCCTTATCAGCATGTAAAATAGCAAATAATGGTAAACAGAAGTTAAGAGTACGTGTAAATAACAAAGCAAAATGAGTCCTGTTTTGGTAATAAAATATTGGAATGCTAAAAATATTACAAATTAAAATATATCTATTATTAGAAATAAAAATATACGAATAACTAACTTAAGATGAAGATGAGGTTATAAAGACGCTTACATAAATTTTTAAAAAATATACCAGATAAATTCTTAGTTGGATATAAGAAATAAATTTGTTATAGATAATTTCAGTTCTACTTATATTATAATAATATACGAGTATGTTAGGTTTGTGTCCTGTGATCTATCTTGATTCACTACAAAATACTGTACTATTACGTACCAGCAGAGGTAAGAGGGAACTTGTAACTTAAAATTCCAGCAGAAAGTATTTATGAAGCTGGTGCCTACCTACATTTAAAATTATAAATAAATTGCATTAAAAACATTGATGTATTAGAAATAAGAGTAGGTACGTAATATCAAAAAATAAAAGTGCGTTCTATTATACTTGGGTACTAATCTGTTTCTTCTACAATGTAATTATTTAAAATAATATTATTTCCATACTTAATACATTTTTTTAAAAATATTTTTTTACTTTTACTATGTAGGTACTATTATAATTCTTAATAATTTCTTGCGTACTAATCTGTGAACATAAAACAAAATATTATAAAAGAAACTTAACTCGTTTATATTATATGGACCAATAAATGCACACTGTTTTTTTTACAATATGATTCCTAAATAAACTTTAATATAAAAAGTAAATAAATACTGACTACTACAAAACACAAATTCTTTTGCGTTTTTGTTAATTTTATGTAGATCATAAAACAACATCACATAGTAAAAATTACTAATTCTTTTAATTATTAATGGAAAAAAAAGTCTTATAGCACGAAATAAAAACTAACATGTGGTCCTACGTATGTTCTTCGGTTTTATCAAAAGTCAAAAAGATCTAATCGATTAAATTTAAAATAAATGCCAATGAAAGATGCATCTCGTCTTGCTACCGTAAGCTTTTTTGTATTCTATGAGTTTGTATTACCCGGTACAGAACATGTAAAGTGGGTTCAATACATTCTCTAATAGTCTGCAAACCGCTCTTTTGCATATTATTATTGGAGTTTACTGTAAATAATTGAAAACGTTTTTGAATTCCCAATTCAGAGCAAAATGCAAACAAGATTAGATTACCTAGCGCTAGCGACGGGGATTGATTAAACACAATTTTTTAAATCGGTTTTCTTCTGTATCTTCTACCAAGAATCGTGGAAGATGCTTAATTCATTGAGATTTGAGTCATGATTTCGAGAAGCATACGTGAGTACTATTTACCAAAAAAACATACACGATGTTTCCTCATAGAAACGTGTGGAAGAGCCGAGAGACGATTTTAGATTATTTCTCTATCATCTATTTAAGTAACTGATCAATGATGCGAACTTGGTCTACTCAGATTTTCTGGAGTTGATAGAAGATCGTTGAAGAATGATAGCTTTCGGGAAACAAAGATTATAAAATTATTGTCCTGAATAATTATAATTATTGATGGATAGGTATACAATTTGGACGTGGGTACCGCAGCCCGAGGAACCATACATTGTTTTATAACTATTCGTTGGCAACCTACACCGCTGTCTAGATCACCCCAATTGGCAAGCTACGTTTGGGGATTTAGCAGGGGTACCCAGATTCATGAGGTGAGTTTTGCTTGATGAACCGGATCGGGAGAGGTCGGTTGAGGCCGTTGAGGGTGACTCTGAGCTCTTGAGCCGGAGTCTCTGAACCTAATCAACGTCTTGCACTGCTGTGGTAGGGATGGATTCATTCGCCATTTTTGGACACACTGACCCCCGGATTCCTATCTACCTCTCATACCCTTTTCCTTCCCAGAACTTCCCCTCCTTAAAAAAATCATCCACCCTGAGGGAAATTATTTTCCTCCGGGCCTCCTGTGTGGAGTTCATGTATTGTTTGGGCTATTCCGTCTTTACTAATAACTTGCAGCATCTTTTTATTGTGTGTGGTAATAGCACATATTTATTTTTCAACAAATCATTATTTATACATGCATAGGTAGATAATATTGACTCGAACAATAGAAAAAATACATGTTTCTGAGTTTAATAACAGATAGTAATCGATGTGTGTTGTAAATCGAACCTATAATAACAATAATTAAAACCATAAAGCCATTCAACTACTTATTCTTACTAAGCCAGCTCCACCATTTTTTATGTGGCGTAGGTAAATTAGACATAAAAAAATATGTGCAAATGCGTGACTTTTAACAGTCGCCGTGTTCACACATGGAGAGCTATTCGACACAGACTTGCCTTGGCTCTATTGTTTGGATTATAAAAACACGAATTCGTCAGAAGATAATAAGTAATAACATCCCGTAAACTTCCTGCAACTTGTGATTACCCCCACCAGCGTCGCCCTAGTAGATTCCCGTGCAGTGCCGCCAAGGATTCGAAGACAGTGCCGAGCTTTTGGTCCAAGACCACTTGCTGCTGAACGATAACACCACGAGCAATCAGTTGCCATCGAAGCCTTATTAGGGGCGGACGTTTACAAGAGACTCATCTCCCGGTAGTGTAATTATTTGCAAGTAAACCAGCAATTTTTAAATATGTCTTTCAAATCGTTTGTGAGACTCGCCATTGTTGTCTGTACAGTTGCAGTTACAGACATGGTTCACGCAAAGGCGTTTCAAGATATTCCAGGATTTGGAAGAAATCTTATCATCAGAAATCTGCCACCGATTCCAGAATTCCAGAGCAACTTGTACGAAGTTTATATGGAACCTTTATTATATGTGAGTATTTTATTTTTTTAACCACATGTAAAATTTTAAAATACGATAAGTGTGGCTAATACCTACTTAAATACTTGCCCCGTGCTTCAATAATAATCTGTAAATAGTTACATAACTCAAACAACTATAATTGCGTCTGTACATTTTTTTCGCAAATATTTGATAACCATGGACATGTTTGTTTATTATTATTATTTCTTATATCGTAGTAAAAAAAACTAACTAAAAAGTAACATGTTATTATTATGTAACTTGCTAGTTAACACAACGATTTTTATTGCATTATTTTTTTCAATAAAGTTATTTTATTTTGATGGCCTTATGAATTTTTTTTATTATTTGTCAAGTAAAGAGAAAATAAATTAAAAACTGAAGATCGAACCTAATATTGCTGGAAACTGGAAATGGGTTTTTCTTTGCATCTGGGGATGGAGACGCGCGAACAGGACATAAACCTGAAAATATTCTAACGGTTCCTCGTTGATTTCAAGATTTTAATTATGATCGTGAGCAATATTCGTGACTTTTTCAAGCAAATTATATATTAACCCCTCAGGCCTCGACCATATTCTGTCAGTAGGTCAGAATATTTCCGCTTTGCATTTAAATCCAAATAAATTGAATATTTGTGAACGTATCCGAAAACTAAAAACTTTTATTATTAAAAAAAAATTGTTATTAGAAATAACCATGTAATTTTTTAAATGTGTGTTTTTTTAATACAAAACTTTAAAAGTTTAACGTTATTTCTAACTAAAATTACCGGTAATGAAAAAAAAAACAGACATACTTTATTAAACAAATATATTATAAACGTTATCATCAGCACACTTTTATGTCGTTTCATGCAAAAAGACAATTTAAAAAAAAATCACTTCTTCTTGTTCGATGGCGCTACAGCCCATATCGAGCTTTGGCCTCCTGCAACAGTCGCCTCCAACTCCTCCTGTCCTCAGCGGCTGACTTCCAATTTCGTACCTGGAGAAGCTGTGCTGCATCCCCTTTTACCTCGTCTCCTCACCTCAGTCTGGGTCTTCCCACTTTTCGCTTTCCACCTGAGTGTCCAGTCAAAATTCTTTTTGGGACGCGTGTATCCGGCATTCTCTGTACAAGCCCAGCCCATCTCAGCCTGAGGAAAAAAATTCACAATGTTTCATAATTTTTATTAAAATTACGGTTGGAAACTTTAATTTCATAAAGGTGTACATTTTAATTCTCCTGTGGTACACTTTTAGATTTGAATACTTGGCGTGGTATTTTATCTTTCCATTGCCTTTTAGATCATATTTCTCACAAATGCTAAGAAGGGAGACAACCATTTTTATGAAACCTATGAGTTGTTGTATATGAGTTGTCCCAAAAAGCGAACAAATTAACCTAAGGGGTTAAGGCGCCGTAACTGGCCTCAAAAAGAAGAAGATAGAGAGAAATAAAATTACGGATGTTAGAGGAGCGCGATAACATTTACAGCGATAAAATCGATTGTGAAAATGTTTATTAAACACAACTCGTTTAAAATAGAGCAAATATCTCACGAGGGTTGTCTTAAACAGCAGTAAAAGAAACACTGTGAATTCATACATATAACTTGTAAAATAACTGAAACAAACGTGTTTATAATAATTTTTGCGATTTTTTCAATCGCGGGAATTTTACGTAATTTGCATTTCGGCGAGGGGAATGTCTAGATATTATGTTAAAAAATAACATATTTTTTTAAGAGCTTTAAAACAGTGTTTAAGGAAGATATGTAAGAAATCAGTAGAAATTCGGGTTGCAGAGTTTGTTAAACTATTTACTGGTAAATTACCCAGTACCTACGTGATATGAACATTTAAAAAACCAAGCTCTGTACTTAAATTAATTAATTAATTTAAACCTGATTATATCACGAAACACGCTTTTTATAAGCTCTCCACGAATAAATAGAGATATTAATTATGGGCTGTTTTTTGCGAAAGCATAATAATAAAAAACTAATTAAATAATGTAATTCATAACGCACAGATTTGTTATGCAAACAAGGATTCAGGCTGTTACGGGCGTCGCGCGTCGAGGAGAAATATTATGTTGATAAAAACGAAGCTTTTATAAAGCCTTACAGATATGAAGATTAGTTGTGATTAATTCAACCTGGAAGTGGGTATTGATTATCCTTGAGAAGGCCAAGGCAACACATACCGAATTGACCTCAGTGTATCGTAGATTGAATTAAGATGATCATATAGTGTAGATTGTGGATGATGTTACCGTCTGTATTCTATCACGATTTCAGGTTAAAAAAACTTTATATTACCCTGCGCCGATTACGTAATGAATTAATATCGAGAACTTAAGGTTGATGGCCGAACAGATATTTTATTTTTTGGAATATTATTGATGATTATTACCAGCATGTGCGATCACAAAAAAATATTCATATATGTTACCAATTTATCATTAAAATCCTTTTCAAACCGATACTTTGTATAGAACCATATTCGATTTCGTTGAAATTGTACCAACGACTGCACCCGTAATTTGCACCGCAATATGCTCCCTGCATACCCTCAATTAGAGTCGGTTAAATCTGGTCCACCAGTTTTTCAATTCGCCGAAATAAATTGAGCCCTTAACAGGAAAACCCTTGTATCAAACAGAAAATTTAAATAATTGATCCAGGAAAAATAAATTTTGGTTGTATGCAAAATGTAGTATACGCAGTAGATGTTTGCGTTCAAAGTGACCGAATTAGAAATGGGTTCCATAGCTCAGTTGGTAGAGCACTTGACATGTAAGTAAAGGGCCCTGGGTTCGAGTCCCAGTGGAACCAATATCTTTTTCTGATTTTTCTGTCTCCGGATTTTCGATTAAGTTTCGCTAATATTGTCTTAATTTAATTAAAAATTGTGTTTAAATTTAAATTTAAACAATATTTCGAAGTAGGGCATAATAATATTGATGACGTTTATTTATTATTATAAACTGGCAAATTACAGTTCCATAATCTTTAATACTTGAGAAACATTATTTTAATTAAATTGCCTTCTTCAATTATTGATGTATTTATCTATTTTTATGTGATAATAAATGTTTTAATATGTTGCTAAAATATCTAAAAATAAAATAAAGTTTAAGCTTTTAAGAACTTCATTTTTATTGCAGATCGGCGTTTAGAATTTTAATTCATATCAGCCAATTTTTAGAATTGTTATTAGCTGTCCATTTGAGAACGTTTGCACGGCCCGTTTTGGCCCGTTTCATACAAATCTTGTTTTTGAATTTGGATGAGATCAAAATATTAACTGAAAAATTATTTTAGTAGTCAAAAGGAATATCAAATATCTTACTCGCATAAATTACTCACAAATAATTGCCTCTAAAATCATAAACATTAAAATCTTTAATGGCCTATATCTTATAAAAAAGCAGAAATAAATAAAGTAGCTCGTATCCATACTATATATTTTATTTACCTTCTGATTGAAAAAAGAATTTTTCAGTTTGGTTGGGTGTTTTCTTCTCAAATCCAAAATGAAGATTTGTATGAAACGGTCCGAAACGGGCTGCGCAAACGGTGCCTAAATAATAACGCGAATTGTTGAATAAGTCTCTATTTGTCATTCTTTTGTCCACTTTACAAAGCCTGCATTCAAATGCTACATAAATGGCACTGAATGGATTATCATTACTTTTAAATAATGATTGATTTACGTGTTTTGAAGATTTTGAATTTGTTAAAACGATTATTGAAGTTATAAGAGTAATCGAATACATTTGAACCTGTAATACGAACACGCTAACGAATAATATTATTGCAAACTAGTTACTTTGTGGCTACACACCAACAGGTTACAGGCAACAGATCAAAGGAGTGGAAAATCGGGATGAATATCATTAAATCGATAATTACCGATTATTTCCATTGATGCAAAAAAGGGTATGAAGAAATATTCGAATAATCGTTGGCCGTAGGTTTGGATAGGTGTGCGGCATAGCCAAATAAGGAACTCCAGTGAAAAATATTATGGCTTTAAAAAAATATGTTGATGTAGACCAATAAACGCTGATTTTGAATATATAAGTTTTATTTAATAATATTAAACATACAGTTTTTAAAAAAATATTAAAAAGTGCATTTTTAATATTCTAGTTAAAACACAGCGTCAAGTTGGTATGCTGTGTAATGCTCTGTGGTGACGTCACGATGGTAATCACTGTACGTCATTTGTATGGGAATTTAGGTATGACACAAACGAATGTTCTATATATTTCTTATTTTTGAAGATGTCGTAAAAGCATAAACCTTTATAGAAACTAAATAGAATTGCCTTTTAGATTTTTGTATCTGACATATACGATCGTGTTTGAAAATTGCAGTATTTTAAGTTTCAAAATGAAAAAATTTAAAAAAAACAGCTGACTGTAAACATAATCTATTAAATGGTCGAAAAATTTAGGAAAATTCAAAATTTAAAAAATACAGTCCTCTTAATTTATGAATTTGGAATAAAACTGTCACTTCACTTTTTATCTCGTTCATACAATTAAAAAGGATAAAAAAATATTTTAATGATTCCGAAAAAATAACTGAAAAAATATGACATCTTGAATTCGGTGTTAATGCGCTGATTTCTGTATTTTGTATTTATTTACACATGCATTAGTCTTTTACATTATTAAATAATATTACTTTTAAGGAAGTTTTATTAAATTTACGCAGAAAAGTCATTAAAAAAAATTTTCAGACGTAACCTTAAACCTATCGTACAACGAAAATAAATCACCAACAAATCACTATTTAAAGGACTAAAACTGAAAAAAAGTAACGCAGCATTGGTACTTATGCTGAATTACACTAATATTATAGTGAATTGATCATTTAAACGAAAATTATCTTCAAAAACATAAAACTGCAAGTAAAATTCATCATGTCATTTTTGCGAAGCTTCTGATCTCGCCGTCGCCATAGACGCCATTGCGCCACACACCATAAATAGACCAATCAACGCGTTAATAATAAGCAAGATGGCCGGCGGCGCCTGCACAAATCTATGTGAGATTCAAGGAGATCAACATAAAAATCATAAAATACGTTTATCATTATTTAGTAGATGACGTGTTGATGACGTCACAAAATGCATCATAGATATGGTGTTTTTCGAGGGACCTTGAAAAATTAAAACTTTGAAAATTATTTTAACTATTAAAACTAACTCTAAAAAAAATAAAAATATGCAGTTATTTAAGTTAGAAGGTCATTATTCATAAAAAAATTTAAAAAAATTGGACTGGACTTCTCTTTTACTGAACTACAACGTAATTTTAAAATCATTACGTAATCTTTCTTAACTTGTACCTTTTGTACAAATTCGATAAACGAGAAGAGATACCTACCTACGTTCATTAAAGATATAATAAGTACCTACCCATTTAAAATAATATTGTTCAATGAATTTTAAAATCATCGCGTTTTACTGTAGAATGCGTGATTCATGGTTGACGCCATAAAACCACGAAAAAAACTGTTTTCGGAAATACTTAGTACCTACCGATTACCTATAATATAATTAATTGCCATGTTTATCAGTGGTTTTCATTTCCTCGTCGTGTCGCCTGCCCCGCTATTCTCCGAGATGATTTTGCTAGTCACAGCTAACAGCCATACATATCCAACAAGCTCTGACGTTTTGCTGTAACACAATATCTGAGAGGAAATCATTAATCCTAACTAACTAATGTAATAGTACCCAGGAAAGCAGCATGTTTTATAGGATATAGGTATACCTAGAACGTCTCACAGTGTGCAGTCGATGTTAATTATTCATCTTAAATAATATAATATTATAATGGTTTATTGCCGTATTGACGAGACGACCTTATCCGGATGATAATAAATTAGTCATGCCAAAATCGCATCTTTTTCGCGAACTCCTAAAATTGGTGCCAACGACCGCCCCGCCTACGCCGGTCCTAGTGATTAATTTTTACCTCATCTTTACAAACAGCTATACATTCTTTTATGGGCATTTCAGACATAACAGTACAAAGCATAAGATTCACATTTAAATCGGTATCCAAACACTTTGCGAGATTATGTTTTTTTGACACACTCGGCGGCAGGCTAACCCGTGACCTCATGAACGCGAGTCGAGTTCTCAACCGCTGCGTCATCCGAGACATCATTATAATACACTGTTAAATTGATTCACCTGCTATGAAAAAAATTGAATTATCCACTGCTCTCGAATGCATATTATCCATACAATAATACAGTCAGGAATTCATACCTACTAATCTCAATATTAATATTTAACGTGTAAAACATTCAATATTTATTACATTATACGATAACTTTGTCCGCCTGTCATTTCAGTAAGTCTATTAAGAAGAGTAACATCTCTATTTTCGAGCTATTCAATCAATCGGTCAGATGGACGTACATGATGTCTTACACTGATTGACTGTAATAATTAATTGGCGCAAACGAGCCGCGGCTCAATGTAAACGGTCAGAATTGATTATGCAAAAAGTTCGTTGCTCGTGTTTCGCAAAAAAACTGCCAATCAGTTAGTCTGTCCCAAATTCAGACTTATCCGTATTTTATATGCGCTTATTATAAACCTTCGTCGATTCGGCTACGCGAAAAAAATACATATCATAAATACATACACAGCTGACCAGATATTGCAAAAACCGTGTTTCTTATTTTATAGGTAGGAGATGTACCGAATATGGAATAGCTTAGGTAAAAAATCTGATTAATTATAATTGAATCATTTATTAAGTATTATACATTGAAATCTTTGGAAATATAGTTACGGAACGTAAAATTTCTACGAAGTATTAAAAGAAACTGGTAGAAGGTGGTAGTAGGAGATTTTCAAACATTGTTGGGTTATTCGTAACCCGGGAATGTTTGTCTTTCTTTAAAAAAAAAAAAAAAAAAAAAAAACTCAAAAACGTTTTCATTCCAAACGAAAGGTAAAACAATATAAAAACGATTATTAAAAAAAGTGCTCCTATTATGGGATACACTGATTTTTTTAAATTTTGCTTGCAATAATCACAAAAAAAAAAACAATATTATCGGCTCCCGAACACTCTAAATGGCATCAATGGCGGCAGACTAAACATTGGATCCACTCTTCGTCTCAGATATCCCACGGTCTTCGATTTTACAGCTTCCATGACTTTTATCATTTTTTTTGTCTTCCTTTGTTTCTTCTACGACATTGTTTCACACTGTTTTGACTACGACAGGCCAAAATACAACCTGGAATAGCAAAAAAAATAGTTCCATTAGAATTCCATATTGGAAACACTATTCCTAACATGAGATAGTATTCCATATTAGGGTCATCAAAAAATCCCATATTAGGAACAAGATCAAACAAACAAATATGTTCGTAGAATAAAATCTGCTTGAATTTTACTTTAAATTATTACGAAAACATAAAATTTAAATAATAATATTGTCTATCAGTGAAAGATCGACAATTTTATGAAGAAAAAATTTTGAGAAAAAATAAAGTGAAACTTACGTAAAAAAACAATCATTTTTTTTAAAACTTAATCACTCTCAGGTGAGTGTGGTGTGTTCGGCGTCCGGTCGAGTACTTACCTTTTCAAGGTCAGTCGGTGGGGAATCGGGAACGCTGGGTTTTATAGACGCTTTTCTTACATTATAAATTTTGAGAAACACCATTCGGTACATCTCCTCTATCTACTAATTTTGTAATTGATTAAGTTTTCTGTATAAAAATAATATCGAAATCGTTTATCGAAATCATATTTTGCAACCCGACAGAAAAACGCATGTTTGTAAATTTATGTTGCTATAAGTCTTCGTTGATTCGAGCGCTTGTTCGAGCACGCTGTTCTCTTTCTATTCTCGTTGCACGAAAAATGCGCACCAGTAGCACTAGATGCCAAGGAAAGAAGAATTTGCGAATTCAAAAAGACGAAAGACAAAAGACTCCATGATTAAAATGCAAAAGATATGGTGTGGCAGGGGTATAAACAACGAAAACCACCAAGGTACATGCAGTCCGGGCACTGATTTTCCCCATATTTCTATACGGAAACATGGACAAGGAAGCCAGCAAAAGAAAGCGGATAAACGCCCTCGAAATATGGTGCTGGAGAAAAATGCTCATGATTCCAGCTAGACGCACAAATGTATCCATACTCGAAGAGCTGGGCACGTACAACAGGTTTTCAATTATCTGCCAACAATGCATTTTAAGATATTTTGGACACGTTTCTCGCCAAACTGAGGACTCCAACTTGAAGAAACTGATGGTCACTGGCAAAGTAGAAGACAAAAGAAGCAGAGGAAGGTCACCAATGCGCTGGAGTGACCAAGTATAATTGGCGTCCGGTAAGGCGATGTCCGCAGCTCTCTACACAGCCCGGAACCGCGAAGAGTGGAGGAGCTTTGTCCACCATTAAAATTGTAGGGGTCGCGATCCTTAGCAAAGAGGAACCGACTTAAGAAGATGCCGAATTAGATTACAAAGAGTTTAAACGACATTTTTTTTTTCAACGTATTCGAATCGACAAACGTTTGTGTTCTAGGGTTAAGTCATAAGTCATGAGTGTTTAAGTACACATCTTTGCACTTTATTAAAAGTATTTGAGATCTGAACGTATCGGTGCCTGCCTCATATCTACATACTTATTATGATGATGTTTCAACCGTATTACAGGTAAGTATGTTTAATAAAGTATAAGTTTTATAGATGCAGGTAGGAAACGTTAATTTATTGCAGTGGAAGATTCCAGGCGGCCGATGGCCTGGAAATTGCGGTATTTTCTCGATTATCTTGGTAAAAAAAACACAAATCGAAGACAAGATTATGTTAAACAGGTAATTAAAAGTTGTGAATATATATCAGGCAGTTCCTGGAGTTATTTTGCAGGCCAACTAGTAGCCTAATTTTTTTTATATGCAAGAGTAATTCTTTACTGTACATTATATCAGCTTGTCACCAGCAGGCAATAAATAATATTAAAAAAATAGTTATTGGGACAGTACTAGCAAACGTGCTTTAAATTTTACACAACTGATAAACAACCATTTACGATAGATAAACGATTGTTTAACGGTTGTATAAAATTACAAAAATCGTTTATTAAATATAAAATACATATTGTTTTTATAAATAAAAAAAACCCCGTTCTGCCCTACACACGGTGTCCGGAAATTAGAAACTATACCGACGCTCTGAATGCCGCACAGTTGAGTATTTTGCCTCGAAAATTGGCCAAAATAATGGAGTGAGTTTTTTCGAGTTGATTCACCGTGATAGAAGGTATTTTGGAGGCAAGGTTTTATATTTTAACACACATTAAACTTAACAAAGCAAATTTGTTTTATGAATATTAGAAAAAACTAGACAGACGCTAATTATAGGTAAATGGAAGTGTTTAGCCAGTATGTTTTATCTTATAAACGTGATACCTTTTTCTATTGCTGTCCATTTCTTTTTAAAATTAAACTTAAATGATTGAAGTGATTTTTAATCAACATTTAATTAACATATCCTGATGAAGATAACATTGTTATCGAAACATGTAGATATTGTTTATAATATAGTGGTTCAAATCAAGTGATCTGTTATTCATATAAATTAATGACGCCACAAAGTAATTTTGCGAAGTTTGAAGAAGAAATCTTTATCACTTTCTGGGCATTAAGTGAAGCCCACGTTCCAAAAACGAAACTTCATCTATATTTCGATCTGTACATTGTTTCATCTTAGCTCTTAAATGAACTTTCAAAAAAACTTGACCATCTTCAGAATATCTAACAAAACATAATACATGAGATTTTAAGAAAATTCTTTTTCGTCACCTAAGAGTTTAAAGAAAGAACAAAAAGGCGCAAAACGAGACATTAGTTTTATTTATTTATCGGACAGTAAAATTTGGTTTAAAAATTTATGGTACCATCATAATTATAAGTGTACTCGACAAAGCTCATATTCAAATGCTTGTAATGATGATGCATGCTCATGAAGACAAAATAATATTTTATTAACACTTGCAAATGCAAACTACTATTAGAAATATAACTGTATCCACTACAATATTATAACTAAATTTTTAAAATAAAGTGCATACTTCGACTTACGAGTACATATCAAAAATAAAATATTTGTATCTCCTGATAACTTTCTCAAAACGTTAATGTAAAAACACACATGAGAACGAACAAAAACGATACACACGACGACTGTGATTCGATTGTTGGTCGGCAGGGTAGTATGGCGGGGGAGGAGTGATTTTTTTTAAATGGCTACCATACATATTTTATGGATATTTAATCCGACTATGGCCAACTTTATCCATAAGATACTCATCTGTGCGCAGGCTGTACCGGCCAGTGACCATCTTATTAAATCTTATATAATTGACTTAATGTTAAAACCATTTTCTGTTTCAGGAGGCTTCCAGACCGCCCCTCCAGGCGCTGGTCGTGATAGGGGGCGATGCGGAGGGCACGGGCGGCGAGCTCACCTTGTCGCAGTTCGGCCCCGGGGGCCCCGTGGTCATAGAGGGCAACGTGACAGGCCTTTCATCAGGAGCCCACGGGCTGCACATCACGCAGAGGGGGGACCTGAGGAGGGGGTGCGAGTCTACTGGACAGCACTTTAACCCATTCCTGGTAATTACAGATTTTCGTCATCATCGCCATCATCAATTTCGTCACTATCATCATTTTCATGATCATCTACATATTGTCACTCTCCAAGAATACAATCATTGTTTCGTGGTCACTGCTATCATTTTCGTTACTCTCTAAGAATACAATAATTGTTTCGTGGTCACTACTATCATTTTCGTCACTCTGTAAGAATACAATAATTGTTTCGTGGTCACTGCTATCATTTTTGTCACTCTCTAAGTATACAATCATTGTTTCGTGGTCACTACTGTCATTTTTGACACTCTCTAAGAATGCAATCGTTACTACCTTCAGCTTCACAACATACCCCAATTGGGGATGCCATAGTCTCCCTTGCTCCAGACGGGAGCAGATAAGACTCTTGTGAGGTATTACTATAAAAAAAGCATAGGCAAGGAATCTGAACTTAGGCTGTCCACATTGTACAAACCGCACGCCTAACT
Source organism: Limnephilus lunatus (assembly GCA_917563855.2). Classification (NCBI taxonomy): domain Eukaryota; kingdom Metazoa; phylum Arthropoda; class Insecta; order Trichoptera; family Limnephilidae; genus Limnephilus; species Limnephilus lunatus. The sequence continues at coordinate 67,191,229 of OU830598.1, read as the reverse complement.
ACACCTTATTCTCTATTCTTTGCATAACCTCAGGACCAGGACATTTTCAGATGTTAATATTTCTTGTATTACTCATATACCTTGTTTAACAATCTCTGAGTTCATCAAAGCAATTTAACGTGCCTTAAATCAAAAACTTTAAAACATTAAAACAAAAACTTACGAATGCTGACACCTAAAACATAAAAAAAATAACTAAGAGGAACGATTTTTTCGTTATTTTTAAAACGTTTCCTTTTAAATTACAAAAAAACATTTAAATATGCATTAAAATGTATAAATTGCATTTTTTTTAATGTTTACACCTCTTATAACAGGCGTTTCGAATTTAACTAAATTAAACAAAAAAATATTAATTTCATAATATTATTCAACCGGTATTTGCGTAAAGTCATTTGGAATAAATTTATCTGCACAAAACACACTTTTATAGTTTTTGCACCTATTTTATTTTCGTTGTATGGCACCACTTTCTGGCCTATTTAAATACTGCTAATCATTAAACAACATCCATAAAAACAGTTTTTGTTGCTGTAATTAATCACAACTTAACTATTTAAAAAAAAAAAACTATTATTACTCATTAAATTCATCCGGTTTTTGATGTAATCTAGGCTTAATTTGCGCAAAATGAGTAAATGAGGATTATTTAAAGATTTATTTACTTATTTATATTTGAACGATTTGAAACCCACGGGAGGTAGTAAAATGTAAATAATATTGTCGCTGTAACCGTTTCTTCATAATGTAAATATCATTCCTTTTCGATGACCCGCATAGTGATGAGGTCATCGAAAAAAAAGTGGTGACCCAGCAGTTCATCCTGGAAATTATAATTAATAAAAAATTATATTTTTATGGATATTTTACCAATTTCAAACCTAAAATCGACTTCAAAAATACCTTTCACAATAAGTTGGTATGGATATCAAACGAATTTATATTCATTTACAGTGACGATTTTGTACTTATACGCTGGTATATATGTACAGTTCACATACAAGGTAGTTTTACTGATGCATTGAATGAAAATTTGTTTTATACTTTTGTTATTCAGCGGTATATTCTCTCTGCGCATTTCTCCGTGGAAAGCTAATTATATTTATAATATGTACATCGTATTTTCCCCAAACCGTGTATTGTATATAAGTATGCATGGGGATCAACTGTGGGGGGTTAAACTGTCATGGAACCATACAAAAATATTACGTTACTCAACCGTCGTCATTATTACATTGGTAGATAGTAAGTTATTATAAGATACCTACCGAAGTACGCAATAAAATATATTTTGTATTTTTGTTAAAATTACAAATACATTATATAAGGAAGCTTACTGTAGGAAACCTTCATAGATACCAAATCTTATTCAGGCTCAATTGATCTTCGAACGGTGCAGTGCCGAGGCACCGTATTTGTCAAGCCATCTACTAAAGAACTGAAAAACTCGCCTGCTCCATTTTTGGTGTACGTCAATAGAAACCACATCCTACCGAATCAGTATCAAATACTTTAATAACCTGTATTGTCAATCACATTTTTTATAACCTCTCCACTGGTGAAAGCCTCATGAGTCAACAATACATTTTCAAAAATAATATATTAGGGATATTAATATATTTTTAAAATTTCATACTTCAATCTGCTCCAGGCGCCATAGCCGAAGCAGCCTGTTTAGTCTGAATTCTGAATAGTCTCACATAAATGTATCATCCAAGAAACTAAGAATGTCGGAATCAAAACTTGTCGTTATTAATCAACATTATCTCGTTCTTACTCGAGTCAGCTTACGGATATGTTTAATTGGACATTAGTGAGAAGAAAATTATGGAAGCAATAATTTATTGTGAATAAATTATTAAACCACAGATTAAACCAATTAAACGCATTAAGCTTCCGGTTTAATGGCGCTGAAAGTTGATACGAATCTTTTGCAAGTAAATATTTCCCGAGGAATTATCAAGTTTGAAAGTTGAACTTATGAAAAAAAGATGGAATGAAATTGTCTTAAATTGTACTTTATGCAGATTTGTTTTCTTTGTCACCTCTTTTACTTCTATAACAATTGGTGTGCTTTTTCCGGTTCACGAGGAACTCCTGAGTTGAGAGCCGGCGCTGTTTATAACGTGATCAAATGAAAATCATACTTATAAATGGGTTTTATTGATGATAAATCTGTCTTGGCTGATGTTCCAAGACTTGGAGTCAAAAAATACACCAAGACTTGGTGTTTTCTTTTACACTATGTCCACACAGGAGGCCCTGTGGATAATAATATCCCCCAGGGCCTATGTCATCTTAGAAGATGCCGTGTGAAGGGTCTTTTTGAGGAGAGGAAGGAGTGAACATGGGTCTTGAAGAGATCCATGTTGTAGGAAGGAGGAAACACAGAGGCCGGCAAATCTTTCCACAGCCGAGCTGTTGAGCTCCAGAACGAGTCGTAGAAGCTACCCGTTCTCATGTGACAAATGTCATCCGTGTACATATGTTTGGCGTTTTTTACGGCTATACACCGGTGCCGAGGAAATCAATGAAATACCGGTAGAACAAGGACAGCATTCCCATCCGACGCCTGTGGTCCAAAGATTGCAATCCTTTCGTTAAAATGGGAGAATCAATCAGACGGACCGCCCGTTTCTGCACAGAGTCGCGGGTTTTTTTAGGTATTTTGGTGCTCCAGACCAGAGGTGGCTGCCGAATTCTACCGTGGGTCGCACTTGCGATTTGTTCAGAGTTAGCAGTTGTATCTGCGTATATTAAAGTATCTGCGGGCCCAGTTGTATGTACAGTACGCCTAGTTTTTGAGAGTCTAACTTAACACTGAGCCCCCGTACCTGAGCCGGTCATATTATAGTTACACCAAGCATATCAACGGAGGGCCTGTTCGGAAGATTGCTTCCGGAGAAAGAAACTAGATTTTCATTTCGGTCCCTTTTAAACGTAAACAGACATGATTGGGTCTTTGAAACATTAAATTCGGCGAGATTATTCTTACCCCCAGAGAAAACAATCTAGAGGTAAACTGTATTGTACTGATGTGTGATTTATATTTAGCATAATGTATTCTGTCTAATGGCAAGTGGAAGTCCATTGTATAGCTTTGTTGCAAAGTATCTAAATTTCTTTGGCCAAAAGTTGTTTTAGCGAAAGTGATAAGTAAGAGATTATGCCCTTTGGTTCTAGTATCTCTAGTTTGGACATTGTTAAAAGCAGTTCTGTGTTTGAAGAGGTATGCTAGAATGTTTTTGGCATAAAACTGTCCAAAACACAGATTCTCCTAAAGATTTTTATCCGAACTGCTTGTGATCGGTAGATTTAGAATTATCTTTATAATTAGTTTCTGAGCTTTATAAATCGGATCCCCAATCCCCAGGCTGTAACAGCATATTCGATTATTCGTTATATTATATTCGTTTCTCGCTTTTCTATAGTGTCTTAAAATTTTGTTTCCACTAAGAAGCCTTATTAATCCAAGCCTTATTATCAGGCTTCATCCTAGACAATGATGATGATCATGTTAACATTAATTTATAAGACATTTTATTTCAGTTTTTTTTATATATATATTCGTTTTTTTTATTATGGAGTCACCAAATTTAGAAAATTTATAAAGCGTGGGGCCGATATAGAGCGTAGCATGGTTGGAAGTGAATAAACATAAAACACAGTTAACTTGTTTGTTACTAACTGAATTCCCCTGGCTTTACTAATTTTTCGAAATCAGATTGAAAGAGTAATTTTCCTCTTATTTTGAACGTCAAGTGTGCAAAATTTCATCAGGATTTATCAGTATTCTCCTTTTAGGGGTTGAAAAAGGGGATGGGAGTGGTTTTTAGAAATCTCGTGCTTACAGATATCTTCCTCTTGTTTTGAAGGTCAACTCTACAAAATTTCACCAATCTCTTAATAAGACTGTAGTACTGTATAAAAATCAGAAGCACAGACGGTCTTCTTTATACATAATACATTTATTTTTTTAACTCACTGTTTTTATATTTTATAATTATAATACGCATAATGTTTTCACAAAGATTCTAAGGTTACGATTATTACTGCTGAGATACCTCGAGAAGAACAAAATTATTAACGACCGTCAATACGGATTCTGCGGCAATCTTCTCGCTTATGTGATGCATGTTTGCGGGCGGTGCCTGGAACGTTTCGGTGAGACCCAAACGGATGCACTGGATATTTCCACCAGAAAATTATTTTCCCCGGGGTCTCCAGTGTGGAGTTTATATAAACAAAATAAGGTGCTTATGATATTAATGATGTAGGCCGGTACATTTTTACTATTACCGAGGCGAATCATGAACCGCGTTCCGGAGGGCCAAATTAGATGAAAGGGTCTTACCGATAGATTAAAGAGGTTGTCAAAATGAAATTCTTCAACTTTTCTTAAAAATATTTAACCATTCATATATGTTTACAGCACCGTCATGGGGGACCAAGGGACAACCAGCGCCACCTCGGTGACCTCGGCAACATCAGGGCTGGGGAGGACGGTGTCGCCAGGATAAGGGTAGTCGACAGCCTCATCTCCCTGACCGGCCCCCGCAGCGTGGTGGGCAGGTCCATCGTGCTCACGGAGAACGAGGACGATCTGGGCAGGGCCGGTTCTGAAGAGAGCGCCCTCAACGGAAGCTCGGGAAGACCCATTATGTGTGGGATTATTGGATACTTATAGACTTACGTTGTTATATAATATATTATTAAAGTAAATAGATTTAGAAAAAAAATATTATAAGAAAAATTTGAAGGAATCGTACACAGTAATTTACGTTAAGAATAATCGTAATACACTGAAAATATGAACAGATGGAATTGTATTGTTGGTGCGTCTATGTGCGCTTACTCCTGGTGAAATTGAACATACTTTTTATTTCTGGAACATAACAACATAATCAATTTATTTGGCCTTACGAGTCGCAAGGTCGTTTGTAAATATTGGCGATATCAGTTTTATATATCAAGATCATTCTTTTACCGCTTTTTAATTTCATATTTTAATTTTGGTGATTTTCTATGACTGTTATTTGTTTTTTTTTATGTACAACGTACATTAAATGAATTAATAATCATGCACACTTGCAGGAATTCGTCTTTAAAACGATCAAATATGTAACAGTAAATATGTAAAAACCACACAAATCTGACAGGAGATGACGTCCGTTATCTCATAACGATCCCGCAAAATATATAATTGTTTTTTGTTTTTTCTTTGTTATGTATTTATGTACATTTCTTGGAATAATATGAACTAAACCTGTCAATTTGTCTGTCCTAGAACGGGAAACTTTCCTAGTTGGACAGGCAAAGCTTCCTAATATGTAATTTGTCCTTTCTTTTGTATCTATAATAAATAAATAAAAAACAAATATAGAATCGCTCTTCTGAACAACTTCACCTGATGAACCCGGGCACCCCTGCTAAGTCACCAAAAGTAGCAAATCACTTGGGGTGACCTATAGCAAAGATGTTGGTTATCCAATAAATAGTCCCATGTACCAATACCCGCCTCCCAAATTGAAGTTTATAAGTTTTTTTCATTTATTTTTTTGGCTAACCTAACTTAACATTGTTTATGTGTAAATATGGCAAATAGTTTATGACATCATTTTATGATAATCTCAAATCCAGAAATAATGGAATATTCCTATCAATAATAAAAATTACAACGTACCCAAAAAAATTGTATGTTTATATGATTGAAATAAAATAAATTGGATAGGTACCTTTCAACCAACATAATATTATGATAAACTTATATTATTGTAGTATTATGTTCACTGTATTCACTTCTTCACATTCATAAAATAGTACTATTTGTATAAAAACTAATTAAATTCTGTGTAATTATATACATTAAATTAAATGATGTTATTTTTTTGTATGGTACCACGACCGTCCTTGAGTTTTTTTATAATATCCATCTAACATTGTTATTATGTTTTGTCGATAAGTTTACCAATTAAATAATTCTTTTTTCAAGTGTAAATCGTGACTTCTGGGCTAAATCATCGAAAACAAAATATTACATCAGAGTTAAATTTGAAAATTACCGCCAAACTGGCCGCGGTACTGAATGTCGATGCCCAACAAAATGCCACGCCCTCTTGTTATTTAAAATGCCCCCTATGTGACCCCATGATGCACAGAAAACAACGCAGTAACCATTGAATTTAAGGATATCGTGGGCTCCTTACAAAAAGAAACTTCCACATATCCTTAAATCTCACACTACTCATCTAATTAGTCAGTCTATTTTTACTCAGGTGGTAAAACGTAGCCCATTTGCCGAAAAGATTAAAATATTAAATGCCCTCAAGCGATTATGCGCACCGCTTGGTGGAATTATGAACTAATCGTAGAGAACAGAATAGTTTTACAGCTCAGCTAGAAAGGTCCATTTGTTTCATTGAACTTAGTGTCATGTATCATGATAATGATTCAACCTTTGTATTACGGTGTGCATTTAATCGCCTTGCCTCTATCAGTTAGCTTAAAACACCTGTTGATTAACTTCAGTCAGTTAGCGCCATCTCTGGAGGAAGCGTGACGTATCTTGTTATCAACCGGTGAAAATAACAACTTAATCATAAAACTATAAAGTTTACAATATTGTTTATAACGTAACGCCATTAGTTTTATCGTGTAGTGTGTTTTGTGATTGATCGCGTTGTGCACTTCACTTAAAAGTTATAAGACTAAATTAAATAAGGGAAGGAAATTGGTAAGTGTATGTTTTCTAGTTTATCGTACCCTCTCCTGTCGACACCTATTGTTTACGCATGACTTTGAGTTTTGTAAATAAAGGTATTTTTTGCTAACCCCGCGTCTTTTCATTGGATTGTGTTATAATAAAGATAATATATTGATTAACAATCTTAGGAAATGTAGTCAGAAAAAGTTTTACGTATGTACCTATATACATACTTTCTTACAAAGGGTGTTAACTTATTTTGGTCCTTCGGCTTCTTATAATTACATCCTAATAGAACTATCGTGAGTAATGTTTTTATGGTGAATAATAACATTAATAACTAAGGATGACATCAATCTGATTCATCGTATAGTACCTATTGTTAGTCAGAATGGTTGCATGTTGAAAAATGAAACAAGTAGATAGAGCGGACATTTTTAGAAAATCAGATTCTGTTTTTCAGGATAACCTTTCTGGATTCCTCCATACACGCACGTTACGTATTTTGAATGATTAAAAGCACCCTATTGTGTATAGCGGAATGTGCAATTAAAATTTATCATAATTAATTTATAAAGCATGATATCAATTTGGATTGGATAATTATTTACACACAACTTAAAACATTCCCTAAACATTAAAAAAACACAATGGTTTTAAAATTATGAAACAAGAAGCAGGGGAGGCTCGATCAACCAATAGAATATAAGTAATCTAATAATATTTCACCGGGATTTCCTTGAGTTTCTAAACAACGCAATATATCAAAATGTATATATATATATAGTATTTATGCAAACATGAGTTTATCTTAGATCGATATATTTTATGTTTACGACAGCTCTGCGCTGACCGCCACGTTTGTTATTTTTTTTAAATTAATTTTTACGAGCAAGACAGAATTCTGCAAAGTTACCGTTGTAAAAAATAAAAAAACCACTGGACGCCATTTCTTCTAGTTATGGCATTCCATTTGTTATTCGGTTTAAAAGTAGATCAATGTCACCGGCGCACCTACATTTTATAGTTATAGTTACGCTCTCAATCTTCTAGGTCGGTCTAATACACTTGAGAAAACCGTGAGGCCAACAGAATATCGTCCAAGATTTCAAAACTGAGACCGCGATTGTAAGAAAGGCATAAGATTATACATGCGTTTGCTTGTGGACAACCATCCATACATGAAATCATGGGTCGTCAACCTGCGGCCCGCGAGGCATCTTGGTGCGGCCCGCAAGATTCTCGTCGCAACGCACGTGACGGACGATATCATACACAACGGAGGGAAAGGGAGCGAGAAAGGGAGCGAAGGGATAGCGAAGGGGGAGCGATTTATTTGCAAATCAACGTTATAGGTTCGCAAAGTGATACCACACTTAAAATGTTTTTTAAACGAAAAACTAGGTGGATTACTATGGGGGTTTGCCTTCTGAAAACTACAAGGTATTAAAATGGTTTGCTGAGCAAAAAATAATAACTATGTTTGGTGGTACATATATTTGTGAGCAAGCTTTTTCAATTCTGAATTATCGAGAAAACAAACACTGTTGTCGGCTATCGGATTCACATTTAGATGCAATACTACGTGACTCTACTTCAAAAATACAAGCTAATATAAGAAAACTTACAACCAAGTCAAATACAACCACAGAAATCTCATTGATTTTATTAACTGCAATAAATGTCGTAAAAATATACAATACAATAAACATTTTATTTTTAAAACTAATAGCTCCACACGGGAGGCCCCGAGGAAAATAATTTCCCTTAGAGCCTGTGTCATCTTAGGGGATGCCGTGTGGAGGGTCTTTTTAAGGAAGGGAAGGATAGGAAGTTCTGGGAAGGAAAAAGGTATGAGGGGTGGGTTGGAATCTGGGTGTCATGGAAGTATGAATCAATCCTTCCAAGTGCAGTGCAATGAGTCGAGATAGTCCGGCTGAAAGGTCAAAAGACCTCCGTCAACCAGACTATCTTAATCCGGCCCGCCACGCAGCTGGTGGGTGAAGGCATTCGCCGCCAAATCCTGGACAAACCTCACCTCTAACTATGAACCCGGGTACCCCTGTTTAGTCACCAAATATCAGGTATACTGTAATGACATGTGACCCAAGTGCGGCCCGCTCTACTAAAATATTTGGCCCTTTTACAACAAAAGGTTGCCGACCCATGCATTAAATGACCGACCTGCGGCTATCCATGCCGCTCAAAGCGCGAAGATAAGGCCGTAGGATCTGAAATACAAACTAAAACTTGTATTTACCCAAAGAAACCGTCAAATTCCGCCCGTTTACATACTATTCTTTCAAGGGCCGCCTGTTTCAACAGAAAGTTAAATCGTGAACTAAATTTAAATTTTAACTGTCAGTTAAAGTAACAAGGATGACAGGACTACGCGCTCTTTCAAAATTTTCGGTAGGTATTACATGGAAAAAAATATAATTTACTTTCCAGTAGTTGTAATATCTCTTGAATTTGATGAGTCACAAATTTTAAGAGATCTTTCGGCATGTCAAAAAATTTAAAAAACCAAACATTCAGGATAGTCCCAAATAACCATATATTACCACGGGGTCGAAATGTTTTTGGTTTTCGTTGCAAGACATATTGGTTGAATAATCAACTAATTGACCAGGCCACGCGTTGCTGTGGCTAACGCAACACATCGCCATCGACTGGATGGTTACCCAACCTTTATAACCAAGTGTTTTTTCGATAAATTAACTCACGCCGTCTGTTAATTTGCATACAAATCATATCCATACCACCCGCTTGCCAGCCCGCTCGTCCACCACATACAAACATTCTCCTTTGATTATATATTTCAACCAATTTACAAAAAATCTTGACAAATTATATACCTAAACCTTTCTCATGAATCACTCTATATATGTATTGGTGAAAACCGCATGAAAATCCGTTCAGTAGTTTTTGAGTTTATCGCGAACAGACAGACAGACGCGGCGGAGGACTTTAATTTATAATATGTAGAGATGTTGAAGCGCGCAATATCGTATGTTACCTGCAGCAGAATACTGTCAAATATATCAAAATGGCGGAGTAACCCTAGATAAGCTATCGGTTTGCGGAAAGTAAAAGCAAAAGTTAGAAGTGACGTAAAACAGACGGATAAATTAATTGAAAAATGCATTTTTGTGATATTTAAATAATCAATTTCTTTCATTCTTACTTTTACTCATAGAAACCGTTAAAACAGACGGCCGTTAATAAGTAATGAAGGGGCGTTGCCCGGTTAAACGCTTCCATGGGGAGATCTTTCCTAGTTCTTATTATTTAGTACAGTCACAAAACAGGGCTACGTTTATAAGTTTAGTGTTAAGTTAGTAGGTAGGTACTAAATCTAAATAGTTAGTTTACTGACAAGTTCATTGTTTTTGTCTATCTCTATCCTTTATGTTCATTTTCAGAAAAAAAATCATTAACTATTTTTTCCTGTTCTACAAACTAACAAAATAAGTGTGTGCGATAAAAGTAAAAATATGTATATATATTTGTATTAAAATCTCAACGACATCTGTTGGTATTTTTGCGAAGATTCTTATAACACATTCAGTCCTGACCTACCTGTAGTGACGCGTGGTGGCAATAAAGTAATTGAAATAATACCAGGTAGCCAAAAGGTATCGAAAGAAGCTTTCATCCTCCAAACACAGGTGGCGTGCATGGGTAATGGATAATTTCAAATCTTACTAATATTATAAATGCGAAAGTTTGTATGGATGGTTGGTTGGATGGTTGTTACTCTTTGACGCAATAAATATCGAATGGAATTTAAAAATTCTTTCACTAATCGAAAGCTACATTATTTGCGAGTAAAAACGGCTTTATATATTGGTAAGCTCTGGCGTTATGAATGAGCTGTGGCGTTGTGAACTTATGTATCATACGTTTTCTGTCCCTAACAAAATCGAGTTATTGCAAACGTCAAACAAATTGTTACCTTGGAAACAATGTTTTTTTTTAAATTTTAGGCTTAAAAAGAGTGCTTTGTTGTGATTAAAATGAGTACTTTTTTGGCGTCGTAGTTAATATCTACATCTATCTATATCTATAAAAATGTTTATTCTCCTAACAAAAAGCATAACGTTGCTATAAAGCATAGCGTTTGAAGTGGACTGTCATTTTCTTATTTTTTTAGGTTACTCTGGATTCAAATATAAATAAAATACTAATAAAGGGAGTAGGTACTTAAAATAAATTTCTATTTCTATAATTCAAATATTTTCCAAAATAGAATTTTTATTTGCGAAATGTCATTCTCAAATTTTGAAATTTTCTAAAACAATAATTATTTTCTATTAGACAAAATAGCAAGAATAATAACAATTAGGCCAATAATTATGCCAGTAATTTCCCACTAATACTATGCGAGCGAAGCCGTGGGTAAAAGCTAGTAAATAATATAGTTGAAAATTCATAATCCTATTAATTAATTATTTAATAATATAATAATTAATTTATAATATAATATTTAATTAAAATTTAATAATGAATTAATTAATTAATATTAATTAATAATATTATAAAGGCGAACGTTTGTATGGATGTATGTTTGTTACTCTTTCACGCAAAAAATAATGAATAGACTTTAAAAATTCTTCCAACTAATACAAAAGTAATAATAAGTAAGTACTCGCAAAATATGTAGAAAGCTACATTATTTGCGAGTACTAGGTATAGGCTATATATATTGGTAAGTTCTGGCGTTATGAATAAGCTCTGACGTTATGAAATTATTTATATATTATACGTTTATTGTCCAGACGAAAAGCAAAGCGTTGCTAAGTAATTGTAAGACGTGATTGTGAGTGCTGTCGTTTTGTTATTTGTTTAGGTTACTATGGAGATCCCTTTATTAATAAATACCTACTTAATTTTTACCACCTTTATTTAAAAAAAATCGTAAATAATAATTGTTACTAAGGAGAAACGGATTATATTGGCTATTACTTTTGGATGATTACTATTGGCTGAAGTCCCCGGAGTTGCTCGGACTTTTACGCAGACGGTGACCATTCTCGTGTGGGTTACCCGGCTTCGCTCAGGACAACATTCGAGAGCGTTCTGGAATGTTTCACAAAGATGTTCCCGATTCCCTATTCCCTAACATTCTACGACATACTTCGCCACTCCTTCCAGAACTTTCTAGTGCTCTATCGAACCTTATAAAATTTTCCTGAAGACTTTTCTAGAAATTTCAAGAGGGCGAAATTTCCAGCCCTTATATCTTCAAAAGCTCGCCCTTTAGGTAAAAACGGGAACCGTCATCCTGGAGGGGGATAGATCGACCACACCATATAACTCCCTTGATCGTACCGGGACGAGTTTCTGACTTTTTGCGTGACGCACGTTTTTTGGACTTTCTTTTATAACATATATTGTTTATTACAGACTGATATAGATTTATTATCATCAACTCTGGTTCAACGAAATCGGGAACTCGAATTTGCTTTAAGTTAGTTTCATTTTCAAATGGAACTGATTTTTGTGATAATTCTGACAATCACCTTACTTATAATGTAATATTTTTAACGTTAAATTATTTTAATTGTCAGATTCAAAATCGGAAATGATTTATCAAGAATTCAGACTATCCCGTGATTTTTCACAGATCTATGCTAGTGCTTAGAATATTCGACATGCGTAAGTGACATTTCCACCACATGTCAACTCACTTTGTTTCTTTTTTTTAATGTGTGCCCAGTGAACTTAAAAAAATTTATATAATTTAATTTTAAAATAATTTTCCTTGATAGTTTTTGATGTTTTACTTCAGAATAACTAAACACGACACGAGTTACATAGCCATGCGCTTGAAGTTGTGGTAGCAAAATTCTACGAACATGCAAGCTTTGACATTTTTGAGGTATGTAATGCATTATAACGATAACAAACTAACGTTCAACCAACACATTGAATACATTGTGAGTAAATCAAATAAATTACTCGGTTTTATTGTAAGATCAACCAAACTGTTCAATAATTCTAATAGCTTAATAATTCTATCCAATTCCTTAATCCGTAGTGTTCTGGAGTACGGGTCATCAGTTTGGAATCCACATTATATTACACAGATATCTAGACTTGAATCAGTCCAAAGAAAATTCACACGGATTTTGTCTTACCGATCAGGTGTCTACCATCTTTTAGACGGGTACGAACAAAGACTTACACATTTTAAATTAGAGAGTCTAGTTAAAAGACGAAAAATAAATGACCTTTTAATGCTTTATAAAATTGTGAATAATCGTGTAGATAGTAACTTAGTCAATCAAATCAAGTTATACGCCAGGCCCAAATCTAACAGAAACCTTAACATATTTTGGACCGAAATTTCTTCCAATAATACTGGATATTTTAATCCTATATCTAGAATGTCTCGATCATACAACGATCTTGTTAAAATACACACCATCATAGATATTTTTGTAAATAATATAACTAGCTTCAAAAAATATCTCCATGATTTGTGCAACTAATAAAAAATAAATAAATAAAATAAATAAATAAATGCTTTTGTTCCCTTACTTTTCAATAATTACTTCATAAATATTTCACATTGTTTTTCTTGTGATTGCTTCAGTGAATAATCTTGTTAATAGTGCATCTAAAAAGAAAAAAAAGATTTTGCTACATTACTTCTCAATAATCTCTTCAAAAATATTTCATATTTTTATTATGTATTTCAAGTTTTGTATTTTAGTTTTCAATATTTTGTATTTTAGTTTTCAAATTTTGTATTTTAGTTTTTAAGTTATCTATAAATAATACTTACATAGTTTTTCATGTTGCTTCTTTGAATTTGCAAATGTTATAACTGCAGACACATTAGTCTAGGGATATTTATATTTTATTAGAATTTATTTTATATTACCTGCAAAAATTTTTTTTAAATATCCTGTTTGTGTCTCAAATAAATAAAATAAAGCAATGAAAAATTGTGTTATTTTGGTGGGCGAATTAGATCGCTTAGAAATATTTTAGACGCTTTAATTAAATACTGCGAGTGGAACACATACTTATATTTGAAACAGAGTATTTTTTTGGATTAATATTCTTATAAGCCGAGAAAAAAATAAGTATCAGGCATATAAAAACTGCTTTAAAATTTTAAATCTCCTACTTACGAACGCCTTTTCGGTTACGGTTTTATTGTATAATGTGGAAAATTAAATTCTTTAGAAAATGATCGTAAAACATTTAAATATTTGTGCGTGAGTGCCGTAAAATAAGACACTTTTTGTCGATGCTTTTTTCGTGAGTAAATAAAAACAGGCGGCTGGTGTTAAGCGGGAATATAAACCTTATCGCCATCTACATAAGGAGTGTTATTGTTAGCGGCCTGATCACGAATTTTATATGACGTGGTGCATCAAATGATAATTTGATTTTAAACTTAACAAAACCCTGTGATATCTAGAATCTAGACAGTTGAAGAAAGCTTGAAAACATTTACCATGAACCATTTTATTGTTAATTATTATTCACGAATAAATTAAAACGTATCATTAGCTTTAAGTTTGCGCAATAGTGTTATGAAGTTCTGGTATTCAGATCGTAAATGAACACCTTGGTCTAGTTTTTCGCGAGGAACACGAATGTTGAAGCTCTACCTTAGACCAAGAAAAAAATGTTGCCTTTATTATTTATCGAGCTTTAATTATTATCCTCTCGTTGGAATCTATTCGAAAGTAGCAGTCATTATCGGGTAGACTTTACGAGCCTCGAATTATGTAGTACTAACCTAACCTAACCACCAATATTGTGCAATCCTAGTAGATTCACTAAGATATCATTCATTATATTGTTCTAAAAATTATAATAATATCCCTTCTGAATTGCGCTGCGTTATCAACCGATCGGAACTAATAAATAAAATTAAACCTAAAAACAATTTTTTTTTTTAATATTTTACGTAAAATTTCTTTATACATATATAAAAATGAATTCCAATTTCCCTTGGAAACGCCATAACTTCACAACGACTTTACCTATTTCATTAATCTTTTTTTCAAAGTTTTCTAATACTTTGTATAAGGTTCTTACGGAAAGAAAAATTAAGAAAACTGCGCAGAAAATTGAATAATTTCAGAAAACTTAACCACTATTTTAAATTCGCACGTTTGACAGTTCGCGCGTTTGATGAAATTGAATTTAGCAGGCAGCTGTTTTTTTTGTATTAAAAGAATTGTCTATGGATTTTTTAAAGTATAGATATTTTAAATATGTACCCATGTTAGGTACCAAATTTAATTGATTGTTCTTATAATATAAAAAAGAATATGTGTAAAATATACGAAAATTGAAAATTTTAATAAAAAAATTGTAATAGGTGGCACGCAAGCTGTTTGAAAACTGATTGTACTGGGACTGAATATATGGAACGAGGGAGGGGGGTTTGTGGGACGGGGGAGTGGTAGAGGGGGAGGGTGGGCGGGGAAGGGGAACGCGGGAGGAGAATTGGATGCGGGAAGAGAACGGGGACGCACGGGAAAGGACATGTCCTCATGCAGGGAGAAAGAATTTATTTATTTGATTATGGCATTGCAACGCATGCCGGGAACCACCTAGTATTATAATATATACCCAATTAAGTATCGTGGCTCCCATTATGAAACACACAGGCGTAATTTTTTTCTGATAAGGTACACATGACCAATAATGACCTTTGAATGTAATATTTGGTAAAATATAAATATGTATGTATACATGAATCCCATAATTTTTTTATTATAATAAAAAAAATTATAACGGCTGAAGACTGACGACAAATGATGACTGTGCTTTTTTATTGATGAGTATATTATATTCTTATCAGCAGAGGAATGAAATTTTTGGCACTTTTTTATTATTATAAACTCCACATCAGTGTGGCGTTGAATGCTCAAACTTGCACAGAATAACAATTCTATCAAAAACAGGACTCTCGTTCAAATAGGGCTGTATGGAGGTACCTCATAATGTAACCCTTGAATATTCTGATACATGATATATTTCAGCATTGAGCGCTAAAAAAATTTTAAGCGTTCGGTTTTAGAAATTTCCCGCCCTCTTTAAAACATTTTAGGTGTTGAGCTGTTTATATATTGGTTATCAGATGTTTATTCATAAAAGATTGGCAGACCGAACATTAAAACTTGGTGGGCGGCAGGTTGAGTACGGCTGGTTTAGACGGTTATTTAGTGCCTGCTAAAATCAGCTTTGGTTTTCCAATTGTCTAGACCAGTGGTTTTCAACCTGTGGTACGCGTACCCCTGGGGGTACGCGAAGCCAGCCTGGGGGTACGCGGCTCGAAATAGGATTTAAAACTCGGCCCAACGTGAAATTTAGCCAAATTTTCTAAAACTTTGCTCTGCAAAGCAAGCTCAAGGGTCACATTGACTGTATTTTAACATTATTATGGTGTAACAGGAAATCGGTCTTTTATTGCAACTACCGAAACATGAGAATTTTTTTTCTATAAAATTTTTCGAGGTTAAAAAAATTCATCCTCTCAATAATTTTATTTGACTTATTTTTATTTTTAATATTTTTAAAAAAAATTTACTTCATATTTTATTTTATTTTTTATTCTGTTTAATTTTTGTTTAATTTAATTTCAATTTTATGCTTTTTTTTTGTTATTTATGTTACGAATTTTATTTTCATTTTATGTTTTAATTAGGTACTTACTTAATATGTAATCACATTTTATTTCTTTTATAGTTTATAGTTGTTCATGTAATATGGCAGACTTGCACTATCCTCCCAGTCCTGCTGGAGTAAAAACTTAAAATGATTCATTTTGTGAGCTGAAGTTGTGTATGGAGAACGTTAAATTTTTTTCGTCGAAATAAAAAGACGTGGAAAAATATTTGTTCAATTTTGCATGTAGAATCGCCCGTTAAAAATGCTCGAATTCAAGTTACATTCTGTATTGATTGTATTTCTGCGACATTATTGTTAAAATTCATGTAATTATTAGATTATTAAAAAAATTCAAATGAAACATGTCTTTAATTACACTTGTACACAAGATAGGTAGAGGGTAGGGGGTACATCAAATTTGTAGCAAGAATCAAGGTGTACGCAGACTCAAAAAGGTTGAAAACCGCTGGTCTAGACTAACTAACTTCTTACCTACAGACTTGCCAATCTAATTTTGTTTAACAGATGTTCTCCTGCCGAATTTGTCAAAATCGCTTCTTGGGGGATTGAAAAAAGAGTAGCTATCTTGAGCAAAAAAGTACAATTTAAAATTGGTTCAAAAATCAACCCGTAATGGACTGCCCAAAATAGGGACGCACGCCCGGCGACTGGACAAAGAACATAGGCATAATTTTCACCTAGATTGGTTTAAAAAAAAACAAAGTGGTGTTGAATGACCATTTGATGACAATATTAGAATTTCTGTGAAACAACCAACATTAGTGTTTACTTACACGATTAATTATCAATTTATTAGTGGAGCGGGGAATTATTTCAAATTAATGGAAAGTTGAATTAAGTGCCAAGTTTTATTTAGTGATGACTGACGACTAATAAATGATGACGATTATCTTCATTATATCGATTGTCCCAGTTGTAAATAAAACTTTTAAGTTCTAGAATCAAGGATGTTCGAAGATCAATAAAATTTTCCTCATTTACTACCTCCATACACCCAATAGTTGGGAGAGAAATAATAATCATTATTTGCACCTGCAGAGCAATGCTAATTAATTCAGTTAACTAACTTGTGGTTAAAAGTAACAACTTATTTTTTCCTGCTTCATATCCATATCAGTGATATTTACATATAAAAATAGGGTTTGAATTAATTATTTGCGTACGTCATTTTCAAACTAATTTCAGATTCTTTCTTTATGTTTGACCGTGTAAAATCTTTCATCGTAGATCTGGTTTAATACAACAGCCGTAGTTACGAATTTAAATAACTTTTCACTAAAGTAATATAAGACTTGCGTAACGAGCCATAATTACAAATGAAGTCATCTAACTAAACTGACAATTCATTTACCTGAAAAGCTGAAGGCTAATATTATATAAACAATGTGTCACAATAACATCATCAGTACTAATTGTACTGGATGTACTGTTATTCAATCAAAATTGTTTTTTAATGTTCTCACTATACAGTCAAAGTCATTTGCCTAATTATCGTCTTTTAGCAAATCAAACCATTCCACCAGTAAAATTATAAGGCTCTCTTCTCTTTAACTAGTATCTGGTGACAAAAAGGTTTTTTCCGGCATGTTGTGTCACTGGAGAAATAATGACTGTCAACTTAAAGTCATTAAAAATCAATACCTCATGAAATTGGAACACCAAAAATGACATTAGAAACGCCTTAGAGGTATACCTACCATTTATTCAATCGATATGTTTACCGAGGTACGGCCTTAATTTTTCTAATATTTTCGTACCCGAACGATGTATTTAACTGCGTTCTGTTATAGTTGGACACATTCATCATTGTATAATATCACGCATTGAGTTTCTGAAATACGTGAAATAATATAATGGTTTGCTGTTAGGTAACGTTTAAAATTGCAGAATTTCGTACGATATTTACGAAGTGGTGTTTTAGTTTGGGTTTTTTTTTAAATCCTTTTATATAACACTTCATTATTTTAATTATTATAGTTTCTTACTTAGGATTTTGTGTATTAGTTAGGAGGCGAACCATATGAAACATTTATTGGATAACCAACACCATTTAACACTCTGAGATCTTCATAACCTCAATTAGAATGTAATGGCTACGAGTACTTACCTCGAAGAAGATAACATTCACTTATCGTGACGTAGGCAATCCCAAATTGAACTGAATTGATTATTTAGCTTATCTTCACAAGCATCGGTGGTTCAGTGGTAGAATGCTCGCCTGCCACGCGGGCGGCCCGGGTTCGATTCCCGGCCGATGCAATCTTTTTGCTAATCTTATTTTAATTTGACACTTTTTCAAATGTGATAATTCCTCTTTCCTCTTCTTAAATGGCCCTACATACAGCATCCTCAGAGACGACATAGGCTCTGAGGGAAATTATTTTTCTCAGGGCCTTTTGTGTGGGACTAAAAAAATACCGACATGAAAATATCTAGAATTATATATATAGAATTAAAAAAAAATATAAATACCAACTATTAAAAATTTACAGAACCTGCCATATTTTTTAAATAGGAAAATAAGAATTTTTTGGAATGGGCTTAAGCTTGGAGTGCAAAATATATTATATTTCCTCCAAGCATCGATACATATATTTTACTAAACTCGTTCGATGCCTCCAAGGTTTCTTAGGTAGTCGAATGCCAAACATTGGTGTTAAATACTTTTGGTGTTTGTATACAAATCTTTTGGATAATGTGTTTTTACTTAGGCTTATGTTCTTCAGGTGACTCAACGTCTTATTTTTCGGTCGCCTTTCATGTTCAAATCAAAGTTGCCAATTATTATTCTACTAAACCCTGTTTTTGCAGTCTTGGTCTAGCACAGATTATTATTATTATCTAAGTATTATTTTTTTATCTTTGGACTAAAAAACAACGATTTACCACTTAGATGATATTTACACAGCGAGAGGAAAACTTAATAAATGACTTTTGCCGTTTCCTCGAAAAAATGTACATTGTTTCTATTCCGTCTTTGTTGGAGTAGAAACTAAGCAAAAACTTTCAGTTATTAATTATTACCTACTCTTATCGACATTTTCTCGCTTTTTCTCGTAAAGACTCACTAACAAGATGCCAAATAATGCATTTTTAACAATTTTGCTTGGGTATTTCCAATGCAAAAGCATCACGTCTTTTATTTATTTATCCCTCCGCCCGTCGCGGCTTTTTTTAACGCGAGGTGTCGTGCGGGGTCGCTTAGGACCCCAAAAATAAATATGATTAAATTGTTGCTATAGCATACACCAGAGGTTCCCAAAGTGGGTGCCGCGGCACCCTGGGGTGCCGCGGGGCGCCCCTGATGTCTCTACTAAAAATCAAAATTGACATGAACGAATACAAACATTTTATGGAATGGAAAATCACTCACGTGGCCGGTCGGCGCTCTGGGAATGGAGCGGCCGCGTGCCGCATTCACTTGTAGTTTTTTCATTCAAGATTTCATCACTCAGCAAAAAACTACAAGTGTGGAAGAGAAAAATGGGTGATGATGGAGGCAAAGATTGTTTTCCAATATTGCAACAGTACATGGCCCATAGCGGAGTTAAGGTTTGCTGACTCTTTTCACAGAGCACCTATCACAGTTAACTGACTGGTTTGCCAAGTACTTCGCAGAAGACCAAGTGGAGAAGTTTGTATGGATCCAAGATCAATTCCGTGCTCAAGCTCCCCATGATTTTACTACGCAGGAAGAAGAAGATTTAATTGACCTCTCAACCGACAGCAGCCTTAAAATAAAATACGCTTGTTCGGATTTGACGGAGTTTTAGATATCAGTCAGAAATCAGTATCCGATTCAAAGTGGAAAAGCTGTAAGGGTCCTCATTCCCTTTGCTACTTCATATCTGTGCAAAGCTGGATTTTCAGCGGCTGCGATTATAAAGAGCAAATATCGCTAAAAAATAAATGTGGAAAAAGAAATGAGGAGTAGCTGTATCAAGCCTTATTTCTCGGTTTGAAAAATTGTGCAGCGAGCTGCAGGCTCACCCATCGCACTAAACGGTTTTTGTACTTGTATTATATTTTTAATTTCTTTGTAAGTTTTCCTATCAATAAATGCACTTATTCATTTTACGAGTTGTATTATTCAGTGGATTAGGTATGGAGGGGGGGGGGGGGGGTTTAGAGAATTGTGCTCTTGGGGCGGTTCCGAGGCTACCACAGATAGACATTATATGACAGGGGTGCCGTGAGAAAATTCAAATTTTCTGAGGGTGCCGCGACTTGGAAAAGTTTGGGAACCCCTGGCATACACGTTATGTGTTATTTTAACTGATCATAGTATAGGTGATAATTACTGCATTGAAATAAAAAGAAATATTAAAAATTAGATCTTTATTTTCAATGCAAAAGCTTAAAAATCAACAAGGAACATTTTTTATAATTTTGAATCATACTTTTTAAATAGAAAAAAAAAATTAACCAATTTCTACCAAATTTAACTATTTGAGATTGATACAGACTTATTGTTACAAAAAATCAACAAAATACAATGAAAAAACACATGAAGTTGATTTTTCATGGTATTTTGTTGAAAATCAACAAAATAACATGAATTTTTTCCACCATGAATTCATGAGTTATTCTTTTGTTTCGGCGTGAGCGGAATGTTCGCGGCGCTAGCGTCAAGTATAGTCCCTGAATGTACATAATTAGCATTTCTGTAAAACCTGGGCTTTTAAAGACCCCACGCGACCGGTCGAGGGTTAACCGTCACAAAAGTGACAGCTAGGCGTTTTTTATTTTTCTACGAGAAATTCAGGAATCACTAAGATTACTAGAATTACACTTAATGGTTATTTCACCATCCTCTTGATGGGTAACGAATATTAATTAATAAATACATACTCGCAATAGTCGGATAACTTATCCGATATCGATTGTCCAGTTAATTATTAAAACATCTCCAAATTCAAAGTATCGAGGTAATGCGGAAAGCAATATTCGAGTGCTCACCATAAATCTAATATTATTTACACGTGTCGTGTTGTACATATTAAATATGCTATAAAATAATGGTCCGGTACATTAGTATTACATTTTGAAGTATTCTACTAGTGACCCAGAAAAAATTAACATTTTGTTAAATTCACTTAAATTTTTTCTGCATTACAATTGTTTTGGTGGTGTTTATGGAGCAACCCGAGTATTTTACCAGATAGAGGGTATTCTTTAACATAGTTGCGTACTCAACTCAAATTTCGATTTTTCGCACATGTCTAACTAATCAACTGGACGATCGATATACGTATATATCTACTTCTACTTCTACTTCTACTACACTATAAAGAGGTAAGATTTGTTTGTTTGTTTGCATTAAATAGGCTCCGAAACTACTGAACCGATTTGAAAAATTCTTTCGCTGTTGGGAAGCTACACTATCCCTGGGTAACATAGGCTATATTATATTTCCAAAAAAAATAGGCATCCTTACTAAAACTTGAATACTGTAACCCAAGGTGTAAAAAAACTACCTAAAATATTCTTTACATCGCGTGCGCTGCGAAAACTATTGATGATAGAATAAAATAACATACTACGACTTTGTAGAACACATCATTATTTACAAAAAAGGTCCCTACAGCATATGTCTAACTATTATGGTTATGCCACAATAAGTATTATTTTATTTTAAAAATTTAATTAAAATGTCGCCGCGTGAAAAGGCTCTTTATTTGTATCCTGGTTTTAATCCTTATCAAAATAAATTACTTTATATTCAAGACAGCTTCAGTACCTTTATTTAACTTTTTGAATTTTTCAATTCGGATATTTAATTAGAAATATGCTGTTGGGCTTGTTATGAATCTAAGTTCCCGGGGGAGTTTATTCCAAGCCTTAGGTCCAGACACTCCGAAAGCGCGATCTCCAAATTTAGTATTTGGCTTGCGTTTAGGTTCCATTAGTCTGCCTATAGCTGATGATGTTGCTGATCTAAGGGTTGACTGCCTCGGACCAGTATTTTCTGGGACACATAGTTCAGAGATGTAAGATGGAGCCACTTCATTAATTGATTTAAACACCATCCAGCACAATTTGTACTGGATTCTTTCAGGGCACTTGAGCCAATGAGCCAGCTTAAGACGACACTATACCCTAAAATATATTCAGAATCTTAACAACGTGAGTAATGAAGCTGTGTATACAAATTGCGACTCGTGACCCATGTATTGGACGGACCTACTATCGAATTTGCCTTATCAAAGAAATAAAGAAGAAGACAAATAATGTGGGAACCTTAACGACGTAAGTGAAGAAAGTGTGTAAACAAATATGCGCCCGCGGCACGGCGTATTGGACCAATACCTCCTAGGTCTCCACACGTGGGTGACGATTGGACGGACGTACGGTCGAATTCACCCTAGCAGGCCTGGAGATTCAACCTTTCCGCCGGGTTCATTTTAATTTTATTTTTTTATTTTTTTTTATTTAATATTTGTTTGTTTTTACAATAATTATACATTTTTTTTACATATTAAACAGATTTGTAATATTAATGTAATAAAAGCCTTTCCTCACCATAAAGAGACAAGGCTCTTGTGTTTGGTGAGTGAATTCATACTCAATTATGTTATCAATGTTATCATTTGAGTAGGTGAATAATAATATTGCAACTATTAACAATAGATATAGTAAGAGAAACTTGAGATGTGTCGATTAACAGATTTAAATTAAGTGAAATAGTAATGTAACTCTTACAGTTGTTTCAGGTAATTTTTTAATTTAGTTTGGAATTTACTTTTATTTTCAATAATTTTTACTTCTAATGGGAGTTTGTTGAAATAATTTATACCATGATACAGATAGGAATTTTGGATGTGCTTGGTATTAAATTTTGGGATTTTAATATTGTTTTGATATCTTGCTGAGATATTGAAATGTAATTTTTTTAGCTGTATTTCTTTGAAAGTTTGTAGAATTGAATATTTTTTATATAAATTGTCTATTGTAGTTACTTTGAATATTGAAAAGATTTTTTCGGTAGAAAATGTAGATGGTTTTTTCAATATAATCTTAATTATTAATCTTTGAACTATTTTGAGAGGATTTAAAATAACATCATATGTTCCTCCCCATCCTATAATACCGTATTGTAATATAGATTGAACAATTGCATAGTACACTCTTATTTCTGAAGAACGTGTTACTAATATTTAAGATGTTTCTAAATGAATACCTCCCGAAGTTATTAATTCATCGTCTAGAAAAATAAAATCTGGTGCTCACCGCTAACTTTAGTTGTACAACGTATTACAATTTTTTGAAGGAGTCGTACGTTAAAAAAGTGACGGCAACTTTCTGTTTTTATTCATCTAAAATATAAATAACTCGCATCGCTTGTGAGGCATGGAAATAAAAATGATAATTCAATTACGAAACCCCCGATAAACGTGGTTATGTCTCGCCTTAAGTACAAAACAATACGCATCAACTACAAAACTAATTTCCAGTATCTTTAACAAATGTGCAAAAATATAAAATCAACTATTAATAATAATATAACATTTTTAAATATTATAAATATTAAATATTTAAAATTATTTAATTATTTAATTATTTTCAATTTTAAATATTTCATTTTAAAT
This sequence comes from Limnephilus lunatus, assembly GCA_917563855.2. NCBI lineage: Eukaryota > Metazoa > Arthropoda > Insecta > Trichoptera > Limnephilidae > Limnephilus > Limnephilus lunatus. The sequence continues at coordinate 67,167,271 of OU830598.1, read as the reverse complement.
ACATGTAGGATTACGAAGGATTTTTTAAATATTTATATTGATTGAAATATTTGATTAAATATTAATATCTGGAGTCGGTGAAATATTTTCCCATTATGTTTCTGGTGGATTAACGTATTGTTCTTGTATTGTTTTGTATTTATTATACTTATATAGTGCACTTACATTGCGTGAATTTACTAGATAATCATTTGTGGAAAAGTGTGTGGAAGGGTTTAGGCTTTCATTTGGGAAAGATTTAACCCGGACATAAAATCTGAAGCACCGTAATAAAAATGATAAGTATTATTTTCGTCTGCTTGGTTTTCAGTTTCATATCCTAGAAACAGACTTCTTATTGCTGATCTTCTAAGATCTTCATAACCTCATTAGAATGTAATGGCCACGAATACTTACCACGAAAAAGAGAACATTCACTTACCGTGACGTAGGCAATCTCAAATTGAACTGAACTGATTATTTGGCTTACCTTTACAAGCATCGGTGGTTCAGTGGTAGAATGCTCGCCTGCCACGCGGGCGGCCCGGGTTCGATTCCCGGCCGATGCAATCTTTTTGCTAATCTCTAATCTTATTTCATTTTGGCACTTTTTCACATGTGATAAATACTGCGCGGCCTTTTTCGTAAAAAACTTGAATTTCGATTTTAGGCCAAAATACCCAACCAAAATGAACAATCATTTTCTTAATCATATATAATAATAAGGGTATATATAGCTGTGTGCTATTTTGTTTAAAATTATAATATACTTGCTGACCCGGCGAACTTCGTACCGCCACAGAATCAATAACTGTTGTGTTATTTTATTATTTGAATTAAATTCAGTTTTTTTGTTAACTTAAAAATTACAAAATGAAGCAATTAATTATTATCGATGCGCAACTGTCCGTGTTTAGTTTTTTGTCAGTATGAAAGATGGCGTTGTGTACGCATATATATTTTTGTCATTTTCATACTTTTCCGCTTTCTTACGGCAATTGCATTGCATTTTCTTTATACGTGTGATGGAGATTTATTATAATTATTGAAGGTATTTTTCCTTTGGAGGGGTGCAGACATACGTTCACCATTTGTCTCATTTTCGACCGTTGAAATTCAGTGTGTACGAAAGAGGGGAACCTTTTTTGTGTTTAAGAACAAAAGGAAAACAATCATCGCATTGACATCTGACGTTTTTAAATTTTTGGAATTCACTCACTATTTAATATTATATCTACTTATCACAATATTGCTGCAGCTCTTTCAAAAAATTAAAATTCGTTCAATACAAAATGTATGAGGAAAATAATTTTAAGATTTGTGCTTTTTTGTTGAGTTAATTAAAATTAAAAAATAATCTTGCCCTACCTACTAATTTTAGATTTAATATACCTAATGAAAAATGAAAACATCATAGAAAAAATCATCATAATTTAAGAAATAAGAAATTTTAATTTACGAGTAGGTATATACGGCAAACGATGTTGACAATGTAAATCTGTCGTTCGTAATTTGATTTGCACGCCAAAATGCTTTTTTATCATTTTAATTTAATATTTAATCCTATTAATATAATTTGATAAATATAAATTAAGCAATATTATTTTTAAATTATCATTAATTCACAAATAATTTCCAAAGAAGCCTCTATATTCATAATAAAACCATTCTTTACCTATTTTGTTAACTAACACAAATAAATAAAGTAGCACATATACGTACTAGATATTTGCTATTCCTTTTGATAATTTTTATTTTTTTCGGTTTGGATAAGTATTTTGTCCTCAAATCCAAATTTAAGTTTTGTATGAAAATGGCTGCGCGCTAAAGCAACTTACACTGAAACTGCAATTTGGGAGGCGGGTGTGGGTACCGCCGAGCCGGGAACCATTGGATTACCAACACTCCTACCATTGGACACCCCAAGTGGTTCGCAACGTTTGGTGATGTAGCAGGGGTGCCCGGGATCATAGTGTAAGGTTTATCTAGGTCTTTGCGGCGGATGCGTTTGATCAGGAGAGACTGGATGATGACCGCTCCGGCAGGACTCTCTTGATCCATCGCCTTGCACCGCAGTGAAATAATGAATTCATGCTTCTATCTCTCCTGGACCCACTGACCCCCAGATTCTACCCCCCCCCCCCCTCTTACCTTTTTCCTTCCCAGAACTTCCTCTCCTTTCTTTCCCTAAAAAAGACCGTCTTAATAGCATTCCCAAACATGACATAGCCCCCGAGGTAAAGGGTGTTTTCCTCCTGTGTGGAGCTAATGTAAAAAGAGGAATATTTTTTAACAGTCAATGGACTGATTTCTGTACAAGTGTGTAAATTATTGTGTTAAATTACATACTTCCTGGAATTATGTTGCTGTTGGTGCGTGCTTTGCATTGTTTCTCAGAATAACCATGAAACATTTGTACGGAATGGTATTACAATCATAACAAGTGTCTCATTGTGATTCCACGCATTATAATAGGTAACTAGAAAAACCGACTACTCCCGCGAATTATGACAATTATTTAAAACCTTGGAAAGAAAACACTTGAGGTGGATTTTAGATGTCAGTAAATTGTATTTTAATCTAGTGCAGAGCCGTGAAAACTCACAAGAAAATTATTTAATTTAATTTAAAACTGTAACCACTGCGACAGCGCAATTTAAAACATTTTTCTCCGATAGCTCGAGATTTTTTGAATATTTTCCGCCCATATTAAAAAAAATCATACCTCCGAATTTTAATATGAAGACATACAAACTGATTATAATTCTATATAGCCAATGAATTCACCTATCTTTTGTCGATTATCATATATCCGTAGGAATTATAAAAAAAATATTATAAAATCGTCAACTTCTACTTTATTACTTACAAATATGGTAAAATTTTCCAAAATTGGCAGCAAAGCATTCCGAGGTATTTTAAATAGTGCAATATAGTGGCAAAAGCGCTCCAGTGGTTAAATTAAAACATAATCAATAAATTGTCACGACCGAGAATCGAACCCCGATTAACTGCTTGGAGGGCAACTATTAATTAAATACTTTATATTTATAGTACATAATACACATTATATTATGTGCTGACCATTACACCACCAGTGGTTGGAAGAACAGTGATATAAATTCATTACATACATATACTGAAAAGAATAAAAAATATTTTTTTTAAATTTTAGAATTGATTGAACGGGATTGTTATAGAGGTGCTATTGCGAACAATGTGTAACTGTTCGCAGTGCCCAGGGACCGGATCAGTAGTTTCCACTTTCCAGTCGTTCAGCGTTAGAGTGTTGGTTGTTGGTAGCGTTTGAGGTCAAATTGGGCTAATTGGAGGTAAAATAGCGGAACATTTTTTTTTCGTGTCGTCTCGTCTAAATATGATAGGTACATCAATGGGGATAATCTGAATTTTCGAAAAATGAGTTCCTATTTATGAAAATGGTAAAAACATATGTAAAAAGCATTATATAATTATAGTGGTGACCGGACAATTCAACATAGTGGCACATAACCTTGAAAATAACATACATAGAGTCATGAAGAGTGATGAAAAAAAGTTGTTAGATGGTTATGGGCTTATGTTTTTAAAAAGTGTGTTGAAGTGCCACTGTGTTGAGTTGTCTCGGAACCAATTACAGGTAGGTACTTTGTCGCTTGTCTGAATTCTTCAAACACACACTTTCAATTTTGAAAATGAAAATTAAATTCAATTCGAAAGTTCTGGAGTCTCAAATGAAAACAGTAGGTACCTATATTTAAAAAATTAATTCCATTCTATGAAAACTCATTATACCCAAAACTTTTAAAAGCATTATTTCTCTTAATTCAAAAAGTATCATATTATACAAGTGGTTTTCATGGTAGGGGGATGTGCGTCATGGGTTTTATATTCGCGTGTTTAAAAAAAAATTACGACTTAATATTTATGCAAATCAACAGCTGAATCAATCTGCATGAATACAATCTGCATCAATATTATTACAATATTATGCAATTTATGGTTTGAAAATCTGTCGTGTTGCATTACGACGTCGTCTCTATTAACCATTTGCATAAATCAAAAAATCAAGCCGTAAAAACTTTTTTTTTTACTATTCGAGTAATATATCTATTTTCAATTTTCAACATAGTTGTGCCGGCTAGTAGCAAATTTCAACTAAAAATTATGTTTTTGGTTTTACTGAGGATTGAACCTTCCTCCCAAGGGACTGGCTCTTAACTGCTGTGAACTAAAGGTTTTTTAAAACTTAAAAGCTTTACTGAGCTTTGAACCTTCCTCACCACGGATTGTCCAAAACACAATAATAAAATAGGTGAACATCGCTATCCTTGTTGGATGGTGCCGAGATTTATTACGTACGGACGTTTGCAGATTATTATGTAATACAATTACTTTAATTTTTATACATAGATAGTATAGAAAATATTCAAAACAAATTTAAAATATCTTACCTTCAAATTCAACAATAACTATGAATGCACATTTCAAACTTTGCAACAAAGACGAGTAATTGCTGATTTGACATTTATACACAAAATTTTAAATAATAACATCGATTGTACCGAACTACTTTCCCTAATTAATTTTAACATACCATTAAGACGTACACGCCATACAGAACTATTCCACACGCTTAATTACAAGAAAAATGCAGCAACTAATTCGCCAATCAATCGTGCTCTTCATATATTCCATAATAATAATCTAAATTATAACATCGACATTTTCTCCGATTCACTGCCCAAATTTAAAAAGAGCATCATGTCAATCATATAAATTGTTTAATGCGCATACTTACATACATACATACACACACATATTCACACACACACACACCCTCACACACACACACCCCTCTCCTTCAATAATTTACTAATTTAATATAGGTAAAATTTATAATTTGTCACATAAAAACATATAATATATATCTAACAGTGACATGTCATTGGTACCAATTATTGTATTAATTCTACAACTTGTAACTACTTTCTAATATGTAACTATTCAACTTTTGTTTTATGGATTGACACTAGTGACAGACTTAGCTATAAAAGTGTCAGCGTTATTTACATTTCCAATGGGAATACACGGCGAGCGACATGCTGAAATAGGCCAAGCCAAACAACGCTGGCGCTTTCATAGCTGAGTCTGACACTAGAATGAATTAATGTATGAACGAAGTGGAACCTTGGAAGTGAAAATTAATATACTTCCCGACATCCGATCAAGCTAAAACTCGGCAGATAAACTCGTTGTCAATGACAATGCATTCTATCAACAATCACGTGGCAATCACACCCACACCTGCGGAAATATATGCATTTTTATTGTTTTAATTAATCCTGTTAAGCCATATTTTTGGAATGTCTCTTTTCTTTTTCATATGAAATATTTTTCAAAGCAAAGAGAGTTCACTGAAGGCATTTTTAATATTAAAAACTAAATTTATGCGTAATTTTAATTTTAGGTTATTTCGAGAAAACCGGGGACCAAGTAACTCAACCCTCAAATTTTGCAAAATTTTATAGAATCGCAATAGGTACATATTACACGCCAACGCTTTGAAAAATATATAAAACCTTAGGGGGCATACATTAATTACGTGAGCTCAAAGGGGGAAGGGGAGGTCCAGCAATATCTCACGTTACTTGTAAAGAATATACGAAGTGGTCCAAATTTATCTCACCAAGGGGGGGAAGGGCTTAGATTGGAAGAAAAACTGCTCACGTAATTAATGTATGCCCCCTTACATCAATATTTTAAATTTGTTTTTCGAATCTGTTAATAAATATTAGTTTTTATCGTCTCCTGTAAAGATTTCATTTTGTGTCTTGAATGATTTAACAAACCACAGTCGATATTAAGGTATTGCGAAACGTTCGAAAATATATAATTATATTTTATAATCACTAAGACGAGGCAAGGATCATAAGGATGTGTTGGTGAAACATGTTTTGTTAATGCCAAAATCGTGCTTGTCTGTGAGTGCATTAAGGTCGATTTGGTTTAGCCTACACAATGCACAAAGAATGATCGATGAATGCAGTTTTACTAAGCTCTCTCGCAAACACGAAAATAAGATAGACCCAAAAAAACATTATATGACGTAGATGCAGTTGAATGGTATAAACTAGGTATGATCCAACCTGGGTAAAAATATCCTTCATAATGAATAATAACATTTTTCAGTGTTGCCAGCGTATATTGATTTCTTATTTATTCCCTGTCGATATCGGTTTGGCTATCAACGGTGAAACCGTGCTAGGAACACCATAAAATCATCGGAAGTTACGCTTTTCGATTCGGTGTTGTAAACTAATCGATTTCACCTCCTAGAGCTTACGGCCCTCTAGCACAGTCGATCGATAAGGATTGACAGGATAACTTTCGGTAACTTCTCTTCGTTCCCTAGGACAACTGCAGATCGCTAAATTACAAATAACAGTTGACGTCGAATATATTAAGTCATAGTAATTGTGAACTGTTACTTATTCATTGACGATTTGCCTTTTCGGATGTGTTTTTTTAATTTTATTTTTTAATCTAGGTGAAAACAGTATTTTACATTGGGTTTTTCGACGCCTTATGCGATTATGTTTTTAGCAAAAAAAAATAATCTAAAATGCCACCAATTTTTTTTACTCCAAGTAATGATCATTAATTAAAATCAATTTAAATAAAGTAAGTCATGTAGGTACGTCCGTCAGATGTAAGTTAAATGTTTTTTGAAATAATAAATATTTATGGCGTGGAACAAGTTTGGAGTTCGATATATTTATTTCATGTAGTATTTCTTAAAGACAATGAAGACATCATACATTATTGTACAGCCTCGTATATTTTTAAAAAACATGTGCTAATTTTATTAGCTGTGAGCTAATATGATATCATGGCAAATATAACTTAAATTTATTTCATTGCTTTGTTATTATTTATTTTCTTTATTCTCTTTAAAATTTTCTTACTGTTTTTTATATTTTATTTTGCTTATCATTATTTCTATTATTGCACTACTAAAAACTCCACCCAATGGTAACTAAACCTTGATTAACGCACAGCTTGAAAATGTTTGATTTGAGGGGGGGGGGGGGGGGGCTCATTCAGCTTTGCTGCCCCGGGCCTCTGACGGGCTTAGTCCGCTACTACTGCACATATTATATTGTCTAGTGTCTACTGTACATATTATTCTATATTCTTTGATCGCGCAACCATAATAATAATATGTCATGTCATGTTAATTTTATGGCTGCCACAGTAGAAATGCCCATCATAGGTATAACAATATAACAAAGACATATTTATCTACATTATTTAAAAGCAATTACAGACCCACAACAATAGTTTAATTTCATCCTGCCAATTTAGTAAATTGATTTTTTATTTATTTTTAAAATTTCCAAATATTATTTCCAAAAGTCAACTTCACAACAGTTTTGAAAACTGTTTTCAATATTTAGTCCTTATTTGTGTAATATTATAATATGCACATATTTACTTAATTCTAGAGTGGTATAGACACTGTCATTATCGCTCCGGTGAAAGACCACCATTTAGTATCCAAAATTGCATGAAATAACTTTAGACATTTTCAGTGACCAGATATCTATAATCAGCTACTTCTCAACCTTCATCTTCATCTTATCCTTACCACCACTCCCTCCAGCTTCATATCCCAATTAGTGATACCATATACCTAATAGTAACAGGCAAATGGGTTAGGTTAGGTTAGGAACTCTAAAAACTCCTGAAAATGTTTATTGAAAATAAATAACGTACCCACCTCATGACTGTAAACAATAACTGTGTTCCACAACATTATTATTCTTACTGTATGCTTAGGTACTACTTTTTTGTAATAGATTTATTTGTTGTTGTTTATCGCACGGGTTTTCCCCAACGAAAACAAAATTAAATTACTCACACTCCTTGTTTGTCGAAAATGTCTCAGATTCAAGGTCAAGATAAAATAAAAGGTGAATTCACTTTTAAAAAATACCTAAGTCACGACGCGTCGTGCTCTTTCTTGTCTTAATTCTAAACTAGGCGAAAGTGTACTTTCGAAAATTGGAGCATGAAATTTTCCCACGAATTTTGTAAGTTTGTACATAAATGAATGCAGGTACCTAGATGCATTTCGTAAAATCTACAATTTATGTTTGCATTACGAAAATAACATTTCAATTGAATTTATGACGAACTTGAATTATTGATTGATCATCCATCACTGCTGGACACATTTATCCTCAGATAACACCCACTCAGGACACCCACTCCTCATATTTTTTTTCTTTCCAATAACTTCCTCTACTTCCGTTCCCTAGAGAGACCCTTCACAAATCATTCCCAAAGATGACGTAGGCCCTGGATGAAATTATTTTCCTCCGTGACGCTAAAGTAAAATAAAAATATTTTGCATGAAATGGAAGTATCAAAAATATCTGGAAATTGATGGCTACAATTATTCAATGAATTATCTTGCTTTTTCCATTGTCTTTTTTGAGATTGATATCTATTACACGCCAAAATGTTTCAGGGGAATAGATTTGCTTGGGAACCACAAAACAGCGACTCTATAAATGGAGAACAATGTAGAAATACAGAACAATAAAAACATATGTACCTGAATTTATATTATGTACAGCAGGATTTATTCTTCCTGAAGCAATACTATTAGAAAATTTCAAGGCTTTAGGTTTAACAATAAATTTATAAATATTTTGCCGAAATAAATTTTTAAGAACGTATTTCTGTGTTTTCGAACCATGCAAGAATAATTCCAAGGTTCGAATCTTTGGAGAATATCCCTCCGAGGTTTAGGAATTATAACTAACTTCAGAAAGTTAGATATAATTTGAGAATTTTGATTTTTACGGCTAAAAAGAATTATCGTGATTTATTTTTGGGGTATTATGACAAGTTGTGCCAACTCCTTCTTTAGCCAACGTTTTCGACAGCGATACAGTGTCCATCATGGCATCAGGCAGATGTGTAATCGATAATTTTTTGTTTTTCGTTCATTAGATTCTTTTTTCTGCGAAGGGGTTTCTTTAATTCATTGAAGTTAATATTCTTTACACAAATAGAATGGCGCCATATACCTACGCCAAATCATCGCAAATTTGCAAAAAAATCGCAATTCCTTCTACTTCAAGTTCATCCTGGAATGCAAAGTATCCCATTTTGAGGCAGTATTCACATGTCTTCCTCAAATGTCTTCCTACATCTCACTTAGCATTGTCATGGAGTCAGTCACGTTATAAAAGAGTTTTTTTTTTTTTACAGTGAATACCGCACAAGAATCTCAACTGCGGCTAAAGTTCGGTTTAGTGGCGAAATTCCTAAAAATACAAACTAGTTATTTTTATACTAACTATGGGCCGGGGAATACGAATCTGAAAGAATTAGGCGGCGGCAAGCAATATTAACTGAATTATACGACTTTAAAATTTTTTTTTCACACATAGGAAAATGGCCATTTTGGAAGCATTCTGATTCCTAGAAAATCAAACTAGTTATTTTTATACTAATTTTGGGCCGGGGAATCCGAATCAGAAAGAATTAGGCGGCGGCAAGCAATATTAAATGAATTATACGACTTTAAAATTTGCTATAAACAGACACAAAAAGAAGACATTTTGACATTATCGAATTCGCAAGAAAACATAGAAAAAGAATAAAGATGTTACATCACATAAAATTAAGTGTTGCCATTAAGCAGTAATATCAATAACGTAAAATAACATGTTTATAATTTAAGTACTTACTTTTTATAAATTTTACTCACTTTTGTATCACAAACCATGCTACCTAAACCTAGCGTAGCCGCTAAACTACTTGAAAACTGGGATGTTTTTTTAAATTGACGCGAGCAGGCGGTATAAAGGGGCACAAACCATGTTACACAAACCTAGCGTAGCAGCTAAACTACTTGAAAACTGGGATGTTTTTTTAAATTGACGCGAGCAGGCGGTATAAAGGGGCACAAACCATGTTACACAAACCTAGCGTAGCCGCTAAACTACTTGAAAACTGGGATGTTTTTTTAAATTGACGCGAGCAGGCGGTATAAAGGGGCACAAACCATGTTACACAAACCTAGCGTAGCAGCTAAACTACTTGAAAACTGGGATGTTTTTTTTAAATTGACGCGAGCAGGCGGTATAAAGGGGCACAAACCATGTTACACAAACCTAGCGTAGCAGCTAAACTACTTGAAAACTGGGATGTTTTTTTTAAATTGACGCGAGCAGGCGGTATAAAGGGGCACAAACCATGTTGGGTTAGGTTAGGTTAGATTAGGTTAGGTTAGGTTAGGTTAGGTTTTATATAATAACATTGATATTGGTGACCGGTCTAGGTAACAACTTTTTAAGACTACGAATTTTCATACTTTTGGTTTAAGAATACGGCCGTTGAGATAGTCATAATTCATCAGGTTAATGTGTTATGTGATGAATTATCATGTGAAGAATTATCGTGTCGGAAAGTTTTACGTTATTGATATTACTGCTTAATGGCAACACTTAATTTGATGGTTTCTATGGTTTTCATTTGTCAAAATGGCTGTTTTCGTTTGTGTTTATTGAAAATTTAAAAGTCGTGTAATTCAGTTAATATTGCTTGCCGCCGCCTAATTCTTTCAGATTCGGATTCCCCGGCCCAAAGTTAGTATAAAAATAACTAGTTTGATTTTCTAGGAATCAGAATGCTTCCAAAATGGCCATTTTCCTATGTGTGTAAAAAAAAATTTTAAAGTCGTATAATTCAGTTAATATTGCTTGCCGCCGCCTAATTCTTTCAGATTCGTATTCCCCGGCCCATAGTTAGTATAAAAATAACTAGTTTGTATTTTTAGGAATTTCGCCACTAAACCGAATTTTTTCCTCAACTGCTCCCGTCTGGAGCCAGTGATACTATGGCATCCCCAATTGGGGTATGTTGGCTGAAGGTAATGGGGAGGGGAAGGAGGTGGGGGAGAGGAAGGTTGGGAAGTACCTGGCTATTCAGATCTGGTCACTAAACACGGCTAGAGCCATTTTCAAGCAACGTTTCAATTCTGAATGGTGGTCTTACACCAGGGCGATACTGATAGTATCTTCCACTCTGGAACGTGCCGCAAATATACTCTATATTATGACAAAAAAATTTCCTTCCGCAATCTTAATCTTCTTAAGCTTACTGATCAGATCTGTGAAGTCCTTAATTCACTTGATTCAATTTAATTCAGTTTTTACGGTTTGCATCTGCTGCCATAATATCGAGAGGTATTGTGAAAGTTTATACGTAGATACACCAATCGGTCTCATTAGGATATACTTTTTATGGATTTTTTTCTGTGTATAGAAAGTTAAAAGTGAACTTTTAAAAGTGCACGGATATTTTTGGATAACTAATAAAAAATTGGTAATTCTTGTAATTAATTCATTTGACTATGCAATATACGCATACATAATATTTTTAAAAAGCTTTCAAGATGTGTCGATTTCGACGTGCAAGGCCTAGTTCATTCGAGATGCAGAGTAGTACCTATGCACCTAGTTCAAATTAGTAACCGGATTCTCCCGAGGATCTTCGTCTTTATGAAAAGCTTTAGGCCGTTTCAAGAATACGTGGTTTACGTACGTGTAACCAAATACGGCTTCTGATTATAAGCTAGTCTAGTTGCTCGCACATCTCCACCCTATGTCAGTAAATATTGTTGCTATACCTCGTGGGTGTGTTAAAGTTGTTTTCGTTATGGCATTAATGTAGCAAGGTATTTATATCTACACATCGTTGTGGCTTTAACAGCGTGCTATCTGATATTGGAGCAGCCAGAAGGTCAACGGAAACATCTTGTTATTATATATATTACTAATACAAAAACCTGTTTAACTCGGTTGCTGGCAAAGTCGCAGTGGAAAATCTAATTATCATTGGTTATTATTATTAGATTGAAGGTAGATCGGTACAGTTACAAGGGCACATCAGGTCGGTATTTGACTTGATCTTTGTATACGTTAGAAATAACAATTCAAAGCTAAAAAAAGAAAAACAATGTAAGAGGACTTCATAAAAGCTTGCCTAAATATTTAAATAAGTGTATATATACATGCAATGCTTAGGTAAATATATACACGTACTTTTAAAAAATTTAAAATTATTGTTATTGTTTTTTTTTTTAATATTTTTATTCTTCATTATAAATTAATATTTTTTATATTTTTAATATTTTTATTCTTCATTTAATATTTTTATTCTTCATTTAATATTTTTATTCTTCATTATTACCAGCTAAACTTCCAAATCTTTTTGTCAGCAGTTCAATTTAACAATTTTACTATAACACTAAAGCCATACAGATATATAACACAGGCAACATACTCACAAGCACACAACTCACTCACAACTCACAATGTGTATAATTACAGAATCGTTAAACTAACATCAGTTGAACAACAAAAACAAAAAGTATTACGTAATTTATTTATAATTATTTACAAAATAAATAATTTGTTGGTAGGTAGGTACTTATCTCACTATTATCGATAACGTTTTTCGGTTCGTTGAAATACCTATAACTTATTTTCTCTTTTATTTATCTCTAATGAAATCTATTGAGTAACAATCATTTGCTTTTATTGGTGTGAAGTTTTGAGATCACAAATGGGTTTTACGTAACAATTTTTTCAACTTTATTTTTAATATATTTTTTTTAAATATATATAGATATGATATAACCTAAATCTACATAGAACGCCGGCCGGCCGAGCGAAGTTTGTTTGTTTGATTTTTGTACAATAAATCTCAATTTTGTTCCTAGATTGATGAAATTTTGCATTTTGCACACTTGATCTTCAAAACAATAGGCAGGTCTGTGTCTTAGTCTTATTATGAAAAACATTGTGAAAGGCCCAGACAACGCCAGAGACTCCCGCTAGCCAGCTATATTATAAATGCGAAAGTTTGTTTGTTCTTTCACGTCGTAACGGAGCTACCGATCGATGTGTTTATTTGCATAGGAATATTCGGAGGACTGGGAAGTGACATAAGCTACTTTTCATCCCGGAAAAACATTTCGTTCCTGTGTAAAAATAATTATTTGTACCGCAATTTCTCCCAAGTCCTGCGCAAGCGAAGCCGGGGATAAAAGTTAGTAATCTATATTTCTTAAAGTGTGTACTTGTCTGTCTTACTAAAATCTCTATTTTATATATCTTTTATGTGAAAGGGTATTGAGACCTCTACCATTTCGATTGTTTATTTCGCGTGAAGTTCAGGAATACCTGACGTATTTTACGTTTAATTGCTTAAGTCAGGAATCTACATTTTAATAATAAATGTTTTATGTATCTACCTACTGAAGTTCTACTAAATTATACTTACATAGTATTCTTATTTACAAAACGGTCTGATGCGAACTTTTTGATCACAGCAAATCTTAGCTCAGAATCGTTTCCATCACTTTGAATTATCACTTGAAAATAAACCTGATAGTTTCGTATTAATTCATTGAAAATAAAAAGATTTTAATGATTTATAGGAGTTTTCCGAACTGTATGTTTAATAATTCATCTGGGATAAATAAAGAGAAAAGAATGTACTTAAATTATTAAATTTCCAAAGTTTAACTGGACCGTAGCAATTGCTTCTCTCGCGGTAGTTATGCGTCACAATGTCACAAACAGGGCAACTTTATCAACCAAAAGTGCTAATACATGAAAATATTTCAACTACAAACATTATCTACCTACAAGTATAGAGGTACAAATTTTAACTCCAAACTAAACTTTGGCAAAACCGAGTACAAAAGAAACGAATTATGAATCTGAAAGAAAATATTGACTTTAAAAAATAATTTAAATCGTCTTACTTTGAAATAGGTTTGGTATTTTAAAATTTTCAGTAATAATTGACAATAAATTGTGAATATTTCGTATAATATATGCTTTAAGATAATATACGTGATCTCATGGAAGCTCCTGAATTGGTTGTTGTTATGTATGTTATTTTAAATTTAATATTTACTAATCTTGTCAATTATTATTATTGACATCTTGAATATCAAAAACCAAATGTGAAATTTCCTAGTAATTTTTTAAATTAGGTAAATAACAGGAAAATGCTTTCGGATAAGGAAATAAAGATTAAATGGTTATATTTATTGAATCTTGACATTTTCACGACCATGACAACTTACTATTCGCAGTAGACATCTGGGATCGGGGCACCCCAAGTTCTGTTGATAACACTCAGTTCATAAGAAAAAATAACTAATGTAATGTAAGTTTTTAGATTTTCACGGCCAAAAGCATTTTCGTTGTTAGTTTTTGGGGTGTTATGCCGTGTTGCGCTACCTCCTACTATAGCCGACGTTTCGGACAGCGTTGCAGTGTCCATCATCAGGGCAGATCCGGTAGATCCGACGATGTGTGATCACATCGTCGGATCTACCGGATCTGCCCTGATGATGGACACTGCAACGCTGTCCGAAACGTCGGCTATAGTAGGAGGTAGCGCAACACGGCATAACACCCCAAAAACTAACAACGAAAAAAAACTAATGTAATGTTTATTATGTTTCTTATTTATTTTATTAGGCCTTGTTTTGTTAATAATTATTGCAATTTTAATGCACCGAACCCAGAAGCTATTTGATTACCCGATAAAACGGCTCACTCGATTAAAATAATTGAGGTATTGAATAAACCCTGTTAAACAAATTTTGGTGTTTGAAATTGAACTTTTTTTATATATGAGTATAATACAAAAAAATTTAAACAATTTACATATGTAGGTATTATATATTTATATTTTACATTAGCGCCACATAGGAGGCTCTGAGGAAAACAGTTCCCCTTAGGACCTATGTCATCTTTGGGTATGCTGCGTGGAGGGTATTTTTAGGAAAGGAAAAACAGGAGGTTCTGGGAGGGAAAATGTATAAGGGGAGGAAAGGAATCTAGGTGTGAAGGATGAATCAATCCATCCATCCCACTACGGTACACTGGAGGTTATCCACCGCATACCCTCCCCGGTATAAGTAACTTATGTTTACTCCTTCAGGGCTCTCACAAGGAAGCAAATTTTTTTATTTGAACGTCTCTACATTTAATTAAACAAAACTAGACCCCCAATGTCCCCGCATACGGTGTTAACGAGCAGTATGCAAGTGCTTTATATGTACAGGTTAGTATTAAATAATTATATACATTACCTCTTTCTTTGGGGAAAAGCAGAGGGGAGAAATAAAATTTTCAAGTGTAGGCAGTATGCCTGCCCTGCCAGTTTATTGTACATAAAAGATATCACTCAATTTTCATGTGGTTGCTGGTAGGGAGCGAGTGTGTCACAGATACACCCGGCAGTCCTGTTGAGAGGTGCATGTTTTCAGGAAAGCCAAGCTTGAGATCGGTTTCCGCGCCCCTAAGCCGACTTCCCGGTGATGCATTGACGACACGGCTATTTAGAAGTGGGTGACAGAACGCCCAAAGAATCTAGGAAGGACAGCGTCGGGTTGTCGGAGGCAGGGCGGAGGGTCCCCTTACTCGTGCAAGACACCCTTACGACCCACACCTCTCTCCAGGGGATGCGCAGGCGATCCATGAGACAGCGCTCCGGGTCGGCTTCTCTTCAGTGTCCGCATGCAGGGACGGGGTCACAATCCACCCCAATAGTAGGGATATGGACGAGACACAACGCTGGTTCAGCTTTCGTCTCTGGGACGTTACTATAGAATTTTTCCGCTGCAATGTTAACCGGGTACCCAATAAACAATTACAAAATCAATAATAATCAAGTACACAAAACAAAGAAAACTAAACTAAACTGCGGTACAAGGCGATGTTACGAGAGAGTCCTGCTGGAGAGGTTAAAAAGTTTCCTTCAACCAGAATCTCCCGTTCTTGCCATGCAACGGATTGGCAGGCAAAGACAGACAGTAATGGGCCGCATAAACCCGAACAAACCTCACCCCACGAACCAATTGGAGTGACATTATGCCAGACAGAGGTGTTGGTTATCCAATAAACGGTTCCCGGGGCGGTGGTGCCTATACCCGTCTTCCAAAATATATACATTTATTTAGAATTATTTCGCCCGGCTTGCTAGGGTGTCCCTGTGTTATGGCGGGTAAAGTTTAAATATTGAATTAATACATAATATTGAATATATACATAAGGTTGATAATAATAATTATATAATACAATACAGATTGATTTATTGCATTGTTAGTTTGAAAATATTGAATATGATATTTACATTAAAAAGGGAGTGTGATACGTGTATGAAGGATATTTAAAAGTTTAAATGTATACATACTTTCAAAATAACACTGCGGATTCATGCAGCTGAAATACTTTTCAATGGTATTGTATTGTAGCGCTTGATTTGTGTGCAAGCACTTCTAATTAGACGTGGGAAAAATTGAATGATTGAATTAAATGAATAAATTCAATCTTGTGACACACTCAATCTTATTCTCATTTTCAAAAGGAATTAAATCTTTATTTCTTACCCTTGGCCTTGCATCCTACGATTTTTTAACAGCACCATATTTCTTTTAATTTCTATTAATTTATTTTACAGTTAAATAATTCATGTTATTTTGAGGTAAGAAAATAATAATGTACTCTGTAAATATTGGATATTCGTTGCGCGGATAGGTACACCTACTACGGGCGGCGCGCGCCGCGAAATTGCCCATCACGTGTAGTATCCCGCGTAGTAAATCTATACAAAAACACCCGTAAGCCAGAGAGTTCCCGTCCCCAGCCCAAGCGACAAAACCGCCAACCAACTGAACCGACAAGCGATCGAGTCATCCAAAAGTCAAGTAATTTTGAATTCCGAGTGTCGCGTCTATTTCACAGTCGTCCCAGTCGTCGCCAGTCCCACTGTTCGTCATAGTCATAAATGAACTAATACCGTCATAGTCCTACAAGTCTGTTCAATTCTCAACCCCAATCTCTGTTTCACTTATTCAATGAATCAAAACATTTGTGACGTCGTCGTACCAAATCACAAGTCCCACGGATCGAGTCGATCATCGGATCGAGTTCAATTCTAATCTGTTGAAGATAGGTCCGCGGATTGCAAGTTATTCAAGTCACAGCAAGACAAAAGACACGTATTAGTCAGAAGTTCCTAATTCATTCCTTGATGCCCGCAGAGAATCGGTTCGTCGTTAGTTCCCGCGCGGCTAAGCCGTCATCTTTGGGCGAAGCTTGCACGGGACTCTGAACTTTTGTTTGCTAAAAGCGAAAGTTAATCCTATATTTTTTCTCCCTCACACGTGCGTAAATTATGCAATGCGTTTAGAAACAACGATGTTTATTTATATTATTCTTTATATGGTATCTGTCTACCTAGTCGTAAACAAAACACCAGTCGCTGTCGGACCGTGATACGTCATGATGATCGAGTGGTTTATTCCTTTATTTTTGTAATAAATTGTATGACGCATGTCGCTCAGACTTTTAATTAGTTTTTATTCGGCGCATCGGTTTAACTTTACCATTGAGGTAAGTGCATTTAAAAATATATATTTGAGTGAAACTTATTCCAGGTGACCGGATCGGATATATGAAAGCGCGATAATACTATGTTTTTTATGTGAATACCGCAACTCCCAACTGCTCCCGTCTGGAGCTAATGAGACTATGGCATCCCCAATTGGGATATTTTGTGAGGCTGACGGTAGGGGGAAGTTTAGATCACGTGAAGTAGACCAATTTTAAGTTTAATAAATAAAATAAAATTAGTGAAACTTTAGGGTGAACCACAAAAACTGTTCCATTTTAAGATTTAATTGATAGCTTAATATAAAAACATTTTTCTTGTCAAAATTTGTTTTTTTTGCAAAATAAGTACACATTAAAATATTTCATTAACTTCGTTTTTAGTCCCTTCAATTTTTCAGAACGACATAATTCACCCTAAGAAGAGTGCTTTGCGCAGTGAAAACTTCTTTAGCACCGTTGTGATTTGAAACTCGATGAAACGAAAAATAACGACAATAAAAAGAGGCAAACACATGCATCTAAAGGATGTAGTCCGCGGGAGAATGAGATAGCATTATCGGTCTCCTCTTTGTGCGGTTTTTCGTAGCCTTTCGGCCTCCTCTTTGTGCGGTGCTTTTTTTTTTTTTTTGAATTAATTGAATTAAAGGAACGAATTAAAGGAATCAATTCAAAAGGCCGGGGGAATCAGACTGAATCGATTCACTCCTGGGAATGAATCTGCCCATGTCTACTTCTAATACATTGTGATTGAGATGTAGGTATTGCAGAAAATACCTAAGAAAATCGACAGCGTTATTTGATTTTTTTTTAAAGAAAGACAAACTTTCCCGGGTTACTTACCCGACATATGTCTATGCCGACAATATTTGAAAATCTCCTACCACCACATACAAATTTTGATAGTATGGAGTTGGGTTTCGGTTTTTAAGTTGTCAGGGAGAAGGTTGAAGATTTTATGAGCTAGGTAGATGATGAAATAGTATGTATTGGTGGTATGGATTGATTATAATTCTGGTGGGTGTAATATGTTGTAATAGAGTTTTTGTTGTATTTAGAAATTTGTTAACAAATTTTAGATGGTGTTGACGTATGTTTAAGATGTTATATTTTATAAATTCTATTCTACTACCCGGCTGCGTGTAAATTACACACTGTATTATTTTTGAAAAGTGGAAAATGTTTTCACATTGTCATAAATATGCAAGTATTTCGAAGCTTTATAACTCATATTTAAATAAGTGTTCGACCTGAAAATAGTTGTGTTGACCTAAAATTTGCAGATTGAATAAGATGCTCAAATTTCATGATGCCAGAGCTCACCTCTAGAACATTTTTGTTGGGACACGATATACGTGTTATGCTGTGCCTTACAAACACCGTATTCACAGGAAACCGGTCTCTTTCGCTCTCGTTCTTATGGTAAAGAGTTTGAAATGAGTTCAGAATTGATATGATATGTTTTCGTAGTGTGTGGAAAACCCCCGTGCAGGTTATGCAACCGTGGCCCGGTATGAATCAGGTTTTTGTACAAGGTAAATTTCTCAACAAATCCACTTCAAGTAGGCATGCACTGTCTCTGAGTAAAACAGGACTAACTGTTATTTGTTTCTTGAATATCATCTAGGTTAGTCTTGGTAACTTTTTAGGAATTCCCTAGTTGCTGGGAAGATAACTTGACCGTGGGTGGAACAGATTTGAGTAACTTGATTTTATAGCGCCCGGCACTACACGAGGCCGAATGTTTATATGGTCGAGATTCATCTCTTGCTCTTCAGTCAGTTGTGAGAGTCTGTGCAACAAGGGTAAGTGAGGTGGCAGTGGTGGATTAATTATATTTTAGGGTATTAATGAAAAAGTTACATACATTAAGTGATTACATCGTGGCAAAAACCGAGTGTTCAATATTTAAAATTCGTTAACATCATTTAAACTTACTTAGATAATACTAATTTATAAAAAAAATAATATTAATTAATGTACGAAAGATAAACAAAAAAGTGACAGCATTTATTTTTAAAATGATTATGTTCTGATAAACTGCTCTTTAAAAACTTGCTTTCTGTAGTTTTTGCAATCTATGTAGTGAAATTAGTTTTACAAAATCGCTATTAAAAAACATCGTTAGAGACCAACTAGAGACTTTAATGCAATTTTTTTTTTTAATTTTTAATGATGTATATCTAATGCTAATTATACGTATATTACTTGAAAATAGTTATGGGTTGTTGTTGGAAAAACAACATTTTGCGGAATTATTTGGTTTTAGATGTGCTCGTAAATACAATCAGTTATTGTTGTTTTTGGTTTGTAAATACCATTGCTTTGGATGAAGGTACATAATGTTAGTATTCTTATTAAAACACCTCCTGGTAATAGTTTACGTTACGTTTATAATTAAAATAATGATTTATTTTAAAGTTTCGCAAAAGTTTTCCATTAGCTTTGTGAAATCATACCAATGTTATAAAAATATATTGAAACTCCGTGGGTATCTAAGTTTTGTAATTTTTGACGACATCGGTAGAAAAATACAAGATAATAATAATTAAGTATATATTCTGCTCTTTCATTATTTTTTTTGCAAGTTATGCTTTAAAATATTAAGATGAATTAATTGTCTGCGCCCGAACATAATAAATATGAATATGAATATTTTTATTATATAATATTGGTTCATAAACAAACTAAAATCTTTCAAGAAAGGCTACCAAATACAATATTGGATTGATTCACCGATACAATATTGCATTTGTTAACGTTTCTTGAAAGATTTCAGTTTGTTTATGGACAAAACTATTTATTCATGATCTAGCTGAATTTGAATTATTTTAAGTTTTCCCTTATCTTTTGTTGTTCGTTAATAATTACCTTTTGAAAGCGTAGTCAGTTTTTTTTATAATGGTGGATTAATGATATTTTCAATGGGTTAACCGACCAGGCGAGGCGCGGTAAATACCATTTTTAGGGTTGGAAGTGGAGCAAACAATATTAATATTGATAGACAAGTATTGCTACTAGATAAGTATTTTTATTATATTAGTTAGTGTTCTGTAGTTAATGATTTTTAGTTATGTCTTTGTATTCAGTTTTACAGTTAGTAATTGTCATTTAGGTACCTATGTTAGTTACAAGTTACAATGTATTGATCGCAAAACTTTGTAATTGTCCACAGGTTAGTTTATTCAAAAAAATATTTCCTGGAAAGTAAATAATCTAATAAATCAATGTACAAACATATTATTGAATAGAGTTTTAGTATTCTGACTTACAAATAATGCTAAACACAAAAGTCTAGAGATGCCACGAATAGTGATTTTGTCTAATACCGAATACCGAATATTCGGCTAAGCTCTCGGCCGAATACCGAATATTCGGCGACACTTTTGTACATTTCGCGGGTGACAGGTTCCGACCTGCATCATTGAAATGCGTGTGGTAACTACGTATTTGTTTCATTTGCGAGTAGGTAGTGTCACAACGCGTATTATTTGTCGATTTTTCATCAAATTGTGTTACTTATAGTGTGTATCACGTCTGCTTGTTCGCGAAAAGCTTTTCGAATTGGCACCATTTAATAAAAAAAATCACCTATTTGGGAATATTATGAAATTTGTAGTGAGGACAATAAATGTTAATATTAAATTTATATGCATTTTTTTCATCATTTGGTATTCGGTATTTGGCCGAATGGTTCGCAATATTCGGCCGAATACCGAAAAGTAAAAAAAAGTGGCCCAATAGGCCGAAAACCGAATAGTAGCTGAATATTCGTGGCATCTCTACACAAAACACAGCTCCCCCTTAATAATAAACATTTACAATTTACACAACTGGTAAACCAAAATTAATGTTTTTGGTATATGGTTTTTTATCAGTTGTGTAAATTCTAAAATACATTTATTAGTAAGGGGGTGTCTTCTGAACCATGGTGAACACCAAGTAAAACAACGTTACAGATGGTATATTTAATGCATCTCATATTTTTGTTCTCAGGAACATTGAGCAATAATTGCTCAATGTGTTACAATACAATTATTGTAAAGTATTCAAGCCTAGAAATGTGGATAAAAATTTACCAGACGATTTAACTTATTCATATTCCTATTGTTGTGCTTTATATCTATTACTCAATTCTACAATTTTGTAATATTCATGAGAACTCTTTTGAATAATTTACTATTTTTAGATTAAAATTATTGAAGAATGCTTAACGTTGTAGTATACCAACATTGTCTTCATTGTCCTTTCAGCTTAGTCAGCAAATTATCGATTTTAAATCTGTCTCCATAGATCTTATGGCGTCCACTGCCCAGTATTATGTTGTGTGTATTGCAATACGGTCATTATGCATTCTTGAGGTACCTGCCCTACAAGTTGAGAAACCAGCATACAGACTCTGTGTGCTCGTTCATGAATAGTTTCAATTGCGAGGAGTGATTGCGAATACCACAATTACTGTTTTGAATTCATACAAACAACACGTACGGAAGTGCATCATTGTGTAAAGACGAAATCTTCAGTACGCAACGCTCTTTCAAAACACTGCTTTTTCGAAACAGTGTTATCGTGAAAAAATGTCAAAACCGAATATATCGACCGAATGACGTAGTTCTGTTCTTGTACCGCGGAAGATAAACTCATTATTCCAATTATTTCAAGATATTAGTTTCTTAAACAGATGGATGGATGTCTCTGTTTATTTTATCATCGGTTGTTTGTTATATTTTTTATTTGACCTATGATGTCGTTTGACCTTTTAGCTATAGGTAAACTTGATATGCCGAGAGTGTATTTTCGACGAAAATTTCTTAGTAAAACATTGTTTAAATATTGATCTGTTTCTGCGTCGCTTAGTTTTGTTTACTGTATATTTATGGGTTTTTCAAAAACGTTTTAACTTACGTACTGACAAACGATATAGAGCACATTTTCATAATGTACATACTTAAGAATCTAGTAATAACTCCAATGGATTCTCACGTCATAAAAGTGTGCCCCCTATCTGGTTCAGTACTCAGATTACTCATAAACAACACCAAATCAATTATAATGCAGAAAAACTTGTAGTGAATTAAACTAAATATTAATGTTTTCTGGGACACTAGTAGAATACTTTAAAATTTCATACTAATGTACCGGGTCGTTATGCCTCCCGGTGTTATTTTATAGCATATTTAACATGTAAAAAACAGACACGTGTAAATAATATATTTGATTTATATTGAGCATTCCAATATAGCTTTCCTCAATATCTCAAAACTTTGTATTTAGAGATGTCTCACTAATCAACTGGACGATTGATATGTAGGAACTGATTCCTGCGCGAGTATATTTTCATTATGATCATTTCAATGTTAATTTAAAACTGTGATAGTTTCGCAATGATACAGCAGTTGTTGATCTTGATTGATCGTGTTACTAAAAATGGATTGAAAAACGAGAACTATAAAGACTGTCTAGTAGCTCCGGGCAAAGGTGCGTACTTCAGAAATGATACAACACCATTGACACCACCTTGACCTGTACGCATATTTAAAAAAATAACAATTGAGGACATGATAAAATACTTGTTTAACCTATATTATGCTACGGCCAAATAGGTCATCGATCGATTGATGTGTTAACGAGGTAATCTAGAACACGATTGTAAAAGTTGCGGTCACACATCATAGATTATGTAATAGACTTAAATTTGTATATAAACCCTATTGACTTTTTGGTTATGGTATCCAACATGAATATTATGCGGATTTCCTTACGAAATAATTTATTCATATTTTTTTAAGTTTCTGTTCATATCTGACATTAATTTTTAAAGTTCACATTGAATCGTGGCCGGATTTGGTATTAATTTTGAGTGACCTTTGGAAAATGATACTAAAGCATAATAATTTATTTGTTACAGATTAAAATGCTACGATTCGTATTCTTGGTTTTGGGTGTGTGCGCATTAGCCAATGCGCAAGCCGTAAGTACATTGTTAAATCTATTGTTCTACTAATACTTCTACGCTTTTGTAGTTCTACTAGATACTAGTTAATTTTTTTTATTTAAGATTGCTAAAAAAAGTTAATTAACGATGAAATTTTTCAATAGTTTCAAGAATCACTTTTTTGTTTAGTTTTTTTTCTGGAGCTGAAAATCCTAATTTGTTAGTACAAAATAGGATTTCTGGTTGAATATAATGGCGACGTTTCGTTTAAACTTCTTTAAACCATAAACTCCATTATTTTAAAATCAATATAGTAATGATACCTAACACTTATTTATATAATTGACTAATATTGTAATTGTTTGACTTGCATGATAATGTTTTCGAAAATCTTATAACCTATGTAAACAAAATACTTTTTTACATGCAACTATATTTTCTACAAATACACAAAACAATATCGTCTACATTAGCCTAAAAGGAAAACGGTGTTTGGCATACATTACACATTTTATTAGGTATTGTTGAAAGTATTGTTATTAATTAAAAAACTTCATTCCTAGTAAATTGCCAAAGTACCTTCTTGCTTTTAGGGCAATTATAATACTATCGATTTCACAATTTTACGGCTGTGCAAGTGCTTTGGCCCATCGTACCATAATTCTTTGGGATAAATGTGTTTTAAAAAAATCTATTAACTGATTTAAAACACACACAAATACCACCAAAGTGAAATGTTGACAATTAGATTCATTAGATAGCGTAGGTACAATTCTACCCTCTACAAAGTTTTGATCGGATATTCAGATGCGTACAAAACATTAATTGAGTTATACTAGTAGTTCACGTTAGTTGTTGGATTCGAACTCGCTGCATCAATTTCCCATTTAATTAAGGAAACTATTCAGAAATCAAACTCGTAGTATACGTTTATCGCACCTGCTATATTCGCACTTTTATAAAACCTCTATTCTTCAAAAGTGATACGCTAAACTTTTTTGAAAACAGCATAAGAAACAAAGCATATACTTACGTGAAATTAAACGTCGATAATCCATCGATTGTCGTTTTTATGATTTTTCTATTCAATTATGTCTTTGTTTTGCTTTTTTCAAAATCGTTTGTTCGTGCTGCCAATGCTAACATTTCCGGAATGCGCCAAATTGCAAGAAGAATGTATTATTATCCTTTTGCCTGCTCAATTGCTGCTTTTACTCTCGTGCATCCTTAAAGTAATGTCACAAAATTAAAAAAAAAAAAACTTACATTGTGATGTTACCGCATGAAAAAATCTATACTATTGTTTTTACAGAGCGACCACCAAGTGACTTGATTGACAGAGATGTTTTGACGTAAGACATGTTATGTACGAATAATTATGATCATCTGAATATTGAAAAGTAATAATAGTTTTATGTAATGTGATTTTGACTTCAGTTCTCCATATCAAAATCATTCAATAATTTCGATGTAGTTGCTTTATACAGCTGGATGCAATTTTAAGCTTTGCAGGCTGCTAATAGCGGGTTCAGATGATTCAATTTTAGCTGATCAACTTTTATAGAACGACAAAATTTGTTTGAAAAAACTTGGTCTATTTTGTTGAAAGAAGGTTCACACTAATTTGGGAGGCGGGTTTGGGTACCGCCGCCCCGCGATTCATTGGATAACCATCACTTCTGCCACATGTCACCCCAAGTGGTTCGATACGTTTGGTATCTTAGCAGGGCAGCCTGGGTTCAAGGGCTGAGGTATGTGCGGGTCTTGGCGGCAGATGCATCTGCCCACCTGCTGCGTGGCGGGCCGGATCGATCCATCGCCTTGCATCGCAATCGGAGGGATTGGGATGATGAGGGTTTCATTCCTTTGTCACTCCTGGACATCCCATATTCCTTCCCACTCTTTTGACCTTTTTCCTTCCCAGAACTTCCTATCCTTCCTTTCCTTAAATAGACCTTCCACACATCATCCCCTAAGATGACATAGGCCCTAAGGGAAATTATTTTCCTTAGTGCCTCCTGTGTGGAGACAACGTAAAAAAAAGTGTCGAGTTGATCAACTAAAATTGAACCATCTTAACCCGCCATAAGAGGGAACTAAAGACCGAAAGAAAGAACCATTTTTTTTTTAAATAAAGTAGATTTTAAAAAATAGAATAGAATAAATAAAGCAGATTTTTGCTTTTGGTTGCTGTAACTATCAAATTGGAAAGTATGAAATCGAATATTGTGTGTTTTTATTTGACAGATAAACTTATTTTTTCAAATCTATGTAGCTAGTGATCTAAACGCAGTTGCGACTTGAAAATTATTAGGTTCGCCTAAAAATTTCAGAATGAAAATAAGCAACGCGTATTATTTTATGACGCCTGTAGTTTGATAGTTTTAACCAAAAGGTTTTCTGCTCCATAGATAGATATATACATATTAGAGTTTAGTGAAAAAGCTTTAACCATTACATTTAAAAAAAAATAATTAAATAATGTTCTTAGTAAGTTCTGCAAGTATTTTAGTTTATATTTTTGTGACAGCTGTTTCGGCTTAAAGTTTGTTTAAACCACTTTGAGACGACTTATTTATACGATTTTAAATTTCTACGAGAGATGGGAAGGTTGATAGAGATATTGAAAAAAGGGTAAATGCAGGTAACTCCATTAATTGAGGACTGAACGCCGTTGGCGCCAACAAAAAACTGTCCAAAGGAGCGAAGCTAGCCGTCCATAGTGGAGTGCTGGTACCTACCCTGATATATGGTAGTGAGGCATGGAACTGCCAGAGGAAGGATGAAAGTAGACTGAATTCTGTAGAAATGAGATCCCTGAGGTGAATGTACGATCGTGTGAGAAACGCGGAGATCCGCTGATGTAAGCGTAATGTATGAGATTAAGAAAGGGACGCTCCGATGGTTTGGGCATGTAGAGCGACTGAACGAGGAAAGGAGTGTTATGATAATATAAGACGCATATGCGAATGATAGAAGAAGTCGAGGACGCCCAAAAAAGACATGGCACGACCAAGTGAATCAGATACTTGAGTCGGGCCATCTCAAGAGTCAGAACAATAGAAGAGTATGTATGAATGTAAACGAGGTAAGGAATGTGCGCCAAGACCGAGTTGTTTTCCGATCCGTCCTCTCTGCCTACCCCTGCGGTGGAACGGGGAAACGTGTTAGTTAGTTATGTGATTGTTAGTTAGTTTTAAATTTAAATATTTTGGAGGTGTCTTAATTGATTTATTGACGAATAAACAAATTGCTGAGAAAATAACTGAGACAGTAGACGCTCTATTATGTGGGGTACTTCGGAATCTGTTTTCCCCGCACTAAATGTTTAGGTTAAATAATGACGTTATGCATTACGGCTATGACTCATTTATGTGCGTTATATTGTTTAGGTTTATGAAGCATACTAACTGCAGTGGCGGCTCGTGACTTTTTGGGATATTTAAAAAAATTGAAACCAATTTTTGAAAAAAAATATTTTTTTTCGCCTACGACCACATCCATGATGACATTTTTTTTTAATATTAGCACCCTAGCACACCCAAAAGTCACGAACCGCCACTGATACTAAGGAGTGGGGAATAAATAATTTTCCTTACTTTATTAAGTAACGTTATGTAATGGTTTAGGCTTGTTGTTTTTAGTCACAAAAAAATTATAAAAACTAAAATACTTGCAGAACTTAATAGTAGCATTATTAAATGTAATTTAAATAAATTAAAAAAAAAATGGAGTTCTACGAATTAAACACAAAATCTGTTTGTATTAAAAATTTACTTACATTTTTTGATGTTGTCTTCAGATTCAAATTTTCTGTGTCTTGCTTGGCAGGTTTTATATTATTTATTATATAAAATTCGTAAATTATGTAAAAAAATGTTATACTTTCAGGAATTATATTAGTTGTATTGTCAATATATTAGATTTGTAATTACTAAGAAAATCTGTCAATGTCGATGGGATGATTTCAATCATGATGAATGTTTCGGTGAGATAATGGCAATTGTAAAACTTAAGCTTTGTCCATTGCGCGGGCAAACGCCAGACTTTTGACAGTCCAACACAACAATCAAGGTCATAATTTTTGCCAACACTCAAGGCCATAACTTTACACCAACATCGTTTGGGGTGAAGTTCGCGCGGTCCACACAATTTGACAAGTGGTCTGAGGTACGTACGTGTCCACGGCACGCACACTTGACGTTTGACGTTTATATCAATATTAAAATGCGTTCTGATGACAAAAGAGATGCATCAGGGAGAAAACACAGATATTTTAATAGATATTTATTTATCAGGAAAGATTTCCGACTAATACGCACGACCTAAAGTTACTATTTATTAAGAATTTAGAGTGAATACGTTTTGTTGCTACGTAAATAATTACGTAGCATCAAAAATAGAATATCGATTTACAATGGTCAATTTCTCCCGTGTCTCTAAAACCGATTAATAAATTAATAGACTTTATTTACAAGTGAGTTCACGAAAGAAATAATCATCCATTACGACAGTGTGTTTATTTACAACTTAAAATCATAATTATTAGGTCCGCGTACCAAAAAAATTGACGTTTATCGTTTGCATAAATGTTAAAATGCGTTCGATGTAGAAAAGATGCTACCTGCATCAGGAAGAAAACACAGATCAGGGTTTATCAGGAAAGATTTCCGACTAATATCGATTATTGCACCAATGACATTATATAATAACGTCATTTTATTGCACGACCTAATTTAGAACCATAGAATCTAAATTCTATTATCTATCTAAAATCTAATTCTACTCTAAATTACGTAAATATTTACGTCAACAACAGAATAATTATAAATATTTGATATTATATTATCAAATATTTCTATTATTATATTATATTTAGGTATAATAATATTTTAAACTCGTGATTATGTTCGCTCATACATAGCACATAACCACAAAAATCGGTTCCGATTTTTCTACATACACGGACCGCACCGCGCGACTTCTGTCAAAAAATGAATTCTCCCCCCCCCCCCCCGCTGGACCCCGCCTGCCTTCCCGCTTCACCCGGGATGAGATGTTTAAGTTTTGTTTTCCGCCGAACACGGGAAGCACAAACACTGCGGCCTTGAGTGTTGGCAAAAATTGTGACCTTGATTGTTGTATAGGACTGTCAAGCAAAATTCTGGCGTTTGCCGGCGCAATGGACCCCGCATTATGAAAACATTCGAATGAAGTCGATTTCGCGTATTATGAGTTAATGCTTGTGTGGTAATGTTTTGGAATAGTATCTATTGTGTTTGTCTGTAGTCCTACCGCTGATAGCACCGTTGCAACTGATTCTGTTTTACGGATAATGATGGACATGTTACAACAATGCTCTCAGCGATATTCCTACAACAGCAGCCTGTCTGATGTGTTCCATTTGTCACTGGTGGTCGCTGCTGTCCAAGAAAACTCATCGCACGAGCTTTGGATAGAGGCATGTAGGTGGTAAATCGGTGGTCATTCAAAGAGTTCTGCTATGGCGGATAATGAACCGACTTTCTTACACCAGCATTGGCAGCAATGGCAACCGTCCCCCGAACCCGAAGCGTATCACTACAACGCGCCGTCGCCTTTTCCCCAATACCAGCGCAGCTTCCAACAGTTGCCGACGCCCTTCTACGAGTTCCAACCAACTAACCAGGGACAGCTCGCGAACCGTTTCTATCAGCCCCAACCAGACTATCAAAGGTCGGTGGTGCTGAACAGACCGGGACAGATAGATAGCCGATTCTCCCAGAGGCCCATTGCACAGCCGTTCTATCAGAACAATGCTCCCAATCAGGAAAAGAGGGCCATCGTGAAGCTGGTCGGGGACACGGTGCACGGGAATGTGACCTTCACGCAGGAGAGGGAGGGAGGACCCGTCACCGTGGAGGGCGTCATCCTTGGGCTGCCCGGCGGCCTGTTCGGCTTCCATGTCCATGACAAGGGAGACATCACCGGAGGATGCTTGTCTGCTGGACCTCACTTCAACCCCTACAAGGTAAATAAATTACACTTTAGTCTTACTTCTTTCAATAAACCTATCAATAAAAATATAAATAAAATAGATTGCTACTTGCCTTGTTCATTGTTTCTATGCTCATGTCACGAAATTATGAGGTATGGGAAGGAATCTAGGGGTCAGTGTCTCTAAGAGTGACGGATGTTTGAATCCATCCCTCCTGCTGCGGTGCAAGGTGATTGAGATTTCTGCTGGAGAGGACAAAAGGTCCCCCTCAACCAGTCTCTTCCGTTCTGGCCTGCCACGCTGTTGGTGGGCAAATGGATCGGCCGCCAAGTCTCCGACAAACCGCACCTCCATGATCCCGGACCCCCTGTCACCAAATATAGCGAACCACTTGGAGTGATCTATGGCAAAGGTTTAAGTTATACAAAAAAATGGTTCTCGGGCTGCCGTACCATACCTGCCTCCCAAATTGTTCTTTTCATTCCTCATAAAGAACTCCCAACACAGCATCCACAGAAGAAACAGTGACCCTGAGCGAAACTATGAGATAAAACTATGTGAGAGAGTTGATATTATGTATTAATAACCATTTCAATCTCCAACAGAAAAGCCACGGAGCGCCTGAGGATGAGAACCGCCACGTGGGTGACCTAGGCAACATCGAGTCCGGCAGCGACCGCATCGCGCGCATCCACATCGTCGATAGCCTCATCTCCCTGTCCGGTCCCAACAACGTCATCGGCAGGGCGCTTGTGGTGCATTCTGGTCAGGATGACCTCGGCAGGACCAACCACCCCGACTCCAAGACCACGGGCAACGCCGGGGCCAGGGCCGCCTGCGGAGTCATTGGAATCCTGTAATCTATCTTTTATGGTTCAGCCGCTGAGAGTTCTGTTCTAACCTTTCTTTGGGCTTTAGAGAGAGGTTACAACGGATCATTTAAATGTCGTCATTATGGATCTGCAACTAAGAGTTGTGTTTTAACCTCGCTTTCATTATTCTGTTCTAACTTCTCTAAAACGTTAAGTTAGGACAGAATAATAATGTCGATGATGATAAATATTATTCTTTTGTAACCTGTCTTTAGAATTTAGAGAGAGGTTAGGAAGGATCATCATTCCGACATTATTATGGTCCCGTCACTGACAGATCCGTTGCAATCTATATTTCTATTAAACATCAAAGAGGGACAGTTCCATTGGAAAAAAATTCTGGTTAATTTATTGTTTATAACAGTTAGATGTTGCAATGGATGAATCAGATGCTGTCCATCATTTAATTAAAGTCCTGCCACTGAGAGCTGTATTGTAACTGTTTTTCTGGTTCATTCGTCGATTACGAAACAGTGATCTGCTTTAAAACATTTTGGTTATGCTCTTGAGAGTTTTCTGCCTTCTAAATTACATATTGTGTCGTTTGTAATACAGGAAGGAGTTACAACCATCGACTAACTAAGTTATATATCTATGGTTACAACGGATCTATCGGCGGCATGTTTTTTTATTGTTCTTCGATAATAATTTGCCAATTTTCTAGTATAAGTATTTATGTCCTTGAATAAGCAATAAAAACCTTCATTGTGATTTTATTTTATTTTTTATATAAAGTTTGTCTAGCTATGTGTGTTATTACAATGAGACTTCATGACACGTCTTGTATAAAATAAGGTTATGTTATTAACTATAATTATTGATTGATTCTATTGTAGTAACTACGTGATGGATAATCCAATGTTCATAACTAAAAGAGTCCAACGAAAAATCCATTCAACATGTTGATGACAAAATTGTAGTTTTTAAGACATTTAACAAAGGGTTTCCTGAAATTTGATATAATTAGCAAATTTTTTAGAAATGTTAATAAAATTTAAAAAAAAACAAAAACCAATCACTTACAAACACGAAGTTACAAAACTAAATAAAGAAACCATCCAAACACTCGCACAATGGGAATTATGTTCTGCACTATCGATATGCAGTTTCTTTAATCACATATTGTCACGCAGACTCGTAAAAAATCACGGGATATTTTAATCATTCAAAAATTCTACATTTTTATTGTAGGATTATTTGTGAAGCTGAAAGTATTTATAAAATATTTATCTCAGGACCACGTTGCCTTTAAAAAACAAATGTTGCCAATTTTCATTGCAATAATATGTTTCTAATATTATATTTTTGTTGAAAAATTATAAAGACCTCAGAAATCTGTATAATCTTTCGAATAAACACCGTTAGAAAACTTAAATAACCATCTGTCAAAAAATTAAACAAAATAAATACAGATTTATAATACAGAATTATTAATCATATAAAAATAAATGATTTTTCATATGAATAAAATATTTTAATATGGATTGAACTTTCCTCCCCAGGAACTGACTAAAATGAATAAAAACCGCTAGCACCTAAGCCAAATCCTTATTGGATGTTATCGAAATTTATTCTATCAACGTTTAAAGCTGCTGTAGATTTTCAAATATAACTATCCAATTTATAACAAATGTCATTGCTTGCGCGTGCCTGCACGTGAGTGCTAGTGCAGTTGATAGAATGCATTATCGTCGACAACGAGACTATCTGCCGAGTTTCAGCTCGAACGGATCTCGGGAAGTGGGTTAATTATTATTAAAAAAACACTTCTAAGATTTGCATTAATTCATTCACCAATACCAAATCAAAATTTTAATGGACGTATTAAATAACATTTAAATAAGCTTAGTACAACAGTACATGTTCCTTCTTGTTCATATGTAAGCATATAATAAAATTGCAGAAAAACAGAAATGATTTCAAGTTTTCACGGCCAAAAGTATTATCTGATTTATTTTTTGGTTATTATGCTGTGTTGCGCAACCTTAAGCTTTTGAAGATTTTAGATTTTATAAAATTTGTATAATAGTTTAAGTGCGAGTTGTTTGAAAAATGTTTGTATTTCAAATAGTTTAGCGGCACAGAGGAACAGCGCGAGAGGGAGCGGAATCCGGGAGGGGTACGAAGGATATATTACACATACTGTCCTGAATATGGACTCTGTAATGCTGTGCAAATCGTTGAATAAAGAAGAAGTTAGCGCAACACGGTATAATAACCCAAAAATAAATCACGATGGTGTATAACAGTATTTACCCTCACGAGCATAAATAATTTTCCGAAGTCACTCCTTCCTTTTTCTTTGAATCCGTCAGGGCGAACAAAGAAAAATCACTGAAAAGAGTAATGAAACTTGTTCCTACCTCGACTGATTATTGTGATAAATTATTATAAGGTGAAACGTGGATTTCTTTTGTAACTTTAATCGGATGACCTTGGTAAAACACAAGTCAAGGGGAGGAGAATACATAGAAGTGGATGTCCAAGTGTGTGTTTCATAAATATGGCGGCTTTCGCGCTAAGGAATGAGGTATTCGCAGGGTTACAGCACATAGTTTTTCTTTACTTTATTAAATTACAAACTATTCTACCTTAAAGTCTTTTGTTTAATTTATTAACAAATGAACATATCTACAAAATAAGCATATGTACAGAATGATTCTAACAGTCTCCGTGGTCCCCTCGACCACGGAGACTGTTAGAATAGTCCATAGCCTTACCCCTCGTAAGGCTATGGACTAGCGATCCAGAGGTTGCGGATTAAAATCCCGGCGTGTGCAAGTAAATTTTATTTGATTGATTTGTAATATTTCATAATTTAATCATTTAAAAATAATGTAATTGCGGTACGTTTTAAATGGAACACTCCAAGTATCGCCCAGGTGTAAGACCACCATTCAGAATTGAAACGTTTCTTGAAATGACTTTTAGTCGTCCTACCTTCCTATTTTTCCCCTTCCACTTTCCTATCTCCTTCCTCTCCCCATTACGTTCAGCCTCACAACATACCCCAATAGGGGATGTCATAGTCTCACTGGCTATAAGCGCTTGGGATCAGTTGAAACTGTTGTGATTCACATAAAAAAAACCTAAAAATAGGTATGTTGAAACTATTTTAAAAGCTATTTGAAAAAAAAAGGTTTAATTTTTCTTAACTTGCGCATATTTTTTTTCGTTAGCTCCAAAGAGGAGGTCCTGAGGGTAATACTATCCCTTATGGCCTATGTCATCTTAAAGGATGCTGTATGGAGAGTCTTTTTAAGTAAGTGAAGGAGAGGAAGTCCTGGGAAGGAAAAGGGTATGAAGGGTGGGTAGGAAAATTGGGATCACAGTGTCCAGGAGTGACAGACGTTTGAATCCATCCCTCTAATTGCGGTGCAAGGCGATGGGTTGAGAGAGTCTGACTGGACAAGTTAGTCAAAAGGTTTCCCTCAACCAGACTCTCTCGATCCGGCCCGCCACTTAGCAGGTGCCGCCAAGACCCGAACATACCGCACCCCTGCTAATTCACTAAACGTAGTCACTTGGGGTGACTTGGCAGAGGTGTTGGTTATTCAATAAATGGTTCAAGGAGCGGGGGTACCCATGCCCCCCTCCCAAATTGAATATTCGATGGATAGATTTAGAGAATACTCATATTTGGACATCACGACATCATGACAATACCTTTTCTTTGGATCCTAAATGCTATAATCTTCTTCCTTTGCCCTATCCCAACTCATTGCCTAGGTAGGCTGTTGGGGTCGGCTCTTCTCGTTTTCGTATTGCCTTCATCCAGGCCGTTTCTCTGAAGTATTTTGGAGCATTGAGTCATCCAAGAGTTCTTTGGTCTTCCTCTGGATGACTCTCGATGAAGCTCCATAGATTTTTTTTACATGAGCCCCACACAGGAGGCCCTGAGGAAAATAATTTCCCTCAGGGCCTGTGTCATCTTTGGGGATGCTGTGTGGAGGGTTTTTTAAGGAAAGGATGGAGAGGAGAGTTCTGGGAAGGAAAATGGGTATAGGGGGTGGGTAGAAATCTGGGGTTCAGTGTGTCCAGGTCATCCGCCTCCAAGACCAAGATAAACCTCACCCCATGAACCCAGGCACCCCTGCTAAATCACCATACGTAGCGAACCACTTGGGGTGACCTATGGCAGAGGTGTTGGTTATCCAATAAAGGTTCCCGGGGCGACCATCTCAGCTGTCGTTCCTCCAGCTTACGGTATATGTCCGTGACACCCAGGCTACCACGAATGTGTGAACTTTTAATCTTAATTAATGTAATCCTAAATGCCATAATGTGTTCATAAAACTAAACGAATCACGCAATTCGCATGCCTCCAAAACTGTAAGTAACACAAAAAGGTGCCAATTATAAAAATATGATAAACGAGTATTTTAGACGCACATGAGAGAGTCAATAACAGATCACTGACCTCAGCGTTGTCAGAATACAGATTTTAAAAGTAAAAAAGTAATTTTTGCAAATGCTAAATAACAAACTTTGTAAAGTTGTTGGCACCCTGGAAGGCACAAAGGTGGCATAAAACACCGCAAACACGCATAGTCATTCACGCTGATGAAGAATTGATTTTACACGTAACTTCGCACGATATTAACTCCTTGAACCCTAAGTCGAGTTTCAAGAGCCAAAGGATTTTTGAACCAATAGGCCAGAAATGGACTCGCCCAACATATTATGTCCGTCATCGTACATAGGTATACCTAAAGTTTTTTCTAGTAGGAATGAAGTTTTAATACTTTAACTTAATGTAAGGTCTTATTAGGATTTAGAAACTCATCTCTCAGTTTGGAAGGCGCCATTTATTGGATAACTAACACCTCTGTGGTTCGCTACGTTTGGTGATTTAGCAGGAGTGCCAAGGTTCATGGGGTGAGGATTGTCTTGGCGGATGCGTCTGGCTACCTATTGGGTGGCGGGCCAGATTTGGAGATATTGGTTGAGGGAGACCTTTTTATCTATCTCCTTTACATCTCCAGCAGGACTCTCTCGACTCTCAGTGGGATGGATGGATTCATACGTCCGTCACTCCTGGACGCACTGACCATCAGATTACAACTCCCCTCCACACTTTTTTCCTTCACAGATCTTCCTCTCCTACATTTCCTTAAAAAAAACCTCCACACAGCATCGCCAAAGATGAGGACCCTGTAGTCCCTGAGGGAAAATATTTTTTCTCAGGGTCTATGTGGAGCTAATGTAAAAAAAAAATATTCCACCATTAATCTGTCATTTGATTCGATGGCCAAGAAATCCTTGTTTTATGCAAGAAAAAAAACGTGTTGTACTTTATTATTTTAGACCTAGGCTGTAGATGCTCCTTGGAGATTGCAGTACATATAAAAAACAATTAAAAATATATAAATTTACTACTTAGAGTGAATAAAATAATGTGTAAAAATAGTCACCCTTGCGTTTCACGTGGCAATTAATATAACGCTCGATATGGAGAGTTAATAGTCTATTATAAACCGAAGAGTTAAGTTATTTTTATTGAGCTTTTCGGCGAATTTGGTTTGAAGAATTTTTTTAAAGCTTTCGTGTTAAAGAAAGAACTTCCATTAAAATGGAATTTGCATTGTCAAAGCGTTTGGTTGTGAGTGGTCGTTCTGATCAATAAATTCAACAGAATGAAATATCCATCGATAAAGCGCTTCAGTCAATCATTTTATTACAAAACAAACTCGCCTTCATAATTTTCGCAAGTAATTGAAAATGGTATTTTTTTGTAAGTAGGTACTAGTAAATATTTGAATAATATATGTAAGCATTATGAATCATTGCGAAATTTGATTGGGTAGAAAAAGGATAAGTATTGAAAGGAGCACGATTTACGTCATTGGTCGTCAACGAATAAACAAGAGAAGAGATGTAGTTGTGCCAGTGGTAAGGAGTAAGAATAAATAATATAACACTCATAAAAATAAGGTTAAAGGTATAACGCAACCTAACCTAACCTAACCTCACCTCACCTAACTTAACCTGATCTATTTTAACCTCGGAGTTATTAATTGTCCTAGCTTTTATGTTACCGTAGCTTTTGTATGGGAAAATACAGATACGTTCATGATTTACAAGGAGTTCCTTACGTTTGTGCAAGGCCTCCATTATATCCTTATGGCTGGGAGTTATGATTGTACTTCAAAGGAATTTAATGGATTTTACGTATATAATATCGCTCGAAGCACTGACACATATAGTTATTCATTTTCTACCAGGCCTTCAATCCCGGGATTGTTTTTCAGAACCGGGATTACGATGCTATCATTTTTCAATCCCGCAACCCCTTTGCTAGCACCGGGAACTTATATGTGAATATTATTATAAAAAAGATAGGACTTGTAACAAATGCTTTTATTTTTCATGTATTATACATAGGTTAGGTAAAATACATTATAATAAAATCCACTAATATAAAAGTAGCTGCACAAAAGAACTAAAAAGCAAATGCAATGAAACTCATTCAATATTTTGAGACTTACAATGTGACCTCAATAAAATCAAGGTGTCTAAGGTTTCAACATTTAGTAATGATCTTGTTTTAGTCGCTATTGTCACAATTACCGAAAAATCTTTTCGGATTTCACATTGGAAAGTGGGGTTAATTTTAAATCCTTGCAGAATTGGTCTAGATTTACTCCACGCTATGTTTTGAATTCGAAATTTGCTAGCTACTTTTCATAATACATACATCTCTGGCTGTTCTTATTTTTGAAGAGATTTTGGAATTAAGTCCACGATCAATAGCTCCATCGAGCTTTTCTCGTAGATTCATTTTTAGATTCAGATTTTAGAGTAATCAGATTTAAATTGACTTCCTTTACAATTTCATTGTCTGATTCCGACACAGAAAAAGACATATTTTCTTCGGCTGATTTCGACATTTCAGTTTCATTCAACCGCACGTTATCTTGATTTTCATCTTCTGGTAACCTTTAGATTTCTTGTAGAGAATATGAATTGCATGTGCAAAACAAAGAGACGTGAAAGCCGTCTGCCTGAACAATTCCGACGTTGTGATGTCACAAGATTAAATTTTGATTGTTATTCAGGCTTCAGCAAACCTTTCCTTTTTTCTAAGATACAGCGCAATATATATAACATTCCCCAAAATCTTTATGACGCGTGGGTATCCGTAAATCTCAAGAATTTTGCGAGATTCCCCGGATCCCGGTTCTCGAGATCCCGGTATTGAAACTTCTAGTTTCTGCCTACCACCTCAGGGGTTAGATTGATATCACCATATTTTCCCAGGAACACAGCTTACCATTACTAGTTTAATCGTATATTGTTTCATAATGCTATCTCACAAACGTAGAATTGAATTACGTAAGACTAAACTCAAGGTATTTATAATTTCGGAGCCTTGCTCGACCATTACCTGATTTTGCAAGGACGAGCGTGACGGTGATGGCAAGTCAGATCGAAATCAAATATGCAAACTAATAATGGAGCATCAGTATTGGTAGCTCCATGAAATTCTGGATATTTTATTTATTAATTGTTTCTTTACACGGTAGGTATGATTGTTTACACTCCAATTTTTAACTACACTAGGACAAACCTGTATTGAGGTTAATTATTTTATAAAGTAATAAAAATGACAAAAAAATATATAGGTATTGAAAGAATAGTATTTTTAATTTTTCTTATATGTAGATACCGGGGTAGGCTGAAGGAAGCTACTACATTATAATATAAACATGTTGGGTGGCCATGTGTTGAAATTTGATTTGGAATAATACATTATGCTATTCATCAAAAATCATTAATAGCATTGATGATCCGCATAAGATATAAATGTGTGATCCATCTTTAGATTAATATACTAATGGGTAACTGTAGGCCAGGTAGTCGGTACATTTTAATTTAAAGGTCAGTTGCTTCTTGCAGTTGCAAATGATCCAACTGCTAGATAGATAATAGACTGGATTAAAACATCCCAATATTTTACAATATTGAAGAACAAATAACGGGAAAGTTTTTGTGCATTCCCTTTTTTGTTTTATATAACTTCTATTCATTATATTAAAGACAAATAACGTAGTGTACATCACTTTATTCTATGTACATATACGATCTTTTACTTCTCACGAATTTTAGGGGTGGAAGTGGAAGGGATAGGGTGAGGTGAGTGTGGAAAAATGATTAGAATTAGGAATTACAATGTCCTTAGGGGGGGGGGGGGGGGTAGAGAAGTGTGACATTATGTTACAAGGGGTATGGAGGGGTATCAGCTCTGTGACTTAACATGTAAAACTAAATTAACTACTCTTTTGATTATTTTTAGATGTAAATTGCAAAATATGTCCCGTCACACTAGGGGGGAGGGGGTCTCACAAATGTGACAATGTGTGGCAGGGACAGGGGGAGGGGGGGATGTTAAAAAATCATGAAATTCGTGTGATGTAATTTATGGATGGTTCCTTAGAAGGAAAGACTGATTACTTTGGAAAATATTTATAAAAGGGTTTACATTTTTTTTGTTTACGTGTACTACAACATTTTTTCTTGTTTCTAAAATTTCAAAATTATTAATCTGCGATGCCTTGCAATTTTTTAAGTTTAGTAAACATTTACTCACGAAGAAGAGAAAATTGTTTACGAAACATTTAGATTGTGCGTATAAAAATAAAGTGATGCAAACTAATTTACTTGTCTTTTTAATAAAATAAATAATAGTGCCATCACAAATTCATGACCGGTTAGACGAATTTTTCTTCTAAAAATTTATTTTCATTGTTTATTATCATATTCAGGTGTTAAGGAACATACTTGACTTGTAATTCCTGACATTATTTGGAGTAAAAATGTAAACACTGGAAACAGTCACCGGAGGCCAATCTATTTTATATTTTAAACAATGTCTGGAATCACGGATTAAAGTAAGTCAAGTAGACCCCTGAACACCCTATATATTATTTAATCTAAACTAACTTCTTTAACTGTTTGCAATTAAAGTAATATTGTAACTTCTTTAACTGTTTAAACTAACTAACTAACTAACCATCACGCCGTTTCACCGCAGGGGTAGGCAGAGAGGACAGACCGCCAAACAACTCGGTCTTGGCAATTAAAGTAAAAGTAAACTAAAAACATTCCGGTTAGATTAGGGGATATTTCACTATCCTCTTGATAGATTATCCATGAGTTTACTTACTATTCATATTTACATAATCTATTAACAGTGGCTATAATATCGGATAAGTTTTCTGTATATCTATTGCGAATATTTTATTGTTTATTTATTTAAATACGTTGTCCTACAGATAAGCTATCAAGAGGTTGGTGAAATACCCCCTTTATCTTTTCACTATTCTTACTGCGTTCTTTCATAAAGTATTCAGTACAAAACTTAAGGTAGATAGATACCTACTCGTATGTTTCAATAACATAGACGACTCAGATTCGTGGTCCACAGCTGTGTAATGAGAACAGCTCGTTCAATTTCAACCTTGGAAAAGTTTTTTCCCCACCAAATGAGAATTACCTTTATGTACATGGAATTTCGTTTGATTGATTTTAAATAAATAATGTTTTGCTCTTTCATTTTTCAGTGAGGAACCGAATGCAGCGACATCTCTGAAATATTCCTTCATCTGGGTGGCTGGCGTTGCTCTCTCTCTGAGGAATTTCATATGAGCACTGAGATAGATTTTCTTTCTATATTGATTACCAAAAAATACAGTATTAAAAAAAGTTTTTGGAACTATAGGTACTTTATCTGGATATATTTTTTGTAGTCAACTTTTAATCTTGTTTAAATGTTATTATATTTATACTCGTTCTTACAATTTTATTTACTAATGGAAGTCAAATCAAACATTTTAACCCTTATTTATTAGTTTATAGTGGTTATTAAAACCGTCACTAAACTTAATCTAGAATCTCATTGCTTATGAATGTGTAGGTACTTAAAATATTTAAAATGCTGCCATCAAAGTTATTTATTATTGTATTTAATTACAAACTAACAAATCATTTAATAGCTGTTGTTATTTTTATTTAATTATTTCTGCTTAAATTTTGTGAAATAAATTGTTTAAAAACAAACTGTTTCTGGTTGTTTATTTCTTAATAAAATGTAATAAATAGGTAAAACGGTAACTGTATTAGCGATTTATAAGCTTATAAAATATTACAACATATAACTTTTCAATCTAATTGAATATTGCTGAATACATGCCATTCTTGTTTATTAAAATACATTTTAAAAAAACGTTGCAAAAATAATGTGCGATGGCCGAGAATCGAACTCGGATCAACTGCTTGGAAGGCAACTATGCTGACCATTACACCACCAACGCTCGTGATAAGATTTGGAATATTTTTAATCTTAGTCAAAAAATAAACGATGTTAAATATAGATTCGTGTCGTGAGTTGTGACGGCAGTTGAAATTGTAATAGCGGTTATTACAGTAGTAGTAGTAGTATGTAACCAACCTTGTCAATATAACTGGCAAAACTCTTTGACAGTTGCTAATAAATCTAATAATAATATCAATTTAGCGCTAATTATAAAATGGTGACCGAACTGTTGATCCGCCGACAATCGGCCCCCCGAAATGATATTTACATAAAATTAAAATTAAATTATAATTTTTTATGCTTTGTTTATTATTTTCAAAAGTAAAATTCAATTTTAAAATACTGTCAAACGAATTTTGTTTAGTGTCGATTTTTTGTACTTACAAGCTGGTACATACATTAGGTATACGGACAAGTAGTCTTATCCTTGATGCATTTAAATGAAAATATATTTTATACTTTTGTTATTCAACGGTACATTCTATTTGCACAAAAAAAGTCATGCCTTTTAGTTATATTTTGTGCAAATGGGTATAGCGTATTTTCCTTAAACAGACAACAGACAGCACTATATAATGGGGTATTTCCAGTGGCGTACCGTGGGGGGGGGGGGTGGGGGGGCGACCCGCCCCGGGCGGCACTTTTGGGGGGGCGGCAAAATTTCACAATCAATAATCATCTTGTAAAAATTTGGATTGGGGAAGTCGCGGGTTCTATTCTCGCGTCAGGACTTAAAAGTTTTTTCTAGTTTATAGTTTCTTAACATCTTTCTTAAGTTTTATATACTGTTAAAATCAAAATATTAATGACAGACGTTTTGTTTTTATTTCTAACACATACATTATTTTTAAATAAAAATGTAAATGGCAACAGTATCATTTTAGCTCTAATTGATAGTCGATTTGTGTTTTATATTCGTGAAGCTTTGTGCGCCCTGCTGAAAGCGCACAAAAAATTACACTTATACGGTTTTCTTCCACGTATATATCACGGTGATATATTTTAAATTTATTATCACAGAAAATTTAAATAGCTGACAGGTGTGTGCATACTTATTCGAATTGCAGTTATAAAATTCTAGATGCACACTATCTATGTGCTGCCAGAATCAAAGAAAAACCATTTTTATGTTCTGAGTGAAGTTTTAATTCACCGCATACATATTTAATTAAAAGCAGTTTTGTGTTCAAAATGTATAATTCCAGTTGTGGATTCATCTGACGACACATTTCGAAGGAAAACATTATATTATTTAAAGTGCTTTATAAAATTCTTGCAGACAATTTATGTGCCGCCAGAATCAAAGAAAAAACATTTTCATGTTCCGAGTGTAGTCTTAATTCACCGCTTAGAGATTTAATTAAAACCCCTTTTGTGTTCAGAATGTAAAATTCCAGTTGTGAATTCATCCGACGGCACATTTCGAAGAAAAAACTTATTTGAAGTGCTTAATAAAATTCTTCCAGACAAGTTATGTGCCGCCAGAGTCAAATAAAAACCTTTTTCATGTTCTGAGTGTAGTTTTAATTCACCGCATACAGATAAAATTTAAGCCAGTTTTATTGTTCAGAATGTAAAATTACAATTGTGTATTCATCTGCTGACATATTTCGAAGGAAAACATAACTTTTTTCGAAGTGCAAATATAAAATTCTAGTTGCAGACAATTTATGTGCTGCCAGAACCAAAGAAAAACCGTTTTCACGTTCTGAGTGTAGTTTTAATTCACCACATACAGATTTAATTAATA
Source organism: Limnephilus lunatus (assembly GCA_917563855.2). Lineage (NCBI taxonomy): Eukaryota > Metazoa > Arthropoda > Insecta > Trichoptera > Limnephilidae > Limnephilus > Limnephilus lunatus. Next base: position 67,124,945 of record OU830598.1, on the reverse strand, counting down.
AATATTTAAAAAAAAAAATTTTTTTTTTTAAATTACCCCCCCCCCCCCCCCCACACTGAAGAAGTACCTATATAGGGGGGGGGGGGGGGGCAAAATTTTCCTCCGCCCCGGGCGGCTGATACCCACGGTACGCCACTGGGTATTTCCACTTTTTTTAACGCTTAAAAAATTAAGCAAAATTTATGATGATTATAGAATTTTTTAAGACGAATAAATTTTCTACAGCGAGTCAAAGTTTCCCATTTTTGAACTACCGCTAAAACGATATTTTGGGACGGGGCTATCGTGTGACGTCATAAGCGTGGACGCTCACTGACAGTGCTTATTTATTATTTAAGTCAAGCTGACGGGGCTATCGTGTGACGTCACAATCCGATTTGTCAACCACGGGCCGTTTTGATTTTGTCAGCTTTAGATCGTTTTTAAAATCAATCATATTGAATGAAAACATAAAAAAGAAACATTTTTAGTAAGATGATTAAATTAGAAAAATGATCTTTAAATATTCCGTACATTTTCAAAAAGAATCCCTTCTTTTTGAAAATACCCCACTATGCCGGAGAGCCAACTGTCGGTGGATCAACTTCATGGGACGCTATAAAATATAAAATACTTCCTAACACCATTAATTTATAATTTTGATACAATGTAATATTCACGCTATTAACTATATTGGTGTACATAGGTAATATTTAAGAATAACAAAAAAGGCAATATTACAGAAATTTTATAAAGTATTTTTTTCCCTACTGCTTGCTTACTCGTAATATTTATCACGTCACGTAACGTGACATTAAGTGGTTCTATCTGCTCACTGTATTCTGCTGTTTGTAGGTAAATTATGGCGAACCACAAAGTTAATTCTTTTCACAATATTGAACTAATTCAATTTACCTGATGGAATGCATGATATTTTCAGCTGCCGAGAGATCCATCATAAGGTTTTTCTTAAATCTAGAATTGAATACTGTATACGATGTATTTAGTTGGGGATCTAGCCTTCTGTAAATGAAGGGACCAAGGAAGTGTGGGATCTTCGTCCAAAGGCAGTACGAGTGGAGGGTTACTTGCAGATGGTTCCATGCGAACTCAGAATGAAACCATCCCAGAACCACCTCAGAAAGGTAAGTTGTTATGCGCACACCCGTGAATGTTTCTATTTATAAAAGTTGTCATGAACAATCTGGCGCTAAGAAAATTGTATACAAATATTGCGCGAGTTGTATGAAAAATGGGTGTATATCATATAGCTTAGCAGGGAGAGGAGGAAGGAGAAGGAAAGGGAGGCGAAGGGGAGAGCATGCATACATAGACATGCAGAGAGAAACTTTTCATTGCAATGCATGCCCGGAACTCGCTAGTGAATAAATAAATAATTGGGTTCCACGCCAACTGAGAATAAAATCAACTCAACACCTCTTTGAAAAATCATTAAAAGCAATGAAAAAAATAATTTTAAAATAGCCCATAACCCTAACCTAACGTAACCTATTTAACCGATTTTTTATAATTTTTGAATTAAAACTTCTTTACGCACGCTTGACTTGGGGAGTAAGCTGGTGAATGCGTGACGAGAACATCTCGAAAAGTGTGATCGGGCGAGACGAACGGATGTTTAGAGGGAGATATAAGTTAGTGAAGATAGAAAGAGAGAGAGTTACGTTTCGTATATTACTGTAGCGGTAAGAGAGAAAGGTGCGAGCACACATTTTCTTTCTCTCTTTCTCTCATAGCCAGTTACGTTTCGTATATCTAAGACACAGTGCAGGCTTATTGTCTGTATCACACTGTAAGAGCAAGAGAGATCAGTGCGCGCGCACATTTACTTTCTCTCTTCTTTTATAAGTTAGTGGAAGTTTTACTTCAGACGTATGGTATAAAGCACACTCGTTTTTTTTCATAATTTCTAATTACTTTTCTGAGGTGGTTTTGAGTTGGTTTCATTCTGACTACCGGTTACCAAATAATTGACAGACCAAGAGGAATTGGCATTATTTACGTGTACTTCAGTGAGATGTGTGTAAAGAACTGTGATGTCTTTATCATAACTCATAATATAACCTTTAGTACTGCTTTTTGTGCTCTTTCGAGAGGTGATAGGATAATACTGTAGAAATACCAAGAATTTAAGCAGGTATGTATTTAAAAAAAAAAAAATTTCAGGAAAGAATTCCCTGAATTAAATACTATCTCTCCTCTCTATAAAAATAATTGTAAAAAAATAATGTGCGATGGCCGAGAATCGAACTCGGATCAACTGCTTGGAAGGCAACTATGCTGACCATTACACCACCAACGCCTGTGATATTCGTCAAAATTATCACATTCGTGGGAAACTATTAAAACAATCAGTTAAATTTATGGCAGTTTTATTTGGCTTAATGATAAGTGTGATTTTTAATGTTTGTTATCTTATCAGTTAAGACTCTAGTACCTACCTACAATCAATCGATATTTATATCTGTAATATTTACAAATATCTATCTATAACTTGCAGTAAAAAATATACTATTTTAGATATGAAGGGTGTAACAACGTAACAACATGTACCGGAAGGATTTTAACCACCGATTTCTGAGCATATTTGGAGTAAGAAATGTACATGATGATATTTTTTTCAATTAAAAACAATAAAAATATTGTTTCATCACACGTCGCAACTAAGTAGTCATGTATAGCCTAGCGGGTCATGTTATAAGCACTCTGTCTAGTTCCAGTAGCACGGTAACATATGAAACAGCGCACTTACCACGTGATCCCGTTGCGAGGTGTAGGAGTGTGATCAGTGGCGACGCGACGTGCGATTGAAAAATATTTTTTTTGTTTTTAACGGAAAACATATATCATCAGATAGCAAAATGACATATTTACTTTTTGTTCTCCAAAAATGCTCATGACTCGCTAGTTAAAATTCTTCCGATACATTCTGCTACACCCTACACGATCATGAGTGCCCATCTATTAGATATTTTATGTTTCATCAATTTTAATGACTTTTCAAATGAGTTGTCCGGTCACAAAAAAACGTTGCAAAAATAATGTGCGATGGCCGAGAATCGAACTCGGATCAACTGCTTGGAAGGCAACTATGCTGACCATTACACCACCAACGCCGGTGAAAGTAAAAATGAAAAGTCTGTTTAAATCTGACAAGCTAATTTCAAAGTAACAAAATTATTATGATTGTAGGATGGTTTGTGATAATAATTCGGCTAATATATAACAGCAAGGTGAATATTTAGAAAAAAAAAAGAATTTATGTAGTAGGGCGGGGCTAGTTGAACATGATTTTGCTAATTTGACCCCAGACTCTAAACTCTTATAGATATTTTCGTTTTTTCAATTTATTAAGATAGTTTCATTATCTGGCTTTATAATGATATTCATGAAATGATACAAAACATTGACCTTAGGCAAGATATTTCAATTTTCACAAAGAAGGAGAAATGGTTCAACTTGCCTCATAGGTGGGGCTAGTTGAACCACCCCACGGGGCTTGTTGAACAACATAGTGTCATATATGTATCACCATTCAGACTCATGGTTTGATAAAACAAATAATGTCAGTTATTGTATCGAACGTGTCGACGAAAGCGTATGACAACCCTGAGAATTCAAGAATGGAATTTACGCTTCCACATAATACCGTGCCGCTGCGCGTTACCCCTTCCAATAACCTACGAAACAAAGGGAGTGCTCTCATTGGCCAACGAAACACTGTGCATTTGGAATGATGTCTACAATGCTATTACATTCTACAATTAACTTATCAATTGAAAACATAAACGCAATTGATAATAAATACATGCTGCAGCATCATTGGACTCGAAAACACATCTGAATAACCACGTAATACTTCCACCAGGGACCCCAGACAGCAATGATCAAAATCAAAGAAATGATTGAGTATTTAAGTTATCCCCACCCTGCTACCAGACGCGGCGCCATTGGTCAATGCTGAACAAAGGAAATGTTTGAATCGTAAATATTTACGACAGCCAATTTACATTCCGAAAAACTCGGAGCTAAATTTCGGGAAATCGGGAATAATTTGAATCAAGAAATATATATCATCACCTAAAAATAGGTATATACTACAATAACACCTCAAAAAACTGTCGTCTACCAGTGATTATTGCACTTTAAGAAAATATTCACTTCTAGATATTGTATCTTGTATCACATTTGTGAACTTGTACCTTTTCTTGTTGAAACAATAAAAATTATGTGAGACTTCGGTTTATTGGAACAGGACTGTCTTGGCAAAGGTTATCACACAGATTTTTAACACATCTGCTCGAAAATCATAGCGATTGGGAAAAATACGTAAACGCAAGCACCCTTCAGAAACAGGGAGGTTCTGTGTTCCAAAAGTCCAACCCGGATTTGCCCTATAAAACAAACGGCAAACCGGTAGGAAATCAGTTCAAAAACTACCAGCCAAGAAGTCACAAGTCTCCAAGAAACTGAAGTCTCCAAGTTCTAACCTACTTTAAAAGTGTTTTTTAATCAGTTTAAATTCTGTTCCACCTTTCTCTCAGTATCCCATTGTCCTGACCCCAACAGTCTCCAAAAGTCTCCAAAAGTCTGCAAGTCTTTTAAGTGTTTTTACAACAGTTATAGAGTCAGTTTTTGCTAATTTAACTTAGAATCATTAAATCCAGAAGTTAAGGACATTGGCGTGCCAAGTTGTGTCCAGCTCCCTATTTTTGCAATTTGTGTACAAAACGTCTAGTACATTTGGTCCTTCGAGCCGTATCTACACATAACAAGCCTTCAGTCTTACCCAGTGGAAATGCCGTCTCTTCGCAGTGGCCGTAAGACCCCGACATCTTCTGATACATCGCTGTCTAAATCTAAACCTGACGCCCCGGGGACAAGCCGAAATATGCCAGTGGCGCCCCTACGGACCCCGGGCCCACACACCGTAGACACCGATGAGACGCCATCTAGAGGACCCCGCCAGGTCCACGATCTATCTAGTGCGAGCCCAGCCAGGAACTCTGATCTCATCACGCTTGACCGACCAGCTCCAGAATCTGTCTCCGAGAGCCTCCACGAATCCAACAGTAAAAGCAGCGAAACAACTTCTGAATCAACTGAAGACTCCCTGCGATTATTGCGCCGAGAGATGCGCATTCGGGACAGACGTCACGCCAAGCAGACAGCCAATCTGCTCGCAGCCCTGAACGCTGCGACACGCCAAGCAGTCAGCCAACCTGCCGAGGAGCCAGCACCAACCAGCCCGACCCTGCGAGCCAACCTCGGTCAGGCAGTAATTCAAGTCCAGGCACCAACCGGCCCGTTTACTAACGAGTTCGCAACGAGATATGCCACTCAAGTACACACGTCAGACGGCCCGTCAACCGGAGAGTTTGCAACTAGATATGCAACAACTCAAGTGCCCGCACCAACCGGCCCTTCTGCTAATGAGTTCGCAACGAGATATGCCACTCAAGTACACACGTCAGACGGTCCGTCAACCGGAGAGTTTGCAACTAGATATGCAACAACTCAAGTGCCCGCACCAACCGGCCCTTCTGCTAATGAGTTCGCAACGAGATATGCCACTCAAGTAAACAAGCCAGCCGGAGAGTTTGCAACGAGATATGCAACAACTCAAGTGCACGCACCGACCGGCCCTTCTACTAATGAGTTCGCAACGAGATATGCCACTCAAGTAAAAAGGCCAGCCGGAGAGTTTGCAACGAGATATGCAACTACTCAAATGCACACACAAGTCGGTCGGCCTACCAATGAATTTACAGTAACCGATCCAACTGGATATGCCGCCACCCAAGGCTACACACTACTGACGGGCCCTGCAAAAAACATCCCTACGACCGAATACAGCCATCTCGGACCCGAGCGCCCACTTTACAATACAACGGGGTACCAGCAACAGCCAGCCTCCTCCGGCCAGGATTCCCCATTGTTTACACCACCGCATACAGCCAACGAGACAGCACGGCACACCCGAGAATGGTTGCAGCACGGCAACGACCCACTGGCCCAGATCGCCTCTGTGATGGCAGAGGCGCTCCGCTCCTCCAGAACGCAAGATAGCCCTCGCACATTAGAAGATGACTCAAGAATGGCAGCCCTAATCGCCAGGCAATCCACAGCAAAAGATTTGCCTACCTTCTCCGGAGACCCCCTCGAGTGGCCTACCTGGAAGGCACAGTACGCTCAATCCACCGCCACCTGCCAATTGACTCCGAGCGAAAATCTCATCCGGCTGCAGCGTGCCCTCAAAGGCAAGGCGCGAGATACCGTGGGTCCCCTACTAATGGATCCTGCGCAAGTTCCAGAGATCATCAGCGTCCTCGAGCAGCGATATGGCAGCGCTAACTCCATAGCAAAATTTATGCTAGACAAGGTTAAAAAGCTACCTTACCTCACGACCGAGGTATCACTCGAGGACCTGGCAGATTTCTCCGGGACGGTGCAAAACCTGGTGGCATCCCTCCGGATCTTGAAAACCGAAGGTTATCTCACCAATCCTGCATTACTGAACGACGTCACTGACAAAATGCCGAGTTCCCTGCGGCTGGCATGGCTAATCGAGATCCGCAAACAACATGCCCCGGCCACCATAACCCAGCTCGCTGCCTTTCTGAAAGAGGTATCAAACGCAATTCCAAACAGCGGGATGGTGGACCACATACGATCCCGACCACGCCGTGAACAAATACATGCCGGGTACCAGGAGGAAGAAGATAGTGATCGCATGCGACTTCTACCGAGCCATGAGCAAATACATGCCGGACATCAAGAAGAAATCGGGGACGGCCCAAAAGAAAAGATCGCCCCGATGAAACGCAAAATGAATGAGGCACATACTTACCCTGGACCAAGCCGAAAAAGAAAAACAGCCGACGAAAGCTGCGCCCAATGTGGCGGCGATCATAAAACCCGCGAATGCAAAGAATTCGCAGCCAAAGATTTATTTATTTATTTATTTATTTATTACACGCCCTGATGGGCTTTTACATTAAAGTTTATAAGTTGAGTATAAAAACAATGAAGAAAATATAATACAATGAGAAAAGAAAATACGTAATACAATATAAAAAACAAAACCACATAATAAAATAAAAAGTACATATGTAAAAATATGATAAGAAGTCTCACATTCAATATAAACAAAAAACTGCAGAAATTATGTAAATCTATTTGTGTCTAGAAGAATAAAAGTGATAGAATATGCAACATTTATACTGATTGGTTTTAAGATGAAATATATCACCTAAATTAGAATATTTATTTCCGAGACTGTGAAGTCTCGGAAACGGAGAATTTTGATAAGCTAGTGTCCTGGTGTTATTGAAGTAAAAGGGTAATAAATGTCGACATGATTTTTTGGGTACATGGATATTGATAAATTGAAGTAATTCTGGACAGTCAATTTTGTAATGCAGTATTTTATGTAACAGTATTAAATCTGTGCTTATTCTTCTTTCTGAAAGTTTCAACAGAGAAAATTTATCCAGGAGGTAATTATAATCAATGTTTAGTATAGGAATACGCAATTTATAGTTTATGAACCTTAGAAACTTCCGTTGTATCTTTTCAATGTTGTCTGAATGAATATTGAAAAAGGGAGACCATAACGTAGAGTTATATTCAAGTTGGCATCTGACAAGGGTTTTATATAACATAATAAATGTGCCTAAATCATTAAAATCTTTTGCAGCTCTTAAAACAAAGCCAAGAGTCTTTAGGGATTTGTTGATAATATTATTAATATGACATACAAAGGTGAGTTTACTGTCGAACATAATGCCTAGATCCATAATTTCATTAACACAATTTAAATTTTCATCATTTAATGAATACTGAAAATATATAGGATTATTTATTTTGGAAAAATGAATGAACTGACATTTATTTATGTTTAATGCTAGTTTGTTGATAGAGCACCATTCAAAAAGATATATCAAATTAGTTTGAAGTGTAATACAATCATTAATGTGGTTGATCTCTTTATAAAGTTTCATGTCATCAGCAAACAGTAGCACGTTTATGTTTGTGAATATATCAACAATATCATTTATAAATATAATGAACAAAATGGGCCCTAAATGGGAGCCTTGCGGCACTCCACTTGTTGCTATAAATTTGTACGAATGTGTGCCATTTATTTTCACACTAAGACTTCTTTTGGACAAATAACTAACAAACCAAATTAATAAGCTACCATAAACTCCAAGTGTCGCCAATTTATTGATTAATATTTTGTGACACACCTTGTCAAAGGCCTTGCTAAAGTCCGTATATATTGAGTCAACCTGGCACCTGTTTGCTAAAGATTTAGATATGAAGTTTTCGTAAATTAGTAAATTGGTTAGTGTAGATTTATTTGAACAAAAGCCATGTTGATAGGGTGTTATAATTTTTTTTATATTTGTAGATATTTTATGGAGTACAATTTTTTCAAAAAGCTTGGGAATCGATGATTGGATACATATTGGCCTATAATTTGTTACGTCCGTTTTGTCCCCTTTTTTAAAAATGGGTGTTAGAAAACTGTGTTTCCATGTATCAGGGAAACTGCCTGTCTCTAGTGACTGGTTAAAAATTAGAAAAAGAGGAACAGTTATGCCATTTAAACATTCTTTAATTAACACTGGTGGAATATTATCAGGTCCTGCATTTTTTCTAGCATCTAACAAATTTACATGGTTTTTGATATCATTAATTTCTATGCGTATTTCAGATATATCCAAGCTAAGATTCGATGAGAATTTTGGAATTTCGTTGCTAGGTATATCCTCTTCATACACAGACTTAAAATAATCGGCAAATAGATTTGCAATGTTTTCATCATTACATCCAATTTTTCCATTGAAATTCATAGTAGTTGGAATACCCAAGTTATTATTTTTTTGCGAGTTAGTATAATTCCAAAACTGTTTTATATTTACACGAATATCAGTTTCAATTTTGTCGATGTAATTTTTATAGCACAGTTTTGAGATTTTACAACATTCCTTTCTTAACAATTGAAATTCATTGTAATCACTCGACAGTCTGGACCTTTTGTAATTTTTATGAGCTATTTTCTTACGATATGTTAAAGTGATCAATTCTGGACTAAACCATTTTGGAAAATGAGAAATTCTATTATGTCGAAGAGGCACAAAATTTGCAATAGCATCATTTAGAATAGCATAAAATTTATTTACATTATCGTTAATATCTGTATTTTCCAGAAAGGACCAGTCTGTTGTATTTAAGCAATCAGAAATTTTTTTAAAATTTGCTTTAGAGAAGTTATAAGATGGCTTGATATTTTTGAGATAAGTGTTGTTAACAAAGGGAATAACTATATCCAGAGGAGGATGGTAAACGTCCACAGGTAATAGTTCTTCTAAAGATTTACATACGTTAGCCGTGGGCTCACTGCAAAAAACTAGATCAAGAATGCGACTATTTATATTAGCGACAGTGTTTAGTTGTGGGATTGATAAATAATTCGACATACCCAGAATCTCTCTCTCACTAAGATTGGCAGTTGACATATTAATACCAGACAATTCAGGGTCATCATGGTTCCAAGATATATTTGGTAAGTTATAGTCACCCACTAAAACAAGTTTGGCACTGGGATATTTAAACCTTAAAAATTCCACATCCTCTACATGATTCATATACAGCCGTGTATCGGAGGATGGCGGTATATATATGCATCCAATTATTAATTTGACAGCATTTTTATTTTCAAGCAACACGAATATTTGTTCAACGTCACTATTTTTGTTTTTGAGCACTTTTGACGGAATACGTTTGTGGACAGCAATCAGGACTCCGCCCCCTCTTGTATTGGAGCTGGTGTTTGGACTACGGTCAACTCGGTAGATGTGGTGATCGGGCAATCCAAGTTCCGCTGAGAAAATCGATGGTGTTAAGATGTTGAACTTCGATGGGAAACTGTACGCATGGGAAGGTTATGCCGCAAGTGCTTAGAAAAACACCACTCACGAAGCTGCAAAATAAACCAATGGTGCAAAGTAGGGGATTGCCGATCCCCACACCACCCCCTGCTACATAATCCCGAGTTCGTACGAAAAAACACCGTGGAAAATGTCAACTTGTGACGCCAGGACTCCGGACAGAGAGTACTGTTAAAAATTGCGCCAGTAATATTAAGCGCTCCCAACAAAGAAGAAGTGTCAGTGTTTGCTCTCCTGGACGAAGGATCCACAGTAACACTTGTTGACACTGACACCGCAATACAAGTCGGAGCAAACGGCCCAGTTCACGGACTGCGAATCCACGGTGCCAAAGGAATGTGCACTTCTGACAATCTCTCCCAACGAGTGAGACTAAGAATACGAGGTGCGGGCAACAGTAATACATACCACATCTCTGCCAGCACAATAAGCAACCTCAACCTGCCGGAGCAACAGATCCAAGGAAGGTCTGTCGTCCCGAAGCTGCTAATAGGCCAAGACAACGCTCACCTAATTGTGTCAAGGGAAGTTCGTGAATGCAATGATACTACGCGAATAGCATCACGCACCGCACTAGGATGGATCGCTCATGGGGGAGTCAACCCCAGAGATAATAACACGACTACCACTTTGGCACTACAACCAGAAACGGCCGCAGACATACAATTGAGGGAGCTAGTAAAAACCAACTTCGCCATCGACTCGCTCGGAGTAACATCAGCCACCAGAGTCAATGCAAGCGAACACTGGAGGTTATCCACCACATACCCGCCCCGGTATAAGTAACTTATGGTTACTCCTTCAGGGCTCTCACAAGGAAGCTAATTTTTTTTTATTTGAACGTCTCTACATTTAATTAAACAAAACTAGACCCCCAATGTCCCCGCATACGGTGTTAACGAGCAGTATGCAAGTGCTTTATATGTACAGGTTAGTATTAAATAATTAAATAAATATATACATTACCTCTTTCTTTGGGGAAAAGCAGAGGGGAGAAATAAAATTTTCAAGTGTAGGCGGTATGCCTACCCTGCCGGTTTATTGTACATAAAAAGATAAAAAAAAAACATCACTCAATTTTCATGTGGTTGCTGATAGGGAGCGAGTGTGTCACAGATACACCCGGCAGTCCTGTTGAGAGGTGCATGTTTTCAGGAAAGCCAAGCTTGAGATTGGTTTCCGCGCCCCTAAGCCGACTTCCCGGTGATGCATTGACGACACGGCTATTTGGAAGTGGGTGACAGAACGCCCAAAGACTCTAGGAAGGACAGCGTCGGGTTATCGGAGGCAGGGCGGAGGGTCCCCTTACTCGCGCAAGACACCCTTACGACCCACACCTCTCCCCAGGGGAGGCGCGGACGATCCATGAGACAGCGCTCCGGTTCGGCTTCTCTCCAGTGTCCGCATGCAGGGACGGGGTCACAATCCACCCCAATAGTAGGGATATGGACGAGACACAAACGCTGGTTCAGCTTTCGTCTCTGAGACGTTACTATAGAATTTTTCCGCTGCAATGTTAACCGGGTACCCAATAAACAATTACAAAACCAATAAAAATCAAGTTCACAGAACAAAGAAAACTAATTTAAATATAATAAAAGAAACGGTAAGAAAGGAAACCATAAGTGGCTACTGTGGGTGCTCTCAGTAAATACTATTATCAGAGAACACAAAAGAGTAATTAAGAATATTCCATTTTAGTGATAACTTATTTTATGGATGCATACAGTACTTGCGAGTGGTTTCTTAAAAGAAAAATAAGTAAAAAATAAAAATAAATAAAAATGGAAAAGAAATTGTTCCCATACTAGCGAGTGGTTGCAGTACGAACTTGTAAGCGGTGCGGAACAAGGCTCTTTATTGAGCTTATGATTGGAGGAAAAGAGCCAAAAAAATATAGATGATGCAAAAATATAGATAGTCAACAATCTTCAAAATTTTTATCTGAGCTTTTCCAACAAACCACTTATATGTGCAGTATGCATCACTGACAAGGACAGCTATCAAATAAATCCCAAGCGTAGGAAACCATCTCGGTGTGTTCACTGTAGCATGGGCCCGAGTTACCTTAATCTGAGCTTAAATCAGAAAGCCGTTTGTGTGTCCATAATGCAACACTTGTATGATTGCCTCTCATAATTGTTAATTAATGCAAGCGAACAACAGGCCATCGCACTTATGAATGCAACTACCCGTCCTCTTCCTACAGGGAAGTGGGAAACTGGTCTACTATGGCGCAATCCAGAAGCCTCGCTACCTGACAATCGGCAGTGTGCGCTGAAGCGACTTCTGTCTCTGGAGAAAAAGCTAGCAAAAGACAAAAATCTAGCAGTGGCCTACAATGACAAAATAAGTCAACTTCTCAACAAAGGCTATGCCAAGAAGCTATCAGGCCATGAAGCTTCCACCACCACACCTCGCAAATGGTACCTGCCTCACTTCGCAGTAATCAACCCAAATAAGCCAGGAAAAATCAGAGTGGTATTCGATGCTGCAAGCCGATGCCGAGGAACCTCCCTCAATGATCAGCTGCTTACTGGTCCTGACCTGCTGTCCTCCCTCCTAGGGAATATAATACGCTTCCGGGAAGGAAACATCGCCATTGCTGCAGACATCAAAGAAATGTTCCTGCAAATAAAAATAAGGCGAGAAGACCAGCCGTCCCAGCTTTTCCTGTGGAGGACATCACCCCATCATGAACCAGACACCTATCAAATGTCATCAATGATGTTCGGAGCCACCTGCTCCCCAAGCAGTGCCCAATTCGTCCGAAATAAAGTGGCCGAAACATACGAGCACGAGTACCCGGCCGCCGCAAAAGCCGTACGCACCAAGTTCTACATGGACGACTACCTAGATGCAACAGACACACCCAATGAAGCTGCTACACTCGCCCAAAGCGTAAGTGCCCTCCTCGCGAAAGGAGGGTTCCACTTGACAAATTGGGCGTCTAATAGCCCGGTGGCCCTAGCTGGCGTACCCATAGAAGACCGTGCCAGCTCCGCGATACAGATTAGCAGTGGAGGTCCAGAGACAGAACGAGTGCTTGGTTTGATCTGGGACCCCACCACAGACCGCTTCCTGTACTCATTTCGCGAGGCAATCTCACCCGACACGGCCACACAACCTACCAAGCGGCAACTATTATCCATAGTAATGAAGATCTTTGACCCAGTCGGCTTCGTTGCCTGCCTTACCATCAGATCTAAGATGCTACTGCAAGCAGTGTGGCGCTCAAGCGTCGGCTGGGACGAACCCATTACCCCCGAACACGCCCAGAGATGGACAGACTGGCTGAGCCTGCTGCACACAAACAGCATCTCAATCCCGAGACGTTGCCTCTCAAACAAACAGAACAACGTAACTCTACACCTCTTCTGCGACGCATCGGAGCAAGCTTGCTGTGCCGTGGCCTACTTCACCGAAGAAATAAATGGATCCTTACGAGTAACATTCCTTGCAAGTAAATGCAAGGTAGCACCACTGAAGCCTCTCTCCATTCCACGCCTCGAGCTTCAAGCCGCCCTCATAGCAGCGAGACTAGCCCAGACGATCCAAAAGGAAAGCAAAGCCCTGATATCCCGCACCTGCTTCTGGACAGACTCCACAACTGTACTATGCTGGTTACGCACCGACCCACGCGCCTACTCAACCTTTGTGGCAAACCGATTGGGCGAAATAGACGAACTAACCAACATACCCGACTGGAAATGGGTACCCACAAAACTCAATCCAGCTGATATAGGAACACGAGACTTAGAGGTGCCAGATCTAACACCAGAAGGAAGGTGGTTTACCGGCCCAGCCTTTCTCACTTCCCCGGAGGGTGCATGGCCGAAAGAACGGGCACCCGCCCACAGGCCTGACGACCTAACACTAGAAGTCAAACCTCACTACGTTGGCCTTGTGTCCACCAAGGGCGAAGCACTCCCATTAGTAGAGCGGTTCTCCTCATGGCACCGGCTAATCCGCTCCACAGCTTGGATCCTCCGTTTTATCAGACGATGCAAGATGGGGCCCAACAAACCAGTAGAAGGCCCACTACTAGCCGAGGAGATAAAAGCAGCAGAACAAAAATGGATCAAAAGGTCCCAGGAAAACGCTTTCACAACTGATCTACACACCATCCGACAAGGTCAAAAACTACCTACTGGCAGTCGCCTCAACTCGCTGAACCCCTTCTTTGGACCAGACGACCTTCTACGAATGGGGACCCGACTACGAGCCTTGGAAAGAACAAAGAGTGTGGCCCGAACCCCCATAATACTGGACGGCGACGAACCCTACACTCGGCTCCTAATCAGTCACTACCACAAAAAGGCGGATCATCCTAGTACTGAGAAAACAATTGCAGAAATACGCAATCATTTCTTCATAATACGAATACGTACAACAATCAGGAAAATAACGCACGTCTGCCCCACTTGCTTCATACGACGCAGCAAACCGACTCCACCTCTGATGGGCGCATTACCACCACCCCGCCTGATGCATCACGTCCGTCCATTCACACACTGCGGGCTTGACTATTTCGGCCCTATGGCTATCACGGTCGGTAGGCATCGAGAAAAACGATACGGAGCCATCTTCACCTGCCTCTCAACGCGCGCCATTCACCTAGAACTAGCCGCTTCACTGACTGCCGACTCGGCCATCATGGCCCTTCAAAGAATGACCGCCCGCAGAGGTCAACCCACAGCCATGTACTCGGATAACGGAACAAATTTTCACGGAGCTGACACCGAGATGAGGGACGCCCTGCTGTCAATAAGTCAAGACGCCAGAATGATTGACGCAATAGCTACCCAGGGCATCGAGTGGCACTTTATACCACCGCTGAGTCCCCACATGGGGGGAGCTTGGGAGAGACTAGTACGATCAGTAAAGAAAGCCCTAAGCGCAACACTCAAAGAAAGAGCACCAAAAGAAGAAACTCTACGCACAGCACTTGCAGAAGCCGAGTTTGTGGTAAATAACCGACCACTCACCCATATTTCAGTCGACCCGCGTGATGAAGAACCTCTAACACCCAACCACTTTTTGCTGGGATCGGCCGGGAAGCGCCCCCAATTATCCTTCTACGACAAAAAAGAAGAGGAAGTATGCCTACGCCGCCAGTGGCGCATCGGACAACAACTTGCAGACACCTTCTGGAGGCGATGGCTGCGCGAATACCTACCTACCATGGCTGCCCGACAAAAATGGCACCATCCAACTACACCAATTAAGAAGGATGACCTAGTGATCATCATGGACCCAGCACTGCCTCGAAACAGTTGGCCACGTGGCCGTATCCTCGAAGCAACACCTGCAGCTGATGGACAAGTCAGAACTGCTCGGATCCAAACCAGTACTGGGATATACGTAAGGCCGGCAGTCAAAATCGCCGTCATCCTGCCTGCCACACCAACAACTAACGAAACTGTACCAGTTGCGAAGACACCCGATTCAGAACTCAGACATCGGAAAAGGACACGCCCGACGAAGTAGCTGAGCACAGTCGAGACTGCACTGGGGGGAGTGTATCGAACGTGTCGACGAAAGCGTATGACAACCCTGAGAATTCAAGAATGGAATTTACGCTTCCACATAATACCGTGCCGCTGCGCGTTACCCCTTCCAATAACCTACGAAACAAAGGGAGTGCTCTCATTGGCCAACGAAACACTGTGCATTTGGAATGATGTCTACAATGCTATTACATTCTACAATTAACTTATCAATTGAAAACATAAACGCAATTGATAATAAATACATGCTGCAGCATCATTGGACTCGAAAACACATCTGAATAACCACGTAATACTTCCACCAGGGACCCCAGACAGCAATGATCAAAATCAAGGAAATGATTGAGTATTTACGTTATCCCCACCCTGCTACCAGACGCGGCGCCATTGGTCAATGCTGAACAAAGGAAATGTTTGAATCGTAAATATTTACGACAGCCAATTTACATTCCGAAAAACTCGGAGCTAAATTTCGGGAAATCGGGAATAATTTGAATCAAGAAATATATATCATCACCTAAAAATAGGTATATACTACAATAACACCTCAAAAAACTGTCGTCTACCAGTGATTATTGCACTTTAAGAAAATATTCACTTCTAGATATTGTATCTTGTATCACATTTGTAAACTTGTACCTTTTCTTGTTGAAACAATAAAAATTATGTGAGACTTCGGTTTATTGGAACAGGACTGTCTTGGCAAAGGTTATCACACAGATTTTTAACACATCTGCTCGAAAATCATAGCGATTGGGAAAAATACGTAAACGCAAGCACCCTTCAGAAACAGGGAGGTTCTGTGTTCCAAAAGTCCAACCCGGATTTGCCCTATAAAACAAACGGCAAACCGGTAGGAAATCAGTTCAAAAACTACCAGCCAAGAAGTCACAAGTCTCCAAGAAACTGAAGTCTCCAAGTTCTAACCTACTTTAAAAGTGTTTTTTAATCAGTTTAAATTCTGTTCCACCTTTCTCTCAGTATCCCATTGTCCTGACCCCAACAGTCTCCAAAAGTCTCCAAAAGTCTGCAAGTCTTTTAAGTGTTTTTACAACAGTTATAGAGTCAGTTTTTGCTAATTTAACTTAGAATCATTAAATCCAGAAGTTAAGGACATTGGCGTGCCAAGTTGTGTCCAGCTCCCTATTTTTGCAATTTGTGTACAAAACGTCTAGTACAGTTATTAAACTAAATTTATTGAAATAATGATAGAATACAGAATTAGGTAATAGAACTTTTATTTTATCTAAAAAAACGAATATAATAAAATTGGTATATTTTCTTAGAATTATTTAATCGATATCGCTGTCACAATTGACGCAGATATACATTAGAATAGTGCCAGATGTGCACTTTTGGTGTGCCAACTTTCGACAGACGTGACAACGAACCCACTCTTCTCCTGAAAATTACAGTAAGGAATCTAAATGGGGCAATTTGAACCAAATGGTTCAATTAGCCCCACCCATGTTTTATTGCAAATTTCATCGGATAACTCATATACCACTAAATGCATTACAATTTTACAATTGACAAGATACAGTTAAATAAACACCAATTTCCCTTTATTAATTACCCTTTTCCCTGGAATCTATTTTTTAAAAAGCAGTCAATCGTATTTTTTCAATTTTAGCAAAAATCACACAAAATCCCCGTGCACACGCTACGGACCTCATGCGCCTCCTGAATGCTTGGTGCCGTAGTCCCCACACTTTTAGCTTGCTAGAATATGTTCGACATTCTTTGTAAGTCTTTCGGCTCCGAAGATATTGGCGTGGCCCAACAAGCCCCTTGGTTCAACTAGCCCCGCCCAACCCTACCTACGAATATACTTATTAGTATATTATATTTATAAAAGTAGTCTATTCGCCATTTTGCAGCTCGCAGTGATTAAGGGTATTACGAGAGATTAAGCTCATAAAGAGGATTTAGTCTGATAAGTAGAATTTATGACTAGTTTCCTATCAAGATGGCCTGGTTCATTTGCACGTGAGGTTGTAAGAAAAATGAAGGCGGTTACTAGCAAAACCTCCAGTAATCTAGGAGTCTTTGTTACCAGTCCAGTTGATTAGCCAAACATCTCCAAATACTAAACTTAGGAGATAATGAGGAAAGCGATATTCGAATTCACGCCATAAATCAAATACGATTTTACATCTTACTAATATTATAAATGCGAAAGTTTGTATGGATGGTGGTTGGTTGGATGGTTGGTTGGATGTGACTTACTCTTTCACACAATATCGAATGGAATTTAAAAATTCTTTCACTAATCGAACGCTACGTTATTTGCGAGTAATATAGGCTATATATATTGGTAAGCTCTGGGGTTATTAATAAGCTGTGGCGTTATGAAATTATTTATTATACGTTTATTGGCAAAGCGTGTTGCTAAGTAAATGTTTGACGTGGGCTGTCAGATTGTTATTTGTTTAGGTTAGGAGATTCTTTGATAGCAAAAATTCAAATATGAATATTCTAATATGAATATTTAGTGTAAAAATATAAAATAGGTACTTATCTACATTTTGACCTAGCCAACAGCTATACTAATATTATGAATGCGAAACGCGGCGCGTATTTGATTGTTGATTGGGCGGGGGGGGGCGAATATGCGAGCGAAGCCGCGGGCAAAAGCTAGTATTAAATAAGCCATAAAATAATACCGGGAGGCAAAAGGGTCCAGTATACCAGTATGACGTTTTGAAATATCCTGCTGGTGACACAAAAAACATGTTAGTAAATACTTTAATTCATGGGTGGCCAACCTTTTCAGCAGCCGGGCCAAATACAAATGAGATTTCTTACCGGGCCGCACAACAAAATTTCTTTTATAATTCAAAGAAAACAAGAAACAAATTGAAATCTTGAAATCGGTTTTCAAATTCTAGGTTTAAGTCGGATATCGAAGAAGCGTATTTATCCGCCGCCATTTCTGTGACGTCTGGCTGCAATAACAATGTAGGAAAGTGAGAGAAGATTTTTGTCCTTAACTGTTGTTCCCAAAACCGAAGTTTCATTTGGAATGCGGAAATAAGATCACACATGTTATTAATTGGTTGATCTTTCCCCTGTAGACGAGTATAAACAACGTGGCTAACTATATCGACCAGAAATGCGAAGTCGCCAACCCACTCCTTGTCTTCAAATTCTGGGATAATTTTTGACTTGCTTGCGAATAATGATTTATTTCTTGCATCAAATCAAACACTCTTTTCAACATTTTGGCATGGATCAGCCATCTTACTTCTGCATAAAATGTAACTTCATTATACTGTGAATCTGACGGTGATTCAACCCTTTCGACTTAATAAAATTCACTGTTTTGATGACCATCTCCATGACGTGATCCATTTTAAGGGACTTGGAACATGAAATTCTTCTGATGAATAATGCAATGAAAATTTTGTAATTCTTCGTGATTATTACAGTGATTGTTTGTTAACACGAATATACTATAGAAGAAATTGTCACGATAGTTAAATCAATGTACTGAGATTCTTCCATATATGAGATATGATACGAACTAGCACGTTGGAATGTTCTTTTGATGGTTTATGTACACTAAAAAAAATGTGAGCATATGCTCCACGGGCCGAAAGTAGACACCCGGCGGGCCGCGGGTTGGCCACCCTTGCTTTAATTAACTACTCCAAAATAATGCTCAATCCTATCCTTCTCAGTTGCACGAATAAATAGCATACGCGCTCTTTTTCAATTAATATTTTAAAAATGAATCTTAGTCTTGCCAGGAATTTTTTTAGACAACCCACTCGAGATATATTTTCTAATATATTAAATTTGATATAAAATACTTTTCATTCATTAAACAGATGGGTGAAGGTCGTTTCTAGTTCGGATCTTAGATATACGTGTTGTGTCGTGTTATAGGACTTTAGCGACAAGATCTGAATAGGCAGAAAGTCACATATCAAAAATTATCTCTCCATCTCTTTTTATTTCCTACGTTATTGACAGCATTATCGCAATTCATTGGGAATCGTAACGTATAATTTCAACTTTGGAAAAAACAATTAAAATAATTTTCTGTATTAAATTATGTAGGTACCTGTATGTATATTTACATATTTATAGATCCTGAAGAAAAAAATTCCCTCAGGGCCTATGTCATCTTTGGAGATGTTGTGTGGAGGGTCTTTTTAGGGAAAGGAAGGAGAGGGAGTCCTGGGAAGGAAAAAGTTACGAGGGGTGGGTAGGAATCTGATGTCAATGTGTCCAGGAATGACGGACGTATGAATCCATCCCTCCCACTGCGGTGCAAGGTGATGGGTTGAGAGAGTCCGGCTAGAGGGGTCTAGTTTAGGTCTCCCTCAACCATCTCCGGGTACCCCTGTCAAGTCACCAAACGTAGCAAACCACTTGGGGTGACCTGTGGCAGGGTGTTGGTTATCCAATAAATGGTTCTCGGGGGGGCGATATCCATATCCGCTTCCCAACTTTTCAAACTAATTACAGGTGGGTAGGTACTTTATCGCTCGTCTGAATTTGTCCAAACAAATAATTCGAAATTTGATATATTCAATCAAATCCAACTTTCAGATTTCATTGAACCAGAGTTGCAGGCAGACATACAACCGAAATTAGTATTTTTGATTCTCGGAATAATAAAAGTTATGCCCCTTGAAACAAATTGTTCTGAAAAGTAAATTCTTATCGTGCTCATTTGAATAAATAACACGTAGGTAAGGAACCTACGTAGGTCTAAAGAAAGTCAGAAAGGTACCGAGGCGATCACACCACGACCTCTGCGGTACTTACTGCAGTGACGTAGACCAGATCCCCATTAACTTTAGCCATAAGAATCCATAAGTATTTCTGACCAAAGGAACCCGAAGTAACACATGAACCCAGGGTGAACGACCCGGTTCAAATCAATAGTGTGTGGTCAACTGGTGCCACCACCCGCTGGAAGGGGTGAAATTGTGAAATAAATAAATCGTTTTCACGGATTGTTACTTCGAGTCAAATTGTATGTTTTACCTTTTAAGATTATTTTTTTAATGATTTTGTATGTACTTTGACGCTGTTCACATTGTTTGCAGGATAAATAATTTAGGTAGTGGTTTGACACCAATTGGAAATCATTAGGGGTGGGTGATTCAGATTGTTCTGTTCAACAGATAGATAAGTAAAACTTGACAATAAATTGCTGATATTTAATAAAGAAGAACATTTTTTTTATAAGTAGCAGGTGTCACGACCGAAAAACCACGGCTGTGGAATATATTAAAAAAAAATGTTTTTTACATTTTTAAAAAAGGTTACCTAAGTTGTTTATTTTTATAATTAACGAGCTGAAGAGCTCGGTGTCGCCCGGGCTTTACCTGCTTGAGGAATATAAACGCTAGAAATATTTCAATTCTCACGCCTTCATCATTTAAAATCGAGCGTCTTATTTGCACGAGGCTAGTAAGCGCCAAAGTGTGTTTTAAAATTTATTTTGTGCATAATTTTTATAGAATGGAAAAAAAAGTTAGATTATGATTTTGTATGCAAAACGTCAAAAATAGTTTTAGCAATGGAGGATTATTTTTTTAAAATTGTTTCATACATTATTAATTACTTCATAGTTAAGCCATGAAAAAACATTTTTTTGGTAGTTTAGGCTTATATTTTTTGTTATGTAAATAATATAATAATTTTATTGTAATTCCAATACATACAAAAGCTAGTTAAAGCTTCAATTTATCCGTGGCATATTTTTTGATATTCGTAACGTAAAGATTAGGTAATCTAAATATAATCTAAATAGGATTTTACGTATAGCTTCATCTTAAGGTTTGGGGACATGGGATGGGGTGGCTTTTCATAATGTGATGTAGACTAGACAGTGACCATTCACTTGTTTTATAGAAAATAAAATTCACCAATCTCGGAATAAAACTATAGATTTTTATAAAAAACAAACTTACCCGCAAACACTCTTTTAGATACCTAGCTGTAGTTAATTATTTATGTACACCTATTTGTGCAAAAACCTAATCAAAGTGTTACCATGTTTTAATATAATAATACCTAAGTATTTTTTTTCTTTGTTTTTCCCAATTTTTACATTTTATATATACATACCTACAATTAAATGATGGGAGTAATGGGAACAAATAAGGCGCAGCCTGTGCGTGGGTAATATAATAATATAAATTTTATTTGTGTGCATAAAAAGAAACAAACAGTGGGTATATAAAGCAAAAACAGTGAGCTTATAATTTAAATATTTCTAAACCGTTTCTACAAAAAGTGTATACAATACTTAGTTTGTGAAAAACATAAAGTGATACAAATTAAACAAATAATGTTTCAATATCTGTATTGAAAGCCATAATTTTAACTCTTTTTATTATTGAGGTAATTTAGCTTTTTTTTAATTTCTGTAAAAGATTGAAGTATAGTTTCAAAAATACAAAAAATGCATGCAATTGTCTCGCATAAATGGCGTGAAAAACATAATTTGGAAAATTTTGTTCGGATATTATGTAATTTATTTAAATTTATTGAACCGTTTGTACATACTCGTATCTAATACATTTGTAAAATTATGCACAAACCACTGAAGTTTCCTCTAAATCCAAACTACAAAAAAAAAACGATATTTCAAACATGAAACTATGGATTGGAAGAATTTCGGCCGCTTTTATATTTAGAAAGTCGCGCCACTATCACCCTCCTCTTTTGGTTTTGCTGGCCGAAAATAATACCGCAATGTTTTATCTCAATCTTTAAAATGCCAAAAAAGTGGAGTGTGGGTTATAATAATATGTAGATTGAATTTATATATTCTGACATAAAACGGTGGTAGCGCACGCTAGCCGAGGAAAATGCGGGTTCAATCTCCCCAAAACCAGCGGGATGAGGTACTTGACACTTGACCTTTGACAATAAAAAAATATTATTGTTAGTTTTAATCCCTGAGTTATTTTATTTTATTAATGTGAGAACATAACATTTGATTTAATTTACCACTCAAAGGGGTATGGTAGGTACTTACACTACTTACCTACCTAAAAGAAGTAGGTATGTCGATATTTTTTATTTGCATATTTTGGAGTTTTCTTATTTTAACTTTAGTAGACAGACACTATAATTAATTTGTACTCGATACTTGCCATATGAAGGGACTTCTCTACTTCATCTCCAACATTTATAAAATAACTCTCTTTAAAAGATTTATCACCCTTCCAATCACCTTTCTGTTTTAATTCTATTCAAAGTGATATGTATTTTACCTTAAATATCCTTGTAACTACAATATTCATTTATATACCTGTACGCCTGTCTCGACACAGGTATACCCTAGTGAGACAGGCATATACATAAAACCATTGTAATTATATTTTATTATAGATAAATAAATAATAAAAAAAAAAATAAAAAAACGTATATGACAGCCGATGCTTTTTAAGAATGATTTAAAAATATAGGTAATTTTAGAGGACGAATAGTGTTATAAAATCTTCAATAATAAATTTATTATTGTAGATGTATTATGACATGAAAAATGTACGTACATATTTGTAGTTCCTGATCTCACCGCCAGGTGCTTAGCGTGCCGAGCTCGAATGAATCCGAGA
Source organism: Limnephilus lunatus (assembly GCA_917563855.2). Taxonomy (NCBI): domain Eukaryota; kingdom Metazoa; phylum Arthropoda; class Insecta; order Trichoptera; family Limnephilidae; genus Limnephilus; species Limnephilus lunatus. The sequence continues at coordinate 67,101,890 of OU830598.1, read as the reverse complement.
CGCAGAGCATTATTATGAGTATACAATACATGTAGCGTAAAATCCACGATGCTCAGAACCGGCGTTGGTGGTGTAATGGTCAGCATAGTTGCCTTCCAAGCAGTTGATCCGAGTTCGATTCTCGGCCATCGCACATTATTTTTTTTTATTTTTGTATAATTATTTAGTGTTTCGTTTTTTTAACGATAGCTATTTTGATTTACTAACAGAAAAATAAATATGCCCTCGAATAATCCAGATCTACAAAACAAACATTCTTCACAATAATATTATTTTTTTCGTTTCTGAATTTTCAATCGCAAGAGTTGTCACCTGATTGAAATCTCTGGCCAAGCTTAATACGAATATTTTTTGAGAAAAACACTTACAAAAGACATGATTTATTAACTGCATTCTCGAGAACGGAAAATATTGCAAAATTACGTGTAATGAAAATTTTATTTTGTGTGGGACGACCGCCGTATTGTGTTTTTACAATAATTCTATTATTGCATTTTGGTGTATCGGGTATTCATGATAATGTATATAATTCAATGATGATAATTTAAAATAGGTTTGTAGGCAAGTTTTTTTAATTTGAAAAATAAAAGTTGCCTAGAAACATATGTAATATTTAACATGAAATATCACGAATACTGACGTACAAAAATGTCAATATGGCGGTCGTCCGATACAAAAGCAATTTTTCGTTTTACGTAATTATTAATTTAAATGCAGTATTTTCCATTCCCCCAATTGCAAATAGTTGTCTTTTACAGTAATTAAGTTAGATCAATGTTTCAATCATACATAAAGATAGCAATTAAAATAATATGAGATAAAAATTAGCATAAAGTTGTTAATTTTTAGTCGAATTATGATACGAAATATGACCGAAGGGGGTGGGGTTCAATTAGCTCAGTGGTAGAGCAGCGTCCCGGCAAGACTAAGGTCCTGGGCTCTATTCCTAGATGCAACCGTATCTTTTTCTGGTTTTTCTATTTCAAATTTTTGATCTAGAGTGCTAATATTGTCTTCAATTATTAAATCAAAGCGTTATTTTAAAAAAATAAGAAGTTGATGTAATTTTACAAGCTTTGTATTCAGTTCACACGGGCCCCTGGTCATGGGGGGCTTTTAAACGCCTCCATGTTCCCTTGATAAAATTCTTAACAAGGCTTTACGGAACCAGGAAACTGTAAAAAAAATATAATTTTTTTATCGAAGGAAGCAAAAACTTTGTGGTGTGACATTATATATTAAATGAAGAAACACACTTTGTAAAACACCACTTTATTAGAATTAATAAATATTTGACAGCCAACCAGGTTTCGCTTAGCTCAAAGTTAATATAATAGCCCTGATGAAGCTTGAGCTAAGCGAAACCTGGTTGGCTGTCAAATATTTATTAATTCTAATAAAGTGGTGTTTTACAAAGTGTGTTTCTTCATTTAATATATAATTTTTTTATTTCATTTTCTGAAAGATGCAATTATTAATAATGATCTCACCTCTCAATTGATGAAGGTACAGTATTTTATATGAAACCGTTTTAAACAGCTTGTATGTTGAATTATCTTTCAACAAAACTTTGATCGCGTTTTTCTCGAAACTACGATTTTAACCTGGTTGACAACATATTACAAAAATTAAACATCCGATTTGCATGCACCAAGTCTAAACTGTTCCAAAATCCTGTCACTATGTGGCACCACTTAGGGATTTTTTCATAAAGGGCCCCCTTCAATTTTTTTTTTTATAAACAATGAAAATTTTCCATAGAAAATCGAAGATAAAATTCGCGGGTCCGCCATTTTTTCTTCTTTTAAGATATGAATAATTTAATTTAATAATTTCTCTACGTGGTGCCGTATTACACTGGATTTTCCGTGCAAATCGGATGTATAGTTTTTTGATATGTTGACGGTTTCACATAAAATGCTGTATCTACGTCAATTTTTCGAATTTCTTAAAAAAAATGTTGAGAGCATTATTAACAAATGCATCTTTCAGAAAATGAAATAAATAAAATTACTTTTTTTTTACAGCGGTGCCTTGCTTAGGATTTGATCAACGGAACACGGAGGCGTTTGGAGGCTTCCCAGGGACCCCAGGGCCAGAGAGTCCCGGGCGCCCCTTCCGCGCCCCCCCCCCCCCGTTATTCTGCCACTGGCAGGTAGTTATTAGATCACTAATCACAAACACTTATAACGACCTTCCTAATGTGAATATCCTACTTATTGTTTCGTAGAGTATACAAAAATAAGTAACAGGTATCCTTCATAATATTCGTTCAATATAACAAAAAAGTTTTTTTACACAGTGACACTCGATAAATATCAGTCAATATAATCGATATCAACATTATCAATAATACCAAACATCGGGCCTCCAAAAACTTGGAGGATTTCCCTTTGGTTTGATATCCAATACAATTCCTCGTAACTTATTGAGAGTATCATAATATATTGTGGAAGTGTTCCTTTGTCAAAAAGTAACAATAAAGTCAAGTGGTGGCAGGAACCGATTAACTATTTTATCCATTGAATGTTGGAAGGCAGTGCCCTACAAAATGTTATTGATTTTTATTCACTGATGCTAACGCAGCGCAATCATTTACACTTTACAACTAGACTAGAATTTTCAATAAAGTGCCAGAAAATACAGTTGTCACGGTAAAATTAACGTTTTTAACAAGTCGGTGTAAATTTGCAAAATTAATTAACCATACTATGACGAAGGGAATATTTAGGTTGTTACCTAACTACTGTTGTCTTTTTTTTTAGGTTGATGTTTTCACATTCTGAAGCTGATATGTATGTTTTAGCAAGAATGATTGTACAACAGGTTGATTTGTTGATTGATAAATCTATTTACCCTTTTATATTGATTATGGAATAATTGATTATCTATTCATTGATAATAATATTCTGATGAATGATGACTTTTACAAAATGGATTTTTTTTATTGTATGAATAAAACCTTATTCTTACTTTTGATCAAGTAGGTAGGTAGGTAAGTACCTACTGTAAATGTGTTTCTCTGAGGTGTTTATATTTTTTGCTCTGATAGGTTCATTGTAATTTTGAAATTAATGTTTTGATTTAAGAAAAAAAAAGTTTTATTTTTATTTGTTGTAGGCATATATGTATATACATATATATTTTTTGAAGAAAGGCAAATATTCCCGGGTTACGAATAACTCGACAATATTTGAAAATCTCCTGCTACCACCAAAGTAAGTCGAAAATGTTGCTTGAATCTTGATGGATGACTTAGCCAGCTGATGAATCGAACACGGAACGCCTGGGTGGGAGTCAAACGCGATGCCCACTCAACCACTGACCGGTATACATGCCAATAAATAGATATTTTAAAAATTTTATTTCCTCAAAACACTTCAGGGCGTACTTCCAATACTAGGTACCTAATCAGCGGGTATGGGTACCGCCTTCCCTGGAACCATTTATTGGATAATAAACATCCCTGCCATAGGTCACCCTAAGTTGTTCGCTAGGTTGGGTGACTTAGCAGGGGTGCCCGGGTTCATGGTTTAGGTCTTAACGGCGAATAGATTTGCCTACCTATTGCGTGCCGGGCCGGATCGGGAGACACTGAATAAGGGAGACCCAACCTAGACCTCTACAGCCGGATTTTCTCGACCCATCGCCTTGCACCGCAGTGGAAGGGATGGATTCATATAACGATCACTCCTGCACACATTGACCCCCAGATTCCTACCACCCCTCTTTAACTGGAACAGAACTTCCTTTCCCTAAAAAGACCCCTACACAGCATTCCCAAAAATGACAAAGGCCCTTAGGAAGTTTTTCCTCGCGGCCTCCTGTATCAATAGATTTTTTGGAAATAAAACAAACAATCAAACATTTATTAGTTATTTATTAGGATGATGAATTTCTTCTAGGTACAATATGCGATACATCGAACGTCACAAATAAAATATGTAAGTATCTTCTAAAGTTAATATAATATTGTATTTACGTTAATTAAAAATAATTTCGATGTCACCTGCGTATCAAAAAAACTTTAAAATATAGATATTTCGAACTTCATGTTTTTTCACAACCAATATGTGTTACATTAAACATTAAACTGTAATGGAATATATTTATATAATTGATTGATTCATACATTCATAATGCTATCAATTCGGATAACTCAAGATATACTCCTATGCTTTGTAACAACAATAAGTAGTGTATATAAATAGAATATTTATGAATAACAATATGGAAAATATGTAGTTATAATGTGCTTCTCTTTCTTAAATTTTTCTTACGGACTAAATAAAATATCATAATTTATCATTTACTTTTGATAATAACGTGAAAAGTAATGGAAAACATTTATTCACAGAATTAAAAAAGTAATATTCCGTTAGGCCAGTAATGTCGAAAGGATTTTCTCTAAACCACATAATATGCTTATTTCCAAAAGATTTCACTTCGAAGTGAAAGTTCAATTCCACTATTATCTTTTCTTAGGGTCGACTCACTTTGCACTCGTGAAAACACATACAATGCTTATAGTAATTATTAAACATATTAATAAGCGATAAAAAAAACATCAGAGTGAAAGAAGTATTCTTTATCGTTTCAAATAAGCAAAATATGCGCACAAATAAACACGTAAAGAACATCGCACTAACGGCCCTTGTTCCCAATGCTACTGATCAACTGTTGTGCCGAAATTTTGGCTCAACACTCCTCAAGTGCAAAACGCTCTTTCCAACCCAACTCAAACAAATCACTTAGCTGATCGGAGACTCAGATTGATCGATCGAAAAGTTGGGAACGACGGCCGTTAATCATTTTGTCAATTCCCTCACGCCTTCGAAAACAACTGTACAAAGATGGAGGGACATAAAAAAGCTGATATATTTCAATATAGAATATTTGCACAATAATATACATTGTTAAAAATATTACTTTTTAATTGATTGATGATAATCACAATAAAGAAGACATATTTTGGAGTGAAATATTTTTCAAATTGCTTTCTCCAGAAATTCATCCGGTCTCAGTACCGTCAGATTTGCCTTCGTTCTTGATTGCCTGTGCCAGCCAAAGCGCGAGAATTATTCCTATCACCTGAAAAAATAAATCCAAATATAAGAGAGGTTCAAAAACATTCAAACAGATTATTAGAATCAAAGACTTTGTAAAAGAAGCAACGGCAAGTTTTCTTCAATTGCAGTTGTCCAAAGCAGACGCAATACTTGAACAACTGGCAAGAGCCAATCTATATCAACAGTTACAAGTAGATAAACAATCATTTACAAATATTTTTGGAGTAGACAGTTAAAATATGCTGGCATTGTAGTTTATCAAAGAAATCAATACAACACTTTCACGAGCCAAAGTAATTTCAACAGCTTTTTGGACTTGACCTTTAAATGGGTTAGGAGGAACTGCTAATCGAGCTGAACCCAAATATCGACTGGGGAGATTTAAAATACATTAATGCGAAAGTTAAATAGAAGCTGCTCCAAAGAAATAGCACGGATGTGCTCCTGGTAAAAACGGTCAACGAATGTCGAACATTTTGACACAGTTGGCATTAAACACTCGAAAGCACGTCGTGTTAACTCGTTCTTGCTGTCAATAGTTATAAAGTTATAATGCTTTGCCAGATTTTGAGTTTAATCCATCCCAAAACCTGGGAAACTGGGCAGGTTCAAGAGATACACTTCTACATTTCCGTAAAATTAACTTCCACGTGACTTTGAATTCGATTCAAAGATGACTCCAGAGAAGATTACATATTTTTTTAAATATATGTGTACCTCAAGAAAGCAAAAGACGATCCCAGTTACTATGACCGCTATGCCTGCCCCATGCACCGTCTCCAGTATCTTGTCCTCGCAGCCCGTAGAGTAGTAGGTGCGGCTGACCACACATTCGGAGCGGCGTGCGGCGTCGGCCTGCGTGGCTTGCGCGGCGCTGCTCTCCGCGGCCGCATCCGCCCCCGTTGGGCAGCAAGCCGAAGGCGGCACCGGCACGTTGTTGGACACCTCGTTGTAGTCTTCGGGGCCGATCACACCGCAGCACATCAGCTGGACACCAAATTATATAATGTTATTTAGCGCGCTAATGAAATCAAGAATCAACTCAAAGAATCTTAGGAGTGCCAGGAGAATGTACGACACGCATATGAATGGAAGAAGAACTCGAAGACATAGAGGAAGCAATGCAACGAATCAAATACTTAAATCGAATCATGACCACAGTCGGAATGAATGATGCAAATAAATTTTGATTACCGCAAGAGGGTCCCAACTGCTCGCAGTCATTGGGATAATGTTTCATGACATATGTTTCGATTTTGGACTTGACGACCTTATAGAACCTAATTGATACAATTTTACGTTCCATGACCTCCTGGAGCATCCTCGATTTCTTTTTTCATATATTTGAGAGTCATATATTGTCCTTATCTCCTTCTATGCTCATTCGCTCTATATTACCAAGCAATCCCATTTAGTGCTCCATGAATGCGTATGTCTTTACCGAATTTCCTTTCATTTCGGATCTCCTTGTTTAACCATGTTTTAGGTAGGTTCAAATAAAAATTTTAAAATATACCCTTTGATCCACGGACTCAATCAAGATGAATAGGATTTTGTTTTCATGATTTTGAATACCTACCAGAATAATTTAGCGACAATCGTTGGCGAAGATTACTTACAAATGCACAGGACTGAAACATTTGCCAAAAGTATGTCAACAAAGCAAGCTGATCTGATTTTTTAAAACTAATGAATGCTTGAAATGCAAATAATGACAAGTTGACATTTAGACAAGAATGATAAATTATTAAGGCCTGTATCGGAATGACACATCAATGAACACATCATGCATAGATTACGATGTCGATATTTAACTTTCTAGTACAACTTCCCACAGTGCTGATATCATCAATCAACTGCTCGCTTTGCGTCTAGTGCATTTGCAACCTACTTAACATAGTTCTGCGAATTCAAAGGACTGACAATTCAATCTTTTGTTATGCACCCATTTGCAAAGTTTTGCGCTTAAATTAGCACTTCCAACCATTCGTTGCTAAATACAGTCATCTAATTACTCCAACGTAATTATCCTCGCAGCAACTTCAAAATTACTAACTCCGCTCGCTCACGGATCGGTAAGGAATCGACGGAAACCGGGTACAGTAAGGAACGGAGCATTTTAAGTATCGCGCTTTCTGAACCCCATTTACATCGATTTCTTACTGACCCATGAAGGGGCCAGTTAGAACATGTGGTTTGTATTGGCTTGGATAAATAGATTTCTCCAAATAACTCACGTTCCTTTGCAGTTTATCCCAGAAGATTTTGTGCCCAGAATCGGCCTTGTTCTTGATGAATGACTCACGAAGGTGCTTTTTCACAGTGGTTTCCATCTGGGGTCGTAGAACTGCCGCTGCAATACCAACTGACAGCTCCAGGATGATGATCAGGATCAGGCAGCCAGCGAACTGAGAAGAAATGTCAAAATCAGGGAAAAGAAAACAATAATGTAACTGCAACACTAACATAAACCTTTTCAAAGGACTTGCGAAAAACATCGAGGACAAAGCGTTTTCAGAATCTAGTTTTATTAACAAGAAAAACTTCGTGATTTTAGAAGCATTACAATAAAACTGCTGGTCTAAGCTGACTGTTTTAAATGGTAATATGATTGAGTTTCGCGTGTGAATAAGCACGAATCATATTAATCGAGCAATTCATTAAAAGCTTTTCGCTTAAGGTTTTAATAAAAACACTCCTCTCGCTAGAACGCGAAGTAAACAATTTTACTACCTAGGTAGTAAATAGTTTTCCGAGTAATGGCGTCATAATTTTTGCCCGTAACCAAAACACTAAATATGATAAGACATGTATAATATTTCGCTGACATGTGTAATTAAATCTATTCAATAATTATGATTATGAGGTAGGATCGCGGCAAATTTGCAATGTTTCTATCACATACATTTATATTTCAGATAAACATCCAGTTTGCGTGATATGTCACAACTACCGAACTAACCCACCCGCTCCCACCCACCAATCCCGTGCTGAAGGGTCATGAGTCACGACTGTTATAAAAAGACCTCGAAATATTATGGGTTTCGTTTTGGTCACTTCATATGGGATTGGCCAAAGTATCAGTGTGAAAAATATTTTTATTTTCACAGGGCTTGGAGTAGTTGGATTGCCTCGCGCCTTGAAATCAGCCTTATTTATGGCTTTATGGCCTCCTCAGCACTCTTAAACCCCTATCTATGGAAAACAATACGAAAGTGGTGCATTAAGCTAATTAGATACGCATTAACACACCTACCCTTTCAGGGCAAAAAAACGCGAACAAATGCGTTCATGTTATTTACGTTATTTACCCGCCTCGATAGAGACTTTGTCCATTGAGGTGGGTAAAAGAAATCTATCTACATTAAATGAAAATAAAATAAACGCCCAGGTTGCCGGCACTGAAACTGATGTTATTTTGGCAAATTACCACTCGAGACCATTCGAAAATATTTAGCTTAATTGCTGAAAATTGTTCTAATAATAATAATAATAATGAGGAATTATTTCTGGGATTGGTACCAGGCTCCGAACCACCATCTTTACCTGCTTTTCGATAGATCAAAAATTGTAAGCTTTCAAAGTAAAAGAATCGTAGCTTTTTGTGTTTTCATTTTTGAGTCCATCTGACCACCCTCGCATTTTTCCTCTTATGCTGTGTATATGTACCAGAAACTAGACTTTTCAACCAAAATTACAAAAAACAAATTATGTACATTGGCTTTGATATTATTTCAAGCGACATTGAAAACCATATCGACAGTCCCGAAGAACAATCTCGGATCTGCTAAAAATTGGAAATTGTTTTATTGGCTTACTTTGTTGATTTAAAGGTCCGTAATTTTGGAATTTTGTGATGAAATGCAAAATGTCAAAACAACACTATATTTGTTGATCTCAAAAACAGTAAAAATTCAGAAACAAAATTTTAAACAGCTCTACTGCAAAATTACAACATGCATATCCGACATTGTTCTTAGGGACCGTCAATATTAACAATTAGGTGCTAGCTGAGTTAAAAACAGCAATAACCGTGAAATGATTAAAGTAATACGGTGTACAAACCAGGTACAGAAGTTTAGGGCTTTCTCTGATGGCTCCAAAGCATCCAAATACAGCTATCAATAAGATCAGGATTCCGATGACTATGAGAAGAATATCAGTTTCGATTCCATTCGCATCTCCCATACTATTGTACTCCTTGGCGAGGGCGATGTCGTATGAAGCAGCGGCTATTATGAGAATGCCTAAGACCTGTTGCAGAAAAGGTAACAATCTTGTTTAAATATAATTATATTTAAATATGTAATTTAGGTAATATTTGAATTATTACAAAGTTACAACACAGAATTTTTAATATTTTTCAATTAAAGCATGATATCATAAATAAAACCCACCAATGCTTTGCCAAGAAAATCAAAGAATTATTTAAACGTATGTTGTATAATTAAATAATTTAATGACAGAAAAATATAAATATTTCTAATTGAAACTTACCGCAAAAACAGCGTTGAATAAAAATAGAAGGTATTTGATAATGCTCATTCCGCAGGACTCCATTTTTACTTTTTTTTTATATCACTTATTTAAAAAATTCAACACTTTCACTTGTTAAAGAACCTTAGAAATCAATATAAAATTTTAACTTTGTACCAATGATAAATATACTTTTAAATCTAATTCTGACTTTTTAATTCAGACTTTGAACTTCGAGAAGAAAACTACGTCGATGACGTAAATTTTACAAAATTTCTGAATCAAAATTATTATTTTTATTGGCTTTATCTAGACCCTCGTGTGGAAAGTGTAAAAATAGCAAAGAGGGCCATTTTTGAAAAACATATATACCTATTGAAAATTTCCGATTGACTATGGTATTTAAATCAGGATTATTAGCAAGAAACTTGTATTGTGTTAAAATAAATGCTGGCTTTAGAACTTTCGTTCTTTGTCTTAGGAAAAGAACAAGTCTTTTGAAAAAAAAAAATCAAATTTAATAGTGTATTACAATATCCTTGGTACAAAGCTTACACAGAACAGGCGTCGGTTTCACAGTTGGCGTCGGACTGAAGCAGCGTCGCGATGCCCAATAGGTCTGCTGTTGGGCTGCGGGCAGAGGGGAACACTTTACCACCTGGTTGCCACCTACCACCCCTAACTCGTGTTGTATTACCTAACCTAATGGCTGATTGTGAACTGTGAAGGTTGTTAAGGGTGATTGTAGCTTGGCCTACTTGATGGATTTGATCGTGTTTGTAAAACCTAGTTTCAGCAGAGAAAATATTGTAATAATCGTTTTGTCCATACAAATGTATGCCATATTTCCTCTCCGGATTTTCAAACTAATGTAATTTTTTTTATAATATAGGAATAAACCACTGGCATGTCACCACGTTTTGCTTTTTTTTGATAAGTTACTTCTTAAAGGAGTTGGACTCTGTAAAATCCTTAAAATTGCCTGGTTTTTACCCCATCAACAGAAGTTCAGTGTACAAAATTTGACATATATTTTTTTAAAAGCAAAACTACAGACATGTAATATTTAGATTTAATACAGTTGATGAAGAAGAATTATAAATCAGTCGAGTTTTAAAGAGGAAAACATGGGAACATAACACCTCAATTTTATTGTGAGTGTTGGCGGAGTTGTCCCTTTCTTACAATTTTGGGGGGAGAGGGTTGCATTACTATCTATCATATCTATTTGTGTTATTTTCAAACTCCAGCTTCCTGAAAACTTTTCAGATCATTTCCAACGTGAACTTTACTGTGGAGCTTCGTGCATGCATATCTTGTCAACAAAATATATTCAAAACAGATTTATAAAATATCTTACCTTCAAATTCAACAATAACTTTGAATGCACATTTCAAATTTTGTAACAAAGGCGAGCAATAGCTGATTTGACATTTATACACAAAATTTTAAATAATAACATTGACTGTACCGAACTTCTTTCGTAGTTAATTTTAACATACCATGACGTACACGCCATACAGAACTATTCTTCTTCTTCTTTGTGTGCCCTATCAGGTCCCCCCGATGTTGGCGATCATTCTTGAAAAGGTCTGTCTTGCGCTGCCCGGAATAGCTCCACCACACTTCTAATGCCGGTCCACTCTCGTATGTTTCGCAGCCAAGACATTTGTCTCCTACCAGGCCCTCGACGACCCTCTATCTCGCCTTTCAATATTAAATGGAGCAAGTGAAACTTCTCCCCTCGAAGTATATGACCCAGATATGAAATTTTCTTGATTTTTATTAATGTAAGCAGTTCTCTATCTTCTCTAGCCCGCCTGAGAATTTCAGTGTTGGTGATCATGTCGGTCCATGGGACCTTGACCTGTTCATGGTATTTATTTTCAAGGTCCATGTTTCACATCCATACAGCAAGACCGACCACACATAACATTTTTGCATTCTCTGCCTTATTTTTAAGCTGATATTGTCATTGCAGAAGAGGGATTTCATTTTACTGAACGCAGTTCTTGCTGCTTCAATTCTGCACCTAATCTCTATATCTGGCTCAAAACTCTCCGTGAGAATACTGCCGAGGTATCTAAATCTCTCCACCTTTTTGACATTACAACCATTTGACTGTATCATAGATCCAGAGTGGTCTAGTCGTCCAAAACAGAACTATTCCACACGCTTAATTACAAGACAAATGCAGCAACTAATTCGCTAATCAATCGTGCTCTTCATAATATGTTCAATAATATTGGTCTAAATTCTAACATCGACATTTGCCCAAATTTAAAAAAAGCATCATGTCAATAATATAAAAATGTTAATGCACATACATACATACATACACACACCTTCCCACTACATACATTATCCGGTAATTACATAAATATATAATTATATACCATAAATAAGACACTACAATGAAACATAATAGGTACCTACCATGAAATATATTTATTAATTATTGTAAATTTGTTTTCACCAACGTATCTAATGTACTGTTTGTTTCTATTGATAGATAAAAAATAAAAAATAAAATTTAACAGAGGATAAGGAAACAGGCAGGCAAGAAGACTCGGGGATGAAATGTGGTTAAAATCTTAGTTGAGGCGATGGTAAACGAAATGTAGGTAGGATTAGTTAAGAAAATTATTCGCTTTTGAGTGAGGAACGGAATGTACGTGAGTGTGCAATATCTAAGGGCTATTGAAGTAAGGGCAATGTAGGATTAAAAATCCAATAACCAGATTCTCAGGTGATTAGTTGTACAATTAGCCCCGAAACTTGTATTGTGCGCATTACGCAGTTGGCTGCGTGACTTTACGGTTAGGGGAAACGGACGTAAAACCCTGGTGGAATGTAATCATAAATTATTTCGAAATAACGAAAATTTTATTTCGCAATACGATAAAAATAATTTTTTTAGTGGGAAAAAAAATAATTTCGTATTTTTTAAATTTACAGGGGGTTAGCATTTATCAAATATAAATCAGAAATCAGACCCTTTTCTGACCGCCCTTACATATGTTTTACAAAATATTTTCAAATTATGAAGACCCTTAAAAATACTCTGGAGATTTTTCTTTAAAGCGACATACGTAAATTAAAAAAAAAATCAAGAATAGGGTTTTGGTTAACTTTTTTCATAAACCCTAAATTCAATGTTTTTTGAAATTCAAATTACAAAACTTAGGTTAAGTTTATTAGAAAAAACGAAACGACAACATCATTTTAAAATCTTTCTCCATTTTTTAAAATAATTTTCATATTTTTAAATTTTGTATTAAAAGAGGTTTTCGGGACTTTTAAAATAATGAATTACATTACCGTAACATGGCGCTTTATCATGCCCGTGGCCCAAACTTGAACCAAAAGCTTTTATTTTTTGGCAACAGGATACGGAAAGCGATACAATACACTGTTGCCAATTAATAAAATCATCGCCTTCCCTTCTGTCCATGAGTTTAGTCTTATATTATAAATAATGTCGGACTCTCCGACTTTCGAGTTAGCTTAGCGGTAAAGCGTTTGATTTCGGTCACTGGGAGGTAAGGTTCGAGCCTTGGTCAACCCAAGTTTTTTTTTTTTTTTTTCAATTTAAAAACTAAAATAGATGGCTACGTTCCATTGACGGTATACTTGGTCGAAGCTACGTTCCGATTATTTTTTAAATACATTCCTTTGAGAAATAGTTCAATTTTACTTGAAATTGCTTCAGCCGTGTTTGACCAGATCTGAATAGCCCGGTACTCTATACAGGAAAGGAAGGAGAGGAGGTTCTGGGAAGGAAAAAGGTACGTGGGGTGGGTAGGAATCTGGGGGTAGTGTGTCCAGGAGCGATGGACGTATCCTACTGCGGTGCATGGCGATGTTCCGAGAGATTCCGACTCGAGAGGATAAAAGATCTCCCTCAACAACACCACTACAACACGGGCATGTGCCTAGTGTGATGGCCAAAAAATTACCCATTTACTGTAATATATAAACTTTACTGAATAAAGAACATTAAAAAAAAAAAATCATTCTCTCCCGATCCGGCCTGCCGTGCAATAGGTGAGCAGACACATCCGTCGCCAACACCCGACAAACCGCACCCCATGAACCCGGGCACCCCTGCTGAGTCACCAAACGTAGCGTAACACTTGGGGTGACTTATGGCAGAGGTTTTGGTTATCCAATAAATGGTTCCCGGGGCGCGGCAGCCACACCCGCCTCCCAAATTTATTGGATAACCAACAACAAAGGTTTGGTGAGCAGGAGTGCACGGGTTCTTGGGGTGAGATTTGTTTAAGTCTTGGCGGCGAAGGCTTTAGCCCACCCACTGCATGGCGGGCCGGATTGGGAGAGACAGGTTGAGGGAGACCTTTTGACCCGTCACCTTGTACCGCAGTGAAAGGGATGGATTCGCACGTTCGTCACTCCTAATCCCCCCAGAACGTCCCCTCCTTCCTTTCCCTAAAAATACCCTATTCACGGCACCCTCAAGATGACATAGGCCCTAAGAGCATTTTTTCCTGAGGCCTCCTGTATCGAGATAATGCAAAAAAGGAACAAGCACAAATCATTCTGTGATCCACGTGATCTTGAGATTTTGGGTGACGATAAATTGGCCAAGCGTCAGAAATGTCACTAGCTACAGCTGACGTGCGACGCGACGTTGCCATAATGACTTCAGGTAGTTTTTTCTCAAAACTTTACTGTATTGACACGTGCATAGTACCCTTGGCCGGCTAGCCGCCCGAATTATTTGATGCAACCAGATGCGACATGTTGAATAATAAAATAAATAATATTTATTTTTCTAGTGGCATCTTTCGGATTTTAACGAAACTTTTTGAAAACAAAATAATCTCAAAATGAATGATAAAGACCGTTCTGACCGCTGGAGTGCTCTGTTGCAGTTTAGTACGGATATTATACCTATTCCTTCTTCGCGCTAAGGAAATGTTTCTTATTCTCTTATAATAGGAAACCTTGAACTACATATATCTAAAGAATAATGGAGCTAATGATACGTGTTCGTTAAGTTTTGTCCATTGCGCGGGCAAACGCCAGAGTTTTGACAGTCCAACACAACAATCAAGGTCATAATTTTTGCCAACACTCAAGGCCATAACTTTACACCAACATCGTTTGGGGTGAAGTTCGCGCGGTCCACACAATTTGACAAGTGATCTGAGGTACGGACGTGTCCACGGCATGCACACTTGACGTTTGACGTTTATATCAATATTAAAATGCGTTCTGATGACAAAAGAGATGCATCAGGGAGAAAACACAGATATTTATTTATCAGGAAAGATTTCCGACTAATACGCACGACCTAAAGTTACTATTTATTAAGAATTTAGAGTGAATACGTTTTGTTGCTACGTAAATAATTACGTAGCATCAAAAATAGAATATCGATTTACAATGGTCAATTTCTCCCGTGTCTCTGAAACCGATTAATAAATTAATAGACTTTATTTACAAGTGAGTTCACGAAAGAAATAATCATCCATTACGACAGTGTGTTTATTTACAACTTAAAATCATAATTATTAGGTCCGCGCACCAAAAAATTTGACGTTTATCGTTTGCATAAATGTTAAAATGCGTTCGATGTAGAAAAGATGCTACCTGCATCAGGAAGAAAACACAGATCAGGGTTTATCAGGAAAGATTTCCGACTAATATCGATTATTGCACCAATGACATTATATAATAACGTCATTTTATTGCACGACCTAATTTAGAACTATAGAATCTAAATTCTATTATCTATCTAAAATCTATTTCTACTCTAAAGTACATAAATATTTACGTCAACAACAGAATAATTATAAATATTTGATATTATATTATCAAATATTTCTATTATTATATTATATTTAGGTATAATAATATTTTAAACTCGTGATTATGTTCGCTCATACATAGCACATAACCAAAAAAATCCGTTCCGATTTTTCTACATACACGGACCGCACCGCGCGACTTCTGTCAAAAAATGAATTCTCCCCCCCCGCTCGACCCCGCCTGCCTTCCCGCTTCACCCGGGATGAGAAGTTTTGTTTTCCGCCGAACACGGGAAGCACAAACACTGCGGCCTTGAGTGTAGGCAAAAATTGTGACCTTGATTGTTGTATAGGACTGTCAAGCAAAATTCTGGCGTTTGCCGTCGCAATGGACCCCGCCTTATATTTACACGATTTAGTTATTGCCGAATCTCCGAATTACGTCAGTGCTGGAATCTAATTTAATTCCGTTACTGTGTGTGAAAAGAAACTGGTTGCTTTATCTAGTAAAAATAGTTATAAGCAATTTTTAGCTTTCTTATGTGATGGCATCCTCTTTTGAACCTATTGTTAACCTGCACACATTCAAAAACTCAACAAAATGAACGACTTCTTTCCGTATTCAAACTATATTGTTAACCAATACTACTGTACACCTTCAAAAATCCAACTAAATAAACACATTCTTTCCGGATTCAAACTATTCCGCCGACGCGACGCACGGTCGGGCGGCCATTATAGCACACCTCATGTATTTCAATATCTTTGGTAGGTTCCTATGCTTACGAACCCACGAACATGTATTAAAAATATGTTTATTTATTTTTTTGTTTTAAGAACATGTTACGTACCATTTATCATGACAATGATTCGTATTTTCTATACATAATGTTTGCATTTTTTTCGATTGAAGTTGGATTTTCAGATTTTGTTAATATAATACGTTTAATATAATTTCAATTTTCATTATCCTTATCGACTTACAAATTGACATATTATACTGTGAGTGTTAGCGTATTTTTCGAATTATCATTATTATGTAATGCAGTGGCGTACCGTGGGGGGGGGGCGGGGGGGGGGCGGCCCGCCCCGGGCGGCACTTTTGGGGGGGCGGCAAAATTTCACAATCAATAATCATCTTGTAAAAATTTGGATTGGGGAAGTCGCGGGTTCTATTCTCGCGTCAGGACTTAAAAGTTTTTTCTAGTTTGTAGTTTCTTAACATCTTTCTTAAGTTTTATATACTGTTAAAACCAAAATATTAATGACAGACGTTTTGTTTTTATTTCTAACTCATACATTATTTTTAAATAAAAATGTAAATGGCAACAGTATCATTTTAGCTCTAATTGATAGTCGATTTGTGTTTTATATTCGTGAAGCTTTGTGCGCCCTGCTGAAAGCGCACAAAAAATTACACTTATACGGTTTTCTTCCACGTATATATCACGGTGATATATTTTAAATTTATTATCACAGAAAAGTTAAATAGCTGACAGGTGTGTGCATACTTATTCGAATTGCAGTTATAAAATTCTAGATGCACACTATCTATGTGCTGCCAGAATCAAAGAAAAACCATTTTTATGTTCTGAGTGAAGTTTTAATTCACCGCATACATATTTAATTAAAAGCAGTTTTGTGTTCAAAATGTATAATTCCAGTTGTGGATTCATCTGACGACACATTTCGAAGGAAAACATTATATTATTTAAAGTGCTTTATAAAATTCTTGCAGACAATTTATGTGCCGCCAGAATCAAAGAAAAAACATTTTCATGTTCCGAGTGTAGTCTTAATTCACCGCTTAGAGATTTAATTAAAACCCCTTTTATGTTCAAAATGTAAAATTCCAGTTGTGAATTCATCCGACGACACATTTCGAAGAAAAAACTTATTTGAAGTGCTTAATAAAATTCTTCCAGACAAGTTATGTGCCGCCAGAGTCAAATAAAAACCTTTTTCATGTTCTGAGTGTAGTTTTAATTCACCGCATACAGATAAAATTTAAGCCAATTTTATTGTTCAGAATTGTGTATTCATCTGCTGACATATTTCAAAGGAAAACATAACTTTTTTTGAAGTGCAAATATAAAATTCTAGTTGCAGACAATTTATGTGCTGCCAGAACCAAAGAAAAACCGTTTTCACGTTCTGAGTGTAGTTTTAATTCACTGCATACAGATTTAATTAATAAATATTTTTAAAAAAATAGGGGGGGGGGCGGCAAAATTTTCCTCCGCCCCGGGCGGCTGATACCCACGGTACGCCACTGATGTAATGTAGGATGTAGGTAGGATCTTGTTAGGGGGCATATATTTATTACGCGAGCAGTTTTTCTTCTAATCTAGACCGCTCCCCCCTTTGGTGAGATAAATTTGGGCCGCTTCGAATATTATTTTCAAGTAACGTGAGATTTTGTTGGACCCCCCCCCCCTCTATTGAGCTCACGTAATAAATGTATGCCCCCTTATTACTACTAAAAGTGTATATATTTCACGGTTCGGCGACAACTCAAAAAATTGGCTTTTCAATACCTTTATGAAAAGTGATTTAAGGTTATGATTTTTTTTAAATGTAGCCCATAACCTAACGTAACGTAACGTATTTAACCATTTTTTTGTCAATGACTTTTCAAAGGAGGTGTTAAGTTGTTTGATTGAGAGTTTTCCGGTCACCATATATCACTTAGAAACATTACTTGCAAATTCAATTACTTGACACTGGCTAGAACACTCATTTTAAGTGAAAAGCCATTAAATTTAACAAAAAACGTTAATACAAAAATACTGATTTTTTAAATTTAAAACTAACTAGGTACAACAATCATTATACCCATCATCTGATATCAGTAGATATACCAAATTAATATGCCATGTTTCCCAGAATTGATTCATCGGCGTTTCGTTGTACGTCGTATAAACTGTGGAGGTATCTTTCATGGGTTTGTTGTGACGCCGGTTGGCATGGAGTATCCATGGGGTGCCACCTACACCTACAAACCACCTAATCACTCCCTACCTACTAGTTAGGTACCTACCCACGAGCCATCTACTAACTCGCTACCAGCAACTAACCAGCAACCTGACCATAGATATTACAACCTGACCAGTGACACTCTTGGTAGGTACCTGAGAGTACCTATACCTTCTGCCCGATCTGATCGATTTAGCCATAGAATAAAGAATATAACACTAGATGTCAAAGTTTGTAGAAAATGTTTTTAACAAGGTTAGCTCATCAAGGGGGTCGAGGGGTGGCTGGCTAAAAATTCGTGACGTAGCTTGCAGTCCATGTTCTACTGGGAGATTTGGATTAAGTGCAATACAAGTTGGAGGGTTTTACTTCAAGCTACGTCACGCGTTCGAAATTTCGGAAGCGACCTGACAAGTTTTTTTTCGAAAAAAGGCCAGTATGAGCTAACTTTGTAAACGAATTTTCTACGAACCTTGACTAGAAGTGCCTTCTATACAAATTTGAATGCAAACGATGGTTCCAATTAGCCCAGCCCCTTCCAGCCAGCGTTCCGTCTCATTTACACTCGCCTGAAATCGTAGCTCTCCATCCCATTTGAATTTTGAAAGCAGTTTTGAATGGAATTAAAGTTCATATGTTCCATGCAAAAATTAAATTAGGCACTTCTTGTGTTATTCTTTATTCCATGTATTGGGCGGAATTTAAAGCCTGCCTAGGGTAAATATTATACTAGTCCCAGCGAAAGATCGTGTGTGACGTCACCGTTCTAGGGTCTTCTGTCTTTTTCGCTTTCAAACAAGACGCTTGACAAGGAAGTGGCCCACCGAGCCTTCGCTGGGTCTGCAGGATTAGAGGATAAAATATGTACAGGGTAAATAAATTAGTGTGTGCAGTCTAAATTGACGGTCCCGAAGAACAATGTCGGATCTGCTGTAAATTGAAAATCGTTTTATTGACTTATTTTGTTGATTTTAAAGGCTATGTTTTCTGATTTTTTAATGAAATTCCAAATATCATCACAACATTATATTACTTGATCTCAAAAACAGTACATTGCAGAAACAAAACTTTGAACAGCTCTACTGCAAAACTATAAAATCGCACATCCGGCATTGTTCTTCGTGACCATCTAAAAATATATGTTTTGAAATAAAATTGAAAAGAAGTGGATATTTTAAATTATTTTATGAAATACAAACAAAGAATACTTTTTTATATTACAAAGTATACAAACCCTGCTGCCAGTGTTAGTGTTAGTTAGTTAAGTCACGTAGTGTCCACAAAAAAACTATAATAACCATATTATAAGACCATTGTTAGAACTGTATTGGCACATGGGACATGGGTGTGAGGCGCTGACACTGACTATTTTGAAAGAAAAGTGCTGAGAAGAATATGTGGACCCGTGAAAAAGGGCGAACAGTGGCGCATCCGGCACAATACAGAATTATGTGATATATATAAGGCCCCTAGCATCTCAGCACATATGAGACTCCTCTGGCTGAGATGGGCTGGGCATGTATAGAGAATGCCGGATACACGCGTCCCAAAAAGAATTTTGACTGGACACCCAGGTGGAAAGAGAAAAGTGGGAAGACCCAGACTGAGGTGGGAAGAAGAGGTAAGAGGGAATGCAGCACAGCTTCTCCGGGTACCGAACTGGAAGTTCAGCCGCTGAGGACAGGAGGAGTTGGAGGCGACTGTTGCAGGAGGCCAAAGCTCGATATGGGCTGTAGCGCCATCGAAGAAGAAGAAGATACAAACCCTGTGATTACTGATTATGATTACCATCCACTCATATAAAAAAAGTTTTAAAAGTAGATTGGTTTTCTAACCGAACTAATTAAAACAGGTTCAAGACACATTCACATGTATTTTAAATCGAAATTTTATTATCAATTATTACAGCCACTGTAGGTACATGACGTCTCTGATAACTGTAAAGATGAGGCAGTGGTTATGTTTGGCTCCCTTGTAATTGCAGCTTTCCGGTAATCGGTGTAAAATGTAAATAATGATTATATTATAAATATATAATACTGCACAAGTTGGTCAAAAAATTTCCTGCAAAATAAAACAAATAAACTTCAGTGGTAGGTTGCTTGAAGTTTCTTCTCTCCAGCTGAACAAGATAAAAAAGTAAATAAACGATTTTTAAAAACTCCGTAAGTAAAGATCAGGCATCCCGAACATAATAACCTCTGGTGCTCAGTCTCGTCAATTTGATGGAGACCTTCAACGCAATACCCTGAAAAAGAAAAAAAAACATTAAAGTCGGCGTGTAAATCTGTACCTGAGAAGCAAACGGATGCAAGTCCAAAATTTGAAGAAATGAGTTTTTGATTATTGACTGAAGGTAAATTATCATGTTTATTAGTGGCAGAAAGTCCTATTATGAAGAAAAATAGGATTTTCAAAAATGTATATGGATGCAACTGCCTTTGACGCAACAACATTCTTGGAAGCAGAAATATGTAGGATGGACTTGCTTCTATCTTTATGATTTAGTTGCGTTTTGAGTATTATGACTCAATCCGTTTGAATCCTTCTGCCTCTAACATTACTACGCTTTCTATGGGAGTAAACAATTTTCAAACATTGATCCTTTCATAATACACCACATGTCATAACAAAATATTCGATTTCATTTTGAAGCAGAAGGACTCAAGTCCGCGTTTTTTGTAGCTTTTAAAAAATATATATAATTTGAAAGGCTTAATTATTTTTATTTATTTTGCAGAAACAAACAGTACATAATTACATGTTAGAAAGTAGTTGTAGAATTAATACAATAAATTGGTACGAATGACATGTCGCTGTTTTACATATAATATATGTTTTTTATGTGACAAATTATAAATTTTACCTATATTAAATTAGTAAATTATTGAGGGTGAGGGGTGTGTTTGTGTGTGAGGGTGCGTGTGTGTGTGTGTGTGTGTGTGTGTGTGAATATGTGTGTATGTATGTATGTAAGTATGCTCTTTTTAAATTTGGGCAGTGAATCGGAGAAAATGTCGATATTATAATTTAGATTAATATTATTGAATTTATGAAGAGCACGATTGATTGGCGAATTAGTTGCTGCATTATCTTATATAAAATATTTCCTTTTATTTGCACATTTTTAAAGCAAAACTATTTGACATAATAATTATTTTTTTGTCATCTATCAGCGTGGATATCCGAAAAAGATACCTATGATATTTTTTGGCTCTCCTGAACACTTACCTTTTTGGACTTGCATCCGTATGATTCCCGGGTACAGAGATAATGCATCAAATGATAATGCAAGGAATAACCGATTACTGTCAAATGTTGAGATAGTGCATATTAGGACTTTTTCTGAAAGATGCATGTTAATAATGCTCTCAGCAAATGTTTTAAGAAAATTAGTAAATTTGACGGAGATAGATAGGTACAGCATTTTATATGAAACCGTTTTAAACAGTTTGTATGTTGAATAATCCTTCAGCAAAACTTTGAACGAGTTTTTCTTGAAACTACGTTTTTCAACTTGGTTGACAACATAGGTATACATCCGATTTGCATGCACCAAGTCTTGAACTGTCCAAAGTCCAGTCACTACGGCACTACGTGGGGTTTTTTTTATAAAGGGCATCCTTCTATTTTTTTTATCAAAATCCCCCTACGTGGTGCCATAGACACTGAATTGTCAAACAGATTTAAGACTTGGTGAATGCAAATCGGATGTATAGTGTTTTTAATGTTTTCAACCAGGTTGAAAAACGTGTTAAAAAAGTTTCGAGAAAAACGCATTCAAACGGTTTCATATAAAATGCCGCATCTCTGTCAATTTTCAGAATTTCTTCAAAACATTTGGCTACAGCATTTGTAAAATGCATCTTTCAGAAAATGAAACTTGGTATTTTTTTACAGTGTCCTGGTGCCTTAAGAGGAATATAAACGCTAGAAATATTTCGATTCTCGTGCCTGCAAAATTTGCAATCGAGCGTCGAGTGTTTTTTTTATTTATTTTGTCCATAATTTTATAAGAGTGAAAAAAAGTTAGAATATAGAAAACCTCAAAAATGGTCGCTTATTTTTTTGCTGTGTAAATAATAATTTTATTGTAATTCCGTTACATAGAAAACCTAATAAAAGCTTCAATTTATCCGTAGCATATTTTTGATGTTCATACTGTAAGCCAATTCGTCGTAAAGATTAATCTAAATAGTAGGTATCTAAATAGGATTTTACGTATAACTTCACCTTAAGGCGATCCACTAGTACAGAAAAAAATCGAAATCGGAATTCACGCCCTTTTATGGGAGGAGTTTAAAAATATTTGAGAAAAAGCTTTTGGAAAGGTTGAAAAAGATATTTGAGAATATTTTTTTACATGTTGATTTCGTAAAAGCCTGTAAAAAACATTAATTCCTTTTTTATGCATTGTTTATTGTAATAAAACGGAATTTTAAAATTGATTTCACTAAAACAAGCAGCGCGGACCCTAACACGTTGTTTCTCCGCTCCGTCCGGAGGAGTACTGACGGAAGAATGGGGCGGCTGCCAGTCGTTCTTCGGTGGACGGTATAAGGTTTACTTTTTTTATTTTTTTTATTTATTAAATAACAAAATATATTTTGTACAACAATTTGAGTAGACCCACAAAGCTGTCATATGGCAGCTTGTCTGCAGGTTCTAACAATTTAAACATTCTTAATATAATATCTAAGAAAATATTTGTAAATACATTTATAGTTTTAAGGAAACATTAGAATAGATCACATAATATTAGATAATTTAACTTACATCTATAAATATATAAGATATTTCAATATACCTGCCTAATAACAAGATATGTAGGCAGCTATATTAAGATATTCAAAGATACATGGAGTTTTCGTTCATTAACCATAGTTTTATCATTTTAGGATATAGTCTCTCATTTTTTTCAAATTTTATGTTTTTATTGATTTTATTGAAAATCACTGGTATTAGATATTCAAGAGTACGGCTTCCATATTTATTTAATATTCGAGGAGTTTTTAGGCCCTTTCCTTCTCTAAATCTTGTGGTATGTTTGTGTACAAGTAGGTGTTTGTAAGGGCTTTCCCCCATATTATCCATAATAGTAGTGAACCAGTGGAGACCTTTTATTGTAAGTAGGCTCTCTGAGCCATATAGTAGTTTTAGGTTGTGTCTCTGTTTGTAAATATTTGTTGGGACAATTTTTTTTATTATGGCAGTTTGTAAATTTTGAATATATTTAATGTAAGTAGTGCTTGCATGTCCCCAAGTTCGAATACCATATCTAAGTATGGATTCGACCATAGAAAAATACATGAGTTTAAGAGTACAATGAGGCAAAATAAATTTTAATTTGTAAAAGTTACTAGCTAAGGATCGGAGCTGGTTACAAATTTTTGCCACTTGTTTATCCCACTTAAAATTGTTATCAACAATTATTCCCAGATAAGTGTATTCATTTGTAAAATCTATTTTTTCACAGTCACAAACATTAACAATTCCTCTATGTATACAGTCAAAGCTATGAGCGGTTATTTTAGGAACATTCCACATTTTCAAACTTGGTGATTTTATGTACATGCATTTGGTTTTTTTAATATTAATAATTTATCCTACATCATGAGCCCATTTGAGAAGCTCGTTAAAGTCTCTTTGTAATTCTTGTACTAATTTGGTTTTTTTAATATTAATAATTTATCCTACATCATGAGCCCATTGAGAAGCTCGTTAAAGTCTCTTTGTAATTCTTGTACAGCTATTTTAGGATTTTCATTTGATACAACAAGAGCAGTATCATCAGCAAAAATGAATCGACGAGCTTTTTTGAAAATCTTACACATAGCAATTACATATATAATATATAATTTTGGACCTAGAATTGACCCTTACGGTACTCCCGATTTGATATATCTTGATTTACTAATAATTTACGAATTTGTTATATTTTTTGATATAACAAAATCGTCGACTGCCGTATTGTCGCCGTGATGTCAAAAATACCAACGCGAAAATGCATATTATATTTTATTTTGTGAGGTTCGGGCGTAAATTTCAATTTTTTTTTGCGATAATTATATAAGAAACTGAATTTGCCACATTATGCAATAAAACCATATCCGAAAAAGTGTTTATAAGTAGGAGAGTTTGCACTTAAAAATGTTTTTTATAGACCTAATACTTTATTTTTTGTCTAAGCTTATTTAAGAGGAAACCGGGTGGTGTTTTTTCCATACAAACGTATTCCTCATTTCCCTCTCTGAATTTTGACACTAGAGAAAATATTTTTTTTACATAATATGAATATTGACCGCAAGCGTGTCGGTACGTTTTGATTTTTTTGATAAGTTACTTTTTATAGGAGTTATAACCCTTCAAAAATTGTTAAAATTGCCTTTTTTTAACGCCATCAACAAACGTTCAGTATACAAATTAGACGATGTATTTTTAAAAAAAGCAAAAGGTACAGACATAGAATGTTTTCTTCCAATACATTTGGTAAAAAAAATCTTGGAAATTGGTTCAGTTTTGGAGTAGAAAAATGAGGACTACAAAACCTCGATTTTGACAATTTTATTTAGGTATTATCAGGCTGAGGTGCATGTGTCCCTTTCTCTCAGTATTCGGGGGTGAGGGGGGGCGGAGAGGGTTTTGTTAAATACGTATACAGTCAACGAAGTGATGTGACATTCTCAATAATTATATCGATACACTAGTCCACTAGTGTTGTCATGTCCCGAGTTATCGATGTTTTTTTAAAATTATTTTTCTGTTTGGTGACTTATTTTGAGTGTGCCAATACTTACCGAGCTTATTTACTAAAGTTATTGTGACAAATTTAATTTGTTTACGTCAAATAAATTAATGGAAAAAAATTGAAAAAAAAACACCTGTTACAGACAGACCCCGAGATGATTCCGTTCCGTATTGCCGAGTTGGATATGGAACACAAAAATTAATTAAAATATTTTTTGATAACTTTTGAAGGTTGTACTCAACATAATATTATCCCTTTATAGGACACTTTTTTTAAGATACAACTACCGAACCAAAAAAAAACTTTTATATTTGACTAAATATATTGTTCTAGATTTTTTTTTCAAAAAAATTATATTTTACAAGAAAATGTGTGATGGTAAGTACATACACCACTGATCGTTTGATGGAATGCTGGTACAGCGTATGTTCAGTGGTACATGCATCTACCACATGTTGTTGAATCGATTATGTTATTATAATATCATATTATACAAATGAATATTGAAATCTATGTATAAGAGGCACCATATTGTTTATTGTGCTACATATTAGGTACATACACATAACTAGTTTAGTTTTTATTTAACTTTTTTAATACGTTATATTATTACAGAAAAATGCACTTTTGGGAATACCTCCTACATCACTTGACATTTTCAATCTTCTTCAATGATCTAATATTTTTTGTTTTTAAACGCTTTATTGTAAAAAAAATTACTGTTTAACATCTACACAATGAAATTAAAACAATTTATGGTCCAGACCTTTCCCTCGCCGGTAAATTTCTTGGTATGCGACCGTCAATTATTTCTGGTAAAAGGCATTGGTGGTAGAAATTTTCTAACAGTGGAACGATTTTTTGCCAGATTTCATCGTCCCTCTCAATTTTTTCATACAGCAAACCTTTTGGACTCCACACAACAAAATAACAATAATTACGACGAGTAATATGTAACTGGCCTTGTACTTGGTAGAAGTAATTATGATTCCGTTTTAATGTTAAAGAATGGTCTTCCAATTTACAGTAATCAATTATCTTTTGTGCAATTCCCTCTTCTGGTGACATATTTGCTATACTATAAGGGCATTTAATTTCAATTATAGAATCCTCACCGATAAGGCCATCCGGACTTGCCGCTAAAAAGTTTTTGGTTTTATCGATAAATAGCCCACAAGCGGATACCTGAAAACTTGTTTTTTTTGAAAATTGCTCTATTGCTAGGCTTTCATTTTCTTTTCCATAATTTGTGGCCATAGTTCCTTTGAATTGTGAGTACAGTAAAGAGTTTAGTACTCCCGTAACTGAAGTTTTTTGCCGAAGCTTATATATTTTTCCAAAGTTAGACGCCGTTATCCGCTTACGTCTTTCAATTGCCCACAGATTGTTATTGCTTTGGCCTACCGTATTCCGTTCGAGCTCTTCCTTATTGGTTGAAGATAATTCTTTGAGAAATTCCTCTTTTTTCGTTTCAAATATTTCAGGTGGCATATCTGGTTCTAATTCCAATTGACCATAATTTTCATCGGGCCCTGTAACTTTTTTTCTTTTTTCTGTCGTATTTTCATTATACTTTAGTTTTTTTTTTCGACACATTTGTTTATTCTCCTTCGAACGTCGTTTTCTCTCTATAAAGTGCTTCGTGTATTTGCCGGGACTGTGGCCTTGGATTTTCTTTTGTATTCTTGAATGGGTTGCCAATTCACTATTCCACGAAGTTACTGCTCCAAAACATCTTGCTTGGTAAGATCCTCTTGTAGTAAAATTTACCCTTTTTCCACCTATAAATTTGGCGATAACGTTGTTGAATTGCTCCACAGTGTTATTTGTCACGTCAATAATAAGACTTTCTGCATTTGCTATTAGAGACAATAAGAATTGTTGGATATCAGTCCATATTCCATAATCTCGAAGATCGCTTACTAAATTTGGATCATCAGTATACTTCTCCGGCTTGCAATAGTACGATGCACAATTTTTATGATCACCAAACACATGATTTGCGGTATTTTTTATGTCCATTTTCAAATTTTTTATTTTATCACTTTGTACTGTGTTTTCTTGCTCTTTCCTGTAATTTATTGCTCCAACTACAGCTCTTCTCATGCGTAAAACGTTTGCTTCAACCTTTTTCCTTATATGAACTGGTACAAAGCCTTTAGCGTTGTTGGTTTTTTTTCCAAGTGCTTTCATTTTGTTGCAAAAATTGCGGAGTAAGTGATTTTTGCACTCTATTTTTTGTACTATAAGGTTAGGACCATATGGCATTTGTTGCATTATTTTTTTCATGATGCTGGAGTCGCCATCACCAACTAGTTTGTTAAATTTCAATCCATGCATTTCCATGCTTCTCGAGAACCCTTCTGCTATAATGTGGGCTTCCATGGCATTAGCACTGTCACGCCAGTTTATGAAGCACCTGTGCTCAGAAGCAACTATGTGTAGTATAGTAGCTCTAGCACATATGCAGCAGTATGAGTTTCGCACTCCCAGAAATAAAACCTTTTTAGTTCGTAGTCCAACTATGCACCCTGCGCCAGATGAGGAGCTAAATCCACTTTTGTACGACCTCTTTGCCCAGGAGCCATCTGCAACCACCGTTACCAAAGGATAGCCACCCTCGTCTACGTCACCGTTTAAAATGGCTAGCCTTTTTTCTTCTTCACCAGCTGCGATCATTTCTTCTAAGGCACATTCTTCAATTGTTGGCGCTAAACATTGTTCTATGTTCGTGTAAGTCTTACAATCCATATTTGGCATATTTAAAACCCCACAAATTTCATTCCATTGTGAATACCCATTTCCTGTACACATCACTCCTTCGACGACAGCAGTATTTATAGACATTTTCCGTTTCGGGTCTTCGGAGTGAATGTATTCTATTTTCTTGCACATTTTGCACTCGAAAACATACTGGCTTAGAAGACCATTTCGTCGTTCCTTCATAAATTTTAAATCGGAAAATGTGCAGTTGGTGTGTTCGTGCTTTATATTTGATATCTCCGAAAACAAATATTTTATATCCACAATTCTGCGACCTTCGAAATTATCGGTTTCATCAATATGGTCTGGTTCTATCACCAAATCATCAAGCGTTGTTGATGATGATGAACTTGCGTTTTCGTCTATATTTGGAGCAAATGATTCATCCATGGAAGTTTCATGCATTAGTGAAGATGTAGTTAAGTTTCCAAAAGTAGTATCGATGACATCCATATCCCTGTAAATGCAAATGATTTATTTATTTAAATTTGTCCATCCCATTTTCCCGTTATACATGCTACATAATACACGGCTCTCATAGCATAAATCTTTAGGTTTTTCTCGTAAGTCGCTCACGTAAGAGAGTTATGGCAAAATTATCAATGTAAACGATACCCATTTTTAATTTTGCCATAACTCTCTTATGTGAGCAACTTACGGGAAAAAAAACTTTACGTACGTAAAGGTAACCTTAGGAAGGTTCAGTAGTAAGAGTGACAGGAAAGCGATATTTCGACTTACCTAGATGTCGAACGTGGTGCAACATGAATCTGTCGTTTGATACTAATAATCGGTTTTTTTCGTCTAGTAGATAAAAACAAACGCGCTTTGTTTCTATTTCTTTTACCCATTATTTATCTGTAAGAAAAAATTTTTTGAGTTGAAGGTAGGTAATATAGTAGTCGATTTTATGTAACTCAATTTCTAAATACACATATCTTATGCTACGTATATATTTGCGAATAGTGGCGTGCACAGAATTTGAAAATTGAAATTTCGGAAAAAAAATAATTTTCAGCTTCGACAACATCATTAATGTCGTATTTTCAATCTTAGGATTCTAGCCCACTGAAAAATCAGTGCACGCCACTCTTTGCGGACAGAGACGCGAGCCGAACCACGAATTATGGTAAAGGTACGAAGCAACCGCAAGCGGCGCAGCGTTTCGGGCAGTTTGCTTTTGCTTCGTTCCTTTCCCATAATCCGTTGTTCGGCTGGCGTGTGTATACGCAGCCTAAGACGTAGAATAATATTTATTATAGGTTACTAGATATGTTAACAAATGTACCGACTTGCACTAATGCACTTTATGCATACAGTCAAAACTGATGAATTTACGTTATTCAGGGAGAGCCAAAAAACAACAACATTTTTAGCGATATTTATATGTTTAATTAAAAAAGGAAATTGTGTTGTAATATTGAGTTTTTATGAATGAATAGTTTATGTTTATAATAATAGTTTATGAATAATTTATGAATAGTTTAGTAGGTATCTACTCACCATATGTCCTATATGTGTAAATCGTGAGAAATGACCAAACAGATTTCAATATTCAAGGGGGTTTCAGGGTCAAAATTCGAAGGTCTGTATTTGACGTAGAATAGTTTCCAGTAAAAAGGCTAGTCAAAAACAGTAGAGTGATGCAGCCAGCGAAAAATAAAAACACTATACAATCACAAAGTACGTGATGTACCTACTGCGCCTATGCTGCCGTTTTATAAAAAAAGATGGTATGAATCTCCCGATATTACTAAACCAAAACAGCGTGCATCTTACTTTACTAATAGTAACAAGATGAATGAACTATGAGCGCAGAAGATATCTATTATATAGGAATACGCACGCTCAAGTCGCGACGCGTATTGACTTATCTGTTGCAGCAGGCAGCAACCTGTATACACGCACCCACAAGTCTCATTGACTTGTGCGTGTGCAGAAGATGAGCTCGGAGCAGGCAGTCACATGTATTTGTAGTAAGTAATAATAATAATAAAGTTAAGTACAATACAATATTAAATAATGTAGACCTCGCTATTTTATTACGAATATGTACCTAGGCACCTACTTAATTTTTGGAATAAATGAATAACAGTAAATGAAATAATAAGAACGCGAAGTCGCTGGCGGGCGCGGCGCGGCGATTCGTGCTTCCAACACCTGCAGCCACGCACACACACGCATTGGGGTTCACCAATACACCGATAGCGCTTTTGCTGTCCCCGCTGAGATGAACGAAATAGAAATAATTTTTACAAATACCTATCGTTAAAATTTCTCGGCGCTCCTGCGCGCTCTTAAAGACTTATTAAAAAAAAAGACCGATATTTTTAAGGGCCAAGGTATGTTGTACACGCAGTATTTAATTGAAGCATCTATAATACTTCTAAGCGGTCAAATTTTCAAAACAAAAACATACGATTTTGTATAATTTTGCATTATTTAGTATGGCTTAAAGCATTGTTCAGGATTTGATCAAGAGAACATGAAGGCTTTGGAGGCCCCCAGGATCAGGACCCGGGGCAGGCCGCCCCTACAGCCCCCCCCCCTTCGATCGCTACTGGTCGGTTTCCTCCAAAGTACTACTTTTTCCTTTGGAGGAAACTGAACAGATATATCTTACGAGTATTACGGCTCAGCTACGGCGACGGGAATTGCGTCTTTTTTTTTATACGTGTGAGTAAGATGTATGATAATTATTGTATATTTCCTTTCGAGGGGTGCAGACATACGTTCACTGTTTGGCTCATTTTTGGCTATTATTTTTAAGGGTGTAAGAAAGGGCTGCAGCATTATATGTTTAAGAACAAAAGCAAAACCACCAGCGCATTGAAGGTTGGAGTTTTTGAATTTTAGGAATTCACTCATACCTACCTACTTCAAAATTAACCTTGTAACTAACTATATTTCATACTTCAAAATTATCCTTGTAACTGACTTTATTTCATACTTCAAAGTTATCCTTGTAACTAAATATATTTATACTTCAAAATTATTGGCACGTCTAGTAGTATTACGGAGACGTCAATGTGCGGTATGTGAGAGAGATGCAAAAAAATGACCTTTTTCCTTTGGAGGAAACAGACCTACGTCCATTGTGTATCTCATCTTTTGAAAGAGCTGCAGCATTATTTTTGTGCCGTCACGGTACCGTAATCGTAGATACAGTAACAATAAAAGCGCTCATTCATCCGACTGCGTTGAAACTTTGGTGATTTGTTGTGCGCGTACCCGCGAAGGTTTCTATATATAGTGGAGGGTTCTGGCGTTATGAAATTATTTCCTACAACATTCATCCGATTGTGATGAAACGGGCAAAGGGTTTTTTCCATCATACACAATATATCCCATATTTCAATATTTTATTCGGGTTCCTAAATAATCCCACAGAAATAAATCCCTTATTTCAATTAAATTTTTCATTATTCTATATAGAGGCAACTTTTGCAATTATTTGAGAATTAATTATAATTATTTAAAAAAAAAATAATAATTTGCTTTACTCTACTAGATATCTATACAATGTATTATGGTTATATTATTGCGTATTAGATTTGTCAAAAAATTTGTACATAAAAATGCAAAAGTCGGTCATTTTAAATACATGTAGGATTACGAAAGATTTTTTAAATATTTATATTGAGGGATCAGTAGGATTTATCGGACCAGTTAGGATTTCATCAGAGCCGAACCCTCTGATATGAAAATATCTGGAGTCGGTGAAATATTTTCCCATTAGCTTTCTGGTGGATTGACGTATTGTTCTTGTATTGCTTTGTATTTATTATACTTATATAATGTACTTACATTGCGTGAATTTACTAGATATTTATTTGTGGAAAAGTGTGTGGAAGGGTTTAGTCTTTCATTTGGGAAAGATTCAACCCGGACATAAAATCTGGAGCACCGTAAAAATGACGAAATATAAAATTATTGAAAAAAATGACAAAAACATTTAAAAACAGGTTTTTTTATATGCATTTAAATTACAAACGACAGATTTAGGTTTTTAACACAAAATTTTCGCACATAAATTAAAATTTCTACCCAAAGAAATGTTTTTAGTAAGTAATAATTTTTTTCATATATTAATTATTTCATTAGGTAGAGCAAGACTATTTTTTAACGATTTTATAATTAACTCACAGAAAATGCCAAAGTTATCTCCAAAATCATCCGAAACTGAATTTTTATGACCTATCATAATTTAAAACAATAATACCTAGCACATAGTGCGCACAAATCATGTATGCAAAATTTAAGAAAAAATTGTCGGTTTTAATGAAAACTTTATATAAAGACACTTTTTTTTTATAAACGAGGTATCAAATATAACTCTACAATTAATTAAAATTATTAAAAATAAAAACATAGGTAGGTTTCTAATTTTTTAAACAGTTATTTATATTGATTTTATCCTAATATTCTAAATCCACATAGGATATTTTGTTCAACGACGAGGTAGTTATAGATAGTTTGCACTGACCAAAATAATAATAATGTCAGTAGTTTGTGACATTTGTAGAGGTTGTTATCGGATTGAAAATAGACCATGTTTATGACCACCTAGCTATCTCCACAGACTTTTATTAGCATTATATTGAGTAATGAAATAAAAAGAAAAAAAATCATACCATCAACAACACAAGAATTCCCACAATGTAAGCCATTACAGTTATTCCATTCATCGACATCTAGAAAACGAAAAGGGTAATCATAATATTTTACGAATCTTTACTATTCTGAAAAATAAAATTGTAATATTCCATTTAATCATTAGTTTGAATTTTGAACGGCAGGCTCCTCCATTATTATTTTTACAGTGAAAAAATTATAGCGTAAATACTGCCATCTATGAAATCATTTAATAACTTGTACATACTTCAACTAGCTTCGTTAGACAAGAATCACGGTGGCGGCTAGGTGAGTAATCTAGGCAGTGTGCGTGTTCTCTGCTAGATGTCTCCTCCGTGGGGCAACAAGAAAATGGAACTTTTTTAAACGCAGTTCCGTACCAATCTGTATGACGGTGGACTCCGCAACATTTTAGCTGAAATATAAAGAAAAATATTTAAATATTAGATAGGTACTTTGTATAAAGCCTAGGTGTACAGCTTGGCAAGAAAGTGTAGAAAATAAATGATGGCGCCACGATCGTTTTTTAGGTTTTAAATGGCAACACCAAGATGGCTCATAAGACAATGAATATAAGTTTTAAAAAACACTTTGTTCAAAATGCATATTTCATAATGTATTTGTATTCTCAAAAATTTTGCAAAAAAACTATAATTTAATCGAAATAAAATTACAATTTACTATAAATAAAATAACACAAAACAAATTATAAGTGGGCTTGTATTTCGTTATAAGGTTATAATAATATTAATATAGGATAGGGCGGTATATATACAAATCAAAAACAAACAATTTTCATAGGTATCACAAAAATTTATTATAAAAACAACAATCTTACTCATATTCGTCAGAACTTTTATTCAAACAATTTAAGGTCAGAAATTTAAGTGCATTATACTTTTATCATGCAACGCTAAAAAATTTATAAAGATAATATTCAAAATATGGTTGAACCCTTTAAAAATAACAGAAATCTTAGGCAAACCTCAATACTTCCTACTCCGAAATGTAAAAAAAAAACAAAAGGACAGTTAAATCATAAATACCTCGGAGTTAATTTTTTTAATTCACTACCTGAAAAAATCAGAAACAGGAACAGTAATTTAAAAAGATTTAAAACTCAGCTTAAAAATTACAACGAAAATTTGTACTGAACAAAAAAAAATTAAAACAATATAATAACCCCTTCCCCCCCCCCCATATACACGAGTCCTACTTATTTATGGGGGTAAATCATCCGTTCGTGCCATTCGTCAAAAAAATCATTTTTTTACATAGTACGTAAAGAAGTCCCAACTTTAAGAACTCTACTAACCGTACTCAAAGAAGACATTATTGGATTTGATGGTAGCCGGGAAAATTTACGAAAAAATTTGCATTCCATTGGCTTTGTTTATAAAAAAGTGCAAAACAAACAGAACTGCACTTATTGAAAAAAACAAAGATAGCGGCTAAAAGAGAGCATTACTTAAAAATTAACATGGATATCCGAAATTTACCAGAAGAACTGCAAAAAAATATAATTAACTTAAATGAAAGTTATATCCATTCATCCTACAAGCTAAAGATATGCTGGCAATCTATATATGTGACTGGAGTTCAGCACGATATTTCAAAAGGTAAGCGCTGGATCATGGTTCACGCTGAAAGCCAAATGGGTTTTGTCCCTCATGCTTTTTTCCTTGACGATTCATTTTACCGTTGATTCAGATTTACCTGTGTGTGGAAAATATCATTAAAATTATTATTCTATCGAAGGGAGTTTAAAAAAACACACTACATAATATTCATTTAGAAAGAAAGACTGAGAAAACTAAGAAAAAAGTAAATTTTCTATGAGTTTAAAGAAGTTGCATATTATTATTATTTTTTTGTTAATTGAGTTATTGCCTTTTTCTTGTGGCCTAATATTAACTGTCAAATGTAAATGTCAAATTCGGATTTTTAAACATAACCTCAAATCAGATTGTAATGGTTATAATCGCTCGAAAATTGGCATAAATCTTGTAATACTAATGAAATTCATTAAAAAACGATACTACCTACCAGTAATTTCTGTAGTTCGTTTGTAAAGATCTTACGAATTAGGCATAGGAGCTTCTTCGCGCGATAATCGGCTAGGCAGCGTTGAAAACCCAGTATATAACTTCTCTTGCACCACTACGTATTGGTTTGTTCATTTTTTTTCAATTCAAACAATGCACAGGCAAACAATAAAAAAACAAACATTAAACGAGTGATTTTCAGCGTTTTCTACACTTTTTAAGTCAGTAAAGCCAAGAGCCATACGAAATGTCATTGAAAAAACGACTATTTCGGTGTTACCATAGTAATGAAAAAATTTAGTTCCAAAATAATAAATTTCTAGACTTAATTGCCAAACAATACAAAATATATTTTAAAATAAATCTATATGAATTTTGATTTTCTTTTCGTGACTGATTGAATGTAGATCTTGGAAGTGGAATTAAACCACTCCCCGACATCCGATCGAGCTGTAACTCGGGACAGGATCGGCTCTGATTGTATTTATAACTAATAATAATTTTTAATACATTTACCGTGATCTGCATCTTATCGATGGCATTTTTAATTAGAGGATTTTGTGGATAATCAATCATTCCATTGTGTATCGTGCTAGAAACAATTTCAACGGACATTCCAGCGCACAGGTAGCCTACGAAACTCAGGACACTTAAAAAGGTTAGCAAGGCCATCATGGTGGCGCTGTACTGAAATAAATATATGTAAAAATATATTTTCATAATATTAGTTTATGTAGGCACTGCTAAAAACCAGCTGTAGCTGAGAAGTGAAAAAAAAAATTTAAAAAGTTAAATTTCAAAATTAACAATATTATCTTCGACTATTTTTTAATTGGGAACTACCTTTTTCAATACCTATTCCGTATAAATAAAATCGGATGTATTTATCCGAGACAGCATCTAGGTTACAAATCAGTTTATCGAACAATTGTTTACAATGGAACAGATATAATTGCCAATAATATGGAAAAAAAATTACACGAAGATAATATTGTTCATTCTGAAATTTGAAATAAGAGATTGACAAATATGATGTTTAAATACGAGTAAGCAGTAGTCAATTTCGTAAGGCGTTTGTCCCAGAAGATTCTGGGTTCGAGCCCCAGTTGCAACCGTTATCTTTTTATTTTTCTGTGTCTTGTTCTTTTTTCATATTTTCGTTTAGATTATTAGTGTTATATTCTTCTTCAATGATTACTGTTTATTTTATCTTATTTGTTTTTCTTAATATTTTTTGTATTTAAATTTTATCATATTATCAATAATATGTATACCTACCTAACTATGGGAAGTGGGGATTGCACTATCCTCACCACTTCCTAGCATACAATTATTATTATTAAACCATTAAGGAAGAAAACTCGGCTAACTTATCTCATAGGCTATGTACCGAATATTAAACAAGTAAAAAAATAAACGAAAATGTACGACAGGTCTCCTATAAATATTGCTTTCGACAGAGCTATCAAGAGGATGGTGAAATATCCCCTAGGTGTAACATTAATTAAATAAAAACTTTTTTTTTTAATATTAATTAGGTACGAATCTCGAATCTCAACACTCTGAAAGCCCCGTTTCCAGCGACCTCCGCTATGAACATTTACTTAAACATTCGCTTGAACATCACTATAAACATTGTCAATGGGGGCGTGGATTTGAACAAATCTTGTTCGCAGATGCTACGTTCAAGCTTTCCATGGCTGGTGGAAAACATTCACGGTCGGAAGAGACCTGCTTTAATATTAACAAGTCTCGACTTAAGGAGAAAAATAAATCGTCATAGGAAAACAATGTCATTATCATGTATTAAACAGGGTATTCGCAAACTCGTTTAAGCGGAAAACGGGAAGCGGTGAATCAACATCACATAAGTAAAACCAAACGGTCCTTTTTGAAGTGAAAACTTCTTTAGCACCATTATGATTTAAAACTCGATGAAACGAGAGGATGCGATAGTATAATCGGTCGCCTCTTTGTGATGTGCTTCGTAGCCTCCCCACCCTTACCCACTTTTATTTTATAAAGGATTCACTTCTACCGTGTGTGAATTGCACTCTGGTTTTGTAAATCTGAGCATTTAAAAAAAAAATTATCTTTTTCGGCATCTGACTTTGGCCGATTGATAATTTATTAACCCTCTAGTGACCGATTTTTAAAAATCTTTAAAACTATGAGTTTCCGGAGACAGTGTACATGCATGGCCCGGTAGGTATATCAGTTTAGTAATGGCACCTATGTGTCACCTGTCACTCTGCTTATCTTGACAGGGTTTCCAGCACGGTTGTACACATCTCTCTGAGCGAGCATAAAGACCAACTGATATTTCTGCCCTATGTCATAGATAAGTCCAGCCGCACAAAATCAACTCTAGTTGGCGACTATGTATTTCAAAATCCATGTGTCGCATCGCCTCGTGTGCGCACCTCCATATTTCGCAATGGATTTTGATGCAGCGACGCAACTCATACGTGCAACTAAAGTTGGTCGTGTACTCCTGGGTTAAGATTATCTACAATTTGACATGAATTACTGAAGATAACTCATATTACATATAAAATGAGAATGTAAATTAATATTTATAATTTGTAAACAAATTTAGGACAATTGAACACTGAACCCGAAAGACTGAGCCTTAAAGAGACAAGGCCTCTGAATAATCAAAATTAGAAATAAAGATTCATGCAAATATCTTGTTCTTCTTAGCCTTCTGCCGAGCGATTCCGTATCTTTTGTGGAATCGTTATTGGATAACGGACGTTATCTCTTGTCAGATTGGTGTGATTTTTACATATTTACTGTCACATATTTTAGTTTAGATCGATTTAAACACGGATTTCTGCAAGTATGCATGATTATTTATTCACTTAATGTACTTTGTACATAGAAAAAGCAAATAACAGCAATAAAAATCACAAAAATCTGACAAAAGATCACGTCCGTAATGTACAAAAAATACTTAATCGATCGGCTGGAGTCCAGCTGTGGACATAGGTCTCCATCAATTATTTTTATTCTAGATTTTCCGATTCTTGGCGGTTTTCACCCATTCGAAACCTGCCTTAGTTCTCTTCCAGTCGTTAGCACATATGTACAATATATACACGTGACATATATCGTGATATATATCTGCTACCTCCATTCTTTACCAGACAAGAACGAGTCATTTAAGTTTAAAATATTTTAATAATGTACTTACATATTGATAATGCCTCTTTCTATTAACGTTCACGATATAATTTGACCATATAGTGACAATGCAGATGACAATGTAAGCGCTAAACAACATGCACCCAACACTGATCAAGTAGATATTAAGGAAGGGACTGTAGTACTCCCAGATGTCCATCTGCTTTATTAGCACAATCATCAGGCCAGTTGCTACATTCTTGGAGAAGAGAACATAATTTTGATTTATTTATTTATTTATTGTTTTGGAACATTTACAGAGTATTAACATAAAAAAAGTTATTAGATTGGCATTTTAAAAAGCATAGATGTTAATAGTCCACTTAAAAATGTTCACAGAATGCACAGTTTAATAGTTTTTTTCGCTATGTATACATAGAAGTTAACAGAAATTAGAAATAGCAAAATATAAACAGAGGTATAAAAAAAGATAACAAAAATAGTAATGATAAAATATAGAGATGACAAAGATAAAAAAAGATCGACATACGATGTAAAAAACCGAAAAACAAAAAAGTATGGTACAAATAGAGTAAGAAACAGCTATTCACATTCAAGTTCAAGATCAAATATAAGTATTTTCAATTCTCAATTACTTGTTAGGTTAGTCTACTGTTAATTTGCTTTTTAAAGTAAGCGTGACTATTTGCATAGATGTCTATATGGTTACATTCAATGGAATTATACAGACGACACATTCGAGACAGTGGATTGAAGTATGCAATATTGTTTATAAATAATTCAAGATGAAATATATTCTGACTCCTTAAATTACGTCTATTGGGGACCTTAATAAGAATATTGCTCATACAATGAGTTGTTTCAAGCTTATCATGAATGATTTTGTATAGACTCATTAAGTCAGCAACTTTTCTTCTTTTTTCCAGAGTTGTAAACTTAAAATATTGGAGTCGTTCCTCGTAAGATTGGAGTAAGGCATTAAGTCCAAGTTTAAATGATAACAATCTCAGTTTTTTTTTTGCACAGATTCAGTAGTTTTTGAATATTTTAAGTAGTGTGGGTTCCAGATAATGATATCATTCGGGTATGGAGAATTTTTGGCCACATTTTAGCCCATTTGGAAAAGCTCTCAAGCGTTCGCCGACCATAAGGTGGCCAATTTGAAGAGATATTTTAAAACATTTATGGGAAAAGTTTCCGCGCGTTACATACTTCGATTACTCACAAAGATAATACTCGTATATTAGTAGATATTTTCAATAAGAGATGTCTCGCATCTCTTCTGAATTATTTGTTGGGGCCTTTGCCCATGGAGAAACTGAAAACTGGTTGGTAACTCAATTCAACTCAATTCACGACGCAATGCAACTGTTCGATTTCAGTAATTCATTATCAGCTTAAAGATCATCTGGTTCAAAAATACAAATTATCAATTATCAACCTTAAAATGTAATTATAATTTATATATTTTCCAGCTCTGCCATATCGCAAATTACTCGAAAACTTGACAGGTCGTGAGGCGTAACCATGGCAACCTGGCAAATGAAACGCGCCGGCCGCAGCAATTAGCACTGCGAGTTGCGGCGTCACCCTTGACAACTGCCTATTCTATATCTTTTGTAGGATCGTTATCGAGATAACAGACGTGATCTTCTGTCAGATTTGTGTGATTTATTTGCTTTTTCTATGTACAACGTACATTAGATGAATAAATGATCATGCATACCTGCAGTAATTCGTGTTTAAAACGATCTAAACTAAAATATGTGACTGTAAATATGTAAAAATCACACAAGTCTGACAGGAGATTGCATCCGTTATCTCGATGATATAGAATCGCTATGCAGGTTTTTAACAAGTTACCCGTGTGCGGACTGCCAGTGAAATTTGCCAGTTGCTATCCTGTGGATAGGGATTAAATTGCCTTATTGATTGAATTTATTATTTGTTTTCAGTTTCCTTATGAGTTAATGCCATTTCGTCACTTCATTTGGAAAGGCTTCTAACTTCACTTTACCTTGTTCTGATACATGAGATGTACAATTTGCAAAGACGATTTCTCCTTTTCCATTTATAAATTTGTGATTTTGAGGTTGAAACTTGGGTAAAATATTTTAAGAGGAAAATAAACGCTAGAAATATTTCGATTCTCGTGCCTGCAAAATTTGCAATCGAGCGTCTTATTTGCGCGAGGCAAGTAAGCTAAAAAGTGGTTTTTATTTATTTTGTCCATAATTTTATAAGAGTGAAAAAAAGTTAGAACATAGAAAACCTCAAAAATGGTCTTAGCCAGAAAGGGGTATTTTTATAAAAATGTTTCTAGTATTACTTCATAGTTAAGTTATGAAAAATATTTTTTTTAGTGGTTTACGCTTATTTTTTTGGTATGTAAATAATAATATTATAGTTATTCCGTTACATAGAAAACCTAGTTAAAGCTTCAATTTATCCGTAGCATATTTTTTGATGTTCATACTGTAAGCCAATTCGTCGTAAAGATTAATCTAAATAGTATCTAAATAGGATTTCACGTATAACTTGACCTTAAATTTAAATAGGACGTTTACTTGCCATTTTAAAACAAAAAACATGCAGATAGAACCATGTGCGACCAGCTAGCCGTAAGTTTCTAACTACATTTTCCATAATTTCCATTTTGCATAAGTTTGTAACTACATTTTCCTAATGTAATTCCAGAGTAATATTTAAATATTTTCCATTGAAATATAAAAAAATAATATGCTTACTTAAAAATAAAAAATTGTTAAATAGATTACGAAAATTCGTCTTTGCAAACTTTGAAGCCTCAGAACAGATGTTGGAACCTTATCCAACCAAAATGACGAACTACAGTGCACCTCATGGGGTATTTCTACGTATTTTTTCTATTGTTTAAAAAAAATAAGCAATAAATTACGATGATTACAGCATTTTTATTTTATTTTTATGTTGACGAATGAATTTTCTACAGCGAGTTAAATTTTCCCATTTTTGAATCACCGCTAAAACGATATTTTGGGGCGTGGCTATCGTGTGACGTCGTGAGTGCGGACGCTCCCTGACAGTGTTTATTTATGCTGGTTTAGCCGGGCGTAGCTTGTGACGTCACAAACCCATTTGAAAAAACGGGCCGTTTTGATTTTGTCAGTTTTCGAGCGTTTTTAAATTCAATAATATTGAATGAAAACATTAAAAACAAACATTTTTAGTAGGATGATTAAAATCAGAAAAATGATCTTTAAATATTCCGTACATTTTCAACAGAATCCCTAGTTTGTGGAAATACCCCATTATCAGATACAAACAAAATGGAGAGTGTATTAGAACCTTGAAAAATAATGTAAAAGCCCATTAGGGCGTGTAATAAATAAATAAAATAAAAATAATGCTTGTGAATAAATAAATGAAGCTTGATTTTAGAATTTCTTCATACAAGTAACTATGGAAATTCGACACACAAAAACATGTTTATGAAAATTATTTTGGTTATAGAAATGAGCAAATTTTTAGAAATTTAATTAAAATTAAATTTGATAATATTATTTTCGAGTTCAGCGAGTATTTTAGAATGTTTAAAAATGACCTTACAAGTCGAAACAGCTGTAACTAAAATACATTCTAAAAATACTTGCAGAACTCGATAATAACATTATCAAATTTAATTTTAATTAAATTTCTAAAAATTAAAATGGAGTTCTACGAATTAAACACAAAAACGATTAATATAGAAATGAGCTAACTAAATGGTTTTGCATTGAAGGGTCATTTTTAAAAAAAAATGTCAGTTAGGACATTGTCCAACTGAGATGACGATCATACGAACTGAAAATATTGAAATACTTTTCTAACAAATCATTGTAGTATTAGGTTTAGGTACTTATTAAAAAATGCTTGTTTGAATTAAAATTATAGATAACGAATACAAATCGTAATATTTTCTAAATCGATACTACTTATGCCAATTTTAAAGTAAATAATACGCAGA
Source organism: Limnephilus lunatus (assembly GCA_917563855.2). Taxonomy (NCBI): domain Eukaryota; kingdom Metazoa; phylum Arthropoda; class Insecta; order Trichoptera; family Limnephilidae; genus Limnephilus; species Limnephilus lunatus. The sequence continues at coordinate 67,060,272 of OU830598.1, read as the reverse complement.
ATACATGCGTTGATAAAATAATTTATTTTATACATTTTTTGTATGAATCCCAAAAATATAGGATAAACGGTTAAATAGAGGTGCATTCAATGGCTCTCTAGTACACTAATAGTATAAAAAAATATATTTCTATAAATTCGGAGGTATGATTTCTATAATGAGGTCGGTAAATTTCCAAATCGGATGCTCAGCAATCCCGGAGGCTGGACGTTGGACGCTGGGCGCTAGCGTATTTTGATTGTTGACGCGAACGCTCGAATTGATAAAGGAAGATCATATTGCGTATTTAGGGGTGCAAACAAATAATACATCTTAATATTTCACTTGGGATAAATTGCAAAAGGATTTTTTTCCTAAAATAATTGAATTAGCCATCCATGAAAATCAAATAAAACAAACCAATAAAACAATAGGATAGAATATGCTCTCATGGAGAGGGATTCAAAGTATTGGAATACGAGATTTTTTCTTGTAAAAATGTGTCGTTTGGATGTTTGGCATCTTAGAGGAAAACATCAATCAAAATAATATTGCACGAATTACTCAGCATGTCAACCCCAACGTTTTTTTATTCAAGATAATTTATATTTGGACGATAAATAGATCGGTGCCAACTTTCGGTTGACACACGAGCATTCCGAATCATTTAATGAAGACGTTTTTTTATACTACGGTGATAAATATTTACGAGCCAAAATTGCTTTCATTTAACAAAGTGAATGGCACGTTAATACATCACGCATATCTTACCTCGTACCTTTACGAGGCGATGCGATGTTTCGTGTGATCAACTGTCCAACACCCCTATGGCTAAATTTTATAACTTCGCTAATAATGAAACTTTCATTTCGGTTGCTAGTGTCTGTCATGATTTTGGTAAGTACATTCTGATTCAAGAAGAGAACAAGATGTTATTTTTTAGATTAGGACTAACCGGTCACAGCTGTAGAAAGCGTCGCTTTTTAATCTCCCTAGCTGTTTTGCAGAAAGCTAGAATTGAATGTGGATTTAGACCAAACGAATATAAATGTAGAGTTGGAACAAGAGCGTTCTTTCTTGATCCTTAGTGTAAACTTTCGTTTTCAACATTTACACCACAATAATACCAAAGAACGAGAACAACAATATCGAGAATTCTTGAAGATCTTCTAGGGATGTTAAGATCAGGCGAACGCTCATTACTCATTCTTCAACAATCAGTGGTAGGGTTCACTACACTATATGCGACAGTGAGAGCGATAATATGTACTGCATTTATCCTTAGCTAGAGCTGGAACAAGAGCGTTATTTCTTGTTCATTTTCAACATTTACACCAAAATAAAACCAAGAATAATAACGATAATTCTTGAATGTGCTCTAGGGATGTTAAGATCAGACGAGCGAATACTCATTGCTAATTCTTCAACAATCGGTTCGGGCGCACTTGCGGCGTTTACTTAAAGCATTCTACTAAATTTCGGCGAATGCATTCGGAGCACCGAAAGAATGCTCTGTTTACAACAAAATAATTTGAAAAAGCAGACTAGAAAGAGCATTTGCCCATTAGGTCCAACACGTTTTAGATGAATCTTTACTACACTCGGACAGATGCTTACACTTAATAAAAAAATTAAAGTCGTAGTAGTTAGATAATACCAAAAACATTAGCGTAAACTACGAAAAAATTTATGGTAAATATGTATTTAGTCCACCTCACGGATAATACGGAACGTTCGTGTTGTCGAAGTTTGATGCACGGATAATACGGAACATTCCTTTTTTAGGTTGAGGTTAAACTACGAAAGCTTCATGTTATCATAATTTTAAAAAACAGCCCAGGTTTTTAATGGTTTGTTTGGCAAAGCAGGGTATGTCTAGCGGGTTTGTGTAATTATGATTGATTGTCTATGAAATAAAATTGGTAAATATAAAATGGCGTTACCGCACAAGCGAATTAATTTAAAGAAAATTAAAATGTTAAATGCGCATATTTTGCATGTTTTGTTGTCTCCCGCGACACAAACACTTACTTTTCGTGATAATAAAACTAAATCTAACTGTTTGAATAAAAAAATATTCCGTATTAACGAGTAAGCGGCTTAAAGCATTTATTATTGTAAGAATAGTTATTACAAATCACAAACAAGTCCTGTAAGCCAATTGAATTTTATTCATACAAATCAATCTAAATATAAATATTTTTTTTCAGATGGCCGATTTTTCAGCATATATTTAACCTTATTCATAGAATTACATTGCTTTATAGTATCAGGTAATAAATTAAATATTTTTGGTATGTTGTATTCAAACGTTCTCTGTCCGTATGATTAAATTTCCGTCGTTGCGCGTGAATCTAGTGCTGTATTTGTGTTCTAATTTCTCTTTCTGCTGCTGGGTAAATATATGCTGAATTATAATTTTGTGCCATAGTATTGCCTTAACAGGTAAAATTTTAGCACTCTGAAACAGTAATGGTGTATTATGTCTCTGTTTGAAAATATTAGGAACGACTAATAATTTTACAATAGGCCACTTGCATCACATTTAAAACAAAAAAAATTCCGGTAAAAAGGCAAATATTCGAAGATATTCTGTATTTTTATTTTTTTAAATCGTATTTTTGAAGCCCTGGCGATTTTTTGAAAATTTAAATCCGAAAAATCAGACCATTTTTAATAAACCGGAAAGACGGGACATAATTTTATGAGTGCGAAAAAACGATAATTACATAGCCGAAATTCATTTTAAAAAAAGAACGTTTTCCACACGAATAGCAATAAATTGTACGGGGTTCTCTTCGTAACATCTGTTAAAACACCGCCATCTTTATCAAAAAATCAAACCAAAGGATAAGTTCGCATAGAACAAGCAATAAATCTAGTGAACAATTCAAAAATTCGCCGAAAATTAAAGTGTTGCCATATAAAAAATAGTTAATCAGTGTGGAATTTTTCAAAATTAAGGGAACATAATCGGAGACGGGACATTCTCATGTAGTGACGTCACGAGCTCAAATAATGGATTTATTCATTTAAAAATAATAAAAACTATACATTTCTAAAAATTTTTACTAACATTTTCGTAATCTTAGTAAAAAAGTCTATCCACACGATTTTTTCCAAGTCGTTATGAAATCCATGCAAGTGGCCTATTGCGTTTTGTACAACTTGGACTTGTTTCAGATTTGTTATAGAAGTATTTCCTTATATTGTTAATCCAAATCTTATTATGGATTCTGCCAGTGATATATAAATTATTTTTAGTGTTTCAATTGATAAGAAAAAAATTAATCTGAACATTCTGCCAGCAAGTGATGTAAGTCTTTTAAAGGTTTTTTTAATATGTTTGTCCCATTTAAAAAAAACAATCTACGGTAACACCAAGATACACATATTCCATAACTAATTCTAAACTTTCAAATTTACAATTAGTTGGAATAAATTTATTTTATCATTAGAAACAACTTTTAAAAAATATACTTTTATGGCTAAAATTATCTGGGACGGTTTCCATTGATTCAATTTATTCTTTGGGTAAACTGTGAAAACACCGCCGCATGCCGCTACACTTTAAAGATAAAGATGAGTGTCCATCTGCCCGCGCCGGCCGCAACGCACGCACGGCACGCAACGGATTTTTGCCGGTAGTGGACGCAGTGCTGTACTAATTCATATAAAGATGTAGATAAATCCGTTGCGGCCGGCGTGGATAGATGGACGCTACCATAAATAGGCATACATTTTTAAAAGTAACTTTTAAACTTAATTATCACAAGAACCATTAGTTTCAGTCGTGGCAGACGGTAAAATTTGCATTAAAAACACGATTTTCATTCTAAGTTAAAAATTGCCCATATAAAACATCTGCTTCGCCGCCATGTTTTTTGTATGGATTTGACATTTGCGAAGTTTCGTTTTAAACTAAATACGCAAGCATTTCTTAGTTTATTAATTTGTGAATAAGCCGCCGCACTTTTAAAAGGCACAGATTTTGAAAAGTACACTAATTTTAAACTTAGTTATCACAAAAATCATCGGTTTCAATCGGGACCGGTGGAAAAATATATCCATTTATATTTACATTTCATAAAAACAAAAATTGTACGTAATTTCTCGTTTTGGCTGATATTTCGTATTACCTACATTATTTTGCATACTGAACAATTTCCAAGGTACAAATCAATAAATATGAAAGAAAAGATTGCCATCGCAAAAATCCCACATATTCGAGGAAGATAGGTACTAACTAAAGGTTGCACCATACAAATTTTCATGTTCTGAATAAATAAATAATTGAGTATATTTAAGATGAATTAAAATCAATGTATTATTATTTAGCTTAGGTTAGGTTGTGTTAGGTTAGGTTATTAGGTTAGGTTAGGTTAGGTTAGGTTATTAGGTTAGGTTAGGTTATTAGGTTAGCTAAGTAAAATCCCTTATTATTAGGTTAGGAAAACCCGTTAGACAAACCCTGCTTGCCATACAAACCTTCAAAACCTGGGATGTATATCTAGTTTAAAGGAAAAACGCGTGCGAGTTCTTTTATTTTTTTTCATTCTAGGTATTTAAATAATGACACAAAGCCGTTAGACAAACCCTGCTTGCCAAACAAACCATTTAAAACCTGGGATGTATATCTTGTTTAAAAGAAAAACGCGTGCGTGTTCTTTTATTTTTTTTTTTCGTTCTAGGTATTCAAATAATTACACAAAGCCGTTAGAAAAACCCTGCTTGCCCTACAAACCATTTAAAACCTGGGATGTATATCTTGTTTAAAAGAAAAACGCGTGCGTGTTCTTTTATTTTTTTTTTCGTTTTAGGTATTCAAATAATTACACCAAGCCGTTAGACAAACCCTGCTTACCCTACAAACCATTTAAAGCCTGGGATATATATCTAGTTTAAAAGAAAAACGTGTGCGTGTTCTTATATTTATTTTCATTCTAGATGTTCAAATAATTTCCCAAACCCGTTAGACAAACCCTGCTTGCCCTACAAACCATTCAAAACCTGGGATGTAAATATCTTGTTTAAAAGAAAAACGCGTTAATGTTTCTTTATTTATTTTCGTTCTAGGTATTAGAATAATTACACAAACCCGTTAGACAAACCTGGGATGTATATCTTGTTTAAAAGAAAAACACGTGCGTGTTCCTTTATTTATTTTCATTCTAGGTATTAGAATAATTACACAAACCCGCTAGACAAATCCTACTTGCAGTACAAACCTTTCAAAACCTGGTGTCAAAATGTTATTGAAAAGAAAAACGCGTTTAATAATATTGTCTATGTAACGTTTCTAGCTACTTGTTTCGTGAATGCTTTTATATTTTCAGGTAATAATTTATGGCAACCTTTATTAATATTTAAAATTTGGTAGGTACCCCTTGAAAATGGAAAGAATACAACATGAAATGTCATTCATAAAGGAAAAATTACGTACAAAAAAGTTTTTATGAAATAAAAATTTAAATGCCTATTTTTCCGTCTATCTCAACTGAAACCGATAGTTCTCGTGGTAATTAAGTTTAAAAGTAGTTTACTTTTCAAAATGTATGCCCATTTAAAGTGTGGCAGCATGCGGCGTCTTCTTCACACTTTACCGAAGTGTGATTTCCATAATCTGTGATTAAAAGTGCGGCGGCGTTTTCACAAATTAAAATTCTTTGTTATAAAATTATTCACAAAATAAATAAAAACCACTTTTGCGAAATAGTGACCTACAGCCTCCGTTTGCCAATCGATTTTTACTCCTATTACCTATATTCGTGGCGATAAAAGGAACATTAAGGTTACATACATTTTTTGCTTGCGGCTTCATCTTTAGGACTTACCAGTATCAGCAAATTCAGTAGGAAAAATAAGTACTGATATTTTATGTCAGTAGGTAACTTATCACTATCAGTGAGCGAATCGGATATTTCTTCATCATCGATGATAAGTTTTTCTGCGTTGCACTCCATTTTTTTATCAGACTTTCGTAATAATTTGAAACAATTAACTCGTATTTTTGGTTCTACTTTCAACACAGAAAATGTAAAACAAGCTGATTTTGTTTTGCATAAATTCTAATGACGACAAAAATTTCCTTTTTCAATTTATGTTTATTACGTGCGTACCATAAAGGGTGGTTTTCCAGGTACTTTCCTGTTACAACTATGGACACATGATTTTCAAATACCGCAACTTCTTTTTCAGTTCACGGCAGACTGAATATTTTCATTGTTGAATGTGACTGGCAAGAAAAACATTGAAAAAAAACAGCAACAAAGGATATGATTTTTTTAAATAATTATTATAGTTACAGTTTGTCAAACAAGAGTAGAAAACATAGGAGGTCGCCACTGTAGTTCAAATAGTTCGAATGGTAATACTAAAAATATAACCATGGTGGTAACCTAAAGCTATGTAACCTACATTTTTATTAAAAATTAAATTGGCATAAAAGTGAAAAAAGTATCTCAAACTGATCTCAAAATTAGAATTGCATATAGGTATATTAATATTGTACGTTTGCAATTTTGTGTTAACGTAATGAACACATTTATTTAATATTAGCTTAAGTACCTAGCATTGCCCGGGCTTTAGATCATGTCTCTAATTTTAGATCTCAATATATTTAACTCGTTCAGATCTAAAAGTAGTGTAACTAAACTCACCATTAATGATTCTTCCTTTCTACTTACTGTTAAATTCAAATTTATATTAAATTAAATGTAAGCCAATCACTTTGTAAAACAAACTTTAATTAAATTGATGTCATTAAGTAGGCACCTTAAGAGCATATAACCAGAGAAAACCAGAAATATGTCATTTTTAAATCAGTGTTAAGACGTATTGACTCTTTTCCACAAAAAAATATAAATTGATTTCGAAAGATGGTTCTTTTATCTAGTAAACGTATGTTTTAAATTTTGAGAAAAAATGTTTATTTTTAGTATATTAAGGTTATACCATAGGTCGTTTGCAGATTTGTTAAATTTTTTAAAAATGATTTTGTGTTATACAACACCCATTTCAAAACATATAATCATGCAGTAAAATAAATTAATACATAATCTGGTAAACGTATGTTAAAGAATTATAATTTTAGTTTAAATAAAATCATTAAAAAATATATACGTACATGTGTTTCTTGACGAAATTGGCCAGTTTGTGTATTTATTTGCACACTTACATACTAATATATTTCAGATTTTTTCACATTCTTATTTTGCTCCGACATTATTGAAAAATGATAAATACTTATAATCAAAAAATAATTACAAAAAGTACATAATTTTAATAGGGTTATCAACACGCCTTTCAGCATTTTTGGATGTAGGTATAGATTAAAGCATATTTGGAATGAAATAAAATCGATATTGTGTTATAATTTTAAAAAGCTGGTACGGAGAGTAATTAATCCTTCTCTATGGAACCGCCCTGTACGATTGTAAGAACATCTTTCGACGAAATGTGGATTTTCGGCCGCTGGTTGGTTAAACGCTTTTAACAACAGTGTTTCTTCGATTTTGTTTTTGTTTTTGTTTTAAGAACAAAAAATGTTTTTTTAAATGCGTGTACAGTGTTCTATATTTTCAGTGTCATTGCACTTTAAAAGAATTTTTGACAGGTAAATTTGTGTTGACAGCCTACAATTTTGTAGTTCCATTTTTTTATATTTTCTACTCTTATTTGATAGACTATATGTGTCATTAATGGGAAAGTAGCGTTTTCCCTCTTTTCCTTTGTCCACTGTTAATAAAATACATTTTCTACGTACATGTTTTAACTTCAAAAGGAAGTTGCTTTGATTTCGCCTATGTATTAAATTTATTAGAAAAATAATTGTATAGTACACAACGCCCATTTTAAAGGTAGACTTAAAAAACCTACGAAAAGGGAATGTTTTTTTTAAAGCGAAAACTTCTTTAGCACCTTTGTGATTTGAAACTCGGTGAAACGAAAAATAGTGAAACTAAAAAGAGACAAATCGTACATCTGCAGGATTAAGCCTGTGAGAGAATCAGATAGTATAATCGGTCTCCTCTTTGTGCGGTGTTTCGTAGCCTATGGGTCTCCTCTTTGTGCGGTGCTTCGTAGCATCCCCACTCTTGTCTGCTTTCGTTTTCTGAAGGTTTCACTTCTACCGCGTGTGAATTGCACACTCTGATTTTTTATTTCATTTTTGTTAGTTACAAATGAATAACAGCAATTTTTATATGTATATATACATATGTTAGAATTACCACCCGTATAAAATTAAAAACATGTTTATTAAGTCAGGGGGTAAGTGTATTAAATAAGACAGAAAACAAGAGACTTTAAAATTTGAGTCAGGTGAAGTCAAGTTAAAACAAGAGATTCAGAAATTGTGTAAAGTTATTGGAGACGAGATAGGTAAACCCTACGTCATCGAGTATAGTAATACTGGCGCAACTCGTGAAAAATCACTGGACCATCTAAATTCCCGATAGATCCAGTTCCGCTTTTGAAAATAGGATTTAACATTTTTAACATTTAATTATTTTACTTACATGAGTATAGATAAGAGACTAGATAGGTAAAACCTACGTCATCGAGTACACGGATGAAACTACTTGGTACTGATAATGGACATATAGAAAACCTTTAAAAAGCTGGTCTGCCGGTGCCCCTCTTGGCAGGAGCCGCGGTGCCATGGAAATATTCATATGATAAAGGTCGATTAGAAAATGAGAAAAAAGCATGGCTGCCAACCGGCAGCCTGGCAAGTTCGCAGGCAGCCGGCGTCAAGGTGGGGTACAAAATAGTAAATTTTACGTCATCGAGAACACGAATGAAACAAATGAATAATAGTCCAGATCATTCCGTTTAAGAATTTCTTGGTCTGCCGACCAGCAGCCTGGAAAATTTTTGTGTAAGATTTTTTAAAGTATTTTTTTTTTTGTTATTTTTCGTTTATCGTTATTATTATTTTTATTTCATTATATTTTTAAAAACTTAGATTGCCATATTTTAAAAATATAAGCGATAATGATAAAAAAAAAAAAAATTGAGAGTTCTTAATCTCATCTCCTAGTCCATATATATCGCTAAATATATCCGGAATCTTGCCACTACAATTAATGTTATATATTATGTAGTCGTAAGTCAACACATTCGGACAAAAGGTTGGGAGAAGGTTAAGTTGCTTTTTGGTAAGGAATATGGAAAGTTTAAGGGTTTCTAAACACACGGTGATTGATATTCTACGTGGTTGTTTATAAATTTAACGTTTAATGTTTCTAATTTTAACTATTCTAGACGTTTCTTTACAGTCGGCATAGTTAGTACTACCGTAAAAAGTGCTAGACTTTTAGACACGTGTAGAGTAGGGTCTGGAAAATCGCCAATTAAAAGTTTTTAAATCAGCCGTAGGTACTCGTGTGTAAAGTAAGTGTTTGCGCACACGCCAAAAAATGCGCACTGATAAAGAGTGCGCTCGCTTCCACTAATAGCGTGTTACCATGCATTCACTTTGAGTAAACCTCAAAAAGCTAATATTTTTTACCACTTGGTTATTAACATAATTTATCTGTATAATATTTGGGTGAAGATAACGAGTTGAGATAATGATTATGACATTGAGGCCGTGTCCTTCTCAAACTGGACGTTAAATCCAGTTTGCTCTTTAACTTATCATAATATTATGTAATTATTTTCGTACACTTTTTTGTGCCCAGAGCCGGATTTGGACATTTGGAGCCAGGTATATTGTGAGGCTGAAGGTGGTGGGGAGGGGAAGGAGATGGGGTAGAGGAAGATGAAGAAGCACCTATTAAGATATTATAGTCATGTTCAATTATAGTTCCATGGTGGTCTTGCACAGGGCATTACCGAGGGCGTTTTCCACTCTGGAAAGTGCCGCAAATAATAATAATAATACTGAGATAGAAAAAAAAGAATTACGAATGTCTACCTCAATTATTAATGTCTTTATTTATGTGTAATATTTAAAGAATGATTATGTTTGCCAACCAATGTAAATGTTTATATCTTTATAAAATATTAGCACACACAAATATGTGAGCTAACTTAAGATTAATAAATAAATAAATAAATATACACCTTATACTAACTAACTAACTAACCATGACGCCGTTTCCCTACAGGGGTAGGCAAAGGGGATGGACCGCCAAACAACTCGGTCTTGGTACACACTCTTTTCCTCATTCATTTCCAAACATCGTCTCATACATACTCTTCTGTTATTCTGACTCATGACATGGACCGTCTCAAGTATCTGATTCACTTGATCGTACCATGCCTTTAGATTTTTATGCTCTTTTTAAATTATTAAATTATTTTCGTAGTTAGTCATAGATGTTGCGCTACCTCCTTCTATAGCCATAGAAGGAGGTAGCGCAACACGGCATAACACCCCAAAAACTAACTACGAAAATGCTTTTGGCCGTGAAAATCTAAAAACTTATCTATTAAATTATTGTTAAACAGCACAAATCAATAAAATAAAATTTACTAGTCGAGACCCTTAGGTACTCCTCAAGAAAAGAGCCCGTCAAAAGAGCATTTTAGAAAAATAAAACAAACAAAAAACTTTTAAAAAAGCAACAAGCAGTTAAACAGATTTCACAAAATAAATATCGACCCATTTTCTTAGTTCATTCGAAATACAAATTTTTTATAAACGTATTTTGGGTTTTTGTATCGCTATTATATACTTCTCTAAATTGTGATACCTGTTTCTTCGTAAAAATCGTCAAACATCAAATAAGTTGTTGTGAAACCGAAACAGTTTTTAAAATCATACGACGAAAAATTTATTCACTGAAAGAGTAGATAGAAAGAAAGGAGCCCCAAACACTCCCAGTTACAGCACAAAGTCTTTAACAAATCTTACTCTTGTCTTTTTAACAAATCTTACTCTTGTCTCACGGAAATCCGATTGGTCCACCATTCACCAATAGGAACAAGTCTTATCTCAAGTCACTCTAACGCGCTGTAACAAAGATCATCGAGATCATTCTATCTTCTCCCGGATAATACATAATCTTGTAAATTGTACTTGTTCGCTCTACACTCTCATATGCCTACAATTGTTCATTATATTATGGTGCATTATATTCGTTTGTAATTTGTTAAATAAACCTGTTAGTATTGTAACTACGATTTTCTTATTTGATTTACCATACATCAATTACACGTAAATATATCCCCATGCTATATTTTTTGATTTACATGATAACTAATTATGCCATGGTTGCCACGTCTTCCGGTGCGCCCTCAAATCTTCGGCGCCCGGTGCGGTAATTTAGCGTCCATTTTGCCTTTCGCACAAGCCGGTACTGCATTATTATACTACAATTGCACCTACACAATGATAGTGAATGACATTTTATAAGTTCTAACTAATGTAGCAATTAGGTATTTATTGTGCTGAAGGTTTAGTAAGGTGATAAGGTCTGTACTCGTGTAATTACGAACTAGCCACCTTTTCCTGTTAAGATAAGCAAACATTCACAAAATAGGGTAAACCTTCATGTATGAAACATTGAAGCAACGTTTAGAAATAATATACATATTTGTTTAATTATTAAAACGATGTAGGTAGGGGAGGGTGGGGCGTGTTGTGACAAAATTACAAAACTGAGTGTCGTAGAAAAATCTTTAATGAAATCAAAGGTTTGACATTTTAATGGAAACAAATAACTCTTTGGCTACATTATTTTGGTATTATTAACCTTGTTAACATACGAATAAAGTGACAAAATATTATTTTACAAAATATGGGAATTGGCACAACACGCCCCACCCGTGGGGCTAGTTGAGACGGGGGGGCGTGTTGAGACGAACAAATAATTAAGTAAAAGCATTAGGTAGGTACGAAATAAAATTGGTAATATCGAAAGTCCTGATAATATATTATCATCAGTTAAAAAAAAGTGGTTGTAGTGTACCTCCAATGTAATAAAAAAAAAAAACATTTAAAATAAATCTCAGCCAGTCAAGCAAAAGTCGCAGATGAAGTCCGAAATGTATTCATCCACTCCGGCACATAACTCATGACACCATTTATGACATTTTATGCACCTCACCCATCTTTCACCAGAAATATCATTAGAATAGGGGTTACGACAAAATATACATTGCTCTTCTTTGTTTACACCGCTGTCATCAGTAACCATAAGTGGTGGCTCCTCTTCAGTTTCACTGGATGATGTGGACACCAAAATTCGTTTTTTTACGTCTAAAATATTTTTTTATGTGGTTCTGTTTTTGACACCGCCTTTGTTTTATTGGGTGCTTGTTTTTTTTAGTTAGTTTTGTATGTACGCTTTTTTCTATTTTTTTCTCTTTCTTTTCCTTTCTTAGTTTGTCTTCTAATTCTATTTTTTTCTTTGTAGGGGTGTATTAAGCCCATAGTAAACTTTGCTGCATTTTGCGATGTAATCTGCAAGTTCTTTTTCCTGTGAATGAGTAAAAACTTGACCAGGATTGGAATATCCCACCTTACAATTTGTAAGAGGACTAGCCTTTTTTCTTTTCATATGATTAATTCCAAAAGAGACTGCAGCTTTTCGAAGTGACACGTTTGTAGTAATGATTTCAGCTGCAGCTTGTTCATAAACGTTTTCTGGAATTTCCCCTCTATTCGTCTTTTTTTTATATTTTCGGACCATTTTGCAAGACTGAAAAAAAAATAAAATTACAAATAGGCACAAAAAGGAAATGTATCTAGGTAATACATATATACATTCATAATATGTTAAAAAAATACGCCTGTTTACATAACACATATTGTATTAATGCATATTTTATATAAACGTTAAAAAAAAACTAAATTCTAGCGGCGAGTTATGTCTGCCACAACTCGCCCCCGCCTTAATGTAACAACTCGCCCCACCCGACGATTTTACATAAAAATGGCCATGCAAGTAAACATACTTGACATACGCATTTCATTTATAACTAATAACACAGTCAAAAGATACAGTTTGTGGAGAAAAAAACATATAACGACTTACCGAGTGTTAGCAGGTTGGCAGATGACTTCGAAAATTTCCTGGAAAAGTTCTTTTAGCCCTTAAAAATCACACTTTGTCGTATAACTTTAATTATACCGACCGCACGGCACCACCGTTTTGACAGAAACTGGCGGTACGGGGTTCACACGGAACGGCGAATTGCGCGCGCAGCTAAGTCAACTAGCGGGAATTTTAAACGCGATGTATCAACACGCCCCCGTCTCAACACGCCCCACCCTCCCCTACTTCTACCTACTTCAAATTGGAGAAAAACATGATGATAGAAATATTGAATCCAATTCTGCACTTGACAAGAATCGATTTTGAAACCTTCTATTATTTACACTTCTATCCCTCAAATAATAAAAAATCATACTAGATATGATACAAAGGCTAAATGAAAATTGCATCATGGCACATGGCCCTGGGCCATCCAAAGTTACCACACATTCGTCCATTTTATTATGGATAAAGTAACCTAACCTAACCATAAAAATATTTAAAAACAAACACGCGCCCAACATATGTACATGGTTGACATTTCGTCAAAATTTTCAGAAGGAGAAGGATTTTTTTCATTATTTCATTGAAACATTATGAGACTTACACCTTCCCCGCCTTCCCCCACACTCGTCACCCCTCCCGCGAAACCCACCTCCTTCGTTACCCTCCCCTTCCCTACCATTGCCTCCTTTCCACTAAAATATAAAAATACACACAATCATTTATACAAATTTCATAACGCCAGAGCTTTCTTTTATATTTCTACATTTTTTTTTTTTTACATGAATACCTCACAAGAGTCCCAACTGCTCCCGTCTGAAGCCAATGAGACTATGGCATCCCCAATTGGGGTATGTTGTGAGGCTGAGGGTAGTAGGGAGGGGAAGGAGATAAGGAAGAGGAAGGTGGGGAAGTACCTGGCTATTCAGATCTGGTCACCAAACACGGCTAATGCCATTTCAAGCAACGTTTCAATTCTGAATGGTGGTCTTACACCAGGGGGCCTAGTCTCTATCTTTTATTAACCTCAGTTAGCGCGTTAATTACGTCACAAACACGTATTTTGACAGTTACGCTAATTAGCGTAGCTACTATTTATTATTTTAAATGAATAAATTGTGAAATAACACAAATTAATCAAATAAAATGTATTTGCCACGCCGGGATTCAATCCCGCGACCTTCGGTGCGCGAGTCAAGCGTCTTACCGCTACGCTACGCCGGCCGTCATATAGAAACCTTCGCGGGCGTGCGCACAACAAATCATAATCCTTTAATCGCAATCGGGTGAACTGTATGGCAGCGTATAAAAAATATTAACAAACAAACAAATATTGATTTTTATACTATATAGGATTAGAATATTTTGGCGTGTTCTCCAGTATTCTATTATTTGGTAGCATTAATCGTAATGGTAGGTAGTTGTTACAATAAATATGGCCGATTATTTCGAATTAAGATTCACTACTTAGGTACTAAGCAATGCAAAATCGTGTTTTTTTTTATATGAATACCGCACAAGAGTCCTAACTGCTCCCGTCTGGACACAGTGAGACCATGGCATCCCCAATTGGGGTAAGTTGTGAGGCTGAAGGAAGTGGGGAGGGGAAGGAGGTGGGAAAGAGGAAGGTGGCTATTCAGATCTGATCACCAAACACTGCTAAAGCCATTTCATACAACGTTTCAATTCTGAATGGTGGTCTTACACCAGGGCGATACTAGGAGTATCTTCCACTCTTGAACTATACATTATTTTTAATGAAATAACTGTGAAATAACACAAATTATTAAATACATTTTATTTGCCCACGCCGGGATTCGATCCCGCGGCCTTCGGATTGCGAGTCAAAAGCCTTACCGCTGGACCACGCCGGCCGTCACATAAATGATTTTGTAAGCGTTGAAAAAATAATATATCAGGCCTATAAAAACTGCTTAAAAGTTTAAAATCTCCTAATTGCGAACCCTTTATCGACTAGGGTTTAATGTGATATTATAAAAATTAAATTTATTAGAAAATTATAGTAAAACATTGAAATATTTATGCCCGTGCTTCGAAAAATAAAATAACACGCTTTTTGGTGATGTTTTTTTCGTGAATAAATCAGAAAAGGCAGCTGGTGTTAAAAGTGAATTTAAACTGTTATTTAAGTGTTATTGTTAGCGGTCTGATACCGAATTTTTAAGATCCATTACTTACGTTTTTGAAATTTTGAAAAAATAATAAGATTCCCACCTAAATAAAATTAGGTCATTAAACATATCCTAATAGAGGGTGAAATCTGGCCTGGGATAACGAACTAATTCGGCATAAGCCATTTCGGCGAGACGTTGATCGAGGGTGACTTTTTTTGTCGAACGCATTGATAGTTGTTATTGTTATTATTTTTTATGCGGTTAATTTTGTTTGATAACAAAAAGTTACGTCACGGAGACTCACGAAGACGCACGAGCAGTTCCGAGAGTAGCCGAGTGCTAACGTCACCCCCGGTAAATATTATCGAGTTTAAGCTGGTAACGTGTGGATAGAAAACATCCACATTACAGTTAGAGAAATAAAAAAAATGTTCTTTTATCAGTAATAAAATATTTTATTTTCCGTAACAATATTATTTTTTGTATTGTTTTGAGAAGTTACAAAAGCGTTTATTTAAATATATTTTTTTTACACCGTGCACAAAAATGTATAAAAAATTAAAATAGGAATTTCAAGTTTTTGTTTTAAGTCCTTCTAGTCTATAAGTCGCAGTGAACTGAATAAAAATAGCATTTAAATGTATTTAATACTAGCAAGTTCCCGGCATGCGTTGTTATGCCCCTTAATAAATAATTTTTTTCTCCCTGCGTGTCCTTTCCCTTTCCGGTTCCCCTTCCGCTTCACCTTCCTCTACCGCGTACCCTTCCCCTCTCGCGTTTCCACTCCGTCTTCTCCGCTTTCCCTCTCCCCATCTTCTCTCCCGCTTCCCCCGTCCTAAGAACCCCCTGCCGAGCTCCCCTCTCAAACTTATTCAATATATTACATATTCGGTATTTGGGAGGCGGGCATGGGTACCGCCACTTCGGGAACCATTTGGTCGATAACTAAAACCTCTGCCATAGGTCACCTCAAGCTACGTTTGGTGACTTAGCACGGTTGCCCAGATTGGTGGGGTGAGGTTTGTCTAAGTCTTGGAACCGGATGTGATCAAGAGATATCGATTGAGGGAGACCTTTTGGCCTCTCCAGCAGGACTCTCGACATAATATCACCTTGCACCAAAAATGAAGGGATGGACTCATACGTCCGTCACTCCTGAATCCTCTGACCCCCAGATTCCTACACACCCCCCGGCATACATTTTCCTTCCCAGTACTTCCTCTCTCTCCCTTCCTTTAAAAGACCCTCCACCCAGCATCCCCAAAAAACTTTTGACGAGTATTCAATAAAAATGGGACTTATTATTTAAAAAAAAAAAAAATTTGAACTAATTAACCGCAATCAGTTTTTTGTTTATTATTTTACTGTTGATATGTGAGTTTCAAATTCGGAAGCCTGCTCAAACTTTATTTTGAAAGTCTGTATTAGTAGTCCGTGGATATTATTCTTTTGCTTGTTTAGGTACTCATTCATTACTCAATGTGGTTTAAGAAAATTAACCCAAATTTATAAATGTATTTATGAACTACGTAATATTTTGGTAGTTTGTGTATATTGATACTAACATACATAGCAGAATAAGTTACTTCGGCATTAAAAATCATGTTTTAAGTGAAAAATTCTTTAGCACCGTTATGATTTGCAATTTTATGAAACGAACAAGCCTCACTAAAACGAGACAAACACTTACATCTACAGGATTTAGCCCGCGAGAGAATGAGATAGAATAATCAGTCTCCCCTCTGTGCGTTGCTTCATAGCCTCCCATATATACATGTATAAATTAATAAAATTGTAAACTGTTGATTTCCATAAAATAAATAAATAGATATTTAAAAACACATTCGAGTGCAGTTAACACACGGTAGAAGCGAAACTTAACCAAAACCATCTCAACCAACGAAGAACCTAGGAGCCTTGAAAAGTTTAGGTCATAATCCAAGCGGCCAATGAGTGCAGACCTAGCGTTATTTCCGTTTTATATCTCAACCAATAGGAGCCTTGATAAGAGTTTGATGCTTCGCAGGTGCTGTAGTGCGTCATTTCCGTTTCATCCGAATTCTAAATCACAACGGGGCTATAGAAGTTTCACTTCAAAAACCTTTTGGTTTACCTTTATTAGGTACTATAAAAGACAAATATTTGCACTCAGCGCGGTGGACAACACGGCATTTAAAATTTCAATACAAATTTTCACAGTTAATGGCTATTAGCTCTCATCTCATAGGACGAACGCAAATTTTCATTTTACATAGTTGAAATCTTATATGCAATATTTACCATCGCTCCGAATGTAAGTATTTGTATTTCATAGTAATTAAGATGAATCAAAATGATTTATCTAAAACAACTCTGTTTTGGGCCGGGGCTGTAAATCATGATAAAAGAATATTCTTTTACAAAAAGCTTTCTTCTTTTTTTGGCTCACCCTATCCGCGCTGCAAATACCGAATCCAAGATGGCCACCTACCGCTGGGAACAGCTGTGAGAGTTGAGAGTAGCAGTAGCGGTACGTGGAGCGGGGACTTGCTCGGGCTCGCGCTCGCATAAAGATAAGTCAGTAACGGCCCGTAATTCGTGTGTTCCGCACGCCTGTTGTGGTCGCGATGGCCGCATGCGCGTTATCATTGCGTGAATATACCTCCTCGATGTTTATGTCATTCTTTATTTCAAACCTGACTACTAGCTTTCGTCAAAATCTGTAGATCTGTCGATTGAATAAATCCAGCTGGATTCTGTAGGAGTTTGTCGTGGTTTCATAGCGTCCCATGGGACGTTATGAGCTGTTTATCGATTCCAAAATAGAATGGATGCAGCTATCTGTGTTTATTTATCCCTCAAAACTAGACACTATGTCTGTAGGTCATTCAGTGTGGATCGGGAAGTGATGTGCAGATTTCTGGCGCGGTGTAAAATTATGCACATATAAATCTTACAAAACGTGTGTGTCGACAATCTTGACTAAACTTGACTAAACTATTGTGGCGCAGTTCTATTTGACAGTGTAAAAATAAACTTTCTGGCGATTCGGAACGTAAACATTGACTGGAAACTGAAAGCAAACTAGTGCAGCGAACTTGGGAAAAACTTTGATTTCCTTTGGTGATTTCTTTCTGCGTTCATCGAACCGAGAACATAACTGCAGTTGTCGATTTAAAGTGAGTAAAAAACAGACGTTAATTTACCTTCCAGACAATCACAAACTAATAGAAATTATTGTAAATCGCTCTAATTGTAATTGTGAATGCAGAATTTTCCTTCGTCCCGAATGCAATTCTTCGTCTTTTACGTCAATTAAGGTGAATCAAAGGGTTTTTCTAAAAAATATTCGTATTAATCTTGTCCAGCGATCCCGAAAGTTTATTTAAATTACAAACTAACTATACAATAATGTTGTGCACTATTAGATAGGTCCCCTTTCTATAATATCAGTTGATTTACTATCTAAAATAATGGATTTATTTACATTTTAATGCCTCCAAACAAAGATGTGTTCTATTTTGAATAGAAAACAAATTTGTTTGAGCAAGGAAAAGGTCTGTACGTTATGCAAATGAACCTACCCTAACATTATATAAATCAAATTTGCTCTCTTTCTAATTTGCCCCTGGGGGCAATGAGGGCTGGTTACTGGTTACATTTGACCTTTATCTGACCTTAACCCAAACCTCATGTGTAATTATAACAGAATGATGTGAATAAGGGCTGCGAATAAGGGTTTGACTGAAATAATAATGTATTATTTCAACTGCAAAACTTAATTTATTTTTGATTAAAAAAAAGTGAATTAATTTTTTTTCTTCCATTAGCTCCACACAGGAAGCCCCGAGGAAAATAATGGAGAAAGATGCTGTCTTGAGGATCTTTTTAGGAAACGAAGAAGAGGAAGTTCTGGGAAGGAAAAAGGTATCAGCGATGGGTTAAGTGGGAATAGCCAGACAAAACCGGAAATATGTCATTTTTAAATCAAATTTTAGACGTATTGACTCATTTCCACAAAAAATTATAAATTGATTTCGAAAGAATATTCTATTATCTGATAAAGTTATGCTTTAAATTATGAGAAAATATGTTTATTTTTAGCATAATAAGGTTAAGTCATAATAAAGTTAAGTCATTGGCAGATTTGTTAAATTTTAAAACAAAATTTTGTATTATACTACGCACATTTAAAATCATATAATCATGCAGTAAAATAAATCAATAAATTATCTGGGAGAGATATGTTTCAGAATTTTAGTTTTAGTTTAAATAAAATCATTAAAAAAAGATCCGCGCACGTGTTTTGTGAAGAAAATACTTCAGTTTGTCTATTTATGTACGGTAGTACAAACTAACTTATTTAAGATTTTTTTACATTCTTATAAAATTTTGAATACTTGTGATCAAAAAATAATTACAAAAAGAATATAATTTTAATAGTTTTATCATCACGCCTTTCAGCATTTTTGAATGTAGGTATAAATTAAAGCAAATTTTGAATGAAATAAAATCGATATTGAGTTATTATTTTAAAAAGCTGGTATGGACAATAATTAATCTTTCTCATTGAGACCGCCCTGTACGATCGTAAGAACGTCTTTCATGGTTCTTGGCCCTTAGAATATAGGGTTCAGTGTGGTCAGGAGAGACAGGCGTATGAATCTATCCCTCCCACTGCGGTGCAAAGCGATGTTCCGCGAGAGTATGACTGGAGAAGTCATAGGGATTCCCTCAACCATTCTCTCCCGACACGGCCTGCCATACGCAGCTGGTGGGCAGACGTATCCACCGCCAAGACCCGGACAAACCTCACCCCATGAACCCGGGCATTCCTGCTAAGTCACCAACAGTTGCAAATTAGTTGGGGTGACCTATGGCAGAGGTTTTGGTAATCCAATAAATGATTCTCGGAGTGGTGGTACCCATACCCGCCTCCCAATTTGGTTGATTCGATTAATTGATTCGTTGATCTGCGTTGATTCATTTATTGTTAGATCGCTATATATAGAACAAAATGATGAAATATAAGAAATTCAAATATAATTGATAGGTACATCACTACATTTTTTCTAATTTCCTTTTTTCTAACCTTCCTTATGAGTCGGTAAGGAATCGATAAAAACCGGGAAAACCGGAATATTGGCAAAGGAAGTAAGCAACACGCTCTCGTGCCACAACGACCCGTGTACGGTCGCCAATATATTATGGAACGAAGCGCTCCCGGTATAACGCTTTAAAAAAAATGCGATATTTCAAAGCTCCATAGCTCATAAATGATTTTTTTTTTACATCAGATCCACGCAGGATGCCCTAAAATAATTCCAATCAGGGTCTATTTCATATTGGGGGGTGCTGTGTGGAGGGTCTCTTAGGGGAAGGAAGGAGAGGAAATTCTGGGAAGGAAAAGGGTATGAGGGGTGGGTAGAAATTTGGGGGTCAGTGTGCCCAGGAGTGAGGGACGAATGAATTCATCCTTTCCACTGCAATGCAAGGCAATTTTCCGAGAGAGTCCAGCTGAAGATCAAAAGATCTCCCTTTACCAGTCTCTCCCGGCCACATCCGCCGCCAAGATCCGGACAAACCGGGAACCCCCTGCTAAGTCACCAAACGTAGCGAACTACTTGGAGTGACTTAGAGCAGAGTTGTTGGTTATCCAATCAATGGTTTCCGGGGCGGCGGTACCATACTCGCCTTCCAAATGATAGCGCTACCTCAAAATAGTTTCATTTTTCTAGAGATTCAGACAGGAAATCTGTATAATAATCATGGCGATTGACGCCAGAGAACATCGTTTAAGATTTGTATCGTCAGATTTCAAATTCATAGTTTTTTTTTCAATTTAGCCCTCAGGCGCGCTAAGTCGTAAAACTAATCTATCATACGCAAATAATAAATACCATAAAGACACTTACAAACTGTTGTGATCGAAACTTCTGATTTCCCTTCGATAACAATCTATCGTGTTATATTTGAAAATCATTAATAATGCTGACTTTGTATTGTTCAATAATATAACGCAAGGTACAATGTACGCGTAAGAGATTTGTATGTACAATTTTAATATTGGTACCTACTATGGATATTTGATTTATCAGTTATCTACAGTTCCCTGAAACTTCAAATTGATAATGAAATGGCGCTCAATCGATTACTGAATGAGATAAAGGTTAAGGTTACTGAATGAGATAAAGGTCATTACCGTTATTTATTTTTGTGGCGTTATGCCGTATTGCGTTAGCTCATTCTTTAGCCAACGTTTCAGATAGCATTACAGTGTCTATCTTTCAATTTGGGAGGCGGGAATGGGTACCGCCACCCGGGAACCATTTATTGGATAACCAACACCTGCTAACGCTACGTTTGGTGAGTTTGCAAGATGCCCGGGTACATGGGGTGAGGTTTGACTCTATCTAGCGGCGGATGACCTGGACACATAGAACCCTTGATTCTTACCCACATCTTTTAACTTTTTCCTTCCCAGAACTTTCTCTAGTTCCTTTCCTTAAAAAGACTCTCTACGCACCATCCCCAAAGATGGCATAGGAAACATTATTATCAAAGAAATATACACATGTATTTTATTGCACAGGTTTATAGTTAGTGTAGTATTCGCATTCGGTTTGTTAGATAAAATCTAATATAAAATACCACACAAGAAAATACCAAAACTAATCTAATGATTAGTGTTTGCATAACTTCCCTGATTTTCACATAACTAACCATAAGTAAACTAATTTGATTTCGAACAAAAAGTTACGACATTAAATTCTGAAATTACCAACCGTTACATTGTTGGCTTATTTCCATTGAAACTTTACCAAACTCGTTTTGACAATAATTAAACAAAATATAGTTTCACGAGGAATTCTAGGAAACTATAAGTTAACTAAATTACCCAATAATGAAACACTACACAGTTAAATTTGTATACATACCTATTAATTTAATTTAAATAAAGTAATGAACACAAAGTTATGCAAATGTTTCATTTACAAAGAGTCGGTTTTTATACAGATTTCAAAGTTAATTTTCAAGTTCTGTTATTATTTCAGTTATGTGAAACGTATGGCCATTATTTTTACATTACCTCCATGTAGGCCCTGAGAAAAAAAATCCTCAAGGTTTATCTCATCTTTGGTGATGCTGTGTGGAGAGTCCTTTTAGGGTTTGTTGTTTAAAATGGCATTAGCCGTGTTTGGTGACCAGATCTGAATAGCCAGATACTTCCCCACCTTCCTCTTCCCTATCTATTTCCCCTCCCAAACTCCCCACTACCTTCAGCCTCACAACATACCCCAATTGGGAATGTCATAGTCTCACTGGCTTCAGACGGGAGCAGTTGGGACTCTTGTGCCGTATTCATATAAAAAAGGCAAATTAAGGATTGGAAGTTCTGGGAAGGAAAAAGGTATGAAAGGTGTGTAGAAATCAGGGGCTCAATATGCCCAGAAGTGACGGACGTATGAATTGAGAGATGGGTTGAGAGAGGTAGGGGTTGAGAGAGTTCGGTTGGAGAGGTCCAAGTTAATTCCCAACCAGTCTCTCACGATCCGGCCCGCCACGCAATAAGTGAGCAAACGCATTCGCCGCCAAGACCTAGACAAGCCTCACCCCATGAACACGGGCACACCTGCTAAGTCACCACTAAGCGAACCAGGTGGGTTGACGAATGGATAGTTCAGACAATAATAACATAACTTGAATAGAAACTTATTACAGAACTTGAAAATTAACTTTGAAATTTTATGAATTTGTTAAACAATGGCCTTACTAACTAATTTCCAAATTACTTCTTCAAACTTTGCAAATACACTTTGTGGCGTCGTTATCGATTTAATGAAAACAAATAACTCTGTATATGCATACGTACCTTAAATACGTAACTAATATGTAATAACTCTGTATATTGTTTTTGAAACAAGCCGATAAATTTAATAATATAGTGGTGTATACAAAGTTATTTGTTTACATTAAATTCCAAATTACTGTTGAGTGTTTCAAGGTTTATTGAATTTTGAATTTTTTTTTTGATTATTTGTCGTTTTTAAATCCGATTTTAGACGTTTTTACTCTTTTCCACAAAAAATTAAAAATTGATTTCGAAAGATTATTTTTTTATCTAGTAAATGAATGTTTTAAAATTTGAGAAAACAAAATTATATTTAGTAAAATAAGGTTATACCATAGGTCGTTGGCAGATTTGTTAAATTTTCAAAAAAGATTTTGATACAACACCCATTTCAAATAATATAATCAAGCAATAAAATACATCAATACGTGTGTTTCAGAATTTTAATTTTAGTTTAAATAAAATCATTAAAACATAATATACATACATACATGTATTTCTTGACGAAAATTATTCCGTTTGTGTATTTATTTGCGCACATACGAACTAATATATTTTAGATTTTATACATTCTTATTTTGATTAGACATTATTGAAAAATGATAAATACTTATGATCAAAATATAATTACAAAAAGTATATAATTTTAATAGTTTACGCCTTTCAGCATTTTTGGATGTAGTTATAAATTAAAACAAATTTGGAATGAAATAAAATCGATAATGAGTTATAATTTTAAAAAGCTGGTGCGTAGAATAATTAATCTTTCTCATTGGAACCGCCCTGAACGTTCGTTAGAACATCTTTCGACGTAATGTGGATTTTCGGCCGCTGGCTGGTTGAACACCCTTAATCTAACAGCCTTATGGACGGAGACGTTAGTTTGTGGAATGTCCATTCTTTACCACATTGAATAAAGTAAGAAACCTATATCCTGATCATCTTATGCATATTTTTAGAATTCTCTCATAGATAGTCCCTTCTACGTGAGATATTATCTTTGAAAAGCATTGATTCCCTTCAATTCTCACTCTCCGGTGTGAGAGTAAGAAGTAAAAACAACATTTACATTAATTTGTAACCAGAAAGTGATTTCCGATGTCCACCGTCTGCATATAAATAAGGGTTCGAATGAAGCGAGGCCCTTCATGAGGTAATTTTCGTGTTTTGTTCCGGTGGAATATTGCCACCGGAATTTTAATTGTGCCACGTCTCCCCGACGGCGTTTAAAACTCATTTCGGTCGTGAAGTAGGCGTGTGATGCATTTTTTGTGCTCTGATGTAGTAAACGATTTGTCTCAAGTCAGATTTTTGTACAGACGGATTATTAACGGGGTTTTCTTTTATAGTGGCGGAACTGGGATACAGATTTAATTACTTAACAGATCATAGCAATTGAGATGATATATAATATTAGTCAGGACACCAAATCGTCTTTGCGATCAACCAATCCGTTACGTCTTCAAGGAATTCTTCTGTACCCAAAATATCTTCTTTATATGTATAGTATAAAATGAAGTTGTTCCCGCTGTCTGTGCGCTTAGATCTTTTAAACTACGCAACGGATTTTCATGCGGTTTTCACCAATAGATAGAGTGATTCACGAGGAAGGTTTTTAGGTAAATTATTTGTCAGGGTTTTGTGTAAATTGGTTGAAATATATAAATAAAGGGAGCGGCTTGGCAAGCAGGGCTGCGGGCAGCGGGCTAGCACGCGGGCGGTGTGGATTTGATTTAACAGATGTCGTTGGTTAAAAAGGTTGGGTGGCGTTGTGTTTCGTTAGCCACAGCAACGTGTTCCGGGTCTGCTAGTAATATATAAAAAATATTGTTTCTTTGTTTTTTCCTTATTCGGAAACTAAACCATTCATCCGATTGTGGTGAAACTTTGATGTTTGCCATGGTTTCTATATATATGATAGTGCTCTGGAGTTATGAAATTATGTTCTACACTATTCATCCGATAGCGATGAAACTTTAGTGAGTTGTTGTGAGTACGCCCGCGAATTTTTATATATACTGGTGAGCTCTGCCGTAATGAAATGTGTGTAATTTTTTTGCAACAGGTGGAGCGCAGGGAGGGGACGCGGGGTCGAGGGATGGGTGGAAGAGGAATCTGGGAGGGGGGAGAGTGGGGAAGGGGACGCGGGAGGGGAAAGGAAGGCAGAAGAGGAACCGGAACGATTAGGAGAGGACACGCAGGGAGAAACAATTTATGAGACATGCCGGGAACTCGCTAGTTTAAAATAAAATTCAGAAGGTTTTGCTGACTAATAATAATACCTACCTTCAATATGCAAATGAATTGACTATGACCAAATGATTGTATTTGTCAATAAATGGCATTCTAAGTTTCTAAGGTCGGAATTAATGAGACAATACTAATCTTTGACGTTTTTTCTTATTTATATCCAAGGTTTTTGAGAGGTTATACAAAGAAATCCTTGATATTTTGGTATTTTAATCAACAATTTTCAAGACAATGTTTTTCCAATATTTCTTTGTTTCCATTTCGATAAAGATCATTGAATAAAGGATGGATATCAAATGCAAAAATATAAAATAAGATTTTTTTTATAACTAGCATTATGGAACATGAACTCGGTTTACGAAATAATAACAATTCCGAGTTTGCTAATCATTTAATACACACAGTCCATTGCTTCAACAACAAAAAAAATTAAAATAATCTGTGCGTCTCGGAAACCTTAGAAATAAACGAAAAAAATTAGATCAATAATTAATTTGGTTAACAAAATAATAGCAACCTTTAAAGCAACTTTATTGACAATGTTTCCTTGTTATGTTATGTTGACTCCTCTCACCGTTCTCCCCCCACCCCCCTTCCTAAAATCATCACTCGCACAAAAATTGACAAATGTACATGTGAAATTTAACACTTTAAAACACAATGAAATAAGAGATTAAACCTCCGAAGTCCGCATTTCTACCGATTTATAACATATTTCTCTTGAACGCTTTCAGTTTTTAAGGTCCTAAAAAAATATATGTAATTTTTTAAGATAAAATTTATACATTTGTAGAGTCGAAATGGTAATTACATTACATGAAATTCCCTCGATAGAAAAAAAATCGCGAAGTCCGAAAATTATTAAAAACACATTTTGTTCTGTTATAGGTATTAAATAAAAAAACGAGCTTGCTTTAGACCACACGACTGAAATAAAACTACACAAAAGAGAGAAAGAAAATGTGCGCGCGCACTGCTCTCGCTTGCTCCTACAGAGATACAGACAATAGGCTTGCACTGTGTCGATATACGAAACGTAACTGGCTATGAGAGGAAGAGAGAAAGAAAACGTGTGCTCGCACTTCTCTCTCTTGCCCCTACAATAATACGAAACGTAACTCTCTCTCTTTCTATCTTCACTAACTTATAACTCCCTCTCAACTTTCGTTCGCCTCGCCCGATCACACTTTCCGTAACGCTCTCGTCACGCATTCATCAGCTTACTCCCCAAGTCAAGCGCACGTAAAGAAGTTTTACTTCAAAAATCACAGTGTGTATCTTTCAGTGCAATTTAAGCATTTGTCTAGAGATTTTTGCTCTATTTTAAGCGTGTCGTGTATTATTAAATATTTTCACTATTTTCGCTTAATTACAATTTTTTTTTAATATTAGCGTGTTACTCCTCTCGTATTTGAATATTTCCCTTTCTTATTATTTTTGAACCTCTTCCTATCTAATTCTGCTAACTGCCAATGATAAATTCCTTCCACACATCAACTCCGATGCAAAGCCAAGAGTCTCGAAGGTACCTGCTATCTCCATCTGACGTTTGAGACATTTGGAAATAATGTAACTAAAGGTTCCACGACTTGAAAGTGCAGTGACTAAGCAGAGTGCACATTTTGATATAACAGACGAGATTACCTGTATTGTGAAGCAATAATTGCCTCACTTGATTGCAGACTTTGAAATGTATCGGGCTAATGAACGAGACTCGTACAATAGGTTAAAGATAGTCAAGCTTGATGCACAGTGCGAGTGTTTCTCAATTCATGCATATTCAAGACTTTACCGGTTAAGTCATTAGTCATTATGTTCTTATCTGTTGGTTATACGTTGTACTGCACTAATATCGCATATTAGGTAGGTACTAATCAATCGTATCATTCGGTGCCCAAATAAAATGACTTGTTAATACCCCTATTTATAAAGCTGTCAAGCAATAGAGTGAACATATTTTTAGATAGATTTCGACATATTGTTGTTGAGTACCTATTATTATCTACTATTTGAATGAAAGTACAATTTATTACCAATCCAACTATTGAAACATAACCGACCTGCTCTTTCTGCTAAGGTATTGTTACTCCATTTCCTTCTGTTTCCAACAAAACAATGAAACTAAATGCCATTGTTTTGTACCTTTGTATTGCTAATAATCTTTTTGTTTGTTTTATAGGTCATGAAGATGTCGGCAAGAGACGAATCCAAAGTGCAGCATCTTCGGTGCAACCACGCCTTGTGAATAGATCATCTAAGACGATATTTCTCTATTTCCACGGGTTGCAGAGAGATCTTCTCATGAAGTGAAATCCGTGAACAAGTGTTCAAATTCAAATGTCTTAATTGCCGCAAATAGACGTGAAAAAGACACGACGAATTTTGCAAAGACAGTCTAAATACAACAAAAAACAGCAAAAGAATTCTCATTAGCGTTCTACAATATCATAAAAGAAACTGTATTTTCTCTATGAATGATGATTTTCTCTTAGTAATATTCTAATTTTAACGTTAAATAAGTGAAAGTGCAAGGCATTAGTGCATAGCTAAGTGCGACAGTAGAAACATTTGATTATCTCAGTGTTAGAATCCTATTTCATTCTTTTAGTTTGGTGTTCATCGATCGAGCTTCACCATGTTAGGAGTCTTCAAACGACGATGGAAGCCCAAAAGGTTAGTGTTGATTTATTGTAATCCCATGCACTAACTTGTATCAATCGATCATTCATCCCTCATAACTCATAACTCCTGGCATCCGAAGATCGGTCGTTTCATTTCGCACTTCTGTTGGGCCAGACGTGACGTGATGGAATGACGGGTATACTCTCGAAGCAATTCATTATAGTATTTTATATCCGAAGGTTATGATACGGATACGTAATATAAGTGTACTGATATCCTGAAATATAAACCTAATTATATTTCTTTGTTCAGTAGATACGTATTATTATTATTATATACAATTTGTAGTCGATTTAGGGAAAAAAAACTGTAAACCTACATAATAATAATAATATTTGGATGACTTATATAGCGCCGTTTTTGTGAAAGATCACCTCAAGGGCGCAGTACAAATTTATAATACGTTTATACAATCTTATTTCTAACTATAAAGTAGACAAATCACTACAACAACTTATGGCTAAAAATTGCATCCACCGGTTCATCGATCACCGATACGAAACTTTATGTGCAATGATTTGACCAATGAACGCGATTCTGCTGTAAAAATGCACTGTACAGGCAGAAAATATATGTATATACAAGACCATACTTACCTGGTGATGGTTATCCAATAAATGTTCCCAACAATTGAAATCAACAACGATTATACATATTTTGAAATAAAACAAATGCTTTGTTAATAACTAGACTGACTTGAGTGTTGTGTTAAAATAGAAGTCGAAACTAGCGCCATGGCGGGCAAAATGAAAATAGTGTTTTGAGTTTAAGTTTTTTTTTACGTTAACATAATTATTATTGTAAGCCACATTTTTTCTGCTTCTCACGAACAAACAATGTTATTATGATTAAATTGGTAGTTAGGTATGTAGGTTACCTACTCTTTCTTATAGTTAATTAGATGCACCTACACCGGTTTTGCTTTAGGCAATTAATATTATACTTATAGATATTGCCAAGATAGGTAGGTATAAAGGTACATATTATTCTACTCGTTTAAAAAACCCAATCCCGATAAAGCATAAAACATGAGATATACTATAAACCCTAAACACGCGCAGGTTGCCTTTGTAAACCCCTGCTGATTTATGTAACCTTTTTAATATCGTACGTGCGCTCTTTTGTAACTTGAAACCATTTTTTGTGACACAGTGACATACTCGAACCAGTCCGCCCGGAATGTCAAGGATTGGATCATTTTAGTTCGCAACACACTCGAAAGGGCAGACATTTAGTTTTTAGACCACATCCGCAACTTTAACAAAACTGATGACAGCAAAATCCGACCATATGCATAAAACCGGTAATGCGCGTTTTTGTATCGCGACAAAATATCCCCGACAAAATATCCTTCGACAAAATATCTTACGGACAAAACACCCACCAACAAAATGTCTACTAAAACTTAACCTAACCCAACCTTACCTAACCTAGATACGTTTTTAGATTTTCACTGCCAAAAGTATTTTCATTGATTGTTTTGGGGGTGTTATGCCGTGTTGTGCTACCTCCTTCTTTAGCCAACGTTTCGGACTGCGTTACAGTGTCCTTTATCAGGGCAGATGTGGCAGATCTGCCCTGATGATAGACACTGTAACGCTGTCCGAAAAGTTGGCTAAAGAAGGAGGTAGCGCAACACGGTATTACACCCCTCAAAAAATAACGAAAATTACCTAACCTCACCTTACAAAAAATGGGACCAAAATAATATAGATATCCTATAAAGCCAATAAATTATTGTTAAAAAACAGTAAAATGGGACAAAAATAAAACAGATAACAATAATACAGATAATAAATTATTGTTAAATAGTGAAATGGGACAAAAATAATACAGATAATAAATTATTGTTCAAAAATAGTAAAATGGGACAAAAATAATACAGATAACAATAATTTATTGTCTTTAGAGGATGTCTGTATTATTTTTGCCCCATTTTTTGTTAGGTTAGGTTAGATTAGGTTGCAGTAGATTTTTTTTTGGGGATGTTTTGTCCTTAGGATATTTAGTCGGAGGATATTTTGTCGTAGGATATTTTGTCGGGGATATTTTGTCGCGGGATGAAAACGCGCGGTACCACCGATGCAGCAAAATCCGACCATATGCAGCAAACCAACTATTCTAAACCGCAAACACATGGCATTATTTGAAGTGCAGTTCATTTTGCAACCATTTGTATTTCTTCACACCAGCTTGTAAAAAAAAAACTGTTGACATAATAGTAACATAAATGCGGAGGAATTCAGATAAGACTCTAACAGAACATGTTTTTCGCAGGTTGTCATTTCTATGCATAACACCGGTTTTGTTTCGCTTTTTAAATATATTTAATGTATGCAAACCGCGTGTAAACAAACATCCACGCTTTCCTTCGTCACCACGTTTTACGGTAGCGTGTGTATTTTTATGTTTGTATTTTTTTACAAATTATTTTAAAAGCTTTTTTAATCTCCGAGGAGAGAGAATAATATAAGCAAGTAAACAATCGTACACCTTTATCACGTTGTCATAACATATTAATTTCTTCTACCAACAAAGGTAAAGAGGGGCTTATACTTTAGCTTAATCCAGTCCCACCTAAATTATTTAATAGAATTATGGGGATACACATACATTACGTACCTTAACGACATACAAATGATAGAGAACAAAGATATTAAAAAACTCTTCAATTATTACACTCCCACAAAAAAACTATACCAGGAAATGAACCTTCTGAAAATAAGAACATTGTACGAATTTAACATATAATATAATAATATGCTTTTAATCTAAAAATACAAAATGGAGTAATGCACACAGACACAACAAAAACGTCACAAGTACACGAGCATTATACCAGAAGACAAATCTTACACAAATACTGCCAAGACTGAAAGTGGCAAGAGAAGCATTGACCACGAGGGCGTACACATATATAATCTCCTTCCAGATAACCTAAAAATGGAGAAGAATATAAGTTAAAAAAAATCATTTAAATTTAAGTTGTTATAACAAAATTAAAAATATTACTACCATACTATGCACTATTTTATATATACTATAACTATAATAAACCTAATATACTCTGTACTTAAGTTAAGAAAGCGAAATATTATATTTCTTTTAACTCAATAAATAAATAAATGTAGGTTTTTTTTTTCAACTCTTTCGGTGAATTTTCTTTTCATAATATTTTACGGTAGGCATGTATGTTTTTTTCTCTCAAATGATTGTATGTATGTTAAACAATCGCATACCTATATCACGTTGTCATAATACATTTTTCTCACAAAGGTAAATTTAATATTTGCTTTCAGTGAAATTCCTTTCCACAAAAGCAATTCTGATAAACAAATGTGGATGTTTTATCTTTGTAATGGAATAATCTAAAACAACCTTTGCGTAAAGATAATACAGAAGGAAAACACTTTGGTGTAAAGTGTAAATAAGAAAAGCTGAGGCACGTATTCTGTTCACGTGCGCAACATTTAAGTGCAATTTGTATAAACGCTACGTCGACTCCATTGCCAGAAAATTTTCTGAAAAATCTTTCTCACGTAGTGGAGTTTCGTTTATTTTCTTCGCTTTCAATAGAATTTTCTTGATCTTCTTCGTTAGAGAACCTACGAAATTAATACATGTAAGTGATGTAAGTATCTACCTACCAGTGGGATTATGTCGTGGGATAATGTCGTATTTATCAATGATGTTGTGGTAGCTGAAAATGATTTATTTTTATTTTTAAATTACACCTTTTTGTATGAAGATCTTTCAGTATGTGGATGCGGCGCATCCCTTGACTGAAATAATGCTGAAGATCTTCATACAAAAAGTTGAAATTTAAAAAATAAATAAAACTCATTTTCAGCTAAAACAATGTCAGTAAGTCATATTTTTCAATCTTAGCGCTCTTGCTCACTGAAAACTCACGGACCGCCACTACTTCCTACATTTATTAATACTTGGAGTTGATGGATGAATTTGCGTATCTGGGTAGTATGTTAACTAGAGATGGGAAGGCTGATAGAGATATTGAAATAAGGTTAAATGCAGGTAACTCTATTAATGGAGGATTGAATGCCATTGGCGCTAATAAAAACTGTCAAAAGAAGCGAAGCTAGCAGTCCACAATGAAGTGCCGGTACCTACTCTGATGTATGGCTGTGAGGCATGGAACTGGCAGAGGAAGGGTGAATGTAGATTGAATGCTGTTGAAATGAGATCTCTGAGGCATATATGTGATAAAACCATGTATGGTCGTGTGAGAAATGTGGAGATCCGCAAATAATGCAAGGCTAATGTAAGCGTACTCAGATGGTTTGGGCATGTAAGGAGTGTAAAAAATATATATGACGCAAATATGAATGGCAGAAGAAGTCAGGAAAACATGGCACAGTCAAGTGAATCAGATACTTTAGTAGGGCCATGTCAAGAGT
This sequence comes from Limnephilus lunatus, assembly GCA_917563855.2. Lineage (NCBI taxonomy): Eukaryota > Metazoa > Arthropoda > Insecta > Trichoptera > Limnephilidae > Limnephilus > Limnephilus lunatus. Next base: position 67,027,985 of record OU830598.1, on the reverse strand, counting down.
CAGAATAATAGAAAAGTGTGTATGAGATGATATATGAATGTGAATGAAAGAGAGTGTACCAAGACCGAGTTGTTGGCGGTCCGTCCTCTCTGCCAAACCTTGCGGAGAAACAGCGTGATGGTTAGTTAATTAGTACCTACCTTTCTCGATTCAACACTAAATTTTTGAGTGTTGAAATGTACATTTTAGGCATTGTATCTTGGAGTTTTATTTTGTGTCTAGTCCTGGATTTAATTAAAATTGAACATGAAAATTACGCTCTCATAAACGGAGCGAGTGATTGTTTTTATTTGTCAAACAGATATTCGCTGATACGAACTTTTATGATGGCGTTTGTAGATTGTGGATGGCGTCTGATAACAATAAAGTTTATCGTAGCAAAGTGTAGTAGATATGCAGATAGGTACCTACCTGTGTATATCATTTATCATTCATTGTTAAATTTTCTTATTAGTTAGATAAACAATACAATTATTCTTATCAACGAACATTTATCTTGTACGGTTTGGGGATAACCTACAATAAAAATCTAATATTTGATATTATAAAAGCATTCTATAGTTAGAAATAGACTGATATTATGCACAATGTAGGTATAATTTTTTCACTTTGATCTTTCGTTTTCCAGTAAATTGTGTCCGAAGATGTACACTTTCGGTAAAATTTGAAAGAAATCGTATTCTTGGTGCTAGGGGCTATAAAATGCGCCGAATCGTAGATTGGACTTCAAAAGTTACTGAAATCGTAGATTGGACTTCAAAAGTTACTGAAATATAGTTACCGAAAAAATGAAATCAAAAAAAAAAGATTTTGGTTTTTTTATGAGGACACCGTGTATAAGTAGGTACTTATTTCAGTTACATGTTTATACGTAGTAAATAGATGCTTGTAGAGATACCTATTTATTTCTTACAATGTTATCTTTTCATAATTTTTATAGGGAATAATAGATAGTATACACCTATCTATAATTTTTCGACAACGTTTTAAAGACCTTTTTCCCACATGATCAGACAAAAGATATAGGTACCTATTCTTATGAAATAAGTAATCGTCGTCGTACTATGCTCGTTTCTATAAATATTACAAGGCAAAACATTATTTGGAAAAGGATTTAATAACAACTCACCAGGTTTTAAAATTACCAAGGCATATTTTAACACTAGAACACATTATTGTGGAGCTTCTTGTAAGATTACAAAATTAAAAATCGACGTGAAGACGTGAAGTGAACAAAATCACATGTTAAAATTCCTGCCCTAGATAGTACTGTGCTATTTTCATATCGACTCAATTTTACATTTCGTCTCCGCAAGCAATAACAATAAATTGTATCGCTAGTTAGTTTCAACATGTCTCCAACCCTCTCAAAGGAAGTAAAAATACAATTTGGATTTGGGAAGATCTAATCCCCAAATGGTTACAGAAGTCTTCACTGATTTACCGATCTTTCTGACAGAAAAAATAATACGCTGAAATGTGTTGCCAGATGGGAAAAAATTCGAAGATATATTTTTTATTTTACGGTGCTCCAGATTTCATGTCCGGGTTGAATCTTTCCCAAATGAAAGACTAAACCCTTCCACACACTTTTCCACAAATGAATATCTAGTAAATTAACGCAATGTAATTGCACTATATAAGAATAAAACAATACAAGAACAATACGTCAATCCACCAGAAACATAATGGGAAAATATTTCACCGACTCCAGATATTTTCATATCAGAGGGTTCGGCTCTGATGAAATCCTAACTGGTCCGATAAATCCTACTGATCCCTCAATATAAATATTTAAAAAATCTTTCGTAATCCTACATGTATTTAAAATGACCGACTTTTGCATTTTTATGTACAAATTTTTTGACAAATCTAATACGCCTAAATTTTGAATGAGAGAGCTAGGTATAATGCCAGTAGCCGAAATAACAAATGGTAATATTTTTATAGTCTGAGAATGCCAAATTCTTTTAATTTCATTTCCTAAATCTGTATATTTTCTTATTTTTTCAGAAACAGTTTTCTGAATATTACAAGAATTTGGTATAGCGACATCAATGATATAAGTTATTTTCTTAATTTTGTCATGTAAAACTATATCGGGTCTATTATGACTAATTGTTCTGTCTGTCAGAATAGTTTTATCATAATAAATTTTATAAAATTCATTTTCTAAAAATGAATTTGGTTCATATTCATAATATGGTACATTACGACAGTCAATCAAGTTATGTTTAATTACCAAACTTTGGTGAATTATTTTTAAAACTTGATTGTGCCTAAATGTATACTCGGACGGCGCTAATACAGAACATCCCGATATAATATGTTCTATAGTTTCCGGAAAAGCCAAACATTTTCTACATAAATAATCAATTTGATTTGCATCTTTGATGATATGCTTCCTATAATTTTTAGTATTAATGACTCTATCTTGTATGGCAAGCATAAAGCCTTCTATTTCTGCGCTCAACTCTCCAATACTCAACCATTTGTTTGACGAAAATTTGTCAACATATGTTTGGTTGAGATAATTGAAGTGTTTTGCGTGAAGAATTTTATTTGACCAGGAATCTAATAATTCCTGGTTGGTATTTATAAGAATGCTGGCATTCTCGTCGTATAAATTTAATGGTGAAATATTTCTATCTGCCTTGCATAATATTTTGTGCATTTCTGAACTATCAGCTTTCCTATGGAAAAAATTTCTTAGCATTTCTACCTGATTATGTTTTAAAGATGTTATTTTGACTATACCTCTACCTCCTAAATTTCTGGGTAAATTAATACGTTCTATAGCTGAGTTTGGATGATGGCAATGAAATTTAGTTAATGTAGTTCTAATTAATCGTTCTAAGCTATCTAAATCTGTATAATTTGAGCACAACGTACTCGTGCAACAATTCCGAACATTGTAAAGAAGATGAGAAGAACATACAACTTAAATTAAAATGTGAATATTATAAAAATAACAAAATTATAATGTCATCTGTAAACATTTAACTACTTATGTAATATGTGTATGTTCAATATGACTTTCCCATTCAGTTTTAACAATAATAATGTTTTATTCCTTGATGTGGGGAGGATACTACAATCCCACACGTCCCATATAGTTACACTTATTTACACATTCAATTTTAAGCAAAGAAACAAATAGGAAAGAAAAAAAGTTTAAATATGAAAATTGTATTAATAACCATAGGGCGTGGTCTTGAGTGAGCTTTGTTTAAATTTTATTAAAAAATTATCTGCCTATATAAGTCACAAAAAATGATCAGTTTTATCAATATTCAGTAAAATATAATCCACACCATGTTTCTGTTGTGCTTTTAAGTAATATCAAATCATATTAATTCCGTGCCTATCTATTTATATTCCTAAAATATTACTCTGCGTGAATTCTAGAACATCGTTTTGGTCCACACATGGTGGATTTTTATTTTAATCTTTCGAATTATTAATAATAAAACTCCCGCCCACTATACCCATATGATATCTTATGTTTGTTTAATAGCTGTTATTGCATTAATATCGAGCCATGTTGATATGAAACAGAGGTTCGCACTTATATTCATTAGGCGGTTAATTTATAGGACATTAAGAGTGTATAAGCAGAGAAACCAGAAATATGTCATTTTTAAATCAGTGGTTAGACGTATTGACTCTTTTCCACAAAAAACTATAAAAGGATTTCAAAAGATTGTTCTTTTATCTAGTAAACGTATCTTTTAGATTTTGAGAAAAAATGTTTATTTTTAGAATAATAAGGTTATATACCATAGGTCGTTCGCAGATTTGTTCAATTTTCAAAAAAGTACATTTATTATACAACACCCATTTCAAATCATATAATCATGCAGTAAAATAAATCAATACATTAGCTGGTAAACCTATTTTTCAGAATTTTAATTTTAGTTTAAATAAAATTATTAAAAAATATATACGGACATGTGTTTCTTGACGAAAATTGGTCGGTTTGTGCATTTATTTGTGCACTTACAAACAAATATATTTCTGATTTTTTTACATACTTATTTTGCTAAGACGTTATTGACAAATCATAAATAATTTGATCGTAAAATAATTTCAGGAAGTATTTAATTTTAAATAATTTTGAACATCGCATTTCACCATTTTTATCGCAGCCCGTAAACACAAATTTCAGATTTCATTACGGGCCCAAACGCGGCCAGGAGAGCACGTCTTCGCGACGCTTTGAATAATAATATTTGGAAATGAAATTTGAAAACGAAATTTGAAATAAACACGAATTCCTTGATTCACGTTTGTTAAATCTACAGGGTTGCCCGAATGCAATTTTTCATGTTCATTGAATATTTTTATGCAAAAATTTTTATAATTTCGAATATTTTTTTTATTTTAAATTATTCTTGTGTGAATACCGCACAAGAGTCCCAACTGCTCCAAAATATTTTTTGGGGTAAATCTTTTTTACGCACGCTCGACACTTGAGGGTAAACTGGTGAATGGGTTACGAAAAGTGGTGATTGTTACGAAAAATGACATGCGAACGGTAATCAATGCGAACGGTGATCGATTGCTCGGCGGGTCGGGCCTTTACGCACGCTTGTTTTTCGTGTTATTGTTATATTGTTAATGGACTATTTGTCCATAAATAAATAAATAAATTATAAACAGCGGGTACCCGGCATGCGTTTCAAGGGCACTGTAACCTCGCGGTCAACTAAACTGTTATGGTTCCATCACAAGTCACGGGAATTATAATGCAAGCGCCTGCACTATATAACATTATATACAGCGGGTACCCGGCATGCGTTGAAAGGCCACTCAAAGAAAGAAAGGGTTTGTGCGCTTTAATTCTGTTTGTTGAAGTGCTTATTATTAATTATGCACACAAATAAATATTGTAAAATGCGACATTTTTTACAATCCAACTGAATACTACTCTTTTTTTTCATGAATACCGCACAAGAGTCCCAACTGTTCTCGTCTAGAGCCAGTGGGACTATTGCATCCCCAATTTGGGGTATGTTGTAAGACTGAAGGTAGTGGGGAGGGGAAGGATATAGGGAAGAGGAAGGTGGGGAAGTATCTGGCTATTCAGATCTGGCCAATAAACACGGCTAAAGCCATTTCAAGCAACGTTTCAATTCTTAATGGTGGTCTTACACCAGGGCGATACTGAGAGTATCTTCCACTCTAATGGCCGTAAAATACAATTAAAAAACAAAAAACCAAAATATTAAAAAGAATATAACAAAAAATTGTTTATTCATGTAGGTATCTACTTAATACCTACTGTGTTTACGCATTTCACTTGAATCTATTTATATTTATGCACTTCGATATACAAATTACAAATAACTACTACTAATTAAAATTCTGGAAGCGAGAATAGTAATATAAAGTAGTAATAGTAGCGGGCAGCCCTAGCTCGCGTGAACAAAACCCTCAAAACTCGGATTGCCGCGGAACGGAATTTAGTTCTGAAAACGCCGGCTCGCGAGCCCTGATGTGTTAGCGCTAGTGTCGGAATCGAAGTTGTCATGTGCTGGTTATTCACTCTTAACATTCAATCGAATAAGTCAGCACCATTGAAAAAATATACAGCTCGAAAGGTATTTGATAAAATATTCACTTCGAAAGACGAAAAGGATTAATGTAAGGGATATTGAAATAAAATGCTTATTTGGGTACAATCAATTTGCAGTACGACACGTTTTATAGCAGTCCAATGATAGTAATACAGTATAATAAACTTTAACAATAACTTTATGGATTCACTGATAAACAGGTTACATCCGTGTCGGTCCTCCCAAAGTAAGAAGGCTTCGCATCCGAGCTCAAAAAGAAGAAGATTGAAAGATATGAAATTACGAATGTTAGAGGAGCACGCTAATATTTGAAGCGATAAAATCGATGCAAAAATTGCGAAAATGTTTAATAAAACACGACTCGTTTAGATAGAACAAAATTCTCGTGGATCATTTAAAGAACCACTGTGAATTTTTTTACAACTATAACTTATAAAATAATTGAAATATCCCCAACGAAATAGCCTCCGTCAAAATATCCTACGGTCAAAACATCCCTCAACAAAATATCTACTAAAACTTAACCCAACCTAATCTAACAAAAAAATGGGACAAAAATAATACATACATTCTGTAAGTATTTTCGTTATTAATGGTTTAACTAATTTCTGTCCACAATGTTATTTGGGTAGGTATGACTACCTAACTTGTAAAATATATATTTCTTAAATAATCTGCAGGTTCCCGCACACGTTTTGTCTCTGCTTGTACTGGAACTGCATTCAGTATTTGTTTCATCATAAATAAATATACGTCAATTACTGATAAATGTGCTGTTCGGAAGTTGACTAATTAAAAATGATAACAAAGAAATAAAGGGGAATTTACGCATTAAATTAAAACAATGTTCAATTATAATAATAATATTATTCATAATGTCACCTAGTCATTCAAATTTATGTCGTTTTACCGTAAAATCGAACATACGAGAAGTTGGGAAGTTGGTAGGTAATGTGAAAATAATTGTCTTTGAAAGATTTATTTTTGTCTTATTTAAAATATTCGCGTGCAGAATCGTACACGATCTTGGCACCTTAATGAGATTTTTTTCTATATTATTAGATACAGTCGCTAACATCTGCCATATAACATGCACACGTTCTATAATATGTTTTTTTTATGTTCCAAGCGCCATGCGATGTGACTTTTAAGAGTAAGCCACAAGCAAAAATGTATAATAATAATAATAATAATAATTGGATAATTTATATAGCGCCGTTTTTGTGAAAAATCACCTCAAGGGCGCTGTTAATATTCTTAGTGTGCCTAATGTCGCCACCAATATAGGTAAAAGGCATAAAAATCGCTTGTCAAATGTAGTCCAGAGGTCACGATTTCATGCGCGAAAGTGGTTTTTATTCATTTTGTGAATAAGTTTACAAGAAAGAAAAAAAGTTAATCAATGGAAACTGCCACAGATAATTTTAGCCATAAAATTATAATTTTAAAAAGTTGTTAATATATTTCCAATGAAAAGCATATTTTTTAGTGGTTTCTGCTTAAATTTTTTATAAAGTAATTAAGAATTTTATTTTAATTCTGCTCAACGGAAACGGTAAAAAAGCTTCAATTTATCCAAATCATATTTTTTTTTGTATTTATAATGTAAACCGATTCGTAGTAAAGATTAAACGCAAAAGGTGATTTAGCATGAATCTTCGCCTTTAACCCAGTTGCAAATTCCATCAATTATTATTTTTAAATTTATGTTAAAAACATAGACCGATTACAGAAGAAGTGAAGGCCACAATATCAACGTTATGCATTAAACCTGCCATTGTTACCTACACAAGAAAATAGTCATAAACTGCTGAAAAATTATTGCTTAACAAATTGTTTGTGTTGACATTTCTATCGATATCATTCGATAATAATTAATATTTCCCTGTGTTGGCTGCAAGGAGGAATACAGATATTTATTGATATGTCGAACAACAACTTTATTCTGAAGAGAAGTTCGAGTGGGTGGCGTTTGTGTGCATATCAGCACCATTGTTGCCAGATGCTTGGTTTTTTACCATGTTTAAGGTTTTTTTTGGGTCATTTATACGTCCATTGTTTCTTTTTTTCTCGAAATTATCGAAATTTACATTTTTGTTAGTAAGCTTAATGAGTAAGATTAAGAAAGGGACCCTCATATGGTTTGGGCATGTAGAGCGATTGTATGAAGAGAGTAGTGTAAGAAGAATATATGACACAAATGTGAATGGCAGAAGAAGTCGGGGACGACCGAGGAAGACATGGCACGATCATGTGAATCAGATACTTGAGACGGGTCATGTCAAGAGAATAATAGAAGAGTATGTATGAGACGATGTATGAATGTGGATGAGGCAAAGAGTGTGTACAAGACCGAGTTGTTTGGCGGTCCGTCCTCTCTGCCTAACGGCGTGAAACGACTAGTTAGTTATTTTAAATTCTAGATTTGAATATAAAGTTTTTTCTTCCTAACGCCGCCTTTTAAATCATATTTCTAACCATGCCAGTAAGGGAGGTACAACGATTTATATGAGACCTATATGAGCTAGGAAAAATTTGATCCTCTGAGATTATACGGGTTAAATTCAATAAAAATCTTACGATAAAAAAACCCTGAAAATAGTTTTTTTGTTGTTGTATATTCGATAATATTATTATTTAATTGATAAAAACAGTTTATTTATAAACACGTTCTGATATGTAATAATAATAATTACATACCACAAATTGTTTATAAATAAACTGTTTTTATAAATTAAATAATAATATTATTGTATTAGATTTGTCAAAAAATTTGTACATAAAAATGCAAAAGTCGGTCATTTTAAATACATGTAGGATTACGAAAGATTTTTTAAATATTTATATTGAGGGATCAGTAGGATTTATCGGACCAGTTAGGATTTCATCAGAGCCGAACCCTCTGATATGAAAATATCTGGAGTCGGTGAAATATTTTCCCATTATGTTTCTGGTGGATTGACGTATTGTTCTTGTATTGTTTTATTCTTATATAGTGCAATTACATTGCGTTAATTTACTAGATATTCATTTGTGGAAAAGTGTGTGGAAGGGTTTAGTCTTTCATTTGGGAAAGATTCAACCCGGACATGAAATCTGGAGCACCGTAAAAATTATAATACATATAAAATAAATTAAAATGGAGTTCTACAAATTAAATTAATAACAATAAATATATATTTAAAAAAATTTATTTTTGAGATATGGCATCGTGGATCAGCAGCTTTGCAAGACGCAGTAATGAAGGGGAAATGATACCTGTTAGACACGCAATAACCCATCTGTGGTTTATGAGCCAATCCACATCGGGAGCAGGTTTCCTCTTTGGTGACCATTATGAATGATTTACCTTTGAGGAGCTCATGTCTCCGTCCTAGGAAGTTGCGACTTGCTTCGTCACGTAATAAAAGCAGCGTTGTCGTGTGATACTTATTAGATATTCTTGATATACAATATACTAGATGGGTACTCGATACAGTGACATTTACAAGCTCCATTTATTGTATTGGTATTCAACCCCAATGGCACTTTATTATTTGACGCAGATAATTATTTTTTAACCGAGAGGTTGTATTAAGTTGCAAATATATATTATTTAATGATAATGGAACTAACCGACGTAATAATGATGAAAAAAAGAGTTGAAAAAAGTAACTACGAGTAAAAAGTCGCAATTTTATAAAATTTAAAATATATTTTATTTTTAAGTAAATCTTTGATAATCTATTTTGGCCTCTGGGTGGGTGCTTTTCTTTCTTAAAAATACCTAACCTAACAAACATTTTATTACCAATATCAACCAAACCAAATATAATTACATAATATACAATGCTACCAATGTAAGTAAATGGAAAACAGGCGACATCAAAATATTTTAACCTTCTCCTACAATTTGTTTGATATTGAAATATGGCAAATACGATCAAGTAACGTGGGCCTCTGAGTTTCCTTCATCCTACTACTTGGGTATCTTCGAAGCCTACGCTCACTCCTTCTTCTCCTCAAAAAGACCCTCCACATAGAATTATACGCCCTGAGGGGCCTTATTTTCCTCAAGTTCTCCTCAGTGGAGTTAATTTAAAACATGGCGAAATGACGTTGTAATCTGTAATAATTAAATCGTGGTTCATATTTTTTAATGATGTGTTTTCGTTGATATATAACACATTTTGAACTTTTTCTGACTTCTCGTTTAATATCGAATTCCGACGTCGATAATCTCGAGCACTTTAATTTTTTTTTAAATGTTTTGTTTTGTTTCGGTGTGACGAGTGACAAATGTGTTACTATGTATATCTTTTTTACAGTTTTACCATTCCATCAGATGACATTTTTTTTATTGTAATATCCAATCTAATGCATTCTTAATCGTTGGCTATATTATAATTTATCATTATAGACCGTACCTGCCACTGACGGGGCGCTCTGTACAGTGGCCGACGCAGCGTTCCTTCCTAAAATAATTTTCCTGGAAAAGCGAATAAGTCTTTGAGATGCCGCATGCCGGCCAAATATTCGGGAGCGGCGTCAACCGCTGTGATATTATTAGTGTACAGTACCTATTATAGTAGTTGATAGTAGATTCAATACAGTCGTACTTCTGTGCTTTATTGTATCGATTTATGCCCCAAATTAGTATAGTAGATGGTAGATGCAATTATACAGTCACACCATCTTGTGCTTTCTTGTACTGATTTGTCTCCGAAAGTAGTATACATATGATTTGTCCCGTTGTGGGTTTGTTTTTAAACAAATCTAACATTATATCGCGAAGTTGATGAATTTTTAACACTTTTAACAGATCTTCACGAGATTTCGTAAAAACACCTCAACCCCCTTATCCCAAACCTTAAAGTAGAATTCGGATACTTCTTGATAAAATCAGTGGCAAAGTGCAATGGAAACATGTTTTATTATTTTTCCATGAAAAAATATCATCGTATGGTTTTAGATTCAAATATGCTCAGGAATCACTGATTAAAATCCTTCGGGTATGTGCTGTTACATCCTGTGTAGTAGAAACTATACAGTCCTACTTGTGTTTTATTGTACCGATTTGTGTCGGAAAGTAGTACGTCGGTATTTTTCGCTTACCGTCTTACTCATAATCGCAGAATAAGAATAACACGATAATAAGAATCGATTAGGTGAAATTTTAGTACAAATTTCAACTAACCCGTTCGTATTATCCTAGTATTATCTTATTCTGCGATTGCAAGGCGGATTGTAGATACGATGCAGACATACTTTTGTTTAAATGTGTCTAATATTAATAATTTGTTTGTTTCTAAATGCATTAAGATACGTACGAATGTGGCGAGCAGTTAACATAAATACTATGTTGACTTTAATAATAACAAACATTTTGTCGTGGAACGGAGCTCTGCAATTATTGTTATAATAATATTGATAAGGAAGATACTATATATATTTCCCCTGACATTGAAGCTCGTATCATGAAGTTCAATGATATGTTTCGTTTAGTAAGATTGTTCATCTTGCATTTTCAACATTAGGTATTATGATAAATAGACTTACCTAATATTATAAATTACAATCTGAAAATTTGTACCAATTCAGAAAATTTGTTGTTATTTAAAATACAGATTTATAAAATATAACGTTTTTCAAATTTGCATAACGTAGGTATGTTATTATTTTTTTATCATTCAAATTGAGATTTCGTATCTCCCCACTGATGACATATTGACCTAAAAATGGCTGCATTAAAATTGCTCAGGTCAGAAAAACAGATTTTCCTTTTTACTTATTTAAAATTGTGGGAACTAAACACAAATCGTTTAACAATAAAATCCATCATGTACAACTTAAGAAAAAGGAAGACATCGTAATAACAAAATAACTGACGGGCTTGATGATGTCTTAAAAATAAATCAAGATTTTTTAAATAGTTGAATATTCTTACGTACACGTACAGTCTTCCATCTGGAAGCATGTTGATCTCTTTTGGCAGATATTGTACTAGGTTCTCATTTATTAATGTCACATCAAACTCCTCATTTGTCACACATGTGTCAGCCTAAATAGTTCTGTTGGTACAGATACAGAGTTCAGTTCTGTAAACACCAGGCGCATACAAAGACTTGAGGAGGAAATTATATATAAGTGATTAACGTCTAAGGAGTCTTATTATGACTTCTGGAAATATCCGGGGTAATTTTAAACACATCTCGTTGTTTGGATCCCTTCACAAGCAAATCATTTCTGATTTCTATTTTGGTTGTTGCGGTTGAATGAGTTTATTCAGATTGCGTTTTATATTCGCATTAAGTCAAGAGTAGTTGGTTAAACTAACCATCACAACATTTCTTCACAGGGGTAGGCAAATGCGACGGACCTTCCAACAACTCGGTCTTTGCACACACTCTTAGCCTCATTCCTTTTGTATTAGTGCTCTCCAACCCTTTTCACCTACGACACAACGATGTTATTTCAATAATTATTCTGCGACACACGTAAGTACTTACTAGAAGCACGTAGGTATTTACTTTTATGAACATTTAAATTCGTCGAAGTTCTTGGTTAAGGCCCTTCAAGCACGACCTAACCTATATAATTATTAGTCCTTGTATATTTAATATTCTCCCAAAAGATATTCCATTGACAAATAAATTATCAATTTATATAAAAGAATTAAAATTATGGCTGAATGATTCAGATGTTTGAACACTTTTCCTATAAACTCTTCCTGTAAAACCTTCAATTACAATTCTCACTAACAAAACTAACATTATGTATTTATTTGAAACTGTATATAAAAAAAATTACTATAATAATTTTTGTTTTTCAATCATTAATTTTCTTTGTTTCATTTTTTCACAATAAAATTTACATTCAAACCTTTGTTTTTGTACGATAGCTTTAAAATTTACACTTTATTCAAAGGCACTTATTGGTTATACTGGCTATTATTGGTAATATTATTGATTATATTGGCAGTTCCACAGTGGGTTCCCATTACTTTGTCTTCCATTAATTTTTCATTACTCAGTACGTCTTATTATGTTTAATTTATGTAACAAATTTTTAAAAGTATGTATTTTTAATATGAGAAATATTAAGCAAAAATAAAGAATTGAAATAATTTAATTCATTAATTCATTCACTTAAATTTTTCCTGTTCGTATCCCGGTACACCGATTGCGGAGCAGCGCTGATTTATAGCAGGTACTCTACATGTAGGTTAAATATATGAAGCCCCACTTTATAGCAAATTTGTTTTTTTCTTCGCTTTGAAGCGTACATCTTCATTATCGCGCAAAGCCCTTGGGGTTTTTTTTATAAACTCTATCGTTTATACCGCACAAATTACGGATTTAAAACGATTTTCAATTTTATGGTGATTTCTTCTTAATGCGACTATATTAAAGGCAGACGTATAATGTTCACATTATTTCCGTCGTCGTTGAACCTGCGTGAAAATAGGTTATTATTTAAAACAAAGATTTATTACGTCCTCGTAATTTGTATTATTAACAAACAGGTTCTTCCCGAAATCACTTAGATTACAGGGATCGATAAAACGGCGACATTAAAGACAGGAATTACAACATCATCAAAGATTAGCATCTCAGAATTACTTACAAGCAAACGACAGATTTGAGGCCTTATCGCAAGGTGAGCTGGGTTGTATAAATTCAACCAAGAGCGGTATGAGATTTGACTCCAGGCCAAACTCTGTACAGTATAATTTTGTACAGATTCAGATAATGTTTAATACACATTGAATTCGTCACGTACCAGCGGTCCTCGTTGTGCTCCTCAATTTTGCATACAAATAATAAATCAATAATGCAGAACACTCACTTAACAATCTGATTGAAATTGCAATATGGCGCTCGTCTTGGCGACTCGTGGCCTATCCCGAAAATTGTTCTAGTGTAATAGCTCAGTTTTTGATTGGATTATACTGTTTGATGGATGACTGAAATGCCAAAGACCATCACTATCGTTTTTGCCGATAGTTTAAATTGATGTGCTTGATAGCCAGTTTAATTACTGTTTGAGTTTGGTTTGTGTAAGATTTTAGGACTTTAACTTCAACAATAAATCCAGGTACATCAAAGATAGTTTTTATTGTAACTAACAAAATATACAAAATGCCCTTGAAGACCCCCAACGGACCGATAATGTGGTGTTTCCTTTTGAAGGCAAACTGATGCAGAAGAAGTTGAATTTAAGAGATTCATTGCATATATAACCTCCATTATGGTTCTGTTGGGGGGAAAATATAGCCACTCCTGACACCTATGTCACGGAACCTAAACTAATTACTCCTGACATCTGTGCCAGGTGCACAGAAACTTTTTCTCTATTTTCTATTTACTTTATTTCCTAACAATTACATTCTTGGCCTCAAGATCTAGAGGATAATTCTAATCTTCATCGGAGTTTGCCTTTTTATTCTATTCGCCGTTTATTTTTTAAATGTTTATTGAAGTTATTTAAAAAGCTATACAGCTCACTTATAATTATTAGTATGTTATTAGTGCAAACTATTGAAAAATCACGGAATATTGTTATTATTGTAGAATTTGTGAAGCTGAAAGTGTTTACAAAATAAATAAAAATATTTGATACCGTTAGAAAACTTAAAAAATAATAATTCAGTGAAAAATTTAAACTAAATAAATACCTACCCATTTCAAATAAATAATTAGTAATTCCTACATTATCGCTTGCTTGAATTGTTCCTACCATCTGTTCCAGTTTTGAAAATGACACATAAATTCAAAGCATTTCTAAGTTTCTTGTCTGCATTGTTTCCACCATCTGTACCAGTTTTTAAAATCACACTTAAATTCAAAGCAAATCCTAGTTCCACATGTAAATTAATTAGTATTTTTATAATAATATCTAATTTATATGTGAAGGCATTTACCACTAATAATTCTAGAAAATCAGTTAAACTGACAATTTGTCTTATTACAAATTCGTTTTTGTTTTTTATTTTTAAAAAAATACTGGAATTACTTACAACAAAGCCACAACAGAACCTGCTGGGAGAAACCAGCATTACACAACAAGCTTTCCACCATCCGTCCTTCTCACAAACAATTTTTTTATTATTATTAGGTAGGTGGTATCATTATATAATAGTACCTACCACTGGTATTTTTAAAAACACTGCACGGTGAAGTGGATAACCATTAACAAATACCTGTAATAATCCCCACTAATGACACTACACACTGAAGTGTTTGATCTTTTTCAAATTCCTTTATACAGCATTTACTTCAATCTTGCCTCACAACTTTACCCAATCGGTTGGCGATACGGTTTCCTCTAATTTATATTGTAATAAAACAAATAATATGAAACTTATTTCCATTTTAATTTACTAAGTAACCGATGTCAGCTTGTTAAAGCCATCTTCAGACTTGTACAAATTATTCTTAACCTACGGTTTATATGGGGAAGGGGGAGAGGGGTGGTCTACAAGGATTTTAATCAATTATATTAATTACATTTGTTACAAAGTCGTCTTTGACTGTCGAATTTCTAATTATTTGGTTATTCCCAGTAGGTTTAATTACATCGAGTTTGTAGCTCATTTCGATATTGTTCGGGAGATACATTACAGGTAATATTATGAATTATTAATTACCTAATTTTATAGTTGTCAAATCGTTATTATATTTTTGATGGTATGGAATTTTTAATTGATTTTTGAAGGGACACACGCTCACATCGCAACTTTTATGCAGTAAGTGATCAGGGAGATGATCTTGTGTTGCCGCACAAAAAAACATAGCTTTAGCAGCTTGTTCAACGTCTTATTAAGTTATTTTGTCCTCTGTAATTTGGCGGTTAGCAGGTGGAACGAGTAAATTGATTCGAGGTTTAGTCCCGTATTCTGAATTCGCTCTTGCATCAGCGTAGCTGAACGTTGAACGCCCATGGTGACTGCTTAATGAAAAGGCAGGACAAGTTGACGACCTCTCCGACTGGGGGGAATGAGTCACAGTTAATGTTTTGCATTTATCATCTGAAAGTTTGCTCAGCCCGAATTAATAAGCAGAAGTCAGGTGCGGCTTTGAGAACTGTTACATTGTACGAGACTTCTAGTTAATCATCTCAGACCTGCTGATCCGCACAGAGTCGAGAGGCTGGGACAAATTGGTATCGCAGAGATTGACAACTCGGTGGCTCGTCTTAATTACTGCTTGCTTTTCGATTTCTAAGTTACTGCTTTACATACCTACTGGCCGTGTAATATTATTGCGGATTCAGTTTTCTAATAACGCTACAAATGTACTACTCGTATAACTGCTTTTCTAGCCAACTTAGCCAGTCTTATTTAATTAATCGAATGAGATTTTATACAAATAATTATGTACGTCTTCAATAGTACGTCATAATGCTTCTATACGTAGGTACATCATATATACGTATTTCTTTATTTATAATGGTTTAAGACCAGTTGTTTTACGTAATTTGAACAATTCGTAAAATTCCAAGTTATGTTCAAATTCTATAATTATTTTACTAAGGGTAAGTTGTTTCTCAGATCTAAAAATATGCTTAAAAAAAGATTTTATCTAATATTAATTTAAAAAGAACTGCTTCAGCACCATTAATATATTATATAACATAAGAAACATATATAAATGAAAACAATATAATTTGAACTTTGTCAATCAATAATAGAATATGGGATAATTGCTTGGGGAGGAGCAACAAACATGGCTATCGATTACATAGAAATCGCGCAGAAAACGATCTTAAAGGTAATACTTAAAAAACATAGACTGACTGACACAGACAAAATATTCAACAGTTGTGATGTAGTAGATATACGCCAATTATACGTTAAAACACTACTTAAGTACATTTTTGACCAAAAAAAACAAATTTCAACAAACAAAAAATATCACTAACAGACCAGTTAGACAAGAGTACATAAAAACTCCGACGCTAAATACAAGATTTGGAAAAAGACACTATAAATATAATTCTATAAAAGCATTCAACAGTCTAACACTTGAAAATAAAATTGAAAACAAAAATAAATTCAGATATAAAATTACGAAATGGATTAAAGATAAAAAAAAACAATATTATCATAATTTCAAAACTTAAAATAATAAAACATACCCTTATCACATAACTTTATATATTTTAAAAAATTTATTATGTATATTTTTAAATTTTTTTTATTTTATAAAATGGTTTCTTCAGCACGGGTAAGTCACCTAGTGATACCAACATTACTGGATTATTATTGAAATGTAAAATATTGTACCAAAATAAATAAATATCTCTATGTTCAGCACCTAATATTCCCGTTGTTGATTAATTTTCTCCGAAGCTGTTTCGCTGTATAATCAGAATCTTAAACTGTGAATTAATTAAGTCAAAAGACCCGAAATAAATACTGACATAATGTGCCTTCATATTTCATAATGACTTTCGTTGCCACTTGAATATTAATCATTTCGCTACAGGGTCGTTGGTCTTCCCTAAGGACTGCTCCAGATATCAAAAGAAAAGCGGCTTGGAGTCTAGAATGTTGCTTCTTTCTTTTATATCTACAAGCGGCGTGGCCCCTTGCCACAGCTTTTCATCTTCCGAGATAACGAGCTGACGAAGCGATAAACATTCTGTATGGCCCGGTACATTTAACATCCTCAAATGGGATTATAATGAGGTGAACAACACGCTGATTTTATCACAGCGTCTTCCGTATTTAACCTTTCACGGAGGTATTTAACCACATTTTAGATAGTGGTTACATCACAAATTCAAAATTTTAAAGACTGAACGTTGAAAAATGTCTCGTGCGTGCCTGCTTACTTGTTCATGTTGTATAATGTCGAAATCACTTGCGAAAAATCTTGTTTAAAAATTTTACCTAGCGGTTTCTAGTTTTGTAGGAACCTGACTGTTTTGAGGACAAGGATATTTACTTCGAAAGAATTTTACTTTTATATATCATTCGGCCGTAATTAATGCCATTTTTTTAAATATATATATTATAATATATATTTTTAAGGTCTAATGCAAAAAATGTTTTACATCGAACTCTTCGCCATTGTATTTGTCCTGCAATACGATTCTGTAACTTTTGTGGATACAGAATCGATTCCATACGTAATCTTCTGTCAAATATGTGTGATTGTCTCTGTCAGCGGATTGGTTTATTTATGATGTCAGCTATCGTATTTCAACTAGTAACACGAAATGCTGCAAGTATACATGATTATTAATTCATTTAATGTACGTTTAAAAGTTGTATACGATGGATTTGACATTTGCGAAGTTTCAATCTAAATACGCATGACTTACTTATTATGGTTTGACCAAATTAAGAACCTAATAACCTATTTTGTGCATGTAAATAGTTGTTTCTTGTAGTAATTGTTGAAAAGAAGTGTCAATCCCGCAATCCGTGCCTAAAAATTCGGCGGTTAGTGGAATAATGAATGTGGGTATATCGTCCCCAAATATTCAATTATTCTATACGCGTATACTGCCTCAATAGCTTTGCCTTAAATAGGTTCTTAATTTGGGCAAAGTAAGCAATTACTAATTGAAACGAAACTTTGCATATATCAAATCCATGGAATATAACTTTAAACTAACATTAAACGAATAAACATTTTCGCATTCGCACATCACGCATTTCGTGTTTAAACTAGTTGAAATACGACAGCTTACATATCAGTCCATAAAAAAGGCAATTGCAAGCCACAGACAATCACACAAATTCGACAGGAGATAACGCTTGGAATCAATTCCGTATCCACAAAAGATACAGAATCGCTCTTCTGAGGGACTTGCGATAAGCTGTCAAGCACTTTTAGAACACACATTCTCAAATTGCCAGTTCTGAGAAAAGCTAGACTCTTCCATCGAAGATAGTTTTACAAGTGTTAGCCTACTGAGAGATCCTTAATTTCAAATAAAAATAAAAGAAACGTAAGCGTTTCATTTGAAGACAGAAGACCAACAATGTCTACATTGCAACTTAAATTAAACATCAAAAACTTTAACTGTGCCAACAATGCAACAACTAAATCCGTACCCATTTCGTGAACAGATTAACTTTTTTCACAGTTTTTATAGTTCTCAGAAATCACGCTGTCTGGCATTGAAAAATGTCTGACATTATTCAGTCTTTTTGCATCATTAAGCACGTGGTCTACCGTCCATTGGCCTTTGCTCCTAAAGCTGGTAATATTCTCAGGGAGATGAACACACCTGTCGCGCGTGCGCCGATGTAATTGAATCTGCTTCCGAGAAGTGCACTGAATGTGTGTATAAGAAAATATGCGTTCAGGAAGAAAATGCCCAACTTTATGACATAATTCGCGGAGAGGCATTAACTCCGACGTATCAGGATGGCTCCTGCGAAATTTTGACCGGTTTTCATATCTTGCTTATTGTCGGATCGATTCTGGGTGACTTTGTGAAATTATCGGTGTAATTCTGTGGCGATTATTTGATACTATTCTGGGTAATACGAGTACTATAATGCGTAGACCTTATCAGATAACAAGGTTATCGGTGACTGATACGACTTGTAATAATAATCCTGACGATTGACAACAAGACTGGGAAAAGATACAACATCATATGATACGCTATCGTTTAATGCACTTGACAGCCGACCTTGCGTTTTTTTATTATCGGCAATTGAACTGATTTTGGATATTTTGTTTTGAAGAGTTTTATTTGACATGTACCTTAATTACTTAATTTATTTATCTGCCATAGCTTCATCAAATAAAAACCAAGTTTGAAAATTCAAATATTAATACAAAATTTAATTTGTGCGCTTTAGAACCCTTAGAAATAAACAAAAAAATTAAATAAAAAATCATATCATAGCACCCTGTAAACAACCATTATTGACAATGTTACCCTGTTACGTTGACTCCTTCCACCGTTCTCCCCCTTTCCTAAAATAACCCCTCCCTCTACCCTCGCCTAATAATTTCTGTACTTGTATAAATTTTATGTCAGTTTATAGATTGCTGGTGAATGACACGGATGTGTCTATACCGGTAGCAGATGAATAAAAATTAAGTAACAAATGTACATGTGCAATAAAACTCTTCAAAACAATTTTTTTTTTTCGTTCTGGGCAATCCATCTCTTTTCTTCGTAGATGAAAAATATATTTAGAAGTGTGTTAATTAGTATTTTTTAAATTAACAATATGTTTTAAATCATGTTTAGTTCAAACTCCTTCTGATGGAGTTGTGTATCGATAATACTCTGTTAGATTTGCCAATATTGATCGAAGAGCTGAACGCGATGAATTATCCATTATTTTTCGGGGTGTTCAACCAAGTAATTGACAAAGCTTAGTCAGTCGTCTCTCACGTGACTTGCTGTTTATTTTTTGCAGCGGCTGTCAACACACGAGACTATAAATCTTAATTCAACACTTTAGCATTCAATTTGTGAGTTCTATCGAAGGTACATATTTGGCTGCCCAAAATAATCATCAATCTCCCTATCATAATAAAAAAGACGTTCTTTACGCTTCTGTGAACTGATTTAAACAACGCGGGGGCAAGCATTTGAATAAGTTATCGTCCCTATAACAAAAGGCCCTTCAACTTCTTCTTAATCGAGTGAAAACTGTTTTTTATTATTATTTGTCGTTCTTAAATCACGTTTTCACTTAGGTAGGGCTCATTCTATGTCAATTTTGACCAAATGCCAAGTTATTATTTAAGATTTTTCTCTGACGTCTGACAACATTTTTATCGTGAATATGGCTTCGATCTTTTCATTGGTACGGACGGAAAATACTTCACTTCTTCCGCATTTCAACGTACTAGTAACACAACAGAGGTTCTTGAAGTGTTGACTATAATAATGATTAAAGAC
This sequence comes from Limnephilus lunatus, assembly GCA_917563855.2. Lineage (NCBI taxonomy): Eukaryota > Metazoa > Arthropoda > Insecta > Trichoptera > Limnephilidae > Limnephilus > Limnephilus lunatus. Next base: position 67,007,541 of record OU830598.1, on the reverse strand, counting down.
AACATAACCCACATTTGGTAATAGTGTATAATTCTCTTATTGTGTTGGGATCGATATCTCCGTGTTCTGTAGCAGACCAGCATAAATGCAGCGCAATGTGAGAATGTTTGCGAAGTCAACACTGACTTCACTGACACCGGGATATGAACCACGCGCCGCGTCGGCTTCGGCAAGTGATTATGCAATCAGGCGACACCCACGCAAGCCCAAAGCAAATGTAAGCCAACCCAAATAGCAACGGCTGTGTGAGTGCTAATCTTTATCGTTTTACGTATACCACTAAGCAAGTAGTGCGGGTCGAAAGTAGATTGCGAGTGGTGTATGTTATAATTTATAATGAGACGCTAGACAAACATCACAGTACACGTTCTAGAACAGATAACTGAACATTATGACATTTTGTTCTATACGGATAAGAAGAACTAACGCCGTTTAACACAAAACATTTCATGAAATCAACGTAAACCTGAAAGTTACGTAGCGCAGCAATGGGTCACCGAACCTCAGCAAAAAAGAAGTAGGTAGACAAAGTAAACTTGACGAAGAATCATATTGAAGACAAGACAATTTGCCGGATTTGTCGTGGCTGCTGTTAATTCTTTTCGCTGAAAAACACTGTTGAACGGAAATGTGTGATTGCTCCCGTTTTTCTTTTGTCAATCCGAATTTATTACTAATTGACAATTATTTAAAATCTGATTTATTAGCATTGAAATAATGCACGTAAATATTCCACGCCTACGGTTCTGCATCACGTATCCCTGGTACATCTTGCTCAACGACTTGTATCCTCTTCACATTTACAGATATTTTACGATCGATTGTATTTTCAGCGATAAAAAGCCGTCTAATTGATCGTTTCACAGCTCTTCGCCATCGTGAAGTACAATCGACAGACACATCTTAACAATGGTACGTTATATTCCACAATGAAAGTTGTATATTTATATTAACAGTGTTCACTTTTTAATTCTAAGTTCTCACTCTCTCCAATAAAAATACCTATCTTTACACGTCCAAACAAAGAAAATATCGTATTTTTAATGCTTTATGGCACATTTAATAGTTTGTTTACAGCTTCTCCTTATTGTCAAGATGGCTATTATAGACGCGGTATTCATTTAAAAATTCTGACTACGGTGAAAGACTTAAATTCATAAACTATAATCATTATCCTTTTAGATTTAACTGCATTATTGTTTCCTCTGTACCTTTTGCTTCATTACGATCGCGTTTCAATTTTCCTTTACCACATTTTCCGGTTTTTCCTTTTTCACCCTTTTGTAATATTTTCTATTTTCTTCCACTTAAGCGTGGTGGGGGTTTGCGAAACCTTCTAGGAATAACAAGAATTTTGTCCTTTCATAAAACGTGACTGAGAAACTGAATTTTCTTAAGTATTTCTTAACGCCTTTTTTTCTTATTGTCAATAAATGTATTATCGCACGAACATGTTAGAGGAAAGTAACCAAATATGGAATAGTAACTCTAATATACCGACATTTATCGTAAACAAATACTCCTAGATGCACTAAACAGTGAACGTCTATCTTTTTCAATCACTTTATGGGTTTAGTTTCAGTCAGTCGAGCGAGTGCTGTGTCCGCAGTGAGATGTTTTTTGAGAGGTTTTGTTTTCTGAAGATATTCGAGGAGAAACCTGGATCAAATGCCTCCTGTGCGGACTCTGAGCATACAATGATTGTTCAATTCTTTATACGAAAAACTCTCTTTTTATAAGTTTTGAAGGTTATACGAGAGGTTCTGGGTTCCTTTCCCAGTTGCGCGACCATTATCTTTATCTGTGTCTTATTCTCTTTCATATTTTCATTTAGATTATTATTTTTATCTTCATCTTCAATGATATATAATGATTGCGCTGGTGTTACGCATGTTGCTCAGAGTTGGACATCCAGATTTGTGATTATTTCAAGTAGTTTAATTTCTTTTTTTATATTTGACCAAAGTTCCTAAGTAGACGTTAAGGTTGATTTATGATTTTATTTTTGTAGTGTTCCATATTTGGGGTACCTATTTCATAATTAGATACCTTTATGTTAAATTTTTTTTGAGAAATTATGGTACCTATAATTAATAAATATAGATAATACAAGACTGTTACTATGTAAAGCGCAAATGTATTACTAATTGCAATTATACGAAAAAAAAAAAATTGTTTTTTATTAACAAAGCGGTATTCCATATTTGATTACTTTCATATAATCTAATAAGTTGGTTAAAATAAGTTATTATGTATTTTATCCTTCTCCCTCTTTGCCTCATTTAGCATCAGAATTGTCAAATGGAGATGTTTATAGTTCTGCTAAAAAAAGAATAAATGCTTCGAATGAGTTTTATATTTTGTATGCATCGTCAGTATCAAACAATTGCACGTCATCAGTCTAAGATGTGTTTCTTTTAATATCTTCAGGTAACATGTAACAAATATATACACGATTAAAGTAGGTATCTGTGTTGGATATTTGATATGCGGCTAACGTAATATGTTATCACGAAACAAATAAATTGTTGCCTTCGCTATTCGTAGACAAGGCGACCTCACATTGCTCGCTGCCCAGGTAACTCTACGCTAGTAGGTACTCTAATGGCCGATGTTGTTGGGCTAGTATGCTAAGGACTGTGGTTCGATTCCAATCTCTTGGACAACAGTTACACACGCGAGTATTTCAAGATCGTTAATCAGGATTTCAATTTATGCATTTTAACAAGTCAAGCAATCAGAATCGTTCGAGTTGCTAAAAATCGCTTTAAACATTGATTAAGTAGCTCAAAATAGTTAATTATTAGCTAAATGTTTACTGACGTTAGAAATAACTAATCGAATGCAATCTGTCAAATATATCTACAAATGTTTTTTTTAATTGAACTTTTCTTTATATGTATTGCAATTTATTTATATTCTTCCGACTACCATAACCACACTTGGTTCATGCTCGTATCATGGTAGTCGTGGATGAATTGTATAATGCAATTACTATAATTATATATTCTTTTGAAACAAAAATAATAAAACAAAATATATGTTGAAAAACTGGAGGGCTTGGCAATCCTTTAAGTTGGTTAAATGGCAAGATAAAGGTTGAATACACATAAGCATCACTGTTGAAAGGCAAAAGGATGAACCTCTACAAAAGCATTATAGTCTAGGAGCATATTTTCACATTGGATTAAATAAACGGTGTTTAGAAATGTGCAGTAGAAACCTACCTTCTTTCAGATTACATCGCATTCTCAGATACCTAATTTATTTTCCGAAATTGTTATTTTTTAGTGTTTTGTAAGCTAAAAACTACCACAAGCAATACATAAATAATACCACATAAAGCAATAAATAAATATAAAAATGGTTTGCACAATAACATAACGTACCTACAACCTACAATGGTAAAATAGATTAGGTTTATTAAGAAAGGGTCGTGTAAAACTAACACGAAACATATTATACATATAGATACAGAAGATAAATATTACCCATATACCTATTGATAAGAAAACACGAGGAATCGAGTAAAACTTTAAGATATTTATTCAGTCTGCAAAATTTATTATTGATTTGTATTTTAGGTAGCTCCCTTACGGGTTCCGCATATGGGCATTGACGCCCGTACACTATTTAAATATCAACATCTACCTTTTTGAATTTCGATTTTGTTTTCTTGAATGAATGCAAATTTTGGAAGGGGAATTTAAACCACTTCCCGACATCCAATCGACCTGGATCTAGGCAGATAGACTCTTTTTGTCGATGACAAAGCATTCTATTAACTTTTGATGGCACTCACGCACACACGCGTACACACACGCATTTATCTGAAATTGGCTACTAGCCAGCCCAAGGTGAAAGGTGAAAGTAAAGGTGATATAGTAAAAAAACTTTGTTTTTATTGTCGTTTGATTTTTAAAAATTATAATAAAAATATTTTTCTGTCAAATTTCAAACTGCCAAGTTCGAAAGTCCAGTATAACATCCTAATGTTAAATAAGGATAACATTTACCGCCAGCTTTCATGTAAGAAACGCTGAATAAGAGCTATACAATATTTATTTTCTAATTAATTTTATACGACTTCTTAACAGTTACATACCTTTCATATTAAATAATCGTTCACAAAGCTGTGCACTTTTAACCGTTACTTGACTAATTGATGTATCGTTGATTTTGTGCGACGGAATCTCATAATTTATCGTTCTTTTGCAAACGTCTTAAATGGCAATTATTATTATTAGTGTTAAACGTTGAATGCTGAATGTTGAATGCTGAATAGCTGAATGCACATGTCATGTAACTTCAAACGCTGACAGGAGAAATCAATGATTGCGAATATTTGACCCAGAAACTGTATGTTGATTATTCGTGCGTAGTCATCGAGTAGGGAATATAAATATAACCCACAAGAAATTATGCACAAAATCTAAAGTGATTATCATAACATTGCGTTTAGAAAATTGTCTTTTGTCCGTATCTAAGGCTCTGTTTGTCTGTTCATAAGTGACATGTGCTAACTTGCAGATGTGCTTTTATCGTTTAGTTGAGACGGAGGATGAAAAGTCATTTGTCTCGTGCGTACTGCTTAATATGTCTACGAACTGTGCTGGTTGCATTTAATAATCAAGTACTTATCACGAATCGTGAAATTTGCAGGTAAATCAGGTAACGTTGGATGATTTGTATATAGTTTAGACCCAAAACCAGTTCCTTAAAGTATACGATTATCGAACATTTCATTTGGGTGAAAGTTTATTTATTAGATTATTTTGTCTAAACTTACTCAGGGCCAGTTTTTTTTACATGTTTCTGGCTTTCACCCCTTGAGGGCGTTCTAGGCCATCATTTCAAATTATGAAGAAAGGAAAGGTGAATTTATATATTAATTTTATTTAAATGGGCAAACTTCAAAATTACATAGAAAATTGGAGTCGAGTTCAGGCTTAGAAGAGATGAGAAGTCGAATGGAGAGGAGGTAATTTTAAGGCTTGATAGAAGAAAGGAAAAGAACTAATTGTTTTACAGAAAGTCAAATGTAACATTGTCATTATAGGGCCAATCAGTGCCATTTGAAAGGTGCCAGTTAAACGTCGAGTCTATGTTCGTTTTAGCTTTCTATGCAATTGTAATTAGCTAACAAGCTTAACAACATGGTAGTTGTCCTCTTCTGCTGATAATAATTTGTTCAAAAGCTGAATTGAACTTAGAATCGGCATTCAACGGGGATTTTTTAACTGTCAAATAACTAAATAACGCTGAATGGTCATTTTATGACAATGTTACATTTGAATTTCTTTGAAATAACCCGTCCTTACTATGTTATATTCAAATGGAGTCGTTATGATGATAAAAAAAAACATTTTGGCATAGTGAACAGGGGGATTTTTCTAAAATAAAAAAAATGACGCTGAATAGCTTTTGGATGATAATGTTACATATGAATTTCTGTGAAACAAATCTTCCTTACAATGTTACGTTTAATTGAAGTCGTTCTATTGATGAGTGGCTATAAAAACGCAAGTTATATACATATAACGCGTAAACACGAGAATTTTAATAACAACAAAAAATGAAATAACACTGAATGGCTATTTGTTGACAATGTTACATTTGAATTTCTGTGAAACAACCCATTCTTATTATGTTGCATTCAAAGTGAGTGGTAGAAAACGCAAGTTGGCATAGTGAAAAGGGGGATTTAATCTACAACAAAAAATAAAATGGCGGTTAATGGATATTTGATGACAACGTTACATTTGAATTTTTGTAAAACAAACCGTCCTTACAATTCAAATAAGGAGTGGCTAGAAAAAAGCATGTTAGCATAGCAAACGGGGGGATTTTATCTAAAAACTTTTAAAAAGTACCAGGGGAGCACATTAGTTAGGAGACAACAGTTCGCTTGGCAGTTTAGTTTGATACGAGCAAGCCAGTCCGCGAGGCCGACTCAGTGGGCCGCAGTCGTCTTGTCTGGCCGGGCTCTGATAGACCAGATAGAGCGGTGCGCTCGTTCCACCGCACGAGCTATGAATCACTCACTCCGGTCAGGGCCTCGCTATCTCTAGGGGCCACCGCGGCTCTCGGCACTCTAAATGCGGTCTTCATAAAATTACCACAAAAAATGGGGAACGCCGCACAAAGAACGAGATTGGAAGCAATTTCTCGGTCTAGCGTCTTAGCACGTGGTGGGTATGATCGAGTTGTATGGACGCCAGCTCAATTTGTGTAATGGACATGTGGTTTTATATTGTGAATGTGATCAATGTTTTGAGAATTTACATACATGTTTCTGCTTTATGGGTGCACATTCGCCAAATGTGTAGGTAAACAAAATACATTTGATTAGTCAAATTTCTTCGACTAAGTTTTGAGATAATGAGGAAAGCTATATTCGAATGCTCACCATAAATCAATTATTATTTACACGTGTCTGCGTTTTACATATTAAACATGATATAAAAGGCAGAAGGCATAACGTTCCAATACATTGGTACGATTGTGACATTTTGAAATATTCTGTTAGTGACCCAGAAAACATCCACATTTTGTTTAATTCACTACAAGTTTTTCTGCATTATAATTGTTTTGGTGGTGTTTATATAATTCACTACAAGTTTTTCTGCATTATAATTGTTTTGGTGGTGTTTATATAATTCACTACAAGTTTTTCTGCATTATAATTGTTTTGGTGGTGTTTATATAATTCACTACAAGTTTTTCTGCATTATAATTGTTTTGGTGGTGTTTATATAATTCACTACAAGTTTTTCTGCATTATAATTGTTTTGGTGGTGTTTATATAATTCACTACAAGTTTTTCTGCATTATAATTGTTTTGGTAGTGTTTATATAATTCACTACAAGTTTTTTAGCATTATAATTGTTTTGGTGGTGTTTATATAATTCACTACAAGTTTTTCTGCATTATAATTGTTTTGGTGGTGTTTATATGGTAATCTGAATATAGTACCAAAGAGATGGTACAATTTTTCATATAACTGCGTACCCAACTCAAATTTCGAGTTTTCGGAGATGTCTGACTAATCAACTGGACGGTCGAAATGTCGAATGTGTTACATTGGCAAAATACCTACAATATACCTACAAATTACGATAAAATTTTCTTGACTTTTAATATAGTTTCCTTCACTGGTTAGTTTCAAATAATCGGTAAAATAAAATAAAAACCTACCACAAGTTATCCCCAAAGACAGAAGTTGTTAAAAAGTCTAATATATCACATATAGAAAGAGAACATCAGCCTAAAAAAATTGATCAAAACAAAACTCGAGCATTTTTTCTGTATAATGCAAGGGTCTCCAAACTACGGCCCGCTGGCCAACATTGGTCCGCGAGCACCACCAAATCGACCCGCCATAGAATTCATTACAATTTTGTATGTAAGTAAATCATATAAAATAATAATTAGTTTTTTTTGATGACCAATTGAGAAACACAATAAAATGTACAGATGTTTTTATGTTATTTTAAGTTTGTTTTTGAATATTTATTTAGATGTATGCAAATTTTTTTTCATACATCTAGTAAGAAAATATATACAAATACAATTTAAAGATACAGTTACATTTTTACAAATACATTTTAAGAGGAAAAAAAAAAGATTACAAAAATAAAAATACATTTTGAGGAAACAAATAACTATGTGACAATAATATTGGTAAGATTGTTATAAATCAAAAAACATTCTTCACATATAATGCACACATCCTACCAAAAGTGCTAAGACTAAGTGTAATAAATCAAATGAAAATAAATGAAATGAAAAGAAAATTCTTGGTTTTAAGTCACTTTATTGATGTATTATCACTATCTACCGATTTAGGTACCTCCGTACCATCATCAGGACTGTTAGTTATAAAAATAATGCTATCAAATTCCAAGAATTTTGATTTTATTTATTTAAGATGTCAAGTCACAATGTGATGGCTTTTTTTGAAAAAAAAAATTAATAAATAAAGATAGCCTTTGTACAATGTTTTTTGATAATTATTTTTGCTTATTTTTCCCACTAGTTTCATCGCAAAACCTACATTGTGAGTTCCACGTATTACAAATCGCAGAATGAGAATGTGTATGCGCATACAAAGCACATCGGGTCATACAAGCAATGCAAGTCTATCAGTCCATATCGTGGGTGTATTCCAAAGTGCGCACAAAGGCAACGAAATCTAGGCTAATGTATGTAGTGCACCGTGTTTTTGATACTCACATGTGTAGGTATGCAGATAAGATACGTGTTTACTTTTGACCGCAGATTTGGTGTGAAATAATGATATAAAATCTTAGATACAATAATAATAATATTAATGTAAAAATTTTATAGCGCATTGTGTTTTGCGCTTAACTATAAAAAACTTTAAAGTAATCCTATAGTGTTCCTTACGAGTCCTTAAAAATATTCATCAAATGATATGAAACAAAAATATATTGTACCTAATACAAAGCAATGCCAAGAGAACAAAATGAACAATGACAGTGCTGTTTTGGCACAGGACAATAGATAATGAACGGTGCCATTATACAATATAGAACAGGACGCTGTTTACGTTCAGAAATAATAAACATTCTGAGTGCACATTAAACATAAAAGTAGGTACAGTAGGGAGGAAACCGTTTGATATCGATAACCATGATTTGGCACAACTCTCCCCACTTACAAATAATGATATAAAATCTTTGACATCGATAACCATGCTTTGGCACAACTCGCCCCACTGACAAAAAATGATATAAAATCTTTGATATCGATTACCATGCGTTGGCACAACTCGCCCCACTGACAAATAATGATATAAAATCTTTGATATCGATTACCATGCGTTGGCACAACTCGCCCCACTGACAAATAATGATATAAAATCTTTGATATCGATAACCATGCGTTGGCACAACTCTTCCCACTGACAAATAATGAAATGAAATCTTTGATATCTGAATATATTTGATATCGATAAACATGCGTTGACACAACTCTCTCCACTGACAAATAATGAAATAAAATCTTTGATATCGAAAGCCATGCGTTGGTACAACTCTCCCCAGTGACAAATAATAATGATGTAAAATCTTTGATATCGATAGCACCGGGATGGCACAACTCTCCCACTGACAAATTTATTGGCACAGCCAATAATAAAGTGATAATGCATGCTCAATGAGAACCGATCGCGTGTTGTACTTCCCACGCATAATCAGTTTTTAAATGTAACGAGGATGCATTTTTATTACATTATTATGGTTTTTAAGGTACCTACCTTGTTGTAAGTTTGCTGAAACCGAATGCATTATATTTGCGTGGGCAGGTGTACTGTGTGGTGCTCAGAATGCTTGATTCAAAGGGGCAAGGAATGTTCAGGTTTTCTGTTCTAGACAAAATGAAGAGAATTTGATTTGCTGTTTTGTGAAAGTAGGTTAATTTATTATTATACATATTTTTTTTATTTTCTCCTTATCTCTTGTAAGGGTTTCTTGATTTCCGATAATTGTTCATGCATTTTCTTAATCATAACTTACAAGTGATTTTTTTTTTATATAACCATGTTCGCTCCTTATACTATTTTTTTATGGACACACTTTCACAATTTCGTAACTTAATGCGTTCTAAAGCATTTACAAATTGAGTTTATCGTTTGTGCGCATATTTATAAAAATAAATATCATCTCTACTTTTGCCACTAATCTTTTCATAAATGTAATACTAATAGTGATGGGGGTTTCAAATGTAAAATCGTGCTATGTCCAGTGTTTTAAATATAATGTCCTCCGCCGCTCCGCCCGCAAAGACGTATCTTCTCCAAGCCAGTACAGCGTCCTTGAGGTGATTTTTCACAAAAACGGCGCTCCACAAATTATCCCATTATTATTGTATATTTGTTTTTATTTTTTTTTAATTTATTTATTTTATACATTTTACAAATACAAGACAAAAAGTCCCAATAAACTACTTTTTAGCAGTTTGTCTAACGGGTTCTTTACGTTAACGATCTTATAATAGTGATTTAATAGTTACATTTTTACAATTATATAAAATAAAATTTAATTTTTTACAGAAATATAGATAAAAATAAAATTTTGAAAACATAAATAACATTTTTAAAGTCTTTAGAATAATATGTCATTGTAAGCTAATACAAATTAATTCTTTCCGTAAGCCAAGTCTTCAGTAAATTCATCAATTGTTTGTTTTGGGCACAGTTTTTAATTTCAGCAGGTAACATATTTAAACAACTGGGAATCATGTAATTTAACGTTCTTTGTCCATATTTATTTGTATGCTTAGGTACAATTAACCCTTCCTTAAAGTTAAAACGAGTATTATGGTTGTGTTCCAGCCTGTTAATATATAAAGGATTATTTATGTGCTGAAATATAATTTTGTACCACAGAATTGCTCTCACTGAAAGAACTTTGAGACTCTGATAAAAGTATGGAATATTATGCCTTTCTTTGTATAAATTTTTTTCAGCTAATAATTTAACCAATGAATTTTGCACTGATTGAACATGGTCTATATTTGTTTTACAGGAAAATCCCCAAGCTGTTATTCCATACCTTATAACAGATTCAGCTAGAGATAAATAAATTATTCGAAGTGTGCAGATAGGAACAAAAAAATTTAGTTTATACAATCTGCTTACAATTGATCTTAGTCGTGCACAAACTTTGTTTATTTGTATATCCCACTTGAAAAAGCAATCAATAATAACACCTAAATAAACATATTCTTTAACTAGTTCCATATTTTCACATGTTAACTCTAAATATCTTTGATTGGTCATACCACTGTTTTCAATACCGCACCCGACTCGATAACTGAAAAACACAATGTATTAGTAGTTAATTTGACTAAAACCTACAATTTTTAATATTCACCTCCACATGTTTGCGTTATTAGCTTATTGTGCTAAGAAATATAATGTTAATTGGTTAAATTTCTACCTGCAAATCATCAAAGGTATATAAATATAAATAACAGTAATGTATACTGTTTACCTTGGCGTCACGTATCATCCATCAATAAATTGAATATTTATGAATCATTGTATTTAATAAAAGACTAAATTGGGAATTATGCATCAATGCCAACTTACCATTGATATATCTCACAGATATCTAGTCATTAATTCCTCTTCATCTCTTCATCATCTCTTTTCGCAATCTTTATTTGCGATTTATTCTTATTGCTCGTACGTCAATAGCCTCGTTAAAACTTCTCGTGATTGGGATTAAAGAAAACAATAAAAACATCATTATTATAACGTTGCTTTTTATCATTCGCTTTTTTTTCGATGTAATTAGGTCAGCTAAAAGTGGGTACCTCGGTTAATATCATGTAAAGCCTACCAGAACATCACGATTGATGAATTGATTATTCAAATGGCTGGTTTAAATTTGCATAAAAGCGCCCATCGTTAAATAATTTCATCATCGGAACACGATGATTTATGTTGTAGTAATGACAATTATTACAGAATTGTAAATCCGTACTTTCAGTCAGAACAGATTCAGGTTGAACCTACCTTTCTAGGCTTTCTATACTATGAAGTAGAAAACTGTGTCTACGAAACAGTTATATCTATCGAATTGTGAGCTCTGGCGTCCCGAAATTTACATAGGTCTTTCACATATCGATCATGAAATTTGAAATTAAGGACTAAATTTTAATTGTTCAGGAGAGCGAAAATAAAGTTTTTTACTTTTTCAAAAGATCGTATAACCTGTTCTTGTAGACCAATAATTATGGAATTGTATTAAAAAAATCAAATTGAATAGATCTTTCAGAACACTTAATATTTTTTGTAAATTTCTTTAATAAGTATTTGATTCAAACTAATAAATTACTTTGTTTTTACCACTATAATTGATTATAAAAAAACCGGCAAGTTTCTAAAGCCAAGCGTACTTAATCGGGGTTTTAATAATACTAATTTTTAAAAGTGTTTGATTTAAATCAAATGTTTCAGAAAAAAATCCTCTTAAAATGCATGTCGTAAAAGACGCACTTATTTTCGAACGAGAAAAAACGGAGAAATATGACACATTTAACTCATTTTTGGATTTATTATCCTTAAAAGTATTAAAGTTTCCGCTATTGATATGATCAGATTTCATTGTGGTAGTCAGACACTCAGTATCACCGTTGAGAAGTAGTATAGTTCCACTGGCTCTAAACCGTTCGGACTCTAATGCAGTATTTGCGAGGAAAAACCAATAAGACGTCTAATTCTTTACTCCATATTTTTTTATTTAAAGGGTGTTGAAGCCCGTTTTTACTAACTACATGAAAATACGAGAAACTTTCATTTTATTATCTCAATAAATAAGATGGTTAATTAAAAGCAACATTCTAGTGAGTGTTGCATTCAAAAAGGAAACTTATACTGCATTTGACGATAAGCATTGGTCCTAAGGAGGGCCAATAAATCCTTCAGTCGTGTATAAACAATTATCGTATTCTGGACGAAATGTATTTATAGAGCTACAAAATTTCAACTTTGGCTCGAGTTTTGGGGTGTTTCGGAAAATGGTTATCCAGGATAAATCTTCTAGACAAGTGACAATTTCCCGTCGACTGAACGGGTACACATAATTCACAATCTTTAATGTAAGTATTCATTATCTAAACAGATGTTAAAGGACAGGGTGTTAAGGGACGTACTTGACTTACTTTAACCAGTGACGAAAAATGTAAATGAAATTTTGGTCTCCGGTGACATTTTTGATGTGTTTTCACGACTTAAAATATTTTAAAAATCAGTTGGTATTGGACAGGTAGAATCGAGTGAGAGGTTGGGTTATTAAAAAAAGTCACCAGAGAACAAAATTTCTTTATATTTTTTACACCAAAATGTTCCCAAAAAAATTTGGTAGGCGGGAATGGGTACAGCCGCTTCGGGAACCTTTATTGGATAACCAACACCTCTGCCATAGGTCACTCCGAGTGTTCGCTGTGTTTGGTGATTTAGCAGGGGTGCCCTGGTTCATGGGGTGAGGTTTGTCTAGGTCTTGGAGTCGAATGACCAGGACACACTGAACTTCAGATTCCTACCCACCCCTTAAACCCTTTTCCTTCCCAGAACTCTCTTCTCCTTCCTAACCTTAAAAAACCCTCCACACAGCATCCTTAAAGATGACATAGCCTGTGCCATGTGCCTGTGTTACAGGCGTCGGCGTCGGCATCGCGTCGGGTGGGAATGCTGTCCTTGTGCTACTGGTATTTCCATGGAAGATGCTCCGAGGAATTAGCGTCACTGATCCCTTCGGCACCGGTGCACAGTCAGGAAACGTGCCTAACGCGTTCCCAACATTTATACAGAACGGGTCGTTTCTATGACCAAGACTTAGGTTCACTCCTTCCTTTCCACAAGTAGACCCTCCACACACAATTCCTAAAGATGACATAAGCCCTGAGTGAAATTATTTTCCTCGGGGCATCCCGCGTGTGGAGTTAATGTAAAATAAAAATATATTTAATTAAATGAAGACAATATTAGCGAAACTCAATCGAAAATGTGGATGGAAAAATCAGAAAAAGATATTGGCAAAAAAGCGAAAATGTAAGACAGAAAAAAATATTGGCACCTTTAGGACCCTGGGTTCGAGGCCCAGAGGTGCCAATATATTTTTCTGATTTTTATGATTCCACATTTTCGATTGAGTTTCGCTAATATTGTCTTCATTTAATAAAATATTATAATTTGAGGTTTACTCAAATAGTAAAAAATAAAAATATATTATAATTTGTAATACCCACAGTTTATATGTTAAATATTTGTTAGGGTCCGGTAGGTGATTGTCAATGTTGTGGTACTCGGTATAATTTCTGTATATAGTTTATTTATCGGTATTTATGTTACAGGAATGCACGGACAGCGATACTGTCTGGTCCGGCTACAATGTTCACTCTGGTGCTGCTTCTCTAATTTCTCTTATATAATAAATAATTATCTAATGTTAGAATTAACAAATATTGTTCTTATAATTATGTGCTTATTGATTAATAGGGTCCAACTAGGTTTATTGCTATCTCTATGTATTTATTGATAACTAGGTTCCAACTAATTAGTTGTTACAAATATGCATGCACAAGAGAATTGATAACAAATGATAGCATGGGGTACATTGGCACATAACATCTTCCCCCTTAGAAGAATTGTCGACCTCGACAATCTTCCTTACTTCACTGTCGATGTAAGTCGCGTATGTCGACCACTGACTAAAGCGTCGTTGTCGTCTTCTAGTGTTACCATAAGTGTAGGTACCTCTGGAGTGTCTAAATTATTCGGTTGGTTTTTTGATTTATAATATTTGTATAGTCTATAAAAAATAAACATGACAATGCTCATTAAAAGGTATGAGAAATAAGAATTCTGAGAGATTTTATGAAGCGTTACTTTTGATTTTGTTTCAATATTAAGATAAATTTCATCTAGATTGCGACTTGCAGTATTTAATTCTTCATTATTAAGACTCTGAATTTTGGAGGACAAATCTGGAATTTCTAGAGCAATAGTTTTATTTCCAGTTTCTGAGTAACAATTTTTTTCTAGTATATTAAATTGAGGGATAATTGATTTAGATGATAGCATGTCATTTAAATTAATGTTGTTAAAATTTGTGTAAATTATAGAGGAACTAGTATATATTTTACAATTCGACATTAAGGATAATATTCCAATATTTCCTAGAAATAAATCGGATGGATCAGAATTATTACATTTAATGGTTATTCTAGTTGGTTTAGGAAGTACAACAATCCATTGATTTTTGTTTACAAATTTATGCCATACTTCGTCAATTGAATTTGTGATTCTTAATATTACATTTATTTGGCATGATAGTCATATTATTTAATAGAAGTTGGGTTTCACATATTGGTCTTAATTGTATGGAATATAATGGATTGATAAGTTCACAAATTGAATTATTTTCATTGATATTTTTACAAGATTCTAAATTATTAATTACTGAATAATGTTTCTTGTTTTCAGCTATAGCAAGATACTCTATAGATGGTAAAATAAATACATAATAATTATCTGGTCGTTTGGCTGGTAAAGATATAAGTTTATACATTTCGTAATTAATATGATTGGTTAAGGGAATTGACATTACAAATATAATTCGTGTATTAAGATAAAAACATTTCAACTTAATTAGTGGTAACAATTGATTTACATATCTTGTTTCAGGAGGTACAGGGTAACATGTTGAGCTTGGTAGGTAAGGAATAGATTTGGTTAGCTCAATAGATAATTGGTTAGGACTTATAATAAATGGATGTAATATATTGCCTTTGACAAATAATATTGCGTCGATGAGTGTCATGTATTCATTTTGTAATTCTGTGATTATGAGTGTAAGTGAAGCTAAATGATATTCAATGTCTTGTTTGATTTCGACATCAAACATGTGTTTGTTAATATCAGTGGCATAAGCTTGAAATTTGTGAAAATTTATGTTAAACTGATTTTCATTCTTTTCTATATTCACTACTGAATTATTTAGACTAGATATTGCCGTTTTTACAATCTGTGTCTGTTGTTTCCATAAATTGGTGACGTGGTTATTGTCTTGTTGAAGTGAGTTTATTGCGTTATCATAAACTATTGCATCATCTTCGGAAAGAGTACCAAATATTGTTTTGAATACAGAGCCAATGGCGTTAAACCATGCGCGTCTGGGTCTGATATTTGAATGACCTATTAATTCCTTTAAAGTTGTATCCTGTTGTTTTAAAGATGGTATGATTTGTTCTATTATATTAAGGGATGGTTCACAGAAAGATATTTTTTTAAATATGCCATCATTACAGATAGCATAAGTTTTGTTAAAAGTTTTTTCTACGGAGAATAATTTATTTTGAAATGTTTGCATGTCGAAAGATGCGATAACATTCCAAGAAGTTTCATAAAATTTGACTGATTTAATATGTTCATAGTTTGGCTGGTAAAGATATAAGTTGAGGATGAATTTATTTCAGCCCAGTTGAATTCATTTAGAGATGTAGATGCTATAGGCATAGACTGTAGTACTGTGATTAATCTGGAACAAAAGCTCTCTTTAATCGATTTGCATGTACCTTTACTTTTTTATTTTTTATTAAAATTGTATAGTTTACTGGTGAATTTATTTGACAGATTTTGTAAGGACCCTTGTAGTTAGGTGTTAGTTTTTTGGAATGGTGAATTAGGGATGATTCGTTTCGTAAATATACCTTATCATTTAGGTTGTACGTTATATTATTGACACTTTTCTTATCGTAAAATTCCTTTGATTTATTTTTGTGTTTAATTATGTTACTTCTTGCGAATTCAAATGATTTATTTAATTTTAATTGGAGATTATCTACATAATGTTCGTAAGTATATTTAAATTCTGGATCTCTGATAATAGCAGTTGGTAATTCTGGTTTATTTCCAAAAATTAATTCATGAGGGGTATATTTAGTTGAGGAATGTGTAGTTGTGTTGTATGAAAACATTGCTAAGTTTATCCATTCGTCCCAATCAGTTTGCTTATCGGAGATAAAGTGCTTAAGGTAATCGGCTAAGGTAGCGTGACTCCTTTCTAACGCACCATTGGATTGTGGATGATATGCGCTTGTTTGAATTTGTTTGATCTTGAAAAGTTTTGCAATTTCTTTTAAAATTGAGGACGTTGTTCAGGATCTCAACTTCCGCTCTCCTGACAGAGCAATCCGGCGCGGTAACACCAGATTCCGAAAGGAAGTGTGGCTGGAGTAACTCTTCAATAATAACTCCAGCTCTCGAATATCGGTCTTTATTGAAACAATAAAAGACCCGTAGGGTAGCTCATGTACGGTGAGCCCAATATTGCTATCTCTCTCCGCGGTTTTATAACCCACATGAAAGTGAAAACCTGGCAGCAGACGTTTTGCCAAAAACGACCCGCCCAAGACGGATGGTAACAAGAGAAGAAGGAAAAATCCGTGGCAATACGAAATCGCCCTAGCAATCGCCAACACAAAAAATGTTGCCACAACCATTAGGGTGACAATCACAAATATTAAAATTTCAGTACCTGAAATCTTAACATATTCCCGCCCCAAAACGGATATTAAGGAATAGTCGTTTTTCATAATATAATGTAGAAAGAGATTGCAACATTGGTACTCAGAATTTACCCAACGAGTTCACATACAAAAATAAACAATATTCAATATATGGATATCAAAATAATAACAAAAAACTTATAACTAAGTACATAACCCTATGTCAGACTTGTCATTAAAAAAAATAAAAGTCTAATAACGTAGAACCTTCTGGTGCGCTGCACCCACTTATGAGAAAATAGTTTATCACTTGGCACTGATGAGCCTGACAGCACTTTGATTTACACATCACATCACTTTTAGGGTTGTAATTGGTTCTTAATCCAGGTTGGAGGAAGGATCCTCCATGGGAAGTAGACAGAGCTGTGTCACGGCTCTTTTGGTGACACCTCTGGCCGTCCTCAAGGAGACGACGCGGACGCGTCCGTCTTGGCCAGGGTGGATCTCCGTCACTCGCGCCATCCTCCAGTACTGCGGAGGTAGCTGGTTGTCTTTGATGATGACCATGTCACCAGGCTGTAAACTGCGTTGACGTCCTTCTTGCCATTTGACTCGGTTCTGCAATTCTGCTAGGTATTCCCGGCTCCATCTGTGCCAAAAAGATTGAACAACAGTAGACATCTTTTGGTAAATATTAAGCCTATTTGTAGGCAGATGATGGATATCAAGCTCAGGCAATGCTAACAGGTTGTCGCCAATAAGGAAGTGTGAGGGAGTGAGTGCGTTTAAATCATTTGGATCTGATGTTAATGGAGTCAGAGGACGGGAATTTAAACAAGCTTCAATCTGTATTAGTATGGTATTCATGCCTTCGTATGTCAATACAGTTGACCGCATTGCCTTTTTTAAATGTAACTTGGTCATTTTAACTGCACTTTCCCAAAGTCCCCCGTGATGCGGTGAGCGGGGAGGCAAGAAACTCCAGCTAATATTCTGCTGGGCTAAAAAATTATGGATTTCTTTATCGGATGCCTTCAAAAAATCAAATAGTTCAGTAAGTTCCCTATAACTACCGGTAAAATTAGATCCATTATCACTAAAGAGTTGTGAGGGTTTACCCCTCCTAGCTATAAATCTTTTCAATGCATTCATAAATGCCATTGAAGTTAAATTAGTCACTAATTCTAGGTGAATTGCCTTCGTTGAAAAACAAATAAATAAACATATGTAAGATTTTACACTCTTAGCATTTCTGGTTAAACCAGACTTAATTAATATTGGACCTGCATAATCTATGCCGGTTACATAAAATGGTCTTTGGATTCGAAATCGGTCAGCAGGAAGGTCACCCATGAGCTGGCGACACTCGCGCGGACGGACTCGAAAACATACAATACATTTATGCAGTGCTCGCTTCACTGCGTTTTTACCAAATATTGGCCAAAAACGTAAACGCAGTAATGCGAGCAGAGCATTACATCCTAAATGTAAATTCTCATAATGCAGATGGGTTATTATTAAGTCAGTCAACTTATGATTTTGTGGTAACAAAATTGGATGTTTTTGAGAGACCGAGGTAATATCTGATTGTGATAGTCGACCTCCAACACACAACAACCCATCCTGCATAAAAGGATTTAGTGCCTTTACCTTGCTCCGCCTAGATACAAATCCTCCATTGGTCACAGACGCTATTTCATCATGAAATGCGAATCGCTGAGCGTTCAAAATCAATACATGCATGGCATGTTCCAGTTCGATTACAGAAAGCTCGTCGACCCGCATCGGTCTTCGTTTAGAACAGTTATGTATGAAACGTAACATATAAGCAACTACGCGCCTCAGTCGCCTTAATGAAGAATAATTATTAAATATTTCCCAATCGACAGGACTACTAGTAACCAAAACTATCCTCGCCGTTTCTGGCAATTCCGTGGGAGTATCAAATGTAGAACGTGGCCACTTATCCTCGTCGGACGTGAGCCATGGTGGTCCTGACCACCATAATGGAGATGTTTTCAACTGCTGAGATGTTATTCCTCTGGAAATGATGTCAGCTGGGTTTTCAGTTGAACAAATGTGACGCCATATAGCGCCATCACCTTCACGTTGTATTTCTGATACGCGGTTAGCAACAAAGGTAGTCCAACGGTACGATTCTCCTGCAATCCAAGCCAACGTTATTGACGAATCACACCACAAAGTGGTGTCAACAGTTACTTGGAGAGCTGCCGTCACCCGCTTCATTAATTTAACTAATAATTGTGCTCCACATAACTCAAGGCGTGGTAACGATAAATTTTTTAGTGGGGCTACACGAGATTTAGCGCATATTAACTGTGATTGGTGAATGCCGTGTTCATCGGTAGATCTTAAATACAGACAAGCGCCATATGCTACTTGAGATGCATCGCAAAAACCGTGTAAGCTAAAAGATTTTTTATTAAAGCAGAAAATTTTCCTTGGTACCCGAATATGATTTGCTTTACTGAGACTCAGCGTGTAAGTCTGCCAGGCCAATAAAAGGTCATTGGGTAGCTTGTCATCCCAGGATGTTTTTAGCTTCCACAATCTCTGCATAATTATCTTACCGACAATGATTACTGGGCCTACCAGTCCTAAAGGGTCAAACACCTTTGAAATTAATGATAAAACTTGACGTTTTGTTACTTCTAACTTTGAGTCTATGCTTTCTACCTGATAGGTAAACTCATCAAGTTTGGTGTCCCATATTAATCCGAGAATCTTAGCTTCATTGGATTCATTTGGCAATAATTCCAAATTTTCTTTAGAATCATTAATCGAGGGCGCATTAGACCTCCATTTTCTAATCTCCATGCCTGCTGTAGCAAGCGCATTAATGATTTGTGATTTAAGCAAGTGACAAGTATCAATGGAATCACTACCAGAAAGAAAATCATCTACATAAAAATTTTCCTTAAGGGATTTACTAGCTAATGGATGAGTAAATGAAACGTCATTACCTAGCTGATGCAGACAACGTATTGCTAAATAAGGCGAAGGAGCCAAACCATATGTCACCGTGTTTAGCGTATAGTGTTTCGAACAATCCTCCGCATCCCTTCTCCATAATATACGTTGGTAATTTCTGTGTTCCGGGTTGATATTAATTTGGCGGTACATCTTTGCAATATCTGCGGTGACTGCATATTGATGTTTTCTGAAAAATACCAAGTGACAAAATATATCATTCTGAATGGTGGGCCCAATCATTAGAGCGCGATTCAAAGAAATCCCTCGAGCGGGTTTAGCCGACCCGTCAAAAACAACACGAATTTTAGTAGTTGTGCTAAATTCTTTAAATACAGCGTGATGTGGTAAATAATAAGTAGTTTCATCGCGTTTTGGAGGTTCACATTCAGTCATGTGACCTAACGCAAGATACTCATCAATAAATTCCGAGTATTGTTCCTTTAAACTAGGTTGTCTTAAGAATTTCCTTCCCATTGACACTAATCTACCTTTAGCAATACTAAATGAATCTCCTAATTGAGATAGGTTAGATTTAAACGGTAAGTTGACTACAAATCTACCGTTTGCATCGCGTTTATGCGTGCCTTCGAAAATCCTTTCACATTCACTATCTTCCAGAGAGTGATGCTTACTATTTTCGGTTTCTTCAACCTTCCAAAACCTTTCTATTTGGTTCTGCAAAGAATTTAATGAAATATGACAAACTTTAACTGGCCTCGTATTATGACGCCTCTGTACAGCTCCTGATATTATCCAGCCTAGCTCCGTTCGATGCAATGTAGGTTTATCCTTTCCTAACTGTATCTGATCCGTACGAAGCACCTGCCAGAACATCTCTGCTCCGATCAGCATATCAATAGAAGCTGGCTGGTAAAACTGCGGATCAGCTAACTGGATACCGTCTGGAATGTTCAACATTTTTGGGTTAATCAAGGTCTGCGGAAGATTGCAAGAAATCTCATCCAATACCAAACAAGATATTTCATCCTGGTATTGAGAACATAATGATTTAAATTTAATGTCAACTGTTTCCTTTACATGAATTAAATTATTATGCAAACCTGAAACAGGTATGTTCAACTTTGTACAATGCAAATTTAATCTTTTACAAGTATCCTTTGTAATAAAATTAGACATTGAACCCGAATCCAAAAGTGCGCGTATTTTGTGTGTTCCACCATACGCGTCTTCTATTTTTACTATTACGGTAGATAGTAAAATTTCTCGCCCGTTCATGTCGCTATGACATGCTAAATTTACTGGTGCCTCCGACTGACTCTTGCCAGTTGAAGTACCCGCTTGTACATTATCAGTATTGATATGTAACAGAGTGTGATGTTTTCGATCACAAACACTGCATTTTTCCTTACACCTGCACAACCTTGAAGGGTGCCCCGGTTTTAGGCAATTATAACATAAATTGCTTTCTGAAACGAACTTTCTTCGTGCCGCTGGTTCTTTGTTAACAAATATTTTGCAAGAATATATGAAATGACTGTCATTGCACAGCATACAATTAACGTTGCTTGACGCTAACGTAACCTTGTTTGTAGAATTCCTTTCCTTAAAATTAAAAAACTTTGGTTTTGTCGCAACTGGTTCTACTTTCTGTTGCATTCCACCAATACCACCGTGGATAGTTTCCAGGATCTGAGACCTTTGTGAAATAAAATTACTAAACTGCTTGAACGTAGGATAAATTTTATCGCACTCTACTGATTCCCAAAGGCTACGTGTGTGATTATCTAACTTTGAGGTTAACATATGTATAATTAATGTATCCCAATGTTCTGTTGGAAGCTTTAAATTATGTAAAGCTCTCAAATGAATGTTTGCTTGATCAATTAAATTTCGTAATTCATGATGATTCTGTCGTTTTAACGGTGTAAAATTAAATAAGAAATTCAAATGTCTATTTGCTATAAGTCGGATATTTTCGTATCTAGAAATAAGCATAGTCCAGGCTGCACTATAATTATCCCCTGTTATTTCTAGAGAACTAATCAAATCAAGTGCGTCTCCGGACACATAACTAATAAGGTAATGAAATTTCTGAACATTATTTAATTTACTGTTATCATGAATTAAGGCAATGAACGAATTTTTAAAAGTCAACCATTTATGGTTGTCACCTGAAAAAACGGGTATAGAAATTTGTGGTAAATTTACTGAAGTACTTGGGACATTTTCAATCTTCTTAAATTTTGATAACATTTCCTGTCCTAATGCAATTACATTAAAATATGTACCTTCAAAATTATCCCTCGCGTCATTATCTTCTGATTTGTTCAATAAATCAATCTCCAG
The DNA here is from genome assembly GCA_917563855.2 of Limnephilus lunatus. NCBI lineage: Eukaryota > Metazoa > Arthropoda > Insecta > Trichoptera > Limnephilidae > Limnephilus > Limnephilus lunatus. Next base: position 66,985,199 of record OU830598.1, on the reverse strand, counting down.
CTGAATTTTGGAGAATTCTATCAGAGATGGTTTGATGGCATCTAACCTGGATGACAATACGCCAGGTCTAATATCATCTTCGTTGCTTAAATAGGTTTCAAATCTCGTTAATGAACCTTTCAAAACCCCACGCCGTTTAATCAAACTGTCGAGTTCCATTTTTAAGAAACGAAATGACACAATAACTTGATTTACAAACTGAATACACAACACGGCAGTTTGACGTAAAGTAAAATCTATGGATAATGGATACTATGGATTATAGAGAAACCAATCACAATTCTATGGCATGCAAAGACGTAGCTTGCAAACGCGTGGCTAGAAGTGTAGGTAGGAGAAGCAAAGTTATTCAGCAGTCTGAATACAACAATAAAAATTATTATCACCAACAAATTTATGCTAAATTGAAAGCATCTGATTATGAACACCCGAATATAATTCGATATAATCAATACGAAATAATGTGGCATTTACACAGATTTTTAGCTTTTTAAATGGAATTTGAAAGGACAATGAAAGGAAGGCTACAACCTGATTTGCTGTGCATGCGAGCGTCGTGATGAGGCTCGCTTGATCAATCCAATGATGGTGATGAGGACGCCGACTGGACCACTCCCGATGATGATGAGGCCTGACTGGGCCACTTCAAATAGTGATCTTCCGTCTCAAATGGATCAATCCAAATAATGATCATCCGGCTCGAAGGACCAATGTTCAGGATCTCAACTTCCGCTCTCCTGACAGAGCAATCCGGCGCGGTAACACCAGATTCCGAAAGGAAGTGTGGCTGGAGTAACTCTTCAATAATAACTCCAGCTCTCGAATATCGGTCTTTATTGAAACAATAAAAGACCCGTAGGGTAGCTCATGTACGGTGAGCCCAATATTGCTATCTCTCTCCGCGGTTTTATAACCCACATGAAAGTGAAAACCTGGCAGCAGACGTTTTGCCAAAAACGACCCGCCCAAGACGGATGGTAACAAGAGAAGAAGGAAAAATCCGTGGCAATACGAAATCGCCCTAGCAATCGCCAACACAAAAAATGTTGCCACAACCATTAGGGTGACAATCACAAATATTAAAATTTCAGTACCTGAAATCTTAACAGACGTAAAATCTTTACCTTGATCCGTAATTATTTGTTTAGGTATTCCAAATTTACAAATAAAATTGTTGACTAATTGATGAGCGACTGTGACGGCTTCGTGATTCGGAATTGCAAATGCTTGAGAAAATTTACTGAGATCATCTTGTAACGTAAGGATGTACTTGTTACCGTTTTCAGTTAAAGGTAATGGGCCTACGATGTCCAATGCTATTTTATCGAATGGCTTTTCCGAGGTTGAAGTTATTTCCATGGGTTGAATGTTACGTTTACGAGATATTTTGTTTTTCTGACATGATTCACATTTTTTAATATAATCGCGAATATCTTTTTTCATTTGACTCCACGAGTATCGGTCCTTGACTCGGCGATACGTTCTGTGGAAACCTGAATGTCCAGAATGGGGAGAATCATGATTTTCCTTAATGATATCCGGTATATCTTCAATATTTGGATTACAAATTTTATTTTTACAAATTGTTACTTTAATATTAGTTCCAGCGAATAAGTAAAAAATGATAGATTTTATTTTATTTGAGTTTAAATTATTTATATCATTTCCAAATGTCGGGATCGATATAGAGTTAATATTTTGAGAGATTAGTATATCTTTTAATTTTCTGAAGCAGTTGAATACATCTTGATATGAGGGTTTATCCCAAAAATGTTCTTTTGCAATCAAATGGAATATTTTGAAATTATTATATTTAGAATATAATATATCATTTATGTCGCTTTTAGATTTAGCGATTTCATTAAAATTAGTTATCAGGTTTTTTATTTCAAAAGCGATTCCTTGAGACATCTCCTTATCGTTTGAAATTATATGGCACCAATTATCCTTCTGAGTTAGCAAATTATTATTGATTTCAACGATATTCTGACAGTCTGTATTTTTATTTAAATAGTGAGATTTAATAAAGTCTTCATATGAGTTTGGTTCTGGATCTATCTTGATATGGAGTATTTGTTTACTATCTATTCGAGACAGAGCGTCAGCGTTTGAGTTAAGCTTACCAGGTTTAAAGATAATGTTATAATCGTATTCCTCAAGTTTCAACCGCCATCGAACTAGTCGAGATCCTGGATCCTTTGCATTAAATAGCCAAACTAATGGTTTGTGATCTGTAATTATGTTAAATTTTACACCATAAAGGTATGGTCTGAAATGTTTTACCGCAAAAATGATAGCAAGAAGTTCACGTTCGGTTGTTGAGTAATTTGATTCGGCTTTATTTAGAGTGCGAGAGGCATATGAAATAGGTAAATCTTTTGATATTGGACCTTGAGATAGAACGGCACCAATAGCAAAATTACTACTATCTGTCGTAACATTGAAAGGCAGGGAGAAATCCGGGTATTGAAGAATTGGTTCAGAGATTAGGAAATTTTTCATTTTATCAAATGATTCGTGTTGAGCGTTTCCCCACTTAAAAGGTTCATCCTTTCTTAATAATTTGGTAAGTGGTTGTGCTTCAACACTAAAATTTTTAATGAATCTTCTATAGTACCCTATGAGTCCTAAGAAAGATTGCAATTCTTTCACGTTTCTTGGAACAGGATAATTTTTTATAACTGAAATTTTATCTGGGTTTGGTTTAACACCTTCATTTGAAATTATATGACCTAGATAAATAACTTCACGTCTCATAAATTCGCATTTATTTGGTTGTAGTTTGAGATTATGCGTTCGTAGACGACTAAATACTTCGCGTAGCTTAATGGAATGATTTTCAATATTATCCGCATAAATGACGATGTCGTCAAGGTATACAAAACATCTGATGCCTTGTAAACCTGTTAGGACCTTATTCATAAGTCTTTGAAAGGTATTTGGCGAATTTTTTAGACCCATTGGCATTCTATTGAACTGATAGTGTCCAAGTGGAGTGGAAAATGCAGTTTTATCACTGTCTTCTTTTTTCATATTAATTTGATAAAAACCTTGAGCTAAATCCAATGTAGTGAAATATTTCGAATGCCCCATCTGATCTAGTATTTCGGAAATATTTGGAAGTGGAAAACTGTCGCCGATAGTAATATTATTTAGTTTTCTGTAGTCGATTACGATACGCCATTTAGTCTTCCCGCTGGCATCTTGTTTTTTTGGAACTACCCACAGAGGTGATGACCACGGTGAATTCGACTCTTTAATAATTTTTTGTTCTAACATTTTCGCGATCTGGCAGTTGACTTCTTTTTTGTGAATTTCTGGATATCGGTATGATTTTGTAAAAATTGGGATTTCAGAGGTTGTATGTATTTCGTGTTCTACAGCGTTTGTTGTCGTGAGTGTATCATTATCTAAATGAAATAAATTCTGGTATTCTTTAATTATAGATAAGACGGAGTGTTTTTCTTCAGAATTTAAATGATCCAGTCGAACTGAATTTAATATAGTTTGTTCACGTTCAGCCCCATTATTTGATGATGATTTGAAATTGAATATGTTTTTATTATTTGTAGATGTATTTTGAATTAACAAACTTGATTTAGATTTTTCGAATGGTTCAAGGAAGAGACTGAGTGCTTGGATTTTTACAGACCTTTCGGTTGTATTTAATATAGTAGCTAGAGCCTTGCAATTTGTATTGACCTTAGCTATTGATTTAGATAAATAAACACCTTCAAGTATTTCGACTTCAGGAACGAGTCCTTCTTCGATCTCTGGATTTTGAACATGAAATTCAATAAGAGTTTCGGTGCGCGGTTTAATTATAAATGAGTTAGATATTGATTTAGATTGACCCGCGTCGATTTTGTGATGAATAGGAATATGTTGACCATGGAATTGTAAAGTATTGGATTTGTAGTTGATATGTGCGCGGACACGACGTAGGAAATCATTGCCAAGCAATCCATCTAATGGGACGTTGGTAGATTCAGGAATTATGTGAATTTTGTGGTAATATTTTTTTGCATTGAATTTAAATTCGAGTTTGACGATGCCGAGAGTTAGTGTAGGATCATTAGAATTATTTACACCTCTGAGATTTAGTTTGATTGATTCATCTACAGGAACGTCTCCCTGTATAGATGAGAGTTTGATCAAAGAGATGTCGGCACCGGTGTCCAATAGAAGGTTCAGACAATTATTTGGATTAATGGAATTTGGACACGTGATTTTGATATGTGGAGTTGACTCGTTTATATTAAGGATTCTGCCTTTATGTGGTTGATATTCCGCGACGTGGCAGTCCGGTCGGAATTCCCGGAGTTTAAATGATTGGAGGAGGAGGTTGCATGATTTTGGCCTTTGTTTTGATTATTATATTGTCTTTTTCGACATTCCGATATGACATGACCTTTTTTTTTGCAATAATTACACGTTCTTGAATATTCGCTTTTTTTTAAAGATTCGCCATTGTTTGTGTTAAGATGGTTTATAGATTTGTGTTTATTCTGGGGATTTTTGAAACAATTATACGAATTATGACCGATTTTTTGGCAGTAAGTGCATGTTATTTTATTGACCTTATTTATGGTTGTATTGCTAATTACAGGATTTTTAGGATTTTTGTACTGAACTATTTTTTCTTCGTTGAGTGCAAGGTACGAAGCTTCTTCAAAAGATTTAGGGTTTTGACCGCGTATCACAATACTGTAATTAGGATTTACGCCAACAAGAAATTGGTGGAGGGCCATCTGTTTTACCATAGCGTTTTTTCCAATTAATTCAGTAGGATTTGATGTTTCTGCTTTAATTACTCTGATTAGATTACTGTAGCATTTATCGATTCTTTGAGTGAAACATGTAATTGACTCGTTACGATTTTGAGTACAAGATTGTAATTCGAGAGTTATTTGTGAAAAACTTTTATTTTCAGTGAAATTTTCGATTAAAAATGATTTATATGCTTCCCATGTTTCGAGTGATCTACAAGATGTAATTAAGTCTGCCTTACCAATAACTTGAGTTTGAATGTAAGTGAAAATTATGTCTTTTTGGTCATCGTTCGCAAGCTTGTATGCATAGTCACAATTTTTTATAAAAGTGGGTAATTGGTCTGTATCACCGTCAAAAGTACGTATGAGTTTAGTTAAAAAACTTAGAGAAATATTTTCTGGTTTAATAGTGTCTGTTTTAGGCGGCATTTTGTGTAATTAGTGTTAGTGTGAATAATTGTGTAAAAGACGAAAGGAGAGTGAGCAGAGTTGAATGGCAAGAGAGATGAAATTAACTTATATTACAGGAAAAATAGGATTTCGAATAGAATGGGTAAGGAATATTTAAGGAACTTACATAAAAAATGACATTTTGAAGTTATCAGCTTCCAGCATCCAGCACTTCGGCAGCTTCAGCAGAAGACGGAGATTTTTTCGGCAGCTTCAGCAGAAGACGGAGATTTTTCGGCAGCTTCAGCAGAAGATGGAGATTTTTCGGCAGCTTCAGCAGAAGACGGAGATTTTTCGGCAGCTTCAGCAGAGGATGGAGATTTTTCGGCAGCTTCAGCAGAAGATGGAGATTTTATGTGTTCTTCTTTAATTTGACGTTCCTGTCGGTTTAATGTGCCGTAGAAGTCCCTTGTCTTAATTCGCTTCCTTGTGAATTAACAATTTCACCAATTGTACCGTTAACCCTGTTAAGGTTCCTCAATATTTCTGGAATATTTTTTCGAGGATCCCACTTCTGACACCACTTTTATGTTAGGGTCCGGTAGGTGATTGTCAATGTTGTGGTACTCGGTATAATTTCTGTATATAGTTTATTTATCGGTATTTATGTTACAGGAATGCACGGACAGCGATACTGTCTGGTCCGGCTACAATGTTCACTCTGGTGCTGCTTCTCTAATTTCTCTTATATAATAAATAATTATCTAATGTTAGAATTAACAAATATTGTTCTTATAATTATGTGCTTATTGATTAATAGGGTCCAACTAGGTTTATTGCTATCTCTATGTATTTATTGATAACTAGGTTCCAACTAATTAGTTGTTACAAATATGCATGCACAAGAGAATTGATAACAAATGATAGCATGGGGTACATTGGCACATAACATATTCATTGCGCAAAGCTTTTAATAAAGACGTCTCTTCGAGTGGGGCTGTGATCGATCGACACGCTGACAATTTTTTTTCTATTTAAACAAACAACCTTTTTAAATATTCAATTTCAGGCTGCTTGAATTGGTTTCTAACGGCTCATTTTCGTTCCACGATTGATGGTGGTATTTTATAAATAGAAGCAATCCTCAGAATTCAGGATCTCAGAGGTTTGCAAAGTTGTTGGTTGGTCATGACACAAAAAATCTCACCCCGCAAATGTTATTATTATTTATTTAGCGCAGGGGTTCCCAAACTTTCTCGCCCCGTAGACCGTATGCCATTTTTTTTCTCCGTAGAGGTGGACAATTGGAAAAACAATAAAATATGTAAAAAAATTTAGACCTTTATTAAAAATTCAAAAAATGAATTCTTACAAAAAAATGAAAGTCGATCATAATACACAAATAATGCCGTTAACCCCTCAGACTAGTTAAAAATATGAACTAAACGATGTTAGAATGAGAAAAAACCACCCTTTATATTCAAATCTAATAATGAACCACAAAATAATTAAAATGTACCCCTTTATGAATCCAAAGTTTCTCGCTACAACTTGAAAAAAATTGTGAAATTTTGAGAACTTTTTATTAATTTTTTTTAAATAAAACGAGAAAAAAGTGAGTTGTCGATAACGTTTGTAATACATTTGCTTGATAGAGTAGATATTTATATTTATAAGTTTTTTTTAGTTATCAGTAATTTCATATTATAGTTAGAAAAAATGTAAAGTGTGCCATGTTTAAAAAAATTTTGTTTGCATTAAAAAAAAATTATATTGCAAAAATTATTTGTTAATTTCGAATTATAAAATTAGAAAGCGTATTTCATCACCTTTAAAAAACAGTTTTTGGTTGTTCGGATGCGTTCAGAAATATTCCGAAGTATAATGCCGAAATATTTTGACCTTCCGACAAAGTAGGCTCGAGGACTGAGTGGTTAATGAGAGGGGTGAGTCTGATGCTTCGATAGCAATTATTGTTCAATATTTGCCCTGTAGCAAAATCTGCTCGTCCGGTGATTTTTGATTTCGATTGCTTTTTTTCGTGATAAGTTTGGTTACCGCGCAAAACCCCTTTCCAAGAGATACAAAGATGGAAAAGCTATCAAAATCTTTCTAAAGCAGCAAACAGCAACGGAAATGTCTTTCTGAACACAGAATTGCTGATACATGAATTGATGATATATTAAATAAGTAATTATTTGTAAGTCTATTGTAAGAATTACGTGTCTACACACAATATGTGTCAGGTGTATCAGGTATGTTATTTACGGAGTGCCTGAAAGTTGATGATGACTTGCTCTAAATTGTATTCCACTCCACGTGTCCCCCCATTTAAATCTCGTGGATCCCCAATTTTAGTCTTGCTATCATGGACCCCCAGCAAGTCGATATCAAACGCTGGGGTCCATATCGACCACTTTTGGAATCTGTTATCTGGCAGCTAAATTGTGTATGTATTTAACATGACAAGTTAAGCGATAAACTACTAAATAATAATTCGTGATTTATATGGAAACGTAAATTGCATCCCACGTAATCGATGATATTATTACGAGGCACGTGGAGTGAAACAGTTTTGTGTATTATTTTTCCATTACATAATGCGCTAGTATGCTGATTTTAGAATTTGTTTTTATTGTTACATAACCAATACAACAATAATAATAATAATTGAATAACTTGTAGAGCGCCGTTTTTGTGAAAAATCACCTCAAGGGCGCAATATAATAATATTCGGTTTTTCGAATTTATAAAACCTTTGGTTAGTGATTGGTAAAATACAACACAGGACTCTTTGATCAGTTTTAAGTGGAAGACACATTTATATTTATTTTAATATATTACACTTATTTATATTTTAAAACGTTATTTGATAAAGTAAGCCCCCGGGGTACCTTACAAAATTCAATAAGATATGAAATAATACATTTTAATAAAATACGTAAGTGCGGTTATGAAAAAATAAATCGCCAAATATTATTATGTACGATTGTAAATAAAGATGTATGTTTTGTGTGAATCACGCAATTTTTTAATTTTTATAATATTGCCTTTTTTGATATTTAATCCATCTCTTATGTGTTATGTGTCTGAATTTTTTTGACGCCCTGATTTTTGTAACAAGTAAAAGATTGTTGAAAGCTTTTTTTACCTGGTATTTGTGGTGTCTTTGTCCAAAGCTTGTGACAAAGACACCAGGGCAATAATTTACTCATTATTGACCTGGTTAGAGATGACTAGATTTTTATAGTGACTTAAGTATAGTGACTAGATCTGAATAGCCGGTTACTTCTAACTTTCCTTTTCCCTTCGCATTCCCCTTCCTTACATCTAGCGGCTTTTCAACATTCCCTGAAAAATGTAAAAAATCCTCCAAAAACTCTTGAGGTCTACATATCACAAAAAATCTGACACTCAAAATAATAATAAAAAAAACAATGTTCCAGGTTTACATTATAAAAATAAATACCAAAGCAATTTAAAAAAATTGTTAATTCATTAATTCTAATTAACATCTTGTCGTGATGAAGATAACGTTGTTATTGAAACATGTTGATATTGTTAATTATATAGTGGTTTAAACGAAGTCAGTTTGAAGAAGAAATTGTTAATTCATTTATTAATTTTATTGAGAAAACTATTATGAGTTACTGGGACATTTTAAAACCATATAATATGTAAATAGTTTGAAATCATTTTGCACCATTAAATTATATTTATATCGATTTTTATTAACCGATAAAAATCGACCGAACTATTTATTACACGCATAATAATATAATGTAAGTAATCGAGATTTACTCTCCATTATTATACCGTACTTACTTTTACAAATTTATGAGTACAATTTTGGCTTTATTGAAGCCAATCTCGTTTTCGAAGATCCCATAAAAATTCTCCGCTTGCATTGCCTAGAATGGTTTCTAATCGTGACTAAAATCCAGTCTATCGTTAGGTTTTTTTTTTCATTCTGATAAATGAGAATATCGGTACCCAAAATTTATGTCTCAAATAAGTTTATCCATTGACAAGTGGGTCAGGAACTCCGGTGCATTTCATTGTACGATAGTCTGAATCAGAAATCAGCACCATCCACACAGCATCTCAGATGACATAGGCCCTGAGGGAAAAAAATATAACCCATAACTAACCTAATGTAACCTAATTAACCAATTTTTATATATTTTTTTCATCACTTTTAATGACTTTTCAAAGGAGGTATTGAGTTGAGTTGATTCTGAGTTGTCCGCAAATAACCCCTATTAATAATACCTCCAACTTCTGACATTTACCATACATTCTGATGGGTTATTGGACACTAAATAACGTCTCCTAGCGGCGGGAGTTGTAGGAGATTTTATGTGAAATATATTCTTGTTTTTAAGTTAATAAACTATAGAAATAAAAAAATAAAAAAATTAAGTAATCCTCATTCGACCTTACTGCTTTTTGAGTATCAACATTGACTGTGATTTAAAACTTCAATATGAACACAGATTTCTACATGGATCTAACACCACTTTCCAAAATTAATCTTAAAAAAATTATTACAATATTTTTCAAGGTTTTACTTTTGATATAATCAAGAACATTTTATTTGCTAGGATTTAACGAACTCATATTATTATTTCACCAAGTAACTTGTTAACTTTTTTAGCGTCATGAAAATCTTCTTGGAGTGATCTTGATGTTTGTAATTATATTTTTTATCAATATTGATCAAAATACACTTCAAATGTTATAAAAAAAGAAGTACAAAACATTTATTAAACAAAACAAAGTGTTTTACTTCTTTTAATAAATATGTCAAACCGTAAAGTGATTGATTGATTGCCTTCTTCGAAAACGTGTTTCAAAATTCGTCATCAGACCTGAATGTATTAAGAAAATTCTAATAAAAGTAATATGTTGACCAAATAGATTCTCGAATAGTTAATTAATGGGCACCCTGTATCTTGTAGACCTTGACAAAGTTAGAAAGTATTGTGTCGTGCAAAAGTATCAGTATTTTCGCACAGGTGGGTACTTAACAATTTATTTTGTAATATTTTTATGAATCTTCGTATATTCGTGATTAGAAAGGATTCCGTTTTTTATTATCTTTTGATGATACTGCCCGTGGAATTAATAGTGCTTTATTTCTGGAAACTGATGATTTTCTCAATTGGTTTGATCACTGATTTATTTTGTGGTAAGTAAATGATAATAATTGTTGGTTGTGTATTCTTATTCATGGTTGTAGTTATTCAATCAAAACTTGGAAAACGAGATGAAATATTTAAATTTCTTCTCGTTAATATTGCTATGTTCTATTAATCCAGGCGCACAGGAGCAACTTTAGTTGCGTGCATCAAAATCCATCACGGTAGGTAGGTATAAGGAATCGGCCAGAGGGCAACGCGTTTTACGGAGCGGAAGCGGTGCGGCGTATTTAAACATATGATAAGCAAGTGAAGTGTCCATAGTGACTGCGCGTATGGCGGCATGGCCCTACAGTCCACGCGCGCGCCGTTTCCGAACGCGCCTCGGCAGTCTGGCCGTGCACTGGCTGCATATAAAAACGCGATCCGAACCACGAATTATGGGAAAGGAGCAAAGCAACCGCGAACGGTTGACGGATGGTTGAACGGCGAAACGTTGCTTACGGCTGCTTCGTTTTTTCCATAATTCGTGGCTCGGCTCGCGCTTATGTTTGCGAATGTGTAAGCAGCATTAGGTATATGTATGTAGGTGTCGCGACAGTAGGGATATTTTTTGAATTTGTGTGGATTTTGAAAAAAATGCCAGTCGCTGCAGCGAAAGCACCTACGTACCTCGTGTGCAGGGGTCCTTATGCCTACAATACATGACATCTTTTTTTCAGCCCGATTCCAATTAGAGACCAAAGTCAACATTTTTCGCTTTACGCGATTGCTATTTTCATCTCTATTTTCATACCTACGATTTCAATTGTCCACACTGCAAACAACACATGAACCATGCTGTTTGCTGTGATGCCAACTGAAATCGTAGATATGAAAATAGAGATGAAAATAGCGATCGCGTAAAACGAAAGATGTTGACTTTGGTCTCTTATTGGAATCGGGCTGAAAAAGATGTCGTGTATTGTAGGCATTACTAGCAGTGACCCGGCGTTGTACTATACAGATTCAGAAATTATTTAAAAAAATATTGAAAAATACTCATATATATATTATTTATTTGTTTTTGGGGTGTTATGCCGTGTTGCGCTACCTCCTTCTTTAGTCAACGTTTCGGACAGCGTCGGTAGGAGGTAACGCAACACGCCATAACATCCCAAGAAGAAATAACGAAAATACTTCTAGACGTTAAAATCTAAAAACGTAGCTAGCTTACTATCCCTCTAACTTCTGTCCATGTCCATGTCCATGTATAACAAATTGAATTCTGTCCATGGATAGAACAAATTGGCAAACAAAACTAATAGTAGAAAGAACGTTATATTTACATGAGCCATTTCAATTTGTTAGTTTCCGGGAAATTGATTATAAATTTTTTGTACGATAGTACTATTTTGATCGAAATAATTTATATTCTGATCTAATTACCCGATGGTTTTCTAAAAGCCATGATTGGATTGCAATTGAGGTTATGTTTCCGTAGCCTGTTGGTAACTAAGTGAGTACAGGTTTCCTGTTTAATTTTATTACCCAATAAATAATATTGCCAAACGTGGCCATGTTTTGGCTTGCCATGTAAATAAACGCGACCACCTTGATACCTAAATGCTGTTGTAATTCTGCGGTGGAAGTAATAACGTACAGCTATTTTACCACTGTGCTAATTTATTGTGCCATAAGTAAATTAAAATAATTTATTGTTTAGTTTTCCCTAATTATTTATGATTTCAAATTGAATAGAGCAATAAATTACTCAATTGATTGTCATATTTCGATGGCCTCTATTGCTGAATAATAATATTTAAAAAATGTTTTTCAGAAGGTATGCAGGAATAGTGAAGTAAAGCAATAAATACACATTTTAAATGGGAAACGAACAAATAAACGATAATGAAAATAAACTAAAATATGAACTTAATGAAATTGCAATTGGAGGATATTTTTAAATGGTCTCCAGAGAGGGGTACTCCATCGTGGCAGTCGTGGCTTTAAGAGTAGTGTTGTCAAATTCGTGTAGTCTACGCATGATCTACAAAAAAGATAATATTTAATTAATAATGTATCTTCCAAGGCATCCAATCATGCAAATAAATGTTAACAAGTTTTTTACTTCTTCATTTTTAGATAATATCTACTAACTGAAGTTCCTGGCGTTGCCCGGGCTTTTCGCAGAGTTTTTTGAAATTTGATGTAGACAGTAATTTTCCTCTAATTTTGAACATCAAGTATGCAAATTTTCCTCAAGAAGTATCAATCAATATCAGGGGTGGGAAAAGATGACGTTTTTTAGAAATCTCATGTTAGGAACCTTTCTCTTGTTTTGAAAGTTGAGTGTGCAAAAATTCATCAATCTCGTAATAAAACCGTAGATTTGTATAAAAATCAAATCCTCACTGTCCGTCCGCCACAGATGCTCTTCTTTATAGATAGTCAGTGTTTTGTGGACAGTAAAGTAAATAGATTAAAATATTTATTTGAAAATACTGAAAGAGAAAGTTTATGATGTGTACTAATAATCAAATTTCTCTAAAAAGATGATTTAATACTTTTAAAGCGAGCATATTGATCAAAGGAAAGCTTTTGCAAGGGATCAATATTAAATGAGAAGTTTAGTGTCCTACTGAATGCGAAAATACCCACTAAACCCCGCACTGTTTTTACAGGGGTTGTTCCTCGCTTAGCCCAAAGGCAAATAACAATATATACAGGCAGTTAGGAACCTAGTACCTACCTAACTACAGTACCTACCCGTTAAACCTAAACTCCGAAAGCAAATTGGTAGTGTAGCGGCCAACTTTCCACTCCAGAGGGAAGGAAAAATGTTAATCGAAAACTTTTTTTGCTTGTTTAAACGCTCTGTGTGTTTTGGCAATTTCCATTTAAATTACCATCGGATGAAATTGCTACTAAACTAACAATGAGTAAAGTTGTGTCTACAGCGAACTGCTATTCGAAAATTCTCATTGCGAGAATGCTAACAAGGTCAATAAAAAAGTTTTAAAGGAATCGGCCGGTTTAAAGATAATTCCAGTTATTTGATACATTTAACTAGTATTAAAACCTATTAAAATTAATATTATACTTGTGTTATAATCAAAATACTCCAAAAATATGCCGTAGATAACCGTGGAATAACGAATTTTAACGATGAGAACGTTATAACAATTATTCGATATAGGCATTTTAAATTATTTAAAAATTAATTAATGTTATTATTTTAATAAATTCGGCAATGACGAAAAAGACAAAATAGCTGTCACGAGTGAGAGCAACTGCAGGTAGGTTTAGAAAAATATTGATTTTTACTTTCTTATTTTGTCCATATAAACGTATTCCCCAATTTCTTCTCAGGAGTTAGGACCCTCCAAAAATCGTTAAAATTGCCTGGTTTTAACGCTATCAGCAGACGTTCAGTATTCAAACTAGATAATGTATTTTTAAATAAAGCTAAAAAAATTGACGCAGAATATTTTCTTCTAACGCAGTTAGTAAAAAAATTAAAATCGTTGGTACCACTTAAAAATCAATATCAAAAATATACCAATACCTTTTTGTTAGATTTTGCTTGACCTTTTTTTTATATAATTATATCTTTTCTTTGTAGTTTTTCTTTTTGATGTTTTTTGTTATCCACCGATGCACACAATTGGTTTGCTTAAGCTATTTACAAATATTTGGTCTTCCTTTCTGAAGTATTCTGCTCTGGAAGCTAAGTAGACCCGGCTGACTGGTTGGCAGTGGAATATTTACAATTCCCACGCTCCTGGCTCTCGGCATACTTGGGATACTGGTTTACCACCGATAGCTCCGTTGTGACCTCTCCCTCTTTTTCTGTAAACGGGCTCGTGTAACAGAAGGAGAGGTAAAAAAGAACCTCTCGTGGTAGTAACTTTGAACGTACCGTCTAGTAGCTTAAAAATACATTGTTGGCTTAGTATAATCTTAAATGGGAAAACAAATACTGGAGAGGAATAATGGCTACTTCATAATAGGTCGAAGAATAATACGCTACTTAGGAGGTGTTCGGCTTTACAGATAGGTCATTATTATTGTTTGCAGTTCTGGGTTCTTAACTCAGACCTCGAAGAATCCCATTTGAAATTCTAATTCGTCAGTTAGGATGGGCTGTTTTCACAGAATTAGGAACAATTCATCAAATTTCAAAGTTAACATTCAGGTTCTGTGAAAGTTATATTGAAGTTCTGTCATTATTTTTCCGACAGTTTGACGGTACTTGGATAATAACAGAATTAGAATTCAACTTTAAAATTTGATGAATTATTCAAATTTTGTGAAAGTATCAGTCCGCAGAAAAAATCTAAGGTGTTGGGTTGCTTCACAGAAATTCAAATGTAACATTGTCATCAAAAAGCCACTCGGCAGCATTTTGTTTTTTTGGATAGTTTCAGCGTTTGTGATTGTGATTGGCAGAAAAGGACTCGAAAATTATCGTGTTGTTTAACTTGTCAGCTTTGTACAATTTGTTAGAAAGCTGAAACGCACCTAGAATCGGCGTTTAACGGGGACCTTTCAAATGTCGAAAATACAAAATGGAATTGAATGGCCATTTGATGACAATTTACATTTGACTCTCTGTGAAACAATCCAACCTAAAATTATCTTGTTAGCCAGTAAAGTTTAATTCGAAACCCACCCTTAGTAATTTTTAAAAATATAAATGTAAAGAGAAATTTCGTTTTTAATGATAATTTAACTTTTTTTAATAATTTTATTTTAAGTAGGAATGCGAAAAATACTTATGGATGGAATCCGAACGTTTTCCTTTTTATCGATTTTGTATGTATACCAAATTTATTATAAAATAGTTATCACGGTTCTGTACCTGGTTTTTGAGTTGCGAGAGGTTAAATTATCACATTAACAATTTCCAAATTAAATACAAATAACACTCTAGGAGATATTTTTACGGGCGGTAAAACATACACTCAACTTATTCTAACATTGTCCAATGATTCAATTTTCCCTCGTTTTGTTTGATATGTTTTTTTTTAAATGCTTTACTAGAAATGAAATAAATGATCGTTTTTTATACAATATCAAATTACTGCGATTAACAATAACTTCACAATATTTGTATTTCTTACTCAATTTCAGTTGTAATTACACTAATCCAGTGCAAGATTTACAAATAGGGTCGATCGTACACGTTTCGCACGCGTGTCCGCCTTTTTGCATTCGGGGGGTATTTTGCCCCTGGCCTTGGGGATTCGAATTGAAAATTGGGACTATTCATCGGACCCCCTCGGCGTTGCGCCACTGCGGGAGACCCTCAAAGGCCCATCATCTTTTGTGTGCATTTAATATGCAGGAGGGGGTCGGCTTGCATCGAGGGTAAACTGTCTAGTACCTACCTATCCGACTTGATTACCTGCACGCGAAGTGGTGAAATAAGGTGGGGTGGAAGTTCTATTGAGGGGGATGATTATTTACTACCATTTTATAAAGATGTGTCGAAAATATTATTCAAAGCAACAACGAATCATTAAAAAATCTTTTTATACTATTATTGATTAGGTACATGTTTTTGCTTTTAAAGGGAGGTACTCTTTAATGTAGAGACATACATATTTAAAAGAAACGAGTGGAAGTGGCTCTTGGTGCTAGAAGGCTGCAGTCACCACCGTGTAGTCGGAGGCCATTAGCCGCATCCTGGATCCAGTGACCCGGTATCTCATCAGCCCGGCGAATTTATTCAGTCCTAGTTCAGTAAGCATTGTCGATGCGCTGCTGTACCTTCTGTATCCGAATATAATTCTGCAGGCATTCGTGGCACCATGTTTCGAACGTATATAGGCTACCACAAAATGCATTGAACAATTTTTTTTTACATTTTGCTGCAATGGAAGAATCTTCGGGCAATCATATTAGACATTATATTGACCTTATACTTCTCCTTTATGAAGTCATTGCATTTACCTTTGGGTACGGCGTATGTGTGAGTGATAATTGATTAATTTGTGGATCTCGATTGTTTTAGTATATATCATTCCTTCAAACATTATGCACTTCCACTGGCTATTAGACAGAACACAAATTATTTGACACCAAGTCTTGGATCGTCAAGCAAGACAGATCAGAATCTTATCTTCTTCTTCAAAGGTGTTACATTGATGGGAATAACCTTCAAAAGTTATAAAACGAGAGTTGTTCTAATACGAAAAAGAAAAAGTATTATAGAGATTGAAGCAAGTACTTTGTTTAAAAACCACTTTATTTTTATTTATATTCGTCGACCGGTTTCGGTGGAACTCAACCTTCTTCAGGAAAATAAACATATAAACTAAATTACAGTACAGACTTAAGATTATAAAGTAAACAAAATAAAGAGAGAGCATATAAAAGAGGGAGAGAACATCAGATACTAGTTGGTGGAAGGATAAGGGGCGGAGTCACAGGCGGGTGGGGGTGGGGGTTACATAGGGAGAAAGGGAATAACTTTAAAATTGGACCGTTGTTGGTTAATTCTAACTGTTTGTTTAAAATTTGGCAATTACGCTTTTTTGATTTGGATATTTCTAATGCTTCTAAATTATTAAGGCGTATTCCTATTTTATTGATTTTTATAATTTTTACTCCTGTATTTATGTTAAATGTATGGTCAGTATCAATTAAATGGTCTGCAAATTCTGAGAAACCTGTGCTTGTAAGGCACCTGACGTGTTCTTTATCTCTAATATTTACATTACGCGCTGTTTTACATATGTATGTGGCTGGGCAATCGATACAATTAAGTTTATAAATGCCAGAGTGGCTTAATTTATCCTCTAAAAAAATTATTGATCCTGGAAAAAGTATTATTTAATTTTATAACTTTATTCAAATAATTTTCTTGATAAATATACTATTATGCCAGGTTTTCTAATCTAAACCAACCTTCAAAACTTCTGAAGAGTTCCTTTTAGCAAAATCAATACGTAATATTATAAGAGCACTTGTATGAAAACGTCTTCCCTAATGCTGGACATTAGATAATATGATTATGATGTGAAACCGTGTTATGAGGAGTGGTATGACCTATATTAGTAATGATTTCACAAAAAACTCTATATGTAAACCGCGCCCTTATCATATATTTGGGTGTGGCCAAAACACTTATGATAATTGGGTTTGTCTCAATGGACACACTGTATTTCACTCTATTTTTACTAATGAAGCACTTATGCATGTGGTATTTTGCAAAATTTACACCTGTTTGAATATTTCATGGTGGTATTTATATTTATCAACTTCCCGTTAAAACGTACTCAAATAAATACTTCATATTTATAATTCATTAAAATTTTAATGTGTATACATAATTATTTTTTTAACTCTCAGTTTATTGAAAGTAGGGGCATTGAGCAGAACGTAAAGTGGAAAAGAATGTAGGTTGTATGTGTACCTTCTTATCTAAGATCTACTGAATAATTTGAATACAATTATTTTAGACGATATCCACTTACCTGCGTGTATTAACTTAAATTATTTGCTTTTTATATTACTTTTTTAGATTTCCCATTATTAATAAGCTTAATAATAAGATACCATGCACGCTGTTTCGTATGTGACCTTGATGCTGGAACGAGACGGACTGCTTATCACGTGACTCGCCAGGCAATATCCGACTACTTAGTTGCAACCTGTGATGAAAAAATATTTTTATAGCTTTTAATTGAAAAAAAGTATATTATCGACAGTAAAATGATATCTACATGTTTTACTCCAAATATGCTCAGAAATCGCTGGGTAAAATCCTTAGGGTTCGTACTGTTACACCCTTCATGCCTTCTTTTTGTTGCCAATTACATCGTAGATAGATTGTGCGGTTGTGACTTTTTCGCTTTTTTAAAATCTTGAACAAATAACAAAGATCTTCTTAATTGCATAGTAATAATCATTATATCTTGAATCAAGGCGTATTGTGGTTAACTGCAACTCTGGTAGCAACTAGCAACCAGCAACTTGCAACCATCCACAGTAGTTTGCTGGGAGGGCGGGCTTCTGCCTACCGAGAGAAAATAAGCAATTAAACCTGCTTCTGCTGATGCAAGGCGATTGAGGGTAACCATAAGCCACTAGTCTTGTAATAACCATCCTGGTATGCAATTACTTTCGATAGAAAGATTGTATCAAAACGCGGCAGCGAGCAGCCTGGAGGTAATTGGATCTACCTGCTGGTCGATCCGCCCTACAAAGCCCGATCAATTTGCTCGAGTCACAAAGTCAATAAGCCATAAATAAAACTCCATGTAGGTATACCTAGCTTCTTGCTATATTCATCTCCAGTCTTGCAGCTGGACTTCTTGTATTAGTGTTAGATTCTCGTGTGGCCATGACTGTTGCATGATAATCGTGCTGGTATTTCATTTGTTAAATTCCAATGAAAATATTTTTATTTGTTGTATTGCTTTAAAAATTATAGACGCAGGTACCTACTAAAAACTTATTACTACTTACTACTTAATTCAATGTATACTGTATAGGTATGCGATTCTTATAGATATAATAATTTTTTATTTTATTCTTGAAACCCTATCAGATTATCATTATTCTTTTAATCACTATTTTGGTTTGATTGGTAGAATTTAAATTTTCTCTTTTTACATTTGACGCCTTGAAAGTTTTTCACATACGTCTGAACGCCTTTGCATCCCGTGATTCGTCATCAAATATACTAATTTCCCTTGTCTGTGATGTTGTGCGTGATGTGAAATATTAGTGTGTAATTAAATCAAATTTACTATGAAATTTACAAAAGTAGAACTAATGATTATGTCGATTTTGAAATGCGATGAAATAGGTAGGACCTGCCCGTAATTAGAATGTTTTAAATTTAATTAATAATTCTATATTTGAAATTTCTATTTCTTTTGTTCAAATTTCAAGTTTATAACGGTTTTAATTTGGGAGGTAAATTTCTGACATCTCTATAATTTTTTCAACAGCAAAAATATAATTATACTAGAAGACCCGGCCACACGTTGCTGTGGTTAACGAAACACATCACACGCCACGCCATTACCCAACCTTTATAACCAACACCATCTGTTAAATCAAATCCACACCGCATGTTTGTCAGCTCGCTGCTCGCTGCTCGCTGACGCTTGGCCAGATATATTATATATTTCAACCAATTTACACAAAACCTTGACAAATTATATACTTACCTAAAAACCTTCCTCATGAATCATTCTATATATTGGGGGAAACCGCATAAAAATCTGTTGCGTAGTTTAAAAGACCTAAGCGCACAGACAGCGTGAGCGACTTCATTTTATACTATGTAAAGATTATAAAGAACAATTGGCAATATTCGTTTTTGGAAATCAATGTTATCCTAAGGCAAATATTTTATAAATACGTTCAGCCTTACAAATCCGACAATTGAAATAAATAAATTATAATATCAACAAATTTGAATTACAATTGTAATGTGTAAAAGTATTGTATGGATTTAGTTTTATGTATTTTCTTGTTTGGAATCAATTTGGAATGCGAATTTTGTGTGAAATTTCACAAAATGTGTGCTATACGAAATATCTAAGTATTTATTTATTTTACCACTTTTGCACATTAAAGATTTGTCAAAAAATACGTTCCCTCGCATGATATGCATTTGTGCATATGACTGTGGTTTTAATGTTAATTATTGCATAAATGCAGTGATCATGTATGCATTAGCAAACATTTATGCACCAGCCTAAAGATACCGTGAATTAATTCTATACTCTATTTTAGCTGGAGCCATAAAAGTCACATTTACATAATTTCTTATATTTATCTTAGTGTTTACTGAGGTGAATTAACATCGAAGGCAGTTTCAGATCTGGCGTAAAAGGTGTGTCTTGGCAACACTTTAATCCAGGAGTCGGCATAAGCCGCCACTAAAAATAATCAAAGGCGAACACGACCAGTTCTCAACACATAATACAAATTAATTTGACATATCGAGATTAGGAATGCCACCTTATCATTTATTTCAGAATTCCATCTGTGGCGCGAATTTGCCATTTCACATTTAAGATAATCTTTATTACAACGGAATGAGTTATGAAATTGGCACCGTTTCAAGTCAAACCCGCGATTGCTTCAAAGTAGATATTATTACAATTTCGAATTACATTAAACGTTACGATTCGAATAAAAATAACCGCTGAAAGCCCAGGGCCGTAGCTAGGGGTGGCATTATAGGGCAATGCCCTACCTTAAAATACCTGTGCCCTACCATAAGAAATACTATCGATTTTGATATTAAACTAGTAAACGGTTTGTTCATAGTTTTATATGATTGAAAAAAATACTACCTATTAGTGACATCTAACTTAACAGATTCGAATTAACAAAGGAATCATATCATACTAATTCTTTATTCTGCCCATAGATGGCATTGAAGTAAGTGATGGGAGGCTGTGCGCGTATTGCAATCACTGCTTACGGGGAATTCCCAAACAGTTTGGGGGTGCTATTAAACAGTTGAGTTTGCACCTTGTATCAACGACGTCGCGTGCAACGCGGTACAAACTATATAATCGTTTCTTGACGGATAACAATTAGAAAAATTAGGTTTACATAAAAGTTTTAACTATCATTGGCAAAAACGGAAAATCAAAGAGGAAATTGACAACGAAAAACCTCATTCCTCAAAATAGATGGAAGGACAATGTTCAACTACTCCTAATCCTATGGAAAAAGGTTTGGTGAAATATGATAGCTATGGTATGTATATATGTACACATGTACGAAGAAAATCGATTCACCAAATCAGATCAAGTTACATTTTTACTTGCGCCCAACCTGTAATTACCGCTGCCCTATCTTAAATTATACTCTGGCTACGGCCCTGTGAAAGCCGCCTTGAAATGTGAGAATATTGAATTCATGAGAAATAAATTTGGCGCAAGTGCTAAATTCTACAAATTGAGTCGATCAATATTTTTCGCCAATGGAAATAACATTTTGTTGACATTGAAATCAATCGATTGGTAACGTAACGAGAGAATAATATATGAACATCAATACTCTGTGCCAGTGCCACTCTCACCTTATTATGTACGTGTCATTATGGGCAGAATACTGCTTTGACAGGGAAAGTTGTTGTGGAAGAGAATTAACTTTTTGCCAATGAAATCATGAACCAAGAAGATAAAAACCAACGTTATTATAACACAATCCTGCTCATTTAGCATTTATTTTGTCGTTATCTCGTATTTATAAATATTCAATATAGACATGTTATTTACTTAATTTGTTATTGCGACTACATATTTATATAGATAATCTATTTTTTATAGTTTCTCCATGTGTTCTAAATTCGCAATCTTCTCTGTAATACAATAGAATAGGTATTACAGTTTTATGGAGACCTTGAAAAAAAGTACATTGTGAGTAAATGAAAGTGAGGAAGAGAGAAACAGATGAGAAAGGGGTAGATTTGAAATTATAACAGAGGAGAGCACATACAGTTTGACAGAGAACGATGCAAGATTAAAACATTGTCAAATATACATTAAACTGATATCCATTGTTTATTTTCTATATCTGTGCAGGGTGTAACAGCATTTACCCTAAAGGGGTCTCCACACGGTACTGCCGCAGCACCAACTGTCGCAGAACTGTAGTCAAAAGCGCCAGCCGTATTGTTATTATAATTTTTTACGCTTTTGACTACGGTTCTGCGGCAGTTGGTACCGCGGCAGTACCGTGTGGAGACCCCTTAAGAATTTTAACTAGCGATTCCTGTGGGTATTTGGAGAAAAAAAGTAGATGTAATTTTGAATAATACTTTGAGGTTATTATTAAAATATATTTATATTAATTTATTAATTAATTAATATAGTAATTTAATCACGAATATTTTTTTTTAGTTTCTTGAAACTGAAGATATCAAAAGTCATATGGGTACCTAAGAATAGAAAATGATGAGTTATAGCTAATATTTAGGTATGTTACCAAATATGAATGAATAGAATTAGAGAATTATAAGAATACCTATGAGAATAAATGGTTCTACCAGTGAATATACAAAATATTGAGAACAAAACACACAAGCCTGAGACACGAGATTTTAAAATTTAGAAATAAAAAAGAAAAGCCTATGTTTTGAATGAGTTATCTAATTCTCGATGCTAAATAATATCTGCACACATTTTGTACACAACATAAAAATGATTGAGTAATACCAAATTTTCTATCTCTCACTAAGCATGTTTTTGTAAGATTTATGTCGACATTCGTTTGATATTCGTTATCAGTTCCTGGCATTTTGTAAATCAAAATACGCCCTTCGCCTACGTATTTTTCTCACCTTATTTTTTATATTCTCATATTTTCTGGAGTTTTTCGTTCTCGCCTCATTGATATTTATGTTCTATCCAACGAGACGTAACACGGCAATAAATATTTAAATGCCAAATCTCAATGTAGAATGTGGCTGCGGTGAGGGCTAAAAGATCCCAGTTTGTTTTTTTTTCGAAAGAAAGCACGCCTAAATTCACGAGGTTTATGGAAAGAAAAATGTTTTGGCACATCCCGAGAACTCATAACATAATATTATATGAAATACGTGCACAATCGTAAAACTCCCCGGAAGAAGGTCAGATTGCTTCCGCTGTTTCTAGATTATCACACCAGATAAATACACTAAATACCAACGTAATTATTTTTGTATGACATTAAAAATATCTGATGTGAACCTATGCTGTAGATGGGAGAATATACAAATCCTGCAGATCGTTGAGCCGAAAATTTGATCAAAATGTTACGAACTTGCTCAAATCGATCTTTGAAACTTGACGGTCTGAGCGCTTTGCATTAAAATATGGCAAAATAGACTAATCATTTCCACCTAACGCTCGTGGTCTAACATAACGGTTTCAATTTGCAATCCGTTTGAATTGATTTTTTTTGGTGACCGGATAACTCAGAATGAAATCAACTCAGAACCTCTTCAGAAAAGTCATTAAAAGTGATGTTAAAAAAATATTTCAAAAATTGGTTAAATAGGTTAGAGTTATTAATTATTTTTTTCAAAGCTTTTAATGACTTTTCAAAGCGGTGTTGAATTGAGTCGATTCTGAGTTGTAATGGAACCAATATGACATGTGTTGGATCACTGATTTTTAAAATTTTTTTTAAAATTTTTTTTAAAGATAGACAAATATTCCCGGGTTACGAATAACCAAAAAATGTTTGAAAATCTCCTACTACCACCACAGAAAGCCGAAAATGTTGCTTGTGTTGTGATGGAGGACTTAGCCAGCCGAGGAATCGAACATGCGACGCTCGGGTGGGACCCAAGCGCTATGCCCACTCAACCACTGACCGGTCTAAATGATCTGCGTTTTCAATTTTCATCAAACAGAGAGGGAAGTATTATGAATATTTTACGAGCATAAGAATACCTGATCACTCTTTTTCAAACAGGTGAAAAAATGATTAAATTCTCTCCTTCCAGACACCTGAAGATATTGATTTAAACCATTTTATAGTGTTTAATAGACCACCCGAGTTGCTACAAATGGATTATTTTATTTATTACCAAAATTAACATAATGTTTTCATTCAGAGTGGATTATTTGTACCCTTTTTTAAAAGCCGGTCAGAACTAATAAAGTTCTCAGTGTGAAGGGCAACCCTTTTGAAGATAACTATAACAGGTGAGTGAGATGATATACGATCTTCTCTTTGTACTCGTGTAGGGCTTAGGAGGGTCAATCAAGGACATTGCGATCTATTTATAAAGCCGGACCTCCCTTTATCCCTTATGGTAATGAACTTAATGACCAGGGATCAAAGAGACGTTTTAATAATAAAAAAAACTGCCTTTGTTGTGAGTTGAAAAATGATTTGACACCTAATTTAGCCAGGTAGTGTCAGATTTTTCGATAACCTGACTTGTATGAAAACAATCTTTCCAAGGTTTTATAGTTATTATGATTATTAACCTCAATACAGGCATTAGTCCTAGTGAGGTTAATTTATGTAAAAAAAAAACCACAAAAAAATGTATGGTGAGAATATAAATAAATAAATAAATAGTTATCGCAACCAGAGTTGACGTGAACACATTAGGTGAACACATAATAGACGCATTTTTGCATCCTGTATATTCTGCAGAAAGCAGCCAGTCCCACGGTTTGCAGAAATAAAATATTGTTCTCATCCGACGGAGTAAAGTCAATCTTGTGTTCCACAACTTATGAAGTAAATAACATTTTAGGTAGTTTTGTTTATACTTATAATCTACCTTTGAACAAAGACACTTTAAATACATAGCTTGCAAACTGTACAATACACTACCAGCTACGATCAGACAAACTGAATCCTTGACAAAATTCAAACAAGATATAAAGAAATGGATTTTAAGTGTTTGACGCCACACTACTATAAACATCTGTAAAATAAATCACACATAAACAGAAATAACAATTTACATACTACCTAACCCATATGAAATTAATTAAAACAATAGAATCCTTTCAAATTTAACTCCATATATAGATTTGACAGAATTTACTACATTACTTTATCTCTTCCATCATATAAACTCTCTTTAAAACATTTACCCACACTTCCAATCACCTTTCCGTTTTAATTGTTCTCAAATGAATATGTATTTTTATTTTACCTTAAATATTCTTGTAACTACGATAATAATAATAATAATACTTGGCTGATTTATAAAGCGCCGTTTTTGATTTATATACCTCTACGCCTGTCTCGACACAGGTATATCCTAGTGAGACAGGCATAGAAATATACTTTGTATAAATAAAAAATAAAAATAAAGCCTTTTGACAAAATTGCTTTCTTCACAGTTTAAATTTTTTGTGGCTGGTTGCTTTTTGCAAAAAAAAAGCCTACATTCAATTACGCTTATCAATGACGTCGCTGTTGGAAGTTTTTCCATATTCATATCCAAATCAACTCTCGTTGAGCGATCTGCA
The DNA here is from genome assembly GCA_917563855.2 of Limnephilus lunatus. NCBI lineage: Eukaryota > Metazoa > Arthropoda > Insecta > Trichoptera > Limnephilidae > Limnephilus > Limnephilus lunatus. Next base: position 66,959,951 of record OU830598.1, on the reverse strand, counting down.
ATGGAGTATTTTTCCGCAATTAGCGTCTTGTTCGAATCTTCCAAGTAAAATCTCAGCAATTTTGTAGGTTTGCTTAATTTTAATTCTGCCTTCATATAAATCTGTAGTCATTAAACATCGCTCAGCTTTGAAAATTTACAATGCCAATTTCCCGCGGACTGAGGAAAACTTCTTAACGGAATTAAAGTCCTTCAATATTCCCTTTAGTGGGTGGTAATATAATTTCAATAGGCGGCCATAAATCAAGCACCATGTTTCCGTTCCAAAAAGAGAAATCCTTTCCCTTGATAAATCTAACAGTCCCAATTCCGTTGTCGGAAAAATTCTCAGGCTGAAGTTTCCCGAAGCAAGAGTGATCGCTGAATCGTGATTGTTTAAATTACCTCCGCGTCCATTAGTCTCGGGGACGTGCTAACCAGCTTTCAAATATTAAATTTATCTTTTCGCAAAACGACTGTCGCATTTCAAAATGCACAAAATTTGCGAATCTAAACAAATTGATTAACAAAGACTAAGACTATTATAACATAATTGATTCCATGACAGTTGATACCAGTTGATACTTAAATAAAATATGCATTCGGTTTAGGGAAAACGCGGTATACCTACGTACACAAAGTATAACTGCCGAATAACAAAAGTTTAAAACACATCTTCATTCAAGTGCATCAAGGATAAAATTACGTGTCTACTACTGCAAATTCCGGCGAATAAGTACAGAAAATCGACACTGTTAAATAAATTCGTTTGTTAGCCATACCAACTTATTATTAAATGCATTTTCCAGTCGATTTTACGTTTGAAATTGGTAAAAAATAAACAAGAAAGAATGATTTTTTAATAATTATAATTTTGGAGGGCCAACTAACGGGGGATTGACTGTCGGATCACCAACATAATTTCTTCATAGTTTTCTCCACCAGCAAAATTCTTTATTATTATTTTTGATTTGATAAAATGAATGTCTTAAAATGTCATTTTTGCATTAGATGTTTATTTACAAACCCATAATTCTTCTCTCATTAATGAAGTTTAACATCTCTTTCGACCTAAAAAATTTCAAATATGTTATCTAAAAAATGTCTCCGAACAATCTCAATGTTCATTGTTCCTGCCTGCGTGGCAGTACAATATACGAGTATAATGTACGTGTACCAAAAATTCCTCTAATTCTCGCGAAAGTGTAACAAAATTCATTTTGTTAATCTTTGTCCACTTTGTCTCTTTTGGAAGAGTTTAGGCTACTTAAAATTCCGTCAGAAAGTTATTTCGTTCAAAAGCTGAAGTGACAATTGAACCGAATTTATACAGCCGATGAACAGCCTACTTAGGCCTTAGAATTCCAAAGTTCGATACCACCAAAAACATTTGAATCAATATACATTCCTTAGTTCTTTATTTACCAAAATTGTTTGTTGAACTAACCCGACTTCTTTGCATGTTCCTAATAAAGCCGGTGGTGTTGTTAGGAAACATACTTCCTATAAGGAGAGGATAAATATTTATTTATCGAATTTGAGCCACCCACCTCTACCAGCATATTTGTTTTCCATTATGTGTTGAATATTTTTAGGTTGCGCTAGTGTTGTGTTCCTGTATTGTTTGTCCAAGTGGATGCTCGAGGTGGTGTTTTTGGCTTTCTTAAAGAACGGTTGCGCTGCCTTTTTCATGCATATCTTAAATTTGGATTTAAGGCTAAAATAATTAAACAGTTTGAAAAAAAAATTTCACAAACAAAATGTATTGCAAAATATCAAGTACAAGTATGTGCTACTTTATTTACTTGTGTTTTTAATTATTTAAATATTGGCTATTAAAAAAAATTGATTTTTCGTGTTTTTATAGGAAACTTTGGCATGCATCATTAAAAAATAATCTTATTCATTTTGTCTTAAAATAATGAATATATAAAATAAAAATAATAAAAACCCGAAAAAAAAGGTTTTTGGATCAAAAATTAAAATTTATATTCTACAAACTTGTTCTTGCATAAATTGGTCATTTGTAAGTTAAATTTAAGGCCAATAAAAGTATTTTTTTCTAATTTTTTTTTTATAAATCATTATATTTCCAAAGAAAGTAAGGCCAAATTGTATTTTTGAATAAATATTATTTGAGAGATAACAAATATTATAATCAATAATTATCAGCCTGAAACACTCATCTACATTGAAAAAATCTTCCGAGAAAAGATACTGGCCGCCAACGGGAATTGAACCCGTGTCCCTCTGATTGCCGGTCAGCTGCTCTGACCACTGAGCTATGGCGGCTTATCTAATACCCGCCAAATAATTCAATATATACTAGTGTTTCATTCGACAATTACTTATTATTACATTTTTCCAACTGAAAACAACCAACTTTATTTTTGAGAGAGAGGTATTGTTAAGTACTAAATCTCCCGCTAGGTGGCGTCGAGACTAATTATGTCTGCATTTATTGTTGAAATACTTTAACTTGTCAAATATTAATTATTATTTTTAATTGATAAACTAACGTTTTTAAACAAGATTTTTATGCATAGCACAAAGGGTAGATAACAAATATTATAATCAATAATTATCAGCCTGAAACACTCATCTACATTGAAAAAATCTTCCGAGAAAAGATACTGGCCGCCAACGGGAATTGAACCCGTGTCCCTCTGATTGCCGGTCAGCTGCTCTGACCACTGAGCTATATTGATCACAATATTTGTTATCTACCCTTTGTGCTATGCATAAAAATCTTGTTTAAAAACGTTAGTTTATCAATTTAAAATAAAAATAAATATTATTTGATTGCAAAAATTGCCAAAGTTGCATCTAAAATCTATATTTCAAAAATTGAAACAAAAATTAATAAAGTAGCACATTTCCTTACTAGACATTTGCTATACGTTTTGATGAAAAAATAATTTTTCCAGTTTGCTATTGTATTCTAGCCTCAAATACAAATTTAAGCTTTGTATGAAAAAGGTCAGTCAGCCGTTCCTTGTAATATGACGTACGCGAGAATTTTATATTTCGCAGCGTACTATTGCTATTTAATTAATCTAAATAAGTTTCACAAAATTAAATAAACATCAGGACTCTTCTAATAGTGGGCTAGGACCAAGGCCTTTAGGCATACCCTGGCAACGTTTAATGGTATGAAATGAGTAAATAAAACTCCATTGGGAAATCATAAGGCAACATTACACACGAATATTAATGATTATATTTAGAATTTCAGGTGTTTATATTGTTCAGATTGATCCCGAGAATAGTAACTAACATATTAAAGCTAAATTTAATTATAGATACGAGTATTATTAGTCGTTAATTGCACGATGTAGTCGTTTTGCGAAAATTAATACTAAAAAAAGCAAACCTGCTTGAATATTCTATGTGCTAACATTTTAAATAAGTCAAAGATCAAACTATATTAATTGTTCAAGTTACTTTCGGAATCAGTTAAAACACTTATAACATTCAGTATTTTTTAATGCAGATAATTCAAAAATTTTGCAAAACCAAACACGTAGGAGAGGCAGGAACTTATAATTATAGTTTTTTTAACGATTATAGTAAGCTAAACTAGGAAGGCAGAATTGAAAATTTGTTGCCCTCCAAAATGTAGTTTTTAGCTTTCTATGTTTTGGATTGTGGTATTCATACAAAAAATTGATCACTTTAAGTACCCATATTATATATCTTTAAATTAGAACTTTCTTGTTATTAGATCTATGACTCTAGAATGGGAGTTTGATTTATTGCTTGAAAATTGCCAGGCCAGTGTATTTTTTCCGCACATTTCTCGGAAGATTAAATGCAACTGATCTGATTTTTAATAAGTGGAGAGTGAGTGCAAAGGACCCATATAGGCGCGCACGTATAATCAGTTTATGCCTTCTAGCATTGAAGGTCGCGGTTTCACAATGATAGCATTTTTGGACACCGTATTACCGGTAAAAAATAATGGTAATATCCGCCATTTACCTGTATTCATGAACGGATCTAACGGTCAGCATTTAAGCAAATGCTAGCACCCTAGGTCTAAACAAACAATAATCCTGGACATTAAATAACCTCATTGGTCCTCCTAACCATTCTCTTCCCCATTTCCTTCCTTCACACATCGTTCAGCAATTGTAATAAGTTACTAGTTAGACGGCCGGTACTTGTGTGAAATGCCCAATATTTTCATAACATAGAATAAGTTCAGAAGCGTTATCGACTTCTTTCATAACTTCTTTTGTTCATTCATTCAACGAATTAAAACACGTCGAGTGCAGTCCCTAATTCACAAATAGCGGGGATATTACCTCAAGTGCAATTATACACGTCGTGATTTGATTTCCTTATCTCAAATGGAAAATATTAAAAAAAAATTATTCATTGTCGTTTTTCGCCGCCGGCACCTGTCAGTGGGATGCGCGCGCAGGTGTGCGCAGCAATGGCAATCACCGATGCGCGGCAGACAGACAGCATCGCGACTTGCGCATGCGTTTCGGTCGGCCCAGAGCCAAGGGGCAACTAAAATATTTGCACCCTTTGTTAACATCAATAGTCGTCTAGGTAGGTGATCACTTTGATCAATGATGTTTGTATGATTTGTATTTTTGCGTAGCGCCGTTTTTAAGAAATCTCAATGTGTTAGGTATTGTTTTTATGCGCCTGGCAATTCGGCGCCATTCGGAACGAACTACTCCAATTGCGCCCGCACAGGGTCTGCCTTGGCGCGCGTGACTTTAGTCTTCAGTCCGCCATTCATAAACTCAGCCAACTTTTTTCCTGCAAGTAAAATTATTTTCGACACGCGTATTCTGACACGCCATTTGAAAAAAAAACACTATACATTTTGGGGTTCAGAAGGTTGCCAACATTTTTTATGGAGGCTTTTATGGAGTCATTGAAGAAAATAATTTCTCTAAGGAGAGAAAGTTCTGGGAAGGAAAAGGATGGGAGGGGTGGGATCTAAGAGTCATTATGTCAGGGGTGACGGACGTTTGAATCCATCCCTCCCATTGCGGCGCAAGGCGATGAACTGAGAGGGTCCGGCTGGAGAGTTCAACCATTCTCTCCCGATCCCACGCTATGCAGCTTCAGCAAGACCCTGACAAACCTAACTCCGTGAACCCGGGCACCAGCTGTAGCAATCCACTTGATTTGACCTATGGCAGAAGTGTTGGTTATCCAATAAATGGTTCCAGAAGCGGCGGTATCCATACTCGCCACCCAAATTGAGTCTAGTCGTCTTTTGTTGCTTATTTTGCCACCGCATTGACATAGGGTAGAAAAAGACACCTGGACCTTTTTGACTCCCCATTTGAACAAGTTGTAACAATCTTTTCTACCACTTTCACAGCTTCCAGTTTATTACATAATTTGCGTAGTTTTTCATGTTTAGGTATGAATTGAGCATTGCATATCATCGTATGATATTTATTATCTGAATTGACTGCCAAAAACGACAAGAGAACCGAACAGCTGATCTCAGAGTAAGATTAAGGTCAAGTTCGATCATACGGTACGCTGTTTGCTATGTACGATTTGACATGACATCCGAGCCGTGAGATATAAATTTATTTTTATTATGATCAAAAAATGCCTAATTCAAATTGATGTCTACGTCAAAATAGTAGACCGAACTTCCTGGATTTATTAAGCGTTCTCTAGGATTTTAATCATTAAATTTTTAAATTCATAAATACATAACATTGATCATAGCCAAATGTGTTGAAAATATTTCTATTTTATAAGGCACAATTCAAGAAATCTGAGTACTATAAGCCTAATGTCATCCGTATTCGTACACCCTTCCCTTTCTATAGCCGCTCTAAGGCGCTACAAGATCCGTTGTACACACGCCACGTTTTCCACCTGCCACATGTAGGTATTGGATAATTGGACACATAATAGTTCAAATGGATACATTTAACAATATTTTGCAAATTGGAATTGTCCATTAAGACAAATAATTGTCCAAATGGAGATACATTCCAAGACATTTTGCACATTGGAATTATCCTGTTGGAAAAAGAATTGTCCAAATGACGATATTTTGCACATTGGAATTGTCCGATTGGAAAAAGAATTGTCCAAATGGACTGCATTTGTACAAATGGACGTCCGATTGGGGAAGAATTGTTAAAGATGGTCGTATTTGAGGTTATTTTGCGAAAGGTAAATATTTTGTGCGCGCTAAAACAGTTCATTGCTGTTGTACGTGCAAAGGGGTAAAACTCTACTAAAGGAATTTTATTCAATTCGGCGGTGCTTAAAAAGGGCGCCTGTAAGGCCTAGGATAAAAAATTCCCGGTTTCTATTAATGGAATAATAAATCCAAAAAATCATATATATTCGTTAATACCTCATAATTTCCCAAAATTTCCAATAATTTAAATTTCTGTTTGCTGCTCCAATAATATCCATAAATATCCTAAAACATCTATAAATTTCCGTAAATATCCATAAAAATCCAAAAAATCGATAAATATCCATGAATATCACTTAATTTACCAAAAAATCTCAATTTTTAATAATCTATCATAATTCCTTGAAGTTTCGTAACCCACTAGTTTCGTGCTAGTGCAAATTATTATGTTGTTGGCTGTTGATGTTATGATGTAAAAAGTCTTACTCGAATCCGATCGCAAAGTCAGCAAGTTATCGTTTATCCTAACACTTGTTATCAAAAATAGTTGGGATAAATTTGTAATGTTTTCTCTGCGTCGATATTTATAGGACGTCGATGTTTCACACGGACTAGCAAATACCAAAACATGAAAAAAATATTCAGACTATCGTGTACGTACTGTAACATGACTAGAGTCAACATTTATTTTTTCTAGTTTATTTACCCTTGAGATGCCAATTGATATTTATTTAAAAATACATTGTTATAGATTTAATTCAGTCCATTAAAACTAAGAAGAAAAGATATGTCGAAGTTGGCTCCTGTAAGTTAACAGATTTTTAGATAATCTTTGAAGTAAAATACATCGACAAGTTTGATAAGTTGAATTAAAATTTTATTTATTGAAAAATTATGTAAAATTATCACATGAAACCAAAATCTACAAAATTACTACTAGAAATCCACAACCGTGCAAAAATTTTATAATCAATATAGTGGTTTACCACCGTAAGCATTATTATTATTCACCAATTATTTTTACATGTAAAATGCATTCGTTGCTTGCATCTTTTATTTGCCAGCATATCATCCAGGTGATAAAACCAGTATTAAATGAATTATTCAAGTATGTTTTCAAAGTGAGGACATTGTGTTATATCATATTCTCTGTACGGTTAAATATCATTTTATTTTTATTCTTTTTGGGTGCGGAAATGTCCGAATCGTTTAACTCCCTAACAATTCAAGGCAGGTGTTTCTTAGCGAAAGGCAGGTGATGTAGGCTCTAATGGTTAACATGTAGAGTTTAATTAAATTAATTGTTTTCATGAAGCATTCTGTGTTATACATGGTACCAACAGCGTAACTCATTAGTCATTAGTCTTTACTAACATTAGTTAGTACCTGTGTTGGTTAGTTTAGGACTGAGGTTTTGATTGAAACAATGATGGACTTTTAAATTTGTAGCCTACACATTTGTTTTTGGGTCGGGAGGTTGCGGGTGCCTTTCCCGCACAGCAAACAAATGAAATGAATTTTCATTTTTACAAGTACTTTGAAATGTTTTTTCCTGTACGAAAAGTATATTGCGGTCTTTCACCGGGGAGATACTGAGAGTATTTACCACTATTGATTGTTAATTTTGATTAAAAATAAACTTAATAAAATGGATTTTCAGCATTCTTTAGAGACATTAACATAAAATAAACGCATTTCTGTTCATTTTGTCTGAGGCTGGGAACACATGTCCGATTTTGCTTTGTCTGATCCGTGCTAGCATGGTTTGTCGATATAGGTTTTATCGAAAACGTCTGTAAATTGTCATCGCTCCCGAGCATGACTGCAGGCCGCTAACGAACAAGCAACAGTTCAATTATTGCTTGTCCGTTAGCGGCCTGCAGTAGTGCTCGGGAGTGAAGACAAGTTACCGACATTTTCGATAAAACCTATATCGATCGACCATGCTAGATACCCTGATCATACGATCAGATCAAAGGAATCAAATACACGTCCGATTCTCGTCAGAATTTTTGTGGTCTTAGATCTGTCTGGCGAAACACTACAATCAGCAAAAAATATAGCGTATGGCGCAATTAATTTATTTACAGATTCCTCCCAGGCCAAGTTCTTTATTTCCCTATCATGGAACTTCTTTACTGCCACGAACAATGGAATCATACGATATATTGTTCACGGCAGTGATTCTTTTTTTATGTTATCAAGTTTAGTTTGTAGATCTCCACATAATTTGAAGTTATTATTATGTTTTCAATAACAATTCAATTTGGGAGGCGCGAATGGGTACCGCCATTCCACGAATCATTTTTTGGATAACCAGCATCTACGCCATAGGTAATCCAAGTGGTTGGCTACGTTTGGTGACTTAGCAGAGCTGCTGGGTTCATGGGGGTGATGATTATCTACGTTGACTAATGGCAGAGGTGTTGGTTCCACTATACATGGTTTTAGGGGCGGCGGAACCCGTACCCACCTCCCAAATTAAATGGGCGATTATGGACTGTTCCCACAGATGTATGACGCGAAGGCCTTCATATATCAATCGAATGCCAAAATCGTAGAATTCATAATGTTTTATATTATATAATTGAATTTATAATTTTCCTTTTCGTCAGCACGGTATCACTTTGTCCCAACATGAAAACAGTAATCTATACCTATTATTGGCTGGGAAGAGATCAAAATATCCCACGAGAAGTCCACGCCTCCTTGTACCCCGGGTCAGAGATCGCCTCGAACTCTAATCGAATCAAGACTGCTTTAAATGCATGGATTATTCAGTTCCACCAACCTATATATTATGGCCCCTCGCTAATATGCTAAACCCTCTGCTGAATATATTATTTGCTGTATAAGCTAAACTTGATGTCTTTTTACTTTATCATTAATTTTATCAGAATTTACCAATTCAAAAGGTATGTTGATTTTTAGAAAAGGAATAACACCTGGAATCATCATTCCCTTTCTTTGAAATAATCAATTATTATTGATAACTTAAACACGTGATTTAATGAATCTAATTTTACGTATTTCGTTTTTAAAATTCGTGTTATAAAAATACACACATTTTAGATCATATCGAGTGAAAACGATCGTGCACATCAAATTACACAACTTGTTTATAAATTTTAATTGAGTGGTTTTTTGCTAATCGGCTAGATGTTTTTGCTGAATTTGGATATATTAATGAATTCATGATAGTCCGTAAAGAAGTTTAGTTTCTGGATTCATACAAATTACTGTAACCAATGAATTGTAATTTGTTGTTATTGAAAATAGCCTTTTAGTTGATTTTTCACAAAAACGGCACTACACAAATCTTCCAAATATTGTTATTATTGGTATATTGGCTTTATAGTGTAGGTTTATAGGTTTCAAAAAAAAAAAAAAAATTAGGAAGCAAAAAATGTAAGTAACAAATATATATAGAAAATAAAAAATGGTCATTGCTTAGCCATAATATAATAAGTATTTCTCCCGGAATATAACTGGTTTTCAGTAGTGCCTCTTACGTTTATTTTTGGGGTTCTATTCCATGTCGCGCTACCTCTTCCTTTAGCCAACCTTTCGAACAGCATTATGCGGGGTCCATTGCGCCGGAAAACGCCAGAATTTTGCTTGACAGTCCTATACAACAATCAAGGTCACAATTTTTGCCAACACTCAAGGCCGCAGTGTTTGTGCTTCCCGTGTTCGGCGGAAAACAAAACTTAAACATCTCATCCCGGGTGAAGCGGGAAGGCAGGCGGCGTCCAGCGGGGGGTGAGAATTCATTTTTTGACAGAAGTCGCGCGGTGCGGTCCGTGTATGTAGAAAAATCGGAACGGATTTTTGTGGTTATGTGCTATGTATGAGCGAACATAATCACGAGTTTAAAATATTATTATACCTAAATATAATATAATAATAGAAATATTTGATAATATAATATCAAATATTTATAATTATTCTGTTGTTGACGTAAATATTTACGTACTTTAGAGTAGAATTAGATTTTAGATAGATAATAGAATTTAGATTCTATAGTTCTAAATTAGGTCGTGCAATAAAATGACGTTATTATATAATGTCATTGGTGCAATAATCGATATTAGTCGGAAATCTTTCCTGATAAACCCTGATCTGTGTTTTCTTCCTGATGCAGGTAGCATCTTTTCTACATCGAACGCATTTTAACATTTATGCAAACGATAAACGTCAAATTTTTTGGTACGCGGACCTAATAATTATGATTTTAAGTTGTTAATAAACACACTGTCGTAATGGATGATTATTTCTTTCGTGAACTCATTTGTAAATAAAGTCTATTAATTTATTAATTGGTTTCAGAGACACGGGAGAAATTGACCATTGTAAATCGATATTCTATTTTTGATGCTACGTAATTATTTACGTAGCAACAAAACGTATTCACTCTAAATTCTTAATAAATAGTAACTTTAGGTCGTGCGTATTAGTCGGAAATCTTTCCTGATAAATAAATATCTATTAAAATATCTGTGTTTTCTCCCTGATGCATCTCTTTTGTCATCAGAACGCATTTTAATATTGATATAAACGTCAAGTGTGCGTGCCGTGGACACGTCCGTACCTCAGACCACTTGTCAAATTGTGTGGACCGCGCAAACTTCACCCCAAACGATGTTGGTGTAAAGTTATGGCCTTGAGTGTTGGCAAAAATTGTTAAACATTTATGACCTTGATTGTTGTGTTGGACTGTCAAAAGTCTGGCGTTTGCCCGCGCAATGGACAAAGCTTTACAGAGATCTTCAGGGCAGATGTGTAATATGAAAAGTTCGCTAAAGAGGGACGCCCAGACGTAGCGCAACACGGCTTTATATCTCAAAAAGAAATCAAAGATAAGCCGTGAAAATCCCAAAATAAAACCAATGAAAAAGATATTCCGTTTATTTTTGTGATATTCGAAAGTAGCAGATTTTCAAATAATTTCATGCAACATTGAAGACAATCAATAACGAGAACATCCAAGTGGATCCATTTGGGGTTAACACTTCCTTCTAAATAAGCCACTAAATAAGGGTTGATACTTCCACCTAAATAAGCCACTGGCCTAATTAAACAGTGTTGTTACTAAAGTTATTATTATCTACTATTTAATTGTAATTGCTTTTAATCACCGTTAAATAGATACACATTAGAAACCTGGTTTTATTGCCACTTTCCTTATTCCTAAGCTATAAATTTAGCCATTTATTACTACTTCTTCAACAGCTGCTGTTAGTAGAATAAAACAAATTATATTGAAGGAGGTAATATATCAACTATTTTATAAGAAAGTATTCTTCTCTTATGTGTTCTCTTAGCTGAAATTCATTTGCTGTACCTTTTAAAGTTAATTTAAAACACCAATTCCTTTAACCGTTCAACTCTTTCATTTTCGGGTCAACGCCTCTTCTCACGTAAAACCGTATATCCATCTGTCCTCGTGCATATCAAGTTGAAGGTAGTAATTTATTGCAAAATATCTGCAAATAAAACCAGGTGCACGCAGCGTTAAAACGCAGAAGGCATAAATAATTGTAAACGGTTCATATTTATTTTCATTTTTATAAATAATATAATTTTTTAACCAGAAAACTTATTTTAACCGTCGACTTTCTTCGAAAAAAGGATGAAAATTATATTTATGATCGAAAGAAAGGTAGGCATTTACCGTTTAGCCCAAACAATAAACATACAAATATACCTATGTTATTTAGTTGTTAGGTTTGGGGTGAAAGTAACATATGAATAAGGGTTGCAACTACAGGTATGCAGAGTGACTTATCTGAAATATTAGGGCTTACATAATATGCCAAAGCATTTTAAACTCCTCCTATTTATCATGGGACTATACGCTAAATTTGGTGGTCAAATCAAAGTTCTTGTTGACAAGTCACAATATATTTAACTGCTATTTACTTACGTAAAATTATTTTTTAATAATGAAAAATTCACGCAGAATGGCAAACTTATTTTGCACCGCTAATTTACGTATTTCAAAACAAAAGATTTCTTAGTATGGAAACAAAGTACACAGACAATTGAGACGTATAAGAATAGACAAATAATTAATATTATTAATTATTATTTTTGTCTATTTTTATCTCTTTATATTCATTATATAACTTCTTTATATTCTGATGAAGGAACCTTTGGTTGTGAAACATGCAAAATTTTTTTTTATTAAATAGTTGTTAAAACATATTTTATTATTTTAATTTTACTGGAATTACTTTTTAATAAGTTTTAAAGATTATACCCATCAACTTAATATTAATCATTGAAGATGAAAATGATACTAATAAATCTAAACGAAACATATAAGAGAACAAGACACATGTACTCCCAGAATCGAACCCAGGATCTCTATCTTTCAATTCATCCCATTAAAATTGTACAAAAAAATAATTGATAGTAATATTGTTATTCTGAATTTGAAAAACGCGTTCGACAAAAATGAGAAAATATATGGGTCCAATAGCCGGACCCGGCTTCCCGCATTTCTACCGATTTATTACATATTTTCCAACACTTATAATTTTCAAAGCTGTTAAATAAATATGAGTTATTCTTGAAGATAATATCTATACGTTCACCACGCCTAAACGGCAATTATATAAAATTCCCTCGATAGAAAAAAAAAACGCAAATTATGCTCCAAAAAACGCATAATTTGCGTTATTCAGTTATTTTGCAAGTTGTTATTTTACAAACACGTTGTTTTCAGTTATTTTACAAGTTATATGTATAAAAAAATCACAATGTTTTTTTAAATACTATTTTCGAAATTCCCCGCGAGGTTTTTGCTCTATTACAATTTTAAACGAGTCGTGTTTTATTAAACATTTTCACAATTTTCGCCTAAATATTATCGCTCTCTAACATTCATATTTAGGTACACACATCTCTTCTTATTCTTCTTTTTGAGCGGGTACTACCGGGCCTTAGAACGTTGCTCCAGTAAAACGAAAGATCCTGGGTACGATTCCCAGTTGCGACCGTCACCTTTTTTAAATTTTGTGTTTTGTTCCCCTTCATGGTTAGTTTAAATTTATTTTCTTCTTCAACGATTTTATTATTTTATTAATAAATATTTCATTCGTAGTTAGTACATTTTGTATACGAGTTTCAGATTCACAGTTGTATTTTTCTAGAGGTTATTGTATTTGTTACATTTAAAAACTTTCAACCACGAAGGCTATTTTGGTCCAATAACAAATGACATATTATTTTGTTTTTCGTTCTGACCTATTTTGAATTGATTTGTTCTACCTTCACGCTCATTCTCTCGTTTAATATCCCATAATGTTTCGTTGTTCATCCACCGATAAACGACTAATGATCTGTTCATTTTTTTATTTCCAGGTAAGCAACCAGCTGTTGGTATTTCCTGCAAAGGCAATTAGTGACGGTTCGGATACACATCTCTGCCCACGGAATCATCGCCTTTATCAGACCTGATAAAATTAACACGCAACCGATAATTGTTGAAGTGTTCGTCAGTTGTTAGTAAGTAACATATTAAGGCCAAATATTTTTATAACATTTAGACAGACGATAGTGTACTTTCGTTAGTAAGTAACATTTTAAGGCCAAATATTTTTATAACATTTTGACGACGATATTACATGCTTACTTTCGTTAGTGAGTAACGTATTAAGGCCAAATATTTTTATAACATTTTGACAGACGATATTATAGGCTTACTTTCGTTAGTAAGTAACATATTAAGGCCGAATATTTTTATAACATTTTGACAGACGATATTGTGTGCTTACTTTCGTTAGTGAGTAACATATTAAGGCCAATTTTTTTATAACAATTTGAAAGACGATATTATAGGCTTACTTTCGTTAGTAAGTAACATATTAAGGCCGAATATTTTTATAACATTTTGACAGACGATATTGTGTGCTTACTTTCGTTAGTGAGTAACATATTAAGGCCAAATTTTTTATAACAATTTGAAAGACGATATTATAGGCTTACTTTTGTTAGTAAGTGACATATTAAGGCCGAATATTTTTATAACATTTTGACAGACGATATTATGTGCTTACTTTCGTTAATAAGTAACATATTAAGGCCAAATATCTTAATAATATTTAGATAGACAATTTTGTAAAATTTCTGGTACCTTCCTACAATATTTAACTCATTTTTTGGATTATTATTCGAATAATTGCGTTTGCTCGCGTTTAAAATCTTTTTAATGCAGTAAAATTTTTGGTTTTCATTCATATAGATAATCGACAGAAAATTCATTGGTCATTTATCTATCTTGTCATATAATTTATGTGTTGCAGCCGTCACCCTTTTTACAATAAATCATAAGATAGAATCGCGTTGATTACTAGTAGGTACGTAAACTATAAACCAGGTTCGTGCAAGTATTCAACAAAGCAACTGATTGTCTTTTATTTTAAACTTACTTTTGTTTAAAACTATGTACGGAATTTAGCATGCACTTCCATTGGTACGATGCTGAGTCTTTTATTTTAAAAGTCATATTGTGTTGTTATTTGAAATTTGTAAACTGCCCCTTCTCTCAATACAAGAGTGAGGCAGGTAAGGCAATCCACCAATTGTAAAAAATAATAATTTATATATATAAAATTTTTGGTTCCGTATATTTGTGTCCGCAAATGTCGCAAAGTAATTGATGGATTGACTCAAAATGTTACAGAACATTGCATTTTGGCAGAAGAGTGTTTCTATATAGAAGAGTGTTTATATTATTATTGTTTACTCATAATTATATTATATTATTTGTTTAATTTATTTATATCTACATATTTATTTAATATATTATATTTATTTCATAAACTATATAAATTTATTACATAATTGTTCATTATTATTTATTTTTTGTTAATAATTTAATGCTACTGTGGTATGATCACCCTATTATTGCATCTGGTAAGCCACAACAGGTACCTTGTATTTACATATTTTAATATTTAGTTTACAGTATAATGTTATTTTTGTCAACAATGAGCATACTGCCCAGCTGTAATAATTATTAATTAGTAATGTTTAAATAACTGTACTCAGTGCTTCTTTTGTAGGTTTATTATTATATTTCTTTTAAGTTTAGGTATATGTATGTTTCTTTTTTTTTTTAAATTACTTTATTGTAAAACTGCATATCTCGATACAGGAATGCCCTAGTGAGATGTGCAGCTTATGTTTTCATGTATTTCATATTTTTTTCAATAAATAAATAAATATATAATGGTAAACTTTGGCTTTATGAAATTTGTATAAAAAAATACTGCAGGTGGCGCGCGAGTGGTGTGAAAAGTGTGTATTTCATATATTTTAGCGGCAGGGAGGGAAGGCAGGAGGGGGAGGGCAACGAAGGATGTGGGGTTCGCGGGAAGGGTGACGAGGGATGGGGAAGGCGGGGGAGGTGGAAGGGGAACGGGGAAGGAGAAGAGAACGGGGACACATGAGAATGGACATGCAGGGAGAAACAATTTATTTCTTTGAATGGCATTGCAATGCCCGCCAGGTACCAGCTAGTGATAAAAATATAAAAAAATGAAATTTAAATTAATCTTCCAAATTGAAAACACAGTATTGCTTATAGTATGCATACCGTGTAAAAGCATCTTGTCTTATTTTTTTGACATGGTGTGATTTGAGGATTTCAAAACTCCATAGTTCATGATGCCATTGCGTGCTGTAAATATGATGTTACATTTAGAGAGTTTTGCTACTTTATAATTAAGAAGATTATGATAACTAGTAGATTATAGACAAATTCGATAATACAGTTTTATCAAAGACTATTCCAGTATTTGTATTTTTATTCATGGTTAAAAAAAAAGCGCGAAATGAGCCCTTTTCGTTTTTAAAGCGTTCACTAGAAAATAAAAAAATACATATTATATTTGCGGCACGTTCCAGAGTGGAAGATACTTTCAGTATCGCCCTGATATAAGACCACCATTCACAAATGAAACGTTGCTTGAAAAATGCTTTAGCCTTGTTCGGTGACCAGATATAAATAGCCAGATACCCCACCTTCCTCTTCCTCATCTTCTTCACCTCCCCACTTCCTTCAGCCTCACAACATACCCCAATTGGGGATGCCATAGTCTCATTAGCTCCAGACGGGAAAAGCTGGGAATCTTGTGACTCTATTCACATAAAAAACAGAGAGTGCAATTCACACGCGGTAAAGTAAAAGCTTCCGAAAACTAGACAAGAGTTGGGAGGCTATGAAGCTTTTCACAAAGAGGAGACCGATAGGCTACGAAGCATAGCACAAAGAGGAGACCGATTATACCATCTCATTCTCTCGCAGGCTGAATCCTATAGATGTATGTGTTTGTCTCTTTTTAGTATCACTATTTTGCGTGCTAAGGAAATTTTCACTTCGAAAATAAAAATAAATTAAGTATTTTTATATTTCCAATATGATTGCCCATTTTCACGTTTGTATATTTTAGAGAATTTTTGTAGTTGTTGGTTTCTATGACATTTTCTATGACATTTTCACAGTGACCTAAATTGCGATAAATGCCCATTGGTTATACTCCACTACAAAGTACAGAATGTTCATACACTTATTTTAATGCTAGGGGTTCACATGAAGTAGAAATTAGACGCTATGTGAGGTCTGAGTCTGTACTATAATTTCCCCTGCTTCGGATGAAACCATAGTTCCACAAGGGATAGTTAGTGGCCCAACCTTTCCCCGCAATTACCCTGTTTCCTGTTGCAATACAAGTAGGAAATAAAGACACAAGATAAAGCTTAACTCTTACATTATTATTTGTGCATTAACGGATATAAATTGATCGGAAATTATTAACAAAATATTTTAACGTTCGCTTCTAACGACAGTATTACCTGTTTATTGCTATATCGAACGTTATTAATACCGTAGCGTCTGCGTGGTTGAATTTAAGAATCCGGCTTCGATCGCTTGTCTGCCGCCGCGCCCTACCCGTCGCACCATACAAACTTGTGTGCGTGGATTTTCAGACAAAGCTACCGTTGTAATTCGGTTTCTAATTCAATAATTCGTCACACGATGTCGCCACTTTCGTCGGAAATAATTTGTGAACCTGGAGTATCTCCCGTATTTCGAAAGATTGACGGTAATACTCAGTTGTATCAAGCGGCTGTATATTACATATGACGTCATCGCCCGTCCCGGTTACTTTTTCGTGGTGACTAGTAACTAGCCATCACTGGATGACACGTTGACAGTAGATACGAGGAACGGGCTAATTTTGGAACCAGTTCCTATTGGATTTTGGATTTACAAAATGATCACTAACACTAACTGGGCGAAGCCGAACCAAAAGCCGCCCGTAGGGCCTAGCAGTAAAAACCGCCGGAGAGGATTTTTAACTGCTAGTTTATGATTTTCTTTAATTGAACTCGGTAGAAATATGTTTCTTATATTTCTTCAGCATTATTTATGTAACAATTTCTAGACATTGTACCTTTATAATTTACACTTTGTTACTTATTTTTTATAATTCGTTACCGGTTTCGACACACGTCATTTCAGTGTCATTCACTACTTATAAACGCGCTAGTGAATGACATGAATACATCGAAAGCGGCAGTGAATTATGTAAAATAAGTGACAAGTGTAAAATAAATTCATCAAAAATAAAATGAAACGTTAGTTTAACTATGGATATAAACCATTCAAATAAATAAATTGATTCTCCCTTCATGTCCTTTCCCATGCGTCCCCGTTCACCTCCCGAGTCCCCTTCTCCTCCCGCGTTCCCCTTCCACCTTCCCTGCCTCCCCCCTCTCTCATCCCTCTCCCGCGAACCCCACCTCCCCCGTTCCCCTCCCCTCCTGCCTCTCCTCCCTCCCGGTAAAATGTACGAAATACACACATTTTTGTTTATACAAATTTCATAACG
Source organism: Limnephilus lunatus (assembly GCA_917563855.2). Taxonomy (NCBI): domain Eukaryota; kingdom Metazoa; phylum Arthropoda; class Insecta; order Trichoptera; family Limnephilidae; genus Limnephilus; species Limnephilus lunatus. The sequence goes on along the minus strand of OU830598.1, from coordinate 66,941,931 downwards.
CCAAAGCTTACCATTATATATCTCCTATAACCTTTGCGGGCGTTCACACAACAAATCACCAAAGTTTCATCTCAATTGGATGAACGGTATGGCAACGCATAAAGTACGAACAAACAAATATTGATTTTTGAATGTAAGATAAGTTAATTTTCTCGAAATTCATTAGAATTATAATATTCTGTTAACTTATTGTTTTCCGTTAAGTGATTTTTTAAAATTGTTTTCACCTTTATTATTAACATAACATCGGTATTACAATCACTGGCAAGTTATAAGGTGTACCTACTTATTTTCTAATAAAAACAAACCAAAAAAATTCATCATTATTAGCCCTTATACTCTTCAAGAAATTCCTCAAAACGGAAGTGTTGGGCTTCTTCCAATAAGTATTAAGTTCTTTGGTTACTATTTGTTCATTAGTTATTATGGATATTTACAATGTTATATCTTACTGGACATACTTCCTTATGGCTACGAATTAGTTCTGAAGCTACCCACAGTGCCCACTGGCAGTGAAGACTTGCCCTGTCTACTGAAGCCTTCGGCTCTCATCGTAACTGTTCGTGTCCAATGCACGAACGGCTATAGAAGGTACTGCTCTGGCAGTACTAATTCAGCGACAATCTGCTGGGAAGTGTAGAAGTTCTAAAATATCGACATCTATTAACAGTAACTGAAACAACTTGTATGCCCAATACATTACACTTCCCAACCTCTTTCTCTCTATCTCCTTCCACACTCTTAACCCTCACTTACCCCAATTATTAGGGGTGTCGTGATTCCACTGACTCTGAGCAGTTAGGACTCTCGTGAGATTCTATTCACATGAAAATGCCCAAAGCTGCGGAGTCGGCTTCTACACCTTGCTAAGTTTTTATCTTCAGCACTTCTCCGCCCTAAAAGCTTATTAATTATAATAAGGAAGACTATTTTGTTGCCGGTCAATCTTCCATTCTCTCTACATGCCTTATCTTCAATCTTATCGTCGACGGTTCTTTACACAGTTGTTATGGCTCTAGAATTAGTATCCTTTCATTTGTAAGGTGACTAATACAATTTATTGTAAATTACTTGTTACTTCAATAAGTATTTATTTTTGTCTAGGAATATGAATAGAAATACAAGTAAGGAAACTGCTTCTGTTAAGTGTCAGCGTGATTTAATTATCGTGCGCGATTTGTAACGCTTGTCACTTTTCAATTAATTTATTTAGTGACCAGTACCTACATATAATATTCAACTACCTTGTAAGCTTGCTGGACTCGCTACTTGTTTTGCTTTTGTGTGAGAATGAACGATAAATTATGTGTTCCAAGATGTGCGTTTAAAATGCGTTTTATCAAGTAGTTTATAATGAAATATTATTTTTATTTAAAAACTCATTAATTTATAATAATAATATATAAAAAAAAAATTACATTTTTATACTTGTGATGGCTATAATATATAAGTATTCAGATCTGTGGTGTATAGGTAAGTCGTGTAGTTTTAACATCCTTCAATAGATTTCGTTAGTATAGATAGTTTTACCTATTTTTTGGTATCTCAACAGATGTCAGTTAAGTATTATTATGGAAGAGTATCATTTATTGTAGTTGAAGTACGAACGGTTACGATAATATCCGAAGGCATCTGATAGACGGGAAGACGCCATCTGTACCGCGGGTCCGCGGCCACAGAATAAGTTTCTTTGGGAAAGGACATCAGGTCCAGTCAAATATAACTTGAAAACATTACGACGAATTATGGCGACTTGCCTCGAACTTATTAAAGCCCATAATTCATATCTTTATGCTTCTTTTGAAGTCGGTTTTTTTTAAAATTGTTTTTATTTCGAGTGGAAGTAAATTATTGCATATTTCTTTGTCCAAAAGTCGTTTTAGTTGTTGGTTGGTGGAATGTATGTTGTAATCTTATGAATCGGTTTGAGTGTGTCTGTGTAAAAATATCCTGGTTTTTGAATGCGTACATTAGAATATCTTTTGTATATAATTGTTTCAGTGACATTAAATCAGCGCTTTAAAAACATAATCTGTTTGGGTTCTGTTGGGGACCCTCAGTATAATTTTTAAAATGGCACTTCGTGCTATGAGGACTGGTTTTATAGTGGAATCGCAGAGTTTCCCCATCCGATAAAACCATATTGTAGATGAGATTGGGCTAATGCAAAATAGATTTTAATTTGCTTTATCTAAAATGTTTCTTATTGTTTTGAATAAATAGGTTATTTTTTAATTTGTTGCTCACTTGTTACAGTGCAACAAGTATACATTATAAGTACACTTGTTACATATAAAAATGATTGAAGGTGGGATTAGTGGGTATCAAAATGTTACGCATGTTTGATATTTTTACCCACGAATTATTTTTTTTCCGTACATCTTCACAAGGGGTGTAAAATCCGATACGGCTCTAATGGTAACTTTTCGCGATACCATCTTTCATCATTACATTATTTATCTTCTTATCATTATTGTATTATCTTCTTCCATCAGCTTCCCATGCGAGACGGCCTATGTATTGATTCCTCGGTCCGTCTGTATCTCAAGTCATTAAAAAAGATGAATCGCTATTCCGAGAGAGGAAATTGTCGAATATTATCAACACGGAAAAGTGACGTAAATAAACCCAGATTGATCTTGACTCTGGTGGGGTGTGTTCAACGGACGGAACAGGTGCGTTCTTTTATGAATGCGACGGTACTCCAGTGACTTTTTCTGCCGCATTTTCCTGAAATAATAAACATGCTACCATCACAAACAGGCACTCAGCAAAAAGAGGTATTAAATATTTTTTCACACGCGGTAGAAGTGAAACCTTCAGAAAACTAAAGAAGACAAGAGTGAGGAAACTACTAAGCACTTTTTTAGCAATGTGAAAAAAGATGATTTTTTCCATATTTTTGTCGACGAAATCCAGTGCACCTTTTCCTACACATTTGGTCATCTTATGAGTATTTTCGGTTTCTTATTCGGAGTCGCTAGATGTCTCTTTCATTTGTATTTTATTTTGCCTGTTCATTTTGGAGTGGTTTGGAGATTGGATATTGATTTTACAAATATATATATGCATATATTTTTTGATTTCGTAGGATTCGATCCTTGGTCGGCTGAATGGGGACTTGCGTGGGACTGTGGATTTATCTATTATATTGATTTTTTTTATTTAGAAATACATTCTCTCACAGTCTAAATCAGTGTTTCTTAACCGTATTGAAAGAATCGCCCCCTTTACCACAGTAAAATTATCCAGCGCCCCGAAATGAAGTCTCCCATCTCACCCCATCCCATCCCATTACGCCCCTCCGCTGTGGCAAATATCGTGTGACCAACGGGGGAAGGGGGCGTAAAGGGATAGGGTGGGGCGGGATGGGATATAGTGGGATCATCGATTATTTAACAGAATTTGTTCAATCGCCGCACCTTAAGAAAGTGTGTCAATGTATCAGTGTGAACAGCTCGTGAATGAGCTTTTTTTCTATATTAACACCTTGCCCAGTCGAACTTCTGCAGCGCCCCTTAAATGCTAAAAATTTAAAAACGCCCCCCCAAACCTCCAAAACGCCCCCAAGGGAGGCGCTGTCTTACCCGTTAAGAATCACTGGTCTAAATCCTATAGATGCATGTGTTTATCTCTTTTTAGTGTCGCTCGTTTCCGTTTCATCGAGTTTTAAATCACAACGGTGCTAAAGAAGTGTTCACTTCAAAAATGTTTTTTCTGCGGTAAAAATTGAAATGAAACGCCCCCTTTCCTCTGAGGCTCAAATGTATCTGAAGTTTCCCGATATCTCTAGAAGATGGTTGGTTTTTACTTCCAGTTGTCGAAATAATTTTTCCTAAAATAATAAATTAACACCATTACAAACGGACTGTAAGCAAAATTTCACAACACACACACATGTTCATAATATTATACATATAGACAGAAAGTATCTTTTCATTCAGTTGCTTATTTTACACGATTTTTTGTGATTACTGAAGACGAGCGTTAGCTTTTTTGTCCGACTTGTCAAACAGACCGCTCTCATATCTCTGGACCACGGCCAGCATTTATAGAATAACATCAATTTCTTTTTTCCTTTCATTTTTCACGTCCTGTGCAAGCTGTAAGCTTTGTGGGATTTTTAATGAACCGGTTTAATCACAAGCTTTGGAATATTAAAAATCTCAGTCTGAAATATTTCACATTCATAAGAACTCGCGGACGTTGTGTTTAAAAAATCTGTCCCAAGGGAAATTCAGTTTGAAGTTTATTTTCGTGAATGCGGTATTTATTCAGCTTTATTTATGAGTGTTGTGGTTTTATTTTTAAGGTTTAAATGAAATAGTATTTACGCTGGGTCCCATCATACTACATTAGTTAAATGTATTACTCTTGTAATAAAGATAAGAATAAATATAAATATATTTCTCTTATAATAAATAGTTGGGAGGAATATTCAATTTGGGAGGCGGTTATGGGTCTTGGCGCCCCCGGAACCATTTATTGAATAACCACCACCCCTGCTGTAGATCACCCCAAGTGGTTCGCAACATTTGGTGAATTAGTAGGGGTGCCCGGGTTCATGGGCTGAGTTTGTCTAGTTTTTGCGGCAAATGCGTTTGCCCACCTTCTGCGTGGCGGGCCGGATCGGGAGAGACTGGTTGAGGGAGACCTAACCTAGACCTCTCCTGCCGTACTGGATTCATAAGTCTATCACTCCCGGACACAATGACCTCGGGATTCCTATCATCATATCTATTTCATTCCCAGAACTTCTTCTCCCTTCTTTCCCTAAAAATGCCCTACACACAGCATCCCCAAGGATGACTTAGGTCCCGAGGGATTTTGTCGTCAGGGCCTAAAGTAAAAAAGTGGAGCTAAATTAAAAAAAATACAATATGAAAGTTCACATTTTTTATCGTTACCATCGTTTGGAATAGGGGGCATCCATTTATTACGTGATCAGTTTTTCTTCCAATCTAGACCTCCCCCCCTCCCCCTCGTTGAGATAAATTTGGGCCAATTCGTATATTTTTTTCAAGTAAAGTGAGATTTTGCAGGACTCCCCCCCCGTTTGTGTTCACGTAATTAATGGATGCCCCCAAAGCAGTTTACAATATTAAAAATGTGCAATATTTCGCGGCGTTAGAACTTTCATATTTATGTAAGTTATGTTTTCATTTACTCACAAATAATTGCCCAAGTTGCCTCTAAAATCATGAAACATTAAAATCTTTAACGGACTATAGTATAATATCATTTAAAGCAAAATAAATAAAGTAGTTAACATCCGTACTAGATATTTGATATAACTTTTGATTACAGAAATAATTTTTCAGTTTAGTTCGTTCCTCTTAAGTAAAATAAATAAATATTCGTATTCATAAATGATAAAATTTAAAATACACCCGCCATAGATTAACCAGCAGATAGTCATTTCTTTTGACAGTCAGATTTGATTTAATTTTATAGCACTAACACGATTATAAGTATTAATTGGATGTTAATGATCTTTCACGTGACAAGCATAAAATTCCTAGCTTGTAAAACTTGCCGCTTTTTAATAAATCTGGTAATTTGTCTACTTTTCATTTTGACTTAGATGTTTAATTTAGTTACGACTATTTGCTTTCGTTTTCCGCTCCTCTTTTTATTTCACGTGACATTTACATAGGACTACGAACTCAAGAGCCAAAATAAATACGTAATAATAAGTTGTCTACAAACTCGTTTGTAAATGTCGCCACCTTTGGATAGTTTTCTCTGAACAAAATCTTTTATTTTGATACATTTTGTTTATTTTTACCAACAATTTTTTTTATTTTTTTATTTTATGAGTAAAACCTCAAATTGTAATACTTAATTAAATGAAGACAATATTAGCGAAACTCAATCGAAAATCTGGAGACAGAAAAATAAGAAAAAGATAATTGGTACCTCTGGGACTCGACCCTGGACCTTCTGCTTTCATGGCAATAACTCTACCATCATATATAAAGATAGCAGCCAATTATATGTGCTTTAAGAAAATGAAGATAATGTTGGTAGTTCTTAGTCGAAGTATGATACAGACACCTTTGGATGGATATAGACACCTTAGCTCAGTTGGTTCCACAGGTGAGCTGTTGAACTCAAGAAAGAGCCGAAGAAGCGACCAGGTCTCATGCGACAGAATTTGGTGTATTTCCCGACTATGCACTGGTGCCGAAGGGATCAATGACGCTAGTTCCTCAGAACATCTTCCATTGTAATACTGGTGGAACAAATACAGCACACCTGCACCTATAATCTGACGCCTGTGCTCTAAAGATTTCAATCCGCTTGTTAAGATAGGGGAACGGACTGCCAGTTTCTGCACAGAGACAAGGGTTTTCCAGATATTTTGGAGCTCCAGACCAGAGGTATTTTGCGAAATTCGACGGTGGCGCGCATTTGCGATTTGTACAGGGTCAGAGTTGTGTTCTATTAAAGTATCTACGGGCCCCGTTCAGTACGCCCTGCTTCTGACAAGCTAACTTGACTCAGGCTCCGATGGAGCCCCCGTTCATTCAAATTTGATAAAGACAGAGTTTTTTCTCATAAAAGTTGTACGATGTGTCACTGAAAGAGAGGTTCAAGATAGCTCTCAGTAGCTGAAGAGTTGCCTTACATTCCGTGCTCCAAATATGTTGTCTATAGCTGTCTTAATATGTGATGTATTTAGCGGAAATAACGCATTTTTTAATTTGATAATTTCTGTTAAAAGCTTTTTATAACAAGATCCATGAATGAAGAATAACTTCAGTCGGAAATAACCTAAGACATTTTAACTGAACACGTTTTGATTATCGATATAGGGTTCTTCGCCGCAGGCACTGTTCGCTTCTTTGAGGTTTTAAAATATATACATGGTCATTATTTTGTTATCAGACAATGTCATTCGATATCGTTTGACAGATTTACTACACTTTTTGTTCATATCAGACAACATTCGTCTGGTTCCAAGGGAGTGCGCAGCGTATACGCATTTCAACAAGAGATTAGGTTTGCCTATTCACACAAAGATAAAAAACGAGAGAAATACATTTTAAAATTTAAATGACATAGGGAAAAACCCTCAATATTGTCTAATAAAACAATTAATTGTGCGTTATATTAAATAAGGTTTATCGAACCAGTTTTTTTTTACATAAAATAACTAAAACCTAACCATAACGCCGTTTCCCCGCAGGGTTAGGCAGAGAGGACGGACCGCCAAACAACTAGGTCTTGGCACACACTATTTGCCTCACTCACACATCGTCTCATACAATGACATATCTACTCTTCTATTATTCTGACTCTGACATGGACCGACTCAAGTATCCGATTCACTTGATCGTGCCATGTCTATTAAAAAATAAAATACTCTGACATAAATGTTAACGTGTTGTATTTCCACGTAGGTATCCTCATATTCCGCATTTATCTATTAGAAAAAAGATTTTACAACGGAGCTCTCAGCGGTAGTCGTTACAATTATACCTAATGTACGAACTACGTAATATGTGACTCGATTAAAATGATTATAAAAAAACATCACGTGAGAGCGAGTTATTATGCAATTTTACAGTGAACATCTTAATTTTCTGTTCAACCCACCAATGACACCTATTAGAGCCTGGTTGTATTCAATTTTTTCTGTTATCTATGCCGTTTATGAGAAAAAGAAAAAGGTTTAATTTTTTAATAGGTAAATGACCATTATTTCCTCATCTTCATGTTTGTTGACTATGTTTGGTCACCTTTACTTAGCCATATTTTGATGTTGTTTTAAAACTTGTTTATCTCCATTGTGTTTTTCATTTGAATTTATATTTCATTTGGAAGGGGATTATATAATTTTACAGCTTATGATTTTTCTGGCCGAAAGATATATAAAATTTTTAGATGTTCGGTAGATTTGTGGTTTTCGTCCTTGTAGTGTGGGTGTGTTGGTCAGTAAGGAACTCATTTTTTCTGTGAATTTGAGAAGGGCATTTTATATGTCCTCAGCACGGGTAGGCCACCCAGCGAGGCCAACATTATTGGATTGTACTATCGTTAGAAGGTTTATAAAATAATAGTGGCATACAACAAATTTACGTGTTTTTATTGTGGATTAATGTTAAAATTGAGTCTTTCTTTTGAAGGAGTTTGTATGGGAACTTTCGTGATTATTTTGGGTTTTTAACGAGATTACAACGGATTTATGACTTAAATAATTTTTTAAAATAAAACAATAACTTTGTAAACACCACTTTTATTTTTTATACTTTATGCCGACCGGGTTTCGCTACAACCGTAGCTTCTTCAGGGCAGTACAATCTCTACTGATAGAGATTGTACTGCCCTGAAGAAGCTACGGTTGTAGCGAAACCCGGTCGGCATAAAGTATAAAAAATAAAAGTGGTGTTTACAAAGTTATTGTTTTATTTTAAATTATAATGTCACATCACAAAGTAACTGCTTCATATGAACAAATAAATAATTTTTAATATTTTTATTTTGAATCCCCTTTCTTCATGCAAATATTGAAATAAAATGAACAGTATTGTATTATTTTTGAAAAAACTGTAAGGAGAAATATCTGCCCTTTCGCTGGTTGAATCATAGAGACACTCTGGTTCGAGATATTCGATATCCTTCATTCTTACATAGACCAGCTGGAGTGAGTCACCTTCGGCCGGTTGTTTCGTTTCTTTGTCGGCTCACCTCTTCCGTTTCGACCGCAAATTATAATAATATTCCGAATTATTCACGTTTTACCCGTATTGGTACTTTAAATTGTGCGTCTGCGGTTGATGCACCATTTTATCCGATACGTAGACAACGGATTGATAAGGCCTGTACGTGCGCGTTAGGGTGGGCCGTCGGAGCTTTTTCGAATCAGGGCGATGGGTCTCAAAAGTTGCACGATGTAATACTACTTTCGTAAATAAATATTCTTTATTGCTTTTGATCCCCTGCCAATGTTTCCTAAATCATTTTTTTTGCTTGGCCACCCCAAGATCAACAATTATTTACAGGCAAAACGATAATAATAATAATTGGGTAAGTTGTAGAGCGCAGTTTTTGTGAAAAATCACCTCAAGGACGCTATACTGTAATTTATTATGATTTATCAGGCTCTATCTAATTTTATTATTCCCAAAAAAATACAGAAAACATACTTACCTGGCAGGTCACTGCCGATAAACTCACATTTATTAGAAAGAGCTTGAAGAAGGTACGACTTTGCACGAAGAGGACATTATATTCAAAACCATGGACATTGCATGATTTTACATTTACTAGCTCCATCACTATTGATCACATTTATGAGAAGATTAGTGCCAAAAGTAGAGTTGATATTTATTTTTAAAATACTATATTATATGAAATGAAGACGATCAATAATTATATATGGTGTCAGGATGAATCTATACCAGCGGAAATTTCACAAACTAAAATTACACATGAAAGAAAATTTCTCTTATTAATTAAAAGCTATGAAATTAAAAACGTAATTTTTTTAAAACGTGTTTACGTTTTAAATTGTGTGTTGAATAAGCTTCGTATTTTAAAAAGTTTGTACATATTCTGCTAGACGAGTATTTTTTCAAGTAGTTTCAAACGCCCTGCTCTTTTAGTGTGGTAATTTAAAATATTTTTACTTAGTGTAATTCAATTTAATTTAATCATTTTAAAAGCATAATAAAATTACAATTTCAGAACGTTTTTAAAAGAGAAAACATTTTATATGAGATATACAGATTTAAACTAACAGCAACAAAGCTTACCGTTTGAATTGTGCTTCATTGGTGTTAAACATCTCGATATTCGAAGTGATTGTATTTAACAACAAGACAGCTCTCCAGACTGGCATCTCCATTGGCAAATTAGTTCTGCAAGCCTGGATATAAAACAGTCTACGCTGTCGATGACGCTGATAACCACTGGGAACATAGAAGTTTGTGGAACATTGTGGTTTGCTTTCAGTTGTGTAAATATATTTTGTGCTAAATGCTTACTTGGATTTATTTCTTTTGAGAAATTAACAATTTTTAATGGAAATTAAACCCTATAAAATCAGCTTCACAGATTCAATCCAGAGCGATCGGTGGATACTTTACCCGAATTCGAAAAAACCTTTTCGATCCACCCTGGTGTACGTGCACAACACCTCTTGCCGCTCGGTTTCTCTCGTGTTTCGGATGTGAGCTTCCTTCGATGGATTTGGTGGAAATCGTGATCGGGGAATACTTAAGTGGCTTAATCCAGTTCGGCATCGTTATACTCCGAACAATTCTCAATTCGAGCATGTGGAAATAATTGCCGATTCATTCTTTAAGATCACCACGTACGGCACGTATGAACTATTATTTTTACGACTGGGCATGTCAAAACATCACAAACCGAAAATATATGAGTTAATTTCGGTGGGTATTTTTTTTATTATTATTTAATAATCTGATCTATGAATTGTTGATCCTGCCGATGAGTGCTCGGTTGTAACGCGAAACTTCTTTGCATGCCTCATTTTTGAGAAAGAATGAGAGGTTACCATGGAACTATCAGCGGTGTTTCATCCAAAGAACCTAACCTAACCTAAACCTAAACTAATTTAACCTAATCTATGAATTATTTATAATCCTGTCGCTGAGAGCTCCATTGTAACTTGGAACTTCTTCGCATGCGTCATCTTTGAGAAAGAATGAGACGTTTATTTTCTTTCATCCAGCAAAGCAATCAATTTACCGACCAGATCTGCTTACCCACGTACTTCCAAATCTTCCTCTTTTCCATCTCCTTAACCTCTCCACTACCTTCAGTCTTACAACATTCCAGTGGTGGACCGTGAGTTTTCAGTGAGCTAGATTGCTAATATTGAAAAAACACGACGTTATTGATGTCGTTGAATGTTTTTTTTGTGTGAATGATTTTTTTTTTTTAATTTCAACTTTTTGCATGAAAATCTTTTAGATTGTATGATTAAAATACTGGTCCGAGGCAGTCAACTCTTAGATCAGCAACATCATCAGCTGTAGGTATACTAATGGATCCTAAACGCAAGCCAAATACGAAATTTGGAGATCGCGCTTTCGGAGTGTCTGGACCTAAGGCTTGTAATAAACTCCCCCCAGAACTTAGATGCATAACAAGCCCAACAGAATTTAGGTCCAAATTAAAAACGTACCTTTTTGGGCTCTCATACCCTTAAATAAAAATACCTGTCGGGGAGTATCACAAAATTTTGCTTTGGTTTTCAAAATACGCTCATTATAGAACATATTTTATTTTAACTTTTATTGGTACACAATCAACATGTTTCGTAAACAATGTTTACTTCGTCAGGATCAAACGTATACTAAACTTAAAAATTAAATATAGATGACACATGGAAGGAAAGGGTAGGAGGGAGGGGGAGGGGTAAGAGTGGGGAAAGTTTATCAATTAGGGATTTCAAAGCCATTAGCAGGGAAAGACCGGTTAAGTGGAAAGAGGTTCAAAAGAGGGTTTATAAAAATTTGCTGCTTATTAATTACATTTTTTCTAATTTCTAAAACATATTTTTTATTATAGTTCCCAATTATGTCCTCTGCGTGCGAACTCTTAATTTCTCTAAATAAACAATAACAGTGTTAATCTCTAGTGACCCTCCAGGTAAGTATGGTCTTGTATATATTTTCTGCCTGTACAGTGCATTTCTACAGCAGCATCGCGTTTATTGGTCAAATCATTGCACATAATATATTTTCGTATCGGTGATCGATGAACCGGTGGATGCAATTTTTAGCCATAAGTTGGTGTTGTCTATAGTTGAAATAAGATTGTATAAACGTTTTATAAATTTGTACAGCGCCCTTGAGGTGATTTTTCACAAAAACGGCGCTATACAAGTCATCCAAATATTATTATTATTATTATTATTGTGGATGCGGCGCATCCCTGAAAATCTTCGTACAAAAAATTGAAATTTTGACAAAAATAAAATTCATTTTCAGCTATAACAACATCAATAATATCGTATTTCTCAATATTAACACTCTAGTTCACTGAAAACTCACGAACCGCCACTGCAACATACCCCAATTGCCGTAGTCCTACTGACTCCAGACAGTTAGGATTATTGTGCTGTATTTACATAAAACAAATTAACAAATAAACAAATTAAAGCCGCGATGATAGCGTGTGAAATAATATTATAACACAGCGGTTATCTGACGTAATTTTATTATAATAGGTACATGACCCCTAGTTTTTTTTATAATTTTGAGTTTATGTGAAAATCTGTCATTATAATTTATTTGCATTGTTTATTATATATACTTGTAAAAACATCTGTTAATTCATTAAAATAAATAAATATTGATCTTGTACAGAATAAGTTTTAACATGCATAAAATTATTTAACCGAAAAAATATTCGCCAATCAGCAAGTTACAAGTTGATTTTTAAGTGGCTGGTTATTAAGGCTCCGCAACCGGGCTCAAAAACGAGAAGATGGAGAGAAACGAAATTACGAATGTTAGAGGAGAGCGCTAACATATACAACGCCAAAATCGATTCGAAAATTGCGAAAATGTTTAATAAAACACGACTCGTTTAAAATAGAGCAAAAATGTCTAGGGGAGCATCTTAAGTATCATTTAAAAAAACATTGTGAATTTTTTCACAAATATAATTTATAAGATAATAGAAACAGACTTGTTTTTAGTAATTTTTGGAGCATACTTTGCGATTTTTTTCTATCGAGGGAATTTCATAAAATTTGCGTTTCAGCGTGGGCAGCATCTAGACATTATCTTCAAAAATAACATATATATTTTTTAAGAGCTTAAAAACTTCAAATGTTTAGGGGAGATATGTAAGAAATCGGTAGAAATTCGGGTTTAAATGCCTGGTTATTAACTCAGCTGCATATTTATAGCTACTAAAACGTTCTTTAAAAAATAAAATAAATATCGGAAACTATTAGCAAGTATAATTGATTCGTAAACACCTCTTAAAATACCATCGTGCTCACATCAACTGCGAAAATAACTTTGCAAATTGCAGCACCATATTTATTTAATCTCGTGGCTTCCTGAAATAAAAGCAATTATTACCTGCTTTGCCTTAAAAGGTATTGATTCTTCAACCTACCAACTTGTTTTTTCATGTCGAGTACTTGACATTGAAAGGAGATTGCGTATTGTGTGTTGCTTCTCGTTTTATCCTATGCACTTATAATTACAGGATGTTCGGTTTTAAGTAAACATTGTGACAAACAGCCTTGTTGAAAATTATTTAACTTGTTTATTTTTCTAAATATCCAAAGCAAATATTTTTAGCCTTGTTTAGTGACAAGATCTGAATAGCCAACTACTTATCAGGCTTCCTCTTTTTCATCTCCTTCCCTATTTTTAACCCCCGACACAAGGAGAGTGTTATAAGTTTGACTTTCTTATGTCTGTCTGTGGCATCGTAGCTCCTGAACGAATGGACCGATTATGATGAGTTTTTTTTGTTTGAAAGGTGACGTGATCGAGATGGTTCTTAGCTACAATTCATGAAAATTTGTTCAGGCGTTTCAAGGTCATCAGCTCTTTTTTTGGGTGGGGGGTTGCTTAAAATTTTACTTATTTACAATTAGCCCCACACAGGAAAATATAAGGAAAATAATTCCCCTCAGGGCCTATGTCATATTTAGAAACGGAGAAGAAATTAAAGAAAAGAAAGAGGATGGAGAGGAAATTCTGAAAAGAAAAGATTATGAGGAGTGGGTAGGAATCTGGTGGTCAATGCGTCCGGGAATGGCGGACGTTTGAATCTATCCGTCCCACTGCAGTGCATGGCGATGTTCCGAGAGAGGCCTGCTGTTGGTGGTTTGCCAAGATACGGACTAACCTCACCCTGTGAACTCGGCTAAGTCACCAAACATAGCGAACGACTTGGGATTACCTTCGGCGGAGGTGCTAGTCATCCAAAAAATGGTTTTCGGAACGGCGGTACCCATTCCCCTCTCCCTGACCACTCTAAAAAAACTAAATTAAAAATAAAGTCAAAATGAAAAGATCATGGGTGTCATTTAGAAGCACTCGGTGAAGTAGATTCTTTCAGTATTGCCCCTGGCTTTCAGCTTGAAATGGCTTCAACCGTGTTTGGTGGTTAGATCTGATTAACCAACCCAACCTTCCCCTTCTCCATCTCATTTCCTTCTTACTTCCTCCAGCGTTACAATGTTTGGGATGCCATAGTCCTTTACCGTTCATTTAAACTATTTCAACGGTTCTTACTTTGATCAGGATAATTTTTTGGTTTAGATAATATGCTTACACTTAGTATACAAAATAGTGGTTTAGAATTCTATTATTTCTGCTTCTACACCACCGTTCTTTTCTGATTTATTGGTCTTTGACGGCGTATTGCCGGTTTGCCCGCTGGTGCATTATTTATGCATATTTGTTTACCGTATTTGTACTAAACGTACTAATATTTGTGTCCTACTGTATTTGCATATTGAGCGCGTTGCAATCGAATGTTTTTTTAACCAGTCAAAATATACCTCAATGGTTATATATAATACGTATTATTTATTGCAAGCATTAAATAAATTATGACTTCAATTATAGATATTTTGTAAAATTATTGGTTAAATGCTCGATCTTTCATAGCAGGACAAAAGTGCGGATAACTTTTATTGGAATATTTCTTTAGTGAATAATAGGAACATATTTTGAGAGTAGTTATATTTGGACGGTTTCGAAATTATTTCAATTTCTGATAAATAAAATCGAAAAATGTTTTATTGGCCTAAAAAAACCAGTTTCCATTATTAATTCAAAATTCACACGTACGGATTTTCAGACTCGTAGTTTAGTGTTATTTTTCAGTATACCTGCCTAACAGTAAGATCTTATTCTTGATAAAGTATTAATATCTTTGCCTTTCTCATATTTTTATACGTGCATATAATTAAAATCGGATACGCTTATCCGAGACACCATCTAGGTTATAAACCAATTCTTAAGAACTTTTTGATAATTTACAAAGGTTGCAACTAAAAACATGGGAAAAAATTAATCGAAGGTAATATTGTTAATACTGAATTTTAAGTATTAGATCGATAAAAAAATGACTTAAAATACGTGTCCCTTTGGCCTAGTTGGTGAAAGCTTTTGTCCCGGTAAGACAAGAGATCTTGGGTTCGAGTCGCAGTTGCGACTGTTACCTTTTTATTTTTATCTTGTTTTTTTCTTCCTACATTCTATTAGATTCAATAATATTTATTATCTTTTTCTTTAATTATATGTAGTAATTTTTATTTGAGATTTGTTTAAAAAAAATTTGGAGTTTTACGAAAAATACAAAATCCATAAATAGGTACGTTATTATCACCTCCACTTCATTGAAACGATCTCTGAAAATTCATAAGTATAGATATATTTTATTTGGATAAATTCAACATCATATCGAGCCAATAATCATTTCTGTTGAACGAAATTTTCTACCCTTCTATTTTATTTTACTCACGCACTTGCTCGTCTCTTGCCGCTGTCCACCTGAACCTAATTGATTGCGGTAGCCATCTGATTAAGCCACTCCACCCACTCCACCCGCTCCATTCATTCCACCCGCTCCGTCATCCGGTGACACCTTCCAGTCAACAGCAGCCTACCGCGAGTGGAAAGACCGATGTCCATTCCCCTAATTGCCAATCATGAGAATTGTTATAATTTCTCTACAACAATTCATGATGACCATCTGTTTTCATCGTGACCAAGGTTATCGTTGCTTTGGTTGCAATTTGCGACGAGTTGATTTTATGACTGTGGAAGATGCTAACAAACGATGAAACAGGCAATTGATCTGCAATCTGCTTGCGTTAACGAGAAATTTCTCCATTAGCACACAACCCTAATTTGATTAAAATGTCAATTTTTCGTGAAGGTACGCGTATGATGGTAGATGATGATAAGAGACCGCTAGCGCAAGAGTGGTCTAATCTTCACCTTTTGGAAAATCGAGTTATTGATCTTAATCATTAACCCTTTCCATTTTCAAAACGAAAAAAAAATAACACAAAAACATAGTTATTACAATACGGGTCTCCAAAAAACACTCTTCAATTTGATATTTTAAAATCTTATAACAATCCTAAAGACATTCACAAAAGAAAAGTATATTTAATAAAAATATGTATTTTGTATTTAATTCGTAGAACTCATTTTAATTTTTTTTTAAATTAAATTAATTCAAACATTTTAAATGTTATTATTAAGTTCTGCACGTATTTTGGATTTTTTTTATTGTGACAGATGTTTCAAAACTGTAGTTGAGACGTTGTTAAGCCACGTGGAGACGTCTTATTTATATTATTCTATTTACCCGCACCAAATTTCAATTTTTATGATACCTAAAACGATTTATTACCGGTTAAACCGATTTACTGTTGTTACAATAGATTGTCTACTCTGGGTACTTTCAAATGTGGGGAAAACAGATATGTTTTCATGCCAATAAATTTTCATAGCTTAAAAATAAGTCAAAATTTCAAGGTTAGGCAGCTCTTTTCTTCCGTTAAGTAAAAGATTTAATGCTCTCGATTAATTTGTGTGGTGTTATTATAATAATAATAATAATAATAAGCCTTTTATTCTGAACTTCTGATAGGTAAAAATACTAGACATGTTTTTGTTTATTATAATATTTCAAAGCTCAGTTTGCCTCTTGGCATAGGCCTCCTCTAACATTATTTCTTCGAGAGCTTTTTCAAGCTCATGTAGTTTTTCTTTATTCTTTTTTCATTCTTTCTTCGGTTGTATGGGCTCTCGTACTTAAGGTTGCAATATTGAGTGTTTTGTTTCTTCTTGTTGTTAGAGGGTGGTGGTCTATATCTCCCGCGGGGACCAGCCGAATTGGGAGACTTTTTGTTAATAGGTTTTGATTGTTAATTCTCGTTGGTATTAGTATTGTTTGTTTCCGATTTTCGGAGGCAATTATTAGTTTTTATGGAGTATTTATTTGTGAGTCAAAACTTGTTCGGTTGAGCTAGTTCAGTGTATTAGGTCTGGTGATCTCTTTCGTGCTAGTTTTGGGTAGAGATTGGGAGGGAATGCTCAATATTTTGTTTTTATTTATTTTATTTTGTGGTGATGACTTGGGAGAATCCGAAGTTCCTCGTTTTCTCTTTTCGGTAATGTTGTCCTTCGATTTTAACACTATCAGTTTGTCATATCTTATGTAAGCAATGTTTCCCTTCTTTTTCTCATCTTCTAGTTGAGGTTGTAGCTGTTTCCGTTTTTCCAGGATTTCCTTCGAGTAATCTTCTTTCACATTAATACCTGACGGGAGGTTCGTCTTGTTCTTGAGTATAAGATGTTTTTTCCATTGGGTCGTGATAGAGGCTACAACCGGACGATTCTTGTTTTCGCTTTGTTTCCCTATTCTATACACGTTGCTAATTTCTTGGCTGTCCAAATGTACTCCCACATCTACTATGAGGCCTTTAATGCAGTCTATTAGGTCTCCTTCAGATTTTCCCTTCTCTTCTATTCCAAAGAACACCAGGTTATTTTTACGTTTTTCTCTGTCTACTGCTTTAAGTTTTTGTTCTAGTTCTGTTACTTTATTTTTAAGGATATTGTTTTCCTCAATAATTGTTTTCATCTTCTCATCCAGCGCTTCCATCACATTTTTGGTTACCGAACGAGTTATTATTTCGGCTTGTTTCTCTAATTTCTCGTCAAGTTTGAATAGAAATAATTCCATGTTTTTGTCCATTTTGTTTGTGTTTTATAAAAGTGTTCAAAAATTGCTGTATTTGGCTTTACGCCTGAAAGTGGGCAATCGGTCTTACTTTACTCGATTTGGAAACAAAACAGAGCTACCGTGTCGAGTTTTTATGTAGCTATTTTTGGTTAATTAGCACAAATTAAGCACAGACAGTTTTATAAAACTTTTCACTGAGATTGTATTTATGAAATCCACTATTCTCTTGACCGAAAAGTTTCTTTTTTATTAACGAGATAATCAGAGATATAGTTTGTTTGTTTTGTGATAATTATTATTTATAAGAAAAAAATGGACAAATGTTCACTAAAAAGAGAATTTCACCAGTTGAGAGTAATCACATTCGACGCGGAATTGTCACTTTACTAGGATTTAAAACATACACTTATTTTATTCGGTCCGCTAGGCCGATGTATTTATTTCCAAAGTCACTTAGCTGTCACTGTTGTCAGAAATCAAATTAAATAATCTAAATTACTAAGTTTTAGACATATAACATTCTCACAGAGCAATTCGCGGACTCTTTATCCGATGGTTATACTTTTTTGCGTGTTAGTTTGCGATTTTATTGTTTTTAAGCATAACAAACAAGAGATTTGACAGAACGCGTCACATATGTTATTGTTGCCTCCTGTGAAGCCTCCTTAGTATAGTTTGTCTATTATAATTAAAACCTATATGTGGTGTTATTAGTATCTATTAAATAAATTTTCAAAAAACATGTTTCAAAATGGTGGCTATCTGTAATGAAATTTTATATAAATTTACAGACCAAATTCAGTTCTTCCATCATCGCTGCGAGGCGTGGAACTATTAGCAATCGACAATAGTGTTTATTGGAATCCAGTTTACAACCGGTTGATAATAATTTCTTACGAGAAATGAACGACTATTAAAGCTGCGTTGCTTTTTTAACACGGACCGCCTTCAACTTGTACATTTTTCTCAGAGATATTTCGTCTGCATTTCTACATCAAGGAAAATTTAACGAACACCTGTTCGATGGCAAAGACTTTTAAGTTCAAATACAACCATTTTTTATAGATTTAGCTATATATTTTTTTGGTTCTTGATCTATCTTTACGTCCGTTGTTCCCAACTTTTCAATCGATCAATCTGAGTCTCCGATCAGCTAAGTGATTTGTTTAGTAACGCTTGATCGCCCGTTGGTCAGAGAGATGCGTTGGGAAGGGGGTGTTTGTTCATTTGAGGAGTGTTGACCCAATATTTCAGCTCAACTATTGATCTGTAGCGTTGGGAACAACGGCGAGTTTCAGTTGTGATACTTTTTATTTCCCTTTTCAAGATTAAACGGAAGTATATTTGGTTTTTTATGCAAAATATTATTTTTACTAAGTATATTATCTATGTTAACTTAATGCTAATATTTTTGATCTAACTATCTCATGCACTCCATTTTTTTCCTATCTCAACAAAACGATGGCTGTAATTTTTAATTGATTAAATTGACATTTTACCCTTCGTCGCCTATTTTATTTTGTTATACTAATTTTTCAATACCTACGGCTTATGTTGACTTATAATAACTGTAATATCGTGTTTTATGCTTGGGGTAATGCGCCGTGTTGCGCTACCTCCATTTTTAGCCAATGTTCCAACGTCTCCATGATGCGTATTATACCTATGTGTTCACACATCTGCCCTGATGATGGATACTCTAATGCTGTCCGACATATTGGATAAAGAAGGAGAAATCGCAACCCGGCAATAATACCCCAAAAATAAATCATGATAATTAAAAGTAAAAGTAAATTTTTACATGAAGGAAAACTTAATTTATGAATGTGCTTAAATAATTTTTGTCTTAGAGTTGTTTTACCTTTATTACTTCATTATTAACATTTCTTCGTTGTATTTTTACTTCAATGATTCCAAGTTTGAAGCAACATTCATTACCTTTTGCGAAATAATTAGCAAATACATAAATGAATAATTATCGTACTTACTATTTGATTTCATTAAACCATCTCTTTACATTTACATAGACTCCTAATGAACTCGTCTCCAGTATCCAAGTCTTCCCATTGATTCAGATTGTACAATTGTACACGGAACACAGAAGCTGGCGGGGAATGCGTTTAATTAACTGGCACGAATACATGTTCGCCTGTGCGCCTCTAAATCTCATATTCCCTGATTCAATTTATCTCCCAGAGCGTAAAGGCAAGAGAAAATCTGATTTCATGCCACTAGTTTTATCTCGACTCTGACGGGCGTGGGAAACTCTCCGTGTGCGAAAATGAATGAATGCCTTTGAATTCGCCAGACAAACTTACTTTTATCAGACAATATGTATTTCTCAGCAAATGAAAACACTCGTGTATTTTCATCGAAAAACAACGAGAAAAATAAAAGTATATAAATTATCTTTTATGGATGTGTTCAGATTTTTAAATGTTCTAAACAAGCACATTTTTCAAGCGTTTTCGGCGTTTATGTGAAAAATGGCGACATTTCCGATTTTAACACTAATATTTGTAAATATCATGCTGTTTTTGCGGTTATATCTTTTATCTTTTGGTTTTTAGGTATTGTGTAAGTTTTGGGAGAAGAATTTTTGTTTCTATATCCCAGAAGGAAGATCTAACTAACCGAATATTTACAGACAAAGAAGTAATCTAAAACTACTAAATGGTTCTGAGAGCCTACTTCCAATAAAGGGTCTTCTTTGGTACATTATTATAATGGATAATGAGGGAGATAGCAAATACAAAAAGCAACCGGTGCATAATCATACAACAAGATTCACTGAAAATAAGGGCCTCATTACTCCAAGAGTAACAAATAAGTATGGAAGCCGAACGCTTAAATACGTAATACCAGAGATTTTCAATAAATTCAATAATTTTTTTAAACCTCAGAATAATTAGAGACCCTGCCCCAAAAACACTAAGCGTTGGCTAATAAGCGACGAATCAATGTATCTCTGAACATTATAATTATTGATGTATCCCTGAACATCTCAACGTACCTGCCTAAATAATTTGTATATACACTAGTGGACTTAAGTATGGACACTTTTCGAGATTTCTTGTATCTTTTCGTTTGCCTTATAAAAAAATGACTTATTTTGTTACGGAACCGTTCTAAGTTTTTTTTTCGTGTACCTTGTGCTATTGTTGATTAAAAAACATACCATACGATATGCCATATGGTGATTCAAAATTTCTATCACTCTTTATGAGAAATGGGAGCAAACACCTTTAAAACAACCAATTTTTTAGAATAACGTTTTTGAGTTTTGGCAACTCTACAATGTCTTTTGTTCTATCTTAACCAACCACAAAGTGCAGAGGATCGTTGTGGGCTCCAATCAGAACACTTTAAGATGCAACACGATCAAGTTCTACACCCGTGTTAATCAGTCATCCATTGAAGAAAAGTTATATATATATTTTTTAATAAATATTATTAAAATGGCTCCTTAGGTGCCAAAACGTGCCGATTGGTCACCCAAAAGCGAAGCAGAGGTGTTGCGCTTTGTGTAGAAGGCTACACATACAAAGAAATTGCAAAAATATTGGGTGGAAGAGCTACCAAGTCTGGAGTAAGAAAGGTTTGCCAACGCTACAAGGAGACTAAAACTACAAAAACAGACTGAAAATCGTCCAAAACCCAAAGTTTATGCCACAAAATGAAAGAATCATATGTTGCCTTACCCTGCAGAACCATCGTCAAACATCCAAATATATTAACAAGATCATTAAAGCTGCTGGACTCGATATTACAGATATAACATTTAGGAAGAAATTAGGCAAGAATAATAAAAGTCTAACCATAACATGAAACAGAAGTATAAACAACTGAAATGGGCTGTAACACATAAGGAATGGACTTCAGAAGACTGGGCAAAGGTGATATGGAGTGCTGTGACCAAAATTTTCACTTTTGAGAGTGATGGATTCAGATTTGTTCGTTGCCATCAAGTTGAAAATTTGATACCAGAATGCACTACTGCGACAATCAAACTTCCTCTGAGTGTCATGGTGCGGGCTTGCATGATAAGGGACAGTGTTGGATGTCTGGAAGTGGTAGAAGGCACAATTAAGGCTAACAGACATCAATATGTGATTCTGGAGCCAACATTATTGCCCAGCACAATGATTTGTTCGATTGTAACCGTGGAAAATGCAATTTCCAGCAGCATGGACCCCCATGCCACATAGCAAAACGAACATGAAATGGTTACAGAACCACCATATTGTTGTTCTACCTTGGCCAGGGAACCACCTGGACTCGAATCCTATTGAAAATCTGTGGTCTAGATTGAAAATACTGGTTTCTCGTCACAAACCCAAAAATAAAAGAGAAATAATTGAAGTGATTATTCAAGCATGGTTCCATGTCATCAAACCTGAAAACTAGTGACGTTTGGTGGACTCCGTATGTAGAAGAATTGAGGAAGTTATTAAACTTAAAGGATTTCCAACGAAATAGTAACATTAAAATGTTAATTTGAAATATTATGCAAAATCTTTGTAATTAATAACTAATTTGTGTTTTGCCATGGCGTTGTTTTATTCAGCATTTTTATTATTTTTCTAAACAAAACTTTTAAATCTATTTAAAATATAACAGTATAATATGTGGTTGAATTAATTAGCTTACAAAATTACTTTTAAACACCAACGTGATTTAAAAAAGAGCGATTGAACATCAAATACAAGAAATTTATAAAAAGTGTCCATACATAAGTCCACTAGTGTAGGTAGGTACATTGAGATATATTATTTTGTGATATTGTTTATTGTATAATATTGTGTTATACATGTATTAAAAATTATATATATTATTTTGTAGAACCTACAGACAAGCCGTCATGTGTGACAGCTTTGTGGGACTGCATAAAACTTGTATTTTAAAAATGTATTTTCTTATATTAAATAAATAATTAAAAAAAAAATATTAAAAAAATGTTGGGTGTATGGTATTGCATGCTTATTTACTAATAATCCGTCATGTAATTGAATGATTAATCCGTCGTACAATATTAAAGAATATTTTTCTAAAAAAACCTTTTGATTCATTTTAATTACTTTAAAAGAAAACCGTTTGCATTTGTGCCGATGGAAAACGCTGCATTCAAAATTTCAATATCAAAAGTCACAGAACACGTACATAAGTTACTGTAAATGGTGTCAGCTGTCAACCCGTACGATGAAAGCATATTTTCATTTTACGTAATTGAAATTTTTAATGCAGTAATGAGAATGCAAATAGTTGTATTTTGTAGTAATTAAGATGAGTCAAAAGTTTTTTTCTAAAAAAATATTAGTGTTAAGCGTGTCCAGTCATCCCGAAAGCTTACCAAAAATAATAATAACAACATCAGCAAAGACAATTTTTATCTCTATATAACACTACTTTGGGTCAAGAAAGTTAAGTCAAAACCCTGTACGATTACCCTTCTACGTTTATTATTCAATAATAATATCAAACCAATCGAACAGGGTTTAGATATTTTATTCAATACATATTTACGCTTTATTACTTGAAATGCTTGCTGAATTCTGATGTATAATAATCAGTTTAGTGGTTTCGACTCCGATTAAAGTCATCATTTTAGTATTTAAATTACTTTAAACCACAAGAACGCCTACCGCATCATTTAAATTTGCTTTATGAGAAATTTCTCAAGGAAGGTATTATTTATTTCGAAAACTGCATAATTTCCACTCGAATATAAATTATTCATCATTACCATGTCATAAAAGGACGTAGTTCGTAAGAAAGAACACTTATTACTGCAACTTATATTCAAAGATGATTATTCTTGTCCCATGATTGCAAGTCCTATTCCCATGTCTTACTGATCTCGTCTTTTAACAAACCCAATTTATTATGAATTATGATGTTAAATGCAACACTTGTAATATATCATACTGTGTGTGTGGCCGCCTGCATAAAGCTACTAATTTCGGTTTCACTTTTCATAGAGATATCTAACATCATTATCATTAATAATTTTCGTCTTAATGATCTAAACGCTTCTTGCAGTACGGACATTGATATTAGTTGTATATAATGAATTAAATGTTTCCGTATAGAGTATAGATTGTTGCGATGTTATTATGTTGTATTCTTACACTGTTACGAATTATAAGATTTCTTTGTATTCATAACCTATGGTGTAGGTACGTAGTTTTTGCATTTTGTTCTTATTTAACATCAAAGCGAGCTCTTTTCAATTTTTTTTTTTAAATTTCAGAGCGTATAACCAGCCAGTGGCCGAAAATCTACGTTTCGTCGAAAGAGGTTCTTACGATCGTACAGAGCGGTTCCAATGAGAAAGATTAATTACTCTCCGTGCCAGCTTTTAAAATTATAACTCAATATCGATTTTATTTCATTCCAAATTTGCTTTAATTTATACCTACATCCAAAAATGCTGAAAGGCGTGTTGATAAAACTATTAAAATTATATACTTTTTGTAATTATTTTTTGATCAAAAGTATTTATCATTTTTTCAATAATGTCTCAGCAAAATAAGGATGTAAAAAAAATTGAAATATATTAGTCTGTAAGTGCGCAAATAAATATACATTCGGACCAATTTTCGTCAAGAAACACATGTACTTATATATTTTTTTATGATTTTATTTAAACTAAAATTAAAATTTTACAAACGTTTACCAGATAATGTATTGATTTATTTTACTGCATGAATATATGATTTGAAATGGGTGTTGTATAATAAATGTACTTTTTTGAAAATTTAACAAATCCCGCCAACGACCTATGGTATAACTTTATTATACTAAAAATGATCATTTTTTCTGAAAATTTAAAACATAAGTTTACTAGATAAAAGAACAATCTTTCGAAACGAATTTATAATATTTTGTTGAAAATAGTCAATACGTCTAAACACTGATTTAAAAATGACGTATTTCTGGTATTCTCTGGTTATGCGCTCTTAATAATTTAATATAGATTTTCATTATTTTCCGCTCCGAATCGGATTTCTTGACGAATACGTGTTCTGCATGTACCTATTTTTTATGCATATTTTTTCTAATTATTACATTATCTTTCATTGTTGTTTTTTCAATGCAATTATTTTGCGGTTTGATATTTGTATTAACTAAAACAATCAAATTGAAATCCTCAGCACAGGAAATCCCAGTGATGAAATAATTATCACTATTTGTAACAAAAAATAAAGAAAATAAAACGTTTATTACTATACTGTGCCGAAACACCTAATTTTATTGCTAAATTTGCCGTCATTTTTTTATTTATTTATGGTGTTAAGGGACGTACTTGCCTTACTATTAGTAATTCTTGACATAATTATCACCGGAGACTAAAATTTCAACTACTATTTTTTACTCCAAAAAAGTCAGGAATCACTGGTTAAAATCAAGAACATCCCTCAGTGCCTTGTACACCTTTTTTCTTACTAAGAAACACAAACATCCCCGGGTTACGGATAACCTGACAATATTTTGAATTCTGCCTACTGCTGTCAATGAAAGTGAAAAAAAATTACTCTTGAAGTAACAAAGGGTTTATCCAGGGTCACTCACCTACTAACTGATTGCATTAATATTAAAAATAAATATCTTTGAACCAGTGTTTCTTTCTTTGTTTTATGTTCCTTACCAGTTTTTGTTTTGTATGCTTAAATTGATTACATTCTAAATAATAATGTAATCGGTACAAAACTCATTAAATTAACATTCCCATTCAATTTATAATATACTCATTTAATCATATAGTTATATTATATTACTTGTATGTATAATTAAACCGCATTGTTTGATCAGATCTAAATATAGCTTGCTTAGAAATTGCAATTAAGTATATGCGCAATAACAAATTGGAAACGATTTTCTACCATACAAAAAACACACGTGTCAGCATCTTGTTACAAATACATATTATCTGTATCGAAACGATCTTTTTTTCATATAATATGTGTTTATTACGGTTCCTATTATAAGCCGAAAAGAAATATGTATTGTTTGAGTGACGAACGGCCACGGAGCCTTCGATTTGAACGAACAAAATGGCCATGTGTTTGTGTCCTCGAAAAAATCATTTTCAAAATGTAATCCAACAGAGCTGGTTTTCAAGAACTACGAAATATTAATATTTAAACGTGTTTTTCCGAATCCTCGTTTTTTTCGGCTAACTAAAGAAAGTTGGAATGATTTCTGAATGAAGGATCTCTGCTATGTAACTAACTAACCACCACACCGTTTCCCCGCAGGGGTAGGCAGAGAGGACGGACCGCCAAACAACTCGGTCTTGGCACACACTCTTTGCCTCAATCACATTCATAAATCGTCTCATACATTCTCTTCTTATTATTCTGACTTTTGACATGGCCCGACTCAAGTATCTGATTTACTTGATCGTGCCATGTCATCCTCGGGCGTCCCTGACTTCTTCTACCATTCACATTCGCTCTACATGCTTAAATCATCTGAGAGTCCCTTTCTTAATCTTACTCATTATGCTGACATCAGCCTTATATTCTTTGCGGATATACAGATTTCTCACACGATCATACATTGTTTTACCACACATACATCTCATTCTCATCGGATCTTATTTCAACTGCATTCAGTTTACTTTCATCCTTCCTCTGCCAGTTCCATGCCCCACTGCCATACATCAGGGTAGGTACCTGGACTCCATTTTGGACTGCTGGCTTCGCTTCTTTAAACAGTTTTTTTTTATTAGCGCCAACGGCATTCAGTCCTCCATTGATGGAGTTACTGGTATTCACCATTCTTTCAATATCTCTATCAGCCTTCCCATCTCTCGTAAACATACTACCCAGATACACAAAGTCACTATGTAGCTATCAATATATTTGTTTTATTGTGATATCGGACTTTATACTAATCCCAGCTAGAGATCATACGTGACGTAATCGTTCTAGTATCTTCTGCCTTTTTTTAAACAAGAAGCGTGAGAAGGAAGAGGTCGAACGTCGATGACTTTCGGCTTTCGCTGAGACTAGTTTAGCACCCCCATCTGTTATGTAAAAAGCTGAGGGTACTGTATACCCCGAAATGTCGTTCAAAGATGAAAAACTGTGCATTGAAACCGTGAGGGCTCATAGATCTGAAAATGTCTGAGAATGTGAGGGCTGGATTATGAATGATTTTTAAAGGCCTTTACTACATGTGTTAACCATTGTATCGCGGCTCAGTTTCACAGCCTATTGCATTTACGACTTCTTTTCCTATTGTCATTCTTAAACAGCCGATAACGGAAGTTTCCGAGCTTATCATTGTGAATATTGCCGATGTGGATGTTGTTATAGTTTTTTAGACACGGCATTATGAACACATTCATTTGCATTTTAATCATCTAGCCGACAGCTGGTAGGAAGTTACAATGTACTTAGACTAGTTTCCAGTTACACGGTACCGGATAGTGAGAGAACGCCACAATATTTTTACTATTTATGTAGATTAATCGAAGATTCCACTATCGTGGAATACACTATCTTAATTTTCAAACAATTTATTAATAGTAACTTCAAAATTTATGTAGATATAATAGGTAGATAGAAGTTGTGTATTTTTCTGCAATGTGACATCAGTTGCACACCTGCAACCTAAGCACATAATTTACTGTTTTTTATTTATTTTTTTATCTATATATAAAGTATTTTTACATTGAGTTTTTCGATGCCTGTCTCAGACAGGCGTTACTACATTGGAAGTGAATCTTTCAATACAAATATTTTTTCAATAAACATTTTCTCATAATTTCAATCGACTTAACTTCGCAACTTATTTTGCATTTGTATTTGAAATATTTTTTTAAACTTACCAAATTTTTTTTTGGTGTGGTGGGAACGATTTTTTTTTTAAATCACAAATTGTACAAAGGAGTTTTTTAAATTTTTATTTTATTTATCTTTCTTTATAAAGTTTGGTTACATGTGCTTTTTCGTTGCCTGTCTCACTAGGATATATCTGCGTCGAGACAAATGTAGGAGGTACAAACGAGAGTAAATGTAGGAGGTACAAAGAGGAGTAAATGCGTACAAATATACATACATAAATTCTAAGGTTAAATACATTTTAATATTATTTATATGTGGTTGATACAATCATCTTTCAATAAAATCAAAAAGGAAGTGTGGGTTAATCCTATAAAGAGTAAACTATAACAAATGAAGGAAAATGATGAAGTAAAATAGTTATTGAAATAATAATGATATAATTTAGATTTGACAGGATTAGATTATTTCATTAATGTTAGGTTGTACGTAAATTGACACTTCTATCTAAGTGCTATTTCTTTAACAGGTGTTTGTTTGCAATAGTGTGAAGTCCTATACCTACTTGCAATCCTATTCTTTATTTCGTGTTTGAATTTGGTCATTGTTTCTGTTTGTTGTCTAATCATAAATGAAAATGCTTTGGAATACCTTCACCTTTAATAATACACATGTACGATTATCGATATTTTATTGGTATCAATTTTTTCTACCGGTTTAGATACCAGTACGAATAGGTCTCAAAAACGTGGGAGTTTTTAAATGAACTTCTTGAGTTATTTTATAACAGTTGCGTTTTGATCCGTTACCTTAATTTATGTTGTTATTATTTTAATACGACGATTATGCGTTATGAATATTTTAGTATCAGCAATGCGCATATTACCGTAAATATCATAATTATAAAACTTTTCAACACACAACTTTAACACATTTCGAAACAATTCATAACACTATTCGTCAGAACCATCTTTAAAAAAGCAAGGAAAATCTAATTCATTTTTTATTACTTTGTATAATTTGTATCCCAGTTGAAGACAAGAGACACTATGATATATTTATTTTTTTATTTATATGCCATAAAATAGATTTTACATTTAAGTGTTACATGAGGTTATAAGTATACAGAGATACACAGGAGGGTGTCAGTATTATATTAAGAACAAAATAAAAATGTTCAAGTATACATAAATAATATCGCTTAAGTGATACAGTTGTTATTGTAAGTACAATGAGATAAAATTGAAAAGAAATACAAAATAAATATGTAGTCGTACAATAGTAAAAGAATATACTAGGGTTATTAAAGACCTGACATAAAACTAAGTAGGTACCATGTATGTAAGATAAAGCTATATATATTGAAATAGGATGTATTGAAACACGTGTTAGTAGGTATCCAAGTAATGTTAAAGCACGGGTTATTGCAAAAGGTATACATTATTTTTATTCTAATCTGTTATTCACAGTTAACTAAAAACAATGTATTACATTTTCCCCTGTAACGTAGATAGAACTGGTTGTGAAATCTATCTACGTCCTTGTTCATGAATATTGATATCGGTCTAACATTGTTTTAGTGGAACAATAGATAAAACATTGCCAATTCAGTTTACATGACGGCCTGAAATAATGCATTCGCACGCACAATATTGTAACTGCAGAAGGAAGCAAGCCAGACAAATGGCCTAGCTAGTTATGAAAGAATAATAGAGAAATTGATACTATGGTTACTAGGATAAACTGTATAAACTGTTGGTTTCCAAGCCACTCAGATTGTAGAAAATTTCCAGTTGAACAAATTGGTCCAAATCCTTAAGCAAAATTTTTCAGTAAAAGACGACTTCTTTTGTTTCTTCAGGTATTTTGATTCATCAGCACAAATCAGTTCAAAAACTTATCTACTTGTTGTTATCAAATAATAAGCAACCGCGAGTGTTTTCTTCGGAGATTGGCTAATAGTACTATTATCTCCAGAGGCTGCCATTTAAGTCATTCAACTGCTTTTGAAATTGTCATTACATTATTTCTGATGCAGTCTTTCTGGTGATCCTTATCTTTTTGACCTCTACTTTAACAAAGTGTTTATCCAGCAATCCCCTTTCTTTGGAAATCGACTGTTATGTCCATTTGCTTTGCAGTTAGTTCATCAACAATTTTTGAAATATGTGTGAAATGGTAATAGTCTCTAAGCCATTTTTTGTTTTGTTTGTGTGTAGTGCGTTTACGACTGCCACCTTTCTCCCCGCAGCAAGTTGGATGACTTTCATTTTCATTGATAGTGGTTTTAGTAAAAGCCCAAGTTTCTATGCCATAGGTCATGACTGGAAGGATGATCTGGTCAAACAAACTGTTGTTTTTTTTAAATTTGCTTATTGGTCAATTGCTTTCCCACCGTTAATTGGTATAAATTTATACCCAAATTTTAACGCGACTGTATTATAGAAAGCAAACTGCCAGGCATGTTTCTACAAGGTTTACTAAAATATATTGGTATTTTAAAAATAAAATGAACTTACAGCTTTGAACTGGATCCTCTACAGTAATGTATAGTGAGGCATGCGCCAGTCGTGACACGCGATAGGTCATTGCTATCCTTACATAAATTGCCATGGTTCAATATCCCATGCACATCGTCAAACTTGTCACGTCAACTCTTTGATGGTTATCTGATCATGGTGAATGAATTTAGCGGATAAATATTTAATAAAGCAATCCTGAAAAACAGGGCTTTCCCAAAATATCATATTGACGTCGAATGGTTTTCGAATTTTGTCGTACCATTTTATGCATTTTATGCACCCATGGCTAACTGCAAATCTAAACTGTAACGTTATGCGTACAAGTACGTAGTTTACCAGCAAACTGTAATATTCTGTTCTTTTAAATCGTATCGTTAATTATTATTGTTAAATTGTTGACATATTTTTAGAAATTAACAGTTTATTGATAAGTAGTTATCGTACAATATTAAAATCTGAAATCAAGATTATTTTAATGCAGCTTGATTTACAAACCTGCTTTTTATCGTGATTTGAATTCTCGTCATTGTGACGAGATACTGTAATTTATGACGAGGTTAACTTGTTCGCATTATCTTTTTATGTTTATTTTATATACTTGCATTATCTTCTGTCTCAGATACCAAATAATATCTACAACCAGAAATTCAATATAACAATATTGTGTACTTAATATACATTTTTTACATAATATACAATAAACGTATTGTCCACACAATACTAATTATTATCAAAAGTCATTGTTTTATTGATAATGAAAAGTATTCTCGCCGGATTATTGGACTTCATTACCAATTCAAAGTTGTGAACAATGAACGATTCTTTTCATTCAACACAATATTTAATTGTCTTGAGATTAATTTATTTAATGTTTACCCAGGTGAAAATTATTCTTTTGATTACAAGCGTAATTAATGTGTACTTTGGTGTCGGTACAATCAATAACAATCTTGTCTCTTCTGTATTAATTCTGTGTCTTCACCGTTAAAACGGTACACGTAATAATATTTTTGTGCAGAGCAGCTTTACATGTAAGAATCAAGACAAAAAGCTGCTTGTCTGTCCACCATAATAGTTGCCTAGACTGGTAGGAACAACTTGTTTGTGCCCTGAGGGTCATTCCATGTTTTTTTGGTAGCGGAACACCACCTTGACAGGTTCGGTGGTAAGTTTAAAGTTTAACCTTTACTGTTTAATAATCAATAATAATAATACGTCTTAATTTGGCTCCATGAGGCACTACAACGTCCGCACTTAAATAAATGCATTTTTAACCTTGGTCAATATTCTGTATGCGGAAACGTGCAACTCGTGTCACTCACAAATCATTACGTCTCGAAGTTGTATTCAGATATCATTCAATATTATTGTTAATTCTATAATTATATGCATTCGTGTTTAAGATTTTCAGTACAAATTACAATAGTTGTTTCCTTTCTAATAATTAAATGAATATTGATATCCCAATAAGGTTCCTTTATATTTAAATTAAAGTGCATGTTTTTGTACCATGCGCCACCATGATTAATGAACGAACGTCTAATAATAAACATTCCTTGTATGGTAGCAGACGGGTTTATGTTATTAAAATGCATTTTATTACGACTGCACAAGGTTTAATAAAGGTTCCAGGAGCAAACTCTGCAGGTTTATGATGCTTATAAAAATAAAGGAAGCTCTATAAAATGAAGGTATTTCGTTGAACTTTTCCCTCCATGTTTAACAGAAAGAGACTCGCGGCAGGATCATATAAATTACTCCACTAGGCGAACGCAGTAAGGTGCAAAATTGAACAAATGCTTTCCCTTCGAGCGCAAAATCAGCAATCATTCATCTTTGTCTGATAGCCGAAAGTTACACCCAGGAATTTAATCGTAAAATATATCGAAATGAAAAATGAAACCCTCTTGAGAATTTGGTAAAAGTCCTTTTCGTCGTAAATTCTACCCTTATTTTCGGAAAATTGGGGAAAAAGCTGGGGTAAGAAAAAAGTCTGAAATATTTTTGCGACTGCGTGTTGACCACTATCGATTGGCTGATATTCCAGTTATTTCTCCGTCCCATGCTCGCCGCTCGCCGCGCCGCTCGGCTGAGCACGGTAACGAGCACAATGGCCGACGGTTTTCATAATTAGTTATGGATTTGCTACATTTCTTATATTCCTCGCAATATGCTCCAAGTCAGAAGGTTGCCAAATACTTTCATCCTGCCTCGAACCCAATTGTTCAATAATCTTCCGGATAATTACGTAATTTAGCTTTTTGTTACGTTCTGGCTCTTTGCCTGTTCATGTTAAAACGCCGTGCAAAATATTTAAAATGTTAATATTTAAAATAAATGTATTTGGTTTCCGAAAAACACTCCCAATTGCTCGGAGCCATTGAGACTATATCATCCCCAATTGTGGGTATTGTTGTAAGACTGAAATATGTGTGGATGAATTGGGAATGAGTAAAAGCAATATTTAGAAGTTTCTGATAATTTAGAACTGGTTACTATTTCAAGCAATGACTTCCTATTTTTCCATTCTAAATTGTGGTAATTTCAGCCGAGCCATACCCTCTGCCTACGTATAGCTTTCTCTGACCACTAACATTAAGAAGAAACACAGTCGCCTAAAATGTTGAATAACAGGTGTTTTACCAAACTGTTGCTGTCGCTGTCGCTGTTACCCTAAACTAAAAAACCTAGACCGATTAAAAAAAAATTATTCATTAACTGTGTTAGAAAAAAAATTCTATGTCTATTGGTTTTGCCTTTTTTAATAATGTATTGTCTACTTTGTATACCAAACGTGTGTTGATGGTGTTCAAACAAGGCAATTTTTACGATTTTCGGAGGATCCTAACTCGTATAATAAGTAACTTACAAAAAAAAGCAAAACGTACCGACACCTTAGTGGTCGATGTTTATATTACATTAAAAATATTTGCACTAGTGTCAAAACCAGAAAGAAAATTGGAAAATACGTTTATATGAACAAAACGCCGCTCGATTTCCTCTTAAGGCTCCGTTCCCGGCCCTAAAAAGAAGAAGACGGAGAGATATAAAATTACGAATGTTAGATGAGCGCGCTAACATTTACAATGATAAAATCGATGCAAAAATCATGAAAATCTTTAATAAAAACACGACTCGTTTAAAATAGAGCAAAAATCTCGCGATAATTGTCTTAAACAGCATTTAAAAAAACGCTGTGAATATTATCATAAATATAACTTGTAAAATAACTGAAACAAACGTGTTTATAATAATTTATGGAGCATACTTTGCGATTTTTTTCTATCGAGGGAATTTTATACAATGTCTAGATATTATCTTTAAGAATAACATATATTTTTTTAAGAGCTTATAACTTCAAATATTGAAGGCAGGTTTGCAAGAAATCGGTCGAAATTCGAATACCGGCCTCTTGAGTTGATTTCTTATAAAAACACAATAATAAAGCTAAATCTAGTTATTACAAACTAAAAATTATATGTGTTACCCGTTTACCATAAAATTAATAAAAAAAAAAATAAGTCTCGTCGATCCTTGAAATAAAAGCGCTTTCATTAAACCCACGCGTTCTTCCTTACATAACAAAATTTCCATATAAAGTACATACTCGTAATTATAAATTCAGTCTTTGTGATTATACCTCGCAGTTGGAGTTCCACTAAAAAATATTTGTTTACCCTGGATAAAATAATTCTCCCAGCTTATTAATATTTTACAACCTTAGTTTATTACCTGTCGAAATTCTTTTCTACGGAAGTTGTCTATTTGATTTCACATATTATAAAATAAAACAGTAATGCGTAATCACCGCCATGTAAACACAATTAAAAGCCAGATATCATAATATTAGATCGGTGCTTTTGACTTAATATTTTAGGTTCCGTTCAATGCACCTGTGTAAGGTAATACTACTTCGAATGGCGTATTGTGTATCTTAAGATATGCACATTGCAAATACGGACATGCAATTAAAAGTAAAGTAAATGATCGTATTTCACTCGGGAAAACTAGATACATGTAATGATTAATCTTACTAATATATCATACACCATTTAAAAAATATACTTAGATATATGCAGGGTTTACAAGGGTAAGGTGCACAAACTTCGGGTGATGATACTGATGATGCCACATGATGGTAGAAGTAAAAAAAGATGAAAATTTTCTTTCGAAATTCCGATGTTTTTTACCGTTCATTACATTTCTATAGGAGATTTTTATGTTTCCATACGAACAATGGGGTATTTCCACGTTTTTTTATTGCTTACAAAAATTAAACAAAAAATTACAGCATTTTTATTTTATTTTTATGATGACGAATAAATTTTCTACAGCGATTCAAATTTTCCCATTTTTGAATTATCGCTAAAACGATATTTTGAGGCAGGGCTATCGTTTGACGTCGTGAGCGTGGACGCTCACTGACAGTGTTTATTTATGCTGGCCCAGCTGAGCGACGCTTGTGACGTCACAATCCGATTTGCCAACCACGGGCCGTTTTGATTTTATAAGTTTTAGATCGTTTTTAAAATCAATAATATTGAATGAAAACTTAAAAAAGAAACATTTTTAGTAGGATGCTTAAAATCAGAAAAATGACCTTTAAATATTCCGTACATTTTCAACAGAATCCCTCGCTTGTGGAAATACCCCAATCAACTTAAAAAAAAATACCTTACAACGTTGGAATTTCAAAAGAAGTTATTTATTTTTTTAACTTGTAGATATGTATTTTTTTTTTTCAAGAAAGACAAACATTCCCAGGTTACGAATAACCCAACAATGTTTGAAAATCTCCTACTAACACCACAGAAAGTCGAAAATGTTGCTTGTGTTGTGATGGAGGACTTAGCCAGCCGAGAAATCGAACACGCGACGCTCGGGTGGGACCCAAGCGCTATGCCCACTCAACCACTGACCGTGAATTATCGTGAAGAATCACGACCCGAAGTTAATGCACTTTGACCTTGTAAATAAGAAGTGACAAAACTAAACACTTTTAAAAAGTGATATGAAGTCATGGAAAGCGATGGAAAAAATTAATCTAATCTAACCTAAACCAATTATTTTATTTTGTTCGTTTTGGCTCGATACCGTGTGTATAGATTCATTAAAGAAGCGTTTTTTACTGCGTGTATATTGGAAAATACCCCTTATTTCTATTTAATCTCTCTAACCGAAAGCAACTTATATTTTTTTAGTATGTTTTTTTCGAATAAAAAAAACTACGTAGAAAGCTACTTCTACGTTATGGACAACGGACCTCAAGAAACAAATTACATAGTCTTAGAAATTGGCTTATGTGCCATTACGCCATACTTATTGATTAATTTATATTTAAAAAAAAATAGAACTCCAACCGAAACTGACTCACCAACCACCGGTTGAAGAACACTGGCGTAGAACGAGTATATGGATAAGTATAAGGTATCTTCCATTAGAAAAAATAAAGAAAACATCACCAATCTAAGCCTCCAAATGATTAAAACTTAGTGCTTCAAATCTTTTAAATTTATTTAACTTGTTTAGCGTCCCTGCAATAGTAAAAGATTCCATCTTCTTCCGTTTTATCCTTCAATCTCTTTAATTGCGGCGGCCATCTTATCTCATGCTCTACAGAATCCTATCTCCTCTCGTACGGAATAATACAGGTAGCTCCTGACCCTAGCTGATCGGGTTTATGACCCTGAAAGAATATATGGACAGATGGGAACTTGATTGGTCCTTCTAAGGAGATCGCTGCCTCTCCGGACCACGGAAGTCTCTCTTGCCTCTGCGTACGGTAAAACTATCCTAGAAAAAGGACATTTTATGTGCAGAACGTTTTTGCTGAAGATATCTGATCTGTTACGTACAGTGTTAAGAACGCATGAGTTTACGCATTTGGATGAAATCCGTTAAGTTTTATTGATTCATTGGAAATTGAATAAGTTATTTGTAATAGTACATTTCTACACTGAGCAGATGATTCCAAGAAGGGTGATTTTAACGATTTAAGAAAAGTCTCAAGCCAAACATGTATGTATTTTTAGTGTGCCTTGTATAGCCACGAATAATAATATAATGACAATAAATAATTGGCTGAATTGCCAAATACTATTTAAGTATATCACATTTTCAAAAACACAAAAAAGCGCATCGTACGGGAGATAAACCCATCCGATTTCGAAATATAAACTAACTTTGGGTCAACAGAACTAAAAATATGTAGGAATTAAATAATTTAATAAATTACCAGGAAAGATAAGATTCATTAACTTTAAAGAATTCTAAATATAACTAAATTCCTTCACTTCACTACTTCCTCTCCTCAAAAAGACTCTTCACGCAGCATCTTCAAAGACGATATAAGCCCTGAGGGAAATTATTTTTCTCAGGGCCTTCTATGTGGAGTTGCTGTAAAAAAAAAGTATGCACATTTTTATAGGGGGTGGATATTACTTACCTACCTACCTACCTACATAAGTTCCGAAAAGTACCTTCATAAATAATAATAAGAATGAAATGTATCATTTCTTGTGTGTTAATTATTAACGCTGTTAATTAATACTACGAAAACTTTTTAACGTTGCGATTGAAGAATAGAAAAAAAAAATCAAATACTTAGGTTTATACAAAGTCTTGTACGTTGTATAACCAGTGTATATTAATTTATATCTGATATATTTTCCCCACGAATAACATTATCTTATTCCCTTTTCAATGCTAATATTAATTTTTGTTTCCTTATATGTTTATTAGCTGGACAAACAGTCTCGTTATTTAGAAAGAATCTATGTTATCACCGCCAACACAAAGAAAATCTCCTTTGTAATCCAAGTTGGGAGATTCGATTTCAGAAGTTTACGAATTCAAAGTAAATTTGGAGAAAATTAGGTTCGGTCCCACGTCGGTAGTCCGGACCACCAATTTCTCTCGAAGTCATTAAGTGTTCGATAATGAATATTGTTCAGGATGAACAAGCTGCCAGGGATGTTCTTGATCATTTCAAACCCTAACCCACCAGTGTAGATCATCTCACCACAAAAATGCGCGATAAAAGGCTATATTTCACGATAACTTCGTTGAGATAAGAAATCAATACCTTCTTTTCTACAAATTTAATGAGTTTTAGTTTTTTTTTTCTAAATTAAGAAAACTGACGACTTTATAGAACTAACGCTTACCGATATACACGAGTAGATAGTTGTTGTTTTTTTTCCATTAAAATGAAAATTACATTTTCACTCATTAAACTAAATTAAATATTTCAATACAGCGCTAATCTATTACATTATTTTGTTTATCAAGAATACATCATATATTTTTTAAATTTACCTAGCTTTTTTACGTTTTTAATGTCTTGAGAGGCAATTATATAAGTTACCTCCTCGTAACCAATGGATTGTTTGTGGATGGTGTTTAAATGTATGTTATTGTGTTTTCGTGTAAAGTGTTTGTGTGCTTGGGACGTTTTAATGAATTCTGTGTTTGTGTGTACGAGTTTATTTTTTATTTTGTATATAAGGAGACATGTATTGTAATCATATAGTTTTCTTAGTGTTAATAGTATTGTTTCCATATATAATATTTTGTGGATGTTCTGGGCTTGTAGTGAAATAGTTTTTTTGATTACCTTGTTTTGTATTACCTGTAATTCATTTATGTATGTTTCACATGCGTTTCCCTAGATTTCAATCAATTAATTTAAATGTGAGTGTACGCGACTATAATAACAGTATGATAGCCGGCTAAATACGCTAATTAGGGGATGATTTTGTCTTTAATACTTTGTATACGCTGTTTAAATGTCAAATGTTTGTGCTGTTTGATAATTTATGAATAAAAAGGTAAACGACGCAGTTAATTATGACATTTTCAGTTGGATATTTTTTTGTGAAAAATTATTGCGGGTTGTAAAAAATAGAAACGAAAAATGTTTATTCGTGTTTGGAACAAAAAGCTCTGCCGTCTTTACACACGATATAGGTCTAATAAAAAGCCTGAAAGAATTCTTACACCATTCCTTAACTGAGCTATTGGTAGAGCTCTTGCCATGTCAGCAAAGGGACCTGGGTTCGAGTCCCAGTGGAACCAATATCTTTTTCTGATTATTCTGTCTCCAGATTTTCGATTGAGTTTCGTTAATATTGTCTTAATTTAATTAAATATAATAATTTGAGATTTTACTCATAAAGTAAAACAAATAAATTATTTTTATGACCCTAGTAAATTTTGCTAACGAAAAGGATATGTATAAATATATTGGTAAGGTTGTATTTACTTATAACTTAATTCTTCTTGACGTCGCGCGTCGTCACTAGACAAAGGATGCTTTTTTTTACATGAGCTCAAAACAGGAGGCCCTGTTGAAAATATTTTCCCACAGGGCCTATGTCATCTTTTGGGATACTGTGTGGATGTCTTTTAAGGAAAGGAAGGAGAGGAGAATTCTGGAAAGGAAACATATTTGGGGGGCGGATAGGAATCTGGGGTTCAGTGAGTCATCCAAGACGTAGTCAAACCTCACCCCATGATCCGGGCACGCTTGCTAAATCACCAAACGTAACAAACCACTTGGCGTGACCTAGGTGTTGGTTATCCAATAAATCGTTCCCGGGGCGGCGGTACGCATTCTCGCCTCCCGAATTGAAAAATTCTTACGAAGAAATATTCCACTTTTTTGCTAACCCGAAACACACCGGTTTACGAATTTCAATCTAAACATAATATACTACCATACACTATACAATCTTCTCATCGATCTTTTTTCTTAATCAACGATATTTTATTGAAGTCATAATCTGATGATGGTCTCGGTACATTTGATGAATGTCTCGTGTGTTATACTCCCGTTACTAAATGTTTAGGTAGGCAGAAGGCAGTAGGCACCTACACACTGTTTTAATAACGACATGGGAAAAACGAAAAGGTTATTACAAGCGTTCATTCTTCCAGGGGCGGAATGTTTAAGATTATCATTTTTAATAAACAATATTTTGTAGACAACTAACTAACTTACCATCACGCCGTTTCCCCGCAGGGGTAGGCAGAGAGGACAAACTGCCCCAAACAACTCAGTCTTGGCTTGGCACACACTCGCTGCTTCGTTCACATTCAAACATCGTCTCATACATGCCATTCTATTATTCTGACTCTTGAAATGGCCCGACTCAAGAATCTGATTCACTTGGTCATGCCATGTCTTCCTCGGGCGTCCCCGACTTCTTCTACCGTTCATATTTGCGTCATCTACTTATTTACCTTCTCATAATTTCGTATCTTAAAAACTTCACTGACAAATCCGTTTGTCAAGCGAATTTTTTTTAATGGAGGAAGAGGAAAATAAAATTTTGCGGGTAACTGGCAGAATATGGCTTGAAATAAACTTCCTCTGGAACTAAGATGCAAATCAAGCGCAACAGAATTTTGGTCCAAATTAAAAGCTTACATATTTAGACTTTCTTATTTTTGATTTAAATGCATATTCCCGTGAGTACCTTTTTGTGTTTTTTTTAAATTTAAAAACTGATTACCTACTCTTTATCTGATTGGATAAATTTAGCTTATTGGAAGCTTTTCTCAAACCATTTCTTATCAAACATCGAATCACAACTACGAAGATGAATTCTAATCAAATCCCTCTACTTTACCCACCATTGTAAAATATATTTCTTAATTTACGCTTTTATATGCCCATGAGACTTTTAAATTTTTGATTTTCCTTTCCTTAAAACGAACACTAAAGAACGTTAATATTTTCAATTAAATACGCAGAGTTTCCGATAATCCACTGGAGCGACAGCGCAATTTATAACTTTTTTCTCCGAAATTTTTTGATGTGTTTTTTTCGGCACACATAAAAAAAATCATTCCTCCTAATTTTAATATGGAGACATACAAACTGATTATGGTTCTATATATCCAATGCATCCACCTAACTTTTTTTCAATTATCAAATATTCGTAGGATTTATAAAACAAAAATTATAAAATCGTAAACTTCTACTTAATTACTTACAAATGAGGGAAATTTTTCCAAAATTGGCAGCAAAGCAATCCGATGTATTTTAAATAGTGCCATGTTGTGGCAAAAAGCGCTCCGGTGGTTATGTCCCCTGTGTGCAAAACTGTATTAAAAATTCTCTAATAAACAGAGAAAGTAATAAAGACTAAAGCCACCTGCCTGGTAAATATTATTTGTTCCTTTATAATTCTATTCTACGTGTATCAGCATTTTATGTGGCATCAACTAAATATAATCCAGATTGGAAGATACCCTCAGAATCACCTTCGTGAAAGACCACCCACCATTCAGAATTAAACGTTTCTTGAAATTGCTTTAGCCGTGTTTGGTGACCAGATCTTAATAGCTAGGTGCTTCCACATCTTCCCCATATCCATTTTCTTCCTCTCCCCATTACCTTAAGTCTATGTAATCACAACATAAACCAATGTCTACGACGCTCGGAAGAAGTTGGAACAGTTGCGTGATATTCACATTAAAAATATTATATACCTATGTACATGTATTGTAATAAGAATGACTTTAATTTACAGACATTCGACAAAGTAAAACATTTTTTCAATGATTCACCTATTAATAAATAAATAAAATGTTAATAAAATTTATTTTACCTTATTAAGTAAGAAGGCACGTCGATTGACAGGTTTTCATTTCTCAGAATTCTCCCTGTAGGAAGTTAGTAGGAAGATGTATTTAGAGAGGTAGTATTCCCATAACTGGTAAATGGTATTTCTAACCCTAGAAGACAATATTAGCGGCTCAACAAAATTTTGAAACATTAAAATCAGAAATAGACCTTACCCCCTACGGTCATATTTAACTGTATCATACTTCGACTAAGAATTACCTTCATTTAACGCACAATTTTAGTGGCTGCCATCTTTATGTATGCTTGCAAGATTCTACCTGAACTAAATGAAATCTAGATAGTGTCTTGGATAAAGATATCCAGTTTTATTTTAACTAACTAACTAACCATCACGCCGTTTCCCCGCAGGGGTAGGCAGATAGGACGGACCGCCAAACAACTCGGTCTTGACACACACTCATTGCCTCGTTCACATTCATACACCGTCTCATACATGCTCTTCTATTATTCTGACTCCTGACATGGCCCGACTCAAGTATCTGATTCACTTGGTCGTGCCATGTCTTTCTCGGGCGTCCCCGACTTCTTCTACCATTCACATTTGCGTCATATATTCTCCTTACACTCCTTTCCTCGTTAATTCTCTCTACATGCCCGAACCATCGGAGCTTCCTTTCTTGATCTTACTCATTACGCTTACATCAGCCTTGCATTCTTTGCGGATCTCCGCGTTTCTCACACGATCATACATGGTTTTACCACACACACGCCTCAGGGATCTCATTTCTACAGCATTCAGTCTACTTTCATCCTTCCTCTGCCAGTTCCATGCCTCACTGCCATACATCAGGGTAGGTACCAGTACTCCATTATGGACGGCTAGTTTCGCGTCTTTGGCCAGTTTTTTGTTGGTGCCAACGGCGTTCAGTCCTCCATTAATAGAGTTACCTGCATTCACCCTTCTTTATTTTAATGTGCGATATCTATTGATGCCTCTACAAGTCTAGGATACGACTAGTAAAATATATATTTTTTAATGCAAGACGACTATGCCCTCAGAAAATGATATATCTTCGTAATTAGTCAATTTGGTAACCAAGGCGGCCCTGGTCATGTAAATACACGTGCTTATAGTTTGTACCCGCTTCATACAAGATCTCACGCCGAAGTGCATCTGTTTAATGACGGCTTTGTTGTTAAATATTAATTTAATACAACTTGGCTGAGAAGCTCGGAGCTTGTTAACACGCGAGGGATTACACATTTTTACATTTTTTTAAGCTACCGAAAATTTTAATGTCGATCACCCTCTTGTTAATAATCTTGTTAATTAAGTTAATTCAAATCTGAAACAGTGGCTGCAGTTTGGTTTGAAAAGATTCTACATAATGTTATATTACATGTAAATATAGGTATATACATAGACATATGGGGTATATACTATATCAAATTTAAAAAAAAACAGTAGCTGTTTGCAAGGATGCTAATTGTTATTGGTTTTAAAGTGATAAATCACCTTTCTGATGATTTTTTTAAATATAAAAACTAAAATAACCGCATAAGCGAAGAATTTTATATTATTATTTATGTCCTCATTTCTTTTAATGCCATAATTATTTTATAAGCGTCTTCAATAAATTAAATATTTCATTTTTAAACCACATTCTATTTCGTTATTTTAAATTTACGAATACTTAAATCATCTGGAGATAATAAATAATATCTAAATATTTTTTTTGCATTAATTCCACACAGGAGACCCTGAGGAAATAATTTCCCTATGTGCCTATGTCATCTTCGAATATGCTTTGTGGTGGATCTTTTTGAGCAGATGAAGGAGTGAATATGTTTTTATAGTGGAATCGTAGATCATGCTTGAGATAACCTGTACATGTATTGCTGAATGTTATTGAAATTTTGTGATTATGATGAAGCAAGCAACATATGGAATTTTCTTACTATTTTAACAGTTAGATAAATAAATAAAGATCCGCATCGCGTTCTGGAAATAGTGTGAGAGCTAGAAAATAATGCGTTAGCCCAGAAAATCCACACTGAAAAATCTGAGCAAATTTCATAATGTCTTAGTCTGATTTTCTGTATCAGAGAAAGAGTTTTTTTACGTTAACTATACACAGGAGGCCTGGGGGAAAACAATTTCTCTCAGGGCCTATGTTGTCTTTGGGGATGCTGTGTGGAGGGTCTTTTTTCTTTTTGAGGAGAGGAAGGAGTTCACGAACACGTTGTAGGAGGGGTGAACCACAGAGGCCGTAAGATCGATCCACAGCCGAGGAACCCTTTCTCGTTTGACAAATGTCAACCGTGAACAGATGTTGGGCGCGCGTTTGGCGTGCTTCCCTTCTAAAAAGAATCAATGATGCTAGTTCCTCGAAGCATCTTCCATTGTAACACCAACAGAACAAGGACAGGATAACTACCAGCCTGTGATCTTAAGACTGCAATTAAAATCCGTTGCAAAATTAATTAATATTCCCGGAAAGTTTTTACGAAAATGCTCGTTTACTTGTTTCACAGACACTATTTTTATTAATTTTATTAATTTCGTTCCTTCTTTGAAAAATAATTAGGGAACAACAAAATATTAATAATTAATTTCTATTTAGGTAGAGTGTCGTTGGCGTGGGGTGAGTTTAGGAGTAGTTTTTATGTAAGCGTAAACATCCCCTGGGATATTGGGTATCCCGTGTGATGGATTATGAGCTTACTGCATTAGTAATCTACATTTACATCCTCTTTGAGAATCTGATACTTTCATCATTGCCTTTATAAAGGCGTAGTAGTCGTGCATATAAAAAAATATATTTTACTAGTAGCAACCACCGGGCCTCAAATAAGTTTCAACACTCTTTTACAAGATATTTCAAAGATTCATAACTCATGATGGAAGTGGGGTTACTTGTTAAAAATGGTAACATTGATTCCACCGCTCGCGTATTTTTTGTTATTGTCATGTATTGGTAAACTTGATTAACAACAAAAATTGTACATTTTCATAATAAACCTTTGTTACATTTTCAATTTTATTTATTGGCTTGCCAATAGAATACATCATATTATAATTATTACATTAATTAACATTTTCAATATAGTTATAGCGATAATTCCAATTACAGGTGAGTACACCATTCATCTCAACATTCTTAGTATGACTATAAGTAGTTGTAACTTGTAACACATAATAACAAATTAAATTACAAGTAGGTACATAAAACCAGTAGGATCGAAATCAAATATTAGTAAACACATACATGCACATGTATGTATACATGTACACACGTATATATGTATACCTGTGCACACACATATACATTTATACACATATTATAGAGCCAATGCATAAGTAGGTGAATGATTCAATAATTACAAAGCATTCAATCTTCATAATGTCAAATCTATGATATTATTATTAATATAGTCGGTAGCAAAAATAAAATCTACCTGGCGATAATACCAGTGCCTGCGGAACAAGTTATTTGCTTTACTTGTTCCTAGATTCCCATAAAGTCGGTTATCTCGACGCCACTGACCTAGTATCTACTAGTTTCAAGCTCCGGGTGCCACCCCGCTTCCCCAAAGCTTTATGAGTTATGACAAACCTTGACTGACATGACATATCCGGACCAGACATTACGCGATGTGACAATCAACCATCATCTAGACACATCTACTGTCACATACTGCT
Source organism: Limnephilus lunatus (assembly GCA_917563855.2). NCBI lineage: Eukaryota > Metazoa > Arthropoda > Insecta > Trichoptera > Limnephilidae > Limnephilus > Limnephilus lunatus. The sequence continues at coordinate 66,897,606 of OU830598.1, read as the reverse complement.
AAGCTGACAAGAAAACCCTCTCCAAGAAGTGAATCTAGCCAGCTTGAGAAAAATAGAAGTAACTTTATTCAATTTCCCCGTTAAACTATAATTAAAAATGCTACTTTTAACAACATGTCCGAAAAGACATCTTCATTTTTTCATAAATATAAAGCTTTAAATAACTTTCAGTTTAGGATATCTTTGATTTCAGTAGTGCTTACTTAAATCTAAAATAAAAAAAGGAAGTTAACCCCTCAGGCCTCGACTTTGTCAGAGGATCAACATATTTCCGTTTTGCAATAAAATCCAAATTAATGAAATATTTCTGAACGTATCTGAAAACTAAAAACTGTTTTTGAAAGGTGATAAAAATACACTAAAATTTATAATGAAAATATAATTTGAAATATAAAAATTTTGCATGGGAACATATTTTTTTTATTTTTTTATGGCTCATTTTACGCTTTTCTAACTAAAATTGCTGATAATGAAAAAAAAAACATATCAATATTTTACTAGACAAATTCATTATAAACATTATTGTCACCACACTTTTTCCGTAAAAATAATGAATAATAAATGTTCACAAATTTTTTTCTAATTGTGATCCGTAATTTTCGGCGTCCCCGACTCCTTTGACTATTCACATTTGCGTCATTTATTCCTGACGTTACGTTACATTCCTTTCTTTGTTCATTCGCTCTAGATGCCCAAACCGTCTTAGGGTTTCTTTCTTAATCTTACTTATTACGCTTACATCTGCCTTGCATTCTTTGCGGATCTCCACATTTTTCACAAGATCATACATGGTTTTACCACACAAACGCCTCAGGAATCTCATTTCAACAGCATTTAGTCTACTTTCATCCTTCCTCTGCCAGTTCCATGCCTCACTGCCATTCCTCCGTGGTCCAGTGGCTAAGACTCTTAACTCACAATCCGGAGGTCGCGGGTTCGAACCCGGCGTGCGCAAATAAATTTTATTTGATTAATTTGTGTTATTTCACAATTAATTCATTTAAAATAATATATAGTATATTTGCGGCACGTTCCAGAGTGGAAGATACTATCAGTATCGCCCTGGTGTAAGACCACCATTCAGAATTGAAACGTTGCTTGAAAATGGCTTTAGCTGTGTTTGGTGACCAGATCTGAATAGCCAGGTACTTCCCAACCTTCGTCCTCCCCACCTCCTTCCCCTCCCCAACTACCTTTCAGCCTCACAACATACCCCATTTGGTGATGCCATAGTCTCACTGGCTCCAGACGGGAGCAGTTGAGATTATTGTGTGGAATTCACTGTAAAAAAAAAAAAAGAGGGTAAAAGTCTCCTTTTGACAATATCTTCGTTTTTTCGTATTTACGAAAGAAAACTGTATACCTATTGAAATATAGACTTTTTAATAGTTTTATGTGGACACTTGATTCCATAACAAATAAACGACGTTATGGTAGAAGTTCATCTTCGTTAAAAGGAAAAGTTTGGCGTTTGTCTTCCGCTTTAATATCTTTAATATCTCGGTTGAAATACAGGCGCCTCTTTTTGTAATCTAAGAACTGAGGAACCGGTGCGCTAGTTCGAGACATTTCTACACTTGGGCAGACCACATCAAAGGTGGACATTACAACTGGATGGACAAGTTATGTACAACTTGGCAAATAACTGACAACCCGGCCTTTGAAAGGAGATACGCCAAAGGAAACATTTTTATTTGAGTGGTCGGATGACTCATTTTTAACACGAACAGATTTTTTTATTTATTTATTTAATATTTGTTTGTTTTTACAATAACTATACATTTTTTTTTTACATATTAAACAGATTTGTAATATTAATGTAATAAAAATAATTCCTCACCATAAAGAGACAAGACTCTTGTGTTTGGTGAGTGAATTCATACTCAATTATGTTATCAATGTTATCATTTGAGTAGGTGAATAACTATTAACAATAGATATAGTAAGAGAAACTTGAGATGTGTCGATTAACAGATTTAAATGAAATTAAATAGTAATGTAACTCTTACAGTTGTTTCAGGTAATTTTTTTATTTAGTTTGGAATTTACTTTTATTTTCAATAATTTTTACTTCTAATGGGAGTTTGTTGAAATAATTTATACCATGATACAGATAGGAATTTTTAATGTGCTTGGTATTAAATTTTGGGATTTTAATATTGTTTTGATATCTTGCTGAGATATTGAAACGTAATTTTTTTAGCTGTATTTCTTTGAAAGTTTGTAGAATTGAATATTTTTTATATAAATTGTCTATTGTAGTTACTTTGAATATTGAAAAGATTTTTTCGGTAGAAAATGTAGATGATTTTTTCAATATAATCTTAATTATTAATCTTTGAACTATTTTGAGAGGATTTAAAATAACATCATATGTTCCTCCCCATCCTATAATACCGTATTGTAATATAGATTGAACATTTGCATAGTACACTCTTTTTAGGTTTTCCAGTCTAAGAATATTTCTGAGTCTTATAAATATATATATACATTTCCTAATTCTTTTGACAAGTTCACAAATATGTGTTTTCCATTTAAAATGTTGATCTATATATACACCAAGATATTTAATTTTGGAAGTTGAATTCAGTGTAGAACAATATTAAAAGAATATTAAACGAAACAAGCTACCTACTCTCTATCTGTACATGATTTTTTTTTTAAATCATTCACCCAGCGTTGCGTTGGTTCGTGAGATATACCATAACCCCCTTTCTAAGTAGACTTATAATTCACCCCTTCGTTGAAATATTTAGCTGGTAACTGGTTTGTACTTAAAATTATACAAGTCTAATTTGATTGGATTCGTCATCAATCTACATACATACAACGCATAGCACATACAGCGGCTTCAGTCAGGGTTACTTCGTGTTCTTGTATGAGTAAATACATTATTGATTTTCTTAATTTTAAATAATCACAATGTCTTAATATTGTTTGTGTTTCAAAATGCAAAACCTCTCAATTTGATTTCAAACCCTGCTTCGTATTCCTAGCAGATTATTAGAACTAATTAAAAATTACAGATAGTAATCGATGCTAGACCAACGATAAATTAAAAACATTTTTATTTTTTAATTTATCCTCAGTGAAATTTATTTTTGAAACATTTAGACAATGACATAGAAAACAATTATTTTGTATCACCTGGACTTGAACCAGCTATTGTGTACATAAAAAATAACACTCGACTCTGTGCATAAAGGGTGGTCTGTTTGATAGATTCTCCTATATTAACAAACGGATTGCAATCTTAGAGCACAGGCGTCTTGTGGGAATGTTGTCCTTGTCACACCGGTATTTCAATGGAAGATGCTCCGAGGGACCAGCGTAATTGATTCCTTCGGCACCGGTGCACAGTCAAGAAACACTCCAAACGCGCGCCCAACATTTTTACACCGATGACATCTGTCATGCAAAAACGTCAGTTTGCAGCTTTGTGTTCCCTTCCTCCTATAACAGGTTCACTCCTTTCTTCCCACAAAAATAATCCCCAAAGATGACACACGTTGTGGAGTTAATTTAAAAATAAATAAATATATATATAAATATATATATATATATATTAATAAAATAAAAAAAAACTTATTTTTTTAAGTAATAATGTCCAGCATTGGTTCCGAATGTCCATACTAGTACTGTTTTTTACATTGGTAATGGTCTGTGAGGATATCTAAACCTAGAACTTAGACCTTTGGGTCAGTAGGAAAGCGTTCGCCCACTCAACCATTGCGCCAATCGAATTAATAGTCATAAATTAACAGGAAGTATTCTGACACCGCCAATGAAATATGACCAATTGCCACAGCAGCTTTATTAAATAACTGAAAATTACACTTAATGACATTGACAAAGCGTTCATTTTTCACTCCCACATACAAACTTGTGATAGTATTCATTTCAACCGCACAAATAGTTGATGTTTTATTGTGTTAATGCCTTATATCCGCGAATTGGATGTAACGTGGAAAATAAAAAGCTATAAATTTTTTATTTATTTTTAGACTTTAGCAATGATAGGAAATAAAATTATTTATATAAATAAGTTAACATTGAGAGTTCCTAATAGTTGAAGTTATTATACTATCAAAAAAAAAATCTCTTTTTTAGAAGTGACCTTTTACGAAGATAAAATTTTAATAATCATAATACGTTATGTTTTTACGTTTTGTATTTAAATTTTACTCTTTGCCGAATTTTAATTACTTTTAACTAAAACGTATTTGGGAGGTGGGTATGGGTACCGCCGCCCAGGAAACCATTTATTGGATGACCAACTTATGGTTAGCTACGTTTGGCGACTTAGCAGGGGTACCAGGGATCATGGGGTGAGGTTTGTCTTGGTTTTGGCGGCAGATGCCTCTGCCCACTTACTGCGCGGCAGGCCGGATCGGGAGACACTGATTGTCCTCTCCAACAGCACTCTTTCGACTTATTGCCTTGCAACGCAGTCAGGGAGGGATGAATTCATACTCCTATCCCAGATTATTACCCATCCCTCATGCATTATCCTTCTCAGAACTTCCTCTCCTTTATTTCCTTTAAAAACTCTCCACACAGCATCCCCAAAGATGGCCCTGCGGAAAAATATATTCCTCAGGACCTCCCGTGTGGAGCAATTGTTAAAATAATATAAATATATATACTACTTTTTTATTATGATTACCGCTCAAGAGTCCCATCTGCCTAGTGCCAGTGGAGTAAGAGTGGTATTCCGACCTTCCTATTTTTTGAAGAAGGTAATACTTTTTGAGGACAAAAAAAATTATAAAGTCAGTAACTACTAGTGTTAGTCATTATTGTTTATTGATATAATTACCGTAAAATTATCGTTTAATGTACGTAGATTTATCATTTCGACGCCATTAAATTGATTGGCGTCTTATTATTATTATTATTCATTAATCATTGTTTTAACTGTAATGTTGATGGTCCTGTCATAAGCACACAGTAAAACGTAACAGACACGGTGCTAAGAGACCCCACCAGGCGTGACGTGACTACCACTGGTTACCTGGCTACCTGACTACAGTGGCTACCTTTTATAAATTGATTTTTTCACTCACCGGACATTAGTTCACAACGCCACGTCCGTTGTGTATTTTGTTATCATTCAACCAGATAATCGGGTGAAATTTTATGGGCATTATATTTTCTCAGTTTTTCACTTGTATTTTATTTATTTTCAGAAATAAAAACAGTCTTTATGGTAAAATAGCATGCGAGAGGATGACAGTAAATCGAACAATTATCCATAATGTTCACAGAACTTCTGTTCATTTTTCCTGTAAACATGCAAATATTTGACAAGGAAATACAGAAATAGCAGTGAATACAAAGATAAAAATACAAAACCGAAACTAGGAAACAAATATATGGAAACATCATAAATAATATAACATAATATATAATATTTAACGTCCAGTTGATTAATCAGACATTTCAGAAAATGATTAATTTTTACCTAAGTACAACATCTTCCAACACCCCTGCCATAGGTCACCCCAAGTGGTTTGCTACGTTTGGTGATTTAGCAGGGGTGCCCGGGTTCATGGGGTGAGGTTAGTCTAGGTCTTAGAGGCGGATGACCGGGACAAACTGAACCCCAGATTCCTACCCACCCCTTAAACCCATTTCCTTTCCAGAACTCTCCTCTCCTTCCTTTCCTAAAAAAAAACCCTCCACACAGCATCCCCAAAGATAACATAGGCCCTGAGGGAAATTATTTTCCTTAGGGTCTCCTGTGTGGAGCTCATGTAAAAAAAAAGACATTTGTAGTAACACCATATTATGAGTGTTGTCAATTTTCTCACACTACAAGGCACTATTTGTGCAATAGCTTAAATCCAATCAAGCACGTAAAATCTTCCCACGGTAAGCATAAATGAATTTTGACAAATAATAAATAGAAATCTACGTTTTAATTAATTATCTTAACCAATCAAACATTAATTGACGCAGGTATTAAACGTTAATTTGAGATGAACATTTTTATGAATATATTAAATTTTATTCCGGTTTATCGCTTTATTACTTGGTTACATTTTTTTTATGCTGATGCTTGCTCAAACTATAAACATAACAACATATTAATCGTTCTTCAAGAAGAATACCACCACATGAGGGTCAAAGATTCTTTTATTCTGTAACTCGGTTTGTGCTGATTCAGCATTCTGGACCCAGAATTCTACCTATCGTCGCCCGAGTTCTTAATTGTCCAAACGACCATTTTAGTTTTTGTTCAATCTTCACTTTTAAATTAAAAATAAAGTATACAAAATGCTAGTTAAACACTTAACTATGAAAGATTTATACTAATGAGACCTTTACCTTTAAGTAAAAAGCTTTATATGAAACAATATCATAATGTTTCATTGAAATAATGAAAGAAAACCTTCTCCTCCTGTAAAATTTTTAAATGGTCGTTTGGACAATTAAGAACTCGGGCGACGCTATGTAACCCTACTTTACCATGCCACCATACAAGTAGAAGATACGATATGAAAATCTCGATAGATATAATTAAAGATATAATTTGTACATTATCAATTATTAGCAATTGTAAAAACATCACATCATATTTTTGTGTGAGTAGGTACCGCTAGGCATGTTAAAACATAACAAACCGAAAACATGTGAGTTAATTTCGATGGGTAATTTTTATTATTATTTAATAACTTAAGAGCGTAATACACGAGCCCGATTTTCAGCCCGATTCCAATTAGAGACAAAAGTCAACATTTTTCGCTTTACGCGATCGCTGTTTTCATCTCTATTTTCATATCTACGATTTCAGTAGGCATCACAACAAACAGTATGGTTCATGTGTTGTTTGCAGTGATGACAACTGAAATCTTAGATATGAAAATAGAGGTGAAAATAGCGATCGCGCAAATCGAAAAATGTTGACTTTTGTCTCCAATTGGAATCGGGCTGAAAATCGGGCTCGTGTATAACGGCCTTAAAGCTGTGAATTATTATTTATGATCCTGTCGTTGAGAGCTCCGTTGTTACTTGAAACTTCTTTGCATGCGTTATTTTTGAGAAATAATGAGAAAGAAAGAAATAATGAGAGGTTACCATGGAAATCCAGCAAAGCAATCAATTTACCGACCATATCATAATAGCCAGGTACTTTAGAAATATTTTATTTTTTGTTAGAACATCGCACAAGAGTCCAAACCGTATGGAGCCAGTGTTATTATGGCATCCGGTAATTGCAACATGTTGTGAGGCTTAAGTTAGTGGGCTGGGGAATATGATGGGGAAGAGGAAAGTGGGGAAGTTCATAGCTATTCAGATCTGGTCACCAAACACGGCTAAAGTCATTTCAAGCAAAGTTTTAATTCTGAATGTTAGTCTTTCATCAGATCAATACTGAGAGTATCTAACATTCTGGAACGTGCCCAAAATATACTAAGTATTATTTTACGAATTAGTTATGAAACAATAACCCACACTTCAACACCTCATATACATTATATTGTCCACGCACAATAATTTTATAATATTATGTTAGTACATAGTCCCAGTTGCCATCATTGTTTTTTTCTGTTTTTCTGTGTCTTGTTCTCTTTCATATTTTCGTTTAGATTGTTATTGTTAACTTATTCCAATATGATATATTTCACTGATGGGAATAACCTTAAAAAAAGTATAAAAAAGAAAGTTTTTCTTATAAAAATTACATATTCTTTTCTGATGAAGTAACAGTAACTGTGGTTCCGAAACCGGTCAGCGTTAATATACAAAAAAATGTTGTAATTCGAAGTAATATTGTTTAATTTAATTGTTATTAAAAGTAATTACAGATTGAAAAACTGGAACACAGAACTAAACATCATATGAACAAGGTTTACGATTTCCCATATTGCAACTAGCAGATAGATCTTGTTGCAGAATACGCCCCCATTTGGAACATTGGATCCATTGAGAACCAAAACAAATCAAATCAACAAGAACCCAGACAAGGCAAGAGACTTTACTGGGCAAACTAATTTTCTGCATCACCAAATACGATGTAACTTTCCACTCTTTACTTTTTATTGATACTCGGTTAACCTATTTCGAGGTTCATATTATATTATTTATACATTGGACCAGTCGCTCGAGTCAAACAGGTGCATTTATTTAATTGCTATGTGGGAAGCGCTGCGCCGGTCACATTTAATTGGATCATTCAAAATCTGTGACTTTATAAATTGCTTCATAATATACTTGATATGAATTTAGTTCGACTAATGAATGATGTTTAGGTTAGTGTATGAAAAAATATATAAAAAATTATACATATATTTCATAAAATTTCGTATATAGAATTTCTAATTCAAATAATTTTCTTGTAAAAATATATCTGGGACTTAGGTCCCGGTAGTAAGCGCTCAAAAAGAAGAAGAAGGGAAGATATGTAAATACGAATGTTAAAGAGAGTGCGCCAATATTAAAAACGATAGTATTTAAGCGTAAATTGTAAAAATGTTTAATAAAACACGACTCGTTTAAAATAGAGCAAAAATATCATGGGAAATGTCTTACATAGCTTTAAAGAAACATTGAATTTTCGTGCATATAACTTGTAAAATGGCAGAAAAAAACGTGTTTATAATAATTTTCGAAGCATACTTTGCGATTTTTTTCTTTCAAGGGAATTTTATAAAATTACCGTTTCAGCGTAGCAAATGTATAGAAATTATCTTAAAAAATTACACATTTTTTTAGAAACTTTTAAAAACTTAGTTAAGTGTTCAAGTGGGAAATTTCTCAAATCCTTAATAATCGGTTAAATGACAGTTAATGATATTTCCCATAAACTGGTAAAAACCCTTAATCTTTTTATCCCTTAATCACCTGTTACATGTATATGTAACAGGTGATTAAGGGATGTTAATATGTTATATGTACATATAATATGGTAATTCATTAGTCATCACCCATCTCTTTTTCTCTATCACTGTGTAAGATGTTAATTAACCCTCTCACTGTTCCTGTATATTATGTTTTGTCCCTTTTTATGTGTATACCTATATAAGCTCACACAATGTATGTTTTTGATCAGTTTAATTTTAAACACTGAAGAAGCTTATGTTAAGCGAAACCAGTCGGTATTGAAAAAAATAAATTAAATCGTGGTTACAAACAAAGTGACTGTTTTATTTCAATAAATATATCAAACCACAAAGTTACTGCTATCTACCAAAAAATATACAAAATATTTATTTATATATTTTACAGATAATATACAGCACCATACTTACCTGGGAGGTCACTTGAGACTTGAGATTAAGACTGTTTATTATAGAAATTTAGATACAGTTTCAAACCCGAAACCCATATGAAATTCTGTTTCAACTCGTTCACCTTACTCCGAAACTATACCTGCCCAGAATTTGCTACAAATTCAACCCGGTGACGATATCGCTAAACCTACACAAAATTCTGATTCAACTAAACCAGTTCACTTTATTCCTGTGGATTCCGAATTTGGGAATTGGCTCATCCACTGCAGTATCTATCACCAAAAAGAGAAGTCCGGGTCGCTCGTTCACTGTTGTGATATTCGATCCTATGGTGTGCCGGCTGATTGGGTAACAGTTGAATGTGGATCGTCCATTGTTCGGAGACTCCTGACCCTTATCCGCTGCCCTCGACATCCCCCACCGTTCCACTTGTGACACCACCCTTGCGTGAAGTGATTCATTCGAGCGGGGAAGGACGTATCCCGGAGGTGCAAAATCAATTACACGAGGGTCACATGTTTCAACCACCTAGCGGAAAGTAATCAACCAATACAATGTTGACTTAAAATTTATTCAAATCGTTAAAAATACTTTTTAAATCATTTGGCGTAAAGATATGTATCGGGGCGTGATGGATATGCATCGGTGATTCCGATCGCTATTACAAGTGCATTTTATATATTTATTTAAAGCAATTTTCCTATTTTTTTATTTTATTTTTTTATTTTTTATTTATTTATTTATTTGAAACATTAGATACATATTATTACATTATAATGATTTTATGCTGTCCAACTAGGCAATTTGCCCGTTCTAGAACAGTCAAAATGAGAAGAATTTTTTATATGTGTGATAGTTAAATATAACACTTGCCAAATAATATTAAGGCTTTGAAGATAGATAAAAGAATACAAGTTTCTTATACAAGTTATGTACAAGATACTTATAAGTGTAAATTATATATTTAACAATATGTTTTTTTTAAATGTACAGAAGAGAAATAAAAAAGAAAATTCTAAAAGAAAAAATATTTTGTTTTTTTTACAAACATGTACTTACGCTTTTTACCATTCCAAGAAATTTAGTATTGATTTTGATGAATTACTCACCTCGAGGATCAAAAAATGAATAAAAAAAAAGAAAAAGAAAGAAAAGAAATTAATAATAAATAGGTATAATTATATGTAAAATTCATAGTTTGCGTATGTAATAAGGAATAAAAATAAATAAAAGAAATAAAAGATACAAATTTGGATGGAATTTTTTCATTATTTATTTTGGGGGTGTTTTGCCATTTTGCAATGTATCGCTTTCCGAAAAGTTAGCTAAAGCTCAACACGGCATAACACCCCGAAAATACTTTTGGCCGTGAAAATCCAAAATCTTATCCAAAATCGATACCAAAAATCCAAAATCTTATAAATGCTCTGTACACTCGCCTGACATCGTATATCTCTATCCCATTTTAATTTCGTAAATTGTAGTGAAACACAGTTTTGTATTGGAAGGCTCGATTGGCCAAATATTTGGATCACAAAACACGTTCACAAGACGTTTCTTATGTTTTTCTTTATTCTATATTCACATACTTTCTTTGGGTTAGGTTAGGTGTTATGTTATTTATTTCTAGTTATGTTATTTCTTGCTACCGTTGTGAAACGGTGCTAAAGAAGATGAAACTCGATGAAACGGAAGCGAGTGACACTAAAAAGAAACAGACACATACATCTATAGGATTTAGCCTGCGAGAGTATTGGTATCTTCTTTGTGCGGTGCTTCGTAGCCTTCCCACTCTTGTCTACTTTAGTTTTCTGAAGGTTTCACTTCCACCGCGCGTGAATTGCCCACTCTGATTTGTTGATTTGAAACGACACTAAAAAGAGACAGACACATACATCTATAGGATTTATCCTGCGAGAGAATGAGATAAAATAATCGGTCTCTCCTTTGTACAGTCCTCCTCACTCTTGTCTACTTTAGTTTTCTTAAGGTTTCACTTCTACGGCGTGTGAATTGCACGCATGTTTTTATTTCATTTATCGTTTACTATAAAGAGGAAGAGGTTACGGTGAACTTTTCTGCGTTATGCCTTAACTGTTTTCAGTGTTATAACCTGCAATAAACCGATGGCAATCTATAAGATTTATTGGTTCGTTAATTTGTAGTGTTCCCTAAGAATGTATTATTTATTTCATTGTGTATATGGACGCAGATGTTTTAGGATTCCTTTCGAACTTTCTAAGTGTGTACTTCTGCATGTCCTATTGTGATGGCAGACCTTATTTGATTAAAAGGTGTTAAACTTACTTGAAAATTTCTCTTGAAAGGTTTTACTAGCGATATTTACGATATGTAGGTACCTAAAAAAGCAATGCGAATTGATTTAGGTTTTTAACGCCTTAAATTGTAAAACATCTGTCAATAATATAAGTGAATTTAACTTGCATTATATTTGTTTCTCACTTTTTTATAAATATTTATGAACAGCACAAACCAGTGACAAATCAGGATACACAATAATACAGGGTGGGTACATCGCTTGGATGAATTATTCTTCAAAAAAAGGTTTTCGACTAGCAAGCCGGAGGTCGCGGGATCAAATCCAGGCTTGCACAATAAATATTATTTCGTTAATTTGTATTATTTCACAACTTACTCATTTAAAATAATATTTAGTATATTTGTGCCACGTTAAAAAGTGAAAGATGCTCTCATTATCGTTCTGGTGTAAGACCACCATTCAGAATTGGAAATTTACTTGAAACGGCTTTGGCCGTGTTTATTGACCAAATATGAGTAGCTAGATTCTTCTCCACCTACCTTTTCCCCATCTCCTTCCCCTCCTCGATACCTTCAGCCTCACAACATACCCCTATTGCGGATGCAATGGTTTCGCAGGCACCAAATGGTTGGGAGAAGTTAGGAGAACCTTTTTTGTAAATGAAACTTAAATTCAAAGCCAATTTGAGTTCATTGAACGTGAATAATTTAAAGCGCGTATATAGCAAATCATAGAAAACCGAAATTAGTACGTTTGATTATGCGATCTTAACTATAAAGCCGAATATCTATATCCCACTTAAAGGCTTCTGAAAAATTATTAAAATTGAATTTTAAGATCAACGCAAATAATTTTAGCTCACTACGTCATCTCCATCACTAAGAAGCTCACCAAATATCAATTTTATTGTCTAAAAATATTATAAAAAAATGTGTTGAAACTCGGTTGAAGCCGGGAATAGCAACTACATACTACTAGTATCATCCATAAGCATTTGTCCGTATCTTGCATCTTAGAAAGCTTATTCGTAAGCCCTGTATGCTATGATAATGGATTCGATAAACCTCTTACAAATATATTGACGATCCCACTTACGAGGATGCCTAAAAGATACCTTAAATACCAAACAACCGTTTTTATTTCACAATATTCACTAGTAGTTCTTATTCCAGGCTTAGCCCAGGAAATCCACAAATCACGACTCATGGCTGTTTGTGCTCTGGACCATATCATCCGTAGCCAATATAAGCAAATTAAAGCCGACAATGGCAGCGGAGGTCTTTTTAAAACACTTCAGCCTCCATTTACCGCTTGAGTAGCTTATGTTAAAATAATGTTACGTTTAACCACGGGTAATTAGCTTATTTATGTCCGTCAAAGTTAAAACTGAAACCTGTCACATTTGATAACTTGGAGAATGAACCCGTTAATTTTGTAGTTTGTACTCTCAATAAAGGTTGATCCCGAGTTATAAAATGCACAAAGCTAATTTATTTGTTTTTCCGAACAACTCATTTCAGTCACAACTCTAACAACTCATATCAGTCAGGTAGAAACCGTTGTCTCCCTTAAGGCTCAGTTCCCGGCCCCAAAAAGAAGAAGATGGAGAGAAATGAAATTACGAATGTTAGAAGAGCGCGCTAACATTTACAGCGATAAAATTGATGGAAAAATCATGAAAATCTTTAATAAAACACGAATCGTTAAAAATAGAGCAAAAATCTCGCGATAATTGTCTTTAATTTTATTGAAAGAAACGCTATGAATTTTTTCATACATATAACTTGTAAAATAACCGAAACAAACGTGTTTATAATCGTTTTTGGAGCATACTTTGCAATTTTTTTCTATCGAGGGAATTTTATATATCTAATTTGCGTTTCGGCGCTATAAATGTCTAGATATTATCTTCAAGAATAACATATATATTGTTTAAGAGCTTAAAAACTTCAAATGTTTAGGGAGGTTGGCAAGAAATCGGTTGAAATTCGGAGAACCACCTCTTAATACATTGGAAAGAAATATGATCTCAACGGTGTTAGAAAGAGAAAATATCACGCTTTATATTCTAATCTAAAATTAAACCACAAAACAATTCAAATCTACACCTTTATGAAAACAAAGTTTCCGACCGTAATTTGAAAAAAAATGTGAAAGTTTGGGAATTTTTTATAAATTATTTTTACATGAAACGACAAAAAAATGAGTTGCCGATAACGTTTATAATACATTTGCCTAAAAAATATGTATACGTTTTCATTTTCATCAGTAATTTAGTTATAAAATACGTATCGTAAGCCATTTTTTATAGGAACGATTTATCGGATAACTAACACCCCTGCCATAGGTCACCCCATTCGATGTTTGACTTAGGGGGGATGCCCGGGTTCATGGGTTGATTTTGTCTATGTCTTGGCGGCGGATGCGTTTGCCTACCTCTGCGTGGCGGACCGGATCGGAAGAGACTGGTTGAGAGAGAACTTTTGACCTTTCAAGCCGGTCTCAGGGAAATGCGTGGAGCTAATATAAAAGAAAAAAGAAATCTGTAAAAAAGATTACGAGATTTATAAACAATTCTGATTTTCTCTCCTTTTCAACGAAAAATCTTCACACAGCGATGTTGGCCGAATTTTCTTCGGTATTCTCATGCTTTGAACATGTATAATATAACTGCGTTTCTTTTTATCTTATCTCTGAATTTTGTATCCGTGTACAAAGCCTTTTCATAATCTCATTCATGGCCAAAGCCATGAGGTAGAAGATTGTATTGTTAGCTACTTCATAAGAGTGGGGCTGCTTTTTTGAGGTTTCCTTTTTACTCAAAAATCTTCTTTTACAAACAATTTTATTAAAATTTTACTATATGCATTGTTTGCCCTACTTGGATTTTGTCTTTTGTAGGAGGTGAAACCAATTCCGTAATTTTTTAAATCAAAATCTTGTATTTTCACACTCTACATAAATCTGCTTATGTTATCTATTTCTGTTTCTTTCTCGATCGTAGGCAATCTGAGAACCACGCATGCGCACTCGTATGTGAATTTCAAATACCGTGGGGATAATCAAATAAATCCCCTGGTGACGAAATACTGGAAAATAATCAAAAATACATAAAAAACTACTACTGTGTTTTAATAATTAAAAATAAATTAAAGATCGTTCAAAAGGCTTTTTGCTGTATGTGTTTTTAATTTATATATTTCAAATTTAGATACCGATTAAATGACCGATTTACTTTATTAAGTAAATAAAGTAAATCGGTCATTTGTAATTTAAATTTACGCCCACCAAAATTCCTTTTTTATTTTAACTTTTTATTATATATTTCATTTTTTTTAACAAATAGAGCTAAATATTTACTCAAATAGTAATTTATTCATTAAAATACTTAAATAATTTTACTCACAATTAATTGCCATAATTGCCTCTAAAATCATGAAAAATTAATTTCTTTATGTCCCTTTTTTATAATTTAAAACACAAATCAATAAAGTTGTACGTACCGTACTAGATATTGCTATACCTTGTGATTAAAAAATAATTATTACATTTGGTTTAGTATTTTGGCCTCAAATCCAAAAATAAGTTTTGTATGAAAAAGACCGAGCAAGCGTTCCCCTCAATACATTGCTCATTATACCATTGTTACTAGTTTGTAGATTGTACTAGTGAAAATATGTTTGAGGATTAAACGTTTGATAAAAAAAAAGATTTCTTGTAATGAATGGGAGCTTTTAATGATTACAATGTTTGACAACGTTTATCACATCGATAGGAACACGATAAAAGTTTGATGAATTTTTTTCTAACCATAAATCAGTTTCATTTTGTTTCAAGCCTCGTTTTTTGTCAGCCGTCAAATCATTATTTTACATCTCGTTTAATGTGAAACAAAATCATCGCGCTATTCGATGATGGAAAAACTATAAGGGAGATATGTTATAATTCATAGTTGCTTTTTTTTCAGTTGTGATAAAAAATAACTTAAATCGTCTCAATACAAGGCTTCTTTAACTACTTTTTATTGATCAAAGCAATTTTTATAGCAAGTTACTTTATTTCGATGACGAAGAGCAATGTAGCTTTTAAATGTTCATTTAACAAATCAATATTTAAAAAAATAAAACTGGTCTTCGTATAAATTTAAAAAAAGAATTGAAATTAGATATTTATAAATAAGATATTTTGAAAACATATAGAATCAATAAGATTTTACGATATGTAAAAAAACTTTGTGTCAACAGAACTACAAATACCAAATTTCTTCAATAAATTTCCAGAAAATATAAGATCCCTTAAAAATAGCTTCAAATAATTCAAAACACAATTAAATATAAATATCCTGAAAAATGCAACTAAAACAATTAAAACTGTTATTAAAAATTAAAACCACACATTAAAAAAAACAGTAAAAAAAATCCTTAAAAACTAAATCAATATCACCCTTCGCGCATATAGGTAATTGTAGCTTTTTATGTGAGTAGGCACATCTTTAAATTAAAAATATGGATTCAAAATTAGGAAAATGAAATGTTTCAAGTATTTATTATTCTGTTATCAATTATGTTCATATTCTGTACAAATATTTCTTTAAAAATTTATGAATATATATTTTTTTAAATGCAAAAAATCATGAATCTCAAAACCTACTCTACATTTTTATGACATTATCGCCATCGCGTCCCCCTCGTATAAATCACCGAAAACGTGTATTGCCTTTAGCCGCCAATAAATTTTCGGAAGCCGAACGGATTCACCCACGGATGGGTCGGGTCGCGTGGGCCCACATTACTCCATTCTCCGTCTGAGGGTGTCTGACTGCGACCATTGGCTGGGTTACACAATACACCACAATACTGGCTGTGCCGGAGAGATCGATGTTCTAAATTACCATCTACCAAATTGTATATTGGAACCTCCTTTTGTTAGCAAATTAATTCGATTTCGGTGAATTAATCGCGAATATTTTTAATGTCAAGCAAATCTGCAACCAGTACAGAATATTTCTTGATAGATCATAAAGAACTACTATTTGGAAGCGAAATTAATTAAACTAACGGCCGTTGTTTCCTACTTTTGGATCGATTAATAATCTGATCGACGGTCTCCGTAGTCGAAGGGTTAGGATCCGGCGTGAGCAGATAAATTTTATTTGATTGATTTGTGATTTCACAATTTAATCATTTAAAAATATATGGTATATTTGCAGCACGTTCCAGAGTAAAAAATATTCTCAGTATCGCCCTAGCGTAAAATTAAGTTTCATTATTGAAACGTTGCTTGAAATTGCTTTAGCCGTCTTTACTGACTAGAATAGCAGGTACTTTCCAACTTCCTCTTCCCCGTCTCCTTCCCCTCTCCTCTCCACTTACCTTCAGACTTACAACACACTTCAATTTGGGGATGCCATTGTCGTATGACGTATAGGCAAAAAATTGCCTTGTACCTATAATCTTACTAATATTATAAACGCGAAAGTTTGTATGGATGTATGTGTGTTTGTTACTCTTTCACGCAAAAACTACTAAATGGATTTTAATGAAACTTAAAAAAATATAGCTCATCCATTAGAATAACATATAAGCTATGTATAATTGTAAGCTCTGGCGTTATTAAATTTGTATAAATGAAAATGTGTGTATTTCATATATTTTAGCGGCAGGGAGGAAAGGGAGGGGGGAGGGGAACGGGGGAGTGGGGTTCGTGGAGAGGGATGAGACGAGGGGGGGAAGGGAACGGGGACGCATGGGAAAGGACATGCAGAGAGAATCTGTTTATTTCTTTGAATGGCATTGCAACGCATGCCGGGGACTAGCTAAGATTATCTATTTGCTACCGGTCAATACTAACACATAAATGACATCGCTGTACTGCTGGTTATTGCAATTTTTATGAGAACTTAGCATTCGAAATGCGAACGAGTCAGAATAATTATCCCAAACAAGTTACAACTAATATCAAACTATGACTTAATAAATATACCTATAGAATAGTCATAAGCACATTAAAATTTCGTTTCCTCTTCATTTTTTATAGCAAATATAATCAGTTCACACTTTATGATTGTAGGTACAAATAAAACCCACGCACTATAATTTCAGTGGGATCGAAATGAACTTTTTTAACGATCTTAGAATTGTAGGTACAATCAAAATATCGTTTGTCAGCAGATCAGTTTAATCGGCAAGAAAATCTCCGTTGCCAAAAAAAGCCGGCAAAGATATAACCCAATTTTTCTGTTTTTACTGCCGGGCTTTTGGAAAAAGCGCTCCGTCCCCTTCGCCTTCCACTATATTTTCACCTTCTAAATGTGAACGTGATTTTAATACGCAGTTTCAGGTGTGGCGAAGCCTCGAGCGGGATATTTTCCCAGTGGACTTGAATAAAACTTTTTGAATTTTCCTTTGCGTTTAATAAAACTTTGAAAAAAAAAAGCTTTTTAAAAAAAAATCATTTAGGTAGGTTCTAAAAACTGTGTTAACCGGTTTTAGTACCTACCAATCAGCTCAGTTATGATCTAAAGATTTGTGACCTGAAAAACGAAAAAATATAACTCGATTTTTCCATGTTGAACTGCTTTTACCACCTTTATATTATACTATTTTGGTGCCAATTCCTATCGGAGGTTGGCTATAATTAGGACAATCTTCACCCTCTGAGGCTTCAGCCTAGATCAACTCTTAAGAATTGCACTCGCACCAGTCATGTAGATTACGAAGCCATGCTTCTTAAAATATATTATGAAGCAGGCGTTTTCTATACAGTAGGATGTGTTTCTTACCCACCAAGCTTTCGACCTTAATTTACTATACATTTCTTCTGTATTATAATTTCATTGTACATTTCATTTCCGGTATAAGATGGTGGCCATTTTAATTGCTCAGTAAAGATTATTTTTTCAAAAGTTAAATGGTCGTATTTAATTTTACTTTCTTGTTCGCATTTTTATTACGGTACTTACCTGCCCGAAGAAAGTTTGAAAACAAAATTTCGTTGAGATAGTTTACCTTTGTTTGGACACCTTGTAAAATTCATCATTAAATTTTTTTAAAGTTATCTTAAATATATTATTCATAATTAAGTAGGTAGGTATTTTAGTAGGTTACTAATTGACAGCCTTGCCATCGTTTCTACTATTAAACTCCATGTACCGACAATGAATACTAGACAAAATATAACATTCTTTTGCAACACATACACAACCATCTATCAATCAAACTCACTTACCAATAGGATGCATGATTTAGGCAAGATTAAGTTTGGTGGTATTGTAGAATATATTTGCTGATTCCCTTTATAATCTAAAATGCAATTTAAACCAACACTTTGTGGAATCCTACAAAATATTGTAACGTGGTATAATATATTTAACGATTTGATGTATTATTGTAATGTTTTATATTATATTTTGTTCTATGTTATTGTCAAATATTATATTGTTTAAAATATTTCACGGTTTTACGCTATATTCTTCATAAAACTACTTGTATATTCTTAAATTTTTTCACTTTAAACTTTTGGTATAAATTCTAATTCAGTATGTGTAATCCTCGATAACTTAAATATTGTTTTATAATCTATTTAAAAGCCCCTATGGGCGTATAACAACAATAAATAAATAAATCTTATGACTTCAGACGAAATTTTGGTGTCGATTTATGAAATGCAAGAAAATTAGAAACACCATTTTTTTAGACGCGAAGTCTACTGTTCACAAAACTACAAGTTTAGCAGACACCTACACTATATGCCTTCCGAATCCTGAATCATCGAAATTCATACAAGGGACCAGTTTGTTCGATGAGTTTCGTCAAAGCCTCGTTCGTTTTGATTGTTTTATTTGATGCTTCCTAATAATGATTGAATCCCGCGTAGAGATGTCCGGATAAGCCGTACTTCAACAGTTCAATACCCACTGGGCCCGGGCCGCCCCCGCCTTGTGATTTGCATATTACATCTGGGACTGTGAAGCCGTTAGGTTTTATTAGTGTCATGATGCCCAGATTCCAAATGCCACCTTTGTTCCATCAACACTTTTCCACACTCCCGCCCCAGCCGGTGTTTTTTCTTACCTTTCGGTGGAATAAATCGGTGATGTATTGATGTGGCTACGCCCCTATGCGAAATGTTCGGGAGTTTATAGAAACCTTTTATTTTTATTAAGGTATCTAAAACTGTTTTTTTTTTTTTATTTGGAAAGAGTTTTGGTGGAAGAGTATAGGTAGGTACTTCTTTTTCATAGTAATATGCATGTCTTGCTTCTGTAGACTTATATTGGTCTGTTTGATAGATTCTCCCATCTTAACAGACGGATTGCAATCTTTAGAGCACAGACGTCAGGTGGGAATGCTGTCCTTGTTCTACCGTTATAATAATGGAAGGTGCTCCGAGGAACTAGCATCATTGATCCCCTCGGCACCGGTGCATAGTCGGGAAACACGCGCCAAACATTTGTACACGGTTGACATTAGTCACATGAAAACGGGTCGTTTTTACGACTCTTTCTTGAGTTCAACAGCTCGGCTGTGGAACGATTTACCGGCCTCTGTGTTTCCTCCCTCCTACAACATAGGTCTCTTCAAGACCCATGTTCACTCCTTCCTTTCCTCAAAAAGACCCTCCACACAGCATCCTCAAAGATGACATAGGCCCTGTGGGAAATCATTTTCCTCAAGCCTCCTGTGTGGAGTTAATGTAAAAAAATATATATATATATTATTTTTTAGAACAAACCATTTCACAAATACAGTGTTAAACCTTCAGAACCTTACTAAGGAAACGTCGTGAAAATTTTGTTCCATTGATAAACGAACGTGCATTGGAAAACCTTACTAATTAGAAACTGAAAATTTATGATTTCTATATATAATAGTGAGCTTTTTTATATGAATACCGTACAAGAGTCCCAACTGCTCCCGTATGAAGCCAGTGAGACTATGGCATCCCCGATTGGGGTATTTTGTGAGGCTGAAGATAGTGGGGAGGGGAATGAGATAGGGAAGAGGAAAGTGAGGTAGTATCTGGCTATTCATATCTGGTCACCAAACACGGCTAAAGCCATTTCAAGCAACGTTGATGGTGGTCTTACACCAGGGCGACACTGAGAGTATCTTCCACTCTGGAGCGTGCCGCAAATATACTATATTTTATTTTAAATGAATAAATTGTGAAGTTATACAAATGAATCTAATGAAATTTATTTGCCACGCCGGGATTCCATCCCGCGACCTTCGATGTGTGAGTCGAGAGCCTTAGAGCTGGACTGCGCTGGCCGTCAGCTCTAGCGTGATGAACCTTTGGTGAGTTGTTGTGCGCCCGCCCGCGAAAGTATATGTGTAGATATACTGGTGAGCCATGGGGTTATGAAATTTTGATTTAAAATATACAATATGTGGCGCACGAGTTGCTTGAAAAATGAGTGTATTTCATGTAGTTTAGCGGAAGGGAGGGAAAGCTAGAGGGGAAGAGGAATTTGGGATAGGCGGAGGGGAAAGATGGAAAGGGGTTCGCGGGAGGGGGGAGGAAGGTAAGGTGAAAAGGAGGGGGGTTGGCGGGACGGGTGGAAGCGGAAGAGGATATGTGGTACAAGGGAGGGGAAGAGGACGAGGGATGGGAAGGGGAGGTGGAAGCGGAACGGGGATGAATGAAGGACACGCAGCGAAATAATATATTTAACTTTATTTAATTACTTGCTAGTTATTTTATAAATAAAACTTGTACAATGTACCTATTACAATAGATTTGTGCTCATGATTGTATTTCTTTTTGTTTCAGGTAACTTGTATTTAATGGTCATACTAAAAGCAGAGAAAAATAGCTGATAAATATCACAATTATTTAATGCAGTGCGGTAAGTTAATCTTCATCATGTAACAAATATACTTTTGTCAAAACCTGTTAATCTGTTGAAGATACATCACATATTGCAAAAGGAAAAGTGGTATATTCCGCATATTATACGTCTAAGCTTCTAATCGAATTCCATGAGAACAATGTCAACATCACATTAAATGGTAACTCCATTACTTTGTACTAAGGCCCAGCTTTCTCTCGTGTATTTTCTCGTCCGCGCCATTTTAAGGAGCGAACATATCAACAGACCCACTGACCCAAAGATGCCTATCTTCATCTACAAAGGATCCGTGTGTTAATTGCCTGCTTTGAACTCGAAAGGCTAAGCTCCATAAAAATAATGTCGACAATGAACCTATAACATGGCCTCTAACTTGACTTTAATATTACAATCGACAGATCGAGACCTCTTTTTGGAATTTAAAGTTTGCAATTTCACAGAACAATTAAATTAAAGTTATTTGGCTGTTCACGTGCAGAATTTCAATAAAAAATTATATGCGCAGTTGCACCTCATTCTAGAATGGGAGATACTTTCTGTATCACCTAATGACACTATTCCACACTTTTGGAAAAGAAATGCATGACTTATAGAGTAATCCTAAATTTTAATTGCCTGCTTTGAACTCGAAAGGCCAATATCCATTAAATAATGTTGATAATGAACCTATAACATGGCCTCTTCCTCGACTTTAATATTACCATCGACTGCTCAAGACCTCTTTTTGGAGTATATAGTTTGCATTTTCACAGAACAATTAAATGAAATTTATTAGGCTATTTCCCGTGCAGAATTTCAATAAAATTTTATGTGCAAGCAAAATTTTATTTATTTTATGTACCTCGTTCCAGAGTGGAAGATGCTTTCTGTATCACCTAATGACACTATTCAAAACTTTTGGAAAAGAAATGCATGACTTTCTCCTAAATGTTAATTGCCTGTTTTGAACTCGAAAGGCCAATTTCCATTAAATAATATTGAAAATGAACCTATGACATGGCCTCTACTTTGACTTTAATATTACTATCGACTGTTCAAGACCTCTTTTCGGAATATTGAGTTTGCACTTTCATAGAACAATTAAATGAAGTTTATTTTGCACGTGCAGAATTTCAATAAAATTTTAGGTGCGCAATTGCAACTCGTTCCAGAATGGAATATACTTTCTGTATCACCCAAAGGCGTTATTCCACACTTTAAAAGAAGTGTATGCCTTAGTGTAATCATAAAGGTCCTACTATTAATGTCATGGAGGTTCAAATAAGTAGGCCTATTTTTGCTTGCCAAAAAAGTGTGAATTAACGCCTCTGACTAAAAGGCAGTCCGTATTTTTGTGGAATATACACTCAGTATCTCTCTGGATGGTATTCAGAATTGAAACTTAGCTTTTTTTCTTCCCCCTGCCTGCCTCCCAAATTAAATTGATAAACCTTAACCAAATTATTTTTTTAAGTGCTTCATATACAAATTCAAAAATCTATTATAGAATCAATACAGCACCGCCATAAATCTGTCATTATGAATTATTAATTTACGGTATCGGCAATCGTTTGAACTTAGTACATTATTAATGTCGGTCAACATTGTTTGAATTGTTTGGGAAGTTTAACCTTCGGCTATGGCCAAAATAATCTAACTTCTCCCGTCGCTGGTTCAAAGCTAATATTGAAGCTGGACTTGTATGGGCCTTGTGTTGAACATGGAGTTAGTTTTATGCAAATATGCCAACTGTGTATATTAACACTGTAGAATATGGTTGCTTTTCTAGATGTTTTGGCAGACCAGCCTAAGAGGAACGGCAGCGCGGCTTTTTCATACAAAATTTAATTTTGGATTCGAGTCCAAAATACCGAAACAAATTGATTTTTTTTAAATTAAAGGGTAAAGTAAATATCTAGTACGGATATGTGCTACTTTTATTTATTTACGTTTTAAATTATAAAATACTAGCTTTTTCCCGGCATGCGTTGCAATACCATATTCAAAGAAATGAATTGATTCTTTCTGCATGACCTTTCCCGGGCGTCCCCGTTCCCCTCTCGCATCTCCTACCGTCCCGCGTTCCCCTTTCACCTTCCCCGCCCACCTTTTTCCTCTTCCGCTCCCTTGTCCCGCAAACCCCCTCCCGCTTTCCATATATTCAGTCTCAGTACATTCAGTTTTCAAACAGCTCGCGTGCCACCTATTACAATTTTTTTTATTAAAATTTTCATTTTCGAATATTACAAATATTCATTTTTTATGTTATAAGAACAATCAATCGAATGTTTCTACCTAATATAGGTACCTATTTAAAACATCTATAATTCAAAAATTCCATAGACAATTCTTTTAATACAAAAAAAACAGCTGCCTGCTAAATTCAATTTTATCAAACGCGCGAACTGTCAAACGTGCGAATTTAAAATAGTCGTTAAGTTTTCTGAAATTCCGCGTAATTTTCTTAATTTTCCTTTCCGTAAGAACCTTCTACAAAGTATTAGAAAACTCTGGATTTTTTTTTAATGAAATAGGTAAAATCGTTCTGAAGTTATGGCGTGACCAAGGGAAACAGGATTCACTTTTATATATATAGATAGGTCATAGAAATCATTTTTTCATGATTTCAAAAGAAACTTTGGTCGAGTTATTGATACTACCTATTAAAAAAATAATATTGCTTCATTTATTGTAGTAATACGATGCAATATATTATAATTAAAATTAAAATAAAACAATTTGATGGGCGTAAATTTAAATTACAAGTGACCGATTTATGTTGGAATATAAATTTGTGGTACATAAATTAAAATTTCTACCCAAGATAAGCTTTTTAATGATTTTTTAATTTATTTTTCATTTTATTACAGTACACGCCAAACTTTAAGACTGATCAAAAGTCGACAACGCAATAGGCGAGTTTAAGATTTTAAAAAGTGGCATGCCTCCCCACTTACGCTTTTCTCTGTTGCACGTATGTTTTTACACATCTTCCTTTTTCGCCTACGCTCATTGTAAAGTTAGCAATTGCGCGAGAATGATCCATACCAGCCTCTTAAAGTTTGGCGTGTACTATTTTTTTATTTTAATTAACTCGCAAAAAAATGCTAAACTTGCCACTAAAATTATTCAAAATTGAATTCTTCAATGTTTCAATTTGTTCATATGAAGCAGATACTTTGTGATGTGACATTATAATTTTGTAAACACCACTTTTATTTTAAAAATAAAAATGGTGTTTACAAAGTTATTGTTTAATTTAAATAATATTTTATAATTTAAAGAGTAAATAAATGAAGTAGCATACATCCGTACTGAACATTTGCTATATCTTTTGATTAAAAAAATATTCTTTCTATTTGGTTTGGTATTTTGGCATCAATTCCAAAATTATTTTTTGTATGAAAAAGGCCGCGCAGACGTTCCACTTAAATTGCCGCCTGTAAAATAAGGTTAAATAATATATTCGTACGTCCTAAACATTTTTGAAGGTTTGCTAAATCTATATTTAGATGTATCCGTAGAGTAAACTGAATCTTATACATAATCTAGAATCTAAATAAAATCTTGGGACACTGCATGAGGACGTGCTGACCTTAGAAGATAGAGGCCTATTTGAGGTGAAATATCACGAAACCGCGCTTTATAAATGCATTATTATTATTGAGGAATACTTTTTCTAAGTATATAAATCTATTTTTCCTTTTTTAATAATATCTTTTCAACCCAGCTTTGCCGAGATTTGGATTGAAAAATATGTATCAAGTTTCAAAGCTCTATTGTACGTGATGAAAATTACGTTGCAATAAATAGTGCGTTGACCAACAAAATCTTGAAAGATAAAGCTGTTAAAAATTACCGACGCCAGAGCTCGCCTTTGGAAAGTTCCTTCTCCATGCAATCAACTTTTGGTTACAATGTAACAAAATATTACTCTCTTTAATGTTATGCAGAGTCTTAAAAACATTTTTATTACAATCTTGAATCACGAGACAACTTCCCTTCATTTTACGATATTACATGCAAATCATCTTGCCTATAAAAATGCGCAAGAGATGAAGACATTGGGAAATGTTATGTGTGTTTTGATTATTTATATTGCCTTTCGTATTAAAAACATCCTCAAATTTTATCTGATTCACGTGAATTAATTGAAAAAATTTAATTAATTAATTAATTGAAAAAAATTCTCTTGAGCCTATGTTGTGTTATTTTATAACCTTCGGTGCAGTCTCAAATAATTTATTGTACATTTGTATACCAACAGCTTTGCGCGTTTACTTTGACTTGAATGTAATAAAATTGATATAAAAAAACCATCAACACTCATTTAACGTTATCGTGTTGATCAAAGCTTTAACGATTTAAAAAAAGCTAATTTTATGACTGGAGATGAAAAATATTATGTTCTTCGAAGTGTTGATAAAGATCTCATCATAAGTAGGTTACTATTTTAACTGTAGGTACCGTAATAGATGTGCCCGTCTTCGCCACTTTTTTGTTTTCTTTTCGAGCAATAAAAAAATGAAATAACTGTTAGATTGAGTTACATGGAAAATGGAAATTTCAGTCTGTTAACTTCTAAAAGGCATGTTTATGTAAATCGAGTCTCCTTCAATGTACGCAATCTTCTGAACAGACCATTCATTGATGAACACATCCTTGGTGTAACTCTAAATGACCAGCTCAGGTATGGGGGCTCCATCGAAGCCAGAGTTAAGTTGGTCTCTCAAGGCTGGGCGTACTGTGCAGGACCCGCAAATGCTTAAAAATAGTACGCGATCGCTAACCCTGTATAAAGTACCCCGCGGTCGAATATGGCAGCCACCTCTGGTCTGGAGCCCCCAGTACCTGAAAAAATCCTCGACTCCGTGCAGAAACGGGCGGTCTGTTTGAAAGTTTCTTCTTTCTTAACAAACCGATTGCAATCTTTAGAGCACAGGTTGCGGGTGGGAATGCTGTCCTTGTCCTACCGGTATTTCAATGGAAGATCCTCCGAGGAACTCGATCGTCATTAATTCCTTAGGCACCGGTGCACAGTCGGGAAACACACCAAACACGCGCCCATGTGTACACAGTTGAACTTTCGACCCTTTGGAATAAGAATGTTCCATCTGTCGCAGTTATGTCATGCTATAATTGGATATACAGTTCGCGTGACGTCACTGCGACAGATGGAACCTTATTATTCCAAAGGGTTGATTTGTCACATATGAGAACGAGTCGTTTCTAAGTATCTGTGTTTCCTTCCTCCTACTACATAGATCTCTTCAAGACCCAGATTCATTCCTTCCTTTCCACAAAAAGGCCCTCCACACAGTTTCCCCAAAGATGACATACGCCCTGTTGCAAATTATTTTCCACAAGGCCTGTGGAGTAAATGTTAAAAAGCATCTGTGGGTTAAACAGCAGCCAATCTTATATTTTTAAAAGAAAACATTACCGGAGTTCACCGTTATAGAGTTTCTAATTGAACGCACAAGATAAAACAGATCATAAATCTATATTTTCTCACAGCTATCAAAACAGAACAAAATGTTTTTCTCACGAGTGTACAAATCCCGTATCTTTTATTATAATTTATTCAGTAACTAATCAATACTAATACCACCACCGGAAGCCGACAATTTCCAATTAATTTATTTAAAATCATTGAAAAAGTCGAAAACATCCTTTTTTCGTATTGATTTTCTGATTCAACGCGATCATGATTTTCCTTAGATATTCTGACATAACGGTTCGCATTATTTTACCGTTGAATAACAAAGGTACAATCAAATATGATGATCGATGCCTATTGCCTTTAGCCAGCGCCCTTTGGTGTGAAATTGCCTTCAAATTGTAGTGGTTTGGTTTGTGAGGATAACGAATTCAACGCGTACCTTTCTGTTCTTGGCTCTCGTCTCAGTGGTGGGAATTCTCATCTATCTCACATTTAACCTATAACTGTCCACGTTCAATTGCGTTTATTACCTTCTATGGTGATTGAGAATTACTGTTGGAAATTGATAAACGCTCCTCGCTGTTTTCCATTATACATTATGCTGTGTTCATTCATTTTCTTTATCCATGTTAGCTGTTTATGTTATATTTTATGATTATTGCAGGTGTTAATGTACCACATAATTTTGGAAGCGGTACAATATTAAACATTTTTCTTTTGATAGGTATAAAGTACCTTATAATCAACTCCTTATAGGCCCTTCAGAAAGAAGGAGATTGTTGAGGATGGTTTGAAAGGGAGATATCGATGCCCAGTATTAAACTGTAACAAGTTTAAATATGTTGTTTTGAGATAGTCAAATTTTATTTTTGTGGATATCTAAATACTGTCGATAGTTCAAATGTATTTGCAATTTCTACATTGCCTCAAATGAAAACTCTTGTTTTTAACACAATGGCATCCATTTTAAATGGAAACAATTCAAAATTAGTTTGTATAAAACTGGGTACATCTGTATATTAGGATATTTTCAAAACAGGTTTTTCGACTCTTCGAGTCTTTCGACTCGAGGGGTCGAAACATTTTTATTAATTTTGTAGTTAGTTAAAACTGGGAAGGGCCCCCTTTTGGCGAATCTTTTGATACCCGTATCGTATTTTATGGTTTTTCGGACCTGTGTCCGTTTAATACTGGGCTATCGATGTGTAAGTACAAATAATAGAGGTAGTGCTTAAATAATACACAAAAAAACTATGGTTAGAGTGAGTATACTGACTAATAGAGTGTTGTGAAAGTATTTTATGAAACACGACTTATTTAAAATAGACTAAAAATCTCTCAACATCTGAGTTAAGCAGTATTGTAAAGAAACACTTTTTTATACGCGTATCATGTTAAATAACACAACCAATTTTTTTTTGTAATTTTCGGAGCATCCTTTGCGATTTTTTCTATTGAGGGAATGTCAAAAAAATATTTTTCAATTTGGCTTCTGAATAGAGATTATCCTAATAACAAACAAATTATATATTTTTAAGAGCTCTTAAAGTGTTCACAGGAAGTATGTAATATCTGGTCGTACTCAAAATCATTACGAAAAAATAATTGTATTCCTAAAGTAATGCATCTTGACGATATTTCCGCGAATGACGGTGAAAACATAGCAAACATATTCTCTAAATATTTTTCATCTGTTTATACCAAGTCGGAATCATCTACTAATGATTCAATGCCTAACATAACTGAACACAATCAAAGCAATTTGGGTAAAATACATATTATTGCAGATGAAATAAAATGTTTTTTGAGTAAAATAGATCCCAGTAAGGGCCCAGGACCTGATAAAATTCCTCCTTTCTTTGTTAGTTGCTGTGCAGACTCTTTATGTTTACCGTTTTTTATAATTTTTAATGCATCCCTTACCACGGGAACTTTTCCCGATCTGTGGAAAAAAGCACACGTGGTCCCAGTATTAAAATCGGGAGACCAATCTTTAATAAAAAAATATAGGCCAATCAGTGTACTATCCTGTTTTGCTAAAGTTTTTGAATCTCTGATATATAAAAGTATTTTTTCACATTTTAAACCCCTTCTCTGCACTAGGCAACATGGGTTTGTTCCTCAAAGATCAATCAACTCAAATCTTTTGGAATTTTGTAATTATGTTTGTAATTCTTTTAATGAAAGATTACAAGTAGATACAATTTATACTGATTTCCAAAAAGCTTTTGATAGAGTTAACCACTCCATCTTACTAAAAAAACTTGAACAAATTGGAATACATGGAGACCTATTACGCTGGGTGAAATCATATTTGTATAACAGAACTCAATTAGTTCTTATTAATGGATACAAATCATCCCCTATAATTGTAACTTCTGGTGTACCACAGGGTTCAAATCTTGGCCCCCTGCTTTTTCTTATATTCATAAATGACCTTGGCTCGAAATTAAACTGTGATTATGCTTTTTTCGCCGATGATCTTAAAATTTTTCGTAAAATTAAGTCTGTTTCCGATCATCAGCTGCTTCAAAATGACCTCGACACACTCAATAACTGGTGTACTGTCAATGATATGCACTTAAATGTTGAAAAATGTTACATTTTAAACTTTACTAGAAATAGAATTATAAAAGATTTTTCTTATGTTATCAATAATATTATTCTCAAAAAAGTTTCTTCAATAAGGGATCTAGGAATCACTCTTGATTCTAAATTCATATTTGATGTACATATTAACAACATTAAGTGCAAATCATTAAAAATGATGGGATTTATTCACAGAATATGTAAACCTTTCAAAGATCCTCAATCAATTCTAACACTTAACAATGCCTTAATTAGAAGTAAACTTGAATATGGAAGCACTATTTGGAATCCACATTACTGCAAATATGAAAACATTGTAGAATCAGTTCAAAAAAAATTACTAAGAATGTTATCCTTCAAATTTGGACTACACGACCATCTCAGATCATACGATGTACGTCGTGATTACTTCAAGATTGATACACTTAAAACTAGAAGGCAATTGACTGATCTAATATGTTTACATAAAATTATTCACGGCCATCTTGATACTACATTATGTCTTAACAGTATTGAAATTAATGTCCCCAATTCCCATTGTTTAAGACGCCATAACATTTTTCATATGAATACATTTAAAAATAATATCGCCTACTTTAGCCCTCTGACCCAGATGTGTCGACTGTATAACAAGATAGAGTGCGCTGATGTGGATATTTTCGTTGACAATTTGTACGGATTTAAAAAAAAAGTTCTAGCGCTGTTAAAAAGTACTAACTAATTATGTTGTGTGAATTGTCTTTCTATGCATGCTCGCGTATTTCATATGTCTTTTACCACTCATTGCAATGTATATAATTGTATATAATTCTGTATTTTTATTTGTGATGTTTTTGTTTTTCTAATTGTATTTATTTGTATTTAATTGTATGTAATTGTAGATTTTTATAATTGTGTAATAACTGAGTTTTATAACTGGATTGTTCTCATGTAAGTGTAAACATCTGTAAAACCCAGTATAAATAAATAAATAAATAAATGTCGATAGAAAATAGGAATGCAGGGTCTTACCTTACTTTAACCATCATATTATAGAGAGAATGGTTGAGGGAGTCCCTTTGACTTCTTCAACTGTACTCTCTCGGAATTCACCTTGCACCACAGTGGGAAGGATGGATTCATACATCCATCACTCCTGGGCACACTGATCCCCAGATTCCTACCGACCCCTCATACCCATTTCCTTCCTTTTCTAAAAATACCCTCCACACGGCATCCCCAAAGACAACATAGGCTCTGAGAGGAATTATTTTCCTCAAGGCCTCTTGTGTGGAGCTAATGTAAAAATAAAAAAAATGCTTAAAAATCATTTCGTTTTTCTTGTTGTAAATTTCTCAGTAGGGGCTGTCATAAAAATGAACTTTATTAAACGCGAACGTTTTTCATACACGTTTATTAATTGACCAACACTTAAACTCTGCAAAACGCTGATATGACCGCCCATAAAAAGAATTGTTTATACTAAAAAATAATAAAAGGTGTTGTGATTTACGATTCATTTAGAATTGAATTGAAATACGAACTTTAAATCGTGATAATTCTTTTAAAACAATATGAAACCAATCCAAATAAGTTGTTATACATAACACAGCCATAATATTATGGAAAGTTTTCCATTACCTTATCCATATGTGAGAGGTATAAATGTCACGATACATGTGTCAGCAGTACTTAACGATATTCAACATATTTTTTTCTTCCGTACCAGTTAACATCTATATTAGATTTATAACATCGATTTTCTGAATTAAAAAAAATTTGTTCTACATAATATCTACGTTTAAACATTTTTAAAGTTTTAATCAAGTTTACTGTACATGATTTAAAACAATTAAAATTCATCTTTCTCGTTATAGTACGTAATATATAGTACGATTAACCTATAATTTTGAGGTAGTTATACATTTGTGTGTATAGCACTTCCTTCATAAAACTCGTTTTTATTACCCGGCTTCAACATTTCGACCATAAAAACCAATATCGATTTTCCAAAGAGAAGTTCCATGTACGGACAAAGCCTTAAAATCTTTTATTACATTCGTATAAAAGCTTTTATCTATACATTTATGTTTATAAAGAAATCGAATTGATTCTGATCACTCCGACGAAAGTAAAGTTAATCTTTTGTTAATTAGTAACTTTTTGATGTGCAATCTTTAAGCTCAAAATTTAGTTACATTATCTTAGTCGACAATTGTGTTTTCGTCAAATATAATTTTTTAATCTATTTTACTATAAAGATAAGCTCGTGCCGAATTCGGTTGACTGACTTGTAATTGACTT
Organism: Limnephilus lunatus; assembly: GCA_917563855.2. Taxonomy (NCBI): domain Eukaryota; kingdom Metazoa; phylum Arthropoda; class Insecta; order Trichoptera; family Limnephilidae; genus Limnephilus; species Limnephilus lunatus. Next base: position 66,865,942 of record OU830598.1, on the reverse strand, counting down.
ATTTTTGACATTCTCATCACATCATCAACCCTCGTTTCCAAAAGAAAAAAAGTGGAACCATAATTACTTATTAATTATTATTTTTAACTTTATGAGTAAAATCTCAAATTGTTATATTTAATTAAATGAAGAAAATATTAGCGAAACTCAATCAAAATCTGGAGACAGAAAAATCAGAAAAAGATATTGGCACCTCTGGGACAAGAGGGTCCCAGAGGTGTCAATATCTTCTTGTCCCAGAGGTGCCAATTTCTTTTTCTGATTTTTCTGTCTACAGATTTTTGCAATGACGTTATGCTTTTTGATTGAGTTTCGCTAATATTGTCTTCATTTAATTAAATACTCAATTTATTTGGTTTTTTTTTTGTTTAATCAATATTAAATTTAATAATATCATTAAGTACTGCAAGGATTTTATTTTTTTTACTATTGCGATAGCTGTTTCGGCTTACAAGGTCATTTTCAAACTGTCGTTAGGCCGCTTTGAGACGATTTATTTATATGATTCTACGAGTATTTACCCCCGCCCAATAATCGAATCAATAAGCCAACGAATTAATTTAATATAACATTTATTAATAAAGTAAGAAAGATTATTTAGGTAGGTATTTCCCAATTCACAGTCTAAACAATATAACACATTTAAATGATAACAGTGATTTTTCACGAGTCTGCGCGAGTAATTGGACTAAAGTAAATTTGATTCCCTCCGTAGTCAAGGAGTAAGGCTTTCAACTATCAATCCAAAGGTCGCTGGCTCAAATCCCGGTGTTCGGAAATAAATTTTATATTAATGATTTGTGTTATTTCACAATTTAATCATTTAAAATAATACAATGTACATTTGCGGCACATTCCAGAGTTGAAAATACTCTCAGTATCGCCGTACTGTAAGACCACCATTCACAATTGAAGCGTTGCTTGAAATGGCTTTAGTAGTATTTGTTAACTAGATCTGCTTATCCCTACCTACTCTTTCCATCTCCTACCCTCCCTACTACCTTCAGCCTCACAACATGCCCAAATTAGGAGATTGGGAGCAATTGGGACTCTTGTGCTGTATTCAAATATATACATTTATATTTTTTTAAAGTTCTTTTTTGTGCTTTTTATTACGGCCGTGTATATTTTAGGCTTAGCATATAACCTGGGGGCATTGTTTTATGGTACCTATTCCAGGTCCATTCTTGGGCTATCTCACACAGGATCAGCAGTCGATGTTGGGTTTGGCAAACCGGACCCTCTCTGCCCACGGCCCAGACATTTATCCTCTGAACTTTATGTCGACTCCTTCAGAAATAGATATTGCACAATTCAATATATTATAATATTGCCGTCTGGAGTCGACCAACAACGCGAAAGTGAGTCAGACTCAACACTTTCGGGTAGGCTTCTTGTGTGCACTTTATGACCGCTGAAAGCTAAATGTCAGAGTGCTTAGAGTTGAACTTTATTAGAGGAAGTAGTATCAATTGATTACATGTAGGTAAATCTATTTGCTAGTTGATTAATAATTTTTTCAATCACCAAATAATGCAAACTCATGATGAAAGAGAAAGGGGCCTTTTTAGCCCGGAGCTCTGTGTGCCATTATGTATATCAAAATTCAAAAAAGACCTAAGCTCAGTTACTATCGGTCTCAGCCCGATATTCAGCATGTTTTTTTAAAAATAAATTTGTTAATATTTGCAGGTGGAGGTTACCTAATTATGGCCAACCTTTGATAAGAGATGACCTCAGAGAAGGAGATGTTTTATCTTTTTAAAACTTTTGAGCATATCGATAGTTAAATATGTTATTTTCTTCGTCTTTTTTTTCTTTTGATTTGCGTTGTCGAAATATTTCTAGAAAAATGAGTGCATCTTTTACGACATGCACGAGGATTTTTTCTAAAATGAAAAATAAATTAAATACCTACTGTTAAGAAATTTTCAAAAAAGTAATTGATTTTTGAAAAACTAAAAAAAAAAATTCTTTTCGCTCGCCTGAACAATTCATTTTTTGTCCTTTACATTACAAATTTCCCTGATGGATATAAATATGTCGTTTTGACAGCTTGATTACCTTTCATTTTAATGACATGTTGCAAGCTAAATGTTGATCTGTGCAAATTGCACGATGCCAGAGCTCGCTGTTTTTGTTTTTGTTGCTTAGTTTATCTGGATTTTCTGTTTACTTTGTCAATTACGTTCCGTGATTATTCACAGTTCACATATTTGTACTTTACAACAGCTGTTATTTACATATTTTTTTGTTTATCGGTTTAAATAATGAATATTTACTTGTTAATAGTGTTTGGCCATAACTTAAATGGACTGTATCGAAAGAGGTCAGATGACCTAACACCAAGGGCCCTACATTTCAGCCATGATGTATCCAGCTTCGTGCTTCTTGCTTCTTGACATCCTGGTTATTCTAGAACGCCGGGTATGGCGGTGTTTGGCCAATACTCACTGAAGTACTGAAGCCGCCAGCTTTATAGGCTGAGTTCAAAAACGGTTCATACTAGGCTGGGATTCGAACTGTTCTCGGAGTTTGCATCAAAGAAAGATAGATTTATGACTTACCCTCTTCTTGGAAACGATATATCAAAGACAGTTTTTTTATAAGCAATCAGAATTGTGGCATTCAGAAATGTTAGATTAAATAGTTCAGTTACTCTGTTTAAACATAGTTGATAAAACATAAGAAAGTAAGACAAAAGTTGCATATGATGCTTCGATCAATAATATGGTGTGTTAGGTTACGTAAAGACAAATAATTATTCTCCATCACTTATTTTGCATCTTCTGTTGATAGTGAACAAGTACGTGTCATAGATTAATAATTGCTTTAAAAGAGGTTTTTTTTTACCTAATTAAAATTCATTTCTTAGATCAATTTTAAATTGGTTTTTAAAACTAGGATAATAGATGATATAAACAACTATTTATTTGTTGTTGTGGAGGTTTTACATATCATTTTGTAACTCTTGCCTTTATGTCACGTCTAACGACGAACGCCTACGGATCGTGGTCACTGCAATGAATGTCACTGTCTCTTTATAATACCTGGAGCTTGGAGGCTGATGGCTGGCTCCCCATTGTTTAGTTGACCAGTTATCTTTAGAACCTGAAGCAATATTCCATACCGAAAACATTAAACGTGTGTCATTGAAATCTCATTCAGCGCTCCCCGATGGCCTCTGCCTCGCCTTTTGATGTGCTTAAAGCCCCGGTCATTTGGATTCTTGTATAAATTGATGATGCTACATTTAAACATTGCTTGTTCCTTTTTATCAAAAACGGATCTCTTTGATTCGGTGATCTTGCTGAACTTCTGTTCTCCTAATTATTGTCTAGTTGTGTGTTCCCTTAATGACACTACATTACGATGCAAATCACAGGAGTTGGCCGATGTTTGTAGAATACAAGCTGATGTTTCTAATTAAACTATGTTTCCAGAGAAGTAATTAAGAAAGTCTACATGACTAAGATTAGAATAAGATATCACGTTTGATGTAACAATTTTACGACTTTATCCTAATCATCATCTGTTAACTTCCTGAACTTGTCCAATCTGGGGCTCTGCATGATTAATGTGGAGATGTGGGCGTGATGATCCTCCCTGTCCCGCTCGTCTCTCCCCTTCCCGTTCTTAGTTTCCTAGTACAATTTTCAAACGTTTCTCTAAATTACTGGTCTAGTGCATGACTTCAATTACTAACCAAGAGTTAACTGAGCAAAGTTTGTACCTCGGGCTTGTCCCCTTAACAATAGAACCTAGAGACAATACGGTCGAAGTAAGGGTTCAGAGGAACAGGATTCTACTTTGTCCTTTGGCATAAGTTAGCATCGAATGTTTAGTATGACTTTTTATATAAAGTCGACAATATTTTAGAATTTTCAAACCTTAAGCCCTCCAGGCACAAAGAGGTTAGTAAGAAATACCACCCCTCGTAAAAGGATATTACTCTTCCTTCGCTTTTACACACGAGATCTAGAGTCAACATCAGTCATTTTTACTAAATGCTATTTTTTAACCTAACTCTTTCAGCCTTGATGAGATTGGTCATTAAAAGCACCTTAGAACGTGTGCGCACGATATCTTATCAGTCCTGTTTACATATTTTTCTCCGTGTATAATTAACAGATCTATTCACAGATAACATAAATTTGTGTACTCTTGTGTGCTTGATTTAAATTTAACTTCATGCAGGCATGGCATTAAGTTTCTTAAACAATATAAGATGCTACTTTAACACAATGGCAATCTTGCAATAACGCCCCTTAAATATATTATGGAATTTTTAAAATTACTTTTGTATGAGATAACATTGTTATGACTTCGTTAAATTATTGACTATGTTTAATTTACGAAATTAATCATCGTTTTTATGTGCTTTTCTTGTAAAAAAGGTTGCCATAGTACCTACACAGTCTTTCACAGTGAAAAGGGACGAACAAACCAATTAATTTCAAAGTAATCAAGAAAGTCCACAATGTGATCGCTTTAATTCATTTTGTATTCATTTTGTTTTCTAAATGGGCAAGAGCAAGTTTTAATTGATAGCTGGAGTGTACAGAACACCACTTCTGGATGTAAAGCGTAACATCGAGACGACGAATTGCTTCTAAATTATGGTAATCATTGTACGAGGGTTTAAGTTTAACCTGCAGTTGGTTGTTTCCTCAATAATTACCGTGTCAACTGAATGTGTCTGACTATTCAATCTGGTTCCGCCGGTCGTGTTCTGTCTATCAGTCAGTTGGAAGGAAAATTTAACTGCGGCACGAAATAATAATGGTAACTATTTTTTTTTCCCTTTTTGCAGGAAATTATTCAGGGGTTATAAACGAAGCGTGTATAATGTATAAGAACATGTCTTAAACAGAATAGGACCTTTTTACAGTTTTAATTAGCTCTGAACTAAGGCTGTTAGTACCCGCTGCTTATTATTACAAGTATATTATGAAGTGACTTGATTTCGTTACCGTCCTGTTTTACAGTAGTTTATTTTGACTGAATTATTTTTTTTTGTAGATACTCGTACATAAGATACAATATAAGATTTATATTATAAATCCCTAGTTAACCCAGCAGTCCTCAGGCGTACCTATTTTGTCAAAAGATCAAAATATTTACATTTTGCAATTAAATCCAAATAAATGGAATATTTTGGAACGTATCCGAAAACTAAAAACTTTTTTTGAAAGGTGATGAAATACGCCTAAATTTTATAATTCTAAATAAATACATTATTTTTTAAAAGTAAAAATTTTCAATGCAAACTTTAAAAAGTTTTAAAATTTCCTCGCCTTACAAACGTATGGAATGCGTGTAAAACTTTTTAACTAAAATTACTGATAACGAAAAAAAAACGAAAACACACATATTTAATTATACAAATGCGTTATAAACCTTGTAGTCAATCACTTTTTTGTCGATTAATGTAAAAATAATTAATAAAAGAATCCCAAAGTATAATTTTTTTTCAAATTGCCGACGGAAATTTTGGTTTTATAAATTTTTACATTTTAATTATTAACGGCCTTACTAAAAAAAAAACCTTCCGCGGCCGATTACCTGTGTTATTGCAATAACATAAATAAACCTCGTATACACTAGAACCCGATTTGTTACTAAAAAAGAATTTCACTCTAAAACACGTTTAAATTTGGCAACACTGCAATTTTTCAAATTTTACATATAATTTTTTTTTGTTTTCATTCATAGCCGCTAGATGGTGATAGCGTCGCGCCTGCACATTTCTAGTATTTCTACTATCTTGCCCACGCAAAGAATAGTTTTTATGTGGCGGGAATATTTCTAGTAAATATTGAGATTTTACGGAATGATTTCTATTATAGCGACCGATTCACTCTTCTATTCATGTAATTAATATATTTGCCGTGTTATTTATGTGGTTTTACATTAGTTTTATCAAGTTATTGCACAACAAACAGTACTTTAAAAGTTGAACTGTCAAAATATTGTTTTGGGTTACATAAAAGTTCAAATTTACGTTTTTAAATCTTTATTTTATGAGAATTTCTTAAAAGTGGTGTTTTTTTTAAATATTAATATCAAATTCACGTGTTGGTATACTTATCAAAGAAATTAACATCTTTAGTGGTGCAAAAAATTTGTTGAAATGTCAGAGATATTTTTAAGGTTATTTTTTTGGCATAAAAAAAAACTTTGAAATTTTTTATCATTTTTTTATTGTATGCACGAGGAAAAAGTGAGGTGACAGTTTAATTTCAAATTCATTATATAAAAGGTCTGTATTTTTTTAATTTTAATTTTTTTAATATTTCTGTACACTTTCATCAAAAATGTTTTGGTAAGAAATTATTTTACATTTTTTTCCGTGTTTAAATCTTAAAATATGGCAGTTTCTTAAAACTAAAGTGTATTTCAAATACACAAATCTAAAAGGTAATTTTATCTAGTTTTTAAAAATGGTATTTGTTTTTACGGCACCTTCAAAAATAAGAAATATATAGAACATTCAAAATACTTTGGAAAATTCCAAATTTCGTTCAGACATCATCCCTAAAACAGAGATAAACTATCCCCCCAGGCCGTGTAAACGGCGTGTATTTTTTTCCAAGAACATTTTTTTAATTAGTAATGTTTTCACATCCGCGGCCGTTTGTCAATTGAATAAATTTTTCACGGGGTTTTTTAGTAAGACCGTTTGTATTTAAATTTTAGATCTGAATATAAAGCGCGGTATTTTCTGTTTCTAATATCATTTAGATCACATTTCTCACCATGAGAGTAAGGCAGACCCAACGATTTCTATGAGACCTATAAGAGTAGTTCCCAAAAGCTAACAAATTAGCCTAAGGCTGGGTTTAGACTCGTAAGTTTTTTCCCGTAAATCGCTCTTGTAAGCGATTTATGGCCAAATTACCAATGTAAACGACAAAAAAAGTCACTTAATGTAATTTATAGCAAGTTACAGAACTTATTCTTCCAGAAGTTTTTTGACAGGTCTAATTGCGCCCGCGCGAATTTCCAGCCTTCTTACAGCTTATAAAATCAGTTTGATAAGCTAAGAGGCTTACCGCAAGAAATGGTTCCGAAATGCGCCGTTGCCGCCAATGCGAAATGTCAAAAATTAAAAGACAATTGTTTTCATAGGATTTTTTTCCTACAAAACTAGTATTTATTTCCACTTATTTAAGTTTTCTGGAAAACGAGCATCCTTCTATTCAATTATCGGTCCAATCATTTCCAACCTTGATGTTTCTGTTTTTAACATTTACGTATTTGAAATTTTGAATTCGAAGTCGGTTGCTGCCAGCAGATGTCAGGTAGCTGTCATTCGGATAAAACGAAATTATTTGACGCCTTTGACGGCATAAAAGCGCGTGGAGAATTGTTTAATTAAAGCCAAAATCTATTTCAACACTATATTTGGGCCTTTTCGTCTTTATTGACAAAATCGCGTAAATTTGACAGTAGCAGGTCGTTGTTGACAGGAAGCCATCTTACCGCAAATAAATTTACAGATGTAAACGGTCGCATGAGCATTTATACAGGTCGAACTTCCGAACAACTTCTGTGATCATTAATTACCACAAGTCGGATGCATATGTAAACGCTCCTGTGAGTGATCTGTCAAAGTCTTATGTAATCCGTAAATTTTAATTACGAGTGTAACCCTTGCCTAAGGGATTGGCATTTCTAATGTAACTTTATTTAGCCCACTACTAATATTATTATTCATGATTCGATGATCATGGAACATCTTAAAGTACTCTATCTTCAAATTACCTATTTCAGGGTAGTTATTCAGCCAATTCTAAAACAAATTGGCTTAAAGATCAATCTGGTTTAGTCACCCCTGCAAACTAAGTGCCCTAATCGCGAGGATGTGCAAAATACACTCGTTCCTGTTTAGCTCGGGGCAACCCTGATTACTTCCACCATCCACCATCACACAGGAATCTCTATTCGAAGTGCATCTCCTCGATTTGAATGACAGCTCTGTGTGTTTGCCGACGCGGGCAGAACGCCATGGCATTGTTTTTATTGTGCGTTTTGCGCAACACGCATTCCATACGTTGCAGTCGAGTTAAATGACCAGCAATCAGTCGGCGAAGACGTTTACTTGCCACCGCGGGACCTCTTATAAAATGTATTGAATGGGTAGGTACAATACTCAGATGTACCGCTGATAGCTCCGTTGTAATCACTCCCTCTCATAAACGACGCGTGTAACGGAAAGAGAAGTAGCAAGGGAGCTCTCAGCGGCAGGGCCATACATCAATAAACTGGCATCCAATCAAGATATTTATGCGTAAAATAGGGTAGATTGGCATCGCGTAAAAGGGGGAGACCGTTCAATAAATAGTCCCCATTCAATTGATAACGACGTGCAAAAGGGATAAATGTTGGATGCTGAACAAATTGGCGATCGATTAAGGTTTTTACGCGTAATTCAGTTGGCTACTTAACTCGATCTTATTATTTGATGATGTAGTAATAACTCATGATGAAGCGTTTATGTAATTATTTTGATTGATTATCTTAAACAACATGTGTTTTTCCACTCGACTTGAAATGAAAGGCATCAGTGTATTCACTAATAGGTAAACATTGTAACATATTTCTATTTTGCATCGCCCCGACAACCATTTATTGGACAACCAACGCTCCTGCTATCCCAAGTGGTTCGTTACGTTTGGTGACTTAGCAGGGGTTTCCGATTTACGGGGTGAGGTTTATCTACTTGACGGTGAATGCATACCAACCTAATGCATGGCGAGCCGGAACGGAAGAGATTGGTTGAGGGAGACCTCTCCAGCCGCACTCTTTCGACCCATCATAGTGGGACTCATTAACCTCCACATTCCTACCCACCCTTCACACCTTTTTTCATTCTCAAAACTTCCTCTCCTTCCTTTTATTTATTTATTTATTTACACCTATTTAGGCGTTTACATATACATATATTACAATATTTACGAAATTATACTCATAAATAGTGCACGAAACGACTAGTTTAAGAAACTTGCACAAAAATAATAAAGTAAAAATATTATTGAATTTGATCAACATAGTTAGTACAAAATATAAAAAATCCAAAAAAGTTTTAGTTTTTTTTCTTTCAGCCAACAAAATACTGTTAATGTGTTAGTCAATTTAAATAGCTTTATTAAAATATTCCCCTACTTGATGAAAAAAACTTCAATAAGGTTTTCTTAGGTATATATTAAATTTGATGTACTAAATATATCAACAACATCGGAGTATTTGTTTCCTAGCTCCGTCGCATAGGAGTGTAATATTGGGATATTGATGTGGAATTGCTACAATAATATGGTAGGTTTCCCCTCCAAAAACAGCCTCCACATAACATGCTTAAAGATGACTTAGGCCCTAAGGGAATTTTCTTTTCTCAGGGCCTCCTGTGTGGAGCTAACCTAAAAAATGCCTGAATCGTCATTTTAGTGATTTTTTATCTCACATCCATAAATCTCACGTGCACAAATTTGAAATCAAATTTCGAAGTCATCCAAAACGTACAAAATTTATCAAATTAGTCAAAATTAAATGAATAAATCAGTTTAAAACTTTGATTGTTACTGTGATTATGCAGAACTGCGTTTCAAAATTCGCGAATTTGCGATTCTCTGAAACAAGCGTTCCAAGTACGTCTAAACATGTTCACCTGTCAGGTTTATTAGTATTTCAATTCATTCTCGGGCGTTACCTTTGTCAGTTTATGTTCGGCTACTGTCAGTTTATGTGGGATGAGGAGAAAAAGACTTGTGTAGAGTAGATTCAGTAGATTGTAGAGTACCCGAGAAGGCAATACTCGGTGTCAGCACTTCGTATGGCCCCACCTGCCGTCGCTCGGGCTTTTACGAGCGGACAAACACGTCGGTAAAAACTTATATCAACAGGATTCCATGTCGAATACTACAATGAAAGAAAATGCTAACGGATGTTTGTACCTAGTTTTTATGTATTACACGTTTTTGCTTACATGCCAGTTCGGTTTAAGGACAATGAAAATACACGTGAACCGACTCTGTTTAATTAAGCTTGGGAAATTAAAGAGGGAATTCTGACACAATAATTCTGTTATAAAACGTAATGAGAAGATTCCTATTCTCTCTTTAAGATTCTTTCTTGACTTTCGAATATTTCAATTTAAAGTAGTTTAATGAAAGCTTTTTATTGTTTCACTAGCTGACCCGGTGAACTTCGTACCGCCTCAGAATCTATAACTGTTGTGTTAACTTATTAGCTGAATTAAATTAAGTTTTTTTTATTAAATTAAAAATTACACAATGAAGCAATTATCGATGCGCAACTGTAGGTGTTTTTTATCAGAGGTAGCGGTGTGTACGGATTTATAATTTTTCTTACTTTTGCACTTACTTCAGGGAATTGCGTTTCATTTTCTTTATACGTGTTAGGTGTGAGAGAGATATATTATAATTATTGTATTTTTCCTTTGGAGGGGTGCAGACTAACATACGTTCACCGTTTGTCCCATGACATGTAGTGTGTAAAAAAAGGGGCAGCATTATATGTATATGTTTAAGAACAAAAGCAAAACAATCAGCGCATTGACATTTGGTGTTTTTGAATTTTTGGAATTCACTCACTACTCAATATTATACTTATCACAATATTGCTGCAGCTCTTTCAAAATATGAGAATTCGTTCCATGCAAAATGTATGAGGAAAAGAATTTTCTGCATAATTTATTTTTTCGTGAATTTTTCCGATGTTTTTATAGCTTTTCTGCTATTCGGGGTGGAGACAAATCCAATAAATCAAAGATCATAAAAATTCTGCAGTCCAGCCGTTCTCGAGTTATAAATGGTGTAACTAACCCGACTTTGTTTTATATACGATAACTGATTAGGACGGTACTACAGATAAAATATTCACAAAACGATTATGAGTATTAGAAGACGTAATAAGTAGTTTTCTATTCTTTTATGTTGGAATGGTCTCTCCAATATTCACGTTTTTAAGCTCTAATGAAAGCTCCGCTTTGTAAGAATTTCTTAGCTGATTAGGACGATACTGCGGGTTCCTTACTTCATGGCTTTGATCCCGTGAACTTGCCAGCTTTGTGCATTAATGTGCTTCGGTTCAATAAATTGAATAATTATCCAATTACTTGGTTAATTTATAGCCTTTAACTAGATAAGTATGTTCGGTCGAGTACGTCAAAGGTCATTTATTCCATTAGCATTATCGTACATTCACTAATTCATCTTCACTAGAATATTACCTACCCGTAATTCTACTGGCTTTCAAATTAACCTTTTGAGTTATTCTTAGTTCACTTTTTTTACATTAGCTCCATACAGGAGGCCCTGAAGAAAATGATTTCCATCTGGGCCTATGTCATCTTAGGAGATGCTGTGTGGGGTATCTTTTTATGTAAGGGAAGAATATGAAGTTCTGGGAGAAAAAAGGTATGAGGGGTGGTTTGGAATCTGGGGGTCAGTGTGTCCGGGAGTGACGGACATATGAATCCATCCCTCCATCTGCAGTGCAAGGCGAGCGATGGATCGAGAGAGTCCGGCTGGGAAAGTCAAAGGGCCTCCCTCAACCCGTCTCTATCTCGCTACACAGCAGGTGGGCAAACGCATCCGCCACCAAGACCTGGAAAAACCCGCGCACCCCTGCTAAGTGACCTATTGCAGAGGTGTTGGTTTTCCAATAAATGTTTCTCAGGGCGGCGGTACCCATACTCGCCTCCCAATGATTTAAATTATTTATTTTTCTTGCTTCCAAAATATCAATAGTATTTTCATTGCTTTGTAAAAGTGTCACATTAATAACATTGAAAGTATAATGATAATCGACTGATATTACTGTTTTAAGCAGTGCTTCGGAAAGATTTAAAAAATCATTTTATGAAGGGGTCGTACTTGTCATCATTCATTCCGATACATTGTTACGCATTATACATGCAGATTTTATTACATCTCATATTTATTCAAATATTATTTTAAAACTTCCGTGAATTTACTTTCATAGAGGACAAAATTATGAAAATATCTAGTTTATTTAAGTAGCCTTCTAAATTTTTCTTATCCCCTAGACCACAATAATAAAATTTAAATATAACTTGATATTAAGCATTGGGGACCTACTTCGTCATTAAATAATCTCTTAAACTTCCTCGTCTAGCTATTAAAAGCTGAAAATAATAATATTCGTAGCGTGTCGAACGACGGCGACGGGAAAGATTGACACGGGCGAGGAAAGATGCTCCAAGAAAAAATACATTCAGAGTTAGCGGAGCGCTTCCACTCTGCCGGAAGGAAACTTCACATTTCTTTTATTTCATCTCCCAGGGATAGGGCACGAGCAGACGAGCAGCTCGAGCTACAAGTACTAGCAACTACTATAATACAAGTATATACCAGGGGACTAGAATACCAGTACCACCTACTACTTCTGCGCTCCTGCTACCAGGATATTTTAGTATCTAATTACTGAGAGCGGCTTGCCGCAGTATGTAAAGATTCTCCTTCAGACAGGTTTGTTTATTTAACAATGTTCCTAATAACAACTGAAGAGTTGGCAATAAGAGGATTAAGCATTAAAAAAATAGGAATAATTACATTATTATTTTTTTTATTTATTTATTAACGCCCTTTTTGAATAGTAAAAATCATACACTATTTATTATACATAACTTCCTCGGTAACAACAGTAATTATTGAAGATGTGCACTGGCCACTGAGTTGTTATAATTATTTCCTTTCATTAGTATTCTTTGCAGTGAGGAATACATATGGAAGTTAGTCGCAGAATTACTGCATAGAAATAAATCCCGACGAAGCATTACGTAGGGAAATCCGAAAGCTTATCAATGCAAGCAATTTTTTACTTTCAACTACATCGTTTTTCGCTTTTTGTTGGGTTGTTATGTCGTGTTACGCTACCTCTTTCTTTAGCAAACGTTTCGGACAGCGTTGCAGTGTACATCATCAGGGCAGATCCGGCAGATGTTGGCATAACACCCCAAAAACAAATAACGAAAACCCTTTTGGTCTAAAAATCTAAAAAACGTATCTATCAACTACATCGTTTAAAATTTCACATGGAATACCAAATCATTGAAAATCCTTCTGTATAAAAATTTAAGCAAATTCATATCGTTAAAAAAAGTTTTAGGACGGGTTGACAATTTTTTTTAACAATTTATCATTTTTTTATTTGTTAAAGTTCATGTTCTGTGTAAGTTCTATTCAAGTTCTGTTATTATATCTTTATAGGCCAGTTGCTTCAGTGAACGGAAATAATCTCAGAACTTGAATAAAATTTTCGCAGAACGTGAAAATTAACTCAAAAAATTTGAAGAATTGTTTTAATTTTTTTAAACAACCCATTTAATAATGTTGTTTTCTATTTTCATCAAATCTACTTTAATTGGATTTAATCTATCAAATGTTTCGTGTATTTGTTTTATTTTATTATGGTCACATAATATCAGACACCTGGTTTGGTATAATGGACCAATTAACATTTCACGATGAAAATTAATTTTGTACATTAAATCGTAATGGTAAGATTTCTCGCCTACGCAAACTGACCGAAGTCGTGGGCCCGAGATGTTATTTGTAGGAACATGTTGATACGTGTAAAAATTCAAGCTGCGTCCATCGCTTTAAGAGTAAAGTTTCATTATGTCTTAATTCTCAGGATTTATTTCGCAAATGAAAAATTATTTACCCACCTTATCCCTGTTAAATCCCCAATGACAAATCATGTTTTTAAAACGTAAAGACTAATCATTTGTCAATATGACTAACACTACTATCAACCTTCAAAATATACATTTTTTGTTAAAATGCCTACTATGTTATTTTATAAAACAAAGGAAAAGGAAATGCTCTTTGTTTTAGGGATCAGAATTAATGGTTACGTAACAGCTATTTTTTTCTCTATTTTTATAAGTTACCTAATTATTTTATAAAATATGAAAATTATGAATATTTTGTACAATTATTGGCACATGTATATAGCTTATGTCCTCTGTAGACTGGACTAAATAAAACTAAAAACTGTGTGTCATAGGGGGCTAGCGTGGGTAGTAAGTGGGTTTGAAAGGGAGATATGTAAATACGAATGTTAGAGGGAGCGCGCTAATGTTGAAAAATGATTGTAATTAAGCAAAAAAATGTGAAAATATTTAATAAAACACGGCTCGTTTAAAATAGAGCAAAAATCTCTTGACAAATGTATAAAGAAGCATTTAAACATACATACACTGTGATTTTTTTCAATCCTTTAACGTGTTAAATAACAGAAATAAATGTTTTTATTTTTATTTTAAACTTTATGAGTAAAAACTCAAATTATAATATTTAATTAAATGACGACAATATTAACGAAACTCAATCAAAATCTGAAGACAGAAAAATCAGAAAAAGATATTGGTTCCACTGGGACTGATTTTTCTGTCTTCAGATTTTGATTGAGTTTCGCTAATATTGTCTTCATTTAATTAAAAAAAAAAAGAAAAAAAGTGATTTTAATCATTTTCAGAGCATACTTTGCATTTTTTTCTATCGAGGGAATTTCATATAATTACCACATCGGCTCGGCAATGTACAGATATTATCTTAAATTAAAAAATAACTTTTTTTTTAAGAACTTAAAAACTTAAAGTGTTTATGGGAATTGTGTTATAAATTGGTAAAAATTCAGAATGTGGGTCTTAAAGCGATTGACATATACTTTTTTTTTTACATGAATACCGCACAAGAGTCCCAACTGCTCCCATTTGGAGCCAGTGGGACTATGGCATCCCCAATTGAGGTATGGTGTGAGGCTTAAGGTAGTGGGGAGGGGAAGGACATAGGGAGGAGGAAGGTGGGGAATTACCTGGCTATTCAGATCTGGTCACCAAACACGGCTAAAGCCATTTCAAGCAACGTTTCAATTCTGAATGGTGGTCTTACACCAGGGCGATACTGAGAGGATCTTCCACTCTGGAACGTGCCGCAAATTTACTATGTATTATTTTAAATGAATAAATTGTGAAATAACACAAGCTTATCAAATAAAATTTATTTGCCACGACGGGATTTGATCCCGCGACCTTCGGAATGCGAGTCAAGAGCCTAACCGCTGGACTACGCCGGTAGTCAAACTGTCAACTGAAAATATGTGTTAGTGGTAACGACTGATTAGTTTTCTATGGTTAAAATGGCTGTGGTTGCGAAATAAAATCATCAATACTCGCTTTATTTTTTCACTTACTTACCGCTAAGGCGTTCTTTATTTTGTGTTACTAAATATCTCTCAAAATCTCGCGGAAATTTTGCGGAAGCTTGAACCGAGAATGTAAATGATTCACAATAATATAAATATTAATTCTTGAAAACCATTACGCTTTCATCCTTTTATTTGGTCGAGTAAGCTAAAACGCCAGAGAATGAATCCCCCGTAAGTTAATTTCTTGCTCATTTACTGAAAGCAAAAACAAAAAGTATTCGTGGCTCGAGCCCGCTTTTTAATTCTATTCATGAAGTCTAATTTAGTTCCACAACATAACTATTACGAAGTGGAACTAATCTCAGTTTTTACAAAGTAATGCGTGCGTAACGCCCATCATTCTTCATTGAATTGTTTTATGAGACAATCTACAGTTTTTAATGGATTTGATATGGCGTCTCTTTTAGCCTTGTCAATTATTTTTTCAATTCAAATCTAAAGGAAGGTGCTTTGGCATTCTTTTCTAAAGTTGGCACTTTTTTGTATGGGAAGCCATCAAAAGCTATTTTATCTGTCTGTAACTCTGTTTCAATGATTTTCAAGAATTTGCTTTGAATTTCAGTGTCATTTTCAAAATTGTGAGAAAAAATCAGACAAGCGATAGTGTTAGTAGATATCGGTATATAACATAAGTATTCGTGTAAATATTCAACGTACATTTTTAAGGTTCATTAATTTTAAACTCTCCATACCCATTGAACAAATTAATTATATTAACTTAATGAAAATACTTAATTTAACTGACTTATCATGTAGAAGAACAAAGAGCGATCTGGTTCTTTTATTCAAATTAGTTAATGGATCACTTGACGCACCTGACTTAACAAAACTAATAACATTCAGAGAACCAAATCGTGACACGAGACTTCCAGAGATGTTCTTTGTTTATCCGTCTAAAACTAACTATTTCATTAACTCCCCAATCCAAAGACTATATTGGTTTGGAATTTAATTCAGTTTCGTTTATATTTTCACTTATTCCTTACCTAAATTTATATCAGAAATTTCTAAAATTCTGATGTGAATAATTTCTTTTAAATTTTGCTTCCTTTCTATTGGTGTGAAGGAAGAGAAATAATACTACAAAATAATTGGTATTTTATTGTTTCTATTTCTATTATTACTTTGTTACACGATTGACGTAAATTCTCCAAGGGCGTAAATACTCCTGACTGGGGTGGTTCACAGAAACCAGCTTTGTTGGTAAATTGAATAAGATGGTAATCATTCGGATAAATCGGTTTTTTGAATATTGATACCAATAAGTATTATTAAATCGTAGATCTGTGGGTTGGTAATAAAATACGTTTACTTTGGAAATAAGAAAACGGCCAATAATTTTTTATGTATTTATACAAAAATGCAACACCAATTTTAATTCTACAAATAGCTAAGTCTAGTTGCTTCATTGAAACAACGAAAAAACACTTGTGGAAAAACACGAGAGTTACCTAATAATTATAGAATTAATCGATAGCGTTGTTTGGTGTTTTGGAGACACCCACAAAAAACATATTCAAATATTTTGACGATTCCAATGTGTTACGACTTTTCTGTTGTAGCATTCATAGACGAGGAAATAAAACTTACGCTTTTAAAGTGTAACTCAAAAACGCTGAAAAAAAAAGTTACCAGGTTGTAGTAATAATCCCATGCTATCATCAGGTATTTTAATTATCTTTTAAAAATTGGAATTATAATGTCCCTTCGGGTCTGAGCTAGTTTAACATAAAATCGAAGCAGGAATGTTGTAAACGTAAAAAAAACTGGATCTGTATGAAATCGCTTTGAACACCTTAACAGTTCTTGGGTGTTCTGAATTTGGCATCGAATTGAGTTGAATGTTTTTATTTGCCAATCTTGACTTATTGTGTTCACGCCTTACACGTATAATTGAGTAATAAAACATACGAATAAATCACTACCAATAAACACACACGATTACCTTCTTAAGTTTTTTGTATTTTACAATAATAAGTTTATAACACTTGAAACATAAAGTTTTTATTAACGTGGACATAAATGGAATCGTACGCTGTTTTATGTGGCCAGTAAAACTGCGATTAGGTAAGATTTGTAAAGTCTAATAGATATTTTGTACCCACGTCTGGGGTCGTTTGTATTCCATCATCTTCTCATCTGAGTGCCCGTTCACTTAACTTGGTCCATTTAGTATCTTGCAGCCGCTATTAACCCTTTCATGGTCACAACACATTATTTATACTCCGAATAGCGATCCTTTGAAAATGTTACACTTTCGAATACCGTCACGAAAAGTTACGAGTGTTATGAAAATAAAAACATTTGAATGTTTTGTATACCGTCGTTGTTGTGAAAAATTACCTCTAGGGTGGTGTACAAATGTATAACATATTTCTACAATGAAACTATTAAAACAACGCAAGGCTAACAGATTGCTTCCACCGGTTCGTCAACAATGAAAAGCTAACAGATTGCATTCACCGGTTCGTCAACAACGTAAGGCTAACAAATTGAATTAGCCGGTTCGTCAACAACGTAAGGCTAACATATTGCATCCACCGGTTCGTCAACAACGTAAGGCTAACAGCTTGCATTCACCGGTTCGTCAACAACGTAAGGCTAACAAATATAATTAGCCGGTTCGTCAACAACGTAAGGCTAACAAATTCAATTAGCCGGTTCGTGAAACTTGTTATTGAAAATGCTATTATATAATCTGGTAAATATTTTATAAATAATATATAATATTTTCTTTAATTAACGTATCTGGGAAAGCAAAAGCAAAATTTTATTATCGACGGTACAATAGTACAAGGATTTGATTAGAACACTTATCTTCCTAATTGTGATTGGTCCCTCCCCCATATGAGACACATTGAGGTGTAAGGCTTCGAATGATGTTAATCCATATGTCCCGCAGCATTCAACGTTATTAGCTTTCGTAGTTATATAAAATAAAAGATAATATATATTGCCAGAATCTAATTAGGTATAATTTACCCATCGGATATCACTATAAAACTTTGTATAGACGTGTGGATTGTTTAATCACTCAACCGAGCGCTGAAGCTTTTTTCTTGCTACGAGTGACAGGGTTGTCTGCTAGACAATTTCTATATTAGTTCACACGATGTTTACTTTTTATCATGGACTGTTGAATGAAAATTATTAATCACCCCTTCAAATAAGCCGTTAAGTGAATACGGCTTATCCCTGTCTACCAGAATCAGATATATGTATACTTGAAACGTTAATTTTCACTACTTCAAAATCGCAAATTTGCTTTGTGGCGTCATTTTAATTAAATGAAAACAAATCACTTTGTATACACCACTTATCTAAACAAGAGGTGTATACGAAGCGATTTGTTTTCATTTAATTAGTTTTGTAAATCAATTCTTGTGAACTGTTTATCATCAGATGTGATTTGAGGATAACATACCCGGCAAACGTAGAGTTATCCATCTCTGAGATTTTTAACTGGAGAGAGCTGGCACAAAACCGTGAAGAGTGGTGGAAGACTCTTGAGGAGGCCAAGACCCACCAGGGGTTGTAGAGCCAAGAGTGATGATGATGATGATTTGAGATTTGCAGGACCAAAAGTATTTTCATGATTTTTTTTGGGGTATTATGCCTTGTTGCTTTACCTCCTTTTATACAAACGTTTCGGCGTCTCCGCTGTTTCGAATGTGACTAGGTTTATGTAGGCCAGACAGAATGGACCACCTCCAAAAGGCATGCAAACTCGACCATCCCGACAAATCGTCAATTGTTGAGCATTTTATTGAAAACAGTCATTACTTTGGAATTGTTCCTGAATTCCGGGGAAGACCTAAATCCAATCAATTGAAATAAATCAAATTCCCATTCATTTTAGTAAAGAGGTAGGGATTTAGCTCAACAGTTCTTGACATCCGGTAATTTTCGGCTACACCAAAACTAAACGCAGAAAACCATTTTGATTTGTACCGTAATACCATTATAATTTTTATGTTCAGTTTATTCCTAGCAACACTATTCGTACGTCACGCCTGGCCTCTTTTCACTAGACTTATACAACAGGGCGAAAACCTTCATTACAACTTTCGTTAAAAGATTATTGTAATCTTAAAGGTTTTGTAATGAATAGAATGTTAAACTTATAAAAAAAATCAAAATAACACATAAACATGAAAAATGTCTGTTTTATTCAATCGTGAAAATAATTTAATTAACCCCCTTCAGGGTAATTTGTCCACTTTTATATTCAAACACCACGTTTTATATTCAAATCTAAGAAGTAAATTTTATAAGACCAAAATTTAGGATAGAACTATTTGTCTAATAAAATATTTATGTGTTCATATTTTTTTTCGTTATCACTAATTTGAGTTAGAAAAAACGTACCTAAAGTTATTTTGAAAGCATTTAATATCCCCTTTAAAAACAGTGTTTAGTTAGGTATTTGAATGTAATACTTTAAAACAAAAAGTACACTCAAAAAACGTTTTTAAAATCTCTTATTACCTTGTAAAGAATCAGACGGCGAAGGGTTTAGTGCTCATCCAGTGACCAAAATAAACGCAAAAGTAGGTACCTTCCTAAGTCGTGTTATTTTTGTGCCCAACACTTGGTTTTCTTCTCCTCCGTTAAGTCGTAAGCCCTCGTGACATGGTATTTTATGTTAGACTTCATGGTACACTGAGGAGCTGAAACCGTTATATAAGCTTAGCTCAAGTTGCTCCTCTGCAATTTATTATGAAACCACGGTTCATTTGAAGTGATCCAGAGTTATTTCTTGCTAAATCCTTGATTTTAGAGGTTTTCACCATCTTAGAAGCTTTTATCATAGATAATGAAACTTAATGATGAACCATCTGTGTCATTTCATAAAAGAATAATGTAGTTTTTAAAGTGATAACTTCTTCAGCGCCGTTGTGATTTGAATTCGATGAAACAAAAAAGAGCGACACTAAGAGGAGACAAACACATACATCTTTATGATTTAGCCGGCGAATAATTGATCTCCTCTTTGTGCGGTGCTTTTTAGACTCCCCACTCTTGTCTACTTAATTTTCTGAAGGTTTCGCTTAGGTATACCGCGTTTGAACTGCACACTTGTAATTTTATTAAAAGATATTAAGTAACAAAATATACAATTAAGAGTTCTTATAATCTTTTTTTTTTTTTACTTTGGAGGCTCTCCATATGGGAGGCTCTGAGGGGAAAAAATCCCTCAGGGACTATGTCATATTTAGTGATGCTGTGTGGAAGGTCTTTTTAGGGAAAGGAAGTTCTGGGAGGGAAAAGGGTATAAGAGGTGGGTAGGAATTAGAGGGTTAATGGTACGGACGTATAAATCTCCCTCCCATTGCGAGAGAGTCCTGTTGGAGCGGTCTAGGTTAGATCTTTCCTCAACCAACCTCTCCCGATCTGGCTCGTCACGCGGTAGATGGACAAACGCAATGACCGCCAAAACATAGACAAACCTAATCCCATGAACCTGGGCACCCTTGCTAAATCACCAAACGTAACGAAACACTTGGGGTGACCTATAGCAGGGGCGTTGGATAACCAATAAATAGTTCCCGAGGCGGCGGTACCCATACCCGCCTCCCAAGTTGTAGGTATTTTGTTATTACCTTACATCAAAATACATATTAATTCACCTTTATTTATGTGAGAAAAACCTCTTCCCTGACAAAACATTTACACTTTTATTGTGTAGTGTACTGAATTCATGTTAAAATAATATATGATTCGGTCGTTTTGCGTTCAGCGTTTTGCATAGAAGTAAAATTCTAAAATGCGAAATTGTTTTTCCATCGTATCCAGTAGAACATTGTGCAATTTAGCTTTTGTTCGAGAGCCGAAAAAAGGTTGATCTGTTTTCGACATCGGTGCGACAAGGACAAGGGTCAATATAAAATGGGATTTGCTGTCGCCTTGTTCTATTCTGGACCCTTATTTTAAGGTTTCGCAATCATCTTCTCGTAACTCTTGTGCAATCTAAATCATAAAGTAAAAATCTGTTTATTTGACTGAATCAGAAAAAGCTCTAGAACTGTGGATGCTCTTAACTTTTACGCAGCGTTTTCTTTCTGAAATTTCATAAAGTCAGTGCAAATATTTACAGCTCGGATTTCGTCATTTCCATACACTATGCTTTTTATTAGGTTTCCATAGTTTATTTTTCTTATGTCGAGAAATTCAAAAAACTTTGACGAAGAAAGATTTCGTCAAAAGAAATAAAACAAATTAAATAAAACAGTTCGAACATAATGATATGATTTCATCAGAAAAAATATAACATTATTGTTAGATAATTTTCCTAAGAATTATATTTTAACTGATAACTTCGAATATAGTTAAAATTCATACCCAGATAATATTTTGTATTACATTACTTAATTTATAGTCTGTGAAAGATGAAAGGAAAAAAACGAGGAAAGTTGTGTGTTCTTTAGTTGACAGGGAAAAGGTACGGTTTCCGGTAAGATCTGATGATTCATCGCTTAGGTTGATCTTAAACACCCAAAAAGTATACCTCAAGATACTCTCAACGCCATTTCCTGTTTAAATGGTTCTCCGAATACGTATTTCCGCAAATACACGGCAGAAATAGGATAAAAAATAAGACATAGGTACCTGACTTTTTTCGTAAAGTATACAAAACCTACTTTGGTCTGTTATTTTAGAACATGTATATATTTTTTCCTATTCAATTAACGTCGCAGAGTATTTGTACGATTTACGTTTATTTTGAAGTCGTACATTATCAGAAAGGAAAATTTTGAAAAAAAATTATATGAAAGGATAATTTTGAGGCATATCTTCGGACCGGTTTAAGAAAATGGATTTTGGCGCAGACGTTACAACAATGAGCTATATACTCTGAATAAGAAGCTAAACGTCAAATTTATAAAACTGGGAAGACTTCGGTGGCTGGGTCATGTAGAGAGAATGACCGAGCATCAAGCACCAAAGTCCCCGCTGAACTCAATGCCGATAGGGTGAAGGAGCCTGGGAAGACAGAGATTAAGATGGAACGACAACGTCCTCAAAGATACATCTACCTTGGAACATCTAAACTGGAGAGAGCTGGCACAAAACCGAGATGAGTGGAGGAAGACTCTTGAGGAGGCCGAAACCCACCAGGGGTTGTAGAGCCAAGAGTGATGATGACATTATCAGAACGAATCATTTATAAAAAAAACATTTAAATTTCTTATTTTTACGAATAGTGGTGAAGGGAAATGAAAAGAATGGATTGCTTATGTAGCGTTATGGTTTATGCATTTGAATTAGATTCAGAAGGGAACAGACGGGGACAGAACAGAACAGTGGGGAAGTACCTGGTTATTCAGATATGGTAACCAAACACGGCTAAAGCCATTTCATGCAGCTTTTCTCATCTGAATGGTAGTCTTACACCAGGGCGATACTGAGAGTATCTTCCACTTTGGAACGTGCTGCAAATATACCTTATATTTTTATAAATGAATAAATAGTGAAATACCTAACACAAATCAATTAAATAAAATTTACTTACGCACGCCGGGTTTTGAACACGCGTCCTCCTGGTCGCTAGTCGATAGCCTTACTCCTCGACCACGGAGGCCGTCAAAAAAAAATGAGCGGCTAAAATAGCGTTAATATAGTTTAAAAAGTTAATTGTTTTAATTTTATTTAAAATGATGCAAAAAAGTCAATTTACAGTTGTAGAAATAGTTATTGTTTTCATTTAAGAGGGAATAACCAGACAAAACCGGAAATATATGTCATTTTCAAATAAAATTTTAGCCGTATTGACTTTTTTCCACAAAAAAGTATAAATTAATTTCGAAAGAATGTTCTTTATGTGGTAAAGTTATGTTTTAAATTATGAGAAAATGTGTTTATTTTTAGCATAAATAAGGTCGTTTGCAGATTTGTTAAATTTTCAAACAAAATTTTGTATTATACAACTCACATTTCAAATCATAAGTAAAATAAATCAATAAATTATCTTGTGATCCAAACATTATTACAAAAAGTACACAATTTTAATAGTTTTATCATCACGCTTTTCAGCATTTATGAATGTAGGCATAAATTAAAGCAAACTTCGAATGAAATAAAATCGATATTCAGTTATAATTTTAAAATGCTGGTACGGAGAATAATTAATCTTTTTCTTTGGAACCGCCCTGTACGATCGTATAAACGTCTTTCGATGAAATTTGGAATTTCGGCCGCTGGCTGGTTAAAGGCCCTTAAGGTGATTGATGTTTATAATAATTTCATATAATAAAGGGACCACTAGTCATGTAACTAGGCAGTTTTAATACGACTATATAAATTTACGAACTTTAAATAAATGTTTTTATGGCGGTCATTAGGAATATTAATAAATAATGTGTTCATTTTAAAGGTGTAAGTTATTACCCTCTAGCTCTATCTAATAATAATTTAACGATGTTTTACTAGCGTTTATAAACTTGCAGAGTTTACTATCTACTATTAATGAAAATATTGTTTTGTTGTATGCCTCGTTCCTTTGTACGGAGCAAGCTAACTTCAGCACAGGTAACAAATTCTCTATGGTATTTATATTATCCTTAGTCGACCGAGCAAAGTTATTTCATCACACCTTTGAATTTATTGATTGTATGGGCACTAACCATTTGAAAATGGTAGTGCCTTCCTCTGGTAGGATAATCAGTGATCAATAATTCACAGTGATAAATTTAAGATCTACCCCGAGACTAAGTAAAATGCGTGAAACCCATAGACATTCAAATTAATAGTCAAGCCGATCAGGAAAAGGGGAACAAATCGAGTTATTGAAATGCATATTCGAACCCTCCTGGTGCCAAAAATGTCGTCACGTGATTTGCCTCCAACTCGTCGAAATGATTCAGATTTCATGGTTGGGCAAGTCTATTAATTTGGATATCTACATATGGTAAAATCGTTATCATCAAACAATTCCATGACAACTCGGAATCATGCAATTTCAAAACCTCTTTGAAAGTCATTAAAAGTTATAGAGAAAATTAAATTTAGCCCTTAACCTAACCTAATGTTACCTATTTTATTTTTATTTGAATTGTAGAATGTCATCAGTGCGGCACAGATATTATAATCCTGTCTTGAACGACGAGGAAACATGCTGAAGGTTTTACAATTCATTTGTTTTCTGAGTGATACATTCCATGGAAATTAAAAAAAAAAACCTCTGGGTCCTTAGCCAAGGAGTTAACTCTTTTGCTCCTAAGGTCTCATCGTCTTTTACCGACTAGTTAGTGGTAATATTTCAGAATTGTAATATTGTAATACGGCAATGATTCTAGGCTCGCCCTATATAAATAACTAGCTGGGTTACCCGGCTTCGCTCAGGAAGACATTTGAGAGTGTTATGGAATGTTTCACAATGATGATCCCGATTTCCTATTCACGAACATTCCACGACATACACCGCCACCCCTTCCAGAACTTTTTAGAGTTCTATAGAACCTTCTTGAACTTTCCGAAATTTCAAGAGGGCGAAACTTCCAGCCCTTATATCTTCAAAAGCATGCCCTTTAGGTAAAAACGGGTACATTTTTTTCCCGAGAGGGGACAGAGATCTACCACACCTTATAACTCCCTTGATCGTACCGGGACTCGTTTCTGAGTTTTTGCGGTCCGCGCCTTTTTTTGGATTTTCTTTTATAATATATAGCTGTTTCCCGGCATGCGTTGCAATGCCATATTCAAATAAATAAAATATTACTCCTTGCATGTCCTTTCCCGTGCGTTCCCCTCCAGCGTTCCACTTCCACCTTCCCCGCCACCGCTCTCCCGCTCCCCCGTCCCGCCAACCCCCCTGGCACTTCATTTCTTGACTCCTCTTCCGCCCGGCCCGTAGCCGAAACTTTTTTCTAATACTAACATTATTAAACTCGTGATATAGAAAAATTGAAAAAGTTAAATAAAGGTATTGAAGCTGTCTTGAATGTGAAGTAATTTATTTTGATAGGGATTAACACCAAGATACAAATAAAGAGCCTTTTCAAGCGGCGACATATTAATTAATTTTTTTAAATAAAAGAATACTTATTGTGGCATAACCATAATAGTTAGACATATGCTGTCGCGACCTTTTTTGTAAATAATGATGTGTTCTACAAAGTCGTAGTACATTATTTTATTCTATCATCGATAGTTTTCGCAGCGCACGCGATGTAAAGAATATTTTAGGCAATTTTTTTACACCTTGGGTTGCATTATTGGAGTTTTAGTAAGGATCCCTAATTTTTTTGAAAATATAATATAGCCTATGTCACTCGGGGATAGTGTAGATTCCCAACAGCGAAAGAATTTTTCAAATTGGTTCAGTAGTTTCGGAGCCTATTCGATGCAAACAAACAAACAAATCTTACCTCTTTATATAGTGTAGTAGAAGTAGAAGTAAATATATATACACTAGTGGACTTAAGTATGGACACTTTTCGAGATTTCTTGTATCTTGTCGTTTGCCTTATAAAAAAATGACTTATTTTGTTACGGAACCCTTCTAAGTTTTTTTTTCGTGTTCCTTGTGCTATTGTTGATTAAAAAACATACCATACGATATGCCATATGGTGATTCAAAATTCCTATCACTCTTTATGAGAAATGGGAGCAAACACCTTTAAAACAACCAATTTTTGAGAATAACCTTTTTGAGTTTTGGCAACTCTACAATGTCTTGTGTTCTATCTTAACCAACCAAAAAGTGCAGAGGATCGTTGTGGGCTCCAATCAGAACACTTTAAGATGCAAGACGAATAAGTTCTACACCCGTGTTAGTCAGTCATCCATTGAAGAAAAGTTATATATATATTTTTAATAAATATTATTAAAATGGCTCCTTAGGTGCCAAAACGTGTCGATTGGTCACCCAAAGAGAAGCAGATGTGTTGCACTTTGTGTAGAAGGCTACACATTCAAAGAAATTGCAAAAATATAGGGTGGAGGAGCTACCAAGTCTAGAGTAAGAAAGGTTTGCCAACGCTGCAAGGAGACTAAAACTACAAAAACAGACCGAAAATCATCCAAAACCCAAAGGTTATGCCGCAAAATGAAAGAAGCATATGTTGCCTTACCCTGCAGAACCATCGTCAAACATCCAAAGATATTAACAAGGTCATTAAAGCTGCTGGACTCGATATTACAGATAAAACATTTAGGAAGAAATTAGGCAAGAATAATAAAAGTCTAACCATAACATGAAACAGAGGTATAAACAACTGAAATGGGCTGTAACACATAAGGAATGGACTTCAGAAGACTGGGAAAAGGTGATATGGAGTGATGAGAACAAATTTTTCACTTTTGAAAGTGATGGAATCAGATTTGTTCGTTGCCATCAAGTTGAAGATTTGATACCAGAATGCACTACTGCGACAATGAAACTTCCTCTGAGTGTCATGGTGCGGGCTTGCATGATAAGAGACAGTTTTGGATGTCCGGAAGTGGTAGAAGGCACAATTAAGGCTAAAAGACATCAATATGTGATTCTGGAGCCAAAATTATTGCCCAGCACAATGATTTGTTCGAGTGTAACCGTGGTAAATGTAATTTCCAGCAGCATGGACCCCCATGCCACATAGCAAAACGAACATGAAATGGTTACAGAACCACCATATTGTTGTTCTACCTTGGCCAGGGAACCACCTGGACTCGAATCCTATTGAAAATCTCTGGTCTAGATTGAAAATACTGGTTTCTCGTCACAGACCCAGAAATAAAAGAGAAATAACTCAAGTGATTATTCAAGCATGGTTCCATGTCATCAAACCTGAAAACTTTTGACGTTTGGTGGACTCCATGTGTAGAAGAATTGAGGAAGTTATTAAACTTAAAAGATTTCCAAGGAAATAGTAACATTGAAATGTTAATTTGAAATATTATGCAAAATCTTCGTAATTAATAAATAATTTGTGTTTTGCCATGGCGTTGTTTTATTCAGCATTTTTATTATTTTTCTAAACAAAACTTTCAAATCTATTCAAAATATAAAAGTTTAATATGTGGTTAAATTAATTAGCTAACAAAATTACTGTTCAACATCAACGTGATTTAAAAAAGAGCGAATGAACATCAAATACAAGAAATTTATAAAAAGTGTCCATACATAAGTCCACTAGTGTACCTACCTAATACCATCGTTATTACGAGAAAACTCATTTTATTGAGCAACTCGATCTATTCAGTATTAATGGGACATGATCGGCATGTTTGCAATAAATTAGTGCATTTTATAACAATCCATTAAATCATAGATTCTCAACCTTTTTTTGCCCACCGCCCACTTTGAGAATATTAATTTTTCTAACGCCCCCCAACTCGTGAATCTGAAACAGCAATTGTCGTCACGATTATATTTACCACAACGGTGGTGGAGGGAGTGGAGGGGTGGGGGGGGAAGGGGGGTATATATATAAAATAAATTTCAAGATATATGACAATTTCAAAAAAATTGAAAGACATTGCTAGAGTCATCCGTTTTTCTCGCTTTTTGCTGTTCGCTGTCGATCTAAAATTATTTCTTCTAATAATGGGATGGGGCCAAATGAGATATAATAATAATATTTTTTTAATTAATTTCTTACACCATTACAAATTTGAATTTATTATACATAAGAAATAAGGCAAGAAATATGTCAATTTCAAAAAAAAAATCAGGCGGTGGTGAAGATTTCGTCAATGTGGAGAGACTCTTTCAAGAATCAAAAGAATTTGCCTTTTGAATCTCTCCTCACTGACGCCAAATATATCAATCTCGGAGGAGATTTGATTCAGAAGCAAAATACTCCTCCCTACCGGGAGAACCATTGGCAATTTATTCCTATAGGCAGGAAGATAGAATAATCTATGATGACGCTGTCTAAGTTAGTCATCTGGAACATAGAGACACACGCGCTCCAAAATGGCTGAGTTCTTAATATAGCCTCGCAACAGTCTAAATAAGTGGGTGGCGGCATACCCCTCTCTTCTGAGCTGCAGGGAGTGAAGTCCCAGCATGCCCAGAAGAAAGTTCGTCAGGTAGAGCCATATATAGTGGTCGTACTCCCTCATGTAGAGAAATCTCAGAAACTTTTTTGAACCCTTTCAAACATAAGGGATCATCCCACCTTATGAGGATTCTAGATAAGCGAACCACTCTCCAGCCTATTGCGGACCAGGGAGAAGTATAAAATCTTCAGAGCACGGGTATCGCGAAAAACTCTGACGGTTATATGAGGACGAAATGTCAGCTTACTTTCATACGTAATCACAAGATCCTTTATATTTGAAACTCGTTTGAGATTATGACCGAGCATGGTATACCTGTGTAAGGTGAGACTGGTATGCTCTGGTAAAAGTCAGAACTACGCATTTCAAGACATTGAAATGAAGCTGGTTTCGTTGACTCCATTCTGAAATATTATCAACATCAGCTTGACGGCGCTGGCAGTCCTCAATATTTCTTATAAGAAGAAATAATTTTAGATCGTCAGCGAACAGCAAAAAGCGAGAAAAACGGAGGACTCCAGCAATGTCATTAATGAAAATAGAAAAGAAGAGAGGCCCTAGGATCGATCCTTAGGGAACCCCAGAAAAAACGAGAAATTCAGCAGATTGGAAGATTCCGTGTGTGACAAATTGCTTTCTGTTCTTGAGGTAACTTTTAAAAAACTTTAATATCCGAAGGGAAAAATCCAACTGCGCAAGTTTTATGAGTAAGATATCATGATTCATAGTATCAAAGTCTTTGGAGAAGTCGTTATACGAATAGTCTACTTGGTATCTACTATCTAGGGACCTAGCAACATAGTCGGTGAAAACTATCAGATTGGTTTCAGTGGATCTTCCTTTCCTGAAACTATGCTGTTCGGGGATAATGTATGCGTCTATCTGAGGCATAAGGAATTTATGAATTAATTGTTCAAATAGTTTAGCTGTTAGCAGGAGCTGATAGTATGGCAACTGGTCTATAATTTTCGATTAACTTTTTCGAACCTTTCTTAAAAATAGAACATATTTTTGGAAGCTTTCCATACTTCAGAAAAAGTGGAAGTACTAATCGCGAAGTTAATGATAAGACATATAATGGTGTTTTTAGAAACTCGGTGCACCCTTTAATAAAAAATACGGGAACGAAGTCTGGTCCGATAGAGGGTGAGTTCTTCATGAGACTTGTGGCACTCATAAGGTCAGATTCCGTAAATATATCGAAATCAAAGTTTGAAGCTCCTCTGGTAGTAAATGTGGCCGTATTATTAATGTCTAGAGGTGGAGGGTCTTTATTGTAGACCGATTGAAAATGTTCAGCAAATGCGTTAGCCACACTCAAGCCACGAAATTCTTGATTACCTTTTATCATGGTGTGTTCAAGACTCATCCTTCAGAATGGATTTTATATAGTGCCAAAACGTCTTGGGATCATGCGTGATGTTTTCTTCGATTTCAGACAGGTAGGCTCGATAGGCCACTCGAAACTCGCACCTAACTAACGCTCGGTAAGAACTAAACAGATCGTATTCACTCTGAAGGCCTCCAGCTTTCCAACGCTTATGAAGGGCGTGTTTGATCTCTCTCGAGAACCACTTCTCAGATACTTGCGACCACCACCGCTTGTCGTTAGCAAACGAAGCGCACTAGTTTCCTCGTTAACATCATTAGGATCAACTTGTAAATCATTTTAAAATTACGGCGCGCAGCGAAAAAGACGTACGTCCTGCCGGCGAACTATCTGGAGCACTGAATGGGTAAGATGGGTTTCTTTGGGTCTTCTACCGCCCCCCTGAAAGTCTGAAACGCCCCCCAATTTGCTCTTGGTCTTCCACCGCCCCCCTGAAGGTCTGAAACGCCCCCAAGGGGGCGTTATCGCCCACGTTGAGAACCTATGCATTAAATTATATTATGTTTTGTAAGTGCGCGTTGTGCAGAATGCAGAATGCACATAACATTGCCCATAGAATTGCAAAATAGTCGGTTCCATCAATATTCAGTTTGTCGGTATGATGAACGGTGTTTTATCGTACTTGCAGTAATATTTACTCGATTTATGGAATTACCGGCGTCACGAGTAAAGTTGCACCATTCCACAAAATTCTCAATCGCTAACCGGTGCGGTGACTTCTGCATCATACATTTTTATCTCGAAAAGCCATTGGGTACCAAGCGCAATACTCAATACTTTACAGATAGCGATAATCCGCACGCTCTTATATAAATCTCCTATCATCTCCGAGGTGTCGTGATGCTGTAACAATCCACACTTCTCTTACTAAACTTTCATCCTCAAATGCCAAACTCACAAGCCATGCTTCCGGCTTTAGTAACAAGGAATCAATAAGATCAAATACCCGATTTGTTAACCTTCTTCTGGAATAGGGTTTTCATCTCGGAAGCCTCATTTCATCACTTATCAAATAGCCTCATAGAGACCAGAACAAAGGCAGCCTCTTCGTGGTTGCACTTCACGCCTGAGGATTTATATGCCCGAGATAAGGCGGTCGACACAATAAACACTATTTGGCCCCTTGTAAAAGTAAGAGGTATATTGAATAATATTTCTCAATGCGGTTTGCTTGTTACTACGCGGACTTCGGGGTTGAAATTAAAGTGCTTTCATTGGAAAGCAGATAAGATGGTATCAGCAATCGGATCAGAAGATTTGATAAGCAGTAAAGAAAAATGTTCTCACAGAGTCGAAGATAAGCTTATTTTCGGTCGTTTAAAAACAGCATTATTTCGTTTCTGTTGAAGAAGTGCCTTGTGGGCGTGTTTTGTAATCCAATTGTAGGCCTAATTTCGGCCTATATTTCCATACAAAACTGTCTTTCATCCTGATTACGAAATTCAATTGGAATGGCGATATACAATTTCAGGCCTGTGCAAGAGGGACAGACCGCGTTCTAAACGGTCTAGAACCAAAATGTACCAAGTCAGTGGCAATTCAAAATTGTACGGAAGCCACATCTTCTTCTTTCGTATGGTGAGGGGTCAGAGAGAGACATATAGGTCTGCGAGCCAGTCTAGGGCTACAGGCGTCTTTCTGTGGACCTCGTAAGTCCCACCAGAAGGCACTTCTAGTGTTATTCTATGTTTCTGTTATTGCAATATTATGAAAGCTTTGTTTTTGAAAGTCATGACTTAATTTTTATTTTATTTACGATTATTGTTTAATATTTCAAAACACATGATTTCATAAATTATTTATAATCTTAAGAATATATTATTTAAAGGCTTATTATATTCCATAAAACAAAACCTTCGAGATAACTAAATGTCAGAATAATTTCAATGGTTAAACTCGAAGACAAAATCGATAATTTCTGGTTTATTAAGCACGACGTAGCAATAAAAGGTGAACTATTCAGATTGAAAGCAATAATTTCACGATAAGTAAGACATTAAGATGTGTGGTGCATACTCGGCATTAAATCACGTTCAGTTGAAATGAACTTGTTCCCTTTGATTCGCATATTAACAATTTCCAATACATACGAGAGCCTTTATCAATCTGGAACTCGTAAGTGCCCACTAAAGCTTTCTCCACCAAATTTAACTTCTATGAACTCGGCTGTCCCAAAGCAAAACACTTTAGATTTAAATGCTTTTCAGCCATTTTTCAGCATAAAAATGAACCAATGTGATTTATAATTGCCCAAGAGAAATCATTTCATGTGTAAATATTCTAATGATGTAGAGATAAACATCAAATCAAAACTTATAAAAATCTCTACTTGCTTTGAAAAGCTCTGCTACCGCCGCGCCGCCGCGGCCGCCCGGAAGGAAAGGCCGTAGTACATTTATGAAAGCATGCTTCATTTGAACCGAATACATGAATGCTTATGTCAAAGTTATTCACCCAAGCTTTATGAATCGCGAATCTGGGGAACGAATTTAGTTGTAACTTGAAAGTTTTCTGTACTTGTGGAATACTTATTTGGTTTTAAAGGTTCAATTCTCCAATCGTAACCGCTCGCAAAAATTACATACATTGACCGACTTTGTTATTCTTGCGTCTCGTCGAACGTACATGCTTAAAGGTCAAATGTCAAAACCCATTGACTGGTCAGTGGCTGAATTGGCATGGCGTTTGGGTCCCACCCAGGCGTCGCTTTTCGAGTCCTCGGCAGGCTTAATCTTCCAAAACGACACAAGCAAAAATTTTACTGTGGAGGTAGTAGGAGATTTTCAAATATTGTCAGGTTATTCGTAACCCGGGAATGTTTGTCTTTCTTGAGTGGGTCGAGCCAGTCGACACCGAAAAAACTCAAAATCTAGTACATTTTATCCTGATCAATATCATTTCCCGCGCGTTCCTCTATTTTTACAAAGTTGTTTTAAGTTTATATTATAATAGCTGGTTTACCGATGATGTTGGCTGCAATACATAATTTAGAGCAAGCAAGCAGATGCTTTAAGACCAACAGGAACGCTTCGCCAGAGGGTAGAAAGTTTCACGTGAAAATTAGCTTCCTAATTAATCCGTTGCAATCTCGTTACGCAGGTGTCAGCAGAGTTAAATTTCAATCTGTTTTTGGTTTTGATTAATATACCCACCAGCCATTTCGAAGAAAGTACTAACATAATTTCATATTCACGCAATGGAAACATTAAAAACATCAGAAACACAGACAATATTTACAGGGATGCCAATATCATCATCTCTTCAACCCTTCGACATTCAATTTCAAACCGCAATTAAGCAGTTTGTCAACAGGATGTTAATCTTTAATTACAAATACATAATATTATTACTACAACTATAAGGATTGTCACAATTAACACACAGACTTAATATAAATCATCTCTATTCAGTAACCATATTTTCAGCAAATATCTTAATCTATTTGTAGAATCGCAATTTTTTATATTACTTCGTAATAATTTTACCAAGTCTGTTGACATCTTCAATTTATCTTTAGACAAATACAAAATGCTGTTACTGAGGCAGTTCAGTTATGTAAAATAAATACTATATATTTCTTAGTAAAAGAAATATATACCTTTTATATTTGTTGGTAAAAGAAATATATAGTATTTATATTTTATTTAATCAAAGTGTAATTTTTAAATTGTATATGTAAAAGCCCCGAAAAAAGGCGTAAATAAATAAATAAATAAAATAAAAGTGACATGTTAAATATTTTGGGCACATTATATTCCAGGGTTCACCGCCCGTAGCTTTTGTTATATTTTGGAACAAGCATACCTTCATTTTTTGTGAACTTAGTATTATGTTCATATTCCACTTTCCTCTTATATTCAGACTCAGTGACTCAGATATATGCTGAGTCTGAATATAAGAGGCTAATCCGTATAAATTAAACGACAAAGTTCGTCGAGACGACGAGTAATTTTTCTTTCGTAGATGACGCATAACGAACAAC
Organism: Limnephilus lunatus; assembly: GCA_917563855.2. Taxonomy (NCBI): domain Eukaryota; kingdom Metazoa; phylum Arthropoda; class Insecta; order Trichoptera; family Limnephilidae; genus Limnephilus; species Limnephilus lunatus. The sequence continues at coordinate 66,832,328 of OU830598.1, read as the reverse complement.
TCTTGAAAGCTATTGTAGAATTGAACCCCATTCATATTTTGAATCGGAAATTTCTGTATTCTATACCTATAAAAGGTGTAAACTTATTAAACAATGTATTCTTGAAATAAAAACTTTATATAATGTATTAACCATGTAATATTTTAAAAAAATATATATATTTAAAAAAAAAAAAAAATATATATATATAATCATTTAAATAGTGAAAACTCATTTTTATGGACTTCATTAGTTTTTGTTCACACCTAGTGACCTTTGCCAAAAGATGAAGTACTAAAGACCTTACAAACCTGTCGCCAAGTTCACAATCTGTAAAACGTGAAAAATATGCAGACAGCGTTCGGAGTTAAATGGTCCGCAGAGATAAGCTAATTGCCCATACGGCGACCACCTACAGAATACAAAATACAGAATACTCCAGTCGTGTGTAGAACCATTCCTAATTTGCATGAGAAATACAGAAATTGATTAGCCAACGCTAGTTAATTAAAATTCATTATGCTTAAATTCTGCGCTGTTAGAAATTCATCATAAAAAATATTTTGTCCCATAACTAATGTGCACGTGCATCACGGAAATTCAATTATGCAATTACTAATTAAAAAATTAGTAAATACTGCTGCGATTTAAGTTTTACATTAGCTTCATGCCCTGAAGAGAATAATTCCCCTCAGGACCTACATCATCTTTGAGAATGCTGTTTGGAGGAGTTTTAGTTCTGGGAAGGCAAAAAGCCATTATCCGTAGACGCGTACTCTAGAAACTGTGGAGGTCAGTGCATCCAGAGATGACGGACGTATAAATCTCCCACCACACTGGAAAGCGATGGGTTCAGAGAGTCTGGCTAGAGAGCTCAAAAGGTCTCTTCAAGCAGTCTCTCCCGATCTAGCCTGACATTCAGGTGGTGGGCAGACGCATCCGCCACCAAGATCGGGATAAACTTCACCCCATGAACCCGGGCACCCTTGCTCAGTGAGTACATAACCCTAATAATTTTTGTTTACTCAAAACTCACATTTCAATCATTTGAATTATCATTTTTATTTCCATGCCTCACAAGAGATGTGAGTTATTTATATTTTAAATTAATAAAAACAGTACCTTACTATTAATATATTTTACGTACAATGATTTTAAAACTTTATAACCCGTTATTCAACTATAAAGTTAGCGGTAAGCACCAGATTTTATTTTTCTAGACGATGCATTAATAACTTCGGGAGTGCGGCATGGAGACACATTTTAAATATTTGTAACACGTTCTTCAGAATTATTTAAATTAACGCGGCGGAAAGGTCGAATCTCCAGGTCTGCTAGGGTGAATTCGACCGTACGTCCGTCCAATAGGCCTTGCCGCGGGCGCATATTTGTTTACACGCTTTCTTCATTTACGTCGTTAAGATTCCCATATTATTTGTCTTCTTCTTCTTTTCTATGATAGGGCAAATTTGACAGTAGGTCCGTCCAACACACGAGTCGCGAGTCGCAATTTGTACACACGGCTTCTTTACTATGTCGTTAAGATTGTGAATACATTTTAGGGTATATTGTCGTCTTAATGTTTCTTTTAAACAGTTCACATCATCTATCTGTAAAATTGTTGAGAATAGCTAAATACGTAAAAGCTCTGATACTGCGGTTCAGTCTTTCATTATGTGATTTAATTAAGTAGGTACCCGTTACAAATATATATATAATATAAACTGTTCGATTCTGTCGTTTATCAACATCTGTAACATAATCTTTAATGCAATGTTTGTAATGTAATTTAATAGGCCAAGGAATAAACAATGTTGATACAAAATTTCCGGTTAAAATTATAATCCACGTATTTCTCTCGCCGTACTGCTGATATAACACGCAATTTCCAATATAGTACCTTATTCCTGAATTGTGTGTCGATGTGTTCAAGACTCCTAATGAAAACCAGTTTGCATATTCACGCCAATGTTTTGTTAGTACCTACTGAGAAATACTATTATAGGTTCACTAGTTTGGTTTGTGTGAAATTTGCCTATGGAATGAGACTAAGAATGGGTTATTTCACCGAATTTGAACAATTCATCAAATTACGTAGTTATTTTCTTAGTTCTGTGAAAATTCTATTCAAGTTCTGTTATTTTATCATCATGGGTGAGTTGTTCCATAGAACTAAAATGTAAACAAAACTTAAATATATTATTCACATAACTTTAAAATAACATTGAAATTAGATAAACTAACTAACAATTTGGGAGGCGGATATGGGTGCCGCCGCCCCGGAACCATTTTTTGTTTCGTTTTGTTTTTTATGTGAATACCTCACAAGAGTCCCAGCTGCTCCCGTCTGGAGCCAGTGAGACTATGGTATCCCCAAATGGGGTATGTTGTGAGGCTGAAGGTAGAGGGGAGATGGGGAACAGAAAAATGGGGAAGTACCTGGCTATTCAGATCTGGTCACCAAACACTGCTAAAGCCATTTCAAGCAACGTTTCAATTCTGGATGGTGGTCTTACACCAGGGCGATACTGGTGGTCTTGCCATAGGTCACCTCAAGTGGTTCGCTACGTTTGATGACTTAGTAGGGGTTGCGGGTGCGTCTGCCCACCAGCTGAATGGCAGCCCGGACCGGGAGAGAATAATTGTGGGAGACCCTTTGACTTCTTCAGCTGTAGTCTCTCGGAACATCGCCATGCACGGCAGTGGGTGGGATGGATTCATACGTCCGTCACTCCTGGACACACTGGCACCCAGATTCCTACACACCCCTTATACCCTTTTCCTTCTCAGAACTTCCTCACCTTCCTTTCCTACAAATAACCTACACACAGCATCCCTAAAGATGACATAGGCCCTGAGGGGAATTATTTTCCTCGGAGCCTCGTGTGTGGAGCTAATTAAAAAAAAAAACAAAACTAACCATCACGGCGTTTCCCCGCAGGGGTAGGCAGAGAGGGCGGACCGCCATACAATTGGATTTTGGCACACACTCTTTGCCTCATACATACACATTCATACATCGTCTCATACATACTCTTCTATTATTCTGACTTTTGACATGGCCCGACTCAAGTATCTGATTCACTTGATTGCGCCATGTCTTCCTCAGGCGTCCCCGACTTATTCGTTCGTTGTATGTTCGGCACTGAACGGAAGTTAAAGTTATGTGAAAGTTGTATTTAATATCCGTGAAACAACTGACCCATGGTGGTTTGTGGTATAATAATATAACTTGAATAGAACTTTCACAGTACTTGAAATTTTTCAAATTGTTCAAATTCTGTGAAAAATCCAATACAAGATACCTAAGTAATTCAGGTCATAGTGGTTTACATATATGAAAAAATACCAAAAAGATTTTGCGACAAGTATTTACAAATTACGCACAAACTACCTGTAAACTAATGAGATTTCAAAGATTTATGTAGTCAAGCTTTTGGAACTCATCTTAACTTTTTTGGAATATTGGACCTTCAGAAGCAAGCACCAATCCTTAAATCCTTCATAAACAAGTTTTGCAACAACAATAAACGGAAGATTCTCTCTGTATTTATGTGTTGACCAGTTGTCGTGGTTTATACAGTATAGCTCGCCGCGTGTTGGTTAGAGCTTAGAGCTTAAGTTTAAATCTAATGTTGAAACCAACAAGCAAAAGCAAGACAAATTTGACAAATTATGACAAATGTCTTGCGTCTTTCGGACTACGCTTTGAAACAATTTCTAGCGATGCTGAATCTTCGTGGGAAAATTCGTGTCTTAAATTCTCTACCACACCCTTCTGGAACGACCATAACGAACTTTGTTACATATTTAAGTATTGATGAAAACATCGCAAACTGTTAGAGTTTAGTAGCAGGCTCCGCGGAAGTGTTTCACTAAATAACATTATCAGGCGGCCAACTGCGATGGAAAGTTTGAATTTTTAACTAACCCTGAGCTTTATGCTAATGAACGTAACGCTGCTAGTAAGCACTGTAAGTTTCCACACGAAAATTAAATCCTCTCGGGTGTAGCCTTTTTGAAAATATTAAATTTTGCAAACTTTACCCCGGTTATTTAATGTGATGCTCGTCCCGAGGGGTGCTTTTAAGTTTTGAATGGCCGGCCCCTTTCAGCGATCCGGCGGAATGGAACGTTTTACTTCGAGTCGTAAAGCGGTTAGTTAGTGCGCCCCAGATATACTGAATTCCAGATCAGCTAAATAGATACTTTTTAAATATTCCGTGGATTTTAATAGTAGTTAAAAACAAATTTAATAATGTTAAAACCACAAAGTGCTCATATCATATCTAAATAAAATCCTCAAAATCGATGTTTTGTATTCTTCATTTTTTCCTCCAAAACTGGAACGATTTTTAAAATATTCTGTGTCTGGCCGTTTTAGTCTTTTTAAAAATACATTGTCTACTTTGTAGATTTATGGCGTTTAAACCAGGCAATTTTATTGATTGTTGGGGAAGTTCTAACTCCTATAATAAGTAACTTATCAAAAAAGCAAAACGTACCGACACGCTAGGGTCGATATATTTATATTATATTTAAAAAAAAATTTCACAAGTGTTAAAATCAGTTTGGGATTACGTTTGTATTGACAAAACGCTGTCCGATTTCCACTTGCTTAACGTGAATCATTGAGGAACTCGACAATCGGATATGAATGTTAAATGGAAATTAATGTTTTATTAATATGCAAAGTACACTTTAAGACATTGCATTTATATTAATTTGGGACCACCTCAGTCTTGGGTTGCATCTTTTTAATTATTAACATTGTGATCATAACTGGTGCGTAACCCCATAGATAACAGCAATGGCGGGTTAGTTTTAGTTCATAATTAAGTGCGGCCGTGGTGAATGTTAAATTACTGAGTATATTTTTAATGAACGCGTAGTCACACGACTGCAGGGAAGTCCCTGGCGTTAATTTGCATTCCGGCTTACTAAATGCAATATTTTTAAATTCAAATGAAATGACCTGTTATGCAAAACGACCGCAGTTAGACCAACACGAACATGTCTCGATCTACGTGCGGATTCCGTATACATTTTAAACATACATTATTATGATATAGAAATAGATAGCTAATAAACATAAGCGACAACTAGTTGGCTCGTAAAATATTTTAAGGCATCATTAATTTTAATATTTCGCTGGTTAAATAAATGTTTGAGACTAATTTTAAAATTTATTTTAAAGGTCGTAAACAATAGTTTTAGTAATGTTATTCACGGCGATCAGCCATGTCTGCTATACTTTCGTATATTATTATAAAATTTATTCAGCTCAAGATGTGGGCTTCGTGAAAATATCGCTATATTTCAAATAACAGGACATTTTTACGGCGCCAACTTAATGGTTTTTTGTACGTCGCGCAGTTTCCACCTTTGGAGACTTTTAAGAGAGTATTACAAGTTAATTGAGTGCCACTGAGGGCCATTATGTCAGGACTAAACGAATGACGGCAATTGCCCCCATAACACTTCTGCATTGGTCCTAATATGCTGGTTTCCAATTTATTGACCAGTTTTTCCTGTGTAATGTGGACCCGTTTACACGGCCGACTTGAAACGTATCGGCGAATAAATTTGCATTTTATTGGCCCAATCAAGAAAGGGAGACTGTTTAAGAAATGAAAACTCAAAGATGTGTAATTTTTAGTTTTTATTTTCTTTTGTTTGAATGTTGTCAGCCTGTTATGTTTGTACCAAGTTATATTGTCAGCCCTTTTCAGTATTCTATTGCCGCAGTTTCAATATTCATTTAAAGTTTTTTTTACATTAGCTCCATACAGGAGGCCCTAAGGAAAATAATTTCCCTCAGGGACTTTGTCATCTTTGGGGATGCTGTGTGAAGGGTCTTTCGTGGAAAGAAAGAAGTTTGTAAGGAAAGTTCAGAATTCCTTTGAAGTTCTGGTAAGATAAAAGGTATGAGGAATGAATAGAAAAGTTATAAATTCCCTCAGGGCCTATCACATCTTTGGGAATGCTGGGTGGAGGGCCTTTTCAGGCCAATGTGTCTAGGAGTGACGGACGTATGATACCATCCTTCCCACTGCGATGGGTCGAGAGAGTACATTCGAGAGTCGAGAGAGGAATCTGGTTGTCACTGCCTCCAGGAGTGACGGACCTCCCTCCCACTGCCCACAAGCCGGGTCCTGCTGGAGAGGTCAAAAGGTCTCCCTCAACAAGTCTCTCCGAATCTAGCCAACCATGCAGCTGGTGGACAGACGTATCCACCACCAAGACTCGGATAAACCTCACCCCGTAAACCCGGGCACCCCTTCTAATTCACTAAACGTAGAGAAGCATTTGGTGTGACCTGTGACAGAGGTGTTGGTTATCCAATAAATGGTTCCCAGGACGGTGCGGCGGTACGCATAATGCAAATTACGTAACTGTTCGACATTAGATAATTTTGTAAAGTAGTTGCAGCAATGTTCCACATTTATAAAATTACTTAAATAAGAGCTTGTTAGTATCTCGAAGTGTAACGTGTAACTACTAAATCTGTTATGTGCCAATTTTATAAAAAAATATGTCTTTCTTTAAAGGTTAAATGACTAAAGACACTAATTTCTCAACCCTGCTTGCCAATAATACTATGTCTGGTCCCACGGCCTATAAATAATACGATCTCCAGAGCTATAAATTATAATCAATTTTCCATTTGAATTATAATCAATTATTCATTGAGAATACATCGTTAGCAGACGCAAAACGTATCATTATATCGATACAGCCAAGGCGATATTGCTTTAAACTGCCAGTCTTCAATTACCAATAAATTGTTCACTCTATAACCGATTATTTTGTGTTCCCATGTGCATAGAATATTATTCCAATTGCGTCTGATCTGGAGTTAAGCGGAATGTATTGCATCCAAATAACCCATTCTTATTACCTCCATTTAAGAATACTTATCACTTGTAAGTGTATCGATAAATTGTGAAGCAACTGCGTGCATATCAAATGCAAGATGCAATGTCTCATGAAACGCACGCCTTGAACCTTTTAATCGAAGCAATACTTTGTGAATTTTGTATGGGAAGCGTGTCTGTGTGTCTAGTAGGTAATACCAGACTTCATTTTGATCGATTGTAATGATATGCAATCTACATACACTTTGTAGTGTAAGCTAAAACTAGTACAAACTTGTACAATATATATATTTTTTTGTTTATTCACAAAATAATTGTATTATTTTTTTTTGTATTTTGCTCGTATTGTGGTCGTCGGAATCCGTGAATATAATTGTACACATGTAATATCTGCTAATTAATTATTGTCATGAAAATTTGGGATTTGTTGTGCGCACGCCCGCGAAGGTTTATATATATATTTTATTGAGCTCTGGCGTTATGAAATTTGTATAAAAAATTATAATAGGTGCAAGGCTGGAGGGGTAGGTGAATTTGGGTGGAGGGGGAGCAAAAGAGTGGGGGGGTTCGCGTTAGGGGGACTAGAGAGGGGGATGATGGAAGGGAAAGCAGGAGGGAGTTGGAGAGGTGGTTCACGGGAGGGGGAAAGACGGGAAAAGTGAAAGGGGAACGCGAGTGGGGAAAGGGAACGCGTGAGGGGAACGGGACAAGAACGGCCCGCATAGGTAAGGATATGCAGGAAAGGGATGACGGAGGGTTTGGGGAATAGAGGGGGGAATAGGGAGGGATTGCTGGGGAGATATAGTAGCGGTAGGGGATAGTAGGGGGTAAATTTTGAAAATCCTTGTAGGTATACGAAAAAACCAAAAATATTCTGAATCCAAAATCACTTCAATAAATAGAATTAAAACAAAAACACTTTCTTTCTTAGAGTGGCACCGCAACGCATGCCGGGTACTCGAAGTTCTATATATTTTTTCTTATATTTAGGTTTTGTATTTTTATTGATGTCAGAAAACTTCTTTTTCATATACATCTAAAAGTTTGGGATCCTTGAGTGCGTTAAAATTTTTGTTTCAAAGACACCTCAACGATTCCCAATGTTATACCGCAAATATTAACAGAATTATTCGAAACATAGATCTTGTGATCTTTCGTCTTTGAATCTGAATCCGTTCCGTCATGAAGTTATCACTATTAAAAGAGCAAATAATCTTTGATGACGGATAATATTGCTCTGTAGAAGCGACACGGTATGTAACCATCATAAATAGCACGGAATTTCACGCAATCAAATATAGAAACCATTCCAAGATCCGAATCACATTCTGTCGGATCCTCTGTATAAGTTAATTTCGACATACTCGTGGCATAAACTGGGCGCAGGTTTAATCAGGCCCTCGTACTCGATAAATGCTAATTAATATTCTTGATTTTGGAGATATAACGAGAATGTAAAAAGTTTTTATCACCCAATCCAGCGAGATACGATACTCTGATATCATTGGAAATCCTTCGAAGATAAATTCTTCTTACTAATATTATAAACGCGAAAGTTTGTACGGATGTATGTGTGTTTGTTACTCTTTCACGCAAAAAATAATGAATGGATTTTAAGGCTCCGTTACCGGCCCCAAAAAGAAGAAGATGGAGAGATACGAAATTACGACTGTTAGAGGAGAGCGCTAACATTTACAGCGCCAAAATCGATGCAAAAATTGCGAAAACCTTTAATAAAACACGACTTGTTTAAAATAGAGCAAAAATCTCTTAGGGGCTGTCTAAAACAGTATTTAATGAATCAGTGTGAATTTTTTCATACATTTAACATGTAAAATAACGGAAACAGACTTGAAAATAAAAAAAATTTGGAGCATTTGCGATTTTTTTCTATCGAGGGAATTTCATATAATTTGCGTTTCGGCGTGGGGAATGTATAGATTTTATCTTCAAAAATAACATATATTTTTTAAAGAGCTTAAAAACTTCAAATGTTTAAGGGAGGTTTGCAAGAAAACGGTAGAAATTCGGAGAGCGGCCTTTTAACGAAACTTTACAATAATATAGCACATACATCAGAATAACATATAGGCTATATATAATGGTACGCTCTGGCGTTGTGAAATTTGAATGAATGAAAATGTGTGTATTTCGTATATTTTAGCGGCAGGGTGGAAAGGCAGGGGAATGGGAACGGGGGAGGTGGGGTTCGCGGAGAGGGAAGAGACGAGAGATGTAGAAAGCGGGGAAGGTGGAAGGGAACGGGGACGAACGGGAAAGGACATGCAGGGAGAATCAATGTATTTCTTTGAATGGCATTGCAACGCATGCCAGGGACCAGCTAGTATAAAATAAAATGAACAAAACCGAAGCTAGGTGATTTCCTTTCTTTCCTTTGATTGATACTCATATAGATCTCAGAGAATTGTTTCTCCCTTACTATCATTGTTAAATATATGATCTAAACTCTAAACGGTATTAGAAAGAGAAAACACCTCACTTTATATTTAAATCTAAAAGTTTACCACAAAATAGTTCAAATGTACACCTTTATGAAAACAAAATTACCGACTGCAATTTAAAAAAAAAAAAAAACTTTTGAAATTTTTTATTAATTATTTTTACATGAAACGACAATGACAATGACGAGTTGATGATTACGTTTATAATACCTACATTTGCCTAATAAAATGTGTGTATTTATTTTTCGTTATCAGTTATTGTAGAAAATATGTAAAGTGATCCATTTTTAAAACTTTTTTATGTATCTTTTAAAAACAATTATATTTCAAAAAAATTATGTTTATTTTGAACTAGCACACCCGGCCACACGTTGCTGTGGCTAACGAAACACAACGCCATTACCCAACCTTTATAAAATCCACACCACCCGCTTGCCAGCTGCCCGCTGCCTGAATTAAATATTTGAATTTCTCGGCTTTTCTCTACTATAATAAGCTTGTATTATACATATAAACCTTCCTCTTGAATCATTCTATCTATTGGTGAAAAGCGCATGAAAATCCGTTATGTAGTTTAAAAGATCTAAGCGCACAAACATTTTGGCGACTTCATTTTATACTATGTAATGGTTATAAAATTTGATGACGTATTTTGTCGCCCTTCAAAAACAGTTTTTAGTAGTAAAAATACTCCTTTTTTTCAAAAACATCGTTAGTTTTTCATCAGCAAAATCACTTGATTTAAGATGAATTGAAAATGAACGTGATAATACTTCCCTAGAAATGTCGTTTTGGGCGAATGTTTATGCGTTCGGCACCAATTTGTCGGCAGCTCCGCTAACTATAGCCGTGTTTCGTGTTTTGACACTAATGCGAGTATTAATATCCGTGTACAGTTTGTTCACGGCTACTCCGAGCTTTAAACCCCCTAATAATTAAAAAATATTCATAACAGTTGTAAAAAGGGGCAATTTGAGCAAACGATTTATCTGCACACAGTGGATCCACCATTGCCGGGGAAAGTCAAGTTAATTACTTATAACATTAAACTACAAAAGAAAAGGTAATATGTAAATTATTAAATTTAATGAAAAAATAGTCAAAGATTAAGTTATTTGATTTTTAAATTTTATTTCTCTTTCTTCATCTCCTATTCTATCTAGAACCCTCTGTCTTGCTATCTAATAGCATGTTCAGACTTCAGACGATTCAATTTTATTGATCAACTTTGATAGGATGTCAGAAATTGGAAATAGGACTATTTTTAATTTCTGCATTCCTTTCTGCATATTGAAATTGTCATATTGAATGTTATACCTTGTTTACGATACCTCTATCTTATCCACAAGACCCACTACATCTTCTCATGGATAAAATTTAATTTATTTTCATCCATTTCGTTCACCTGTATTTCGGTATCATTAAAATGCATTGTGGCATCGTATGCATTGCCTATAATTTGTATGTTAGTCCTATAGTAGTACCCTACGTAAGTATACGTCCCACAAAATAGCCATGTCACGACAGGCCATGTTGTTTCTCCCGTAAAAAGATCTGCCTCCGACATTTTTTCGTATGAAAAGGGTTGGAATCCCGACTAACATCCACGGGGCGCCCCTAGCTGAATCGATTCAAAGCGGAATCGGGTGTTGTTCTTTATTTTTTAGAATATTTTAAATAAGGCTTTACTAGCCCAGGATCACATCTATTAGAATTCTCTACTCAAATGCTTGTACGAGAATATTTCTTTTTTGTAACTGTTATTTTGTTGAGGAATCCCATTGTCATTACAATACATGTTAAAAACACAATTTTTTCTAGCTTATTTTTGGGCCACATTAGACCAGGGGTCGAGTTCCATATTTGATATTGCACTATCCTAACAATCGCAACCATTAACGAAATGTTTAACGAGATCTGTCAAAATATGCATTAAATGGTCACAGTAATGTAACCAAATTAGATTGGACTCTGACCCCAGTTTGAGATGCCTGCAGCAGGGTAAGACCGGTACGCTAAAAATAAATGAGAGGAAATACATTAAATGTACCTCGTTTCTAAACGAATCGTCACTTTGAGGTTAAGCGGAACCTACGTTTGGTGAAAACGGAACCTACGTCATAATCTACGCTTTCAGATGGCGCCAATTTAATTATTTTAGAATAAAAAATATTTTTACAAGTTATGATGCGTCATTTCTTCAATTCTATAGGCATATAAATTTTATAAATACAATATTGGGTTGAATCACCGATGCACTCCTTTCTTTGAGGAATCGAAATTGTTTGCGCACAAAACTATTTAGTCTTGATCATATTGCTTACGTACGGGCGCAAACAAATAATTATTCATCTATATTTTAGGCATATTTTTTGAAGGGCGTTTTTTCCTAAAATAACTGAAATAGCGCAATTTATAAAAAAGCAGGTGTGGATTTTTTTTTTATTTTACCCAAAAGCAACTTTGTTATTTATGTAACTTTAAGTAAAAATAAATTATAGTTTATCCATAATAAGCTGGTTTTCATTATTATAACTGATGTATTTTGGCCTATTGATCGTCACATATTTTACCTTTACGTATGTAATCTACCAGTAGGTATGTCATTCCAATTATTTTGGTCACCTCGTCAAATTTCAAAGCACCTATATTATAATTATTATGAAGATACATTCGACTATCCAAGGTCTAGAGGAGCTATTCTTGTTGATAGATGACCGCGAGAGATCTGGCAGAATTGTCGCCAACATTCTTTGAAGATCAGAGCACGAGGAAGAAGCATAAGAAAAATACGCAGTCAAATGCACTTTGATTTATCATTCAATGTTTTTATCAGGCCTTTAGCAAAGACTTTTAAAAAGTTAAAAGCTTCAATATCAATCATTAGTCGGGTCAGGAATGTTTGGTCACTTCAGACGGATTAAATCCACATGAACATCACTGAAAATACCTTTAGATATTCATTTCAGTCCCGACCCAAAATTCTTATGGCAATTTTACAGCGCTGGCTGTAATATTTTCACCAAACGATGATGTACGGTTATTGAAACGGGAGATATTCTGGGGTCTAATTCTCAACATCTTTTAAACTCTTTATAAATATGCGCCAAAAATTTACGTTTATATGAAGGTAAAGCTACAAAATATCGAAGGGAATTTTACAAGTGGCGTGTAACTTCAACAGTCAGTTAAGGCTTAGTTCCCGGCCCCAAAAAGAAGAAGATGGAGAGATATGAAATTACGAATGTTAGAAGAGCGCGCTAACATTTACAGCGATAAAATTGATGCAAAAATCATGAAAATCTTTAATAAAACACGACTCGTTAAAAATAGAGCAAAAATCACGCGATAATTGTCTTTAATTTTATTTAAAGAAACCCTGTGAATTTTTTTAAACATATAACTTGTAAAATAACCGAAACAAACGTGTTTATAATCATTTTTGGAGCATACTTTGCGATTTTTTTCTATCTAGGGAATTTTATATAATTTGCGTTTCGGCGCGACAAGTATCTAGATATTATCTTCAAGAATAACATATATTTTTTTAAGAGCTTAAAAACTTCAAATGTTTAAGGGAGGTTTGCAAGAAATCGATTTAAATTCGGAGAACCGCCTCTTAAGAATAGAGGCTCGGATTTGGACCGTGAATTACTCGAAAGTAAACGAATATTTTCAAAAGCTTTTGCAAATACCGGCCGTATTTCGCCGGATTAAATAAAGCTCCTTTTTAAAACCACAGGGATTTAACAGAAGCTTTAGTTACGTTTTTTCAGAATTTTAATTAATGCTTGAAAAACGTAGTGCGAAAATTTCGCACATTGCTTAGGTAATCTTTTTGAATTTTCGTATTCGCACAGATGAAAAAACAACTTTTTAACAGTAACTGCTTGAATAATTTAGGCATCGTTTGGTTCCGTTGTTATTCTTATTTAAATTATGTATAATAATTTTCCAGCGAAATTTATTTTCAGCTCACCAGTGTTTTGATTAAAATATTAATTAAATAAAAATTCCATTAGCATGATTATCATTCGCTAAAGTCAAGTTTTTCGAAACTATCTGGAAGAATTTATTGAAAATAAGACAGGTTTTGATGTTGTATCTACGACTTTATCTGAAGATTGCAAATAACCAATTATTGTTAATTAATTAACTGGAATTCACAAAACAAACAAGTTTCAGCTCCTGGCGATAATCTCCTTCATCTTAATAAATGGGTAGAAAAGCAATTTCTTTGCAGAAGTATCTTATTTATCGTTTGATGAGATTATGATTGCTTTTCTTCCACCAATTCAATTCCCCCTCCTTTCATCATTAAGATTGAATCTTGATTCCAGTTTATATTTAAAAAGCTTTTTATATGGTCATTTGATGTTTGCTTTTTTTAATCCCCAATGAATATCAAGTTTAAAAAATTTATTTTTATTTATTTCAAAATTTCTTCCTATCTTATTTTTACTCCATCCTGTTTTTAATATATCTTGAATATATCCTTTATTTCCTTTGATCTCTACCAAGGAATATCTAACACAATTTTACCTAGGCTTCTTTGTCATTTACGATAAAGGAATATTTTAGTAGGTACTCCGGTCTGTAAGAAACTTTCTACGAGAGTGAGGAAGCCACGTAATTTTTTCCCCAATGACTCCCTGAATACCAGGCATGCCACAAAACTATTATGTTTTTACACTTTTACGTATAATATCAATGTCATTGAATCACTTATTAGCAAAACACAAATTTCCATATATTTTGCGAATACTTATTTATAAATGCCACATTTTTCTTACTACTACAATATTAAATCCATACAAATAAACTTCTCCGGCTGTCTTACAATTTTGAGAATGTTCAAACATTTATTTCACTGGAATAACAAAATATGTTCGGGATAAGTTTTGTTGTTAACTGAAAATTAACCATTTGATCCACCAAGTTGCTTTGGTTAAAATGGAGATCAATTTTACTTATTTTGGAAATTCATATAAACATAAAATTCAAAAACACTTAGGTATCACTAAGCCAACACCTCTGCCACAGGTAACTCAAGTGGTTCGTTACGTTTGGTGACTTAGCAGGGGTGTCCGTGTTCATGCCGGATGCTTCTGCCAACCAAATGCGTGGCAGGCCGGATCGGGAGAGACTCCTTCAAACTTTTCAAATATACTTTGTGGTATCATTTTTAATTAAATTAAAACAAATAATTTTGTAACAACCACTCTATAATCAATTGTCATACTTCCTGGGGCCAGGGTGATACTGAAGCCACGTAGGGTCCAGTGTTATACTTCTGGTCTCCAGAAATATGTCCCTCCCGGGGGGGGACAAGTGTTAAGCAGGCCCCCCGGGGGCCATATGCCTCGGCTTGGAAGGCTCAGCTCAGGGTCGTAGGGCTCCTCCGAGGCTGTCGATGGTTGACTCCAATGAAACAAGGTTTGGGCACAATTCAAATGTATTCAATAATGCAAGGGTGAACAGTACAGGCAACCAGGTAAGCTGTTTAAGGCCTAGCATAAGAGAGAGAGAGGCACTAGAAATACTACTGAATTTAGGCTCGGAAATACTATAAGAGGGTTTAGAATCTCACGTGGCGTCGTACGGATGCAGGCAGCTTCCTACGAAGTGGAGAGATCTAGAGCAAAGCTCATAGATCGTGTGCAGGAACGGGGCGGCTCGGGGTGCGTGGGCGGCTTCTCGGCGTCATGGTGGGCGGATTCGGTCAGCTTACCGAACCGGTGGGTGATAACGGTGAATTAAGCGGCTATCGGCAATGTAGGCGGATTAAAAGCCGTGCGCGTCTGGGCGGCCATGGTATTAAGTAGGCGGCCGTTGTGAATTACTCGGCTCGTCGGCACGTAGGCGGATTAAAAGCCGGGCGCGTCTGGGCTGCCATGGTAGGCGGCAGTAGGATTATACAGGCGGCTGTGGTGATAGCGCCATACTTGGTTCGTAGGTGAAGACTTAATTAGCCGCGTCGAAGGGTGGCATACTGCCCGACAGTACGTAGTAGTGCGTACGACCGCTCGCGCCGTTGTCTGAAATATGTCTGTTGCTTTGGCGATCGGTGGCTGGATCTCTCTGCCCGTGATGAGCGAGACGGAAGACTCGAACGCGTGCCCTATAAGGTAATGTCTTCTGCCATTGGCTGGAATTCGCGCCGTGTGGCCATATATGGTAATGTCTTCTGCCAGCCTGAGAGGGACAGCAATAATCATGCGAGAATGTACATGTACTGTGCACGTGACACACAGCTGCCTGCCGCTTGTATAGTTCGTTCGTAAGATTTATGGGCAACTCATAACACTACCCTCCTCCCCCTGAAAAATGAAGGGAAAAGGCAGCGAGGCTGATGCAGGGGACCACGACCTTCCATACAGCATGTGATGCGATGGTTGCCACAATGTGAGGTACAGAGCTACCTCTTCACCAGGATTTAAACACTCCCTACCTAAGAGCCAACAAAATTTAACTACCTGTGAGCCAAGCTAAAAAAAACTAGCAATAAACTGAACAAAGGTTGCCAACTCTCTCAAGAAATTAAAAAAATGTGACGTACCTAGTGCGATACAAGACACGCTAACGAAGGTGCATGAAGAAATAAAGAAAACATGACCCTTCCGAGAAGGATTACTACCATGTAAAAATCTTAAAATTAGACAAAAAATTTCCAACCCTATTCCTGTTATGGAATATTGTACGCTGACCAATGTCATGAAATGATCGAAACCAACTCATATTCGCGTCTTACAATAGAATTCTTAAAATTATACAACTTTGTTTTTATACACTTTATTCCTGTTATGGAATATTGTACGCTGACCAATGTCATGAAATGATCGAAATCACTCATATTCGCGTCTTACAATGGAATTTTTAAAATTATACAACTTTGTTTTTATACACTTTATTCCTGTTATGGAATATTGTACGCTGACCAATGTCATGAAATGATCGAAATCACTCATATTCGCGTCTTACAATAGAATTCTTAAAATTATACAACTTTGTTTTTATACACTATGCTATTTTCACAATTCAATTCTAACCCAAATGTTAGTTTCCCGCACTCTCAGCTTGTCATGGTTTGTCTGGTTTGCATTTAATTATCAGGCATAAACGACCATCCTCTCATGTTCGCATATAATTGTAAGGTAATGCTACAAAACCTATCATGAATATTAATTTTCAGGCATAATATGAATCCTCTCATGTTTTCTCGACTCACCCTCGGTGACCCGTACAGCGCTGTACTTGGTATACTAGAAATATACCCTTGCCGCAACGACATAGACAACCGGATAGATCCCTTGGAATCCTCACGGTGAACTTGCGTTCGACGAAACCACATAGGACACCCTCTAGGTGTTCCCACCAAAATAACCAGACGAACCGTAATGACCATAAGTGCAATTACATTATTCTCTAATAAGAACAATACGACCCGAATGACATAACTTTATGACATTACCGAGCTAATTTACTCAACTGGGTGCATACTCTTAAATCTTCTTACTACGAGAAGTACTACTCCTTATTTGAATACAGTGATATAGCAAGTTACAAAACACCGTACAATTGCGTCCTGATATGGCAAGGACTTTACACGCTGGCTTACCATATTGATACCGAAGTAATCAATTACGTGTTAACAAAATATTTATATAGTAATTTAATTAATTACATTTATCATAATTAAAACACTTGAATATACATTTGTTTACCCACCAAAAACTCTATGTGTGTGAGTACAATTTTGTTAAATAACTTTCAATTCGAGTTTGTTTCAACTCAACTTAAACTCTCAGGGTTTGACTACGTAAGGAGAGAAGAAAAAAAAATTAAAATAAATAACAACAACGCCACGTATTTTTACCAAAAAAATACGAAAATTTAATACTACCGACAATGTTATTAGAAGAGGAAAAATTTTTTTTAATTGAGTAACGAATTTCTTCCTAACACCGGAATCATATATACTTTCATTGTTCGGAAATTCGCGTTTCCAACAATCCTTCTGCTCTAATTCTAAGGAGTTTAGCCATCCTATCACGCTTTGGATTATAGCTAACAGCCGAATGACACGTTAGGTCGATACCCAAGTTCCATCCTATCGGACTTGTAACAGTTCTATAATACCACACAACGAGTAACCGTTGTTATATGATCGCGGAAGAAGGTTAAAATTCGATACCACCACAACCTATGTGAACCGAATAGTGTTGTCTATTGGGCCTATTCTGATAACAAAAATGTGGTAATATAATTATTACATTGCCTTTTCATCGTGAATTCACTCCAACATACGCTAGAATTGAGACATACCCCGTTAAGGAGTGGGTAACTACCCGATTGTGAACGTTTTACCACCCCAATTTCTCCTATATCGCAACGTGTGAGATGTCCAATACCATAACGATTTAACCTACATGTGAGAATAATTCGACAATGAAAGAGATTGAAAAACCCGAAAAAAAAAAAAAAGGACAAAAAATAAAAAAAAATTATAATTGAAATGATATTTCCATTTATACATGACCTTATATTAATATATACACAAGGTTATTTACAACCATAAGGTTCCTAAGTTTCTTACTACTCAATGACCTACCCCAGTATGATGAGAGCTAGGTGCCTTTATACCTA
The DNA here is from genome assembly GCA_917563855.2 of Limnephilus lunatus. Taxonomy (NCBI): domain Eukaryota; kingdom Metazoa; phylum Arthropoda; class Insecta; order Trichoptera; family Limnephilidae; genus Limnephilus; species Limnephilus lunatus. The sequence continues at coordinate 66,814,363 of OU830598.1, read as the reverse complement.
CCACTTGTACAAGAATTTTCTTATGCCGTCTCTTGCCAACGAAAAGAAAAGAATATGCTTGCATATTCTTTCATTGCATCTAAAATTAAGTAATTTTTAGAATGCAAATTGTTCCACGAAAATAGAAATTAGGTCTCTACTTCGGTCCCGGGCAGGATACTGAATACCTAACGCAGTTTTTTCTAATGAAAAACCTAGCCTAATTTAGGGTTCCTTGAACTACGCCCTCAATCAGTGTATCGTGTCGTGTTTCTTAGACGAATTTATATACTTATGTAACCATATTCATATATAAATTTAAAAAACATTTTTTTTTTTTTTTTTTAAAAAAAAAACAACCTAAGTGGCTACGCACTAGGAGAAAGTAATAAATTATTACTACCAATAATAGTCATTACAATAAATGAACTAAATATCGCATCAGTAATTTCACTAGTGTAAGGTGAGTTACCTCTTTTTTTTTATAATAATAACAATAATAACACAAGTCTTCACGTGCAGACATACCGGCGTCCCGGATTGTCAATACTTGTGATGACGATCCATTAAGAAAGGAATTGTATACTTCTCTAATAACAAAGGTTAAGTTATATGCGTTATAACCTCGTACTAACCACTAGGGTTCATGACGTCCTAGGGTTGTACATAAGGGGTAATAATTATATCTCAACTAATAACCGGACTAATCAGAGAAAATAACAACAAAAACATAAATAAAAACACTTATAAGGTTGCAACGACCGGGGTGTCACTACCCTTTTTTACTATGTCTTTAATGTGGAATTTACCGACAATTTTTCCATTTAAATTCTCTAGTACATATACCGTGCTAGAGATTTTTTCCTTTATTCTGTTTTCTACAAAACGGGGTGCTAGTTTGGCTGAAAAATATACGCCTGCCTTAGATTGAGGGAAGTTTCTTCTCCAAACTCTGTCTCCGATTTTATAGGATTCCAACTTGTGTCTAGTGTTATAACGAAAAGCACTTTGTTTATACGCGGCGGCGAGTGAATCGCTCACCTTGTCATACACGGCTACAAGTTCTTGTAGTTTATTTGCATAATCCACTACCGTATCTGGTTGTGTGTTATTTTGACTAGCACCCGGGGAGATACGCCAATGTGACGTGCCATGCACTGTCTGTTCAAAGCCGTGCATGAGGAAAAACGGGGTGTATCCAGTAGTAAGGTTGACCGTATTATTAATTGCTGCTTGTACCGTTCTGACGTGCTTTGACCACTGACGGTGATCGTTGCCCACCAAAATAGCCAACGAGGTTCCGATGGTTTGGTTATAGCGCTCTACCGTGTTGTTCATAGGAGTATAGAAAGAATTATAAAATACATCAGGAACGCCGTATTGAGACAAGAAGGCTTTAAAAGCACCTGAAGTGAACTGGCGACCGTTATCAACTATGAGTGTTCTAGGTACAGAGATTGGTAAGAATATATTGTATTCCAAGGCTTCTATTATGGTTTTTGCCGTCGCGTGGCGTAATGGGAATAACCAGCAGTACTTAGTAAAAACGTCTACCACGCTCAGAATATGAAAGTTTCCGTCATAACCTTTCGGAAAGGGACCTATCAAATCTACGCTAAGACTTTGCATTGGGCGATCTACGTTTTTGGGGTGGGACATATGACCTAAGGCTGGCTTAGTTGAATGTTTATAAGCCTTGCAAATATTGCAATTGGACACTAATTTTTTTACATCATTATACATTCCGGGCCAGAAATTCCTTAACGATAATTTTTTAAAGGTTTTAAACACACCTGGGTGTATTGCTGTGGGTGAATTATGACATTCCGAGATTAAGGCCTGTCTATCCTCTACCGGGGATACTAATTTCCATTCGTAGTCTGTATGTAAGGAAAAATCAGCTTTACAATGCTTATACAACCTATTACCTTGTATTAAGAAATTAGGACTAGCTTGTGGGTTATTGGCGCACTTATTATACAGCTCTGAGTACCACTTGTCTTTAGAGCCAGGCGTGCCAAGTAATGAATTTAATTGGGTAACTTCAATACGAGATAGTACGTCTGGAACTACATGAAGGGAGCCTTTACGGTGAATTATGTCAAAATCGAACTGAGACAAACGTGTCCCCCACCTGGCAAGTCTACCTGTTGGATTCTCGAGTGACATAAGCCATTTTAAACTTGAATGGTCCGTGACCACTGTGAATTTTGACCCTTCGACGTACGAGCGAAAGTTGTATACGGCGTCGAGAATGGCCAATAATTCGCGTTCAGTTGTACTATAGTTTCTCTCCGTTTTAGAGAGTACTCTGGAGTAATACGCGACGGGGTGTTCTGCGTCCTCAAATTGTTGTGAAAGGCACGCTCCGATGGCGAAATTGGAACTGTCACATTGTATTATAAAGGGTAACTTAAAATCAGGGCAGCTTAGTACCGGCGCTGAAATTAAGGCATTCCTCAAGGCGGAAAATGATTTTTCTATCTCCTCATTCCACGTAAAATTAGGTAGGTTCTTTTTACCACCAGTTATGTGAGTTAAAGGGGCTGCAATATTTGAAAAGTTGTTGATAAAACGTCTATAATAACTGCATAATCCAAGGAATGATTTTACCTGTTTTGTATTCTGAGGTCGGGGGAAATTTTTGATAGTATCTATCTTTGCCGGGTCTGTTCGGAGACCTTCCTTGTCCACTACGAAACCTAAATATCTGAGTCTTGATTTACAGAATTCCGACTTTTCTATATTTAATGTTAATCCGGCGGCCTTTAAAATATTACAAACCTTTTTAAGGAGTTCAATATGTTCTTCAAAGGTACGTGAGATAATTATTAGATCATCTAGATATGCAAAAAGGTTGGGTTCGAATTCTGGACCAAATAAGGTGTCCACGAGGCGTTGCAGTTCGCTAGGAGCATTACGTAGCCCGAAGGGTAGTCTTACGAACATGAAGGTACCCCTACCTGGAACTACGAAACTAGTTTTCTCACAAGACGAAGGGTGCAAGGGTATCTGCCAGAAAGCTTTAAGCAAGTCTAAGGAAGTAATAAAGTTTGCATGCCGTAAGTTATCAAGAATACGATGAACGTTTGGCAACGGATAAATTTGTGCCCTTGTAACAGCATTGAGTCTTCTACTGTCCAAACAGAACCTAGCTGTTCCGTCCTTTTTGGGAACTAAAATAACCGGGTTTGACCAAGGAGATTTACTTTTAACGATTACGCCTAATTCCAACATTTTATCCACCTCACATTCTAGCTGTTTCAACCTTACTGGTGACAGGGGGTAATAACGTTGTTTTATTGGGGTTCCTTCGGTTTCGATAACATGTTCGATCAAATTAGTTTTACCTAAACCGCGTTTAGCAAAAGATATGGATTGAAATTCCTCTATCACATCACTAAGTGTTTTTAGTTGCGCGGGTGTGAGATCGTTTTTTGACCTTACTACGTTAACTTCTGAGATGGAAGTATACGTAATGCTTTGATTTGCTGTAAATAAATTTGGAGCTATGTTGAATTTTTTCCAAAAATCCACGCCTAAAATAATTTTCCGGCCGAGCGAAGGTATCACTACAAAGTCTATGGTCTGCAACTTATCGTTATAAACTACTGGAAGTGACAGCTTGCCAGAAACTTCCTGTCTCTTGTTATCTGCTGTAGTAATTACCAGATCACAAGGGGACAGCGCACGAGACGTGAATTGTTTGTGCAAATTCCCACCTATACAAGATAGTGACGCACCCGAGTCTAGTAAACCTGATAAAACACGATTTTTAACTTTGAATGTGACATGTGGCCGGCCATCTCCGCTACACTTCACATTCACTGCCTCGAGTGGATCGGTATTCAGAAAAACCTTCACGTAACCTAACCAGTCATTCCATTCCTTTTCGATTGTCTCTGCTGATGGCTTCGGACTGAAATGACCGCCTAGAAGTTTTTTTGATTCGAATTACAATGAGTCGGGGGTGGTTTAGAGAGATCAGGAAAATCGTTTGCTCTGCTGTAATCAGGCTTTTTCCATCGTGGGCTACGGCGCGGGACGCTGTTGCTGTTAATTTTATTGCAATTTTTTGCAAAGTGACCGTTTTGATTGCATTTAAAACAAGCACGATTAGCGATATCCGTGGTTCTTTGTGAAATCGCCGCGAGCTGTGAGTTTTTATTACGTCCGAAAGTTCTAACCCTGTGATTCTGTTGGGAATTATCGAAATGAGTATCTTCTAAGATCTCGCATCTTTGTATTACCTCCGCGCAAGTACGGGGCACATCGTACGAGAATAGTTTACTATATTTGTGCAACAACCCATTTTTAATTATAAGAACCAAGTCTAATTCAGACAATGGTGATGATAACTTATCATTCAGGGATGATATTAGATTTACATACTGCCGAACCGGTACGTTATACATTTGCTTGTAACGGTGAATTTTAGATTTAATTCCCAAATCACTGTCAACCTCCTTATAACTTGAGACGACCTCCGGCTCGACTGCCTTTTTACTTGATGCGCGACTGAATTTGATTTTATCCATCTCCTCACATAATGCTTGTAACTCCGAAACGTTGGTGATATTTTTACCGATCTTCAGTTGTGCGTAATCTGGCGTGAGACCTTTTGTGACTAACGATAAAAGTTCCGATTCCTCTAACGGCAAATTCAGCTTGGAATTGATAGCTAAAGCTTCCAAAATAAAATCCGCAGCTCTTTCGTTATTTTTCTGACACAAGTTAAATAACTTCGACTTCTCAGTCATTTGAAACGTCGGGTCCTCGAATCTCTCCAAAAAGGCTGTTTTAATTTCTTCCCACTTTAGATTAGTTTTGAAAATTTTCCTATAGAATAATAGTGCTGAACCAGTGAGAAGTTCGACAAAACCCCTAGCCAAATCTTGACAATCAACGCCCCTCGCGTATTGTAATTCGGCGATTCTGTCTAAAAAAGCGCGGACATCCGAATTCCCGTCAAAAGAAATTTTCCAATTTGTTAAATTAACTATTTTTCTTTCAACGTACCTTGTGGTAGTCCTTCCATAGTGATTTTGCGTAGGCGAGGATACTATGTCAACGAGGTTTCCCGAATTACTAGTTTTTGGGGTGGTTGCTACACTTGGAGAATTTAATAAAATAGCAGGAGACTCAACCCGCCCACTAAGGGATTCATTAAACTCGACACATTGTTTCCGTAAAGACAACAAAGCCCTTTTGGGGACTATGCCTCTATCCATCAACATTTTTCTTATTACCGACGCGTTTGCTTTCTCGAAATTTAATATTCTATCCATTATTGGTATGGTGGCCTCCATGATTATGCGTTATTATAATGAACAAAGCAAAAAAAAAAAATTTCGGACGATTATAGAAGACGAGAGCAGTTGCTGGCAGTCGACATTATATCCTCCTATTACAGGGAAACGGATGTGGACGAGCACAATCCGACAGTAGTTACTACCTTTTATTGGAAACAACCACTGCTCTTCAAGGAAGAAATAATACAACTTACACAGCCCGCAGGTGGAGATTTAAAATAACGAGATTCATTACTCAATTAAAAAAAAATTCCGCGCGAATGACGAACAACTCTGACTGCCGCGATAGAAACGTAATAGCGTGAGAATGCTACTGTAGTAAGCGATGTTTAAAATACCTAACACTCGAATAGCACTAGCCGACGGACTCGCGACGTTTGGAATAATTCACACAGAGCTACAACGTTACGGTAATAAGCGATGTTTAAAATACCTAACCTCGAATAGCACTAGCCGACGGACTCGCGACGTTTGGAATAATTCACACAGAGCTACAACGTTGTTGATGGGAGCACAAATATAAAATATTTATAGCTAAGATTACATAATTATGTTTCTAGGGAGACAACAATCGACAAGACTTCGGCCCAGTTGGCGCGCCAGTGTCATACTTCCTGGGGCCAGGGTGATACTGAAGCCACGTAGGGTCCAGTGTTATACTTCTGGTCTCCAGAAATATGTCCCTCCCGGGGGGGGACAAGTGTTAAGCAGGCCCCCCGGGGGCCATATGCCTCGGCTTGGAAGGCTCAGCTCAGGGTCGTAGGGCTCCTCCGAGGCTGTCGATGGTTGACTCCAATGAAACAAGGTTTGGGCACAATTCAAATGTATTCAATAATGCAAGGGTGAACAGTACAGGCAACCAGGTAAGCTGTTTAAGGCCTAGCATAAGAGAGAGAGAGGCACTAGAAATACTACTGAATTTAGGCTCGGAAATACTATAAGAGGGTTTAGAATCTCACGTGGCGTCGTACGGATGCAGGCAGCTTCCTACGAAGTGGAGAGATCTAGAGCAAAGCTCATAGATCGTGTGCAGGAACGGGGCGGCTCGGGGTGCGTGGGCGGCTTCTCGGCGTCATGGTGGGCGGATTCGGTCAGCTTACCGAACCGGTGGGTGATAACGGTGAATTAAGCGGCTATCGGCAATGTAGGCGGATTAAAAGCCGTGCGCGTCTGGGCGGCCATGGTATTAAGTAGGCGGCCGTTGTGAATTACTCGGCTCGTCGGCACGTAGGCGGATTAAAAGCCGGGCGCGTCTGGGCTGCCATGGTAGGCGGCAGTAGGATTATACAGGCGGCTGTGGTGATAGCGCCATACTTGGTTCGTAGGTGAAGACTTAATTAGCCGCGTCGAAGGGTGGCATACTGCCCGACAGTACGTAGTAGTGCGTACGACCGCTCGCGCCGTTGTCTGAAATATGTCTGTTGCTTTGGCGATCGGTGGCTGGATCTCTCTGCCCGTGATGAGCGAGACGGAAGACTCGAACGCGTGCCCTATAAGGTAATGTCTTCTGCCATTGGCTGGAATTCGCGCCGTGTGGCCATATATGGTAATGTCTTCTGCCAGCCTGAGAGGGACAGCAATAATCATGCGAGAATGTACATGTACTGTGCACGTGACACACAGCTGCCTGCCGCTTGTATAGTTCGTTCGTAAGATTTATGGGCAACTCATAACACAATATTATCAACATGCTCCGAAAACCAAGTTTTCTTCATCAGAATAAGATTAATAATTACCTTTTGATCTCTCCAGCAAGGCTCTCTCGGAACATCGCCTTGCACCGCATTGGATGGGTTGGGTTCATACTTCCGTTGCTCCTGGATACAATAACCACCAGATTTCTACCCACCCCTCATAACTTTTTCCTTTCCAGAACTTCCAGTCCTTCCTTTTCTAAAAAGACACTCCACACATCATCCCCAAATATGACCGACACCCTGAGGGGAATTACTTTCTTAAAGCTGTTTTCTTCTGTGTGGAGCTAATGTAAAATTGTATATATATATAAAAATTCACGAGGATTTTGCGGTTTTTCATGTTGTATTGTAACTCTTTATGGACTTTCAAATAAACGATTCGATAAAAGAATATTGTCGTTTGGTGAATTGCAACAAAATTTCTTTTATACTACATAATTTAAGGATCTTCGGTTCTTTATAATCCAACCTGTCCCTTACATCCTGGGAAGCATTTGCCCCGTAACCTCACAGTGGTGGAAGAGATATCTTTCCCGGGTCAACTTTCGGCCGGTCCATAACTTCTCCTTTGTTACCGACAGCAAAACGAGGAGTCCTTACCATAAGAAAGCATGTTTATTCAAGTGGACAAAATCCTGACACGAGAAATAAAATTTATTTTAATGCTCGTGACTTTTAATCGCACGGACATGATGTCGAGGTTCAGAATTCTTATGTCAGAGTGCTTTGAGATTAAATAATTTGTTGGCAGCAATAAATTCTGATGCTTTAAAAATAAAGTTTTAATATTTAGCATGTCTCGTTCTTGCTTGGTAGGTCTTAATTAATTTGAATATTTACGAGTCGCTGTTGGATGTCCGTATTGAAAGTTGAATTTATATGTGTAGGTAAAAACTTTCAGTTGCATTTAAGCACGCAATTATACTCGAAAATATTCTGTATATTGATAACAAACATTTTATCTTAAACAACTTATCGCAATCTTTGAAACACAGCCATCAGATCAGGTCAAAATGCAGTTATTGTTTATATTGAAGATAGGTACTCTGAGGAACTAGCTTCATTGATTCCTTCGGCACTGATGCTCTAACGCGAAACATGCAAACAGCTCGGATGTGAAGTGATTTGCTGGCATCGATATACTCGTATAATAACATTTGTTGGCCTCTGCGTCCTACCTCAAGTAACATCGGTCTCTTCAGGACCCAGATACCTCCCCAGACTCCTTCCTATTAATGAAAAACATAGAAAACTTTTCATAAACTATTCATCCATAGAGCTAATTTATTTCAAGAAAGGCATACAAATTCAATATTGTATCGGTGATTCTATCCAATGTTGAATTTGTTAGCCTTGAAATTCAGTTTGTACGCAGACAAAACTATTTTTTTATTATAAAGATAAAGTAATACAATATGACAAAATTAAAAATATTTTACAGAAAAAGAAAAGTCCCAATAAACTACTTTTTAGTAGTTTGTCAATGGGTGCTTTTCTTTTACTTTGAAGATATAAATAAACTTATTTTTCTTTATTTTGCAGTGTTAGACTTTTTTTGTGTTAAGAGTTCTAATACAAATTATTTCTTTCGGCGAGCCAATTCTTCAACATAATATTTGTTTTACCATTTGAACATTTTTAAATTTCGGAAGGTAACATATTTAAGCAATTTGGTATCATCTAGTCCAGCGTTCTTTGTCCATATTTGTTTAAGTGCTTAGGTACAATTAGTCCTTCATTTAGCGTTAAGCAAGTATTGTAAATGTGGTCCAGTTTATGTATGTACATAGAGCTATTCATATGCTGAAATATAATTTTATACCACAGAATTGCTCTTACTGAGAGAATTTTGAAATTCTGGTAAAAGTACGGAACATTATGCCTTTGTTCGTATAAACTTTTATGCGCTAATAATTTAACTAATGAATTTTGAACTGATTGAACATGATTTACATTTGTTTTACGAGAAAGTCTCAAGGCTGTAATTCCATACCTTAAAATAGATTCAGCTAATGATAAATAAATTATTCGAAGTGTACATATTGGAACATAGAATATTAATTTATATAATCTATTAACAATAGATCTTAGTCGTTCACAGACTTTATTTATTTGTAAATTCCATTTGAAAAAGCAGTCAATAATAACACCTAAATAAACATATTCTTTAACCAGTTCAATATTTTCACATGTACACAATGCAGGGATACCAGCATGTAAGCAATCTGAATCGTGTGTTTTTATTTCTGGTGTAATAATATTTGTCTTTGCATTGGGTGATCTAATATGTAACAATTTAGTTTTTTTGCATTTACGATTAAACCAGAGTCATGAGACCATTACAGAAGTTCAATATAATCTTTTTGTAAGAGTTCAATACATAAATTTAAATCACTAATGCAGTATCATCCGCATACACGAATTTATAACATCATCCGCATTAACGATTGATTCATATTGTGTTTGTACGGGAGCAAACAATTAATTCATCTTAATATTTAAAAGCGTAACTGGCAAAAAATGTTTTTTTTTACAAAATAATTAAATTGGCGTCATAGTAGAACGAACACATTGCGAATAGTTTTAAGTTCATCCTTAATATATCTACGAATAAAGGAATTCCCATTTTAGATCCATATTTCAGTTGAGTAGTTTTAAAATGTTATTTTTGTATACATTTTCCGTATTATGTAGGTATTGTGTATAATCTTACCTTTTGACAATTTTCAGGTGTTTCATAAAAAAAAATCGAATAGTTTTCTTCGATAGAGTCACTGAAAATACTATTAACAATATCCAATGTAATACCTTTGACCAAAGAGGTATTTTCTGTTACTTGTTACTGTAGTATTGCAATTCCATGAATAATAAAATTATGATCGCATTTATTTAAGTAAATAGTCGGCCCGAAATGAATTTGCCGTCCTCTTTCGTACTATTATAAAGTTATATATATATATATATATATATATATATATATATATATTGACCTATAACTATATATATATATATATATATATATTGACGAAATAACTATATATATATATATATATATATAGTTATTTCGTATTATATAAAGTTATTTCGTACTACTAAAAAGTTAAAGCCTAAGGTTTATTATCCAAAAAATAATTGAGAGCTTTCCGAAAACTACAGTATTATATTTTTCCAGATCGTCGTGGATGCCATTAAATGAAACGTGACTGAACCCCAATACACCATATATTTGAATTGAATTTACCACTTCACGAAAAGGCCCAAACTCTATAAACCCGTTATCAAATATATTGACTACGTTATACGAGCATTATAACCCTTTTTATGTCATCTATTCTTAACGATTGCCATGTCACACGTTATTGCTGATGCCACCATGCAAAAAGGAACATGATGTTTCATAATATCAATTCTTTTAGGAGTTTAATGATTTGTTCCCTTTTTACTTGTGGAACGGTTGTCGTAACAAAGTTAATGATGTCAACTCAGAGCTAACTGGTAGCAATAGTTACAGCAAAATGGCTTAACCGAAGCAATATTATTATTCCCTAACAATAGTTAGGAACTTTGATTATTATCGATTCGATCAGTTAATGTATTTACTCGATTTACTGAATTACACGTGCGGACGAACTGTAGCAATTTCATCGAAAATAATAAAAAAATAAAACAATTTATTTAAAATGTTTTTTGTTTTTGTTTTTCTTGGGCATTTAATATGTAATAATTTGTATACATTTTGTTTTGAAGAGTTTTATTCACAGTGTACATTTGTTAAGTAATTTGATTTCTTTGATGCCGGTTTCAACACAAGGTCAATCAAAATAACTACAAAATAACTATACTTAGACCAATTCCCAAAATAGATCAACATTTATATAGATAACATACAGATCAACATTTTAAATGGAAAACACATATTTGTGAACTTGTCAAAAGGATTAGGAAATGTATCTATATATTTATTAGACTTAGAAATATTCTTAGCTTAGAAAACCTTAAAAGAGTGTACTATGCAATTGTTCAATCTATATTACAATACGGTATTATTGGCTGGGGAGGAACATATGATAATATTTTAAATCCACTCAAAATAGTTCAAAGGTTGATAATTAAGGTAATCTTGAAAAAACCTTCTAAATTTCCGACTGAAATTCTTTTTTCAATATTCAATGTAGGTACCTACAAAAGACAAAATGTATAAAAAATACTCAATACTTCAAATTTACAAAGAAATACAGTTGAACACTTGTAACTTACAATTCAATACATCATCAAGATACCAGAAAACTATTAAAAACCCTAAATTTAATACGAAGCACATTCCAAATGCCTATCTTTATCTAGGCATAATCTATTATAACAACCTCCCATTAAAATTAAAAACTATCGAAAATATGCAAGAATTTAAGCCCAAATTAAAAAAAATCACCTTAAAGTGCTATAAGAGTCCCAAATATTTTATTTACTTTTTATATCTTATAGTCTGCTATTATTTAAATCGTTCATTCCTTCATTCTCTCTCATTTCTTAGTTTCTTTATCTTTAAGTCTACTATATAAATCTTGCGTTATTTCTTACATATTATTTACTCACTAATAACAATAATTTTTATTACTAACTTACATGATTCATTATTTTTTTATGATTTTTTAATTTATATTATGATTTTTTAATTTATATTATGATTTTTTAAACTTATCATATATTTTATTTTAAAATTTATAAATATATGATTTTCTTACCTTACTTATTACTTACAATAGCCGTTATTACTAACTTACACGATCTTTTTAATTTACTAACTGAGCTAGAATTCCCTCACCAAACACAAGGTGTTTCTTTATGGTGAGGAAAGGCAATTTTATGTTTCTTTGTTAAAAACTATGAGTATTGCCAAAAAAAACAAGGAAACATGGCCATAAAAAGTGACTTACATGGTGCTATTATTTTGTTTACTACCCGATATGAAATAAATAAAATTAAGTAACAAATACACATTTTGAATAAAACAAAAACATAAAATAGTTCATTACATCTGAATTTTTTAAAAAACTGTGCTTTTCGTTGCTTGTTGTTTCACAGAATTTAAACAATTCATCAAATATCAAAGTTAATTTTCAAGTTCTGAGAAAGTTCTATTAAAATATCTGTTATTATTTCATCTCTCACGGCCGCCGCACCATGGTCGTGGGTAAGGCTCTTAAAAAAATAATGGTTATATTATTTTTTATTAGCTCACAATCCGAAGGTCGCGGGATCGAATCCCGGAGTGCGTAAATAAATTTTATTTGTGTTATTTCAAAATTTCATTATTTCAAAATAATATATAGTATATTTGTGGCACGTTCCAGTCTGGAAGATTCTCTCAGTATCGTCCTGGTGTAAGACCACCATTCAGAATTGAAACGTTTCTTGAAATGGTTTTACTCATGTTTGGTGAACAGATCTGAATAGCCAGGTACTTTCTCATCTTCCTTGTTCCCACCTCCTTCCCCTCCCGAATACCTTCAGCCTCACAACAATTTTTGACGACATGTAATTTGACGACATCCATTTTCATGCGAATCAATATAGATTCCACTAATATATTGATTTTCTGTTCCATGGCTCTCATATTATAAATTTAATAAAATTGTTTTTTTTTTGTTCCAGGTAACATTTTTAAATGTTCACACTACATACAGAAAGACGAATTCCCAATTAAAATGCAGAGCTGTGAGTAAATCTTTATAATACATAATAGCGACCGGTCAGTGGTTGAGTGGGCATCGCGTTTGGGTTCCACCCAGGAGTTCCGTGTTCGATTCCTCGGCTGGCTAAGTCCTCCATCACGACTCAAGCAACATTTTGGGCTTACTGTGGTGGTAGTATGAGATTTTCAAATATTGTCAGGGTTATTCGTAACCTGCGAATGTTTGTCTTTCTTAAAAAAAAAGAGAAAAAAAATACCGTACGGAATAAAATGTCTCCGGTGGAGCCTGAGTTCTTCAATTAATTTTGGAACACTTGTTGTTTTTACGTCATTTTTCCTCAAATAAAATTCCAGTTTAGATTGATTAATAAAGTTCTAAATTCGAATAAGTAATCTTTCATCAAATATGGAACGTTTTTTGATTGATTATCGAAGTTCATATTTCGCTGGAGCGGAAGCAAAATGGCGCCTGTCGCTGTCGGGTCTCTCAATAGAAGTGTATCCTAATTTGGATCGGGAAATGAGAGCGCTGGTGTTGCCAGCATAAGTTTTAACCGCCAGATTAATCATCGATTTGTTCCACACGGGACTGAGTAATAAATGGGGAATTAGTGAATTAGGCCCGAGCCTTGGCTTCCTGTCATATTAAAGCGTGGAATACAGGTTTAGCTCCGTCTACAAATTTAACACTTTCGGCTCCCACTAAAGCTCTGATCGTCAGATGTCATAATAATAATAATATTTTTTGTGTGAAATATTGGTGGCATGAAGGGGTTAAATCTTTGGTTTGACCCGTTCAACTGAACAACTGCACGGATTATTCACAGCAGTATGATTAAGGTATCACAACTGATTTTGTCAGTTGACATAAGACCCTTTAACTCCTAGGCCCGAGATAGGTCAATTAGATTGATAATCTGTTCAAGAAAGGATTTCAATATTTGAAAGGGTGACCGGAAAACTCAGAATGAAACCAACTCAGAACCTCCTTTGAAAAGTCGTCAAAAGTGATGAAAAAAATGATTAAATAGGTTACGTTTGGTTCAACTAATTGGCTATTTTAAAAAAATCATAGCTTTTAATGACTTTTCAAAGAGGTGTTTAATTCACTGTAAGTAAGAAACTAACTTCGGGCACATGAACACGCCCACGTCCCATGTCTGTTAGTTTATCTACTTCTAAAGTAGACTGAATGCTGCAGAAATGAGATTCTTGAGGCGTATTTTTGGTAAAACCATGGATGATCTTGAGAGAAATGTGGAGATCCGCAAAGGATGCAAGGCTGATGTAAGCGTAATAAGTAATATTGATTTGTGCATGTAGAGCGAATGAACGAAGAAAGGAGTGTAAAGAGAATATATAGCGCAAATGTGAATTGTAGAAGAAGATAGGGACGCCAGAGGAAGACATAGCACGATCAGGTGATCAGTCAGAATAATATTTTTTATTAAAAAGAAAGACAAATATTCCCGGGTTACGAATAACTCAACAATGTTTGAAAATCTCCTACTACCACCAAAGAAAGCCGAAAATGTTGCTTGTGTTGTGATGGAGGACTTAGCCAGCCGAAGAATTGAACACGCGACGCTCGGGTGGGACCCAAGCGCTACGCCCACTCAACCACTGACCGGTCGAATAATATAGGAGTATATACGAGACGATGTATGAATATGAATGAGTCAAGGAGTGTGTGCCACAACCGAGTTGTTGTCCATCCCCTCTGTCTACCCCTGCCAAGAAACGGCGTGATGGTTAGTTAGTTAGTTAAGATCAAAAAGTTATTATCATAAAGCCATTTATGCAAAAATAATTAGCACACACAACGATTAAACTAACTTCACCTCAATTACTATAAAAGACAACTATTTGCTTTCGGGGCGATGGAAAATACTGCATTTAAAAATTCAATTACGTGAAATGAAAATTTGGTTTTTAAGGTTAATAGATAAAATTTAATGAAATTCCTCTGCATTGAGATTTTTTCTCTGAATCTAAATGGTGACATTGAAATGTCTATTGCTATGTGAATTACCGGAGTTAACTCGGTATTTTTGAGGAAAACATTCCAAAGCAAAATAGCTGAACGTTGAAGTATCTACACTTCTGCGTATTACAAGGAAGAATTTCACTTGTGCTGTCTTTATTTTGTCTGCGAAACGAAAATTGACAACAAATGAGAAAAGCGAAAATTTTCTTTGGAATAAAAGAAGAAATTTGTTGCGAAATTTATTCTGACGCCTTTTTTATGTCTCCTTGTGGAAATAACTCGAAGAACATTAATATTTTATTGCTTTTGTATTCAAATTAAATTATTGTTGAAAGAAATTTCAATTATTTTACCTTCCGAAAATATCCCAAACTCAAATTCCTGCAATTTTCAATTAGGAAATTTCTGTTTTCTTTGATTATTCACCTCATAAATAACAGGGACTAATTTCCAACCCTGTCTTGATATTCCAATAAATTGAACACTAAAGGAAAGCTCCAGACGTAGATTGTGGAACTAATTACAATAATAATTGGTCCTTCGTACTTCTAGTACAGGCGAAAGCTAACTGGCAAGGTGACATTTGGTATTGATTATAATTCCAGACTTGGCAAATCATAACTAATAATATCTTCTAGGTTTGAATACATACCACGAACTAAAATGATCGATATAGTAAATTTAATGATTGGTTTTGATGAGCGATTTAGCTTTGATTTACTAATCTAGTGAATATGGATTTGCATAATACTTCGACTTCAATTCTACCATTTTGATATTTTTAATAGTTCCAGTATTTCAAAGTCATGATTCATCGAGTGTTATTAATACTTGGGAGTGTATTTAAATATTCGTTCAGCTTATTAAAAATATATTTACATCCATATCTTATTTATTTATTGATTTTTTAGTGCTACGTGCGGATTTTCAATTGCTGGGTCTCATTTTAAACATAATCGTCTTCCCTACATCTACTTTTACCCTTTCTATTTTACCTCGACCTCCACCAGAGTTGATGTTCTTTCTTCCTCTTCTATGATAAGAGTGACAGTAATAATATAAGAGTGACAGTAATAATATAAGTAGTGACAGTAACTCTGTAATTAATTTAATATGTTGCCAGTCAGTCGCTATCCAATAATTTAAAAAATACTATAAATAATAACTATTATAGTCGGTGAAATATTTTCCCATTATGTTTCTGGTGGATTGACGTATTGTTCTTGTATTGTTTTGTATTTATTATACTTATATAGTGCACTTACATTGCGTGAATTTACTAGATATTCATTTGTGGAAAAGTGTGTGGAAGGGTTTAGTCTTTCATTTGGGAAAGATTTAACCCGGACATAAAATCTGGAGCACCGTAAAATCAATATTACTAATTTTGGTTGTGTGTCCTTTCAGAGTGGTCTATTCTCAATATTACCGTAATTAAAGACGAGCACTCAGAATCGATTCGTTGCTCGAAACGGTTTTAGCTGCGTTTGGTGACTAGATCTGAATAGTCAGGTATTTCTCAAGTTTCCCTAAACTTCCTCTTCTAAATTACTTCTCCTCCCCACTCCCTTACGCCATAGTCCCACTGGTTCCGGGCAGTAAGGGACAGTTGGGATTTACGGTTTGAACAATTGTACGGCATTTACGAGAGAAGGAAAACAGTTTAAAAATATAAATCACATTTAGTTCAATGATAGCAAAATTGTTTTGAATTTGTGTTTTTTTTTTTAATTTCAAAACTTATCTGGTGTAGAATTCGAACAAGCGATAAAGTACCTACTACCTATAATTAAAAAAAAAACTATTTTGGTTGTGTATTGTATGGTGAATCCTACGTAACTCTGGTACAATTAACTAAAATTTTAAATATTAAACTTTAAGGTGTAAACTGTGCGACCTAAGGTGTTTAGACTTATGGAATACAATACTTCGTTTGTGTGAAAGCACTATGAACCCATACAAATATTAGACAAAACGATAAATTACCTACCTACCTATTACAAAATATTTTTAACAATAAATTTTCTAAAAAATCTCTTTATTTTAAATTTACAGCGGAATTTTTCCATTAATGCCGCGCAGTAATCAAAAACCTGTCTAAAATATCTGAAAACTTGATTGTTAAAATGCAAGTCATTAATTTTCCTTCTATAATCACTTGCCCACTGAAACAATCGTTTCTTACGAATTACGTAGCGATGTAAATTATAGAATTACGCAAACATTCAGGCCGGATATCAGCAATTCAATGCGGCCCGTGTTTTATCTTTTATCCTGCAGAAATGCGCCTTGAGTTGTACTAAGGTATGCCCAATGTTCATGCAGTGAACTTCTTTCCAGCTGAACGCCGATCGTCAATTAATTACAACAGTCACCATTATGTTCCTTTGATGTAACCGATGGAACTTTTATTTAGACAAATTTATGGGCGGATACATTCACCGTCACGTTTTACAATTGCAATTTCAAATGATCGTTTTATCGACGATAAACAATTGTTTTGACAACATACAGGAATAAGGCTGTCCAAACACTCACCAAAACAGTTTTTTTTTAATCTGGTAGTCGATTGGTCCAATAAGCAAGTCCTTCCGTTTGATATATAGATTTTATACGTTCAAATATTCGCCGGAAATGATACTGGAAAATCAACTTAACCAGTTATCAACATTATTAATATGATTTAAGATTATTTATTTACCTCCGGAGATAGATGTACTGCAGATAAATGCGATATGCTTATTACTTAATAATTAAGTAACTGTTGATATTTTTAAAAAAAATCATGAAAAATGTATTTATTTATTTCTTTTCTTAAACATACACTTTACAAATTATTACATAGGTTTACACAGACAATAAGTTTAGTAAAAAGAAGAAAAAAAAAGTAAATGATCTTTAGATGTATGTAAATAGGTCAGTAGTAGTATTTTGTGAACACCTCACTAGGCTAACCTGTGCTGAGGTGTTCCCATGTTTAGGATTAAGTGCTATTCTGTCGACATAAGTAGAAACATCGTATTCTCATTGATGTTGTCAAGAAGGGCACTGTGGGTCGACCCATAGCGGCAGTATCGTATAATAATATAAAACAATTAGATTTATAATAGCCCCATTTTAAACATGTTCCCTTTTACTACACCTAATTTCACCTCTTTTCTCTTAATTATTATTTAATTTATAAACTAATGTTTAAGACAAGATTTTTATGCATAGCACAAAGGGTAACAATTATTATTATAAGCAATAATTATTAGCCTGAAACACTCATCTAAATTGAAAAAATCTTCCGAGAAAAGATACATACCGCCGACGGGACTTGAACCCGTGTCCTTCTGATCAACTGCTCTTTTATCCACTGAGCTACGGCGGCTTATCTCCTACCCGCCAAATAGTTAAATATATACTAGTGTTTCATTAAACAATTACTGCTTATTACATTTTTCCACCTGAAAAACAACCAACTTTTATTTATACGAGAAAGGCATTGTAAGTGCTATCTCTTCTCTCTTCCCTACCTCCTCCTCACCCCCTGCCAAATTTGGTGTTCTCTCTCCCTTTTCTATGTTACATATAAAAACTTGTATATGACCTTGATGAAGGTTCGGGTTGAACCGAAACCGGTTGATTTTCAAACCAAGTTATTTTATTCTAATTATTATAATTATGTATACCCACATAAGTATTTGCTGCGTGTGTCTATTTATTTTTTCCACTTTAGGGTACAAACCAGCGTTAAGCAGTATCTATTTTTTCCAGTTCTTCGTTTTCCCCTCCGCGTTCCCCCATTTTGATTCAACTTTTAGGATTTTATTTATTTATTTAATTATAATGTATTACAAAAACATGGTAAGTAACACATTATTCCCAATAAGTTGAGAAGAAAACTCATTACGGGAAGGACAGATAGATATAAGTACATTTTACACAGATTTACACGTTTAAAAAATACAATATATTGAAAAGGAAAAAAATAAATTAAATAAGATAAAAAATGCATTGTCAAGAATAGGGATTTTTGAAATACTGAGAGACATCCATACACATAAAACATAAAAAACAAACGTATAAAGGCGAGCCAATATTCACTGGTTTAAAAACATTTTCAGGAAATATTCTTAAAGCGTTTTAACTAATATTTTTTTGTTAGCTTGTTATTTTTTATTGCATACTATATTATATCATATTTTTTATTTAGTTATTTTTTTGTTTGCTTTATTTCATTAGGTAATGCATTGTATTGTCTATAAGCGATATATTGTAATGAGTTAATACCAAATTTAGTATAATGTGTTATGCAGTTTTCATCATCAGAGCAGAGGTTTTAAATACACATTTTCAAAATAGAATTTTCTTATGGAAAGTTCTCCATTTTGTAAGGTTGAGATATTATTGATCATTTTTCTTACAAGGCTGATCAAGATTGGGTCATTAGCCGCGCAGTCAATGTTATGCAATGTATATGGTGACCCCGTGTTTATTTTACTGCGGTATTTGCATATGATGCAGAGGGTTAAGGTGAAAACATCGAGTGCAACTACCTACTTAAGAATGCAAATATACCATAGCAACGCACTGCGACGATGTGCGCATTGAATGTATGCAATTCTGTTAATGGAGTAATTACTGCAGTGAGCCAATCAACCGGTCGGGAAATGAACACGTTGAACTCTTGTGCTGGAAGCAAGGTGACTCGCTTTCGATGTGCCAAATTGAACGGTTCATCATAATAACGTTTTTACTTATTGGTACTTAATATAAATGAATGTCATTTAACACTGTTCTTTTATAGATCCATGGGATTTTTGTTATTTAGAAGATGGATAGAAAGAACTTTACTAATTTATAGTTATTGTCTGTATTTTATTATTTACTTCTTTTGGAAAGAAGTAAATTTTTCCAGCAAATCCTTGCTGGAAAGCAATCCCAATGGGTTATTAAAACTCGTTTTGAATGATACTAGTTCGAAAACCGCTAATTTGTTCGCTTTTTGGAAAAAACTCATACAGGTCTCATAGAAATCGTTGTCTCCCTTACTATCATGGTTAGAAATATGATCTAAGCGGTGTTGGAAAAAGAAAACACGACGCTTTATATTAATAAAAAAAATATAATTAAACGCAAAATAATTATAATGTACTCTTATTGAGTACTACCGTACTAATGAAACCAAAGTTTCCGATCGCAATTTGAAAAATAAATTATTAAACTTTTGGATATTTTTACCAATTATTTTTACATTAAACGGCAGAAAAGTAAGTTGACGATAACGATGTTACCTATATTTGGAAACATGTATGTGTTTTTTGCGCTATCAGTAATTTTAATTAGAAAAAAACGTAAGGTGAGACATTTTAAAAACTTTTTTATGTTTGCATTCGAAATTTTTATATTTCAAAAATTGTAAATTTATTTCCAGTTATAAAATTTGGAAGCATATTTCATCATATTATGAAAACAGTTTTTAGTTTTCGTATGCGTTCAGAAATATTCCATTTATTGTTATGTTATTGCAAAGCGGAAATATTTTGATCTTCCGACAAAATAGGCCGGAGCCCTGAGGTCTCTCGTAATAGATCGCAAAGATCATTTAACAGCTTATTCAATTCTATTATATAGAATTGGTATATTAGTGCCATTTTACTAATAAATAATTTAAAATAGATTGTTGTAATGCAGCATTCGGTGATGTTAGCCTGGCCCTGGCTTCGTCACGTATTTTTCTTTTGAAGTCGGTGATTGAATAACATTATTGAAGCTTGTAATAATTATTGTTATTTTATTAATGTGTTAGCTGCTGGTTTGACTTTGGAATGCATTTTTAAACATATCGTGCATTTCAATGTGATGTGCTCACAAAATACGTAATTTACGTTTTATCGCTAAGAGGCCTCTATGTGGATTAAATTTATAAACGATTGAAATTACGTGAATAAGGATATTTAGAAGAATTTATTGCAGTATTGTGTAATTTATTTAATTTACATTTTATATATTAACCTACATACCTAATATGATAAGAAGTGAGATAACAATGCAGGCGAATGGCACAGCGGAAGGGGCGATAGAAATTGTCATATTTACAAATAGACATACTTAACTTTTCTGTCGGTAGCGTCATCCGATTTTATGGATACGAAAAAACTATGGATTTAAAAAATAATTCGTTAGTTCCTCCATTGGCATTCTGCTAATTTTTTTTATTGTTTCTTTACATCGTATTATTTTTTACATTTCAAATTTTAACCTCAGTACGACAAGCCCTTTTTGAGGTTAATAATTTTATAAAATGATTAAAATAACACAAAAAAGTAACAATTATTATAAGTACCTAATAATTATTAGCCTGAAACACACATCTACATTGAAAAAATCTCCCGAGAAAAGATACATGCCGCCGACGTCCTTCTGATTTCCGGTCAACTGCTCTTATTCACTGATCTACGTCGGCTTATCTCAATTCAAAATATACTAGTGTTTCATTCAACAATTACTGCTTATTAAGTTTTTCCACCAGCAAACAACCAACTTTATTTTATATGAGAAAGGCATTGTAAGTGCTAAATCTCCCACTAGGTGGCGTCGAGACAAATAATGTCTACATTTTTTGGTGAAATACTTTAACTCGTCAAATATTAATTATTATTTTTGATAAACTAATGTTTAAGACAAGATTTTTATGATACATGCCATAAAAGATAGTGTATTGAAAGAACAATATTGTTATGTTTCTTACAAATAAGGGGTATCAACTAAGCTGAATGGAGTAAACATGTATGGTTACCATGTGTTTATAATCGATTTGAAATTATATATGCTATATGCTATGAATTTTAAAGGGATAAAGATGAAAGTATAAAAATAAGATAGATGTTAAGTTTATAGTTTCGTCTGCGGTCGTGGACTATTCACTAATGGTAATCACATTTTTCTTCTTCTTCTATGCGAGTGCCGCAAAAGGGTCCCATCTTCCCGAAGCGAATGAAACTATGGCATTCACAATTTAGGTATGATGTGAGGCTGAAGGAAATGGGAGGGAGTGAAGATATACAATTTATCGAATGTTCGATTTAACCGTTATAATGTTGCATTTTAGCGCTTATTATGAGGTCAATCGAAGTGTCCTTTAAAGTTCTAAGGAAACGGATGTCGGGTCAAACCTGGCCTCCAAGCACTAGCCGGTAAGTTCATCACGAATCGATTGGTCATAGAAAGGAGTGGCGTATTACACGCTTTAATATGGAATATCCTCAGAACAGAATTTAATATGAACAATGGACGCAACATTGCCGCTTATTCGCTTTCCGTTAAACTTATAAATATCCTTGTCATTTTTGTGCTCGTAATACCATATTTGCATATTTTGTAAATATAAAGTGAAATACCTCCAAAATATCTTAGGATAAAGTAAAGTGTTTATAATTCATGGGTAAAGTGTTTATAATTCGGTGAATGTTTAATGTTTTATGTGTTTATGAATTTGTACAGAATACCGCACTCTCTTGGATCTAATTTAGGTATATAGTTTTTGCCATTTAATATATTAAACTTTATTATGTTTGCTAAATTAATCTTACAATATTACAAAACTTGGAAGATAGTGTTTTTTATTACAATAATTCAGTCTAACTGTAATGTCTATTTTCCAGCTTGAAAACATCATGGATGATATTTTATGGCATTCTGTATTATCTGGTAAAATCCCACTTAGAGCTTTGTATGGAGAATTATGCTTTTCATGAACACTTGATAAAGTTTACTGTAAAAGTTGCAAGGCCTAGAACATAGTAAAACTTAATTAGAATTTTATGGTTTAAAGTAATTGTACATAGCTACTCACGTTAAAGTTTTTTGTTTATATAATAACTTTATGTAGGTAGGTTCTTAGATAAATATTCTCATATTATTATTATTTTTAGTATGTGATTTTTTAAGGTGTTCTTAAAAGATTTCATAATCTGCTCTTTCTTAGATGAATTCAATTCGTTCAATTTTGTTTATTTTCAATTATTGAAATGAAAACAAATAACTTTGTAAAACACCACTATTTAATCAAAATTATTAACAAAATGATTGAATTAATTTTTTTTTTTTAATTGATGAACTAATGTTTAAGACAAGAAGATTATGAAGTCTCATATAAAGTTGGTAATTTGCAGGTGGAAAAATGTAATAAGCAGTAATTGTTGAATGAAACACTAGTATATATTGAATAATTTGGCGGGTAGGAGATAAGCCGATGTAGCTCAGTGATCAGAGCATTTGACCGGAAATCAGAAGGACGCGGGTTCAAGTCCCGTCGGCGGCATGTATCTTTTCTCGGGAGATTTTTTTAATGTAGATGAGTGTCGCAGGCTAATCATTATTGCTTATAATAATGAATGAATTAACTAATTATTATCAAAAGTTATTGGTTTTCATTTAATCAAAAATGACGCCACAAAGGGAATTTGCAGAGATGGAAGAAGTTATCAACTATTTGTTTGCGCCCGTACATACGCAATATGAATATGAATAAATTGTTTTGTTCATAAAGAAACTCAGGTCTCGATGAATTAACTAATTATTATCAAAATTTATTGGTTTCATTTAATCAAAAATGACGTCACAAAGGGAATTTGCAGAGATGGAAGAAGTTATCAACTATTTGTTGGCGCCCGTACATACGCAATATGAATATGAATAAATTGTTTTGTTCATAAAGAAACTCAGGTCTTTCCAGAAAGGCAACATTAATATAGCTTGGAAATTTACGGACGCAAACAATCAATCCACCTTAAGACCGCATAACCAGCCAGCGTACGAAAATCCACATTTCGTCGAAAGATGTTCTTACCATCGTACAGGGCGGTTCCAATGAGAAAGATAAGGTATTCTCCGTACCAGTTTTTTAAAATTATAACTCAATATCGATTTTACTTCATTCCAAAGTTGCTTTAATTTATATCTGCATCCAAAAATGCTGAAAGGCGTGACGATAAAACTATTAAAATGATGTACTTTTTGTAATTATTTTTTGATCATAAGTATTTATCATTTTTCAATAATGTCTTAGCAAAATTATATTGTAAAATAATCTGAAATATATAAGTCTGTAAGTGCGCAAATAAATGCACAAACGGACCAATTTTCGTCAAGAAACACATGTACTTATATATTTTTTAATAATTTTATTTAAACTAAAATTAAAATTCTGTTACATACGTTTACCAGATAATATATTGATTTATATTACTGCATGATTATATGATTTGAAATGAGTGTTGTATAATACATGTACTTTTTTGAAAATTTAACAAATCCGCCAACGACCTATGGTATAACCTTATTATATTAAAAATAAACATTTTTTCTGAAAATTTATTACATACGTTTACTAGATAAAATAACAATCTTTCGAAATCAATTTATAAATTTTTGTGGAAAAGAGTCAATTCGTCTAAACACTAATTTAAAAATGACATATTTCTGGTTTTCTCTGGTTATACACTCTTAATATTTGAAAGTTTTAATATTTTGCAAAAAAATGTTTTCTCCTAAAATAATATAATTAAACTCGTGCCATCTATGAAAGAGAAGATTATGAACTATTTTAAGTTTCACCTTAAATAAGGGCACTCCACCCGTAATCAAAACCATTTCTGAGTTTTGACGTATGTCTGTTTTCGGTAGAAAAATATCGATGTTACGTACAACTTGACCCGCTTAACTCCGCAGATAATGGCGTCGCTAGCGTGGATTTAATGTATACAAAAATACGTTAGGGGTGCGATTGGTAGGCTGATACCTGATTTAAATAAAAATTGTTATGCCGTGTCTCGCTTCTATCTAATATGGAAATATTTGATTCCAATAAAATTAGTAGATTCCTACCTATCAATATATCAATAGCGCCACGTTCCAATCTTACGATGTGCCCTTTTTTATATACGAATACCCTAATCGGAACCCATTACCCACGAAGCCTAAAGGCCTGGACCCATACCTATGAATTACGCTGGTGTGCCGGGGATGTATACTATTCTCGGTCTCGGCCTTCTTGAAGTAACGGTTTTAGTAATGCTTTACGTTACGCCTTACGTAACGCTCTAATCTAGCTTTAAACCCTCTCTCTAATCCGAGGGTTTGCTCTATCTCGGTTCGGGACAAGTTATCTGCGAATTCTCTCTTATAAGCCAGCCTCCGTCGCTGGATCATTGTGCAGAGATGTTATCTCTCGACTCGCTACATTACTTGACGCCAACTCTGGCGTTCTCAACCTTTTTTCCGGTAATGCTGTGTCTGCCCTTCACAAGTCAAAATGTCTGTCAACGGGTCGATCTGTAAACGTCGAATAACTAACTCACTGATAAGGAATATTGTCAAAAACGGTCTCAAAATGGGGGGTTTAATTTAATTAACTTAGTTTTGGTTCGAATCATTTATCTTACTCCATTTATTTTATTTATTTAATACATAAATTATTGAAATTACATATAGTTTTTTTATGATATTTCACCCTCCACGCTAGGAATGACCCTGTGGTATGGCGGGTGAAGTTTACGGTTTGCGGATATACATTAATTAGTATAGGTTGAAAAAGAGTTTATATAGTTATATTGGATTACAAGAATAAGGTGAAGAAGTTAAAGAATTATTGGAAAAGAGAAGTTATTATTAATATATTAAGGAATTATTGGTATATATGTAAATCACAGTAATCAGTCTTATACATACATACAATGCTGCTTAGATCAATAATAAATTTCTTTGTTTTAATATCCGAGTTCGAGATTTATGCTCTCTATTTTTCATTGGTTTACATGAGACCAACCTTATGGCACTTTGTTCATACAGCTCCATAGATCTTATGGGATATGATATTGACAACGTAACGAGGCCCTCCAGTCCTTAATTTTTTTTAATCAATGTTGGTGTGACATAATTACCTGTATCTTTTTTATTGTTATTAGTTAGTTTTAATACTTAATTTTCAATTTCGGAAACAGCACCAAATCTGTGGTTGTCTGTGCGACGTCACCAGTCACATTTTAGTGACACTGTGGCACTGTATTTATACGATTGTGATGAGATGATCAAATGTTTAATCTTTCATTTTCCTAGTATGCCCCTTCTATGCTCCTTCGTTCATGTCTTAACGTTAAGTATTGCTGTTCTGCTATACTTCAGTAACATGCAATCAGTAATTAAATATGTCTACAATGAAATTTGGTTAGGTATATCACCTGGGCACGGATTTGGCAGAGGACATATGGGTATAAAGAGTATGTATAATAATCAGAGCTGGTAGATTAATCATTTTTTTACATTAGCTCCACACGGAAGGGCCTGAGGAAAATAACTCCCCTCAGGGCCTATGTCATCTTTGGGGATGCTGTGTGGAGGGTCTTTTTAGTGAGGAAGGGAAAGGATATTAGGGGTGGGTAGTAAACCGGGGGTCAGTGTGTCCAGGAGTGACGGACGTATGAATCCATCCCTCCTACTGCAGTGCAAAGCGATTTTTCGAAATACAATGACTGGAAAAGTCAAAGGGACTTCCTAAACCCTTCTGTCCCGATCCGGCCTGCCATGCAGCTGGTGGGCAGACGCATCCGCCAAAGACCCGTAGAAACCTCACCCCATGAACCCGGGTACCCCTGCTAAGTCACCAAACGCAAACCACTTGGGGTGATCAATGGCAGAGGAGTAGGTTGTCCAATAAATGGTCCCCGGGGCGGCGGTACCCACACCCGTCTCCCAATTTGAAATCTGGTAGATTCCCTCAGTATCGACCTGAAAGACCGTCATTCAAAATTGAAATATTTACTTGAAATGGCTTTAACCGTGTTTAGTGAACCAATCTGAATGGCTGGGTTCACAAAAAACCCTAAATAATATTGGAATGGTCCCATGTCCCATTTTAGCTGTTTTTTTTTTACATTCATATAATAAACAAAAAAAACGAGTGTGCTTTAGACCACACGATTGAAGTAAAACTACACTAACTTATAAAAGAAGAGAGAAAGACAATGTCCGCGCACTGCTCTCTCTCTTGCTCCTACAGTGTGATACAGAAAATAGGTCTGCACTGAGTCTTAGATTTACTAAACATAACTGGCTATGAGAGAAAGAAAATGTGTGCTCGCACCTCTCTCTCTTGCCCCTACAGTTATATACGAAACGTAACTCTCTCTCTTTCTATCTTCACTAACTTATATCTCCCTCTCAACTTCCGTTCGCCTCGCCCGATCACATTTTTCGTCACGCATTCACCAGCTTACTCCCCAAGTCAAGCGTGCGTAAAGAAGTTTTACTTCAAAAATAAAATAAATAAATTAATTGATAAACTAATGTTTTTAAGAGCATTTGACCGGATATCAGAAAGGCGCGGGTTCGAGTTCCGTCGGCGGCAGTATCTTTTCTCGGGAGATTTTTTCAATATAGAATATAGATGAGTGTTTCAGGCTAATAATTATTGCTTATGATAATAAAATAAATTAAAAATAAAACAATCACTTTGTAAACACCACTTTTATTTTAAATTATAATGTCACATCACAAAGTAACTGCTTCATATGAACAAAAAATAAAATAAATTGTAACTTTTTTTTAATCGCTGCCCCTACGTTGATCGCCCCTGCTTCACGGCACGGCTTCACTCCAGGGGATGCTTAATAAGTCTCGTAGACAGATCTTTTATTAACACCGTAAATTTCCCTGCTGTATGGATGGCGTCTCTTAATTTCCCCAACTGTGATACGTTTCATACAACGCGTGGTGCTCGCTCCAACATTGTTTCGCTACAATTCGGCGGCGACGAGGGTGCTAATGAAGAGATCGGTTTTACACCTTCATAAATTTCCATCGTAAAACTGAACTGAAACACTTTCCAGTGAAACATTAAACTAGTACAAAATTAACATCGTTAAATTAATATTGAAGTCAATTTTATTGCAAAGCGTCCAAAACCAAAGGAAAATTTCATTAATTTGAATAGATTCGATTTCAAAGGTTTAAATCATAGTTCCCTAACTCGGGAATGTTGTTAATCTTACTAATATTATAAACGCGAAAATTTGTATGGATGTATGGTATGTGTGTTTGTTACTCTTTCACGCAAAAACTACTGAATGGATTTTAATGAAACTTTACAATAATATAGCTCATACATATAGAATAACACTGGCTAAATATAATGGTAAGCTCTGGCGTTATGCAATTTGTATAAATGAAAATGTGTGTATTTCATATATTTGGGTAGGAAAGGTAGGGGGAAGGGGAACGGGGGAGATGGGGTTCACGGAGAAGGAAGAGAGGAGGGAGGGGGTTTGCGGGAAGGTAGAAGTGAACGGGGACGCACGGGAAAGGACTTTAGGATTTTAGCATATAATTTCTTAATTCATAAACATACATGTAAATAATAATAAACTTATAACTTTTTTTACATGACATTAGTTTAAGTATGAATGGGTATTGTAGTTGTAACATAACGCCAGATTGGGAGATACTGTTTAAGAGAGATCTTTAGAAAACTCTAGCCCGACTCTATCTCTTGACTCTATTGATCCCAGAAATTCTACCCACCCATCATACATTTTTCCTACCCAGAACTTCCTCTTCTTTCTTTCCATAAAAAGATCCCTCACACAGCTTTTCCAAAGATGAAATAGACTCTTTTTTCTTTGCTAATAGATGCTAATTTAAAAATTTAAATCAAACCAATGCCAACATTTTGACATGTTTTATTTTATTTTTCGTTCTAATAGAATAATATTTTAAACATAATTGGATTTTTTATACATTTACCATTTTTGTAGACAACCATTTCAGGGGTAATTGCAATCAATCAATAGACTTTTTAATAAAAACACAGATTCAACGCGAAAACAATATCCCTTATTCAACGGTATTTTTTTTTTTTTTTTTATGTTTGTTACCTCAGAACTTTCGATTGGGTAAACCGATATTGATGATTATTTTTTATTAGAAAGCTGGTGCTTCCCGTGTGGTCCCATTTTAATTTGGTCCAGTTCCGATAATGAGATCCATGAGAAAACCATATATGTCTTAAATTTGCAATAAGTATCTATGTGCGCGACAAATGGACAAATAACTCAATATTACGCCAACAGATTTCGATGATTCTTTTTTTGAAGTAAGACAAATTAGTGTACTTCAGATTCACTAAAAATAAAAAAAAATAATAAATATGACATGATGGGTGATACTTCATGAAATTTGAATAAATCATCTAATTTCAAATTTAAAATTCAAGTTCTCTGTACTTCGGTACTAACTTGAATCGGTTGAATATTGACTTTGAAATTTGATTTAGAGTTTTAATGAAATTCATGAATGTTATTTTCAAATATAACTGGTCACAATACCTACAATGGTCTGAGGTAAATTTCATAATTTCAAGGCAATTGATTTACATTTAGATTAAATCACCATAAGATGAAAAAAACTAAACGCACATAATGGCTTTTGATACATGTTCTACAGAGCTGAGCTCTTAAGTCGACACAAAGAACTCAACAAATCACCTTTTCAAAAGGAGCGTGTCCTCCCAACTCATTAATCTGGGATTATTATAATTAGGGTCCAAAATCTCACGCTCAACACGGCAATCATTATTAAATTTAAGGACCAATGAGCTTATACATTGTCAAAATAGTTGCTTGGGCACCACCATGTTTAATTTGAGAATACATAAATATACAATGTATTCAGGTAAGATCGCATTCAATTAGGTTGGTATGAACGTAAAGATTAATAGGAGGTTGACATGTTTTTACTATTATTATTGTAGGATTAATTACTAAAACGTGAATTGTTTTTTTTGGTAGAGACCGACAAACGAGGTTGAACATAATTGATGACTCGAGGAGATTTACAAATCAAATTTTAAGTCAACTTTAATCCTAGTTCAAGTTCATCACCCTTTTGACGAATGTTGAATGTTGGCATGATCTTTTTCAGCAATTTTGATTTTTTTTTAAATTAACTGGTCTGATTATAAATATACATTTTGGTACACCGGAAATCGGATAAAAATACCAAAATTCAAATGATGAAATAAGCTTTTGCCAAAGGGCTTCCCAAGTTCTTCGTTACGTTTATTGAATTAGCTATAGTGTCAGGATTCATCGGGTGACGCGTGTTCATGTCTTGGCGTTGGATGCGTTTGCGTGGCTTGCCGGATCGGGAGAAGCACGTTTGGGAGATCCTTTGACCCCTCCAGATGGTCTCTCTCAATCCATCGTTTTGCACAGCAGCATAGATTTATACTTCCGTCACTCCTGAACATACTAGAGCTACACCTTGACTTGACCCCTAGATTCCTACCCACGGAGATATGGAGGGTCTGTCTAGGGAAATGAACGTGAGGAAGTTCTGAGAAGGAAAAAGGTATAAGGGGTGGGTAGGAACCTGGGGTCAGTGGTTCAAGGAATGACGGACGTATAATTCAATTCATTCCACTATGGCGATGGGTCGATAAATACCGGCAGGAGATATCAAAGGTTCTCCCTCAACCAGTCTCCCGATCCGGCCCAACACGCATTAGCTGGGAAAACATATCCGTCGAAAATTTATTTTCCTCAGGGCCTTTGTGTGGAATTAATGTAAAAAAAATCCTTAGCCTTTTATTCCTTCGAAATCTATTTTCGATAAATATTCAATTGAACACCTACATTATTTGTACCCCGTCCCCCCATCCCTGTCACACTTCGTCACATTTATTAGACTCCCCCCCCTAGTGTGACGTCACATATTTTACAAATTTACATCTAAAAAAGTTTTTCGTTTTAATAATTTTGATTTTTACATGTGACGTCACAGAGCTGATGACCCCCCATACCCCTTGTCACACAATGTCACACTTCTCTCCCCCCCCCCCCCCCCCCCCCTTAAGGTGGGACGTAATTTATGGATGGCCCCTAACTACAAGTCATCTTCATTAAAAATGTTATCTTTTCTGCCTCCCAATAATTATTCTCCGTTACATTTGAAATAAAGCATCGTCTTCCTTGATCACGTTTGTCGTGTAAAATTATACTTTGAAAAATGGTCGGTAATCCATTATTTCGTTGTACACTTTGTGACGACAGCCCGGAGATGAACTTTGCGATTACTTAACGATTACCAATTATTTATTTCCAGCCCAAAGTATCTTCGCATGACTTTGTATAAATTGTCTTCCTCGCCCAACCGGTTCAATAAAGACTGTCATATTACGTTTGACGTGAAATGTCAATATTGAAACCAATTAGCGGCGCTCGCCGACATTAAGATCGGCGAAATTGTCTATGATTCATGATTCACGAATGGTTCCCATAGATCCACTGCGAAAATAGCTAAACAATAATGATGCTTGGTGATTAGTGCTCAGATGATTTGTATTTTTTTTAATTATTTGTGATGCTTTAAATAATGAGGACTATTTTTAATTTAATAGAAAACATTAAGCCTATTAAATACTTTGCACAACTAAGAACAAAACCGATGAATATTCTTAAGTATACTCATAAATAAGAGAAAGAAATGATAAGGACTTTTGAAAGAACTGAAAATTAAGAACTGTATGTAAATTTTCAAAACTAATGCATTTTTTTTGTTTTACATTAGCTCCACACAGGAGGACCTGAGAAAAAGAATTCACCTCAGGTCCTACATCATCTTTGGGGATGCTTTGTAGGGGTATTTTTAGGAAAGGAAGAAATGGAAGTTCTGGTAAGGAAAAATGTTTTGAGGGGTAGTTAGGAATCTGGGGGTCAGTGTATCCAGCAGTGACGGACGTATGCATCCATTCCTCCGACTGCGGTGCAACGCGGTGTTCCGAGAGAGTCCTGCTGGAGAGGTCAAAAGGTCTCCCTTAACCAGTCTCTCCCGATCCGGCCTGCCACGCAAATGGTCGGCAGACACTCAACCCATGAACCAGGGCACCCTTGCTGAGTCACCAAACTACGTAGTCTGCCACTTGGGGTGACCTGTGGCATGTTTTTTTTACAATTATTACTCCAAGCAAAAGACCCTGAGCAAAACAGTTTCCCTCAGGGCCTATGTTATCTTTGGGGATGGTGTGTGGATGGTCTTTTTGAAGAAGGAAAGAGTGAACCTGAGTCTTGAAGAGATCCATATTGTAGGAGGGAGGAAACACAGAAGCCGGTAAATCGTTCCACAGCCGAGTTGTTGCGCTCGAGAACGAATCGTAGCAACGATCAATAAGTTATCCAATAAACGGTTCCCGGGGTGGCGGTACCTATACCCGCCTCCAAAACTGAATAGAACAATAACTTCACAATTGTAATTGATACGTTTTTGCTCAGAGCAAAACCGTATCAATTACGTATCATATGAAATTTGTTTACTCTGCATAATTTTCTATAAATAGTTTTCATTTCGAAGATTTCAACAATTCATTGGAATTTCCAGTATCATATAAATAACTTTCAAATGTTTTCAATTAACTTCCGACTTTTTACCAAGAATTTTAGCAGTATTTTCCACTGGCGGTATTTTTGTATTTGATCTTTAATTTTCAAACTGAACCGCATTCTGATTACAGAGTTGATAAACCACAAGACAATAGCAGTGAGAATTTATTTATTTGCATAAATATTTGAAAGCATCGCACGAATACAATTACCTACCGCATCGATCCATTTCTGTATCGTTTCCTAATAAAACGTCCACTTTGTATCGTTTTGAATTGTCAATAAGTGTTTGTACGGTATTGAATCTATTCCAACTGCACAGCGGCTTACGGAATTAAATGGTAAGCTATTCTTTGAACTATACTTACGGAGGTACAAGATGGTCGATGATTATTTTGACACGGAGGCCGGAAGGCACAAAGAAAGACATAAAAGGGAATATACCGCGGAGGGGGCAACCGGGGCTAATTGCAGCATCGGTCAATTTGTACTTCTCGATTTATTGCGGTGGAATTGTATCCATTGTCTGTATTGAGGAGTGTTTAGTATTATTCAAGCACATGCATGTTGTGGTTATTTTGATATGGCACATTTAGATTTTCAAAAACTCTTTTTATTTACGACTTAAATTGGAAATTTATGTTCGTAATACCTAACTTTTCAATTACTATTAACTTGCTTGCCTTCGTGTTTATTAACTGATTTTTTTAATCGTCGAGATGTACCTACAAGCATTGTTGGTAATAATTTACAATTATAAGTTTATTTGTAAAAGTGGATGTGAGGGAAATATGACTGCTTTTATTTGTTGTACCTGTTTTAAATGATCCTTCGATTTCTATTTCAAATAATCGACAATGACAATCATCATCATCAAACAGTATGAATACCCTTGCATCTGCGTGGTTGAATTTTACCCGACTCGACTTCCATTACATGTTCCATGCCACGCCTTATGCGCCACGCCACAAATAACATCTGTGTTCGTAAAATTTCAACCAAAGCTACCGTTGTAATTCGGTTTTTAAATTAAAGAATCTGCCAAAAATTCTCGGTCAGCTATTTGTCACTGGATCACAGTGGATCCGAGAAACTGGCTATTTTGGGAACCGGTTTCTATCGGATTTATAGAATGGTCACAAACACTCAAAATGGATGAAGCCAGAACTAAAAGCCGCCCGCAGGGTCTAGCAGCAAGAACCTGCGGAGTGGGTTTTTAACTGCTAGTAATAAATTGATATCCTACCTACTGTTGACTGTTCACTGTTCCAAATTTTAAGTAAAATAGTGAAATTATGCATTTTGCATTAAATAAAACATTTTTTATTTACATATGGTTGCCAAAATATGTTTTACCTAAACACTTACCTAAATATGTTATCAGAGTTTTTTTTATTTATTTTTTTCAAGATACAATCCCGTTAAACCGCAATAAAGCAGTTTGTCAATAGGATATTTATGTTCAATTTACAATTTCAAACATACATACATATTATTATTACTATATAAGTAACTAAACAAATTGTCACAATTAACAAACATTAATTAATATAAACAATCTCTATTTAGTAACCATTGTTTCAGCATATATCTTAATCTATTTGTAGAGTCGCAATGTTTTATATTAATTGGTAACATGTTAAATATTTTTGGCACGTTAAATTCCAGGGTTCGCCGTCCGTAGTTATTATTATATTTTGGAACAAGCATTCCTTCATTCTTTGTGAACCTCGTATTATGCTCATGTTCCACTTTCTTCTTATAATCAGACTCAGACACATGCTGAATCAATATTTAATACCATAATAAGGCCTGCACCGGTAATATTGTTAAATTCCGATACAACAATGAAATGTTTCGTCTCTGTGAAAAAATATTTTTTTGAACTAATAACTTAATCATAGAATTTTGTACTGATTGTAGGCGGTTTAAATTAGTTTTGCAAGAGTGTCCCCAAGTAGTTAATCCGTATCGTAAAGTTGATTCTGCGAGTGATAAGTAAATAATTTTTAAAATATTCACGGGAACGAAACATTTCAGTTTGTACAGCCTACCCACTATCACCCTCAGGCGTTTACAAATTTTGTTTATTTGTATATCCCATTTGAAATTACGATCAACATACATTACATTACAATCATTAACACATAAATACCTAGTAGGTATGAGACAAACTGTAAACGCAGAGCAATTTTCAACACCTTGAATGTTTGGCGTGATATCAGGAATATCCCTTCTTTTCAATTTCAACAATGTTGATATCAGCAGGGGGATACGCGGTACGCGAGCCATGCAATCACGAAAAAGTTTTTGTTTTGCTTTCTTTGCTTAAGTTTACATTTTCATTTTTATTTTTTCTGATTCGTTTGTGTTTCCCCACACCACTCTTCGCTCTTTACATAGAAATGTACCCCCTAAACAAATACACATAGGAAAGAAAGTCCAGCTGCCCGCCTCTTATTGCGACGAATTTCTCTAGAATGTTCTTTCTTTTCTCAAAACAAACTTCAAAGTAACGAATGGTGTTTGCTTTTTAACTTTGATATTTTAAGAGTAATTACTTACTAAAAACAGATATTTTGAGAGTAAAACACATAACATGTATATTATTATAATTATACCGTAAAAGACGTGGAATAATAAAACACAACTTGTCCCAACA
The DNA here is from genome assembly GCA_917563855.2 of Limnephilus lunatus. Taxonomy (NCBI): domain Eukaryota; kingdom Metazoa; phylum Arthropoda; class Insecta; order Trichoptera; family Limnephilidae; genus Limnephilus; species Limnephilus lunatus. The sequence continues at coordinate 66,779,617 of OU830598.1, read as the reverse complement.
AATCTACTTGTGAATTATGAATAATAAAATAGTTTTTAAATTTATACTCGGCTTTTAAAGATAGTTCACACACACGCGAGAACAACCCAGTTATAAAAAACTCAGTTAATTATACAAATAAGACCAAAGGTAAAAATTTATGTAAAATCAATCTGCTGTATTATATTATGATTTATTTTGGAACAGTATAAATAAAAATTAGATAAAATAAAACAAAAAACAGTTAGAAATAGAAAATTATTAAAATACGAAGTTTGCTCAAATGACAATTAAAGAGAGGCAAGACAAGAGAAATAATTATAATTAGAGACACAAATGATACATAATAAATTAGCACATATTTTTCAGCAATCGCAGAGCATTTTTTTTAATCCATATAAATTATTATCGACAAAAATATCTACTTCAGCACACTCTATCTTATTATATAGTCGAAATAATATAGTAATAAGTTTAAGCAGTCGAGAGGCTTCGTACTAGACGAGCAATCCGAAGATCGCGGGTTAAAATCCCGGCGAGCGCAAGTAAATTTTGTTTTATTGATTTGTGTTTTCACAATTAAATCATTCAAAATAATTCAAGGTATCTACTTATATTTGTTCCAGAGTTGTAGATACTCTCTGTATCGCCCTGGTGTAAGACCACTACCATTCAGGATTGAAACACGTTGTTTGAAATGTCTTTTGCCATTTTTGGTGACCAGATCTGAATAGCCAAGAACTTCCTCAATTTTATCTTCCCATCTCATTCCCCTCACCCAACCTTCAGCCTCACAACATTTGGAGATGCAATAATCTCACTAACTCCTGTTGGTTGGGAGCAGTTGACACTATTGTACAGTATTCTCATTTTAAAAAATTGTTTGCAAATGTTGAATCAAAAAATCTTGACATCAATTTTATTTAAATTGCTTTGGTTTTTGTAAAAATTTTGTATTCACTCAGTTTCGGTGGTTTGAGTATCGTTCCCTGTTCATGTACAATCACATGTTCTAAGTTTCAACATGTAACATTGAATGTACTTATACTCTTATGTACGTTAAATTAAACAAATCTTAACCTTCGAGACCTTCTTGAAAACATGCTTCAGTGTTGCCACTAAGTCATTTCTCTACGTACGCTTATCTTATAGCAATAATGTACGTGTAATAAAACGTGGACCGTGATATGGTGTAATGTGTAATGATAGCAAACTCCCTTGTTTATATACCCAGATAATACAAATTCATATCCCACCCACTGACTGGCTGCCACTCAGGACTTGGCTATTCCAGAGATGATGAAAGAATTATACCAGACGTGTTTCATCGTTCATAGACCATAGGCTGATAAATAGACACAGTACTAACAAACTAACTAAACATTACCAAACACCTCGGTCTTGGCACACACTCCTTGCCTCATTCACATTCTTACATTCAGTTCTATTATTTTGACTGTTGACATGGCTCGATTAAAAAAATCTGAAAACTTCAATATCCAGGACATGTGATGAGACATCCAGAGAAGTACGAGATATTCCATCTCATAATGCAGGGAAAGATTACCGAAAGGCGGAGCCCTGGAAGGAGGAGAACCTCATGGGTGAAAAACCTGAGACAGTGGTTTGGCCAGACTGTTACTGTAGAACTGTTCCGGGCCGCAGTAAACAAAGTCCGCATAGCCAACATTATAGCCAACGTCCGTTGAACGGACAATATGAAGAAGAAGATAGCTCGACTCTAGTACCTGATTCACTTGATCCTACGTCTTATATATTCTTCTTACACTTCTTTCTTCGTTCTTTCGCTATACATGCCCTAACCCTTTCTTAATCTTACTCATTACGCTTAAATTCGTCTTGCATTATTTGTGGATCACATCCACATTTCTCAAACGATCATACTTGGTACAACACATATGGCTTAGGGATCTCATTTCTGCTACATAAGTCTACATTAATCCTTTCCCTGCCAGTTCCACTTATCACTTCCTACTTCAGGCTAGGTACAGCACTCCATTGTGGACTACTAGCTTCGCGTCTTTGGACAGTTTTTTGTTGGCGCCAACTGCATTCCGTCTTCCATTAAAATGGAATTTCCTGCATTTACCCTTCTTTCAATATCTCAGCTTTTCTATCTTTCCTAAACATATTTCCCAAATACATTCCCAACTCCCGTAAACATACTTATACTACCCAATACAGTACCCACATGATATTTATTATCCCACAGAAAAATATTTTGCTACTCACCTTTCCCATTGATAAGCCGTCAAATTTTTCTTCCAGATTTTCGCACTTTAAAAAACGTTGTAAACAGAGATTCGCGAAAAAATTTGGAAAATATCATTCTTATATTTTTGCTGTTCGTTACTAAAACGTTCTTATACTTAACAGCAAATTTATATGATGATTTTATGCATTAAAAATATGCACCTACGTCGCTAAAAGTTTAACCTATGCAAGCCAAGGGATGAACGACATTATTTTATAATCTTAACTGTATGCTGAATATGCAAACCGCCCATAGAGTGTAAACCACAGTAAGTGCATTGTGGTAATAGGAAAAAAAATAATAACATCGGGCATCTGGATTTGGCACGTTCTTGGTGATAACAATATATTCGAGTAATTTTGGCCACCTTCAATCATTTCACTATGAAGGTACAAATTTCGCTATATATTTTTATACACCATAAAGAACATCTCAAATACAGTTATCACATCTCACAATGCCACCAGAAAATCTATTTTGCATATACTACGGTTTACAGTCATACGCGAAATATCTTTCATGTCAATTTTGGACAATGGTTTTTTAATAATTTTTCATCTCTCTGTTGTATACCAACGTTCTATATTAATGCTTAATGTCCCCGCACATGATTTCCGCTCAAGCGTTTCGAAATAGCGTACAATTCCGTACTCGCTTCAGAATAAATAATACTACATCCTCAGTCACGACACAACTCGCCCTCACCTTATCTCCCCGATCTTAATGCAAGTAATTCGTCAAACGTAGGTACACTACACATTATCTCTGTCTTCAAAATGCTCCAAGATGTCCATCTGCTACACTACACTAAACACTAAACACTAACAAAGCACGAACAAGTTCTGATCTTGAATTGAATTCCACATTCCAAAGTTATTGCCATTTCGTAAGCGAAGCTTTTGGTCGTGGTGGCAGATAAATAAAAAAGATGGACGTTTCAAAATATAAGATCAATTCGAGATCACTTTCAGCTTCAGGTTGCACCATTGCTATCTGTCTAAATTTATATGCTCAGCCTTCTCTTATAGAATTGGTTTCACTTTGACAGATATGGTGGTCATTAAGTAGTGAGTTACCATTTGATATCAGAAATCAAGAATTTCATCCAAGTATTCGCAAAACTTCTTAGAATTGATTGACCAATGCAAAGATGCATTTATATTTAAAATCCCACTCAGCAACTCAGCAATGAAGGTAACTCGTATCTTTGAAATGAAATACTATACGGCATTGTACATCGGCCATGCCTTTGAATAACAAATAATACCAATTTGTCGTAGACGCTTTGTTTCTTTTCCACTGTCAATTTATGAGATGAATAAGACCCGAGTTTGAACGCTATCTGCACCGTCAATCTAAACTGTGAATGCAAAACGTTTGATTGATAAGCATTTCCGTTTATTTTTCAGCTTCATTGGCCACCATTGTGGGTGGCTGCTTTTAATATTGCATCTCCACACGACACATGACTGCCTGTTGCATAAATATTTATGCAGGCCTCGCCATCAATGGCTGCAGGTGCACTGCGAAAGAACTAACTGCAAAACTTAATATATTTTTATCGTCTGGCTTAACAATTCGCCATCTCCTTTGTTAGCTGAGCCTGAGTTTGATTCGAGTTATTCATTCTAAGAACGGAGATAACAATGATCTCGTTTGCTGTTATTTATAATACGAAAACATACGGTATTTGAGCGTGGGGGCATAACTCAGCGATAAAAACTCGGTGCGTTGGGATTGAGAAGGACTAATAATTATTGTACTGATATTTATGAAAAATGTTCTTGTTTCACGCGCGCACTTTAAATGTGTTAAATACATATTAAGTTTTTCCATAGTACCTATACTATTTATTCAAAGTTTTGTGGATAAACTTGACCCAAATAACAAACCATTATTTATTCTTTAAAATAGCTGTCGGCTATTTTGAAGTCTAAGCAAACTTTTAATGTCATGGCACAACATTTTGTAAATAGAATAGAAGCTTCATCGCCCACGTTATATCTTATATTACCAAATAAAAGTTATTGCCTAGTGTTGGTAAAGCTAATGCCTTTCGAAAGGCCATGGTTTTACATTAAAACGGTATCTGAAACGATCAAGCATCCCAGTTACAGGAAGTAAGTGATTGACCTTTTTGAGCGGAACAAGTTCTCACCTCAAAACTTTGTCTTTCACGTCCGGGAGGGCATAGGCCTTTGACATTGGTTTACTTTTTGTGTAATCATTCACTGCAGGTTTTTTTACATCAAAATGAAAGCCTCTTCCAGCTCTTGGCCTTTTCGTAGGTACCGGGAAATCACAAAAAAAGGCCTCCATGGTTAGTTATGATCCTTACTACGATCGGAAGGTCGCGGGTTTAAATCCATCTCTTTCCCCTCCTTCAATTGGGGATACCATAGTCTCCACGCCAGTGTCATGGACGGTTGGGAACAATTAGGACTCTTGTGCAGTACCTACTTACATAAAAATAAAAACAAACGTTTCTGTCTATATCACGTAATGTGAAAAAAACTTAACAACATCTTAATTGGAAAATTACCAAGCTGTGTGTGGATCAAAACCTTTAAGTATGTTTAAATATGCTACCAAACCTGTCTAACTTCAGTAAATTACTAAAATTAAAGTCTTTATCCGACCAGTAAACTTTCGGCTTATCTCGCTAATCACAGACACGAGGTATCAACAAACATGGTATAATCACTAGTTTAAGATACCCTTCGACGATGAAAGTTAATTTTATGGTAAATGTACGACCCAGTAGTAAAAATATATTTTACTTCCTGGTTACTAGTAAAGCTGATATTTGATAAAATGTCGACGGTGGCAAAAGACACAGCGCAGTCGGTACAAGGCTCAATCACTTTGAAATAATCAAACGAATTCAAAGTATTTGATCTAAGTTTATTTTTAGAACATCTCTTGGATTGCCCTTCATTGTGAGGAAATTTCGATGAATCAAATGTGGTACAGATCACGATACACTAGTTAGTAATTGATTGAATTTCTTTCGGTTGATAATTGATTCTTGTCCATACGACTTGGTCTTGAGAACCGCGCACAGTATTGGGCAAGCATGCTGTATCTTTATACTTTGTTAAAGCTTCGGTTTAATAAATTATCTCTGATTAACATTATTTATTCGAGCGTGCTTTATTTGATGATTTATTCGACCTAATATGTATTGATATTGGGAAATGGGTCGTGTTCAAGGTCAGAACCTAAGACTTTTATATAAGCACTTCTAATTTTATCAATGAAGAAGAAGATAACTATAATAATCTAAACGAAAATATGAAAGAGAATAAGGCACAGAAAATAGAAAAAGATAATGGTCGCAACTGGTATTCGAACCCAAATCTCTCGTCTAACCGGGACGTGCGCGTTAACCAATTTCGCCATTGCCACCTTCTGTCAAACCGTCATATTTGTCAATCTTTAATTTTTTTTTAATTTCTGCACACAGAACTGTGCGGGTTCATATCTGAACCGACAAATCCGCACAGTCGTTGTGGGCAAAAATACCGCAGAAATTAAAAACCTTTTTCGAGAAATATTTTTATAAACGGATTCGCACGATTATAAGCAGTGCTGAAAGGGTTAAGCATTTTCTTGTTGTTCATTTTCTGTATATTTATTACACTTAAATTTTGTCTCATTGATCTATTCTGAATTATTTTGAGTTTTTTTATGCTTTTTCGGTTAAATAACAGTACCTACTGCATTTTCTTAAGTGGAGTTCGGTAGATATATTAAATACAAAATCAAGTCATCAGACCTAATTCATTGTTAATTTTTACATTTACTAAAAATAAATATTATTTTGCGCAGTAAATTAAATCAAAGATGCTAATTATGATTAGAATACACATTTTGTCATATTATGATGGAATATCTATATTTTATATTGAAATCCTGTTGTGTGGTTGTTATTTACTATCTATATATTATTATTAATGGTCGTATTGTATTCAAAAGCTAAGATCAAGCAATGCCACAAATGGCACACACCACATTATCGTAAATACACATTAGCTTATTGTTTAATAAACAAGGTTTTCAGTTAAACTCATTGCAAGAAGAACAATGAAATTATTTTGGTTAACCGCAGCAATGCTTGCCTAAGTTAACTCGGGCGTAATATTTGAAAATCATTACATATTGATTTTATTCCAATTTGAATTTTCATTGGACACTTCGTAATCAGTGGCGGCTGGTGTTCATAAAAATAGGTGGTGCGCTAAAATAATAATAATAATGGTCTTTATTTCAAGATGTGGGAAGGTGAGTGCAATCCCACACATACCATAGAGATATCCCATGAATCTTGGACCTACCTACTCTAACTAAAATAAATTCAATTATGAAAAAAATCCTACCTATTTGTAAATTAGGTCGATCCTCCATTATCTCTGGGTGCATGCAACACATTGAGTCTAAATTAATTATATTTATTAAGATAGATTAAATTCTTTTAAAGTTTAACAACATCGTTCAATCTAAACAGATATCATAAGGATTGTGAGGAACAACTCACTGAAAAAGCATTCCATATTCCATTATTTTAAAAGAGTTCTAGTAAAATAAATATTGATCCATGACCATTTGTAAAGTCGCCGCTATTGTAAATTCAAATTCAATAACAGTTGACTCCTATCCAGAAAATTGTATTTAGATACTTATTGGCACGAAAATCGAGTTAAAAAAATGTTCAGTTTATCACACATCCGAAAGTCTTCCTTACGCTCCGTAACTCCAATGAAATTGAATGAAATATATACTATATACTGTCATAACTCATAACAAATAATGTCCGCAATGTTTGTTGTTATGCTGTCGTTGGTCGATGCTGAGTGAAACATAGCATGAAAAAGAGTAGATATTAAAATAAAGACACGATATGGATAATAATATGACACAAACGTGTCCCCGTTTAACATGCTACAGAACGAACCATTCCTTTTGATGTGGTGGAAATTTTTGGATCGTCACCGGCGATTTCGTAAAATTTGCAAAGCATTCAACCTACCTACGATTTTGGCTCATTATAGAATTATAGAAGAACTCCTGTGATCGCTTTGCAAAATGAACCACCACTCTGAATATAGGCACACAACGATCTGCTTTGTTACGCGGGCAGTCCAGTAGGCACCTATATTACGCATGCATTATAACCGAGTGTATATTGTGAACTGTGATGAGGCGTGTCGGAAATAAATATGTTTTTTGGCGCTCGGAAATTTTTAGATTTAAATTAATTAATTAGATTAGATTTAAATTAATAGATATATTTTGGGAGTGCGGCGCTCCTCCGCACCTTAGAGCTGGCCGCCACTGTCCGTAATACGTAAGTAATAAGTTAAGTGTTACGGTAGGAAATAAGAAAATTGTATTTCGTTTAATGGGAACATCCAACTTCTGTGGATATTATGAATTCTGACGTCTGCAAAAACTACAAACGCCAAGTTTTCCCAATACAGATATTTCATTTGCACCATTATACATTATGTACTTAGGTATATATTTTGGCGTATTTCCACAAACGAGGGATTCTGTTGAAAATGTAAGGAATATTTAAAGATCATTTTTCTGATTTTGATCATCCTACTAAAAATGTTTGTTTTTTTATGTTTTCATTCAATATTATTGATTTTAAAAACGCTCTAAAACTGACAAAATCAAAACGGCCCGTGGTTGGCAAATGGGATTGTGACGTCACAAGCTATGCCCAGCGGGGCCATCATAAATCAACACTGTCAGTGAGCGTCCGCACTCATGACGTCACATGATTGCCACGCCCCATAATATCGTTTTAGCGGTAATTCAAAAATGGTAAACTTTAACTCGCTGTAGAAAATTTATTCGTCAACATAAAAATAAAAAATAAATTTATTAAATCGTAATTTTTTGCTTAATTTTTTAAAATAATGTGTAAATACCCCATTCTTCAACTTACCTACATATTTGTTTTTCTCGATTTTAATTATTCAGATGACGATTTGGACATAAAAAAAAACTTATAAAATATTATGATATATTGTAATGCATGTAAAAAACTAATACAATGAAACGATTTTTTTATTCTAATATTTATTAAAATACATATCTTCGCGATATATTATACCTATCTCTATTCGAAAAAATTTTTAACTTTTTCAATCTTATTTTCTTAATGTTAGACATTTCCCTTGACTGTACTCGAAATAATATTTATACGAGTAGCGAAATAATATCGAATGCCAATCAACTTTAATTAATAATTGTAAGTATTGGATATTAAACCACGGTAAGCAATGGCATAAGTAAGGTAATATAAGCGCGAAGTAAAATTTGCCTACAGTTTTTTTGGTTGTTTGTGAAAATTTATCATATTTGTTATGTTTATCAATATTTTTCTCAGTAGTCTGAAGATTTATATTCCCAAGCTCTGGTGTCAGAAATTTGACCTTTTGCGGTCGGGAGACCCCGCGATCTCTTGTTCCTTAAATGGTGCCATTTTATTCCAAACAAACGCCTCCTGCCACAGTGGGAACTAAACAAGTATACGAAAAAATAGATAATTGAACCAACGTTAATAGCCAGTCTTCCATTCTGGTTGCCACCACATTCTCATTATTCTGGGGCTCACCACATGTAACATAAGTACAAATAAAGAAGTGCGTTTACGTCATATCAACCTATTTTATGAAGGCTATTTTCTGAAATTTTTTGGCTAATATCTTGAAACTATGAAGGCTATTTTCTCAACGATAAATGCTGCGGTGATAAATTGTTCTTTAAAACGACCCAAAACATCTTCTGAAATGTATGAGAGGGTGCAAAGCTGAAAATGAACTCTATTGTTTACCAGTCTTATCAAATGAGCCATTGGCACGATAAACAATTGGTGCTTCAAGGTAATAGATAGCTTCACCAGCGTCCAGGTGACATTTTTCAAACGTTGTGGTTTGTAATCATAAAGCGCACACCAGATTCGGTGAGCGCGCTGTCGGAGTGTCAGGACCTAAAGCCTGGAATGGACTGCTGGAATGGACTGATCACAGACTTGACAGAATTTAAAGCTAAACTTAAAACTCACCTTTTCACACTGTAGTATCCATAAACTTAAAAATCTTTCACCTTCACATTCAATGCCCGCGACACTGTAAATAAATAATTTGTAAAAATGTACGAAAATAATCCTATTTGTTAGCGTTTATAAAGGTCATTTCATGACCATTCTTCAGCCCTAAAGAGTCCTAAATTCTCCAGTCTTTCAAAATAAATATCAACTCTAATTTTGCCACTAATCTTTTCATAAATGTAATACTATTAGTGATGGGGGTGGCAAATGTAAAATTGTGCAATTTCCAGTGTTTTAAATATAATGTCCTCCGCGCGCAAAGCCGTATCTACTCCAAGCATAAACTTTCTAATTAAAGTGTGTTTATCGGAAGTGACCTGCCAGGTAAGTACGTTTCTGTATCCATTTGTAAATAGTAGAATTAGATAGAACCTAAGAATTCTTTATAAATTGTTCAGCGCCCTTGAGGTGATTTTTCACAAAAACGGCGCTGTAAAAATTATCGTATTATTATATAAAAAGCGCTTGCTTTTCTTTTTATTTTAGATAGGCGACTTCTTGAAATCTTTTGTCATCTTTTACCGTGACTAATGTTCGAAACGACCTGCTCCAATTACGCCTCCTCAAGGCACATGTTCACCCACGCTTTCAGTATTTCTATACGAAATCCATATCTGCCACATTAAAGCTTGATTCGCTAATTTATTGATAATTTTTCTTCCTTTACTAAGAATGTCATCGCATAAGGAAGGGTGCTTTGAAGTTTAACCTGTGGGGCAAAATGGAATAGTGGGGCAAGTCTAACGTCTCGCGAGCAGGGAATTGGTTTACCTCAGCCTTAGGACCATAATTGAAAATGTGAAATAACCTGTCTCCGTCGGTCCCACAATCCGACTTTATGTGAGGACATTTCACTTTCGTCGTTGTGTTATAATAATTTAACGGATATATTTCTGCCCACCTGACAGTTAGTGTTTCGTGCCGCAGGGCTTTTATATTATGCCCTGCAATTATTTTATCACTTTAAGTCGTGGCTTATTATTTATGCAGGTGTTCACTTAGAACCTTTTGCAAACACTAAAAATTGGACATCGGTAATAGAAAACAAACAGATCTGTTCTAGTAAAAAATATACATCAAACACAGATTTTTTTTTTGAAAAGTGTGAAATTCTTAAATAATTTTATTTTCATCATTGCAACTTATCTACATAAAACTTCAATTTTTAGTAGGAACCCACCGATTTACTGCTGCAGGTAGGCAAACAATCATGATTTTTCTCAAGTGGACCGTAAGCGGTGTTTTTCCACCAACTTTTTTTGACTTTTCTTCTAATGGCATACACAGCTCAGGGCCAATAAGGCCCTTTTCTCTTTCATCATGAGTTTTTATTTCTTTGTTTTTGAATCTTTATTTAGATTAAGCTATTTTTTTCATATATCTAGTAGGAAAAATATATAAAATACAATTTAAGAGATACAGTTACATTTATACATATATTTACAAATAGGTTTGAAAAATACATTCTAAGAAAAACAGATAACTTAATTTAAGGTGACTAAAATAATATCAGTGAGAATGTTCGTATTAAAATCAAAAAATATTTTTTACCTGTAAAGCACATGTCCTACGAAAAGTGCCAAGACTTGGGGCTTCCTTTATGGCATTTGTTAGGTTATTACAACGTTTTTGCCCTTTACAAAACGCGCTGTTTTGTGTGCACGAAAGTTTAGTTTGGGGAAGCCTAAAATCTCTGCGTCATCTCGTAGGATAATTGTGAACATTTTCATGGTACATATTATTACTTTGCAGATAATTTGGGAGTATGTTATTTTTATGCTTGTACGTCATTTTTAACGTATTATATTATAAACGGTAAAGAGATAAATAAAACTCTGGGCACTTTTAACAGTCGTGTATTCACTTATAACACAAGAGCTCTCAATCGTTCAAGATATTTATGCGTGATCCGTCTGGCTTGCGTTGCTGGCGAGAAGAGGGCGGAAGCAACAGGTGGGGTAGCTAGCTACCCTTCCGGGCCGGTCCCATGTCGCCACCCGCAGGATAATCCCTCTCCCATTCCTGCCAACCGATAAAGTGTGTCCGGGGTTGGTTGTTGGGTTTACACTCGACCATCCTGACTCTCCATTGTGACCTCACAAGAATAAAAAGAAAAACATATTAGTTACAAGCATTACAATCATACGGATAGTTTCTACTGAACTATCCCGGATAGCTTCTACTGAGCATATCCATTATTCGGATCGTTTCTACTGAACGAATCCCGGATAGCTTCTACTGAGCGTACCCAATTATTCGGATTGTTTCTACTGAACAAGTCCCGGATAGCTTCTACTGAGCGTACCCAATCATTCGGATCGTTTCTACTGAACGAATCCTGGATAGCTTCTACTGAGCGTACCCAATTATTCGGATTGTTTCTACTGAACAAATCCCGGATAGCTTCTACTGAGCGTACCCAATCATTTGGATCGTTTCTACTGAACGAATCCCGGATAGCTTCTACTGAGCATACCCAATCATTTGGATTGTTTCTACTGAACAAATCCCGGATAGCTTCTACTGAGCGTACCCAATCATTTGGATTGTTTCTACTGAACAAATCCCGGATAGCTTCTACTGAGCGTACCCAATCATTCGGATTGTTTCTACTGAACAAATCCCGGATAGCTTCTACTGAGCGTACCCAATCATTCGGATCGTTTCTGCTGAACAAGTCCGACACACCCCTAGGATGCACAAACACAGATAATTTTAGAGGCTGAAAAATAAAATGTAGTCTGCCAAACTGTAATACTATCAGCAGTCAAATGACTACCCTAGTGACCCGCAGTCACTTACGCACTGTCACCAAGATTAATCAACAATTAACCATGCAACGTGCTGATCTGGTGAGACTCAGCTCTCCAGCAAATCCAATAGATCATCTCGACCTACCTCACTATCCTGGCTGTCAGACTCGTCAGAGTCTCCAGGGGCTCCCTTGTAGGGCCTCAACGCATCAGCGGCAACCATGGCGGTGAACTTCTTATAGCCACGCATACCCTTGACACTGCTAATCTCGTAGCGGTCAATATCTGGAAAAACTTTAGTTACCTTGTATGGTCCACTATACAGGGGGTCAGTTTTGTGATTGATCCCTGCTCCTCCTCGAACCACACCTTCCTTCCACAGGACAAGGTCTCCTTTTCCATACTTGCGTGCTACCTTTCGCCTTTTGTCGTACTGCGCCTTCATTCTTTCAGCAGCCACTGCCATATTACGCTGAGCCGCCTCGCGACACTCAGCTATCTGCGCCTCCACGGAGAGATGCTCTACACTGGCATCCTCTCGCGCTTCAGCAAGAACACTGTTCTTGTGACCAAACATCAACTGAAATGGGGTAAACCTAGTACTGGCATTGATGGTATTATTAATACCCCAGATAATCTCAGGTAATCCTACATCCCATAAGTTAGGATCTGCATCCATGGCACGCATCGCCTCGAGCAATGTCCTGTTGGTCCTCTCAACCTGCCCATTTGCTCGGGGAGTAGCAACTGCAGTCAAGATGTGTTTGAACTGCTTCTCTACAGAAAATTGCTTAAACCTTCTGCTATTAAAAGCTAAACCTCTATCAGAGATAACTCTAGTAGGTACTCCAAATGTACTGAACATTTCATTTAACTTTCTAATTGTCTCAACCGAATTTAGTGTTCTTGACGGAAAAGCGAACACAAATTTGGAGAAAGCATCTGTAGCCACAAGTAAATAGCTATTACCTGACTTGCTTTTAGAAAATGGTCCTAGGTGATCTATATGCAGGGTATGCATTGATCTGTCGGGCTTCGGTATAGCATTTAGCTTACCTTCCCTTTTCCCGTACTGGCCCTTAGCAAATGCACAATTTATGCATGCGGCCACGTACTTCCTAATGAAACGGGTCATCTTGGGGAACAAAACTTCACTCTTTATCAGTTTCTCACACCGTTCGAAACCTGGGTGACCAATGTCATCATGATATTTCCTAACTAACATCCATTTAGCATTATTTGGAACCATTACCCGTTCACCCGCCAACGTTTTGCGGTACAATCTATCATTTCTGATGCAGAAATCGTTTGTCAAGTCCTTATTAGCCTTGCCACTCTTAAGCTGCTCTACAATAGATATAATCTTTTGGTCCTGAAGCTGCAATGAAAGTAACCAATCATCCGTTTCTATCATAGAAACATTCACCTCTAGGGGTGAAGGGTTGCGACTCAGAGCATCTACATGCTTCATACGGTCTCCGGGACGATATACTACATTCATATCGTACTCCTGTATGGTGAGCCACCATCTAGCTATCCTAGGAATCATATCCTTCTTAATCAGCGTTGCCCTTACAGCAGTACAATCTGTCACAACAGTGAAATGTATGCCAAACAGATAGATGCGGAACCTTTTTACAGATTCTACTACTGATAAAGTCTCCAACTCATAGCTGTGGTAGAATTCTTCCTCCTTCGAAGTCACACGACTGAAATAAGCTACTGGTTTTATTTCACCGTCGCTCTGCTTCTGCATAAGAATTCCACCTAACCCTAGTTTACTGGCATCCGTGTGCAACTCTGTCTCCAGTTCTCTATCATATATAGCTAGAACAGGGCGACTAACTAACTTCTCCTTTAGAGTCTCAAATGCGTGTATCTGGGAATCTTCCCATTTCCACTCGACACCCTTCTTTGTCAACTCAGTTAACGGGCGACCTATAGTAGCAAAACCTTTAATGAATTTTCTGAAGTAGCTGGCCAATCCCATAAATTGCCTAATTTCATGAATATTCCTAGGTTGCCTAAAGTTCTGAACTGCCTCAATTTTGATATTGCCTGGTGCAATGCCTTTGTCGGACACCTCATGTCCTAAATAAGTAATTTTTGTTTGCAGGAAAGAACATTTACTCAGGTTGACTCGAAGATCAGCCTCCGCTAATAAAGTCAAAACCGTTTTAAGTCTGGCTATACCTTCGGGAATTGATTCAGATGGTATCAGTATGTCATCCATGAACACTAGAATATCATCACCTGGTATCTTCGCTAAAGCCTTCTTAATAATTCGCATAAATGCAGCGGGTGCATTAGCTAATCCGTAACTCATACGCAAATACTCAAACTGTCCATCTGGTGTTACAAATGCAGTTTTTCTAATGGAATCCTCAGCCATCGGTACCTGATGATAGCCTTGAGCTAAATCTAAGCTGGTAAAATAGATTTTCCCCGCCAGCATGCATACTTGGTCATCAATATGCGGCGATGGAAATCTATCCTTGATAGTGATTGCATTAAGTGCTCTATAATCAACGCACATTCTAAAATCTCCGTCCTTTTTCCTAACGAGAATCACAGGACTAGCATAGTCTGAATCCGACTCTCGGATTATACCACTAGCCAAAAGATCATCAATCTTTTCTTGTACTACCTTACGTTCTGCAAACGCCAACCTATACGGCTTGTAGTGAATTGGTTGTTCAGTAGTAGTTTTAATCGACATCTCTCCCAAGGTGGTGCAGCCTAGATCGTTTGTAGAATTAGCAAAACAGAATTCATACTCATGAAGCACCTGCAGCAGGTCCCGCTTCTCCGCTTCGCTTATGTCTCCCACCTGCAGATCTGATGTCTCCATAAAACAAACAAAGTTGTCACTTACTTCTCCTCGGCTACGAGCCTGACCTGTTGGAGCTTCAGTGCTCCGTACAGCCCTAGTGATTAGCTCGCCTTTCTTCCACCTCAAGGCTTCCCGCCCAAGGTTGTGAACGGTCATCACTCCTTCGGCACCCAAAAAGGTAGCTGGCAGCATAAAAGTAGTGGCTCCCAGCTCGAAACAGCGCGGGGCCGTGGAGTAGCTCTCCCCAGTCGCAGCTCCTGCAATTCCCACCTTAACCACCTCCGTGGTTGATGGTGGAATCACAACTTCTCCGGCACATAAAACCTGGAATGACTTATCTTCAGTTATTGCAAGATCAATAGTTTGTACAGGGTTAATTTCTACATCCTTTCTAAAAATCGCCTGCCCATCATTTACAATCAGGGTGATTCCAATCTGTGAAATAAAGGGTTGTCCTATTAAAACGTCAATGCTGCCCATAATACAATCAGTCACAAGTGCGGAGGTGACCAGACTCAAACCGTCCACCTCGAGAATAAAATTTACCACTCCTTGTGCCATTACCGATCCACCGGTAAATCCTTTCAAAATGGTTCCAGAATGTTCCATCGTCAAGTTTAACTGCCTGGTGGCTTTTCCTGATATAATGTTGGATTGGCTTCCCGTGTCTATATAGGCACGGAGAGTCAACCCGTTTACCTTTACCTCCTTATCGAACACATCTGTCCTGCCTGCCAGCTTAAGTAGGCTAACCGCCTTCTCCTGCGGTTTGGGCCTCTTGTAACACCTGGCAGGTAGGTGTCCGCTCTTGCCACAGTGAGGGCAATCCTCCGGCTTCTTAAAGCAGTTGGCTGCATAATGGCCTTGCTTCCCGCACCGAAAGCAAGCCTTGTCCCCTTTGGCGCCATCCCGCTGGTCACGCCTACGCCCCTGGTTTCCCCTGCGATACGAAGATCCTCCAGACTGCGTTGCTGGCGGGACACGCACAGTGGCCCTGTCCATCTTCGATGAACTGCCTCCGGGGGGTTGATAATTATCCTGGGACGCCAGGAATCCCACATACAACTCCTCGGGGGTAGAGCACCTGAAGCTCCTAGCGTGTGCCTGAAGCTCCACGGGTAGGCCCCGTATGATGAGGGAGATGGCAGCCTCATCGTCCAATCGGCACCTCTTCACCATCATCCGCTTCTCATGATAATAATGGGTCATGCTCTCGTTCCCTCGTTTTCTCCGCTGCATGAGCTCCTCCATTAAGTCCGCATACTCAGTATGTCGCGGAAAGGCTCTCTCCAGCGACGACTTCCATTCCGGCCACGACATCTCGTAGTTGTCGAGATGATCGTACCACTTGCGGGCCGATCCACGGAGTCGGGTCTGCATAAAACACGCCTTCGCGTATTCATCCCATCCATGGATTCTCCCCAGGACCTCAATCTTCTGCAGCCACGACACTGCCGTGACGGTCTTGTCCTCAGGATCAAAGAACGGGATGATTTCTGCTTTCACAGACGTGCCGCCGCTTCGTGTCGATGAAGTACTTGGTCCTTCACGGCTGGATCCGGAACTCCCACCCCTAGCCGTAAAATACTTGGCTAGCATGGTCTCAAGCTTTGTCTCCAACAATCTCTCAAACACCACGCGCGAGGGCTCCATAGAGTCCTCCGAATTGCTCGGGCTTCTGCTACGGCCACTACGGCTCGGGCTTCGAGACATTTCCTATCTCCAAGCGAACACAACAAAAAATGGCGGCGGTAGCGTCCCTTCAAAGTCCCGCGCACGAATAGAATTTGGCAAATCAATTAATTAAACGTCTCTCTCGTATGCACACTGTATCACCAAACCATAAAGCGTCAATTTCGCAATGAATAGATCGTCTCTATCGTAATTCTTATTCAGTAACACAAAACAATAAACAAGCGTCAATTTCGCGCGCAAATCTTTCACCAAAATAAACAAACGTCACTGTCGTACACTTTGGATTTATCCCACTTCTGAATTTATAAACGGTAAAGAGATAAATAAAACTCTGGGCACTTTTAACAGTCGTGTATTCACTTATAACACAAGAGCTCTCAATCGTTCAAGATATTTATGCGTGATCCGTCTGGCTTGCGTTGCTGGCGAGAAGAGGGCGGAAGCAACAGGTGGGGTAGCTAGCTACCCTTCCGGGCCGGTCCCATGTCGCCACCCGCAGGATAATCCCTCTCCCATTCCTGCCAACCGATAAAGTGTGTCCGGGGTTGGTTGTTGGGTTTACAATATATTATATATTGATTGGTTGTCATCATATTTAAGTTTTTAACATAATTTTAACTATCTAATAGTAAAAATGATGCATTTTAAAATCATCATCATCGCCCTATTTTTAAATGTATGGCTGTTCGGTAAAAGTCCACCAACATGTATTTTACCTGATACCTGTGAATTAAATTTAATTTAACTAATGACTTTAAACAATCGATAGTGATTATCAAATTTGTATACACATAATTTGCATGTATGTTGAATTATTATTATCTAATGATAATTAAATAATTGATTTTTAATTCGATTTTTAATTAACAGTTAATCTATTGCAATGCATTTTTCTGCCCACGTAATGTAGATTCATTAATAGTCGAAAATTAAAAATATTTTGTTTGTTTGTTTTGTTTTGAAGTCCCTAGATGGCATTAGATCCCACGCGTCGCCCACAAGCTTTTCAAAAATCGAACGGAGACGCAATGATACAACCTTCGATGATCGCTTATTGGTACGGCCTACGGTGATAGGGGAGAGAGGGGGGGGGGGTGAGAGGGGTCTATCTTTGTGAATGGTCCATTGAAGCAGGCCTAACCCGTTCCACGCGCTGCACATCAATATGTAATGTAACGCAGGGCTGGCAAATACTATTAAATAATATTATATCGTACGTTATATCAAAAAAAAAAATTATTGTCGTTATTATGGTAATATTGATTCATCGATTAGTAAACCTCATCGTTGCTGAAGCAATGCAACTTCACCTGAAACTTTCGTCACTTGTACAGAGATCTCAAAATGGAAATTTATTGGATAACCAACAACTCTGCCATAGGTCACCCCAAGTGGTTCGCTACGTTTGGTGACTTAGCAGGGGTGCCGGGTTCATGGGGTGAGGTTTGTCCAGGTCTTGGCGGCGGATACATCTGCCAACCTATTGCGTGGCGGGCCGTTTCGAGAGAGACTTGTTGAGGTAGGCTTTTTGACCTTTCTAGCCGGACTCTCTCGACCATTCGCCTTGCACCGTAGTTGGAGGGATGGATTCATACTTACATCACTCCTGAAAACACTGACCTGTAGATTCCTACCCACCCGTCATACCTTTTTCCTTCCCAGAACTTCCTATCCTTCTCTTCCTTAAAAAGACCCTCCACACAGCATCCCTTAAGATGACGTAGACCCTGAGGGAAATTATTTTCCTCAGGGCTTCCTGTGTGGACCTAATGTAAATATAGTAGGTACCTACGTTTCAAAGTTAAATCTGAGTTCCAAAAATCGAATTGAAGCGATCAAAATGACTTTGATCGACCTCGAATAGTTTCGTTTAAACCCAACCTAATCTTTTGACGTGAGATGCAACTATTGGTTTTTGATTTTTTGAATTTTTTGTATAATTTTGATTATTTTGACCGATGTGAAGCGTCCATCATGCATGTGTGTGCATCTAAATACAGATTAACGTGGTTATTAGAATATATCTATCAGGTTGCGACTTAGGAAAATTCTGTTTTGCCAACACGAAATAGACTAAAGGATAGCAATTTCGTTGTATTTCTTACCTTCCAATTCGAGAAAATAGTACGAGAATCTCACAGAAAGTGTCGATGAGTTATTGGCATAATACTACTGTTATCCGTTTTCTTTACTCAATATAATTTCCGCAATCCATATTCTTGTACTTTTTCTCAAAATGTGACCCTTCAGCAGAATTTATGTGACTTTTTATGTATTTTCAATAATCAATAACATGGGATGAACGCAAATCGGTAATCATTCTATCTTTAAATTGTGTTGTTTGCTTGTTTATTTGCGCCAGTAGTCTCGAGTTCGATTCTCGGTAAACAAAATAAAGAAATTTCGGATAAAAGTAAATATAAAAGATTTCGGTTTGGGTTCGTACTCTAATGTTCCTACCACAAATCTGCCATTGTTAAAGAAGTGAGATGCATCCAGTGTGATACCTAGGCTGATAAAAAGAATTGATTGGACTAAATCAAAGTTTTTCTCATTTGAATTATGTACCTACCTATGTAGTACTAGATAGGTACATAAGTATTAACTGAATAACTGCGAACGAATAGGTCAAATTTTGCAATTTAACCTTTTAAGAACAGATTTTTTAAAGTCATGAATCAAATCTGATAATGCTTCAACAAAAAATCCCCAACGGAAATAATTAATTTCGCTATAATGTTTGCAATCATGGTGGCAATTTGACTCGTGCAAATTTTCGTTAGGTGCAATTTGTTTGCGAGTTTGACTACTTACTGATTTTGCGCTGTATCATCAATGGTGTAAAAAAGTTAATTCACGGCGTTTTGACACTGAATATCTCTGTTTTTTATCGTTTTCCCAATTTTATTTGTGTTCGTGGGAACATATTTATTCACTTTATCCTATACCAAAATACACTGACATATTTTCTTGCCAGCTCGGTTCAATGCAACGCAATACATAACCACTAATAATTAATAATATTCCATGGATTTTTTACGGTTGAACTCCAAACTTCTGCAGTTTATCGATTCCACCTGGAAAAAATCCGGTGATTTGGATGTTGAGATTTCGCTAGATCAATTTTTAAAAGCAACGCCGTTATTAAAGAATTCTTCTTGAAGTTTATAGAATGGCTCAAAATTAAAAAAAAAAGAATAAGGAATAACCTCCAAACAGAGTTTTTGACTAGTAGTTTTTCCCAGTTCTATCTTCAATGGCTTTCTTTCGTAAACGGTGCAAATTGTATTTTCTTTAACCTGCAATTATCATTTGCATACAACGATATCCTTAGTCGAAGTTTGCATAGCACTAAAATGTCATTTTTTCAAAATTCAGGGTCTTTTCGTGTGATTTAATTTTTTTTTAATTATCAACCCGTTATTATAATTCTGGTGGTAACCCTTTGGCGTTATTTACAAAGGCTTTTTTCTCCCTAAGTTGTTCCACGCTGCACACAATTGAATGGGCTAACAGTTAGGTATATGTAACTGCAACACGGACACAAATGCACCACTACCGGTGCACACCTGCAGTCTGCAACAGACTAAAAGATGAAACGCGTGCTCCTTTTTCCCTGTTATCTTTTCCCCTTTCCCCGTTTACCGCCTTTCTGTATGCATTTTTCTGGTCTTTATAACTACGACAGGCGGTTGGTTGGCTATTTCTATTTTTAAAGATTCCTTTTGATGGGGGACAAACGCGGAAACTAAGTGCTAGTTGAATGATGCGCTGTAACATATTAATGAGTCGTCAGAAGGGACCGAAAACGCATGAAAACCACAGTGATTATTTATTCAAACATTAATGTTCAGTCTTTTTAGATATACAGGGTGTAACATCGCGTACGCGAAGGATTTTAACCAACGATTCCTGAGCAAATTTAGAGAAAAAATGTAGATGTCCGATGATATATTTTTTCTATTAAAAAAGTTCGTTGTGGCGTGGCGTCCGACATGCACTCGTAGCTGGGTTCTGAAATTCAACCACGCAGACGCTACGGTAATAATACTGTTCGATAACTAATATTCAGCTCTCCCCGATTAAAATCTGTATCTATACATAGAAACCGAATAAATTATGATTGAGTGAAACATTAAAGTTTCTGATATTAGGTACGTAGGTCGTACATTACGAATGTAATGGGTGAGAGCAATAATATCACGTACGATTCCTCTGGGCATTTTGGAGGATTTGTATTAATAAATAGGTGAAGTGAAGCTGGGTTTTTAAGATAAGCATGTTGTAGGAGGGGGAACATAAAAGCTGGTGAAAGTAGCTCCAAAGCCGAGATTTTGAGTATAAGAACGAGTCGTAAAAACGACCAATATCAAAACCAACTAAATGACTAGAGATGGTTTTGCCAATACCCACTCAGAAAATATCTGTTATGAACGGGTGCTGGGGACTGGGGAGCAATTATTCTAAAGCATCTGCCTTTAAACTACCGGTAAAACAGGTACAGCATCCCACCCGTCATTTGTGCCCAGTACAGGTGCAATAATCACAACCTCCCCTTCAATATGAAAATCTGATGAATTGTTAGCCTATTTTGTACTTGATATTTGGGTGTAGTTTTTTCATCTATTATTATTATTCAACGTTTATCTTTTCTGTCAAATGCTTTGATCTTATTTGACAAATAGCTTCATAAGGTAATCGGGGCCATCATTTAACACTCTCTAATTACATCACCTGCGCCAAGCAAGATAAATATGGTGTACGAGTAGGTGTTTAACAGATTGGTGAGGATAAAAGAACATTTAGATTTTAGATAACCTTATCTTGTAACATTACTTTCGGAGGCAAAAACGCTTATCTCCCAGTTTCTCAGTTATTCATATCCCAGGAATTTTAAACAATTGAAGTACACCGACTAAATTACACACTTGTAATCTTTTTATTCGATTTCTACGTAACAATGTGTTGTTTTATTAATTTCTTCGAATTGTTTATCAGATCTTCACATTACATACATACTGTTTGACATTGTTAACTTTGCAGGCAACCAATCGTGGAACTAGCAAATGAACAAAACTTTTTTTTTGATTTACAAAATCTACATTAGCGACGCCACCATACAATATAAAATTGCCTTGTGGGCAAATTATAGGCCTGATTTAGACTTATATTTCCATTATTACAAAATTCAAAAGGGACCGCGTGCTATATGGTCTAGAACCAAAAGGTACTAAGTCAGTGGCATTTGTTTGTCTAGTAGCATCAAGTCAGTGGCTCCATTCGTATTTGTTGTATATTTTTCCCCTTAGTATTTGGCGCTTCTAGTGTTATATTATTTATTATATGGACGCCACCGACTGCAAAGTTAAGCCTTTCAAGATGTACCTAGTTAGGTACCTATTTAAAAAATGAATTAGTAACATAATCAATCAATTTGGTGGCGACTATAGGTACCCAACCAACACCCCCGCTATAGGTCACCCCAATTGGTTCGTTTCATTTGGTGACTTAACAGGAGTGCCTGGGGTGAGGTTTATCTAGGTCTTGGCAGCGAATGTGTTTGTCCAACTAATGCCTGGCGGGCCGGATTGGTAGACACTGGTTGAGGGAGGCCTTTCGAACTCTCCAGCCGGACTCTCTCGACGCATTGCCTTCCATTGGGAGAGTTGGATTTATAAGTCCCTCGCTTATGGACACATCAACCCCGGATTTCTACCCACCTCTAATTCTTTTATTCCTTCCCAGAACATCCTCTCCTTCCTTTCTCTAAAAAGACCTATCACACAGGTTATCCTAAGATGACATAGGCCCCGAGGGATTTATTTGATTGAAGCTTGCATTACATAAATTTTAGTGACCTAAAAATAACGATGATTTAAACTTGATTAAGAGCGTATAACCAGCCAGCGGCCGAAAATCCACATTTCGTCGAACGAGGTTCTTATGATCGTACAGGGCGGTTCCAATGAGAAATATTAATTACTCTCCGTACCAGCTTTTTTAAAATTATAACTCAATATCGATTTTATTTCATTCCAAATTTGCTTTAATTTATACCTAAATCAAAAAATGCTGAAAGGTGTGTTGATAAAACTATTAAAATTATGTACTTTTTGTAATTATTTTTTGATCATAAGAATTTATCATTTTTTAATAATGAATGTCTCAGCAAAATAAGAATGTAAAAAAAAATTTAAATATATTAGTCTGTAAGTGCGCAAATAAATACACAAACCGACCAATTTTCGTCAAGC
Organism: Limnephilus lunatus; assembly: GCA_917563855.2. Lineage (NCBI taxonomy): Eukaryota > Metazoa > Arthropoda > Insecta > Trichoptera > Limnephilidae > Limnephilus > Limnephilus lunatus. Next base: position 66,756,705 of record OU830598.1, on the reverse strand, counting down.
AACACATGTACTTATATATTTTTTTATGATTTTATTTAAACTAAAATTAAAATTCTTTTATATGATTTAAAATAAATTTTGTATAATAAATGTAGTTTTTTGAAAATTTAACAAATCCGCAAATGACCTATGGTATAACTTTATTATTATATAAAATTATCATTTTTTCTGAAAATTTAAAACATACGTTTACTAGATAAAAGAACAATCTTTCGAAGCCAATTTATATTTTTTTGTGGAAAAGAAGTCAATACGTCTAAACACTGATTTAAAAATGACATATTTCTGGTGTTCTCTGGTTATACGCTCTTAAATATCACATAATTTTCTCATAACTTAACTCAAACTGAATGCCTATTCTTTGCCGTACAACCAAAATATTAGCTATACGGATTGCTCAAGTATTTCGTACGATAAAGTGAGAAAATATAAATTGATTGCTTCATCAAAAGGCTTCAACATTTAAGTTTCTTTGTCTTGCGTTGACAGGAAGCCAGCTCATTGTGCCCTCGACAGCGTACGAAGCAATTCAGGGATCAATCAATAACATTGCACCGAGTTTCCTCCGTACGATACATCTTTATTACTTGCTACATGGGCAGGGGTCGGCAAACTTCTACTAATATAAAAGAACCAAATATATTAAAGATATTTATAATATAATTAATAACTTAATATTTTTAATAACTTATCAATTGAAATAAAGTCTGAAGCCAAATATCTCACTTTCAGAAAGGCGCTTAATGACCTTCTGATGAGTGACTATGATAGTGTTTACAACTTGTTTCTGTATATACTAAGATAAAGATATAAATTTTCAACATCATTACATACTACTACCATATGTTTACAGGTTTATTTTATTTACATGTTTATTTTACGCACTTATTTTTCTCTTTTCTATTTTTTATTATAACTTTACCAATTTAACCATTTGTTTACACTAGACTACACTCAAAGTTACTATAATTTTAATTAATCACCATGAAACAGGCATTCGCCTAGTATGGTGATTTAATAAATCTTATCTATAGAAATGTCAAATATATGTAACATGTACTATAAATAAATAATATTATTCATAATATAAATCTGGTAATACATAAGAACCAAATATATTGAAGATATTTATAATATAATATTATTCGTGATATAAATCTGGTAATACAAAAGAACCAAATATATTGAAGATATTTATAATACAATATTATTAATAACTTTTTTTGTGATAAGTACATTATAGATATAACTTTGTGTTCGTTAAATTGAAAGGGAGGCAATCTCATTTCACTGGTTTTTGCACATTTTGAAGGTTTGTTCTTGTTATATAATTGCATTATTTGAAACTTTGTACAGAGCCGTTTTATTAAAAAATCTCCTAAAGGGCGCCGTAGGTACCTGAATAGGTATTAATTGGGTAAGAAAAGTATTATAATATAAAAAATAAGTATTTTTATCATAAGCTATCCATTCTGCTGGTAAATTGCGAGCGAGATTTCAAAATAGTAATATAAGCCGCCGCTACCCGAATTTCTACCGATTTCTTATATATCTCTCTTAAATATTTGCAGTTTTTAGGCTCTTTAAATATATATGTTATTTTTTAAGATAATATCTAGGCATTCCCCGCGCCGAAACACAAATTATATAAAATTCCCTCGATTGAAAAAAAAATCGCAAAGTATGCTTCAAAAATTATTATAAACACGTTTGTTTCAGTTATTTTACAAGTTATATGTATGAAAAAATTCACAGTGTTTCTTTAAATGCCGTTTGAGACAACCACGGTGAGATTCTTGCTCTATTTTAAACGGGTCGTGTTTTATTAAACATTTTCATAAATATTAGGGGGCTCCTAATTACATATCTCTCCATCTTCTTCTTTTTGAGCGCGGATATGGCGCCTTAATGCTTGGTAGGTTAAGTTTTTTTTCACTAACTTCACACAGGTGTCCCTGAGGGAAATAATTTCTCTCGGGGCCTATATCATCATTGGGGGTGCTGTAGGGATGGATGGAGGTAGAAAGGATAGGAAGGAAAAGGTATGAAAATGGATAGGAATCTGGGGGTGGTTAGTGTATCAAGGAGTGACAGACGTATGAATCTATCCCTCCCACTACGGTGGGAATAGATAAATTCATAATAGGCACATGAAATTATTTTCACATACAAACCTTTGAAGCATCAAGCATGCAGCCAAACGGCCATGTTTGGTTCGAGAGCCGCAGTTTTTCGACCACTGACTTAGGGAGACCCTATATATGTACTTTACTTCTTTAGAGCGTGCACGTGGTCGGGTCACGTGTTGGTCGTGGGAGAGTTTGGAAACTGTCGATCCGCACACCGTACATACGTAGATTAACAGTATTAATAATAATCAACTCGTGATGATGTTTCAGCCTCTTGTCTATAAGTACCTACTTATCCAAAGTGCAATGCGAATCAATCGATTTTTTACTTCATCTTAACCTTTGACTTGACCCACTTTTCACCATGTGAACCTTTTGGTACAAAATTAATCAATTCTGAGTACAGTAATGACTAATGACCTACCATTTAATAATATGAACTTAAGTCAGCAATGTTTGAATTCGTTATCAATGTAGGTACTTAATATTCTGCTTAACCGCAGGCTTACGTAATATGAAAGTACCTTTTTCCATCGACAGAGAGTGTGAACGAACCCGAGCCTAAAACAAAGAACTTCTCCAAACTCCTTTTTCTAAAACCACCTCTAAACAAAGACACTTTAAATACATAGCTTGCAAACTACACAATACACTACCAGCTACGATTAGACAAACTGAATCAATGACCAAATTCAAACAAGATATAAAGAAATGGATTATAAGTATTGGACATTGGACGTCACACTACTGCAAACATCTGTAAAATAAAATACAAATAGATAGAAATATCAATTTACATAGTCCTTACCCATATAAAACAAATTAAAATAATAAAATCCTGTGTAATCTAACTCCATAAATAGATGTGACAGGATTAACTACTTTACTTCATCTCTTCCTACATTTATAAGATAACTCTCTTTATGGGATTTACCCACACTTTCAATCATCTTTCTGTTTTAATTGTATTCAAATTAATATGTATTTAACCTTAAATATTCTTATATATGATATTAATGTATGTACCTCTACGCATGTCTCGACACAGGTATATCCTCGTGAGACACGCATTAAAAACCTAATGTAAACATACCTTATACAGATAAATAAATAATAAAAAATTAAAAAATCAACTCGGCATTTAATCGATTGGTATTTCAAAAGTTCAAAGTGTTTCTTTGTTAATATTTAATGGACTAAATTATAAATGAGACCCCATAAAGTATATTGAGTCATCCAAGCACCGAGATGAAGAGATTCTTCTTTATAAATCATCGTCCCTAAGCCATAAATTCACAGCAGTTTGTAGTTTTATAGATCTCACATGTATCGTGCATTAGGCAAGAGGCAAGTACCCTTATAAACAAACATCCATGAATTGAAGCCAACGTCTTGTTATCAAACAAAGTGGTTAACGAACTCTTTATGGGTTTACGTATACAAATATTTACCAGGGCTGAGATTTATGTAAGAGACACTGTTTTGAAAAGTTTGATAATTTATTGAAGTATAACTTCTTTACGCACGCTTGACTTGGCGGGTAAGCTGGCGAATGCGTGACGAGAGCGTTACGAAAAGTGAGGCGAACGCTTCGTATATTACTTAGAGGCAAGAGAGAGGTGCGAGCACACATTTTATTTCTCTCTTTCTCTCATAGCCAGTTACGTTACACAGTGCAGATCTGTTGTCTGTATCACACTGTAGGAGCAAGAGAGAGCAGTGTGCGCGCACATTTTCTTTCTCTCTTCCTATCATATAGATGGAGCAGAAGTTTTATTTCAGTTGTGTGGTCACACTTGTTTTTTTATTTGTGTGTGTGTTTTTTTTAAATAGTTACCCATGTCCATTTACAATCATTATACATATTAGTTTAATAAAAAAATAAATGACTCAATCAAATATTTTCGTAATTTATGTTTAAATTGGTTTAAATTTTCTTCTAGTTCCACAATCTAGTCTTCTTGAACACGATGATATCCTCTATATATTATAAATTAAAGTCCTCCGACATGTCTGTCTGTCTTTCTGTTCGCTATAAATTCAAAAGCTACTGAACGGATTTTCATGCGGTTTTCTCCAATAGATAGAGTGATTTATGAGGAAGTTTTAGGTACATAACTTGTCAAGGTTTTGTGTAAATTGGTTAAGGAGATTGTATGTATGTGGTGGACGAGTGGGCTGGCATGCAAGTCCGTTTTATGCCGAAGTTGATGAAATTTTGCACATGTTACCTTCACAACAAGAGGAAGGTCACTGCCTACATTTGATTTCAAAAACTCTGTGTAAAGCCCGGGCTTCGCCGGGGTCTTCAGCTAGTTTATCCATAAAATAGTAAACAACCTGTTACAAAAATACTTATATGCAACAAGGACATTGAAGGTTCAAGATGCATTGTAGGAGCCACATCAAACTGGAAAAAATAAAGTATGCAATATGTAATGTTACAATTAATAAGCAATTTGTAAACTTGAATGTACAAGCTACTAAAATAAAATTAATAAATACAATAATAAAATTGTATTTCCATAGGTAATTTGCCAAAATAATAAATTGCTCCGTACATCAACAACTTTTGATTCTGCGTTATTTTTTTAAGTGGGTTCTTACTCCGTTTATTTTCTCGTCTCATGTATGTGTTTGTGCTGCAAGTTTTAATTTTTCCTTAGAAATTCAATTATTTATGTATGGCCATTAATTATTTTGCCTATTAAAAATAAAGTATTGAAGTGAATAATTTATTTAAATGACAAAATATTTAACTTCTTCAACTTGATTATCGTACACTTATTTTTCTTCAGTATTATTCCCATAAATCTATTTTGCAGTATTTTCATTTGATTCATTAATCCATCGTTGACAAAAAATAGAATCCTGCTACAGTTACTATAATAACATATTGCAGTACAATGATTGCATTGTATGCATTTTCATTGGAAACTAAATGATGCGCTAACATGTGGATTTTATTTGTGTAATATACCTAATGCTAGCGCTGATTCTTGAAAAATCAAGGGATACAAATATTATAAATGTAGGATTCGGGAATCTCATTGTCTTTCAAAAACAAATATTGCCTTTTTTGTTTATAACGAATTTATATATTTAGTTTACAAATTAAAGAGATGTAATAAATATAATGATATCAATACTGTAACTACTTATTATATTATTAAGAGGAATATAAACGCTAGAAATATTTCGATTCTCGTGCCTGCAAAATTTGCAATTGAGCGTCTTATTTGCGCGCGGCAAGTAAGCGAAAAAGTGGTTTTTATTTATTTTGTACATAATTTTATAAGAGTGAAAAAAAGTTAGAACATAAAAATGGTCTTAACCATAAAGGGGTATTTTTATAAAAATGGTTCTTGTATTACTTCACAGTTAAGTCATGAAAAAACATTTTTTTTCGTGGTTTACGCTTATTTTTTTTGTTATGTAAATAATAATTTTATTCAATTCCGTTACATAGAAAACCTAGTAAAAGCTTCAATTTATCCGTAGCATATTTTTTGATGTTGATACTGTAAGTCAATTCGTCATAAAGATTAATCTTAATAGTATCTAAATAGAATTTCACGTATAACTTCACCTTAAGAACAAACCACGTAAGTCCGTAGCTTAATGGAGGATAAAATATCAATTGAAAACCATACAATTTGCAATGGTTTCAATGGCGTGCAAAGTCGTATCTTCTCTAAGTTTAATCGTTCTGATTTTTTTGGTACGTTTATCTGAATTAACCAGCCAGATAAATCTGTCAAACATTTAAACAAAAGAAATGCACTTTTCAATAAAAGAAGTATTAATTAATAAAATAATGTTGGCGCCTACTTTAACGCTTGTGAGATATGATTTATACTTAATGGTTTCATAATAAAAAAATCATTGAACTTGAATAATTTTACGCATTGTACAGGAATTCACATCACTTCACGCATGCGCTCATGCACCGACAACCGAAATTAGTAAATTTAATGAAGGCGATCTTCAAAAAGAAGAAGACGGAGAGATATGTAATTACGAATGTTGGAGAGAGCGCGCTAATATTTAAAACGATAAAATTGAAGCAAAAATTGTGAAAATGTTTAATAAAACACGACTCGTTTAAAATAGAACAAAAATCTTGTGGGGAACATCTAAAATAGCATTTAAAGAAACACTGTGAATTTTTTCATACATATAACTTCTAAAATAAATGAAAAGAACGTGCTTATATTTTTTTCTATCGAAGGAATTTCATATAATTTGCGTTAACACGTCTAGATATTATCTTTTAAAATAACATATATTTTTAATAGCTTAAAAACTTCAAATGTTTAAAGGAGATATGTAAGAAATCGGTGTAAATTCGGGTAGCGGTGGCTTAATAATAGTTTCTAACATTCTAACCAATTGCCCAATCTCGAGGACGACGAATCACGTTGAACTTTATTTACGAATCTCTTTTATCAAAATAACCTATCCTACGCAATGCAATAACTGAATACCCAGCTGTAATGGTGGGGTAGTATTTATGGGGCCACAATCTCACTCACCAATCATCTTGCTCTCGGCCATGGCCCGGCGTTCTGTCGCTGCTTTATCGATGAATGATTAACATCCTCACCCACTTTTGTTCAGTCCAGTTTTGTATGGCTTCTGCTAGATACGTAGTAAGAGACCAATAATTTTTTGCTGAGCGTGGAAATTTGTCTATGTTCCGGTTCCGGATGAAGATGGTGGCCGTTTTGGATACTACCTTTTTATCCCGTCAGAGTTCGCATGATCGTGGTGCCTACTGAGAGCTGTCAAATCGTAATTATCGATATCATGGTACCTAATAAATTTTGAAAAAAGAATTGTCGTTAAGATGCTGATTACTTATCTATATGATGCTAATATTTATCTATATATATAAAAATTAATCCCTGTTTCCCTTGGTCACGCCATAACTTCAGAACGACTTTACCTATTTCATTAAACTTTTTTTAAAGTTTTCTAATGCTTTTTAGAAGGTTCTTACGGAAAGAAAAATTAAAAATTATCGATATTATATTATATGTACCTATGTTAGGTACAATAAAAATAAAAAACAATGCAGGAAAATGAATATTTGTAAAACATGAAAAATTAAAATTTTAATAAAAAATTGTGATAGGTGGTACGCGAGCTTTTTGAAAACTGAATGTACCGGGACTAAATATATGGAACGCGGGAGGGGGTTCGGCGGGACGGGGGAGCCGGAGAGGGGAGAGGGTAGGCGGGGAAGGTGGAGGAGAAACGTGGGTGGGGAAGGGGGTGCGGAGGGGAACGGGGACGCACGTGAAAGGACATGCCGGGAGAAACAATTTATTTCTTTGAATTGCAACGCCTGCCGGGAACCAGCTAGTGATTTTTAATTAAGTAGTTAGGTATAAGAACCTAACTACAAATCTAATGATTTGAAAGGAAATTTAGGTTTTGATTTAATTATTAGAGAAAATTGGAAACATACTTTTTTGGACGCGAAGTCTACTTACGAAGTTCACAGAAAGCTTATATACCAAGGGGCAACTTTTAATACAAATACCATTTCGGTTTATCCTTATTTTAATATATTTTACGACTCAATTTTCATGTCCTTAATTTTTTATTTAAAAGGGTAGGAAGAGAGAACCCACTGCCAAACAACTCGGTCTTGGCACACACTCCTTGCTTCATTCACATTCTTACATATTCTCATGTGTGATTAAATTACACATCTTCCCTGATGATGGACGCTGTGAATCATTTACGACTGGTTTAAAATCTAATTTTTCTACCTTTATATTACTTTAATGAAAATTAATTTGGCATATTTACGAATAAACTGTAAATGAAAGGAGGATTTTTTAAAGAAACTAAAATAGTCTTTTTTCCGTATGTGCAACATAATCTACCTCAAAATCAGCCTACTAGAGGTCCGCGGTGGGCCCAAATCGACATTGGCTCATAAAAAATAATTTGATGAAACATTTACACCTCCCTCACGTATTTCGTTGCCTTTTATATGCCTTAAATAAGAGGAAGAAAGCCCGGGCCGCGCCGGGTGCCCGGGGGCAAGTTTATACTATATTAGATTCTAAATTTTATGAAGTTGTACGCAAGCGCGTATTTTAATATTTGATACCCCCTGAACTTTGATGAGTTAACTGTAGATACAGCAGCACAATGATGAAAAACTACGGTAAAAAAATCCTAAGAGATTTACCATTGTCATGTTCTAGATTTTAGAATAAAACTTCTTTTTTTTTTTAAAGAAAGACAAACATTCCCAGGTTACGAATAACCCGAAAATATTTTAAAATCTCCTGCTACTACAACAGGAAGTCTAAAACGTTGCTTCAGTCGTGATGGAGGACTTGGCCAGCCGAGGAATCGAACACGGAACGCCTGGGTGGGACCCAATCGCGATGCCCACTCAATCATTGACCGGTCTTTCTAAATTCCTAAGCACTTGGGCATATTCTTTTTTTAAATTAGCTCCACCCAGGGGGCCGTGAGGAAATTAATCTCCCCTCCTATGTCATCTATGGGAATGCAGTGTGGAGGGTCTTTTGAAGGAATGAAGGTAAGAGGGGTGGGTAGTAATCTAGGTGGAGTGGGTGGATATGTGTCTCCAGGAGTGACGTAATTTTTAATGCATCCCTCCCGGTACGGTGGATACCGATGTTCCGAGAGAGTCCTGCAGCAGAGGTCAAAAGATCTTCCTCCCGATCCGGTCTGCCACGTAGCTGGTGGGTAGACGCATCCACCACCAAGACTCGGTCAAACCTCACCCCGTAATTCCAGGCACCCGTGCTAAGTCACCAAACGTAGAGAACCACTTGGGATGACCTGTGGCAGAGATGTTGCTTATCCAATAAATTGTTCCCGGGGCGGCGGTACCCTTACCCGCCTCTAAAATTCAAAACCTTTCTCATAGTAATGTGCTCCAACGTACATTGATAACTTCGCTTGAAAAAAAAATTTTACTCGTACCTACCATATTTATTATCTTCCAATTAAAGCTGTCCAAACATTTTTAACGTTAAAAGCATATTTGGGAGGAGGTTATGAGTCCCGCAGCCCTGGGAACCATTTATTGGATAACCAACAATTCTGTCACCTCAAGTGGTTCGCTGCGTTTGTTGAATTAGCAGCGGTGTTCGGGTTCACGGCGTGAGGTTTGTATAGGTATTGGCGGCTGATGCGTCAGCCCACTTACCGCGTGATGGGCCGGATCGGGAGAGACTGTTTGAGGGAGACTGGTCCTTCCAGATCCATCGCCTTAAACCGCAGTGGGAGGGACGGATTCATACTTCCGTCACTCCTGAACCTACTGACTCCAGATTCCTACCCACCTCGCATACAGTTTTCATTCCCAGAACTTCCTCCCCTTTCCTCACTTCAAAAGACCCTCCACACAGCATCCCCAAAGATGACAAAGGCCATGAGGGAAATTATTTTCCTCATGGCCTCCCTATGGGGTTAATGTAAGAAAAAAAAAGATTAAGACAGCCTAGTCATTTTAAGGTAAAATAAAAAAATATTACATTTGGTTAGTTATTTTGTACCTTTGAAGCGGATGATCCCAAAATATCGTTCATTATGAAAATCCTTTTAGATCGCTTAGTCCTAAAATATATAATCATGATATTATAAAGTTTCTTTAAAGTCTGGTTTCCAATAAGAAATGCATAATATTTGCTAAAGTTACATAAATCATGTTTCCATTCACGAAGGCCACAACGCATCACCCATTGTACATTGCTGCCAAGCGATTGTTTATTTATCAAAAAAATTTACAACAGATTTCCCGAAATTTGTATATGTACAACAAAGGGTTTCCGAAAATTCCATCACATCCTCAATATTTATTGCACCATCTCCCCTAAGCTACCGCTGCTACCAAGGCAATATTATTTAAGGTGCAACTTTATTATCCGCTTATTCCGCAGTTACGCATACGCGAATTTTTCTCATTCAAACTGCCTCGTAAAAGTGAGAAGGCTTTTTTATCCCTCAAAGTGCCTATTCATCCGTTTATAGACGGGCGCGTGAAAACCGAGTTAAAAGTTAATAAGCAGTTACCGCTGCATAAATAATGAGAAATCTTCATTTAATCATTTATTTTTAATTACTCGGTGGGTGGCCGCTGGAACCCGCTTTAATTTATTACCTGGTTTGTAATTGATTAGAAAGTTATAAGTTTACACCTCGGATGTTAAAATGATTAGATATTTATGTCGAAACAGAATATGCAGGTAGAGTATGATGGATTTTGAAAGGTCTATTAAAAGTCTGTATGACTTATCTTCGGAGAGATTACAATGGGGTATTTCCACAAACAAGGGATTCTGTTGAAAATGTACGGAATATTTAAAGATCATTTTTCTGATTTTAATCATCCTACTAAAAATGTTTGTTTTTTATGTTTTCATTCAATATTTATTATTGATTTTAAAAACGATCTAAAACTGACAAAATCAAAACGGCCCATGGTTGGCAAATCGGATTGTGACGTCACAAGCGTCTCTCAGCTTGGCCAGCATAAATAAAAACTGTCATTGAGCGTCTAGCCCTGCCCCAAAATATAGTTTTAGCGGTAATTCAAAAATGGGAAACTTTAACTCGCTGTAGAAAATTTATTCGTCAACATAAAATTAAAATAAAAATGCTTTAATATCGTAATTCTTTGCTTAATTCTTTGAAGCAGTAAAAAAATACGTGGAAATAACCCTTTAAGGTAGGGACGTAAATGCTGTAAAAGGATTCAAAGTACCTAGTCTGCATATTTGTAAAAAGCATTAACTTTGTGGCTCGCCATAATTAACAATTAAAATTAAAACACATATAAATTTGTTGTAGACCACTTTTTTTTTTTTTTCTTCCCAGAAATCCCGCAATTACCCCCACCCCGTTGCTTACCCCTCACTCGAACACCTAAAATTTGTATTCTGTATACATAATAGGTTAGTTATAATATTCTCCTGACGAAGGAAGGGTGCTTCCGAAACCGGTAGAGTGTTTAAAAAATAAAAGTGGTCTACAACAAATTTATATATGTTTTAATTGTACCTAGTCTGCATTTACTTTTTGACACTAAACGGCAGTTAATTAGTTAATCATGTCGTAGTCATATTTTACATACTTTAGTTTCTAAAAAATCAAACGGAATAAATTGGTCACTTCTTATTCGAATTATTTAAATCTATTCTTTCAATTCTAAGAGCTTCGTTAGTTGAACTCCGTTCATTAATAAGCCAGTAATTTTGCATGACAAACGACATTGTCCAAATAAATGCGTATATTGACAGTTAACTGAAACTTATCGGATATTCTGGAGTCTGGAGTCCTGTCTAAAATCTATCAATCATCGATATATCTCGTACCAATTGTTGATCGTGATCGCAAATATTGATAACTGACCATAGATGACTTGGTGACATAGATGATTTGGTCAATATAGTATTGACATAGGATTTTATCGATCTTACATGCTAGATTATGTATGCAAATACTGCCAGTGGAGTCCACCTTCTTTGCCTACCCCTCCGAGGAATGGCGTCATGTTATCAGTCAGTTAGACATTGCAAAATGATGTTTCACTCCTAATCAGTAAAAAGTTATCAATACTCCTTCTCGCCTTCATTGTTTAAATTGTTATTATTTGTTTTAAGCTGATAACATACGTGTAAGCATAACATATTTATTGTATATAATTTTTTTAAACTTCACATTATTCATCATTGTTCCCTTCACCTTTCAAGTGCTCAATCGGAAGTTGTTTAAATTAGACGAATGAAATTTGAACCGTCAATTTATGGCTCGTAATAAACAAACCTCATTTGATATTTGATTTATTGCTTACACATTCTGAAACGCGAATTAATCATAGCGGGTTATTACATCGAACAAAACACGCATACTAATTCAATATTGTTATTACGCGATTCACTTGTTTAATATTTTGCTATCAGGAAATTCAATAAAAGTTTCATATTTTGCTATCAGGAAATCAATAATGAAGTTTTATCGCAGAGTTTAAAAGTGATCAGTGGCCTTAATGATTATTAATTGCCTGTAATTTTATTTTAAAGACGTTAAATTTGATAAGGCTTTGAACTATGCGCAAAGCTTTTAAATTACCAAGATTGGTTATTGCAGCCTACTGTGTGCTGATAATCTGTTGGATAAATTAAAATTCGGTGGTCAACCCATACAGTTTTTCATACCTATTTTTTTAATCACAAAGTCAATATCAAAAAGATACGGTCACACCAAAGTAATTGAAACAAGGACCTTATTAGCCTTGCCGGACGATGCCTACCACTAAGCTGTTCTATCCACTTCCATCGGTTATATTAATTAAAAATAATAATTAATATTTGACAAGTTCAAGTATTTCACCAAAAAATGTAGACTTAATTTGTCTCGACGCCACCTAGCGAGCGATTTAGCATTAACAATGCCTCTCTCACAAAAAATAAAGTTGGTTGTTTTCAGATGGGAAAATGTAATAAGCAGTAATTGTTGAATGAAGCACTAGTATATATTGAATCATTTGGCGGGTATTTGATAAGCCGCCATAGCTCAGTGGTAGAGCTCCTGACCGGCAATCAGAGGGACACGGGTTCGAGTCCCGTTAGCGGCCAGTATCTTTTCCCGGAAGATTTTTTCAATGTAGATGAGTGTTTCAGGCTAATAATTATTGCTTATAATAATTGTTACCCTTTGTGATATGCATAAAAATCTTGTCTTAAACGTTAGTTTATCAATTAAAAATAATAAAAAATTATAATTTTGGAAACAAAGTGTAAACGAATAACTGTTTTCACAAAATATGTGAAATGCTTTTTTGTAAGTTTTTTTTATTATTATTATTTTATTTTTTTTTTTTTTTTATTTAGGAGAAAATACAGATACAGATGTCAATTAACAAGAATATACAAAACAATAACTAGAGAACTCACCTGCACCCAAACTATTTCTCACGAATTAACATTAACAGCAGATAAAATAAAAAAAATATACAAAGAAAATTAGTTAAAATTATAAGGCAAGTAATGTCTAAGTTATTATACTTTGTAGGAAAACAGCCTTCAATTTTCTACTAAAAGTACTGCGTGTGTCGAAAAATAAGTCGGAATCCTTGAGGTTTTGATTTTGATTAAACAATTCGCACATTCTTCTGATTGGATCCCTGACACCAGCATTTGTACGCGTCCGGCTAATGTGGAATAATTCGTTAAGTCTTGTTACTCTGGGTGGTATTTTGAAGTTTATTAGTTTCAGTAGGTCAGGACAGTCAATAACGTTGTTGCAGATTTTATATAGAGTCATGAGGTCAAGGTATGTTCGCCGGTTAGATAGAGTAGAGACGTTATAATTCGAGAGCATATTTATGTACCCCCGTTTAGGTGCGCTCATTCTGTAATTGAGGCATTGCAAAAATTTCTTTTGAATACTTTCAATATTGTCTTTATAGATACCGTAAAGTGGAGTCCATATGGAGGAGCAGTATTCAAGTTGAGAACGGACCAGCGTGTAGTAAAGAAGAAGGTAGGTTTCAGGTTTTCGAAATTCGCGGCTGTTTCTGATGACAAATCCTAGCATGCAGTAAGCTTTATTCACAATATTCTCAATGTGCGCATCGAAATGTAGTTTGGAATCAAAAAGTACGCCTAGATCTCTTATACAGTAAACGCGCTCGAGTAAATAGTTACCAATACAATAATTGTGTATGATAGCGTTGTGATTTTTAGTAAAGCTTATTTGTTTACATTTGTTGTAACTTAGGTAAATTTTGTTTTCATTGCAAAATGCTTCGAACCTTACTAAATCGCTTTGGATGAGCAGACAATCGTTTAAATTTCTCACAATGGCAAATATTTTTATGTCATCAGCGTACAAAAGAAATAAACAATGCATGAAACATTTAGTAACGGTGTTAATAAAAAGTATAAATAATAGCGGACCCAGGATTGACCCCTGTGGCACGCCAGAAGTAACTGGTTCCCACTTAGAAGTATGTCCTCGTAATGATACAGCTTGCTGTCTTTTTGTTAAATACGAGACAAACCAACGTAATAAGTTACCCCTAATTCCGTTGTATATAATTTTTGAATAAGAATAAGATGGTCAACCTTGTCAACAGCTTTTTTGAAGTCGCAATATATTGCATCTACCTGGTGGCCTCGATCCATGCTATTGAATAAGAAATTTGCATAAATGAGTAAATTACTCATGGTAGATTTGCCTTTTACAAACCCGTGTTGTTGCTCTGTAATTTTGGCGGCAAGCTGGGGATATATATTATCATGGACAAGTCTTTCCAAAAGTTTAGGGATCGCTGAGAGAATGGATATTGGTCTATAGTTTTCCACTCTGTGACGTGAGTCACCCTTGTGGACCGGTATAATATAGGCCAACTTCCACCTATCAGGGAAAACCCCGTCACTCAGGCATTTATTAAATATTATGGTGAGCGGCACACACAATGACGATGCAGTAGATCTAAGAAAAAACGCCGGTATTCCATCGTGACCCGCACCCTTGTTAATATCTAGTGACTTTAAACTCGATTGCACTTCTTTTTCCGTTAGTTCAACGGTGTGAATGTGCGCAAGTTCAGAGTCCTGAACTGCTTCAAGTTGGTCGATGTTAATTGTGTCATTGATAGAGGAGGGTTCGAATGTTGACTTGAAGAATTCAGAGAACATATTACAAATTTCCTGGGCATCGTTAGATTTACGTCCTTCGAAGGACATAGCAGCAGGGTATCCATCAGATGATTTTAATGAAGATATGTATGACCAAAAACTTTTGATATTATTTTGCAATGAACTTTCGATGTTGTCAAAAAATAACTTTCGGGATTCACTGGTCAATTTTTTGTATCTAGCACGTAAGAAGGAAAATTCACGATAGTCAGAAAGACCTTTATATGTCTTCCATTTGAGCCAGACTTTATCTTTTTTCCGTGATAGCCTTATAAGTTCGGGAGTAAACCATATGGCAAATTTGTCATTTCGTCGCGCCAATACTGGAATAAACTTATCAATTATATTATTTATTTTTAAATAGAATCGATCAACTGCTTCTTCGGCTGATAAACTTGCGATTTCGGATAACCAATCAATACAATTAATGTCATTATTAATCTGAGCATAATCGGCTTTCCTGAAATTGCGCCTACGCTCTTTTTTGTTTTTGATTTTTGGTTGAATTACGGAGGATATATCAAATTCAAGGGCTGGGTGGTGTCTGTCCTCTGAAAGCAGAGGGTCATTGCTACGTGTAACATTTGTTTCGTGACTATAGAATATGAGGTCTAAGTATTTATCATTATGGTTAGGTATACAATTATATTGGAACAAGTTCATCAATGACATTGTTTGAAGCAAAATTTGCGATGCAGCCGTGTTTGAGGAGGCGAGACCTTGACTGCAGCCTTCGGAAAATGACCAAGTAAGAGTAGGTAGATTCATATCTCCTAGTACACAAAACATATTATTTGGTTCAGATGAAAATACAGATTCCAGGTTTTTGGAGAAAATATCATAAAACGTTGGTGGCGAGACAGGAGGTATGTATACTGCACATATGATGAGATTGGAAGACTTTACCGGAATAGATACGAAGATTTGTTCGATTTGACTGTTTTCCCAGTCATCGAGCCGGGAAGCTGCGAGCTCCTTGCGTACTGCTACCAGTACACCGCCTCCGTCCATCTTACCAGTATGTGTACGGTCCCTATCTCGTCGGAACACCGTGTATCGCGAATCTATGAATTCAGCCGTATTTACACTTGCTACAAGCCATGTTTCAACTAGAACTATAACGTCGTAATTATTTGATAATATATTAATTAGTAGTCCCTGAGTTTTGGTCCTAATACCACCACAGTTCTGGTAATAAACGGATATAGATGATGAGATCATTTCACTGGAGTAAGAGTGTCTTTTGACATATACCATATAATCGCGGGAGTGATACATTATGAAGGACATACGAGGCTTCGAAATTACATATAAACATAGATTACTTATTAGATGAATGAGTGTAAAACATGTTAACGTTTTAGAATATGAATGAATATGTATGAAACATGAAATTTGTATAAAATTATAGGGACATTGCGCAGTAAACAAAAACATAAAGTAGATTTGAAAGAAACAAATTATAGGGTAGGGAATACTGGTAGAAAGCGGGCATCGATGACAGAAATAAAATGTTTGTAGTACGAGTCACATGTTTTGCTGATCATGTGTGATGATTTTATGAAGGTCTTCCTCACAACGAATGGTGACTACCCTCGAGAGATCATTCCTCTTTGCCAGAATACTGCCATTCCGCACCCAAATATATTTATAGCCGTTGGCTTTTCCGGCGGCTCGTGTTTTCGCAAAGAGGATTTTATTTTTTAATGTTAGGTGCTCATTTATGTAAAAATTGGTGGCGGGAGCACTAAGTCCTAATTGTTCCGTGGTGAGACCGCGGCGAGTCTTTGCCGCAGCGATGACATCATCACGGAGACGCTTTGTGGCGAGCTGGATGACTATGTTGCGTGGACGGTTGGAGGGCGACGAGTGACCGCGAGCGACGCGGTGGGCTGACACCACACAGCTACTTGGAAGCGGGACGTTAATATTGGATCCTATTTTCTCAACTAAATTGATTAAATTTTCACCCTTTGCTTCGGGAATACCATGGATGTCGATGTTACACATTCTACTGCGCTGCTCCATCTCATCTTGTGCATCTCGGAGTGACTGGACTTCTTTCCGGAGGTTGGAATTTTCTTCTTGGAGAACACTCACACATCCAAGAATTTTCGTATATTGGTCCTTCCACTCATTAGACAGCGCATCTAATTTTTGCTGAACAGCATCAATTGCTTGCTGGTTTTCAGTCCGCATGGTTTCGAGTTTGGACTCGAAGAAATTGATGAGTGAGTCGGTGTCAATATTTATTATTGACTGATGCGCCGACGGTGAATCCATGGGACCAGATGTGGTTGTTAGAGGTGTGGATGGCGCTTTCTTTGTACTGCAAACCTTGCGCGATTTAGACATTATTATTTGTTAATTTGTAGGTAGATTTCAGAAATACCCCCTTGTTTGTCTATGACTTTAAAACACTTTTGAACAAATTCGAAGATTTTGAAAATTCAAATATTCAAAACATAAATTGTCTATGGCTTACAATGACAGTGAATTCTCGTAATTTTTCAGGGCAAGATGTAGAGTTCTTTTTAACTGCCACTATGAAATACACTGTTATTATGCTATATGTTTCACTGGTTTACGTGTTTCAACTGTTTTTACTCTATTAACTTGCTAAAATGTCACTACTTTGCCAATTTAATATGGGTCTGTCAGAATCAGCTGTTGATTTCAGTTGTACATAGAAAAATTGTGCTACTTCTTACGGTGCTACTGAAAATATCGTTACCTAAGATGTTATAAATACGTGGTATAAGGGAGTTCATAAATGAATTGATATTGACATAATTTTTGCAGTTAAAAAAGATATTTTTATTTGTCTATTGGAAACATGAAATGAAATCAATTGCAATAATTCAGGGCTGTCAATAAAGGGAATTAATGATATTAAAAAGAAAAATGACAACAGACAACCATTGCACATCGTCGGATCTACCGGATCTGCCCTGATGATGGACACTGCAACGCTGTTCGAAACGTCGGCTATAGAAGGAGGTAGCGCAACACGGCATAACACCCCAAAAACCAACAACGAAAAAAAAAAAAAAAAAACAGACAACCTATCTGTTCTGTCGAACAGTTTATTAACTTCAGATTTTTATTTTCATAGGTTATGTATTTATGCAATTCAAATAAAATTGATGAAAAACGGGGTGGAGGGAGCGGTAGACACTGCTCTTCATGATTTTGAAATGTGACTATTTCGAATGAATTTTTGCTTGGATTCTTGGTAATATATACTGCCTTGATCATATTAAACCTCCGATAGGCCAGGTTACCACATGTAAAGTTTAATTATTTAATAAATTAAACTATTCGCACATCTACGTAAAAAAATATGCAAAGTCAAAAACACTCAAATCTGTCTGTTTTCGAAACGAGCTTCTTGATATTATTATTAACTTTAGTTTAGTTAACTTTTAAGACGTAGGTATTTATATTTCCTGTGTATATTACAATCGATACATTCTGACTTACCTGTCACAACTGAATAACAATTCTATTACTAATAATCCACTTAGAATAATTCCTTAAAATCTATATGACTTAAGTTTGCGCGATAATCACAACTATGTTACCGCAGAAAATTGTTATAGCTTCATGGAACGGGTTCTGCGGTCCTTAAATCGGCTATCATCATCGAGAATGTCATGATTATCATCATCACACGTTCTGATTTGGGCAGGATGCGGCGTATGCACACGTCCTTTCTTCCGGGACCTTAATTGCTAAGTACACTGTGTAACCAAATTTGCAGTACGTGCGCCACTAAATCCATTTACATTCATACATCACCTGTAGCAAGAGTTAGAGATCACGTGTATGTGGACATGTATTTAAGATTTTATGTAGGGTGGTGTGTTGTGTTTTTTGGCTTGCGATTTTTGTCGCACGCGTGTTTTATGAGATTTACTGTCGTCATGCGCGAGATGAGTTGTTAGTCGTAAGTGCTAATGAACTGTGATGAAACATGCGAGAATGCGAAATAAATTAATAGATGTTTAATTTGTTCTACTTTTGAAGTCTTCAAAAAATATGTAAAAGTGCTGAATGTTAACAAAATGTATAATTTTTTTTTACCCTAGATAATTCTTGTGAAAGCTTTCGCAATTATTTTACACTAGCTGGTCCCCGGCATGCGTTGCAATGCCATTCAAAGAAATAAATTGATTCTCCCTGCACGTCCTTTCCTAAGCGTTCCCATTCCCTTCCACCTTCCCGCCTTCCCCATCTATCGTATCTTCCCTCTCCGCTAACCCCACCTCCGCCATTCCCCTTCCCCCTGCCTTTCCTCCCTGCTGCTAAAATATATGAAATACACACATTCACATTTATATAAATTTTCGGTTTAAAATAAAAGGAATTAACTACAAATTAACTATGGCATTATCAAAAACAGTACTCAAACTTCTCCTTACTTATGCTAACGTGCAATCCGGAGGTCACAGGTCCAAATCCCTGCGTGTGCAAATAAAAATTTTACTCTATTTTACAATTTATTCATTTAAAATATATATATATAGCATATTCCCAGCACGTTCCAGAGTAGAAGATGCTCTTAGTATAAAAGTAAGACCACCATTCAAATGTGAAACGTTGCCTGAAATAGCTTTAGCTGTGCTTGGTGATCAGACCTTCTCCACCTTCCTCTTCCTCCTCCCCCTACTCATTACCTTCAGCCTCGCAACCTACCCCAATCAGGGATGCCATAGTATTACTGGCTCCAGACAGAAGCAGTTGAGATTCTTATGCGGTATTCAATGTTTTAAAAATACCTATGTAAACTAACTCGACTTAACCTAAACTTACCTAAACTATCCGTACCTAACCTAACCTAATCAAATATAACCAAATCCATGAGTTAAAATGAAAAAAAAAACGTAAGGTAAATGATTCCATGAAGTAGGTAGGTACCTAATTAAACCACTCTCACTCATTTATCAACTTATCATTATGTAACCTTTTTCATTTCCAAAATAAAATTGCCCGCAAACCGCATGTAACGAAAAACTATTGGCAAATTTATCTAGCGTCAAATCGGCAAACTGTGCATTTAAAAATACATTACCGTAAGCGTTGTATAACGTTATTGGCCAGTTTCCAACTTTTCCATGGATGTCCTTATAATGGTATTTTCCTTTGTTGGGTGAGCTCAGCGCATATTTTCATATCGGCATTTCATGTTTGAAGAACATAATATTTAGGTCACCACTATAACTTTATTTTAATTTTATGATCTCGTATTACGATGTCAGCCTTGCGTAAACACTTATATCGAGCTAAAAGCTTTTACGTAAAATTGACAAAAAATATTATTAATTTTTCAAAGAAAACTTCTTCGGAAAGGTTATCACTTAGTGATGGCATTATTTTTTTTAATGAAAAGACAAATAACTTTGTTTACATTAAATACAAGTGATGTAAAGTTATTTGTCTTTTCATTAAAAAAATATATTATTGCTTATGCATAGAATAATTCTTTTTTTAACTACCCACTTATTCCAAGTTTAAATAAAGATTATATTTTTTTTACATTTGAAAAATATGCAATTAACTACTTTAAAGACTTTTTTTAAACATTTAATAGGAATTTTAAAACTACGTGGATGTTATTATTAAAATGATGGCCGTTATACACAATTATTCCAATTAGAGACAAAAGTCAACATTTTTAGATTTACGCGTTCGCTATTTTCACCTCTATTTTCATATCTAGGATTTCAATTGTCATCACTGCAAACAACACACGAACCATACTGTTTGTTGTGATGCCTACTGAAATCGTAGATATGAAAATAGAGATGAAAACAGCGATCGCGTAAAGCGAAAAATGTTGACTTTTGTCTCCAATTGGAATCGGGCTGAAAAAAGGTTTCGGGTATAACGGCCATAAAATTAGGTTTTACGTTAAAAATTCCAACTAGAAAAACCATTTCATGACGCCAAAGCGAATCTTTCAATGATTTTGAATTGCTGATTTAGTAGAAAGGGGGGAAATAAATTATTCGTATTCCCGTTTGAATTGTTGAAATTAAATTATTACATTATTGGTGGGTTTGTATTTTAGATCGCACGTAGTCATAAATAACTTACTAATTAGGTTCTGTAGTAAAAATAGCTGCATGTTTTTTTAATTAAAATTTTAAAAGTTTTTAATGAAAAAGCTCGGACAGGTGGGCTTACGAGTAGATTATAATCAATGATTTCGCTGGGTCGAATCACGCAAATATACATAATTAGAAAAAAATATCCGTTTAAATTAAAAGCTATTTTTTGTATTTCTTGGGAATTAAATATGTAACAATTTATAGAAATTTTGTTTTGAAAAGTTTTATTCACGATGTACTTAATGTTACTTTGTTACTTAATTTTATTTATTTGTTACTTGTTTCGGTACATCCGTGTCATTCACTAAAGTTACAGAAATTATTGGATATTATTACGTGATGGTAGTGAGAGTGTTAATTTGAGGGAGAGAGGGGGGGGGGGAGTCAAAAGAGGTGACTTACAGGGTGCTATTAGCTTTTACTCAATTAATTTATGATTTCATTTTTTTGGTTTATTTCTTTGGTGTCTAGGGCGCACAAATTAAAACAGGTTTTAATGTTTGAATATTTAAACATAATTTTTTGTTTTGTTTGTGGAAACTATCGTCTGTCTCTAATACATAATTAGCAAACTCGAAATAGTTATTATTTCAACACCAAAAACCAAATGTAAAAAAAGCGAGTGTGCGTTAGACCACACGACTGAAGTAAAACTTCAATAACTTATAGAAGAAGAGAGAAAGAAAATGTGCGCGCGCACTGCTCTCTCTTTCTCCTACAGTGTGACACAGACAATAGGCCTGCACTGTGTCTTTAGATATACGAAACGTAACTGGCTACGAGAGAAAGAGAGAAAGAAAATGTGTGCTCGTACCTCTCTCTCTTGCCCCTACAGTAATATAGGAAACGTAACTCTCTCTCTCTTTCTATCTTCACAAACTTATATCTCCCTCTCAACTTCCGTTCGCCTCACCTTATCACAGTTTTCGTAACGCTCTCGTCACGCTTTCACCAGCTTACTCCCCAAGTCAAGCGTGCGTAAAGAAGTTTTACTTCAAAAAATTTTATGTCCTTTGTTATACCAGAAGACATTCCGTGCGCTGATATTTACATATATTTGTATCGTCTTCGTCTATTTTTCATAACCAACCATATAGGTATGCATAATACAAAGAAAGTTTACAGCGGCAGAACACTTGCAATAGTTATTGGTCAAGTATTATTATACAATTTGACATATATGTATCTATGTATAATACAAAGAAAGTTTACAGCGGCAGAACACTTGCAGTAGTTATTGGTCAAGTATTATTATACAATTTGACATATATGTATCTATGCATAATACAAAGAAAGTTTACAGCGGCAGAACACTTGCAATAGTTATTGGTCAAGTATTATTATACAATTTGACTAAAAATGCGTATACAGGATGATCAAAGATAAATTAATAAATGTGTTACAAATTAGACCCATTAAAAGCAGGATACTGTCTTTATTTGCCCCACGAAAGGCGCGTAGAATACGTAGGGGCTTGTTATCTACAAGTAATATGCGGGCGCGATATGGGGACCGACATTACCCTCTCATGTTCCCACAAATTACATCGTAAAATAATATTTACGGAGTTATTTCGGCACTAATTAGGGCTGTTATTTACACTCGGGGGTCTGTGACGTTTCGTCAAACGATGATTAGTTGGTCATGGACCTCGTTTCTGTCCTCCGAACCGTGAAATGCCTATTCATTTGAGGGTAGGTAGGACTAGAGAAATATGCAGATCGGTTTTTACTATCTAATTGTTAATTTGATTAAAATTGTTCTTCAAAAAATTTGTTATAAATAGGATTGATATTTTATTATTGACGTACCATGAAGGTAGTTCATATTAGTCATTATAAAATCCGTTTCTTTTCTGAATATCTCTTGAGGGCATCATTTATCGATCCGAGCATGAAATCCTATCGGTACAAAATGCTTGGAAGATTTATGAACGTAAAATAAGCAAGAAGTTCCCACTCCACCAATTTCAAATTATGTGGAAACTTACTGCAAAATATATAAAATTATTTAATTAATATTACATTTATGTACATAGATCATATAGGACATATATCATAAAGATACGTAGATCATAACGGCCATTCTAGGAGTGGCATTCTCTATCTAAAGTATCTACACACGGATTTCGGTTTATTTCAGTGCAGTGCCGATAAATCGGCGTTTATTAAAAAATAATTACAATTAAATATTACGTCACTTTGGTTAGACAACAGGGTTCTTACTTCACTACACTTACCTTATTCTGCGATACGAGTATAAGGTTTGAGATCAAAGTTTGCAGAGACGTTTTCTCATAATCTATTAACCGTTTTTATATTTTGAGCTTAAATCTTCTGTAAAGTATTATATCGTAACATATTTAAATAGGACGTAAACTTACCATTTTAGGACATACCTAAACGTGCACATACAATCACATGTAACCAGCTAGGGCATAATCATTCATTGCATAACTTCTAACTACATTTCCCTGATGCGACTTCAAGCTGAAGCCACGTTCTAATTAAATATTTTCTTTTAAAATATGTTAAACTAAAATACCTTTTCCAAGATTAAACCTCAAAATCTGAAATTGTTAAATAGTTTATGAGAATTCGTTTTTGCAAACTTTGACACCTCAGAACATGGAAAGGCGAAGTTATAGAAGTAAGTGACTAAACTAACTAAAGTGACGAACCATAAACACATAAAATCGTAAAATCGAGTCAGTAAAACTGTCAAATACAAACAAAATGGTAATTGCAAAAGATTCAGAGTATTGTTAGAACCTTGTTAAATAAATAATAGAAGCTTAAAAAACTTGATGTTAAAACTTCGTCACACAGGTATCAGCAAAAAAAAAAATAAACAGGTACACTTTTAGACATATATGATTAAAAAGACGAGATATGGTTAAAAACATAATAGATTATAAAGGAACAATATGTATCTATATAAAGTGAAAATGCATAAATGGAAATGGAATAACAAGTTTCTACTTTATAAGGTCTTCAATTTTCTTGGGATCTTTTCTCATTAGCCATTCGGTGATGTTAGAAAAGTTTGTTTTGTAAAAGTTCAGAATAATGAGTGTATCTGCCATTCTAGTGTAAATAAAAAAGGTAAATTGTGTGTGCATGGCTTTGTTTTAATTTGGAGAAAGTAAGTGCAAAAAGCAGGCATCCGCGAGTGCGCGGCGCCCATCGCTGGAAGTGTTCTGAACGTAACAATTTACATCCGGAGCTAAGCTAACTAGATTTCCCATACGGATACGGAAGAATTCTCGAGACATCGGCCGGCCGCGGGGAGCAGGGTCGGCCTCTGACCGCAGCAGCCCGTCGCCGCCGCAGGAGTCCGCCCGCCGCTACCCGGGGCCCGCCCGCGACATGGCCAAGGTTGTGACGGAACGCCACTGAGCAGATCTGCCTAAACCACTTTACAAGTCAATTAAGAGCGATCAATGTCCAGCAAGTGCCATCACAGCGAGACACACACTTCCGACCGATAGACTTTTCATTTCGTATATATACCACCAGGATGAAAAGCAACGCTTGGGTGTTGTAATCTCAACACTTTTCACTTCACAGCACCCGTATTATACGACAAATCCACCCAATGTGGTCACAATATGAAAAACCTAAACATTATTTACTATTTTGTTTTTTCAAAATAGTCATTTTTTCAATAATCAATTTTTTACGAATTTCTAAAGATTTCATACAATTTGTATTGAGGAAAACTACCGCCATCTGTGAATTCATTTTATAACTAGAAATTCATTATACCTTTCAATTTTATCTAACACTATAAAATCACTTACCAACATAATAACGTGTTTGCATCAGAAATTTTTAAATTGATAATTTATTGAGAATAATTTAAACAAATATAAATTACATATGTAAGTAGGTACTTTATTTTACTGCAATTCATTCCAAGCCCAAAATGCTCTGCAAAGTTCATTCCAAGTTCCAAGCGCAAAATGCTCAGCAGCTGGTTCTGTTCTCGGCTATACGAAAACGCCGCACTCTCCTTTCTTTCAGCGTCTTAGTTTCCATCAGCGTTGTATTTCATTATAGAGGTCACTTTATTCAGTAGGCGTACTGAATTTCAATATCAATTATTTACAGGTTTTTGCATAAAATGTACACGATACAGGCAGATCGAGACTATATTATGGAACCAAACAAAAAAATAAAATTTAACAATCCTTTTAAATAAATATTATAATTAACTACCTCCACTGACCAAATTCAATTTTTTTTTAAATGAGTTACATTAATTTAGCAATGATAGATACTCATTATTTTTATTTTTTGTTACAGGGTTGCAAGCGATTCCATCCGCCCAGCAGTGCCCGAGTCCACATCACCCGAACCGCCCCCAGACCGGTTTACTCGTGCGCCCCCGCTTCGCCAAGTCTACCCTCTGTCCACAGAGCCCAGCACAAACGCGTACGACACCACCTTGCGGCGCAAGTCCAAAGCTGACAAGGGCGGGGGCTCTAACAACAATATCAAGGGCGAGAACCAAAATTACAAGGGCGCGAACCAAGCCGATTATTCGGACATGCACCACGATCACATCGTGAATAGGGGCGCGTACCCCATGACTCCGAATATCTGCGTGGAGGGAGGGCGGATTGAGTTCGTCAAGGCGGCGGTAGATGGCGGTATGGGCGTGCAAACGCCGCCCTCGTCACCGCTTGGCGCGCGCTCCATGAGGAATTATGAAGAAGAAAAGTTTGATGGTGACAAGGTATGTGCATTCTTTTAATAATTATTATTTTAGAAAATTGTCACAATGAAAATGAAAATTTGATTAACTGTACAACTGTAACACCTCTTTCTAAACATATTTTACGACAGTTTCAAATGGGGTAAACGGACATCTCAGAATCATGCAACTTCAACACCTCCTTTGAAAAGTAATTAAAAAATTGGTTAAAAAGGTTACGTTATCATTTTCTTCATAACTTTTAATGACTTTTCCAAGGGGTGTTGAAATTGCATGATTCTGAGTTGAAATGGAACCACTAACTACCGGTTCGTCGATCACTAATACAAAACGATGTGAACAATTAATTTGTCCCATGCGTTTAAATTTAATGTACCTACATTTATTTATTTATTTTCTGTACAGACATAAAATATACGGGACCATTCTTACCTGGGAGGTCACTTGAGATTAGCACTGTTATTAGAGAAATTTAGATACAGATTGCACGCAGAGGACATAATATCTAGAGGGAACACATAAATCATGGAAATTTGAAATGCTGTGACGGACGAAATGTTAATTGTTCAGGAGAGGGAAAAGAACTTCTTTTTTTTCAAGAAATCATATCACCTGTTTTTTTAGATCTAAAATAATGTTGAATAGATCTTTCAGAATGCTTAACATTTTCATACTGTATTTTTTTTTAATAACAGTATTTAATTTATTTTTAATTTTTGAGAAAACAATCATCTTAAAATGCACGTTGTAAAAGGCCCACTTATTTTCCGAGAAATATTTCGACAACGCAGATCAAAAGTGAAAAAAAAAACAACTTAGAAAATGACATATTTAACTTTGTTGTTCTTTACAGCATTTCAAATTTCCTCTATCGAATGTTATTGGAAATAATATACCATTATTTAATTATAAGGAAGAAGAAGATACCATTATTATAATCACTGAAGATTAACGTGATTAACGTGACCTTGAGGTGATTTTTCACAAAAACGATAGTTTTTATTTCCTAAATCAGTATTCAGGCCTAAGTAAAATACTTAGTACTTGAAAAAACTGATTAGAATTTATTTCCTGGTCTGAAACCAATATGATTTTTTTGAAATTTTAAATAAGAACAAAAATGCAATATTTCAAAAAATGGAACGCCTACGCCGTTTCTCATTCGTGGTCGTAAATTCGTGGGGAACATTTCACTTCCGCCGAATGCGCGATGCACCCACCAACCAATAACAATGCACAGGAGAGGAAAGAACTCTTTCGCTATAAAGGGATGGGATATAGTCAAACCAATGTTTTGAAGTAAAACTTCTTTACGCAAGCTTGACTTGGAGGGTAAGCTGATGAATGCGTTACGAAAAGTGTGATGCGAACGGTAATCTGTGCGAACGGTGAACGATGCGAACGGTAATCGTACATACTAACCCAAGGTCGTTGGTCACCCCAAGGTCGTAGGTCACCCCAAGGTCGCAGGTCACCCCAAGGTCGTATGTCACCCCAAGGTTGTAGATCACCCCAAGGTCTTAGGTCACCCCACAGTCGTAGGTCACCCCACGGTCTTAGGTCACCCCAGGGTCGTAGATCACCCCACGGTCGTAGGTATCCCCATAGTCGAATGTCACCACACAGTCCTAGGTAACCCCATGGTCATATGTCACCCCAATGTCACATTTTATGTCACTCCAATGTTCTTTTATAATTTAGTGAAGTTTTACTTCAGTCGTGTGGTCTAAAGCACTCTCATTTTATTTATTGTTTAACTTTTATTTTATTTTCGTCCCGTATATATGTTTATCTTTAAATTATGTTTTTTTTTTTAAATCAGTAACCCACCACACACCAATTAATTTTTTTTAAATTACCTACTATAAAAAAGAAGCTTTTTTCCTGGTGAACAAAGCAATATTTATAAGATTCACGCAAGTATTTCAATAGTTGCTATTGATTTATATTAACCCTCAGACCTCGACCATATTTTGTCAGAGGGTCGAAATGTTTCAGATGTGCAATAAAATCCAAATAAATGAAATATTTCTGAACTTATCTGAAAACTAAAAACTGTGCTTGAAAGGTGATAAAATACGCTTTCAAATTTTATGAATCGATATGAACACACAATTTTTGAAACGTAAAAATTTTGCAAGCAAATATAAAATAATTTAAAAAATGGCTCACCTTGCGTTTTTTCTAACTAAAATTACTGATAACGGTAAAAAACCCATCAAGATCAAAGATCAATTAGACAAACCTTACTTTTTGTCGTTCCATGTAAAAATAATTAATAAAAAATTCCTAAAGTTTCATAATTTTTTCACATTGCTATCCGAAACATTGGAATTATAAAGGTGTACCTACATTTTACTTTTATGTGGTTAGCTTTTAGATTTGAATTTAAAGTGTGGTGATTTCTGTTTCAAACACCGTTAATATCTTATTTCTCAATATGATAGTAAGGGAGACAACGATTTCTATGAGACCTTTATGAATTGTTCCGATAAGCGAAGAAATTAGCCTGAGCGATTAAAATAAATAAATATTACATGAAGATATATATGCTTATATTATATGGTATTAAAAATCATAATTAGGGTCATACTTTCTTTTTGCATCGCAATTTTGGAGAAATAACATATCTAGGGCCTGGAAGTTACAATAACTGGCAATTACAGTCGAACTTGGTAACAACGACCACGCATACAACAAGACCACTGCCGTAACGAGCAAAAGCCCCAACGACTCAATGTTCGCTTATTTTCATGGTTTTAACGAAGAAAAAACCAAAAAACATTTGATCCCCAAGGGAGGCGTCTACTAATATCTACAGGAATTCCAAAAACTTGAAAAAACAAATCGGACTAATATCTATGAGAACCAAAGTGAGGACGAATATCTACAGCTCAAACTGCTGACTAATATCTATGGAACAGGTGATGTCGACGAATATCTACAGCACTGGCAGAGGTTGGATTTGAAATTATGTATAGCATATTGGCATAACGTAATATCGCGTACACAGTTTAAAAAACTTAATTTATGTTAAGTTAGGTTAGGTTAGGTTAGGTTAGTATAACGTAATTGAAGTAATTTTTGCTTTTCCGTACAACCTCTTGCTCAGCTGCCATCTGTAGATATTAGTCCCACCTACGCTCCATAGATATTTGTCACCATTGGGACCGTCATAGATATTTATCTGACCTTAGCTCTGTAGACATTAGTCTTCACTCTGAAGTTCGTAGATATTTGTCCAAAATATGAGCTGTAGATATTCGTCCGACATACAGGCTGTAGATATTAGTATCTGGAGTCATCCCCAAGTAGAGCATTGCCAACAATTTTTTTTCACCTTTTTTGTTTGGGGGTATTCATGTCCACAACATTATATTATCTAAGTGCATAATAATGCCCCGAATGCACGGAGCTATGCATATTCATGGTGCCAGTGCAGCCGCAGCCCTTTGCTCGCGGTTTCGTTGCACTGGCCATTCAGCCGTCAAGCAAACCCCCGGTCCTTTATGCGAAGGCAAAGAGTTCGACTCCCGCATTCGGCCGTGCTAGTGGGTGCAATGCCCGCCGATAAATCCTCAACCCAAATTACAAGACAATACAACTGCTGGTCGCGTTGAGTATTCTTCCGGGAATCTTGGCTAAACCTACGTCTTCGAAGATCGTGACTCCCACCCCAGTGACGGAGAGCCGACGCACGTCCTGGACATGGTCATATTTGATCAATCCAACGCATCGGTGACTTTTCTCTGCTTCTCCTGCCTTTCAATCTGCCCTTGGACCATGAGTTTTTTCAGGCTGGAGTTCTCAGATCGAGAGCAACGTGTCCAAAATATCTTTAGATGCACTCTAAGCACACAATTGTTAGCAAATTGTGAATGCTAGGCTCTTACAACATCAAGGAAATATTGAGCTGATTTTCTTATCACTTGACATCTTTAGCTCTTCAGTTTCCGCCCCCATTTTGTAGAGGTATCAAATCTTGTCTTTGAAATCTACCTTTCGTTCGATCAGGCACACGGTGCTTTGTGCCCTCGTGAAGCGGTAATAAATGGCGAAAGTAAAAGAGGAAGATTATGAGAAAGTTAAGAAAGTTCCAGGATATTAAGATCTATTTATAATAATGAGTTAAGAGTTGAATAATATAGCGATTACAAGTTACCGGCATTATCGATAAATGCTTTATCAATCGACCGCGCTAGATATCCCTGGTCTATCAACAAAAATATTTTATACCAATTTTACAACCTAACTTTATTAACAACCTTGTCAATAAACATGGAATAATGCCTTGTGAATGTGTTTTGTGATCTAAATATTTGGCCAATCGGGCCTTAAAAAACAAAACTGTGTTTCACCTTGATTACGAAATTTAAATGGGATGGCGATCAACGATGATGTGAGCCAGTGCAAGTGAGATAAAACGCATGTTAAATCGAACATTTTTTTCCATTTAAATTTGTGTGGTGTCTTCTTCACTTCTAGTTTTCATCTTTATTCTATGTCAATAAAACAGTGATCTCTCTCGGGAATGGGGCGCGCGAATGATTTTGTGATTCTTGCCACCGTGGGCAGTCCGCCCCCTCGGGCTGGTGGTAGGCGGCCCTGATCGATCGGCCAATTCTTAAGAGAAATGCACCGGACGTCGAATAATAATTGAATAAAATAATGTATTGATTCTGAAAAAATGCTGTTTTTCAACAGTGGATTATGCAAATTGTGATTTATCGGATTCATGGACATTGTTAGGAAATACAAAGCGTTGGCTTTGAAATACATTGTTTGTATTTAATTATTTTTTAAATTTAGTAATAAATCAGTTGCAGTAAAACTTTAATTGGATGGGTACCTCCTACTAAGAAACATGGCTTATGAGCTTCTGAATGGTTTTATATCAATACCTGATATGTAGAACTAACTTACCAATGGTGATGCCCCTGTGATGACTCA
The DNA here is from genome assembly GCA_917563855.2 of Limnephilus lunatus. NCBI lineage: Eukaryota > Metazoa > Arthropoda > Insecta > Trichoptera > Limnephilidae > Limnephilus > Limnephilus lunatus. The sequence continues at coordinate 66,726,093 of OU830598.1, read as the reverse complement.
CTAGGTTAACTAACTGTCTCGCAGGAAATGTTGATATTTTCCACACGTTCTACAACGATTTTAAGCATGAAATATCACTTATGCTTTAACTGTATGTATCTACATGTAATTTTTTTGCCCAAATGTAAATGTATTTATTATGCTAAAAGTGTTTTTGTAATTTTCTTATACATATATTAATTATTGTTCCGTGAAAATGAATCCAATGGACAGTGACAAAAATGTTTTCGTTTATGGATATTTGCCATGGTTCTACTTTTTTAGCGTATTTTTCGTCACCAGTACAAAAAGAGAACAAAATGCGGGGGCTTGAGTTTCATAAGAAAAGAAAAAATATATTTCATTTAAAAAATGCTAAAAGTAACTATTTGTTTTCTCTGCACACTTCATTTTATTGCATGCCTTTTTATCTTGGATATTTGACATTTGCATAACTCTATTCCTTACAATGTGACGTACAACAATTAACTAAGGCAGTTGACAAATTAATTAATAACAGGATCGCGTTCTTGTTATCGTTTTTTCAAAACCATTTTAACATCGCGGAAAAGATTTTTTTATAGCTTTAATTAAAAAAATAAAATGATCGTTTTCTATAAATAAACGTTTTTTATCGTTTTTTTCTATAAATAAAGATTTTTTTATAGCTTTAATTAAAAAAATAAAATGATCGTTTTCTATAAATAAACGTTTTTTTATCTATGCGGCTTCGCTGGCATGGTTTTAGGGGGAAATCTATGTATGTAAAAATCAAAATATGCTAGCTTCTGGGTTTGCAGTTCTCGGCATGCGTTGCTATGCCACTTAATAAAGATATTGTTTTTCCCTGCGTGTACTTTCCCTTCGTCCCAATCTTCTTCCGCATCCCCTTCCCCTCACGCGTTCCCACTCTTCCTTCTCCGCTTTCACTCTATCCACTCCCTTCTCCCGCTTCCCCCGTCCCGCGATTTCCCCTCCCGATTTCCCCTCCCGCCTCCCGCGTTCCACACATTCAGTCCCTGTACATTCAGTTTTCAAACAGCTCGCGTGCCACCTATTGCAATTTTTTTATACAAATTACATAATGTCAGAGCTCACCAATATATTTATGGATACCTTAGTTGACGTGCTCACAACAACTCACCAAAGTTTCAACGCAATCCGATGAACGGTTTAGCAATGTATAATTTCATGATGCAGAGCTCACTATTGTATACAGAAACCATCGCGGGCATGCACACATCAAATCCCCAAAGTTTCATCGCAATTCGATGAACGGTTTAGCAATGCGTAATTCCATGATGCCAGAGCTCACTATTGTATACAGAAACCATCGCGGGCGTGCACACATCAAATCCCCAAAGTTTCATCGCAATCGGATGAATGGTTTAGCAACGCATAGCGGACATACAAACGTTTTTAGATTTTTATATTTTCTATTTTTATCAGCTTGGCCGTTGAGTTACAATTTATTATGTTATGTTGAATTATGTCTTCATTTTCGGTAATAAATAGTTGTTGGTCATGGAAAAATCCCATTCATCAAACGTCTGTAATTTAAATTTAAAAAATATATATTTCTCAACTTTTCGTGAATGTAAGAAAATCTAGAAATGTCCCAGATTTATGGGTTATTTTTGACCTAACTTCGCCTATAATGTTGAAATATGATAACGATTATTTACATAAATTAAATTTTCGATTATTCGATTCGCCGCATGTGACAAGATTCTGTTTTACCGAATGGTTACAACAGTAATAAATAGCCTTACCTACTTAGCCTTGGTTAGATTACGTATGAAATTGAAAATTTTTTGGTATATTCTTTGTGACATAACAAATTTATAAATAACCGAAAACTTGTGAAGATGCTTGCAGCAGGACTAATCTAGTTTGGTGGAAATAAATACGGAAATGGTAGTTTAAACAAATTACGGTTTCGTTGATTTTCGATTGATGGTGGGTATGATATTAAAAATGGAGTTAGGTTCATTACTTTTTTCTTACATTATCGAAAAACAGGCGGTCCTGAGGAAAAAAAAATCAGGATCTATGTCACCTTTGAGGGTGCTGTGTGGGGGGTCATTTTAGGGAAAGAATGGAGAGGAAGTTCTGGGAAGGAAAAGGGTATGAGGGATGGGTATGTGGTTTCAATGTATTCAGGAGTGTCGAATGAGTCCATTCCACTGCGGTGCAAGGTGATGGGTCAAGAGAGTGCAATGCAAATGCGATGGGCAAAAGCATTCGCCGCCAATACCTAGAAAAACCTCCCCCCATGAATCCGGGCACCCCTGCTAAATCACCAAACGTGGCACACCACTTGGGGTGACCCCTGGCAGGGGTTTTGGTTTTTAAATAAATAGTTCCCGGGGCGGCGGTACCCATAACCGCATCCCAAATTTACTGAGAAATTTCAATACTTATGTCCAAAAATGAATTATGATAAAATTGATGGCTAATTACTCGTATTTATCTTACTAATATTATGAACGCGAAAGTTTGTATTGATGTATATGTGTTTGTTACTCTTTCACGCAAAAACTACTGAATAGATTTTAATGAAGCTTTACATTAATATAGCTCATACATCGTAATAATATATAGGCTATATATAATGGTAAGGTCTGGCATTATGAAATTTGAATAAATGAAAATGTGTGTACTTCGTATATTTTAGCGGCAGGGAGGAAAGGCAGGGGGAAGGGGAACGGGGGAGGTGTGGTTCGCGAAGAGGGAAGAAACGAGGGAGGTGGAAAGGACATGCAGGGAGAATGAATTTATTTCTTTGAATGGCATTGCAAAGCATGCCGGGGACCAGCTAGTTAAGTAAAAATAAATAAATGAAATAGTAGTACTAGCATAACGTGTTCCAATTTCGTGCCTCTGTCCAATAAGACACACTATTCTAATTCCTTCACCCATCGAAGCCACAAGATGGCGTGTTAGACCATCATTCATCACAGAAATAATTCCACATCAATTATGATTAAGACAGCAATTAGCATCTATTTTTCCTGAAATGAACCAAGAACCACTCCTACGTTTCTATACTTAATTATCTTGTAATCGCAACGGCCGCGAACAGAGCAAATTAACTTGCTCACATGAAATCGATTATTTCTGAATTTGCCATCAATTCGTTCCTCGGAGGGCCAATTAGTATTTGAAATTGACAACTCAATGCAAACAAACGCGTTTGCCTTTTTCTTTTTTGTCTTGTAAGATCGTAAACTTACATTACTGTTTATGACCACCAGCTGTGATTGCTAAATATGAGCAGAAACAATGTTCATTATTTTAAAATGTAATGCTTTTAAATTTAAGTATAATTCTGTGTAATACATTTACCACATGCTGTACACCTAACTAAATGTAAATATACATTTTAATATGTTGGTTAATCCTTTATTCCACCCGAGGGCGTAAAAATTCTCTCATGCGTATTTTAAAATGATAATGTGAATTTAAAAGGTAGATATATAATTCAAATAACCAATTTGAATAGAACTGCTCATGCGCATATACTGGTATAAAAATATAAATAACGGTGACCGAAAATGATGAATAAAAATTGTTAAATAGATTACGTCAGGAGGATTACGGGCTATTTAAAAAAAATCATCACTCTTAATGACTGTCTAAAGCATAGGTTCTCAACGTGGGCAATAACGCCCCCTTGGTAGCGTTTCGGGACCTCAGGGGGCGGTAGGAGACCAAGAGAAAATTGGGGGGCATTTCAGACTTTCAGGTGGGCGCTAGGAGACCTAGAGACCCTATCCCATTACGCCCCCTCCGTTGTGCAAATGTAACTCCATCGCGGTATCCCATTACGCCCCCTCTGTTGTGGCGAATGTAACCCTATCGTGGTATCCCATTTTGCCCCCTTCGTCGGTGGTCAATTGCTGTTTCGGATTCACGAGTTAGGGGGCGCTGGAAATAAAAATAGTCTCAAGGTGGGCGGTGGGCAAAAAAAGGTTGAGAATCTATGGTCTAAAGGAATGTTGTATGCCACTTTGTGGAGTCGTCATGGAATACCACCCTAAATAACATTTGAAAATAAAATGTATTTATTAATTTCTAATAGCCTGTTTTCGTGATATGCAATGATGAAAATTTTTATTGCTAATGTTAATCTTATCCTGACGAAGAAACCTTTGGTTTTGAAACGTGTAGATAATTTTGATTAATTAAGTGGTGTTTCTCAAAATGATTTGTTTTTATTTAATCAAAATGTAATTAAAAATGGGACTAAATTTACCTTTTCGTAAACCACAAAAGCATTTATAGGTATCTTGTCTTAAGTCACAACATAATAGAAAATCATCGTAATTGCTAATTTTTTTTTCTTTATTTATTGCTTTATAATAACGACATATTTTGGATTTTTCGACTATATGCTAGGCAATCTAATCAAAAATTGCCATTTACTACATAGCTTAACTTTATAATTGATTACCTACATTACTAAAACTCATCCCATTCAATATACCTTCTCGTAGACTTAGAAATAAAGACCTGCTCTTCCTTAATCAGCACTCGACCAATTATGGTTATAATTCACCACTGTCCAGAATGTGTAGAATGGTCAACTCACATCAAGACCTTGATTTTTTTGGTATAAGCTTAAATGATTTCTGTCGCTTTTTAAACAATTGAAGATATTTTATATTTACTCTAAGTCTTGACTTGACTTGACACTTCTATTTTCTTATTTTTTCTCTGTTTGTCTTTGCTTTCATGTACCATCCTTTATCCTTACACTGTATGTACATTTCCAAATTTCGTGTCACTTTATTGTTAATAAATAAATAGCTAAATTGTCTCTCTTGCAAAGTTTGCTGGTTTCAATTAAACAGTTAATTGTCTGAAAAAAATCTACTTTAACTAAAATAAATAACTACTAACACTGGTGCGAATATTTCAGAGAGGTCCGATTTACAAAGCCCACTTCCTTCCTATGAAAGTTTATACTCTTTTAACATATTTTTTGCTCTCTTAGAAACCTCTAGCGCACATATTACAGTGGGTTGGGGAGCAAAAAATGATAATATACACCCCTAAAGCCTGTATGGGTCCACTCTATATACCTGGGAGGGTAGCAAAGACAAAGGATGGTTGGATCATGAATATTAATAAAGTCCTGTGGAAAATGATCCGCTTTCACCACAATTTTCATCTTTATAAAAACACTCTATTATCATAAAGATTATATTTTATTGTTGGTTCGTTTTAATTATTTTACGGTATAAATTGGAAAAGACGTATTGTATTACAGTTATGTTTGTTTTATTTCGTTTTTAAATATGCATAGAGATATTACTAATTCATGAACTGAGCATGTGTTCGTTGTTTGCAGCTCTGTATAAATTCTTAATCAGAAAAATTACTGCGCAACGGTGTATTTTCTGATGTATTATGCTATAGATATTAATTTACTTAAATCAAGTATCTTTTTCGCTCTGTCTTTCGAACCAGGAAACTCAGGGTTCAAAGTCAAGGAGCTCACCACCATGCCAAGGATGTCATACTGGTTGTTTTAGTATTTTTTTAAAACATTTTTTCCATGTCATCTTAGGGGATGCTGTGTGCGGAGTATATTTAGGACCTTTAAAAATGTATGACGGATAGGTAGGAATCTAGGGGTCGGTGTGTCCAGGAGTGACGGACGTATTAATCCTTCCCTCCCACTGCGGTGCAATGAGAAGTTCCGAGAGATTCTTGTCGGAGAGATCAAAAGTTCTCCCGCAACCAAAGTCTCTTCCAGGCAGAGGCATCCGCCACAAAGACCCGGGCAACCCTCACCCCGTGTGCTAGGGCACCCCTGCTAAGTCACCAAACGTTTCGAACCACTTTGGGTGACCTGCGTTGGTTGTTGGCGGCGGTATCCATACTCCCCTCCCAAATTGTAAAATCGCACGTTGCTTGTAATTCAACACATCTCAATTGGCGTCGCCCTATAGTCTCACGGGCTCCAGACGGTTCGGAGCACTTATTCATATTAAAAATAAATAATAATTTAAAATCGATTTTTTTCCATTTTGCCAAGGGGCTCAGTCTATTAACCTGTGCATTTTCTGTATATATATATTTTAACCTCTTTTCACAAAGATTTTTCAATCGAGCCCTTTCTCCCGCCAGAAATTGCGTATTCACCCTATTAGCGCCACCAAAGTGCAGACACCGCACACCGTACACCGCAGCACAACTGCGCGGGGAGGGTTTTATAGAAAAAATTGCAAAATCTGTTTTTCCACTCAGTTGAATTGCATTTGTATGCAAATATACCCACTGCAAGTTCTCACCCCTGCGTGCATTTTTTATGTCATATGCTCATGATGTGCAATAAATTGCGTTAGGCTAAACGCAGAGTGGATAAGGGATGAACTGAAGGGTGCATACCGAATCTTTTCAGGAATATGGAAATTTTAGTGTTGAATTTTTAACTTTCTACACACTGCATAAAATATCTGTTTGAGATTTTTTAGGTAGGTACCTGTCTGTTTATTTCTTTTTTAGATTTTACACCATCATTGACTAGACAAAGTGTGGTAAAAGTTTTTCTTTTCTCAATGTTTAGAATTAAAATATTGATAAAAGTGTTGGCCGGCTACTTTTTTTTTATATTTTCCAAAAAAAACAATATTTCATATATGTAAAAAAAACTTAACGAGATCTCAAAGAATATAAAAATCAAATTATTGCACTCTTATAAAATGTTCAAAATAATCCACAATATCATACAAAAAAGCATGCAATTTTTTTTTTTTAAATCTTAATATATAAATGTCGGGTTAGTTACACTATCAACTCGAGAACGGCTGGAACAATATTTATGATCTTTGATTTCTTGAATTTATATCAACCCCGAATAACAGAATAGCTATTAAAACATCGGAAAATTCCAAAAAAAAATTATTTAGAAAATTCTTTTCCACATACATTTTGTACGGAACGAATTCTCATCTTTTGAAGAGCTGCAGGATCATTGCGATACGTATAATATTGAGTAGTGAGTGAATTCCAAAAATTCAAAAACGTCAAATGTCAATGCGCTGATTGTTTTGCTTTTGTTCTTAAACATATAATGCTGCCCCTTTTTCGTACACACTAAATGTCAACAGTCGAAAATGGGACAAACGGTGAACGTTTATCTGCACCCCTCCAAAGGAAAAATACAATAATTATAATAAATCCCCCTCACACGTATAAATAAAATAAAAAAGAAATTCCAGTAAATAAGTGGAAAAGTGAGAAAATCAGAAAAATTATAAATCCATACACAACGCTATCTCTGATACTGACAAAAATAAAACACATACAGTTGCGCATCGATAATTTCAGTTAACACAACAGTTATTTATTCCGAGGCGGTACTAAGCTTTTCCGTGTCAGCTAGTAAATAAAATTTTCAAAATTGAAAAGAAAATTTCTAGGCAATTAAAAAAATTACTTTCCTACGCTTAAGATTTTATGTTTGAGCATTCTATCAAATTAAATACGATGATATCGTCACTTTTTCTGGTCGTGGTATTATTTAGAGAAAGATGTGAAGGTCATGTTATAAAAAAATAAGCAAATAATTTTGTTAACATTTAAACGTAATACTATGTAAAACGTAATTTTCCCCTCTCAACTTAATAATAATTTGTATTTTCAATAAAGTCTTTCTTTTGAAAGCAACGCAGTTACCAGGTACCTAAAACAACAGTGTTAGTAAATTTAAAAGCATAAACCCAATCGCGTTTGTTTAGCGAAATATTACCAAATCCCCTTTGTTCGCAAATCCATAAATCATATGGGAGGAGAGAGGGATTGCCCGGAACTTCCTAATAAAGGTAATCCTAAGAGATTGAGTCTTACGTTAAAGCTACCAATTTTAAACGGAAAAATATCTAAGGTTGGCAGGCATTCTGTAATAATAAAAAATAACGCTTTATAAATGAACACTTTTTGACATTCAAGAATATTTCGAAAATAACTGATGGATAATCCAACGCAGTTTCAGAATTAAAAAACTTGTCTTCGATAAATTTAAGAGAAAAATCCAAAAAATATATGTGGGCTAATATATTTACTTTGGAAAAAGACAAAACATAACATATAGGTACATAATAAAGAAACAGATACATAATAAAGAAAGCATGATATTAAAATCTTACATAGTAACAGATAAAAAGAGACAGATGTGTACAAAATGGGTTACCGTAAATTATTTCTAAAGAGACCTCACATGAACTGGTGATGAAGGGATAATGGGATTTTTATGAGTTTATGAGTTTACGGGAAAAATTCCTAGTGTATGGCTATTGGACGCATTTAATTGATTATCAAGAATTTCATGTTTTGGTTTCAACGGCTTTCTTTATTTCTAGTGCTTCTAAATAATTTAATCTGTTGCCGTGATCATTTTTGTGTAAAATGTTAGTACTTGTGCTTTGATTGAATGTGTGATCTTTATCAATAAGATGCTTGGCAAATTCCAAAACGCCATTATTAAAAAAAGAAGATAATTTTGTCTTAATTTCATCATGTTTTTTTAACTTATTTCACTATAAAGTGAAAGAATTCTGGAGAAGGAAATTTGCATAGCTTTCCGTCGTTTATTTTAATTTTTTTTCTATTCCCACAACCAGTACAAAATTCTATGGTTAAGTTATTAGTTCAAAAACATATTTTTTCACAGAGACGAAATATGTCATTGTTGTATCGGAATTTAGCAATATTAACAGTGCAGGCCTTATTATGGTAGAAAATATTGATTCAGCATATATCTGAGTGTGATTATAAGAGGAAAGTGGAACATGAACATAATACAAGGTTCACACAAAATGAAGGAATGTTGTTCCAAAATATAATAATATCTCCGGACGGTGAACCCTGGAATATAACGTGCCAAAAATATTTAATATGTTACCAATTAATATAAAAAAATTGCGATTGCTGAAACAATGGTTACTAAATAGAGATAGTTTATATTAATTCATGTGTGTTAATTATTGAAATATTAATATTGTATGTGTTGAGATGGCATTTGAATGGCAAAAAATTTTATTTATTCGTTTTTCTTTAAGAAAAGATTTATAAAAAAAGAGTTTTGAAACGTGAAGCAAGTTAGTAAATCTTGATATTCGAAGGTAGAAAAAAAGTATCATGGTTGAGGCACCTTCAAAATATTTTTAAAAAAATGTGTGAAGTAATAAAATTATCCCGAAGGTTGTCACTTCTCTCGTTTGTCACCCCTACGATATGAGAATATGAGAAAGTTGTAAGGACGGCTTCCTCGTCTTGGCGTCCAAACATCCCTCCGGTAATTTCTTTCCCACTTGCAAACTTGTGATCCTGGCGGGGTTGACGTATGCAGTAATTGCCTTCACATCCCGAGCTTTGCAGGCAAATTGAATTTTAAATAACACCAGCAAGGATCAAATTTATACGTTGATTAATCTTACCAATTGAATTGTTTATGCACACAAAATGACGACGAAAGAGGTTTTCATTTAAAAAATTTTAACAAAGGTTTTGAATGTTTTTCATGTTATAGACTGAGTCATTTTTGACCAATTTTTGTCAAGCCATTTGACTAAATCAAGATATTTATTCAACATCATCTTACAAATCAATTGTTCGTAGATAGTCGTCTGTTTTGGATGTTTAGACAATTCATAACCGTGTATCCAGCGTTTTTACCTACACGGTTGGTATTTTCCGCATGAAAACGGGCCGCTTTTACTACTCGTATTGTGCTCCTCTGTGGAATGAATCCTAGACTTGTCACGCCCCTCCTTCAAAATTTGTCTTTTTAAGTTATTCCTTTCATTAACAGACCCTACAAAGCCATCCCAAAAAACCTGGTTTTGTTCAATAACTTTTTATAATCGTGAACTATGTTATTGACATAAACGATTATTTATTGTTTTCAATTTTGGTATATTAAAACTGTTCCGAAGATTTCCTCAATCTTTTATGTGAACGGCACGTTTATCGATAGTTGTACTTCACCGCATACAACAGTCAATATCCACGAAATTTATATGTAGTATATCGGTGATACTTAAAATAATTCATAATCTGCTCTTTCATATAAGAATGGCTGTTTCGTAGAGTTTAAATATTTTAAGAATATAAAAATAAAAAATAGAAACATTTTGCAAGATATGCTTTAAATATTACGATGAATTAATTTCTTGCGTTCGTACATACACATGAATATGACTAAATAGTATTGTAGTACAACAATTTTGCCGATACAATTTTGTATTTGTAAGCCTTTCTTGAAAGATTTGAGTTTGTTTATGGACAAAACTATTTATTCATATTCATATTGCGTAATATTTTAAACCTTAAAGTTGCATAAAGTGTTTTTCCTGTAATAAAACTCGCGCCATCTATCAAAAAGCAGATTATGGACTATTTTAAGTATCACCTTAATTGTTATCTTTAAATTTAACCATAATGCGGGTATTGAACCAAGATGTCGCTTCATACTGAAATAATGTTCTCGTTTATCAATTTAGATGGATTTTTAATGTCTTTTAGATCAGAGTAATTGTAGGGGCGGATAAAGTCTCTATAAAGTAGGAAAAATTGAAATTCTACACCAGACTTTTAATTACTTTAATGCCCGTCAGATGGCGATGTCGCAGACGAAGGAGGGCTGCCAGTCTTTAGATATGCAAATTCCTTTCCAATAATATCCCCATTCAACCATAGCCTCTGGGTTCTGAGCTTAGCTATAAAGGTAGATACCTACACTTTGGCTATCTTCAGTGCTTGTTTCAGCGACTCGTAAAATAAAAATACTTATGAAAAGGGGGATTTTATAAACACTAATCTGAATATTTTTATATTATGGTATGTTCCCCTTTTTACATGATCGTTCGAGGAAATTATTGGCTTTTCGGGGTTAGAATTTAAACGGTGTCTAGGGTGCCCCGCAGTTCCCATTAGTTTATTAAGTGCCCTGTGGGGGCGTCACCGTGAGACGATATCTCTAGTAGTCGAGTGAATTACCTTGCTGCGTACGGGACCAAGTGAACTGTTTACAGCGTTTATTCAATGAAATAAATAAGCGGTTAGGTAAATGAAACGAGACCAAGGACACTGTATCACCCGTTGAAAATATTATGCAAAACTAACATGAAACGTCAACAAGGAGTGACTCATATTTGTATGCCACAGCGTTCTATTTTTTAGGTATATTCGCCATGCCGTAAAGTCCCTCTGCGTAAAAAATCGATTGTAATGCTATCAGAATATTTTGTAAACAAAATATTTTCAATTCATCAAGGTCACAGAATTTGCTGCATAGAATAGTGTAGTGTATAGGTTAATCGTGTAGTTTCAGCATCCTTCAATAGATGTCGTTAGTATAGTTAGTTTTACTATATCCCAACAGATGGCAGTTAAGTGTGATATCAGAAGAGTACCATCTATCACCGTTCGTGTCTTGTGTACGAACGATTAGAATGATTACCGAAGGCAACTGAGAGTTGGGCAAGCGCCTTCAGTGCGCAAGCTGACAGCCTCAGAACTACTTAGGGCCTACCCAAGTAAGAACGTCTAGTCAAGATTAATATTCATTGTAATTGTTACGATAACTTAATAAATCAAATAATTTTGTAATCACACGAATCTCAAACTTGTTTGAAAGTTACCCAACAAATCTAAAGTTGTAATAATAATTGAGATTAACAGATACAACAAATAGTAGGTACTTAAATTTGAAGACATTTTGTTTTGTAAAGTTTTATTTTCTGTGTATATTTATAACATCAAATTTTTGCTACCGGTTTCGACACATCCGTATCATTCTTTAGCAAACTTAAAACTAACTTAAAAATTCTATGCAAGTACAAAAAAGGTGATAAGATTAATTAGGTAGGGGTAGTGAGATGGGTGATTTTGGGGGAGGGGAAGAAAGGTGGGAGGAGTCGACATTACATGGAAACCGAATACAATTTTTTTTTTAAATGAAGTAACAAATGTACATAGAAAATAAAATGTTAAGAAATTGTTACGTACGCCCAAGAAATACAATATATTTAATGAGATTACCCGTTCAGGTAAATCATTAGAGACCCTTGCTTGTGTAGTGGCGTGCAGAGTGTAAAAAAATAACGATTATTTACCTTGTTAGCGCTTTACGTTTGAATGAAAATATTAAGTATGTTTCAAAAATGTCGGGCGCCATGTCATTTTAATGTTATAACAAAGTATTTAAATAAAGTTATTTTATAAACCAATAGTTGAAAGCAAGTAAGTACCTAAGCGTAATGGTGTTTTGAATTTTACTATGATGATTTAAATTTGGTTACGTCCTTCCGAAGATCCGCCATTATTGTCTGGTCTTCGTGAGATGTACGTCAACTTCCAAACCCTGCTTATTTTTCAACTGAAGCGTAGAAACTTAAACGGCCAATTGTCATACCTACTGACGTAGTGGTGTGCAAGTTATTGCATCTCTTTCTGGGATGGTAGTACCATAAATCCGAGGTCAGATGTTTTAATTCGATACAAATGTACCTTAAAATACATTAAAATTTAATCGTGTCCTCTTTAAAATGATGCCTGTACGTGTTTTGCTGTGACTGATTACAGTGGGAGCGTGCATTTTAAACCTGTGCATGCTACAAGAAAAAAAGTACTTAATATAAATTCCGACAAATTTATGACAAAATCGTTTTGAATTTTTCATTGGGCATGCACATTTATTTGTTCAGCGTTTCAGCTCTGTGGATGGCACGCCCTCTTTGATAGTAATTCATTACTAACTCTTTCACGCTATAATTATAGCGCACACTATAAAACTCTTAATTTATTGGCCACCCATAATAAAGCAATCCAATTCCGCGCTGTCATGTTGCAAATTCAAATCTGTCCCAAAAATCTAATTGAAAATGTAAATTCACCTGTGACACAACTGTCCCCCATGTACTCGTGATTCTATTAGCTTTTGTCTATGGCGTCTTTTCTCCAGAGATGAAAGGGTTGCAACAACTCTTTGGGGTATACCGATTAATCTGACAAGACGACCCACTGCTGTGCGGCGATGTCGCGTCGCATCGCTTCGTCCAATTTGAAAATCGCAATCGCAAGTCTTTATGAAGTATAAATCATTCAGTTGCCAGGACCAGAACGCCTCCCAGCTGGGAATTCCCGGGACAAATCTGCGCGTTTGAGTTATTCAATTATCCCGGGACGTAATTAAATGACGCGTTTTATTATTTGTAAAGGAAGATATATAGTATTATGTCCTCGATGTTTTATGGGATAGACAGAATATCGATAGAGCTTATTTATCTGTATATTCTACTGTCAAAGTTATCTTTTGCAGATGTACAAGACTATGTAAAAAATATCGGAAATTTGCTATCATCAGCTCAGAATAATCTTATTGACGGCCTCCGTGATCGAGGGTAAGGCTCTCGGCTAGCAATTTAAAGGTTGGGGGTTCAAATCTCGGCATGGGCAAATAAGTTTTATTTGATTAATTTGTGTTATTTCACAGTTAATTCATTTTATATAATAAACGAGTTTATTATATTTCCGGTAAGTCTCAGAGAGGAAGGTATCGTCCTGGTGTAAGACCACTATTCAGAATTGAAACGTTGCTTAAAATGATTTTAACCGTCTTTGGTGACCAGATCTGAATAGCCAGATATTTCCACTACCCCAACTCCTCTCCTTCCCCAGTACCTTCAGCCTTGCAATATACACATTTGACGATGCCAGTATCTCATTGGCTCCAGACGGGAGCCTTTGGGACTCTTGTGGGGTATTCACAAGAGTCAATAATTGTGAGGTTAGGACTTGAAAGAGGCGAGTACTCGTATAATGAAATTGAACAAACTTTAAACATTTCTTCTTTAGAAAAACGTAGAAAGGACTCTGATCTAATTTGCATTTTCAAAATTATCAACAGCATTACTGACACACCTGCTTTGTTACAACTCATCCAGTTTAACATCCCTTCCCGTAGACTCCGAAATAATGAATTGCTGTTCCTCAATCAATATTCTACTAATTATGGATATCATTCTCCTTTATCCAGAATGTCGAGACTTGTCAACGCAAATCAAACACTGAATTTTTTGGTGTAAGCCTAAATGACTTTCGGCAGTCGATACGCAATGTGATTTTTTAAAGTCTTTTAAATCCATCTTCAAGCTACTTATGTTCTTTTATATTATATGAATATATATTATACTATCTTCTATATTTACTTTTATATTATATGTATTTTGTCAATGCTCTTCATATATATGTACTCTTCTTCCATTGTCAACTCTCTATTTTTTATTCGTGTTATTGTTATATTGTTAATGGACTATTCATTCGTAAATAAATAAATAAATTCACATATTCTTTTTAAAATCTTCATTATGCAGTAAAAAAATCATCGATTGGAGATATTCACAGTTTAATATAGATATTAATATAGATTAACACAATATTAACAGTTTTTTATTATTAACAGCGAATTCTTAAATATCTTACGTGATGACTTCTAACACCCTTTTTTACATTAGCTCCAGACAGGAAGCCCTGAAGAAAATAATTCCCTTTAGGGCCTATGTCATATTTGGGGATGACCTTTTTAAGGAGAGGAAGTTCTAGTAGTTGGTACTTAATACTAACGTCGTAGAGGAAACAAATGCATTTCATCCCAGATTTGATAGAAAATTCATCGTCTTCAGTTCATTGAAATTGAAGACTATTATAATAAAACAAAAATCACAGCTGAGTAATCTGAATGGCAGATATAGCCGATGAATTGAAGTATATTCGGGGGTTGGGGAAGTGGAAGGATGGGTATTGGGAGTCTTGGTACGGAGATTAGATTTAGGTATCTCCATTCATCCATTGAAAACTATTTCCTGTCAGACGTCTCGCGGGAGATGGATATAAGTAGTATAGAAGATCCGTCGCCTTAAAGCAATCCTTTTGTGATTTTATAATTGGAAGAACTTTAGTCTCCTTTGGATGAGCCGAAGTCTCATCCATTTTCTATTTTCTTTCAAATATAACCCTTGAATCAATCGGGAAGGATGAAGTTCTGTTTTAATTGGAAGTTGGTTTAGATCAAAATGTAATTTAGAGATCTAAACACATTCGGCCTTCCTAAAAAACCCCGTGAAAATTTTATTCAATTGACAAACGGCCGCGGATGTGAAAACATTACTAATTAAAAAATTGTTCATGGATAGAAATACACACTGTTTACACAGCGTGGGAAGGTAGTTTATCTTTGTTTTAGTAATGATGTCTGAACGAAATTTGAAATTTTCCAAAGTATTTTGAATGTTCTATATATTTCTTATTTTTGAAGGAGTCGTAAAAGCAAATACAATTTATAAAAACTAGATAAAATAACCTTTTAGATATGTGTATTTGAAATACTTTAGTTTTTAAAAACTGTCATATTTTAGGATTCGCACACGGAAAAAACGGAAAAAAAAACTTATCAAAACATTTTTGATGAAAATGTACAGAAATTTATTAAAAAATTAAAATTTAAAAAATACAGTCCTTTTATATAATTAATTTGGAATGAAACTGACAACTCACTTTTTCCTCGCGCATTCAATAAAAAAATAAAAATATATTTTTTTAGTTTTTTTTATTGCCAAAAAATAACCTAAAAACATAACTGGCATTCAAAAAGATTTCTTTCACCACTAAAGAAGTTGATTTCTTTTATAAGTTTACCACCACATATATTAGATATTAATATTTAACAAAAACACCACTCAAGAAAGTCTCATAAAATAAAGCTTTAAAAATGTAAATTTTATCTTTTATGTAACCCAAAACAATATTTTGACAGTTCAACTTTTAAAGTACGGTTTGTTGTGCAATAACTTGATAAAACTGATGTAAAACCACACAAATAACACGGCAAATATGTCAATTACATGAATAGAAGAGTGAATTTTTCTCTATAATAGAAATCATTCAGTAAAATCTCAATATTTACTAAAAATATTACCGCCATATATAAAAATCAAACTGCTACTTATTGCGCGGGCAAAACAGACTACAAATGTGCAGGCGCGACGCCATCGCCACCTAGCGGCCATGAATGAAAACAATTTTTTTTATGAAGATTATGAATAATTGCACTGTTGCCAAATTTAAAACGTATTTTAAAGTGACAAAGCTTATTAGTAATATTTCTTGTTTTAGTGTAAATTTGTTTTATTGATGTTGCTGCAGAAACACAGGTTATCTATCGGTCGGGCTGCGGTTTTTTTTAGTAAGGCTGATTATACTTACCTAAAATCTTTCAATTTGAATGAATAGGTTTTTTATCTTAGCTCCACATAGAAGGCCCTGACGAAAACAAGAATTTACCTC
Source organism: Limnephilus lunatus (assembly GCA_917563855.2). Lineage (NCBI taxonomy): Eukaryota > Metazoa > Arthropoda > Insecta > Trichoptera > Limnephilidae > Limnephilus > Limnephilus lunatus. The sequence continues at coordinate 66,709,758 of OU830598.1, read as the reverse complement.
GAGGACTAAGTTATTTTTGGGGATGCTGTGTGGAGGGTATTTTTGCGGAAAGGAAAGGAAGGAAAAAAGGTATGAGGGGTGGGTAGGAACCCGGAAATCAGTATGTCCAGGAGTGACGGACGTATGAATCCATTCCTCCCGATCGATGGGCCGAGACAGTCCAACGGGAGAGGTCAAAAGGTCTCCCTAAACTAGTCTCTTCTGATCCGGCCCGCAACCCAGTAGTTGGGCAAATGCATCCGCCGCCAAGACTAGAAAATCATCCATAAGCCACCAAAACGTAGAGAACCACTTGGGTGAGCTATAGCGGGGTTATTGGTTATCCAACAAATGTAAAAAAATTACATTCCTAATTTTTTGCCAATATTTTTCGTTATAATATTTTGTGATATTATTATGTAAAGATACCTACGCAGCAAATTTGTATCCACCCAATTAAAATATGTTGAAAAACTTTTTTGATTGTGTTTGAAATAAAATAATATTAATAAGTAATTTTAATAATTAATTGTTATTTATAACCTACTAATTATTGTAGATAGTATAAAAATCCAAGCTGCTAAAATAATCTAAACATATCTCACCTACGTATGTACTTCTAAAAAAATGTATTAGGTGAATGATCCATCGGTGACGATTTTCTAAAAAAATCTTAAATGAAATATCTATTTGGGAGGTAGGATTGGAAAAGTGGAGGTTATTTCATTTGTCGATACAATATAATGATAACTTATCATATATCTCACAAATGAAAACTCCGATAGCAATATTAATTCTGCCGTGGTGAGTAAAAACATTGTCTTCTTTCAAAAGTGTATTACTTCTCTCGCCAGATTTGTACTTCCAATGAACAAGAAAAAGATATTATAAATGAATTTCATATTACAGTAAAGTTTTAAAAAGCGTTATAAATAATTTTAATATAATAAAAAAAAAGAATTATTGATAAAAAAAAAAGAAAAACAAAAAATTAATGTGCGATGGCCGAGAATCGAACTCGGATCAACTGCTTGGAAGGCAACTATGCTCACCATTACACCACCAACGCCCGTGCGGTCAGCGACGTTGAAACGCTTTAGTTATTACTCGCTCAAACGGAACATATTATAACATCATTATTTTACGTAATTATTATTTTATTAGAACATTTCAGATTTTTTCTTTTTCAATGAAAAACTAGGTATAGGTGCAAACCATACTGTTCAATATAACATATTATCCCATATAAATATCACTTTATCCTCTATTTCATTTTTGTGAAAAATTTGTAGGTACCTACATACCTACCTACATTAATAACGTTATATTTGTATAGCGCAGTTTTGTGGCATTTCACTTCAAGTGCGCTTAACTATAATGAATTTAAAAATAATCCTACAGTGCTCCTTACGAGATCATCACCAAATATTTATAAAATTATACCTATGAAATAAAGAATATACTTACAGCTTACAGTATTTACAAAACAATGACAAGTATTTACAAAACAATATATTATTTGATTTGCTTCGTTTTTCATTAAAATTCATAAAATAAATTTGCAGTGTCAATGATTTACATAATAAATATTATTATTACTGCCACTGACTCGATAATACATTCATTCAGTGCTATCAAATTTCGCCAATCATGGCAGCGGACAAAATATTCATCGGCTACATACAATGATGCAATCTCTCTTCCGACAAAAATGCAGTTTCCGTGTTTGTAACCGCTATGGAACTATAGATTTGTACATTCTATGGATCCTGCTATTCGCAATTCGAACAGCATTATTATTGACGTGTTGCAAAAACAGGGTCGGATTGGAATCAAGATTTTATAATAATTAAGTAATAAATAATTTTACTTGTTTGATGTTGAAGTGTTATCTACCTAATATTTTGTTTAATTATTTGAAGTATTCCGAAAATATTACCATGAAAAGAAAAACAAATTAACATAAAAGCTCACCTGACATTTTAAAATGTATACTTAATTTTTTCCTTAATTTATTTTTATGATTGAGGCTGAGTTAGTAAGTATGTATTATCCGAAACTGCACTAATTTGATTTCTTAATTTATTTCACGGGGGTGTGAGTCTGGCGTCATGAAAACTGCACAGTTTTTCCAGTCTGTCATTTAAAAAATAATTTCCATCGTGAGTTATGGGGTTCTGAAATCTCCATTTAATTGTAAAAATAAAACGTCAAACCATAGAAGTTCTTTTTTTGTATTTTTAAATAGTTCTTAAGGACCACCTGTTTCAACGAAAAACTAGTGAGCTAAATTTTATTTTAATCGTCGGTTAAAGTAACAAGGGAGTCAAATAGGACTGTTATGTTGGATATATTAAGTTTATTAGGAAGATAAGTTGTTTCAAGTGTAGTATTGCTAAAGTAATATTTATTAGTGTGGCTAAAAGGCGGAGTATTCCTCGAAATTATATGAACAATTTAATAGGACCACACGTTGTTTCAAGTGTACTTTTACTAAAGTAATTGTAATTGATGTGGCTGGTCTAAAAAGCAGGATGTTGCTCGAAATTATTATATATAAAACTAGGATCGTCCCTAATGACTATATTATTAATACGCGGTCGAAATGTTTTTGGTTTTCACGGCAAGACATATTGGGTGAGGAATTCATAGGCAGTATAGGCAATATCATTTCTATAATATTGATCATCGTCTATCTATCGTCATATTTCATAATATTAATCACGATTAACAATCAATGTTTGTACCGTACTTCTAACAGAAATACGTACTGTCAAATGTCGAAATGGCGGAGTACCTTAAAGCATCAATCCGTTTTCGAAAAGTAAAAGCTAAAGTTAAAAGTTAGGAAAAAAAAAACGTTTAATTTGATTTAAAAACGCATTTTGGTGAAATCTAACTTTAGCAATTTCCTTTTCTCTTACTTTTACTCTAGCAAGCGTTGAAATAGACTGCCTTTATACCGATAAATAACTTATATATTGTGCTTTACTCACAAAGCTAATAACAAGGTCTACAATTAATATTATCTGTGCAATCGGTCACGTCGCCACTGAAAACGTTTTAGTAGGTAGGTACAGTAAATTATAAATTATTTTTTCCTTCGATAAATTACTTTTCGACAGCCTGCAAAGTTAACTCTATTAATTCTGTCTGTATTCTGTTTGCCTCTTGTCTCGTTGTATCCAAATTCGTCCGCGTCGTGTCAGAGTTCGATGCAGTTTAAATTGCAAATGAAAGCGACACGAGTACATCGCTTGTCATTATTGCATCGTGTGAAATGTGATATGCATTATTCATTGTAGCTGCCATCGATAATAATAATCACACCTTATTAATTCCCGTGTGAGGTTGACGCCATTTCGATTGTGTATGTTTTGTAATGCATACTGATCGGTATAAAATTGTGAAATTTAAAAAAAATACAAACAAATTAAAGGCTTATAGCATACTAGCGAGTACCTACCCGACATGCGCTGCAACAAAGTGTTTTTGTTTTATTTATCTTTATCAATTCTGCATTTGGATAGATAATACCTATTTTTTGTTTTTTTCCGAATGGTGTGTACTTGGTGCGTACACGAATAAATCAGAAGGATTCCCGACGCGTGAGCTGGCCCCGTACAGCTGTACTACGTGTGAGAAGCATGGATTTTCTATATTTACCCCCTGCTATCTCCTACCGCTAGTATGTCTCCATTGAAATCCCTCCCTCTGTCCCTCCCTCGTCTCTCACCCCTCCGTCGCCCCTCACTGGCTTCAGACGGGAGCAGTTGGGACTCTTGTGCGGTATTCATATTATATTTACACCAATCTACAAATATCTTTTTCGCGTTAATAATAAAATCTGTATCTAATTTTATATTTTTAAATTTTTCAAACATTTCACTAGTTTAAAATTTAATTCTATATATATCGATTTCGCTAAATTTTCTGAATTTTCATTCGTTTTTTCCGTCATCAAACAAACATGAAATAATATTTTTTCGAATATTAGTAGGCAATATGTTGATGATGATTTTTCCATTTCGTTGGTTTATGTTACTTACTGCATTAAAGTACTGTTTGCTTTTCAATATCCACAGTAAACAAATTAACATTTCAAACATTATAAAAAAATATTCGTTTCTCCCGTGAGAAAAACATGTTTTCACGCACAGGTGCGCACTTTAGACCGCCTTTTAAAGGCAAACTTAACCTTGTTGATACGAGAGATTCTAAATTAAGATCAAGATAATAATGCAGAATTAAAAGACAAATATTTGTTTGGTTTGTCTCTTAAAACGTGTGTTCTCGGTTTATAATTAGGCGATGAGCTACGGCGTGCAGTTTTTCTTTTTTTTTAATTCCTTGAAAAAACCTTCAGCAATGATTCTTTAAATTCATTATTATTTTATACCAATTTAAAGATAATAAAAACAAATTGATAAGTACATGTGTTTGTAATAAAATTTTTTTTAAATATTCAATAAGTCAATGATAAATTTTCTTTTAAAAATAGGAAAGCTATCAAGAAAAGTAATTTTTTATGCACATTTTGTAATGAGAGGTACATATATTTTAAGAAAACAAAACAAGTTTTAAAAAATGAAGTACTAACATATTATTTTAAGACGTCTCGACTAGCGATGGGCGTAATTTTTTCAGATTTTTTAATGTTGTTTAGAATTTATTCACGACAATTCCGGTGTATTATTGAAGCGAAAACTTGTGTAGCACCGTTGTGATTTGAAACTCGATGAAACGGAAACGAGCGACACTAAAAAGAGACAAACACATACATCTATAGGATTTACCCTGCGTGAGAATGAGATAGACTAATCGGTGTCCTCTTTGAGCCGTGCTTCATAGCCTATCGGCCTACTCTTTGTGCGTGCGGTGCTTCGTAGAAAAAAATTAAAAATAATTTTTAAACTTGGTAACAATATTATAATAAATAAACCCTACAATTATCCTACTCCGCATTCGTCTCATTCCCTCAAAGTTTAGTTTGCTGAAGGATTCACTTCTACCGCGTGTGTATTGCACACTCTGATTTTTTATCGATGCAATGTTATTATTCGACTAAACCCAATTTCTTCGAATAAAAAATTGTGTGCAATTCAGACGCGGTGGAAGTAAACCTTCAGAAAACTAAAGTAGACAAGAGTTGGGAGCCTCCGAAGCACCGCAAAGTGGAAACCGATAGGCTTACGGAAACACCACACAAAGAGGAGACCGATTATTCTATTTCATTCTCTCGCAGGCTAAATCCTATAAACGTATGTGTTTGTCTCTTTTTAGTGTCGCTCTTTCGTTTCATCGAGTTTCAAATCACAACGGTGCTAAAGAAGTTTTCACTTCAACAATATCAATTGATTGTGGTTGTTCAGAATTGAAATAAATTACTTAATTAAATGGATTATTATTTTTTTAATTGACATTTTAAAGCCTCGGCGATAACAATTAAAATGTATTAATGTGTTATGTATTATCATGCAGAGTATAATATTTTGATAAGTTTAAGATGTTAATAAAAATAGCACAGTTCATTAATGATTCGAATTTTATGAGAATAACGTAAAAAAATGCTTGATTTACAAAACGCGGCATATTTAATTAACATGGTATTATGGATATTTCCTTACTTGGTTAAAACAAATAGTTCCCACAGACAGACTTGTCTCTCTATTGACAGATCAGATCGGTTGAAATATCATCCGACAAGTCAAATATTGTCGCCTTGAACTTTGCTAAGCCATTGAACTCCTTTACGCAGGTGTCCCATAATGATATTCCCACGGAGCTTAAACTACATCTATCGACAATCGGGCTAAGCTTAAATTATCAGGAACAATGACACGTTCCCGTTAGATATTTCATGTAATTAATGACACCCCAAGAAAACTATTTTATAATTACCTATAAACCTATCGTCAATGCTCAATTATCGGCTGATTAATTGAGTCAGAACCTGTTTTAAATGAGCGAGCTTATTGCTTTAAATTAATTATAACATACTTATTGATTATTGTATCAGGATTATGGTAATTTGTTGGTTAACTACTAGACATTGTTTTTGTCACTATCCTTAATTTTTTTTTGTCAGATTAAAAATATTTTTTATTGAATTGGAATTAGCTTTTTTTCTTTTGATACATAAGTATTAGATGTATGAACAAATAAAAAATAATAACAGTAGCGACATAACAGCAAAATTCATTAACGCCTCAAGCCTCGGGCTTATTTTGTCGGAAGGTCAAAATATTTCCGCTTTGCAATGAAATCCATAAAATGGATTATTTCTGAACGTATCGGAAAACTGTTTTTAAATGGCGATGAATATGCTTTCAAATTTTAAATTCGAAATAAACTCAAAATTTTTGGAATATTAAGATTTTGATTTCCAACAAAAAAGTTTTAAAAATGGCTTACCTTACGTTTTTGTAACTAAAATTACAGATAACGAAAAAAAAACTCATATTTTAACTGGCAAAAGTATTGTAAATTTTACCGTCAACTCACTTTTTTAAATAACGTTTCATTTTTTTTTCAAATTGCCGTTCGTAAAGGTGTACTTTACAATTATTTTGTGGTTAACTTTTGAGTGACTGATTTGAATGTAATACGTGGTGTTTTCTTTTTCTAATACCGTTTAGATCATATTTCTAACCATGATAGTAAGGGAGACACACCGATTTCTATGAGACCGATAAGAGTTGTTCCAAAAACCGAACAAATTAACCCGAGAGGAAATATAACGCATTTATTCAAATATTCGATGATTTTAGTCACGTTCGTCCGTGCAGTCGTACTAAAAACATAATGTAGTTTTTGGCTTGCAAATATTTTTGGAATATGTGATTCAAACCATTTATTATACATGCCATTACGCCATTACGGTCTGCTAACTTCATGGACACCATTAAAAAGCTAGACTATGAACATTTTCGTTCATTGATCCTGGATGCATGTATTTGCGGATTCAATTTTATTTTTATTTATTTACTCTTTTATACGTCCATGTGACTTTTATATTGTGTATAAAAAATAAACCTAAACACGTTAAAAGAAACATATACAAATATTTTCCTTAAAAATTTAGGAAAAAATCAGGTTCACGGTGGCAAATAAATAAAACGTAGTCTAAAGTCTACAGCGGAGTTCTGATAGAAAATAAAAACACTGCCATTAATGGCAGTCATGAAACTGAAGGATGAAAGTAGTCTGAATGTATTAAAAATTAAATAAAAAATAATCGAGGCATATGTATATTTAAACAGTTTACAACCGTATTACGAAAGAGGATATCCGTACCAAATGCAAGGCTGATGAGGGCGCAATAAACACGAGGCAATGAAAAAGATACTTAGATGGAAGATGGATTGGACATGTACAGCAGCGGATGGATGTGAAAAGGAATGTCAGGAAAATTAATGAAAGAAGAAGCCGGCAACGCCCCAGCAAGACAAGGCGCGATCACGAGAGAGACTTGAGTCAGGTCAGGTCAAGAGTCGGAATAACGGAAGAGTAAGTATTAGACGTATGAATGTGAAAGCAGAATTGAGTGTCTGCCAAAACAGAGATGTATGTCGTTCCATTCTTTCTGTAATGGCGTGATTGTTGGTTATTTATAAATCATGCTCCCACTGATACAAACAACATATTTGTACAACTTGTAAACTTTGATTAATCTGTTTAAGCATTAAATCCCAATGTACCAAAGCAGGGTGTCTCAAGTGTGGTCAGCGGTCGATTGCCGACTGATAAATCAATACCCGGCTTGCCCCAAGGGCGGTCGCCTTGTCCTTTTAAGGCAGCAATGTATTCCTAACCGACATAAGATAATCTCAAGCATCAGGTGATGCTGGAACTGAACCGTGTATCATTCAGAATATGTTGCCGGCAGTGTTGTTCCCATGGCGAAGAAGATTAACGATTAAATAAAATAACCCATCAGCCATTAAAGAAACTTCCCGAAAGGGTCTGGTAAACACGATATGACTTTCCTTAATGCCATACCTACTTTAAACATCGCCGTTTTTGTCCAGGCCATTTAAAATGTTCAATTCATTATTAATTTAACAACCTTATACATATTTTTTATTTTATACCGCACGAGAGCGTCATCTGTCCAGAGCCAGTGCTATAGCATCTCATTTTTTATAGACATGTTGTGTTGTACCACAGAAATATCCTGTGTGTGGCTGGCGATAACTAGCTTCACCAAAAATATAGAACGATCTAATTAATTAATGAGAAAGGAGGGCGGAAAGAGGAATATTCGATAATTTGATAGAGGTATTTTTTCATGGAGTTTCGTAGAGTAAGTAACTCACAAGCGCAATAATCTATGGAACGAGGTACAGATATTCATTCTTACGATAATCCAAATAAATACATTTAAAAAAAAAATTGTCTATTTGCATGGCACACTCCGATATTTGAAGCCTCGATGCCTGTGTGTGCCAAGGAGCTCACCCCTCTGCCACTGAAGTTGTGAACTAGTGGCTTATCTGGCCTTAGAAAACGAGATGTTCAAAATAAAAAATATTATATATTTTAACAGTTTTTAAGTTTTCTCCACAACAACTTTGATAATCATATATTCAAGATTGTTTTTCAATTAACATACCAAACTTCTGGGTGGCAAATACATTGTATATACCTACTCCCGTAGTTGCCTAAATATATGCAATACGCAGATTAAATGGATTTGTTTACAATGAATAATACGTTAATCTATTATTTGGTCCTTCTATGGCAGTTTTTGGTAAGCCTAAAATTGCTATCCCAAGGCTGATGTAGTTTTTTTGTTGTTTAATGTCCCATTTAAATGCAAACATTTTAAGAGGCCAAATGTTTTATCATGCGAAACACGTATGGCTTATGATTGCGGATAATTCTAATTAGAGACGTAATTACATATGAGATAAATCCCAGTTTTTACATATGTAAAGTATTATTATGGGCCTTGGGCCTAATATGGTGGGTACGCTGAAAGAATGGTATTTACCAATTATAATAAAACCATCACGCTGTTCTACTGGAATACGGACCTTAAGTGGAAACCGGTCCATACAAACGTCTTCCTCAATTTCCTCTCTGGATTTTTGAAATAGTTAGAACCCTCCAAAAATAAAAATAAAACTGTGCGTTTGTGTAATAATGGATTTAAAATTTTATAATCCTTTCATCTTTACGATTACAAATGATAAAACTTTTTGGATAATATTTATCGGTGTTGGTGGTGTAATGGTCAGCATAGTTGCCTTCCAAGCAGTTGATCCGAGTTCGATTCTCGGCCATCGCACATTATTTTTTGAGCAATTTGTGAGAATGGTAAATCATATCGTATTAATTAAATTAGGAAAAATGGTTGATACATTTTTTCAGATCGTGGAAGAATGTTTTTCGTGGGAAAATAAAAAAGTTCTCTATATTATAATATTTTTCTTGTTTTCTATTTTTAGTTAGATCCTGCTGGATTTTAATATTGGTTAGACAGATAGGTTAATTAATATGCACTCTTGGTGGCGTGATGCATCGAGATAGTTTATAAGTTCAAAGGTTTTTTGATTCATTGTAAAATAATAATATTTTCTCGTTGGTTTTATCCCAAAAAAAATCCTAATATTGGGTACTGGACTGGATTTGTTTGTAGTAGATTGATTACCTCACGAACATTGGGGAAACTATATACCTTTGTAGTTTCGGTAATAACTTTCAAAAATACTTTTTTTCCAAAATTACTTGGCCAAAGGGATCTTGGATTTCATTAATTACAAAAAATATATAGAAAATATTGATGTCCATATTGAAATCTCCGTAAATAACATTAAAACTAGATTTATGACAGATTTGAACTATGAAAATTTAGGTGATGTTTTCAACAATTTTATAAATTATTTTTAAATAAATATAAATGTCCTCATTAAAACTTACATAATTAGAATTAACGATTATAATTTTTTTTTGTCAAACAAAAAAATTTTATCCACAAGTAAAATAAAATAATTTTGTACTTATTGTATTTCCCTTCTACAACGACAGAGTTATTAGTCGCTTTAATATTTTTTTATCCGTTATTAAAAGTTTTTTTTTTTTCTATATCCGTAATTTATTTATGAACGTAAAATAAGTCATAGGTATTATATATTTCACGAAAAATCCAATGTATGAAAGAAACCAAGGCGCAAAACTCACGCCACGCGCCGCTAGGAGGCGCTAGTTTAGCATGCTGCCGTCAGAATGAAGGAAATTTAATGGTAAGGGAAATGTCAGAAGTTGGATGTATTAAAGTGTCTAATAGAATAAATTATTTATTTATAATGCTACATCCTGTGACAGGATAATCGAACCTGAATATAGTTTATCTATGAGTGACATATAAATAAATTAAAATAGTTAGATTTAGTTAGGTTTATAATTATTTACAACAAAGCTTTTCGCCATGACTCATACTGTGTAAAGCATTGAGGTATAATGTCAATGGTGTAAAGTCTGTAAAGTAGAATAAAGAAAAGGAATTAATTACCATATGTATATTTTATTTTCGTTAGAAAAAAATCAAATAATGTTAATTTTTTTTTTATCATTAATTGAATATAGCATAAAAAAAATAATGTGCGATGGCCGAGAATCGAACTCGGATCAACTGCTTGGAAGGCAACTATGCTGACCATTACACCACCAACGCCAGTGAAAAGCCTATATTCGACGACAAACCAATTGCGCTCAATAAATTGCTCAATGTTCTTTTACTGATCCATTACACGCCGAATAATAAATTAGATCTCTTCTCATCTAAAGAATGCGAATTTCGTGGCTGCCTTGATAAATCATTATGATTCACTCTCTTTAACAAAATCTATAAAATTGTCGTGCCGTCAACCGGCGTTGGTGGTGTAATGGTCAGCATAGTTGCCTTCCAAGCAGTTGATCCGAGTTCGATTCTCGGCCATCGCACATAATTTTTTTGATTTTTTTCTTTTTTGTTTGTTAAATATTTTTTATATTCATACTTTATTTACAACGCATTATTTTTTTTCTCTGGGAAAATTTTTTGTTGTGAGATCGCTATTATTTATGTTACCTACCTACAACATAACTTCGTTTTTTACATACCTACCAAGTTTTATAAATACCTATCCTAGAATATCTATAATCCATGCGTTTATTGACAACACCATTATAGTTATTAATACTATTTTTGCAACACATTTTTACCAACGCGATAAAAATAATTTATGACGACCATCATTAAAATAAATGTCAGCATTTAATATATTATTAACATAATCGTAACAAAATGGCCACGTGCCATCATCCTTTATCCTTCCTTATAAGGCAGTTATTACTCACGGTCTCGATATTTATGGCAATTTAATACTTAGTTTTCATTTTCTTGTTCCTGATGACGGAGCACCTGAGGAATATACAAGCCCGGGGATCTAAAGAACGCGATACGGTCGATAAACATATCCTCTTCGGAAAATTAGAGGGCGGCTTTCATATAGACAAGAGCAAAATAAAACATTACCTCCCAATGCTAGCTAAACGGACATTCACAAAAAGGAACAAGCTCAAAATAAGATTGAATTTTTTAAAGGTTTTGTTCGTCTCTTCCTTTTTATAAAGTGCATTTATTTTGTTGGCCTTTTTTGCATTTTTCTTCTTGTAAGGTCCGCCAATCCTCGAGGCTTTCTGAATCCTTGATACAGCTTAGCGCATGCGCGATCTTTATTTATAGTTATAGTCGCTTTTGAATAGTGTAGTGCATTTATGGAAGATTGTAAATATGCATATGTAAAAAAAACAGTGATTGCAAGTACGTGAGAGTACATGTACTACTTGACGGCATACATCCAAGAGCAAAGAACTGCAGTCTATTGTGGTTATTAATTTATCAAGAAAGGCCTTGAAGCATGCGTGATCTCTTGAAGAGCTTTAAGTTGCTTGAGCAGGGTTAGGTAACTCCGGTGCGCGAGCATGAAAAACTTACTTTTTTAAATTTTTTTTTATTTATTTATTTTATACATTTTACAAATACAAGACAAAAAGTCCCGATAAACTACTTTTTAGCAGTTTGTCTAACGGGTTCTTTACGTTAACGATCTTATAATAGTGTTTTAATAGTTACATTTTTACAATTATATAAAATAAAATTTAATTTTTTACAGAAATATAGATAAAAATAAAATTTTGAAAACATAAATAACTTTTTTAAAGTCTTTAGAATAATATGTCATTGTAAGCTAATACAAATTAATTCTTTCCGTAAGCCAAGTCTTCAGTAAATTCATCAATTGTTTGTTTTGGGCACAGTTTTAAATTTCAGCAGGTAACATATTTAAACAACTGGGAATTATGTAATTTAACGTTCTTTGTCCATATTTATTAACAAACAACAGTAATAATCATCTATTAATTGTTTGATTCATTTTATTGTTTCTGTTCTCTTTCTAGTTCTCATTTGTATAAAATGTGTACGTAGGACTATAATCTGAAATGCAAACACAAGATACCATTATGTTTTAATCATTTACTTTTAAGGATGTATGTATTACTTTTATGATAATTAAAAAAACTATGCAAAGCAAACCACGGTTATCTTTCCTGTATTAATTGGTTATTTAATTTATTATTACTATTATAATAATTATTTTTGTTTGTTTGTTTTTTTTATTTATTTTTATTTCTTTCTCTTCTCTTTTTTTCTTATTGTATACAATCCATGTGTGTAGGACTATGATAAGCAATGCTTAGACGTTTGTTTTATATCTATTTGTTTTAATCCTCTGTTATTAAGTACCTAGGTACCTAATTAATTAATATTATTTTTTAAAACTTTGCTAAACAAAGAACAGTCACTATGTTTTAATCTTTTATTTTTGTTTTGTTTTTTATATTATTTACACACCATGTTCCGTATGTTAATACTTATCCTAATTTGACTGTCCTAAAACGGGAATCCTTCTAGTTGGGCAGTCAAAAAATTTCTTAAATAATGTATATAAATGTATAATCGATTACTAAATAAATAAATATATTAAAAATAAAAATGTATGCTTTTTTGCTCTACGGAACTAGATTCATTGCAATCGATCGTAAGGTATAGATATTTTCTATATTAAAATAAAATATAACAAATATTATAGAGTGGAATATAAGACTTTCGGGAACACGTGAAATACGGGGCTTTATAATTATTGATATATCATATCAAACGTAATTGGTTGTTAATTTTTAACAACCCATACAATTGATACAACCTACAATCATTGTAATTGAGGGATTCCTTTACTTCAGGTACTTCCTGATTGCTTCTTTCCCTTTGTAATTGTCGTTTCAAATATTCACCACTCTGTTATATTTCAAATTGAAATAAAAACTACGAAAAGTGGTGTAGTTAGTAGTTAGGTACGCCCAGAATTCAATCTAAATTCATTTATAATGTTTTTTAATTTAAAATATAAGAATATATCAATTTAATTAGGCTAACCTACCAATGCAAAATCCTCGTATCTAATCTATTTTCTTAGTGAAAAGAAATTTGTTTTGGTTCTTTTCATATTTGCAGACATTATCACACATCCTATGGAAAAGTATCGTAAGTCAAAAAATTCTATTTTACGTTTTATCTCTGAAAAGTTAAGTGATCTTCTCCAAACACAAAATTTCTAATTAAAGTGTTTATCGGAAGTTACCTACAGTAAGTATATTTCTGTATCCATTTGTAAATAGTAAAATTAGATAGAACCTAAGAATTCTGAATAAATTGTACAGCGCCCTTGAGGTGATTTTTCATAAAAACGGCGCTCTAAAAAAAAGAATTATCCAATGATTTACGGTGCTCCAGATTTTATGTCCGGGTTAAATCTTTCCCAAATGAAAGACTAAACCCTTCCACACACTTTTCCACAAATGATTATCTAGTAAATTCACGCAATGTAAGTGCACTATATAAGTTTAATAAATACAAAACAATACAAGAACAATACGTCAATCCACCAGAAACATAATGGGAAAATATTTCACCGACTCCAGATATTTTCATATCAGAGGGTTCGGCTCTGATGAAATCCTAACTGGTCCGATAAATCCTACTGATCCCTCAATATAAATATTTAAAAAATCTTTCGTAATCCTACATGTATTTAAAATGACCGACTTTTATAATTTTTATTATTATTATTGTGATTATCTTTGCCACACGAAAACCGTGTTTTAGTTAGAGAACTCCATCTCCGCAATATGTCGGTAGTATCTGTTTTCAACGGGATCGCTTGTTCAAAAGTTAAGTTTTTTACTTACGATACTTTTCTGCGGGATGTGTGATATCTATACTATAATATTCTCGATTATTACGATTGGTCGCCAAATAAAACGTTTTACTGCCCCTGTACTAGGATGGCGTTAAGTTTTGTTTTTATTTATTTGTTAAATTATACATTACCCCTTATACTTGGTACTGTAACCATCTTTTATTTCTACAGATTTGCATTCATCTTTGGTGAGTCACAAAATGTAGCTTTATACCTTGATACCTACTCACTGCGATTTGAACACTGTTATAATCTTAATAATATATATAAAAATGTCTGTTTCTTTGTTTGTCCCTTATGTGGTACCTAAATCATTATTATTATCGTGCGAATGCCCGGATAGATTTCTATATGAATGGTGAGTTTTATAATTATGAAATTATTTTCTACATCATTCATTCATATGTGATGAAACTTTGTTGAGTTGTTATCCGTACACCCGTGAATGTTTCTATTTATTAAAGTGAGATCTGGCGTTATGAAATTTGTACACAAATATTGCAGGTGGCGCGCCAGTTGTTTGAAAATTGGATCTATTTCATATAGTTTAGCAGGGAGGGACGAAGGAAGGGGAGGCGGAAAGGGAACAGGAACGGGGACGAATGGGAAAGGAAATGCAGGGAGAAACCATTTCTTCATTCAAGTGGCATTGCAACGCACGCCGGCAACTCGCTAGTTTATAGTAATTTCAATAAATAAAAATTAGGAACTCAATACGACGCGACACCTTAAAAATATTTTTTCGGTAAATATTTGAAATTGCAAAATATTAAAAAAAATTAAAATTTAAATTATTTGACACGAGCGCTTGCTTAGTAGGTATGTTTATTTTTCGTTAAAAGCTTTTTCTTCTAACGTAATTCTATTTTTATTTCGTAATGAATTTTAGAGCAATATTTTGGTCCTACCATCGCAAGGGAGCAGTTAATTTCCCCGGCCCTACAGCGTTATGTGTTTATAATGAATAATATACGACTAAAAACGAAACACTATGGACATAAAACATTTTTAACCGCAATATGAAATATGGACATCCGTCCGCCTTTTTTCAGAATATATTTTTCGTTGTTTGAGAATAAAAATAATTATTATCCAGGTATTGAAATTGCACTGCAGAGAACAAAAGGTAAAACTATACTATTCCCCAGGAGCTCATCATTTTCACTTAGTGACATTATGCATGTTTAATTAAGCAATACCATTTTTAACGCAAGTAACTTAGCATAGTGGTATATTATGTATATGCATGTTCAGTTGTTCTTCTAATCTCTCTGTGTAAGAGTTTTTTTCTTCCTCTAATTATTTTGCAAAAATAATATTTGAAAGGTTTATTTATTTCGGAAATTTAAATCCGAAGGTCGCGGGTTCAAATCATTTTTTAATTGATTTGTATTATTTCACAATTAAAGCATTTAAAATAAGGTATATTTGCGGAACGTCCCAGAGCGGTAGATAGCCCTGGTTTAAGGTCACCTTTCAGAATTGAAACTTTGCTTGAAATGGTTTTAGCCGTGTTTGGTGACCAGATCTGAATTCACTCTTGTGCGGTATTAATATAAAAAAAAAACATACTAAACTAACTAACTAACTAACCATCACGCCGTTTCCCCGCAGGGGTAGGCAGAGAGGACGGACCGCCAAACAACTCGGTCTTGGCACACACTCCTTGCCTCGTTAACATTCATACATCGTCTCATACATGCCCTTCTATTATTCTGACTCTTGACATGGCCCGACTCAAGTATCTGATTTACTTGGTCGTGCCATGTCTTTCTCGGGCGTCCCCGGCTTCTTCTACCATTCACATTTGCGTCATACATTCTCCTTACACTCCTTTCCTCGTTCATTCTCTCTACATGCCCGAACCATCGGAGCGTTCCTTTCTTGATCTTACTCATTACGCTTACATCAGCCTTGCATTCTTTGCGGATCTCCGCGTTTCTCACACGATCATACATGGTTTTACTACACATACGCCTCAGGGATCTCATTTCTACAGCATTCAGTCTACTTTCATCCTTCCTCTGCCAGTTCCATGCCTCACTGCCATACATCAGGGTAGGTACCAGTACTCCATTGTGGACGGCTAGTATCGCGTTTTTGGACAGATTTTTGTTGGTGCCAACGGCGTTCAGTCCTCCATTAATAGAGTTACCTGCATTCACCCTTCTTTCAATATCTCTTTCAGCCTTCCCATCTCTCGTAAACATACTTCCCAAATAAACAAACTCATCTACCTGCTCCAAGTATTCATCGTTCACAACTATATTGCATACCGTTTTCGTTCTCTCTCTTTCAAACACCATGACTCTAGACTTACTTACATTCATTTTAACCAGCGATTCCTAAGCATATTTGGAATACAAAAATTAGATGTCATTTTGATGTCCGGTGATACATTTTTTCTACTAAAAACAACAAAAAAAATATATTTTCAATCAAATGTCGCGCGTCGCCTTTGATCACACTCCCATGCGTCGCGACGGGATTAAGTGATACGCACCCTGTCTCGTGTGTCACCGTGCTGCTGGAACGAGACGGAGTCTTATCAGGTGACCCGCTAGGCTATAACCGACTACTTGCGAAATGTGATGGAAAAATATTAAATGCCATGTACATTTTTTATTCCAAATATGCTTAGGAATCGCTGGTTAAAATCCTTCAGGCAAGTGTTGTTCTGTTATATCCTTTATACTCCGTATACTGAAACTCTTCGTACAAGCTGAAAATTGGTGAATCTATAACGCGTTTGGAAGTTTGGAGTCGATTTAGTGATAATTATAACTTTTTTGATTTGAGCTTTTGGTTTGCAGTAAATCGAGTCCGAAGATGGAATTTTTATAGGTTCTCGATTACGGTTTTCCTATTTATGTTCAATAAAGTGAGTGTTTTACGAGCTAATCAACTACTATCGTGTAAAACGTTTTTAGTTTTAGCGCAATATAAAATTTGCATGACGTAATATGCAATACCCAACATTAATAATGCTTTAAGAAATTTCTTTTTTTCCATCAGACAGAGCAACCGTGTTTAGATACAATCCATCAGCCCTCGTTATTTAGGCCTTAGGGACCTCGGGAGACGACAAGGTTCAGTCTATCAATAATTTACAGAAATTATAGTAAAATTGAGGGGGTTGCGATCGTTTGAATGGTGTTATATGTCACATCAAGATGTTTTAAAGGAAAATACGGTCACATAGGAACAACAGTTTGGTCGAAGTGAATATTTTTCACATCAGCAACAAACGGTGTTAAAAAAAATGTGGTCATACCTGAAAGGTGATGATGGTTCCACTTCATATTCTAAGGAAATTTTATATTCAACACTTTTTTGATTTTGAATTCCTACCTACCTACTTATCAAAGAAGTCATTTATCTGGTGAAAAATCAAAATAAACTACCTATGTGATAGAAACAAGCCCTTTCAGAAATAATAAAAGAGTAAAACTATTCAAAATTAAAAGATTTATTTTTTTTAATCACTTTTAATGTCTATAAAACCGACATGTTTCTCTCTTTCTCAGGGTTTACTAAAAGCTATTAAGTTTATTATTTATATGTATTTAAGTAAAACTATTGTATTTCTTGGATATTAAATACCACGCCTTAAAAACCTTATAAATAAACAAACAAAAAATAAATCTAAAATTAATTTAGTTAACAAAATAATAGCATCATGTGAATCACCTTTGTTGACCAAGTTTCCTTGTTTTGTTGACTCCTCCCACCGATCCTCCCCTTAAAATCAAATCATAAAATCTAATAATTTCTGTATCTACTTGTATAATTTTTAAGTTAGTTTTTAGATTGCTAGTAAATGACACGGAAGCGTCGAAAACGGTACCTATCAGATAAATACAATTTAGCAATGTAACAAATGTACATTGTGTAATCAAAGTCTTCAAATATAAATAAAAAAGGAATATTGATTTAAGTAGCAGTTAAAAACCCGCTCCGCAGTTTTTTGCTGCTAGGCCCTGCGGACGGCTTTTTCTTCGGCTTCGCCGAGTTGACCATTTTATAAATCCGATGGGAAGTGGTTCCAAAAATAGCCGGTTCCTCGGGTCCAATGACAGCTAGTTACCGGGACAAAGTGACCGCGATAGGCAATGACGTCATATATAATATATAGATGCGTGGTTAAATCACAACGTGGTATTATTATTTACCAACTGCCAGTTAAAATAATAATAGTCATACCATCCAACACTCCATACCAGGAGAGGTAGACGAAAGTACGAATCCAATAACACTGCCAGCCGTCGCTCCTCACGCTAGCTGCTAACGTAAGTGGTGACATCTTTTAACATTGCTTTAATTAGGTTCTATTACAAAAGTATATTTGTGACAAACTCCACGTACGAAAACGGTTTTGCGTAAGGCGCGGCGTCAGGGTTGTATTCGTAGTCGGATTCTTAAATTTCAACGACAGATGTCATTTTACATGTCTTTTCATTTTACATCATTTTACATCATTTTACATGATTCGAAAGTCAAACATAACCTCACAATTGAATATACTACAAATTTGTTCCAAAATTGGTGTTACTCGTTGCTGCCAAAGTAATGTCATTTTTTTAGTTATTTATTAAGTTTCTAGTGTTTCTTGATGGACTGCATCTACATAAGCGAGGTCCCATGGCGCTCGGGGCCCGGCTTCCTACTTATTTTATTTTCCTAGTATCTACGCACTATTTGCCGTATTCTGTTCGTGTAAAACTACAATAAATAACACCGCGCAGTTTAAAAGCAGACAATACCACATTATTCGTGTATTAATGCTGCTTTTTAGATTTATAGTGATACACGCTTTGTATACGCATTATGTAAACTTGTCCTATTAAAATAGGGTCGTAAATTTCAAGTAAACTTTTGGACAAAATAAGATCTATAAACGGATGCTTTTTATTTGGGGTTAATTTGAAAAAGCATATTTTATTTTACTATGAGAGGGATAATAAAACGACTTCATTAAGAAAAATCTATTATTAATATTATGCAGGTTTGCTATTAGCTGGGCTTACTGTACAGGGCCCGCATATACTTTTATAGTACACTGCTGACCCTGCGCAAATCGCAAGTGCGCACCATTATTGAATTTGGCAGCCTTCACCCTTGGTCTGGGACCCCAAAATACCTGAAAATAACCCACTCTGTGCAGAAACGGGCGGTCCGTTTGATAGATTCTTCCATCTTAACAAGCGGATTGCAATAATTAGAGCACTGGCGTCAGGTAGGTATGCTGTCCTTGTTATACCGGTATTACAATAGAAAATGCTCCTGGGAACTATCGTCATTGATCCGTTCGGGACCGGTGAATAGTCGGCAAACACGCGCTGTATGTATTTACATGGAAGAAATTTCTCACATGAGAACGGATCGCTTCTACGACTCGTTCTTGAGTCCAACAGCTCGCCAGGGGAACTATTTGCCGGCTTCTTGAGTTTCCTCCCCCTACTTACTTATTTTTCACTAAAACGGCGCTCTACAAGTTATCCAATTATTATTATTAATACAACATAGGTCTCTTCAAGATCCACGTTCACTCCTTCCTCTCCTCAAAAACACCCTTCCCACAGCACCTTCAAACATGGACATTAGAATTAACCTAGAATTAATGTACAAAATTTTTTTTTTTTTAGAATAAGAATTTATTTTTTAATTTTTTCAGATAATTAGTTTATGTAGGTACTGCTTTTCCAATTTGTCTAAAAAATTGCGAGGAAAACGTTCGAATTTAATTGAATTTTTGACATTTGATTTCACATGTTTTTTATTAGACAGCCGGTTAAATTGTTAATAATAATTAATTTCCCCGATCACGTATTTTAAATGTCAAGTAAATTTTGTAAATTTGATACAATATTTCCAACTTCCCGGAGCCAGGGGACCATGGCACCCATTATATCAGAAAAGGTCGTGAGGCGAAAGCAAATGTGGAAAGTAAAGGAGAGAGGATGGAGGAAGGTTGTGAGTTGTTTATAATTATTGTTAGGTTAGATACCTATGGTTAGATACTTATGGTTTACCCCGCTTAACGGATAATCTCTAGAAGCAGGTGTAGTGTCAACTCGTCTAATCATCAGACACCTTTCGACTCCCAGACAGGCAATGAAATTGGTTAACTGTTCAAAAACGATTTCCCTTACCAA
Organism: Limnephilus lunatus; assembly: GCA_917563855.2. Classification (NCBI taxonomy): domain Eukaryota; kingdom Metazoa; phylum Arthropoda; class Insecta; order Trichoptera; family Limnephilidae; genus Limnephilus; species Limnephilus lunatus. Next base: position 66,689,318 of record OU830598.1, on the reverse strand, counting down.
ATTACCCTAGTAAAATACCCACAGCTGCCTCTCAATATGGGAGGCGGGTATGGCTGACGCCGCCCGGGAGCCGGTTGGATAACTAACAACTCTGCCATAAGTCACCTCAAGTGGTTCGCTTAGTTTGGTGACTTTGCAGGGGTGCCCGGGTTCATGGCACATGTGGTTTGTATACTTCTTGGCGGCCAATGCGTTTGCCGGCCCGGATCGCTTGCCCTTCTGCGTGGCGGGCCGAATCGGAAGAGATTGGTTGAGGAAGATCCAACCTAGACCTCTCCAGCCGGTCTTTCTCGCCATCGCCTTGCACCGCAGTGGGAGGGATGGATTCATACGTCCGTAACTCCCACTCCTCATACCTTTTTCTTCCCAGAACTTGCACTCCTTCCTTCACACCTTTTGGGAGGCGAGTTTGGGTACCGCCACCCCAGGAACCATTTATAATCAACACCTCTGCCGTAGGTCAACCCAAGTGGTTCGCTACTTTTGGTGACTTTGCAGGGGTGCCCGGGTTCATGTGATGGCGGATGCGCCTTTCCACCAAATGCGTGGTAGGCCGGATCGGGAGAGACTGGTGAAGGGAGAGCTTTCGACCTCTCCAGCAGGACTCTCCTTGCATTGCAGTGGGAGGGATAGATTAGTCCATCACTCCTGGACACATCTCAGATTTCCACGCACTTTTAATTCCCAGAACTTCCTCTCCTTCCTTTCCTAAAAATACACTCCACACAGCATTCCCAAAGATGAAATAGGCCCTGAGGGTAATTTATTTCCTCAGGGCCTCCTGTGTGGAGCTAATGTTAAAAAAAAGTAGCATTCCCAAAGATGACACAGGCCCTGAGGGAATTTTTATTCCTCGAGGCCCCCTGGGTGAATCCAATGTACGAGTAAAAAAGAAGAATTTTCCCATCGGACACGCCCATAACGCATTTATATTTAAAAAAAAAAATTTCAGTGTATTCCCAATATGAATACTTCCTGAAATATTATTAATTGAACAATATTTATGTTTAAATCTCCATTTTATAAGTTTCGCTATTAAATATTTACATTTGTATTAACATTGTAAGTTTGCGTGCTTATTTTATACAACACCAAGTTAGTCAATCTTTATTTCTGTATTTTTATTATATCCAGAAAACCTCGTTTAAATGTTTTATGGCTGTTATATCATCAAATGTTACATTGAATACGTTATTTTTAATGTTCGTGTTGTTTCTTTTTGTCCCGACCAACGTAAAAACTTTTTCAGCAATAAGATAAATTTTTGTCATAAATTTAGCGTTGAAGCCGCCAAAGTTTCAAATTTCATGTCCCAAACTTTTTGTATTCGTATCTTCGAAAAACGATATGAGCTTCACAAATGTAATAAATTCTCAATAAAGTGGAAAAAGTAAAACAAAACATTTTACAAGTCATTAAAACATTGTAGTTTAGATTCTGTCGAGTGTTTTACAAACATAATAAAAAGTAATGTAAGTTAATATCTACTATAGGTTATGTAGGACAGTATACAGTCCTATGTAACGTAGTTTCAATTGTATTTAAAGTCTTATAGATCAACGATAACTTTATCACCTGAAGATCAAAGTATTTCCGCTTTGCAATAAAATCCAAATAAATGGAATATTTCCGAACGTACCTATTCGAAACCTAAAACCTGTGTTTGAAAGGTGATAAAATACGCTTTTAAATTTTATAATTCGAAATAAACGTCCAATTTTTGAAATATTAAATTTTTTAATGCAAACATAAAAAGTTTAAAAAATAGCTTATTATGTTTTTTCTAACTAAAATCACTGACAATGAAAAAAAAATAGTCACTTTTTTGTCGTTCCATGTAAAAATAATTAATAAAAAATTCCCAAAGTTACATAATTTTTTTCAAATTACTGTCGGAAACCTTGGTTTCAAAAAGGAGTATTTATATTTAAATTATTTTCTGGTTAACTTTTACATTTGAATATAAAGCGTGATGTTTTCTCTTTTTAACGCCTTTTAGATAATATTTCTCACAACGATAGACAACGATTACCATGAGACCTCTACGAGTTGTTCCGAAAAGCGAAAAAATTACCCTGAAGGGGTTAACAAGTAGATCGTATTGCTCAACGATTAACTTAATACATTAATTTAATATAATATTAATTTTATTTTTTAATTACATCATTCGTTTTAAGCTCATAGCTCGAAAAAAATTTTTTTTGCTATTGATATTACATAATTTTATAGGTTTAATCGTGATATAACGGTATCATCGAACAATAAGTTAGTATTCAAATAAAGACGATATCATTTCTTCATTAACTTCAACCGTTGCCTCTCAAGAATGCAATATTGCCATGAAATCCTTCTATTGTCGGAGCATTTTGATTCAGAAATAACAAAGGACGCGATATTTGCCAATAAGAATGATGCTCCGCGTCTTCCTAAATATTACATTCTCCATTCCCGTGTGCATATTCTATCCTATTATGCTGGCCAGACGGAATGGATCCCTGATAAAATTATCAATATTTGCAGAAGAAACCTTTTGTAATTGCTCCATCCCTAAGGGCGATGCATCCCTTCCCTTCTGCAGCTATGCCTATGTATATAATATATGTAAGTAGCTTATTATCCCTTTGTCAACAAAGGCTGCGTCGTACCTCGTGGCTGCGAGCTACTCAGGAGTATCGTCTATTCAAGAAAATCCTGAGTAAATATTGATACAGTTTGGTAGCAGCCGGAGGCTTTAGGTGCGTTATTGCGCGGTAAATGCTCTACGAGTTGACTTATCTATGAAAACAGGCTTATTAACACAATCGAGAATCGTTGATGAATATTGAAAATGGTTCTGCAGGATTTATCTTCTGGTAAGTACCTACCTACTTCCTACCCCACGTATTTCAAAATATTATGTTTTTTATTAAGATTTATTGATACCTGTATGGGGGTTATTCAAGCCTTATCTCGAGCCACTCTCGCGCGCTGCGGCAAATATCATTCAAACCATTCTACTTAAACTCCTGGTCAATACGCAGCCTTGTAAATCGTGCTTGTTCGCTCTCCACACCTGTCTAAGCACAGGACACCAGTACCATTTATTTAAAACCCCCGAAAGGAAGATTTGTAAAACTGGAATGGCTTCGCTGAACAGTAGCAATGTTAACATTGACCCAACTGTATGCATCTTCTTTCTATCTATTTTCCATGCACTTACTCTATCGGACAATATTAAATACCTTTTGGAAGAATAACTCAAGAAACAATCAGTCTATTGAAGTAACCCGTGCAATTATCACCTCCTATAGTATCGCGGTGACTTTAAGATCGATTCTTACGGAAACTTGTGCAGTGCTCCCTCGGTGCCGTAAAATCGAATCTCACAATAACGTGCTGTGTGAGGTTTAAGGTAAGTCAGACTAATTCCCATTGTTCACCAATTCCCATAGTTGTGTCAAGTTGAAAAACCGTATTTTTATTACAGTCCAATGATTCGCAGTCAATTTATCTGCGATTACAGTTGTTAAAGATTGCCAACCAAAAAGATGCTCCTCTATTGAAAGGCCTGTAGACTTCGAGCCTTTATTGATCGATGCCTGTAGAAGATTTAAACTTACGTGGGGTGAAGACTAATACCGGTGTAAGGAATTGGAAAGAATCATTGATGAAAATGAAATTTTATCTTTTTATTTGCGCTTATGTTTTGTTTAACTGTTGCTTCTTATGGACTGTTTATCCAATTAAATCGAAACTCAAAATATATATATATATATATATTCAAAACCAAAATATTTCAGATTATTATTATTATTGCGTTGGTAGTAAGCTTGAAAGCTGTTAGACATATCGAATTCAAAACTCACAGCAGGTAACAATTTACCACCTTTCAGATCAAGTTTATTGTTAAATCTGTTGTACCTACTATAAATATTGGTTTTATAGCTTCTTACAAATAATAATTAATGATCATGAGTATACAGAACACCACGAAAGTCACAATAAAGACCCAAGTTCTTTTCTAAATGATCGTCCCACGAAAGAATTGTCTTTTAAATCCCATCACGTATACCCATGAAAAACATATATCATTGGATTGATTGCCCGGGATTTGCAGTTGGCCATTATACGGGATGTGTTAAGTCTTATGGCCGCTCGTTACCGCAGCCTTACAGAAGAGAAAAACGGTAATCTCTGATGGACCATCGTTATGTATTGCTAGAATATGGCACGCTTCTCGCCGTTACTTCTCGTGTTCATCGCTCTGCCAAATGATGCGGGCTCAGATCTTACAAGAGTTTGGGATTTATTGAGTCATTTATTTTTCTGCCAAGATCAATTGTAATCTCACCATTACCGAAATGAAATACTTATAAAAACATACTCATTTTAATAATATCATATTATATCTGTACACGGCAGGAGTTCTTGCTCGGTGAAATCGTTAACTTTACAATATCGGATCGATAGTCTGTGGGTCTCGCGTAAACTTTTTTTTTCAATTTTAAAAGCTTTGTTAGTTGATCTACATTCATTAATAACACAGTAATTTTGCATAACGATTGATATAATCCAAAATAAATGTATATATTGACAGTTAACCGAAACTTATCTGATACTATTGAGTCCGGGCTAAAACTTATCAATCATCGCGCTTCGGTCGGAATATCTCTTACCAAGTGTTGACCGTGATCGCAAATATTGATAACTGACCGTAGATTACGGATTTGGTCAATATCGTATTGATATAAGGTTTTATCGATCGACCTTGCTGGATCTCCAGAAGCTGTGTGCGTAAAAGTAAATTGTAAATTTACGAAACACATTTTTTCATTAAATGAATCAACTTAACAGTTTCTACGAGGCTGTACGCTTGCGACTGAGAGTTTTTCCGTAACCTTTATTTTGGTTCTAAGCCTCGTTTATAAGAAAGAGAGAGAAATTGCAATGGAACTTTCAGCGGTATGCTTTCATGTAGCTTTTGTTTGAAATTAAGTGAATTAATCAAGAAAATGAAAATATTTCACTGAATTAAATTTCTCTCAAACATTTTACGTGAATAATAAAATACGAAGCAAAATTATCATAAAATTCTGTCGTCCGTTTTGTTGAGTAAAATTGTATTTTCCTTATCGCCTACGTTATTATTTTTCCACCCGTCACGTGTTTTTGAAGCCAAGTTCTGAACAAATAACAAATTCACTAAAGGCGTTTTTTGGACGATAAATTAAAGCTCGCCGGGTAGTTTCCGGCACTTGGTGCGTATTTTGTAAACCCGCAGACTATTTATTATTTCCATGTGAAGTAGAGATGTCTGATTCAGTGTTGTATCATTTTTCATGCGGAGATAGATCCTTCTTCTTCCCCTGCAGCCATTCAAAGACACGGAATAGTTTCAAGGAATGATATAACAGGGTCGAAATTGCCAAGCAGTATACTATAATATAATATATTTTATTTGAAAATGTTTTTAAAATCATGAAGCAGCTATAACGGTGTCTGGGTTCATGTGGTGAGGTTTGTCTAGGTTTTAGCGGCGGATGCGGTTACTCACCTACTGCGTGGCGGACCGAATCGGGAGAGAATGGTTAAAAGAGTCCTTTTGACCTCTACAGCCGGACTCTTATCTCCTTGCCCAGTGGGAGGAACGGTTTCATACGTCCGTCAATCCTGGACACTCTGACACCCAGATTCCTCCTTATACGTTTTTTTCTTTCCAGAACTTCTTCTCCTTCCTTTCATTAAAATTACCCTCTACACAGCATCCCCGAAGATAGACAAGAATGAAATTGTTTTCCTCAGGTCTTCCTGTGCAGAGCTATTATAAAAAAAGCTCTCAAACAGTATCTGGAATTGTGAAATTTTACTATTTAAAATTTTGAGGTGAAATGCTTAAAACGGTGACTGGACAACTCAGAATAAACTCAACTCAACACCTCCTTTGAAAAGTTATTGAAAGTGATGAAAAATTTTCTATTTTTTGAGTTGAGTTGATTCTGAGTTGTCATGGAATCCCTTAAAACAATGCGCTTTATTGTATATTTCACTGTTTCTATTATTTAATAATAAGAAAAAATGTGTGAAATGTCGACAGAGTCTGTTTTTTGTTTTGATACCTTTTCCTATCGGATATCTTTACATAGTATAAAATGAAGTTGCTCAAATTACGCAACGGATTTTCATGCGGTTTTTACCAATAGATGGAGTGATGCACGAGGAAGGGTTTTAGGTACATAATTTGTCTAGGTGTTGTGTAAATTGGTTGAAATACATGCATAAATGGAGCGGGCTGGCAAACAAACAGGTAGCGGCACGGACGTATATATAGCTTTGATAAGGGGGGGGTCCGCAAATTAAAATAAAATATATAAGGTCATGTTTTCGTGAAAAAAATAGTCAGTCTTAATCAATCAGCCTTTATTTCTACAATCGGCGCGGTGCAATGGGGGGGGTCCGGACCCCCAAGACCCCCCCCTTATATACGTCCGTGGGTAGCGGGCAGTGTCCTGGGAAGCGGGCGGCGTGGATTTGATTTAACAGATGGCGTTGGTTATAAAGGTTGGGTAATGGCATGGCCTTGTGTTTCGTTAGCCACAGCAACGTGTGATCTGGTCTGCTAGTTAAATTATAAAATATGGAATCTGAATGTTTACGAAGCGTCTCTTGGATCGATTGGTGGAGGTTCACCTAAAATTATGCTGTAAACACACAGCCAAAACATTACTTTTATTGGTCATCAAAGCTGTGACATCCCTTCCAGGGATCACATCTGTAGCCCAAGCGGCGGGCATCCTCGTCCTAGTTTTTAAAATATTCTAGCATCCCTCGCCCTAATTATCAAAATGAAATGCGATGCGGGAATGACAAAGTAATCGAGAGAGAATAACTAATCAATATACGCTGGGAAATCCTACAAATATTAAAACACACATATATTTTATTAGACAAGTCCCTTACCTACTACCTTCAGCCTCACAACATACATCATTGGGAATGCCATAGTCTCACTGGGATGGTTTGTTACAATTTTGTTTGTTGTGCATCGTGAGTTTTTGTAACTGGATTGTTTACACGTATCTAAATAAATAAATAAATATATTTTGTTATTGGTTATCCTTTTTCGTATTAGTATTTTTTTACGTCTGATTGATCGACCTATTTTAGAATTTCCGAAGTGTTCATTATTATATAAATATATTCGTATTATGTGATTCGGCTCTGCGTTCATTCAACAAAACCCGCAGCATCTTTTCCAGGACTCCTCGTCCAACCTTCTTTCCCCGTGTTCGCCAATCTGTTTTTTTTCCCTCTACCATTGTCTCACGCCACCGAGAAAATCAAGTTAGGCTGTGGAGAATCAATTCGCAGTCTTCGTCCCCCCAAGAGAGAGAGAGGAAGGAAACCTACTTATCCAGACGATATATCATTCTTCGCTCTTGCTACCGGTGATTAATTGCGAAGATGGTATAATTCTGAATATGGCGCCGAGAAGATGTACGAATGGATGAGCTTTGTGGAAACAAAAGGTATTTTTTTATTAATCCTACCTGATGCAGAAGAAGATATCCTCACTTAATCATGAGAACATCGATTAGTAATTTAGTGTAAGGTGGTTTTTATCCTACAATGTTCGGGTTACCCGATAGTTGATCCCTCGACAGTTGACCTCCCGAAATTATTATTATTAATGCGACTTTAGACATTTGTCGAGACATTTTTGATCTTTTTAAACAAGCCGTGTTTTATTCAGCATTTTATGTGATTTTTTAAATCAAATTTTAGACATATTGATTCTTTTCCACAAAAAAAAATATTTCAAAAGACTATTTTTAAAGAATATTTTTGAGAAAATATGTTTATTTTTAGTACAATAAGGTTTTCCGTAGGTCGTTGGCAGATTGGTTAAATTTTGAATTATACAACACACATTTCAAATCGTATAATCATGCAGTAAAATAAATCAATAAATTGTCTGGAAAAGCCAGGTTTCAGAATTTTAATTTTAGTTTAAATAAAATCATTTAAAAAAAGATCCGTGCACGTGTTTTGTGACGAAAATACGTAAGTTGTCTATTTATTTACGGTCTTACAAAGTAATATTTTTTTTTCATTCTTATTTTAATTAGACATTATTAAAAAATTATAAATACTTATGATCAAAAAATAATTTCAAAAATTACATCATTTTAATAGTTTAGTCATCACCCCTTTCAGCATGTTTGAATGTAGGTATAAATTAAAGCAAATTTTGAATGAAATAAAATCGATATTGAGTTATTATTTAAAAAAGCTGGTACTGAGAATAATTAATCTTTCTCATTGGAACCGGCCTGTACGATTGTAAGAACATCTTTCGTCGAAAGTGAATTCTCGGCCGCTGGCTGTTTAATGGCCCTTAATTATCATCGTTTTATAACATTAGCGCGCTATCCCTTACATTTGTATTTACATATCTCCCTTTCAAACCATATTCTGCTTCTTTTTTATCGCTTACTACGGGGCCTTAGGACTTGTTCACAACTTACACCTTAAATAATTATTGGACTTGCAATATTGCGTATTAAATTAAATTACAACAGCGAGTATAATATATTTTAATACACTTGTATGTTCATATAAAGAATACTTACAATGCATTATGCTCAGTGCATGGTGCAGGATCATATCCGCTACAATTAATTGTATTTATTCCAGTCGCATTTACGACAGAAGTTTTCGTACGAGATAGTTCTTGTTCGTTGTACTGTACAGAGTACACTCCCAGCCTTCCAACATCCCAACCATTCCTCGCTTAGTATTATTTTGTCTGCGAGGAATTCAGCACAAAGGAAGTGGTCGTTCAGAACTTTGGCTTGCGTCTTGTGACTTCTGCCGCCCTGTCACTCGTCTTTGTTGCTTACAGATGAACCATTTCTTTTTCGAGTTTTGCCACAAAATAAAATAAAATAATATTGGAATTGTATATAATGCACCATATACCTTCTGATTTTTTTCTTGTCATCACTGTATAAAGGTATATGTTTGTAGGTCAATATTGGCTTACTTTTGAAATAAAAGGAACCCCATAATAAACCTGTCGGATTAAGGATCGGGATGATCAATTGTGTAGTGTCATGCAAATTTCGAGTTTCAAAACGGGTATTATACGTGTGAAATTTGACGAAACACATATAAATAGGCCCACGAAAAAGTACGGGTAAGATATGAACCACTCGAGCGATTTTTGGCGTGTTATGGCACTTTTTAAAAAGTCTTGAGCGGTTCGTTGCCATAATATGCCAAATTTTCGTAAAACCTTTCGTAAAATCCTTTTTTTCGAACCTTCCCACGATCTGCAGCCTACGTTATTGGAAAGTTGATATAATACTTTCCTGTTTTATATGTACGTGTCTCAAACTAATGTGAATTAATAAATAGTGACTTTTTTTAAACAAAGTGTGAATACTAAACCATATGTCAATTCTCCTAAATTGAGCCTTTACTGAATTTCTGTTATTGAACTAAGTAAAGCAACAATCGAGATTATTATTATTAATATTTGTAGACAGTAAATGTGTCTTTCTAATGTTATGCCAGTTTTTTGTGGTAAATTTATTAAGTAATAATTTAGTGCATTCAATTTTTAACAGTCCGTAAACCCAAATTCTGTATAATATTTTTTCATGCAATTCTTTCGATTAAGATCAGCTGTTAACGATTAAAAATTAAATTTATAATGTATATTTGTATCTGTGATTATCAAGTAGGCCATACGAGCAAAAAAAAATTCTATATACATCGGAATAAGTCGCACTCTCGACAATTTTCAAGGAACTTCATAAGCAGAATATGAAGTTTACATGCGCGTTTATAAAGTTTACGATTTTTTCTTAATTTTTTTTACATTCTTAAAATATGAGATACCTTTGTTGTAAAATATAGGTGGAATCATTAGCTATATAGTACTATAATCAGTTTATTTGTCTCCATATTCAAATTTGGGGTATGATTTTTTTTAATGTTGGCGTGAAATTTCCAAACTGAGAAATCCCGAACCCGTTTTTTATTATTGATGTGATCGCTCGAGTAGTTAAATGTTGTTATTTAAACAATTATACAAATACCATCCTGGTACACTAATAATTACAGAATCGTGCTATTAACATAATTTTACTTAAAATAAAATAGTTTGCTTGAACAGCATTCAGAGTGTGGAACAAAATAAATTATTTGTTGTTATGCTCTCAACACTTAGTTGTTAATTCATATATTATTTTTTCCACAAATTTCCTTCATTTATCATTGTTATTTTTAATTTTATTATTTTTCTTTTACTTGTTTAGCCGATATTTATGATTGTTACTTTTTATAAATTGTGAAATTATTATCCCCGATGTATTTTAATTGTGAAGAAGTAATAAATAAATTTTACCCCAGCTTAAAATTATTTATTTTCCATTACCAATTATAACAAATTATCTAAGAAGCATCTCAATATTGCTTTCTGTCTACTCTAATTTCATTTTCAATATTGTTTGATTGCAGTGACATCGAATAAATAGTGCCGTGGTTTTCAAGATTCCGTACGAACCGTATGCAAGATAGGATGGGATATTGCCCATCTGCGGGTTCCATTCAATTTCCGATCGACTACCCTCTGCAAATCGTCTCCGAGAGGGAATACGAGAGATTATTAAAATTTTATATCGAATGTTATATAGAAAATAATAGCCTCTTTTCTGAGTTAAACTGCCAGTCGGGTGTTGAAATGATTCATGTTATGAAATTTTGAAAAGCTTGTAAAATTGTATTTAACTTCGTAGTTTTTATATGTTGTAGAATTTGGGAGTGGGTAAAACATGAAACCCATGCATTCCTATTTTTCATATTCTACGTTTTACGTTTTATTCGTTTTTAATTACCTTGATTTAAGTAAATTAATCGAAATCCCTATTTCAAAGTCCTTTGCAGTAGAAAAGTACCAACAAACCCGTAATTTAAAAAAAAAATCGCATTATTCTGCCATGATGGAATAAAATAAATAAATTTTACCCCAGCTTAAAATTATTTATTTTCCATTACCAATTATAACAAATTATCTAAGAAGCATCTCAATATTGCTTTCTGTCTACTCTAATTTCATTTTCAATATTGTTTGATTGCAGTGACATCGAATAAATAGTGCCGTGGTTTTCAAGATTCCGTACGAACTGTATGCAAGATAGGATGGGATATTGCCCATCTGCGGGTTCCATTCAATTTCCGATCGACTACCCTCTGCAAATCGTCTCCGAGAGGGAATACGAGAGATTATTAAAATTTTATATCGAATGTTATATAGAAAATAATAGCCTCTTTTCTGAGTTAAACTGCCAGTCGGGTGTTGAAATGATTCATGTTATGAAACTTTGAAAAGCTTGTAAAATTGTATTTAACTTCGTAGTTTTTATATGTTGTAGAATTTGGGAGTGGGTAAAACATGAAACCCATGCATTCCTATTTTTCATATTCTACGTTTTACGTTTTATTCGTTTTTAATTACCTTGATTTAAGTAAATTAATCGAAATCCCTATTTCAAAGTCCTTTGCAGTAGAAAAGTACCAACAAACCCGTAATTTAAAAAAAAAATCGCATTATTCTGCCATGATGGAATCTTCTCTCGGATAGCGCACAACGCGACGCGGTGGGAGCGGAATGGGATAGGGTGGAACGGCAAATTTACCTCAACAGAGGGGGTGAAATGGGATATGGGGTGGAACGGGAATCCCATCCTCCGACGAAACTTCCGTATGAATAAAAATGTGTCAAAACCTTGCCGCGGACCCCCTGACGTAATTCAGGGACCCCCAATTAAATTTTTATTTTCCACGGACCCCCTGGATGATCCTGGGGACCCCTGGGGGTAAAATTATCAGATAATTATTTAAAATGTAGAAATTTGTGAAACCAAAGTTTCCGATCGCAATTTGAAAAAAAAAATGAAACTTTAAGATTTATTTATTTATTATTTTTACATGAAATGACCAAAAATGTTAGTTGTAGATAACGTTTGTAAAACATTTACCTAATAAAAAATGTGTGTGGTTTTCTTTTTTATCAGTAATTTGAGTTAGAAAAAGGGTGAGCCATTTTTAAAACTTTTTATGTTTGATCTATCAATGTTCCAACATTTCTCCTTACCTCTGCGGTTAAGGGCCTTTAACCAGCCAGCGGCTGAGAATACGATCGTACAGCGTGGTTCGAATGAGAAAGATTAATTATTCTCCGTACCAGCTTTTTAAAATTATAACTCAATATCGATTTTATTTCATTCAAAATTTGCTTTAATTTATACCTACACTCAAAAATGCTGAAAGGCGTGACGATAAAACTATTAAAATTATGTACTTTTTGTAATTATTTTTTTATCATAAGTATTTATAATTTTTCAATAATGTATAAGCAAAATAAGAATGTAAAAAAATCAATCTTAAAAAAATAATCTAAAAGTATTTTCGTCAAAAAACACGTGTGCGGATCTTTTTTTTAAATGATTTTATTCGAACTAAAATTAAAATTCTGAATATAGCTTTCCCAGATAATTTATTGATTTATTTTACTGCATGATTGTATAATTTGAAATGTGTGTTGTATAATACAAAATTTTGTTTGAAAATTTAACAAATCTGCCAACGACCTACCGTATAACCTTATTATGCTAAACATAAACACATTTTCTCATAATGTAAAACATAACTTTATCAGATAAAAGAACAATCTTTCGAAATCGATTTATACTTTTTTGTGGAAAACAGTCAATACGGCTTAAATTTTATTTAAAAATGATACATTTCCGGTCTTGTCTGGTTATTCCCTCTTAAGTGGCCTGATAGCTAGCCTGTTCGTAAAATAGCTAGATGTTTAAATTATCGTTATTTACACCCTTTGTAAAATAAAAATAGTAAAGAAGTGCATTTCATTATATTAAATATCCGGTCATATTGCCGCGACGATGTGTTTATTCATACCATCAATGTCTTTTCAAGTTCCGAGTTCTTTCACCTTTTCTTACCTTTGGTTGATTGCCTTGAGACTTGTACATAATACGAAGTCAACTCCGGCGGAACATCTGCAAAACATAAATCAAGCGTATCAGCTCTGAATTTCCAACGGTAGGGTATCCGTATAGAATTACCATTATTTGCTCTCATTGAGTGTCTGTGACGGTACAACCACGAGGAGATGTATTCAGATACAATTTTTGATGCAGATCGGATTGCTGAGGAATAATGAGACGCGTAATGCGATTTGCGATGGAGAATTTGTAGAACGTAAGACTTGTCGTCTAACAGTTTCCTTCCATTTTGATATAATAAAAGTAATACAGCACGAACCACATGTCCACATTTCCATATTATATGTATTCTGTAAATAATACACATTTTAAATAAGGTATCCGTAATTTCTTAACATTTTCATAGTAAATTATTCAAAAATGTTTAAAGTATATGAATTTTAAATGCAGGTTGCACCATGCTGATAATTGATATCCTGGGTGTGTAGAATTCGGTTTTCTGGTTAATTCCGCGCGAGGCCGCCAACACACGCTTTTAATTACTAGGTGCAAAACCAAATGTTGATGCCCCTGTGAAGACTTAGGTACCTACTAGGTTAGTTAAATGTCTCTGTGAAAACGTAGAAATTTTTTGCATAGCAAATAAAAAATACGACCCTACCTAGATGTTTTTCCATGTTTTTTAAAGTGATAACTTCTTTAGCACCGTTGTGATTTGAAACTCAATTAAACGAAAAATAGCGACACTAAAAAGAGACAAACACATACATCTGTAGGATCTTGCGAGAGAATGAGATAGTATAATCGGTCTCCTCTTTGTGCGGTGCTCCCCACTCTTGTCTACTTTAGTTTTCTGAAGGTTTCACGTGTGTGAATTGCACACTCTGATTTTTTCTATAACTCTTAATGACTTCTTTAGGGTGTTGAAATGCCACTTTGTTGAGTTGTTATTGAACCTCTTGAAATGGCTTTAGCCGTGTTTGGTGACCACATCCGAATAGCCAGGTACTTCCCCACCTTCCTCTTACCATCCTCTTCCCTTCCACACTACCTTCAGCCTCGCAACGTACCCCAATTGGGGATGCCATAGCTCGCCCCAGACGGGAGCAGTTGAGACTCTTATGCGGTAGTGAACGTTATAGTAGATAAGAGTGGGGCCGCAAAAAGGGGACCGATTATTATTATTTCATTCTCTCACAGGCTAAATCCTATAGATGTACGAATGTGTTTTTCTCTTTTTAGCGTCGCTTTTTCGTTCCATCGAGTTTCAGATCACAGCGGTGCTAAAGAAGTTTTTACTTCAATAAAAATGACAAAAAGCAAGAGATCGTACGTGAGTCACCGTTCCAGTATCTTTTGTCTTTTTCATCTTCAGACAAGACGCGTGAGGAGGGAGAGTTTACTAGCCGTTACATAATTTATAACTCAAAAACTGCTGGACCGATTTTTATGATCTTTGATTTTTTGGATTTGTCTCCGCCCCAAACAGAAGAATAATTAATTCTTTTCCTCATTCATTTTTATTGAACGAATTCTCATTTTTTTGAAGAGCTGCAGCAATATTTTGATATCTAAGTATAATATTGAATAGTGAGTGAATTCCAAAAATTCAAAAACGTCAGATGTCAATGCGCTGATTGATTTTCTTTTGTTCTTAAACATATACCTAGTGCTGCCCCTTTTCTTACACACTAAATGTCAACACTCATACACTTACACATAAAGAAAACAAAAAATTTAACAAAACAAAAAACGACTTCGAAAAATGCACTAAAAAGTAAAAAAATAATTTCGAACGATTGTTACTTTTGGAGTCGATGTCAGCCAAGGTAACTACATAAATTGGTAGTTATATGTGAGATGTGGAGATCTTGGCTGACACCGACTCCAAAAATAACAATCATTCGAAATTATTTTTTTACTTTTTAGTGCATATTTTGAAGTCGTTTTTTGTTTTGTTAAATTTTTGTTTATTTTTTAATTTTTAGCGACTACCGTGCGTAAAGAAGTTTTACTTCAAAAAAGAATCATCGAAATCTGTTGGCGTAATATTGAGTTATTCGTCCATTTGTCGCGCACGTACTTATTGCAAATTTAAGACATATATTGTTTTCTCATGAATCCCATTGTTAGAACTGGACCAAATTAAAATGGAATCACACAGGAAGCATCAGCTTTCTAATAAAAAAAGAATCATCAATATCGGTTCACCCAATCGAAAGTTCTGAGGTAACAAACATAAAAAAAAAGTCGAATTGATAACCTCCTCCTTTTCGAAGTCGTTTAAAAATGAAACGCAATTCCCATAAGTAAGTGGAAAAGTATGAAAATCGCCAAAATATAAATCCGCACACAACGCCATCTCTGATACTGACAAAAAAAAAACACGCACAGTCGCGCATCGATAATTGCTTCGTTGTGTAATTATTAACTTAATCAACAAATTGAATTTAATTCAGCTAATAAGTTAACACAACAGTTATTGATTCTGAGGCGCTACGAAGTTCTCCGTGTCAGCTAGTACAGAATAAATAAATAAATACCTATGGCGTATATTTCTTGCACTAACTACTACTAATCACTGCAAAGATCATTTTATTTATCCTCTCGTATTGACTTATTTATTATGTATAAACGATTCGCAGCTCAATTATTCCCTGAGCTTGTTTCGCTCCCACTATTCGTTTTGTGTAAATCGGCAATAACTTGTAAGACACGACTGAGAATAAGACAATCTACTTCATTTTCCACACATAATATTGACGGTAATGACTCCGCGGTGGAAATACTCGTATTCCGCTTCAATGGCTCTATTTGTATAAACGTGAGAACGCTTTCTGTTGGCGTATCAAAAGACACGATTTCTGAAATGGAAATATTTAACTTAATAATGCCTTCAGATTCCCTCAGCGCACACAATTCCCGAAATAAATAATGCAAATACATTTTAAATCTGATATTTGTTATGCTTTTAAAATTCATGGGCCGGTTATCTTGGTATCATTCCCCAATACATTTTGAAAAGATTCAGGTCTTAAACATTTCAGTCATAATAATATAACGTCGGACAATTTCAGAGATTTTATTTCATCTCGAATCTTTTTATCTCTTAAGAGAAAACCGGGCGGCGTTTTGTCCATACAAACGCATTCCCCAATGTCCTCTCTGGATTTTGACACTATTGCAATTTTTTTTTAATATAATATTTTTTTTTTTTTTTTTTTTTTTTTCATTTATTTATTACAAAAGATACATTATTTATACAGCAAAAATAACATATAAAATATAATATTTATATTTCAAAATAATCTTTTTTTGATACAAATAAACTATATAATAAATTTTCACTGATTTTTTTATTTTTTATTTTGTATGATATTTCTCTTCTATAGAAGCAGACGCTTGTGATTAGAAGAGGGACGAGTATCGGGATGAAAAAATATTAAAAATATATTTACAAAATATATTTTGAATCTTTTGATTTAATTGTGGTAGATACTTAAAAAAAACAAATTTACAAGTTATATAATTTATGATGATAAATTTTATCAATTTGTTATTTTTACTTTAAATTGCTCTTTAATTGCTTTTAGTAGGCATTTATCGTCTTCGATTGTTCTTATTTTTTCAGGTAGGCTATTGAAGTATTTTTTTCCTAGATATGTGTAATGATGTTGTGCAAATGAGGTGTTACATTTTTGTGTTGGAAATATATGCTTTTGACGAGTACGACTTTCAGTTAAAAAGCTATGATTTTGTTTTTCTTTTATTATTTGGATTATTATATTTTTTCGAACTAGATCATTAAATTTTAATACTTTAAATTCTTCAAAAATAAGGTGAGTTGGATAATCTCTTCGTTTTTTCAAGATAATTTTTATAATTAGACGTTGCACAATTTCAACAGGGAGTAGATTTGTTTTGTATGCAGCTCCCCAGCTTACTACAGAGTATTGGAGATTTGACTGTACTATAGCATGGTAGACTGATGATAGATTTTCTAATGAGAGAAAGTTTCGGATTTTTAAAAATATGTAAATTAATTTCCTTATTTTGTTAACGGTAAGGTTGATTTGATCTTTCCAGTTCAGGTTTTTGTCTATTGTTATTCCTAAGTATTTGATTTTATTCAAAATTTTTAATGTGGAACAGTTTATTTTACAGTTATTTTTTTTGTGATCTTTAGAATTATCATGTATAATTATATCAAAATTTACCGGAACGTCCTTTGATTTTATTGCAAATGGTATAACGTGAGTTTTTTCACTATTAAGAGATAGTAGATTTATATCAAACCAGTGTTTAAGTATGTTTATGTCTTCTGTTGCTTTTTGTTTTACAACTTGCCATGTGATTCCACTTTCAATAAGTACTGTATCGTCGGCATAAGAGGTTATACTACCATGAAGTGGCTGTGAGAATATACCGTTTACATATAAGATGAATAATATAGGACCTAGCACAGTACCTTGTGGAATTCCATATTCAGATGTCTCTTCGTCGCTATAAATGTTATTTATTTTGACACATTGAGGGCGATTTTTTAGGTAGCTTTTTATCCAATTTGCTACGTTTTCATTAATGTTCAAATTATCTAATTTTTTCATAAGTTTTTTATGGGATATGCTGTCAAACGCTTTTCTCAGATCTATAAAAATACCTATACATTTATTGCTCATATCAAGGTTTTTATATATGCGTGATGTGACATTTGCAATCGCGTCTTGTGTGCTGCGCGCTTTTCGGAATCCGTATTGATTGTCGTGAAGTATTTTGTTATTTTCAATAAATTCCATTAGTTGAGTTTTTACGATTTTTTCAAATATTTTTCCAATATTTGAAATGAGGGAAATTGGTCGATAGTTAGTTACATTTTGTGCGTTTCCACTTTTGAATATAGGTGAGATAATTGTCCTCTTATAATTAGACGGAAATATTCCATTTTTTAAACTTAAATTAATTAGGTGAGTTAATGGTTTTATCACGTGGCTTTTAATAGATTTTAACATATTTGCAGTTATGTTGTCAAAACCCGGTGACGACCCTCCTTTCATATTTTCAATAATGTTTAGAATATCTACTTCCTTGATCATTTTAAAATGGGACAGTGAGTTTACACTGTGTATATCTTCAATAATTTGTTGAGTTGTCGCTCCCTTTGTTACATTAATTTTTTTAGCGAGGTTTTGTCCAACTTTCGCGAAGAAGGAGTTGAATATATCCGCGCATTTTTTAGGGTTTTCCTCTGCATTTATTTTTACGTCATTTTCGTCTACAATTACCTTGATTGAATGTTTTTGTTTATTGTTATCTATTGCACAGTTAATTGCTTGCCAGATTATTTTTGGATTGTTTTCAGAACTTATTATTTTATGTTTGTAATATACATATCAACGATGGCGTATCGATACGTTTTGCTAAGTCACTTCTTAAAGGAGTTAGGACCCTTTAAAAATTGTTAAAATCTACTAACAATGAACGCCATTATCAGACTTTCAGTAAGCAAACTATTTTTAAGAAAGAAAACGTACAGACACAGAGGTTTTTTCTTTTTATACAGTAAGTAAAAAAAAATATAAAAAAATCGGTCCAGTTTTGGAGAAGAAAAATGGGAAATAAAAAAGCCCGATTTTGATGATTTTATTTAGATATTATCAAACTGAGGTGCAGTGATCTTATAATACGCTCATTATTCAGGGAGGTAAGAGTGACAGTGACAGCAACAGTTTGGTAAAATATCCATTGCTTAAATTTCTCGGCGACCTCTTAACATTATTTTTGAACTCGGCATATAGCCCATTCCATATACAGGGTATTAAGGGACGTACTTGATTCCTGACTTTATTTGAAGTAGAAAATGAAATTTTGGTCTCCGGTGACTTCTTTGATGCTTTTTTCATAAATTATAAAATTATTTCTTCAAAATCAAAAAAAAAACTTTCACATGTCTTCTAGTATCCGACCAACCCCTCACTCCGCATCCAACTGTCCAACACCTACCATTTATTTATGTTTTTGTAAAATTACTCCAAATAATGTCAGGAATCACTGGTTAAAGTAAGTCAAATACGCCCCTTAACATCCTGTATAAATGTGTTTTACCGATGTACATACAATTTTCTCCTGTAATTCAATAATATTTCACAAATTGTTGCAAATCTTATTAAAGCACGTAATAAAATAATTTTCTATTGAATGTACGTATTCCTTCAATCCGATAATAGAAAGTTTGGTTATCGAACACCTGCAGCTGCCTAGTGTCAAATGCACTTATTCTAGAATTAATCACATTTCCTGGTTTTAATAGTTTGTCAGATATCGAATTTATGAACGCCAGCAGCTTGAACTACTGGATTACGTATGTGTTCGTATTTCCCGAGACATATCGGATGCTAAGTAGTATAAGATATCAGATAACAATGTACAGAGGAATTTGTATTCCATGTTACACGGAATAGATGTGAACAAGGCGCTTGTACCTGTGTTATTTAAAGTGGATTTAAACTATGTAAGGAGACTGTTAAAGTAATGTTCAATCCGTTACTTATTTCACGAAGATCTGAAAAACGATATGCACAGATGGATTCTGAGTAAACCTTTGATAAAATTTAAATATTTACATGGTTTGATACTCTCAGTAAAATAAATGGTCGTGATCGTTTTCGCGAAACCTTTTGAATGATCAAACGAGCGTCGACCCTTTTGGGATGACTTTTAAATATTCAACATTGCTAATTGCGTAATGTGTTTTTCGGCAAATTTAACTCTAAATATCAAAACGTTAAAAGACGTGACTGAAAGCTTTTAACGATTCAAACGGCCCCACTCTGTAATAACCTCGGGAGGTTCTAAATTCACAAAGTGTCCCTCTTTTACCTTGAACGTTTGTTTTGAAGACCCCGTGGTAGCGATTCCGTTAAATTTGTTATGCAGAAAAGTAAATATTTTTTGTCGAATGTCACATTAAAATGAGTATTTGCCAAATGTAAATACAATTATTACAATTGTGAAAAAATGTTTTTGAGTTTATTTAATTTTTAATTCTTAAATTTATTTTGGCAAAATCGTGTCCCAGGCTGGTTGGTAGGTAAGGTAGGTTACAGGTTATTGCACCACGCTGCTTACTTAGGGTAAAGAATATCAACGTTTCACTAAATACTTTCGGAGGAGTTACGGGTGCAGGATAATTAAAAATAATTAAAAGGGAAGTTTTATCTTCGCACTTATTTCCGGGGGGGGGGGGGGGGGTCACCACGCACAAAAGGAAGTTGATGTACGTCAGATCCTCCTAAATCTGAATATATTAAACTTTTTACCGAGACGGACGACTTTGTGAAAAAGTTTACGATTGTCTTTTTCAAAGGGGTTCTTTTTTACTTATTCATCCTTTGACAAATCTTCCCATTCTTTTGGAATTAAAGAGGGGATTTTAGTTCATAAGAAGAGGTGGAGTGGTATTGAGCAACTAATTAATTATTTTAAAGAATTCTTATAATTATAAAAAAACCACCCTAATGAAAATATCGTACATAACTTGTGTTCATTCTTTTCTAGTATACATTTTTTTGTTCAATTTGATTATAATCATTGATCATATTTTCACACATTTGCTCTAAAAAAAATTTTTTTCCACCTTGTTCTCGCATATATGTACCTACCTTCAAAACCAAACTTCGAAAGTTAAACATTACATAATATGGATGATTATATTAATAATTATATTTTATTGGAATAACTCGCTATAATAACTTAGTACTCACTATATACAACTTAGTATAGTAGATATATTTAAACTTAGTATATGTATATTTAATCTACAAAAAAAAATTTTTTTTTTTTTTTTACAGAATACATTTTTGGCATTTATCACCATATGGTTTTTTAGAACAGGCAATCTGCCTAGCTAGGAATTAAAAAAGAACAAGACATAATAACACTTGTACACATTTTAAAATCTACAGTTATTTGAAATATTATTATTATGTAATTTTGCTGTATAAATGTAACTAATGTAATAAAAAAAAATAAAAATAATAAACTTTTGAATGTAATGTAATATATCATTGGAGAAGAAGATAATTCTAATACATCTAAAATCTTAACGATACACGAAACAGAAAAATACGCAGAAAAATTTCCAAGATAATTAACCCAGGCTTTCTGTCTAAATTTTTATATTTGAACATGACTAGTGACAGACATGATATATTTTTAATACCAATTATTATCGGTACTTTTCAAATACATAGATATATATGAATTTCGATTTGGTTTTCGTGAATGAATGTATGCAAATCTTGGACGTGGAAATTAACCCACTTCCAAACATCCGATCGAACTGAAAATGAGCAGGTAGACTCGTTGACGATAACAATGCATTACATCAATATTTTTTACACATGCGCCCACACACGCATTTTTGAAATTGGATTGTACATGAAAAAATTTACAGTTAATATACGAAATTAATATCGGTACCATCCAATTAGGATTTGACTTAGGTATTAGCGGTATTCACTTTCAGTCCCTGGAAAATTCAATACCCAGTCAAATAAATAAAAATAAATTAAAAACATTTTATAAGTTTACAGAAGTTAAGAGCCAGTCCCTGGGGAGTGTCCCCAGTCAAACCATAATATATTCTTTGTAATTGACCCTAGAGATGGCGCAAACAGGTCTAAAATGGAAATTAGGTGTATCATAATAAAAAAACTTTGATTTTTACGGGTTGATTTTTTTTATGCTCTTACAAAGCCCCCAAGAAGGAGTAGCTGTATCCGAAACTAGATTTATACTCGAAAAAATAAGCACCATGTTCAAGGATGCAGAATCATTCATTACCTACCAGTGTCATTAAATAATGCTTCGTAGCATAAAATCACGTTTTGAGAATTCTTCAGTTTTCCCCATGTTTTTATTTCTCTTTACGCCGCGCTGTAAAACTGTCTAGTAGTGTTTTAAGCAAGCGCATCTACAGAATGACAATGGCCGTATAATATTTTATTAACGATGAGCGTCTGCCGCAAACGGTAGGTTGCTTTCCCGTGAAGTATATAGCCTTCATATTTCCAGAGAAACGGGCGTCGGCGTCGAGATGCTTCTTACGCTATTAACATTGAGAGCCTCCTCGCGGCGTCTTTCAGAAATTTACTTAAACACTGTCTCGGAAGGTTGTCGCTTTCTTTTCCCGGCAAATTTATGAGGAATTAAAGCGTAATTAAGAGTGACTTTGATGGACAAATTTTACTCCCCTACCTCAAATTTAAGGCAACTCATTTATAAGGAGAAGCTTTTTGGGAGAGAGGACTTTCTAAATTGATATGTTTTTCACAATACTGAATTGGAATCTAATTATTTTTGTTTGAGATGCTTTATTGTTTGAGAGAAATATTTCCTAATATTTCTTACTAATCTGACATTTTCAGAAGATTCGTTTGGTAATCTATTTATATTATGAACCTACAACCTCTAGTACTTATTATAAGTACCAGTTTTAGGTACCTAGTTTCGCCTTAGGTGATTATATTGATTATTTCAAAATAAGAGGGGAGTTTTTTACAATTTTGATGAAAGAAAAAAGTTTGGAATGGAAATTCTCTTAATTTGCTGCCAAACATGAATTTTTGACAGCCATACTCTGCATACTACGTACCTCTCTCATATAATGTAACCATTTATTTATGTATTTTTGTTTTAAGGAGTTTGAATTTCTTGTATCATAAATACTATAATATTTGTTAGTAATTTTACATTATTTGTGTTCCGTAGTAAAATAGCAGGTACGACAGTAATAAATGCTGCCATATTTTAACCCTTCAGGCTAATTTATTTGTTGGCTTTTCGGAACAACTCGTATAGGTTTCATGGAAATCGATGCGTCTCCTTTACTATCATAGTTAGAAATATGATCTAAACGGTGACAGAAAAAAAACACGCTTTATATTGAAATCTAGAAATTATTCCAAAAAATTAAAATGTAGGTACACCTTTATGAAATCAAAATGTCCGATCGCAATTTAAAATTTTTTAATGAAACTTTGGGAATTTTCTATGAATTATTTTTACATGAAACTATAAAAAAGTGAGTTTTACGGTAACGTTTATAATACCTTTGTCTAATAAAATATGTTTTTTTTTTCGTTAACAGTAATTTTACTTAAAAAAGTGAGGTGAGCCTTTTTTAAAACTTTTTTGTGTTGGCATTGAAAAAATATATATTTAAATAATTATATGTATATTTATTATTAAATTTGAAGGTGTATTTCATCAATTTTTAAAAATAGTTTTTAGTTTTCGGATGCGTTACAGCATTCATTTATTTGGATTTTGTTGCAAAGCGAAAATATTTTGACCTTCGACAAAATAGGTTCAAGGGTATATTTGATGCCGAACATTCATTTCTTGTATCATAAATACTATAATAGTTGTTTATTATTATTGTGTAATTTATTTAGATATAAAATTTGACATCTTATATCTAATGTTTTCTTTTCTATGACTACTACAATAATATTTACTACCTACCGACTAAAATTTGGACTTTACAACATTAAGACATAATCCACGAAAAACTGCGAGACTTTTAGCCTCCTTAACATTTACAGGGAGTTCATTGAACATTTTAAAACCTTTATGATAAATATTATTTTGTTATTCCATCAGCACTCTTGTTATATACGCTACTTGCCACTTATTTAACATAGATTAACCTAACGCAAAATATACCGAACTAGCTGGTTCCCGGCATGCGTTGCAACGCCATATTCAAAGAAATATTTTTTTTCTCCCTGCATCTCCTTTCCTGTGCATCCCCGTTCCATTCCCGCATCCCCTTCCCCGCTCACCCACTCCCTTCTCCCGCTCCCTCGTCACGCAACCTCCCTCCTCGCTATCCATATATTCAGTCCCAGTACATTCAGCTTTCAAACATCTCGCGTGCCATCGATTACAATTTTTTTATTCATATTTTCATTTTTCGTATATTACAAATATTCATTTTTGTATATTATAAGAACAATCAATCAGATTTGGTACCTAACATAGGTACCCATTTAAAAAATTTATAATTTAATAAATCCATGGACAATTCTTTTAATACAAATTTAAAAAAAACAGCTGCCTGCTAAATTCAATTTCACCAAACGCTCGGACTGTCAAACGTGCGAAGTTAAAATAGTCGTTAAGTTTTCTGAAATTATCGAATTTTCTGCGCAATTTTCTTAATTTTTCTTTCCGTAAGAACCCTCTACAAAGTATTAGAAAATTATGAATGAAATAGGTAAAGTCGTTCTGAAGTTATGGCGTGACCAAGGGAAACAGGGATTCATTTTTATATATATAACCTGCCTGATCAGTCCTGATCAGTGTACAGAAAAGAGGCTTGTGTTTAGATTCGATGATTCCAGAATTATGCAGTGCGCAGTTTGGTTTATTTGCTTTTCGCGAACACTTAATTGCCGGCATTGTAGAATAATAAGTGGGCACTTTCCTCGGCCAGGCATGAAAAGAATTCCTGGTTTATGTACCTCCACTGACTGGGCTTGTGGCTTGTATCGCGGACAGCGCCACGATAACATGACCGCTGCGGCGGAATAAATCTTTCAGGAAAACGCCTAGAATAGTTGTTTGGGCAATAAACTGACAGTGGTGTTAGGCATATTGCATTCTCGGAGATAAGGCGCAAAGCTCGGATGGCTATCTGAAAGTTCTATTTCTGAATTGATTTATCGAAATACTTTATTTACCTGCATAATAAATTTCGAAAAGTAATCTAACTAAGTAGACTTGCACAATGTAATAAGAATTAAGGTAAATTCATCTGTGATCTTTAGAATGTAATATTCTGTTGTGTGGTATAGGCAAACACGGTAAATCCGTAATAAGTTTTTCAATTCATTACAAATTAACTTATTTTTCCTTTGATTTTACTAAAACATAACTCTACTAGCTGGTCCCCGGCCATGCGTTGCTATGGGTTCCATGCCAACTCAGAATGAAACCAACTCAGAACTACCTCAGAAAGGTCATTAAAATTACTTTTTTTTTTTTATCATCACTCTTAATGACCTTTCTGAGGTGGTTCTGAATTGGTTTAGTTCTGAATTGGCCGGTCACCATTGCTATGCCATTCAAAGAAATAAACTGATTCTACCTGCATGTCCTTTCTCGTGTGTCCCCATTACACCTTCCGCGCCTTCCCCCTCCCTCGTCTCTTCCCTCTCCGTTAACCCCAACTCCCCCGTTCCCCTTCCTCCTGCCTTTCCTCCCTGCCGCTAAAATATATGAAATACACACATTTTCATTTATACAAATTTCAAAACGCCAGGGCTTAACATTATATATAGCCTATATGTTATTCTGATATACGAGCTATATATTATTGTAAACTTTCATCAAAATCCATTCTGTAGTTTTTGTGTGAAAGAGTAACAAACACGCATACATCCATACAAATTTTTGCGTTTATAATATTAGTAAGAAATGCTTATAATATGCTTGATAAATGATCCACCAAATCAACAATCACCAAATAAGCAATATTAATAAATAATAAATATTCTTAATAATTAGCCGCGCATATTTTTTCAGAAATATTTCCGCTTTTCAAAAAATCCAAATAAATATTTCTGAAATTGCTTTCGGAAAATTTGGTTACACACATGTTGTGTATATTTTAGTTTTGCTGTGGTTTAATTTTAGATTTGAAAAAAAAAGTATTTTCTCTTTCTAAAAGCGTTAAGATCATATTTATCATCATGACAGGAAGGGAGACAACGATTTCCTTGATACCTAGTTTAGATAATGAAAATATTATATTAATTAATAAAATTAACTGACTTATCGTGTAGAATACTGTAGAAGAACTAAGAGCGATCTTGCACTTTTATTCAAATCAGTTGATGGATCGCTTGACCCACCTGACTTAACAAAACTAATAACATTCCGAGTACCAAATCGTGACACGAGACTTCCAGAGCTGTTCTTCTTTTATCCGTTTAAAACTAACTATTTCAAACTCCCCAATCCAAAGACTACATTGGCTTGGAAATAAATTCAGTTCCGCTGATATTTTCAATTATTCCTTACCTAAATTTATAACAGAAATTTCTAAAATTCTGATGTCAATTTTATTATTATTATTCTATTTTTGTTTTAATTCTGCTTTCTTTCTATGAATGTAATGGAAGAGAAATAATACTATAAAATAATTGGTATTTTATTGTTTCTATTTCTATTAGTTATTACTTATTACGATTGATGTAAATGCTCCAAGGGCGTAAATCTTAATACATATATAAAACAAAGTCGGGTCAGTTACACTATTTTTAACTCGAGAACGGCTGGGCCGATTTTGATGATCTTTGGTTTGTTTGATTTGGTTTTTAAATCAAAATAATTAACGAAAAAAACAGTTAAAAGGAAATTCTTTTCTCTTTACATTTTGTATGTATAACATTGAACTATGCGTGAATTCCAAAAATTCAAAAACGTCAAATGTCAATGCGCTAATTGTTTTGCATTTGTTCCTAATCAAAAACAAAATACCGACAGTTGCGTATCGATAATTGCTTCATTGTGTAATTTTTGACTTAATAAAAAAACTGAATTTAATTCAACGGTTGTTGATTCTGAGGCGGTACGAAGTTCGTCGGGTCAGCGAGTAAAAAATAAATTAACTGTTCCCAAAAGCGAACAAATAAGCCTGATGAGTTAGAAACGATTTACTGGATGAAATATCCTGTTTAACTTATTATATTCTGATCTAAAGCCATTTTTCTTATTTTAAAATGTTTTACATAAATACGGTACCATTGGCTTTTTTCCTTTCCTTGTTGAGTTGGCTTGTTCGGTTCGGTGTCCTGAGCCCTTGACACTTTCTAGTTTAAGCCTAACACCACTAGATGGCATCTCAGATAGTTGACCCTACCCCTGCAGCCCACCCCCTTACCTCTTCCTCACCCCTTCTCCCGCCCTCGCCCTTCCATATCTGGGCGGATTTAGGACCGAAGCGTGAGCGTGCATTCAATTACTAGGCATAAAGTACAGACGTCCTCCCCGCCCACTGCCTGCCCTCAACTGTGGGTACAGGGCTGAATTAATAATAACCCATGAATAACAACACACACCTAGAGTAATGTATCTGACTGTTATATTTATATTATTAAAATAACGTTATAAAATAAAAAGAATACATGTAAAATAATGATATTGGCAATATCTTAATATATACATATAACAAAGTCGGGTTAGTTACGCCATTTATAACTCGAGAACGGCTGGACCGATTTTTATGTTCTGTAATTTTTTGGATTTGTCTTCGCACCGAATAGGAGAATAGCTATTAAACATCGGAAAAAATCACGAAACAGGTAGTTATGAAGAAAATTCTTTTCCTCATACATTGTGTATGGAACGGATTCTCATTTTTTGAAAGAGCTCTAGAAATATTGTGACTATTTAGTGAATTCCAAAATTTCAAAAACGTCAAATGTCAATGCGCTGATTGTTTTGCTTATGTTATTAAACATATAATGCTGCCCCTCTTTCTTACACAGAAATATAAAAAATCGGAAATGGGACAAACGGTGAACGTATGTCTGCACCCCTCCAAATGATAAATCTCCCTCACACGTCATCTCTGATACTGACAAAATCAAAACACGGACAGCTTAGCATCGATAATTGCTTCATTGTGTAATTTTTAACTTAACGAATAAACTTAATTTAATTCAGTTATAAGTTCACACAACAGCAGTTCATTTCGAGGCTGTACGAAGTCTTTCCGGGTCAGCTAGTTAGTAATATTTAAAAAAAAATCGGATTAAGTGAAACATTTGTTGTTTAAGCGATTGCGAAGATTGAGCAACATCTTTAGTTCGGGTCCTTTGATTGTTTTTATTTTGCAATTAATTATCCCCTAAAGCCCTTTTCCTGAGTGGAATTAATTTCACTTAGAAATGTTCTGACTTTTCTGTAAAATTATTGAGATTCGTATTGTTGACTTCTTCCTTTCATTCGCCCCAATTATGCACCATTTTGGATGCTCTTCGATCAGTTGAGACTTTCGTGTTGTCTTAATTGATATTAACATTTTTCAATAAGTGTACAATTTCATGCAATATTATTATTTCCTAATGTAAGCTAGTGCTTGTGCTTAAGAAAGGAGTACCTACTAATAGATACTCGTTAATTGTAATGAAAACAAATACAAAATAGGAATTAAAAATGAAAATCATCACCGAAGAAAAAATATATAGAGCCAACAATTTTAAAAATTACAAAAGTAGGTATGTGAATAATTATTTGTTTTATTTTATTTATTTATTTTTGTTAAACCTTTAAATTTTTAAATAGTTCGATCAACGGTGATATATAAGAAATATAACGAGTTATTAATTATGTACACGGCGTTCTCACCTCAAATATTATGGTCAAGAATTGCCTAAACTTATATTGAAAACATGCACTAGATAGAAGGCGTTGTTGCCTTCCTGCAGTAGTATAGGCCTTGTCTATTTTTTTCATAACTGCCTTTAAGTATATTTTTTTCTTATTTCAATTTATTATTTCACTAGCACACCCTGCCACACGTTTCTCTGGCTAACGAAACACAACGCCATTACACAATCTTTATAAAATTTGGTGTGGCCCGCTTGCCAGCTGCCAGTTGCCCGCTGCCCGCTGCCTGAATTGAATATTTGAATTTCTCGGCTTTTCTCTACTATAATAAGCATGTTTTATACATAAAAACCTTCCTCTTGAATCACCTATCTATTGATGAAAACCGCATAAAAATCCGTTCCGTAGTTTAAAAGATCTAAGCGCATATACGTTTTAAGCGACTCCATTTTATACTTTGTAATGATTCTTTATACAATTTATTTAATATAATTACTTTAAAATATGTAAAGTTATAGTACCAAGTAAATAATAATACATGACAAGAAAAACTAGCATTACTCGGTTGGTTGTTCCTCTGAATTCCGCCCTGCGCTGTTGAAGGAATGTGGGCAATGCAAATAAAATTCAGTAGGGGGTTGGCGGGGCGCAGGCTTTTTAGTAATGCGTCATTGGTAGGAGAGGTTTGCTAAAGAGGCACCAGATTGTATCGCCCGTACCCTGGCTCCCGGGTCTCGGGTCTCGGGTCCTGTGCAAACATTAATTTATTGTCATTATTTATGCCGCTGTAACAATTTAAAACACGCCAACACAAAAATGTAATATGCGAAATCCGTGTTTGACTTATCTTGTGATCATTCCCTTGTCAGCATTATCATTGTATTGTAAGGTGAGATTGTACGTATACGCACATGGTCACAGAGTACCTACAGCAGAGTTCAGTGTAATAACTCTTGTTTTTGAGAGGAGTAACAATCTGAGTAAGATAAAACATATTTTTTGAAATATTACTTCGCATACACCACATGATTTTAAAACCAAAATTTCTGCCCTCCCCTGAAGAAGGTACAATTATATCTGACACTGTTTGAATTAAAAATAATGAAATTTACATAGCTGGGAATAAAAATATTATTATTACGTTACATAATATTAATGCATTAAGACTAATATAATTTATTAAGACTTGTTTTGTGTAAAAGCCCTTAGGGCGTAAATAAATAAATAAATAAGTTGCTGTGTTGTTAAAAGTTTGTTCGTGTGACATTTTAAAAGTTTTTCATTGCTAATAATTATCGTTATAATATTAATTTCCTGTTATTGACTGAGCTTAGTAAAGCTCTGTTTTAAGTCACACCGTTTGGCATGTCTAAATACCTACGTTTTGAAATTTGTAAAAAATGTCTAAGAAAATTTGTCACAAATCTCCAATTTAAATATATGCAATAATAAAGAAATGTGAAGGGCGAACAAATATTATAGACCAGTGACTCCTGACCGAGAGTTAAAGCAGAATGATCGTTAGTTTTTGATGCAACGCGAGGCAAGTTGCTTGAGGAAAGGTTTGCATCCCATTGGTGCCTGGGGGACCAATCGGGTAGCCAGAAGGTGCAGATCAGTGTCCTTTGTTCGTCCTCCACACCTGTATTGCACTACAAGCTGTCAAATTAAATACTTACCTATATTATGATATTTATCTATCTACTTGAAGAAAGTTTAAAAAAGAATTGTAATGGAAACTACGACTTTTCTTTGGAAATTGTGTAATTCTTTAAGTGAAATAAAATAAAGTTACAAAAAATATTTATGATTTATAATTAAGTAGATAGGAATTTAAGGACCTACTTACTTAAATTTAATAATTTAATAATTAATTTCTGCAAGTTTTTCAGTTTTTTTTTCGGCTATCTATTGACTTGATTTACTTGGATAGGTATCTACATATACATAGAATTAAATTAAACCTTTCCACATCCCCGTTTGTGATTTGTATGTTTGGTTAAAATAAAAAATAAATAAAATCTTTCCACAAAAATGATTTTTTAACTACCTGTGTGTGTTGTTTGTTTTTAGATAATATAACTAAAATCTCCCCACAAAACGTGATCTGTTTGTGCTTTCCGTGCCTATTTGGATATATAGCAAACTAAAATCTTTGCACTGCGATGATTTGTAAAGTCCCCGTTTGAGCTTTATGTATTTACGATGTGGTTTTTATTATTTTCAGGAAGCTTTAGAGGCTCGGATCCGCCTACTGGAGCAGCGGCTGGAGGCGGAAGCTTTAAGCGCTCAGAAGGATCGACTGGCTGTGGCCAGACTCCAGCATCAACTTTCCAAGGTAAGCTTTTCACACAAATCTGAATGGCTCAAAGTGTTTTATTGTGAATTGTGTTGAATTTGTGCTCGGCGGCGAGTAGGTCAATGGTTTTCCGTTATTTCCATTTAAAGTTCTAAATTTGCGGCTTGTCTTTTTTATAATTTATTATAAGTAATGCAAAATTATGTTAAAAATATTGATTTGAGACGGATGAAGATTTTGGTAACAGTCTTCTTTAGTTTTATAAGGATATTTTCTTTGGTCACTCAAATATCTTGACAATAAAAAGAAAACAAATATTTGTCTGAAGAAGTTAAATCTCTCGAACGTTGAGCTTTAACCAGTTCAGGTATTTTGCGATTATGCAAGTTTTTTGTCTTAAGCGATCCACTAGTACAGGAAAAAATCGAAATCGGAATTCACGATCTTTTATGGGAGGAGTTTAAAAATACTTGAGAAAATGCTCTTGGAAAGGTTGGAAAAGATATTTGAGAATTTTTTTTACATGTTGATTTCGTAAAGGCTTGTAAAAAACATTAATTCCTTTTTTATGCATTGTTTATTGTAATAAAACGGAATTTTTAAATTGATTTCACGAAAACAAGCAGCCCGGACGCTAACACGTTGTTTCTCCGCTCCGGCCGGAGGAGTAATGACAGAAGAATGGGGCGGCTGCCAGTCGTTCTTCGGTGGACGGTATAAGGTTCACTTTGATATAACAAATTCGTCGACTGCCGTATTGTCGCCGTGATGTCAAAAATACCAACGCGAAAATGCATATTATATTTTATTTTGTGAGGTTCGGGCGTAAATATAATTTTTTTTCGCGATAACTATATAAGAAACTGAATTTTCCACATTATGCAATAAAACCATATCCGAAAAAGTGTTTGTAAGTAGGAGAGTTTTCAGTTGAAAATGTTTTTTATAGACCTAATACTTTATTTTTTTCTAAGCTTATTAAAAGACTTATTAAAAAAAATGACCGATATTTTTAAGGGCCAAGGTATGTTGTACACGCAGTATTTAATTGAAGCATCTATACTACTTCTAAGCGGTCAAATTTTCAAAACAAAAACATACGATTTTGTATGATTTTGCATTATTTAGTATGGCTTCATCTGAAACGAACTGTCAGATTAATAAAAACTTTTTATTATTTCCGCTTCACAATTAAAGCTCTATAAATGAAACATTTCTGAATGTAGCCGAATATTAAAAACTATTTTTAAAAAGTTATGAAATAAGGTTTCAAATTGTTATATTACAGATAAATATTAACATTTATAAATAACAAAATTTAGAAAGCAAACATAAAAAATTGTGAAAATGACTCACGTGATGTTTTTATGTGAAAACGGTACTAAATTTTACCATTTCATACAAGAATATTTAAAAAATTAACAATGTCTAACGGCGCGTAGGTGATTTGGCGGGTGAAAACTATTTCTACAAAATAAGCATTTTTTATGTACTTCTATGAACAATTTTGAATAGAAATATGAAGCTTTATTCAATATGGGTCTTCTACTTTTCGTTTTAGGGTTGTCACTAGAACAATAACAGAGTTATAACGACTTCTGTGGAACACAGGCGTTAGGGTGGTAACGCGCTTATTGTACTTGACTGCTATTGTTATGTTGTCGTGTAAACACGCTTACGGGTCAGAGTGGTTAATAATAATTACGTAGTATTAAAAGACAAAAATAAAACACGGACAGTTGCGCATCGATAACTGGATTTAATTCAGCTAATAAGTTAACACAGCAGTTACTGATTCTGAGGCGATACGAAGTTCGCCGATTCAGTTAGTATAAATATATTTTTTCAAACCAAATCTCGAGCAAAGCCGGTTAGTAGCTCTAATGATTTTTAAAATCAACAAAAAAATCAGAGTGTGCAAATCACACGCGGTAGACAAAATAAAGCGGGAGACCACGAGGCACCGCACAAAGAGGAGACAGATTATACTATCTCATTCTCTCGCAGGCTAAATCCTAAATTCATGGATATTTTTTTGTCTCTTTTTAGTGTCGCTGTTTTTCGTATCATCTAGTTTCAAATCATAACGGTGCTAAAGATGTTTTCACTTCAAAAAGTGTCTTTGTTTAAAATATAATCATTATTTTATAGGGTATCCCCATCATTTTATTTTATTTAAATGCAAATCAATATAACTTCTCACGATACTGTTTACTTTTATTCAAATGTTTTACTTGTTCTCTCCGTTTGGTAGAAACACGATAAAACTGAATAAATTTTATTTTTAATTGAAATTCTTACAATTCAGTATTTTTGTTCATTTTGTCTTCGTTCCAAGCAGTGTGCACCGAAGTGTCTCCAACACCTTTCAGAACTGTATTATTTAATATAACGTCGGGAATAAAAATATAAACAGGCTTCTACCGCGACTGCCGCTCGCACTGGTAAAAAAGAGCAAATGGAAGTTTAATTCATTAGCATGGCGGGAGCTTTATGTAACCGGGGTTCGCTATTTTCTAGAGAAAAAAAAACGGCGAAATTATTCAGCAAAGGAGAAGGAATTTGAGACCATAATAAATCTCATCCGCACAATTTCCTCACATCGCACGCTCGCGGGAAACCGAAGGAATATTGGGAAAATGGGCCACTTCCAGATATTCCTTTTTCGTATCAAGAAAGATTTCTAAGACATTTAAAATAAACTTTAATTTCATTGTAATTTATATAAAAAAATACTGTGTTTGGCGACCACATCTGAATAGCCAGATACTTCCCCATCTCCAATTCAATGCTGAAGGTAGTGGGGAAGGGAAGGAGATGGGGAAGAGGAAGAAAGGGAAGTACCTGGCTATCAGATCTGGTCAACAAACCCGGCTAAAGCCATTTCAAGCAACGTTTCAATTCTGAATGATGGTCTTACACCAGGGCAATACTAAGAGTATTTTCCACTCTGGAAAGTGCCGCAAATATACTATACAGGGTGTTAAGGGACGTACTTGACTTACTGACATATTTTCTGACAGTGATTCCTGACACTATTTGGAGTAAAAAATGTAAATGAAATTTTAGTCTCAGTGACTTTTTTTGATAACTTTTGAAAAAAAAATGTTTCTTCCGCATGTCGTCACTAGTCACTTAGCCGAGTAGCCGAACCACCCGCCTTTAAAAGTGTCACCGTAGACCAAAATTTTACATTTTTTACTCCAAATAATGTCAGGAATCAGTGGTTAAAGTAAGTCAAGTACGTCCCTTAACACCCTGTATATTATTTTAAATGAATTAATCGTGAAAAAAACGAATTAATCAAAATAAATTTATTTACCCACGTCGGGATTCGATCCCGCGACCTTCGGATTGCGAGTCAAAAGCCTTACCGTTAGACCACGCTGGCCGTCAAATGTTATTTATTTTGAAGCATTTACTTCTTTCAGTTAAAAAAATATTTACTTGTTCGTTTCCTAATCAACATTGCATGTAAATGGCTCATTTACGTTTTTCTCGAGATGTCTTTCTGTTGTTTTTCCTGCGGCAATACAATGGGATACTTTATACGGCCATGCTGCTAATAGCTTGAGTTATGGTTTCCGCGGACCCTGAAATAATACTTTGTTCTTAGTTAATGGACTTTTGTCATCGAAACCCCGGGTTAAATGAAACGGAAATCACGCGGATTGATTGTAATTAAGAGCATCGGATATAACCACCATTATAAATGTCAGTAAAACGCACCCTTAATGATGTATGAAGTGACATACTCGTACCTACCTACGTTCACTAAAATCCAATCTCTAGATTTCTATTTTTTTATTTAACGGCCATTAACCAGGCAGCGGCCGAGAATTCATATTTCGTCGAAAGATGTTCTCACGATCGTACAGGGCGGTTCCAATGAGAAAGATTAATTATTATCCGTACCAGCTTTTTAAATAATAATTGAATATCGATTTTATTTCATTCAAAATTAGCTTTAATTTATACCTACATTTAAAAAATGCTGAAAGGTATGATGATAAAACTATTAAAATTATGTACTTTTTGTAATTATTTTTTGATCATAAGTATTTATAATTTTTCAATAATGTCGAAGCAAAGTAAGAATGTTTAAAAAATCTTAAATATATTAGATAAGTTTTTAGATTTTCACGGCCAAAAGCATTTTCATGTTATAACATCCCAAAAACTAACAATTTAAATATATTAGTTTGTAAGACTGTAAATAAATAGACAAACTGAAGTATTTTCGTCACTAAACAAGTGTGCGTATTTTTTTCAAATGATTTTATTTAAACTGAAATTAAAATTCTGAAACATAGCTTTCCAAGATAATTTATTGATTTATTTTGCTGCACGATTATACGATTTGAAATGCGTGTTGTATAACACAAAATTTTGTTTAAAAATTTAACAAATCTGTCAACGACCTATGTTAAAACTTTATTGTACTAAAAATAAACATATTTTCTCAAAATTTAAAACATAGCTTAAGGAGAATAGATAAAAGAACAGTCTTTGGAAATCAATTTATAATTCTTTGTGGAAAAGAGTCAATAGGTCTAAAATTTGATTTAAAAATGACATTTTAGTGGTTTTGTCTGGTTACATTAAAATGATAAGATTATAAGTTACAGTGGTAAACGGCAGGGTATCAATAGTATGAAGGATAAAATTAGAATGAATGACACAAAAATAATATATAAAAGAAACAGTTGTTTTTTTTACAAAAAATAGAATTGAGAAGAAATATAAAAGAAATGTATACTCGTGTAATAGTTGTTTTTTTTAACACAACAGTTGTTTTTTTACAAAAAATAGAATTGAGAAGAATTATAAAAGAAATGTATGCTCGTGTAGTAATTATAATGACGGAGAACATCCTATTTAAACAGAATGAAAATATGTAAACAAAGGTAACTTGATAGCCAGTATAACCTTGCAAAATTGTCAATATCAAGTATGTCTATTAATAAATAAGCATTTTTATTTGCAAATTGTTGAGTTCTAGGAATTGGCTTGTAAAATATACTTACTATTTTAATTTTAATTTGATGATTCTTTCTTGGTCGTACAAATTTTAATAAATTGTTTATGTACATATCATCGGTGGATGGAAAGAGCTGAGTCAGCAGCCACATCGGTTGCGAACTCAGCATTTCGAGGATTACAAAATGTTGAGCTGTTTGGCAAAGAGCCTTATTATAAACTGTTTTTGGTTAGTGTGTGTTTTATTAAAAATGTTTAAGTGGAGAAAGCACTACGTCACATTGCTGCAGCACGTAAAATTTTCCAGTCACCGAATACTAAAGGGCCACGGATTTAATAAAAATTCAGCGGCAGGTATTTTTCACCGTAGTATGTAAAGGCAAAACGCAAATCATCTCGGAGGATTTAGAATATCTCTTCATAAAAAAAATAGCATAATAAATATTTCATCTATTATGCTATATTTTATATAAATATTTCACGTTTGCAATATATTTCCGATAAATCGCTGTTTCCTCCGATACCGCTTGCAGTCTCAATACCTATCACTTTCCTCTGAACTTCTTCACAAATCCACACTTAAATATAGATAATCAAAATATTTCTACATTTATTAGTTTTGTAGGTTTAAGTTTACTAAAATCGTGCTTTCAAAACCGGTTGTGGAAAAAATGGTCGTATTTTCATTCTTCTTCTTTATGTGCCTTATCAGGTCCCTCCGACGTTGGCGATCACTCTTGAAAAGGTCTCTCTGTCTTGCGCTGCCCGGAATAGCTCCTCCACACTTCTAATGCCGGTCCACTCTCGTATATTTCTCAGCCAAGACATTTGTCTCCTACCAGGCCCTCGGCGACCCTCTATCTTGTATTTTCATTAAGCGTGATTTTTTATTATTTTCCAGCAGAATTTAAAAAGTAATCTGGCACTCCGTAAAAAAACTCTTGCTGTGTACATGTTTTTATTCATAAGCATGCCGCATAATCAGCCACTTGTGCTGGGTGCCCCTGCGACTTGAAGCACCCCGTCCCGAGCAGAAGTCCGTTTAGCGAGCGATAGAATGCGCTTTTAAGTGGCGATTAGCTGCAAAAAAAATCGCTAACAAAACGGGCAAAAAATTACAAAATCCCTGCAGTCTGGCCAAGGGGGATATTTGATAGCCATTTGAGAGTATAAATGGTATTTAATAAGAGGGAATTTGAATAGGATGGGTTTCTTTTTTAATCTCTCAAGTCTTTCCGAAGATAGTTGATAAATAAAAGTTGATCACTTTTTGTTATACATGGTGTTAAGGAGCGTACTCGACTAACTTTAAGCCGTGATTTCTGGTATTATTTTGAGTAAAAATTGTAAATGAAATTTTGGTTTCCGATGATTTTACTGATGTAACCCCTCACCCTGATCCCAACTGTCCAATACATAATGATTTTTTTTATGATTTACGTTGAAAAAAAACGTCAGAAAAGTCACCGGAGGCCAAATTTCATTTAAATTTTTATTCGAAACTAGCTTTTACCCGCGGCTTCGCTCACATGGTTTTAGGGGGAATTCTATAGATATATAAATCAAAATATGCTAGCTTCTGGGTTTGTAGTTCCCGGCATGCGATGCTATGCCACTTAATAAAGATATTGTTTCTCCCTGCGTGTCCTTTTCCTTCGTCCCATTCTTCTTCCGCATTCCTTCCCCTCATGCGTTCCCACTCAGCCTTCTCCGTTTTCCCTCTCCCCAATCCCCTCTCCCGCTTCCCCCGTCCCACGAACCCCCCTCCCGATTTACCTTCCTGCCTCCCGCATTCCACATATTCAGTTTTCAAACAGCTCGCGTGCCACCTATTGCAATTTTTTGTACACAAATTACATAATGTCAGATCTCACCAGTATATATATAGAAACCTTCGTTGACGTGCTTACAACAACTCACCAAAGTTTCATCGCAATCGGATGAACGGTTTAACAACGCGTAATTTCATGATGCCAGAGCTCACTATTGTATACAGAAACCATCGCGGGCATGCACACATCAAATCCCCAAAGCTTCATCGCAATCGGATGAATGGTTTAGCATGGTTTAGGTATGCATACATAAAGACTTTTTTTATATACTCGTATGTAGGTTTTGTGCGGCAATCACATAATAAATTACATAATACGTATTTTGCAACTGAAAAATGACAACGAATATCTAAAATTTGGTAACCGTACAACTTAGAATCGTGCAACCTTAACACCTCTTTTGAAAAGAAATTAAAAGTGATGAACAAAATGGTTAAATAGGTTACATTAGGTTAGGTTATCGGCTGCTTAAAAAAAATGTTTTTAACGACTTTTCAAAGGGGTGTTGAAATGCCACTTTATTGAGTTGACGTGCAACCCTAAAATTTGTATGAATTATAAAATGAAATTTAAAACCTCCATAGCCCTAGATTCTGCTAATTTTATGGTACCTACCTTCCACTTTATATTTCACCGCGCCAATATTTTGGTGATCATAAACAGGATTCTAAAATGGCTCTATAAATTATTATAAATAGCCCAATATCAGAAGCGATTATCACTAGGTACAGCGTTAAACTTTGTTAGGGGTCCATTGTTCTCAGCGTATTACGCTCGGTCAAAATTTGCAAACAAATTATTATCCACAAACTGATTTGAAATGGGCAAGTTGCATTTCTCTCCCGGTGCCTCTGGCGGGCAATTCGCTAACTAAGTTAAGTGCACGCTGCTGGTACGAATAATATGGGTAGCATCTGCGTCCCGCGCTACCTTGCTCTTGCTTTGCTCCCCTACGATTCCAGAAATTATATGAAATTAATGCAATTTCTACCATTTCCCAAAATGCAAGCCGTCTGCGCAGGCCGGAATCGGAAATGGCATCGTATAGTACGTGGGAAAACTAACTTGCAGTTTCCTCTGGCTTATCGTTAAGGTTATATGACGACCTCTATAGGATTGGTTAAGTGCTCTTTTACCGTTACGGCAGTTGCAGTCGGTACAGTTGCGGGAGTTGGCTCTGTAAATTTCATATTCAAACGACGCCGACGCTACCACGGTTACAAAGGAACTGTAATAGTTTGTTTAGAACCATTCAATTCGTATTTGCATCGTTCAGGCTGTTTGATTATCTTTGTTACACCGACGATAAGCCGCAAGTGAAATATAAGCAGTCGTAGTTAAATGTTTGTATCGAAAGGTGTCAGTGTTAAAGTTTTAGTATTGGGTTTTCAATACGTATTAATTCTGTTTTATATATTCCAT
Source organism: Limnephilus lunatus (assembly GCA_917563855.2). Taxonomy (NCBI): domain Eukaryota; kingdom Metazoa; phylum Arthropoda; class Insecta; order Trichoptera; family Limnephilidae; genus Limnephilus; species Limnephilus lunatus. The sequence goes on along the minus strand of OU830598.1, from coordinate 66,650,373 downwards.
GCCTTGTGACATCTTCACTTCAAAAGAGCTTTTATACCTTTGGGTAAGTAATTGCTTTATACGACTATATTAGATTAGAAAAGCGTCCATTCTGGAAGAGATAGGCACCCTCAATAGGCTTTCAACTATCTGTATATATAACGTTTCTGAATGCTTTGGACACGATGCTCGCCAAACTTAGGATTCCAACTTGGACAAACTCATAGTCAATGGCATAGTAGAAGGCAAAAGAAGCAGATGGATGCGCTGGAGTGACCAAGTTCCACTAGCATCTAGTATATCGATGTCCGCAGCTCAGCGGACCGCGAAGAGTGGAGAGCCTTATCCACCATGGAAATTGGAATTAAGAGTCACGATCCTCATTAATGAGGAACCGATTTAAGAATAAGGTATGCAGATCATTAAACAATCTCGTTTCTATGTTTTAAATATATACCTACTTTGTTGATTATTTCCTTTGTTTTTAAAGTCCTCTATTCGGCAAGAATCTTACTAACGATCTTATTTTACAATCTTCAAATAAAAGTATGCTTTTTGAAAAGAAGACTAAATATGTTAAAGACAACAAACACATAATTTATTTTTCCCACCGATAAAAATATGATAAACTCTCACTTTTCCCTCGATCTTCTGAAATACGCAAACAAAAGAGTAACACGTGTTTTCACTCGAGACGCATACTTTCCATATAATTCAATTTACTTCCCACAGACAGGATAATAGTCGTACCGTACCCCGACCCCGGCTGCCGAATAAACATGGCTGCATATCGCCAACACTACCTTGTTATGATTATATCTGCGGATGGGGGTGGTATTCTCTCTAACGCTCTCCGGTGTGATTTTATGTAAATTGTTTAAGTTATGCATGGCGCCTCTGCCTCTAATAAAATTGTTAACCCCGATACACGATAGTCCTAGTGATGTTAATAATTGAATTGTAAAGTATAGGTATATTGTGAAATGTGAAGAAATAGTAAAAACAGTAATCAACAACAACATTAATAATTACATACATTATATGTAATTAATTAATTACATTATGAAAAATACGTTTTTTTATTCAATTAATTCAAATTTGTTTTGAGTTTTAGCGTCATTTTCAAACTTGGAACTCATTTTGTGGAAGATTCAGACAAAATAGGAACCTATCTATAATATAATATTTAAAAAATAAAATTAGCTTTACTTGTCTTTTTCTAAATTGTATTTATAATATCCCGTGATTTTTCACAGGTCTGCGCTAGATTATAAATAAAAAGCGTGTCACAAACCTACCTGTCTTTCATAAAATGCAAAATAAATTGAAGTTTCACAAATATATTGTCCATTATACGTTAAGACAATTCTCATACAAAACTCAACAAAATATTTGCACCCGCTAATCATCACACCAAAAATGCAAAATTCCTCCAACAAAAACAGCTTTCGCCCAACGACAGTTCTCTTATATCGCGCCTAAAATGTTAAACTTGCTGAATATTGATATTAAGACTTCGAAAACTAATGATCTTTATGTCATTAATGTACAGAACTGGTTATTTACTCAGGGAAGGAAATATTATAAAGAATGCCTTACAACTTAAAAACTGTTCTTATTTTTTCATCTCTAAATTAATTTTCAACCAAAACATTATATATCACGCTGATGCTTTTTTCATATTTTTTGACATCGTTCGTCCATTTCATACGCTGCCTAGGAATACTTGCTTTTGTTTTTTGGGTCTAAGATTGTCATTGTTCATCTGTATAGATGATTTATACATTTATTCTTATTTTTATTTCTATTATCCTTAAAATATTATTATTTGTTACTTTTATTTTTATTTGTTATTCTATTTTATTTTTATTGATACAAGTTTCACCTACTTCAACTCCTTTCATGTATGTGATCATGTACCTAATACTAGTATGAATATTTTCCTTAATATGTATGCTATATGTTTTTACTTTATATGGATGATTATACTTAATATAACATCTTATGAATCTCGACTACCATAATACGGGCATTTGCTTGGTAGTCGAAAAACCATCTAAAACAAACCTGTAATAAACAAAATGAATAAAGAAAATTTAAAATTAAAAAAAAATTAAAATAGAATAGAATATTGGTTTTCGCAAGTTCGTAAATCGTAAATACTTCATAATAAAATAAAATTATACGGACTCTTCACATTCGTCAAATTTACTATATCTCTTAGAGAATGAGATCTTTCGTACTTTATTAGTTGTGAGAATTTGCACTGTGTTTTTTTTTCTACTCAACTAATCAAAAGCGAACAACTAGATTTTTTTGACGTGTCCAAAGTAGCCTCGCAACCCCAAGCCCGAACCCACTTATCAAACCACCTTTAAAAACGTAATGCAACAGCGATGAAATCCGTAGATTCCACTCTTTTGCAAAGGGAAGCTAAGCCTGTCTATTTCCTCCATCCCTTCCGAGTATTTCGGGCCTCCCTTATAGAAAAACACTTTCTAGCTATAACCCCGTCGACTTCTTTCCTGGGGTAGTTCCTCCCATATCTGACCGTCTTAACCGACCATAAAAATACCTACGGACAGTTAAGTGTAGGGTGGAGGAAAGATAAATAGAATGATGTTTTATCTGAGGAGTAGCGAGTGCCAAGCTAACCTTACCTGGAAGCTGAGAGAGGCAGCCTTTACCTACAGTCTTCGCTTATGCTGGAAAGAATGGTGTCTATGACCGCGGAACGCTTGCCCCCGATTTATTTCAATGCGGTGCGGCGCAGGGTGTTTCAGGCTTACAGAATGCACTTATGAAACATAAAGTTTCCACTGCTCTCTTCTTGAATTTAAGCCAAGCGTATTTAATTTCATCAATGTACATAAAAATCAAAATATGCTTGTTTGGGTATATAGGTATGCACCCATATACTGAGTTGTCTATGTATTGCTATATTAAGCATAGGAAATGATTGAAACTTTCAAAATACCTTCTTTCCATCATCTCGAAGGCTTCTGGAATATTACAATTACATGACAATAAATCTGAAATGTTTTTTAATAATTTCAAAACTCTTACGAAACTCTCACAAAATGTCAAGATTAGACAATGACATTTTGCAAACGAATGATTGTTAAATCAAAATTCAATTTGGAAACTCTTTAAATTAATGAATTTATTTGAAGTACTCACCTATGGTACTAACCAAAATCGAATACTTTGAATCTAATCAAAAGTTATATTTATTTTAAATAGATACCTACCTGTGTTAGATACCAAATTTGATTGATTGTTCTTATAATATTCAAAAATGAATCTTTGAAATAGAAAATTTGTTAAATGCAAAAAATGCAATAGTTGGCACGCTAGCTGTTTGAAAATCTGAATGTACCGGGACTAAATATATCGAACGCGCGAAAGGGTGGGGTTCGCGGGAGATGGGCGAGGGAAGGCGGGAAGGTGGAGCGGAAACGCGTGAGGGGAAGGGGAGGCGGAAAGGGAACGGGACAAATGGGAAAAGACACGCAGGGAGAAAATATTTTCTTAATTAATGGCATTGCAACGCACGTCGGTAATCCGCTAGTATCTTAGAAGAAACGGTTGAAATGTTAAACGTTGATACCTACTTTAAGAAAATATGATAACGATTTTTTCTAAAATATTTTCCTTTTCTTTTGGAAAATCTACTATGCTTGTAGCAAACCTATTAAAATTAAATAATGCTCCCTTACAACCTTATATCAAAGAATGTTGAAAAGAAAAGGCCTTATTTGAAGATCCGTATTTTTCCCAAGACATTAGCATTTTTCTAGCATCAAACGTTTTTCACGTGAAAATCTTTGGTATTTATTCTGAGACAGCTTCACGGAAATTATGTTTTTATTCGATATTTATGTATTTTCTATAAAGGAGTAGGCTGATATTTCCAAGAATTTCTTTGCTCTTTGCTTCCTTTCTTCTTGAATTTCTTGAAGAAATCATACAAATGGGAATATCCATAATAATATTTTTTTGTAGGATATAAAATATAAATTTATTACTCATATAAAAATCTAAGTTGTTTGATGCTAGTAATGAATTAAGATCTTTTATAAATAATAGTCATCGATATGTTATATTTTTATTACAATTAACTTTTCTACTCTACAACAATGATCAACTTGTGCGATGCGATATTTACATAAAATGGATTGCACTTTATGTCTTAGTTCGGCAATAGCTTAAATTAATCTTCTTAGTCGATCTGAACTATAAAGTTGAGAACTTAACCTCTCCGTCTAAATTATTCCCTTTTAGGAACAACCCATATAGGTCTCATAGAAATTATTGTGTCTCCCTTACCATCATTGTTAGAAATCTACTTCTACTACACTATATAAAGAGGTAATATTTGTTTGTTTGTGTGTTTGTTTGTTTGCATCGAATAGGCTCCGAAACTACTGAACCGATTTGAAAAATTCTTTCGCTGTTGGGAAGCTACACTATCCCTGGGTGACATAGGCTATATTATATATATTTTTTAAAATAGGCATCCTTACTAAAACTTCAATAATGTAACCCAGGGTGTAAAAAAATTACCTCAAATATTCTTTAAATCGCGTGCGCTGCGAAAACTATTGATGATAGAATAAAATAATGTACTACGACTTTATAGAACCCATCATTATTTACATAAAAGTTCACGACAGCATATGTCTAACTATTATGGTTATGCCACAATATGTATTCTTTTATTTTAAAATTTGAATTTAAATGTTGCCGCTTGAAAAGGCTCTTTATTTGTATCTTGGTTTTAATCCTTATCAAAATAAATTACTTCATATTTAAGACGGCTTCAATACCTTTATTTGACTTTTTGTATTTTTCAATTCGGATATTTAATTAGAAAGATATCACGAGTTTAAAATTGTTAGTATTAGAAAAAAGTTTCGGCTACGGGCCGGGCGGGAGAGGAGTCAAGAAATGCAGTGCCTGGGGGGTTGGCGGGACGGGGGGCGGGAGAGCGGTGGCAGGGAAGGTGGAAGTGGAACGCACGGGAAAGGACATGTAAGGAGTAACATTTTATTTATTTGAATATGGCATATATTATAAGAGAAAGTCCAAAAAAACGTGGAGCTCGCAAAAACTCAGAAACGAGTCCCAGTTCGATCAAGGGAGTTATATGGTGTGGTAGATCTCTACCCCCCCTAGGGAATAAGGGTATCCGTTTTTACCCAAAGGGCGTGCTTTTAAAGATATAAGGGCTGAAAATTTCGCCCTCTTGAAATTTCTAGAACAGTCTTCCGGAAAGTTCTAGAAGGTTCCATAGAACTGTAGAAAGTTGTGGAAGGAGTGGTGGAGTATGTCGTGGAATGATCAGGAATAGGAAATCGGAAATCGGGAACATCATTGTGCAACATTCCAGAACACTATCTTATTGTCCCGAGCGAAGCCGGGTAACCCAGCTAATATGATATAAACGGTGTCAGGAATGAGAAAACGCCTCGATTTAAATTAAAATCTAAAAATTCATCGTAAAATAAATTAAATGTACACCTTTAAAAAACTTAAGTTTCTGACCGCAATTTGAAAAAAAAATTTTTTAAGACCACCATTGTTGTTTTTGCAAGACCACCATTCACAATCGAAAAGTTGCTTGGTGGCAAGTCTGAATTGCCAGGTACTTCCCCATCATTCTTTTCCGCGTATTCTTCCCTTCCTCACTACCTTCATTAAAGCGATTGAGGTTACCATAGTCTCACTGGCTCCAGGTGGGGAGTAGTTGAAACTCCTGTGCCGTACTCACAAAAAAATGATTCTTTGTTTTTAACGTTTTTCAGTTGGTTGGGTTTAATGCAGTATCAAAGTATGAAAACAATTTTTCATAAATTCTGTATAATCTTACTAATATTATAAATGCGAATGTTTGTAAAGATGTGACTTACGCTTTCACGCAATAAATATCGAATGGAATTTAAAAATTCTTTCACTAATCGAAAGCTATATTATTTGCGAGTCACATAGGCTATATATATATTGGTAAGCTCTGGCGTAATGAATAAGCTGTGGCGTTATGAAATGATTTATTATACGTTTATTGGCAAAGCATGTTGTTAAGTAAATGTTTGACGTGGAGATTTCTTTGATATTTTTTTTAGGTTACTCTGGATTCAAATATGATTAAAATGCTATTTTATATTATTTGAGGCGAAATCATCAGAATAAATTAGGAGAGTAGGTACTTAAAATAAATTTCTATAATTTGAATATTTTCTAAAATGGAATTTTTATTTGCGAAATGTCATTCTCAAATTTTGAAATTTTCTATTAAACAATAATTATTTTCTATTAGACAAAATAGCAAGAATAATAACAATTATGCCAATAATTATGCCAGTAATTTCCCACTAATACTATGCGAGCGAAGCCGCGGGTATAAGCTAGTATATTATATATGCTGCATGATGCATGAATATTATTCACCCTTCGACAATTTGGCAAATAGCATATTATTAGTATTCAGATTAACTTTGTACACTTCCAAGCTTAGTAATGACTAGCCCAGACCCGTGAAAAATCACTAAATTGGAATATTATAATTCCAATTTTGAAAATAATCAAAATTTCTGTCAAAATATTATATTGTAGGTAGGTACTTACTATAATGCTTTTCAGAATGTTTTAAATAAATTGTTAAATTTTTAAAATGACATTTAAATTCAAAGCAAATCCGAGTACATTGTACTAGAGTTACAGATAGGCACACAGCCGAAATTACTATTAGTATTGTGGTTAATTTTGTACACTTTAAAGCTTATAATAATTTGATCGATTTATTATCTAGTTTAAGATCAGTAGTTCAGTGTGTTGGTTGATGAGATAAGCTTGCGGTGGGCGGTATTTGGGTGGGTGGACTCAGTTTGTCGTACTCAGACTTAATGCAAAGACAATAAGCATAGGCTCCATGCCCCTTACCGAATACCATGGGATTTCTGTGACTGCTGAAATGGCCTGAAAAACAGATATATCTTAAAATATTTGTTGCTCAAAGTCACGCTGAAAAGCCGCAATTAAGAGGCCGCTCTCCGAATTTCTACCGATTTCTTGGAAACCTCCCTTAAACATTTGAAGTTTTTAAGCTCTTAAAAAAATATATGTTATTTTCGAAGATAATATCTATACATTCCCCACGCCGAAACGCAAATTATATGAAATTCCCTCGATAGAAAGAAATCGCAAAGTATGCTCCAAATCTTTTTATTTTCAAGTCTGTTTTCGTTATTTTACAAGTTATATGTATGGATAAATTCATTGTGTTTCATTAAATACTGTTTTAGACAGCCCCAAGAGATTTTTGCTCTATTTTAAACGAGTCGTGTTTTATTAAAGATTTTCGCAGTTTTTGCATCGATTTTGGCGCTGTAGATGTTAGCGCTCTCCTCTAACATTGGTAATTTCGTATCTCTCTATCTTCTTCTTTTTGGGGCCGGTAACGTACATTGTTAATTGTTTGCTTTATACGATATTTTATTAATTTTTTAGTACTTATTAGAAATGAGAAGTAGCCTTTTTATGTGGAAATTCATGTGTCTAACGACGCTGACGATTTCCGTTAACTTTAACAAGACAGAAAATATTCCCAAAGTTTTACATGACTATAAATCAATTAATTAAATATTTTTGGCATACATATTATTTGTTATTTTTATGTGATTTAAAATTATACTACTCGTATTTGCAATATTGTGTAACGTGTTAAAATATATTTTTTTAAAGCATCATTTTCACTTAGATTATTGTTAGGCAGAAGTTTGTTTTCAATTAATTTTTTCCTATGTTCAAAATTCTCCGTGATTCTGATTTATCTCCTCACCAATAAGGATTGAACGCATCATCGTAATCATGAAATGATGTTGTTCAGGATCTCAACTTCCGCTCTCCTGACAGAGCAATCCAGCGCGGTAACACCGGATTCCGAAAGGAAGTGTGGCTGGAGTAACTCTTCAATAATAACTCCAGCTCTCGAATATCGGTCTTTATTGAAACAATAAAAGACCCGTAGGGTAGCTCATGTACGGTGAGCCCAATATTGCTATCTCTCTCCGCGGTTTTATAACCCACATGAAGTGAAAACCTGGCAGCAGACGTTTTGCCAAAAACGACCCGCCCAAGACGGATGGTAACAAGAGAAGAAAGAAAAATCCGTGGCAATACGAAATCGCCCTGGCAATCGCCAACACAAAAAAATGTTGCCACAACCATTAGGGTGACAATCACAAATATTAATATTTCAGTACCTGAAATCTTAACATATTCCCGCCCCAAAACGGATATTAAGGAATAGTCGTTTTTCATAAAATAATGTAGAAAGAGATTGCAACATTGGTACTCAGAATTTACCCAATGAGTTCACATACAAAAATAAACAATATTCAATATATGGATATCAAAATAATAACAAAAAACTTATAACTAAGTACATAACCCTATGTCAGACTTGTCATTAAAAAAAATAAAAGTCTAATAACGTAGAACCTTCTGGTGCGCTGCACCCACTTATGAGAAAATAGTTTATCACTTGGCACTGATGAGCCTGACAGCACTTTGATTTACACATCACATCACTTTTAGGGTTGTAATTGGTTCTTAATCCAGGTTGGAGGAAGGATCCTCCATGGGAAGTAGACAGAGCTGTGTCACGGCTCTTTTGGTGACACCTCTGGCCGTCCTCAAGGAGACGACGCGGACGCGTCCGTCTTGGCCAGGGTGGATCTCCGTCACTCGCGCCATCCTCCAGTACTGCGGAGGTAGCTGGTTGTCTTTGATGATGACCATGTCACCAGGCTGTAAACTGCGTTGACGTCCTTCTTGCCATTTGACTCGGTTCTGCAATTCTGCTAGGTATTCCCGGCTCCATCTGTGCCAAAAAGATTGAACAACGGTAGACATCTTTTGGTAAATATTAAGCCTGTTTGTAGGCAGATGATGGATATCAAGCTCAGGCAATGCTAACAGGTTGTCGCCAATAAGGAAGTGTGAGGGAGTGAGTGCGTTTAAATCATTTGGATCTGATGTTAATGGAGTCAGAGGACGGGAATTTAAACAAGCTTCAATCTGTATTAGTATGGTATTCATGCCTTCGTATGTCAAAACAGTTGACCGCATTGCCTTTTTTAAATGTAACTTGGTCATTTTAACTGTACTTTCCCAAAGTCCCCCGTGATGCGGTGAGCGGGGAGGCAAGAAACTCCAGCTAATATTCTGCTGGGCTAAAAAATTATGGATTTCTTTATCGGATGCCTTCAAAAAATCAAATAGTTCAGTAAGTTCCCTATAACTACCGGTAAAATTAGTTCCATTATCACTAAAGAGTCGTGAGGGTTTACCCCTCCTAGCTATAAATCTTTTCAATGCATTCATAAATGCCATTGAAGTTAAATTAGTCACTAATTCTAGGTGAATTGCCTTCTAGTTGAAAAACAAATAAATAAACATATGTAAGATTTTACACTCTTAGCATTTCTGGTTAAACCAGACTTAATTACAATTGGACCTGCATAATCTATGCCGGTTACATAAAATGGTCTTTGGATTCGAAATCGGTCAGCAGGAAGGTCACCCATGAGCTGGCGACACTCGCGCGGACGGACTCGGAAACATACAATACATTTATGCAGTGCTCGCTTCACTGCGTTTTTACCAAATATTGGCCAAAAACGTAAACGCAGTAATGCGAGCAGAGCATTACATCCTAAATGTAAATTCTCATAATGCAGATGGGCTATTATTAAGTCAGTCAACTTATGATTTTGTGGGAACAAAATTGGATGTTTTTGAGAGACCGAGGTAATATCGGATTGTGATAGTCGACCTCCAACACACAACAACCCATCCTGCATAAAAGGATTTAGTGCCTTTACCTTGCTCCGCCTAGATACAAATCCTCCATTACTCACAGACGCTATTTCATCATGAAATGCGAATTGCTGAGCGTTCAAAATCAATACATGCATGGCATGTTCCAGTTCGATTACAGAAAGCTCATCGACCCGCATCGGTCTTCATTTAGAACAATTATGTATGAACCGTAACATATAAGCAACTACGCGCCTCAGTCGTCTTAATGAAGAATAATTATTAAATATTTCCCAATCGACAGGACTACTAGTAACCAAAACTATCCTCGCCGTTTCTGGCAATTCCGTGGGAGTATCAAATGTAGAACGTGGCCACTTATCCTCGTCGGACGTGAGCCATGGTGATCCTGACCACCATAATGAAGATGTTTTCAACTGCTGAGATGTTATTCCTCTGGAAATTATGTCAGCTGGGTTTTCAGTTGAACAAATGTGACGCCATATAGCGCCATCACCTTCACGTTGTATTTCTGATACGCGGTTAGCAACAAAGGTAGTCCAACGGTACGATTCTCCTGCAATCCAAGCCAACGTTATTGACGAATCACACCACAAAGTGGTGTCAACAGTTACTTGGAGAGCTGCTGTCACCCGCTTCATTAATTTAACTAATAATTGTGCTCCACATAACTCAAGACGTGGTAACGATAAATTTTTTAGTGGGGCTACACGAGATTTAGCGCATATTAACTGTGATTGGTGAATGCCGTGTTCATCGGTAGATCTTAAATACAGACAAGCACCATATGCTACTTGAGATGCATCGCAAAAACCGTGTAAGCTAAAAGATTTTTTATTAAAGCAGAAAATTTTCCTTGGTACCCGAATATGATTTGCTTTACTGAGACTCAGCGTGTAAGTCTGCCAGGCCAATAAAAGGTCATTGGGTAGCTTGTCATCCCAGGATGTTTTTAGCTTCCACAATCTCTGCATAATTATCTTACCGACAATGATTACTGGGCCTACCAGTCCTAAAGGGTCAAACACTTTTGAAATTAATGATAAAACTTGACGTTTTGTTACTTCTAACTTTGAGTCTATGCTTTCTACCTGATAGGTAAACTCATCAAGTTTGGTGTCCCATATTAATCCGAGAATCTTAGCTTCATTGGATTCATTTGGAAATAATTCCAAATTTTCTTTAGAATCATTAATCGAGGGCGCATTAGACCTCCATTTTCTAATCTCCATGCCTGCTGTAGCAAGCGCATTAATGATTTGTGATTTAAGCAAATGACAAGTATCAATGGAATCACTACCAGAAAGAAAATCATCTACATAAAAATTTTTCTTAAGGGATTTACTAGCTAATGGATGAGTAAATGAAACGTCATTACCTAGCTGATGCAGACAACGTATTGCTAAATAAGGCGAAGGAGCCAAACCATATGTGACCGTGTTTAGCGTATAGTGTTTCGAACAATCCTCCGCATCCCTTCTCCATAATATACGTTGGTAATTTCTGTGTTCCGGGTTGATATTAATTTGGCGGTACATCTTTGCAATATCTGCGGTGACTGCATATTGATGTTTTCTGAAAAATACCAAGTGACAAAATATATCATTCTGAATAGTGGGCCCAATCATTAGAGCGCGATTCAAAGAAATCCCTCGAGCGGGTTTAGCCGACCCGTCCAAAACAACACGAATTTTAGTAGTTGTGCTAGATTCTTTAAATACAGCGTGATGTGGTAAATAATAAGTAGTTTCATCGCGTTTTGGAGGTTCACATTCAGTCATGTGACCTAACGCAAGATACTCATCAATAAATTCCGAGTATTGTTCCTTTAAACTAGGTTGTCTTAAGAATTTCCTTCCCATTGACACTAATCTACCTTTAGCAATACTAAATGAATCTCCTAATTGAGATAGGTTAGATTTAAACGGTAAGTTGACTACAAATCTGCCGTTTGCATCGCGTTTATGCGTGCATTCGAAAATCCTTTCACATTCACTATCTTCCAGAGAGTGATGCTTACTATTTTCGGTTTCTTCAACCTTCCAAAACCTTTCTATTTGGTTCTGCAAAGAATTTAATGAAATATGACAAACTTTAACTGGCCTCGTATTATGACGCCTCTGTACAGCTCCTGATATTATCCAGCCTAGCTCCGTTCGATGCAATGTAGGTTTATCCTTTCCTAACTGTATCTGATCCGTACGAAGCACCTGCCAGAACATCTCTTCTCCGATCAGCATATCAATAGAAGCTGGCTGGTAAAACTGCGGATCAGCTAACTGGATACCGTCTGGAATGTTCAACATTTTTGGGTTAATCAAGGTCTGCGGAAGATTGCAAGAAATCTCATCCAATACCAAACAAGATATTTCATCCTGGTATTGAGAACATAATGATTTAAATTTAATGTCAACTGTTTCCTTTACATGAATTAAATTATTATGCAAACCTGAAACAGGTATGTTCAACTTTGTACAATGCAAATTTAATCTTTTACAAGTATCCTTTGTAATAAAATTAGACATTGAACCCGAATCCAAAAGTGCGCGTATTTTGTGTGTTCCACCATACGCGTCTTCTATTTTTACTATTACGGTAGATAGTAAAATTTCTTGCCCGTTCATGTCGCTATGACATGCTAAATTTACTGGTGCCTCCGACTGACTCTTGCCAGTTGAAGTACCCGCTTGTACATTATCAGTATTGATATGTAACAGAGTGTGATGTTTTCGATCACAAACACTGCATTTTTCCTTACACCTGCACAACCTTGAAGGGTGCCCCGGTTTTAGGCAATTATAACATAAATTGCTTTCTGAAACGAACTTTCTTCGTGCCGCTGGTTCTTTGTTAACAAATATTTTGCAAGAATATATGAAATGACTGTCATTACACAGCATACAATTAACGTTGCATGACGCTAACGTAACCTTGTTTGTAGAATTCCTTTCCTTAAAATTAAAAAACTTTGGTTTTGTCGCAACTGGTTCTACTTTCTGTTGCATTCCACCAATACCACCTTGGATAGTTTCCAGGATCTGAGACCTTTGTGAAATAAAATTGCTAAACTGCTCGAACGTAGGATAAATTTTATCGCACTCTACTGATTCCCAAAGGCTACGTGTGTGATTATCTAACTTTGAGGTTAACATATGTATAATTAATGTATCCCAATGTTCTGTTGGAAGCTTTAAATTATGTAAAGCTCTCAAATGAATGTTTGCTTGATCAATTAAATTTCGTAATTCATGATGATTCTGTCGTTTTAACGGTGTAAAATTAAATAAGAAATTCAAATGTCTATTTGCTATAAGTCGGACATTTTCGTATCTAGAAATAAGCATAGTCCAGGCTGCACTATAATTATCCCCGGTTATTTCTAGAGAACTAATCAAATCAAGTGCGTCTCCGGACACATAACTAATAAGGTAATGAAATTTCTGAACAGTATTTAATTTACTGTTATCATGAATTAAGGCAATGAACGAATTTTTAAAAGTCAACCATTTATGGTTGTCACCTGAAAAAACGGGTATACAAATTGGTGGTAAATTTACTGAAGTACTTGGGACATTTTCAATCTTCTTAAATTTTGATAACATTTCCTGTCCTAATGCAATTACATTAAAATATGTACCTTCAAAATTATCCCTCGCGTCATTATCTTCTGATTTGTTTAATAAATCAATCTCCAGCTGAATTTTGGAGAATTCTATCAGAGAAGGTTTGATGGCATCTAACCTGGATGACAATACGCCAGGTCTAATATCATCTTCGTTGCTTAAATAGGTTTCGAATCTCGTTAATGAACCTTTCAAAACCCCGCGCCGTTTAATCAACCTGTCGAGTTCCATTTTTTAGAAACGAAATGACACAATAACTTGATTTACAAACTGAATCAACTGAATCACACAGCACGGACAACGCGGCAGCTTGACGTAAAGTAAAATCTATGGATAATGGATACTATGGATTATAGAGAAACCAATCACAATTCTATGGCATGCAAAGACGCAGCTTGCAAACGCGTGGCTAGAAGTGTAGGTAGGAGAAGCAAAGTTATTCGGCAGACTGAATACAACAATAAAAATTATTATCACCAACAAATTTATGCTATATTGAAAGCATCTGATTATGAACACCCGAATATAATTCGATATAATCAATACGAAATAATGTGGCATCTACACAGATTTTTAGCTTTTTAAATGGAATTTGAAAGGACAATGAAAGGAAGGCTACAACCTGATTTGCTGTGCATGCGAGCGTCGTGATGAGGCTCGCTTGATCAATCCAATGATGGTGATGAGGACGCCGACTGGACCACTCCCGATGATGATGAGGCCTGACTGGGCCACTTCAAATAATGATCTTCCGTCTCAAATGGATCAATCCAAATAATGATCATCCGGCTCGAAGGACCAATGTTCAGGATCTCAACTTCCGCTCTCCTGACAGAGCAATCCGGCGCGGTAACACCGGATTCCGAAAGGAAGTGTGGCTGGAGTAACTCTTCAATAATAACTCCAGCTCTCGAATATCGGTCTTTATTGAAACAATAAAAGACCCGTAGGGTAGCTCATGTACGGTGAGCCCAATATTGCTATCTCTCTCCGCGGTTTTATAACCCACATGAAGTGAAAACCTGGCAGCAGACGTTTTGCCAAAAACGACCCGCCCAAGACGGATGGTAACAAGAGAAGAAAGAAAAATCCGTGGCAATACGAAATCGCCCTGGCAATCGCCAACACAAAAAAATGTTGCCACAACCATTAGGGTGACAATCACAAATATTAATATTTCAGTACCTGAAATCTTAACAGATGTGTTCAATCAACGTAGAATACAATATTTTGTAATCTTCGCTTTTGCAGCAACAATGATTTTTTGTTGCTGTTTGATCAACGATAAACTTTTTTACCAGCAAATATTCCCTCCAAATTCAATAAATTGGCTTACACCATTGTTGAAGTTGCGCTGATTTTTCATGTTAGTAGGTACATGTTAGTAGGTATATTAGTCACGGATTTGTTTGACAATTCATTCGCGAGTAAATTGAATCAAGTGACGCCTGTCACTATTCTTTCAATGATTCAGTCAGTTCGTCACACTTCATTCGTTCTGATCCCCCTTTCCCATCTACCACCTACCATAAAGGTGTACCGTTGATAGATATGTTGTAATCCCTCCCTCTTTGTCATAATCGCCAAATGAAACAGAAAGAGAAAATCCAACAGAGCTCTCTATAGCAGCGCCATACTCTGCACCTATTACCGTCTGTAATAACTTTCGCTTTGCCTTCTTCCTTATCTCATGTACCGCCGTCATTACTTTGGCCATGTGCACTTAATGTCGGCGTTTAGTACCGGCGGGGAATAAAACCTGGCTACTTCGGATCGGCTGAATTTACTAAGGGTGCAGGCGCGCGCTAAAGCTGCGTTCCTACTATCGATTTAATGCTAACTATCAAGAAGCGTTTTTGGTTTATGACCGCTTTCCAGCCAGCATTAATATAAATTTAGAGGTGAAAATATAAAATATGTACAGATTTTTCCAACAAATGTTTCCATTTACCGATTCAAACGTGCTTTTAGTAAAAAAGGTTAAAAGCTCATTTTAAACTTTCTAAGCCCTTGAAATGGGACCTGGATTTTGCCCGAAGTTAAATTATTAGATTCTAATTGATGATCAACCCGTGCTGGGTTAGTCGCTTCATACTGACTCGCGGAGGCGTGTGACGCATGACCTACACAAGTGCAAGCAATTATCAAACAATAGTTGATAACTGTGCAAAGGCCCGATATATTGTTAGGTACGGTACTCTTTTGACAGCTAAAAATATTATTTGTTGGTTGGGAACTGCCTCGAACGTTTGGAGGGTGGTGTAAGAATTTTACTCTATTGGGAATATTGGGATTACAGAACAGAGCAATGGCATACTATATGCACTATATATGCTACTGCTTAATATATATTTTTGAATGTTGGTAAGAACCTTTAGATTTTGTCATCGCGCGTCGTGATAATACAATCGGTAAAGAGCTACAAGTGGCTAACAATTTTTTCAAACTAAGTTTTTGATAATCAAGTATTTTTACAATGTTCTTAATCATAATTCACTTGAAAAAAAAAAGAATGACAAAGGACTTTGGATAGAACAAATTGATTATATTATCAAAAACTCAATTTGGCAAAAATGTTAAGTTAGATAAGAGCCTGTTGTCGCTCTTGACTGACGAAACTTGAGTTTTTTTTATATGAATACCTCACAGGAGTCCCAACTGCTCCCGTGTCTGGAGCCAATGAGTCTATTGCATCCCCAATTGGGGTATGTTGTGAGGCTGAAGGTAGTGGGGAAGGGAAGGAGATGGGGAAGAGGGAGGTATGGAAGTACCTGGGTATTCAAATCTGGTCACCAAACACGTCTAAATCCATTTCAAGCAACGTTTCAATTCTGAATGGTGGTCTTACACCAAGGCGATACTAAGAGTATCTTCCACTCTCAAACATGCCGAAAATATACCATAATTTTTTTATTTTAATTCATTGTGAAATAACACAAATTAATCAAATAAAATTTATTTGCCCACGCCGGTATTCGATCCCGCGACCTTCGGATTGCGAATCAAAAGCCTTACCGCTAGATCACGCCTGCCGTCAATCTCAGTCAACCGTCAGTTGATTTTAGTAAAGCGTAAACATTTGTTTAGTTTTCATTTCTTTCCTACAATAAGTATTTTCCTTTTGTTTGATTGGAACGTGATTTTTTTTTCGTCTGAACGCGCCACTAGAATTATTGTCCATTTTCGTGTAGGTAAAAGCTACCCTCTTAGGCAAGTGAATTGCGCACACTGGTGAAACCTCGTCATCAGGGGTGGCTTTATCTCCTCGGACTGCCAGTGATAGCTGTTTCTCCTGTCCATCAGTATTCCTGGTCAAACCGTGTTATTGGTTCGGTCCATCTCGATGCCTCCTCGAGGGTGGATTTAATGCTTCCCGAACTACCACGTACTTTGGCGGGGAACAAATTGAATGACCGGCGAGATAATGCACTACATTGCCTTGGTTTAGTGTCACATTCGATAAACTGTCAACATTTCGTTTAATAACATCACGCCTTATCCTCGTTCGGAGTAGGCAGATTATATTGAAACCTACTTTGGTCATTCACGATCCATCAAACGCAGGATAATACTGCTTAAGGTTTTATTAAGCATTGGTTCGTCAGTCTTCAAAATATTAATAAGGTAAAGAAAATATTCGAGTATGTAAGTATTGGTATTACCTACATACTAAAAATAAGTGTGGCCTACAGTGACGTTTTTTTATGATATTCACAATGTTCCAGATTTAATTGTTAAACTACTGGTCTCAAGTACTCAATTAAGATCTCAAGTAAGATCTGTGTTTTGGACATTAGGTAACTTTATGCCAAAAACATGCTAGAAGATCTCTTCAATTACAAAACTGCTTTTGAAAATATCCAAACTGCTCGAAATACTAAAATCAACATAATGTCTTAGTTTTGGCCAAAGAAGTTCAGATATGCAACAAAGGTTTGCAATGCACTTCCACTGGCTGTTAGATCAAACATAACGTATTTTAAATATAAATCAGACATCAAGTCTTGGATCATCAGTCTGACATCAAAGATTTTATCAAAAGCAATTTATAAGTATGCATGTCCAATGGTGCGATACTGATTGTTGTCTATTATTTTAAATGTAACTTATAAATTTTATAATAAACTGCTAGTGTTTCAAACTACACCTTTTTTAAATTATTATTTTTATATAAATACCGCACAAGAGTCCCAACCGCTCCCGTCTGGAGCCAGTAAGACTATGGCATCCCCAATTGGGGTATGTTGTGAGGCTGAAGGTAGTGGGGATGGGAAGGAGATAGGGAGAAGGAAAGTGGGGAAGTACCTGGCTATTCAGATCTGGTCACCAAACACTTCTAAAACCATTTCAAGCAACGTTTCAATTCTGAATGATGGCCTTACACCAGGACGATACTGAGAGTATCTTCCACTCTGGAACGTGCCGCAAATATATTATTTTTAATGAGTAAATTGTGAATAACACAAATTAATCAAATTAAATTTATTTTCCACGCCGGGATTCGATCCCGCAACCTTCGGATTGTGAGCCTTACCGCTGGATTACGCCGGCCGTCACACATGCTTTAAACACAGGATTTTCCAGTGGGACAAACATAGCAATTATTGTGGTCTAAAATTAGCTATAATTAATTAAAATTATCAAGATGAAAAAATAATATTATCTCGTACGGTAATATATAGTAATTTCTATTACCACCGCGACTGTAATCTTATCTCAACGAATAATTTAAAATTGTAAGCGTCTAAATGTAAACTTTTTAAAACTGTGTTTTTTTCATGTGCTAGGGTAATTTATTAATCAAATCCAACTCAGAATGAAAAAAAAAACAACTTGAAAAATCTGATACGCGGAAAAGTATTTGTGTTAACAGTTTTGGACCTCAATTAAATTTAACTGCCAGATTCTTAGCGAACAATCGGCCGAGCTTCCTGACGTTTTGTAACCGACGCGCGCTACATTGTTAGTTCTGGGTTCTGCTGCAAACCGCGGGGAATTCCTGCCTCCATAGAACCTTAATGCCTTTGGTCAGTAAATGACTAACGTCTTTATAGGACCGAGCCACGCCATTGTATTACAACGTTTGTACTATTTATATTGGGCGGAACAAGGAACGGGCGTTGCGAGGTCTTGCCTGTGTAGGCTGGTGGCTAATCGTGTCATTACGTCGGTGAACCAGCTAGATTTTGCAGAACATTTAATTTATTTGAGGTAAATGTCGTTTTAATAATTGCATAACTTGAGATCACGACACAAATTGGTTAAGTTATAGAGTTTTCAGGTTAGGTTATCTGCGATCCTTGAAGCAAATCGGATGACGTATCCTAATAAATAATAAAGTTAAACACTTTCAATAAAATCGGATGTACCTATTTATCCGTGACACTATCTAGGTTACAAACCAACTTTTTAGAACTTTGTGATCATTTTTAAAAAAGGTAGCAGCCAAAAATATGGGAAAAATTAGTCGAAGATAATATTTTATTTCTAAATTTGAAACATGAGATCGACCAAAAATGGCTTAAAATACAAGGTCTCGATGGCCGAGTTGGAAGGCGTTCGTCCAGGTAAGACAAGAGATCCTGGGTAGGAGTCCCAGTTGCTACCGTTGTATTTTTATGTGTCTTGTTCTTCTTCATATTTTAGTTTATCTTCTTTCTTCAAAGTTTAAACCATTTAGTCAGAGATATGTTGAGTAGAGATAAATTTAAAGCGCTGGAATATTTTAAAAAGCATTTTCTGTGGAGTACGAACGAGATTTTATACGATGTATGGGCAACAAATCCTGGAACATTGCGGCAGATCAGAGGTTAAAGGTGTTCTAATACTGTCTTGTTAGTTCTGTTTCTTGGCCGTGTGTGGCGCTACTGTCGCTGTTACCTGTCACACAAAGAAGTGTATTTTGTTTTTGTTCTAATAAAAAAGTAATCCATAAAATATAAAGAAATCTTACTTATTCTCAATGAAATATAACCCGATCCCAATAAAATACAGAATAGAGAAAAGTACTTATTCCCATAGTCTAAAATTTTCCGGTTTTTTTAATTTCCATTTTTGACAGTTTTTCAACGAATATTTTACGTTCCGTCAATGTGTAAATACGAATTTTTGTTTGTTTTACCGCTGGTGCGACAGTTACTCAAAATATAGTTAGATGATACTTTTAATAAATTAAGACAATTTATAAATTTAACGACTTGAAATTTTTTTATGAAAACTAAAAATATGGGATAAAAGGTGAAATCTAGGTGGATTCATTGGCTGTAGACTGTAATGAGCAGTTCATGTATTTCCCTATTCATATTTGTGGCCGAAACGAAAACTGAAAACCTGAAAATATCCATCGCTCAAGTTGCTAAACTATCGATGTAAATTGATGCCTAGCCTTTACAACCCCACTAAAGTTAGATAATGAAAAATTCAGAGAAGAAATTGCCGAAAGGGTATTTAATTATTATTGAAAGTAAAATTTAGTTTTACTGTCGAAAAAAGAAGGCAACGGTAATTTTCGCCGTTGTTCAGGGTTTTACGTCCAATTTTTTTATGAGAATTTTTTGGATAAGCTGCGAGTTGCATGTCACTGTCGATCAAAACTATTTCATTTTTACCATTTACCGTGTACAAATTGTGATGTTACATGTTAAGTTACACCTTTATGCCCAGCGGTTGTGGAGGTTTGAAATAATACCGAAGCCGGCAGATTGCTGTGCATGTTTTACTTTTACACAAACTACCGGAATGTTTGATTTTCGGAATCCGTGACTAATTTAATCAAAAAGTTTAATTCGCAATAATTTTATTTTAATTTTTTTTAATTTTAATAAAAATTTTAACAGTTTTCAAAATAAGAATATAAGAATAGGTGTTACATACTTAAATATTTATTGAGTAGAGTTTTTTTTAAGTAGTCAAATTTTAATTTTATAGCTTCTTTTGGTTTTGTTGATTTGGTTTGATTAATAATACCTACATAACTACGGCTCTAAAGACTGCAATCCACTCATCTCTTATGTAGTGTACTACCCTCGAAGTTCGACCCCAAGCGTTACAAAGCCTCCGTAGAAATTAAGAATTTTCAAATATTCTCGATTTCCCGAAAATTAATTCATAAATGAATAAACAAATACACTTGTGAACAAGTCATGCATCTTAATATTATTATTTAATGTATAAAAACAGTGATTTAAATTTCGACCGGTCAGTGGTGGGCATCGCGTTTGGTTCCCACCCAGGCATTCCGTGTTCGATTCCTCGACTGTCCTCCATCACGACTCAAGCAACATTTTCGGCTTACTATGGTGGTAGTAGGAGATTTTTAAATATTTGTCGGGTTATTTGTAACCCGGAATGTTTGTCTTTCAAAATTTTTTTTTTTTTAAATATATCTTTTTGAATTTCGATTTTGTTTTCTTGAGTCTTAGATGTAGAAATTAACCCACTTCTCGACATCCGATCGTGATGAAACTAGGCAGAAAGACTCGTTTTTTAACATTAACTCCACACAGGTGGCCATGACAAAAATAATTTCCCTCAAGGACCGTGTTATCTTTGGGGATGCTGTGCGGATGGTCTTTTAAAGGAAATGAAGGATAAGAAGTTCTAGGAAGGAAAGGGGGGCGAGGGGTGGATAGAAATCTGGGGGCCAGTGTGTCAAGCGGTGACTTATGAATTCATCCCTCCCACAGCGACGCAAGGTGATGGGTCGAGGTCGAGAGATTCTAGTGAAGACCTGGACGAACCTCATCCCATGAACCCGGGCGTCCCTGCTATCAAAGTATCAAACATAGAGAACCACTTGGGCGCCCAAGCAGAGGTATTGGTTATCCAATATAAGATTCTCCGGGCGGTGGTACCCATACTCACCCCCCAAGTTGTCGATGACAATGCATTCTATCCATTTTTATTTATTTTATGTATTCAATAATATTATTATTCAATTTATAAAAAAAGTTTATTTATAAACATGTTCTGCTATGTCTGCTATCTGATTTTAGTGACAGCTGTTTCGACTTCTGACGGCATTATCAAACTGTAGCTAAACAAACCTTCCGAAGGCTCATTATTGAATCAGCTGTATTATTGAATATATGAAAGAAAAAAAACATAAAATGGAGTTCTACAAATTAAAATTGATAACAATAAATGCATTATATCCATTTTTGCTGACACTCACGCATACACACACGTATTTCTCTGTAATTGGCTACTAGCCGGCCAAAGATATAGCCCGAAAGCTGAAAATAGATATATTATAGAACAAAACAGCTTTGTTTTTATTACGGGTTGATGATTAACGCTGATAAAAATCAGAAATAATCAGTTCAAGTCTTTTTATAAATGACAAAGAAAACTATGTTTCTAAAACCCCAAAACCTTTTTACTATAGGTTCATAGAGATCAAATAAGTTCTGTTTAACCATCCATTAGAATTAAAAGTTGGTTAAATATATACTTTTTCAATGAAATCGGCATTTAGTAGTTATTTATACTCAAGTATTTGATACCACTAAACATTTCATTATCATTCTATATTACCAATATGCTTCAGTGAGTAAGCAATAACTACTTAATATGTTTGTTTTGTGATAAGTAGTTAAAGTCCACATTTATAGCTTTGCTCAGCCGAAATTCTGTTCGAAACGTGCATTTAAGATACTCATTAAAAGTAGTAGTTAAACAGACGCGATATTCCCGAATTAACATTTACAATCGGCAATTTCACGTAATATTCCCTCGGATCTAAACATAACTAAGGTCCTTTTAATCCCAAAAATGATCCCGAATATGGGTATATGGGGGTATATGGATATTATATGTATTTAATGAGCGGGTTATCCCCGTTCATCCCTGCTAAGGGTTGCCACCTGTCCTCTTATTTACTGCCGCCCCGATTGTCCGCTGATTTTACGACTGGGGACGGATTATAAACCTGGCAGCCCTGTCGCAAGTATTTTATAGAACGACAGGGTAATTAGAAACATACACGTCACACCAGAACAGAGAGGGTTGATGGCTCGTGACGACCTCTGTTTTTGGGTTGTCTGCAAAAATAAGTCTTAATCTGAGATTTAGTTTTAAAATAATCATATCTGTTGTACTAAAAGCAGTTTCGCCTGTGATTCTTTCAAAATATCGATCGTCCAGTTGATAAGTCAGATATTTGAAAAAATCGAAATTTGAGATGAGTATGCAGTTATATGAAAAAATGGGTGACCGGATAGCTCAATGGGTGACCGGATAGGTTGTTGAGTGATGTTGATTTTGAGTTGGCATGGAACCGTAAAAGTTTACCCTCTGTCTGGTACAATAATCAGATTACTCATGAACACCAACGAATCAATTATAATGCAGAAAAACTTGTAATGAATTAACTAAAACATCGATGTTTTCCAGATTACTAATTTCAAAATGTCATACGAATGTACCGAACCGTTGTGCCTATTTAAGAGTGTTATTTTAAAGCATGTTAAATAACTAGCTTTTGCCCCCGGCTTCGATCGCATATTCCCCCCCCCCCCCACTCCCCCAACCCCCCCCCCCCACTCCCCCAACCCCCCCCACTCCAATCCCCCTCACTCCCCCTGCACTACCCCCCCCCCCCCCCCCCCTCCCCCCATCCCCTTCCCCCAATCAATCAACAATCAAATACGCGCCGTTTTGCATTCATAATATTAGTATAGCTGTTGGCTTAGGTCAAAATGTAGATTGGTACCTATTTTATATTTGAACACAAAATATTCATATTAGAATACTCATATTTGAATTTTTGCTGTCAAAGAAATCTCCATAGTAACCTAAACAAATAACAAAATGACAGCCCACGTCAAATATTTACTTAGCAACACGCTTTGCCAATAAACGTATGATAACTAATTTCATAACGCCAGAGCTTACCAATATGTACATACAGCCTATATTACTCGCAAATAATGTAGCTTTCGATTAGTGGAAGAATTTTAAAATTTCATTCGGTATTTTTTGCGTGAAAGAGTAACAAACATCCATCCTTCCATCCATACAAACATTCGCATTAATAATATTAGTAAGATTCATGTAAAACATAAACAGAATACAGCAGACCTACTATTTAAAATACAAAAATATTTGATTGCAACAACAAAAATCAAATCTAATGATAGATAGATACAGTCTTGAATAATTGGGTGGACGTAAAAATTCACAATCATTTGATTTTTAAGGTTTACATTTTCCACAACGTAGTTATTATTATTATATTTGATCGATGATTTTACTTGTGTCAATGGATACTGTTTATTTGGAGCCATTTTATATTTTTGTGCGGAATACAAACATTATAAATGTGAAATGAAATGTCGAAGGGATGAATTTATTGTATTTACCACGAACATTAAGAAAATTGTAATCCATAGTTATTTCCTGAAAACGTCTATGGAGCATCAATTCCCTCGCCCTGCGCCACCCCCTGGCGGAGTAGTCGGAAAGCTCGTCCCCGGAAACGTCGCAGATTCATGGCGCCAGAACGCCCTCTAGCCCTTCTCGCGAACTCACCATTCCATTTCATAATGTTATTTAATATGTTGTATGGGGTAAGCAATAAATGGGGTGTGGAGGGGGCTCCAAAATAAATTAATATTTTTCATATATAAAGATCACTTTTCGGCATCGCATTTCAAAAAAAAAATTGCGTTTAATTAAGGAACAATTTAGTTTCTATTAGTCCGTAAAGCAACGTTTTTTCAATTTAAATACCGCACAAAAGTCTACTCCCAACCGTTTGGAGCCATTGTGTTTGATCATCCCCATCTTCTTCTTCCCATAGAGATTGGAAAGAGGACGGTGGGGATGAACCTGGCTATTCAGATCTTGTCACCAAACACGGCTAAATCCATATCAAGCAAAGTTTCAAGTCCGAATTGTGACACCACGTTGATACTGAGAGTGTCGGAAGTATGTGCCGAAGCAGCAAAAACTTTCTAACGACCAGCTCAGACGTCTTGTAATTTACATTGCATTTCCTTCTGGATCATCTCACAACTTCATTTTCATGGAGAGCTATAGGGCTTGGAAATATCCATTTAACTCTATAAACATAATAAAAGATGCCATATTGTTTAAATGTTCTTTTTTAATTATTTCATTAATAAAAATAACAAATCATGTATGTCACAAACTCGGTTAAAATTATTCAAAAATATTAGCAAGTTTCAGAATTATAACAAAAGATGCGCAAAAGCAGTTTTACGTTGCAATACATCGCAAAATTTGCAATAAAAACCACATTTTTAGGTCTTAAACTTATCCTTTGTTAGTTTGTGTAAAAGCTAAGACTCGTGCTTCCGAACAAATGGTAAAACAGATAATATGATGTCCCATAATCCCTTAGTAACGTCTGCGCACCGCCACACCCTCGAGTGATCTCGCGATTGTCGCAAGACTAACAATGCTTTACGACCGCCTCCACTAGCAATTCACTTAGATGGAAAAATAACCCATTGTCATGATGCGTCGTCTGGTGGAATCAATTGTAACAACAACTTAAATGTCACTCCAACTCCTTCAAAAGACAAACTACAAACGTAAAGGGTTGTTATGAGCTATAACTTAAAGTAACTTATGCTTGTCGATTTATTCACTTTCATATTACGTTTTAATGCCACGAAATGGAAAATTTTCTGAAAAAACGTAATAGAACGATCAAAATTGTGCAGTTACTCAAAAAAAGAAAAGCTTTTATATGGTCGTTGGGTTCAACACAACAAATGTCTTCGTCAGATCAAATATTTATGCTTGTAGATTTTTTTATTTTCATATTACGTTTTGATGCCACAAAATGGAAAATTTTCTGAATAAACCTAATAGAACGATCAAAAATTTGCAGGTACTCAAAAAAACAAAAGCTTTTATATGGCCGTTAGCTTCAACTTCAACACAACAAATGTCTTCATCAGGTCAAATTTTACAAAATTAAATTTCTGAAATGTACGCTAAAAAAACCACAGCTGTATAAGAATGTAGTAATGTAAATAAACCGAAATTGATCATTAAAATCCGTGAAAAACATGCGAAAACATGTAAAAACGAAATCTTTTCACAACTTGTATGTTAACATGCTTTCCAAGATATAATTTATATTTTTCTTCTCCTTCATTTCCGTAAACAGACCATCCACGCAGCATCTTCTAAAAATATCCTGTAAATATACATTAAAAAATACAAAAAAAACTTAAAAATAATGGATTTATATTATTTATTTAAAAGTTTATGGATTTGTCCGTTACTATTTGAGCACGTATGCAGTTCAACCACGCACACGTAAACTCACTTGTAGTTTGATCGAGTCTGTCAGTTCGGCTCCAGCGGGGTGCAGGCTAATGGCGTCTGCTTTATTTGGTCGGATCCGCGCATTACTTCCGACGCGGCACACCCGAGATTTCTAATTACGTTTGCACAACCGAAGATAATGTTTACATTGACTCGGTACGCCCAATATGTAACTAACTAACTAACGTGCTGCTGTGTGGAATAATTTCAAGGCATATTCCCTCCATATATACCTCTTTTGAGCCTAAACCATTCGCTAATCGCCACATGTTGATAGTTTTCCATATTTACTGTAAGTTTGTCTGGGATGTGTTTGCACAGGATTTCGCCTATTAAGTTCTGAAGTCACAAAATAATTTGTCTAGCAATTTTCACCTATGTAAATATTATATTTAGTGCTTTATCATTTGATTTACCAAATGATGTATTCAAACCAGAAGTTTTTTCACGAAAATTGTTCAAATGCATGATATGGTTCTGCCACTGAGAGGTCCGTTATACCTCTCTTTTGGTTACATGTGTTGTTTATGAATTAATGTTATAAATATAAGAGAATTTGTTATAAATATGAATGATTATAACAGGTCTATCAACAGTATGCCATTGCACATAAATCTCCTTGGTATTCAGATTTTATTTTACATGTATTATATATTGGAGTTAAATTGTTTAATCAATTCCCCGAAATTTAGATTAGAAATATATTATTCAAAATTAAACAACTTTTTCTAATAGATTATGCTTTCTAAAATCTTTCTTTCAATCTATATTTTTCTACTATTTGTTGTATTTTTTTTGGTCTTTTACTCTTTTTTAAAAATTTCATAAACATAATTTTCCTACGTTTCTCCTTCTTTTTTATATGATCGTGTTGTTTTTAAAAAATGAGTAACACGATGTACCTATCCGTCCATTTACATAAAGAATATTGTCTGTGACCTGTGGAGGTCGGGCGGGCTGAGTGGATTGATTTTTATACAAATCTCTGGTTTTATTCCGAGATCGCAAAATTTTGCACGCTTGTCCTTTGTATTGACAACCACAACGCGGACCTAGCAACATGCGTCTAGAATGGTGGTAAAAAATTCCTCAAATTATATAATTACAAATCAATCAATAAAGAAATTTAAAAAAATCAATTCACGAGTGTAGTGGGAGGCTACGAAGCACCGCACGAAGAGGAGATCGATGGACTACGAAGCACTGAACAAATAGGAGACCGATTGTACTATCTCTTTATCTCGCTGGCTAAATCATTTAAGTATGTGTTTGTCTCTTTTGAGTGTCGCAAAATTATATGTTGTATCTGTCCTTTATTCATTTTAAGATTTAAAATAAAAAAATTATCATATGATTAGGTGTAAATATATCTATTATATTCAGTGTACTAAACCAAAAATTGTAAAATTACGCAGCTCGGAAAATGCCTTTAGAAGGGTGTAAACCTTCGGTCCTTTGTGAAAAAGCAGGCAGTGAATTGTTCAGCCGTAGAGCGAGGATTGCTTCCCCATGCGGAGGACAAGCACGAGTGGATTGCGATCAAAGAGCGGGAATCGCCACTCGACGGTACTATCTGCATAATACACCACTACTCCGGGAACAAGTTCACTTCTCGTTGTGAGCTTATAAAACCAGGTAGGATAAATATATGTTTATACAGATGAACAAACAAACAAGACACAATATTCCACATGAAAACGACGACAATTTTTTTTGTTTGCTTATTAAATATTAAAAAAAAAACTTTTATTTTCGTCTTCATTCATTCACTTCTAACATCTCCCACTTAGGACGGGTTGTTTCTTAGAATTTAATAAACAAATATCAAATTTTTAAGTTAATTTTGAAGTTCTGTAGATTCTATTCAATTTGAAGATTCTATTCGAGGGGTAACAATTATTATAAGCAGTAATTATTAGCTTGAAACACTCATCTACATTGAAAAAATCTCCCGAGAAAAGATACATGCCGCCGACGGGACTTGAACCCGCGTACTTCTGATTTCCGGTCAAATGCTCTGACCACTGTGCTACGTCGTAATAAAGTTGGTTGTTTGCAGGTGGAAAAATGTAATAAGCAGTAATTGTTGAATGAAACACTAGTATGTATTGAATAATTTGGCGGGTAGGAGATAAGCCGACGTAGCTCAGTGGTCAGAGCATTTGACCGGAAATCAGAAGGACGTGGGTTCTAGTCCCATCGGCGGCATGTATCTTTTCTCGGGAGATTTTTTCAATGTAGATGAGTATTTCAGGCTAATAATTATTGCTTATAATAATTGTTACCTTTTGTGCTATCCATAAAAATCTTGTCTTAAACATTAGTTTATCAATTAAAACATATATTCTATTTAATTCCTATTTTTATTTGTTATGTGAAACAACTGGCAAAAAATGATATAATAACAGTCCTTTTTGAAGTTTTTAAACATTTTTGACGTGTAGTAAATAGTTGTAAAATAAAATCTGTGAAAGCTTTTAATAATTCATTTTGTGAATGTATGAGTAATAAATATATGAAAAAGTTCTGTTTAAAACGATGCGATCGAAAATTCCCTGGGTTGATGGGTTAATTATTGATATTCTAATCGAATACATGAAATAACCAAGTAAGTTGTAGTGATCGTATTACAATTTAACTACAGCGAAATATTAGAAGGTTTTAAAGCGAGTACTTAAATGCTGTTGTAATGTTCCAATATACAAAATACATTTATCCTGTAAATAAACACGATGTGTGGAAATACACGGCTCCGAATTTACTGCCAACTCTGAGCTTTCCAATATTGTCCGTTTCAACAAACGTGTTGAGTTCCGCCGCTCCGGGACAGGGTTTGATTTTCCATGGCAATTGAAAGTGCTGAAAGAATATTTGATTAGTTAACAAATCAATGATACTTTATTTGTAGTCGTTTCACAGGAAACTACAAAGTGCAAATATAGTTAGCTAATCACGATAAATCCACTCTTACAATATCAATTTGAACTGTGATCACTGTGAACATATACGTGTATTGTTATTGCATTCTGCTAGGTGTTGTCGGCTTAGTTTACGGAGAGTCGAATATTACTGAGTGCATTTAAGCTCTAGGCTCACAACCAATGAGACGATTCGAAGCGCTCAGAATCTTTCTAACTGCAGTTTTGGCTAGCTGCCTGTGGCTCCATAGATATTTAGTGTTGAAACTCAATAAATAAGTAATTATATTCAAACTGCGTGGTCAATGGCTGAGTGGGCATTGCATCTGAGTGGGCATCGACACGGGCGGCGCGTGTTTGATTCCTCGGCTAGCTAAGTCCTCTATCACGACACAAACAACATTTTCTGCTTACTGTGGTGGTAGAAGGAGATTTTCAAACATTGTTGGGTTATTCGTTACCCGGGAATATTTGTCTTTCTTAAAAAAAAAACCTTGAAATAACCTTAATCTTTGCAAAAGAAATCAATGGACGCTTTAATATTTACCGTGCGATTCACGGTAACGGTACCGTGACGACAAAAAAATACAATAAACATACGTTCCTTATCGCTATAATGCTGCAGCTCTTTCGTACACGTTAAATAATGGTGAGACACAAAATACGTATGACTGCTTCTTCCAAAGTACTACTTTTTTTGCGACGGGATTTGCGTTGGATTTTTTTTTGTGTGAGGGAGATGTATGAAAATTATTGTATGTTTCCTTTGGGGGAGTGCAGACGTATGTTCACCGTTTGTCTCATTTTCGACTGTTCTCATTTAATGGTAATAAAGAGCGGCAGCATTATATGCTTAAGAACAAAAGCAAAACCATCAGCCCATTGACATTTGACGTTTTTGAATTATTTTTAATTAATATTGGTAGAAGTCAACCGAGACGTCACGATGCGGTGTGTGAGAGAGATGCAAGAAAATGATGACTTTTTTACTTTGGAGGGAACAGACCTACGTGGATTATGTATCTCAACTTTTGAAAGAGCTGCAGCAATATTGTGATAAGGAACGTTTGTTTATTTTTTTTATGCCGTCACGATTCCGTTACCCTGGAATCGTACCGGTAAATATAAAAGCTTCCAATCACTTGCACGAGGGTTAGAACGTTACAATATACAACTCTGTTATATAACAAAGTAGAAGTTAGTGAAAACTTCTCAAACGCGTAGTAATATTGCGAAACTAGAGCACGTAATTAATTCTCTTTCATACCCAATCAAATACCATACATCGACCATTTCTGATATATCAACCCAGTCTTAAATGAAAAGCAACATGATACACGTACATAATATTGTTTGTATGTAATTCCCCCAAAACAACCCCTTGAATTGTCATAATTCTGTATTCAAATTAACCCCCATTCAAATATTCTGGCGTCCGGACTTTGACCGTTCAGTCCCATATCAAAATAATCCTCGACACGTCTCTTGTTTACGGCGGTCCTTGCAGCCATTAAGGCTCCACCTGATTAATTATAATACCCCCTATACGGAATACAGCCTACACGGATAAACATTTCCCTGTCATAACAACACCAAAGACATCCTTAATTAAATCGTCATTGGCGCCCTTTGTTAGACAGCTTGTCATTATTTTTGCAGGCGGATATTAATTTCTGATTGGGCAAGATCTGTGTATTCATCTGAGGGTGGGTTTCGGTATTGTAGAAAATTGCAGTACGTAGCATTTAAAGGCATGTATCTTGAATTGGGTCCGACAAAAGACCGTGTTTAATTATTTTACGGTATCTACGTACTACTTATATAGAAACCAAATTTTAATAGCCTAATATTAAATTTTAAAACCCACGGAATGCCTGCTTTACATATATTACTAGCGAGTTCCCGGCATGCGTTGCTAGGCCACTTAATAAAGAAATTGTTTCTCTCTGCATTTCCTTTCCCATACGTCCCGTTCCCTTTTCGCCTCCCATTTCCCTCCCTTTTCCCCTTCCCCTCACGGGTTCCCCTTCCACCTTCCCCGCCTTTCCTCTCCCCTGTTCCGCTCACCCGTCCCGCCAACACGTTCCATATATTGATATATCCCGGTAAATTCAGATTTTCAAACATCTCAATTTTTTTTTCATATATTGCAAACATTCATTTTAGTGAAATTTGGTACCTAACATATGTATATATTTAAAATGTTTAATTAGATTTAAAGTATTCGATTTTGGTTAGTACCATAGATGAGTACTTCGGTTATTCGAGTACTTCAGCTCATTCATTAATTTAAAGAGTTTATTCGAAAATTGAATTTTGATTGAACGATCGATGGTTTGCAAAATTTTATTCTCAAATTGTGACATTTTTGACAGTTTCGTAAGAGTTTTTGTAATGATTAAAAAACTTTTCAGATGTATTGTCATGTGTTGTAATAATCCAGAAACTTTCGCGAGGGTGGAAAAGAAGGTATTTTATAATATAGCAATACATAAATAACATACATACTCGTCCATACATACATGCAAGGAAGCAAATATACATTTATTTATATATATATTTAATTCACCTGCAAATACCTGTAATTTACAAAGGTTAAGGGTGATGACTTTGAAGTGGATTAGATGTCGAAGGTAATGCAAAGAGCAAATGGAGGAACCCCATTACATTTCCCAATAGTTATCCCTTAGGATTCCGTTGTATAATGGTTTAGAAGTAGTGGTGTACACCCTACAGTTATTTGGGTAACTCTTCAGTTTGAAGAGTAATTGGCAAGTTTAGTCATATCATACTTATCGTTTCAGTAGAAGGTATACCTTTACTGGATTACTTAAGATCGATCATTTGATGTTGATTACGTCAATACATTTGCCTTGAGTTTAAATATTGAATTTTTATGTTTATTTTCGGAACATATTATTTATTAAATCAATGCAAGTCAGAATTTAATGTTCCTCTCTTGTCATAAAATATTTTAACATTTTTCATCGGTCTGAGGCAACTTAACATGCTCAAAATTCCTTTACCTACCTGACAAGTGCAAAATATTATTCGTTTTTATGCTTTCGCTATCCATTCTTCAGTTTTTTCTCCCGCGAAATTGGATTCAATCAAGCGTTCTGAAAAAAATTATCTTTCATGGAGAACGAAAAATGGTAAATAAATTTTTTTTTTTATTAATATTTATTCTTGATAAATAAAATAATGAAATAGAATAGCGCCGTATTGAAATATTTAGTTTATCATAATGTGTATAATTATTTCTAGTTAAATGAGTCAAAATGTAATTTTCTTTTCATTGGAATAAAAAAAAACTAGGAAAAAAATTAAGAAAATTTTCACGCGAAAGTGGTATATTATTTTTGATTCCTATCTAACTCGAGATCGTAAATCACTGTCAATGGTCTATCTTTATACACAGAAATATACTTAAAATCGTGTGATTTATTATTGCAGATGATTATTTAACGGTCGTAATTTGTCCCTAATACGTCTATCTTGTAAGAGGATCCACAGAGAATGTCCCACATCTCAAATTTGATCCAATTTACATGGGTTCTATCCCAATGATCGGAAAGGGTTCCCATTTACGAGTAAATGTCCTGGCAATCCATCAATTCCAAATTTGAAATCGGATTGAATATCCCTTCCTGGGATAATTGAAGCTCATTCGGAATTTAAATCGAATATTTTATGGAACTTTATTGAATCTAAAGAAATAGATTTATTGTGAGAAAATCGACCGCCTAGACTTCCATCAGCTCTTTTTACAAACATGTGTTTAAAAAATTGAAGCTTTTTATTCTTACTTCTGTTACAAACACGATTCCACGATTCACGTTTTTTTTGTTGTTGTTGTGGATATTTGTACATTAAGTAAATTTAATTGTTGTTCTTGTTCTGTGGTTGAAGATTTTTTTAAAGTTTAGAAGGAGATAAACAGATTTTCGTTACTCCACCGAGATTTTATTATTCATCAAATGAAAATACTCTTACAAGCCAAGTAAAAAAAGACAAAAATCAACATCTGTCTGTAATGTAGCCTTCAAATTAAGTAAATGAAAGACTAAAATAAACCCGCTATGGAGAAGCGAACTAAAAACATTTCGTCTTCTGGAATTGTGGATAAGTTTTAAAGAGATGGTAGAATTTTACAGTCAGATTAAATATGTAAGAGCACCGAGCTTTGCAATGAGAATCTGCTCGAGATTCATCTTAGACATTTCATGCTTTGGGCTCTCATAATTTCATTTTCTTGAGCATTACAGTACCATTCTCTAGCGGCAGTTCTCGTAGCCCATCCGCGGATAACTCTGCGTGAGGTTTCCACGAACTGCCACTTAAAAAGAAACCTCAGTCGTGTCTGGTCTAGACGACAGGCGGCGCTAGCGTAGCGGAAAAAGGAAAACAGCGCTAAATTTATCTGTCAAAACGCAGTAGATGCAAATTCGTGGCATCCTTCCAAAAGATCTTTCCAATTCTTACAACACTTGGATATCCGATACTATCCCTTTTGTATCTTTTTAGTAGAGGGTGTCTTTTGATTCTCATTTTTGCATGCAGTTTGATTCGTGAGTTCCGGTCTTCCAAGTAATATAAAGTGCTGTCACACAACGGTTAAACTGTGGCATATCTCATGTTTAAGCGTAGTAATTTTTCAGTGCAGGCTTTTGTGAATTTTGTCCCGATTTAACCGAAAAAACAAGATAATATAGATAAAGTTGAATTTTCACGCGAGGAGTGGGCTTTGCAAAACCAACAAGCTACGACATGATTTTTTTCGTATGCTTTATATGTCATCAAAAGGAAAGCAATAATATTTTTCAATAAATTCAGATTCAATATCAGAATAAGGAAAACAAAATTTTTTGTCAATATTAACTTTTCAATAATTCCTTTTAAACGATTATATACCTCCCCCAAATCGCTCATCCCGTTTATTTTATGTTTTTTATTATTTATTTTTCATTTATTTTATTTTAGGGAAATCAACAGTTTACAATCCGTCGCTTTAGTTCGTATTTGTCCAACAGACCATTTGAAATTTTTTCAGGAGGAGAAGGTTTTCTTTAATTATCTCACTAAAACATTAAAATAGGTGTTAACGATATAGCTATTTCCGTATAGGTAAAGGTTCAATTAGTTTAAGTAATTCTTAGTTCAGTGATTAACTATCCTTTTTTATACTTAATTTTTAATTTTAAAGTGAAGATTGAACCAAAACTCAAATGGTCTGTTGGACAAATACGAACTGAGGCGACGATTAATGATTTATTTATACATGTATAATTAACCTAACTGAGAAACCAATTATAGATTTCCTCATTATACTGTTACATTTTTTGTCTAGAAATTAAACAGTAATCTTAGAAAATTAAAAGAGAGTACATTAAAAAATATTACATAGGTATAACAGGTGGAAGGTAGTACACAATATATCATTACATTTATGAATTTTGTAGTCATTTAATACACTTTTGATAGAATTTTTATATTTATTTTCGTTACAATTGTATTGTTTTGAGTCGTAATTAGAGTCAGTTTTTTTTTACTTAACGTTCGAAGTATTGAATAATTTTGAATGTTTTATTTAAAAAAAAACAAACCTTAAATGAAATAAAATAATACTTTATACAAATTGGTTTTTCAATCACGGCATTGTGTCTAATTTTAAATCATTTTTAGAGTTTTTCAGCCATCTTTCTTTCAGCAAGAGTGTGTTGTGTTCAAGCTTCATTACCAGCGATTCTTTGACGTAACTCGAATGACGAGCATATTTTTAACACACCTAAATAAAAAATCACATTCAAATCAGAGTAATTTCGAAATTATTCAAATCAAATAGCTGGCCCACGCTACAGCATTTCTAGGGACGCCCAATGGCTGTAGGTACTTAAAGGCTGTATTTCTATCGGCGCCTAAGCACGTAGCGTCGCGGCGCCTTTAGCTTCGGTTGTACTGATAAAATAAAGATTTATTACGTTGAATGGCCGATTTTAGTGTTGTTTTTTTTTTTGTAAACAACGAATTCAGCTGATATGAATGTTGTGTGATTCTTTTTTATCTCGTGTATTTTATTTATTGATGTTGTTTTATTTTGGTATTACAAAGCAATTTGTTTATCTTACGCAGAATTGTTATATGTATAAATGTGATGAAAACATCTATTGAGAAAGTAAACCATACCTTTTCATTACCATAAAATATTTTTTCAATATCAGAATACGAATATAACAGATTTTCTTGATGCTTTTTGAGCGTATACACATTTTTTGTAAAATAACAATCATTTAAAGTCTTGATATTTGAATATAGCTTTTCCTTTGCAAATTCTTATGGAAAAAACGAAAGCGTTCAACTCAAATAATAATTAATCTACTAAAATCAGTAAAACCGCATCCACGTAACGTTACCCTCCGTCATGTAGCGTGCTATTCACTACAAAATTGAAATTGAAATATTTGAGCTATGCGTCTAATGACGTTGGTGGGAGCGCAAGTTAAATACCGTGACTTGCCAAACCTCTTCAGGAGAGCTACCCAAAAGGCCGTCTACCCCCAACCACTACCTGCTAGCGAAGCCTTCGCGGCGCTCGGAAGGTTTTCTCGAGAGACCTACTTACCAGTGGTTACCTTTTCCCAAGGAAATTCATTGAACCCGCCTCCCGACAAATTATGATCCGCTTGCCAACAGCAGTCGATGCTGCTTGATGGTATTTTGCATAGTTCATGCTCAAATTCCATTAAGTTGAGAAACAAATTGTTTCAAAGTATTAGATATCCGCAACGTAGGTATTACAATATAATAAAGGCAATTTGTGTGGGCAAATTACGTGTTTCGAAAACTATATCATACTAGTTGACCCGGCAACGCGTTGCTGTGGCTAACGAAACACAACGCCATCTACTGGGCGGTTACCCAACCTAGCTAACCAAATATTGTGTCGATAAATCAACACACACCGCCATCTGTTAAAAACTTATGGAACTTACAAATAATTATAAAGCATTGTCATATAATACAAATTTAATTCGCAATAATAAACATTGAGGTTAATAATCGAGATAAAACTATTCTATCTTTTCAGTTCAACCAAATTACACACAGTAAGCCAAATTTCATCAAAATCGGTTAAGTGGTTTCGGAATTTATCTCAAACAAAAATCGTGACGCGAGATTTTTATTTATAAAGATTAATTGTCCCTACAACAGAATATAGCCCAACAAGAAGAATATTTTACATTCATTAGCAGTAGATTTACAAATATATAAGTTTAAAACGTTACAACGTAATATTTATTCACTACTTACAATGACAAAACCAGATTCTTTTGTAGTTTAATTAATTAGGTTACTTTCCATGGCAATATTTTAAGCCCAACGTTTAAAACAAGTGTTTCATCGCGTAATAAATTTCACCTGCACCATAAATCAAGTTTTGTTGCACTTCGAAAATCAGTCGCACGGCGCGAATTTTTTCAAAACGGGGCACTATCCTGCAGCATCTCTCTGGAGGGTTTCCGAGTTAACAGATTATCCCTAACCCGACAGTCGTGACACTGATCCAGACAAATGTATAGGGAACCGGGAACACTATCGTTATATCATTATTTGCTACCATTAGGCGTTCGGCAGATGTGCCCGAATTGTTCGAGGGCATCTGAAAATCGATTGGAACTTTAAAAGGAAGGCCAGAAACGAATTTTAATCATCACCATTAAATAGAATTCCTCTTCAAACACACCATAATTACTTTTTGGCACCATTTTAATTCAAAATTAATAGAAAACTTAGTTTTAACCACGTCTATCTTAATCTTACTAATATTTTAAATGCGAAAGTTTGTATGGATGGTCCTTACTCTTTCACGCAATAAATATCGAATGGAATTTAAAAATTCTTTGACTAATCGAAAGCTACATTATTTGTAAGTAACAAAGGATATATATATTGGTAAGCTCTGGCGTTATGAATAAGCTGTGGCGTTATGAAATTATGTATCATACGTTTTCTGTCCCTAACAAAATCGAGTTATTGCAAACGTCAAACAAATTGTTACCTTGGAAACGATGTTTTTTTTTTAATTTTAGGCTTAAAAAGAGTGCTTTGTTGAGCTTAAAAAGAGTGCTTTTTTGGCGTCGTAGTTAATATCTACCTATCTCTTAAAATGTTTATTGTCCGAACGAAAAGCATAGCGTTGCTATAAAGCATAGTGGTTGACGTGGACTGCCATTTTGTTATTTTTTTACGGTACTCTGGATTCAAATATGAATAAAACACTAATAAAGGGAGTAGGTACTTAAAATAAATTTCTATTTCTATAATTTAAATATTTTCTAAAATAGAATTTTTATTTGCGAAATTTCAATCTCAAGAATTTTATTTGTCTTATCGTTATTTGTTGTTTGTATTTTGTAATTTTTTTCTAAACAGAGATAATTGGAGGAATGGGAAATGACATAGGCTACTTTTTATCACGGAAAAAAATTCTTTATACAGTAATTTCCCACTAATACCATGGGAGCGAAGCCGCGGGTAAAAGCTAGTATATTATAAAACAAAGTCGGTTTAGTTACACAATTTATAACGCAACAACGGCTGGACCGATTTTTATGATCTTTGATTTTTTGAATTTGTCTCCGTCCCGAATAGCAAAATAGCTATTAAAACATAGGAAAAATTAACGAAAAAAAAAATGAAGAAAATTGTTTTCTCCGTACATTTTGTATGGAACGAATTCTCATATTTTGAAAGAACTGCAGCAATATTGTGACAAGTATAATATTGTATATTGAGTAAATTTCAAAAATTCAAAAACGTCAAATGTCAATACGCTGATGGTTTTGCTTTTGTTCTACATATAATAGTAAAATAAGATGGAATCTAAGAATTCTTAATGAATTGTAAAGCGCCCTTGAGGTGATTTTTCACAAAAACGGCGCTATACTAATTATCCAATTATTATTATTATTATTATTATTAATGCTGTCCCTCTTTCTTACACACTAAATGTCAACAGTCGAACATGAGTCAAACGGTGAACTTAGTCTGCATCCCTCCAAAGAAAAAATACAATAATTATAATAAATCTCCCTCACACGTATAAAGAAAATGTAACGCATTCCCGTAAGTAAGTGGAAAAGTAAGAAAATCACAAATGTTATAAATTCCTAGACAACGCCATTTTTGATACTGATAAAAACAAAACACGGACAGTTGCGCAACGATAATTGCTTAGTTGTGTAATTTTTAACTGTTTTTTTTTTTTTAATTCAGTTAATAAGTTAACACACAGTTATTGATTCTTAGGCGGTGCGAAGTTCCCCGGGTCAGCTAGTTGTTTAAAAATGAACATGTTTCGTAAGCAATGCTTACTTCATCAGGGTTTACTTAAAACTAATAACAACAATGGCCATAGACTTAATTAGGTATCCCAGAAATATCAAAAACTTTTTTATAAAAATCTTAAAATGGTTCCTTTGTTTAGGTTTGGCAAAATCCAAATTATTACTATCTAATCAAACTCATAAAAACCACCCGATAGGTTTAGTTCCATACTTTATTTGCGTAGATACTCCCAACAAATCTCGCGTATCTCTTTGTTTGAAAAATGGGTTCATTAATGGAAGTAGTAAACAGAATAATAATCCGTGTAAACAAAAGTTAACAAGTGCTGTGTAAGCAATTTTCCTTGCAGTCGCGGCGGCTTCCTTTACTGTCTGTTGTCTCAACTATCCACCTCTACGTGTGTGCTTTTATACACTTACATCGCTTTTCCACAACTAGAAATGGAGGTTGCGTTACTTTCGGTTTATATAATGGGAACCATTTAGAACTTGAAGTAAGGTTAAGATTAATTGTATCATTCTGCTTTAATAGATTCTGCGTTGTAAAGTATTCCTTGCTCATTCCTTGTTATCCACTTGTTTATTAAAACATTTTTTGGCGAGTTACAATTTAGAATATGGTACCATTATTTTTTCACATACTGACCACCACAGAGCATCGAGAAATTTCGACTGCTGACAGAGAGCAGCTATTGTGATTCCGGCATCTGGGTCAACAACACATATTATCTTAGAATTTAAAATCTTCTGATTAAATTGTCGCGGTTGATATAAAACTTTTAATAACCTAAGGTTACGCAATCATTATTCATCAAGTGTTATTATTTCTACGCATTCCCGCGATCTTTATAGGATGGTGTGTTTAGGTATGTCACCCATCGCATCATCCGCTCTGAGAACCGTTTTTTTTTTAAATTACCAAAACCTTAAATTGCCATATAGTCACCCCAAATGTTTTGCTACGTTTGATGACAGCAATGGTTTTGATTTATTGGGAATGGGTTTATCCGTATCTTGGCGGCGGATGCGTCTGCCCACCAACTGCCTAATTTTAATTTTAAAATTTTTACCGTGCTGAATTTTTAGTAATGTTAATATTTTATTAACGTTAACCCTTTTAATGGCAGGAGACCATATTTGTCCCAACGTACATAGGTCTCGTATAAAACGCTGTAACTCCCTTACTATCATAGTGAGAAATATGTTCTAAACGGTGTTAGAAAGGAAAAACACCACGCTTTATATTAAAATGCCACCAAAAAAGTAAAATGTACATTTTGATGTATACAAAGTTTTGAATCGCAAATTGAAAAAAATTTTGAAACTTCGGGAATTTTTTATAAATTATTTTTACATAGAGCGACAAAAAAGTGATATTACAATATGTGTTTGTTATACGTTTGTCTAATAAAATATGAATGTGTTTTTATTTTTTTTGTTATCAGTAACTTTAGTTAGAAAAAACGTAAGGTGTGCCATATTTAAAACTTTTTTATGTTTTTATGAAAAAATTTTATAATTAAAAAAATATATGTTTATTTCGAATTATATAATTTGAAAGTGTATTTCATCACCTTTCTAAAACAGTTTTTAGTTTTTGAATGTGCTCAGAAATATTCCAAATATTTGCATTTTATTGTAAAGCGAAAATATACTGACCATCGGCGTACGTTATGTAACAGATATAATTATCAATCGCGTGAACAAAAATGATGACCATCTTGTTCTAATGGTGACGTTCCCCAGATTTCAATGTCGAGCTTCATCCCGCAACGCTGTACCACCTTAAATTACCTACCACATAGGTTTATACATATTACATAACAGTTTTAGTAAATATGTATGTATGTGTGGGTTCGGTGCTTCAGACGCGTTAATTATCCCTCGGGAGGTTTTGTGCTCTTGTACCTCCAGAACAAACTCGGCATTATCGAAAATGCAATTCAGAAGTGCATCCACTCTCATGTTGTGGTAATGCCGTGGGCGGATAACTGAGTTAACAGGGAAATTTAATAATATAACATGAGCGGTTCAGGTTTCAAAATGATTAGCTTATCATTACTCTCTAGTGCGTTTATCGTTGAAATTACTGCGATAAAGTTTTCTTGAATGATGTATGATTATTCAAAAATTTTTTTAATTGAACAAATTTGGTTGTAAAAATTACTCGAATATCGACATCGTTGCAGTACTTTAAAAAGCTCTGCGGCGATTGTTTGCTGACTGCACAGCCAGCCGTACAACTTCATAATTGCTATAACGTACAAGGAATACTTACTTGTGTTTGTGATTGTATTATTTAATTTGAATTTGAATATTATTTAATTAAATTTAAATTTATTGTAATTTCATCTGAATTATTTATTATATACGAGTACTGCTGAAAACCAGCTTCACTCCGGAAGTAATCCTAAAAGTATACCTAGCTGAGCAGTGACCTATTTGTCAATAGAATCAATTTTATAAAAATTAACAAGGTGTACACTTTTGTTCTGTATTTTTTAAAAATTATTATTTTGTTATTATTATTAATTTTTTATTCGCAGCTTATTTGATATATCCGATAATTCGACATGCCCAGAATTCGGTGATTGTTTTGCTTGATTGCCTAAAGAAAACAATTGCATAAATACTAGTACACTTATTTTGATATTGTACACTGCTCTAATAATGAAATAGACATTTTCAATGACTTTAAAAATATATTTTGCCATCAATAATATAAAGCTGACATTGTGACGAAACCCTTTATTTAAAGACAGGCAATATTGGGATTGGTTTATTTATGGAACCAACTAAATAATTGTCCCGTCAGCACGGGTGCCGATAATAAATTAACTATTTTTTCATATTAGGCGAACTATTTTTGCTACTGTTTTTGTTATAATTTCTAGTATTACATTGTAATA
The DNA here is from genome assembly GCA_917563855.2 of Limnephilus lunatus. Lineage (NCBI taxonomy): Eukaryota > Metazoa > Arthropoda > Insecta > Trichoptera > Limnephilidae > Limnephilus > Limnephilus lunatus. Next base: position 66,609,451 of record OU830598.1, on the reverse strand, counting down.
AAATCATCTATATGTACGTAATTTTTTGGGCAACATACCTGTTGTATGTACTTAAATAAAAACAAATAAATTAGGAAACTAATAGTTTCTAAATAAATATCTAATTTGTGAATTGTTTTGCATAATACTTATTTCGTGATTCCTGCATTTTTCTCATAGACAGAGCAATCTGTGTAGGCTAGTTTTTTGGTGTATTTTATTTGTTCATTAACCGAGATATATTTTAATGGTAAAAATCTTGTAGCATTTTCAGTATACCAAATGAAATAGTTTAAGTTTGAGGTTTGCCACTGTCTGCACTGCCATCATTATCCACAACAAGTGCCAGCTCTGTGTTTGCTTTCGAGACAAACAAATGTGCGGTCGGGGGTGCGTCCGACACAACACAATATTGCGGCGTCTGTTTGCAGGTCAGATCTTCGCTCGACGTGAGATGTTAGATGGGAGATGTCTGGCCGAGCGCCGGAGTCCAGAAGCGTCGACGCCTGACCGACCCCTGCACTGTGCGGGGTCGCGACGCTCTCATTGACTGTCAGAGCTTAAAGCCGACGCATTAATACTACTCGACTTGTGGTGTTTTCTGTCTTCGGGCATTTTGTTTTTGCAGTGGAAACTCTGCTGTTTCGCAAAGATAACATAACATATTATTCTCTTAGGTGGACACGGAGATCGATCCTTATTTTACTATTTTATTTCTACTTCTGACTTAAAGAACATTTTCAAATGCTTTCATATTTTAGGTAGTAATTATGTTTCTGTGTTCGCTATTAGCCCTTACATATTGTATTAATGGACCGATTTTATAAAAGATATCATTTTTCAATTTTTTTTAATAATATGATTAATTATTAAGGTATCTCAAAAAAACACAAAAACCTCATACGGTTCATCAATCAAAAAATTATACACGACAGTTCACTGTCGATTTTGTACATTTACCAAATATAAGGGGTAAGAATTCTCATACCGTAGTGCAATACCGTGAAAACAGGTTCTTTATGAGAACTGCCTCTCTACACTCTTGAAACTATTTAAAAAATATAAATATTTTATCAAAATTTATATTTATCATAGACCACATAATTCTGACACAATTGGTTGTACAATAGCACCCATTGATAACAGAGGTGAAACAAATAAGAAAATTACGAACATAAGTATTTTACATGTACATTTTTATTATCTACGTAGAGCTCATTGTGCACGCGACCTTATCCAAAGCAATACAGACTTTAGGAATGAGCGCCGATGAAAAATGCACAAATTTTTCGTAAACATCGCTGCATACTCTTACCCTCCTCGTACGGTCACTCAACATGACTCTTTCCCAAATCCATACTTGATGTTTCCATCCAAGGATTTTAATTGATGTGGTACCCATATTACATGCAACGGTATTATTAATCTATAATCTTACAGGAATGCCCTAGTGAGATGTGCAGCTTATGTTTTTTTTTATGTATTTCTAATTTTTTAATAAATAAATAAATAAGTAAATAAAAATTATAACAAACTCGAGAATATGGAATGACACACAACTCTGTTCTGGCACATCTTTCAATCTTCAACACCATTGGCACAAACTTTTCTATCATTGCTAATCTCGACAAGATATACATTATTTTATTCATTATATACAACAACAAAAATTACATGAAAATTTTGAAGAATACTAACGCCCTGACGTCATTTCCCGTCATTGAATATTAGATAACTTGGCAACATTTAAAATATTAATCAAAAAATCGTTTACAAATTAACCTTTCGCTCGGTTGTTCATGTATACAAACAGTTGCTCAGATCAGAGACGATCTTTTAATTTACAGTTAAACGCAACGAAATAAAGCATATTACCTAACTTTATCTGAGGCTTTGCACAGCGCATGTTAAAACACTCTAAAACAAAAGTTTTTGCTTTCAGTTTGTGTGTTCAGGAGAGAAAACTAATTCCTGCATTGTTAAAAGCGCTTGTTCTATTTGAATGACTGCATTGGATATAATATGAACACAATATGAACATAGTTTTTCTTTTGTAATCTTTTAATTTTATGATCTTGGAATAATAAATTGTTTACAATGCAATACTGATACACCATTGATACTGAATTAAGATACTGGTTCTTCTTTACTTCGTAAAAAGTAGTTCTTGTAATTATTATTTTTGTTGTGAAAAAGGTTCTTTTGTAAATTTTTGCTTTTAGTTTAAGCATATTTATGATCGTTATCATTTTTGGGTTATTTTGTATTTTTTACATTAGCTCCACCCAGGAGGTCCTAAGAAAAATAAATTCCTCTCAAAGCCTGTGTCATCTTTGGGGATGCTGTGTGGAGGGTGTTTTTAGGAAATGAAGAAGACGTGGTTCTGGGAAGGAAAAATATATAAAGGGTGGGTAGTTAGTGTAGTGCAAGGCGCTTGGTAGAGTCCTGCTAGAAAGATCAAAAGATCTCCCTCAACTAGACCCGATCCGGCCTGCCATGCCGTTGATGACAAACCTCACCCCATGAACTCGGGCATCCCTGCTTAGTCACCAAACCATGGCAGAGGTGTTGGTTATCCGATAAATTGTTCCCAGGGCGGCGGTACCCATGGTCTTCCTAATTAAGATTATTATACCGTGTTAGGTGTCTTCCTTTATTAGTCAAAGTTTCGGACAGAATTACAGTATCAATCACCAGGAAAGAAGATCATGGACACTGTAACGCTAGCAAACAGTTGGATAAAAAAAGAAAGAGATGGCGCAAAAATAACCCAAAATTAATAGCGATGGCCGTAAAAATTTTAAGTCGTACTTATGATCCCTTTAAGAAAAGCCTCATTGAGGTACCCAATTTGGGGAACGTTGTGAGACTGAATAAATAGGTGGAGGGGAAGAAGGCAAGACAGAGGATGAAGTCCCTGACTTAGTCACTTAGTCTTACGAAGACGTAGCTACAGCATGTAAAGTACCCACTGGATCGATTCTAATTGCTTGTCTCTCGCTAGAGCAACACCAATCTATTACCATCTTCGAAACTAATACGTTTTGCATCCATCTAAGCGCGAACACCAATTAGCAAATTACCATGGCATTAATAATCTCAATACATCCTTTGAGAGGTCGACGCCTACTACACGTGTAATTCCACCAGCTGCATAGCTCGCGAGCTAATCGCTGTAGACTAGGAAAGCTCGCAGGCGCTTAAAGCGATGGCGGCGCGGTGGCCTCTCTCATGTCCTCACGTGTCTGCACTTACGAGTGCTTAAATCTGCCGGCGAAATGCACTCGGAATGCCTTTATTTAAATTCCTAGTATTGTCTCGACAATCGTATCGTCTATTCCCTTATTCTATGGGATTCTGGAATTTATATTTCTTTAATGCCTGATTTAAGTTTGATCACGTAGCAATTTTATACCAATGTCAGTGCGATGTTCGTTTTTTTAATCACGATCGTTTGCATCCGAGTCTCTTTGAAAGATTTTTCGACTGTTTCTGAAATATTTTGGAATGCAATATGGGCTTACCCAAGAAGGTTAAGCTATCAGGAGAACGGCTGCGCGGCCTTTATCATACAAAACTTAAATTTGGATTTGACGCTGAAATACCCAACAGGACTGACATATTTTATTATTTGAATCAAATGGTTTAGCCAATATCTAGTACGGATATCAATTTGTAAAATATATGCCATAAAAGAATTCAATTTTACGTGATGAAGCATCTTTGGCATTTTTTTAGAGTTAATTGTACTACTATTTTGGTATAATTAAAAAAAAAAAAAAAACATTGTAAAAAGCATTAATATGGGAATTTTTTAAAATTTACATACGACATATTTGTATTCCAAAGAAAATAGGTCATTTGTAATTTAAATTTGCTCCCATCAAAATGTTTTTTTTTAATGATTGGTGTGAATTTTTTTGTAGTTTAATATTTTCTTATATTTTCAAGTAAACAGCATTATTATTGGATACGTTTTTAAATTCTCACGGCCAAAAGTATTTTCTTAATTTGTTTTTGGGGTGTTATGCTGTGTTGCGCTACCTACTTCTCTAGCCAATGTTTCGGACAATGTTATTATTTTTTAATATTTATTATAAACTCACAAATAATGTTGTTTCTAAAATCATGAAAATTTTAATTCTTTTGATGCCTGTATTTTCTCCGCTAACAGACAAAACTTATTCATTTTCTATGGATATATTTATGTAGATATGTATTTCTGTTATTCTCGATGAAATTGAGAGTTTAAGATATGTTTTCGACATTACTGACATCTCTAGTATTTGGCACAAACATCCCGCTCTCATAATTGGCACTAACATAGAGGATGCCACGGAACAATTCAGATATTTGTTGATTTATTGGAACTTCGACTGCAGTGAAAGTTTCACTTGCTCGAAGTGAGAGTGAGTTTGTTCGCGATGAATGCAGAATATCACAGAAGAGGGTGGAGAATTCCTGTATCGCATCTGCCCTTGCCAAAATATTTTTATTCTTATTTGACATTTTGAAGATTAGAAGTCTTGAACTGTATTAGAAGTTTTCACTTTTTCCAATGAAAATAGAAGCCGTGAAGGGTGAACACTTTCTTTTTAAACTTTCGTATTTTTACTAATTCCTTTTATGTGATATTTTTCAAGAAGTTGTTTAGATTAAAAAGAAGTTGTTTAGATTTCAAGAAGTTGTTTAGATTTAAAAGAAATGTCAAAAGAAGTGAAGCTAGCAGTCCTCGGTGGAATTAGTTATGAGTTAATAATAATCATATAAAATAGTAATTAAACAATTAAAATCACTTATTATTTTTAATTAAAAAACTAACGTTTTTTATTATTTTTAATTGATAAACTAACAATTTTTTAAGACAAGAGTTTTTATGCGTAGCACAAAGGGTAACAATTATTATAAGCAATAATTATCAGCCTGAAACACTCATCTACTTGAAAAAATTTTCCGAGAAAAGATACATGCCGCCAACGGATGCTTTGGGCATGTAGAGCGAATGAACAAAGAAATTAGTGAAAGGAGAATATATGACGAAAATGTGAACGGTAGGAGAAGTCGTGGACGCCCGAGGAAGTCATGGCACGATCAAGTGAATTAAATAATTAACCCCCATACACACAAGCCCTGATTATTTATGGGGATACATCAACAACATCTATTATGTAACTAATTACTGTATAAAATTTATTTGTAATTTATTTATCTTTTCGTGACTAATAAAAAAAAATTTAAAAATTATATTTCAGTCCACCCATGTCAAGAGTCAGAATAATAGAAGAGTATGCACGAGAGGATGTACGAATGTGAATGAGGCAAAGAGAGCGTGCCAAGACCGAGTTGTTTGGCGGTCCTGCGTGGAAACGGGATGTCAGTTTAAAAAATATATGTTCTCATAGTGGGAATAATTTACGAAAATCGACTTGATTTTTCGTCTCGATACAGTTTTTTTGCGATTTTCCAATGACTCACAATCATGTGTCCTGTTTGTAAAGTCCTTCCGCGTCAAGAACATCGTCATTATTCCGTGACTCAGCAAGTTCGCGTTGAGTCATCGTCAGCAACGCAAGGGGTTGAATATGTTTGCAAATTATGATTTTTCCTTCCGATACATAAATCAGAGCCCACCATTTAATATCGGCAATGGTTGCTACAAAAAATGTCACGAAAAAATGTGTGAGCATTTTGTACGATGAAAATATTAATAGTAATAATCGATGTATGAAAATGATGGCGTGCTTAATGGCTCTCATTTTTTATTATTATTTCATATTGGTCATTTCGTACATTCAAGACTCTTACATTCAACGAAATGAGTAATGTATTTTAGGAACCGAATAAAATCCCCATCAAAATCATTCGATGTCCACTTGAAAGCAACCAAACCCTTAAAGTACAAATTAATTACGTGAACACCTATGCAGTCATTTACCATTTTAATTGTGAATACCGCACAAGAGTCCTAACTGCTTCGAACCGTCCGAAGGCAGTGAGACTATGGATTTCCCAATTGATTGTATGTTAGGAGTCAACAAAGATGGGGAAGAGGTACCTGGCTACTCAGATCTGGTCCTCAAATATGGCGAAATCAATTTCAAACAACGTTTCAATTCTTAATAGTGGTCTTAGACAAGGGCGATACTGAGAGTATTTTCCAGCCTGGAACTTGTCGCAAATATACTATGTATGAATAAATTGTGAAATAACGCAAATTAACCAAATATATTTTATTTGAGCACTCTGGGAATTGAAGCTACGACCTCAGAATTGCTAATCGAGAGCCATACCCTTAGACCACGTATTAAACCTTGTAGTTAATAGTCGATCAAAATACTTTATTTCGAACACATGAAATCTATTGAAAAGGTTTGTTATATCTGAATTTTCGAACATTTTGTTATTTCTGTGATGTCAAAACAGTATAATAAAAAAATGCCATCAGTTTTGGTTTTCATCTCTTCATAAAATGTAAATATATTTGTTGACTAAGATCTTGAATTGCCACAGTAGTTGAATCTACTCAAAGCATAATATTTTTAGTGTCGTGAAATAGCAAGGTTTTCCTGGTATTGTTCCAGGCTGTATAAATTCTCTCTCAGTCTGCCAAGGAACAGAAAATTCCCTATCGGTTTATAAATTTAAATTAGTGGATTCGTAAATACAAAGACTTAAGCGGAGAGAGCGGAAATGAAAAATGGTATCGCCGTTTTGTGGAAGTTTTCCTTAGTATTAGTATAAGTACAGCCTCCAGTTGGAGAAATGCTGGTTTTGTTGTCCTGGGAAAATATGTTTATGAATTGCGGATGGATTTTAAACTTATGTGGTCTTAGTGAATATTTAATTTATAAATGCTGTATTCCGATGCCATATTTTAAAAATGATTTATAAAGAAGAAATATGATTTTAATTTATTCAATTATATGAGTATTTTTTTCCATACAAGGAGGCTTGAAACAAATATTGCAATAGGGTAGTTTTCAATCTACTATACAGTTTTCACAATTTTTATTTTTTTTCTTCTTAGTGATGATTCATCCTAAAGTTACACATTTTTCCATTTATTTTTATTAAACGTTTTTTGAAAATTCGCTATCTTTTTATTCCAACTGCTCTCGCCTGGAGACAGTGAGATTACGGCATCCCAAATTGGGATATCCTCGTCTTAGTTCTTAATTGTCCAAACGACCGTTAGAAAATTTTACAGGAGGAGAAGGTTTTCTTTTATTAATTCAATGATAGGTGTTTAAGATAAAGTTTATTTATTTTTATTTATTTATTTATTTATATGCATACATATTACAATAAGTTAGAAAATTATACTTTGTCTGTCCAACTGGGAAGGATACCCGTTTCAGGACAGCCAAATTGTATATTCAGTTCATAATATTTTTAACATGTGAATGGTTTCTTTCAAGATATCATAGGATATCTTGAAAGAAACCATTTATATACTCAATATATTATGACAAATGATATATAAATACTTTTTTTTTTTTTATATACGTAACTTTTTTATATACGTCACTTTATTTGTTCTATTTTTTTAAGAGAAAAATAAAACTAGAACAAATAAAGTTATGATGGAAATAAAAACATATACATGAAATAAAGATATGAGCAAAAAAAATATATAAATTTAAGTACAGTGAGATATGTGTTATCAATAAGTTACGATAAGAAAGAATACAAACATAATATAAAAATGTATACAACCAAAATTTAAAGTAAGGTGATCTTAGGTTTGCAAAATTGCAATAATAACTTTCAATAACACCTTAGTATGTTTCGAGTTCCAATGCGCCGCAGCGCGGTGTTTCGATGGTACGAGTACCTTCAGTACCTCCCACTGCAAGTTGCAGGAGTTCGGAACTTAAAGTTAAAGGTCACATTAGTTTAAATAATTCTTAGCTAAGATTAACTATCATTTTTTATACTTTATTTTTAGTTTTAAAGTGGAGATTGAACAAAACTAAAATGGTCGTTTGGCCAATTAAGAACTAAGACGACTATATTTTTAGGCTGAAGGGAAAGGATATGAGGGGAGAGGTATGTAGGTGGTACCTAACTATTCACATCGGGTCACAAAACATTGCTAAAGCCATTTCAAGCATATTTTTCAATTCTGAATGGTGATCTTATATCAGGGTGACACTGAGAGCATCGTCCATTATGAAACGTGCCGCAAACATACTATATATTATTTTTAATTAATAAATTGTTAAATAACACAAATTAATCAAATACGTTTTTTTTGCGCACGCCAAGAATTGAACCCGCGACGTTCGGATTGCTTGACGAAAGCCTTAGCCTTCGACCATGGATGCCGTCATTACTTTTGTTTAGTTTCAGAACAACCGAGAGTATATTTAAGGTGTTTGATTTTTATGATGGTTATAAATGGATTTTGTCACTTCTTCTATATTTTTTCACAACAAACTTTGCTTTGATTTACGGGGCCATTACCTGACGTGACCAGACATTCGACGTTTTCCCAGAAATTCATATTTCACAGATGAACTTCTGAAATAATATATTACAGCACTGTCTACGGAAAAAAAAACCTATTATATCGCGCACCACAGCAATAAAGGAGTCACTCATTTCAATTTTGTAATATTTAATTAAAACAATATAAATGTTTTTTTGGGTTGATTACACCTAATATTATTAAGACGTTATTAATAACTTATTTAAGTATTTATAAGTCCGATTTTTTCATACTTGTCATAAATGGAATGGGTACCATAGGTCACCTCAAGTAATTAGCTACTTTTGGTGACTTAGCAGGGGCGCCCGGGTTCATGGGGGTGAAGTTTTTCTAGGTCTAGGCGGTGGAAGCGTTTGCCCATATGCTGCGTGGTGGGCTTGATTGGAGGAGACTGGTTGAGGGAAACCTAACCTAGACATTTCTCCGCTAGACTCTCTCGACCCATCACCTTGCACCGCAGCGCGAGGGATGGGTTCATACGTCCGGTTTTCCTGGAATCACTGACTCCCAGATTCCTACCCACCCTTCATACCTTGTTCCTTCCCAAAACTTCCTATCCTACCTTTTCTTAAAGACACCCACTACACAGCATCCCCAAAAATGACACAGGAACTGAGATATTTTTTTTCTTGTGGCCCCCTATGTTAAAGCTAATTTAAAAAAAAATACCGATTTGAAATAAAACTGAGTCGGCATTATCCGTAAGACTCTCCATACATACTAATTGTAAATAACTAATTGTATAAAAATATACTGAAGCAAATTCTTATTTTAAGCTTTTATGACGATCTCTTCATGAAAATCTCCAGTCGTAAAGAGTCCTAAATTCTCTAGTCTTTCAAAATAAATATTAACTCAACTTTGGCAATCTTCTTATAAAAATGTAAAACCAACAGTGATGAGGGTAGCAAAGGTAAATCATGCAATTTCCAGTGTATTCAATATAATGTCCTCCACGTGCAAAGTTGTATCATCCCCAAGCATAAACTTTCTAATAAAGTGTGTTTATCGGAAGTAACCTGCCAGGTAAATATGTTTCTGTATCTATTTGTAAATAATAAAATTAGATAGAGCCTAAGAAATCATAATAAATTGTAAAGCGCCCTTGAGGTTTTTTTTTGGCGCTCTACCAATTATCCAATTATTATTATTAACAAAATTATATATCTTTAAAAAAAAACTTTGATCAATTTCACCCGATGCAAGGAAGAAATGACCTTACTTCGGACATATATACATGCCCACAACGTTTGCAAAAATTCTACACATTCATTTGTACGTTACATCATGTCAAATAGTGCAGTATTTCTTATTTGAAGTTCAATACACATTCAATATCCACATAGTAGTTTAATTCGATTAGAATGCAAAATATCTGGCAGCAAATATGTACGTCTAGACACTCCGCCCATAAATAAAGCTGCGATCCGCCATAATCTGCACTCCCAACATCACTCTCCTGCAAACATAATTTTCCCTACGGTTTTCCATCGCAACGCGCGGACATTCCTCATACAGGAAAATCGCATTAAAATACAGCACGCACAGATTTTTTCGTGTTTCGCATGTGAATTCTGGGTGAAAAGTTTTTTACATTCATAACTTTTTTGCAGGTTCACGCAACTTGTACAAGTATGGGAAGCTTTTATTTCTCTATTTCTGTACGGTATTTTGTCGATGGTTTTACCGTTGATTGCTTTTAAACACAGTTTTTTGTGGATATTGACTAGTTTTGGATGTTTTTTTTACAGGTCTGATTTGTATTGACGGCCTTCGTGGTCGAGTGGCAAGGCAAGGCAAGACTAGCTATCTGGAAGTCGCCGGTTCAAATCCCGGCCTGCGCAGATTAATTTTATTTGATTGATTTGTGTTTTCACAAATTATAAAATATTTTGGCGCCACGTTCAATAGTGGAAGATACTCTCAGTATCGCCCTGTTATAAGACTGCGTAGGGTCCCAGGGTCTGGTCTCCGGACAGTCAGGTGTAAAGTGAGCAGCTTCGTTGACTTCTTTCGTTTCTAAACCCAGGAAACGTACAGTGAGAGGCTATGATTTTCGGTACCGTTTTTTAGTAAAACACTCGTGATTTGACTGGATATTGGATAAGTTTTTTTTTTTTTTACTTGATTATGTTGTAAAAACTTTTATTCAGATGAATGGTACTTTACAATGAGATTTGATTCTATTCTGAGCACTTGAATTGCAAATTGGAAAATGTAGAAAATAATTGTAGAAATAATGACATTGCCATAAGCAACAAGCTTATATATAGACCAAAAGAGAAAGTTTACGATTGCCCACAAAAGGGGGTTCGTGTAGACAAAAAATGCATTGAAATGATTCGTAAAGGGTGACATAGACGCGAAAGTTATGAGTAAAGGACTCTACACATCGAGATTAAGCAAAATGATAAAATGAGAAGTACTCAGTGCAAAATGAATTTAAATATTTGAAATAGGACAATCACAACACATAGCAAAGACCACAATTGAAATTGAAGTGACTAGATCTGAGTAGCCAGGTACTTCCCCACCTTCCTCTCCTCCATTTCCTTCCTCTCCCCACCCACCTTAAGCCTCACAATATACCCCAATTCTTAACTGGAGCAGTTGGGACTTTTGTGATGTATTCACATAAAAAAAGAATTTATCATGGTTGACAGATTTAAATGATATATAATGATTATTTATGAATTTAATAGAGCTCAGAGTGAAATAATATTTTATGTATTTTTCCTAAGCCAACTACATTTTGTATACAACATGGAACTACAATTAATATGTCACCTCTTGCATGCTTATTTGATATTATGTTTTCTATTGTTATAAATCTTGAATATACATACTCATGTTATGAACCGACTTCTGCTATCGTGTGTTATTGCCAATATTCGTTTACAACTATATTTTAATCATTTCTCATTTACTGTACCGTTACGTGTTCTAGATTTGTAATCTTCTTTGGATTTTATTGGTGTACAACTATATTATGGAGACAATTAAAATAAAATTAATTAACTACTACACCCCCTTACACCCCGTTTAAAAATCAAAAAACATTTAGATCAGTCAAAAACTTCGGAAAAAAATCTTAGTTCAGTAACTTGTATTTCCGAATTATTCCAAATTTATCACTCTGTATAGAGTTGATCTAGACAAATCTTACCCTTCTCAAATTGAATTTACCAAGAATCATGTTATTCGATACAAATAAAATTTATTTTCCAACTACTGTGAGAGCTTGCCGATAATGTGTTGCCATTTATTATATCCCGAAAGAAAATAAACGGCGTTATTTAGATGGGCAACACTCGGGCGCCTCTCCATGTAAACACGATATATCACGGTTCGATGACGGGGATCCTAATACCAGTCTCTAGTGGAAATCCTTAAGGATTCTGTTGTATCTTGCATCCTTCTTCTTACTTCTTGCATCGTGGCGTGTCGTTTGCACTCTAGATATTGGTAAACTTCTTAACTATCTAGAGATTTGTATGCCTTTCGACAGGTTTACAAATCATGTGAACATTTTTCGAATTTCTTATGCTGAAATATTTCTTTAAGTACAATAATTTTTTCGGCTGTTAGATAATTATTTATTTTTTCACAAATCGGGATTAATTCTTTATACGAATTTGCCAGAAATTAACTTCGTTTTTCCAAGGAAATTCATCCTTTAATGTAATCAATTTAACAGATTCTCTCCAAAGAAATATTGAGACGTTCAACTCGGTTTGAATGGAAATAACATTAGGTAGGTGTACATGAAAAAAAAATTATGCATAATCCTTCATATTTAAAATAATTGTTTATTAAGTATATAAGTAAATATATTGGGTCTCTTATCGTATTACGGTAGAATTCTATCAGGCAATTTTTAATATATTTTAATATTTTTTATTTCATGCAAAAAATTGTAGGTACATTAGTATTATTTCACCCTCCATGCTATAGGGATGTCCCTGTGTTGTTGCGGGTGAAGTTTACTGATTGGAATTATGCATGATTTGCTTGAAATAACAATAATTTGATTACACAATTCAGATTAAGTTTTAAATGTTTTATACCGTAATTAAATTAGGAAAATTGGTCAGGGAATGTGGGAAATGTATGAAGGGAGATTAGGTGGTTATATTGTAAAATGTATGGGTATTGTGGTTGATTACATATGTAAGGATCCAGCAATATTTGTGATTTTAAAGTAAAAATTTGGGAATCGGTTTTTAGATTGTCAGGGAGAAAGTTGAAGATTTTAGAAGCTAGGTAGAAGAATTGTCTTTGTATGCCGTTAGCCGTAGTATGTATGTAGTTTGGCTAAGTACATGAAGAAGTGTGTTAACATAAATTTTATTTATTCGGAAGCTGTTTTTCTACATATAACCATATATTCTGTATTATAAATACATAATAGGCTTATCTACGTGTATATATGTATATAAAAATCCTTTAATATCTTAGTCACGCCATAACTTCAAAACGACTTTGCCTATTGCATTCATCCTTTTTTTAAAGTTTTATAATAATTTGTAAAAGGTTCTTATGGAATGAAAAATTAAGAAAATTGCGCAGAAAATTGGATAATTTCAGAAAACTTAACGACTATTTTAACTTCGCACGTTTGACAGTTCGCGCGTTTGATGAAATTGAATTTAACAGGCAGCTGTTTTTTTTTATAACAAAAGAATTGTCAATATATTTTTAAATTATACATATTTTAAATAGGTACCTATGTTAGGTACCAAATTTGATTGATTGTTAATAATATAAAAAAAATAATATTTGTAATATTTGTATAAAAAAATTGAATAAAAAAATTGTACCTAATAGGTGGCACGCGAGCTGTTTGAAAAATGAATGCACTGGGAGCAAGAGAGGGGAGAGGGCGGGCGGGGAAGATGGAACGGGAATGCGGGAAGGGAAGGGGATGGGGGAGGGGAACGGGGACGCACGGGAAAGAACATTCAGGGAGAAACAATTTATTTTTTTGAAAATGTCATTGCAAATTTGAAACCAGCTAGTCTGATATGAAAATTGAACTTACAATATACTTTTCATGCTAGATAATGAGAAAATTCTCTCCGTTTTATTGATCTTCGACACTTCAACCTTAATACGTATAAATAACACTTCTAACAAGGTACCTATCTGCCTTCGCACAATGCGAAAGTTTTCCCTCTACAACAAATGAATACTTTTTTCTCGTCTCTAAAAGAAATCGCCCAAGGCGCATCGTTAATCATAACCCTCACTAGACGTCACCTCCCAACTTCTAACTGCCCCCCGTATGGAGTGAGAATGAATGGACCGAGTTGGGAATCAATAATGTCGAATGTTAAACTTCGCAAAGCAACGGGGGTTATTTTCTTCATCTCCTGGTCTCCTGGTCTTCTACGCCGATTGAAATTACATTCTCTATACCTAGATATAACTCAATACATCACAATTTGGTCCTACGCTGGCAATATATCATGCAAGTTGTTAGTTCCCAACTATCTTGAGATAATTAAATACATTTTGCTAGAGAAAATTCATTAGAGGAACTTGGTTTAGACTCAAGTTGGGAGGCGAGTTGGGTACCGCCGCCCCGCGAACCATTTATTAGATGACCAAGACCTCCGCCTTAAGTCATCCCGAATAGTTCGCTGCAGTTAGATGCAGTGCCCGGGTTCATGGGGTGAGGTTTATCCAGATCTTGGCGGAGGATGCGTCTGCCCACCAACCGTGTGGCAGACTGAAGGGAGACCTTTTTAAGTGAAAATTCTTTACCCTCGTTGTGATTTGATGAAATGACGCATCACAGCATCTGCGAAGCATCAAACTACGCTCTTTGACCGCTTTGATTATATTGGTTGAGATATGAAATGGAAATGACGCTAGGTCTGCGCTCATTGGCCGTTTGATTGTGACCACACTTTTAAAGGCTCCAATCGGTTGAGATTGTTGTTGGTAAAGTTTCGCTTCTACCGGGTTTGAACCGCACTAGATATTTTTTTGAGACAGGCCCTGAAGGGAACTATTTTCCTTATGGCCTCCTGTGTGGAGGTAATCCATAAAAATATCTATTAAGTGTCTCCTCTCTTACCTTGCTTAATTCTCTTTTATAGTTATTTTGAATGTTGAATGTTGCTTGTGCGTATCAGAGGACATGCACACGAGAGTCAGAAATATGGATGTAGATTGTAGGTACTATGTCCTCTCTACCTACCCCTGCGGGGAAACGGCGTGATGATTAGTTAGTTAGTAATATTTTATTCCCCAAAAACTTTTTTACGAAATAATCTTTAATATTTAATTCATTTGAAATACAGTTATTCTTGACAGGGTATCGATTGCTACTCCCTCGTGGCTTGCTATTCAATAAACCGATTACACGTAATACCAAAATTCGGTTTATTTACTTGACGGATTAACTGTACCATTAAACCTTATCAAACGTCACACGCGGGTACGTTTACTTATAACGATGTTAGTAATAATCCTCGATTCCTGCCACGATACGATTTCAATGGGTTTATTACTATTATCAACACGTGCTCGATTCAATACATCGATTATTCGGAAGCTAGTTCATTCGATCATGTTTATATTATTTGCTTTTGAATTTCGGAAGTACATACATCATTTCATCGGTTGTTGATTTATTTGACATAAAATTGAATACCAATTTGACAGGTTTATATGTAAATAGATTGTGATTAATGGATCGAATTGAATTACAACATTAACGCTAAATTAATCAAAAGTTAAATTTAACGCATTGCAGTACCATTTCAGTTAATCAATTAAAAATAATGGTTTACTGATTGGCAGGGTTCAATATATTCCGATATGTCATCTCAGTCAATCATGAAAGAGTGCTAAATATTAATGACGTTTGAGTTGCCTAACATGTTTTTGATTCAACGCATAGGTACATATCGTTCTATTAATTAAGTAATTAATTAACAATAATATTCAATGCCCAGATTTTCTCAATAGAATTCAATTTAACACGCTCATCTGTGTTGTTCAAAATATATCAACGCAAAACGAACTGTTAACCAAATTGTTGCTTAAAAAGACTCTGTAATAATTACAATTAGTACGAGAGCCCACGACCAAAATTTTTGTCTCATAGCAATACGGCCAAAACCGCATCAAATCGATAGATACGATTATCCTGAACTCGAAAATACCAATATCAGACATTTTCCGCGTAGCGTTTGATCTGACCGAATTTTCAAAATTGTCAAAGAATTTTACCGAACTGCATCATAGCAATATGTCTGATTTGCAGACTGTAGTTGAATGATAGTTCTGAGATACCGGAAACATATTTTTCAGACGTTAGTGGTGTAGCGCAAACCCGTAAAATCACTTAAAAAAATTAAAAATGAGACAAAAAAAATGTCTCATAGCAATACGTCTGAAAATGTTTTTTATTAGTAAATTTTGGTTATTTGATGCGAACAAAACAATTTTCAGACGGAAATGTGAACGCATTAAATTTTGAGACCGTTTTGAAAATGTTAACAAATTTTACCGATCGGTATCATAGCAATATGTCTGAAAATTGTTGGACATGATAAAATAAGTTGTCCACATGTGCAAAAAATTTATATCAGACAAATTAAGTGTAGCACCTTCTCTATCAGACAACTTTTCGATACTCAGATATCATTTAAAAATCGTATTGAGGCATCTTGAATTTTCTGTTACAAACCAATGAATACGTTGCGACCCTGAATTTATTAGATGATAATTAACAAAGAATTTACCCGAAACCGTAACATTGGATTGATTTGATAGTTTTGGTTTTATTTAAAGCACACTTGAGTAACTTTTACAAAAGAAATAAGTAATGACATCTGTCATCTGTCAAAGTACATATAATAGACAAGGGAGATTCTTGAATATCTATGAAGGCTGTAAATTTAAAAAAACATTTAACAGAGGCGTCGGCCAGGCGACTCCGAAACGTTATTTTCGTTTTTGGGAGTATATGCTACACTTAAAGTGTCTGAAAACAGGTTTTTGGTAATCATGGCAGCAATACGAAAAGTTGAAAAAAAAAATTATCCGTATTGCTATGATACAGGTCGGCTAAATTTGTTTACATTTTCAAAAATGCGCTCAGGCTATATGCTACGCGCAAAATGTCTGAAAACAAACTTTTTCGCAATACAATTATAAAATCTATGTACATTTTCACTATCAGTCGTATTGCTATAATACCGACTGTCTTTTTTTTTGACACAGCAGAAATGGCCTCCCACGCAGTTGCTACACTTTCGACCGTTACTACACACCTAGTCGGGTTCAGAATCATACAATCTAACGATTTTATAGGGTTTTTGCCGTATTGCTATGAGACATGGTTTTGGTCGTGGGCTCTCGTACTAAATAACATGTTATCCAAAATCGTAATAACTTGCTGACTAAGCTCGCAATTGAAAATGACCAAAATATAAAAAGTCCATAAAAGGGCATTTCTCTGACATTTCATGACCTAGTAACTTTTCTGTTGTTTATATTTATAATTTTGTTATAAATTGAATGTTTTATGTACATCCTGTCTTCTGGTTACCAATAAATGACAATCGTGAGACAATCGTCAGTAATCGTGAGTAATCGTATGTTCACTGGAAAAAAAAGAACTTTTCTGTATTATCTTCAAAGAGTTTGAAGATAATACAGAAAAGGTTTAATTTAATGGTGTAAATAATAATGTTGTTGGTTTTTATTACATTTATTTCATTATATTATAATATTATTTTTTTTGTTTTTGTTTTTGTTTTATGTAATTCTGTTGTCATTCCTGTTGATTTCCGAACACAAGGACAACATCTATAATCGGTTATTTATTATTATTTATTGTTATTTTATTATGGTATACTGTAAAAATTATAAAAAATGATTCGTATTCAAACCAAAGATTAACAATCAAAAATATATCTAGTTGCTAGGCGTAGGTAGGTATATGTAGTACATGTCTTTCTATTAAAATTTATAAAGAATGATTATTTTTATTTATAATATTTCTGTCGTCCGACTTTGGGCATAGCACAGAACCACTTTAGTATTTGGTTGAGTTATCAATACCGTATTAGTTATTACAATGATTTTTTAAAAATTAAATACATTGTCTACTAATTAAACGATATAATTTCGGATGTTCAAAAATCAAAAATACTTATTTACGTTGTCTGTGCGTTGGTCCTGGGTGAGATCTGATTCAATGAAACCAAATTAACTTTTAATATAAGAAGTGTCATTTTAAAAACGGTTGACGAATACTGACAAACCTACCTATGATATAATATTTTTGAACAGAAAATTATTTTGTCATTTTGAAAATTGAAACTGAATTGTCTATGACTCAAACTATCCACTAGTTTTTACTGATTTACTCCACAATTAGTAAACATTTAACAAAAATATTACATACATAAACGTTATTTATCTTGGGGTGTTATGCCGTGGTGCGCTAACTCCTTCTATGGCCAACGTTTGGGATAGCGTTACAGTGTCCATCGTCAGGGCAGATGTGGACACTGTAACGCTGTCCGAGAGTTGGCCAAAGAAGGAAGTAGCGCAACACGGCATAATAACCCAAAAATAAATAAGTTAATACTTTTGGTCGTGAAAATCTAAAATCATTTGCCATTACAACTATAACATATATTATTGTAGAAAGCAATCACTTTGTAGTTTGACATATTATAATAAAACAAAATACTTTTTTGTTTAAAACCACGAGTTATTATTATTATTATTAATTTTTTGAACCGACCGGTTTCGCTTTACTCAAGCATCATCTGGTTATATTTGTATCATGTTGTCTCTATCTTTATTTTCACCAACTACACAGGTTCAGGTATCTGCAAATACTTATGATTGTAATTCACTTACCAAAGTTCTGATGTTCAATTTTCAATTCCACCGGGAAATTAAACAACGGCATGAAAGATTATCAGAACGTCCATTCTATATAATAACATTTTGTTATTATTTAGATAATGATAACTAAATGTTATTGTATAGAATGGACTATATTTTGTTTTATATAAGCACACATTATGACTAATTGTTTAGTATTAATTTGTACCCTGATGATGCTTGAGTCGGTTTAAAAAATTAATAAAACTCGTGGTTTTAAACAAAAAAAGTATTTTATTTTATTATATAAAATATATACTTTTATATTTTTATGTATAAATAATGCTGTCTCCGTTTTTATTTGTATTAAATCCTAATACGTTTAACCCATCCTTACTAATTATAATCATACTAGCATATCACTTAAACTCCCCCTTGTATCTCGGAATAAATCAATTACCCCCTCAGCGGCTTTAACTCACTGCGAGCCTTTGTCGAGCTTTCCTGGCTACACAGCGCAGCTACCTTACTATAATGCGCTTTAGCTATGCGCAGGCGTGTTCCTGCTCAATCATTCTTATCCAAATTAGGGGATGTTATCAACTCAAGGGATGATATGCCCGTGTATATGCGGACGTACGAAGTCGACACCGCACCGCTCTGAGTATACACTGAAATGTCGGGTTCGTACTTGTTCAAACATTTACTTACCTTTGTTTACCTGCATTCATTATTTCAACGTTTTACCCCCACTTAACCCAAAGGAAAATTAAACGTTGGCTGTACTAAATAGGTGAGAAGGTGATTTTTTACACCCACGTTGGCAGATTTGAAAGAAAATTACATGGTGTTTTTAAATTCACATTGTTTTTGTATGTTTGATTTTTTTAACTTGCTAAAATCGTGCAAGTTTTAGGAATATTTTGGTACTCCATTTTTGTATCTACCAAGCCCAGATCTGTGTTAAAATGCAACATTATGCAATATGTGATTAGTTTCCTTGTTTTTGAGCAGGTATCTAACATAATGATACCTATTAGCTCCCACAAATCATTCTAAGCTATACATAGTACTTTCTAATGACAATTGTTCGTGAAGTTGGCAAATTTTGCACATAAATATTTTTTATACTAACTTGAAGTAAAGTCAAGGCGAAGGCACTATTTTCGATTAATCTTTACTACGAATCGGTTAATATTATAAATACAGAAAAATATGCTTTGGATTAAATGAAACTTTTACTACCATATCCAATTGTTTTTAAATAAAAAAATATATGAATACCTCACAAGAGTCCCAGCTGCTCCCGTCTGGAGCCAGTGAGACTACAGCATCCCCAATTGGGGTATGTTATGAGGCTAAAGGTAGTGCGGAAGGGAAGGAGGTGGGAAAGGGGATGGTGGAGAAATACCTGGCTATTCGGATCTGGTCACCAAACACGGCTAAAGCCATTCTAAGCAACGTTTCAATTCTGAATGGTGGTGGCGATACTGAGAGTATCTTCCTCTCTGGAACGTGCCGCAAATATACTATATATTATTTTTAATGGATTAATTGTAAAATAACACACATTAATCAAATAAAATTTGTTTGCCCACGCCGGGATTCGATCCCTCGACCTCCGGATCGGGAGTCAAAAGCCTTAGCAAATTACTTTATAAAAATATCGTGACCTCTAGACTCCGTTTGCCATGCGATATTATGCCTATTACCTACATTCGTGGCGATATAAGGCACACTATGAACACCTACATTTTTGGCTTGTTGCATCCTTTTAAATATCGGTTCTAGTTGTGCTATTAAACGTAATAGAAATATAAAACTTTTAGGCTTATTAAATAATTTGTAGAATAGTATGAAACGATTGGTGCTCTTTGTTGTTTTGGGCTTGTGTCATTAGTTAATTAATTAATAGTGGATTCCCTAAAAATAGGTTGGTCCACATCGTAATACATGTTTTTATAATACACGGCGCACGCGTTCGTGCCAGATTTTTTATGAAAAACACTGTAAAACAAATTCAAATTAAAATGCTTCCCTTCTAAAGACTGTGCTCAAAACAACAATTTTCTCTCTGATGTACATAGATATCTTCAATTATAACGAAAATAAGTATAAAATCTCTACAAAAAATGTATTAAATGTCTACCAAACTGTAAATATAATATAAAAAATGATACATTTAAAAATTAATTAATAAATTGAAGACAACAGGTATTAATTACATTATATTTGTTGTCATAAATAAGCAGAATAATTTTTGAAATATACAATTTTTTTCAGTGGTGTGTTATTTTGTGGAACGAAAGCAATGGACCTGGGTCTTGAAGAGACCCGTGTTATAGGAGGAAGGACACCCAGAGGTCGGCAAATTGTTTCGAGTCGTACAAAGGATCCGTTCTCATGTGAAAATTTTGAACCATGTACAAATGCTGGCGCGTTTTGCTTATTTCCCGACGTGCACCGGTGCCGAAGTAATAAATGACACTAGTTCCTCGAAGCATCTTCCATTTAAATACCGATAGAATAAGGACTATTAATGCATTAGTATAATGAGGAAATCCTTAGTGGGTTTCTCAGCTAAACGAATTGAATATGGATAATTAATTGTAAACTGTTGACTTCCCTAAATTAAAATAAATAAATATTTGAAGGTATACCCTGATAATCTAGTAGAAAATTGAAACCTTTATTCACATTGCCTTTCTGAGAAACTTTTGCCCACATTGGGTCTATTTTAAGAGGAAACTGCGCCGATATCTTATCACATGGAGAATTTCAATTACAAATCCATTATTTTCCGTTACTGGTATAAGTATATTATGTTATGGACCAAGTAATTATAAAAAAGAACGTGTTTATTTTTTTTTATATTTGTAATATTATCTTTTTTGATTTTTATTAGATTATGTGGGTTACTGGGTAGTTTACCCGAGCTTAACCCCCCATTTTATAAAATACATACGATAAACAAATAAGTAAAATTATATGGTTAAAATTTTTGTACGTATGGAAATGTAATGGAAACCTAGACATTCCATAAAATGTCAAACGCTAGTTTTGAATATAATTCGTATAATATCATGTGCCATCACTAAAATATGTATATTTTAATATTGGTTTTTATTACGTTTTTTCACAAATCTCAAAGGTTTACTTCATTAGATATTTCCTTATTTTCCTTTGGTCCGTCTCCTTCCCAATACCTTCAGCCTCACAACGTACCCCAATTGCGAGTGTCGTAGTCCCACTGGCTCCAGACGGTGGGAACACTTTGTGCGATATTTTAATTCATATTTTTCTGGTTGATTTAAATTTGATTTTCTGGCTAAATATTGATGAATAATAAATAGCTGTGTTGCTCTCGGCGCACAGTCCCTTAAAGTCTGTTAAAACATTCCGTATTCACCCATTGAAGTCTGATTTGAGTCCCGCCTGTACAGCACTTGATGAGATAAGACACGAACCCACCTGCTAAAAGCTTTATCTCTTCGCCAGTCAGCAAATTCATACCAAAAATATGCTTTCAGCTTTAGGAAAAAGCTCACCGTTCTCATTCCGTATTAATGAATAAGTTACGTTCGGCTTGCTTTATCGAGATTCGACATTCATTACAAAAATAATCAATGTAAAAGTGTTCCATCTTTAATTTATTTATTTAGGTACAAATACATAATGAAACTTTTTTTATATACATAAATACCTTTAAATAATAGTTCAAATATAATAATAAAGAATAAAAACATCTACATAAAAAAATATAATATTATGGTTATTTTGGTGACCGGACAACTCAGAAAGAAACCAACTCCACACCTCCTTTAAAATATCATTAAAAGTGATGAAAAAATTGGTTAAATAGGTTACGTTAGGTTAGGGCTATTTTTCAAAGAACTGTTGACTTGAGTTGATTCTGAGTTGTGATGGAACCGGTTATTTCACCTAAAGGCACTTTATAATCAGTCAAATGAATCAAAGAAACACAAAGCTAAATAATATTACAAATATTTTTATTACTACTGACGTCTAATAGTTTACTTAAACTTCGATAGCTGATTGAAACGACTATTGATCAATACATTTTTCGTTGGGTTACATGTTCTATACGTGATGTAATACAAAACATTACAGTTGCAAAAGTTATATAACAGTTACACCACACATTTACTTCATCGGTGACTTAATTATACGTGTAACCTATTAATAATGAGGTTCCTAAGTGGGTATCCACGTCAACTCAATAAAGTGGCATTTCAATATCCATTCGAAAAGTCATTAAAAGTAATGATTTTTTTTAAATAACCCATAACCTAACCGTAACGTAACTTATTTAACCAAGTCATTTTTTTTCTTAATTTTTAATGACTTCAAAGGAGTGATGAAGTTGAGTTATCCGGTAACCCGATTATGAATAATTTCCAATTAAACATATCAACAGCGCAAAATAATTTATTATTAGATAAATTGAATTTTACGATTATTGTTATTGCTTTTAGGACTATAACTCAACTTTGATCTCAACCATTTTTCTTTAATTTTTCAAGACTTTTTTTTTCTCTTCAAATATGCTAACGATCAACAGCTTGTGACTGAAGCATCCTACTTTTTTTTAATAAAAAGGAAAAGGATCTGATAATATACACGTAATTTACCTAAAAAACGGTGCACTTCATTTAACACATGGAATTGTAAAAAGATGCTTAAAAATTTTATAATGCTCCGTCATTTTTTTCAAATTTGTAAAAACATATATTTTTAATGTAATAAGTTATCATCTAATGTAATCATTTAACTTGAATTACATCTGGCATATGTATGTATTTTGGAAAACATAAAAACACCATCATTCAGGTTATATCCACGTATATTCTACATTTCAACGGAATAAGGGTAGGCAAAGGAGAAGGAACCTTATTTAGACCGCGACCCGCTCGCGCCCCTACAATCTCAGCCATGATTTCGTAATAAATAACGGGGCTGCGAAACACGTTAATGGATTGCTCAAACACTATTACGTTGTTTAAGATGTAATGGTTGTTTCCCAATAAGTGAAAATTTCAGCTAAATGTAAGGCACCAAATAGAAAAGATCTGCATCTCCCCTTCCTGCATATTGATAAGCGTTGCAGTGGATTGGAATGTTTTACAAAATGGTTTTACTGATGCTAGGGATATTTGATGGGGTCGGAAGGTTCTTGCTTACTTAGATAATGGGGTTGTCCTCTGATAGAACCTGGGCTAAATTTGATTAACCATAGTCAGCAGTTATTGAACCAGGTAACAAGGTAATGATGTATTTGTTTGCTAACCGAATTGCCTTAATGATGATAATATGATCATTTTAGGGAAGCGGTGGGAGTAATTATCCTTCCAGGATTCTGGAAGGAGTCTGAAGGTGTACATCTATTATAATATTTTTTTTTAGTTTAGAGCATATTGTTAATGAATTCAAAAGTTTAGAACTACTTTTAGTATGGAAATATATTCGCATTATAAAAACACTCGGGAAAATATAATTTTTTGCCGCAAACGGTATTGGAGCTGTGGAATCAAAATCATAACACTACCGTATTTAATTTTTAGATAATAATTAATAGATTTTAAATATTATTTACATGTACTTGTCTTGATGTTAGTTAACTTATCGCGTATTTCAAAAGTTAAAAGAAAATCTAACATTGTTTTATGAAATAGCACGGACCAGTGAAATATTAGGAGATAGGTATATAATTCTTGGCAAATCAGTTTCAATTTTTAAATGCAAAATATATATATATATATATATATATATACACTGGTCCGTGCTATTTCATAAAACAATGTTAGATTTTCTTTTAACTTTTGAAATACATATATATATATATATATATATATATTGACCTCTTCTCGTAATATGCTGATCCAGTAAGAAGTTATTTGACAGTGTTGATCCACCTTTAACACCGAATAACTTGGCTTTAATGGATTACTTCTGTATGAATTTGCAACAACGTTACATTAAATAGCAAGGTTGCCAGTTTCCCAGTAAAAGTATACGAAATACTACACATAAAATTTTCGATGTTTGTATGGAAATCATACGCTTCGTAACTGTTGATCCGCCCAATTTACCATGCGTTGATGATCCGCCCAAATTGCCATGCGTTGTTGATCCACATAATCGTATATCTTATGTACCTATATGTGCTTTTACTATAAAATTGTTGATCTGACAATGACCAATCAGAATGGCGTTCAAGATGGCGTTATGAACGAAGCCTTCTGATTGGTCATAAAAAAACATATACCTATATCTGGTTTTACTGCTCATTGGTTGAGCCGATATGGAAGTTGCAAAACGTAATATTATAACGGCCGCGGCACCGACTTGAAAAATATATCTTTCTGTATTTTATAAAATTCTAATAATATACTTCCGCGGGTTTTTGTTGCTAGGCTCCGCCGCCCGGGAAACATTTATTGGATAAACACATCTGTCATACGTCATCCCAAGTGGTTCGATACTTTTGATGACTTAGCAAGGGTGCCCGGGTTCGAGGGGTGATAATGCGTTGCATTACGATCTTGGCTACGAATTCGGAAGTCGCAAGTTCAAATTTTGGCGTGCGCAATAAATTTTACTTTGATAAATATATATGATTCCTCGATAATGCATTGCATTATGATCCTTGACTACGAATTCGGATGTCGCAAGTTCAAAATTGGCGTGCGCAAGTAAATTTTATTTTGTTAAATTTGTATAATTCCTCGATAACGCGTTGCATTACGATCTTGGTTATGAATTCGGAAGTCACAAGTTCAAAAATAATAAACTTTATGTTGGTAAATATTTAGATATAATTCCTCGATAATGCGATGCAGTACGATCTTGACTACGAATTCGGAAGTCGCAAGTTCAAAATTGGCGTGCGCAAGTAAATATAATTTTGATAAATATCTACGTATGATTACTCAATAATGCGTTGCATTATGATCCTTGACTACGAATTCGGATGTCGCAAGTACAAAATTGGCGTGCACAAGTAAATTTTATTTTGATAAAAGTCTATGTATGATTCCTCAATAATGCGTTGCATTATGAACCTTGACTACGAATTCGGATGTCGCAAGTTCAAAATTAGCGTGCGCAAGTAAATTTTATTTTGATAAATATCTATATATAATTCCTCAATAATGCGTTGCATTATGATCCTTGACTACGAATTCGGATGTCGCAATTTCAAAATTGGCGTGCGCAAGTAAATTTTATTTTGATAAATATCTATGTATTATTCCTCAATAATGCGTTGCATTATGATCCTTGACTATGAATTCGGATGTCGCAAGTTCAAAATTGGCGTGCGCAAGTAAATTTTATTTTGATAAATATCTATGTATTATTCCTCAATAATGCGTTGCATTATGATCCTTGACTATGAATTCGGATGTCGCAAGTTCAAAATTGGCGTGCGCAAGTAAATTTTATTTTGTTAAATTTTTATAATTCCTCGATAACGCGTTGCATTACGATCTTGGTTATGATTTCGGAAGTCACAAGTTCAAAAATAATAAATTTTATGTTGGTAAATATTTAGATATAATTCCTCGATAATGCGTTGCGGTACGATCTTGACTACAAATTCGGAAGTCGCAAGTTCAAAATTGGCGTGCGTAAGTAAATTTTATGTTGATAAATATCTATGCATGATTCCTCAATAATGCGTTGCATTGTGATCCTTGACTACGAATTCGGAGGTCGCAAGTACAAAATTGTCGTGCACAAGTAAATTTTATTTTGATAAATATCTATGTATGATTCCTCAATAATGCGTTGCATTATGATCTTTGACTACGAATACGGATGTCGCAAGTTCAAAATTGGCGTGCACCAGTAAATTTTATTTAATAAATTTGTTTTATTCCTCGGTAACGCATTACAATACAGTCGTAAGTTCATATTGTATTTTATTTTGATAATATATGTATATGCTCGGGTTCAAGGGATGAGATTTGTCTAGGTCTTTGCGGCGAACGGGTTTGCCCACCTACTGCGTTACGGACTGGATCGGGAGAGACTGGTTGAGGGAGACCTTTTTTCTTACATTAGCTCCACACAGGAAGCCCTGAAGAAAATAAATCCCCTCAAGGCCAATGTCATCTTTAGGGATGCAGTGTGGAGCGTATTTTTAGGAAAGGAAAAAGAGGATGTTCAGGGAAGGAATGGGGTAGTAGGTGTGAGTAGGAATCTGGGGGTCAGTATGTCTAGGAGTGACGGACGTGTGAATCCATCCCTCCCATTTCGTTGCAAGGCGATGTTCCGAAAGGTTCCATGTCAACTCAGAAATAAACCAACTCATTATAACTCAGAACCTCCTTAGAAAGGTCATTAAATGCTATGAAAATATAATTTTAAAAAAGCCGGTAACCCTAACCTAACTTAACCTATTCAACCTATGTTTTCTGAAGTGCTTCTCAGTATGTTTCATTATGAGTTGTTCCACCGTTCACCGTTCCGAAAGGCGATCATTCTAATCTAACACACTTCTACTATCTATTACACTATAAAGAGGTAAGATTTGTTTGTTTGTTTGTTTGTTTGCATTGAATAGGCTCCGAAACTACTGAACCGATTTGAAAAATTCTTTCGCTGTTGGGAAGCTACACTATCCCCGGTTGACATAGGCTATATGATATTTTCAAAAAAAATTAGGGATCGTTACTAAAAGTCCAATAATGTAACCCAAGGTGTATAAAAATTACCTAAAATATTCTTTACATCGCGTGCGCTGCGAAAACTATTAATGATAGAATAAAATAATGTAAAACGACTTTGTAGAACACATCATTATTTACAAAAAAGGTCGCAACAGCATATGTCTAACTATTATGGTTATGCCACAATAATTATTCTTTTATTTTAAAAAAATTATTAAAATGTCGCGCTTGAAAAGGCTATTTATTTGTATCTTGGTTTTAATCCTTATCAAAATAAATTACTTCATATTCAAGACTGTTACAATATCTGTAAACAACTTTTTGAATTATTTAATAAAATCTTTCTTTTTTATTGCTTTTGTGTGATATAGGTATGCAATAATACTTCAAACCAAATTTTTTTTACCAAGGTTTTTCTAATAAAGCACCGATAAAAATCGTCATCTATGAAGACCTATCTTTTTTAATTTAAAGACAATGTACTTAAATAAAATAGTATTCAAGCGTACGAAAACACACAACTTTTGAATAAAAAAACATGTTCCATGGATAAACCGTTGGTAGAATGCCAGTTTACTCCCTCTCTACATTTTTTTTATAATACATTACTAAACAACCTTTAGGCTAGTAATTCTGAGGCAAAATGAATTGGGATATGGAGGACATTTTTTTAAAATCGATGTGGACGGGGAATAATTTTAAATATGGGGAGAAATTTTAAATCGATGTATATGGGACGGGGTAAATGAAATACAGTTAATTACAAATAATAATATTATTTTATTTTTTTATTTGTTTACGACTTGATGGATTTTACATGTGATTAAATTGTACAGGAGCATTATAACAAGTATATAGCATAATAAGAAGTACATAATACATAAAATAATAAACAGAGCATGAGAGACATAAGTAGGCACAACACAAGTGTTTATTTCATAAAAAAATATTTTGCATTAAGATAAACTAATAATTATTATCTACTCTAAAAACAAACTAAATCTAAACTAAAATCTACGAATCCGGTGGTTGAATTCCTTTGTACAATTCACTTATCGAATACTCATTGTGTATGAGAGGTATGAGTATTCGATAAGTGAATTGTACAAAGGAATTCAACCAGCGGATACGTAGTTTTTAGTTTCGTAGTTTTATTTTGTTTTTAGAGTAGATAATAATTATTAGTTTATCATAATGCAAAATATTTTTTTATGAAATAATCCCTTGAAAAGAAGTTTACCAAATTTAGTCTCAATAAAATAATTAATAATGTGCAATAAAAGCGTCGATCAAGTATAAAGTATAATAATTTTTTTTTTTAAATGTTACACAATCAAATACGGGTACTGTAAAAATGTAATTATATAAAATAAGATTCCAAATATTATAATCAATAATTATCAGCCTGAAACACTCATCTACATTGAAAAAATCTTCCGAGAAAAGATACTGGCCGCCAACGGGAATTGAACCCGTGACCATCTGATTGCCGGTCAGCAGCTCTGACCACTGAGCTATGGCGGCTTATGGCTTTGGCGGGTATTAGATAAGCCGCCATAGCTCAGTGGTCAGAGCTGCTGACCGGCGATTTGCCTACAGCAACACATTTGAGCTACAGCTCAATTCTTATGAACTTTGATCGGTACGGTACTTGAACTACATTAAAAAATTGGTTTGGTTTAAGTCAAACCGGTAAACTACTATCCGGTGAACTTTGGTTTAAAGTGAAACCGGTAATCTACAATAATTTGATGAACTTTGGAGTCACACCGGTAGTCAAACAGTTGAGCTTTCACACCCTTCAGCCTCACAACATATCCCAATTAGGGATGCAATAGTCCTACTGGCTACGAGCATTGGAGGTTATTATCCACCACTTACCCGCCCTGGTATAAGTAACAGATGGTTACTCCTTCAAGGCTCTCGCAAGGACTCTAATTTTTTTGAAAGAACGAAGCTACATTTAGTTTAGAAAGAATTTCACAAAAAATCTAAAACACGATCTGGTTTGGGAGTGTACTTCATAGTATTATTCATTTACTTATAAAGTTTTTCAGCCACGCAATATGTTGTATGGGGACACCGTAGTTCAATTGATAATAACCGGATAATGATTAATTGTTAAAATTATTAATCTTTTATGCTGACGAAGATAACATTGTTTTTGAAACATGTCGATAATATTAATAAAATAGTGGTGTTTACAAAATTACTTATTCTCATTGAAGCAATAATGAAGCCACAAAGTTTATTTGCGAAGTTTGAAGAAAAAAAAATTACCTACACTTCATATTTGATTTCGAATGTGCATCATGCACTAATTAATATACACGATAAACAGACGTCATGATTACAGACATTGCCAAGTCTGGCGGTGATTATAACACTATTCACATTGATTAATATTATAGTTTTCCCATAAGTTTTGGAGTAGAAAACTGTATTTCCTGTAAATGTTCAACAGAAATTATGGTCACCTCTGGTCGGAAATCGTTTGTTTACTTTTAAAATTAATATGTATCACAATATTTTAACCACTCAGGTATTTTGCGATTATGCAAGTTTTTTGTCTTAAACGAACTGCCAGATTTATAAAACTTTGTGTTATTTCCGCTTCACAATTAAGGGTCAATAAATGGAACATATCTGAACGTAGCCGAATACTAAAAACTGTCACACATCTGCCGGATCTGCCCTGATGAAGGACACTGCAACGCTGTCCGAAACGTCGGCCAAAGAAGGAGGTAGCGCAACACGGTATAACACCCCATAAACAAATAACAGAAAAAAACTAAAAACTTGAAACGTTTGTTTGAAATAAGGTTTCAAATTGTTATATTACAAAAAAATATTAACATTTATAAATATTAAAATTTAGAAAGCAAACATAAAAATATTGTAAAAATGACTCACGCGATGTTTTTATGTGGAAACGGTACTAAAATCACTGATTATGTAAAAATAACACTTATTCTATTGAATAAATAAACAATTTTGTCACCTACCTTTTACCATTTCATACAAGAATATTTAAAAAATTAATAATGTCTAACAGCGCGTAGGTGATTTGGGGGTGAAAACTGTTTCTACAAAATTAGTATTTTTTATGTACTTCTATGGACAACTTTGAATAGAAATGTGAAGCATTCAATATGGATCTTCTACTTTTTGTTTTAGGGTTATCACTAGAACAATAACAGAGTTATAACGACTTCTGTGGGAACACACGAAAAAACGCGCTTATTTTACGGCTATTGTTATATATATTAACACGCTTACGTATCCGAGTGGTTGAAATATTCTAAAAACCATTGTATTAAAGACCGGATGTCGGTAACTTGATATATTCATGTTGCCGCTATTTAAAAATATATCTGAATATTATTTTAAATTTTTAGCAAATCTACAGTGTGGTAACAAATTCAATAAAAATTAATCAATTTTTACGATTATGTTTTATGTTAAAACTTATTTCACAGTAGCCTCATTAGTATTAATTAATGAAAATGTGGGCCGAACTGCATTGGCAAATTTTATTTATTACATAAACATAAAATTTCAGGGACAGAAAGAATCGACTGTGTACCAAGTTTCATCTCGATTATGTGACGGAAAGTGGATTTTTTAGACTTTTGAGACTCAAACAAACTCAGAATTCCAAGTAAATGTGATACTTAAGAGGAATATAAACGCTAGAAGTATTTCGATTCTCGTGCCTGCAAAATTTGCAATCGAGCGTCTTATTTGCGCGCGGCAAGTAAGCGAAAAAGTGTTTTTTATTTATTTTGTCCATAATTTTATAAGAGTGAAAAAAAGTTAGAACATAGAAAACCTCAAAAATGGTCTTACCCATAAAGGAGTATTTTTATAAAAATGTTTCTTGTATTACTTCATAGTTAAGTCATGAAAAAACATTTTTTTAGTGGTTTACGCTTATTTTGTTTTTGTTATGTAAATAATAATTTTATTCTAATTCCATTACATAAAAAACCTAGTAAAAGCTTCAATTTATCCGTAGCATATTTTTTGATGTTGATACTGTAAGCCAATTCGTCATAAAGATTAATCTAAATAGGATTTCACGTATAACTTCACCTTAAAAGAACGCCTCTATATTATATGTAGATGGCGCGAGTTTAATTATTTTAGCGTAAAACTTTTTTTTTTAAGTTGTGCTTTAAAATATTAAGATGAATTAATTGTTTGCGCCCGTACAGTTGCAATATGAATATGAATAAATAGTTTTTTTGGTTTGAATAAATCTTTCAAGAAAGGCGTACAAATACAATAATGGATTGAATTACCGATACAATATGGTATTTGTTTGCCATTTTTGAAAGATTTATTTAAACCAAAAAAACTATTTATTCATATTCATATTACGCATGAATGGGCGCTAACAATTCATTCATCTTAATAAGGCACTACTTGTAAAAAGCGTGTTCCCTAAAATAATTAAACTTGCGCCATCTATGAAAGAGTAGATTGTGAAATCTTTTTAATATCACTTTAATATAAAAAGGCGGCTCCTTGGCCGTCGCCGTCGTAAGAAAGTATTAATTATGATTTCTAAAATATTTTCTTAAGTAAGGTAAAAACAATGATATAATTTTTTTTTTTTTTTAATTAAGCTAGTCATTCCCGAGATAGTATACTTTTAGTTAAAAACTAGCAGACCAGGCCACATGTTGCTGTGACTAACGAAACATAACGCCATCACAACGCCACGCCACTACCCAACCTTTATAACCAACGCCATCTGTTAAATCAAATCGACACCGCCCGCTTGCTGCCGACTGCCCGATGCCCACTGCCTGCTTGCCAGCCCTATTTCAGCCAATTAACACAAAACCTTAACAAATTATATACTCTAAAACCTTCCTCATGAATCACTCTATCTATTGGTGAAAACCGCATGAAAATTTGTTGCTTAGTTTAAAAGATCTAAGCGCACAGACAGCGGAAGCGACTTCATTTTATACTATGTAAAGGTAACACAATTTTTTGCCCAAAAAAATAACATAATAAATACCTACTCTAAAGAACTACTTTTCGAAAAAAATGTCCTTACTTATTAAAACGTGCTTTATTTTTTAAACAACTGATAAACAAAAATATACCACACATAATTTCATTTTTCTCAGTTAAAACCATTGACGTATGATATCTAGACAAGCCCTGTGAA
Source organism: Limnephilus lunatus (assembly GCA_917563855.2). Classification (NCBI taxonomy): domain Eukaryota; kingdom Metazoa; phylum Arthropoda; class Insecta; order Trichoptera; family Limnephilidae; genus Limnephilus; species Limnephilus lunatus. The sequence goes on along the minus strand of OU830598.1, from coordinate 66,577,245 downwards.
ATTCAAAATGACGCAAGAAGCCAGCAAAAGCAGGCTCAAGGCCAATTTATGAAAAAGTGCCTGCATTGTTTTGCACCGTTCAGATCGCATAGTGCTTTGTGTTGTATCTTTTATCGGTCTACAAGATCTACACTGAAACTAATTTGTGTGTCAGCCGTCCGGACCGAGTTAATTTTTTTAAAACACAAAAATATACCACCTCCGAATATTGTACAAGGTACACACCGCGGACTTTATTTTTGAAAATGTAGTCAGCTATCTGAATACAACAAAAAAAATATACCTTACAGATGTCTTTTAGGCAGCGTTTCAATAAACGTAATAATGTTAAAAAAATTACTTTTGGTCGAGCAATATTTCTGACGTCATGCCACGTAGCCCGGTTCGTTCACTAATACATTGACATACAGGCTCAAAACAAAACATAACGGCTTGTTTAAAATTAAAAGACCACATCTTGTCACACACTAAACGCCCTCGGGTTATTTCTTCAAGCGACTTCGCGAGCGTGTACGGCTAGTTTATACCAAGTAGGAGTGATAAATTCAACTCCACAATAGTGTCGCGTGATATTCAAGGCATCTAATTGGTTGATGAATGTCAAAACTACATAATGGGATTTGAGAACGAACTTTGTGTTTTAGGAACTGGCTTCTCTAGGCTTTTTGAGCGAGGCGGTGGAATACGATGAAGAGTTGTATTGTTAACATTAATATCATGGCGTCATTATTCACAGGCAAGTTAGTTAGGTAGAGCTTATCTAGACTTAATTGATCGAAGGTTAAAACGCAATTTTTAGTAATGGGATATGCGATTAGATGTTTTTAAATATTTAAAAAAGCGGGATTTCAATGGTTTTTACTTCGGGCATTCTTCATTGAAGTTCAAAGTTGATAAGCTTTTAGCCATTCCAAATAATAAAAACATCTATATAAATAAAATAATTAAAAAAGAAAAAATCGATAATTATTTTCTTCCAAACATTTTTAAACACCCAGTTTGTTTTGAACACCTGCACTCATGCCTAGCCAGAAGTGTGAACGGGCTCTACCACCCACAATGATAATCCACACTATGGAAACTATTTTCAAGGCACTCCGTAAAAAATGATACCGAACGAGTTGGTTTAATTTTTACGTAAAAGTAAAGAAAATACATTGCTGTGAACCGTTTTGAAATATTTGACATTTGTAATCCATTGAAGATATGCATGTTACATGATGTATGTTTTAAAATATTTTTGGCAGCAATTCAGCAAACCTACATACATTAATATTATATTTTCGTTTTTTGTTTTGTGTTGGCTACCTCCTTCTTTAGCAGACGTTTCGGACAGCGTTGCAGTGTTCATCGTCAGGGCGGATCCAGCAGATCCGACGATGTCTGCGACAATCTGCCGGATCTGCCCTGATGATGGACACTGCAACGCTGTCCAAAACGTCGGATAAAAAAGGAGGTAGCGCAACACGGCATAACACCTAAAAAACAAACAACGAAAATGCTTTTGGCCGTGAAAATCTAAAAACTTATCATTAATATTATAGGTATATTGGGAAGAGGATTACGCACACCACCGCCCCGGGAACCATTTATTGATTAACCAAACCTTTGCCATAGGTCATACCAAGCGGTTCACTACTTTCAGTGACTTAGCAGGGGTGCCCAGGTTCAAGGGGTGAGGTTTGTCTAGGTCTTTGAGGAGAATGTGTTTGCCCACTTACTTCATGGCAGGCCAGAACGGGAGAGACTGATTGAAGGAGACCTAACCTAGAACTCTTCTATTGGACTCTCTCAACCCAATTTGGGAGGTTGAGAGAGTCCGATTTGTTCCATCGCCCCGGGAACCATTTATTGGATAACCAACACCTCCGCCATAGGTCACCGCAAGAAACTCACTACGTTTAGTGACTTAACAGGGATTCCCGGTTTTAAGGGGAGAGGTTTGTCCAGGTCATTGCGACGAATGCGATTGCCCACCTACTGCGTGGCGGGCCAGGTTGGGAGAGACTAATTGAAAGAGTCCTAACCTAGAACTCCCTCAACTCGCCTCTCAACTGGGAATAACATGGGAGGTGGATAAGTGTATCGTCGCCCCGAGAACCATTTATTGGATAACCAACACCTCTGCCATAGGTCACCCCAAGTGGTTCTCTCTGTTCGGTGACTTAGCGGGCGTGCCCGATTCCTCGGGTAAGATTTGTCCAGGCCTTGGCGATGGATGCCTCTGCCCACCTGCTGCGTGGCGGGCCGGATCGAGATCGAGAGACTGGTTAAGGACGGCCATTAAATTTTCTGCAAGTCTAGGATGAATATTTATTTTTATTTAGAACAATGAGTTAAACTTCAAATTGTAAAATTTAAATAAATGAAGACAATATTAGCGAAACTCAATCCAAAATCTGAAACAGAAAAATCAGAAAGAGGTACGGTCACATCAGGGACTCCAAGCCAGGACCTTCGGCTTTCCGGGCAGCAGCTCTAACCATTGCGCTAATGCCGCTAATTAGTCCCCATCCGATTCTGTCATTTTTAACCGTTTCATACTTCGACTAGAAACTACCAACATTATCTTCATTTTCGTAACGCAAATTTTATTGGCTGCTATCTGTATGAAAGATTGCAAAATTCAACCAGAACTAAATATAATCTAGATAGTGTCTTGGATAAAGTTATCAATTTTTATTTAATATGCGACGTCTATTGACTTTTCTGCAAGTCTAGGAGGAATATTTATTTTTAACTATGAGTAAAACCTCAAATTGTAATTTTGTAATATAATCAAATATTTTAAGATAATTTTCACGTTCTATTCAAGTTCCGTCATTATATCATTATAGGCCAGTTGCTCTATCAATCTGAAATAATACAGAATTTGAATAGAACTTACACAGGTCGTAAAAAAATAATTTCAAATATTTGATGAATCCGTAAAATTTTTTGAAACAACCCGTCTTTAGTTTCATTAGCTCCAGATAGAAGAGAGCATCTGGGACTATTGTGCGGTACATTCATAAAATACCTATATTAGTCCCTCGACCCGTCTCCCAACAAAGGAATATCAATTTGGAGGCGGATATGTGTAACTCCGCCCCGGGAACTATTTATCGGATAACCAACATCCTTGCCGTAGGTTACTCCAAGTGGTTCACAACGTTTGGTGACTTAGGAGGGGTGCCTGGGTTTAGAAGTTGAGATTTGTCTAAGTCTTGGCGGAGAATGCGTTTACCCACCAACTGCGTGGCGGACCGGATGGATTATGAATTCTCCAATCAGACTTTCTCAACCCTTTCCCCAAACGGGGCTATTTTTAAACTCGTGGTAACTTAAGAATAAAATGTCCGAATTGAATAATTCAAAAAGTTAAATAAAGGTATTGAAGCAGTCTTGAATATGAAGTAATTTATTTTGATAAGGATTAAAACCAAGATACAAATAAAGAGCCATTTGACGCGGCGTCATTTTAATTAAATTTTTAAAATAAATAAACACTTTTTGTGGCATAACTATAATAGTTAGACATATGCTGTCGCGAAACTTTTTGTAAATAATGATGTTTTCTACAAAGTCGTACTACATTATTTTATTCTATTTTTTTTTTTTTTTTTTTTTTTTTTTTTTTAATTCCTTTATTTTTCCCATATTTTACAATTTATATTTACATATTTGAAAATCATAACAATAATGTGGGAACCCACTAAGGCGCAGCCTGTGCGTGGGTAATATATTTAAAAAAAGTTTTTTTTTTTTAGTACCTAGAAAAAAACAAACAGGGGTATATAAAGCAAAAACAAAAATTGTTTAAAACATTTTGTACAAAAAGTGTATACAATAGTGTACGGTTAAATAAGTGTAAGTGTAATTAATGATATACATTGTAATAATAGGTGTAAAGTTTGTGAGAAAAGTGATATAAAACTAAATAAATAGAGTTTTTAGAAACATAAAGTGAAATAAAACTATATAAATAGAGTTTTTACATCTGTATGGTTATATATATATACATATCTGCGAAAACTATTGTTAATAGTTTTCGCAGCGCACGCGATGTAAAGAATATTTTAGGTATTTTTTTTACACCTTGGGCTACATTATTGGAGTTTTAGTAACGATCCCTAATTTTTTTTTGAAAATATCATATAGCCTATGTCAACCGGGAATAGTGTAGCTTCCTACCAATGAAAGAATTTTTCAAATCGGTTCAGTAGTTTCGGAGCCTATTCAATGCAAACAAACAAACAATCAAATCTTTCCTCTTTAAATAGTGTTAGATTGGTTCCAAGCAAACTCAGAAAGAAACCAACTCATAATTCAGGTCATTAAGATGAAGCCATACTAAATAATGCAAAATCATACAAAATCGTATGTTTTTGTTTTGAAAATTTGATCGCTTAGACGTATTATAAATGCTTCAATTAAATATTTCGTGTAGAACATACCTTGGCCCTTAAAAATATCGGTCATTTTTTTAATGTCTTTTAATAAGCTTAGAAAAAATAAAGTATTAGGTCTATAAAAAACATTTTTTAGTGCAAACTCTCCTACTTATAAACACTTTTTCGGATATGGTTTTATTGCATAATGTGGCAAATTCAGTTTCTTATATAGCGGAGAAACAACGTGTTAGGGTCCGCGCTGCTTGTTTTCGTGAAATCAATTTAAAAATTCCGTTTTATTACAATAAACAATGCATAAAAAAGGAATTAATGTTTTTTACAGGCTTTTACGAAATCAACATGTAAAAAAAATTCTCAAATATCTTTTCCAACCTTTCCAAAAGCTTTTTCTCAAGTATTTTTAAACTCCTCCCATAAAAGGGCGTGAATTCAAATTTCGATTTTTTCCTGTACTAGTGGATCGCCTTAAAAGCTATGAAAACATAATTTTAAAATAGCCGGTAACCAGAGGCGGCCCCTGCCTTGTAGGCCAGTCAATAAAGGCTCAAAATGAGACTAACCCAAACATTAATTCCTCCGTCGATGAAATTTTGCAGTTACAATAAAAAATAAAAAATAAAACCAACCTTTATACCTTATTTTATTGTATTTTTGTTATATGTTTATGGTCAGTTAGTAAATGATCTTTGATGTTAGTTTCGCAAAGTAATGTTAGTAAAATGTTAAACTTTTTTCATATTATAATATATTTTGATATTATAATATGAAAAATGAACAATAAAACGATAAAAATAAAAACTGATCCCAATTGCTGTCATTTGTAAATACATAGATATTATAATGTCTTATAATTAATATTATTATTCAACAACAGTAACTAATTTTCAATCAAATAAATAGGCATTTGTCAAAATAATTAATTAGTTAAAATAACATTGTATTACGTAAGTATTTTGAAATTAAAATGAATATAGAAGCTTACGTCTATTTCATTGATTTTAACAACGCTTTCGAAATTGCCTGTTTGTGTTGATTTCTATTGAGAATTTGAGTTACGAAAAAACCTCATTTACAATGCCACAATAATTTAAAAATAGACATTGAGTTATTTTATATTGCACTTTTATAACAAAATCAAAAGTCAAAATCTAAATCTAAATCAAAATCGAAATCGAAATCAAAAGTCAAAATCAAATTCAAAATCAAAATCAAAATCTCAAACCAACACCAAAATCAAAGTCAAAGACCAAATCAAAATTAAAATCTCAAACCAAAACCAAAATCAAAATCAATATCCGAACTTGCGACATCCGAATTCGTAGTCAAGATCGCACTGCACTGCATTATTGTTGTATTATACAAACGTTTCAAATAAAAATTACCTCCGCACGCCACAATTCGAACTGGCGACTTCCGAATTCGTAGCCAAGATAGTGAGGCAGTGCATTATCGAGGAATTATATGTATTTATCAAAATAAAATTAACTGGCGCATGCCATTTAAACTTGCGACATCCGAATTCGTAGTCAAGATCGCACTGCACTGCATTATTGTTGTATTATACAAACGTATCAAATAAAAATTACCTCTGCACGCCACAATTCGAACTTGCGACTCCCGAATTCGTAGTCAAGGTCGCAATGCCCCTTAGATATCGTTGAATTATACATTTAAATCAAAATAATATTTACTTTCGCACGCAACAATTTGTTCTTGCGACTTCCGAATTCGTATTGATCGTAATGCAATTTGTTCTTGCGACTTCCGAATTTGTAGAGATCGTAATGCAATGCATTATCGAGGAATCATACGTATTCCCCGATAATGCATTGCATCCCCAAAGAAGACATAGGCCTTGACGGGATTTATTTTCTTCAGAGCTTCCTGTGTGGAGCTAATGTAAAAAAAATAAGGTCTCCCTCAACCAGTCTCTCCCAATCCGGTCCGTAATGCAGTAGGTGGGCAAACCCGTTCACCGCAAAGACCTAGACAAATCTCATCTCTTGAACCCGAGCAGCCCTGCTAAGTCACAAAAAATCAGTCTCTCCCAATCCGGCTTGCCACGCAGTAGGTGAGCGAACGCGTTCGCCGCACGGACCTAGACAAATCTCACTCCTTGAACCGGGCACTCCTGCTAAGTCACGAATGTCACTGCAAAGTGACATATGACAGAGGTGTTGATTACCCAAAAATGGTTCCCGGGGCGGTGGTAATCATACCCGCCTCCCAAAATTAAGGTATACCTTAAGTGGTTCGCTATGTTTGGTGACTTAACCGGGGTGCCCAGGTTCATGGGGTGAGGTTTGTGCGGGTCTTAGAAGCGGAAACGAAAACAAAATCAAAAGTCAAAATCAAATTCAAAATCAAAATCAAAATCAAAATCTCAAACCAACACCAAAATCAAAGTCAAAGTCCAAATCAAAATTAAAATCTCAAACCAAAACCAAAATCAAAATCAATATCCGAACTTGCGACATCCGAATTCGTAGTCAAGATCGCACTGCACTGCATTATTGTTGTATTATACAAACGTTTCAAATAAAAATTACCTCCGCACGCCACAATTCGAACTGGCGACTTCCGAATTCGTAGCCAAGATAGTGAGGCAGTGCATTATCGAGGAATTATATGTATTTATCAAAATAAAATTAACTGGCGCATGCCATTTAAACTTGCGACATCCGAATTCGTAGTCAAGATCGCACTGCACTGCATTATTGTTGTATTATACAAACGTATCAAATAAAAATTACCTCTGCACGCCACAATTCGAACTTGCGACTCCCGAATTCGTAGTCAAGGTCGCAATGCCCCTTAGATATCGTTGAATTATACATTTAAGTCAAAATAATATTTACTTTCGCACGCAACAATTTGTTCTTGCGACTTCCGAATTCGTATTGATCGTAATGCAATTTGTTCTTGCGACTTCCGAATTCGTAGAGATCGTAATGCAATGCATTATCGAGGAATCATACGTATTCCCCGATAATGCATTGCATCCCCAAAGAAGACATAGGCCTTGACGGGATTTATTTTCTTCAGAGCTTCCTGTGTGGAGCTAATGTAAAAAAAATAAGGTCTCCCTCAACCAGTCTCTCCCAATCCGGTCCGTAATGCAGTAGGTGGGCAAACCCGTTCACCGCAAAGACCTAGACAAATCTCATCCCTTGAACCCGAGCAGCCCTGCTAAGTCACAAAAAATCAGTCTCTCCCAATCCGGCTTGCCACGCAGTAGGTGAGCGAACGCGTTCGCCGCACGGACCTAGACAAATCTCACTCCTTGAACCGGGCACTCCTGCTAAGTCACGAATGTCACTGCAAAGTGACATATGACAGAGGTGTTGATTACCCAAAAATGGTTCCCGGGGCGGTGGTAATCATACCCGCCTCCCAAAATTAAGGTATACCTTAAGTGGTTCGCTATGTTTGGTGACTTAACCGGGGTGCCCAGGTTCATGGGGTGAGGTTTGTGCGGGTCTTAGAAGCGGAAACGAAAACAAAATCAAAATCAAAATCGAAATCGAAATCGAAATCGAAATCGAAATCGAAATCGAAATCGAAATCGAAATCAAAATCGAAATCGAAATCGAAATCAAAAATCAAAATAAAAACAAAATCAAAAATCAAATTCAAAATCTCAAACCAAAACCAAAATCAAAATCAATGTCAAAATCATAATTAAAATCTCAAATCAAAACCAAAATCAATATCAAAATCTCAAACCAAAAGCAATATCAAAATCAAAATGAAAGTAAAAATCAAAATAAAAATCAAAATAAGAATGCAAATAAAAATTAAAATCAAAATCAAAATTAAAATCTCAAACCAAAATCAAAATTAAAATCTCGATCCAAAATCAAAATCGAAATCCAAATCAAAATCAAAAACAAAATCAAAATTAAAATTAAATCTTAAACCAAAATACATTAAAAAAGAAATGAAATAGAACGAATTGAAATAAGAACGTACAGGTACCTACTAAAAGAAGCTAAAAAGTACGACAGACGGGCACCTTTGTTGGCGGTCAAAACTTGGCATTTATATGGATCAACAAAAAAAAACGTGTAAAATGTATAAGACACCGAACAATGGGCGTGGCTTACAGCGAAATCTTGATGGTATAAATTGATCCACATGGATCAGGATGTGTATGCCAGCTTGTGTAATGGATCAGCATATCCGGATGGATCAACACGTCCGAACGGATCAACTTAAAACTGGTGTACCGTCGCGCAAGATCAACGTTTTACGAGAGGAGATAAATATATATATATATATATATATATATATATATATATATATATATATGTATTTATCAGTTTCAATTTTTATATATTATATTTATTTTTATATATTATATCAGTTTCAATTTTTAAATGCAATATATATATATATATATATATATATATATATATATATATTGCATTTAAAAATTGAAACTGATTTGCCAAGAATTATATACCGATTTCCTAATATTTCACTGGTATATATATATATATTTATTTTTTTAATATCATAGGTATATAGGTACTATATCGCTTGTCTGAATTCTTTCGAAATCAGTTGAATTAATTGAAAATGCAACTTAATTCAAAGAAAATTTGATGTCATTGAACCTAACGACTGACGCGCAGGCAACCGTAATTTGGATGTTTGATTATGGTGATTTTAAAATAATTATGCATTTGAATCAAAAGTAAACCGAAAGAAACGAAACATTATAAAATATTTGATTTTTCCCTTCACCCATCTTAACTTTTCTGTGCAATGTTCTGTTTTGTCATGTAACCGAATCCGATTCTAAGAAGTTTTGAAGTTTTTAAGAACCTTGACATTGTAAAAAAAAATGGTTTAAATTCTATTCTTTTCCGTCACTATTTTTCTTCATTCTTTTGTGAAATGATTATGAAACCGTCACTTTTCTGCACCTCAATAAAATGTCAGAATATCGTAGCGGACCCTCGGAGTTTGCAGGAAAAATCAAACATCATCGCCAAAGAGGCGGATTACGGGTGATTTTGCCGCCCGCGCCGCCCTACCACCCGCCCTACCGCCCGTCCGCCGCCCATCCACCGCGGCCGGCTCATATATAACGATGATGCAGGAAATCATCCGGAACAAATGGATGAATGAATCTGCCGCCCAAGGAAGGGTGATCGGATCCTGGATCCGGTTCAGGCGGCAAAATCTGTGATCGAATAGTAAGAGGATCTGTGACACTGGTCAGTCAATGTCTGCGGACAGAAATTATTGTAAATGGCTTTTATCCCATACGACGAAAGCGAGTTTTATTTTACGTAATTGTCATTTTGAATATCATCGCTCCGAATACAAATAGTTGTCTTCTATAGTAATTAAGGTGAATCCAAAGGTTTTCCAAAAAAAATATTCGTATTAAGCGTGTCCAACGATTCCGAAAGTTTAAACCCATTTTTGCGAAAAGAAAACCTTGCCTGTTTCTTAACAATACCTTTTCAAATTGGGTTAATTATAAAAAAATATAATCTGAAATTATATAATTTTTTTCCAAGCAAAAGAGATTTTATAATTTGAAGTATATTTTCGCCCGCTTTACTAGGGATGGTTCTGAGATTTGGCGGAAGTAAAGAAAAGCTAAAATATTTATGAATAACTAGAGTTTCGCCACTTTTTTTTTTCATTTTGTAAAACAGAATAAAAATATTTTTTATAATTTTTATGACGATTATATTATCTATTTTAAGCTTGATCTGAAAAGGAAGTTGCAAGTAAAAATGTTGCGTTGATAGAAAAGACTGCGCAAAATTATTACTTCAAACTTATTACTAAATTTATTACTGCAACTGTTTTTAAAAAAAACTAACATTTTTCTTCATAGCTAAATTTCTTTGTGTCTTTATAATATGTAAATGAGAGTAGATTGCCTGAAAATGTTAAATTTACAGAAAAGTCAAATTGTCAATAAAGAAAACCGTGACTTTTTTGTTAGGAAACTGGTAAACCTAGGAATAAAGTGTGTTTGTAGGCATCTTCATGCACTCTATTCTCTTCGCTGCGTCCTTCCTTTACGCATGATAGTTGTACTAGGCAAGGGTGGCAAAACTCGTTCCGACCACAATGGCGCGTCCCCTGACCCAGAATAAAAGGAAAATTTATCGCGTGCAATGTACAACAAGTTTATTTATCGCGGGTGAACGTCTCCCAGGAAAGTCGCCTTGTTACTGAGTTAAAAATTACCCCAACTAAAGACTGGTATTAAGTGTTATTAACCAAAATTTCTCTAGGAGGAGGTGGATTAAAAAAAATAATTGCCTCTGATGAGAAATTTGGTAAAAAAGAAAACTTAATTTGCATCCACGTTGATAATATATTGTTATTTTTAGTTTGCGTGACAATTTGTTAATTATAAGTTTCATGATCTAAACTTTGAAACTCGCCCAGCCATGTATTTACTAGTAAGCAGGTGGTCATGATTTTTGGTTACTGACAGAGGTGTTTTTAATGCTTTTGATTATTATTTTTCTCCCTTTTTCCTTTTTTAATGTCTTTTCATTAGATTTGTGTTTATATGAAATACTATAATTTTGTGAACATTATATTAATAATATAACGGTGTAAATATGCCCAAACGATGGTACAGCAGTACCAAATAATAATAATAATATATTTGGATTATTTGTATACCGCCGTTTTTGAGAAAAATCACCTCCAGGGCGGTGTACAAATTTATAATATACTTCTACAATCTTACTTCTAACTACAGACTAGACTAGATTGCATCCACCGGTTTGTCAATCACCAATACAAAACCTTATGCACACTTCAAGCCTTATGCATTTGACTAATGGAAACGATGCTTTGTTAAAATGTACATTTATTATTTTATTTATACTCTACAGTGTACAGGCAGAAAACAAACAACACCAAACTATTTGGTGTGTTCTTTTAAATTATGGTTTTGTGCAAAAAGTTACATAATAACACATTTTATAAATGCGTTGCGCAGATAGATTCTTAACAGTGTATTGTTACTTCTTTAATGAATGAACTTCAGTAATATAAATCAAACCGTTCAAATATTAAAGTAAATACACACATGTTTTAGAGCATTCTATCGTTGTAACAAAATAAATCAAGGTATACCACAAGTGCTTAAGTGCTACTAAAGGGTCATCTGGACAAAAGAGTTAAGGATGTAATGGGCAATTTTTCACCTTATCGCCGATGAAATTTCCATTACAATAAGGAGGAATGTCGTAAACTCCAGAGGAAAAGTATTGCAGGCCATAAAGCACCACGAACCAAACGCGTTTTCAATGAGAGAAAAGTGCAGGCACTAAGTAGCGAGGTTTATCTGTTTGACTCAAATGTTTGGAATAGCAGTGAAGATGTTAACTGACTTTTCATCGGAAATCGTTGTCACTAAAAATTTACTTCATTTTAGTTGTTTGTCTTGGACGAAAGTTGTAAAGCATTCTATGTAGGATTTTTATTATTAGGACATTTTCAGTACAATTAACCGATACATAATAAAAGAAGAAAAAAATTGAGTTAGTGTTATTTGTAATGCTGATGCTCAGTATCTCTATACAATCTTTCATTTGAGAAATTGATTCAGATACACCTTCTAAAAACTTTTTTTATTTGCGCTGAAATAACTACAAGCGTTGTTCATAAGAGGTGTGTAGATGCAAAGGCAGCAATCTCCCACTTTTGTGTTTTTGAGAAAAAGGCAAAAAACTTGTACATATTAAATGGGATTTCACAGAACGCTGAAAAAATTACATTAAATAGCAGTTTGATATCATAGATTATTTGCATCATCCGATTTTGTTTAATGCACGCCTATAAAAAGATAAATAACTTTTTAATCCGGAGATTGCTGTTTTTGCTACCAAGTGTTGGAGATTGCTGCTTTTGCTTCATACAACATTGGAGATTGCTGTGTTTGCTACAAACCTTCCCATAAAACCGCCATCTTTGTTTTGTGTTGACTGGCTTCAAGGAATACTTTATAACTCAATAAGGGGTAATTGCAAAAAAAACTTTTTGAAGATATTATTGAATTTTTTTTTCTAGAAAACAGGTGTTATTATGCGTGGAGCAAAAAATATGAGAAAAGATGATACATAATATTCTGAATAATTAAAATTCAGAAAGTGAAGCAAAAATATGAGAAAAAAAGGAATAGAAAACGAGGAAAATAAAAACTAGCCTGAAAAACTATTTTAATATTATTGTGTCAAAATATATATTTTTAATTTTTTTATATGAATACCTCACAAGAGTCACTAACTGCTCCCGTCTGGAGCCAGTGAGACTATGGCATCCCCAATTGGGGTATGTTGTGAGGCTGAAGCTAGTGGAGAGGGGAAGGAGCTGGGGGAAGGAAGATGGGGAAGTACCTGGCTATTGGTCACCAAACACGGCTAAAGTCATTTGAAGCAACGTTTCAATTCTGAATGGTGGTCTTACACCAGGGCGATAGTGTAGGTATCTTCCAGTCTTGAGCGTGCCGCAAATATTTAGGGAGGCGGGAATGGGTACCGCCGCCCCGGAAACCTTTATTGGATAACCAACACCTCTGTCATGGGTCACCCCAAGTGGTTCGCTACGTTTGGTGATTTAGCAGGTTCATGGGGTGAGATTTGTCTAAGTCGTGGAGGCCGAAGACCAAGACACATTAACCCCAGATTCCTACCCACCCCTTAAGCCCTTTTCCTTCCCAGAACTCCCTTTTCTTCATTTCCTTAAAAAAACCCTCCACACACCATCTCCAAAGATGATACAGGCCCTGAGGAAAAGGCCTCCTGTGTGGAGCTCATATAAAAATATATATACTCACTAAATATTATTAAAAAGTGAATTAATTATTTAAATACCACAAATTAATCAAATAAAATTTATTTGCGCACGCCGGGTTCGAACCCGCGACCTTCAGATTGTGAGTGTTACCTCGGGACCATGGAGGTCGTTAAAGCATCAAACATGGCATGAAGAAAAGATGTCAAATTGTCTGATTTTTAATGAAATAGCTACTAAAATACATTATTTTCCATTTCCGGAAACAAAAATACTTACTTCTCATTATTATCTAACTGATACTAGGTATTTTTGAAATAAAAAGTGCAAAAGTGAAAAATAAATAGATTATCTTAAATATTTTTGTGAGTTATAATGCTTTCCTCCAAGCCAAAATGAAATGTGACAGCTACATTTCTTGATATTTTTGTAACATTTCGTTTCCAATTTTCAGACTTAATAATAGGTTTGCGGGCGTCTTTTGATAATGCTGGGGTCGGGTGACAATCCACCTTTAATAATTATCGTAAATATTTATTCCAAACACACTTTTACATACTTCAAAACATCAAAAACTCACATAGAAAAACCAGCACCAAACGATACTTTAGTATGGAGCGGCCATCTTGTCACGTGACACTTCCTATGAATTTGATTGGCCGAAATGGAGAATGCTATGTTTGCTTTGAAAAGAACGTGGAGATTGCTGCCTTTGTTTTTAATACGTATTTTCAAACTCGGATTTTGATGGGAATAAGTTGAGTTTGTAACTAACCAATGAACTTATTAGATGCACAATTTGAATCTCTATGGAACTGCATTCATAACTTTTTTTTCGATATTTTGGAGATTGCTGCCTTTGCATCTACACACCTTATTAAGAAGTATTCAACCGGTCAGAATTTCCTCTCTGAGTTTTCCTTACAAGATTCTTGTTAGGTGGTATACCGGCTCGTTTTAATTATGCTTAATATAAACATTAAAACAGTTTCCACAGTGTGAACGTGAAATATTAATAACCCGTGTTTCTGAGAATTTATGGCCCGTGGTTCAAACAACGGCTCTGTAAGCCATGATTCACAGCTTTTTCGGTCAATGTTCCACAATTTCACTTTCGAATTACCATTTCGCAGAGCGCCGAGCATTTCCCAGAAAGTGAGTTTTTCGTGAGAAACTTATCCCCTGCCCTATTTCCGAAGGGTCTCGCCATTTCATACACAGGACACACAAGAGTAATAGGGCATTATGATTTAGTGTCGATATATCACACGGCCATCTTGGCTCTTGTTTTGTGTACGTCTCTCCCTCCCACTTGTACGTCTTGCCTCTCGTCTCCCTTGTCACAACCTTCTGGATCCTTTGCTAGCAGCACGCAATAATGAGACACGGTTAAGCCCGCAATCTTCTTGAAGATATTATTTCGCCTGTGAAGGATGTAGCTACTCGTATTTTGTTTCCCGCGCGTAGTTCCTACTTTCCCGCCGGAAAGTTTCCTGCTTTGTTCCATTTTGAAAGACTTGGTAACAATGTGTATTCCTCTTCATCGTAGAGCTTTGAGTCATAGCAATACGAATGTGTTTTTGTAAAACCCCTCGCTATTTGTTTATTTTCTTTTAATTGATTTCAACTGATAAAATCAATTCTTCATAAAATTTCTAACATCTGTTTTATGATTATTTTCTTTGTTGCAGGTAATAACATTTCTACTACTGTCGTAAAATCAGAATAACGATTCGCCGAACAGGTAAGTTCAACCTACTGAAATTCAAATAATTCAATGTCTGCTTGCCAGATGACGGCCTCGGGGTTGTCATTGTACTATCTCTGATCCCAAAGGTCAAGGGTTCAAATACGATATATTATATATTTGTAAGAATTTTTTCACAAATTTAAATGTAATAAATTAAACAGTGTATTTGCACCTAAAAGCGCTCACTCGATCTATCAAAAATATAATTTATATTATTAACGTTACTTTAAGTGGATTTCGACATGTTTAAATGATAAACCGGTACTTTATTTATTTATTTAACGCCCAGAGGGCTTTTACTTGTTTGGTAGTACAATTCATTCATGACAGATAATTTTTAAACAGATAAAGAAATTATAAAAATAGAAAAAAGTCATAAAAATTCAAAAATACAACGATTTGATAGGTTTACAAAAATACAGATATGTTTAGGAATAGTTTTGGAATACGTTTTTTACAAGATCCAAAAAATTCGTCAAGTTCATCATAAATATGTCAACATCACCTAAGAACTGATTTCCCATAGTGTGAAATCGTTGTATCGGAGAGTGGGAAATGTAATTCCGCTTATGAATGCTACAGTAGAATAGTGTATTTTGTCGTGTAGTTACTGTCTGTATTCGTAAGTTTAATCTTACTTATAACCCTTCTCTTCTCTTCTTCCTTCCCCTCGAACACCGTCTGCCTGACAACATTCAACGTTCTTCAATTTACGAAACCAAAGTTCCACTGAGCTACAGTAAAATTTCTTATACTGTAAACACAAACAAGTAAATTAATGATAAAAAAGCCATTCCTATTTTTATCACTTTACGAGAAACTATTATAAATTCTGTCACGATATTTTATATGTTTCGTTAAACCAATAATACGTTCACCGCGTGGTTTCCTTTTTAAATTTTCTTTTTTACGTTTCCCAAAAGACAAAGTTGGCCGTAAGGAAAATGAAAAGAAAGCAGCGGAACGACCGCGGTTCCGGCTAACGATTGTTCTAACGGCCGTTACCCGCTTAACCTCCCCTCCTAGCGGATGGATATTGTTCATATTATGGACTGCAAACTATCCGCGTGATATCTTCTTCAGTAAGTGGAATTCAACGGAGTAGCGATGCTTACTTACGAAATATTATGAGAAGAAGAAGAAAGGATGGTGCAGCCGCTTTGTTCTGAAGAATTAAGAGAAATTATTCAAAGTTTTATGAAGTTTCAGTTTGAAATCTAACTTCCATTTGTATTTACATTGAGAAGTTTGTATTTTTGTTGAGTTGTACGAAATACAAAAAGATTAGTTATTATGTACATAAATGTCAGGCGTAGAAGAATGAAAATATACTGAAAGCAGTAGAATTGAGATCTTTTTAAAAAATTGAATTGAGCCAAATAATCATTCATGGTTGGTTGTTTGATTGTTTTCGGCGGCGGCACCCGGGGGGGGGTAAAAAATCACGAAATTCGTGTGACGTAATTTATGGATGGCCCCTAACAGAAGAAAGTGTATGAAAGGATGTTTACATAAGTAGATGGGTGCCAAGACAGATACGACTCCGTCTTGGCACCCATATACTTAAATGGCGGTTCATCTTCTCTGCGTACCTCTGCAGAGAAATGCAATAATGGTTAGATAGTTAAATTTTGCAAACCCTGCAACATATTGTTGGTCACAGTTACAATGGAAGCATTATTCCCATCGCATTTTCAAAAAAGTTGTTGAATGTGAAATAGCCGCACGAATGCTGATGTGATTTTTATCACTTTTTTGCGAGTCCCGATTCGTTAATTTCCTTTATTGCTACGAAAAAACAATAAAAAAATCGGCTTTCATTAAACCGCTCAGTAAAATGTGCGTCGGGCTTCTGAAAAAACTCGGTGACGCTCGCGTCCGACAGTGGTGGCGCGCTGGTTGAAAATATTTAAAAAAATTAACACAAACTGTTCCGTATTGTTATGGCCTCCGTATTCACAGTTGGGCTATTAAACAGTACAATACGATACTGCATAATTTATTGTAATACAGTTATCAATCAAATAGCTAATTTGATGATTTTTTATTACCAACCGTTTTTTGCATAGATTTAATTAGAGAAAAGTGACTTTTCTTTCACGGATTTACTAAATATATTCTGAATCTTTCATTTTTTTTATTTTTTTTTTTATTCTTCATTGTAAGCACCCGCTACTGCCAACGCAGTTTGTCAGCGGATCAATTTAACAACATTAATATAACACTGAAGTACACATATAATGAGAAACCACAATATATAAAATAGATATAGAAGAATAACATAAAGGCTTAAAATACAAACATAGAATCGATAGATATGACTTGAGCGTAATATCCAAAAAATAACGCGTTAAACGTTTTTCAATGTCAGCGGATCAATTTAATAACATTAATATAACACTGAAGTACACATATAATGAGAAACCACAATATATAAAATTGATATAGAAGAATAACATAAAGGCTTAAAATACAAACATAGAATCGATAGATATGACTTGAGCGTAATATCCAAAAAATATTGCGTTAAACGTTTTTCAATAAAAAAATCACCCCAATATATATAGGTAGGTAAGAAATACATTCAACAGAAAATCTTTTTTCTGAAGCAACCAAACTCTAGAATGCTGAGTATTTCTAGATCAACACAACCATTTCACGCAAAAAGCTCTTAACCTCAATTCCATCCTGTGCTAAGAGGCTTTGAAATGTCAATTTAACACTTTGGAAAGGTTGATTTTTTACTTTTATTTTTATTATAAGTAAATTCGTAGTCATTTCAATAATAATAATAATAATAATTGGATGACTTCTATAGCGCCATTTTCGTGAGAAAATCACCTCAAGGGCGGGAAAGAAATTTTGTAGGGTTATATGTCAACTCAGAAAGAAACCAACTCAGAACCACCTCAGAAAGGTCATTAAAAGCTATGAAAAAATAATTTTAAAATAGCCGGTAACCCTAACCTAACTTAACCTACTAAACCAATTTTTTATATTTTTTTATCATCACTCTTAATGACCTTTCTTAGGTGGTTCTGAGTTGGCCGGTTACCATTTTTCAGATATATTTGTGTACATAACCCTTCGCCGAATAGTAATATCAACCTTCTGAAAATCAAATAATTGAATGTCTGCGTTGCCTAGCCTCGGGGCTTTCATTGCACTGTCTCTGATCCCAAAGGTCAGGGTTCAAATATGATGTATGTTTTTTCTTGATGTTTTTTTTTACAAACATGAATAAAATGAAATGCAGTACCTATATTTGAACCTAGTAGCGCTCATTTGTCATCGCCCTCGTCATCTTATATTATCTATTATGGATAAAGTTTGTATGGATGTGTGCTCGTTACTCTTTCACGCAATAAATACCGAATGGAATTTAAAAATTATTTCACTAATCGAAAGCTACATTATTTGCGAGTAAAATTGGCTATATATATTTTTATTTTTTAAAATTATTTATTGAGTTCGTTTATACTACATAAATATAAACTAATAAGCACAATGTAACATTTCATTTGATAATTTTAAATATTTTTACAGTAAGCATAACATTTCTTTTTAAATACATTCATTCATTCTTCATACTTTCTTGATCATACATCTTTAGTCCTCTATACATTTATTTTGATTTATTGTTATCAAGTTTAATTTGTAGAACTCCATTTTAATTTTTATTTATTTTATATATTCAATAATTTTATTATTAAATTAATAAAAACAGTTTATTTATAAACAAGTTCTGCTGGTAATTATTATTACGCGTGACAGCTGTTTCGCCTTCTGAGGGCATTATCAAGGGCAGTTTGATAATGCCCTCAGAAGGCGAAACAGCTGTCACGCGTAATAATAATTACCAGCAGAACTTGTTTATAAATAAACTGTTTTTATTAATTTAATAATAAAATTATTGAATATATAAAATAAATAAAACAATTATTTTGATTTCTTCATTTGTGGCAATCGAAATCTGTTTATATTTCTTGTTTCTTAATTATGTACGTCTGTATTAAAAACAATTTCATCCTTAAAGCATTTTGGCATTTGGTTTGTCATAATTTTATGCACAAAAATTAGCACATTAAATAGAAGCCTTTTTTATTGGAATCCAATTTAGCTCCTGTCTCATTTGGTTAATCCTTGCGTATTTGCCTTTAGCTCAAAGCTCTGTTCTGTATAACTTCTAGTTTGTTTATATTTCCTTCATTGGCCAAATATATCATCGTAGAGCAGTAATCCAAATGTGGAGCAACAATAGTTTTATAAATGAGCTCCGTAGTGTTTCTATTTATTTTATGTCTTAGTCTTCAAAGAAAATTTACCTTTTTTGATATCTTTTTTAGCACATATTCAAAGTTTGCTGTGAAAGTCAGTTTTGAATCGAGTTTTACACCTATTATTATATTGGTAAGCTGTGGCGTTATGGGGGGGAAGGGGGCGGTGAGGGGGGAGTAGGGGGGGAGGTTTGGGGGCGGGGAGTATGCGAGCGAAGCCGGAGGTAAAAGCTAGTTTATAATATTAACCAAACAAGTACTTTAAGTACTTTCTAACTCTTCTCTTCACTTTTTCCTTCTCCTCTAATAACTCCATCAGTTTCACAACATTCCTGATAACATTCAACCATCTTCAATTTTGATATATTTTAGATATATATGATTGGTTAGTTATTATTACTTAATTATTATCATCTCAGAACTTAATCTCTATTAGTGAATCCACGAAAACCTTAACTAAAATTTGTTCGCATTTCTGAACAATTCATAAAGGTCTCGTAGACATCGTTTTGTATCCTTACTATCTTGGTTAGAATTATAATATAAACGGTGTTAGGAAGAGAAAACACCACGTTTTATATTCAAATCTAAAAGTTAACCACAAAATAATTAAAGAACACCTTTACGAAACCAAAGTTTCCAAACGAAATTTGAAAAAAGGGGTTAAAATGTTGTTTATTGTTTTATATATTTTTTTTCTTCATACAATGATAAAATGTTTAATATTATTTTATCACTACTTCTGACTGCATTTGCTGCATCCTTTGTGGTTTTTCGTTCTCAAGTGCAAAATAGTAGATTATAATATAATGCATCGCACAGACGCAGACGGTAGATAATACCGCAATTGAACTGTTTCACAATAACACGGGGAAAAGACTGAAAGTAAAACATGAAATAACGAAGGCATAATATGCCGGCAAATGATCTCCTCGCAGACCGACGAGCAAACAACGGATTCGTTTGCGAATGGAAATTGCCAATTTCAGCTGCGCCTGTCTGAAAATAAAATGTTTTCGTTTCGTTTTCCGCGAATGGATTTTTAACAAGTGATACGGATTCATTTTAATTTGACTTGTTCAAATGTTTGTTTTGTTATTGCAAATAATTTTCGACTCTGATGATAGGGAATTATAATTAGAAATATTCCGATATCATTTCTGAAAAGGGTGAATCGATTTACTTTGGTGGACTATAAACGGTCATACAATTGGAGTCACAAATTATTTCGTCGCGAAAAATGAGTACAGATATTATCACCACACAGATTTTTTTAATAGTGTTCATTTCTTAAAGTATTTTTACCTACTTTATTAATTACGAGTATTTATGTGTGTACCGATATTCTTTATAATTTATTTTAAATGTATCGTTTCGTACGATATATGTGAACGAACTAATTAAAAATTTCCCCGACGGAGTGGGCAAATATGAAGGGATGGCGCTCAACTCTTCCTTGGCACATCTCCGTGGTCGAGGGGCAAGGCTCTCGACTAACAATCCGAAGGACGCGGGTTGAAATCCCGGCGTGCGCAAGTAAATTTTATTTGATTGATTTTGTGTTTTTACAATTTAAGATATAAAATAGTATAAGGTATCTATCTATCTATGCTCTAAATTAGAGTTTCGCCCCGGTGTAAGACCAACAATCAGAATTGAAACATTGCTTGGAATGGCTTTAGCCGTATTTGGTCACTAGATCTGAATAGCCAGATAATTCCCCATCTTCCTCTTCCCCATCTCCTTGCCCGTACCACTTACTTACCTTTAGCCTCACAACATACTCCAATTGGAGATGCCATGGTCTCACTGGCTCTAGGCGGTTGGGAATAGTTGGGACTCTTGTCTGGTGTCCGGACAACTGAACAAAGTGGGACTTCATCACTCCTTTGTCATCAAAGTCACCAGAAGTGATGAAAAATGGGTTAAATAGGTTACGTTAGGCTAGGTTATGGACTGTTTTTTTAATAACTTTTAATGATTTTTGTGAGTTGTCATAGGATCCACTAATCCATACTTACCAGACTCGAGTGTTGATTTCACTCGAACCCCCAATGTCTTCGTAAAGGGATGTTCCCAACATTTATCTCCCTCCACTTGTTTAATATTATTGGACACATACTCCTTTATAAATGCGATATAATCTGCGTTCAATTAGAAACTGAAACGTTTACTTAAGTACCATAATAAATATTACAGTTTTATGGTCGCCTTTTATTTGAACTCTTAAAAATGTTATGTGTAATAAAACATTTCGTCAAGTTGTCGTGCGGCTCAAACGCTTTGTAAAATTTCTGAAAACAGATTGTTTCATTTGTTCACAACAAAAACAAAGTTCTTTGATAAAGTTGTGGTTCGCATTGCACGTATTGTGAAGTCTCCACGTCTCGCAAACTTGAAACCTCAATAAGCGTGTAAGCTCAATCTTATTGCTAGCTCTGGTATTAGTTGGTGCCCCCAACAGAATAGTGTAGATATAGTAAAGTGTGCATGCGTTTTGCCCTGTCACGTTCATTTCAAGTTCTAAGCTGTCCGGCACACAACTTATACGTACGAGAGCAGCGGTAGTCAAGTGATCTTGTTAGGGTCATTTTTTGAGTTTTGCAAGGAAAATTGTATGATAAATTATTTTTTTGTATATCAAGATTACATGTGGTGATAAATAAATTACCTTTCATAAGTGAAAAGATACATAAAGTGGTTTAAAAACTTCTATTTTCCCTGTTGCACTTTTTCAAAAGTTCTCGTGTTAAATGTATGTCCGCACTGTAAAACTCTGTAGTAACACACAAAAATCTTGACAAAAGCTAAGAAAAAGTTCGAAACCCTTTCCAGCACAATGTAGTACGAAAAATATTTCTTATTGCTTAGAAAAGTATATTTGATACATTTTTTAGTCTACTCAAAATAAATTTTTCTTTTTTTTTACTTAATTATTTTTTTAATCTTTACTTTTATTAAAAAATACACACAGTTTTTATCTTACATTATTTCCCCACAGGAGGCCCCGAGGAAAGTATTTTCCCCGAAGGCCTATGTCATCTTTAGGGTTGCTGTGTGGAGGGTCTTTTTAGGGAAATGAAGGAGAGGAAGTTCTGGGAAGGAAAATGGTATGAGGGGTGTACGAGACCTCTAGTCCTGCACAAAAACTGTAGAAAATAAGCGCCGGCACACATAGACGCCCGACAATCTAAATGTCGTGATAGAGATGTGTTCTCTGCTTGACAGCTGTTAAAGTTCCGTAGCATGTTCACTAGCTTCTGTGCTGGACGGGCATCTTCTGCCGCGTATTGAGGTGGAGTGGTATTGCGTCTTCTACCGTGCACTGTGAGATGAAATACTCTTGCATCGGGGCATGTAGGCTGCGATGAACGCTGGTTGCTAGTAGAAAAGACGGGCTGCGCCCCAGATGGTGTATGTTATCGTGGATTGCTGCATATCTATCACCAGCATCATATGGGGGGTGGTCGCAGCAACTCACATGTTGATTGGCTTCAGGGTAATCGGTCTGCATTCTTTTGGGCTTGGTGGGACTGCTGGGGTGGTCGCAGCCACTCACATGTTGATTGGCTTCAGGGTAATCGGTCTGCATTCTTTTGGGCGTGGCGGGACTGCTGGGGTGGTCGCAGCCACTCACATGTTGATTGGCTTCAGGGTAATTGGTCTACATTCTATTGGGCGTGCTGCGGGTGCATAGCACGCCTCTCTAAATGGTGTCATCATTTGACAGACATGGCGTGCATCATCAGGTAGATCTGCATTCTATTAGGCGTGGTGGGAGTCCTTATCATGTATCTTGCTCAGGCGTTATCATCAGGGCAGAGAGATGCAAGGCTCGATGCAAGGGGCCCAGGCTAGCAGCCCGGAGCAAGATGGCCAGGGGTAGCACAGCGACTTCAAGGCTTGGTAAGAATCAGCAAGTTCAAAGGAGCCCGAGGATGGCCATGGGGCTCAGGCGTCAGAGTTTTGTAGGTTTTATCCCTTCGGGTGCTAGAGGGTGAGACTGGCAACTTGGATCAAGTGGCGAACCCAATGGTAAACCAGGGAGATGCTTTGCAGAGATGTTGATACGATTACTGACGGTTAGTGACTGGAATGAAGCTGCCACTTTGGTACAGTCTTTTATAGTAAGGTGTTGTTTACGTCTGTTTGGCAGGCGCCAGTGCACGTGTTGTTTACGTCTTCTTCTTTACCCAGGTGGCCGTGCCCAATTGCGATGGCAGGTGTTGTTTACGTCTGTTCGGCAGGCGCCAATGCACGTGTTGTTTACGTTTTCTTCCTTGCCCAGGTGGCCGTGCATGTGTTGTTTACGTCTGTTCGGCAGGCGCCAATGCACGTGTTGTTTACGTCGTCATGTTTATGCCTGCATAATTATCCCAGGTGGCCGGCGCAAGTATCTTCTTTGGGCTTATGAATTATTTCACGTTGGAAACGTTGTGACATCAATATTTTCGCACCGTCTAAAATGCAGAATTTGTCTTCAATAATAATGCAAGAAGAATTTTGATATGTTTCATCTAGATTGCATAAAACGTTCGATACATTCTCCTCCCCGTGCAGTCGTGGCTGCACCCAGCTATTTTGTCGAACGTGTCAGTCCTCAGCGGTGATCCCGCCTCTAGAGCTGGCAGTGGCTGAGGTCGGGGTGACTTGTGTTTCAGATGTGGTTGCCGGGGCGGGAAGGATAACGGCGAGTTTGATCATTGGTCATATGCATTCTTCACTGGCTTGGCAGGAGTGAATGGGCGTCAGCGGATAGTCATCACATCATGTATTGTGAGGTCGTTGATGTGTGCGTGGGTGATCTTTTGTTTACAAAATTTGAGCAGGGTGATTTCCTGGTCACGTTTTCATTGAGTGTGATGATAAGAGGTCGTTTCATGAATCTTATTAACCTCTTCCAGGCTTCCCCTTGTGAGGTATTAATGGTGGTAAACAATACCAATTGATGAATGGCATTTCTAGGGAATTGCGCGTCTGTGTTCTGGCTTTAGTGCCACTAAGGCGTTTTTCATCTCGGTTTAATTTGTCCCTTGTGATGGGGCTGCGGGCTCCTCCCCGTATGAGGAAACATTGGAGAGTATCACTGTTTTGGCATTGGTGCAGGGTTTGCTGGCCTTGGCTGCGCCGATGAGAAGTACTATTGTTCTGGCAGTGGCACTGCTGGGGCAGGGCTTGCTGGCTTTGGCTGCGGTTATGAGGAGCACCACTGTTCTGGCAGTGGCACTGCTGGGGCAGGGCCAGCTTGCCTTGGCTACACTGCTAAGGATCACCACAGTTCTGACTGTGCTGCAGTTCTGTCAGTGGTTGCAAGGTAGAGCTGGAATTAAAATTAGAAAATGGAATTAAAATTAGCCTTGCTGGCCTGCGGTTGAGTGGTGTATCTCGTTGCAAACTTGTTGGGAAGTTGGCTAGTTGGTGCCATTACTTGAGTTGCGTATCTCGTCAGAAACAAGTTGGGAGGTGGGCCAGCCGGTGCCAGTACTTGAGTTGCATATCTCGTCGCAAACAAGTTGGGAGGTGGGCCAGCTCATACCAGTACTTGAGTCGCTGAATATCCGATACCGGCATCCAAGGCCAGTTGCAGCAAACTCGTGAGCAGGTTGGCTGGCCAATTTGTGCATACTGGGATAAAAAATATAAAGGAATAACTTATCATGAAAAATGGGATGGCAGGACGCAGCCCAGGGTAGTGTGGGACTGCTAATCCTGGCAGGTTGGTGATCAGCTTGACGTAGAGTCGCAGCGTTTAGGGCCGCGAACAGGTCAGCAATCTGCTTTGCGTGGCAGGCTAGCTGTTGTACTCTCTGTTAGGGCTTGCTTCTGGCAATGCGGAGTTCTTCTGCCATTATTGAGATGATCTAAACCAGTGCGTCGGTGTCACGCTGCAACCATTCTTGGGTGTGCTGAGTGTGCCGGATTAAGTCTCATCGGCAACCATCTCCAGTGGGGTTTGTTTGTCAGTTCATCTATCTCATCAGTCTGTTTGCCATGAAGGTAAAGTAAGCGCGAGGTCAGTGCGCAGCCAGCATATCACATTGCGAAATCCATCCAGAGGCAGACGCGGTATATTTTAACCTGACTCTCTTTTCTTATGGTGTGAGCTAGTCTTTTCGCGCGAAATGTTTCAATGCGCACTGGTGGTTGTCTGGTAGCGTGGCTCAGGTACGTCATTACAAGTTATTTTCCCACTCCAGTGGAGGGGGCGAGTGGTTGTATTTATCAGGCAGATGGCATGTTTGTCTTTTGTATTGATTCTGACCGAGGAAGTTATGCCGAGGGAGCCAACGGCAACGTTTAATATTGCTAACTCCCTAGGCGGCCGTCCGCAGCTGACTCGATTTTTAGAGCCAGTGTGGTAGCTGTGCTGTTACCGCGGGGGACGGCACCTCCATGGGAAACCCAGTCAAGTGCGGTCCGTGATACTATCCGTGAAGAATCTTGGTTATCTCGCACCTCTCGGAAGAGAATTAGATGGGCGTTGTCTTGCCCTATTAATAGCTTCGGGGTAGGTGTCGTCGTACGGCTGTAATGCGTGGCGTTGTGGCACGCTTGTCGGGTTTGTATGGAGCGACTCTCTGTTTTTTGTCAAGTATCTGTTATTTATCATTTGAAAATTATTTATCCCAGGTGAATTGCCTGGGTCCGCTGCGCACTGGAAATTGATTTTCCTTGCATTGGGAAATGTACCACTGCTAGGGACGCCGGGTGTTCAATCGAGGACGCTGTGCGTGGCCCAGTAAAGTTGGAAGTGCGGCTAGCATATGCGGCAGGCTGCGTTTTGGGTGTCATGTGGACTTGAGTTGCTGAATATCCGGCACCAGCATCCAGGGCTGGGACGGTCGCAGCAAACTCGCGAACCTGTTGGCTGGCCGTTATGTGGTCGTGAGCTGCTGAATATCCGGCACCAGTGTCCAGGGCTGGGACGGTCGCAGCAAACTCGCGAACCGGATGGCTGGCCGTTATGTGGTCGTGAGCTGCTGAATATCCGGCACCAACATCCATTGCTGGGACGGTCGCAGCAAACTCGCGAACCGGTTGGCTGGCCGTTATGTGGTCGTGAGCTGCTGAATATCCGGCACCAGTATCCAGGGCTGGGACGGTTGCAGTAAACTCGCGAACCGGATGGCTGGCCGTTATGTGGTCGTGAGCTGCTGAATATCCGGCACCAGCATCCATTGCTGGGACGGTCGCAGCAAACTCGCGAACCGGTTGGCTGGCCGTTATGTGTGCATTTGAGGTGTGCACTGGGCGTCTTGGATGAGTTCGTGGTCTTGCAGCCGCTGCCAAGCGATGGTATCTCTACTAAAGCGTGATGTGTAGATCCGGCTCGAAGGACCAATTTGTACGAGACCTCTAGTCCTGCACAAAAACTGTAGAAAATAAGCGCCGGCACACATAGACGCCCGACAATCTAAATGTCGTGATAGAGATGTGTTCTCTGCTTGACAGCTGTTAAAGTTCCGTAGCATGTTCACTAGCTTCTGTGCTGGACGGGCATCTTCTGCCGCGTATTGAGGTGGAGTGGTATTGCGTCTTCTACCGTGCACTGTGAGATGAAATACTCTTGCATCGGGGCATGTAGGCTGCGATGAACGCTGGTTGCTAGTAGAAAAGACGGGCTGCGCCCCAGATGGTGTATGTTATCGTGGATTGCTGCATATCTATCACCAGCATCATATGGGGGGTGGTCGCAGCAACTCACATGTTGATTGGCTTCAGGGTAATTGGTCTACATTCTATTGGGCGTGCTGCGGGTGCATAGCACGCCTCTCTAAATGGTGTCATCATTTGACAGACATGGCGTGCATCATCAGGTAGATCTGCATTCTATTAGGCGTGGTGGGAGTCCTTATCATGTATCTTGCTCAGGCGTTATCATCAGGGCAGAGAGATGCAAGGCTCGATGCAAGGGGCCCAGGCTAGCAGCCCGGAGCAAGATGGCCAGGGGTAGCACAGCGACTTCAAGGCTTGGTAAGAATCAGCAAGTTCAAAGGAGCCCGAGGATGGCCATGGGGCTCAGGCGTCAGAGTTTTGTAGGTTTTATCCCTTCGGGTGCTAGAGGGTGAGACTGGCAACTTGGATCAAGTGGCGAACCCAATGGTAAACCAGGGAGATGCTTTGCAGAGATGTTGATACGATTACTGACGGTTAGTGACTGGAATGAAGCTGCCACTTTGGTACAGTCTTTTATAGTAAGGTGTTGTTTACGTCTGTTTGGCAGGCGCCAGTGCACGTGTTGTTTACGTCTTCTTCTTTACCCAGGTGGCCGTGCCCAATTGCGATGGCAGGTGTTGTTTACGTCTGTTCGGCAGGCGCCAATGCACGTGTTGTTTACGTTTTCTTCCTTGCCCAGGTGGCCGTGCATGTGTTGTTTACGTCTGTTCGGCAGGCGCCAATGCACGTGTTGTTTACGTCGTCATGTTTATGCCTGCATAATTATCCCAGGTGGCCGGCGCAAGTATCTTCTTTGGGCTTATGAATTATTTCACGTTGGAAACGTTGTGACATCAATATTTTCGCACCGTCTAAAATGCAGAATTTGTCTTCAATAATAATGCAAGAAGAATTTTGATATGTTTCATCTAGATTGCATAAAACGTTCGATACAAGGGGTGAGTAGGAATCTGGGGGTCAATGTGCCTAGGAGTGACGGGCGTATGAATCCATCCCTCCAACTGCGGTACAAGGAGATGGTTCGAGAGAGACCAGCTGGAGAGGTCTAGGTTATCTCTCCCTCAACCAATCTCTCTCTGGCCCGCCATGCAGTAGGTGGACGAACACATTGGCCGCCAAGACCTAGACAAATCTCACTCCTTGAGCCCGGGCACCCCTGCTAGGTCACCAAATGTAGCGAACCACTTGGGATGACCTATGGCAGGGGTGTTTGTTATGTTGGTTCCGGTATGCATATTGAGGCGGCGGTGTGCATATCCGCCTCCCTAATTGAAAACTGAGATGGCGGAGATATGCAATCTTACACTATAATAATTATAATTACTAATAAAATTGTCTTTTTTGTTGGCAACATGGAACTTCGGTAGATAAGCGCATGCGCGGATGCTGCATGTTTTTTAAAGCGCGGCAAAATTAGAGTTTTGACTTGTGATATTTTAAGTGCGATTCATATAATTTTTTGTTCATAATTTCTATTCTAATGACGAATTCACTATTATATTAGTAACAATAAACATAATTACTATTATATTTGTGTTATTTTTCTTCAGTTATAATCATTTAATAATGTTATCTTATGAAATTAGTTATTCGAAAAGCTAGGTTATTTCTGAACCATTATTTTGTAAATGACTTTTATCGCGTAAATTTAATAAAATTCCATGAAAGCGATGTTTTTTTAATAATATAAATACCTTTTGTACGTCTAAATAAATACAAATTTAAGAAATAAACATTTATGTTTGGCAAAAACGAATCCAAAAGGTCCGATTTTTTTTTGTTTTTATCAAGAAAAAAATGCATTGCCATCGACTTCAAGTCAATCTGCCGAATTTTATCGAGATCAAGTGTCGCGAAGTGGGTTATTTTTATTTTTTATTTTTTTATTTATTAAAAGTATACAATACAGAATATAGTATATTATATAAAGCATTGTACTCCCAAGAGTTAATAAACTCATTGCGGGAATGTTACGCATTACATGAAACATATAGCTGTATGTATTAAATGGACATATCATAGGACATACACAACATTATTATTTCAGATAGTCATTCATAAAATGAAGTTTGAGCATTTTAGTTTGGGTCTTTTTACATTGACTTGCACATTTGATCTCGTTGGGTAGTTGATTATATTTTGTGTAAGCTATGTATTCTAGGGATCTTAGTCCATATTTTGTTGATTTGATTTTTGGTATATGAAGTTTGTTGTGATTTCTTGTGTTGTGTTGGTGTACGTCGCAATTGTAATTGAGTGTAGTGTTGGAATGTGCCGAGTGTTGAATTACTTGTAATATAGTTTTTGTTATTTCAAAAGTGGGAATGGTGTTAAAAGGAAGTATTTGGGTGTTTCTGTAAATGTCTTTGACGTGTGTAACCCAAGGTAAACTAAATATATTTCGCAGGGCTCTATTTTGGACGACTTGGACTTCTGAAATCATTTTTTTTGTAGCAAATCCCCAGATTCCGGCGAGATATATTAGATGTGAGTGAATCATAGCATGGTGTATTTCCACTTTCAAGATTTGCTTTCATTCATTTACAAAATAAAATCGAAATTCAAATTGATATATTTAAAAATAAAAGATCTTTGTTGAATAAATGTTGTTCACAGCTTCCACGTTAATACTCAGTTGTTCAGCTCATAGACGTCTGTGAAGTCGGAGTCTGGCCAAGTCCCGCGATAATTGAAATGTCCGGAGCAAGCCGCCGCGACGGAAGATTTGCTCCGAGAGGAAAAATCTTTTCACTAAGAAATGTTGCTAAATCCTTCATTTCTTTCACTTTTACTAGTCGGGTGGTTTTCCTTTGAGTTTGCCGGTTGGCTGTAAGCTGTAAGAGAGAGAGTGGTTATTAAAAGTTACTCGCTGAGGGAATTTTGGAGTTCAATGTTAGCGTATTTTCTTTTAAATTGTATCATTAATGTATGCCTGTACTTCAAGCGAAAATGTGTTGTTTTGAAGAACATAATTCTTGTTGCAAAATAATACTAACTTTTAATAAAATTAACTTTTTGAAGGTTCACACTTGATTATTGAAAAAAATAATGTTATGCTAATTTTTAGTACTACACTAACGCTACGGCACTAACGGAAAATAATTACCTAGGTAGATATAGAATAATTAATTCTTTCAAACATTCGAAGTATCGAAACCATTCTAAACCTAAAGCGTTAAAAATTAGAAGAATATGATTTGAAAGGAAGATTTGTAAATATGTTAGTGGGAACGCGCTAATATTTAAAAAAAACGATAATAATCAAGGCGATCCAATAGTCCAGGAAAAAATCGAAATCGGAATTCACGCCCCTTTGTCAGGAGTTTAAAAATATTTGAGAAAAAGTTTTTGGAAAGGTTGGGAAAGGTATTGGAATTTTTTTTTACAGGTTGATTTCGTAAATGCCTGTAAAAAACAATGACTCCTTTTTACGCATTTTTTATTGTAATAACAACGAAATTTAAAATTGATTTCACGGAACCAATCGACTCGGAACCACACGTCTGTTCCCCGCTCCGGCCGGGGCGTAATTGATTCGAAATGGGTTTTCCAAGTGCTTCTTGGTTCTTGTTCTTGTGCCCATGGCATAAGGGTCACTTCATGAGTCCAAATTCGTAGAGTGCGGGCCGTTATGATTGATGTCAAAAATAACAACGAGACAATGCTTTTTTTTTTTGTGTAGTTCGGGTGTAAATATCAATTTATTTGCTATTATTATAAAAGAAACTGAATTTACCACATTAAAAAATAAATCCATTTCCAAAATGAGGTTTATAAGTAGGCGAATTTGCACTTGAAAGCAATTTTTTATAGACCTAATAATTTAATTTTTTCTAGGCTTATTAAAAGATTTATAAAAAAATACAGATATTTTTAAGGGCCAAGGTATTTTCTATACGCAGTATTTAATTGAAGCATCTTTAATACTTCTAAGCGATCAAATTTTCAAAACAAAAATATATGATTTTGTATGATTTAGCATTATTTAGTATGGCTTCATCTAAAGCGAAAATTGAGTAAATTTTTCATAAAACACGACTCGACTCGTTTAAAATACAGTAAAAATCTCTCGACAATTGCTTCTATTGCATATTGTATGATACACTGTGAATTTTTCGTACTTGTAACGAGTTAAATAACAGAACAAAATGTGTTTTTAATAATTTTCGGAACATGCTTTTTTCTATCAAAGGAATTCCATATAATTGAATGTATTGATATTATCTTAAAATAACTTATATATTTTCAAAAAACTTAAAAACTTATAGTGCTCAAGAGAAATATGTTATATATCGGTAGAAATTCGGAATGTGGAAGCATAATATCGAGGCGTAGTTTACAAGTAGGTACAACCGCCCTCCATAAATTTTTTTGGCAAGCATCGGACTATTCCAGAAAAAAGTTTTTTTTTTTCATATTCGTCTTATCTTTTTCATATGTACCTATGTATATAAAAAGCTGAATAAGATCATGAATAAATAAATAAATAAGATCATGAATAACATTAATCAAAGTAATTGGAAGAAATTCATTTTTATTTCAGCTGTAAGTTGACTTTTCGCTTAATAATGTGCTGAACTAAGAACATATTTGAATCCACTTATGCTGCAAGTTCGAATGCAAAGCGTGTACGTAATTGGTCGTTTTTCTCGTAAAAACAACACTCGCAGTCAATGAGAGTATTAAACTTCAATAAAAAGCTCATGAATTTCACCGCCGAGAATCGCAAACGACAAGCGCACAAAAAAACCAGCGGAAAAGTGGAGGAAAATGGCAGAAAACACAAATGGTTAAACGACCGATATTTTACGTAAAAACGTCATGAGCACCCGCACTTAGCCGATTTCATTGGCTTTATATATTGGATTATATTTCTGGGTGGTTGCACCATTTTTGGTCAATTTCTGTACGAAATTTTTAAATATATGGTTTGTTTTTTGCTTTTGTTCATAGATTTTGTAATGCATTCATAAACCATCAAATTTATTACTTTGCGTAGATCAAATAATAAACAGACTTTTCGCGCGTTTAAAGGGTTTAACCGTATTATTTTTACTTGCGGCTCGAATGCATAATTTTTGTGAAATAATAATTGTTGATTATTATTTCTATAGTATCATGTTTAATGCATAATTAAAATAAGAACTTACTTTATTAATTTGTGTACGATTGAAGTTCTGCATATTTCTCGTGCGACGATCAATGAAACGTAATGTAAAATTTCTAAGAATACACACTTTTGATATGAAAATTCGACGCTTAACCTTAGCTCTATTGAAATGTCGTATTTTGGATACCTAACTAAGGTGAACATACGGAATCCCCTCTTCAAAATTTTTGTATTTTTTATATTTTCTTTAAACCTCAACAACACGAAATGTAAACTCAAAAAATAAGAAATATACAAGACATTTAAAATAAGTAAGAATAATTTCAAAATTCGTTCAGAAATTATTAATAAAATAAGCATATACAATAAATAAAACAACCCTTCTGGCTGTGTAAGCAATGTATATATTTTTCCATGATCAATTTTTTGTCATTTTTTAATTAGTGATGTTTCACATCCACGGTCGTTTATCAATTGAATCAAATTTTCACGACGTTT
The DNA here is from genome assembly GCA_917563855.2 of Limnephilus lunatus. Classification (NCBI taxonomy): domain Eukaryota; kingdom Metazoa; phylum Arthropoda; class Insecta; order Trichoptera; family Limnephilidae; genus Limnephilus; species Limnephilus lunatus. Next base: position 66,544,755 of record OU830598.1, on the reverse strand, counting down.
TTTAATAATGCCATTATTAAAAAAAAATCATGTTTCATAAGCAACTCTTACTACTTCATCAGAGTTTATTTAAAACTAATATTAAACAATAAACTTAAATTAAACAACAGACTTAAAGATGTCAATAAATTACATCCTTCCCCCCCCCCATAACCACTCCCGCCCATCCATTGACATTTGAAATAAAATGGTACCAAAAAATAAGATTGCTGTGTTTGAAGAACAAATCAAAATGAACAATAAAAATTATACACATCTCTTTACAATATCATCTCTCGAAAATTGTGTATACATCTCTCTGCAATTTAAGGACGGAATTTTAAATTTCAAGTTTGAAGATTACAAATTAAATTTTAAAATAAATAATAAATAAACCCGTACGTGGGCTCTCCACCCGATTCATAAGCTGCTACGTGCGGTAGGGTTTGCACTTCGGTATGCTGTTGATAATATATAATCTTTAGTACATTTGGGTCAGCCCAGGCTTTTGTATAAAGAAAAGAACCTTTCCGTTTTTCCCTGGAAATATTATTATTTGAGGAGGGTGACACGGTGTTTTCACGGTTACCTCTGAACTAAGCCCGGAGGAAATGTACCTGCTTTAACGCACTGATAAACAGGCTTAATGCAAAGTATTTACTCAGCTTTATCTATCTACAAGCCTTGATGGATAAGCTTCTCCCTCTTCTTAAGTAAGTCTCAGGATTTAATTATTATTTCATGAAAATTTACAAAGAAATATGATTTATTTTCTCATTTTTTGAATTGTTGTACTAACACTAATGTAAAAACTGTTATAAAAAACATTGGATTAAAGTGCGTCCGTTTTATTAAAACATCGCTAATTTTGAACTATGATACGCCAGGGTACATTTTTTTTCGAATTATGAAATGATAACGAGAGGGATATTTGCCCATTGCCTCCCTTCAGGACTTATAAACTTACGTGACTGCTACGAGTGCAGTTCCACACAGCTATTTCTGTCTGCAGTCTGCATGGAAAAGATTGCCCTAATGGCAATCTTCTTCCGGTAGTCCACTAGAAAAATAACATTTCTGTCATCAAACACACTAATTTCGGTAACGGGTCTGTCTGTGAAACTCTGCTTCAATGGACTCGGATTTGTTTAGAATTTAAGTATAATTTTCAAATTTGTCAATAATTCAGTCAACCTACTGTAATATAGTACGTTTTCCAGAAAATTATTTAAATTATGAAATGATGTTTCTTTTGTTTAACGTGCTTAAAGTTAATCTTGACAAATAAAGTCAGATTTCGTGATTTTTGATTTTTAATAAAATAATGTGTAAATCAAATAAATTTTAGGTTAAATCGTAGCATATCTTACAGCTCTATGAAAATTCGTAAATCGTAAACAGAAAATTCGTAAATAGAAAAATCGTAGCGTAACTTACGGCTTTATGAAAATTCAAAGAAATTCATAAACACGGAAATTCTGTATTATATTATACCATTGATGAAAATGTTTCCACATCACCCTCGTATACAAAAAATGTATAAATATTTATTTGAGGAGGCGAACCACTGTACTGTACTCAAGGCAAATAAACATACAGCCTACCTTAAGGCATTCACAGTCTGGTTTAAGTTAAGTCCCCTCGTCTTCTGCTATTCAAGGGAAGCAGGATGCATTAAGAGGCAAAAATAATCTCTTAATACCACTGCTGCGTATTTTCTTCCGTATTTGCGGACCTAATCTTGGTTCTTTGTTGAGGAATTCAGCCCTAACCTTTCACCAGGGAGACTAATCATAAGGTACTATGCATTATTGAATAGACCAGGGCAGAGTTGAAAAATTAATTGCTTATTTAATGGCATTTTTTATTTGGTTCACTGTTGGTTATCATTCCTTTTTTATTTATTTATTTACGCCCTTGGAGCATTTACATCAATCGCATAACATAGTATCTAATAAAAGAAAGAGAAACAATAAAATACCAATTGTTTTAAAGTATTATTTCTCTTCCTTTACACTTATAGGAAAGAAGCAGAATTAAAAAGAAATAACATCAAAAATAATATAATAATAATAAAATTTTGATCAGAATTTTATAAATTGGGGAGTTAATGAAATAGTTTTGGACTGATAAACAAGGAACAGCTCTGGAAGTCTCGTGTCACGATTTTGTACTTGGAATGTTATTAGTTTTGTAAAGTCAGGTACGTCAAGTGATCTATTTAATTACGGTGCTCCAGATTTTATGTCCGGGTTAAATCTTTCCCAAATGAAAGACTAAACCCTTCCACACACTTTTCCACAAATGAATATCTAGTAAATTCACGCAATGTAAGTGCACTATATAAGTATAATAAATACAAAACAATACAAGAACAATATGTCAATCCACCAGAAACATAATTGGAAAATATTTCACCGACTCCAGATATTTTCATATCAGAGGGTTCGGCTCTGATGAAATCCTAACTGGTCCGATAAATCCTACTGATCCCTCAATATAAATATTTAAAACATCTTTCGTAATCCTACATGTATTTAAAATGACCGACTTTTGCATTTTTATGTACAAATTTTTTGACAAATCTAATACGCCTAAATTTTGAATGAGAGAGCTAGGTATAATGCCAGTAGCCGAAATAACAAATGGTAATATTTTTATAGTCTGAGAATGCCAAATTCTTTTAATCTCATTTCCTAAATCTGTATATTTTCTTATTTTTTCAGAAACAGTTTTCTGAATATTACAAGAATTTGGAATAGCGACATCAATGATATAAGTTATTTTTTTAAATTTTGTTATGTAAAATTATATCGGGTCTATTATGACTAATTGTTATGTCTGTTAGAATAGTTTTATCATAATAAAATTCATTTTCTAAAAATGAATTTGGTTCATATTCATAATATGGTACATTACGGCAGTCAATCAAGTTATGTTTAATTACCAAACTTTGGTGAATTATTTTTAAGACTTGATTATGCCTAAATGTATACTCGGTCGGCGCTAATACAGAACATTCCGATATAATATGTTCTAGAGTTTCCGGAAAAGCCAAACATTTTCTACATAAATCATCAATTTGATTTGCATCTTTGATGATATGCTTCCTATAATTTTTAGTATTAATGACTCTATCTTGAATGGCAAGCATAAAGCCTTCTATTTCTGCGCTCAACTCTCCAATACTCAACCATTTGTTTGACGAAAATTTGTCAACATATGTTTGGTTGAGATAATTGAATATTACTAATATTATTAATTATTATTAATATTATCTAAAGGAAATTGATATTACCTCATTATCCCTATTTTGTTGGTTAACTGTGAATTATTATTAAAATCGTCTGATAAGCTACTCTGTTAACACTCGAACATTCATAAATAAATCGTGTTGGGAGTATTCCCTTCTTCTCTGGGGAGGGCGAACATCAGGACGATGTTCTTACTTGATATTGCACTCGTACCAATCAAGTAACTTATAAAATCAAGAGGTATAGTTTCCTTTACTGGCCCTCCCATCAATCTTTGCACAATTTTCAAGTCAGTTTTCTTGTTTATTCGTTTTTTATGAAGATATTTGAGTTTTCTTGCATATTTTATTTTATTAATGTAAACAACAAAGGGATGACATAATTTTTTTGCAAAGAAATAACAAATAATAAATTCAAACCATCCAATAACAGCGCCCTTGGGGTAATTTTTCACAAAAACGGCTCTATGCAAATTATCCAAATATTATTATCATTATTAACAGTGTACCTACAAAAGAATGTGTCATAAAACACAGTATGTAAAAAAAGCAAACATTAAACAAAGACAACAAAGTTTGAGTCAAGTTCAACAATAGAATCGAAAAAATTTGTGAAGTTCCGGGAGCAATCTTCTTTACATTTCTGTAATTATTAGTTCATCCTAAGTGGTTCACTAAATTTGGGGATTTAGCAGGAGCGCCCTGCTTCACGGGGTGAGATTTGATGAGGTCTTGGCTGTGGATGCGTTTGACCGCCTACTGCGTGGCGAGATTGGTTAAGGGAGATCTTTTGAGCTCCCCAGCCGGACTCTCCACCCATAGGGAGATCAGAATTAGATAATATACTCATATAAAATACAGACTTAAACCGAATATATTGAACTGAATTATAAAAAAACACTATCTTATTGATTTTATGATTATTTGAAAAAAAATACTACATGATTTATTTTTAAAACTAATTCATATTAATTTCTTGTAATTAAATTATAATATGTAAATTATATCCTTAGCACGGGAGATCCCAGTGAAGATATCATTATCTCTACATGTAACTAAGAAAGGAAGACAATAAATCATTATTATTATTATCGCCTTGCATCACTGTGGGAGGAATGGATCACAAGTCCGTCATTCCTGGAAACACTGACTACTATTACCTACTCACGCCTGATACCTTTTTCATTCCCATAGCTTCCTCTCATTTCTTTTCCTAAAAAGACACAGCATCCCCAAAGATGATTATGTCCCCGCGGGAAATTGTTTTCTTCAGAGCATCCCACGTAGAGCTAATGTAAAAAAATGTAACATGCAAAACTACTGGACATAATATCAGGAACTCAAGATAACAAATCGATTGGAGAGATAAAAATAACCCAATCTTTGCGAGAGCTCCCGGTCACTCCACAACACCGCAATCAAGATGTCCTTTGATGTGGGATTAAAGCTCCCTGCGGCCGACCGACCTATCCAGTACACGGTACACGGCCCGTGAAGGCACATACTCCGCACTGTCATCAGCAGCCAATGATAATCTGATTGATTGTCCTATTAGCCGATCCGGCCCTGGGGGATGCCAGCGGCCGAAGGGATGGAATTTCTCAGATTAATAATTGTTTGCGTTATTTTTCCATGGAATTTTGTGTTTGTGATCGAGATTTGGATGATTAATTGAATGGCGGACAAATCCGTGTCGTAATTTCATTTTTGACGTAATTCAGTGTGATTTATTATGTTTTGTATTGCGTACTTTTAAAATTTTATTTCAAGCATGGGCGGCTGCCTAGAGCGGTTTTACGACGACCGGGATTTCAACTCGGAATCTTTCGCTATCCGGCAGTCTGCTTTAACCACTGATCCATCGCACCAACATTTAAACTAGCCGTGATTCTCCATAAGTTATGTTTATTTATTTTATTTTAAGCTGGAGGTTTACTCGCTAAATCGCCGAAATTTGTTTTTTTCCGCTTTGTTACAAACTGACCAACTTTTAGAATATGATTTTAGATTTTCACGACAACAAAGCATTATCATGATATATTTTTGTTTTTTTTTGCATTGTTGCGCTACTGCTTCTTCAGCCAACGTTTTGGGCAGCGTTACAGTGTCCATCATCAGGCCACATATCTGCCCTGATGATGGACACTATAACGCTGTCAGAAACGTTGGCTGAAGAAGGAGTTAGTGCAATACGCCATAATACCTAAAAAAATAAATCACGTCAATCAACTTTATGATTTGATTTCATCAAAAATGTTTAAGGATAAGATTTAAAAATATATTTCATTTCATATTTCAATTTGTAGTGTATCATCATGGTGTGATGTGCGTTTTATGTGCTGCAGGAGCAAAACCATTTCTATTTTATAAACCAACCAGTTTTTCTCTCTGTGTTTGTATACGTGTACGCTACGAGGTAATAATAAATCCCAATAATAGACATGTTTTAGCGTCTCTTCTCTTGCCCCATAAATTTATTCAATTTCACGCGAAAAATGTTTACCTTGGGCGTCTATATCCCATTACCTCAACCTTTCGATTTATATTTTATGTATTCGCAACATTTTTTAATCGAAAATCTTTCGCCACCCCCTATATATTTTCACTATATAGGCGCGCATAACTCTTCCCGCGCGCTGTTGGCATGTAATATCGGAACAGCATAAATACAGGGGGTGCCGAAAAATGACAATGACGCGGCTATATTCATACTCTCGCCCTGTGCCGGGTACCCCCTCACAGATCAGTGCACCGAGGCGTGAGCCTGAGATAAGCCCAGCATCCTGCTAAACTGTATGCTACACGGTGGTACACGTCACACTGTTTTTGTCTGCAAGTGTCCTAAACTTTTGCCGGTACGATTAGTAGACTGCATCATCAGGGGCTCCGAGACTTTAGCTGCTTGATAAAGGATATTATTATCTCCTGTTTGGATTGCTTGATGTCCTGGTGTTTTGAGCGCCTGTTTTGTAAAGTTGTAGGGTGATGAATTGTCCCAATATTGACTACGGAGAAGATTATTTCTTTGTACACAACGTAATTCTTTGAAGCTGCGCTCTCCTTTGAACCTGAAATCATAAATTATTTTCGTTTGTTTTTTTTTAAGTGACTTCTTTAGCACCGCCGTGATTTGAAACTCGATAAATAAAAAATAGCCACAATCAAAATTAATGAACGAACATTTAAAAAAAAAAGGTCTTCTCTTTGTGCTGTATTTCGTAGCCTCCCCACTCTTGTCCACTTTAGTTTTCTGAAGGTTTCCCTTCTACCACCTGCGAATTGCACACTCTAATTTTTTCTTTTCGGTTTGAAAACACACCATTGCCTTCAATTGTGAATTGATGCCAAATATTGTACTAAAATGAAAACATTTATCATTTAAACATTAATTTTTCAATTTGGGAGGCTGGTATGGGTATCACCGCCTTGGGAATCATTTATTGGATAACCAATACCTCTGTTATAGGTTGCCCTAAGTGGTTCGCCACGTTTGTTGACTTAGCAGGAGTGCCTGGGTTCATGGGATAAGGTTTGTTTATGTCTTGGCGGCACTTGCGTTTGCCCACCTACTGCGTGGCGAGCCGGATCGGAAAAGACTGATTGATGCAGACTTTTTATCTCTCCAGCCGAACTCTTTCAGCCCATCGTCATGTACCGCAGTGGGAAGGATGGATACACAGACCCCAAGATTTCCACCTACCCCTCATTCATTTTTCCTTCCCAGGATGTTCTCTCCTTGCTTATCCTAAAAATACCCTCTACATAGCTTTCCCAAAGATGGTTTAAGCCTTACGAGGGAAATTGTTTTCCTCAGGGCCTACTTTAAGGACCTAATATAAAAAAATAAATATTTACAATTATGCCTTAAATTTTAACGTATTTTTACATAACAAATCATAATTGTGTATTTTTCTTGATTTGCAACTTTGAAAGAAAATTTCACATCATATAAATCGTAGAATGCTCCATGTTCTAAAAAAATCAAGTCGCTTTGAAAATGGCTTACTTCTGCGGTTTTCCCTTTTTAAAGTGCACTTTCCACGAATTTATAGAAATAATATTTCACTTGAATTGTGTTTCAGGCGCGTTCTTCTTGTGCCCACAGCATTGTTGTATTGTTAAGAATTTATATGATTTGTTCGGCCAGACTGCTATTGTAGTTGCGGAAATTGGAAAATTCTGCACTTTCATAGGACGACACTGACAACTTTGACTCTCCTTTACTTTGCTTTAAAACATATCTAAAATTATACTTTATTATTTTCAAAGGAACCTGTTGAATATTATAAATAATGATGTTAACGATCAAGGAAACTTTTACAAAATGTTAATCGTTCAGGAGAGCGAACATTTTTTTTTCCAAAAATTATGTTTCCAGTTTTTGTAGACTTGTACTCGTAATTACGACTTTAATGATGAAATATCATTGAATAAATCTACTATATGCAATGTAAATATATTTTTAATCGAAATATTATTTTTACAAAAAATTAAAATCGATTTGGCAATAGGTTAAATAATATATTTGAAGTTCCACTGTGTAAAACAAGGCTTGCGCAAGGACGTGCGTATTTTATTACGCAAAAAATTATAATGCACTCTATAAGACTACAGAAATTAATTGTGAAAATATATCATCCTGCAGCAAATATAAAAATTTAATAAAGTCTTGGATTAGTACCATCGAAACAAAAATTTACTTGCTGTAACATCTGACCTACTGTAACATCTGAAATGATGTAAAGTAACAAATTCTTAATCTAACATTTTTTGTGAATTTCTTAAATATTAACCTCATTTAATTTATTTTTTAATTTAAAAAAAAATACCCCCAATTTCACAGAAATATTTCGACGACGCAGATCGAGAGAGAATAGAGAACGGGGAAAATGTCCTATTTAACTCATTTTTGGATTTATTATCCCTTGCAGCATTTCAAATTTTCGCTATCGATAATATTTTATTTATATAATATAATATAATAATTTATTAAATTACTGACAATGAAACATTAAATTATTTTCTTGTTTTAACATTGTCAGAATGGTGTCTGTACTTGATTATCTTATTTAAATGAATATGAATTATTTGGGCTTTTAGTACTCTGGCCTTACAACAGTGTTTCGTTGCGTGTGACCTCCACATGCGACTGTAACGAAAATAATCATAAAAACCAGACCAATAAATTTTTCCAAAATAGAATCACGCATCTGTCGTCGATTTTAAAACGCCCATAAAATTTTCAAAAAACAAACCAAACGTCAAAATAGTCCATAAATAAGCTTAGCTTGAGAGCTGCCCGAAAACATCTAATAATAAATCAGTTTTTTAAACAATATGCAAACGAGCTTTTCATTTTGTTGAACAGATGAGTAATAACCTTGAATTTGATTGGATATTTTTTACACAGCGCCCCTATTTTATCTATTCATGGGGTAAGTTAAAAGCTCCGTAGTAGTGCCGTGTGGGGTAAGAAAGGGTGGCGCGTGCGCATTAGGGACACCCCTCCCTTCCACCACCAGCAGCCCCTGGCCATGGTCCCTACAGCTGGGCCGCTTTCACCCCGCTCTTGTACGCTACATCCCCTAAATTTAGACTTGGTTCGATGCGACGTGGACGCGTTTGATTATTTTCAAATTCTGTTGACTATTTAAACATGATTACGCCCTCCCACTTATTTAAATAGAGATGATTTTTATCGACGAATTTTTATAACCTTTCTGAATTACCAGCAATTTTAAGTTTGGACTTCAATTACCTTTTTTCAATTTTTTTTTTTAAATAAATTTATTTACTTGAAGAAGAACATAATACTAATAAATCTAAATAAATGTATATGTTTATTTTTTTTCCGCTTAGATTTATTAGCTATAACTTTCAAACGTTATTATTTACCTCACAAGAGTCCCAACTCCTTCCGTCTATATCTACAGGGAGACTACGACATCCCCAATTGGGGTATATTGTGAGCCTGAAGGTGGGAAGGGATGGAAAAGTAGAAAGTGGGAAAGTATCTGACTATTCAGATCTAGTCATCAAACACGGCTAAAGCCATTTTAAGCAGTGTTTCAAGTATAACAAGTTTTATTCCAATAAAATTGAAAAATATGTACCTTTGTATATTTTTTAACAATTTAATTACTTCGTTCCGTTCAGATAAACAGTTCTCCAACTCGTATTGGGAAGAGATTACTTCTTTGGAAAGAATAGAGTTCTTTCATGTTAATCTGGGATTTATTTAATACTTCGCGTGTACAAGTAGTGACTGCGATAGTCGGCCTACTGGACGTTACTGGACTGGCTAAATGAGTTCTGAATTGAATGAGCTCCTGCAGACTGCACCCGGGCCCTTGGCCCCCCTGGTGCCCAAACTCCGAACTAAACTATTTTCCATCTATCTGATTTTCGGTACAGCTCTGCCCTCTATGTGACAAGCTCGGAAGCTTTTAGATATACTACATTTATGTACAATTAGGAACTACTCTAGAGAAACTTATTAACGAGTACCTTCATTCCATGTCCTGTTATGTTTCGTAATAATATCTCTGATCGTTCCTCGCTTATTTTAATTTTATTTGATGTTATATTTTAACGTAAACAACAGCATGCTAATCGAAATCAATCAGCGACGCTCAATTAACTACAAAAAAGCTTGATATGTTTCTAAATCATAATGAACTTATATTTAACATTTCATCAAAAACGCCCGCATACAAAACAATCCATTAATCACCATCTTGCATTCTGCACGAAACATCGCCATTGCACGGCGAACGTAGAACAATGGCCGTCTCGCGAGTAGAATAATAGTGAGGGCTCGCATTTCAACCAAAATACTCGAATGTCGCCGGCAAATCAGTACCAGCCTAACAACCCTAGAGAACGGGCGTCGCTTCTGCTGCGCCGTCGTAACCTACGAACACCATACAAATTCGCGAGCTTTTTATGTAATTCGCTAATAGACTTTACCGAGCTTTTTAAACATAAACATTGCAGAAATGTGGACAGTATTAATAAAGTGTGTGTTTGGAAGCATTATGATGTTGTGATTATGTTGTTAATAAACAGTTTGTTGTGAAGTGACAGTTGTGTTGACATTGCTACGGTTGTTTTTTTTTTAACGAGGAGCGATTTAAAAGTAAATTAATTGGTTATTAATGCTTAATGTGTTATTATTTAAATTTTTTTACGTATTGGCATGTTTCTAACAATTATTTATTTACTGCTTTTTATAATGTGCTTCTGAAAAGAAGCAATAATCTACTTAAATCTTCTATTGGTTACTATAGCTAGGTAAATTTTTTGCTTGTGTATTATGATTTTATAACTCTTTCATGAGATATCCAATTTCAAGGACTACTTCATTTTGTATTTTTATTGTAAGATTATAAAATTTTTCCGTAAATTACTATTTTTTTAAAACATTCTTTCAAATATGTATAACCATTTTGAGCTCCTAAAGCGTTGGATTATTTGGAAAGCACTTTTTTATTATTTATATTATTACACCAATCAATCTTATTAGTTTAAAATTAAATTATTTAATATATGGGTGCGTTTTTTCACGTATCTTTTAATAAAAAAAATGGCATTTAAAAAAATATAATTACACAAAAAATATTTTTCTTCCCTTATAAACTTATTTCAAAATACAGGGTTAAAAACGTTTTTATCCTTAATATTTTTATCATACTCTCATATACAATCTAAAAATCATAAAATCTACAAATATCATTATATTTTATCATAAACATTTTGAAATAATTGCACGTAGGTATATGTATAATATTCCTCGTTGAAATCCCGTTTAAAAGCTTCATGTAAAGCTTTCAACGGGTGTCTACATTCTCCATTTCCTCTCCGGTCACGTAACGGTTGCATAATTTCGATATGACAACAACCGTCACCCGCAGTCTTCATGTGTGACATTACGTCGCAAACAAACATTTCCGATGTCACTGATACACATATTCGGACGTGCCTCAAATATCCGCAAGATCAATCCCCAGCCCCCAACCAAGTCAAGCAATATAAACAACCTCCTCAAAGGATGATAAGTATTTAAACTGAGGAGTTAACACGCAGGTGTTTGTATTACACCCTTTTTAACGGTTTCTCTTTGCTTTTTTGTTGGTTGTTATCGCGGAGACCAAATATTTGTCTGGTTGCCTGTAGGAAATCATGTGCACATCATCAGATGTCACTCCCAGGTTCCTTATCGCCCCAGTATGAACGTCATTTGGTTCAGTCGGGATATCACGTTACGTCTATCGTGCTCTTGACTTGACATGATTGCTTGTGAAAAAGTGTCAAATGGAGTTTTGATTAATCGGGTTACGCGAAGGTCGATATGTTTTCAGTTTTTCCCAATGTTGCGAAATCATGACTGGAATATCGGATGACAGAATTTTCTTTTTCATAAATTCATAAATTTTACTCTTTACGTATATATAAAGTACTAGCTGCTACCCGGCATGCGTTGTTATGAAATTATTTCTTCCTGCGTGTCCTTTCCCATTCATTCCACCATTCTGCGAACCCCCCTCCCGAGTTCCCCTCCCCCCTCCCAGGTTCCCCTCCCCCCTCCCTGGTTCCCCTTGCCCCTCCCCCTTTCCGCATTCCATACATTCAATCCCGGTACATTTAGTTTTCAAACAGCTCTCGTACCACCTATTGCATTTTTTATACAAATTTCATAATGCCAGAGCTCACTAGTAGTTTTATAAAAACCTTGTTCTGTCAATAACGAACACAAAAAGAATTATCCCATCTGATGCAGTCGTTCGGAAGTTATGCGCCTATATACCTTTCGGCGATTCAATTTTATTTAGTTATATATATATAAAGATGATATGTAGATTATTTACGCAAATCGTCGTAAACACTCGGTTCTATATCGAGTACTATGTATTAATAATATTCGCAATTATATATATGGATTGATTCCGAAGGCTTTGTATTTAACTTCAATTTAATTTAATGTTGGTGATTATGGAAACATTGATTATGGAATATTGCTTTTATTTTGCTTTATATGTAGTTGCAATGACCGTGCTGAAAAAATGCACATTAATAAAAAATCAATTTACCTACAAGACAAAAGCGGTTTTGCATGTTAATAAGGAGTTAAGTAAAATTAACTGACGGCAGCCTTTTGCTCAAATGCACTTTCCTGGAATTTGGTGGCTGGTGATCCTGGCACCGCATGAACCTCCCAATTTACTAATTGCCCACCTCGGAGCTTTGCATGTTTTGCATTTTATTGCTGACTGACACATTGCCGTATTTCAGTATTTTTTTCTGTAAACAAATGGGGGCCGCGTGGTGAGTCAGACAACTCGCCGGGGGGCTTTGCCTGGCGGGGCCCCGGAGGCGTGGGGGACGAAGGGTAACGCGAAGGGGTACGGCCCTTAATATAAACAAACTGGTGTATTTAAATATACTACCAACCTCAAAACGATAATTTTAAACCATCACCATCATTTAAATTAAAAAAAATAAACATCGTCATTGTGTAATGCTTAATGTGAATTGTAAATACTTGCTATTTTTATAACAATTATTATACGTAATAATTATTAGCCTGAAACACTCGTCTAAATTGAAAAAATCTTCCGAGAAAAGATACACGCCGCCGACGGGACTTGAACCCGTGTCATTCTGATATCCGGTCAACTGCTCTTTTAACCACTGATCTACGGCGGCTTATCTCCTACCCGCCAAATAATTCAATATATACTAGTATTATACTCATTCAACAATTACTGCTTATTACATTTTTCCACCTGCATACAACCAACTTTATTTATACGAGAAAGCGGCAGCATGTATCTTTTCTCGGAAGATTTTTTCAATGTAGATGGCTAATAATTATCACTTATAATAATTGTTACCCTTTGTGCTACGCATACAAATCTCGTCTTAAACATTAGTTTATGAATTAAAAACAATAGTTGCTATTTTTATGCTTCTTAGTTTATTTACGTGTTATATGCGGTGCTGTTTTTTATAATAGATAATTTGATCCTAAAAAGGAAGCTAAACTGAGCACAAAGGCGAGCGTCGTAATATACAACATTTTTCATGTAAGTTTTCACACATGATTGATCGTGCAATAACTCTCGGGTATTATATCACAAATTCCTAAACTGGGTTAACACAAAAATCCCAAAAGTTCCAGCCATGTCTTGCTTGAGACGCCACTATCTGCTTCCGTTCCCGGGAGCCCATAAACGAGACGGTTCATAAACATTTAGACTCCTGACGCCGTTCTATATTGATAAGAAAAAACAAAGCTTCCTAAAGGTCGCCTACCTCATTGGCTTGGATTATGAAACCTTCGTTAACGACCTTTCTGCCATTTCCTGATCGCTGACATTTATCCGAACAAATGACGGACATTACCGCATTACAGGACTTTAAACAAACCAATTTATATCTTTTAGTACTGTTTTAAGAGGCTATTTTTGATTTATCGACCTAAAAAAGGGTAACAGATGAATTTGTTATTTTAAAAAATACAGTAAGCATAATTTTTTGAAGTGAAAAACTTATTTAGCACCGTGTGATTTAAAACTCGATAAAAAATAAAAATAGCGACACTGAAAAGAGACAAACACATTCATCTGTTAGCCTGCGAGAGAATGATATAGTATAATCGGTCTCCTCTTTGTGCGGTGCTACGTAGCCTCCCCACTCTTGTCTACTTTAGTTTTCTGAAGGTTTCACTTCTACCGTGTGTGAATTGCCACACTCTGTTTTTTAAGTGAAAACTTCTTTAGCACCGTTGTGATTTGAAACTCGGTGAAACGAAAAATAGTGACACTAAAAAGAGACAAACACATACATCTATAGGAATTAGCCTGTGAGAGAATGAGATAGTATAATCGGTCTCCTCTTTGTGCTTTATACCGTAGCCTATCGGTCTCCTCTTTGTGCGATGCTACGTAGCCTTCCCACTCTTTTCTACTTTAGTTTTCTGAAGATTTCATTTTTACCGCGTGTGAATTGCACACTCGTTTTTTTATTACATTTTAATGATTTTTATGATATTTGATTTTATCTTGTTTATTTCGCTTCTGCATATGTTTCAATCATGGTGATGGCATATAAAATTATATTTCTGCACGTGTTTTGATTCTTATATAGTGCTTATTTTAAATAATACCAAAAACAAAAGTTTAACCCTTTTGCTTACAATTTTCGTGCAAAACAACAGGTTGTGAACTCTCGAAAATGGCTGTAGATTTTAAAGTGCTTCGCTTTGGAACAATGCTCTCTGTGCTTTCGAGTATTCATTGATGTTATAAAGACTGATGTGCCGGACTTTCGAGAGGATCAGGAAGTGAAAGAGGACCGGAAGGGGTGCCAACTGAACGTTGATGGCCACGAATGGGCACCAACCTGACCAAATTGAACAAATCTAGGGTAACTGAAGTCGACAATGTAAGTATTTCCACCACGCATTCTCTGGCTGCAAAAGCTTTCAATATTTAAAAATCTTTTTATTTTTCTACCTTTGCTATTTTCTTAATTTATTTACCAAAGCTATTATTTCTTCTACTATTTTCATTAAATGCATGTTTTATGCGTGGAAAGGAAATGAACGTTTTTCTTGAAGTTTTTTTTTATTTTTTTAAATAAAGATATAAAAGTGTGCAATGGTGTTATATAAATTACATATCGGTACAGAAATTATTTAAAATTGCAATCTCACCAAAGAAGAATCTAGTTCTTTTGCTTGATGAGCGAGTTACACTAATTATAACAGAAATAAAATAACATTATGCAATAGGTAAGTATATAATAGGAACAATTGAAACTTCTGTTATAGGAATTAGTGTAAAAACACGTAAGCGTACAACCGTTTTCCATAATTTTTTTTAAATGTTTTAGTGTGGGATAGGTGGATGCCAGTGTTTTTGTATGAAATCATTAACAATCTTACAATTTTTTCCCTATAACACCAAAAATCAACCGACTCTTCCATCGATTCATGACATGTTTTATTGTATTTATGACATAGATGTATTTGGTGTATAGAGTTTTTCTTTGAAATCATGGGAGGTGGTTATAGGTACCACCGCCTCGGGAACCATATATATGATAAACAACACCTTTTCCATATTTCATATGTTTGGTGACTTAGCAGGGGTGCCCGGGTTCATGGGCTAAGGTTTGTCCGGATCTTGGCAGCAGATGGGTCTGAACACCAACTGCTTGGCAGGAAAGATCGAAAGAGACTGGTTGAGGAAGAATTTTTACCTCTCCAACGCCTTGCACTGCAGTAGATGCGATAGATTCATATATCCGTCACTTTTGGACACACCAACCCCCAGATTCCTAACCACCCCTCATACCTTTTTCCTTCCCAGTACTTCCTCTCCTTCATTTCCTAAAAATACCTTCCACACAGCACAGCATCCCCAAAGATGACATAGACCCTGAAGGGAATTATTTTCCTCAGGGCCTTGTACATATGTGGAATTAATTTAAAGAAATAAAAATGGAAATGATTTTCTAAAATTTTCTTGAAACTTCACTGACTGATAAATGTACCATCAGTTTCCATTAATTTATAACAAATGTACACTGTGGTATAGATTTGTGACCAGTGTATTCGTTTGGACTTATGGGAATTGGTTTTCGCACATTTTCCTAAAACGCCATCAACCGCTAATTGTGCAATTGGTCGCCGTATTCAAAACAGCATCGATTACGAACTCCCCTGACGTCCTTTGGCGTCGAGTCGGACCAAAATGAATTGGAACCAAAAACCGATAATAAACACCATTAATTATTGCAATCAATCGTCCCCAATCATATTATTTGCCTGCCACTCAGATGTCACCCCCGTGTCAATATTATGCACCGCATCGGCCATTTTAATGAGATGAAATCATTCTCTGCAATGGACGTGGAGGAACACTAAGTTTCTGGATTAAAGTATCAAATGTTGTAATGAAAAATTTTCAAATAATATTTAACGGTTTTAGAATACCCGCTTATGTATTTGTGAGGTTTTATAAAAGCACTCAGCCATAGTAACAACGTGTGAAAAAAAGAGTTATATTATACTTTTTTCTAGCAGCTATTTTCTTTACACCACAAGGACGTTTTACAAAGCACTAAAATAAGTTAAATTATTTTATTTTAACGCCCATACTGCTTCCACACATAGTACAGTACACTTTTTTTAAAAATTATAATTAAAATAAAGAGTTGATAAAATACAAGTAAAATAAAAGATAAGAAACAAAATATTGGTTACAAAGTACTAAAGTAGGTAACATAGAATATAAGTTAATTAAAAATGGATAATGTGCCAAGGAGGATCTGCCAGTCTTGGAGAATCCAAATCAACAGAAATATTAATAAAAATGTTTAAAATTTATGTTCACAATAGTTACTGAAGTACGTAGAAATAGTTGGCACATACGGTGTTTGAAGTTTGCCAAGTTCAAATTATTGCCAAATACATCCAAATTGTTTAAGAGGGAATAACCAGACAAAACCGGAAATATGTCACTTTTAAATCAAAGTTGAGACGCATTGACCTTTTCCACAAAAAATTATAAATTGATTTCAAAAGACTGTTATTTTATCTACTAAAGCTATGTTTTAAATTTTGAAAAAATATGTTTATTTTTAGTACAACAAGGTTTTACCGTAGGTAGTTGGCAGATTTGTTAAATTTTTAAATCAAATCTGAGACTCATTGATCTTTTTCACAAAAAATTATAAATTGATTTCAAAAGACTGTTATTTTATCTACTAAAGCTATGTTTTAAATTTTGAAAAAATATGTTTATTTTTAGTACAACAAGGTTTTACCGTAGGTAGTTGGCAGATTTGTTAAATTTTCAAACAAAATTTTGTATTATACAACACACATTTCAAATCATAATATAATCATGCAGTAGAATAAATCAATCAATTATCTGGGAAAGCTATGTTTCAGAATTTAAATTTTAGTTTTAATAAAATCATTTAAAAAAAGATTCGCACACGTGTTTTGTGACAAAAATACTTCAGTTGGTCTATTTATTTGCGCTCTTACAAACTAATATATTTAAGTTTTTTTTGACATTTTTATTTTGCTTAGACATTATTGAAAAATTATAAATACTTATGATAAAAAAATTGTACAAAATTTTAATAGTTTTATCATCACGCCTTTCAGCCTTTTTGAATGTAGGTATGAATTAATACAATTTTTGAATGCAATAAAATCGATATTGAGTTAGTAATCTTTTAAGTATGATCGAGATGGTTCTTAGCTACAATTCATGAAAATCTGTTCAGGCGTTTCAAGGTCATCAGCTCTTTTTTGTGTCGGGGGTTGCTTAAAATTTTGAAAATTTTATTTCAGAACTTCAAAACATAAATGGGTATTCCAGCAATTATGTTGAATTACAACACTATTTTAAATGATATGAATATGCTCAAATTGTCAGACAGAAGAATTTTCACAGACTTGGTATTTCTTTATAAAATTCTAAATGATTTGGTTGATAGTCCATTTTTGCTTGAATTAATAAGCTTCCGGATTCCTCTACGTAATACTAGAAGTCAGGATTTATTTCAGTGCAGAAATTCTGGAACTAACTACCATATGTATTCCTCTTTGCCCAGAATATTAATGGAGGGAAATAATTTTACCAAGTCTGTGGACATCTTCAATTTATCGTTAGACAAATACAAAATGCTGTTACTGAGGCAGTTCAGTTATGTAAAATAAATACTGTATATTTCTTAGTAAAAGAAATATATACCTTTTATATTTATTGGTAAAAGAAATATATAGTATTTATATTTTATTTATTCAAGTGTAATTTTTAAATTGTATATGTAAAAGCCCCGAAAAAGGGCGTAAATAAATAAATAAATAAATAAATAAAACGATTGAGGAAAATATGTCATAAATCGAAAGAACTTCGGAATGTCGGGTTTTAACGATGCTGCATTGATCATCAACATCACCAATCTTTTAAAGCATGTCGCAAATTAGTTTTTTTCTATTAAGGCGATCCACTAGTACAGGAAAAAATCGAAATCGGAATTCACGCCCTTTTGTGGGAGGAGTTTAAAAATACTTGAGAAAAAGCTTTTGGAAAGGTTGGAAGAGATATTTGAGATTTTTTTTTTACATGTTGATTTCGTAAAGGCCTGTAAAAAACATTAATTCCTTTTTTATGCATTGTTTATAGCAATAAAACGGAATTTTTAAATTGATTTCACGAAAATAAGCGGCGCGGAGCATAACACGACCGCTCTCCGCTCCGTTCGGAGGAGTAATGACGGAAGACAGGGGGGCGGCTGCCAGTCGTTCTTCGGTGGACGGTATAAGGTTCACTTTGATATAGCAAATTCGTCGACTGCCGTATTGTCGTCGTGATGTCAAAAATACCTATGAAAATGCATATTATATTTTATTTTGTGAGGTTCAGGCGTAAATATCATTTTTTTTCGCGATAATTATATAAGAAACTGAATTTGCCACATTATGCAATAAAACCATATCCGAAAAAGTGATTATAAGTAGGAGAGTTTTCAGTTAAAAATGTTTTTTATAGATCTAATACTTTATTTTTTTCTAAGCTTATTAAAAGACTTATTAAAAAAAATGACCGATATTTTTAAGGACCAAAGTATGTTCTACACCCAGTATTTAATTGAAGCATCTATAATACTTCTAAGTGGTCAAATTTTCAAAACTAAAACATACGATTTTGTATGATTTTGCATTATTTAGTATGGCTTCATCTTAAATCGCAGCGCTTTAGTAGGCGTCCTTGATCATGAATGAATATAAATAAATATATGTTGGTTGGTTGATAGCACCATAAAACACATTTGACAGATGGCGCAGAGCAGGCGGCCGCATGTTTTTGGTTGCATTCTGGCGCAGCTGCATTACCCATTCGAGTTTATTGTGTATTTGCTTTGCCAGATTATCGGCTATTCCCGCAAACACCGCGGCTCGCCTATCCAACCAGTCCCGAGTTCATTGCATAGGAATTCGGAACCGTTCTTTTTACTTACTTTTTAGGCTTTTATTCATCGAATTCCTTCCTATACGTTCTTCTATCCACAAAACTATTATTTAACTAAACCATTACTATTTATTAAACTATTATTTAACTAAACTTTTATTAACTAAAAAAAAAATATTGTATATATATGTATATATATATATATATATATATATATTCATCCTAGACTTGCAGAAAAGTCAATAGATGTCGCGTACTAAAAATAAAATGGATAACTATTTATCCACTATCTAGATAGCATTTAGTTCGAGTTGAATCTTGCAATCATATATAAAGATGGCAGCCAATAATATGTGCGTTAAGAAAATAAAGATAGTATTGGTAGTTCTTAGTCGAAGTATGATACAGTTAAAAGTGACCGAATTGGAAATGGGTTCCATAGTTAATCAGTAGAGCACTTGCCATGTAAGCAAAGAGCCCTGGGTTCGAGTCCCAGTGGAACCAATATCTTTTTTCTGATTTTTCTGTCTTCAGATTTTGATTGAGTTTCGCTAATATTGTCTTCATTTAATTAAATATTATTTAACTTGTTACATAGCACTATGTTTCACGCCGCGTTAGTACGTATCATTTTTATTTGAAAAGTAGTTCCTTTTTGTTGGGATTATGTATATTATTGAAAACACTTATTTTTAAATCTTCGAAGACAACATTTTCAGATTCATCCGTCCGTGGCTTCTTCTTGTATATTTCTTGGGCTTATGGCTAGAAGTGCCTATGTCAAATTTCTGAATCGCCCAGGGGTGAAGATTGTTTATCGATTTCTTGGAGTAAAAACGCTGAAACAAAATTTTGACTTCTACATTAGTCAGCCCACAATTTCACCAATCTAGAAAACTTGATAAAGGTATTCGTAGCATTCAAATAAGGGTGTTTTTAGAGTACTTTCTGGTCCCTAAATCAAATTGCCGAATCGGACAAAAATTTAATCAAATTTCTTTTCGCAATTATAAATAACCATTTACGATCTTCCCTCTTCGCCACAGATGAAATCAATATCAATCACCGTCTACTGATAAACTCCACAACTTTCCATATTCATTTCCAAATAACGAACTTAACCTTCTTCCAACATCTTGTGCGAATGTGTTCACTACAAAATATCTACTGTAGTGGCAAGATTCCGGGACATATTTAACGGTACCCCCAGAACTTTACAAATTTATTGAATCCCTTGTTAAAACACGTCTTCACTAAACTTTATTGTATCTTGTTTTTTGTGTAGTTTTAAATACCATAAACCGTTATTGGATGGTTGGTATTTATTCTTTGTTTTTGTTTTGTTAACCTTTCATCTTTTGGGTACATTAAAAAAATATAATAAAATTGTATAAAATTTTTGTTCCCATGTCATCATTATATGATCTCCCACCATGGCTGTAAGCAGAAAAAAATTATACACGTTTAATTTTTTTTAAATAAAATTAAGGTCATGTTTTTATAGGTCTCTTTTACATAAATAATAATTATGAAGAAGAAACTGTAATGTTTTAGATAATAGCTCTTATCACATAGCTTACTAAAAAATAACTTATTTCTTACAACATGCAGCTATTACCGAACTCTAACTTACAACATGAATGTTAAAACTACTTCATAAACTTAAAATAATTAATCATAACACTGTTACATACGAAGGATTTACAATTTAAATACAATGCTTAACTAATAACTTACTATACGATTAACCAGACGCAGTAAACAAATAGGAAGACTAGTTTTCATAAGTTCCTACTTACCATAAGATTGTTGATTAAGCAATTTTCGTACGACAAAGCCAAAAGATATTATGAGGCGTAACCAATTAATGGTAATTCTATTATTTGCTTTCGATTGCATCGCCTTCTCCAATGCATTTGTTTTAGTATTAGATAATATCACTTCCTGTCTCGGTCGACCGCCAGCATTAGTAAAAATCTGACCTACATTCGGCTTGCATTATTATTTGTATGGATGGAACAAAACGCTCCCATCTACGTCGGCACACTGCCAAAATGAGGCGGATGAAGAGCCAACACACATCGTATTAAATTTAATGTAAGATACTGGATATGTATTCGCCAACACACTGCTTCAGTCGTAAATGTACAATTCGTTTTCTTTATTAGTGTGAAAAAGAGTCGTTTAGGACGAATCAATCAAATGGATTGTAAACGTTTGCTTGTAAAAAATTAATATAATTTCATGTATGAAATATGTTCTTGCGACCGCCGTTTTTAAATTTAATGTTTTTTTTTCATAATTTAAAACTGTATGCACTTTCAAGCATCTCCTTCGTTATTGGGTCCCTTGGAGTGTCGTTGTTTTTTTTTTGTGATTGTTTGTTTTGTTTTTTTTTTACCTCCACACAAGAGGCCCTGAGCCCCGAACCACTTGGACGACCTATGACAGGAGCGTTGGTTATCCTATAAATGGTTTCCGGGGTGGCGGTACCCATATGGAATACCGCACTAGGGAAACTAACCGAATCGGCATCACCAATTGGCATATGTTGAGATGCTGAAAGGAGAAGGAGGGGAAGGATATTGGTAAGGTTATTGGTAAGGTATATTGATAGATTGTTAGAAGAAGGTTGTGAAGTACCTTGCTTTTCAGATCTGGCAATTAAACACCACTAAAGCCATTTCAAGAACATTTCGATTCTGAATGGTGATCTTTCAACAGGCCGATATTGAGAGTATCTACAAATCTGGTCGCCCCTAAGAAACATTTTCATTCCTGACGGTCCTTCTGCTAGACAGCAAGGTCCTCCACTTAGTACGGGTGTGATTTTCGCTCTCGGTATGTCCAGCCACAACAACAGTGCAGAATTATAAACAAAAGTCTCTTTGGTGATCGACTTTTTGTCTATCATTGCATTGTGTTCTGCCCAGTGGAGTTATCCTAGTTTTGTAAAAGTTTGTTATTGCGTTTTCAATTATAATTCCGCCATTAAACTTTCGGAATTCTAAATCAGTCGATTTTATTTGTTTGCTGACAGGTGCTGTCATCGAGTGAAATTTATTAATGATCCTGTACAATTATAATGAGAAAAAATGATTAATTATTAACTAATTATTTCCTACCTATACAATATACGAAATATCGCTGCGTTTCGTCCGAACAAATAAAGCAAGTCAAACAATTAAACACTGAAAATGTATGTGGGTAAATGGAATTTAATATAAACAATTCCTGTAATTTCCACAAGGGGGAATCCATTTAATTTGCGTTTGTCTGACAGCATTATTGTCGAACGGAGCTACATTTGCACATTTTTTAATATCTGACAATTTGTAATTATCTGTTGAAAGCGAGTATTTATGTAGACTCATTTTAAATTAAACGATGAATAAATTGTTCTGTATTCATTAAAACTATTTGCGAACCACAGCAATGTGAATTAAACAATTTTTTATTTTTTTATTAAATGAATAGTTTGGTTTTAGTGTTTGTTAATTTATAAACAATTTAACGAAATGGGGTTCTTTCATTTATCGAAAAAAATTCGAGATGGATGGTGTTTTGTATCATGCTGGCGAATAATTTTTTTGTGGGTAACGATTTTGGTCACCATGAAACAGGCAGCCGCCTAGTATGGTGATCTAATATATCTGCTCTATGTAAATGTCTTAATTATTTATGTATCATGTGTTTTATACATAAAATGTGCCATTTTTTATTTGTCCAACTGTCCGGTGTCCGGTGACGTTAGCGTTTTCTACGTCATCGTTGTAGCCAGTTCGAACCATTTAGGAAGGTACGAATGAATGAAAATATTAAAATTACACAATTTTAGTACGATTATCCGAGTCAGAAAACTAAACTTTAATATGTGAAATTACCCCATTGATTCACAGAAGTATAATTTTATTTTTCGGATTAAATTTTCCCAAAATCAGCGTTTTTCAAATTGATTTTTTATAACCAATGATCGGAAAATTTCTTTCTCTTCTGTTTTGTTTTTCCAAAGTTGAACCGATAAATTGACTGGCGCCATAGAGACATATTTATTTTTGCGTAATTTGCGGGATAAAAGGTGAACTTTGCCGTTATTTTTCGTGAGTATTCGTCAAAGTTTAAAAAAACATAAAATTTTTGTAGGTAAGTACAGTTCCAATAACCAATGACCATTCTTTCTGCTTTCAGATAGTCGTCAAAAATCTATATCGATTATCGATTATCCATTATAGATTATCGATTATCGGCGATCGACCATCGACAATCGACAATCGACAATCGACAATCGACAATCGACAATCGACAATCGACAATCGACAATCGACAATCGACAATCGACAATCGACAATTGACAATCCACAATCGACGATCGACGATCGACGATCGACAATCGACAATCGACAATCGACAATCGACAATCGACAATCGGCAATCGGCAATCGACAATCGGCAATCGACAATCGACAATCGACAATCGACAATCGATAATCGACAATCGTCAATCGACGATCGACAATCGACAATCGTCAATCGACGATCGACAATCGACAACCGGCATCGACAATATTTATATAATAATCTATACGTGGACAGACTAATTAAAAGTTTTTTTACTATTAAATGCTTTATATTAGTGCAGGAATGAGACATCTTTCGTATGCTACGCCAAATAATGGTGTTTTAACACATTTTGGTACTTAGACAATGATATATGTTGTTTAATAAATTTATTAATATGTTTGTGCCTTTTGTATAGTTTGGTCACTTGCCTCATTTTGTCACAGCATCATTGTAAATATTTTAAAACTTCTGTGAATGGAACTGGCTTTTGAAAAGAATAACTGATCCATAGTTCTACCTCCTGACTCCCGTATTTCTATCTATGTTTCTACAGTGCCATCTCTTATTTAAACGTCTCTTTCATATTTAAATTAGCCCGCATCTCTAGTCGAACACAATTGAATATCTCGTAACACGTTCGGAAGTATTGAAGACATCATGCACTGGTGCTTGGCTAAATTTCAAACGGGGCTTTATCCAATAATCTAATTGATATGAATTATTCATAGAGTCGATTCCGCGGCGGGCATTTCATTTACATTTGGTCGCAGTTTATTGCGAGTCTGGGTCGGGGGCGGGGGCGGACACATACCTACATGGTGTCACAAATAATAAACAGTCAAATTTGATCCCTAATCGTCTTTTTTCATTACTGACTTCTTCCCTCTTGGCTTCAATCAAAATCAATATTTTACCTAGATTGCTATCTCAAAATTAGTATGTGTGTTCAACTGCTCGGGATATAGTTACAAACATGCTGTAATAACATACATCAATAGATCACTGTTACCATAATACCTAATTTTCTTCTGCACGGGTTGTATATAATTTGATTAGCATACGATACCTCAAGTTTTGTAAATTGCCGTATAGGCGTATTTATAAATAAATATCAATCAAGAAACCCTGAAACTGTCCATATTCCTTTACAAAAAATCGACTTGACTTTCTCCCAACCTCTTTGCGAATGTGTCTACTGTTTATTATTTAGCTTAACTAGCTCAACATCCACTGTAATGGCAAGATTCCGAACATATTTAGTGATAGCCCTCAGAATCATTTCTCGAATCTCTTACTTGAACAAAATTTTATTTTCTCTTGTTTTTTGTCGTTGTTGTTGTCTTATACATGTACTTATCCTCTTAATAATCGTGTTTTATATTTTACACAAGTTATAAACAACATTTTTTTTGTAAACGGTTGTTTATTGGATGTCTAAGTCTAAAATTTTAAAAATCTTTATTAGTACATATTGTTGTATACCATTATTAAACGAGTTGGTATTTATTTCTTTTGTTTTTTTTTTAATGTTATCTATCTATATTTTGTGTACACTGCAAATAAGTAAAATAAATTATTTACATTAATAAAAAAATGTAAATCTTCCTCAATGTATATGATCTACTCGACAAACCAGGATAACAAGCAAAACTCGCACCGTTATGTATAGGATGAAGATTGGACCGCACGCAACTTTTCTTACTGAATTCACTTGCATCGTGTACCATGTACTGTGCATACTCTTTATATTCCTTTGATTATCGCTGCATAGGCCTAGTGCTTTAATCAGGTATCCTATTTCTTAATATTATTATTTCATAATAGTGCTTTTATACAAGTCTAGTGCTTTAGTCCTTCGTCAGTTCAAGTCGTGCTGCCATATGTCAGGGTTGGTGTCAAAACTCATGATAGGTATGTACGTTATCTTCGCTTCCTTTCATAACATGAGCTACCATTGTATTCGCTAAAAACTTCTCGAAATTGAAAATATGTTTTCCCCGTGTTCAAGTTTTAGGGGATTTAAGGTAAAGAGGAAATATGATGAATTTCAGACTGTATGTTGACAAATTCCATACCTTGCCAGTCTTTGCACACTGTATTCAAGTCTAAACGGTAAACCAAAATAATAGTATGTTATTGACAGTTAAACCGTGAATAGTAGCGGTTTCTCCAAACAATCAAAAGGGTCGCCCTGTATAGACCGAGGTGGCACCCATACAATTTTAGGCGGCACCTATACAGTCTAGGGCGGCATACTCTGCCCTGCGGTCGAAATTCCGCCCTTTGATTCCAATCTGTAAACTTCTAATTTGGGGAAAACAATGCAACAGTAAATCAACGAAAATACGTCAGAAATAAAACAAGGCCTACGGATCCCGGGCAGGCACTAAACCGTAAGCGAAGTATTTTGTTAACATATCTGAGGGTTTTACGGTTTGTGTAATTACTGAAATACCCTCAGGAATTTCATAACATTATAAAGATATTAATTTACTCATAAAATGCAAACATGGGATCTGCATAATAATGTAAGCATTTTTTTTGTGCTTTCTTTAGAGAGTTTTTTACATTAACCTCTCAGGCTAATTTGTTCGGTTTTCAGAACAACTCATATAGGTCGCATAGAAATCGTTTTGTTTCCTTTTCGGTCATGGTTAGAAATATGATCTAAACCAAGGTTCTCAACGTGGGGGATAGCGCCCCCTTGTGGGAGTTTAATATTTTCAGGGGGCGGTAGAAGAACCAGAGAAAACTAGGGGGCGTTCAGATGGCATAGTGAGGGCGTGGGAAGGTAAAAAATATGGTCTAAAAAGACAAAAAAACACGTTTATCACGTATAATCACGAATACAAGAAGTAAGGAGGTAGCAACCCGGTACCCCTCTCCCCCCGGTTGTGGTAAATATAATCATGGCAATAGCTGTTTCAGATTCGCGATAGATGGTAAGTAAAAAAAATTAAGGGGCGCTAGAAAAAACTATATTCTCAAAGTGGGCGGTGGGCTAAATAAGGTTGAGAACCTATGATCTAAATGTAAACGGTGTTAGAAATAGAAAACACTTTATATTAAAATCGAAAAGTTAACCGCAAAATAATTAAAATATACATCTTTATGAAACGAATTTCGTACCGCAATTTGAAAAAAAAGTTTTATAACTTTGGGAATTTTTTATTAATTATTTTTACATGAATCGACAAAAAAGTGAGTTAACGATAACGTTTATAATGCATTTTCCTAATAAAATATGTGTATGTTTTTTTATAATCCGTAATTTTAGATAGAAAATACGTAAGGTGAGCCATTTTTTAAACTTTTTTATGTTTGCATTCAAAAATTTTATATTTTAAAAGTTAATGTTTATTTCGAATTCCAATTTTGAAAGCGTCTTTCATCACTTTTCAAAAAATGTGTATAGATTCAGAAATATCCAATTTATTTGGATTTTATTGCAAAGCGGAAATATTTTGACCTTCCGACAAAATAGGCTTGAGGGGTTAATAGTCAACAGTTTAATATACTCCTGGTTGGTGTTTTTCTCGGTTGCAATAAAGGTCTGTCTCGCACTTTTGTGGTCGGCAAACTCCTGGGCTAGACTGTTAGTTGGCAAACCGAAACCTTGCAATCACAGTAGTTCCACAAAGGATTGGGACTAAATTGTAGCTACTTTAGATAGAGAATTCCACACAACCTGAATACAATCTAGTTTTACTTCACTTAGAAACGCCATGTACTTTTTTGTTATTGTTTTGTTATCAAAATCATACCTTTGTAGGGGTATCGATAAATTTTGTGTTTTTACCGTAGGAGATTAAAAACAATATTAAATCATACAATATTAAATATTTAAATAAGTCAATAGCAGTCACATCATTATTTAACAATTAAGAACACATCAATATTTAATATGGGGAAATCAGATTTTAGAGTACCACACAAAATATTGTAATAATTATTATCTCAGTAAATTTATTTAACCTGGTTCTGGGTTCTTGTCCCAGATTGCTACCATTATCTTTTTCTATTTTTCTGTGTCTTATTCCCTTTCATATTTTCGTTTTGGATTATTAGTGTTATCTTCTTCTTCAATGGTAATAAATCAAAGTATGCACTTTCATAATTGAAATTTAGAATCTCTAAATAAATCCGATCAAAGTGGTCTAACCACAATTTAAAACATGGCATTGTAAGCCGAAACAGGTGTCGAAATAAAAAAAAAAAAATAAATAAAAAAAAACTAAAATACTTGCAGAACTTAAAAATAAGATTATTCAATTAATTTTTAAAAAATGGACATCTACGAAATAAACACAAAAAAATTTATAATGTTGGAGTTTAATATCATTATAATAACAGGAAATAGTTTGTCCTTGTTCTTCGCAGGTTTGCACTGGGTAGTGTAATGTTAACTTGCCGAAGAAATATAGCGGATTCGGTAATTTTATTTAAAATTACTTAATCGATAGTCCTGATCTTCTTCAACGCCTATCATTCCATCCAAATCGCAACAGCAGGCAGTCGCTTACTTTTAATCTCCCTCTTTGCAAGATCAACTCCAAACAGAACTCGTTTATCTACAGATCCACACATTCATTTAACTTAAATTATTACCAAATTGACATTTTCAACTCGACTTTACGTGACATAAAACGAAAATTCACCAAGCAACATAACTATAAAGTTCAATCCCTATATATTCCCGTCCTTTGCCTTTTAATCCTAATCCCATATTCCTCCTCCTCCTTTCGTATTTTGTAACTTAAAAATAAATTAGTTAAGAAAACACCCCTACAATGTCACACTTAATCATTCACTATCATCAGTGGAAAGTTCATAATTGGCATAATTAATTATTTTATTATTTTGTAATACTCAGATTTGCTGTCAACTTTCCCTAAAATAAATAAAATAAAAAGTAATATCTTCTTTATACTCGTGTATAACATGGCTAACGATTAAATTTTCCCATAGAAAGTTATTATTATGGAATATAATAATTACCCCCATGAATCAAAAGTGTATTGCTTGAAAGCCTAATCTAAAGTTTATCTCTATATTTCCCATGACAACGCTCATATAAATTAGCCTTAAATCTCTATAAATGATTTAGTTATTCTATTATAGCGGAGCTTTCGACCGGGCAACACGCACTTCCGCTCCACTGTAATTACGGATACTCGGTTACACGCTTCCTGCTTGGAGGTGCTCTGCGGAATTCAATATCCGGTGCAGCTACCCTGCGGATCCTTCCCGCGCAGCCTCGGACTGAACAATCCCAACACCGTCGGGGTATTTGCACTATTGTTAATTGGAATTCGCTCTGCTCCTCGGAGCTTTGAAACTAAAGGGTACTTTGGGGTCTTTGGCGAATTTTAAATTCCCGAAAATATTTTTTGCGACTTTTGTTTTTTTTTGCCGTAGCATTTCTCTGGAATTCTTTGACCCTCTCCCGAAAGCAATATAATATGAAAAATTTTGTGATAGTTCAGAATACCATTCGTAATATTTGAAATTTTCGTGAATTAAGTCATTTTCAGTGAAACAATATGAAAAATATATGAGAACAAATTTGTTCCACCTCATATAGGTTTCATACTCTCTTACTGTCATGATGAGAAATACGATCTAAACGGTGTTAGAAAAAAAAACTCAACGCTGTATATAAAAAAAGTGCACCTCTATGAAACCAAAGTTTCCGACAGCAATTTGAGAAAAATGTATAAAATTTGAAATTTTTTTATTGAGTAGTTTTTTGCGAAATGACAAAAACATGAGGTGATATTAACTTTTATAATACATTAGCGGCTAATGTATTATGTCTAATGATGAGCCTATTTAAATATTTATGTTTTTTCTTTTTTTGTTATCAGTGAAGATAGAAAAAAAATTATGTTATTTCATAACCTTTAAAAACAGTTTTTAGTTTTCGGATATGTTCAGAAACATTCTATTTATTTGGATTTTATTGCAAAGCGGAAATATTTTGACCTTCTAAAAAATACGCCCGATTTATAAGTTAAAAAGACGCACCCAAGATGAAAGGTTATTGCCGCAACCTGTATTTGAATCCTGAATCTTCCATCGTGGCGTCTGAGTGTATTCAACCCATGTGTTTTCCGTTTATTATTTACCTTTTCGTGTGAAAACATCAATCTTATTCCGTGCATATCTGTAATCCAATTTCATTTTCATCCAAAACCGTGATATGAACTTCGGAAGTTCATTCGTACTCAGATGCACTCCGGTAAATATGATTTACTCACACGATGTAAATCCAATTTTCTGCTATGACCAAGCTGTGCATCATCTCAGCTCCGCGTTTATGAAAAGCTTCTCAAAATGTAAATGGAAAATTCCATGTTAATCGTAGTTTATACTTCCACTGCAGCGAATCCTTTTTTCCCGTCCTTGTCAAAGATAGGAGTCAGAATAAATGAGACATTAAACGCATATCTTCAAAGGTTCAATTCCTCAAAATAGCCCCGAGGCAACTTGGAAAAAATCTCATACGATCTCTTTGAATTTGTTAAGCTCAAACCTTTGCTTTGGAACTTTTGGCTGGATGGTTTGGCTTTGAAAGCGGCTTTATGTCTCAAAGAGTAAATAGATGTGTGCTTGTACGGTAGATAGTTGGCCTTTGTACGTTGTGAAGTAGTTTGAGCATATTGCGCGCCGTCTGAAGGACACCGCTCGTCCTTCAACGGAGTCGAGAGAACCATTTATAATATCATAGGATATAAGACCTTCTGCCAGATTTTAAGTGCTTTAAATTTTTCTTTTTCTCCTTACTTACACGAGGATTTTCATATAAAACGAATTACGAAATAATATTAATAACTTTCCGTTCATTTCAAGTTATGAAAAAGACCACTTTTTTATTATCATTTCCTTCATTCGAATGCACGGTAACATATTATGTATTCAATATTATTATGGTCGAAAAATGTTTGTCCCTCTATAGCTTGATCGGTATTAAAAATAACCGCATATGTATATATGTTACAGTTTAAACCTGTTCTTAGTTACAACGCGTTTTCTCTAGCATAAACTAGTTTTCACTAAGTGCCTTTGTTACAACTAGAATTAATTGCTAAATATCAGTGAAAATTAGTTCTAGCTAGACAAAACGCGTTTTCTCTAAATGATTCAGTTAAAACTGTTTCAACCGATGTCAACGTTCATCGTGCTTTATTCTGATTGGTCGAGTGACATCAGGTTAGGTTAGGTTAGGTTATTAATTAACAGTTATTAAATATTTTAGTAAACAGTATCTGTATTTTCAATCCGAATTTCAGTTTTAACAAAGGCAATTAGTTGAAACTAGTTTTAACTAGAGAAAACGCGTTATAACTAAAAACCATTTTTTACTGTAAAATATATACATTCATGCACAAATCAAGCTTTACACTATGGTATTTGCTTTTAAAAAGATACATAAACCAACATTCTCATTAGAATGGTTTCAGTTTCATCAAAAATCCTTCTGTTACCTGGAAAGCTTTTATCAAACTGACAACAAGACGCACCGCGACTTTTAACAACCCTCCAAACAAATTAAAGTGCGACACTTTTGAATGTGTCGTTTTTAATTGCCCCCATATGTCACACTGTAATCTCAAGCACTAATCCACTGCACATTCCGCCCTCGGTCGTCTAATTCCTGTTTCAGAAAACTTAAGGAAGCGTGCGGAAATAGAGGCAATTCTGAAAAAGGTTAGCTTGATTAAGAGTGGTCTTGGTCTTGGTGCATAATAATGCATGCTTTTTAAAAGGCTTGCTGACTCGCGGGTATCTGGATTTTAATTCTTGGTGTGGCTAGTTTTTGCCAATGGGCAAGTCTTAAATGTGTCAAAGTGTGGAAACGTCTCGCGCTGAGTCGTTTCATCCCCCTTTCCCCGGCCAATTAGAAGCGACATAATTAGCGCCACGCTGCCCTCAAGACAAAGGTAAAACCTCAAAGAATTTAATTATGCTGAATTAATTTTGGTCCGTCTTGCACCGCGACACCCTTCAGCTTTCCTCCACCTTGGCAGTTAAAAACGTTCTAATTAATTAATTTACCTAATTTAGTTCATTCCAAAATTGGGGAAGTTTTAAAAAAACCCAAGTTTTCATCTGTCGTTAAACTCTTCGGCCTTCTAAAGAATCAATTAGTTCCACAGCCAGCGAATCATAAATACTAAGATTTATTTATGCTGCCTACAAATTTAGGAAAATTATTGGAATTCCAATAAAAAAAATTGCCATTATGATTTCGCGAGTTTTTCAGTGCTTTATAGTCTCAAACCTGACTACGTGGTTCCGCGACATTTTAACCTGCGACAAAATATCTTACGGACAAAACATCCCCTAACAAAATATCTAACCTAAATAATACAGACATCCTGTAAAGACAATAAATTATTGTTCACAAGTAGTAAAATGGGACAAAAATAATACAGACATCCTGTAAAGTTAGGTTAGGTTAGATTAGGTTTTAGTAGATATTTTGTTAAGGGATGCTTTGTCCGTAGGATATTTTGTATGGGATATTTTGTCGCGGGCTGAAAACACGCAGTACCACATTGGTTATATTTCGAAACAAGTTTACCAATTTTCAACAATCATTACATACTAGTTAGTACCATATGTTTACACTAGAATTCACTCAAAGTAACTATCCTCCATTGATCACCATGAAACAAGCAGCCGCCTAGTATGTTTTAATGTATCTAATCTACATAAATGTCTAATATATGTAACATGTATTTTATAAATAAAATAAAATAAGTTTTTAAAAATAATATTAGGTTTGTTAACTTTTTCTCTTGGGTTAGAAAATATCACTATTTTTCTCAAATCAAATTACGATGTTCTGGCTTCAGTCTTATAAATTTAATTACGCACCCTCTATTTTTTGTTTCGCGGAAAAACACCCCCTCTCAAATATCACTTTCCGATCATACAATCAAGAGATATTGGATTATATCATCGCGTGTCCAATATCCTGTCACTCTCTGTCAATCACTGTCCATTCTTTTTAGGAATCGCGTAGGGCTCGGCCCAATTTAACCGTGTACCCAGTACCCCCCCCCCCCCCTCCAGTATGAGTAATCCATCGAATGTGTGATGTATTTATTGTTTATTGCATATAAAACAAAGAACTATTGTTGACTGAACTAAAGATAGAATATTAAAAAAATAAAGTAAAGTTTTCTGAATATCGTTTTATTCGTCGATTGTCATATTAAAATATTTTTTTTAAATTGCTTAGTAATAATATTGCTCTTAAATTTATTTATTCGAAATTTTTTTATATTTTTTTTATTATTTAATGTTTTTTCTTCTTTTTATAAAGAAAGGTTCTAGTGAGACATCATAACTAACCAATCAAGCCTCGGGAATATTTTGTCGTAAGTCAAAATATTTCCGCTTTGCAATAAAATCCAAATAAATGGATTATTTCTGAACGCATCCGAAATCGAAAAAAAATTTTGAAATACATACTAATTAGATGCTATCAAATTTTATAATTTTTAATAAACATACAGTATTTGGAATATAAAAATATTGAATGCAAACATAAAAAAGTTTTTAAACTGGCTTACCTTACGTTTTTCCTAACTATCATTACTGATAACGAAAAAAAATAAAAAACTTACATATTTAATTATACAAATGTATTATAAACGTTATCGTCAACACAATTAATAAAAAATCTAAGTTTAATAATTGTTTTGCGGTCGGAAATTTTTCACAAAAACGGCTCTCTACAAATTATCCAAATATTATTATTACCTTTTAAATATTTTGTGGTTTACTTTTTGATTTTAATGTAAAGCGTGGTGTTTTTCTTTTCTAACACCGTTTAGATAATATTTCTAACCATAATAGTAAGGGAGACAAAACTATTTCTATCGGACCTATACTAGTTGTTTCGAAATGCGAACATATATACTGAGGGTTTAAAACCCTAAACGTTGCTCAAAATGGTTTTGTCTATGCTTGGTGGCGAGATGTAAATAGCCACATTTCTTTTCAAGTTACAATCGTTCTACTCCTTTCTTCCCATTAACATCTTAAGTCATGACATTATCTGAATTGGCGATGATATTCAATAATAATAATAATAAATTTATTTCAGATAAAAATTAAACATGTGTGGAAACTTTGACTAGCCAACTAGGAATGGATCCTGTTTTAGGCCAGTCAAATTGACAAATTTAGTTCATATCATAAATTTTATCTTACATTGTTTAAGTATATAACATATTATTTAAAGAAGGAAAAAGTGTTACAATTGAATTCCTCATATAAGCTTTAGATAAATACACAATTTTGTACTTACGAGAATTATCATATAAGCTTTAGACAAATACACAATTTTGTACTTATGAGAAAAAGAATACCTAAGTGAAGAGAAAAAATGAAGAATGCTTATGTTAAATGTGAATGTTTTGGAAAATGGGAAGCGTAGTGATATAAGTTTATAATCTAGATGGGGGATTAAAAAATAATCGATCGCATAAATTAATAAAGAATAGACAGTTATGTTCTGGAGTGATAAAAGTATGTGTTTTTGTATTGTATGGACTCTAACAAATTATGTATGAGTGTGTGTGTTTTTTTTATTTTTTCTATTTTTTTTTAATCGTCGACTATCTATTGGTCAACATATTATCTTCGCTTTTGACCCATTCATTCCACTGGTTCCGGCATTTGCAACTCTTCTTCGTCACATTTAAATCCAGTATTTTTGCTTTCGCAATTTCCACAAAATTTAACATTCAGTTTGACAAATATTTTCGTAAATACACTATAAGCTTCTCAGAACTTCGTAAGCCTGAAAGCATTGTGATCGCATACGCGATTAAATTAGAAGTCCAACAGGAATTTCAAATATAATACGGTGAAATGCTTTTACTGTACGGCTTTTCAGCAAACACCGAACAATGGCAGTCTAGATACAAAAATCCAATTATTTCAGTATTAAACAGGGAGGGGTGTGAACTGCATTTATTGAGGAGAAAGTGTGGAATGCACTCGCGATGCATCCAGCGTCTGGTGCGAGTTACCTTACGTTCCATAGTGTGGTCTGGAAGAATTCCTCTGTTATTACAAAACGTGAGATATTTCAAACACATTCGTAAATCGTGCAATGGATTTTCTTTCTAAATTTCTTTTAATTCTTTCAAAGGAATTTTTGTGTAAATTTTTCATAAATCTTAATGTCAAGTTGTTATTTTACACGTATAAGATAAATGTTTCTTTATTGTTTTTTTAAATTGACAACAAAAAAAACTATCACGCTGTAGTAACAGATTCAATATATTTACAATGCTACGCACTTTTTTAACATTATTTACAAGAGCCCTGAAAAAAAAATACCCTCAGGGCCTTTGGTGATGCTGTGTGGAGGTTCTTTTAAGGAAAGGAAGAAGAGGAAGTTCTGAGGAGTGGGTAAAAATCTCGGTATGTCCAGGAGTGACGGAAGTATGAATCCATTACAGTGCAAGGCGATAGGTCGAGAGAGTTGGCTGGAGAGGTCTAAAGGTCTCTCTCAACTAGTCTCTGACGATCCAGCCCGCCACGTAGTGAGTGAGCAAACGCATCCGCCCCCAAGCTAGACAAACTCTGCTAAGTCACCAAACGTAGCGAACCACTCGGGGTGACCTATGGCAAAGGAGTTAAATTAAATGGTTCCCGGGGCGGCACTACTCATACCCGCCCCAAAACTTTGTCATTCATTCTTTGCTTCATCCACATGTATTCACACTTCTCTTTGATATTCCAACTCCTTACATCACTTTACTCTGGTTAGTTATTTGATAATTTTTACCATGCCATGTCTAAATAGTCGTTCCCATGTTTTTTACCATTCATAATTTTTTCGATTAATACGATTTTCTGTTCAAAAATATTGGTCATGTATTTAAAAATATTTCACGAGTACCTGCATACATTTGCACCTTGCACAGTAAGCACAATGAACACTTAATAACGGTATATGAGGAACACAAATTCACAAACTCCTATCCGCTGTTACTAGTAAGTACTTGAACGATGTAATTATCTACGTGGAAGTTACACTTTGCACATATTGACCATGTCAGTTGAAATTCCGTGGTGCATAGTCAAACGTTTCAATCAGGATGCAAGGCAACACGTTCCTAAATGTTTAAAGCAGAACGCGTGCTGGAACACCCGGCGTACCGCACGGTTGAACAGCGGGCGCCGGGATGCCGAGGATCCGTTCCGCGCTCCGTACGCGACGCCCGGTTTGGTTCCCCGGGTAGCGCCGGTAACGAGCGGTCGTTAGCGGGGTCTGTAACGGCTGACCGTTGCGTTGATTAAAATCAATTCGCGCGTTAACTGCAACCAATACGTCAGTCGGCTGGCTATTGTAGATGTGGTCGATTTCAAGTACCTACCACTGAATCCGGTTGAGTTGAGCGCAATAATTTGACCAAAACGTTAAGAATGATAGCATTCTGTGGCAATTCAGGTACAAAAGTAATATATATACATACATTTTTTAATTGTCAATTTATGTTTGTTTGTTTTTTTGCAAAACCACGTCGTAGTAAACTTTTAAATTTATTAACCTCTCAGGCTAATTTGTTCGCTTTTGGAACAACTCACATAGGTCTCATATGTCTCCCTTTCTAGCATAGTGAAAAATATTGTATAACGCTGTTAGAAAAAAAAAACACTACGTTTTATATTCAAATCAAAAAGTTAACCAGAAAACACGTTAAATGTACATCTTTATGTAATAAAAGTTTCGGAATGTAATTTGAAAAAAAATTATGAAACATTTAAAGATTTTTTTATTAATTATTTTCAGTGAGGTGATAATAACGTTTATGTATAAATTTTTTTGGAATTTTAATTAGAATAAACAAATTTTAAAACTTTTTATATTTGCTTGCAGTATTTTTATACTTTAAAAATGATATGTTTATTTTGTGTTATAAAATTTGAAAGCGTACTTTGTCACCTTTCAAAAACTGTTCTTAATTTTCGGTTACTTTCAGAAATACTCCATTTATTTAGATTTCATTGAAAAGAGGAAATATTTTGATCCTCTGACAAAATATTGTCGAGGCCTGAGGTGTTTGAACCTTTAGGTTTATTAATTTGGTCCCTTAAATTGTTTGTAATAGATTTATTTATTCCACTTTGAACACAATTTGCGAAACTTTAACCTTGTTTATCAGAATGTTGTTTTAGGCTTGAGGTATAAACAAAGTTTGTTTCCTCGTCGAGTTGGTACATGTTAAAAGTTTAACCTTTAATTAAAAGTTTTCAGAGAATTTTTACCACACCATTAGAATTTTAATGTTCGTTATATGTTATTTCCTTGTTTTCCCTTATGTATGTATCTATATGCAGCATCCTTCTACTCAAATTTATTACAATATACTTACACTAACGCGATTTTATGCTTCAAGTACCGTAATACATCTCTATCAATACAACACCCATCAAAGCAATATTTAACCAAGCGTAATAAAACGCGTTGACAGACATATCATATTGCAAATATTTAATTCAGTTAAAATGAACGAAATTTCATATTCGCACAAGTACCAAATGAATTCAAATACCATTCGATTATATTTTCGGATAACATTTCCAGGTATCTCGAATTCTGTTGAAACTTTAAACCGCCCGAATTTTAATAATCAATGAACCGTTGAAATGCACACCCTCTTTGCGAGATACTCCCCTATCTGACTTAAACTAAAAACAATGAGGGAGGATTTAAACAAGGAGGGGCCAAAAAAACCGGATACTCGAAAATGCAAAGACGCTGAAGAATTGACAGAGCGTTATATTTCCGATATCCTGTCTTTCGGCCGAATTTCCGGCAAATAGAATCGGAGAAATTAGTGAAGTGGGATGTCGGTACCTAGAAGCGAAGTGAAGTTGAAGTTGAAGCCGTGCCGTGTTATTTGTTTAGCTTTGTTATAGAAATCAAATGTTTGGCGAGGAAAATGGAAGGTAGTATGGAAGTCGAAAATTCCACTTCGGCAATTTTAATTACGGCGGTGATTGTTCCGTCAACACTCTTCGTTTGATCAATTTGTAGATCTTGTCGAAATGTTAATTATGTCAAAAGTTTCATCTCAATTTTCGATTAATGATTTATTTCTCATCGAATTTTCACTCTCATTGCGGGAGCGATGGATGAAAAATTAATTAAAAATATAATATACCTACTACCTCGATGAATCATTATTACTAAATATTAACAAAATTTTTTTTTATATTAGCTCCACACGGGAGGCCCTGAGGAAAACTATTTCCCTCGGGGCCTATGTCATCTTTGGAGATGTTGTCTGGAGTGCCTTCTTAAGGAAAGGGGGGAGAAGAAGTTCTGGGAAGGAGAAAAGTATGCGGAATCTGGGGTCAATGTATCCAGGAATGACGGACGTATCAATCCATCGTTTCCACTGCAGTACAGGCAGTGTCGATAGAGTCCAGCTGCGGGGGTAAAACGGTCTCCCTCAAACAGTCTCTACCGATCCGCCCCCCCCCCCCCCCCCAGCAATAGGGGTCAAACGCACATGCCACCTATACCTAGACAAACCTGCTAAGTCAGCAAACGTAGCGAACCACCTGGGGTGACCTATGGCAGGGGTGTTGGTTCTCAAATAAATTTTTCTCAAGACGGCGGTAGTCATACTCTCCTCCCAAATTGACATATACATGTCGATATCTCGGAAAAATCTAAATTTGAGTTGAGTATACAGTTATATGTAAAAGTGTATCCTCTAAACTGGTATAATACTCAGATTACTCATAAACACAACGAAATCAATTATAATGTAGAAAAACTTGTAGTTAATTAAACAAAATTTTGATGATTTCTGGGTCACTAGAAGGATATTTCATAATGCTGTACTAATGTACATACCGGCTCCGTTATGCCTCCAGTTGTTAGTTTATAGCATTTTATTTAATACACGTGTTAATAATATTTCATTTCTAATGAACAATTGGAATAATACTTTCCTCATTATCCCAATACTTAGTATTTGGAGAGGTCTGACCAATTAACCGCACCATCATACATGCAACAATATCACGCTTAGTATGAATAAATAATTAAAGATAGTAGTAGATAGTTAATAACGGTATAATGACAAAGTTATGGCGGCCTTTATGTCTTACTTAGTCTCGGAAAGTAAGCCCTAAATAATTGGAAACTTGAGTAATATCTCATGTAACCATATAACAGCCAGTCTCTAGGTTCATTATTCTCCCCCAGCCATTAGTACCGCCGCGATTGTTTCTTGAATCCAAGTTATCGTATTTTAATAAGTCAATTCATCACACCTCCCCGCGCTGGGCGTATCATTCATTCTACTACTTTAAGAGCTAGAGGATGTATAACATCGATGAAATTGCCTCTACGATAACAAAACCCTTTTCCTCCGGTCATATTGCGAAAGAGCTCATGACTCCTTTTTATACACAATAAATATTACTCATACGATGAAATTGATCTAACTATGGATGTTAATGGATGCCATCCATAGAATAGGCGTGGGATGGATTAAATTCAGATCCGTAACAGGAAATTGTGTGACTCCAAAATGCCTATAAAACTTAAAGGAAAGATATACCAGACTATTGTTAGAACCGCAAAAATGTATGGCTCCGAATGCTGGACTATGTACAACTCCTACTCTAGGAAACTCAAAACAGCAGAAATGCGAATGCGTAGATGGTCGGCAAGAGTATCACTAAAAGATAAGATTAAAAGTTCACGCATTCGTGGTAGCGTGGGTGTCACAGACATAAACAGTAAGCTGGAGAAATGATAGTTGAGATGGTATGGGCACATAAGACGGAGACCATCAGACCACTCAGTGAAGCATGGATATGGAGCTTCATCGGCAGTCATCCAGAGGAAGACCAAAGAACTCCTGGATGACTCAATGCTCCAAAATACTTCAGAGAAACGGCCTGGATGAAGGCGATACTCAGAACCGAAGAAGCTACAACCTGAGAACGAGGAGAGCCGACCCCAACAGCCTACCTAGGCAATGAGTTAGGACAGCGAAAGGAAGAAGAAGATGAAATTGATCTAACTCTAAACCTTTCTTCTTCATAAGATCGTAGAAACTAATTTGATCTCACGTGGCTCTTCAAAATTATTAATTGTACACTAATTCACCTATTTTACTACAACTCATCACTTTGAATATCCCCTCTTGACGATTCAGAAACAATGAACTTGTCTTCCTTATTCAACACAACTAATTATGGACACAATTTACCATTTTCCAGAATGTGTAGCCTGGTCAACTTAGCCAAGAATTTCATTTTCTTTTTGTTCGTAAGTTTAAACAATTGTGGTCGTTCACTCAAGCAAGTGAAGAAATATTATAGTTGTTACGACATCTAGTGAGGTCTTGACTTGTTACTTCTGATTTTTTGTGTTTATTTCTGATTTTTGTCTCCGCCTTTCCTTAAACCTTTATTTATAATTTACGCTCTTCTTCTATTTCATGGTAGGTACTAGTTTTGTAAATTGAACATAAGTCCGTTAATATCGAATAAATTGTTAACAGCGCTGACGATAAATCAATATCCGTAAATTCGTACACCTTACTATCTCTTCTCCTCGAGTTAAGTACACACCTCTCACTCCAGCACTTATTATTTTATTAAATTTAAAAGATTGACAAAGTTTTACGGGTTTCGAATTACCTGATAATACCTATTTTAATTCCTCTTACTACATCTAATTCATTTACTATGAGTACGGGCGAAATGTTTTGCTTGTGTGATGATAGAGGACATCGCTAGCAAAGGATTGGGTAGGAACCTGACAGTTAAAACCGGTCAAAAATGGTGTATAGGTTACTTAGATTTTGAATTTGTAGTTAAACTTTGTCCTGATGAGAAAGAATTTTTCAAATACTGGTTGACCGTTCAAAGAAACGCATTTATTAAAACAAAGTATTTAATGCAATTATTTAATTCCATCCAATTATGGAAAATTTACCAGTGATAATATGTAGTGTCCTCTGTACTTATTTAATCACTTGGCATATCATAAACAGTAATGGTGCTCCGAACAATTCTCCCCAAGATTAGTTCAAGTTTAATAGTTCACCTTATGACGTCGGGAATAATTACTTGCCCCCCTCTTATGCGAGACGTACGGAGACTCAAAACACCCCGCCCCACCCCGTCCTACCTCCGCCCCCGCCCACGCCCAACTTAAGGGAAAGGGAATACACGAAATACACAAAGGCTGACTAATGAGCAATATTTGTGTACGCCGCTCCCGCTCAGAGCCTTGCCAAACTTCTACAAATATCTGATTTTTTTTGCCTTTTCTGTTGAGGGTTGTTTGACTTTGTCTTTAAATGTGACTTTTATGTTTTTTTACATTGTTGCTTATAGTGTTTTTTCAATGAAAATCTTTGGGTACTTTGCAGGCGGTCGTAATGAGAACTTTCCTTATTGGTTTGAAAATATTGTAAAAAAAGAGTATTAAACTACTGTTTAATTTAGCAGGCTGGCTTTTAACTTCTGGCTGGAAAATTACAGTTTATGATACCAACGGTGTTGAAAAAATTCAGTAAAAAAAAATAAACACTTTACTCCTTTTTTATTTAAAACAGCAATCGGACAATTGTTTTAGTCGGGCTGAAGTTACGGCTAAGTTCCTAACCCGTTCCATGCATGTGGCGAGCCGTGGCACAAGTTTATTTATGCCCTCCTCGAATAATTCTCCTGCCAGCTCCTTCCCTTACTTCAGGACCGCTTTCTGCACCTATCAGTAGCCGTTTTACCATAAATACTGCTTGTGATTCAGAAGGGTTCAATTTCACAAATATTCTGTGTCATGGAGTTGTGTTCTTTTGGCTATAAATACGCGTACCCATTCGAACAGTTTACTGATCATTTTTATATTTCATATGAAATAAAACCGGCAGAGTCCGTAAAGTAAGCATCCCGCGATGTGGCAGCGACAATTTGGGGACTTTGGCGGAATCAATCGGAGCTCATTCCCGCCGCTTAAGACGCTCGTAACTCCGCATCACGGAATCACTTTCGCGTTATTGGATGTTCATCCGGCGAGCTCGTACGAGGAACTCCTTCGTACACTCTTCCCAAAAATCAATTTGTATTCATGTATTGAAATCGATTCACATAATTCTGCCACGGCTGCGCCAGTTTACAAACGATGCAAGAGTCAGACAAGCCGTAACAGTAAATAAACACACGTGGATCTTTAAGTCAATCTCGAAAATTGCTGCGGAAGAATTGGAAATTGTAAACCACACACCGTAGCATACATGCAGTGGAAGGAAGATTGGAACTGCTCAAATCTGGCGCTGCGCTGTTTTGACTTCACTGTTGTTGTCATTCATATCTTTTTCCCAGATACTCTGAAAGAGCCTGCCTAAATTTAATTCATATAAAAGTTCGCGCTGCAGTATTTGGCCAAATAAAACCGGCAAAAAATTAAGTGCTTTCATAATAAATGGTTTACTGTTTTTTTTATGAATAAAAACTATATACCTACTGCTTGCAACCAATAGAACAAATGCATTTCTAATTTTGAAAATGTTGAGTGTTGTGAGACGTGAAGAATGATGAAGATTTAAAACATCCAGAGTAATAAGATTTAATCAATCATTTAATTAAAGGAACTTTTCAATTCTAAATTTGTTTATGATTTCACGCCAAGACATGCATTGCAACGAAATCTCTAACACACGTGTTAATAAAAACTCATCAATCTAATGTGTTTTTATTTGTGCTGTCCGGATTTTGACCCCATAGGTTCTGGGCCCAAAGCCAAAGATTATATCGCTCTGTGTCAGAAACCATCGTATGTAAACTCTTAATACAATCTGAGCATCCCTTTAAGCCATTAGAATATTTCAGTTTGACTTTTTCCCTATCTTTTTCAACACATTTTCTAGTCTCGTCTGGTGTTCTAACACATTTTCTAGCTTTCGCAGTTTCCACTACATTTAATTTAATTTATCTTTCCTTCTTCCTTACCTCCTCGAATCATGGCGAAAAGTATCATCAGCAATATCAGCATCATTAAACCCAAGACAGTGAAAGTTTAAAAAACAGTATAAGTGCAAGCTTAATCGCTTAATTTGTTTCTTTTCTTCGTCCGATTAGCGCAGAGGAAGCAATCAAGTTAAGCTCGGACAACAAAGAATTCACTCCATCCCGAAAACGAGTGGCTCGGCTAACAAGTTAAAAGATGAAGTGGCGTGTTTTTACTTTGTGCGGTCGTAATGTATTTTCTTTGTGTTAAATTATCGCATTGTGATGGACCCCTTAGGCCCTTAGTTGCCCGCTTGCTCGGGGGTGGCTACTGGCTGCCACCTGATTCGGAACGTGCAAATTCCTTTGTTATTTTTCCGACTCTCCCGAGAAACGTATTCCCAAATAAATAAATAAAATTGGACCAATGAATATTCGGGTAGCTCAATGAGACAATTTAATCGATGAGTAATTTAAATAAGCTCTTGTGAAAATTCCCTTGTAGTATTTTCGATTCATTTATTGAACGCCCGTAGGGCTTTTATAATCGCAACACTTGTCTAAAATAATAAGGTAAAAATAATAGGAGTAGGTATTGGTTAGTTGAACATTACAAAAATAGTAGTAGGAACTTAAAATTAAAGAAATACATGTAATATCGGGGATACTTGTAACTCTGATGCGGGACGTAGAGGTTTTGAATAGCTGTTGGTAGTTCGAGGAAAACGATAAGAATTTCATTGAAGTTTTCCGCAGTACGGAAAATTATATTTTTTTTGTTGTTGTTTTTCTAGACGTGGAGAACGTTGGAACGAACCCGTATGCCTAAAGCCAAAGAAGCTTCGAAGATATTATATTATTTACTTTATCTCTTGTTGTTATTCTAATATATAAACAGTACTATAGTTACTTGAATAGTTATCTACAACAAAAAGGCATAAGTTAATGTCAATAATCCTTCGCTTCGTCTTCAATACCTCCATTAAGTATCTCAATAAAACAGGCATTGATCTTAATAGCCTTCCCACCGTAAGTCATGCGTCTTCAACCCTTCTGTCATGTTCCTACCACGGGGGATCTTCTACTCCACCCATAAGCTCAATATATTCCAGCACAAAGATAAAGATGTATGGGTGCTTAAAATTGCCTTGCTTATTTCACATGTATGTATCTAACTATTTCTCTAACTATTTCATTTGTAAATTATATTCAAATACTTGCATACAAGTTACAAAAGTAGGTTTTGCAACGGTCTTTTTAAAGATTTTTAATAAAATGAAATTCATTCTCTTCCATAATATCTAGCTGCATATCATGCCACACAGTAAGTGAATTGTATATCCCAAACCAATTACACCTTTAAGCTGTTCAAGGGTTGCAAGTCTTTGAGCATATTTGATCCATGGGAACTGCGAAGATTTTCTTCACCTGTGCGGCAATTTCACGTGTATTTTATTTCCTAATTTTACGCTTATGACTCTAAAATAAAACGCGGTAATCCTCGCCTTCTCCTTGGGGTGGATTTGTCAATCAGCAGTAAGCCTGCGTGGATTTCAGTGCATTTTGTTTGCAGATTCAGATAAAT
Organism: Limnephilus lunatus; assembly: GCA_917563855.2. Classification (NCBI taxonomy): domain Eukaryota; kingdom Metazoa; phylum Arthropoda; class Insecta; order Trichoptera; family Limnephilidae; genus Limnephilus; species Limnephilus lunatus. The sequence continues at coordinate 66,500,588 of OU830598.1, read as the reverse complement.
CCCATGGGATGGGGTGGACTGCCGATCCTAAGCCCTTATGGATAGAGATTCACAACCCCGTTTCTAAATTCTCTAGGTGTTTTTTGACAGCGATACGGAGTTTTTCTAGGGTTCATTTATAAAAAGTATTATTCCTCATGTCTTTATAACTGAAAATACAAATAGACATGTACATGTTTTTTCCTCATGCTTCTAGGCCATATAAAGTGTCTTATATGTATATATATAAAAATCTAAAAAAATTTGTATGTCCTCTATGCTAAACCAATTGCTAAACCATTCATCCAATTGCGATGAAACTTTGGGGATTTGATGTGTGCATGCCCGCGATGGTTTCTGTATACAAAAGTGAGCTCTGGCATCATGAAATTACGAAAAAATAATTAATTAAATAAAAATTAAAAAATTAATCGCAGAAATGTACGTATGCGCATAGCTTCCGAACGACTGCACCGAATTGGATAATTCTTTTTTTGTGTTCGTTATTGTCAGAACAAGGTTTGTATAGAACTACTGGTGAGCTCTGGCATTATGAAATTTGTATAAAAAAATTGCAATAGGTGGCACGCGAGCTGCTTGAAGACTGAATGTACCGGAATTGAATGTATGGAATGCGGGAGGGGGGAGGGGAACTCGGGTAGGGGGTTCGAGGGAGGGAGGGGGAGGAGAACTAGGGATCTGGGAAGGTAACCTGGGAGGGTAACCTGGGAGGGGGAGGGGAACTCGGTTCGGGGGAAGGGGGGGGGAGTGAAGTGGGGAGAGGGAAGTTTGAGGAGGCGGAGTGGGAACGCGGGAGAGAAAGGGGAACGGGGCGAATGAGAAAGGACACGCACGGAGAAACAATTTCTTTATTAAACAGCATAGCAACGCGTGTCGGGTACCAGCTAGTGAAAAATAAAAGTGTTTTAAATGGTAGATAGGAACTTATTTACCTACATCCCGTGGGCACATTTCCTTGAGCAATGTAATAAAACCTCAATATTTCATTTATATGTCTAATTCAATTGATTTAAATCTAATATATAATTTATTCAGTTATATTCATTCGATTGAGTGGACAGTTCTGCTAACAAGAGGCTTCAATATTCCTTACAGTCGTTTTAAATCAGGTTTCAGTCCCCTTAAAATGGTTTGGAACCCCTCCCCAGTGGCGCAGCCCCTTGGGACAGTTTTGGGGCGGTTTTGTCAGATTGGGGCCCGATGGATGGCGCCCCAGTCCGTGGCGGGCCTCGTTCGTAATTCTTTCCCTTTATCTAAATGCGTTCGGCCAGAATGGGAAAAGATTCACAGATTTCAAAAAAGAGAACTCTTTTTCAATATCGCGCTCATCTCGTGTTAGGTTTTGGGTAATAATTTTTTTGGTGGACGTTACTGATAACAAAATGCGAAAAATTTACCATGAAGAGAGAATTTACAATGTCTAATGACTGAAGATACTGTTATCCGTTATGTTATATAACTACAAATTATTTGAATTCCTAAGCACGTGTTTTCGCTTTATTTTTTATTTATTTATATTGGCTCCACACAGGAGGTCCTGCGGTAAAAAAATCCAAAAATTCCAGAGCCTATGACATCTTTTGGGATGCTATGTAGATGGTATTTTTAGGGAAAGAAAGGAGAGGACGTTATGGTAAGGAAAAAGGTTTGAGGGCTTGGTAAGAATCTGGGGGTTGATGTGTCTAGGAGTGACGGACGAATGAATCCATCCCTCCCACTGAGGTAAAGGCAATGGGTCGAGAGAGACCGGCTGGAGAGGTTAGGTGACCCTCAACCGATCTCTCCAGATCCGGCCTGCAACAAACGCATTGGCAGCATGGCCGCCAAGACCTAGACCTCTTCCCCATGAACCCGGGCACTAAGTCACCAAACGCAGCAAACCACTTGTGGTGACCTATGGCAGGGGTATTGGTTGTTGTTGTTTTTTTTTTCATTTATTTTTTCCCATTATACCTTAATTTTTTACATGATTTCTAAATATATATAACATAACATAAGATTCAATTACCTAATGCAAAAGTTATAAAAAAGTTTAAAAAAATATATTAGACAAAAGTAGATAATGGAAACTCACTAAGTAATAGTGCGTGGGTAATATAAACTAAAGTCCTAAAATACATCAATAGTACAAGTAAAAAATAATAATTTTATAGTGAATGTTTATAAATGTAGGTATCTTTGAAAAGTTCCCGGGGAGGCGGTACCCATACCCACCTCCCATATTAATATAAATCATAAATTTTAAAACATGTTCCTCATATGTACATTAGCATACAGTGATCTGCGTAAAAAAATGATTCGTAGCTTAGAGATTATCCAATTTAATCTGTATCTCGTTAATGGGATCTTTTGGTCATAACGTTAACCCAAGTTTTACATAAAACCCTTATTTGGATATATTTTATTTTTATCAGTGTACCTGTAAGGGCCCTTCGTAAGCCTTATCAGTGAAATCCCTTTTGCAAATGTTTTCCCAACACTTCAATAAGACTAACGACAAGCAGTCGCTTGGGGTAAGCTATCTCCGAACTTCCCCTAACAGGGTAAATATTTGGGTAAAAATTGCATCTTTAAGTAACAGGGTGCAGAAAATTACTACAACATTCCTGCAGTCACCCATATAGAACGCTAATAACAACACACGCTTAATTATATTCATAGTACAACAGCATTATTAGGATGTTTTTTTTTATCTGGCCGAACGCACTTTTATCTCAGCGTTGTATAAATTTATCGATTATATCATTTGGGATTTAACCATAGCTCTTATGGAAAATTTTAATAAAGTCACTTGATAAATTAATTTTATTGATAAAAGTATATCCCAAAGATTTATTATTTACTTGAAAATAACGTACAATGAAGGTAAACCAAATAATAACACCAACATACTGAAAAAAAGACTCCTTCGATCATCTCTCATCCCAGAAGATAGGTGAGAGCTTGGGTGGCAATCGGCCAACGTCAAAAACGCCCATCTCGTTCAAGACCCCACTGGGCAGCCTGGGTTCTCATTGCCTCGCAAACTCTGGACCGCCATCAATAGGATAAGGTGCTCCCATAGCCGTTGTGGTCACATGATGCATAGATGGGGCCTTAAAGAATCGGCGATGTGTGAATGCGGTGCGGTGCAGACCACCGAACATGTTGTCAACGAATGCCCGCTCCATTCATTCCCCGGCAGGATTGATGAGGTCCACAGGGCAACGCCTTAGGCCCAAGACTGGATCGCAGACCTAGATGTCCCCCTCTGACTCACCACCATACGAAAAAGAACTGAAAAAATTGTGAATACCGCACAAGAGTTAACTATTTCCCAACCTCCCCCAATGCATCACAAATCGGGTATGTTGTGAGGCTGAAGGTAAGTCGGGAGGGGAAGAAGATTAGGGGGAGTAAGGTGGGGGAGTACCTGGCTAGATCTAAGCACCAAACACGGCTAAAGCTATTTCAAGCAACGTTTCAATTTTGAATGGTGGTCTTACACCAGGGCGATACTTGCAGTATATTCCACTGTGGAACATGCCACAAATATACCTTATATTATTTGTAATTATTAAATTGTGAAAAAAAAACAAATCAATCAAATAAAATTTACTTGCGATCGCCAAGATTTACACCAACAACCTCCGGATCGCTAGTCAAGAGCCTTTCCCCCTCGACCATGAAGGCCGTCGATTAAAAAAAAGGTGATTGAAATAAGTTTGAATCATTTTGTTTCATACCAACAAAAAATAAACTGAAGTACAAAATTAATATTGAATCATGTTCATAAATAAATTAGAACGAAATGTATAAAAAAAATATTAGAAGATAAAAGAGACAAAGAACATCGGAACAGAAATAAATTTGAGGTTTACCGAGAACATAAAATTAGCAAAACGTTATATTCGATTGATTATTAATAAGTTTTCTGTATTTGTTTAGTTCATCTTAAATATCTACTATTTCAATAGTTTAGTTCATCTTAAATATCTACTATTTCAATACGTTTTTAAATTAAATCTTAGTCATTTTATCATCTTCATAAGATGGCAAAGCGATGAATAGTGTGCAGACAAAGCCTGGTCTTGCCCGCAGAATTCCGCAAACATCTTACGGCAGCCACTATGTCAGGCTGACACTCGCTGTCAGCAATCCACAGTTGTTGTAATGCTAAATTGTTTCCACACTAGGATGATACGCCACGAATTCGGCGAGGAAACTTGACCAACTCAATGCAAGGTTTAAGGTATGTTGAAAATGTAATCATTATTTTTGGCTAGATATCAATGCTTTTAACCTTTTTATATATTTTAACTGGATTCAAAGATATGGTGACCCGATAACTCAGAAACTTGTAAGTTCAACACCTCCTTTGAAAAGTCAAGTGATGAATAAAAATTATAAAATATTGGTTAAATTGGTTACGCTAAGTTAGGTTATGGGCTATTTTTCAATTTTTTTTCATAACTTTGATTGACTTTTCAAAGGGTTTTAACAATTTTAAAATTTTTGATTAGTCATGCTATTGAAAGAAGATATCTTTTATTGAAAATACATTCCATAGCGGAAATTTAAAATGTCGTAAAGGACAATAAATCCAAAAATTTGTTAAATACTATTTTTTACCGTAATTTTTCTCCTTTTTTTCTCTCGATACGCGTTGTCGAAATATTTCTAGGAATTGTGCAATTTAAGAGGATTTCTTTCTAAAAATTTAAATTGAATTATATGTTACATTGTCGTGTAAATAAGTTTATGGGTCCGAGTGGTTAAGAAATTTACATAAATTTTAAGTATTCTGAAAAATATATTCAATTTTATTTTACAATAAAAAATCATAATTAAACAGGAGATATGATATTTGGAAAAATAAAAAACTTTCTCTTCGCTCTCCCGAACAATTAACCTTTTGTCCTATATAATATTTCTATTTTCAATGATTGATACGCTATGTAAAATGCTTTTTGAAGACTTTTAAGCTTATTTAGCATTTTATGTTTCTTCAAATATTATCCCATAATAATAATAACGTAATATTTGTATAGCGCAGTTTTGTGTCATTTTACTTCAAGTGCGCTTAACTATAATAAATTATTATTTGCGCTTAACTATTATATCCCAGGTATCCCATATACGCAACGGAGTGACAGATCGATGTGATTTTTTGCATAAGGATAGTTACAGGGCCAGGAAGTGACACACACTACCTCTGATCTCGGAAAACATTTCATTTCCGTGGGAAAATTCTTTGTACATTGATTTATTCTTAATACTACGCGAACGAAGCCACAGGTAAAAGCTAGTTTGAAATAATTTTACTATGACGCTTTTTAAAGCTTAATGGGCACATTTTACTATGATTTTTAGATCATTTTTCCAACGTAGTGTGTCTTTGAAAGGGTATTTCACAAAAAGCTGGTTATATTCTACATCTATTACAACGCATTTAAAGGTATTAGAAAAATAATACCCATTCTAAAAGGATTAGACAATTTTTCCGTGAGATATCTTTTCGCTTAAGAAAATTAGATTAATGTGATAGAGAACTTCAAGGACTTGACTTGCACAGGCTCTAGAAGAGAGTTTCACAGCATCAGCGCAAAAACCCATCGAACACAAGTAGCAAGTAGTAATATAACTCTTTCTTACCACCGACCAGCTGAGTAATGTACAAACACTCCCGAAGCGGGTTTAATGTTCCGCTCTTATCTGGTCGGTCCTCCCGTGTCCCTGGTGTGCAAGCCGTGTGTACAAATAGTGTAAGATAGTGCAAATATCTGGGGTGCTGGGCCGGGGGTGCTGGAGGGGAGGGCCAGGCTCATCCCCAGTGTCAAATATCTCCTCGCCACCGTTGCGCCCCTGGTAGGGTGCTGTGCACAATTGCGAAACGGTTGTTTGTGAGGAAAGTTTGTGTTCTTTGAAAGTAATGTAAAATGTTAAATATACTCTTAAAATATACTCTTACCCATTACTCTCTCTTGCGTTCAAGGTGACACCAGGAACTATGCATGTCAACGTATGTTTTTAGATTTTCATTGTTTTTATAGTATTGTTTTTGGTCGAAAGATATTGTTTTATAGTTTTTTAAACGACTTTTCTGTTTGTTCCTGTGTATTTGACAATCTTTCAAAAATATATTTCTAACTGCCAAGAGTTGTTATTTTATAGAAGTACTAACTGATTCCCGGCATGCGTTGCAATGCCGTATTCAAATAAATAAGTTTTTTCTCCCTGCACGTCCTTTCCCGTGCGTCCCCGTTCCCCTCCACCCCGTCCCCTTCCACCTTCCCCGCCTTCCATCTACCCTCTCCCGCTCCCCGACCCGCCACCCCCCTCCCGCGTTGCATATATTTAGTCCCATTACATTCAGTTTTCAATTAGCTCGCGTTCCACCTTTTTCCAGTTTTTTAATTAAAATTTTCGTTTTTCATTTATTCATTCTTGTATATTATAAGAACAATCAATCAAATTTATACCAAAAATAGATAACTATTTAAAATATCTATAATTCTTAATTCGATTCAAAGTATTAGGCAAGTACTTCAAATAAAATCACTAATTTAAAGCGTTTCGTAAATTGAATTGTGATCAGCAATCATTATTTTGAAAAATGTCTATATAATGATTAATGATGTTTATATAATAATTAAAAAACTTTTCAGATGTATTGTAATGTGGTTGTAATAATCCAGAAACCTTCGCGGGGGTTTAAATACGATATTTTAAAAGTTTCAAACATTTCCTTTGCTTAATAAAGCAATACATAGACATCTCATGTACTCATATATCCCAAAGCAAACATATTTTGATTTTTCTATATATATATATATAAAATAAGATTATTTTCTTTACTTTCCTTGTGTTAAGAAGCGGGTTCAAGTTCAGGGATAAAAGAGATAAATATGTTTGTAGCATACGTCGTCAAGTGTACATTACTGCTTTCGGTAGGGTTAAGTAATTCTGCCCCAAGTTAACCACCCCTGACTTATCCGTATGTTAGTTTAAGCTTCACGTTTCGGTTAGAAGAGGAAACTAAATGTTGTCTGCAAATATTAGTCCAAATATTGTCACGTTCGGCGATGTCACCTCTCCAGGCTCAAGGAACTTATGTCTCATGCTGGTATTCTAAAAGAATAATAACTAGATCTTAATTCATAATAACTTGATCTAAATGAATAATTTTCTACATCAAAATGAAAAATAACTAGATCAGAATGAATAATAATTTACTAATAATAACCAAAAAGAATACGCACATTACTTTAATTAATTTTAACGTTTTTAAAAGTACCGATTTTCAAATTCACTCATTTTACTGTTTTTATCATTTTCCCTTATTATGTCCTGTCGAAAAAATGCCACAAATCTACGCCTTTAACTTTGTAGTTAATAACGTTGATACTTTAGATTAAAGTGAGTACAAAAAAACGATTGATTTACGCAGATGGCGATACAGTCGAAATTCCCGCTTAACTCATACCACCTATTTCGATTTATGCAAGAAAAACGTCACCAACTTGAATATTTTCTTTTTTTTGTGAATTTCGGGCACAAACATTAAAAAAAATTCCGATCATAACCTTATTTAATACATATAATTACCTAATTTTCCATATATAATACAATAAAACCATACCCGAAAGGGGGTTTGTAATTAGGAAATTTTGAACTTCAACGCCTTGTTAATAGGTTTGATACTTTATTTTTTCTAAAATTTTATAAAGACCTTATTAAAATCACGATTATAGCATAGGCCAAGATATGCTACTCGCAATTTTGTGAAATATACTTATCTGTAATATTTCTAAAAATAATATAGATGATTAATTTATATTTCAAAAATTCATGACTACGATTTAGTAATTTCTGTATATAATGGATAGGTTTATTTAGTGTTTAATACGGTATAGTTTTTTTTTTGGAAAATTTAGTAAACCCCAGAGATGTTTTATTATCCAAAGAGATGCTTACGAAAAATAACAAATTCTTATAATCAATAATTATCAGCCTGAAACACTCATCTACATTGAAAAAATCTTCCGAGAAAAGATACTGGCCGCCAACGTCCAATATTTAGATATTCCACGTCCACGTCCACGTCCACGTTATACGTCCAATATTAGAGTCCAATATTTTGATGCCGTAATTAGTTAAGACACTTTTACAAATGTTTCATAATTTACTTAACCCAGTAAACAGCGACGGGAACACACCATCTATCTCGAGTGATGTGAATGATTAAAGACGATCATATTATGTGATCTGAATTAGCTTAAAATAGTGTAAAATAATGATTTTGCCTATGGAATGTAATAAGAAAACTGGGTTTATTCTCTTTTTCACTTCTATTTTTACACGTTTTCAAAACACAAGCCACTATTTTTACCGTGTTATTTCGTAAAATGCACCGATTAGTGCTTGACGCTGGCTCGCAGAAGAATGATGATTTCACACAAGCGATCAAATTTTCGAATCAAAATCACCTTACATTTATTACTTCTCATTGCATCGCCTTAGTAATAGCTGTAACTGTTAAAATGTACTAAGTTACTCATCAAATTGTTTTTTGTTCCTTCCAGCGCACTAGCGGCGGCGGCGGGCCCCGCGATGCGGACCGTGGGCGCCCCGACGCGCTCGCGCGACTCGCGCGCGCCGAGCACGAGGCGGAGCGTGCTAACCAGCGGCTGCGTGCTGCTCACAAGGAGATTGCCAGGTTGGTGTCTTGTTTTTACTTATCTTTACTCTTTTTACTGATTACAAATAATACTGTTGCAGGAAGGTACCAAAAACATAAAGGTCAACACACTATTTATTGGATTGCGTTACGTATTTCTGACGGAACTCAATTCTTAAATGTCTCACTGTTATGTAAATCAATATTTATAACACATTTTTACATTTTTTTACGGATTAATAAAAAAATACATTGTAATTTAGTCATAATAGATCCGATACAGTATTACACGACAATTAAAAAAAAAACCTATTTTATTTTATTTATTTGTTTATACTATTGAGCGACATCAATAGATAGTATAAACAAATAAATAAAATAAATTCCAAATTCCTGTAATATTCAGAAAACTGTTTCTGAAAAAATAAGAATATATACAGATTTAGGAAATGAGATTACAAGTATTTGGCTTTCTCAGAATATAAAAATATTACCATTTGTTATTTCGGCTACTGGCATTATACCTAGCTCTCTCATTCGAAATTTAGGCTTATTAGATTAGTCAAAGAATTTATATATAAAAATGCAAAAGTCAGTAATTTTAAATACATGTAGGATTACGAAAGAATTTTTAAAATATTTACATTGATGGATCAGTAGGCTTTATCGGTCCAGTTAGGAGTTCTACCGAGCCGAACCCTCTGATATGAAGATATCTGGAGTTGGTGAATTATTTTCCTATTTGGTCTCTGGTTGATTGACGTATTGTTCTAGTATTGTTTTGTATTTATTATACTTATATAGTGCACTTACATAGCGTGAATTGACTAGATAAACATTTGTGGAAAAGTTGTGGTAGGGTTTAGTCTTTCCTGTGAGGAAGATTTAACCCGGACCTAAATTCTGAAGCACCTAATAAAAATACCCCGATCAAAATACATGATAAATAGTTTATTTTATTTATTAAATATTTGCATTTTTTACAATAAATATACAGTTTACATGTTATATAGTATTTAGAGGAAAATAAAAATAGCCTTTCCTCGCCATAAAGATACAAGGCTCTTGTGTTTGGTGAGGAAATTGTAGCTCGCTTTTATAAAATCATGTAAATTAAAAAAATAATAAAATATTGGAAATTATAACAAAACGATTAGTAAGAAAATCTCACTATTTGTCAGTAATAAACTGACTCTTTAGATAATTTTTCAATTTATTTATCAGTATCTAATAAATTGACTCTTATAGTAATAGTAGCTTTATGTGATTGTTTAATTTATTTATCAGTAATAAATTGACTCTTATAGTAATAGTAGCTTTAGGTAATTTTCAATTTATTTATCAGTAATAAATTGACTCTTATACGAGTAGTAATGGTAGCTTTAGATCATTTTCAATTTATTTATCAGTAATAAATTGACTCTTATAGTAATAGTAGCTTTAGGTAATTTTCAATTTATTTATCAGTAATAAATTGACTCTTATACGAGTAGTAATGGTAGCTTTTAGTTCATTTTCAATTTATTTATCAGTAATAAATTGACTCTTAAAGTAATATTAGCTTTAGGTAATTTTTCAATTTATGCTGAGATTCATGAATATTTTCGATATTTTTTTAATTTAATGAGAAGGTGTTAAAATAAATTATATCCAGATGTACATATTTGAAAACATCTGGTACAGTCCATTTGAAATAAAATCTTGTGAACAATTCTCTTCTTATGGAATACGATACCATTCAATAACAAGAAAAGTCCAATATTTCCTCCGCCTTTTCCCGAGTTATCTCGGCGTTGAACTTTTCTTATTACCGCCGACACCAGAAACGAAAAGTGAAATAAAAGAAACGTCAGCACTTCGTCAGATGGCTGCTGCACCCACCTGGAAAAACATCCCCTTATCTGGGGGAGGATTTCCCCACCTTCCACTACCTCATCCACCCACCCTTATAGAGTCTCCCCACCGACTGTTTCATCCCTTCAACTAAATACCCCTCCAAAGCCTTCCGGTTTAATTCCACGTTGTAACTTGTAACCCGTGTGTTTGCCACAAAGATACATTTATTTAGCTGTGTTATAACAGAACAGTAGTTGTTGGAAACAGCATTTGAATTTGTTATTTTCATCTCCAATGCTAAATAATTTCACGTTTACAAATATATTATTAAAATATCTTAATTTTAGTAAATAACCATTTTGGTTTTTAACCATAATAAGAGCTGCTAATTTGCTTGCTATGAATAAATCTAATTTGAAAAATATTTGGTTTTAATTAAATAAATAATTATTTCATCATCGGGACAAAAGTCATCTTAGAACAGAAATAAATCATTTAATATAGGAATTTGGCATGAATGCTACCTGAATTTATTATTAAATTAACTTACATAATTGAAAAGAGAATGTTCTGCTGACCGGTGGATATTTTATGCGGTAAATTATGCGGTAAATTTTGAAGATATTCATCGCCAACGGAATTTTTTAAATGCTGTGAAGGACAGTATATCGAAAACTGAGTCATTTTTCTCCGTTTTTTTTCTCTTTCGATCTGTGAAAATAAGTGCATTTTTTACAACGTGCAATTTAAGCGATTTTTTCTGAAATAATAGAAATAAATAAAATACTGTCATTAAATTATTCTGAGAGATTAGAACTCATTTAGAAAAAAAAATTCCATATCTTTAACAAAAACTAACTTTTGCATTCCCAAACAATTTTGTTAAAAATGCATTATTTTCTGTCAGAAATTTTCTTGTTGATGAAAGTATTGTATAAGTAAATTGTCACGGCTTCATTTACCAAAATTGATTGTCCCCTTATCCTATCAACGCCACAACTTTACCTGTCCCCAAATGTCTCACAGTCCTCGCAATACGATGTGTCTTAGCCTGCTCGTAGTAGAATCCTGGTCGAGTGAGGTATCCGACCCTACCTGCCTACCCGGGTGGGTTAGTACCAGTCGGCTATAAAGGGGTGTTGCCAAGGAGTCAGGCGACTTTTATATCTAAAAAAGTTCATTATTTATTTCTTTTATGATATCTCCCCGCAGTTTGGATGGAGGCTCGGGGCTGATATTATTTGGGGCAGGTTTGATCTACCTCACGCGAGTGGCGGCTCCGGAATGAAAATGGCTGAATTATTTTATTGCTCTCGTTTAATTAGTATATCTTTCTTACTTTTAAGAAATTGGATCTCGATACATTTTATTTCTTTAGAATTTTTTATTTTTATTATTTTATTTTTCTCTATTCATCGCTTTGAATGTTTACATCATTTGTGGATTTTTCGACCACCATGCTAGGCATGCACGCTATTTAGATTAATATATATCTATATATATATTTTTTTTCAAATAGTGTAATTATTACGAAGGGTTTACCAATAATGCATTAACAGCGTTTGACCGTTACGCTGTGTACTTCAAATCACGTTAAATTTAATTTGTTTAGAATATGAATAGGTATTCTGTATTGTAAACGTAATATATTACTACTATGTACACTAATATAATATACTACGAATATATCCTACTATATTTATATTATTTTATACTCATTTCTATTCTTTAATACTATGTTGATTTATGTTTTTGATATTATTTTGTAATCTGTTATTGCACTATATGTAAAATCTACCACCATAACACGGGCATCAGCCTAGCATAATATAAAAAATAAAGAAATAAAAAAATAAGAAAAACAGAATATTTTTAATAACTGAAGATAATTGTTTCGGAGGTTTACCAAATAAATGCTTTGATGTACTTTGACCGTTATTTTCACATAAAATGTAGAGATTCTATTCTACTTGAAGTGGTTTTAGACGTGTTTGGAGACTAGCTTTGAATTTCCAGGTACCTTTCAACCTTCCTTTCACCCGTATCCTTCCCCTCCCGCTCCTCTCAACCTCACTACGTACCGGAATCTGTGGCGCCATAGTCTTACTAGCTCCGGTGATTTGGAATTTCTTATGCGGTAAACACATTAAAAATAAAACTCCGATGTCGTAGAATCACACTATTTCCAGTCTCTCGCTAGTTTCAACTTTCCAATATATTCCAATAGAGTAAAATCGACTCCAAACGCTTGTGAGCAATTGGGATTCTCGTCCTGCCATAAGTTACCCCAACTGTTTCGCTACATTTGGTGACTTAACAAGGGTGCCCTGGTTCGTGGGGTGAAGTTTTTCTAGGTCTTGGCGACACGTGCGTTTTTCCACCTACTGCGTGGCGGGCCGGATCAGGAGAGACTAGAGAGAGGTTATGGAGACATTTTAGCCGTCTAGTTGGACTCTCGACCCATCGCCTTGTACCGCAGTGGCAGGGATATATTAATCCGTAGATTCCTACCCACCTCTTATACCTCCTTCCCAGAACTTCTTATCTTTCCTTTCCCTAAAAAGACCCTCATCCCCAAAGATGTCATAGGTCCCGAGGGAAATTGTATTCCTCAGGGCCTCCTGTGTCGAGCTAATGGAAAAAAAAATAATTCTCAAAGAATTATGTTTTTCCATTAATAATTTAGTTAATTATTGAAGTTTTCAAGTTATCCACTTGACAAGCTAAAACGCTAGTGATAATGTCCTCTCTAACATGACAGTAAAAGAGCAATCCTTTGTCATGTTTAGCGTCCTCGTATTATGTCGAGTCCTGAATTAGACAGATATATCGGAGTGCAAACATCACCGAGCCCCTGCGGCTTGTAGCGGGCCTTGACAGCACTAGAGGCTTATTGTTGTGGAGCGCGGGGCTTTGGGACACTATTAGTCAACGGTGAACCTGTCAACCTGAACTCTGCACACCGGCCACCGCACACCTGTAACATGCTGTAAACTTTGATTTCGATAGTGGATTGTAAATTTCATCAAATTAATGATCCATACTAATATTATAATTGCGAAAGGGCTTGTGTTTGTTTGTTACGCTTTCACGCTTAAACCACTAAACCGATTTTAAAAATTCTTTCACCAATAGAAAGCTGCACTATCAGCGAGTAACATAGGCTTTATGTTATGGTAAGCTCTGGTGTTATGAAATTTATATACATGAAAATGTGTGTATTTCATACATTTTAGCGGCAGGGAGTAAAGGCAGGGGGTAGGTGAGGTTCGCGGAGAGGGAAGAGACGAGGGAGGAGGAAGGCGAGGAAGGTGGAAGGGAACGGGGACGCACGGGAAAAGACATGCAGGGAGAATCAATTTATTTCTTTGAATGGCATTGCAACGCATGCCAGGTACCAGCTAGTATTTAATATATCTTGGTAGAAAGCAATCACTTGGTGGTTTGACATATTAATTGAAATAAAACAATAACTTTGTTTGTAATCACGATTTTTTTTAATACCGACCGGTTTCGCTTAATACAAGCGACTTCAGGGTATAAAATTAAATGGATCTTTTTAATTAATATTAAAGCTTGCACTTAAGCTATACGTATACAATGATAGTCACTAGTATGCCCATTCGCGGGTAAAGTTTGTGTGATTATTGTATGACCTCCAATGTAAAAATATTTTAATTTTATTGGAGAGTTAAAAAAACTCATTTTTAAGCAGGAAATGAAGAAAAACGCCAATTTTTTATTTTTATTTATTGACTTGTTTTATTTGTTAACATAGTCAATAATTAAAAAATAAAGAAATGGGAATTTTCCTTAACTTTCCCGCTTCAAATTGGGGTTCAATATTTTCACAAACAATCTTTCGTTCGATACAAAAAATTAGGAAAACAAAAACTTTTCAAATATAAAATTAAAATATGGATTAAAGAAGAAAGACGCAATACTACGAAAATGTTATAACATACAAGAATAATCAAATGCATTTATACGTGTATAGAATATATCAGTTGGTAATCCAATTTATTGAACTACTAACACCTCTGCCACAGGTCACCCCAAATGGTTCGCTACGTTTGGTGACTTTGTCACGTAAATAATTATCAATTTGTGATATAATTATTTACCTGACCACTAACCTGGTAATTTGAACAGCCTGTATTGGACTGGCAACACTTTTTTCTCTGATTTTTGAACCGGGTCTTTTTCTATTCACTTTCTTAAAATTTCACCGTCAGGGAACCGGTGAATTTTTGACGAGGTCACTCAACAAGATGTTTTGAGTTTATTATTTAACTTTTTCGGGCTGGATTTTCGGTTAATAATGTGTGTGCCGCTTGTGAAATGGTGAATTTAAATTCTCCGCATGCGTAACCTTTTTGGGTTTTTGTTAAATTTGGAGTACGCGGTGTGTGGCCGTGTGGCTCGGGGAATCGTGCTGAGATTCCGGATAAATCGCAAACCATCTGTTTTGGAGATGATAAATTCCGCGCAAAACCACTACGTGGATATGCTCCGGTTATAAAACTGTGACGCTAACGATTTATTTGTGGCCCACCGTCGGAGGAAACAGCCTCGCTAAAATCACCACGCTCTGGCACCAAGATGGCGTCCCTCGCGCTTGTAGGAAATAACCTGGCATTTGGCCTTTAGCGCCCTCATCCCGGTACGTGCTCGTCGGATCCATCTGGCCCGGACTCCTGGCCGTCTGGAGATTCTTCACGAGATGTTTGCCCCCTTCATCCGGAGTCCTCCGTTGGCGATCGCAGGATTGCTTGCCGTCACCTTCCGTTCGCCGTTTTCCGTAATAGATTTAGAGAATAGAACCGTTTGCGTTGGTCCACAGGTATGAGGGTTTCTGTTATTAATTTTGTTTAACTTGATTTGTTGTAAAATACACATTTATGGAACCTTCCCAAACATTCTTGTTTTTTATTATTTGGAACAAAAAAGCAGAACCTTACATTTTCCCACATTACAGATCGCTAGGTCCCACATCAACCTGAGAGAGAGACATGGTGATCTTCATGCATAAAAATAACCTTATATTTGGCTCCCAACGTTTTAAGATGAATATGTTGATTTCGGTGCCCGTATATTCTAGCGGTCTGTTATGTTTTTAAGTTTCTGCTTCTTTTTTCCGAATTTTCAAGGTTGGATATGTATTATTCATTAAATCTTCATGTTGTTATAATGATACCAGTGTGTGTGTGTAGAAGCGTCATAATAGATGATATGAAATATTTCGCGGCAGTATGAAATTTTGTGCATATTATTGTATCAATATATTGTGTTGCTATATAATGTATTGGTTTCCGGTTGAGCTTCGTTCACTCTCAAATTTTGTGTAACGTAAACAACAGCTCCGTTCTTTTTTTTTCGGGTAAAATATTTGGGATAATTTTGTATACTGGCAAGTTTATCTATGGTTATGTCAGCTGTTATTACAGATCAGCTGATAGTGATTTTTGTTGACATATGTCAGATGTCAAACAGTTACTATACTTCGATAATGTTATTATAACAACTTTATAAACAGTTCACCAGACTTAATATAGTGTTATTCGGTTTTTTCATAAACATTAACTATTTCATATGGAATTATTTGAAATATTTTCTTCGTTTTGTTTAATAAATAAATACCATTTGACAAAATGACGTTGTCTAACATTAACGGGGCCTCAAAAGAGGAGATGAGGGTAAAGTTCGGTTTATGGGCGAAATTCCTAAAAATACAAACTAGTTATTTTTATACTAACTATGGGCCGGGGAATACGAATCTGAAAGAATTAGGCGGCGGCAAGCAATATTAACTGAATTATACGACTTTAAAAATTTTTTTTACACACATAGGAAAATGGCCATTTTGGAAGCATTCTGATTCCTAGAAAATCAAACTAGTTATTTTTATACTAACTTTGGGCCGAGGAATCCGAATCTGAAAGAATTAGGCGGCGGCAAGCAATATTAAATGAATTATACGACTTTTAAATTTTCAATATACAAACAGCCATTTTGACACATGAAAACCATAGAAACCATCAAATTAAGTGTTGCCATTAAGCAGTAATATCAATAACGTAAAATAACATGTTTATAATTTAAGTACTTATTTTTATAAATTTTACTCACTTTTGTATCACAAACCATGCTACCTAAACCTAGCGTAGCCGCTAAACTACTTGAAAACTGGGATGTTTTTTTAAATTGACGCGAGCAGGCGGTATAAAGGGGCACAAACCATGTTACACAAACCTAGCGTAGCCGCTAAACTACTTGAAAACTGGGATGTTTTTTTAAATTAACGCGAGCAGGCGGTATAAAGGGGCACAAACCATGTTACACAAACCTAGCGTAGCCGCTAAACTACTTGAAAACTGAGATGTTTTTTTAAATTGACGCGAGCAGGCGGTATAAAGGGGCACAAACCATGTTACACAAACCTAGCGTAGCCGCTAAACTACTTGAAAACTGGGATGTTTTTTTTAAATTGACGCGAGCAGGCGGTATAAAGGGGCACAAACCATGTTGGGTTAGGTTAGGCTAGATTAGGTTAGGTTAGGTTAGGTTAGGTTAGGTTTTATATAATAACATTGATATTGGTGACCGGTCTAGGTAACAACTTTTTAAGACTACGAATTGTCATACTTTTGGTTTAAGAATACGGCCGTTGAGATAGTCATAATTCATCAGGTTAATGTGTTATGTGATGAATTATCATGTAAAGAATTATCGTGTCGGAAAGTTTTACGTTATTGATATTACTGCTTAATGGCAACACTTAATTTGATGGTTTCTATGGTTTTCATGTGTCAAAATGGCTGTTTGTATATTGAAAATTTAAAAGTCGTATAATTCATTTAATATTGCTTGCCGCCGCCTAATTCTTTCAGATTCGGATTCCCCGGCCCAAAGTTAGTATAAAAATAACTAGTTTGATTTTCTAGGAATCAGAATGCTTCCAAAATGGCCATTTTCCTATGTGTGTAAAAAAAATTTTTAAAGTCGTATAATTCAGTTAATATTGCTTGCCGCCGCCTAATTCTTTCAGATTCGGATTCCCTGGCCCATAGTTAGTATAAAAATAATTAGTTTTATTTTTTAGGAATTTCGCCCATAAACCGAATTTTTTCCGGAGATGATTCAGATGCTTTCTGACGTTAATATTACTCCAGAACCCACTTTGTCCGCCATGAGAGAGCAAGCGCGAATCTATAACAGGAATCTAAAACAATCTGGTGGTGCTTCTTCTCAACAAGAAGCAAGCGGTGATGAAAGTTCTAATACAATTACCAACATAACTAATAATTATTATCAGAATACAATTACAAATCCTTCCGTACATAGCTGGGGTGTTAAGTTTAACGGATCTTCAGACATCCGTGACTTTATACAACGTGTGGAGGAGTTATCTAGGTGTCGTCATATTGAGTTGTCGTTTGTTGTCACTTCATTTGCTGACCTTTTGGAGGGAAGAGCATTGCTATGGTATCGTACTGTTTATAAAGATAATTTATCTTGGCTAGAACTGAAAAAACTAATTTTAACTAGATTTGATCCAATCGCTAACCAAACCGAAGCTTTAAAAGCTCTCTTCTCTATGAAACAGAAGCATAATCAAAGCGTAGTTGATTATGTTGAAGACGTGCAATTAGCTAATTTAAGATTAAACGTTCAACTTCCGGAAGAACAAATTGTGGACTTAGTGTGCAATAGTCTATTGCCGAAATATGCTCTTGTTATTGCTTATTTTGAGGATAAAAATTTAAATTCCTTAATTAGTGTTTGTAAGCGATTTGAAAAAAGTTTAGCTATTTCCGACGATGAAGCAAATTCGGGCAAAGACAAGAATAAACCGTCATCTGTTCCGTCGAATAGTAATGCTGCACCTTCTTCTTCTTCTGCTTCATCTTCTGCACAATTTTATAGAAATAAATTACTTTGCGCTTATTGTAATATAAAAGGTCATTCCAAGCCTTTTTGTAGGAAATGGAAGTTTGATTCTCAGAAGAATCATACCAAGCGACAAGCAAATTCTGAAAGACATAATTCAAAAAACTAGACGGGGGTCCCCCTCATTCTGCTAGCGAGGATGCTAGGAGACCACCGATAGTTTCAAACTCTAGTACCAGTCCCATCGACCATGACATGGACGCATTCATGCCGATGATGACCAGCGGTCAAGATATTAGACCTCATGTTAATATTGCAATTAACAATTTAGTTTTTTCAGCTCTTTTAGATAGCGGAGCTAGTGTGAGTTGTTTTGGAGGTTCACTGTATAGGTTTTTCTTAAGTTTAGGTTTTAAGTTAGATAAGCTGGATTCTTACGTTACCACTGCGGATGGTAAACATCAAGATGTAATTGGTACTATGCAAGTACTAGTTACTTATAATAATATTAAGAAATATGTTAATTTTTTTGTTATTCCGTCTCTTTCTCCAGTGATTGTTTTGGGAGTCGACTTTTGGAAACAGTTTGACATTGCTCCTCAATTGTTTTCAGGAGCCAACAGTGGTCGTGATGTTGAGAATACTATAGGTGAAATTCGCAAGATCACGTCAGCTTCCCTACTGTCCCCTCAAGACAATCGTAGGCTAAATAATGTTATAGAAAAATTTAAGTCAATTTCGTTTGAAAAATGTGGACTGGGTCGTACTCATTTAGTGCAGCACAAAATCAATACAACGGGAGATCCCATTAAGCAACGCTATTACCCTTTGTCTCAAACACGTCAGCAACAACTTGAATCTCAACTTAAGGAAATGTTAGATTTAGGTGTTGTTCGCCGTTCGCGTTCAGCTTGGTCGAATCCGGTTTTGATCGTGCCTAAGAAGGATGGTTCTGCGAGGTTCTGCTTGGACTCCAGAAAACTTAACAGCGTCACGACAAGGGATTCGTATCCGCTGCCATTTATTTCGAGTATTTTAGACAACCTACGTGGTGCACGCTTTATAACCTCTATTGATTTATCGAAAAGTTTTTGGCAGATACCTTTACATAAGGACTCTTGTTCTAAAACGGCTTTTGTTGTACCAGGTCATGGACTTTTTGAATTCGTTAGGATGCCATTTGGTCTGAAAAATGCACCTAGTGAATTACAGCGTCTTGTTGATGCTCTTTTTGGTCCAGAGTTTGATGTAAACGTTTTTTGCTACCTGGATGATTTAATTATTATTTCAGAAGATTTTGAGTCACATTTAGAATTGTTAAATAAAGTTTTCACACGTATTAAAGAAGCAGGTTTAACAATTAATCTAAAAAAATGTGAGTTTTGTAAGGACGAGTTGAAGTATCTGGGTTATATTGTTGATGCAAAGGGTCTCCGCACAGATCCAGTCAAGCTAGAGTCTATTCGAACTTACCCCACTCCTAAGAATTCAAAACAGTTAAAAGCTTTTATTGGACTTTGTGGATATTATAGACGTTTCATCAAGAATTTTTCCACAATAGCGGCCCCTTTAACAAGACTCACTGGCTCAAGAAAGGGGGTGAGTAATTTTTCTTGGTCTTCAGAGGCTGAAGACTCTTTTAAAAAATTAAAAAAGGCATTAACTTCCGCGCCGGTTATCAATTGTCCTGATTTTTCACTTCCATTTACCATACACTGTGACGCGAGCAACGTTGGGATAGGCGGCGTGCTCACACAGGTCTTTGAAGGAGAAGAACACCCGGTTTCTTTTTTTTCTAGGTGTCTGAATGTTCACGAGCGAAACTACGGCGTGACGGAGCGCGAACTCTTAGCGGTGTTAGATTCGGTGAATCACTTCAGGCCCTACATAGAGGGAGTTCACTTCACAGTGGTAACGGACCACTCCAGTTTGCAATGGCTAGTGTCTTTATCAAATCCGACAGGCAGACTTGCACGTTGGTCTACCCGTCTTTCTCAATTTTCTTTTGATGTAGTCCACAGGAAGGGTAAATTTAACACTGTACCCGACGCTCTTTCGCGTAAAGACGATTTAACTATTGGAGCCATTGACAACCTTCCTACAAGCACGGATAATTGGTACATTAACTAATTTACTAATTGTAAAAATAATCCACAACGTTTTAATAATTTTCAAATGAAGGATAATTGTTTATTTCGTCACTCAAAGTCCCGTTTCGCTCTACAGGAGGATACAGCTTGGAAGCTGGTTGTTCCTTTTGAGGACCGTAACGCTATTTTATCTAAGGAACACGAATCAGATGTATCATGTCATCCAGGAATATTCAGAACGTACAAGAAGGTTCACTTACACTATTATTGGCCTGGAATGTATAAGGATGTGAAAAACTTCGTAAATAGGTGCAAAACGTGTAAAGCCCATAAAATAAATACTGCTGCGCCGGCGGGGATTTCTGTCAATCCAAAAATAGTAACAAGACCAATGCAGATGTTATCAATTGATCTTGTCGGTCCACTACCGCGAAGCTATTCCGGATTTACATATATTTTGTCTGTCGTTGATGTTTTCTCGAAATACACATGGATTTTTCCACTTAGGAATGCTACCACAAAAAGTATCGTTAAAAATGTAGAGCAGTCCATTTTTCTCATCCATGGGGTTCCACAAACGTTTGTTTGCGATAATGGCAAACAATTTGTGTCCAATGAGTTTAAAAAATTACTGTCTGATTATAATGTACCGGCTCCTTTCTATAATGCATATTATACACCACAAAATAACGTCGTTGAGCGGTATAACCAAACAATAGGTACTGCACTGTCTATTTTGACCGAGTCCGACCAACGTAATTGGTCTAGGTTTCTGCCACAAATACAGTCAGCGCTTAACAATACAGTTAACTTCGCGACGGGTTATACTCCTTTCTTTCTTATGCACGGTCGTGAACAGATAATCGATGGTAACTTTCATAAAAATCATATATCCCCTGATGTTGCTGATTCTAGCTTACAAGCATCGAGAGTAAGTTTTGCGGGAAAATTAGAGGACTTGGTTCCTATTTATAATAAAGTCACAGATGCCTTGTTACAGGCATATAGAAAGAATGCTCAACATTACAATTTACGCAGGAAGTCGGTAAATTATGAAATTGGAGACGTGGTTTGGAGAAAGAACTTTGTCCAATCGAGTGGACCCAATTTCTTTTCACACAAATTAGCCCCGAGGTTTGTGCGAAACATTATAAAAAATAAGTTATCTAATTTAGTTTATACTCTTGCAGACATGCAAGGCAAAATAGTTGGTAATTTTCATGTTAAAGATATAATTCGTTTAGATTAAGTTTAGTTTATAATAGGAAGCTAATGAAGTAGTATGGAGGACTACCAACCTTCCATGTTATTTCGTTCCCTTCTTTATGTGTTTGTTCCGGCCGCGTGTTCTGGAGTTTGGTACCTTCAGAACTTGTGCTCGGAATAAACGCAACATTCTAGTGTACTGATGATAGACTTACATTATTTATCCTCGTTGGACTAGAATAGGAACATCTTCACAAGAAATGTTTCTCTGATCCTAATGATCAGTGGCGCCCAAACCTTAAGTCATTATTTTTTTTTTTCTTCTCTCCTTCATGTGACTTATTCTTTTTCGAGTGATATATATATATAATTTGATTGGATATGCGTATTTCTCTTTTTAGTAGACACCCTGTCTATATATTATTCTGTCAGTATTATCACTGCAATGCACACACACACACATTGGTATCGCATCTCTACTCCGTCAGTAAACGGATATTTTGTAATGTTCCCTACTTTTAAATCTAAATCCATTTTTTTCTCTAGTTCAGTGCAGCTGTCTTTCCATTTTGTCGTCCCTCCGACATGCCTTATAACCAAAGATCCTTCAAGGAGCTAGAGAACAAAATGTATTCTTAAGTGTAAATTCTTTGTATAGCAGAGATTTGAGCAACTTTCTGGTATACAAAATGTGTATATTTAGCTGGTATTTGCTACATTTAAGTTTGGTATAGCTTTCCTTAAAGTGAATAATATTAAGTCATAGTTTATTAAGAACATTGTTATGTCTTTCTAACAAAGGTAGTACTGCTTCGGCGTACTTTCCTATTAAGTAATTCCAGCATGGAATATATAATACTCTACCTCTAGCACAGGAGAGCGTATTTTTGTATAGCTTATAGATATAAGTAAAATATTTGTATTAGTCTCACTGCTGAAACACCAGTGTTTCTCTACACGATTATGTACCTAGTGTCATTCAATTTAATGTTTTGATTGATCTCCAGTTTAAATAGTGTCGATTATCACATGGATATGATCGATCACCAATACATATTGTCTGTTCAAGAAATTTTGCCTTTTGCTTACTTTTGAAGTAATATTTTGAAGGATCTCCGTCTACGGTGTGATCTGTCTATTTTCTTATGCAAACTATACACACAGTGTTAGTTATTAAAATGGCTTGGACTCTATATATTTAATCATACTGGTTCACTAATATTATCTAGGTTTTTTTGTTAAATTGTAATCCCTATGCATTCAGCTAAACATTCTAGATTCTGTTTTGCTTGTCTTTGTGTTCCTACTGATACTCATTGTTACCACTTTTATAGACAGGTATATCTTTGGTATTGTAAAACCTGATCTAATTTTATTTTTGAAACATAGGTATTTCTAATTATGTAAACCCTATTGTAACCACCTGTATGAATAGGTATTTCTAAATATGTAAACCCTAATCTAACCACTTTTAGTAGGCAAGTTTCGCAAACTTGGTCTAACTAATTCATTAATAATACACAAGTACTACTCATATACTTATGGTTCTACATTGTAATAAATCTTTTTTAAACTAATAGTTGAAAATCTCTAAAAGATAATCATCATTCAAGTTTTATTGTCTGTTCTGTTTTTTTGTTGAATAAACTTTTATGTTAACCTATGAGACCTGTTGGACCTAGGTAGATAGAATAGTTACCTTTTCGCTATTGATAAATGGCCTAAATTCAGTGAAAGTGAGGGCTGGTTGACCACCCTAAAGTGAAGCCTTTTTTCTTAATGGCAAAATTTCCTGCTGAAGGAAAAGTGTTGCTTTGTGCATATTTTTTTTTTCTTTTCACTGTTTGTGTTCTTTACTTTTAAGATGTTCCCGATGTTAAGATGACATGAGAATAACAGGTCTGGGCTTCAGCCAGTACTGCCAGCACCCAGCTCCATCGGTTCTGAAGGTGTTGTGGACTCCTTATTCTCGTACCATCCTATTCTCATTGTTCTTTCAATCTATCTAGATTTATATGATTTATTGTTTATGATTGTTAATGGTTACTTTTTGTAAAATTTCTAGATACCTGATGGACCTATCTTCTAGTTAGTTAGTTAGTTGTGTACCTTTATTTTTTTTGTTTCTTTTTACATCGGAATCGTGGATTTCATATTTGGGGCCAAACATTTTCGTGAGAAGGGGGGAATTGTCACGTAAATAATTATCAATTTGTGATATAATTATTTACCTGACCACTAACCTGGTAATTTGAACAGCCTGTATTGGACTGGCAACACTTTTTTCTCTGATTTTTGAACCGGGTCTTTTTCTATGCACTTTCTTAAAATTTCACCGTCAGGGAACCGGTGAATTTTTGACGAGGTCACTCAACAAGATGTTTTGAGTTTATTATTTAACTTTTTCGGGCTGGATTTTCGGTTAATAATGTGTGTGCCGCTTGTGAAATGGTGAATTTAAATTCTCCGCATGCGTAACCTTTTTGGGTTTTTGTTAAATTTGGAGTACGCGGTGTGTGGCCGTGTGGCTCGGGGAATCGTGCTGAGATTCCGGATAAATCGCAAACCATCTGTTTTGGAGATGATAAATTCCGCGCAAAACCACTACGTGGATATGCTCCGGTTATAAAACTGTGACGCTAACGATTTATTTGTGGCCCACCGTCGGAGGAAACAGCCTCGCTAAAATCACCACGCTCTGGCACCAAGATGGCGTCCCTCGCGCTTGTAGGAAATAACCTGGCATTTGGCCTTTAGCGCCCTCATCCCGGTACGTGCTCGTCGGATCCATCTGGCCCGGACTCCTGGCCGTCTGGAGATTCTTCACGAGATGTTTGCCCCCTTCATCCGGAGTCCTCCGTTGGCGATCGCAGGATTGCTTGCCGTCACCTTCCGTTCGCCGTTTTCCGTAATAGATTTAGAGAATAGAACCGTTTGCGTTGGTCCACAGGTATGAGGGTTTCTGTTATTAATTTTGTTTAACTTGATTTGTTGTAAAATACACATTTATGGAACCTTCCCAAACATTCTTGTTTTTTATTATTTGGAACAAAAAAGCAGAACCTTACATTTTCCCACATTACAGATCGCTAGGTCCCACATCAACCTGAGAGAGAGACATGGTGATCTTCATGCATAAAAATAACCTTATAACTTAGCAGGGGTACCCCGGTTCATGCAGTGAGGTTTGTCCGGATTTTGGTGGCGTATGCGTTTGCCCACCAACTGCGTGGCAGGCCGGATCTGGAGAGACTGATTGAGGGAGACCTGTAGATCTTTCCAGCATCGCCTTACCCGCAGTGGGAGGGATTGATTTATACGTCCATCACTCCTGGACACACTGACCCCCAGATTCATACCTACCCCTCTCATATTTTTCCTTCTCACTACTTTCTCTCCTTCTTTCCCTAAATAGACCCTCCACACAGCATCCCCAAAGATGACATAGGCCCTGAGGGGAATTATTTTCCTCAGGGTCTCCTGTGTGAAGCTAATGTAGAAAAAAATACACAATACAATTAAAATAAACAAACGTAACTCCTAATATTTGTCGTATATCGTATTATTTCATTTCATCTCATTTTTATTTAATTTATTTCATTTAATTATTTCTTAATATCGTTTTATTTCATTTTTGTTTCATTGTTAAATGGGGGCCTCAGCACAGGCATAGTACCCAGCGAAGCCCACATTTCCATATAATATTTGAAAATACATAATACTATTGTATCAACAAAAAATATATACTCTGAAAAAATCAGAGCTAAGCACTTCATTCACTGCCGTTTTAAAGCGCAATCTTTATAATTCATCCTTCCCGGTGCATCCCTTAATGCAAAAAGTGTCATGAAACCCTTGTGTCATGAAATATTTTCCAATATACATTTATGAAAAGTTCCCCTACCACCATTGATATAATAAAAACCTTCACGGACCCGGCGCTTACCGCAGTAAATCGCGTCTAGTTTCCCGGCGGTTTTCTTTTCGGAAATCTTGACACGTGACCAGGTTGCCGAGCTTTTCCGAAGTTTCCCGAGCGGCTCCGGAGTCGCACGAGGCGTGTCGGGCATCCCTCTGGAAGAAATGAAACGCACCCCCGCCGACAAGTGGTGAATAATAAAAAGTGGGCCCTGTTTGCTGATGCTATCGGCGGCTGCAGACCGTCCCAGACCTCTCCACTAGCGGCGAGAGTGGGATGCGAATAGCTGGCTGATGGTTGCTGGGGACTTTAATATTAATATGTCACCTTGCACTTTTATAATCTTAAGTCGTTTTTAAGATTTACAATTTGCAAATGAATTACACGCAATTTAACTTTTCTAAGATAATAATGATAATAATAATAAAAACATGTAGGATTACGAAAGATTTTTTAAATATTTATATTGAGGGATCAGTAGGATTTATCGGACCAGTTAGGATTTATCGGACCAGTTAGGATTTCATTAGAGCCGAACCCTCTGATATGAAAATATCTGGAGTCGGTGAAATATTTTCCCATTATGTTTCTGGTGGATTGACGTATTTTTCTTGTATTGTTTTGTATTTATTATACTTATATAGTGCACTTACATTGCGTGAATTTACTAGATAATCATTTGTGGAAAAGTCTGTGGAAGGGTTTAGTCTTTCATTTGGGAAAGACTTAACCCGGACATAAAATCTGGAGCACCGTAATTTAAAAATTCATCAATAGATATTTTACAGTATTATACATTTTGTTCTTTTATCATTGAGTCTATTGATGAAAAGGTCACTGCTCAGCTACAATTCAGGATTTCTCCTGGAATGCAGCTGGTTTTCAGCAGTGCCTCAGTGATGATTTATTATGAATCATTGTAAAATTGTATAGCTCTCAATAAGTACATAATATCATGGCAAAAAAATATGTTTGTGCTAGTAGGTCTAAATTATTTTTATAATGAATTGATTTTTTTTACAATAGCTCTCCACCTCTCAGGGCCTGTGTCGTCCTCTGGGCATGCTATGTGGAGGGTCTTTTAGAAAATAAAGGCTTGGATAGGAATCTGGGGGTAAGTGACTCCAGAAGTGACGGACATGTGAATCCATTTCTGTCATTGAGGTGCAAGGCGATATTCCGTGAGAGACCTGTTGGAGAGGTCAAAAAGTCGGCTAAGTCACCAAACGTAGCGAACCACTTGGGGTGACCTATGATAGAGGTGTTTGTTATACAATAAATGGTTCCCGGGGCGGCAGTACACGTACCTGTCTCCCAAAATTATGACAGTTTATTTATACCACTTCATTACAAAAATATTCAAATATAATATTTAAATGCAACAAACGCAGATACTCTAATTTTTAATTACCGAATCGTGAGTTATATAATTTACAGCTGGGTGAGTTAATACCCCCAAAAACCTAACAGATTTAGCCGTTCAAATAAGTGCCCGTTTTTTATTACAAAATGAAGATGTTTTATGACCATTTGTATTCTATTCTCGTCTGAACATCCCCATTCAAAGCTATAAAAACTGGCAAGCTCACCACATTCTTAATAATAATAAAAACATATAAATAATAAAAATATAAAACGTATGGGGACCAAACCACACCTTCCCCTCAAAAGGACCACACGCGGATGATGTATGGGGCTTTTATCCAAAAATAGATGATATTCTTCCCTATTTTAGAATGTTCGAGAGTTTTAAAGATGGAATAGAATAATAATGCCAACTGCTCGCTTTCATTGGGGCAGCACCTGTCTTCCGGCGCATCACTTGCACTTCCGCCTTCCCTCCCCACCCTTCCGTCTCGGGGGCGGAAGCTCGCCCGGAATACAAATGATCCCGGAAGAGCCTGAAAGCACGCCGCGACCGCCTTGCACACGGTGGGAATCGATACTGTCGCATCCTCTGTTTGTTTACATAAGAAAGGCAGACTCGGTGTGTCCTGAAGGTCAGCTCTTTTCAAAGCACTCTACTTTGGTCGCGAATGGTGACTTGACTAGGTTGTGGCAGAATATTATTTTATGTTTTGTTAAACATTTATCTTTCATAATTAATAGCATCTTATTGTACTCGTGCAGGGTTCCACACGAACATATCTTTTTTTTCCAAATATGGCAAGGGTATTCAAATAATAATGTCAACAAATGCTACGTAATTGTAATTGAAGAAGCGTTTGATTTTGAAAAATGTCCTGTCCGATCTTTGATTCTGCAACAATGTCAAAATTGCAGACCTTTGACATGCGAATCCTTACGAGAATGCTTCAAGTGCTCAGAATGGAACATACGAGGAATGTTTCTTTGTATACAATATGAAAGCAAATTTTTCCTCACAATCGAGTATAAAATAATGTAGCTAAAGAGGAAATAACCAGATAACCGGTCATATGTCATTTTAAAATCAAATAGTAGGCGTATTGACTCTTTTTTTTAATTGATTTAGAAAGATTGTTATGTTATCTAGTAAAGTTAGGATGAATTTTTTTTTTTTAATAAAGACAAACTTTCCCGGAATAACTCCACAATGTTTGAAAATCTCCTACTACCACCACAGAAAGCCGAAAATGTTGCTTGTGTTGTGATGGAGAACTTAGCCAGCCGAGGAATCGTACACGCGACGTCCGGGTGGGACCCAAACGTGATGTCCACTCAGCCACTGAACGGTCTTATTATAATTATAATAAGGTTATATATATAAGGTCGTTGGCAGATTTTTTAAATTTTTGAACAAAAGGTTGATTTCAAATCATATAATCATGCAGTAAAATAAATCAATAAATTATCTAGGAAAGTTACTTAATACTACGAAAATACCTACTTCAGTTTATCTATTATTTACCGTTTTACAAACTAATATATTTTAGATATTTTACACACGCATGTGGCATAGACATTATAGAAAATTTATAAAATTAAATTAAATAAAATAATTTCAATAATTTTATCGTCACGCGTTTGAACATTTTTATTGCTAGCCTGAATGTGGGAATATACGAGTGTCAAAACAAATTTTGATTGAAATAAAATCAATATTCGGTTATTAGTTGAAAATGCTGGTACGGAGAATAATTAATCTCTCTCACCGGAACCGCCCCGTACAGTTACAAGGTTACGATCGCAAGACCAACTTTCTATGAAAATTTAATTCTCGACCGCTGGTTAATGGGCCTTAATTAACAAAATAAGATATTAACTAAACTTAGTTCTAATTTTATTTGTTAATAATAAATAGTATTATTAGTAAATTAATCATTTATATCTGGTGAACTTCGTATTAAACTCTTAACTTCATTTAATTTTAGTTATTTTTTCATCTATTTTTCCTGTCACCAAATTAATACCTCAATAGTAAGGGCGCTTTCGTTTCTCCCCGCGTAGCCGAGTATCATAGCAATAACAACGGCTATCTCTGTGATATGCTGTCATCCCACCCTTTGTGAAGTGAGGGGCAAGGTACGGAGACATCTGTCGTCTAACATTGCAACTTGTAATTTTCATCTAGAGACAATTTTCGCCGTAAAAGACAATAGACGCCTGCATCAAAATAATATCTTTGAAAAAATGTGAAACATCGAGTGCATTATTATCACCACGGCATAAAAATAACTTGGCAAACGATGTCCAGAAACAGTCTATTTATGCACAAAAGTGGTTTGTATTTATTTTCTGAATAATTTTATAAAAAAGAAAAAAAAAGTTAAGTAAGGCAAACAATCACAGAAAATCTTACACAATAATTATATAAGTTTTTCCTTATGAGCATTCATACAATAATAATGAAAAAAAAATTTTTTTAGTAGTTAACGCATATATTTTTCTTGAAGTCATTAACAATTCTATTTTAATTCTACTCAAGCGAAACGATAGGAAAAGCTTCAATGCATCGTAAACAATTTTTTTTGTATTTTTAATGTAAACCAATTTGTAGTAAAAATTAAACGAAAATGGTAATTCAGCATTAAGCTTCGCTTTAACTTTGAAATTTGGGCCTCTTCTTTTACTGGATATGTCAGAAATGTTGTAAGATAAGTTTTTTCCGTTTTTATCTCAATATATTTCATTCACAGACAGTTATTAAAGTCTTGACAAGAGGTCCATATTGAACTGTCTGATATTTAGAGTACCGCGAAATTGTTACCCTCCTATTTTTGGGGGATCTCTTTGACATCTTGATTCTTCTCCTGTACTTCTTTAGAAATTGTATTTCTTCACTTCGATAAATAAAATAAAACGAAACCCTTGAAACGTGTTTTATTTTACGTTACTATTTTATGATATACAGATTCGAAACAAATTGTTCTACGTAAAGGCATGTAAAAACAAATATTTGTTGAGGTTGTTTTTAAGAATTTTAATGGGACGTTGCATAGCGAGCGGGGATGTAGATATTAAAATGTAGTAAGTATATTATTATTAGGCTCCTTTATATTTTCTGCCTGTACTGAGTAGGTATAAATAAAACAATATATGTATATTTTTACGCAGCCTCGCGTTCATTGGTCAAATCATTGTACATATATTTTCGTATCAGTGATCGATGAACCGGTGGATGTAAATTTTAGCCATAAGTGTTAATGGTTTGTCTAGTTTGTATTTGGAAGTAAGATTGTAGAAATTTCATGTATTATAAGTTTATACAGCGCCCCTGAAGTGAATTTTCACAAAAACGGCGCTATACAAATCATCCAAATATTATTATTATTACGAAAATATTTATGTCAGTAAACATGAAATTGAATCAAATCGGCTGTTTTTTTTTTTTAATCTTTTATAATTCTATTACAATTGATGATGTGCTATGCCTTTCTCACTAGGAAGTCCTGTGTTGAGAGCATGCGCAGGTTAAAACATAAGCAATTTATAATAAAAATTCAAATAATAAGACAATATTACGTTTAAAATAAAAGACAATTAGCATCGTACCATTGCAAATGCCTACTGATGAGTGGTGGTGCAGTTCATAAAATAATCTGTTTATAACAAAAATAGAAATAATAACACAATGTTACCTTTAAAATAAAAGATTATCAGAATCGTATCATTTGAAATGTATACTTATGGGTGGAGGCGCAGTTTATAAAATAATCTGTTTATAACATAAATAGAAATAATAACACAATGTGTACGTTTAAAATAAAAAGGCAATCAGTGTCGTGCCATTGAAAATCTTTGTAAATTGGTTTTAATTATGTAATTACATAGTTAAGGGTGGGCATTTTTTCAAAAATTATTTTGATTACAGGTTTTTTTTAAGTCAAACATTCTCGGGATACGAATAACCTGACAATATTTTAAAATCTCCTACCACCACTACGATAGTACAGTAAGCAGAAAATTTTGATTGTGTCGTCATGGAGGACGTAGCCAGCCGAGGAATTGAACATTATGGAAACAAAACTATTAACATTAAGAAAACTATATGAATACAATACATGTCTCCTTTATACAAAATAATCTCGTACACACAAACGCAGAATTCATTAAAACGTCTCAAGTACATAAACACTTTACACGACAACATGATAACATACATTTAAACACCATCCACACTAACTATGGTAAACAATCCATTGGTTACGAGGGGGGGCAACTTATATAATTGCTTCCCAAATGACATTAAAAACGAAAATAAGTTGGGTAAATAAAAAAAAATTATTAATATTTATTCTTGATAAACAAAATAATGAAATAGAATAGCGCTGTATT
Source organism: Limnephilus lunatus (assembly GCA_917563855.2). NCBI lineage: Eukaryota > Metazoa > Arthropoda > Insecta > Trichoptera > Limnephilidae > Limnephilus > Limnephilus lunatus. The sequence goes on along the minus strand of OU830598.1, from coordinate 66,469,231 downwards.
GAAATATTTAGTTTATCTTAATGTGTATAATTATTTCTAGTTAAATGAGTGAAAATGTAATTTTCTTTTAACTTTAATACAAAAAAAAAACACAAGACGACTGCGGTGGGACCAAAATACGATGCCAACCTCGGCCACTGACCGGTCGTATAGATAGATTATTTTTATAATATTAAAAAATTAATTGAATTGCTCGGCTATATTTCATGTGAAATAGATATTATTTATTAGAATTAACTTATTGAAGTACCCGTTGATAACATCATTTTATTATCATTTGCAAATTACGCCTGGAGCCATATCTGCCCTAACGTCCGAACTTGACCACCGCCGGGACCGCCTGGCAATAAGTGCGTTTGTTTTATTAATTGCTTTACCATTTACCCCCCCCCCCCCCTCCCTGCGCTCTGGAGAGGATGGGGGGACTGCTAGTTGCTATGGTAGCGTGACAGGTGCCCGTGAGAGGTTAACTGCTCCTCACACCAGGGGAGAATTTTCATCTTTGTAAGTTACACTCTATATTGAGCGAGTTATTACATTATTGGCACCTATTATCCCCCCTTCTTCATAACTGTGAGAAAATTTCGACCCCCTCGAGTTTCTTAAGTTGCTTGCTGGAATGGTTTCTCTTCTTGTGTAATTGTATAAGTATGGAATATACATACATTTTTTTACATTAGCTCCACCAAAATAATTAATAATTTATATAATAATAATCAGGGCCTATGTCTTCTTTGGGGATGCTGTGTGGTGGATCATTTTAGGAAAGTAAGGAGAGGAAGTTCTGGGAAGGAAAAGAGTATTAGGGGTTTTTGTATTGTTAGCACGTTCATGGTTATTGATGTCCTCCGCGGTCGAGGGGTAAGCCTCTCGACTCACATTCCGAAGGTCGCGGGTTCTAACCCGGCGGGCGCAAATAAATCTTATTTAATTAATTTGTGGTATTTCACAATTAATTATTTAAAAATAATATATAGTATAATTGCGGCACGTTCCAAAGTAAAAAGATACTCTCAGTATCGCCCTGGTGTAAGACCACCATTTGGAATTGAAACATTGCTCGAAATGGATTTAGCCCTGTTTGGTGACACCTCAACTTCCTCTTCCTCATCTCCTTCGCCTACCTTCTATCTTCAGCCTAACAACAATTAGGGATGCCTTATTATTTTTCTAATTTCTTTTGTTTTTTTTCAAAATATGGAATGTATTGCATTGCAATACCCCTGCATACATTCTGGAATAAAATATATTATTATTATACACATTAAAAAATCAATTTCATGCAGTTTCACAAAAATAACATTGTATCTTCAAATCTTTCAAATACTGTATTCGTGTTCAAGAAGTTAGTATGAATATTTTATTTTTAAATATATATATTCTCCAATTCTTGGGTAAATCATCAAAGCCATAGCAGGTGGTACATGGACAAGTGTAGCTAATTATAGAGAGAAATGGCGACAGTTGGAGGAGGCCTTTGTCAACTAGTGACATACAGACAGGGAGTCGATGCATGATAAGTGTTATAAATATTATAAATAATTTATTTATTTACTGTCTGAATAAAGGTTATTATTATTATTATACTTATTTAAAGGGATGCACTTTATTAGTTGGGATATTTTATTAATAATGTGATCACTTTGCTCCTAGCTTGTGAACATTTCTATCGGTTGGTAACACTGTTTGTTTTTCTTAGCAATGAATTTATTTCACTTAGACTGTTGATCGCCCCAATGTTGATGAGAAATCATTTAGCTTGGGGGAAATGGCACTTATTTGTAACAGATGTACGAATGAAAGGAGAGGTCTCCCAACTTATTTCAATGTTACAGCTTAGACAGAACGTGACACGGAGTGTCGAATTACTTGACTTGGACCCCTCCGATAAATTACTATTCGCTCGAGATAATTGAACTTGCGAAAAAATAACAAAATATTGCTACTGAAATTGGCAACGTTTTACAAACAAATTCTGAATTTTTAAAATTTTTATTTATGTATCTTAAAAATGGAACATATTTTAATATTACTTATCTTCCATTAAAAGCATTTGCTTGTGGATGGAAGGAGAGTTTACATTTTATATATTTACAATTAATACAGTCACGTGTTTCAAATATATAGGTACTAGGTTCATTTTATACACAGCTAATAATACAGTTAATATACAGTTAAATCACACCTCGATAAAGACCCTTTAACTAAAAGACATAAACATCCGTATGAAGAAAAATAGGTATAATTTTTAGTGTGACATTCATGTGGAAATAAAGGAAGCAGCAGTTTTCCCGTTGATGATTCCTTTAATATACTTTTTGATAGAGTTCAACAATTGTACTTTTGTCATTAATGCTTCTGATTTCTACTGGTTGGTTATTAAAGAAGTATTTTTCTTTGTGTGTGTATGGTGTTGGGCAAAAGAAGTGTTTATTTTGGGGCATATTAATATATTTTTAAGTCTAATACGATTTTCAGTTATGAAAGAGTATTTTTCTTTTATAATTTGTAAGATTGAATTTTTCAGAAATAAGTTTTTAAATGCTGGAACTTTGAATTCTTCGAATATGCGATCAGCGGGGAAGTCCGGAGGTTTTTTTAGTATAATTTTTTAGAGTTTTTGAACAATTTCTATGTGGGTCAGACTAGATTAAATTAAATATAAACTGCAACCACGTTTTAATATTTTCTTAAAGCCGTGATAAACTTTCCTGTTTGACTTGTCAAGTGTTTGTCGAGCTTCTCAAAAGATTCAGTATTCTGAGAAAAATAAAAAGCAAGAAATCCTTCTGAAACTGCTTTCTGGCAACATTCAATATCTGGAATTTATATTCTCTCTTATTATTTAGTTAGAGTTTTATATTTTTTTGGGACGTAATTTATTATAATAATAATAATATTTATATTCCAGCGTAACTGCCTGGAGTGTTGCAACATTTCTTGCAACACTCAATATCTGGAATTGTCTCTTACTATTTTGTAATAGTGTTATATTTTTGTTGGGCGTAATTTATTATAATAATAATAAAATTCGTATTCCAGCGGATTGTCTGGAGTGTCTAATATACTTTGGACAACATGAAGAAAGGGGTAATGAACAACATTAAAATAAAACACTTTTAGCTCATTTGCAAATTCCATCATGTGTTTTTAACCAAAATCTCGCTTAATTTATCAAAATAATAAATTAAAAGAGGTGGCGGATTGCGCAAAGTTGCGAATGGGTTAACATTTTGGGCTATCTCATCACAATTTATGGTTCTCATTTGGCATTCCTAAATAACATGCAAAATGCAGGTGATGCGAGGAGCTACCCTCCGCAAAACATTTGCTCATAATTGCTCCGCGCGGCAGTCAAACTAACTACAGTCCCTCCAATTACTCCCCAGCGCCAGCCAAAAATTACTAATCCCATATCACGCTCCACGATTTTATGCTGATACTTGCTGGGGCTCATTCGACGGGGCCTTCGACAAATGAGCGCCAGGTAGGACCGACCACCCCTGCCTCCTGCACCTCCCACCACCCTGGGGTACCAGGAAACACATTCCAGAAGTTATTGGGATGGTAATCCTGTGAGTCCTGCGCTCCCTCCGAAAAGTTCACATGTCTCAGGGTTCTCTTATCCTCCCTGTGTCCCTCTGTTAAATTTCCGTGAAAAATTGCCGGTGCAATTCCCCGATGCATTTTTCTCCCGGATATCTTTTATGATTGCAGGTGATCTTCGGGGAGCGAAGTTTTGATGACGCTAATAAATCACTTGCAATTTATAAAACGAGAAAAATAACCAATTGTCAGTGGCCTTTCTTAGTACTTTCCCTTTTAATGCGTAAATTTGGCAACCCTTTACTAAAACCGTGGTTTTATTCTTATAAAAGACGACTGAATGCCAGACGCTGAAGATTACTGCCAAAAAATAAATTCTGTATGTAATAATATGTGGAATAATCATTTTGAAACTTTGGCGTTTTCTACCAATAAAATAATATGGTACAGAAAGCTCCAAAATGAACCTCTAAAAATACTATGGTTCACTGAGGTTGATCTGAAAAGATCGGAAACGAGAATCATTTTTAGATTAAGATCCGGACATGCACTAATGGGAAAAATATTGTGCTTGATAGGCGTCTCTGATTCTCCAATGTGCTCGATATGTGATCAAATTGAAGATGTCGAGCACACATTATCGAAGTGCATTAAATATGAACGACAGAGAGTGACAATACTAATGAACTCCAACTCATCGGAAGTTCAGAATTTAATAGCCTCAACTAAGTTTCATGCCATATCGAGAATAATGAAATTTATTAGATCATGTAAACTGGGAATATTTGAAAGTGAATTTTTATACAAATTGAATATAAAAGGACTAAGTACATTTTAAAGATCATTTGAGATTATAATGATAATATTATAATTTAAAAACAGATGAGGCAAAAAATGACAACATTGTGTGAGTCAGAAGCCTCGATAATATACATTACGTAAAAAAAATTCTTCTAAAAGAAAAGCTTTATTGCTTTATTATGGGTACTCACCAAGTATTATTGCCATGTTATGCAGAACTATTAGATCATATTTTTCCAGCATTATATATTATTTTATCAATATTTATGACCTCTGCACAGAGCGAGTAACCTCTCTCTAGTTCCTTTGGTCTGCGCCCGCGACCGGCGGAATTGGTATTTTTATGAGTAACAATTTGTCTCGACTCCGACCACCCCCAACTTTTGCCGCCCGGAGCTACAATCACCCGCGTGCGCTGCAACCAACACCCTGAAGGTTTATGGATCTTTTGCGCCACCAAAACGATTTCACGTGGGATGAATAAGAACATATTGGATACAGCAAGTGGTATGAAGCATATCTTTGTTACTCATTGCACGATCTTTGACGAGAAGAGACGTCTTGAGTTAAAAGTCGTTGGAACTAAAGTTGTTTATGGTTACTATTGTCCTTTTCCCTTAGTGTTTTGTTTAAAGTTATGAAATAATGCTCAAGGACTCCAAACGTCCGGAGCCAGTGTAATTTGGGGAATATTGTAAGGCTGAACTATTGGTGGAAAAAAGAAGAAGGGGCAGAGACAGGTTTGGGAAGTAGTTAATTTGCTGTTCATGTCTAATGCCTCGGGCCTTTTTTGTTGTAAGGTCAAAATATATCCGATTTGCAATAAAATCAAAATAAATTAAATATTTCTGAACGCATCCGAAAAATAAAAACTGTTTTTGAATGGAGATCAAATATGCTTTCAAATTTTATAATTCGAAATAAACATATAATTTTTGAAATAAAAAACTTTTGAATGCATAACACATAAAAAGTTTTTAAAATGACCCACCTTACCTCATTTCTAACTAAAATTACTGGATAACGAAAAAAATAAAAACACATACATATTTTATTAGGAAAATGTATTATAAACGTTATTGTCAATTCACTTTTTGTCGTTTCATGTAAAAATAATCTACAAAAAATTCCCAAAGTTTAATTATTTTGTTTCAAATTGCGTTTGGAAGCTTTTGTTTCATAAAGATGTACATTTATATTTTATGGTTAACTTTCACAATTGTGGTGTTTTCTCTTTCTAAGACCGTTTTGATCATATTTCCAGCCATGATAGTAAAGGAGAAAACGATTTCTATGCGACCTGTAAGAGTTGTTCCGAAAAGCGAACAAATTAGCCTGAGGGGTTTCCCCCGTTTCGATTTTAAATGGTTGTCTCTTAGCTGGGTGATACTGGAATATCTTCGGAACCCAAATATATGTACCAAATATTTTTATTCAATTTAATTTTTATTATGTGTGAAAAAAAAACAGCGAACAAAACCCAATAACTTGGGGTCTGCCATGAAGGTGGTCATTTGGCACCTTGACTCTAAACAAGCTTTAAAGCATTGTTCCAAATTCATTTATTTGTACGGTCGTTGTACACACATTACGACTTACGTAATATATGTGTACAATCTTCAGCCTTGCAGTGTAACAATAAATTCTTACTCCAAGGGTAGAACAATCTTTGTGTACAGAACACCCTCTTTTAAAATTATCCCCGCTATTTTTATCCTGCCAAGTATTTAATTTGTCATCCACTTACAGAGGCGAAAGTAACGTGTCCTTAATGAATTTCCAGGAGCACGGCTAATTGAATACGAACCACTTAATGGTTCTGCGAACTTCCTCCCTGAATTATTATTGTTAGTTTTCCTGCAGGACTTAAGCAGTTGTCCCGGGAACTACAAGTCCTGCTGCGGGCATCCTTGCGGCTAGGGAGGGGAAGGAGAGTAGTAAGTAATAGGCAATTTGCTGGACAATAAAACCATTATCTGTAACAAACGCTGGGTTCAATTACAAATGGAACTGTTCCATACTAGATACTTACGAGAATACCCTATCTGCCGAAATAAAGTTTGATACATCTGTGGGGGTTTTTATTTTGGGTTTTCTTCATGTTTCGATGGAAATGTCGCATATCATCAAAATAGATCAAAGTTAATGAAATATTATGGTTCAAGTGTTAATTTTTCTTAATTGTTTTTTATTTATTTTTGTCTTCCTTTATTCGTATTTACACAATATAAATTTGTGTTAACTTTATAATATACCTACGAGTTGAAAATTTTTAAATTGTTTACATTTTTTATTATTAATTTTTATTAATTCTAGACTACAATTAGTGTGCTATGCCTGTCTCAATAGGAAACCTTGTGTAGAAAGAGGGCGCAGTTTTAAACATAAGCAGTTTATAATTAAAATATAAATAATACACAAAATTACACATATCAATAATAACAGAGAAATCATCAATATACCATTGGAAATGCATGCTTATAAATTGATTTTCATAAAATCTTTAATGTTAGATCTGTTATTTGTTATTTTTTAACGAGGGCCCTACTAATAAATGTGTGTTTAAAATTGTACATAACTGATACTCAACCGTTAATGTGGGGTAAATGACTGTTTGTCAGCCGTGTAAAATTTTAAACATATTTATTAGTAAGGGGGTTTGATTTGGTCTGCAAAATAATACGGTTAAAATGCATTGAGGAAAAATGAGAAATTTTCATGTTTCTTTTACAAACTATGTCAAATTACTTGATTCCAATTTTTTCTGTCAAGTTTGAATTTAAATTCACAAGCTGCTGATGAAAAATAAAATCTAATTTCCAATCCATAAATAATCGCCTCGTTTGCCTTTTGAACCATTTAGTTTTTTCGGGACCGATTATTCTTCCTCCATTTTTTTCATTTCCTCGAAGCGAAGGAAAGTCCATTTAATTTGTTCCGAAAACTTGATTAAATTTTAGTTCGCAGAATTTGTAGGATCCCTGCCGAAAATTCAGTGTCGAGATTGGTTCCCAGCTTGTTACCGGCGGACCTTTTTTATTTTTTATCGCCATAGTTTAATTAACTAAATGACCGGTCCTACAACCTTGTTCGTTTTGAAGTCAATTAAAATGGAGCATTGTAAAATAAATTGTGGAAAAACTGCGGAAAGCAGTGTTTACGGAACAGCTGTAAAATGATAAAATTAAAAAAAAAAAGAATTAATTACTCTTTTCAAATGAATTTGAAAGGGATTATTCAGTTTGCTCAAGTCTAACCCTAATTCAGTATACATAATTCAGTATAATTGAACAGTCCAGTAAGCATAGATTCATCGCAAAAGATTTAATCAATATTGTCATATTTCCAAGTCCTCCATTTTTGCGACCATGGGTAACCAGTTCGTTTAACGTAAGAGATTAATTGTTTTGAATTATTTTCTTTATCCAAACACTCAAGTTTCTGTTAGGTAGTATAATCACGTAATAATTTATCTAAGGGCTCTACAGAATATAATGTAAACATACTTTTGAAGATAAGATTCCCTTTCCATTGTTTTCGGTACCCTTCCTCAACTTTCATCTTAGTCTTGAATAAGGTTTCTTAGCCCTTTCCCCCTGGAATTAAATAGAACCACCACTTCACCCTCAAAAGATCCCTGAACTACAAACTTTTAAGGTTTCCAGTTGTCTTGGGATGTTCACCGAGTAATGAATTACCAAATCCTCATCTCTGAGGTAATGAGTTAATGCGCAATTAATATGTAAATATTAACATTTAAAATGCGTGCTTATGACCCATGTAATGTACCATTTTATAAGCTTTTAGATTTTTCACCTTAAAACGTTTTAAATTGGTTTTTAAATGTCCGCGTTTTGTAATGTCGACTTCCCCTCGCTAGGCATGCATTGCTGCTCCACGCCACTTTCCCTGTTAGACCATGAAAATTTTATTGGATATTTTTCCGGGTTCGCTCATTTCCTCATCTGAAATTATTCCTCTCCACCCTCCGCCCTTCCGAGGCACCTGGGGACCAACAACAGCTAACTAGTTAAAACTAGTTAGCTCCCTCCCGTGAAGGAGCACTTCCGACCCTCCACCACCCGGAATATTACCCCACCCCTTCATTTGAATTGTTCATAAATATATAAAACCTCTCTTGTGTGGATTAGGCTTAGAAAGCTAATCACCCTAGCAAGAACAAGAGAAAGTTTTAAGCGGCATCTTCAACAAACTATAATACTCGTAACTTCCCACTAATTATCTTACTACGAAGAGTCTATACCGTTTACATAAATTCAATTATTGAGAAGGCGTGTGTTTTTTATGCTCCGCTTTTTAATTTCTCCGCTGTGACACCGGGTTTGTTTCTCAAACTCTTTAAATAAAAACTCCGGGGTCAACAAAGCACTATGGAATTTATTCGTAATAGATGACAATGAGCTCTGATGGCTTGTTTAAAAGGCGGTAGGAATTATTCTGGACCCCGACCTTGAGGTTGCATAGTATTTATTAGGCGGGACAGCGAACATCTTCGTGCGGAGCATGGCGGACCACCGTGCTCTCACCAATGGGCTGCGGGCGGAAGCACGCGGCTTTCATACCTACACGGCGGAGGCCGAAAAGTTAAAAAAGGCGGTAATCAAGGGCCTGCCTAACGTGGACACAGAGGAGATTGCTGCCGACCTGTCAGACCAAGGCTTTGCACCGGTGAAGGTGATTAAAATGACAACTACATCGGCGGAGTATCCGATGTACCTGGCCACCTTCAATAAGGAAGCGAACATGGGCCAGCTGAGGGCGGCAGTGAAGTACCTGTGCCACTGCAGAATACGCCTCCAGAAGCACAGGAGCAATCACCTCCAACATGGGACGCAGTGTTATCGCTGCCAAAACTTCGGGCACGGATCCCGAAACTGCGCCCACACCGCGAGGTGTGTGAAGTGCTTGGTGGAGCACGCCTCGGCCGAGTGCCCCAAGACCACTAGGGACGAGCCCGCCGCGTGCTGCAACTGCGGAGGCCCCCATCCCGCCAACTTCAGAGGCTGCCCGAAGAGGGTCGCCTACGTCGCCTCGCTCCAGCAGCACCAGCGACACCCCCAGCGCCAGGCCCCAGGAGCAAGCAGGCCACCTCCTCATACACAGCAGATGCCGAGGACGGATGGACGCAGCTGGGCCAACGTAGCCGGCGGAAGGAGCGAGGAGCGACACGAGGAGCAGCCCCGCTCACAGCCCCGCACGCAGCCCCGCACGCAACAGCCCGCAGGAGAGGCTAGAAGCGATGCCCAACTGATGATGGCCCTGCTCGAGGGACTAGATCGCCTGCGACCGGAGCTGGCCGCAGCTTCCAGCGAAGCTGCGAGAGCCTGGATCCTTATGGGTCTCATCCCGTCCACCATCGATGTCTAATCCCGAGATGGTGAACGTCCTCCTGTGGAATGCCCATAGCATCCGCTTCAAAATTGACGAACTGCTCGCTCTGGCAAATAACACCGATACTGATGTAATTCTCATCTCAGAAACACATCTTAAACACGACACGCCGCTGAGAGTGCCCGGCTTTGAAGTTCACCGAGACGACCGATTGGAAGGAAAAGGCGGAGGCACCGCCATATTCGTTCGTCAATCCATCACTTCTACAAGAATCCCCACTCCAAAGCTGAAATATACTGAAGCCACAGTTATCGAAGTCATCATAGAGGATAGAGCGCATACCTTCATCGCCGCCTACTGCAATGATAGCAACTGTCTTGTGAGAGAAGATCTGGATAAACTACTGAATTTGCGCCCAATTGTTGTGTTAGGAGGAGATCTCAACGCCAAACACAACTATTGGAATAACTACAGAGGCAACGCGAACGGTAAAACGCTCTTCACGCATATGCAGACGCATAACTACTCGATAATGGCACCGGACAGACCAACATTTCACTCGGCAAGCGCAAAGTACCCCAGCACTTTGGACATCGTACTCGAGAAAAATGCCAAGACGATCTCGCCACTGCGCACGCTGGATAAACTGTCATCGGACCACCTGCCCGTGAGCTTCAGTATTGGAGGAACGACTTTAAGGAGCCCCAGAAAACGGCGAAACTACAAAGATGCCGACTGGGAAGGATTCAAGAAAGAGATAAACGAACGAATAAATCTCACATCGGAAACTCTGCGCTCAAAGGAAGAAATCGACGAGGCCGCAAGCACTCTCACCGAAATCATACAACATGCCCAAGACACGTTCATACCACTCAAAGAAGAACAGACATACACGGTCAAGCTTCCCGAGCACGTCTTATCGCTCATTAAGGAGAAAAATCGCCTGCGACGCATCTACCATCAAACGCGCGACGGCTACTTCAAAACGGCCTACAACACTCTACAGCGAGAAATCAAGCAAGAAATCACCGATCTCAGACGCCAACTTTGGACGAAGAAAGTTACGTCACTCACGCCCAAAGATAACAGCCTATGGAAAATGGCGAAAGCTCTGAGACACCAAGATCACACGATACCCCCGCTTGAGAAGCTAGACGGCTCAGGGCTGGCACTTTCAATGGAAGAAAAGGCAAACGCGCTCGCCGACGGATTCGAGAAAGCCTACGCAGCCACGGATGGCCTATCTGATCCGGAAACGGACAGACTAGTAGAAGAATCTCTACGAGATCTCGAACAAGCAGAGCAAACGAGCACGGCCGATATCCATTTCAGCACACCGAGCGAAGTAGCCGTCATCATCAGGCGATTGAAGACAAATAAGGCGCCGGGAAGCGATCAAATACACAACATTCTACTCAAACATCTACCGCAGAAAGCCATCATTTACATAACAAAGCTGTTCAATGCCTGCCTCATCATCGGACATTTCCCTCAGATCTGGAAAACGGCGACCGTGCTGCCCTTCTCCAAACCAAACAAGGACAAGAGGCAGCCGACAAACTATCGGCCGATCAGTCTACTCTCCACGCTGAGCAAGGTTTTTGAACAGGTTATACTCAACAGGCTACTACCACACCACGAAGACAACAACACTTTGCCAGACGAGCAGTTCGGATTCAGAAAGAGGCATTCCACCACCCATCAACTGACCAGAGTAGCGGAATTCATCGCCAGAAGGTTTAACGAAAATCGCTACATCGCCGCCGCACTGATAGACTTGGAGAAGGCATTCGACACCGTTTGGATCAGAGGGCTACTGCACAAGTTGCACAGAACAAACACGCCCATATACCTAACGAGACTGATTCAAGAATATCTCAGAGACAGATCCTTCAGAGTCTTCCTCAGGAATGCGCTATCGACAATACGTGAGATTCCAAAAGGCGTGCCACAAGGGAGTCTACTGGGACCTCATCTTTTCAACATCTTCACGCACGACATCCCCCGAGACGAGAGATGCAACTTATCCATATACGCAGACGACGTCAAACTTTACGTTTCCTCGCTGAAAGCAGACATGGCGGCTATATACCTACAGAGGGCGCTCGACGCTCTAGTAGAGTTCTACAAGCAATGGCGACTCAAACTAAATGAGGCCAAGACCGAAGTGATCATGTACACGAGGAAACGAAAAAGAAGAACACCCGACGTCAATATCGAAATGGGAGGACATGTCCTAGAATGGAAAGATGAAGTCGTATACCTGGGCCTGACAATGGACTCACGTCTCAACTGGAAATCACACATAGCCAAGACATACGCGAGGGCCAGGAAGGCAGTCGGCGCGATGAAGCCCATCTTCAACAAACGAAGTCCGCTACTTCCCAGAACCAAACTCCTGATCTACTACTCGCTCATACGACCGGTACTGACGTATGCTATTCCCGTGTGGAGTAGTATTTCTCATACAGCACATATGAAACTACAGACGCTACAAAATCTCTGCATTAAAATCGCATACAATACTAGAATCAGAACGAATCTCAAAAGACTACATGCCAGAGAAGACATACCGACCTTATTTGAACACACGCACAGACTGACAGACCGATTTTACAAATCTCTCAGACATAGCAAAAATAGACTTATCAAAGAAATCGGTCAATACAACGCACCCAGTGACTTTACTTTCAAATATACACACAGACTACCCAAACATATCCTGATGGACCTGGACCACATCTGGTATGAACCAGATTCAGACGCGGACGACTGAGCGAGCAGTAGGTATTCCTAAACACCGGACCCCCCCCCCCCAAAACTTATGTTTACATATCTATGTATATATCTATTTAATTTTTGTATAATATGTATGTTTATGTAAGTTTATTATAAATTTCCCATATAGTATGTATATATATCTCACATAAAAACAGACACACACACCCCTCACCACACAATGCAGGATTTCATATATTGAAATCACTGAAGGCCGACAAGTTTCAAGTTGACTTTCGGCCGACTCTTCCCGGATGAGGTTTTTCATGGTTTCCTCATTCCCGAAGGCAAATGCGGAAGAGATCCAAAAAAATAAGGACATGACCGACTCCTTCCCACTCCCAACATAACACAAACAGACACGTATGTATGCATGAGCGCCTGCCGGTGGCGTGGCTGCTTGATGATGATGGAGCTTAGCAAAACATGCAATTTTAGTAGGGTTTTTAGATAACAATTTTTCCCTACCGATGAAATACAAGGCCTTTAAGTCTATAATAGCCAGGTAACATTTTAAAATACCCACATGAGGTAAAAATTGCAAGGCGCATATGACGCCGTTCTATTTATAAAGAACATTAACTTTAAATTCAGTAAATTTAAATGATTCATCTCTTCAAGAAACATAAGAATCTAGTAAATGAAAAAAAAAAAAAAAAAAATAGTATTTATTACAGCCTCGAACCCTGCATTATCGACAGCTTTGTGCCATCTGTGGGTAATCTCTTAAACTATTGTCTAGGATAGCTATCTGCCAACTATGGGTAAACTCTTAAACTAATATTTAGGATATTACAATTAAAGATTCTGTTAACGTTTGTGATTCCATTAACTTGGATTTTATGAACTCTGGAACCATTATTTTAATTGAATTTAAGTGTCATGAATTCTCAAAATTGGAAGTGTTCGCTTAGAGAATTCAGACAAGCGACGAATTCCTCCCTATAATATGGTGTTTTTAACAGAAAATTATTTTCATTTTTCATTTTTAAAATTATAACTCATGTGTCGAGAAATGAGACTACGTGATTTTTCGCTACGATACGACTACGCTAGATATAAATAATAAACGACAAATTGTGAATTTGTCGACAGTAACAAAATAAACCAGAAGAAAAGAAAAATGATTTATATTTCGATTTGGTTATTATTTTAAATATTTATTTCTCAGTGACAATAGTTAAAAATAGCATAAGAAGGAAATATTTTTTTTAAATATTTTTTTTTTAATATTTTTTTTTCTCGTCTCACGGTTCTTCTCTAATTAATTAAATAAAACTGTTGTTACCTAATTACTTAAGGTTTGTTTTATGATTAGTTGTGCTGTTTTGTTTCGAATACAAAAAATTATATTTGTTCTCTTGGGCCTAGAATCATCCTTGTGTCACTTATTCACATTCACGTGTGTGACAATTTTCTTTCTGGAATATACAAGAAAAGCCGTTGAAAAGTCAGGGGCTGCATTTTCTTGAATGCAAACAATGGAAATGCGCTGTGGAAAAGGCATTCATCTTCCCCCAGCTGCATTTCCCCTCCCCTAAAGCAGGCAGGGAGGGCCTGCAGGGTGCAAGAGGGGAGATTGTATGGCTGATGATCATTCCTACCGAACCTTCCTTCTCCGGTGCTTCCCTCCATCAAATTAACTGCGAGAAGCTTTGCATTTTCAATGTAAACCTTGGAAACGTGCAATTCGAATAAATTGTTGCCAGTGAAAGCACCGGTAAATGCTCTAAATTAAATCTTTGCTCTGCTATAATTTGTGATGATTCTAGAATATTTTACTATAATGGTCCGTTCGTGAATAAATGTAACTTATAATTAATTATTATGTGATTTTAAAATTCAATTCAATTTCAAAGATTTTCAATTTAATATCGTTGGGTAATTACTGCAACTAGGTAACTCTGAAATCAGCTTTATTGGGGAATTGAATAGTATGGTTAAATCGTAGATCGATGTATTGGAAACCGTAATACTTTTTTTTAACAGCTCCACACAGTGTTTTGAAGATACTTACAAAAAACTTATTCAAATAACTTGATGATTCCAATGCGTAACGACGTTTGTTTTTGACGTGCGTTTTCTGTTTGTAGCATTCACAGATGAGGAAATAGAGTTATGTTTTTAGTGTATAACTCAAAAACGTTGATTGCGGAGTTACCTAGTTGTAGTATATACCCCACGAAATGCAGGTACGTGAATTTATCTTTTGAAGATTTGCAACAATGTAACGATTTTTTATATTTTTATCAAAATTTGGTTTTTGATGGATAATTTGATAACTTATTTTGCATACATATTTTTATTGTTTCATAAACAACAGACTCCCTTGAAAAGTTTTGGATCCACTTGAGAACATCGTTAAAGTCGCAAGCTGTTGAAGGAGCGCCGTGACGCGTTGTTCGCAGTAGCGGATTAGCCGTGCACTCTCTTGTATTCCATGCAATGTAAAATCCCGCTCCACCATAACTGGAATTATTAGCAGTGGCAATATTTATTTTTGGAATTAACACCCGGGAAGGGGTCCGGGATTCGAATTTACAATTCCCGTATCAGAGGGGCGCCGGCGCCGGCGTCGCGACGGAGGTTTTGTCGACGCTTTTCACCGTGGACGCTTGTTGAAACAACGAATTAATGAAAAGGCCTCGGGCGACGCGTATTCATTGAATTATATGCAACACCTGTTTATTAAACACAGCCATAAACAACCAAACCCGAAACTTTTATGCAAAATAATTTAATCCCTTAATTTAAATGCCCGTTAAAAGTAGTATGCCACATTTTACGAACAGTGTTTTGGATTTATATGTGGAAAACTGGAGGTATAAGAGATGAACTTTGTTCTTCCAGTTTTTGAAATGAACATCATTAATAAGAAGCTTGATATTTTTATTTTATTTTTTAATCCTACATTTTGTGGGGAAAAGCTCTCCAAAGATTGCTCTTTCATAGAGGAAGGACATAATGTTTCAGTTCAATACAACCTGTGATTTTACAAATATTTTTTACAAAAATCAAAAAAGCTGTGCTCTTGAATATCAACACTTGAATCGGAAAAACAATCGTTACACGCCTTTGCTTTTGTAGAATTAAAATGTTTTGTTTCCTGTTTAAAATATCAAAATGTACAGCCATTACTTTTAAAAATTCTAGAAAGTAATTTTTGAGGTGCTTTTCCATCAATTTTCGGCACGTAAGGTTTCACTGAAAATTGCCTTCACCACGTATTACGCTGAAATCTTTCGATGACTGGTGTTCGCTGTTCGTGTTTCCGTGTATCTGTACCCTGAATGCTAATACTGGCACGTTCCCGGAACGCTACATGATACAAAAAAGTTTGGTTTGGTCCACTTATCCGTCAAAATACTTGATTCTTTTAAAAACTGTGGCTTTTTTAGGTACAGCAAGGATTTGGATAATTTCAGTGATGTATGTTTCTTTATTTTTTAAATTATCTAGCTTTGCGAAGGTTTTTTTATGTTTATGTATTTTTATTTTATTTTATTTGGGAGACCAACAGCTTACTTTAAAATAAGTCATAATTTTGCTAAGTTACATTAATTGTACGGTTTAAAGGTTTCCACTTAAGTATTATAATATATAAAGGAATTAAGTTATTTAAAAGATGATAATTAAGAAAAATTACAAAACAAAAAATTTATATAGGAAAAGGGAGGGGGTAGGATGTGGGGAGGTCGATCTATTTGAAGTATAGTTTTTTTTTTACATTAACTCCACACAGGAGGCCCTGAGGAAAACAATTCCCTCGGGGCCTATGTCATCTGAGATGCTGTGTGGAGGGTCTTTTTGAGGAGAGGAAGGAATGAATATTGGTCTTGAAGAGACCCATGTTGTAGGAAGGAGGCCGGCAAATCGTTCCACAGCCGAGCTGTTGAACACAAGAACGAGTCGAAGAAACGACCCGTTCTCATGTGACAAATGTCAACCGTGTACATATGTTGGGCGTGTTTCCCGACTATGCAGTATGTACATATACTAATAATACTATGCATAACAAAATAAATTGAATTTCATAAAATGATGGTAGCATTCGATGAGTATCTATAGTAGTTGTTATAAAGGATCGAGAGATCGCCTGTGTGACTTTAAGGAGTGTGGTGCAAAGTTAAAAATATCAAATTGTGTGTAGTGCGTAATGAAGGCCATTTTTTATGTGAATACCATACAATAGATCAACTGCTTACTTTCCGGAGTCATTAGGACTATGGCATCCCCAATTGGGATATGTTGTGAAGATGGAAATAGTGAGGAAGGGAAGGAGATAAGGAAGAAGAGGGTTGGGATGAACCTGAGTTCTAATATGTTCATTAAATACGGCTAAAGCCATTTCAAGCAACGCTGCTGGTCTTTCATTAGCGAACCACTTGGGGTGACTTATGGCAGAGGGATTGGCAGGGGCGTGCACAGAGTTTTTGATCAGGGTAGGCAGTAGGAAAATACAACAAGTTTCACAGGTTAAAATTTCCATATTTTATCAGATAATTTCAGAATTAAAGTACGACAAACTGTTTTGAACCGACAGTTAGCATTTATGAAAGACAACTATTTGATAGAAATACATAACAAGAAGAAGTTCTAAAAAGCACTGCTTAATACTAACAAAAAAAACCTTATAGAGGCAATTCAAAACGACAGTTTTAATCGATGCTTTGTGCATTTCGTAAACATTAGTTTGCCGTTTGATGTGTCGCTCGCGTAGTTTCGGTTGCTCAGCTTTTTCGTGCTTATTTTTGAAAGTGTGTATTTATTTTTAGCAATAATTTTATAAATTATAATATTATTTACCTGCTTATATTTTATAAATACGGCAGGGTAGGCAGTGCTTATGTGCCTATATGGAGTGCACGCCCCTGGGGATTGGTCATCCAATAAACGGTTCCTGGCGGCGATTACCGGACTCGCCTTCTAACTTTTAATTTATATATTTTCTTTCTAAAATAATAAAACTTTTTCCTCTACATACTATAATTTTTTTCAACGCAACTGAAATCTTTTTTAAAATGCTACTTCAACAAACTTAGGTACGACAATAATATATATGTAGACAATAACTTATATAAAAATGTTAAACTAATAAAAATACCTACTCTTCTTTAATGTTACTTCATAAAATTCATCGTTTTTTGATTTAACGATCTACAGAGAAAAAAATAAACATTGAGAAAACTAAAAGTGTTTTCAGCAATAAAAAGGAAACAGTCTCGCGAGCTGTATGAAGAGCAACTACAAAAATCGGTTTCTCAAATAAAACAATAATATAATTACCCAAATTCCATCGATTTTTTTTGGTTCGCTGAAGAAAAACCTCAAACACGAATAATGGCTTTTTAAACGTTGCATCGACCTGGCTCCTGGAAACGCATTAGAGAAGTCATTAACAAAAATGTAATTTAACGACCAATGATTTAGTGTAAATTATCTTTTGTGAGGGTATTCTTGTCTTGTGAATTATTGGGAAAATATTTCGGAGCTTAATTAAAATATTCAAGTAATAAAAATTGTGTTAGATTTGAGAAATGTTCTTTGGAACTATAAAAAATATATAAAATATTAAAATATCCTAAAATACGCACTTTATCAACGATTATTCAAGGTTTTAATATTACATAACCTAGATTTGAAGATGGTGCTAGCTTAATTTAGGTTTTAGGAAGTTGACCGTTGATGGATTAATGTAGATTACAATAACATTGCATTAATACTTTACTATTGTTGTATTATACAAAAATGGAATGATTTATATTATTCCTACGCTACTTATTCAAATTAAAGGAATCGCCTTATTTGCTGCTCATTTCATTGTAACTTAATTCCAACGGTTGTTGGAACACCACTTAACTCTGTCCTGGTACAAACTTCTTGGTACCTTTATATGCTTACTTGACATGACCGTTGAAGTATTTGATCGACTTGATCGTATCTTATATTCTTTATTACAATAATTTAAATAAATAGACGATATGTCATTGAAACGAACTTAATACAAAAAAGCTCTGAAAAAAATCTAGTGTGCAGTGATTTCTCTCTGACAAATGAACGTGATCACGCAACGGCCTGCCCGTGGTAATTTGGTAAAGTAATATTAGATTTAACGACCCTTACGAACTCTGATCCCCTTCGAAGCCTTCGCTCCCTCTTCCCACCCCATCCCCACCTCACGCATTAATCATTACCATTCATTTGTTTGTCGTTGATTATCTACACATTGACCGTGACGGTGCGGAGGTTGATTGTATGGGACGCTAATACTGTACTTCAAATTATGGCCACTGATGGTTTGGTTGTGATTAGAAATCTGTGTTGGTTTAAAGATTCCTAAACATTTTATACCATGCCCAGTTGTTGGGCCATCTACGCAATACACGTCTCACGTACATTTATGTATACACCTACATTCATGAACCAACCGCTCTACTTGGGAGTTAATATTGTTGCATATCCATCATATTCCTTCCCGTTCCTGTGTATTCCTACCTGTCAATACCCACATTGCCAGTCATCAATTGATTCTCACCTAATAATCATCATCGCATATTCGCCCGCGATCAATTCCACGCCTGCGGGTAAAGAAAAATATTATACCGCTGAATTAAATCAAATTCGCAATAAATGCTGTGTAATGTAAAGCAGCCAGAAAGGAAAGTCTTACGCGGCCCGCAGTACATCCTATTTCTTTCCTCACCTGTATGTGACTTTTTTCTCCTTAGTAAAGTGGTTACAAATTACATTATTACTTATCATACAGAGGTTCTTTGAATACATAAAGATTTACCTTACATACATATCATACAAAGATCATTTGAATACATAAAGAATTACCTTACAATACAATCATACAAATATCCTTTGAATACATAAAGAATTACACCAAATTATACACCACGAAGCATGTATTTTTTCTTAAACCAACCTCTGAGATATAAGGCTTTCGTTACTCCTTACAGTTTATGAAGCTATTACTGGCGTTAGCTTTCAAACTCCAATAATAATATTCACTAGTGATCTGATGATACTAAACTTTTCTTCACTGTTTTGAATTTTGGGCGGCTTCGTGAGAATCCATCGAAGGGATAAAATAAACCGGTTTGCGTAAAATAACCGTGAATAATTTTGTCATGTGCTTGTATAACAATCCACCATTATTCTCTTATATGAGCCATTGTGCCGGGGCTTTCCCTCCATCCTTTCACACCCCCGCGCTGTGCACTTTCCGTTTCTCCCCCTCCCCCTCCCCACCTCCTGAGAAGCCGCACCGTTTTCCACTTCCTGTTTCAACAATGATTCCGTCATCCTGGCCGAAGAGGGTTCTAATGCTTTTGTGTGTGAATCTGATATGAATCTGCATGAAAGTTAAATCAAGTCGAAGCTCACGTTAATTCACGGGAAAGGTGATAGTTAACCATTCAAATGCCACACAATCTGTGATCGCTTACTTCGTTTCACTTTGTGCGGAGTCACTGCGGACAAAAGCAGCTGACTTAATTAAGTTCAAAGCATCCATTACCTGCTTAGCTTTTGATTGCAAACTGAACACTTCTTTAGTAGATATATATCTTTAAGGCTTTTCCCAGTGGTTTGCATACAAAACACAATACGTATTAGCATGATACGTGTATTAAGGCTCATGCTAAAATAAGATGGATGAGGTTTTGCAGGATTACAATTTACAAGTGGGTTCTAAATGAACAATGAGCTCCTTAATTAGCTGCAATACACGCTTTTAACTAAGTAGGTTTATAATTCGTGGCAGGTGCTTATTATTTCGAAATCTTGTTAAAAAATTCTTCTACTGTATGTAGCCTAAGTGCCTCTATTCAGCCCCATTTTATTTTTAAAGAAAATCTTTTATTTTCTCTATTATTTAAGGCTGAAAATGAAATTTTTTTTGAACCAAAATAATAAATCATTTAACACAAATGGAATTATAACAATTGAGAATGTTGTTTTTATCATTTCGTCCGCTTTTCCCATTTCAGTCCGTATTGTCGCACAAAACAAAAGACTTCTCTTTGCTGAAATCATCAATCACCAAACCCTCTCCAATGCGTCCTCGACGCAAACAAAACCTCCTAAAAAAGCAATCCCAATGAAGCAGAACCAGTCTGGGATCCTATAAAATGCAATAAAATTTCAAGGTACTCCTTGAGAGCACAGGTGGCCGTGGAAATGTTATTCCAATTTGACCTGTCTTATTTTAGGGTCCGTTTTAGTAGTTGACATGTTGTTTGTGAGACTTATTTGGCTAGGGACTATCATAATGATTAAGCTATGAAACGTTTCATTTACTAATATTTGAATTGTACAGTGTGAATATATTTTTTTATCAACAAAAAAAAAATACCAGAAAAGCACTCGGTTATTCTTTGGGTAATTAATTTTATTAAAATTATTGTATAATAAGATGACCTCTTTAATATTTATTTTAACTATAGTCCTTGAAGTGATATCATATAGCTTTATTATATTTTGGACAGTTTTAACATGGGTAGTTTAACGGTCAAAACAATGAAGTCCGACATAAAACCGAGAAAAGTTTGCATGAAATAAATTAAGATCGTGGAATGTTCACAAATAAGTCCTAGTTTCAAGTCAAGTAAGATTTAACTAGAATAGTCAGTAGGTACCTACTCAGTACACACTTTTTTCTTGACCAGATCGCATTTTTTTTAACTGTAGCTACAGTGCTAAACGTATAAGTTGGCAATGGCATAAACATGAACTAATGCTATATATTTATATTTTATCTGGAAACTGGAAACCATATCCTGCTATTATGTCACCGACGCAGGCGCCCCCTTTTTGCCAACTGTAGCACTGTAGAACGCTATTCAACCTTTCGTAAAAGTCGCAATATTATGCTAACTTTAAAAAATATGGAAACTTATACTCCACTCCAATGTCATCGATATATTTACTTCATCAATATTGCGATAAAAGTTGACATTGTTTTTTTTTTTCATCTAGTAGAGCTGATTTATTTGAAGAAACTCTGTACGTTCGGTGGCAGAAGGTGTCAAATTATGAATACTTTTTTTATTATCTCTTACTATGCAACTATAAAAAATATTTTTTTCTTCCATGTAAAATATTATTAACATACTTAAATAAAGACAAAGACAAAGTGTGTATGTGAGAGGTCTTCCGTAGATCAAATTGGAATGCGGGAATAGGTCCCAACGATCCAACGCCCCACGGGAATCATTTATTGGATAACCAACACCTCTACCCCAGGTCACCCCAAGCGATTTTCTACATTTGGTTTCTTAGCAGAGGTGCCGGGGTTCACGGGGTGAGGTTTTTTCGGGTCTTGGCGGCGGATGCGTCTGGTTGAGAAGAGGCCTTTTGACCACTCCAGTCGGACTCTCTTGACCCATCACCTTGCACCACAGTTGGAGGGATGGATTCATTCGTCCGTCCCTCCTACACACACTGACTCCTAGATTCCTACCTACCTCTCATATCTCTTTTCTTTCCTAAAACTTCATCTCATTAAAAATACCCTCCTCTTAGATGACATAGGTCCTGATGGAAATTATTTTCCTCGGGGCCTTCTGTGTGGAGCTAATGTTTTTTTTTTAAATATATTGTCAGGCATAATTATCTACTGCACTGTATATTATTTAATTATTATTTTTAATTGATAAACTAACGTTTAAACAAGATTTTTATGCAAAGCACAAAGGGTAGATAACAAATATGTAATAATAAGTAATTGTCGAATGAAAAACTATTATATCTTGAATTATTTGGCGTGTATTAGATAATCCGCTCAGCTCAGTGGTCAGAGCAGCTGACCGGCAATCAGAGGGACACGGGTTCAATTGCCGTTGGCGGCCAGTATCTTTTCTCGGAAGATTTATTCAATGTAGATTAGTGTTTCAGGCTGATAATTATTGATTATAATATTTGTATATTATTTTTTTAATTTTATTTATTGCTTCTTCACAATTAAAATTCATTGTTTAGCATATAATTATTAACCCCACCAGGGTTCGCCTGTATCGGGATATATGGTTCTATTGTATAAAATATGTAAATATATATACCTAAAAGCTTTTTTAATTGGCATAAATACATAAATAAATGGATAACGTTAGATAAGTTTTTCGATTTTCACGGCCAAAAGCATTTTCGTTGTTAGTTTTTGGGGTGTTATACCAAAACAGGGCTAACCAAACAAGGCTATAGAAGGAGGTAGCGCAACACGGCATAACACCCCAAAAACTAACAATGAAACGGATAACGTTAGGTCCGAATATATATCTAGAAGATAGCCATCACAGTTCAATTTTTCAAAATCGTTGATAAACCTCTATTATTGCCTTGTGTAAAATTTTTACTTTGTGCAGTGTGCACTATGACATGCGAGTATTTTCAAGCAAGAAGTTCTACAAAGAATTTCTGAAATAATATGGGGCGAAGAAACAAAGCGACCAACAACAAATATTCCACGCACCTACCAACAGCTGTGTGGCTCTTTAACACTTCAAAGTGAAGTTGCCATTATGCACTTCAAACGGCTTAAAAGGCTCAGATTGGTTTGCCGTAGCTCGCTACAAAATAAGCTACGTTTCTTTAACGTCTTACGTAGCCACCTTTTCTGAAACCACCTGAGAATTCTCGTAAAAATTCATTTACAAAGAAAACCTATTTCGATAAGATGTTTACCTACTTAAAACTGGAATTGGATGTTAAAATATAAATCATTTTAGCAAATATCTACATAATAGATTGGTAACACCGACCGTTTTCAGTTTTTTCACTCTTAAAAACTGGATTACTATTGCAACAATTTTTGACTGAACGTTTTCTTATAAAGCTTGTTTATTGAAATGCGCATTTATTGTTATTGTGAATACAATACTTGTCTCGAAAAAGGTATATGTATATCCTAGTGAGGGAGGCAAAAAAAAACAATGTTAATATACTTTTAAATATATAAATAAATAAAAAAAATCAATTTTAGAAATATAAATGAAATGAGATCTTTGAGCCTTAAAAAAAGTGTGGTAAAACTTTTTATGACCATTGTGGATCTTTATCTACATAATATATTGGTAACACCGACGTTTTCCAGTTTTTTCACTCTTAGGCCGACCGCATACATCAGATTTTGCTTCTCGGTTGTCTGATCAGACAATCGGATCGGATAAATACCACACACATCCGATTCTAAAACCGGATAGGTAATAAAACCGGGGCCACGTCCTTTTTCGTCGAATCCAATCTGGTTGTCAGACCGGATTGGACTTCCGGCGCCGGAAGGGCGTTGCCTATTTTTATTACCGATACGGTTTTCGAATCGGATGTGTGCGGGCTTTCATAAGAAATGTATGGCGAGAAGACCTTCCGGTTGTCTGATCAGACAATCGGATGAAAAAGTCTGATGTATGCGCCTAGCCTACAACACAATTTTTGACTGAACATTTTCTCAATGCTGTGTATGTGCAAGTAAAGCTTGTTATTGAAATGCACATTTATTGTTTTTGTGAATACAATGCAATTTTAGAAATATAAATTAAATGAGACCTCTGAGCCTTATGTGTGGTAAAACTTTTTATGACCAGTGTGGATCTTTATATACATAATAATATATATTGGTATCACCGACCGTTCCAATTTTTTCACTCTTAAAAACTGGATTACTATTTCAACAATTTTTGACTGAACGTTTTCTCAATGCTGTGTATGTGCAAGTAAAGCTTGTTATTGAAATACACATTTATTGTTATTGTGAATATAATGCAATTAATGTTTTAGAAATATACATGAAATGTGATCTCTGAGCCTTATGTGGGGTAATTTTTTTTATGACCAGTGTGGAGATTCTGAAAGAATGCTAGGCGTTAAGCGTTACGGTTAAGATTAAGAAAGGGACGTTTAGAGAGGTTGAATGATGAAAGGAGTGTAAGAAATATATATGACGCGAGAGTTAATGGTAGAAGAAAACGGGGACGACCAAAGAAGGAACAATCAATTAATGCAAATACTAGAGTCAGGTCATTCCAAGAGTCAAAATAATAGAAGAGTATAAAATGAGATGATTTATGATTTTTTTTTATTTTTTTTTATTTATTTTTTTGATTTTTTTATTTTTTTTTTATTTTTTATTTTTAGACAGTTTGATAATGCCCTCAGAAGGCGAAACAGCTGTCACGCGTAATAATAATTACCAGCAGAACTTGTTTATAAATAAACTGTTTGTATTAATTTAATAATAAAATTATTGAATATATAAAATAAATAAAAATTAAAATGGAGTTCTACAAATTAAACTTGATAACAATAAATAGATTTATGAATAATAAAAATTAATAATAATTGGACAATTTGTAGAGCGCCGTTTTTGTGAAAAATCACCTCAAGGGCGCTTAATGTTAATGAAGAAAGGAGTTTCCGATACACAATAGTGTAGCGGTCTATTGTCTCTGCCTTTCCCCACGGGGAAATAGCGTAATATATTAATTAGTTCTGTTTAAGAATTCAGAACTCATTGGAAATAATATGTTACTAATAATAGTGTAACTTTTTTAATACCAGTGCAGACTAAGTTAACCCATGAAAAATAACAATAAAAATGAATTAAAAATATATCATTGCGTATTATAAATTAAAGCCCTCCGCTACGTCTGTCTATCTAAATTAAAAATATATCTTTACATATTATACATTAAAGTCCTCCGCTGCGTCTGTTTGTTCGCGATAAACTCAAAAACTATGAACGAATTTTCATGCAGTTTTCACTAATAGATAGAGTGATTCATGAGGAACGTTTAGGTATATAATTGGTCAAGGTTTTGTGTAAATTGGTTGAAATATAAAGGAGAATGTCTGTGTGTGGTGGACGAGCGGGCTGGCGAGCGAGTGATGTGGACTTGATTTGTATGTAATACAGCTTTATGCCGAGGTTGATGAAATTTTGCACATGTGATCTTCAAAACAAGAGGAAGGTCATTGTATACACATGATTTCGAAAACCCTGTGTAAAGCCCGGGCATCGTCGGGGACTTCAGCTAGTTTATGCATAATATATACAAAACAATTTTAAATACATCAACGTTGACATAAATTCATTGTATTTACTGAAAATAATAATTTGTATATTCGAATAAAAAAATATGTTTTTTTTTTAATTTTAGAATATTACCCACCCGGAACTTCAGGCATGATGTTACATATAATTTTAAATAAAAAAATAAAATAAATATTTTTTTTTTGTCGTACATAAACTAAATGCTAAGCCGAGAGCCGTTTGAGCCAACATTATAATATAACTAAGCTGTCACAACTGTTTTATCAGTGAAAGTGGCTCTTAAAGTATACTTTAATATTTAATTTTAAAATAACTTTTACGACGAAAGTTTTTCAATAAAAACAATGTGTAACATTTTCATATTCGCATCAAGCTTATAAAATTTCGCTTATACCTACTGCGCGTCGAGAAATATTAGCCCCAGGCACAAACAAGTTCCTCGGAAGATGGTGGAAACGCCATATCAGCAAATCCGCTGGGCTTTTATTCTTCATATTCCACTTCTCTTAACTTTCGTTACGCGACTTTTATTATTTTCCTTTACGGTTTATGAGGAAATCGCTTTTGCCCAAGTTTTCCCTTTACGGGTCCATAGATCTGCCTGTGAGTTACACGGTGTATGGTAAGGGCCCCAGGGGTGGTGATCCCATTATGGACAGAATTTGTCACACGGAAACGGTTGTAAATCGAGAAAAGCAAACGAGGCATTATTTTTTCGTAAATATGAGTTTTCTGTGCGTGAGGAAATTGGGCCATTTAAAAGTTACGGTAAATTTGCATTTTCACTATAGAAGCTGAATTTATTTTGCCTTAGAATCTATAATCTTTTATGCTACACACTTTTTAGTTGATATCTTTGCTTAACGGGCAGTATTTATTGCATAGCACGACTACATGATAATAAAGCCGGGTGGATCGATCATTTTGTACTGCCTGGCCCGATCACCACTCACTGGAAAAGTGATCGGGTACTTTTACACGTGAAAAAAATATCATAGAGAAGGCATGTATGCGCTGCCAGCCGCCCCAAAGTTCCTGTCGTACCCGTGACCCGTGTACCCATCACTCGATCTTTCACCGGGTACTTTAGTTTGGCCTAGGAAAATGGCAGGTATTGTAGGTGAACCTTGTCTCTATTTTTCTTTACAAAATTTATGCACTAACAGGTGCTCGCCACATCGTCACCCGACACGGAAAGCAGGTTCTGAAGATCGAATATTTTTTTAAAAAGAAACCCGATCGATCGTTGGTGGGTCGTGATCGGGTTGCACTGATCGAGTAGTTCACGATCGACCCAGATCATGCGGTAACTATCCAATCTCAAAAAAACTCTCATTGCGTTTTAGTTTTTTGTTGGCAACTTACATATCACCGTTCCCGAATTCGGAAATGATCTAGTAGAATATTGCATAGAATAAAACGCAGATATTACGATGTTGTAATGGTACAAAACGTTTTCTCGTCTTCAAATATAATCGTTTGCAATATTTCCCCGCTTATTTCTACACATTGAAAGCTGTCCTCAGCACCGCATGTGAAGAACGCATTCGTTTATAAGTGCACATTTGTCAAACTGCCTTGGATCCGCCTGAAAGTAAAACGCAACGTTCCCCTTTTGTTTACCGCAATTTAAATTTCCCATCACTGCCATCTATCGCTGTTATGATGGTGTATTTTTCAGGCGAGATGAAGCCTCCGATATATGCATTTAAACCGTGGAGAGCGGTAGAGAATTATGCAATATATTCCGGTGGTTATGCACTCTCTACTATATGGAGTCCATTAAGTCTGTCAGAATAAGATTGAATTCTTTACACCAGACCATGGAACATCTCTAAGTTTGTTCATATTTTATAATAAATATATTGCACTTGAGATTCACTATGTTGTTTTCTTGAGTGTGCCGTTAAAATTTTATTCTTGTATTTAAGCAGTTTGCGTTTGTTAAAGATAGTTTATGATTTGAATCATGGATGATGTTGGATGTTGTGTGTTGTGATTGTCTTATTTCATTTTTAACTTCATTTTAGCACTGACCACTTTTAATTTATCATTTACTAAATCTCGATGTATATACTCTCTTATCTTAAACGTTCGCGTCTACGTTACCTTTTACTCAAAAGTTGCAATACTTTTTTCTGTCTATGATCGCTTTTGTCTGTGGCTACGTCAAACTTTCACTTTTTGTCTATATAATGGTTTGCTGTCATTTAGCCAGTAATTCATTCTTTTCAGTTCTGGATTTCATTTCACAATTCTCAACTACAAATCACATCTCAAATGTTCAGAATCGAATCAATCTCTAACTGTTAACTTATTCACCACAAAATAAAGAAGTTACAACAATATCCAGTACAAAACACAAGTGTTTTTACTTATAAAAGGATACCTCTCAACCATAACCCATCTCAAACTGTACGCCAATCCTTGGCGTGGGCACGAAGAAAGTTACCAAAGGCAGCGCAGTTTACGCCTGACTGCAGACTATCTGGAGACTACGACCTGGGATGCTACGCAGATGACACCAAACATAGTTATTCAGATAACCTCAGCAGGATAAAGGAGCTGTCACCTTCCACTTCCGATTCTGAGCGCTCAGTACATTCAGCTAGTCAGTTTTCAATTAAACACGCATCACATCGTAATTAAACCAAAAAGTAGTAAATCGATTAATAGAAATGACCTCATACACGATTGTCACTCGGTTTAAGTGTCTGCATTAAGTTTTGTAACATTACAGTTTTTAATCCAAAGGTTGTGGGTAGGAATAATGGGGGATAATCCCTAACAATGTATCTCTTCCTTACAAAATTGAAATGACACAATTTGATGGGAAGCTAAGAAAATGAATGCAGAAAAACGTAATTTTATTTAATAGTCGTATTTAGATAACAGCAAATGTTGAATGACTTTTGCGATTATATAAAATTGAATCCCGCAGTAGAAACGTTGCACACACCTCGCATTTTATTAAAAATAATTACGCCGATCGTAAAAAGCTACGTGAATTTAACTTATCTCCATGCAATCCCTTGAAATATGCGCCGTGAGAATATACAGAGTAATCCATCCTCTTCCTTCTCGGGGAAAATTACACCCTCTCTTTCAGCCATGATATAAAACAATTTACATTTTGATGTGACGACAACGGCGCCGTAAAGTAGAAATTGACACAGTTTTTCTTCATTTCCCGCAGCGAGCTGCTCGTTCTTCTTCTGCGCCCGGCTTCTTTTGTATTTCGGCTTATTGCCTTTTTTTACCTTGCCTTTTCTCATTCGGTTGTAAAAAGTTATGTTAATGTCTCGGTAGGTATTAGGTACTCTTTGTCAAAAGAAGACAAGTGAGTCGAGCTCTCGTCACTTGTACATTGTTCCCCACCTTGACTAAATTGAATGGCGGGAAGAAATGGAAATTATTCGAATGCGGAGTGGGATATCACGTTACAGGAGAGCTTCCAATTAAGCGCGTTATTGATCGCTTTGAAACGTGGTGCCACATTTCCTCGGAAATCACGCCGAATTTATAGGCAATTGCCAAATCTCGAGTTTACTGTCGTTACCCCATTAAAGCAATAAAAATTTCTTCCTTATTGTACCTAGTTTTAATGCTTTTATATAATCAAAACGTTTTATTGTTTCAGGTAAGAAAAACTGCCGTGTTTTGCAAAATTTCAATGAAGAAGTCTACAAGTAAGTACATTTTTCTTTTATCATCATAACCTCGTGATTTTAATTTGGGTAACCCAGATCTTTTCAATGAGTCTTCCGAGAGAAATGCTTTCCTCCTAAAAGGTGAAGAAGACATTAAAATCTCCGTTAAAACAATAACGTCAGCATTTAGGAAGTCAACAAAATATCGTTAATGGATTCATTAAAAAGAAACAGGGCAGAAACGGCGCTGTTTTTCCTCTCCAGCGGTTAAATTGGAGTCGCTTAAATGCGAGCACATTCCGGATAGCCATCCGATATTTGCGAAGGACCTTTAAACAAAATAACGACCTTATATAAAAACTAATGTCCGCATTATTTTCTTTGATAATCGGCAGAATACTTAATTTTATGATAAATTCATCAAGTGTTTAGGTTAATTGCTCTATTTCTGGTTATCATCATTTTTTCATGATTTTCAAATAATTACATTAATTGTATAATTTAACAATTCCATTTTCTGGGATTGTGTTGAAGAAATTATTGATTGACGTTAATCGCAGATATTATCACCTACATGTATACTCAAAAAGCACTATTACTATTACTTCAAGATTATTTTTCCTCTTGATTAAATTTATTTTCCACATCCTTTTTTAACATTAGCTTCACACAGGAAGCCCTAAAGAAAAAAAATCTCTCATGGCTTTTGTCATCTTTGAGGATGCTGTGTGGAGGGTCTTTTTATGGAAAGGAAGGATAGGAAGTTTTGGATAGGAAAGAAGTATGAAGGATGGGAAGAAACCTGAAGGATGGGAATAAACTTGAAGGATGGGGTCAATGTATCCAGGAGTGATGGTCGTATGAATCCATCCCTCCCATTGCAGTGCAAGGCGATGGGTTGAGAGATTCTGGCTGGAGAGATCAAAATTTCTCCCTCAACCAGCCTCTCCTGATTCGCAGTATGTGGGCAAATGCATCCGCCGCCAAGATCTAGACAAACCTCACCCCATGAACCCGGGCACCATTGCTAAGTCACCGAACGGAGCTAAACACTTGGAGCGACCTACGGCAGGGGTATTGATTTCCAATAAATGGTTCCCGGGGTGGCGGTACCATACCCGCGCCTCAAATTGATAAAATAATATAGGTTCGCAAAGCTATTTTCATGACAAGTTTTATTCATTCTCTTTGTGCCAGCATTTCTCACCGCTTTTGGCATTTATTAATTTGCGTTCTTCGCATTAATTTACTGTGTTATAGAATAGGCATCTCCTTTCATGACGGAATTGAACAAGAAACCATATAAACACAAGACGAGCCCTAGAAATTGTCTCCTCGTTCCACGCTCCTTGTTTCTCGTGCATCAATCACTCTGCTCCTCCCCGTGATGATTGGAGGGTCCTCTCCTTTGTCGTAAAAGTATTTCATAATTTAAAGTACTTCCGTCAAGAATCACAATAGATCAGCCATTCGAAGCCTATTCCCTCGCGTAGGAGAGTACAATTTTGAATAAGGTTGATGGTGGTTTCTAAACTTTGTGTAATAAGGGTTGCATAATAATGGAGCGACAATTATTTTATACCTACCTACACAACACAATAAACACATAATTAATTGTTTTCTTTTTCTTAAATCTTATGGCGTCCACTTTTTGACGTAGGCTTCCTTCCACACTTTCCGGCTCTTGGTGTCAGAGCATCCAAATTCAGATCATCAGCCTCTCTTTTGTAGGCGACCTCTGTTTGCTTCCCTTACGTGGGTTTTTGCGGGATTAGATAACGCGGTCCTGATAACCGACATCCTTTTTCTAAAACAATCTATGACAAATAATATTAAATATATTTTATATTTTTAAATTTTTTTTTTTAATAATTTTTAAAGTTTTATGTAAAATTCTACTAGGTTTTGCGTCTAGGAACAGAAATCCACATAAAGTATCTAAACT
This sequence comes from Limnephilus lunatus, assembly GCA_917563855.2. Taxonomy (NCBI): domain Eukaryota; kingdom Metazoa; phylum Arthropoda; class Insecta; order Trichoptera; family Limnephilidae; genus Limnephilus; species Limnephilus lunatus. Next base: position 66,438,105 of record OU830598.1, on the reverse strand, counting down.
TTCATTTTTTTTTTTCATTTCTATTTTAAAATAGTTTTAAATACACAATTTCTTGTGTACTGGAGAAAACTTTGTAGATACTTGAATTATTTTATCATTATATAGTATAAAATGAAGTCGCTCAAAATGTTTGTGCGCTTAGATCTTTTAAACTACGCAACGGATTTTAATGCGATTTTCACCAATAGATAGAGAGATTTAAGAGGAAGGTTTATATGTATAATACATGCTTATTATAGTAGAAGCCAATAAATTCAAATATTCAATTCAGTTAGCGGGCAGCGGGCAGCTGGCAAGCGGGTGGTGTGGATTTTATAAAGGTTGGGTAATGGCGTTGTGTTTCGTTAGCCACAGCAACGTGTGGTCGGGTCTGCTACTTATGAATATAAAGAAGATATTTTTAAACAAAGCCGTACCATTCACGAACAGAAAAATTTCAGACAAAAATATTTAAAAAAACATTGGATCAACAGAATTCCAAATACCTATAAATATATTTTTTTAAATAATTTGTTTCAGAGAATTTAAAACACAACTAAAACTTCAACTAAAATAAATTTAAAAACTTTTAATAAAAATAAAAACAACAACAGTAATAAGAAATATTTTTAATAACTTAATAAAAAACACATTCCTCTCATAAACACCACAAACATATCTTTTTATAGGAGTTCACCTTTAAATAAAAAATATAGACCAAATTATGAAAATTAAATGTTTCATATTTTATACGTGTATCTATCTAATTATTACTCTGGTATCAATTATGTTTGTTTATATTTTATACAAATAAATTTTCAATAAAAAAATATTATAATAAGTTGAATTACGTAAACTATGCACCCGTCCCCCATTAATTGTGCCACTTGCCCAGCATAATACGATTTGAGTGTAGAGATTGTGACAGTAATATCGGCTACCTTTGTCTTGCTTCTAATCCACTCTGTAGTTTTTTGCAAGGACACCGCCTTTAAGGTGAAATTCCGTAACATGGGTATGACTGAATGAGGTCACTTGCTCAATCCTGACGCAAGTGTCCTCTTAGTTACTTGGAGATACCATAAGGAGCTATCAACGCTAAATTAGATAGGACCAACACGATGAAACCCTAACAGACATCAATCAACGTAACACCGTTAAAACGACACGCACCTTCATGCGAGTATATAAATATAATTAAAGTAAGCCTATAATAATATAAAATACTCTAATCAGACCTTAACAAAAGCAAACAACTCAACTCATTTGAATACATCATTTATTCGTCTGGATTGGTTGAGCCCAATTTTACGTCTTACGAACATTTTAATTCTTGTGAAGTTTTCTTCGACTGGTTATAGCCGTTATTTTTATTTTAATTTTACTAACACTATTATTTCTATTTTTATGTTACCTATTTCAGAAAAATTATTCCACGGGCTGCTACTTACTTCTATTTATCTTTTGTATAATTTTAATAAGTACTTGCATACTGCTTACTAACCCCATATGCATGGACATTGGAGGGTCTAGAGTCGTTCTAATAAATGTAGCTTCGTTCAATAAAAAAGTAGAGTCTTGACGTGTGCGGTGAAGGAGGAAACCATGTGTTCCTTATAACGCCGTTAAGAAAGTGGTGGGGTCCCCTTCAATGGGGTTTGGGTACCCATTTGTTGGATAAGCAAAACCCCTGCCATAGGTCGCCCCAAGTGTTTCACTACGTTTGGTGACTTAGCAAGGGTGCCCAGGTTCAGGTGAGGTTTGTCTAGGTTTTGGCGGCAAATACCTTTGCTCGTCTACTGCGTGGCGGGCCGGATCGGGGAGACCTAACCTAGATCTCGGCAACCGAACTCTCTCTATACCCATCGCCTTGCACCGCAGTGGGGCAGTTAGATGTACTCGTCACTCCTGGACACATTGACCCCCAGATACCTACGCACTCCTCATATCTTTTGCCTTCCCAGAACTTCCTCTCCTTCCTTTTCCTAAAAAGACCTTCTACATAACATCAAAGACATTCTACATGACATATGCCCTGAGGGAATTTTTTTGATGCCACGGCCGAGATTCGAACCCCGATCAACTGCTTGGAAGGCAACTGTACTGGTGTACTGAAATTAATAAAAAATATTTGTTATTGAATTTTGGAATGTTACGTACGTATCACATCACAACCGAAATTGTAGATATTGTTTAATTAATAATTAATTAAACCATAGTAGTGCGGCCGTTCAATAATCACAGATCATTTATGACGTACCTACTAGTCCTACTACCTCATTTAATTAAAGAAATTTGTAACTTAGTAGAAGAAGGCAAAATTAGGCTAAAATTGTACTTATCAATTTAAATAATTTAACTATATTATAATTCCTCTACCCTTTGCTACCGTGTCTCCGTGTAATTTTCTTGCCCTACAGCGTGACAGTAGTCTGTGAATGCGCTTTTGTTTGAGATGGCAGACGACGCGAATTCTCCTTCCTCATCCCACGCAACCTGCGCCCGCATGTTGAGGATTGAGTCGTACCAACAATCTAACAATGCGCCCTGGCGGAGACGGGAGGCTGTACCTCGTACCCCTGTATCCCATGTCTTGTATCTTGTATCTTTAGAACCGCCCGCATCATGTCACTGTGAATATATCTCGCATGTTCTGTTGAAGAGATATTGTTTTAGTTTGCAATGTTATCCTACTGGAACTAGATTTTAAGAAACATTATCAAATATTTCGTAAGACAGATTTGTCTGTAAGGCTGTATAAGGGATGGTGGATAAATAAGATTCTTATCTAATTTCTGGCCTCATTTTAAACCTGGGGCAGTTTTGGTTACTTACAGTTATAAATTAAATAGTTTGCAACATTTCTGTAGTTGCATTAACCCTTTCAGATTAATTTAAGAACAGAAGTGATAAAACAATATTATTATAACACTTTGAGAAAAGTATTTGAAAAATTTTGGTGTGGAATTTTTTATTCTTTTCGATACTTAAGGCATTATTTTAACATGAATTTAAAAGAACGTTGGATCGCTTAAGGTATGTCTCACATAAAAGAAGAAACTAAGTAACGTATACAAGAAAATACAATATTTGACTAATAAAAAAAAATTTAAAAAAATAAACAGTAAAAATACATAAACATAGGCACTACATATATATATATATATATATATATATATATTATAAAAGTACGATTTTTTTTTTAAATTGTGTACTTCTCATATCGCTATGAACAATTTTTTTCTATCTCTAGCTATCTCTCTCTAAAAATATTTGTAATGTTTTATATAGCTGCTTCCACTTCATTTAGACTATATTATTCACATTTTTTAATCATTTTTCTAACAAAGTCATTAGTTTCGGATTTCTCCATTTAAATTTGTGTACTATTTATTTGTATTTTTTATTTATCTGCTGCTTATATTAATGAGAATTGTCTAGTTAAGAGTTGAACATTGTTTTGGCAATAAATTAACAGTTTTATCTGTATTTTCAATTCAATATTTTAGGAAATTAAAAAAATTAATATAAATACCTGCAAAACATGCATTAAAAAAAAAAACAGTTTCGAGGATCAGAAATCGAGATTAAATAAAAACGTCTTCTGAACAAGTAGAATTATACGAAAAAAATTGCAAATATAATATTACCAGCTATTAAAAACGAAAACCGCCAAATTTTCTTGAAAATCTATGCTTTCTCAAATGTACGCAGTACAATCGCTATAAAATAACTGTACTCAGTGCTTCTTCTTTAGTTTTATTATTATGTTTTTTTATTTTTTATTACATTATTGTAAAACTGCATATCTCGATACAGGAATGCCCTAGTGAGATGTGCAGCTGTTTTTATGTATTTCTATTTTTTTCAATAAATAAATAGTGCTAACTATGAAGCATACGCTATGTAACGTCTACTGTATAACCTCTACTGTACTGATTGTGTTTGTCGCCAACCAGTTTTGTCCAAGTTATTTTACTTAGTACTGATTTACTAACAAATTTTTTTTCATGGCACAAAAACGTCAAATCATAAAGATTTTTTTTTCACGATATATCTGTAAAGTAATATTTTTAAAGGCATAATTTATAGGTTTTATAATATACGTAGTATATTGATATATTTCTCCGTCAGTTGCATTCTTATTTTCTAACACCATACACCCATTTTTTTAACCGAAAAGTCAACATTTTATCTTCAGTTACTTTCAATCATCTGCACAATTCCGAGAAATCAAATTACACATATAGGCATTATTTATGTTCCGAAAAATTGCACTGCCATCAATCTTCTGTTTTAAAAAGAGATACAAATAACAACACATGCGTTGAGGGGAAACGGGTGGAAAGGAGGGTGGGAAGGGGAAGCATTCCATCTAGAGAGTTGTTGAGGTGGTGATCAATCTTCCTTCACGGGGCTTCCTGCAGGTACAATAATGGCCGAAATTCTTGGGACATTTTCCTAAACCACTAATTTTGTTTCTTAGATATCTAAGTTGTTTTACCCTTCTAGAAACTTTTCTTACGGTTGCTATCATCATCATAGCAATATAAAGAAAATTATTATTGTATTTTTCGGCACCTGTTAAATTCTAACTTTCTAAAAAAATGATTTTCCACTTTAAGTACGTGGTACTCATCATCAAACAGTCTTAATAGACTTGCGTCTGCGTGATTGATATTTAAGAACCCGGCTTCGAGTGCATGTCTGAGGCCGCGCCGTACGCGCCGCGCCATATAAACATTTGTGTACGTGAAATTTCAAACAAAGCTACCATTGTAATTCGGTTTCGGATTCAAGACTTTGTCAAAGGATGGCGCCAATTTCGTTAGCAGGTCGCTTGAGAACGTGCCCCTGGCAGGTATAAGACACATAACACATACATCCACACACACACACACACACCCTTACCCCTCTCCCTCAATAATTTATTCATCAAATATGGGTAAAATGCATCACTTGTCACATAAAAACATATACTATAAAACAGCGACATGTCATTGGTACCAATTATTGTATTAACTCTATAACTTGTAACTACTTTCTAATATGTAATTATGTACTGTTTGTTTCTGCAAAATAAAATAAAATAAAAAATAAAATAAGTACTACGCTTTTATAAATTTGAGCATCTCTCCTGACATTGAAATATTAGCGGTAATACGCGCGGCTATATATTACCTATGACGTTATTACCTATCCCGGTGACTAGCTATCACTGGATCACAGTGGATCCGAGGAATGGGATATTTTTGGAACCAGTTCTTATCGGATTTACAAAGTGGACACCAACACTCTAACTGGGCGAAGCCGAACCAAAAGCCGCCCGCAGGGCCTAGCATTTAATGTTCACACGTAGGAAATCAAATGGCAGCTCTTTAATAGTTTGTTCTGAGGAAATCTTTATTGTAATAATTAGACTTTCTCGAAACATTTTTATTTTATTTTTACTTTGACTCCACACAGCATGTTGTCTGTGGGGATGCTGTGTGGAGGATCTTTTAAGGAAAAGAAGGAGAGGAAGTTCTAGGAAGGAAAAAAGTATGAAGGATGGGTAGGAATCCGGGATACAGGTCATCCGCCGCCAAGACTTAAGTATGATGTTAATAAATTTAGGTTGGGTCGTTTCACAGAAAATCCCCGTTAAATGCCGATCTAGGTGCATTTCGGATTTCTGCTGTCAAGCTTAACAACATGATAGTTTTCCTCATCTGCTGATCACAATTCGTTCAAAAACTGAAACGGACTTTAACGGGGATCTTTAAAATGTAAAAAAAAAAACAATATGGCGCTGATTGGGCATTTTATGGCCAACTGGAAAACAAGTAGATCTAAGAGTTCCTAAAGCGCTTGTGGGAAAACATCACTAAACCGCGACATATAAACGTTACATTATTGTTATCATTCCCTGCTATTTCTCCTTATCCTGGCCCCGGGAGAATCTCAGATCCGAGTAGCGTATTTACAAAACCTATACCGGTTCGGTAGCGGCGGATTAGATTTTGTTGTACAAAATCATCCGCAAATCCTATGCCATTTCAGTCGGCAACGCGCTTTGTAGCGCTATATCTTCTACATAGCCTATTTTTTTCAGCAACGGTAAAGACTGTATTTATGGAGTAGCTTTTGTTTGTATATTTACTTTTTAAATATTTATTTTAATTTGTTATTTTTATAAAAACGTGTACATTACATAGCTCCTTAGGCAAGCTGGAGCAGCTGATGGGCAGCAAGGGCTCCAGTCCCGCGACCCCCCGCTTGTCCAGTCCCAGGGCGGTTGTCATATACATCGTTGGCGGTCAAGGTCATCCGATTTTGTGCTGCTCCTCTGCAAGCTCCTCTAGCTCCTGGTGTATTCAGAAGGCTTATACGATGTCTGCGTCTGCGGGCGCTAGATTTCCAAATCCAACGTAAATAATAAACTCCCATGGTAGTCCGATGCCAATCCAGGGTTTTGATTGAATTAATGATGGTCTTAAGCCTCTAATGCCACTGATGAACGCGGATTTCAATTCAATTCAATTTCAGTGCCGGCAACCCGGGCGTTTATTTATTATTAGTTATGTACAACAGTTTTTTTTCCTTACCCTCCTCACTAGACAGAGTCTGTTCTGAGGCTGGTAACTAACAATTTTTAATTACATAAAAACAAGTAAGTGGTAAAAAAAATAAAAAAAGAAACATATATATTATAGTAAACATAATAATAATAAAATAAGAGGAAATCAGAATTTAAAAACAGAGTAGAATAAAAGAAAATATATAATATTAGATATTAAGAATATTACTTATCTCTCTTCTTTCTTTGACATTCAACCAGTTTAAAAATCTTTTGAAAACCCAATTCAAATTATTAGATGCGACGTAGGTCTTTGTTTGGGCTACAAACTTATTGAATATATATGGTGCCAAGTAAGATTCATGTTTTTTTGCAAAATTTGATTTGATGGTACTTGTAATTGATTGTGTGTGTTTGCTCTTGTGTTTTGCGAGTGAGTTATGAAGTGTGGTGATATTTTTATGCAGTTTTTGTAGATGATCTTCTTTATGTATAGTTTATTTATGTCTAATAGGTTATTGTTGATCATTAGCTGTTCTGTCGGATGTTGATAAGGCTTTCTAAACATAATTCTGATTATTGTTTTATGATTAATTTTAAGTGATTTGAGGTGAGTCTCTGCTGCTGCTCCCCATACTGAAATACCATACATTAGAATACTTTGACAGAGTGCATAATATATATTTTTTAGCTGAGGTAGTGACATAATATTTCGAATTGTTTTGAAGATGTAAGAGAGTTTCCGTATTTAAACGATCACATGTTGAAATATATTCAAGAAAAATCAAGATACTCATTGTGGAATCATATTTATGTAGTAAAGTAACAGTATATTTTGATACATAATTAAAATTAGTCATACATATTTTGTCATTGACTGCACGCTTCTTGCTTCAATAACATTCATACACCGTCTCATATACATAATAGTCCATACCTACTAGTGTAATGTGCGTATATGATAAGATGTGAGAATATGATTGAAGCAATGAGTGTGCAGTAAATAACAAAATATGTTTCACTAGTTTTAACTGTGTATGAAATTATTCTATTACTGTAAAATAAGGCGAACTATGTAATGTACATGTGTTTGTTAAATATATATATAAATATATATATATAACAAAAGTAATTGCACAAACGAAAGCTACTTCATAAATACAGTCACTGACAAAAATTGGCTTTATAGAAAATATTGCGAAACAAAGCACGTTGACGATAGAAACGGTGTAGGATATATGGATGATTTGGCACAACAAAATCTATCATATTGCAGTCGTGGCCGCGACTGAACCGGTATAGGTTTTGTAAATACGGATTCGGGTACGTAGCATCTCAGTATTCCGGTACAAGGTTTCCCGGGAGTCTGGGCGCACCTGGCGTATGGATGTCCTGTCACAGTTCTAGTTTAGTTTATCTCTTCGCTTTCTCTGCGTCCCCGGAGCAGCCCGACCGACTCCTGTTGCCTTGTTTTACAAGCCGCGATAATGCAAACTTTTACAGCCCCTCCCGAATTTCTAACGTATTTCATTTTATGCCTGTTCATATTTTACTGTTGTTAGTTTTTTATTCATGTTCGGAGTGACGAACTTATAACATAATGGTTGTTTTTGTTTTTTTAAGTAAAATTGGAAGCCTTCTGTAAAGTTTAGTATTTTTTTTTTCAATTTGAAAGCAGGTATTTCTGTCAATGTGTGACAAGTTTATCGACGCAATTTTATATATTGACGCAAACACTCTTTAATGATGATGGATACTGTAACGCTGGTATAAAAACGTTGGCATAAAAACCATAAAAAATAATCATGATAAACAACTCGTTAGTTTTAATTAGTATTGGTAGATAAAACATTTTGAAATATTGATGAAAATGTGCTCTGCAAAGGAGGTTAACAAATTTAAGCACGAAAAATTAAGCTAGAATGATGTTTTTAAAATTTTTGTTTTATTTTATCAATCAATTTAATTATCAATATGCGCTGCATTATAACTAGAATATGTTTGCTAAATTCTTTAACCACATGGTCGTACACAAGCTGTGGCTTGTGGCTAATTAACCGTTGAATTCTCATTTCTAAATATAGATTGGACGTAGGAGCACGTCCACTGCAATATTCTCTGGACATGCTAACTGCAAACGAAGCTCAGCGGAGCACTGCTAACCGCACAAAGTGGCCTCGTGATATCATTCAACCTCAAAGTGGTTATTTCCAACCACTACTTCACAAAGTAACTTTGTCACATAATGTTCCACATTTTCTCTTTATGAAAACCCGCTTTCCGCTTAACTGGAGCGCAGGTGAGAGCTTTTTCCTTCTGTATTTTAAGGTCGATCGATCCGTGGAAAGCTCGGGTCAAGAGCGTTAACTTCGCCGTTTTTCTCTCGCACAAAGGGGGCTTATACAAAAAAGCTTTCATGAACTTGGAAACGGCTTTTCTATTATTATTGATATCGACGATTTCCGTATCTTGATGCGAATACCGTTGTTGTCCTGTATTTGAGAGCTTGTTCATTCGACAGTAAGCTGTTTGATTAGGTTCGTTAATATTCACCATACGTAGGTTTATTTATTTGAGAAATATCCTTTTGTAAGTATTGTTAGCTTGTTCAATCTTGTTGATAATATTAATACACTCGACCTCTGTGGCAGAATCGCATGGTACTTGGCTGAACCCAGAGGTCATTGTGTGCAGCAAAACCTGATAAGCAAGTAGGTACAAATAATTTAAAGACCTTTTTATTTACCTTTTTAACCATAATATTGTGATCATTACATGATACGTTTGTGTAACCAATCTTTCCTTTCTCTTTTCCTTCCCAAACTCCCTCCGCTTCTCAAATTTTTCCTCATTTGGGGACGCCATAGTCCAACATGTTTCGAGCTATCTCACTGAGCGTTATGATAAAATAGATCCAATTGTTTAAAATTGGATCTATTCTAATATAAAATTTTTTTAAATTTGAATTCAAAATTTTTTATGTTTAAAAAATTGCATGGTTATTTTTAATAATAAAACTTATTTCATCGCCTTTCAAAAACGGCTTTTTGTTTTTGGATAAGTTTACATGTATTCCATTTATTTGGATTTTATAGCAAAGCAGAAATATTCTGACCTCCTTGGTAGAATATGGTCGATGCCTGAGGGGTTAATAAACCATTCAAAACGTTGGAAACTCGTGTCTTAAAAGTAACAGAATTCCCTTCTCTATTAAGTACTACCTACATTACTTACTAGAAGCCGTGCGTTCTCCAAGTACAAGTTGAGTGAATAAATTCAGGCGAATAAAAGCGCATAAATCCTTGCACAGAAATCCGTGTATGAGGTTTACCCCGAGGCATCGGGAAGTCTCCTGAAACCGGCGGATGCATCTGGATTTTATTATTTCCATCGCGAGGAATAAATCCCCAAACCGCGGCGAGAAACCTCCAAGCTTTTGGCGGATTCAAAACTTCCCCTTTAAGAGATGAACAGATTCATATGTTATTGTTTCCGTTTGTCGGGGCATGTGAATTAGAATTAGAAACCTTAGAAATCTCTACAAAAACGAATTTAAGGTCTTTTAATCCTTGTTTTTTTTTTATTTTGTGACATTTGATATTATATATTTGTTAATATTATTATTAGTACTAAGTGCGTTTTTTATGTTTTTTATTCTATTCAATTTCACCACTCAAAGGCACAGTCGACTTAAATACAATTTTATTATGACTGCCATTTTTGGTATATCAATAACTGAAAAACTATGTAGGTACGTGTGGCATATGAACATGTGCCTAGTCTGATGGTCGCAAAATATAAAAAAAACTAAAATTTACCTAATTAAAAAATCAAATAAATAAATATGTCAAAATTAATAAACACTTAATTTTAACCATTTTATTGTTTAAAAAATTAAAAGTGGTAAAAACCTAGTGTTAATTTTAATTTAAAATGTTGCCAAAAATATGTTTATTGTGTTTGGCGAAATGATTGTAGTACGACCAAAAAAAGCAAGTATTTAATCCAGATAGCCCTGAAATGTTTTTTAAAAATATTTTATGGTTTCATCATAAAAAAAAAATCACAGAGTACCATAAAAATATTAAAAAATATATTCATTTGATATTGTGGGTGGGGGTAGGAAGAGATGTTCAAATTTTGGTATGGTAGGGTTATGGGCGTCAAACTCCTTTTCTTTAAATTCGTTTTCAGTTGCTTGCAACGTAACAAAAACTGTCTTCTGGAAGAAGGTGATGACGAATGCTACCAAATAAGGAAAATTATAAGCGCCGGTATAAAGGCCATCTAGATTCTGGTGATAAAAATGAGGTACCAACAAATTGAAAATTTTCCGGACCTCGGTTTCAAAATAAAGCATTTCGATATTTCTATGATGACGAGTGGTCAATGACTATGTTCCATTATCAAAATATTGACTGTTTTCCTTAGTAAAACTGTTTACTGTCCCTTGATAAACGTTTTTTTTTCAGATAGGTTAATAGGTAGTTACAATAATGTTTCATTTTCATTTAATCTGCTGAATTTAATTATCAGACTCATTGTAACAGAAATAGACCAAGTACAGGAAATCCCTTTTAAGTAAATGAAGACAGCACAATTCACTGTATATAATAAAAAATAATGCACATGGGTAATTTTTATTACATTCTATGAATAAATTTCCATTAGTTCACTCGATGAAATTTGTTTTCCGGATCCGCGCAAAACCTACCGCATAATGAAAAATGCTCGCGCAGCTTTCAGCGATCGCTGTCACCCGCAACTTTGATTTATTAAATCCTGTTTTTTTCATCCGAAATAAATCAGACGCACAAAGCAGACCGGAAATACGGCATCCGTGCAGCGTCCAGCCTCATTTCCGATGATCTATCTCCCCGTTCTCTGCTGCCCTAATGCTAAACAAAAATTGACCCCCTCGAAAGCCTCCCGAAACATACGCCATTTGGAAAATTGGGTGTCCTTTATCATTGTGACGTGTCTCTTATCTTCTTTCATATATTTTTACTTCCATTGCATCGAAAGGAAATGTTATATATATCCTCTTACTAATAAACAGTGGTAAAATTTTTACACAACTGATAAACAACCATCACGATACGTTAATGGGTGTTTATCAGTTGTGTTAAATATAAACCAAGTTTATTAGTAAGACCCTAATCTATCTGTATGTTTTAATAACATACCAATTGGCATTTGGCATACTAATGATACACAATTTAATTTAACGTTATTGTGTTCAATCCATAGAAAACTATAAATGGTTTTTCTAGCAATAAAAAAATCAACCCGTAAAACAAGGTTTATTTGAAGTGAAAACTTCTTTAGCACCATTGTGATTTAAAACTCGATGAAACAATAAATAACGAAACTAAAAATAGATAAACACATACATCTATAGGATTTAGCCTGTGAGAGAATGAGATAGTATAATAGGTCTCCTCTTTGTGCGGTGTTTTGTACCCTCCCCACTCTTATCTACTTTAGTTTGCTGAAGGTTTCACTTCTACAGTGTGTGAATTGCGCACTCTTTTTTTTTTGTAATATATCTAAATTTATTATGTAGTGAAACAGGTTTGAGTTTCCGCCACGATCCTACATAGTTGCGTCCAATTTGTGTGCGCGTGTGTGTGCATCAATGCCACCAAAAATCTATTGAATCCATTGTCATCCATAAATAGTCTATCTGCCGAGTTTCAGCTCGATCGGGAGTCGGGAAAAGGTTGAATTTCCTCTTTCAATATTTACATTCATTTACTTTCCCATCTTCCTCTCCCCCATATCCAACCCCTCTCCACTACCTTCGGCCTCACAACATACCTCAATTGGGTATGCCATAGTCTCACTGGCTCCAGACGGAAGCATCTGAGACTCTTGTGAGGTATTCACATAAAAAAAAATCATTAAAACAAAAACTAAATTCATTACCTTAGATGTATTTCGAAAGATATATATGACTTTGATTAATTTATTTTTTAATATCTTTGACGGCGACGTTCTTGATACATTCAACAGACTTTTGTGATTATTAGTTATATTTTATTATCTATTCGAAGAAAGGTAATATTTATGGCATTTCAGCATTTGTTTTTGAAGCTTTAAGTTTAGCAGTCACCGTTTCTTACGTCTAAAACTTAAAATTATTAGTTTTCTTTGTAAAAGAAAAACCGCTATAAAACGAAAATGTTATGGTTACAATTGGCGTGGAATTTTTTCGGCAAAGTATGTAATAACGGGTCTCTCATAAACTTCCCCGCCATTACAACTTATTCAGATAAAAGATAATCTACGACACACAAAGGCGCCACATCATTATTTATCACTTTGCAACTACTAGTGCCATCTCTTGCTTCCTTGGCTAAGCTTGAGATAAGGTGTTCTAAAAATAATGTCGTAGGTTTCATAGAAAATACTTCTTCGGTTCTCAGACATAGATAGATGAAACTTCATTAGAAAAGCTAGACTAACGTTATAAATGTGAAAGTCTGTTTGTTTGTTTGTACTTATTTCACGTCGCGACGGAGTGACTGATGACGTGATTTTTTGCATAGGGATATTCGAAATACTGAGAAGTGACATAGGCTACTTTTCATGTATTAAAATTCTTTGTACAGTATTTTTTCATTAATAACACTCGAGCGAAGCTGCGGGTAAAAGCTGGAAGGAAATAAAACATTTTCCTTAAGTTCTCTTTCTTGTTAAATTATATTTGACCATGTTTAAGACGCCGATCCCCGCTAAAAAAATAAGACGATGAAGAGATATGTAATTACGAATGTTGGAGAGAGTGCGCTAATATTTAAAACGGTAAAATTGAAGCGAAAATTGTGAAAATATTTAATAAAAAACGACTCGTTTAAAATAGAGCCAAAGTCTCTTAAGGGCTGTCTAAAGCAGCATTTAAAGAAACACTGAGAATTTGTTCATACACATAACTTGTAAAATAACTGAAACAGACGTGAAAATAATAATAATTTTCGGAGCATATTTCTATCGAGGGAATTTTCATATAATTTGCGTTTTGGCGTACAGATATTATCTTCAAAAATAACATATATTGTTTAAGAGCTTAAAAACTTCAAATTTTTAAGGCAGTGGCGGCTCGAGCACTTCTTTAGTGGTGGGGATCGACATTTTGTACGTACTGTACCGTAATCTCACCACCCGTAGAATAACACAAAATAATATAAAATGTCTATAGATTTATGCCAATTTACAATAAAGTATAATAAAAATAAAGATTTATCTTGCAATATTATTATCAAACTAATTTGAACGCGAGCGATTCCCGCCCGTAACTTCGCAAACAAATGGTTCTGTGGGGATCCAAAGGATTGTCCCCGCAGGTACTTGAATTCTCATACTACCGCGCATGCGCAGTTGCATACGATCGCGAAACAACGCAAGGAAAGTATAGGGATAGTTCGGATTGTCCCCAAAGTGCGCATTAGATTCTGCGCGCTGAGAAATAGACCTGCTGTTTTTTGCGCCGTACATTGTTCGATGTACGCGCGTAGGGTCTTATTAAAATCATCCGGAATAATTGTTTGTATTTTATTTCTGCAAATATTAATTAATTTTATGTAATTTAAATAATTCATTCATTTTGGTGAAGACAAAGCATCGACTGTTATTTCCTTTAGTAGGTTTTGAGTGTAACTGGTGGGGACTGTCCCCACTGTCCCCCTTTGAAGAACCGCCACTGTTTTAAGGTATGTAAGAAATCGGCTTTAATAGGTATGTAAGAAATCGGTAGAAATTCGGGTAGCGGCGGCTTATAACCAGATCTGAATAGTAGACACTTTTTTCCTATTTTCCCAACCTTTCTCTTCTTTCCTATTTTCCTTACCCCACTGAATATCCTTCCATCCTACGATATTTTCCAATTTTCACCACGGGCTCCAAGCAGTGAGACTCTTGTATCATGACATAAATTTATTTTCAATTAAAACTAAAATATAGTAAATCCAGATTCATATTTGCATTGCCAAAAAAATATGTATCGTATTCGGGATAGATAAAAATACAATGTATACGATCAGTACATGAATTTTATGCTGCGCGAAATACCTTAAATAGTAAATACGCCCTTCACGTAGCAAAGAATAACACGGGAAGTGGAGATTGTACGTTTGTTTATGAGACGTTATCGCCCTTTGTACTATCTCCCTTCCCTTCTCGGTTCCCCGGAATAAATCCATTACAGGAATGAAGCGTCGTCCGAATGATGGGAATGTATCAAACCCTTTCCCGCGACCCTTTTCCTACATTGATTTCCCGGACGAGTGACGGGGATTTTACTTGAATAAAGAGACACTTTTTGGATGAAATCGATCGGGTAAATCTTATCGGCAGTTTTTTTTCTATCCTATTTCCCGTAAATATTACCATAAGTAGCCAAGTGTTCTTGGTTGAATATTTTCTTTTCTTTTTTATTTATCTTAAACTAGCTGACCCGGGTAACTTCATACCGCCTCAGAATCAATAACTGTAGTGTTAACTTATTAGCTGAATTAAATTCAGTTTTTTATTAAGTTAATAATTACACAATGAAGCAATTATCGATGCGCAACTGTCCGTATTTTGTTTTTATCAGTATCAGAAATGGCGTTGTGTACGGATATATATTTTTTGTGATTTTATTACTTTTCAACCTACTTGTGTGAGACGTACGTTCACCGTTTGTCCAATTTTCGATTTTTGACAATAAGTGTGTAAGAAAGAGGGGCAGCATTATATGTTTAAGAACAAAAGCAAAACAATCAGCGCATTGACATTTGAGTTTTTGAATTTTTGAATTGAATAAATGGTGTAACTAACCCGAATTAAATATGAGTACGTGAATACATTAGATTTACGAATTCCACTGCTTAGAACGTCGATTTCCAATTAATAATGTGTCTCGAACTGTTTTTCGGGGATCGCTAACTGTTAATCCAGATAGTAATGTTGATATCGTTGTAACATAATTTTGTTTATAAATCAGTTATGAAACAACGATATGCCGCACAAATAATCAAAATAAATTTAAGCTTATGTAATGTAGGGAAGAAAAAATCAAAATAAATTTAAACTTGTGTAGTGTAGGGAATTTGGCCGTACTCCACAAACTTTCGTTTGAAACTTACCCTAATCAGTTTTTTGACGATTAATTAGTTTTACAAATAGCATAAAAAATCATTTCTAATAAATTTCCAATACCCTCTAGTAAAGCATATTTTTTCACGGGTCGTAGGTCGTTTTACTATTTGAAAGTGAGTCGAGACTCGAACAAGGTGGAAAACCTCGCTGATATTTTCCTTATTCTTTCAAATACTATTTGAAATTTTATCCACCGTTCTCTCTAACATTTCAATAAAAATGCGATCCTCATCTAATCGCCTTGATAACTCCACTTATTTTAAATGACGTCTTTATTTTAAATCCCCGTTAAATGCCTTAACTTCGCTAACAGATAGATATTGTCTCGAAACGGACGTACGGGATTAATGAAATTATTTCTTCCCTTCGTTGGTGCCCGCGCATAATTCTAACTTTGGGCCAAGTATTCTTATTGCTCAACTTTCTTTTGTGCAGTTTTCACTTTGCTTGTAATTTTTCCCACAGCGGAGGATAACACGTTAATGGTTTTACTTTTTATGGGGGAACAAGTGAGTGATACTGCCGCCGCCTCGGGCCCGTGAATTTTATGTCCCCGGCAGTTCGTTATTCGTGAATAAAATGTGTCCATTTTTACTTGGATAAACACCTTTGTTCCTAAGACTCTCCATCGAATGATTAAATTATGCCAATCTGGAAAGAGGAACAACACAATGTAGATTTATTTGACGACTTTGCATGTTTTTTTTTTTTAAATCAAGAAAAAATGCACAATCACAACCCTTTTATACACGTTTTACCAATAACCTAAAGACCAGTAGTCGTTGTAAATTTTACTCTGAATGGTTTTCGAGCAAAGGCAGGTAGATTAAAAATAGTTATTTTTGAGAATATAAAAATCATATTTATTAACAGGGAATAACCAGACACAACCGGAGATATGTCATTTTTTTAATCAAATTCTAGGCGCGTCGACCCTTTTCTTTAAAAAAATATAAATTTATTTCGAAAGATTGTTATGTTTTAAATTTTGAAAAATTTATGTTTTTCGTTATTATAATAAGGTTATACCGTTGGTCGTTGGCAGATTTTTTAAATTTTCAAACAACATTTTGTATTATACAACACACATTTCAAATCGTATAACCATGCAGTAAAATAAATCAATAGATTATCTAAGAAAACTACATTGTAGTAATTTAATTTTAGTTCAAATAAAATAATTTAAAATCCACGCGCGTGTTTTGTGACGAAAAAACTTTAGTTTACCTATTTATTTACGATCTTACAAACTAATATATTTCAAATTTTTTATTTACATATTTTATTGAAAAAATTATGAATGCTAATGATAAAAAAAATAATTTTAAAAAGTATTTGATTATATCATTACTCGTTTGAGCATTTTTACTGCTAACTTGTATATATCGATAAAAATGCTGGATAATGTAATCTTTCTCATCGGAACCGCCTGGTACAGTTGCGAGGGTACGATCGCAAGATCCATATTTCAACGAAAGTTAAATTTTTTGCCACCAATAAGCCTTAAGAACACAAAAATGTTCTAAAAGTAAACAAACAAATAGTTGATCAATCAATGTCTAGTTTTGTTCTTGGAGTCATATAGAAAGAATTTATTTGCAATCTGCAAATGCGCAATTTTTCAAAAGTTACTGAGTCTATTTTTAAAAGAAACATAGTACCCTTTTATGTGGATGGGACACAGTATATTGTATGTCTAAGCATACATAATATTATATTCATATGTCCCATTTGTGTGGGAAAACAAAATAATATTTTTGTATTCGGCTATAAAAACAGCCTTTGTGACGTTACATTGAATAAGCATAAGGACACTCCCCGGGCCGCATAAACATAGCGGGGCTTTTCTCAAAATACCACCCTTAAATAACAGCACTTCACAGCGCTGCGAAGCCTTCAACACTTCCAACAAACAAACCCATACAGTTGTTAAAGCAAATATGTTTATTATATCATGCATGTTTCTTATATGGAATAGGGAATATTCAACGACTCTTTTGATTTCGTTATGGTCACTGAAAGCGTTTTGTTGCTAAAAATACTACCCATATTTACCCACTTTAAATACTGTGTGTCTTGTTACTGTCCCAACCCATTGCCTAGGAAGGCTGTTGAGGTCAGCTCTTTATATGTATAATATTATAATCCAATAATCCAGTCCAACAAATAAATGTTTATATGTATAGTATTATAATCCCATGTTGTTAAAAATCATATTTGGTGTAGTTACCTAATCTTTTTTGTTATAAGTTGTAAGTCAAGTGTTGTTTTTAAATACCAACTACTTTTTCAAAACACAAATAACGCTATGGATCCTTACACCTGAATCACAACACCCATACATTTTAAAATCCAAGCACCTTTTGTTCCCTCATACATTTTCCACACTCCCTATCCAATTTTCCAAATTAAATGACGATATAAAATATTTAAAATTTAATCTGAATTGTTTAATCTAATTACTATTATTAACAAACATATTATGGATAATTTAAATCTGTAAAATCTTCACCCTCCATAAGGACGTCCCTAGCACGGCGGGTGAAATAATACTAAAAACTGTATCAAATGTACACATGTTTATTGCATGAAATAAATAAACAAATAATAAAACGCGCAGTTCACGCGCGGTAGAAGCGAAACATTCAGAAAACTAAACTTCGAGAGAATGAGACAAATACAGATTATCAGGAGTAGGATAATTATTGTAGTTACCAAATTTAAAAATTATTTAACATTTTATTCTACGAAGCACCGCACAAAGAGGACACCGATTAGTCTTTCTCATTTTCTTGCAGGCTAAATCCAATAGATGTTTGTGTTTGTCTCTCTTTAGTGTTGCTCTTTTCCATTTCATAGAGTTTCAAATCACAACGGTGCTAAAGAAGTTTTCATCTAAGAAACTCATTAATTGTATTCATTTGTTAGGTACAATTTGTAAACATTGTAAGTGTGTTTATTTCAAAAAGCAGCTTTTAAAATGATTTCGCAAAACAATGATTATTACCAAGTTTAAATGTATAACATTACGTTAGAGAAAATGGTGTATCGATCATTTTCCCAAAGCTGTAAATCCCCTGAATTTTGATTTGGATCCCTTATGACTCCCTTATGCAAAGGCAATATTTTGTGCACCGCCGGCTTTAGACTTGTCATAAAAGAAGGGTAGTGTTTTAGTATCGGGTTAATATAAAGATCAGCTCACACATGCGATCGAATAAATCGCTCTGATAAGGCAATAGATAATGTTTTATTGGCCGGTTCGGCTTCGGATTCAATCTATCGTGAAGGAGCGTCATTATTTTTTTATGCGACCATTTTGAATGCACATATTTATCGTGTGCCAGCCAGCGTTTTTTTTGGGCGATGTAATCCAAAGTTTGTTGGCCGATAAACATTTTATCTACGAAAGAAACGCAATGTTTTTTTTATTATGTAATCCTCGTATTTTGAGCCAAGTCTATTAAACTTTCTGTGTGTAAAATAAAATGAATTAACGCGGCAGGTTTTCTATAAATCCTTAAAAATTGTTCATAAAGAAATTAATGTCGGTGATAAGTTAGCGTAACTGCCCGGTGAAACGTGGTTTTGTAATAATTGTTTTGCTTTGCGATAAAGATCTATTTATTGTTCCCCTTTTTTATAACCTATTAAATTATTGACTGCCTTTAGAAATATTTTATTTTGAAGTTTGTCAAATAAACGTGGCCAACTTTATAAAACACCTTCGTCCAACAAGCTATTTTCCTTTTACTTTAAGGTGGAACTTTTGCTTTAATGAGTATCTCAGCGTCTTAAAATTATTGAAACGCCTGAAATTTCGTCTGCCGTGGAAAAGGGCTAATGCTTTCAGATGAAAACTTGTAACGTTAGCAGCATCTGCTATCTCTGCTAGTTTATGTATTCTTCATTGTCTCCGAGGGAAGGCGGCGATAAGGAGAATGGTACCATCTTTAATTTTCTTCCTGCATAGACTTTGCGCTCGAGACATGGGGTTGAATGAAAACAGCGGGATTTATGGATAATATCCATAGATGCGTGCTTTCGATCTGGAGTTCTAGTATGGACAATCGATAAAAATCCATCATCTATGGTCGGTTATCAATATTTGCGATCACGGTCAACAATTGGTAAAAGGTATTCCTACCCACGATTGATAAATTTTGCGCGGTCTCCATAGTATCAGATAAGTTTCGTTAACTGTAAATGTACCCATTTATTTGGATCATGTCGTTCGTTTTGCAAAATTACTGTCTTATTAATGAACGGAGATAAACTAAAGAAGCTCTTAGAATTAAAAGATTTCGTTTACGTGATCCATAGACTTAAATCATGTATTTAGGCAATTAATTTATTTCGTTCGATCTTTGAGAAAATAAAATGGTTGAATATTGATTACCTCATTAACTAATTAAATCCTGTTTAGTGTCAAAAAGTAAATGCTGGCTGCTGAGACGACCAACGCAAATTAAGATTAGTATTTTAATTCAACATTACCATTAATTCAATTTATTAACATTTTTACGTAAGCGTTTGACATTTCGGATTGTCAATTCATAGAAAATACCTTTAGTATTGCTAGCGTATATCGATTTCTTATTTACTACTTACTCTTTGTGCACTGTGAAACCGTGCTCGGAACATTGATACAAAATCATCGGAAGTTACGACTATCGATTCGATATTGTAAAAGAGCTACAGTTCTTTTAAAATATCAACCCTCTCTGTATGTTAAAAAGGTTCTTGAATTAATAGTAATAATTGTTTGTAAAATATGCAAGTATATTATTTTAATTACATTGTTGGTGTTGTTTGGAAAGTAAACAAAAACTTAATGGAAACATTTTCGGAACATTCCCAAGGCAATTTATGTTTTCAGGGTAAGTTAGGTTTTTTGTACTGGCGTCGTTTTCAGATCCGATTACCCGCTTAAGCTGACGGAAAATCTCTGCCAGCTTTAGACAGTGTACCCCGTGAAAGCTTTTACGCTAGTTTCATTACAAAAAAGGTCCATAGCAGTCGGTTTCGTATTAATTGAAACTCTTTTGTGTTTTCCGAAATTCTTACAGCGGAATTCAATTCTTTTTCCTTTGTTAGCGAGAATTTTTTTTTAGGGCAGGTTTTTTTGTCTTAATTGTAGAACCGCAGTAATATTATGTCTATTTGTAGTTTTTATTGTGTGCAGGGACGAAATTCCCAAAATCGAGGGGAGGGTTTTGAAACAAAAAAATTTGGACAGTTAAAATGCTGCTTTTTAAAGTTTCTTGTTTTTGAGTTATTTTTGAACCATCTTTATATTCAAGTAACGATATTTATCTTTCGTTTTCAATTCGTACTCTAAGAACTTCGTTTTTTTGTTACGCATATTGTTATTACTATTAGTATATGTATTACACCTCAACAAGACCCCTCTCCCTATTCCCCCCTCCCTACCCCCCCCCCTCCCTATTCCCTCTTAAACAACTCGTTATGTAATCTTTCATTATCATCTTTCACAGCACCTCACTTACATATAATGCCCATGTGGAAAATGGAAAGTGGAAACCTCTAAATGGTACAATTAATGTGACATCGATACTCTTATGCTTTGTTATTAATGTAAACTGTTGATCTTTCGTATAAAATATAATAAAATAGACAATTATGTTAGATCTTCTCATGTAGCTCAACTTTGTGGGAATACATAATTAATTAATAATGTTAGAGTTATCTGCTTCAGGGTACAAATTTTCTGTTTTGAAGTATATATATATATATGTATGATACGATACTAATTCATGTTTATGTAATGCATAAGTACGTAAGAATCCTTTCGAATAATATTCCCTACGAACCCTATATTTATTAACATATCACAGTGAGTATAAAAAAAGCATCAAAGTTTAATCGAAATATTATCGGAAGTACCTCCGCCCAGCCGTCTGCGCCGCTTTATGAGATTCCGAGCGTCGCTGGCTGAATGGTCGAGTACTTGTAGATACTGTTGAGTGTGAGTTCTGGTAGGAGTGGTATAGCTAGGTGTTGTATGGGAAATGTCCATTCGATATGTTGTCAATACCGCGTGAAAGCCCCGGCCCGCCGCGCTTCCGGCAGAAATCAAATATTGGCCGGCGCCGGTTTTCGCAGCATTCCGATATTGCTGCAACAGACAATTTTCGAATACGTACCGACACCGCGTCAAATGCAATTCAGTAGTAATGAATTCTGTGAATCGGGAGTTTCCATTCAAATTTACCGCAAGTATGGTCTAGCATTAATGAAACATGATAAATTTATTCATTATTCTGAGTATCAAAATAAGTATTATTCAGTACTCTATCTTCAAGCATGTTGTAGAAATAGTTTATTCGGAATTATGATTAAACTCGTTCCACTTGTTTAAAACTATTTGACCGGTCAGTAGTTGAGTGGTCATAGCGTTGGGGTCCCATCCGGGCGTCACGCGTTCGATTCCTCGGCTGGCTAAGTCCTCCATCACAACACAAGCAACATTTTCGGCTTTCTGTGGTGGTAGTAGGAGATTTTCAAACATTATTGGATTATTCGTAACCCAGGAATGTTTGTCTTTCTTTTTACAAGAAAAACATTAAAAAAATTAAATAATATTTACAGATATTTTATTGGAAATTAGGTTTATTTTTTGTATTATGTGGACATCTTCTCAACCTGAAATATATCTTACTTATCATATCATATTCCTAACATAAAACACTTTCAACGTACCTTTTCTTCAACCATATATTATATAAATATATTTATTTATTTTTTGTGTTATTATTTACAGGATCTCATTGATTTGTTTGTTATTTATATCTACATGTTTTTAACTTCTAGTTTCTACTCCGCTATTTTACACGGTCCTTAGTTGCAGCTTTTACTTTCACAATTCTCATTTGGACATATTTTCAACTTGAAATATATTTATAAATATATCATTATATACCCACCCTTATGCATTTCCTATAAACCTCATCTTCTTATAAAGTTACTTATATTTTTTTAAGTACATTATTAAGTATGTATATTTCTTAGGCAGCCCAATATTGTATTACTTGAGCAGGATCTCATTTTGTTTTGTTATTTACACATGTTAAAAACTTACATTTATTATTCTTTGCTATTTTACACGCTCATGGTATCTTTATTTATTTATTTTATTTATTTATTATTTTGCAGAAACAAACAGTACATAATTACATGTTATAAAATAGTTACAAGTTGTAAAATTAATACAATAATTGGTACCAATGACATGTCGCTGTTATATAATATATGTTTTTATGTGACAAATTATAAATTTTACCTATATTAAATTAGTAAATTATTGAGGGAGAAGTGTGTGTGTGTGTGTGCGTGTGTATGTGTGAATATGCGTGTATGTATGTATGTAAGTATGCGCATTAAACAATTTATATGATTGACATTATGCTCTTTTTAAATTTGGGCAGGTAATCGGAGAAAATGTCGATGTTGTAATTTAGATTAATATTATTGAATATATGAAGAACACGATTGATTGGCGAATTAGTTGCTGCATTTGTCTTGTAATTAAGCGTGTGGAATAGTTCTGTATGGCGTGTACGTCTTAATGGTATGTTAAAATAATTAGGGAAATAGTTCGGCACAATCGATGTTATTATTTAAAATTTTCTGAATAAATGTCAAATCAGCAATTACTCGTCTTTGTTGCAAAGTTTGAAATGTGCATTCATAATTATTGTTGAATTTGAATTTAAGATATTTTATATATTTGTTTTGAATATATTCTATGCTGTCTATGTATAATTTGTACTGCGGGTTCCAAATTGGCGAGGCATATTCCAGTATACTTCTGACGAATGCAAAATATAACATAACTACTGTGCGCGGGTTACTGAACACTTTACTTATACGAAGAACAAAACCAAGCATTTTATATGACCTGTGAACGATTGAGTCGATGTGATTATTAAAAATAAGTTTGCTATCAAGGTAAACTCCAAGATCTTTACATTCCGTTTTAGAGATGACAGGTTCATAAGTGAATAAGAGTATTTATTACTTACGTAATTCTAATATCTCGTGTTTATGTTTATGCCTTCAGCTATAAGTTACATGATGTAAAAGCCGAAAGGCGTATAAAAATAAATAAATAATTTGGAATCACAAATATTAATAATAATCCCCTCCACGTTGTTTCCCCAAAGACGATTTAATTCCCAAGGGAAATACTTTCCCTCAGGACCTATGTCATATGTGGGTAGTGTGGAGTTACCTAATATGAAAAAAATTACATTAAAACGTAAGTGCTATGAACACTCCTGAATGAGTGGAATGTGATGTCTATTTAGTTGCCAAGTTCACAGTATCGCCCCGGTGTAAGACCACCACACTGAATCATTTGAAATGGATTTAGCCTTTTTTGGTTACCAGATCTGAATAACCAGGTACTTCCCAATATTTTTCTCCCCCATTTCCTTCCTTTCTCCACTCCATTCAACCCAAAAATCATATCGCTACCTACGCTATAATATGAAAAAAAGACCTCAATTATTATTACAATAAATCTATTTAGTTTTTAACCTTTGTTAATTCATGTGGGCGGGTTTTACCATTTAAATTTATCTTTTGGAAAGAAGGCGACTCGCTCTGGTCACCGTAATTGGCGATGACTAATGGCGGGGGCTGGCCGTGTTAGGGATGGTATCAGGAGAACATATCGGCAGAGCAGGTGTGGGTAATGTCACGTACTCCCGCATATACCAGAGCGCCCACGGCCCACACTCGTTACAACTAAAACACACTTGGGCACAAGAATTATAATTTAATTAGTAATTTCTTAAATAAAGTACGAGTACATTGGCCGCAAGTCCGACCAAATCGGCTGTAATCCTGGAGTCCTTGGAAATCATTTGAAACATGAAATTTAAAAAAAAAAGTCTTTATTTATTTATAAACAGAAACAAACGGTACGTTAGTTACATTGATGAAAACAATTAGTAAACAAGTATGGTGGATACCTGTTATGTGTTTCATTGTAGTGACTTATTTATTTTATACATATTAAGTAATTACCGGGTGATGTGTGTAGTGGGAAGGTGTGTACGTGTGTGTGTGTGTGAGTATGTGTGTATGCATGCGCATTACACAATTTATATTATTTACATACGATCTTTTTAAATTTGGGCAGTAAATCGGAGAAAGTGTCGATGTTAGAATTTAGACCAATATTATTGAACATATGAAGAGCACGATTGATTGACGAATAAGTTGCTGTACTTGTCTTGTAAATAAGCTTGTGGAGAATTTCTGTATAGTGTGTACATATATTAAAATAAACTAGTGAAAGAAGTTTGGTACAGTCAATGTTATTATTTAAAATTTTGTGTATAAATGTGAAATCAGCTATTGCTCGCCTTTTTTGCAAAGTTTTTTTTTGTTAAAGTATGAATGTAGAATGCATAAGAACCACAGTTTTCAAAAAAGTTGTTTATTGCATAAATGGCGGGCCTAAAATGAAAATTGACGAAAAAACGGTCATAATTTTGCAACCCATAACTTATCCCATAATAATATTTTTTCAAAAGTCGAAATTCATCAGTATAACTTAAATTACTTCATCCGTATAAAAATTTTATTTTCTTTAATTTAAACTTTGAATATAGTGAATCGGATGAAAATTCAATGAGATACGATTCCAGCCATCTTGAAAAACGTAATTTTGAGAAAAAAAAACCGTTTAAAGTTTTCGGCTTGAAACCGGGCCGCTCCGTTCTCCGTTTCCTGATTGTCGCGCACCGCTCCAGCGATATTTAAAGGTAATAATATTTGATGCTATAACTTTGGGAATATTTTCTTCAAATGTACAGGAAGATATTTAGGCAACAAATTAAGTTGTTTTTTTTTTTGATCGGCCGGACCAGACTCCTCCCTTAATTATCTCAGATTCTGGATTACTACAAAAACATGCAATAATGTTTTATATCTTTATGAAGCCGCTACGAGTTAACGTTTATCGTCGATATTCATTGAGTATATCGGCCTATATCCGGTTTTATTTCCCGCGCTGAACCAATTGACCCCGCCAACACGTGAGGGTGTTTGTTATTATTATTCGGTCGTGACAAACGGCGGGCGGTGGACGGTGGGGCCCACCCTCCCGGGCTGGACCGGCCTCGTATCGGGAATCGGGGCATATCGTCGAGCAGGTGCGCGGAATGTCCTCCTACACTTGCCACACTACCTTGGTTCCGGCCCGCTGTATATTATACTGTGGACCGGAACCGAAACTGAACAAACGGCCTGAAAGAAACGCTGCCAAAAATTGTACTTCATGGTATAATTGTACTTATCTCTGAAAAACATGGTTTGACATAGGTACACATAATCCAATAAGTCATCAATAATGCACAGTGGCTGCAATTGGCTGTCTGGACATCTTAAATGACATCTCGTTTCCTTTATTTATCACCCATTTCTTAACCACAAGGTGCTTACATAATTATTCTAAAAAAAATTGCGAAATTCTTCGCTTGTTTAAAAGCAACTTCTGAACAATTTGCACAAAACTGTTTTCTTTACAGACACGTAGGTACTCACTGACAATTTTAATGTTTTGACTTACGAGGCTTACATTTTTTTGGCAATTTGTCTTGCACAAGCTATCTTGTGGGTATATTTTAAGAACGACTAGGCGGTAATTTTTCTTATTTTTAAAATGAGTAAAACCTTAAATTGTAATATTTAATTGAAGACAATCTTAACGACTCTCAATCGAAAGCTATGAAATAGAAAAGACAGAAAATCGTTCAGTCTCGTCTAGGAATTGTACACAGGACCTCTTACTTATCGGGGTAGCGGTCTGGCCAATTAACTACATAATTCTACCATATCAACTTGCGTCATCTTTAACTGTATCTTACTTTGACAGAGGACTACAAACATTGTCTTTATTTTCTTAACGCATATTTCTTTACTGCTATATAATAATAATAATAATATAGAGCGCCGTTTTTGTGAAAAATCACCTCAAGGGCGCTGTACAATTTATTCATAATTCTTAGGTTCTATCTAATTTTAATATTTACAAATGGATACAGAAACATACTTACCTGCAGGTCACTTCCGATAAACACTTTAATTAGAAAGTTTGTGCTTGGAAACGATACGGCTTTGCACGCGGAGGGTATTATATTTAAAACACCGGACATTGCATTGCTACCCCCATCACTATAAGTATTACATTTTAAAAGATTAGTGGCATAAGTGGAGTTGATAATATCAAAATTTGTATTTTAAAAGACTGGAGAGTTTAGGACTCTTTAGGGCTGGAGAATGTTACTGAAATGACCTTTAAAAACGCTTACAAATAGTTATTTTTTACTTTTTTTTTTTTTTTTTTTTTTTTCTACATTTTTAGGTTAGTGGTTTACAGTGTCGCGGGCATTGAATGTGAAGGTTAAAGAATTTGAGTTTATGGATACGACTGTCTGAAAAGGTGTGTTTTAAGTTTTGCTCTAAATTCTGCCGAGTCTGTGATCGTTCTTAAGTCATGTGGCAGTCCATTCCAGGCTTTAGGTCCCGACACTCCGAAAGCGCGCTCACCGAACTTAGTATCTGGTGTGCGCTTTGGTTCCTTTAACCTTCTAACAGCTGATGACGCTGCTGACCTTAGGGTTGACTGTCGAGAATTTGAATTTTCTGGAATACACATATAAGTATGCTGGAGCCATTCCGTTAAGGGACTTAAATACCATCCAGCAGAGCTTGAACTGGATTCTTTCAGGACATTTGAGCCAGTGAAGATTTTTGAGATGCTCTGAAATATGGGAATATTTAGATACGCCGGTGATAAGTCTTGCCGCAGCGTTGAAAACGGATTGTAATTTGTTAATATTGTGTTAATATTGTCGTCTGTGATTAAATATTACAATTTTTCTTATGCTAAGATTAGTTAATATTTATTAACTAATCTTAGCATAAGAAAAACACCAGATCAGATTATAATCTGATCTGGTGCCCTCCTCTATAATAGGTTGGCTGCCATCCAGACAATCTTAACTCGTACCACGTACGTGAATTTTGGAGCACATCAGGTTCGAGTTTTCTCTGGTACGTAGCCCAAAACAATATATCTAGTAATAATAATCACGTAAGGAAATAACATTTCCTTATATTTTAAGGTAGTAATTTGAATGTTCCACAAATCCCGCACCCATTAATGGTCCATTTGGTGGAGAATAAAAAATAAAATATTCATAAAACATAACCCAACCGACCTGGGTGCGAGTAGTGGTCCGTAAATTAAACGCCACGTCACCCAAACCTAAGTGTAATGAATTCCCGCCTTATTTTCCCTCTAATTTTATAATATATCCGCAGAAAATGGCGCTTAATGGGAAGTCCGCTCATAAATTGTTGACTAATTGGTTTTTTTGTGTGGAGGATGGGTAGTTATTAGTGTTTTTTTTATTTATTTAGGGGATGATTTAACTAAATACGAAGCACCTTCCTTGGGGGATGATTGCCTCTCATAATGTTTCAAGGCTTCCGTCGAAACCCGACATTGAGG
The DNA here is from genome assembly GCA_917563855.2 of Limnephilus lunatus. Lineage (NCBI taxonomy): Eukaryota > Metazoa > Arthropoda > Insecta > Trichoptera > Limnephilidae > Limnephilus > Limnephilus lunatus. The sequence goes on along the minus strand of OU830598.1, from coordinate 66,409,876 downwards.
TCGGCTCATAAATATGCCGTGTCTCTTATTGATTTTTTCACAAAATATATGTTTATGTTCCATTCCTACCGATAAGTTCTCTGAAGGTCGGCTCACGTTCGTTAACCGGTAATACGAGAAAACATTAGCAATATATAAAATTACACAACTTTTTGTACATTTATTTATAGGCACACTCTTTAAAATTATCCCCCGCTGGTATATACTCTCAGAATCGCCCTGATGAAATAGAACCATTCAGAATCAAAACATTGCTTGAAATGACTAACCGTATTTGGTAGCAGGTCTAAATAGCTAGGTAATTCCCAACATTTATATTCTCCACTTCCTCCCAGCCTCACCACTTACCCCAATTATGGATGCCATAGTCTCACTGGCTCCCAGACGGTTCGGAGCATGTTTCTTTTACATTAGCTCCACACAGGAGGCCCTGAGGAAAACAATTTCCCTTGAGGCCTATGTCATATTTGAGAATACTGTGTGGAGGATTTTTTAGGGAAAGGAAGTTCTGAGAAGGAAATGGACATTAGGGGGGGGGTAGGAATTTAGGGGTGAGTGACGGACGTATGAATCCATTCCTACCACTACGGTAAATGCGATAAATCATGAGAAACAAGGTGGAAAGGTCAAAAGGCCTCCCTTAACCAGTCTTTCCCGAACCTGCCCACCACGCAGTAGGTGGGCAGACGCATCCGTCACCAAGACCTAGACAAACTCACCCCCTAAACCTGCTACGTCACCAAACGTAGCGAACCACTTGGGATGATCTACGGCAGGGGTGTTGGTTATCCAATAATTGGTTCCCGGGCGGTGGTGCCCGTACTCGCCTCCCAAGACTCTTGTGCGGTATTTACATCAAAAAAGTTATGTAAAAATAGATTAACAATGTTTTTATCAATTTAATAATGTGTTTTAATTACCTAGTTAAGCAACATCCTTCATGCTTTCCCAATTATTCGGTAAACTTTTAATTAAACTGTATTCTAAGAGCTAAATCCTTTTTTAATTACAATAATTTGCATCCCCTTCCTTTTAAGTCAATTTTAAATAAGGCTTGAAGTTTTAAAATACCCTTCCCCCCTTACTCCATTAAATATATATTTTTAACAACAGGCAAGCCAAAAAGGACATTCTTGGTATTTTGTGTATGATTTTTTGCAATAATGATGTAACTTACTAACCATTAAGATGTTTCCCGCAGTTTAAGGCAGAGAATGTCAAACAACTTATTTTTAATTTAGAAAGCTACAATTCTCTGTTCTTCGTTCATTCGCTCTCTATGTCCTAAGCGTCTCTTTATTAATCGTCGCCTCAGTTCTCATTTGTCCAACAGACCATTTCAGTTTTTGTTTAATCTCCACTTCAAAATTAAAAATAAAGTATCAAAAATGATAGTTAATCACTTAACTAAGAATTATTTAAATGGATGAGACCTTACCTTTACGAAAATAGCTTTATCTTAAACACCTATCATAATGTTGCATTTAAATAATTAAAGAACACCTTCTCTTCCTGTAAAATTTTCTAATGGTCGGTTGGACAAATACGAACTAAGGCGACGTAATCTTATCCATTACGTTTACATCAGCCTTGCAATATTTCAGAATCAGACATACTTGGTTTTACACGCATACGCCTCAGGGACCTCGTTTGTACAGCATTCAAAGACCTACAAAGAGGACAAACAGTGTTATTTTTGTATCATTTATTTAGTAATAAATAGTAAGGACGGATTGTTTCAAAAAATTTGAACATATCACAGAATTATTTGGGTTAATTTTCACGTTATGTGTAAGTTCTATTCAAGATCTGTTTTAATATCAGTATAGGCCAAAATGAAATAATCAATCAATGAAATAATAAATAAATAACGTTAAAATTAACTTTAAAAAGTTGACGAATTATTCAAATGTTTTTAAATAACCCATCCTTAATTTATTTTCGTGTATACCTAATATGTTCCGTTGCATGAATACGCACAGAAAACTCATAATATAATACAATATTATAGGTATACGTGTGTATACATGTACCTATTATGTTTTTGCGAAGACAAAACCTTGAATAAGAATAAAATTAAAAAGGAATATCCTCCCTTACTTCCTGCCGTCCCTTACGGGCCATCCCCCATATGAAATACACCATTTGAAACAATAGGCGGGCCGGACTGGCCGAACCCGCAGTCATTGTGTTCCACTTGCCGACCCATTCCTTGTCAGTTTTACTGCCACCTTCATTGTTTACTCGCGTTTAAAAGGATTTATTTAATTAATCAATGTTTTGCATCGCTTTTTATTTACATAATTTAGTATAAATATGCTGCCAGGATGTTTTTTTGGCCTTTCATGGTGGATTTGTAATTTTTTGTTCGGTAAATGTGTTTTATTTTACTTTCTATTTAAAATCATTTTTTTCTTTATTTGATCCTTCTGGTAGAAATGTAAAGATACTTATATTATATGCAGAGATTTTCACGAAACAGATCGAATAATGATTATTATAGGGTATTTAATAAACAAAAACAATTAAAACATTACGCCTAAGTTTCTTAAATTTCTCGTAGTAGTAACGACGTTATTGAATAAAAATCGAACCCGCAAACTGACAAATACGCGAGGAAATGATTTTTATTATCTATGGGGATGCTGTGTGGAGGGGCTTTTTAAGGAAAGAAAAGAAAATTTTTTTTGGAAAGAAAAATGTATAAGGAGTAGCAGGTATCTAGGGGTCAGTGTGTCTAGGAGTGACAGACGTGTGCAGTTAGCCCTCCCGCTGCGGTGCAAGGCGATGGGTCGATAGATCAATTGGAGAAGTGAAATGGTCTCTCTAAACCTGTCTCTAAAAACCTCTCCCGATCCGGCCCACCACGCAGCTGGTGGGCAGGCGCATCCTCCACCAAGACCTAAACACATATCACCGTATGAACCCGGGCACCCCTGCTAAATTACTAAACTTGTAGCGAACCACTTGGGGTAACCTGTGGCAGAAGTGTTGGTTATCCAATAAGCCAATATACCCCAACCTGCCTCCCAAATTGTGTACGATGATGCTATGTAGAATTTTGATTTAGAATTTATGTTAAGGTATTATTCTCGCTATAATGCAATATACCATGTTATATATATATATATATATATATATATATATATATATATATATATATTTTATTTACTCGTATATTAATATATGTTTAAAGTAAAAATGTTGTTCTCTTTGCATCGATCTACTTTTATACAAAATTGATGTTGAAAGATAAAACATTATATTCATTAGCGTTCTTCGTTAAATTAATGCTTGTCATCAATTTGTCACAGTGATCACAAATATCATTTGAAAACTTATTATTTTGATTTATTTATTATTGTGATTTATTTGGTATCTTCCACTCTGGAACGTGATGCAAATACAACTTATATTATTTTAAATTATTAATAAATGAAATAAAAAATACAGTGACATCGAGTTTGGGTCCCACCCAGGCGTTCGGTGTTCGATTCCTCGGCTAGCTAACTCCTCCATCACAACTCAAGCAACATTTTCGGTTTACTGTGGCGGTAGTAGGGGATTTTTCTAATATTATCGGGTTATTCGTAACCCGGGAACGTTTGTCTTCCTTTTTAAGAAAAAAAAAAAGATTGCACGTCGGAATTTGAACCCGCGACCTTTGGTTTATTAGTCGAGAGCTTTACTCCTCGATCACGGAGGCCGTCAAATATATGGAATAATTAAGGGATAACCCGGACAGTATCAGGGCGTACAGACTATTCAGTGTAACCCTTATATGACGTTCAGGGTATAAATTACCGGACATAACCTTATCTGACCCCCACAGTCCACAGGCGGCCTGCCCAGCCGAGACCAAGGACGGAATTAGCGAAATCTAACACTTTTGCTCTAACGTAAAGCAACGTTTAGTTTTAGGATTTGCGATTAAATGTTCGCTTAATTAATTTAAGCTCTTTGCAATATGGTTATTATTTCTTATCTTGGATCCATACTAAAAGCGAATCTTAAATTGAAAATTTAAATTAAGTATAACTAACGTAAAAAGTATTAGTCACCCGTACGTTGCTTTGTATTTCAATATTAAGTTGAATCACTACCAAGTAATATTAGCTACGAAGCAGTTTGAAAACTAGATCACTTAGAAATATTTTAAATTCTTTAATTAAATATTGCTAGTAGAACTTATATTTGCCTTTGGTATAATCGAGTATTTTTCTATTGATCTTTTTAAAGTCTAGAAATATTTTAGTATCAGGCTAATAAAAACTGCTTTTAAGTTCAAAATAATCTACTTATGAACCCCTTTTCGGTTATGTTTTTATTGTGTAATGTGGAAAGTAAAATTCTGCCGAAAATGATCGTAAAAAAGTCAAATATTTTTTGCTGAGCTTAGCAAAATAAAATAAAACACGCTATTGGCGATTTCTCGAATAAATCAAAATATAGAAGTGGTGTTAAATGGGAATTTAAACCTTATCGCCATCTACATAGAGAGTTTTATTGTTAACGGCTTGATCCCGCGTACACGCCGGGATGCGTCGCTAGATAGATACGTGTAAGTAAGATAGAAACTTATTTAATAGTAACTCCAAGAGAATTTCAATGCGACAAATGAGTTGTCAAACATGAAAAGTTTCACTCGCCTTTCCTCCCCGAACCAAATAATGCAGGAGTTTCATTTAAGTTGTCACTCATGTGTATCTGTTTGGCAAATAGGCCCGCAGAAGAAACTTTCCTCAAAAGTAGGTCGCGCATTCCCAACAAAGGCAGCTCTGATCATTTGAACAAGTTAAACCAAGTGGTCGTAAAACAAAAGCCGTTTCCGGACTTGGTTTATGGAGAGTATCATCAAGAACGTCCTATCTATACCACGTACCTCCTCTCGGGGCTGCTTCCCGGGCATTTGTGAAAATTTCCCTGGCCTCTCTTTATTTACACTAAAGACAAAAAGGGACAGAGGACCGTCCTTATTATTTCCCATCGGTATATTGTTCTCTGGAAGTTTATGCGTCGAGCGTAATCCTCGCTATTGTGAAGATTATGATAGAAATTCTAAACTTAAAGATTTACAGACATAGTTTCTCGCAAGGGACGGCTGACAGTGCGGCACAAGAATTCGTACAATTGAGATGCAGTCTTTTGTGTAGAATGGGGGCAAACCTCCGCGTAATGGCCAGTAATGTGGCCAAATTTGTTGTTAAACGGAGTTCAAGTTTATGATTGCAGTTGAAAATTTAATGTGAATATTTTAAGTTTGGGTATTAAATAGGTCGTTATGCGTTACGCAGTTAAATTAAAACCCTTATCGCTTTGGCAACTTTCAAAGAGTATTAAATAGGTTTAATTTGTTAGATGGGAAATTTGTGAAAAAAAGTTTGACCAACTGAAAACAAATTATCAAAAATTCTTATATCAATTATTTTAATTTGTAATCTGAACTTAAATCGAAAAACTTTGTCAATAAGTCTCCTATGTTAACAGGATTTTAAACGACCATTGCGAACATCGCCTAAATGATACAACACGCCCCGAGCAAATAAGCCGTCAACGTTTTGGAAAGCATGTATGCTTTAATATCTGTTGAACTTTCGTGTGGGAGGGATTGGGGCTGATGGTCGCGGAGGACGTTTCCATGGAAGTAATTAATACTCTCCGTGTGAGGGGCATCGTCCATGACTGGGGATACCCCGCACCCGACCACCTCCACCCCCACCCCCACTAAGGGGCCTACTAGCTGGGGGCACCCTGTATCCCGCACTATGCATAGACTAGGGGTGCGAATTCAAAATATTTGCGAATTCTAAATGGTAATGGAAGGGTTTGGACATGAGGTAGCCTTACAAACTGATTAACTGAAACAAAAAATTACACTAGAAAACTGGTACTACGAAAATGCCCTAAATGTTTAATTATTTATTTTAATAAACTTTCACCAAAATCATTAACTATTGTTTATCAATTATTGTTTTATTTTCTCTCTCCACATCCGTTTTCAAAATGTTTTTTTTTCTAAATAAATTTGACTTACATGTAACAGACCAAAAGTTTATTTTAGTTACGAACAAAACGTGTCCCGGATATAATATGTTGTTTTATTTATTTTATTTTTATTTATTTTGTATTTATTTGTTATAAAAGTACATTCATAGTTTAGGGAGCTGTGAATGTCCAACTAGGAAGGTCTCCCGTTCTAGGACAGTCAAATTGACAGGTTTCGTTTATATTAGGTAGTTAGGTACATGATCATTCATATATGTATGTAGTATTAAGTAAAGTAAAACTTCACAATTTCCATTTACGTTATTATAATATATGATACAGTAGGATAGTAGTAGTAGACTGTCCTTATCCTTCAGATTAACTTATTGTTTGAAGGCGCAATGAAATGGATACAGATTTACATTATTTAGAATGTGACTTCAATACTCGTAACTTAATTCGCTAAACGTAGGAACAAATTATATTCTGAATTGACGACTAATCCGAAGGCCGCGGGTTTAAATCCCGTTGTGAGCAAATAGTTGTTATTTGATTAATTTGTGTTATTTTACAATTCATTCAATTAAATAATATTTGGTATATTTGCGACACGTTCGAGAGTGGAAGATACTCTCAGTATAGCCTTATCCCTTTCCGACCGGCTTCATACGAGCGTGAGTTTGTCTTTGAAAAAATTTTAACGAAAATTTATTCTGTTTTTGCGGGCGGACCCGGTGTCGATCGATCGTGCGGGAACTGCTCTTACCGCGTGAAGTTAGATAAACGTGTTTGAACTAGTCAGTAGCTCGAGAGATACGAACGAAGATGGCCGTTTTTTTTGACCCAGCAGTTGGCAAAGGTATGTTAATATTTTAGTAATTTTTTGTTAATATATTTGTAATATTGTGTATTATTTTAGAGCCTAAGATGTTAAGTAACAGTTTAAATGCACTTTTGTATAGTTTTGTTTCGTTAACTAATAGTTATTATCATTTTAATCTCTAACAGCACGATCGTAACATTCAGGGTTTTGGTCAAATTTTTTGGTGATATATCTTCAAATATTTTATTTTAAAATGATCATTTACCAACCACCTAATCGGTATTTTTGTTCATTTTAAGGATTCCCCATAAATGAGGATAATGTTTTGGAGATTCTGGGTGATGGTGACGAGTCGGAAATTGAAGATCTGGGCAATGATGACGAAGGGTTTGAGGCAGAGTGCGTTGACCTGTTTACGGATCTACAGGAACCTATGGAAAATGACGATAATCCCCCTCCTCCTCCCACTATATCAAGATCGAAGAAGCCAAGGCAGAAAATAGATTCGAGGAAGAAATCGAGACGAAAGCGTACTTGGAAGCAAACACCATTTACAGATAAATCCCACGACTTCCCTGAGCTACCGAAGAACACTGTGAGGACTTCCATGGAATATTTTAGGGACTATTTCGACGACAATTTTTTTGAAAAAGCTAGTACATGTTCTAACTTGTACTACCTAAGAAAAACTGGCAGAGTACTAAACACAAACCCACCGGAAATGTCAAAAATGATTGGCATACATATCATTATGGGGTGTATACCTTATCCACAACTGCCAATGTACTGGCGTGCTAATATGAAGCTCTTGATGATCTCTGAAGTGATGACTCGCGATCGTTTCCTGGCTTTACGTAATGCTTTTCATGTGGTTGAGACTGATGCCGCTTCACCGGAAGAGGCCCAAAACCCACTATGGAAAGTTCAACCAGTAATAACAAGAATACAAAACGCATGTTCCAAGCTTGAAAGAGTTCCAGGTTATTATTCGATCGACGAGCAAATGATCCCGTTTACTGGACGATGTAAACTTCGCCAGGTGGTGAAGAACAAGCCTCGCCCTGTAGGATTGAAGAATTTTGTTCTCACGACAAGTGGTGGCCTCATGCTTGATTTTGCCATATATCAGGGAGCCAAAAGTACTTTCGGAGACACACCACTTGGCCTTGGTCCATCTGTAATTCTACACTTGGCCAAAAGTGTCCCCCCCGGCAGCTGTCTTTACTATGATCGCTATTTTACGACAGTTCCACTGATCAAACAACTACACGCTCAGAAACTACATGGAGATTGATGGAGATTTTAAAAATTATTTTTCCCTGACCTAAGGGATAATAACTAAAAGCTTTATTGGTATGGCGCATTGCTATTCCGATTTTTTTCCACCGGTCGGAAAGGGATACAGAATTGAAACGTTGCTTGAAATGGCTTTAGCCATGTTTGTGACCAGATCTGAATAGCCAGGTACTTCCCCACCTTCCTCTCCCCCATCTCCTTACTCTAACTATTGGGCGACGTTGGAAACGTTGCTTGAAATGGCTTTAGCCGTGTTTAGTAACCAGATCTGAATAGCCAGATACTTCCCCACCTTCCTTTCCCCCATCTCCTTCCCCTACCCGGTTATCTTCAACTTCACAGCATACCCCGATTAGGGAAGCCTAGTATTATTTGTCAGTAGTAAGCCACAGTCTCACTGGCTCAAGTGGTAACTCATTGTAGTTGGAATTCTTGTGCGGTATTCACAAAAAAAAAATTAAAACATTATTGAAAGGGAGACAGTATACTTTTTTAATGAAAATTATTATATTTGGTTAAACCACCATATTAATAAAAAATATCTACAAATTTCAGAACCAAGGTTTCTTCGTCTGGATACAAAGTATGTTTCGTTTTTTTTTTGTTTATAAAAATAGGTGTACAAAAATTTTATGACAAGAAAATCTTTTCATCTTTGATAGGTAATTAATTTGAAGTGTCCCCAAACAAAATTGAATTCCGCTTTACGATAAGCCCATCATCTGTTGAATCAGTGCCCTCTTTGGCGAAACAATTTTGTTTTTATGAACAAATCTACGTTTTTAACGGTGCGGCCGTATACTTTTAACGCTGTCTCCTGCGTCCCGGGGAATCCCCTCCAGCCCCACCCGACGGGGTTGGAGGGGATTCCCACACCAATAAACCCCGTATTAAATGGTCCTACGTATGGATGTTGTTATAAACAAAACCGCCCTTGGATGTAGCGTCCCCTTGCCGGCGGATGTGAATTTCATTGCGAAGGTTTTGATGAAAACTCACCGACCATGGCGCCCGAATCCTCTACGCTTTTACACAAGTACATATATTTTATTGTACTAAAAATGTGCACTGGGTACATGTTCTTTCCCTAAATTAGCCTGGTTTTTTGTTTAACTTTTCATTCACGTTCCAGTCCGTGTAACGAATTTTTTTAGTTATTTCATTTTTTCATGATACAAATTTTGTTTTTCATCGTGTTTTTGCTGAATACAATATAATTTAATTATAAGTCCACTATTTTCAGAATCTCAAAACATTAATGAAAATGCCGAACGTACTTACTTATCAGCTTACATATTTATTTATAGAGTCGTATATGATTATATCATGCTTCAACCACGATTGTATTCTTTATTGGAATATGTAGGTATAATGTGTTTAAACAAGTATATTTATTTATTTACTTCCATATACACGCTACAACATGCGGCATTAACATATGAACGTATCAGTATATGTTTATGTAAAAAGAAAAGGTAAAAAGTAATAAGTCAAAACAATTGCGTAAAAAGAATAAAGTACAAATGTAAAATAAAAAGGTAAGAAATAAATTAGTTGAAGATAAAATGTATAAACTATAAAATATCTAAAAAGGGATTAAAAATTCAAAATGTATTAAATATAAAAATATAATTGAATATAAAAATATTAACAAAAAATATAAGTAATTTAGGTAAACTACTGAGAGAATCGTATATAATAATGATATGTAGGTATTACGGATTAGACAGTTGGAGATGATAAATTTAACATTGTGTAACAACTGGTAGGTTATATTATGCATTACGGTTAATTGGTAGACAAATTTTGTTTTACATACAAGTTACCGAAAATTATAAATACAATGACGCACTTTCAATTCAAATAATTTTTGGCTTCAAAATTTTCAATCATACATATTGTATTCATTTTCTATTGTCACGTAATATCAAATTGATATTTCGCATGAAAAATCACCCTTTCGCCTGAAAACGCCCAATGCAGCAGTTTTCGCTATTGACACTCCTTGATCAAAGGGTGTTGTTCGCAATGCTAAACCATAATATACATAATAAATAATCAACAAAGAGAAATTCAGTGTAAAATCATACGAACGGATAATGGAATCAAAGGGCGTACAGCTTTTAGGGCTGTTAGTACGTGAGCAGGTACCAAACATCATATTAAAAATGCAGCGGATTTATTGGAAACAATAAACTATATTCAGAGAGATGTTTGATTTTAACAATTAGAGAGCCTCTAACGAACGTTTGGATATAATGCATATATAATAACTTTACAACATTTCTGGAATCTATTTTTTTCACATGATTTCATTTGACGTTAACTATTTTAATGAGTAAAATCCCAAATTGTAATATTTAATCAATGAATACAATTTTAGCCACTCTCAATCGAAAATTTTAAACAGAAAAATCAGAAAAAGATACGGTCACATCTTGGAATTGAACCCACGACCGTAGACTTGCCGAGATGCTGCTCTGCCACTCCGCTAATGGGACCCTATCCCTTTCGGTCATATTTAACTCCTCATATCATCCTTCGACTAAGAACTACCAATATTTTCTTCATTTTCTTTACGTATTATTTTACTCGTCATTCGTCATTATTTTATTGTCTGCAAGATTTTTCTCGAACTAAATGCTATCTAGGTAGTATCACGGATAAATTTAACCATTTTTATTTAATGTTCGACATCTATCGACTTTTCTGCAAGTCTCGGGTGTTTATTTATTTTTATTTTAGCTTAATGATTAAAAACTAAAAATGTAATATTTAATCACTGAAGACATTGTTAGCGACTCTCAAATTTTAAACAGAAAAATCAGCAAAAGATATGTTCGCATTTAGTAATTGAACCTCTTTTTTGTTGTCGTTGTTTAACATAAATATCTATAATTTTGTTCTTACACATCGTTGTGCACCGTTATGGGACGGTTGGTATTTATTTGTAAATTTTGTATGTCTTTTACCCTCCGTCTGTTGCATATATTATAAATAATTTTAATAATAATTGGATAATTTTTTATAGAGTCGTCGTAATATCCACTAAAGACGCAGTTAAGATCACTGTTGGTTATGTATTGTAATGTTTTCCACTACTTATTTTATTAAGAGGTCTTCAATCATTTTTAACGTTATATTTCAGCTTTTAATACTTTTTTGATTTGCTTTCTTGAGTTTTATATCTTTCCCCGTTCTTCTTTTGCTACAAATAAGTGGAAAAATATATCACAAACGGTTCCTCAGTAATCAAATCATTCAGCATGCTTACACCTTAAAACTGTTACACACAAACCATCCCTAGCGTGTTCCTCCCCAAACAGATACACGCTCATCCCTCCAACCTCGGGGATGTCAGCCACGTGACTGAATTTGCATTTTAATTTTGTCGAAATAATGCGCTTTACAGTCTAGAAATCCATCCTGAAAGGACAAATTTACCAGAAAAGCTTTCTGACACTCCATGAATACTTTCATATCAATCATTATTTCTTTTTAGAAAATGACTTTATAAATAAGCTCACCTTTTTTATTCTTGTTCTTTGTTTTGCTCAAAGTTTTAATGTAAATTCGGAACTTCTGTACGTACGTTAACTGATTCTGGGTGATCCGTCTGCTGGGGCTGATCAAATTCTAATTAACTCCAATTACGGCTTGAATTAATTGGAAGAGATACGATTTTGCCAATTAAAGTTTCCCTTCAGTTTCGTATTAAAAAACTTTTTGCGAAAGTTTCATTCAAATAAAGATTCGATCTCATTTTTATCATTCTTCATACTGTAGTAGTAAGTTCCCGGCATGCGTTGCAATGCCATTAATAAAGAAATTGTTTATCCCTGCGTGTCTTTTCCCAATCGTCCCGTTCCCCTTCCGCCTAACCTTATCCTCCCATGTCCCCTTCCCTTCATGCGTTCCCCCTCTACCTTTCCCGCCTTCCCCCTTCCCTCTAGCGCACACCCGTCCCGTCCTAACATAGATACCTATTTATAATAACTATAATAATTCTTGATTAGATTCAAAGTATTCGATTTGGGAGAGTATCATAGGGGAGTACTTAAATTAAATTCATTAATTTAAAGAATTTATTCGAAAATTGAATTTTGATTGAACAATCGATGGTTTGCAAAATGCCATGCTCAAATTGTGATATTTTTGACAGTTTCGTAAGATATTTTGTAATGATTAAAAAAACTTTTCAGATGTATTGTCGTGTGGTTGTAATAATGCAGAAACCTTTGTGAGGGTGGAAAGAATGTTTCAAACATTTCCTATCCTTAATATAGCAATGCGTAGACAACTCACATACATAGAAGCAAATATATTATATTGATTGTTATAAATGTAGATTAAGTCGTTTAGGTATATTTGCTCTCATTGGTGTGAAATGAATTCTTCATGTTCCCTTAAAATTATATGAATTGGTTTTAATATTATCTATTTTATTTTGTTTCAGGTAAGCCCAATTTGAAAATCCCGAAAACAACTGAGGGGTTTATAATGATAACAATTATCGCTTATGAGAATGGGTAAGCTTTTTACTTTTTATATGGGTTTATGTAACGAGTTGACCTTTAAATATGTAATATAAACACATAAAGCATTTACAGCTTCTATTATCATTATCTTTTATAAATTCGAGGACACGCAATACCCTGCCGATTATTTTTAAGTTATTAATAAAGAGGGGTATATTTGACGCGTTAACATCCCTGATAATGGGCACAAAACATCCGTGAACGTTAATCGCCACTCTCTATCTGTACTGCCTTAAGTGAATGTGGCAAATTTAACAAAAGACTCTCGCTGCCACCCCCTTATTCATTCCGCGCCCCCATTAATGCTAAATGCATCACATACCATTAAGTAATGACGATATCACCATCTCCTCTTCCCTCTGCCCTCTTGAGCTGCGGAGACCGTCTTGTGACCCCTAATGACCCGCAAGTCAAGGGATGACAAAAGATATTGTTGTTTTTGGCAATCGTTCATTCCTTTTCATTGTGATGTGGGGTTAGAATTTCGTTCCCCTCTTCCGGAACGACTTTTTTCATAGCAGCAAGTAGTTTTCCAATGTTATGTATTTAAAGTTAAACCAACGAACGAAATAATATAGAATATTAAAATAAAGGGTCATCGAAAAATAATGACAACATTAAAAATAACTGCTATAAAAAAACTATTAGAGGTAATTCAATGGTTTTGATCTTAAAATGTGCGGAAAAAGATTAAAACAAAATTCGTAGCTTAGTATGTTTCGATGTGTGCACCGTTCGTCGCTTTGCAGATGTCTAATCGGTAGTCGATTTCTTGCTACGTACGTGCAATCATTTCAGGAGCGTCAAGATAGCGGCAGAAATTCGCTCCCGCAGGTGATGCAAATCACGAATCTTAAGATCAAAACAATTGAATTACCTCTAATAATTTTTTTTTCTTCTAACAGTTATTTTAAATGCTGTCATCATTTTCCGATGACCCTGTATTAATACAAAATCTACAAGGAAATTGTTATTTTAAAACTAAAGGAACTACATGATAAAAAAATGAGTTTCTATCAATTATTATAAGTAATAATTATTAGCCTGAAACACTCATCTACATTGAAAAAATCTCCCGAGAAAATATATATGCCGCCGACGGGACTTAAACCCGCGTCCTTCTGATTACGGTTATAATAATTATTACTTATATCTAATAAGTGTTACCCTTTGTGCTATGCATAACAATCTTCTCTTAAAACATTAGTTTATCAATTAAAAAATAATTATCAAGATTCTAACTCCTTGTTTGAAGGACAACATTTTTTTGTAATTTTAATACGTAAAGAATAATAACAAATAAATATTTCAAGGCTCCATATGTGATTACCGCTCAAGAGTACCAACTGCTTCCAGTATGACTATGACATCCCCCAATTGGGGTATGTTGTGAGGCTCAAGGTAGCGGGGAGGGAAAGGAAATGAAGAAAAACGGCTGAAATCATTTCAAACAACGTTTCGATTCTGAATGGTGGTCTTTCACCTGGGCTATACTGATAGCATCTATTACTCTGGAGCGTGCCTCAAATATACTATATTTTGTAAACAAGCAAAGTTTACTTGCGCGAGCCGCGATTATAATTCGCAACCTCCGGATTTGTAGCCAGTTGTAACCACTCATCCACGAAGGCCGTCAGGTACAATATAGTTTTCTGCTGCATATATTTACGGCGACTTTTAACTATCATGGAACACTGAAAAAATACTCAGGTGAATTTTACCTACCTTGTTAGCTTACCTGACAGACGAATAAAATACCCTTAACCTCGTGTCTTAAATATATTCACTTGTTATTTTTCTTCACAGCTAGTAATCCATTGCATCGTTTTTGATTTCTTTCAAAAATTCCTGAAAATTTCCAGTACTTTCCGTTTGTCGCGTGATTAAATTTCCATTTCATTACGAGAAAGCTCCTGTTGTTTCTTTTTTAATTTGCTTGTATTAAGTCGGAGCTTTCACACATTCGTGACCACTAAAAGAGCTTATTACTGGAATCACAGTTTTGTTTATTTCTGTGGGTCGGGACTTTATCTTTAACTCGTTTATTATGTTTTGCATTCATTACTGCTAATGAAAACAAATTCATGCATATTATTCCAAATTATCTACCCGTTTTTTGGTTTAAGTATAATAATTAATTTGAAAAAATATCAACCAAACAATAACAGAGAGTTAGTTTGAAACTGTATTTTTATGTAACTTTGTACATATGTACAAAATAATACGTTCAATTAATATATTACTACTTGGTGTATAAACAATGTCCGGAAACTCGTCGTGTAAGCGGAAATTTGTGAATCTACCTTTGAGTCGACTTTGTAGTACTTATAACTTTTTTTTTATTTGAGCTTTCATTTTCGAGTAAATCGAGTCTGAAATTGATTTATTTTGGTCCAATCGGTCTGTTTATGATCGAAGCATCGACTCGGCTTCTTAAGTTTTATAACCTTTAAAAAAAGAGTAAGGAAGTAAAAAAAATGAAACAGAATCGCTCAGGTAAATATTTTATTATTGTAAATTCTTTAATTTTAACGCGAAAATTTACCAGTTTACCGCTTGTACTGCAAGTTTCTTGATTTGTAATTATTTTTTTGTAATTTTTTTAATTATGAACAAAAAATGTATGGTTATTTTTTCATAGAAAGCAAGTATTTTGTGGTGTGACATTTTAACTTTATTTCGCCACCACTATTTTATTCGACTGCCGAAATCTAAAATATGAGTAAATAATAATTTTATAATTTCTAATGATAACATACTCGTAGCTACCATGTTCAATAAAAAAAATGTACGCATAACAAAATGTTAAGTCTTTTAAAAACTTATTTTATATTCCACCCTTTCAGGAGGCGTACTTTTCCTCAGAAAACAATGCTTTATGTAGTATGTAATAATGTATTACGTAGTATGTAGCTCATCACGTGTCCGACCCTTTAGTTAGATGGACTAGAACCAAACCCACTCTCATTCGGTGTAATTCCTCACCTCCCTCATTACCGGGTACAACCTACTCGTACAGCATAAATATCTACAGCCTAACATACAGCCTAGCGCATATTACCTACACAGTAGGTACACAGGCTACAAGCTGCTTACGCAATGGGTGCGCCCTTCAAACTATTACCACTCTCCGACGCAATACAACCCACAGCCCACAGCCACCCGTCAGTCAAGCCTTTGTTCTAGGAAAGGAGGGATTACTAAGTATTTATTTATTGCAGTACAAGTTTTCCAATCTTCTTTCATCTTCTTATTTAACGAACCTATTTATGCTTTCAATCAATATGAAGTCATTTTCGGAATTTAATTCATGTTAGTTTAAAAAAAAATACACAATTTTATTATATTTATGTGGAAATCACATACAGCCTTACTAATAAAAAACACTTCCCAAACGTTAAGCGGTTTTTTAGTTGCACATTGATTCTATACAAGCTCAGATTCGATTTGGTATTAATACAAATATTTAAACTGTGCTCCGAAAGAGCTGGCAACGTTGTATTTCTGCAGACTGTCACCTGAAATTCCCATCTTGAAAAAGGGAGGCTATTTGGACACATATTATTTTTTTTACTGTTATAACCTGAATTTTATAAGAATTCTATTAAGTGATCTTTTTTAATAACATAACAATATGAATCATAGAAATGTATGTTTATCTTGCGCAAACAATTAATCTAAAATGTTTTTTTTTTATTTTTCTCTGGGCAATATAATTTTGTTTTATTCTATAAATGAAATAAAAAGTGAAGTGACGATTTTCTTGCTGATTCCCTAAAGAAGAGGTAATGTTTTCTAAATTTCGTATTTCCTACAGTTTTGCCACATATGGATTAAAAATATAATTAATTTTTTTTAACCAGTTTTGTGTTTGAAATTAAAATATTCCAATTTATAAATATTAAAATATATTTCAAAATAAAATTTTTTTTTAGTAATATTATCTAGTGTATAAAATGGTAATTGTTTTTACGACATCTTCAAAAATGATAAATACATAGATTTAAAATATCTTGGAAATATTCCGAAATTCAATGAGAAATTTAAAGATAAACAACAATCTGTAGCTGTATAAACAATGTATTCATTGCAATTTATATACTCATAATATCTTTCTATGATCTATCTGTTTCTATATAACTTATTTATTAGTAAAGTTTTCATAAAAATGATTGTTTATCAATTGTATCAAATTTTCACCACGTTCAGTGTGAGTAGAAATTTTAAAATAAATTAAAAAAAACTAATTACCATTATTGGGTATTATACTGGTTTGACATACCTCGTATGGCATTATTTATGTTCAAACCATTTTCATTGGCAAGAATTTAATCTGTTCAACTGTGCATTAACAGTGGAATGCTTTGTGTGCATTTTTACGAATGACTAGTTTTATCGTGCTCAAGTCTTTGATTTGTACAATTCTAAATTACTCGGAACGGTTGAAAATCCGACTCAACCCCTTGCATCGCCCCCCACCCCCACCACATCACCCCCCAATCAACCACCGCCTTCTCCACTACCCCCGTACCATGACTGATAACGTCCCGGAAATGACTTATGGCCCAACCCAACCCCTTTTTTGGCGGATTAATGTAGTGATAAGGCAAAACTCATGGATATTGGCCGTATGATTACAGCATATGCGTGAAAAATGTTGAAATTATGTATTTTCCTTCGGCAAACGTCCCTCCTTCAGTCGACATGTGTTTACACGAGTCATTCCTGACATGAAGAGTGACATACTCACGTAATACTTTATTTCCGTAGAGTATTTATCCGTCATTTCACCGCTGCCAGCCTAAAAGCTTTAAGTACTAACTGTCGACGTAAATGTTTAGTGGGCACGAAACCATTATGGCAAATAAACGCGTGCGAACAATAGCCAAAATTTCGATAGAATAGGATCGTTCGTATCTATATTCATCAATATTATCACGCTGCTTCATCATATTACTATATTAGTTTTCAATTTATGATTAAAGTTATTTGTATGAACTTACGATTAATGTTGCTGTATTTGCCTACCCTTTGCAGGAGATAATGATGTATATTGGGTTATCGACTGTTCGATTAACTTCCTTTGCCGCATTGCCCAAACCACTTTATCTATTTTCTCAGTTCCAAAACCTCTGCAGATAGAACCGACAGTTTCTGATAAGACAGACTTTGCAGCCGAGTGCAACTTCTGATAGGGAAACTTTACTTATTCAAGTTAAACACGAATAACGCTGGCGTCACACAAACTTCGATTGATAATCCTAGGCTCTGTTCCGGCGCTTCTTAATAACTCTTTTATCGTTTAACGGAATGGCGACTGAACCGAACGTCTACCTGTTTAAACTTTCGTTTCCTGCGTTTCGTATGCAAAGTGTTGAACGTGAAAACTTTCCCGAACTTTTAAACGGTCTCAGTTATAAACACAGTTTTAGTTGTTTCTGAGAATTCTCTACAAGAATATGGAATTTGAATGAGAACATGAAGATGAAGTTATAGTTTGTGGCCTCAGAACAGATGAAATAATGTTAGAAGTCTGATATGGACGTGTCGATGCTTCTGTATAGGCGATATTTGTTTGAGTTCCGGTCTCCAATCGCGCTCTTTTACAATTGGTCGATAAAATTCACAAATACTCGTATTCTAAAAATGCATAGACTGGCATTAATTACACACAAGAATAGAAACCAATTAATACTTCAAAAGAAAAAAATCTTAAGTACGTCATCAATATTGGTGGTATGTTTTAAAAATTTTCACAAATTTGACGATGGTGTTATTATGCTTTTCAATATCCATAGTGGTGTAACAATTTTGGAGGTGGATATACGTACCGCCCCCCCGGAACCGTTTGTTGGATGACCAACACTTCTGCCATTGGTCACCCCAAGTGGTTTGCTACATTTGGTGACTTGACAGGGGTGCCCGGGTTCAACGGGTGAGGTGTGTTCAGGCATTGGCGGCGCCTACCCACCAGCTGCATAGCAGGTTGAATCGGAAGGGGCCGGTTTAGGGAGAACATTTGACCAGCTGGCCTCGAACGAATCATCATGTTGCATCGCAGCGCGAGGGATGGATTCATAAGTTCGTCACTCCCGGATACACTAATTCCCGAATTACTTCCCACCCCTCGTTTTTCCTTTCCAAAACTTCCTCGTCTTCCTTTCATTCAAAAAAACTCTCCATACAGCATCCCCAGAGATGACATTGGCCCTGAGGGAAATTAATATCCTAACGGCGTCCTGTATGGGATTAATTTAACATATAAAAACATTGGGCATTGGGCAATTTTGGGCATGAAAAAATATAATATATTTTTTCATGCCCAAAATTAAACACTTCCTTCGCACAAAATTATTATACTTATCAAGGAAGACTTATTTTCAACCGATTACCGGATGAAATTAGAAAAATAAATGATAAAATCCAATTAATAAACTCAGTTAAAAAATTTTTTAAAGATAATCTCAAAAAAAAAAAAGTTTCCGACTAATCTAATCTCAAGAACAACTTATAACTCAGTTTCCAAGTGATACCCCGTTTTTCAAATAAGGTAAATTTTGTTTTGTTTTTAACAACTAATTACAATAACTCAAGATACTTTATTCTAATAGTAAAATTGTTTATTAGTAGAAAAATACTTTTAATTACATATCACCGAACTTACAACTTATTGTTTTTTACATTCACATAGTAATTTAAGAACTCATAACATAATATAGCATTAAAAAATGTACACTACTCTTCCAGACACAAGCTAATGCTTCTATGGAAGAGTGGTATTAACATTCGAACATGAACATGTATGCTAATTATAGCATTATATAAATGTATACTATAATTTATATGCTAATATGTAACTCAAATTTTATAATATATTATTTTTTATTATATTATAATAAAAAAAAAAAAAAAAAAAAAAAAATATATATATATATATATATATACAGTATGTCTGCACCCCTACAAAGGAAAAATACAATAAATCTCTAAAATGAAAAAAAAAAAAAAAAAAAAAAAAAAAAAAAAAAAAAAAAAAAATTGGTGACAATATGAAGTAAGCATCCGTCTTGTCATTTCATCCCTTCTGATTTCTTGAAATCATTATGAAATTAGCAGAAAGAGTGCAAGATTCTCAACTGATAGAGAAATAATTGCGTGGTGCAAAGGTTTCTTATTTTATATATACGGTCCAAAACCAAAATACCGTGTTCGAACTGCCACTGTCTTTCAAATGAGTATAATTTGCGCATCTCAATTATCTTCATAGTATTATATGAGTATCCTTAAGTACGAATAATGCCTACGTAGGTACTTAAGGTCGCTGTATTGAGTTATTTAGGCATGATCGTTATACTCATCATGGGCCGGTAAGGAATCAACATAAACCGAGTTCCGTAAGAGCTTGCGCAAAAAAGTCCCACGCTTCTAATCGCACTTTACTTTTTGCGCAGGTTTTTACAGCACTCTGTTTATTTCGATTCCTTACCAGCCCACAAGGGAGTCGCCTAAGTAAGTCCTTGCGATATTATGAATAGGGTAATCATATTTTTATTCTCTTGCGGGCTTTATTTGCGTACGATTAGAAGATTTCTTCTCGGTTCCCATTATCTTGAGGGCGCATACAGAAATTGAAACTTTGCCAGCCAATTCTAGCTCAGTGTGACAGTTTAAAAAGAGACGCAAGTATTTTTATTTTGCTTTTAAACAAAGAATCTTTTCCCAGCGCTCCAGGGAAAACTTTAAGCCGCAAGTTTTTGTCTTTCAACTTTGTAGACGATCCAAACTCATATTCAGGCTTCAACGTCTCCGCGAAACTGAAAAGGGATACGGAAGATGGCGTCTTGAAGTTCGGCGAATTTCGCCATCAAAAGAAAGTGCCGCCATAATTTCTTATAAATTAATTTAGTAAAATGGTGCGAAATTCCAACACACATATTATTCCATAACCTGTATTATTCAAAAACGTGTATTATTCCACAACATGTATTATTCCAAAACATGTATTATTCCAAAACATGTATTATTCCAAGACATGTATTATTCCAAAACATTTATTATTCCAACACGTGTATTATTCCAAAACATTTATTATTCCAACACGTGTATTATTCCAAAACATGTATTATTCCAAAAAAATTATTATTCCAACACGTGTATTATTCCAAAACATGTATTATTTCAAATATTTTTTTTTTTTTACATTAACTCCAAACAGGAGGCCCTGAGGAAAATAATTTCCCTCAGGGCCTATGTCATCTTTGAGGATGCTATGTGGAGGGTCTTTTTGAGGAAAGGAAGGAGTGAACATGGGTCTTGAAGAGACCCATGTTGTAGGAGGGAGGCAACACAGAGGCCGGCAAATCGTTCCACATCCGAGCTGTTGAACTCAAGAACGAGTCGTAAAAACGACCCGTTCTCATGTGACTAATGTCAACCGTGTACAAATGTTGGGCGCGTGTTTGGCTTGTTTCCCGACTATGCACCGGTGCCGAGGGGATCAACGACGCTAGTTCCTCGGAGCATTTTCCATTGTAATACCGGTAGAACAAGGACAGCATTCCCACCTGACGCCTGTGCTCTAAAGATTGCAATCCGTCTGTTAAGATGGGAGAATCTATCAAACGGACCGCCCGTTTCTGCACAGAGTTAAGGGTTTTTTTAAGGTATTTTGGAGCTCCAGACCAGAGGTGGCTACCAAATTCGAATATGCACGCTGCAAAGTAGTAAAGAAAAATAAAGCAACAATGGATTAAGTTTTGGTACCTACCTACCTACTTAGTTGTTTTTTTTTTCATTAAATATAATGTAATTTTGATATTGCCATTGAAGTTCGCTAGAGTAACTAATATTTATCAAACATGAATACTTAATTGGTTTACCTATGGAGCCTTACAACTATTATAAATTATACATTAAAATTTAAATTTTCCTTCATTATATTACTTCGGAAAGTTAAAGCTAATGAAATTTTTGAGAAAAATTAATCTAAACGCAACATGTAATACACGATTGGTTTTAACTTTTAACCACTTTTATTGTTTAAAAAATCAACACGTTTCACAAACATCCATAAATGCGTGTAATCGTGAGTAATGGAAGTAAGTATTGTTTATGAAACATGTCGGTTTTTTAAACAATAAGAACGGATAAAGCAAAGTGATTATTAATTTTGAATCAAAATGGTGCCACAAAATAAGTTTGCTGTGTTTGAAGAAAATAAAAGGTAACGGTCACAACTTGAGATCGAACCTAGGACCTCTGCCTTACCGGGACTCTACTACTGAGCTACTGAGACCTGATTAAGTATAAAGTGATTAATCAAATTAAATTGATGTGTATAAAATTTCCATATACCTATGTAAGCTATTTTTAGATAATCAAAATAGTAATTATCCCCGAATTTAGACCCATTTAAAAGTTTATCAGACCTTTGAATTAGCCCAATGTCCATCGTGTTTCACTTTTCCCCGCGTGCCTAAAACTCAGCAATGTAGTCCCAAACATCCACACGTATTATTATTATAATCAACGTGCTACTCCGCTAAAACCTCACCTCGCCCCACCCGCAGGCTGTAGGGATGTACGCTCTAGGCCCAAGGCTCTACTAGGCCCTACGACACGCCAAGGCCCACTATCATACATTAGTTTTAATCATGCATTAGGGTGCTCTCACTTTTTCGTCAGCGATGAGAAAATGCTAATTTACGAACCGGGCCGATGCGATGACGGGCGAATGAATAAGCAAGAACAAAATACTGCGTGTGACCAAAACGCACTCCACACAAAACCTTAAAAAAAGCAAACTAATCAAAAAATTCTGTTATTCACTTCACGTAATAATAAATCTACGGTTTTTGCATAACTTTTTGTAGAAAGGGGTTGTTTTATTTGCCGTCGAATTGAAATATGAGTGTCGCCGGGACAGCGAGTTTCGTAGCGTTTGTTTTATCTGACCCAGTTAAAGTAAATGAGTACGATGAACCTCTCAGTGCTGGGGCACTGTTCCAATAAAGCCCAGAAATCTTCTCATCAGCCTAAAATGCTACCCTAAAGGATCTAGTACATAAGGAGTAAGTCTTATTGCGAGACTTTTTCTTTTGTTGTGCATTGCTACTTTTCTTACATGTCACAGAAGTTTTCTTAGAGTTGTGTTGTGCTCCTCATTATTATTTGTAGTTTGGTTTAACTTTGTACATTGTTTTTATTGCAATACACAGACGAGATTGGGTTTCAGAGCTGAATTCTCATAAAGGTCTTCTTAAATCTTCAGCCCCTCATTGCAACAACCAGTACATGTCGGACGGTTAGTATCGTCTTAGATTTTAATGGTTTATATCAATCAATCAGCCAAAAATTTGACAACATCGAGTAAAATAGTTTATTTGATAATATTGAGGCCTCAAGCGGTTAGAGCTTTTTCTCTCGGTCCGAAAGTTGCTTGCTCAATACCCTAAGAAGTTTAAATAAATTTCATTACATGTGGATTATGGGTAAAGATCAGACTCACCAACTTTCCCAAAGTAACTGTCAATTCCTCCAGGCACTGCGAGTTTTGTGCCATGCTCGCACTAAACGACATGTACTAAAATATACATTTCAATATTTTCGATTTGAGTACGCATAAATTGTTGTGACAGAACCTTTCTGGTGCTCACTCCAACCCAAGCCAGACCAACCCCTTTCGCCACGAATATCTCTGAAAATTTCGGTTATTCCGGTCGACCTGGATCATATTTTACGAGCACCTGACAGTAGCGTCCTCAGCCTATTCATTTCATACTTTTATGTCGTCGTTTTACGGTTTGTTCTATAAATGCAGTCATGAATGTTTGGGGATGGCGCGAATCAAAGTTGATCGATACCGCCGTTGCGTTCCGCGACTCCGTTTTATTGGATTGTTAAACCCCTACCCGGGAACGTATGAGACGAAGCCTTTTTATAGGCCGACTTTATGTCATTGAAGGAGTAAGAAAGTGCTCATATCATGCAGGGAGGTGTTATGAAACACGAACATTGCCACATTTAAACCTCGTTAAAAAGGATTTTGATTTGTTTTTTCTTATTAAGGATAAACTGTTTAAACAGAGTAGAAAATTTTTTTTGTTTGGCCCATTTACGACTTTCAAACGGTGAGCTCTGAATAACGTTACGTAACTTACACTACTGATTCTGTCTGGACTTCCTACTTTATTGCAACTATTTTCAACGTGCAAATTAACGTTTATTTATAATAGTGTACGCCCATTAGTGCTTTTACAAACATATAATATACATGATTATATAGTACTTTGGCTAATACAAATATCTAGAACTCATTTATTTTATTTATATCATTACATTTGATACATTTGTATAGCAAAAATAACATAGTAGTAACATTGCAAAATAACTATAGACATTTAAATGTGTACAAGTGTTATTATGTCTTGTGGGTCGATATTAGTTACTAGCTAGGCAGATTGCCCGTTCTAAGGAACCAAATGCTGGTGAAAATGCAAAAAATTATTCTGTAACAAAATGTTGATTTTTTTTTTTTAAATTTATTTAAATATATATTAATAAAAATGCCAAAAATTTATTCTGTAACAAAAAAAAAAGAAAAATATATAATTTTTTTTAAATTTAAATATACACCTACAAAATTTTTACTAAATGTGCCGTTAGGCCATGTAAAATTTTAAGTGACATTATTTAATAGTTTTTCAGATTCCACCCTACCCAAGCCAATCATCCATTTCGTTATATTTGAACCGAAGTGGGACATTTTGCAAGCTTTAATTTTTAATTCTAGGGGAATTTCATTATATATTTTTGGTCCAAGGTATGCGCATGTCTTTTGATACTTTGCCGTATTGCTCCCTGGGACCACGAGATCCTTTCTGGTGTGACTTCTTGTGATATATTTATGATCAATTTTTTGAATATTTTCTAAATTTTTATGTACGTGGTCCTTTTTATATAGTTTTGACACATTGAGAAGTGATACTATAGTGATCAGAAGAATAATATAATGTTTCCATAATTAGTCATTATTTCAGATTTTATTTGCTATTATGGCCTTCTTAAATATATATTCCGTGCAGTTGAACGCATATCGTGATGCGCCAAGGTTATCTTTATCTTTAATTTCATGATAAAATAATCACTTATTCTCAATATTCCCTTTTGCATTTTTTTCTCTCAATTAAACGGCGAAATCAATTGACAGATTTAAGCAGTTGACAAACTTATGTACAGTGTTTCTTTTATTTCTTTTATGTGTGCATATGAGTCTTGTCGTGGGTGTTCGATTTGTTAAAAAATGTCATTGATTTAACGAGTTGATTTGTTGTAAAGATACGTTCTACTGTTTGTGATACGGAGAGAATCGTGCTCAGGAATGGACGAAGAATTTTAGTGTGCCAGTGAACGTAACGTGTTTACAGAAAAACACGAACAAAAATTTGATGATTATTAGAATTCATCACGCTAAGGGCTTTTTTTCCTTTCGTAGGAAATATAACCGTATTTTTCATTAGTGCGCAGGCAATTGGTTGCCTCCATTTACATTTTCTCCTTATACTCTCTCTCACTCTCTCTGCGATACAAAATCCCCGCGCACCCTTATTGCTTACTACCTACTACCTACTGCCTACGTTACCCCGGAATGATTTTCTTCTCCGCCGAGCCTCTTCGTACTAAGTAACACTGATTACATCACAGTCAGTACCGAATATCCTTTTATTTGTCAACGTTGCCCAAAATACAGTTGATTTTTAAAAGAACATTATTATTGATTTGATGAACTAATGTTTAAGACAAGATTTTTATGGATAGCACAAAGGGTAACAATTATTATAAGTAATAATAATAAGCCTGAAACACTCATCTACATTGAAAAAATCTCCCGAGAAAAGATACATACCTTTGACACTTTTCTTATCTCGGGAGATGAGTGTTTCAGGCTAATAATTATTACTTATAATAATTATTGATTTATAATAAACTATTCTTTTTATCTAATTTTTATCTTTGTATGTTGAATTAACTCGCATGAAGTGAGGGTTGTTTGGCTACAAACACTACACAACATTACACCATTTTGTCTTTAAAATATTATCTGGATACAAGTGTTCATGTGATTAATAAGATAACAAAAAGGTTGCCATCCAACTAACGTAAACAAATTATTATCCCAGCCATAAAGTGCGAGTCTACCTGCATTTATTCACCGCGTACTACCATCTCATTTATATGTGTACAACTTTATCATGTTTAAAACAGTAATAAGCCCGGACCGTTCGGTGCACATTAAGGCGCCTATAAATTATTAAAATTTTCCATTGTTAAAACATCCCCATAAGCCGAGAAATCTACCGCCGCTTTAGCCGAGGCCCAAGGCAAAAGCCCGGGGCATGGTAATCCCGCCCGGCTTGAGATATTACATTCCGCGACGTATTCGTGTGATACTTGTTAAATTTTAACGCCACACCTTCTCTTGCATCCAGAATGAAAGCGCGGATGGAGGGTGTTTAAATTTGACCCGTTTGCCGGAATCTGTGACCCAATTCTGCAGTGCCTTCGGCTTCACACTTTACAGGGTAATCAGGGTAAACAAAATCCGCGAGAGGGTGTAATGATTATTGTTTCTGTGATACAGTACTATCCCTCCCTGGATTCCGTGAGATTTCTGTCAATGAGATTTTGTGACATTTCGGTATCCTCGCTTAAGGCTTCAGCCTCTGCCTGGAGCTTGAAAATACAACGCATGTTTATTTTGTCTACGGCCTAGTATTTTTCTAAAATGTTTGCTTGTCGTTCATTTATTTAGTTTCTTTTTCCGCGTTGCCGTTGAGATCTTTGTAATCATCGGTTTGTTACCTAATAACTAATTGATTAAAATAATTAGTAACGATTCTTTTCTTTCATTTATATTCACAAACTACATTTTCCAGTAGATGAGTTGTTAATCCTTCAGTCTAATTTGTTCGCTTTTCAGAAACATATAGGTCTCATAGAAATCGTTGTCTCCTTTCCTATCATGGTTAGAAATATGATCTAAACAGTGTTAGAAAGAAAAAACACCAAGCTTTATATTCAAATCTAAAAGTTAATCAAAACAAAATTATTGAAATGTGCACCTTTATGAAACCAAATTTCCGAACGCAATTATAAATTTTTTATTAATTATTTTTTCATGAAACGACAAAAAGGTGAATTGACGATAACATTTATAATACATTTGCCTGATAAAATTAAAGTTTTATTTTCTCCGTTATCTGTAGTTTTAGTTAGAAAAAATATTAAATTAGCCATTCAATTTTTTTTATTGCCTTTAAAATATGTTTGCATTAAAAATTTTCGTATTTTAAAAATTATATGTTTATTTCGAATTATAAAAATTGAAAGCTTAATTCACCACCTTTCAAAAACAGTTTTTAGTTTTCGGATACGTTGACAGATATTCCATTTATTTAGTTTTTAATGTAAACCGGAAATATTCTGACCTACTGACGAATGAGTCAATGTAATTATTTTTTTTATTAACATAAAGCAAAGTTATCAAGAATAATAACGTTTAAGTAAGCACAGTAACAATCGAGTCAGTGTTATCTATATACTAGTACATCCAAAATTTAATTTGGGAGCTTGCCAAAGTCTTTCGCTGAAGTTGCGTAACGGGAGAATGCCTTCCTACTCCCCACGAGCCATCTCCCATAATAACATTAGCTCGTCAATATAGTCTGCAAGTCCAGGATTAACGTCGCCGATGCTTTCTCCCATTTATTCTCTACTTCCGGTCTCTGATCAACTATTTCCTACTGTCTATAGACTGTGTAAAATTGTAGTACATCGTGTCCCGGAAACAAATTCCTATTTGGTATTTATTTTTCTGCTTCTTGTGAGTGGATTTGTCTTATTCAAATATCAATATTAGCTATGGCTCGAATGACAGTCTCAGCTCGAATGCCAGAGTTTATTTTTTGTTTTACGTCGTAAGAAGCGATTATTGGATTATGGTAACCCGACGGTTAATCCCCCGAAAATTGTTGTAAAATTATAACTTTTTTGTGGATTATTTATCAATTTCAAATCTAAAATCGACTTCAAAAATACCTTTAATTATAATTATATTTAACTGGTTACGCGTTATAATTATAATTATAATTATATTTAACTGGTTACGCGGCTTGGCTCAGAACGACTTTCGAGAGTATTATGGAATGTTCCACAATGATGTTCCCGACATTAACATTCCACGACATACTCCGCTACTCCTTCCAGAACTTTCTAGATCTCTATCGAACCTTCTAGAACCTCTCGAAAGACTGTTCTAGAAATTTCTAGAGGGTGAAACTTCCTGCCCTTATATCTTCAAAAGCACGCCCTTTAGGTAAAAACGGGAACCGTCATACTGGAGGGGGGATAGAGATCTGGCACACCATATAACTCCCTTGATCGTACTGGGAGTCGTTTCTGAGTTTTTGCGGGACGCACGTTTTTTTTGGACTTTAATATATGTATATTGATTAATAATATTAAACGAATTAATTTACAGTGTCGATTTTTTGTACTAATACGCTGATACATACAGTATACAGATAAGTAGTTTTATCCTTGATGTATTTTAATTAATGTTTTATGCTTTTGTTATTCGGCGTACATCCTCTCTGCCACACCCTTCGGGGACACTGAGTTTTATTTTATGTAAGTAGGTGTACAGTATTTTCCCTTAACCTATTGTATATTCTATACTCCGTCCGGTCAGTGGCTGAGTTGGCATCGCATTTGGGTCCCACCCTGGCGTCCCGTGTTGGATTCCTCGGCTGGCTGAGTCCTCCATCACGACTCAAACAACATTTCCGGCTTACTGTGTTGGTAGTAGGAGATTTCCAAATATTGTCGGGTTATTTGTAACCCGGGAATGTTTATCTTTCTAATAAAATAAAAAAAATTAAATACAGGTAAGCCGGGGGGGAGGGGGCAGCTGTAGAGCTTTTAACGTTATTAGTCGTTCTCATCGTCCAATAAAAATCTCCTGAAACAGTACATAAATCATTTCGTTTATTTTATTTATGTTTTTATTATTATTTTTAAGTTTAATTTGTCGAACTCTATATGAATTATATAAAGATTTATTTTATTTTTAATAAATAATATTATTAAATCATTTTGATCGTTTCACTCGATATTAATATGATTGTTAAACCACTCATAGATCATCCAAGAGTGCCAACTGCCAACATCTATATTTTATTAATGTTGTCCGACCTAAGAATAAAGCCCTGCCAACTAATATTAAGCCCCTAACCAAGGGGGAATTCAATCTCCCATGATGGTCCATCCCAACCGATACAAACTCATATAGTCAAAATTCACAGCCTTACAAACTCTAAACTTGGTGTCCACACAACAAAGTCCCATACAAACAAAGGGCGTACTGAATCTTGAGAGAATGGTTTTGTAGGTTTTCCCTTCTGGGCCCTGGGACCCACGATCTCTAGTTCCGTGATAATTACACATTACCTCGGCTGCAGAAATAATAGGATTGGAAGAGCATCGGAGTAGCTGGAAACTACCATCTTGCTCCGATAATGGATACTGTGATTGGAAAAGAAAACTTTTAATACGGTTACTGGGTTAGTACAAACTTTGCCTTGTAAGGTGTAAGGTCGAAACTATCGATCGACTATTCAATGAATTAATAATAAAATCGTTTGTAAATAGTTTGATCCAAGTAACATTTATAGAGAAAGTGGTTTCGTTTCTTCAATAAAATATTTTATGATTACATATGTAGTATAAACCCTTAGATTGTTCCTGGTTTACAAATATTCATAAAGTTGTACGTTTTAGTAGTACTTAATTAGATCCACATTTTATTCACATAAATAACAACTATTTTTATTTCAAATTAAAATACTATGATTTTACAAAATAAAATAAGTACAAAGGGTGTAGCTAATAGGTATTTCCCATTTCTTACACTTAACCCAATTAAAAAAAAAACTAACTAACTAACTAACCATCACTCCGTTTCCCCGCAGGGGTAGGCAGAGAGGACGGACGCCCAAACAACTCGGTCTTGGCACACACCCCTTGCCTCGTTTATATCCATACATCGTCTCATACATGCTCTTCTATTATTCTGACTCTTGACATGGCCCGACTCAAGTATCTGATTCACTCGGTCGTGCCATGTCTTTCTTGGGCGTCCTCGACTTCTTCTACCATTCACATTTGCGTCATATATTCTCCTTCAACTCCTTTCCGCGTTCATTCGCTCTACATGCCCAAACCATCTGAGCGTCCCTTTCTTAATTAACGGAAACCGTAACCCAATTAAAAGCAAGTAAAGTGCATATCTTGATATCGTGATTTATTTTTGGGTTATACTGCATTTATGTGCTTCCTCCTTCTTTAGTGAACGTTTTAGACAGCATTAGTGTTCATCTTCGGGGCAGATTTGATTATAGATTAACCTAAACTAACCTAACCCAAAAGTAAATTACGGAAACGCTTTTGACCGTGAAAATTTAAATCATATCTACGTACTTTACGTAATATTTTTGGACATTATGCAGAAGAGCTCTATTGTTAATAGAATAGTTTATGTGTTAAGGCTCAATATTATAGATTTATTTTAGATTTGTCTCAACGAACAGTGACTAGGTACATCTCTGGATGCCAATACTCCGTGTGGTTATTCTGACATACACGCGGTAGGTATTAAGTCTTGTATCTTCAACTTGACTGAAGTTAGTACAGTTTCCTTTCAGCCCATCAGTAACCCATCAATGGGCGGCGGTATGAACAATGACTTGGTTTACTGCTCCAGACGGGTCACCTTAGTTAACGGAACGTCAATTGAAGCCACCCCCAATTTCACCAAGCCAGGGCTGGTTGGTAATATATAAGACCGGTTTAAATTTAATACGTGACAATCACACCTAGATGATTCTTAAAACTAAAAAAGCAAAAATTTCATTAAAAAAACTGAATTCCTATTTTGACTTGCTTATTTCATACTGGTCCCGTTTTATCCTACAAACTACAACCATCATAAAACTATCGAATTAAATTTATTTGTGAGATATGGTTCTGGGTTTTTTTTCTGCTGCCTTCCTCTATCGGAGGTTCACTGAACACTCTGCGGTTAATAATATACTGCAAATTGAAATTCCATCGCCTCATTATATTGCGTTTCATAAATACGATATTTTCCCATTGAAAGAACACAGGAAGTCCCGAGGAAAAAGTTCTTTCAAGACCTATGTCATCTTTGGGGATTGGAAGGGACCCACCACTTTCCTAACGGCTGTGTGAGGAAACTGATTGTTTAATCTCCTTAGCCGCATACGTCAGCGGTCAATTTTTTTTGTAAAAGGGAGCTACTTTTATTTTAAAACGAATCTGGACCCTCCCATGTCCCCGCGTGTATGATTGTTACTAAGAAAGAAAAATGTATGCATACTTACATTTATAGTAATAAACAAGATAAAGACACATCAGAGATGTGTTCGCCTGTTGGTTTAAATCTAGGTAAAGTAAAATAATGAAGAAAGAAAATAATTTTTACAGGTGTAAGTATCAATTATTATAAGCAATAATTATTAGTCTGAAACACTCATCAACATTGAAAAAATCTCCCGATAAAAGATAAATGCAGTTTCAGTTAAAACATTAGTTTACCAATAAAAAAATAATAATTAATATTTGACAAGTTAAAGTATTTCACCAAAAAAGGTAGACATAATTTGTCTCGACGCCATCTAGCGGGAGAGTTAGCACTTATCATGCCTTTCTCACAAAAAATAAAGTAGTTGTTTTCGGGTGAAAAATGTAATAACAGTAATTGTTGAATGAAACACTAATATATATTGAATTATTTGGCGGGTGAGAGATAAGCCGACGTAGCTCAGTTGGGAGAGCAGTTGACCGGATATCAGAAGGACGCGGGTTCAAGTCCCGTCGGCGGCATTTATCTTTTCTCGAGAGATTTTTTCAATGTTGATGAGAGTTTCAGGCTAATAATTATTGCTTATAATAATTGTTACCCTTTGTGCTATGCATAAAAATCTTGTCTTAAACATTAGTTACCAATAAAAAATAATAGGGTGTAAGTATGATTAAAACCAAAAAAATATATAAAATGAAAGATATTGAGGGCAGTTTTGTTGTGATTCTATGACGGGGCAGTCCCGGCGAGAATGAGCTGGCGAGTGGCCTGGCCGCAACGAGCCCAAACACCGGAAACATAGGAAGGAAACAGGTATGTGGATTGGGTAGAAATCTGGGGGCCAGTGTGTCCAGGAGAGATGGACGTATGAATCCATCTCTCGCATTGGGGTGATGGGGTTGAGAGAGTCCGGCAGGACAGGTAAAAAGGTTTCCCTCAACTAGTCTTTGCTGATCCGGCCCGCCACGCAGTGCAGGCAAACGCATCCGCCGCCAAGACCTACCCCATGAACTCGAGCACCTCTGCTAAGTCACCAACGTAGCGAGCTACCTGGAGACCTGTAGTATTTCAATTAATCAGAAATAAATTGTAGATATTATTGGGTTTAATGAAATATCTGTCGTCAGTTCGTCCCGTGCGAGACATGCCTCCTGCCTCCTGCTAATATAGAAGCCGGTGCGAGTTGTGGAATTACTCTTCGATTAGGACGGGTTTTATCGCCGCCCCGTATGTGCAAGGGTCGTTAAATATTCACCCTGGCCCGTGAAAGCCTATTTCACAAATCGCACTTTAAACCGTCGGCATATCTTCACATCTCAATAAAACTGTTCCCCCAATATTCCACCTATTGAATCATTCAGTTAAGCCCTTCAAACAAGCTTGAAAATTATATACCGTTCATAAAACGTCACATTAAACCTTTTTTTATGTAAGATCTTTATTATTTTCTTTTAATTTTTCTTCTTCCGGGTAAGTACTGTTTATTCATTATAATATCTTCTGAATAAAATAATAATTCAATTTTTATCATTTTTTTTTTAGATTATAAGGTTATTAGTGTAATATATCATTCAAGAATAAGATTATCTTTTTATTTGTCTGTATCTGTTCTCTTTCATATTTTCGTTTAGATTATTCGTGTTATCTTCTTCTCCGATGATATATTGCATTGATGGCTTCGACCAAGGATATCATACGTCAGTAATTGATGGGAATAACCTTCACAAGTTGTAAAAAAGAAAGTTGTTCTAATAAAAATTGAATATTCACTTAAAATTTTACAAAGGTCTAATATATTTATCCGAGACACTATCTAGGTTACAAACCAGTTCTTTGAACACTTGTTTCCGAGGAAAAATGTAGTTACCAATGATATGTAAAAAAAATAGTTGAAGATAATATTGTTAATTCTGAAATTTCAAATATTATGAGATTGACCAAAATGATATTTAAATAAGAGTAGTAGCCAAATTGGTAAGGTGTTCGTTCCGGTTAGACGAGAGGTTCTGGCTTCATGTCCTAGTTGCGACCGTTATCTTATTATTTTTCTGTGTTTTTTCTCTTATTAATTTTTTTTATTTTTATTATTAGTATTATGGGGGTTATGTTTATGTGTAATTGATGTGTAGTAAATCAAACAAGTAGATCGTAGTTACAATACTTACAGGTTTACTTAACAAATAATTACAAACGAACATAACGCAACATAATTTAATATTAAATAGGAACAATTGTACATGGAAGCGGAGAGCGAACAAGTACGATTTACAAGACAGTGTATAGCCGGGAGTTTAAGGTAGAATGATCTCGATGATCTTTGTTGCCGCGCGTGAGAGTAACTTGAGATAAGGATTGATTCCTATAGGTGTGTGGGGGACCAATCGGATTGCCGCGAGACTGCAGATCGGTGTCCTTGTTTGACCTCCAAAGTGTTATCTTCTTCTTCAAAACTAATTATTATTTCTCTCCATCAAATTTAAAATAGTCTGTCTCAGAATAAAGTAAGCCGGGAATATCTTTATCCCTTTTGAAATAATTATACTCATAAATAAAGTGTTCATAGATAAAGCGCAATAAAACGTGGGAGAAGTATTATTCTTTCCTTTTCAATCTTGATAAGTAAAACTGACACGTACCAAAGCAAGCAGAGTAGAAAGCGGAAGGAAATTCTATGGGTTTAATATTTTAAAATATGCAAGTAACGCAATAAGCAATAAACTTGGTCGTTCCCCTCACCCCGTCTCCCTTCCTCGAACCTCTGCGCTCCTAGTCCTATCAAAAGAAATTTGATTAGGTATTTCTCTTCTTTCTTTTAACAAACCTAATTTAATTTTGTAACGATGAGTAGGCGAAAGGCGTTTGCCTCGTTTCTTTACAGATTAAATTCTGAGAAAATATGGATTTTCCCATAATTAATCAGAACTTTTTTCTTTTACCTGAATTTGTTTTAAAAATAGTCAAATTTGTTTTGCTACCTGAATTTCCTTAATAATTTGCGTGGGAGTGTTTTAATTTCAAAATGTGAAGGAGCAGACTTCATCTCTACTGAATTTCAATTTCGTTTCTCACGAAGTTAATTGCTTGATGTAGAGAGAATTTGTTACGTATATTGTATATATATACTTTCATTTAAAATAATACTGCCTCCATAATGAACTCATCATAAACGCCGTAAATATTGACCTTAAAAACAATTTTAATAACATTCTACGAGTTTAAATAAATAAGTAATGTCATCGCAAAGTATAAGAAACTACTTAACACTTAATTGATTTGTATAATATAATAGTACTTAAAATGGAACGAACAAGTCGAAAATACGGTAACCAGAGTAAGAAAACTTATTTACATATTCATTAGATTGAGAAATATCCTATCATCTAGTATGATTAAAACTATTTATTTCTCTCTTGCTCAATCTATTCTACAATATGGTATAATCGGGTGGGGAGGAACTTTTAAAACTAACCTTCAACCTGTAGAAAGGGTACAGAGGTTGATTCTAAAAGTCATTACACGAAAACCATCTATATTTCCAACAATACAGCTGTTTGACTCTTTTAGGGTTCTTAGTCTTAACAAAATTTTCAAAAAGAACTCACTGTTGCAAATCCACAAAGATCATTTCAATACTACAACAAAAATCACAAAAATAAGTAACCGATCAAGATCACGTGGCAACCTAGATATCCCTAAAATTAAAACTAGTGCTTTTCAACACCACTATACCTATCAAGGTATAAAATTTTTTAATGCCCTCCCATATAAAATCAAATCTGAAGAAAATTATAAAGCCTTTAAATCACAAATAAAACAACTACTAGATCAACCCAACACAAATTATAAATTTTAATTTAACAGAACGAATTTGAACCGACTAGTAGTAATTGATCAAGTCTTAATTAGGATATTTGATACTTTAGTTCAAAATTAATCATTTAATTCCTTCATTAATTAACAAAAAAAAAATTATAAATTAATGTATTCTTCTCATTTGCACATATCCTCTTAAAATATTTCATCAGCATTTGAACTGAAATGTAGCGATTATTGTTGTAACTTAACATTATGTACCTACTCCTGCAATTATTATCAGCTAATCCAATTGTTAGAATCAACTATATGTACTTACCATCTAACACCTACCTATTACGAGAAATGTAATAATATTATTTTTACTTTTAATTATCTTTACAACATGTATCATGTATATCTATTTTAGTAACTGCTATGTCAGTAAATTTATTAATCAATATTTGTTATCATTCATAAGTTTATTTTCTTAATTTAAAAAAAAGATTATATATATGTATATTATTTTTTCTTTATCTTTTGCTATAATAGCACAACTCCCCAATTCAAACACGAGAAATGTTTTCTCTTTTAAATTGGGTAGATTCATTAACAAGAAATAACTTTATCTGTAATTAGTTTTTTATGAACCAAATATTTTCTTTCTGTAAATCTGTTATATATATGTATATTTCAAATAAAAAAAAAAAAAAAAAAAAAATATTACAGAAATCGTGCGTAGTTTATTTTTTCATTATAAAGGTATGAGGGGTGGGTAGGAATCTGGGCATCAATGTCTCCAAGAGTTACGGACCTATGAATCCATCCCTCCCACTGCATTGCAAGGCAATAGGTCGAGAGAGTCCAGCTTAAGAGTTCAAAATGTCTCTAAAAATCGGTCTCTCCCGATCCGGCCTGCCAGGCAGCAGGTGGGCAAACGCATCTGCTTCCAAGACCTACACCATGAAATCGGACACTCCTGCTAAGTCACCAATGTAGCACTTGTGGTAACCTATGGTAGGGGTTTAGTTGTCCAATAAATGGTTCCCGGGGTGGCGATACCCACACCCGCCTTCCGTAGCTAATAATTTTACGGTCCTTTCTGAGTAAGTTTGATTTTTTTTTAATTCTAGGAAGAACAATATCGAGCGTTTCATTAACGCTGTTTCTATTTTTTAAAGGAGAAACAGTATTTGTTAGTTTCGTTGTCATATATATGTATGTATGTTCATAGCTCATATAAATATTAACCCTTCCTATTTAACCCAAAACAAAATCTATGAACTTTCTTACTGTCGATCTCGCGCACTTTAGTGAACCTCATCCGCATATCCTTGATTTATTATTATAATTCATATCATACACAGATACGACGTCAGATTTCGTAATATATTAATCAATCAAATTCCGTAATTTAATTTCCGTTTTATTTTCTTTAATACTTACCACGCCATGTTTCTGGCTTCCGTTGCCCTTAATGACCGTGGAGAGTGGAGGGTCCCGCTGTGAATAAAACTGAATAATTTTACTGAGAAAAATTACAATTGTGTCCCTTTGGCCGCACAGACCGAACAATGGAAAGGGTCGGAAGAAAAACGTAAAGGACGGCGATTGAAGCCTCATTTGAGCACCGAACTTTGGCTCCGGGTGTTAATTGTGACAATTTCCATTGGAAGTTTTATAAAAAATACTGAACCACTACGAATTTTATCAGCTTCATCTCGAATGTGTGGTAATTTTCCTTTCCTTCGTTTGATAATTTCTACCCCTAGTATTTAAATATACAAAATTACTGCGAAATGGCATTAAAAGCATGAAGCTGTCTATATATGTATATTAAAATCTAAAAATGTTTGTATGTCCGCTATGCGTTGCTAACCCATTCATCCGATTGAGAAGAAACTTTGGATATCTGATGTGTGCATGTCCGCGATGGTTCGTATATATGTAATAGTGAGTTCTGGCATTATGAAATTTGTATAAAAAAATTGCGATGGGTGGAACACGAGCTATTTGAAAACTGAATGTACCGAGACTGAATGTGTGGAAGGCGGAAGGGGGGAGGGGAACTCGGGAGGGGGGTTCGCAGGATGGGGGAAGCGGGAGAGGGGATGGGGAGAGGGAAGGCGGAGAAGGCGGAGTGGGAACGCGAGAAGGGAAGAAGAACGGGACGAATGGGAAAGGACACGCAGGGAGAAACAATTTCTTAATTAAGGGGCATAGCAATGCATGCCGGGAACTCGCTAGTATTTCATAAAAATTGACCAAACTAGACTAATAATTTCGGGAAATGAACATAAAAATTACGTTTTCCTTCGCTATTCTGACATGTGAGACGTCAAATACGATATTGATGAAATTGCCTAGTTTTCATTTTGTTCTCAAGAAAAGTTGTCTAACAAGATCATAACCACACATAAAAAATGTGAAATGTCCCCCAAGAAATGCGATTTAGAATAATAAAATTCCCATTTTGGCAAATAACAAAAAATAT
This sequence comes from Limnephilus lunatus, assembly GCA_917563855.2. Lineage (NCBI taxonomy): Eukaryota > Metazoa > Arthropoda > Insecta > Trichoptera > Limnephilidae > Limnephilus > Limnephilus lunatus. The sequence goes on along the minus strand of OU830598.1, from coordinate 66,372,509 downwards.
CAGTACCACTTTATTCCCTTTCCTGCATTTATTGCCGAACCCAGGGGCGTGCACTCCATATAGGCACATAAGCACTGCCTACCCTAGCGTATTTGTAAAACGTAAGCATGTAAATAATATATAATTTATTAAATTATTGCTAAAAATAAATACACATTTTCAAAAATAAGCGCGACAAAGCTGAGCAACCAAAACTACGCGACCGCCACATCAAACGGCATACTACAAATGTGACATAAACTGTAACTAAAAACTACACGCGCCCTCCGACTACCTCACTAAAATGCGGGCTAAGCAGGAATTGTTTCTGCTTAGAGCTAACTTCATACAAGATATAATATCAATGTTTACGAAATGCACGTAGCATAGAGTAGAACTGTCGTTTGAATTTGCTTCTATGCGGTTTTTTTGTTAGTATCAGGCAGTGCTTTCTGGAACAAATTAGCAAATGGCAATCAGTGGCGACAGTGACATCTGTTGTTATCTGAAGTACGAAATGCACGTAGCACATAGAGTAGAACTGTCGTTTGAATTTGCTTCTATGGGGTTTTTTTGTTAGTATCAGGCAGTGCTATCTGGAACAAATTAGCAAATGGCAATCAGTGGCGACAGTGACATCTGTTGTTATCTGAAGTATGAAAGTGAGACAACGCCAATTGCTTTAATCAAGGCCACCTCGGATATCCATTGATTGGCTTGTGATAATACGCATACATGAAGCGATTATTTATTATTATAATTATTTGTATATTTAAAGTGGCTTAGATAATACAAACCTACATCATCTACAGCCAGCAGCAAGTACACTTAGCGAAAACTTGTACGAAGGGAGCCATCTGTGGCAAGTTTCTTTTTTTATTTATTTGAATCAATTTGGCGGTTTTCCTACTGCCTACCCTGATCAAAAACTCTGTGCACGCCACTGGCCGAACCATACACTTATTTGAACAATGATGAAAAACTTTTTGCTCGGTCTTAAAAAATCCTTCGCATACCTTTAGTTGCCTTGTTTTGCCGTCTCTTGGTTTTTTTTGCGAACAAAGAATGGCAAAGGAAAAATGTTAGGACTGCGCATTCTTTTGGAAAGATTTCGATATTACTATACCAAAATGTTTGTCTTTGTGGAGAATGTTTATTGATATTTCGTCGAACTAATTGTATGATTTATTTATATCGGATATTATATTATGATTGAAGTCTCCTGAAATAAAATTGATGTCCTCGTCTTTTGTATCTATTGACAATCCTTTGAACTAAATTAGCACTCTAGCTTATTTTGTGTAAATATTTATTTCATGTTATGTAGTAATAATGTTTGGAGTCAACAAAATGAACTCTAATTTCTCCGGATACCCGTTCTCTTCTGGCTACGAGTATTTACATAGCCCGTAGCGAAGAGGAGAAAAAACCTCCCATCGGAAGCTACGGATTCAACATTGAAGGAGCTGTCGCCTCCGGCCCAGGCAGTAAATGTTATGGGTATAATGCCGAGCTGCTTGCCGCTCTGCCCTCGACTCCCCATTGACCGACGCGTATTTGCTAACGGGTGCTGCTTTGGTCAAATCAAAGTATTCCGTTCCACTCTCACTGTATAAATATTGTGTGTACACTTAACGCAGCGAAATTAATTTTTTGAAAAGGGTAGCCTTTTTATTACATTTTGTGAGGGATCGTGGAAAGAAAAATGAAAGATTCTGTAATGCATCATAATTAGTCTATGATTAATTCTCATATTGCTTTAGTTGTCTATAGGCTATTCGGGTCACATGGTCTCGTTAAAGAGATGTGCCGATAGTAACCGAAGTCAGGTATGAACCCGCCAGACAAAACCTAGCTTCCAGGTAGTAAGGACATCAGTACTCCTAAACCATATTAGTAAATTACGCAACGTCAATAAACAATCACTCAAGAACCTAAAGTCTTTTAATAAGCATAATAAATAATAATTAACACTAATAAATAATTAACGTCTTTGGAGAGGACATTCAAGATATATTACAGATTCAGTATGACGTTGCTGAAAGACGACCAATCAGACTTAATGTATTGTCGTTTTGACTCCAGGTTTTATTGACTTATGCTATATTATAAACTTAATGATATGGTTGAAAAGTTACTTTGATATTTCCTCTTTCCTCCTTCCTCTCATCATTTAATTTTGGGAGTGTCGTAATCTCACACTTGTCTCGTAACCATGCAAAAAAAGGCTCAATTAAAAACAATCGGCTCTGTTAAAATAATATATGTGAGTGCATTCGGCTGAGATTAAAAAACAATCACAACAATACTTAATTCTTAAAATAAAATAATGGATTCTTAAATACATGATTCTTATTGTTTTAAACATTTCTGTTTTATGGTACTGAAGATAAAAACTGAATATTTTTGTAATACTGGAAAAGCTCGAATATTAAAAAATGTGTTTTACAAAAAATCTTTTCCTGAATACACCTGAAGGATTCATCAATTTTCCTGAGACATCAATCATTTCCTGAAAACGATCCAGGTTTTGAAACAAAATGAGAGATAAATCCGAGAATTTAGGTATGAACCTTTCTTTGGGATTTATTGGAGCTTGATTATTATTTTTATAAAACCTGTAAATTCTGAGTAATGGCATATGAACATCGTATAGATGTAGGAATTCTCGAATAACATTTTATTTAATGGGGGGGGAGGGGGAACAAAGCGAAGTTTCGCCGGATAGGGTGGTGAGGTGGTAGGGGATGTCTGTAGCGACCCACACCAGAACCCAAGGCTGCAGGTTGTGGGGGGTAGTGGTACCTATCCTAGATGTATCCATCACTCGCCGGGGGCTCCCCCTCTACGCTTCCAAAAATGACAGGAGCTGTATTAATTTGAATACCTGGAGATCAAGGACGCTCCGTACTCCTTCAACCAAAACGGTGGTAATTATCAGGGAAGGGATTACAAATGTTAAGGGCTTGTTTCACCACTATGCAAGCTAATAAATTGGATGAAGGGCCTACTTGATTTATTCAAGCGTGTTTTGCGACGCTTAGTCAACAAACAATATTTTCTTTTTTGCAGATGTAATTTATGTATCAGTGGATTTTTAATCTTCATCAGATTTTTACAATTTCCACGTGATCAACTTTTTTATGATAATTATACAAAATTAAGATCAGTATCAGTAGTAATATAGTAATAAGTATCAGTAGTGTTGGAGTATGAAGCAACATAAGGTCAAAGGGAAAATAAACGTTGTAGGAAGTTTAAAACAAAGTATTCTCGGATGTTTCATTTAATCTGTTTATGACAAGCCACAATTTAACTGCTTTTTACACAGAATATGATTTTTTTACCATGACATATCCACTGTCGTGATATTGCTGTTGTCTGGTCGAAAATCCATTTTTGACATGATTGGATTCAGTTCGCAAAAAAATCATTCCACGGGAAAGTTTCAAGCGGATTTTCAAATAATGAATACCAGACGCTACTGTTTAAAACAGGATGCCGGCATATTTCGTTCGGCATAAAGTTTCACAGTGATGGAATTTGATTCGCTCAACTCTCCAACCCTCTTCTGTGGGGGGGAGGTGGGAGAAGGGTGGAAAGTGGGAGATCGCGGGGAGGGCCATGGAAGAACCATTCACGGAGTTACCATAGAAATAATCTTGTTTTGAGAAATATTTTTGTTTGCCATAGAATTATCGTCGAATATTTTCTTACCGAGGGGAGGGATGGAAATAACGTTTTGATCTTCTTTAGTCCAATTACTTCGTATATGCGAGGAATTCCTTTTATTAGCCGAAGAAATTGGATTCCTTTTCCATTAAGAAATTTGAGGAATTCGCTTTGTCAAAAAATGACTTAAATTTTTAATCATATTCGTTATGTAAATGAAGCAGTACTTATAACAATGTTGCGATATTTCTCTTCCCGCTTTACAAATAAAAATAAAACATTTATACCAATAAAGCATTATTGTGAGTTTCGTCAAATTTACCAATGAACTATGCAACATCAATACGAGTGGCACTCGAATATCAAAACTAAAAAAAAATTCCATCAAAGTCTACTTTTATTCAACTTGTAGTTTTCATTGGGTGAGTGTCAGTCTTTCTCTCGATTTATTAAACATCAGATCATGAAAATTATTAAACCCTCACAAGAAGTTTTGGTATTTTGCTAGAGTAGATACAGTTTAAGAACATATTATGAAAACGTACAGTCGATAGTTCAATATCAAAACCCTAAGGTAAATAATATCGGCAGTAGTCTAGTCAATTGAAAGAACTACTACCTACATTTTCAATAATGCACTGACTTCAAAGGAAAATACAATAATAATTCACACCCGCGGCGGTCCTGAAATAAGTGTTTTGTTGCAACCGAGAATCCGTTACTTTCATTTTATTATGTTTAATTAAGTTCTGATTTAAAAAAGGAAATCAGATACCTAAGCTGCAGGCATATTGAAATGGGGTATTTTTCATTCAGTCTGCTTTTTCGCCTAGAGCTCAATTCCAACGTTTCGATATTAAAAAATAAATTGACGGAATCTTTAATATCTATTGTAATCCGGACATTGACTTCTCTTTCGTCTGAAACTCGTGACACCCCGTGTACCGTCTTCCCCCACTTTCATTTTAACGGCTTCTTCTACTTTTCGATTCATTTTTTCAATGGAACATTTTTAATTCGTGAAATTTAAAGAAATCCATTTTGAACGACGGAGTGTCAACAACAGGTATTTTGTATTCTGTCGCTTTTCTATGGTGCTTTGAATTCAGAAATGTTTTATCCCTTTCAAATATTTGAAAGGCACGCGAATTTAACATCTTAATAAGCCTGATGAATTGTAATTTTAATAAAACGTCGTGATTAAAGTATTTACTAATTTCGGAGTAAAAGTTGTTAATACTAACTCCGGACACTCTTGAATGATACCACATGTGGATGATGGATATTCGTAATATGTATATACGTATATATATAAAATCTCGCATCACGGTGTTTGTTCCAGAAAACTGATTAACCAATTTTGATGAAATTATGCTTATTGTATGTAATTTGGTCCAACTTAAAAGATAGGATAGTTTTTATCTCGATTATTGACCTCAATATTTATTGAAGTAAAACTTCTTTACGCACGCTTGACTTGGGGAGTAAGCTGGTGAATGCGTGAGGAGAGCGTTACGAAAAGTATGATCGGGCGAGGCGAACGGATGTTGAGTTCATATATTACTGTAGGGGCAAGAGAGAGAGAGGTGCGAGCACACATTTTCTTTCATAACCAGTTACGTTTCGTATATCTAAGACACAGTGCAGGCCTATTGTCTGTATCACACTGTAGGAGCAAGAGAGAGAGTGGTGCGCACGCACATTTTCTTTCTTTCTTCTTTTATAAGTTAGTGAAGTTTAACTTCAGTCGTGTGGTCTAAAGCACACTCGTTTTTTTATTGCGAATTAAATGTTATAGAATAATGCTCTGTAATTATTTGTAAGTTCCATAAATTTCCAACAGTTCTATTGGCGGTGTAATGTTTAACTTGGTTATCCCTGGTTATCCCTAGGTTTTATCTAGGTTGGGAAACCATCCATTAAATGGCGTTGTGTTTCGTTAGCCACAGCAAAGCGTTCCCGGGTCAACTAGTTAGTATATAATATTTGATCGTTTACCCCATAAGCTAAAGACGTTATACTGATATTTGTTCGTTAACCTCTCCCGCCTTCTTATTAACGACGTATGCAACATAAACAGCTGTACCATATTAGATAGGAGCATAGAGTCCAAGGTGTTGAACGACAAGTAGCAACCCCAGGCGAGATAATTTATTTTCTTTCCTTCGTCTCCATCCGACGCCAATGGCGACGCGCGACGCCCGCCGTCGGTCCCACCAACTGTGTGGCTGATTGCGGCGCAGAGAATAAAGCAATCAACATGATGTCCCGTAGCTCCTGGGATTGGCGAGTAAACCATGATTCGTATCGCTGCGGTAAACGACGCTTAGGACTGTAAAATTATAATTTGTTTCGGTCATTTTTTGTGGTTTATTTGAAATTTGCAAATCTCATCTTTTATAATATTTCTTCTCTGGCCGTTTTCAGGAAAATTTACAAACAACAATCCCTAATTTGTGGTTCAGGTTTGTGTTTGATTTTTTCCCTTTTTGGTTGTTCTTTCTAATTTTTTCCCCTTTTTTTGAAAAATAATTTATTATTGTCGTTACAGGTCTTGTTTTATAAATATGTTAAGTAGTTTCGTCAAACACTCATACATGAAATCGATGCTCATTCACAACCTACCGATTTTTTTTTTTGATTTAAAAATTCGCTGTTCACATTTCTTTTATTGCCTTTTACATCATAATTACGTTTTTTACATTAGCTCCACACAGGAGGCCGTGAGGAAAATAATTTCCCTCAGGGCCTATGTCATTTTAAGGGATGCTGTGGGAAGAACTTTTTCAAGGAATGAAAAAAGAGTAAGTTCTGGGAAGGAAATAGGTTTGAGGGGTGGTTAGAAATCTGGGGGTCAGCGTGTCCAGGAGTGACGGACGTATGAATCCATCCCTTCAACTGCGGTTCTAGGCAATGGGTCGAGGGATTCTGGCTAGAGAGGTCAAAATTCTCTCTCGATACGGCCCGCAGGTGGGCAGATACATCGGCCACCAAGACCTTGACATACCTCACCTGATGAATCCGGGAACCCCTTCTAAATCACCAAACGTAGCGAACCACTTGGGGTGACCTTTAGCGAAAGTTCAATAAATAGTTCCGGGGTGGCAGCACCCATACCCGCCTTCCAAAATGAAGTAACTGTAACCTCCCAAAATGTCGTAAACTGTTTCAATATTGTGTTATTGGAAATAATATTATTAGAAAGCGTGTCTTTTTCCGATGTTCAGAATATCAAAATTTTCTAGCTCTATATTTTATTTAGCCGAAGCAGTTTTTTCCATGAAATGTTTTTTGGCTCAAGTATGATAAAAGTGCACACCACTGAACTTTCCCTCATAACCCAGAAATGTCTCTGATAAAATTACGGTTCTTCATTCTCATTCTGACCTTACTCATTTAATGTGCTTTTCTTTATCTGTTATGAATACTTCATTTCCAAGCCACTGGCAAATATTACGACACTTAAAAGTTGGTTTTAAGACAGCTTCCGACATTATAAGTTGTTTATATAGCGTACTTAAATCTTAGCCGAGGAGTAGCTGTTCCAATTTTCCCTTGACAGTAAAGAAAGCATTACAGATTAGACTTTATGGGATTTTATTGCGCTGTTGCCGAGATAAGAAAGAAAAAAAATATTAATCAACCATACTTTACGAGTTTTTAAAGAAAATATTATAAGTTTGAGAGCGTAAAAGCCTTTAGACTTTGATTTATTTAGGTTTCAAGTTGTTTCTATATAACCACATTTTATATGCAAGATGGTTTTGATTTGGGAAGAATAGATCTACTATTGTTCCAACTGGCTGCCAATGAGCGCTTTCATTATTACCGTGGTGACCCACGTTTACGGTTCCGTGACGCAAAAAAGGCATTAAACATTCCTTATCACTGTAATGCTGCAGCTCTTTCTTACAGATTAAATAAGCAATTTGATGGCCATGTTCTATGGCGTCATAAGAAGTAAGCTGGAATATGCTAGTGGTGTGTGGACTCCGCACCAAACTAAATGTATTAATATGCTGGAACAAATCGAGAAAAAAATCCTTAGATATATCTATTATCTATGTGAGGATGCATGGAACTTATGCGAGGTTCATTCCCCATATAGAATTAGTTGAGGCAACAAATAGATTTAGCTTAGAAACTAGACGTTATGCAAATCTTGCAATTGTTAGTTTTAATATAATCCACAACCGTATTAAAGGCCAATTCCTCATAAAATGCTATGGCTTATACGTGGCAGAAAATTTCAGCCGTAGTCGTCGATACGACTTGTTCAAAATACCATACGACAGAACAGATGTTCTGGCACAGCATAGCATGACAATAGGAATGGTGCTATTGCATGAAATATCGGAAACACTAGATATATAATCTTCTTTATATAGCCTTAAGATTTTTTGTATACTAATTATCTTCCTAGATATTAAAAATATCAAAATGAGATAATTGTACGTAATTGGATAATTAATCTGTTGTACAATTAAAAAAATAATAATAAAATAATTAACAGACAAAAAATAAGACACATAAAATACGTGTGACTGTTTCCTCCTAAGTACTACTTTTTTCCTTTGTAGGAAACAGACATAATACATCTTATTACGGCTCAGCTGTGGCGATGGGAATTTCGTTTAATTTTCTTTATACGTATGAGGGAGATGTATGATTATGATTGTATGTTTAATTTGGGGAGGTGCAGACATACATACGTTCACCATTTGTCTCATTTTCGACTGTTGTTATTTAGTATGTAAGAAAGAGCTGCTGCATTATATGTTTATGAACAAAAGCAAAACTATTAGCGCATTGACATTTGACGTTTTTGAATGTTTGGAATTCACTAACTTTTTAATTTTATCTTTGTAACTATATTTCATACTTTCAAAATTATTGTCACGGCTAGTAGTATTGTAGGGGTCTACGAGATGTCACGGTGCGGTGTGTGTGAGAGAGAAAATAATTACTTTTTTCCTTTGGAGGAAACAGACCTGCGTACATTGTGTATCTCATCTTTTAAAAGAGCTGCAGCATTATTGTGATAAGGAACGTATGTTTATTTCATTTTTTATGCCGTCACGGTACCGTAATCGTGGATCGTCACGGTAATAATAAAAGTGCTCAATCTGTCAACTTGTTTCACCTTCTTACTCTAGATCTAATAAACAGAATTGTCCTAAAAATGTTTTCGCCTCGTGCAAGCTTTTCATTTTCTACGAATTGCTGATGTAATTAATGCTCTCATATTAATGCTGACGAAGCTAAGTGACAATCTGGAAACGCAATAAGAAATCTTCACTCGCATAGTGAACTCTTATGTGACATAATTGCATTCAATTATCACGAATATTTCCGTAGTCGAGATAATTCCCTTAACTTCTCCATTATTTCCTCCATCTCCATTTATTCCACTTGACTTTCAGTTGAGTTTGACAAAATTAGAAAGTAAATTAAGGTGTAAATTGCATTAAGAATATGACATTGACTCTTATTACTTTGCTAAGCCTTTCTTGGCGTCCCGTTTGAGGGGAATGTCTCTTGACACGTGAAAATTCTAAATCATCGCCAAGCATTTCGATCGTCCAGGTGATTAGTCAGATATATCCAAATACCAAGTTTTGAGATAATGTGGAAAGCAATATTTGAATGCTAACCATAAATAAAATATTATTTACATACACTTGTCTATGTTTAACATTTTAAATATGCTGTACAATAACATCGCTAACATCCGTTTGCCATGCCCTTATTATTTATGTACTGCGTCTTCCTCCCAAACAGGTGCTTGTAGGATACGCTGGATACAATCACCCAGCGCTTGCCACCTCGTGGACTTTCACCAACGTATCCCATTGTCTTCAAGTCTATATTTTGTCATACTAACACATACTTTATCTGCATCTCGCTAAGGACTTGCATACTGCTTACTAACAACGTATGCAGGGACGTTGGAGGTCTAAACTAAATGTAGTTTCGTTCGTTCAAAAAAAATTTGAGTCCTTGCGAGAGCCTTGAAGGAGTAACCATATGTTACTTATACCAGGGCGGGTAAGTGGTGGATATCCTCCAATATCCAAATACCAAGTTTTGATATAATTAGGAAAGCAATATTCGAATGCTTGCCATAAATCAAATATTATTTACACTTGTCTGTGTTTTACATATTAAATATGCTACACAATAACATCGGGAAGCATAACGGTCCGGTAAGTTAGTATGACATTTTAAAAACACAGAAAACATCATTTCGTGTTTATTTCACTTCAAGTCTTTCTGCATTATAATTGATTTTATGGTGTTTATGCGTTATCTGAGTTCTGCACCAGATAGAGGATACATTTTTACATATAACTGCGTACTGAATTCAAATTTCGATTTTTAGTAAATGTCTGACTAATCAACTGGACGATCGATTTGATGATTTTTCCTTAAATTTAATTTATTATTTATTTTTGCTCTTTCCAATTTTTGTCACCATTGTGTCAAAAATAGAAATTTTTACACCCAGAACGAAAATTTCGTAGCAAAATAAAATAAAATAGTAATTTGTTACCTCGAATTCAGTAATGTTGAATTTGTTGAACGACATAAATTGAACAACGAACGAAAAGAGGAAACATTTAACGTTTTGGTTTAAATTAAACCCATTTCGTTAATGAAAACCCATTTTGTAAAGGTGTTGGTGCGTGTATCTCAATGATGTATTTTATGGACTAAACAAAGAATGTGTTGTTTAAAGAGCATAAAAACATTGTTTTGTGTTTTAAAGATAAAAAATAATTAAAAACACCGTTATGCATTTGAATGTGATTTTCCCATCTTGTTAATTCATCATTACTTTTGGTTTTAGATTATTACGAAGATCTGCTATGTTCAATTCCCAAGACAAAACATTGGTTTTTTTATCAATGTCGAAAAGTATATGATTTTTCCATCTTACCACTTAAGGCGATCCACTAGTACAGGAAAAAATCGAAATCGGAATTCACGCTCTTTTATGGGAGGAGTTTAAAAATACTTGAGAAAAAGCTCTTGGAAAGGTTGGAAAAGATATTTGAGAATTTTTTTTACATGTTGATTTCGTAAAGGCTTGTAAAAAACATTAATTCCTTTTTTATGCATTGTTTATTGTAATAAAACGGAATTTTTAAATTGATTTCACGAAAACAAGCAGCGCGGACGCTAACACGTTGTTTCTCCGCTCCGGCCGGAGGAGTAATGACAGAAGAATGGGGCGGCTGCCAGTCGTTCTTCGGTGGACGGTATAAGGTTCACTTTGATATAACAAATTCGTCGACTGCCGTATTGTCGCCGTGATGTCAAAAATACCAACGCGAAAATGCATATTATATTTTATTTTGTGAGGTTCGGGCGTAAATATAATTTTTTTTCGCGATAATTATATAAGAAACTGAATTTTCCACATTATGCAATAAAACCATATCCGAAAAAGTGTTTGTAAGTAGGAGAGTTTTCAGTTGAAAATGTTTTTTATAGACCTAATACTTTATTTTTTTCTAAGCTTATTAAAAGACTTATTAAAAAAAATGACCGATATTTTTAAGGGCCAAGGTATGTTGTACACGCAGTATTTAATTGAAGCATCTATACTACTTCTAAGCGGTCAAATTTTCAAAACAAAAACATACGATTTTGTATGATTTTGCATTATTTAGTATGGCTTCATCTTAACAAATTTTTTGAATGATATTATTTCTCAAAATTGGGTTAACGAAATATGCACATGATTCGACGTTTTTAAATACATCTAAAATCAAACTCAATTTAAACCCTACGACTCATCAAGTCAAATCGAACAAAATAATCGCATTCAGTCTAAGACATCCGTTCCCACTTATTTATAATAAAAGTTATCATATTGTACAGGAACTTGGCTTACTTTAACCGGTGATTCCTAACATTATTTGGAGTAAAAAATGCAAATTAAATTTTGGTCTGCTGATGTGACTTTTTTATGTTTTTTTTTTCAAAACCAAAAAAAAAAACTTAGTAACCGCCCAACCCCTCAACCCGACCCTAACTGTGAAAGTATACATCAAAAATTTCACCGTAAATCAAAATTTCATTTACGTGCTTTACTCCAAATAATGTCAGGGATCAATGGTTAAAGTAAGTTAAGTACAATCTGTAAGATCTCGTAAATGATGACTTTTGCGTATTTCGCGACCTTCTAAATACGTCCTTTAACACGTGTATATATTTTACACGAGCGGTACAGAACGGTAGGTGCAATAGTCGTTCCCAAATTCATCGTACCTACTTAAAAGATAAACGTCTCAGAACAGATATCGTCTAGTGGGGCGGGTAACTTAGTAGCATTGTCAGACTATTTTATCTCAATAAACTCCCGAGTTGCCGGGCAATTAAATTAAATTATTTTCAACTTTGAAATATTACTTTAAAGTGTTTAATGAAGACAGCATATTCGTTGGCTGAATTTGTGTAAAAGTACATATAACGTAGTTGAAACGTGAAGAAAATATATCAAATTCACGCGTAAATGTGAGATATTTTATTTCCATATACGCAGTGCTGTACATTCTGTACACTTGACAAGATTCTCATTGTCATTTCATTAAGTCGAGCAGAAGAACGTTAACGGTGAATGTTCTAGGAGCGTATTAGGGAAGCTCTCTGTATATTTACAGAACCCGTGCACTTATGTACGAGGAATTATTTTCATTACTTATATATGAGGACCTTTAATATAGCAACTTCAAAGGAAGAAGGGGGATTTAAAAAATATCTCTCATTTCTGCGATATTTTCTACCGTATCTTCCGTATTTTGTTTACTCTTCATATTGCATCTTGTTTAATGCTATTATCAAATATTTGAAGGGGGAAAAGCTGTATTTAAAAACGTCGTATTATAATAATAGGTACCTAGGTTTTATATTTTTAAACAAGTAAAAGGTCTCATTAAAAACCTGGTCGTTTTGTTTTAAGACATCCTTTCTTATTTAATTAGCTGCTGTGCATATACTATTACTGGCTAAGTGGGAACGTGACTTATCATTCATTGCGCATTTTACAAAGGCAGAACATAAAGGAATTTAGAAACATTAACTTGGCGCGGTAGCAACTACTCCCGCATCACTATAGGGGAGCTGGGGCAGGTAGCAAATCACCTGTGTTCCTGTCATCGTTTTGAGGACTTGTCAAGGGGTTTTAAGAGTTATTCGATGCTCAAAATATGTAAAATCCGCCCGCGGGGTACCTAAATTTACCCTCATTTTTATTTTATTAATATTTTGAATAAAATTGTTTAAAAATGACTAGCTATAGGTATGTAGTAAACATACAAATGTTTTCCACGCTTCTCCTTATAATATTAACAATATTTGTATTATTTATTTTTTTCTAAAAAATCTAGAGCGCTTTATTCTCCCACTTACGACATGAGTCTACCCTTTAGCTCCTCGCCTTACATCATTTCTCTATTTAATGTTTATAACATGGCCAACAGAGATATTAATTCTTTCAGAAAAAAAAATACTTATTGTATTGCATTTTTCATAAAATAAATAAGAAACACCTAAAGAAATAAAAAAAATTAATCCACGCTAGGATAATTGCATAGCAACATAACTTCAATATTTCGTTTTTTGCTAAAAGGGAAAACCAAAATAAAATACCTAGGCATTACAATAGACCAATGCCTAAAATGGCTCACACACATACACATACTCAAAGACAGAGTAAGGATACTAACATACATCTTTAGATGTCTAAAACGTGTCCTAAATAAATATTTACTCAGAATTACGTACTTTGCCTTCTTTCAATCAATTATACAATATGGCATTCTAGGATGGGGTGGATCTTAAAAAAACATACAACCGCTTTACATAGCACCAAAATTAATATGTATTAAAAAACTGTGATATTCATCACATCTCCTATTTAAAGAATTTAATGTCAGAAAACTGAATACATTATGCTTCAAAATTATTAAAGCTCTCGTCTCACATATATCAATATGTGAAATTATTACTATGTACATTTTAACGTATTTCTATAAATGATGCAACTTTATTTTTTTAATAAACGTATTTAAAAAAAGTTGCACTGGTTGCAAGCAGTTCACACGTAACAAGAAATTAACTTTCTTAGTTATAAAAGTATCTACTCTTTAAAAAAATTTATGATTTTAAGTACAGTTTGGCAAGAAAGTGTAGAAAATAAATGATGGCGCTGCGATCGTTTTTTAGGTTTTAAATGGCAACACCAAGATGGCTCATAAGACAATGAATGTATGTTTTTAAAAACACTTCGGCCAAAATGCATATTTCATAGCCTATTTATTTGTACTTTCAAAAAATTTGCACAAAAAACTGGAATTTATTGGAAGTAAAATAAAACAAAACAAGTTTTAAGTGGGTGTTTATTTCGATGTAAAAATGTTAGTACTTAAAATTTTTAATCAATTAATTCAACACCCGACATTATTGTCTTCGTCCTCATGTGATTATTCTTCTTCTGTATCTTCATCTTCATCTAAACGTATTATCAGTGAATCGATATCAACATGTATAGTACTGCCTTGTGCATAATATTCTCCCTCAATTTTAAAAGTAATTTAATATTAAAAAAAACACACTAGATAATCATTTAGAAAGAAAGAAAGAAAAAATTAAGAAAAAAGTTACATTTGTATGAATTTAGAAATTGAACTTTTTTTTAATTGAGCTATTCCCTTTTTCCTGTGGCCAACTGTCAAATAGAAGTGTCAAATTCAGATTTTTAAGCATAACCTAATTAGATTGTAATGATTATAATCGCTCGAAAATTGGCATAAATCTTGAAATACTAATGAAATTTATTAAAAAAACTATACTAAATACCATTCGTTTCTGCAGTTCGTTTGTAAAATTAGATAGGAGCTTTATCGCGCGATATTCAGCTAGGCAGCATTGAAAAACGCAGTATATAACTTCTCTTGCACCACTACGTAATAAATAAATAAATAAATAAATAAGTGTTTATTCCAGTATGTGGGGAGGAGAGTGCAATCCCACACATTCCATAAGGGTATAATATAAACATACATGTACAAAGTATAAAGTATTTGAAAGGAAAAAAAAGAAAAAGAAGGTGGATATGAATGTACACGAAACAAAAAAAAAAGATAATAAGCTAATAGTAGTAAAAGGAAAACAAAAGAAATAATAATATTAAGCTTTCAGGATTCTGTGAGCACGTAAGGAGCCAGTATTTTTCTCCAGTGTGCATCAATACTGGATGATGGACTGAGGCGGGCTTCCATGACGAGGATGTTTCCAGAGCTGGTTATCCTTTCCCTCATTCCTAATAAGGGCTGCAAAGCCAGGAACTCGCCCCTCCGTGAACATCCGGGAAGCGCTGCAATATCTGGGGAGACCAAACATTATGCGGAAGGCGTTGTTATACTGAACCCGAAGTCTTTCTATACTACTCTTCTTGTAGTTTGCCCAGAGTTCAGACGTATACAGTGTTGCGCAGAAGGAAAGGAAGAGCGTCCTTTTTACAGCAGTACTGCAAAGGCGGAATCTTCTACTGAGCATGTTTGATTTTACACTGAGAGCTCTTCTTTGCCTATCGATGTCGTCATCATCCATCAGATTACTGGTGATTATGTGTCCAAGGTATTTAGTTCCTTCAGTCACCTGCAGGTTCACACCATTCAGGGTAGCTGGAGGAATATTTTTTGGTCCTTGTCCATATCTTACGACCAGTAGAGCCGTTTTAGTGGGGTTGTATTGCATGTTTGTTTCTTCAGCAAACTCTTCGCAGATCTTTAAAAGAATACGTAGGCCCCTTATAGATGGTGCCATCAATACCATGTCGTCCGCATAACTGATATTGTTCAGAAACTGTCCTCCAATTTGACAGCCTACCCCTGCATTGTTTAGCCTATCGGTGAGTTCGTCCATGTACAGGTTGAACAATATCGGGGACATGCATCCTCCCTGTCTAACGCCGCTCTTCAGGAGGAAAGGTTCGGAGAGTTCATCTTTCCACCTTACTAAGTTCTCCTGCTGTCTATGCCACAAGTCGAGGATATGTATCACCGCCGTTGATATGCCTCTTTCCCTGAGTTTATCCCATAGTAGAGGGTGAGAAACCCTGTCGAAGGCCTTGCTCAGATCTAGAAAACATGCATACGTGGTGGTCTTTTTATTCCTGTAGTATTCCAGGGTTCTTTTCACAGTAAATATAGCAGTATCGGTAGACATTTGCTGTTTGAAGCCCATTTGGTTGTCCTTAGTTTCCAAGCTGGGACCGATCTGGTTTAGTAGTAGACGTTCGAATAATCGTGCGATGGTGGTGGCAATTGAAATCGGTCTGTAGCTACCCTGGGAGGTAGAGTCCAACGATTTTGATTTGAGAATGGGAGTTATTATTGTTCTTGTCATGTCAGTTGGTAGGTATCCATTCTTTAAGATGTCGGTAAACAGACTCGCCAGCAGTTGAAGAATTGGTCCTCCAGCGTGTTTGATGTGTTCGGTGCTCAATCCGTCGTGACCTGCTGATTTTCCAGCTTTCATGTATCTCAGGGCGGTGTTGACCATGTCTGCTGTGATCAAGAGGTCACTGTCTTCATTTGGGATAGGACTAGGTGGTGGTTTGCTTGCAGAGTTCGGTGAGGTCGGAGTAGAGATGGAGAAGTGATCTGCAAAAATGTTAGCAATTGCTTTAGTGTTTGTTTCTCCATTTATGTTGCACGGAATTTTACATTTCACGTTGCAGTGTTTATTTGTCTTCAGCCAAAACTGTTTGAAATCACGACTGTGTAAATCTCCTGCTATTTTGTCCATTTGAATTTGCTCGCAGTCATTTTGGCATTTTTTCAGTGCTAGTTTGAACGCAGCACGCTTTAATTTTCGTTCATCCGCAATTGAGCCCTCATGAGGCCTACCATTTTCAATCCATATCATCATTGCACGTCTTGATTCTATGTATTTTTGTGCGACAAAATCATTCCATCCACAGATTTGTTTACGTCGTTGCAGTCTTCGTTTGCGATTGTTAAATACTGCAATCGCGGCGCTTCGCAGGGCCTCTATAATACGTGTATACAGTGTCTTGATGTTAGCTCGAGCAGGGTTGTCACTTCTCTCGTACCGCGTAAGATCTTGTTTAATTTTTTGTAGAAAAACTTGTGAAGTTCGAGTATAACTATGGATATCGTGTTCATTTTTAGGATTCCATGTTGCACGGTCGGTTTTTATACATGAATAAATTTCGGTTTTCGGTATTCCTTCCGTTTGTAGGGTCAATTCGAGAGGCCTGTGATCGGTCCAGTCCACGTCGTAGTGTATTTTCATGTCTAAAATCTGTTTGAAGATATTTTTCGTCACCAGACAGTGGTCTAACCACCTGGTGGTGTGATGCGCGTCACTGATATATGTGTAAGAGTTTTCTGGTAATATTACAGTATCAGCGCATGTAAGATCATATTCTTGACAGAAAGATTCCAGTTCAGTTCCAAAGAGTGAGTCTGGGTGTGCATTGAAATCTCCGAAGATTACGGAGTTGGTGTAATCTTTTTCGTCAATAATTGCTTGCAAGGCGGCAAGACAGTTAATGTACTCTTCGAAGTGATCTGTTGTGCAAGTTGGCATGTACACGGTGAAAATGCATAGTTTTTCAGAATTTAGGAATAATTCAATGCCCGCCATGCGGCAATTATTCAACGGGATCGTGGCAGCCCTGAGACATTGCTTGTATAATACACCCACTCCTCCATATGGCCGGCCAACTAACGGGCCCTTCGACATATCAATTGCAGATGTTCCCAAGCTATTGTAATCTGGATGTATATGGGATAAGAACTCTAAATCCGATGGGAGTAGCCACGTTTCTTGAATTAGAACAATATCATGTGTATCGCACAGATCATAAATGATTTTTTCTGAACTGCGGACGGATCTGCAATTCACCGATATGATCTTTAAATTGTTATTATGCATTTTGGTTATTGTTCTGTGTACGTGATTCTTTGAATCTTCGGAAAACAATCCCCTCCGGCCATAATTCCTCCACTAGGTATTTTTTTACTTCGTTTGCTTTTACTAAAAGTTTAAAAGAATTAAATGGTGTTGCGTGGAAAGGCTTTATTAATTTTACTTTGAACCCATCCAAGCCGTTACTTTTTAGGTAAGTGGTTACGTCATCTTCTGTCGTATTAGTCGCAAACCTCGATACGTATACTGACGTGATAATATCCGCAGATTTTAATGCAATTGATTGCGCTTTGCCTCTCATATTGTGAATGCGTTTCTTATGCACTACGATTTTAAAATCGCTCTGGTCGGTGTTCGCTGGTTGCGGCCCTTGCATGCGGCCCATCTGCTTAGTTACATCTACATTCACATTATCGGCGGTAGCAGTGTTTGCTCGTGAGTTTTTCGTGTGCGTATTGGCCGGGGCGCTGGTATTGTTGGTTGGCTCATTTGGATTCGTTTTACAGGCGTCTAAGTACGTTACCGGTCTTGTGTTAATGTTTACTTTTGGATTACCCACATGTTTATCGCCGTTTTGTTGATTTATTGGTGTCTTCATCTCATTACGTATCTCCTTCATTTGATCTCGTAGTGAACTAAGTTCTTGCATTATTTCGGCTGTGTTTGTGTTCGATGATTCACTTAGATCGTTTTTAATTTGTCGTATTTCAGATTTCATGGCATTGAAATCTTTTAGTAGACGAGAAATGTCAACACTATCAAAGTTAACGGGCGGCAGTTTATGTAACTGTCTTGCAACGAACACCGGTAATTTGTCGGGGTCTGTCTCTTTCAGGGCCCTCAGGATGTCCTGAAGATCGCGGCTGACCCTGCCGTCTCCCTTCCGCAGGGTCCGCTTATCTGGGAGCTTGTCGAATAAGATGTTCTTGGCCAGCTTTATTTCCTCCTCGGAGAATGCGGAAGTGCACAGTTGTGTAATCGACACTTCATCTAGAGTGTCCGCTTTATTTTGCATAAATGCAAGACACTCGTTTATTATTATATTACACTCGTTACAAATCATAGTGCTACAGTAAGTGCGTCCTTCTGTCACGGCGGTTGACAGAAACTGTTTATTAATAGGTATTAGTAATGGTTTATTAATTTTAATTCAATTCAAACAATGCGCAGGCAAAAAATGATTTTTATTTTATTAAACGAGCGATTTTCAGTGTGTCCTACACCATATAAGTCAGTAAAGCCAAGAGCCATACGAAATGTCATTATCAAACCAAGTATTTCGGAGTTACCATTGTAATGAAAAAATTTAGTTCCAAATTAATAAATTTCTACTCTTTCTTGCCAAACTATATTGACTTTTTTGGAATGTAGGTACCTAAATATCGTCTCATTTTACTCCTGCTTTTTGTTTAAAGATAAATAATAATGTCAATTTTAAAAATGAATTAAAAAATACTTTTATGTGCTGGTTATTTAAGCGCTCTCAAAATATATTAATTTTGAAATACCTTTCAGTTCTTCCTGGCGCGACCCGAAGTTGGCTGAGCTCTGTTTACCTGTTATTTCAATTTAGTTAATTAAACCCCAGATTAACCCCCGTTTATAATGTAGGTATAAATAATCCGGTGGACCAGTTTCCTTCTCTCGCTGTTGGAGGCTTCCTTGAGCCTGGCTGCAAATTCCCACTTCACATTTATTAAAATGACAACAAAGGAAACTTTGCCGAGGATTAAACCTGTTTTAATTAAACTTTATAGAAAATTGTAAACATCGCGAATTTTGACAATAAAAATCAAAGTCAAACGGCTTTGTTCCGTTTTCATCATTTTCTATTCTTCAAAGAACACTAGTAATTATTACACTCCTAAACTCTTTTCCCAGTGCTTATCCAACCAAATTACCTTATTATTCACACCTTGAAAACCTGAAATTTGTTTTGTGCTGTTAATGGAAATTTTTCCTCATTTCAAAATTCATTATTAAAAAACATTTTGGAGGCATTCGTAGAAAGGCTTTTCCTTGCAATAGTCTCGATGATTCTTTTTTATGGAAAACTAGCAAGTTCCCGGCATGCGTTGCAATGCCACATAATAAAGAAATTGTTTCTCCCTGCGTGTCCTTTCCCATTCGTTCTCTTCCCCTTCCGCCACCGCTTCCCCTCCCATGTCCCCTTCCCCTAATGCGTTCATCCTCCACCTCCCCCGCCTTTCCACCCCCTCTCCCGCTCCCCTCTCCCGCTCCTCCTTAACACGAACCTCCCTCCTGCGTTCCCCTCCCCTCTCCCGCGTTCCATATTATCAGTCCCGTTACAGTTTCCAAACCGAATGTGTCCAATAACACGGTCATGTGCCTAGCATGGTGGTCGAAAAATCCACAAATTAACAACCACTAACGCCATTGCAATGTTTTTTAAACAATTTTCATTTTTCGTGTATTACAAGCATTCAAATTTGAATATTATAATAAAAATAAATCAAATTTGTTACCTAACATAGGTACCTATTTTAAATACCTATAATTCTTGTAATATTTTTTATTTTTGAAACTGACAATTTATGGTGTAATGCCATTATAATATATTATAATAAAGCAAATACAATACTTATTTCCAGACTAATTTATTGACCGCAACCGGTCCGAAGATGGCCTTAACAGGCTGATACCTGTTACGGTCAATTAATTAAAGCGGAAATAAGTTTTATATTTGTTTTATTATAATATATTATTATTCTTGATTAGATTCAAAGTATTCGATTTTATAGGTATGTATTTCAATTAAATTTAATAATTTAAAGAGTTTATTCGAAAATTGAATTTTGATTGAACAATCTATGGTTTGCAAAATGACATTCTGACATTTTTTACAGTTTCGTAAGAGATTTTGTAATGATTAAAAAAACTTTTCAGATGTATTGTCATGTGGTTGTAATACCCCAGAAACCTTTACGAAGGTAGAAAGAAGATATTTTGAAAGTTTCAAACATTTCCTATGCTTAATATATAGCAATACATAAAGGACAAACAACCAAGCAAGCACGTGAACTTACATTCATTTTTATATCTATGTAGATAGGAGTACATTTTCTTTTCAATACACATCAAAATGTTTAATATCTACATCGCTGTTGTTTTGAATACAATTCCGCTGAATACCTTGTACCTTGTCATTTCCCACTTCTCATTAACGTTGCCATTTGTTGTATTTGCTATGGGACCTTCTTAAAACACATCTCGGCGTGAAACCTGACGCAAGACTTAGTGCCTAATTTCCGGTGAGAGCGGCGGAGCCTTCTTATTAGGCTTCTTCCCTGGGGACGGCGTCCGGCGCCGCGACGCTTCACTTTGTACGATTTAGACAAATCATTTAAGCCTAATGAACCCTTTTAAATTTGCATTCCATTTATTTTGATCCCCTTTCACGTAGTTAATAGAATTTCCGCCCGAAAATCAGATTTGGTTTTTAAATAACGAAGTCATACATAAAAGTGGCTTTGGTTTATAAATTCCTGCAAATATCAGAAAATATCCAATATTGTCGAGCATTTTAATCAAATTTTTAATGAATCTATGAAGAAATTATTTTTTTACCGCATTTTAAATATCCTCTACTTGCGCAGACCCGTGAAAAATCATGGGATATTATAAATTGTTGGATTTGTGAAGCTGAAAATAGGTACTTATTTAAAAATGCGAAATGAAATTTACCTTTCGAATATGAGTAAACAAAAAAAAATACGCCATCTATAAGCAGCTATTAAACATTTATAAATAAAAATATTCGCATTTCAAATAAATGATTTAGTTTTAAATAATATTAATTTATCTAATTTAATAATTACTTTTCCGCTTGTTGGATATGATTTATACTTATCCGTTTCAATTCTGAAAATTAAAAGCTTATTGAATTTTAATAATTTTTACGCATTACGCAGGAAAACAATTTCAATTGACGCTCCACGCACCGAAAACCAAAATCAGTGTATTTTATTATTTTTCTTTTTTTTTTAATTTCTCCCATGTAGATATTATTTTAAATGTGAATATTTGCAGTCATTATAAAGGTATGTAAATATGTAGGTAAGACCAAGTTTTGTAATCTTTATTAACTTAATTACGTAAAGACTACTTAAGAAGCATTAAAAGCATAATGTAATAATCCTACTTAAACAATACGTTAACCGAATAATACACAAATGTCTCATCTGCGCCGAGTTATTAATAACTTATTTAAATTTCAGTTCTTGGGAACAAATCCGATTTCCAATTTGAATGTGATTAAATTCACTCCAATTCCTCTCCCGTTTGAGGAACAAAAGAAATTATTTATGTAAATCCTCTCTCTCGGGAAGCTGGAGTTGTGGAAGTGGTATTTGTGTGGATCGTCGGCTTTAGAAGCCTTCGTTCTTTGGCGAAGATACTCATTCATCAAAGATTATGATAACACTGCCGCTTGTTTAATCCCAATTTGAATATTAATTCAGTCTGTCGTAGGTAAGTAATTAACAATTTTACCGCAAAGCTTATATCGAAATTAAAATTATAAATAATTATTAAAATTTTGCTTAAGCGTATTTCGGTGTTCGTGCCTACACTTCTACCTACCTGTAAATGCGGTTCAGCATAAATTTCGCTTAACGGGTGTACTTGGGTGCATTTTAGATGTATAATTTTCGCAAAGTAACTGTCAAATTATCAAAATATAATTCGTTTTCTCGAGCGCAATAATATTATCGTTATTTCAGAAGAAATTAATAAAATTTTCGTGCCTAAGTTTATGTTACTTATTATTATTGTAAAAAAACGAAAAGAATTTGGCTGCTGATCTATTTTATTGAAATGTGTGAAAACGTTATCTGAATCTCTTGTTTGCTTCCTATGTGTTGTAGAAAATTTACTTTTGCAACAATCATTTGCAAGAAGCACAAGCTATCTGTACAAAATAAATAATTCCACAAATTCAAAATGCGAAACAAATCAGGAACGCAATTGAAAAAACGTTATTTTTTACGAAACTTTTTTGGCAAATATATATTTTATCCTCAATGATGCAGTTCCTTAAAGTATCCACTGAAAAGGGTCTGAAATAGAAAGTGGCAAGAAGCTAAGGCAAATTTCCGTAAAACGGAATTTGAAACTTTCCGAGTCCTTTTCCTGGAAAGGATCAGATTGTTTTTAACGATGCCTGACTGATAAGTTGTTCTAAGTCCCCCTCCATTATTATTGAGTGTTGTTTTCAGTTTAAATGTTAAAGTTTTCAAATGATTCTCAGTTGAATTTGGTCGGATTCCGCTGATGGAGAGTCGATATTGACTCAATCGGTTGATTACAATTAAAATCTAATAGATAAATTCAAGAAAATAATCAAGTCGTTTTATTTTTGAGAATCGTTTTTATGGACTTGAAATTTTGAACTTTGTAATATAATTCCCTTTTAAATACTCTTTAGCTACTTGATTTTGCCCACTTTATCAGTTTATCGCTTATGGATTTTGTGAACTTACTTATTTCGCGAATATTGTCAAAAAAAGACCGTACATGCAGACATTCGTGTTTTTAGTAGTGATCTTTTTCTTTAAATAATCATTCTTGGGGTCAATGGGTCGTCAAAATCAGCTCTATCATATTTAAGCTTTATATTGGAATCGCCTCAGACCCTCGTCACCCCTCCCCTCCCCTTCTCCAGTGTTCTCTGGACCACTCTGCTGACTAGCATCTTTTCTATTCTCTCAGCGATATAATATTTTCACAAGTGGCACTTTACACGGAGGCCTCCAGAGCCGTAGTACATTCCGGCACTTGGGAGACTGGAGAGTTTTTCCCTCCACTCGCTGGCTGATGCATGTTACGGGAAAAGTGACGCGAAAATTGTGCGCCCTTACGTATTATGCTCGGCATCAATATCGCCTATTGGATTTCGCTTTAAATATTCATGATATCCTGGGAACTGAGATCCTTTTTTCTGAAATTTTCTTCTGAAATATTTATGAAATCGTTATACGCCACCTGGTTTGGTGAGTTGTTACAGGAATGTGCAAAACACTTACAAAATGTAGAATACTGGAAAATATATTTTAATGGTTTTTACTTGGGAAAACGTTTCATTAATATAGCCTATATACACGCAGCGAACAATATGTATTGCTTCTTAATATCTTTATTGTTTTAAGATCTCCTAGATACGAGTCATTTTTTTTTATAGATTTATTTAACATATACTTCGCGTTCCGAAAGCGTCTTAAGACGGTGGAACAGCTGAGACATGAAAAAAGTCGGTGTTTTTTTTAATCGTATCTCTACATAGTATAAAATGTAGTCGTTCCCGCTGTCTGTGCGCTTAGATCTTTTAAATTACGTAACGGATTTCATGCGGTTTTCACCAATAGATAGAGTGATTCATGAGGAAGATTTTTAGGTATATAATTCGTCAAGGTTTTGTGTAAATTCGATGAAATATATAAATAAAGGGAGCGGGCTGGCAAGCCGGCAGCAGGCTGGCAACCGGGGGTGTGGATTAGATTTAACATTCGGCGTTGGTTATAAAGTTTGGGTAATGGCGTGGCGTTGTGTTTCGTTAGCCACTGCAACGTGTGTCCGGGTCTGCTAGTTAATTATAAAATGATTTTAGAGACAAGTATATTCATAAGTAGGCGATAATAGTTAATTTAAAGCCTATGTACGTTTATTACCTTACTAGCTTCATGTTATTAATTGTGTATTTTTGTGGTGGTTTTTTTAAACTGTGCTCTAGAAATATTTGATCCTTTTGTTACAATGCTAGTTACAATATTTTTCTGCCATTTTAGTACCTAATCCTGTGTAGATTCCGGATACCATACAAAATCGGTTCAACATTATCCCCATAAGAGTAAATCGAGATCACTATCAGACACCATCCCCTACCGCTACTTCTCCCCCTACGATTTAAGGGTGTAACAGAATAGTTCCCCGGACCCAAATTGCGGGAGGCTATATTTTCTAAAGGTTTATGCAACCCACTGTTTTTCGACACAAATTAATTCTAGAAATCAGGGGATATTTATAATACTATTCTCCCATAATCGTGTGATTTAATCAAAACAATAATTTATTTAATTTTATTTTGTTTAAGCTTTAGGTAATAAATTGTAAATATCATTATCATAACGGTTGATTTTTTAAGTTAATATTCCTATTGGTGAATGTTTTGACATGTACAATCGCTAAAGTGCTGTTTTTGTACATGGTTTATCAAACATAGCAATCAATTTTAAAATACCGATACCTTATGGTGCCTATAGTATATTAAATACATAATAAATGCAATCGTCTTTAACTCATAGTCAAATGCATTGAACACTATTCATAACTCTATGCTACGGCGGTCGTCTTTTTTTAACATTAACTCCACACTTATCTCCACCCATTATCTTTACACTTAATTTCATCTTTGGGGATCCCGAGGGGAGGGTCTTTTTAAGGAAAGAAAGGGTAGAAAGTTCTGGGAAGAAAGAGGTATGAGATGCGGGTAAGAATCTGGATTTCAATGTGTCCGGGAGTGACGTACTTATGAATCCATCCCTTACGAGAGGGTCCGGCTGGAGAGGTCCAAGGGACGTTCTCAGTTTGCTTTTTGTCTGATAACATCTAATTACTTGATGTAAAATGTAATAATAAGGACATGCTAATATTTTTTTTAAAAGGCTTTCAAAAACTCTAGAGATAGAAAAACTAAAGGAAGTAAAATATCAAGAAAATATTTCAATTTTTCTTTAAAGTCAACTATATTTTTTTATCTGTGATTTTTCTTTCTTTTGGTAATAAAACGTGCACTCAGGCTTATTATTTTCCATTCTGCTTTTCATTATACCTTAAGTGCTTGTTTCGTGGGTGGTACGTCCGGACTTAACGGTGATGTTTTCAATTTTCCTCTTCCATAGTTTCTCATTTCCACCATTTACATTGTTCTTATACCGCGGACAAAATATTGATTAAATTATTGTTCAAGGTATTTTATGTTGAAATGCTTTTACCAGCTACTAGTAGTTACCGCCCGACTTAGATTTTATTTAACACTGAACGACCATCACACCGTTTTCCAGTAGGAGTATACTAGGAGGTTAGACCTCCACACAACTCGTATCTTCGTACACACTCCTTGGTTATCCATCAGTCTTGCAATATTTCTGAATCTCCATATTTTTGACACAGTCATTCATGGTTATACCACTCATACTCATCAGGGATCTCATTTCTACAGCATTACAATTTAGAACTACTGTTTATAAAACTGTTTTTTTTTCATTGAAGAAAATATGTTTTCTGCTGCAACAGACTTCCCACAGATTTTCTTATTTTTAAATAATAAGACAAAATAATACTTTCTTTCAAGTAAGCTTTTTAAGTTACCATTTTTTTACTCCTACATGAAAAACTCCTTTGAGCGAGCGTGGAAAAGCAATCATTTAACAAAAAGAGTAAACAAATTGATGCCTTCTTATCAAAAGGTTCTAATAATTTATACTGAAAAAAATTATGCTTCTTATAAACGACGTAATCTATTTACGGAGTGTCCTAATACCACTACTTGTTTTCTAGAACACTTCAGAGCGAGGAGTGCGTATGCTTGTATGTTTCCACGAGGCGTGCGTTCATTTTTTCACATTTTCACGAGCTTTTCGATGAAGCTTTGTTTCATAATTCACGCGGAGTGCCCCGCCGGGATGGGCCGTGGCCGTGGCGTGGCGTGGTGTGGCGTTGCGTGTCGTGATGCGCCCCAGACATGACAGCCCGCATGACGAGGATCCGGAAACTCGTTTATTTTAATGCGTTCGACACGTGTCCTCTGATTAATTATTAATTATATGCACGGGTAATACGATATTCATTAGTATTATGTGTTCCACATATCGTTTTGAGTAAGACATCTTAACGAGGTATATTTTTAATTAATATATGCTATCTATGTATTTAATTTAAATGTATATAAATATATTTAGATACTGAGTACTTGTACCTAGATTGCATGCAGTTTGAAATACTTTCGCACTAATAGTAGTTGTGTTCAACTGAACGGAATTTAGTTACAAGAAGGCTATAATATCATTTACAACTACACGCATTTCTTTGCTACCTGTTTGATTAAGTTGTTGGTTGGAACATGCTTACAATAACATAAATATCTAAATTATTAAAACCAATAGTTTTTCAGTACAAATAATTGTTAATGATTTGGTCTGTGTGGTATCTCATTGTTAAATAATTTATCAAAATGTGTGTCCTTAACATTAAAAAGTTGTACTGTACAACCTGTCGTCCTTGAAAATTACGATTTTCCGTCTCCGTTCAATTCACGTGAAATTTCATCATTCAAATGAAAGCCGAATAACTTTTTTTTTTACTTTTTGTTAGATTTAAACCTTATGCTTATATTTTTGTGCTCACAGCTTTAAGTTTGATCTATAGGTTTTGTTTGAGCTTTCGGCCTTAAGTTTTAAGCTGAGCTTTCTGCTCAAAACTTTAAGCAGAGCTTTGAGGATTAAGTTCAGAACTTTGAACTATAAGCTTTCATATTAAGTTGAACTCTGAGCAGATATTTAAGGTTTAGCTTTAAGCTGAACTTTAAGCTTGGGTCTAAATCTTTGAGCTTAAAGCATTATGATGAGCATTGAAATGATTTTTTAAAGAATTTTCCGTCATGTGTAATATGAACACAGTCCCAACTGCTCAGCCAGTGAGACTATGGCATCCCCAATTGGGGTATGTTGTGGAGCTGAAGTTAGTGGGGAAGGGAAGTAGATAGGTAAGAAGAAGTTGGGGAGTTCCTGGATATTCAAATCTGGTCACAAAACACGGTTTAAGCCATTTCAAGCAACATCTAAATTCTGAGTGGTAGTCTTAGACGAGGGCGATACTTTTTAATGAGAGTATCTTCAACTCTGGAACGTTCCAAATCTAGTTTTATCATATATACTCGTACATACACGGAATCGGGAAACAAGAAATACATCATGCAGAAAAACCAACAAAAAAAACTATGTTTTTTCGGTCCAAAGCATTGTGAGATTTTTTAACCTTTTTTCTGGTTTGTCGACAACTAAAGGTTTAAAAAACTTTTTAGCCGGGTCTACACTTAGATACATTTTAGACGACAATACACAGTTGATAGTGACCCGCTAGCGACATGTTTTTCAAATTTTACTTTTAAAATTCCAACTTCGGACTCGATTTACTCGAAAATGGAAGCTCAAATCCAAATAATTTTACCATAATATCGACTGCCAATGTAATTCAGATTCACCAGTTTCCCACTTGTTTCCGGACACCGCGTGATATTGAGTATACGTCCCGTTTAGCCTCCATTAAATAATAACCATTATTATAATATGCCTTCCTTAAGTCACTGAAATATGAATCCTTCCCATGCATATAAAATTAAAACAACTATTTACACATAATTTAAAGTCACCCGTTCCGCTTTCCGGGGAAGTGATTCACCGCTACGTGTCTCTGCTTCCTACTTCCCGGGCCAATAAATGGGCTCACTTCCCCGGCCAATAAATGAGCTCACTTCCCCGACCAATAAATGAACCCGCAACTTCCTCGCACACTATCGAAGAGGCCGGCCTATCTGCCCTTATGAGATCCTGTCACGAATTTTGAAACTCCCTGAGTTAACCAATTATGAAAGAATCAGCGAGGATTCGAACACCATCTACTCAACAAAGTGGCATTCAACACCCCTTGAAAAGTCACTAAAAGTAGTGGTGAAGTTGCACACTGTTAAGTTATCCGGTTACCCATAAATAGTACGAGTACATGCGAGTATTATGTTTTGTTATGAATCTTTACTATAAAGCTGAACAATTGTCTGCTGAATATAAAATAAAAAATCTCTGTAACATAAAAAATAAAAGTGCCGAGTTCTGGCGTCTTGATTTGTACATCTTTTCTATCTAGATCTAGCATATTTTGGTAGACTCAACTTTTTTTTAGCACGCTATGCCGTTTAAATCGTAATATACGGAGATTTTAAATATATACTTAATGAAACTATTTTTTTATCTATATAAAGTATGTTTACATTAGGTTTTTCGATGCCTGTCTCACTATGATATACCTGTGTGTACCTGATAGTATCTTGGATAGTTCAAGTTTAGTTCGGGTTTGAATCTTGAAATCATACACGAAGATAGCAGCCATTAAAATGTGCGTTGGGAGAATGAAGATGGTGTTGGTAGTTCTTGGTCGAAGTATGATACAATTGGAAATGACCAAATCGAATAGGGACACCTTGGCTCAGTTGGTGGAGTCGAGGCCTGGAGAGCCAAGGTCCTGGGTTCGAATCTCAGAGGTGTCAGTGTCTTTTTCTGGATTTTCTGTTTTCGGATTATCGATAGTTTCTTCATTTAATTCAATACTACAAAATGAGGTTTTACTCATTAAGTTAAAAATAAAACGGTTTTGTTATTTCGGTCTCCATTGTGACACGCAAATCTTATCATTATTTATTTATATCGCCCGATGTAACGTTTTATTTCATAATAATAATAAAAAATATAGTTGATTGACTAAGTGATTTCCCTCAAAATTTTGAATACCACAATCAATAATGGGTGTACAGATTCAGAAGGTCCTGACTGCATTGTTAATCGAATTTCCTTTAATAGTAGGTAGTGTCTGCGTATTATTTAAACCCCGTATTTCAAGCTTTGTCTGATAATTTCGCATTTGTCAATCTATGTGATTAATCAAGTTAATCTGTTATAAATATTAAACCTCTTTATTTTTATCATCCTACTTCAATTTCGCGTCAGTAGTATATTTAACTACTTTAATGGTGTACGCCATCATCTTCAGGTGCTAGTTTGGTATTCCCTGCGTGTTCATCTTCGTGTGATATCTTCTGCACTCTTGTAATCTTTTGCCGGAACCTAGGACGTAAACCAAAACAATGGTTTCCTTTCCTTTTAGGATACTGAATCGTATTTCAGTTTTTGTGAGAGCCTAACGTTAACGATAACGGTCAGGAACACGTTAAATAACTTGAGTAAATCTACCGCAAACAGGCTACGTTTTATCATCAAAACATTGGTTTGTTTTTCAACGTTTGTCATGTTACGAAAGAATTAAAACAATTTGGAGACTTCATAAAAATCTTGAAAAACTATTTAAATTCCTACAAATTACCTTATTATTTGATGTTATTTTCTTTTTTACATTAAAAAGTTAATTTTATTAATGTGATACCACACGAGAATCCCAACTTCCCTGAGCGAGTTAAACTATGACATTCGTATTTTGGAAAATGTTGTGAGACTTAAACAAGTTGCAAAAGTAATTGAAAAGAAGAATAAAAATATAAAGGTTGGACGTAATCTAATTATTGAGATTAAATCAACATTTCTCAAAGAAAATATAAAGCAGACAGACACATACAATAAAAAAGTGACGCAACTTAAACCCAGCTTACCGGACTCGCTCTCTACCAACTGAGCTGTTACTATCAGTCTTTTTTATCAATCTCATGCTTCCATTTTTGACGTATTATTTCCCATATTTTTGTCTGCCATCTTTTTTGGTGTGATTGCAAAGTTCTTCCCGAATATTTTTACGATCTATATTAGGGATGAACAATCCGCGAACTCTTTTCAATTATTGGCCCGCAAGCCTTTTCGTATTGTCCACTTGGATAAATAAAATATCTAAAAAATTGCTGTTAAGAATATTAAAAGGTTTCAATTCTGTTTTGCAAAAAGGTTTAGTGGAAAACTTCAAGCTTTCTTTAAAGTTTTGAATTAACTGCCATGAATAATAAGATTTTTCTTACATATCAAAAAAGTCATATTCTTGCGGTTCCACCTTCTATGTTTGATGCATTTTAAAATTTTCCGTTTTACAAAATACAACAAAATTTTGTTTAACTTTCCGAACGATAAAAATCAACAGTTGCCCAAAATTGCAAAAAGCATTTTTTATACGTTGTTATTTTAGAATGATAAAAATCGTCAGTACCTATTTATTGTTTTTGCCTTGGAGGTGTTATATTTTCGCCTGCGTCACTCTCTTTAAGCGTTCTACAACAGTTTTATCGGAAAATTATAGTTTTACAAAATATTAATACGTTTCCGACATCACCGAATGCAAATTTATCCATATCAGGTCGTATGTACCTTTCCCCCTGCGGCTCACGAAGAAACATTTTTTTTTTATGAATACCTTTTTGAACATCACTGCAATATTTAATTATTAACTAAGGTAATCTCAAACCTCTCAATGAATGTTATCATTTTATGCATCTCACATATTGAAATAATAGGAATTGCTAATATTTCCACATTTTATCAACACAATGTTGTTGTAGAGAACATTAAAAATATAAATATAATCGAATGCGAAGTTTCTACAAAAATAAAATAATATATTGTATATACGTTTAACACGCGGCTTATCAAAAATACCGTCACAAGACTGCCAATAATATTAGGTCCGTAATAATAGTAAAATAATAATAAAAGTTGAGCGGGGGACGCGCGTCCTGCGGCGCATGTCACCGAGCCCTGGAATTTAAGTGCATTTTTATTGCTTGATTACTCACAAGAAAGTGGTTCGCCGATAGCGATAGGCCCGATTCTTTGCCAGGGGTGCATTATTATTATTTTACGCCGATTTCGTAAAGTTGTCATTTTTAAATGTGGAATTTAGAAGAGTTGAAAATTTTGAATATGAATTTGGGTAAAATTGATGTTATTGCATTTATATTAAATTCGTAGTAACTCGATGTAAACCAGAAAATCTGTTTGATGAAATTGTATAAACTGTCATACAATTAGTTTGCATTCATGAAATTTATACAGTTCTTTTTATTGGTCAGATTTTATTTTACAAATTATGTAGTTTTGAAAAATTCATTAATTATCTAAAACTAAAACATGTTCTTATGTTTTTCTTTCATTGCTTGTTTGAAAACAACAAAAAAATAAAGTAACTAATAAGATTACTTTTTTTACATGAGCTCCACTGAGGAAAATAATTTCCCTCAGGGCCTATGTCATCTTTGGGGATGCTGTGTGGAGGGGGTTTTAAAGGAAACGAAGGAGAGGAGAGTTCTGGGAAGGAAAAGGGTTTAAGGGGTGGGTAGGAATCTGGGGTTCAGTGTGGCCTGGTCATCCACCCCCAAGACCTAGACAAACCTCACCCCGATGTGATGCCCTTGAGATGATTTCATAAGTTTGATAACCCTTATTAAAATGGCTTTCTATCAGATGAATGTACCCACCGGTAATCGTAGATATTTTAACTAGCAGTTTCATCGCGATAAAATATTACTAAATTTTTATAAAATGACCTGTTAGACACAATGGATTTCATAATAATTTGATGTTATTATTAAGCTTTGTATTCGCCAAAATTTAATACCGACTTGACGTTGATACAGAAATCGTCGCAATAGGCGAATTTAAGGTCTGAAAAGTGGCATGCCTCCCCACCCCCGCCTTTGTCTGTCGCACGTATGTTTTTACGCATCTTTCTCTTTCGCTTAGGGTCATTGTAAAGTCAGTAAAGTGACTGTACCGGCACGAGAATATATCGTATCAAGCTCAGTTCGGTATTAAAGTTTTGTGTGAATTATTCCATTGCTGTCTTTGGGTATATTTTTCATTTTTATATTCCTTATTTCGCCCCTGTCTTTCAAGGGTTGAAGAACCGCCAAATATTTTCGATCCAAAGTAACCATAACTATAATGACTTCTACACTTTTGTGGTTCGTCGATCGCGTTTCTGTTGGCTCGTGGTACGAACTTTTCGACTGTGTGTCTCGGGGGGTTGTTTTTGTATAATTTACTTTCCATTTAATGCCTTTTACATCCCTATTAATAGTATTGATTGCATTCAATTGCGACTTGTTGGGTCAAGAATGGTGTAATCAATGCATTGTAAAATGTTGCTTCATTGTTTTAACGGCCTATTTCTACGCTTTTGGGGTTTTCGTGTTATTTAATATTTCGATGATTAAATGAGAATTTTCATTGCTACTGAAAATTTGTTAGGGCTTTTATGGTGGTTAACATTGATTTTTATAAAAGTCGTTAAAAATATGTATAGAATGCATCTAGAAATTAGCTATAATTAAATTGATTGTTTGTTAATGGCATCACCAATTTGGGAGGTGGATATAGGCACTGCCGCCCCGGGAACCATTTATTGGATAACCAATAGCCCTGTCATAGGTTACCCCGAGTGGTTCGTTACGTTTGGTGACTTAGCAGGGGTGCCCGGTGGATGCATTTGCCCACCTACCGCTTGGTGGGCCGGACAGGGAGAGACTGGTTAAGAGTGACTTCTTGGGTGACCAAAGATCTCTCCAGCCGGACTCTCTCGACATATCGATCGCCTTGAACCGCATTGGGAGAGATGGATTCATACGTCCGTCACTTCTAGATACATTGATTTACCCCCTGATATCTACCCACCCCTCAAACCCTTTTTCTTCTCAGGACTTTCTCTCCTTCATTTCTCTCAAAAATACCTTCCACACAGCATCCCCAAAACGACACAGGCCCTGGGTGATTTTTTTTCTTCATTGCCTCCTATGTGGAACTATTTAAAAATAAATCACCATAGTTTGACACTACCGGTGTGGAATATGCTTTCAATTTCCCGCTTTGAAGACAAACATTGCGAAAAAAGGAAGCTGGCTTTCGGTAAGTTTAGGGACCAGATCTGGCTGGCTACTTACCAATCTTCTTATTTCCCTTTATTTTAGTTTCACAACATAATGTGGATGCCATAGTTCCACAAACTTAAAGATAATTGAAAAAACACATAAAAATACATTTACTCTTTGGACAACATGCTATGTTTTAATAAAATCGATCCTTTTTTTTAAACACCAACTGTTTTCGTGACAAAACCATAGCTGCGTGTGTAATAATATTTTGGGGATTATTTTTGTACGGGTATATTTTTAAGCGGCACTTAAAGCAAGTTCCTGCGAGAGACATTTTATGACACGGGCAAAAGAAAGGACGATCCGGGATGCATATTTAATATGATTGTTTGTTCAGCCGTCGCTAAGTAAGGCTTGTGTCTGACGCACCCTCTCCTGTAAGCCGTAATGACGTCCTTATTAACAGCCGCTTATGTTTGTTCGCGGTCTATGGACGTTTTCAGTGTTTTAACCTGTCACGTGCGGTAATTGAGTTTATTTTAGAAGAAATATGCCACCCTTAAAAAGCTATTTTTCGAAAGCCATTATTCGGAAGCGCCCGCGTAGTCAATCACAGAAGGTGAAAACGTGTAGCTCGTAAACGTTGTCGTTTACGAGTGCGGTACGAATGTGTTTATGTAACAATTTGTTAGCTATGAAGTGTCATGACACGCCTTGAATTTTCTTAAGATTATCTTCGTCTTTCAGAAAAAATTATTTACTCGTTTTCTGTTTGTTTGAATGAAATGTTGGTTTGATTTCTTGTTTATAACACCTTGTAAAGCATTCTCAGTACTTAGTTAATTATTTGTCAAAAGTCATTTTTGTTATCTCCAAAATTTAATAAGCTATCATACAAGGTGTCCGGGTGCACAAACTTCGGGAGATGATTCTAAATGATAGCACAAGTAAAAAAGTTAAATATTATTCAAAATTCCAACGGTTTGAGGTAGCTTTTAGGTAAAAAAGTTGAATTATTTGTTTGGAAAAAAAATACTATTCTTCTACGAAAAATTATTTTTGTATGGGAAAAAAACATTGGAATTTCGTAAAAAGTTATTTATATTTTTTTTCTACCTTCATGTGGAATAACCTCCTGAAGTTTCTGTACCGGACACACTATGTAAATTTGATTATTAAAAACAATACCAGCGACTCTCAAACAAAAAATTAGTTTCCAAAATTTAAAAAAAAATGTTAATTAGTATTTTTTTTAAATTACGTAGGCAATTGATTTCAACTGTTAAACTTTCGTCCTCTCTGTTATGATAAATAGGAATATATATTTTTAATAAAATTTACTTGACTAAATATTCAAACTATAGCTAATGTGAGCTTAAATAGGAAAAGTAACTAAACCACTGAGAGGCATTTTTCGTACAGTAAATAACGCAGTTTTACTTTAGAACATTTTAACTAATTGTAACTAAAAGTTAACTTGACAGGATTATTATAGTTGATTCATGTACGTATACAAAGAATTTAAAAATAAATATAGAGGAAATAATATATAGTTACAACATCTCAAAAGTAATAAGTCTCATAATATTATCTCCCAAGATTATTACTTTTTGTATCCTCAGTATCCCCACCCATTTCAAAGGTTTTCCCCTCATTATATCGTCGAAATGCCTCCAATACAATATATTTTTAATTTGGTCGTCTATCTGGGCGCGGCACAGACAGCAGACAGAATGAAGTTTCATCTGCAAAGTCTTCCCACATCAACCATCTACCCTCTGAAAGGCTCTTCTCATCCCTTCTCCCTTGTCAACCTTTTATGTTTCCATAGATAATGTTCCAACTCATTAAAACATTTACGGGGTAGCGCTAAAATGAAAATGAGGAAAATTGAAAGACCGTCTTCTGGAAACTTAAACGAGATTCTATGGGTGCTTTCTACGAGTTGCTTCTCCATACTTTGTTGTGTATAAATGTAGACATTTTCAAAGTATTAATTACTGCTCCTTGAAGCTGAAGACGACAGCGAAAAAACAGACAACTTCCTGTGTTAGGTTCAATAAAGGTTGCTTTGTCGTTTATTTTTATATCGGAAAAAGCACATTCAAAGTCCGATAATTTTTTATTCGCAACACTTGTGCCATGTACACAACAATGTAAACATCTCTTTATTCAGTGGTGATAAGCAATTCATGGAAAAGAGCTCAAGGCTTCTTTAAAACCGAGGTTGCCTTGGATTGATTGAATAAAAGGCGATAACGCTTGTAGTAAATGGAGGCAGCTGAGGGAGGCCTTCAACCATCATTGCATATACAGTAGCTGACGATAATTATAATACATCATAAGCGGTTTATGGTCAGTTTATATATAGACCACTCGGGTCACATGGCAGCGTTTTACGAGATGTGACGAAAGAACCCGAAGGCGGTTTATTATATCATTATATCGCGGCAGCCTGCTAAACAAAAGCTAGCTTTCCAGCTGTAAGGACGTGTGTCCTCTTAAAGTAAGTTTAAGTTTATCTTAAGTTTCCTCTTTTCACTGGAGGTCTAGATTCGTTCAACATAAATAATTGTGCTTCAAAAAAAATTAGAATCTTGCGAGAGCCTTGAAGGAGTAACTATCTGTTACTTACACCAGGGCGGGTACGTGGTGGATAACCTCCAATGTCCTCTTAAACTATATTTTAAATGTATGAAAGAACAATAAATAGTCACTGTGGTCTCGAAGAACCCTTAAGTATTTTAATCTATACAGAATAGTATTGGAGATACTGGACCAGAACGAATAAAATAGAATATCTCTGGAGAGGACTTCAGAGATACAATAATTATGACATATTTATATTTCATTTAAATTAAAAACAAATATTTAAATACTACTGAGACTAAAAGAGCACGCAAAGTTATATAATGGTATGCCTTGGGACAGCGATTGCATTGCTTACCCTTTTTTCAGTCATATTTTTAACATACATTTGTAGCAAAACCCAATCAGTCAGGTATAATTGAAGCGAAACGTTGAAGTTGCGGTGCATAATAAATGGCGCCGCAATGACATTTACCTGCTGGTTTTGGAAGAGGGGTTCTCTATTTATCATGCGATTACTTATAAAGATACTGAAAATAACCAACTTGTTTTTTAAAATACCTTTTCTTGCTCTGTTTGGCTGAATTGCCAATATTGTAATTACTCTTATTTGCTCTTTGGGATAGGTACCTGTATATAAACATGCAATATAAAAATAAATTTATATTGAAAAGCCATAAGCATAAAACATGTACTCTCGCCAAAAGAACGCCTTGGTAAGAGAGCGTTGTTCTAATTTAGATTAAAACTTTTGGTAAACTTACTGAAAGAGTCAAGGATTTTTTAATTTATTTTTCAAACTTTAATTAACGCCCCTAAGAGGGAGTAGTTTAAAAAAGGGGCAAAGTATCATTATTATTGGTGGCCCGACGACTCAACAATGTGCAAGTCATCAAAATTCACAAAAAGTGATGAAAAAAAGCTTTGTTAAATAGTTTACGTTAGGTTAGGTTATGGGTTTTTTTTCGTCACTTTTAATGACTTAAAAGGGGTGATGAAAATCCACTTTGTTGAGTTATTATGGAACCATTATTAATGTATTTGAATATTCCAATTCTTCCCAAACTTTCTCATTTGGTTTTCCTTGCCCTCTATTTCCTTAAAAAATGCCCAACAGTTTTAGATCTGTTGGTACCCTAACAACAATGGCTTCAAGTATCTAACTAATGCTTGATATATTTAAAAAATAAGCATCTAAAAATAAAAGTAAAAATATACTTTAAAAAAATAATAATAATAATGTTAAATAATTAATAATGTCTACCCTCCAAATTAATAACTGATTACTGATGAAAATATTTGTTGTTCGCAGGATGGAAGAGACGGTTCACTCCCTGTTGCAGTACAAAAGTCGTGTCGAGGCACTGAAGCAGGAGAAGTCTTCCCTGTCCACCGCTCTCGAGGTAAGGAACACAATAATCACTATCTTCTCTTTGGCAATCTCTACGCAAGTTTGCTCTGGGCCACGCATAACTGGTGCCGGAGTTAACCGACTGAAGGGAGTAAGGGTCCTGGCTGCCTTTCATGCTTATTGAACACTTTGGCAAAGTTTTACGTAAATTTACGTCTTACGTAGGATGTACGTACAAATATTATTATAAATAAGTAAATGGCTCAAAAGCTTTTAACACGGTCATAGACATATGAATATTAGTAGACCTGCCCTAAGCGATAAAAGCGTATTATTTCCCCCTCCCATTGGAACCATTCCATTGGAACCGGCTGGGATCGTGTATGGCTTCGCGTTAATCTAAAAAATGTGACGTCATCATTCTTCTGCAAGCCAGCGGCGAGCACTCATCGGTGCATTTTACGAAATAAAACGGTAAACATAGTAGCTTGTGTTTTGAAAACGTGTAAAAATAGAAGTGAAAAAGAGAATAAACAAAATTGTCGTATTACATTCCATAGGCAAGCATTATTTTACACTATTTTAAGCCAATTCAGATCACATAATATGATCATTTTTGTAACATACACTGTCACTCGAGATACATGGCGTGTGCCCGTCCCTGTTTACTGGGGTAAGTAAATTATGAAACATTTATAAAAGGGTCTTCACTTAATACAGCAACAAAATATTGAACTCGACCTTATAGGCGACCTTACTTTGCATATTTGGACTTCGCAAATGTGTTCATTACGCGGCGAACAATTCGCGCTCCTATGTAAAAAGGTATATGCATTCAAAAGCAGAGTTTACTTTTAAGAACGAAAGTGTGATATTATAATGCGAGATGCCTATATACTGTCATATTGAGTTTTGACGAATCACATATCACCAAAGCGGTCTTCTTACCCTTCGTCCCGCTGTAGTTGGTTTCTACCCCTCACCTTTCTGTTCTGGTCTATTAATATTCATATGTCTATGAACACGGTCCTTTTTAATGAAACGATTTTTGTTTTTTCGTCGAACAATTTTCAATCGAAACTTAATCTGGTTAATGTATACAAGCAATAATTGTGCCATTTCCTTACTTGTTTTATGTTAACAAAATTGCTTTACGTAAGATAATATAAATATTCTTATTTAAGTATATAATTTTTATTAAAATTATCAAAAAAACATTGCAACCCTTTTTTTATGGAAAATTGGACTATAGTCACAGCACACCACTGCTAAACTCTATCTATATACTGATTGATTATTCAGACATCTTCGAATAATCGAAATTTGAGGTGCAGTTATATGTAAAAGTGTACCCTCTGTCTGATACAATACTCAGATTACTCTAAACACCACCAAATCAATTAAAATGCGGAAAAAACTAGTAGTGAATTAAACAAAATGTTGATATGTTCTGGGTTACCAGTAGGATATTTCAAAATATCATACTAATAATCTACCGGACCGTTATGCCTCCCGATATTATTTTATAGCATTTTTAAAATGTAAACACAGACACGTGTAAATAGTATTTGATTTGTGGTGAGCATTCGAATATTGCTTTCCTTATTATCTTAAAGCTTAGTATTTGAAGATATCTGACTAACTAACGATCGATATCTACCTATATTATTATCTATCTACTACACTATATAAAGAGGTAATATTTGTTTGTTTGTTTGTGTGTTTGTTTGCATCGAATAGGCTCCGAAACTACTGAACCGATTTGAAAAATTCTTTCGCTGTTGGGAAGCTACACTATCCCTGGGTGAAATAGGCTATATTATATATTTTTTTTAAATAGGCATCCTTACTAAAACTTCAATAATGTAACCCAGGGTGTAAAAAAATTACCTTAAATATTCTTTAAATCGCGTGCGCTGCGAAAACTATTGATGATAGAATAAAATAATGTACTACGACTTTATAGAACACATCATTATTTACAAAAAAAGGTCGCGACAGCATATGTCTAACAATTATTGTTATGCCACAATAAGTATTCTTTTATTTTAAAAATTTAATTTAAATGTCGTCGCTTGAAAAGGCTCTTTATTTATATCTTGGTTTTAATCCTTATCAAAATAAATTACTTCATATTTAAGACAGCTTCAATACCTTTATTTAACTTTTTGAATTTTTCAATTCGGATATTTAGTTAGAAAGATATCACGAGTTTAAAATTGTTAGTATTAGAAAAAAGTTTCGGCTACGGGCCGGGCAGGAGAGGAGTCAAGAAATGCAGTGCCAGGGGGGTTGGCGGGACGGGGGAGTGGGAGAGCGGTGGTGGGGAAGGTGGAAGTGGAACGCTGGAGGGGAACGCACGGGAAAGGACATGTAAGGAGTAACATTTTATTTATTTGAATATGGCATATATTATAAAAGAAATTCCAAAAAAACGTGCAGCTCGCAAAAACTCAGAAACGAGTCCCGGTTCGATCAAGGGAATTATATGGTGTGGTAGATCTCTATCCTCCCTAGGGAATAAGGGTATCCGTTTTTTACCTAAAGGGCGTGCTTTTAAAGATATAAGGACTGAAAGTTTCGCCCTCTTGAAATTTCTAGAACAGTCTTCCGGAAAGTTCTAGAAGGTTCAATAGAGCTGTAGAAAGTTGTGGAAGGAGTGGCGCAGTATGTCGTGGAATGATCAAGAATAGGGAATCGGGAACATCATTGTGCAACATTCCAGAACACTATCTTATTGTCCTGAGCGAAGCCGGGTAACCCAGCTAGTATATATATATATATATATTGAAACAAGCGTGTACCTTCTTAAGCTCCTAATTTTTCGCCAAGCATTTATCTTTAGTTTAAAATAAACATAAAA
The DNA here is from genome assembly GCA_917563855.2 of Limnephilus lunatus. Taxonomy (NCBI): domain Eukaryota; kingdom Metazoa; phylum Arthropoda; class Insecta; order Trichoptera; family Limnephilidae; genus Limnephilus; species Limnephilus lunatus. The sequence goes on along the minus strand of OU830598.1, from coordinate 66,332,441 downwards.
TTGTTTTAAAACTTATCCAAGCTTCCGTGATTGAATTATCTCGCTTCTAAATATGTATCCGCCTTAGTTTAGCGACATGACAATCACAGTCACAGTTTATAGTAATGCTTCCGCCCACCGCCGCGCGCCACCCTTTCCTTGAATTTCAAAGCATTTCAGGCGATTCCAGGGCTTGGGTTTCCGCAGGACGGAAGGCAAACGCGATGCGTGGCACCTGATATAGGTGTTTCTGTGCGGATTTCTACCTCATATTGCAAATAGTTGTCGACGCCCAGCCTGGGCCGTAATTGGGAAATCCCACTACTAACTTTGACTACTTTAGTAGAGCCAACCTTCCCCTGTAAAATATGCTTTGTCTGGTCTGAACACGCAATTTACCTAGAACGTTTGTTTGTGTACTGACATTCATGGTATTGTAGAGTTTAAAGGCATATCATTGAATCTGCCGCGGGAATACAATAAGTCGAATAATGCTGAACAGTGAACATAGCACTGTCTGGGCACGCAGGTATTGGAATAGCTTGGAAAGTCTTAGGTCCGAATATTCTCTTTAGAAATTCTATTTTCCTTTCACCAAGGGAATCTTTGGAAAATGCATAATACGAAAAATCTATTAAGGATTTTGGCGAAAATTAAGTGACATTTGTGACTCCGAATTCCAAATTTCTACCAATTTTCAACATATTTCCTTTGAATTAGGTTTGTAACCTCTTAAAATTACTTACATTATTTTTAATGACGTACTCTTATATTTTGATAGAAAGCAGTCACTTTTTGGTTTGACATATTTAATTAAATAAAACAATTACTTTGTTTATAATAATGATTTATGTACAGTTTGTCAAATAAGAGTATAAAACATAGGAGGGCGCAACTGTTGTTCAAATAACAATACTAAAAAAAACTCATGGTGAAAATGTAAAGCTGTTTAACCTACATTTTTATTAAAAAAAATAAAAAGGCTTAAAAGTGAAAAAATCTTGATTTTAAGTTTTTTTCTTTAAGAACAAAAAAATGTATTTTCAAATGTGTATATAGTGTTCTATGTTTTCAGTGTCATTGCACTTTGAATATTTGACAGTTTTATTTTTTTTTTTTTTTCATCCAAAAATATATTAATTCATAATATAATATCATATTACAGTCGGTATTGGTTACATTTTAAGTACATTTTCCCTTTTTATTTTCTTCCTTTTCTTTTACACAGTAGTAATAATAACATAATTTTAATGACAATAACATAAATATATAGTAAATTTGGTGTTGTCAGCCTACAAATAATGTAGTTCCATTTTTTATATTTTCTACTCTTATTTGACAGACTATATTTATTTTTTTAACACCGACCAGTTTGGCTTAACACAAGCATTATCAGGGTATAAAATTAAAACTGTTTTTAATAATTAATTTTAATTTTATACCCTGATAATGCTTGTGTTAAGGGAAACCGGTCGGTATTAAATAAATAAATGATGGCTACAAACAAAGAACCTAAATGGCTTTATTTACAATAATCTCTGTACGTTTGCCGAGACGAAAAAGTAATTTTATGAAATTCCCTCGATGGTAAAAAAATGCAAAATATGCTCCGAAAATTGTTTAAAACACACCTCGTTCAGATATTTAACATGCGATGTGAAAAAATTCACAGTGTTTTTAATGGTACTTACATTTGACAAGAGAGACAAGCTTAAAAACAAGATAGTTGTCCTCTTCTTCTGATCACAATTTGTTCAAAAACTGCAACGGACTTAGAATTGACATTTAACGGGGACTTTTCAACTGTCAAAAAAAAAACAAAATGGTGATTTCCCATTTGACGACAATGTTACATTTGAATACTGAATATAGACCACTAAAGTGTTCGTATTGCTCATTATCGTATCCCGACGTACAAACGCTTATTTGGCTGCCGTCGAAATGGCGTACGTACACGCTATTGAATAGAAGCTAACACCGGAAAGCAGGTTTTCATTGATTGTGATATCGACTCGTTCACTGTTGTTCCGGGTTCCCGGTATAGAGAACAGGGTGAGCTCGGTGGTAAGGTGGTAAGGCTGCCTATCGCCTAGCAACGGGCACCGGTGGAGCTATGGCCCTACCTCTGGTACTAATTGTCTCTCCGCAGGTTCCACACATCAGTATGCTAATACAGGTAACCGAGACACCGCTCGTAGGTGCGGCCCGGCCGTACTTTATGCTCCTTCCTATTGCTTTCGGACACGTCGCGTCGCGTCGGTGGAATGAAATCTGCTGTTTAACGTTCAACGTAATAACGTTTTCAATTAATTCAGTCATGTATTGTATTACTTGTTTCGATACACATCAAACTTGCAGAAGTCCACTCCTAACCTTTTTTTGTGTATTCGATTTAGCAAAATAAAACGTATCTTTTGCTTTAGATCAATCTAACCGAAGTCCGTAGCTTCCCAAAGAAATTAAAGATGAAAGTTGATAGATTTTTTTCAATCCAACCTAAGTCCCACACCCGCTTAAAATCATATGAGCTAAAGTCCATTACAGCCAACCACACGTCGTCTGCACTCTCATGACCGCCATTTGTGTTTGTTCAAACTTACCCAAGTCCTACTTCTTTAATTCAAACACACCTAAGTCCAGTAATTTTATTTCAATATCGACTAAGTCCATAGGTATTATATCAAATGCGCCATAGTCCATTAAAAATCATCGAAAATGCATATTTACTTCAAGAAATTTATTTTGATTTTTATGTTTGTGTTTTCCCAGGTACAATATTCATAACATAAAGTCATATTCACAGGTTAAAGTTGAATCTAGAAAAAATCGTCATTATCCGAAAAATGTTTGAACGTGACTTAGGCGAGTTTGATATGTGTCGACACACATATTGCAATGCTGATAAGATTATTTCTGTGTTTATATGCAGGTATATCCATTTTAGTGAAAAAATCACCTCAGGGGCGTTTTAAAACTTTGTTTGTCTAACCCTCTTTCAATTTAGGAGGCGGATATGGGTAACCACTTATTGGATAACCAACACCCCCTGCCATGGGTCACCCCAAGTGGTTCGCTATGCATTTACTCACCTGCTACGTGGCTGGCCGGATCGGGAGATACTAGTTGAGAGTAATCTAACCTAGACCTCTCCAGATGAACTCTCTCGACCAATCACCTAGTATCGCAGTGTGAGGGATAGATTCATACGTCCGTCACTCCTATTCACATCGCCTCATCTCACCTTATCCGCTCATTGACCTCCGGATTCTTGCCTAACCCTCATACCTTTTTTTTTATCAAAACTTCCTCTCCGTCCTTTCCTTAAAAAGACACTGAGGATTTTTGAGGAAATATGACAAAATCACACTACTTGTCACTGAAACTTATAACCAGTTAGGAATTAGTACTCCGACTTATTAAAAAACATCACTTCTCATTCACCAATTCAAAAGTAATGTTTCTCATTGTTGTATTTATACCAACTTTTCTTATAATAATAAAAATTTGTCAAGTTTTCATAGCGTCGTTTATGCAATTGTTAAATCTCCTCGAGGATGCTTTTCATAAGTTTCAAAGGTATTTCATAGTAGTTCATTTTTCAGCACATAACATCTCCGTACGATGAAAAATACACTCACTCTTACCCGTCACAAAACTAATATTACGACTAGGTAAATGATCATTATAAATCACTTACTTCACGGTTAGTTCATATGCATCTAGTATATTCCCGTAATCATAACGTGTGTTGCAAAATTATCAAAGTCTGTCATCGCGTTTACAATATGCACCCACCTGACTGTACAACATGGCAGTCACTCCAACTTTCGCCTAGTGGTGACCGCAACCCTTTCCGCTTGCTTCCTCCCCCCTCCCCCCTAACTCCCCCGCACCCTTTCAGCCGCCACCCCCTTTCCACCCGCTCCCCCCTGACACCCTCCAGCATTAACAATCAATTAATGTCTGCCGTTTCGCACTGTACACGGTACACCTGTCGCTTCCTATACTATTCACTCTGGTACGACGTGTGTCCCGACGGTACTCGGTATTTCGGCAGTTCGGCACATGATATACGCGTAGAATATTCATTATGTAGGTACGACGGTAAGTAATGAATTTCTGGTAACAAAGACGGCGAAAATTTACGTTAGAATATTGGAGTCAAGTATCGAAATTAATTAAGCTATCAAAAACACGTGCGATTTTTCTAATCTTGTTTAGCAATATCACTCAAAACTTTATTTGCTAAATTTGTCGAAAGTTTTGTTTTAAACTGGACTTCACTTGACCCAAAATGTATTGCATTTAGTTTTTTGTTCTTGTTTTACAAACTTATTATTTTGTTATTTATATTGTTGTACGCCGTTTTTTGACAGTTGGTAGTTATCATTTGTTATTTATTTGTATTTTTTCGAAGTGAAAATTTCTTTAGCACCGTTGTTATTTGAAACTCAATGAAACGAAAAATAGCGACACTAAAAAGAGACAAACACAAATATCTATAAGATTTAGCCTGCGAGAGAATGATATAGTATAATCAGTCTTCTCTTTGTACTGTGTTTCGTAGCCTATCGGTCTCCTCTTTGTGCGGTGCTTCGTAGCCTCTCCACTCTTGTCTACTTCAGTTATATGAAGGTTTCACTTCTACCGCGTGTGAATTGCACACTTTGCTTTTTATTTTATTTTGTAAATCCTCTGTCGATTGTATGTTTATTTATACTTACGTAATAAATTATATAAAATCTTAGCAGGGAAACAGATATTTGTCGTGTGATATGTAAAACAACAGTTTTGTTTTTATAGAATTTCAGCTCGCTACGTCTTTGTCATCTCGAGATATGTAGCATTGAAATATTTTGATTTTAAGGCTCCGTTCCCGGCCCCAAAAAGAAGAAGAAGGAGAAATATGAAATTACGAATGTTAGAAGAGCGCGCTAACATTTACAACGATAAAATCGATGCAAAAATCATGAAAATCTTTAATAAAACATGACTCGTTTAAAATAGAGCAAAAATCTCGCGATAATTGTATTAAACAGCATTTAACGATACGCTGTGAATTTTTTCATACATATAACTTGTAAAATAACTGAAACAAACGTGTTTATAATAATTTTTGGAGCATACTTTGCGATTTTTTTTTATCGAGGGAATTTTATATAATTTGCGTTTGGGTGCGACTAATGTCTAGATATTATCTTCAAGAATAACATATATTTTTTTAAGAGCTTAAAAAACTTCAAATGTTTAAGGGAGGTTTGCAAGAAATCGGTAGAAATGCGAATACCGGCCTATTAAATAAAAAAGGTAAGACACTGAAATAAACAAATTCTTTTCGTATGCAAACTACTCCCAATAGGTAGTAGCCCGCCGACAGTCTCGCGGACAGCAAAGCATATATTTTTTGTATTTCAATATAAGTAAGGCACCATGAACTGTGAATCCGTCTGTTTCATATTTTTTAAATGTTCAATGATTAATATGGCTTGGATTATAAAAAGTGTTAAAATTTGGACGCACCCGAGTAGTAAATACTGGTAATACAATAAAAAGTTTTTTTACATAAACTCCACACAGGAGGCCCTGAGAAAAAAAATTCTTCGGGCCTATTTCATCTTTTGAGATGCTGTGTCGGTCTTTTTAGGGAAAGGAAGGAAAGGAAATTCTGGAAAGGAAAAAGGTATGAGGGGTTGGTAGGATTATGGGGTTGTATGAATCCTTCCTCTTACTGCAATGTAAGCCTATGGGTTGAGAGAATCCTGCTGGAGAGGTCAAAAGGTCTCCTGATCCGGCCCGCCATGCAATAGGTTGCAAAAACATCGGCTTCCAAGACCTAGACAACCTCACCCCATGAACCCGGGCAACCCCGCTAAGTCACCAAAGGTTTTCGAATCACTTGGGGTGATTTAAGGCGAGGGTGCTGGTTATCCAATAAATGTTTTACGGGGCGGCGTTACCCGATTAATAGCGAACTAAATCGAATTTTTAAAATGCTTTTAACAAAATAATAAAAACGTGTTCTCCGTTTGGTTTTCCAGATACATTTCACATAATTTCAAAATTTATGCTTCACGTCAAATTAACAATATCTGAATGACCCCTAAAACCCTTAAATTTGTGATAATCGAGGTTCATTTCCGCGTAGCAAAATGATTACAGACCCAACGCTAATAATAATTGTTATTTACGCTTTCAAGTGACGACAGCCCCTCGGATGGCTTGATGCAAAGCCTTGTCGTACTTTCACTCCCACCGACGCAAAACGCAATCAAGTATGTAGTTTCCTACTAACAGGCGGCTCTGCTTGACGCCGACTTGTCTGAAACAGGTAAACCGCACACCTTTGCAATTAAATTTCATTTAATAGACCGTTCATGCGTGATGTGTGAATAATCGGTGATAACTCTGCAGGGCACATCACATATACTGCCACATTTATGGCAACCCCAATTTATTTATGTTTAGCTGTAGATACAAAGACGAAATTGTGATTCATCGGACCGGGATTATTGTAATTATTCCCCCTTATCAACTTATAAATACATTCTTTGGTTCCCAATACGGAATTTATTTTGAAAATTTTAGATTGAGTTCAACGGTTTAGGTTTATTATTTAGATGAGTGTAACAGCACGTAACCGAAGGATTTCAATTTTTGAAGGGAGTGGATACTCATTTTTTATATGCAGCCAAAAATGTACAAGCCCCGTTTCGGAAAATTTTAGTTTAATGTCCGATCAGTTTTCAGCTCCATGAATTTTTCCTGCTCGTTTATCGGTAAGTATCCAAGGGAAATGCTATCTGAGAATGGATTTCGTACCCAGTCCATAGGTTGCAGGCAAAGATATTCAAATATAAGATATATGCTTTGATGTCCGCGCGACTGTCGCCGAACTACGGCCTAATGCGCGTAGTTTGCATACAAAAAGAATTTGTTCATTTTCTTGATTTTTAGAAGGTGTGCATTATTATTGGTTAACAATATAGTTTGAATATGGAAAGAATTTGTTCATTTAGTTTAGCGTTTGTTTAGTTTATTCGTTAATTGGTAAACAACACAGGCGACACCCGGAAGCGCAGTCTCACCTAGTAAAAACGGCGGATAGCACATCTCTTTATATTTCAATGTCTTTGGTTGCAGGTCATACTTATATGAGTTCATTTTTTCTGCTAATACTCCCAAGTGTTTCACTATCAAAACCTGCATTATTTTTTTTGAATGGGCAGCATGGCATATTGGAACATTTCATTACTACCATTGGTAGCGTGGCCGATCCATAACACCAACTTAGCGCGAATGCTTTCAATCTTGTCCGATTACGTTCAAATATTTGAATTTCTATGATGCATTTTTTTGTTCAGCATCTGCCCGTGACAATGTAGCATTTAGGTGAGGCACACCAACTAATGACCACGGTACACCAGTGTGCCGCGGCACACACTTTGCGGAACACTGCTGTAAAGGACAATAAATCCAAAAATTAATTAAATATGTCTTTTTATCCGTTTTTTTCCTCTTTAATTTTGCGTCGTTGAAATATTTCTCGGAAAATAAGTACGTCCTTAAGACGTAAATTTTAAGAGGATTTTTTTCTGAGAAATTAAAAATAATTTAAAAACTGCTATTAAAGGATTTTGTAAAAAATGAAGTATTCCGACAGATCTATTTATTCAATGTGATTTTATAATAAAAAATAATTATTATTCAGAGATACGATTTTTAAGAAAAAATAAAAAAACCTTCTTTTCGGTGTCCTGAACAATTAACATTTTGTTTTTTTACCGTATACCTACAAATGTCGTATTATTTTACTTCTCAAGGGACGATATTTTAATGAAATTCATTTCATAGTTTGAAAAATACACCGCAAAGAAAAACACAGTAAAACGCCTATTAAGGTTTATGAGCTCAGTAAAACTGAAAATCCTCTCAAAACTCCACGGTTATTATCCTTTATTATTATTCCCCAAAGATCCGGGACATCCGGGAGAGTCTATAGTCGTATGCGGGGAGAACCGAGAATCCTTCAGCAGAAGAGTGCAACAACCAAATCAGAGAGAGAAATATTAGAATACTAACCATATTGCTTCAAACACGGTATATCCATCGAAGTTGCGAGGGGAACATAACGTGAATTATCATGGGCAGCCTATTTTAATGTGGGGAGATCACGTGACTTTCCGCTGCCTAACATAGCCCCCAGGTTCGTTTTATTACATTTAATCCAGCCAAATATTTGGAGGGCATTTTTTAAATGCGTCGTATCTCTTTTCACAAAACCCATTTCAGTCTATTTACTAAAAAAAGTACTTTTCCATTAGTCCAAATCATTTTTTGTTGACATTCTTGAAGATTGTTGAGTTATCTTTTGTGTTTTTCTCTGTGTGTCATTTTCTCTGGATCCTTTTCTATATCTAAAATTTCATTCATTTTTAAGCTTTAATAAACTCTTCGGTTGCGGTGTTTCAAACTGTGTCACATTAAATTTGATTTACAATCAAGTCGATAAACAGCGCCATTTTTTTATTTTTGCCATTGGAACCGCCCCCGTTAAACGCCGACTCTCAGTTTCAGCGGTGGTCGAAGGGTAAGACTCTAGACTAGCAATCCGGAGGTTGCTGGTTTAAATCTCAGCGTGCTTAAGTAAATTTTATTTGATTGATTTGTGTTATTTTACAATTTAATCATTTAAAATAATATATGGCATATTTGCGGCACGTTTTAGAGTGGAAGATACTCTCAATTTCACCCTGGTGTAGGACCATCATACAGAATTAAAACGTTGCTTGAAATGGCTTTAGCTGTATTTGGTGACTTTGGTACTTTTCCACCTTCCTGTTCCCAAGCGCCTTTCCCTCCTTACTTCCTTCAGCCTCACAACATACCCCAACTTGGGATGCCATAGTCTCACTGGCTCCAGGCGGCTGGGAGCAGTTGGGACTCTTGTGCAGTGTTAAAACAAAAATAATAATAATGATAATAAATAAAAATAAACAGCATTATCATAATACTTTTTTAAATTTTTTATTTGAATTTTATTTTAGTAATTTGTACATTTAAGGTTACAAATTTCTAATTAATTATAATATTTCATATTGCAGCTAATTAATTATAATATTTCAAATTCACTATATTTTTTCTTCTTTTATGTAGCTCCTACAATACATCTTGAACTTTTCAACTGGTGAGGACTTTAGAGTTTCTGGTAGTGTGTTATATAACTTAATTCCTTTGTACAACAAACTGTTTTGCGTATTCGTTTTGTCCTTTTTGTTTAATCTTATTTCCTTGCACGTCCTTGTGTAATGTCTGTGAATGTCCTTATTGTATACGATTTTATTTTGAAGTATTTTGGTACCATGTTATTTAATATTTTGTGAATAAATATCAACGTGTTCAAGGTCAGCATTTGTTTCACTGTTAACCAATTAAGTTCCTCTAAAATTTGAATTATTTTTGAAAATCTATTTCTTCGGAGTATTATTCTCATTGCTTTGTTTTGGAGAATTTGAAACTTATTCTGTTCTCTTTCATTACACAGAAAAAGGATACTTGAACAGTAGTTGAAGTGTGGAGCAATAATTGAATTGTAAATGGTGATGGCGATTTTTCTGGAAATTTTAGGCCGATTTCTTCCCAAAACAGATTGACATATCAATCGCTGTAACTGGCCAAGAATCGGTGATTAACGGAGAATTGCAATATTCAGAATTGCACTGATTATCAATTTGATCGTCAGTCAAATGTGGTGTGGGTTTAAACAACCCAACCTTTCTTTCAGTCCGGTCAAATTGGTGAAATTCTCAAGGAAATAAAAAATATATACAGTGAAGTAATTTCACTGCTAAATTGTCCCCAGCTCTAATAGCGACCTCTGACCCAAAGCGGAAGTTGCGTAACTTTTCCTTGCGGAAGGAAACGGAAGTTTTGATTTATGCGGCTGATTGGATAACCAGCCCTTAGCGGCGGCGCATCTTGCCGAGGGAAGGGCCCGGGTTAGAGGTCCCGGTTAAACATGGCAGAATCAAACCACCCCCTTCCCCATCTCCCTCCCCGCATCAAACTGCAAACACCCATCATTCGGTAATCCCCTACAACTCTTGGGTTCCGATTAAGTTCGCCGGATTTAACCGGACTACAAGTTTCCACTGTTTACTACTTAGCTGTATTCAATTCTCTGCTTGAACAAATATCGCTGAGTGAATACCGCATTGAAATGCTTAGGATTATCTCGATTTTTTTACACTACCTCCATGCAGGAGGCCCTGCGGAAAATAATTCCCCTCTGGGCCTATATCATCTTCAGGAATGCTGTGTGGGGTGTCTTTTTAGAAAAGCAATGAGAGAAAGTTCAGGGAAGAAAAAGGTATGAGTTGTGTGTAGCAATCTGGGGGTCAGTGTGTCCAAGAAGAACGGACGTATGAATCTAACCCCCCCACTACGGTGCAAGGCGATGTTTCTAAAGAGTCCCGCTAAATGGTAAATAAATGGTTTCCAGGGCGGCGGTAACCATACCCGCCTAGTGCTATATTTTATTCATTTTTCCGTAACAGTAAACATTCTACTTTTACTATAACCACTGGATGATGGCTCCGACACAGATTTGTATTAAATAATACGGTCAAACTTATTTTTCCAAATTGAAATTTGTATTTCCAGCCCTGTAGCCCGTTACGGTAATCACATTAGAAGCAGGAAATCAACGCGTTGACCTAAAAATTCTATTCAAGAAAAATTATCGAAACGTTTGAGAGTTTTTGACTCTTCAGCCAAATATTTGATCTACTTTGTAGGTAGAATATAGATATTTTAGATTGCTACAGATATTTACGGATATTCCTTTTAAAGAAAGTTTTAACGTTGTAAAGTATGTCAACAATTCATGGGACAGATATTTACGGATATTCCGTTTAAAAAAGTTTTAACGTTATAAAGTATGTCAACTTGATTCTCGTAATTCCAAAATATTATAATATTATTTTCGCTCTCAGCGACATTTTATCTGATGTGAGCGACATGGAATGACACATGCCTCCGTGCCACCCAGTAGAGATAATTTTAACTTACAATGTAAGTAGACATTGCTTATCTTTTGCTGGATTTTCACATCTCCCGTATCCATTCGTCCGACACTTTCCCATCGTGAACTTAATTAACATCTCGCATGCCCCATCAGTGTGAGCGCTTCATCACAGGCCAGACTCGTTAAGACAGAGATGACGGGATGCTGTATGTATTTATACGATCTTCCTTTATATTATTTGATTGATGGGTTGCGTTGCTCCCGCTCTAAACGTGGGGTTATATTTCTATAATTAAGACTACATTTTTCATCTTCCACAATCTCAATTAACACTTAAGGGACGCACACTTCGCGCGACGTCATTTATGGACGATTAATTTCCACCCCCCCTGCAAGGGTTAATGAAATATGCATGTCGACTGGAATCCGCATTTGCGACAGAACTTGTTTGATTCGCTACAATCGCGCATTATGTAGTTTAGCTTGTAATCTAATTCTCTCACTGCAGTGTTTCTGATGAAAGGTTTCAATTTAATTATTTATTCGTCAATATATATCTAAAAAAATCTGTCATTGGAGTTTTCGAGTAGTTTTTTTAGCATCTATTTGAAATGAGAAATCTATCTAAATACTGAAATTTCTGATATGTTTGTACGTTTGTTTAGTAATGTAATACATTTCAGTGTCCTTACCTACACCCGCAATAAAAAATATAACTGTTTCACATTTGTTTTCGCATTACTTTTCGCACCCGCCTATAATTTACATATATGTTTGTTATTCAAGAAGTATAATGGTACTTTTATTGTTTCAAATTGCCATGTTTTTCGTTTCAATAAACCTGAATAATAATTCCAGAATTACACACCGTTGCGTTGAGTTTGCATATGTAAAACAGAGGGAATTTCTCCCGTTTACTGCGAAAATTGGCGACAGGTGTTCGTTACATTTCCTCGGATCACCGATGTACGCATTCGGCCTAACAGAGTTTCACGACCCTCTTAGCGCGCTCTAAATGAATTGTATACGCGTTTTAAATACGGCCGAACCTCTCCCCGGTTAATCCATCCCCACGGTGGCGCACTTAACAAATAAAAGCTCCGGCCACAGCCTTCAAAACGAGCTATCAGTAAACCGGCTTAATGCAAAAATATTAGAACCTTCGATTGGAAATTTATCGACAAGCAGTCTATTCATTTAACCTTTCTGTGTGGTTGGTTGCAGTTTGAGTCTGGTTTTTATAGTCGAGTTTTAAATAGGTAGGTATAAGAGGCTATGTACTACCATCCCCCTCCCAGTTTCCAGTTTCATCCCCAGGCCCTCAGGCCCTGCGGAACCCTCAGTTTATTCGTGTTACTTCAATGTATAAAATAAACATCTGCGGTGACAACGTTTGGACGTGTCTTTTTAGCAATTAAATCGTTGCAATTAAAAGCATAGCGCGCTGTCTGGGCTCTCGTCGCAGAGAATGGCAAACATGTCTCTGTCTGTGTATGTCCGCCTGATTTAGCGCGCATCAGGAATCCGGGCGGATGAACATAATGTAAATACCACTGTAAGGGAAACTTGCGAACGTTAAATGGGAAAATTCACCACTATTTATTTACGAACTCTGGTAACATTTATATGCAACAGTCAGACCCTGAGAAATCCGATAGTTTAAAGGGGATTACATTCCAGGCAGTCTCAAGTATCAAACTTCCATCATTAGTAGTTTAGGTCCAAACTAAAAACCTACCTTTTCTGGCTCTCATACCCTTAATTTAAATAAACCTATCTGAGACTATCATACTTGTATTACCTATGATATGTCTTAATCACACTTTTCTTACTGAATTAAAATTACTCGAATCCTTACACATCAATCTGTCTCTTGACGAATCACAGTTAGGAAGATCAAATCCTTGTACTACTGCACCGTCCACCATTAAATGTTGCTTTTACTTTCAAAAATACACTCATTAAAGAATATATTACATATTAATATTAAAATATTTTTCAGAATTAAATAATATGTGTTCACGATTATGTCCTCTGTGTGCGTAATCTATCAATTTTTTTTTAAATAGACAATAAGCAGTGTTAATTTCAAGCTTTCCCAGGTAAGTATGGTCCTTATTTATTCATTTTTAGGCAGCATCGCGTTCATTGGTCAAAACATTGTACATATATTTTCGCATCGGTGATCAATGAACCGGTGTATGCAATTTTTAGCCATAAGCTGTTTTTAATTGTTTGTCTAGCTTGTAGTTTTTCTAGATTTTAGACATGTATTATAAGTTTGTACAGCGCCCTTGAGGTGATTTTTCACAAAAACGGCGCTATATAAATCGTCCAAATATTATTATTATTAGTAGATCTGACATCGTAATAAGAATTTCCTAGGTATTTGTTACCTAACTGTTTAAAATTTTTGTTTAATGTAACAGTTTAAATTCTTGTTTATTTAATGCATGCCGTTCGTTCAAAGAGTCGATGTCAATAATAGTACGAGTATTTTGGCCGTTTCGTGATTGAAAGCACACAATGTATTCCTTTGTGATTTGGACGTGAATAAAAAATACCTTCAATTCCAGCCATATTTACATTGAATGGTTGTCAAATAAAACCTGTGTTGAGTCCTATCCGTACACTTGTATCAGTGCAACCACTCGATGGGAAGGGGGTTTCCCATTTTAAATACACAATAACAGCCCCCTTTTCGCAATAATTCAAGCCTGGGGCAGCGGGGGCGGCAGCGGGACCCGAACCTTCGTGGGGCCGAGAACAGTACCTACACACGACTGTGCTGTACGCTGAACAGGGGCGGGCAGAACGCACGCCAAACGCAAACCCTTGCTGCATGGAAGAGTCATTAATACATCCACGGCAAGGGATTTAAAAATGCTATCAAAACTATTAAAGCTTCTCACTCCATGGAAAATGCAGCTTTCCTATATATTCTCAGCAACTCAGCAGTTTACTATTCACAGGGCCGATTCCGTGAAGAATAATTTGCTGCCAAACACACATCTCGTTTTCAAAGAATCTGATTTTCAATCTGATCGAGAGTTTGTGGAAAATTTCCGGTATTGGATTTTCACAAAAGTGTGTATATTATTCTCGTACGCGAGCGTGCTAGATTTGGCGCTATATCCATGTTCATAAAATAACAAATGGTCCCGCTCTGAAACCCGTAATTACTTATATTCTTTGAAAATTCTTTTTTAAATATAATGTTAAAAAGATCTTGGTAAAATTCCAAAAACATTCCGAAGACTAGTGGCCTACACATTTGACTTTGAATCTGTGGGTTGTGGGTTCGATCCCGCGCGACTCAAAATATGCCTAAATATTAACACGATATTTTCATTTATTACAATATGATCCTGCCAGACAAGGGTTTTATGGGCGAAGATTAATGCTAAATCACTATTTTCGATAAATTTTTACTACGAATCGGTTAACATTATAAACACAAAAAACATGTTTTAGATAAATTGAAGTTTTAACTACCGTTTCCATTGAGTAGACAAGAAATATAAGCGTTAACTACTAAAAAATATGTTTTTTCATTAGAAATGTATGAACGCATAAAATTTATTTAATATTTGTATTTTTTTACAATAATTATGTACTTTTTTACATGTTAAACAGATTTATAATATGAGTATAATAAAAGCCTTTCCTCACCATAAATAGACAAGGCTCTTGTGTTTGGTGAGTAAATTTGTGTAAGTGAATAATAATATTGCAACTATGAACAATAGATACAGTAATAGAAACTTGAGATATATCAATTAACAGATTTAAATTAAGTGAAATATTAATAATAGTAATGTAACTCTTACAGTTGTTTCGGGTAATTTTTTAATTTAATTTGAAATTAACGTTTATTTTACATAATTTTTAGTTTTCATGGGAGTTTGTTGAAATAATTTACACCAAGATACAGATAGGAATTTTGGATGTGCTTGGTATTAAATTTTGGGATTTTAATATTGTTTTGATATCTTGCTGATGTATTGAAATGTATTTTTTTAGCTGTATTTCTTTGAAAGTTTGTAGTATTGAATTTTTTTTAATATAAATTGTCCATTGTAGATACTTTGAATATTGAAAAGATTTTTTCAGTAGAAAATGTAGATGGTTTTTTAAAAGAAACCACTTTTTAAAAATACAACTTTATGGCTAAAATTACCTGTGACAGTTTCCGTTGATTACCCTTTTTTCTCATAAATTTATTCACAAAATAAATAAAAATCATTTTTGCACTTGAAATCGTGACCTCTATGGACTGTCTTTGATAAGCATTTTTTATCCCTTATACCTATGATCGTGGGGATATAAGGCAGACTAAGAATACATACATTTTTGGCTTCCTCTTAAGGGGCCGCAACTCGAATTTCTACCGATTTCTTACATATCTCCCATAACCATTTGAAGTTTTTAAGCTTTTTAAAAAATATATGTTATTTTTGAAGATAACTTCTAGATGCTGCCTAAGACGAAACGCAAATTATATGAAATTCCCTCGATAGAAAAAAATCGCAAAGTATGCTCCAAAAATTATTAAAAACAAGTCTGTTTCTATTATCTTATAAATTTTATGTTTCACAATGTTTCTTTAAATGATACTTAAGATTCTCCCCAAGAGATTTTTTCTATATTTTAAACGAGTCGTGTTTTATTAAACATTTTTGCAATTTTCGCATCGAATTTGGTGCTGTAAATGTTAGCGCTCTCCTCTAACATTCGTAATTTCGTATCTCTCCATCTTCTTCTTTTCATGCCCGGTTGCGGAGCCGTAAGTCTATTTTATCTTTGGTAAATAGCTTTACAGTTAAAACACCATACAAACGTTGATAATAATACCTACTATGTATCTAGTTTTCTTTTTTCCTATAAACATTATCTACCTAGTGTCGAGTTATGACCATGGCAAGAGTCAGAATTTCAGAAAATGTCTGCTTGAGATATAATATTTCCCGGCGGCTTGCTGACCGTGAAGCATCGGAAGCTTTTAAATGGCCCCTTGTTTGTATTAAACCGCTGAGGGTGCCCCCCCTCCCCTCCCCTCACCCTCAACCCCTCTATGAAACTTCTAGCACTTTTCTTGTCCCTCGCAGTTCGCTTTCCATTCAAACTTTACGTCGTATCTGTCATAACTACGTCTATTTGTCATATGCAGCTAAGTAAGTTGGCGTAAACAAACATACCACAAACCTTCAAAAAGCCCACTTTTGTGTCTACTTCTGATCATTGCTTTTACTCTATCTGAAGCAATATATATTTATTTTGTATCTACTAACGGGTAGGTACCTGGAAAGCGTTGCAATGTCACTAAAAAAAGTGTTTGAGTTTTAATTACGTTTATTGAAGTGCTTTTGGATAGGACAATATTTTATGTTTTTCTGTCATTGTCAATAAATCAGAAGGTTCTTCGACGTGTGGGCAGGCCATATACAGCTGTCAATGTGAGAATAACGTGCGCACAACAAATCACCAAAGTTTCATCGCAATCGGATGAATTTTATATGAATGAATATGAACTGTATGTTGTCTGTGGTGTTGATAAAAAAAGGACTTAATTTTATTAAGATATCCCGCCGTATTTTTAACAGCTTAAACAGCTGTTAAAAATACGGCGGGAAAAAATATTTAAAAAAATTATTTTTAACATTGTTCTAAAATAGTCTACAAAGTTCGGATTTGCGACATCTATGGTCATAATAGATAAAGCATTTCAATAAATAATGACAATAAATGTTTTACGAATGGTAGGAAAATGTGGTCCATTTTTGGACCGAAATCAATCGCAGAAAAATAAAAGTGGTCCATTTTTCGACCGAAATCGCTCCAGTCGCTAATAAACATGATTAATTTTATACTTTGACTAGTGTACGTGTTTGTGTTTAATTACTAAGCCCTCGAACAGATTTTGACTAAACGTATTGTAAAGCAGATCAATGGGATATGTATTCCCTTTATGGGGGAGGTCCGATAATGCCTACTAAGGTACCGGACTGTACATTTGAGTAGGTACCTAATACTTCCTCGTGGTGTGGTGTGGTATATCCTAACCCCTGCACTCAATACCCCTCACAAAACCATATTATCCAGCCAGCCAAGTTGGAATACTCCAAATAGGCGGTTGCCTAATGTCCTCCCCTAATTTAAATCATCTGTTTGAATTATGTATATTATATAAAAGGACTGAAAAACATCCCTCCCTCTGCTCGGATCCCAAACACTTTGAGGGAATTTTAAAATTGTTTGAGTTGTGTGCCGGTGTCACTTGCAAAGAGATTAGAGTAACACAAAAAGAAAATTACGGAAAATTTTATTGAATATTATTTATTTTTTCTGTCCTGTCAGTCATCATTCTGCTTTAGAATATCTACCACGAAAATTTTCCCGCAATTTGCAGAGGTACAGGAGGTACCATCGATACAGCGTTGCTCTACGCGAAACTAATTCTTACGTGTTATTAGACATGGTTAATATTGCAATTTTGTAAACCTTTGATCAACCTTACTATTAAATTTTCGTTGTTTGTATTTTTATGTCATATATGTATTTTTTTTATCGTAACTTATTGTTATTATATCTCACTGTAGATACTTAAAATTTTTGTTGCTTATATTTTTATTTCATTTATGTACTTTTTTATTTCTATCGTAATTTTATTTATATTATTTCTTTCTCATGTTAAAGATGTACTGCCTTTATTTATTTATGTAAAAGCCCTCTGGGCGTAAAATAAAATAAATAAATATTGTAAAGAACAAAGTGTTAATGAATTAAATGAATGGAATGCATGAAAACATGTACAAACTTTTGCGAAAATGGCTAAATAATCCTTTTTTATATATTAGCTCATTAGAAATAATTCCCCTCGGGGCCTATGTCGTCTTTGTGGATGATGTGTGGAGGGTATTTTTAGGAAAATGAAGTTCTTGTAAGGCAAAGGGTATGAGGGGTGGGTTCGAATGTGGGGGTCAGTTTGTCCAGGATTGACGGAAGTATGAATCCATCTCTCCCACTCTGTAATAAGGCGGTGGGTCGAGATAGTCCCTGTCTCCCGCAACCAGTCCTTACCGATCTGGCCTGCCACGCAGTTGGTGGACAGTTGCATCCGCCGTCAAAACCCGGACAAACCTCACTCCATGACCAGACACCCCTGCCAAAAAAAAACAAATGTAGCAAACCTCTTGAAGTTATCTATAGCAGAGTATTGGTTTTCCAATAAATGGTTCCCGGGGCGGCGGTACTCATACCCGCCTCCCAAATTGTATTATCTCATATAAATTAATGAACATTTCAATTGCCTGCGACTTCTTGTCTGGAGCTTGGAAGCTTACAGCTTTAACACGGAGGTCATAAAAATTATCCTAATTATTTTCTTATACTACCCCGATGAAGATTAGATTGTGTCCGAAATCAGCTGGCGTTAAGATATTGTGTTTCATTGATTTAAAAGGTATATTGTATGCAATCCAACACTCATAAAGTCGTGATAAATTATTTCATTATTTTTCCAGGCTCGCAGCATTCACTACCAAACTTCGCTGACAAAACTGAGTGCCGAAAACGAATCTCTACGCAATCAAGTAGCCACTTTACAAGCAGTCAACAATCAAGTGACCGCCAGCCAAGTGGCCAACAGTCAGACCGCCATCAGTAACAAGCAGCCAGCCCCCAAGCAGCAGGCGGCCGGAACCCTTGTCGGTCAGGTGGCGAACCACACCAATCAGGCACAGCCCAATAGTCCCTTGGACCCTCAGAAGAAGCAGTACGAGCGCTGCCTGGACGACGTAGCTAATCAGGTGGTCAGAGCGCTGCTTTCGCAAAAGGTGCGTATTTTTTTTAATCTATTTTCATCGGTTCCAAGACAAAACAGAACATTGAAGGCGAAGAATAAATAAATACCTAACTAAGCCTACCCAATATATTCGTTTATCTGTCCTTGTTCTGTTTTATCCAGTTGCCGTTTTCATCGTAAAATTGGCATAGGTATGTCCATCGCGTACGAAAGACATAGGTTGTCGACTAAATTGGTGGGACAGTGTTACAAGGACTTATATAAGGGGGAAAGATTTGGGGCAGCGGTAGGCAATTAGCAATGGTGGCGAGCCGTACGAAAATGACAATTTTTTTGGGGGCCACGTAACCTTTGATGTGACTCGTGCGCAGGTGAGCCTGCTCAGTCACTGCACTTGTGACTGCCTGTCTGATTGCCCGTCATCATCTTGGTTCGTGTCGTGCCTAGCAGCATCGTGTAGCGCGGAGGTCTCCACCCTCAACGCCCACTTTCCTAGTATATTTTTCTTCAAAGCCTCCCCTCCACTGCATAAAAAATTCACGATAGAACACTCGAAAAAAGCGCCGCAGGCGAAAAGAATGTATAATTACATGTTTTGAAATATCACGACCAAACCATGTTGGCAACGTAGTAGTTATTGGTTCCCACTTAGGCGTTGCGGGTTCGATTCCCTACGAATTTAAACTTCCATCATTATAATGATAGAAGTGAGTGGATTTTCAACATTTTGAAATTTTTTGTATACAGATAGAACATACATTGTGTACTCCCCGCGGGCCGGAAGGGAGCACTTTGCGAGCCAAACTGGCCCACGGGCCGCTAATTGCCGATCACTGCTTTAGGGGGTTCAATGATACTCGGTTTCCTGGAAAATACAACAATATTATTTGCACCATCTCGATTATTAATGTGATCTAAATAATAATTTGCGGTAGAAGTATAAAGGTCCCAATTTTTTTTCTGATAAACTTTTCACCATATCATTTAATCAACAATTGATTGAATGGTTTGCTACTTTGGGTATAGCATTGTTCACGTTGTGACCTGGCATTCAATTTCGATATAACCTTATTAGACTTACCAGCAGGAGACATACACACAGTTTCTGATTGTTAGTTAGCGTCGGCTATACGTACAGCCATTAGAACACTGCAGACTGGATCCATCTTGCTCTGCCTAATATCTACTACTGTATTGATATAATGAATATTCCAATCACTGTCAGACGTCCATTGTCCTCTGATTGAGAGTTGCAGGACACCGGAGAGTGTTGCAATAGTTCGGCCAATATCTTGGTATCTTGAAGCTCTAGTTATATTAGTATTGCATAATCTGAATCTACCGGTATCTGAATCTGAATCATATCAAATTGTGTCGTATCCAGAAATTGCAAAGTACTACAGAGCCATAACATGCACGAGGACACGAGAAGGTATTGTGTAATATATTAGAATTTATGTGGCAGGCCGAACGGGAGCTAATAGCTTTGTATAACCTAGTCAAGACCGAAATCTTAGCTATCAGGCTGGACAATGGCCACCTAGTCTCTGAATTCTAATTCAGCACAGGGTCTCTTAGTGAGCTAAGAAAACATTCCACATGTGATTTATATGCTAAATATATAAATACGAATAAAATATGCAAATTAAAATAAATAAAAATTTAATATTATGTCACATTTCCGTTGATATTTGCATTTATTCCACGCTAAAATTCAAATCAGAAATATCTAACATTTTGTTTCGTTAATATTATTATATTTATTCCGTAACTTACTTTTGAGGTGAAAACTTCTTTAGCACCGTTGTGATTTGTAACTCGGTGAAACGAAAAGCAACACTAAAAAAATAAAAAGACATGTATGGATATACATATACATCTATAGGATTTAGCCTGCGAGAGAATCAGATAGAATAATTGGTCTCCTCTTTGTGTGGTGCTTCGTAGCCTCCTCACTCGGTCTACTTTAGTTTTCTGAAGGTTTCACTTCTACCACATGTGAACTGATTGCTTTTACCATACTTTTTACCATATTTTATCTTACTTGATTTTTACCATATACTTTACTTTTTTCTTTTAATCTTGATTTTTTCTATTTACTCTAAGCAGGTAAACTCTTTTTTTCTATTATTTTTAATTGGTAAACTAATGTTTAAGACTCTCTATTATTTTTTTCTTTCCTCTCCTCTTTGTATTTCTTGTACTTACGAGTATTAATTCCGTTGATTAATTTTCTCCCTATCTTTTTTCAATATTCTATTTTTTGCTACAGTGCCAATATAGATAAATTGAATTGCTTTTCCCTTTCATGTTCTGAGAATAAAAATATTTATTAATTATTATGATATCTAATTTATTGCACTAAGACTAATATAATTTATCGAGACATGTTTTATGTGAAAGCCCCAATGGCGAAAATAAAAACGAACTTCATCCCGCATTATCCATATTAGCAATGTACCAAAGGAGAACTTTTATTGAAAGTAGGCCCTCAGCACCGTACAATAGTTTTAAATTATTTCTTTGTTTTTTACCCTTCACTTACAATTTTTTTTATTATTGCAGTTTGTAAATTCTCTACAAGCTAAACTTTAAAAGTGCTTACCTTATCGCGCAATATTCATTAGCTTCAAGTGTAATTTAGTCATGGACCAAGGTTCAGATCTAAGGCACTAGCTTGAAAACTTATTGCTCTGAGATGGTACTGAATGCACACTGTGGGGTATGATTGCGGTGGTCACCACGCGGGGCAGTGCTCTCTCTGCCTGTAACCTCCTCGATTGCAACAGCTCGGGGCATTAAGCCGGATGGGGCAGTAACTAACGCCAGTGAACCCGACTTGCTGGTAATCCGGCCCTAAGCCGCGCGATAATGTCGGATTAGACCCAAGTGGAATCCAAACCGCCACCTACAAGTTTGATGCTAAGCCTACTGCATGAGACGGCCCCGTTGCCAGTTGTTGCCACTGACTGTCACTGCCACTAACTTGGCCTCTGCCTACCATTGCTGCACTGGTAAGTTATTCCCTCGGTAGTTAGGAGTTTGGACCTAGTCGGCTCCCCCTTTAGGGGGTGTATTACACAATTATTTATTTATAAAAATATTCGATCGCGTTAGGAAAGTTCGAATAAAAATCAAATTTATAAAATCGTTTTTTTTTTTTAAATGTGTAGCTAATTATAATTACCTACACAGATACCTTTGGAACTCTGACACCCCCAACTGAAACAAAGAAAGAGCAAAGGGAGTGGAAAATTAGTTATCATTTTTAAGATAGATTTTTTTACTAAGATTACGAAAATGTTGATAAAATTTTTTAGAAATGTATAGTTTTTTTTTTAAATAAATAAAACTATCATTTGAGCTCGTGACGTCACTACATGAAAATGTCCCATCTCCGATTATGTTCCCTTAATTTTGTAAAATTCCACACTGATTTTTTTTTTATATGGCAACACTTTGATTTCCGGCGAATTTTTGAATTTGCGTTTAACGTTCACTAGATTTATTGTTTGTTCTATGCGAACTTATCCTTTGGTTTGATTTTTTGATAAAGATGGCGGTGTTTTTACAGATGTTACGAAGAGAACCCCGTACAATTTATTGCTATTCGTGTGGAAAACGTTATTTTTTTTAAATGATTTTCGGCTATGTAATTATCGTTTTTTCGCACCCATAAAATTATGTCCCGTCTTTCCGGTTTATAAAAAATGGTCCGATTTTTTGGATTGAAATTTTAAAAAAATCGCCAGGGTTTCAAAAATACTATTAAAAAAAAAAAAAAAGAATGTCTTAGAATATTTGCCTAAACCGGTTTTTTTTTTTAAATGTGATGCAAGTGGCCTATTGGGGTAGGTACCCATGAGGTGTGGGTGAAGGAAGTGGAATATGAGTTATTATATTCATAAAGACACGGAAAAAGCGCCAAAGGCGAATTTTTTTTAGTTCAGAGGGCAAACCTTTCGATTTTTATTTTTCGGAAAGTCAGTATCCCAACAATATATAGGCTGAAATAATGGAAATCTTTTAGAAACGAAAAACTTTTAAAACATATAGCTTAACCGGTTAGTAGCCGAGTGGAAAATGCGCCAGTTCCATGCGAGCTCAATTCTCTGCTGGCTAAGTTCTCCATCATTGCACGAACAACGTTTTCCGATTATATAATAATGTAATTTTTTTTTAAATTTGGGCACCTATCCGGGGTCCCTTCCGAAGTGGAGGCCCTATGAAATATTCCTTTCCTGTGTCTTCAATGTTCATCATTTTGGCGACTAGTGGGGGCAGCAGCTATGTGTTGAAATATTTGTCATAAAAACGTCCCTAGCCGGGGCCCCCTCGACTTTTGGGCCCTAGGCCTGGGCCTCTAGCGGAAGTCCGGCCTTGTCTGGGACGGGTAGAGAATTCATGATGTAGACTTAAAAGCATAAGCAAAACTATTAATTTTTCTTTCAAATTTCTTGGAAATTATTTCCGATCCATGCCAAGTTTTCGTGAGGTTTCCTTAATATTTTTTCGGAAAAAAGTATCAACATTAAAAATAACACAAAAATAGGTAATTCTATATCTACGAACAACTACCAACAAAATACAACAAGTACCTACGCTAAAAGCTGAAGTAATTGTAGCCGTCTTCAATACTTATATCGTTCTTCTCATTATTTTAATCAGCCACGTTGTTGGAGGCTTCTCAAAAGGATTTAGCAATTCATTGAATTTCGGCTTTTTTAGAGTAGAATCAGGAGCGCCCCCTCAAGGCTCCTAGTTCCTACTTGCCCTCTAGGTCTAGTACTGTGATGGGTAGGTACCGGATAGTACCGGGTAGGTACCGTAGGTACATCATCAAGCCTAACCCGGGGCCTGTTGCTACTAAAAACCGCCTCGCAGAATCCCTCGAACTGCGGGAGACAGTAATGCGTCTTAATTTAGCCCCAGCTAACGCCCTGCCCATTAATTAGTCTAATTAACTGTTAAACACGGCTTAACTGCGCAGGCTGTATTCCTTTCGGATTCTCTATTAAACGGTTCCCTCGAACAAACTTTCTAACCACGGAATTATAAATCTTAGAAGAATCGACCGAAAATTATTTAAACGAAACATTGCATATTTTTCGTCATAGCTGCTGTAGCACAACCTTGGAGATAAGTTATTCGGGTTGAGACCTACACTCCTACACCTACACACATGTACAAGTTATATATATAGGAATATAGGTGATAGATTTAATTTAACATTTATTTCTGGTTATTTTCTACTCGCACTGTTTCAATTTCAATGTGTAGCTTCTTTCGTAATTTGAATGTTTGATGTATGACTTGTTTGACGTGACCTGGCACAAGCACATCCAAAGTTTTATCGATAATATCGATAAATTAAGCATATTTAGTCGACATAAACTTTTTGTTCGTTCGCGATCGTGTCAATAGAATTCGTGCTTGGAAAGACTCCAGGTACTAATATCTACAGCCTGTATGTCGGAAGAATATCTACAGCTCATATGTTGGACAAATATCTATGAACTTCAGAGTGAGGACTAATATCTACAGAGCTAAGGTCGGACTAATATCTATGACGGTTCCAGTGGTGACTAATATCTATGGAACGTAGGTGGGACTAATATCTACAGAGGGCAGCTGAGCAAGAGGTTGTACGGAAAAGCATAAATTATTTCAATTACGTAATTACACACATACATATTTATATAAATTAAGTTTTTCAAACTGCATAGGCAATATTACTTTATTCTAATATGCTACACATAATTGCAAATCCAACCTCTGCCAGTGCTGTAGATATTCCTCCTCACTTTGGTTCTCATGGATATTAGTCAGCAGTTTGAGCTGTAGATATTCGTCCTCACTTTGGTTCTCATAGATATTAGTCCGATTTGTTCAGTTTTTGGAATTTCTATAGATAATAGTGACGCCTCCCTTGGGAACGATGAACGGAGGAACCTTTAAAACAAATAAAACTTTCATCGATGTGCTTGTGCGGGGGGGCATGTTCTGATGTGTCCTGTTTTGAGGTGATCTGCTGTGAGGTGACTTCAAGGTCGACTAGAGTCGAAGTAAACTTCATTGTATTTAATTAAGTCTAATCCGTGTGTTCATTTAATATGCTTGCGATAAAGCAACACACAAATCAGTAGTAACAACGAGTATCAACAACAATCGCCGCCATTTGCAAACTGTCCTGTACCTACTGTGATTGTGTTTGACTTGACATGACGTATTATTGTTTTGGTTGCAGGGGCTACGCGAGGAGCTGTCCCGCCTGAGCGTGCGCGCGCGGGAGCTGGAGGCGCAGAACCGGAGCCTGGGGGCGCTGCTGCTGCGCCAGCTGCGTCCCCGGGCCGCCCCCTCCCCCGTTTCACCCGACCCGGGTAACCATTACACTTCTTGTTATTCATTCATTCCTTCATTCATGCATTCCTTCCTTCATTCATGCATTCATTCATTCATTCGTTCAGTCATCTATTAGTTAATTCATTCATTCAGTCATGCATTCATTCCTTCACTCATGCGTTCATTCATTCATTCGTTCGGTCATTTATTAATTAATTAATTCGTTCATTCTATCATTAATTCATTCATCAATTCATTCATTCATCAATTCATTCATTCATTTATTAATTCATTCATCAAATCAGTCATTTATTAATTAATTCATTCATTCATTCATGCATTCATTCAAGCGTTCATTAATTGTGTAATTTATTAATTAACGGATTCATTCGTTCATGCATTCATTCATTCATTAATTCATTCCGTCATTAATTAATTAATTCGTTCATGCATTCGTTCATTCCTTTAGTCATTTACTAATACGTTCATCAATTCATACATTAATTCATGCATTCATTCATTCAACTTCATCAATTCATACATTAATTCATGCATTCATTCATTCATTCAACTGTAGTTTTCCATCCTAAACTTCCGTCTCCTGGATGCTCCGTCCCTTGTCCTTCGAGTCTTCGGAATTTCCCGAATCTTACATAACTGTCATCCTTTCTCATCCTTTCTTTATCATACTTTCTCTTTTCATCTGTAGTCCAAAGTTGTCTCTGTGTTTCTATTAAATGAATAGGTCATAAGTATTTTCTTTCTTTGTTTTTGGGGTGTTATGCCATGTTGCGCTACCTCCTTCTTTAGCCAACGTTTCAGACAGCGTTGCAGTGTCCATCATCAGGGCATATCCGGCAGATGTCGGATGAATGTATTAGTAAATGACTAAATGAATGAATGAATGCATGAAGGAATTCATTAATTAATGACTGAATTAATGAATGAACGAATGAATGCGTTCATTAATAAATTACGAATTAATGAATGCTTGAATGAATGCATGAATGAATTAATGAATTAATTAATAAATGACTGAATTAATGAATGAATGAATTGATGAATGAATTAATAAATTAATTAATGAATGAATTGATGAACAATTGAATGAATTGATGAATGAATTAATTAATTAATTAATTATTTAATAAATTACTAAATTAATGAATTAATGAATTGATGAATGAATTAATAAATTAATTAAATAATTAATTGATGAACAATTGAATGAATTGATGAATGAATGAATTGATGAATTAATTAATAAATGAATTAATCAATGAATTAATGAATTAATGATAGAATGAATGAATGGCATAACACCCCAAAAACAAATAACGAAAATACTATTGGCCGTGAAAATCTAAAAACGTATCTTAAATGTGCACTAATAACACTAAAATACGAGCCTAAGATAATTAATCACCTATGAAATAAAAACAGGGCTATGCGTTTTTTTTTTGGAACAGGTCATCTTGAAAAGAAGGTGTTCTCCTGAAGAAACATAACCGGTCGTCTCTCAATTCATGAACACAATTTTTTTCTTCTTCTTTTAGAAAATAAAAACTGGTTTTTTAGAAAAGACAAATATATCGATAATTTCTAACTTGGACAACTCATATTTTTAAGAAATTGGTTGAAATATGTACTAAAGATCAAAAAAGTCTCAAATGTGCACTAATAACCATAAAGGCTCTATTATGCATAGGGTATGCTAATGCATATAATCTGATTACTAATCAAAATAATCACATTTATGTGTTTTTTTAAACAATTTCCTTTTATTTATTTCAGCTCTAGACCTTCAAATTGGAAGCAACTGCTGCAACTCTGCCGCTATATCCAATCTTTCGTCCACCGAATTTGCGCCATCTCCTGCTGAAAACGCTCTATCGAACAAAGTGAATTACCAAACTGGACTCTCCTCAAGAGACAGGCTTATTCAAAGGAATAACAGACTCTATAAAAGCAACGACGACATAAATGCTACCGTGGACAATGCTGGAAAACAGTACAATGACAACAAACGTTTTTCAGCAGGTAACATTATTATTCCATCTTGTGGTAATAGATTGTGTAGTGCTAACTCTATAATCAGCTTCAAAGACGAGCCGATAGGGGACCTAATGAGTCTGTGCGTGACACACAACTCGTACCAGCTGTCGGCGGAGGACAAGCGGCGACACCAGATCCTGTCAGAGCTGTGGACAGAGCTGAAGGGCATGGAGGTGAGCCCGGCCAGCCTGCTGCAGGCCCTGCGTGCCGTGGACCCCTCGCTGTGGGCGCCCCCCGAGCGCCCCCTCACCCTCAACCTCAAAGTGCCCCAACCCACCATGCTCTCCCACTGCTTACATCGCTTATCACAGACTCTGCCTGGTAAATATACTTCCTAACAAACAACAAACCCTCCCTGGCTTTCTGTTGGGCATTTAGTTCCTTGTATCGCTAAATTGTTATTTGTAGATCACTCAATAATTGTGACATCGCTGAAAAAGTTGTCCTGTCTGAATAGTTCATTATTGATGCATAATAATATTATATATCTATATATATATACGTTATATATATATTTATGTACTTTATATCATTTTCCTGGAAGGTGATTTCAATAATTTGTGTTTTACCTTACTTTATCTGTAGTTTGTAGCATCCGTTACATAAAATATTGTAGATTGTAAACCTGTGCGTATTAGTAACTTTGCTCTGTAACATCAGTTGAGTGATGGTGATATATTGGTTTAACCTTACTTTCAGATCACCTGCCGCAACAATCCACAGAAGACGAAGTGACGGTAGAGTCACCAGAAAGTGGTAACAGAGATGAAGGCTACTCCACCATGTCAAGTGATGTGCAAGCGGACCCGTGTCGACAGGGAGAACCCAATCGGGAACTTGAAGATCTGAAGGAAGCGTCGGATGAAGCTGAGAATCAAGTCTTATTAAATATAAATAACGCTATAATAGTGGATGACAAAATCGACCAAGAAATATTGTATATCCCGATTAACTTTGCAGTGAGTTTTAATCCGAGAAATAGCTTTCCACCTACAAAAAACATCAATCCCTTTCAACATATCATGCGCAGCTTCTCAGACTCAAACCTTTGCCTGAAACTTACCACTAGTGCGACGCAATGCGGAGAGAACTATTACACCTTCTCGAGTCCAAGTTCACCGAGCATGATTCTGTTAGATGTTATGCCAATAATACAGAGGGAAAAGAAAAATCACCCTCTTAGAAGAACAAGAGGAACTGCTAGTCTCGTCTCCCCGATTCCCATAGCTGGTGATAATGTGGACTGTGTCACTGTCCCGCCCAGCCGCAACTCCTGGGTGAGTAACATTGATGAACAAGTGGACGGCTGCCAGTACGATGCGGAGTATGTCCAGCATTGGCTGCAGTTAGATGACACAAGATCTGCCCTTCAGCAACAACACAGGGATCTGCTAGATTTAGAATATGATCAAGCAGAAATGGAAGATTGGAGTCTGAACCTTTCCTGCGAAGACCTTCAAGATAACCATTGGAAAAGAAACTCCACCCAAAGTGATGCTATGACTCCGGGTCAGATATCATTATCTACCTTACCGAGTATCCAAGAAAACAATACCCTAGAACTAGAAGAAGACGTAAGCGAATGCTTATGGAATAATTCAAGTTATATGTTGGATACTTCCAGTGATAAATTTGCACCATTGTCGCTTGAAAATGATTCGGAAAGTCATAAAATGGACGAAAATCATTGGCCTTATCCACCTATGGAAAATTCAGGTCTGCCATCACCGGGAGGAAGCTGGTCTAGTATAGAGAACTCGGAAGACTGCTGTATTAATAATGAATGCTTATATAATAATGACAATCTAGTTGATAATGAGGCATCCAAGAGATCGAGTGCTGCCTTGAGTGGATATAGCGATGATCAAGAATCCTCCGCGGTCGGAACAGATTTTACAAGAGATTTTTACAGGCTTGTTAAGTTTGAAAGTACAAAAAGTTTAGCTTCTAATTCTTCAAGGGGTCTCGGCACTGGGGTGCAAGAACTCTCCGGCCAAATACTTAAATTACCCGAAATACAATTCACAGTCAAACAAGAAAGAGAGCAAGCTTTGCAAAATGTCTTGAATTTTATAGCGGAACAACAGAAATATTGCCACAATAGAGAAGAACTAGATTCCTTGCCTTCTCGGCCAATATCAGAAATACGCGAATTGCCTCCTCCCTACATCGACTGCCAAGATTTCAACGCAGACGAGAGCTTGAAGCACCTTAATGAAATCAAATACACTCAAGGAAGTTGTCGTGACTCTCTGGCCAGTGAAATAATTTACTCTGAAAACGAGTCCTGTGATATAATTTTAAGTAATGATTTTAATTCAATGTATAGTGATATGTCTCCCGATTTAACTAAAGTACCAAGAATAATTGATAACCAAAGTGAAGAATTCTTTTCCGATTCGGAAGGTTTCATTAGAGATTTTCAAGATACTGAAAATGAGATAGACGAACAACATTTGCTAAAAGTTCACCAGAAGAATGAAATAAATAAGAACATCGATGTCAGCATTACAACCAACACAACTCCTGCATCTGAAGTAGTTATTCCGCAAGTGACATCAAATACAACTATTTCTAAGAATAAAATCCCTCCGGCAAATGTTCCTGCAGATCCTTCTACAATAGTTATTTCAGAAAAATGTGCCACAGCACACAGTTCACAAGATTGTTTGACTGAATCCGTTTCTTGTGACAAAATTTCACCCTCACCCTTAAATGACTTTATTTTAAATCCAAATGAATCGGAATGTTCTTTACTTGAAGAAGTGTTGAATGCTTGTAAGAGAGGAACTGGCTTAGTAACAGTTTTAGAGGAAGAAGAGGCCGGCATGGAGAACTCTCTCACACAAACAAGTGACTCAATGACCACAAGTGTATCAACATCGGACACCGTAGCCACAGAAATTTGCCAAAAGAAGAAAATGATTTCAGATAAGAGTAAAATTCCAGTATCCGCCAGCTCAGCGGTTAGAAGACAATCCCAAATACCCGTCAAATCTAAATCTAAACTTCCATCTCTTGATTCGTCCAAGGCAACAACTGACACAAATGGGGAATGCTCTTTTAAGGATTGCAAAATATCTCCCGGAAGCATCATTGTGAGTCAAGGTCCTTCCCACTCCAGAATTGTCAGCTTTCATGAAGCAGCAACGTCTAAAGATGTTATTGATGAATTGAACCGGTCAGTACCTAAATTTTATTATATTATATCTTAAAAATTGTCCAAATACTTATTTAATAAGTTATGATATCCAAAATAATGTTGCAACATTATGTACTTAAAAATCACTCTTATAATATAATAATGATTGGTTTTTCTCTTCAGAATGATCCGCAAAGGAGAGGATGGCCTAGGAAGTAGTGATAATGAAGCCCCATCAGGACAAACAAGTAATTTGGATAAGGCTTTATGGTGCCCCACTGGCTGGGTTCATGTTGAGAGGGAAATAGACTTCAGTGACCCTAAAGTAAGACTCCATTTTCTGCACATTCTCTCTCTATTTGTGACTGTCAATCAACAATTAGGTGCTGGAAAATAAAGCTTTTTTACGGTTCTATTTTTACGCAATGGGAATGTGTGGCGAGCTACTTGCTGATATAGGCCAAGATCACATATATATTGAGGTTATTATTTTTTTTTTTATATGAATACCTCACAAAAGTCCCAGCTGCTCCCGTCTGGAGCCAGTTAGACTGAGGCATCCTTAATTGGGGTATGTTGTGGGGTATGCTGAAGGTAGTGGGGAGGGGAAGGAGATGGTGAAGAGAAGGGGGGGGAAGTACATTGCTATTCAGATCTAGTCACCAAACAAGCCTAAAGCCATTTTAAGCAACATTTCAATTCTGAATGGTGATCTTCCACCAGGGCAATAATACTTAAGAATATCTTCCACTCTGGAAAGTGCCGCAAATATACTATGTATTATTTTTAAATTAATTAATTACTTATGAAATAACATACCGGATTTAATAATTTGGATAATTTTCACCGGTCAGTGGTTGAGTGCGCATCACGTTTGGGTCCCATCCAGGCGTTCCGTGTTTGATTCCTCGGCTGGCTAAGTCCCCAAACATGACTCAAACAACATTTTCGGCTTACTGTGGTGGTAGTAGGAGATTTGCAAATATTGTTGGATTATTCGTAACCTGGGAATGTTTGTCTTACTTTAAAAAAAAACAAATCAATCAAATAAAATTTATTTATCCATGCCGGGATTCGATCCCGCGACCTTTGGATTACGATTCAAGAGCCTTACCCCTCGACCACGCCGGCTGTCATAATTATATCTCATCCGTGGCGGTTCTTCACAAGGGGACAATGGGGACAGTCCCCACCAGTTACACTCAAAGCCTACTAAAGGAAACAACAGTCGATGCTTTGTCTTCGCCAAAATGAATGAATTCTTTAAACATAAAAGTAATTAATATTTGCAGAAATAAAATACAAACAATTATTCCGGATGATTTTAATAAGACCCTACGCGCATACAACGAATAATGTACGTCGCAAAAAACAGCGGGTCTATTTCTCAGTGCGCAGAATCTAATGCGCACTTGGGGGACGATCCGAACTATCCCCATACTTGGGTTGTTTTGCGATCGTATGCAACTGTGCATGCGCAGTAATGGGAATTCAAGTACCTGCGGGGACAATCCTTTGGATCCCCATAGAACCATTTGTTTGCGAAGTTACGGGCGGGAATCGCTCGCGTTCAAATTAGTTTGATAATAATCTTGCAAAGTAAAGCTTTATTTTTATTATATTATATTGTAAGTTGGCATATATCTATACTCATCTTATTTTATTTTTGTGTTAAATATATCCGACTAGCATGATTACATCAAAAAAATTTTTTTGAGAAATTTTATATTATATTCTACGGGTGGTGAGATTACGGTACAGTACGTAAAAAACGTCGATCCCCACACTTAAGAAGTGCTCGAGCCGCCACTGTATTATAATTATGACGACGGTTATATCTCATTCACAAAAATAAAGCATTAATTACCAAATGAAATATGGCACAGATTGTTTTTTAAAACATTTTAAACAAACTGGTGCACATTATAAATATATAACAATATTATTTATTTTACTTGTGTAATTTTTTCTTCTGTTTTTTCATAACCACAGTAATTTAACCAAAATAAATTAACCACAATAATTTAACCACAATAATTTGACCACAATAATTTCACCACAATAATTTATTGTGGTTCTAAATTTGAAACATATAAACAAGTTCCTTTAAATAAAAGAATTTTGCTTGAGGAAACGAAAATATTTATGCCTGTCCAATAAAACGACCACAATTCCAAATAATTTATATAATGTATTATTTGGAAGCGCTTGAAAATGATTGACTCTATCAGACCTCGCCATTCATCCGGGAAATACCCATGCCCACATAAAACTTCAATTGCATTTTAAGTGTACCGATTTGCATTTGTCAGACAATAAGTCTGCAACAATCAATAATTGTAACTTATTGTTTAGATAATAAGTTTCAATTATTGATTGTGAATCGCTTAATCTTATCTGTATCTTTGATATCCTAATTGAATTACTCATTATATTGTTAATGGATAATCACCTGATGTTTGTATTTGTTTGTATTGATTAAAACAGGCTCGAGCCAACTTGCTAGATGTAATGTTAGCATCCAGTGACAGTTCTCCCTCCCCCACATCCTCCCACGCCGGATCCTTCAGCAGTGATTCTGGTGATGAGAGAGCAGACTACTCCAGATTGCACCGTCTTCACAGATATAGGAGGCAAAAGAAAGGTATAAAACCATTCCTTCATGAATATAAAACTTTTACATTGTGAAAATAATCAGGAGGCATTTCACCATCCTTTCGAGCTCTCGATACGCTGTCAAAATAAACTATTCAAATAAATACTCACAAGAGGTAGAAAATTCGGCTAACTTATCCTATATACAGCCACTATTCATAGGTTTGAATCTTGAATTATAATCTCGGACTTTATAAATAAATAAATTTTAAATCCAAAATAAATAAGTACATAGTGCTTTTGACAGCTATGAAG
Organism: Limnephilus lunatus; assembly: GCA_917563855.2. Taxonomy (NCBI): domain Eukaryota; kingdom Metazoa; phylum Arthropoda; class Insecta; order Trichoptera; family Limnephilidae; genus Limnephilus; species Limnephilus lunatus. Next base: position 66,299,186 of record OU830598.1, on the reverse strand, counting down.
AGGACGGTGGAATACCCCCTTAGTCAATTAAAATTTCCCAGAAATTTAATTATTAAGTTTCTGTTTATTTTCTGGATTGCTCTGTTTTCTTTTTGTTAAACTCGTCTATGACAAAGATGTATACTGCTGTGTCCATCTAACATCAATAGTAATCAACCGAAAGAAAACAATGTCAGTCAGTGGTCAAGAGACAAACCAAACAAAACAAATATTTAATCATTGAAGACAATTTTTAAGCTAAAAGATTCAGTTTCTTTTTTTCTGTTTCAAATTTTAGTTTGAGAGTGGTTTAAATGTTGTCTGCAATTATTAAATATTACAATTTGAGGTTTTACTCATAAAAATTCTTCTAAAAATAAAATAATATCAAATATTATTAATTTTTTAGTTCACTACTTGCATAACAAGTGCCCCTTTTTGGTTATTTTGCTTTTAACTTAACAGCTTTTGTGTTTAACATAAAATAATGGATGATTATATTGCTCATGTGATCATTTCATTAGATAAGCCTCCCAATTATTCTGTTTAAACTGTTCAAATCCGTCTATCTCTTTCTTTTTGTATTCATTGTGAACTAAATTATTATGATAACACCATTGTGGTTTTACACCTGCTTATGCTTTTCACTCACAACTTCAAAATATTCACCCTCCACACAGCATCCCCAAAGATGACATAGGCCCTGAGGAAAATTTCCATCAGGATCACCTATGTAGACTTTATAAAAAATAAATCAATTCGAGACCATTTGAAAATATTCATTGTGAAATTTGGAACCATTTTTTGTGTAATAAATGTACCTCTCCTTTTCCCTGGGATGATTGTTTTATCTTTCAAAACAAAAGCAAAATGAATATCTCCCATTGTATATGTTAAATTAAACAAAAAATATGAAATTTTAATCATTTTATTAAAAAGTAGTGTCTTTTCAGTACATTAGCATTTTCATGATAAGCATAAATTATTGTTCCTTTGTGTGATAAGTGGTAAGGATTATGAACAGTGATTGGAATGCAGACACTGTTTGTGAAAGTTTCGTTGAACCTGACATTGTGTTGATGTTGTGTCACACAGACTCCACCAGCGGCCCTACTGGCACCTGAAGTCTCCGCTCCGAGGAAACTGCCATGCCTTTTCACCATTAAAGTGTCTGTCGCGCTTTGTGTCACTCGAAGGTTGCATGTCATGTAAATGTATCAAATCATCTCATAAATCTCTGCTTCACGTCACCGCTACTTGTTTGTGTCGCATATGCATGTCATTGGAAGTAGCACTTGAGGCTTGAGGCACACAGCGAGATGGTTAACTGATTGAGCAAATACGTTTCATAGCTGCGGCTCTGAAGGAACGGGGACTGGCCGTGCTGCGGTTCTCTTGCTTCCACAGGCCCTCCATCATCGGCAGGAACGATTTCTTTGTAAGATACGGTAAAGAAGAGAGGGAAGCCGTAGCCTGCTTTGACTTCCTGGAGGATATTTCATCCACTGTTAATTTGTTATCCTCCATTGAAGAATTAAATACCAGCCTTTTGGAAAATCAGATATCTCAGGATTCCGGAAAGGCCTCTCAAAGGTCAATAGACTCAGCTCCCAAGAACGCTCCCGACAGTGACAACAGCAGTCGGGAAACGTTCAGCGATTCTTGCGCAGTTAGTTTTTCTGGCTCCGAAATCAGTCTCGAGGAACATAACACTCCTTGAGGACAAAACTTTCTCTTTGATTTCAATTTCTTTATTTCACCGATATAATGAAAATGATAAGTAACAATTCTCAGGTGACCAAATATGCAATGTATATTACCAACACATTATTATGTTATTTTTCAATTTAGTATACGAAAATAATTTTTTACAAATAGAGTAAACCAAAAACTAAATGGCTTCCATAGTACAGGATACAAAAAAATCAATCTGGAAATTGAGCTTAGGATAAAGACTGTAAAATCAAATGATTTATAAATTACAAATTGAATGTTATATTGTTTACTGATTGACGGTGAAGAAGCCCTTGTTGGTGGCAAGTGTGGTGGCCTTCTATAGTGCGGAGAGCCCTTGCTGAGTGGGCTAGAGCTATTGCACCAGCCAACTGCTTCATAGGATCCTGTTATGTATTTACCATACTCACCTTTGTAGGCGAAAAGTTGCCAATTTGTGATATTTATCTAATATTATTTCCATTGAGAATGAAGAAGACATTTTTTTTCATTTTGTTTAAACATAGTTATTTATTAGATGAAAAATATGTAAAATGCAATAATGTTAGTAGTTCTTGAACCACAAATAATGGAAGTAAGATATTCGCCCTTATCTTGTCACGAAGCGTGTGTCGCAGTGTATATTTACAGAGATTATAATGTACATAATATTTAGAGATCACACCAAAATTTTATATTTATAATATGACTCGGTTTAGGTTAACTTTATGAAATATTTTTAGACTATCCTTGTAAATTATATTTGTTCTGTGGGATGACGAAATTAGAATTTCCGTTTAAGATTACTTAACTATTACTATGTGCTACTTATTAAAAAATTTGTATGACAATATAAAATAATATATTGGAGATAACGAATCACTTAGCACCATGGCTCTCTGCTTCTCTTCTTGATTAAGCATATCTGAAAAAATATAATAACATTATAAATGGGCTGTTTTATTTAACTGATATATTATAGAAAGCCATGTTTATTATTTAGAAAATAGTTGCTCATGCTTTTAAAATGTTGATTTGGAGCTAGATTACGTATACTATTCTGAAAAATCTCTCAGATTGTTTTACCAACAGCTTTGTGGTGCATTATATTTCTTTAACAAATCAAATTAATTCATATTAAATAATCACACCACATATTTTCTGTGATTTTTAAATTATTACTTTTGTTAGAATTTTCTATTTTCTTCTTTGCAAGTATGTAAAACTGTTACATTTATTTTTGTTCAATTTTATTCAAGCAATCTCAGCTGTATTGGCAGCAAAATTATTTATTTATTCAAATCAAATAATAACTAATATTTATTTTAACAAATATGTTTCTTTAATATTGAATGAATTATAGATTCGAACTATAAAAACCTCATACTCCTAAAATGTACTTGATTTGTAATAATAATAATAATTGTGGTATAGTCATGTATTTTTGTATAGGGCTAAAAATATACTTATCAAACCTATATAGGTACTTTATAGTACAAAATATGTAGAAAGTTCTCTACTCTCTTTCTCATTATTAATAGTAATTATTATGCCTAATATTAACAATAATTATTCCATAATGTATGAAAATAAAAAGTATTCTGTTCCTGAAATGTTGTTTTTAATTTCATGCATTGAAAATCCATCGAAACCCTTCGCAATCGTGATGATTCGCAAATGTGTATTGAAAATAACTGTGACTATATGTAATAAATATTTCTAAGTAGGTATTATCTTTTTAGCAGCAACTATTATTGACTACATGAAGAGGAAAATTTTGGTGAGGGGAGCACTTTCCGTTGTGTTTAGCCAAGTACCTACCATACTTTTTTAAAATTTATTTATCTATAAAAGTATATATTTACATTGGGTTTTTTATGCCTGTTTCACTAGAATATACCTTGCGTCGGAGACAACTGCAAATTAAAACAGATTCTAACATAACCTAACTTAATCTGCCACAATCTAAGACTTATTGCACGACCAATCTGTTCATAACCCGATTCTTACACTAATCAGTGAGTGTTGTAATTCAGCCAATAGTGTGGGTAACCATATGATAATAATGTGTGTATTAAATGTTGTGACAATGAAAAATGATTTAGAAATATTATATTCAGTCACCACTTACCACAAAATGACACGGTGAAACAAATAATTAAAAGAAACCACAAGCTAATTATTCTTCACACTGGCGGCTGTCATTCATAACTCATCAAATCATATAAGTTGTACCCGTCACCTTTTTTTTTAAATATGCATAATGAATGTTATGTTCTGAGAGTGATGAAGCAATGAATATCCATAAACCAAAACCATGTTAATGCAGATGAAATAAACATCAGTTATATTATACAATAATATTGTTATAAACACATGAATAAATAATGGCAAATATTAACATTTTGAAACAGCTATGCAAACAATGTCTTTCAAATGTGTAGGTAGGTACTTAATCCCATTTTTATGGCTATGCCTTTATTTCTCTGGCAACACTGACTAAAGATAAATCAAAACCAGCCAATGGGGAGTATGTAAATAATAATCATTAATTCAGGCTCCTTTAGCCACTATCTTATCTCTAATCTGCGGTGTGTCTTCCACCAGAGTAAATTTGATAATGTTTTCAGTATGCAGCCGGCAAGTTGCAAGAGATAATGTCCCATAAAATGTGTTTGTATGAAAATATATCTAGTTTAAGAATAAACCAGTAGCCACCTACTGCTTTAATATTTCAATGATGAATCCACAGTGCATAATTTGTTATTACTACTGTGCAACTCGTTGATCATTTTAAGACTTCATTATAATACTCATACCAGTTTTTTTGCTTCACATCTATTTGAGGACATTGTAGTAAAGAGTTGTTTCAGACAAATTGCCAGAAAATGTCTCTGGTTGCGAGGGTTGTTGAGGGAAGAGGAAACAGAAGTTATGTAGGAAAGGTATTTGTGTCTAGTCAATAAAGCCTATTCTGGATTTAGGATTTAGTCGTCATGGCAAATAATGTACAAGGTGTCTAATAAACGTCAAAAGGGAGAAGTTATCTACTTCAATTAAATACAAAATCTAATTTTGTTCAGTTTATTGAAAGTGCTAAGTATACAATTTGTTACATTTCTTTTTAAATACACAAAAATACATTTTTTAATATTTAGTAAGCAAAGGCACGTAAACCTAGTTCAATATTATACAAATAACTTCATAAAATACAATATTCATTTCAAGAAATATAATATTTTAAAATGAAATTGTTGTAAATAGAAAATGCAAAAGCCATGTGAGACACACATCCAAAAATATGTAGGTAATATATATTTTTACTTATGTATCTGATTTTAATCATTATATTATATTTGTGAAATATTTTTTGCAATGGAGAAACAAAAGGAAATTATATATATTTTTAAATATCGAAAATTCATCAAATGGATGAGGAAATATAAATTTATAAAAATCTCACTTTAACGAACTGCCGAATGAAAGACAAACTTAACAATTTTAAGAATAATCTAAGGACGAATATTCAATTTGTTGGCGTATTAGTATTGTTAGTTTTATTTTCAGATTATAAATTTTCACAAAACAACACCTTACATATATATAAATAGTATGTAGTAAAAAAATAATGTAAACACTTAGTGAATATGATTTGCAAGTGTTAAGATGAAAAATGTTTATATTTATAATATGAATTCAGATTATAGACATCGATGAAATTAGTAGCATAATCAAGCTCTTTATTAACACAGACATACAAGTCACCTCAGAGGATATTAAAGTAACAATCCTAGAAGTTATCTCAAAAATTCAAATCGTACAAACAGCGAAAGACTCCAACATAAATCATAATTATTCTTCTTCAAACTTCGTCTTATATGTAATGACATCGACACACACAAAAATAAAAAGCATTATTTTTGATACAAACATTCCAAATTAGTCGCCACATGGGGGTTTCTAGTTGATTAACAGCTGCACTCACATCAGGCATTTCTTTATAATACCTACAGATGGCTGGATTCAAAGAAATGCTTTAAAGAAAGAACTATCTAAAATAAAAGTATGGATCCCTTGTGAAAGTGCTCTGGAATTGGAATAAAGGGTAAGAAGTGATAAACAGGTGTGCATGTGAAAATAACTCTGATTACTCTGATTAAGCTATGGACTTAAATGCTGAACCAGGTACCAAATAAATAAATACGTAATAACAAAATTGTGCATGTGACACCCTATCACCGAAAAACTCCACCCCAAAGATACCTATGTCAAATTTAGTAAAAAATAGTTTAAACTTTAAATTCCAAACTGAACGTAAAAAATAACAATAGACCTCTGATACATTCAACATATTGTTAGTAGAAACATAAACTAACCTCCTGTAGGCTTTTTACAAATGAGGTGTCTATGAATAAGTGAAAAAAATAATCTTATTATAAATGTCCTTTGAAATATTTAGTAGTTTGACCTTCTATCTGCATTCCTTATGTGGTTTGCAAGGCAGAGAGCGAAGATGGCGCCAATTACCTGGAAACAAACAATAATATTAAATATCATTGCAATTATACGGAAAACAGTGAGAATTATTCATAGATATTTATGAGGCTTGTTAAAACAAAGACGGCAATCATAACCATTGGTGTAAAATAAGTTAGATATAACGATGGATAGAGAAACAAAAATACTATCAGTAGCTGCAAAGATTTCGGAACATAAATGACAGTATCCCTTTCATTTTTGAAACAAAGTAATTAGTTCTGCAACAAAAATTGCAAAAAATTAGAGTTGGAAGTTCAGATCAAAAATGGCTGTATTTTTTTTTGGCCAATCAGAAAGCCAGAAATATAATATTCAACATGGCCACGCCATACAAAATGTGAACCTAAAAAAAATGGTATTTTCAGTTCCTAGCAAAACCGAAAAAACCACCTGTGCAATAAAACCGGCAATCGAAAATAACTCGATAATTTGCCAATTAATCGCAATAAAATGTACGCAGAGTGTAACACTCATGAAAACATTTACATATTAACAAAAACTGTGATTTATAGAAGGATTGGGAAAATATAATTTTAAAAAAACATTTATTTCATATTACTCGAAAAGGAAAGCAGTGGAGAACGCCGCCTTTGTTTCAACACGCCTCATGGTATGTATGTCAAACAAGTGGAAAGATTTGATTTAGAAGACCAAGCATTATGACGTATTTTATAAGGAAATATAAGATAAGCATTAATACACATATATTTTATATTAATTATATCAATGTATATTATAAACAAGATAATGTGCATAGTTGGAAAGTTCTGTAGCAAATATTTACTTGACCTAATGGCGAAGGCACAATTTTAATTTAGTAGCAATTGCAATATCTTTTGTCAACAATATTACTCAATAAAAATTTACACAGATATAGTAGATAAAATATTAGAAAACATTGGAATAGTTAAGAGTCAGTTGCAATAATTGTAAAAAAGGAAACATTAGACCTGGTCGTGGAATCGAATAAAGCCATGGTTTAGCTGAATATATATTTAGCAAAAACTTTATATTTTTATCCCCTGTTGTCACATATTTATAACTTATGGACATTTTTTACAGTTTGGAATTTTTAACTAATGTTCCAAATTTTGAGTGGCAGACAGAGCTAAAAAAAATAGTACATAGTTTTGGTCAAACCATAGCTTCAGCTGTATCCCCAGCCTAAACCTTTCAATTTATCAATTTCAACATCTCTTCCTGCAAAGTAGCTAAGTCAATGACGTTATGTATTTGTCGCAGGCAAATCGTAATATCAGACCGATCATGATGCGCCTGAGGCAAATCACGATCTGCCGCCAGGCACTTCACGAAGTAGCTAGGAGCATCAAGATTTGCCTTATTTTACGATCGGCCGCCGACATAAATATATAGACGAGTGGTAAATCTCCAAGCTAAAAACAAGGCAATTGCATTGTACTCGATTTCATAGTTTTAGTACTAAACTGCCATGTGTCGAGTAAGGTTGTGTCCTATAGTAAGCAAATTGCATTAAAAAAGCGCCAAAATGCCCTTATATGTGATGAGAACATGTTTCCATTACATGACAAACACTAGTAAAAGCAAAGAAATAAATTATTCCTTATATAAATACACGCAAATTATTTATTATTATAAAAAATACAATTATTTCTATTGTTTCCTGAAGATTTTTAGTGTCATTAGAGAAAGTGAGATAGCGAACGTAGCAACAATTAAGCCTGGCCGCACACGTCAGGTTTTTCCATCCGATTGTCTGATCCGATTCGAAACCTGGCAGGCGCGGAAGGGCGTGGCCTATTTTTATTCCACGCTGGCCGCCCAATCCTGTACTTGTGCGTGTAACAATAATACTTGTCGGATCAGACAATCGGAAAGCAAAACCTGACGTGTGCGGCCAGGCTACGTATAAGAGGGACAACCTACGATAGTAGGTCGTCTCATAAAGTATTCCGTATTCATTTTAGTGTAAGCGTATCTTGGCATCTCAGTCACGCCCGTGATGCAGAGTGTAGAATTCGGTGCAAATAAAACTCCGCCCGGTCCTACATCTATGACGTTCATACGCACACATTCTTTGAAGGTCTATCTTTATCTTACATGAATAACTTTTAATTTAAGAAGTTACTGAAAATGTAAGATGCCTTAATTGCCTTGATCTAATTGTTTCTCGGCCCAATTCTATCTTGAGTTTGTGAGACAATGGTAAGTCTATATATTATATAAACGTCATTGAGCAAGTATGGTTAACAAGGTGATGGATTGCCTTTAAGAATATCTTTGTTGATATGCTGATCCCTGACAATGAAAGTTGGCATGTTAAGAGTAAAGCATGTGTACTCACTTCAGCGACAGCCACTCCGATAGCAACTCCACCAATGGTCTTTCCGGCAGTCTTGGTAAAGGTGGTCAGGGCACCAATACATCCCGACTTGTAGGCAGAGATGGCCTGGCAAGATCCCAGCACGTTGCGGACCACGTCTCCCTCACCGGAGCAGCAGGAGTTGGGCACTCCATTCAGGGGATAGTCGAAGGGGCCTTGCAGACCACAGCAGTGGAGCTAGCCATTTCAAAATTAACATTTGATTTATATTGATGATCATAATGCAGAAAAATTAACATATGTATAGAAATAATCAAAAAAGTGGAACAGAAGAATCTTTCCATTAAATATGTAAGTATATGTACATGTAAAAATGAAGCAGCCATTACACCTGCACTAGTGTTGACATAATAATATACTCAAAATACTAAAGACATCAAAATTGGTAGACCTGCCCTAGCATGATATCTGGGTATCATTTTGAAAAGCTGGAGGCAAATAATATTTGGCTGATTTATAATTCACTGTTTTCGTGAAAATCACCCCTGAAGCCTGCGCTGAAACCACGTGACCATATTTTTGGCACCTTATTATAGCACATTTGTTTTGGTTCGAGAATGCTTTGAATAAACTATGACCTCTTTCTATGTTACGATATCATTGTACAGTCATACATTGACCACTGAAGACCGCACAGGTGCAGGTAAGTTTGCAGCGCAGTCCATTGTGGGACTTATTTGTGCAGGATCTGAATGTTCTTTTTATACAAATCGCCTAGCGTAGCGATGCTAAAATTGAGTGAGGTGGGTAAATTATAACACGTTGGTAAAAGTGTCTAACTAAATGTACATAACAAAATATAAAATTTTGGAAACAAGCCCAAACTTTTGTGTACCTGCTTCGAGATTGGTGTTATTACAATATGAGCTGCCTGTCCCTGTCGGATTAATTTATTGATAAATTAAAAAAAGGGAGACGGTCACACTGCCACCAACGCTCCGCGCAATTTGTTTGTTTCCCTTTCCCTGATTGGCTTGTCTATTAACTTAATGCAAAATACCAAAGAATCTAAGAACACACTTTCTAAACATAATACAAAACTTAAAGGTTTGCTACATGGTCTTTCTAATAAACACATATTAAAATTTACACAACTGATAAACAACCATTTATGTTATGTAAATGGTTATCAGTTGTGTAAAATTTAAAACACATTTATTAATAAGGCTGTAAGAGTTTTGTGCAAAATAAATTCTATTTAATGAAAATTATGAGTTGTTTTATAAAAAAATACCTGTGATTGTAAAGAGTTGAAAGCTTCGATTGCTGGTTCACTTCCACTCTTGACCTCCTCGAATGCTCCCCTGAGGGATTCGCTAATGGCCTTCTCCAGGTCACCAATGTACACGAACACGAGGATGGCAATCACCACTTGGACGATGATGATGATGAGCAGGAACACAGCATACTGAAAATATAGAGAAATACAATATAAATCAACAGTTTTAGGAACCAACAATTACAGGATATTTAAAAAAAATCATGACGGACATGAGAATATCTCTAACTGAAAAGCCTCGTCTCCGCCAACGCATATATTCACTCTGTGAAAAAAAAGCAAGTTGCAACAAATCGACTGGGAGATAAATCAAAGATGTGGCTCTGGCTGAAAGCATTTCCAAGATAAAGTGCGTAATGATGAGCTGATCAACTAAGTGCTGATGACTGTGGGATAGAAGAGGAACAGATAGAGACTTAAAACAAAATGGTCTAAAGACATAAGTGAAGTCTATACATGACTGGCAGACCAGGATGGAAGCCAAATATTTATGTGAACAAACTTGAAGACGTTTATGCAATGAAATTATACAGGGTGTTAATGGACGTACTTGACTTACTTTAACCAGTGATCCCTGACATTATTTGAAGTAAAGATATAAATGAAATGTTGGTGTCCAGTGACATTTTTTATGTTTTTTTTTTTTCCTACAAAAACATTATAAAAAATGGTAGGTGTTGGACAGTTGGAGGCGGGGTTAAAGATGAGCGTCCATCAGCCCGCGCTGGCCGCAACGCACGCACGGCACGCAACGGATTTTTCTAAAGCTTTATATGAATTAGTACAGCACTGCGTCGACTACCGGCAAATACCGGTGCTCGTGCAATGGATTTTTCTATGTACAGCTATAGAAAAATCCGTTGCGTGCCGTGCGTGCATTGCGGCCGGCGCGGGCTGATGGACGCTCATCTTAATGGGTTGGTCGGTTACTCGGCTGAGTGACCAGTGACGACATGCGGAAATTTTTTTTTTTTGTTTGATTTAAAAAAAAAACGTTTCGAAAAAAAAGTCACCGGAGACCAAAATTTCATTTACATTTTTTATTCCAAATAATGTCAGAGATCACTGGTTAAAGTAAGTCAAGTACGTCCCTTAACACCCTGTATAATGTTTATGTCCGACTACAAACAGACCACTTTTGTAGAGATATTATTATGATTCTCTTTATGATATTTTGTATAGGTACCTATGTATATGATAAAGGTTCATAGTCCATCTCTATTACCCTTTTGGCAAAACAGGAAACTGAAGACATATTCATTGTCCAAATAATGTTGTTGTACGCTTATTTTATTTTAAAGCCAAATTAACAAAAATGGTGTGTATCCAAAATAATACGTCCTATACACGACTATAGGTGACTAAACATGGTAACATTACTGATGCATGGTGTTGTCTATTTTCGATATTAAATAGCTGTGTTTCAAATCTCCCCGGTTATAGCATAGATAAACAGGAAGCTATATTTATAATAATAATCACGTTGTTTTATGCGATGTTATAATAAGGAAATAATAAGGTGTGTGTTGACCGACCTGTATCTCAGTCAATGCTATATACCTACGGAATTCCTATAAGAACACTTGCTAATTTGTTTGCTCTTGAGGGAATATGCTGGACTTACCGCCGTAAAGTAGTATTAAGGGATTAAGGGACAATATGATACTCGTATAAGCTTCTTAGCTTACCATTGCGAAATTCCGCAATATACGTCAAAAAGGCCTATTATACATTTTGGGCTTTAACTTATAATATAATGCGAGATAATCAAGATTAGCGCCCCCAATCTTTTTCTTGATTCACTAATACCGTTGTTTTTTTCTTGTCCGTCTAAAACATTGCGGAATTTTTGTCGGGTTATTTATCGTAGCAAATAATAGGACGAAAGCTTTTTCGTACAGCCCTTTTAAAGATGAAAGTTTTCCCATTGTTCTGAAACCATCAAACTTCCAAAGAAGCATATAAGCGGCCGTAGCGAATAAATAATAGCGATGACGGCATTACACTAATTCGGTCATTAAAACAACAACAGTGGGAAATGAAACGGCCCTCTCAGCTATTATTTTTATTTGTTCCTATTTCGCTGTAACCTGTTACGGAACGGTGACGTAACAACACTAGTGGGAATCAGCATAAGGCGTAAGTAGTGATGTACATACTGACAAACTAGGAATAGGTACGAAAAGCAGTTTAGGTAAGTTGGTAAGTATGTATTCTCCGGGTAACAGTTCTCAAGGGCAACTCCTCGGCTAGTGGGCCTGCGGCCTGTGGATGCGGTAATAACATCACAAGCAACAATTTCAGTTCTAACATCGCGTGACAGGATGGCATAAGGAATTAGGACACACGAGTCGCTCTTGCACGAAGCTGCGTTACAAGTGTTTCAAAATGTCATCAAAACCCTACAGCTAAAATTAGCTACTTCAGTTTAATATTAAAGAGCCCTAAACACAATGCAAACAGTGATGCGAGTGGGCAAAATCGTTATTTTAATCGTATCGGAATCTGACTAGAAATTATTTAGTCCCTATATATTAGGGCCTTAACCTCTTTAAAGAATAAAACTAGGCCAAATTCTAGCGATGGTCAAGTAAAGAAGGTTCAATAAAATAAATGTAGGTTAAAAAGATTCCACTAAAAATTATACAAGATTTTGAGAACTCGAATACCGCATTGTTGAAAATAAAATTTCGCTATTTCCTGTCCAAATAACACGTTACACATAAAATACATTATAATTTATAATAATAATTGTCAATGAAGTTTTTTTTCGTTTATAGCTATTTTATCAAGAGGATCTATATTTGTTTGGACAACAGTGATACGAAATCAATTTCGACTGTTTTTAAACGGATCCGTTCGAAATCAAGAAACAGAATAATTATTTTATTATCTCTGTTTAAATTTAGCCAGTATTCCTACAAGTTTACTGTTCTGAATCGTGATAATCAGATAAAAATACATTTTTTATCAATTTTGCAGATTGTCGGCCGGTTACAATTTGTCGGCCTATTTATTTTCTCGCTAATGCGGCAAGTCATTTTTAAGTAAAAATTGTGGATATTGAACTAAAACTAACAATAATATTATGAAACATGAGCGTGTCTATCTATAAAAACGGTTTATTATTTTCTGGCAGGATATTCTTGATTCGAGTCCGCATGATGGCATGATGATGTGATGGCTTACAGCCGACGACAACATAAACAGAATATGGGTGGGAGCTATTTTTAGTAACTCACTGGGTCGCCCGTTATAGAATATATTATTACTAAAAATATAAATGACAAGAACACTCGGAAATGGCATCATCGACGGGCTACCTCGGCAAGAATCATTTATAATATATTTGATGTCTATATTGTAAAAACCATTGCAAATAATACTTTACAAATGTTTCACTTTCAATGACCATCAATTATTTTAAGATAAGGTTTTAAAGTTGGGCAACTTCTTACAACAAAGATTATTATAATTTTGCATTGTAGGATAGATATTTGTAACATCGTTCTTGAAGCTCTTTAAAAAATGATGTCATGTCAACACGTTTGTCATTTACGAGTGGAAATTTTACAAACATATCCGCAAACAAGTATAATTAATTAATAACATTAATAGGGTACCTATTTCATACATATTATATTGTGGCCTTCTACTTGATGAATTACGAAAAATGACATCTATGATTATTCAACAGAGCTGCACAGAATACAATGATAAAACCTATGAAACGAAGCCCACATATTATCGAGAGTTATTACAGTGATTGTCACAACACTACTTATCGATCTAAAAAAAACTCGGTAACTGGGCCAAAAATACGTTTTTTCCGATATCCACAAATAATGATGTGTGTTCAGTGAATGTTTGTCGCGGATGGTCAGCACGATAATACCCCCTCCCTAGCAGGGCCGGATTAACCATGTCGGGGCCCCTAGGCAATGCACGTCTCGGGGCCCCTTTACCAATGGTGGACTAACGGGGTGGGGGGGGGGGGGGGCGGCCCGCCCCGGGCCTCCGGTCCTCGGGGGCCTTCAAACGCCTCCATGTCCCCTTTATCAAATCCTAAACATGGCTTTTATGCCATTTTTATTTAATTATTTATAATGTATTACAAAAACATGGTAAGTAACACATTATTCCCAGTGAGTTGATAAAAAAAAACTCATTACGGGAAGCTCATTACATTTAATCAGCGGCCGAGAATTTAAATTTCGTCGAACGATGATCTTGCGATCGTACCCTTGCAACTGTACAGGGTGGTTCCGACGAGTAAGACTAATTATTCTCCATACCAGCATTTTAACATAATAGCTCAATATCGATATTATTTCATTCACAATATTTGTTTTGATAAATACCTAAATTTAAAAATGCTCAAACTCGTGATGATAAAACTATTCAAATTATGTACTTTTTCTAATTATTTTTTGATCATACGTATTTATAATTTTTCAATAATGTCTAAGCAAAATAAAAATGTAATTTTTTTTAAATATATGCGCGGATCTTTTTTTAATGGTTATATTTAAACTAAAATTAAAATTCTGAAACATATCTTTCCCAGATAATTTATTGATTTATTTTACTCCATGATAATATAATTTGAAATGTGTGTTGTATAATACAAAATTTTGTTTGAAAATTTAACAATTCTGCCAACGCCCTACGGTAAAACCTTAATTTACCAAAAATAAACATATTTTCTCAAAATTTAAAACTTAGTTTTACTAGAAAAAAGAACAGTCTTTCGAAATCAATTTATAATTTTGTGGTGAAAAAGAGTCAATACGTCTAAAATTTGATTTAAAAACGACATATTTCCGGTTTTTTAAGGCGGACACTGTAAGAAATTTTTTATTTTTATTTTATTTTTTTATTTCATTTTCTGAAAGACGCATTTGTTAAAAATGCTCTCACCAAATGTTTTAAAGATATTCGAAAAATTGACGGAGATACAGCATTTTATGTGAAACAATAACTTAGTAAACACCACTTTTATTATACATACCTATGCCGACCGGGTTTCGCTACAACCGTAGGTTTTGCAGGGCAGTTTGTATGTTGAATTATCCTCCAGCAAAACTTTGACTGTGTTTTTCTCTAAACTTTGTTAACACATTTTTTAACCTCCATACATCCGATTTGCAGGTCTTAAACTGTTTGAAAATCTAGTGTATATTTCACCACGTAGGTAAATTTTGTTTAAAAATAAGGAAAAATTGCGGACCAACGAATTTTAATTTCAATTTTTTATGGAAAATTTTCATTGTTCATAAAAAAAATAGAAGGGGGCCCATTATAAAAAAATCCCTAAGTGGTGTCATACTGACTGGATTTACTAACAGTTAAAGATTTAGTACATGCAAATCGGACGTACAGTTTTTCTAATATGTTGTCAACCATGTTGAAAAAAGCAGTTTCGAGAAAAACTCGTTCAAAGTTTTGCTGAACGTTAATTCAACATACAAACTGTTTACATATAATACGCTGTAGGTATCTCCGTCAATTTTGCGAATTTCCTTAAAACATTTGGTGAGAGCATTATTGACAAATGCATCTTCAGAAAATTAATTTTAAAAAATGACAATTTTTTTACAGTGGCTTGGTGCCTTAAAGCCTTGTTTAGGATTTGATCAAAGGAACATGGAGGCGTTTGGAGGCCCCCCAGAGTCAGAGGCCCGTGTGAACTGAAGAAAAAGCTTGTAAAATTACATCAACTTCTTAAACTAGGAAGGTGGGGGGGAGCGGTTTATCCAGCGTTTCCACCCCGGGCCTCTGACGGGCTTAGTCCGCCACTGCACTTTACCCTTTTCTAACTTCCAAACCTTTTTTTTCTACCACAACGTAATTTTATTCATAATTACTTCGTTTTTTTACTACATTTCGAAGGTATGCCTTCACCCCCATTCAATAAAAAAATTAAACAAATACA
The DNA here is from genome assembly GCA_917563855.2 of Limnephilus lunatus. Lineage (NCBI taxonomy): Eukaryota > Metazoa > Arthropoda > Insecta > Trichoptera > Limnephilidae > Limnephilus > Limnephilus lunatus. The sequence goes on along the minus strand of OU830598.1, from coordinate 66,283,379 downwards.
ATAGTACAATGAGCGGTCTTATCACTAAAGTGATCTCTTCCAGACAACCTTGGTATGAAGAGAAACAAAGAATTTTAGCAAGCAGATAGGTAGTGCACACTAAAGCTTGTACAACATTTATATTTTAAACATTAAAAATAAAAGCAAAAAAAAAACAAAACAAAACAAATGCCAATATAAACCACACACGGCACCTATAATCATATCCCCATTGATACGAAGGAAAGTAAAGTAAAATACAACTATGTTTAAATATTTGTTTTAATTATTGACTTTTTATTTATTATTTGTGCGTGATGTGAACAGTTATTGGGTTGTAACCTAATTATTATAATTTGTTGTTTTGTTTAATGCATGTAATGTTATTAACCTATAAATGTTCGTAATAAAAAATTAAAATATTTAAAACATTTTGAAAGCTGACTTTTTCCAAAAGTGTGCCGGAGTTGCTCACTAATTGTGAGTCGAACCGGTGAGGAAAGTTATTTTTTCTCGGGGCGCGGGGCCCCCAGCTGATGCGGGGCCCCTAGGCAGTTGCCTACTCTGCCTTAGGGATAATCCGGTACTGCTCCCTAGTGGCGTATTGTGAGTGGTTATTTGGTAAGTTACTAAGTTGGTAAATGGTAACTGGTGACCCACTCCACATCGCTGTCTCTTCTTCTCTGAGCCCGCCAACACAATAAACTATATATTATTGTATTCCACGCTGGTCTGTCACATTTACCATTCGAATCGATATCCGACAGAGACACCATTACTTTCATGCATGTTTTACCATTGGAATATTATTCCGTGTGTAAATGGTAAATGTCAAGTAAACGGTGAATATGTAGGTAGTACCTACTGCCACTAAATACGGGCGCTAATATATGAAATGCCTACTAAATCATCTCATTTATTTGAATTTCGATTTTGTTTTCGTGAATGAATGAATGCAAATCTTGGAAATGGGAATTAACCTTTTGGAGGGTCTTTTTAGGAAAGGAAGTTCTGGGAAGGAAAAAGGTGTCAGGGGTGGGTAGGATTCTGGGGATAGTGTTTACAGGAGTGACCAAGTATGAATCTATTCTTCCCATGCACTACGGTGCAAGGCAATGTTCCGAGAGTCCTGCTGGATAGGTCAAAAGGTCTCCCTCAGCCAGTATCTCCCGATTCGGCCTACCACGCAGTTGGTAGGCAGACGCATCCGCCGAAAATATCCGGACAAACCTAACTCCATGAACCCGGACACCCCTGCTCAGTCACCAAACGTAGCAAACCACTTGGGGTGACCTACGGCAGAGGTGTTGGTAATCCAATAAACGATTCCCGAGCGGCGGACCCATACCCGCCTCTCAAAACTGGTGAAGATATTTATAAAAAGGGTTCGGTATAGTTGTATTACAAAATTTAACACTTTCGTAACAGATCATTAAAAAAAATGTATTGCTACAAAACTACCAAGGATGCCTCCGACATCGGTGGGGAGAAATAATAATGATATTCATCCAAGCAAAACAACCATAGCCCTGTGTCCAGCCCACTCCAGTGTCCATTGGCCATACTATATCCACACAAACATTAGACTCTTTTACAATTACCGTGACGATTCACGGTAACGGTACCGTGACTGCATAAAAAGGCAATAAACATACGTTCCATAACACAATAATGCTGCAGCTCTTTCAAAAGATGAGATACACTATGTACGTAGGTCTGTTTCCTCCAAAGGAAAAACGTGATAATTTTCTTGCATCTCTCTCACACAGCACCGCGAAGTGTCCGTAGACCCTACAATACTTCTTACTGCGACAATAATTTTGAAAGTATGGAATATAGTTACAACGATAATATTGAAGTGAGTGAATTCAAAAAAATCAAAAAGTCAAATGTCAATGCGCTGATTGTTTTGCTTTTGCTCTTAAACATATAATGCTACAGCTCTTTCTTCCACACTAAAAATAATAAAAGTAGAAAATGAGACGAAGGTGAACGTATGTCTGCACCCCCCAAAAGAAACATACAATCATTATCATAGATGTTCCTCATAGCCCAGTCAATCTAGACAAAAAACAGGCCCTAACTGGAACAAATTAGGGGATAGCTGAATTTTTGCAGGTTAATAGTACATACTCTAGGGAGTATTTTAACAAAAAGTCCCCACTCCTACCCCGCTTGTTCCCCCCCCTGTGCCCTCCCAAACATTAAAATGTGGGGTTCTACTAAAGTGATTATATCTCATAAACTAAAACATATATCAGAAAAAAAGTTTCATCAATGAACTTCTTACAAAATTTCCTAAAAATAATATAATCCACTTTTTTATTATCTGCATTGGTTTGTCCAATAATAATGAGATTGTTGTTAAAAAAATTATTTTTTTTGCAAAATTTTTTTTTGAAGTTGAATATTCTTTTTGTCCGAGAGAATATTAAAAAATACTTCAAACAAATCATTTGCCAAATTTAATAAGCTTTAAAAAAATGTATAACAGTATTTACTTATATTCTTAATTTCTATTGAAAAAAGTGGACGAACGCAATGGCGTGCGTGAAGCCAAGCGACGCATCGCGCATTGTTGCGTCGCATCGCTGTATATATTTTTTTACCAGTTTGATCTCGGTTGAGGCGTGTGTCAGTTTTGTGCGTTATGTTTTGACGTTGTTGTGCCGAGCATTCAGTTAATCAAGTTTTTTGTGCGTTTTCCCACCTTCATCAGGTAAAAATATTGAGAAACAATTATTTAAAAAGAAATTTTCAATCTGAAAATGTTAGAAGTGAACCTATGGTGTATTTTATGCAAAAAAGACCTTACTGGAAATGTTTTTAAAGTAACGAAAGGGTTACAAATGCTAATTAACGCTAGTAATGAAAGAAATGACAATAATCATGTTAAATTAACCCGTTTGGATAGCGTAACCGTGCATAAGGATTGTAGAAAAAAGTACAGCTTTTACAAGCCCATCGACCAGTTCATCTCAACCATTCCTAAGGCATTTAGGAAAAACGTTTAATTTCTTGGAGAATTGTATTATTTGTGACAAAAAAACATTTTTAAATGTCAAACTACCTCAAAAATATCGTGAAAAAATACATTTGGTGTTAAAACTGGAAATAAGAGAAACATTGATTAATGCTTGCAATACAAGAGATGATAAATGGGGTGCAAAAGTTAAATCTAATCTGTTAAGTGTGTTTGATTTGGTCGCTGCAGAAGCTCGCTATCACGGCAGTTGCTACAAGAAGTTCTGTAAAAGTAAATCAAATCAGTATGTAGGAAGACCTAAAGATGAAGATTCCGCAAAAAATTTCTTAAACTCTGTAATTTCTTAGAAAATTCTGATGAAATGTCAGTGTATATTAGAGAAATTAAGGGAAATAGTAATAGACCTTTGTGGCACTGATCTTCCGTACTCAGATAAATTTCTAAAAAAACAACTTATTGACTATTTTCAAGAACGGATATATACGTATATTTTTGGCAGAAAGACTGTCATATGCATGTCTCACTCTACTTATAAGATTCTAGATGACTGGTACAAAAATAAAGAAAATAATGTAAATCTGGAACGTTCAAGAATTGTACGTGCTGCCGCAGAAATAATCAGAGAAGATATTAAAAAAATGCCATATGATTGTGAAAGCTATCCTGATATTCCAGAAATTAGTCGTGGGGGTGATGATTTAGTTCCTGAAACTCTGAATCTATCTGTTCATGTCAACTGAAACAAAGAAGAGATTGTACGATAATGAACCTGATATTATGAGAAGACGTTTAGTAATTAACTACGCCATAATAGCATCTGCAAGGCCTATGTCTTTTTTATCATCAATACAAACAAGTTTGTGTTTATATCTACAAAGAATGTATGGATCTAAACATTTAATAGAAGTGTTGTCGTCATTGGGAATTTGTTCATCTTATCACGAAGGTGACAGATACCAAAGATCTCTAATAAGAGCTGGGCCTCCTACAATCAAAGATGACACGTTCACACAATTAGCATTTCATAATTTCTTGGGTTTAAGCTACAAGACAAGTGAGCAGAATGTTGAGCTTAGGGAGAGCCGCCAGCTACGGGACAACCAAGACTTATCAAAATTTGTAAACTGGTTAAACCAACACAACCCTTTTGCTCAAAAGTCTGGTGAATTAATTTGCATTTCTTCGGGATTAGTATCAGACTCAACCGTAACATGTGACGATGCCTACGAGATAGGTTTCAAAGCTATGAAGAAAATGACAGGGCAAAGTTTTTCTGAACTAAAGCTACACAGATCGGATATGGTTGTTACTCAAGCCAGTAATAAGTCTGTCAGAATTAGAAACAAAGAAGCTGTAATCAACCCTCAGCAGATATTTAATAGACTGTTATGCGTATGTGACAGTCCTGCAAAGCTCAAATCCTACTTTGAGTTTGAACTATTAACTATACTAACATCCACCTTCTTTATTTGATGTTTCTTTAAAGAAAGGTAAGAAAGCCTCCATTGTAAAAGCATTTGACGATGGTATCGTTGATATAAATTCCACAAAGGATGAAGCTGCGTTTATTCTTGACGGTGGATACCTATTACATGCAGTAGTGTGGCCTTAAGTCTCTACTTTCCATGATATTAGCGAAAGATATGTTAATTATGTATCTAAAAAGTATGGTGCAAATGTAATAATAGTTTTTTATGGTTATCCCGAGAACGCTACAACAAAATAGCAGGAGCAGTCAAGAAGAGCTGCAAAAAGAACATCAAGTGAAATTATATTTTCTGATGATACTGTCTGTACAACACCTCAGGTAGAATTTCTCGCCAATTCTCAAAATAAAAAGAGGTTAATAGAAGCTGTTAAAATTAAGTGTCATGCTGCAAACATACAGACAATAACAGCAAACGATGATGCTGATACGGAGATAGTGGGTCAGGCGATTAAGTCTATAGAGCTTGGTAGCACTGTGGTGGTTGTTGGAACAGTCACAGATTTATTAGTATTGCTAGTAGCATTGGCCCCTTCAACGGAAAACAAGCTGATTTTTTGGAAACCAATAGCCACTTCTACTAACACCAGTACTGTGTATTCTGTTCAGTTTTTTGTACATATGTATGGTAATCAAAGGAAACTCATATTATTTGCTCATGCTGTCACAGGATGTGACACAACCTCTGCTTTGTATGGTATCGGAAAAATGAAGGCTGTAAGTCTAATAACTACACCGACAGATTTGAAAGATGCGGCTAAGAATTTCATTCAGCCCCACACGGAAAAGGACCTGCTCTTCCAAAATGGTGAACGCTTTCTTTTAAGTTTGTACGGATTGGCAAAATACAAGAATCTTGATGAGGCTAGATAATAAGATAAGTTTAAGCATTTAAATGCCAAGATGTCTCTTAAATCTAAGTTTGATTTGGCAAGACTTCCACCAACAAAGAACGCAGCCCGCCAGCATCTCCTTAGGACGTACCTCCAAATTCAAACATGGCTAGGAAATGAACTATCGTGTAATGAGTGGGGATGGCAAAGAAGAGAATATAAGTTAACACCTATTCCAATGACATGTCCCGCGGCTCCAAATGAACTTCTCATGCTGATTTCTTGTAACTGTAAAATCTCGTGCGGAAAGTGGTGCAGCTGTCGGAGGGCAGGACTAGAGTGTTCTGGTATGTGGTGGCCAATGCAATGGACTCTCTTGCAGTAACACATCTAAAAATACTGATGAAATATTTGAAGACGACTGTGATGCCCAGTGAATAATAATAATACTCCCCTAAAACCTACCCTATAATTTTTGTAACATAATTTTTTACATTCTTTTATTGCAAATACTTTTTAAGTATTTATTTATTTTATCATAAACCAATGAAAAAGTACTCAGTGTTTTAATTTAAAACTATAAATAGTGCTACCTAAACACAAATCGGTCACCTGCACCACTGCGGGCCGGGCTCAACTGCCAAGCCTCATACCCTGCACTCCGTGCCGCCCTGCGATTGAGTCGAAATTTGACCAGTATTAAGGATAAAGGTAAACAATGTTATATATCGTTTTAAATCCTATTAAATTTGGCAAATAGTTTGTTTGAAACATTTTTGCGTGATTCCTCAGACAAAAAAAATATTCACCCTTAAATCAAAATTTTACGAAAAAAAATTTTTTTTTGGCGACAATTTCATTATTATTTGCCAAACCGTAATAGATAACAAAAAAACACCTTCTATCTTTTTTCTAGACAGCTTTCTTAAAAGTATAACGGTGTAATTATTTTTCACATATGTGTTATAGTTTAGGAGATATAATGGATTTTGTAGAACTCTACAATTTCAAAGTTTGGGGGGGTGCAGCGGGGGAAGCAAGCGGGGGAGGGGTGGGGACTTTTTGGAAAATACTCTCCGTAGAAAGTACTATTCACTTGAAAAAAATCAGCTCTCCCCGAATTTGTTCCAGTTCAATGCGTTCATTGACTGGGCTATCACACGCATGAAGAAAATGAAACGCAATTCACGTCGCCGTTTAAGATATATCTGTTTCCTTCAAAGGAAAAAGTAGTACCTACTTTGGAAGAAACAGACACGTATTTTGGGTATCTCACCGTTATTTAATGTGTAACAAAGAGCTGGAGAATTATAACAATAAGAAACGTACTTTTATCGCCTTTTTTGCCGTCACGGTACCGTAACCGTGAATCGTCACGGTAATTATAAAAGCGCCTATATACTGAACAAGTGCCCCCATGTTGCCACCTGCGTAGGTACTGTATACTGTTTTTACTACACTGTGTTCACGGGTAGGTGCTGTGTATTATGTGTTTGTACTACTCGTACGTTCTACGTTGGTACTCGTGTTCTGTATAATTATTATCAGGCGCACCTGTAACACGGTAACAAAGCACATTAGAAGAGTCTTACTAAATAACCCTAATTTCTATTCCTGCCTTACTTTCAAACCACAAAGCACCCTTTTACATTGATGAAAACATGGTATCACTGTTATTTTATTCTGTGAACTAGTTTTCAAAACCATTTCAACGGGAAACACCTAAACGCGACGATATCATATTTAAATTCAACCTCAATGCAATGCTGATTAATATATATTTAATCGTTGGGTTCCTAATCCCAAATCTATGAGAGATCTTCCGTGTCAATATCATACCTATTACCACCTATTATATTATGTGATTGACAGTTCATCTCTATACCCTAATAAACTAGTTTGTAGATTGTCTAGTAGCTAATATTCGAATTAATTTATTTTAACCTCAAAACAACGCTGAATGGGCGATATTCGTAGGTTGGGCAGGTAAATATTTCCTCGGGCCATTCACCTCGAGGCTTCAAGGTGGTGAACAATTAACTCCAGCGACACTATTGTTACAAAAAGGTCATCGGAACCTTCAAATGGATGAAGAAATGAACAAGATGATGTTTCCGAGTCGCTGGGACCTATTGGGCCATGATAGTTCGTCTTTGTAATTTGGATTTCCGCTTCACTGCGACTATCAAATGACCGAGAGGAATCGCCTAGCCTGTTGTATTACTAGGTACAGTCAACACTGTTGTTTTTAAATCGATTTCACACCTTCGATGAGCAGGCAAATTTGGGAGACGTGTATGGGTACCGCCGCCCCGGAACCATTCATTGGATAACAAACACCTCTAACATAGGTCACCCCAAGTGGTTCGCTACGTTTGATGACTTAACAGGCGTGTCTGGGTTTATGGAATGAGGATTCTCTAGGTCTTGGCGATAGATGCGTCTGCCCATCTCCTGTGTCGCGGGCCGGTTTTAGAGAGACGAGGGAGACGTTTTATCTCTCCAGCATGACTCTCTCGACCCATCGCCTTGCACCGCAGTGGGAGGGATGAATTCAAACCTTCGCCAATCATTTACACACTGACCCCCAGATTCCTACCCACCCCTCATACCTTTTTCCTTCCTATATCTTCCTCTCCTTCAATTCCTTTAAAAAAAACCTTCACAGAGCATTCCCAAACATGACGTAGGCCCTGAGAGAAATTATTATTCTTCTCTGTGGAGCTATAATAAAAAAAGACTAATGGCTGAATAATAAGAGTATTTTTTGCTAGTTTATATGTCTATGGTTGGATATTAATTCATACGTAGTAAAATTGAAGGAGGTTCACGTAATAGAACATTTTTGGTGGTCTCATGACACGTACCCGAAAAACACTGAGGGTTTGTATTCTCCTCTGGTTTAGATGGATACCTAAATAAGTCACTCTGTACAGCAATATTAAAAGCCTTGATTGCATTGTTCACATTTAAATTTTTTTTACTAATTAGCAGTCAGTGATCTGACTACTTTTAAGTTGGTTACCCTGTAACTTCCCCGAATCTATGCATCATTCCTTCCAAATAGTTTCTTTCTATGAAGTCTGCAGATCTCTTTCTTCTCCTTGAAATCTTCGCGTAGGTAGGTAGGTAATATATACATGTTTCATAACAAGATCAGTAATTCAATCAGCAGTGGAAAGTGGAGACATGGGTGGTTTCGTATATTTATGGTGGAGACTTACCGTAACGACCATGCAGTGGCTCTCGCGAACGGCTCCGCAGCATCCGAAGAATGCGATCACGAAGATAACGCACCCGATGATGATGAACAGTAGCGGGGGTGCCTCGATCTTACCCTCCAACAGTCTCGTAATGTCGGCCACCTTCAGCTTGAAGGCGACTCCAATGCCCAGGATGGCTAATCCGCATAGCTGAAAAATAATTGAAACAATAAATAAAAGTTCTCAGGAACTCTTAACCAGAACAATTATGTACATGCAACAGGCATTGGATTGGTGGATTGATTGGTGGATCAGATCAAATTAAACTCATTAAATGAGCATAAACACATTATAGTAGGTATACGAGTTATGTGCATATTGCGCACTCTGCATTAACTGCATACTAGACATTTTACGTAGGTGTACACAATTACGTATAATCGTCGTAAAAACGCATTCAAAAGGACGTTTATTAATCTGTTGAGCAATAAACAGTACTGTATTTAAAGTCACCTCTTTGGTTCAACAAAAAAAAAATCATTGATTTACATTTTTTTTTAAATAAGCTCCTATGGACACCTCTAGTCTAATGCCTTGTTTGGAACAGATTGGTAGTTTAGTCGAGTAGAGAGTAATTTAGTAACTAGCGTTCGAACTCCATTCATCTAGTACAGTAATTTGGACAGTGGTTTAGTAGTCAATTAATTTTGTTCTATTTTTCGGGCGAGTAGCGCCCCCCATCATGTGTCACTGCTTATTGGCTCAACTACTATAAAGTCCGAACCCGTTGTTTTAGTAGAGTTTACTTTTTATGGTTAATTAAATAAGTGGCCGCAGAAAAGTCGTTTCGTCAGAGCAAAGATGCTACTCTAAAATTATTTTATTTTTTTCTGGTATTAATCCATTTGGGTTTCCATAGTTTCCTTATTTTTATCTCACTAATTTCTTCTTCCACCTCGTTTAAAATACCCATTACAATCAGCTTAATTAGTTCATCTTCCAATTCGTCATTCACTAATGTTCTCTACTCGACTGGGATGTCGTTACGAGAGTGAGTTACTCGCCAATCGACTAAATTACTAACCTAGTCCGAACAAGCAAGCCTTTGGTAGGTAAGTTAATTACCAAAGATATTAGAAACCCAAGATATGCTATAGGCAGTTTGAACCCTTTAGAACTGCGTTACCTCGTGTCGCCGATATTGCTAACCAATACTATTACACACCTTCGCTTACGCTAAAGTATCCGCCCCTTTTCGAACTCACACTTGAAACTTGTCGTTTTCGTTGGCACTATTACTTAGGACAGATTTCTATTCGTACACGCATCGGCTGCATTCGCAATTAGCAATACATTCAAATGAAAACGAATAAAGATTGCAACAATATAAATCGACAGCAATCGGTATTTTAATTTTAAAATTATTCCAGTTGAGATTTGGATGAAAAATTCTTATTCTCAGAACCGATAAACCGGAATAAGTGTGATCTATTCTCAGAACCGATAAATCGTAATGAGTGTGTCCAAATCGTAACGTGTCCCATTCGTAACAAATCCACATCAATTGTTTCTAATCTATTTAGAATTTTAACAGTTTTTGGTTTTGTTCAATAATATTAATCACAATAACATTCAAATTGTGCTTTTGTTGTAAAAATCCATAAAAAGAAATTCTAATTTTTTACTTATGTTAATTTATTTTGTATTTGAGTACTTCACAAGAGTCCCATGCATCTGTGTACTATCCCACTCTGAATGCTGTCTAACAGCCATCTCATCTTAAATATGCTTTGTAAAAACTAAATAGAAAACACATCGAAACATAGTATGACCGGACAGTGGTTGAGTGGGCATCGTGTTTGGGTCCCACCCAGGCGTTCCGTGTTCGATTCCTCGGCTGGCTAAGTCCTCCATCACGAATCAAGCAACATTTTCTGCTTACTGAGGTGGTGGTAGGAGATTTTCAAATATTGTCGGGTTATTCGTTACCCGGGAATGTTTGTCTTTCATTTTTAAAAAAACGAGTGTGCTTTAGACCACACGACTGAAGTAAAACTTCACTAACTTATAAAAGAACACATGACATTGGGGTGACATTGACATTGAGATTGGGGTGACATATAACATTGGGGTGACATATGACTATGTGGTGACCTGTGACCCTGGGGTGACCTAAAACTGTGGGGTGACCTATGACCTTGGAGTGACCTACTACCTCGGGGTGATCTACGACCTTGGGGAGACCTACGACCTTGGGTTAACCTATGGCATGGTTATTCAACAAATGATTCCTTGTGCTCGCACCTCTCCATAACACTTCGTAACGCATTTACCAGCTTACTCCCTAAGTCAAGCGTGCATCAAGGCCCGACCGTTCACCTCGCCCTATCATCGTTCGCATCGATTACCGTTCGCATCACACTTTTCGTAACATCACTCTTTTCGTAACGCATTCACCAGCTTACCCCCCAAGTCGAGCGTGCGTAAAGAAGTTTTATTTCAACTTCTTGGGGAGTAAGCTGGCGAATGCGTTACGAAAAATGTTATGGAGAGGTGCGAGCAAAATGAATCATTTGTTGACTAACCATGTCATAGGTCACCCCAAGGTCATAGGTCACCCCACGGTCGTAGGTCACATCAGGGTCATAGGTCACCCCATGGTCATATGTCACCCCAATTTCATATGTCACCCCAATGTCTTTTTTGTTATGCTTCTCCCCGTCCCGCGAACCCCCCCCCCCCCCCTTCATCCCTCTCTCACCCCTGCCAACCCCCCCCCCCTTCGTTTCCCTCCCCCACCCCCGTTATCCTCTCCCTATCGGATCAGTCGTCCCGGATTCCCTTCCCCTACTCCTTCCCTTCCTGCCGCTTAACTTTATGATTTGCACACATTTTTCAAACTGATCACGCGTCAAAAAATATACAAATTTCATAAGGCCAGAGATTACCGTTAAATGTATATAAACCTTCACGAACGTGCCCACACCAAAATACCAAAGTTTCATCCCATTCGGATGTATGGTAAAGGAAATAATTTCATAATGCTAGAGCCCACTGTTATACTCCTATATATAGAAACCTCCGCGGGCTCGGGCACAAAAAATCAGCAAAGTTTCATTGAAAATCGGATAAATGGTACACATGCGAAACAAACAATTAATTTTTTTATAAAAAATAAAGATTTGAAAAGAAAAGCATGGCATTTTTTTCTACCACAAATCAGCATTGACACAAAATTATCTACAAAAAAAAATTCAAAAGAAATAATATGTTTGTACTTATATGTATATTTTTTTTACATAGCCCTGCTAATTTTACGAAATATCGATAGTCGGTTTTTAAAAGAATTCGCGTCCCCCTCACTAGCTTCGTCATGGCGGCGATGTTTGCTTGACCGGGGCCTTACGTCAATTATAACTTTGAATAATCATTAAAAAATGATAACTCACTTTAATTTTGTACTTAGCGGTGAAATAAAACTCAATTTATCATGAAGTTCACATTGCTTGTCGTATTTTTACATAGTTGCATTGAACAAGACGGCATTTTGAATAAAACGGGCACAAACCGTGCTCGGTTACGACACAAAATCAAATAAATGAACGAATTCTTTCCGTATTCATACTACGCGTATTACGCCGTAGTCCGCCCACGGTCTGGCGGCCAACGTAGCATATCTCCCTTTGTTTCTATTATCTGTGTTAATTACCCTTTATATTAAGACCCCTACATACTAAGTTAATATGGCTATGATGAAATCATAAAATATATTAAGTTAACCGCCACGGGCCTTTTGAACACTGGAATGCAAGGATAGGCCCACATTGTCTGTTGTCTTTTCCAGTTAATACAATCTCCTATCTCATTCCGATTATTGAAAACATTTCCTGTACTTAGTGTGCTGAACAATACATTGTTTCAACGTCAATTTCCACACCTATGTTAAACTTTACATCGTTGTAAAATGGCTTATCGCCATATATACTTCCGCGAATACATCGTACAAGTTGAATTACAATTATCAGAGCTTACTGAAAGGGTACTTAACGCACGCAACGTATCAAAAATAAGAAAAAATACGTTCATTATTATGGATTGAAGTACTGGTAATTACCAGCCCGCGACACAGTAGCTAAACTTCACGTACGTACCTACGCATTGAGTTTCAGAATAATCCCGTGCGGATTTTAAACATTAAAACTAGAAAGCGTACGACCAATAGAGCGTAAAAGACACGTAGAAATTTTGTTTAAAAAAATTATAATTGTTTTATTTTTATTTAATACCAAAAGTCGGATAAATCCAAAGATATTGTTGTATTCTAATATCTTTGGATAAATCTAATAATATTCTTGTAAGATTCTGCTGAGTACTGCTTGGTACATGAGAATAGTGTAATAAATAGAGAAGTAATAGTTTTGTCCGTACACAAACTTAATTCTTTCAAGAAAGGCATAAAAATACTAAATTGGATAGAGTCACCGATAGAATATTGAATTTACTAGTATGTTTATATACGGACAAAACTATTAATTTATTAATAATCATATTGATTATATACGGGCGCAAACATATTAATCTTAATATTTTCAAGCGTAACTTGGAAGAAGTTTTTACCTAAAATAATTTAACTAGCGCCATGTTTAAAGAGCAGCTTATGAATAATTTTGATGTTTTCTCTTAATGAAACCGTTATTTCATTTTTTTTAAACTTTTATAACTACATATTTCTTTAGCGGGGTTATTAGAGGCAAGAAATGCTATTGGTTATATTTTTAACCCCGCGCACCGCTCAGGCTTACAGATGTCACAGCTAGTCTGACCGATATAAGGTAATGTTTTAATGCTAGAAAGTTAAGTTTGCCTCTCGGTTCTGGCCGCGCATCTTCAGGAAAATCTCTGGCAAGGCTGAATCGAAGTTGTAAACCGTCGACTTCGGCTAACCTTGAGTGATTTTATAGACTCGTGTAACCCTTATAAAATAACCCGAGTGGTTGAGGGAACAATTAGGTTTCCTTTGGATTATTGTTAAAGTCCCATAAAGTTATAGTTTATTGATATAGTTTTGTACTGTCTTACTATTATTGAACTGTGTCATACTTGCAAATTGATGGTACCTACCACAAATCTCTACATAGTATAAAATGAAGTCGTTCACGCTGTCTGTGCGGTTTGATCTTTTAAACTACGCAACGGATTTTCATGCGGTTTTCACCAATAGACAGAGTGATTCATGAGGAAGGTTTTTTCGTGTGTAATTTGTCAAGGTTTTGTGTAAATTGGTTGTAATATATAATACATCTGGCCAAGCGGCAGCGGGCAGCGGGCAACGGGCAGAGGGCAGCTGGCTGGCAAACGGGCGGTGTGGATTTCATTTAACAGATGGCGTTGGTTATAAAGGTTGGGTAATTGCGCGGCGTTGCTTCGTTAGCCACAGCAACTTGTGGTCGGATTTGCTAGTAAAGACTAATTGTGTTTAACGTAAAAATTTGTGGATTTCATTTAATTATCCGGTTACAATAACTCTTTGCGGAAAATTATCGATACGTGCAATATTTCGTCGAAAATGTAGTTATTTCCCGAACCGCATATTATTACGAAATTAATAAGAAAGAAATCCCATGTTAGAATATTATGTTAATTTAATTATTAAATGAATTATTTATCCTTATTTAAAATAATATTGCACATATTATCTAACGCGATAATGCAATTAAAAATAAATATGGCTGTCCATGTTTAAATCGTATATTAGTAATACCTTTGCAGATGTAATAAAAAGTTAATATCCTCACTAGGCCGATAAAATATTATGTGATAGCAATGTTTATTTTAGCGGTTAATTATAAAGGAGGAATACATTTTAATCCAAAGTCAACAGTCAACGCTTACATTGCGTTTATAAGTAAGATAGTGAAATAATTACCTCATGATTTGAAAACATATTTTATCATACGTTTCACATTGCTCGGTCTATCAAATTCAATGAACCAAATGAATAAAATAAAACTAGGTATAAATGTTACCTAGGTAAACCCTTATAAACTAGGTATATTGTAAACCTCCGAAAAATGGTGTAATCACCTACATCTCGGATTTCACCGGCAAATCCTAGCATTTACCAACATTACATTTTATACTTTTAAAATAATTGATAAAAGTTTGAAATGGAAGCGTTTACAAACATTTTCGGACATCACAAGCTTTTGGTATGCGTATGTACTCGTAGGTACTTAGGATATATTATTGTTTGTACAATTTATTGGGTAACCAACACCCCTGCCGTAGGTTAACCCAAGTGGTTCGCTACCTTTGGTAATTTAGTATGGGAAGTCCGGGCTCATGGGGTGATGTTTGTTTAGGTTTGGTGGCGAATGCGTTTGCCCACCTACTGCGTGTCGGGTCGGATCGGGAGAGGCTGATTGAGGAAGATCTTTTGACCTCTTCATCCGGATTCTCTCGACCCATCATCTTGCACTACAGTGGGAGAAATGAATTCGTACGTCCGTCACTCCTGGACACACTGACCCCCAGATTCCTACCCACCCTTCATACATTTTCTTTTCTGGACTTACTCTCCTTCCCAGAAAAAAACAAAGATGACGAGGCCCCCGAGGGCAATTGTTTTCCTCAGGGCCTCCTACGTGGAGCTAATGTAATTTTTTTTATATACTCACATAGAATCATCATTGCTTATTTCGAACTTTACTATTTGGCTTCGGTAATTTATTTTTATTTTTAATATGAATACCTCACAAGAGTCCCAGCTGCTCCCTTTTGAAGAGATGGGGAAGAGGAAGTTAGTGAAGTACCTGACTATTCAGATCTGGTCACAAAACACGGCTAAAGCTATTTCAAGAAACGTTTCAATTCTGAATGGTGGTCTTACACCAGGGCGATAACTAAGAGTATCTTCGCACTCTTGAACTTGCCGCAAATATACTATATATTATTTTAAATGAATTGAAATAACACAAATTAATCAAATAAAATTTATTTGCCCACGCCGGGATTCGATCCCGCAACCTTCGAATTGCGAGTCAAGAGCCTTACCGCTAGACCACGCCGGCCGTCAAATGATAGGATTTACTGATAAAATATTAGATTTACCAAACTGGGTCTCAGTAACATAAGTAGACCTGAAAACGAGTAAAAATAGCGACGAATTATTAATGGCCGATTTGCGAAACCAATCGAAGAAGCGCTTTGAAAAAATTCAAGTTTTTTTTTTAAATTTCAAATTGGATAAACGAGTGTCCAGTGGGGCCGGTGGGGCCAGTGGGTCCAGTGTGACTAGTGCCCTGTGTAAACGCCGGGGACTTTCGCTTCTCCAGCACATGGCTTTCCAATTTATTATACAATAACATTTAACTTTCACATTCTGCTTCAGCAAACAGCTCATGGTTCTTCTATATTATATATCAACGCACGCCGGGAGAAAAAGATTTCATCTCGAAACACTGCACAACAATACCTCGGGAGGTGATTCTACATCAGTCGAGCGATTCTATATCTTTTGTGAGATCGAGATTGATAAAGGACGAGATCTCCTGTCAGATTTGTGTGATTTTGTATGGCTGTTTTTGCTTTTTCTATGGGCCGATGTCAGATTTTTCGTGTTTCAAACAATCTAAACTAAAATATGTGACAGCTCACAGTTGAAATCTGACATCGGCCCATAGAAAAAGCCAATAACAGCCATACAAAATCACACAAATCTGACAGAACATCTCGTCCTTTATCAATCTCGATCTCACAAAAGATGTAGAATCGCTCGGCAGGGGTCCAACTCTATACAATGTTACTGAGCTCAGGTGGGTCACCCATTTGCTGAAATGCTAGCCATTAGATCCGTCCATGAATACAGGTAAATGGCGGATATTACCGTTAATTTTTACCGGTAATTCGGTGTCCAAAAATGCTATTATTGTGAAACCGCGACCTTCAATGCTAGAAACTGAATACATATGCGCATATGTGTGTCCTTTGCACTCACCCTCCACTTATTAAAATAAATAGTATAAATCATTATCATTCGATTTTCCAAGAAATGTGCGGTGAAGAAATATATACCTTATTGTAGAACCACCTCCCGAAGTTAGTTTACTTTACCCCCGGACGCGTATTCCCAATCCCTAACGCGGTTCAGTCGCTCTACCGACTGAAATGCGTTAGGGATTGGAATGCATAAATCACCTTCCAAACACTACCGCGTTTCAGTCGCCTTCGCGCTTTGTGTCACTCTGTTTCTGTTAGGGTGACGACCATAATTATAGAAGGGTAAGCAGAGAGGATGGACCGCGTTTTTTTTACTTACGAAATCTTTTTTTACATTGAAAAAAAATATTTTTTAAGTAAACAAAAAAACGCGCGTTTTTTTGTTTACTTAAAAAATATTTTTTTTCACTGTAAAAAAAGATTTCGTAAGTAAAAAAAACGCGGTCCATCCTCTCTGCTTACCCTTCTATAATTATGGTCGTCACTCTAACAGAAACGGAGAGCTACAAAGCGCGAAGGCGACTGAAACGCGGTAGTGTTTGGAAGGTGATTTACGCATTCCAATCCCTAACTCGTTTCAGTCTATAGCGCGACTGAAACGCGTTAGGGTTTGGGAATACGCCCCCCGGACATTCTGTATAACAATATCAATGCAATGATGAATCTGCTCTGTTTTTTATGATATTTTCATTTCCATTGTTTGAAGGCAATATAATAATAATTATGGTACGTAGTGTTTTTTTCTCATTAACGATAGGTGAGCGAATAATACAATAATAGATTAAATTTATTGCGTAGCGATGAAGCGCTCTTAAATTATTGAATTAATAAAGATAATTTTTATTATTAATTGATGTCCAGTCGATTTGCGAAGGGGGTTGCATCCAAAATGTTGGATATACATATTTCTTCAAACACAAATCCCTACCAAAATTTCGATAGCCTCGCCACGATTATCACGTACCGTATATTTCGTTTTTAATAGTGTCTTAAATTGTCAGCAAAGTGTTGCAACTCAGAAATATATAGAGCGGAAATATCAAAGCGTTTAGTGAAATTATACAAGAAACCACGTATTTGTGCAATGTGTAGTCCAAAAGTTGGTAAAACAAATAATACAATATGAACATAAGAATCACGAACACGATAAGCAGAAGCGCTGTATGGTTTTTGTCGGGTTATGTGGTTAATGTTGAAAGTTAAAAGAATACTAGTTAAGATCAAACGAAGTGGGATTCAATAAATTTAAACATTTCATTCAGCAATAATCAAAAACGTAATCAATCGTACTGTTTATTTGATTGTAGCAGCGGACATCATGTTTTTAAAACGATTTTATTAAATTAGAATGAGGTTACAGATGCACAAATGACTTCATTAGAAGTATTCCTTTTTTTAAACATCTTTATACTATAATAAAAAACAATACTAATGACAGATTTTCACATAACCATAGAATTATAACAAAAAACTAAAGGTCCGGTACACGTGGACTAAAATATTTACAAAAATTGTAAATATTAAATAAAAAATAAAATAAGCTAATAAACTGCGTAATAAATTTCAAAACATTATAATCATTAGTACAACTAAACTGAACACATGTTTATAAAATGAATGACATGCAACTGAACAGGATTTTGTTCCACGACAACTCAACAAAAAGGCATATCTATTTTTTTTTCTCTTTCTCATCTTTTATTGTTTTTATTCATTTTTACGAAAAGGGTTGCCAACGAATATTGTTGAGTTGTCCGGTCACCGACAACTTGACAATGTTTTAGTAAGGGGGCATACATTAATTACGTGAGCAGTTTTCCCTCCTTTAGACCCCCCCCCCCCCCTTGGTGAGATAAATTTGGGCCACTTCGTATAATCTTTTCAAGTAATTAAACGTGAGATTTTGCTGGATGCCCCCCCCCCCCTCCCCTTTTGAGCTCATATAATTAATGTATGCCCCCTAACCAATGTGCAGATAAGAGACGACATATTTTCAATGGTCAATAGAAACGAGAACGCCGTTATCTGATTCATACTATTTTGGTAAAATTGAACAATAGAATCATTTCAAGTAAATGTTTGTTTTCAGTCATACATTCAACAACCTTTAGAGCTAAGTGACTTTATTAGAGGACTTTGTCATTCTCGCAATCTCATTAAATTGCTCTCTCAATTTTTCAAATTTCTGTAAAGCTTTCCAACAAATTTGAATTTAAGTGCTTATTTTTCATTGATCCCCATTGCTGTTCCAGAGAAAAACTTTATTTATAAACCAAAAACGTTGAATACTAAACAAAACCATTACATTCTGTTAGTTCATGCAAATAAGTTAGTAGCCGTTTTACGAGTATATGTGTCATTTGCAATGACATCATTCAACACTTCTGACCCTGAGAAACGAGTAGTTGAGCACTGAGCACAGGGGAGTGGTGGAGATGACAAAACACGATTAATAATAAACCACAATACAGAATGTTGCATAAAACGCCGTGCCTCACATTATCTCAATCTACTCCCCCCATAATTACAATTAATTAGCGCGATGCACTAGCGAACGTGCAAAACAAAGTTGTTAAAAGCAAGTTGTTGATGCTGTGTTTCAGAAATCTTTAACCATTCGAGCGATTTTTAGCATATTACGGCAAGTTTGTAAAAGTCTTGAGCGATCGCTTGCCACAATGTGCCAAAATTTATAGAACCAAAAAATATGGGATAAACGGTGAAATCTAGGTGAATTAATTAAAACAAAAATTAACTTCACCATGTCCATCAAATCTTGGCTTAAGGAATTGTGGGAAAAAACTGACTAGTATTTTTAAAATATCGTCATAGAAGTTACTGAAAAAACCCTATCCAAACCAGATGAACCATAGAAATCGCTGAAAACTCTCTATGCAAAACCTAGTCCCTCTCAGCACAGGAACTCCTAGTGAGGTGAAATATTCTACATATCTTTTATACGTATATTTCATATCGTACCTTCTCAAAATGTAAAAAAAATATAATGTAGTAATTGAAGAACAACTTAAATTAAAAAACACCGAATCCAAACTCTATATGTACCTAAGTCACTTATCGCACCAGTGCTTGGTATGTTTAGACTGAAGAGTGCTAGGAATGCTGGACACTATCGAAGATTAGCGAGAGGATATTTAATATGTATTGTATTTTAGTGAAAGATTCTAAGGAGAACTTTTTAAACCACTCAGGAAATCATAAATAAAAGTAACTATCCTTAATTAATCACCATGAAACAGGCAGCCGCCTAGTATGGTGATTTAATAAATCTTATCTATGTAAATGTCTAATATATGTAACATGTATTTTATAAATAAATAAACTATAGTATCAACTGTATGAAGAGCTGTCGATAAAAAGACGTAGTAATAGGCATAAAAGAAATAATAGGTTATCTCTTAAGTGGGTATACATAGGTGCAAGGAATGCAGTAAGGGCGAAAAATTACCCACAAACGAAAAGGATTCTTCATTTTGCCTGCAGGACGAAAAGTTGTTGGGAGACCTAAAGTAAGGTAACTTGACGTCTTGAACGCATCCTTGTGAACAAGAAATTGTAAAGAGTCAGATGGAGATCAGCAGGGATGGAAGGAGTCTACAAGAAGCGGCCAGGAATTCAGTTTTAACGAAGATCAATGGAGAATAACACAGTTAGAGATAATAAATAGATAAGCTCTACTTATGGGAAAAAAGCACAATGCGATTGTTTCAAAATGTTTCTACGCACGAAGCAACAGAGTCTTGTATAACGTCATGCGAACCCAATTTTGGAATGCAATCATTTAAGTCGTTAATTGCTTTACATGTTTACCTAACATAGTTAGAGTGTAATTTATACTCGATGTTCTTAGAAAATGAGTCAGAATGGTGATGCATGAGACTTGCTAATGAAGCGATGCTAAAATATATTATTGGATTTAAAACTGAGCTAAATCCATTCAATTTCAAAACTTGAGTAAATTCAGAGTAAGAGATGCAGCCCTACATCCCACGTGGGCGGCAATGACAGGTAATATAAAGGAGTACCTATATGCTATACGTAATGTCATGTGGTATGATTCGGCTCATTTATAAGCCACCATCCGATGTCGGCCCAAACGGCTTTAAGTGGATACATTTCCTACGCGAGCTAATTCCACGAGATACCATTTACAAACGACATTTTCGGTTCACTCAGTGATGTGAAATACTCCACATTCGGAGCCCATCCATTATTGTGACCGAACTTCACGAAGATATTTTTAGACAGCGTGAGCTACATTATGCGACATCTGGACGACATGGCTGATGTAGGAAAAATAAACAAAAAACAACAACGAGTTTTAAGTGCACGTAATTTTGTGTTTCACACGACATAAAAGTTTGACGAAAAAAAATTAGGCCAGGAGGATAGAATTTGATGATCACAGGAGGTGGTCGAATGGTAAGGCTCACGACTCGCAATCCGAAGGTCGCGGGATCGAATCCTGACGTGCGCAAACAAATTTTATTTGATTAATTTGTGTTGTTTCACAATTAATTAATATAAGATATATTTGCGGCACGTTCCAGAGTGGAAGATACTATCGGTATCGCCCTGGTGTAACATCACCATTCAGAATTGAAACGTTGATTGAAATGGCTTTATCCGTGTTTGGTGACCAGATCTGAGTAGCCAGCACGTTCCAGACTGGAAGATACTCTCAGTATCGCCCTGGTGTGATCTGAGTAGCCGGATTTGAATAGAATAGTGGCACTTCCCCATCTCCTTTCCGATTTCTTCATCCCCACTATCTTCCAATTGGGGATGCCATAGTCCCACTGGCTTCATATGGGAGCAGTTGGGACTCTTGTATACACATAAATAAATAATAGATAAAAAAGGTGTCGACTTCCTGGTCAGTAAAGGTCATACTAAGTACCTGCTCTATATTTCGTAGGGGAAGATACCTTGTTGGTATTTTTTCAATTTAGTCCAATGCACCGAGTCCATAATAATAATTAAAAAATTGAACAAAAATTTAAAATATCTGTTGTGACGGTATATCATATTATCAGAGAAAAATAAAGTAAAAAGGTCTACATTGTGGGTGTTTACGTCTGCGGTATCACAATCTCGTACAGCTTGATACATGTAAAAAATAAAAATAATTTTTAACGAAACGCTTTGTATTGTAAAAATTATTGTATTGTTTAAGTTGTCTGGTGGGCGGCAATAGAGGCAGATATAGGAAGAAGAGGAACAATGGATTTAAAGAGAACAAAGAGAACATTCGAGAATCGATTCGCTGTTATAATGTCCCCCTTATTCAACATCCAAAGCCATGGGATATGACGTATTCACGTCAGCGTCACAACATATCACACGGCGTCAACTTGCTCTCAATAAACAGTTTCTCTTTACGACAAAAAAGTGAAATACGTAGACGTGTGTAAGTGAAATAAACCAACCAGATCAACTATGTACATAATCACGTAATAATATGTTATGTAACGTGAAGTAATGCCGCTAATTCGAAATCAAAAAGCGCAGTTGTGCATTTTTGTGATTTTAATTGTGAAATAATTTACTGAAAATCTTTTACAATACCGTTTTTTAAAGAAATTCAGCAGAGGCGGTATGAGACCGAATGAACTGAGGCGTTTCCGTGAGGAAATACAAATTTTACCATAGTTGATGTGATCTTTTCATCAAGTTTTCCCTTACAAATGCCATAATAACAGGGCACTTCAATTGTTTGTAATTTGAAATTACTCTGGACTAGTAAAAAGTAATGTTGGTAGGTTTTTACGCAGCATCGCGTTTATTGATCAAATCATTGTATATTGTACATACATTTTCGTTTCAGTGATCGATGAACCGGTGGATGCAATTTTTGGCCATAAGTTGTTTTTAATTGTTTGTCTAGTTTGTACGTTTGTAGTTGAAAGTAAGATTTTAGAAATATATTATAAGTTTGTACAGCGCCCTTGAGGGTGATTTTTTTTTACAAAAACGGCGCTTTACAAATCATTCAAATATTATATATTATTATTAAATATTATATTTTAGCAACTATATGTCAAAAAACTAAGAAAGGCTGATGATCATACGTCATACCACCTAACCAAGATATTCTGAACTAAAATTAGTGCAAGAGGAAAAGCTCTGTCCAAAACCCTTTATTATGAACTAGCAGACCAGGCCACACGTTGCTGTGGCTAACGAAATACAACGCCATTACCCAACCTTTATAAAATCCACACCACCCGCTTGCCAGCTGCCCGCTGCCTGAATTGAATATTTAAAGTTCTCGGCTTTTCTCTACTATAATCAGCATGTATTATACATAAAAACCTTCCTCTTGAATCACTCTATCTATTGGTGAAAACTACATGAAAATCCGTTGCGTACTTTAAAAGATTTAAGCGCACAAACATTTTGATCGACTTTATTTTATACCATGTAATGATTAAAAAGTATACAGGTGTTAAGGGACGTACTTGCCTTACTTTAACCAGTGGTTTCTAACATTATTCTGAGTAATAATTGTTAATGAAATTTAGGTCTCCGGTGACTTTTTCGATGTTTTTTTTTTGCAATTTTTTCTTCTTCAAAAAAAAAACCTACATGTCGTCTTTGGTCACTCTGCCTAGTAACCTCCAAACTCTCACACCGCCCACAACTTTCTAATACCCACTATACCCACTGATGTTTTAATTATATTACTTAAAACAAAAAAAAAACATTAAAAATATCACCGGAGGCCAATATTTCATTTACTTACATTTTTTACCCCAAATAATATCAGGAATCATTCGTTAAAGCAAGTAAAGTACGTCAATTAATTCCTTTATACTCGAACTTCGAGTGGTTTTAACTTATGTTCCTTATCGAACAGTAGAAACTTTGTGGGTTAAATTATGCATATACCTAAAGTGTAAGCAGTAATCACCGTTGGTTGTATCCTGTTATCATCGAGTGGCAGTAACGAGGACTGAATCTACTCCACGTTTCAATATTCACCATACTGCGACCGCCTTATTCCTATCGATTTACTCCGGCGCCATTACGACTAGAACGAGAACAATGAACACGAACTAACTCGAATCCTTTCAGAAACCTGCGATTAAACTGAGTTTAACATAGGTTTAACCTATAAATTAAACTGTAACATGCAATAATAATTACATAAATTACTTTTTTGTTTAAATTCCTATCATGTGGCGTAAACGTTGGACAGTACACATTGTCTACTTACTACGTAGCACGAACATCCTTTGAAAGGACGAAAGCGAATTGCGACGCTTTTATTTGAACTTTTGACCTCTACGGGGGAAGAAAGCTCGCTATTAAATTAAAGCGTCTTTTACCCCAGACGAGCAAAAAAAGAAAATAATGCTAAGTTTCAAAACTTCGTGTCGATGATTTATGATATTTTGCTAAGTAATCCGTACTATAAACTAAAAGCAAATTTCATAGAAAAGGAATATGTAGTTAAATCTGCCTGCACGATACTACAAAAAGAATTTTCATATATTAATATCGCGTATCGACAAGAAACAGTTAGTCGTGTCACAGCAAATAGTATAGAAAGTGAAAAATAATAAAAGTTGTTCCACGCCATGATAAGGTGTAAATTACTTCACATTCTTGTAAGATACGGAGACCACTTTGTTCAGCGTACCGTAATATGTCTGGCGACAGTGCTCACTTGTCCGGTGAGATATTTAAACAGACTCTGAGCTAAAAACTTAAAAATGCGACAAAATTATAAAATTCTTTTCAGACAATAGTGTGAAAAAATTGTACTTTATGGTTTACTGCACATTGAATAACTGTACTGGGCATCTGAAAGGTCTGCATTTTTGTTTCTACGGAATATATATTATTCCAGGCCGGTGATCACCCTACGCTAGGAACTGGTTTATACGAACGAGTTTTTAATCTTCACCGCATTCGTGTGTACAATTATTTTACGTTCACTTCCCTCGTTTCTTCTCTGGTAAATACTCAGGTTTGGTATTTTAACAATCAAACAACATGTGGTGTTGTTATAGAAGTAGTATCTTAGATATGCATTGTTGCAAGATTTAAATTATTAATTAACGGTCTAATCTCCTGCTATCCTAATAAACTTCATATTATTATGTACATTGTAATAAATTGTAGAACATAATATGTATTAAGAACTTATACTTGTCTAATTTAGTTTTCTGAAGGTTTCACTTCTACCACGTGTGAACTGCACACATGTATTTTATATGTATTTATGTTAGGTTAGTTATGTTAGCTAAAGAGCTAGAAAAAGAAAGTATCTAATTTTCATAATATATTACATTTATCCATTTTATACATTTAAATACAACTATGTATACACCTTATATCTACCGTCATGTTTTAAAGTTTTTTTTTTATTGTCTACACAGTATAAACTCTTGCTGTCTCTGTATCATGCAGTAAATCATGTAAAATATATAATATTGTAAAAGCCCACCAGGGCGTATAAAAGTAATAAATAAATTAATTATATCTAACATAAACTAGGCATTATTGGTATGAGCAGTGCAGTCGAGAAAAAGAGAAAGAAAAATTCTTCTTCTTTTATAGGGATATGCACTTATTTACAACATCTATGGACAGCACGCCCCCAGCCACAAGCTATTTCCTGAATTATCAAACCACATTCTTCTAAAATTAGCCAGAAACGCCGATCAGAATCAAAAACACGATTATAATATTACAGTCTGCCGATGAAAAGGTTTGTACGAACGAGCATCTCAATACTTATTAGCATTAAATTTTATTTTCCACGAATACATGTTTTTCTGAAATGGAAATTAAAAAAGAGAATTATGAGAAAAATATTCTCCTTTGTTGTTCTGGTGAGTCGTTCTGTTTTCGAATACGAGGGCGTGGCATGCTGTTCATTATTTACAAGGGAATGAACTACAGAATGTTTTAATTCACGCTCATTACATAAATCTTCACATGTGGACATGCGATACTAGGCCAATGTACCCTACATTCCATCGGGAATAAACCTCGAAGAAAATGTACGTATGTATTAATATATTTTTGAAGTCATATATCGTGCCATGTGGAACATAGTTAAAGTGGAAGTAACCCACATTCCCGTGTTCCATTGATTTTTTTAAAAAGTGATTATTGAATATGAGTATTGTAGGTAGTTGAACTAAGTACCACAAACCATGGAAGCGTTGAGCTTTGGTTAAGCATTCCTGTCATGGGTGTACACAGTGTGTACAGATAGATATACCATAGGCCAAAACGTTGCACACAATACCATTTACAAGCAACCTGTGGGTCCCCTTGTAAAGGAAGCAGGAATGTACAACAGTTATCACGCAACTTCCGTTTAAAACAGGTGAAAAAACGTGATTTAACTTTATAAATATAGCTTACGAGTCCCAAAACATTCACAAACGTGGTCATCAGAACATAAACTTAACTCGATTAAATCAAAATGACGGTAAAATGAATGGCAATTCTATGACAGCTGATCCCCCGGTAGTTGGACCCTCGGCATACTTATATGCAATATGCAGTTGATTTTGGTAAAATACGGTATACCTACTTACACAAAACATAACTAAATGTACACGGAGTGGCGTGCAGAGATAGTATTCTGTCGAATAACACAAGTAGAAAACACATTTTCATTCAAATGCATCAAGAATAAAACTACTTGTCTTAATACTGTATATACCAGCGTATTAGTACAAAAAATCGACATACAAAATGAATTCGTTTGATATCCATACCAACTTTTAAATTAGTAAACAATGCACAAAAATTATAATTTTATAGTAATTATAATTTCGGGGGGGGGGGGCAACTGTCAGTGGATCAACTGTCGGGTCACCATGAATGACATGCATGTACAGAACTCACTTTCAGTCAACGATCTATCTTTTTACTACACATTAAATTTAAAAAAAAAAATAATAAAAAACAGATTAAACTAGTAATATATTTCTTAGAAGTAGAAGATAAATTTAATTACATCAAAAAACATTGTAAGTAAATATCTACGTAATATTTAAGGTTGTCACACAAATAATATCAACAGGCAGAAATTATGAAACATAAAATCAATATACATACTACGAAAACATAATTAATGAAAATGACTTTAATCGCAGCTATATTTACGTGATAAACATTTAATAAATGATAAATAAATATGCTTTTGACTGATTGGCTTGTCGGGGACTAGGTTATCTTAGAATATGAAAAACTTCTGATTTAATGGTTGTTCCGATAAAAAAATATTGTTTTTAACATGTGTGATTTTGTATCAACGATATTTTCTGAAAATTGCCTTTAATAAATCTGATCGACTTGATTGCATTGCTTATCTTTTAAATTACGGGCGAACATTAAATTGAAAATATGTGTAGTAGGCATTATATATTTTCGTTATTGAAGAATATAAAAAAGGTGCATTTTCAGTCAGAAGTTATCAAAACAAATCGTCACTTTGGTTGGACAAACTTCACTGTCCGTTTTTCTGGATTTCATGACAACTCAGAACCGTGCAATTCAACACCCTTTTGAAAAGTCATTATAAGTTACGAAAAAAAAATATTTGGGAAATAACCCGTAACCTATTTAGCCGCCGCTAACCGAATTTCTACTGATTTCTTGCATATCCCCCAAACATCTGAAGTTTTCAAGCTCTTAAAAAAATATATGATATTTTTGAAGATAATATTTATACATTCCCCACGCCGAAACGCAAATTATAAGAAATTGCCTCGATGGAAAAAAATCGCTAAGTATGCTCCGAAAATTATTATTTTCATGTCTGTTTCAGTTATTTTATAAGTTAAATATATGAAAAAATTCATTGTTTTTCTTTAAATGCTGTTTTAGACAGCCCCCAAAAATTTTGGCTCTATTTTAAACAGTCATGTTTTTTGCACAACTTCCCTTCAATTTTACCGTTTTCAATATTAGCGCACTCTCTCCAACATTCATAATTACATATCTCTCCATCTTCTTCTTTTTGGGCGGGGATACGGCGCCTTAATATAATATATTTTTATCACTTTTAATGACTTTTCAAAGGAAGTGTTGAAGTTACATGATTTTGAGTATTTCGGTCACCCTTTTTCTGAGATATATGAGGTGTCAATGTTTGCAAAGACGATATCTCATTATCTATTTTACTGATTTCTGATTTTGAGGGTCAATTTTGAGTTAAGTATTTTAATTTGAAATATTTCAAAGGAAATATTTAAATATGATGAATACTTACCATTTTAGAACATACCTAAACGTGCAGATAAGACAACTCCGAATCAACTCAACCCAACCCTTTGAAGTCATTAAAAGTGACGAAAAAAATTGGTTAAATAGGTTACGGGCTATTTTTTTTTTTTTTTTGAAAATGAGCAAAAGAAATGATTTAGCATTCGAACGTTATTTTCAAAACAATATCAGTTAGAACCTTGTCCAACTGCGGTAACTAAATGCATCTAGAATCTAGACAATTATTCTGAAAAGTGTGCTCGCCATGTTCGCCGACAACGACCTTACTTCATCCACATTCATAAATCATATTTACTCGTATTCCGACTCTTTGACTTCACAGTATTATACTATCTCGGTCCCGCCATGTATTCCTGTGATGCATATACTCAAGAAACAATAAAACACTAAACGAGAAGAAAGTTAAAAAAATTATAAAATTATTATTATTAAAGGTACCTCTATTGTTATTTCGTGTTTTCGTAGCACGCCCCCCATTTCATGCATTACTTTCGCAACTGGCAATTATTAAGTATTTATCTACGATTGGCAGCTAAACTAATCATTACAAAACTGAGAGATAACAAAAATAACCGAGTATACAAGTATAATATCATATTATCATTCACCGGTAAACAAATGTACCTGCCGACTACCTATTCCACGGTCTGTGGTTAAACCAAGTGGACACCTGAACCGATTCTCACGAGAAATAATTGAGCATATAAACGAGTGGTAAGTATATCAGTTGACAGCAAATCAATATGTTATATTTTCCGTATGATGTCCGCTGCGAATGTAGGCCTTGTGGAAACAGCAGGTTCGATTCACATACGATATGTTTGACTGTGGTTTACTTGCATAGGTGTGATATAGAACTCATTTTAAAACACAGGTAAAAAAGGTTCTTATTGTATCATGGGGTAATTACTAACACAACTAGTAACAAAGTAACTCCGAAATCAGCGTTTTTGAGTTAGGTACATCTCCAAAAAAACTGTATCGTTTAGTTCTATAATTAGGTAACTCTAGTTACCACATGTATTTTTCCACGGTTCAATTAGGCAACTAGACTTAGCTGGTTGTAGCGTTGCATTTTTGTATGAACCTATCATTACATTTTTGTAAATAAATGCATTAAAGGCCATTTTCTTATTTCCAAAATAAAAGTATTACGGTTACCGACCATTAATCTATGAATTAACAGTAGGTACTTATCGGTATAAATATGCAACAACCGATATATCAGATTGATTTCCATCTTATAATTCATTTGCCAACAATTTCAGAGTTACCTAGTTGGGAGTAATTATAATTACCCCACGATACAAGAGTGAGTAGGTGTAGGTACGAGTATATGGTATTATTATAACTAAGAACGTGAAGATTCCATAGTTAAGGCAAAAAAGCAACTAAGAAATAGTCTTCGCAAAACACTTGCCTTGTGGTCTACACTAACATTTTTTTAAATCTTATGATGAATTAGGTTACAAGTTGGCGCTGTTGAACATCACTCTTCGGTGCTGAATACAGAAAAGAATTTTAAGGTGTGCCGAGAAAGTGGCGAATGGCAGCAAGACTTGGAAATGACGAGGTAACGATGTAGGACTGATTTGCTTGGCGGAATTAAACATTAGGCCATTGATTTGTACTGACGATTAACTTTTTCTTGGGTTGTCCCTTGTTTCTTTTCTCTGTTACTATAATTGTTTCGGCTTCTTAATGATTGTAACTGATAAAAAAGGAAGTACCATGTGGTTTAACTCACAACAACGTCAAATTACAACACAATTGGCCGTGAGAATCTGAAAACTTGTTGTGATAACAATGGTACTCTGCCAAATTCCTCAAATTCTTGTAAAAATAGTATTTTCTGGAGGGTGTTGCTCCGCGTGAATGGCATGTATTCTTGTCCATCTTGTAAATCAGGTCAACATAAATTAATACATAAAGAAATCAATACCTACTCTTCTGTTTATTCGTGGTGTACTGTACTAACTATTTTCCAGCATGCGCACTCTTCGTGCACTCGCAGCCATGTATTGTATATGGTACAATTTATTATTCTGGTCATATTTCTATGTCCGTGTTACTATGTCGGACATGTCACAATGTTGGTCATTTCACTACATTACCAACCCTCTCTAAGCGGAAGTGCCCGAGTCATTGTATTTATTTATTTGTTTAAATTAATAATATGTTACAAAAAAAGTTACATTGTTTGTAATATGTCATTCCCAAAGAGTTGTGTATAAAAAACTCACTCCAGGAACAGATTATTGACAACAAAGGATTAATCATTTACACCAGAAAATTTCCAAGAAAGATAAATTAGAAGAAAGATAGATATATTAGAAGAAATTTAACAGAAAAATGAACGTGGTTCGCTTTTTTATACATATAAATGAGATTGAATAACATTTATTTAATCGAGGTTTAGCAACGTTTTTTCAAGATTAAAAAAGTTATACGTTACGGCTATTACCATCACTATCGAAAACATATGAAATATTCATATTAAATACCATGACAGATTTACCAATATTAAATACAAAACATATTAAGTTTGTGTATTTTTGTTTGTGTATTATTCAAATGTATTTTTATTCACCCCTGAGGAAGGTTCAGGATGAACCGAAACCGGTTGGATTAAGATAAAATAAAGTGGAATTGAAACTAAGTTATTTAATTGTATTTATTATATTAAGTTTATTAAACTTACTGAAAAAATTTATTGTTTTTCAAATTTCATAATTGTATCTGCCGATTTAAAAATTATTGTATTTAATAAGGTAAAAAACGTGTTGGAACATTCATTAGCGTTTACATACAACTTTTTGTTGATTGAATTAACTGTTGTAATAATTCTTGTAAATCGTCGTGAATCATTTTGGTTTTAGATAATGAAGGATGTTGACTATTAACTATCTTAAGTCGCCATACTGAAGTATTTATTGTGTTGATACAAGATATGAGCAATGGACATATAGGTACCAGAACAAATAGAAATATAGAAAATATGAAAGATAATGATGACTAAAAAGTCTAATTAATTAGATTACGTTTGAAAAAGACAGCACCTACTTCCTCCTACATGGATCGATACTACGAGCGTTGTAAGGGCCGATGAGTACAATATGAAAAGGCACGCTCGTGTGAAAGTTATGCTTGAAAAAACAGGCCACGTAAAATTGTCGAAAATAATACAATGTATTGTTCACAGGCAGGTAAAGAACTTCTTTAGGCGGTGTATAAAGAAACGGGGTAGGTAGCGATTCTCGAGACTTGTCACAAATACAGCATTTCAAAATTTCACCGGTAGTCTAACGTCTTGCTCGAGTCCTTCAGTTAATTTTCACAGATCCTCTAATAACTAAGGTTGTCATAGTGTTAGTGTTCTTGACTATTTCAGAGGGATATTTATATTTAATTATTTATTTAATTTTTTTCAGACAAAACCGGAAATATCTCATTTTTAAATCAAAATTTAGGTATATTAACTCCTTTCCACAAAAAGTTATAAATTGATTTCGAAAGACTGTTCTTTTATCTAGTAAAGCTATGTTTTAAATTTTGAGAAAATATGTTTATTTTTAGTACGATAAGGTTTTACCGTAGGTCGTTGGCAGATTAGTTAATTGTTCAAACAAAATTTTGTATTATACAACACACATTTCAAATCATATAATCATGTAGTAAAATAAACCAATAAATTATATGGGAAAGCTATGTTTCAGGATTTTAATTTTAGTTTTAATAAAATCATTTAAAAAAAGATCGGCACGCGTGTTTTGTTACGAAAATACTTCGGTTTGTCTTTATATTTACGGTCTTACAAACTAACATATTTAAGATTTTTTCTACATTCTTATTTGGCTTAGACATTATTGAAAAATTATAAATACTTAGGTATGATCAAAAAATAATAACAAAAAGTACATAATTTTAATAGTTTTATCATCATGCCTTTCAGCATTTTTGAATGTAGGTATAAATTAAAGCAAATTTTGAATGAAACAAAATGGATATTGAGATATTATTTTAAAAAGCTAGTACGGAGAATAATTAATCTTTCTCATTGGAACCGTCCTGTACGATCATAAAAACATCTTTCGACGAAATACGAATTCTCGGCTGCTGGCTGGTTAATGGCTCTTAAATGCTGTAAAAAGTCATTTAAAAATAAAAGTGTTTATTTATTCATTGGTTTCTATGGTTAAACACCCTCGGTTAATCGTCTTTAACTTTTTTACTGGTCAGATTTGCATGGTACCAATATGCAAAGTTTTATTTAATTAACACAGTAGTTGATATAATTTTTGAACATTTCACACCACCCAAAATGATATTATTTTCATTTAACATTGAGCAGATCTATAAAACTGAAATGTTACTTTATGCCAAAATGTGGGTATGTATGTACTACCTTTTTAAAAGTATGTAGACACCTAATTTTAACTATGGTGTTTTAAATCATTATTACGAGAGGACATGAAGTTAACCAATAGAGGTAAAATATTTTTAATTTCCCCGAAGACAACATTTTATCACGTCAGCATTTTATTAGTACCTACCACTCAGAAATGTACTTATATGAATTATGAGTCATATTCGTCACACCTAATTTACACCGTTATTTCACAAATTCCTCATAAAACAAGATTGCCAAATATTTCAAAGTTATAAAAATGATAAAGAGTAACTAAAAAAAAACGTATGTTGGGAGTTTTATTTATTCAATGGTTAACGTGTTATTTCGTAATATGTAGATTATTTTTATCTATTACGTAATACGTAATAGATAAAGAAAAAAGTTCTATATAAATCATATCAAAAAAAGTGACAATAAATATTCCCATAGACTCCAAGTGAACCACGAGATAGAAGTCAAGGACATCATTTGACCTCGCCGACCAAAAAATATCTATATCTACAGAGTATATAGGTAGGTAGTACAGTTCTACGAACAACCTCCCAAAATATGTATATATTTTCTTCTCGCTGGTAAAATAGTTGATTGCTAGGTTGCTTACGTTAACCAGAATAAATGAATATTGGAGATTCGTAATTGCTCGTCGAGTTTTTGAATGACGCGTCAATAACAAGGGATGGGTAGGTACCTACATGAATTCAGAAATGGACGCAACGCCAACCGTAAAATACCTGGCCGACCTGTTGATCAACCGTCAACCGCCGCTCTCAGGTAAAGGAGAGGACAAAAGAGCCGAGAAGTGAGCAATATCAAATACCTACAGACGTATTTTGCACAGCAGGATTGGATTGCTGCGTGCATGGACACAATACACCAGATACAGTTTATTCATGTCTGTGCAAATGTGGGCTGCATTGCTGCATACTATAACTAAGTTACTACAATCGTGTTTTGATCGAGGCTGGCATACTACCAGTACGACCCGTTTTATGTAAACAAGATGGCGCGGGATGTGAAAATAAACAAATTTTCTGTGAATCAGGTCGAACCACACCTGACTCACCGCCCTTGGAAAGCGGCAACGTATTATTTAGCAATTTACCGACAATGCTGATGAGACATAATGCCTCCAGATACAAGGAATTGGTCGCCGTAATTAAGCGGGAAACAGCAACAGGTGGCTGTTGACACGCCCCAGACCATTCACTTACCGGAGTACTAAAATAGTATAGTGAGACCACTCAATATTGCACGCCATTATTGTATTACTAACCAGAATTGAGAGAAAACGCGGAAAATTCTAATGGTAAAAAACGTAGTATCGATCCGCGTTAAAAGCATGGTGAAATTTAAAAAAAAACTACACATGCTTTGCAATTCATTTAGTTTTCATAGAAAAACAATCACGCGGGTTGAAATTTTTACGTATTTTTTTTTTCAATTAAATCCAGGTAGGTACTCACCGCAAATATCAAATTGCACAGGAAGAGCGCGTACTTAACAAAACTGGTGCCACAACCCATTTTGATTTATTCACCAAAATACTCTTATAAATCACAATAAAATATTGGTAAAAGCACAGCTGCACTAAACACAGGTGACGGGCGAGGTGGCACTGGCGCAAACTAAATTCGACTGAAGTAAATTTGTCCAAAGACCGCTTCGATATAGAGCGCCTGCGTCGGTTGCAGGAAACTGAGGAGCCTTCCGACTTCTGACTTGCGCCCGAAAGCTATACGCCGCGCTGCTGAATAATCCAATAAAAGTTTTCAGTAACAAAAAATAACAGTTACGAGGGAAAAACCTGAAATAACTAGAAATACGTCATTTTTAATTCAAATTCTAACAGAATCGACTCTTTCACACAAAAAAAATTAAATTGATTTCGAAAGATTCTTATTTTATCTAATCTATTTTGAAAAAATATGATTATTTTTATTATAATAACGTTATACCGTTGGTCGTTGGCCTATTTGTTAAATTTTCAAACAAAATGTTGTACACTTTTCAAATACAGTAAAATAAATCAACAAATTATCTGGGAGGTTACTTTTAAAATTTTATTTCAGTTCAAATAAAATCATTATAAAAAATCTGCGCACGTGTTTTGCGACAATACTTCAGTTTGTCTATTTATTTACGGTCTTACAAAATAATGTATTTCATATTTTTTACCACACTTATTTTGCTTAGACATTATTGAAAAATTACAAATACTTTTGATCAAAAAATAATTAGATCAGATCACTACGCGATAAATATTTTTTTTAACTAACTCCAATGTAGGTATATATTAAAGCAAAGTTTAAATGAAATAAAATCGATATTGAGTTATAGAATACATGAGAATATTTCTCATCGGAACCGCCGTGTACAGTTGCAAGGGTACGATCGCAAGACCATCTTTTGACGAAATTGGAGTTCTCGGCCACTGGTTAATGGGCGTTAATAATATAATATAGGTATGACAGACTACACTGTTATCGACGGTCCCAACAAACAATGTCGGATTTGTAAATTGGTAACGCTCATAAGAGCTGTTTACTGTTGAAATAATTATTTTTTCAATGAAAAGGGGGTTTACGTAAAACATCAAACAAACATTATATTTCTTGCTCTCAAAAATAATAAAAATGTAGACACGAAACTTTAAGTAGCTCGTATGCAAAGTTACCAATTTGCACATCGGACATTGTTCGTTAGGAGTGTTGCGATTAGTAGTTGTTATTATTTTATCGATATTATTTTGAAAAGAACAAGTATGAGTGGAATACAATGGTGAGTAAAAATCTAAAGAAAATTATTATAGTACCTATTTGTCTGCTGAATGTGTTTCTGGGGTATACCGATAGAGATATACTATAGAGGCGCTACCCCGTACATAATTCTCCGACATTCGTGTTCAAATCATGCACGAACAGGCTTTCGGGAAAGTGAATTCTAACTGAAGCCACCGCGTCGAATGGCTCGGCTGTCAGACCGTCCTTTACTTTTACTCAAGCCCATGGTTTCATCCTTTTTCATCCTACTTTGATACGTCACACGCCAGCCACGGTCGACGGTTGTTGTTGTTGTACTAATAGAGAAATGGAGGTACTAACCTGAATCAATTTATTCGCTAATTGTCTCATCTATGTATATATATCAATGGGTATACCTACCTGGGGCCAGATCGGGGGTTTCAATCGAGGTATATCGAATGCCAAATTTGTCTTTAGCCAAAGCTTATAGTTTTAACGAATTTAAAAATATCAATTTTAACGATTTGAATTATTCAACAGGTTTCAAATGTTTAAAAACCAAGACTTTGGCAATGCAACGGATGAAAAACCGGGTACAAGTCATTCTAATTTCTATTTTAGAAAAAAACAGTTTATTTGAACATTAATATATTTTTAGACGGCTCTGAGAAAAAAATCCCTCAGGGCCTGTGTCATCTTTGGGGATGCCGTGTGGAGGGTCTTTTTAGAGAAAGCAAGGAGGTGAAGTTCTGGGAAGGAAAATATAAGAGGGGTGGATGGGAATCTAGGGGTCAATGTGTTCAGCAGTGACGAACTATTAATCCATCCTTCCCGAGAGACCGACTGGAGAGTTCAAAAGGTCTCCATCAACCAGTTTCTCCCAATCCGGCCAGCCTCGCCAAATCTAGACAAACCGAGCGAACTTGGGATGACCTACGGCAGGGGTGTTTATTATTCAATAAATGGTTCCCGAAGCGGCTATACTCATACCCACCTTCCAAATTGAAAAGGATATCATTTTATAGTAAGGCTAACGGAACTAACTAGGGAATGTTAAAAAACACTTTTTTTTTAATTAAGCAACTTCGTAGTAAAAGAACATTATATGTAAATCGTGTTTAATTTCATAAATCTATTTTTTTACTCTTTCAGAAGCGATTCTGATTATTCATCAGATGAACCTCGGAAGGCATTCCGCGGCGCGGCGTCGCGCTCAGAGTGTAGACGCGATACTAGAGATATAGAAGTGTAGAAGTATATAGAACTCATCTTGGGATTGGTCGAGGACGTTGAGGTTAGTTTTAGTTGTTGGTGATCTCATAATCGCTGACATCACTGCCAGTCTCCATCTCCTTCTCCTCAAACTGCTTCCATCAAAATACGAGACATTCTTCACAAAACGGCTGTTTATTATGTAGCTTAATTATTCCAGCCCGTTGAACTGAATAGAGCTTTAGGCACTTTAGTTTTTTTTCTTGGCTTTCATTATTTTTTTATTATTGTTTTTCAATTACCCCCATCTTAGTTTTAATTATAAGCTAGAACAATCAACAACAATTGATTGCATACGATGTAAAATTACAGACATAAGATTTCAAGCAGAACAGTGGTTATATTTTTAAGAAAATTCTGAAATAACTTAGACTTTTTAAACGTCTAGTTGTGTAGTACAATCTGATAGTATTTATTATCTGAAGGACTGAAGATTTTCGATTGTTGTAAACGGAAGTGTTATTTTCAAAATAACCGTTGAAGTTTCAAAAAGCATCCCAGATAAAAAAATTACAAAAATAAAATTAACAAAACTTTAATTTTCTTGGTTTCAAAAAACAATTTCCCGACATATCAATTTTCTAGTAGGAAATTTTTTAAATGTTTAAACATTCCAAACATAACATAACGCATAATAAAATCAAAAAGACGAAAAATCAGTGTTTATAAAAATTTCCAAAGTCATTTTCCTAAATTTCAGATTTTCCCATTTTCGCGAATGAATTTTTTTCAGAAAAATAAAAGTTTCCATACATGAAATATTTCAAAAAAATTCACTACCGATTTTCCGAAAAAAAAATTCTGAAAAATAAATTTTCCAGAATTAAAATTTTGCCCAACATAAAAAATTTCAAATAACAAAATCAAAAAGATGAATTTCTAAATGTTTACATTCCGATTCGACCCATTTTCCGAGTAAAAAATTCCGATTATTCCAAATCCGATCGATCATTTTTAACTATATCTTACTTCGACTAAGAACCACCCACATTATCTTCATTATTTAGTGGCTGCTATATAGGATATCGACACCTTGGGGCAGTGGTTAGCGCATTTGCCCGGAAAGCGAAAGGTACTGGGTTCGAGTCCCAGAAGTGCAAATATCTTTTTCTGTTTTCAGATTTTCGATTGAGTTTCTCTAATATGGTATTCATTTAATTAAATATTAGAATTTGAGATTTACTCATCAAGTAAAAAAAAAAAAAAAAAAGTAATAATAATTATTATTATACTGGGTTTACAGGAACCTATACGATTCTAAGATGAAAAATGAAATATGCTGAAAAAAAAACATTTTTTCGAAATAGGGGTATTTATAGTGCAACGCTATGCTTTAAAAACAATTACAAAATGAAACAAAAACAATACAAATAAACAGTAAGTAAAAGAAGAAGAAGTTTGAAGAAGTAAGTAAAAGTATTACTCACAATAAATGATTTAATGCAATCATATAGTCTCCGGTCTCCAGAGGGCCTCCAGGGCTCAAGGGGACTCCATCTTGGTAGCCATGGAATTGTGGATAGTTTTGTAGGGTATATACATACAATGGGAGACAAAATTATAAGTTTTTATACCTGCAAAAATTACATTATACAGGGTATTAAGGGACGTACTTGACTTACTTTAACCAGTGATTCCTGACATTATTTGGAGTAGAAAATGTTAATAAAATTTTGGTCTCCGGTGACATTATTTTTATCTACAAAAAAAAAAAAAAATTTTAGGTGTTGGACAGTTGGAGGCGGGGTAAGGGGTTGGTCGGTTACTCAGCTGAGTGACGAGTGACGACACGCGTAAGAATTTTTTTGTTGTTTGATTTTGATGAAAAAATAAATATAAAAACAAACAACAACAAAAAAAATGTCATCAAAAAAGTCACCGTAGACCAAAATTTCATTTACATTTTTACTCCAAATAATGTCAGGAATCACCGGTTAAAGTAAGTCAAGTACGTCCCTTAATACCCTGTTATTATCAGTTTGAAGCTGTATCTATAACATTTAAAATTGTGGGAATTTATAGTATTTGGCGGTTTTTAGGTAAATTGGGTATTTCTTCTAC
Organism: Limnephilus lunatus; assembly: GCA_917563855.2. Classification (NCBI taxonomy): domain Eukaryota; kingdom Metazoa; phylum Arthropoda; class Insecta; order Trichoptera; family Limnephilidae; genus Limnephilus; species Limnephilus lunatus. Next base: position 66,245,135 of record OU830598.1, on the reverse strand, counting down.
AATTGAAAATAGATAATTTTAGAAAAATATTTAGATATTTAATATTTCTTTGTAGCTGGAGTCAGTTTTGGTTTCTTCGCTGGTATGCGGCCTTTGAACCTCATTTCCACAAGATGACGCGTCGTCTTCTGGAAATGGGGACGAATGCGTCTCGAGGGAAATGCGACGCCTGGCTGTTCTGGCAGAAGTGGTAACGTTGCGCCGGCTTCATTTATAACTTAAGTCCTTCGTACAACTGGCGTGCTTCATTCGTACATTTTCTCGCGTTTTACAGGCAAATGTGACGAATCTGTCGTTCATTTCTAGGCATAGTGAATCGTTTTCCCTTCATTTTCCAGTTCTCTGACTTACTTTTTTTTACGGTGCTCCAAATTTTATGTCCGGGTTAAATCTTTCCCAAATGAAAGAATAAACCCTTCCACACACTTTTCCACAAATGATTATCTAGTAAATTCACGCAATGTAAGTGCACTATATAAGTATAATAAATACAAAACAATACAAGAACAATACGTCAATCCACCAGAAACATAATGCGAAAAAATTTCACCGACTCCAGATATTTTCATATCAGAGGGTTCGGCTCTGATGAAATCCTAACTGGTCCGATAAATCCTACTGATCCCTCAATATAAATATTTAAAAAATCTTTCGTAATCCTACATGTATTTAAAATGACCGACTTTTGCATTTTTATATACAATTTTTTTGACAAATCTAATACGCCTAAATTTTGAATGAGAGAGCTAGGTATAATGCCAGTAGCCGAAATAACAAATGGTAATATTTTTATAGTCTGAGAATGCCAAATTCTTTTAATCTCATTTCCTAAATCTGTATATTTTCTTATTTTTTCAGAAACAGTTTTCTGAATATTACAAGAATTTGGAATAGCGACATCAATGATATAAGTTATTTTTTTAATTTTGTCATGTAAAACTATATCGGGTCTATTATGACTAATTGTTCTGTCTGTTAGAATAGTTTTATCATAATAAATTTTATAAAATTCATTTTCTAAAAATGAATTTGGTTCATATTCATAATATGGTACATTACGGCAGTCAATCAAGTTATGTTTAATTACCAAACTTTGGTGAATTATTTTTAAAACTTGATTGTGCCTAAATGTTTACTCGGACGGCGCTAATACAGAACATTCCGATATAATATGTTCTACAGTTTCCGGAAAAGCCAAACATATTGGTATTTTTTATTGGTATCAGGGTAAGGGATTAGTAATAATAATTTAATAAGTGCATTAAAAGCAGTTAATTTTTGTTTATGTGAATACATCACAAGGGTCTCAGCTGCTCCAGTCTGGAGCCAATGAGTCTATGACATCCCCAATTGAGGTATGTTGTGAGGCTGAAGGTAGTGAGGAGGGGAAGGAGATGGAGCAGAGCAAGGTGGGGAGGTACCTATGTAGCTATTCAGATCTGGCCACCAAACACTGCTAAGGCCATTTAAAGCAACGTTTCAATTATGAATAGTGGTATTACACCAGGGCGATACTGGAGTATCTTCCACTCTGGAACGTGCCGCAAATAAACTACATATTATTTTTAAATGAATTAATTATGAAAACACAGATTAATCGATTCCGTGACCTTCGGATTGTGAGATAAGAGCTTTACAGCTCGACGGCAGCGGCCGTCTCAATTCTTAAATAATCAATATATATTATAAAAGAAAGACCAAAAAAACGTGTGGCTCGCAAAAACTCAGAAACGAGTCCCGGTGAGATCAAGGGAGTTATGTGGTGTGCTAGATCTCTATCTCCCCTCCAAGATGACGGTTTCCGTTTTTACCTAAAGGGCGCGCTTTTGAAGATATAAGGGCTGGAAGTTTCGCCCTTTGAAATTTCTAGAACAGTCTTCAGTCAGTATGAATAGGAAATAGGGAATCGGTAACATCATTGTGGAACATTCCAGAACACTCTCGAATGTTGTGGAATGTTCTGGAACATTGTGGACTATTCGAATCCTTTGTTTTGTGGGTGGGGCTACCCATTAGTAGGGATAAATAAATCAAGATCCGTTGTGGGTTCGAACGACAGTTCAATCTTATATCAACTCCCTGAGCGAAGCCGGGTACCCCAGCTAGTAAGTAATAAGAAAAAACTGTCGTGTAACTTATGATTACTACTACCTATACATAAAGACATAAAGTATAACAAACTATCCATAAAAATGGAGAACAATTTCCCTTTCCTCTCCCTGGGAACATTTCCGGAAATATTTACAATAACATTTTTTTATTCGATCTCCGTTTTATATCCTGATAAACAAACTATTATAATAACTATAAATATCGATGGTGATCAATTAAAATAAAAATTTACAAAATTATTTTGCGAATTAATAATTAAATAAGTCAAGACGGACGGGGAAAACTTTGCGGTTTCCCGTGCAAATTTTCTGACACGCAGTAAAAAAAAAACGCAAAAAAATTAGTCACCAGTTCATGCAATAAATATTAATGCTGATTACTTGTGTCACTATTAATTCCATGCACAAAGATACCTGATATAACAAATGGATCACTTTAACAGCGGAAAAATCACCTCAAAGGCACTCCACAGTGATTCATTTACCTTTCGCATAATAGGTATAATATACATATTATAGGTATATTAATTGTATTGTGTTTGTATTATTCAGAGATGTCATGTCACGTAGACGTTATCTCTATCTCCATCTTAAATTAACTTTTTTATTGCTTTAATTAGAGTGGGGCAAATCTCGTCGAAACTGGCTCCACACAGAAGGCCCTGAGGAAAAAACTTCATTCAGAAGGGTATTTTTAGGGAAATAATGGAGAGGAAGTTCTGGGAAGGAAAAAGGCTTAAGGGGTGGATAGAAATCTTGGGGTCGTATGAATTCATCCCTCTACTGCGGTACAAGGCGATGGGTCGAGAGAGACCAACCGGAGATGTGTAAGTTAGGTCTCCCTCAACCAATCCCTCCCGATCCGGCCCGCCACGCGGTAGGTAGAAAAATGCATTGGCTGCCAAGGCCTAGACAAACCTCACCGCATGAACCCGTGCAGTCACCAAACGTAGCGAACCACTTTAGGTGTCCTATGGCAATGGTGTTGGTTATCCAATATATGGAGTGTTGGTTAACCAATAAAATAGGCGGTACCCAAACCCACCTCCCAAAGTGTGACACAATGCAAGGCATGTTAAGTACTTCTAGTAGTGCTTAAAAATACAGTTTTTTTTATCTATAAACTCTTGGTTCACAAAGCACTCTTTTTAGGGTGAATTGCCTAATTCAAAAACTTTTAAGGCCGAAAATTATTATTTATTTCACCCTAAAAAGAGTGCTATGTGGCCGTAAATTTTAACATTAACAATTTCAACCCTTCTGCTTATCAGTGGGTAACTATTACAAGATGAACTGTGCCTTCGCTCAAGTGACGACGATAGGGAAATTGTTGCACAGTCCCTCCACTCAGCATCCTCAAAGGTGACATACGCCTTGAGGGAAATTATTACACTTATTTAAATAATATACAATTCATTTGACAAGAACGATTTATTCTCAATAAAAAATACATCCAAATTATTAATATGAAAGAAAATAAAAACAAAATACTTATTAAGAAAAATGTATGACTAAATAAAATAATATAACATTGTTGTGAAAATGCATACTTTTCGGTTTACAGAACAAAACTTTGGCTTGATAATTATTTTGGTTTTCCATCCACTTATTTAAATCACAAAAAATGAAATAAAATTCAGCAATTAGTTAAAATTAGATATTTATATAATTAAAAATAAAGTATGACATTTCTTTTGTGAAAAATTATTATTATTATTATAAAGTATCACAAGCCAGAAAGGAGCAACGAACGTATTGCTTGCAATTTTCGAGCATTTTAATATGGTGGGAAGTAGAAAATATTGCCGATTTATAAACTACGTTTTTCAATATAACTTGCGGTTGAAGAAATCCTTTTGCAATAACAATAAAAAATTATTTATAGTGAATAAACTATAAGATGTCAAAGAACTTCATAAGCGTAAACACAAACATGACAGTTTTACTATAAATTTGTTATGGCATCAATTTATATATATTTTCAAATGGTTGGTTTTCCATGATTTTTTCATAAATTTAGAGAGCAGAGCTGCCATTAAAAAGGAAAAAGCAAAATAATGTAGTAAATATAAAACATAATATAATTACTTTCTAAAAAATCGGTTTCCCGAATCCTTAGTGTATTATATGCATAAAAATCTGTAAATTTCTTATACTAAAATCTAATTTGCGGGTAAAAAATCTATCTTAAAACCTAAAAGATCTACGATATATCGACGATACGATTTTGTATTTTTCGCAAAAATATAAACGTACTTAGCTTTAGGTACTTAAGTACAAAATTTTAATGTTAAAAAAATTATTACATTTCGTTCTACTTTGTAAATATAAATTTGAGACTTATGTAGATTTTTAGGAAAATATTTTTAACACCAATTTAAAAACAATAATTATTAAAATTAGATATGCAAATTTATACGTTTTTTTTTAAATGTGGGTAAATATTCTGTCCAAGCACATAAAACTTAATTTTAATTGCGACAGTAGATATAAATATCTCACATCATCAAATTAAAAAAGGGTAAAAATAAACATAGAAAAATACTATTATCATTTTAAAATGCGCTTTCCACACAAACTAACTTCAAAACGTATAAATATACGTATAAGAATACGATGACTAAACAAAATTCCTAAGAGAAGGACTTCACACACCGATCCAAATACATACCGAACATTCTGTCCAAACGGTTATACAAAAATTGGCGGCGGTTTCCATGATTACTATTCAGTTTACATGATAAATATTAAATATTGGTACCATTTTGGTCGCCATCTTTGTATAACCTTTTGGACAGAATGTTTTATTGGTATGCCAAGTCGTCTCTCAGGGTATTTTATTCAGTCGTTATATAAATTATATAAAAAAAAGAACTAGAAGAGTGTACATCTCTTCAGTTTTAGAAACATTTTAAAAATACTTTAATACGTAGATATCAATATGGATTTAATAATATAAGACAGACGTAAAAAAGAAAACTCTTTTACGAACCTTAAAATAATAATATAAGTAATTTGTTTTGTGTTGTTATACTTTCTTTGTGCCCAAGAAGTCAAAATTCAGATACACGAAAGAGCAAATTTTAACTATACTATATTTTGGCTCTCTCCAGATTGTTACTTTTTTTCGTATAAAGGTCAACAACCAACCCTTGACTCTTAAGGTACAGACCTATATTACTTAACATAATATAAATTATTATTATCATTGTGTTTACATAATTTAAGCACCATCACACAAGTCCATAAATTTATCTTGGTTCCCAAACTTATCGTCTAATTTTATAAAAATACATACATAATTATTATCAATGCGAGATACAAAATTTAAAATTATCATAAGAATATATATATGATATAATATTATAACTTAATATAACATGTAATGTAAAGGTATACAACATATGTAAAAAATCGCAGTTGCCTACTTTAAACTGCTAAGCTGTACAGTAGAATCATTTTAAAGAGATTATGTGGGTAGGTACACTGTATCGCAGAACTGCTTCGGAAAACTACGGGCGTGTGCTCCAAATTATTTCAAACCAATGGCAGATAATCTGTAAGCCATTAGCGCTGGTGTGGTTGGATATCACGTCAGCAATTATTCCTATGCAATGGCGAAAGTTTTTTTTACAAAAGTTTAATAATAATAGTAATTAAAATGTCTCAATGTTGTATTGTGCATTTATGTTTCTCGAGAACGTCTGGACATGGGTTTTTAATTGATGAACAGTTAAGAAAAAAAAAAAATTGTGCCTTAAAAGACATTTAATATAAACCAATATAAAAAAATTATATTTGCAGTAAACATTGTGTTTCATCAGACTATGATGTGATGCCTCTGCAATCTGTTATAATCGTAAGGATAGAATAATTTGACCAAAAAGCTCTTTTAATGGCGATAAGCATTATTTCACAACTTGAGTTAACCTCACCTTTCAATATTTTAGTTCTAAAAATTGTCTAAAATGTAATTTCTGAAGCAAGCCGCCAATTTAAAAATACAGAAAAACTTATTTCTCATCTTATTATGTTTAAAGTATGTGTAGATACATTACGTACGTTTACAGGAAAACAATCTGAAATATGTTGCGATTATGGACAAATCAATCTTATTTTTTCCAAATTAATTATGCATAAAAAACTATTTGTCACTCTGACCACCGTATTTATCAACTTTTTTTTAAGAAATTCCTTTAATCAACAGTATATTTTAAACCGAATCATGTAGCTGTCATACATGCGATGCAAATGATATCCAACCACACCAGCGCCATCCGTTACAAGCTTTCCAGATTACGTGCCAGTAGAACCACCATTAATTAATTTGATTTTCCTCAAATAAAATATATCTTTAAAATGATTTTCCTGCACATCCTTGGTTAAATAACTAACGCTGCCTAGTTAAACTCAATTACTTTTAAATTTAGAATATTTGTACACTTCCGGCAAGATTAAAAACAAACATTTATTACCCGTTGAAAAAAAAAACAAACCAACGATTTTTATTAATTTAAATTGGCAGTTATTTTATATTATAAGACATAATATTATCGATTTAATTAATGAATTAATGATATCCGATATATTATTTTACCCCTCAGAAAGGAGTTGATTATTGCAGAATGATAAAAATTTAAAATATCAATTTAGTATGATCATAAAAAAATATTTTTCTTTAAATGGCAATTTATTTCCGTAAAAAGGATTTTTGAAGGGAGGCCGCTTCAGATTGAAATAAAAAAAGCATCAAAGTCTATTAAGTGTTCACAATTGAGGAACGTTTTCACAAAGAGAAATTTCTAACCCAAACGGTTTATTTTCTTTTATTCTTATTCTCTATATACTGGGTACTGGATTATGTTTAACTGAAAAAGATAATTTTTGAAAAAGCGTCACATCTTCATGCTTACGTCTATACAAAAGTGAAATAACTAGGTAGATATATCAATTAAAAGATCTACCATTACCTTATTTCAATGTACCTATCTGAGTAGGCTCCCAGTTATATATAATTAAAAAAATATAATTCTCAACATTAAGTAGGTATTATATTTCAGATTTTGAATTTTTAAAATTATTTTTAAGGCGTACGCAAGTATTTTGAAAGACAAAGAAAAACAAAATATGGAAAACATTAATTTTATTGCAGAATTAGAAGGTAATGAAATTTCTCTAATGAAAAAAAAATTATCAAGTATGTAGATATTTCTCTTTGATAAAAATTCGCAATTTCCGACTTCTTTCTAAATATAGATAGATGATTTTCACAAATGAATTGAATTTTCTTATTATTCATCATATATCATAATTAATTGATCGTGCGTTTAAATATTATCATAAAATATTGACCACGAGTATTTATTCACTAAAAACTGTCCCACGAAAAAAAAAGGTTTATGAAGATATTTTTCTTTGTGAAAACGCTCCTTAAATTGTAGCAATTTTAACGTATATCGCGGGAGTATCCAGTGGAACTGTCGCATCTCGATTATATGGAACAGAAGAAGGTTGGAAAATACAATGCAGATCTGATCACTAAACTTAACTAAAGCCAATTGTGATCTCTCATCAAAGCGGTTCCGAGATAATGATTCATCCTTGAATGAGGTGAAAATGTACAATTTTTTTTTTATAATTCTTACAACAAATAATATGTTGTTTGAACACGCCCAGGTTAAGTTAACTTAGTTGGGGCTCATTGGTAGAAACAAATTTCGAGTGCTTTTTTACTACCAATCTGAACAGGGTGATCTATCAACAAACTGAAAGACAAGATCTTTTACGTTGCTCACATGGATCACCATAAAGAATTCAGAATTATAATAAATAAATCGTAGATAAGTAAGATTTATAATATTACAAGTCAACGAAATAATTGTTACGACATAATATATATCTAATAATAAAGAAATATAAATATTTTAATATAGATTTAGGATTCATCAAAGCAATCTTTCATCGGTAGAAATAACATTATACAGGTATTACGGATGTAATTGAGTTACTTTAACCAGTCATTCCTGACATTTTATTTTCAATTATTTCTGGCTTTCACCCTTCAAGGGTTTTGTGTTCTAGGCCGCATTATAAAATTACAGAGAAAAGAAAGGTTAATTTATATATTAATTTTATTTAAATGTGCAAATTTCAGAATTATATGGAAGATTGAAGTCGAGTTCAGACTTAGAAGAGATGAGATGTTGAATGGAGGGGAGGCAATTTAGATAACGCTTGACGGAAGATAGGATATTTATTAAGAGAGGAACAATCAACAAATATTAATAACATAATGTAAAATCTGGGGACTCAAGGACGTGAATTTTAAAAAGGTGAGAAGGAACGGAACAATGTCCGATTCTTATTCGAATAAGTGAGGAAATTTATTTTTTGGAAAAATGGGGGAATTTATTAATTTTTCGAAGAAAACTTCTTCGGAAAGGTTTTCACTTTGTGATGGCATTATTTATTTTAAGAAAAAGACAAATAACTTTGTTTACATCACGTTTATTGGTACACAATCAACATGTTTCGTAAACAATGTTTACTTCATCAGGATCAAACGTATACTAAACTACGGAATTTATTAAACCAAGGTTTCGATGGGATAGGCCTTTGAATTGCGGCGTAGCAGCTATTAGGCTCCCTTGGTTGACTTGCAATGTTCCAATACTCTGTCTAAACATTGCGGGATCTATCTTTGATGATAGAAAAAATATCAGATAGATTAAGTAAAAAATGTAAATGAAATTTTGGCCTCAGTTGACTTTATTGACATTTTTAACGTCAAAATTAAATAACAAAAAAAATTCTTTCACATGTCGTCAGTGGTCCCTCACTCCGCCTTCAACTGTCCAACGGTTTCAACCTTAATCATTAAAAAAATCAGTATTAGGGTCGGGCTGAGTGACCACTGATGAAGTTTTTTTTGTTTGGTTTAGAAAAATAAAAATAAAACATAAAGAAAGTCACCGGAGAACAAAATCTCCATAAAATTTTTACTCCAAAAACGTCAGGAATCACCGGTTAAAACAAGTCAAGTACGTCCCTTATCCCCTGTATTGATTTTCTGTCATATTGTCTACGACGATCTTTGATAACTTTCATAAAGTTTCATTAACAAAGAAAATTTAAACAAAAAGGGACTAGATAAACCCATAATCACACCCATTATATGTTTTTAAAAAGAGTTAATTTTAGAAACATCTAGTTGCCTGTAACATATAAATAATATATTATGGTTTTTAAATAGTAAAAATATTTAGATAGGTAGATTATAAAAATTATTTTATATAATTTGTAAAATAATTAACAAGATCACAAAATTACCACAACATTAAGAGTTTTCAAGTAAAAAAGCATTAAAAAATGCGAAAATTTTTAAATAAATATCTACTCGCAAATAATTTTTTTTATATTCGGAATATAAAATAAATTAAAACACAACCTTCAGTAGGCTGAAATGAAAACACAATAAAATTTTGAAAAATATCGTTTAAAATGCCGAAATGTTTTCTTTATTCGTCTTTATTGGTTTTCAGTATTCGAAAAAATAAAATGCCAGTATTATAATAATAGAAAACACGGAAAATGCAGTCAAATAATAAAAAAATGAGAGATAATCTAGAGTTAAAAAATTGTAGTTAACATCGATTATTGTAAAATATTATGTTAAAAATGTAAATAAAAGCAATTCTGAAAAATAAAAATAAAAAGTTTAATAGGTGTGCTTCGTATTAAATTATTGTAAAATTGTCAGTGTTTTAAGACAGATAGTCTTTAAAATCAAAACAATAAGTGAATATGAATTACACGAGTGTGTCAGAAAAAAATGTTATATCTCGAAATTTGATTATTTCAGTTTCGCCAGAAATAAAATACTTGCGGAGTCGGTGGTGTTCAGGTTTACCCCTTGGGCGAGGCGGCCAGCAGCCCCTCTTCCACGGGGGGCGGAGGGGCGGGGCGCCGCGGGGTAGGTCGCCCCAGCGCCACGACCAAGTAGAACGTGCACAGAAGGCCGGTTCCCTGTAACAAGACAAAGGATTAAAGTTTGAATCTGGCAGATGTTTAGGGCTTTCTTCCCCCCTTGCTCTAAATCAAATCTCTTCCCGACGAGACAGACATATTGACCACTGTGCAATTATAGTTATTGCGTATGATCTCTGGGTGTGCGTACGCAGTCTTTACAAATAGAATGGATATATTACCAGAATGTTAGATGTTTTCGCAACAAAACTACGACCATCCTTCAAATTCCAAATCACAACCATCACAATTTATTTACAGACACAAATTCTTTTACGTTAACAATTTGGGACGCGGGTATGGGTACCGCCGCCCGGGAACCATTTATTGGATAACTAACATCTCTGCCCAAGTGGTTCGCCACGTTTAGTTACTTAGCAGGGGTTCCCGGGTTTATTTAGCCGCTCCAGCAGGACTCTCTCGAATCATCGCCTTGCACCGAAGTGGGAGAGATGGATTCATACGTCCGTCACTCCTGGACCCACTGACCCCCACTTTCCTACACACCCCTCACATATTATCTTTTTCCCAGAACTTCCTCTCCCCCCTTTCTTTTAAAAGACCCTTCACACAGAATCCCAAAAATGACATAGTCCCTGAGTGAAAATATTATAATAAAGAGGTATTGTAAGATTATTTTTTTATTATTACCACATTGACATTTTTAACTCGACTACAAGGGACATTTTTTTTTAGGGAAAGACAAATATTCCCGGGTTATGAATAACCTGACAATATTCGGAAATCTCCTACTAGCACCACAGCAAGCTGAAAAAGTTGCTTGTGTTGTGATGGAGGACTTAGTCAGCCGAGGAATCGAACACGCAAAGCCTGGATGGGACCCAAACGCGATGCCAACTCCACCACTGACGGGCCATCGACATAAAAACGAAAGTTCATCATACAACAGGACTCAAACTCGATCACTCAATCTACCTTCCCATCTACTTCCTTCCTTCGTAATTAATCTAATCTAATCCTTATTATAATCCTATGCACCCCCCAGTAGAAAATAACTTAATTGGTGTGGTTAACATGTTTTGGAAATTAAAACCAAAGAAAACTGTGAGACTTTCTTCGTGTTTGGTAAAACTCGTTATTATGTTCCAACAATGTGCAAATTCAACAATGTGCAACTTCATCGCTCCTTTGAAATGTCATTAAAAGTGATGAAAAAAACTTGGATAAATCGGTTACGCTAAGTTAGTTTACGAGCTATTAAAAAAAAACATAATTTTTAATAACTTTTCAAAGGCGTCGCTTTTGAGTTGAGTTGTCGTGGAACCATTTTTTACGTAACCAGAGTAATCTGACAAAGGTTGGTAATTAACTAAACATCACGTCTTTTCCTCGAAGGGGTAGGCAGAGAGGATTGACAGCCCAAAATAGACATAAAACCAAACTTCTCTCTCGGCACACCCTCCTTACTAAATTAACATTCATGCATAGTCTTATAAATGCTCTTTTGTTATTCTGGCTCGTGACGTGATCCGAATATTTTATTGTCATCGTTAAATATATGAATTATTGTTCATGTTACAAGTAACTGCCCTATTAAATGTTAGATAAGCTATTAATTTTATCATATTGTTTGTTATGATATGGCTAATTTAAAAAAGGTGAAATTGCAAAATATCGTTAAATATGTCATAAATGCATTTTGAAACAAACAATACTGTTATCGCTATAAAATAGGTAGAGTCTGTCAAATAAGAGTAGAAAATATAAAAAATGGAACTACAAAATGTGTAGGCTGGCAACACCAATTTACCTGTCAAATATTATTTTAAAGTGCAATGATAATGAATTACAGAACACTGTAAACACATTTCAAAATTTTTTTTTTGCTAAAAAAAAAATTAAATCGAAGAATCACTGTTGTTTATTGGCTTTAATTTAATTTAACATAGATTTAAATTTAACAGTAGGTAGAAATGAAGAATCATTAATGGTGAGTTTAGTTACACTAATTTTAGATCTGAATGAGTTAAATATATTCAGATCTAAAATTAGAGACATGATCTGGACAAAGCTAGTGGGTACTTAGGCTAATATTAAATAAATGCGAACAATTTCTAAAATGTGCTTTATATTTTATTACAATATCGTTATTCTTCATTATGTTAACACAAATTTGCTACGATATAATAATAATATACCTATATGCAATTCTAATTTTGAGATCAGTGGAATGAAAAATATTTTTTTACTTTTATACCTTTTTAATTTTTAATAAAAATGTAGGTTACACAGCTTTAGATTACCCCGATGATTATATTTTTAGTATTGCCATTTGAACAACAGTGGCGCCCTCCTATATTTCTACTCTTATTTGACAAACTGTAGGTGTTTAGCACTTATCGACATAAATATAAAATCGGCGTTTTCATCTCTTTTTGTTTGTGTTTTTTTTTAACTCCACAGAGGAGGCCCTGATGAAAATAATTTTCCGCTGGGCCTGTGTCATCATTGGTGGTGTTGTGTGGAGGATCTTTTTACGGAAAGGAAGGAGTGAAAAAATGTCAACCGTACACGAATGTTTGGTGCGCGATTCGCGTGTATCCTGATTATGCACCGGTAACGAAGGGATAAATGAGACTAGTTGCCAAGAGCATCTTATAGTATTCTAGTAATTTTATTTATTTATTTATTGACAGAAACAAACAGTACCTACATTATGTTATCCATTGGTGATAAAAAATTACAATTAATAAATATAATTCATGGTGAGTACCTATTATGTGTTTCATTGTAGTGTCTAATATATGGTATGCATATTAAGTAATTACCGGGTGATGTGTTTAGTGGGAATGTGTGTGTGAGTATGTGTGTATGTATGTATGTATATATGCACATTGAACAATTTATATTATTCACATGATTTTCTTTTTAAATTTGGGCAGTGAATCGGAGAAAATGTCGATGTTAGAATTTAGATTAATATTATTAAACATATGAAGAGCACGATTGATTGGCGAATCAGTTGCTGCATTTGTCTTATAATTAAGCGTGTGAAATAGCTTTATATGGCGTGTACGTCTTAATAGTATGTTACAATTAACTAGGGAAAGAAGTTCGATATAATCAATGTTATTATTTAAAATTTTGTGTATAAATGTCAAATCAGCTAGCCTTGTTCTAATACCGGTAGAACAAGGAAAGCTTACCTACCTGATGCCTGCGCTCTGCAAGAATGCAATCCGCTTGTTAAGATAGGAAAATCTACCAAACGGACCGCACGTTTCTGCACAGAGTCGCGTTTTATTTTTTCAGGTATTTTGGGGCTCCAGACCAGAGGTGGCTGAAAAATTCAGCACTGAGGCGCGCTTTTTACAGGGTCTTGAGGCCGAATCGGAGCAGAATAATATTCCCTAGACCAGGTGCGATAAACTTTTGAACCAAACATTTTGAATCAGTTTACAATACATGAAAATTTAACGAGTAAAAATGGCATACAAAATAAATTATAATTTATTTAGGTTTGGGGGTGCTAGGTACTAGTATTTGGAGGTAGGTGTATGACGATAATATCTCATTAAAAATGGTTGAATTATTTGGTTTGGTAAAATTATTGGTGGTTTGAATATTTTGACGGTCCGGATATTCTATTTTGTAGTTTTGCATTGGCGCTGTTTAATGTTTTGTTTCTGCAGCTTTACTGTTTTTGAGATAAAGAAATGTAGCATGCAAGGAAAATTTATATATTTCGTTTTATTTCATTCAAAATTCCGAAAATCCAGATTTAAAAATCATCAAAAGGAAAGAAAAATAAGCCAACAAAACGATTTTCAATATTTAGCAGATCCGAGATTGTTCACCGTCGATTTTTTTTTAAATTTAAGTAATTTCTAGAAATGCTAAATGCCCCCCCCCCCCCCCCCCCCGTCAGTGAATACAGGTAAATGGCGGTTTTTACTGTTAATTTTTACCGTAATCCGATGTTAAATAACTTTATTACAATCATTATGAAACATAGACCTTCAATGCTAAAAGGCATAAACTGACTATACATGCGTCCTTTGCACTCACCCTCCACTTATTAAAAGCAGGTCAGCTGCTGTCTGTTTCCGGAAAATGTGTGAAAAAAATTTATACTGGTTTGAAATGGTTACGAAAATAAATTCCTAGTGCGGCTATGCGCCTGGTACTTTTCAAACGATAAATCAAAATCCCATCGCAAGTCCTGTAGGTCTAATAAGACTAAAGTTCTAATTTCACAAAATATAATATAAATGTGATAAATTCACAAGAACGATTTTTTTATGTGAATACCAAAATCCAAATCATAGGAAGGTGAAAAATTCATTTTGGACCGCAAAAAATCTTGAATTGGGCGGCAGGTTGGGCATGACTGCTCTAAGGCTTGAGGCTCGTATCGAGTAAACATGCAGGTTGTAGGTACTATACTACTGAGCATGTGATCAGGCATCGTCACATTACGTCACTCATTATTATTATTATAAGTAATCGTACTGTAGTGATTCATATCCTTCGCCTCGTCACCCACATCCTTGAGGTCGTGACGAAATCATTGCAGTCATCACTACAAAAGGAATTCATTAGGACACCAAATACATGCAATGCAATCATATTACAATAATATAATTATTGACTGCTGTTACTCGTAATAACAATACCAAACATAGCAACACGCACTTGTTGGACGCACCGGCCAACACAATGCAATGATGTCATAGTAAACATAAAAAAACTTCTAGAGACTGTGTTGTTTTGAAGAAAAATAAAATACTACTCGTTTTCTTGGAGTTTACTACAACAATCGTTATTTCATTCTGGAACTGTGGTTGAGCCAAAATTACAATTTAGTCAAAACATAACATTTATAACTCTACTAACTCCGTACTATAAATGGTTCTATCATTTAAAAATATTATATTAAGCCGTTTGTGCTTAGTTTTTAAGGCGGACTTCAATTCATGAAATCGTCGCAAAATGTAAATTTGGCTAAATCGCTACTTAATGTGACGTATAAACTAACAATTTATGAAGAATAACAAACAAATCTTTAATAAATAAGTGCGTGCCTTTAAAAAGGTTAGTACTGCCACTAATAACTCCGTTGTAACCTCACGTTTAGTTAGATGCGTCGCTTATGAGAAAGCTAATAGGTAAATGTCATCAGTTGCACGTGCAGTTTATGAGAAAGCTAATAGGAATATGTCATCAGTTATATGTTGGTATATGTCATCAGTTATATGTGTCGTTTATGAGAAATTTATTAGGAATATGATGACAATTACACGTGTCGTTTATGAGAAAGCTAATAGGAATATTGTCACATTGATATATATATTCATATCTCTATGTATTGTCATCAGTTACTTGTGTCGTTCATTAGAAAGCTAATAGGAATTAGGAATATGTCATCAGTTACATGTGTCGTTTATGAGAAAGCTAATAAGAATATGTCATCAGTTACGTGTGTCATTTATGAGAAAGCTAATAAGAATATGTCATCAATTACAAGTGTCGTTTATGAGAAAGCTAATAGGAATATTGTCATCAGTTACTTGTGTCGTTCATTAGAAAGCTAATAGGAATATGTCATCAGTTACATGTGTCGTTTATGAGAAAGCTAATAGGAATATGGTATCAATTACACTTGTCGTTTATGAGAAAGCGAATAGATATATGTCATCAGTTACATGTGCCGTTTATGAGAAAGCTAATAGGAATATGTCAACAGTTACACGTGTCGTTTATGAGAAAGCTAATAGGAATATGATATCAATTACACGTGTCGTTTATGAAAAAGCTAATAAGAATATGTCACCAGTTACATGTGTCGTTTATGAGAAGAAGTAAGAAGTGAGAAGAACACACCGTGTTCCCACTCACTATAAGTTGTGTTTTATTGAATGCAATGTTCATTAAACAGATTTTTTTTAATATCTACGACCGTTAAAAACAACGCGATAAAGCATGATGAAGATAAATACACAAATTGTCTGATAAATTCAATAAAGCAGTTCAAATGGGGTCAAATTGACGACATAATGTATGCATTTCCGAGATCATTCATGAACCAATAATAAGTCAACTTGACTCAGTCTCGGTACTACGAGGAACTGGTACGAGACGACATAAGAAACATACGATTTAGAATTATTTACTGAATAGGAATGATAATGAATGATAGCATAAATAGAGCTGGGTGTCGATTATATAGACCTAGTCTCTGTCACAACCGCACATGTCTCATAATACGACCCTCTGAACGAAAGTCAATGGAGGTCATTTAATTTTTTTTTTTTTTTTTTCATTTATTTATTACAGAAGATACATTATTTATACAGCAAAAATAACATATAAAATATAATATTTATATTTCAAAATAATCTTTTTTTGATACAAATAAACTACATAATAAATTTTCACTGATTTTATTTTTATTTTTTTATGATATTTCTCTTCTATAGAAGCAGACGCTTGTGATTAGAAGAGGGACGAGTATCGGGATGAGAAAATATATATTAATTATATTAACAAAATATATTTTGTATCTTTTGATTTAATTGTGGTAGATACTTAAAAAAAACAAATTTACAAGTTATATAAGTTATGATGATAAATTTTATCAATTCGTTATTTTTACTTTAAATTGCTCTTTAATTGCTTTTAGTAGGCATTTATCGTCTTCGATTGTTCTTATTTTTTCAGGTAGGCTATTGAAGTATTTTTTTCCTAGATATGTGTAATGATGTTGTGCAAATGAGGTGTTACATTTTTGTGTTGGAAATATATGCTTTTGACGAGTACGACTTTCAGTTAAAAAGCTACGATTTTGTTTTTCTTTTATTATTTGGATTATTATATTTTTTCGTACTAGATCATTCATAGCACTGCATAAACTCAGTCGCAGGCGGTACATCAATATTTTCAGTATTGTAACAAACCACGCAATTGCTGAGCGACCATCTATTAATAATAATAATTGGATAATTTGTAGGGCGCCGTTTTTATGAAAAATCACCTAAGGGCGCTAAATTGCGCTATTGTTCAGTTGTTGGCGCCATTGTTCAAGTATGTTAATTATTTTCAATTTAGGAGGCGGGTATGGGTTCCGCCGCCCCAGGAACAATTTATTGAATAACCAACATCACTGCCACAGGTCACCTCAAGTGATTCACTACGTTCGGTGACTTGGCAGGGGTTCCCGGGTTCATGGGGAGAGGTTTGTCCGGGTCTTGGCGGATGCGTCTACCCACCAAATGCGTGTCGGGCCGGATTGGGAGCGACAGGTTGAGGGAGACCTAACCTAGACCTCTCTAGCCGGTCTCTCTTGACCCATCAACTTGCACCGCAATGGAAGGGATGGATTTATACGTCCGTCATTCCTGGACACATTGACCCCCAGATTTCTAACCACCCATCATACATTTTTTATTTCCAAAACTTCTCTCCATCATTTTCATAAACAGACCCTCCACACAGCGTCCCCAAAGATGACATAGGCAGAGAGGAACATATTCCTGAGAGGAATTATTTTCCTCAGGGCTTCCTGTGTAAAAAACGTAGAGAGCGTACTAGCACCACGTTATATCGCAAAGTAGTCATATAACTTCGTCTCTTTCTCGCATGGGAAATTCTGTGATATACAGTGGCATGGGTCAAAAAAATGCCCGCATCGTCATAGTAATATACTTCTTTATCGTGTATCGTGGAATATTCTAGGAAAATTTTGGTAGAATTCATTATAAAAATAGGAATGAGTTCCGCTTCTGGTTTGGTTACTGTGGTTAAACTTTCATTACGTCCCGCGTCAAATTATTTGAAAACTATTCTCTGTCGCGATAAGATAAACCCATGATGGTACGAAACTTGGTTCGTATTGCGCATACCACTCCCCCCGCTACGGTCCCAAAACATGCGCTCTGCTCGCCCGAGTCATTCCGCTAAAAATTTAGTATGTCTTCGGCTGTAGCAGTGGGAATGGGCGGAGACATGCGCGTACACGGGTTGATCTCATTTTGGATCGAGAATAGGTATAATACGACGAAACACAAAGATTAATAACGTCACAAAACTATGCGCGGAAAAGAGAGACTGTAGCTTTTCGTTATTTTATCACACAATTATCAGGACAATATATAAAACAAATTCAAAATTAATTAATGCACCTACTAGTTGTATTGTCGCTTAGGTAATGAGCGCTTTTATAATTAGCGTGACGATTCACGGCTACGGTAACGTAACGGCAAAAAAGGCATTAACATACGTTCATTAACGCTATAATGCTGCAGCTCTTTCTTACACATTAAATAATGGTGAGAAAAAAGATGAGACATACAAAATACGTGAGACTGTTTCCTGCAAAGTACTACTTTTTCCTTGCGTTTTATTTTCCTTATACGCGTGAGGGAGATGTATGATAATAATTCTACGTTTCCTTTGGGGGGGTGCATACTTACGTTCACCGTATGTCTCATTTTCGACTGTGTGTAAGAAAGAGGTGCAGCATTATATGTTTAATAACAAAAGAAAAACCATCAGCCCATTGACATTTGACATTTTTGAATTTTTGGAATATACCACACTTCAATTTTATCCTTGTAACTATATTCTTTACTTTCTACCGTCACGGCTAGTAATATTGTTAGGGGTCTACGGAGACGTCACAGCGCGGTGTGTGAGAGAGATGCAAGAAAATGATTTTTTTCTTTGAAGGAAACAGACCTACGTACATTGTGTATCCCATCTTTTGAAAGAGCTACAGCATTATAGCGATAAGGAACGTATATTTATTACCTTTTTCCGTAACGGTACCTAACCGTGAAACGTCACGGTAATTATAAAAGCGCACATTGAATAACAAGAGCATAAACGTAAATATTGTAGAAACGACTGACAACTCTCCGTTCGATTTTAGACCCTAATCATCATTTGAAAATCGTGCCCCAGGCAATTGACTGGGCAAAGTGACCCCATGCAACAATCAAGTTTCAAGAATGAAGTCACTACTGCGAACCGAATACGATGCAGGGTCACCTGAATGCCGATTTCTCCAGTTGCAAAGCGTATTCAAGGTCAGCAAATATTTAGTTCGTCAGTCAGTCGGTAGAAACATAAACAGTAACTTAAAACTGCTTGTTTACTGATGCAAATGCCCGGAATTGCTCTAGTGAAGGTCTTCAAAAAAATCATTTTTATTTTTATTAATGGAACTGAGTTTGCAATTTAGTTCGGGTTCGAATCTTTGCTTACGAAAATGACTACGAATGATTTTCAGAAGACACGTTTTTTTTTGTTTATGTGAATACTGAACAAGAGTCCTATAAGTATACAAATTGAGCGAATATACCTTGGAAGAATAATAAGTAATTTACAGTAAGCTCTTTATAATAATAATAATAACAGTATAACGATAATAAAATATGTGTGGTCGCATATTTCATTAGCCTTGTTTTTATTTCGGTGATAAATTTATTTTAGCATATTAGTAAATAATTAAAAAACGAAGTTTTTTACTATAATATCTACATCTATTTTCAAATGTCTTTCAAATATTTTTATTTTATTTGTATAACGATAATAACATATTTGTGGTCGCATATTTCATTAGCCTTGTTTTATTTCGGTGGTAAATTGTATTTTAGCATAATAATAATAATAATTGGATAATTTATAGAGCGCCGTTTTGTGAAAAAATTACTTCAAGGGCGTATTATCAAGCATATTAGTAAATAATAAAAAATCAACTCGTAAAAAACGATTTTTACAATAATACTTACATCTATTTTCAAATATCTTTCAAAATATTTATTTTATTTTATTTGAATTGACTGAGGTTCGAACCTTCCTGCTCAGTGATCAGAATCAACCGCGCTATACCGACTGGGCCAAATCCCGCATTCGTAAGACCGATATTTATTTCGTTTTTTTTTTAATTTCTTCGAATTTCAGAAAAATGAGTACAAGTCCGCGTGTGTGTGCGTGATTGCCACAAACAGTTATTAGAGTTAGATATAATGCATGGTCATTGACAACGAGTCTATCAGCCAAGTTACAGCTCGATCGGATGTCGGGAAGTGGATTAATTTCCACTTCCAAGATTCCGCTTCATTCAAACATACAAAAGTGAAATTCAAATAGATGTATTTAAAAAAGGAAAAATTTATCATAATGAACTGAAAAAATAAGTCAAGAACCAAAAACTTATTTGTAAACTTTTAATTTTTCAGTTTTTATTACATTCCATAAACTTGCTGCTGTTACGAGTTTATCGCGAGATGTGATAAAAAGACGGAGTGACGTTATTTATATGAAGTTGCAACATTGCAACAGATGATGCAGTCATAAGGTCACGTGCAATCTACATCTATGCTGACACATTTGTGTTGGAAGACATCTTGTGCACCGCACCACGAGACGTATCGGCTACTTCACTGAAGTTAATATAATGCGACATTATATGACTCAAACCTTCATTGCACAAGATCGGTAAATTTTTAATTGCAGTGTTTTTTTTTACATTGTCGGTGCCTAGTGCATTATTTTAGACAGTCATACAATTCCAGCGTTCCAGTAGTGATATATTCGATAACTAGCTGACCCGGAGAACTTCGTACCGCCTCAGAAACAATAACTTTTGTGTTAACTAATTAGCTTAAATTCAAATTCAGTTTTTTTATTAAGTTAAAAATTACACAATGAAGCAATTATCGATGCGTAACTGTCATCGTTTTGTTTTTGTCAGTATCAGAGATGGCGTTGTATACAGTTATATAATTTATGTGATTTTTTTTTTACTTTTCGACTTACTTACGGGAATTGCGTTTCATTTTCTTCATTAGTGTGACGGAGATTTATTATAATTATTGTATTTTTCCACTGAAGGGGTGTAGACATACCTTCTCCGTTTGTCCAATTTTCAACTGTTGACATGTGTGTAAGAAAGAGGGGCAACATTATATGTTTAATAACAATAACTCTTTCCTCTTTCAACTCTTTCCTGAATGTATCCACAAACTCCTATCGCAATGAATCTCTCCCCTTATACTCGTATCCCTATGAAAGTCTTACTTTCTATCCAAAGGTGCACCAATTTATAGGAATATGTAAAAAAAAATATATAAAAAAACTCAGCTCAATCCAATAATGCAGAATTCAACAAAATTATTGAAAATAACTGGCCAAATTATATAATTTTTTTCACAGATGGTTCCAAACACAGTTCGGACTCCCATTGTGGGGCCAGTGTCTATGCACCTCACAGGAAATTGTGTTTCCCATACAGACTTCCCAAAGAGTGTTCCATTTTCTCTACTGAATGCATAGCTATCATAGAAGCTTTACGACTCGTTAAATCTCTCAACATTAGAAATGCACTCATCCTTTCAGACTCACTTAGCTCATCAAAAATAAGCACATCCCCTCTCAATTCCAGGAGCGACTCTCTTACCTGCTCTACTGTATCTTGCTGGCTCAGTGTCAGTGGTCTTGAACTGGATCCCAGGACACTTTGGTATTGTTTGAAATGAAAAGGCTGATTCTATTGCTTAGGAATCCACTGTCCATGGTCCATTAAGTAGTATACCGATTCCTGTTAGAGACTATTTGAATAAAGTTAAAAATAAGTTACAACGCCAATGGTCCTCTGAATGGAAATCGTCATCTCTGATAAAAGGTCACCAGTACTCATTAATTCAACCTTCTTTTCCTGTCAAGCCCTGGTTTCACAAATACTTTTTTTTTTAATTTGCAATTTTTAATGGTGTAAGAAATTAATAAAAATAATTATTATATCCCATCTTTCCCCATTCCCTTAGGCGCGCCCCCCCCCCCCCCCCCCCCCCCCACCGTTGTCGTAAATAAAATCGCGACGATAATTGCTTTTTTTACGATTTAGGGGGCGCTAGAAAAAATAATATTCTCAAAGAGGGCGGTGGGAAAAAAAAGGTTGAGAATCATCAATGACCAATTTCCAAACTTCATACGTGAATTAATAAAACTTAAAATTGAATTCCCTACCAGTGTTCCCTGCCTTCTTAGTCTCAACTCTCCTTAAATTCGATATTTGTTAGCAAAATTTATTTGTAAAAATGGCCTTAACCTTTAAGCATGAATCAGATTTCTTTCTCTTCCATACGCATGCATTTATTCTTGCGGTGTTATTATGTACAATCATAGAGGTTCCTATTTTTGGGAACCTGTACATCTTCTTAATCTACAATTTTGTAGCTACAATTAATATCAACTATGTATAACCATATGAATATTTGTATAACTTGTATAATCATACGAATATTTGTCTTGGCCCATTTTATATGTTCGCTAATATAATATGTAAAAAAACACGCTTACATGTAAAAAAAACTGATCTGAAAATGTAACGAATTTGAAAAAACTGATATTGTAACTAATTAAAAAAAAACTGAAAATGTAAATAGGTTAAGAAATGGCCAAGGTCACCGATAATGGGTGAAAGCCAAATAAATAATTTAAAAAAATAATAATAATAACAAATGCAAAACAATTAGCGCATTGACATTTGACGTTTTTGAATTTTTGGAATTCACGCACAGTTCAATATTATAGGTACTTATCACAAAATGCCCGCAGCTCTTTCAAATATGAGAATTCGTTTCATATAAAATGTATGGGGAAAAGAATTTTCTTAATAACTATATTTTTCGTTGATTTTTGTGATGTTTTAATAGTTATTATCCTTTCCGGGGCGGAGACAAATCCAACAAATCAAAGATCATCAACATCGGCCCGGCCGTTCTCGAGTTATAAATAGTGTAACTAACCCGACTTTGTTTTATATATTAAGATATACCAGCGTTTACCCGGCATGCGTTGAGAAAGAAGTTTGCTTTGATTCTATTTATTGAAGTGATTTTGGATACATAATATATTTTTATTTTTCGTCTGATGGGTCCACGAATAAATCAGATGGTTTTCAGACGCGTGAGCAGGCCACATAGAGCTGTCCGTGTAAGAAACATGGATTTTTCCAGAATTTTCCCATGCTATCCCCACCACTACTATGTCTACTTTTCAATCCCTCCCTCTACCGTTCCCTCCTCCCCTACCCCTCCCCTGTGTCCTTTCCCATTCTTTTGTCTTTCTTTCTTTCTTCTTCTGTGCGTTCTTCTTCTGCGTCACGTTCCTGTCCCGCGTTCCCCTTCCACCTTCCTTGCCATCCCCATTCCCTCGTCCAACAGGACTGACGGTACAGAAACGCATAGTTACAAACAAAGAAACATTCATTTTTATGAATAACGATTACATTAATTTCTTGTTACTTTATCAAAATATGTAGTCACGTCCTGTCAACCTTACTCAATACTCTATATTTGGCTCCTATCCATAGGTACCTACTCATCATTTTAGTGAACAAATGTTTCAACGTACCCTCTTCCGGTGAAACATCATTTAACCCTTCGGGTTTCGAGCGTATTTTGTCAGACGGTCAAAATATTTTCGCTATGGAATGAAATCCGAATAAGTGGAATATTTCTGAATTCATCCGAAAACTAAAAACTATTTTTGAAAGGTGATAAAATACTCAAAATAAACATTATTTTTAACACATAAAATTTTTGAATGCAAACATAAAAAAGTTTTAAAAATGGTTCACTTTACGATTTTTCTAACTAAAATTACTGATAACGAAAAAAAAACAAACATTTTTTTTAGAAAAATGTATTATAAACGTTATGTTTGCCTCACTTTTTATCATTTCACATAAAATAATTAATAAAAAATTCCCAAAACTTCATAATATTTTTTCAAATTGCGATCGGAACTTTGGTTTCATAAAGATTGAACATTTTAATTATTTTACTTTTAGATTTGAATATAATGGGTGGTGTTTAGATCATATTTCTCACAAAGATTTTAAGGGAGACACAACGATATCTATGACACATGTGTGAGTAACCCGAGGGGTTGACTTTTTAGGAAATGCTGCTGATATGGAGACGCTGTGATTCACACACGATAATTAATACTCAGTACTAATATCTAACTCCATGACGTTTTTATTCGTCATGTCCACTAAATAAAAATATTATCGTATTGCTTATCAGTCACTTATCACTAACCGTTGAGTTAAATGAAAATAACAAGATCTTGAGATTTATATGCAAGTAAATAAGTTTCCACTTATTAATGAGACCATAATGCCAATAATCTTCTTCCACGGAAATGACAACACAACGGAATTTTTTTTATTGTACTATTAACGTAATCCACATCATAAATCACCAATTCGAAGTATGAATCATTAGCCGTTAATCTTTTGTATATTGAGAATATATTTTTTTGTCGAAATGTTAAGAAAATTCCCAAATAAGGAATGAAATTATTGCCGACATACAACAAGACTTCAAAAAAGTTCTATTGAAGACCAGTTTTCCCAACACACAAAGAGAAATTGTGAATGTCAAAGAAAAAAGAAAATAAGAGTTTTTACACATGATGTTTGATGGCCCTGAAAACTTATAAGGATGAAAAATGAGGTTTCGGTGAAAAAAGTGCAAGCGGGAAAGACAGCCACTAAACAAGGCTTCCAAAAAAAATCTATGAAGTATGTATTGACGACCGGTTTTCCTAAAACACAAAGAGAAATTGTGAACGTTAAAGAAAAGAGAAAATAAGAGTTTTTACATATGATGTTTGATGACCCTGAAAACTTACAGGGATTAAAAATCAAGTTTCGGTGAAAAAAGCGCAAGCGGGGAGACAGACACTAAATAAGGCTTCCAACAAAGTTCTATGAAGTATGTATTTACAACCGGTTTTCCTAAAACACAAAGAGAAATTGTGAATGTCAAAGAAAAGAGAAAATTAGAGTTTTTACATATGATGTTTGATGACCCTGAAAACTTATAGGGATGAAAAATGAGGTTTCGGTGAAAAAAGTGCAAGAGGGGACACAGACACTGAACAAGGCTTCAAAAAAAGTTCTATGAAGTATTTACGACCGGTTTTCCCAAAACACAAAGAGAAATTGTGAATGTTAAAGAAAAGAGAAAAAAGGTTTTACATATGATTTAAAAAAAAAATTTTTTTAAGAAATTAAACATTCCCAGATTATGAATAACTTGACAATGTATGAAAATCTCTAACTACCACCACAGTGAGCGGAAAATGTTGTTTGTATCGAAATGGAGGACTTCGTCAGCCAAGGAATTTAATACAGGACGCCTGGGTGGGATCCAAACGCAATTCCAACTCGGCCACTGACCTGTCAATGATGTTTGTTAAATGATCCTGAAAAATTATAGCGGAAAATGAGGATTCAGTGAAAAAAGAATGAGCAAGGAGACGAACAGCCTTTTTTTGCAAAGACGGAAATCATAACCAATTCGTATTTTCCCACGAGAGAAATCGATGTTTTTGACATACTTTTGAATAGCCTAAGTATCGGTTTGGTCTTTGGTTTAAGTTTAAATTATATCGGCCAAGGTAAAGTGGACTTAAGAATCGAATCGCGTAACACTTTCATTGTCAAGCTATTGTCCGAAGGCGATGTAGCCATTATCTTCATATAAAGGCCGATTTACACGTCCACTTGCCGTATCAGATGTCAACGATGAATCAATACGTTCGTTGCTGGATAGATACTGCGTACCCAGTCGTTGACACTTAAGCTTAGTGATTTTTGTCATTTTATAAGTCGTATGCAGGAAACCAATATAACGTTGTCGTCAATCGAAATAAAACGTTTATTCGAGACGCATTTTGAACTTGTGTAATTCTATAATTCATAGCTAGATAACTCGAAAAAGTTTAAATGTATTGAAGTGGTAATCTCATAAGCGTGAACCTACACACCGTGGGTAAAAAAAAAATTTACCACGCAATCAAAAATATTTTTTATGAAACCTTGGTTATCTACTAGACATGGAAAAAACCTCCTACGTTCAACAGCCTTCGTGAAAAGGTTTTTGAGATCCAAGCTCCCGTATAAGAAAATGAAACTACGTGGTTAACACAAGACCATTGTCAAACCTATAATCACGTAGTTAACAGTGCGGAGTCATAAATATTCATGAATCATGAACAACAACTACAAAACAACAACACATTAATTTATCTTCTGGAATAAAAATATAGCACTTGGAGGGTCTTTAGGAAAGATACGTTGGGATATTTTCAATTTGGGATTACCAACACCTCTGCTTTAGATCTCATCCAGTGGTTCGCTACGTTTAGTGATTTAGCAGAGGTGCCCGAGTTCATTGGGTGAGGTTTGTCCGGATCTTGGCGGCGTATGCGTCTGCCCATCAATTGCGTTGCAGGCCGGATCGGGAGAGAATGGTTGAAGGAGACCTTTTGACATCTCCAGCAGGACTCTCTCGAAACATCGCCTTGCACCGCAGTGGGAGGGATATATTCATACGTCCGTCACTCTTGGACACACTAACCATGTTGTAATACTGAAAGGAGTGGGAAGGGGAGGGATTTGGGGAAGAGGAAAGTTGGGAATTTAGATATTTAGGCTATTTTGCACCGAATATTAAATTTGTTTATAGGGATAACTCATAGAAGCTTAAAAACGTCATCGGAATATAAAAAAAAAAAAAAAAACAGAGTATGCAATTCACACGCGGTAAAAGTGAAACTCTCAATAAACTAAAGTAGACCAGATTGGGGAGTTTACGAAGCACCGCACAAATACGAGACCGAAAGGCTACGAAGTACCGCACAAAGAGGAGACCGATTATACTATCTCATTCTTTCGCAGGCTAAGTCATATGTAAGTGTTTGTCACTTTTTAATGTCGCTATTTTTCGATTCATCGAGTTTCAAATCACAACGGTGCTAAAGAAGTTTTCACTTCAACAAAACAATTTATGTGCATTTTAACCCAGCATCACGTTCATTGGTCAAATGCATTGTAAATATAGTGTGTATTAGTGATCGACGAACCGGTGAATGCAATTTATTAGACATCATGTGTTAAATAGTTTGTCTAGCCTGTAGTTAGAAGTAAGATAGATCATTGAAGAATTATATTATAAATTTGTACAGCGCCCTCGAGGTGATTTTTCACAAAAACAGCGCTAAACAAAGCATCCAAATAATATTATTAACAACTTGCACTTATTGCCGATTTCCGTTACGGCGGTGATGAATATAATTTTTTTAGGGTGAATTGCCTTAATCAAAAAAAAAAAATTATTACTATCTGTGCGTATTATTTATTGTGTACACTTTTAAGAAACACTTCAGTGTCTTCATAATAAACGAAGTAAATAAAATGACTCAATAATTCAATCTAAAATGACTAATTTATAAGAATTCTGATAATATCACGGTAAAACTTGATAATATTGTTCGCATTACGGTAATTAAGCTTAATACTCGCAATTAAAAGGAAATACTTGTGGTGTGGTTAAATTAATATTATTTATTTATCAGTTCTCATTACAAAGCTAATAAGAGCTGCCGTCAACACCAGACAAACAGGAAATTTGTCATTTTAAAATCAAATTCTAGACGTATCGACTCTTTTCCACAAAAAAATTGTTTTTGAAAGATTTTTATTTTATCCAGAAACGTTAAGTTTTAAATTTTGAAAAAATATGTTTATTTTTATTATAATGTGGATACCGCTGGTCGTTGGCAGATTTGTTAAATTTTCAAACAAAAATTTTCGAATCACATTATAGTAAAAAAAAAATCAATAAATTATCTGGGAAAGCTACTTTTCAGAATTAAATAAAATCTTGTTTTGTGACGAAAATACTTCAGTTTGTGTATTTATTGCAAACTAATACATTTCGGATTTTATTACACGCTTATTTTGCTTAGACATTATTGAAAAATTATAAATGCTTACGATAAAAAAATAACTTCAGAGGATTCTCTTTTATAATTATATATTATGTTCTCACTAAAAATCTTCATTACGTACCTACAAAATGTCGTTTCATAAGGAGAAAATATTACGACTAAAATAAAACATTTTTCTTTTGAAGAATAATGATTATCAGGTACTACGTACTTAAAATTATTTCTACTGTCTATGTACATAAAAATATAATTAAATATTCATGACAAAATGATATATTGAGACACTTGAGGAAGAAAGACACTAAAGAAAATGTATAATAATTTATCGCCATTATGGGTTAATGGAAGACTGAGAGGAATCCTCACTAAAACTAACCACCAAACTAAGAAACCATCGTTAAAAATGAATCTGGAAGATCTGGGATAGTCGAGATACGTGATTTGGTGGACCCTGCGCACGAAGTTGACGGAGGTGTTGGACGTTTAGTTAATTTCGTATGGACTAGAGGGACGGATGGAGGACGGAGGATTGCGGCCTTGAGCGGCGCCGTTTAGTCGCCCAATGATGGGTGATGGGGTCGGGAAAGGGGAGTGTGCGTCGCGACGCCGCCACTACCGCCGCTGTCGCCCGGACCACAGGGGTGTATGAAGGTATTGTAAATGCTTACATCTTAAAAGCGACATTCGCCCATGTGCTGAATAAAATCAGTGTATGATCTTTTCTCAATAAAGGCGTACTTCAACCATACTTTTACTACCTTTTCTCGATACATATATTTATTTGTAACATTAACTTCTATCGGCTTCTACATGACAAAACATAGTATCCATAAGTCGTTCGGAAGTTATGCGTGTACATACATTTAGGCGATTCATTTTTTCAATAAATAGATTTACAAATTCTCTGAAATAAAATAACACAGTGAAATAAATGCAATTCAAGATAAATTATAGCGAATGACTACATCCATGCTGTGAGAATCAATAAATATAATACATGATGTCTGGAAACTAGTGGTAAAAGCGGGTAACTGGTGAATTTACATCAATTTTGTGGAATAACTTTTCGGTGTGTGACCTTTCGTTTTCGAGTAAAATCGATACCGAAGACGAAATTTTTCGGTCATACATGAATAAAATCGGTATCTAGGGGGTTACTATCAGCTGTTTATTGTCTTTTTAAATGCGTCGACGTTTTTAAGCCCTCTGGCTAATTTGTTCGCTTTTGGGAACAGGCTCATATAGGTCTCATATAAATCGTTATAATCGTTGTATTAGAAAGATAAAATACCAAGCTTTATATTTACGAAGAATTAAAATGTACAACTATATGAAACACTAAAGTTTCGTGTGTAAAGTACTTTGTGAAATTTTTGTCAATTATTTTTACAAGAAAGCACACATTTTGTTTTACTAATGTGATAATATTAGTAAAACAAAATGTGTGCTTTCTTTCGTTATCAGTAATTTAAGTTATAAAAAACGTTAGTTGAGCTACTTTTAATAGTGTTTTATGATTGCAACAAATATTTTCAATTTTCAAAAATTGTATAATAAAAAAAATTTAGAGTATATTTCATCACCTTTCAAAAATAGTTTTTCGTTTCCGGATACTTTAAGAAATACTCCATTTATTTGGATTTTATTGCAAAGCGGAAACATTCCGTCCTTCTAGCTGAATACGCCCGAGACCTGAGAGGTTAAACCTTTAGTTTCCGAAAAAAATGTTAAAATATACATAAATGTAAACATATTTCCTTTTTTTAATACATACAACATATTGAAAAGCTTAGATCAAAAAAAATTGTATGTAATTCACACGCGGTAGAAGTGAAACTGGAAAGTCGCTAGATGTCGCTTTCTTTTCTTTTGATTGTTTTTTTTAAGTGGTTTGAAAATTGGATATTGATTTCACAAAATAATTTTTTTTTTTTTGATTTCGTAGGATTCGAACTCCCGAACCCCCGTTCGCTTGATGTCTGTCTCTCTGTCCGCTGAGACTTGTCGGGCACCTTGCCAACCACGCTTCGGAAGGCACGCGTCGAGGTACGAATTTACCGCATTATAATAGAACCGAGTATGTAAAAAAGTAAACTGAGTTGTGACGCATTTCCGTTTTAAGTCACTAACGGCGCTAAAGAAGTTTCACTTCAAAAAGTATTTTTGGGTTCTCCGTGTGATGTAGATTCAGCATTTTCCCCCCTGCATCACTAGATTCCGGACACCGTGTATATTGAGTACCTACATACGTACCTACCTACTCGGAGAAGCGTAAAAAAAATAATGTCGGTTGTTTATAGGAAATTCCTACGTAACAGAAAAATAACATTAAAAAAAAGAATACATCTTATTATAAACATAAATAAATATTACAATATATTGTTAAATACATGTAATAAATGCATTCGAGTGTTTTAACAGTTGATTCATGTCTTTATCACGTCGACAAAATAACTTTCATAACCAAAAAAATATTATTAAAAAATCGGTAATTAATAAAGTAAAGTAATTTATATAAATCCAGCCCTTTGGACGGGGAACGGAAGTGATGAGGGAGGAAAGGGGCTTACACTAGATCCCTTATTACTCTCCGCATACAGAAGGCTTTTACTGGCTTGCTCAGTTTCATTACCCTACATAAAATACTGTCAGCACACTCGGTGTACTGTACACTGTACATACTGTCAGTAAACAGTGTACTCACAGCGGACTCCGAAGGTCTCACTGCTATATTATACTCACTGACTTATTATATACGTTATTAATTATTACCAAGTTGGAACTGGGCACCTACCTACTACAATAAATCGTGTTAGTCATCCCCTACTTATTTATGTACTACAATAAGTGATTAGGCAGATACTATGGGCCGGTGTGTCAGTTGATCTTTATCCTGGCTTAGCTTTAGCACATAATCCGGACATAATAGAAATCACCAATATTAGGTACACATTTTTTCTATGTCTTTGAAACTTATTTCATTGCAAAACCAAACTGTCAAAATGTTTCTTAATTTTATGCGACTTTAATTTAGACATAATGCAGACTTTATTATAATGGCCGCATAACTATTTCTAAAAAGCAATAACGCCAGATTGGCATCCATCTTATATATATAAATTTTATTTTTAACTAAAATAGTTGTGGTGTTCCTGCTTTCCAAATGTGAAATATATTATCCCGTATAAGCTCCTTACTAAACTTTACAGCCATACTAATAAAAAAACGCTTCCCAACCGTTAAACGTTTGGTTTTAATAACGCATTGAATAAAGACTGCACTTTCTATTTCGAATTATTACCTACTAATACAAAATATATTTTTAACTGTGCTGCGAAAGAACTGGCAACATTGCATTTTAGTATACTGACGCAAACGCCATGCGCGTGATTTTCCCGGCAAAATGTATAGAATTTTCACCTCATTTTTTAGTAAGGCTGCTAATATCTAGGAAATCTTTCCTGATGGATTATCCGCGCATCCGGGATATTTTTTAAGCAGGGGCAAGCTGCTAGTAAACGCAATAGTATAGAGTTTATAATACCATAAAATTGTGTTTTGTAGGGGAGTATTAGTAATTTCGAATATTTTAATATGCATATATATTTCTTCTTAATTTTTGTTTGTTTTCTATCGCGTATTTAGAGCGCTGGAACGGCACGCCCCTACTATTTAAACTTACATGTTTTAAAATCAATAGGTCTAAAGAAAAATCCTCTGAAGACTCCAGGTACGAAGTCATTTAGGTCGGCCGCACATATCAGGTTTTTTTTTTTTTTGGGGGACTAACAGTTTACATTAATAACAGAGCATAATAGTAATTGAGTCACAATAATTGTAACATTTACAGGTTTCTACATGGGTATTATTTATTTATTTATTCAACGCCCAGAGGGTAGTAAAATTTGATTATGACAGATGATTTTTAAACAGATAGAGAAATGATAAGAATAAAAATTAGATAAAAATGTACACAAGTCACAAAAATACAGCGATTTGATAAGTTTACAAAAATACATATGTGTTAAGGAATAGTTTTGGAATAAGTTTTTTACAAGATCCACAAAATTCGCCAAGTTGATGTTGAATATGTCAACATCACTTAAGTACTGATTTCCCATAGTGTGAAATCTTTGTATCGGAGAGTAGGCAATGTAGTTCCGCTTATGAATGCTACAGTAGAATAGTGTATTTTGTCGCGTGGTTACTGTCGGTATTCGTAAGCTTATGAGTTGTAGGAGTTCGCAACAGTCGAATTTAGAGTTAAGTATTTTGAATAAAAATGTCAAGTATAAGTGTATATACAAGTGTAGCGATTCGAGAGATGATAATGAATAACATTTCAAGAAATAAGTTATTTAGGTGGAAATAGGGAGGGTTAGGATGAGGGGGGGATCGGTTAAGTTGAGGTATAGTAAATAAAATTTTCCATCCGATAGTCAGTTCCTATAGTCTGATCAGACTATCGGAAGGTCTTCGCGCCATACATTTTTTGAGAAAGTCACGTCACAAAGCACACGTCCGATCCGACTATCGGATCGGTAATAAAATAGGCGACGCTCTTCCGCATCAATCATCCAATCCGATAGTTGAATTATTTTCCTTTTATGTTTTGAAGTCTTTACAGAGCGAAATATTTATCTTTATCTTATCTTGAATGTACACAATCTAAACATAATTTAGAGTGTGAAATTACTAGATTATCATTTTCAATATCTTGGGACTTAGGGCTCGTCCATTAATCACGTAAGGCTCGAAAGGGGGGGAGATGGTAGGAAAAAAATGACGAAATATCACCAGGGGGGGGGTATACAGAGATATCACGTGTATTTATTTTTCGTTGAACGCACGATTTCTAAACCAAATGCCAGTAAAAAAAATATTCGTGATTTTTGGTAGGGGGGGGGGTAGTTTAAAACCTCACCATATACCTATCACCGGGGGGGGGGGCGTTAAAAAGTTGCTAAAAACATCACGTGATTAATGGACGACCCCTTAAAGCATGTTATACATCGTGTCATAACCAATGACGTTATATTATAAATAGACTCGCCATAGTCTCACATAATCACAATATAATGTGGAAAGCAAGCAACACTCTTTTGTTTTCAGCGGTTTTCAGTATAATTTCTAAATTCAAAACTTCATTCCTGTGTGATAAAGACAGACAATCAAAGAATGTACGTGAGTGAATGACATAGATTCATACTAGGGCGGCTTATTAGTTTCTTCGCCGAATACTACTGTCACATCACGGGTGTGACCTATGGGTGTGACTGAGATAACAAGATACTCTTATTCGGTTACACAATATGACAGGGAAGGGTAAAGGCGGGTAAAACGTGACACACGGGCAAATACTTTTATATTTATTATATGAGTTTTCATTAGAAATACAATATTGGTACTATTATAGTAGTATTGTTAAGTACATATTTTATTATACAGTACAGGTTATAGGTTCAAATGATTATACAAATCTATACAGATTAATAACACCTAGGACCGTTACTATTTACAATTTTCATCAACGACATTATTAAATTAATGAACGCGTTACCCTTTGTACGTTTTACCCCCATCTTTCCCAATGGAATAAAACGAATGCGGGACGCTGTGTGAACCGACTTACTGTTAGTAGGTTGTCCCTGTTATGCTTATGTCACTTTGTGATGCAATTTTCGCTGTCTCCTTTTCGACTATTTGCCGTTTAATTGAAGCATTTTCTCATCACGCAGGAGCGCTTTGCAATACAATTTACTTACTAGTAAGACACGACCTCACTCGACGCGTAGCAGTTTAGTACTAAAGTACTAGAAATAGAGACAGCTACAATCGTATTGTGTTTGGCTTCCCACTTTTAGATTTCTACCCCGCGTCCAGTATTAATGTCTTTGGTCATAACCAGTTTAATTCGAGGTGGCAATATAAGTAGTAATTACTATGATGACCAATGAACGGAATTAACTCCTCGGGTCTCGGCCATATTTCATTCGTGGATCAAAATGTTTCTGCTTTGAAATAAAATCCACATAAATGAAATATTTCAGAACGTAATCGAAAACTAAAAACTGTTTTGAAAGGTGATAAAATACGCCAATATATTCAAATCTAAAAAATAACCAAAAAATAAGTAAAATGAACACCTTTATGAAACCAAAGTTTCGGATCGCAATTAAAAAAATAATGAAATATGGGGGAATTTTTTATTAATTATTTTTACATAAAACGACAAAAAAATTAAGTGACAATAAAGTTTATGATAAATTTGTCTAATAAAATATGTATGTATTATTTTGTTATTAATAATTTTAGTTAGAAAAAATGTGTGGTGAGATATTTTTAAAACTTTTTTTAGTTTGCGTTCAAAATTTTTATATTTCGAAAAATATATGTTTATTTCGAATTATAAAATTTGAAAGTCTATTTCATCACCTTTCAAAATCAGTTTTTAGTTTTCGAATGCGTTCAGAAATATTCCATTTATTTTACCTTCCGACAAAATAGATCTAAGGCCTGAGTGGTCAAAAAAATATATCTTGTGAAGTCAGTCGAAAAGACATAGTGCGTATATTAATTACACAAACGAAAAAAACATGGTTGCAAGCGTTCGTGTTTGGGTGTAGAAAACACAATTTTCTCTTTACATAATTCTCCAAATAATGGATGTGATAGAAAAATTGTAATATGGGAATTTATCATTAGTCAAAGACAAAAAAATAAGTGTTTGAAATCGACAATTTTAAAATGTATTTTTGAATAATTGTTAAACCGCAAATATTCAACGATTATAACCAATAACAACCATATAGATTATTTTAATCTGCGGTCACAAGGAAAACGTTGAACAAATATTCTGATGCTACATGTAAATACACAGTAATTCTCCAGAATCAAGGACCAAAGTTTTGCAGTTTTGTTTAAGGCTCCGCAACCGGGCTCGAAAAGAAGAAGATGGAGAGATACGAAATTACAAATGTTAGAGGAGAGCGCTAACATTCACAGCGCCAAAATCGGTGCGAAAATTGCGAAAATGTTAAATAAAACACAACTCAAAATAACACAAATTAAAATAGAGCAAAAATCTCTTGGGGAGCATCTTAAGTATCATTTAAAGAAACATTCCGATTTTTTCACAAATATAATTTATAAGATAATAGAAACAGACTTGTTTTTAATAATTTTTGGAGCATACTTTGCGATTTTTTTCTATCGAGGGAATTTCATATAATTTGCGTTTCGACTTGGGCAGCATCTAGACATTATCTTCAAAAATAACATTTTTTTTAAGAGCTTAAAAACTTCAAACCTTTAAGGGAGAAATGTAAGAAATCGGTAGAAATTCGAGTTGCGACCCCTTAACCTTTTATCATATTTATAATTGGCATAATGTAAAGGCTATTTGTCAAAACACTTGCAGACATTTGTTCTATATTATCTTTAAACAAAGTTTTTAAAATATAATAATGTCTTTAACACTAACAGCCTTAGGTACTCAAAATCCCCATGAAAATTTTATTCAATTGACAAACGGCCGCGGATGTGAAAACATTACTAATTAAAAAATTGTTCTTGGAAAGAAATACACACTGTTTACACAGCCTGAGAGGGTAGTTTAATCTCTGTTTTAGTAATGATGTCTGAACGAAATTTGGAATTTTCCAAAGTATTTTGAATGTTCTATATATTTCTTATTTTTGAATGTGTCGTAAAATCAAATACCATTTATAAAAACTAGATAAAATTACCTTTTAGATTTGTGTATTTGAAATACACTTTAGTTTTAAAAAACTGCCATATTTTAAGATTCAAACACGGAAAAAATGGAAAAGTGATGAAAGTGTACAGAAATTTAAAAAAATCAAAATTTAAAAAATAAAGTCCTTTTATACAATGAATTTGGAATGAAACTGTCACCTCACTTTTTCCTCGTGCATACAATAAAAAAATAATAACTCAAAGTTTTCTTTAAATGCCAAAAAATAACCTAAAAATAAACCGACATTTAAAAGTAATTTTTTGCATCTGTAAAGACGTTAATTTCTTTTATTCGTTTACGAACACATGTATTTAAAGATTTAAAAATGTAAATTTGATCTTTTATGTAACCCATAAAACAATATTTTGACAGTTAACTTTTAAAGTACGGTTATTGTGCAATAACTTGATTAAACTGATGTAAAACCACACAAATAACACGGCAAATATAATAATTACATTAATAGAAGAGCGAATTGGTCACTATAATAGATCATTCAGTAAAACCGCAATATTTACTAACAAAATTCCCGCCATACATAAAACAAACTTTAATTTTCTGCGCGGGCTAGACTGCACATGCGCAGGCGCGCCAATAACGCCCCTGGCGGAAAAGAATTAAAACAACCAATTTCACGAAGAAATCGTGACCCTTTACACCGTTGCCAGATTTACAATGCGTTTTAAAGTGACAAACCTTATTAGTAATATTTCGTGTTTTAGTGTAAATTTGTTTTAGTCATGCTGCCGCAGAAACACAGGTTATCGGTCGTGCTGTGATTTTTTTTAGTAAGGCTGTTTCAGCAACAATCCGAACTCGTCCACGATTTGATTCAAAATGACCGTCGAATCACTCAAAAGCGTATCACATACCATTTTGGAATAACCAAGGAACGTGTCGACTTCATTGTTGAACAATTAGGTTACCGTAAAATCTGTGGGCGGTGGGTACCACGTCGTTTCACAGACGAGAACAAACAGTGTCGATTAGAGCCTCTGCAAAGCCTGAAGTTTGAACCGAATCCACACCCTTCTCACTCCCACGATCTTTCACCTTACGATTTTTATATTTTCCTCTACTCAAGAGACACCTCAAGGATAATCATTACACCTCAGACGGTGAGGTGAAGGCAGCTGTTAAGTCCTGGATTCGAGAAATGTCGGAAGAATTTTTCAGTTACCTGATAAAAAAACTTGTAACACGTTAGGAGAAATGCGTATAAATACATAAGAATCGTGCTTTAATGTACTTTTTGCCCGATCTTGCTATTTGTTTTTGTTCGTGTTTTACAAGCATTACTTTTCAGCCTATTCTAGTAATAGTGGTGTTTTATTTAACAAAAATGACGCTACAAGGCGAATTTGCAAAGATTAAAGAAGTAATGGTAAATATTCGGAACAAACGTCAACGGTTAATACGCACTTTTTTATAAAACCTTTAGATTCTTCTTAATTACCATAAAAGACAACTATTTGCATTGAGGGAGGTTGAAAATGTTACATTTTTTATTTTAGTTACGTAAATTGAAAATTTGTTTTCGTATTTAGACACGACGCTTCACCATATGCAATTTGTAATGATTATTGTCATTTTATTATGTTGGTATTACTGATACTATATGAAAGGCTACATCATACCGTAACTGACTTCATGGCAATATATTCAAAGGCGCGTAACCGAAAAAACCTACGGCTAAAAATTGATTGATTTTCACTTTTTTTAAAATATTAAATAGTACCTACTTTATGTAAAGGTGAAAGAATTTGAATAAAAATAACTAATATATTTTTTTTTTTTTAAGGCATAAAAATAACTCTTGACTCATATTGAATCTAACCTAACCTACTAACCTAACCTACTAACCTAACCTAACCTAACCTAACCTAACCTAACCTAACCTAACCTAACCTAACCTAACCTAACCTAACCTAAACTAACCTAACTTAACCTATTAACCCAACCTAACCTAACCTAACTTAATCCAATAATCCAACCTAACTTAACCTATTAAACCCAACGTAACCTAACCTAACCTACTAACCCAACCTAACCTCTTACCTTTATTGACAAAAAAAATCGTTAAACATCAATTCTTTAAAAAAAACACCCCAGGATTTATTTAGTTTGTATTCCAAGCAATGTTTCTAACCAAATTAGTGCTTACCTAATTCACACAAATTGGTGGTATAACTAATTTATAACTAATTATCTTATACAGACAGTGCAATGTTAAATATCAGTAATACCAACATATTAAAATAACAATAATATTGCAAACAGATAATTGACAGTGTTAAAGCAAATTTTCAATTTACGTACCTAAAATAAAAACGTAACATTTTCAACCTCCCCCAATGCAAATAGTTGTCTTTTATGGTAATTAAGAAGAATCTAAAAGTTTTATCAAAACAAAAGTGCGTATTAACCGTTGACGTTTGTTCCGAAGAATTACCGAAGTAATTATAGTGAGTACGGCTACTAAAGAAAAAATGTAAATTATTATTTTTTTTTTTTAAAGAAAGACAAACATTCCCGGGTTACGAATAACCCGCCAATATTTAAAAAATCTCCTACTACCACCATAGTAAGCCGAAAATGTTGCTTGAGTCGTGATGGAGGACTTAGCCAGCCGAGGAATAGAACACGGAACGCCTGGGTGGGACCCAAACGCGATGCCCACTCAACCACTGACCGGTCGAAAACAAAAATAAATTAACAATCAAGTATACACTAATTTGTTTGAATTTATTATTTTTATGTGAATGTCGATAATTTTGATTAAATAGTGGTGTTTTGTTTAATTAAAAATAACGCCACAAACTGAATTTGCAAAGATTGAAGAAACAATAATTTCTTACCAACTTGTGAAAAAAAACAAAATTGTGAACGTTTTTGAAGTGCCTGTAAGTACAATGTGAATTTGGCACAAGAGTCACAAATACTTTCAGTCAGTAAGACTATGGTATCCTCGATTGGGGTAAGTTGTGAGTCGAAAGGAGGGGAGAGGAGAAGGAGATGAGAAGAGAAATTCGGGAAGTACCTGGCTATTCAGATCTAGTCACCAAACCCGGTTAAAGTCATTTCAAGCAACGTTTCAATAGTATTCCATTAATTTAGAACGATTTTTTTTAGTAAAACATAAAAAAAAATCGA
This sequence comes from Limnephilus lunatus, assembly GCA_917563855.2. Lineage (NCBI taxonomy): Eukaryota > Metazoa > Arthropoda > Insecta > Trichoptera > Limnephilidae > Limnephilus > Limnephilus lunatus. Next base: position 66,206,315 of record OU830598.1, on the reverse strand, counting down.
TACTTAATAACTTCCCATACTCAACTCGTTTTTGCTATTTTTTAGTAATTACTGTGTTTATAATTACGACGGCAGTATTATTGGTCACAGTTAATTTATCCACCTACTTTGTGAAGAACTTCAAACATGATTATTCCCTCAAAATGTTATTGATGGTTGATTCACTAATCTATACAATGGCATTATAAATCTATGTAGTAGTGCATTCTTTCCTCATGACTTAACGCTATGAATGCAATTTGTATGCAGCTGTATATTTATTAATATCAACTATTTAGGTTGAATATCTTAACATTTAGGTCAAATGTAAATCAGGGAGGCATCTAAAGGGTCCGCCAAATAACTTTTTTTTTTTGAAAATGCTATAAAAAAAAAACTACTGAATATTTTCTCAAATTTCTTTTTTTATTTATAAGTACAATCCTTCCGGTTAATAATGGAAAATAATTTCATTCAAATGGCTGCCTCGGCTGGCCATGCAGTAGCCTACACGATCGGTCCAATTTTTAAGCACATTATCGATTGTGTGCAGCTGTATTTCACCAATGGCTTCACGAATATTGTCCTTTAAAGCGTCAATTGGCCCACTTCACGAATATTGTTCTTTAAAGCGTCAAAAGCCGGTACACCCAAAACGAGTCACTGTTTGGTGCGGATTTTGGTCCAGAGGCATAATTGGGCCATTTTTCTTTGAAAATGAGCAAGGAGTGGCCGTTACAGTCAATGGCGATCGTTATCGGGCCATGTTGAACGAATTTTTGTTCACAAAAATTGAAGAGGAGGATATTGGCAACATTTGGTTTCAACAGGACGGCGCTACGTGCCACACAGCCGAAGCTACACTCGATGTTTTGCGCCCTGTTTTTGAAGATCGCATTATCAGCCGCAGAGCTGATGTCGTTTGGCCACCTCGGAGCTGCGATTTGACACCGTTGGACTATTATTTGTGGGGTGACCTCAAAGATAAATGTTACGCCGACAAGCCAGAGACAATTGACGCTTTAAAGGACAATATATGTGAAGCCATTGGTGAAATACAGCTGCACACAATCGATAATGTGCTTAAAAATTGGACCGATCGTGTAGGCTACTGCATGGCCAGCCGAGGCAGCCATTTGAATGAAATTATTTTTCATTATTAACCGGAAGGATTGTACTTATAAATAAAAAAAGAAATTTGAGAAAATATTCAGTAGTTTTTTTTTTATAGCATTTTCAAAAAAAAAAAGTTATTTGGCGGACCCTTTAAAAGGTTAGTTTTTTTTAATTGTTTTTATTACTTGCTAGAGCAATCCCGATGAGTTACAGAACTCATTTTAGGACAGGAGGAAAATTCATGGGTGTGAGGAAATAGTTACAGTTTTACTTGGAATTTCGATATTAAAAATAAAAGTTTCAAATACAACATAGACGAAAAATAAAAAACAGGTTGAGTGAGCAAACAAAAATAGAAAATAAAAGAAACAAGGAACAAGGTTATACAAATGTGGATGATTATGATTACAAATAAATGGAAAAGAAAAGAAGATAAAAGGAAACAAGACAATTGAGACATGACAAGAAAAATTACATAGTTTCATCCTTAAACGTATTCAAAAAATATTCTTTTAAAGCATTATTCTGAACTTTTTTTATTTTGCTGGATTCCCTTGTATATATCTGGAAGCGAATTATATAGTGTATAGATAGGCAACATAGTTCAGAGATTTTATCCCATATTTTGTAGTGTGTGTTTGAGGTATGCGGATTTTATTGCTATTTTGAGTATTGTGAGTGTGAATGTCTTGATTGTAAAGTGGCTTGATGTTAGTGTGAGTTGATTGTTGAGTAATTTGTAGGATGGTGCTTGTGATTTCATTTTAGGAAGGACTGTGATTGGAAGAATACCGGAAACTGAATAGATGTCTTTATTTTTACTTTTAACTTTTATTTAACAGATACCTTTCTGGGTTCAAGTCCCAGTGGAACCAATATCTTTTTCTGATTTTTCTGTCTTCAGATTTTGATTAAGTTTCGCTAATATTGTCTTCATTTAATTGAATAGATGTCTCTGACATGAGTGTCCCATGGAAGTCCAAAAACATTTCTGAGAGCTCGGTTTTGAACCACCTGCAGATCAGCTATCAATTTCTTTGAGGCAAATCCCCAGATACAGCAGAGATAAGAAAGGTGTGAATGTACCATGGCGTAGTACACTGATGTTAGTAAAGGAATGGGTAATAATCATTGGAGTCTATATAGTTATACAGAGTAAAAATATATATGGTGTATCAATTTGGTACCTATATCTCCCATTATCGGCGGCAATCTCCTTCCCCTCCCCGCTACCTTTAGACTGACAATATATCCCAATGCCGTAGTCGCACTGGTTCCAGACGGTTGGGAGCAGCTGGGATACTTGTGCGGTAGGTATTCAAAAAAATTTTTAAATAAAAAACACGTCTCAACCGTCTGGGGCAAGTGCGGTTATGGCATCCTAAATCAGGGGATATTTTGAGTTAAATATCAAAATTTTATAAGATATATTTCACATCGAGTGAAATATATCTTATAAAATTTTAAAGCGAATTATATCACCAAAAAAACAGTTTTTCGTTTTCGGGTACGTTGATAAATATTCCATTGATTTGAATATTATTGCAAAAAATTCAAATATTCTGACCTGCTAAAAGAATATGGTCGAGGCCTGAGGGGTTAAATCGTAGACTAATTATTTGGGAACCGTAATACTTATATTTTGGAAATAAGAAAGTGGCTAACCATTTTTTATATATTTATTACAAAAATGGAATGACTTACCTAGTTGTTACATAAAAAATGCAACGAAATCAATCAACTTAGGCAAGTCCAGTTGCCTAATTGAAACATGGAAAAATACTTGTGGTAACTAGAGTTACCTAATTATAGAATTAAACAATATCGTTTTTTGGAGTTACCCACAAAAACATATTCAAATAACTTGATGATTCCAATGCGTTACGACTTTTCTGTTTGTATCATTCATAGACGAGGAAATAGAGTTATGCTTTTAGTGTAACTCAAAAACGCTGATTTCGGAGTTACCTTGTTGTAGTAATTATCCCACGATTTATTATTATTATATCCATCCATTGATTTCTAGTAATATGAATTTCGTCAAGTGGCCTACTGTATCCATTTGGATTTACTGTATCCTTTGATGTACGCCCAAGGTTATACTTAAAATACAGATCAATATAGTAACAGTCTGAAATTAAATGCAAAACACTTTACTCAATCATCATTCATATTATATGAATTATAAAAACTCCAACTTAATCAATATATATTATAAAAGAAAGTCCAAAAAAACGTGCGGTTCGCAAAAACTCAGAAACGAGTCCCGGTACGATCAAGAGATTTATATGGTGTGGTAGTTCTCTATTCTCCCTCCAGGATGAAGGTTCCCATTTTAATCTAAAGGGCGTGCTTTGGAAGATATAAGGGCTGGAAGTTTCGCCCTCTTGAAATTTCTAGAACAGTCTTCCGGAAAGTTCTAGAAGGTTCCATAGAGCCTAGAAAGTTCTGGAAGGAGTGGCGGAGTATGTCGTGGAATGTTCGGAAATAGGGGGTCGGGAACATCATTGTGGAACATTCCATAACACTCTCGAATGTTGTCCTGAGCGAAGCCGGATAACCCAGCTAGCAAATACTAAAAATAAAAAACAAATTTCATTCCTAATTGGAACTAAAACCTCACACACGGAGCTGAAAAATATTAAAACCATGGCCATTTTTTTGCGCGACCATAATCCCAAGAGATTAAGGGGATCTTACCGCAATCGCAGCATATTTGCAGGTTTTTGATGCAGTTTTTAGAAAATTTCTATATTGTTTATTAGAAAATAATATTATGTTTTGAACAAATAAATTATTCTTCTAAATGGTGAACTAACATAACGTATTAAAATGTTTAAAACAATTACGTAAAAAAATATTTACGGAACCTCTAAAAATAGCTCAAAGTTCGATTATATCCTTTAATTCTAAATACAGGAGAATTATAAAAATAAACATGATCACCACATCAATGTTTTCTAAACGGCTAGATAATAAAATTATCTTAAAAAGCATAAAAACAATGCTTATAAAAATAAAAACCGTTTTTCAATAATACTTTGTCTCGCGCCATTATATAAACCAAGGCAGAAGTTATTTCTCGTCAGTACGCGAGATGCTTTGAGAGTGGGACGACGTCAAATTTTACGAAAAATAAATACGTAAATGTGTTGGCACATGAGAAAAGGGGTCACACTAAAGGCTAGTCGTAATAATATTGTGTATTATTTCAGAACCAAGTTGACTTTTTTACTAGAAATTCCATTTCTCGGTCCGCTGTCTACAACCAGCGGCATAGAATATTTAGAGTGCGCCTTCACCAGAATCGTATTCCTAGTTTTATTCATTTGCGCCCTACTGGGCTTTTACATAAATTTCTAATTATACAGTTATGTTAGTTGTAACATTGGTATATCTAATAAATTATGGTAAAATAAATGAGTTACAGAGTTATAAAAAGTAAGAAAATTGTAAAATAGATTATAAAGGTTGCAAACAAACAAAAAGAAGCCGACACACTCCTGAAAATTAAATATAGGATTAACGAAAAAAAATATTGAAACCTATTTTATACGTAAAATGCGAAAATAAAATAAACCATAAACATTGTGTGCGTGGAGTCCACGTGCGACAGAAGTGAAACTTCTTGTTTATTAGGTAAAGATAAAGATATTATTAGTATTTTTTATTGCACAAGAGATAATAATTGAAAATAGGAGGCAAAACGTTTCATAAAAACACGAAACGATCCTCATCATAAATCTCCCAGTACGAATCTAACGTACCTTGCAGCAATAATTAAAACGACCAAATGTGAATAACCAACAAATTACGCTATTTAATATTCAAACATGTTAGTTCACATACGTTTTTAGATTTTCACGGCCAAAAGCATTTTCGTTGTTTGTTTTTGGGGTGTTATGCCGCGTTGCGCTACCTCCTTCTTTAGCATACGTTTCGGACCTGCAACATCTCTCGGATCTGCTGGATCTGCCCTGATGATGGACACTGCAACGCTGTCCGAAACGTCGGCTAAAGAAGGAGGCAGAGCAACACGGCATAACACACCAAAAACCAATAACGAAAATGTTAGTTCACATTCCTGCCGCAGGATTATGCCATTTTTAATGAGAACTATGGAATGTATGAAATATTTTTGTAGTTTCCTAGGCTTTAATATCAAAGGCAAATATTGTGATGTAACTCTTTTTTAGTATTCGCCTCGGAAATCGGAATTTTCGTGGCACTCCAAAATTTCCTTTGGAGTGCCACGAATAATATTATAAACCTTTTAAATTGGTTTAACTTTGATAAGTTTTTTAGATTTTCACGGCCAAAAGCATTTTCGTTGTTAGTTTTTGGGGTGTTATGCCGTGTTGCGCTACCTCCTACTATAGCCGACGTTTCTACCGTCGGATCTACCGGATCTGCCCTGATGATGGATACTGCAACGCTGTCCGAAACGTCGGCTATAGTAGGAGGTAGCGCAACACGGCATAACACCCCAAAAACTAACAACGAAAATGGTTTAACTTTTTTTTTTTTTTTAAAGAAAGACAAACATTCCCGGGTTACGAACAGCCCAACAATGTTTGAAAATCTCCTACTACCACCACAGAAAGCCGAAAATATTGCTTGTGTTGTGATGGAGGACTTAGCCAGCCGAGGAATCGAACATGCGACTATACTTTGAATGTTTGTACTCTTCATCAATGTTTACTTCTGGAATTTTTATTACGTCCTTTATGATTTTTTTTTTCAAAATATCTAATATACATGCTATACGAGGTTTTATTTTTCTTCAAATTTGTATTTATAATAGCTTACTATTATTTGTACTTTATGCTGTCACTTCGATATGTACTTTTTAATTTTTTGTCACATGTACATTTTTTTCTTAATCATGTATATTCTGTACCATTTCAAATTATTGTAATTTCCATGTAAAAGCCGTTAATCGGAGTTAATTCATAAAAAAAAAATATATATATTTGTTATTTTATGTAACTTTTTGTAAAAAATAATAATAAATATTGAAAATGGCCGATATTTTATTTATCTGTCCAATATATTCAGATATAATTATGATCACATATTATGAAAATAGTGCGAAGGTAATTGAATACCGTATTGTTTTGACATCTGTCAATGAAGACCGTGTCCGTTACGAGTCATAAGCGACTGACTACCGTCTAGCAGTGTAATTGATTGTATCGAATAATTTATCAAACAAGTTTGATCGAAATCCGATCGAAAGAGTCATAAAATCACGAGCTCCTTTTGCAATCGGTAATGTTTCTATCTAAATTTACCTAAAACATGCACATTCAACTTAATAAACATAATTTGAAAGATGCCCATTATTTATTAAACGTTTCATGTTCAAAGCTTACTCAATCTAGTACCATCTAGTCTAGATTTCTTCGCTGCTCTGCCTTCGCCCGTGCGCGTAGCGAATTCCCCGTTCCAGCTTACCTCATTCTTCCCCGCCCCGAAATATTATTTCGGTTCGCGTAAATTACCCCTTAACTTTTGAATGTAGAATTTCGGTAGACAATTATATTTAATCGAAATTGGATTAGCTCAGATTGGTGCCGCGATGCCGCTGTGAAAGATTTAGCTTTATTCAAATGAACGGTTTACTTTCGAATTTATTTTATTTGTAGTTATTACATAAGTACATAGTTTCACCTATGTCCTGAAACAATCAAACAATCACATATTTTCGTAATTGATGATGATGTTAGAACCTTGTAAAATAAAAGGAGCTTGATGTTAGAACTTTAGTCATACAACACAAATGGCTCTGAAAAATGGCTCAAAAATGGCTCAAATGGCTCTTTCTGGGTTGAAATGAGCAAAGGAAATTGTTTTGCATTCGAGTCATTTTTGAAAAAAAAAATCAATTAGAACCTTTTCAGCCGAGGTGACGATTTCTTATACTCGTTTGTGTATTATATTACACATATCTGTACACTATATTACACGCATCTGTGTTAGTGCTGCAGGATTAATTTTGTTCTTAGAAATTCAATTGATGTATGGCCAATAAATGTAGATTCAAAATAAAGTATTGAAGTAAATAATTTGTTCTAATGACGAGATATTTAACTCCTTAGACATTTCTATGATTATATACGTATATCTATTTTTCTCGAGTATAATTCTCATGTATCGACCAAGTATACCCGTTAGTACTCATTTTGTGGTGGTATTGTCATATGATTCGTTAATCCATCATTGGCTAAGAATAGAATGCTACAGTAATTAATGTGTGGTAAACTATTGCGTTGTATAAATTTTTAATGTTTAGGAATCCACAAATGAAATCTTTTATGAAATTATTATTTATTTTGACAAAATATTACAAAAAGTTGAGACACCCACATTTTAGTGATGGGTAGGATAAATGTATGAAATTTCATAGATTGATTCGAGGCAATTAAATTTCCGTAAATCGTGAATCCTACTCGAAATTTCTAAACTTATCTGTGCAGTCGTTTACATAATTGTTTAGATATTATGTGGGTTATCCAATGACTAAATAACATACCCTAAGACCTAAGAGATGACTTTACAAACCAATGAAACATTCTGTCCTAACGGTTAGTCGAGGGCACCCACCACTTTCCCGAACCGTTTTAAGGACCGGATGGATCCCTCTATCGGTTCTCGCGTCAAGACTCTACTTTTGTTTTTTTAAAACGAAGCTACTGTGAAATGGCCCCCGACCCCCGTCCAAACGGTTAGATAAAAATGGTGGCCAAGCAGGCTAATATGGAACCACTATTTATTACTTATCACATGAACTGAATAATAACCACGGAAATCGTAAATATTTTTGTAAAAACGTTTGGGCAGAATGTTCAGTGTGTATTTGGATCGGTATGAGAAGTCCTTCTATTAGGTATTTTGTTTGGTCATTGGGGTTATCATTGCAAAATGTCATTCGTTCTTTAGTTTTTTTTTTGGCTGTCTGACGAGTCATTTGTAGATACGCAAATAGGGTTGGGTTTGGTGTAAAAACTAGCTTTGTAAAAAGACGTTGTCGGTTATTGTGTTTTAGTTTTGTATTATAAAAAATATTAGTATTATGAAAAAATAAGAACAATCGAAGACGATAAATGCCTACTAAAAGCAATTAAAGAGCAATTTAAAGTAAAAATAATAAATTGATAAAATTAATCATCATAACTTATATAAGTTTTAAATTTGTTTTTTTAAGTATCTACCACAATTAAATTAAAAGATACAAAATATATTTTGTTAATATATTTTAAATATTTTCTCATCCCGATACTCGTCCCTCTTCTAATCACAAGCGTCTGCTTCTATAGAAGAGAAATATCATAAAAAAATATTTTTAAAAATCAGTGAAAAGTTATTATGTAGTTTATTTGTATCAAAAAAGGTTATTTTAAAATGTAAATATTATATTTTATATGTTATTTTTGCTGTATAAATAATGAATCTTATGAAATAAAATGAAAAAAAATTATAACATCCATTAACCGCCCAACAACAAACTTGCACCTTTAAAAAATAGTGAGAAAATATTCAATAATTTTACCCGCGTGAAAAGGGAAGCTAACCTACTCAATGAAAGCTTTTATAATTACCGTGACGATTCACCGTTACGGTACCGTGGCGGCAAAAAGGCAATAAACATACGTTCCTTATCGCTATAATTTTGCAGCTCTTTCTTATGCATTAAATAATGGTGAGACACACAACATACGTGTGACTGTTTCATCCATACTTTTTTGCTACGGGAATTGCATTTAATTTTATTTATACGTGTGAGGGAGATGTATGATAATGATTGTATGTTTCCTTTGGGGGGATGCAGACACACGTTCACCGTTTGTCTCATTTTCGACTGTTGATATTTAGTGTGTAAGAAAGAGGTGCAGCATTATATGTATAACAAAACCAGAACCATCAGCGCATTGATATTTGACGTTTTTGAATTTTTGGAATTCACTCACATTTCAATATTATCCTTAATTATATCTATTCCATACTTTCAAAATTAACGGACCGAGTCTGCGGAGAGGTCACGGTGCAGTGTGTGAGAGAGATGCAAGAAAATGGTGACATTTTTCCTTTGGAGGAAGGAAACAGACCTACGTACATTTTACATATCATCTGATGAATGTGCTGCAGCATTATTGTGAAGGAAGGTATGTTTATTGCCTTTTTTATGCCGTCACGGTACCGTAACCATGAATCGTCACGATAATAATAAAAGCGCTCATTGTGACACACTTCTAAATGAATGCTTTCAAAATATCTTGTTCCAAGTGAAGCTGTGTCATCAGACTCATCAGCTTTATCTTCGATGTGCACTGTGTGGAGTGTGGAATGAGCTAGACAATTATAATTCGAAAAAGACAAGCATCGGTATTTGAGGATTATCGCACACCCATACTCGCACATATTTTACGTAAGGTTTAAATATTTACTTAATTAAATTGTTTTCTTAATTTGCTAAAATATTAAAAATAATTAAATAACTTACCTAATAAATGATTATATAAAAGTAACAATTAAATAATAAACATATTATAATAATAAAACAATTTAATTTAACCAATTTCCAAACTTATCCCTAAAAATATTATTATTATGTGGGTAAAAAACCACAAGTTTTAAAAATAGTAATAAATATTATGTTAATATATTACCCACAATACAAAAAATATTATTATGTGGGTGAAAAACCACAAGTACCTACTCAAATATTAAGCAATAGTTGAAGATTAATGGAAAGGCAAGATATATATATTATTGGGTTATATATAAAGGCAATATGTATATTATTGGGTTCCATGACAACTCAACAAAATTCCATTTCAACAACCCTTTGAAAAGTCATTAAAAGTGATGAAAAAATATGTAAAAAGAGCCCATAACCTAACCTAACGTACACTATTTGACCAAGTTTAAAAACATATATTTTTAATATCTTTTCAAAGTAGTGATGCAGTTGCACATTGTAGAGTTGTCCAGTTACCATATCGATCATGGAAATTTAAAATGTTATAAAGGACAAAATGTTAATTGTTGAGGAGAGCGAAAAGATTTTTTTAAAATCATATTTCTTGTTTTGTAGACTTATAATTACGATTTTTTATTTGAAAATAACATTGAATATATCTAACAGAATACTAATCATTTTTGTAAATTTCAAGAGAATTTAATTTATTTTTAAATTTTCGTTAAGGTGGAATGTAATGATAAATTATTTCGAAATAACGAAAATTTTATTTCGCAATACGATAAAAATAATGTTTTTGGTGGGAAAAATAAATATTTCGTATTTTTAAAATTTACAGGGGGTTAGCATTTATCAAAAATAAATCAGAAATCAGACCCTTTTCTGACCGCCCTTCCATATGTTTTACAAAATATTTTCAAATGATGAAGACCCTTAAAAATACTCTGGAGGTTTTTCTTTAAAACGACATACGTAAATTTAAAAAAAAATCAAGAATAGGATTTTGGTTTAATTTTTTCATAAACCCTAAATTCAATGTTTTTTAAAATTCAAATTACAAAACGAAGGTTAAGTTTGTTAGAAAAAACGAAACGACAACAACATGTTAAAATCTGTCTCCATTCTTTAAAGATAATTTTATAATTTTAAACTTCTATTTAACAATAACATAGGGGATTTTTAATTACTAGCAAATGCTCTCTGTCGTGTGGCGCCGTTTTTTCTTTCTGCTTACGGTACGATTTTAAACTAAAAGCTTTTTTCAAATTATTTCAAAAGATGGCAGTAATCAAACGCAGTGAGAATCTAAGATATTATTATGGGAGGTCAAAAAATCATAAAATTCGTGTGACGTAATTTATGGATGGCCCCTTATGAAGTATTCACAATAAAAATAAAAAGCTACTTTATTTATTTTTGTTATGTAGACCTATCACTAGGTATTTATGGGGTCTACATGCATAACAATGTGAATTCTGAAATGTGGTCTTTCAACAGGGTCATTTAGGTACCTTACCGTGCACAAATCTTGCCATTGCCACGCAGTGGCGTGCACAGAGTTTTTGATCAGGGTAGGCAGTAGGAAAACCGCCAAATTGATTCAAATAAATAAAAAAGAAACTGGCCACAGATGGCTCCATTCGTACAAGTTTTCGCTAAGTGTACTTGCTGCTGGCTATAGATGATGTAGGTTTTGGATTATCTAAGCCACTATAAATATACAAATAATAATAATAATAAATAATCGCTTCATGTATGCGTATTATCACAAGCCGATCAATGGATATCTCACATTCATACTTCAGATATCAACAGATGTCACTGTCGCCACTGATTGCTAATTTGATCCAGAAAGCACTGCCTGATACTAACAAAAAAAACCCATAGAAGCAAATTCAAACGACAGTTCTACTCTATGCTACGTGCATTTCGTAAACATTGATATTATATCTTGTATGAAGTTAGCTCTAAGCAGAAATAATTCCTGCTTAGCCCGCATTTTAGTGAGGTAGTCGGGGGGCGCGTGTAGTTTTTAGTTACAGTTTATGTCACATTTGTAGTAGGTATGCCGTTTGATGTAGCGGTTGCGTAGTTTTGGTTGCTCAGCTTGGTCGCGCTTATTTTTTAAAGTGTGTATTTATTTTTAGCAATAATTTAATAAATTATAATATTATTTACATGCTTACGTTTTACAAATACGCTAGGGTAGGCAGTGCTTATGTGCCTATATGGAGTGCACGCCCCTGTTGCCACGTGGTGTGTTTGTCTTGTAAAAAAATGTTTTTTTTATGTATTTATAGTACCTACGTCAAATGCGTTGAGTACCAATACCAACACCATATTTACGGCATGTTCCAGAGTGGAAGATACCAGTATCGCCCTGGTGTAAGACCACCAAACAGAATTGAAACGTTACTTGAAATGGCTTTAGCCGTGTTTGGTGACCAGATCTGAATAGTCAGGTACTTCAGCCTCACAACATACTCCAATTTGGGGATGCCACAATCTCACTGGCTCCAGACGGGATCAGTTGGCACTCTTGTGCAGTATTCACATAAATGTTTTTTTTTAAATCTTCAAAACGGTCAAGGTATAATTTGGGAGGCGGGTATGGGAGGCGGGTAGGAAAGGAAGGGGAGGAGGTTCTGGGAAAGATAAAGGTATGTGGGTTGGGTAGGAATCTGGGGGCAGTATGTCCAGGAGTTAGGACGTTTGAATCCATCCCTCCCGCTGCGGTTCAAGGCGATGATCCAAGAGATTCCGGCTGGAGAGGATAAAAGGCCTCCTTCAACCATTCTCTCCTGATCTGGCCTGCCATGCAGCTGGTAGGCAGACGCATTTGTCGCCAAGACCCGGACAAACTACACCCAGACAAACCATGAACCCGGGAACCTCTGCTAAATCACCAAACGTAGCGAACCACTTGGGGTGACTTATGGCATAAGTGTTAATTATCAAATAAATGGTTCCCGGGGCAGCGGCACCCATACCCACCTCCCAAATTTATTGGATAACCAACAAGAGGTTCGCTACGTTTGGTGACTTTGCAGGGGTGCCCGGGTTCTTGGGGTAAAGTTTGTTTAAGTGACAGATGCTTTTGCCCACCTACTACGTGGCGGGCCGGATCGGGACAGAAAGGTTGAGGGAGACCTTTTGACCCATCGCCTTGCAGCGCAGTGGAAGGGATGGATTCACACGTTCGTCACACCTGACTCCCAGATTCCTACCCGCCCCACATACCTTTTTCCTTCCCAGTCTGACAGTCGAAATTGTGCAGTCCTAGTCGTGACAAATTTTAAACAATAATTGTATTTAAAAAAAAAAAAACGCAAATGCTTTATTTTATTGGCTCCATGACAGTTGATATCTTTGACAGTCAATCCCTCCAACAGTTGATCCCCTAAAAGATTATTTCTTCAAATAAGTATGCCATATGTCTCGCCAAGTGATTCGCTACGTTTGGTGAATTATCAGGGGTACCCGAGTTTTTAGAATGAGGTTTGTCTAGGTGTTGGTGGTGATTGCGTTTCCTCGCCTATATTTGCATGTGTGTGTGTGTGTGTGTGAATCAACGATGACAACGTCTGCGGTTGAATATAAACATAACAAATGATACCACCAACGATAATTAAAACACATTTTTATTCATGGTTCCCGGGGCAGCGGCACCCACACCCGTTTCCCAAATTTATTGGATAACCAACAATAAGAGGTAATCTAAACGAAATTATTTAAAAATAATATATTGTGGAATAACACAAATTAATCCGATAAAATGTAGATAGGTACTTGCGCACGCCGGAATTTGAACTCGTGACTTCCGGATTCGTAGCCAAGGATCGTAACAAGATTAGAAATAATTTCAACCACCAAGGTTTGGAATATCGGTACGCTTTCAAATGTTCTAGGTAGTAGGAATATATTATTATTATTTCGACCCTTAGTCGAAAGACTGCCATGTGGTTATAGATATATACAATGCGGGTCTCAATGGAAACATCAAATGTTTTTATGGTCCGTTTTTATTTTTAGTAATTTTTTTATTTTATTTTATTTGGAAAACCAACAGTTTATAACAATAATGTTTGATGAAATACATATGAATAAAAATTTAACCAATAACAGGTTTTCACTGATGTATATTAAATTATTAAGTGCGTAAGTATAAAGAAAAATAGTTAAATTAGGTTATGTGGATGGGATGGTGGAAGGGAGGGGAAAGGGATGGATCTATTCTGTGTAAATAGTGGTATGTATGTGTAAATGTTATTTATTCATTTTAGATTTGAAAATGTTAGGTGCTGTGTTAAATAAGTCGAATTCACTGTATGTCATGTTAAAGATGAGTGAAGCGCGGTGAATGAATGTATTTTGTTTAGAGTTAGTGTTGCATTGAGGAATGTATAATGCGTGGTTTTGTCTTGTTTGTCTGATGGGCACTCTTAGTTGAATTCTTTCTAGTAATTCCGGGCAATCTATCATAGAGGTAGCTATTTTTCGTAGAAATAGTACGTCTGCCAAATTTCTTCGACTTTCCAAAGAATATATCTTGAAGAACGTGGCTGACTCTTCGTGGCTTAGATGAGGACGATAGCTCCGAAAATCAAGGTATCGTAGAAATCGGTTTTGCACTTTCTCAATCCTTTCTATGTGACATATGTACTTGGGATTCCAGATTTGAGAGGCGTACTCCAGAGAACTGCGTACGTATGCAAAGTAAAGCATTTTCATGGTTTTTACTTTTTTTAAATCTTTGCAGGTTCTAAGTACAAAGCCTAGAACCTTGGAAGCCTTTGATACCATGGATTCGATGTGGCGGTCAAAAAGTAGTTTCTGGTCTAACACTATTCCCAAGTCCTTGACCTCCGTCATTTTTGTAAGTACTGTACCGTTTAGGGCATAATTGAAAGTGATCGGGTTTTTATTGCGGGTGAAACTGATGGCGCTGCATTTTTTAACGTTTATTTGAAGGTTGTGCTGTGCACAATAAATATTGAGACGATTAAGATCTTCTTGTATGCCGGTACAGTCGTTGCTAGACGTGACAGGGGAAAATATTTTCATGTCGTCTGCGTACAACAACGTCCTGGAATGGCGAAAACATTTTCCAATGTCATTAATGTATATATTGAAGAGTAATGGTCCCAATAATGAACCTTGGGGTACTCCCGACGGTATGGTTACCCAGTCTGACTTGTAGCCACCAACAACTACTGCTTGGCTGCGGTTTGCTATATATGACGAGAGCCATCTGAGCAGGTCTCCATGTACGCCGATTTGTGAGAGTTTGATCAATAATATATCATGAATTACTAAATCAAAAGCTTTGCTGTAGTCTGTGTATATTGCATCTACCTGTATGCGCTGGTCCATATTGTCTTGTAAGAATTCGGTGAACGCCGTTAAGTTCGTTGTTGTAGATTTTCCCTTCATAAATCCATGTTGGTTGATATTGAGTGATGATCTCAAGGCCGAAAACATCTGGTTATACACAATTTTTTCGAAAACTTTACTGAAGATGCAGAGCTTTGATATTGGTCTATAATTTTCGACGTCAGATTTTTGGCCATTTTTGAAGATAGGAGTTATAAAGGCTGTTTTCCAGGTGTTTGGCACTATCCCCTCTTTAAGGGAGCGACTAAAAATTATGGATAGTGGCTTAGACAGGCTGCGCGCACATTTGCTTATGAAGATAGGGGGAATTTTATCTGGGCCTGCACCTTTTTTGGGATCTAGATCTTCAAGGTGTTTCTGTATATGATGCTGGTCGATGTCAATATTATGAATGCTAGCAACACAGGGCTCGTTGGGGTTATCCGGTAGAATCTGGGTGCTTCGAGCGTTATTGTTGTAGACAGAAATAAAATATTTAGAGAATAAGTTGCAGATGTTAGACCCATTTTCAGCTTTTTCGTCTTTGAATGTCATGATATTTGGAACACCATGGCTAGTAATCGGCTAGTAGAAGTGTTGACTGGCGAGAGGTTCAAATCCCAGAGCATCCAATATATTATAAAGGAGAAAGTGTGTCGGTTAAGTCGGGCGGTGTGGAATTGATTTGTATGCAAATCTACAGTTTTATGCCGAGGTTGATAAAATTTTGCACATGTATATCAATTAATAATAATTAAAAAAAATATATATTTTATTACGCGAACCTTACATGTGAATATTTTCGTGATTTAACTTAAACAGTTCTTGTTTATGTTTTCTTCTACTTTTATTTCAATAAAAAAATAATATACATACGTGGGTAGGAATCTGGGGGCAGTGTGCCACACACCCCAATTACCAAACACACAACATACCAAAATATATAACGATTATAATGACTTCAGGTAGTTTTTTCTCAAAACCATAGCACCCTTGGCCGGCTAGCCGCCCGAATTATTTGATGCGACATGTTGAATAATAAAATAAATAATATTTATTTTTCTAGTGGCATCTTTCGGATTTTAACGAAACTTTTTGAAAACAAAATAATCTCAAAATGAATGATAATGACCGTTCTGACCGCTGGAGTGCTCTGTTGCAGTTTTGTACGAATATAATACCTATTCTATTTGGGCTTAAATAAATCCTGTTAAAATGCACGTCGTAAAGTACACATTTTGGACCCGTGAAAGAGGGTGAACAGTGGCGCATCCGGCACAATACAGAATTGTATGATATTTATAAGGCCCCTAGCATCTCAGCACATATGAGACTCCTCAGGCTGAGATGGGCTGGGCATGTACAGAGAATGCCGGATACACGCGTCCCAAAAATAATGTTGACTGGACACCCAGGTGGAAAGAGAAAAGTAGGAAGACCCAGACTGAGGTGGGAAGATGAGGTAAGAGGGGATGCAGCACAGCTATCCAGGTACAAAATTGGAAGTCAGCCGCTGAGGACAGGAGGAGTTGGAGGCGACTGTTGCAGGAGGCCAAAGCTCGATATGGGCTGTAGCGCCATCGAACAAGAAGAAGAAAATACACATTTATTTTCCTAGAAATATTTGGACGACGCGGATCGAAAGAGAAAAAAAATCTGTTAAAAATACATACAAAACTAGGTAGTGCGCGCGCTTCGTTCGTACGCTAGCCGCGCGCTATCTTGGTGAAGCTATCGATGTGAAAAATAATAACACAAACTATAGAAAGATAATTAAGGTATTTTCCTAAAATTCTTGGTCATTTACGAACTTGAGAACAAAAAAAAAGCAAAACATCACGAACCTAGCCTTATTTTTCACGATATTCGGAATAATGCGTGCGGCTTAATTCGAGGCTGCTGTCCCAAATAAAGCGCTTCTTACATGTGACGGCGGTATATAATTATCTCATTGTTCACCATAAAGACGGTGCCTACATATTTGGTACAAAATGGTATGAAAAAAAAATTGCTAACGCAATCACGTACAGCGGCCTAACGGCGAACTTATTAAATAATAATGTCCTTGCTACGACACGAAATGCTTGATGATAGAAGATTGTCTGAAAGGACGTCATTCTTTTGCAGTACCTACATACTAGTACCTACAAGACTATCGACTGTAATAATGCTTTCCGATCAATTTGTACAAAAACCCTTTCTCCTAATAGTAGTATGTGAAGAAATCCGTAGAAAATTCAAAGCACTTCCTAAATAATATACTTCAATGTTCCAAAATGACAATGGAATTCAAACGAAATTGACTAAAGCCCCGTCTTCTGCGACTTCCGACATGAACATTTGCTTGAACATTACTGTAAACTTTATCAATTTGGACATGGCTTTGAACAATTCTTGTTTGCAGGTGCTATCTCAATGCTTGAAAATATTATTCTCCCAGGTGAAGAGAGAAATGCATTAGTTCATTTTTTACAGCATGGCTTTGAAGAATTCTTGTTTGCAGGTGCTATCTCAATGCTTGAAAATATTCTTCTCCCAGGTGAAGAGAGAAATGCATTAGTTCATTTTTTACAGCCGCCGCGCGATGCGGTCAGTCATGGAGAATAAATCGAACGAGACTTTGGGGTTAATAAATTTTAAATAAATACGACGACGTCGTGATGGATGATTATTTCTATCGTGAACTCAACTGTAAATAAAATCTATTAATTTATATGTAGATGTAGAGGGCCCATAAACCTATGCAATTTATGAAAATATTTGTTGTTTTGAAAATTTTAAACGGTACATTTAGGTCTTGTGCGAATGCTAGTAGCCAGAAATATTAATGTAATGCCAATTCGTATATCTGGTGAAATTTTTCTTACACATGTAGTACCTATAATTAAACCCAGTTCTTCAAAATCGGTTTCATAGATACGTAAGAAATTGCCCAATTCAAATCGGTAATCTATTCTTAATTCGTAATATAAAAATACCTAATTAAATTTTTGAGGTAGTACAGTCTTACTTGAAATCTGCGTTTTCTCCCTGATACTTTCATGCAGCAACTACAATTTTATCACCAAAACCGTAAAAATCTCTTCCACATCAGAACTTGACGTTTTTTGACGTCTAGGTAATTATTTACGAAATTCTTAAATGGTAAATTTAGGCCGTGTAATAATTGAGCCAGAAATCTTTCCTGAAAATATCTATGAAATCTGTGCTTTCTCCCTGATGTAGCATCTCTTCCTCATTAGAACTTAGAACTCATCTTGACATTTACTTAAACGTCAAACGTGTGTAGATACATCTTCATTACATACCTCTAGACAAAATATGTGGCCACGCTCAATTGGCCCCAATGTTTCACCATGGAGACGGAAAACAAAAAATGTTTATAGTAAAGTTTGAGCAAATATGTAAGCAAACGTTCATATCGGAGTTTGCAAGAGATCTGGCTTAATAACGCGCGCAGGCCGGCTTCTATCGCCAAAAATATTGTTTAATTTTATTTTTTTAAAACAAAGGTACAAATTTTGAAATTCGTTCGGATCATACCGTAAATAGTCAGATTATACAATAAAATCTATCAAAAGATTGGATAAATGAGATATTTTCGGCTATTGATGTTTTATTTTATCGAGGCTATGAAGACCGAAGGGCGTCTCTCATATTACAGGTCCAGGCAGTATTGCCATGTCCCAAAAATGAAAACCATGTTTCAGGGATAAAAAAACCATTGATTATATAATAATAAAATAACTAATAAATAAATAATAATGCTTAATTAAAAACATTTTTTTTTAATTTTCCATAAATTATAAATTTGAATATTAAGAAAAAAAAGTAAATGTTTTTTAAAAAAACCACCGTACAAATAAAAAAAATTATTTCTATGAAAGAGTTTTTACTTATAAAAAGTTTTTTTTGACGTTATCAAGTTTAATTTGTCGTCCCTACCTTATTAGAACATAAATAAGTTTTTTCAGGTAGTTGAAACGAGGGAGAAAAAATTCCCCCACAATTCCAATTTTTTTTTTCAAAATTTTACAGTAGCTAGTGTACGAACCTAACTAAATTTCTTTTTACTTTTTTTATATGAATACCGCACAAGATTCCCAACAGCTCCCGTTTGGAGCCAGTGAGACTATGTCATCCCCGATTGCGGTATGTTGTGAGGCGGTAGGTAGTGGGGAGGGGAAGGAGATGGGGAAGGTGGATAAGTACCTGACTATTCAGATCTGGTCCACCAAACACGGCTAAAAGCCATTTCAAGCAACGTTTCAATTCTGAATGGTGGTCTTACACCAGGGCGATACTGAGAGTATGTTCCACTCTGGAACGTGCCGCAAATATAGGTACTATATATTATTTTAAATGAAAAAAATTGAAAATAACACAAATTAATCAAATAAAATTTATTTGCCATGCCGGAATTCGATCCTGCGATCTTCGGATTGCGAGTCAAGAGCCTTATCGCTAGACCACGCCGACTATCTAAGTCTAATACTAATGTATTATTATTACTTACTAGCTTGGTACCCGGCATGCGTTGCTATGCCATTTAATAAAGAAATTGTTTCTACCTGCGCGTCCTTTCTCAATCGTCTCGTTCACTTTCCTCCACCCCTTCCTCCTTCGCGTTCCCACTCCTCTCGCGTTCCCATTCCTCCTCCTCCACCTTCCCTCTCCTCACTCTACTCCCCCTCTTCCCCCGTCCAGCGAACCCCCCTCCTAAGTTCCCCTCCCCCCTCCCGTATTCGCCTTCCCCTCCCGTGGATCCCCCTCCCGGGTTCTCCTCCCCCCTACTGCATTCCATACATTCATTCCCGATACATTCTGTTATCAAACAGCGCACCCCCCCTCCCGAGTTCCCCTCCACCTCCCCTCTACCCGCACCACTCCCCCCCCCTCCATCCCCATCTTTCTCCCTCTCCCCACCCCTCACCACAACCCTACCCCTCTCCTCTCCACCTCCCCTACCTTCCTACACCCCTCCCCCCTTCCTTACCTCCCCCCTCACCCTCCCCCAACCCCCTCTACCCCACCATCCTCCCCCTCCCCACACCCTCCCATCTCTCGCATTCTACACATGCTTTCCCAGTACTTTCATTTTTCAAAATGCTTACGTGCCACCTATTACAATTTTCTTATACAAATTTCATAATGCCATATCAACAGTAGTTAGAAAATAGCGGGTACCCGGTATGCATTGCTTTGCCATTTAATAAAGATTTTTTTTTTCCCTGCACGTCCTTTCCTATTCGTCCCGTTCACCTTCCTCCTCCCCTTCCTCCCCCACATCCCCTTCCCCTCTCGCGTTCCCACTCCTCCTCCACCTTCCCTCTATTCACTCTACTCCCCCCCCCCCTTCCCCCGTCCCGCGAACCCCCCTCCCGAGTTCCCTTCCCCCTTCCGTATTCACCACCCCCTTCCTGCATATACCCTTCCGCCCTCCCGGGTTCCCCTCCCCCCTCCTCCATTCCATACATTCATTCCCAATATATTCATTTTAAAGCAGCTCCGTCCCCCCTTCCCCCGTCCCACGAACCCCCTTCAGAGTTCCCCTGCCCCCTCCCGTATTCACCATCACCCTCCCGAGTTCCTCTCCACCTTCCCTCTCCCCACTCCACTCCCCCCCAACCCCCCCACTCCCGCCATTCCCCTCCCCAACCCCTCCCACAGCCCTACCCCTACCCCCTCCCCCCTCTCCCAACCCCTCCACCCCACCCTCCTCCTAATAAGTAATAAACAAAATAGATAAGTTGTAGGGGGAGTACGTACATTATCGGACAATGTATGGTATCGGACAAGTGTTATTTCTCTAACTGGCGTATAGATAGGACGATGTAACTTGGTTCATAATATTGCCAAACTAATTCTAGGTGCCTAGTGTTTGCATGACTCTCGCCAAAGCCGTTGGGGTCGTGTTGTGCCTAGAAAACGAACTTTGACCACCGGATATTGTGTCCTCAGCTTTATTCGAAGACAAATAAAAGGTACGTTATTAATTTAGTTACAATAATTACATTTATAAATATAAGACTGTACACTACATTTCAATGGCAATCAAATGACGACCTTATGTTTTAAAATTTGTTTCCCATACCATCTAGGCGGTTATTTTTTTAACTCCACGTCGTTTGGTTAATAACAGACATGGCTGTTACGGATGATATCGGACACACGAATAAATGCTTATTTTTTATTTATTTATTTATATTAATATACACCAAATGAAGTGGTTCATATTTTTATACACCTGTATATTATGAAAGTATATTGTACTGCGAAAACAATGTATAAAGGGTTTGCTATTATTGATTTAAAAACATTATTTTCAATGTTTTCTTCCATTTTTCCAGATAATGCCGAGAAAAAAAAAGTGGGAGCAGGGGCTCGAGGTGAATGGAAGGATTGCAACATGAAATCAGCAGAGGAATACGTTTGTGAAAATAAGATATTTTGATGTCCCTAAAAGTATACTTAGTGACAGGTTGTTGAAGTTGAAGAAAGGATTTAGGATTAGGAATTTAGCTGCACTTACAAAAAGTAAATAAAAATGTAAAGAACGAAGCCAAATACAAGTACCGGGTTTCCCAATCAAAATAAAACAAGAAAAACTATGAGGAACAGTGCTAAAAAGATTTTCAAATGGATAAATCAAAAAAGAATCCGCCCAAACACGATAAATAAAATAATGTTAACATCATCAATTTTAAGAAAGCAGATAAACTAAAACTACATAAGGATTAAAACAAATATGAAGTTTGCATAATCTGTGGAGAAAGCTTTGAAGAAGACTAGATTCAATGCCAAGGCTGTCACGGATGGGCCAATGAAAATTGTACTAGCATTTTTACAAATGTGAATTGTGCCAGAAATAATTTTTATTTTCAGTATATCATAATGTGCTATGAAAAGTTTGAACAGGTTTCATATTAGAAGGATATTAATTGTGAATAAAGGATAGTAATTTTGGGGTCTACCTTTGGCCCCTGAAGGCTGCGGGAGAGTTTTTTTTTTTTCAATTATTTCTGGCTTTCACCCTTCAAGGGTGTTCTAGGCCATCATTTAAAATTACAGAGAAAGGGAAAGGTGAATTTATATATTAATTTTATTTAAATGTACAAATTTCAGAATTATATGGAAGATTGGAGTCGAGTTCAGACTTAGAAGAGATGAAATGTTGAATGGAGGGGAGGCAATTTTAGATAACGCTTGATAGAAGAGAGGATATTTATTTAGAGAGGGACAACCAAAAAATATGTGATCTAAAGTGCCCACATCTAGACCACAGAACGTACAATCTGGGGAGTCAAGGATGTGAATTTTAAAAAGGTGAGAAGGAACGGAACAATGACCGATTCTCATTCGAATAAGTGAGGAAATTTCTTTTTTGGAAAAATGGGGAAATTTTTGAAACCACGGTTTTGATGGGATAGTCCTTTGTATTGAAGCGTAGCGAGCTCCCTTGGATTGACTGGCAATGTTCCAATAACCAGTAAAAAACCATGGAGGTAGAAATGAACCAAAAAAGCCATAAAAACCATGCAAATGGCCACACTGGGTCCAGGGTACAACTACAGTGTGTATCAGGAAGTACTCGACAAACTTTTACCAGTGATTCCCAAGTTTATATGGAGTAAATAAAATGTAGATAGAATTTTTGTCTCGGTGAAATTTTTAAATTTTTTTAAATTCAAAAAAAAATTTCACATGTCATCACTGGTAACTCAGATTAGGTAAGGTCACCGGAGACCAAAATGCCATCCAAATGTTTTACTTATTACCTAACTCACGAACCACTGGTTAAAGTTTGTTGGATATTATTATAATATACTTATGTAATGGGGTATTTTCACAAGCTAGGGGTACCGTTAAATATGTCTTTAACCATTCGGACCCATTAGCTTGTTTTCAAGCTACCTACAACACGACCAGACATATGTAATGACTAATGACGAGGCGTACCTGAGTTATTAAGATTTAAAGTTTGTATTTCTGATCTATTAAAAAGGTGTAATATTCAATGCTAAACAAAATACGTAAGAGAAGGACTTGGCATATATATATATATACTCCAAATATATACCGAACATTCTGTTCAAATGATTATACAAAAATGGCAGCAGTTTACGAGGTTGTTATTCAGTTTACATGATAAGATAAGTAATAAATATTGGTATCATCTTGGCCGTCATTTTTGCATAACCGTTCGGACAGATTGTTTTATCGGTGTGCCAAGTCCTCTCTTCGGGTGGGTTTTTTCATTTACCGAGAATGCTAAATGCAATGCCAATTGTAAAAGTTTATAGTAAAAGTCATAGAAATGAGTTTTTTCATTTGACATTTACTGTTTACTTTTACTTACAATCTTACAGGCCAGCAATAATGCTGTAAATACTAAAGTAAAGGTAACCAAACTGGGGGCCGTTGTCTAAATGTCAATTTAGTGACAGTTCAGAGATAAGGGGTTATTTTCTTGCTACATATCTATTTTACGGTATTTGCTATTATCATTATCATCATTATGTTAGTGACAAGTGACAGTTTGTCAAGTTCTGACGATGAACCCATGATTAATTATATGACATGACCTGTTATGCGACATAACATATGCAGGAATTTCTATCTAATGGAAGACTTATTTCGTATGCCGATTTCGCGTTAATAAAGAAACTGCTTGACTTTTGACTACATTAATTGAAGATATTATATGTACTCCCAGTGACACGTAAAGTAATGGTTGATAAAGTGTAATTACAAATATTTTTATTTTTAATTTTATGAGTAAAACCTCAAATTGGAATATTTAATTAAATGAAGACAATATTAGCGAAAATCAATCGAAAATCTGGAGACAGAAAAATATATTGGCACCTCTGGGACTCGAACCCAGGACCTTCTGCTTTCATGGCCACAGCTCTACCAACTGAAAGATGTCTATATCCAATTCGGTCACTTTTAACTGTATCATACTTCGACTAAGAACTACCAACATTATCTTCATTTTCACACACATGCACAACAAACAAATTTTCTTAACAAACATACAAATATTAACTTGTTGTGTGCCGAATGTGGCCGCATATGCTTGAAATATTGTCACCCGGATGACAATCGGCACTCAAATGATTAATTCAAATGACATGCCGTAAATAAAATGAAACTTCTATAATTTGTTTCTCTCGTCTGCTTGGAATAATGCTATCAAACCATCTGAGCAGTTGTTATTGGCTTTCCGGTTTTATGCGACAATGCAAAGATTACTTGGAGTTATTGCAAAAGTACAGTTTAAATGTGTCAAAGGTCATAGCATCACTCAACAAAAATTTCATATCAATGCCTAGAAGTGAAGCTGAAATGTTGGAAAATATTGTGGAATTTTACATTTATTGTGAGTTGCCACATAAAAAAAATATATGAACAGTTCCCAATACAAATTAAATATTTTGTACCTACGTAGGTACTGTGTGGATCAAATTCAATATTATTATTTTTACTTTATATTTTATTTTTGTGAAAGTGTTTTAAACAGTCGTTTCCAACTCTTTGTAAATATTATTATTATTATTTTTTTTTTTTTTTTTTTTTACATGAGCTCCACACAGGAGGCCCTGAGGAAAATAATTTCCCTCAGGGCCTATGTCATCTTTGGGGATGCTGAATGGAGGGTTTTTTTAGGTAAAGGAAGGAGAGGAGAGTTCTGGGAAGGAAAAAGGTTTAAGGGGTGGGTAGAAATCTGGGGTCCAGTGTGTCCTGGTCATCCGCCTCCAATACCTAGATAAACCTCACCCCATGAACCCGGGCACCCCTGCTAAATCACCAAACGTAGCGAACCACTTGGGGTGACCTATGGCAGAGGTGTTGGTTATCCAATAAAGGTTCCCGGGGCGGCGGTACCCAATCCCGCCTCACAAAATGAGAATGTCAAATGTACTGCTAAAGTAACTGTAAACTGCACAGCTAAAAGTAAAGGTAAATGAAAAAACCAACCCCTCGGGTATCTAATTTAGTCATAGGTAATTTTAATATTTTTATTCGTAATAAAATTACATATTGATTTTTAAAAAGATCTAACACGGCAAATCCTCAATGGGTTAAACTAGCTACGACATCATTATGAAGTAGACAAGGCTACTAACTGCTAAGACAGTTGTCACCTACCAATGTTGGCCGGCGTCACATCACCAACGCCCTCCGCATGAATATATCATTTTGGCGGCAAATAAAACAATTGCAATATTTTAAGACTTCTATTTAATTTCCACGAAAAGACTAGATGTTAATTATGTGCTCTTTCCACAATTTTATAACTCGGTTACCTTCAGTAAAATAAGTGCCCCATTGGTCGGTAAAAAAAACCCTATTTTGTGAATTTTATGAAAAATAAAAAGTTACCTAGCAAGGACAAATCTAAAAATTTGGAAAGAAAATTCTTCACTTATAAAGTCTGTAATCTGAACTAAACATCAAAGTCGGTGGGTTATCTCATTTTGATAGACCAATAATATTACCATAATATGCACTATCGCGTCCTGGAATAATCCTTATGTCCATATTGTTTTCATTTTATCTGAATTATTAACACGATAGGAAAATGTACTTAAATGATTATTGCCATTACATTGTTAATGACAGACATAATCGATCATATACCCAAAATAAAGCATTCAAAACAATCGCTCGAAAATTCTATGGGTCAACTGGATGATGTCTAATAACATGGGGTTGTTAAAGAAAAATTTTGGGGAAAAATCGACTTTGAAGCAGTCATTAAAGTCATCATTCCATTTAAAACAACATTCTTGGGCCCGATGAGTCCGAAAAGCGGAATCGACTGTATACTATATAAAACGCCAATCAAACTCTTTTTATTTACTCGAATTTATAATTGTTCGAATTTTATTTTGCGAGTTAAAAGAGCACCGGTAACATGTAACTGAAACTGAATTCACCCAATCGCCTGCAGTATAAAATGAAAGAAAATTTCCGTCAAAATCAAATGATTTGAAAAATAATAGATTGTTGAAATTGTAATTTTTTTTCAAAAAAACATTCCTGGGTAACGAATAACCTTAAAATATTTAACAGTAAGAGGAAAATATTGCTTACGTCATAATGGCGGACTTAGCCAGCCAAGGAATTGATCTCACGATGCTTGGGTGGAAACCAGACGCGGTGACAAATCAACCACTGTCTGGTCGTTATTAATTATTTTATTTATTTAAACGCCCATAGGGCTTTTACATAGAATGCAGAACATTTTTTTTTTATTACAGTGAAAATAATGAGTTTACAAAATACAGGTAGCATAATATATGTTAAAAACAAAATATAAGTTACATAAAATATAAACTTTAACAAAATACAGGTAACATAAAATATGAGATGATTATTATGTAAGATTATTATTTTGTTTATTTAAAATAAATCAAATTTAATAATGTTATTAAGTTCTGCAAGTATTAATAATTATGAATACAAACCACAAGTTTCATTGGTAAAAACATTTGCATTTTGTTATAATGCATTCAATTTGTTTATACTAAACATTTTATAAGAGAGTAGATTATCTTTTGTGGCATATAATGTAAAGCACGGGTGGGACCCAATTTATTGACAAGTACTATTTTAATAAATATAACATTATTCAAGGCCAGACATATAGAAGACACAATAAATTTCACATATAAATGAATGTGTTTAAATAAAAATGCAGTGATTCCTAAAAATCCTTGATTACATCAATGCGTTTTTCAATGAGATTTTTTCCACTTCCTCGACATAATTTTGAATCTTTCTTGAAAACTGTGCACTTTTTTCACCAGATGTATCATTTTTAAGGTTGAAATGCTACAACGACTACAAAGTAAAAAGATAACCGTACGCAAGGAACCGCAGTGTTTGAATGTCCAACGACAACTAATGTGAGGATCGATCAGTAAAATAGTATAAAAACTGCATGCTCTAAAAGATTCATATGGTAAAAGAAATTTCTCGAAAACTGACAGCTCGTGAGGCGTAACTGGCAACTGAACATGCTGACGACTAGCACGGCGAGTTACGAGAGACTGGTTGCGTCGCCGTTGACAACTGGTCTTTGAGAAGTTGGGTAGTGTGCAGACCGCTATTGAAATACACACGATAGCGACTTGCGTTACAAACTAGTTTCTTTTTAGTTGCCCATGTCCTTTATCCACAGTACCTACATTCCTAACTATTACCTAACCAGGAGTGCCAAGACATTTACAACAAAATATTAGAGCACAGGCATCAGGTGGGAACGCTGCCCATGTTTAACAGTATTTCAATGGAAGATGCTCTGAGGAACTTGCATCATTGATGGTTGACATTTGCCACATGAGAATGGGCCATTTTTACGACTCATTATTGAGTTCAATAGCTCGACTGTGAAACGATTTGTCAGCCTCTATGGTTCCACCCTCCTACAAGGGTCTCTTTAAGACCCATGTTCACACCTTCCTGTCCCCAAAAAGACCCTCTACACAGCATCCCCAAATATGACATAGGCCCTAAGGGAAATTATTTTCCTCAAGGTCTCCTGTGTGGAGGAAAAACTAAAAAAATATATAAATAGAACCTGTATGGTGTTTTACAACCATTTTCAGATTTAACACAAATAATAAATTATCTTCTGACCTGCAGTAGCCCGGCTCCGAGGGCCGTGAAGCACACGTGCAGCATTGTCTCCTTCACCATTTGCACGAGGGGTCCCAGACAGCCCCGCTGATGCACGGTGCTGCAGTCGCCGCCCAGCATTGTGCTCGCAGGGCCCACGGCGGCCCCCGCGCAGCAGGACCATGGCACCGAGGAGCTGGCGCGATAGTCCGAGTTGCCCCCCACGCCGCAGCACTGCATCTGTAAGGGCAAAGATAAAAGAAACATACAATCAAAATAACCTCACATTTGAATCTACGTACTATAATTTGTTCTAAAATCTGTCATTGTAATTGAATATTTTTGTTCTATTTTATTAAATTTCTACACTTTCTTGGCGGATTGTATGTATTTTCTTGGCTGGAATGCTGACCTCTATACACTTAAAGCTTGTAAAAAAATATTTTTGAAAACACAAGGATATTACACTAAAAGAGATTGACAGGTTTGTTTCAATAAATACAATCATGCACGGCATCTCCTAATCCAAGAGCCATATTAAAATGCAACTACTCAAATAAGTTGCATCGACCTTAAGAATAGGCAACTTGCATCACATTTTTTAAAAAAAAATTCCGGTTTAGGCAAATATTCTAAGACATTCTTTATTTTTTATTTTTTTTATCGTATTTTGGAAACCCTGGCGATTTTTTAAAAATTTCAATCCGAAAAATCAGACCATTTTTTATAAACCGGAAAGACGGGACATAATTTTATAGGTGCGAAAAAACGATAATCACATAGCCGAAAATTGCAAGTGGCCTATTCACTTACCTTTTGTCAATTATCACATATTCGTAGGATTTATATAAAAAATGTTATAAAATCATAAACTTCTACTTAATTACTTACATATAACGGAAACTTTGCCAAAATTGGCAGCAAAGTATTCCGAGGTATTTTAAATAGTGCCATATTGTGGCAAAAAGTGCTCCAGTGTGCATGTTGCATGATGTTACAGCTAAGTGATAGAACGGTTTAAAATATACTTGTTTTATTCACAGAAGACCATATCACAAAATTTTGGAGGACTGAAATGAACTAAACAGGAACGGTCACGATCGCGTCGGGTGGCAGCAAACCAACCAATGACCATCTCGTGGTCAATCCTCTTTTATATACATTTTTTTGATACACTTTGTCCTTTTTTTACGATTTTTTTTAGGGTTGGGTTTGGAATAAGCTAAGCATTCGGTTTTCGGATTCAACCATGATCATCCATGATGATCCATTATGCACATTGTTCAATTTTCAAGAAAAGAATTTAAAATGGCATCTACATGGTAAAAAAAAAACATTTTATCTGGAAAATAAATATTCCATGAGAGGACCATTAATTTGGGAGGCGGGATTGGGTACCGCCATCCCGGGAACCTTTATTGGATAACTAACACCTCTGCCATAAATCACCCCAAGTGGCTCGCTACGTTTGGTGATTTAGCAGGGGAGCCCGGGTTCATGGGATGAGGTTTGTCTAGGTATTGGAGGCGGATGACCAGGACACACTGAACCCCAGATTCCTACCCACCCCTTAAAACCCTTTTCGTTCCCAGAACTCTCCTCTCCTTCCTTTCCTCAAAAAACTCTCCACACAGCATCCCCAAAGATGACATAGGCCCTGAGGGAAATTATTTTCTTCAGGGCCTCCTGTGTGTAGCTCATGTAAAAAAAAAATATTAATGACATCTATTGGAATTCGATAGAAGCTTAAACAAGCTAGCAACTAAAAATATTAGCTGATTGCGATAAGTTCAAAATACATTAATTTTAATTCATCACCTACCTATAAAGCCACCCAAATTTGAGTGCTTCACTTGAATGGTTGATTTTCTAATAGAATATCTATAGTGGAACATGGCCTTAGGGGGCATCCATTAAATACGTGAGCACAAACGGGGGGGGGGGGGGGGGGGGGAGTCCAGGGGTCTAGACTGGAAGAAAAACTGCTCACGTAATTAATGGATGCCCCCTTACCCTAAAAAAATGTGGTGGGCAATAACCCACAAGTCCTCAACAAAACTTAATTTTTACGTTATACCAAAAAAACATACTAATTACGTTCTTGATGATATTTTTTCACAAATACAAATACAAATATTGTTTTGTGTTAGTTGTTAAAATCCAATTTGTGGGAACTTTTTTGATAGAAAAAAAAGACTTATTGTTCTGGAAAAAGGACAAAAGTGGCATACATTGCATTTTACCAATACATGATTCTTGGAAATTCTTTGTTATTAAATTTGATAAGTTAATTTCTCAGTAACTATAAAAAATATTGTTTGGTAAACTGTGAAATAACATTAATAATTGCATAATGTAATTATTTGAAGAGCCATAACATCAAAAGGAACCCAATATATAACAATAATATAATTCCAGAGATAGTGCAATGCAATATCTTCCGTAGATGGGGAAAACCAAAGAATAAGAGGAAAAAAAGAAGCAAAAATTCTACTGTCTGTCTAAAATTTGATAGTTTCTTTATCCTCTTAACAAAATAAAATATATCTTTTTTTAAAAAGACAAATATTACCGGGTTTCGAATAATATGCCAATTTTTTTAAATCTCTTACTACCATCACAGCAAGCGGAATACGTTGCTTGTGTGGTGATGGAGGACTTAGCTAGTCGAGAAATTGAGCTCATTTGGGTGGGAACTAAGCGTAATGCCAACTCTGGCACTGACCAGTCAATATAATTATAATATCTATAAGGAATAATCAATCAACGTAAGCACACCTCAGTCTGCAGCCTTTCCCATCTCTTAATGGCTGGATCGTGCTTGTGCTCCGTAGCAGCCAAAAAGTCCAAATCGGCAAAACTTGTCACTTGATCCTTCAAATTGTCCCAAACTACCAGGGACCAAATGCTGACTCCAAACTGCGTCACAACTATTAGTAACAGCAGAAAACCAAACTGAAAAAAAAGATTTCAGTAAATAATTAATCATATATCATATTTAGGAACAAAATCAACATGCAAGATTTGCAATGAAAAATTTGCAAATGAATACAAGAGAATGATACATGATTTAGGCGATCCAATAGTACAGGAAAAAATCGAAATCTTTATGGGAGGAGTTTAAAAACACTTGAGAAAAAGCTTTTGGAAAGGTTGGAAAAGATATTTGAGAATATTTTTTTACATGTTGATTTCGTAAAGGCCTTTAAAAAACATTAATTCCTTTTTTACGCATTGTTTATTGTAATCAAACGAAATTTTAAAATTGATTTCACAAAAACAAGCGACGCGGAGCCTAACACGACTATTCTCCGCTACGTCCAAAGGAGTAGTGACAGAAAATAGGGGTGGCTGCCAGTCGTTCTTCGGTGGACGGTATAAGGTTCACTTTGATATTCCAAATTCGTCGACTGCCGTATTGTCAAAAATAACAATGCGAAAATGCTTATTATATTTTATTTTGTGCGAAACTCACGTAAAACCTGCGTAAATTTTAAATTTTTTGCGATTATCATAAAAGAAAGTAAATTTGCCACATTAAACAATAAAACCATATCTGAAAAGAGGTTTATAAATAGGAGATTTAAGAGTGTATAAGCAGAGAAACCAGAAATATGTCATTTTTAAATCAGTGGTTAGACGTATTGACTCTTTTCCACAAAAAACTATAAAAGGATTTCAAAAGATTGTTCTTTTATCTAGTAAACGTATCTTTTAGATTTTGAGAAAAAATGTTTATTTTTAGAATAATAAGGTTATACCATAGGTCGTTCGCAGATTTGTTCAATTTTCAAAAAAGTACATTTATTATACAACACCCATTTCAAATCATATAATCATGCAGTAAAATAAATCAATACATTAGCTGGTAAACCTATTTTTCAGAATTTTAATTTTAGTTTAAATAAAATTATTAAAAAATATATACGGACATGTGTTTCTTGACGAAAATTGGTCGGTTTGTGCATTTATTTGTGCACTTACAAACAAATATATTTCGGATTTTTTTACATACTTATTTTGCTAAGACGTTATTGACAAATCATATATAATTTGATCGTAAAATAATTTCAGGAAGTATTTAATTTTAAATAATTTTGAACATCGCATTTCACCATTTTTATCGCAGCCCGTAAACACAAATTTCAGATTTCATTACGGGCCCAAACGCGGCCAGGAGAGCACGTCTTCGCGACGCTTTGAATAATAATATTTGGAAATGAAATTTGAAAACGAAATTTGAAATAAACACGAATTCCTTGATTCACGTTTGTTAAATCTACAGGGTTGCCCGAATGCAATTTTTCATGTTCATTGAATATTTTTATGCAAAAATTTTTATAATTTCGAATATTTTTTTTATTTTAAATTATTCTTGTGTGAATACCGCACAAGAGTCCCAACTGCTCCAAAATATTTTTTGGGGTAAATCTTTTTTACGCACGCTCGACACTTGAGGGTAACCTGGTGAATGGGTTACGAAAAGTGGTGATTGTTACGAAAAATGACATGCGAACGGTAATCAATGCGAACGGTGATCGATTGCTCGGCGGGTCGGGCCTTTACGCACGCTTGTTTTTCGTGTTATTGTTATATTGTTAATGGACTATTTGTCCATAAATAAATAAATAAATTATAAACAGCGGGTACCCGGCATGCGTTTCAAGGGCACTGTAACCTCGCGGTCAACTAAACTGTTATGGTTCCATCACAAGTCACGGGAATTATAATGCAAGCGCCTGCACTATATAACATTATATACAGCGGGTACCCGGCATGCGTTGAAAGGCCACTCAAAGAAAGAAAGGGTTTGTGCGCTTTAATTCTGTTTGTTGAAGTGCTTATTATTAATTATGCACACAAATAAATATTTTAAAATGCGACATTTTTTACAATCCAACTGAATACTACTCTTTTTTTTCATGAATACCGCACAAGAGTCTCAACTGTTCTCGTCTGGAGCCAGTGGGACTATTGCATCCCCAATTTGGGGTATGTTGTAAGACTGAAGGTAGTGGGGAGGGGAAGGATATAGGGAAGAAGAAGGTGGGGAAGTATCTGGCTATTCAGATCTGGCCAATAAACACGGCTAAAGCCATTTCAAGCAACGTTTCAATTCTTAATGGTGGTCTTACACCAGGGCGATACTGAGAGTATCTTCCACTCTAATGGCCGTAAAATACAATTAAAAAACAAAAAACCAAAATATTAAAAAGAATATAACAAATTGTTTATTCATGTAGGTATCTACTTAATACCTACTGTGTTTACGCATTTCACTTGAATCTATTTATATTTATGCACTTCGATATACAAATTACAATAACTACTACTAATTAAAATTCTGGAAGCGAGAATAGTAATATAAAGTAGTAATAGTAGCGGGCAGCCCTAGCTGTGAACAAAACCCTCAAAACTCGGATTGCCGCGGAACGAAATTTAGTTCTGAAAACGCCGGCTCGCGAGCCCTGATGTGTTAGCGCTAGTGTCGGAATCGAAGTTGTCATGTGCTGGTTATTCACTCTTAAGTGTTTTTTTATAGACCTTATAATTTATTTTTTTCTAGGCTTTTTAAAAGACTTGTAAAAAAAATTACGTACATATTTAGGGGCCAAGATATGTTCTACCCGCAGTATTTAATTGAAGCATCTATAATACATCTAAGCGATCAAATTTTCAAAACAAAAACGTATGATTTTGTAAGATTTTGCATTATTTAGTATGGCTTCATCTTAATAAATAAATAAAAAATATCATTAAAGAAGAAGATAACACTAATAATCTAAACAAAAATATGAAAGGGAATGAGACACAGAAAAATAAAAAGAAAACGGTTGCAACTGGGACTCAAACCCAGAACCTCTCATCTTACCGGGACAAACGCCTTATCTAATTAGGCCACTGCCACCTCTTATTAAACTGTTGTGTTTGTCAATCTCATATTACAAATTTAAGAATTAACAATATTATCTTCGGCTAATTTTTTTCCACATTATTGGCAACAACCTTTTCCGGGCCTGAGGAAAACAATTTCCTTCAGGGCCTATGTCATCTTTGGGGATGCTGTGTGGAGGAACTCTTTGATTGACAAATACAACAGTTTAATAAGAGGTGGCAGTGGCCTAATTAGATAAGGCGTTCGTCCCGGTAAGAAGAGGGGTTCAAAGGTCATCTTTGGGGATGCTGTGTGGAGGATCTTTTTAGAGAAAGGAGGGATTGGAAGTTCTGGGAAGGAAAAATGCATGAGGGGTGGGTAGGAATCTGTGGGTCAATGTGTCCAGGAGTGACAGACGTATGAATCCATCCTTCCCACAGCGGGAATTGGGAAGGATAGGTCGAGAGAATGGCGGGGGTCAAGAGAATCCGGATGGAGAGGTAATGTCTCCCTCGAACAGTCTTTCCCGATCAGGTCCGCCACGCAGTAGGTGGACAATCGCTTGTGCCGCCAAGATTTAGACAAATCTCACCCCATGAACGGACACCCCCGCTAATGTCACCAAACATGGTAACCTATTGCAGGGGTGTTGGTTATCCAATAAATAGTTCCCGGGCGGTGGTACCCACGACGCCCCCCAAATGTAAATGACTGGATAATGTGAACCAAATGAGATTTGTAATGTTGTGTTAGAACCAGTGCTGGCCCTGAGCCAAACGACGCCTGAGGCTTGTAAACACCTCAAAGGCTGTGAGTTGTTAGATATTATCAGAGCCTTGGCCCCTTGGCTTCTTGGATGTCGGCATCCGGAGCTGACACAATAGTCTGATTGTTGAAAACTGAGAGGATATCGAAGAAACAAAGAAATTATTCTTGTTAGAATATTTGTGGGGTTTTAATGAGTGCTATTGTGAGTAGGGCCAGCCAATCGAAATGCCTTGTATAAATAAAAATATCAGGTTGTGAATAGAGAAAGTGGTTACAATTATGTGTACCACACAATTTGGGTGTCACATCCTCAAAGATGACAGGCCCTTCAATTATAAGGGAATTACTTTCCTCAGGCCTCCTATCTGGAGGTAATGTAAAAAAAAAAAAACATCCAAATTCTAAAATCACAAAATTGCAAGGGAATTTTTACAGAAAAAAAATTCAATCAATAAGGTCAAAGTACCTTAACTTTTTAAAAGCAATTACTTCGAATTAACTTTCAGCGTGTTAGGGGGTCCAGTTGTTTCACAGAATTTTTACAAATTCATCAAATTTTATAGTTAATTCTCAAGTTCTGCAAAGGTTATATGTATTCAAGTTTTGTCATTACATTGTTATTGGCCAGATAATTCATATAACTGAAATGATAACAGATCTTGAATAGAACTTTCACAGAAATTAAATTTCAACTAATGAGCTAAAAATATGAGATTACCTATGTTCCACTTTACGGAAGAATTTTTTCTTTCTTTTTTGAACACACTTACCACAATAACATGGAACCTGTGCAAGGTGCATGCGGCTCTCCACCCGATCCAAGCCACCAGACATGACACCAGTCCCACTACAACCAGCGTTATGGCCGGGGCGGTTATTTTTAAGCTGAGGAACTGATTGTAGCGTAGGAACTGATATAAAAATATACAATTCAGCAGGAAAACTGCAAAGCCAGATATCTAAAAATAAACAGTTTCACACTTTAATTATCTGGTTTATATTAGAGGTATTGATCTTGAGGAAGCTGAATATTTGACTAAATATTTTGTTTAATTGGATGAATAGTAAATGTGTTTATTTTTTAAATTAAATAAATTAACACTTTCAGATTGTGTGTATATTTTAACATATTGAACAAAATCCTCACTATCTGCAGGTTGTTTTTGACTGGCATTTGGTTTAGAAATCGTGCATTCAATGAAAAATAAATACACGAGATATCTCCAATCCCCCCCCCCTTTCGAGCCTCACGTGATTAATGGACGACCCCTAACTGACTTGGGCGCTATTTTTTTTTTAATTGGATTTTAGCTAGCTGTTCTGGTGGTAGCCATTTTTAATTTAGAAAAGCGATTTTTGTGTTTAATCTCGAATAAATTTTTTCTCTGATTTTTTTAATGTACCTAAGTTTTGAAGGTATTTTGTTTAATGTTATTTTATGTAATTTTTTTAATATGAAAAAAAAAATATTTTCTACTCTGAGACAGAATGTTCTTTTTAATGAAAGTAGCCATAATTTTTTAACTATAGACAAAAAAAACACCAAATATTTGCAAAAAAGTGTACCAATTGTTATCAAGCATCAAATATGTTCCACCCCTGCCAGTTTTAATTCAGGTCTGAAAGGGTTAATCAAAGTTTATTTCTAGAGAGTTACAGCTACAGACTTGCCAAAGGTATATCTAATCTAAATATTATGATAATTGAAACATTTAAAATAATCAAATACTGTTTACATTTCAATCGGAATGTTTGAATTAATTTTAATAAATTATTTTATGGTCATTAAAATTTTGGAATGCATTGTAATCGAAATAATAATATAATAATTATATGTACATAATGTACAATATAGAATCAAAAAGTTTGAATTACTTTTTAGAAGATTATTTTTAGAATCGAACGCCACATTATTTTTTATTGATGTTTTGATTACGCCCGTTACCTACATGGTTAAGACGATAGGCCAAGCAACACTATAGGTAATAATTGACAGCCCTTATTGTAAAGGGCCAAAGCTAAATAATAAAAATATGTACATAATATTCTGATTTCAAATAGTCACAATGCCTAAGAAAAAGAGGTCACTATACTAAAATTCGTCTGAAGAATTGTGGCAGTCAAGTGATGAATACAAATTTATCAATATTTGCCTTGACATTATGCAAAGTGAAATGACCAAAATACATAGAAGAAAACATATACATATTACAAAAACAATACCAACCGCTAAAATTATATTGTAGAATATCACAAGATACTTCAAGGTTTTCGTCCTCGTCGGCATTTTGAATGTTTTTATGACAATTTGTTGACGAACATCATTCGAGGGAAGTCATAGGGGAATTCTTATCTTTGTTATCTCGCGTATAACACAAAGGAGATAAGCAACTGTAAAACGTGTATTAAAGTTAGTTAAAAATAATCCAGGCGTTCACTAGTTTGTTTTCTTTCAAATAAATCTCCATTCACTTCAAAGCCATTATTTCATTGGAATTACAATATAAACACCTCGAACATCCGTGGTTTGCTATTGATAGTATAATGTAAATTATCTTTTATTCAACCGAACACGTCTAAAAAATAAGTATACTACAGTGATTAAACTGTGATAAATCATAATAAACACTTACAATTTATTTGTTTTTCAGCCAAAACATTAAAACTAAAAACATAACCGCAACCGCTGTCAAAACACACAAAAAGTCAAAAACAAAGCAACAAAACCAGAGACAAAGAAAATAATTAATAATATCACAGTAGACACAGATCTCACGTCGATCAGCATATTTGTAGAATTCTTAATCGTATTGAGACAATTAATGTTATTATAGTCAACATCCACCCAGAGTTGGTATTCATTTATATTTAATTATTTTCTTATACCGGCCTTTGCATTCTTGATATTTAATATGGAAAAAAGCCTTTTTTTCTTTACCGTAATTATTCCATCAAATCTTAGTGATAAATGAGAATTTTTTTTAAATCTGCTTGAGTAAACTACACATTTTAAGTAAACTTTTTTATTAGTAAAGGCCCGTTTATAATAGGAATAAGCCGTAAGCCGTAGGCCGTAAGCCGTAAGCCGTAGAAGTTGGAAGATAGGAAACCTGTGTATCCGTTTATAATAGATGGCAATAAGCCGTTAACTTTTTCCATAACCGAAAAGATGGTTCAACTTTAACTTTTACGGTTACGGCTTGCAGAAAGCTTAGATATATGCTGAGATTTATGAATTTTCGATGGATACTCTATGGCTTTGAAATCAATATTAAGTTTAGTTGAACAATAATTTTATTTTATATATATTTGCTGAAGACGAACATGATCTAATATAAATATAAAAATGAATATAAATGACGCGGAATTGATATCTTGGGTCGAAAAATTTCGTCTTTTATATAACAAGAAAGAAAAAGATTATAAAGACAGAATTGTCGTAGAAAACGTTATTTATTTGTGTTTTTTCGTCAACTGTACGTCTCCATATACAGTATATGCTAGCCCCAAAATAAACAAAAACATTCCACATGCAACAATGTCCGACAAATCCATCGTTTCAATATTTATTTATATAAAACAAAGTATAATATATTATCGGTTGACAGTTGACGTAGACAAATGACAGCGGCATAGTCACTTCTACGGGCGTATTCTATTCTATTCCTATTCCAATTATAAACGACGTTCTAAAATATTACGGCTTACAGATTACGGCACCGGCCTATTCTTACGGCTTATTCCTATTATAAACGGGGCTTAATAATGCTCTTCATTCCGGAATGTGGGGAGGTTAGTTAATCCCACACGTGTATATAGAGTATAAATACATGCACACAAGGATTCAAGTAAGAACATATTTGTGAAGTGACGCGGTTGCTTAGAGCCACTGTGGGTGGTTTGGCAAATTTTTGGAGCCACTTCAGAGGGTCTGAAAGGAACGGGTGTCTTATGTGACATAATTTATTTAATTTACTATTATTGAATTTATTTCTATCCACACACCAAAGGTAAAGTGTCTTACTCAAATCGTTAGAGTTTTAAAATTGAAGACGAAAATTGTTTGGAAAAACGTATTCAACTTCGTTAGCATTTCGTTGCTTTCAAGGATCGAGTTGATGAAACGTCTGTACCCGCTATAATGGCGGGTTCAGACGGTACAATTTTAGTTGATCAACTCGACGGGATTGGTATATCTATGAACTCGACCCTTGAAAGCATATTGACAAGTGCGAACCATCTTCCAACAAAAGTGAACAATTTTTTTCCAAACAATTTTCAATCAAAGTCGATCAACTAAAATTGAATCGTCTGAAACCGCTATTTCAGTAAATACCGTTTGGCAACCCGTGTGAGTTTGTAGCTCCTCGTAATGATTGGCTACTTTTTACTGTCTGGATAATTTTGTGTCATGTAGCCCTTATTATAATCAACAAAATTTGTAGATGGCGTGTATTGTGCCACGTAATTTTATCTGTCAAACATAAAACATTTGTCAAATATTGAAGTCTTTGACCCTAATTTCGAATTAAAATGGGTTCTTCCCATAGCGCTGAAATACCGGGCGGAGGATCAGAGGGCTACCATGTTTTAAGGGTAATGGCATTAATTTTTTCGTAATTTTCGGTGCTTTTTATAACCTTAAACGAATTTTAAGATTTAATTGTTTTTCTAGGTGCAAGATGGATCACCCGGCCAAAAAGCCGGATTAGAAGCCTTTTTCGATTTCATTGTTGCCATTGAAAAGACTAGACTAGACCAAGATAATGATACCTTGAAGGAATTATTGAAAAATGGAATTGACAAAAACATTCAAATGTCAGTCTATAGTAGCAAAACTCAAGTGGTCAGAGAGGTCAACATCATGCCTAGTACTTCATGGGGTGGACAAGGACACCTGGGTGTTAGCATTCGCTTCTGCTCTTTCGAGGGAGCTAACGAGAACGTTTGGCATATATTGGTAATTAATTGCACAATCTACATTATAAAAATTATCTAGTAACTGTTTTATATTCAAGTGTATTCTTTTAACATTTACATACGCCATTGTATTATTTTAGGAAGTGCACCCATCATCTCCTGCTGAAATGGCTGGTTTGAAACCATTCACCGACTACATTATCGGAGCAGACTCCATCCTCCATGAGAGCGAGGATCTATTTACATTAATAGAGGCTCATGAAGGACGGCCATTGAAGCTGTATGTTTACAACACCATGGACGACACTTGTCGGGAGGTGGTCATCACACCCAACAATGCCTGGGGTGGGGATGGCAGTCTAGGATGTGGAATCGGCTATGGATACCTTCACAGAATACCAGTCCGCAGTTTGCCTGAACCAGCCGTCCATCCCAATTCATACGAGAATATGGTATGTAAATGATCCTTTACTTCCTGTGATATTACTTTATGTTGTGTGTAATCTTACACTGGCCTCAATAACCAATTTGTAGGTCATGTTTTGAGATATGAGAGGAAAAAGCGATATTGACATTTCTCAGAAATTCCAAAATAATAGGCAAATCACATAATGTATTGTTTTTCAGTACATCAAAATACTATATATAAGGCCGGTTATTTGGGACTAAACCCAACGTGAACATTAACCAAATAAATAAACTAACACTACTTCTTCAAACAAGCGTCATTATTGATTTAATGAAAGAATATTAGGTAAATTTTCGTTACTGGTGTCCACGCGTATTATTAATAATTTTTAGAAAAAAACTTTAGATTCGCCTTAATTACTATAAAAGGAAACTTTTTGCATTTCGGGCGGTGGAAAATTATGCATTTTAATTTTCAATTGCATAAATTAAAATTGACTTCGCGAACCGATCGGCGACTGTCAGCGGCCATTAGGTACGTCACTGTTATGTTGGTATCCCTGATACATTGCAAAGAACTAAATACTACTGTGGCCAACTTCGTGGGATACATGAAAACACGTTTAAACTACAAAAGCTGCATGTCACCATAATTTTAAAAAACATCCCAGGTTTTGAATGGTTTGTTTGGCAAAGCAGGGTTTGTCTAGCGGGTTTGTGTAATTATGATTTAATTGTGTTTTTCATAATAACGCGCGTCTTCTTGTATCCCACGAAGATGGCTACGGTCGTATTTAGCTCTTGTTAATACATCAGGGATACCAACATAACAGTGACGTACCTAATGGTAAAAAGTTTCCTTTTTAGCAATTAAGGCGAATCTAAAGTTTTTTTCTAAAAATTATTAATAATACACGAGGACACCAGTAACGAAAAATTACCGAATATTAATAATATAGTAGTGGATACAAAGTTATTGGTTTTCATTAAAACTAACACTAATTTACTTCAGATATCTGGAACACCATTCCCTTTAATTGGGACAAATTCCGATCTGACGTCGTTGTAAAACATGCCTCAGTATACGCGTTTTAGTCAAGAAGGGCAGACGTGCTGTACACGGCACAGGTGAGGAGAGGGGAAGCTAAGTTTTTCGGGATTGGCTACATGTAATTTATTAATAATGTGAAAAAAAATAATGTTTTACCAATTTTGAAGTTTGAAAATGAATGTGAACCTCCAAATACTTAATAATTATTTACACAACAAATAAAACTTAAAAAGGCTATTTTTCAGTCCCCTGTAAAATTTAAAATATCACATTGGAGCAATTTTTTCACAACACGCCTAGCAATGATGCTCATAGTTAGTACATAATTATTTTTCGGTAATTAATTATTTAAGTTTAAAAACACATTTGAGAGAACTCGAATAAAGATAAGTATGCATATAAAAAACAGCTCAATATATTTGGGACAGCCACTTATTTGGGACAGCCACTTATTTGGGACAGCCTCTTATTTGGGACAGCCTCTTATTTGGGTCCCGATGTGTCCCAATTAAGCGGATTAAACTGTATATATAATATTATGTTTATTCAAAGTAAACTGTGGTTCTTCAAATACTTAGTACGCTGGTTAGTAATACTTACGTTTTTATGATGAATTGATGCGTTTGTGTTTCACCTTTACGCATATGTCAAATAGTTCAGAATTTCCCAGAGAACATTAACTCATACTCAGTTCGGTACTAATGAGGGCAGTATGGACATCCCTATCAATTTGTAAAGGTATTATAAAATTTTGCTTATAAATTTTACAAAAAATGACATTTAAGGGCATTCTTTGTCATGTACACCTTATCAGGTATTGTGCCTGATAATGGAGCCACGGTTCTTGCTGTGTTTGGTACTGTAATAGTTTTTTGCTTTTATAAAAATATTTGTATCAAATATTTTATGTATTATGTTTGTTTTAAATTTATTTCCTTGTTCAATTATAAATATAAGCGCAATTCATTACGGAGATAAAGGTAATTTTTTATGGCTTGGTAAATATAATGGTTTTGGATTTGGGTTGTTGAAGTTCGGCGTTATAAATTGGATTTCATTTCTTATAAGATCACATTGATCGTTCCTCAATGCATCATTTTACCATATTAATCATTTAAATCATGCAGTTTCCTTACTATTCTACTTAACTGATCGCTGCCGGCAGCCTCTTCTGATATTAGTTCTCATTAGATAGTCAAATTCAGTGGTTGTGTGCAGTGAAAAAATATCCTGATGAAAACATGTTGATGTAGCCATGAAACTTATAGAAATTCCTCGCCCATTTCTTTCCACCTCACAGCAATATTTCTACTGGGAAGACACAGTTATAGTTCGAGACACATAATGATTATGGCAAACCTCTTGTTTAGTGTTCACATAAACATAAATGAGATCATTAACCTGAAGATATTAATTGCTACATTTTATACCATGATATGGAATATGTATACTGTTAATTAGCTTATCTTTTGCCTGGTATGTAATTTGTTTGCTTCAGATTACAATTATTTTATAAAGAATACTAGAATTAATAATTAATAATAGAATTACTTTATGATTGTTTACTAGCTGTTTTAAACATATTATTTTCTGTTTTGAATATAAAGTATTGTGTTGTAAATTTTTGCAGGGA
Source organism: Limnephilus lunatus (assembly GCA_917563855.2). NCBI lineage: Eukaryota > Metazoa > Arthropoda > Insecta > Trichoptera > Limnephilidae > Limnephilus > Limnephilus lunatus. The sequence continues at coordinate 66,164,080 of OU830598.1, read as the reverse complement.
AATATTATTGAGCCCGCTACTGATGGTAATTTAGCCAGTCATTTTGGCGACTTGACGGTTAACGACAAATTGCCGCCTTTCGCACCCCCGACCGGCCCGCAGCCCAATGTGCCGCTATATTCGGTCAACCCGGGCACCAGCACATACGTCCCGTCTCCGGTGAATGTGACAGCCGGGATGAGCTACTCACCGCCCCCGTTCCTGTCCGGAGTGCCCATGGTCCCCCGGGATCCTCAGGCTTCATTGGGAGGTGCAAACTTCCAAGCTCCTCCCGCGGGGCATCCATCATTCCCAAGCAGTAAGTATTTGTAGTCGATACCGACTTAACGGGATCATAAATTCCAAAAAAGTTGAAAACTACTGTTTTAAGACATTGTCTTTTCAACACACCTTTGAAAAGTGATATAAAGTCATTAAAAGAGATGAAAGAAAAAACCATAACCTAACCTAACCTTTTTTTTCATTTCACTTTTCAAAAGTGTGTTGAAGTCCTGCTGTTTTGAGTTGTCCGATCACCATGTTAAACATTTTCTATTTAATAATTTTTCAGCACCCCTGTTAAGCTAAATGGGGGTTTGCAATGGAGGCAAGTGAAAAGTAATCATTTGTTACTCACTAAATCCAATTTTTTTTTTTTTACACTAAGGCTTAACCACTCAGCAACATAAGCAGATATACACGTTAATATGCCGACATCAGTTAAGTACAATAAGCGTGTTTACACGTCAACGCGTATGTTTATACAGAAATCGTCATAACTCCGTTATTGTTCTAGTGACATCCCTGAAACAAAAAGGAGAAGCTCCATAATAAATCAAGCTACCCATCACTATTCAAGATGTCCATAGAAATAGATAAAAAAAATCTTTTCTGTCAGATACATGATAGACCGCCAAATTGCCTATCCACTGTTCGACATCGTTATTTTTTCATTAAATATTCTTGTATAAAATGATAAAAAAGCGAGGTGACCAAATTGTTAATTATACATTTATAAGATAGAATAAATATTGTCTTTTATATAATCCGTGATTTTAGTACCGTTTTCACATAAAAACATCATGTGAGTCATTTTTTCATATTTTTTATGTTTGCATTCTAAATTTTAATATTTAAAAATGTTAATATTTATTTGTAACACAACAATTTGAAAGCTTATTTCATGTCCTTTCAAAAACAGTTTTTAGTATTCGGCTAAGTTCGGAAATGTTTCATTTATAGAGCTTTAATTGTGAAGCGGAAATAACATAAAGTTTTCGTAAATCTGACATGTCGTTTAAGACGTAAAAAGTGCATATTAGCGATGTATCGGAGTGGTTAACATTATAGGTAAACTGCTAACTTTTAAAAATTACTCCCGGACCAATTTACTTAACCACTCCGGTATTTTGTGATAATGCAAGTTTTTTGTCTTAAACAAAATTGTCTATCAACTGTCAAATTTATAAAAACTTTGTGTTATTTCCGCTTCGCAATTAAAGCTCTATAAATGAAACATTTCTGAATGTAGCTGAATACTAAAAACTGTTTTTGAAAGTTTATGAAATAAGCTTTCAAATTGTTATATTACAAATAAATATTAACATTTGTAAATATGAAATTTAGAATGCAAACATAAAAAAATTATAAAAATGACTCTCGTGATGTTTTTATGCGAAAATGGTACTCAAATCACGGATTATGTTAAAAAAAACACTTATCCTATTGTATAAATCTATAATAAACAATTTTGTCACCTCACTGTTTTACCATTTCATACAAGAATATTTAATAAAAAATTAACAATGTCTAATGGCGCGTAGGCGATTTGGCGGGTGAAAACTATTTCTACAAAATAAGTATTTTTTATGTACTTTAATGGACAACTTTGAATAGAAATGTGAAGCTCAATTCAATATGGATCTACTACTTTTTGTTTTGGGGTTGTCACTAGAACAATAACAGAGTTATAACGATTTCTGTGGGAACACAAGCTTTAACGTGAAAACATGCTTATTGTACTTGACTGCTATTGTTATATTGTCGTGTAAACACGCTTACTGATCGGAGTAGTTAAGTCATTAGTTATACATTGCTAATATTTTCCTATGAGTTATGTTTATCTTGTTAACCCTTCAGTCTTGAAAATATTTTTACCTACCCAAAGACACAGTGAAATTTCATAGAATTTCATGTTGCTTCTGAGGTATTTTAAATGTGCTTTATATTTCTTATATTCGAAGTTGTAAAAAGTATTTTAGAAACTAGATAAAATTATCTTTGAGATGTTTGTATATGAAACAAAAATTGACGTTTCCAAACAATAAAATTTTAATATCAAATATGAAAATGTTAACAAAAAAAACTTATAGAAACATTTTGACTTGAAACGTCCATAATTTTAAAAAAAATCGATATTTAAAATGCATTCCTAATGGAATATGATGTTTGTGGCTAGTAATATCTTTCCAAGGTTTGAGGGGGAATAATGCGCAAAACAAAATATTTTGAAGGACAGGATTCATTTGGAACTGCCTATATTTATAAACATTTAATTGGGCATGTAAGCAGGATTCTAGTTCTCAGCGCACTAGTGGTTTAGCAGGCAGTAGAACATTGTAATCGCTGCGTCATGATTGTGTTCTGTATCTTTTTTTTTTTGTGTATTAATCAACATATTTGCGTACTCAGACCCAGGTGAACTGATGTCAACCAATATGGGTAGCATGCCCACCACAAACTCTGTGTACTCGACCAACATGCAGGGACCCACTCCGCTGCCCAGCTTGCCGGGGCTGCCCATGAACCAGCCGCAGCCGTACATCCCCATGATGCCGAGCTACACGCAGCCGCCACCAAACGTCTTACCACCGACGTCATCTATCCAAAGCCCAAGTTACGCAGTTAACTTCGCCGGTCCCCAAATGAGTGTCCCACAATCCTCGTACAATGCCCCAGTCTTGACTTCCTTGTCCCTACCCGGCATGCCGCCTATTACTGTTAGTGCCTCCCTCTCAGCCACCACCTTAGAAGGACTATCGCATCCTCCATCTGTTAGTCAACCGCAAATGCCATCGTGAAATATTTAAAAGAACTACTAGGTTAGATAAATTTTGAATGTTGACATCTTTTATTATAATATGTAGTAAAGCTAGTATTGGTGCACAACTTTTATAGAATTCTGGTCTTTAGTTTGTTCAGTATTGATGACGCATTAGTCGCTATGACGGCTATGTTGTTTTGAAGTTTCAAACATTTCATACAAAATGCTTTTTCAAAATTGCTTACTACTTTTTAAATTTTTATTTATCCTTGTGTATATTTTGTCTCTTACATATAGAATATGAAAAGAAGAATGAAGAAATAACGCAATGTTTATTTAATAATAATATATTATAAATAAATTTGGTGCGATGCAAAAAAAGCATAATAAATGTTTGTACCTACTTTAAATGTTTTTAATTTTTTTTAAATAAAATTGAAAATTATTATTTCTTTGTACAGTACAGGAGAGGAGATGAGATATTACGTTATCTAAAATGTGAGCATTGGTGAAATATAAACCACAACTTTAATCTTATAATTATTTCTTAAACTATAGAAGTAAATTCTACATTATTTCAAATTATAATTATGATCATAAGCTATTTTCCAATAGAATGTGTTTACTTACTTCAAAAGTAAGTATTTACTCAGGGCGCTGTATTACAAAGCAGAGAAGCGGTTGCTTCGTTCCTTTCCCATAATTCGTGGCTCGGCTCGCGGTAATAAAAGTTTATACGCAGCGTTAGGTATTATCAGCGCCTTGGCTCCTGGGCAAGTCAGCACCCACTCACCCAGACTGCTGCCTGCACAGGGCCAGCCCTTTATTTACTGCTTGTGCAAATTCTTTTTGACTGAACAAAGCACATTTAAATGAATAAATGTACCAGTATGTTCTCAAGAAAATTGAATTGTATCCCAATGTTATTCCGTTTTCACTTCAAATCCTTCGCCATGAAAGTTATTTTGGTTGAAGGAGATTATTTGTCATCAGATGAAAAGTTAACATTAAAATTGTACATAAAACATAAAATTTACCATTCTCATCTAAAACAGCATTTTTATTAGGTATAAGCCATCCAATTGTTAGGCCTCGGTGCGGAATTAATGCCAGTACGCTTGAATACTAAGATTTTTTAAATTTTTATTTGGAAGGGCATACTTGTTATTAGTGAGGATTGTAAAGTTATAACCAAAGGTGGAAATGTACCAATGAATTAGGTATGATTGGATTTATCTCTGAATTTTGTTTTAAAATAACGATTTAAAGGTGAATAACATTGACGATTTGTTATGTAAAATAATCAATTCAAAATCGAAACTTCTAGAATTTTATATAATTCACAGACATGTAAGAAAAAGTGGTACATATATGTAATACAAATTATGACCCAAAAAGCATAGAATGTATGTGTTGTTGAAGTTTCATCATAGTGCAATACATAATATCAATTATTATTTATTATAAAAGATTTGTTTTTTATGACACAAAAGTCATAAATTTCGATAATTCCCCATGTTTTCAATTTACTTGCACTAAGATAAATTGTGACAGTGTGTCAAGGATCCAAAAGGCAATTGAGTACAAAATTATGTACGTGCTACAAGCTATTTCTAATGGCGGTGTATAATGTTTCTGTCACCTTCAAATTATTTTCTATTACCGGAAATGAATGTCTTTTAATAATTGATATGTATTTTAATTGTACAGCATTTATACTTTTGCCAATTGTAATAAGTTTGTAAGCATTGAATAAATCATTATTGACAAAATGAAATTCTTTGACCTTAAGATCCCCTGCTGATTTTTGAAGATCCCTAGAATAATATGGGTCAGAGTTTTAACCCCCAAGGGGCAGAGGCCTGCATTTGCAGTGTTGAAGAATCGTGCCTGTGCACGCTATGAAGCACTGTAATTGTAGTTTCGACCTTAAGTATTCATTTTGTCTTTGTTATCTCTATTAGGTTAGTCAATGACAAAAATAAAAGTGTGACTTTATCAAGGATTGTCTAAGACCTTGTTCAGAAGGGGCGAATCGTTTTGCACGTATATGTGCATACGTTGCATCCAGAAGAAGCGTGGAACACGGCAGCATTTGGGAACATACAGTGAAACCCTCTTAAGAAGTTCTCTCTTAAGACGTTTCGTGGCTTAAGAAGTTTGGTTTTTTCGGTCCCTCGGCTCAATATTGGCCCAATTTTTCCCACACATAAGGTTTTCCTGCTTAAGAAGTTTGTTTTTTCCAGTCCCTTGGAATACTTTTTAAGAGGGTTTCACTGTATTAACAATTCCATATCAAAATTTTACCACTCCATTTCCCTTGATACGGTTGCACAGGACTTATACAGAATGTGAAAATTAACTTTAAAAATTTGATAAATTGTTAAAAAAAATTTGAAAACCTGTCCTAAGTGTAAATTTCTTGCCGTCCCCTGAGGTTTAAATACAAAGTTCCAGTTTTCACCAGTGGCATCTCGTGATTTGTGGGTATGCTAGAGTGCTAATATTTAAGAAAATGCCATAACATAATGATAACATTAAAAAAATTGGCGTATTGATGTTATAGTCGAAAACATTTTTTTTTTTTGAAATTTCAGTTTTTTGTATGAAGATTTTTCAGGAAATCGATGCAGTGCACTGCCAAACCGAAATTTCCTGAAAATCTTCACACAAAACACTGAATTTTCGAAAAAAAATAAAAAATTGAATTGAAAAACTAAAAAACATCAATAAAGTCGAATTTTTCAAACTTAGCACTCGTATCACACTGAAGAGTCACAAACCGCCACTGGTTTTCACATATTGTTATTTCATTGTGCCAGCACCATCTGTTAATAATAATAATCATTGTGTACTTGTTTTTTTACCTACAAATAAATTTAATTTCTCTTATATAAGTAATATCTGTTATGCGTAAGTTGAATATGTGTACATACATAACTCCCACAAATTTAGAAAGTGTCACCCAACAGAACGGTTTTATTTATGATGTTTAAGTATTTTTACTTACATCCCAAACAGAAAATTCAAAACGCAGGTTTATTTTCATCTTCATCACCACAATTCCTATCCTTTCAGGAATGGCATCAATCCATTAGTTTGTAAGGTCTTGAACCCATTTGATTTAGTGAGTCGTACTTGCGGGATTTCATCAATGTTCAAAAATAATATTGACATGAATTTTCTCTATGACTGCTGAATAGCTGCTGTATATGAATTATTATACTATGAATATTGCATTTTGTTGTTTGGTAGATTAATAAGTACCAATATGGCTTTCATCAGTTAATACTGCTTAGTTAAGTATAAAAATATTATCATAGAATTAGGAAATTTTGGAAAACATTTGAAAATAAAATACTATATGCTGAGACGCAGGCAGCGCAGAATGTGCAGAGCAGAGCAGGTCAGATTTTCTAATTTATGAACATAGATGAAAAGATGTACGCTGCGGGGCAGGCACATGCCGCATCTGCACTGCTCTGCGTCGAGTTGTGGCTGCAGCACAGATTCCACACGACACATTCGCAAGCGGACAGTATTTTCAATGAGAATCACGCTTTTATAGGTATTTGCACTTTGAAAAACTAAATCAATAGTAAATTATTAATTTCAAAGTCAGAATCGGGCTCGGAACTCGACATTTTCACAAGTGACCATTGCCCAAGCAGATGCTGAACTAAGCTGCGTTGCAGCATATGTTGGTTACCGATTTCTTCGTCGTCTGTCCTGTACCAACATTTCTGCTTTGCACATTCTGGGTCTCACCATATGCCCAGATTTGTTGTCTTATATAACTAAACTCAATTTAAATATTATAATGATCAATGGGGTGACAAGCTTACCAAAATAAATTCTGTTTTTTGTTAAAACTCAAATTGAAAAATCCAGCAAAGAAATGGTTGACCTCTTTATGTAAAATTATGTACTTCTAAAAGGTTTTCTCCGGTGATCCCGCGTACACGAACATAAAGAATCACTCTTCAAAATTTTAATTGATGACTGCACAATGATTTGGCAGTCAAACAGCATGTTTCTTTTTCCTCAATATGGGTCTTTCATAAAATATTGATTCATCCTAAAGAAAAACTTCAGTTCTTATATACTTGCCCACGCTTTTCGGTAAGCAAAGGAAATACATTAAAACAAATAATTTTATTGATTTGGTACAATATATTGAAATAGTACAACGGATAAGTTACAGCTGAACATGCTTTGCGTATGCGTATGCCTCCGCTCAAACATTAACTTAAATAATGGCAAAAATATTTACATTTTATTCCTACGCCTACTGAAGTGCTCTTGTCTGACACTCTAAATAATGATTTCGGTATCTCCTAATTCTTCTTCTGTTGGTAAAACTATTTTCGCAGGATCAACGTAGTTTTTATCGACATGGGGAAGACCAGCAGCCTCGCGACGTCTGATTTCCAGGTAAGCTTCCCGACTAGCCCAATTTCTCATGTTTATGTCGGGAGCATAAGCCCAGAAACATCCACCAAAAATAAATATCACAGATATCGTCATGAAGAACGAAGCATGATGATGGTTCCTGTCTTCTTCCTTATTAGTATAACTGAATCCGTAACTTAACCAATTTTTTGGGTCAGGTTTCGAAAAGTCATGAGGGGCTTCTGTCGCAGTCGTAGGTGTAACGGTTGTAGTATCACTATTCTTTTTCGACGTTGATATTAAACGAACTTCCCGAGGAATTCGAGGGAAATTCTTCCTTAGCTGCAGCAGCGCAGAGCTCCTGACAAGGGCAGCCATTTTTCTAGTGAACTATAGACAACAAAATTGCAACTATTTGACATTACATAATCCATACCATTACTAAAATAATATTGTATCCTAAATCTATGAAGTACTTAAATAGATTTTTTTTAGCCATAAAATAAAAATATTCTTTGAATATACAATATATAATATTTTTATCAAACTGCCCTTGCAACGGACCAAGGCCATACAGAACAATCAATGAATCTCCAATACAATTACGAAAGGGGGGCTGTCACAAAGCACTCTTTTTAGGGTGAATTGCCTATTTCAAAAAAAATATGATGGTGATACGCCCGCGCAGTGTGGTGGGTTCAAACTTAAGCTATAAACTTAAAATTAAGGAGGAACAAATTAAAAAGCTATCGATTTCAGAAATGATACATTTATTCTATTAATACAAAAAGCAGGTGTTAATTATTATTCTAATGTTAGTCTTATACTAGGTACTTAATTATTTAGTCTTAAGATTAGAAAGTCTGTTGCTTAATTCTACGGTAAATATCCTTGTTCAGAGTAATATTGTTCAGAGTCTAATCACTTCGGAGGAAACAAATAAAATGTTCAGTCACTTCCCTTTGATTGCTGATGATGGAGTCACCGCGTAAAAATGATCGTCCTGGTTGATACACGGCTATTTAACTTATTTATTATTACACTTAGTTATTGCACAGATCGGGAGTTGCGAAAGTTCCTTGTAGTGAAAATTTGTTTTCACGGTCACTTGGTTGAACTTCCTGGCGGAAGTTCACAAACGTATCGGCGGTTGCTGGTCGAAATCCGTGGACGTGTCTGTGAATTTCCCTGGTCGGGAAATTGCGCGGCGCGCGAGCGAGGCAGTTTGGAGAGCGTTTGCAAAGCCCTGGCCGGGTTGCAAATCGCTTGATCTCTGGGCGGGATTCGGTTCGCGTGGTTCCCGGTCGGTCGGGACACTCCGATGGAGGAGCGGAGTACCACCCCCTAGCCGGGCAAAATGGTGACTGTCTTCTCGTGGTGAAAAACTCCTGCTTCTTCCTCCTTGGGCCCTGGCGTAGATCTTCAGAATTATTTCCATCGGCGGCGGCATTCATTGTCAAACGAAAAAGATTTATTGCCCCTCGCTCGGCTCGGTGATGTCGGGTTTGTCCGGCCTCGCAATGGTTTGGGGTTTTATTAGCCAGGCAATGTTGGGTCGCATTTTTTCGTTTGCCATTGCCGAAAATATCCTGGCTTTCCAATTTTTATTACGCTGCTTTGGCTTTCGCCGCTAGTTACAAATTTTATTATTATATTATCCTTCGGAAAATGATTATATCTCATCCCTTCTTGCTTTCTAATATTATATTACAATTTCCGATCGCTTGACTAATGGCCGTTATACACGACATTTTTTTTCAGCCCGATTCCAATTAGAGACCAAAGTTAACATTTTTCGCTTTACGCGATCGCTATTTTCACCTCTATTTGCATATCTACGATTTCAATTGTCACCATTGCAAACAGCACATGAACCATACTGTTTGTTGTGATGCCAACTGAAATCGTAGGTATGAAAATAGAGATGAAAATAACGATCGCGTAAAGCGAAAAATGTTGACTTTTATCTCTCATTGGAATCGGGTTGAAAAAAGATGTCGTGTATTGTGGGCTTAACTTTAAGCTCTTCGTGTCTACCGCCTACTCCTATGCTAACGACCTTATTGTAGATGGTACACATTTGTTAAGTTCCGTGAATTTTTGGCATTAAAATACCTAATGGTACATCAATGGGAATGACTCTCCAGCACAATCATTTTTAGAAAAAAATTTTCGATACCCTGAAACCAGATTACTAATTGTAGAAACCAGATTACGTATTTTTTATTATTTTGCTAGTCAGTGACAATATTATTATCACTAAAAACATAATGCACGGAAAAGATACCCGGGGTTTACGTAACAATATAGATTTTAGGTATGCATCAGTTTACGAAACTCGAAAGTCGAAACTATCCGAATGATGGTTCGATTTAAGAAATACCGAAATAACCGTAAAGGAATGTCTCGATAATAATCGAAATAAAAAAAATCTTCATGGTGTCAATCTTTTCGAAATGAGTACCTACCTCGATTATGACATCACTAGTGAATTTTCCAATTTGAAAAATATTTTCCACTTCCACTTTTGTCTGTGCATTATAGCGTCGCTGACGTTTACTTGTTTTGTTACATTTATTTTGTAGCTTGTTTTTATTAAAACATGCAAAAGTCTCTCATCGTTTAATTTATAGCTTAGCTACGATGTCAGATTATTGAAAAATTGAATGAGACAAACATTTTTCTGACGATGATTTAGATTGTTTGTATGTGAATATTAAATTGCCACAATTAATACAAATTATGGCTGCGAGGGACAAAGGCAATTCCAATAATGACGATCACATAGTGGAGGTTTGTGATATTATTATTTTCGATTAGCCCTTTTCTTCGACAAATTACATTCATCTCTAGCATTTCTAATAATTTTACTTGCTATAATATTATTATATTTTATTTCATGTTCGAAAATCACACATGCAAATGGAGCGTTCAGCTAGGATTACACGAAGTAAAAATAATCTGATATTCTTTGTTTCTGAGCGTTGTGATTAGCTAGAAAGTTCAGCAGTATGATTAAAACACTGTCAGATTCCATACATATTTACGGTGCTCCAGATTTTATGTCCGGGTTGAATCTTTCCCAAATGAAAGACTAAACCCTTCCACACACTTTTCCACAAATGAATATCTAGTAAATGAACGCAATTTAAGTGCACTATATAAGAATAAAACAATACAAGAACAATACGTCAATCCACCAGAAACATAATGGGAAAATATTTCACCGACTCCAGATATTTTCATATCAGAGGGTTCGGCTCTGATGAAATCCTAACTGGTCCGATAAATCCTACTGATCCCTCAATATAAATATTTAAAAAATCTTTCGTAATCCTACATGTATTTAAAATGACCGACTTTTGCATTTTTATGTACAAATTTTTTGACAAATCTAATACGCCTAAATTTTGAATGAGAGAGCTAGGTATAATGCCAGTAGCCGAAATAACAAATGGTAATATTTTTATAGTCTGAGAATGCCAAATTCTTTTAATCTCATTTCCTAAATCTGTATATTTTCTTATTTTTTCAGAAACAGTTTTCTGAATATTACAAGAATTTGGAATAGCGACATCAATGATATAAGTTATTTTCTTAATTTTGTCATGTAAAACTATATCGGGTCTATTATGACTAATTGTTCTGTCTGTCAGAATAGTTTTATCATAATAAATTTTATAAAATTCATTTTCTAAAAATGAATTTGGTTCATATTCATAATATGGTACATTACGGCAGTCAATCAAGTTATGTTTAATTACCAAACTTTGGTGAATTATTTTTAAAACTTGATTGTGCCTAAATGTATACTCGGACGGCGCTAATACAGAACATCCCGATATAATATGTTCTATAGTTTCCGGAAAAGCCAAACATTTTCTACATAAATCATCAATTTGATTTGCATCTTTGATGATATGCTTCCTATAATTTTTAGTATTAATGACTCTATCTTGTATGGCAAGCATAAAGCCTTCTATTTCTGCGCTCAACTCTCCAATACTCAACCATTTGTTTGACGAAAATTTGTCAACATATGTTTGGTTGAGATAATTGAAGTGTTTTGCGTGAAGAATTTTATTTGACCAGGAATCTAATAATTCCTGGTTGGTATTTATAAGAATGCTGGCATTCTCGTCGTATAAATTTAATGGTGAAATATTTCTATCTGCCTTGCAAATAATTTTGTGCATTTCTGAACTATCAGCTTTCCTATGGAAAAAATTTCTTAGCATTTCAACCTGATTATGTTTTAAAGATGTTATTTTGACTATACCTCTACCTCCTAAATTTCTGGGTAAATTAATTCGTTCTACAGCTGAATTTGGATGATGGCAATGAAATTTAGTTAATGTAGTTCTAATCAATCGTTCTAAGCTATCTAAATCTGTATTAGACCATTTAATTATGCCAAATGAGTAAGTTAATAGAGGTATTGCCCAAGTATTTATCGCCTTTACTAAATTTTTAGCAGATAGATTGCATTTCAAAATTTTTCTGATCCTAGTTTTAAATTTAATCCTAATATCATTTTTAATACTAGTATGATCTAATCTATTTGATTGCGTAGAAAATTAATCTATTATATATATTATTATTATATCCATATTCCATATTTTAGAATTTCACCAAAATAATCTCAATAAATTGAGGTCTTATTGAATTTGTACACATTTTTACAGACTTTGGCCGAAGTGTTCCGCTGTTTCATTTGCATGGAAAAATTGGTGGATGCCCATTTATGTCCTCACTGCTCGAAGCTATGTTGTTACGGCTGTGTGCGCCGCTGGTTGACGGAGCAGCGGTCCCAGTGCCCCCACTGTCGAGCTTCTCTTCATCTCCACGAGCTGGTCAACTGTCGTTGGGTGGAGGAAGTTACTCAACAAATAGAAACCATGCAACAAGGTGGTAATGCGACTCAGAGGGATATGGATCGTGACAGGTAAGCTAAATGCCCTCTTCTCCTTGCCTCCCTCTCAGTAGACCATCAGGTTTGCTATGCTCGAGGCTTGACTAGTGTTTTATATACTTATTATTTAAAAGTAAATGACTGGGTGGATTATTCAAACATCATTTTTGACTGGTCAGTGATTGAGTGGGCATCGCGTTTGGGTCACACCGAGGCATTCCGTGTTCGATTCCTCGGCTGGCTAAGTCCTCCATCACAACACAAGCAACATTTTCAGCTTTCTGTGGTGGTAGTAGGAGATTTTCAAACATTGTTGGGTTATTCGTAACCCGGGAATGTTTGTCTTTCTTTTAATAAAAAAAAAATCATTTTTGACAGGTCAGTGATTGAGTGGGCATCGCGTTTGGGTCACACCGAGGTGTTCCGTGTTCGATTCCTCGGCTGGCTAAGTCCTCCATCACAACTCAAGCAACATTTTCGGCTTTCTGTGGTGGTAGTAGGAGATTTTCAAATATTGTCGGGTTATGCGTAACCCGGGAATGTTTGTCTTTCTTTTTAAAAAAAAATCTCTTCAGATCACCTGGAAAACATGATTTATATGGATGTACATATTAGTTTACATAGTGTGGCGGCTACGTCACAGTCACACCCCACCTCAACATTGCCTCATATATTGTACTGCCGGTACTAACAAACGCACTAGCTCTGAAGCACACGTGTCATTCTTATTACTCCCATTGTGTTTCCTCCCACGCACACAATCCGACGTGATTAGATGTGTGTGTGGGAGCAATGGAGTGATAAAGAAGTGCACCAAGTGATCTACGCAACTCCAGTGCAACACCGGGAAGCAGGGAGCTACAACATCATCTTCGGGCTCTCTGTTCCACCTTCGAGGCACTCATTACACCATCTCGCAGTTCTGGTCCATTGCACCACACAACTTTAGAGATGCTAAACGTCCGTGACTAGGCCTAGCTCAGGCTAACGAAGCTCGTCGCGTTTCGGTGCCACTGAGACTAATTTCTCCACCTCATAAGGTCCTTTCTGCGCCACAGCCGTTATCTCCGCCCTCACGCGTCAAGCGACTGCCTGGATCTGGTCATCCTCCACCACACACGCTGTCGAGCAGCACGCTGGCGATCTGAAGACCCGTGGTCTTCACCACCGCAGCTTCATAATCTTCATCACTCAACATCAACGTGAATCATAAACATCATATCCGTCTGCACATCTGTTACTCCACGGCACATCGACCATCGCTGCATCGACCATCGCTCAACAAATGACTTCGACTCGCACCACCAACACGCCTTTCATTCATCTCCCGTTTTTGCCGATATCACGAATTTAAGAAATTCTTTCATGAATTCAAGAAATTACCTTACCTGGCTTGTTTGACAGCGCAGAACTCTCAGACGAATCAAACAAATCGAAGAATTACAAATCTAAAAAAGCCGAATAATTTTTAATTTAAACCTAGAATTACCATGCCAAATTCAGATTGCCAAATAAACTTGTGAAATATCAACAGCACGTGTAAGGCCGTATCTACCACTGAAATTCCGCGAAAAAGCATTGGCCTCCGTTCATAATATGAGTCACGCTGACATCAAAGCAACTCGACATTTGATAACGCAGCGATATTTTTGGACTACAATGAACAAAATAGCAGTGTGGGTAAAAAATGCTTACTTTGTCAAAACTAAAAAGTCAGTAGGCATACAATAACATCACTTGGGGAATTCCATGACGCATGGTCCCATGACCCAGCACAAATGGTATATGGTACATCATTGGAGATATTTTCGTGCCTTCTAAGCCGAAAATAAATGACTCAGAATTTATCAAAAGACTGATGGAACATTTCCGAAACGTATCTTAGCCAGAGGGAAGAGTCGCTACAAACCAAAGACACATTTTTGTTCACCCTAATTTAACAACTTGCTCACTTGTTTTCCTTAAAAACAAAGTAAAGAAGGCTCTCACTCCACCATACAAAGGTCCTTATGAGGTTTTCGAACAAAAGGAAAAGTATTTTAGCTTAATTATAAACTCAAAAAAGGTAAATGTGTCTATTGATAGGTTTAAACCGGCATTCTACCAACCTGTAAATGTTGCAGAAAAAATAAACCAGCTGACCCAACATTATTCAGGCCAACTACTGAGTCAGCTGTAAACAGGCCGACTAGACGGTCAACCCAAGTGCACAGTGAACCTGTACCCATGACACACGTGCCGGACGTACCATCAAAAGACCAGTACGTTTCTAATGAAAATGCTGTCAACTGCAAATATTGTAAAAAAGTGTACAATCATAATTTTTCGTATTTTTTGTGATGATATTCTGAATAATTTTTTTGTATGCGTAATCATTTTGTGTTTTACAATGACAAATGTTTTTTATACAATGTACCATTCACAATGTTTAAATGCTTTATGCATCCTTTTGCAATTATCAACAAGTATTGATTTTTCGTTTGTTTCACAATTTTCTTTGACAATGTTGTTTAGCGTATATTTTTTTTTTCTTGAAATTATGTGACCATTTCACTAGGAGGGGACGTATGTGGCGGCTACGTCACGGTCACCCCCCCCCCCCTCAACATTGCCTCATATATTGTACTGCTGGTACTAACAAACGCTCAGTTAATAAACGCACTAGCTCTGAAGCACACATGTCATTTTGTGTTTCCTGAAATCTTTGAAAAGCCTAATAATTCTTGCCACAATGTTAAAAAACGGATTACAATTTGTCCATTTGATATTTGCGAGGACTTGTATGTTTAGATTCTGTCGCAATAATCTGATGTGCATGTGATGTTGACTAGCAATTTAGTCGTCCCTGTTAGCTGGTTTCTCCGTGCTACTTTTATTTTTATTTATTTATTTTTTACATGAGCTCCACACAGGAGGCCCTGAGGAAAATAATTTCCCTCAGGGCCTATGTTATCTTTGGGGATGCTGTGTGGAGGGTTTTTTAGGGAGAGGAAGGAGAGGAGAGTTCTGGGAAGGAAAAGGGTTTAAGGGGTGGGTAGGAATTTGGGTTCAGTGTGTCCTAGTCATCCGCCTCCAAGACCTAGACAAACCTCACCCATGAACCCGGGCACTTCTTCTAAATCACCAAACATAGCGAACCACTTGGGGTGACCTATGGCAGAGGTGTTGGTTATCCAATAAAGGTTCCCGGGGCGGCGGTACCCATTCCCGCCTCCCAAATTGAAATTTGCCTTAATTGAAAGAACCCTGCGCTTACAGTTTTGTTCAAATTGGCACCAAATACTTTGGTACATTCGGAGTGATGTCACTTCCTGAAATAGTTATGAATTATCAATGTTATGCTGTCATCAGCTTGCGGTGGTCAGTCTTTGACGGATTCAGCTTCAATCTCTTTGAGGTCTCCAGCGAGTAATTTCTTCTAACCCTTATGTGAATTTTTAGACTATCTTTTCTTCTGGTAAGCAGTAACATAATACTTGCTAATCATCAGTGTCATGGATAGAAGGCCAAATGACTCGATTATTTTAGCGACATCATTAATTTGTGAATTTTCGTTTACAAGTGTGGTATGCGATGCGGGTGAAGATAGGGGATGTGCCGCGCTATCGGAGTTCGGAGTTACCCTGTAACTCAAACTGTATTCGCATTAGTAGTAAAGAAAAAATAAAATATCTTCGAATAATTAACAACAATAACATCAAATGGAAAAGTCAAATAAACTCCACAGTAGACAGACAAAATGAGAAAAACTCATCTATATATTTTTTAGACTTCGAAATACTGTATCATTAAAAAGATATTTATTTTTATTTACACATTTGATATTTACGCATTTGATATCTACACATTCTCTACTTCAATATGGAATCGTGGCTTGGGGGGGGGTGCATATAAATCATCCCTTCTTCCACTTGCGACAATTCAAAAAATATTAATAAAAATCATCTTAAAAAAGTCTTCTTCTTCTTTATGTGCCCTATCAGGTCCCCCCGACGTTGGCGATCACTCTTGAAAAGGTCTCTCTGTCTTGTGCTGCCCGGAATAGCTCCTCCACACTTCCAATGCCGGTCCACTCTCGTATGTTTCGCAGCCAAGACATTTGTCTCCTACCAGGCCCTCGGCGACCCTCTATCTTGCCTTTCAATATTAAATGGAGCAAGTGATACATCTCCCCTCGAAGTATATGACCCAGATATGAAATTTTCTTGATTTTAATTAATGTAAGCAGTTCCCTATCTGCTCTAGCCCGCCTGAGAATTTCTATGTTGGTGATCATGTCGGTCCATGGGACCTTGAGCATTCTCCGGTGAAGCCACATTTCGAAAGCCTCTAACCTGTTCATGGTATTTATTTTCAAGGTCCATGTTTCACAACCATACAGCAAGACCGACCACACATAACATTTTAGCATTCTCTGCCTTAATTTTAAGCTTATATTGTCATTGCAGAAGAGGGATTTTAAAAAAGTCTTACTACTACCCAACAATAAATGTTTTCCAAGATTTTCTGGTTCCCCCACTCACAAAATTGCACTACTTCAATTACATAAAAATTTCTTTGATAAAAATAATATTCCACAATGGGGTATTTCCACAAACGAGTGATTCTGTTGAAAATGAACGGAATATTGAAAGAACATTTTTCTGATTTTAATCATCCTACTAAAAATGTTTGTTTTTTATGTTTTCATTCAATATTATTGATTTTAAAAACGGTCTAAAATGGACAAAATCAAAACGACCCGTGTTTGGTAAATCAGATTGTGACGTCACAAGCGTCGCTCAGCTGGGCCAGCATAAATAAACACTGTCAGTGAGCGTCCAATGTACATGCTCATGACGTCACACGATAACCCCGCCCCAAAATATCGTTTTAGCGGTAATTCAAAAATGGGAAACTTTTACTCGCTGTAAAAAATTTATTCGTCAACATAAAAATAAAATAAAAATGCTATAATCATCGTAATTTTTTGTTTAATTTTTTTAAGCAATAAAAAAAATGTGGAAATACCCATTAAATATTAGCAAAAAAATTATTTCTGTTGGAGGACTAACGGTACCACTAGCACGAACTACAACAGCACATCATAACTATATATTTAAGGGTATAAAAAAAAAAACTGAAAATATAAATAATTTAAAAAAAAATTATAATGTAACTAACTATTTTTAAGAAAACTGGAAATGTAAACAATTTTAAAAAAATGTAACTTACTTTAAGAAATGGCCAAGATCACCCTTAATGGGTGAAAGCCAAATACTTAAGTAATGTAAAAAAAAAAAGGGTATAAAATTATTCAATACTAGCTGGGTTACCCGGCTTCGCTCAGGAAAACATTTGAGAGTGCTATGGAATGTTTCACAATGATGATCCCGATTCCCTATTCCCGAACATTCCACGACATACTCCGCCACCCCTTCCAGAACTTTCTAGAGTTCTATAGAACCTTCTTGAACTTTCCGAAATTTCAAGAGGGCGAAACATCCAGCCCTTTCTTCAAAAGCACGCCCTTTAGGTAAAAACGGGTACCTTTTTTCCCGAGAGGGGACAGAGATCCACCACACCTTATAACTCCCTTGATCTCCTGGGACTCGTTTCTGAGTTTTTGCGGTCCGCGCGTTTTTTTGGATTTTATTTTATAATATATAGCTGTTTCCCGGCATGCGTTGCAATGCCATATTCAAATAAATAAAATGTTACTCCTTGCATGTCCTTTCCCGTGCGTTCCCCTCCAGCGTTCCACTTCCACCTTCCCCGCCACCGCTCTCCCGCTCCCCCGTCCCGCCAACCCCCCTGGCACTTCATTTCTTGACTCCTCTCCTGCCCGGCCCGTAGCCGAAACTTTTTTCTAATACTAACATTATTAAACTCATGATATCTTTCTAATTAAATATCCAAATTGAAAAATTCAAAAAGTTAAATAAAGGTATTGAAGCTGTCTTGAATATCAAGTAATTTATTTTGATAAGGATTATCACCAAGATACAAATAAAGAGCCTTTTCAAGCGGCGACATATTAATTAAATTTTTTAAATAAACGAATACTTATTGTGGCATAACCATAATAGTTAGGCATATGCTGTTGCAAACTTTTTTGTAAATAATGATGTGTTCTACAAAGTCGTAATACATTATTTTATTCTATCATCAAAAGTTTTCGCAGCGCACGCGATGTAAAAAATATTTTAGGTAATTTTTTTACACCTTGGGTTGCATTATTGGAGTTTTAGTAACCATCCCTATTTTTTTTGAAAATATAATATAGCCTATGTCACCCGGGGATAGTGTAGCTTCCCAACAGCGAAAGAATTTTTCAAATCGGTTCAGTAGTTTCGGAGCCTATTCGATGCAAACAAACAAACAAACAAATCTTACCTCTTTATATAGTGTAGTAGATATTGCCCCTAGATATAAGATTAGAGGAAAACTATGAAAATTACGAAAAAAACAAAAAAAAAAACAACAAACAAAAAAATCTCTAATATAACCTCATAACTTTTCTTATTGATTGATATTATGTTTTGGCTTATCATTTACAACTAACCTATATTTTTATTACTTTGTGGCAGCCCTGCTACCATCTCACTGCAACGCGCGGTGAGTCAACGAATATTCTAATAGCTACGATGGTATCAAGTTTCGCTGATAAGCAACTTCCAGACGGGCAGCGATAAGTGCTGATCTTTCAGGAACAGTCTCGAAGATTCTCTACTGTGCAAGCACCTATATAAACAATGCACTTGCCGCCTACCAGTTGGTCAGTACTTAACTCACCGCGATACGAATCACAGATACCGCGATACAAATTTCCCCTTGCCAAATCCCCCCCACGTTGCACATCTCTGTGACGCTTAGCCTCGGCGTGCCAGCTATTCGCGATGGAGCTTCCACTCGCTGCCCCCGTGAATTATGCTCGACGCAGGTATGAATTACGATCTATAATTAGTTTTTGTGTAAAGATCATAACCCCGATTGAAATTCATTCTCAGCTACTTGAAGTGTACGGAAAACAGTGTATGAGAGCGAAAAAAATGCAAGTTTATTAAGAGAGTGTTTTTTGAAATATGTATGTTATATTAGGTAATGTTAAGTTGTATTCACAAATAAAAATTTTTAAAAATGTCAGTAGTAGTAAGACGGACTTCGTGGTCCAGGGGTAAGACTCTTGGTTCAAACCCAGCGTGCGCAAATAAATTTAATTTGATTAATTTGTGGTATTTCACAATTAATTCATTTAAAATAATATATAGCATATTTGCGGAACGTTCCAGAGTGGAAGATAATCTCAGTATCGCCCTGGTGTAAGGCCACCATTCAGAATTGAAACGTTGCTTGAAAGGCTTTAGCCGTGTTTGGTGACCAAATCTGAATAGTCAGGTACTTCCTTACCTTCCTCTCCCTCATCTCCTTCCCCTCTCCACCACCTTCAGCCTCACAACATACCCCAATTGGGGATGCCATAGTCTCACTGGCTTCAGACGGGAGCAGTTGGAACTCTTGTGCAGTATTTATATTAAAAAAATATTTTAAAAAGTAGTTATACAAAATGACACCCCAGTGGTTAAGGGTTAATATTAATACTTGAAAATAAATTTGCCTTCTTCCATGCAATTGTAAGATTGCAAAAGTTTGTCTTTGTTTATTTATCATGTTTTTTGGGAAAAAAAATTATCTTGGAAAACTTCAGGTACCTAAACCTGAGAATGTGTATTTTGAAATTGTGTAGAAATGAAAAATTACCTGAAAGTGTGTAGAAATATGTATTTAACTAAATTTAAAAAACGATGGGTTTTATTGGTGACCATCTTTTAGTGACAAAACACATATAATTTGTAAATGAAGGTGTACCCCTAGGTTATACTTTATTAACAGAAAGTTTTATCGGTCAAGTGCCGGTTCAATTTGAAATATTACTAAGAATTTATTCGGCTAATGGGCTCTGTACAAACTGTACGTTTATTCTATTTCTCATGTATTTCTAATACTAAAACTGTTTGGAATGACAACGGCTAAGACGACTAATGAAAAAAATATGTACCAACTCTACAGACCCCCTGGACTTCTTTGGTCAGTATTGCTGATGAAAACTTCCAATGATACTGTTTTTTTTTCCATCAGGTGCATCAGCCACCACGAGAAGCTCAGCGTTTACTGCTGGACCTGCCGGTGCTGCATCTGCCACCAGTGCGCGCTGTGGGGTGGCACGCACTCGGGGCATACTTTCAAGCCACTGGAGGAGGTGTACGAACAGCATGTCACCCAAATACGGGACGAGGGCGCCAAGCTAAGGCGCCGGCTGATGGAACTCATCAGTCTTGTGCAGGATGTTGTAAGTAGAAATTGACGTCTGCAGACGGATGCGATTTTTACTGTCTACTCCTCATGGAGCCTCATGAATGAGTTTTTCTTTTGTCCTATTTAATTCATATTTATCTTACTAACCTTTTTTTAAATTTATTTTGTTTTTCCTGTTAAGCACTTGCATACTGCTTACTAACAACATATGCAGGGACACTGGAGGTCTAGATTCGTTCAAAATAAATAAATTTAGCTTCGTTTAATGAAAAAATTAGAATCTTCCGAGAACCTTGAAGGAGTAACCGTCTGTTACTTATAACAGCCGGGTAAGTAGTAGATAACCTCCAATGTCCAATTTGAAGGAAACATGTCAAAAAGAATTGAAAAATAGGGGCGACATGCTTAGGAAAGCACGGTCTGATGGCTGAGTCTTCTGACATGTTTCCTTCAACTAGGGCAAATGAAATTAAATTGCCTGTAGATACCATTTGAGATGAAGATAGCTTTGTTACCAACACACAGGCACTCTCAGACATCCAAATGCCTGTTAGTTTAATACTTTAGTTGTAATTTTAATGGATACCTTGTATTTGTATTTGTTAGGAGCGCAATGTTGAATCTGTCAGAGCAGCGAAAGACGAAAGAGTGAGGGAAATAAGAAATGCGGTTGAGCTCATGATCGCTCGACTGGATTCCGCTCTTAAGGCAAAGCTCCTCACACTCATGGGACAGAAGAATGGACTCAATCAAGAGACGGAGCAGTTAGAGCACCTGCTCCAGGAAATAGAACACCAACTACATTCTTGTACAAGGTAAGTTCTTATAGTCATCCCATTTCCTTTATGTAGATAAAATATATGGTAATTTAATCTTTTTTAAAGCACAAAATACTGTGCTAAATCTACAGTAAATGTGTAATGAGTAATGATGATTCAATCTTAATTACTTGCTTACTGGTTAGTTATCCAATAAATAATTTAGTGTATACGACATTTGTTAACTTATTAATACTATGGAGGAATTATTATGTACAAACGTGAACTGTTACTTGAGTTGTTCATCCTTTAAATTTTTTCTTTATAATGTTTAGTTTTACTTCTTTAATTAACCTGAGTCTTGGTTCAGTAATATATTCTCTCTTGACTTTTGTACTGCAACCTGATGTGACTGGAGCCTAATTAGTTTTGTTCATGTATTTCAGATCAGAGTTGATATCGAAAAGCGCCGAGCTCTCTAAGTTAATACACCAAGTCCGTAAAAAGCCAATGGCCAGCTTTGTAACCGCTCCTGTTCCTGCCGATTTTCACAGGTATATATTATTTTATTTAAAAATTGTGTTACGACACTCTATCGCAGTGTAATAACACCGAAAAATAAAGTTTTACGATCTCCATGGCAGAGTGGTGAGCTCCTTTGATCTGAACTAGAGATGGGTAAGCTCTGAATTTTGCCGGAGGCCTCCGAGACGTGCTTCCTTTTAAAAGTACTCGAGTTCTAGGAGCAGGTCCCGGGTCCGAGTTCTTAGGTGCGGACTGAGCACTGGGTGTTATTGCGGCGTACCGAGCCGGTACGCACGGGTTCAAAGAACTTAGGAGCCAGGACCTACTCGTAGAACCCGCACAAGAACTCAGAGCCCCGGAGCCGGACAAGACCCGCACGCGGGCTTGCACCCGTCACCCGTCGGACCCGATCGCGAGATGTGCAATGTACATTGTGGTGAAGTTCAACGAAATGCCGGTAACTGGAGATGGTTTACAACTTTTTCTTATCATATAATGTTTATAAACATTCAGAATCAATGGATATTATCGTGTTTTGTTTTGTGAATTTTATTATTCGTGTTACTGTTGTTAATGTTACTGTTATTATTATTCATGTTACTGTAATTATGATATCAACATTATTGTTTGGACAATGGCAAATGAATTTTGAACGTAGAAAAATACGTTTAGGACATTGATTCGAATTTTTCCATGTCAATAAATCACCTTAAAGACACTGTTATATCTCAGAGTCGTAATACATAACAGAAGAAAATAATATTTTTTTATGAGATGATGATGAATGTAATTTTTTTTTAAATTATGATCCTTTTTATTTGACCCAATCCCACCATCTGGGAAACGCTGAAAGAAAATAATAAGCAAGGTGACTTTTAGTGTCATATGTTTTTGTGAGATAAATAACCTTCTCTTGCAATAGACTCTTAAGAAATAAACCACTTGTAATAATAATCATAATACGAAAGATTTTTTAAATATTTATATTGAGGGATCAGTAGGATTTATCGGACCAGTTAGGATTTCATCAGAGCCGAACCCTCTGATATGAAAATATCTGGAGTCGATGAAATATTTTCCCATTATGTTTCTGGTGGATTAACGTATTGTTTTGTATTTATTATACTTCTATAGTGCACTTACATTGCGTGAATTTACTAGATATTCATTTGTGGAAAAGTGTGTGGAAGGGTTTAGTCTTTCATTTGGGAAAGATTCAACCCGGACATAAAATCTGGAGCACCGTAAAGTTTTATAAAAATTTTGCACATTTAGTGAAATATCAATTGACGGATGCCAAACAAATGTCTGTCCTTGCTTTGCCAATCACGTTCACATTCATGCATCATCTCGTAGGAATTCAATTTGGGGGGCAGGTATGGGTACCGCCGACCCGGGAACCATTTATCGAATATCCAACACCCCTACCATAGGTCAACCGAAGTGTTTCGTTACGTTTGGTGACTTCATTACACAGGGTCGCCCGGGTTCATAGGTTGAACTTTTTCTAGGTCTCGGCGGCGAATGCGTTTGCCCACCTACTGCGTGGCGGCCTGGATTGGGAGACTGGTTGAGGGAGATCAAACCTAGATCTCTCCAGCCAGACTCTCCACCCATCGCATTGCACTGCAGTGGGAGGGATGGTTTCAGACGTTTGTCACTCCTGGACGCATTGACGCCAGATTCCTTCCCTGAACTTTCTTTCCTTCCTTTCTTAAAATACCGTCAATACAGCAACCCCAAAAATGTCATAAGCCCCGAGGAATTTTTCCTCCGGGCCTCCTGTGTGGAGCTGATTAAAAAAAACATTATACACCGTTCTATTATTCCGACTATTTTATTTGTAATGACCTGACCAAGTATTTGATTCATTTAATCGTGCTGTCTTCCTCGGGCGTCCCCGACTTCTTCTACCATTCGGGTTCGCGTCGTATATTCTTCTGACTCCGATCAGGGTCATCCGATCCACAAGTCCACATGCCTAAACCATCTAAGCGTCCCCTTCTTTATCTTTTTGAAAACCTCAGCGTAATATAACTATTTTTTAATCAAATAGGTAACCTATAAATCTGCTTTCTAGACTGTATCACTAGGCATGTGAGACCTCTATATTCCTACCCAAATTCCAAAATAACATTAACTTTCAAACAATAAAGTAACAGGTAAAAAATACCAAAAATTCCTTACATCCATTAAACTTTCGATAATAATGAGGGAAGAATAATTTTTTTGTAAGCCCAACAATAAAACTCTAATTATGATGTGCCTAATTCAATCAAATATTAACTTACACTAAAAATGCATATCTCACCCTAATAATTTATTGCTAATATTGAATGATTAGATTGATTAGTGCATGTCAGTGGATATTATTATTTAACTAACTAACACATCTGATATTGACCAAAAAACCAAACTTCCACTCACCGTAAAGTTCGTAAACAAAAATACGTATTTTTTAATATCACTCAAATAATTTATTTTATTTTATTTTTTTTTTTTTTTCTATATATTACAGTTTTTACCTTATATTTAATATTTTTACATAATATATTTTGAAAACATTTTTACATATTAATATTACATTTTATTATGTCGGGTGTGTAAGGTAGGTTTGAGAAGGTGAAACTGTTAGTTGATAATGTTGTATGTTTCGTGAACACCTCACTAGGAAAACCTGTGCTGAGGTGTTTACGTGGTTATGATTCAGTGTGACAAGTATAGGTATTTATGTGTTGTAGTAGAAAGTTAGTTTTTTTTTTCTTTATTTTTTATTTACATTTAATGGTTATTGTACATGGATTATTTGGAAGAAAAAAATATATAAAGTATATATAAATATATATGTATACATGAATAGTTGGTAAATTCTTGAAAGACATGTTTATTTATTTTACTAGATGATATTAGATGATATAAGTGCCAATATTATAAAAAGAGTTATGCACTATCAATTAATTTTGTAGATCTAGTGGTTTAATTTAAATACCAAGTGAATTTTTATGTTTGGTTTGGAGTAAAGAGGTTTTGGAAAAATAGTGTTCCTTTAGTTTTTATCCAGTCTGTGATTTGTTTTTTTAGTTTATTTTTTGGTGAATAATCAGCAAGATGTTTCAGAGAAGGTGGCATGCAGTTATATAGTTTAATGGAATAGTAGTTTAAGGATCTTTGTCCGTGGGTCGTGTGCTTTAGCGGGATGTTGAGTGTTAGGTTTGTTGAAGACCGGCTTGTTATTGAGGAGTGAGAAAGTATGTAGTTTGAATTTGAAGAGGTGAAGAATAGACGATTTAGCGTAGAGTTGTCTGATTGACAAAACGTCGAGCATCTTGTAAATTTTTACAGAGTCTGTGTCATATGGTACTTGAAGAATTAGTTTGATTGTTGCCTTTTGTGCCTTTTCTAATGGATCTAGAGAAATATTACTTGCACTTCCCCAAGATAGAAGACCATACATGATTAAGGATTGGGAAAGAGCAAAGTAAATAGATCGTAGTATTGAGAGTGGGAAGATGTTTTTTATGTTATTTAGGAGATACATGATTTTTTTAAGCTTGGATGTAACTAAGTTAATGTGGTCATTCCAGCGTAGGTTTTCATCAAATATGACGCCTAGATATTTTATTTGTTTGACATTTTCTATGATTTTGCAATTGCATGTTGAGGAGAGTTGGGAGCAGTCATGTAATTTCAGAGCGAAGGTTGGAGGAGGTTGACCTCTTTGAGTTATACTATGTGTAATGAATTTAGTTTTTTTTGTATTTAGAGTAAGTTTGTTTTCATTGAGCCATTGTTTGATGACAGCAAGACTTTTCTCAGCTTTAAGGAATGCCTTGATCCATGAGTCAGCTTGACAAAGTATTACAGTGTCATCAGCGAATGTCACAATATTGCCTTCTGTAATTAGTTCACAGATATCATTAATGTAGATAAGAAACATTATGGGACCTAGAACACTACCCTGGGGCACTCCGTAACTGATCGGAAGGGGTTCACTTTTCACTTTGTTGATAATGACTTGTAGAGTTCTCTCTGACATAAAACTTTTCAGTAAGTTAAGTTCATTTCCAGTTATGCCGAGTTTGATAAGTTTCTTAAAAAGTATATTGTGCGATATTGTATCGAAGGCTTTACATAAGTCTAGGTATATTGAAATTACTTAATTAATTATAATGTATTGCTAGATTGAATTATTAGTGCGTGACAGTGGATATTATCATTTAACTATTTAACTCATCAGTACGGAAAAGAAACCCAATGTAACCCAAAGACAACGTAAAGTTTGTAAACAGAACGGCTAGAAAAGCAAAGGGTGCTGCGACGTGTCACCAGGACTTACTACTCACTAGTACCAGGGGAACTCGCGAGTGGAGCGGAGCGCGAATTTTGGGGACGCCGGCCGGTGGAGGCATTCGGGTTCCTACTACTCACTAGTACCAGGAGAACTAGAGACTCGCGAGTGGAGTGGAGCGCGAATACGGGGACGCCGGCCGGTGGAGGCATTCGGGTTCCTACTACTCACTAGTACCAGAAGAACTCGCAACTCGCGGGTGGAGCGGAGCGCGAACACGGGGAAGCCGCTGGCCGGTGGAGGCATTCGGGTTCCCGGTCGGACTCCGAGTTTTGGATTTGGGACTGAGCCCGAGTTCCGGGACCGAGTTCTATTGAAGTAGTCGATTTGAAAAAGGAGTGGGAGTAGGAACTGCTTCCCGCAAAGGACCCGATCACACAAGCCCATTCCAGCTGAACCGACACATCGCTGTTCTGAACCCATAGGCTTCTATTTAATAAAAATATATAAATAAATACATATATCCTCCGCAAAAAAGCTCTAGGAGTGAAACGTCACTAAATTGCATTTTATAATGTTGTTATTTATTATTATCGCCCTAGTGAGAGACTGCAATTGAGTTCAGGTTGGAAATGCTGCTTGAAACTGCTTCAGCTCTGTTTTATTGTTTACAGTGAAATAGTGCCAGGGTACGATAGTAGCACTTTTGTGATATCTGGCTTCACCCAGCTGCAGCACAAGGCTGATCCCGTCTACTCTGCCCCTCTGCACGTGAATGGCCTATGTTGGAGGCTGAAGGTGTATCCCGATGGGAACGGGGTTGTCCGCGGCAACTACCTCTCTGTCTTCTTGGAACTTAGTGCCGGATTGCCTGAAACATCAAAGTAAGTAACCTACCCATCGTAACGCCGAAGTACTTAGCTATTATGCCCATCTTTTAATTTTAATATTTAATGCTATTTTTGTTGTAATTTCTGCAATTTAAATCATCCATGTATGTAATTTTGTGGGCATAATGCCTGTTTTATGTACTTAACCACTCAGCAACGTAAGCAGATATACACGTTAATATGACAACATCAGTCAAGTACAATAAGCGTGTTTTCACGTCAACGCGTATGTTTCCACAGAAATCGTTATAACTCCGTTATTGTGCTAGTGACATCCCTAAAACAAAAAGTTGAAGCTCCACAATAAATCAAGCTACCCATCACTATTCAAGTTATCCATAGAAATACATAAAAAAACCTTTTCTGTCAGATACATGATAGACCGCCAAATTGCCTACCCACTGTTAGACATTGTTATTTTTTTATTAAATATTCTTGTATGAAATGATAAAAAAGTGAGGTGACTAAATTGTTTATTATATATTTATACGATAGAATACGTATTGTTTTTTTTTTTATATTCCTTGATTTTAGTACCGTTTTCATATAAAAACATCGCGTGAGTCATTTTTACATTTTTTATGTTTGCTTCCTAAATTTTAATATTTATTTGTTATATAACAATTTGAAAGCTTATTTTCTAAACTTTCAAAAACAGTTTTTAATATTCGGCTACGTTCAGAAATGTTTCATTTATAGAGCTTTAATTGTGAAGCGGAAATAACACAAAGTTTTCGTAAATCTGATATGTCGTTTAAGAGGCTAGATTTCGCGACCGACGCGGAGCGTTTAGGTATTTCATTAAATCTCTTCTGTCCCGCTCGAAATAAGCTCACACACACTTACGACATTCAAAACAAGAGAACACACACTAAGTGACAAACTGCCCGCCGGACACCCCCCATCCCCCTTGAACCACTGCCCCTACACCTCACCCGCGCCGCTATGATTTGCAGCTGTGTTGTGGGTCTAGCATTTTTACTGTTTGGATCTCGGAAGTGCGTGAGCCGTGCATGTACCTACCTACCTAAGCAATCCGCATAATTATTTGTTCTTCGTAGTATTTTTGATCTCGCGTGACTTAGTGATTCCTCAATCAATATATTTAGAGGGTATCGGCTCCAATAATCACTTTTTTTGGTTTTTGTTTAGTCTTTATTTTTTTTCCATTATATCTACATTTCAAAAGTTATTTTAAATATTTTCTAAATACAGTAAGATGTAAACATAAGGTACAAGTAATATTGTAATACGTAGTTAGCAATACGTAAATATATAATAGACAAAATTAGGTTATGGGAACCCACTACGGCACTTCCTGAGTGTGGGTAATATAAACAAAAATGCTATATAACATCAATAAGTACAAGAAAAAAAATGTCAATTTTAAAGTAAATGTTTAGAAATTTAGGTATTTGTGAAAAATATGTAGTGAAAAAAATGTTGTCAAATATAGTGAAACATTTTTTTTGTTGATTGTTATAGTTTTAAGAAAGTAAATAAAGTTAGTCTTGAAGGTACCGTAGATTTGTATTAAATAGTGGAACATAAAGGTATACAAAAAAATTATAGGAAAAGTGTTTCAACGTCTGTATCATTCAGCCAAATTTTTTTTTTAATGTAAAGTGATATTTTATCTGTCATTTGAATGTATTTTGGTAGAAGATTAAATTTTCGAAGACCAATAAAAATGGACTTGATTAGTACTTTTGCTAATAGGCCACTTGCACCACATTTAAAAAAAAAATCCGGTTTAGGCAAATATTCTAAGACATTCCGTTTTTTTATCGTTGTTTTGAAACCCGGGCAGATTTTTGAAAATTTCAATCCGAAAAATCCGACCATTTTTTATAAACCGGAAAGACGGGACATATTTTTATGGGCGCGAAAAAACGATAATTACATAGCCGAAAATCATTTTTAAAAAATAACGTTTTCCACGCGAATGGCGCAGGAGAATAACGGGACATGCCAAAAATATTACTTCTCATAAATATTTTTTTTCCTTGATCTATCTTATAATGTTCACCGTCTACATATGACTAAATCCAATATAATATACTCGTACTTGTAAATTATAATAATAATAATATATTATAAAATCATCACCATTACCATTACACTTCTAAAACAGGTACAAGAGGCATAAAAAGCACGGAGTTCCCTTCGTAACATCTGTCAAAACGTCAAACCAAATGATAAGTTCGCAGAGAACAAACAATATCTAGTGAATGTTAAATATCCTATTCAAAAATTCGCCTGAAATCAAAGTGTTACCATATTAAAAAAAAATCAGTGTGGAATTTTACAAAATTAATAGAGCATTATCGGAGACGGAACATTTTCATGTAGTGACTTTACGAGCCAAAATAATGGATTTATTTATTTAAAAAAAAAACTTTACATTTCTAAACTAACAACTAAAATGCTTTTGGCCGTGAAAATCTAAAAACTTATCTTTACATTTCTAATTTATTTACTAACATTTTCGTAATCTTAGTAAAAAAATCTATAGAGACTATTTTTTTCAAGTCTTTATGAAATTCATGCAAGTGGCCAATTCTATTTTCATTTTTTAAGAAACAAATTTTGTTTTTAAATATATATTTCATAGTCTGCAATTTAAAAATTAACGGATATTGAATATTTTAGTCTATTTTCTATTTGAATAATAACTCGGTGGAGAATGTTTTATTTCTATTATACATAACTTTAATTATGCGCTTTTGAGTGGTTTGTAAAGTGCATAGTGAACATGTTTCTTGATTGCAACTTGTATTGTGGATTCTAATTTTAAGGTTATCATGAGGTTTGTTTTTAATGAATTTTATAAAAAGTTAAATAAACTGTTTTGCTGTAGTTAAAAATGAGTTTGTTACAATAAGAAATAATTTTTCCTGGGATTACAAAATTACATAAATCATTTATATTCATCAAAAATAGAATCGGCCCAAGTACTGTACCTTGCGGAACTCCATTTTTTATCTATGCTTCTGTACTATGCATATTCCCATTTTTTTTGTGTTCTGTCTTTAGGATAGTTTGTCAGTATTTTTAGTGTGTCTTTTTTGAAACCAACCAATAGAATTAAGAACTAAGTCGGTGAACTGTCCCAAGTTTGACTCAACAGACCTGCCTGTGAAATCTGCAGTGAAAAAAACAGTGTTTTTGGGTGTTAATAATTGTGTTTTTACATAAATTGAAGAGTTGTCGGTAAGGATTTTTTCCATGAAAACGCACAGCTTTGATATCGGTTTATAATTCTAAATATTGTGTTTATCCCCCTTTTTAAAAACAGACGTTACAAAAGATTTTTTTCCAAGTAGTGTGAAATACGTTTTTTTTGAGAGAATATGTGAATAGCAATGTCACCGGGGTAATAAGTTGTTCAGCACAATTAAAAATAAAAGTTGAATGTAATTTGTCACAACCAGCATTTTTTTGTGTTGTCATTTTGCAGATATTTTAATACTTACTAAAGATGTATTAAATGTTAATCGAATTCAAATTTATTGAACTCATATTATTATTATAGTCATTATTTGTGAGTATGTATTTAGTTTGAGAAAGGACAAAAATTGATTGAAAATAGTATATAAAGTTTCCACGGAACATGTTATTAGGTATAGCAGAGGAAGATTATTTGGATTTCACGAAAGTCCAAAAATATTTCACATTATTTTTTGTGTTTAACTCGTCATCATTTATATAGTTTGCAAGTAACATTATGTGTTCACAGGAATAAGTTTGATTATGTAATATCATAAAATAGTCATATGAAAAAATATTATATTACGTATTGTTAAAAATGCGTTAGACCGTAATCTCTAAAATACATTATTGGAAAACTAAACAGAACTAATGAATAAAAATATATCAACCCCATCACTATTGTTGTATAAAATAGTCTTAACATCACTATTATCGAAAACGATGACTCCCTCCCCCCGACCATGCACTCCTTGCCGCGACATGTAAAACGTGCGAATGAGACAACTGCAGTAAACTATCTAATTTACCTACAGAAATTGCTCGGAGAAGGGTTCAGGGAGAAAACACTTTTCTACACCGAAACTTTCGCGAAATTGTAATTTGAAAACTGTAATATGTTCTTAAAAGAAGAAGCTATGTCGGTATGTTTTTATAATTTTGTAATTCTTTATAATAATTGAGTTAACAGCACTTTTACCTTGAATAATACTTTCCGGTAAATTATATATGTTTGATAGTGAATGTTTACGTTAATACGAAACGTATCGAAAATGCAAAAACATACCGACATAGCTTCTACTTTCTAGAAGGCAATATAAAAAAAATATATTGATTTTGTGTAATTTTCGATGTAGAAAAGTGTTTTTTCCCGGGCGTCCTTTTTGTATGGGCCGAAAAGCGAAGTCTATCGTCTTAAGACATAAAAAGTGCATATTCGCGATATATCGGAGTGGTTAAATAAATAAAAAATCTTGTGGTTCTTAACATACTTAATTCTCGACTTAATGGAAAAAAATTTAAGACGTCAAATAAAGACAATCCAAAAGCAGAACCAAAATTTTTCATTAAAAAAAAAATTACCGCCAGGGAACATCGGGTGACAACTTTTGCGCCACCTTGTAGTAACTTCACCTGGGGGAAATTATTCTTCTCAGGGAATATAACACTGATTCTTATTTTCATACAGAATAGTCCTTTACTTTTCAGGTATGAATATCGAGTTGAGATGTTGCACCAGGCAACACGAGATGGAAGTAAAAATATTGTGAGAGAATTTGCCTCTGACTTTGAAATGGGAGAGTGCTGGGGATACAACCGATTTTTTCGGCTAGATTTATTGGCTAGCGAAGGTTATCTTTGTGCAGACACCGACACTTTAGTACTAAGGTAAATATGTATATATTATACTAGCTGTTTCCCGGCATGCGTTGCAATGCCATATTCAAATTTAAAAAAAGTTACTCCTTGCATGTCCTTTCCCTTGCGTTCCCCTCCAGCGTTCCACTTCCACCTTCCCCGCCACTGCTCTCCCGCCCGGCCCGTAGCCGAAACTTTTTTCTAATACTAACATTTTTAAACTCGTGATATCTTTTGAATGGTATGTCCGAATTGAATAATTCAAAAAGTTATATAAAGGTATTGAAGCTGTCTTGAATATGAAGTAATTTATTTTGATAAGGATTAATACCAAAATACAAATAAAGAGACTTTTCTAGCGGCGGCATTTCAATTAAATTTTTTAAATAAAAAACACTTATTTTGGCATAACTATAATAGTTAGACATATGCTGTCGCAACACTTTTTGTAAATAATGATGTGTTCTGCAAAGTCGTGGTACATTATTTTATTCTATCATCAATAGTTTTCGCAGCGCACGCGAAGCAAAGAATATTTTAGGTAATTTCTTTACACCTTGGGTTACATTATGGGAGTTTTAGTAAGGAGCCCTAATTTTTTTTTAAATATAATATAGCCTTTGTCACCCGGGGTTAGTGTAGCTTCCCACCAGTGAAAGAATTTTTCAAATCGGTTCAGTGGTTTCGGAGCCTATTCAATGCAAACAAACAAACAAATCTTACCTCTTTATATAGTGTCTTAGATTGTGTATTACAATGTATGTAGATATTTTGAGAAATAAGTCTGGTCTGTTATTTTTATTACAGATTCAAAGTACGTCCTCCTACATTCTTCCAAAAGTGCAGAGATCAGCAATGGTACATCAACCAACTGCTAGCTTTACAAAATCAACGCTTGATGCAAATTAATAATCTCACTGAAGTAATTTAAACTTTATTTTCTAATCAAGTATATATTCCTGGTGTTGTGTATTTTAAAAAATTATTCTTAAATTTTTATAGAGGCTATCTTTTGAAATATCTCGCAACTCCATGGCAGCCACAAGAGTCAAGAGTTCGAAAAGCTCTGTATCGGAACAGAGCAGTAATAAACCTTTGGCTCAAAATCCGTCTAATTCAATTCCTCTCCAGAATGAAGAGAGTCCTCCCACCGATTTAAAGACGGCTATCTCTAAAGAATTATCTTCATCGCAATGGGATAGAAATTCTCAAAATGCAGTTCAGGCTGAAGAGCCGTACATTCCAATAGATGATAAAAGACTGCTTAATAACGACTCTCTGAAGATAAGTCTCAGCACTAATGCTGTGTGCTCGACATATCCCTCCAATTCCTCTGAAACGCCCACCATTAATATTGACCCGGGAGTCAATAATCAACTAATGCTGGATGCAGCAATTGGTGGTTTAAACTTACCATCAACATCCAGGTTAGTATTATTTGTTATTTTTAATTGATAAACTAATGTTTAAGACAAGATTTTTATGCATAGCACAAAGGGTAACAATTTTATTATAAGTTATAATTATTAGCCTGAACCATTCATCTACATTGAAAAAATCTCCCGAGAAAAGATACATGCCGCCAACGGGACTTGAACCCGCGTCCTTCTGATTTCTGGTCAAATGCTCTGACCACTGAGCTACATCGGCTTATCTCCTACCCGCCAAATAATTCAATATATACTAGTGTTTCGTTCAACAATTACTGCTTATTACATTTTTCCACCTGTTATATTAATTGTTGAATGAAACGCAAGTATATATTGAATTATTTGGCGGGCAAGGGATAAGCCGACATAGCTGGTTAGATCATTAGATCGTAGTGGTTAGAACATTTGACCGGAAATCAGAAGGCCATGGGTTCAAGTCCCGTCGGCGGCATGTATCTTTTCTCGGGAGATTTTTTCAATGTAGATGAATGGTTCAGGCTAATAATTATTGTGATGACCGTGGCCGGTTATCCCATGTTAGTCTGGACTCCCTTTGATGGATCCAGATCCCTCTGTTTATGGTGCTCTCAGTAAAGGGTGTATTAGTAATAATAATACGTAGGTAGTCTGTTGATGTTTATTCCGAAATATGTACAATGGTTCTTCTAAGGAAGTCTGATGGTAAAGAGGACGAATGGACAACAATCACACCCTTTTATACGTTTTTCATGCTATCTCACTCATACACGCATGTCTCTTTCATACCGCAAGACATACGTTCACCACATCCCTCCACACTTAAATCAGAAGACAGTTACACAACATGATGACCATAATAATAATTACAATACATACAAATATCCATTATTTACAGTAGGTATTTCATTTTGTCTCATGTTGAGTCGAGAGCTGAGTCCTGTCTTCATTGACTCATCTATGTGTCTGAGGTCGTAATCGGTCCTTCCAATTTCCCGACGTGGAAGCCACCGGATCACTGGAGCTGGAAGTAAGAGGAGAATCACCCATTAGATTATCATTCGACACATAGCCGGAGATATCGTACTCATCTGACGATAATCTCCTAGTCTCAGACGCGGTTAAAGGATTGCTGGGGTTCTTTTCCCATGATACACACAATTTAGACAACTGATCAAAATGCCTTTATTTATTTATTTAGGAGAAAATACAGATACAGATGTCAATTGACAAGAATATACAAAGCAATAACTAGAGAACTCACCTGCATCCAAACTATTTCTCACGAATTAACATTAACAGCAGATAAAAACATGTAGGTACAAATATTTTTACTTATGAATATGGAAAAGACGTATCTACAGGGTGCGGCAAATCAAGCAGTGCAGTTTTGAAAGGCTATTAAAAAAAAACAGCGCCACTTAGAGAAATGGGGTTGATTTAATTTTATTTGGTACATCATGCCGTTTTATGCATCAAGTCCTGAAGATGACATCAGAAAGATGATGGCCCCTAGCAGCTATACATTGATGAAGACGATTCTGAAGTTTTCGACTGCATTTTGGCACATCTCGATGGGCATAATGGCGATATCCTCCCGAATTCGATCCTTGAGTTCTTCCAAGGTGTGAGGCCGATGTGTGAAAACTTTTTCCTTCAGATAGTCCCAAAGGAAGAAGTTGCAAATGCTTAAATCAGGTGAGCACGCGGGCCACCCCTCAGAGAAGCGAGGCGAGAACATCTGTCGCAGTTTCGTCATTGAAACTCGAGCAGTATGGGTCGTAGCACCGGTGTCTGTTGAAACCAGATGTTTCCTCCGTTACTTCTTCCAATTGAGGTTCAAATAAAATTTCTAACATGGAAACATAACGTTGAGCGTTGACAGTCAAAGTTCATCCATTTTCCTCGAAAAAATACGGCCCAATCACCCCAAATTTCGAAATCGCACACAACGCTGTCACTTTTGGGGAGAGAAGATGTCTCTCGTGAAGTTACCTCAGGTTATTTTCAGTCCAGTACCGAAAATTTGGTTTATTCACTACTCCACAGAGATGGAAGTGGGCCTCGTTACTTCTCCATTTTTGGTCATTTTCAAGATACGTGCGGACGGCAAAGCCCCGGTGTTGTCCGGACCAAACGGTGGCAACGACTAAAAACGGCATGACCCTTCTGACACAATGAGACCACTCCCAGGTTTCTACTCCCAACACACGGGATGTACCGGCCTTTCAAAACTGCACTGTTTGATTTGCCGCACCCTGTATAACGTACATAAGAATATTATTTTACTGATAGAGAGATGTAAAAAGTGCGCAATATCCTTATAAAAGTTTACAAATTATTTTTGGAATAATTTTGATGGTAAGACTAAAAATATATAGATAAAAAATAATGTTATACAGAAATTTAAAAAGAAAAGCAGTTAAAATTATAAACCAAGTATTTTCTAATTTATTGTACTTTGTAGCAAAACAGCCTTCAATTTTCTACTAAAAGTACTGCGGGTATCAAAAAATAAGTCGGAATCCTTGAGATTATGATTTTGATTAAACGATTCGCACATTCTTCTGATTGGATCCCTGACACCAGCATTTGTACGCTTCCAGCGAATGTGGAATAAGTCGTTAAGCCTTGTTACTCTGGGTGGTATTTTGAAGTTTATTAGTTTCAGTAGATCAGGACAGTCAATGACGTTGTTGCAGATTTTATAGAGTCATGAGGTCAAGGTATGTTCGCCGGTTGGATAGAGTTATAATTCGAGAGCATATTTATGTACCCCCGTTTAGGTGCGCTCATTCTGTAATTGAGGAATTGCAAAAATTTCTTTTGAATACTTTCAATGTTGTCTTTATAGATACCGTAAAGTGGAGTCCATATGGAGGAGCAGTATTCAAGTTGAGAACGAACCAGCGTGTAGTAAAGAAGTAGATAGGTTTCAGGTTTTCGAAATTCGCGGCTGTTTCTGATGATGAATCCTAGCATGCAGTAAACTTTGTTCACAATATTCTCAATGTGCGCGTCGAAATGGAGTTTGGAATCAAAAAGTACGCCTAGATCTCTTATACAGTAAACGCGCTCGAGTAAATAGTTACCAGTACAATAATTGTGTATGATAGCATTGTGATTTTTAGTAAAGCTTATTTGTTTGCATTTGTTGTAACTTAGGTGAATTTGATTTTTAATGGAAAATGCTTCGAACCTTACCAAGTTGCTTTGGATGAGCAGACAATCGTTTAAATTCCTAACAATTGAAAATATTTTTAATTATTATTTTTAATTGGTAAACTAATTTTTTTTTTTATTTAAAGACAAGATTTTTATGCATAGCACAAAGGGTAACAATTATTATAAGCAATAATTATTAGCCTGAAACACTTATCAACATTGAAAAAAATCTCCCGAGAAAAGATAAATGCCGCCGACGGGACTTGAACCCGCGTCCTTCTGATATCCAACTGCTTCTAATAGTCAACTGCTCTACCACTGAGCTACGTCGGCTTATCTCCCACCTGCCAAATAATTTAATATATACTAGTGTTTCATTCAACAATTACTGCTTATTATATTTTTCTATATAATATTTTTATATCATCAGCGTACAAAAAAAATAAACAATGCATGAAACATTTAGTAACAGTGTTAATAAAAAGTATAAATAACAGCGGACACAGGATTGATCCCTGTGGCACGCCGGAAGTAACTGGTTCCCACGTAAGAAGTATGTCCTCGTAATGATACAGCTTGCTGTCTTTTTGTCAAATATGTGATAAACCAACGTAATAAGTTTCCCCTAATTCCGTTGAACATAATTTTTTTAATAAGAATATGGTGGTCAACTTTATCGAAAGCTTTTTTGAAGTCGAGTATATTGCATCTACCTGATGGCCTCGATCCATGCTATTGAACCAGAAATTTGAGTAATGAAGTAAATTACTCATGGTAGATTTACCTTTTACAAACCCGTGTTGTTGCTCAGTAATGTTAGCGGCAAGCTGGGGATATACATTGTCATGGACAAGTCTTTACAAGAGTTTAGGGATCGCCGAGAGAATGAATATTGGCCTATAGTTTGCCACTTTTTGACGTGAGTCGCCCTTGTGGACCGGTGTAATATAGGCCAACTTCCACCTATTAGGGAAAATCCCGTCACTCAGGCGTTTGTTAAATATTATGGTAAGTGGAACATACAGTGATGACGCAGCAGATCTGAGGAAAAACGCCGGTATTCCATGATGACCCGCACCCTTGTTTATATCTAGCGACTTTAAACTCGATAGCACTTCATGTTCTGTTAATTCA
This sequence comes from Limnephilus lunatus, assembly GCA_917563855.2. Lineage (NCBI taxonomy): Eukaryota > Metazoa > Arthropoda > Insecta > Trichoptera > Limnephilidae > Limnephilus > Limnephilus lunatus. Next base: position 66,126,445 of record OU830598.1, on the reverse strand, counting down.
ATGGTGTGAATGTGCGTAAGTTCAGAGTCCCAAACGGCTTCAAGTTGGTCGATGTTAATTGTGTCATTGACAGAGGAGGGTTCAAATGTTGACTTACAGAATTCAGAGAACATATTACAGATTTCCTGGGCATCGTTAGATTTGCGTCCTTCGAAGGACATAGTAGCAGGGTATCCTTCGGATGATTTTAATAGGGATGTGTATGACGAAAAACTTTTAATATTATTTTGCGATGAACTTTCGATGTTGGCGAAAAATAACTTTTGAGAATCACTAGCCAGCAGAGTAGCACGTAAGAAGGAAAATTCATGATAGTCAGAAAGACCTTTATATGTCTACCATTTGAGCCAAACTTTGTCTTTTTTCCGTGATAACCTAATAAGTTCGGGAGTAAACCATATGGGAAATTTGTCATTTCGTCGTGCCAATACTGGAATAAACTTATCAATTACATTGTTTATTATTAAATAGAATCGATCTACTGCTTCTTCGGCTGATAAATTTGCAGTTTCAGATAACCAATCTATACAATTAATGTAGTTATTAATCTGAGTATAATCAGATTTCCTGAAATTGCGCCTACGCTCTTTTTTGTTAGGGCCTTTAAGGTTAAATCCTTTGGTTTTAAATCCAACTGTTTAAAGTATTTAACATAATCTTTGTCTGTTAAAATCGAAACTGCAGCTCCTGTGTCAAGAAACCCACTTAACTTACTTAATTGCTCAGAGTACACTGCGTTTATCCATAACCTTTTTTTATTTTCCTGCGTGTTCACAAACACAGAAGACTGGCCACGGTCTACATAACTGTAAGTAAACCGTGGCCGGTTATCCCATGATAGTCTGGACTCCCTTTGATGGATCCAGATCCCTCTGATTATGGTGCTCTCAGTACAGGGTATATTAGTAAGAATAATACGTAGGTAGTCTGTTGATGTTTATTCCGAGATATGTACAATGGTTCTTCTAAGGAAGTTTGATGGTAAAGAGGACGAATGGACAACAATCACACCCTTTTATACGTTCCTCATGCTGTCTCACTCATACACGCATGTCTCTTTCATACCACAAGACATACGTTCACCACAATTATTACTTATAATAATTAATATTATTTGTTTTGTGCATTGCAATCTTTATATGTAATTATACATTTTTATTGTAATTTTGGTGCCCTGTGCCCGATTTCTAACCAAAAATCTTTTAGTTTATTTTTAAAGTTCAAAATGTAGATCTATTTTTAATTATAAGTACACACTTTACCAATTATAATGTTTGCCATTTTAGATCGCATCAAGCTCTTTCAGCCTGTTTGGATTTATTGAATTCTAGATCTAGGCCCGTTCCTGTGAGTTTAAATACTCTGTTCAGCCCAACAAACCAAAATCAAATAGGTTTGATGCAAAATGGAAAGCAAGGCAAGCCTTTCAAGGACAGTTCAGTCAGTAAGTAATTCTTGACAAATCACTTTCATGAGTCATGCTTTTATTTTGTGGATATATTTTTATTCAATGAAATAATATAATAATGCAAGTGAAATTTTTTAAGGCTTTTAAATGATAAAATAAATAAAAGATTCGAAGGATGTTTCTGTATCTTTTGTGACAGCGTAACGCGTGTTAAATCGGCCGTGTATGACACATTTTGACAGTTTTCTAAAATGCGGTATTCCATATCGTGTTAACGAGCTTAATACTGCGCTTGTTTTAAAACACCAACTCTTAAAAGTAGTTACCCTAACGTCAGAGATGATGGTGTGTTTCTCCGCGTGTTCCTCTTAAGAGATGTCAGTCCAGGAAAATTTGCAAATCGAATGTCATCGCATACAAACATAAAAATAATACCACAAACCTATATTCATTTATGGATGCCTATTAGACTTATGTATAAGTGGTTTCAATAACTAATTAATAGCAATTCATGTTTTTAAGTAGGTAAGTAATCCATCTAACACACATGACAGGCATAGACAAGCCACCGAAAGCCATAGAAAATCACAGAAATTTGACAGCCGGTACAGCATGACAGACGTCTTTCTTTGACTGATGGATTTTGCGTATTTGTCTTAATGTTTTTGTAACGCTGATTTAATGTAAAAGATACAGAATCACCCTTCTTTGTTAATTTTGAAAGGTTGTGAATTGGATGCGATTTATTATATTAATTGCATATGTTAAAGAATTAATTTTCCTTTTAGATTCAATTGATAAAATAAAGGCGATGCCCGGTCAGAGCAAGGGACCTTTACAGTTGAGATGTTCCCTGTCTTCTCCGGAATTGGCAAACCCCGCAGCCTTTTCTGCCAAGGGCGATGAAAACAATACCCAGACAGAAGGCAACTTAACGGAAGGGCAGCTGGTTGAACAAGAAGTTAGGGTGGAAGCATTCGGGCAACAGTTGGAACGGTTGCTTGACACGCAAAATGCAACCCTCTTACGTCCTTCCCCTTCATATTCTAATGGAGATATTGGGGTTATTATTATTATTTATTATTGAATAACCACCATCTTTAACTGCTATATTAAGTATACTATATTAATATATTAGCGCCCTTGAGGTGATTTTTCACAAAAACGGCACTCTACAAATTGTCCAATTATTATTATTATTATAGTGTTAAGTACTTTATCAAAATATAAGTAGCCGTTGGAAACAATCGTTATATTGTTTCAACGTCCAACGCTGTTGATAATAATTAGCACCAATAGTTGAAATATAATACCTAAATGCGAATATTATTCAACGCATTCAAGGATTCAACTACCTAATAAATAAAAAGGGTTAAGAGTTTGCACTTCGTGAATAACATTACTCGATATTTCAAATGGTCTTTTGGTAATGTACGTACCAACTGCACTTTTTATTTTATTTTCCCATCCAATACGGCCGATACGCAGCGCCAGGGGACAATCAAATTTATCAACGACAAGCAAAAAATAACCTATTGATAATTAACCTTTTAAATGTGTAGCTGTGTACAGCAGGCCGTGAATTTTTAATCAAAATAAATCATTTTTAAATCTTATTTAAAAAAAAGAAAATCATCCCAATAGATGTCTCTGTGTGTATTTCATATTTTAAATTAATAAAAAACGGGACATATGTATGATACAGAGGCTCAAAGAAGAGCGAGAAAACATACTATATTTTAAATTAATAAAAAACGGGACATATGTATGATACAGAGGCTCAAAGAAGAGCCAGAAAACTTGCTATTTTTCTATGGCCGGCCTGTTGGGCACGGCCTAGGATGCGAGAAATCTCGCTCTTGGCACAGAAGCGGTTAATAATATTAAAGACATTGAAGTACGTACGTACGTACATTACCAAAAGACCATTTGAAATATCGAGTAATGTTGTTCACGAAGTGCAAACTCTTAACCCTTTTTATTTGAATGTTTTCAACACCGAAACCAACGTCTTTCAACAGTTTCAACTTTCAACGTTATTTATGATTATTATTACGTGTGTGGGGCATATAGATAATAATAATACACCAATGATCCGGGGAACCACCCATTAAAAGGAATTCCCCAATACGATTTTGATCTATTTTTTGTTTGTTTTTTTTTTACTTAGTATCGTGTCGATCTCCTATACGCTTAGTTTGATGTTTGATTGTACTGGCTTGTCGCGCGTCTATTCTATAGTGGCGTCAACGTCGACGTTATTTTCAACAGTTAAAAATCGCCAACGACAATGACGTTGGCGTTGGATGGAATTATCGTCAACACCCAGTGCTAATAATGTTCTGGACCCATAATCCTAACTTAAAAAAAAAAACATTATCTTCACACAGCAAAAAAAATTATGTCTTCTTTGGGGATGACATAATGTGGAAGGTCTTTTTTGGGAAAGGAAGTAAAGAAAGTTTTCGGAAGGAAAAAGTTATGAGGGGTGGGTAGGAATCTGGGGGTCAATGTGTTCAGGAGTGACAAACATATGAATTAGACATGGGCAGATTCAATCCCAGGAGTGAATCGATTCAGTCTGATTTCTCCGGCCTTTTGAATTGATTCCTTTTATTCGTTCCTTTAATTCAATTAATTCCAAAAAAAAAAAAACCTTGTATATATGTATACATAGATATATTATCTAATACGCGGTTTTAACTTAAGAAAACTAAAGTAGACATGAGTGGGAAGGCTACGAAGCACCGCACAAAGAGAAGGCCGAAAGGCTACGAAAAACCGAACAAAGAGGAGACCGATAATACTATCTCAGTCTCTCGCAGACTACATCCTTTAGATGCATGTGTTTGCCTCTTTTTATTGTCGTTATTTTTCGTTTCATCGAGTTTCAAATCACAACGGTGCTAAAGAAGTTTTCACTACGCAAAGCACTCTTCTTAGGGTGAATTATGTCATTCCGAAAAATTGTAGGTACTAAAAACGAAGCGCGACGGGGTTAATGAAATTTTTTTATGTGTACTTAGATATTATTTTGCAAAAAAAATAAATTTTTTGACAAGAAAAATGTATTTAAATTAGGCTAGTAATTAAATATTAAAATTAAACAGTTTTTGTGGTTCACCCTAAAGTTTCACTAATTTTATTTTATTTATTAAACTTAAATTGTTCTACTTCACGTGATCTAAACTTCCGACTAACTTCAGCCTCACAAAATATCCCAATTAGGGATGCATAGTCTCATTAGCTCCAGACGGGAGCAGTTGGGACTTGCCGTATTCACATAAAAAACATACTATTATCGCGCTTTCATATATCCGATCCGGTCACCTGGAATAAGTTTCACTCAAATATATATTTTTAAATGTACCTACCTCAATGGTGAAGTTAAAACCATGCGCCGAATAAAAACTCATTAAAAGTCTGAGCGACACGCGTCATACAATTTATTACAAAAATAAAGGAATAAATCACTCGATTATCATTTATCACGGTCCGACTCCGACAGCGACTGACATGTGACTGATGTTTTGTTTTGTGTTTACTGCTAGGTAGACAGATACCATAAAAACAATAATACAAATAAACATCGTTGTTTCTAAACGCATTGCATAATTTACGCACGTGTGAGGGAGAAAAAATATAGGATTAACTTTCGCTTTTTGGTCTTTAGCAAAAGTTCAGGGTCCCGTTCAAGTTTCGCCCAAAGATGTCGGCTTGGCTGCGCGGGAACTAACGACGAACCGATTCTCTGCGGGCATCAAGGTATGAATTAGGAACTTCTGACTAATAAGTGTCTTTTGTCTTGCTGTGACTTGAATAACTTGCATTCCGCGGACCTAATAATGACTCGATATCTTCAACAGATTAGATTTGAGCTGTTCGTCCGGATCGACTCGATCCGTGGGACTTGTAATTTGGTACGACGACGTCACAAATGTTTTGATTCCTTGAATAAGTGAAACAGAGATTGGGGTTGAGAATTGAACAGACTTGTAGGACTATGATGAACAGTGGGACTGGCGGGACGACTGTGAAATAGACGCGACACTCGGAATTCAGAATTACTTGACTCTTGGCTGACTCGATCGCTTGTCGGTTCAGTCGGTTGGCGGTTTTGTCGGTTGGACTGGGGACGGGAACTCTCTGGCCTACGGGGATTTTTGTATAGATTTACTACGCGGGATACTATACGTGATAGGCAATTTCGCAGCGCGTGCCGCCTGTAGTAGGTGTACCTATCCGCGCAACAAATATCCAATATTTAAAATATAGAGTACATTATTATTTTCTTACCTCAAAATAACATGAATTATTTAACTGTAAAATAAATTAATAGAAATTGAAAGAAATATGGTGCTGTTAAAAAATCGTAGGATGCAAGGCCAAGGGTAAGAAATAAAGATTTAATTCCTTTTGAAAATGAGATTGAATTTATTCATTTAATTCAATTATTCAATTTTGCCCACGTCTAATATGAATCCATCCCTCCCACTGCGGTGCAAGGCGATAGGTCTAGAGAGTTCGGCTGGAGAGGTCAAAAGGTTTCCCTCAACCAGTCTCTCCCGATACAGCCCGCCACGCAGCAGGTGGACAATGGCATCCTTAGCCAAGACCTGGGCAAACCTCACCCCGTTAACCCGGACACCCCTGCTAAGTCATAAACGTGACGTGATCTGCGGCAGAGGTTTTGGTTATCCAATAAATGGTTCCCAGGGCCATGCTCATACCCATCACCACCATAGGACGAAGAAGAAGCTAAATAACCCTTCGGGATCAATTATTATTTTGAATGGGGTTCATGAAAATACCGTTTGATTCTCCTCGCTTTTGCTTTTGAGAGCATTATTATTTATCAAGCCCTATTTTAATATGTACATAATTGAATGTTTGAGATATTATGAGCCACCCTCACGTGGCGGTGTTTTCCGATGAATAAAGTATGTGGGTTTATTTATTAATTACAGGACTTGATTGGGTTGAAAGAAGAACCAAACATAGCCACCCTGGATGATATTTGCTTTGAAGAAAATGATGTAGATGATGAAACCATGTCAGGTTTGTAAATATTTGGTTGTGTATTATCATTTGTGAGCTTATCTAATGCAAATATCCAAATAATTATAATATAATTTGATATATTATCAAATCCTCTTTGCACTGATAATATTTATTAAGTGACTGATTGAAGATGATTTTGCGAATTTTTTCAACATTTTCTTCGATTCAGGCCGTTGACGAACGACCAGAGCGAGGTTTGTCGCCTGCTGCTTTGAAAGAAGAATTCCAAAATGATCCAAATTTTTTTTCATTTCAACATTTTTTTTTTACATTTAAATAAGCAAAACTTTAGGCCGCGCGCTGTTCACGAGAATCAGCCATTGCAAAAATGACGATCACACAAAACGACTGTCACTAAAAAATTCACACAAACCGGACAGAACCTTCTTTAGCGATGGCGTTTGGCTTACTGACTCGGGAATGGTGGCTCTATACGCCCCTAGCGCCAGAATGCGATACTACAAGAAATCGGCCCACCACAACATCAGTACGGTTTCTTTTGGGTACCCGTAGTATCTCTGCTGTTGATAAATTAACTAATATAGAATCAACAGTCTTTGAACAACAAAAATTATTTCAATTTCCATTAATTGGTACTAGTAGTATGTATCTATAGTTGTCAACAATAATTAGAAAATTTCATTAACAAAATATTGATTCAGTTCCAGCTACGTGTTTAAAGAAATCTACATTGTTTTCATGTGTAGTAAATATGACTAAAAATAATGGTAAATTTTCAAAATCACTGGACACGCTTAACACGTATATTTTTTTAAAAAAATCTTTAGATTCACCTTACTATAAAAGACAACTTTTTGCATTTGGGGCGATGGAAAATACTACATTCAAAATTTCAATTGCGTAAAATAAAAATAATAGTGTTGCGTAAGGTGAATCTAAAGATTTTTTCTATAATATATTCATATTAAGCGTGTCCAGTGATTTTGAAAAATTACCAAAATAACAATAGAAATATAGTATCCAGTGTTATTCCTCTAACAATTATTGTGTTTGCATGTGTAGATATTTCCTCTGTGTCAACAACAAGTCTATCGTCGTATGATTCTATCAACAATGATGTTCACAGTCTTAATAATTATTCCTTCGATGTAAATTTACATTCAGACCTAGTCCTATCCTATTTAAATCTTTTCAAGAAATGCAATGGTACATATTACTTCTTTACATATCCTACAATAATAGTTGTACTCTTAAAAATAATGGATTATACATGAATATTAATCTTTTAGGTGAAAATGATGTTGAATATGCAGAACTATCACAATTACAAAACACTGACGCTACCAGCAACAACAATCCAGTCCCAGGAGCTGGGTTTCCCAAACCACAGGGAAAGAAGGACAACCGGTGGCAGTCGAAGAACCCTACTAGTTCAGCAAGCGCTAACCAAATGGGGCTCTCAAATGAAGTTTTGTTTCTGAGTGTTTTCAATAAGAATGGCTGGATTTGTCCCATGCAGTTGCCACCCAAAGGTATTTAAAGACTTAGCATGATAATAATCCTATTACAGCTTCGCTCACATGTTGTAGCACATAGTGTGTACCTATCTTCAGTGGGGAAGTATGCACTTGAGACACATCCGCATGGCACGAGGCGTGCATTGCGGCATCGCCTCATTTGTCGGCCTCGAGCCATGTGGATGAAGCTTCTTGGTTAAACCGAGAGTTTTCATAAATAATTAATGTGAGTGTGCATTATTCAGGGAACAAGAAAACTTGGCTGCAGCCCATCACAGCCACCAGTGTGCTGGACGCCCTACAGATGGATGCCGGCTCATCGAGCAATACTTTTGATCCAAGTGTTGGCACTCTTGAATCTCAACTATCTCCTCGGTCAGATATATCAAAAAGTACCTCTAATACATCAAATTCATCCAAAGGTACTATTTTTAAACTACATACTGAGTGTTTGATATCTTTGACTACCTGAATATAGACTTCAAAAAATTTCTATCCAGGTAATTAAAAGAGGAATAATAATAATTGAATATGTAATTTGTTTAGCGCCTTTATTGTGAAAAAATAACCTCAAGGTCTCTAATGAAACTATTGAACCAGCATTTTTTTTGTGTCCAACCATAATTTCTACTAGCAATGACCTAAGTGCACTGATACATTTGTACAATTTAAATGCATATTTGTAATTATTATTTTATGTGGAATTTTACCAATTGATATAAAAATATTATTTTATACTTTTAAAAGCATAACTTGTTATGTGAAAGAAATTATTCATAACTAGCTGTTGCAGTTTAGATCAACTTTTTATTTTATCCACTCGTTAATAATTGAAAAACGAGTCGAGCGACCGTGATTTCTGAGCATTCGATTTGGAAATTTCTAACCCACAAAAAAAATTCAAACCTCCGAATTTTAATATAGAGATATATAACTGACTAGCTGACCGGATAAGCACTGCTGTGGCTAACGTAACACAACTCCATCTACTGGATCTATCAAAACATCTGTTAGAAACTTATGGAACTTACAAATAATTACAAAGTATTGTCCTATAACAAACATTTAATTCGCAATAATAAATATTGTGGCCAATAATTGAGAAATTATCCTATGTTTTAAGTTGGGCCAAATTACATACAATAAGCCAATTTTCATCAAAATTGGTTAAATAGTTTCGGAGCTTATCTCGAACAAACATTGTGACACAAGATTTATATATATATAAAGATTATAACACTATATAACCTATGAATCCACATATTTTTAGGTTTTATAAAAAAATATTAAAAAATGGTAAACATTATGAATGTGCAAATTCTGCACTTTAGTTCCTTTGAAATAACTATGCGTGGTATTTATTTTCTATTTATGCATGCCTACTTGATAATCACAGATACACATATACATTAGAAGACTCAATTTTTAATTGTAAACAGCTGTTCTAAAGTTTTGTATGAAAAAATATTATTATTATAAAATAACATGTTGGGTTTCAAAATGTTATAATCAGAATGAAAGATAGAATAATGATGGAGAAAATGAGACTAATATGGTTTTAAACTGTAAGAATTCATATTTCAGGTGTAGAGTGTGGACCTTATGTAGGCGGCTATAAAATATACTTGGTGTGAGCAGGGGTTATTAAATCAAAGATTAATATTCTATTTATTAACATGAACATAGAAGCACAAATAAAATGATCTCATAATTTTGTTGAGGGCTAAACTATAAAAACTGATGGAGCAATAATTAAAGGAGCGGGAGTACCATGTAGTTTTGCTTGTGTGTTGTGAGTTGATGCCAATGTGTGGGCGATTCAAGTTGCCTGCGGGGATATGCGTTCAGTTTCCTCCACTGCTGAAACGGTGGGCCAGAGCAGCTGACAGGACCCCAGCCCCGTGGTTCCTGACGACGTCCAGTCCCAGGGCGTTGGTCAGCCAGCCGACTACTTCGATTGCGGCCAAGGTCATCCGATCTTGCGCCGCTCCTTTGCAAGCTCCTCTAGCTCTGGGTGTAGTCGGTAGGTCTTGTACAATGTCTGCATGTACAGACGGTGGATTTCCAAATCCAAAGTAAAGAGTAGACTCCCATGGTAGTCTGATGCCAATCCAGGATTTTGATTGAAGTAATAAAGGTCTTCAGCCTCCGATGCTGCTGATGGATGCGGATTTTATCAATCACATGTTGAAATAAAGCACGGCAAAGTGATGTGTTAACCAGCCACAAGGACTGTGGCCGGAGTCACCTGTGGCTTGTCAAAGAATGAGGGCTAAAGGCCAATCCTGCCTTAGGACAATCCCCCTCTGCTCAGATGGTCAGCAATATTTTTTAGAATTTGGGTTTGCGGACTGTCAAAATTGAATGCACTAAATTAGGATATCTAATTCATTATCACAAAGAACTGGTATTACATTAGAAATATACATTCACTATCTACAATTATCAATAAGAATAATCTCGATTCTTGTTTTATTTATTCAATAAATCCTTTTTACGCAAACAGCCTGTTTCACATTGTAAAAGACACCAGGGGGAGAATTCACTTTTTGTTTAGAAAGAAATAGGAAAGGCCCCTATGAGTTGAAAACGAATTGAATGAATAGATAATTCAATTAGGAATACAGTGGTATATAAATGTAATAAAAATCGAATAAAACAAACACTTACGCCAATTTAACAAGCACGCATTCGAAAACAAACATTTTTTTTGAACTTCTAAAAATAAATATTGGAATTTAGATGCATATAGAATCGGCCACAGGAAGTTGATTTGAGACGCATATTGATAAAATGGGAATGTTTTATATCAGTTTTCTTCTAATGCAAAATGTAGATTGTGGAAAGGTTTGAAAATTTTTTTTTAAATGTTTTACAAATGGTTGAAAAGGCAAGCGATTGTTTTATAATTTGCCATAATATGCCAAAAATCGCTTATGAGACTAAGTAGTTTACAGCCATGCTTATAAAGTTGTATATAGTTTTGTGGTTTTTTCATTACAGCTTCCGGGAACAACTATCGACCGATAATGCGCAATGGAAAGACGGGATACAAATCTAAGGCCAAGCCGAATGACGATCACAGTTCACAGCGGCCGCTGGGCAGAATGTACCGCAGTACGCGTCCCCTCTCATCACCTGGACTGTCCAGTCGATCCTTCGATACGGATTCTTTCGACTCCCCGACTGCTCATAACCGTGCTGCTAATAATATAAACGATAGCGATCAAGTAAGCAGACATTTCTTTTTGTATGGAAGTAACTTTATCATTGACCAATAACAAACGGAATGAAGGGCGATACGGGAGGCGAGTGCGGTGTGGCAAGCCACCAACGAATGCTAGCAAACTAGTAATTAATCACACCCTTTCTGCGCATGGCAAGACCTTCATTTGGTCTTGCTACAATTGGTACATCTATACTTTATGTATATCATTTTATTATAAGCAGCATAATGCAGCTATAAATAGAGGATTACACCTGCCCTGACAAAGCCAGGCTGTGCTGATATCAGTTTACTTGATGTAAAAAATAAAGTGATGAAATACAATTTTTGACAAAATATGTGTAATTTTAAATTCTTTTTATTTTTACTCCATATACATAATATCAGATCTATAGATAGAGTATTTAATATATAAAATGTTAACTTATTTACCAAGTGCATTTATGAAAACAATAACGAGTCCAGTAACTTGTTATTGGCTCCCCACTGATTCTGTCTTCCAAATTTTACAATTAAACAATCTTTCTATTCAAGTTTGCTGATTTTCACATATCTGGCACGGCCTAACTGTTAATTAGACCCATTTGCTGGATTTTATTTGATTAGATTCTTATCGCCAACAATGAATCTGTTGCAGGGTTCGGCCTTTGAGATGCTCTCCGCTTTCCAAGATAGTCTGCAGCTGGTGGACATAGAGAGCAACCTGCCCTCCTCGCCCCCACCCTACCTCTGGTGCCCCACGCTCTACCACCAGCCCGAGAAAGACGACTCTGCACCCGAGATGGATTGAAGAAGGATCATTTGCTTTTATTTATTTTATATCAAAATCTTTGACAAGTGCCATGGTTTTACGTAAAATTTATTGTGATATCTCTCTGGATTTTCATTTTTGAAAATATTTTGAGAAAGTTTTAAAATTTATTATTTTCGATTTGGTATTTATAAAGTAATCCTTAACTCGGTTCCTGATCTGATTTTAATGGAACCTTTGTAAACATTATCACTTAATGCTACATTCAATTTTGCAATTATTTTTACAATATATATTTGTTTTTTAATACTCAATAATTTTTCTTTGAAACTATTTGATGATAATGGATCTGAGCAAGTTTATTTTTAGTAAAGATTGAATACTCACCGCTTATTTTTTAAATAAATAATTTGTATACTTCGTTTTTTAAATGCACAGTATACATTTATGGAACTCCTTTTCTTAATGATACGTATCTTTATAGCTAACTTGGTGATATTTATTTTTGCTAGTGTGGAATTCCATGCAAGTGATTAAAATTTTTTGTTAAAATATTATTTCACCTTTCGATTTACAAAAATTGTATTTTATTCCTGGAATCTAGTTTGTTAATCAAATCTTTTTAAAATTACAACTATTTTTTTTCCATGTGTAATTTTTTATAGTCTAACCTCGATCTATCATAAATCATAACCTTCAATCTTAATTTTCCTGTGAACTCTGGGCTGACTGCCCAGTATTTGAGCCCCGCGATTCTCTGATTCTTATTGTGTTCTGTATAAGTAGATAATATGAATCCTACCATTCTAAGTATCACACCCCGAAAGGCTGAATCTCAGTATCTGATCCCAAAGCTGAATTCTTGGTATCTGAGCCTCACGGATCTCAGTATCTTGTCCCAGAATTCTTATTTGAGCCTCATGAATCTCAGTATCTGGTCCCAAAGCTGAATTCTTGGTATCTGAGCCTCACGGATCTCAGTATCTGGTACCGGAATTCTTGATATCTGAGTCTCATGAATCTCAGTATCTGGTCCCAAAGCTGGATTCTTGGTATCTGAGCCTCATGGATCTCAGTATCTGGCCCCTAGGCTGAATACTTAGCATCTGAGCCTTATGAATCTCAGTATCTGGTCCCTAAGCTGAATTCTTAGCATCTGAGCCTCATGAATCTCAGTATCTGGTCCCTAAGCTGAATTCTTAGCATCTGAGCCTTATGAATCTCAGTATCTGGTCCCTAAGCTGAATTCTTAGCATCTGAGCCTCATGAATCTCAGTATCTGGTCCCTAAGCTGAATTCTTAGCATCTGAGCCTTATGAATCTCAGTATCTGGTCCCTAAGCTGAATTCTTAGCATCTGAGCCTCATGAATCTCAGTATCTGGTCCCTAAGCTGAATTCTTAGCATCTGAGCCTTATGAATCTCAGTATCTGGTCCCTAAGCTGAATTCTTAGCATCTGAGCCTTATGAATCTCAGTATCTGGTCCCTAAGCTGAATTCTTAGCATCTGAGCCTTATGAATCTCAGTATCTGGTCCCTAAGCTGAATTCTTAGCATCTGAGCCTCATGAATCTCAGTATCTGGTCCCTAAGCTGAATTCTTAGCATCTGAGCCTTATGAATCTCAGTATCTGGTCCCTAAGCTGAATTCTTAGCATCTGAGCCTCATGAATCTCAGTATCTGGTCCCTAAGCTGAATTCTTAGCATCTGAGCCTTATGAATCTCAGTATCTGGTCCCTAAGCTGAATTCTTAGCATCTGAGCCTTATGAATCTCAGTATCTGGTCCCTAAGCTGAATTCTTAGCATCTGAGCCTCATGAATCTCGGTATCTGGTCCCAAAGTTGTATATTCAAAACCTGAACCCCATCTAATTCAGATTACCCTGTATTAAATTCAATGTGCATGATACCACTTCTATGATTCTCAGTATCTTGTCCCAAACGGTTCAGGTTCCACGAATCTCAAAATCTGGTTCCTTTTACCACAATTTGTGACAATAGAACTGAACTGCTCAGCGCATTCATCCCGCATCAGCTCATTGTGACAAATAAATTCTGATTCAATAGACTGGGAATATTATGATAGACCAAGGTTTCACTACATAATATAAATAAAATAATAATCCCTCTCTCAAGACCAATGTGTATATGCACATAAATAATCAAGAAGATCTAAAAGGGTAATTTCTTTATGCCTGTCTTCTTGGGATATATTTTTGATTTTTCGAGAGATGTATTGTTCATAGATTTAATTTATTTGTCATCTATTATAGATAATATTTTACAATTTGTGGTTAGTGAATTTGTGGAATATTCTTAATCTGGGTTCACATTAAATATATATTATAAAGAGAGAAAAAAATCTAATTTATTTATTCAATTCAAAATTATTTTTAGTTGTATTTAAGGGTTATGACAATTTTGTTTTAAAAATATTAACTATGCAATATTATTTATTTGAAAAGGTTGTACACAATTTTTTATTTTATTATTATTTATTGTTAATTTCAAAAATTGTACTATTTCAAAACCTACCTACACATTTTTATTTAATTAAAATCAAGAATCTGAATACATATATAATTAACCCTTTTGGACCATAAGTGTACATGAAAGTATGTACTTCAGAATATTTTCGTCTCTATCAAAATTAACAAAAATTGGCAGTTTTCGTTTTCAAATTTGCTGGGCAGTACAAGCTTGGGCAGTACAAGCTTTGTGTGCTATTTTTTTGTTGGTTTTAATTTAATTTTTCAGATGGTAGCCATTTTTTCATTTTGAAAGATTTCCATCCCTTAAAATAGTTTTTTAAGTGTTGAAAGTACGTTTTTATGATTTAAAAAAAAAAAATTTTAATAAATAAATGTTGTATTTTTGTCTACAGTGTAAGAGACTTGTAATTTTCTTTCAAATTAATTTAACAAAAACTCCTTAAGTATTGAAAAAAAAAACTAAACAAAATATTTTTTAAAAATTCTGTATGGTTCAAAAATTGTCTACCACTACTGTCAGTTTTATGCTATGTAATGGCACACAAGCACTATTTTACTCTCATAATATATGTGGGCTTGGCCTATTTCACCATATCGCTTGGCATGCTACCATAATGAAAGGCGAGTGATATGCTATGAGATACTCATATACTATGAGAGTACATCGCTGGTGGGCAACTAGCAAATTCAGGTCTAAAAGGGTTAATTAAAATATTTTATTGTTGTTTAGAGTTTTCATAACAATATAATTATAAAATATTATCTTACATCTAAAACAAGAGGTTTATGGTTTTACTATGCTTAGCTTTCATACTATTTGTGAAATGCACGGAACGGTAACATATTTTTGATGAGCTTAAGAAAATACCTGCAATTTTTAATTTTGCTGTAAATAACGCTTTTTTACTTGTCATGATATCCGGCATTTATTTTTATTTCTGTTTACAGTCAAAGTGATCTAAGTAGCAGCTATATACCCAGGAGATTATTAGAGAATATCCAAATGTATGTGAGGAAGACATGTTTGAAATTGCAGCTGAATCATTGTTGACTTTCACGATTCAAAATTACTGGCGAAGGTGCTGATTCATTATTTTTTTTTAAATTAAAAGAAACGGAAAGTACTTAGTAATACTATAAAATTGAATATTTAATTTTATAAATTTAAATGAGGTACAAAAAATGGATATCACTTTTATCATAATAAATTATAAGATAGATAGAAATTATTTATAATAAATATAATATAATCTTCAGTATCTGTACCTTCCTTTTTTAATATCAGCACATATTATGTAATTTCTATGCATTTCTTGAGTATTATTTTATGGTTTTAGTGACAAAAGCCTTTAGATAAAGTTATTATTTAAACATGTTGAACTGATTTTTGATATTTTTTTTGTGTGTGTTCGAGCAAAACATTGAAGGCCATTAGTTTATTTTTCCTCTATGCAAAAATCTAGTCTTAACGCCCAATTTATATGGGACACTAATTACGTACAATCTGTCCTATGGAAATTCTTGTCTATGATATTACTGATCGTAATATAATTTTGTTCTCCATAATATATGTCAGGGTGAAACATAAAAAATTCAAAATGTACAATTTCACATTATTTTCGAAAGAAACATTTTTTGTGAATTATGCTTTAATAAAATATTAAGATTAATTAATTGTTTTCGCCCCTGCATGCATATGCATATGTATAAATAGTTTTGGACATAATTACAATATTGGATTAAATCACTAATAAAATACTGTATTTGTAAGCCTTTCTTGAAAGATTTGAGTTTGTTTATGAATAAAACTATTTATTCATATTGCATACATACGGACACAAACAATTAATTCATCTTGATCACTCATGCGACCGTTTACATCTGTAAATTTATTTGCGGTAAGATGGCTTCCTGTCAACAACGGCCTGCTACTGTCAAATTTATGCGATTTTGTCAATAAAGACGAAAAGGCCCAAATAAAGTGTTGAAATAGATTTTGGCTTTAATTAGGTAAACAATTCTCCACGCGCTTTTGTGCCGTCAATGGCGGCAATTAATTTTGTTTTATCCGAATGACAGCTACCTGACATCTGCTGATAGCAACCGACTTCGAATTCAAAATTTCAAAAACAGAAACATGAAGATTTGAAAGGATTGGACCGATAATTGGATAGAAGGATGCTTGTTTTCCAGAAAACTTAAATAAGTGAAAATAAATACTAGTTTTGTAGGAAAAAAATCCTATGAAAACAATTGTCTTTTAATTTTTGACATTTCACAACGGCGGCAAGGGCGCATTTCGGTACTATTTCTGTCAAAAAACTTCCGAAAGAATAAGTTCTGTAACTTGCTATAAATTACGTTAAGTGACTTTTGGTGTCGTTTACATTGGTAATTTGGCCATAAATCACTTACAAGAGTGATTTACAGGAAAAAACTTACGAGTCTAACCCAGCCCTAACACCGTTTTGATCATATTTCTAACCATTATAGGGGGACACAACGATTTCTATGAGACCTATATGAACTGTTTTGAAAACCGAACAAATTAGCCTGAGGGGTTATTATTTTAAAGCGTAACTTAAAAAGTGTTTTTTCCTGAAATCATTAAACTATCACCATCTGCGAAAGAGTAGATTTTGAATTCTTTTAAGTACACTTTAAATATATTTTGTTGGAAATCAGTAAGATTCACATAGTTTTCCTGAGAAGATTATAATTTATGCAGTGTATATAATATGAGGGGCCTATTAAAATTCCATCAAGCTGTAGGAAAATATTTTTTTTTAGGTATGTAATAAGGTTCCTTATTTAACAATCTTAATCCTTATATCTTTTGAATTGATGCCCTTCAACGTGAGTTCACTAGTTTGTTTTTATCCAAAATTAAATTAAATATAATTTACTTTCTTGACTGTATTAATATTTTTTGAAATCATTGTTTTAATAAAGTCTTTTACTTATGAATTTGTTTTATTTTTTTAAATATATTTAAGTATTCTTATGGGGAAAACTAACCCTCACCTATTTTATCCACTAAGAATAAATTGTGAAAAAAAAGTAAATGCTCAAACACACTTAGCGGCCAGTCGCATGTCATGAGATATATTAGAGTTGCTTTTGCAACCGCGGCGACCCGCAGAAAAGAAAGGAAGAAGAGATTGTTGGTGGATTATTAGTGGGATCCCAGAAATAGCTATGCTCTCGATCAATTAATTGTAAACATTTTTCTTGTTTCAAGCAATAGTTATGAGTCACCTCATTTGGATAGTGTTTTGACATTTTTTTTTCAAAAATGATTTTTAAATGCCAAAGCATTTATTTTGCTCATTTCTATGCCCAAAATAATTTTCAGAACCATCTGTATGTATGACAAAGTTCTAACATCAAGCATTTTAATAAATAATTATTTATTTTATAAGGTTCTAACACTTCTAACATCACTTACACTCTCTATTTCCTTTGTGACTGTTGATCTTTGTTACGAGGCGCATTATAGTTCGTCACTTTGGTTGGATAGGATTCTAACTTTGCCTTACTGTGTTCTGAGTTTTCAAAGTTTGCAAAGACAAACTTTCGTAATCTATTTAACAATTTTTGATTTTGAGATTCAATCGAAGTATTTTAGTTTTATCATATTTTAATGGAAAATATTCAAATAGGACGTATACTTACCATTTTAGAACACACCTAAACATGCAAATAGAACCATATGTAACCAGCATAATAATTATAAGGTTCTAATTCCATTTCCCTAATTGAGTTGGAAGTTGAGTCCATTTTTTATCAATGTTAATTATCATTTTTTATTCAAGCTTAAATACCAGTATTTATTTTTTAAAAGTTCGTTTTCATAATTAAATTATTTCTCCAAGTTTAAATTTTATTAAGCCCGCCAAAACGAGCGGTAAGAGGCGGGGTGTGTGTGTGACGTCATTTGGACTCTGAAAAACACGTCTCAGAAAAAGGTAAAGTGAGTTAGAACCCTATCTAAATGAGGTAACAATATAGGAAAGCTCTGTAGCCAGCGAACAGCTATTTCGTAAAATTGCTCCCCCGGCGAACACATATGAATGCAAAAGCTGGGGTCTTGCTCTACCGGGTGTTTAGATCAACTAATGAGCACTCTTGAACATTGGGTCAGAAATGCAGCGACACTCCATAGAACGAAATACTTTTACATCAAGTGATTTCGCCGGAGTGGGAGAAGAACGAACATTCACTCATTAGGTACAGTATACCCGGTTTTATAAGAGTTTTACTGTACTAATTAAGAGTATGAAAAAATAGGTGCAAATATAATTTAAAGTGTGATCAATAAAACAAAGCTTTAACAGAATACATATCAACATTTATTTACAAATTTATAATACAGATCATAATATGTAATACAATGATATTTATAGATTAATAAAATAGAGCAAAATGGACAAATGTTATTTATAGATTAATAAAATAGAGCAAAAGCAAAACCATCACCCTAAGTTTTTTATAATAATTTGTGATCATTCTTTTTTTAATTTACGAATACCAATTACCTTGGAATGTACTGATTGTTTTCTAATAAACTATCCATAAGAAAAATATTTGGTGACAACATTTCTCCCAAATAAGATAATTTATCTACAAAAATAATGAAACCGCGGTATCAATGATAACCTCTTCTTCAATTATAACACTTCTTCCGGTGCCTTTTCGTATTGAAGGTTGGCCATCGAGGCTATGAGATTGCAAATAGTGAGATGGGTCTTAGTAAATTCCGGTAGCCAGTACATACGTGATTGTCGTTGGCAAAGCTTTCTTTAGAAAGACACCCTAACTTAGTTGTTACGATTATGTGACTGGAATGCCAAAGGCAACGGGAAATCCTCACTAATAATCATACGGCGGAACTCTCACCTATATGCACTGCATATTTCAGTGTTCATTTACAATCTACCATATCAGATGATTTCTCTGAATTATCTATATCCGTATATTATTATATATTGATAGTGAAAATCAAACATTTTGCTTTGAAACTAAACATGAATTTGAAAAGTAAGATGGTGTGACGCTCTTCTTGGACATTTAAAATACAAACTACAAACAAGGAGATGCGTAAAAAATTGAGAAATGTATACTTACAAGAATTTGTGGCCCACAGTAATGCTACAATCTTAAGGCTACGATGGTATAACTATTGTAGTTAACAAACATTTCTATAGAATCACTACACCAACACTTAATTATTCTGACTTCTTTTTATAAATTAAATTGACCTCTCAATTAGCATAGGAAGTAAAACGATTATTTACTTCAAGAATTTAACCGGAATTATTTTCAAACGCAAATCTGACAGCTTGCACATAATATAATATCACACCATCCAAAATATCAACCTCTTTGTTTCTTAATAATCCATGCCTCTAGTTTTACTATTAATCGTTTTTATAAATAAGTTGACATTTATAATACATATATGGGGATCTTCGTAAAAGTCAATTATCCCAAAATTTGGATTTGAAATTTGTATTTATGTAGAAAATCTGAACTGAAAATAAAAGTCAGACTGCATAGTACAAATGAATTCTTGGCTGACTTTCTTCTTCAAAATCCATAAAATAATATGCATGTGTTGTTTACAGCTTGTACACACAAGCCACACAATTCCATACAGTCGTCACAGATATATTATTTTACCTTTCTGTGATGACCAGGTGGGATTGTTCACGATTGTACACATATAATTTTCATTATGTGTAACGAGCTTTATGCAAAAGAAAATATCTTATGGAAGACAAAATTCCAATCTTTAACATCTCAGCATTTGTAATTACTAGTAAATAAAGCTTAGTTTAGCCAGCCCGCTGCTATTATATTTCACAGTTTATAGTTCGAAGAATATGTGCTTATACATACATACATAGATTGATGAATATGCAATAAAATTATTATCAAATTCAATGCATATTTTTGGGAAATGTTATAACACCATGGAGTTATTGACCATTAAATTTATTTTGAATAATCATTTGCCAAACTCTTCATCATCCTAGTTTTATAACCGCTATTATTATTGCACAATTAGAATACAAAGATTAAATTTTTTCACAATTTGACATGCAAAATTTCTACTAAGAACACTTGAATAAATATTTGTAATACAGTATAGTTTCTGTAATCCGAACCCACTATAAACTGAACCTCCAGCAATCCGGTGATGGGGGCGTAGGAATGCATGCTTGACAACTATTAGCCAATCAGTGAAGAAGTGACTTCCTGTCATTTACCATAGTCATCCGAGTTTTGAAAATGAGCATCACAGAATAAGAACAAACCCATAACTTTGGAGTAGGCAGTTTAAAACAATGCGAAACCACACCAGATTATGTTTTTGCGCTAATTGTTTGATAAATCACATCAGAAACATGCACATGGCGCTCGTCAGAAAAACACTTCAGATTTAAAAAAAAAATAACAAATTAAAACATAGATACCTACTATGCCTTATAAGCACATTATACAGTGCCCTTGAGGTGATTTTTCATGGAAAAGGCACTACATATAAAAATTAGTATTACATATGTATTAATATTAATAAAATTTTCTTATTGATCTACAATATGCATAAAGTTTGTATTATTTCTTAAAGATTCCAGTAATTCGAAAAAGAAGTGGAGAAAAGGCCACTCCCAAATATAGCCGGGTGAAAAAAATACAATTTATTGAGTATGGAAGCGAGACAAAAGACTGCTACGATGATTCAAACGAAACACCACTCTCCCGTATCTCCCAATCTGGAGATGTTGGTACTACTGTAGTAAAAATGTGTTTTTTTTAATTTTTTAAATATTACTGAAGAGGTTAAACCGAATGGGTTCAGTTTTTAAATTTTCAGATTACAGGGACTATATTGTATTGGTTTAACAGTGGTTATTGATTCTCCGGGCAACTTATATATTATTATTACATTATTAGTAGATATCGGATTACATGCATTATCGAAATGGTGAAATATACACTAACAATGCAAAAAATATACACTAACAATGGTAAAATAATTTCTGAAATCGGTACCTCGGAAAAGTTAAGAATATCAACCATTTCTAATTTGAACAGCTCATATTTTAAACGACTATGCATTTGACCAAAAATGGCTCAAATATGCACTAACAACCAAAAATGGCTCAAATATGCACTAACAACCAAAAATGGCTCAAATAAGCACTAACCTCAAGGCTTAAATATGCATTTATTTTTTTTTGAAATAGGCAATTCACCCTAAAAAGAGTGCTTATGATACCAAATATGCATTAAAATGCGTATTACGCAAATGCATGTAATCCGATTTCTAATTATTAGGTAGGTAAACACATCAAGATTTTATAAAAAAAATAATTTAACTTGAATAAATATATTTTCTAAAATAATTTACACATCCATTATTAGGAAATATATTATTCTATCTAAATATTTCAACAGCAAAGGTAACAATCTGGAATTATCATCATTATTCACATTTCCAAAAGAGTTATCAAACACTTTACAATAATAATAATATAATAAATGACTAGAAACATCATTAAATACTAATCAAATGGTTTGGACTATTGATGTTAAGGGAGTCATCCCGTGTGAAGGCGATTTTTAGCACACTTTACAATTTTTTCAGCCCAAAATCGTTGCTCATTGCTAAAGTACACAGCAACTTAGCCACTAATCTTCAAAATTATGGGATTTTGAAGTATGTATGTACTAGTTTCTGAACCAGGGTTATTAAAAAATATTGAAAGGTAAATATTTGGTATCTTGTTGATCATTTTTTTGTGAATTTGGTGTTTTGTTTGTTGTTCAAGATGCCAAAAATTTACCTTTCAATATTTTTTAATAACCATAGTTCAAAAACTAGTTTGTCAACAGATTAAAATGCGGTTTGATTTTTTTATTTCAGATCAAAATGCCCGCAATCGTGGTCACCGCTATTTTGCCGTGTTGCCATGTTGCTATGTTGCCGTGTACTTCAGCAATGAGCAATGATTTCGGGCTGAAAAAATTGTAAAGTGTGCTAAAATATGAATAAAAATTGTATGGTGAAAAGTTCACAGTTGTATGTTTATTTAGTTCACCAAAAAAAAATTACAACAAAGGTGATAAAAAAATTGCCTTCACAAGGGTGACTCCTTAATCATTATTGAAATATATTACTTATTATATACAATTTTGATAAAAACAAAGAAAGATTTACAATAAAAGGTGTAATTTAATGTTCTACCTGTGAAATACATAATTTATTTTAGCTAAATTACATCCTTTATCTTTTTCACCCAAAGTTCATCAGAACATTTTATATTATTATTAATGTTTTCTAGTTAAACCGATAAGGGTTTCTAAAAACTGTTAAAAAGATCTCCTATAAATAGATGGCAGTGAACTTCTATAAGTAGTACTCGTATGGTTCTATTAAGTTCTCACCTCCAATTCAATTACACAGTTAAACAGACATTTGCTTGGCCGGATAATGGCGCTATCTTCAACTAAAGACAAACACTTAAATATTGAGAAATAATATTTTAAATGTTTATATTCATTTCTTAGATTTAAAAATATAAAAATAAATCACATTACATTTAAACTTTAAACAAAAAGGCAAGTCTCACACATTGTGTACTATAAATTTAATAAATTATTTCAGAACAGATAAAAGACCTAAAGTCTGACGTGAGCACAAATATTTGGCGGCACCACTGAATGAGCGAAACGCTCACAAATTTTTAGATGCAAAATTCTGCTAGCCAGTCATGTTCCACTCACAGTTTGTGCTGATGCTGATTTGAACATTTCATACAAGAAAAGAAGCAGTTAACCTTTGGGCTGCGTTCAAAAGTATGGGTGAAACAAATAAATTTATAGAACATTTTTGTAGGGGAATTTTTACAAATGAAATTCGGTTACATGCTTGTACGCAATACAGCGAGGACTTAAACCTTTGAATTATGCATATAAATCACGGGGAAAGGGAGGGGTCCAGTCTATAATAAGCAACCCCAGGCCCGGCTTGCTCTCTCAACAGCCCTGATTACGTCTTACGGCCATTGTTTCCAATCCTATTGATCATATTGAGCCGAAATATTGGATCAACACTCCTCAAATGCGCAACTCTCTGATCAAGCTAGAAGAACCAAACAACTGGATCCTCTAGCTCAGTGGTCTTCAACCTTTTTGAGCCGACGTACCCCTTATCTCTTACCACGAATTTGTTGTTAGCCGTACTCTCTATCTATCTTTTTTACACGTGTAATGAAAGACGTGTTTCATTTGTAATTTTTAAAACTCTCATTATTACATGAATTTAGCAATCAAGTCACACAAATACAATTCAATAATGCAATTTTGTACAGAGTGTAACACGGCTTCAGGCATTTTAACCAGTGATTCTACATGTGTGCCACGTTATTGCGTACCCCCAGTTTAACTCCGCGTACCCCCAGGGCTACACGTACCACAGGTTGAAAACCACTGCTCTAGCTCATTTTTTTTTTTAAATTTTCTTTATTCATTACTTACAAAATAGGGTTACATTATTAGATTATTATTCGACCACCATGCTAGGCTGATGCCCATGTTATGGTGGTCGATTTTACATAATTTAGTGCAATAACAATCAGACGTTCGTGTAATATTTGTGACGAAAATAAATATAAAAACTCTGTCAAGATGCATTAGAAATGTATTAAATGAGTACAAAACTGCATAAATATATTGACATATATTTTGTAATTAATTGATAAATTATAAAAAGTGTCAACAAAGTGAAAATGACAGCGAATGTCGAACATCATCCGGTTTAAGCACTATTTTTCATATTGCAAATTAAGATTATCAATGATAAAAATGTTTTGAAATAGGCGAATCGAGCATTACTAAATAAACCACTTGGCTGATCGGAGCCTCAGATTGATCCATCGAAAAGTTGGGAATAACGGCCGTTAGTATACTACTTATTGATTTTTACCTTTAAAGAAAATCACAAGATAGGTAAAAAATACCTTCACTTTACAAATAGGACATCTTGTCTTTTTTCTGTTCTGATGATATTAGTGCATAGATTCTCAACCTTTTTGTACCCCACAGCCCACTTTCAGAATATTTTTATTTCTAGCGCCCCCTAACTCGTGAATCCGAAACAGCAACTGACCACAACGAAAGGGGCGCATTGGGATACCACGATAGGGTTACATTTGCCACAACGGAGGGGGCGTAATGGGATAAGGAAAATATTTTTGTGGATGGATGGCCCCCAATGGGATGGGATGGGGCAAGATAGGATGGGGTGGGATGGGTTTCTCTGGGTCTCCTATCACCCCCCAATTTTCTATTGGTCGTCTACTGCCCCCCTGAAGGTCTGAAACCCCACCAAATGAGTGTTATCATCCACGTTGAGAACCTATGTATTAGTGTAAGGGGGCATCTAACATTCTCTCTCCGCTGAATCTCTAGTGACGAGAAGCTAACAGCATTCTGTTGTTCTACATATAATTTATGTGGGTGCCTAAATATAATGTGTCTGTCTACCACGATGTACGCTTGTATGCCTTCATAAAAAATATCACAAACAACTTAGAAGATACAGATTTTTTACAAAAAATTGTTTATACCGCCATTTTATTTTTGAGTATACTTTTGGTTGCAACTTCGTATGCCTCAGACTTGTTGCCTTTGAATATGACCAAGTGAATATATTGTACTTAGCAATATCATGGGATAATAATATTTGTTAATTTAATAAATGTTAATATTTTCAAGTTATGCTAATATAGAACTTTTTAACAATGGAAATATATAATATTCGTGAATAGGAAAATATTTTAATAACATATCTATACTATTGCTTATAAAGTTTGATTACACTATTAAAAAAGTATTAAAGTTTGATTACACTATTAATTCAATATTTTCTAAGAAACAACACTAATAGTTCATAGTAAATAATAAGTATTTATGCGTAAGAAAATTCATAATGAATTCTCGTAACACTGAAAAGTAATATAGTAGAAGTAATGCATAATACAAAAGTGTTAAAAAAATAGAAAATCTGCCTTTTTCGACAAGAACAATCCAGTATGAATCAGTTAATGTAATGCATAATATTAATAATTTTAGGTGAAAGTTAATGAAAACACAATGGCCGAAGAGGTACAGGAATAGAATATAATAGGAACAGTCGAGCGATTCTATATCATTTGTGGGATCGTTATCGAGATAACGGACGTGATCTCCTGTCAGATTTGTGTGATTTTTACATATTTACTATCACATATTTTAATTTAAGTATGCCTAATTATTTATTCATTGAATGCACGTTGTACATAGAAAAAGCAAATAAGTCACACAAATCTGACAGGAGATCACGTCTGTTATTTCGATAACGATCCCACAAAAGATATAGAATCGCTCTGCAGATCATAAAGAGTGCACGTTTTAAAGTATTTGTGCACATTGATAGTGGTTCGAATTGATCTGAAATAGTTTGTAACGCACCCGTCCACAGTCCCCTCTTACCCTGCAGTAGTCCTACGATACAGTACACCAATACACAAGCAAGAATCTCTTTAAAATGATTCTACTGTAAACTGAAAAATACCAAAGATAAAGTAATCATTGAATGATCAAATGAATACAAAATTATTGTGATCATTGCTTACTTATTAAGTATAACTTTGTAAACTTCCATCACTTTAGACACAACCGTGCCTTTTTTGGCATACACAATACTTGGATACATAGGATTTCGATTACCGATAATCTTCTCTTTCTCTTTCTCTCTCTCTCTCTCTCTCCCCCCTTTACACCTGACATACATTATTAAGTTATAAATTATGTAGTTGTGTCGGAAAACAGTTTTAAACATAGAATAAAGAAGAACACAAGAAATGCCTAGTGGGCGTGTTTTGTGATCCAAAAGTCTGACCATTCTTTGCTTAAATTTAATATTCAGAACTATGTTTCACCATCGTTGTGAAATTAAAATGGGATGGCGATGTGCAATGTACTAAGTCAGTGGAAACATAGATTTACATTAAAAATCAATATGGAAGGCATTTCTAGTGTTCTTCTTTATTCTATGGTTTTAAACATGCCTTATGGAATACTTATTTGTTGTTTTTAAATAAAAATATGTTTCCAAAATAAATGTGTGTAGCCATTACAATATTTATATTACAATTTAAATGAAGCACAGTTAGAATAAATATTTAATGAACAAAGGATTTGTAAAATATTTACAAATATATTGTGAAGTCAAATTTACATATGAAGTATTTCAAAGAGTGAGTTATTTGTAATACATATATAATAGAGCATAGATATAATTTGTAAGTATGTAAAAGCATTCTGGTTGAAATAATCTAAACAGAGCTGACTTGCATAGTAGCTAGTCGTGCAGCCGCCGTATCCAAGTCTAAGGAATCGGACGTCATCTGTGAATGGCTGTCTGAACTATCCCCGCTATTCTGCAATGAATTGGAAACTAGCGAAACTTTTTCTTCATTTATTATATTACAAGCATTATCCATGTCGTTTACAATCTTTTTCTGCAGCAAAGGACTGGGGTAATCTCCATTCTCTCCATTGGTAGCAGCCGTGCCGAGGAGTGAACTCTTGCTATGGGTCTTGATAATGTCTTTGGGAGGTTGAGATTTTTTATTATTCTCCGGAGTAGAGTTATTCTTAATTGAAGCAATTTTCTCTTTCATTTCCTTTTCTTTGGTTTTCTTTCCGAGGCCAGGGAACGATGGTAGTTTGGACTTGGAGTTTCTAAATGACGTGTTCCTCTGGTTTGTGGTGGCTTCTGTTTCATTTTCTTCAGTTATCGAGTTCAAGCCATCACCCGCCTCCGCGGGATTTGTTCCCCCCACTTGTATCGGAATGTCATCTGAAAATTTCAGGAAGTTTTGGTTCAAAGAATGTTCACAAAACAGAAAATTAGTGTTGAACTTTGTTAAACTACTATCATTTATTCAAATGATAGTAGTTTAAAATGGTAGCATAGTTAAAAAATACATTGTTTCTATATGATTTTATGTTTTACGTGAATAAATAATGAAAGTGTGAAATTCATTAACAGACATAAATGCTACTCACAATAACTAAGTCTTAGGCAAGGGTTACACTAGTAATTAAAATTTACGGTTTACATAAGATTTTGACAGATCACTCACAGGAGCGTTTACATATGCATCCGACTTGTGGTAATTAATGATCACGGAAGTTGTTCGGAAGTTCAACCTGTATAAATGCTTATGCAACCATTTACATCTGTAAATTTATTTGCGGTAAGATGGCTTCCTGTCAACAACGACCTGCTACTATCAAATTTACGCGATTTTGTCAATAAAGACGAAAAGGCCCATATAAAATGTTGAAATAGATTTTGGCTTTAATTAAACAATTCTCCATGCGCTTTAGTGCCGTCAAAGGTGGCAATTAATTTCGTTTTATCTGAATGACAGCTACCTGACATCTGCTGACAGCAACCGACTTCGAATTTAAAATTTCAAATACGTAAATGTTAAAAACAGAAACATCAAGATTGGAAAGGATTGGACCGATAATTGAATGGAAGGATGCTCGTTTTCCAGAAAACTCAAATAAGTGGAAATAAATACTAGTTTTGAAGGAACAAAATCCTATAAAAACAATAAAATTGTCTTTTAATTTTTGACATTTCGCAACGGCGCATTTCGAAACTATTTCTAGTGGTAAGTCTCTTAGCTTATCAAACTGATTTTATAAGCTGTAAGAAGGTTGGAAATTCGCGCGGGCACAATTAGATCTGTCAAAAAACTTCCGAAAGAATTAGTTCTGTAATTTGCTATAAATTACGTTAAGTGACTTTTGGTGTCGTTTACATTGGTAATTTGGCCATAAATCGCTTACAAGAGCGATTTACAGGAAAAAACTTATGAGTCTAACCCAGCCCTTAAATTTGTAATTTTTAACAGTAAAAACACATATATTGCAATTTATTATAGAACAGGTTTAAATAAGTTTTATTACATACACAAAAGAAAAATGTTAATATGTATAAAATAAGTATTATGTAGAAACAGATCAACATAATATTAGCAGATCAACATAGTATTATGTAGAAATCAACATAAGAGTTTTTTAACTACGAAATGTATGTTAAAGAATAATAATGTTCTAATCAATCTAATTCGAAAGCCGTGCAGATGAGAAGTAAATTTAAAAACAAAATGAATTTCAACTAAAAGCATGACTTATTGAAATTAAGATTCTAAATACCTGACTGGACAAGAAAAGCCATGCAGAAAATTTATAGGAAAAAAAAACAATTGGAATTTCAGTCATCTTTTATAACCTGCAAGTGGAGATGATTTTTTTACTTTAAAAGGGAAACAAATAAACAAGGTGCAAATAATCAAAGAGGTATAAAATAAAACTGAAAAATAATAACATTCACATAATTGTGCAATCAAATTATTCAAACAATATAATGTCTCCGGTTTGCCAAAATTTTCTAAAATAAATTAAAACACAATTATTATTCTTACACATTGGTAACGTGTTTTTTTGTAATTGAATCATACCTGGTAACTTTTTAGTCCTGAAAGATGCATTTGTGATCATTGATTTGGAGACAGTCACTGTGGTGGTAGCTGGGGAGAGCGCTACACTTATTCCCATTGGACCGTCGCATGGTTGTCCTGGAATAATTAAATAACGTCACATTAATATAACACATAGATATAGATTGCTGGGTAAAGAATTTTGCACACAACGAACTTTGAACAAAAGTAGTTTTTTTGTTGTGGGAAATTAACTAGAATGCGACGATGAGAAAGTATTTTCTGTTAAGTTTGAAATACCTGAGGGATTTGCTTGCAAAGAATTGGTCACCGCTCCCGTCACCAGCAGGACATCTGGGTAACCCTCATACGAAGCTCTGGCTGCAATGTCATTCACGGCCTCAAGAGCCAGCGTGTAGAACTCGTTGAACATGGCAAAGTATGCCCCGTGCGCCAGCTCCAGCAGCAGCTGTGAGGATACGGGTATTCTGGGAGGCAGCCCCAGACCTGGACGATGGTCATGAGTGTTGAAACCTTTCGAACTTAGGTTGTTGAAGCCCTGTGTAACCAATCTGCAAAATTTCAAAGTAAATTTTGACAAGGATTATACATTTGAGGGAGCAGACTCCAGATCGGCAGAGATAGAAGTGAAATAAAAGGCAGTCAGTTGAGTTGTGAGTCGAGTCGTTTATTGTAGGGCTACGTAGCGAGGGTCAGTGACGCGAATACAGGATGTAAACAGAAGTGCCGTAGGTGAAGATGTTGCTGGTGAAAGGTGGCATGTTGTGGCGAAGGTCAGAATTGCTGCGGCGGTGAAGAACACGAATCTTCAGGGCGCCAGCATGTTGCTCGACGCGGTGAGTAGCGGAGAATGACCTGATCTCCCAGGCCGTCGCAGTGAATTGCGGAGTTGAACGGCAATGGTTCGCTGAGTTGGACCATCTGCAGGTAATCCTTGTGAGGCGAAGGGGATGATCTGAGCGGCTGCGAGATGCGGCGGATCTCGATAACCTGAGACTAGGAGCTGCTTCCTGAACAGAAGGTACTGCGGACCTTGCAGTCACAGGAGTAGAGCGGTGGTTGTAGCTGCTAGGTACGGTGGACCTGGAGAGCTGATGTGAATCCTCAAGGAAGCTGCCCTGGGAGCGTGAAGATGCACCGGTCACTCGGATGTATGCTGTTACATGTTGCTAATTAAAAATACTCAACTGTCATGAATGGTTTTTTACAGAGACT
Organism: Limnephilus lunatus; assembly: GCA_917563855.2. Classification (NCBI taxonomy): domain Eukaryota; kingdom Metazoa; phylum Arthropoda; class Insecta; order Trichoptera; family Limnephilidae; genus Limnephilus; species Limnephilus lunatus. The sequence goes on along the minus strand of OU830598.1, from coordinate 66,096,224 downwards.
CGCTTGTTGGTTAGAGACACAGTTTTCCCTGACAACCAACTGAAAATGCTTGATATTTTTCGAATTGATTTTCAAATTATAAGGTGTCACTAACCGCGGTAAGTACTACGTAAGTTCTAGTGAAAGTGGTCGCTACACATCATATTGACTTTAATTCGACTCCTCATCTCATTCCAGTGCAGAGATAATCTTCTATTGATCTTCATCGGGCGTCCTCGACCTTTTCAACCATTCAAACCACTCTCTAAATACTCTTGGTACTAATAAGAAATTCCAGTAGTTTTTGAGTTTATTTGGCACACACATCCAAATATTGCCTTTTATTTATACAGATTAAACAAAATATATATATAATATACAATATTGGTGGATAGATAGATAGATTAATTCATGAGCCACAAGCGCAGATAAAAGGGCGAGCAGAAATCTGTTGAACCGCGAGCACTTATGTGTTGTACTGTCACACAACTCTATCAAATATTTCTTCCCATGGTAGGAGAGGGGGTCAGTTGAATTACAGAGCTTCCACGAAATGCCATTTCTTTGTACTGAATCTATCAACTTGATATGTCATCTGCCCATTTAGGCAGTTCCGTAATTAAAATGACCCCCTCTCCTGTTTTCGGCGGAGAGAGGGGGTTGCAAAACTTTTCGTATATTGCCTCAGGAGCGGTTACAGCGTAAGATCTGTATTGTCTATGGTTGATCTGCGCATAAACCGCTTAGGTGTGACAGGTCTGATGGGATTGTATAGAGAGCATTATTTGGCATGCGATGATCTTTTATCTGCGCAAGTGGCACCGCTTTAACTAGCCCCTAAATATAAATGTTAACTCCTCAGGCCTCAACCATATTCTGTCAGTAGGTCAGGATATTTCCACTTTGCATAAAAATCCAAATAAATGAAATACATATTTGTGAACGTACCTATCCAAAAACTAAAAACTGTTTTTGAAAGTTGATGAAATATGCTTCCAAATTGTATTATTACAAATAACCATGTAATTTTTTAAATATAAAGATTTTGAATGCAAACTTTAAAAAGTTTTAAAAATGGCTCACCTTACGTTTTTTCTAACTTTAAAAATTACTGGCAATGAAAAACAATAAAAACACATACACATTTAAATTTTATTAGGAAAATATATTATAAACGTTATCATCACCTCACTTTTTTGAGGTTGTTATGTTAAAATAATTAATAAAAAATTCACAAAGTTTCATAACTTTTTTTAAATTGCGGTCGGAAACTTTGGTTTCATAAAGGCGTACATTTTAATTATTTTTCTCACTATGATAGTGATAGTAAGGGAGACACAACGATTTCTATGAGACCTGTATGAGTTGTTACGAAAAGCGAACAAATTAGCCTGACGGGTTGGAAGATGTCTTTTGTGGTATTGAGTCGTGTTGCGCTTTCTTCTCCTTCTTAAGCCAACACATTGGACACATTTTCAGCATCCATCATCAGGGCAGACGTTAACGTTAACAAGAAATAGATTGTGGAAAAAATCTTGGTTATCCATGATTTTAAAATGCAATTAATAAAAAAATAAAGTAAACCTATATATTTAGTGAAAATGTTTGCCTAAAATAACTAACCTGGAAGCAATAATACAATGTTGTCTCAAGGCCGATTTGGGCAGCAGGCTGAGATGGCGATTGAAGACAAAGAGCAGAGCAGTCATCACTTTGGCTCTGTTTTGGGCGTTCAGGGCCTCCACTTGCGGCAACGGGCCCCAGCTCACCAGCTTCGTGTTGCATTCTTCCCACCGCCGAAGGGAAATCTCCGTGAGGAAGGCAGGTCCCAAAGTTAAGGGCTGAACAAAATAAATTAAAAAAACATAGCTGAAAACTTGATAAAAAAAAGATATTTACGGCAAATTACATTTGTGAGTGGGTCTGTCCATCCGTCCGACTTGTCCGACTAGTGAATTTTTGAAAATTGGAAATTATGGATGCCTTGCGAAAATATCACATTAAAAAAGATTATGTTAAAATCTAGACATGACCAAACCATTCATACTCTCCTAGCAATGCCGGATACACTTCAGCTAGTAAATAAATAAATAAATGTTATTATAATAAAATTTTGTTAGGAAAACAATTAAATAACATTAGCGTTGATTATCTTCATAACAGCCAGTCAAGTTACGTCCCTTAAACAAAGAAGTTAATAGTGTGTGAATATAATTTATGGTTTTTTAAGCGGCTGAGGGATATAGTTTAAAGCAGCATTTCCCAACCTTTTTAAGCCTGCGGACCGATGAAAAAAGGAGAATAATTTTGCAGACCGGTAACGCAGGAAATTTTTTTATTATTTATGTAGTATTTTGTTTATTGGTTTTTAATATTATATTATAACAAATATAAGAAATACCAACCAACATGTAAGATAAAATAAATTTGATTACTGTATTAGTCAACGCAATGGATTAGGAAACGCTGGTTTTAAGTTATTCAAATAAACAGAAATTTTTAACTAACCTCGTGATAGATGGAAGCCTGTGCAAGAGACGGTAACCTAAATGAAAATACTTTAGGCTTTCCATTTTCATCCATTACCTCCAAATTGTATAAACCTTTAAAAAAACCATACAAATTAATAATTATGAGCTTTTACATAATATTATTACAGTAATGAAAATAGAAAGAAGAAAAATAAATGTGGTAAGTACATAGGCGCAGTCCTTCTTCCACAGGGATAAGCAATTATCTGACAAATCTCATATCGCAACAACTTGTCACGCACATGTTACTACTGAAATCACGAGCCCCGCGTCGCCGGTGTAGCTAGATGTAATATAGTTGCTGTACCTGTCATTTTTATATCCTGTCACTCTTTGTTGACTGTTTTGTTCCTAGTATTGATCTAGTACACGCATTGTTAAAAAATATCTACACACGGACATAAGTGACGCTAGGTTTAAAGTCTCGATGACGTGGGTGGCGACAACGACTGGCTTCGCCAACGAATTTACAAAATGTGGCAACTTGTGCCAGTGTACGAACCCAGCGCAGATACATAGTGGTAGTCACCAAGATACTTAAATCGTTGGGTATCAGATACTTGTGTATCCGTGTGGAGGAACGGCCAACATAAAAGAAAATGAATGTAACAAAATTTTGAAGCACATTACAAAATAAAACGTACCAATCAACAGGGTTTCAATGCATTTGTGATTGTTTTTCTCGCTATTGACGATGGCATTCAGGTACATGAATATAAATGTGGGAAGAAACTGCAAGGCAAAACGCTGTAAACTACTTTCACGCGATCTATAAAATCCAAACAATTGAGTGCAGATTGGCTCCAGTAACTAGAAAGAAATAAAAACAAATATATTAATTCATACAGAAAATGTAGCACCGAGACATTAACATGATTCATTCAACAATCATGCGCATAAAGATAACCCACACCTCTCCAATAGAAGACACATTTGTTTTAGAGAGAAAACTTCAGCTTGGATACTTTATGAACCAACCAACCATCAGGGGTCCTCTGATGGTTGGTTGGTAGCTAGAAATAACCAGTGCTTAAATCCAAATACAAACTTTGAATATAAAAAAACAACTACGTGAACCATCATCACAGATGTTTTAATCAATAAAGCAAACCTATCCATAAAATAATAATTGTAATGAACGTAGGTCGGACACTTTGGAATAATAGTGAACATAAGTCTCTGATGAATGAACGATGCAAACGTAGGATATAAAATGCAAGTACGCATGCACCACTTCGCAGTGGTAGCGCATTTGCCTGGAAAGCGAAAGGTCCTGGGTTCGAGTCCCAGAGGTGCAAAGCTTTTTATTTTTTCACATTTTTATTCATATAATATGAAAAAAAATATATTCAAACAAAAAAAACATAATATTCATAAATCTAATTAATCATTTTTGCTTTTTACATAAATATATACTTAAAACTAAAAAATTTATTTGGTACGATACTCCTCAAAGCAATCAAGGACGTAAAGGGTCACGGCCACAAGTCTAGAAATAATTTAATTTTGAAGAAATTAAATGGCGGCTGGCTGCTTCGAACATAAATATCAGGAAAAAAACGGAAGAAACACATTTTTGCCTATACTATGAAATGAATGCTTCATTACCTACAGAGCGTTTGACCTTTAAAATTTTATTGAAAGATGTCATTGTTATGCTTGTTTTCCATTTTTTTGGCGGACGTACTCTAGCCTGGAAGTACCTGAGTTGCACACCTGGCTCAGAGCCATGGTTTGTGGGGAATGGGTTAACAAAGGACATACATTTTAATAACATGTATTCCTTTGGTAGTTCAACCGTTAAAAGGATGTTTTGTTACCTCTGGGTGTTTTGTTCTTTCGTCTAAAACAGTGTATATAGCTTCTACAACATCTTGGCTTTGGTCATGTTCTGCTGCAAAACTGTGGAGCTCTGCTGGGTCTAGTGCTGCCCAGTCCGCCAACCATTCCAGAACTACTTGCTCACCCATTGAACAGCGATATGAACTAAAAACAAACGCAAGTCATCTTCAATTAAAAAGTAAAAGAATGATCATATTAATGTTTTATTTTTTTATTATTTATTAACCAAGATAATTTAAACACAAAATACATTTTTTTGCAGTTAAAGTACAATATACTTTTTTTTGTGTATACCACCTCGCTAGGCTGAGCCTGTTCCAAGGTGAAGTATTCAAATATATTGTGTACATTACAAGCAAAGCATACTGTGTGTACATTTTATAAATTTATTCTGTATACTAGTAGAGACTGTAATATTTAATTATTAGCAACTCACAATCGAAATTTAAAACAAACTTTTGATTAAAGAGTTGCAAATATTTTCTTCAATGATTAAATATTACAAATTGAGGATTTACTCATTGTTTTGCAAAAAAACATTGCCTGTTGAATCTCAGATCACTACTTATTAAAATTCCAACCATTGCGAAGAGAACTGAGAGAAGTTCCACAGGTAAAATAATAAGGTTAAAGGTTCTTATATTATTATGCAAAATGTTTGAATTGTAGGGTAATTATTTGGTACAACTAATAATTATTGCTATATGTATATACTAACCGTGACATCTAATGATTAATGTCAGTAGATTAAAAACGCTCAAATAATAAGCCTGGCAAAATAAACTGGAACAATTATAAAAACATTATTGAAAGCAAGCACTCAATGATCAGATACAAAATCGATCAAAAATACATTTCAGTGCGAAATAGTGCAAATTATGACATACGCGCTGACACATTTGACATGAACATGAATTAATCTTTACAACCATAAATAAACCAGCAGGGGGGTATAACTCCGACTTATTTTGTGACCAAATCAATGTCTATGGCTCGTGACGTAATAAATATCATTTCTGCCATCTTTAGATTTGATCCACCAATCATACGGACTTCCAAGTCCAAAGAAAAACTGAGTGGTATGCAGTGGGATATCTATGGTTATATTATGTCAAATAGCACATGGCCGAACAATCAAACGCCAACGTAAATATTTTGAAATGCCACCTAAATACTGTTCTAGTGTCGAAGGCTGCAAGGATCTGACATCAATTCGACATAAATTAACGCGAAACGAAAGTTATTACAGGGAATGTGCATGGAGAATTGGCAGAAGTGACTTCGTTGTTCATCCGATTTTGGGAAGTTGTGGATATGTTTGAGGGTCCCATTTCGAATACAAATGCAAACATTCCAACGGTTCGTTGAAAAAATATGCTCTGCTGTCCCTTAATCTTCCGTCGGAAAATCTAATCAGAAAACATCGGACTTTACCCAGTGAAAACCTAAACTTACGTAGGACGTGGTTGCCACCAAAATACAGGTTAGAATCTCTTTTTTGTGCAGTGTTCCTAATGTAGGTACTGTGTAAATTATCATTGTTCGCCTCAGAATTGAATCTATTTTCGTTTTTAGATCGTGTTCTACCAGCAGTGTCCAGCATAAAAGTACCAGAACCAAATGTGTTCCGCCAGCAGAGTGCCTTTTGCTGTCAAAGTGATCCTTGAAGGTATACTACATCGGTATTTATATTTCGTAGGAAATAATATTCTATATTTTGTTTGCGAACTTTGGTTAATGTGATGAATATATTTATTTCAGAATCAAATGTGTTCCCTGAAGCGGAAGGGACGTGGGACAGGAATGGGACGAATAGTGAAGGACACGCAGGGAGAAACAATTTCTTAATTAAATGGCATAGCAACGCATGCCAGGTACCAGCTAGTAATCCAATAATTGCAACTCCTTTCTTCAAAGTCTTATTTTCACAAGATATATTGACATCAAAAGACATCACAACGAACATCTTGTTTTTGGAAATCAGCAAGAATAATAATCCTAAAAATGGTTTGTGATGAATATATTTAAACACCTTTAAAATGTGTTTGTGTGATTTATATTTCGTGTGTGAATGTAAAATATAAATGTAGTATAAATTGATACAAAAATAAAAAAAAGTACTATTGACATTTCAGACGTTTTATTTTTAAAATATATTTTTAGGCTAATAAATTGGGAAGGTTTTTAAATTGTCTATGGTAGTACCTTTTTTTTAACTTTCCTCTATCTTTGTCGATGGTGTGTGACGTCATAAATTTGAAATTGATAATCTTTTTTATTATTTATGGTTAAATAGTGTTGAAACCTGTTCAGTACTAAAAGCCCGAAGATATCGATCTAGGTATTAGTTCATTTATGTAAACCAGTCATTAGATTGATAACTCCGTGCTTTTTGTATAGACAATTTTTCGACGCTATTTTACGCCTTTATTTTTCAGGGAGTACAACCGACGTCACACATACCATCGACAAGGATAGAGGAAACAAAAAAAAAAAAGGATCGACCATAGACAATATAATTTTTCTTTCGGTACCTACCCAATACCACCCAAATCGTTAGCCTAAAATATTATTTTAAAAATAAAACTCGTAATTACATAAAGATAATTTTATTATAAACAGGAAATACAAGACAGAATATATAATTAAAATATGATTATGCGTTTCTACAAAACTACTGAATTTAAAAAATTTCATCTTATAACAGAAAAATGTAAAACTCAGAATTACATGTACTTATTTTAAACAAGAATATAAAATAAGCAGGTTATATTTCTGTAGCAAATTGTCACATGAAAACGTTGTTTTAAAGATAAATTTCTCCTTTGAACGTACCTATACAAGTCATCCAACAATTATTAAGATATTTATACCTTTGATGTAATTATGCTCTTGATATACATTAATGTGCTCTTGGGCAACTTCAAAATTCGTGTTGCATCTTAGTGGTGTACGGATGCGGTCTAAAAAGTAAAAATAGATACATTAGTATAGATACAACCACATCAGGAACACAAAACATTACACAAGACAGTTTCCCACCTGTACTTGGGTTACAATTACCGATCTTCTTTTCACGAGGAAAATCGGGATATTCTGGGATATCGGGAAGATTTTGTGTGGGCAATGCATTTGGTTTTAACCGTCCATTTCTTTTTTTGCATTCGAATGCGAAATGAGATCCACATACACGGGCAAGAGTCCCCATAATCGGGTAATCAATATATTAGAGTCTGCCAATTCTCATCGAACATTCCCGAAACACATTCTCCTTGTTTTCCCTGGATGGAAGCCTATGCTGGGTGAATATGCGTCTACACAGCCTTTCACACAACACTGAGTTTCAGACATTTCACAAAAAATAAACCGAATATTTACGTTGAGTCGGAGTTGAGAGCGTCAATTTTGTTAGGTTAGATTTTACTGGATCTTACCGCCAGCTGTCAACAATAACATGAACAAAGGTCTTGCTAACAAAGCTTTCCATTGGACGAGCGAGGAGAAGCGTACAGGTGACGTCACACAGACATGAATATCGATACGGTTGAATTTTTGAATCGGAGTTATACCCCCCTTTACAACTATTTTACACTTCGTCCCCTTACCAGGGACTAGAATGGATGCTAGCATAAATAAACTAATATGCTAGGTAGGTACTGCTTTCTAATTTATGGCTTTTCTTTAAAAGGTTTTACAAAAGCGTATAAAAAGGTTTTACAAAAACGTATAAAAAGGTTCGTAAAAATTGTATATTGGTACCGACACACATGCTCACAAATGAGCAGAAATGATTTGTGAGCATGCTCATTTGGATAACACTGCCCTGCCATTAACCTGGGATTTTCCCTGTTATTCCGAACATTAGTTTTAATATAATAATTAGTATAATATATAATATTACCAATATGCTATAAATAAATCATTGCAAAGATATTCAGAGTCGCTTGACGCCACTAACATTGCAGAAAATTCATATCTCCCAGTGTATAATGAATTTCTAGCTACGTCACGGCTTTCTAGCCAATCTCTACTCTACCCCCTTGATCAGCAAACCTCGTTAAATACATTTTCTATGAATCTTCAGGTTATACCTGTATAATTAGGTAGTAAGTAGTAAGTACATTACAATCAATTATAAAATAATTTAGGCCTCATTATTTTATTATAAATACCTAACTCTTTTTTTATAAATAAATAACTTGCAAAATAAATGTATTAATTCGCAAATCTCTTGAGAAAAATATCTAATAGCATATTTATAGACCGATAACAATCGCACGGAACGCTCCCTGCGAAAAAGCACACCCCATACGGACACTTTAGGCCACTTTAGGGCGACCGTGCCACGCGCCACTTCAGGCCGCCGCGCAGAAAAGTAAAGACCGAAAGTAAGATAACGGTTTACACACAGTTCACTGTGAGACTTTCTGCGCGGCGCGCGGCCTGAAGTGGCGCATGGCACGTTCGCTGCGAAGTGTCCGTGTGGGGGTGCTATTGGGGTGATAGTTTTAGGGGATCAAAAATGGAAAGGGGCAGCTCCTAATTTTATTAATTAACTAATATTTATTATAAGTTAAATTAAACCATTTTGTGAAAGAAATTATTGGGGGTTTGGTCGGAGTCTTGCCTACACACGATCGTACTTGCAGGGTTGGGGGGAAATTGGAAGTGGTCCTGTTCCGATGACCGACGAATAATAATAATTTGGCTGGTGGTTTTGCTTACTAACGATCCGATTTGCAGAGCAGAGACTGCATGCAGTCCTGTAAGCAATGCTTTAAATTGGCAAGCAATTTTTATAGATTTTGTACGAACCTTGATAACAGATTTCTATAAAGTTGTGTGGTTGCATGGTAGTTGGCGTAGTCAGTGGCGTAGCTAGCATGGGTGGCACCCGGGGCGGATAGGGTGGATAACGTGGTTGATGTCACCCCCCCCCCCCCCCACCCCATTTAAGTTGACAAACACTAATTTCGACTCGAAAAAATTGACCGAGTGTCACCCCCCCGTCGGGTGGCACACGGGGCGGTCCCCCCCCCCACCCCGCTACGCTACTGGGCTTAGTTGCTCTTTTCCCAATCCCACGAGTTGTATCATTATCTATGCCTGTTGCCCTTATCTATAATCTAAAATATCTATGATTGTTCCTTTCAATTGACAATTCTTATCTTTTTGGCAGGGATGTTTCTGATCGGCTAAAATTCTGACAATTTATAAAACAAAACAAACATTTCTTATGTAAAATAAGAATTATTTGTCTTCGTGCGTACAATATACGTTGGCCGCCAGAACAAGGAATCATGTTTACGATGTGTGTTCACATAATTTGAAGTTCCTTTTTAAGGTTAGATTTTATACATGGTTTACATAACATTATTTAGTTTGTAAATACTGAACCCATATGCTGCATATTTCAAGGACTACTTCCAAAATTAATGATATTTTTATATTGGTTTGATCCTTTTTTCTGATACTTAATTGTTGTAGGTTGTAATGCGTCTAACATGATGGCATTAACTTTATCAAGAGGCTGTGTATTATGCGGAAGATCTGCGTTAGTCAGTTTTAGCAGAATCAACAAAAATAACGTAAGCTTGTGTTAATTTACGTGATTACCTCGTTTTTATAAAATAAAGGTAATTTTTGGAGATCGCTGGCAATGGTTAATATGCACTTTATTTTGAAAAAATCTTTTGATTCACCTTAATTACATTAAAAGGCAACTATTTGCATTGGGGGAAGTGGAAAATAATCATCCTAAATTTTTTCTTGCCTTGACGCGAGTAGGCGTTATAAAGGGGCACTTTCTTTTGTATCACAAACCATGTAGAATGAAATATTTTCCACCTCCCCCAATGCAAATAGTTGTCTTTTAATGTAATTAAGGTGAATCAAAAGATTTTTTTAAAAAAAAGTGCGTATTAACCATTGCCAGCGATCTCAAAAATTTACCGATTTTTTTAAAAAAAAGTGCGTATTAACCATTGCCAGCGATCTCAAAAATTTACCAAAATAAATTTTTTAGTCATTCATGATGTAATGTTTCTTATTTTTTCCAGCACTATGGTGTAAAGTTTGAAACGGGACTGGTCCCCTGGAGGACGACTTTGAACAGAAACGTGTTTTTGACAAATAGTTTAAAGGCATCAAGCTATGAGCCTGCCCTGACCAAGCCAACCAAGAAAGACTCTCCGCCAGAAGAGCTATGGCAAAAAACGCCCCTTTTGGAAGCAGGAAAAATGCTACAGTATACTCTCATGCTGTCGAAGATAAGATTAACATGTATGTTAAATTTTCATTTATTTTATCAGTAAATTTAAAGGTTATTTTTCATTAATAAAGCCAAGCTTACACGGGACTGAAATATTAATTATACTCGATATTGATTACTTCATCTATTTTCATTTCCATTACTATTTTCACTTCCGCTTTTTGTATTGGAAAGTCCGGTCAGTGGTTGAGTTGGCATCGCGTCTGGTACCCACCCAAACATCGGCTAACTCCTCGGCTGATTAATTTCTCTACGACACAAGCAACTGGTGGTAGTAGATTTTCAAACATTATCAGGTTATTCGTAGCCTGGAAATATTTGTATTTCTTTAACCGCCCTACCCATACGAACGTACGTGATCCGGCCGCTATATCATCGCCCAAACGCAACAAGCCATATCCCGTACGTTCAAGTTAAAAAATAACTACACCCGGAACCCACAAAACGTCCGTGATACGTTCGTATACATCAAGTTCGTTCCTGCGTTATCGCTTTTAGTATGCCGAAGCTGGCGGATGTGTTCGGGTGTTTTCGTATTCTCCCATACAAGTCACGCCGCTAGTCAGCGATACTCCAAGCACGTGGAAAAAAACGTGATGTTTTTTTACCTACTTTTAGAAAAATAACCCAAAGGCTGGGCGGTTAAATAAAAATGAAATTCCCTATTTCCTCTGCACACTAAACACAAAAAATTTATATTTAAAGTATTAAATTTTTACTTAATATTTAAAATATTGGTTTCTACTTAATTACTACAAGAAACTATTTATTTCAGTATAGTTGATAAAAGATCAACGATAAATAAGGGGGTGTACAGTGTACATCATTAATTACGTGAGCAGTTTTTCTTCCAATCTAGACCCCTCCCCCCCCCCCCCCCCTTGGTGAGTTAAATTTGAGCCACTTCATATATTCTTTTCAAGTAACGTGAGATTTTGATGCACCCCTCCCCCCCCTTTGAAATCACGTAATTAATGTACGCCCCCTAATAACAATAGATTAGCCCACAGATACCTAATTTAAATTTAAAAAAAAAAAACACCACCTAAGTGTGATTTCACAATACAATTCCCCATTGAATTCCGATGCATCGCTTTGAAAGCTTCTGTATAAATCCCTTTACCTACAATATAAAACAGCATAAAATTATTGCTCAATTCCCGTAGTGTAATTTGTGAATTCTATCGGCCAATAGCCAGCCTGAAAAGCATCGCGTCACAAGATTTAGGGATGAACTTAACAACCCCACTCGATGTAAACTTGTTGCATAAGTTTCTAAAAATGTACTTGAATCAAGCGAAGATCGTTCATTTTGTGGCAGAAGTGTTGTCGTAATTTGTTACGTGTCGTAGTTGCTTTGCGAGAAAGAAATAGTTTTATCAATACGCCGCACCTTCTTACAGCTATCTATAAGGTATACATATTTTTTTTATATTCATATAGCTGATTAAATGGTTAATGATATAGTCTCTACCTAAAATATTTCTAACTGCCTTAATTTCGTGTTTGAAAAATGATCTTCACGAAGGGTTAGGAGGAATTTTGCTTCTGAACTTAAAATTTACATTAAAACAGTTGTGTACACCAAAATCTATTACGGTATATGGAAGTGCACACATGAAGCAACGCCACTAGGGAAACTTTTAAAAATTTGTATGGATTTTAAATAGTTGACAACTATCGTCACAACTTTGTTGAACTTAAATTTTCTTAGCACATCATGATAGTATTTAAAGGTACTTCAGGCATTTCCCGAATATAAATATCCCGAATAGATAACACTTTGGGAATTTACAAATATGCGTGGTGAACATATTATTAAATACTACCATCATTGTGTAACATAATAAAGGCCCGGGCTACCGATAATAAAATTGTCAGTACAAAATGATTTGTTGTTACTTATTTTTGGGACGTTACGCCGTGTTGCGCTACTGTCCTTCTTTAGCCAATGTTTCGGACAGCATTACAGTGTCCATCATCAGATATCTGCCGTTTCAGGCATAACACCCCAAAAATAAATAACGATAAGTATAAATATTTGTTCGCTTCACATTATTGTTCATTTTAAAAATTCAAATATTTGCAGCCATCCATAACACTTCTCTAACATTTTTTTATTATTATTAATTCGTGGGGTAATTACATAACTCCAAAACTAGGTAAATCATTTTATTTTTTTGTAAATAAATACATAAAAAAATGGTCAGCAATTATTTCCAAAATATAAGTATTACGTTTCCCAAAACATCAATCTACGATTTAACAATACTTGTCAGTATAAATGTACAACAACCAATTTATCAGATAATCTTATAATTCAATTTCCTAACAAAGCTGATTTCAGAATTACCTAGTTATAGTAATTACCCCACGAATTATAACAAACACGAACAATGCTAAATTATAATGACAGTTGTACTTGAAGTAGAATTCTTCTGCTCCACTTTCTAAACATTGGCAAATCTAAATATATATTATTTTGTATTTTTTGACTTCCAGCGTTGGTAGTTATAACATCGATGGCAGGATATGCCCTGGCACCAGCACCCTTCGACCCTATGACCTTTGCCCTATGCTCGATAGGGACGGGGCTTGTGTCCTGCGCCGCCAACTCCATAAATCAGTTCTTCGAAGTTCCCTTTGATGCCCAAATGTCCAGAACAAAAAATAGAGTATTAGTTCGCGGATTGCTTTTGTAAGTAAAGATGTCTTGTTTTTTATAGGCTTTTTAAAAACATAATGTCTTATTATAAGTAATAATTATTAGCCTGAAACACTCATCTACATTAAAAATTCTCCCGTGAAAAGATGCATGCCGCCGACGGGACTTGAACCAGCGTCCTTCTGATTTCCGGTCAAATGCTCTGTCCACTGAGCTACGTCAGCTTATCTCCTTATCTATCTTCCCGCCAAATAATCCAATATATACTAGTGTTTCATTCAACAATTACTGGTTATTACATTTTTCCACCTGCAAACAACCAACTTTATTTTTATATGAGAAAGGCATTGTAAGTGCTAAATCTCCCACTAGGTGGCGTCAAGACAAATCATGTATCTTTTCTCGGGAGATTTTTTCAATGTAGATTCAATGTGTTTCAGGCTAATAATTATTACTTATAATAATTGTTAACCTTTGTGCTATGCATTAAAATCTTGTCTTAACCATTATTTTATCAATTAAAAATAATAATTTACATGTTTTAATGAGCTACTGAGACTTCTGCTATATTACATAAATTTTTTTTCAACCATGGTTGGAAAGTTTCCAAAGGTCAAACAAAAAATGTTTATCTTTATTTTCACTTTCGATTTTATGAATTATATTTGAACGCTTTTGTTGCCGTCATTGTGATCTATTACAGCCAATTCCGCTTAACCTCTCATCTGTCGCTGGCCCGCCGGCAGGCAAAAAATAAATATTTTCCTTTTTTTTAATGCGATTTTAACCCTTATGTATAAAGAAAATGTATGAAGGACACGGTCAGAATCGCTGGCGCCAATATCAATCAAGGACCTAGGTACGATTTGATTATTGTAGCTACTCTGAATTATTTTTAAATAATTTTCTATGAAATTTGCGGGTGGTTTTTCGAAATACCATCCAACGACATTCGACAGGAAGGAACTCCAGTGAAATGGCTAAAATTATATACATACATACATTCATGTAGGTCAACAAACGCCGTTTCTGAAGTTTTACTACATATAATCTAATCTAATATGTAAAAATAATGAATCTTTATTTAAAAATTAATAAAACACTACCCCTTCAAAATGCCCCGCTTGGTTGGCATCATTGCATCGGCTGTTTCTAGCGGCAAGCCGCGAGTCTTTGCGGGTTTTAAATTTTGATATTGGTTTGAATGTATATACCAAAATGTTATATATTGAAACCAAATTACTAGTTTTGAAACCAGATGAAAGACTTTCAGATTTTAATAATATTATAAACGGACACATGCAATTAAAAATATAAAATACCTGATTTCAAAAATGTTGTAATACGATGAGCTGTAAAATATTGTTCAATTTTGTTGACGGTTCGGTGCACGGGTGAACATTAGAGCGAACCGCTCCTGCTAACTACAAGTACAAGGTACAAATACAATCAAGACTTGGCGCGTAATATTGGAGTTTTACCTACCATTAAAACTCTTATTATGTTGCCTTCCTTATCCAGAATATTCCTTAGTGAGAGATGACATCTCTGTTTCTATCCGATTTCGGTCTCTCTTCTCCTTTTGCCTTCTTGAAATATTCAAATTTCGCGCGATTTTTTGTTCCTTGGTGATCGCAAATCACTGCTACCAACAGTTAGGCGCTCGCTAGCGTCTGACGCGACGCCATCTTCTTCAATTGTAGTCTCACCAGACAGGGGATGAGGAATATTCTGGATAAGGAAGGCAACATAATAAGAGTTTTAATGGTAGGTAAAACTCCAATATTATGTAGTGCCGTTCCTTATCCAGAATATTCCTTAGTGAGAATTGTCTGCTATCGTCTTGTGGCAGTGTTGATGCCAATTGTGATCATCTTCATAAAGAAGCACCGGTTGGAGGTCTGCCCTCACAATGATCGCTTCTCCTTCTGTCTCCAGAAATGGAAGACCTTTGGGGGTCTGCCCCCCTCAGGCGAATGATTGGATTAAACAGGTTTGTCAAGGACGACGAAGTCCCCGGCTCCTGAATATTGGATTGCCTTATTTCTTTTTTATAATATTTTTGGAAGGTATTTTCATTCTGCCAATTTCCCTTTTCCAAAATGACCACCGAAGTGAAGCCACTGCCGACCTAGTGCTCCCCGCAGAGGCCTCAATACCAGCATCTCTAAGTATTGTCTTGACCCATCCACCGATAATTGTTCTAGAAGCTGCTTTGGCTGGACCTGATGTGGATAAAAACAGGTTATCAATATTAGGTGCCTCTTGTCTCCTGTCCTTTGAGAGAACACACAGCTTCTTAAGCCAAAATACAGGATCGGTGGATTGATTTGATGAGGAGTTTAATCTCCATCCCGATTGTTGATACTTTGCAGAATCTGTCTTTGAACCAAATGCAGGCCATAAAATAATATGATCATCCATATCAATGAAATGTTCCGATGTTAATCTCAAAAGTGTCAGATCATCTACCCTTCGCCCTGAGGCTAACAGGAGTATGACTGCACACCTTCTGGAAGCTTCAAATAAGGTTATAGTTTCTGGATTGTTAGTCTGAAGCCAAGAACATATCTGTCTCGGGTCCCATATTGTATCCCGTTGCACTTTAATCGAGCTGTTTACTATTCCCTTCATTACTTGCTTCACCACAAGATGGTTACTTAGTCTATTTTCATTATTTGGATTGCGTAAAGTTGAAATAGCCGATTTATGCAAAGCTATAGTGCTAGGAGCTAAATTCAGCGATATTTTGAGATGCGCTAGAAACTTTGCCAACTGGGCTCCCATTGGATCTTTGAAATTAACATGGTTGGATGAACACCATTCACGCCATCTAATCCACCCTGCTTTATAAGAAGCTTGTGTTGAAGTTCGCCAGCTGGATTTTAAAATCTCTCTTTCTCTATCAGACCATCCTTGCAATGCATCATCCCAGCCCCAATTTTCCACACTTGCAGTTCTAGTTGAAGTATTTGCTGGGGATGGGAGCCTGTGGTGGTATCTATCAGTATCTCTTGTAGATTCTTGATCTCCTGAGGTAGGCACAAGGCTCTCTGTTTCAAGTCTGGTAGCCAAAATACTTTCGTCCATTTGGGAGCTACTAGCAGATAAATTCCTGTGGATTTGTTCAGATGAGCAAGCACTCGGGGAATTAGACAAGGAGGCGGAAACATCCATGCCAAAGGAAAGTGCCAAGGTCTGCTGAAAGCATTGTGAAATAATGCCGCTCTGTCTTTCCTGTCTATGGATACATATTTGTCCACAACATGAGCCGTGTGAGAGGCAAACAGGTCCACAGTGGGTCTGCCCCATTTGTGAAATATCTGTTCTGTTGCAGGAGGTAGAAGGTGCCACTCCGGTAGACGGGTTCCTCGGGACAAATGGTTCGCAAGACCGTTGTACCGCCCTGGTAGGTAGTGAACTTGCAGGGTTATATTGTATTTGTCTACTAGAGACAGAATCTGAAAGGTCAGATGAAGTAGACTCAAGGATCTCGTCCCTCCTTCGTTCCTCAAATAAGCGAGGACTGTTCTGTTGTCTGACTGTATTAGAACGGTAGAACTCCTCAAACATTTGTTCTGGTATTTCAAGGCATTTAGTATGGCAAACATCTCTTTCAAGTTGCTGTGCCAATTCTGCTGTTCCCTGGTCCAATTTCCCGCAATCGGAATATCGTCCACTTGAGCGCCCCAGCCATGATCTGCTGCATCGGTCGAGAGGAAATGAGAGGCAGCGGGGACGTGTAGTGGCATAAAGACCTTTACATTCTGTGCCCACCATGATATGTCTTTCATTACGGGTTCCTTTATGATAATTCTCGTTCGCATGGGAAGTTTCATCATGGAGTGCATTTGTAGTTGCACCCTTCGGCAATGAAGACGACCTCTTGGAGTGACGAATGATGCAAAATTTAGTTTTCCCAGAACTCTCTGGGCCTCCTTCACATTCCACTTCTTCTTTTTCTGAAGCCTTTGAAGGGATTGTTGAAGGTCTTCGCACTTTCTCCTGTTCAGTGACTTCCGACCGCGTTGCGTGTCCCACATTACACCCAGATACTCCACTGTTTGTACCGGCTCGCTGACGCATTTTTTCAAATTGACAGTCGAACCGAGGTCTCTTAGTAGATTCAGAAATAGATTTGTTTGGACCTTCAGAATTTCCCTGTCCTGGTGGGCCAGAAGGAAATCGTCCAAGTATACAATCGTCCTCACATTTTGACGACGTAGGGTCACCGCAACCCAATTGGTCACCTTGGCAAAGGCTTGTGGAGCACTGCTCAAGCCCTGGGGAAGGCATGTCATTTGCAAAAGCTCTCCTTTGTACACAATCCTCAAAAAACGACGATGAGACTCTGCGACTGGGATGTGAAAATATGCGTGAAATATGTCTATTTTTGCCATCCAGTCTTGTGGTTGGAGAAATTCGGGAACTTTCTGATGCGACATTAAAGAAAATTTTCTTACCGACACAAAGTGAATGAGACCTTTCAGGTTGAGAATAGGTCTGTTGCTTCCGTCCCCTTTTCGAACCAGGAACATTTGGGAGAGAAATCCGGAGTTGTTGACTGCCGGTTCCAATATATTCAGTTTTTTGAGAATTTCTATTTCTTTTGTCATTGCTGGGGTTGTATTTGTCACAAATCTTTTCAAAGTTAAGGCAGTTGGGCGTAATAATAGGGGCTTTGTAAAGAAGGGGATTCTGTATCCCCCTATGATTTTTTGAACAACTTTGGGAGCATTTAGAGCTGCCCATTTGTTTTTGAAATTCAGCAATTGCCCCGCTTGAAACTTTAATGGCCCTCGCACCGGTCGCTTGTTACTCTCCTTTCCCCCCTTTTAATACCAGAGGTGGAGGGCTGGGGATACCTTTGGGGGTCTGCCCCCCTCGGGCGAAAGGATTCTCGGGATGGAAAAAATTCTCAGGATGGAATAAAATCTCGGGTCGGAAAGGAATCTCGGGCCCGAAAGTATTGAACGGGCTTAGAAGCCTTTTTAGTATCAGACCCCTCCTTTGGTGGACCGGTAGTGATGACTTGTGAGAAGGGCCTAAAACAATTCTTTACTCCTCCCAATTTCTGCAATTGGGTAGAGAGGGCTTCCTCATTGAAGAGATGAGAGGAAGTCGGAGGGATCTGCATAAGAACTTTCTAGTCTGATTTCTGTTTACAGTAATTGAGAATCCTGTCCCTTCTAAATTCAATTATCTCTGCCCGTTTTCCGCATGTTATTTGCAGCAGGTCATCAGCAGGTTCCTGGAGAGACATCCTGTACTTCAAATCCCCTTTCGACCAATTTCTGCAGAGACTGCTGCAGTTGTTCCCTGTGTTTGAGAGCTGCATGTGTTATTGCCGCGAAAGATCTTTCAATAGCGACCTGTTGAGGAGACCCAGAATCGTAAGGTTGCAACTCACAGTTCACCTCAAGCTCCTTAAAGCCCGGATCGGCAAGGTGTTCCTTAATGACCTTGTTATATCTCACATTGGTCCAATCTTTCTGATTAAATCGTTGAAGACGCTCTAACACTTCAAGTCTGTCTTGAGGAGGAGCAGTCATTAAGGGTTCTTTAAGAGAAATGGTGGGACTCGGCATTTGAAAAACACAAGTATTACGCCCGGATACTGTTGAACACTCTTTCTCCGTCTCTGCGATGGACATATTATCTGAGGCTGCATTCTCTGCGAATCTTGACCTCGGTGCTTGCAGAATAAAATTTTGTAGTCTGCCTACTTGTTCAGTAAATTTCTTAATAGAACGGGCCATTCCTTGCCTTCTGGAGCGTGAAGCCCTGCTTGAAAAACTCATGGAAGTAGAGCTGTCGGAACTTGGAGCGTCGGCGTCGCCTTCGTCTTTTTCGTTTATTGTCACAAACGGATTCATTAGAGGAACAGTCGGAACACAAATTCTTTCGTTTCGTTTTTCGTATTTCGTCACGGTTTACACTCGCGGACGCGGAAATCTCAACCGCTTCGGGAGATACATTATTTTCTGACATTGCGTAATGATTTTCGTAATAATTTTGGAGAAGAAATCTAGTTTCTGGTTTATATCGCAATATTGTAACAAGACGTTAGACCGTTCGCGATAGAAATTAGAAGCCAATTGAAGAAGATGGCGTCGCGTCAGACGCTAGCGAGCGCCTAACTGTTGGTAGCAGTGATTTGCGATCACCAAGGAACAAAAAATCGCGCGAAATTTGAATATTTCAAGAAGGTAAAAGGAGAAGAGAGACCGAAATCGGATAGAAACAGAGATGTCATCTCTCACTAAGGAATATTCTGGATAAGGAACGGCACTACATAATAACTGCATTGTGAAAAAAAATATTTTGCAAGAGAGAAAAAACACGTTTTTTAGTGGGAACACGAAGAGAGACTTCCATTTATTTTTATTTTGGGGCCCACTTCATCTTCATTTTCCTGCTTCAAATTGTTTTTGTTTCACTCTCCTCTAAAATATATATTTTTCACATTATTAATTATGTACTTGTAATTCAATCCTGAAAATTTTGGCATCCCCTCCTCACCCCTACCGTATACCGGATACTTCTTAACTAAAATTCGTTTACTGAGACATGTTTTGCACCGACTTCAGATCAGAATTTATCCCAATTAAAGGGAATGGTGTCTCAAATAACCAAATTAAATTAGTATTAGTTCATTTATTTGGTTTCTGTTCCTTGGCTTTTGTCCCAAATAATCGGCTGTCGATAAACCGGTGTACCAATTAAGCGGAATCGACTGTAATTTGATATCCAATTATTTTTGAAGTTGGTACTATGTAATATTTTTTATACATTTCAGACCTTATCACGCTGTGGGCTTTGCTGCCTTAAGTGCAACCACTGGCCTTAGTCTTCTTTACTTTGGTGTGAATGGATTGACAGCATGTTTAGGAGTGGGAAATCTAGTCCTCTACACGTGCGTTTACACTCCCATGAAACGGATGTCAATCGTTAATACATGGATTGGTTCAATAGGTATGTAATACATTTTTTTATTTATCAAAAAAAAATAGGTGTATGTATGTACACAATATATTAAATTGTTTACCTATTTTTTTATGTACGTCAAACCTATTATTTTTTTATATACAGAATGTATATGTATGTTTCTTGAAGGTAAATTAATACCTCCTTAATTGAGAAGAACTTGTGTTTGGGATATTGATCTGTTGTAAAACATGCTATGCAGTTTTCAAAGCGAAATCAAGTTGACTATTAACACATTTTGGGCTGGAAGGGTAGTTCTACCTTTTACACAGGTCCTACTTATAATATTTTTATGTGAATATTTTATACCAATCTTTTTCTAAGAGTCCTAACTACATGTATAAGTATAATATGTACTTGTAAATATACATGTATAGTATATATCCTTCCTTCGCACAAAATTATTATAATTATCAAGGAAGACTTATTTTCAACCGATTACCGGATGAAATTAGAAAAATTAATGATAAAATCCAATTAATAAACTCTGTTAAAAAAATTTTTAAAGATAATCTCAAAAAAAAAGTTTCCGACTAATCTAATCTCAAGAACATCTTATAACTCAGTTTCCAAGTGATACCCCGTTTTTTAAATAAGGTAAATTTTGTTTTGTTTTTAACAACTAATTACAATAACTCAAGATACTTTATTCTAATAGTAAAATTGTTTATTAGTAGAAAAATACTTTTAATTACATATCACCGAACTTACAACTTATTGTTTTTTACATTCACATAGTAATTTAAGAACTCATAACATAATATAGCATTAAAAAATGTACACTACTCTTCCAGACACAAGCTAATGCTTCTATGGAAGAGTGGTATTAACATTCGAACATGAACATGTATGCTAATTATAACATTATCTAAATGTATACTATAAATTATATGCTAATAAAAAAAAAATAAAAAATAAAAAAATAAAAAAAATTATAGTATATACTTGCTGACCCGGCCACTCGCTGCTGTGGCTAGTGAAACACAACGCCATTTACTGGATGGTTACCCAACCTTTATAACCAAGTGTTATTAACTCACACTGCCATCTGTTAATTTGCATACAAATCAAATCCACACCGCTTGCTTGCCAGCCCGCTCCCTCACCACATACAGACATTCTCCTTTAATTATACATTTCAACCATTTTACACAAAAACCTTGACAAATTATATACCTAAACCTTCCTCATGAATCACTATCTATTGGTGAAAAGCGCATGAAAATCCGTTTAGTAGTTTTTAGTTTATATAAAACAGACAGACGCGGCGGAGGTTTTTAATTTATAATATGTAGAGATATAAAAGAAATAATAATTAAATTGGAGTTCTACAAATCAAACTAAATAAAAGTCTAAAAAAACTAAACACAATAAAAGTATTTTTTTATTTAAACAAAAAACATTGGAATGTCGAAAAAAGTTGTTAATCTTTTTTACTCCTACCATCATATAGAACAGTGATTCCCAAAGCGTTCCAGGTGGACCCCCAGGGGTCCACGGGAGACACAACGGGGGTCTACGTTGGCGTGATAAAAAAATGGGGGTTCACAAGTTGTAAGCGGGGGGTCCACGAAAATTTATCTGGTTTTTATAGTAAAGAACAAAAATGTTGGCTTGACCTTTCCTATCAATGTAGGCAGATAATACATTACTCAAAAAAATTAAGGGAGCAAAAAAAATCTTTTGTTATTAAAACAGTTCACAAAATAAGTAGCAATGCATTGAATACTTGCATTGCTACTTATTTGCACAATCCCGCCTCGGAACAGACTTTGTCTAGTGATGTGCGTAAAATAAGTCTACGTAAATAATGAAAATAAAATAAACGCCCGGGTTGCCGGCACTAAAACTGAAAATTGGGTGATGAAAATGATGAAGAATTTCCACGATTGTTCTTACCTACGTTGTATATTGTACGCTGGTTGTCGAAAGGTGCATGTTTAACGAGATTTTACTCACTTTTTTAATCAGTTTTAGAGTTTCTGGAAAGTAAAGATCCCCGATTTAAAAGAAAACCTAATCAAATTGAAAGCAGGCATCGCGTATTTGACAGATTAGTTCAAAAATTTACTGACATTAACTTGCAGTTACAAGGGGACAGCCTGAATTTAATCAAAACAAAGGGTGTGATTTCTACTTTTCTTGGAAAATTGAAATTTATGAAGCAAAATATTAGTCGTCGCAAATTCTCCCTGTCTGTTTATAAGTCTGAAGATGACCAATACAGGTTGGAACCAGAGGTTAAGATATTTTGTTTTTATTTTTTAAAGTTGGGGCCATTCCTCCGCTGATGGGCTGGGCGGCCTGCAGCGGCTCCCTGGGGGTGGGGGGAGGACTTCTCGGCCTTCTTCTGTACTCCTGGCAGTTCCCCCACTTCAACGCCCTGTCCTGGAACCTGCGACCAGACTACTCCAGAGCTGGCTATCGAATGATGGCTGTTACTAACCCTGGTAAATATATCTACAACCTGCCCATCCTACATTCTACATATATATAAGAGCACCGAAGAAATAAATCAATAGAACGAGATAAGGTCAAATTTATCTTACTTTGTGAGGTTGATCAAATATTAAATTTCTTTCTTGAGAAGATAAATCAATTTTATTGGTCTGTCCAAGGTCAATTAGGAGTCGAAAAATATTAAGTTAATTGACAACATTCTTTCAAAACTGAATAGATCACACTTTATTGGATAACCAACACGTTAGCTACGTTTGGTGACTTAGCAGGGGTGCCCATGGGGTGAGGTTTGTCTAGATCTTGGCGGCCAATGCGTTTGCCCACCTACTACGTGACAGGCTAGATCGAGGAACGATTGAGGAACCTAGACCTCTCCAGTCAGACTCTCTCGACCTGTAGTCTTGCACCTCAGTGGGAGGCATGGATAGGCACATTGACCCCCAGATTCCTACCCTTTTTCCTTCCCAGAACTTCCTCTCCTTCCTTTCCCTATAAAGACCCTCCACACAGCATCCCCAAAGATGACATATGCCCTGAGGGAATTTATTTCCTCAGGGCCTCCTGTGGAGCTAATGTAAGGAATTTTCTGTTAAATGAAAGCTTGTGTTGTGTGTGTGTTTTAATTTAAAAAATGTAAAATGTGTGGCAACATTGTGGTTCTTCCACGATTTTATACTTGGGTTTTGTCCCCAGTACAAACTATGTCAGATACATGAGGGTGAACCACGTTAAATGTTGTGGAGATATAACATTTTGAATCTCGAAATTTACCTTATCAACATAGGATAATAATATGTACTGTTAGCAATAACAAAAAGCTAAGTAAATACAGTGAAACCCTCTTAAGAAGTTTTCCAAGGGACCAGAAAAAACAAACTTCTTAAGGTGAAACAGAAGCGACAATTTTCATACAATCTATTTTTCAGCCGCATTCGTAAACTACAGATAATACTGTATTTATTTTAGTACAGAAAAATAATACTAATAATTAAATTAGCGCTAACGAAAATTTCACTGTTATATGACTTATAATAACCAAGTAATTACATTAACAAAAGTAATTATTTTTCATCAGATTTACGTTCGACACGGGTAGCTAAATTCCGCTACACCACCGGGCGCAAGGCGCGGGCGCGGGAATAGGAATCCGTATGTTAGACGGCGACAAACTGTGCGAGCGGTCCCGATATGCTCGTCTCGTGCACGCTTTCGGCACATTCCTATGGTGTAGTACGAAAAAATGTCAAGTTGCTATTCTGATTTTATTGTTTCTGGGCGCAGGGAATATTTGCGGTCGAGGCACGCAGTAAAAGAGGCGAAATTAACTACATAATGATAATAAGGGCCACTGTAATAATTTAGAACTTTCATAAAACTGTAAATATCACTAGAGACTTGCTTAGTTATTTTGTTGTTGCGACTTACTAAACAATAAAATGAATAGATCAAGCTGCATGGGTTTTTACATTCTGTCACATTGTCGCATATACACGATCTATCAGTCTTCATATATCTCTTCTGTTATTCTGACTGACCGTTTTCAAATAATTGATTCACTTGGTTGCGCCGTTTTTTGGGAAAAATTACCTCAAGACACAGAGATATAGTTAGAGGTGCTGAGTTTACATAAATCCGATCGGGAGGAACTTGTTGAGGGAGACTATTTGAGCCTTCCTGCACTCTTCTCTTGACCCATCGCCTTGCTCCGCAGTGGGAGGGACGGATTCATTCGTCCGTCACTCCTGAACCCACTGACCCCAGATTCGTAGCCACGCCTCATGCCTTTTTCCTTCTCAGAACATCATCTCCTTCCTTTCCTTTAAATTACCATCCACACAGCATCCCCAAAGATGACATAGGCCCTGGAGGAAATTATTTTCCTATTGTAGCTATTGTAAAAATAAATAAAAAACATTATTTTCTCAGAAAACAGTTTAGCGTTATTCTATAACATTAGGCTTGCATTTTATAAACAAATATTCTGGGAAGAAACGAATCCCAGAATGGGTGAAACACTTACATATTATTTCTACAAACATTTGCTATGTAGGTAGGTAGGAAGGTACTGTAATTATCATCTAATTTATTTATTTACTGTGTAACCATCACGTTTCGCGCCCTTTCCCGGGAACCCCTGCTAAGTCATCAAACATAATGAACCACTTGGGGTGACGTATGTTGGTTTTTCAATAAATGGTTCCCGGGGCGGCGGTACCATAACCCGCCACTCAAATTGAAATGTCTTCCTCGGGCGTCTCCGACTTCTTTTACCCTTCACTATCGTGTCATATTCACATTCCTACATCGTCTCATAATAATATTATTATGAGACGATGTAGGAAATTACCAAATTAGCAAACTCCTAAATACAAACTTATTTTTTATTACGTATAATGAAGTTGTAAATAATGTACACTTGCCGTGGATTGAGCACACGAGAAACCATTTCTCAGATATAGTAATAATCACCAATTTGTTTATTTGATAAATTTGATGCATACAAATATAGGAACAGGTCCTTTTGACAAATAGGTGTCACTCATTTATTGCTTTTTGACGA
The DNA here is from genome assembly GCA_917563855.2 of Limnephilus lunatus. Taxonomy (NCBI): domain Eukaryota; kingdom Metazoa; phylum Arthropoda; class Insecta; order Trichoptera; family Limnephilidae; genus Limnephilus; species Limnephilus lunatus. The sequence continues at coordinate 66,070,929 of OU830598.1, read as the reverse complement.
ACATAAATCTCCTCACGGCGAAAAGCAAGCAGATACGAGGGTGCCTACATACAGCTTGCGTCCTTGGCGAAAGAGCCCGTCAAACACGATAAAGCATTTATGTTTTTATTAAAATTAAACTGAAAACTTGTCAGCAAAATGAGGCCTGGTATTAGAAAAAAACCAGCGCTTGCAATCATGTTTGAGTTTAGATGTAAGTCACTAGTTATAATTGTAAATCTTAGTTGTAAGCCAGTAATATTAATTCTTTTATATATTTATTTGTACAGTGCCCTTGAGGTGATTTTTCACAAAAACGGTGCTATATAAATTAGCCAAATATTATTATTATTGGCTATTTGAAGCTAGTAGCAATGTGAATGGTCGAAGAAGTAGGGGACGCCCGAGGAAGACATGGCACGATCAAGTGAATCAGATACTTGAGTCGGGCCATGTTAAGAGTCAGAATAATAGAAGAGTGTGTATGAGACCAAGTATGTGTGAATATGAATGCGGTACAGAGTATGTGCCAAGACCCGAGTTGTTTGGCGGTCCGTCCTCTCTGCCTACCCCTGCGGGGAAACGGCGTGATGTTTAGTTAGTTAGTTACTAGCGATTTCAGCACATTTTATCCTGCGAATTTGCGGGATTTTCATGTGCGGGTTTTGGGGGAAAAACTTATTTTAATTACCGTTCTATTCTGATTCAGAGTAATATCACAATAAAACTACGTTGAATTTACCCAATACTTATAATAACCCAATTACAAGTTCCCGATTCTACTAAGCCAAAACTAAGGTTCAAAACTACTTAAACATCACTTAATCTAGACTAAGTGATGCTTAAGCAGTTTCGAACTTTAGTTTCGGCTTAGCAGAATTGGGAACAGCGGCTGTTAGTGTAACTAACATCACTTAAACACGAATAAAAAATATATGAATTTTAAGTTGTTTAATTTCATGTAATATAACACTTAAAGCGGTACCACACGTGCAAATAAAATATGTGGCTTGGCATATTTCAGCATATTTCTCGCCATATATTCCCTTATAGCTGCGTGTGGCACAGGTCTTATGTTATACTAGCTGGGTTACCCGGCTTCAGGCTCAGGACATCAATTCCAGAGTGTTTGGAATGTTCCACAATGATGTTTCCTATTCCCTATTCCCCAAAATTACACCACATACTCCGCCACTCCTTCCAGAACTTTCTAGAGTTCTATGGAACCTACTCGAACTTTCTGGAAGACTGTTCTAGAAATTACAAGAGGACGAAACTTCCAGCCCTTATTTCTTTAAAAACACGCCCTTTAGGTAAAAGCGGGAACCGTCATCCTGGAGGGGGGGGTAGAGATCTACCACACCATATAACTCACTAGATCGTACCGGGACTCGTTTCTAAGTTTTTGCGAGCCGCACGTGTTTTTAGACTTTCTATTGTAATATATGTATATATATTATCTCTCTTATACTAACTCTTCGCGATCTCATTAAACACTATTATAGTATCTAAAATATTTAAAACTGATTAAAATTACTCCAGTTACTTGGAGGCCCTTAAGTGGGTAAGCACTTTAAATTATTTAAAAAAAAAAGTATGCTTTAGATCACACTACTAAAGTAAAACTTCACTAACTTATAAAAGAACATTTGACATTGGGGTGACATTAACATTGACATTCCAGACAATATGGTTTGTTGCTTTTTGCACAGTAGTACACACTCATGCATTTTTTTTTTCTTTTTGGGCAAAAGTTGCACTTCGTTTTCCTTTTTTAATGACATTGATCACCGTTCGCATCGATTACCGTTCGCATGTCATTTTTCACAACAATAACCACTTTTCGTAACGCATTCACCAGTTTACCCCCAAGTGTCGATCGTGCGTAAAGAAGTTTTACTTCAAAAAATATAATTTCAACGTTCTTCATTGAGCAAATGAAGCTTATTTTACGTGAAGGGAAGACAAAAAAAATTATGAGAGGTGGTGCATTATTTTGAAGTATAAACAACTTCCACCAAGAAAAGATACTGTTGACGATTTTTCTACAGAAGCCATAGGTATCTACGTTGAAATTCATTAATTTTGCAGCTAAAGAGGGTTCTAAAATTACAGGTGGCGTTGAAGGAGTGGGAAATTTTCGGCAGCAGCACATATTATTTACGGACACCTCCATAAAACTTGGAACTTTTCGATGGAAAAAATATAATTCACTAGAAAAAAATACAATACAGTTTTCTGGAACCATGTAATACGGACTTCGCTGTTGCCCGAATATCGTACACAGCGAAGTAAGTCTTGCAAGCGGTCTTTAAAAAAAAGGTCCAGTTAACGCCAGCAACCGCAAGATATGCTCTTGTAACCTAGCCGGCCCTTTTTATAAATTATTCTATCTACCCGGGTGTTGATTTAATTTACTGAATCCAACAAACCTTTTGTATTCCGTCTCTTTCGAACTCGTGAGTTTTACCGTTAAATTTATGAAACGCACCTGTTTCGCAAATATATTTCGGTTGGGTAAAATAAAATTTTGTATGAACGCGCGCGGGATTGTAGCAAATGTATTTTTTACGTGTTAATTTTGTAATAAAATTGTGCTTTTTTTCAGCCGCATTTTAACATTATAAAAGTATAGGTATGCAAAACTATTTAAGCAGATTACTATATCTTATGTACGTTCGCAAACCAATCATTCATCCCAATATTAAAAAGCATAACGTGTTAAAAGCGTTTTATTCGACAATATTGAAAATAACGCCATCTATCGGTGTGAAGTTTCTAAATATATTTTGAGAATACCCTTAAGGGGTAATTTACGCGAACCGAAATAATATTTCGGGGCGGGGAAGCCTGAAGTAAGCTGGAACGGGGAATTCGCTACGCGCACGGGAGAAGGCAGAGCAGCGAAGAAATCTAGACTAGATGGTACTATATTGAGTAAGCTTTGAACATGAAACGTTTCATAAATAATGGGCATCTTTCAAATTATGTTTATTAAGTTGAATGTGCATGTTTTAGGTAAATTTAGATAGAAACATTATCTATTGCAGAAGGAGCTCATGATTTTATGACTCTTTCGATCGGATTTCGATCAAACTTGTTTGATAAATTATTCGATACAATCAACTACACTGCTAGACGGTAGTCAGTAGCTTATGACTCGTAGCGGACACGTTTTTCATTGACAGATGTCAAAACAATACGGTATTCAATTACTCACTATTTTCATAATATGTGATCATAATTATATCTGAATATATTGGAAAGATAAATAAAATATCAGCCGTTTTCAATATTTATTATTATTTTTTACAAAAAGTTACATAAAATAACAAATAATTATTTATTCATTTTTTATGAATTAACGCCGATTAACGGCTTTTACATGAGAATTACAATAATTTGAAATGGTACAGAATATACATGGTTAAGAAAAAAATATTCATGTGACAAAAAATTAAAAAGTACATATCGAAGTGACAGCATAAAGTACAAAAAGTAAGCTATTATAAATACAAATATGAAGAAAAATAAAACCTAATATAACATTTATATTGGATATTTAGAAAAAAAAATATTTCGTAAGGAACGTAATAAAAATAAATTTAAATATTCCAGAAGTAAACATTGATGAAGAGTACAAACATTCAAAGTATATTTGATGATAATCGAACTGAGAAGCGCTGACAAACAGCTTTAATTAAATAAAGTTTGTATGTTGATAATCTTTTAATATTTATCACATCATCAACAACTTATGTATTACCAAGTATTTGCAAGCGATTTATTATGGAATATAATTCAGCATTAGATCCTGTATTGTTACAATGGTAAGGTAATTTGTGACGAACTGATCTACTCGGTAAATGAAAACATATTAACGAAAGAAGTTCAGGGGAGTTCAACAAGTTATTAACAACTTTAAATAAATAAAATAAGTCAGAAAAATTCTTCTTTCTTTTAATTTATCTAGTCCCAGTAGATTTAAAGGGAGAAGTAATTAATTTGTATTTATTTACATACGCATAAGGCTTTCACATTGTAAAATAATATCACTTTTATGGAAGTTTTATTAAATTCACGCGGAAAAGTCATTAAAAAAATAAAATTTCAGAAATAACCTAAAATCTATCGTTAACAAAACTAAATCATCAACAAAACATTATTTAAAGGACTAAAACTGAAAAAATAATAACACCAGCATTGGTAATTAAGTATGTTAAATTACACTAATGTCACAGTGAATTGATCATTTAAACGGAAATTATCTTCAAAAATATAAAATTAACTGCGAGTACAATTCAAAAGTCAGTACAGTCAAAAATTAAATTTTACTGCGAAGCTATAAAACAAGATGGCCGCGGCGCCTGCTTAGATCTATGTGAGATTCAAGGTGGCCAATATAAAAATCATAAAAATGTGATATTCTTATTAGTAAAGAGGCAAATATGCTGTTCAACGGGCAAGCAACAGATATGCCGTTCAATGACCGTTAAGGCGTTTTGTTATTAGTAAGGCTGTAAATGTCAATAGTCTAAAATTAGACAGACGGTGAACATATGCCTGCACCCCTCCAAAGGAAAAATAAAATAATTATTAGCCCGCCACGCAGCAGGTGGGCAGACGCATCCGCCGCCAAGACCCGAACAAATGTCACCTTACAAACCCGGGCACCCCTGCTAAATCACCAAACGTAGCGAACCACTTGGGGTGACCTGTGGCAGAAGTGGAAAAGTAAGAAAATCATAACAAATTTAAATTCGTAAAATCGGTAAAAAGATAAATCCAAAAAATATAAAGTTTAATATAAAAACGAAAATTTAAGTATTCAATCAACTAGCATTTCATCGAAATCTAAACGACGTTTTCCTAACTGACGTTTTTGACATACTATTGCGTCTAAGATATATGAAGGATCACGAACATTCATAGACCTTGTTACTCTAGGATCAATAAGCTCGGGAAGAATGCAATCCATATAAAAATTGGTTAATTTAATACGCATTTTTTCTTCCCAGAACTTGTCATCTCGAAGTATACGCTCAACTTTTAGAGGGAAGTGTGAGCCAGTCCAAACGGCAAAAATGCAATGACTCTTATTACTAATGTGTAATTGGCCCTGCACCTGGAAATACCAATCGTGATTTTGGTTTACGCGGTACTTTGTGTTATCTAATTTCCAAAAAGTTACTTTTTTTTTTTCAATCGCGTCTTCAAACAGACATATCTTTTGCAGAAGATGGGCATTTAATTTCGACGATACAGTTACCGGACAAACCATCAGGTGTAGCTCCAAAAAAACAATGTTCAGGGTCTATAAATAAGCCGCACTGTTCAATAGTTATGGACTCTTGTTCACATAACTGCCGGATTGCGATTGGCTCATTTATTTTCCCATATTTTATAGACTCAACATTTTTCAAAGAACGTCCATATAATAAAGTTTTAACCTATGGCGCACAACTAATCATTCTTCTCTTACAAATCTTACCAAACCACGACGCTGTCAAAAGATTTCGGCGCCTTTCTAACCATTCACCACTCTCAGACTGTAAAATGGTTTCCCTCTCAATTCGCTGATGTTCTGGGGAAGAACATTGCAAATCTTTTAAAAACTGTTTTTTTGCAGCATCAAATGATATGTTATCCATATCCGGCTTTTGACATGCATCACCATATTCGGAATCTGGTTTTAATGAATTGTGTGTTTTATTTATTGTTTTTGTTTTGTACTTGTATTTTTTGTTAGTAAGTTTTCTATGTTTATTTGCTTCAAAACGTTTCAATACATTTCGCGGGCTGCTATCAAAAACTGTTTTATGGAGAACATAGTGTGGCCGTTTTGTATTAAACGCAACAACAGATGCTGCGCACCTCCCAGTATAAGACTGTTTCGTTGAAAAATTAATTCTTTTCCCACCTACCATTTTGGCGACAACGCTGTTATATGATTCTGCAATATTGCTATCAACATTATATATTAAGCTACGGGAATTTGAAGCTAAACGCGAACAAAGTTGGGAGAGTTTAGAAAATAAGTTGCACAATTTTAAGTCTTGAATGTAGTTTTTCTCATCCACATGCTTACAGTAATAGTCGTCACAGGTAGCGTGGTCGCCAAATACATGTTTAATGCTATTTAGAATATCTTTATTTAAATTCCGGATTTTGGTATCCATCAAACAATTTTCTGAAATCCTATATTTAATAGCCGATGTGATTGATCTACGCAAGCGGAGTAATCTTTCACTAATAACTTTGCGTAAGCGTATAGGGTACTGGGTATCTAATGAAAGTACATTAATTTTATTAATATAATTACGTAGAAGGTGATTCCGACATTCGATTTTCTCTACGGTTATATTGGAATAGGGTCGAGCTTCTAATATTTTCTTATATGTGCTACAATCGCCATCTGCTATTAACTTGGAATATATTAATCCGTATGTGGCTATTGAGCTTTTAAATCCTTCAACAATTATTTCGGATTCCATGCCGCTTGAAGACCCTTCGTAATTCTTATAGCACTTATGTTCGGGTGGGGTCACGCTTTTATTTGAGGCCCGAGTGCAAGTCATACAAAACTTATTCTTGACACCCATATACAAAACTTTCTTTGTCCTATATCCAATAATTACAGCTGCGCCAGACAAAGCAGCATATTTTGTCTTATAAGATCTTTTGGACCAGCATCCATCTGCAACAACTGTAATCATTGGAACCCCATCCCTGTCAACATCACCGGCAATTTTGGCTAGCGTAGCCTCCTCTTGGGCGGCTTCTGCCATCGTCTTAACCTTGGTGCGGTCCCACCATTCACACGCCTTTTCGTGTGATTTGCTGTACTGTCTGTTACTCATACAAGGGATCCCTGCTACGGCCGTTAGTTCTTTTAGGTTAGAATAGCCAGATCCAATACTTATAATTCCGGAAACCATTGAATCAGTAACATTCATACCATCTTTCACATTTTCGCAGGTAAAAATACTAAATTTGTTCATGCACATATTACAAATAAATGTCAATTCTGAATTAAATCCTAATTGCTTCTCTTCAACTATCTCCAAGTTGGATAATTTACAATCGTAAAGAGAGTCGTGCTGCGATATTTTATTTAATTGATTTAAAAAAAAATATATGTCTACTATTCTTCTTCCTTCCAGAATAACGGGTTTCTTCTTTTCCTGTGTAAAAAAAAAAAACTTTATTTACGCCAAGTGAAAACAATATATATATGAGAAATATGTACTTGAAAATTTTTTTACGACTTCAATACGTTCATAAAAAATATATGTTTAAATCAGTTATTACTTGTTCCGAATTTTTCTCAGGCGACATCGGTCCTTCCGACATCGGTCTTTCCGAAATCGGTCCTTCCGACATCGGTCCTTCCGACAATTTTTCAGTATTTTCCTGAAGAAATAAAAAAAATATTAGAAAAATTATGTTAATTAATTTTTCTATAAAATTTTGGCATTGGATACGCGAGTGTATAAGTAAATAAAGACGGGTATAACAAGTGTATAAATTACCTGCTGCAATAATTTTAGATGTGGTAAAGTATCGCTGAATCCAGAAGCAAGCATTAATAGCGCATTTTTTCTGCGTTCTTTATTTTTCCTTTTGATTTTTTTCACCCTGCTTATTAGCGGATACCTGTTATTCTTGTCTTTGTTGCCCATTCTAAACAATTAGTATCCTCTGAAAAAAAGATTTAGGGATTATATTTTGGTTTTGGTATTAATTAGATGATGATAAGAGTACCTACATGTTAGAAGTAACGACGCGCTCTGTCAAACTAATCATTATTGTTATTTAATTATAAATACGAGTTACATCACAATATTTGCCCTTGATATTAAAGCCTAGGAAACTACAAAAATATTTCATACATTCCATAGTTTTCATTAAAAACCTGCGGCAGGAATGTGAACTAACATTTCCGTTATTTGTTTTTAGTGTGTTATGCCGTGTTGCGCTACCTCCTTCTTTAGCCGACGTTTCGGACAGCGTTGCAGTGTCCATCATCAGGGCAGATCCGGCAGATCCAAGAGATGTGGCAGATCCGACACAACGCTGAGGTAGCGCAACACGGCATAACACCCCAAAAACAAACAACGAAAATGCTTTTGGCCGTGAAAATCTAAAAACGTATGTGAACTAACATGTTTCAATATGAAATAGCACAATTTGTTGGTTATTCACATTTGGTCGTTTTAATTATTGCTGCAAGGTTCGTTCGATTCGTACTGGAAGATTTATGTATGGTGAGGATCGTTTCGTGTTTTTATGAAACTTTTTGCCTACTATTTTCAATTATTATCTATTGTACAATAAAAAATACTAATAATGTCTTTTTCTTTACCTAATAAACAAGAAGTTTCACTTCTGTCGCGCGTGGACTCCACGCACACAATTTTTATTGTCCATTTTATTTTCACATTTTATGTATAAAATAGGTTTAAATTTTTTTTTTCGTTAATCCTATATTTAATTTTCAGGAGTGTGTCGACTTATTTTTGTTTGTTTGCAACCTTTATAATCTATTTTACAATTTTCTTACTTTGTATAACTTTGTAACTCATTTATTTTACCATAATTTATTAGATATACCAATTTTACAACTAACATAACTGTATAATTAGAAATTTATGTAAAAGCCCAGTAGGGCGCAAATGAATGAAACTAGGAATACGATTCTGGTGAAGGCGCACTCTAAATATTCTATGCCGCTGGTTGTTGACAGCCGCCCGAGAAATGGAATTTCTAGTAAAAAAGTCAACTTGGTTCTGAAATAATACACAATAACATTACGACAAACCTTTAGTGTGACCCCTTTTCTCATGTGCCAGCACATTTACGTATTTATTTTTCGTAAAATTTGACATCGTCTCACTCTCGAAGAATCTCGCATACTGACGAGAAATAACTTCTGCCTTGGTTTATATAATGGCGCGAGACAAAGTATTATATCGTATTATTGAAAAACGGTTTTTATTTTTATAAGCATTGTTTTTATGCTTTTTAAAATAATTTTATTAACTTGCCGTTTAGAAAACATTGATGTGGTGATAATGTATATTTTTATTATTCTCCTGTATTTAGAATTAAAGGATATAATCGAACTTACAGCTATTTTTAGAGGTTCCGGAAATATTTTTTTACGCAATTGTTTTAAACATTTTAACACGTTTTGTAATTCCACCATATAGAAGAATAATTTATTTGTTCAAAACATAATATTATTTTTTAATAAACAATATAGAAAATTTCTAAAAACTGCATCAAAAACCTGCAAATATGCTGCGATTGCGGTAAGATCCCCTTAAGCAGGAAAACCTTATATGTGGGAAAAATTAGGCCAATTTTGAGCTGAGAGACCGAAAAAACCAAACTTCTTAAGGGGGAACTTCTTAAAAGGGTGTCTCTGTATTTATAATGAAATATAAATTGTCTCCATGGTAAATGACAATAACATTCAATAATCGGCATTCCGCAGTTCAAATCCCAGCTGTTGGATGTTGGAACGCCTTCCGCTTGCAGTGTTCAGTAGGTTCAGTCCATCCCTTCTTTATCGACCGAAACAGCTGGTATAGTTTCCCTGTTGGCCGCCAGAGGAGCGAGAGTGCCTCTGGTGGCGGACGAGCGAACCAAAGTGTGAGGTGGCCATATTTAAACATGCTGCTGACAGTACATAAGTTTTTAATATTTGGTCCTAAAATATATTAATTATTATTTAATACGTACAAATTTGTTGTTTGACAGCCCTTTGCCGAAGAGTGGCCCTGCGTCATACCGCCATCATCACGGCCGCCTGCTGCGCTGCGCCGTACCTAGATGTTACCAATACGTGGTTTGCTTTAGAGTCACTGCCACTGAATGGATACTTCATGTACCTAGGTATATATTATATTTTTTGCTGTAAGATGTATCAATTTTTTTCTTTATAATTAAGATAATTCCATAGCTTGTTGAGATAGGTTGTTATTAACCCCTCTGGCATCGACCATATTCTGTCAGGAGGTCAGAATATTTCTTTGCAATACTAACCAAATAAATGGAATATTTCTAAGCGCATCTGAAAAAAAAACTGTTTTCGAAAGGGATGAAATTATGCTTTCAAATTTTATGATTTGAAAGAAACACATAATTTTTTTAATATAAAAATTTTGAATGCAAACATAAAAAAGTTTTAAAAATAAGGTGCACTTAATTTTTTTTTAACTATAGTTACTGATAATGAAAAAAAAATAACACAGATATTTTATCAGGCAAATGTATTATAAATATATTTTTTATTTGAATTGCGGTCGGTTTCATAAATATGTAAATTAATATATCTACAAGTGACGAAACGACAAGCTAAAATAATATTAAGATACATTATTTTCTTTAGTGAATTAAATATATTTTAGTATGCTGGAAGCATTTTATAAGATTTAAAATACTGTAAAATTGAGGCAAGTATGGTGATCTACTCGCAAATTCACAGTGGATTCGTTGGCACCCAACAGGTACAAACGTCAGAATTCCACAGTTGATTTCTTGGCTTACTAGAGGTTAATAAGTTTTTGAAATAAAAATCAAAAGAAAATTCTATATTTATTTATAGTTAGTGCTTCAAACTTTCCCATAATTTTTTCCTGATTTATTGTGTGTTTTCAGCATGGCAGTTCAACCAGAAGTCTGACAGCAACAGTTCGAGGAAACTGTTCAGATTCTCCCTCATCCACCTCCCGGCCTTGATGTTCCTGTTCCTGGTGAATAAGAAACACTGGAGCTCCGATACCGAGACGGAAAGCTCTGAACTTACCTCAAAAGAGATCATTTCCTCTCAGGGGATCAAACAGACGGAGAAGAAATTCAAAGCCTTGTTACCTCGCGGGCCCGTGGTGACTGCCCAGGATGAAGTACTTATTACCGCATCAGATGTAGCCGCTTCCGTGCACTAGACCGTATTCATTGTGATTTAGTTTATAGTAAGCAAAAATTACCTTGAAGTTCACTTACGGCCATTGTTCTCAACTTTTCTCAATAACTGCTCCAACATCTATTTATCTGTTCAATAAGTAATTATGCATTTAGCATGGTTTAGATAAAATTTCGAACTGAACAGTGGTTGCTAAGTTTGATTGGGAACAAGGGCCGTTAATATTTATTAATACGTAAGGCAATAATTCAATTTGTTAGATGAAAAACTGAGAAACAGTTTTTCCTTCCTTTTTGTTGAAATAAGTTGATGCTTACCACAACTTCGAAAAGTGGCTCATCAAATTTCATATTGCAGTGTATTTTGGTTTTGTCAAAAAGGATAATATAGTTCGAAAATAATAAATATTTATTTGAAATAATAGAGGCTAGATTTAACAAAGTGTATTTTCAACGGAAAATTGAAAAGTCATTTTCATCACCATGAACAACCACACTTGAATTACTTGGTAAATTCATAATATACATAAATATTTTTCTTAAAGAAAGTCCGTTCCTACAGTGGAATTCAAAACCAACACACCAGAATGCGAGTCTGGCATTTAACTATCAAGATGTTAGTCATTTTACATGTTAAAATAATGAATTGTTAATTATTGAATATATTATTTATAAATATATGTATGTATTATTGTATTTATAGTCATTTTTGTGAAAAATCACTTTGAGGGCTTATCGTATTTAGAAACCAACTAGAAAAAGTAATTTTTTTTATATGTTTTTTAGCAAACAATGATTACATAATAATTTGATCACTCTTCAAGTACAGTAACACTCCGAGTTGCGTAACGGGCGATTTACGTAAATTCACAGATACGTTAAAGGGGAAATCTCAAAAATTAGAAAAAAAATTTGAGAAGAGCTACATAAACTTTACATCCACTAAGGAATTCCAGTGAACTTAGGCCAACAAATACCTTTTCCGAATATATGTATAAGTTTTATAGATAGAATTTAAGTGTGCGGTTCACACATGGTAGAAGTGAAATATTCAGAAAATTAAAGTAGACAAGAGTGGGAAAGCTATGAAGCACTGCACAAAGAGGAGACTGATTATTCTATCTCTAAAGGCTAAGGCTAAATCTTATGGATGTATGTGTTTGTCTCTTTTTAGTGTCACTTTTTCGTTTCATCGAGTTTCAAATCACAACGGTGCTAAAGAAGTTTTCACTTCAAAAATCGTTGCTTATCACTTCAAAAGAACTTGTTTTGTTGGCATCACTTAACTTAGCATCCCTTAACTTTTTCTAGCGTCACTCTGAAATCTTTGCGGATTTTTCGCTGTTTTTTAATTATATACCAAAATGAATTACTGGTTTTGAAATCAGATGATTGACTCTTTAATATTTTAACATGACTAATAGACATATGAAATTAAAAATATAAAATATCTGATTTCAAAAATTGATGAATTATTTTTTTACTATTGTTTTGTCGCTCACCGGTTGTTTTTTCTTGTAAACTGTAAAAATACCACTTTATATGAAACCAAAAAGCATATTTAATTACACAGATTATTGTCCTGTCACTTTTTTCCTTTTCATATAAAAATAATTAATAATTCGGGTTATTCGACTTACGTAAAACTCAAGTTATGTAGAGGTCCACTGAATGCATTACTTACGTAACTCGGGGTAATGTACTGTATTTTCTTATCAAAAAGTCTGATAGTATTCTGTCTTTGAAATATTTGATTTTTTGTTAAAAAATTAAAATTTTAATCTAAGCAAATTAAATTTTCTCTTGTTTGGGGTGTTTCACAGAAATTCAAATATTTTATTTGACACTAGCTGGTCCCCAGCATGCATTGCAATGTCATTCAAAGAAATAAATTGATTCTCTCTGCATGTCCTTTCCCATTCGTTCCCGTTCCCTTCCACCTTCCCCCTCCCTCGTCTCTTCCCTCTCTGCAAACCCCACCTCCCCGTTCCCCTTCCCCCTGCCTTTCCTCCCTGCTACTAAAATATATGAAATACACACATTTTTCAAACAAATTTCATAACGCCAGCTTACCATTATATATAGCCTATATGTTATTCTGATGTATGAGCTATATTATTGTAAAGTTTCATTAAAATCCATTCAGTAGTTTTTGCATGAAAGAGTAACAAACACACATACATCCATACAAACTTTTGTGTTTGTAATATTAGTAAGATTTGAAAGGTACCCATTAGATGCCAACTCTGGGTCCATTGCAGTTTCCTATCAAATTGTGATCATCTGACAAGCTTAACAACATGACGGTTGTGCTTTTCTGCAGATCACAATTTGTTCTGAAACTGATCTGGAATCGGCATATAACGGCATCTAATCGGCATCTGACCTTTCAAGTGTCAACAAACAAAAATGGCGCTTATTGGCCATTTGATGAGAATGTCTCGTTTGAGTGTCTGTGAAACAACTGGCCCTTAGGGAATTTATTAATTTCAACTGGAAAAAAACACAGAATATTTTGGAAATATTCAATAATTATTATTGACTTATGAAATATTTTTATCCTTTTCACTTCTCAAAAAATATATTACAGACAGTATATTTTGTTAATTCTGTTATCGTTGAATTGCTATTGTTAATTTGTACATACATTTTTCATTTACAGTTATGTAAATATATTTATTTTTTATTAAACCAATATTTGACATGTAAATTGTGTTTATTGACAAAATCCAAAACCTACCTTCTCCCAAAAACATGTACAATAAGTCTCAACAGTATAGTAGATACGCAATGCAAAATATTGACATGATAGGAGTACCACAAGAGAACAACGAGAATATCTAATTATGGTTCCATGAAAACTCGGAATCAACTCAACTCAACACCTCTTTGAAAAGTCATTAAAAGCTATGAAAAAAAAAATTTAATAATATCCCATAACCAATAGGTTCTCAACGTGGGCGATAACGCCCCCTTGTGGGCGTTTGACACTTTCAGGGAAGTAGAAGACTCGGAGAAAACTAGGGGGCGTTGAGACTGTTGCGAGTGCGCAGTGAGGGCGTGGGCAGGTAAAAAAATAAGGTCTAAAAAAACAAAAACACGGTAATCACATACTAATAAAGCAAAGTAAACTATAATATTGATTAATTTTTGTTATTGCATGTATTGTAATCATTTTTATCATGTGTGCAAAAATTCACATAGTTCGGGAAGTGGATAAAAATTGAACTAAAATATACCATTATATTCAGATGTACATTTAATTGGATGATATGAAATTTTTTATTTCTTATTATTATTATTACCATCTTAAGAGTGTATAAGCAGAGAAACCAGAAATATGTCATTTTTAAATCAGTGGTTAGACGTATTGACTCTTTTCCACAAAAAACTATAAAAGGATTTCAAAAGATTGTTCTTTTATCTAGTAAACGTATCTTTTAGATTTTGAGAAAAAATGTTTATTTTTAGAATAATAAGGTTATACCATAGGTCGTTCGCAGATTTGTTCAATTTTCAAAAAAGTACATTTATTATACAACACCCATTTCAAATCATATAATCATGCAGTAAAATAAATCAATACATTAGCTGGTAAACCTATTTTTCAGAATTTTAATTTTAGTTTAAATAAAATTATTAAAAAATATATACGGACATGTGTTTCTTGACGAAAATTGGTCGGTTTGTGCATTTATTTGTGCACTTACAAACAAATATATTTCGGATTTTTTTACATACTTATTTTGTTAAGACGTTATTGACAAATCATAAATAATTTGATCGTAAAATAATTTCAGGAAGTATTTAATTTTAAATAATTTTGAACATCGCATTTCACCATTTTTATCGCAGCCCGTAAACACAAATTTCAGATTTCATTACGGGCCCAAACGCGGCCAGGAGAGCACGTCTTCGCGACGCTTTGAATAATAATATTTGGAAATGAAATTTGAAAACGAAATTTGAAATAAACACGAATTCCTTGATTCACGTTTGTTAAATCTACAGGGTTGCCCGAATGCAATTTTTCATGTTCATTGAATATTTTTATGCAAAAATTTTTATAATTTCGAATATTTTTTTTATTTTAAATTATTCTTGTGTGAATACCGCACAAGAGTCCCAACTGCTCCAAAATATTTTTTGGGGTAAATCTTTTTTACGCACGCTCGACACTTGAGGGTAAACTGGTGAATGGGTTACGAAAAGTGGTGATTGTTACGAAAAATGACATGCGAACGGTAATCAATGCGAACGGTGATCGATTGCTCGGCGGGTCGGGCCTTTACGCACGCTTGTTTTTCGTGTTATTGTTATATTGTTAATGGACTATTTGTCCATAAATAAATAAATAAATTATAAACAGCGGGTACCCGGCATGCGTTTCAAGGGCACTGTAACCTCGCGGTCAACTAAACTGTTATGGTTCCATCACAAGTCACGGGAATTATAATGCAAGCGCCTGCACTATATAACATTATATACAGCGGGTACCCGGCATGCGTTGAAAGGCCACTCAAAGAAAGAAAGGGTTTGTGCGCTTTAATTCTGTTTGTTGAAGTGCTTATTATTAATTATGCACACAAATAAATATTTTAAAATGCGACATTTTTTACAATCCAACTGAATACTACTCTTTTTTTTCATGAATACCGCACAAGAGTCCCAACTGTTCTCGTCTGGAGCCAGTGGGACTATTGCATCCCCAATTTGGGGTATGTTGTAAGACTGAAGGTAGTGGGGAGGGGAAGGATATTAGTCCAGTCAGCCTGTGTTTTTATATGTAACTAAATAGTATAAAGCTAATTTTTTCCCCATCGACTACTATCATCTAGACAAGTGTTTAGCAAAAAGTCCCCGCCCCTACCCCTCTTGCCTCCCCCCCTGTGCCCCCCCAAACATGAAAAGTGTAAGGGTTTCGTAAATCGCGTCTATCTCAATTACTAAACAACATATCGGATTGAAATTTTTTTTATTCTCTTTGCTGTAACGTTTTCTACAAACAAAGTTCAGTTAACTTTCGTCGTAACTTTTACCGTTTGTTTGTAATTCGTATGATAAGGTAAAAATTTGTATATTTTTTGGCACATAATTTTACATTTTGTCACAGAACTTTTCAGGCCGACATTTTATAAAAAAATATTTCCTACAAAAGTTGTAGCCCCTATTATTACCTTTAAAATGATATAAAATAGTACTTACTTTGTTGGAGATCCAGCAAGATTATCATGGCGGGTTCGGTCGAGGTGGGGCCGGCCGGCGCGGCGTTGCAATGCAGATATTGTTGTATAGTGATAGTGTTTTTTATCTTCAAGGTACACTATTGCATTTTCCATAAATAAAACTAATCGAGTCTCGGTGAAACCTAAATTCCCCACTTTTTAAATTTGTTTCAAATAATAATAAGTCCTTGTATACAGCGAAAATAGGTATTTTAAATAGTTTTTGGTTTGAAAATGCATGTAATATTTTTTAAAGATGTTATTTTAGAACAAAATAATTGCGGTATCTTAATCTGATCATATCCTAAACTTCCATGAGAGGTTCTTCATTTTCCTCGACTTCAACCAAAGTTACATTGCTGCATGATCCACCACAGCTCCCGCACATTTCTGTGCAATCAAGTGATGCTTTAAAGCAGCTACAATTATTTTTGCAAGCCTTTTTGCAGTTGCAGGAAACTAAGTTTATAACTTCTTCAGGTGCCGGTGGTTTTTATATATTTTTTGTATGTTCGATAGGCGTGTTGTTCAGCAGCATCAGATGTTGGAGGGAGGGACGCCATGTTAAATTTGGATTTTAATGACATTTTTGCAACAGCTTTAAGGTACATTGAATATCTACTGTCATTCAGACTTGCAGACCTTGTGCATCCATATAGTTTCAAGACAAAAGCCTCTCCTACCTCTTTGAGAATATTTTTGTCTGCCTGTTTTTCATAAAACTGTAAAACTTTTGTGCGGAGATCATTTGATGAACTTAGCAATTTGTACGCGTTAATTTTGCCTTTGCCGAATAAATAAGATGTGGTATCACATCCTGTGATAGCATGCAAAAATAATACCACATCCTTCATATCACCAATCTCTTCACGAATCTTGCTGATGTCATACGTTGATGGTGTGCCAGAGGGTTTGTGAAAGAATAGTTGCACATTTTGACACTGTGGTAGCCCTAACAATATAACGAAAAGATCAGTATCCTGTCCGACAACAACTACAGGCCTCCCACTTTGAATCTGGGAGACATCTATTGCTATTCCGACCACTTTAGTATCTGCATCTTCCTCCGCCACAACGGTTGGAATGTTTGCTTCATTAAGCTTCTGAGAGAGCTGTTCAATAAGCTGGCTTTTGTTTTTTGGATTTGCCAAAAATTCATTTTGCTTCACAGAGCATTCCATATTAACGTTGAATTTCATTTCTAGAGATGTTTTTTTACATAAAAATAATAAAAGGATACTGATCTTTTCGTTCTATTGTTAGGGCTACCACAGTGTCAAAATGTGCAACTATTCTTTCACAAACCCTCTGGCACACCATCAACGTATGACATCAGCAAGATTCGTGAAGAGATTGGTGATATGAAGGATGTGGTATTATTTTTGCATGCTATCACAGGATGTGATACCACATCTTATTTATTCGGCAAAGGCAAAATTAACGCGTACAAATTGCTAAGTTCATCAAATGATCTCCGCACAAAAGTTTTACAGTTTTATGAAAAACAGGCAGACAAAAATATTCTCAAAGAGGTAGGAGAGGCTTTTGTCTTGAAACTATATGGATGCACAAGGTCTGCAAGTCTGAATGACAGTAGATATTCAATGTACCTTAAAGCTGTTGCAAAAATGTCATTAAAATCCAAATTTAACATGGCGTCCCTCCCTCCAACATCTGATGCTGCTGAACAACACGCCTATCGAACATACTATCAGATTCAAAAATGGATTGGAGATAAGGAAATCAGCGCTACGGACTGGGGATGGATTTTAACAGACAACATGCTGTACCCAGTGCACTCAAAAAAACCACCGGCACCTGAAGAAGTTATAAACTTAGTTTCCTGCAACTGCAAAAAGGCTTGCAAAAATAATTGTAGCTGCTTTAAAGCATCACTTGATTGCACAGAAATGTGCGGGAGCTGTGGTGGATCGTGCAGCAATGTAACTTTGGTTGAAGTCGAGGAAAATGAAGAACCTCTCACGGAAGTTTAGGATATGATCAAATTAAGATACCGCAATTATTTTGTTCTAAAATAACATCTTTAAAAAATATTACATGCATTTTCAAACCAAAAACTATTTAAAATACCTATTTTCGCTGTATACAAGGACTTATTATTATTTGAAACAAATTTAAAAAGTGGGGAATTTAGGTTTCACCGAGACTCGATTAGTTTTATTTATGGAAAATGCAATAGTGTACCTTGAAGATAAAAAACACTATCACTATACAACAATATCTGCATTGCGCCGCGCCGGCCGGCCCCACCTCGACCGAACCCGCCATGATAATCTCGCTGGATCTCCAACAAAGTAAGTACTATTTTATATCATTTTAAAGGTAATAACAGGGGCTACAACTTTTGTAGGAAATATTTTTTCATAAAATGTCGGCCTGAAAAGTTCTGTGACAAAATGTAAAATTATGTGCCAAAAAATATACAAATTTTTACCTTATCATACGAATTACAAACAAACGGTAAAAGTTACGACGAAAGTTAACTGAATTTTTTTTTGTAGAAAATGTTACAGCAAAGAGAATAAAAAAAATTCCAATCCGATATGTTGTTTAATAATTGAGATAGACGCGATTTACGAAACCCTTACACTTTTCATGTTTGGGGGGGCACAGGGGGGGAAGCAAGGGGGGTAGGGGCGGGGACTTTTTTCTAAACACTTGTCTCAATGGTAGTAGTCGATGGGGAAAAAATTAGCTTTATACTATTTAGTTGGTCTAAATGGTGTTCTACGACACAGGCTGACTGGACTATATAGGGAAGAAGAAGGTGGGGAAGTATCTGGCTATTCAGATCTGGCCAATAAACACGGCTAAAGCCATTTCAAGCAACGTTTCAATTCTTAATGGTGGTCTTACACCAGGGCGATACTGAGAGTATCTTCCACTCTAATGGCCGTAAAATACAATTAAAAAACAAAAAAACCAAAATTATAAAAAGAATATAACAAATTGTTTATTCATGTAGGTATCTACTTAATACCTACTGTGTTTACGCATTTCACTTGAATCTATTTATATTTATGCACTTCGATATACAAATTACAAATAACTACTACTAATTAAAATTCTGGAAGCGAGAATAGTAATATAAAGTAGTAATAGTAGCGGGCAGCCCTAGCTCGCGTGAACAAAACCCTCAAAACTCGGATTGCCGCGGAACGAAATTTAGTTCTGAAAACGCCGGCTCGCGAGCCCTGATGTGTTAGCGCTAGTGTCGGAATCGAAGTTGTCATGTGCTGGTTATTCACTCTTAAGTATATTATTAATAATAGGCCACTTGCATCACATTTAAAAAAAAAATTCTGGTTTAGGCAAATATTCTAAGAAATTCCGTTTTTTTTTTTTTT
This sequence comes from Limnephilus lunatus, assembly GCA_917563855.2. NCBI lineage: Eukaryota > Metazoa > Arthropoda > Insecta > Trichoptera > Limnephilidae > Limnephilus > Limnephilus lunatus. The sequence goes on along the minus strand of OU830598.1, from coordinate 66,051,428 downwards.
TATTTGTGTGGAAAATTCTTTAATACATATAATAATTCTTTTTAAAAAAAAAACTTTTTCCACACGAATAGCAATAAATCGTACGGGGTTCTCTTCGTAACATCTGTAAAAACACCGCCATCTTTATCAAAAAATCAAACCAAAGGATAAGTTCGCATAGAACAAACAATTAAATCTAGTGAATGTTAAACGCAAATTCAAAAATTCGCTGGAAATCAAAGTGTTGCCATATAAAAAAAAATTTATCAGCGTGGAATTTTACAAAATTAAGGGAACATAATAAAAAATATAAAAAAACTATACATTTCTAAAAATTCTTACTAACATTTTCGTAATCTTAGTAAAAAAATCTATCCACACGATTTTTTCAAAGTCGTTATGAAATCCATGCAAGTGGCCTATTGACTTATATCATGAATACAAGAAGGAAGGAGGTAGCAATCCGGTACTTAAAAGACAAAAGAATTGCTTTTTTTGCTAAACAAAAAGTATGACAAATAATTTAATATATTTTTCAATTTTTTTATAAGAAAAACTCTCTTTTTATAGCCTTTGAAGGTTATTCCCATCAATGCACGAGGGTCAGTCAAAAAGTAATGCCTCCTATTTTTTTCCCCCTTTAATTTTCAAGCTATAAAAAATGCAATTACATAGGTCGAAAACCACACTATTGACGATTAATTTGTCACTTTTCAATATAATATCCGTCCATTTTCAAAGTTTTAGTCCATCTTTTATCAAGGGCATGTATTTTAGTGTGGTAAAAAGCACGATCCTGCTTCCTAAGGCCATCCGCCATAGCTAGCTTTTGTTGGGCGAAAGACGTGATTTAAGCTTTTTAAGGGTTGTGACGTATTGGACAGAATTTATTTTGAATCCCTGCTCCAAAAATCAACCATAATCAAACCCTCTGCATCCCTGAACACTGTCGCCATAACTTTCCCTGCCGATCGCATAGTTTTAAACTTTTTCGTCCTCAGTGAGTTTGTGTGATTCAGGTTCCATGAAACCCATGTTTCGTCTCCGGTCACAATTTTTATGCAGTTGCATCACCGTACGCATTTTTCAGTCTTTTATGATTGCGAATAGGCATTTCACCTTTTGCATTCAAGAATTCAATCACAGAATGCTGACTAACACGAACATTAATATCGGCCATTTTGCAAGCGACTGCAGTGCTGCCACCTATTGACGTAGAAAGTTACTATTGCAGTAGATTGTAAATGAAGGTTTGGGGAATAGCGCCAAATGGGGTATTTCCACATTTTTTTATTGCTTAAAAAAGTTAAGCAAAAAATTACGATGATTACAGCATTTTTATTTTATTTTTATATTGATGAATAAATTTTCAAAGTTTCCCATTTTGTCAAAGTTTCCCATTTTTGAGTTACCGCTAAAATGATATTTTGGGGCGGGGCTGTCGTGTGATGTCATGAGCGTGGACGCTCACTGACAATGTTTATTTATGCTGGCCCAGCTGAGCGACGCTTGTGACGTCACAATCCGATTTGCCAACCACGGGCCGTTTTGATTTTGTCAGTTTTAGATTGTTTTTAAAATCAATTGAATGAAAACATCAAAAACAACCATTTTTAGTAGCATGATTAAAATCAGAAAAATGATCTTTAAATATTCCGTACATTTTCAACAGAATCCCTAGTTTGTGGAAATACCGCATTCAATTTTTTAAATTTAACCAACTTTATTTAATTAGAAAAAAATAGGAGGTAGGTAATAGTTTTTGACTGACCCTAGTAATATATCATTGAAGAAGAAGATAACAATAATAATCTAAACGAAAATATGAAAGAGAACAAGACACAGAAAAATAGAAAAAGATAATGGTCGCAACTCGGCAGTGAGTCAGTTGCTTTTTATGATTGCTATGAGAGAGACTTATGTCCGTCGAGTTGCTCTCTGGTAGGAGCCCTGGCAAAATAAGCCAAGTTATACCCTTACCCGGAATAGCGGGGAGTGCGGGGACGAGTCAGCACGGAGATCCGAAACCAATCTCGTCCAGACCATTGCCCAGTGGCAGAGCGTGCCCCTAAACCATACATGGAAATTTTATTTACATATTTGGATTTACCTCAAGCCTCCATAGTATCCAAGTACTAATATGTTTACCATTTTAATATATTTTATCTTGTATTCAATTTTACGTAATAATCGTAATTTTATAGATCTACCTTTAAATGGCAGTATTGAAGTATTGGAGTATTGAACATTGAACCCACCGCTGAAATTGATTTAATTGATTATTTCAGCTGAAATTGGCTGAAATAATCAAACTTTGATATTATTATTACAAAAAAATGCTGATTTAGCGATCCTAGCGCAATATTATTAATTATTTTTAACATTTGCATTGCGCAACAAGTAAGTACCTACCTGAAAAGGTTTCAAATGGCAGGTACATATTCGAACATGCAAAAATATTGGAGATCACCGCCATCTTTACTTAAGTAGAGATGTGATACGTGAATGGGTTGTCTCTGAGGTTCCAGTTACAGGAGACAGACTAGGAGGTATTTGAGACAGATGGTGTGGAACCGGTTGATATAAATTAAATAAAATTAAAGAGGGAGCAAATTAAAAGAGCCACTGTTGTTACGAGTTACACGTTTATTCTATTAATATAAAAGGGTAGATGTTAATTGTGAGTCTTATATTATTATACTTAATTAATTAGTTCGTAAAATCAGAATGTCTGTTTTCCTACGTAAAAGTCCTTTAATTGTAAAGAGCCTTGTCACTTCGAGACGGTTAATATAGTAAAATGTCAGTCACTTCCCTTGTTTGATGATGATGAAGTCCCACGTACACACGGATTGTACTGGTAGATCCACCGGAACTTTAAACTTATTTATTTTAACACTTTAGTTACTAGGCAATTGTACAAATTGCACGGGTCGGAATTTTGCAAATTTTCTCCAATGGGCGGAGAGGGACAGCGTCCTGGTCGGACGGCAAACGGTGACTCTCCCGGTGGTGTAAGATCGTCGAACTATTTTATTTTGGTTCGTCACTATTCCGCCTATTCACAACTTTGAAACATTCCCATCGGTCCGTCCCGACCAAGGACGAGGGTTTTATTGTCCTCGAAATTTGTGAATTCTTGGCATTAAAATACCTAACGGTATATCACGGTTCATAAAAATAAGGCAAGGAGGAATGCGGGTTGCTAAAAGTTCAGAGAAATATTTTGTTGCCTTTTTTACAATTTTTATAATGTTTTTTCATTAATATATATTAAATATTCCAAATGGAACTAGTTCCAAAAATAATCGGTTCCTCGGTGATATAATATCGACGGCTCCAGCGACAGCAAAGGAGCCGGTTCCTTGTAACTGGAGCATACATCTCCACCATCTCTAATAAATCCCGCCATTATAAATTATAACGCCATTGTTGTATGTTGTTGATTGTCGTGCGTTCGAGTAACGCGGTTTTATTGTTTTTGTAAAAGTTACGTATATTCGTTTCGTTTTTCAATATTAAACTAAAATGGCTAACATTGGGTTAGATAAGGATACATTTTTCCGACGAATAAAACGTTTTTACGCGGCTTGGAAGGTCAGTGTTATAGAATGCGCCGAATGTATGACAGGATCTGACACTTTATAAAAATGTGGTTTTTGCCTTTCAGGGTGCTGAATCCTCGCCAGATGATCCTTTGGGCAAAATGGACTGCTTTGTTACGGCCCTCGGTGTGGACGAAGATACTCTGTATAGCAAATCAGCATCATTGCATGTATGACATTTGGCAGTTATTTTATGCTTTCAAATTCAATACTTCGGCTTTTGATAAATTTATCGCCAAAATGACAAACTATGCTACGTCTATGTTTCACGCTATCTAGGCGTTTAACATATCTTTTTATTTGTACCATTTTCTTTCAAAACATTGTTATGGATGTTTTTCACTCTGTTTCATGATGGTTTGTGTCATAAATAAACGAATCCCGTTTGTGTATATTTGGAAGAATGGTGTTCAAATAATGGGCTAAAGTTCGGTTTACTGGCCAAATTCCTAAAAATACAAACTAGTTATTTTTATACTAACTATGGGCCGGGGAATACGAATCTGAAAGAATTAGGCGGCGGCAAGCAATATTAACTGAATTATACGACTTTAAAAATTTTTTTGACACACATAGGAAAATTGCCATTTTGGAAGCATTCTGATTCCTAGAAAATCAAACTAGTTATTTTTATACTAACTTTGGGCCGGGGAATCCGAATCTGAAAGAATTAGGCGGCGGCAAGCAATATTAACAGAATTACACGACTTTTAAATTTTCAATAAACACAAGCCATCTTCAAAGCATTTTAACACATGAAAACCATAGAAAAAGAATAAAGATGTTACATCACATAAAATTAAGTGTTGCCATTAAGCAGTAATATCAATAACGTAAAATGACATGTTTATAATTTAAGTACTTACTTTTTATAAATTTTACTCACTTTTGTATCACAAACCATGCTACCTAAACCTAGCGTAGCCGCAAAACTACTTGAAAACTGGGATGTTTTTTTAAATTGACGCGAGCAGGCGGTATAAAGGGGCACAAACCATGTTACACAAACCTAGCGTAGCAGCTAAACTACTTGAAAACTGGGATGTTTTTTTAAATTGACGCGAGCAGGCGGTATAAAGGGGCACAAACCATGTTATACAAACCTAGCGTAGCCGCTAAACTACTTGAAAACTGGGATGTTTTTTTAAATTGACGCGAGCAGGCGGTATAAAGGGGCACAAACCATGTTGGGTTAGGTTAGGTTAGATTAGGTTAGGTTAGGTTAGGTTAGGTTAGGTTAGGTTAGGTTAGGTTAGGTTTTATATAATAACATTGATATTGGTGACCGGTCTAGGTAACAACTTTTTAAGACTACGAATTTTCATACTTTTGGTTTAAGAATACGGCCGTTGAGATAGTCATAATTCATCAGGTTAATGTGTTATGTGATGAATTATCATGTGAAGAATTATCGCGTCGGAAAGTTTTACGTTATTGATATAATTAGTTTTTGATTTTGTTTTAGGGATGGCCACACTCAAATTGTTGTTTTTCTATGGTTTTCATGTGTTAAAATGCTTTGAAGAGTGCTTGTGTTTATTGAAAATTTAAAAGTCGTGTAATTCTGTTAATATTGCTTGCCGCCGCCTAATTCTTTCAGATTCGGATTCCCCGGCCCAAAGTTAGTATAAAAATAACTAGTTTGATTTTCTAGGAATCAGAATGCTTCCAAAATGGCAATTTTCCTATGTGTGTCAAAAATTTTTTTAAAGTCGTATAATTCAGTTAATATTGCTTGCCGCCGCCTAATTCTTTCAGATTCGTATTCCCCGGCCCATAGTTAGTATAAAAATAACTAGTTTGTATTTTTAGGAATTTGGCCAGTAAACCGAATTTTTTCCAAATAATGTTGCATTGTTTTTACGTAAATCTCAAATTCAAATAATACTAATTTTAATCAACGTAGTAACAAACTAGTGCCTACATTGAACCCATGGTAATTGTTCACCTAACCGCCGCACTTGGCACAGATTGTGGAAATTAAACTTCAGCGATTACTACAAGAAACAACTATTTGCATGCACAAAATGGGTTCTCAGTTAGGGTAAACTAAGCAATTCATTGATTGTATGCAGATTGTAATGAAACATTGCAAATGTCAATTACATGCAAAAAAATAAGGTAATTCTTCGGAACAAACGTCAACGGTTAATACACACTTTTTTTTTATAAAACTTTTAGATTCTTCTTAATTACCATAAAAGACAACTATTTGCATTGGGGGAGGTTGAAAATGTTACATTTTTAATTTTAGTTACGTAAATTGAAAATTTGCTTTAACACTATCAAATCACTCTGTTTGCAATATTATTGTTATTTTAATATGTTGGTATTACTGATATTTTACAATCCATGTTACACAAACCTAGCGTAGCCGCTAAACTACTTGAAAACTGGGATGTTTTTTCTTGCCTTGACGTGAGTAGGCGTTATAAAGGGGCACTTTCTTTTGAATCACAAATCATGTTACACAAACCTAGCGTATAGATTTTTTCGGTTACGCGCCTTTGAATATATTGCCATGAAGTCAGTTACGGTGTGATGTAGCCTTCCGTATAGTATCAGTAATACCAACATAATAAAATGACAATAATCATTACAAATTGCATATGGTGAAGCATGGGTGAAGCGTTGTGTCTAAATACGAAAGCAAATTTTCAATTTACGTAACTAAAATTAAAAATGTAACATTTTCAACCTCCCCCAATGCAAATAGTTGTCTTTTATGGTAATTAAGAAGAATCTAAAGGTTTTATATAAAAAAGTGCGTATTAACCGTTGACGTTTGTTCCGAATATTTACCAAAAATAAGAATGGCGGCAAAGGGATAATTTTATATGAGAAATTTTGAACTTTGATTGAATAAAAATGTAATTTTAATGCATTTATACTGTCTATCTAAATGTAAGTAGTTGTTTCGGTAATTCTTCGGAACAAACGTCAACGGTTAATATGCACTTTTTTTTGATAAAACTTTTAGATTCTTCTTAATTACCATAAAAGACAACTATTTGCATTGGGGAAGGTTGAAAATGTAACATTTTTAATTTTAGTTACGTAAATTGAAAATTTGCTTTAACACTGTCGAATCACTCTGTTTGCAATATTATTGTTATTTTAATATGTTGGTATCACTGATATTTTACATTCCATGTTACACAAACCTAGCGTAGCCGCTAAACTACTTGAAAACTGGGAGGTTTTTCTTGCCTTGACGTGAGTAGGCGTTATAAAGGGTCACTTTCTTTTGAATCACAAACCATGTTACACAAACCTAGCGTATAGGTTTTTTCGGTTACGGGCCTTTGAATATATTGCCATGAAGTCAGTTACGGTATGATGTAGCCTTCCATATAGTATCAGTAATACCAACATAATAAAATGACAATAATCATTACAAATTGCATATTATGGTGAAGCGTTGTGTCTAAATACGAAAGCAAATTTTCAATTTACGTAACTAAAATTAAAAATGTAACATTTTCAACCTCCTCCAATGCAAATAGTTGTCTTTTATGGTAATTAAGAAGAATCTAAAGGTTTTTAAAAAAAAAGTGCGTATTAACCGTAGACGTTTGTTCCGAATATTTACCGTTGTTTCTTGCATCAATTAGTTGAATTGTAGTGTAATTTCCAAAATTGTGCCTAATTAAAGTGCGGCGGTCAGTGGAATATTTATCAAAACCACTAAATATAGGTATTTAACCGCTTCTGTGCCAAGAGCGAGATTTCTCGCATCCTTGGTCGTGTCCAGCAGGCCGGCCATAGAAAAATAGCGAGTTTACTCGCTCTTCTTTGAGCCTCTGTATCATACATATGTCCCGTTTTTTATTAATTTAAAATATGGAACACACAGAGACGACATTGGGATGATTTTGATTTTTTTTTAATATTTTTTTTTAAATAAGATGTAAAAATGATTTATTTTGCTTAAAAGTTCACGGCCTGCTGTACACAGCTACACTTCTACCTACTGGCATTTAAAAGGTTAAAATTGAAAGGCTTAGCCACACGGGATGATTTTGTCACTGCTATGTTGCAGTGTGAGTAATCACCCCTTCTGGTTACCGCTAATAGACAAGTCACACGGAGCTACTGGAACTGCGAGTGAATTGTCTTCAGTCTACTGGAAACAACTTGAGAAAGTGACTATCGATTTTAGATCTCGGATAAGGCGATAGTAGCATTGTGTAGCGGCCATTGGGTAAAGTGACCACCAAATTCGTGCTTTTCTGGCAATTATAATTGAATATGTTCTAATCTAGTCACCACTACATTCAGTGGCTCCAAGTTGAGACACTTGCAGTGAGTACTTTGTACACATTTGACCTGTCAGTGGCTGAGTTGGCATCGCATTTGGGTCCCATCCGGGTGTCGCGTGTTCAATTCCTCAACTGGCTAAGTCCTCCATCACGACTCAAGCAACATTTTCGGCTTACTGTGGTGGTAGTAGGAGATTTTCTAACATTGTCAGGTTATTCGTAACCCGGAAATGTTTGTCTTTCTTTTAAAAAAATATGGCCGTAACTATTGTATTGCATACCCAATTTTGAAATCTGTTTTCTTTGGCTACCTTGGGGATTTTGTACACCACTCTTCTCGGACTGGCTAGGTTAATTTATCACTTCATAACTTTCCAGATCTGGTTATATGGCTATGAATTGTCCGACACTGTGACTGTATTGACAGAAAAATGCATTCTCTTCCTCGCGAGCAAGAAGAAAATCGAATTTATGAAGCAGGTTGATCAACACAAAGAAGAAGATGTTCCTCAAATTAAACTGCTTACAAGAGATAGGGTATGTTGAATATCAAGTCAAAACTGTCTCGCTGTATTGTCTTCTGAAAGAATCTGTTGCAGTAAAAATATTGCGTACATTAGCAACAGTTTTTCATGTTTTTTCATCCTCATTTTTCATTTCAAGAATGACAAGGACAAAGCAAACTTTGAAAAACTTATTGAAGCTATCAAAGAATCCCGGAATGGTAAAACTCTGGGAGTGTTCTCCAAAGATACATACCCCGATGAATTCTTCATGTCCTGGAAAAATGCCCTGAAGAAGGAGAGTCTGGAGAGCATCGATGTGAGTCTCCCTCTGGCGCTGCTCATGGGACCCAAGGAGGAGAATGAAGTGATCAATGTGAAGAAGGCTTGCATGGTCACCGTGGACGTATTTACCAAGTACCTGAAGGATCAGATTATGGAGATTATTGACTCGGATAAGGTGTGTTATACTTTTGCTTTATCTGTGTTTAACATAACATCCTCACCTCTTTTATTATAATTAATTCATTTCAATCCATAATTATATAGATATTTTATTATTATTACAAAGTTACAGTAACATGAATTGAGCCGTTAAAAGAGAGAGGGTAGCGGAGTAGTAGATACTTTAAGTATCGGTCTGGTGAAAGGCTTGCTACTCAGAGTGGAAAGGTTGTTTGAAATAGCTTTAGTCGCTTTTGGTGATCAGATCGTTGTTGGAGATGGAGGCACTGGACACTGGATTGAGACATTTGAGAGCAGTTGGGACTCTTGTGCATTACTGATTTTCACACGGACTGTGTTTACATTATTGTCCTTTTCAGAAAGTAAAACATTCCAAGTTGGCGGAGGGAGTAGACTCAGCCATATCTGACAAGAAATATGTGACGGGTGTGGATTCATCTTTAGTAGACATGTGCTACCCTCCCATCATACAGTCAGGGGGCAACTACAGCCTAAAATTCAGTGCCACTTCCGACAAGAACTACCTCCACTTTGGTGCCATCGTCTGCTGCCTGGGCTCCCGTTACAAGTCCTACTGCTCCAACATCATCCGAACCTTGCTGGTCAACCCCACCGAGGAAATGCAGGATAATTATAATTTCCTCGTCAGTCTGGAAGAAGAACTGTGCAAGAAGTTAGTGGCAGGAGTCAAGTTGTCCAATGTCTACGATGCTGGACTTTCATTTGCAAAGAAGGAAAAACCCAAACTTGTCGACAGTCTCATCAAAACCTTCGGGTGAGTTCATTATTTCATTCAACTTTATAACTCCCTGCAAACTCCACATAAGAACTTTGTAGTATGTGTGCAGTAGACATCTAATAAAAGCTCTCTTCGCTATTTTTCTATCTATCTCACATCCACTGCCTCTTCTCTCCTTCGATGTGAATTATTAAGCCCGAGGAAATGCATAGTGATATTCTAAAGTAATCGATACTTTAAATATGATGCACTATTTTTTAAGATATAATTGCAGTCAGGACGAACAATAAAGCAAACTTTCCGGGGATATTTAAAATGGCGGGATGGCTATTAAACTTCTTAAAAACCTCAAAATAGATACAATCACAGAGATATTTTCCTCTTTCCAATGGTTTGTGATGCAGCCTTTATTTTGGCATCTAATCGCTGCACAAAGTATTTCTAAACTACGCTCACATACTGTGAATTTATTGGCGAATGAAAATTCGTAAGCAACGCACATTAGCTTCAGACTTCTATTTACGTTTTATTTATTCTGAAATAAATATAATTTTCATTAATTTTATTGTCTGTTTTCAGGTTTGGTATGGGCATTGAGTTTCGGGAAAGTTCAATGGTGATTGGTCCCAAAACAAATATTATTGTGAAAAAAGGAATGATCTTCAATATTCACGTTGGTCTGTCGGGTCTTACTAATAAGGATGCTTCAGAGAAGGAAGGGAAGGTTAGTAACATCCACTATTTATGTATAAGTGGCCAATTTTAAATAGCACCTTTTGCGGTGACATCGATAGAGGTTAGGCGAGATATGCTATAACAATATCAGACCCATGCATTTTAGACATGTTGCAGTTTTTTTTTCAATAAGGAGGGATTGTATGCTGTCTTCATAGTCTAATATTGAGAGAAAGAGACGATCGGTAATAATCTTACGTAATTTCACTCTTATATTGTGGGGTAATTGCTACAACTAAGTAACTCCGAAACTTGATAAGTCATTCCATTTTTGTAAATAAATACAAAAAAAAATTATCAGAAATTTTCTCATTTCCAAAATTACTGTTCTCAACACATCAATCTACGATTTAACAATACTTATCAGTATAAATGTACAACAATCGATTTATCAGATAATCTTATAATTCAATTTCCCAACAAAGCTGATTACAAGTATGTAGTTGTAGTTATTACCCCTAGATAGTGAAGTCTCGAATAGCACCACTGTGACTTCTTTCTAACATCTTCCTCATACCTCAATCTACCGTCCACCATTATTCTAAGGTTGGGCGCAGCATCAACAATGGGAGAAGTGATTTCGTGCATTTTTACCCAAGTTTGGCCCAAGTATCGAACCCTGCAGCACACCTCGCATCATTTTAACATATGATGAATATGAATGATGTATTGTGTGAGAATGTCTACTTATTTACTACCAAATAAGCGTGAAAGAATTGACTGATCATAAGATTATATTTTAGGTCTATGCCCTATTCCTTGGAGACACAGCACTAGTGAATGAGGACCAGCCTGCCACCGTATTGACCCAATCCAAAAAGAAAATAAAGAATATCGGTATTTTCTTGAAAGATGAGAATGACGATGAAGAGGAGGAAAAGGAAAATAAAAAATCGGAAATTCTAGGTGATTTTATATTCATTTTATTATGATCATTTTGCTTTTCATATTTCATTCGATTTTACTGTACAAACTGAAAATTTATTTAAATGTTCTGATGGGCAAATCTTTTAAACTCGTGGTGCTACTATGCTGCTTTTTATATATAAATATGCATTTGCTTGGCTTGATTGGAGAAGGATTTTTTTATCAAACTTAATTGACCAGTCAGAAAACATATACAAAATATTTGAACCTACTAAACCCCCCAATAAGGGTGTATCACAGCCATACTAATTTGTGTTTTCTTGTTTTATGGCGAATTCTTCAATTGGATCTGAAGAAAATGGACGTGAGTACAAAAATTTATTATTTAGCTCCATGAAATAAGCATTGTGTGAATTATGTAGTGGCTGGATAAATAAATTTATTTCTGATGCAGGTCGAGGTAAAAGAACGGCGGTTATCGAATCCAAGTTGCGATCGGAACATTCCTCCGAAGAGAAACGGAAGGAGCACCAAAAGGAACTGGCCATCTCTCTCAATGAAAAGGCAAAGGAGCGTCTGGCCAAGCAGTCTGGCGGGAAGGAGAGTGAGAAGGTTCGCAAGAATACCATCTCGTACAAGGGAGTCAGTCAGATGCCTCGGGAACCTGAGGTCAAGGAGTTGAAGCTTTATGTTGGTAAGTTGACAATTATTTATACCTGTGAGGTACCAAAAACAACTTGGCATGGGTTAGATCATTTTTATTGTTTATGTAAGGCAAACTTAGCAATTTTATTTTTATCGACTAACATCTATTTGTATCACAAAATTGTTTTGTTTAATTGGATCAAATTTCAGATAGAAAATACGAGACAGTAATCCTGCCCATATTCGGAGTGCCAGTTCCCTTCCATATTTCCATGGTGAAGAACATATCCCAGTCGGTTGAAGGAGACTACACTTACTTGCGTATCAACTTCTTCCACCCCGGAGCCACCATGGGCCGGAACGAGGGGGGACAGTACGCACAGCCTGATGCCACCTTTGTCAAAGAAGTGTTAGTACATAAATAGTATTACATTTCTATTTACATACATATACATATTTTAACATTGTTTAGCTTTAATGCAAAATCTGGATATCATTTCAACGAGCTGGATGCAAACCACGTTACAATCTTTTTGGCACCAAGAAGGTTCAAGCATATCTTAAATAAACTACGATATCATTTGTACTTTGACCTCAGATGAATGCACGAGAAAACCATACCCTGCGCAGAAAAGTAAAGGGCGCTAAAGTAACGGTTTGCAGCGCAGTCCATTGTGAACTTTTCTACGCAGGTGTTCTCATATTTAATGTGTTCATTTTAGTATTTTTATAAAACATTTGAAAAAGTATCTTGACTAAATACTGTAACGAAGTATTCGATTTTGGAAACAAGCCGAACCTTGTTCACCTGATATGGCATTCTGAACTACATTTGCAAAGAAAAATCAATTAGAAAACACAATAGTGATCACTGAAAGGGATAAGCCCACACTGCCTACCCGCTCCGTACAAGTTGATTTGTTCCCCTCATCTTTGTCTAAAATTGCCACAGGTTTTAATTTTAAGGAATTTGCTGTAAAAATGCACAGGAACTTTTAATTTCGTTTTTGTAAGGTTGTGTTAGGGTTAGGTTTTTAGGTAAGAATTATACAATTCACAGGTATCAGACAGTGTAATTATGTGGAGATTTGTGATTTCATTTTCCTGAATGGAATGTGGAATCTTTATACTTTGAACACATTAACCCAATAATCCAAAAAGGATATTTATTAACGCACTCAATTTATTAGTAATTATTTTATTTGTCTGCAGAACCTACCGCAGCACAAACACTAAGGAACCCGGAGAACTATCACCGCCCTCTTCTAACCTTAACACCGGCTTCCGGTTGATCAAAGAAGTACAGAAGAAATTCAAGACCCGCGAGGCTGAAGAGAGGGAGAAAGAAGACCTGGTGAAGCAGGACACACTGGTCCTGTCACAAAACAAAGGAAACCCCAAACTGAAGGATCTGTACATTAGGCCCAATATTGTAACTAAAAGAATGACAGGTGATTTATTTGCTTTCTATGTAGTCATCTTTACCATTTAAAAAAAAACTTCTAACAAAAAGGCGCCTTCAGTCTTCCCTGTCCTGGGTTACTTCAGTGACCTCCATCCATTGCAGACCCGGCCTCTCTTCGCACAACCCCGGAGTTGCTTTCTTCAAAATTTTTATAGATTAAATCCATTTAATAATTTGGGAATATTTTCAGTATGTTGACACATTGCTATATTATTTTTAAGAGACATTCATACTGAATGAGATCTCTGTGACATTATACTTTCAAGTATAGTCTACTTGAAATTATGGACAATAGATAGTTATTTACAAGACATATTATTTAATTTGTAGGTTCACTGGAAGCTCACATGAACGGCTTCAGGTATACATCAGTGCGCGGAGACAAGGTGGACATCCTATATAACAATATTAAGAATGCATACTTCCAGCCGTGCGATGGTGAAATGATCATCCTCCTCCACTTCCATCTTAAGCACGCTATCATGTTTGGTGAGACATTTAAGTGCATTTTATTATTGTTGAAAAATACATTCTATGTGCGTACATAAATTCCCCAACAATGGCTCGTACCGATGTCATCGACGTTTGTCCCCTTCCTTCTATACTAAAACGATGACATCACTTACAATCTCTCCCTGGAACTACTTCCCTGATGCTGAAATCTGACTGTGTTAAGGCTTGTTAAGAATTAGTAACCTATGTCTACTGATAATAAACTATTTATGATCAGGTAAGAAAAAGCATGTGGACGTGCAGTTCTACACGGAGGTGGGAGAAATCACAACGGATCTGGGCAAGCACCAACACATGCACGACAGAGATGACTTGGCCGCTGAGCAGAGTGAGAGAGAGCTCCGACACAAGCTCAAGACTGCCTTCAAAAGTTTCTGCGAGAAGGTGGAGGGCATGACCAAGCAGGAGATTGAATTTGACACGCCCTATAGGTAAGATTAATCTTTTGTGAACAAATATTTGGTATTCCATTGTGTCCCAAATATTATTTGCGCAGTCGATAGAGCAGCTCTATTTATTTAAAATTTAACTGTGCTTTGAAAGAAACTGAGCATGTTTGTGTGTAGGCAAAAAGGAAATGCAATTTAACTGTACAGTCTGATCTTGTGTAGCATGCCTTAGGAAAGCAAAAGAGTCCATTTATTTGCAGTTGAGAATATTGGATTTTTAGATGCATTTAAAATCGATCACAGGAAGTCAATTTTTAAACATTTGTTAATTAAATGGGAAAGTATTATCTCAACTTTCTACTACCGCAAACTGCAGATCGCAGGAAGGTTTGAAATTTTTTTTTAATGTTTATGAAAGGTAGATAAATTTGACACATTATGGCAAGCTCAAGATGTTTTGCCATAATATGCCAAAAATCATTTGAGTGGATAAAACCTAAAAATATGGGATAATCGGAGAAATATTACAGGTATATTCAATGGCTTTACCACAGTAGGCAGTTAATATATGTTTCCGTATTAATATCTGGAGGTGTGATTTTTGAAAAGAGTGCGGCCAAATCTAAAAATTTCTATTGCTCAAGCCTTTTTTATTTTAATCTGCTATCTCTCCTAGTGGGGGATGTGTCAAGGGGTTAAATGTTTCAATATTTGACATCAAGAATCGGTCTCCCATATTTATTAACTTTTATCATACACCTGTTAGTCATGTGGTCTTATAATTTGTTCAGAGAACTTGGATTCCCCGGAGCGCCGTTCCGCAGCACAGTGCTTCTGCAGCCCACCTCTGGCTCTCTGGTGAACCTGACAGAGTGGCCCCCCTTCGTCATAACCCTGGAGGAGGTAGAGCTCGTCCACTTTGAGAGAGTGCAGTTCCATCTCAAGAATTTCGACATGATTTTCATCTTCAAGGACTATTCCAGGAAGGTCGGGATGGTGAATGCTATACCAATGAACATGCTGGATCATGTGAAGGAATGGCTCAAGTGAGTAGAAAAATACTCGTTATTTCTCATTCTGTCACATTTGTTCGTAAGAAAGAGGGAGAGAAGTTACAAGTGGTCTATCTATCGCCTATTTGCCTTTAATTTGAATTTCTGAGAGTTTAATTATAATTGGATTATAAAATTTATTTATTTCAGTTAACTTTAAAAAATTTGATTGTTTATAATAATAATAATTGGATAATTTATAGAGCGCCGTTTTTGTGAAAAATCACCTCAAGGGCGCTGTCCTTTGCATATTAAACTACTTAAGTCTAGTTATATACAAACAAATTATGTAGCAAACTCGCCATTTCCTTGCCTATATAGTTTGGCAAATGAATATACAAATAATATCAACATTTTTAACATCACAAATTCAATGTTTAAAACATAGTTAACCCTTAGCGGAATTGTGGTATCCCAGTGAGATAACACATACAAAATAATTATAACCTAGTGTAGCAGTGAGCTTAATACTCCCAAGTATTTGCCGTTGTCAAAAACTTTCTAATTTATTTACTGACATTTTTGTCATTCAGTTTGAAATTTTGAAATAAAAAAAGTCATAAGTTCCGCTAAGAGTTAAATGAATCTCTCGTGTCTAAATTCTAAAAATGTTTAGATTAATATATATTTTTTAAATTCTATCCCATTGTAAACCATATGAAATCATTGTTTATTATTACTAACCTTTGTAAAAAAATATTGTGATGATTACATGTTGTGATTCATTTTCAGTTCCTGCGACATCCGTTATTCAGAAGGTATTCAGTCTTTGAATTGGACCAAGGTCATGAAGACCATCACAGATGATATAGAAGGCTTCTTTGAAACTGGTGGATGGTGCTTCCTCGACCCTGAGTCAGATGAAGAAGGAAAAGGGGCGCAGGGAGTAAGTCTACCACATTGCACTAATAATGTTCTTATTGCTATATTTTCTGGATTTCCTCTAAATATCTTGAAACCCATATTTGCAATTACAGCATTGAAGAACACAGGTCTAATTGCAACGAAGGATCAGTATATTAAATATTATAATTGAATTCCAGGAAGAAGACAGTGAGGATGAGGACGAGGCGTACTCCCCGACCGATGTAGACTCGGTGGAAGAGTCTGATGATGATTCCGAATACGACTCTGAAGCTTCTGCCAGTGGTTCCGATGATAGTGAAGGTTTGTAAATTCTTCTTTAAAAACCAGAGTAAATTATTTTAATTCACCTTTTTAGGGTGTGCACAGCTTTACAGTCAACTGCGCCGTTGTAACCTCTCCCTGATGATATATTATTTAAATGACTTGTTCAATAAGAAGATGTGTTACAACAGAGCTCTCGGTGGCAGGACCACATATGCCGTATATATATATTAAGAATATGTAGCCAATTCAAAAATATTTATACCATAAAAAATCAAATGGAGTACATACAACACAACAGTGTGGGCACCAAGTTATGCTATTCATTCTCTCATGATAGAATTCTAAATAAATTCGAGTTTATTAACTTCGGAATGGGTGCATTACAAGAGAATGTGTCAATTATAATTATATACTGTGTCAACTAAATATATTAAAATTACCCAAAAATGGAAAAAAAATTAAAATTAACTTTACTTGTTTGTATAAATTCAATAATAGGCCACTTACATGGATTTCATAACGACTTGGAAAAAATCGTGTGGATAGATTTTTTTACTAGGATTACGAAAATGTTAGTAAATTTTTTTAGAAAAGTATAGTTTTTTTTATTTTTAAATAAATAAATCCATTATTTGAGCTTGTGACGTCACTACATGAAAATGTCCCGTCTCCGATTATGTTCCCTTAATTTTGTAAAATTCCACACTGATTAATTTTTTTTTATATGGCAACACTTTGATTTCCGGCGAATTTTTGAATTTGCTTAACGTTCACTAGATTTATTGTTTGTTCTATGCGAACTTATCCTTTGGTTTGATTTTTTGATAAAGATGGCGGTGTTTTTACAGATGTTACGAAAAGAACCCCGTACAATTTATTGCTATTCGTGTGGAAAACGTTCTTTTTTTTTTAAATGATTTTCGGCTATGTAATTATCGTTTTTTCGCACCCATAAAATTATGTCCCGTCTTTCCGTTTATAAAAAATGGTCTGATTTTTCAGATTGAAATTTTTAAAAAATCACCAGGGTTTCAAAAATACGATTTAAAAAAAAAAAAAAGTACAAAATGTCTTAGAATATTTGCCTAAACCGGATTTTTTTTTTTTTAAATGTGATGCAAGTGGTCCATAACTACACCTCACAAACCGATATTGAGACAATATCTACCATTTTATTGTAACAATGTTGGAATCACAATTGTATACTCCCGTTCGCCGTATAAAGAATTTGAATAATGATTATAAGAATGTTGTTGACATATTTAACGCATCGATTACTAAATATAAACAGGGTCTTAGTAGAATTTATATTGGAAAGCAAAACAACAAACTGTCTAACTCTGCTTCCACTTATTAAATTTATTTATTGTACTATTCCCAATCTACTATTTTTCCATCTTGTATGGAGGAATATTTTGTTTTTGTGGTGTTATGCTCAATTAGATGTTTTTGTGTTAAAAAAAATAATAAACAAGTAAAAGTCCAGCTTTGGCGTGAAATTCAAAATAAATAAATAACACTAGGGCTTAACCCGTCATTTGCCGTAAGGTCGTCGGCGGTCACGATTTTTTTAATTTTTTAAATGCGATTTTAACCCTTATATATAATGTAACTATATGAAGGGCAAGGTCAGAATCGCTTGCGCCAATATCATTCTTGGTATAAACTGATGGTTTCATTAATCGAGCTACTCTAGAATATCTTTAAAATGAATTTTCTATGACTTTTCAGGTCAGTTTTGGCAACTGTCAAAGGTGAAAAAATCGATGTTTTATGTTTTCAAATGCTTATAAAGATCGTTTAGACCTATGAATTGTTTTTTTTTTTCATTTTGGGTATGTATTCAGATTTGTGTAGAAATAATAAAAATCAGTTTATATTTGTGTGATTATATTTTTTGAAAATTATTTCCAAAATGGGAGATTTTTTAAATCTTTTTTTTTTAGTTAGTTATTATGGAAAATCCTCTTACGATATTATCACGTAATATACATGAATAATAAGATATATTATCTAGTAAACAGAAAACAATTGCAAAAAAAGCAATTCCTTTGTTTTTATATGGATATTTGACCAGAAAGCAACAAGGTAAAATCCGCACGGTTTTTCGAAATACGTCTGACATTCAACAGGTTGTTATACGTTATCTACAAAAACATACCAATTATTATTATTATACAGAATACGTAATCATTTACACTAATCAATTGCTTATTTCTAGAACTGGGATCAGAGGAAGAGTCGGGCAAGGACTGGTCAGATCTGGAGCGTGAGGCAGCAGAGGAGGATAAGGAGCGCAACTACGACACACAGTCCTCGGGCTACAAGGGTGGGGCCAAGGGGGGCCCCCCGGGGCGAGGAGGCCCCTCCAGCAGCGGACGGCGTGAGGAGCGCAGCCCCAAGAAACACAAACACAGTTCTAGTTCCAGTAACCACAAATCAAGCAAACATAGGTTTGTTATACACTATTATCAATTTCAGACTACCAATCTAACTATTATTTCGTTGAAATTGGCATGTCAATTTTTAAATGATCGTCTGAAAATACAGATTAACCCTTCCTCTGTCCGAGCAGCGCCAATTTATTGTCTCGTGAGAATTTGTTAATGTTTTCCTAAAGAATGAGATACGCATTGGTTTTTTTTTTTGGTTCCGAGTGACATTTTTAAGTTAGTGGGGAGACTTGAGGAGCTGGATACAATAACTTAAAAGCGCACAGGCTGTTTTGCTTTCATTGCCTTTTTGGTGTCCTCCAATCCAGAGACAGACGGGAGCTACATGTTTGAACACTAGTTTAAAAGTTAGATGTGAATATTACGCATTTAAAAAAACTGCATTTTGCTCAAAACTGCCATTTTTATCATAAATTGTTATTGCATCCAGCTCCTTGATTAAGAATGAAGTCCCATAATATTTAGAAATTTCAAGATAAATTAGTTACAATCATTATTGAAACACTATTTGATTTCATAAGTGCTCTTTCCATTTCCAGCCCGTCCAAAAGCAAAGACAAAGACCGACATCACAAATCTTCACACAATAGCAGCAGCAAGTCCTCTTCGCACAACACTAGCGGCCGGTCCTCCTCCCACGGGGGCAGTGGCGGCAAGTCTTCTTCCCACCACAGCAGCAGCAAGTCCTCCCACAGCGCCAGCAAGTCGTCTGGCGACAAGTCCTCACACGGCTCCAGCGATCGGAAGAGGTCCAGAGACGATAGCCGAGATAAGAATGGACACAGCTCAAAGAAACACAAGTAAGTCATCGTTGGTACTACTGCCCCTTACAGAGTCCCAGGAAACGCCTCCACACCATTCCCAGCCATTAGGCTTCCTAACTCTCAATTTGTCTTGCAGACTTTTTATTGAGACAGAATTTGGCTTTCTTTTTGTTTGTGTAACAGCTTATATAAAATCCCAGAAAGTGATGAACCAAATGAATCACTCTTGAAGATTATCTTTCAATTTGCCTTACATTTAAAAAAAACACCCCAAATACCCCATACTTTAAGTTTGCCTTTCATCTATAATTGAATTTAAATATAAGTTTTATATTCTTTTTATACATGTCTAAAATTCTTTTTTTTCCAGGAAGTAAAAACATCCCAGCTCGCTTTGTCTGTTAATTTAAGTGTACCTACCTGAATTTAAATGTAAAACATCTAAACAAAACAATTACATACTCCGTTTTATATAAATGTAGTAGTTCCAAATAACTTGTTCAATTTTTAAATGCATTTGTGTAAGAAGTGAAAAGTTCCAAATTGAATTTTGTTAAGGTAAAAGTTATTTGTCAGTGAAAAATTATTTTTTGATAATAAACAACAATCCATACCAGTAGAAGAAAATGGCCTTACTTCTCTTTATTATATTTCCTGTTTACAGGAAGCATGGAGTCCATAGAATGTCCAAGAAAGGATGTCATAAAATATATTTATTGGACGTTGCTCTATGAACTGTATGCTCTCTGTTTCTCTAACTCTGCTGTTTAAATATAATTCTTACTTAACCCTTATTCAGCCAGTGAAAAATATGTCATTTATGTCAGTTAATAAAGTTTCTGTTGAAATATTAAGGCAAAGTCCCAATAATTTATTATTATTATTATACGATTTAGAAAAATGGGAGACATTGTCTGCAAACATTGAAATGACATTTATCTTGTAGATTCCTTCCAAACTCACCCTCATCCCCTCGAACTTCTCTACCCACATCAACTCTGATGATGGGAAGATTATACCATTGAATAAAAATACATTCTGGGGAAGTACTTATATTTTAGTCAGATGTATTTTTATCCAATCATTGATTTTTTTCACTGTGAGGATTCTCCAACTCATTTGACTAAAAATAATAATGATCATATTGAATAATTTTACAATCAGATAATCCCCATAAAGTGACATTTGTGATACCAAATGATTTTGTTCTTGTTTGTATTTTCCATGAATTGTTGTATGTGTAGGTTAGTATGTATTTAAAATAAATAAAAAGATAACTTTTGTAAACGCTACTTATAAATTTAATTTTTCTCCCTTTCCAATTTAAACATACAATAATACAATGTAATTAATTGATCTTTGTGCTGATGGAGCAATTATTATTTTTGGTTTCTCATCTCATTAAGTGTGCCCCTATGTTCATAATAATTATTGAGCTCTTTGGAAAAAATTCAATACAACAAGGCCATTAACCTTTTTACAATGATTTTGTTAACCTCTTACGTGCTTTAAGCTTGTTTACAGGCTCTAAGTAGCCGTGCTCAGGAGGCCGGCCATACAAAATTAGCGTGTTAACAAGCTCCTAAATGACGATTTTTCATGTCAAAATCTACTATTTAGAAAAATCGAAAAACCAAACAGACAATATAGAATGTACAATGTATTTGGTAAGTCTTCAATTTATATTTTTAATATATTTCAGTAAAAGATTTTTTTATTACTTGCTTATTTTGCTAAAAAAATTGCGGCCTGCCAGTACCTCAACACCAAATACCTTACAGCATTTAAAGGGTATAAAGAATTTGCAATATAATATAATAATCCCATACAAAAACAACGTATTGACCAGTGGCGGCTCTCCCCTTAGGATAATGGGTGTTTGACCCCCCAAAATTATAAGACATAATAATAATACATTTTTACGGTTAAAACTGCTCAAAGCATCGAATTCTTTATTTGAAATGAATCGCGAAGGCTAGTGGCGACATAGACGAGCAGTGACATCTATTGCATAAAATGGAAGCTCCCATTCACACAGTATTCCCTGGGTCAATTTTGCCAATGTCCTCAGCGTTGATATCTTCTCTCTCTATGCGCGCTATACAACAAATGAGATGGCACTATGTTCTTCGCCTGGAGTTGATATTCTCCCGCATAGGTAGTAAAGAAATCCTAACTACGCTTGGGTTATGTCTGTGAGGGAGACAGCATTATGAATCTTATGTGTTGTTGAAAGAGATGGTGATAAACATAGGTCGGTTTTGCTTTTTGCATGTATGTCTTGCATTAAACAATGGTTGTTTTTGTATTGAACAGTTCGGGAGAGATTTGAAATAATTATTCACATTGTTATTGATGTAATTTGCGACATTTCAATTTTAGTTTGGTGGTAGATTGAGAAGTAGATCTTTTCAAAGATTTTTTATTATATTATGATCAATTTTCAACGGACATAGAAAACAGCTTGATTTAAAACAATTTTTGTTTTAAATTTTTTTTATTTATTAGGTACCGGTGTCTATTATTTCTATTAGAATAAGTTAACAATAATAATCTAAACGACAATATGAAAGAGAACAAGACACAGAAAAAAGACAATGGTCGCAACTGGGACTTTATAAAAAGAAAGTTTTTCTTATAAACATTGAATATTATTTCTAATCTAATTTTGTTTTTAAATTTTGGATACTTAGGTACTATTGGTGTGCACAACTATATTGAAAAGTGCCCTCTTTAAAATGATGTGCCTGCAAGTACATGTATTATGTAGCGACTTTGCAATTTACAAATAATACCTATGTAATTTGAGTTGCGTATTCATGACCCTACCTATCTTTAAATTGATATATATAATAATGTATCGGCATTTTTCTCAATATCAAATAAAGATTAATCACTTTCTTTTTCAAATGACCTTCCACAGCTGGAGCCCTAGAGCCGCCTCTGGTATTGACCTCAGTGACAGCCATTATAGGTTACAATCATCAAGTTCGAACATACAAATCGGCGCCGTGATCCAACGTTGCTACGCACATGCGCTGTAAGTTCTCGCAAAGCACATGAGAGTTTAAATTAGTTGCGCAATTTTAGGAATATTTACATGGTTCGCATAAGATAGCTGATAAATTGACAGATATCGCGAAGAAGAAATACATAGGTTAATGGACATAGTATTTGTAAGATTTTTGTCTCAAGAATTTACTGAGATATTAAGGTACAAAATTTGGTTTAATGTCTTGTAGAGATGACACTCGTCTTTCAGCGATCGGTTGGCATGTACACATGACTCTCGTCTCAAATAGGTTTAATACATAATGGATGGTATTTGAGTCACTCAACGGAATGGCTCCGGCCTACTTATCGAAAATGTGTATTCCTGAAAATTCACAACAGTCAACCCCCCGTAGGTCAGCAGCTATCTATATATATATAAGGATGAAGGAACCAAAGCGCATACCAGATACTAAATTCGGTGAGCATGCTTTCGTAGTGTCAGGACCTAGAGCCTGGAATGGACTGCCACACATGATTCAAGAATGATCACAGACTTGACAGAATTTAGAGCTTAACTTAAAATTTGCCTTTTTAGAGTCATAAAAACCTTCACAGTCTGCGAAATTATAAATAACTAAATGTAAACAACTAAGAATCTTGTAAGCTTTGTAAAATCATTTAATAAAATATTCTCTCCAGTCTTTGAAATAAACCTCAACTCCACTTTTGCCACTAATCTTCTAATAAATGTTAATATCAATAGATTGAGGGTAAAATAGCAAGTGTACGATGATGTCCAGTGTTTTTTATATAGAGTCTGCGTGCAAAGTTGTAATCCTCGCTTAAACTTTCTAATAAAAATGTTTTATCGGAAGTGACCTGCCAGTATGTAAACTCGCAAGTGGTAAATTAAAAAAAAAAAATGTGAAAATAATATAATAAAACAACAAATACAATTCTCTCCCAAATACAATTTTATTACACTGGGAAATAATAGTTATATTTTTTAATCAATACAATTTGACATTCTTCGTGTCAACAAAATATTGAAGTGATAATTTAAAATACATACATAATTGGAAACGGTGCATTTTCCTTATTCTATGTGATTCCATAATTTACATAAAGTGTGTAAATATGTTTATCCAAATAAAATAGTAGAACCATTATTCGCAATCGTCTCCCAAATACTATACTCAATTAGCCTTCCGCAGTTGCAGATGTGTATTCAAGTAAAGTAGGGGAAATAATAAATCACCAATTTGGAATCTTAAATAACGTGCTTTGGCATTTGGATATAATTTTCAAACAAAAATGACAATAATTTAAGTATGTATTATTTCATAAGATGCAAACGAAACAAAAATATACAAAGTAATCTCTTTTTTACAATCATAAAAGCAACAAAAATATTTTAATAGACAGGTTAAAGAAATAAAATCACTAAACATAAATATTTTTTACAATATGTAAATTATTAAAGACAATAACTTTCAATAAATTCCGATTTCTAATTGGAATAAATTGCTTATAAATTATTGGTGTTTTATGTACATTCATAATATTATTATATAACCATTTCTATTTTCTGCCTTAAAGCCAATGAAGTAAAGAAATTAATATTGATTTAGTAACACAATTCACTTACACGGTAATGAGATCTAGTGTTTCTAATATGAGCTAAAATTGAAATATATTACACAATTACATCTGGTGACATTCCGAACTAGAAACCTGCATATTTAGAGAATTTTTAGAATCGAGTATGGGAACCATTTCATTCATAATTTACGAATATTTTACAACTAATACGATTTTTTCAGAAATAAGAATGTGATAACCTAATAAACAAGGACAAGCGATGCATTTGAATGAATGCTTAAGCTCTTGATTATTTGCTCGTCTCCTACGATGTGGAAGTCATCGCTTAGTGGTTCATATGCTGGGATGCTGGTGCTCCTCACTTCTTATCGTTGAGTTGGGGAGCGACCAGACTGTTCATTTCCGTATTTATTTCTTTTTAAACATAAATATTTACATAATTTTTAAATATCAACCGTTGATGAAAGATGAAATTTTAATAATACCGGAAAAATCTGAAAATAAGCAGCGCATATTCTGCATCCGAAACCTCAGCTGCTAATATAGGTATTATACAACACAACAGTAAGGTATTTAACCTAGTTATTTATGCCGGTGTCAGATACATGCATGTTGAAAATACAATAAATCTTTTATTTGTACATGTTTGCATTAAATCAATAAATTATACATTTAACTGGAAATAGCCAAAATGCGATTATAATTTTCACTTGGAGGTATGCGCACTCTAGCAGTAAGCTAAGAAGCTAGTGTTTATATAAACATATGTACTCAGCCTTATCAAGTGAAGATGAAGTGGATGTTATGTTGGTTTGGTGGTATAGGAATGTCAAAGGCCACACGAATTAAAGAATAGCAACGAGGAGCAAAGTAACGGAATGAAACTTTCGTTCATTAGTTCTTTGAATCCAGTGCCATCGCCTAACATACCTACTCTTTAAGCTCTATCTATTATACTATACAATCTAAAATAATTATTTACAAATTACCTAAATGTCTATTAATTTTTAACTAAATAAGTTTAATTACAGCCAAAATGCATTACTCTACAAAAATGCTAACAAATACATGGTGTAAATCTAACAAGTCAGTTGAAATAACGCCTCATCTTAACAAAAATGATTACCAAAGAGCTGTTACAATTTACGCTAAGGAAGTTATGTATAAAGAAATTGTGCAGATAAAACTTTTGTGATTACAATTGTAAAATAATAATATATTATGTAAATCATAATTAATTCTATAAAAATTCATTTTAATGCACATGATGATATGTTAATTTATATTGTATTTATAAATATGAAGTTTAAAATACGTTTCAATTTAATAATATTGAATTCATGCTGGGAATAATCTTAAAGGGAAACCCACAAAATATTTTTTTAAATCTAGTAGATTTTTGCCAGAATTTTTTGTTTAAAATACAACAAGAGAAGACTTTCCTACGTAATAAATAAACATTGTAGTATATTGGAAGCCTAAAGCAAATAATATGAAACACTGGTATAATCTAGACGTGGGATTCTAGCGGCAGTGGTGTAACGTGTGAGTGGAGGTGGGTGTCCAGCAGGGTGGCGGGCAGATCGGGGGAGGAGGTGCGCGAGCAGCCTAGCGCCACCCACTCGTCCTTGTCAAAGTCCTTGGTCCCGCCCACCGTGTGACGCCGCTTGATGGACCTCTCCGGCATCCCATTCTTCCGCTTTAACTTGGCAGAGGGTTTGTTGAGACCTCCGTAGTAGATCTCTCTGCGCTTGATGAGGTTGCTCTCTGTTTTCTCATTCTTCGTCAGACTGTCGACGCGCTTCAGTTTACCGTCGGACCTGTTTAGGGACACGGATCTTCTCAGTTTGGGAGAGTTGGATTTTTCAGTTTCTATTCCGGAATCGCTGGCTTCGTTTTTACTGCTTACATTATTTTCAGTCAGAATGATCGTATTGTTATTTTTTGTTATTTGTTTTTCAGTTTCTCTGTTTAGTGATTCCGATCTTTTTAATTTACTTTTAATAAGAACACTTTTGGATTCTTTCTCTGTATTGAAAGTTCCTTTCTTAAAAAAAATATCTTGCAAAGTATTTTTGTTGAGTGCTTCAGTTTTCATTAATTCTGACAATTCTCTACCTTTATCTTCGTCAATTGACTTGTGGAAAGAGAATTTCTGTTTGCTTTTGTCGTTATCGGGTAAATCGTTGGGAGAGGATTGAATTGAAGTTATATCCACATCCTTTTCACTTTCGCTTTCATTCTCTATACTTTTTGAAAAAAGTTTATTTTCACTTTTTATTGATTTTGTAAAAAATGACTGATTGATTCCGACAGAGTTTTCTTTACCCAACATCTCTTTTTCAGAATGGGTGTCACTATCTTCTTTGTTACTTAATAACAAACAATTTTCGAATGAATTCTTATCAGATGACAATTTGGGGGACTCTTCATCGTGGGGACTACTGCTGTCGGTGCAATCTGATTCTGTTTTATCATCGTCATTGTGTTTGTGTATGGCCATATCCTGGGAGGACTGCAGCTCCGGGGTGCGATGGAGACTCGGGTCCCCGAAGTCTTGAGTTTCTTCGTGACTGTCGTCCACAAAGGGAATAGTTTGATCATTCAATGGTGAATAGTTGTGAAGGGAACGTAATTTCTGATCAAATGTCGATGTCAAAGAAGAAACCATATCCACAATACCTGGAACATAAGGAAAAGTCAGTAAATTGGATAAAAAAATCAGCATCTGTCACAAACAGGCCTTAAGTCAAAAGGGTTACTCCTGTTATACGTATGTAATTACCAAGCGTATCACTATTAGTTTATTCGACTTTTGCAACACAGATTTATCGTTTTAAGTAGAATGCACTTTACATTAATCGTTAATAATTAAAAAGCATATTTAGACATACATACAACAAACAATGGAAATTTTTCTTTACTTATTTCAAATCTCTCATACTAATTATTGTAACACTAGTTTATTAAAAGCAATTAAAAACATGTATTTTATCAGAGCATATTTCCATTTCGTCAGAGGAGATAGTTGACGGAAACACATACAACACAAGTCGTCAGCTAGTGGTAGCGGAAAATGTTAATTTCAATTAAAAAGAAAGCACCGCATTAATAATGTAAACAGAAACATCAATTCAAACACAACCTCTGCCCTTGCTATGGCAAATTTGGGATCTACCTTCAAACTCATTAAAAGTGCGGATGATTCTTCATATCGGCATAGTAACTACCTAGGAAAAATGTCTACATTAAACACATAATACATAACAATCTATCTTCCTTTGAACTTATACATACATATATACGATTGCTGACCAGGCAGTACATTGCAGATTATATGGTACATAGTTCTACTCCATGATGTATGTAATACTGATATACATTTAAGATGAACCATGATGTCATGCTTGTGAAATAAATGTAGAGTAAGAATTATATAATAAATACTGACCATCACTAAAACTTTCACCGGATACACTTGACTCAGTCTTCAATCGCTTCCCCGTGGTGCCCGCATCGGTCTTTTTGGTAGATTTGGGGAAATAAGGTCCACTGCTCCTGCCCGACGCGTCACTCTCGGTTTCAACTGCTATAACGTGAGTGTTGGAAGCCGGTAGGGGTGAAGAAGTCTCCTGCCTCGAGTTGCCGTGCCAATCATTGGCTTGGTCTCGCCGCTTTTCCCTGCGAAGCACAGCTCTGGTTTCCATTTCAAATCTGAAATGATGACAATCATTGCATTATTCCAAATTAATTAAATGTCTTCTTGAATTCCACAAGTAGAAAAACACACGGCTAAAATGACAGCACACTCATTATTATAGCTTGTTAGTTGAAATGCAAAAAAAAATCCAATATAATGGGAGTTGATTTATACCAATTCATAATGAAGTAGCGCTGTTTAAATTTTATTTTCTGATATAGCCGTGGTAACCATCCGTCAAGAAAGATGGCGGGTGCGTGAATATAACTTTATCAGTTATAAAACATTGCATGCAGTTGCAGCCAGCTTTTCCAGGGAGTTCCACTGCAATTACATACATTGATATCTACCATGGATAAAATCTGTTAAACCACAATACTAACTAATTTTTTCCCAATTTTTCAACAATTATTTTTTTCTGTTGTGTTCGAGAAATACTTGCAAATTTTTAGTATTTTATTCAATACACAAATGTCTTGTTGAGGAATTTCTAAAATATGAACTCTAGGTTTAGTATATTTATAGAGGTACTGAAGCAATTAGACAAGTCAAATCAATCAAAATGACAGCATCATCCAGTAAGGGTTTAAAATGTATTTGACAGCTTTTTGAGCAGGAATGGAAAAAAGTTGAAATGAAATTGGTCAAAATAGAAGAAACTTGCGGCTGATTGAAAAGTAAATCCCCTTTATATTAATGTGCTTAAATCTTTCATAAAAACGCACCTTTTGACCCTCTCCTGCGTTGTCTGGTCGAGGCCGGTGTAAGTCTTGATGGGGTAGTTGTCTGTTTCAGCGGCAGGGTGGTGTGGGGAGGGTTGTGAAGGGATCAAGGGGGTGCGAGGTCCCCCGGGACTGATTGCCTCCGGGGGCGAGTGCGGGAGCTTGTCTCCCTCCAGCTCCTTGTGGCTCGGGCTGCTGCACTCCGGGTGGAGAACGCTGCTGTGCTTGGAGCGAGGTTTGCGTTGAATCTTACGGTTTGCCGCCGATATTATGGAGCTGACTATGTCTTTTGTACTTATACCTAAAACATAAAATTATCTAAATAAATAAAAAAGCAAGGAATTAGGGGACTGTACATATATATGGGTAATTTTCAAATGCATAACACATTATATCCAAAAGAGCATAAAACAAAAGCAAAAAGAAAATAGGCAAGGTTCAATATCATAGAATAAAATTCAGGAGAACAAAGCAATGTCTTGACATTCTTCTATAAATAACAAGTGAATAAAGTAGCTGAGGGCATTCCAAGAAGACACGGCATGTTCAAATAAATGAAATACTTAAGTCAATAAAGGAAAGCGTGTAAGAGGAGATGTTTGGTTTCTAAGGAAGCTAGTATGCGGGGGAGGATGGTATAATATTTACCTTCAATCTTCTTAACATTTTGCAGCAGCAACGCCTGATTGGAAGTAGTTGATGGTAATTCTTCATCGCATAATAAATCTGTAATG
The DNA here is from genome assembly GCA_917563855.2 of Limnephilus lunatus. Lineage (NCBI taxonomy): Eukaryota > Metazoa > Arthropoda > Insecta > Trichoptera > Limnephilidae > Limnephilus > Limnephilus lunatus. The sequence goes on along the minus strand of OU830598.1, from coordinate 66,022,109 downwards.
GGGGAATTTCTATCTTCTTCATCGAAATACCAATCCATCTGTGAAAAATAAAGAAATTTTGTTACAAACATCATTTAACAATATGTATGAAACTATTTAAGTGCCAAGCAAACTTAAAATATACTTACATGATTAATTAGTGATTCTATAATACGGCACTGACTGGACATATCATTGACCATGGTCAGCATATTATCGTCTGCACTGCGCACCAGAGTAGGGCCAAAGACGATGGCCAGGTTTCTCGCCTCCATCTTGTTGATGGAACTCTCAGAGACCACCCTCTTGAGATGTTCCATGAGGAACTTTAAGGTCTCGTAATGGTGGTCCGGAAGTCCTCGAACCAGCTTCCTTATTGTTCTCACCCTTAGTGAATTATCCGAGAGTTTATCAGCTGAGATGAACATGGGGTAGAGTTCTTTGGTAAGTAAAGGATTGGGAAGGAATCTAAAGAAGGCTTTAAGGAGGCTAGAGACTACGTTAACATCGTTCCATCGCGGGTCTTGAAGATCCGGCGGTATTCCCTTTTCTAGGGAGTCTTTGAGCGCTGTGACACTAGCCGTGTTTCCAGGCACTCGGTATACACCTATCACATGGAGACCTCGCTCTTCTACTGCGCGGGTGCACAGACCTACAAGGTGGGGGACGAGGGGGCGGTCGGCCAGGCCCTGGCAGCGCTCCAGGGGGACTCCAACGCCCCCCGGGACAATACCACCTGACGGGCTGCTTGCCCCGGACGGGGCCCCACCCGCTTGCATACGGCGCAACTGCCGAGCCACGCGACCTTTCCAAGTCTTGCTTTTTGGTGATGCTGTCAAGGATGCTGATGAGTTTTCTAAAAAGTGAATGAATACGTTAGTGTACGTGCATTGAGTGGAAGATGTATAAGGTGCAGTAATTATAGTATTAAATAGGTAGTTACCTGTAGGGGACATGGTGCGAGTGTTGGCAGGTTTCTTGCTGCGTGAGGGAGGTGACAGGCCGGCAATCTCAGCAGGGCTCTCCAGGGGCCGCTGGGCTTCTGCCACTTGCCCGCTGGGGGCCTAGAAATCAACAAATAATACTATTTGAATTTCATTGGATAATAATATGTATCTATATGCCTGCAGATTCCAGATTCCTGCAGTGGTAATTTGGTTCATACAACGAAAGGGTATGTATAGATAACATGTTATATTATAATGCATTACCTCCTCCCTCTTGCACCCACGTTTCAGCTAGCCTTGCAGTGTTTATCATCAGGGAAGACGTAAAAAAGCAAGGCTAACTAACTAACCATCACGCCGTTTCCCCGCAGGGGTAGGCAGAGAGGACGGACCGCCAAACAACTCGGTCTTGGCACACACTCCTTGCCTCGTTCACATTCATACACCGTCTCATACATGCTCTTCTATTATTCCGACTCTTCACATGGCCCGACTCAAGTATCTGATTCACTTGGTCGTGCCATGTCTTTCTCGGACGTCCCCGACTTCTTCTACCATTCACATTTGCATCATATATTCTCCTTACACTCCTTTCCTCGTTCATTCTCTCTACATGCCCGAACCATCGGAGCGTTCCTTTCTTGATCTTACTCATTACGCTTACATCAGCCTTGCATTCTTTGCGGATCTCCGCGTTTCTCACACGATCATACATGGTTTTACCACACATACGCCTATAATATAAAAAGCAAGGCAGATCAAAAAAAACATTGGTTCAAGTAGGAGGAGTTAGCATAACACCCTAAAAATCAACCGAACATACATATTATAATCAAATGTGCAAGGGTTTATAGTATCTATCTACCCACAACCATAACTCATTAAAACCCGGAGGAGTACAACCTCAGATAAGTTATAATGAAACAACGTTTCACAATAGCTTTGCTATTTTTAATAATAAGATATGAAGAGAAAATCAATCCATCATCACAAACAACATATTAGTCCAAGTGCAGACAAACGACTTTAGTTGCGGCAACATTTGACTGCTATTTCAAAATTCATACAAATTCAAAAAAGTCTCCCTAGTATCGCATAGCATGGTGTAAGCACCTCCATAACTGCAATGGATTTTGATGTAGCGACGAAACTGTTGCCCGCAACTAAAGTTGCCTGTACTTATTATGTAAATATATATGTATGTAGTATTGTACTTTAACTAAAAATTGGGAAAGGCTGAAAAGGTCTACGCCATTTAGATTACACACAGAACGGCATACTATTAATCATTGAAACAAAATTCAAGCAAAATGAATTATAAAAACCAACTAAAAAAAAAAAAGATTCAGTTGCGATAGAATCATCGCTGAGATAATAAAATAACCTAATAGAATACATAGAAACTAATATCGGGTTACGTACAGATGTGCAAAATATGACAAATAAAGTTCAATGAAAAAAAAAGTGTTTGATTTTTTTTGCATCACGTGCTTCCCCTCTTTGTGTAGTCACCCGCCACGTCAGTCATGGAGAAGAGCAAGTTCAATGGTAACAGTTTGTTTGCTTACCTGCCCCCTGAGGGCGTGCAGCCAGCGGGCGGCCTCGGCGGCGCTACCCGCCTGCAGCAGTAACTCGGCGCCGGCGATGGAGGTGACGCGTACCACGTGCTTCCTCTTGGTGTAGTCGCCCGCCACATCGGCCATGGAGAAGCGCAGGTTCAGCGACTCGCTGGAACCGCCTTGCGTCGGGCTCTTAAACAACATTGACATAAGTTAGTTCATGAGCACCTTACAATTTGCCAATCCTAATTGGAATTTTTATCGACACGGAATGAATGGGGAAGGTTGGGTTTGTTGGGAAATCCCTGACTCAGATTTGGTTTCGTTTTTTAATGGTGACTTCTTACCAGGTCAATATAAAAAGTGTCGTTCGCCTGAGTATTTCGACTTTTTTTTTTACTTTTCCAAATTTAACTAAAGGGTTAAAAAAAATTTTAGAACCATGTCTACGCTTTGACGCATTTTAAAAGATATTAAACGGCTGACAATTATCAATTTCCGATGAAATTTTTTCCAATTTTCCAAAAAAAATTTTTCAGAAATTTTTTTTCCAGAATTAAACAAATTTCCAACATGAAATATTTCCAAACTTCAAATAACAAAATCAAAAAGGTTGTATGTTTTTAAAAATGTTCCTTTTAAGTTTCCAAACTTCAAATAACAAAATCAAAACTATAAATGATTTTATAAAAAAAATTCCAATTTTCCAAATTACCAATTTTCCATGCAAAATTTTTCCATTTTCCTTTTTTTTTCAGAAAAATAAAAATTTCTTATCAAAAGAAAAATTTCTCATCAAGGAAAATTTCCAAACTTCACAAAATATTAAAATAGTCTTTAAAAAAAAATCCGACCTGTTTTCCACCAATTACGGACCCATTTACCTGGAAATATTTTTACCCAAAAATAAAATTTTAAAGAATCTAAAATTTCCCAACATGAAAAAACTTCGAATAACAAAATCAAAAAACTCACATAAACGAACTAACCAAACATAATGTTTTCCAAAGTCAAATATGAAAATTGAAAAGAAAAAGAACAACTTATGAACCCAACTTCATGTACGACGATATTCCTGTCACGGTTTTTTGTCCCGTTGACTTTGCTGCCACTAGATCGCTTGATATTATTTTTCCAAGAAACCGGATATTTTTGGAATCGGTTCCTTTTGGATTTTATGAAATTCGAAATTAATGATGTATTATTTAAATGGTTATCTTGAAATTTTGGAGCCCTCAAACCGATTTGGTTAAAAGTTGCTGTAGGGGAAAGGTTAGGAGGGAGAAATTCGAATTTTATGTCAAAATACAGAATTTCGGCGGCGTTCTTTGATTTCTTGAGTTTTAATTTGCAGCAAGTTTGGTACTTAACAGAAATTAGTTTTATTGGATAAGAAGATAACATTAATAATCTAAATGAAAATATGAAAGAGAGCAAGACACAGAAAAATAGAAAAGATAATGGTCGCAACTGGGACACGGACCCAAAACCTCTCCTAATAATTGCTGTTGTACATAATAAGGGGCAAAACTCCACTATCAGGGAAATTCACTAAATTGTGTGTTGTGAAGCCTATCAAAAAGCCGTCTGCAGGGCGTAGCACTCGTAGAAGCAAAAAAAAAACACGGAAACGGGTTTTTAACCGCTAGTAATCATTAATAAAAAAATAGGAAGATATTAGAATATAAATTTCATGAAAGTTATAGGAATTAAAATCATTGTAAGAATGTATTATCGAAAAGCTTGGCTACTACAAATTATCTACCAACCCATCATAGATTACCAAAAAAAAAGAATTAGAAATAACTACATTTTTTTATTCCTCGCTTTCTGCAATATTTAAAACCTCTCAATTTCAGTATCGAGAAAAGTTCTTCCGAAAATTTATATATTATTTGTGATTGGGCAAACCAGGATTACTAGTTACTAGGTGAAGTTGGAATTATAAATAGTCAGTCACTGCAGTGACATTTCACAAAAGGGTGACAGTAAAATAACGATAAAAGTATCGGTTGACAAAAAGGTTAGCGAAAATAAAATTATGCATATTGCATAGGCACCGTTTGCAAGAGGTTATTTATTCAATGCTTCCGCGAAAATATTTATAGAGATGCGCCAAATAGGCCGTAAGCGCGGGTACCTAGTACCTACCAACATATTAACATTACGAAACGCGATGAAGTTGTCAACTACATATCATTATGCAGATGAATCACCACATAAATTATCTCATCTAGGCATACTTAAGACCAGACAAGTGCATCACTAAAAGTCATACCCGTATGCAATTCTGTAAAAAGGGATAAGATTTATCACAGTCACAAGTGCAGGTCAGCTTTGTATGCTGCACAATAGTGCACATTCAATCCGCTTTATCTCGCTCAAACAATACACACAGGGCACTGTTCTTATAAATGACTATTGTTATTGGACCACATTGAAATGGAGTACAAATATTCAATAATGTCAAATGCGAAATATTGCGACCTAAGAATGCCTAAAAGATTGCATTCAGATTCAGATATAATTTCAGAAAATGACTAAGAATGACTGAATGTGAGAAATTGGTTTTCAAAAATGGATAAGGGTACATTAATTAACCCCTCAGGCTAACTTGTTTGATTTTCGGAACAACTCGTATGCGCATGTCTCATAGAAATCTTTGTCTCCCTTACTATCATTGTGAGAAATATACATAAAATAAACATTGTTAGAAAAAGAAGACACCACGCTTTATTTTCAAATTTTATTTTAATTAACCACAAAATAATGTACACCTTTATGAAACCAAAGTTTCGGATCGTAATTTGAAAAATATTGTTGGTTTTTTTTTTACTTGAAACGACAAAAATGTGAGGGAACTAACTATAAGGTTTATAATGCATTTATCTAATAAAATATGTATGTGTTTTTTTTGTTTGTTTTTTGTTGCAGTAATTTTTGTTGGAAAAAACGTAAAATAAGTAATTTTAAAAACTTTTTTTATGTTTGAATGCAAAAATTTTATACTTCAAAAATTATATGTTTATTTCGATTCAAAAAAAATTGAAAGCATACGTTATCGCCGTTCAAAAACAGTTTTTAGTTAATTTTATTTGAATTTTATTGGAAGGTGGAAATATTTTGACCCTCTGACAAAATGTGGTCGAGCTTGAGGAGTTGAAATATATATTTTTTAATTTTTATTTATTCATTGCTTTGTTAATTACATAATTTGAGGATCCGTGTGTCGGTAAGGGGGGTTCTTTATTGATGGAAATCAAACTGCGGAAACAATAAAGTACAAAATAATTTTATTGACCAACCATTTCCAATATGACGCAGAAATTAGGCAAGAGGGAAAAAGACTAAAAGATAATTATAAAATCGATCACGAGAATATATCTCTGCATGTTTTTGTGGTTCTACCCAAAAAAAGCATTTTTAACATTTTTTTTATTTTAATGTCATCGTATTTTTTAAATAAATATGGTAAAATTGTATTTTTTAAACGTTTTCATTTACTCACAAATAATTGTCAAAGTTGCCTCTAAAATCATGAAACACTAAAATCTTTAATGGCCTATATCTTATAATTTAAAGCAAAAATAAATAAAGAAGCTCACATCCGTTCTAGATATTTGATATACCTTTTGATTACAAAAATAATTTTCATTGGTTGGGTATTTTGATCTAAAACTGAAACCCAAAATTAAGATTTGTATGAACGGGCCGAAGCGGGCCGCGCATTAATTCCCTAGCTATCATCAATATTTTATATAAATGCCGCGTCTCATCGAAAAAATATTTTCTAAAATCACGGTTGAAATATAAACATTCGTTTTCTGGTAGCAGTAAAGTGTGAATAATGTTAAATACATAATATGTCGGTGTAGGAGATGGACGATGCAGTGTCGCGAGCGCCAAAAATGGAGCACAAATATACGAGTATCACTCGTATATCACTGTGACTGCATAACTGATCTTCGTGTTAAGACAATTCATTTCGACATTATTAGCTCGAATTAATGAATTAATTTTAGGCTTCGATGTGCGGGCTAATTGGCCCCAGCCTTGGAAAATAAGGCTTCGGAGGAAAACGCCAAATCAGACCTTCAGAATGAAAACAAACGCACTCGATTACATAGCAGATAGCAGCCCGTTCAGTATTTAAATTGATTGCTTTTATCACGGTCTAATAACTAAAGTGAATACCCATAAGTTGTGTATTTATTGTTGATTGCAACACATTTCGACTTCTTACTAACTAACTAATCATCATGCCGTTTACCGCAGGGGTGGGCAGAGAGGACGGACCGCCAAACAACTCGATCTTGGCACACACTCTTTGCCTCACCCACATTAATATATCGTCTCATACATACTCTTCTATTATTCTGACTTTCGACATGGCCTGACTCAAGTATCTAATTCACTTGATCGTGCCATGCCTTCCTCGGGCGTCCCCGACTCCTTCTACCATTCACATTTGCGTCATATATTCTTCTTATACTACTTTCTTCGTTCATTCGCTCTACATTCCCGAACCATCGGAGTGTCCCTTTCTTAATCTTACTCATTATGCTTACATCAGCCTTGCATTATTTGCGAATCTCCACATCTCTCACACGATCATACATGGTTTTACCACACATACGCCTCAGGGATATCATTTCAACAGCATTCAGTTTACTTTCATCCTTCCTCTGCCAGTTCCATCACTAACTGCTATACATCAGGGTGGGTACCAGAACTCCATTGTGGACTGCTAGCTACCCTTCTTTTGACAGTTTTTTATTAGCACCAACGGCGTTCAGTCCCGGATTTACCCTTCTTTCGATATCTCTATCTGCCAGCTCTCTTAAACATACTACCCAGATACATAAACTCATCCACCTACTCTAAGTATTCATCATTCACAACTATATTTCGACTTGCTTAAATTATTATTATAAAACAACATTTTTGTGGTACAATTTGGGATATTTTTTGCAAGCTAAGTAACATTATAAATATATTTTTCATCTACCTATGTACATGCGTTCGAATACGATTTAAACAATAATATTGATAAATTATTCAATTCGGGAAAACGTACGTATTATGTTTATTTGGATAAATAATAATATTGATTTTTATTAATACTTTCTTTTGAATAATAATTAAACATAAAGCATGATATACGAGTAAGTTAAAATGTAAAAGTAAATGTTAAAATGAGTAATTAATTATTGATTGGAGGTTTTGCTTAAGGCTCCGCAACCGGGCTCGAAAAGAAGAATATGGAGAGATACGAAATTACGAATGTTAAAGGAGAGCGCTAACATTTACAGCGCCAAAATCGATGCGAAAATTGCGAAAATGTTTAATAAAACACGCCTCGTTTAAAATAGAGCAAAAATCTGTTGGGGAGCATCTTAAGTATCATTTAAAGAAACATTGTGAATTTTTTCACAAATATAATTTATAAGATAATAGATAAGACTTGTTTTTAATAATTTTTGGAGCATTCTTTGCGATTTTTTTCTATCGAGGGAATTTCATATAATTTGCGTTTCGGCTTGGGCATCATCTAGACATTATCTTCAAAAATAACATATATTTTTTTAAGAGCTTAAAAACTTCAAATGTTTAAGGAGATATGTAAGAAATCGGTAGAAATTCGAGTTGCGGCCCCTTAACATGCCTCACCGTGTATTTGTGTACACTGCACAATACATAAAATAAAATGGATAATATATACTCGTTTGGATGGGGTTCTAACTTCACTTTACCTTGTTCTAATGTAAGATATGATGTGTCAAAGTTTGCAAATACGATTTCTCATTATCTATTTACCAATTTCTGATTTTGAGGTGGAATCTTGTGTAAAATATTTTAATTGAACATATTTTAAATGAAAATATTTAAATAGGACGTATACTTACCATTTTAGAACATACCTAAACATGCAAATAGAACCATAAGCAATCAGCCAGAGCATAATAATTCATTGCATAAGGTTCTAGTTACATTTCCCGAATGCGATTCCAAACTAGCTAGCTATACGTCGTATTTAAATATTTTGTGCTAAAATATGATAAACTAATATATTTTATACAAGATTGAACCTCAAAATAAAAAAAATAAAATGTTGATTAGATTAATAAAATTTGTCTTAATTGCAAACTTTAAAACTTCAGAACATGGCAAGGCGAAGTTAGAACCCTTTCCAACAAAAGTGACAAACTAAAATGCGCCTCGTAATAAAATAACTATCAACTGTCAGATACAAACAACATAGAAAGTGTAAGTGATGATAGAATCTTGTAAAATAAATGATTATTTAAAATGCTTGATGTTAGAACTTTGTCATACATATATCTATGAAAATACAATACAGACGGATCTGAAAATTAATTTGGGTACAGAAATGAGCAAAAAATGCTTTGGCATTCAAAGGACGTTTTTGAAAAAAATGTCTGTTAGAACCGTATACAAATGAGGTTACGATATGTTGGACGCACAATGTTTTTTTTGCAAGAACCTACTATTTATGTATCGTATCGTTTATGCAGATTATGTCGATGTATTATTGTTTAATCGATCAACGTTTATCTTCTGTTACATCGTTATAATAATTCAAGGCAGCCTTATGAAACACAAAAAGCTGTACTGCAAACATTATGTGTAATTATAATGATTTAATTTATCGGACGTGGCGACCTGGCATATTAAAACGGTTTTGAACTTTTAAGTTTTAAACAGTTTTAAATAACTATTTAATATTAAAAATAAAAATAAAAGTTTTATTAACATTGTAGACGTGGTACAATCAATCCATTCTTCTACGTATCTCAGATAAAATAATGATTACGATTGTCAAAGAGTGCACGGGTAGAATTCATCGATTACTGCAAAATTTAGATGTATAATGATACGAAATAAATTACTAAGGACTGGTCTTATTAAATAAGTCTGTAAATGGGAGAAGTTGGACTAGAGCGTACTAACAAATTTAATAGGTAGGTACACCACTGATTTTGATCAACGATATTAAAAATGATTTTATGGCGAAAATTTCGTCCATCGACGATGATTTTCTATGCAAGTCACTCTCGTCGAATTGCGATGTGTGATCTAATTTAAATTAATGATTTCGATGCAAGTCACAGCTCGTCAATATGGCCATATTGGAGTAAAGGGCAAACGGCGACCAAACTAATAATGGCAAATAATTAGAAATGGATGTTCGTGTGTGTGTACGGTGTACAGCCCCAAAGTCCGCACCTGGTGCGAGTATTGAGAAACCCAGAATATTAATAACGGCGCGATATGAAATTAAAAAGAACAATAGTAACCTTCAGAGTCAAGAAGAGAAACCTCATTGTTATTGTAGTCAGGCGATGGGTGCGAGGTGTTGTTGGTTGGGTTGGGATGGGTTGTTTGGTTGTTGCGAGGAGGTTGTGCTGTGCGAGTGCCGCGCGGTGGCAAATAATGGCAAGTCGCATTCCTCGCGACACATTTGGGCAGGAATCTGAATGATGGCGCGCAGGACTCGCGGCACGTGTCCGCGACGTGAATCACCTGTATGGAAACAATCACACAGTGACGCAATCTTCTAGAGTCCTTTTTGGTCTACACGAGTGTACTGGGGTGGTGGTTTTGGTTTACACTTGATACTGACTTTGATTCCCGTCAACGTACAACAATGAGCATTTTCAGCTAGGGTGGATGGAACCTCACAGTATGTGAGGAGTCACAGATATATGAGCTGGTACATTAACCCCTCGGGCCTCGGGCATATTTTGTCTGAAGGTCAAAATATTTGCATTTTACAAAAAATCCAAATAAATATAATATTTCTGAACGTATCCGAAAACTAAAAACTATTTTTGAAAGGTGATGAAATACGCTTTCAACTCTTATAATTCGAAATAAACGTATATTTTTTTAAGCATACTAATTTGGAATGCAAACACAAAAGTTTTAAAATGGCTCACTTTACCTTTTTTTAACTAAAATTACTGATAACGAAAAAAATAAAAACACTCTTACATTTTATTAGACAAGCGTATTATAAACGTTATCGTCAGGTCTTTTTTCGGTTCGTATAAATATAATTAATAAAAAATAACAAAATAAAGGGGATACAACGATTTGCATGAGACCTATATGAGTTGTTCCCAAAGCGAACAAATTAGCCCGAGAGGCTAAACAAATATTTTTTCCATAACGAGACGATTAATAATTTCTCTGTAATAAATAAAATGACCTACGAAAGAACCAATTCCACTCTATATGAAATATTCCAAGGAAAAATGAAATATATTTCATACTTTTGGTATTTGCTAGGATATTGAACCCGTAATAAATCGCGCAACTCCAGACATAAAGTGGAAAATGATTATTATGTAATTTCGGGTAGCTTTCTAGTATGTAAATCCGGGGAAGCAATACACTTTTTGTAATGTATTCGTGAATCATGGGGAAGAAGGGGCTATTATATGTAGATAGTGGGTAGAAAAGAGGAGGTGTTGGGTAGGGTAACCTCGCAAACCGCCAGAGACAAAGTAACTTCAAGAAAAATACTGCGGACACCGGCACAAGTTGATATTTCAGATTCATTTTGGTATATTAATATATCAAGAGTTAGTTACAAAAGGTTCAAATCCTTCGGAAGTCTTGGAACCAAAGACATTCAAAAGCCCTAGATCAATATGATATTGACTAAATCCGTTATCTACGGTCAGTTATCAATATTTGCGAGCACGTTCAACAATTAGTAAGAGATATTCTGACCGACGATTGACAAATTTTAGCGCGGTCTCCTGAGTGTCAGATAAGCCATCAATATACAAAACATTTTGAATAATGTCGTTCGTTGTGCAAAATAATTTGCTCATTAATTAATGGAGGTGAACTATCGAAACTCTTAGAATTGAAAGAAATTGTATACGCGTATACTTAAATAATTCATCTAAAACGCGATCAATTTATTCCGTTCAATCTTGGAGAAACTAAGTGGTTGAAACATTACTAAAGATCTCATTAACTAATTGACTCCTGTTTATTCTCAAAAAGTACACGCGAAGCGGCAATGTATATTTGACCACCACAACACGGGCATGTGCCTAGCATGGTGGTCGAAAAATTCCCAATGTATGGAATAAAAAATTCAATGAATAAAGAAAACTTTAAAATATATATATATATATGTATAATTTGAAATTGTCAATTTATCAGTATTTTTAATTTTAACGAAGTTGTTTGACATTTACGATATTTGATCCGCCGGTTTTGTCATCGTATATCGATTTCTTATTTATTCCCTATCAATATCGGTCTGGCTATTATCAGCGCGGCCGTGCTCGAGAAAATTGTATTAAAAAAAATCGGTAGTTACGCCTATCGATCCAATATCGTAAAGTTATCGATATCTCTGTGTAGACTGCCTGGTGTAACCGACGTGTTACGTACCCTCAAATGTTCTTTCAACGAAGAACATCCTTGGCGGTATCCTCTACAGTTCAGTGGTCATTTTTTGAGATTTCGCTCGAAATCCAAAAAATCCGCTTGCCCACTGAGCTCGTTAGTACCGTACCGCCAGCGATCTTTTTCGTTGAAAATATTTTTATGTTTGTTTTCCAATTAGAATTTAAAAGTTATTCTAATTGTAATATTGTATTAATAAAATACTTTCATTTTTATATGTACAATGCCCCCGGTGCAACAAATAAACGCTATCATGCTCAGGTTGCCACCAGGGACATTTTTCAATTTATAATTTCAAACGTATTTTTTATGTTTCCCTTTTTTTGACATATTGTTAAATATTTTAACTTACGATCCTTGTAGGATAATGAAACTAAGAAATTTCATTCCGCAGTCCTACAAGGCATCGAGGGAAAGAGAGCCTGAGTCTCTAGCCCTTAAATTACTCAAACTAGGGCAATAAATGACCCTCAAAAAACACTTAGAAAATTTTCGGTAAAAATACGTTTTTCCGATTTTAAAAATCCAGGTGCCCCGTAAGATGGTGAAACAAACAGGTTTCATTAACACATCTTACGGGGGACCTCGTAAAAATAACACTGTACCTGTAAATAATCAGATATTCAGCCAAACGGCAAATCAATTTATATTTTATGCAATTTGGCTCAAAAATGAGCTAAACAACTCTAACTAAAAATCTAGCAATAGACAATTGGTTTATTTCATGATTACTGTATAATAACGAACACATATGTACACAATTAACTCTGTAGAATTATTATAAAAAACACATTTTAAGCGACCGCATTCAACGGTGACACCGGCAAAATAGGGTGCCCACATAATGACCGCCCTATTTATACCATTTGGTCTGAGGACGAAAACCCCTCCACTTTTTGTAAAAAAACACTGTCTGAACGCTGTCGGGTACAAGTACCCCTTATATACCATGCCAATTTCCAAAATAAATATGTTGTGTTCAGTTCAAGTTCAATTCTACTCTTCTTGTTTTACTACTTCCTACCACTGGAAGTCCTGCCTCCTGCTGAAGTTCCGCCTGGACGAGTGCCTGGTGCCTGCCGCTACAGCCGGCCCTAACTCTGGGTACTCCCAAGGCAACCAGGCCCAGGCAGAAACTAGGCGCATCCAGGGCCACTACCCACTGGATGTAGGGAGGCCAGCATCATCATCATCATTGGCGCACAAAAGGGAAGGAGTGCACAGCCACCGGTGCCCTCATAATTTACAGTCTTGTAAGGACGACGACACGTCCGTTACAAGTGGTCCTTCGAGCCGGATCAGCTGCACCCCACGCCCACGCCTGATGCCAAGCCTGATGTCACATCATGCCTGAAGCTGCCTCACGCCACGCCTGACGTCACGCCTGAATGCCACGTCTGAAGCCACGCCTGAGGTCACGCCTGATGCTACGCCTGATGCCACGCCTCATGCCAGGGCTAATGCCACGTCTGATGTCACGCCTCATGCCAGGGCTAATGTCACGTCTGATGTCACGCCTCATGCCAGGGCTAATGTCACGTCTGATGCCACGCCTACATGCCATGCCTGACGTATCGTCTGAATGCCATGCTTGACGCCACGCCTACGTGCCACGCCTGAGGTCACGCCTGATGCCACGCCTCATGCCAGGGTTAATGCCACGCCTGAGCCACGACTACGTGCCACGCCTGACATCACGCCTCATGCCACGCCTGATGTCACATCACGCCTGAAGCTACGCCTCACGCCACGCCTGACGTCACGCCCAAATGCCACGCCTGACGTCACGCCCGAGGTCACGCCTGCTACGTGGATTACGTGCCATGCCTGACGTATCGTCTAATGCCACGCCTGATGCCACGCCTCATGCCAGGGCTAATGCCACGCCTGATGCCACGCCTCATGCCAGGGCTAATGCCACGCCTGATGCTATGCCTACATGCCACACCAGACGTCACGCCTAGATGCCACGCCTGATTCCATGTCACGCCTGATGCCGCGTCTCATGCAAGGGCTGACACCACGCCTGATGCCACGAGTGCCCACGCTCGTGCCCCCGCCAAGCTCTACTACTGAGATGGCACGCTCCACAGAAGAGAGCAACAATGAGCGAACACCACCCTCTACATCTATTGAGGACACGCTGCGCCAGCTGCAACGACAGCTGCGCAGCCAACAAAAACGTATTGATTGGCTGAATGCAGCCCTTCAACTACAAACCCGTGTAGGGCCGGCACAAGATGCGACAGGGCCTGCACAACCCCGTGCTGGGATCCTGCCGGCAAAAGATTCGACAGGGCCCGCACAACCCGGCGCCGCAGGGCTGGCACAACCCAGTACTGCAGGGCTGGCACAACCCGGTGCCGCAGGGCTGGCACAACTCGTCGCAGCGAGTACTGCCTCGGAGCCAACCAGCCATGGACATCCGAACCAAGGAGAACCTTGGAAACTACAAGCATCATGGATGCAACCTGGACCTTCCGGCCCCGTACCGCCCTTGCCTCTGCACAATTCAAGGCAACAAGAAGCTGTACGAGAGATGCCCGTTGGACCTGTGCCTCTGATAAACCAGAGGCACCCCTCACCGGCGCAGCCAGGGCCTGGAGGCCCCGCGCCGCAGCCCCCTCACTCTGATGGGGGCCCCGGATGGATGCAGCCTGGACCTTCCGGCCCCGTACCGCCCTTGCCTCTGCACAATTCAAGGCAACAAGAAGCCGTACGAGAGATGCCCGTCGGACCTGTGCTTCTGGTAAACCAGAGGTACGCATCACCGGCGCAGCCAGGGCCTGGAGGCCCTGCGCCACAGCCCCCTCATTACAATGGGAGCTTTGGATGGCTGCAACCTGGACCTTCCGGCCCCGTACCGCCCTTGCCTCTGCACAATTCAAGGCAACAAGAAGCCGTACGAGAGATGCCCGTCGGACCTGTGCTTCTGGTAAACCAGAGGTACGCATCACCGGCGCAGCCAGGGCCTGGAGGCCCCGCGCCGCAGCCCCCTCATTACAATGGGAGCTTTGGATGGCTGCAACCTGGACCTTCCGGCCCCGTACCGCCCTTGCCTCTGCACAATTCAAGGCAACAAGAAGCCGTACGAGAGATGCCCGTCGGACCTGTGCTTCTGGTAAACCAGAGGTACGCATCACCGGCGCAGCCAGGGCCTGGAGGCCCCGCGCCGCAGCCCCCTCATTACAATGGGAGCTTTGGATGGCTGCAACCTGGACCTTCCGGCCCCGTACCGCCCTTGCCTCTGCACAATTCAAGGCAACAAGAAGCCGTACGAGAGATGCCCGTCGGACCTGTGCTTCTGGTAAACCAGAGGTACGCATCACCGGCGCAGCCAGGGCCTGGAGGCCCCGCGCCGCAGCCCCCTCATTACAATGGGAGCTTTGGATGGCTGCAACCTGGACCTTCCGGCCCCGTACCGCCCTTGCCTCTGCACAATTCAAGGCAACAAGAAGCCGTACGAGAGATGCCCGTCGGACCTGTGCCTCTGGTAAACCAGAGGTACGCATTACCGGCGCAGCCAGGGCCTGGAGGCCCCGCGCTGCAACCCCCTCATTACAATGGGAGCTTTGGATGGCTGCAACCTGGACCTTCCGGCCCCGTACCGCCCTTGCCTCTGCACAATACAAGGCAACCAGAAGCTGTACGTGAGATGCCTGTTGGACCTGTACCTCTGGAAAACCAGAAGTACGCATCACCAGAAGCCGCAACTACAGCGCCTTCCAAACCTGATGCAATCCTGGAGTCAACTGACCACAAAGATCCAGGCCAAGAAGAAGCTTGGCGACTCCAGGGAAGATGTATGCAGCCTGGACCTTCCAGCCCCGTGCCGCCCGTACCTCTGCTCAACCTGAGGCAACGAGAAGCCGTACGCGATGAGCTTGTTGGACCTGTACCTCTGATGGACCAGAGGTATGCATCACCAGCGCAGCAAGGGCCAGGAGGCCCTGCGCCACCGGCCCCTTACTACAAGAGGGACCCAACCACGATGCCGCCTGGACCTTCTGGTCCCGTGCCGCCCTTACCTCTGCTCCACCAGAGGCAGCCAGCCGACCAGCAGAAAACAGCTGCCGGATCCGCTCCGCTGCCAGAGCAGTGGTCCTCACTGCCGCCCAGACCTTCAGGTCCCGTGCCGCCCTTACCTCTGCTCCATCAAAGGCAGCCAGCCGATCAGCAGAGAACAGCTGCCGGATCCGCTCCGCTGCCAGAGCAGTGGTCCTTACTGCCGCCAGGACCTTCTGGTCCCGGGCTGCCCTCACCTCTGCTCCACCAGAGGCAGCCAGCCGATCAGCAGAGAACAGCTGCCGGATCCGCTCCACTGCTTGGACAAAGGTACCAAGCGCCAGCACAGATGGATGACCAACCACATCCCGCAGCAACGACGAGCCCGCCCTGCCCCAGCAGTGCCACTGTCAAAGACGTGGTGCTCCTCAACGGCGCAGCGAAGACGAGCCCGTCCTGCTTCAGCAGTACCACCGTCAAGGACGTGGTACTCCTCATCGGCGCAGTGAAGATGAGCCCGCCCTGCCCCAGCAGTGCCACTGTCAATGACGTGGTGCTCCTCAATGGCGCAGTGAAGACGAGCCCGTCCTGCCCCAGCAGTGCCACTGTCAAGGACGTGGTACTCCTCAATGGCGCAGTGAAGACGAGCCCGCCCTGCCCCAGCAGTGCCACTGTCATAGACGTGGTGCTCCTCAATGGCGCAGTGAATACGAGTCCGTCCTGCCCCAGCAGTGCCACTGTCAAGGACGTGGTACTCCTCAATGGCGCAGTGAAGACGAGCCCGTCCTGCCCCAGCAGTACCACTGTCATAGACGTGGTACTCCTCATCGGCGCAGCAAAGACGAGCCCGTCCTGCCCCAGCAGTACCACTGTCAAGAACGTGGTGCTCCTCAACAGTGCAGTAAAGACGAGCCCGTCCTGCTCCAGCAGTGCCACTATCAAGGAAGTGGCGCTCCTCACACGGGGGGAGTCCGTCAACCCCATCATGGTTGTCATGGACCCCGTGTCATGGTTGTCATGGACCCACATCAGCCGGACACACGGCCGAGTCCTTGACACCATCCCTGCTAAAGACGACCAAGTAAGGACCGCCGGGACCCAGACGAGATCCAGAGTCTACGTTCGACCTGCCGAGAACCAGAGTCTACGTCCGACCTGCCGTGAAGCTCGCTGCGATCCTGCCGCCCGCGTCTACCGATGCAGCTTCACCTGCTCATCCTACTACACGTCGTGATGACTAGTACAGCACAGCTGCACGGGGGGAGTGTAACCGACGTGTTACGTACCCTCAAATGTTCTTTCAACGAAGAACATCCTTGGCGGTATCCTCTACAGTTCAGTGGTCATTTTTTGAGATTTCGCTCGAAATCCAAAAAATCCGCTTGCCCACTGAGCTCGTTAGTACCGTACCGCCAGCGATCTTTTTCGTTGAAAATATTTTTATGTTTGTTTTCCAATTAGAATTTAAAAGTTATTCTAATTGTAATATTGTATTAATAAAATACTTTCATTTTTATATGTACAATGCCCCCGGTGCAACAAATAAACGCTATCATGCTCAGGTTGCCACCAGGGACATTTTTCAATTTATAATTTCAAACGTATTTTTTATGTTTCCCTTTTTTTGACATATTGTTAAATATTTTAACTTACGATCCTTGTAGGATAATGAAACTAAGAAATTTCATTCCGCAGTCCTACAAGGCATCGAGGGAAAGAGAGCCTGAGTCTCTAGCCCTTAAATTACTCAAACTAGGGCAATAAATGACCCTCAAAAAACACTTAGAAAATTTTCGGTAAAAATACGTTTTTCCGATTTTAAAAATCCAGGTGCCCCGTAAGATGGTGAAACAAACAGGTTTCATTAACACATCTTACGGGGGACCTCGTAAAAATAACACTGTACCTGTAAATAATCAGATATTCAGCCAAACGGCAAATCAATTTATATTTTATGCAATTTGGCTCAAAAATGAGCTAAACAACTCTAACTAAAAATCTAGCAATAGACAATTGGTTTATTTCATGATTACTGTATAATAACGAACACATATGTACACAATTAACTCTGTAGAATTATTATAAAAAACACATTTTAAGCGACCGCCTTCAACGGTGACACCGGCAAAATAGGGTGCCCACATAATGACCGCCCTATTTATACCATTTGGTCTGAGGACGAAAACCCCTCCACTTTTTGTAAAAAAACACTGTCTGAACGCTGTCGGGTACAAGTACCCCTTATATACCATGCCAATTTCCAAAATAAATATGTTGTGTTCAGTTCAAGTTCAATTCTACTCTTCTTGTTTTACTACTTCCTACCACTGGAAGTCCTGCCTCCTGCTGAAGTTCCGCCTGGACGAGTGCCTGGTGCCTGCCGCTACAGCCGGCCCTAACTCTGGGTACTCCCAAGGCAACCAGGCCCAGGCAGAAACTAGGCGCATCCAGGGCCACTACCCACTGGATGTAGGGAGGCCAGCATCATCATCATCATTGGCGCACAAAAGGGAAGGAGTGCACAGCCACCGGTGCCCTCATAATTTACAGTCTTGTAAGGACGACGACACGTCCGTTACAGCCTGGTGAACTATATTAGAGGAAGTGGGCTGAAACTTTAGAGATGTTCTGATCTACGGCAACATGGGCTACACCGCTATAGAAAAAGCACAACGAAAAAATATGCATGTCCATATTTATAAAACATTCCTTTTGCCGCAGCTCCCTTGCAAACCGAAAATTTTCGAATGCCGTTTGGCCGCTCTAACTATTTGGTCGCGGTTTTCTCGTGGATTAATCAGTGGACAGTTCCCTTCAGTGAGGGGTATTTTAATGCGATGCAATTACTGCCATCCTGGTTTTGTACGGAATCTGGCAGCAGTGTTCACAAATTAGGAGTTTGTCTAGGGTTTATCTAGGTGTAAACTAAAAAGCTCTAGTATGTACCGAACATGCTACATTATTACCTTTAATTTCTTATTTGATAAAATTGTTGCGTTCATCTTGATATTTCAACTCATTATCTGTTCGAAAATCCAAGATAATAGCGCTAATCCAAAATTTAGAGGTCGGGCTCGCGTCGGCGTCATGTAAATTGCCAAACGCTGTCATCCACACCAAAAAGCTCTGATCAGAATTTTTACTTCCGAATCCGAACGTGGCAGAGCTTTGATATTAGTCAAATTTGAAAGACAGGTAGGTATTTGATAGACCGGTAACTAAGCAGCAATGACTTTAACCGATTTTTTCTTGTAGAAAAGGGCTCCTGACATTTTTATACCCAAAAGGATTTTTTTTCATTCTACCTAATTTTGAACAGGAAATATAAATTTCTTATACAAGAATTGGTGAAAAACAAGAATAGGGAATATTCCAAATTTAAAGTTCTAAAAGCTAAGGTAAGCCCTGTTGAGTGGGTATTGGGTATTGTTGGGTGGGTAGATGCCAGTTGTTAGATGTATATCTATGCAGACAGGTAGCAGGCAGTAGGTAGTAGGTAGAGAACCGAGGGTTAGTAACCTATCAAGGCTGAGCGTGATAAAACACGCGACGGCAAGAAGAAAACGTAAACACAGAATACACTTAATTGGTAGTAAAGAGTCTCATTAGAAAAGGTTGATGTTGATAATTAGAATTAACACCCGTAAACGGCAGGCAAAGTAATCTGATGAAACCTACTTACTCGTAACCTCTAGAGCATAGATTCTCAACCTTTTTTTGCCCACCGCCCACTTTGAGAATATTAATTTTTCTAACGCCCCCCAACTCGTGAATCTGAAACAGCAATTTTCGTCACGATTATATTTACCACAACGGTGGTGGAGGGAGTGGATGGGGGGGGAGGGGGGGGGGAGGGGGGGGGGGAGGGTGGGGAGGGGGGTATATACATAAAATAAATTTCAAGATATATGACAATTTCAAAAAAATTGAAAGACATTGCTAGAGTCATCCGTTTTTCTCGCTTTTTGCTAAAATTATTTCTTCTAATAATGGGATGGGGCCAAATGGGATATAATAATAATATTTTTTAATTAATTTCTTACACCATTACAAATTTGACTTTATTATATATAAGAAATAAGGCAAGAAATATGGCAATTTCAAAAAAAATCAGGCGGTGGTGAAGATTTCGTCAATGTGGAGAGACTCTTTCAAGAATCAAAAGAATTTGCCTTTTGAATCTCTCCTCACTGACGCCAAATATATCAATCTCGGAGGAGATTTGGTTCAGAAGCAAAATACTCCTCCCTACCGGGAGAACCATTGGCAAGTTATTCCTATAGGCAGGAAGATAGAATAATCTATGATGACGCTGTCTAAGTTAGTCATCTGGAACATAGAGACACACGCGCTCCAAAATGGCTGAGTTCTCAATATAGCCTCGCAACAGTCTAAATAAGTGGGTGGCGGCATACCCCTCTCTTCTGAGCTGCAGGGAGTGAAGTCCCAGCATGCCCAGAAGAAAGTTCGTCAGGTAGAGCCATATATAGTGGTCGTACTCCCTCATGTAGAGAAATCTCAGAAACTTTTTTGAACCCTTTCAAACATAAGGGATCATCCCACCTTATGAGGATTCTAGATAAGCGAACCACTCTCCAGCCTATTGCGGACCAGGGAGAAGTATAAAATCTTCAGAGCACGGGTATCGCGAAAAACTCTGACGGTTATATGAGGACGAAATGTCAGCTTACTTTCATACGTAATCACAAGATCCTTTATATTTGAAACTCGTTTGAGATTATGACCGAGCATGGTATACCTGTGTAAGGTGAGACTGGTATGCTCTGGTAAAATTCAGAACTACGCATTTCAAGACATTGAAATGAAGCTGGTTTCGTTGACTCCATTCTGAAATGTTATCAACATCAGCTTGACGGCGCTGGCAGTCCTCAATATTTCTTATAAGAAGAAATAATTTTAGATCGTCAGCGAACAGCAAAAAGCGAGAAAAACGGAGGACTCCAGCAATGAAAATAGAAAAGAGGAGAGGCCCTAGGATCGATCCTTAGGGAACCCCAGAAAAAACGAGAAATTCAGCAGATTGGAAGATTCCGTGTGTGACAAATTGCTTTCTGTTCTTGAGGTAACTTTTAAAAAACTTTAATATCCGAAGGGAAAAATCCAACTGCGCAAGTTTTATGAGTAAGATATCATGATTCATAGTATCAAAGTCTTTGGAGAAGTCGTTATACGAATAGTCTACTTGGTATCCACTATCTAGGGACCTAGCAACATAGTCGGTGAAAACCATCAGATTGGTTTCAGTGGATCTTTCTTTCCTGAAACTATGCTGTTCGGGGATAATGTATGCGTCCATCTGAGGCATAAGGAATTAATGAATTAATTGTTCAAATAGTTTAGCTGTTAGCAGGAGCTGATAGTATGGCAACTGGTCTATAATTTTCGATTAACTTTTTCGAACCTTTCTTAAAAATAGAACATATTTTTGGAAGCTTTCCATACTTCAGAAAAAGTGGAAGTACTAATCGCGAAGTTAATGATAAGACATATAATGGTGTTTTTAGAAACTCGGTGCACCCTTTAATAAAAAATATGGGAACGAAGTCTGGTCCGATAGAGGGTGAGTTCTTCATGAGACTTGTGGCACTCATAAGGTCAGATTCCGTAAATATATCGAAATCAAAGTTTGAAGCTCCTCTGGTAGTAAATGTGGCCGTATTATTAATGTCTAGAGGTGGAGGGTCTTTATTGTAGACCGATTGAAAATGTTCAGCAAATGCGTTAGCCACACTCAAGCCACGAAATTCTTGATTACCTTTTTATCATGGTGTGTTCAAGACTCATCCTTCAGAATGGATTTTATAGTGCCAAAACGTCTTGGGATCATGCGTGATGTTTTCTTCGATTTCAGACAGGTAGGCTCGATAGGCCACTCGAAACTCGCACCTAACTAACGCTCGGTAAGAACTAAACAGATCGTATTCACTCTGAAGGCCTCCAGCTTTCCAACGCTTATGAAGGGCGTGTTTGATCTCTATATTCGAGATGACTTCTCTCGAGAACCACTTCTCAGATACTTGCGACCACCACCGCTTGTCGTTAGCAAACGAAGCGCACTAGTTTTCTCGTTAATATCAATTAGGATCAACTTGTAAATCATTTTAATAATTTTAAAATTACGGCGCGCAGCGAAAAAGACGTACGTCCTGCCGGCGAACTATCTGGAGCACTGAATGCATAAATATACCAATCCCACTGAATGGGTAAGATGGGTTTCTCTGGGTCTTCTACCGCCCCCCTGAAAGTCTGAAACGCCCCCCAATTTGCTCTTGGTCTTCCACCGCCCCCCTGAAGGTCTGAAACGCCCCTAAGGGGGCGTTATCGCCCACGTTGAGAACCTATGCTCTAGAGACTCCAGAACTATAGATAAATCTTATCCTCATTATCATAATGTACCCGACTTACCAGTTACCAGTGATTTCTGAGCTTATTTGGAATAAACAATGTAGATGACATTTTGGACTTCGGTCGTCTTTTTTTTCAATTCAAAAAATGAAAAAATCAGTAAGTATTTGATAGTTAAGGTTGGGGTGGGGTTTGGGCGGTTAATCAGCCGAGTGACCAATGACGACATGCTAAATAAAAAAATGTTTGTTTTTGAAAAAAAACAATAAAAGATATGTCACCTGAATCAAAATTTCATTAAATGTTGTCAGGTTTTTTTAACGCATTTTACAGTACACGGACCTACAGTATATTGTCAAAAGCGCACCGGGCGGTTGAAAGTACGTGTGCCATCTCTGCTGGAAATATGAAAAACGTGTGAATGAAATTGTAATTTCTAACGGTTTTCCAAACACACGAAGAATACATAACGATGACTTAACAAAACATTTTTTTTAAAGTATGTATCCAAGCGTGTTGATTGTTTATTCATTACTCATTATCGACTCGAGTTGTTATGGAATATCGATGTGTTGATATAAATTAAACATGAAAGTAAATCCAAATTACGGACGTAATTAGGTAATTCACTGCCTAAATAAAATAACAGTTAAAATAACCACTGTGATCACTACGAATGCTACCAAAAACATTACAAATACACGAAGGGGAAAGATATTCATATTTGCTAGGTTTTGATTGTTATGCAAACTACTGCATGGGAAATAAATCAAAAAAGTTGGAAAGAGGAAAATAGCAATAAATAAATGAATAAGATAAGATGTCCCACCCAGGAGCCAGTGGAGCCCCACCTCTTGAGCCGTCTCCCGAAGAAGGTCGGGGTGGAGAAGTGCATGGGGATGCAGGACATGGAGGTGGCCGGTTGCATCTTACCGCCCCCGCCCTTACTTAATCCAGGAACAAGCATCCCTCCAACACAACCCAACTCAACTCACAACACTGCGACTCAATAATCTGAATCCATATTGACTTTGAACATAAAAACTACTACACCACACAAGGTTAGGTTATGTTATGATGGATCATGAACACCGATATTTTTTTATAAAGAGTGTTAAATCAGCACTCTGTCCAGTTATTTCACGACTTTTTAATAAAAAAATTCTTTCGCCAAGCGAAAGAAAACATATATTCACTATTTAGCACATTCACAGCAAAATTAGGAGTACAAAATACCGCTCAAAGATAATCTGTAAGTGACGAAATCAGCGTTAATTAATTAAGAAATTGGTTAAAAATATCAATTATTTATAGGGCACGTGTCCGTACAGAGTATTTGAGTGGTACGCTCTTGGCTCAGGAGGCGCAAGACGACTGCCCACTGCCCCCGCCCGTGAAGAAGAGCCCGAGTCCCGAGGAGTTTCGGTTCCCACCACTAGCTTCACTTTCAGGTGGAAATGGAAAGTGACAGTGGCGCGCGCGCAGCCAGGGAAATGCAGATAGAACGGGCGGTAGATAACAAATAGCGGCCGGCTACCACTAGCATTCCGGAATGATTGGGAAATGACTCACATCATACCAGAAGTTTGGCAATAATATGTAGGTAATAGCGAAGAATGCAGAACTCTGCGCAATCTTTTAATTGTTGGGCAAGTTGTTAAGGAAAACAACACATTCGAGGTGCAGATTCTTTACCTATTACTTTTACCATGTTGCGCCTTGAAGAAATACATAAAACAGGTATTATTTCAAAACAATAATATTGAGTTGGTCAGTTTTGTTAAAAAAAAATATACATTTTCCATAATTAGCTTCAAGAAATGTCTGCATTTTTGTCAAAAGTTGTCACTTAGCCCTAGTTGTTTGAAACTTCGTTACATTATTTGAGATCATAAGAAATCGTTTCGGAGCCATTCTAAATATTTGAAGGGTCTCATATGTTAACCCCCTATTTTCAATTCGTCGGCGTTTGTCAATTTTTTAGTTGGGTAATTTGATCAGCCTTTGATTAAGCCTTTAAGCTGCATTACAGGAGAAATCCTGAATTGTAGCTGAGCAGTGACCTTTTCATCAATAGACTCAATGATAAAAGAACAAAATGTATAATACTGTAAAAAATCTATTGATGAATAAACGTTTTTATTATTATTATTAAATGTTGGCAGGTCGAGAATTATGGTTTTACGGTTCAAATGTCAAAAAAATAGTGCTAAATGAATCCGTGATGACGTGAAATAATTTTACACGGGTTTAAACAATTATCAAGTCTTAACTTTCAAGAATAATTTTCTAGACTTTACCTCGATAACAAAACAATATTAAGTACATTTTTATAGATTTATTTTCCATCGTTGTTGCATTGAGGAAAACATACATTATACACGGGACGTACTTGACTTAGGTACTTTAACCAGTGATCCTGACATTATTTGGAGTAAAACATGTAAATTGAATTTTGGTCTCGGTGACAATTTTCATGTTTTTTTTTTCAAAATCATTATGTATTTATTGAACAGTTAGAGGCGCAATAACTCGGCTGACGACATGCGAAATAATATTTTTTTATTTGATTTTGAAGAAAATCAATACATCAAAAGTCACCGGAGACGAAAATTTCATCTACATTTTTTACTCCAAATAATGTCATGGATCACTGGTGCAGAATGTCCTTTAACACCCTGAATATTTACTTCAAACTTCTAGTCACAAACTTAAGTTAGCAAACAAGATTTTTTTGATAAAATTATTGAATAAATTGCTGCCATCTCACTTCCTCCGTGACATCCAAGAACCTTGATCAGATCAGTGTAGAGATAAGTGTGAAATCGCCGCATTGTCTGGAATTTTAGCCATAATGTGCTCAAGGACGCTTCATATTATTTAATGTTTATCGCGCCTAGCATCGGGCCGATTCTATTTAGAGATTAACTACCCAAAGCGTGTAACATTTTCCCGGTGAGGAGAATCCTTCACACAAACTACGAGCATTAAGTTAGTGGATTGTGTAACTTGGCGAGGAAACAAACTTTTTAAGTCAATTAAGTGCATTTGCGGACCGGATAGCAGTTGATGATTACACTTTTATGTTGGAAATCACCATTAAAAAAGGTTTATTAAAATAAAGGCATATTTCCCAGTGAACATTCGGTTGCAATGTGTTGTTCATGGGTTTATGATAGATAATGAAGAAATTTGTAATGGTTTGATTGGATGGTTTACTATACTGGAAAAGAACAGTCAAACCTTTGAAAGATAATTTGGAAAAAAATTCAGGGAATAAAAATATTGTCGAATGATAAAAAAAATAATTTAAAAAAATGAAAGGTAGAATGATGAATGGAAAAGGGAGTGTCAATATAATACTTTAGAATGGAGCTATAATTTTGTCGTTATCTATTAAAAACAAATAAAAACAGTATGGCTTTGTTTGAACCACTATTTTTTTTATATACGCCGACCGGTTTTGGAACAGCCGCTCCTTCCTCAGGGCAAAATATACAACTACCTATATTTTGCTTTGCAATGGCAAGTATATTTTGCCTCGAGGAAGGAACGGTTGTTCCGAAACCGGTCGGCGTATATAAAAAAAATAAAGTGGTTCAGAGTAATATTGTGTCATCTGTCAATATAATAATTTATGCGCAAGTTTTGACGGCTTCCGTGGTCGGGGTAAGATCCTCGACTACCTAGTGAAAGACCACCAGAATTGATTTGTTGTTTGAAACGGCTTTAGAAGTGTTTGATGACGAGATCTAAATAGCCAGGTACTTTCTCCCCAACTCATTCGCCTCCCCATACCCTTCAGCCTCACAATATACCCCAATAACTCACTGGTTCCAGTTAGCAGGGAGCAGGGACTCTTGTGCGGTATTCACATTTTAAGAAGTAATAATAAAAACAAAATTATAAATAAGTCGGGACGTCGCTATACAATTTAAACTTGAAATCAAATACTTACTCGAGTCGGGTTATATCAAAAGTCGGTAAAATAGTCCCAGTGAGAGGTTGCAACCACGTCATAGACAAAAATCTTCCCCATCACACGTCTTGTATGAAAACAAAAAAGACGGAAGATACTAGACTGATGACATCACGTATGATCCATCTCTGAGACTACTACACAACTTTGCAGAGAAATCACGTGAAAATCACGATTCAATTAATAAAAAATATTTGTAAGTATACCAGAAATTCCAGAAAGTCGTGAAGCCTCCCTAGTAGCCACCAAGACAGATAATGTATCACAGTCGAAAGCGCCATTACCTCAGAAGGGTTCAACAAAGAAGATTATAAACGACTACTATCACTGCTGCAGACCAATGCGTTAAATCTTCGTATTTTTTACAAATACTGAAATAAATTGAGCATTTTTAGAGAAAGGTAAATAAAAAACCCTGGTCATGATCGGATGTAACAAAAATAATTACAATTTTATAACCTTCCCTTCTGCATAGCGAACACAGCTACACATTAAAACAATCTCGAATCTAGAACAATGAAAACGTAATAAAATATATTATTATTATTACTGCATTCCGATATGTTGACTGAGCTCCGTACATAACTATAATGAGGATGAGATAATTTATGTGAATACAAATTAAAATTGTGGGCAACAAAATAACTTCCGAAGTTTGTCTGTGTAAGGACGATTAATTACGATCGCCCACCGTCACTCGAGACTCGAGACTCGAGACTCGAGACTCGAGACGAACGCAGAAAAGCCGGATATTAAGGCTGTCTCTATCGGAAGTGGACCAGCGAAACGAGCGAACCTTGAGGAATATATAAATAACAAATAAAATAAAACATTTTTGTTAAAAATGGACAAGAGATATCATGGATATTTTAAGAAATTGTTTAATATTTTTTTAATTAAAACGGACGAAATATTACAAAAAATACAAAATAAAACTCATCTAAAAAAGTTTCTAGAAATTGTTACAAAAAAGCAGATAAGAATATAATTTTCTCATATACTTGTACTGGGGGAGAGGGATTAACAGGGGTGGTAAACAAGGATAAAATTAAAATTTTATGGATTTTCCACTGGGGTTTATTATTATTATTTTTTTTTTTTATTCAGAGAAAGATGCATAAATTACAATAAATTCAATATAATAATTAATTACATAATATGTGTACATATTTGATTTATCCCCATAAAAAAGCAGGGCTTGTGTGTATGGGGGAGTTATTATATTGGTTTAATTGTTTTATTTTTTATATTCAGTTCAAATTTTCGGTATAATTTTTAAGGTGAGTTTTAAATTTTTTGATATTACTGTTCATGTTTCTGATTTTTTCAGGAAGTGAATTAAAAATTTTTACTCCGAGATATTTATGACTTAACTGTCCTAGTGTTTTTTTTACATTTTGGATTATCATTGTATACTTACCATCCCCGTTAAACCATATATGGCCATAATAGGCTGGTAAAGACCAAAATATATTTTTTAAATAGTGTGCAATTCACACGCAGTAGAAGTGAAACTTTCAAAGTATACAAGATTGGGGAGGCTACGAAGCACCGCACAAAGAGGAGATCGATAGGCTACGAAGCACCGCGCAAAGAAGAGACCGATTATACTATCTTATTTTCTCCAGGCTAAATCCTATCCTACACTAAAAAGTGACACATAAGCTACATAGCTATTTTTCGTTTCATCGAGTTTCAAATCATAACGGTGCTAAAGAAGTTATCACTTCAATAAGTAGAAAAAATTGTTTTAATATATGAGTATATAACGTAAAGGTATTTTTCTGTCTCGATCCTATGTTTTTTTTTACATTTGAAAATCGGTAGCATGGATTTTGTGTAAGATTTCTATTGATTCTTAAAATCTCTTTTACAAATATTCTATTCTAACCAGAAACATATTTACGAAACAACGACGCGACGTTGTTCTTTAATTCCACCTAAAATTAAAGTCTGTAATTAATATAATGAATAGTGCATTAGTCTGATGGCAGTGTCACAATCGGGACAAACACGAAAATGGAAACTGTTTCGCAAAGATTTCTGACTCGCGACACAAACGACAAACTCGCGATAAACACAGGGTAGTACAAAATTAATATAAAATAATTAAAAAAACAACAACAACAGAAAATATATTAGATACACCCCATGATGATAGGGGTATGTAAACAAGGGCAAACGCCAACACAATAAAACGAGAACATAATAGAAAGGGAAATATAACAGCAATAAATATAAATAAGTTTCTTTTGGAAATGGTATTGGAAGGTTCCATGATAGTTGATATACAATATGCAGTCGGTTTAGAGAAAAAAACAGTGCACAAAATATAGCTAAGTGTCTCTGAATGGGTGTGCAGTGTGCAGGGAGGATGTACCGCCGAATAACAAAAGTATAAAACTTTTTTTCAAACCCCTGAGGTTTTGGAATTTTTCCATTTGGGAATAATTCTCTTAACGACCTTTAGTCAAATTTAAGCAATGCAGTAATTAGGAAACTTTAAAGGTATATAAATAATATAAATATATCGTCTGTAAGTGGCCTAACCACCGTTTGATAATGCCTTCATACGGCCAAATAGCTAAATAATAATTACATAGCAGAACTTGTTTATAAATAAACTGTTTTTATAAATTAAATAATAATATTGTTGAGTATATAAAAGAAATTAAAATTTAAATGGAGTTCTATAAATTAAACTTAAAACACAATAAATAAAAATAGTATAAAACATATTTTCATTCAAATGAATCAAGGAAAATATACTTATCTATTACTGTATATACCAGCGACACTGTAAATAATTCGATTGATATTCGTACGAACGTTTGAAATTGGTAAATAAAACAAAAAATTATAATCGTCTTTAATAGATGAAACAAAGTCGGGTTAGTTAGACTATTTATAACTCAAGAACGTCTGGACCGATTTTTATGATCTTTGATTTGTTGGATTTCCGCCCCGAATAGCAGAATAGCTATTAAAACATCGGAACAATTCACGAAAAAATAACTTACGAAGAAAATTCTTTTCCTCATACACTTTGTATGGAACGAATTCTCATAATGTGTTTTGAAAGAGCTGCAGCAATATTGTGATAAGTGAGTGAATTCCAAAAATTCAAAAACGTCAAATGTCAATGCGCTAATTGCTTTTATTCTTAAAATTCTTATAGGTACACTAAATGTCAAAAGTAGAAAATGAGACAAACGGTGAACGTATGTTCGCACCCCTCCAAAGGAAAATACAATTATTATAATAAATCTCCCTCACACGTATAAAGAAAATGAAACGCAATAGGCCACTTGCATCACATTTTTAAAAAAATCCGGTTTAGGCAAATATTCTAAGACATTCTGTATTTTTTTTAATCTCATTTTTGAAACCCTGGCGATTTTTCGAAAATTTCAATCCGAAAAATTAGACCATTTTTTATAAACCGAAAAGACGGGACATAATTTTATGGGTGCGAAAAAACGATAATTACATTGCCGAAAATAATTTTTTTTTTATTGGTGCCGTTTTATACTCATTTAAAGTCAAAGACATTAATACTGGACGCGGGGTAGAAATCTCAAAGTGGGAAGCCAAACACAATACGATTGTAGCTGTCTCTATTCCTAGTACTTTAGTACTAAACTGCTACGCGTCGAGTAAGGTCGTGTCTTACCAGTAAGTAAATTTCATTGCAAAGCGCCAAAATGCCCTCCTGTGTGATGAGAAAATGCTTAAATTACACGGCAAATAGTCGTAAAGGCAAAGGAATAACACTTCATTAGCAAGTACACGCAAATTACTTATTATTATCAATTATTATAATTATGACAGTTAATTTTATAATAATACGTCATTGTATTCTTTACCCTTCCCTGTCCATTGTGTAACCGAGTGAGAGTATCTTGTTATCTCAGTCCTCAGTCACACCCGTGATTTGAAAGCAGTATTCGGCGAAGAAATTAATAAGCCGCCCTACTATAGTATATCTATGACATTCGCACACGTAAATTCTTTGATTGTCTTTCTTTATCACACGGGAATAAAGTTTTGAATTTGGAAATTATATTTGAAAACCGCTGAAAACAAAAGAGTGTTGCTTGCTTTCCACATTATATTGTGAGTATGTGAGACTATGGCGAGTCTATTTATAATATAACGTCATTGTTTAAAGTACGCTCTAGCGTGTTTAAATCGCACTTTATGGAACGCGCGTTTTTTAAAGTTACCATGGCAACATCAACAAATCAACAAAATGTGAAGTCTAAATGTCAACTTTTAACTATAAATCTGACAGGAATATTTTAAACGTCAAATAAAACATTACAAATGTTTCAAAAATTTTATTCAAAGTTTACATTCTTTTTTACACCGTTTACATTCTAATTATTTAAATGGATGTGAAAAGAGCAGTTCGTATTATTTGAAATATTAATACCTCCGTTTTTTAAATCAACCCCTTTATTTATCCTCAACAGACATTGCAATTTCGAATGAATGGCCCACATAGTCGATGCTTTGTACTGTTCCGACATTTTCTGAAGGTAAGCAAGCACAACTCGTTCATCTACATCTACTACGTTTTGCTCCTCCATCCATGTTATGAACCTTTCATATTCTTTTTTATAAACGTCTTTGGATTTTTCAGGTATTAACCGCGATTCTGCTTTGGTGTTTAAATTATCAATGTTAGAACTCATTTTACAACACACAATAACTAGTAAAAACTGTGATGTCAACTATTAATCTTATGTGACAGATTGCAAATTAATGTTTGTGTTTTTCATTTCCATGACAACAAGATATTGTGATGTCACATCACGAATTCATTAATAGTTCTTATTTCCAAATTTTTAATAATAATATCAATATTTATGTTTTCAAATTGTACCAATAAAAAAAAATAGCGTAAAATATTCGTGGCTAACTGGTCTTTAAAACACTTGCTTTATTTCGAGCACTCGGCTAAAAATTAAGAATATCACAAAAAATATAAATCCGTACACAACGCCATACAAAAGTCATTGATTCTGAGGCGGTACGAAATTCTCCGGATCAGCTAGTTTAATAATAAATGTATTTTCGGGGGGCCAACTGTTGGGTTATTAACTGTCGGGTCACCATATTGCAAGATGAATGCTTTCATGAGTAACTTGGAGGTTGTTTGTTGTCTGTGGTGTTATGTAAGCGGAGCAGTCGGTGAAAAATCTCGAACCAAGTTAACAACATAATATAATAACAGTGGGTGGCACGGTAGGCAGCCGCGGTGAAGTAATCATTTTCCGAAAGCACTCGAGGAAAACTAATTGACGCAGTGCGTGGTGAGTGGCGAGTGCCGAATGCCACCAAACCACGACCGAAGTCGTACAAAAGCCGTGAGACGATATGAACTTCATTTGGCTTTTCCGACTAAATATGAAATAGATAGATACGCCTTACGACGGAGAAGTAGGTACAGCAAGTTATCCGTAAGAATACACTGGTGACTGGCGATCACATTCTTGTACAAGGCTTCACGACAAATCCATCAAGTGGCATTTCGACACCCCTTCGAAAATTAATTAAAGTTATGATTTTTTTTTAAGTAACCAAAATCTTTTTTTTTAATTTCCGTCACTTTTAATGACTTTTCAAAGGAGGTGTTTCCGAGTTGTCCTGTCACCCTTGGACAAGTATTACGAAATCTGAGATTCATTGCAGGATCAAAGCTATAAATCGCAAAAAAAAACTAAAATTTAACTTTAAAAAAACACTCAAAAAACGTAAAACAGTTTTCCATCGATTTCCCTGCTTTCATTTCCATATTTTATTAGATACATGGGAACCTTATTTTGCGGCCTCCGTGGTCGAGGGTTCAAATCCTGGCGTGCGCAAGCAAATTTTATTTTATCTATGTTGTTATACAATTAATTCATTAAAAACGTTAGAAATCATATTTTTCTGCATGTTCCTGAGTGGAAGATACTCTCAGTATAAAAACCTGGTTAAAGACGACCATACATAATTGAAACGTTTCTTGAAATGGCATTAGCCGCTTTGGTGACCAGATCTGAATCTTCCCCACCTTCCTCTTTCGCATCTCCTCCCCCTCACAACTACTTTCAGCTTCATATATCACACCCCAATTGGGGATGCCATTTTATCACCAGATTATAAATATTATAAAGTCTATGTCTACATATTTAGCCAATATAAATTAGAAAAAACATGGAAATCGATAGAAAAAAGTTTTGACGTTAGTGGACGAAGTTTAGATTTTTCAATCTTCGTTTGAATCTTATCCGATGAATCTAAGCCGATCAATCAATCGAGTCTCCGATCAGCTAAGTAATTTGTTCAGTAGCAATTTTTACTTTTTTTTTTATTAATTAAATAAAACATACAACGAAGTTGCACTCCCATGAGTTATCAAAAATCATTAAGGGATCGCCAATTGGTACCTTTGAGAAGTTAAACCCAACTCAACCCAATATGTAGACACAATGTATGAATAAAAAATTTACAAAACATTTAACAGAAGCAACATACAGACACAAACATATGAAGAATCACTTTACAAATATTTCACAGAAACATGTCTTATAAGATTTTATGAATTTGTATAACCGACTCATTTGATTTATGTACTTTTGGTTTCAAAAAGTTAAAATAAAGTTTCCTCCATGATGGACTAATAAAATGGACTAAGAAATGCATAAAAAAAAAAACAAAATCAAAATCGATTTAATCTGTAAGATATCGTAATACATTTACAATAATGGGCTGTGGAGTGCCAAGGGGCTGACATTTTCAGACAATTTTCGTCAAAAACATATTCAAGTCTATCACACTACATGGGATTGTATGTATATGACAATATTGCACATTTTATAATTATCGTGGTTGCCATAGTGCACTTAAACAGCACATAAAATTAACGTAAGTAGGTTATTGAAAAAAACACGAATATGTCCAAGAACTCGACACTGGCGTTGTGGATTATTAATTTCGAGTAACCCATAATTTAACTCATTAAACCCACAAGAGCCGCTAATTACGGAGACGAGGAAAAGTTTGTGCGTACAAATGCCTCACAATAATTGTAATTATTCTAAGCATTATGGCCAACGGCGCGTGTAGCCAAAAGTCATAAGCCTCCGTGGTCGAGGGAAAAGGCTCTCGACGGGCAATCGAAGGTCGCAGGTTCAAATTTTATTTGTGTTATTTCGCAATCAATTAATTAAAAATAATATGTAGTATATTTGAGGAACGTTCCAGAGTGAAAGATACTCTCAGTATCGCCCTGGCGCGAGACCACCATTCAGCATTGACACGTTGCTTGAATTAGCTTTAGTCGTGTTTGATGACCAGATCTGAATAGACAGTTGCCTCCCCACCTCTCTCTTCCTCATCTCCTTCCCCGCACCACTACCTTCAGCCTCACAACGTACCCCAATTTGGGACGCCGTAGTCTCGTTGATCGGACAACTCAACAACATCCAACTTCAACACACCTTTGAAAAGTCATTAAAGAGTATAGTCATAGTGATGAAAAAAATGGTTAAATAGGTTACGTTAGGTTAGATTATATTTTTTTCCCTTTTTAAAGGGGTGTTGAAATGCCACTCTGTTCGGTTGTCGTGGAACCCATAGTCTCACTGTCTCCAGATAAGTAGAAGCAGTTGGAGCTCTTGGGAAGTATTAATGTAAAAAAAATACTCAAAAAACTCCGAATATCAATCGAACTACAATAAGGGCCAAATAAAAATATTTAATTTGTAATTCGTAAAAACGTATGGTTCAATCAGTAATTAATTTTCCGATTTTACATTATAATAATTGAAGGAAAATATTTACAAACTCGTGACAAGAGCCAACTGAAAACCGTTTCAAAGCTATTATTAACTACTAAATTAAAATTTGCGATTAAATTCCAGCCACGTGTTATTGCGTACATAATAATACTATGCAACGCGCAAATAATGACTCATTAAATATCGATATAGAAATACCATCATTATTACATTACACATGCAATTATTACATTATAACGAATGCATAATTAATTCGGAATAAATATATTCAGGATATCATAATAAAAAATAAAAAACAAAGTAGGAAGCGATTCGAAGTGATTTATGATATTTTTGTAATAGTACATAATTAAGATGTTCAAAACAATTATTAAACATTTTATTCTAAGCGAAATAATTTCCCTGGAACTCAAACACGGTGAAATCGACAACTTTACAATATCAGATCGATAGGCGTCTTCCGATGATTTTATATCGAAGTCCCTAGTACGCTTTCACCGTAGACAGCCGAACCGTTATTGACGGGAATAATAACAAATCGATACACGTCGGCAATACTGGATGCGTTCTATAAATACCGAAACGTAAAACGCCAAACAATTATGGAAAAATATTAATAAACGTTGTATTGAAATACTAAGATAAATATGTCTTTTTGATACTAAACGGGAGTTAATTAGTTGTTAATCTGTGAGAGGCTGAATGGGCTTCGCGTTTGGGTCCCACCCGGGCGTAGCGTGTTCGATTCCTCGGCTGGGTAAGGTGGTATTAGGAGATTTTCAAACATTGTTGGGTTATTCGTAACACGGGAATATTTGTCTTTCTTTTTAAAAAAAAATCAGGACTTTAGTCGTATTTCAAACACTTTACTTCTCAAAGATCAAACGGAATAAATTGGTCGCGCCTTAGTTGAATTATTTAAGTCTATGGATCGCGTATATGATTTCTTTCAATTCTAAAAGCTTGTTAGTTGAAATTCGTTCATTTATAAGCCAGTAATTTTGCATAACGAACGACAATATCCAAATAAATGCGTATATCGATTAACCGAAACTTATCTAATACTCTATAAAATTTATCAATCGTCGTTCGGAATATCTCCTATCGATTGTTGACCGTGATTGCAAATACCGATAACTGACCATAGATGACGGATTTGGTCATTATCGTATTGATACAGGTTTTTTTTATCGACCATGCTAGATCCTGCACCATGCACGACCATCCACGACCTCCTGGTCGTGGAAATGTCGAGTTCCAAATTGCATTGGTAATCACATTTAATAAGCGAGTTAATGATTAACTAGTTGAGTATCACGCAACAGAGCTATTATCGACATGTCACTTGGAAGTTAATTTTGATAATGTAGTAATTGATGGGTATGAACAGCAATTAAATATGGATCTGTCCACTTTTGGAGTAAGAGGTCTCCTGATGGATATGGTCAGTCAGTGTCCACACATGGCGGTCCATTCTTTATTGGGAACAATGTCACTGTGGACGAGACTTTCAAGTGTTGCGAAACTATTGACGATCCGATTATTATACCATGGTTCGGCAAGGTAAGCTCGAGGAAGGGGCCCATCGACTGGCTGATTTGCTATGGTACTCATATTTGTACAGCGAATATTGCTAAATGTCACTCGTTCGTTAACCTTTCAGTGACGGCAGAGCTTTTCATTTGACGTGAGGATATTAGGCACGCGCCAGAAAAGTAGGCGTAGCAACCGACAAAGTAAATATACTCGTGAATTATTTCATTTGTATGCTGTCTGCGAAAATTTGGTCTTTTCGGGGAACAGTTCTCACTTTTGCGAAAAAATCTGAATGCATGAGTAAAAAATACACTACCTGGCAGAAGCAAACAAGCATCGTTCATTAAGTATGAAAAATATTACATAACAGTAACTTTGTTCCTAGAAGCCAATTTTAAGGCACCTTACTTTACGGAAAGACAAACTTACGAAAGTTATAAGATATATATCTCCAAACTAATCTATTCTTTTTTTACTGCTATACGTGTGAAGAAGCGTAAGGTTTTAAAATTATAACTTAAAAACTTTTTTAATTTGATTGAAAAGTATGCTCCGAAAATTATTATAAACACATTTTTTTCAGTTATTTTACAAGTTACGAGTAAGAAAAAAATTACAGTGTTTCAATAAATGCTATTTTAGACATTCCACACGAGATTTTTGCTCTATTTTAAACGAGTCGTGTTTTATTAAACATTTTCACAATTTTCGCTTAAATATTATCGTTTTTAATATTAGCGCGCTCACTTTAACATTCGTATTTACATATCTCTCCTTCTTCTCATTTTTGAGCGGGAACTATTGGGCCTCAAGGCATAACGAAGACCACTTAGAAAAGAAGGATTTACTTGACAAAAGTCGCACAAAATGCAAAAGATATTGATTGACAGAGACATAACGACGATCAACAAGATGAGACTCGTCCGGGCATTGATTTACTTACTTCTGAACGGTGTGGAAAAATGGACACTGAGAGCCAGCGAAAGAAAACGGATAGACACCCTCGAATTGTGATGCTGGAGAAAAATACTCGGGATTTCATGGACAGCCAGATGGACAAATGTGTCCATTCTGAAAGAGCTAGACATTTACAAAAGGCTTTCAACTATCTGCCTACAACAGCATAATATTTTAAGATTCTTTGGACACGTTGTTCGCCAAACTGAGTACCCCAGAAACTGGAGAAACTCATGATCACTGGCAAAGTGGAATACAGAAGAGGCCGAGGAAGGTCACTTATGCGCCGGAGGGACCAAGTAACACTGGCGACTGGTACTGGGGTGTCTTCACGCAGCGCGGGACCGCGAGCAGTGGAGGAGCTTTGTCCATTGAGGAAATTTGGAGAGGGGTCACGATCCTCAGCAATGAGGAACCGACTTGAGAAGAAGAAGAATAAAGGTGCCAAATTTCAGGGTGCAAATTGCAGAACACACGGAAATATTTATTATTGACGAAAAACGAATCATGGATAAAGGGAAAAGACCACCAACTAAATTAGGTGCACTGCGCAATATAGTGGACTGGATGCATTCGCGATACGTGGTTATTGTCCGCCAAACCGTAAATGGATAATGGATACGCAAGATCTTATCCGCATAAGTCGCGTTGCAAAAGAGCACCTCGCAGTTATAGACTAGGAGACGAGGTAGGTAAACCCTACGTCATCGAGTACACGGATGAAACTACTTTTTAGTGATAATGGACACTTAGAAAACCTTAAAAAAGTTGGTCTGCCGGTGCGCCTCTTGGCAGGAGCCGCGCTGCCATGGAAATAGTCAGCGTTTTTTTTCGAAAAAATTACGTCATCGAGTACACGAACGGGAATGGTGTCATATGATAAAGGTCGATTAGAAAATGAGAAAAAAGCAGGGCTGCCAACCGGCAGCCTGGCAAGTTCGCAGGCAGCCGGCGTCAAAGTGGGGTAAAAAATAGTAATTTTTACGTCATCGAGTACACGAATGAAACTAATGAATAACTATAGTCCAGATCATTCCGTTTAAGAATTTCTTGGTCTGCCGACCAGCAGCCTGGCAAATTTTTGTGTACGATTTTTTAAAGTTTTTTTTTATTTTTTTTAATTTTTCGTTTATCTTTCTTATTATTTTTATTTCATTATATTTTTAAAAACTTTGAATGCCATATTTTAAAAATATGAACGGTTATGATAAAAAAAAATTATTTGAGAGTTCCGAGTGTACCCATCCGTCAGGTGAGCCGTTCGACGCCAAACCACTTACGAAACCTGCCGCGGTGCCCCTCACCGCTGTCGCGTGTCAATATTATTGTACAAATTTATAATATTAATAGTCCTTTTAAAATTGCCTAATAGTCCATAGTAGTTGGAAGTTCGAAAAACCAACGCACCATCGCTGAAAGAGCTGCGTTCGTCCGTAAAACGACGGAAATTTCTGAAACCCCGTTCGTTTCATATCGGTTTCGCTTGCCCTGCTGCACCGATTACATCGAATACAAGATCGAAACTAATGAAAAACTGTAGTCTAGATTATCTCATTCATGACTTCTTTGGTCTGCCACCAGGATGCCAGGCAGTTTTTTGTGTACGATTTTTTTTAATTTAATTTTTTTTTTAAATTCTTAAATAAATTTTTCCAATATCTTTATTATTATTTTTATTTCAAAATGGTTTTAAAAACATAGAATGCAAAATTTTAAATAAAATAAGTGGTTATGATAAAAAAATAAATTTTGAGTCTTCCGAGTGTAATCGATGTAGCAGGGCAAGCGAAACCGATGTGAAACGCACTGGGTTTTGAAATTTTCGTCGTTTTTCAGACGAACACAGCTCTTAGGGCGACGGTGTGATGGTTGTTCAAACTTCCAACCACTATGTTCTATTAGGTAATTTTAAAAAGACTATTATTATTGTAAATTTGTATAATAATATGGGCATGCGATGGCGGTGAAAAGCTCCGCGGCCAGTTTTCAGTAAGTTGTTTCGCGTCGAAAGGCGCTCCCGTCCGATGGGTACACTCGGAACACTCAAAATTAATTTTTTTATCATTGCCACTTATTTTATTTAAAATCTGGCATACTAAGTATTCAAAACCATATTTAAATAAAAAAATTAATAAATATTTTTAAAATATTAAAAAAAAAAAAAAAAAAAATTATAATTTCAAAAAATTGTACCACAAAAAACTGCCAGGCTGTTGGTCGGCAGACCAAAGAAGTCATGAATGGGATGATCTAGACTACAGTTTTTCGTTAGTTTTGATCTTGTACTCGAGTAATCGATGTAGCATGGCAAGCGAAACCGATATGAAACGGACAGGGCCCGGAAATTTCCGTCGTTTTCCGGACGAACGCAGCACTAACGGCGACGGTGTGGTAGTTGTTCGAACTTCCAACCACTATGTTCTATTAGGTAATTTTGAAAAGACTATTATTATTATAATTTTGTATAATAATATGGGCATGCGATAGCGGTGAAGGGCTCCGCGGCCAGTTTCCAGTAAGTTGTTTCGCGTCGAAAGGCTCTCCCGTCCGATGGGTACACTCGGAACACTCAAAATGTATTTTTTTATCATTACCACTTTTTTTTTTTAATCTGGCGTTCTAAGTTTTTAAAACCATATTAAAATAAAAATAATAATAAAGATATTGAAAATAATAACAAAAAAAAAATAAAAATCGTACATAAAAAACTACCAGTCTGCTGTCTAGCAGACCAAAGAAGTCATGAAGGAGATGATCTGAAAAACGAAAAACTGTAGTCTAGATCATCTCCTTCATGACTTCTTTGGTCTGCTAGACAGCAGACTGGTAGTTTTTTATGTACGATTTTTATTTTTTTTTTGTTATTATTTTCAATATCTTTATTATTATTTTTATTTTAATATGGTTTTAAAAACTTAGAACGCCAGATTAAAAAAAAAAAGTGGTAATGATAAAAAAATACATTTTGAGTGTTCCGAGTGTACCCATCGGACGGGAGAGCCTTTCGACGCGAAACAACTTACTGGAAACTGGCCGCGGAGCCCTTCACCGCTATCGCATGCCCATATTATTATACAAAATTATAATAATAATAGTCTTTTCAAAATTACCTAATAGAACATAGTGGTTGGAAGTTCGAACAACTACCACACCGTCGCCGTTAGTGCTGCGTTCGTCCGGAAAACGACGGAAATTTCCGGGCCCTGTCCGTTTCATATCGGTTTCGCTTGCCATGCTACATCGATTACTCGAGTACAAGATCAAAACTAACGAAAAACTGTAGTCTAGATCATCCCATTCATGACTTCTTTGGTCTGCCGACCAACAGCCTGGCAGTTTTTTGTGGTACAATTTTTTGAAATTATAATTTTTTTTTTTTTTTTTTTAATATTTTAAATATCTTTATTACTTTTTTTTATTTCAATATGGTTTTGAATACTTAGTATGCCAGATTTTAAATAAAATAAGTGGCAATGATAAAAAAATTAATTTTGAGTGTTCCGAGTGTACCCATCGGACGGGAGCGCCTTTCGACGCGAAACAACTTACTGGAAACTGGCCGCGGAGCTTTTCACCGCCATCGCATGCCCATATTATTATACAAATTTACAATAATAATAGTCTTTTTAAAATTACCTAATAGAACATAGTGGTTGGAAGTTTGAACAACCATCACACCGTCGCCCTAAGAGCTGTGTTCGTCTGAAAAACGACGAAAATTTCAAAACCCAGTGCGTTTCACATCGGTTTCGCTTGTCCTGCTGCATCGATTACACTCGGAAGACTCAAAATTTATTTTTTTATCATAACCACTTATTTTATTTAAAATTTTGCATTCTATGTTTTTAAAACCATTTTGAAATAAAAATAATAATAAAGATATTGGAAAAATTTATTTAAGAATTAAAAAAAAAATTAAATTAAAAAAAATCGTACACAAAAAACTGCCTGGCATCCTGGTGGCAGACCAAAGAAGTCATGAATGAGATAATCTAGACTACAGTTTTTCATTAGTTTCGATCTTGTATTCGATGTAATCGGTGCAGCAGGGCAAGCGAAACCGATATGAAACGAACGGGGTTTCAGAAATTTCCGTCGTTTTACGGACGAACGCAGCTCTTACAGCGATGGTGCGTTGGTTTTTCGAACTTCCAACTACTATGGACTATTAGGCAATTTTAAAAGGACTATTAATATTATAAATTTTTACAATAATATTGACACGCGACAGCGGTGAGGGGCACCGCGGCAGGTTTCGTAAGTGGTTTGGCGTCGAACGGCTCACCTGACGGATGGGTACACTCGGAACTCTCAAATAATTTTTTTTTATCATAACCGTTCATATTTTTAAAATATGGCATTCAAAGTTTTTAAAAATATAATGAAATAAAAATAATAATAAAGATAAA
This sequence comes from Limnephilus lunatus, assembly GCA_917563855.2. NCBI lineage: Eukaryota > Metazoa > Arthropoda > Insecta > Trichoptera > Limnephilidae > Limnephilus > Limnephilus lunatus. Next base: position 65,981,129 of record OU830598.1, on the reverse strand, counting down.
CGAAAAATTAAAAAAAATAAAAAAAAAACTTTAAAAAATCGTACACAAAAATTTGCCAGGCTGCTGGTCGGCAGACCAAGAAATTCTTAAACGGAATGATCTGGACTATAGTTATTCATTAGTTTCATTCGTGTACTCGATGACGTAAAAATTACTATTTTTTACCCCACTTTGACGCCGGCTGCCTGCGAACTTGCCAGGCTGCCGGTTGGCAGCCCTGCTTTTTTCTCATTTTCTAATCGACCTTTATCATATGACACCATTCCCGTTCGTGTACTCGATGACGTAATTTTTTCGAAAAAAAACGCTGACTATTTCCATGGCAGCGCGGCTCCTGCCAAGAGGCGCACCGGCAGACCAACTTTTTTAAGGTTTTCTAAGTGTCCATTATCACTAAAAAGTAGTTTCATCCGTGTACTCGATGACGTAGGGTTTACCTACCTCGTCTCCTGGTCTATTAGGAAATAATGTAAAAAATTAACGTGTTAGACAAAACAACACACTCGGGTATTTAACAATTGTTAAAAACATTAATTAAATTTGTTGAGGTAGCCAATGTCCGGTTAGTCACTATTATAGTACATTCTATAAATCATCATTTATCGGTGTGATTTGTGTACAGTGTACAACACTAAAAAAATCTACACATATAAAACTACAATAAACACCTGTAAATAGCAAAAGAAAAAGCACCAGATTTGCCGATAGAGTAATAATATCAATTATTGACCGAAAAAGTATAATTACAAATATACAATATAATATGAATATGCATGAGATGTGACAGTGCGTGTGTGTGTGTGTGTGTGAGCGAGGGTGCGTGTGCGTGTGGTGTGCGTGAACGTGGAAAGCGGAAGCAGTCAGTGGTGATGTAATGCGCGGTAATGTAACTGTTTATAATTTAACATAAAACGTACGATTAACGTGGTGTCATACCGGTACCGAAAGGGAACCAAAAAACGTGATATATTTTTATTAATATACATATTTTCTCTAATTAAAAAAAGACGGAAAGTTAAATGAAAGAAAAATTCAACACTAATTTACGCATTAACTTTGAATTACGGTTTTAATTTACAACATTTACTACAAACATATGCAAACTAATTAAACTGGATGATGTAGGTACTATTAAAAATATCCTCATTGAACTCGCAGTTCAATAAGCGCCCATATAAAATCCTTCCCACATCTAACTAACATAAATATTCACGTAAATATTTTTAAAAAATCCAATAATAATTATTAGTAGAGCAACAAGTGCAAAAAAACGTCAGCGATGATTGGTCCCATCAAAACTAGAAGACTTCATAGAGATTGCAGCTAATAAAAAGGAAAACGAAAAGTTTTTAAATCTTGTAATTTACTATTAACCCCTTAGATTTCGTACATTTTCTGTCAGAAGTCAGAAGGTCAGAAAATTTCCGCGTTGCAATAAAATCAAAATAAATGGAATATTTCTGAAAGTATCCGAATATTAAAAATTATTTTTGAAAAGTGATAGAATATGCTTTAAGTCATTATTATAAATAAGCATATGATTGCTGAAATATTTAAAATTTTAACGCAAACATAAAAAGTTTTTAAAATGAATCACCTCACTTTTTTTCTAGCTAAAATAACTGATAACGAAAAAAAGAAAAACACACAAATATTTTATTAGGCAAATGTATTATAAATGTTATTTCCTTCTCATATTTTTGTAATTTCGTAAAAAATAACGAATAAAAAATTCTCGAAATTTTACATATTTTTCTCAAATTGATGTCGGAAATTTGGGTTTCATAGAGGTGAACATAAAAATTTTTTGTGGTTAAATTCTAGATTCTAATACGCATCTCTTTCCAACACCGTTTAGATCTAATTTCTCAACATGACATTAAAGAAGATACAACGATTTATATGAGACCTATGTGAACTATGACAAAATTGGTCTCTTGTGATTAAACGGGTTAAAAGTTTTTATAACCGTACGCTCTTCTGCGTACATTGGAAAACATTCAATTTATCATAAAAGCCGAGAATCCGGGACTTAATTTCGCTAGTTAGGTTGTAATAATTTGTAATGAAAGATTATTTGTAAGACTTGAAGCAAGTAACCGTAATATGTAATGAGATGTTACTGAGACTAATTGCAGTAAGTGTGTGTGTGCTCATTATGCGAATTACGCGTTACACAATAAGTACTCGTGAAAGTTCTTATTAATTAAAAACACTTTCTTGCTAACAGCAGCGGCCTTTCTGGTGAAAACCGTCAGAACCCGGGTTTAATCTGCGGCAAAGTTCTAAACACGTGTTTTTTATTAGAAAACTGAGTTATTATTGCGTACAGAATCTTCAAAGTGCATAAAATAATGAAAATAAGATATATGGGATAGGTACCTCGTGGGCATGTGAGATTGAAAATGTGGGCAGCACGCACAGTGTATCTATGTATCTATTGGTTTTCTTGTTTATTGTAATTTAAAGCGAAAACAAAAACATAAATTCAACTTTTACCACTTTATTTAACTTTCACAAAATCGTAATTTGGGGAATATACTGAGATGCGGTTCAGAATAAACCCATTAAGATCGATTTTAGTTAACACTAAAACTGAGTTAAGATTAAGTAGGTATTCAATATTTTCAGAGTACTAAGTCTAATCATGTTTTTTTTCTTTTTTGTTGTTGATAAATTGCAATGATTTCTCCAATCGATGCTGTTTTTGTTTCAATGAACGCATTGCCACCGGTTGGGAAATTCGCGAACTAAAAAGAGTTCGTTAAGTTGTAGAAAAGCAATAACATTGACGCCGTAATTAGCCCACCAACATGACATGTCATCAGCGGAAAAACTATGACGAAAGAATAGAAGAGGATGTTTTTATAAGGTCAGTGGAAGGAAATAATTTTTTCATTCGGCCGCCAATTTAAACTGTCCGAAAATTATTATAAAAGCTTCTTATAGACATTGTCCGGAAATTAGTGGTATTGGTGAATCTACATTGCGTAGAGAACCTAAAAATCTGTTTTTTGTCGACCTGAGCATTTCGATTATTTTCTCTTTTTTTCGGCAACTAAATGATTAAAAAAATGGCACCGGATCTATGCTTCGACATATTATGAAAAACATAACAACATTAACCCTGAAGTTCAACCCAACAAAATCGATTTACTCGAAAACGAAAGCTCAAATAAATAAATAAATAAAAAATCACCACAAACTCAACTACTAATGTGGTTTATTATTTATAAAATTCGACTTGTGACATGGTTCCAAGCGCCAGGTGATCGATCATGCCTGGCGTCACAGATTCATGGATAACCCTCGATTGTCGAGGCCTTCCAAAATAAGACCAAATTCTGTCAAATGTCAATAGTGGACATAGTCGAATCATACAAATTTTAATACAAACTAAATTACATAATCAATTTATTAGATATGTAATTTAGTTTGTAAATAATGTATCTTATGTAATAAATAAATAAAAAATAAAAATTGTGAATACAAAAAAAAAAATAGTTTTCGATTGATATTTTTTTAAGTAAGAGGATAATTACATCAGTTTAATCTCAAAATATTGCTTTACTCTGTGACTGTCGTTAGTTGCACATAAAATAAAGAAGTGATTTTCGCAGTGTATCTTAAAGATTTTTACGTGGGAGGAATATGCATCCTTTTCATCAATAAATTTTAATTTATACAAAAACCACCTTACTTATAAAGGTGTTTCAAGTTATATGCAACTGATACACAACCATTTATGTATGATAAACGGTGGTTTAATCAGTCGTGTAAAATTAAAAATATTGTACTTTCGAATTTTGTATAATTTGTTTTCAATCTTATGTTAACAAGTAATTTAACCATTTAACTACAGTATATTTGTAAATTGTTGGGCTGAAGTTAGTATCGCACGGGATAGTTATACAAACAAGAACATTATTGGTCTATCACTTTTCGAAAAAAGTGTTAAGTTTTCATTGTTGAAGCAATCTGTGTGAATTTTTAAAAGGTTTATTTTTTATAAATAATTTGCAGTGTAGGTATTTTAAATTCTTAAAATAATCTGATGGTGGGGTAATCATAATATGGATTATTCAAATTATGTTTATTAATATTCTCTGTGTGATTTCTAAAGGCAAGAGAGAAGTTTTGAAGGAACAACCCTAGCCAAAAATTCCATTTTGCAATAAAGAATCAATTAGGGAAAAGCAGATGGTTCAATAGTCTATATTAATGTAGTTAATACTAAATTTAACATTTACTTATTTTTATTTATTTATTAATTTTCTAGAAATCGACTGTTTACATTTATTTCAATTTGTACATAAGTATTATATAACCAAAATAAAACCAATTATGGATTTCCTCCTTGTGTTGCGTATTCTAATAAAAATGTACAATAATCACATGGATATCCTATTCCACGAATAAGAGTAGCTGTAAGATAACAAATATTACTTACATTATGAATGATAAATGTTTATAATCATTGAAAATGATTAACGAAATATTATAATTGCAATGCATCCCCGCAGTAACATATTCATTGGGAAAACAATCGAGTGTGGGAGAGCATTCCGTGCCAAAAGAAAATAAAGATGCACGGCAGAAATAAATAAATATTCCGAAAAAAAATGCCCACTGGTTTTCCATGCCAACTTATCGGCATGCACTGGGCTACTGTGAAATATATCCTGTAATGATAGATGAAAGGACGAAAGGAGAGCGTGATATACATCACAAAGCTAATATTTCAAAATAGGTATACATAATAATATAATATATACTATAAATAATAGAGAAACGTGCATGGATTGTGTACCTACTTTTTGTAATATATTTTTTTCTTGAGTTCATTTAGGCAGCGTTTGAATCCCGCCACATTTAAAATCGGTATTCAACCACGGATTTGTGGCCAGTCAGCATTTGGTCAAATTTTAACCCCTCAGGCCTCGACCGTATTTTGTCAGAGGGTCAAAATATTTCCGTTTTGCAATAAAATCCAATTAATTGGAATATTTCTGAATGTATCCGAAAACTAAAAACTGTTTTAGAAAGGTGATAAAATAAGCTTTCCAATTTGAAAATAAACGGTGACCAGACAACTTAGAATGAAATCAACTTAGAATGAAATCAACTCAGAATCTCCTTTGAAAAATCATTAAAAGAGATGAAAAAATATATAAAAAATTGGTTAAATAACGTTAGTTAGGGTTATGGGTTATTTAAAAAAAAAAAATCATAGCTTTTAATGACTCTTCAAAGAGGTGTTGAGTCGACTTGATTCTGAGTTTGCAAGGAACAGAAATAAACATATAATTTTTGAAATATAAAAATTAGGCTTGCAAAAATAAAAAAAGTTTTAAAAATGGCTCACTATACGTTTTTTTTAAACTAAAATTACTGATAATGACAAAATAAATGATAACACGTAGGTACATTATTTATTAGGCAAATGAATTAATAAACGACAATAGTCAATTCACTTTTTTGTCGTTTTATGTAAAAATAAATAATTAAAAATTCATAATTCAAATTCAAGCTTCATAAATTTTTTTCATAAAGGTGTACATTTTAATTATTTCGGGGTTAACTTCTAGATTTAAATACAAAGCCTGGTATTTTCTCTTTCTAACACCGTTTTGATCTTATTTCTAACCATGATAGTAAGGGAGACACAACAATTTGAAAATGTGAAGACCAAGATGGGGAAGCACCTTGCTAATCAGATTTGGTCATCAAATATGGCTTAAACCATTTCAAGCAACGTTTCAATCCTGAATAGTGGTCTTTCACAAAGGCAATACTAAGAGTACCTTCTACTTTGGACCCGACAACGGAGGCCGTCCCTTGATCATTGAGATAAAAGACACGATTGATAGCAATTAACATAGCCGAGAACTATTTCTCACCTTGGAAAAAATATTATATTGTTCTTCAAATAGAAAAGATAAATAATTAGAGCTAAGGCTGTTATAATCAAGAAAATGCATTTCTTTAATAGTAAATAATAATTAGGTAGTTAAGTTATGCAATTTAATACAAGAATGTTGAAGATTTACACACAAAAAAACCTTTAACCCTAAAAGTGCCAGGGGCAAAAAAAGGAAATCGCCCGCCGAACGCCGACTGACACAATTACATTGTAAAAACTTACTTGTGTTAAAAAAAAATTAAGTTGTTGTAAATTGTACCGTCTTACCAGATAATGTGTTTATATTTTATATGCAGCGTTTGAATCCCGTCACATTTAAAGTCTTAACAAATCGGTATTCAACCACTGATTTATGGCCAGTCAGCATTTGGTCAAATTTTAACCCCTCAGGCCTCAAACGTGTTTTGTCAGAGGGCCAAAATATTTCCGCTTTGAAATAAAATCCAAATAAATGGAATATTTCTGAAGGCATTTGAAAATTAAAAACTGTTTTGGAAAGGCGATGAAATACACTTTCAAATTTTATAATTTGAAATAAACATTATTTTTTAATATAAGATTTTCGAACGCAAACATAAAAAAGTTTAAAGAATGGCTCACCTTACATTTTTTTCTAACTAAAATTATTGATAATGAAAAAAAAATAAAAACACACACATATTTTATTAGGCAAACGTATCATAAACATTGTCTTCAACTCATTTTTTATGATTTCATGTGAAAATATTTAATAAAAAATTCCCGAAGTTTTCATAAAGGTTATGCTTTTTAATTATTTGTGGTTAACATTAAGATTTGAATATATAGAATGGTGTTTTGTCTTTCTAACACCATTTAGATCAACGATACTCAACCTTTTTTCTCTTCGGGCCACATACATGTATTTGTAAAGTTACGCGGGCCGCAACATTATACTGGTATGACGAAAAAAAATCACCCCCCCCCCGGCAAAGAAATATCCTTCTTCCCGTTTGTCTTGAAGCACTCTCTTTTCATCCCTTGCGTTTCTCCCTGCGTGTCGTTTCCCTTCGTCCCATTCTTCTTCCGCCTCCTATTTCTCTTCCGCTTCCCCTCACGCATTCCCACTGTCTTCTCCGCTTTCCCTCTCCCCACTCCCCTCTCCCCCTTCCCCCGTCCCACCAACCCCCCTCCCGATTTCCCCTCCCGCATTCCACACATTCAGTCCCTGTACATTTAGTTTTCAAACAGCTCGCGTGCAACCTATTGCAATTTGTGTATACTAATTGCATAATGCCAGAGTTCACCAGTATAACCTTCGTCGATGTGCTCACAACAACTCACCAAAGTTTCATGGCAATCGGATGAACGTTTTAGCAATGCATAATCTCATGATGCCAGAGCTCACTATTGTATACAGCAACCATTGCGGGTAAGCACACATCAAATCTCCAAAGTTTCATCGCAATCGGATGAATGGATTAGCAATGCATAATTTAATGATGCCAGAGCTCACTATTGTATACAGAAACCATCTATCTCACTCTTATACCAGATCATGTGGCCCATAATGACAATCCTTTTCGGGTGTCACTATCTGTGCACCAAAGTCGAAACGAATCTCAAGATATACCTACGAACTTTAGAATTTTTAGAAATTTAAAAAAAATCAAGTTCCTGATAATAAAGTTAACACGCACACAAAAGCTCGGCGAGCCACATGCGGCCCGCTGGCCGCAGGTTGAGTATGGTTGATTTAGATCATAACCATGATAGTAAGGGAGAAACAATGAGACCCATATAAGTTGTTCTGAAAAGCGAAGAAATTAGCCTGAGGGGTTAAGATACATAAATGAAGATAGTCGATAAGTATATTTATGTTTATAAATATAAATGTTTATATTATTCTAATAAAAAATCAAGGTTAAGAACTAAAGAACACAAGAAGTGTTTTAACCACTCAGCAACATAAGCAGATATACACGTTAATATGCCGACATCAGTTAAGTACAATAAGCGTGTTTACACGTCAACGCGTATGTTTATACAGAAATCGTCATAACTCCGTTATTTTTCTAGTGACATCCCTAAAACAAAAAGGACAACCTCCACAATAAATCAAGCTATCCATCACTATTCAAGATGTCCATAGAAATAGATAAAAAAATCTTTTCTGTCAGATACATGACAGACCGCCAAATTGCCTATCCACTGTTTGACATCGTTATTTTTTTATTAAATATTCTTGTATGAAATGATAAAAAAACTAGTTGACCAAATTGTTTATTATACATTTATAAGATAGAATAAATATTGTCTTTTATATAATCCGTGATTTTAGTACCGTTTTCACATAAAAACATCACGTGAGTCATTTTTTCATTTTTTTATGTTTGCATTCTACATTTTAATGTTTACAAATGTTAATATTTATTTGTAACATAACAATTTGAAAGCTTATTTCATATCCTTTCAAAAACAGTTTTTAGTATTCGGCTAAGTTAGGAAATGTTTCATTTATAGAGCTTTAATTGTGAAGCGGAAATAACATAAAGTTTTCGTAAATCTGACATGTCGTTTAAGACGTAAAAAGTGCATATTCGCGATGTATCGGAGTGGTTAAGTGATAAATAAAAAATTGTAAAATCGAGCCACCCACGGTGAATGTCTGAGCTGATTTAACGGGTTAAGAGTTAAACATTCTGTTTCTTTTTTTTTTTTTTTTATAATTAGGTTCCTCTTGCAATAAATCACGATCGATAAATTTTCCACGAGAGTCAAATTTCAGATTGAGTCCTACACCTTTGCAATGCCCCATATCGATGTTATATAGAAATGGGAAGAGACCAATCCGTGGATAGGTTAATGCGATATCAGGTCAATCTAAATCAGTGGTTCCCAACCGGTGGTCCGCGAGATCTAAAATACGGTCAGCGAAGCATTCGTTCATTGTACTACAAAACCGAATCGAAAGCTATACAAAAGCTGATTCGTAACCCTTTGGTATTAGTGTTGGAGAAGTAGCTGAAGAAGTCCAAGAAGAGCTCGTTCTTGTACCTTGTGGTCTCTGTGAGAAAAAATAAACATCATGGTGGTCCCTGGTAAAAAAAAGGTCAGGAACCACTGATCTAAATATTTAAAACAGTGAATGAGAAGCAACTGACCTGGTGTTGATGGCGATAGAGGGTCAGCTTGGGACCCTGGAGGATGGCCCAAACTTGTTTCCAGGACCTATCGCTGGCCCGCTGTTGAAAAAAAAAACTTGTGTTAGAAAAAGTCATTCACAAAATAAGACATAACCAACACCTCTGGCATAGGTCACCTCAAGAGGTTCGCTAAGTTTGGTGACTAAGCAGGGGGGTGCCGGTCCATGGGGTGAGATATGCCCGGGTCTTGGCGGCGGATGCATCTGCCCACGGGAGGCTGGATAGAGAGAGACTGATTGAGTGAGACCTTTTGACGTCTCCAGCAAAACTCTCTCAGAACATCGACTTGCACCGCAGTGGGAGGATGTATTCATAGATGCGCCTACCCCCAGGTTCCTACCCACCCCTCATACTTTTTCCTTCCTAGAATTTACCCTCCTTCCTTTCCTTAAAAAGACCCTCCACACGGCAATCCCAAAGATGACATAGGCCCTGAGGGGAATTATTTTGTACAGGGCCTTCTGTGTGGAGCCAATGTAATTTTTTATTTTAAATGAACCCTTTGTATACAATATTATCTTATCAAAACACAAGTCTAATATGTACCTATTAATATGATGTTAAGAAATTGACTAAAATTATATTAATTTATTGAAGTACAGAATTGAAAAAAGTGAAAATATGAGGAAATCTTATTTCTACACCGAGAGTCACGTGTTTCTCTTGTTAAAAGAAAATTGAATAAAGTATGATATATATATATATATTTTTTTTTTTAAAGAAAGACAAACATTCCCGGGTTACGAATAACCCAACAATGTTTGAAAATCTCCTACTACCACCACAGAAAGCCGAAAATGTTGCTTGTGTTGTGATGGAGGACTTAGCCAGCCGAGGAATCGAACATGCGACACTCTATATGAAATAAGTTCTTACCTTTCCATTGGTAAGGACCATCTTGATTTGCACACTCCCCTCGATGCTGATGTCCGCCGTCTCCAGATCCTCGTGAATGACGGCTCCCACCTCGTGGAACTCTTCTCGGTCCTTCTTCTCACCGCTGCGTCAACCAATCAACCAACCATTAGACACTCGCCACATACACGCCAACATAACAATAGATAACAACACAACAATCTCCAGCAGTGTTCACAAGTTGTAATTAAAATATACAAACATCGTAATATAAGAAATTACACAATAAAAACTGATGCAATAATATTAGTTAAATCCAAAAATAACAATAAGGTGTTAGTTTTTTTTTTTTCAAGTGAATACCGCACATGAGTCCCAAATGCCCTCGTCTGGAGCCAGAGAGACTATGGCATACCCAATTCCAGTACGTTGTGAGGTTTAAGGTAGTGGGGAGGAGAAAAGGAAGGTGGGGCAGTACCTGGCAATTCAGATCTGGTTACTAAACGCGGCAAAGGCCATTTCAATTTACATTTAAATTATGTACTTAGTAATTTATCGTGATTTATTTTTGGGTTATTATGCCGTGTTGTGCTACCTGAACCGTTTACCCCGCAAGACAGATGAGGCAAATCATAAAAGCTAAATCTACCCCAAACGAAGACAGAATTGAACAAGAGTCAAAAGGCAGTGCTTTTTTGTGACACACATTCACGTTCACAATGTGACAGGATACTGGGAAAAGAAAGCATCAAGATTGTCTTCAGAACTATGACAAAAATACAAGACCTACTGAGGCCTGCTAAAACCAAGTTCCCTCTTGAGACAGATGGAATTCACAAATGCAGCTGTTCCAGATGTGATGAGGTTCATGTAGGTCAAACAGAATGATAATGATGGTCACTGTAACGCTATCCGAAACGTTGGCTAAAGGAGGTAGCGCAACACGGCATAATAACCCAAAAATAAATCACAATAATACTTTTGGCCGTGAAAATCTCAAATCATATCTACTTAGTAATTTGCTTTGCAGAAAACTTATTCTTTGTATCTAATTAATCAAATGAAATGGATGAACACGTGAAAAAAAAACATCAGAATATCAAATATGTACCTAGATTGGTACAACGTAAAGAAGAACAAAGTTATTCAAAAATTATCATCGACAATTAGGAACAATCTATTGCTAAGTACCCACGCCCATTCATATTCGATGGTTTTACGCTCATTCAAAAATGCCTCAACGTTTCGCTTAATGACAACGGCTTGATGCGAAAAAGATTTAATTAATTCTCATTGATGTTCAACAGAGATTCCGCAGAGCATGTAGACAAAGTAACGAACATGTTCGTCGCCCGTCTTGGGTCTGATGCATTTGTTGTCCTTGTCATTGGAGAAAAAAAATTGATATTTGAAGATATCCATCTTAATTAATTTTTATCAAGAAGAAGAGTGCTTATGGAATATGAAATCAGTAGATTTGACATTTAACCACAGATATCCGAGCAAAGCTTGGGGGTGTCTCATATCCAGCTGCTCGACACGGGATGCATGCCGCTCCAGCATGTGGCCGTGACGAGCATAGTTCCAAGACAACATGTTCGATCGAGCCAAACAGTCGAACATGAACAGACATGGGTACTTAACATAAGGATTTCATTCCTACATGGATTTCAGTTATTTTCTTCCCATAACTAAATTAAGTTATTGAAGTCATTTAATTTATGATTATGATTACTTAATTTATTGTCTTAGATTTTCTTGGATTTGAAAGGTGACAGGTACCCTAATTATGACAATAAGCCGTCCATGCAATATCTCTGTACAAACAGACACAATATGTATGTATATCACATCTGCAAATGTTCAGCCATCCAAAGCAGGCACCAAAGTGAATCAGCTAAATATTAACATAACATTTCCTAAAGCATGAATTAGGTGACGATTTATGTATTGTGTATGTTCGACTTCCAGTGTGATAAATACCTACATGAATAATTATTGCATGAAATGCATGAATTGTATTGTGTTATAAAAAACTGTTTCCCTAAAACAATGTTTTAATGATCGATATTTATATAACATAGGTTGTGAATTTTGCTGTAAACACTGAACTCTATACAGTAGAACCCTGATAATTCGAAAAAATGCCAAATAATATAATAATAAATACATTTTTGCCAAAAGTAGACTTCTTTTCAGAAAAATTCGATTTGTGCGCAAATAAATTATTTTGTATAATATTTTGTAAATTTCAATCTGACAGGCCATTTGCGTTGGTAAAATCATAAAATTGTTGTACCATTACGAATTTACTCCGAATAACTACTTGAATTGCAGTGCAGAAATTCTGTAACTAACTACCATAATGTACTCCGCACTGCCCAGAATACTAATGAAGGGAAATAATTATGCCGATTCAGTGGACATTTTCAATTAATCACTGAACAAATACAAAAGATTGTCAATGAGGCAGTTCAGTAATGCGTAATAATGTATAGTTTTTACTATTCCTACATAAAAACCCCTAAAAAGGGCAGTAATAAACGAATAAAATTGACGAGCCGGCTGTGAAACTCAACTTCTTTTTTGTTTTTCCTTAAAATTTTGAATTACGTCGAAATTAATTAATTCGAAATTAGATTTTTGAGGTCCGTAGATTTCTAATTAACGGGGTTCTACTGTAATATATAAAACAACATGCTGACTTTTTAATGTTTCTAACATTGAGATAAGCTCGGCTGGTGAAAAATTACAACAATAATAATTACATCTTCGTTTTGAATGACATGTTTGTGTGTACAAATGAACATCATATATAAATGTTTAAGTAAACAATTTCTCAATAATATACATATACAGATTAAGTTCAAATACAAACTGATGAGAGGTTAAACATTAGATGTGTACAGAATTAAATATAAAACACAACTGTATTATTTATTAGGGTATTCCGCAACGTGTTAAAAGTGTTGAAGAATTTATTTCTGAATCACGTCCGAATGTCCAACGGCAAAACAAACAAAAATCAGCAGCATTTCTACACAGCTTGGTGATGACGGGCACGTGCTAGCGTGTTCACACTGGCTCTCTTATTACCGTGTTTGTGTGGTCAGGTCTTCGAAGAGTCTCCGCAGAGGCTGAATATCGTCGGGGAAGCGAGGCGGGCGCCATCTTCTGTGGGCGCTATCCACCGCAACCGCAATACATATTTACATTTCTTGTTAATCATAGGGGAATCAATCAATCCATCAACACCAACAGGTACAAATGAACAGTACTGGATATTATTGAAAACACAAATAATGCGATATTAAACACAAATGATGACATCTCATAATCCTTTTCAGCCTTTTGATGATGTATTCAGATATGTATAATATATTTTAATTTGACATGGATGATGATTTCCAACACCTGATTCACATCAAGTTGAAATATTATTGGAGCAACAGAATGTTAAAACACAAAATGAAATATTGAATGAAGGATAGTCAAAATAATACGAATTGTAATTAAAATATTGGTGAAATAACCCAAACTCAAATCCATCTTCCGTTCTCTAATCATAGAATCACTGAAGGCAAAACAGGTGCAAAGTACAAACCTTCGTAGGACTTGGTGTTCCCCATCGCTAAGCTCGTGATCGCTATCCATATGCAGACGGTCTCCCCACGTTGCTTTCAGGTATGAAACCCGTCGCATAGCTCTCTCCTCCTCAGCTGAAACAAAAATATTACTAGATAACAAATATTATGATCAATAATTATCAGCCTGAAACACTCATCTACATAGAAAAAATCTTCCGAGAAAAGATACTGGCCGCCAACTTACAAATAACATATAAATATAAAAATATTACTTGTTAAAATAATTGCCTTGCCTCCTTCGAAACTGGATACAGAAACACTTACAAGTGGATATCTTTTTCTGGCAAACCACAATCAAAATAACCTTTTTGGTAAAGTTAACATCATTGGCTAGTACAGAGGTTCCCAAAGTGGGTGCCGCGGCACCCTGGGGTGCCGCGGACAGAGGTCAGGGGTGCCGCGAGGCGCCCTTGATGTCTCTACTAAAAATTAAAATTGACATGAACAAATACAAACATTTTATGGAATAAAAAATCACCCGCGTGGCCCGGTCCGCGCTCTGGGAATGGATTGGGTGGGAGGCACAGGAGTGGGGATACGGTTGTGGTGCTGCGCTTGCAGCGGCCGCGTGCCGCATTCACTTGTAGTTTCTTAATTCAAGATTTCATCATTCAGGAAAAAACTACAAGTGTGGAAGAGAAAAATGGGTGATGATGGAGGCAAAGATTGTTTTCCAATATTGCAACAGTACATGGCCCATAGCGGATTTAAGGTTTCAAATAACTTGCTGACCCTTTTCACAGAGCACCTATCACAGTTAACTGTCTGGTTTGCCAAGTACTTCGCAAAAGACCAAGTGGAGAAGTTTGTATGGATCCAAGATCCATTCCGTGCTCAAGCTCCCCAAGATTTGACTACGCAGGAAGAAGAAGATTTAATTGACCTCTAGACCGACAGTAGCCTAAAAATGAAATACGCTTGTTTGGATTTGATGGAGTTTTGGATATCAGTCAGAAACCAGTATCCGATTCTAAGTGGAAAAGCTGGGGGGGGGGGGGGGGGTTGGCTAGAGAATTGTGCTTTTGGGGGTGACACTAGGTCCCGAGGCTACCACAGATAGACATTATATGACAGGGGTGCCGTGAGAAAATTAAAATTTTCTAAGGGTGCCGTGACATGGAAAAGTTTGGGAACCCCTGGGCTAGTACATATTCTTGAATGGAGGGGTTAGTCAATAAATATATACAAACCTGTACATTTTTTTCATTAACCCCTGCATTTGCATTCGCAGTCATGCCCAAGAATCATGCCCAAGCACAGTACGAAGCACTGCAATTGCCTTTGGATATTACCTCTACTAGTTATAAAAAAGACAAAAATAAATTTCACTTTATCTAAAAAACTTCTACTTGTTGGCATTAACGAAAATATCTTTTTATTTAATGAAGTTTTGTGTCGACTTCTACGAATCAATATCAACTTACCTCCTAAGTGGGAAGTGTTTTTCTGTCTTCGAACAACAGCAACATCATCCATTGAAAATCCTGTCAAATAAAAACATTTAAATTAGCATATTTTGTTGACAAAATCACCAAAGCACTGATGAATAATGATTTATTTGATGCTGTAAATAAACGTCATAAGCAGTTAGGGTTTTAATTCAAAACATTTATCTAATAGAATTAACATATACATCAAGAAAAATGCAAAGGTTGATATTATGATGATAAGTAACATAAATATGATATAAAAAATAAAAAAAAAACAGTTAGAAAAATCAAACCAGTAAATAAAGTCAAATAAAACCACCATGGTTAGACAAATATAGACAAAACAACAATAAAAAAAATTTTGCACATCTTATCCACAAAATGGACTCACATAATTTAAAAAATTAAAAGTATATAATTTCAAAGCGCATGCAATGAAGAAGCAAAATGAAAATGAAAAATGGAAGAAAGGAAAAGCAAGAGGTCAATATTTACACAACAAAAATAAGAATAATACCAAATACATTCTATATTATTAAGATTTTTGTGAAACTCGTTCAAATGTTTCATTTGATTTTGATGCAAACCTCAGACAAGCTTTTCAATATCTTGAATCTAATATTGTGGAGTTGCACTCTAACACCTTACAACAACGGTCTTGTATGGAATAAAGCATAACTTTTTATTTAAAAACAATGATAACGTTGATAAAGTATGAATCCGAGTAATGAATTGTTAGGGTTAGTGTTGGTTAGGGCAATGCAAGCGTTCCCATGCCTCGGAAGAGAAGAGAGTATAGAGTAGAGTAGAAAGTAGAGAGAGAGATTGGTTGTCGGTTGTATGGATGGCTGACCTGAAGGCGAGGGGGCCAGCGAAGGGGGCGAGGAGGGAGAGGAGGTGAAGGTGAACCCGCCCACCGCCCCCGCCACTGAGCTGGCCAGACTGAGCTGTGTGGGCCTCTCGGGCCGGCCGGACCTGTCTCCCGCTGCCTCCCTCTTCAAGCCCTCCGAGGGATCTTCACTTGTCTCCATCGCCGTCACGCCATTCTTATCATTATCATTATCACTATGACTGGTATTCTTAAAACCATTAGGAACTTGTTTACTATCACTATAAGCGTTTTGTTCGTAGCTCGGAGATATTTCCCCGTTACTTTGCCGCTCCGTCTCTGTTCCGTTCTCCTTTCTGGAGTGAGACAGTTCTTCTATTTGCTCCTTACTGAGTGCAAACCTTCGCTTCACATAGCTGCCGTCTTGAGATGAAATATAATACAAAAATCTTATGTGGCAGGAGGCATAAAACAATTCAAACATTCTGCGGTGGCGTAAAAGAGTGGAGTGGGTGAATTTTTGAGCACAGGAATTAAATCAATAATTTTTTGAGTTTTTTTTACAAATGAAGCAGTGATTGAGAGTGTACAAAACAAATTTAGAAGAAAGAATAATAATTATTATTGACAAAATAATAATAACTAACCACTAAGAATATAATTTTATTTACAACAAATTACTATTGTAGAAATAAAAATTAAATTATATTACAAAAATAAATTCAAGCTCATAAGTGCATTTCCCCAATTGCAGGTCAGATTGATCTTTTACTGTACTTTTAAATCTAAACTAATTAAAATGAGTACGTAGTGCTTAAAAAATAAAATATATATACATATATAAAAGCATAATAATTATTATTATAAGAAATGGTGAAATTTTATTATACACTTTCATTTAAGGCAAATAATTTAAGAAGATCACATTTCAATTTGATGAAATTTTCATCATAAATTTATTTCAATCAAAATCACTAATGAAGGCTAATAAGCAGTGCAGTTTAAAAATTACCATCACTGCCTGAATTTAGAAGTGAAAAAAAATAGAAGTGTAATGCTTGCAATGGTCGGTGGTGCGTGTAAAGAAATACTTTCACAAGAATTCAGGACAAATTATTGTGAAAATAATTGATTTGCGATTTGAAGAAAGAGAGGAATACCAAAACCTGTGCACTATGTGGCAGAAAACATGTTGTGATTTGCATAAATAATGATCAATGGTAATCATAAGGAAATGAGTAATACCTGAAGCATGAGCTCTTCTCGTTGTGGGCAATCCTTCACTTCCCGTCGAGTTGGATCTCAACCTGACGTGCACTTTCTCAGTTTCTGAAATAATTTGATATGTCAGTGTCAATTTTTGCTCTATGTGGTAATTAACCTATTGGCATACCCTTTATTAAACCACATTAAAGTGGCCTATTAGGAATCCAAATAATGCAAGGGATACTTTAACGAGAACAAAAATAAAGAATCAATGTCGATAATTTGGGAGTTTGGGTACCACGGCCCCGGGAACCATTTATTGGATAACCAACACCCCTGCTATAGGTCACCCTAAGTGGTTCGCTACGTTTGGTGACTTAGCATGGGTGCCCGGGTACACTGGGTGAGGTTTGTCAAAGTCTTGGAGGCGAATGCGTTTGACCATCTACTGCGTGGCAGGCTGGATTGGGAGAGACTGGTTTAGAGAGACCTAGACCTCTTCAGCCTGACTCTCGACCCATCACCTTGCACCGCAATGGGAGGGATCGATTCATACGTCCGTCACTTCTGGACACCTCGAACCCCAGATTCCTATCTATCCCTCGTGTCTTTTTCCTTCCTAAAGATTCCTCTCCTTCCTTTCCCTAAAAAGACCCTCCACACAGCATCCCCAATGACGACATAGGCCGTGAGGGTTTTTTTTTCTAAGGGCCTTCTGTGTGGAGCTAATGTAAAAAAATTAAAAATAAGATTGGTGATGTATTTATAATAATAACACCAAATTGCAATCGCGAAGACCTCAGCAGAGATGGAGCGATATTTTGTACAAAGCGTCGACTAAACAGTCCCAGGCTCAAAATAGATAAAATGGAAAGGACGGGAAGTATGTACACTTAAACCCAATAGACTAAGAAGAATATTTAAAAAATGTAGAATTTACTGTGTACATATAAATATTATTAACCTGTATCGAGGAGCCCTTCTGGTGGTGGACATGTAAGATGTTTGCTGCCCGTGATCATAAGACGATTACCAGACAGCTTCAATTCATTTACATCTGAATCTGCAACAAAAAATATTATATTATAATATATACTCACGGCGAATAAAAAACGTAAAAGAATTATGAAAATTTTATTACTTCATTGAAGAAGATAACACTAAAAATAAAAGAGAAAATATGAAAGTGAACAAGACACAGACAAATAAAAGAATAAGGATCGCAACTGGGACCCAGAACCTCTCGTCTTATTGGGACAAATGCCTTACCAATTCGGCTACTGAGACCTCTTATTTAACTCCTCAGGCCTTGACTGTATTTTGTCAGATGGTCAAAAGATTTCTATTTTGCAATAAAATCCAAATAAATGTAATATTTCTGATCTTATCCGAAAACAAAAAACTGTTTTGGAAAGGGGATGAAATACGCTTTCAAATTTAATAATTCGAAATAAACATATAATTTTTGAAATATAAAAATTTTGGATTCGTAAAGGTGCGCATTTTAATTGTTTTGCAGTTAACCTTTAGATTTTAATATAAAGTATGATATTTTCTCTTTCTAACACCGTTTAGAGCATATATCTAACCATGATGGTAAGAGAGACACAACAATTCCAATGAGACCTATATGAGTTGTTCCAAAAACTGAACAAAATAGACCTGACAGTTAAACATCATTTTTGTCAATCTCATATTTCATGTTTCAGAATTAACAATATTAATTACCTTTGACTAATTTTTTCCATTTTATTGGCAACTAACTTTTTCATTGAAAACAAGTGTTCGATGAACTGGTTTGTAACCTAAAAATGTTTCAGATAAATATATCCGATTTTACTTATATGGAATACCAATTGACCTTTTTGTAAAAGTCTAAATAAATATTAAATTTTTATTAGAACAACTCTCTTTTTATGTTTGTCCCAGTAAGACGAGAGGTTCTGGGTTTGAGTCCCAGTTCGACCGTTATCTTTTTATTTTTTGTGTCTTGTTCTTTTTCATATTTTCGTTTAGATTATTAGTGTTGTCTTGTTCTTCAATGATTAAATTATATTGATGGGAATAACCTTCAAAAGTTATAAAAAGAGAGCTGTTCTAATAAAAATTGTATTACTTCAAGTCACAACAGATATTGGGCCTGAATTGTTGAATATGTAGAAGAAATAAAAAAAAATAAAAAATAAAAACAATGTAAATTAACCTTCTAATGAAATTTGAGCTTCCAAGCTTTTAGCGTCTCGCTTGCCGCCCCGGGACTCGAACTCCTTCCTCCGCAGAGCCACCGTGGGTTCGGGCTTCTTGGTGCTGAGGCGCGACAGCTCACTCTTGTACATGGCTGTCCTATCCTCTGTCGGCTGCGACTCAAACTGCTTGGTCCTGTTGGACACTATTTGCACCTCTGACGGTATTGGGTACCTGAAATTAATTCGTGAATTTGTTAAAATACCTATATTTCCATAGCATTTCACCCAGCTACGGGAATCTTGCCTAGTTTAACCATTTAATTTTATGGGAGAAGAAGAAGTTAACAATAATAATCTAAATGTCTAAGCGCACGTACCGGTTAGACGAGAGGTCTGGGTTCGAGTCCCAGTTGTGACCATTGTCATTTTCTGTGTCTTGTTCTCTTTCATATTTTCATTTAGATTATTATTGTTAACTTCTTCTTCTCTTATGATATATTTCACTGATGGGAATAACCTTAAAAAAAATTATAAAAGAAAGTTTTTCTTATAAAATTTAATTTTAGTAATGTAATGTCTTGGAAATAATTAATAGCCTTAAAGAATAATGTTTTTGTATAACCACTGGAGCGATTATGGTAAAAAAATGGACCACTTTTAATTTTCTGTGATTGATAGCAGTCCAGATTGGACAATATTTTCCTACCATTCGTAAAACATTTATTGTAAATATTTAAAACATTTCCATGGCCAGCCATTTATTTTAAAATGAAGCTGTTTAAATACTTTATCTATTGTGAAAATAGATGTCGCAAATCTGAACGACTATTTAAGGATGATGTTAACAATAATTTTTTTAATATTTTGTCACATCGAATTTTTGATCAGCTGTTTACGATTAAAATTAAGTCCTTTTTCCATCAGCTGTTTACGGTTAAAATGAAGTCTATTTTCCATAAATATGCACCATTCATTATGAAATATATCACATACAACATACAGAAATGGAAAATATTCTATGTTGTCTCGAATAAGTACCCCTCACGGCAGTTTCAAAGTAACAAACACGCAGGATTCGCGCGGTTTTAAACTTTACTTTTTGTATATTTTTTTTATAAATCCTACAAATATGAGATAAAGGGTAAAATACGGAAGATTCATTGGTTATATAGCACTATAATAACATTTTATGTTTACATGTTAAAATTCTAAGGAATGATTTTTTTATTGTAGGTGAAAAATTTTAAAAATTATCTTCTGGGAAATCTCGAGCAATCGAGGCGAATTCATTTATTTCGCATGGTCGCTCCAGTGGTTAAGGACTTATTTTCAGATGATGGACAAGTTACATAAATTTAAATTAGTTTATTTATGTATATATATATGTATTATAACTTATCATAAGACAAACCACCTATATTATCAATGTAACGTTCCCGGTACAAAAAGGCAATATAAATAATTGCCTTTTATTATCGCCGCCGTTCTGTAAACGTGGGAATACTAAAAGTGCCTTATCGGTAAAATCTATCTGAAATTATTTAAAAAAAAATTCATTTCAAAACTATATAAAAAACAATAATAACTTTTTTCAAGATTTGAAAAAGAATCTTGAAAATGGAACATTGTTATTATAATAATAATAATAATAAAAAATCAACCTGCAAAACCAAAGTTTCTTACTACAATTTATGTATTTATATTATGAGTGTTTATCTACTTTTTATTATGAGTGTTAATCATTTTATCTATTTTTATTATTATTGTGTAGTGAACAGTTTCGACTTTCCGCCACGATCCTGTGCGTCGAACGGCACAATCCACTAGCACTATTATTTCATCCAATTTCAAATAAATAAAAGAATGCATTGTCATCGACAACGAGTCTATCTGCCAACAAGTTATTCTGCCAATTTCAGCCCGATTGGATGTCGGAAAGTGGGTTAATTTCCACTTACAAGATTTGCATTCATTCATTCATTTACAAAAACAAAATCAAAATTCAAATAGATGTATTTTAAAATAAATTTATGTATATGCGAAGAAATGTTTACCTTTTGTCCTGCAGCATAGTTTCCAGTGAAGGTGAGCCCGGCGAACCATTAGTTAGAGTGCCGTTACTATCATTAGACGTTGAATTTTCATGTATTTTACTTAAAGTACTTATAAAAGCTTTGTCTTGTTTTTGTTTACTGTTTGATGTACTCGAATCATTTTTGGTAGCACCAGTACACACTTCACTAGAATCATTAGCACTCACAAGGTTAGAATTAACACTGTCCACTGAATGATTGTTTAAAAGTTTTGAGGCATCGTCAGGGTCAGGTACATTCTCTTTACTCCTCAGCGGCATCTGGTCACTGGGCGCGGTGGGCGGCCATACGGGCTTGTGGAGCTTCTGGGGCCTGGCGTAGAACTCCTTCTGCTGGATGATATTATGTTCCTCCGGATTGGCCCAGCCCGTAGGTTGACTGGGACGCCTGAGGAACTCTTCCTTTTGTTCGAGGCTCTTGCGCATCCGTGATAGGAATACTGAATCGTCAGTATCATGCCCAGTGAGGGTGGAAATTGATTCGTAAGAACTCAAACTATCTTTGCTCTCGGCTGCCGACGATGTCAAGGAGGCGTTGGATTCTCGTCTATCGTCAAAATTAAATCTACTTGTGTATTGTATGGGAACATTCTCATTGCCACTGTATTGCACTAATATTTTATTGTTCACAGGTTGGGCTTGGTTGGCTTGCTGTATGTGGGAGGGGAGACCGCTCTTTAAGAAAGGCATTTGATTCTTGTAAGAGTTTTGTAAGGATTCACCACTGGTGTACACTGAACTAGAGTCTCTGGAGGAGTTGAAGGGGCTGGAGGGGGGCGAGGCTATGTAGGGGTAGGCGTCTGAGGGTAGGCGCGCGCCCTCGCTGGCTCGGCGGGAAGCGCGCACAGCACCCGCCGCTTGCGCCATTCCTAAGTTGCTCGCTTCTACTGAGGGATTTATTCTTTCGGTTATGTCGTTTCTTCCATTATTTCCCATTGTATATTTTGTTCTTTGTTCCACATCAGGCTGAACGTTATCACTATCCACATTGTGTTTTTTCTCCACTTTTCTTTGATCGTTTGATAGTCTCTGCTGTAACTCGGCGGGGATGGGCTGTTGATGTGGGGAGGTTTTAATGTTGTTGGGGTTGATGGGTCGGTAGTGCAGCTG
This sequence comes from Limnephilus lunatus, assembly GCA_917563855.2. Classification (NCBI taxonomy): domain Eukaryota; kingdom Metazoa; phylum Arthropoda; class Insecta; order Trichoptera; family Limnephilidae; genus Limnephilus; species Limnephilus lunatus. Next base: position 65,958,687 of record OU830598.1, on the reverse strand, counting down.
GGAGGACGGGGTGTAGAGGGGGTGGGAGGGGGCAGGTCCCCCTTCTCGCACTAGCGGCATGTCTCCGCCGCTGGTGCGCCTCTCTCTGGTCCGACTTTGCTGTCGTTGATTCGTTTCGGGGTTGTAAGCTGCCTCTCTGAAGTACTGCAAACAGAGAAAATAGATTAGTATAAAAACAGCAGAAACTTGGAGAACATCAATTTATAACTAACTAACTAGGTAGGCAGAGAGGACGGACCGCCAAACAACTCTTTTTGGCACACATTCCTTGCCTCGTTTACATTCATACAATGTCTCATACATGCTCTTCTATTATTCTTACTCTTAACATGGCCCGACTCAAATGTCTGATTCACTTGGTCGTGCCATGTCTTTTTTTGGGCGTCCTCGATTTCTTCTACCATTCACATTTGCGTTATATATTCTCCTTACACTCCTTTCCTCGTTCATTCGCTCTACATGCCCAAACCATCGGAGAGTCCCTTTCTTAATCTTACACATCAAGCTTACATCAGCCTTGCATTCTTTGTGGATCTCCACGTTTCTCACACGATCGTACATGGTTTTACCAAACATTCGCCTCAGGGATCTCATTTCTACAGCATTCAGTCTACTTTCATCCTTCCTCTGCCAGTTCCATGCCTTACGGCCATGCATCAGGGTAGGTACCAGCACTCCATTATGGACGGCTAGCTTCGCTTCTTTGGACAGTTTTTTGTTGGTGCCAACGGCGTTCAGTCCTCCATTAATAGAGTTACCTGCATTCACCCTCCTTTCAATATCTCTATCGTCAATCATCAATTTATTATGGTGTTTCAATAGACTAACAAATCAAACAAAACCACTAAATAGATCTTCATCAGGGCAATCTTCACATTGCGGTTTACAAGTCTGACAATTCAGTGGAACTGCGTTCCTGTCAGTCACGTAGGTTTCACTACGTAGTCACTATGTGAATAAGTACGTATATGCAACGTACCCTCTGCAGAACATCCGCTTCCTTGGGCACGACGTGCAGCACGAGCACGGCGGGCGCCTGCTGGATAAGCTGCACCACCTTGGCGTATGGCCAGCCGGACACGGGCTGCCCGGCCACGGCCAGCAGGCGGTCCCCGGGCACCAGCCCTGCGCGCGCCCCCGCTCCGCCCACGCGCACCGACCTCACGAAGATCGTGTCCATGGGCTCGCTGACTGCGCCCACCATCGCGTGCCGGACATCGCTGTACAGCTCCTGGAAAGTTACAACATTCAATTACAGTTTAAATAATACACTGACACAATATTGATTCTTATTCAGCTGATGGATAAATAAATTACATAGACACTAATAACCACAATACTCGTAAGAATGTATTGCTTGGGCATGGAAAATAATCTTCATTTGTTCAAGGCCCTTTTTAACATTTGAGCTGAAACTTAAGTTAAACATTCCAATCTGTTTCAATGATAATTAATAATATAATAAATGATAGAACTAGCTTCAAAAGACGAAGTTTGGGCTGAATATAAATTCGGCTAAACCTTAGCTTTAACCAAGGTTCGTAGAAAATGTACAAAAAATATTCAATGTGTAATATTTATATTTTAAATATGAAATTTGTACATTTAAATAAAATAAATATATAAATTCACCTTTCCTTTTTGTGTAATTTTAATGATGGCCTAGAACACCCTTGAAGGGTGAAAGCCAGAAATAATCGAAAAAAAAAAAATACTTTTTCGAAAAAAAAACTCATTGAACTCGTGACTTGGCTCGAAGTCCCAAAACTAGATATAATTGGTAACTGAAATTATGTCACTGTGATTCCAGTTACGTGGAACTGGATCTTTTTGCATTTACTTTACGGTTCCTCAAAAGAAAACCAAACATGAGAGGGTGACTAGAGGAATTCTGTGAAAAATTGAACCGGTTCCTCAAAAATTCAAAATGATGTATCGTCGCTTACAATTTTGCTAATATTTTTATAAAAATTACACAAAAACCCAAGCTTTCCAAAAAAAATAACAGGCTTTCAGAGAAAAATATCTAAGGTTCCAGTAATAGCAAGGGAACCGGTTCCATGTAACCGGGACAGGAATATCGACCTTCCGTGCCCGAAACAATAGACACTAATATGAATTCTGACCCAGAAGAAAGGAATTTAGGGAAAACAGGAGGTAAAGATACTTACCGAATATGTCTCAGGCGGGTACACAATGAGATGGCGAAGGGTGAAGCCGAAGCCATGACCCTCGCAGCGACGGAGGACCAGCTGCCTGAAGACAGGGGAGGCTGTCAGCGGTGCGAGCAGTGGAGCGGGCTGCGGAGGTGGCAGCACTTGGGGGGCGGGTTGCTGCGCTTGCTGGGCGTGTTGCTGGGCCTGCTGCGTGTGTATCTGAGCCTGTTGAACGTGTTGCTGCGCCTTTTGCGTGTGTATTTGTGCCTGCTGCTGCTGCTGCTGAACGTGTTGTTGCTGGGCCAGTTGTTGCTGCTGGGCCTGCTGCTGCGCGTATTGGTGCTGGGCTTTCAGCTGCGCTTGCTGCTGCGCTTGTTGCTTCTGTGCTTGTTGATGCGCCTGCTGTTTCGCTCGTTGCTGCGTCTGATGATGCGCACGTTGCTGTGCTTGATGATTTGCGTGTTGCTGCGCTTGTTGTTGCGTTTGGTACTGCTGTTGCGCTAGTTGCTGCGCATTGTACTGCTGCTGAGCTAGTTGCTGCGCTTGTTGCTGTGCTTGTTGCTGGGTGTACTGCTGCTGGGCTAGTTGTTGGGCTTGCTGCTGAGCCTGGAGCTGCGCATGCTGCTGAGCGAGTTGCTGCGCCTGTTGCTGCGTCTGTGGCTGCGTCGGCTGCGCTTCTCCCAGAACGTGTTGCTGCGCCGCAGAGGGAAGTCCCTGGGGCGGCGCGCCGTTTGGTGCTCCTAGCGCTGCTTGCTAGAAATAATAAAAATAAAAACAATTAGTCTATTGAAAATACTCATCGATATGCGAACTTCTAAACTTGGTCGATGCTTTTATTTTATTAAATGCTTCTAGAAAAACAAATATTTGCTTTATAGGTATTTAAATTTTCTATTATTACTTCATAATATGATAATAATCATCCGTTCTATCAAGTGCATCAAGTTCTATTGAAAAAATCACCACAAAATTTAAAACATATAAATTATAAAATTAATACTTATATTGAAAAATAAACTATAACTGTCTAATGAAAATCCTAAAATTAATAGAGCTGTCGGACAGAAGTTTGGTAGCATCACTTTTTTTTAAATCCAATTCCCTTATTGACAGCCCTGCATCATTGCAATTGATTTCATTTCATGTTCCTAATAGAGTCACATGAACTAAAAATATCTTTCACCTTTCACCAACAATCAGCTCGTTTATGAACTCCCTTGTTACGCACACAAAGCTTAGGTAACCAATGCAGAAGTAGCAGATATTTACAATAGCACCGAAAGAACTTACAAAAAAGCATTTCACATATTTTTTTAAAACAGTTAATAGTTTACATTTTGTTTCCAAAATTGTAAATTTCAGATAATTTAAATCATATGTTTACACTGTATAATTGTTTTGTAATCCATCATTATGTAAAAAAAAGTTTAATTATGTATTTAAAAGCATTTTTACAGTTAAAAAATAAATAAATGACTAACAATGGCAATGAGGAAAAGAACAAACTATTGAAAAAAGGTTTATTTATTTAAATTTATCAAGTTAATTTTTTTATTTTTTTATTGATCTAATACGTGATGTTTACAATATATTATTCGATGCCTGTCTCGCTAGGGTATAGATGTGTATGTTCACAGGTGATTAGGAGGTGGATGATTATTAATTTCAGCTATCATGATATTGTGAATCTTACACGGAATATGTATCCGAGCCACTTTATAACTTGCATCCTTGGACACGCCAAGGATACGCCTATCGGCAATAATTTCATCATCTGCAATATCTGAAAGTACCATTATCTCCAAGTTAAACACAAGTTGGGCAAGAGTGTGCTGAATGCAGCGTTAATCGATCGGGAGCATCACACATGGAAGCTGATGGTTTAAGGTTCGATATTATCAGTATCTTTACAAGCAGTCGGCGTTATTCAAGGAGGAAGAAAAATTTGCGATCTTTACACAAAATCTTCTATTCAATCACTTTTTCAAAATAAATAAATACAACTTAAAATTAATTAAACGATAATGATATCCTCGTACGAAAAGAGCGAACTTTTCGATGAACTTTTATAAACGATAAAAAAGTGCCAGGCCTAAAGAAAGAAATAGACCAGCTAAAGGAAGGAAATTCACTTAAGGATTAAAAAAATCAAGTCCATTGAAATGAGACTGGCCGAAAGAGAACAGGAGTCAATAAGTGAATTCATCGAAATTACTGGCGCCGACGAACGACCCGGTGAACAGCCAGTAGATGCGGCATTACGAGTGGAGGGAACTTTTCGATGAACTTTTATAAACGATAAAAAAGTGCCGGGCCTAAAGAAAGAAATAGACCAGCTAAAGGAAGGAAATTCACTTAAGGATTAAAAAAATCAAGTCCATTGAAATGAGACTGGCCGAAAGAGAACAGGAGTCAATAAGTGAATTCATCGAAATTACTGGCGCCGACGAACGACCCGGTGAACAGCCAGTAGATGCGGCATTACGAGTGAGGGTCCCTTGGTCTAAAACTTATCCAAACTCACATCCAACGTGCATTGCGCACTTGTGATCCCAGACCAGGCGCGCAAAAAAAACTATCGATTCAAGTGCTCTGTTAGCTCTGAGCTAAAGCAAAGATATATTAAATTCATAACTGAAAAAATAAAAACCAATTGTTAATTGCGAACCCTCCACCCCTGCTGTCTGTTGTTTTTCCTTCTTATTATAAAAATAATAATATTTGGATGATTTATTTATCTATTTTTTTGTTGTTGTTGTGAAAAACCCCCTCAAGGGCGCTGGCAAATGGCTAATCATTTATCCTTAAACTTTTTCTAATGATGTGAAAATGTGTTAATTTTATATATGTTCGCTGTTTAACTTCATCTTTTCTTTCCCACATGATTTAATTTGTGTTTTTTCATTTCTGTTGTATTTGTTTTTCTTTTATCTAACACTTTATTTTTTCTTTAACTTTTAATCTGTGTTTGTATATTATATTTTTTTGCGGAAACTTCACTGGTTAATGCACCCGTGTAACATGTAATTACCTTATAATATGTACAACTGTTTGTTTCCCTAATAAACAAAAACAAAAACAAAAACAAAGATATATAATGTCGACAACAGAAACCAAAAATTTGTTGGAGAAAAAATGACCCAATACTTTAAAGAGATCATGTGGAAAGCAAAAGTTAAAGCAAAACTTTTCGGAATTCGGGCTGAAAAAATTGTAGTGTGCTTAAAATATGAATGAATATGTGGTGAAAATTTTGCAGTTGTATGTTTATTTAGTCCACCAAAAAAAATACCAAAAAAGCGAAAAGAGAGCTTTCACACGGGATGACCGCCTAAATTAATTTTAAAAAAAGAATCCAGGAGTCTCCATCGATCCACTAAAAAGTGTAGTCAATGTTTGCCATTTTACCGAAAAAAGAATTTTGACTTTAATTGACTTGAAAAAAACGCAAGGTACTATTTTTATCATTGTCTTGAATAGGGTCTTAAGTAATTAGATCTTTATACCAAGTAGAAAAAAACGAAAAAGTTTAAAATTATGAATTGTTGATAGTATATTCGTTCTTCGCACGCGACAATGCCACATTGTTAGAAATTACATTACGTACTTACGGGCGCAACGAAACAGAAAGTGCTTTATGTTGTTACGATAAAATAAAATGTAGTTCTCAAGAACTAAATTACAATGGTGTGCCCGTGGCCTGATGCATTTCATCAGATCGGCTTCATTGTGTGGCTCGTACTGACCGAATTCCCGGCGCATTGTACGGTATAACGCGATCGTGTTATGGCCACTGTGGGAAATACTGTAGGCACTGACTTTATTTCTTATCTGGCTGTGTTTGTATTTCAACTATTTGGGGTCAGGGATCGGACATCTCTTCCACCTTGGTCTGCTTTGGAAATGGACGGTGAACTGGTGAGGTCTACTGGAGACACGACCTCCTGCACTTTTTGGTCCACGTCTTTACTTTATTGTAATAAATAAATTGTAATAATTTAATTTCATGCAATTGTTTTTTATGATTCTTTTAAGTAATTAATCACCTCTCCCTGTAATATTTTTGTCTATAGTTCTTATTTGTCTATACTTGTTTGTCTTTTGTTATTTTTATTTTTCGAAACATGGTAGTGGTGTTTTATAAAGTTATTTGTTTTCATTTAATTAAAAATGACGCCACGCGTAAGTGACTTTGCAACGATTGAGGAAATAAATTATGGTAGTTACAATAGTGTATACATTAACTTCTCAGATAATTAAATAAGTAAATCGGGAGAGACTGGTTGAGAGAAACCTTTTGACCTTTCCATCGCCTTGCTCCACATTGGGAGGGATGGATTCGTACGTCCGTAACTCACGGACACACTTTATTTATTTATTTCTATTCTTCAACATACATACATATTACAGATAATTACATTGGTATACATAGGAAATCAAGTTAAGTAATAAAGAAAAAATAAATAAAATGTTACTGATCCGTAACTGTGTATAGGTAAGTACCTAGTAGTATTTTGTGAACACCTCACTAGGCGAACCTGTGCTGAGGTGTTCCCATGTTTTGGAATAATTGCAATTCTGACGACAAAAGTAGAAACACCGTATCCTCCTTGATATTGTCAAGGAGGAGACTGTGGGTCGACCCATGGCGGCAGTATCGTATACATAAAATAAAAGATTAGTTACAGTTAGGATCTATACATACAGTTATACATAACATCTAGTTTATGTACAAGATAGATAGTAGTTTTGATAAATAGGTAGGTATATTATTCTAGGGACCACACGCCAATGGAATGAATAATATTGTGATTTTAATGTTTTGTCTTAAAACAAAGTTATAATTGCCTAAGTTATAATAGTTTGATTGCGTAATACTTGAAGTGTCTTTGCCCGTGTGAGGTATGAGTTATCGGTATGTTAAGTGTTTTTTTGTAGAGGCCCTGGTTACCAGGACCCCCAGATTCCTACCAACCCCTCACACCTTTTTCCTTCCCAGAACTTCCTTTCCTAAAAATACCCTCCACACAGCGTCCCCAAAGACGACATACGCCCTGAGGGAAATTATCTTCCTCAGGACCTCCTTGGTGTAGCTAATCTAAAAAAAACAGCAACAAAAATACAGAGTGTGCAATTTACACACGTTAGAAGTGAAACCTTCAGAAAACTAAAGTAGAACAGAGTGGGGAGACTACGAAGCACCGTACAAAGAGGAGACCGACAAGCTACGAAGCGCCGCACAAATAGGAGACCGATTACATCGCATTCTATCGCAGGCTAAATCCTATAGATGTACATATGTGTTTGTCTCTTTTCAGAGTCGCTATTTTTCGTTTCATCGAGTTTCTAATCACAATGGTGCTAAAGAAGTTCTCACTTAAAAAATGAACTAGTGCATAATAATGCCTTTCTGTCCGCTGAAGTATTCAAAATGTAATGAAAAGTATTGATCATAATTAAAAGGCAATTATCGATAACACTTTTTGTGATTAATTGCTTTTTATGGTGATTAATTTTGCACTTTGCACGCGTAAACGCACTAGGCAAAGCATGAAAATAAAAAATAAAAAAATTGAGTCACTGGAAAAATGTTGACATTTATCTGACTTTTAATTTGACGACATTTCAAAAGGCAAAAAGGGAGTTGAACAATAAAAATTATAATACTTTTCAGAGCGACGATAGTTATTTTTTGCAAAAGTTGGCATGATTCACATGCAAAATGAGATTCAAACTGTTTCTGTATCTGAAGATCGGAAACACTCTCCCATCAATGTCAATAAGGGTTTCCTTATATGGTGGGAATCTGGGTTCGGATGCTGCATTCAGTGCATACCTACCGCATACCCAGCATTGCCGGCAGACCTGTACTCCAATAGTCCCACTTACACTTCTACACAGGGGCTCGATTCTCCAACAGCGATCAAAAGTTATTCGTTATGCGCCATCTGAGAACGAAAAAATTCCCGTCGTCTCTAGGAACTTTGTCTGATGTTTCATTTGTGGCAGCGAACGATGCAGCAATTTTGAATCGCGGAAGCATTCCTAATTGGTTCCTCAGACGCCAATAGCGATCCCTCAACATTTCCACACAATCACCGTCTGCCGGGACAAATTAAATGGAACCATTCTGTTTCAGACTGCCGAAGACATAGCAGCTTTGTAAATCGCTAAGCCCCCACTTCTCATATACGAATATTTTATAAATAATAATAAATTACGGCACGGATATAAATTGTTATAATAAACTTGTAAGTACAGTGTTAGATGCTTGTTTGATTTACACACACCCATTCACTGCTTGAATGAAGAAATGATTGTATTGACAACCCTGCGAATATTGTCTACGTTATTGATTTTTTGACGTTTCTCTGATGTGAATTTGAAATTACGACCGCTCTTTCTTCGAAATGGCTGGCGGGAACATTACTCAAAACCAAAACAGATGGCAACTACCCGCGGAAAAGAAATTTAATGCTGCTAACACGTGCAAAACGATATTGCAACAGATTAATTAGGAAATTAATTTTCACGTGAAAACTATCTACCTTCCAGTGAAACGATCTTGTTGGTCTCAAAGCATCTGCTTCAGTTTATTATCAATACATTATGCGTTGCAGCCAATATCCCCTATAAATCAGCCATTATATGGAATCTTAACCACTCGGATCCATAAGGTTGTTTACACAACAATGGAACATCACTAGACATACGTATGAGGCGTACCTGAGTTATTAAAACAAATTTATATAAATATATAATGTTTGTCCTTCGAAGAGAGAGCGTGAAATGATCTTGGATTTGGATAAATGAACTAGATTTTCACAGTTTTGTCGGTGTCGACTGTTACGACCCACTCGTCGTTCGAGTGGAATGACTTGACGTTTGGCGTCTAAGGACGGGTTTTTTACAAAACTTTGAACAATTCATCAAATATTTGACGTCAATTTTCACGTTCTGTGTAAGTTCTGTTATTATATCATTATAGGCCACTTGCTTCATAAAACTTAAATAATCACAGAACATGAATAGAACTTACACAGAACGTGAAAATTAACTTAAAATATTTGAAGAACTATTCATATTTTTTTTAAACAACCCATTCTAAGTGTGTACCTTCGACGAGCTTCGAGAATAACAAAGTCAACCAATGTATATACTCTCAACGGCGATTGCGAACGGTCTCGATTGGAGAATCCAGCCCCCAGTATACGTTTACAGCCCTACAGTCCTGCACGCCGCGCGCAAGGCGATCAACCATTTCTGCTCAAAATATGGGACCAAATTAATATTAGGTTCAGTATGTCTCATCAGTATTCATAGCCAAGTTTTAAAAACACCTTACTCGTTCAGAGTCCATTCTTGGTGAATCAAAACTAGGGTGGAATGTTTGAAGACCATTGCGAAATGTTAATGGATAAGTACACAAGTTACGTACTCCAAGAGTTGAAACTGAGGCATAGGTACAATATGAATAATATCGTTCGTCCAGTTAATTAATCGGACATCACCGAAAAATCTAAATTTGAGTTGAGTATGCAGTTATACGTAAAAGCTATCCGAAACGATTTCACGACAACTCAAAAAGCGGCATTTCAACACCCCCTTTGAAGTCATTAAAAGTTATGAAAATAAAATTGAAATGTAATTTTTTATTTTGTTTTAATGATAAGACAAATAACTTTGTTTACATCACTTTTATTTATATTTTCTTAAAAAAAAATCTTATATTTTATTTTGTAAAAAGAAAGACAAACATTCCCGGATTACGAATAACCCAACAATGTTTGAAAATCTCCTACACCACCACAGAAAGCCGAAAATGTTGCTTGCCTTGTGATGGAGGACTTAGCCAGCAGAGGAATCGAACATGCGACGCCCGGGTGGGACCCAAGCGCTATGCCCACTCAACCACTGACCGGTCAGTATATACAATCAACATGTTTCATGAACGATGTTCACATCATCAGGATCAAATGAATATATATGATCCTGATGATGTGAACATCGTTCATGAAACATGTTGATTGTATATAAATAAAAGTGGTGTAAACAAAGTTATTTGTCTTATCATTAAAATAAATAGTGCCATCACAAAGTGAAAACCTTTCCGAAGAAGTTTTCTTCGAAAAATTATTTATTTTTTGTTTATATCACTTTTATTGACTTTTCAAAGGTGTTGAAGTTATATGTTGTTGGGTTGTCCGGTTAACATCTGATACAATACTCAGATTACTCAATGGAGAAAAACTTTAACAGAAATATACAAAAAAAGTTTTCTGCGTCACTAGAAGGAAATTCCAAAAAAATTTGGAATTTCCTTACTAATCTAACGGACCCGTTATGCTTCCTGATGTTATTTTATAGCATATTTAAATACGTAAGACACAGGACACGTGTAAATAATATTTGATGAACTTTCTAATATTGCTTTCCTCATTATCTCAAAACTTAGTATTTGGAGATGTTTGTCTAATCTAGTGGACGATCGATATACCTTTTATTTATTGAGTATTCAATAGTAAATTTACGGTGTAAGGACGCGAAATTTCCTTCGTTACACTTACTTACTTTATAAACCCAGCAAAGAGAAGACAACAATTATTTGAATTCTTTCGCCACTGACCTCGAGTGCAGCACGACCTCTGCTCTGAGTCCGAGTCTCGAGTAAATAATATCAGCTCGATTCGCCGCATCCTATTTATTTATTACCCCCCGAGATCCTCAGATCGGATAAAGCTTGGTGGGATAAAAATCGCGCTGCTTTGATTGAATTGGCAGTGCAGAAGGCGGCCTAGTATGGAGATGGCGGAGACTATCAGATGCTGCGGGGCCCTTAAAAGGAAGGGCCGAATAGCGACCGCATCCCGCATCCTTACCTTTAGCACCCGAGTCCTTGGGATTATACGCCAATTCGATTAAATACACGCTATACAATAAGGACTGCACCGAGTGCACCGTGTTACAGAGCAGAGAGACAATAATTTCCCGCCAACTTTCAGATGTATGTGATTGCGATTGAGAACTTTTGTGAAGCGAGGCCCTAGCTCTCGTTAGTGGAGCGGTTCGAAGAATTCCCGCCGAATACAGGCTGCTGCCCAACATGGTGGCATTTCCACCTGGGCGACATCGCGACACGATTTCCGATGTGATCCGGTTGCCTCAAAATTTACACCGATTCGTCATGCAACTATTTCTATATAACTCAATTCGCGAGGGAATGTTTCGGGAGGGAGAGGCATCCATTCACTCCTGCGCATACCTATAATAAGAGTTTCCTTGAATTTGATTTCAAGTACAAGCACGAGATATTAGAATCAACCCAGCACAACATAAGAGACGTGAAATGGAACCGCCTCAGAGATTCTCGGATGGAGGCAAGGAGAGATGATCCCTCGCCAATCTTGGCGTCATCGGCAACTTTATGCGAAGCGAAACAAAGTGAAATGGGCGTTAATAATTACTAACATCACGTGCTCGGCTACTGCACCACGCCACTCACAGCAGACTGTACTCACACTCAGTACTGCCGACTACCACGCTCATTATATCCTACATCATAGCGGGTGGGTATGTTCTGCATTATCGTGATGTAGTCAATATCTTACCTGACAACTTTTTATTTAACCACGAAAAACTGAATAACAAAAAAATTCATTGGTTAAATTATTGGCTGAAAAAAATTTATACAAAGAAAGGCATAATATTCCATACTTTTATCAGAGTCTCAAAGTTCTTTCAGTGAGAGCAATTCTGTGGTACAAAATTATATTTCAGCACATAAATAATCCTTTATATATTAACAGGCTGGAACACAACCATAATACTCGTTTTAACTTTAATGAAGGGCTAATTGTACCTAAGCATACAAATAAATATGGACAAAGAACGTTAAATTACATGATTCCCAGTTGTTTAAATATGTTACCTGCTGAAATTAAAAACTGTACCCAAAACAAACAATTGATGAATTTACTGAAGACTTGGCTTATGGAAAGAATTAATTTGTATTAGCTTACAATGACATTATTCTAAAGACTTTAAAAATGTTATTTATGTTTTCAAAAATTTATTTTTATCTATATTTCTGTAAAAAATTCAATTTTATTTTATATAATTGTAAAAATGTAACTATTAAATCACTATTATAAGATCTTTAACGTAAAGAACCCGTTAGACAAACTGCTAAAAAGTAGTTTATCGGGACTTTTTGTCTTGTAATTGTAAATTGTATAAAATAAACAAATAAAAAAAAAATAAAAAAAATGTGTTTGAAAAGCGTCACGCAAATAACACAACATTTATAACCTAACCTGACAACAACCTTTACAACAAAATATGATAATAGTCGGCAAGAACCAGACAAGAAAAGAATTTGAAGAATCTTGTGCATACAAGCGCATACACGACAACTACGAAGTTTAAATATCCAATAACATTTTTTTCTCGCAATACCTACTTAATATAGACATAAACGCTATCCAGATATCAATTATGAGAATGGACAATAATTATTGTAAAAACATAACATATCATAAGCTGCAGTCGTTCAGACTAGGAATGCATGCCATACAATGCCCTCTTAAAAATGCACGAGGATAAAAAAAAACAACTCGGGACTAAAGCATGCGCATTCTTATAAAGTGATACCAAGGTCTCCCATTTCAATTAACCGGATCCAGACGAGGCAAACGAACGAGTCGTCCTTTTTAGGGAAATACAAACACTAGCCTGGTGGATACTATTATGTGTGGCTATGGGTAGCATTACTAGCCATTAGCTATCGGCTATTGTGGTAGTTGGGATCTGTGGGTAGATCTACGCTGTACTAGCTATGGGCTATGGGTGGGTAGCTACCAGCTATGGGTTGTGAGCTTTGATCTAGTGAGTTATCGCAGCGGGTTGAAGTATCTATTTATTGAAGCGCTCGATATTTGTAATTCAAAATAAGGCGACTTCGATTAATTAACCAAAGATACGCTGAAAGGCATAAATCTAAACACAAATGGAATGGAGGAGGTTACCTTGACACCGTGATCCTATTTCACGGATATCGAGACATTAAACACTCCGTGAGTCGACCGTAGATGGCCACCCTTTATAAATTATTCAATATGTAAAAAAGATATATGTAATAAGTAGGCGCTTTTCAAACACAAAGGTATTCGGTGCGCTCGGACTCCATACTCCCGTGTAGGTAATAATTCAGCTCAGGTTATACCAGAATATTTATACGAATTAGTCTTAGAGTCAAGTGTATAATACCATTATGAAGTCGCCAGTATCGGCTTGTGCCAACTCTGATCTATCGCGCTGTCTGCTGTCAGGCGCACATTGGGGTTGACAACTTAATCAGCAATCAACAGTACGGACACTCGGTGTCGGCTCATATTTAGAACATATCCATTTACGTCTGATGTATTGATTTATTTAATCCAGGGGAGTGTTTTGGCACCGCTAATAAACCGCTAACGTCAGCCGCAAATTAATAATATAAACACGAGAAAAGCTGGATTGTGCGCTTTATGAAGGCGAAATAAATAACGTTCAAGTGTAAATCCGAAGTGCTTTATTCGAGTCATTTATTTTTGTCCAGCGTCCAGTTCAATGTAAATCGGACATATAAAATAATAAACTCCATAAATAGGAAATGTGCACAATGCTTTAAAAGAAAAAAAGAGGAAACGACAGCAAAAAAACTACGTACTTGCAGTCTATTTTGTGGTCTTTTTTTAGCGAAGGCTTTGTAAGGCAGTAACAGCTGTGTGATAAACTCGGGCTATAAATAGTGAGGCCGAACTGACTGCAGCTCCGTCAGTCCTCTCTATAGGACACCAGGGGAAAATGAGATGGAAAAACCTAATTCAACAACCAAACTAGTGTGCTGTGTTTAATTACAGCAAGTTCTCGTACCGTGAAAACGCAAAATTAATACATAAAAATGAATGTTTCTTTGTACATTACGAATTCCTAGACCATTCATCCGATTGCGGTGAAACTTTGGTGATTTGATGTGCGCATGCACGCGATGGTTTCTATATAAAATAGTGAGCTCTGGCGTTGTAAAATTATTTCCTATACTATTCATCCGATTGCGATGAGACTTTGATGAGTTATCGCGCGCCCGCGATCTATAATATATGTATCGCATACTGGTGATTTATGAAATTTGTATGAAAATTTGACAAAAGGTGGGTAGGGGAATCTGGGAGGGAGGACAGGAAATGAGGAGGGAGGGGGTTTGCGGGAGGGGGGGGGGGGAAGGAAAGTGGAAGAGGAGCGCGGAAGGAAAAGGGGCCGCGAGAGGGAAACGGGGGCGGGAACAGGGACGCATAGGAAGGACATGCAGGGAAAAACAATTTCTTTCTGTGGGTGGCATTGTAACGCATGCCGGGTACACGCCATTAATAAATAAAACTTATAACGATTTAATTCGTTTATATCATAAGATATACTAATTTGGCACAAACATCTTTACAAGAATTTTTTATTTATTTATCTATAAAAAGGATATTTACATTGTTTTTTTTATGCCTGTCTCACTAGGATATATCCGTGTCGAGAGAGGGTTAAGTCTTGTCTTATCCATCTACAATACACTCGTAAGTACTACAGAGGATGCCAATGAGTTGACTTTTTAGTCAATATTCATGACTAATAGTTTTGGCATAAGAATTTAACATTCTTAAATTATGAGTCAGATATTTATTTTATATTATTATATTTAACATTCTTAAAATAAATCAGATAATTTATAATCTAGAAATAAAAATCGTTAAGAAAATAAACATGAAAAACTGATGATTTTACAATACCTTATTATTAATTTGGCACTTAAAAATAAACGTAGTAAATTTCCAGTAAATGGTATTAATTCACTGAAATTCGTAGTTGATATTGACATGCACAAAATATTTGTAATGTAACACAAAAAATTACAGACTGACTAACGAATCGAAATATATGTTAGTATGTACGAGTACAAATACAGGCGGTAGGTCTACCACATTCCTAATAAAATGAAAAGCCTAATTTGACTGATTTAAGGAACCGAACATAGGCATGTCTAATAGCGACTGGGTGTTCCCGGGACGTTAAACATAAATGCATTAAAGGCATCCGGTTAATCCAACGTATAAACGTCGGATTAAAATATCAAAAGCTCCGTAAGTTATCCCACTGAACTTGCACCGGATACCAAGCCTCGACGTTATATTTCAAAAAAAAACATCGATTTCCGACAACGAAAAAAATATATCTTCATTGATATAAAATATCTAGAAGAGCCCTATTCGTCCAGCAGACGACAATTGTAAGACAAGAAAAAATAACATTATAACTGTTAGGATATTATCGGGACAACACCGGCCGGTTATGTTTATATATATTATAACACGCGGAATAAACATCAGAACTCTTTCTGTCTTCCAATAACCAACTCCGCTCAACGACCGTTTTCACAGCAATATTATTTAACCACGGGGGTTCCAAAAAGTTAGAGTTAGTATGTTAGCAGCTAATAAAAATAATGGACACCTGAAGGGGGGCACTCATTGTTCCACCTGCCCTACAAGACAACAATACACGAAGCTCTTCGGGGGCACGAGCCATTAATCAACAATAACTAATATTCCCTCCCATAATTATAATATTACATTGTTTTTGGGATTTTCGGTAGTTCCTAGGTGAATAGGCGAATGAATATGGATATGAACATGTAATTGCGGATAAATATTCGCATAAAATGTGCATGTTTTTTAATTTCAGAGTGCGGTCATTAGCGGAGGTAGGGCACGAAGGCGATCAAACTCCATTAGCCGGGCCCATTACCGCGAGGCGGAGTGCGTGGGCGGATGGCAAATTGTGCCCGTGAAATAATCACCGGGGGCGGCGGGGTGGCAGCGGCAGGCCACCGGCCACCGGCGCCTAACCGCCTTGGGAAAAGCACAGACGGAGGGTACCAGCTTACCAGTTACCGGTTACATAAATCCGAAGTATTTATAGAATCCAGAACCCGTCTGAAGGGCGGCAGTAATCCATACATCTCCACACTCGCCAGGCCTTCCATGTTTCTTACGCTGGAGCCCTGGGCGCGGCCCCTGCTCAGTTGCTCTTGTCACAATAGTGAGTTGAAGGGGTTTTGATGCTTAGTGCTAGTGATACAAGAAGTCAGTGAAAGATTTACAATTTGATATTTTTCTCCTGTCTCAACGGTAGAATATGCAAATTGATAACTTTTGAAATGGTTTGGCTAAAATAGATTAAAATAAAACGGGTCTGCTTCTCAAAGCCCAGTTGTTTCGCAGAAATTTGCGTGTGACAAGTCTTCAAACGGCCATTTCGGTTAAATGCCGATTCTACATGTGTTTCAGCTTTTTATCACAATTGTAATAAGCTGACGAGTTTAACAACATGATAAGTCATCTTCTGCTGATCACAATTAGTTCAAAAGCTAAAACGGACATTATGTAACGGAAACCTTTCAACTGTCAAAAAAAACAAAACAAAATGGTGCTGAACGGCCATTTGACGACAATGTTACATTTGAATTTTTGTGAAACAACCCGCCCAAGACTCGGATTATAATTATTTATAGCTTGACATTTTGACATGATACAATAAAATTTAAAAACATTACAAGTATTATTAATAATTATGATTTGAAGAATTATCTTAGTGTGGTGGAATTTCAACTTCAAAGCACCTGTCATGGCACTCCGAAATGTAAACAAAAATATGAAAATATTCGCAATTCGGTGTAATGACAACAGGAGGCCAAACAACTGTCGTCACACGAATGCTTGCATTCAAAATTAACGAAGTTACGCCGTACCCACAGCACGTTAATAATTAAAACCTGCGGGTATTAAACGACCTGTCATCCGCTCAAATAAAAGTGAAATGTCAATGTTAACGATTGTAACGAATGTTTTCCGATGCCGGGTGACTCGAAATAAATTAATTTATATGGCGGCGAAGGACTGAATTTTCACACGCGGGCGGGTAAACGAGGCCCACCGCGCCGGACGGGGCAGTATGCAATATGCACCGTATGCAGTATCTCATGCACATTGCACATGCAGGCTGCGTGCACAGGCGGTAGGAGGAGGTGTCAAATGCAACATTTAAAAGTCGATAAGCGAATAACCAAACGGATGGTATCATTTTGGCATTCGCCGAACATTCTTCTACTCCTTGTACTGTACGTAAGTCGACGAAACTAATTGCCGGGAAAAAATGTTGATATTATTAATTGAGTACCCAGCTTTGCACATGTTTCGACAGCCTTTTTAATGCATGAAATAAACAATTTTAAAATATGGAATTAAGTTACACAATTTTTTTTTAAGAATGACAAACGTTCCCGGGTTACGAATAACCTGAAAACATGTGAAAATCTCCTACTATCACGACACTAAGCGGAAAATGTTACTAGCGTCGTGATGGAGGATTCAGCCAGCCGAGGAATTGAACACGCGACCCCTGGATGCAACCAAAACGCAATGTCAACCATTGACCGGTTAAATGTCGGCGTATTATATTTTGACAGTTAGATTATTATTTTAAAGCGCAATAGGAAATAAAAATGTGTAGTTGCGTTGACCTATAAATTCTAGACAAAAAATCTGCGAATTTAATCACGACAGAGCTCATTATTCAAGAGCTTTTAGGTCAACGCAACCAAACACATATTTTATTTTTTTATAGCGCTTTAAAATATTAGTTTAACTGACAAAATATTTATAATACCTGAATATCGTCCAGTTAATTCTCCGACATCTCTGAAAAATTGAAATTTGAGTTGAGTATGCAAGTATATGTAAAAGTGTAGGTACCGTACATCTGGTACAATAATCAGATTACCCATATACACCATCAAATCAACTATAATGCAGAAAAACTTTAAAAAATTAAACAAAATGTTGATGTTTACTGGGTCACTAGTAGGTTGTTTCAAAATGTCATACTAGTGTACCGGACCGTTATGCCTTCCGGTGTTATTCTATAGCATATTTAATATGTAACACACAGAAACGTGTAAATAATATTTGATCTGAACTGAACAATCGATATGCTACATAACATGTTCGCATATTATTATAACTTTATTCCTTATAAACATACATTTTTTAAAATAACGAATGGGCACTTCAAAAGAGTCAACAAGAAGAGCAGAATTCTGAACCAACTCCCAGAGTTCTAGATGAGCGGTTGTTTTGATTGTCATGTCATGATAAATGGCATTACCTTATAAAACAAAAACTCGCTGACCTATTTGAGAGTTGAATTGGCAATGTTTGTTCGCTATATTAATTAGACCCTACACACAGAGGTATTTCTGATGGGAATTTTAACACAGAATGCAAATAGCCGTGGTAAAGTTTACGAATAGCCGGCCGAAGATTTGCATTGACGTGATTTATCCATAAATGCATAAACAAGACAAGGTTGGCTAATTTATTTACCACGAGATTATTAGAGAAACTGTTAGTTGCGAGGGAACAAGCAACAGTTTTATTTCAGTTTAATGCCCAGGCGATAAAAGAGGTTTACATTTGTGTCTCACGTACATTTGCACATTTTGTGGAAGTCGGGATTTAGGAAGACAGTAAAGGTCAGAAAGCTTTGACCCGAAGGTTTGTGGGAGTTACAATCCGGTCAAGTATTTTCCAAAATAACAAAATCCATCAAACGGTGAACTCTAGTTTAAAGAAGTTTGTACAGATTTTTCTAACTGAAATTTCTAGGTCAATGCAACTGTTTCTAGCTAAAGCGTGTATTCTAAAATGAGCTTTCAAATATCCGTTTATAAGAAAAGCAATAAATAATTTACAATCATTGTTCAATAGATAAGAAGAGTCGAAATCCCAGATGAAGCCAGTCAGTAGGCAATAGTAAATAGAAAACTATGGGTCTGGATGTTATTTTTTTACATTAGCTCCTCACGGGAGGCCTCGAGGAAAAAATTCCCTTCAGAGCGTCGTCAAGTTGTCTTTGGAGATGCTGCGGAGAGGGTCTTTTTAGGAAATGGAGGAGAGGAAGTTCTGGGAAAGAAAAAGTTACCAGGGGTGGGTAGGAATCTGGTGCTCAGTATGTTCAGGAGTGACGGCCTTATGAATTTATTTATCGTTTGAATTGTCTTTTGAGTCACAGTGTAATAATATTATAATAAATGTATGTATGTTCAGGAGAGACGGCCTTATGAATTTATTTATCGTTTGAATTGTCTTTTGAGTCACAGTGTAATAATATTATAATAAATGTATGTATGTTCAGGAGTGACGGCCTTATGAATTTATCTATCGATTGAATTGTCTTTTGAGTCACAGTGTACCTAATAATATTATAATAAATGTATGTATGTTCAGGAGTGACGGCCTTATGAATTTATCTATCGATTGAATTGTTTTTTGAGTCACAGTGTAATAATATTATAATAAATTATGTATTTAATATTTGACGGCCTTATGAATTTATCTATCGATTGAATTGTTTTTTGAGTCACAGTGTAATAATATTATAATAAATTATGAATTCTAATAGATCACCAAGTAATAGCACCACGGGGTCCATAAAATGAGCCGATAAGCCGGAAGTAAACAAAATGAAAGACGTTAAAATCTCAGTGGAAAATTACCTGCGTTAATCAACCGCTTAGTTGGTTCGTAAAATATTCCGGTTAAGGACGTGGTTGTAAATTTGGTGTCCTACTTACGCGATCATCCGACTCAATAAAATAAAGACTTTAATAACACGATTAGTTGGTTAGCCAGCAAACGAAAGACACGATCCTCGTGAAAAGTACATAAATCAAAAAAATTACGGGCAGTTCGTAAAACACCGTACCACTCTCAAGGCTGGTTGTCTACAAGTAAAAATAAAGCTATCCAACGGCGAACTCGGGCAATAAATTCCCACAGGTACAATAAATCGCTTTTAAAGTCTTTCCAGTTCGTATACGATCCCTTCATTCTCCTATACACCTACCCTACCCACTCTGTGTATCGCTTTACTTACACGCAGTACATTGTTACTCCGTTATTCAATGTTTGTATTATACAGAGGGTTCTGATTGTCTCAAGGCTTCGACATCAGCCCTTGAAAACAATCATTTCATGCAGGTATCTCAGTGTTTATTTTATAGAAAACTAGCTGACCCGGTGAACTTCGTACCGCCTCAGAATAAATAATAAATTGATGTGTTAACTTATTAGCTGTATTAAATTCAGTTTTTTATTAAGTTAAAAATTACACAATGAAGCAATTATCGACGCGCACACGTCCGTGTTTTGTTTTTGTTAGTATCAGAAATGGCGTTGTGTAAGGATTTATATTTTTGCGATTTTCTTACATTTCAACTTACTTACGGGAATTGCATTTCATTTTCTTTATACGTGAGAGAAAGATTAATTATAAATATTGTATTTTTCCTTTCGAGGGGTGCAGACATACGTTCACCGTTTGTTTCGCTTTCGACTGTTGACATTTAGTGTGTAAGAAAGAGGGGTAGCATTAGGTATATATTTAAGCAAAACAATCAACACATTGACATTTGACTTTTTAGAATTTATGAAATTCACCCACTATTCAATATTATACTTATCACAATATTGCTGCAGCCCTTTCAAAAGATGAGGATTCGTTCCACACAAAATGTATGAGGAAAAGAATTTTCTTAATACATTATTTTTTTCGTGAATTTTTCCAATGTTTTAATAGCTATTCTGCTATTCAGGGCAGACAAATCCAACAAATCAAAGATCATAAAAATCAGTCCAGCCGTTCTTGAGTTATAAATGGTGTAACTAACTTGACTTTGTTTAATATATGTATATTAAGATTATACTCGTACATTCATCGGCAATATCATTCCAACAATGCAAACGTTGCGTAAGTCTCCACCTTTTCAGCTGTTATTAGGTACATCAAGTGAATAAACTTTTAGAAATTGCAGTCCTGAAAACGGATAATTTAAATGACTTGATTGATTGAAAAGCGTGTAATTTGCTATGGCGTGAGACGATAAACACGAGTTGGCAAATAAAACTGTAAAGTTCGTAATTTCCCTGCACACTGCACACCCCTGCGGATATTGGACGAGGTTTAAAATAGTTTCAACAAAGTCGTAAATTATTTACGATAATCTTAGAACTGGGCTAATACCGTGCCATCATAAAAGTGGCGAATAATACTGCTATGCTAACTTACGAAACAGCGCAGCACTCGGCCAAATCATCGGATTTAATCAATACAAAGGTAATGGTGATGGGTGATGGTAATGCTGGGAATCAATTTAATCCGGCTACTTTTAGGCAATGTCATGACGGCCAAACTGGTTTCGGAGTAAACTAAAGCACTGGTTCACTTAGCGTTAAGTACTGGCTGGCTTAATTACCAAGGCTTTAGTTCGGTGGAGTAAAGCCATCGCCGCGAGCCTTTACTGCCTCTTTTAACCGAAAGCCAAACAATTTATGATTTTCAAAAAATAAAAATAATTGGATGTTAAGAAAGGAAATGGTCCCTTTTTAAAATAGCACTCTCTGGATGAAAATCTTTCTCAACTGACTAGGCAATGTGGATCAAGTTTCAGCCTAATATAAGATAATTGCATACCTAATACTGATTCCACGACAACTTAACAAATGGACATTTCAACACCCCTTTGAAAAGTCATTAAAAGTAATGAAAAAAAATTGCCCTTAACCCATTTAACAATTTTTCTTTTCTTAACTTTTAATGACTTTGAAGTTGTATTTTGTTTAATTGTGCGGTCAGTATTAGCGTAGGTAATGATTTACCTTACTGTTAGTAATTTGTCTGAAAAACTTATTTCCTCCAAAATTAATAAAATACTTGGTTTTAACCACTTAAATTAAAAAACCAATAAGTTTTCTAAGCAATTTCTTAGTCAGGATTTACTTAAAAATAGTTAGACGGCCTCCGTAGTCTAGGGGTAAGGTTCTTTCCTCGCAATCCGAAGGTCGCGGGATCGAATCCCGGCGTGCACAAATAAACTTTATCAGATCAATTTGTATTATTTCACAATTAATTCATTTAAAATATTATATAGTATATTTGCGGCACATTCCAGAGTGGAAGATACTCTCAGATCACCCTGGTGTAAGACCACCAGTCAGAATTGAAACGTTGCTTGAAATGGCTTTAATCGTGTTTGGTGAATAGATCTGAATAGCCAGGTACTTCCCCTCCTTCCTCCTTCTCATCTCCTTCCCCTCCCCACTCAGCCTTGCAATATATCCCAATTGGGGATGCCATAGTCTCACTGGCTCCAGACGGGAGCAGGTAGGACTCTTGCGAAGTATTCACATTTAAAAAGGTCCTAACAAAATGACTGGATACCGCCTATCCATTGGCATCTAGACCAAGATGTCAATGGATAGGTTGGAGTGGGGAGGGCGGGGGTGGAAGGGGTGACAGGGCGTAATTTACAAAGGGAACAAATTCAATAACCGGTGATTTAAAAACATTTTGGCTTACTTATAATATAAACTCGTCTTTATACTCTTTCAAGTTTCCAAGATTTCAAGTTTGTCTAAATGGATATCACCAACATTACAGTGTAGCAACTCCATTATTAAAATTAAAATCAAAAGTAAGATTCGTCTACAATATATGATTAGCAAACACCGATAAACTATTATTGTTTTAACACCTCCTGTGCTCCTTTATTCTAATTTCAAGGTTCCTCGAAGTACCTACACACATAAAAAAATCTACTATCTTTACAATTTAATTTATAGACGTCATCGACCAAGTATATCTTGAAGAAGGACCTTATTTTCTACCCAAAAATATCCACATCTTTCTTCATCCAATACATTGGGTGTATAAATACACTGAGATCATTATTCAAAGCTCAATCTTTCAATAATCAATCCATGCCAGGTTTTCCTTGTTTACCGAAATTAATTAAATTTCTCGGTTTATTGTATTTACAATAAAGAGCCAATTTTAGACACCTATTAAAATCAAATTCTACTGTTGTGTGTAGCCCATATTATGCGCAATTACGCCGCAAGTTTTGATTAGTATCTACTCAATCAAATATTTGTGTGATCTTCACTAGATTCGCTTCTGAGTGAGAGGATTTCCAAGCCAAATAGAAACATGCGCCGGCTGGCTTGATTCAAACAATTATTATTCTTATTTAACATCAACTAACATTTCAAGGAGAAATAGACCACGAATTAGCGAGTAATGATACTGAATGATTATGCATACCTCTAGACAGCTAACTGCTTCATGTACCTATATTATAAACCGACCTACTTGGGATAAGAAGGTCCAGCCACTGAGAGCTTCGCTGTAACCTCTCCTTCTGATGTTTACATCGTTTATACCAGTTATGCACAACCTACTGTCTTGTTATTGATACTAAAGGGTTTTCAACACACAAAAGTACAAATAATAAAACACATAGAATTAAACCATGTGACTTTTGATATTTCTTATTTAGGTTTACCAAGCATTGTAAAATCTCGTGATTTTGGTTTGAAAATTAGATCGCCTAGAGATATTTTACAGGCTTTAATTAAATACATATATGTTTCTTTGAAATAATCGAGTATTTGTTTGAATAGTCTTTTTATAAGCCCAGAAAAAATAAAGTATCAGGCCCATAAAAACTACTTTAAAATTAAAAATCTCATACTTGCGGTTACGGTTTTATTATGTAATGTGGAAAATTAAATTCTTTGGAAAATGATCGTAAAACATTTAAATGTTTGGGCGTTAGCTTCGAAATATAAAATAAATCATGCTTTTTGGCGATGTTTTTTTTTTTCGTGAATAAATCAAAACTGTTAACACGTGTCAATCAAAAAAGTTAACGTGGATAAATCAAAACTGTTAACGAAAAATGTAAAACGGGAAATTAAACCTTATCGACATCTACATAAGGAGTGTTTTTGTTAGTGGTCTGATCTCTATTGTTTTTGGATTTCCGGGTGATACAATCGATCATTTTACAAAATAAAGGCGATTATTGCGGCCAACTCATTTTTTTTTCGGTTTAGCCACCCAGATTACGAGTACAAGCATTTTATTTCAGATCAATAAAAATAGACAGCTTTTAATTTCTTCAGACTGAATGATTCGAATATCATGGAGAGCATTATATCCGTCACCGTAGCATATATTGTTTTGTCTCCCGGCTAGCAGAACTAACTTACCAATGGTCATGCCAGTCGGGAGAGCTGTCTTGTTGTTAAATTGAATCGATATTTTTAACATCAATGAAGTAAAATTTAGATGGAAAGCTTTGTTGCGGTTTGTTTAAATATGCTCATCTAATCTTAAAGATTTCATGTCTTTTAAAAACGCTTTGAAATTTTAATTTTGTAATGTTTTTAAAATAAATAAATTGAATTGGAGATGCAACTTTCGCCATGCCAACTGATGCAACTTTTGTTGCCATCTAAAGATTTAGCATTAAGTTATTATGAAATGCAATGTTGGAAGTGGAATACCGATCTAAGTATTTTTTTATTATTTATAACAGGAATAAACCTACTAGCTCCGGACTAAATGCACTTTATCGGCGCCACCAAATTCAATTATAGCTAAATTTTAAGCTAACCATGGTTAATATATAGGTATATAAATATATCAATATAATGCGAACATATTGAAAATTGATAAATTTGCTCTTCGTGTAAAAAGGTTGTGCATCACTGGTTTATGACAAGGAGGGAGAGGGCACAACGGAGCAATCAGCGGCAAAGCGACTGTTTTTATGATAATTCAGCAAAAAACGTGATTATTATCTTACTGGAATCGTGAATGATCATCGAAGGCTTAAGAGATGTCAAAGAGCGATGGTTTATTTCATTATGTGCTGATAACAATGTTTATGATCGATTGAAAACAACTTGACTTTTTAAGCGACATGTCATTATTTTGGCAAGACGTATCTTAATCAGATCGGTATGTAGGTACTAACAATGAGAGCAGAACACTATTCGCTTCCGACCAGAACCTCCATAAGCTGTGACACAAGCAGTTTACTGCAAGACTTCAGAGGCCGTTGATAACACGTAATTACACGTACTATACAGGATGTCCGGGAGTAAAGTGCACTCACTTTGGGATTTTTTTTTACAATAGCCCTACACAATTTGGGAAGCGAGTTTGGGTTCTGCCGCCGGGAGCCATTTATTGGATAAACAACACATCTGGCATAGGTCACCCCAAGTGGTTCGCTACGTTTGGTACTTTGACTTCTCCATTTGTACTCTCTCGGAACATCGCCTTGCACCGCAGTGGGAGGGATTGGTTCATACGTCTGTCATTCCTGTACACACTGACCCCCAGATTCCTACCCGAACCTAATTCCATTTTCCTTCCCAGAACTTCCTCTCCTTCCTTTCCTAAAAAAACCCTCCACACAGCATCCCCAAAGGCCTTGAGGGTAATTATTTTCCTCGTGGCCTCCAAGGTGGAGCTAATGTAAAAAAAAACAGAGGCCACTGAGGAAAAAATCTATCAGGGCCTGTGTCATCTTTGGATATGCTCTTTGGGGTCTTTTTTAGGGAAAGGAAAAGGAGGAAGTTCTGGGAAGAAATAAGGTACGAGGGGTGGGTAGGAATCTGGGGGTCAATGGGTCCAGGAGTGACGGACATATGAATCCATCCCTTTATCGCATCATTGCGGTGCAAAGCGGATGGTGAAAGTCCGGCTGGAGAGGTCAAAAAACCTCCCTGAACCAATCTCTCCCGATCAGGCCAGCCGCGTAGTGGGTGGGCAAACACATTCGCCACCAAGACCAAGACAAATCTCACCCCATGAACCCGGGTACCCCTGCTAAGTCGTCAACGTAGCGAACCACTTGGGTTAACTTGTGGCAGAGGTGTTTATCCAAAAAAACGATTCCCGGGGCGGCGGTACCCATACCAGCCTCCCAAATAGAAACGATGGCAGAAGTAAAAAGACTTGTACATCATGTAAGATAAGTTCCTATTAATTAAGTTATCCTTGTCTATGCTCGCTATTTTCTCTGGCTTGTCTTATGTTTGAAGTTGGCTGCTGTCCAGCTATTCTAATTATCTTTTCCTCTTTTAATCACGACTAAATGGAGTGCCAAGGTTTACGATGCCAGCCTTAAAAAATCTGGTATCAAATTGTAAATACCTACTCCATATATGTATACCCGAATATACAACGGAACGGACAACTCAACAAAGCGGCACTTCATCACTCCTTTCAAAAAAACTAGATTACATAGGTTACGTTAGGTTAGGTTACGGGCTACTTTTTTCATCACTTTTAATTACTTTTAAAAAGGGGTGTTGAAATGCCACTTTGTCGAGTTGTCATTAAACCTATACATGCAAACATACCTATTTACGTATAATATTGAGTATCATTTAAGTTCAGTGAAACCCTTTATAGTGAATAAAAACATTTTTCACAATAGCCCGAGTACTTTTATATCACAGCGTAATGAATCGTACTGACGTCAGTTATATGTATGGAATATATTCATTTAATGAATAGAATTCCGCTGTTATATGTTTTTTTTATAATAAATCGAAAATGATTTGTGGTTCTAAAATAATTTTATTAATAACTAGAAGGTAGGTAGCCGGCATGCGTTGAATACCAATAGAAGAAAGAAATTGTGACTTTTTAATTTTTTTTTTTCAAATTGCATAATGCCACAGCTCAGCATTATATATATATAAACATTCGCAGGCGTGCGCACAACAAATCACCACAGTTTCATCGCAATCGGGTTAATGGTAGATACTGGAACGCAAACGGGACAAACAACGAAAAAATAATTTTTATATATGTACATATATTAGCTCTTATCCGCGGCTTCGCTCACATGGTTTTAGGTGGAAATACCACTGATTCATTCATTCATTTAGTTTCATTTGTTTAGTTTAGCAAACAATAGAGATCTCAAATAATCGCATATTAAACATATGTATATATATATACATAAGTATACTATACATAGCCATAAGCTAACATATTTGGATTTTTATATACACATATATATATACTTGTATATAGAAACCATCGCAGGCATGCGCACATCAAATCCTCAAAGTTTCATCGCAATCGGATGAACGGTTAGCAATGGATAATTTCATGATGCCAGAACTCACTACTGTATATAGAAACCATCGCGGACATGCGCACATCAAATCCCCAAAGTTTCATCGCACCTCAATGAATGATTTAGCAACGCGTAAGCATCTTACATATATATATAGGTATATACATACAAACCCAGAAACAAATACATTTTGATTTTTATACATAAATATATTCATAAAGTAATGTTTCGAATTACAGAGACTTTTTCAAATGAAAGTATATAAATGAGGTTGCGTTGGTTTTAATCATTTTGTTAACGTCAATGTATTCAAAACATAGCCACCTTAGTTTAAAAATGTACCAGTGGAACTAAATAAGGGGCCATCCATAAATTACGTCACACGAATTTGATGATTTTTTCACCCCCGTCCCCGTCCCTGTCACACATCGTCACATTTGCGAGACCCCCTCCCCCTAGTGTGACCTAACATATTTTGCAATATTACATCTAAAAATAGTCAAAAGAGTAGATCAATTTTTTTTTACATTTGACGTCACTGAGCTGTGAATACCCATACCCCTTGTCAAATATTTCTACTCCCCTCCTCCCCCCCCCTCCCCCCTAAGGTGTGACGTAATTTATGGATAGCCCCTAACGATTTTAAATAATTAACGAAGATTAAAAAAGAAGATTTTAAAATATTCCTAGATTGTGCAGTCACACTGTAGTGTGTACTTAGCATTTAAAAGTAGTGACTCACTAAAAAATAAATTTAGAGGAAAAAGCAAATATTTCTCACATAAAATTAGAATTTTGAAAAGTATAACATGACACATGACAGATACATTCATTTGACGCCTAATTATTTATTTGCTTAGTTTTCGTCGGTGTAACTTTACAAGAAACAAATAATAATAATAACACCGCGGATGAAGCAGTCTTCCAATGTAATATCGTGCCGAGAAAACTTTTTGGCATTCACTTCAGAAGTATGAAGTAACCTTTCGGCCGTTCTGCGTATAGCACCTTAGAGATAACCGTAGAGATAATACATACAAAGGCGCAAGTGTATGGGTGAGTAGGCAACTGGAAAACAGGTGTATTCGGTTAAATAAACATTTTCAAACAACGAACAGATTTGAACTGTTGGAAAAGAAATAAAGCTCGTTAAAAGAACCATTGGCGCCTTGTTTATTTACCCGTTCGTTACGTTGATTCTTTGCAAAACGAAAATAAACGTAATGATGAAATAAATCATTGGTCGGTAATTGAGAAAACTCGGAAAATGACAAAATATGTTTAGCTAAACTTATTAATTTATTTATCAAAGTTCCTTACAACCCTTCTAGAGAGCTTTTACGAGTAGTTGTGTGAAAAAACTTACAACAGAACAAATTTAACCAGCGGGACGGGATAGCCCCATATAGGGTATTAAGGGACGTACTTGACTTACTTTAACCAATGATGCATGTCATTATATGTATTAAAAATGTTAATGAAATTTTAGCCTCCGGTGACATTTTTAATGTTTTTTTTTCAACAAAAACCCAGAACAATAGTAGGTATTGGACAGTTTCATTTCATTTGACACCCTCATTTCAAGCTCTAACTCAGAAACTGCAAAAAGTGAGTTAGTTCACTATGGTTTAACACGATCCACTTGATCTAAATAATTAATTAATAATATTAGCGGGTCGGCCATTGTATTTAACTGACTAAATAAAGTAAATTAATACATTTGCATGTTAAAAATATGTAACTTTCCAATATTCTATTCGAAATGCCCTAATAACCCTTCGTGGCATCTCAACTATTCACAGACCTGAGCGAGCGGAAGGGGGTTGGTGTCAAGATTGTGCCAAGAGCCAGAGCCGTGGGTGAATCACGGCTCACGGCTCACGGCCGTCGCCGGCCGGCACGCGGGAGAGGAGTAAGAAGGCGATCCA
Organism: Limnephilus lunatus; assembly: GCA_917563855.2. Classification (NCBI taxonomy): domain Eukaryota; kingdom Metazoa; phylum Arthropoda; class Insecta; order Trichoptera; family Limnephilidae; genus Limnephilus; species Limnephilus lunatus. The sequence goes on along the minus strand of OU830598.1, from coordinate 65,929,516 downwards.
TCAGGAGAAATAACACCACCGAGCACATAGAAAGAGCTGATGATGACTTATTGCCGCCGATGAACCCCGCAACACAACTCGGAGCGTAAGGTGAATCAAAACACGTGATGAGGAAAAGTCCGCACGCTTTTACAACTTCATGCCTCAGCTTTAGAATACACTAAGCAAAAAGGAACACAGCAAAGTAGTGGAGATTTTAACCACGTTATGAAAACAATCAGTTGTCTTTTGTTATGGTACCAACCGTAATTAAACGGTGATGGACCAATGATCAAACTCAAATCTCACAAGACCGGATCACAAACAAGATTTTCTAAGGATGAAGATGATTGGTATTTGAAATTAATATTGTGCTTGATTTAGTGTTATTATGTATCGCGCTGTTTCTGCACGTAGTGAGACAGGAAGTTAAGCGATGAATTGATACTAACATCTTTTAATGTCTTCATGTATTGATGTCTTTATTAAGTAGTAAATTATAAGAGTTAGTTCCGCTCGTCCGGACAAACTAATATCATTAGAGACCTGATATAAACTCATAATTTTTTCGCGAAAAACACGAATATTTAGGTACGTCTTTGTGCGAAATTCGTGATTTTAGGGTAAATAACGCGAATTTTCATATTTCTCACGCGACCTTCTGGTATGTAAAAGATATAAATATGTAGATATATTTATTATACGTTCGAAAAAATTATTTGTCTATGGTTTTGACAAACTTGAATAACAAAAAACTGAACGCAGCTAACTCTGTGTCGAAAACGCGGGGAACTATCATTATTTTTTTAATTAAAAAAAACCGGTAAGGGCGTAATTTTTTGATGAAAAGGTTAGGTTAGAATATCAAAAAGGGAACAAAACAAAATGTTTCTCGCAAAATAATACAACTTTTCACGTAAAATGACGCGAAATTTTCTTCAGGTTCCCCAAAGCCACGAGAGCCATAATCTCAACCGTAACATGAATAATAGTGAAAACACGATATTCAATCGTGAAATTGGTTTACGATGGATTGGAAAAAATCGAAGAAAATGCTTTTCGTACACTTTCGAATAACATCAAATAGAATAACATACAACAAAATAAGTGAAATATATAACATTTTTAATGCGCAAGGTCACTTTACAAGAAAGATTAGTTTTTACAGCCGATAAAATACTTGAAAAGGTGCATACACGTTTTAATGGAATTTACACAATAACTGAAATCATACTACGCTAACCAGAGATGCATAAGTGTAACATAATAGAAAAATAAATATGTTTTTTTTGCTACGAAAGACCCATATGATCAAGAATCGTTAATTTGTTGAAAGAAACTAAAAAAATAACTTTTTTAACACCTGTTAAGCCAAGGGATTTGGGTAAAACAGTGCCCTTTTAGGGACAGACATCATACTGGAAAAAATATGTGTTTTAATTAAATACCCAATATTGTTTACTAGCTATGTGATGGATTTTAATTAATAGCTCAATATTGTTTATTAGCTATTCATCGACATAACTTCATTGCAATCTTCAGCCATACAAGGAATATTATGTTGTTTTTAGTGGAAAACGTGTACTTAGTTGCTTATGTGTGTCTGGTCTAAGAGCATATTGATGTGTTAAGTGTGTTACTATTATGGTATGGCTTGTTTAAACATCCACCTCCATATTGATGGCATTGCTTCAAGACAGAATACACATTAACACATTCATTAATTGGAGTGGGCTACAACAAATAACATATTGCGTGCTGACAGCGAACTTATTCAAAATAATCAATTTGGCCAATGTGACCAAACCTTACATTTGGGAATATTATTTGATTTGATTAATTATTATTTGATTTGATGTTTTTTTAGAAAATAATATAAAACGCCGCCATTAGGTTGATAACATGTAAGTAATTGCGATTGAAGCAATAAATCAACGTAATAAAATTGGAGTAGATACTAAAGTGACAATCGCAAACTATAATCTTTAAGACGCCGGAGCATAAGATTACCCACTCATTTATTATCTTCAAGAAAAAGTGCAATCGAACGATGTAATCATGCCACTATGGCAAATTCAAGTCATGAAACGGGAATATTTTGCAGTCAACACCATGCGGAGTAATGACGCCTATTAGCCGTAGGAAACATAACAATTAATTAAGTTTACCAATGGACCAAATACGCTTACGTGGGAAGGTTGTGGAGAGGGTTATTAAGCAGTTAAAAGTCAGTTTAAATGGTTATTTGCTCGAAAGATACTCACTAAGCAAAAAATGAGGACTTAAAGGATTGAAAAACAAACTGTGTGGTCAAATGCTTGGGATTTTTTTATGAAGTTGCGCCGGTGACCTACGGCATGCGGCATGTCAGGCGGTGTGCGGAGCACGAATCATGTCCAGCTAGCGGAAGTGTTTTATTTATCCGAGAGTTACACAGGCACAGAGCCCCTGGCTCAGATAAACACTCTGGAAGTTAGTACGAGACGAAAGATGGGAACAGTGCACGGAGAACGTTCTGTATTTTGTTGTAGGGCAATTAAAAAAAATTGGAGATATAAGATAATCACAGTTAATAGATATAGAAGAAACTAGATTGCTGCTTATTTGGTTTAATTACAGGTATACATAAATTACGACCTAACATTGTAATGATTTTGCCAACCGATATCGCAGAGACAATTGACGCATCGACTCTATATTTATACCAAATAAAAATGACTTATGAGCACAAAAATACTTTACTTAAATTTTTATTATGGTGTTCGACTAAAATGCTGTCAAAATGAGTTATTTATATGCAATTTGGATGTTTCTTACTAGGTCAATTTAGAAATATGAAGTAAGTTAAAATTTCAAACCGGATTCTGAACAGGAAACAAATTTTTACTTTAAAAAACTCGGAAACAAGAGATTCGACTATTATTTGCTTTAGCTTCTTCTGTTGAGAGCAATCTCTTAAATCTGCTGTAATCCTCGAAACAAGAGTTTAGTCAGTGACACTCGAGATGATGAACGACATAAAGGTGAAATTCATGTTGATATTTTTACACGAAAAAGCTTTCAATGAAAGAGAAACTGCGCCTGAGTGCGGTTGTCACGATGCATTGTTGCTCGATACCCGCAACCGGATAAATTTGATTTTTTATCAACGATCAAATACTCGGTTTCCGTGAAATTGTGCCGGCATCCTTTCAACACATTCCGGGTAAGTTTTCATTCGCGGCGGAATTCCGATCACAAAAACACATCACGCGATACGAGTTATACCTATTCCATAGGTATAGGTACCTATATAATACATTTGTTACATTACTGTGGGTTGCCAGTCGCCAGTTGCCAGTTGCCATCCATGGAGCAGCGGGAAACCACCAGAGATTTTTAATTTAATTTTTTTATGCTAATATAAAGAATATGAGTTATATGTATATTTATCACACAAAATATTATATTTAAGGTCAATGTTGGTCATGTACCTATAAAACGGAGGTCTTAAGCCTGATAAGGGAGTCACGATTCTTATTTAAGTTGAATGTTTTAATTTGTTTTATATAAAAATATTTACTTTTTAATATAATTTCTAAGTTTAAAAAAAAAAAAAAATTTATTTATTTGTTCTGATTAGTTGATGATGCAGCGCAATTTAGAATGGGGGTTATTATAGTTTTTTATGGCTTGGTAAGTAGGTATAATGGTTTTGCATTCGAGTTGTTTTGAAGTTAGGTGTAATAAATTGAATTCCATTTTGTAAAATTCTTGATATTCATAATGGAAGCTTGCTTAAATATGTCATCGACATTTGGTACTGGATGTACCTATATTTTTTAAATCACTTTGAACCAAAGTGATATAATTATGTGTACAACTTTTGGAATAAGTTGGGTTAAAAATCAAACAAATGACAAATATGAACTTTGTATGTAGTTTGGAAATTAGTAACTTTATGAGGGAAAATTGTTAATTCGAACATTGTGTCCATACATCATTTTATTTTATAACAAAATGCCAACCGAATTATTAACCCGTCGCGTCATGTGCCCAAGTGTCCACGCTAGATTTTGTCGTGGGCCAGCTGGTTCTGTTTTCTAACTTATTTTTTACCTAACTTATTGTTTTGTTTACAAAATTACGTTTTTGTAAATTGTACCGTCTTACCTACCATAACTATTTCCCCAAAATAGCAATTTAAATACAGATAAATGATTTTTTGATCGTGCCTACCAAATACTGCGGTCCACGACAGGTTGAAGTAAAATAAATTAATATAAACTTTACAACAACTTAGAGCATTTGAGCCGTAACATATATCTAAATCGATTAGCGTAATGAATTCATGTTATGTAGGGGAGGGTGGGGCGTGTTGAGACGGGGGCGTGTTGATACATCGCGTTTAAAATTCCCACTAGTTGACTTAGCTGCGCGCGCATCGCGCCGTTTCGTGTGAACCCAGTACCGCCAGTTTCTGTCAAAACGGTGGTGCCGTGCGGCCGGTATAATTAAAGTTATACGACAAAGTGTGATTTTTAAGGGCTAAACGAACTTTTCCAGGAAATTTTCGAAGTCGTCTGCCAACCTGCTAACACTCGGTAAGTCGTTATATGTTTTTTTCTCCACAAACTGTATCTTTTGACTGTGTTATTAGTTATAAATGAAATGCGTACGTCAAGTATGTTTACTTGCATGGCCATTTTTATGTAAAATCGTCGGGTGGGGCGAGTTGTTACATCAAGGCGGGGGCGAGTTGTGGCAGACATAACTCGCCGCTAGAATTTAGTTTTTTTTTACGTTTATATAAAATATGCATTAATACATATGTGTTATGTAAACAGGCGTATTTTTTTAACATATTATGAATGTATATATGTATTACCTAGATACATTTCCTTTTTGTGCCTATTTGTAATTTTTTTTTTTTTTCAGTCTTGCAAAATGGTCCAAAAATATAAAAAAAAGACGAATAGAGGGGAAATTCCAGAAAACGTTTATGAAGCTGCAGCTGAAATCATTACTACAAACGTGTCACTTCGAAAAGCTGCAGTCTCTTTTGGAATTAATCATATGACACTAAAGCGGTTCATCGAAAGGAAAAAAGCTAGTCCTCTTCCAAATTGTAAGGTGAGATATTCCAATCCTGGTCAAGTTTTTACTCATTCACAGGAAAAAGAACTTGCAGATTACATCGCAAAATGCAGCAAAGTTTACTATGGGCTTAATATACCCCTACAAAGAAAAAAATAGAATTAGAAGACAAACTAAGAAAGGAAAAGAAAGAGAAAAAAATAGAAAAACGCGTACATACAAAACTAACTAAAAAAACAAGCACCCAATAAAACAAAGGCGGTGTCAAAAACAGAACCACATAAAAAAAATATTTTAGACGTAAAAAAACGAATGTTGGTGTCCACATCATCCAGTGAAACTGAAGAGGAGCCACCACTTATGGAAACTGACAACAGCGATGCAAACGAAGAAGAGCAATGTATATTTTGTCGTAACCCCTATTCTAATGATATTTCTGGTGAAAGATGGGTGAGGTGCATAAAATGTCATAAATGGTGTCATGAGTTATGTGCCGGAGTGGATGAATACATTCCTGACTTCATCTGCGACTTTTGCTTGACTGGCTGAGATTTATTTTAAATGTTTTTATTTTTTTATTACATTGGAGGTACACTACAACCACTTTTATTTAACTGATTATAATATATTATCAGGACTTTCGATTTTACCAATTTTATTTCGTACCTACCTAATGCTTTTACTTAATTATTTGTTCGTCTCAACACGCCCCACCCCCGTCTCAACTAGCCCCACGGGTGGGGCGTGTTGTGCCAATTCCCATATTTTGTAAAATAATATTTTGTCACTTTATTTGTAAGTTAACAAGGTTAATAATGCCAAAATAATGTAGCCAAAGAGTTATTTGTTTCCATTAAAATGTCAAACCTTTGATTTCATTAAAGATTTTTCTACGACACTCAGTTTTGTAATTTTGTCACAACACGCCCCACTCTCCCCTACACATAATAATGGCTCCAAGACAACTCAAACTCGCATCTGTTTTAAAAAAAAACCCTTTAATGACTTTTTAAAAGGTCATTTTAAAAGTCAATAAAAGTGTTTTTTTTAAATAGTCCATAACCTAACCTGACGCAATCCGTTTAACCAAGTTTCAAAGGAGTAATAAAGTTGCACATTGTTGAGTTGTCCGGTCACAATCGGCCAACTATCTGCATACAAGTTAGTGCATTCTAAACGAGCGGCTGAATGACTGAATCAATAGAGCAGTCGCCATTCACTCCGGGCACGGTGCGGTGCATTGCATCTTGCTGCAACCCGCTCAGTTTAAGGCCCGCACCCAGGCTCGTTCATGCTCGATGGTTTTACGCTCATTCGAACATGTCTCAAACTGTGTACCATCTCGCTCGATGCTTTTTTGTTCGATATCGAAGTCATTGATATCGAATCAACAAATCTATTTATTTACAGTGCTACAAGTTAAAGTTGGCGAAAAAGGAGGGGCTGTGATCTACGACAACGAGTATGAGTTATCTCCACACACTAATGAAAAAAATTCCCTCAGGGTTTTTCATGTTTGGGGATGCTGTGTGGAGGGTCTTTTTAGGGAAAGGAAAAAGAGAAAGTTCTGAGAAGGAAAAATATATGATGGGTAGGAATTTGGGGTTCAATGTGCGCAGTAGTGACTGACGTATAAATCCATCTCTACCACTGCGGTGCAAGGCGAATCCGGTCAGTCACGCAGCAGATGGGCAAACACATCCGCCGCCAGGACTTCGACAAATCTTGCACCATGAACCCGGGCAGCCCTGCTAAGTCACCAAACGTAGCGAACCACTTGAGGTGACCTATGACAGGGGTGTTGGTTATCTAATAAATGGTTCGCGAAGCAACCCTACCCATACCCGTCTCCCAAAATGAATATGATGTGGTAGCCAGATTAAAATATAAAGATATAGCGTTTGTTCATATTACGCCACCGCCAACTTGGCTTAGCTGTGTTTCTTGGTGGTTTCAATCCTTGAAGCACAGACATCGCGTCGGGTGGAAGCGATGTCCTTATTCTACCGGTATTTCAATGGAAGATACTCCGAGGAACCCCCTTCGCACCGGTACACAGTCGGGAAACACGCCAACGTATGTACACGGTTGACATTTGTCACATTCATGGGAAATCACGCCATTGCGGTGATTTTCCACGAAAACGGAGCTATATAAATTAACCAATTATTATTATGAGAACGGGTCGTTCCTACAACTCGTTCTTGAGTTCAGCAGATTGGCTGTGGAACTCTTCGCCGGCTTCTGTATTTCCTACTTCCTATAACATGGGTCTCTCCTCACTCACTCCTTCCTCTCCGCTAAAAGACCCTCTACACAGATGCACTGCATCCGCAAAGATGACATAGGCCCTGGTGGAAATTATTTTCTTTAGGGTCTCCTGTATAGAGTTAATGTAAAAAAAGGCATCTTCGTCTTGCGTCGAGCTTTTTTTTTTTTTTTACACAGCTCCACACAGGTCCTGAGGAAAATAATTTTTCCTCAGGGCCTATGTCATCTTTGGGGATGCTGTGTGGAGGGGTTTTTTTTAAAGGAAAGTAAGGAGAGGAGAGTTCTCGGAAGGAAAAGGGTTTAAGGGGTAGGTAGGAATCTGGGGTTCAGTATGTCCTGGTCATACGCCTCCAAGACCTAGACAAAAATCACCCCATGAACCCGGGCACCCCTGCTAAATCACCAAACGTAGCGAACCACTTGGGGTGACCTACGGCAGAGGTGTTGGTTATCCATTAAAGGTTCCCGCGGCGGCGGTGCCCATTCCCGCCTCCCAAATTTAAGCTGCTCGAGTGTATGGATGCAACGATGAGCATGCTTCCAAGTCAACATGTTAGATCGAGCCAAGCCTTCGAGCATGAATATATACGTGTGTACATAGCATTAGTGATCGAGCATCGAGCGACCAATGTTCTAATGGTCCATTGGTCCAGCTCTCTCCGAGGCGCATTCCGTCACGCGCGTCTCTCATCAGCTCCCGAGCCTAATCTAATTCCGTGGGACATGCTGAGAACGAATCCGCTCAATGGCCAGCCGGGGCGCAGTTTGTGAATCTGTGATGCCGCATGTTTTTTTTTTAAAATTATTATTTAGAGCGATCAACCAACGCGCAGGTGATCTATCGCCCCGAGTCAAGGATATGAGTTATGGGTGAATCGCATTTGGGTGGTCGACGATTTATGTTTCGGTAGCGTGCGAGATAAAATGTTATGAAGTCCATAGAAATAAATCGAGGAAACGTAGAAGTTGACAATATTATCTACTCGAGTTTACAACACCTATAAAATTGAAAATGAAATGTTTTGCGAGAAACTCGAGTTTACAACACTTCAACGTGTAACTAATAATAATATATCTACTATTTAAAAAAAAAATCTAAACAGCATAGTTATTTTTTTGAAGTGAAAACTTCCTTAGCACCGTTGTGATTTGAAATCCGTTGACAAATACATACATTTATAGGAATTAGCATGCGAGAGAATGAGATAATATAATCGGTCTCCTCTTCATATACGGTGCTTCGTAGAATCCCCACTGTTGTCTACTTTAGTTTTCTGAAGGTTTCACTTCTACCACGTGTGAATTGCATACTCTGTATTTTTGAAGTGAAACTTCTTTAGCACCGTTGTGATTTGAAACTCGATTGAACGGAAACGACACTAAAAAGAGACAAATATACATATACATCTCTTGGATTTAGCCTGCGATAAAATGAAATAGAATGAAACTTTACCGCATTGGCCGCTTTTATTACGAGCTCGCTTTTCAAAGCTTCTATTGGTTGACCAGGTTGATATTGTGTGGTGAAGATTTCACTTCTACCGCACGTGAACTGCACTCGGTTTTTACAATTGCTCCACGAAAGAGGCCCCGAGGAAAACAATTTCCCTCAGAACCTATGTCATCTTTGGGGATGCTGTGTGGTGGGTCTTTTTAAGGAAAGGCAGGAGAGGAAGATCTGGGAAGGAAAACAGGTATGAGGGGTGTGTTGGAATCTGGGGATCAATGTATCCAGGAGTGACGGACATATGTATCCATCCCTCCCACTGCGGTGAAAGGCGATGGATCGAGATATTTCGGCTGGAGAGGTCTAGGTTAGGTCTCCCTTAGCCAGTCTCTCCAGATCCACCCACGCAGTAGGTGGGCAATCGCATTCGCCACCAAGGCCTAGACAAACCTAACTCCATGAACTCGAGCACCCTTGCCAAGTCACCAAACGTGGCGAACCATTTGGAGTAATAGGTGTGAATTTGCACGCAATATCAGATCTTTCGAGACCTAAATAATAAATGTACGAAACTAATAGCGCCAAAAGTAAAAGATAAAATCATTGAAAAAAACATGCTGTTGTACCTAGGCCTTAACTTAAATAAGCATTACTGAAGACTAATCAATAAAATCAAAACTGTAATGTTATTGATGATGCAACTCCAGGTGAGATACAGACTACTGCCAGGATGGTGATTGATTGATTATTGATTCATCGTCAACATCAGAGTAACGTGATTCGCCGATTTCAATGGGTGATTAATTAGAAACATGGCCCTTGATCCCGACTCCCGACCCGACCGAATACCGAATCGCACGGATTCACTACGGATAGTTCGGTCGGCCGGACTCTGCGTGACCCAAATGCGGCGAAGGTTTAGTACCGGATCTCGCTTAATTCACTTGGATGTTTATTCCTCTCTGTATCTGTACTAGGAAAGCATTGAAAAACGCCAACTTTCACAACGGATTTACAACATCGCACACGCAGCCACCGCGAGAAGAAAGAAAACAACGGATTGAATCTTTTAGACTACATATTATATTATTACTAGCTCACCCAGCCACGTGTTGCTGTAGCTAACGAAACAAAACGCCATCTATTGGATGTTTACCCAACCTTTATAGCCACCGCCATCTGTTAATTTGCACACAAATTAAATCCACACCGCCCGCTTGCCAGCCCGCTCTCCACCACATACAGACATTCTCCTTTATATTTCAACCAATTTACACAAAACCTTGACAAATTATATACCTAAACCTTCACCATGAATCACTCTTTCTACTGGTAAAACCGCATGAAAATCCGTTCAGTAGTTTTAGAGTTTATCGCGAACAGACAGACAGACAAACAGGCGGTAATTTATAATATGTTATATTATATTATTTTAATGTCAAAGCCCGGAAATTGGTAAATCTCAGAATTTATCGGAAAATCCTCCAGGCCTCAAGCATCTTTTATCAGAAGTTCAAAATATTTCCGCTTTACAATAAAATCCAAATACATAAATGGAATATTTCCGAACGTATCAAAGACTAAAAACTGTCTTTGAAAGGTGATGAAATACACTTTCAAATTGTATAATTCGAAATAAACATTTAATTTTTAAAATATAAAAATTTTGAACTAAAATTATTGATCCAAAAAACAGTTTTTTAAAAGGTTCACCTTACGTTTTTTTTTAACTAAAATAAACAATTTTTTTAACAAAACAAAAAACTACTTCAAAAAATGCACTAAAAAGTAAAATAAACAAAAAATTTAACAAAACAAAAAACGACTTAAAAAATGCACTAAAAAGTTTAAAAAAAAATCGTACGATTGTTATTTTTGGAGTCGGTGTCAGCCAAGGTAACTACATACATAGGTAGTTAAAGGTGAGATCTTGGCAGACGCCGACTCCAAAAATAACAATCGTACGAAATTATTTTTTTACTTCGAATCATCGAAATCTGTTAGCGTAATATTGAGTTCGTCCATTTGTCGCGCACATACTTATTGCAAATTTAAGACATATATGGTTTTCTCATGGATCCCATTGTCAGAACTGGACCTTATGGATTAAAATGGGACCACGCGGGAAGCACCAGCTTTCTAATAAAAAAGAATCATCAATATCGGTTCACCCAGTCGAACGTTTTGAGGTAACAAACATGAAAAAAATAAATAAAAAAAATACCTTCGAATTGATAACCTCCTCTTTTTCGAAGTCGTTTAATTACTGATAACGAAAAAAATTAAAACACAAATATATTTTATTAGACGAATGTATTACAAACGTTATCATCCCTTCACTTTTTTGTCGTTTCGTGTAAAAATAATTCAAAAAGTTTCATCATTTTTTTTCAAATAGCGGAAGAATCTAAACTTTGGTTTCATAAAGGTATACTTTTGATTTATTTTGTGGTTAAAAATCTGCTATAATATAAAAGTTTGATAAAAAGTTAATATAAAGCGTGTTATTTTTTCTTTCTAGCACCGTTTACATCATATTTTTCTCCGTAAGAGAGACACAAGGATTTCTAGTTGACCTATGTGAGCTGTTCCCAAAAGCAAACAAATTAGCCTAACAGCCTAATCCCACGATAACAGCCTTTCACCAGGGCGATAACCCGAAGGGCATTTTGAAAAAAAAAGTTAGGTATTGTAAAAATGTGAAACGAAAGCGTTAATAAGTTTTTTAACTAACCTAACCAGGACTTCTACACTAACATAATATACAATAACTAACATTTGTCATATGGGCTATCAGACAATATTGTTAAAATTTTGTAAGTTGCTTAGACGGTCAGTGATATCTCGGAACATAGTTGACCTGATCAGAATAAGTAAATAAAACGTGTCATCATATAGACAAAATATACCTTGTTGTATGATTAACCTATTGTCAATATAATGTCATAATATTATAATGGTATGTCATGACACATTGATGACACAAATTATATAAATATTTATACCAAGTCAAACAAAACAATGTAGAGAATTAACAAACAAATTTAAACAAAAAATATTGAATATTATGATTCATTCATCGATTTCTCTAATACGTGGCGGATTTATTTGATTACATCATTTAATGCTTTGCATAAAAATAAGTAAGTATACATAATTTTCTATAATAATACCACTTATATAAGTGGAGAAATAACTACATAAATACAGAAACATGAATTATAAGCAACTGTTGTCCAGCCACCTTTAATATTACGACCTTGAGATAACCCGCCTCATGTATATGATAATGTCTTCCAGGGAGGCACCCGACTTCTTCCATCTACTTCCTCTTTGCTGACATTTCCATCTAAAGTAAGTATGTGATCTCACCATCTACGTCCTACGTGATCTATTCCTGATATAAATCAAAGCTGAATAAACATTGAAGTCAAAAGAAGAAGTGCTGACATATCCCTTTGGGCAGAATACCGTCTTCAGGGAATGTAATGCATTTGATCGAACCGCCTTTCAAACATCAATAACACTACGAGAAATAGAGAGGCAAGTAGAAACCAAAGGAAATTAGCGAAGTTCGAGGAGATGGGAAAAAAGAAAGAAAGCGCCAGAGAGCGCCCGCTGTGAACTGGAGGGTGGCGGAGCGAGGATCCGGTTCTATTTCCGCTGCCGACACCAAAGGGATATAATATAGAACAACAACACTATATCGCCATAGCACTAAAGTACCACATCACTACAGCACTACATCACTGCCATGTATGCACGCATTTTTCAGACTAAAGAAACAATAAGTGAGGAACAATTCATTAAAAAGCGCAAATGGTTGAAATAAACAATCCGGCCCTAATACCGCAAAAGTCAAATAATATGTATACTAGTTCCAGGCAGAAGTCGTATGCACATCAACGACGATCGTCCTAAAAACGAAAAAGACAGAAGATACCTGAATGTCGAATGTCTTTAATTATATAACATTCCAATGGACATTCCGCGTACGTACGTATAAATATTATGGTACATATTGACACTTGTAAAAACAAGCGAAAAAATGCTTAAATTCATAAAACGATAATAAAATTCGCACAGGCTGAGGTAAAAATTTAACATTAATCACACGCTTATTCGTTAATAATTTCACCGCTAAAATAATATGGTTTTATCTTTAAAAACATTAACTACGCAGATAGGAACTAAGTTCTTGTCCGAAAACTTTGGACTTATTTCTAAACTTTTAATACTGAATGCCTATGTCATCGCAAAAGCAGAATTTAAAAAAATTGTTAAATGAGGTAAAATGTAGTTTTTACAATCGTATTCGCGTAATATTTTGCTGAAGTGTCAGTAATGTCACCATCCAATTTTGAGTGGTTCCATGACAACTCAACAAAGTGGCATTTTAACACTCCTTTGAAAAGACACTCAAGGCGATTTTTTAAAAATAGCCCATACCCTTTTTTCATAACTTTTAATGATTTTCAAAGGAATGATGAAATTGTACATTGTTGAATTGTCCGGTCACCCAGCAAAAGGCATACTGCTGATTTATTGTAATCTGTTTGTAATTTGAATTTGACGGCCGCCGTGGTCTAGGGACAAGGCTCTTAACTCACAATCCGAAGGTCGCGGGATCGTGCGCAAATAAATTTTATTTGATTAATTTGTGTTATTTCACAATTAATTCATTTAAAAATAATATATAGTATATTTGCGGAACGTTCCAGAGTGCAAGATAGGGTACTCTCAGTATCGCCCTGGTGTAAGACCACCATTCAGAAATGAAACTTTGAAAGAAATGGCTTCAGCCGTGTTTAGTGACCAGATGTGAATAGCCAGGTATTTTCCCACCTTCGTCTTCCCCACATCCTTCCCCTCCCCACTACCTACAGCCTCACAACATACCCCAATTGGGGATGCCAAAGTCTCATTGGCTTTTTGAAAAAAATAAAATAAAAAATATCTTTCTCACGATGCACGAAACAGAAAGAGATGTTACAACGGCGCTCTCAGTGGCAGTACCATATAAATAATGACGACAGAGGTAAAATGATAGCACAGGAGAAGGCAGAAAATAACGTAAGCATCAACGATATCAATGTGCTTGGTGACGTCAAAAGTTTATTATGCCGAGTAGGTGATGTTCTGTGTGTGACTCATCGGGAGGTCAAATAACTGGCTCTACAGAGCTGATGATCCTACCTGCAGTCTGCTGTTACTACAGATTGGATCATCGTATAATAAATTAGCAAAGGCTAATAACATTAGGCGTAGAATTGATGAAGCACGCGTGCCGGTCATGTTTAGGCGATAAACAGTCACCTTAACCTGCATTTAAGGTGATACTTAAAATAATTCATACTCTGCTCTTTCATGGATGGCGAAGTTTAATTATATTAGGAAAAAAACACTCTTTGCATGTTGTGCTTTAAAATATTAAGATGAATTAATAGTTTGCGCGCGAACATACCCAATAATTTAAGATTTTAGGCTTCTTAACACAAATTTATTGGGACCCGACCTTTTATGGACACCGTTTCAAAAATACTCTTCTAAACCGAAATTCTGAAAATCTAGAAAAAGTAGACATTGATTATGAAACTCTAAACTCTTTACTTCGGTCAGAAGACTGGGAAAATGTGATATCAATAGAAAATCCACATCTCGCACTAGAGAATTTCTATAAAACTCTGAGAGATCATACTCTAAAAAGTGAAAGTAAAATAGTTGTCACTAACAATAAATATAAAAAAATTAAGCCTTGGATAACAGTTGGATTAATTATATGAATTAAACAAAGAGATAAATTATACAGAGAAATGTTTAAATATCAAATAGATTGCCAAAAGAATAATCTCAGAACAAATGCCTTATCTGAAAACAAAATATCTAATGTATCGTAACTTACTCAAAAGGCTGATACGAAACTGCGAAAAGAAATACTATAGTATACAAATTGAAAATGCTAAAAATAATACTAAAAAAACTTGGAATATTATAAATGAAATTGCCAACAAAAGAAGTATGTCTTCAAATATTGTAAATGAGGTTATAATAAATAATGAAATAATAACTAACAAATCGACCATTGCAAAAAGTTTTAATAACTATTTTACAAATGTAGTAGACGTAGTACTTGAATCATCCGGCATTAATGTTAATGATGCTTATATGGAGACATCTCATCAATTAAATTCAAATAATGATTCAATTAACTCCATAGAATATTTTTCTCCTGTTACAATTAATGAAATTGAAAAGTATATTGATAACCTAAAACCATCCAACTCTAAGGGAAAAATGATGGTTTATCTTGTGATACGTTAAAAAAAATAAAACAGCATGTCCTAACTCCATTGCAACATATTTTTAATATATGCCTTAAAAATGGTCATTTTCCAGAGCAATTTAAAATTTCCACTATAATACCTATTCATAAATCTGGAGATACGAATAAATTAGACAATTATAGACCAATATCTCTTGTTTCAAACCTCTCGAAAATATTCGAAAAATGCATCAAGTTTAGAGTCATTGAACACTTAGAAAAATATAAAATTCTATCGAAAAACCAATAAGGCTTTCGTAAAGACCTAAGCACCGAGGATGCGATATATGAATTGACAAAAAATATATACTCATCTATCGATAAAAAAAAAACAAATGTCTTTGAAAGAAACTTTATCGAAAGCAACTGATTGTATTTCACTGGTTTCAACATGGCTAAAATACAACAAACTCATTTTAAACTATAGCAAAACATTTTACTTACATTTTTATAAAACTATTAAAAATAAACCTAAAGACAACCTTAAAATTAGAATCCATAATACTAGTTGCAATCAAGAAATGTGCTTCATGTGCAACGAACTCACTATTGTAGAAAATATAAAATATTTAGGAGTATCAATAGATATAAATCTTAGTTGGAAATCACATATTAATCAAATCACTTCTAAATTAAGATATCTGACCTACATATTTTATAGACTTAAAGAAGTTCTAAACATTGAGAAATTGAAAATAAAATACTTTTCCCTGGTGCAATCTTCAATAACTTATGGCATTATAGGATGGGGTGGTGCACTTGACACATTTATTAAGCCTCTACAAATAATTCAAAAACACATAATTAAAGTCATATATAACAAAAATAAAACATTCTCGACCAACTTATTATACAAAGAAACTAAAATATTTAATATACGTAAATTATTTATATTACAAACATTGAAATATGTATTTAAAAACAAAAATAATTTCGAAATAAATGAAAACAGAATGAACAAAAGAATAAAAAATATATTTTACACCCCACAAACCAATACTAAATTATTGCAGACACATAGCAGTTTCATTGGTCCTCGTACATTTAACCTTCTACAACTACAAACTCAAATGATAAATAAAATGATAAAATATGTAAAAGAGGTAAAATTATGGCTGAATAATGTAGATATTGAAACGCTTTTTCTATAAATTTATCCATCCTTCTACAACTCACTTTCTGTAACTTTCTAAACTGTAGTACAAAATGTTTTCTATTTATTTATTTTTTATAATAACTAAAAAAAAAAAAAAAATAAAAATCAGTATGTTTTTCTCCACATTTTAAATTTTATTTTTATAATAGCTTAAAAAAACCTGTTTCACTTATTCTACCTATGTAATACTAACTTTTAACTTTTTATAGTAACTTTAGATTTTATATGTTTTTTTTAAGGTCTATTTTATACTTGGAAATATAGTATTTTGTTTTAATATTACCCACACTCAGGCAGTGAATTAGTGGGTTTTCATTTCTTGTTCATACTAATTGTTATTATATGTATATTATGTTATTATATGTAAAATATTTGCTATTATACATTATATGTACAAAGAAATGCGAATAAATAAAGTAAACAAAAAAAAAACACAAAACAATATTTATTATAAAGGTTTTAAAATGTTCAATGACTAACTAACTAACCATCACGCCGTTTCCCCGCAGGGGTAGGCAGAGAGGACGGACCGCCAATCAACTCGGTCTTGGCACACACTCTTTGCCTCACTCACATTCATACATCGTCTCATACATTCTCCTCTATTATTCTGACTTTTGACATGGCCCGACTCAAGTATCTGATTCACTTGATCGTGCCATATCTTCCTCGGACGTCCCCGACTTCTTCTACCATTCACATTTGCGTCATATATTCTTCATACACTACTTTCTCCGTTCATTCGCTCTCCATGCCCAAACCATCTGAGGGTCCCTATCTTAATCTGACTCATTACGCTTACATCAGCCTTACATTCTTTGCGGATATCCACATTTCTCACACGATCATACATTGTTTTACCACACATACGCCTCAGGGATCTCATTTCAACAGCATTCAGTTTAGTTTCATCCTTCCTCTGCCAGTTCCATGCCTCACTGCCATACATCAAGGTAGGTACCAGGACTTCATTGTGGACTGCTAGCTTCGCTTCTTTTGACAGTTTTTTATTAGCGCCAACAGCATTCAGTCCTCCATTAATGGAGTTACCGGCATTTTCCTACCCTTCTTTCAATATCTCTATCAGCCTTCCCATCTCTCGTAAACACACTACCCATGTTCAATGAACTTCCTGTAAATATGTTAAGAGGAACGTTTGCGCAGCCCGTTTCATACAAATCTTAATTTTGGAATTAAGATAAAATTACACAATTAAACTGAAAAATTATTTTGGTAATCAAAAGGTATATCAAATATGGAAATCAGCTACTTTATTTATTTTTGCTTTAAATAATAAAATATATGCTATTAAAGATTTTAATGTTTCATGATTTTAGGGGCAACTTGGGCAATTATTTGAGAGTAAATGAAAAACGGTTCCATGCCAACTCAGAATGAAACCAACTCAGAAACACCTCATAAAGGTCATTAAAAGCTATGATAAAATAATTTTAAAATAGCTGGTAACCCTAACCTAACTTAAGAGTGAATAACCAGCACATGACAACTTCGATTCCGACACTAGCGCTAACACATCAGGGCTCGCGAGCCGGCGTTTTCAGAACTAAATTTCGTTCCGCGGCAATCCGAGTTTTGAGGGTTTTGTTCACGCGAGCTAGGGCTGCCCGCTACTATTACTACTTTATATTACTATTCTCGCTTCCAGAATTTTAATTAGTAGTAGTTATTTGTAATTTGTATATCGAAGTGCATAAATATAAATAGATTCAAGTGAAATGCGTAAACACAGTAGGTATTAAGTAGATACCTACATGAATAAACAATTTGTTATATTCTTTTTAATATTTTGGTTTTTTGTTTTTTAATTGTATTTTACGGCCATTAGAGTGGAAGATACTCTCAGTATCGCCCTGGTGTAAGACCACCATTAAGAATTGAAACGTTGCTTGAAATGGCTTTAGCCGTGTTTATTGGCCAGATCTGAATAGCCAGATACTTCCCCACCTTCTTCTTCCCTATATCCTTCCCCTCCCCACTACCTTCAGTCTTACAACATACCCCAAATTGGGGATGCAATAGTCCCACTGGCTCCAGACGAGAACAGTTGGGACTCTTGTGCGGTATTCATGAAAAAAAGAGTAGTATTCAGTTGGATTGTAAAAAATGTCGCATTTTAAAATATTTATTTGTGTGCATAATTAATAATAAGCACTTCAACAAACAGAATTAAAGCGCACAAACCCTTTCTTTCTTTGAGTGGCCTTTCAACGCATGCCGGGTACCCGCTGTATATAATGTTATATAGTGCAGGCGCTTGCATTATAATTCCCGTGACTTGTGATGGAACCATAACAGTTTAGTTGACCGCGAGGTTACAGTGCCCTTGAAACGCATGCCGGGTACCCGCTGTTTATAATTTATTTATTTATTTATGGACAAATAGTCCATTAACAATATAACAATAACACGAAAAACAAGCGTGCGTAAAGGCCCGACCCGCCGAGCAATCGATCACCGTTCGCATTGATTACCGTTCGCATGTCATTTTTCGTAACAATCACCACTTTTCGTAACCCATTCACCAGTTTACCCTCAAGTGTCGAGCGTGCGTAAAAAAGATTTACCCCAAAAAATATTTTGGAGCAGTTGGGACTCTTGTGCGGTATTCACACAAGAATAATTTAAAATAAAAAAAATATTCGAAATTATAAAAATTTTTGCATAAAAATATTCAATGAACATGAAAAATTGCATTCGGGCAACCCTGTAGATTTAACAAACGTGAATCAAGGAATTCGTGTTTATTTCAAATTTCGTTTTCAAATTTCATTTCCAAATATTATTATTCAAAGCGTCGCGAAGACGTGCTCTCCTGGCCGCGTTTGCGCCCGTAATGAAATCTGAAATTTGTGTTTACGGGCTGCGATAAAAATGGTGAAATGCGATGTTCAAAATTATTTAAAATTAAATACTTCCTGAAATTATTTTACGATCAAATTATTTATGATTTGTCAATAACGTCTTAGCAAAATAAGTATGTAAAAAAATCCGAAATATATTTGTTTGTAAGTGCACAAATAAATGCACAAACCGACCAATTTTCGTCAAGAAACACATGTCCGTATATATTTTTTAATAATTTTATTTAAACTAAAATTAAAATTCTGAAAAATAGGTTTACCAGCTAATGTATTGATTTATTTTACTGCATGATTATATGATTTGAAATGGGTGTTGTATAATAAATGTACTTTTTTGAAAATTGAACAAATCTGCGAACGACCTATGGTATAACCTTATTATTCTAAAAATAAACATTTTTTCTCAAAATCTAAAAGATACGTTTACTAGATAAAAGAACAATCTTTTGAAATCCTTTTATAGTTTTTTGTGGAAAAGAGTCAATACGCCTAACCACTGATTTAAAAATGACATATTTCTGGTTTCTCTGCTTACACACTCTTAACCTATTTATCCAATTTTTTAAATATTTTTTTATCATCACTCTTAATGACTTTTCTGGGGTGTTTCTAAGTTGGTTTCATTCTGAGTTGTCCGGCTACCACATTGGATATGTACGGGCGCTTGAAAGTATAACTTGCAAGAAGTGTTTTTTTAAAATCGCGCCATCTACGATTATAAATTATTTTAAGCTTTACCTTAAGCCTCGCTGAAGGTGTTCTTGTTATATGGTACAAATTCAGCTAAGTACCCTACATAATCCGCATAATCGACAGACAGTTTAAATAAAAAAAAACGTCTGCTTTAAAATCAGTAGTAACATATAATATCTGAATCACGTTATTAAATAATAAAAAAATTTAAAGCGGTTAAAACTGGACTCATTATCGATTGTTGTTTTGGTCAGTTTTTTAAATCTCATTTATAATAAAGCTTGACTTCCCATTTGCGACACTATTAATTACAAGAATAAATTTACTTTTACAAAAGTAGGTATTTGGAAATTAATCGTTTATTTAAGTATTATTAGTGCACAAAACAAAAAAAATATATTTTGATTGCCTTCGAGGAAGACAGCAAATACTTGCCATTAATTGTGATGACGAGCGAATGCGGTTTTAGTAGGTACTTGACCCAGGAATTTTCATTTGTCCAACGCCCAAGAGAAAGTGTGAACATCTTATGGTGTGCTTACCTGGAAGGAAAGGAAAATATTTGTTAAAAATGCAAAAATGATTTAATACCGGAACTTTTTACTGCTGTCTGTAAACACGAACAAACAAACATAGACACATACACACTCTAGACATGTACTCTCAACTGTTTGGCATTTGATGCATTGATAAACCGCGGGAATGCACGCGTTTCACCGCACGCCTCGACTTCTATATTTTAAAACTAGTCCCAGCGAGAGCTCGTACGGACGTCATCGACGTTCGTCCTCTTCCTTCTCACTCGTCTTGTTCAACGAAAAAGACAGAAGATATCAATTCTAAATGGGACATGTATAAGACTACAAACTTCAATCGCGATATCAGGTATTTTCATATAACTCAAATAATATTTTTTTATGTAACGAAATACAAAGAAATGCTTTGAATCATTCCAAGGGCTCATAATTTTACCTGTGTTATCGAGTGGAGGTAGGTTTTAGTGTTCTATTATGACATTATTTGCAAAAGAACTCAAATAAACAACAGCCCCACGACAACGAACAAAGCAATGTTTTCAATGATAATAACATTTATCTTGGTACATTATTTTTGCAAATTGTTATTTTATAAACAAGAATGTGTAATTATTTATCACGATATGTAGATAATAAATTTCATATCTTTTGAGTGCCTTCATAATAATAATGATTATAATAATAATAACAATATATCAGAAAACTGTTTCTGAAAAAATAAGAAAATATACAGATTTAGGAAATGAGATTAAAAGAATTTGGCATTCTCAGACTATAAAAATATTACCATTTGTTATTTCGGCTACAGGCATTATACCTAGCTCTCTCATTCAAAATTTAGGGGTATTAGATTTGTCAAAAAATTTGTACATAAAAATGCAAAAGTCGGTTATTTTAAATACATGTAGGATTACGAAAGATTTTTTAAATATTTATATTGAGGGATCAGTAGGATTTATCGGACCAGTTAGGATTTCATCAGAGCCGAACCCTCTAATATGAAAATATCTGGAGTCGGTAAAATATTTTCCCATTATGTTTCTGGTGGATTGACGTATTGTTCTTGTATTGTTTTGTATTTATCATACTTATATAGTGCACACACATTGCGTGAATTTACTAGATAATCATTTATGGAAAAGTGTGTGGAAGGGTTTAGTCTTTCATTTGGGAAAAATTTAACCCGGACATAAAATCTGATATTTGTATAGCGCTGTTTTGTGAAAAATCACCCCAGGGGCGCTGTACAAATTTATAATATATTTCTACAATCTTACTTCTAACTAGTTAGAAGTTCTAACTATAGATTGCCGTGCCTGATAAGTGGTTCGCTACGTTTGGTGACTTAGCAGGGGAACCCGGTTTCACCGGGTGACGTATGTCACGGATGCGCCCGTCCACCAGCTGCGTGGCGGGCAGGATTGCGAGAGGCCGGTTTGGGGTGCTTTGACGTAGCCAGATGTTCTCTCTCGTCCCATCGGCTTGCATCGCGGTGGGAGGAATGGACACACTGAACCTACGAAATCCCATGATAAATACGCTCGCGAAATATAGCGAAAATGATAATTTTAAACATAAAAAACCAAAGATTTTCCTCCGGAAGGAATAATAACCTGCATACAGCCGCAGTATAGTGTTAACTCGCATTCAATCCAACATTAATAATATAAAAGTAAAGGATCGATAGATAATCCAATACATAATTATGTTAGAGTCAGTAAACTTATGTCCAGGAACTCTGTAAAATAAATCAATAATTTTTTTTTTTTTAAAACACACTGAACCCAAAATTCCTACCCACCCCTCATGCCTTTTTCCTATTTTTCCTCCAGTGTGGGTTTAATGTATATTAATGTGGTGGCTACAAATTAAAAGCAACTGGCTATGCACGGTTACAAAACACAAATCTAAGGTAGTTACTAACAACCCGACGATTCGTAATGCCGTACCTAGGGTTCAATATAAATCAATATTCGGTCTACAACGGCGAGTTTAACAGTATTGACGATTTATTGTCAAGAACTTTATTTATGACACATTGTTACATTTGTTTTATCAACTTTTAACGTTTGTCGTTATTGTTTATCGTCGGCGCGAGTAATATCTGAAAAATAATAATACGCTTAGTTCATACGGTTGAAATCATTTAGATTTTGGATATATGTATATAAATTTATAATACACTCTGTAAGTCGGGAATTTCAACATAACAAATTGCTATCAAAAATAGGTCAGTTAAAAGATTGATTGAAAACACATGAAATTCTAAACAAATCATTTTATTTTGGCCAAGATTAATATCGGTCATATCTCATTCTATGCCTATTGTGCATTACACAATAATTGTTACTATCGATCACCGAATGTGACCTCATGGGTCTCGCGTCATAACATTATGGGCTGGGTTTGCAAAAAAACTGCCTTAGGGCCTATTACATTGAACGAGTGTACCAGTTTTAGTTATCCACTAGTTTGCCAGGGCTTTGTTCGTTTGATAATGAGAGTCCGAGCGTTATTACATCCAGCCGATTCTCAGGCCGTCAATTAATCACTGTCTAGTGTTGATTAAAAAAACAAAATGCGAAGCATCGGTTGCGTTCTGAAAATGTTTTACAAAGTGCTCGTGCCAGCACGTACCGAGGGCTCTGCACTCTGCCTAAATAGAAAATTGACGGAAGGAAAACAATGGCCCGTGTTCACATCGTGGCTGCCAGTAACAACAGTCAGATCCACGTAATGTTACAGGTGTTTTTCAAATACACCAGAACATTGAAAGGGACCACGAGATGGCCTCGGCACAACGGAAAGTTCATATCTAGCAGTCTATTACGCTGGAGGAAATAACACTGCTATCCGCTAAACGATTTCTTCTAAAATCAATCTCATATTGAAAAGAAAAGCAGGGACAAGAAGATCTAATAATAGAAATTAAATAAGCTACCAAATAACTACTGTTAATTCTAGCGCTGGGCTCCACTAGACTATATTTTCCATCAATGCAAAGAGAGTTTTTTGATCTGCGTAATGCAGCAAGGGCAATCCAAAAATAAATACCATTTAGCTCTTTATTCTAGAGTGTCTTATGAATAAAAGAGTATGTAGGTTGCACTTATTTGCGCAACGCTTGGATCACTCCGCGTTAACGATAAGTGCGTTTTTTTGTAAATAAGCATTCCCGGCAGTGCGTCTTAGTACGATTACTAAATAACTAAAAGAGGTGCCAAATCATGCATTTGTCTTTTTCGAAGTTAATTAAAATATATTTGATTTTTAAAAGAAACAATTTATCAAATTCTTGCGAAAATAATAAGACATAAAAGAGCTGCAAAACACCGCTCGGGTTGAATTTGAACGAGTCAATAGGCAAAGGTACAAAGCAATCTGAATGAATAAATAATTTCGGTCGTTTATCGCCGTAGTCTTTTGTCGTGGCAAGTAGAAACGAGCATTCACCATGGCACACACGACACAAAAATGACACATCCAAACAATACAGCCAAAGCAAATAAGCAACGTTGGACATGTTTCACGAGCGAGTGTTTACGAATCCCTAGCACGGTACAACGTATACATTTACAGCACCGTACCTTGACATCCATTACAGAATGGTCAATATCGAAGATTGGATATTGACAGAACAAACAAACATGACATTGCTCCTATCCAATTTATGAGTAACGAAATAGGTAGAGCTACCTATGCATTGCTATTCTCGCATATCTTTGATACATTCTGCAAAAGCCGAGCAGCTATCTGCCTTTTTTATGTGAATACCTCACAAGAGTCCCAGCTGCTCCCGTCTGGAGCCTGGGAGATTATGGCATCACCAATTGGGGTATGTTGAAGGCATTGGGAGGGGAAGGAGATGGGAAAAAGGAAGGTGGGGAAGCAACTGTCTATTTAGATCTGGTCACTAAACGCGGCTTAAGCCATTTCAAGCAACGTTTCAATTCTGAATGGTGATCTTACACCAGGGCGATACTGTTTGCATCTTCCACTCTGGATCGTGCCGCAAATATACTATATATTATTTTATATGAATCAATTGTGAAATAACACAAATTAATTAAATACAATTTATTTGCCCACGCTGGGATACGTTCCCGCGATCTTCAGATTGCGAGTCAAGAGCCTTACCTCTCGACCACGGAGGCCGTCAAAGTCTGGCTGCTAACTACAACAAAAAAATAAGAGAAAATTTACAAAAACATGGTAAAACGTCAAGAAACCGAACCTAGATAAAACCTTCGAGAATCGACAATAACTTCTTGAAGGAATGCGGATGAAATGTCAAAAAAATGAGTCGTTGGCATTTCGGGTCCAAGTATCTACATTGTATACATTATCTGTCGGGTATGACAATGCGTCAGTCCATACAAACATTTATATTAATAATCGTGACGCCATCTTTGGGTCAACCTGTCCACGAGAGAGGTTAATAACTTGACATTAGGCTCACACAATAGCCACAATGGTTTCCTATTCGTCATGCGTGCTTCTTCGTTCTTTGGAAGAGCGTTGAAATACGCATCATCGATAAAAAGTCTTGGCTTACTTTTATGACAAATTGGGACCAGAGTGTGACCATCTTTGGAAGGCATATCAACATATCACATCACTCATATTAGGCTTAAAATACGATAAAGTACAAATCCATAAAAAAGCTGAATTACTCAATTTAACGCACAGAGAATGTACGAGTATAATCACTGTTAAAATACCACTATTTGGTGGAAAGGCTTTAAATAAAACAATTATTATTACGCAAGCCAATACGTGTTTTCAGTTTAATTATTTGTAGTTACTGACGTGTTCTATAACACGCATTCACGCGATCCTCACATCAAAATCATAATTACAGTAGATACGCATTTGTGGGAAAATGTTGAAGGTTTGTTTATAAATCGTGTCCAAGTTCACAGCAAATTTCCACATTTTTCGTAACTATTTAAGTAAATATTTACCAAACAATGTTTCCATAGGAAATAATGAAAGAAGATAGAATTAGATTTGAATTTCAAAATCTAGGAAGTTTCTTATGAAAATGCTTTCATTGTTTTTTTTTGTATTTCTTGGGCATAAACTATGTTACAATTTCTAGACATTTTGTTTGAAGAGTTTTCATTCATATGTACAGCAAATCTAATTATTTCGAGCGTATATTTAAAATGTTCAATTTCGAATACCTACTTTCCCTTTCTCGCATTGCTTGTCTCTTACAGTTTGGGGACGAGGGATGTTATTGGTTAAGGAATGTGAACCCCGCCGCTATGGCGGCTGACCGATATTAGGACAATATCGGCAAATAATGCAATAAATATCATTAAACAATGGTTTGACAAAAACTTACTTTCTTTAAATGTTGAAAAAACTCATTTTCTACCTCTGAGCCTAACAGAACATATTTCAAATATAAATGTAAACATTAAAGTTCACGACAGAAACTGTCTACTTAAAATCACACCCTGTAACTCAAATTGTATACATATTAGTAGTAAAGAACAAATAAAATATCTTGGAATAATTATCGACAATAACATTAAATGGAAAAATCAAATAAACTCCACAATAGACAGAATGAGAAAACTAATATATATATTTTTCAGACTTAGAAATACTATCACATTAAAAATATTAAAAGAAATTTACTTTGCACTTGCGCACTCGGTATTACAATATGGAATCATAGCTTGGGGGGGTGCATATAAATCATCCCTTCTCCCACTCGAAACAATTCAAAAAATTCTTATAAAAATTATACTAAAAAAACCGTATTACTACCCAACAATAAACGTATTCCAAGAATTCCCTGTTCCCCCACTTACAAAAATTTACGAAAAAATAGCACTACTTCAGCTACACAAAGATATATTTAAAAAAAATATTACCCCACTGCTAAATATTAGCATAAGGAATACTTCTATTGGTGGACTAACTATACCACCCATACGAACCACAACAGCACAGAATCACTATGAATATAAAGGAATAAAATTATTTAATCAATTACCTGCCGATATGCGAATAGAAAAAAATTACGACAAATATAAAAAAAAAATTAAATCATATTTTGGTAGTCCCACCATATAATTTTAACTTTTATTAGATATGTTTTTGACTGTTTGTTATTCCAAAGGTTTTATGTACATCCTATATATATTTTGTTTAATTACCCTTATAATCTTAAAATATGTTATTAAGTCTAAATCTGTTAAGTTCTTAAGTTTGTTATAAGGTTTTGAAAAAAAAAAAAAAAGTTATTATCAAGTTGTCCTCTCCTAAACACAAGCACTAGCTTTATTAGGAGAGTATATAAAATAGGTAATATTAGAATGAAATAAACTTATTGTAAAAAATTTACTCAATTAAAAAAAAAATAAAATAAAAATAAAAAAAATGTAAGGCCTCAAGTTTTTTTTAAAGTTTGCCTTCCGGGTTTGCCCGCGCAGCTTCAGGTCTCCAGAGAGAGAAAAAATACTCGTAATTCTTTTGTTATAAGGTTAAACGAGCGTTGGGGTTATTTATTGTTAACCCATAAAGCTACTGTTATAGTTGTACTGTTTTACGATTATTGCACTGTGTCATACTTACAAATTGATTGTACCTACGCCAATAACGACTAATTGTGTTTATTTAATTTGTGTAAAACTATGGATTTTATTTAATTACCACCGCTACACATGTACATTTGTTAGTTATTTTTTTTATTTATTGTTTACCGGTTTTATTATTGACAGTGTATCCGTGTTATGTTGACTTCTTCTTCTGTACTTATATATTTTTAAAGTTGGTTTTAATATTGCTAGTGAATAACACGAATGTCCACGGAAACCGGTAGCAGATAAATAAAAATTAAGTAACAAATGTATCTACATATGAATTTATTTTTATATGAATACTTCACAAGAGTCCCAGCTTCTCCCGTTTGGAGCCAGCGAGTTTATTGGATCCCCAATTGGGGTATGTTGTGAGGCTGAAGGCAGTGGGGAAGGAAAGGAGATGGGGAAGAGGAAGGTAGGGAAGTACCTGTCTATTCAGATCTGGTCACCAAACACGGAGCCATTTCAAGCAATTTTTCAATTCTGAGTGATGGTATTACACCAGGGCGATAATAATAATGATAAGCCTTATTATTCTTGTCTTCTGTCAGGTATACTCAACATGTTCTTGTTTGTTTATAATAAATCCCGAAGCTTGGTTTGCCTCTTGGCATAGGCCTCCTCTGACATTTTCCATTGGGACCTGTCATGCGCTCTTCTCCATTGATTTCCAGCCGTGAGTTTTAGGTCGTCTTCCCATCTTATTTGTTGACGTCCTCTACTTCTCTTGCCATCTCTTGGATACCAGTCAGTGACATTTTTACACCATTTTTCTTGTGGATGGCGGATCATGTGATCTGTTCATCTCCACGTTCGTTAGTCTATTCAGGCAATTAAATCGGCAACTCTAGTTTTCTCCCTTATTGTGCTACAGGCAGTGGGGAAGGAAAGGAGATGGGGAAGAGGAAGGTAGGTAAGTGCCTGTATATTCAGATCTGGTCACCAAACATGGCTAAAGCAATTTCAAGCAACTTTTCAATTATGAGTGGCGGTCTTACACCAGGGCGATACTAAGAGTATATTTTACTCTGGAACGTGTCGCAAATATACTACATATTATTTTTAATTAATTGATCGAGAAATAACACAGAAACAACACATTAATAAAATAAAATTTATTTGCCCACGCCGGGATTTGATCCTGCGACCTTCGGATTGTGAGTCAATAGCCTTACCGCCAGACCACGCCGGCCGTCAGAAATAAAATTCTTCAAAACAAAATGCTTTCATTTACCTAATATTCGAATGTGCGAAGGTGCCGTATACTTTTTGCAATACTTTAAACTATTAATCAACGCTCTTAAAACATATTTATTAACCGTTATGAAATACAGAACTAACTAGAAAACACAATTACAAAACAAATTCATATATAAAATTAAAATATGTATTGCCACACCACAACAGTATAGTCCCGTCACGTTTCGTATAAAAAATACAATTGCGTATTTAATTTAATATTCAAATAATCAATCATAGAATATTGCAACACACCTCACATGGATAGGTTAGGTAGCTATAGGTATGACACGTTCTCCAAAAGGTATGTGCCTTCCAAAGACTAGGGACAATAGAATTTGTTTACAAAGATACTATAACGATTATTATAGTAAATATGCCCTTGGCCGTATGAACGAGTTAAAGCTGCGGAGATGATTAGATATACAAAAACAATGAGCCAATTATGTGTACGTACTACGTAGTATGTACTGTTTCGCAATTAATGCGAAACACACGGCCCGAGCCTAATGTTAATGGTACGAACTTACTGTGCTGACAGCATTCAAAATCCTAATCATAACGAGTTCCAGTCAATCATAATTACGGAGATTTAACGCTTCTCAGAGTTACCTCACGGTGGGTACTTTCAGGAGGATTCGAGGGTAATCACAAAGTAAAAAAATAAAATAATATATGTGACGGAGCTAGTGGGACCATGGCATTGCAAAATACTCCACATTTGTTGAAGGATGGAAGGTAAACCTTAGATACCTACTAGATCTTTTGCTATTGAATATCACCAAAAATCCCTAGGAAGACGATGAAAATATAAACTATTAAGTGTAAAGATGATTATTTATTTATTCTTTCAGGTTCTCCATAAAACAGTAAATACACTATTATCCAGGGTGGCAGGAATGAGGGAAAGAATAAGCAGCTCTGGAAATATCCTCGTCATGGAAGCCCGCCTCAGTCCATCATCCAGCATTGATGCACACTGGAGAAAAATACTGGCTCCTAATGTGGTCACAGAATCCTAAAAGTATGAATATTATTATGATTTTCTTTTGTAACCTTTGTTTCATGTAGAATCATTTTTACCTGCTTTTCTTTTTAAAATATTTTGTGTATGTATTATAACCCTTATGGAATGTGTGGGATTGCACTATTCTCCCCACATACCGGAATAAACATTTATTATTATTATTTTTATTATATTATGGGGAATATTACGAAGATTAAAAAAAAGTGCTTGGGGGCAGTATTACTATGTTGTGACGTATGTCAAAAGATAGTTGCTGAGCTCTATGTAGGTGAGATTGAAGATGTCGATGGTCAATGCAGAATCGTTAAAAAGCAGTTGAGTCGCTCTGTTTAATGGCGCATTCTGAGAGGCAGAAATTCTCACCTTCGGAGCATAAAAAAAGTACATGGGATCTCCCACCAGTATACACGTTAGGGACATATAAGTTAATCTCTTAAAAAAAAACAAAATTATAGTTAAGTCGACGGGATAAGTAGGTAAATAAATAAAGAAAACTGGCGGCATTTTGTCCATACAAACATATTCCCCAATTCCTCTCTGAATTTTGACAATAGTGAAAATATTTTTTAACGTAATATAGATATCGACCACCAGCATGTCAGTACGTTTTCCTTTTTTATATAAGTTACTTCTTATAGGAGTTCAAAAATCGTTAAAATTGATTTAAAGCTGATACGAAAGCGATCAACAAACAAGACAAATTATTTTTTAAAAAGGCAAAACATAAAGACATAGAATATATACTCGTATATATTCTAATACAGTTGGTAAAAAAAATATCTAGAAAATGGGAAATACAAAACTTCATTATTTTATATAGATATTATCAGTCTGCGTCAATGACAGCAATAGTTTGGTAAAATACCCATTATTCAAATTTCTCGGCGACAGTGTTTCCCCTTAAGTGACAAGACGCGCGAAACACGACACGCAACGTATATCGTGAACATCGTCGAACGTGTATTTTAATACTATAATGACTAATTACGTCCCAACCTACCACCGACAGACTCCCGGTTTCCTGGTCGGCCAGTCGGGCAACGAGCAGAAGCAGCTAGGAGCAGTGTGCCGATAGTTCAGTGTCATTCGGTCAGTCAGTTTACCGATATAAATGTAAAATTGCACGAATTTTTCCCCGCCAGATGATGGGAAAACTAACGGAGACTTAAATTACTATTTGTGATGATGCCCGCGGGTTGTGAATGACGGTTTATAAGCGAACTCATCATTATCTACAGGGACGATAAACAACATATCAATATTGATACTAGTACGAATTTCCCGTTCAAAATTGCGTAATCTGACGGTGTACAAGTGGTAAGTACATTCAGGTGTAATAAATTACGGAATATTATTTATAAAAAAACTGTACCAAATTGGGTCATATTAACCTTGGGCTCTTGGCAGAGGTAACCTTATAAATAAGCTTCTACTTATCTGCAGATTTTAACTTGTTTTTATTTTAATTAATAAATCGGGCATGCTTAAATTTTAAGCCATCGTGATAACAATAGAGATTGCAAATGAACTATCAATAAATCATCTATCTTCAAGTATTAAGTATGATTCAGTGTGCAAATTTCAGACGTGATTTTTTTGCACTAGTTCCAAACAGGAGGCCCTGAAAGAAATATTTCCCTCAGGGCCTATGTCATCTTTGGGGATGCCGTGTGGAGGGTCTTTTTAGGAAACAAAGTTCTGGAAAGGAAAAAAGCATGAGGGGTGGGTAGGAGTCTGAGTCTGTGATGGACGTATTAATCCATCCCTCTCATTGTGGTGCAAGGCAATGTTCCGAGAGTCCTGCTGGAGAGGTCAAAAGGTCTCCCTCAACCAGTCTCTCCACGTAGTAGGTGGGTAGGTAAAATTGCTGCCGGATTGGACCCGGACAAACCTCACGCCAAAGAACCAGACACCTAAGTCACCAAACCACTTGGGGTGACCTGCGGCAGAGGTGTTGGTTAGCCAATAAATAGTTTCGGAGGCGGCAGTACCCATACGCGTCTCCCAAATTGTAATAAATTAAGTTTTTTACTCCAATATTTAACTAAGCCAATTTGAATATCGGAAAACGAGCGATAGCTTATTACATTTTAATATTATGTGTAATGATGCAATATACACCAATTTGAAGACGTATTGCAAAGTATATTGATAAATGAATTTGGGACTATTCGGACATTTCTGACACAGAAGATAATGAAGTACTGAATTGCCAGTCTGAACCATTTGTGAAATCGATTATAAATGGAGGATTGGAGATACACATATCATGACGGTGTAATTGATACTCGGATGCAAGAAGCGAAATACTGTAGTCAATCCTATTTGGCTAATCCGGTATAATTCGATTGACAGATTGTACCTATACACTGTTGAGTGCAATTGAAGGCAAGACCGCGAGGTACGAGTTTGCAAGATACCTGCAACACAACACTCGTATGAGCCCGCCGAGCCGGGATTAGGGTAGAGTTTCTTGCACCCTTTAACCTTGTTAGTGCCAAATGAGGGTGTGTGCGTGAAGCCAACAGCTGTATGATTACAGACAATTCGTGTGGCTTCTTTTGTATCATTTAGGACCGAGTAGACAAGCACTCCATATGGATAAGTAAAAATTAAGATTATGATATCAAACAAATGTAACAATAACAATATAATTCATATGTTATTCTGGTTTTACTACCCGGCTCCACCCAAGTTACAACACCATTTATTTTATGGTAAAAATATGTCGTGGAACGGAGAATATGGCATCACGTCTTATTTCACAACGATACTATTGTACCACCCTAGCCAGGAGCACTCCTGTCCCGGTGCGGTACACCAGGGGGGCATTTTTTTTAGATCTCGGAAAACGTGCACTGAGGATATGACGGAGATCAGAGTTTAATCGACTGGTATACATGGCAACCTAATAAGCTAATATTGGAATTTAGGACGGGTAGGAAAAAAGGAATTGATTGAGCAAAATTTTCTGGCCATTTTCTTGCCTCTTCTGGTCTATTCTTGCCAATTCTTGGATATTCCTGGACTATACATTTTAGTTCCGTTTGCCTATTATTGCTCCGTCTTGGTTCTTCTTAGTCCGTCTGGCTTATCCTTGCTTGTTTTGGGGTAGAAAATTATAATGTATCTTGAATGTCCTCTCCAGATACATTCGCTATTTATTCGTACTGGGACCAGTATTCTCCAGATGTTTATTAAAAGACTTAGGTTCTTGAGATCACGGTTACTATTTATTGACGTTTCGTAATTTACAAATATAGTTTAGGAGGACTGACGTCCTTACTAACTGGAAAGTAGGTTTTGTCTGACGGGCTCTTGCATTATGACTGTGTACACCTGCCTTTGGTTACTTTCGGCACATCTCGTAAACGAGATCCATTGACCCGAATTGCCCATAGACAACTAAAGGAATATGGGAACTAATCATAGACTACTTATGGATACAAAACAATAATTTTAGTAAAAAAAACATATTTTTTTTCTACGAATACCTCACACAAGAGTCCCAGCTGCTCCCGTCTGGAGCCAGTGAGTCTATTGCATCCCCAATCGGGGTATGTTGTGAGGCTGAAGGTAGTGGGGAAGGGAAAGAGATGGGGAAGAGGAAGGTAGGGAAGTACCTGGCTATTCAGATCTGGTCACCAAACACGGTTAAAGCCATTTCAAGCAACATATCAAATCTGAATAGTGGTCTTACACCAGGGCGATACTAAGAGTATCTTCCGTTCTGGAACGTGCCGCAAATATATATTATTTTAAATGAATTAATCGTGAAATAACACAAATTAATCAAATAAACTTTATTTGCCCACGCCGGAATTCGATCCCGCGACCTCCGGATTGCGAGTCAAAAGTCTTACCGCTAAGCCATGCCGGCAGTTGGAATGAATATTCCAAAGCTACTTTTCTAAAAAGGAAGAGAAAATAGTTTTAACGTCATTATACAAAAACGTACTATTCAATATTTATTATTCTGCCGAAGTACCTAATTACCACGAGTAATCAAACACTAAAACGAAATTTTCGCGAGCAAACGATAATAACATATGAGTAGGTACCTACCCAGATATGTATAATGAGTTCTCATCACGAATAACAGAAGACGTCAACCTGTGTATTGTTTCAAAGCTTCTTACTTCACACCAGATCATGACGGCAGACTTAATTCAGAAACATCTCGCTGTTAATTTTAAATCAAGTATTCAGCTGGTACTACTGTCTCGTGTCGCGTCATTGTATAATGATCAGCGAAAGTGTGAGATTTCCAAAACGGAACAAGAAAAGCTGTCACCGCTAAGAGCGAATTGTGTGATAACTGTCACTGACATCCACCCACTCACTTACTGACGGCTCCTACAGACTAGACAGTCGGTTGACGAGACTTTTGCCTTCAAACTATTTCAATGTACATTTGTAAACATTTTAAGACTTCTATAATTTCTATGAGCAATCTCTCAAGTGTTGAACGCGGAACCAATAAAAGAATTATTTCTTACAGATGTTTGGCATTTTTAACCAGAATCATAAGCCTTGTCTAATGGAAAAATTGAGTGTACAAATTCGTGACGCTATGGCATAAAAATTAAGAATATGATTATGTATCAATTCTACTTTAGTAGGTAAAATGAAGAAAATAAAAACATTGGTAAGTATTTAAAAAAACTCACATCATCATATATTCTACCCAGTGATTTAATTTTGTTCGAACAAACCTTCTGAACGGATATACGAGTATATAACGAATTCTGACAGACTTGTATACAATATTTAGTCACCACATTCAAAGGAGAAAATTAAGCTAGTCTTACACGAGCGATTTTTTTTAAATAAAAGCCTCATCCTTTCATTTAAAGGCTGCGTATAATATTTTAATAATGTACATGCATACCATATCCGCGAACTTAACGATATTTTTATTTTTTTTATTATTTATTAACCAAGATATTACAATACAATATTTACAAAATACAATGTACATTTTATTTTTTGGTATATCTATACCACCTCACTAGGCTGAGCCCGTTCCGACGTGGCAGGAATTTAAACTAATTTTGATATCTTAATCTTGGATGAAAAATAAGATAAAAAATAAAAATATTTTAATTTAGATAGATAAAATAAAAAGATAAAATAAATAAAAAAATAATAAAAGAGAAACATTAAAAAAAAATGAAAGAAACAAATTAGAGACATAAAAATAATTGAGAGGAAACACGAATATTTTAAATGGAAAATAATAGTCGGTATAAGAGACAGTATTAAAAGCGATTTTTCTTCTTTTAAACTAAAGTAACATACAAATAAAATATGGAAAAATAATTGTGTTTAACAGGTTTTGACGGAAGTGTTGATATCTCAATTCGTTAAAACTATGATCCATATTTCACGTATTAGCACCGCCACGGATAATGTTTTTCCTATCATTCTAAATATCGAATGAAATCTCGCCTCACCTGCTGCAATATGAAGCAGTAGGGCGTTTAGGTTATTTCAGACGCGTTTTTACATCGGTTATAATGGCAGGCAATAGTAGAAAAACGCAAACCCGAGTTGTTATAAACGATCTCTATCGAAATGAAGACGAGTTCTCGAGAACCTGAATACGCGCGGTCAGCCAGATATCTGCTGAACCTGAATGTCATCATGGCTTCACGGCCTGGCTGGCTGCTAGCTGGCTGCTTGTTAGCTGCTTGTAGGCTGGCTGGCAGCAGGATCCGCTAGAAACTTAATTTGATGGATTCTAGCAATTATCTATGTGATCAATGCGGACACCTCGCCGGGGGAAACGTGGACATATCTCATCCGTTGTACTTTCTATATTGTACCTACTCGTATGTGTGGACTCGAAGAGTAATAACGTGTTGAGGGTATTCGAGCTCTCATATCAACGGAGTCACGTATGCACTGCTATGAGCTGTGAGAAATCATAATGAAGAAAATAAATGTTCGTGTTACATAGGACAACATAACGACTACTCGACAAACCATTCGAGTTTTTTCTGTTGAAAGGTTTTGCGAACCCCTAGCGCCTACCGCACTGCATGCGTTTTTATAGCACGTTCGTTATAAAGCTCAAACCGTACTAGTTTTTTTGTACAGCGTGAAAAAGAATTGAAAAAGTTGTAGAATGCATATTATTAACGTTGTTTACGACGTATTTTAAGGCCTCTTAATGAACCTGTCAAATCAGCAAGGCGGTTCATATTACGCGGGTATATAATTTGCAATCGATACGGTCGGAGGAATGGTAATTTGCGAGGAAACTTTAATACATTTTATATAATTTTATTTAAAAACCAACATCTTACATACAAAGCGTATTATCTAACTTTTAACATGAATAGTTTGCACACTAAAATAATATTGATTTAGGATTTCAGATAACTTTACTTATAAAAACGAAACGGTAAGGAGACCGTATACAATTAATATTGAAAAAAACGAAATCAACATAAAAAAAAAAAATAAACAATTTTTTTTTTCTGCTACAATAAGGCCCGGCATTCCGAATTTCTTCCGATTAATAAAATATTTTCCTTGAACATTTTATTTTTTAGTTCTTAAAAAGTTATATGTTATTTTTGAAGACGTTTATCTCTGTATTGCTGAGCCAAAATGGAAATTATATGAAATTCCCTCGATACAAAAAAATCACAATGCTCCGAAAATTATTTAAACCACACATTTTGTTCTATTATTTAACATGTTATAGGTATGAAAAAAGCATCTTCAAATGGTACTTTAGACATTTACGGGGAGATTTTTGCTCTATTTTAAACGAGTAGAGTTTTATTAAATATTTTCACAATTTTTGCTTATAATCGTTTTTTAATATTAGCGCGCTTCCCTCTAACATTAATGTTAACATATCTCCATTTTAAACCATCTTATTCTTTCTTTTGAAGGCTTGCTACGGACCCTCAAGTAAACATTTAAAACAAAAAGTGAAGCAATAAAACCTAAACCAAGAATAGAATGCCTAGACAGGTTGACGTCGCGATACGCCGCCAGTGTGCGTTCACCATAATATATGAATAAACATAGGCAAACAAGGTATCTAGTACGATTGTGGCTACAGATGTTACCTACCTAATGTACACGTATTTAATATTTAATTGCTTCGAAAGAAAAAAAACCGGTTGTTTATTGTAAATTTTTACAATATTATTTAACTGAGGATTTACTTGTGACCGCGCGATCGTATCAATAAAAATACCGAATTAAGCCGGGCTTCGATTGTGAATAAATTGTAGAAAGAATTTCAAGGCAAACCCCATAGTCAAAATCATAAATGACGGCAGTAAACACATCATCGGGTATACAAAAAATAAATACTGCATGAAGAAACACGCTCATGCGTGCATGTACGTACCCAAAACAAGCAAGATTAACAACAGACGCCGCAAAAACTGATAAAGGATCGATGTAGTCATTATAATTGAATTGCAAATGGGGTTTGTTTCAAGTATTCACGGGAATGGCGAGCTTTATATGCGGCAATACTACATGATATCCTTGTCATCAATTTTAATATATATTATATAGAATTGAAATTTATTATATTGTGCTTTCAAAAAACAAATTCAATTGTATCGGTTATTAATTGGTAAATACAGAAGGAAAAAAGCGTTCTCGGGGCTTACTCAGCGCTGTGATAATTGATTCGAGTATTGGCTGATAAATCGATGGCTATAGCCCGTTAAAAATACGTGATAGTATCCAATATCAATTCCTTCTGTGCATGGCGAACAGTTAAACGTAAATCAACATTGGCACACATCAACAAATACGTACAATGAGATGATGGTCACGGGCAGCCTTCAGCGGTTGAAGACACGCTCCGAATATATAATCACGCGTCCGCGTCGTCGTACATTCCCATAAACCATCGCATATGTGCCACAATTTAAAACAATTATTATTGATTCCATATAACACCGAAGACCATACTAAAGTTGATAATAAACCTATTCTGATAAAAAGTATATGTAGTTTTCCATCGTTCCATCCTTCGCCTGTAATCTTCTTAATATATAAAAAATGAATGTTGCTCCGTCATGGGGATGTCCCGCAGACACAAGGAGGTGACGGAGGGTAGGGTACGAGGGAGGGGCAGAGGGAGGACGAGGAGATTGCAAAGGAGAAATAGTAGCGGTAAGCGGAAGGGGAATGCGGGTGGGAGGTGGGGAACGTGGGAGGGGGGAGGGTAACGCGGGAGGGGAGAGGGAAACGCGGGAGGAGGGAGAGGATTGTGGGAGGGGAATTCGCGGGACGGGGGAAAGCTGGGAAGGTAGAAGGGGAACGCGGTAGGGGAAGAGTAAGCGGGAGGGGAACGGGGGCGGGAACGGGGATGCATGAGAAAAGACAGCCAGGGGAGGGGTTGGGGCAGAGAATGAGGCAGAGGTAGGGTTGCAAAGGAGACATAGTAGCGGTAGGGGATAGCGGGGTGTAAGTTTGGGAAATCCATGATGCTCACGTGTACGTGGCCTGCTCGTGCGTTCAAAAATCTTCTGATTTATTCGTGTATGTACCGGATGGAAAAACCAAAAATATTGTGTACCTATTCAAAAGAACTTCAATAAATAGAACTAAAACATAAACAGTTATTTCTTTTGAGTAGCATTGCAACGCATGCCGGGTACTTGCTAGTTTCCAATATTTGATAAGAATCATACACGTTGTGAACTAAATCAAGATCGATCGGCTATCTAACAAATCAGTGAAACTATATTCTTGATGGCACTTTGCCATATACAGACTAAACCTTATTCACTGAAATAAAAACCTAGTCCAGAAAGAAAGTTAGCACTTCTCATTTTATTATTATAGTGGAGGAAAAACCTGAATCAAAAAATACTGCCAATGAAAGACAAGAAAGAGTAACAACTCTCGCCTTTTAACAAAAGAGCTTTATTGTCATTATTTAATACGAATATTTGCAAAAGGCTGCAGAAATACTGAGACGGTAAACGAATCCAATTAAATAACACTGATGTGAACGTGACTTGAAGTTTACTCGGTTAAAAAATCAGACATTTTCGAAATATAGATTCACGCTATACACAACACCCGTGAGATATGGTTTCACGCTGAACTTGCAAACTGTAAAGGTTATTTATACGGGAGCTGCGAAATTTCTGTAGTTAATAAAATTGATATTTTCATGTTGTCGTGTCTGTGCGAGGAGGACTGTGTTGTGTTCTGCGTACGTGTCCATTAAAACGTCATTCCCAGGTGCTTTAAAAGTTGATACGAGTTTAGTTGCACAAAAGCTTTCACGATTGTTGTACAATGGAGCCGGACAAGACGGAAGCGTACGTTGGTTGGCCATTTGGAAGTCTGGATGCTTTGCTCATTGCTCGCCCGACCATAAATGATTTCGGTTCGGGCATTTGTTGAAAAGAACCCCACTTTATTGTGCCGGCTTAATTAGCGCACGCTGGCCGGTCTGCACAGGTGGAGATGGGTATAAGGGATGGCAACACAGATGGCACATTTCCACGTTTAATCGATAAGAACTGATTTTAACTAAAAGTTGATAGAATATTAAATTTGTGAACTTTATACCAAAACACATATAAATATTATTGATATAATAAGTGAATCAATTTGCATCTTGCCATATTTTATTTGGTTTTCGACCATCAAGGCTTGGCTATCAATTCAAAGGACGGATAAAGGCGAATTATTTTTTTATCATTGTCAAGTGAGCGCATTTACAAACAATTTGAAATATTACATTCGAGTCGGAATTAAAAAGAAACGCACTGCTGGAAGGGATAATATCATTTCGCAAAAACTTTGGTAGAAAAGAGGTTCAAAAGGTTTAGCTTCTTCTCAATATATTTACCTACGTACAAACTCTTCAAAATCAAATTGTGTTAAATTATTAGTTATTGTGTTTAATTCAAGAAATTCACTGAATAGTATTTTCTGCAAGCATTTTGAAAATGATGTTAAAGAATTCGGCGGGTGGGGAAGAAAATTCTTTGTCTAAATTGTGAAAAAAAACTTGTTTTACCAAGATGTTATGAATGTGGAGAGTGGTACTAAAAGAGATGGGCACTGGTCACTGGTCAGTGGTCAGCCCTATACGATGTGAAGTTCGGAGCGGGGCGTGATGGCGCGCGCATTGTGCCATGGGGCCGTCTTATTGTCTTGGTCCGTGGTCGCTTATTTGATAATGGTGGCGAGCTTACCATAAACGTTTTCATCATGTCAATTTACAGATGGACACACAATTAAAACATCATCGCCGCCGTCCGATTTACGACGAAGATACGTGACCGGCGCGACACTGCGCAAACAAACGGTGTGAGCTGATATGAGGTACGTATATCTGAAAACGCATTTCAAAAAATAAGTCTACAAGGCAGCGGAAGTTCAGATAGGATATTTCTGAAGATTAGACTATAGTATTACGGAATAGCAACCAATGGAGGAACGGATGTCGTTTAAATTTTTTTTTATAATATATAAAAAAATACCTACGTTAAAATTTGGCTCAATTATACGGCTAGTCTTACAAAAAGATATTTCTACTTTTGATACTGACAGTTCGTGGTGGAATTCCATTATATATATTATTAAAAGATACTTTATTGTCCACTTAGTAACAAACAGTGCATATAACCTAACATATACTAAATAGATGCAATTTTGCATTCCTGTGTTGAAATCGTGCAGAAAATTAAGCGCCCTGAGAATGATTCTTACAAAAGAGAACTCTTTCATGTTTCAGAAATCTCAAAATAATGGGAAATTTAGTTATAATTCTAACCACTGTGGATAGACTTACAAATAACAGAAGTTATTTAACAAAGAAAGTTTTTTTTTTCACAAATATTGACTAGTTAAAAAAATTTCTTCTTCTTCAAAAAAAGGTTTTTGTTATTTTTATTTAACTTTCTAAATAATCTTTATCATTTTTTTTGTTGTTGTCAAATGTTATTTCTTTATGTGAGAAAAATGATAGATTTACTTTGATCAATTGTTAAAAGATATTATAATGCCTCTAAAAATAAATTGGGCTAAAGAATCGCTTCACTAGGGGAAACTTTGGCCCAAACTAAAAAATAAATAAAAATTTTACCACATTATTACCACGCATTTCCAAAATCAATTAAAAACAGTATTTCAATCAAAATAAAATAATCAAGGCGCTAACGTGAGCAAGTTGGATTTTATTAAATGTTATTTGCAACCGGATGATAATTTCGGCCAAAGTCAACCCACATTACCGTAGCCAAAGTTATCATTACTCATCAAGTTATCAAGTGTTTTGATTGT
Source organism: Limnephilus lunatus (assembly GCA_917563855.2). NCBI lineage: Eukaryota > Metazoa > Arthropoda > Insecta > Trichoptera > Limnephilidae > Limnephilus > Limnephilus lunatus. Next base: position 65,888,997 of record OU830598.1, on the reverse strand, counting down.
GTTATGTTCGAAAATCATTACGAGAAAGCAACAAGGCTTAAGCCGTCTTATCGATTACAGTTTAGCTTCAATTGAACGCTATTTACCAATGGATCGATAACCTCTATTTTATCGCGCGTATTCAATTAATAACTCATATTGACAGAACCGGGAGACGCCCATTTCTGATACGGCGGGCATGTGTTCAGCTTCATTATGCAGTAGAAGAATATTCATTAAAGCACTAAACAAATAATCACTTGGCCACTGTTTCATCATTCCCCGAGGCCATGTGCTCCGCGGCTCTGCCATTCCGACGTATTCCAGTACGGAGTCGGGCGGTGATTGGATGCTGCACTCTGCATTCTTGCGGGTGCGGGCCTCCCAAACAACTCACTGATCTGGTTCATCACCAAGCCGAGGAATTGGAAAACACCACATGTGGTTTATATAACAAAACAATTTGTATTAGCGACGCAATCGGTTCGCTCTGCTTCTGTGGATGCTCCGGATTAAGAGATAAATCCTAAACAGATTGCATTAACGATTGCAAGGTTGGATTACATTGTACCAGATGGGAGCGCGACTAATCTATGAAACGTGGCGTCCTTCACTCGATAGAGGATTTTTAATGCGAATCTGTAGAGCCGCATCAGCTAAAAAATAATAAATATCTCCATATTTTAACTCTATTTCAAACAAAGAAGTGCTGCCGTTTAATGCCTAAGTATAATACAAATATTCTGGATAATATATCAAAGGTGATGAAAAGCATAAATAATATTTTTAAACGTATTATGACGAGTGGAGAAGGGAGCCGAATTACAGGAAAGGAACGAAATAAGCGAAAGCGAAAATTTGCGCCATTTGTGGTTGCTTCGTTCCTTTCATATAATTCGTGGTTCGGGTCGCAGGTTTGTCTCGAGTGCGTATAAGTAGTCTTAGAGAAGAATTGGATTAAATAAATATAGCAGGCAATAAAATTGATTGATTCCAATCTCATCGGGTGGTCTCCCGTATGTAATTTATGGATGTGTAAGTAACTTAGCAGAAGCAATAATAGATATAAATCGAGGTTCAAGAGTACAAATATGAACATAAATATGCACTTCTGATGTACGGTTATCAGAAGAAGACTTAGAATTGCTAATAAAAGCGCTGCTCTTGGCTCAACACTTTCCAGTAGTTTGTATTCCGAGCGCAACAACGCGGATTAGATGTAATGAATGAAGATCTATAATCTATAGTCTGCAGTCTGCAGCCAAGTGCATGACTAATGGCAAGATCTCCGAGGGGAGGCGACTACTGTCGATTTTGACGCCACCGAACACTGCAGCTCTCAGTGCACCGCTCAGTCCCTGCAGCATTTTCACCAATGTGCATAGGCATTTGATACGATCAAATCTTATTGTTCACGTGGTACACTCATCGACCGGTATCTCTGAAAAATAACAGTGACTTCAACAGATCTAAGCTTTTCGCTAATGCATCTCTCTATTGTTTGAAGCAAAATATTCAAGATTTTTGTGATGGGCCAGCAATGTTCCAGATCCCGTTAAAACGCCCAAATGCCTGTTATTAGACAGCGAAATAATTGAAGAACAGCGCTTTTGATGTGTCATTAAATATTGTATTACGACGTGATTACCACTAGAACAAATAGCGAAATACACATTTTTACGGTACTCTAGACCGAAAACGAATTTAAATAAGCAGTCCAACAAAAGGTGAAGGAAGATACCGGAAAGGGACCGTTACTAAACGTGCCTGTTCGCTGCGGACTGATTGAAACTAGGAGACATCAAATTCGCTTCTTTTTCTTTTAAAGCAAAAGACGATTACATAGCTGCAGAGTATACCGGCGATTCTGTATGAATATTAACTTTGTTTACATCACTTTTATTTGTACACAATCAACATGTTTCGTAAACAATGTTTACTTCATCAGGATCAAACGTATACGAAGAAGTTTTATTCGAAAAATTATGAATAATAACTGGTTCAAAAGTTTTGCTAGAATGTTTTTACCAATGTAAACTAACTTAGCAAAGGAAGGGATTAAGTAATTATGTGAACAGGCGTAGTATATTGTAAAGGCACACATACTCTATACGTGTGATGGACAGATTCAACGACACCTGTTCCATGATGCTATTGAATTGTTCAGTGGTTAGCGGAACGCACTTACCGGATACGTGTAACCTACCTAACGACTAATGAGTCACGTCCACAGGACCGTGACATAAGGGTTACAATTTTTGAGATTAAAGCAAATAAACGAGAATTTAAGAATTCATTACAAATATATGTATTAGCAAAACTACCACAGTACAATTTTGATTATAAATAATTATAAAAGACTTTTGACTGTAATCGTTACACCTACATTTGTTTACCTAATACGCATATTAGAAAATTCGCGTCATTCTAGCCCTCTGAACAACAAAACAAATTCATAGAAACATTCGGAAGACCTTGAAGGGATTATATAATATGGGGCCAGAGCAAGCTTTTCTTTATTGAAATGGTCGAATGTTAGGATTATAATATGAGATACGCTCAATAGAAAGAACGAAGTGGCGCGAGCATTACTCAAAAAGGTCAGTCGTATAACTGTCCGTGTTCTTGTTATCAAAGGTGAGCCACATAAAGGTAAGACGACATATTTACGAGAAGTATTTCGGTTTCGGTTCAAGCTGCCTCGCGTACAAGAAAGGCTGCCCAATTTATTTATCCTCAGATCAGGATCATAAAATACACATTTACGAGGCTAATTTCATGAATTTATCACACAAGCCTTTTTAGAAAGTTTAAAATTGTAACTGATACTAAAAGGAAAAGTTAATATAACTTTCCAGAGCTTTATACATGAATCATTGGCGATCTAGATATTCTGTTTTTGAAGTCGAAAATTTGGCTACAAAGTTGGCGATTGTGTTGTAGAATGTAGTCGAAAAAGTTCCGTGGTCACACGACCATGGCGAATTAAAAAAATGCGGTTCACTGTAAATGTTTGATAATTTACGGTTCGCAAACAAAAGCAGTGTTTTGTTAGAAGACTAAAACCCGTTGTTTCGGCTATTCGGGTGGCAAGGTAAATTAATGACGAGTACGATGCGGTTCGCGTATTTCAAAAGAATTGTGAAACGGTTATGGTTCCAGCGACCGACTTACAAAATAGGGATCGTCCAGATAAACTTGAAATCCGAATCGACGGTAAATACAAAAAACGAGTGTGCTCAAGACCACACAACTGAAGTAAAACTTCTGCTCCATTATATGATAGGAAGAGAGAAAGAAAATGTGCACGCGCACTGCTCTCTCTTGCTCCTACGGTAGTATGCGAAGCGTTCGCCTCGCTTTTCGTAACGCGTGACGGCATTCGCCAGCTTACCAAGTCAAGCGTGCGAAAAGAAGTTTTACTTCAAAAAATTAAGGAACTCGTTGAAAATATAGAGCCCAAAGTATAACATATAATTATTTAACTACTTCATTGATACAATAACACACATTTTATGGTGTCCCGTTGCGTAAAACAAAATTATTACGATTCCTTAATCAGTGTGACTAATGGTACAACTTATGTATGTCAAATTTGTCATTCTTCTAAAAAAGTTTTGTCATTCTTCTAAAAATTTGTCATTCTTCACTAAAGAGAAAGAGTGTCGATGAATAATGTGCTATGTATAAACATCCCGACCGAGTTTGTGGTACTACATGATTTCATTGTTTACCTATACACACGCATAGGTACATTATTTTTTGAATACAGGTATTCTTCTACTCACGTATATGTAGCTCATCTTTTTAGATATGGTGCTCGTCGTGAAATTCCAGTATTCAATTTCAATTTCAGTGCCGGCAACCCGGGCGTTTATTTATAATTAGTTATGTACATCAGTTTTTTTTTCCTTACCCTCCTCACTAGACAGAGTCTGTTCTGAGGCTGGTAACTAACAATTTTTAATTACATAAAAACAAGTAAGTGGTAAAAATAAAATAAAAAAAGAAATATATATATTATAGTAAAAATAATAATAATAAAATAAGAGGATATCAGAATTTAAAAACAGAGTAGAATAAAAGAAAATATATAATATTAGATATTAAGAATATTACTTATCTCTCTTCTTTCTTTGACATTCAACCAGTTTAAAAATCTTTTGAAAACCCAATTCAAATTATTAGATGCGACGTAGGTCTTTGTTTGGGCTACAAACTTATTGAATATATATGGTGCCAAGTAAGATTCATGTTTTTTTGCAAAATTTGATTTGATATGTGGTACTTGTAATTGATTGTGTGTGTTTGCTCTTGTGTTTTGCGAGTGAGTTATGAAGTGTGGTGATATTTTTATGCAGTTTTTGTAGATGATCTTCTTTATGTATAGTTTATTTATGTCTAATAGGTTATTGTTGATCATTAGCTGTTCTGTCGGATGTTGATAAGGCTTTCTAAACATAATTCTGATTATTGTTTTATGAATATAAATGAACAGCTAACAAATTGAATTCACAAATTTGCATATCTCGCGAAGCTCCATTCATAAAAGCGTACATTACGCGATATGCACGTTGTATGGCGTGTTTGCTGACACGGGCAGAATGCGAATGGTTGCAATGAGTGAAGGGTCAGGAGAAGACACAAAGAGTTTCGGTTCGTACCTGTGGTGTGTTGACGCCCCCTTGTAGGATTGTTAGTAGTGTTGCGGTGAGAGGCCGGTAATTAGGTATGTATGGCGAGCGGTCTGCTGTCTCTCCCTCTGGGCTCCCGATACAGCGGGGCCAGTGCCAGTTATCACCGCTGCAGGTCTGGTGCTGCACTCTGCACTCCGCACTCCGCAACCGATCCACCCCACCGCCAGAACCCAGGGACCACTATTGCTTTGCAATTTATCACTTACGGCGACACTGTTGGTCAAGACTCAATTCGAACGTTAATTAAGAGCCAAACAAACACCTGTAGCTCCACCAAATGTACAGACACAAAAGGTTAAATTGTTGATCTCAGTCGAAACTCCGGTAATTTCAACTCTGTAAACAAACCGCGAAACACTTATAAACACTGAACGATCACAACAAAATTAGCGGATTTATGGATGTAATAAACAATTTATGTGTGCGCGTAAATCAAAATGTTTACAGATATCTTTTCGCACACTTTTGATACGAAACGTTAGCTGTTTGTTTTACATAGAACATATATAACCAGTGGCCGAATAACACTCGACTACTCATCAAACAGATCGCAGCTTTGATCAACGGTAGCCAAATACATCAACTTCAATAGGCAGTACGAGCAGGTACGTCACTAATGCTCAATCTGTAGCGCGGGGTAATGAAAACACCAAATTACCACTTCAACAGATAAATCAACATCAAAAGAAATGAGAACTTACAACAGATATATTTATAGAATATCTGAGATAAGAGAAAAGGAAAATATACGTGATCATGCCTCATCGAGAAAATCAATCAACGATCACCTCATCTGATAATAAAATAAATTTGAATCGATTTTTCACAGTTCTTAAACAAAAAATGAATATAATATATTTTAATATCATACGAGACGTCGTATTTACATTAACATAAAAAAAACATTTTGAATACCGCAAAAGTGAACAATTTTTACGACATTTTTTAATTAAATAATATAAATGGCAAATGGAACGTAACCAATATACGATTACACAAACCGAGCTAATAAAAAAAACTAAACCCAATTTAAAGACAATTCAAACTCGTCCGCCAAAGTACGTGAGTGACGGCTACGCAAAAAAAAACCGGAGATGTCACGACCATGCTGTAATTGCCCACCTTGTAAAACACAGATTGTCCGTAAACACAACAAGAAACGTCACACTAGGAACAAGAATCGATTTTTTTAAAGTTCATTTGAATACACTTCGATTTGTCGCTGCGGAAAATCGTCAAAAAATAATATCGGCGATAAATCTCGTGCATGGGTGATTGGCAATTGTCACCGAGAGCCTCGCTACGAGTGCTGCTATCGCCGTTTGCGCCAAGCTAGATTATCTGACGGCGGCCGAAGACCGACTGAGCGAGGGCGGCGACGCGGCGCTGCGGCCGGCCGGGTGGCTTGACACCGGCGAGCGGCGCGGCGCGGGCGTCCCTCAAGCGGACTCACGAGCCGTACCAGCTTTTCAACTTAGCCCGCGTCGTGGTCGAATTTCGGCGCGAAGAAAATCGGGAAAATTTCGTTACGCTACGTAGCACTCATTATACAATTTGACCCAGTTTCAGGTATCGGAAAACTATTAGTTGTCGATTGGCGCGATGTTTCTGGAAAATGGCACACGGCGGAGCCATCGGGTTGAGGTAAATCGGCTTTAACAAATTATCATTATGTTACTGGTGATTTGTGTGCCTGCGTTCCGGCTTTTTGCTTAATGCCACACTTACGACGATTACTATCAGTTAACTAGGTTAACATTTAAAACAAAGATCGGCGACAGCTCAAATATTGTCCACAATTTCCAAAGTTATAAAATATTTAACACTAAATAATATGAAAGCGCGAGTAAAGTTTCGATTTACATTATTTAATCGATTGACAAAAATGAATACCTGCAGAAAAATATGATCGATTGATACATTAAAGTATTTCGTAATGGGAAGATTAAACTAAGCAAGTAGGTAACTAGATAACTAACTAACTAACTAACCATCACGCCGTTTCCCCGCAGGGGTAGGCAGAGAGGACGGACCGCCACACAACTCGATCTTGGCACACACTCTTTGCCTCGTTCACATTCATACATCGTCTCATACATGCTCTTCTATTATTCCGACTCTTCACATGGCCCGACTCAAGTATCTGATTCACTTGGTCGTGCCATGTCTTCCTCGGGCGTCCCCGACTTCTTCTACCATTCACATTTGCATCATATATTCTCCTTAACTAAAACTAACTAGATACTTCAGGTAACTAGATATTTCAGGCAAAATGGCGTGCATACTATGGGTGCAAAACCTTGCTAAGGGATTTAAAAAAAATAAAAATAATATACAATAAATTTATTTAAAAACAGTATTTGTTAATGCGGGCCTCCTGTGAACTTTACCCATGCTCGGACCTCCATTTACAATGTTTTAATACGCAAAAAAAAACAAATCAACTATAATAGTAAAGGTAATGAAAAATTAGGCAAAGTATAAGGTAGGTATTCTGCGTGGGAAGTGTTGAGTTTATGGTGAAGTTTTCTTATTTTTTCGAAGTGTTTTCCGTTTCTCTTATTTCGAATTGTTTTTATTGCCTGGTAGATATTTACACTGAACGAACTTGGGGGTTATAGACTCAGGCGATCAGGCGGTAGAAGCAGTAGAACATTTGCTCCCTTTGCGGCGTGCTACAAGCTAGAAGGTGTTTGATAATGAGACCATCAGCTCTCACCTCTCACCAGAATGAGGATAGCCAAACAAGACATGGTAGCCCCTGTGCACGAGTAGGTACCTTAAAATACAATCTATAACTGAGGCAAACTTACGGCAACGGGTAAAAATAACCGCGTCCAACCCCTCCCCAGAATGAAACTCCAGTTTGATCGAGATTTACAGCTTCGTTAGTATATTTACTTAACTTTGCAGGGGGCCAAAAGAGGAATTAAAGTAAGAAAATATATTTTTTAAATCCATAGATTTTAATCCAAAATATTTATATTGGCGACGTTACTTCAATTTAAGTTCAGCATGTCGATCTGTATTACCACCGACTGTAAGTCAACATATTGAAAATTGTAAATCGTTAAAATTCAATATTTTAAATGGTAGAACGAGATAAACAAGATTTGATTAAATAACCATAGATTTTAATAAACGCTTTACCTTACACTTAGGGGACAATGATGAAACAACGGGACCTAAGGCTATATAGGCAAGAAGAATAGAAAGTTTTATTTAATAATAAAAATATTTGGATGTCTCTTGTACCTAGCGTCATTTGTGTAAAAAATCTGAATCACCCCAAGGGGGCTATGTAATGTGATTTGTATTATTTATTTTTAACTTAAAGAGTAAAACCTCAAATTGTAATATTTTAATTAATGAAGACAATATTAGCGAAACTCAATTGAAAACTCTTAATCAATGAACCTCCGAACCTGAATCTGAACCTCTGAAAATCTGGAATGTGAACCCGATATAACCGAATTGTTTTCTGATTATTCTGTTTTAAAAAGAAGAAGGAGATATATATATAAATACGAATGTTAGAGGGAGCGCGCGAATATTACAAATAACGATAATCTTTAAGCGAGAATTATGAAAATGTTCATTAAAACACGACTCGCTTAAAATTAGAGCAAAAATCTTGTGGGAATGTCTAAAATAGCACTTAAAGAAACACTGTGAATTTTTTCATACATACCTATAACATGTAAAATAACTGAAAAAAGTGTTTATAATAATTTTCGGAGCATACTTTGCGATTTTTTTCTCTCGAGGGAATTTCATATAATTGCCGTTTCGGCGTTGTGAACGTAGATATATTATTTATCTTTAAAAAAAAAACATATATTTTTTAAGAGCTTTAAATCTTATAAAGTGTAAAAATGTAAGGAAACTTTGTAAAACATCGGTAGACATCCGGGAAGCCGGGCCTTAAAATGGTTTTAATTTTTTGAAATTTAATTAAAATTTAATTGTAATGTTATTTTCAAACTGAAAACTGACAGTTTGAAAAAGACCTTACAAGTCGAAACAGCTGTAACTAATATACATACCAAAATACTTATAGAACTCGATAATAATATTATCAAATTTAATTTTAATTAAATTTCAAAAAATTAAAATCAAGTTCTACGAATTAAACACAAAAACAATTAGGGGAGAGTAGGGTATATCGTACCACTTTGCTCTTAACTCTCAATACAGTATGATGGAATTGGATTAGAGAAGTGGAATTAGGTTCAAATGAAAGCCTGTTTTATTGGGTACCATGTATATTTAAATAATTTTTTTCATGCATCTGTAAAGTTTTCAAATTAACGGTTTTATAAAAAATGATTTTCGGTACAATTTGGCCAACCGGTATGGTAAATCGTACCACCGGTACATAAATCGTACCTAGAACATTATGTCAATTTACATTAAAGAAAATATGGTGATTTTTAGGGCATGCATGCGTCGCAAATGTTTGGGTTATTGGTGCAAGCTTCATGCACCCATTTATGGCATCGAACACACTGGATCCAGTCTCCTTTGGGTCCGGCCTTGTCAAAATAATTTCCAAAACATAGATGGCACACGTTTTCTTCATCATCATCATCAATATCCGTGTCCGAATCATCCAAAACGACAATAGTATCAGCATCTTCACTATCGCTACTACTGCAATTTCTAGGCTTCTTTCGTCGACTACACTTCTTACCCTTATTAAGTTTTTTGTCAGTTTTTTTAATAATCTTTTTTATCCTTTTCTTAATTTTTAATTTGGGAATTTTGACAGTTGAGCGTCTACCAGCAGCAACTTCTAAATCATTGGTGGCGTTTCATAAAACTGTAAAACCACGATTTACCTGCCATTTTTTTGGTTTTGCTGAAAGTATGAGGAATACAATTCTTCTCAGCAACTTGGTAAGCTAATCGATGCTAGTATCACTTATGGTTAAACCAAACAAATGAGCCTCAAGTTTTAACAAATGCTCTACAAGTATACTTTCGAGCTGATTTTGAAAAATCGTTGGTCTTCCCTTTTGTAAAACCAAGCTATTTGCAAATACATTCCTATTTTGCATATGTCTTTTTAATGTAGGTTTAGAAACTTTGAACACTCGTGAAACCTCGTTTGGTCCCATTACGTTGTTCTTGATGGTCGAAATCGCTGCTTTCAAATCTGCGTTAGACCACTGATAATACTTTCTTTTCGACGTCATCTAAAATAAAAAAAATAAAAAAATAGAAAACAAGAAAACAACGTATGGTAAATCGTACCGGTACAATTTAGCGAACTCTGAGTTTCTGTAAAATAACGACTGCAGAACATGTAACAATACACTTGACAAATGTGATTTTTTAATAGCAAATTATAGAATATAAACATGTTAGCTGAAGATAATTTGAGAAAAAACAAACTTACCTTTGAACACGATATCACCTTAGGTAGGACCCAAAAAAATTAGATCAAGATTGTAAAAAAGCAAAAAAACTGTACTGCAAACAGACGCACGATCCAACACTAATTAAAAATCACGGGACAACTATGACACTTCAAAGGGTTCACGGAGTGTTGTCAGGCTTAATAAAAAGTGACCAGAAGCGGAAATAATCAGGTGGTACGATTTATCGACCGGTACGATATACCCTACTCTCCCCTAATGATTTGATTTAGTGTGTATGAGAGCTACTTGAGTTCTCTAGGACTTAATAATTAACATACTTTTCACAAAGCACTCTTTTTAAGGTGAATTGCCTTTTAAAAAAACATATTTTTACAATGAAAATGAATTAACTGAATAACAATGGACAAATGGGCTTTTAGTGCAGCAATATAACAAGAATATGTCCAACTATTAATTGTCCAACTAAAAGTATATATAATAAATAAACGTTCCAGTCGAAGGTTAGCGTATTCAGTCCGGGCATAATCAGAACGCGTGCAGACGGAATAGCGGCCAACGTGTTTTGGTCATGTTTACGAGGACGACTGCATTTTCAGATTTGACACTTGGATAACATGACTAATGGCTGCTCGGAGTAAAAAACATTGATAAAAAATCGTGCAATGCATAAAGGGCAAAATTTTAAAAAGATTTTTAAATATATTGCATAGGTTAACGTATCAACCTGCCTTCTCAGCACGAGGCTACACATCTTTTAAAATATTTTTTGTTACAATCACGCATTTCAGAAATAAAGGTGTTGCCAACATCTCAATTCGCAATTACCATCTCATTTTAAATTCAATGCCTAATTTTGCACTAAAATAAGGTCAAACGTGATGGGTTTTCTTATCTCATCAACACTTAAGTAGGTATTACTTTATTACAATGCCACAGTCTGTGCACTTATATACATAATATCATTACAATCGAATGCATTTTTGTAACAAATTTAAATGAATTCTTTAAATTTTGAATTAAAATGGTGCCACAAAATGATTTTGCTGTAGAGTTTGGAAAGAAAGTGTAGAAATTTATTAATTTGGAACTAAATTTTTTAATTACTATGGTAACACCGAAATACTCGTTTTGTCAATGACATTTCGTATGGCTCTTGGCTTTACTGACTTAAAAAGTGTAGAAAACGCTGAAAATCACTCGTTTAATGTTTGTTTTTTCATTGTTTGCCTGTGCATTGTTTGAATTGAATAGAAATGAACAAACCAATACGTAGTGGTGTAAGAGAAGTTATATATTGGGTTTTCAACGCTGCCTAGCCGATTATCGCGCGAAGAAACTCCTATGCCTAATTTGTAAGATGTTTACAAACGAACTACAGAAATGACTGGTACGTAGTATCGTTTTTTAATGAATTTCATTAGTATTACAAGATTTATGCCAATTTTCGAGCGATTATAACCATTACAATCTGATTTGAGGTTATGTTTAAAAAATAATAATAATATGCAACTTCTTTAAACTCATAGAAAAGTTACTTTTTTCTTAGTTTTCTCAGTCTTTCTTTCTAAATGAATATTATCTAGTGTGTTTTTTAAACTCCCTTCTACAGAATAATAATTTTAATGATATTTTCCACACACAGGTAAATCTGAATCAACGGTAAGATGAATCGTCAAGGAAGGGGAAAAGACAGATGGAAAATTTGAAACACCGGGAAAACGGAAAATAGCATAATAATAATAATATGTAATAGCATAAAAGTGCTGATGATTGGAAAAATTGTGGCAAACAAGTGATCAAAATTGAGGCAGAATATTATGCACTAGGAAGTACTATATATGTTGATATCGATGAACTGATAATACGTTTAGATGAAGATAAAGATACGGAAGAAGAAGAATCACATGAGCTCGAAGACAATAATGTCGGGTGTTGAATTAATAGACTCAAAAATGTAAGTACCTACGTTTTTATATCGAAATAAACGCCCACTTAAAACTTGTTTTGTTTTATTTTACTTCTATTAAATTCCAGTTTTTTGTGCAAAATTTTTGAAAGTACAAATATGATATTAAATATGCATGTTGGCCGAAGTGTTTTTTAAAACATACAATCATTGTCTTATGAGCCATCTTGGTGTTGCCATTTAAAACCTAAAAAACGATCGCAGCGCCATAATTTATTTTCTACACTTTCTTGCCAAACTGTATTTGATTATTAATTATCACGTACCTACCGTGTTTATATTTATTTCCATGCGAATTTTAAATTACGTATGCAATATTTTTATGGAAATATATCAAAAATTTTAATGTAAAGATTTAACCACTCAGAAACATAAGCAGATATACACGTTAATATGACAATAGCAGTCAAGTACAATAAGAGTTTTTTAATGTCATCGCGTATGTTTACACGGAAATTGTTATAACTCCGTTATTGTTCTAGTGACATCCCTAAAACAAAAAGTAGAAGCTCCATAATAAATCAAGCTACTCATCACTATTTAAGTTGTCCTTAGAAATACAAAAAAGACCTATTCTGTCAGATACGTGGTATACCGACAGATCGCCTCCCGCCGTTAGACATTGTTATTTTTTTTATTAAATATTCTTGTATGATATGATAAAAAAATGAGGTGACTAAATTGTTTATTTTACATTTATACGATAGAATAAGTATTGTTTTTTTTTTACATAGTCCGTGATTTAGTACCGTTTTCACATAAAAACATCACGTGAGTTATTTTTACTGTTTTATTTGTTTGCATTCTAAATTTTAATATTTACAAATGTTAATATTTATTTATAATATAACAATTTAAAAGCTTATTTCGCAACCTTTCAAAAAAAGTTTTTAGTATTCGGCTAGGTTCAGAAATGTTACATTTAGTTGTGAAGCGAAAATAACACAAAGTTTTCGTAAATCTGACATTTCGTTAAGACTTAAAAGTGCTTATTCGGGATAGATCGGAGTGGTTAATTTAATAACATTATGTATGTATGCATGTGTGTATATGCATATATTTTATCTTTTTATTTTGTCTTCTTATATTTTTATCTTTTTATACCCATGTGTACTTTGATACATATCTTTTTTAATAAATGTAATGATATTTACCCGCATTGGAACAGACTTTGTCTAGTGAGGTGAGTAAAAGAAATCTATGTTCGTAAATGAAAATAAAATAAACGCTCGGGGTGCCGGCACTGAAACTGAATTAAGTTGGTAGCCACCACAGAGAAACTCAGTTTCAGTTTTAGATTTAACGATTACGATTCAAAATTTATTTTAATTTTCATGACTACTGTGCAATTTTAAAATATGCTTTCATTAACTGCTCCTTCCTGTATTGTAAATCTTGACTGTAAGGGCCTATTCAGATAATATAAGCAATATTCGCTGCCGCTGTGGGTAGTGAATATCGCTAGCATTTATTCCTCCCTCTCAGTCATGTTGAGCTCCGGTATTCGTACAAGAGGGAATATGAGGGTGAATCTACTTCACATAGAGGTTCTAGATCCGAGGCTGGCGCGAATTTCGACATGATGTGTTCGCTTGTTTTACGAAACAGGTGCTGTCGCTATCCATTTCAATAATAAGGTGTTTTTTTCAGTGGTCAAGCACGATTACAGTGTATTTATTCACGGACGACACGAACGTGACTGATCAGACAGGCGAAAATCAACAACATAGCAGAAGCGAAATCCGTCTTGGTTTGAACAGTGAAAATAGCGCACACCTATTCGGTTTTCGCTACCCATGGCGGCTGCGAATATCGCTTATATTATCTGAATAGGCCCTTACAGTCAAGATTTACCTATATGTGAATAGGCCTTTAAGCAGAAAAAAATGGTCGGAAGCAGTTCAAAACCTATCGAATTATGTCGACTGTTGTCAAGAAATTAGGATATTGAGTTTGAAAAGTCATTCCATCATTAGTTACTGAGCTCTTGAAGATGGCACAATTGTGGCACCATTTTAATTCAAAATCAATAAAATACTTAGTTTTAACCACTTTTGTTGTTTAAAAAACCATTTTAAGTAAATTCTGATGAAGTAAGCATTGCCTAAGAAACATGTTGTTTTTTATTTTAAATAAACGAGGTTGAAACTTAGTATTTTATTAATTTTGAAAAAAAAAATAGTTTAATAAGAAAAAATAAGTTTCGCCTTTTTTTTCTGGCAAGCATTATCTATTTAAAGGTTTTCTCGGTACAAAAAAAAACGGAATACAAAATAAACATGCAAGAATCTACGTCACCGGTAAAGCCAGATAGAACAGCAATAAATTCAATTTATTTGAGGTAAAATAATGACAAAAAGCAAATAATAGACAAACAAAAATTTGCCATCGCTAAAAATTATATAACTCGTAAAACATGTAAATTTGGATAATTGCATTACCCATATAAACCAAATGAGTCGCACCAATTTAGATTCGGGTATTATAAAACAATAAACCCGTAGCTATTGCGTATATTCCTCCGGGGGCTACGGTACAGAAAATAATTATTGTTACAACCTGTTTGAGATTTTCTCTCCAGATTGCCTATGATTCTTTGTACAGATTTTATGGTTGAAAACACTTATAATTGTTTTATCACTCGGCGCGTTTCGTAACGAACGTGTGTAAGATAATATACGAACACTCGCGTAAATATAGGTATTATTATCCGCGAGTGCAGATTTTAGATAAAGGTAAAGTTGACGGGAGATAACAAAATATGATAAAAATACCAGTCATAAATTAAATGGATTCGTATTATACGGTTTAGAATATTCTACACTTTAATGGAAAACGATAGGGAAAAAATATCATTTAAACTCTTTTAAATTTCACAAGATTCTAAGAATTAAGAATAAGAATTAATTATAACAAAATGCAAATTAGGCAATAGCAAACACTTTGTGGGTATACATAATTAGAATTATAACAATAAAATAAGTTTGTTTGAAGATCGCCATTAGGAACTTGTGCCATTATACCATTAGGAACTTTTGTCTATGTAATTAATCAGTTTTATTTTGTAAAAACAATAATATTCTTTGAATTCATACTTCTAAAACGTAAAACACTTACGTTTCACGCTTAAGAAGTATGCTGTTATAAAAGATCTTCACGAATTCAAGATTACGAGCAGTGAGTTTCCCAAGAAGCCAGTTGAACCACTAAAATCTAAGATGATCGCATAACTTTATTCATTCTCATCATCCATCGGGTATATTATTTGCTTCCAGTAATTTCAATCATTCCACAGAGAGTGTAATTATTCCTTTGAAATATTCCGTGATTAATTCGTACAAGACTCGCATCTTCCCAGTTTGCCCAAGGTTCATCAGCGCCAACGAGACGTGGGAAACGGAAAATTCGAGATTAATGAATAATATTACTGCATCGGAGTGAGGAGTAGCGAGCTTTCGCAATCACCGCCGGAGCCAAGGAATTGATAGAGATAAGGTATGAAGCAGATTAAATAATATCCTAATATAATGCTAACAAACACAGAAGAAGTAAAATGTATCAATTTAAGGATTGAAAAGGTTTCTACGTAGACGAAAAGTTGATAATAATCTATTATGAGCTTTCTTGTGAAGTAAAAGAAAAACCAATAAGAAGGGAGGTTTTGCAGTCAAATAAGGTAAGCAGGATTTGAAGACACACAGAAAGGAGGCAAAATGGTAAGTGTTTTCAAAGGATATAAAGACATGACATATTTAAGAATTTTAGGTTGAATCAGGAATTAAAGGAAAACCAGTAAGTAGTTGCCGACGTATGCAGAAAGTGAAGGAACAACAGATACAATGTTGCAAGCTTTCACAAGAACCAGTGGAGCAACAGATATTCAGGAGTTACAAGCTAACACAAATACAACTGCGTAGGTAGGTAAAACAAGATAAGCAAATGAGGAGCAACATGCTTTTGCCACAACCACCAACTACTGGAGCAACACAACGACCCGCGATACGGTCTAATGTCGATGAAATGAATACCCAATAAAACACAATTCGCGGGAGAATGAGCCGTAATTCAAAAGTAAAAGGCCGTATGAAGGGCGCGCCTGTACGCCTGTAGGCCGGGGGCTCGATTCATTACGCTATCGCATAAATCGTCTACCGACTTTAATAATACCCTCCCATAGCAATGTCGGGCCATCTCGTTATGGTGACGCGATTTCCCGGCTCTACGCCATCGGGGCAAATGCGCTTCTTCATTCCAAAACCAATATAATCGCTCTGAAATACATAAATTGATCGCAATCAACTCGTTTTATCGTTAATTTGGGGTGAGTCGAGCTTTTGTGAATCCTTTTGTGCTGACCAAACGGGATGGCTGGGAAATATTGACCTAAAGTAGTTAGGCAGGCAATTGTACAAATATACTAGGGTAGGCTGAAAAGTAATGCACACAAGATTTTAAAACACGAATAAAAACAAATAGCAAGAACTGGCAAAAAGCATATTAAAGTAGATACAATTCTTAAGCTTCAAAATCATACATATATTTTTCAACATAGTCACCGTTAAGGCTAACCCATTTCTCCCAACGTGTAACAAGTTTTTTCATTACGTAACTGAAAAATTCTTCCAACATTTCTCGAATCCAGGAATTGATAGCTGCCTTCACCTCATCGTCCGAGGTGTAATAATTACCCTTGAGGTGTCTCTTGAGTAGAGCAAAAAAATAAATCGCAAAGCGGAAGATCGGGAGAGTGATAAGGATGTGGAATCGGTTCAAACTTCAGATTTTGCAGAATCTCTAATCGTTGCTGTTCGTTCTCGTCTGTGAAACGGCGTGGTACCCATCGTCCACCGATTTTACGGCATCCTAATTGTTGATTAATGAAGCCGACACGTTCCTTGGATATTCCAAAATGGTTTGTGATACGCTTTTCAGTGATTCGCCGGTCATTTTGAATCGAATCGTGTACGAGTTTGGATAGTTTATCATCTGTATCAATATCAATGACCGGAGGTCCGCCGCGTGTTTCATCAACAATTAATGCTTTTCCAGGCTCACAATTATGAAATTTTGTTACCCATCGATTTATAGTAGACCTATCAATAGCATCGTCACCATAAAAATCCTTTAGACGACGATGAATCTCAGTAGGAGTCACTTTTTCAGCAGTTAAAATTTCGATAACAGCACGCTGTTTACCTTGCGTTGACATAATACTAAAACATGTCTCCACATTTCCCCTTCTCAAAATACACTGGATTAATTCAACGATCTCAAACTTACGCGTACATATTGAGGAGGAATGCCACTTCCATATTCCACCTGTCGCGCTTCTGAAGATCATTTTTTTCGCGCTGTACAAGCATATGTGCATTACTTTTCAGCCTACCCTCGTACATTGACAGCAGGTATACGTCAAAATAAAATCGTTACTAAAACGCCAAAAGGTAGTTCTTATCCGATTTCTTCCATATTGCAAGATTTAATCTGCTAGTAAACTCGATAAATTGCGGTGTAGACACCTACGTAAATTCACAACCGAAATAGCATCAAGTGACACGTGAAACAAATGCCAGTCGCTCCTCAGCGGGTGGAATGCCGTGGACATATCAAGCCAAGTCGTATATTCTCAATGCGTGTAAGGATACTCAGTTCTGCCACACGAGCTACGTACTGAATACAGTGAACTCGTAAAGTATCATTGATAAAGCCTAAGTCGAGCATTGAGTACGGCATTACGGCGCGGCGTTAAGTAATGCGATCGGCGCTACCGGAATATATCGGAATTCAAATCAGCGAGTAAACTTACGGCGGACTAAACTTTCCTTCGTGGCGGAACTCTCTGAAGGGGGGTCTCGCCTGCGCCCATTGTGCCGATGGAGGAAGTATTGTCTGGAAATACGCGGAAACCTAAACTTAATTATTCGCCGGTTATCGGGATTAAGCTCAGATATACGATCAATAAAACAAATGGTGTTTCTGCCCACCTAATAGAGAGAAATGAGCCGGCGACGATAAACATATGCTTTACAATGTACAATGTGTTATTTATCTTTCTGCAACACAAGTATAACGCAAAAGCTTGTTCGAAGAAAAAAAGCTTAAGTGGAAAGAGTGGCGTGTGCAACAATCTCTTGCTTTTGCTCAAAATTCGTGTAACTGTCCAAAGTGCGCATCTGATCTGGGATCGCTTGCAGTTCTCGCAAGGCCCCTTCATTCATTGAGCATTGAGCTATATAACCGTCGTGGAACATGACAGCGTCGAGGCCGAGCCGATGTCGGCAGCCGGCATCTCTCGAGACATGCATGTGCATGGTGCATACTACACACTACTAGCCGCATAAAGCCGACCACCAATCGTGATTAGGCGAAGCGGGCCCGGGGAATATTGTGCATGAAAGTTGCGAGATTTTCATATTGCTTTTCAGTGTGAATTTAGTGCGGAGGGAACAAGCTTTCACGGGCATGCGTGAACCGTAAATAGTATATTTATGAGAAACGTACACCATTCATTGCACTCAGCACGATCTGGCGGAGGAAAGGCGATGGGGATTTAGATATTTGTTTGCTTTCATATTATTTACTACGCGAATAAAACACACCGACACTCGACACGTATCCCTTTCACATATTTAATAACAATAATTCAAAAATTAATTAACGAACAGCCACGACCAAATTTATTTATTTATTGAAAAAAATAAGAAATACATGAAAACATAAGCTGCACATCTCACTAGGGCCTATTAGGGCTAGGCACTATTCAACCCCAGGAATTAACAGCATTTAGTAACAATGTTATAAACGTACATATTTATTTTCTCATCCGCTCATCGCGATTTTCGCAATCCGTTGAATCCGTGAAGTGTGTATTGTATACTGGTAAGTGAGTTTTCCGAGCTTCGTTAAAACGAGATAGGAAAGCACAACGGACGTTAGCGAGAATAACTCTAACAGGAAAACGTGAGATGAAAACTATCGTCAGCTTAACGGGTAGGAAACAAGTAAGACAAAGCGAACCAGAGTCCGGGGGAAGTGTAGTTGTACAGTCGGAGCTGGATATGAAACGCTACCTGGGAAACTAACGTCAAACACATTCGCTTTGATCATAATATAATAATACCTACGTGAGGGAGGAGAGCGGAAATTACCAGTATGCTGGAAGCGCTATTTATAGGGTCAATACATACATCCCAACGTGCAGGAAGCGAGTGGAAAAGTTATTCTTGGACGAATAAACTGCATGGCACTATTCTTGGAAAAAATATTCATCAGTGAATTAGGGGTGTGATGTAATAAGTTGGTCACCCAATTACGAATTTTTTTCCGACAAAATCGCAATAATGGATGTTTTCTTTATGTATGTGTGCATTATAAATATGTGAGCATGAGGTGTGTAAATTCCCCAAGCTCTCTGGGCTTAATACCCAATATACGATTAGGAAATCCTAAAATGAAATTCTACCTGCGCGAACAAATATATCACAAAGGAACAGAGCAGTCTTACACTCCAAGAAAAATAACAAATTCACCAACCTTGATTATGCAATTCTCTGCAGCTCGGGAGGCCTCCAAATTTCTGATCAATAAGTGTAATCCTTTTGTCTTGAATCGCGCAAGTAATTAGTTGTCCATTACAACATGTTCAATTTCACAATTAATCTGTTGTCAACATTTTATACAACAGAAATCAGTTTCTTGTCAATGTTACAAAGAGGAATTTTCCATAATGAAAAAAATAACAATCTTCAAACAAACGCACAATGACAGTTTCTTTTATTTGCTCTATTTTTGAAAATCAATCCATTTCAGGTTCCTTGTTAATTTCAAAGAGCGAGTAACTACCGTTCCCTGTGATAAAAATATATTTAAATATTTTTTCGAACAAACAATAAAAAACAAATTATAATGCTTAACCATGCTCCCCGCCTTGGAAGTTCGCAGAACTTTCAAAGAAAAAAAAAAAAAAAAAAAAAAACTCATTGAATATGACAACAAATAAAGATCAAATCACTAAGTAGAAACATGTCTTGGCTAAGTCAGAAACAATTAGATTATAATAGAATATTAACATAAAATAAAATAAAATAAAGACAAAATTATTGCGTTGGGATGGGATATAATTTAACAACAGGACGTTTAAAGAGTCCATATCTAGTCTTTACCGTCGCAACGCGAATGATTTTATCAGTTCCAGGATGAACATCCGTGATTACGCCTAAAGGCCAATTTAACGGAGGCGAATCCTCCTGTCCCATAAGTACGACAGTTCCAACCTTAATAGGATGGTCAGTGGTAGCCCACTTCTGCCTGACTTGCAACGTATGCAGATATTCCAAACGCCACTTCTTCCAGAAGGATTGAACCATGCCGTCCAATAATTGCTTGCGCTGAGCAAAGTTTATTTTAGCGTCTGTCAAAACAGAAGCAGGTAAGTACTGTAAAGGAGTCGACATTAAAAAATGTGCAGGCGTAATAACTTCCGGATAGGGTTCGGAAGACGCGATTGTGAGTGGGCGCGAGTTCATTATACACTCTATTTGAACCAGAACGGTCTGTAGTTCTTCATAAGTGAGGAGCTGAGTTCCGATTACACGGTACAAATGAGTCTTCATACTTTTTACATTTGATTCCCATATACCCCCGAAATGGGGCGCGCGTGGTGGAATCATTTTCCACTCAACCCGGCGATTAGCGAGTTCACGCTTTAAAGCGGGCTCGAATTCCGACTCAACCAAAAACTTATAGAGATCATCTAATTGTGCCTTGGCACCAACAAAATTGGTACCATTATCTGAATACAAGCATGACACAGGGCCACGCCGAGAAATAAAACGGCTGAAAGCAGCCAGGAAAGCATTTGAAGTTAGGTCAGAGACCAACTCAATATGAATGGCCTTGGTTACAAGACATACAAAAAGACAGACATATGCCTTTTGTGAATGTTGTCCTCTCCGACGAGCAAGCGTGATACGGAGGGGACCTGCATAGTCTACACCGGTATGAACGAAAGCCTTTGCTTCTACAACACGATAGGAAGGTAAATCTGCCATCTTCGGTATAGGATGCGACGGATTTAAGCGGAAGCAGAAATTGCATTTCCGTACCTTTGCCTTAATAACAGTCCTGGCATCTAATATCCAATAGCGCTGCCGTAAGATGGACATAAGAAGTCCAGGGCCTGTATGACAGTTCATGACATGGAAATGATCGATGATAAGATTCACAACACAGTCATTTTTAGGTAGTAAAACCGGATGTTTAACCTCAAATGGTAAATCCGATTTAGAAAGCCGCCCACCAATACGTAACAAATTATCCTCATCGAGAAAAACTGATAAATTCCTAAGCTTTTTTGAAGGCAATTTGCCTTTCTGGAGTGCAGCAATATCTTCTATAAAATGAATACTCTGCACGGAACGAATCACAGCCTTTTCAGCAGTCATAAGATTATTGACCGTTCCAGAAGAGGGTGATACCTTTTTTGCGAATTGGAGGACAAAAACGACAATCCTTAAAAGTTTATTCCATGTGGATATACGCTGAGCCAGTTCACTCAGGACCGATTGTTCACGCTGAACTATTGCAGTGAGCACATTAGTTTTGTGCTCAGGCATTTCACCGATATTTGAGAAATGAAACGGTCTTAATGGCCATCCCGAGGGTGGGCTGCGAATCCACAATGGTCCATTCCACCATAATTCGTGTGAAATAAGCTGGGAAGGAAGCATGCCACGAGAAAGGCAGTCACTAGGGTTTTCACTACCGGCGACATGATAAAAGTTTTCAGGAGATAAATTCTCCTGACATTGAGCCACGCGATTACTAACAAACACCGACCATCGATGAGGCGACGAATGTATCCATGAAAGCGCAATGGTAGAATCTGAAAACGCATAAGTCCCTGCAATAGTAAGACGCGAACGATAACTATTTTGAACCGTCCGAATTAGTTTGGACATCAAGACCGCGGCACACAGCTCCAAACGAGCGAGTGTTGTTACTTTGGTGGGAGAGACCTTTGATTTTGCACACAACAATCTCACGGTTATATTCCCAGACAGATCAGTTGTGTGTAAATATATCACACAGCCATAACCATTCAGGCTCGCATCGCAGAAAGCAACGATGAGCACTGTACTGTCTTTTAGGACACCTACATGACGCGGGATTTTTATCGTAGAAATTAAAGGAAATTCCTGTGTGAGTGCCGAGAACCTTTGAATAACGCTCTCAGGGGGAGTATCATCCCAACCAATGTTGCACAGCCATAGCTCCTTAATAAGCAATTTAGCGTACAGAATGGAGGGGGCGACCAGGCCGAGGACATCAAATAAGCGGGCGACTATAGACAGTATATTCCGCTTTGTACACTTCTCCTGGACATAATAAGTCGTAAAGAAGAAGCTGTCATCAACTGGTTCCCACGAGAGGCCTAACACCTTAGAGGTATTGTTAGAACCAACAGTAAAGTCCACCGTACTGCGGTGAGAATCTGGAAGGTTTTCAAGTACAACTTGAGAATTACTAGTCCATTTGACCAAATCAAAGGCACCGGACTTGAATAACGAGATTAATTCTCGAGAAAGACGTACGGCGCTGGATTCATCTTCAATAGAATAGACCAGGTCGTCCATATACAACTTGGACTCTGCCACATTGGCAGCATCCGGTAAATGTGGTCTCATATCTTGGGCTAACTGACGAACAGTCCGCATTGATAAGTATGGACTTGCCGTTAGTCCGAAAGGGACCCGATTAAATTGAAAAGTCCGTATGAGATCGTTGTTGGAGAATCGAAATAAGATTCTCAAATATCTACGATGCTTGCTTGGAACTTCAATCTGTAAATACATTTGCTTTATGTCCGCAGTCATAGCAATGGGAAAAAGACGAAAGTTAAGTAAAAGCAAAAACAAATCAGCTTGTAGATTGGGACCAGTATGCAAGATGTCATTTAGTGAGAGCCCTGTATGTGTCTTAGCACTAGCGTCCAGCACAATCCGAGGCATAGGTTTATCAGAACGAATGACGGCGTGATGCGGGATATAATATCCATCATCTATAATATCAGACTCTGGGACTTCTGACAGGTAATTGTTTTCAATATATTCACTGATAACTTTATTATAATTCTCCTGTAAAGAAGGCGATTGTTTAAATTTCCGCTCCAAGGCCATAAATCGACGCTGAGCGGTAGTTCGAGAATTCCCCAATTGGTTCGGGTCTTTACAGAAAGGTAAAGCAACAGAATACCTCCCATCGTCAGCGCGAGAAATAGATGAAGTAAACAGATTCTCACATTCCGTCTCCTCTGGACTCAGAAATTGTATGTTAGGTATTTCTTCTAACAGCCAAAATTTTTGCACTAAATCATTTAGCGCGAGTGCGGAAAATGACATATTTGTATTGGTCACTTTATGAGGGTAGTCACCCATTAGAACGAAACCAAACGCGGTCGATAATGCGGGGGGTGCACTAGTCCCTGATTCAACCCTGTCCCCTAAATAGATATGTGGAAATAATTGTGCCCCTAAGACGACATCTATATTCCCAGGAATATTCCACGTTAAATCAGCGAGGGGTATGCCCTCTAAGTACCTCATATCACCATTTGCTATATAGTGATTAGGTAACTTATCGGTAATGCACTCGACAACGAGCGCATATATGTTATATTTATTATTTGGGTATACGCGAGACTCAATGTCCAAATAAACGTAACCAAAAATTGGTCGAGATGCTGAACCAATTCCTTTAACAAAAGAATTACTCAAAGGAATTATTGGCAAATTCAGCGCCTTGCAACAATCAACCGTGATCAAATGATTTTGTGAGCCATTATCAATTAGACACCGAACAACAATTTTATTTCCATTTTTAAGTTTTGCATACACTTGAGCTGTTGATAGTAAAATTGTAGTATTAGGTGCTACTTTAGCTGACAATGAACACGAAGAGTTAAATAGCGAGGACTCCTCTAGTATCGCATCACAATTATCCGTTCCACTGACGCTGGATGGTACCAAAGGGGGGGAAGACTGCTCCTCATTGGTAAGTACTTCTGACGTATGTACATGAGTATTGGTTTTCAAATTATTCCCACTACCAAAATGAAGTAAGGTATTGTGTGGTTTTTTGCACAAATCGCACATAAGCGACGATTTACAAGAGCTTACAGCATGTGATGCGCTAAAACAATTTATACACAAATGTTTTGATTTTATAAAATCAAAACGGGCTCGTGGAGAACTTAGCCCTTTGAACCGAGAGCAAGCAGTAATTGCATGATCAGTTTTTTTACAAAACATACAAGATTTCGGGGGCGGAGTTGGTACTCGAGGTACATTCTCATTACTCGCGACGAAAGATTTATAATTGTTCGAACGGGATGAAGTCGCTGCAGGCGGCTTATTCATGGCACTTGATGACCCCTTTAAACGCTCTAATATTTTCACTTGATCTTTCACAAATGAGATCAACTCATTGTATGCAGGGATTTCTTGAGTTCTAATTGCCATTTCAAAATTCTGTGACGTTTGGGAATCAATTTTCCTTAACGCACAGTGTAATAATATGAAGTCAGTTAAGTCTTCAATATCTAACTGTTTTAACGCCAAAACAGATGAAGAGTATCTTTCAACAAACGTATCAAGACTAGCAGATGTATTTGTACAACCCTTTATGTCCAGAATATTATTCAAATAAAATGTGCCTAGTGCACGCTTATCTTGATATTTAGATACCAACGAATCCCAAATAATCCTGTACGTCTCTCCAGTAGGTATAATACCCGCAGTAATCTGCAATGCGCTATGCGTTAATTTACCTACCAAATACTGCACACGTTGTGAGTCATTCAGCTGTGTATTATTATGGATGTTCGATTTGAATGACTCATAGAATTTCGCCCAGGTATCCATTTTACCGTTAAAAGAGGGAAGCTCTATAGGAGGAAGTTTGATGACCGGTTCGCGAGAATCGCGGACTTTATCCTGTGACATTATTGTTGTTGCATTTTTAATTTTGTCACGTACGCGTTTCACACTACCAAATAAATCCTCAAAAGCATCTAATTGTTGATAATCCGGTACAAATGTCGGGTTTGATATCAATTGGACATCATTGATATCATCAATGACTTTTTCAAAGTCGTTACGCAACTCTTCAATTCTCTCTGACTTAGACAAGAAGCTTTCATTTAGCCTTGATTCAAAGGACGATATGTTCTTCGCCAAATTAAACAAATCGTTTAACCTGGAAAAAAGCCTTTCCTTTTTAGCTGTCAAAATGACCAACCGTCTAACGGTTTGGTCACTCGACTCTTCCGTAGTCAAGGGCATTTTAAATAAAATTATTTAAAAAAATGTTCGTCACTTAATTTTCACAAAACTATAGGGTATTTCGTAAATTACCAAAGAATACGTAATCACAAACCTTTATTTGAGTAATTATGAAAAATGAGCAACCAATAAAAATTTTTAAGTTCTGCTTCAAATTTACCAAAAATATACGTAAATGACGCTTTATAAATAATTCTATAAGAGGTAGGTATTTCGATATTTACCAAAAAATTACGTAAACCGAATTTCCCCTCTTATAAAATTTATGCTGTATAATCAGTCTAATTATAACCAGCAAAACAATAATATATGTAGGTATTTCGATATTACCAAAATTACGTAAACCGAATCTCCAAATTATAATATTATTTTGCCTATCCGGTTATCAGAAGGATCATAATTATGCCAGCAAACAATAAAATAGGTATTTCAAGAATATTACCAAAAAATTACGTAAATCTGAAACCTTTCAAATTATATTAACTTTGCTGGAACTTAATCTGGCGAACGAAGGACCATAACTATGCATTATAAATATGTGAGCATGAGGTGTGTAAATTCCCCAAGCTCTCTGGGCTTAATACCCAATATACGATTAGGAAATCCTAAAATGAAATTCTACCTGCGCGAACAAATATATCACAAAGGAACAGAGCAGTCTTACACTCCAAGAAAAATAACAAATTCACCAACCTTGATTATGCAATTCTCTGCAGCTCGGGAGGCCTCCAAATTTCTGATCAATAAGTGTAATCCTTTTGTCTTGAATCGCGCAAGTAATTAGTTGTCCATTACAACATGTTCAATTTCACAATTAATCTGTTGTCAACATTTTATACAACAGAAATCAGTTTCTTGTCAATGTTACAAAGAGGAATTTTCCATAATGAAAAAAATAACAATCTTCAAACAAACGCACAATGACAGTTTCTTTTATTTGCTCTATTTTTGAAAATCAATCCATTTCAGGTTCCTTGTTAATTTCAAAGAGCGAGTAACTACCGTTCCCTGTGATAAAAATATATTTAAATATTTTTTCGAACAAACAATAAAAAACAAATTATAATGCTTAACCAATGTGTTTTCTTATTTACAATGAAAAACATCTGAAAATGCAAATAAGGCGTTTGTCACTCGTGTGATTCATTACATTGTATTAAATCCATACCTAAATACCAAAATGAATTTGTTTACACAATTGTATAGGTTACGAATCTTTATTTTTTTTTTCTTTATTCTTTGAATTGTTAATTATATAATTGAGGATGTTTCGATCACCATGCTAGACAGTAGGCACACGCCCGTGTTGTAGTGGTCAAATTAATTATTAATCGGAAAAAACATTAGTATGGCAGTGAGTACCTAGAATTAGGAAAAATTATAGCCAAGTTTAAATGTGTCAATTTGATTCAAGTGCAGCTTTTCGAACCCAGGACATTCGCCTTGCCGGGGTGTACCTCTAATATGTCGTCCCTATCCGATTACTG
Source organism: Limnephilus lunatus (assembly GCA_917563855.2). NCBI lineage: Eukaryota > Metazoa > Arthropoda > Insecta > Trichoptera > Limnephilidae > Limnephilus > Limnephilus lunatus. The sequence goes on along the minus strand of OU830598.1, from coordinate 65,862,144 downwards.
AGCTAATGTGTCCTTTTCCGATTTGGTCAAATTTAACTGTACCTATCATATATTATGTGACCGTATCTTTATCTGATTTTACTTTTTCAGATCTTCGATTCAGTTTCGCTAATATTATCTTCATTTAATTAAATATTAGGTACAATTAAGATTTAAAAAAAACATGTACTTTATAATACCTAAAAAAAATAATGTACCTTATAATACCTTAATATAATATAATTTATAAATACATTATGTACAAATTTTGCTATAGATACTAATAAAAAAAAAAATAAAAAAAATTGAGGTTTTACTCATTCCGTTAAAAAAAAAAAATGTAAAATATTTTCTTATTTCATATACCTTTTTTTTAGTTATGCAAATTGCTAAATGATTATTGTAATAGGATAAATACATCTGTAATACACAAACAAAATCGATTGCAGTTCACACGCGGTAGAAGTGAAACCTTCACCACACAATCTCAACTAATAGGAGCCTTGAAAATTTAGCTCATAATCAAAGCGGCCAATGTGGTAAGGTTTCATTCTATCTCATTCTCTCGCGGGTTAAATCCTACAGATGTATATGTTTGTCTCTTTTTAGTGTCGTTTCCGTTTCATCGAATTTCAAATCATCAACGTTGCTAAAGAAGTTTCACTTCAAAAAGAATATGACGTCTTGACTAAAAACCGAAAAGTGTATTTTGTAATACAATTTTTTACACCAAACCCCTCAACAAATGAGGAATATATTATATAGACAGACACAAGGAATGAAAAACCGTCGAATTACAAAAATATGCAGTAAATTAGTTAGATGGATTTTACTAAGCACGAGTTTCACTGCATCAACGTCATTGATTCCCAACCTGGGCAATATCGTTCACCAGTGGGCGATTTTAATAGCTTGTAGGGCTATCAAGATTTAAAAGTGTTTACGTTTGATTTGGTGGGCGATAGGCGGACTTTATACACTTACTTTATTATAAACGCTCAGATAATTCAGCGCCTTTTTATAAGATCTACGTTTGATGCAATTTAAATTTATCAGATTCATAAAATTCTAAAATATTTCGGGACCAATTTTTTTTATTTTTGAAGTGAAACTTCTTTAGCCCCGTCAGTAATTTGAAATTCGGATGAAACGGGAATGCGTCACTGAAATTTATTATTTGGGTCCTCGGTTTTCTCGGTAAATTCGCGCGTCGGCGCGGGCTTTCGAAGGCGCAGTGGGTAAGGCGCTCGACAAGTCTCCGCAGCCAGAGAGACAGACATCAAGCGAACGGAGGTTCGAATCCTACGAAATCGAAAAAAAAAAAAAAAATTATTTTTGTGAAATCAATATCCAATCTTCAAACCACTTTAAAATAAACAGGCAAAATAAAAGAAAGCGACTTTCTAGTTGCACTTCTACCGCGTGTGAATTACACACTCAGATTTATTTTTATTTTTTATTATTTATCTTCTTTGTGACATGACTTTCCGAACGAAAAAAATCAACAACATTTATTAATTGGCTCAAAAAGGTTGAGAACATATAATCTACGCCGTCGATTGCATATCCGAGCTTTCCACGTGCTGGGAGCTTCAGTAAGTAGGGAGCTAGTCAAAATCCGAACTGATTACTTATTTCAGTCAACCGAGTGATGTCCACGTGATTAATAGTCCCATTTTGTGATTTGCACCGCGTATGAATAACCGTGCTACTTATGTTATTTGGACAGGCGACATTTTATGTTTATTATCAATTTCCTAGAAAAGCCAAACTGTATTACGCAAATCGACGTTTTCACATATTCCGACAGACACACCGCATGGAAACAAATGTATTCTTTCAGCGAACATGTTCGGGCGGGACGCCATTTCACGCCAGCCAAAGGATGTTGGCACAAGATAAACAACGAGAAGTAAGCTGTCTGTACCTCAGTCGCGATAATTATTTTAATAATTTGATGCAACATTTTCTAGCGGCGATATATTACCAACGTCACATAGCAATAAGATTAACTGTAGCAAGCCGAGGATCAAAAAGTTTATACAAGTTTTACTGTATGTTCTACAATTTATCTATGTGAAGGAATACTCGTACGTGCGACGACGACGGATAGAAGAATGTTCAAATCTTCACTTTTACCTTGAAAAGAAACAAAAATTTCATGAAACAAAAACCACGAAATCAATTATTTTTTTAATAACGCCTCGTTCTCTCAATTGGTTCGCTTTTCGGAACAACTCATGTAGGTCTCATCGAAATCGTTGTACCTCCCTTACTATCATAGTGAGAAGTATGATACGAACGGTGTTGGAAAGAGAGACAATCCCAGCTTTATATTCAAATTTAAAAGTTAACCACAAAAGAAGTAAAATTTACACCTTTACGAGACCAAAGCTTCGGATGGCAATTTGAAATTTTGAGGATTTTTTATTAATTATTTTTACATGGAACGACAAAAAAGTGAGTTGACCATAACGTTTATATTACATTTGTCTAATAAAATATATGCATATTTTAGTCACAAAAAACGAATAGTGATCCATTTTAAAAACTTTTTTTTGTTTAAATGCAAAAATTTCATAAATTAAAAATTATATGTTTATTTCGAATTATAAAATTTGAAAGCGTATTTTATCCTTTCAAAACCAGTTTTCAATTTTTTGGATACTTTCAGAAATATTAAATTTATTTGGATTTTATTGCAAAACGGAAATATTTTGACGCTCTGAAAAATATGACCGAGGCCTGAGGGGTTAATTATATCGTAGAATGGCCTAGTTCGATGAAATATCCTGTTAGTTTGCAAGTTGCAATTATTCGCCATTGTAGACAGGAGCTCTCCGTTCGCTCTCGATTCCTCATACCGACTTAACATAGCAGAAATAGACGGCTACTGACGTCATCACAGTGGGAATAAAATTTATTTATTAATTCGGCTCTCGTAAAATCCACGTGCCAAGTCCGCAGAGAATAACAAAACACGATAGGCACCAGACACTAGGCACTGGGCACTAGGTACTAGGTACTACGGACATGACAATGACAGAAGAACTTCAACGATCTTGCTATCTTCACTAGAAGTAAAAAAATCACAATGAAATTTCACCCTAACCTACCCCATGATCGATATTTCCTTACATTTCTTAATGCAAATTAGAGAACTCGTAGTACTTTTGATGTACCTTATTTTATGTAACAAAAAGTAAGCAATAACATGAATGACACATTTAAAAATTTTAAACTTTTTTATTTATTTTTATCGCTACCGATTTTGGAAGATAGCCATTATAGGCTCAACCCGGTAAGGGAAAAAATAAAAATATTTAAAAAATGTTTTGAAATTGTATAAGTATATTGCCATGAATCAGTATCAAAAATACATATGTTTAGTTTATAAGATTGAATACCGATTCAGTGAGGTGATTGTTTGTTTCTAATCAAATATGTGATAAAACCATTATATTATTTTCTTATTTTATTAATGCTATAGCGTCTGATACAGATAAAATCATTTCAGAATGCTTTCATTTTAACTCCAAACGACAAAAAACTGTCAGTCTTTAGTATGGCTGCATCGTTATAAAAGTTATAACTTAGGTAATTTGGTGGGCCGCCGCCCCGGGAAACATTTATTGGATAAACAATACCTATGCCACCCCAAGTGGTTCGCTACGTTTGGTGACTTATACGCTGGATAGTAGACGTTTGGCTACTATCCGGGGTATTCACTATCTGCTAGTGAACTCGCTCAGTAATCATAGTAATCATATTACTGGCTAACTAGCAGATTTTACACTGAAAGAGTTTACTAGCAGATAGTGAATACGCCGGCTCGAAACTTGTAAGTTTTCGCTCGCCTGTAAAATTAACTTGTTTGACTTACGACACTTTTCAACGGGATGTGCTATATCTCGAAATAAGATAAAGTGAAGTTAGAACCCTTTCCAACTGAAGTGACGCAGTATTTGTGCTGCATTCTCCAGTTGTATAATCTAAGGGCTGCGGCTGCGGCAGGATTGAGTAATCAATTAAGAATAATCAGCGACCAGGGGAAATATAAAATACATAGATGAATAAAAGCGCAGAAAAAATGGCGGTTATTGGGATTCTGAGATGCGAGCCGTAACGGCGGCTGGCGAGGGGCCAAGGCGCGCTATCTCAAAGTAAACTAAAATATTCATAAAATGGGGAAAGTGATCTGTGAGTGTAATATTATTATTTTCCTTTCGATTAATGTCTGATATTATCTGACTGCACGTTTATATTGCGAAGATTTATGAGTACACTTGATTATGCGATAGACAAAATATGCCAAAGTTTTGCATTTATAATTTAAGTAGTCGTCACTACCTGGTTTCATCCCAGTTTCAACACTCTTTTTCCGTATTTTTTTTCTTTTTGAAAAATTTGGAGTAAAAAATAGGACGACAGTCAAAACGAAAAGAAAAAAACATTATGATAATCAAAATTTCATCGATGGGCATACAAATTGCAGGCAGAATAAAACGTCCTAATTTTTTGACGATTTGACAAAGGCTGAAATGAATGGTATAAAACGTGATAATCATTTCAGGCAAAATCTTTTATGTTTATTTATTGTCATCTTTGGGAATGGTGTGAGGAGATTATTTTTAAGGAAAGGAAGGAGTGAGCATGGATCGTTCCACAGGTTGATATGTTGGATGAAATTATTATGACTGATTATTATGATTACTACGTATCGACTGAATAGCACTTATTCCCAAACATGGGAACACCTCAGCACAGGTTCGCCTAGAGAGGTGTTCACAAAATACTACTAGGTACTTGACTATTTACATGCAGTTACGGATCATTAACATTTTCATTTTCTTATTACTAATTTTATTTATGTGGTTGTGTAAACCAATGTTATAATCTGTGATAAAGTTAATGTAATGTTTAAGAATAGAAATAAATAAATCTATTTTAAAACTAAACACAAAAAATGATAGGTAACACATTATTAATTACCGAAATTATCCGAGTATTGTTAATTCGAAACGTAGTAAAGTATAATGTATAGTAAAATTTAAAAAAAAATCTTTTAAAAATTAATAGCATATTATATCTATTAGTTAAAATCAAAACACGGTCACCCTTAATGTTTACTTCAATATAATGTATTAGTTTCCTTCAGCGTGGGTACCCATTATTTGTAAGAAACGTTGATGTAAAAATATAGTTCTTTCAAAACCTGTATTATTTTGTATCTTTTTTATTACTTAACTAATAATTTCCCGGCATGCGTTGCTATGACACTTAATAAAGAAATTTGTTTCTCCCTGCGTGTCCTTTCCCATTCGTCCCGTTCACCTTCCGCCTCACGCGTTCCCACTCCACCTTCCCTCTCCCCATTCCCCCTCGCGCTTCCCCCGTCTCGCGAGCCACCCTCCCGAGTTCCCCTCCTCCCTCCCGCATTTTATACATTCAGTCCCGGTACATTCAGTTTTCAAACAGCTCCCGTGCCACCTATTACAATTTTTTATAGAAATTTCATAATGCCGAAGCTTACCAGTGTACATAGAAACCATCGCGGGGATGCACACATCAAATCCCCAAAGTTTCATCGCAATCGGGTTAATGGTTAGCAACGCATAATTTCATTATGCCAGAACTCGCTATTGTATACAGAAACCATTGCGGGCATGTGCACATCAAGTCCCCAAAGTTTCATCGCAATCGGATTTGCAACCTATAGGCATCTCGTATTCATACTCATACATCAGCCAATTTTGATTTTTATATATTACTTTATAAAACTATTAACCACAACACAGGCTTGTCCTAGTGGGGCTAAAATTGAAAAGTAAACAATGATACCAAGTGAAGAAGCAATAAACAAACAAAGAGATTCAAACGAACAGAATACAATGTCATTCAAACCTTGTCGATGAAGCGAGCCAATATGAAGAAATTTACCTGAAACAAAGAAAACGACTATAAGATTTCTGTTAAAAATCAACCACATAAATAAAATTCATTGAAACTATGTTACTGAAAAGGAAAACAATCAAACAATAAAAAAAAAAACAGCATAACCGATCACAGATATGCAAAGCACTGAGATAAGATAATTGGCAACGTAATTATATACTATTTTCTCACGCAAATAATCGGTATTTAATAACAATAACGGAAAATCGAGCAACAAACCGCTGATGTTCAAAGAACGATAAGAGCCAATGTGCTAATGAAAAGGAAAGCTTGTTAACGAAACAATCCAGCTATATGTATGTTGAGATTTTAAGTGTAATTTGCCTGTAAATGTGAACAATGTTTACGTATTTAGAAAGCAATGAGAGCATTGTGGTCGCGTGTGGGAGTGATGCTGTTGGAGCTGATACTAAACAGATTGATACGTCAAGTCTAAACGGAGCGAAATCGTCAGAGATTCCTGCGCCCGCCGCGCGACGAGAGGGCAGCCCTAGCCAGTGTTATGTTGCCGTGTCCCAAAAATAAAAAAAACATGTTTTAGGGATGAAAAACAATGTTTTGAAGGATAAAAATATATATTTTTAAGCCTTTTTGAGAATATAAATAAGAAAATAACGGTACATAAGTACCAAAAAGAATTTTTAATGCTTTATTAAAAACAATAATTTTATAATTTTCCTTAAATAATGGGAAAAAAAATATTTAAAAAAAAAAAAACCCGAAATACATATATTTTTTATGAAAGAGTTTTTACTTAAAGAAAGGGATTTTTTACCGTTATTAAGTTTGATTTGAAGAACCTACTTGTTAGAAAAAAACCTTTATTATAAATAAGTTTTTTAAGATCGATGAGATGAGTGAGAAAAAAATCCCCCGCAATTCCTAAAATGTTTTTTTTTTTTAATAATTTTTACAGTTGCTAGTGTACGTACTTAATTAAAATTACTTACATGATTTGTATATTTATTTATTTTTATGAATGTATTAATATTACTTATTGACAAAGTAAATTTAAATAAAGAGACATTTCCCCACGTGGCTAAAAAAACGTATTCAACTCAAAAGTACACACTTTTGTCGACTGGTAAAAAAAACATAATTTTTTGAAAACATGATAAAAACCATGCACATGACAACACTGGCCCTAGACCACTAACTACAGCGCCGGCTTGCAGACAATCTAATGGAAATAGTGAATTTAAAAATAATAAAAAATCAGGAAAAATAATATTTAGATACCCGCATTCAATAAACAGCAATAGAAACATAAGATATTCTATTAGAATAAGTTAACAATAATAATCAAAACGAAAATATGAAAGAGAACAAGACACAGAAAAACAGAAAAAAAAGACAATGGTCGCAACTGGAATCGAATATCGAACCCAGACCTCTCCAAAATATGAGATTGACAAATATGACGGTTTGACAGAAGGTGGCAATAGCGAAATTGGTTAACGCGTTCGTCCCGGTTAGACGGAGAGGTCTGGGTTCGAGTCCCAGTTGCGACCATTGTCTTTTTTCTGTTTTTCTGTGTCTTGTTCTCTATCATATTTTCGTTTAGATTATTATTGTTAACTTATTCTAATATGATATATTTCACTGACGGGAATAACCTTCAAAAAAGTATAAAAAGAAAGTTTTTCTTATAAAAATTAAATAAGATATTCTAATTATTTAATTGGTAAGGTATGTTGCGGAATATTTTATTGGTTCGTTCGTTTGTTCAATTGGTATCAAGGTCAAACTTAGGCAAAAAACAACAAAATGTAGAATATTTATCGGAATATTTTAAGCCATACTTCTTTCGCAAAACGTTCCCAAAGCAACCCCAAATGTGCAACTGTATAAAGGGTGAATTAACAAAATGATTGAATGATTGCTGAATTGTAGAGTTCTAGAGATGCAAAGAGTTTGAAAGGGTTGTTGAAATTTCAAAACAAAACTATATGGAGTATTTTCGTAGTAAACTGAAAATGAACAAAGGCTTGAAATCATTTTGAGAATGGCACGCTAAAAGGGCAAGCACTCGACATTAATTGAAAACATGGTGGAAATTTATTTCAAACCCACTCGTGTAGGTATAGGGCACAAGAAACACGAGCGAAGAAACTCTGCTGAAAATTATAGGTTATATCCGCTGTGGTTTCAATAGGACCGAAAGGTCTTCGCACGTAGGAAAAAAATATAATAATGTTGTTGGTGTGGTAATCGTGGAAAGTTATTTGAACCAAAATTCTTGAAATGGCTTGATCTTACATACTAATTTATTTTGAAAATCATTCATCATGACTCAGGTTATCTTGGAATGTAATGCTAATGTATTAGAGTAGGTAGGTACATAAGTTTTCAGCGTTCAAAATGTGTAGATGTCCTCAAAAACATTCAATTCTCAGTACATAGGCCGATGAAAAATAAGAATGCCCTGGCAAATATAGTTATATTTCAATGAATTCACAATTCACGAGCGTGTATAATGAGAAAAAACGTTCATGTTGTACAGTTATGCATACATTGTTAGCAGATTCCTGCCGGTCGAGTGATATTTAACAATTGAAATGAAAACAAAACACCAACACTAATAATAGCGCTCCACAATCCACGTCATTTGAAACGGGAGACAAGTTTCATACACCGAATAAACCCCCTAATCCTAATGTATTCACAAGCGACAATGTTCGTTGAAATGCCGTTGGGAAGAGAAAGCCCCAGTGAGGCGGAATTAATGACGTGCAGTTGCAGTCACCCCTTCCGCATGTATGCAACGGGAAGAAGTTTCCTCAAAGCCGGGAGTAATCGCATCAAGGCTTGTATGACTGTGCGCTGCGCGGGGTACAATACAAACTACAAGGGGTTGTTCGCTTCAAGCAGGAATCGATAGTCTGAACACGATTCTGTGAGTAGGTACTTGGGCGAAAGGTGAACGCCATCAACAAATTCTTCACAATAGTCAAATATCAAAGATCAATATCTAATTAATCGTCAGGTTATTATACTGAGATGCATTTTTTGCATCATTATGTAGATTTCATTTTCTTTGTACGGTTATGAATAAACGAGTTTATGGTATAGGCATTCTACAGACGCGAACAAAGAGTTGGTTTATCTTATTGTTTTATCTTGTTTATTTTTTATTCAAGACGACTTAGCAAGGCATAAAACAAATGAAACAACAGTTGATTGAAATGAATTAAAGTCAAAGAGACAAAAGAGACATCAACGCTGCTAAAATGAAGAAAAGTAACAAGCTTCACACAATCAGATCATCTCGGGAGATAGGAGGAAAGTAGCTCCGCGTGATGCAATCATATTAGGAGTGAAGTTCTTTTACGAAGAAAGAAATAAACAACACAGCCAGCTTTCTAAAAGTCGACCCGGGTAACATTCTTTGTCTTGCACAAAAATAAAAGTCATCGTGCCAGCCGAATCGGCCAACCCGCTTGGAGGAACTCCGAGTGAGTTAATGTGAAGACTGGCATTGCCCATAAGCGGCGAGTAGTGACTCCAGTTTATCCTCCAGTATGTAAATACACAGGGCAATTAAAATTACAGGTGGAAGATGGACGCAGCTGCACGGACCATTCGTCATGGAAGTTCTGGAAACCTCGATTTAGTAGTCCTCCTTTATCTAGCAAGGCGTCTGAACCGGTTGATACTTTCCAGGAACACATAATATGACGCACAACATGGTAAGACGTAGAGTCTTTCACCATTGCAATGACATTTAATGCATCGAATTACAATATCAGGGCAGATCTGCCCTGATGATGGACATTGGAACGATGGCTAAAGAAGGAGAAAACACAACAATTTATAGTACCTCAAAATAATAATACGATGTGTTGAAAATACAGTTTAATATTCAAATAGGGCAAATACATCTGGTTCCATGCCAACTCAGAATGAAACCAACTCAGAACCACCTCAGAAAGAACATTAAAAGCTATGATTTTTTTTTTTTGAAAGCCGGTAACCCTAACTTAATCTATTTAATCAATTTTTTTATCATCACTCTTAATGACCTTTCTGAGGTAGTTCTGAGTTGGTTTCATTCTGAGTTGGCCGGTCACCAATACATCTATATAATAGTGTCAGCAATTCGCTAAATGCTAAAATTAAGTAAACTAACATTACTTTTGAATTTGATAAATATTTTTGTTTCTTAGGCTTCGGTAAAAAAAAACTCAAACAAAAATCAGGTGTCGAGACGCCATGCATTTGAATTCTAGTTCACTCCTTGTCTTCACTAGTCATCCATTTTGCATTTGAAAAAGTATCAAAAGCGAACTACAGCAGAAAGGTGGAAGTTCAGTTAATTAGGGACATATGGTGTGCAACCACCTGTAATTGCAACCACCGCCATCGCGCTTACCGTCACATGCATCGATCGCAATCGGTCGCCCATGGACTTGGCGAAACACAAACTATACTTATCGGAATGGCATTACTTCAACTTCAAGCTTCAAATGAGCTGCCGTAAAATGTTGCCAGACGATTTTTTTAACTTCGGCGATTGACAGTGACGCGAGAGTAAGGTCGGCCATACATAATATTATTATGTCGGTTTTCAAAATAATACCATACTTTGCGGATTTATTTAATTCATTTGATTGGATGGAGTGACATTGTATTTGAGACAAATGAGGTCAAATCTCCCGCAGTGCGATGAATTTGTTCTGCGAAAATCGTTACTGCCTGGCTTTTAAAAAAGTTCTCGGTTATTTACGACACAATGAGACAATACTAAGAAAGCGAAAGTATCAGCGTGCCTACAATTCTTACGATGCCTCTAATCAATAGTAGCTACTTAGTACTTACTTGATATTTTTAAAATTTTATGAAATCATTTCAAACAAAATAAAAACAAACGCAGAAGATTATTAATTTACAAATATCTAGCACAAATATGAATGATTGAATCGGATTGATTTTACGTCGTGGAAAAAAGAAATCATTCTTATTGACATTAGTAATTATGAAATGATTTTAGACTGAGGTGGCGCTGTGCACTAAACCCGGTTATATCAATTAGGCGAGTAAGTAGCTCGCTGATTAGAATCGCAGTTAAACAAATTGCTCTAAAGCTTTTAATCAAAACAATCAAACAATTATTGTTGTGAGATTTTCAAGACAAAAGTTTTACAGTGATTTGTTTTTGGGTTATTATGTCATGTTGAGTTTTCTCCTGCTTTAGCCAACATTTCGGATTACACAACATAATATTATTACTCTGCCCTGATGATGGACACTGTAATGCTGTCTGGAACGTTGGCTAAAGAAGGAGGTATAGCAACAAGGCATAATACCCTAAAAACAAATGACCATAAACAATTATTGGTTTCGATAAATTGTTTCAGGCTACTATACAAGTAGAGTGGTATCTACTTTAGCAACAAATTGTACTTTCCATTAGAAGTAAAGTGATGAAAATTTATAATTATATATCAAAAGCTTGTTCTATCAGAGTAATCGTAACGCCATCTGTTATGAAAGACAAGCAACAGTTTAACCATTTTGGTACGGCGCAGATGCTAAGCCATGACCCAATGGACAAAACAGGGTTGTCAAAGATAGCAAATCTAACTTTTTCATCATACATAATATTGAAAATAAAATTAACAACTCTCAATGAAAATATGAGAATAGAATAAGACAGAAAAGGATAACTTACCGGGACCAACACCATCAATTAACCAATAATTATTTTGTACTAAGTTCAAACCTTGTTTTAAAAACACGGACATCAAAAGACATATAAACTTTGATACACATAGTATAAAACGATGAGTTACCGGACAACTCAACAATGTGCAACTTCATAAATCCTGTGAAAAGTCTTTAAAAGTGGTGAATTAAAAATTACTTGGTTAAATAGGTTAGGTAAGTTAGGTTAGACTATGATGAATTAAAATTACTTGGTTAAATAGGTTAGGTACGTTAGGTTAGACTATGGGCTATTTTTTGCATCACTTTTAATGACTTTTCAAAGAGGTGTTGAAATGCCACTTTGTTGAGTTGTCGTTTAACCGTTTATTAATTAGCATTTACTAAACATATTTTCTTTCTGAAATGCGTTTACACCTATCTATCGCACTATCATTACATAGTATAAAATGAAGTCGCTCAAAATGTTTGTGCGCTTAGATCTTTTAAACTACGCAACGGATTTTCATGAGATTTTCACCAATAGAGTGATTCAAAATGAAGGTTTATATGTATAATACATGCTTATTATAGAAGATAAAAGCCGAGAAATTCAAATATTTAATTCAGGCAGCGGGCAGCTGGCAAGCGGTTTGTGCGAATTTTATAAAGGTTGGTTAATGGCGTTGTGTTTCGTTAGCCACAGCAACGTGTGGCCGGGTCTGCTAGTTTATTATAAATAGCATGTATTGCTGGATTGGAAGATGTTAATTTCACAACATTTAGTCACGGAATTACATGAGTTAATTTCAGAAACAAAAAACTTTTTAAAATACATACATCGTGTTGGTTCCATGACAACTCAACAAAGCGGCATTTTAACACCCCTTTGAAAAGTCAAATGTGTATTAATATTGATATTGTATAGCTATAATATGTTGGTAACCCTGTTCCCATTAGCGTTAACCTCAGAGTAACAATCGTTAACTCTGTGACAATAAAGTGACAGAACCGGAGTCTTACAAGGAAGGCATTTCTTATATTCATGTTTAATTTTAATTTTTATTTTTATTTTTATTTTAGCGACTATATAAAATAATTGTTACATACAAGATATAATGGTGAAATTAAATGTATGATATATTATGTGTAATTTAGTTTAGTTTCATAACAAGTAAATGTCATTATTATTATTACTAGGGCAGACCCGTGAAAAATCACGGGATAGTAAGAAATCTTAACAAATCAATTACTATTAAAAGACACACAGGGGGATTAGATAATAACGGTGACCGGACAACTCAACACCTCCTTTGAAAAGTCATTAAAAGTGATGAAAAAAAGGTTAAGTTAGGTTAGGGTTAAGGGCTATTTTAAAATTATTTTTTTCATAGCTTTTAATGACTTTTCAAAGAGGTGTTGAGTTGACTTAATTCTGAGTTGGCGTGGAGTCGGCTGCGCGGCCCTTTTCATAGAAAACTTAAATTTGGATTTAAACTTAAACTTAAATTTGGATATTTTTTAATCAAAAGGTATAACAAATATTGTAGTACGATTATGTGCTACTTCGTATATTTGTATTTTAAATTATACAATATAGGCCATTAAAGCATTTAATTTGTCGTGATTTTAGAGACAACTTTGGCAATTATTTGCGAGTTAATTATAATTATTTAAAAAATTATTTTGCTCATTTACTACAAAATTATAATTTACTATAAGAGTATGTTTTTGAAATATAAAATAAAAATTATTAAAAATAACAATTTGATGTGCGAAAATTCAAATTACACAAATTTGTCGTAAATAAATAATCTATCCGAAGAAATGGCTTTATTATGATTTTTAATTTTAATATATTTGTTCATTATACGTAAGACAAGATTATTTTTTTTAATAATCAAAATAACTCACAAAAAAATTACCCCAAAAATCACGCAAAATTGAAATCTTTAATGGTCAATCTGTATATTTTTTTTTTTTTATTTAAAACAAAAATAAATAAAATAGCACATATCTGTACTAGATATCCGTTATACCTTTATTAAAATTATACTTATTTAGTTTGTTTGGGTATTTTGGCCTAAAATCCAAATTTAAGTTTTGTATGAAAAAGGCGGTGCAGCAGTTCCTCTTAAACAATCCATGTAGTGCTTTTTATCTATTGAGTTCGCATATCATCCAACAACTTCAGGATTTACTATGTTTATAAAATGCCCCAAATACGTGCCTGGTATTATTTACCCTTTTATTAATAAACGCGTTTAAAATTTCACACAAACATTAAAAAAAAACATTTACACTACATCCGTGGCTGTATATTAGCGTACAATTTAAAACACTTTTATTAGTAAGGCAGTTTATTAGTAAATTTGTAGTTACCCAATAGGCGTCTGAGATCAAAAAAACTTATCACCATATGAATTTTCAGAAAGGCACCAAAAAATAGCATCTGAGGTCTTCACAGAATAACAGATAAAACAATACAATACAATTTATAAAGTTACCTTCGTTATAGTTTTATCATACTTCTAAATCTCAAAAAAATTAATCGCATTGAGGAAAATTTGTGCATACAAAATTGTTAACTAGATTCGAAAAAAAAGACTCCGACACACGTCAGTTTTGAATATGAATTAACGTATGAATAATAAATAAAAAAACTTGAGATATTTTTAACTTCGCCTACTAAAAATAAATTAGACTGTCAGAAGTAAAGTTTGATACGCCACCCAGTGCATTTTTTATGCGACGCGGGCATTTTATAACATCATAATGTAGTAGTGTTCACGTATTATGTGTGGTAATTGGACAAAACCGAACAGTCACTACACAGAACACTTTTAAAAGGTGATAAAGTTATGAAAAACTCGGCTAACTAGATTAGGTTACATTAGTTTTATTTCTCACAACTTTTCATTACTTTTTATCCCTTTTCATGATTAAATACTTTCCAATCATGAAAAAAACAATAAAATTCCAACAATTATTGCAGGTTAATCTTATCAACTAGTTGGGGGGGGGGGCGTCAGCATTTACTGAAATGATGACGGTTAGAGAATACAGTTAAATGTGGGATATAACAGCTAATTACCGGTAATTCGGTGTCCAAAAATGCTATTATTGTGAAACCGCAACCTTTACTGCTTGGAGGTATAAACTGTTTGTACATGCGTCTATGTATGTTCTTTGAATACCCTCCACTCATTAAAATCAGGTCAGTTTGATTCGATCTTCCGAGAAATGTGCGGAAAGAATATACGGCCTGCGTAGTCCAGCGGTAAGGCTCTTGACTCGCAATCCGAAGGTCGCGGGATCGAATCCCGGCGTGGAAAATAAATTTTATTTTAATAATTTGTGTTATTTCATAACTTATTCATTCAAAATAATATACAGTATATTTGCGGCACGTTCCAGAGTGGGAGATACTCTCAGTATCGCCCTCAGACCACCATTCAGAATTGAAACGTTGCTTGAAATGGCATTAGCCGTGTTTGGTTACCAGATCTGAATATCCAGGTACTTCCCCACCTTCCTCTTCCCTATCTTCTTCCCCTCCCCACTACCTTCAGCCTCACAAGATACCCCAATTGGGGATGCATAGTCTCACTGGCTCCAGACGGGAGCAGTTGCGACTCTTGTGCGGCATTCATATATAAAAAAAATACTGGTTGGAATGTTTGCGAAAATAAATTCCTAGTGCGGACTGCGGACATGCGCCTGGCACTTTTCAAGCAATACATCAAAACCCCCCACCTAGGTCCTAGGTCTAGGTCATTGACGTAGTATCCTAGGTCTAATAGCGTACTAATTTCATAAAATACAACATAAATGTGATCAATTTACGAGAATAATTTTTTTCTTTCTTTTTGAATGAATAAAATCTAAAACACAAAAAGCTGAAAACTTCATTTTGGGACGCAAAAATCTTCAAATGGGCCGCAAGTTGGGCATCCTGAACTCGGAGATTTTATTTACGAGAAGTAAATACTACAAATATTTTGAAATTGCGATGAATGAATGCGAATAATCAGATGCATTTTTCAACGAATCATTGCCAGTGTCATGCCTCGTCGCTTCTTAAGTCACAATAATATATATCTTACTAGCTGACCCGACGAACTTCGTACCGCCTCAGAATCAATAACTCTTGAATTAAATTCAGTTTTTTTTTTATTAAATTCAAAATTACACAATGAAGCAATCATCAATGCGCAACTGTCCGTGTTTTGTTTTTGTCAGATCAGAGATGGCATTGTGTACGGATTTATAGGTGGAATTTGGGAGGCGGGTATGGGTGCCGCCGCCCCGGGAACCATTTATTGTATAACCAACACCTCTGTCATACGTCGCCCATAGGTCAACCCAAGTAGTTCGCTACGTATGGTGATTTAGCAGGGGTGCCCGGGTTCATGGAATGACGTTTGTCCGGGTCTTGGCAGCGGATGCGTCTGCCCACCCGCTGCGTGGCGGGTCGGATCGAGAGAGACTGGTTGAAGGAGGCTTTTGGACCTTTCCAGCTGGACTCTCGACCCATCGCCTTGCACCGCAGTTGGAGGGATGGATTCATACGTCCGTCACTCCCGGGCACACTGACCCCAGATTCCTATCCACTCCTCATACCTTTTTCCTTCCCAGAACTTCCCATTCTTCCCTTCCTTAAATTGCTTTTCATTTTCTTTATACGTGTGAGGGATTTTTATTATAATTATTGTATCTTTCCTTTGGATGGGTGGAGACATACGTTCACCGTTTGTCTCATTTTCGACTATTGACATTTAGTGTGTAAGAAAGACAGGCAGCATTATATGTTTTAAAATAAAAGCAAAACAATCAGCGTATTGACATTTGACGTTTTTGAATTTTTGTAACTAACTCACTACTCAACATAATAGGTACTTATCATAAAATTCCCGCAGCTCTTTCAAAATATGAGAATTCGTTCCATACAAAATGCATGAGGAAAATTTTTTCTTAAGAACAATTTTTTTAATTATTATTTTTAATTGGTAAACTAATGTTTAAGACAAGATTTTTATGCATAGCACAAAGGGTAATAATTATTATAAGCAATAATTATTAGCCTGAAACACTCATCAACATTGAAAAAATCTCCCGAGAAAAGATAAATGCCGCCAGCGGGACTTGAACCCGCGTCCTTCTGATATCCGGTCAACTGCTCTACCAACTGAGCTACGTTGGCTTATCTCCCACAGGCAAAAAAAAAAAAGAAGTTGGTTATTTTAAGGTGAAAATTTAATAAGCAGTAATTGTTGAATGAAACACTAGTACCTATGTATTGAATTATTTGGCGGGTGGGAGATAAGCCGACGTAGCTCAGTTGGTAGAGCAGTTGACCGGATATCAGAAGGACGCGGGTTCAAGTCCCGCTGGCGGCATTTATCTTTTCTCGGGAGATTTTTTCAATGTTGATGAGTGTTTCAGGCTAATAATTATTGCTTATAATAATTATTACAATTTTTTTCGTTAATTTTTGTGATGTTTTAATAGTTATTACCTATGTTATCCGGGGCGGAGACAAATCCAAAAAATCACAGTTCATCAAAATCGGCCCAGTCGTTCTCGAGTAATAAATAGTGTAACTAACCCGCTTTGTTTTATATGTATATTAAGATTCGTAGATTTGACGTACACTTACTTTTTTCCCTAATAAATTGTGGGGTTTTGTTCGGTAAGCGGTTGTACTTATATGCTACGATATTATAAGGGAAAGAGCTGTGATACATAATTAAAGTGAGATACATAATATTGTAAAGTAATGCTCCGAGCCATTTAGCTCCAACAGCTTTATGTATGAACTTTCAAGATAACTCGTTACATTACGAGCCGGCGCGAGGCTGTCAAATGACAAACGTGTAACACGCCGTCTAATTGACGCAAATGTTCATGAGATATAACTGGCTTGATTATAGATTTAAAATAAGTATTTGTATCTATAATAATTATAACAGAACAGGTTTATCATTACTTTGCCATCGGTAATTCATCAAACGGAAAGAACCAATCGAATGCCACTCTTTAACGAGGCATTTGCTCGCTGATCGTCTAACATTTCCAAGTACATTAACTATTATTATGATGTACTTGAATGTAGAAAAAGTAAAGCGAGAACTTCAAGAAATACTACTAGAGCAACACAAAACTTTATAATACCGGAATGAGTTTGTTCTAATATATTGGGAATTAAATATGATTTTAATTGTAATTTAGTTAAATATTAACACCACACAGGGAGATCTGACGTCTTCCCCGGAGACCTTCGATCAGTCGATCTTCGGTACTGTTATGCAGAAAATAATTGTTATTTTTAATACTTTTAAATCTCTGTCCTATTCTGCAAATTCCTGCCCCAAGTCCTATCCTATTATGATCCCTACAAAACGTATTTTTATTTAAATAGTTTTATTGCACTTTAAATTAATTAACTAAAGTTATTGTATACATATTTGCACTATACGTAACTAGTTCCGTCGCGTCGCGCGTCGGATCGATTATTATTATTTCGATAACTTACTCGCCCGTTATGCATACAATATGGCTCATTTATCTATTCAAATGTCGTAGGAGTTTACTCCGCAAGAGCTTATCAAAGATGGTTGAGTTCACATTAAACACGGATGCTTCACATCGTTGCCTTCAATTCCCGCATTCCAATATTTTTCTTCAACAATCAAATAATCATAATATTTGGAAAGTTCTCGATTAACATCCGCAACTCCCACACTGCAATGCAGCTGTGCAGATACCACGCCATACGGTTTTTGGCACAAAAAAAGCATTGGACAGGTATCAGGCTCGTGACTCGAATGGGAACGCCATAGCGCACCTCGAGAAAACGGAGGTCATTTGATTTATCCAGAACTAAAAATAATAAACAATCTGACTTTAAATCTTTAGAATTTCAATGTTATTATGTCTATCCAATATTACATTATTATTTCTCGAACGAAACAGGTGCTAGAAATAAATGGAGCCGCCATTTGCCAACGGTCTTACGTTGCCAAAATTGATAGTCTTTGGAGCTATTAAATATGTGCTAATATTAACAGCTTCCTGTGCAAAAGTGATAATTGGATTTAAATTAGAAAGTGGGCAAGTTGACCGGCGCGATAAGTAGGATGCATATTCTGACAGATCAAGAACTGGCCGAAGCTGACGAAGTAGATACGTAGTAAAGGCAGTGCGCATTCATTGCACTACACAGTGTACAGTACTGCACACTGCATAGTGCACGCGGCTCGGTGCGGGAACATAGTCAGAACAGATTAGCCCCGTCTTCTTAGTTTTTGCGCCTATTTAGACATGAAAGTTAGCGGCCGCAATAGACTAGCTGCTTGATAATGCTCAGCCTGTCAGATGCTGAAGAGATATCTATAATGGACCAGCCTTCATTACCCCTTATTGATTTATTTCACACACTGCATACTTACTGGAACCGACACTCTGTGAACTGTTCTGTAAATCATATCTCATACAACTAACATATCGTTTCTATATTAAGCTAATCGTTTCTATATTATGAAAAGTTTAGTAAAAATAATTTTTTGTGCCTATTAAAACAATTCACAACTTAAATCACCCACTGCGAACAAATGCGAATTTCACCCAATTTTCAGGTGACCACAGAAAAATCATATTTACGCAATTTTAATTTAAGCAATTACGATATTACAGGTATTTTAAACCTGTTTTCGAATAATTGAAAAAGTTTAAAAAATCACTGTCAGCCAATAATTTGAAACTGTTGTACGATGGTTGAAACCAAGGTTTTGAAAACAAATGTGTTTCTAGATAAATCCTACCGATATGATAAAAGCTCGCACCTTCTAATGACCGACATAGAAAGGGCGCCGGCATAGCATTGTAATAATAATAATAATTAGTATCAACTACTATTACTACCTGTGTTAACTTACGATCGGATCGGACAGGAACGAAGATGGGAAAAGGCCATATGGCCAAGCCGCTCAGAAAGAATACTACCTCGAACTTACAGACCTCGGCCGCAGACGGAGAGTCTGGTTGAGCCGGTGTCCGGTGGTCACTATTCCTTACCGGGACACGTCGACACCGGGTCTAGCACCGGAGACTGTGTCGTGTCGGACCTATTACTGAACCCATTTACCGAACAGAAATAAGAAGAAAAAAACCATTGTGTAAGGTTGACACTGTTCGTGTTTGTTTTTGCTCCAGGGGGCGCAATGCATAGCGCCATCTCAAATAATAAATGATATTGACTTAAAAATAACACTCATAACTATATTAACAAGATATTTGATTGTTATATCTACACACGAACTGAAGGTAGAATAATGCACACATTGTAGTTGATAATTGAGTGGGAAGAACACCGCGTAACCAAAGATCGGGTAATCGAATCCCAGGTGAAAGGGCATTAAACTGCTCCTATTGTTATAATTTATAATAGCAATAGGTTTTAACACGACGATATGCTGTTAGGATACCAACATCTTGTTATTGGAGACGGTATCTAAGCTTTGAAACTAAGTAAGTTAATCCACTCCTGGCACTAACAGCGTCAAGTCGAATCTCCCATAACATGGGCTAGTAGAAGTGATTCATGGTGGAGGTAAAAAAAAAACTTGCGTAGTAATGGGTTAAGAGTTAAGACAACACACCTCGGAGAAAAGCATTGATTATCGAGAACATAATGGCTCGCTTTGATTTATATTCTCTATGAGTTATTATTACTACTATTACAGCGGCGGTGTTTTTGAAATGCTTGGTTATTTTAAACGTTTGAGTGATAGATCTCTGTAAAACCTAGAGAGCCCTATTATGATATGAGAGTCAAAACCAAGATAACTAAACTTGCAAATAAATATTAGTAAAAATGAATGGACATCATGTTATTGGCCGTAACTATCAGACATTTACGTTCCCACCTGGTTTATTGTAAACAAATAGTTAAATGATATTAATAAAGTAGGTTAATGAAGTTTTTGCTACCCGGGCAAGCACGAATGAACTGAATGAGTAATGTTTTACAATCCAGTTACAAGACAGAATGAAGGAACGTCACGGACAAAAGAAGGGAAAATACTATTTTTTCTGAGTCGTTTTATGCCAGGAACACAGACTGCCATATCTACCTACTAGCTGATTAAATCTTACGCCGGGAGATTTCAGACTGATAAGACCAGCTTTTAAAAGGTGATCTAGTGCCTTTCGAATATACTTCGCATGTTTTGATCTTAAATTAATAAAATAATCAAGGTTGGAATTCCAGATTTAAAACAATGATTAACGATGTCTAGATTCTGCGAGAAGAAATAAAAACGTAACAACCTTTAATAAAAACAACTCAGATGATGTTCGAAACATTGAAAGTAAGAGTCCTTAAAAACCTCAAACTGGATTTCAGAATAACAATAATTTACCTATGACACATTTCACTTATTTGTAAAATTCATCTTATCACACGCCCATTTTCAAATTAAGCCTAGAGGCTGTTCAGATAACCATGGTCTTGAATTGATGTTGCACAACTTTCTCATCGGTTTACAGATCATAATATACATATGTATACGCTAGTAACATTATATTATATGGATTTAAGAATTGATGTGTTAACATAAATTTTAACAATTCATTTCAGCCCGGTTTAAAAAACAAGCTTTAAAAAATAAAATAATGTCTAAGTGACCCAATCATTCATTCTAACATACAGTAAAAATGCAAACGGCGGAAAGGAACGATCAATAAGACGTCCTGTAAAAAATGGCGGCATTGCGCCAAATAGGCTGTCGAAATCTGAACAGAATATAATATACATAATAGATATTAAGTTTTATGACGTATGCTTTCGCCCGCGGACAGTGTCGCCGTCGCCCACTTGACTAACCGATTCTCATTCATCCGACCGTTTTTTCTCAAGAGACCATCGCAGTTGCTGACAATGATTCGCTAGATGGCACTCGTAGCTTGTAAATCAAGATTGGCGATGCAATTTAATGCAGAATGAGCAACAGTCATTAATATGACTCAAGGCAGACAGAAGAACGTAAACAAATTGCGTATTCATGTTTCATTGGTAAGTCGGTATCCTCAAAACAAGCAGAGCTAATGAATTTGGTGAAAAGGGCACTGCAGAGGATCAGGAGGTTTTATTTTATTTTTGTTGATCTTACTTAACATGTCATGTGTCATCATCTTCTGTATTTCTGGTACGCAGCGAAAGAATCGGGAGAGGAGGAATAAAGTAAAGGTCGGGATGCACCTACCTCCGGTGGTGCACGGTGCACAGAGCTAATATTATAGTCGCGGGGTAGTAAACATGTTGGCACATGGACCATTGTACCTACCATCTTCCTCATCTACCGGTTGGATTTTTATGTCAGTTGGCGGGAAATATACAGCGACGGGGTCGCTTTGATCTGCGAGGAGGATAACGGGAAGATTCCACTAACTGTCACTGTCCAACTCTTTCTCCTCATTCGTAACCCACTCAGGAAAATTCTGGAAATGTACCTGTGACGTCCGGAGATTAAAATATGACAAATTACTTGGGAGATTTCTCATCGTCACGTTTGGATCTTAGACAACATTCATCATTCACTAAGACTGCATGGAAAGTTTGGGCATTACGAGTTGCATCGACTTGAAACAAGAAGGAACATTTGGTAGAGTAATTAATCATTATATTTTAATTTATAGGAAGTTGAAACACAAATGAAAAATAGACTAAATTAAACAATTTGTTAGGATTCGTGATGCTAGATAAAGTCAAATGAGACAATCATTAAGAACGCTTATGAATAGCCTACAGGATGTTCGCTTAAATTAATTTATCTTTATAATATGTAACACGGCCGAGCCATGGTAACCAGGCAGGCTTGCTGGCTGGTTGTACGAGTGCATGGGTTACAAATAAAGGAATACATTATCATAATTTAAAGAGAGGCGTCCAACCGGAATCCATTACGAAGCCCTGCAACGATCCTGGTCTATAATCAGTGAAGCGATGGCTGGAGAAATCCTGCGCTGGAGATTACCGGCTGCATCATTTATTGTATTTAGCGTCAGATATAAATAATATCCAACTACTAAACGACCTATGCGGCGGTTACAAACCGCAGCGAATTACAGAGATAAGATGGCATCGAGGTACAAATAAACAAAGGGGGACATCCAGGGTTCCATTCTCTTCTGATGCAGTGAAAAGTCCATAAAACCAATTACGGATCCTGTACTGGGCCGTGACATTTAAAGCTATACAAATAGCGTGATGTGTTCCAGAATATCAATAAGTCATGCGTTTCCGTTATAGTTCGGAATAAAAGCAAGGGGCACGGGGTAGGTACTGGGCGAGCTGATCGATGCAAAAGGCACCGCGTAAAGGCGTGGGTGCGACAAGCAAATCGAATAAGCTGAATTATGATAAATGATTCCCGGCCATTGGGATCTTGGAGCGAATTATGATAGTGGTTACATATTGCTTATAAAATATAATACAGTGTTCATGTTGCAGGATCGCTAAAGCTTTCAAAACAACTCCCACTGAAGAGTATCGTTCTGACGATTTAGGAGAGATACTGGCTGGTCGACTGGTCGATTGGTCGGTTGGTCGGTTGGTTCGCTGGCCTAGTCGCCGCTGGTTGCACTGCGCAGACTGAGCACACGTTCGATAGCCGCGGTCTCGGTACCTTCACGCCCATTTCCTGCTTTACTCTTGGCGATTAGTAAAAGCATAGCTTTCAACGTGATTTATTATGATATTCATCATTATTTTATGATGCCGTGTTATGGACGAACAGAAATGGGTATTATTGTAAAGCTCATTCTCTCGGCTGATTCGTGTCATCGTGAGTAATATCACGTGCTGTGAAAATCGCTCTGCATTCTCTACACGGCGCCAGCGCTGCAAAACTTTAACTCCAGAGAAGATTCACAAAATAAATTCTCAAAGAAATAAGATTATTTCTGTAAAACATCTGCGAACCTTTGTAATACCTAACAACTGAATTTGACCTATTATTATTTTTAACGCTTATATTAAAAACTTCAATTAAGAGATTATGCTAATGAAATAGCGTTTTAATAAAAAAAATATATATTCTACCTTTAAATTTCTATTCGAGAATGTGGATAAACCTTAGACCCCGATCGTAAGTAGAATCGAAGTACCATTGCGCCTCCACAAATATGTATGCAGCTTTAGGTGCATTAGTATCGATAAGCCACACTAGTACTGAACGAATTTATGAATAAATCATTACGATACACATCTTAGTAGAAAATCAAGTGACATAGGTAACAAACTTACAATGGAGAGCTTTGTCCGGGTTAGGTCGAGTTATGACAACGATATTTAAAATATGATAAGAAAGCATGACGCTTTTAATAACATTTAAATGCGTGGCTCATCATTCCTACCAGCAATACCAACCTAACCTACCCACTAAACTATCCACTACAGAAAAAAAATTATTGATGAATTCGGTACACTTGGAAACCAAATTTGCTTACTGCTCGTTTGTGTTGTTAGTAAGCAGAGTTTTAGAGTTATTTACCCAGAGAAAGGATTCAATTATTAGTAGTAATGTCTACTGTGTAAGATATTGCTTATAAAAACAACAACCATAAAAACGCTAAAATGCATGAATCCATAAAAAAAATCAGCGGTACCTACTTATATTATACAGTACGAAATAACGACCACCTGCAAGCGCAAAATACTTTTTAATTCCAATTTTAGAACCTCCGCTAGAAAACAGATCTAACAGAATAACCTAACCAAGATCTGGAAAGTTAATTTAGCATGAAACCATCGTAAGATTCCGAAAATTCAGAAATCTGCGATGTACAAGTCACGTTAAAAGAATGTCAGATGAAATAACGCCAAACAAGTAGGTATCACAGTGAAAACGGCCTCGAGACAGCCGAGGAGTAGGTGGATTAAGCAATTAAAAGAAGATTGGACCAGGGCCACTATTGGATAACCAACACCTCAGCCATAGGTCACACCAAGGGGTTCGCTAAGTTTGGTGACTAAACTGGTAGTTTAGGTTTCGTCTTGGCGGCGGATTCGCGTACCCACCAGCTGTGCGGCGGGCCGGATCGGGAGAGGCCGGTTTAGGGAGACCCTTTGACCTCTCCAGCTAGACTCTCTCGACCCATCGTTTTGCACCGCAGCGGGTAGCATGGATTCATGCGTTCGTAACTCCTGGACATACTGACCTGTAGGTTCTTACGGGCCTTTTGCGTGATATTAATGTAAAAAAAGAACAGAAGGACCCAAGAACTGCAGAAGGATGAGAATACTTACGCAAGAATCCAAATCACACCATGGCATATAGTTCCACACTGGGCTGGAGAGAATACCCGTAAAACCGTATTGCAAGGATGAATCAGATTAATTTCTCTCGTAAATCGTGAATCTTTGATTCGCCATAAATAACGAACACTCACTCTGATAGTTAATGCGAAAGGAGGTATTACAGCAAGTTCCATAAATCATGGTGCGTGTTGCGCGTTAAGTTTATTAGACTCGGCTGAGATTTAATTAATTTAATCAGCGGGTGAAATTAGAAAACAACAGGGTCTGAAAGACGCGCCCTCCGAGACCTTGACCTCGGTCGTAAAGTCCCCGCACAGTCGACATGGCACTTCCACTGCCGCATGGTACCTCTACCAGACACGCGAACACCGAAACAATACCGACATTGACATACAAGACACAAGGTTGTTCTTTGCAAAATCAATCAGGTATTTCTTAATACGGTTTCGAATTGTGTTAAACGATGTTTAGAAAATAATTTCTAAACATGGTTGCGATAACTAATCCAGTCGAATGAATTTTAATCGGCTGAACTGGGTCTTAAAAATTCAAAAAAAACAACAACATGTTCACTTATTTCAATGCAATGGTTTAAAAAAAATACAATTAGGACCTATAACTTTACTCGAGAAGGAACTTTTACTTCCTCCAGGTGCCGTATAAAAGTGTTTTATAATATACACTTTTATACGGCACCTGGAGGAAGGCAATTATATAAATTCCCCTCTCGTAGTAAATGGATTGTTTTACTACACCGCGTATGAACGGTATTTATGTTTATATTCATATTAGGAGACATAGTAATGATAATTTGTATATGTAACGTCGTAACACATTATATTCATATAATTTTCTTATTGTTAATCTTGTTTCCTCGTATAATTTTTGGTGGATGTTCTAGAATTTATTTACACGCCATAAAATGTGTTTTACAAGTGATACATGAGATTATAAGTATACAGTGGTACACGGGTATAATTAAAGTTAAATACCTTTCTGATTGATTATCTTGTTTTTTATTACCGGTAATTAATTTATATATATTATGTTTCGTATACATTTCCCATGTCTCAGTTAAGTATGTTTAATGTGATTGTACTAGACTAGGCCTCTAGGCTGTACATATATTATGTTCTTGGACCGTTGTTGTTTTTAATCTTTACCAACGACGTAGTTTAAGGAATCAAATTTTCAAATATCTTAGTTTTGCTGATGACCTTAAGCAGTACATAAATCATATTGGTAAAAGATTGCACTAATTTGCAAAAAAGACTTGTCATCGCTTATGTGTACACCCTTATTGATTCATATTTGAATGACAATAAATGTGCTGTAATTTCTTTCATAAAAACATAAACAAATTTTTAAATACATATGTAAAGCATTAATAATATTGCCTTATTGAGAACAGCTTCAACTAAATAGTTGGGCAAGACATCTCGTCACTTAGCTTCGATAAACGTGCAGATAATATTTCATAAAGTGCATCATAAATTTTAATATAAGGATTATCTCTAAGACTCACAAATTGTTTTAAAAATGAAGAACTAACTTCGACATTATATAGCGTATCTGATCAATTTGAAAGTATAATGATCGAATTTCGCTCGAATACAAGGATAGTTGTCCGTTAAGTCTAATTGAGAAATATTATTAATAGAAGATTTGAGAGTACTGATCGTAGGATCCCTTGATTGTGCCTATCACCGGTTTCGACGACAAGATGAGAAGCAAATAACAAATTCAACGAAGATGGAAAATAAATATCTGCAGAAGATGATCAGAAAAATTCAATAACAGCATACGATATCAGAAAAATGAAGCGGTTGGAGCATGTTAGAGAGGCCAGAAAAGAGTTAATTTGATTTTATCCAAACTCAACAAGATCACTCCTTTTTCGGAAAAATTAGATTCCATTATATCTGTTTTTTATTTTTAAATTAACTCCACACAGGTCTATGTCATCTTTGAGGATGCTGTGTGGAGGATCTTTTTGAGGAAAGGAAGGAGTGAACATGGGTTTTGAAGAGACCCATGTTGTAGGAGGGAGGAAACACAGAGGCCGGTAAATCGTTCCACAACCGAGCTGCTGAACCCAAGAACGAGTCGTAAAAACGACCCGTTCTCATGTGACTAATTTCAACCGTGTACACATGTTGGGCGCGTGTTTGGCGTGTTTCCCGACTACGCACCGGTGCCGAGGGGATCAATGAAGCTAGTTCCTCGGAGCATCTTCCACTGTAATACCGGTAGAACAAGGACAGCATTCCCACCTGACGCCTTTGCTCTAAAGATTGCAATCCGTCTGTTAAGATAGGAGAATCTATTAAACGGACCGCCCGTTTCTGCACAGTCAAGGGTTTTTTAGGTATTTTGGAGATCCAGACCAGAGGTGGCTGCCAAATTCAACCGTGGGGCGCACTTGCGATTTGTACAGGGTTAGCAGTTGTGTACTGTTAAAGTATCTGCGGGCCCTGTACAATACGCCCAGTTTCTGAGAGGCTAACCTCTGGTTTCGATTGAGCCCCCATACCTGAGCTGGTCACTTAGAGTTACACTCACACTGTAGACTCAATTTCAAAAATAGGGTGCCCATCTAGTGAATTCTGTGTCAACAATTTCGGGACTTTCATTCGGTAGGCTTTCAGCGTGACCACGGTGGATAGCAACGCTTTTCATTTTCAGTGATCGTAAATAAATACCAACGGGGTAAGACATTTGCGCTCCTTTCACGTGAATTTCAATTAGACAATGAAAGAAATCCGGTTTTTGCAAAACGAAGAACGCGGTTGGAACTGGCAATGCAGGGCGATGAAAAGAGGAGAGGCGGGTAAGTATTGTTGGAATTTTCAAATTGTTATTTTAATTTGTTATTTTATTTTAATTTTCACATTTTTATTTTATAATTTTCATTACTGGGATCTTACGATAATGAAAAACAATCTTGATAAGTATTATGCAGAAAAACCGAAAATATTATTCAGTGACAATTGACAATTTTGCCGGTTTGTCCTTTAGGCACCAGAGTACTGTTTTTTTTTTTTAATTCCATTATTTGAAAGATGCATTTGTTAAGAATACTCTCATTATTATTTTTAAACAAATTCGTAAAATTGACGGAGTTACAGCATTTTATGTAAAAACCGCGGTTTGAAACAGTTTGTATATTGAATTATCAACAAAACATAGTTTAAAAAACAAGCGTTCAAAGTTTTGTTGAAGGATACTTCGACCTACAAAATGTTTCGAACGGTTTCACATAAAATTCTGTATCTCAATTTTACGAACTTCTTTAAAACGTTTGGTGAGAGCATTCTTAACAAATGAATCTTTCGGAAAATGAAATTGAAAAAAAATACATACATACATACATACACATGTGGGTAGTCGTATGAAAAAAAATTACATTCTTCTGGTGCCTTAAGAACGAAAAGTGTCCAAGGTAGCATTCCTCGCCAACATACATTTCTTACTCAAAATTATCAGGCTTCTTCATAAGCAAGTGAAAATATTACTTCTGACCACATTGCAGAGGCGTGTCTCAAATGCACTGAAAAAAGGGAATGTAATTTTGAAAGCGAACAAACATTGTGATATGGTTGATAAGGCCACTATAAAAGCTAAAATGATACCTAACTCGAGTTTGAAAGAATTTAATCAAATCTAATCAAAGATGAATGCGATCTTCCAAGATGGGTGCTGATCTATTCTAAAGAAAGTACATAGGATTCGATCGATTCGTGGAAGAGTTAATGTTGTTGAGTGCGATGCTTCAGCTATCAATAGTGATCCGGTATTATGGGAGCCGCTTTGCACCCGACCAGCGGACCAGCTGATTTGGCGCCTGGCGTATCTGATTGGATCCGAAGCCCGAGCGACATCATATATCAACAGACGAAGACGTGTCAAACCAATTCCGCGGGTTCTTCTAGCTCCTAGCCGGGGAAAATGAGAAAGAGACCCGGCGGCTATTGCTGGAAATATTTTATGTAATCAAGTATGTAACGTGCACCGCGCTTCCGACAATAAGTGCTAGGTAATGAGGAATCGGACACGGTTATTCATCACCCGATGGCATTTCTCGATTTAATTAACGAAAACTTGACAGTATCTACAGCAAACTATCATTTTATGGTCAGTTCGTGTAATCAAGGGAGTAATAAATTGCTTTTCTACCTTCTTAGTATGAAGATAAGGTTTGCTTGGTTGTTGGCGGTTGTTTCGTTATTCGATAGGCTAATTACATACAATACTTAATCCCGGTAAGTTAAATTTATATACTGCGTTAGTGTAAATATATAATTTATATTTACATATATGTATATTTACATATATGTATATTTATATATATAGTCACATCATATTAAATGAGTATATTATACTCATTTATATGTATGTGACTGAATTATGGGACAGGCAAATCAGACAGTAAATAAAGAAAAATAGATTTACTCAAATATTAGACCAAATGAAATAATCGAATAATAGGGGATACATTTGAATGGATAGAACTAATGGATGTACTTTGGAACATCCGCCTGTCCCCTCTTACCCCGCAAATGCCCAAAGATACTAGGTTCAAAGCGAAGTTCATAAATTCCGTTTAAATTAAGAGTCGCGATTCAGTTCGACAATGTTCTGTTTTAAGTTGTTTTATTTCATTTTTCAGCTTCCTAACATTTTTAAAAAATATATTATTAAATTAAATTATTTTTAATCCATTCAGTACACCACCACAGAAGCAAGGGTTTCTTTTAAATGATTTACCTCTAACTACTACTGATACGATGAAGATAGCGGTAAAGAAAGCCCGGGCTTTTGTAATTTAGTATAACCCCTAAATCCTAAAGCGTTTTCAAAATTACTGTAGGAAAATGATAAACCAACAACAACGGTGTTGCGAACAATTAAAAATAACAAGAGTACCGCATACGATTCAGCTGAAATTGCGGCAATATGCCTACAGATGTCGCCAGTATGAATTAATATGAACAAGAATATGATAATAAAACATGTATCAATTTCTCCTATTATCAAAACATGTTAGATATTTGATCCATTAGTATCTATTTAAAAAAAAAACTTTTAAGAAAAGTTACCACGCAAAACTTCACGGACCATTTTTCATTTCAGCATTTCGACGACGTATTATGAAGCAATAAAACGAAAATGGTTCGTTATGGTATATCTTCGGTAATTTGAGATTTGATGTTTCGATAACAAATAAAGTCATCATTCAATTCATTCGACAATGTTTTGAAAAAACTTTTCAGGCCGCATTTGTGGGAAATGTTACTTTTCAGTGGTAAAGCAGAACAATAGTCTTTTTATTACAATATATAAAATTTCTTTTTGCTGATTAATGCATTTTTAATACAAAATAATAAATTTAGACAAAATAGTAATTTATTTCGAAAAAAATAGACGATATTATTATTACCCCGAAATATTTCATAATTTTAAATAGAATTGCAATATTTTTCATCAAAATGTTGAAATTTTTTGTCATATGTGTTTCAAAGGTTTTACCAAACCACAGTCGAATTATTTAAAAAACGCGGCATTGTTACGAAAACAAACCAACAAAAGAAAACAGTGGTATATACTTAAAAATTACATTTTTCCACTTTTTATACCAACCATACTCAACCTGCGGCCCGGCAAGCTTTTGCGTGCGGCCCTCAAACACTTTATTATCAGGAAATGATTTTTTAAAAATCTATCATTCTAAATTTCGTACATCTTGAGATTCGTTTCGACTTTGAAGCACAGATAGTGATACCCGAAAAGGATTGGCATTAAGGTCGACATAATCTGGTATAAGAGTGAGGTATTTTCGTTATTTGTTTTTGGGGTGTTATGCTGTGTTGCGCTACCTCCTTCTTTAGCCAACGTTTCAGTTTTCAACAGCGTTGCAGTGTCCATCATCAGGGCAGATGTGTACCTAACAGTGTTGCTATTGCAAACGCCAGATTTATTCCCAAAAAACAAATATTTGACACACAAGGACGCGCGGAAATAATTTATAAATAAAAAAGTTCCACTTCTAAAAACCACCACATTAATTACCAATACATAAAAAAACTGGTTAATGTCACTGGTTAGTCAGGTACCTACTTGCAAATTTTAACGGCATTTCTTGCTGTCTTATAAAGTATTGTTCTGTTATAATTTAAATACGCATAATAGCGGGAGTGTCTTCAAAATGCAATCGAAAAATGTCCGACGAAAAGCGAGTGCTTCAAGACAAACGGGAAGAAAAATATTTGTTAGTTTGGGTGGGGGGGGTGTAGGTGGGGGGGGGGGGTTGATGATTTTTTTCGACATAGTTTGCGGCCCGCGTAACTTTACAAATGCATGCATGTGGCCCGAAGAGAAAAAAGGTTGAGTATCGTTGTTTTATACGATATGATTTATTGCAGTAGGATATAAGTTAAATATCTAAATATTAGGTCATCACGCTAGAAATACATATGTATATCTATATATATATATATATATTTCTATAAATTCTGTCGCATTATTAATCTCACATTTTCAATTATATCGACGTCAAAATATGAAACTTACATTTACTTTACCGCGTCGTATATTAAAATGAAAACGATTTATTGTACAGCACTAAGCACGGCTCTACTACTCGTAGCACTCGCGGATACATTTCAACTTCAATAAAACGTAGCTTTAATGTCTAATGTTTCATTCGATATTTTATCTTTTTCATAAAGAAATGCTGACCATCTTTCACTGCGAGAAATTATTATTGCTGACTTTGTAATTTCATTATTAAAATAATTCGTTTGAATAAGCCAATGTTGTACAATTATAATACTCAAGTCAGGTAAGTAATGCAGATTTTTAAGCATAATACAATGTTATGCTGTTTTCATAGATCAAATATATTAATGTATTAAATAACTATTTTTTAAACATTCGCTAATTCCACGGAGGATAGGTTTGCCCTTTAATTCTGGAACCAGGAGGTCGCGGTTCATGTCGGGGAAAGGATAAACAATAATAAAAAATACCTAATAGGTATTTAAGTGAATTTCATCTTCTCCTTCCTCTCGCTTCCTCCAGACTCAACATTCCCAAAATCAGATGACCTATATTTCAATCATGGATTTTTTTATTCAAATATCACATTATTAGCATCGACCTCCCATATTCATACCGAGATATCAAATTTCTCTGAAACGTAATACCAGAAGTTTGATTCCAAAGGGTGGAACTTCCTTGAGCGGTTATAGTGAATTGGATTTATTCAACTCGGCACCTTAAAACTTCAAACCTAAAATCGATAAATAACATTCACACAATACATAATACTCTCTATAGACTAGATCCATCCCCTTGCCCTCCTTCTCACCATCCCATCCCATCCCCATAAGATATAGGATATGGTAAGTCTTTTTTAAATAATTAAATTAAACAATATTAGCTTCTTTATTTGAACCAGTGTACAGGCTGTTACAGGGAGTACTGGACTTACTGCCAGTGATTCCTGACATTATTTGGAGACAAAATGTAAATGAAATTTTGGTCTCAGGTAACATTTTTGATAAATTTAAACATAAAAATCAGTAGGTATTGGACAGTTAGGGTCGGGGTGAATGGTTATATATAATGGATAATCACAAAGTTATATAGCTACATTCAAAAGTTCCTACACTTTTTGTATTTATTTAAAATATTTATATTTGAGAAACATCACTGAAAACCGATTATTGGTTCAGTTATTATACATAATAATTGTATTATAAACTGTTGGTTTTCCAAACAAACAGTTTTTTAAATAAATAGCCTTTCTTTCATATATAAACACTTTTTCTAACTCAAATTTAATTATTATTCGTAAGCATGCATGTAAAAATATGACTCTTTATCTTCACATAATATTTTCTTTTATATTACTCTAACTTCATTCATTTGTTAAGTTTTAAGAAACCGTTCAAATCCCAGGCGAAATTACCTAATGAATCTCAATGATATTCTACGGACTTCCGTAATAGGTAGATACTACACCATGTAATAATTTCATTTAATATTCCTTATAAATTGTAAAATTATGTACTGTGTATGTCTTAATAAACAAATAAACAAAACCAAAATGGCTACATACTTTTGTATTGTGACGTACATCGTATGCCAAAAGAGCTAGCGCCGTCTCCCGCATAGAAATAACTCAATATATCTCGAGTTATAGTCGGCGGCACCCCTTTGCCTCGTGTCTACCATTCCCTCCTTCGTCAAACAACCGCCGCACCACACTACACCACACTACACCACCATAACACAGCGCGGGCTGCGGGGCAAGTGCCGCGCGCACGTGCCGAGGGGTGTGTCGCACGTGCTATACGCGGAATGCATGGGACATAGGTGGTTATCCACTACTAAATGCTACCACCGTCAAACTGCTCGCTAAACAAAATTCCACCACATCAATAAATATGATGAATGGAAAGGAAACTTGAACACTGAGCCGAACAATCAGACAGAAGATAATATAAACCTTCACAAGTATACATGACACATGACATACATCTAGTGTCCGACCGAAACTAAAAACCTCGGCCGAAACCGAATCTTCCATTTAAGGTCATGTTTTCGTGGAAAAAAAAGTTATTCTTAATCAGTCAGCCTTTATTTTCAAATCATACGAGTATATTAATCATTCAGTCTCTGATTTTTGGATTAAAAACAAACATAACATTTCAAATAAATTATTTATGCTTTTTGAAATCGTAATCGTAAATCGCTTCATAAATAATATTAAAAAAGTAGGTATTACCTATTTAAACATTATTAACAAATAACATAAAATAAAAGGTAGAACACAAAATTTAAACCTAATTGGTTTAGGTACACTTAACAAAAAATATTCTAACAAAATGATTTCTTATAAAATTAAAACAAACACCTCGTATTTATCCACATAATCAAATAATTTCTTCTAAACTTTGGCCATATCGTATGCCACTCTTTTTAATGAACTACAACATAATCAAAATTAAAAAGTACCTACCTACCTACAATAACAAAATATTTGAATGCAAATAATAATACTTGATGTATGAAAATAAGAAGCGTTTTCTCTCAAACAAAATGAAGAGCTTTCATCTTAAGAACAAAATAATTTCTTCGAAACTTTGGTCATATTGAATGGCACTCCCGAATTCAGTTTCGGTTTCGGCCGTAGTTTCGGCTGGATGGCGGCCGAAATCGAAACTAAGCCGAAACTAGGCCGAAACCGAAACCGAAAGTTCGGTCGGACACTACATACATCTCAAAATACCAATGATAGAATGGTACAACAAATTCCAAATTGTTGACACAAAGAAAGAAGATATTTTGGTCACATCGCATTAGGACCGACATAAAAGATTATCCAACTGAAAGTTGAAGGGAAAATTGGTGGAAAACAGGTAAGAGTGCAAGACTTCATCCGACAGAGTCAAGACTGCCCTGCTAATCTCAATAGGAGAGGGCAACAGAGGATGAATACTAAATAAGAAAATGTTATTGCTTATTGTGTAACTCTGTCACTGCGTCAAGCGCTATACAAAAAGACGATGTCAGAGACATTTTCTACCAAATGATAAGATCGACATACATTATGGATTCTATTCCAGAACGTGAACTAGCGGAAACTCATATATTTTTGTTTAGTTATTTGTACATTAAAATTTACAAAATACCAATTATAACTTGCAAATCGCTTAATTCGGTCAAATAATTATAGCCCACATCAAATTAACTGCATTTCTTTAAAATAACATCTTATTTCCGCAATACTTCTGTTATGATAGTGTAATAACAACTGAAAAACAATATATGTTTAACACAAAAGCAAATCCAGTAGGCACCACGTGTTCTAGAAGATAAATAATGATGCAAATCAACTTACATTTTATATTACATGAATCATAAAATAAATAATCAGTCATTAAAAGTGATTAAAAAAAACGTTAAATATGTTACGTTCAAGTTAGGTAATGGGCTATTTTATTCATTACTTTTAATGAATTTTCAAAAGGGGTGTTGAAATTCCGCAATTGTTGAGTTGTCATGGAACCACGGAGGAAGGTCTATTCCTTCCGCCGTGCATGGAACCATACATTTTACGCAATAATAAGAGCATTTGATGCCACCTGTTTATACAAACATTCCAGGTATAAAACATGTTAATGTTAATCAATGAACCAAGCTAAAAGGTTGGTACTTAAATATGGGTTTTAACATAGTAATTAGTAACTTTTGCGGTATTAAATTCATTAGTTTCTAAGATACTACGGGTAATTTCACTCATAAATTGAGAATCGCGCCTTTGGAGTGTATTTATTAACGATATCAAATCAAATTTACGCTCTCGTTTTTATAAAATTCAGTAAATAATTGAAATATTAAATATAATACGTCATACTTTGGTGATAATTACTTAGGAAGAGTAGTGGGATTTCGACATTTTTTAAAGACTTAAGTGTTTTCAACCGTGAGAACTGAACCACGAAGGTAGCCAGAATATGTAATTAAATAGTAGCTTATCCGGCTACCGTGTGTGCCTCGCATCTAGAAGCAGTTTATTATACCAGGCAAAAATAAGTAATAAGCAGGCAGCAGGCAGTAGGCAACGGGCACCCAGTTTAGATATGCAATACACGCCGTGCACGTTCCATATAATTATCGTATAATTTGATGGCATTTGCGTCCCCTTCACAGCACACACAATCATAGGGAAAGCGCAAGGGGAAGTTAAAAAAATACATCGATTGTAGAAAGAGCAATGACATAGAAGGGATTAAGACTAAAACAAGAACAAGTCAAAATATCTTCCAATGGTAAAAACGCAAGAATGCACTGAATGCGGTCCTGAAAAGTATAGTACCTATCTTAATAAATCACATGTGTACCTGTAATTTTATTATATGATTCGTATATGTGGGGGTGAAAGTAAAATCACTTTCTCCAACGCATAAAAGCCAGTGAACAACAACTTTGAATTGACTTTGGTTGTAAAATTCAATGAAAGCAGGTGTAAATGTACTGTCGAGTCAGGAGCATCAAAAGTAGTTATTTTAATACATAAAAACGTGTAATATCAATGGCAGAATACCAACTTAAAAGCAAATTACTGATAACCTACAAAACCATAAAAATAATGAATGCTTGGCTAAAATTGTGCCGCTTATGACGAAATAACACCCAAAGGGCGTTTTAGCTAGAAAATATCTTAAAACTGTATTTAAATTAAAAAATACTTGCCAACCACATCTGTCGAGATGAATATGAAATTAAATTGTTCAGATTTTGAAAGCTGAAAAATGGTTTGGACAACATAAAATTATTGTCAGAAACTTGCAAGAAATAAACAAAAACTCATAAGACTAGAAATTTACAGTAAAAAAATTAGGTGTTTAAAATTTAATTATGTATTAATGATTTTTCATTAGGTTTGTTTGAGCTTCGCTACGAATTTTTTCATGGAACGAAGAAAGTGCAATCTCAAAACTTACAATCTGGGACTTGGTTTAGGTTCCTTTCGTATCGGTAAATTATTGTGATTCTGATTTACTAAATACGAGTATGTTTATTTTAAAGTTTGAAACTGTCGAGTGCATGTAACAATAGAATACCAAGTTACCCAAGATTTATCAGACCGCAATTGAAGCTGGCTGTCGCAGGTACCAGGTGCAAAGGCAAATCTGAAGGTCAGGACAGGCCGAAAATATTGGGTTATAATATAAACCGATTTCTTATGGATTCGAGTAGTTCAAGGCGATGTAAATACGTATCTACTCGTATTGCCAATGAAGTTATAATACATAGAGGCGCTGTAGAAATCTCAAAGTGGCAAGCGAAAAGTAAGTCAATTGTAGGCTTTCGATTTCGTAGTTTGAGTACTAAACTTCCACGCGTCGTTTAAGTTCGTGTGCTAGGTACTTCTAATTAAAGTGAATTAAAAATTGCCAAAATGCCTTCGTGTATGAGTGATTACACGGAAAAGATTAGTAAAAGCCAAATAATAAAATTTTATTTTTTAATACTTGCAAATTATTATTATTATCGATTATTAGAAATAAAACAATTTTTTTCCGCCCGAAGATTTTATGCGTCGCTAGAGAAAATGCAAGGCCTACTAGTGTGCGGAGTCTGACGCGGAACAGCCAAATTACGAAGTCAGTGTTGTCGGTAAATAAACGTTACTGTTTAAAATAGTTTTTTTAAGTACATGCTTGTGGTAAAACAACATACCAGCAGTAAGTAACAACGAGTATCAACAACAATCGTCGCCATTTGCAAACTGTCGTTACTCGATTACAGCTTAATCACTTGACACCTCAAAATCCGTCAGGCGTCCTCGATGGAATTTTTGAATGGTTCTTACAATTTATTTCGTCCCTACGCACGTATTATTTGAACATTGTCATACATGAACAACATTTGAATTAAGTATTTACTGGAAACATACTAGTTTCTTACTTACCATATTTTATGTTGAATTTGTGATACAATAAATAGCAAGTCTAGATGTATTGTAACGTCATTGGGTCTTGCGTCTTGCCCCACAAATAATAAATATAATCTGACTCGTTATTCTTGTTGTGATTGGACGATAGGTGATTGCGAATGGAAAATAAAGTGAAAATGAACGGCATTGTGCTTATTTTGACTTTTCATTAAATCGTGTGACGAAATGCAAGTCAAAAAAGAGAACGAGCTTAATTATTATTAAACACTCCTTTAAAATATCGCTCAACGAAATAATAAAAAAATCGCAAAACATGATAATAAAATGCAAATTATGTAACCTGATATAACACTCACCGCATAACCTATTAACCAAACATAGAAAAAGTTATTAAATTCGCGTGCGTACGATGCGGGGAAAAAACGAACGAACCTTAGTTACTCGATTTCCGAAATTCGTGAATTGTAATAATAAATATAATGTTTTATTTATGGAAATCGTGGGATTGCACCGCCCTCCCCCAGATATGGAATAAATAAATAAAAAAAATATATTGGAGAACTTAAAACAAATATTATTATTTTACAAGCGATAAAGTGGGTACCAACATACTTTGGTTAATTAATATAATTCATTATTTCAAATTTGTATTTCTTAAGTTCAATGTTTGACCGACGTAGACATTTTTCAAGTTTACTACATTCGAAAGATATTTTTGTTATGAATTGCAATGGATACATACTTTCAGCTTTACAAATCCTATGTTTATAATATCCCATGATTTTTCAAAGTTCTGCGCTAGTATATTATACCTATATGTATCTAAATTGAAACCTTGTAATTTTGTGAATTTGTACTTGCCACGCGAATTTTCATTTTTGTAAATTGAAGACACGAGCGAATGAAGATGTAATATAACAAAATCGAATGAGTAAAAATTGACGTCAGCGTTTTTTGTGAAATTAGATATGCCCAGGCAACAGTTCATAAAAGTTGTTATTAAAGGTCATACAATATTTTTAAGCATTTCAATTATGCTAGAATTGCTAGAAAAACTACGGATACATCTTAAGTATAGGTTGGGGTTAGAGTAAGTAGAGAATACTTAGGTTAAGGAATAAATAGGTTCAGTTTCCAAAAATCCACAAACATTTAATATTCTCTACATATCCTACGTCAGCAGATACATAGAGTATGCTCCAACAGTGTGGAACCCTAATTGTTTTATATATATATATATATATATATATATAAAACAAATATATAGAGTTTAGAAAAAGTTTTTGAAATATGTTTCTTATCGCATGTGAAATGATGAAAATTATCATGAATCTTAATTCTCTAGATCTAGATCAACGCCGAGATATCAGAGATCTTGTAATGCTTTATAAGAAAATGTACAATTTTATTGATAGCCCTATATAACCCCAATTTTATATACAGCCCGATATAACCTATTACAAAATATTCATTTCAGATGTCCATTGAGTTACTCGATCTCCGGATACATCTTATATTCCTAAGAGCAACACTAATTAATCTTGAAAATGTATTTATACGCAGAAGCTGTAGTACCCTTCAGATTATGCACAGACATCGACGTGTTTGAACCTTACTAAATACATAATATTCTTAAAAAAATAACATTCGATCGAATATATTTAACAGAAAACTTAATATTTCAGTGGTTTTTTTTAATCATCACATTTCTTCTTTTGCTTTCAGAAGTTCGAATTTAAATAACATCACTTCCTCAAATATATTATTAAAATCCATTCCATGTTTAAATGTAAACCTTGGGAATATTTCATAAAATACTTTTTGTAGATTTAAGAATTCTTTATCAGAACTGGTTACATTAGGTAATTTTTATGAATTTTTATTTTTCTATTACGGTCTTAAATTTGATTATCATTATTTTATTCGTCAACTGGCGAGTACCTGGCATGAGTTGCAATGCCACTCAAAGAAATGAAGTGTTTTAATTCTGTTTATTATGGTGCCCGAACTCCCTTCCCACACTCCTCCGTTCCCCTCCTGCCATTAAAATATATGAAGTACACACATTTTTCAACAACTCGCGCGCAACTTATTATATTTTTTTCTGTGCAAATTTCATAATGCCAGATACGATACGATACGACTGTACCCCACGGCCAGGAGCACTCCTGTCCCGGTGAGACCGGTACACCAGGATGCACTGATTTGTTAGGACTTGGAACATGTGCTCCGAGGATGGAAAGGAGGTTAGAGTTTGATCGACCGGTAGGTATGCATGGGAACCTAATAAGCCTATATTGGAATTTCGGATGGGTAAGGAATAAAGGAATGGACTGAGCGTTATTATTTTTTTCCATTCGTTATGGCATCTTCTTCTTGCCTCTTCTCGACTCTTCTTGGATCTTCCTGTATATTTCTGGCTTTTCTTGGCTGTTCTTGGATCTTCTCGTCTCTTATTGACTCTTCTTGTCTCCTCTTGCATCTTATTGGGTCTTTTCGTCTCTTCTTGGATAGTCTTATCTCTTCTTCGATCTTCTCGTCTCTTCTCAGAGATCACTAATTATTATATACAAAACCTTCGCGGAAGTGCGCGCAACAACCGATCAAATCACCAAAGTTTCATCGCAATCGGATGAATGGTATAGGAAGGCGTATGAGACATTTTACATATACAAATGTACCTACAGCCAGTACGTGAAAAATTGTAACATAGTATCTTCGATTACGAAAATTAACTGCTAATGGTGCGGTCAAGCGAATTAGGAATTGGAGAACAATGCCGAAGTGAGGAGTGACATATCTCCAACATTATTACTCCCCAACGATTGAGCGACGAGAGATATTGATTGAATCGGCCGAGTGGGACGTATCAAATAAGCTGGCACCGAGGTCTGCTTTTGTATTAGCGGTTAAGGTCAAAGGTTAGGCGGAATTGATTTTTCCAGCGAATACCCATACTCTCCACACTGGCGTATCGTTAAATGACGCAGACTGTGGAACCATTTTATTTTTTATTACTACACTTAATAAACAATACTTAAACTACAATCGAAATTTTATTTGAAACCCGGGCGTGCTTTTAATGGTGCGTTTACGTAATAAAATAATTCTTTCAACGCCTTTTTATATGTAGTCCACTAAGTCACTAGTGCCGCTACGATTCATTTTTTAACCCCTCAGGCGGACACAGGCCTCGGGCCTATTTGGTCGAAAGGTTAAAATATTTCCGCTTTGCAATTAAATCCAAATAAATGGAATATTTCTGAAGCATCCAAAAACTAAAAACTGTTTTTTTATTCGAAATAAACTTTTTAAATATACAATTTTGAATGCAAACATAAAACGTTTCAAAAGTAGCTTACCTTACGTTTTTTCTAACTAACTTTAGGCACTGAAAACTAAAAAAAAACACACACACACATATTTTATTAGGTTAATGTATTATAAACGTTATTGTGAACTCACTTTTTTGCCGTTTCATGTAAAATTAATTAATTAAACATTCCCAATATTTTTTTTTATTTTTTTTTCAAATTGCTGTTGGAAACTTTGGATTATTTTGGGAGTAATTTTTGATCCGAGTATAAAAGCATGGTGTTTTATCTTTCTAACACCGTTTAGATCATATTTCTAACCATGATAGTAAGGGAGACAACGATTTCCATGAGACCTATATGAGTTTTCCGAAAACCGAACAAATTAGCCTGAGGGGTTAAATGGTTTCGTAGGGGGAATAAACAATCTGGTAAGTACTTTATTGAAGATTTCTACATAACAAGCAAAATTATTCATGATGCTTTTAACAGTTTCATTCAAGCGTCCATGCCAATCAAAATATGCTAATATTTTCTATAGAATCTAAGGATGATCAATAGCCAAGAGAGTTCGTGGCTCACTCACAACTCACGAGACGTAAACTTATCGATTCATGTCACTTTAACGGTTCTATGTTCTATATTTGAATGTTAAGAGTTGTTTGCCACGGTTCATCGTTTTTTTTTGTGACCCAAATGCAAGAGGACGGCTGACTACGCAAAATGAGACTTAATTATTATCAATAGGTGTATGTTTATTTTAAAAGTCAAATAATAAGATAATTTTAATAACGACTGCAGTAAATATCACTCGAGAGTGATATTTATATATATAAAGATAGACTGTACAGAATATACGAGTATCAATTATATATTAATTGAGTTATTTGCGAGAAAGTATAGCGGCTCAATTTCGTTTTGAATATAAATAGCGTACCCAGTAAGCAGGAGTGAAGGAATGATAGCAGCTACTTGAGGCGTGTTATGTAGCAGGCCGAAGGTTTTATTGTTTGGAAAGGTTTGATATTTCCCAGGTATCATTAAGTCTAATGGCGGCGCATGTAGAGGCCCAATCTAATGGCAAAAATTGCACGAGCGCAATTCAATTGCGCCGATAAGTGCACCGAACGCGGAAATGAAAATGAGAAAACGCACAACAGTCGGACAGGCGAACAGGCCAACAGCGGGAGGTACCTACCTAAATGCATCCAATGCAATGGAACTAACAAATATTGGAACTTTCTTTTCGCCACGGACGAAAGTGAAAGGGCCACTTTGTAATCTATACTGGCCAAGGATCAGCCGAGGATACAATGGAGGTGAGTTACCTACCAAGTCAGGTACCTACCGCTGAATCAGCTTTTTTATTATTACAACAAAGACACGCTGCAGCAGTTCTGCTCTGCATTCTGCAACTAAGTCATTCCGATATACCTAAGAGGAAGTCACTTTTAAATCAATTTCACAGGTGGAGATAAATGATACAAGTTCGGTATTTGGAAGTGCAGTGATAAGAAGTTGATTAAATTTA
Source organism: Limnephilus lunatus (assembly GCA_917563855.2). Lineage (NCBI taxonomy): Eukaryota > Metazoa > Arthropoda > Insecta > Trichoptera > Limnephilidae > Limnephilus > Limnephilus lunatus. The sequence goes on along the minus strand of OU830598.1, from coordinate 65,819,932 downwards.
ATTTCCTCAATGAAATGTCAGATATCATTATGAGTTATTATCATCAATTAAAATTCAAATAAAGCCGGCTATAAATGCATTCGAAATAAAATCAATATTATTACAAAACTTGTATGTCAACAATTATTATTAATCAAACACATCTACTAATTTCGGTTGTCTGTGATGAAGTGCGTCATGTTAAATATTACTGCGTAATGTAACGCGTAAAATTACCTGCTCTAACTAACTAACCATCACGCCGTTTCCCCGCAGGGGTAGGCAGGAAGGACGGACCGCCACACAACTCGATCTTGGCACACACTGTTTGCCTCGTTCACATTCATACATCGTATCATACATGCTCTTCTATTATTCCGACTCTTCACATGGCCCGACTCAAGTATCTGATTCACTTGGTCGTGCCATGTCTTCCTCGGGCGTCCCAGACTTCTTCTACCATTCACATTTGCATCATATATTCTCCTCACACTCCTTTCCTCGTTCATTCGCTCTACATGCCCAAACCATCGGAGAGTCCCTTTCTTATCTCTTTCACATCACGCTTACATCAGCCTTGCATTCTTTGCGGATATCCACGTTTCTCTCACGATCGTACATGGTTTTACCACACATTCGCCTCAGGGATCTCATTTCTACAGCATTCAGTCTACTTTCATTCTTCCTCTGCCAGTTCCATGCCTCACTGCCATACATCAGGGTAGGTACCAGCACTCCATTATGGACGGCTAGTTTCGCGTCTTTGGACAGTTTTTTATTACCGCCAACGGCATTCAGTCCTCCATTAATGGAGTTACCGGCATTCACCCTTCTTTCAATATCTCTATCAGCCTTCCCATCTTTCGTAAACATACTACCCAGATACATAAACTCATCCACCTGCTCCAAGTATTCATCATTCACAACTATATTGCATACTGTTTTCGTACTCTCTCTTTCAAACACCATGACGTTAGACTTACTACCTACTCACGTTCAACAAACTTTGAATTGTGGGAACCAAACGATATAAAGTAAAAAATAATAATATTTCATAATAATTGAAATGTGTATTTCTTTTGTTGAAATTTTTGACACTGATGATTTTGTTTGTTTACTAACTGTATTCATTCCAAAGGTACATGAATCAAATTACTTTTTTGATAGGCAATGGATACTGAGGAAAATATTTTATAAATGCGTTCAGCTTCACAAATTCTACAATAAATTATATAATACCGTGATTTTTCACGGGTCTACGATAGCATCTAATAAAATACAACATTTAAAAACTAATTTCACTTTGCAGAAAATTTACGAACATCGTGAATCGAAACGATATTAAAATAATTAGAAGATATTATAATAGACAGGAAGGCAGGGCAAAATAAAGCTGCCAGTCAGTCGCCAGTTGAATCCGAAAGGCAAATTATTACTCTTGAAATCACAACAATTTTGTACAAATATAGGAATTTTATTGCAACATAATTTAGCGGTTACACTATCATTACCGAGCTAGATTGCTATGCAGCAGCGGCCGACTGGACGCTGGACCTACCCTCGACTGCATCGGTGTACTCGGCACACTGCACGTGCGGTGGACAAAGAGAACACTAATCGAAAAAGTGATACATTTTGCAAGAGGTAAATCCTAATGTTTACTTCGCATAGCCAAACAGGTGTCTGATATTCATCTCTCGGTGAAGAAACTCGGATATAAATGAGAATTGCGCGGTTCTAGTTGTGTTATATTGCGACACTAAAACACGTAGAACGTCGTAATTATCATGTGGGGATATCGCGGCGAGAATCTAACAAACGTTTACAGCCAATTATTGCTTCGCGTCCTCACAAACCAACATGACATGTGTGCAGTTTGCACCGCGCATTACTATTTTTGGTCATTGCGCATGTTTAAGGCGGTCCACAACCACATGTAGTTATTTTACAAATGAGGCGTTAATAGCGTACTTGTTCTGACTTCTGACTCACGCTACAATTCGACACAAGGCCCGTTTGTTGCGCCTGCGTCTGTCCGTGCGACAGATAGCATAGACCGGATAAGAAGAGTGAAAATCTCAGACATTGCAGACGCAACTGAGATTACTGTTGAGATTTCGGATTATCTGAACATACAAAAAGATACAATTAATTTCTCAAGAAACAGAATTTAAGATAGTTCATGTTTCATTAAGGCTCCGTAGTAAGCGTTCAAAAAGAAGAATATAAAAAAATTGAAAGGGAGATATGTAAATTCGAATGGTAGAGGGAGCGCGCAATATTAAAAAAAAAAAACGATTATAATTAAGCGAAAATTGGGAAAATATTTAATAAAACACATTTCGTTTAAAATAGAACAAAAATCTCTCGGCAAATGTCTAAAGTAGCATTTAAAGATACTTTGTGAATTTTTAATACCTACCTCCTACCTTAAACATATTAAATAACAGAAAAAAATGTGTTTATTATCGAGTGAATTTTTTTTTCGGCTCAGCAAATGTATATTATCTTCAAAATTAACATTTAATTTTTTTACGAACTAAAAAACAAAGTGTTCAAGGAAAATATGTTATCAAGCTTTCTGTAAGAAAAGAGAATGACATAATTAGGTACGGTACCTACTGATATTATTAATGTGGAGTTTTCTATCACAATTTTTTTTATAAAACGGCCTCTGTGGTTGTGGGGTGAGGTTCAAATCCAGACGCGCGCAAGTAAATTTTATTTGATTGATTTGTGTTTTTTCACATTTTAAAATAATATAAGGTATATTTACGGAACGTTCCAGCACGTTCCAGAGTGGAAGGTATTCTCAGTTACGCCCTGGTGTACGACCACCATTCAGAATTGAAACGTTGCTTGAAATGGCTTTAGCCGTTTTCGTGATGAAATCTAAATAGCCAGGTACTTCTGCACCTTCCTTTTTTACCATCTCCTTCCCCCCCCCACTACATTTAACCTCACAATACACCCCAATTTCAAGATGCCATACTCTGACTGCTTCTAGGCCGTTGGGAGTAGCTAGGGGGACTCTGGTACAGTATTTATTACGAAAAAAAATCCTGACAGATTACAAGCCCATATGAATCGGTCTTAACCCTAGAACCGTATCCATAATAGACTTTCAGTAACGGTACCCAGGGGTGCTGGAGTACCCCGGTAAATAAAACATATTTTTTACATAAGAATAAACATTTTTTAATAATCAACTTACATAGACTTTTAGGGCACTTATTTCAGTCGCACATAATACATTTAGGCATAAATAAAAGGAACTTATCTTAACAGATTTGGCAAGTCTTTTTTTGGTGCTCAAAATATATATGAAACTTTAACATTTTTCACATCGATGTGATTTACTGTCTTTTAACCTGGAACTTGAAAAAACTTATTGAAAAACTTGAAAAAACTTCTTCCCGATTTTGATTCTGAAGGGGCTGAAGCATCAGAAGACCATTTTTTTTCTAATATAGGTACCACCAATATTTACAATTGGAGATGCATCGGCAAAGTTTTGTATAAAAATCGCACAAAAAAGAAAACGCACATTTAAAAAAAAAAAAAAAAAATTTGTACCCCAGGGTTAATAAGAGTTAATCGGACTAGAGAGCCGCAGAAGAAGTTTTAACATGCCATTTGGAATACTCCATTGAGTTCAATAACACTATTATGGACAACAACTTCAGTATTATAATACATATATGATAACAGATGGTTTAACTCGAGGCAGAAGATTATTTTATTTTATTTATTTGACATATGGCGCATGTCACATAGATAAAAAGAATCAATTGGAAACGTATTAGCCATAGTTATTTCGCCGAGAAGGCGGTTCCAAAGACCTATTTTCTATTTGTTAAATATTGCGTACGTGTTTGCGCCATTCATGTTGTATGTCATGTCGTCAAGAGGAACGTCCGCACGGCCTTTTTACTTAGGTACATAGAAAACTTAATTTTGGATTTGAAGCCAAAATACCCAACCAAGCTGAAAGTTTATTTTTTTTTAAATCAAAAGGTATTGCAAATATCTAAGTACGGATGTGTGCTGTTTTATTTAAAATTATAAAATATAGATAATTAAATATATCAATTTTTCTTGATTTTAGAGGAAACTTTGACATTTTATGCGAGTTAATTAGGGGGCATCAATTAATTACGTGAGCAGTTTTTCTTCCAATCTAGACCCCCCCCCCTCCCCCTCGGTGAGATAAATTTGGGCCAATTCGTTTATTTTCTTCAAGTAACGTGAGATTTTGGTGGACCCCCCCCCCCCCCGTTTGTGCTCACGTAATTAATGGTGACCCCTTATAAAATGAAATTATAAAAAAGCATTTCTTTGGATAGAATTTTTAATTTTTATACTACAAATTAATGTTATCAACGTAATATTATTATCGTTAGGTTGGGTTAGGTTTTAATCACTTTAATTTTTATATAATTTTATATTTCATCACTTTTTTATAGTAAATAAAGTAAAATAATATATTTTTAAAAATTATTGTTAACATCTTTAAACACCTCAAATTTATTTTCATACACCATTTTAGTTCACAAATAATTGCCAAAGTTGCGTCATAAAATCATGAAAATTTTGATTTCTTTAATTACCTATATTTTATAAATTAAAACATAAATGAATAAAGTAGCGCAATTGCGTACTAAATAATTGCTATACCTTTTGGTTAAGAAAATAATTTTTCTGTTTGAATAAGTAGGTATGCTGGCCTCAAATCCAACCTTTATTTGAAAAGTTTCCCCTTAAATAGTTGCATTTATATACATAATATTGTAGAACTAGCTTTTTACGAAATCAGATATAGACAGTAATTTTCCTATTATTTTGAACATCAAGTGCGCAAAATTCCACCAACAAGTATCAACATTCTGATTTGTGGTCGGGAAAGGGTGTAGATGTTGACTATCATGTTTCGAAGGTCACGTGTACAAAATTTCATCAATCTCGGAATAAAACTGCAGATTTGCATAATAATAAATTAAACGCCGTCCTTTCCCTTTTATATAAATAAATAGATAGAAGATGGATAGATAGAATAAATGTCGGTCAACGCCTTTTCGTGTTATAAACGAGCCAACACTCTTCTGGGCGTTGAGATGAAATCAGTTTTAACTCAATAATAATTAATTTGTCAAATACATAAACACATATACGTATAATATAAGTTATAATATATGGTATTACGCAAAATTTACATCCGATGGGAATCACAAGAATTACTCGAGTCTCTTTTTCCTGGTCGTTATCACTATCAGATAATATCGGTTATCAGGCTTTCAGCATCGGAAATAACTTTAGTGGGTAACATTAGTCAGAGTTAAAACGCAGGGAGGAGTCGTGAACTTCATACAAAAACAAACAAAACAATATGTAAAAACGAAACTTTAACACGTATAATTGCGTAAGGAGTGTTTAATACCCACAAAGGAGGAATTACATTTTAACACATATATTTTATACATTTAAAAATGTATTTTTGCTACAAACAAAATGTATACCTACATACTCATAGTAGGAATGACGTTGTTTTGTAGACACCGAGTAAATATACAAAAATACTGCATTTACAAAAATGTACCCTATAAAAGGAGATTATTAAAATTCAAACATGTAACTCATTTGTTTATATTTTATTATCCTAGAAACAAAATAGTAAATTAATAACGGTGAGAAATATCTAGTTAAGATATTAATTGTAAAATTATTAAATAATAAATAATAACCTAATGGAATGTATGGCGAGCGGTGTGATGGATAAATAGGCCAAGCCCAGATATAGGTACTATATTATGAGAGAATAGTGTACGTCGTGTGAGGCTAGCATTAACGTAACGTTAATACAAAATCTCAACGGAAAAGGTTTTGTTACATTTCTTTTGAAAACGCATATATGTATAATTAGAATAATAAAAACAGCACTTCACTGGGGCACCGGTTATCACAAGTTTTTTTTAAACCTATTATTTATCTAGCCTAGATATTAAATAATCACTAAACATTCGTTTAAGTGATGGAACGTGTGATCAATGACAAACTGCTCACATACCTTGAGAAGAACAAAATTATAAACGATCGTCAATACGGATTCCGGCGGAACCGCTCGTGCGGTGATCTTCTCAACAAGCTGCGTTCTTGCAGACTACCCGCATCCTCGTGTGCGTGAATTGCCGACTTTTTGAGGGGGAGGTCGATTCAGGCGGTTGCTAACGGTTTCACCTCTTCCTCGCATTCGATAAATGCTGGCGTCCCACAGGGATCGGTTCTGTCTCCGACTTTGTTTCTGTTGCACATCAACGACCTCTTGTCATGTGCACCGATTCATTGTTACGCGTATGACAGTGCAGTCCATGATAGCTTTTTGTTTGACAAGCCTCCAAAGAGCACACAAACCCCAATAGCTCGGAGAGCTTTGAAGCAAAGAATGGACGGTTACCTCGAGAGTGTTTTCTCTTGGGGTAAGAATAACCTCGTCGAATTTAATGTTTCAAAGACCCAGTCATGTTTGATAACGTCTAAAAAGGAACGAAATGATAATCTAGTCTCCTTCAACGGAAGCATTCTTCCGAACAGGACCTCCATTGATATGCTTCATGTAACTCTAAGTGACCAGCTCAGGTATGGAGGCTCCATCGAAACCAGAGTTAAGTTAGCCTCTCAGAAACTGGGCGTACTGTACAGGCCGTAGATACTTTAATAGTACATAACTGCTAACCCTGCACAGATCGCAAGTGCGCCCCACGGTTGAATTTGGCAGCCACCTCTGGTCTGGAGCTCCAAATTACCTAAAAAAAAACTTGATTCTGTGCAGAACGGGCGGTCCGTTTGACAGATTCTCCCATCTTAACAGACGGATTGCAATCTTTAGAGCACACGCGTCAGGTGGGAATGATGTACTTGTTCTACCGGTATTACAATGGAAGATGCTCCGAGGAACTAGCGTCATTGATCCCCTCGGCGCCGGTGCATTGTCGGGGAACACGTCAAACACGCGCCCAACATTTGTACACAGTTGACATTAGTCACATGAGAACGGGTCGTTTTTACGATTCGTTCTTAAGTTCAACAGCTCGGCTGTGGAACGATTTACAGGCCTCTGTGTTTCCTCCTTCCGACAACATGGGTCTGTTCAAGACCCATGTTCACTCCTTCCTTTCCTCAAAAAGACCCTCAACACAGCATCTTCAAAGATGACATAGGCCCTGAGGGAAATTATTTTCCTCAGGGCCTCCTGTGCGGAGTTAATGTAAAAAAAAAAAATTCAACTCGAGAACACTAAGAAGAAAACATTAGGAGAGACATGCGAGACCTCTTATTTTATAATACGGGCAGCTTAAAAAACCATCTGTACGCACTGCTTTGTTTGAGAATAAATTCTTATTATTTTATTACGGATACAGACGTGCCTTTTTTTTGAAAAAAAAACAGCAGGTAGGTTAGTCAGTATATCCACCAAAGAAATACCTAATACCGAAATAAAACACTCGAAATCTATCTTCCATTTCTATAAAGAAGAAGGACTGTGACGGGCGAGCGGTCGGCTTGGATTTGATTTGTGTGCAAATCTACAATTTTATTCAGAGACTGGTGAAAATTTGCACAATAAATTGATATTTAAAACAAAAGGAAGATCACTGTCTACATTAGATTTCGAAAAAACTCTGTGTAAAGCTCGGGCATCGCCGGGGTTTTCAGCTAGTAATGAATAAAAAAAACAGTTTTAAACATTTTTAAGAATTTAATATCTCCATATTTATTCTAATCATCTAATCCACTAATCATTATAAATAATATAAAGTAATTATGTCAAATGAAAGAAAGTAAAGCAAACCATGTCGATAGAAGAAAACTCAATTCATTACGATGATATCTCCGAATCAGGTTACAAGAAAATGATAAACTGCATACTGAGACGTAGATTAATAGTCCTTGATCTTTATTCAGTAGAATTTACTTCCACGAAGTGCCTGCAATAAATTATTTTGAGAATTTACTCGAGGTCTAACAAGGCACCGCGTAATAAAATTGTAACATTTTTTATACAATTAAGTGATTACCTGACAATAAAAGTTTACATTGTTATTTAAACAAGTGTTCAAACGTACATACCTAATTAATTCGTTAATAAACGAATAAATATTGACGACATTGATGCTATTGATTAAAACTTATCTACGTTCGGAATAATAAAAGAAAAATAACAACAAACAACACAATTCGGGCTGATTTATTCTAAGAATGCTAAGGACAGAAAAAATTGCCAACAAAAACACTGAAAGTTGTTGCCGAACATTTTTTTGTTTGGCCAAGTCGTGACTCGCGTCCTAAGTACCATTTTGTATTTGGTCTGAGGTGTTGCATTATATTTATTTAGCAAATAAAATTGCTTACCTTTAAGTAATTATAATAATAATATGTTTATTGAAATAAATTCGTATTTATAACTAAATAAACAAAATTCAGTGTTAATAGTATATAAATTAGATGTATAGTATAAAGTTAACACCATAACATTGTGTACATAGAAACAGGTATAGTTATACGTTGACGTTTCTCATAATCCGCCTGTGTTGAGACAGTAATTTTGCAAGTCAATTTATAATACCTACGAAAAAACCTAAACTCTTATTAAAAATATCTTCACTCAATAGTTTGGTTGCATTCATAAATTCGAATTTGGGTTCACAGGTAAGGTTCTATCATTACTTTTGATCCAAATCTTTCTGTGACCTAATCTTTGAGATTGTTTTGCGAATAACATTTTATTTTATTTTATCTGGAAGAATATTGTAAAGTCATGTCGCAAGGTATCAAAAGTTTATTTGACCAAAAGTAATATGCGTAACAGGAATTTGGAGTTCTGAAAGACTTTGTTATTGTTTGGAATAAATCTTTTTTCGTGGTAATGATGTACGTTTGTGTAAAGATGGAAGAGGATTGTGTCACGTATATCTACCGAACGGCAAACACATTCATAATATTAAATATTAAGTTTGAGTCTTTAATAAAAATTGGGTCACATCCCCATATCCCATATCCCCAAGCTATGATACCATAGTCAATAAAAGATTGACAGACTGCAAAATAATTCATTTTCAAGTGTTGTAAATCGAGAAAGTTTCGCATTGTTCTGAAAAAGAGCATAGTTTTTTTTGTTTGCAATTATTTGAATGTGAAGATTTCACTTGAGACTTGAGACATGGATCAATGGTGAAGTCAAGACACTAACGCTGACAACATTCATCGGAATTCAAACATGTGTTAGAATAGAAGCCTCGTCGTATCATTTATAACCAAATCAACAAGAGCCAAGATCACCATTTACGTTGTTTTGTCAAACATCCTAAAAACGGTTCCATGCCAACTCAGAACCACCTTAGAAAGGTCATTAAAAGCTATGAAAAAATAATTTAAAAATAGCCGGTAACCCTAACCTAACGTAACCTATTAAACCAATTTTTTATTGATAATAAACTGTTTTTATACATAAAATAATAATATTATTGAATTTATAAAATAAAAAAAATAAATAAATAAATAAAAAAAAATCAATTTTTTATATTTTTTCATCATTACTCTTAATGGCCTTTCTGATGTGGTTCTGAGTTGGTTTCATTCTGAGTTCGCCGGTAACCCCTAAAAACAACCCTTTGTACAGGTAGGTTGAGTTGGTTTCATTCTGAGTTCGCCGGTAACCCCTAAAAACAACCCTTTGTACAGGTAGGTACTAAGAACTATTTTGAATCATAAAATCAACAGAAAAGAAACGGCAAAATTCCAAAAAAATTATGGCTATTTAATTAATGACCATTTTAATAAATATTCTAGATAAATAAAATTAAAAATAAAACAAAAATTCGCCAATATAAATAAATAAATCGTTATAGGTTCCGGTTATCCCGGTTCTGTGACCACTCTGACCTCTCTGAACCCCGTTTCCAGTTTTGAACATAACATGTGCATGACCACTTCGTACTTCGGCACTCCTGTCTTATATCTTATGATTGGTCGTCGATGCACGGTCCACCGGACTGACAGGGTAGCCAGGGGAGGAAGGTAGTGAGGTGGTGAGGCAGTAGATGGTATTAAGTAGGCACCGAGTACCACTATATTGTAGGTGTTCGCTAGAGCTAGAGAGTCTGGCCTGACAGGCAGTGCTAACATAAACCAGCACCGGTATATTGGCAACAAATTACCCGAGATGGTGTGAAGGATAGTGCAGCCGCTCCTCACGCTTTGCATTCTCTCCATCGCCAACCAACGCCAACGAGGCGCAAAACCTACTGGAAAGTGTAATACAACAACAGCTAAGACAGCGACCAAGTCCGGTAGACCAAATTATATGTTACAATATGCTTTTAAAGGGAGTTTTACAAAACACAACCCCGGCTACGACCGAGTTTCAACAATCTTAATTTAATTTCATTTTATTTTATTCAACATTTGTTAAAATGGATCAAATATTGTTCAGCGAGAAATTTGAACACTGGGTATTTTACCAAACTGTTGCTGTTACTGTCGCTATTACTCCCCCGAATACTGAGCGAAAGGGACCACTGAACCTCAGGCCGATAATACCTAAAAAAAAAATCATCAAAATCGAGAATTTCTATTCCCCATTTTTCTCCTCCAAAATTGGACCGATTTTTAAGATTTTTTTACTAACTGTATTAGAAGAAATCACTCCATGTCCATACGTTTTACTTTTTTTTTAAATACATTGTCTAGTTTGTATTTTGAAAGTTTTTTGATGGCGTTCAAACCAGGCTTCCCAAGGTTTTAACTCCTATAAGAAGTAACTTATGAAAAAAAGTAAAACATACCGACACGCTAGTGGTCAATATCTACAAAATATTTGCAGTAGTGTCAATATTCTCAAAAAAGAGGAAATTGGGGAGCACGATTGTATAGAAAAAACGCCGCCCTGTTTCCTCTTAAATATTGACATTAAAATTCTTCATAGATGAAAAAAAGTTTAAAATAAAACCTTCACACAACTACAAAAGCCTATGGGCGAATTTAACTTCTGTATTGTTTATTAGGAATCCCCCACCCACATCAATCGTCGCATTCGAAATGATTACAATAATATTATTGTAGATATGGCGAGAGGCGTATAAAGTATTAATTAAGTAATCATAATTGACCATAATATCATTAAGGTACTAATAAAAACGGAGCATTAAGACTGGTATTTGTACGAAACAGAAGAATGGGTAATTAAAAGCACGAATTCTGAAAGCAGGCGACTCAAATAACGTGTGCTGAGAGCACGGCACGTTTGTCTAGCGCCGCGCGCACTCTTAACAAACGTGAACAGGGGAACTGCACAATAATAATTCTTCCGAGCGCTTCAACAATGCATAAAGTGTTGCAATATTAATCACGCCGATCAGAGCTGCATTACCCGTACAGGTAGGTAATAGGTGCACTACCTACTCCGAGACCCGGGACCGGGACCTACCGGAGATCTACTACCTCGGTGTTAAACTTTCACGCGAACCACTGAAATCACAGTCAGGCGCTGTATACTTAGTGGTAAACGCCGCACGTGCTTATTGTTAAGGGCCGCGAGGGGAAAATAATGAAGGCTTTCGAGGAAAAAAATTGACAAACTTTTCGGAATCCAGACCAAGCCTACAGGGAAACCAAGAGTAGTTTTATTCGAGGTCGTTACCACAGAACGCATGTTATCTTTGGTTCCACGGTTTCCACGGCAACCCAACAAAGTGGCATTTCAAGATCCATTTGAAAAATCATTAAAAGTTATGATAAAAAAATAGGCCATAACCTAACCTAACATAACCTATTTACACATTTTTTTCTTCCAAAATTAGTAGATGACTTAGTTTTAATCATGTTTATCTAACACACTATAATAAAGAGGAAATATTTGATTGTTTGTTTGTTTGCGTTGAATAGGCTCCGAAACTACTGAACCGATTCGAAAAATTCTCACTGTTGGGAAGCTACACTATCCCCGGGTGACATAGGCTATATAATTTATAAAATTAGCTAGGAAGGGGACACGGGAGGGGAACGGAGACGTACGGGAAAGGTGAATCAGGGAGAAAAATGTATTTATTTGAATATGGCATTGCAACGCATGCCGGGAACCAGCTTTTGTTTATAAAAAACCGACATGTTTCGTGAGCAATGCACCGCATCACGGTTTACTAAAAAAACTAATCACAAGAACATACATAGACATAAAGGTGTCAATGGAAAGGTTGAAGTGGGAAGGGGTAATTATAAACGTGATTAAAACTAAGTAATCAATTAATTTTGAATTAAAATGGTGCCACAAAATAAGTTTGCTGTGTTTGAAGAAGGATTTTTAAAGAATTTTCAATGGAGGTGTTAAAGTTGTATGTGGTTTAGTTGTCCGGTCACCGTTATATTTGATAGTGTAACAAAGAAACTTTTACTACCGAAGTAGCACAGAAGGAATCTTGAAAAGTGTTCTGTTGGTTAAACATACATACCTACATAGAAAAGTCTTTTAAAAAACATTGATTAATAAAAAGTGTCGCGATTATTAAATTAGCGTTAAAATTGGAACTTCGTCGTTATTCTCGCTAGTTTTCTTTTCAATTTTACACAAATTGTTGAAGAAATTATGCTTCGAATCCAATTACATTTAACGCAAAACGCAATCACCCCTCTGTATTGAACTCTAATAACCTTACGAAAATACAGAGCTGAAGCAAGCATCTTGTTTTACGAAACACGATATTGCTAGACTTTTGCCCGTTGCACCCAACGGAGGTAAATAATTTTTGGAAATATATATTTTTTTATTTTTCCTAATTTTTAAAACATGACTTGTTGGCAAAGAAAAAGAAAAGCAAAGTGAAGTATGGTGTTTTGGCCATGATTAATTATTAGTTAATAATTTTATTATTCCCAAATGTTTTAATGCTTTAAAATTGATAGATACTTGAATTAAGTACCTACGCATCATAATGAGACACATACTAGACAAAGAAACATTAAAAACGGATTATTTTGCAATAATCCAGTCTATGCTTTCTTATAATATAGTGTGCTGGGGATCCTGCCAAAAAACTAATATAAAATAATAATAATAATAACGTAATATTTATATAGCGCAGTTTTGTGTCATTTCACTTCAAGTGCGCTTAACTATAATAAATTTAAAAATAATCCTACAGTGTTCCTTACGAGATCATTACAAAATATTTATAAAATAATACCTATGAAATAAAGAATATACAGTATTTACAAAACAATGACAAGAGAACAAAGATTAACAAAACAGTGCTGTTATAGCACAGAGGAAAATAATAATATACAAAAACAGTGTTATTGTAGCACAGGACAAAACAAGAACTTTAAACTAAAATATAATACACTAACTTCTTACAAAAAATTCAGATATTAAACATAAAAGTACAATTAGGAGGAAACCGAAACCAAACGATTACCGGATACTTGAGAACATGACTTATTACTTGTATTGAAAAGATGTTAGGATTCATGAATGGTACGATTTTTTAAATAATTTTGTTTTTAAAGCCCGTTTAAATTCTGCCAAATTCTGGATATTAGTAAGAGCTGAGGGAAGTTTATTCCAAATGAGAGGGCCAGTTACACGAAAAGAGCGATCGTAGTAAACGGCTCGATTTGACCGAGAAAGTTCACTTAATATTGCACAAAAACTGATTCTTAAAGTTATGTTCAAGAAAAAATTTAGATATCCAACTAATTTACTTTATAAGGAATGTAATGTCATGAATGTTAAACAGCTTTATATTTCACAAACGCTTTGTAGATTTTTTAATAATATTGATATTTCAGAAAGAACACAGCAAATTCGAATTACTAGAGTTGGCTCTGGTCTGAACTTTATGGCAATTCAAACTAAATCTTCTTTTGGTCAAAGAAATTATTTTTATCGGGCTCCACTCATATTTAATAGCCTTCCAGATCATATTAAGTCATCTAATTCCTTGAGCATTTAAAAAAAGACTGTTAAATTATTTGTGTTAGCCGAGGATTATAAATTGTTTTTCTCTACTTTATCCTTTCTAAATTAATATCATATTATTTTATCTTAACTATTTTTTTCACCTTTCTCTTGCTAAATTAATAGCACAATATATTAATTACATAAATAATTCTCGTCTTAATTCTTTTAAAATAAATATATTTTTTCTAAAATTCAAATCTCAACATTATGGTCACCCTTCATGCTTTCGTTGTAATGTACTATCGCCTTCGCTAATTAGGTACCTACTAATTATACTCATAATCTGTAAGAAACATACAAAAATATTATTCTTCAATAACTGTATTATTTTTGTGTTATTTTATAAAATTGTAGAGTTGTTAACCTCAATACAGACTTATAACATAACGTAACATTCACATTATATAAAACATCATTCAACTATTCTACAACACACTAAAATTGTCCAAGTTTACATGTAGGTATTTAATATGCTTCTCTAGTAACACATAGCGGGGCGCAGTGAAACTAATTACCTTATAAATTAATCAGTAATTTTTATCTCCTTCTCCGGCAAGAAATTACAGGAAGAGATTAATTATGATCCCAAGTACACAAGGTCTTGAAATTATCGGATGTCAACATATTTTACAAACGCACTTTGGAAGGCGTAGAAATCTCAACACGAATAGGAGATTAGTTTATGATAAATGTGAACTAAACAAGTCAACTTTAAAATATGAACAGGTGAAAGTGTTTAGTGACAATAATTATTTTGAAGTGGAAAATACCACTTATCTCCGAGGTTTGTACTCGTCTTGCTCATTCAGTTATATTAGATGAGCTAGGCGGGTTCGATGTGGGATTTTTTAAAAATAATTTCCTGTGGTTTATCCTACAGTAGGTTACTGAGAGAAGTTACTCTTTAGACTTTAGATCATTGCAACTCTGTGTCTAATTTTAGTAGAAGTGCTATTCCGGTATTGATAAAATTGTCTCTACAATAAATCCATAATACCATCATAAAATAATACTACTACCTAATTTAAAATAATACTAATACTACTACCTAATTTTTAACACAACAAAAAAAAATACTGTAAAAATGAACCAACTATTTTTATAACTTTTGGACGTTATTTCCATCAATATAATATTATATTAACACTAATAATCTAAACGACAATATAAAAGAGAACAAGATACAGAAAAATAAAAAGATAACGGTTGCAACTGGGACACGAACCCAGAACCTATTGTCTTACCGGGACAAACGCCTAACCAATTCGGCTACAGTACTGCTTTTCTCATATTTCAAAATTAACAATATTATCTTCGACTATTTTTTTTCTCTCCATATTATTGGAAACTACCCTTTTCACTGACTCAGTTGAGACCGTTATCTTTTTATTTTTCTGTGTCTTGTTCGCTTTCATATTTTCCTTTAGATTATTAGCGTTATCGTCTTCTTCAATTGAACGAGTTGAGGATGCAAACAATTGATGTAGGTAGGTATTATCATATAATTAATTTTATTTAAAAACTTACGAGAACTTATTTTACGTATGAAACAAGCTATATATCTATAAATAGGGTTGGTATACAAAAGCTCTGAACCGCTAGGATACAGGACCGAGTCAAGAAACCGTGTTTGTATGATTTAGTATTCATGGGTTAATAAAAACACGACACGGGTGAAACAAAAAGTCCGCAAACAGACTATAGAATAATACATCAATAATATTTTGAAGCATAGAGTTGAGCGTTGGCGCAGCTTGCTGAGTCGACCGACATTGACCCGAGGCCCGAGACCCCACTCTGGTATACTCTCTACTCTGGTAGGAGTGCAGAGGGAATCAGGGAAGAAGGAACAAGGGCCAATGTACCGCGAGGATAGTACAAACCTTCAGACAGATAAATCTAACGTCTGAGACATCGGAAACACCTCAGAACAATGCAGCGTCGTATCGGACCATTGCATTAATACATCCCGGCCTCATTTCGTATTCAAAGTTATTGTTAGTTTGACAGTCCGATGGAGAGACACGCGGCCATTTCCATACGCCATTAACATAGAATATCTAAAGCTAATCTAAAAGTTATATGGATCACGTTATACGTACATATATTATGTGCATATAAATGTTATATAATGCAATGTTATTCCACTATTACCGATCATGAATCGCACAAAACATACAAGACACGTACGATGCATGATATGAAATAATGCTAATTGACGAAATTGTTCGCTATAACTTACGAGTTGAAATTATGGTGAGAAAGGCACTCGGCGTCGCGTTGCAGTGAAAATCAAAATAGCTATTTAATTTATTATAACACGCATTATAATTAGAAGCTGCGAAAAAATACACTTCAAACTAAAACAGATTTCACAGGTTAAGAGTGCAATATTCTGTCAGAGTGGACGAAAAGATTATTGGATTTCAAGAAGCCAATTTATCATATTTAAGATTTAGCAAAAAGGGTAACCGTTAAATTTATCAAATAGCGTAATTACGAGAAAGTTAGTCGCCCGTAAAAAAGCATTTATAAATAGAATAACCATTACCTAACTTGAAGAACGGAGCTCCTAATTTTCCTTTCTCGATAAGAACCGAAGACATATAAAACAATCTCCGAGTTCAGGCGATATTTCGCCGTAAATCTAAATTGAAAATATTATGACGGAGGCCATATAAATTAGCTTTTGTGAATCCAACTGAAAGGAGAAACTAATGAGATTTATTTTAGAAAAAAAAATAAGCCAATAATGAAAGTGAACGAAAACATCTGACGTAATAAAGTAATTACTTATCATCCAAATTAAACTTTTGTGTCAGAGATGATAAAGGAATGACAACAGACACAGACTACACGTCCGAGGTCGTCCCAGCGACTACGCGTGGAGCAAATCGCTTTCATCTTGCTTCGGTCAGGTGAAAACACCCCGACATCACACATCAGACGCGTAGGATAGGTAGCGTAGGTACCAGGTCGGGCCGTCCTTGTGGTGTCAACAGTTAAGAACAAAGGGGAAAAGAAAGCTTCCATTAGGCGTGATTGATTCTATTCAAGGTGGTTAGACTTCGAGACTCCTCGCTTCAGCGTCGGTATCAGATTTCACTTTGTTCTCACTGTAGAAGAAACTGGCTGTATAAAAAAAACACTCTTTTTGGGCTCATTAAATCCGGGTACATCTTCCCAGGTCGCCAAGCTGAATTAAGGCGCACATCTACTATCAGTCAGGTATTATTGTAAGCTGTAATGAACAAGGTTTCACTTTCGTATAATTTCTTAAGTAAAAATAAAAAATTTACGTATTTATCTTGACAAATGTTTTTTTATAGTGTTAGATTTGTTACAAGCGGTTAAGAGGTAAAACACAGTTTTAGAGCAATACAAAATACTAGTTTTTCACAGCAGTCAACGCCCGGATTTATCTCTTCCGGTGACTATTATAATATTTCCTGTGATGATTTTCACTTCTCATATCGGTTGCATTAGAAAAAAGCTCGCTTTCTAATTCTAAAACATCGAAATTAGCATATTTTGTTGTTTTAATCGTTCGCATCCGTTCAACGTACAGACCAATTGGTAGGTTAATCCCAAGTTTTTAACGTTCATGCCACTATAAAACGCCGACGCAAATGTCGAATCGTCCCAATATTATCTGATATGACGTAAGATCTTTGTGCCAATCGCTAACAAAAAATGTAAATGGAAATAACGTTAAGTAACGGTCTAATGTAGAATGGTGATGATTGATTGAAGCAATAAGAGAAAACGTCTCGGTGAGTCATGGTCGTGGGCGATGGAGTCCCAAGTCCCAACTCCCAGCGCGAGACTAGTGTCGGAGGTGAAGTCCTGGTTTGGTTAGGCGCTAGGCGGACAGTCAATAGTCACTAGCCAATGCAGAGTGGCTAGGGCAGCGTGCGCCAGGAATTAATTGCGGCAGGTCAGGCATGGCGCCCGGCACAATGGCGGGATCAGGTAGGAGGTAGTAACAGAGGTAGGTATGTAGGCAAAAGGAGAATGCAGAGAAGGTGGAACCGTTAGCCAAGGATGTGCGCGGAAATCAAGTGCTTATTGAACATTTAAATGGCGTCAGCATCGTGATAGACCCCGTGGTCGCCATTATGATATCGGACTGAATTAATTCTGTTCGTGCTTAACCCGACCGAGGTGCAGCATCCGACACTCGCCACCAGGTATCCCGTGTAATGGCATAATTATTATGAGTAATTTACAGATTGGATACTTTCAAGAAATCATTAATTTTATTATATTGTACGAACATATATCACAAATTGATCTTCCAGTACCGAACTATAGGTAGATAACGAAAATATTCGATTTTTTTCATGCTGGCAATGGATTTTTCTAACACAATGATTACTCATGCAATGAAAAAATTGCAATCAATTCACAGATCAAAAATAAGTTTGGTTTTACGGACTTACATCTTAAATTATAATACCCTTTAAAACTGAAATAAGTATACAAATAAAATAAGTATCAACAAAGCATAATGAAAAGCTCATGTCAACTTATGAAATATAAGTGAAGGAATATGAATAACAGCTAACTAATTAAGAACACTGCAAAGAAGTAACAGATGAAACAAATTTATAGCCTGTCGTGAAAGAGCTTTCTCTCGCTACGTTCAGATTTATTTGGTTGAAGGCTCAATCTCCACAAATCAACAGTTCATTTGAGGCGTATTGTGGAAGAGATAGAGCCGTGTGCCCTTGGCTCGAGATGCGGATCAGAGATAATCCAGCCCTTCTCCGAAGTGGCCACCAACTGAAAAGCGTATCACATGACTGTTCTTTATTGGCATCAAAGCTACTGTGCTGTCGCGCAGAATTTGAACCGGGTGATTTACAGTTTATTGGAAAGACTGACAACTACCGGTAGATGTTAATAAAGAAACATTATTTTATTATGTCGCAAAAGGTCGAATGAATCGCTAAATAAATTTTCTCAAGTTAACTTCATGCGGTGCGAATTCAAGTAAAGTGAAGTAAGTATTTGAAAGTCGCCGCAATGAAGCAGGTTTCGAGGTTTTCCGAGATCAAAACAACTCTCATGACATTTTAATATCATTTTAATTAACGAGATGAGATTTCAGAGGAGAAATTTTACAGTAGGTCGGAATAATTATGACAATCTATTCGGTGACGGGCAATCGAGATGTAGTTTAGATTGGAAATAGAAGATTTAATTACCCAAGATAATCTCATTACTCCGACAAAATTAGCTTTCAAGAAAAAAAAATCTAATCAATCACTAAAGTAGAATGTTGCTAAATCGTTCTCGGTGTTTTACAGTTGCAAAAACGCCACTGTATAAAAACAAATCAGACGTTCAAATACTACCGACCGACATGGAGGATTATTCTAAATAAGGTTCTAACTTGTCAGTCAAAATATAGGTATTTCTCGCGACCAATTTAAAATATAAATCCGAATGTGGGATATTTCGCTCTGAATTTAGTGAAGCCAACCAACACGTTCCCATAAATATTAATAGTGATATTGCGTGTCTCGATGAACACGCCATGACACCACGAACGACAGACCTGCTTTGTAGTTCAACAACAACAAAATGACTACACAATAAATGGGCTAGATGTGATTTAACGCGTAAATTAAAATAGCCATAAATTCACAAGATTATGAATCGTGGCAAATGAGTGTAAACTGAAACATAAATCAACCCAACTTACGCCTAGTTTTACAACAGATAATTGAATGCAAAAGGTTTATTAACACGCGAAGAAGGCTACTGGGCACAAAGGGTTAACCATTAACCCCTCGGCCCTCGACAAAATAATAATATTATGCTATTACAGCTTCACATTCAATTTCGAATAGATTCGCTGTTTTGAACTATTTCAAAATAAATACCGTTTTTAAGACATTTATGTAATTGACTTATGCATTCAAAAATATCTATTAAAATTTGAACGCAAACTTTGACAAAGCTTTTAAAATTGCTTACCGATGGTATCTATCGTGTAACCTGTAATTACCATTTTAAGTTTCAGACTGGGAGAAATGTCTCCCAAAAAGAAAAGGGATTAATAGTCACAAAAATAAGAATAAACCGTTTACTGAATGTAAAAAAAATGTTTACTGATTAAAGCATTTTTAATACTAAAAACTAAACTTGAGTTGATAACAAACGAACTCCTTGCAAGGTGTTTGGAAGGAGAAGCAGAGTACTATCACCAGTGCGCTGGAATGACGTATGTATTGCAATTGCAATAACTGGCGTCCGGTACGTCCAGTAAGACGGCATCCTTGGACATCCATGCGGCGCAGAACCGCCAGGAAATCCACCATGTAAATTGGAGTAAGGGGACCCTCCGCAATGAGGAACCGAATCAAGAAGAGAAAGAACCCCCCATTTCCCGATTTACCAATTTGAAGACATGGTGAAATTGTGGAAGAAGTTTGGTATATCGAAAATAATATAGAATTATTGAAGGGTCTAACTTTGTGCTTGTCACAGTACTGTGGCATTTGGTTGAGTCTTTATCTCTACAAGATGACCACTTTCGGATTAATTATTCATGATTGGCAATAGGAAAACACAAATTAACTGAAAGTCGCTTGCAAACATGTTTGTTCGTAATAATCTAATCTGCTGATTAAATCTTTTCTGTTTGATATAATGTACCTACTGTTTTTGGAACCAGAGCGGCCGCTCTTGTCTGTTTGGCATGCACCTTTCTTATTATACATCTTATTTTACACACCAAAAACTTTTTTGGAACATCCTTGTTTTATTTATTTTTCATGTTCTCCGTAAAACGGTTGTACACCAACGTATCATGGAGAAGATGAAAAAATTAAAAAGGCATGGGGGCAGTTTTACTATTTTGTGACATGCGTCAAAAGATAGTTGCAGAACTGTCTGTAAGTGACATTGAAACTGTCTATGGTCAATGCCGAATCGTTAAACAGTTGAGTCGCTCTGTTATTTTATAAACCGAACTTACTGTTTTGGAACGATTATTTAGTGCTATCCTGTGGCACTAAAGCCTCATTTAATGTATTAAAATCGAATATCCGTTGACAACACCCTTTACCTTTCATAAGGCAATTTAAACATGTTTTGAAATCTATAAAATACAATACGAATATGGTGATAGTTAGCACGATAACACAAAGACGCAAGAATAGGTCTCAAGAATATATAACGATAATAATAAGTAGGTTCCAAAACAAATATGCACCAATAAAATATTATTAAACTCGATGGCTTTAAAATCTTGACAAAACAAAATATTTGCAAAGTTGTGTAATATTTCATAAAGAGTTTCTTTTGAAGTAATACGTGTGCAATAATGACACAAGTAATAATATATTTGGAGCCAGGTTTGCCAGACAAAAGGTTTTTCGGTGCCAAGAAATTTCAAGGAGTTAGCACCACGAGGTGGGAAATGGTAGATTTACGATTAGATGAGCTTCTTTTGATCTCCGCTCATAAATAATTTTACATGAAAGTGTAATAAGTACCAAGGTGTATTTTTAAGTCTCGTTTCAATTTAATGTTTATGATGGATACTCGTAGAGCCACACTTTCATTGAAAGATTGAGAGAAATGTCTAGACATTCTCGATTTCAGAATCGAATATCCACTCAAGAAAAAGTAAACTCAATTTCACATAAACATCCCCGGTTCATAACTCTTCCTTTCAACATTCAACATCCGTTTTAAAGGAAAATAATTTGAATTAGTAAAACGATTTTTGGTGGACTTCACAATTACTACTAAACTAGCTTTTAGGATCTGTTGTCTATTCTTTAAACTTTAAACTATAAACAGTGAAAGTTTATTTACGGAAGAGCGATTTTAATGCCGAATTTACATTACGCAACTAGTTACAGGCATGCATGTTCCAAATAATTAGTGTAAATTGCGCAAATTTAGTTTCGTGTAATCTTTAGTATCACAGCAACCATGGCATCATCAATGTCAACATCCAAGACTTTTCTTCAATGCACAATGTTATTATTGTACACATGGCGATGTAAAAAAAAAAGACTGTCACGTTAAAAATACGATGTTGGATTCGAGGGTGGTTATCAAGAAAGCGTCTGGGTCCAATGCAGTTAATCTCTGAATTAGTAGATGAAGATCCTGAAAGTTATAAAAACTATTTTCGAATTCACTGTAATGAGCATTTCAGAGCTCACTTGTCATTTTTTATTTTAACACTCTCACGCAGGTATAAGGAACAAAAACGCCCGAACAGCGGAATTTCGCGACAATGGTTACATTTATTGATGTATTGTTAACTCAATGGTTGCATCACGTTTTTATACAATGAAATTAATTGCATACCACTAGTGGCGCAGTATTACGTTTCTAATTTTGTTGCATACAACTAATGCATAGATGCATATATGCCGGGTACCGGATATTTACCAGATGTATTGCAATTGCAATAACTGGCGTCCGGTACGTGCAGTAAGACGGCGTCCTTGGACATCCAAGCCTTGTCCACCATGGAAATTGGAGTAAGGGTCATGACCCTCTGCAATGAGGAACCAGTCAAGAAGAGAAAGAACTATCTCTACTTTAAACTACATGTTTACCCGTGAAATTAGCAGTGCAAATGATGTCGTGAAATAAGTTGTACGCAACTAGCTGCATAATATAAATTCGACTTTATACAAGTGTCATTATGATGGTGCAATTTTTTTCTGCTGGACGCATGTTTAGTTTACGTAAATTATTCCTTATGATAAAGTATAGGTTCTTACCTGGTGGTGTCGACGAAGCGGCGCTACGGGAGCGCGGGCGCCGCCCTCCGCCATGGCGCGGGCACCGGGACAGCTGCTGCTGAGGACAATAAAAAAATATTCATCACAAACACGAAGTATTCCAGAACAAACAACAATGGACAATATACAGCTAGTGCGACCGAAGTACTTAACCTAGACAAGATGGCAACATGGCGGTTTACAAACAGGCATCAACTGTAAGGATGGTTTTTAAAGAGATAAATTATTTATTATTGTCATACAATATCTACGGTATTAGATTTTTTTATCATCTTATCACCGTAACATGGGCATGCGCCTAGTTTGTTGGGTCATAAGTATAATAATATTCAAGAAATCTTTGCTAAGCCAAATTCAACGACCCAATGTTAACAAGTCGAATTTTGTTCAACAAAACAAACATCTAAATTCCTAAACGTTCTACTTTTTAAAAGCATCTTCTTCTCGTGCCCTGTCCGTTTAACGGGCGTTGGCTATCATGTTAGCTATGCGGACTTTGTTTACTGCAGCCCGGATAAGAACATAGTATGATATATTATCAAGATGCGCAAGTTCCCCGGAAGAAGTCGGAAATGCCCCAACACCAAGAAGACATGGCGTGATAGAGTGTATCAAAATATACTTCGATTTTTAAGGCCCAGATTTTTGCAGAAATTCAAATGTAACATTGTCATCAAATGGGCATTCAACGTCATTTTGTTTTGTGACATTTGAAAGGTCCCCGTTAAACGCCGATTCGACGTGCGTTTCAGCTTTCTATCACATTGTAATAAGCTGCTGATAACAATTTATTCAAAAGCTAAAACGGACTAAGAATCGGCATTTAACGGGAACCTTCCAACTGTCAAAAAACAAAATTGCGCTGAATGGCCATTCGATGACTTTGTCATACGTGAATTTCTGCGAAACAACTGGGCCGTAGTCGAGTCATTTTAAGAATAGGAATAACATGTTTCAAACAATGTCTGAATGAAGCAATTAGTATGTGCCAAAACATAGTTGTATGGAATTTCATGCTCTTTGCATGTCCCTGTTGGGAAAAGGCGTGGCGGTTAGGGATTGGGGAAAATATTCATTATACGCGCTGCAGGTGGTCTCGATGATGTTCGTGCTAATTTAATTAGAAGTGAACCAAGGCGCCTGCGACAAGTCTGATAACACTGTAAAGAGAAAGAGAAAGGAGGCCTATCACGCGAACCACGAACAACACGAAAAATAACATTTCGCCGACAGGCTTATGCGTGTTTTATTTTGACACTCGAGAAAGACCGAACGTTATAAGAAATTGAATCCCCGACAGTTGAAAGCCAAGTGGTAGGTAGTAGGTACAGGTACCTAGTGTTGATTCCAATGTCGCCCCCTTATTACTTGACTAATGAAAAGCACCGAATGCCGGTAATCTCCAAGTTTGAGAAACGATCGCGACACAATGCGTCACTTCCCACCCTCGGACACCCCTCGTGAATAAGGATAAATTACAACAGCTACTGGAATATTCTCACAGACAACCAACCAAGCAACCCTCACGATCGATCCGCCATCCGCAAGCCTCGAGCCATGCAGCCAGCCGCCTTCTTGACACCACACTCAAGATAGTGCTCATATTATTAATATCACGAGATTCATATCGAATAGGCAACGCTTTACATTTTTACAGTAAACATCAGTGTTGTTTAAGGTAATTCACCCTAAAGAGAGTGCTGTGTGAACATCACTGTTAAAACTCAGTCAAATACACAAAAAGAAGTTACATAAGTAAAAAAAAGCGATAATTTTTTTATCGAAGGAAGCAAAAGCGGTGTTTTACAAAGTGTGTTTTTTTATTGAATAGATAATTTTTTTAACCCCTTAGGCTGATTTGATCGCTTTTGGGAACAGCTCATACAGGTCTGATAGAAATCGTCGTATCTCCCTTACTGCAGCGGTGAGAAATATGATCTAAACGGTGTTGCTTTATATTCAAATATTTTTTTAAAAAGTTAACCACAAAAAAATTTCAACGGACACCTTTCGGAAACCTAAGTTTCTGACCAAAAAAAGGTTTCTGACCAAATTAAAAAAAAATGGAACTTGACGTAAATTTTTTTTTGCATGAAACAACAAAAAAAAAGTAAAGTGTTCACAGTAACGTTTATTATGCATTAGTCTATTAAAATATGTACCTACGAGTTAAAAATTTTTTTCGTTAAGAATAATTTTTAAATCACCTTTCAAAAACAGTTTTTTTTTATTTTTTAGATACGTTAAGAAACATTCCATTTATTTGAATTTTATTGTAAAGCGGAAATAATCTGTTCATCTGACAGACTATGCTCGGGGCTTGAGAGGTTAAACCACACCACGTCGCTTTTGTTCTGCATCTAATCACCAAGCATTGAAAGCTGAATACTGCTTATCCGACGTTAAAAAGGTAACAAAAAATAATGACTGGTGGTAGGTAGTAGTACGCGCCAAAGTACTCAGTATAGAATTCTCTTTTTTGTACAGGGTTCGTGGGCAAGTGGAAACGGGATGAGTGCTGCATTCTTTATTACGACAGTAAGGACGCGAAGCTTTGAGTTCAGGAGCTTTACAACTGAAGATTAGGTTTTAAAAAAAAACATGTCACGATTCCGATACGCCGGTGTGCAGGGGAAGTGAATATTTGGTTACCTTTTACTCGGGTAACGGACTCGCGCGTCGGCTCGCTATGTCCGGACAACGGTTTACGTTGGTAAGGACGCGTTAGCCGGAACAAAGGGGCACAAGGACGTGTCTCAAGGGTCCCGAGTCCCATACAATGGGGGCTCCGAGCCGTCTGCTGCTCCGGGCTTTCCCAGTACCTTCTACCTTATGGCTGCTCGCCTTTCACAGCTTGTTTATGACGCAATAAAATTCAACGGCGTTAGAAAAACGTGAGAATATTAAAGAAATTATAAAGACACCCATGATCGATTCTCGATACAATAGAAAGGATTTCAAAAAGGAAAACCTCTACGAAATACAGTTACCGACGTGGGATAGAGGCTTACCTATTTGTTAACAAATCGAATATTAATGGAGATGAGAAATTGATATGAATATTAAAAATTAGCGAGTTCCCGGCATACGTTGCTATGTCACTTAATAAAGAAACTTTCCCATTCATCCCGTTCCCCTTCCGCCTCCCCTTTCTCTACCGCATCCCCTTCCCACTCCGCCTTCTCCGCCTTCCCCCGACCCGCGAACCCCACTTTCGAGTTCTCCTCCTCCCTCCCGCATTCCATACATTCAGTCCCGGTACATTCTGTTTTCAAACAGCTAGTTTGCCACCATTTGCAATATTTTTGTACAAATTTCACTATGCCAGAGCTCACCGCTCTTGTTCTGACAATAACGAACACAAAAATTGAACACAAGAATTATCCAAATTTGTGCAGTCGTTCAGAAGTTATGCGCGTACGTACTTTTCGGCGATCCGTTTTTATTAATTTATATACAAAAACGAAAACCAAAAACATGTTTTCTTACCACAATACATCTTTTCAATTTTCGGGCCATCCCTTGGGCCGACTAGGAGCCAATTTCAGAGAAATGCGTGTGCGTGTGTATACGTGAGTGTCACCAAAGTTGATAAAATGCATTGGCATCGACAAGGAAACTATCTGCGGAGTTTCAGCACGATCGGATGCCGGGAAGTGGGTTAATTTCCACTTTTTGTTAATTTCCAAGATTTGCATCCATTCATTAATTTATTCATGAAAACAAAAATTCAAAGTTAAAAAAAAAAGGCGTCAAACCTCAACAGTTGACATGCATACAATTATTTGTATTAAAAAAATTACAACAACGTTGCCAAAACATTACAATAATAAAGCGTTAAATTTATGAAGGTGTCTCGACAGTTTAATTTAATGATACAAATAACACACTGAAGCTGTCCAAACTGATAAAAATTAACGTTTGAGACATAAATTTAATACGGTCAGACAGTGAAATGATGTCACACAACAAACACTCGCGAATAAAAATACAATGTTAAAAACGTAAGTATTGGGTTGCAGCGCAGAACAGTATTCTCCTTCGACCACAAGCTGGAGACTGGAAACCAGCAACCGCAATACCAGGAGTCGTAAAATGACAAAATTTTAATAGAGTCTTCATCGCTTCGTGTGAAGTATGAGGACTGGTAACACAAAGGTGTGAATTTTCTTGCAAAATAAGCATTATGATGAATCTGAAGAGAGTAGCATAAATAAACCGTAACCGAGAGATAGATAAAACGTGCTATGAACTGTGGGTATGGTGACAATTTGATCAGAATATTTATGGTGATTTAAAACAGTGGTCCCCAACCCCCGGGCGAACCAGTACCGGTCCTGCTTAAAAATCAAATTTACGTAAAGAAAAAACAAAATATTAAATAATTTTAGTGCTAAAACCAGCTAAGTCTAGTCACTTATGGTAACTAGAGTTACCTAATGATCTGTTTTTTTTTCGTTTTTTGAAGATATCCACAAAAAACGTATTCAAATAACTTGATGATTCCAATGCATTAAGACTTTTTGTAGCACTCCTAAACGAGAAACTAGAGTTATGCCTACAATACGCGACATATTTTTTCAGCCCGATTCCAATTAGAGACCAAAGTCAACATTTTTCGCTTTACGCGATGGCTATTTTCATCTCTATTTTCATATCTACGATTTCAGTTGGCATCACAGCAAACAGCATGGTTCATGGGTTGTTTGCAGTGATGACAATTCAAATCGTAGCTATGAAAATTGAGATGAAAATAGCGATCGCGTAAAGCGAAAAATGTTGACTTTGGTCTCTAATTGAAATCGGGCTGAAAAAAGATGTCGTGTATTGTAGGCATTATGCTTTTAGTGATTAACTCAAAAACGCTGATTCGGAGTTACCTAATTGTAGTAATTACCCGTCGATATTATAATATTATAATAAATGGAGTTAGCGTATATATGCACAATAATTCCTCCGCATTAAAAAATAGTTTTGTGCGTAAACATGACATGATACGGACGATTAGTAGTTGTGAGTTGTGACTAATACAAATGTTTTGATTAGTAATTCCAGCACGGCGCGCGGGTCCAATTACAGTCGCTTGCATAATACAGACAGTGGGCAGATACCTACCTTCTGACTTGCTATTGCAACCTTAGTACTTCTGGGCGGGAGGGAAACCCTATTCGCTTAGTCCCAGAGGACTTGCTAATAAATGCATACCAAACTGGAAACAGTGAGGACGGGAAGGGTTGGCCCGCTTGATTAATGGATCCGTATACACTTATGAAAGGATTGAAAGCATTCAGGGTTTAGTGTATAATTGATGTTGTTTGTAGCTTCTCTTTATTGCCCTTTTACCCACTGTTTCTGTCCCCTTACCTTTTCTTGTATTTATGATGCATCAGCATTAGTATAAATCAGCAGATTATGCAAATAGTTATACGAGCCAAAAGAGGGATGGGTGCTAGTAGTAGATATTATGCTAATCAAAGTACCTGCTAACGCGATATAATATCTAAGCTGCGTAATCTCTTAAAGCCTTACCAATAAACCTGTTTTAAATTTTGAACAACTGATAATCAACCGTTAACGTATCGTAAATAATAATAAAAACATTTATTCATATTGATGAATCTATTATCATCTATTGAGATGTTTACAATTTAATACATTTTGTTCATTTATCATTGATTCTATCGACAAAAAGGTCACTGCTCAGCTATACATTCAGGATTTATTCTGGAAATTAGCTAGTTTCCAGAGTGTCTCTAAAGAGCCTGCGTAAATGATTGTTTTATCAGTTGTGTAAAATATAAAACATGTTTATTATCACTAGTCTAACCCCTACCATACGAAAGAAGAATCATTAGTAAGGGGCATAGGGGGTTATAATGTTACCGGTGAATATAATAATATGAATACCAAATAATGCATTAAAAATCCACAGGAATACTTATAACACGTGCGATTTTTAACGGATTTATAATTTGGATACGTTTTTAGATTTTCACGGTTAAAAGCATTTTCGTTATTTGTTTTCGGGTGTTATGCCATTATCAGGGCAGATCCGGCAGATCCGTCGGACATCTGTCGAACATCATCACATATCTGTCGGATTTGCCCTGATGATGGACACTGCAACGCTGTCCGAAACGTCGGCTAAAGACGGAGGTAGCGCAACACGCCATAACACCCCAAAAACAAATAACGAAAAAGATTTATAATTTATATATACTAGTAGATACGAGTATTTATTATCCAAACACCTTGAAATACAGAATAAAACTTTGTTTTACATAAATACGTATTACAAAACAATTATAGAAATATGTTTCAAATTAAATAAAATTTACAATCAGGTTATTGGAAACAAAATGTAAACTAATAACTGTTTTCAAAAAATATTTGAAATGATTTTTGCAAGTTCTTTTGGTGCTATTAAAAATATCTGCTACTTCTGAATGTTGGTTACCTACGAGTGGTATAAGGGAGTTCATAAATATAACTCTAGATTAAAGTGAGGTAGGTGTGGAAATTGAACAACATTTTTCAAATGAATATCACAGATAATTTCCGATAACAAACGAAATTAATTAGAGAGTTGAGTTTTAATTAATTTTGCACAACATCCAAGTGAAACCCAAAGACACGTACAGTATTTACAGGGCGGTAGACATACGGTGAGCATACGAGCAAGTTTAGATATTATAGGTATAGGAAGTGTTATTCGCCAGTATATTATAGCCAGTACGGGTCGATCAGGCTGGCTTCCACCCACATGACCGGTGCAGCGGGGGCAAGGCATATGAGAGTCCGCGCCGTACATATATCACACAAAATGAACAAATTTAAACCCACCGAACAGAAAAGAGGTAACCGCTTTGTTGGACGAATAAATCAATGCTCAGGAGGAGTACCACACTGTTACTGTTTAGATCCGCGGAATAAGGAAAGGTCTGGAGTTTGGACGGACGAGACCAAGTCGGGGGATAGAAGCATTGATAAGGGGTCACGAGGTCGGGGATTGGGGCGGAGTATTGGCAATTTGTGGGAATTATCCATTGTAGAGATTCGGCCGTCCGTGATCACTAACAATACCTGGGTACCTAATAACATTATAATGTAGTGTGCATTGTGTAGGTTATGTTATCGATGAAATTAAATACGAACTCTGGAGTACACGTAGAAGAATAATGCTTGCAAACTAAAGGAACGTCGTGGGTATATGTAGAGTTATTCAGGTTTATTACCTACACATTTCAACAAAATTCAGTTACATTTTACGCAAATTTACGTTTAGACACAATCTATTCATAAAAGTTTCTCAAAAAATCTTTCCATAACGATAAAACAATTTTGAAAATTATACTTAGAGACCCCATCAGAACTCTACGTTTTTAAAGCCCTGAAATGTAGGTAATGTATCTGAAACAATTATACTAAAAATATATTCTAATTTACGCATTTAAAAAACCAGGATAACAAACACGATACCGATTCACAAAATCCTCATTACAACATAAATTCCACCAAAGTACAACTAAAACGACGTTTGGACAAATAAATATTTCTCTTCAAAATTATTTAATATCCTTTCTTTTGCAATAAAAACGCAAATAAAGAATATACATGCAATTTTGCAACCTAACAAAGATTAAAACTTGCATTGCATTTTCTTCTAGATATTGCTTTATATTTTTTCTTTCAATAATTTAATATTTTGACACCGGTACTTTTACTTACCTTTAATTCATACGCAAAACCATGTACAATGTGACCTTAGAACGGGGTACCCCAGGAAGGTTAGATTTTCTTTTCAACAAAAAAAATCAAGGGCAGTTTAAATGCGGTAAAAGCGAAACTTTACCAAAACAATCTCAACCAATACATGAAAAGTGAGGTCATAATCAAAGCGACCAATGAGCGCAGACCTAGCGTGATTTCCGTTTCATATATCAACCAATAGGAGCCTTTAAAAGTGACATCATATTCAAAGTGGCCGCAGATGCAGTAATCGTCATTTCCGTTTCATTCGAAATACAAATCACAGCGGGGCTACAGAGGTTTCACTTCAAAAAATTATGTCTACATAAAATGCCAGCAGATAAGACGTAGCTACTGTTGCAATCCAAAATCTACGCTGATTAGTAATTTATGAGTAGCTGTTGGCCAACCGTGAAATAATAGAGTTGCATCGACCTAAAGTTCCTCGCGACAGTAAAGGAGTATAATGTGCACTTTTGAATGCCCTATCTATCGACTGCATACGCATACGATAGAGGGGGTGTGGCGGAGAGATGACTCACCGGGTCGAGGGGGCAGGCAGAGGGGACCGGGGTTGAAGGCTGAAGGGGGGTTGCCCACGGAAAACCTTTAGGTATAAATATTATTAGGTATCCACATTCAAATATCATAACGCGGGGAAAAGGGAAAATGCCATGCCGCTGTTGTTATTAGAAAACGCCCATAATGCTATTTCGAGGGGGATTCCGTGTGGTAATATTAATAACCGAGTACTTTATTTGAAATACGTCCATGAAATAATATCATTTTCCTTTGTAGAAATAACGATACAATATACCACATCTTTGGACTGTAGGGAGAACTAAACTAATGAATAAAACATAACCAAATGGTTTATTGACTTGGGATTTTTTTTACAAAAGATCCTCACGGGAAGCTTTAAGAAAAAAAATCACTAAGGGTCTATGTCATCTTTGGGGTCTGCTGAGTGGAGGGTCTTTTTAGGGAAAGGATGGAGAGGAAATACTGGGAAGGAAAATTGAATGAGGGATGGGTAGAAATCTGGAGTCTACCTCTGCGACACTAGGCGATTGGTCGGAAGTCCGACTAGATAGGTCCATATCTTTGGTGGGATCGATTGGGATCGGGCGAGCGATTCTATATCTTT
Organism: Limnephilus lunatus; assembly: GCA_917563855.2. Taxonomy (NCBI): domain Eukaryota; kingdom Metazoa; phylum Arthropoda; class Insecta; order Trichoptera; family Limnephilidae; genus Limnephilus; species Limnephilus lunatus. The sequence continues at coordinate 65,788,269 of OU830598.1, read as the reverse complement.
TGTGGGATCGTTATGAGATAACGGACGTGATCTCCTTGTCAGATGTGTGAGATTTATTTGCCTTTTCCATGTACAACGTACACTAAATGAATAAATAATCATAAATACTTGCAGGAATATATAAAAATCACACAAATCTGACAGGAGATCACGTCCGTTATCTCGATAACGATCTCACAAAAGATGGAGAATCGCTATGCAGGACTCCCTCAACCAGTCTCTCCCGATCCGGCCCGCCACGCAGTAGATGGACAAACACATTCGCCACCAAGACCTAACTTGGAGCGACATGTATGGCAGGGTGTTAGTTATCCAATAAATGGTTCTCGGGACGGCAGTACCCATGCCCGCTCCCCAATTTAGATTTGGGATGGAAATAATTTCGACAATCTGTTAAAAAAAACATTAAATAGTTTGTTTTTTTTGGATTCTAAACACATACAAAATACAAATTCGAAACGCAATGAATATTTACAACAATATACGAACAAATAATAAATTTAAAAAAACTTACTACTTAATTTTTTGATACCCACCACATTCTTAATTCTTTTGAACAGGCAAGACTTTTTAGCTTGGAATTAATATCGACCAAGCAAATATTGGCAATTTTAACTTAGACGTACTTTTTAACTTAAAAGTGAATATCATTTTTTAATTTGTGTTTTTTAATGTTTTCTTCATAACTTGTAATGACTTTTCAAAGGATTATTCATAAATGATTATTCATGATTAATTATAAGATACAAAATATATATTTAATTCCGATACTCGTCCCTCTTCTAATCACAAGCGTCTGCTTCTATAGAAGAGAAACATCATAAAATGAAAAAATCGGTAAAAACTTACTTTGTCAAGTTGTGGAACTATAATAAATTATTATTACCTACCATCTTCTGCAAATACAAAATATACCTAAATAACGAAAAATTTCAACGTAAAATAAAATAAATAAAGTCGATTAGAAAAATATAAAACGAGTTTAGTACGAGTAATATGCTTATACATTATAACCATACACCGGTAAATATTATAGACATATATATCTAACCGGGAACTCGCAACATATAATAAAGTATCTACCTAACCTGATTTTGAAACACAGTAAAGTAGAGAAAAGTTACTCATAAAGGTCACCCATATTAGAAAAATTAAATCTCTTCTACGGTTAGTTTGAAATAAATAAAACGGAAGAATCAAGGAAATTATTTCCAACTTTGACATTCCATACATCGAATTCGAGAGGAAGTCTGTAAACTAAGTAGGTGAGTATCTAGTATTCACTTTACCTACCCAGTGGGAGTTTGTGTTTGGTTACTTGCACCAATGTTGGTGGTTGCTCTGCAGATTGCCTGCTTCCATGTAACTGGAAGCTGAAGTTGCCTGCTCAAATGAATCCGTTGCCTGCTTTTGCCTGTTTAAATGTAGCTGTTGGAAATGTTTTGGTGTCAGACGCTAACGACAATAGGCGGCGAAACGCGGAAGTTACGGTTAAATTGGAAAATAAATATCGCAGTCTGTTGGGTAAGTCTCATTTCAAAGGTAAGTCATTATTTCACAGTTCACCGAGTACGCCAATATTTGTAATTTAACCAGCGGTCATAACATTATATAACTACAAAAAAACGTTAAAAAATAACTACAAAAAATACAGTTCCAACTATTATTGGCTAATGTAGAAAGCAAAGCTGTGACTAATACGTAAATGTATGTTGTGCAGGAATATACGTTAATAAAAATCTAATCATCAAATAATATCCATTAACCTATATAATAAGCATTAACCAAAGGTTACCTTCTGCTCGGTAGAAGGCCAATATAATCAATTTATTGAACGTCAGTTATTATAATCGAACGCCTATAATAATAGATAACAGGTATCGTATCAAAAATCGCCCTCCAACAGAAGCTGAATTAAATTAACAAAACGACCACATGAAATGAGGAACCCACTCAAAACCAATTCAAAGTTGCTCTCATACACAGGTAGGTACTTTAAATCAGAAAGTAAATAACAAAACTGAGATCAACACAATGAAAATTTGATTAAGTGAACTAATTTTCTTTTCAAATCACATCTCCGAAGTTACTCTTATTATAAGACCGAGTGCCAAAGGCGAAACGAATTTTATCCACGTTTTAACTGTGCTTTTGACACATTAATGAGAGGCACATTGGATCTAACTCTCCTCACGTAACGTCTGTCAAAAGTAATCATTCAAACCCACCTAATTACTCAGGTCTCTTGCTCAACATTCATCTAACATTAATATCTTTTTAAAGTTTTTACGTTGGGTTCCTTTTTTACCAGCATAAGGTGGTAAACCTTTTCACAACATGCTAAAGACTTGTAATAAATATCGCCAGCGAAATTTGCGAATTAAACGAACCCTGAACTGGGTGGGAGAGTGTAGTTTCAGCTGCTTACGTGGTGTTTAGTTTTGGCCAGTACACGATTGAATTATGCTAATTTCATTCGGTACAAATTTGCTTGTTTGTTCCAAAGATCAGGTCAATATAATTACACACAATGCTGGCTCGAGAAACTACAAGTTAGTAGTTACCAACCAACGGGATCAATTTGAAAGCGTAGGTATAATTCAATAATTATCATTATCATTTGTACCATTTCTTCATATATTCAATTTGATTTAAGATTTTCAAGGATTGAATGTTTCGTTTTGCGATTGGATTCCATAAATGTGAATTGTTTAAAAGCTATCCTCTTGCCATAATTGTCCAGTCAGTTAGTTGGGCACTCGCAACTCGCACGGCAGCGGCAGTACGGAGTACGGGCACGGGTATACCTACGGCAGCCGTTCGCCACGGCCGAGAACGAGTTTTTTCGTCCTATTATTAATTGAATCTCGTTCCACGGGCACGACCATCCCGGTCACGTTTCTGCGCCATCATTGTACACCGGGAGGAACCACAGCGAGAAAAACAACATCAACGGGTGAAATACCTAAAGTACATACCTAATACCCACCTCTCCCACGGGTTTCGTTGACGTGCAATTAACTCGTGAATCGTAGTACCGTATCGACGTACTTGCACGCCAGATCTGATCATGCAGAGTTCGGATTGCGGACCAACCACTTCCTCGGATTTTCGACCCGTGACGACATTATTGTGAAAATGCCTCTTATCTTTATCCTTCACACAATCATCATCGGAATCGAATGAAAGATACGAGGTTGGAGGTAGAATGGGTACATCATTTTTGTATTTAAGGCTGTGCAATAAGTGGGCTTCCGCGTTGCGTTGAATATGCCGGCAGTGTTGGCACATCATAGGCCCGGTATATCAGTTGATTTTAAGATTCGAGCCTAGCACGGCTTGCAACATTGATCGACGATGATCGCGATCTTTCAAAAACGACGGCAGTTTATTTTTAGGCGGGTTTAATTTACGAGCTGATTTTTGATAAAGTTCCCCTCTCCAATCAACCCGGTGCTGTATGCGAGTACACAAATTTTAAACAGTAGATATTTGTTTTGCTGGGGTCAGAGCAATATTCATGAAATTATAACTAAATAACCGCGGAAAACCAACAGACCTGACTTTGAAATTCCTCATCGCTCGATGAATAAAGTCCACACTAAAATTATTCGATTTACGTAAATTTTCATGAGATGCAGTTATTTACGTAAACGTAAAGTTTGACACGTGACTGATAGCGCCTCGACGTCTAAAAAAGGAACTATTCTGCGGCTTATCAAGGATTAAGCGGCCGATTTGGCCCGCTTAAATTTGGAGCGATGAATGTAGTACATAGCGAGGATACGGACTGACTTGCACACTGTTTTCTTTTTTACGTGATATCTGTATTTCGAATATATGTTTTAAAGTATAACACTATACATACAGTTTATAATTATAAAATGCTAATTATTTCAAATGCAGTAATCTGTATTACTGTTACAGACGCCTACAAAAATAGTAATAATACTTAAGAATAATACTCGTTAAGAAACATAAACTCAATTGGAAAAATTGCATTAGGTACTTGCCAAAATAGTCGATGAAATACTAATCTAATGCAATAAAAGCTGAATCATAAAAAAAATATTTAGCTACTTCTGATATCCAGGATTATGTATCAATGTAATTTATTGGACACACCTTAGCGCATATAAGATTTCATCAATTCCAAAGAAATAAAAAAAAATATCACTTGCCTAATATATTATCAGATTGATATATTGCCTCTCTTGCTTTATGCGGGCTCGCCCATAGAGAGGTTTCTATCAATGCATTAGAATACGAGGACGTCATTTTTAATGTTCATCAAATTTAAGCATGAGATCATTGTTGTAACCGACGTGTTACGTACCCTCAAATGTTCTTTCAACGAAAAACATCCTTGGCGGTATCCTCTACAGTTCAGTGGTCATTTTTTTGGGATTTCGCTCGAAAACCAGAAATCCCGCTTGGCCACTGAGCTCGTTAGTACCGTACCGCCGGCGATCTTTTTCGTTGAAAATATTTTTATGTTTGTTTTCCAATTAGAATTTAAAGTTATTCTAATTGTAATATTGTATTAATAAAAAAGTTTCATTTTACCATGTACAATGCCCCCGGTGCAACAAATAAACGCTATCATGCTCAGGTTGCCACCAGGGACATTTGTCAATTTATAATTTCAAACGTATTTTTTATGTTTCCTTTTTTTTGACATATTGTTAAATATTTTAACTTACGATCCTTGTAGGATAATGAAACTAAGAGATTTCATTCCGCAGTCCTACAAGGCATCGAGGGAAAGAGAGCCTGAGTCTCTAGCCCTTAAATTACTCAAACTAGGGCAATAAATGACCCTCAAAAAACACTTAGAAAAATTTCGGTAAAAATACGTTTTTCCGATTTTAAAAATCCGGGTGCCCCGTAAGATGGTGAAACAAACAGGTTTCATTAACACATCTTACGGGAGACCTCGTAAAAATAACATTGTAACTGTAAATAACCAGATATTCAGCCAAACGGCAAATCAAGTTATATTTTATGCGATTTAGCTCAAAAATGAGCTAAACGTCTCTAACTAAAAATCTAGCAATAGACAATTGGTTTATTTCATGATTACTGTATAATAACGAACACATATGTACACAATTAACTCTGTAGAATTATTATAAAAAATACATTTTAAGCGACCGCCTTCAACGGTGACACCGGCAAAATAGGGTGCCCACATAATGACCGCCCTATTTATACCATTTGGTCTGAGGACGAAAACCCCTCCACTTTTTCATAAAAACACTGCCCGAACGCTGTCGGGTACAAGTACCCCTTAAATGTTATGAAAATTTGTCAATAAATATGTTACGTTCAGTTCAAATTCTACTCTACAAAGTGTTTTTTATTACTTCCTACCACTGGAAGTCCTGCTTCCTGCTGCCTCCTGCTGAAGTTCTGCCTGGACGAGTGCCTGGTGCCTGCCGCTACAGCCGGCCCTAACTCTGGGTACTCCCAAGGCAACCAGGCCCAGGCAGAAACTAGGCGCATCCAGGGCCACTACCCACTGGATGTAGGGAGGCCAGCATCATCATCATCATTGGCAGACAAAAGGGAAGGAGTGCACAGCCACCGGTGCCCTCATAAATTTACAGTCTTGTAAGGACGACGACACGTCCGCTACAAGTGGTCCTTCGAGCCGGATCAGCTGCACCCCACGCCCACGCCTGATGCCACGCCTGATGTCACATCACGCCTGAAGCTGCCTTACGCCATGCCTGACGTCACGCCTGAATGCCACGTCTGACGCCACGCCTGAGGTCACGCCTGATGCTACGCCTGACGCCACGCCTGACGCCACGCCTGGATGCTATGCCTGAGCCTACGCCTGACGCTACGTCTCACGCCTGAGGTCACGCCTGATGACACATTACGCCTGAAGCCACGCCTACGTGCCACGCCTGACATCACGCCTAAATGCCACGCCTGATGCCACGCCTCGTGCCAGGGCTAATGCCACGCCTGATGCCACGCCTACATGCCATGCCTGACGTATCGTCTGAATGCCATGCTTGACGCCACGCCTACGTGCCACGCCTACGTGCCACGCCTGAGGTCACGCCTGATGCCACGCCTGAGCCACGACTACGTGCCACGCCAGACATCAAGCCTAAATGCCACGCTTGATGCCACGCCTCATGCCAGGGCTAATGCCACGCCTGATGCCACGCCTGAGCCACGACTACGTGCCACGCCTGACATCACGCCTACATGCCACACCAGACGTCACGCCTAGATGCCACGCCTGATTCCATGTCACGCCTGATGCCGCGTCTCATGCCAGGGCTGACACCACGCCTGATGCCACGAGTGCCCACGCTCGTGCCCCCGCCAAGCTCTACTACTGAGATGGCACGCTCCATAGAAGAGAGCAATAATGAGCGAACACCACCCTCTACATCTATTGAGGACACGCTGCGCCAGCTGCAACGACAGCTGCGCAGCCAACAAAAACGTATTGATTGGCTGAATGCAGCCCTTCAACTACAAACCCGTGTAGGGCCGGCACAAGATGCGACAGGGCCTGCACAACCCCGTGCTGGGATCCTGCCGGCAAAAGATTCGACAGGGCCCGCACAACCCGGCGCCGCAGGGCTGGCACAACCCAGTACTGCAGGGCTGGCACAACCCGGTGCCGCAGGGCTGGCACAACTCGTCGCAGCGAGTACTGCCTCGGAGCCAACCAGCCATGGACATCCGGACCAAGGAGAACCTTGGCAACTACAAGCATCATGGATGCACCCTGGACCTTCCGGCCCCGTATCGCCCTTGCCTCTGCACAATACAAGGCAACAAGAAGCTGTACGAGAGATGCCCGTTGGACCTGTGCCTCTGATAAACCAGAGGCACCCCTCACCGGCGCAGCCAGGGCCTGGAGGCCCCGCGCCGCAGCCCCCTCACTCTGATGGGGGCCCCGGATGGATGCAGCCTGGACCTTCCGGCCCCGTACCGCCCTTGCCTCTGCACAATTCAAGGCAACAAGAAGCCGTACGAGAGATGCCCGTCGGACCTGTGCTTCTGGTAAACCAGAGGTACGCATCACCGGCGCAGCCAGGGCCTGGAGGCCCCGCGCCGCAGCCCCCTCATTACAATGGGAGCTTTGGATGGCTGCAACCTGGACCTTCCGGCCCCGTACCGCCCTTGCCTCTGCACAATACAAGGCAACCAGAAGCTATACGTGAGACGCCTGTTGGACCTGTACCTCTGGAAAACCAGAAGTACGCATCACCAGAAGCCGCAACTACAGCGCCTTCCAAACCTGATGCAATCCTGGAGTCAACTGGCCACAAAGATCCAGGCCAAGAAGAAGCTTGGCGACTCCAGGGAAGATGTATGCAGCCTGGACCTTCCAGCCCCGTGCCGCCCGTACCTCTGCTCAACCTGAGGCAACGAGAAGCCGTACGCGATGAGCTTGTTGGACCTGTACCTCTGATGGACCAGAGGTACGCATCACCAGCGCAGCAAGGGCCAGGAGGCCCTGCGCCACCGGCCCCTTACTACAAGAGGGACCCAACCACGATACCGCCCGGACCTTCTGGTCCTGGGCCGCCATTACCTCTGCTCCACCAGAGGCAGCCAGCCGACCAGCAGACAACAGCTGCCGGATCCGCTCCGCTGCCAAAGCAATGGTCCTTACTGCCGCCTGGACCTTCTGGTCCCGGGCCGCCCTCACCTCTGCTCCATAAAAGACAGCCAGCCGACCAGCAGAGAACAGCTGCCGGATCCGCTCCGCTGCCAGAGCAGTGGTCCTCACTGCCGCCTGGACCTTCTGGTCCCGGGCCGCCCTCACCTCTGCTCCACCAGAGGCAGCCAGCCGACCAGCAGAAAACAGCTGCCGGATCCGCTCCGCTGCCAGAGCAGTGGTCCCCACTGCCGCCTGGACCTTCTGGTCCCGGGCCGCCCTCACCTCTGCTCCACCAGAGGCAGCCAGCCGACCAGCAGAGAACTGCTGCTGGATCCGCTCCACTGCTTGGACAAAGGTACCAAGCGCCAGCACAGATGGATGACCAACCACATCCCGCAGCAACAACGAGCCCGTCCTGCCCCAGCAGTACCACTGTCATAGACGTGGTGCTCCTCATAGGCGCAGTGAAGACGAGCCCGCCCTGCCCCAGCAGTGCCACTGTCAAAGACGTGGTGCTCCTCAACGGCGCAGCGAAGACGAGCCCGTCCTGCCCCAGCAGTATCACTGTCATGAACGTGGTGCTCTTCAACGGCGCAGCGAAGACGAGCCCGCCCTGCCCCAGCAGTGCCACTGTCAAGGACGTGGTACTCCTCAATGGCGCAGTGAAGACGAGCCCGTCCTGCCCCAGCAGTGCCACTGCCATAGACGTGGTGCTCCTCAATGGCGCAGTGAAGACGAGCCCGTCCTGTCCCAGCAGTGCCACTGTCAAGGACGTGGTACTCCTCAATGGCGCAGTGAAGACGAGCCCGTCCTGCCCCAGCAGTGCCACTGCCATAGACGTGGTGCTCCTCAATGGCGCAGTGAAGACGAGCCCGTCCTGTCCCAGCAGTGCCACTGTCAAGGACGTGGTACTCCTCAATGGCGCAGTGAAGACGAGCCCGTCCTGCCCCAGCAGTGCCACTGCCATAGACGTGGTGCTCCTCAATGGCGCAGTGAAGACGAGCCCGTCCTGCCCAAGCAGTGCCACTGTCAAGGACGTGGTACTCCTCAATGGCGCAGTGAAGACGAGCCCGTCCTGCCCCAGCAGTGCCACTGTCATAGACGTGGTACTCCTCATCGGCGCAGTGAAGATGAGCCCGTCCTGCCCCAGCAGTGCCACTGTCATAGACGTGGTGCTCCTCATCGGCGCAGAGAAGACGAATCCGTCCTGCTCCAGCAGTGCCACTATCAAGGAAGTGGCGCTCCTCACACGGGGGGAGTCCGTCAACCCCATCATGGTTGTCATGGACCCCGTGTCATGGTTGTCATGGACCCACATCAGCCGGACACACGGCCGAGTCCTTGACACCATCCCTGCTGAAGACGACCAAGTAAAGACCGCCGGGACCCAGACGAGAACCAGAGTCTACGTTCGACCTGCCGAGAACCAGAGTCTACGTCCGACCTGCCGTGAAGCTCGCTGTGATCCTGCCGCCCGCGTCTACCGATGCAGCTTCACCTGCTCATCCTACTACACGTCGTGATGACTAGTACAGCATAGCTGCACGGGGGGAGTGTAACCGACGTGTTACGTACCCTCAAATGTTCTTTCAACGAAAAACATCCTTGGCGGTATCCTCTACAGTTCAGTGGTCATTTTTTTGGGATTTCGCTCGAAAACCAGAAATCCCGCTTGGCCACTGAGCTCGTTAGTACCGTACCGCCGGCGATCTTTTTCGTTGAAAATATTTTTATGTTTGTTTTCCAATTAGAATTTAAAGTTATTCTAATTGTAATATTGTATTAATAAAAAAGTTTCATTTTACCATGTACAATGCCCCCGGTGCAACAAATAAACGCTATCATGCTCAGGTTGCCACCAGGGACATTTGTCAATTTATAATTTCAAACGTATTTTTTATGTTTCCTTTTTTTTGACATATTGTTAAATATTTTAACTTACGATCCTTGTAGGATAATGAAACTAAGAGATTTCATTCCGCAGTCCTACAAGGCATCGAGGGAAAGAGAGCCTGAGTCTCTAGCCCTTAAATTACTCAAACTAGGGCAATAAATGACCCTCAAAAAACACTTAGAAAAATTTCGGTAAAAATACGTTTTTCCGATTTTAAAAATCCGGGTGCCCCGTAAGATGGTGAAACAAACAGGTTTCATTAACACATCTTACGGGAGACCTCGTAAAAATAACATTGTAACTGTAAATAACCAGATATTCAGCCAAACGGCAAATCAAGTTATATTTTATGCGATTTAGCTCAAAAATGAGCTAAACGTCTCTAACTAAAAATCTAGCAATAGACAATTGGTTTATTTCATGATTACTGTATAATAACGAACACATATGTACACAATTAACTCTGTAGAATTATTATAAAAAATACATTTTAAGCGACCGCCTTCAACGGTGACACCGGCAAAATAGGGTGCCCACATAATGACCGCCCTATTTATACCATTTGGTCTGAGGACGAAAACCCCTCCACTTTTTCATAAAAACACTGCCCGAACGCTGTCGGGTACAAGTACCCCTTAAATGTTATGAAAATTTGTCAATAAATATGTTACGTTCAGTTCAAATTCTACTCTACAAAGTGTTTTTTATTACTTCCTACCACTGGAAGTCCTGCTTCCTGCTGCCTCCTGCTGAAGTTCTGCCTGGACGAGTGCCTGGTGCCTGCCGCTACAGCCGGCCCTAACTCTGGGTACTCCCAAGGCAACCAGGCCCAGGCAGAAACTAGGCGCATCCAGGGCCACTACCCACTGGATGTAGGGAGGCCAGCATCATCATCATCATTGGCAGACAAAAGGGAAGGAGTGCACAGCCACCGGTGCCCTCATAAATTTACAGTCTTGTAAGGACGACGACACGTCCGCTACAATTGTGTTATTAAAAGCAATGAATGGGCTAAAAAGTAACTGTACCTATTGGGTGATCACAAAATGGGCGGTCTGTGAGTTTTTAGTGAGCTAGAGTGCTAAGATTGAAAAATATGACATTACTGATGTTGTTGTAGCTGAAGATGATTTTTTTTTTTTCAAAATTTCAACTTTTTGTATGAAGACCTTTCAATATGTGGATGCGGCGCATCCCTTGGCTGAAAGAATCCTGAAGATCTTCATACAAAAAGTTAAAATTTTGGAAAAAAAAATTTCAGCCACGTCATAAATTAATAACGTCATATTTTTCAATCTTAGCGCTCTGCCCTAGCTCACTGAAAACTCACGGACCGCCACTGACGGATGGTTGGAAAAGCCAAGCCAAATTGTAAAAATCTTTACTCGTATATACCTACACTATAAAGAACGGATTCGAAGATTAGGGATACAAAACAATCAATTGGTCTGGAAATCTTAATTTAATGTTGTTAACGAATCCACATAAATAATGTAATTCTTTTTTTTTCCAAAATAACCATATTACTGTGCCATTCCGTCATGTAGCAATGATGACAATAGTAATTTGTAAAGGTTTTCTGGTTTCATTCAGTAAAAAACACAATACGTTTAGACAAGTATTCTGGGTAAATGACAGTAGGTTTTAGTCAAGCTTCGAACCTAATGCCTTTGAGTTTTTACTCTACAGAAGGCAATGGTAATTCGTTTTCAAGCATACTGCTTTTCAAACACTATTTATACAAATGAAACAGTTGGTTCGTAATCCAATTTATTATCAAAAAGTCATATCCTCTACCGCTACCGTTCATCATTGAGGGGCATCTCGCGGGTAGCAGAACACTGAACACGAAGTTGACCCACAATTATTATTACTATTATAGTTATCATACTGAAAGAATTCATCACGTACACACTGTTACGTCATTATAGAGCGGTTTGTGGAGCGTCATGGCAATTATTATAAACGCTGATTCAACAATGGTCTTACCTCAGATGTTTTTCTTGAATCCTGACAAAATACTGTTGGTCTTTTTGTGTCGTCTATTCACAAAACAGTAAAAAATAGCAATATTAAATAAACTGAACTCACGCGTCTACTTACCCAAATATAAAAATAGCAACACAAAATTACAAGCTTTCCATTAATAAATCTTACAAGATTTATTTTCAATAGATAACATAATTTTTTTTTTATATTAACTGCACACAGGAGGCCCTGAGGAAAATAATTTCCCTCAGGGCCTATGTCATCTTTGAAGATGCTGTGTGAACGGTCTTTTGAGGAAAGGAAGAAGTGAACGTGGGTCTTAAACAGACCCATGTTGTAGGAGGGAGGTAACATAGAGGCCGGCAAATCGTTCCATAGCCGAGCTGTTGAACCCAACGAGTCGTAGAAACGACCTGTTCTCATGTGACTAGTGTCAACCGTGTACAAATGTTGGGCGCGTGTTTGGCGTGTTTCCCGATTATGCACCGGTGCCGAGGAGATCAACGACGCTAGTTCCTCGGAGCATCTTCCATTGTAATACCAGTAGAACAAGGACAGCATTCCCACCTTCCCGCTTGTGCTCTAAAGACTGCAATCCATCTGTTAAGATGGGAAGATCTATCAAATGGACCGCCCGTTTCTGCAGTCAAGTTTTTTTTTTTTTTTAGGTATTTTGGAGCTCCAGACTAGAGGTGGCTGCCAAATTCAACCGTGGGGCGCACTTGCGATTTGAACAGGGTTAGCAGTTGTGTACTTTTAATGTTTCTGCGGGCCCTGTACAGTAAGCCCAGTTTCTGAGAGGCTAACTTAACTCCGGTTTCGATGGAGCCCCCGTACCTGAGCTGTTCACTTACACCAAGCAATTTAAATGCCAGAAAGGAATTTCCTTGCATATACCGATCTGAAACTGTCTACCAACTATCGTTACATATATTATTTTGTCTATCAACTATCAACAAGTACAGCCAGTGCCCACTGCTAAGTTCCATGAAATGTTAATGTTTCCAACAGGATGTGATATAAAAAGGGTTATAATTAATAGCCAATAATATTTCAATACAGACGAGTAATAAGGAAAATGACAAGTAATTTGTATTTTAACCTGTATGGTCGTAAAAGATACGGTAAAGCTGGTGGTCACTGATCACTTTACTTATAGGGATCATTAAAGTCCATATCATACTAATGGTCCCAGGCTTAATGAATGGGTTGGAGGGGATCGTGAAAGCAGGAGACGGGTAAGTACATATTACACGTTTATACGCGTATATGAAAAAGTGTAAACACTTAACAGACTTACAAACTAAAATATAGTTAATAAAAGTAAGTTGACTCGCATGTTGGAGTTGAGAATCGAATCTTAAATTTTTATTTGCGTCTACCATGGAACTAATATCCATACTCTTAGGCGTCTACTCTAGCGATCTTGCAAACCTGCACTTTTTGGGAAGTTGTGAGCACATTTCTTGGTTGATAAAATGGTACATTTTCTTGTGTATTCTCAGTTTTTGTTCGTCAATCCCAGTTGCCTTATCGGTTCTATTATTCTTTAATTGGGTATACCGGTAATCTCCTTGCACGATCAGTTCATCTGGAATCAGTTTTTCCTGCACTCATCTATTATTCTTCTCTGGCTTTGCCTGCATCCTTTAATTCTAATTTGGTCATAAATTGAGAACGAGAAATCAAGAACGAAGCAAGTTTTGGTTGAGCTTCTCGACGTAATAATTGGAGATGATCTCATTTGGCTGAGTCTAACGTTACTATAGTTACTACCGTTTTGTAAACGTGGACTAAATTTCCTGTGCCGAAATGCTTTGTACGAGAGAAAAATGTTTACAATGGTAAAAATGGGGCCTTGAATGAGTCGACTCTCTCCAGAACGCTGCACCACTATTCTAAGAAGTTGCGCAACTCTTCTTTAGGTTGGGGGATAGCTCGACCGACCGCGACTCGCTTGTATACACCGCGTCATCTTCACAATCACCAGCATCTCTGCGGTGGCTTGCGATGTTGTCGATATAATTAAAAATTGCTCGACGGTTCCGTGATCGATCGATCTCGGAAGACGTTGATAGATCGATCGGTTCGTTTATCTGCGCGGGCGGATCGTAGTGGAGAACAGGCAGCCATAGAAGAACAAGCAACCCGGTTACATCGTTCCTGCAACTCCAGCTTATTGGTTCTTCCTTAATCATTTTCTATATTCTGAAATTGACCGAAGAGTACACGTTAGCTGCTTCCATCGATGGTTCTATTCTTCGTCGATAAAGAAAATTAGTGCAATTATTTACTGTAAATCAAAAATAATAATATGACGAGTAAAACGATTAAGAATTGGCTATCAGAAAAAGACGGTAAATAATGAGGATTATTATGGCGGGTAATTGAAGAGCTGAAGGTTTAAACAAAAGTTGAATGCAGGGTAATAGCATCAAGCAGTATTATTGTTGGTGAAGAAATACGAAACAATTAAATTGAACAAAACGTAATATTGGTAATTGTATGCCTTTGCACTTCTGTATTATTATACCTTTTTTTATCTAGGTACCAAGGATAAATTTTCTACAAGTAAAACATTTCTACTTGTGAGGATAATGTACTACATGAAACTTGTCGTTAGGAGCATAATGGCAATCACTATAAAAGTTGCTAAAATAAAGTAGGTACACAATATTGCAATAAAAATGCCGAATAATAATTTAAAATAAGTATTACTATTCTACAAGAGTAAGAACATGGAAGGAAGAAACTTTTTGAACATTGCAAGAAAGATGTCTGAAAACAAAAATACCATCTATGAATACCAAAATATCATCTACCAAAAATACTATGAATGTCTGACAGCGTTTGAATCCGGCGTGTTAATACAGGATGAAAAATAAGCCAAATTACTCCAATAAAAGTTCATCTTAAAACGGACATGATCTGTGCTCCTAAAAAAAACGAAATCAGGACGTAAAAACCTTTCAGACCGGGTTACCTGTCGAAGAAAGCAAACGTTGACAAAACTTGTGAACACCGATTGCCAAATCAAACAATCAACTACGCAAACGATTTCAGACATAATAATATTCATTACTCATACGTTACCTAGACAAGCGCTTGCACAGGAGAGAGCGAGAGGGGAACATAGCTAAATAAAGATGTCCCAGTTTAAGCATCCAGGTAAAATAACGAAGAATAAGAGTGATTATCGAAATGACCCGAAAATACATTCCGCCGTGTTATTCCTGGCTGTAAGCGGAGAAGGGCGCGCCGGTCGCCTCACGCCCCACGCAACCAACCAACCAACACCTGCACCTGTGACTGGATTGTTTGCAGAAGCCAACCATCGCACCAGTAATATAAATAAAGCCGCAACTTAAATTATTGCACTCCAAACAAACGTCCGAAGAATAATACGGCGGGGTAACAGGCTTACTAACAAATTTACATTCATAGAGCAACACACCTATTGGTATTTTGTCGATACATCTGTTGGCTAAATTAACGAGAACAGAAAAAAAGAGAGAAATTCAAAATAACTGGAGCGCTCAGAAAACAAATGGGTATACCTATAGCAATCAAGTGGATGGATGGATGGATGGAGAATAGTGTGATGAATGAAGAAGTCGGAGACGACGGAGAGACCCCAGGAAGACCATAACACATAAAATGAATCAAATATTAGTCAGGTATGTACGAGGCGAATGTATGAAAGCAAAGAGTGTGTCAACTATCAACCGAGTTCTACCAAAACCTTTTAAATCACAAGGCCAGCACACTGAATGCAATCAGACTTCTAAATTGTATGAAAACTTCAAAAAAAAAATTATTATAACTAAAATATTTTTAAATAATTTAATAAACAAGAATAAATAGAAAAAAATATGTAAAATGAGATTTTTTGTGAGATCCCCATACAAGTTCGGAGGCTGATTTGAATGAGTGTCCCGGCCTTGTGATCTAGGAGGTTTTGGTTCTACCCCATGTGCCTACACCTGCGTTAAAGTGGCGCTGATGATAAGGTAAGTTAGGTACGATATGTGAGTTTTTGTTATGACTCGGGTGAAAATTGCTTCAGAGTAATTGTACACTCAACATATAAATAAAAAAGGCGCTTTGGGTTTCATCAAAAATACTAAAAAAAAAAAAAAAAAACGAATCAAATATTAGTGGTACTACTTTCGGTTGTATCTGCCCTGTTAGCGTAAATCTGGTTCGAAGAATTCTGGAACTCGAATTAGCTTCTAATTTTTTGTTTTGTTTTTTATATCGTTCTCTTACTTCACAAATATTTTTTACACACTTTTAAAATATAGTAATGTATAAACATAAGACATACGTAAGTATAAAAATGTAAGACAAAAGTAAGTGATGGAAATCCACTAAGGCCACTGCCTGTTTGTGGGTAATGTAACCAGAAATACTAAAATACATCAACATGTAAAATTTAGGTATCATTTTAAAAATCGGAACTGAATGTGTGAAGAGTTCAGATAAGCGATATAATACCCAGCTTCTAACCTTAAATATAAAATTATAAAAGAAAATTGCTTGGTCATTTTCAACATTAGAATGTCTAAAATTCAGATAAGCGATAAAGTACCTACCTATACATTAGTATATGTTCGTGAATAGGTATGATCATTCTTCAGCAATATTGTACTTGTTCAATACATTCAGTTTTACAAATCCTACAATTATAATATCCCGTGATTTCACGAGTCTACGCAAGTAAAATAATAATTATAATATTTATTTTGCCTCTCAGGACCAATGCCACTGTAAGAAGTATGCAATGAACCCGTTATGCGATCGCATTGGCTTAATTGCCACTCCAAGTGGGCTGCAGTTAAAGTATTAACATCATTGACTCTTATGACAATAATAATGACATCCCCGGGTACGCGGGGAACGGGCATCACGTGAATATCTAAGCACAGTAATGAAAACCTCGCACAACAGTTTAATCCAGGACAGATAAGAATAATCTACGCTTATCATTGAGAAACACCATTTTCTATTATTTGCGCCGTACGCTGATAAGAGGAACGTCGGAGATAACGGTATTTCTCTTGAAAAATAATGTCAATGGAGAGATAAAATCAAAAACGTACAGGGATACGTTTTATTACAAAATCACGCAAAAATAATTCATTAAATAAAAGATAATTATAACAAAACAATAACTTAATAAACACTTGGGTTTCGCTACAACCGTAGCTTCTTGAGGGCAGTTCAATACTCTACTAAAATCTACAAGTTAAGTTACAAGTGTTATAAATAAATAAAGTTTTCACAGTGGGTTGCAAAAAAATGGGCGGAGCTCCGGTGGAGGATTGGGAAGAGAGTGTTCTTTATCAATAGGGAACAACGTAAGTATCTGATTTACATTTAGATTTATTTGGTTGTTGATTACTTTGCTATTTTTTTTTGGCTTTCCGTAACTATAATGCTTCTAAAATTGAGGCTATCCAGTCGGATCCCTATTCCATTTTTAGTGTGGTAAAGTGACGCCTGTGTTTTTATTATACTTGTGGTATGTTGTATGTTTCAATGAGATGGTTAGCAAATTCAGAGAAACCATTATTATTTAAACATCTTAGGTGTTCTTTGACACGGGTATTAATATTACATGCCATTTTTCCGTATAAAACGCGGTACAATCAAATGAATTGAGTAAATTCCTGAGTGACATAAACCATCAACTTTGTATTTCCCGTTCATTAAAAATTTACCTATACTATCTATTGTTCGTGTAAAATGCTGGTTTGATATAAGGGGAGATTTTTTATGCTTATTAATAGTTGTAATAAATTATCACGAGGGGGCTGAAGAATAAAAATCTACTTGGCGACAATTTTTTTATTTCTTTATTTAGAATGTAATGACCAAATTCGCATGATAACTGTTATTTATTGTGATTTTTTTGATCGTAGATAATTCTAGTACGAAATTGGTATTGGATAATAATTTATGGTAAATCTACATTGCAGTTTTAAACTTATGTGAGGCATGGAACTTGTCGAGGAAGGACGCAAGTAGATAGTAGTAATAGATAGTAGTAGATAAAATCAAAAAAGTAGTAGTAGAAGGATGCAAGTAGTAGCAAGTTAAGTACACACAAGAAAAAAAGGTGAATGATGCAAATCAAATACTTTAGAATATTGAAGCTAGGGAGAACAGCTGATTTCGAAATTAAACAAATTAATTCCATGACATTACTTAATGAAAAGATAATATACCTAAAGCGGACATTGAAAGAAAAAAATCATTCAATCAAGAATATCGTTCGGATTCAAAATGAAGTCCGAAAAAACACTTTTGTACATTTGCGTGTGCGGTGTGGGAGTAAACGTGTTACGTTAAAACGGCGACCAGTCGGGACAGTTACGTAATAAGTCAATCATATTTAACGTAGGTCAGAAGCTACCAAAGGTTAGTAACTGAAACACTGACGACCTTGTCGAAGAGTAGGACACGCTGATTACTGAATGCCGATGCTATCATTTAAAACATAGCAACAGAATAAACACTACTTACTTTACTAGTAGATACATAAATCAATTACGAAAACAACAATCTATTTAAATCAATTCACTTGATTCTAAGTGAAAAACATCTATTACAGAGTGGAAGATTCTCTCCTTATCTCTCTGTCGAGAGACAAAATAGTTCAGAGTCGAAACGTCACTTAAAAGTAACTAGATCTGAATAGTCATGTACTTCCCAAACCTTTCTATTCTACTTCTATCTATCAGCCTTGCGAAATTCACAAATTGGAGTTAAATAGGTCCGGTATAGGCATTGAACTCTTGTGTAAATCTTAAATATTAGGTGGGTATATTAAAACAAAGTTCGTTAAAAAATCACATTTTTGGTGGAAAATGCGTCAGCAATATATTCGACGAAAATTTCAACAAAGTTTCCGCTTACAAAAAAATTGGTTCATGTTTGTAATGCGTACCCAATTGTTATGGTTCCGTGGTAAAAAAATAGGTCAGTTTATAAAGAAAAATATACATTTCACAAGAAACTTTAATTAAGAAATTCGTTAGAAATAAATTACGAAACCCGTTAGGTAATGCAAATATAAACATCCTGGTTTATTTATCTGTCTGTTCCGGTAATGTTTTTCCACGGTTGCTACATTTTTGGAGATTGTTTAGAGTGGAAAGAAATCAATCGTTCTTTCGAATTTTTTTTTCACAAGAATGGCCAGGGTTATTAATTGGTGGCATGCAGTCCATAGCGGCTGAAAAGCTGTACCTTAAAAACGGGTGTAAAGATAAATCCAAAGTTTAAAAACTAAAGTCTAATTAATAAAAGAATTTTATTTGATTTGTATATCCTTTACGGGATATTCGAAGAACTTAACCTTTAACTGTGGACGACGGGTCTCAGAGGCCCAGCCCCTTCTTCAATTTCTCGGAATAAACACCTTCCCCGCGCGCGCCACCCCCGCGCGTCTCAGTAGCTTCAGATTTAGTTATTTTTGGACCAAGGAGGGAGAAAGTCGCGTCGTCCGGCACTTAACACGTGAGAAATAATCATTTAAAATTTGATCAGGGTCTGTGAGACCCGCTGACTATAATTTCCATACAAGTATACTCGGAATATTAGGTGCAGATGTGCCCCCAGCGGCAATACAGGCTGAAGAAGTTGAACCTACAAATCGTAAAAGATGTAGATTTTGCCCATCAAAGCTCTCTAGAAAGGCAACCCATGCCTCTTATTAACTGCAAGAAGTCAGTCTGTCTTCAGTGTTCCAAGCCTCTATGTTCTGAGTACCAGTAATTTTACATAAGTTTGATCCTTGTCAGAATTTTTATTTTATTTCTTTCAGCAGTTGTTTTTATGAGTTTTTGTTACTGTCTTTTTTATTAGCTAGGAAAAATTATTAGTTTTGATTTATGTGATACCTACTATAATTAAGGAGCCTTAATATGATCTCAAGTCAATAAAGACTGAAAACTGACTAAGTTTGTTAAATTTGGAGATAATTATTAAATATGAATAAAAGTTAATTATTTTTATTACACGATCGTTTATTCATAAATACTTTATACATATAAACTCTTTGCTATAGTCAGATTGGTCCAGGTATGAAAATTAGAAGAATTTTATGAAGGGGTCTGTGTGACCCGACGTCCATGGGAGTGTGATTTTTATTTCACGTCCATAGGGTTAATGAATCGATACCATCCCAGCCAGGAGCACTCCTGTCCAAGACCGGTAACCAGGGGACACTGATTTGTTAGAATATGGAACACGTGCACTCAGGATAGGAAGGAGGTTGGAGTTTAAACGACCGGTATAATTTATTTATTTATTTATTTATTTATTTACGCCCTAGTGGGCTTTTACAACAGAAATTAAAAACATAAAAAAATTAAACATCATAAAAGAAATGAAATACTATGAGTAATAAGAAAAAATCAGTAATAAGACCAGAAATACAATAAAGTGCAATGTGTAAAAGCTAGTTAGTAGGTATAAACAAACAATTATATGTGTATAATAATGTATGATGATAAAACAGAACTAAATAGAACAGCAAAATAAAATAAAATAAAATAAGGTTATAAATTACTGGTAAGATTTTAAATGAGAGGATATATTATGAAAAGAACAAAAATAAGAAAAGTTAATTATTAACAGATAAAATAGAGATGAGTTGTCTCTTGAAAATTGCAAAACTGTCAAAATGGCAACCTAATAAGCCAATATGGAATTTTAGGACGGGCAGGAATAAAATAATGGAGTGAGCGTTATATTTTTTTTTCCTTTCTTTATGTCTTCCTTCTTCTTGCCAGTTCTCGACTTTTCTTGGATCTTCTTGTGTATTTCTGCCTGTTTTTGGTAGTTCTTGCCTTTTCTTTGATATTATCGTCTTTTCTTGACTCTTCTTGGATCTTTTGCTTCTTCTTGACTCTTTTTGTTTCTTCTTGTCTATACAAAAACTTAGTGAATCGCAACAAATTCACAAATAATATTTACGAATTAGACAAAATCAATAAAAAATAACAAATCTTCAAAAAACTATAAATCAATAAAAACGAAAATAAAAAAGTTATTTTAAACACGCAGTGAGTAAATGACATGCTTATCTTCGTGTACTTTTAAAAGCCCGTATTGCGCCAATCAAAAGTGCAATATAATTTATTTATAAACGTTTAATAAAAATGGTAGATTCTGAGAATATTTGTATTGAAAAAAAAAACACTGCATTGAAGTAATCTTTTAATACCAATCAAAATTAGTCAGTCAAATAATATTTACAGAACAGCAAAATACGATTGCCGATTAACCCAAATCAATGAACAGGATATTAGCAAGAATTGGTAGCGAAGGTCACGCTCCATAAATTTTAATATGTATAGCCTACATACATAGATAAAAAGTTTTGTTATCAATATTTTTATTTAATTAACCTTTTTTATATTAAAAAAAATATGTATCTTTGTTTGTCCCGTAAGCCCTTTTTTACCATTCATCCGATTACGATGAAACTTTGGTGATTTGTTGTGCGCACGCCCGCGAAGGTTTCTATATATAATTGTGAGACTCGGTGAAATGCGCATAGAGTCGCTAATGAAATTTGTATAATGAATTTAAAATAGTTGGTCAATAGAAATTGAAAAATGTGAGCATTTCATATAGTTTAGCGGTAGGGTGGGAAGGCGGAAGGGGGTGGTAAATCGGGAGGGGAAGGAAGGAGATGTGGCGATTGTTCGTGTACGCCCCAGAAAAGACAAGACGAAAAAATACGTGAATCCAAAAGTACTTCAATAAATGGAATTACCACACAAACATTTTATTTCCTTGAGTGACATTGCAACGCATGCCAGGTATTCGCTAGTTATTAATATTGTATAATGTAAATAGGAATACATGATTAATTTTTTTTCATCACATATTGTCACTAGGTAATCGAGTACATCATAGCGGGTCACGTGGTAACTTGTGATAGAAAAATATATTTTTTGTTTTTAATTGAAAAAATATATCATCAGACGGCAAACTGTTATACTCCTAACATATTTTTTACTCCAAATATGCTTAGTAATCGCTGGTTAAAAATCCTTTGGAACGTGCTATAACACCCCGTATATGTACCATTTACATATTTTTGACCACCTTTTAAATTCGTAGAAAGCGTCTAGAAACTTCGTCTCTATAAAATTAGGCCTACATGGTAGAGGTGTAAGCGCCTCTACTACAAATCCGGAGTTCATATTCCGGCATGCGCAAGAAAAGTTTATTTAATTAAACTGTATTGTTAATTAATTCGTTCAAAAGAATATATTCGGAGCACGTTCCAGAGTGGAAGATACTATAGGTATCGCCCTGATGTAAGACAACTATCTAGAATTGAAACATTGCTTGAAATGGCTTTAGCCATGTTTGGCGACCAGATATGAATAACCAGGCACTTCCTCTTCCCACCTTTCAGCCTTACAATATACCCCAATTAGGGATGCCATAATCTCACTAGCTTCAGACGGTTGAGAATATTGTGTGGATACAATACACGTGTGAACCCCAAATGCCTTTGTATTTATTTTAGTTTAGACTGTGGCTGAGTTGGCATCGCGTTTGCGCCCCCCCCCCCAGGAGTCGCGTGTTCGATTCCTTGTCTGGCTAAGTCCTCCATCATGACACAAGCAACATTTTCAGCTAACTGTGGTGGCAGTAGATTTTCAAATATTGTCAGTTTTTTCGTAACCCAGAAATGTTTGTTTTTCTTTAAAAAATAAAATTTTCATATAAAAACGTTAATGATTGAACAAAATACAGAAAAAGCGTTATTTTTGTGTATTTTTCATCTACTAACCAATACCAAAATAATGAATTTTCGCAATATATGGCCCTGCCACTAAGAGCTCCCATGAAACCGTTCTGCTTCATGCGTCCTTTACCAAAAATGTAGGAGAGGTTCCAACGAAACTATCAGCAGTATGCCAGTACTAGAAACAAACGACTCGATTACCGGTCGTTGTTACATTTTTTCCTATTGTGCTATTTACTTTATCTCGCCCTGTACCGCCTCGGTCTTCGCCGTACACACACACATACGTATGGCTCTAAATAGGTTGGTTTGAACATTTATTAGCGAAACGGTTTAATTGATAGAATGTGTTGCCTTTTGTAGGAATGCCGGGACAGCGTTGTACGCTAATGAGGCGTGACAACTCAATGCTCACTGTGCTCAGGACACTGTTCATTGGTTCAGTGCTCAGTGCACTCGCTCTCTGCTAACCGCTAGGGGCTAGGAAGAAGACAACACCGAGAGACATACACATTAAATGGAAACGAATTATCAGCAAATTTAATGATCTTTTGGGGCTCTTCAAAATGATAAGAGAAAAAACAATTTAAAAAAATTTCTATAAAGGCTAATCGGTAACACATAAAAAACGAGCAATAAAACAAACTGACTTCTTCGCTTCAAACTGATTTTCTATCGAGAGAGATTTTATTATGGTTCTATGAAACGTCCATTTCATTTTTTGAAGTAAAACTTCTTTACGCATACGCTCGACTTAAGGGGTAAGCTGGTGAATGCGTTACGAAAAGTGTGATGCGTTAAAAAAAAAGTGTGATGCGTTACGAAAAGTGTGATGCGAACGGTAATCGATGCGAACGGTGATGGATGCGAACGGTGATGGATGCGAATGGTGATCGGGCGAAACGAACAGTCTGGCCTTTACGCACGCTTGACTTGGGGAGTAAGCTGGATAAGGATAAGGATAAGGAGGGTAAGGATAAGAGGGAGATGTAACTTAGTGAAGTTTTACTTCAGTCGTGTGGTCTAAACTCTTTTACTCATTTTTTAAAATGTTGAATTGTTTGAACATTTTTCAATATTATAATACCTACAGATAAAATTTCGAAAAAAAAGAGTATTGAAACTCAGGAAATAACTAATTTATTTAGACGGTGTATGATTGTGAATGAGGTAAAGAGTGTGTGTGTCAAGACCGAGTTTTTTTGGCGTTCCGACCTTTCTGCACAACTCTGCGGGGAAACGACGTGATGGTTAGTTAACACCCTTTTTAAGGGGCCGCAACACGAATTTCTACCGATTTCTTACATATCTCCCTTAAAGATTTGAAGTTTTAAAGCTCTTAAAAAAATATATATATGTAATTTTTGAAGATAATGTCTAGATGTTGCCCAAGCCGAAATGCAAATTATATGAAATTCCCGCGATAGAAAAAAATCGCAAAGTAAGCTCCAAAAATTATTAAAAACAAGTCTGTTTCTATTATCTTATAAATTATATTTGTGAAAAAATTCACAATGTTTCTTTAAATGATACTTAAGATGCCCCCTAAGAGATTTTTGCTCTATTTTAAACGAGTCATGTTTTATTAAACATTTTCGCAACTTCCGCATCGATTTTGGCGCTGTAAATGTTAGCGCTCTCTTCTAACATTCGTAATTTCGTATCTCTCCATCTTCTTCTTTTCGTCTTCTTCTTTTCGAGCCCGGTTGCGGAGCCTTTAGGGCCTTTACACACGTATAGTAAAAATTATTCAGTATTTATTTTACATAACTGAAATGTCTCAGTAACAACATTTTGATTTGTTTAGTGGTAAATAGAAAATGTCCACTGACTTGTATAATGATTAACACATGCGGTATTTAGTCCCAAAATTTGTGCACTGAAATAAATCCTGACTTTTGTGTAGTGGAATTTTTATTTCACTTGTAGTGGAATCCGAAAGCTTATCAATGCAAGCTATTCTGGACTATAAACTACATTATAAATAATATAGGTAATAAATAATCCAAGTAGCATTTTTATAACAAAACAGGATACAATGTCTGAAGGTATTTATTTTTGCGGTTAAATAAACGTGAAAATATGGTAGGTTTCTATAATGAAAGTAAAATAAATAACTTGTTGATAAGAAGGAGGATCCGAATGTAGGCGTGACATTCCACGCAGAAGTATGTACGGTACGTAGGCATGTTGTCGTCTGAAATCTGCATTTAGAGTAATGTGCAGAATGCACGAATACCGCGCGCCACCAGTCAGGAACGTCAGCACCGCCACTACATACTACAACAGCGAGTAGCAAACACTGCAAACAGCGAGGAGCCAACTAAACCAGCCGAACACTGTCTCAAACCAAAACTATCAAAACACCACGGTCAACCGTCAACCGATCTATGGATATCTACAAATAATTTCACAAGTTCATCTAAATATTGTTTAGATTGAGGTTTTACAAAATCAACAATAATAATACATAGGTAAATCTTTTTCATTCGTTAATTTATTACAGTTTATTCCACAAAACTCAACTTTTTCAGTCATCCGTAAAAATGTTGATAACAGTTTTAGTTTGTTTTATCTTTGTGAACCACTCCTTGGGGTTATACCTAATTATAATAATATATTGTATTGGATATATTCTACAGCAGCAATGGGGTGAAAGGTTTAAAAAAACTGCCGCTAAAAATAGTCAAGCATTATTATTTTCAAAATATGTGAAATTTTGTATCAAAGATACTTTAACAAGATAATGTTCCATTTAAAATGAGCTTCAAAAACTGAAAAATATAATACTAGCTGGTCCCCGGCATGCGTTGCATAGCCATTCAAAAAAATAAATTGATTTTCCCTGCATGTCCATGTCCTTTCCCTTGCATCCCCGTTCCCTTCCACCTTCCCCGCCTTCTCCCTCCCTCGTCTCTTCCCTCTCCGCGAACCCCACCTCCCCCGTTCCCATGCCTTTCCTCCCTGCCGCTAAAATATATGAAATACATACATTTTCATTTATACAAATTTCATCACGCCAGAGCTTAGCATTATATATATCCTATACCTATATGTTAATCTGATGTATGAGCTATATTATTGTAAAGTTTTATTAAAATATTAAAATCCATTCAGTAGTTTTGCGTGAAAGAGTAAACACACATACATCCATACAAATTTTCGCGTTTATAATATTAGTAAGATGTAGCGAAACCAACACAACACTTGTATCAGTTTTACCTCGTGCCTACTGCCTAGGCCGTTGCTCCGCAGGAATGCGAATTACTTTAGGCGGAGATGAATGCGACGCTTGTCCGAGATTTTCCACACCAATTCACAAACCATCCTCTCCTTCTCTAGGACATCTCCGGCACTCTTCAGTCTTCAGCACCGGCCACTGCCCACTGGCAATCGGTCTTTTAGGTCTATCGGCTTGTTTTGTCGCATCTTCTAATGTTTACCCCGCTGAAGGTTATCGCAGGCAAACAGCCTTATCAGAATACAAATCTCTACCAACTCTATTTTAGAAGAAGTGACTAGTGAACATAACAGACGGTATATTATTTGTTAAGATTTTAATCGTTGGAAAAATAAACATGACAAGACTAGCGGACTTGTCGGCAGAGGTAAAAATAAATACAAAAAACAAAGTGGGTAGAATATAAGGTGCAAAGAAAAGTACATTTTAAAATAAATACTGTAGGAATATTCTAGCAACGCAAAGTTGTGAATGAGCCGAAAGCGAGGTGGGTTTGCTAATAGCATCTAGAGGTGAACGTTCCCTGTGAAGGGGAACTTTATCCTAGTAGACATACGTGACACTATCAATCTCCAATGGGATTTAGACGTGGAGTTCCTAAGCCGATTAATTACATGTTTTAGATTATAAGTGACAAGGCGAAATTCTTCTCCTTAACTAATGTTCCGTCGTAAGTTCGATTTTCTCCAAGAAAAACTACTTCAATCGACAGCGCAATATGTATTCGCGAGAGAAAAAAAGAAGTGTCGAGTCATATTCAATAAAAAGCTTCATCGGTCGCTAAAACGCTCTCGCGAAACGATGAATGTGCCGCTTTATCATAAATCCCGTCCTACCTGTTGTACAGATCAAAGCGAAAAGAGTGGGATGATGTGACGGTTCCCGAGGCGGGGGAGGGTGAGGGGGTCCGGGAAGTAAATTTAATTTCTCGCATTCCGTGAGTTATGAAACCGTCTGTGCTGCACTCGCATTCCCCGGGACAGAATTAGCCGTCCAGCCCCTTCTGTGCTCATAATAATAATAATTACATATGCACCTACAAACACCGCACATTGGCCCAGCATCCAGCACTGAGCAGTGAGCACGCCCGGCGATCTCCGCGTCCCGACGCTAACGTTTTGTCAAAAGGACGCCGCGACGTCACGGCGCTCCGGGATTCCATCTGATTTCAATGGGAATACCTACTCTAGGAATAATAAATTAAAGGAATATGACTCCGTGGATGAAAAAATAACAGATTTAAAATTTTAGTATGAAATTAGGTGTAGAATGACAGACACTATGTTTTGAACAACTTGCTAGAAAACGAAGTTTGTAATTTCAGTGCTAGCTGTCTTTACTTTTCTTTCCCACCAACATTCCATTTAATTATTATTACAGATAACATTATGGTTACAGTAGTTATTGTCTAGGAGTTTGTCAGTTAAATTACAACAGCGCTGCCCGAAAGCGCTACGAGCTGAGGTTTCGTGAGTTCGGTGTTTTGGCCGAGTCATTTGGATTGCGCTTCTAAAGCACCCAAAGCTCTAGTTGTAAATCTACACCCAAGGCCGAAAACACCGAAGGCCGTTCATTTGTACCGGGGTGCACTCGTCATCCAATGCTGGTGCTACCTTGCCTTGGCCAATAACTACTTGTGAATTCCAACCCAACCTTTTGGAATGCCAACAAAAAGCCAACTGGAACATTCCTGGGAACCTGCAGCCATTGGGGGAGTGAGGTAGTTAATATTAATAGTTTGTAAACCATTATAAATAAATTTATCTGTTATTATTATCCTGCGAAGTTTTTGTTAGGATTTTGTCAAATAGATTAGGGTCATCAGTTGTTATTATAGAAGCTATTATTTACTATAGAGAGTTGATTTACTTATTATTAGATAAGATGGTAGAATGATGACGAAACGGTGAATCGAAAAATATGCAAAGATATACTAGGCCTGGATATACTGGCCTCTACAAACTTCACTGGAATGATATAAATATAATGGAAATGTCTGTACATAGGTTAATTTGTAATAACTAGGTAATAACACTGTCCTGAAGAAAGTTAGGATTCAACCGAAAAATTTTGGTATAAAAAGTGATGTATAAATTCTAATAAAATGGTTTGAACAAAGTTACTTTAGGTTCCGAAACACATGAAAATAAAGTGATATTTTTAACAGGTTCTCGGACTCCTTTCTTCCAAAGACAATACTTTCTTACAAAGAACTTATAACCAACAAGCAAATTAAAACTTGAGGATTTCTCGTGAGACACAAGTTATGCAGAATTCAACATCACCAGACTGTCACCGTTAGTGTATTTTGACCGAGGTAACTAGAAGCTGCAACATTCCAGATATCCGGTTACATACTATTATATCAAGAACGAAAAAAAATTAATCCAGTATAATTTATCCCATATCAATACAAAAAAATATCAACTTCGACTGACGACATAAAAAAGGGTGGAAAAGAGATATGCTTTGAAGATAAGAGGTAAGTGCTTTATTATCTATGTCAGCGACACAAAGTGGTATCTTGTTTATCGCCAGTGATATTGGATATTGCATTTAATTTGTCGCGCAACCTTATTATCAAATTATAAATTTTCATTGGAATGGCATCTAACTGGAGAAGATCTAAATCTAAATATTGAGAATGGACAGATTATGCCAAGTTATTGCGAATATAAGTTAAGTTATAAATAAGTTAAATATTATTCTTTCATAATGTATATTTTTTTTCAATAAATTAATAATTGCCAAAAATACCTCTAAAATCATGAAACATTAAAATCTTTAATGGCCTATCTTACAATTTAAAGCAAAATAAATAAAGTGGCTCACATTGGTACTAGATATTTGAAATAACTTTTGATTACAAAAATAATTTTTCAGTTTGGTTGAGTATTTTGATCTCAAATACAAAATTAAGATTTGTACGAAACGGGCCGAAATGGCCCGCGCAAACGTTCCTCTTAACTATACTGTGAAGATTAACCCCTTAGGCTAATTTGTTCGCATTTCAGAACAACTCATGTAGATCTCATTGAAAATGGTTCTCCCTTACTATCATGGTTAGAAATATGATGTAAACAGTATAAGAATGAGAAAACACCAAGCTTTATATTCAAATCTAAAGTTACCACAAAATAATTAAAAAGTACACCTTTATGAAATCAATGTTTCCGACCGCAATTTGAAAAACCTTTGTGAAAATTCTCGAATTTTTTCATTAATTATGTTTACATGTTTGCATACATTTGCCTAATAAAATGTGGATGTGTTTTTTTTTCGTTATCATTAATTTTAGTTAGAAAAAACCTAAGGTAAGCCATTTTAAAAACATTTTCATGTTTGGATTTTAAATATTTATGTTTCAAAAAGTATGTGTTTCATTACCTTTCAAAACAGTTTTTAGTTGTCGGATGCGTTCAGAAATATTTCATATTTGGATTTTATTGCAATGCGGAAATATGTTGACCTTCCGATAAAAGAAGCCTGAGGCTGAGGGGTTAAAGTCAATATTATCTGATATTATAATAATAATTTCTTTATTCTGGACATGCGTAATGGAATTCAATAATGTCAATTAAAGTCTCTCTACTGAAACGAATATCTATTATCTTGAAAATATGCCTCAAGACTTTAAAACAAACAATTTCCTTGATTTTGCAAATTCATAAGTGCATACCTAAATGTAATTGAAAACTTCTTTAGCACCGTTGTGATTTGAAACTCGATGAAACGGAAGCCAGCGACACTAAAAAGAGACAAACACATACATCTAAAGTATTTAGTCTGCGAGAGTAATATTCAATAAAATATTTAATTATTTAATGGGTACTCGGTTATATCCACGGTCCCACGCAAGTCTAGAAAATATCCCTTTAGTCTAGTAATATATAAAGGGCCTGACGAATTTTAGCAGTCAGGATATTCAGCGGACCAAGGATCAAAGCTTACGAAATTCAAAACTTTTTTTTTGTAAAATCAATATCCAATCTTCAAACCACTCCAAAATGAACAAGAAAATAAAACAAAAGAAAGTGACATCTAGCGACTCCGTAGAAGAAAACACAAATAGGTAATAATAATAAGATGACCAAATAGGTACTAATAAGATGATAGGGAAAGGTGCACTGGAATTCGACGACAAAAAATAGAAAAAATCACCCTTCACATTGATACTTCGAAGTCTCCCCACTCTTGTCTACTTTAGTTTTCTGAAGGTTTCTCTTCTAACCCGTGTGAATTGCACTCTTTGATTTTTTTATCAAGGCTTTTCTAACACCTGAGAATCTCCGATTAAAAAATGTCTAAAAAATGTCCAATCCCATTTGTAGTATTCTCATGCGACAGGACTGACAGGAGTCATCGAGTCAAAAGTGAATAACTACCAGTGGATTTACACGAAAGCTGACCGCAATCGCGTATGCAGCGCATATCAAATAAATCGCAGGTAGTATCAATAGCAGTTTGTCGGATTAGTAAAGTGACTCTAAAACAGACTTTATAACTAACTAACCCAATGTAAACTCTCATGCAGACCACAGCGTTGCCGAAATTAGTGATTTAGAGATTAGTTATGATCTAATTTTGAAGTACATAAACCAAATCGATTCTAGCAAAGGTGCTGGTCCAGATGGAATTCCACCTATATTTATCTCCAAATGCTCAAAGAATTTAGCGTATCCATTATTAATATTATTTAAACGTTCGTTACAAACAGGTAAATTTCCTTCTATGTGGAAACAAGCATTTGTAACCCCAATATACAAGTCCGGTCCGCGAAATCTTGTACAAAATTACAGGCCAATATCCAAACTATCAATTTTCTCAAAATTATTCGAAAAACTTGCAGCAGACCAAATCTCCAACGCATTAAAGAACATTCTTAGTGAACACCAACATGGCTTCAGAAGCGGTAAATCCGTCACTACTAACTTAGCTTGTTTTACGAACTTTATACTTCATAATATGGATAAGCGTATTCAAACTGATGCCATTTATACAGATTACAGCAAGGCGTTCGATAAAATTAACCATTCCATTCTGTTTAGAAAACTAAAACTTGCGGGTATCCATGGAGATCTACTAAGATGGCTAGACTCATATATCAGAAACCGTTCGCAAGCTGTTGTGCTAAGTGGTTTCAAATCAAATTGGGTCAATATTACATCAGGAGTTCCACAAGGATCAATTTTGGGTCCTCTCCTGTTTAATATCTATATTAATGACATTACGAGTTGTTTTAAACACTGCAAGGCAATTTTATATGCAGATGATATGAAACTATACCTTCCAATCGATGATATCGCGTGCTGCTTAAAAATACAGGAGGACCTTAATAATCTCAGCGAATATTGCAAAATTAACTGCTTGTTCCTAAACATAGATAAATGTTACTCAATATCATTTACGAGAAATAGGACCAAAATAATATTTAAATATTCAATAAACAATGTCGATATTAAAAGAAAAGAATCAGTTCGGGACCTGGGTGTTACCTTAGATTCCAAACTTACATTCCAATTACATATTAATAACATTGTCACTAAAGCCACCCAAATGTTAGGATTTATACTACGAACATCAAAACTATTTTATTTTCTCGATACATTTATTTTGCTTTATTATACCTATGTTCGTCCGCACCTAGAACACGCCTCACAAATTTGGAATCCAAGATATATAACATATGTTCATAGAATCGAACGTGTTCAGGAAAAATTTCTCTCCTACATAAATTTTCGGTCGTTTTATGCATTCCAATCAAATGAAGATATTCGTCAATTCTTTAAAATCCCGAAATTAAATTGTAGGAGAATTATTTCTGATCAATTGTTTTTGTACAGAATCCTAAATAATACGATATCTTCCCCGTATCTTTTACAAAAAATAGATATTAGAGTTCCTGGTCGCAATGGCAGAAACGTATCCCTTTTTTATAACAGCCGCTCCAACACCAACTACTTACAAAATTAATTCATACATCGAGCCTGCCACTATCATAACACACACCTCACATATACAGACATCTTCAATATAACTTTCAACAAATTCAAAGCAACACTATCAGATAAATGTAATGCATCACAACACACCACTTAACATCCATATTTATATTTATTTATTATATTATTAATCAGATTCCTTTTCCTAATTTGCAATATATTTTCATATTCCCTAATTACATAAAAATCATCCATATACTCCTATAAGATCATAAGCTTACCCTTTATTGTGTTTTTCTATATTTTATCATGCATTATTTAAGTATTTAGCTTCTCCTTACTATTTTTTTTTTTTTTCTTAGTTTTTCTTTATGTTTAATTTAGCTTCTCTTAACTATTTTTTTCTTAGTTTTTCTTTATTTTTTTCTTGTCAGCGAAAAAAAAAACAAATTTTATCAGCGAAAACATGTTTTTAGGCTTACTGTTTTATTTTAGCACTCTTTATTTTTATGCATCTTTGTAAAGCTGTTTGTTTTCCAAATAAAGATTATTATTATTATTATTATTATTATTTATAACATGATTCGTTGTCATAGATGGTGAATTCGTTGAGGATTAACTCTTCGGGCCTCGACCGTATTTTTTAGAGGGTCAAAATATTTCCGTTTTACAATAAAATCCAAATACTTAATGAAATATTTCTGAAAGTATCCGAAAGCTAAAAACTGTTTGGGAAAGGTGAAGAAATACGCTTTCAAATTTTATAATTCGAAATAAATACATACACAAATTAGAAATATATAATATATACTTTTTTGTGCAAACAAAAAAGTTTTAAAAATGTTTCACCTTACGTTTTTTCTAACTGAAATTACTGATAACAAAAAAAAACGCACACACAAACACACACATATATTTTATTGGCAAATATATTAATAACGATTAAAAATTTTTTTTTAAACTTTAGTTTTATAAAGGTGAACATTTTAATAATTTTGTGGTTAACTTTTAGATATGAATATAAAGTATGGTGTTTTCTCTTTCTAATACCGACCGTTTAGATCACATTTCTAACCATGCCAGTAAGGGAGACAACGATTTCTATGACGTCTAAATGATCTGTTTCGAAAAGAAAACAAATTAGCCTGAGGGGTTAAATGTCGACGTTTTCGCCGCAAAAAATAAAATAATTTATTTAACGACTTTAAATCGGCGAGTAATAAAAAAAACCCTTCACCGCCATTGTATGTTCATATTTTGCAATCAATAGTTTTGTTTAGATTTAGATTTCACAAGCCACAGCAGACGTGTAAAAATGCGTCAATCGAGACTTGGAGCGTAAACACCATTTCACGCTTAGAACGACGGATCACGAATTTGACGTGTTCATTGTACATTGTGCAAGTTCCGATATCCACCGTTCGTGTGAAGTGTGAACCCGACACAGCCCACAGCACACAACACGGAGTGTAATAGTCGTGTAAAGAAAAATAAATATATTTCCGAGAGCGAGAAACCGCAAAATTCCGAGTCATTCGCCCGTCATGTCCGGGCTCCGTTCCCCCATCGGCAGATCTGTCCCGAAAATTACACCACAAGAGTGACAAGGACAAGACGTAGAGTAAAAATCACTACGAGTGTCATATTAGAGCGTCAAAAATATTACACAAAAAATAAGGACTACAATTACGCACAAATAATAATTTGGAATTATCTCAAAAAGTAAAGTATCTAAACCTAAAAAATAGCGGCATTTATAAACTCCAGTGTGACAAATGCAACGCTGTTTATGTTGGACAAACTGGCCAGTCCTTTATTAATAGATTCAAAGAATACATGCGATCGTTTAAAAAAAAAAATACAGTCACAATTTGCCAAACACCTCCTAGATAAGAATCACTCACTTGGTGTTGATAATAAGCCAACTCTTTTACACATACAAAATAAAGGGCGAAAACTCAATATTTTAGAGCAGTTGGAAATTAACAAAAATTCTAATAATCCGAAAGCTAAAAAAATAGTAGTATTGTATAAATGTTTAAGCCAATTTCCGATCCTTAATTATGTTGGATGATAAACCCGTAAGTCATCATTTAGGAATAACGACCTTCAGTCTAATTTCAACAATACAGCGATTGGGGAAACTTTAAAAGGATAATAACCATTAATAATTTCAATCATTTTACTCAGAAATTAGTAATAATAAAAGAAATAAAGTTTTTTCATCGTAAATACTTATCTAGAAATCATATTAATACATCGTTTGTAGGTGGTACAACCACTACATATTATTAATTGTTTTTGTGTTTAATTCGTAGAAGTGCGTTTATTTTTTTTAAATTTAATTAAAATTAAATTTGATAAAGTTATTATCAATATAAAGTTCTGCAAGTATTTTGGTATGTATTGTTGTTACAGCTGTTTAATGGTTACAAGACCATTTTCAAACTATGGTGAAGAGGCCGCTATCCGAATTTCTACCGATTTCTTGCAAACCTCCCTTAAACATTTGAAATTTTTAAAATCTTAAAAAAATATATAAAATAAATATAAATAAATATCTGTACAAAAACTAAGGCAAATAATTCAATGCAAGTTTTATTGCATTCCAATACTGGTTTTGTGTAACTTCATCTAAAGATCTAATCCTTTCGGGTGGTGAATATAAAACGTTTCGTATGTATGTAGGCACTTTAATTAGGTTATTGAAATTGTTTTATGAACAGACGTACACTGTGTCATTGAAGGGTTTTTAATAATTTTCTATCGCGATGACATATCTCGGGTCATTTTTTATCCGACCCGAGATGAGATTGCACGCGAAACCAAAACAAAACGTGCACATGTTTCAAGTTCATTGAATAAAGTGATATGTGCACAGTCGGCAAAAACAAACAATGCGAATGAAATAATGCAACGCGAATAATTCATTAATATGGAGTGAATAAGGAGCTTCAAGTACGACAGAGAGAAAATATGAAGGCATTTATGTTTAAAAAAAATGTACGTTAACTTCACATAGGAGGCCCAGAGGAAAATAATTTCCCTCACGGCTTTTCATCTTTGGACATGCCGTGTGGAGAGTCTTTTTGTCGAAACGAAGAAGTGAACCATGTGTAGGAGGGAGGAAACACAGAGGCCGACAAATCGTTCAACAACCGAGCTGTTTAAAAGACCCGTTCTCATGTGAGAAATGTCAACTGTATTCAATTGCATATAATTTAGAATTTAGACGGTGACTGGACAATCAAATCATGCAACTTCAACACCTCCTTTGAAAAGTATTGAAAAAAATGTTAAATAGGTTACGTTAGGTTAGGTTACGGGCTATTTACAAATCATTTTTAATGACTTTTCAAACGGGTGTTGAAATTGCTCGATTCTGAGTTGTCGTGGAACCCAGTTAGACACGTCATACATATTTTATCAGCATTTCAGCATATAAGTATTATGTTATTATTCTTTGAGTGTATTAAAACTTCGCAATATCTATTTATTTTACGACTTGTATCGTAGGTATGTGCAATACTCTTGAAAGTTATAAAAGGCTTCATAAACATATTATATATACCCAAGACATACATATGATAATAACGATTACGTTATTTGCATAAGAATGAGCGCTCTGCAGGGCTAGAGGAGATGTTTTGCTGAAAATGTACAATTCGCCATGAATACCTAATAATTAATGAATTATTAGTGTTTATAAATATAAGGTAGGTACTACTTTAATGGGTTCGTTAAGAAGTGTTTTCTAATCATTATTCTCATCTATAAATAATCGGAAAACATGTAATGAATGACTTTGATACATTTTGAAACCAGATACGTTTACATAATATAATTTACGTGGAAGAACAATAAAACAAGCTGACATAAATATTCATAGAATTTGTCGCTTCCGTCTCGCTCAATACGACATGTTTTATTTCTGCAAACTCCGAAAGACGAATGAATATTCGTCAAAGTTATTTTAGACTCACTCCGATTTGTGGTTCATGCACTCTATACACTTTGTAATTTTGTGGTACATATTTTAGAGCAATAATAATTCTGAGGAAGCCGTCGCGTCATTAAAATTAGTATCACGATGTCTGATTCAATACTTCAATTCAACGGTCACACATTTTTTGTGCCTGGGCGTTTATGTTATGTAAATTCCGAGCTAATGATTAATGTTCATAATATTATTATAGTAGAGGCGTTACCACGTGTTCGGAGATCGTATATCACTTACACCTATGCTTTAAGAAAATGAACAGAAGGGTACCTATGTATCTAATACAATATATTCATCAAAGACACATTAATTTATTCATATTTTTTCCTAATATTTTCATCACATAATAGAAATGATAGGGGCGTCCTAAACATGCTTGGTGTTTGGTCCTTTGAACTTCTACTTTTCTCTTTAACTTCTACTATTAAAAGAAAGTGAAAGTGTTAGGAGATTCAGTGTGAGAGACTTAAGGTGATGCTTAAAAGAAATCATAATCTGTTCATTCATAGATGGTGCTAGTTTCATTATTTTAGTTTTAAACATTTTTTCCAATGTTTTAAAATATCAAAATGAATTAAATGGTTGCGCTCGTACATACTAAATATGAACATGAATAAATAGTTTTGTCCATAAACAAACTCAAATCTTTCAAGAAAGGCTAACAAATACATTATTGAATTGAGTCACCGATATAACATTGTATTTGTTAGCCTTTCTTGAATTTTTTTTGTTTGTTTATGGACTCAACTATTAATTCAAATTCTCGTATGTACGGGCGCAAACAATATTTTTTTCTTAACATTTTAAAGGATAACTTAAAAAAAGTGTTTTTTTTCCTAAAAAAAACTATCGCTATCTGTGAAAGACATTATTTCTTTTAAGTATCACTCTAAAACACACAAATCGTGAAAATTAAGCAAAGATATAAAGCGATTAAAAACCATGAAAGAGGAGCCAGTAAATTTCTGCAAAGGCGTAGTTCAAGTTTGTAAATGGAGTCCTGGAGGATCCTAGTCCCATCACACTATTAACGCAGTAGGAACGTGGAAACATAGGATCGAATAACAAATACAATTCTTGACCCATCAACCCCTCACAAGCAGCAAAGCGAGAGCCAATCGACTAGCATGGATTGGTCACGTACATATGCCGAGCATGACGGTGTACGAAGACAACCCATCTGGTACGAGACATTTAGGCAGATCAGAGGTCGAGCAAAAGGGGTGAGACAGAAGGATTGCTGCCCTTGATGGTGGCAAAAATCAATTAGTTGACGGAAGTGGAATGGCATCTTATACATAAAGCTCTACAAGATACTAATGCAATCGGAAATGAGTCAATCGATGTCAACGCAATTATCAATATTTTATGCAATTATTCGCCGTAAGCATTGTTTAAATTTCCTTATAAACATGATGAATAACACTTGATATAAATAAATAATGTAGGTACTTAAAATTATAAATCAATCATTTGAAAAGACCAGGAAAATGTTTGCTTACTTTATAATTTTACTGATTAGAGAAATAAACATGCAAATCACAAAGATAATATTTCCTCGTTCATTTTGAAGTGGACGATCTCAGAGAATTGGAATAAGTGTGAGATCAAGAGTGCGAATACTTATTTTTGAAAGCATTGTCTGGTTGGTTTCATTCGTACAATTAAGAAAACAATGACGTTTGAGTTTAAAAGTAGACTGATTCATGGGCTCGCGATAGCTACACTACCCAATGATCGAATATAATAAATTGTGGGCAGAAAGTCAAACGCAAGAACAAATTAATTGACCTTCAAAATACTATATAGATAAAGACTAAATATGATATAAAAACGCGATTGAACGCCGATAGGAAAATAGATATCTTTCATAGTTCAAGCAAACACACAAATAATTTTTTTTATCAGTTCTCAAATCAAATCAGCTTAGACAAAACGATATGGCATTCGTACCTGTTTCAGAGAGCAGCAATAAACATGATGACACTAAAGAAATTATCACTGTAGGACTCCACGGAAGAAAGTATTTTCGATGTCACAGATAGAATTAGGTATATGAAGTACTTCAACGAACCTAAAGTATATTGAGCACTCACTGACAATCCGAAAAATGCGAAAACACTCGATACGACAGTTAAAATAAACAAAAACCACAACGAGACTCCTAATTATATTTAACAACAGTTCAAAACTTGAGAAGAACCAAAAACAAGCCAAATTTGATGCACTGGCAAACTTTTAAACTAACGAAAACACTCGAAGTTAGTTAATTCACAGATGACAAGTTCATGCCAAGTAAACCGGTGCAAAGAGACCAGAAGATGTCTCGGATGCAGTCGAGTTCCAGAGGTACTGAGGCAGCGTAGGCAGAGGGTAGTCTTCCAGGCTCGGTGGTAGAACGGAGTCAGAGACTTGAGGGAATCGCTTGTAACTGTTTGGTGTGTTCCGTGTGGCTGACAGTGTATCACTGGCACTGGTACTGGCCAAAGCGGCCCAGTCGATGGCGCCCGCGCTTATCACCAGATTTTTATTTAGATATAGATGATCGGAAAATTTTCCAACGATTCCGATTCACGTATCCACCATTCATAGAAAAAAGAGGAGGAATTATGCCGAGTGACAAGCAGGTGTTATGTTGGTGAATATACCTAATTTGCCTATTCACAACGTATTGCGAAAATTTAACGAAAACTAATTATTTATTTTGTACAAATAAGTAGCACGTCTTCACTCACACGTAGTATTTTTCTTCGTTTGGTGACCTTTCCTGTCGGAGGTTGTTTAACATCAGGGAAATCTTCGCTCTATAGATTGCAACCGGGATCAACTCGATAATATACGGAACCGCACATCAGTTTCATTATAAATATTGACTGAAGTCATAATAATATTATTACGAGTATGTGATAAATGTAGCTAGCAAGCTATTGTTACCTCGGAGGAATAACATGTAATTGTTATGTAATGTTCTTATAATTGAATAATGTTCTGAGAACGGCAAAGGCACACAAGAAAAGACTAGTGAAAAGCAACGGTTGTTCGTTTTTTCGAAAAGCGTGCGTTTTAAACTGGTGCAGGCGTTAAACACGAAACTTTAAATTGTTATAAACTTACTAACATTTCAGAGTTGACTAGCAAACTTCGAATGTTCGTTTTTACAATATTGGTGGAAATGAATATATTTCAGTTGACCAAAATACTAAATTAAAGCTTGGAAGTTCGATTTTTTAAATGGTGGTTATGGTTATATTCCAGTTGACCAATATGGGATGCTCGATTTTCGATATGTGTATGTTGTGTTAACACGGCGGAGGCATAAAACAACAAGATTCGAGTTGGGCGGGAGGGCGGGCGGACGTGATACAGGCGACGGGCGACGGGCGGCGGGCAGCACTGCGAGCGGGATCCCGGGGACGGGGACGGGGACCAGGACAGCAGTACCAGTACCAATAGGAGGGCGCGCTGGTGACCGCGGCGGCCGGCGACCGAACGACCGCCGCCCCCGCCTCGTCATCTCTGGGAAAACTCTATAATAATACTTCATTATTTAAAACGTTCACTTCTCAGACATTAGGTGTGTAAGGAATGCGCGATGTCATTTTCACGCTGATTGAATCTCTCGCGGAAGTCTGCCGAGTCGTTCACACATCTTTCACTAAGATTGCGTGGACGTCAACATTGATTTTTTGTTTTCTGTCTGCAGACTTTACGGCCAAATTTAAACTCTGGCATAGCCAATACAAATATATGCTTTTTAATACTTCCAAGAAATTTTGATTTTTTTTTTCTTTCCGAAATAGAACGTATTATGTATTAAAACAGTGTCGCCCGAGTAAGACACTCAGGTGAATCAAATATACAGGTCCTTGAGTTAGGTCACGTTAAGAGTCGATACAACGTACAACACAAGTATTTGTAGAAGACGACGCATATAATTTATTTTGGAGTCTTTTTAAAAATTATTGCATATAAATTTCACATTACTATGTATCTAATAATAAGAATAATAAATGCAGATACAAAAATAATAATAAAAAAAAAACAATTTAAAAAATATATAAACCGTAACAAAAATTAAACTGAATGATAAAATAGACATTGCAAAAAAACAGAAATAAAAACATTTAAATAATATTAAAAAACACGCAAAAGTGTATTATAAAACTTCCCCTTTGAAAGAAATCAAAATTACAGAACTCATTACAGCTGTACAAAACGGTGAAGAGCTCCCAAGAAACAACGACAAATGCATAAAAAATAGTAAAATTTATTTATAAGAAAACATAAAAAGGTAGAATTTATTAAAATAAAAAATAAAAAAACGGTACTTAATGAAATATGTGAAGCGTAATTTTGAAATCATGTAATCTTTAAAAATAGCTCGCCCCTTTCAAATATTCAATGTTGTAATACGGGTAGTAAAAAGGGATATATAATAATTTGACTTTATATCGGTGCTCAAAGCATTGTATACTTTAGGAGCGATGAACCAGAAAAATAATTGTCGTTGGCGAATGTGGTACTAGTTTTAGGGACCACGCATTCTAGGTTTGATGAAAAGCGGGTGTGTGCTTGATGTTGTGAAGCCACTGCAGGTTATTTTTTTTCCATACGTAACATATGTTTATCTTAGTAAATAACTTAGATGAACATATAAATATAATTCTCAAAAGTGATTTTTGAAGCATGGAGTGTGCAAATATAAGAGTTTGTGGCATTCCATTCACCTGTGTCGGTTTATTATTTTAATAAATTAGAGGATATTATTACGTCAGGTTAACAACACGGAGTCTCACATAATACAGGGTAACGCTAAGGTTGAGGAAAAGTGAAACACGAGGTTTTACCGGGAACGAGCAAGTATGGATCTAGAATCTAGACTAGATGATGTAGAATTGAATTAATTACCCCGTTTTAGATGGAAACCAAAACCTAAACTGCTTAGATTGAAACAATTATTAGGAATTCAAACTTTTATTCAAGGATAGACCTGTAGACTCAGACTCATTGATAAGATAACCCTCTCCATCCCACCAAAAAAATCCAAACAGTCAGATTGGGTGCGGTTTCCATCGCAGATTAGATTACCCTAATACAATAATTTATACATACAAGCACATCATATATAAGAAATATAGCAGATTCGGTAATGTTATTTAAAATTATACATAACTTAATCGATAGTCCTGATCTTCTTCAACGCCTATCATTCCACGTTCCTAATCGCAACAGTAGACAGTCGCTTACTTTTAATCTTCCTCTTTGCAAGACTAACTCCAAACATAACTCATTTATCTACAGATCCACACATTCATTCAACTTAAATTATTACCACATTGACATTTTTAACTCGACGTTACATGACATAAAACAAAATCTCACTAAGCAAAATGACTCAAACTAGGAAGTTCAATCTACCCCTCTCCCTCCGCCTTTTAATCCTTATCCTATATTTCTCCTCCCCCCCCCCCCTTACATAATGTAACTAAAAATGAACTAATTAAGTAAACACCTTTATAATGTCACACATTAATTTACTATTATTATCTGTGGAAAGTTTATAATTGGCATAATTAACCATTTTATAATTGTATTATTGTGTAGTTTATGATTTGCTGTCAACTTTCCCAAATATAAATAAAATAAAAAAATAAAAAAAAATAAAAATCATAAACTAAAGCTTGATGCGCAGTACTCAAACTGTATTCCCCGTTTCTAACTACAATACATACCAGACTAATATTACGTAAAATACATATTTAGTGCAGCAAGCATGTTGCAACCGACACGGCTGAATATAAATTACTGTCAATTGGTGACCTAGCTGTTGCCGCTGCACGGTGACTTGGTGACGCTATCCTTGGGAACTACCTAACTATACCATAATACATTTCTCTAAGCAGGAAAAATGTATATTTACTGCCAGTTTTTGTGTATTATAAACAGAGCTTGAGTCTTTGTCACGGTAGCTAAGAATAACTGAGCAATTTGAGTGACTAATATCACGAAATGACTTACGTTAATTTAAAATAGCCCAAAAGGTTGGCTTGCCAATTGAATCTGATTATGTAATTGGATACATGTAGGTTCTGAGGACTGGGCACCTTTATTTCTGATCCTTTCTAGCCTTAATTACGATCGAAAGATCATAGTATAATTATAATTAATATTAACTATCGCGAGTAACTTTGGAGTGGATACAGAGATCATTATCAATAGTTTCACCATCGCTAAGAGCAGATTAGATACTGGGCCATCCCGATACCTATATAAAAAAGCCGCGAGGTCGCTATTATAGGTAATAGGTAGCAGCTAATAGGTAGATAGTAAGTAGCGTTGCCCGAGTGCGGTGGTTAGTCTGTTGAATGGCGTTATTAAGTCTGCTAGAAATAATTCAGCAGGACAGGATTTATCTCGTCCAGTGCAGTAATTCCGGAAGCAGATCGAGTTAACGGGAGTTTCGTCCATTGCTCGCCGGCAGTAAAAATACACCACCACGAGTATTTGCGAAATGTAGAACATGCTTACGCTTAGTGCATTCTCCGATTCTCCCAATGGCGAATAGCGACGCGCGACAATCGCAACCAACTTTCAACCAAATTATATTCCGGCTCAATTAAGAAGTTCACAAAAATATCCCTAGGTATGTGCGCAAGTATGGCAGAGCAAAAATAACAAAAGCGGTCAGCCTCACTCAACTCGGCGAGAGCAGTTTCGGCGGTTAGACATTACGTATTGCACTAAATGCACATTTATGTATTCAATTGTTTTTTGTGAAAAAGATGAAAGCTTTGGTTTCATAGTGTTTTCACACGAACGAAGTATTGAAATCCGTAAGTCTAAACTTAAACTTTAGGTATCTAAACTTAAACTTTATCCGTAAGTCTAAACTTAAACTTTGAGGAGACTCAGATCGGGAGAGCCTCTGAAAATTATTATGAAGTTCATGAGGTATATTACCCCCTGCTATGTATGTCTGTCGGTGTACCAACTTTTGAGCGATTACCGCGAATTTGATGTAAAAAGAAAAGAAAAATAGATTATTTTATAGGTCAATAATATAATTATTGCATTAACGTTTAGAGACTTTGCTTTTCTAGAAAATGACTGTCATTCGCAGGGTGGAGAGTATAGATGGCCCGTAGTATGTAGCCTGAATCGTATCAGAAGGCAAACTAATAATCTATGACGATAGAAAAACATGATATCCAGTTGACTAGTGACTAGTGTACAATCTTTTAGTCCGTCGAAGCGGCGCTCGGCAAACAATGAGAACATAATTCTGTTCATTACCTAGTCACGTTTTCAATTGACTCCGACCTAATAGCTAATAGTGTGCATATAGTCAACCACAATTACTTTTTATGCATTACATTAATGACCATCGCCGCTGCAGCAGATGAAATCGAATGGATAATAAAGTTACCTCTCAAATTTATAATAATTGGTCAATTTGAGAGCTGAAAGTGAATTGTAGAGTAGAGAACAAAGACAAACGCTAAAAGCCAAACAAGCTTGGAAAATAATTACTTAACTAAGATGTTTTCAAAATACCTACAAGGTTATTTATGCTACCCCTCAGTGCTAAATAAACCGAATTCTAGAGAAATATCAGTTCTTCTAAACGCTCCTCTTATTTCTCGGGCCATTGTGAAATAAACATAAATTACGAGGCGCTGAGTTGATAGAATGATCATAGATTTTATAAAAAGATATCTTAGATAAAAAACGTCTAACAAACAGTTATCGGATATGAATGCCGATGGTATTGATATTAATCACGAAAAGCGGCAGTCACGAACACTGCAGGCGGCATCTTTCTAGTTCTAGAGCAAGTCACAGCATTCGTTGACACCCGGCCAAGATATATATATGTACGAGACATTTTTTCAATCAGCAAGTCTGTTACATACTAATTGGCGCGCATACTTCTAACTTCCAAACGGGACCTATAATACGTGTCGTTGTTTTGTGGTATCTTTCCGGATGCTGTCTGATCTGATCAGAGGTGATGGCGCGGGGGGGAAACTAACAAAATAAGTAAGTTTAAATCTACTAATGAAAAAACAATTTCCGCGGACTGACATCAACTCTCCCCGACGAACTTTCTGAGTAGGAACTAGGAATGGATGTAAATGTACAAGAGGTCCCGCGACAGCAGCTCGGTCGTTCGGTGTTCACTGTTCCTATTCAGTAGTCCCAAGTGCCATTTAGAATGTTAAATGGACATTCGGGGAACATTCAACGAACCCTTGAGCATAAAAAACGCCATAAAGAGGTGACTGTATTACTTGTCTTTGTATTCAACCAACGTGCAGCTGAACACTGAACATTCATAAGGGAAACAGAACACGAGCTTAATATGTGATGGTGAATGCCACAAATTGTGTTTTTGTGTGTTTACATTTTATTAAGAGTATATTATAGGGGCAGAATTGTAATTTGCTGAAAAACGGCTCTCTAAAACGGCTTAATACTACCTTTCGTGTGTCATTCTTAGACTTGATATTTTTTGTTACCAAATAATGGACTTTTATTTTTCAATCTGTTTATTTTTTTTTGTAATCGATGTAGGCATTTGACCATGAAAAATAAAAACATTGATACACCATTCAACCCACTTTTAAAACTTTAGTCTATGATTATCGCGTAAATAATGATTTTACACAATATTTTAAATTTAAAATATATACATAATACACACATCTGTAAAAGTACGGCCTCTTATTATCGTTATGATATCTGTGAATATTGATAATTAAATAAATACTTCATTTTTCACCAAAATCGAACACATTTCGTAGCTTCTATTCATTCCGGGCTAGAATCTCCCGTTGGCAGGTAGGGAATCTGTACGCTCCTCGTTTGACAGCGTATATATTTTGAAAATACGGGCGAAATGTTTTATTAATAGCTTTAAACATAGAATACCGACTCACTTGAACCACTGCAGTA
The DNA here is from genome assembly GCA_917563855.2 of Limnephilus lunatus. Classification (NCBI taxonomy): domain Eukaryota; kingdom Metazoa; phylum Arthropoda; class Insecta; order Trichoptera; family Limnephilidae; genus Limnephilus; species Limnephilus lunatus. Next base: position 65,743,832 of record OU830598.1, on the reverse strand, counting down.
AACTCAGTAAGCTACAAAAACAGGAAGTACTCGAAAATTCTCTTTTTTAGTCTAAGTTTGTCGAATTGTATTTTTTCAACCGCCATATTGTATAAATCGTTTAAAATATAACATTTCATGTGCGTTATACTTCCGAAAATGGTTTGTGCGATGTTCATATTGTTCCATGCGTGTGGCGACGGGCACGTTTTGCAAGATAGTGTGAGAATTCAATGCTGCGTACACACACACAGCTATAATATATGTAGCGTGACGTATTTCGGAATATCAGTATTAGTTCATTTGTTTGTGTCGTGGACATTCATTCACTCGTCGAACATTTCTCCGTAGGTACATTATGTACGCTGTGTTTGGTAGTAGATACAAAAATTACCTTATATGATTAGTATTAGTATTAAGTATAATAGACAAAGAGACAAGATAGGTAAACCCTACGTCATCGAGTATACGAATGAAACTACTTTGTAGTGATAATGGACGTTTATAAAACCTTAAAAAAGCTGGTCTGCCGGTGCGTCTTTTGGCAGGAGCCGCGCTGTCACGGAAATAGTCAGTGTTTTTTTTCGAAAAAATTACGACATCAAAACAACGAGAATAATAAAAGTCGATTAGAAAATGAGAAAAAAGCAGGTCTGCCAACCGACAGCCTGGCACGTTCGCAGGCAGCCGGCGTCAAAGTGGGGTAAAAAATAGTAAATTTTACGTCATCGAGTACACGAATTAAACCAATGAATAACTATAGTCCAGATCATTTCATTTAAGAATTTCTTGGTCTGCCGACCAGCAGCCTGGCAGCTTTTTGGGTACGACTTTAAAAAAAAAAAAAAAATAATTTTTCTTTTTCTGAATTATTATTTTTATTTCATTATAGTTTTAAATTAGAATGCCATATTTTTTTTAAATAAGCCAAAACCTGCCGCGGTGCCCCTCACTGCTGTCGCGTGTCCATATTTTTGTACAAATTTATAATAATAATAGTCATTTTAAGATTGCCAAAATAGTCCATACTAGTTGGAAGTTCGAACAACCAACGCACCGTCGCCGTAAGAGCTGTGTTCATCCGTAAAACGACTTAAATTTCCGAACCTCGTCCGTTTCATATCGGTTTCGCATGCCCTGCTGCATCGATTACATCGAACACAAGATCGAAACTAACAAAAAACTGTAATCTAGATCATCCCATTCATGATTTCCTTGGTCTGCCGACCAGCAGCCTGGCAGTTCAAAAATAAAAACACCATAAAATCGACTCCAAATGTGAACCACGAGAATAATTACGAAGCAGAATATGTTTATAATAAACTGTTTTTATTCAATACATAACTACGAAATACATAATCACGAAACAGAACTTGTTTATAATAAACTTTTTTTTATACATTAAATAATAATATTATTGAACATTTAAAAAAAATAAAAAACGATTGTGCAAGACCACACGACTGAAATAAAATTTCACTTATCTTATAAAAGAACATATGACATTGGGGTGACATAGACGTTGACATTCCAGACAATTTGGTTTGTTGCATTTCACACAGTAGTACACACTCAGGCGTCTTTTTTTCGCTGGGCAAAAGTTGCCCCGTTTTCTTTTGCATGCTTCGTTTCCTTTTTTAATAACATTAATCACCGTTCGCATCGATCACTGTTCGCATCGATTACCGTTCGCATCACACTTTTCGTAACGCATTCACCAGTTTACCCCCAAGTGTCGAGCGTGCGTAAAGAAGTTTTACTTTTAAAAAATTATTTATACAATGCATAAATACGAAATACATAATTACGAAGCAGAACTTGTTTATAATAAACTGTTTTTATACATTAAATAATAATATTATTGAACATATAAAAGAAATAAGAAATTAAAATGGAGTTCTACAAAATAAATGCACCACGAGATTCCAAACGTCGCGTCGGTAGTTTATAATGGGAGCTGCGCGAGTGTATACGAATGACGTGAACTATGGGAAAAAACCATCAACAAGCAAATAATGAAACATTCGTAAAAAGGATCATACTAAATATTCTACCAAAATAATAAGTTCCATAAATTAAACACACTTTGTTATTGGTTTGGTTTTTACTTCGATATTTAAAAATATTGTGCACGTCGTAACATAACACAAGTTGAATGTTGAAGTTTTAAAATTCGCGATGGCATTACTACCGACATCTAGCGACGTAATAATTAATACATTTTGACAGTTTTCGAATTCGGCCGTGGCTAGTACATCCCTTTAAGTACTTATGCATGTAAACATGCGAAGAATCTGAGTAAAATACGGTTATTGACGTTGTTATCTAAATGCAAAACATATTACTAAAACAATACACACGGATTTTGAGGACAAATCTAATTTGGGAGGTGGGTATGGGTACCGCCGCCCCGGCAACCATTTATTGGATAGCCCGGGTTCATGGGGTGAGGTTTGTCCGGATCTAGGCGGCAAATGCGTCTTTCCTGGCAGGTCGGATCGAGAGATTGGTTGAGAGAAATCTTTTGACCTCTCCTGCAGGACTCTCAGAACATTGCCTTGCACGGCAGTGGGAGGGATAGATGCATACATCCGTCACTCCTGGACCCAGTGACCCCCAGATTCCTACCCACCCGTCATACCTTATTCCTTCCCAGAACTTTCTCCCCTTCCTTTCACTGAAAGACCCTCCACACGGCATCTCCAAAGATGACATACGCCTTGAGGCGGATTATTTTCGTCAGGGCCTCCTGTGCGGAGCTAATGTAAAAAAAACTATCTAAAATACGAAAAAAGTGAGTATGTACATTTGAATGCACTTTTATTGATACTTTTATTGATTATCATTCAAAAACACGTTTCGCAATAGTAACGACTTGATGGCACCTTTAGGAAAGCAACTGAAAGAACTGCTTTTTAGTGTTTGCAATGATGAAAACATAACAAATTGATAAGATTTAAATCCAAACCGTACTAGCAAAATTGACTAAAACCGTGCAAAAAAGGCACTTCAGGCAATAAAAAATATCAAGTTGGAGTGCACAAATGGTATACTGATGATAAAGCGCTTGTACACTGTACACGTACATAGCTTACCTACATTGTACGAGTGTTGTCCATCTGATGTCTGCTACTTTATCGCATCCCAGCTAAAGATTGTGTCTCACATCGTGGTACACTGCACAAGGTCATTCAATACATTACTTATCCGACAATGTTTGGAAATGCAAACTAACTTCCACTGCAGCGCGTAATCATAATTATGCAAAAACATACAAGTATTCCACGACACAAAATAATGTTGGTAGGCGAGTAACATATACCATGTAGAAATTATAGAACTTAAATTTTCGGTAACCGGACAACTCAGAATCATGCAACTTCAACACCTACTTTGAAAAGCCATTAAAAGTGATGAAAAAATCGGTTATGAGCTTTAATTCATTTTTCCATATCTTTTAATGATTTTTCAATGGGGTGTTGAAATTGATTTGTAAACCAATTTTCATTTCCATTGAACATGTAAATATCTACATGGAACACAAAATACAAATAAATAATTGTCATTTCTCTTGTACCCCTCATATGTACGACTACGGTGTAAATAATGTTGGCTACTGCATAACACAATAAAGTTGTTTTACCTTTTTTTTATTTCATTAAAAAAATGGACACGTTACATTTTGAGAATTATTTTCACTCGCCATGCTAGGGATTTCCCTGTGTAGGCTTATCAGATGACAGGAATTTTCCTGATATGTCGGGAATTTTAGCTGTCTGTCAGGGAAACAGAGAAAATTTGAAATTGTCAGGAATTTCTTAAAATAAAAATTTATTAACAATAAATAAGAGGAAAACAACTCAAAATCAACGTGGGAGGAGACCATGGAAGGGAGGCGTCTACTGATATCTACAGGAATTCCAAAAACTGAACAAATCGGACTAATATCTATGAGAACCAAAGTGAGGACGAATATCTACAGCTCAAACTGCTGACTAATATCTATGAGAACCGAAGTGAGGACGAATATCTACAGCTCAAACTGCTGACAAAGTGAGGACGAATATCTACAGCACTGGCAGAGGGTTGGATTTGCGATTATGTGTAGCATATTAGAATAACGTAATATTGCGTATGCACTTTGAAAAACTTAATTTATGTATGGAATGAATGTAATAATTCCTAACATCGGACTATTGGACACATTTAGCTGATTATTAAGGATTTGCCCTCTGTAGATATTAGTCCCATCTAAGCTCCATAGATATTAGTCACCACCGGGACCGTCATAGATATTAGTCCGACCTTAGCTCTGTAGATATTAGTCCTCACTCTGAAGTTCATAGGTATTTGTTCAACATATGACCTGTAGATATTCGTTCGACATACAGGCTGTAGATGTTAGTACCTGGAGTCCCTTGGAAGCCCATCCCACCCTACCCCATTCCGCCCCGTCCTATCCCATTATTCCCCCACTGGTGTGGTAAATATAAAAGTGTTAACACCCCGTCCTATCCCAAAATGCCCAATTTGATTGTGGCAGGAAAACCCGTTTTCCGATCTGGTAACCCTATCCCTGTGTTATGGCGGGTGAAGATTACGGATTGAAATTATGTATACATAATATCATGCTTAATAATAAAAATTATTAGATTATACAATAGTTTTGTCGTTGCATTTGTACAAGAAATGTATTGGCATACATTTTAGATGGAGTTGACGTAGTAGTTGGCTTATAAAGGACGATTAGATGTGTATGTGTACGTGGGTACCTAAGTATATATTTTTTCTTGTGAATCAACAGTAAATTGAGCATAAAAACGATAGCACTGAAGCATATTTTTGTATCGAATAATTAATTCGAAATATCTTCGTTAGCGACACTTCCACATGACTAGTAAAAAGTGTTTGACTTAGTTTATGTAAATAGTGTCTCCTATTTTTGTGCGCAAACATCTGATAAGTAATCGTTGGTAGTTGTGATTCATAATGTCTAATAATTAATAATTTGCGTTAATTCTGACGTAATGGAAAATGTCGTCAGGCAAAATTATTGCTAGCTATTATCGGAATTCGATTGAAATAGAAGATGATTTTGTTTTGTAAGCACAATGAATCTTCAAATAAGATGAAAAAACAATTCGATTCGATATCTTTCAACAATTCTTGGTTGATTAATGAACAAAAGTACCTGCTAGAATAATAAAACTAAACATATAGGTAGTAATAATTAGTTGGTTGTGGTTGGAATCTTCGGTTTAGTTTAATCGGTAGAACTGCTCGTTGCTAAAGATCGTGAACTCTACGAAATGACGAGCCGTGAACACCGTGTTCTGGAAGTCCTGCGCACCTGGGATCTTCCATTTATTTTCTTATCTTTCACTTTGAGAACAAGAGTTTCTCCAGGACTAAGTTTTTCATATGGTCATCGGTGTGCCCAAGATACATCAAGATGTGCTGAGGGAAAAAATTTAGCAGCCTCTTTCCAGGTTGGAAATATTAGCACGCCTTCCCTGCAGGGTCGGGCTTCCACAGACTAGAGGCCCGAGAGGCCCGGGTCCAGGGCCCTAACGTCGAGGACCCCCCGGCCAGAGATTTTTTGTTTTGACGAATATCTCAACACATTTCCTAGGGTCCCCACTTCTAAGGACCCCCCGGCTATGTGCCAAAATGGTACTTATACATAGGATTCGAAAAATAAAATATAAAATTTTGCACAGGGCCCCAAACTCGGCTAGGTGCCAAAATGACACATCGAGGACACAGTATTCGGAATAAATACTTCACATTTTTATATAATCGGAAAATGTTGCTTGTGCAATGATGGAGGACTTAGCTAGCAGAGGATTTGAACTAGCAACGCCTGGGTGGAATTCGATGCATTTTTCCACAGTTCTAAAAGATTTCCATTAAATAAAATACTTACTTAAGAATTTCCTAAACAAAAAAAATCCGAATAATAAAAATCGAAAGCACTTATGGTTTGCCATCAGAACTAGAAAAAAATCATTTTCCGTATGTTTATGATTGTAATAATTCATATTACACTTGCTTCACCTCCCCAGAAAAGGTTTTTCGCCTGCGGCGCTACTCCGTGACTTTGTGAGAATTATAGCTAATTTTCTACTTCCTTCGCTCTCGTCACTTACCAGTTGGGGATGTCATAGTTCCAGTGCCCGAACTCTGAAATTGCCTTGGGTCCCTGGGTCTCTTCCGGACCTGCTTCCCAGACCTTCACCCTTATCATTTAGCTATATCTGAGTATATACATGCCGCAGGTACAGAATATGGGGAAGATCAGCGATCGGACGAGATTCATATATGTAGATACTTGTATTAGTATTGGTCGTTTCCTGTCACTCCAAATTCCATTTTGCTTATTTTTTTTTACCGCACAAGAATCTCAACTGCTCCCGTCTGGAGCCAGTGAGACTATGGCATCCCCAATTGGGGTATGTTGCGAGGCTGAAGGTAGTGGGGAGGGGAAGGAGGTGGGGAAGAGGAAAGTTGGGAAGTACCTGGCTATTCAGATCTGGTCACCAAACACGGCTAAAGCCATTTTCAAGCAACGTTTCAATTCTGATAGTATCTTCCACTCTGAAACGTGCCGCAAATATACTATATATTATTTTAAATGAATTAATTGTGAAATAACACAAATTCATCAAATAAAATTTATTTGCGCACGCCGGGTTCGAACCCGCGACCTCCGGATTGTGAGTCAAGAGTCTTAGCCACTGGACTACGGAGGTCGTCATAATGTCTAATTTTGTAAAATCGTGGGATAATTATTACAACTAGGTACCTAAGTAACTCCGTAATCAGCTTTTTCGAGTAAAGTACAAAACCGTAGGTAGGTAGTAAACTACCTATCTTTATTTCCTCGCTCATGTGTATGCCATAAACACAAATTATAGGTTTTTTATGTTTGTAGCGCAACATGGGCGAGAAAATAAAGGTAGGTATAAGGTATGGTTTTATCCGAAAAAGTGAGTTACTTGGTTGTCGTAATTAGGTACCCCACGACATTATTGTTATATTATCATTTTATAAATGTATTAGTCGTTGCTTATTACTTTATTACCCATGCATTTGGTTTACCTATATGAGGATTGAGTTTCGTCATAGAATCTTAGATTATGAATAAATACATGAAAATACAGACAATACCGTATGTATAAAACAATTGCCAGCACTCACATGTTCGAATTGCTCCGACATCGATAATTTTGCATGCATTTCATTTCATTCACATGAAATAAACACAAAAATAGCATGAAATCGATATTGTGAATAAATTATTCACGTTTCATTCAGTTTAACGTCATGAAATATTCATGTAGAAAATGTTTAGTGTAGAAAGTACTAGGTAGGTACTGTATGTTTTAGTTTTTGTAAATAATAAAATAACCTGGAATAAATAAATAATGTTGATTAGTGCGATGACCCTACATTTGGCGGTTGGTTTCAACTCGGGGTCGGATTAAAACAACATTTATTTAATCTGTTACCGATTCTGGAACCAGTAGTGTTCTGTGTGCATCCATTATTGGATAAGAAAAGAAAAATATTTATTTGTTCATATGAAGCAGTAACTTTGTGATGTGGCATTATAATTTAAAATAAAACAATAACTTTGTAAACACCACTTTTATTTTTTATATTCTTTATGCCGACCGGGTTTCGCTACAACCGTAGCTTCTTCAGGGCAGTACAATCTCTACTAAAATTTCTACTAAAATTAATTAATTTTAGTAGAGATTGTACTGCCCTGAAGAAGCTACGGTTGTAGCGAAACCCGGTCGGCATAAAGAATAATATAAAAAAGTAAAAGTGGTGTTTACAAAGTTATTGTTTTATTTTAAATTTAAAAGAAAAATATTTACTTTACAAAAAATCTAAGCTTGTGGTTATATTAAAAACACACACCGCTCCAATGTCTGTGTTTACCAAACAAGAAACAGGCTCAGGAGCGTGAATAAAAGTATATTTTTCTAAATGTTTTTTCAGTCGAAACTTGTATTTTATTATTTGTTTTGGGTACACACCAATCTAAAATGCTGGACCGTTTAAATAGATTTTAATGTGCATCAGCAGTTCAGGTATAATAATTTCAAATGTCACCTTTTATCTACGTTGCCATGACGTTGCCTGATAAAAGGCTGTCGGGAAAAATATTATTTTCAGTGATAACCAGATACCATGTATCAACTGTATACCATAATATAATTTAGACTAATTTAGAGCGAAGAATTCTCGGAAATAATTGCCGACATGGTGTGTAGTCCGTCGATAAATATAGTTTATGATTGAATCCTTATCTTTCATGTCTCAAGTGGAAGACAAGGGTTAGGTCGCGAAACTACGCGTGGAGAGGTAATTTTTAAATTTTGACGGTTAAGCCAACCCTCGGCAACTGGGGATATTCGACACTCATCACAAACACACAGGACAGTAAACACAATGAAAGTAAGTACAAAATACAGGTACGAAACGCTGGATTGGCGTGACCTGTCAAAAATATTGTTGACATACGAACCTGTTACCGCTGCGATCGGCGAAGAAAACAAACAATTAAATGTACACTTCAGCATCACATTGAAACACTCGAGCATTTATGCTGTTAGAGATGCAAAAATCAATCAAAGTAGCCCAATGCAGATACAAAACACGAGCCGAGTAAAAACAATTTTTTATTCACCGACGAAACTCAACCTGTTCCAATTAAACTCTCGATAGCCACCGCATAATATTGCGAATATAAATACGATACATATTTTACACATTTTTTCAAAAAGGTATTTCGAATACATAAGAGCACTTGGAAATCGTTGTACTATAATAAATATCACAACAGATAAAACGTTTGATCTACGTAATAATCTTGTTTATCTTGCAGCCCGTACCCGACGGCGCACAACACCTTGAAAGATACTAAAAATATGGCGGACAAAATGAACAGCGCGTGCGCGAAATATTTTCTATTCCGGGCACTAGCGACATCTATGTGCATTATTATTTACTTCATGATATTAAACCTACGACGAGCTTTATTTTAAAACACATAGATGGCGATGCTTACTAATTCTACGAATTATGCAGATTATCAAAACAACTCACCTACATTCTACACATATTCTACATAACTAACCATCACGCCGTTTCCGCAGGGGTAGGCAGAGAGGACGACCGCCAAACAACTCGGTCTTGGCACACACACTCTTTGGCTCATTCACTTTCATAGATCGCTCTTCTATTATTCTGACTCTTGACATGGCCTGACTCAAGTTTCTGATTCACTTGATCATTCCGTATCTTCCTCGGGCGTTCACATGCATCATATATTCTTCTAACACTACTTTCTCCGTTCATTCGCTCTATAATGCCCAAACCATCTGAGGGTCCCTTTCCTAATATAATATATGATTGGTTTATTTATGCATTCTGTTAACTTTTACCAGAGGAGAGCAAAAATGTAAAGATGGCTAAAAGTTTTATGAATGATCGGACAAAAGAAAATGTAACTTATGATTTTGTTAAATAAATGAAGATAATATTAGCGAAACTCAATCGAAAATCTGGAGACAGAAAAAGATATTGGCACATCGAATTCAGGACCTTCTGGTCTGCAGAAGGTCCTGAATTCTAGTTCCAAAGGTGCCAATATCTTTTTCTGTCTCCAGATTTTCGATTGAGTTTCGCTGATATTGTCTTCATTTAATTAAATATTACAATTTGAGGTTTTACCCATAAAGTTAAAAATTAAAATAGGTAATAAAATGATTTTGTTGCTTATTTCTCTGACAGTGTTTGCCATATATTAAATTACAGGACAACCGGGTTTAAACCGGAGGATATGGCTCAAAGCATGCATTGGCCATGCCAAAATTGGCCTGCCATGGGCCAAAGTTGCTGATAAAAAAACATTGTCAGGCAAGTTGCTGATATAAAAACATTGTCAGAATGAGCGTACAATATTGACCTATTATTATTATAAACCATTTTGTAAATATAATCTAGGTGCATAGACATATGAATATTAGTAGATCTGCCCTAAGTGATAAAAGCGTATTATTTCCCCCTCTCATTGGAACCCTTTCATTGGAACTGGCTGGGATCGAGTATGGCTTCGCGTTAATCTAAAAAATGTGACGTCATCATTCTTCTGCGAGCCAGCGTCGAGCACTCATCGGTGCATTTTATTTTGTTTTGAAAACGTGTAAAAATAGAAGTGAAAAAAGAATAAACCCAATTGTCGTATTATATTCCATAGGCAAGCATTATTTTACACTATTTTAAGCTAATTCAGATCACATAATATGATCGTTTTTGAACATAAACTATCACTCGAGATATATGGCGTGTGACCGTCGCTGTTTACTGGGGTAAGTAAATTATAAAACATTTGCAAAAGTGTCTTAACTAAATACAACAACAAAATATTGGTCTCGACCTTATAGACGACCTTACTTTGCCGTATTTGGACTTTACGCGCTTTAACAAATTTGTTCATTACGCGTCGAGCAATTCGCGCTCCCATGTAAAAAGGTCTATTCATTCAAAAGCAGAGTTTAGTTTTAAGAACTAAATGGTTATATTATAATGCGAGGTGCCTATACACTGTCAGATTGAGTTTTGACGAATCACATATCACCAAAGCCACCTTCCCGCTCTTCGTCCCGCTGCAGTTGGTTTCTACCGCTCACCTTTCTGTTCTGGTCTATTAATATTCATATGTCTATGTCTAGGTAATATAAATATTCCAGATGACTTAAATCTTAAAATGTAGTATTATCAGACCCATCAACAGTGGCGTAGTGTGCCTTGGAGGGGCTCTGTATCAAAATTAGTTAGGGGGCCCAAATGAAGGGTAAAGATTTCTCACAAAAGAAACAAAAATGCTTGCATTAAATAAAAATAAATATTTATTGATTATAAGTTATCACTTCCTCCTAGAAATTGAGCTAGCCAAACAATCCAAATTAAATATAGACTTTTCTTACCCCTTTTTTGGCAAATTGATTTGTTAAATCATCTATAGCTGAAGACGATTTCAGTTTTTCTAAAATTTCTGCCTCTATAAACAATAGTGACAAGTCTGATAGGCGTTCCTGTCCCGTCGAAGTCCTTTGGTAATTTTTTATCATATTTAATTTTGAAAAACTTCTTTCAGCTGTTGCGGTTGTAACTGGAAGGGTCAAGAATAGAAAGCATGCTGTTATTACCTCCGGAACACTGGATGCAAGGCTATTGAATTTTATCAGCAATAATTCCATGAGTTGCTTTGGAATGAATTTTTTTGAATTTCAGATTTTAAGCATGTTTTCAGAGCAATTAATTGTTCATAAAGATTAACTGAGATGTCTTTACTGTATTTAGCCAACAGTTTTCCAGAAGCGTTTTTTATCACTTCGTTTGAAGAAGATAGGAGTTTCTCCGGTTGTAATACTTCGAACATATAACTCAGGTCGCAAATCAGGCTCTGAAATCTTTTTTTAGTTTGAGAAATTAATAGTATACATTGACCTAGAAATATGATTCGGGGTCTGAAATTCTCTCATCTTGTGATAACTCATCAAAAAAAACGCTTCGTTATCAGTTGTTACCCCCCACTCTTTTGCTAAATCTCTGGACTCATTTAGCAAACCATTGAATGAATTTTGATTTCTTATTTCGCTCAGTCTATTCAAAAGATGACTTAATAAAACACTAGCTTTCTGTAAGTCATTAATTTAATGCTGTAGAGCTTTAGAAAAAGGATAAATGATTACAAGTAGTGAAAAAAAAATGTGACAAGCACTAAGAAATCGTAACTCTCTAAAACGTTAATTATAATTTTACATTGTTCACGTTCATCTTTTTTAGTGGAAATTAAATTTAGTTGGTATAAAGTTTTCATGATTAAATAAATAATTTTTCTTTATCGCTAATAAAGCGTCGTTCTTTGAAGACCATCTAGTAGGACATACCTTTTTAAGGGTAATTTTATATTTTTCAGATGAATCGTTACTCTACATTGCCCAACGTTTTATACTATTGCTAAAAAAAGTATATATTTTTTCTAAATTATCGAAAAAAGTCCACACTTCAAGAATGTGTTTCGCAGCATCGTTTAAAATTAAATTTAATGCGTGTGCAGCACAATGAACATAATCGGCACACTGCATTACAATGTAATAAATACGTTTGAACCAGAATGAAATAAAACGCATAAATATTGCTCTTCGTGGTTTGTCATTGTACGTAAATATTACTCTCTGTGATTTGTCATTGTAAACTTTTGGGATGTTGCCAACTTTTGGGCGCACGCTTAACCCGGGAAAAAGAGAGATTGCTTTTTTTTACTTTTGTCATTTCTGAAGTGAAAACTCTATAGGCACATATGACAGTTTTTTATAGGTTTTTTCCGGAAAGCACAAGATTAAGTGACATTGTGGATAACATTTTACACACGTTAGGGGCCATCATTGATACGGCTGATACGGCGGTAGCTACGCCCCTGCCCATCAATACATCATGTAGTGTATGTGAGTTTGATCATTCTACATCTATAAATTAATGTAGTATGATCATACTTCATTGGGTAATTAAAGACCGATTAGTATTTTATCATCACTTGAAAAATTCTCTTTTTAAATGATCTCACGATTATCGCCTAATCATAATAACATATTAGTAGATCACCCAATGCCAAAGTATATTATTGCATGGGAAATTCTCTTCACTTTGGTATTTTAATTTTATATTAACTCCACATTAACGCCGCGAAGGAAATAATTTCCTTCACGGCCTACAACATCTTTGGCAATACTGTGTGGAGGGTTTTTTGTGGAAAGAAAGGAGTGAACTGAGTCTTGGAAAGAACCGTGTTTTAGGAGAGAAGAAACACATAGGCCGGCAAATCGTTCCTCAGCCAAGCTGTTGAACTCAAGAGTCGTAGAAATGACCTATTCTCATGTGACAAATGTCAACTGTGTACAAATGTAAAGTGCGCGTTTGGCGTGTGTCCCGACTGTGCACCGGTGCCAAAGGAATCAATGACGCTATTTTTTTAGAGCATCAATTGAAGTTAGAACAAGGACACCATTTCTACCTGACTCCTGTGCTCTAAAGATTGCAATCCGATAGAAGAATCTATCAAACAGACAGCCAGTTTATGCAGTCACTTTCTGCATGGCACTTTCAGTCGAGGGTTTTTTCAGGTATTTTGGGGGTCCAGACCAGAGGTGGCTGCCAAATTCAATTGTAGGCCCCACTTGCGATTTTTACGGGGTTAGCAGTTGTGTACTATTAAAGTATCTGTGGGCCCTGTACAGCACACCCAGCTTCTGAGAGTCTAACTAACTGAGCTGGTCACTTAGAGTTACACCAAGCAAATCAATGTGTTATAAATACTAATGGAAGACCTGTTCGGAAGATTGCTCCCATTGAAGGAGACTCGAATTTAATTTCGATCCCTTTTAGACTTAATCACACTTAATTTCAACAAGGTTATTTTTATCCCAAGAGGAAACACTCTCGAGGTAAACGTCCGTTCTCTGCTTCAAAGCCCCCGATCCGTTGGAATATGTGGCCCTTTTGGGTGGTCATGAAATAAAAAGCTATGTTGAACTGTACTGTCTTCCGCGTAACAATGAATTGGTGCACATGTCAGATCGAATCTAATTCCGGCACTATGAAGAAAAGAAATCTCTCTAGAAAAAAAAAAAAAATCATGTGATGCTATCCCGTGATTTTTTCATGGTTCTACGCTAGTAGTAGTGGGTAATAATTTATAGTGATTTTGGCGTTTTTTTTTTGCATTAACCCTACACAGGAGACCCATGAGGAAAATAATTTCCTTGAGGGTCTGATATATTTGTGGATGCTGTGTGGATAGTCTTTTTAAGGAAAAGTAGGAGAGGAAGTTCTATGTAGTAAAAGGTATGAGTGGTGGGTAGAAATCTAGGGGTCCGTTTGTCAAGGAGTGACGGATCTATGAATCCATGCCTCCCAGTGCAGTGTAAAACGATGGGACCTGGAGAGGTCAAGGTCATATTATTTATTTCCTATTATATTATATTATTTTATTTTTAAAAAACAAAATCTAAAAGAGGACCAGGAGATTCATAGGTCGATAACTACCTTATTTTGCATTACATAATAATTTTTTAAAGAGTAGCCATTTTTCTCAAATCCTTTATAGAGTGCGCCTTTACATCAGCATTGAGTGTTACAACTCCCTTCTTTCCTCTGTCATTACGACACAATCATCTTGTCCTCTGATCATAGATATGGTCTATGGAACTATCCATAATAAATCTCGTAGTAGGTAAATAAAATAAACATTTTCTTCGATATTCTGCTTGTCCTCACCCATCACCATCATCAATTTCTCATGCAGAGATACAGTGCCACCAAACGGTGAAAACTGATTAGACTTCAAGAATCCACAAATTGGCTTGTCATAATTGTGCTCAATATTCTGTTTTCTGCTCAATGTTTGCAAAGGATAAAAAAGAAAATGAAAGGTAGGTATGGTTTTCAGAAAACTATGTATTATTTTCAACAAAGTAAAAGTAAAAAAGAAACACAAGGTAAAAATAGCTCAAATCAAATCATTTTCTCTTTGCACGGAATGACAAAAACATGAATGCAATGGTGTGAAAAGTAAAGTAAAGAATTAACATTGCGAACAAATCCCTGTATAGATTTTCATCGGAGAAGCTGAAAGTCTCCAAGACTTGCTCTCCCGTCGATAAACAAGGAAGTTCTGGGTGTGTAGCGTCACAAGCTGAAATAACAAAAATGAAAATATGTAGGTACCTGCAACATGTCGAATTGAATTTCACTCATCATTAGAGTCATGCTTCAGTTATCAATACTGTGACCATTACGGGTATATTTTTTATGTTCTCACGTAATATATCAGGGCTGAGTTAACATTATTATCTAACAAAAATTATCATTTTTGTGTTAAAATAAAGAGATAAAAGTAGCATGATTTAATTCTTGTCCGCTTTTGTATAACAAAACTCTTCATCAAAAGAAAAAAACATTAAACATTTCATCAGGTGACTGATGAAATACGTTTAATGTGCCATTGGAAATCTTCAACTTCTTCTACTTGTCTATAATCAGTGGCGTAGCTAGCATGGGTGGCACCTGGGGCGGATAACGTGGTTAGTGTCACCCCCCCATTAAAGTTACCAAACACTACGTCCTGGGGGGGGGGGGGTGTGGCTAGAGAATTGTGATCGGGAGGGGTGTCACCCGACCGAGTGTCACCCCCCCGACGGGTGGTGACACCGGGGGCGGTCCGCCCCCCCCTCGCTATGCCACTGTCTATAATTGATTAGCTTTGTTTACACAAGGCCAGTTTTTAGGCTACTACTGTTACTAAGCGGCAACTTACTACTTTACACTAAAATACGCAATCCACTTGCGGATAGTGCCTTCAAATTAACTAAATAGTTTAGTTGCCTTTAAATGACTCTACTAAACACTGGCCTCAGGTAAACAGGCTGTTGGGCATACTGTCCTGTACAACTTGACCGAGCACTAAATGACAAACATATTCAGTCGATTCTGCCGGCTGGAGCGACTAAGATCAAAATATGGACCGCTTTTATTTTTCTGCGAATGACAGCAGTCCAAAATTGGACCACATTTTTTTTACCAAAGTTTACGTTTTTATAATATTTTTTATATAAATTCTGCGAATATGTGATAATCGACAAAAGATAGGTGAAGTCATTGGCTATATAGAACTATAATGAAGTATAATGTCTCCATATTAAAATTCAGAGGCATAATTTTTTTAATGTGGGTGGAAAATATCCAAAATGATCTCCAAAAAATCACGAGCAATCGGATTGTGGTTGTGGTACACCAGTTTATAGGTACAGCCGGTTATTTGGGACAAAATCCAAGAAATAGAAACCAAACACGGAAACTGATATTAATTTACTTTGGTTATCTGGGACATCATTCCGTTTAATTGGGACGAATTCAGATCGGAAGTCAATGCAAAACGTGTCTCAGTAAACGTATTTTAATTAAGAAGGGCGGGTGGAGAGAGAGGGTGCCAATGTTTTCGTGATTGAAATGCAAGTAATTAATAATGTGAAAAACCCAATAATGAAGCAGAAAAATGATGGTGAACCTCCAAATAAAATTTATTTATTACTAGCGAGTACCCGGCATGTATTGTAATCACTCAAAGAAAGAAATTGTGTTTTAATTCTACTTATTGAAGTGCCTTTAGATGCACAATATTCTACGTTTTTCCATTTGGTGCGTACACAAATAATTAAGTAGGTTTTCCGGTACATAAGAAGGTTGATTGAGATTATGATTGTGTAGAGTGGATTGATATGTTTGTGTATAGAATGACTGACGAAGGACCTTGATTTTGTGTTACTATCACTGCCTGGAAATGAGAAGAACATATGCTGCATAGAAATCCTATCCTCTTCCACACCCCTTCGCATTCCCCTTCCATCTTCCCCGCCTTCCTCCCCTTCTGCGATTTTTTTTACAGCCTATAAATATGGGACATCACCTTATTTGGGACAAAATATTTGGATCCTGATGTGTCTCAATTAAGCAGAATCGACTTTATTATATCCGAATTGGACCTCGATATAAGCACATCAACCACAAACTATATAATAGGATCTTAATCAGCCTTACTTATATTTGTAACTCCTTGCCACTGGATTATTGTCATTGCTTCGTTGGAATACATTAGCCAAGAGAGATAACGAACCCATGAAACATAACTTGGTAATGAGCTGGAAGTAAAAAATACAAATTCATATAAACCATACAAAAGAAAATAATATTGGGTTATTTATAAACTGTCATAAAGGATAAAATGTTCTCATTCCATCTTAAAAAGTAATTTCACAATAAAATTACGTATTCTGTAAGCAAAATCTAGATTCTGGATGCTATCTGAATGGATTTCCAGAATCCTGATTCCGGAAATTCTAATTTAATGTGATCCGTATGGATTTCCTGAATGGAAGTTGCTGAATAAATACCTCAATTTTATGAAAAGACCTGAAGTTATCATCAGAGTGTAATCAAACGGTATTAAATATGCCATTCCCAAGGCGACAGAATTAAATGCGCAAGAAAACATGCACCCTGAAAAGAGAAAACAATTGTTCAGCAAATTGTTAAATTTAACAGACTTTTTACTGCATAGACTAAGGATGGGTTGTTTAAAAAAATTTGATGGATTCATCAAATATTTGAAGTTATTTTTCACGTTCTGTGTAAGTTCTATTCAAGTACTGTGATTATTTTAGTTTTATGAAGCAACTGGCCTATAATGATATAGTAACAGATCTTAAAACTTACACAGAATGTAAAAATTAACTTAAAATATTTGATGAATCAGTAAAATCAGTAAAATGATACTAGGCCGAGAGAGTTGGGTGGACGAGTAAGTGTTTGCACGTATTTTGTAACTCGTCACCGAGTCAGCCAGTCAGTTTAGTTTCGACGCTGCAAACTAGCGAGACAATGGATCGCAAAAAGATTATAAACTAAAGTGCTGCGAGTGATGTCAGTGTGCCGTGTGGCGAGTACGCACCGAGTGCATGTACCGACCGATTGGGCAAGCGAGTCAATGCGGGGAAGTGCGGGGAGTGTTTACATGTACCGAGCACTCGGCCCAGAGCACTGTCTCGCCCGTCTACTAGGTTCTTGTGATCCACGCACCATAATTTTGCACAGGTGTAGGACACATTAAAGGTGTCGCTTATGCCAGGTTTTTTAAAGATAAGGGTAATAATAAGTATGTATTTTATTATGTTAATAATTTATCTTCATGAGAATTACATAAAAGTAATATAGGTAATTACCACAGGCTGTAGAAACATTCATCACCATAGCAGTAATGAACAGAGTCATACTGAATGCATAGAAAGTAGCGCGCAATCCTGCGAGCCAATATGCTATCAGTGCAAATACTACGGGCTCCACAACTAAACCTGGAAACTAAAGTAGTTCATTTACATATAAACATACACATACAATAAGCAATCAAATTTAAATTTGGTACATAAACAGAATTGCGTTTATTCTTACCAAAGATAGTAGTTTGGCAACATAGTAGAGAATGCATGAATACAATCCCGAACGATATTCTCTTAGAAACAATGGAAATTCTTGTGGAAAAAGTGCTAACGTGGAATACATCGGGCTGAAGGTATTCTCTGATATTAAGATGAATAGTGCGCCTTGCACTGATTGAATGCCAGACTGACTAAAAGCATTTGTTCCCAAGTAACACAATCCTGCTGTAACTGCTATTAACTGTAAAATAAGAATATTTATTACTTATCGAGACTTGTTTTCTTCTTCATCATTTCCGCTATTGGAGGTTGCTTATCAACAATTTTTACAAGAATGTTTTACACACCTATTTTTTTTCAACAACAATATTCTTAATGGTATCAAAAATGTTTAACATTACTGGATTTAGTTAATGAGTGTTATCTAATCCAAAAATCCTTTGAAACAAAAAAACTTTCATATCTCTATATATATCTACGAAAATACAACACCGATGGGTCTGAAAATTATTTTGGGTACATAAATGAGCAAAGAAATGCTTTGGCACTCAAAGGTTATTTTTACCTATCCAAATGAAGGACGGAAGGCATATACATCTACCACCATCTCTAAACGTAATTTATAAACACAGCTCAAGGTGAAAATATTTTTATAATAACTGTATTGTTACTGCCATCTCACCGTGATGTTGAAACACAGTTCAAAAATATGGTTTGTAACTAATAATATGACGTACTACATGGATATAATATTATGTCGTCTGTGCAAAATAGCATAAATAAGTAAATAATATGTAGTCGTAAATCTTTGTTGAATCCTGAACACTGCCACCTGTCATACTTTTGTTGAACCTTTTTATGTAAGAAGGTATGCGCTTTTGCTAACAATTGATTACTGACATATGTTAAAACTGGTTTAGGTACTCGCTGAAATACTTATGTTTTCCGTTCACAGAGATGTCGGTTTTCAAAAAAATAATTTAGGTTTTATTTTTTTTAAATTCAATTTTCAATTTTGTGCTGAAGTATCCCAAGTACGTGTCTAAATAGTAGAACATTGGAAATAAACTATAGACATAGGTATATATAGTGTTACTATGCATGTACATTTTGAAAAGTAGATTAACCTAAGATACTTACTATTTTCTGAAAAATTCTCATTGCTTGAACCGATGGATCCCTAATGACTTGTAAAAGACTTCTATGAGTTAACCAATAAAGCTTTGTCCACCACCATGCTCCTCTGAACTCACTTTTTTTTTGGGTATATGTATCCTGAAAACAGCATTACCCATAAAATTTTTTGTAAGAAAAAAATTTGGTATGTTAATTATGTTAAAATCACACATCATTTGTAAAAAAGACTCCTTTTTCTTAAGACAACAATGACTATAAATCGTTTACCCCGGATGATTTCATGATATGCAACTCCAGTTGGACGATGACTTCAAATTCTTTGGCAGCATCACTAACAGCAAATTGATCACAGATCCTTCTGACTGCTGCACGAGAAGAGTCCTCAGAACCTGGGATCGGAGCTAAGGTCCTTATGAAGAAGTCAGCAGGATTGAAGTTCTTTGGGCAGGCATAGCCATGGCTAAAAAGAAACATTTTATTACATGCTATATTGTTAGTTGCGTATAGTAAATATATAGGTAGGTATATGTAAATACTTGTGGTATCTAAAACTGATTTGGTGAAAGTGATAGGGCACAATAAAAATTGAAAAAAGAACCAATTAATTCAAAGTTATTTCAGACCCCCCATGCAGCATCTCCAAAGAAAACATAGACCTTGAGGGAAATTATTTTCCTCAGGATCTCCTGTCTAAAGTTAATATAAAAAAGAGAATAATTTTATTAAATAAAGTCGTATGGTTGAACATTATCGACTTTCCCTGAAAAATACAGACTTTGAATAGCTGTTATGGAGTAAAAGCGTGAATCGTGTAAATAAGAAACTTAAATAATCATCGATATTTCTTACTTTTCAAAAAACTCCAAAGCTCTCCTAGAATTTCCATTGAAAGCGATTCTTCCATCAGCTACTAATATAAGTTGGTCGAACATTGTGAATATCTCGGAGGAAGGCTGGTGAATGGTGCAGATGATGGTGCGTCCATTGAGGGCCAGGTTACTCATGATGGTGACCAGTTTCTGGGCAGAGAAGGAGTCGAGACCTGTTGTTGGTTCATCGCAAAATAATAGCATGGGATTTGTCAGTAGCTGGAAAAATAGAAAATTATTGTTTAATTTCAGTTCTAAAGGTAGAGTTCCGAGCTCAGCGACGAAATATACCTATCTATTTTTATAAGTAGTCTTTTGGATGAATATTAAAAAAAACTCTTCATTTAACCACTATTTCAATAACCAGTCAAGTCTCACTTCTGTTGCGAAAGCCAGCCTCTTCTTCTCACCCCCCGAGAGCAGTTTGTCCTCCCCCTGGAGCCCTATGCGAGTGTTTCGGGCCCCAAAGAGCCCTACTTGCTTCAGTAATTCCTGGACCCTACGCATGCGGCTAGAAGCGGTGGTGCGACGGTCCATCTTAAGTCTGGCCTGGAAAATTACAACAATCCATTATTAGTTTTCTGGCAAAAATCAATTGGATTGCTTCCTTGGTTACAATAAGCTCCCAGAATTTTAAGGAAATGCAAAAGATGTCTTCATAATTTTATTAACTTTATTTATTTAGTTAATTTGTTGGTTCTCCTTATAAAAAATATACACTCTTTTTAAATGTTACGCTGCGTATACATTTCGAATCAAGACGCAAGCCGAACAACGAATTATGGTAAAGGAACAAAACAACAGCAAATGGCGCAAAACGCCGCTTGGGAGTTTCCCATAATCCGTGGATCGGCTCGCACGTATGTTCGTAGTATAATATCTCACAGTAGTTTAACTATCTTTAGTCATTGGTATAATGGCATATTCACTATGGGAAAAGTTATGGGATGAGACAAAAGGAAGTGGGTAGGGGAAGGAGAGAGGAAGGAATGGTTAGGATGTATCTGGCTGTTCAGTTCTGGTCACTAAACACTACGATTGTCATTTTAAGCAATGCGTAACGTTTTGATTCCGAATGATGTTACCAGGGGGAAACGGTGCACGCCACTCGGCTGTGGAGGTTATCAGAATGCTTTGCTCACATTTTGTATGAGAACGAAAATGAAACACATTTAATAATGAAGCGAAATCTTGAAACATATTTTCTAGAAATCACCCGATGATGAATGATGGAAACTGGAAATGTGGGATAATATTAATAGCAAAATTGTATTTTTTTTTACATTAACTCCACTCAAGAGGCTCTTAGGAAAATGATTTCCCTCGCCGATGCCGGGTGGAGGGTATTTTTAAGGAATCCTTTCCTTAAAAATACCCTCCACCCGGGAAGGAGAGGAAGTTCTGGGTAGGAAAAATGTATGAAGGATGGGTAGGAATCTGGGATCAGTGTGTCCACGAGTGATGGATGCATTAATCCATTCCTTCAAATGCAGTGCAAGGCGATGGGTTGAGAGAGTGATCAAAATGGATAGGTCAAAAAGCTTCCTTCAACCGGACCACCTCGAACCGGCCCACCACTCAGTTAGTGGGCAGACGCGCCCGCAGCCAAGACCTATACAAACCTCATCCCATGAACCCTGACACCCTTGTTAAGTCACCAAACGTAGAAAACCACTTGGGGTGACCTACGGCAGAGGCGTTGGTTATCCAATAAATCTTTCCTGGGGCTTCGGTACCTATACTCGCCTCCCAAATTGAAAATTGTATACCTAGCGTAGTTTTGTGATAGTTTACCTCCAGTGCGTTTAAACTGAATAATGAGAAAGTACCTATTCTCTGTCCAAAATAAGATCACCCCATGATGGTACGAAACTTGGTTAGTATTGCGCATACCACTCCCCCCGCTATGGTCCCTTCCCCCGCGCTCTGCTCGCCCGAGTCATTCCGTTAAAAATTTAGTATGTGGGATTAGTATATTTATGAGTATGTCTTTGACTGTCGTGCTGCGCGTTAGCACGACAAAAAATTAACCCATTTAGACCCAGTGATAAAATGGATATTCAGCTGATATGTCCAAATACATTATCACCAATAACAAAGAACAAAAGAGGACAGGAAAGTTTTACATTTATAGCTATTCGAATTGCAACAACGCATTTTATAAATCAATTATTTATGTGCAAAATTTCCGAATATTGGCATTAATTAATTTTATTTATTTTTATAGGTGGTGCATAAACCTCGGCGCACAATTATTATAAATATGTATAAAAAATTCCTTCTGTCAAATTAGACAAGCTTCCAACCAAAAAAAGGAAATGGAAAAAAAGATAATATTATAAAGTGGCTTGAAGAAAAAGGAGAAGTAAACAATTGCGGGTTGCCAGCTCGTACAGGAGGTTCAAGAAAGCAATAGGTAGCTACTGCTTTAACCGCCACTACCTACGAAAATACTTTATGAACATTATTTTGCAGGTTTTTTTCTGCGTTGTTATTTTGTTCGACATATTATTGATATTGAGCAAAACTTTTGGAATGTTGATCGTATTGTTGATGAACTCGAGAACAATAATGATGATTCGCTGGCTTTTGACATTTCAAGTGAATCATCGGAGGAAAATTAGTTTTTTTTTGTTATGGCAATGATGATATTTCAACCTCAGATTAATTCCTCAGCCGATTTGATAAATCTGATGCCATATTAAGTACAATATGTATTTTGTAATACTATCACCACCATTATTTAAAAATATAAATTGTTATCATTTTTTGTTTGTCGGTAGAGAAATAAAATAATTTAATTTATAAAAATAATGGGTCTGAATGTGTTAACATTCATCCTAGTGGCAGTGGGGGTAATGGGAGGAAACATGTGCGTTCACGGGTTGATCTTATCGCGGATCGAGAAAAGATAGTAAATAGAAGCAATTGTCAAAATTAAAGTTAGTACATAAATTAGGTTGGGTTAGTGGGTTGATGGAAGATATCAGGTCACCAAATGTGGTGGAGTTTGATATACCCTGAGACTACCCAATTACGCAGTACCACTGTAGTAGTGGGCTGTGTCTGTAGAGTGTGCTGTACCCACCATGAAGAGGAGGTGCTCCTGCACGGTGAGGCAGCCCACGAAGATGTCCTCTTGATGCATGAAGCCACTGAGGCGGTGCATGAAGGGGCCCAACGGCCGCCCGTTCACCAGAATGTCCCCGTCCACGCTGAAACCGGCTTTTCAGCCATACAAACAATTATTATCTACATTGTTTTATTTATTGAAGATTTACGAGCCCATTTTTCTATACATTTTTTCAATTTATCAGAAATAAAGTAATAAATCAATGTATTTGAATGATAAACGTTAAATTAATATCATTGTTCATTGTTTCATGATATTCCTTATAATATGACATTTGGCCTATATATCAGTTGCTTTTGATGCTTGCTATGAGAACATAAATAAACCAATCTATGAGAGAATGAGAGAAACTTACGTTCGTCAAGTTACTCTCTTGTTGGAGCCATAAATAAACCAATCCCTTAGGAGCCCTGGCAAAATATGCATAGTGATACCACACCGTTACTAAAATATACTGATATATTGGCCCATTTATTTTTTATTCTGACTACCTATTTTTTTTATTCTTGGCGGAGACAGTTTACGATTAGTTCCCGTGAGCACTTATGCCATAGGCCCATTGTGCTATCTCCCATTTTACCTCAATCCTTTAACATTAACCCAGTCCCTTTAATAAAGTTCACCAGAGTTGTCATTGGAAATGAAGCTATATCTTCTGGTTCGACAATGTGTCTTCCCAGATCTTATTTCCCCTCTTCACTCGTCCTTGGTTCCCTGAAGGCCCCACGAGGGAAGAGGGCTTTATCCCTCCTCTCAACTCCTTAGTTCCCCGAAGGCTCCACGACGGAGAGTCCACCTCCCTTTGGTTCCCTAAAGGCACCACAAGGGAAGAGTCCACCCCACCTTGGTTCTCCGAGGGCCCCAGGAGGGAAGAGGACTTCATCTACCCTCTTCATTCCTCCTTGGTTCCACAAAGGCCCCAAAAGGGAAAAAGACTTCATCTCTCCTCTTCACTCCTCCTTGGTTCCACAAAGGCCCCAAAAGGGAAGAGTTCACAGAGATGGTCTCATTTCTCCTCCTCACTCCTACATGGTTCCCACATGAGAAGAGGACATCATCTCACCACCGCACTCCTCCTCGGTTCCTCGAAAGTCCCACGCTGGAAGAGTGCCCTTCCCCTTGGTTCCCTGAAGGCCCCACAAGGGAAGAGTTCATGGAGATGGCCTCAGCTCTCCTAGGTTCTCAAAAGGCCCCTAATTTTCGAATGGTCCAATTTTTTTGTTCCATGAGTCACCAGGGAAACAGAAGGTCCACTCCAGCAGAGCCCCGAGTGCTAGAGTCAGGTCTAAATACTCCGAGATGCGACCTTGTTTCTCTGAGGCACCGTTCGTGACACTGTTCCCCAGGACATTCAGCCTGAGCACGGTAGCTCACACCTTGGCTATTGCAGGTTTGTGTTTCCACTTCCTGAGCGATGGGTTCGCCACACTCCCTACGCTGACTACCTAAGTACTTACCTACACAAAGTCTACACATACCTACCTGCTAAGTACCTACCTATACAGATTGATAGTGAAATTGTCAATGAAATCTTATTTTTATTATTATGCATTTAGTTCGTACTTATATGTTATTATCGTAGGGGAAAGTTTTTGGTACATCGTCCCGTTCGATAAACCTACCCCTTCAATATATTAAATAGGTACCCTACGATTTCTTTTTTAGTCTGGTAACACTCTGCGAATTGTTACAAACTTCATAGGCTATATCGATAGTAATAATAAACGAAAGTGGCGTCCTCTGTTATTTTAAAAAAAGAACCAAAACAAAATTACAAAAAGAAAATTAACGAAACTTGGAATTTATCAGTTTCAAAAACTTTTATACAATTTTCCGAACCATTTTCCGACCGATTTTCCGCGCAATTTTTTCCCAATTTTCAATTTTCTCGGAAGAAATTTTTCTGTGTGTAAAATATCCTAACTTTACATAAAAAATAAATATTTTTATAAAAATTTCTCTGCCCTTTTCCGACTTAAAGTTTTCCGATTTTCCGTTTTTTTCGGAAGATTTTTTTTTCTCAACACGGAAAATTTCCAAATTTCAAGAAATTTTTTCAGAAAAAGAGAATTTTTCAGGATCAAAAATTTCGCAACATGAGAAGTTTCCAAACTTCAAATAACAAAATCAAAACATAAATGTCTAACCAAACAAAATGATAAATATCAAAATTGAACATAAAAAAAAATAACTTGTGAACCCAGAACGACGATATTCCTGTCACGGTTTTTTTTGTCCCGATTGACTTTGGTGCCGCTGGATCGCCCGATATTATTTTTCCAAGGAAACGGCTTTATTTTAATCGGTTGATTTTGGCTTTTATAATATTCGAAAATTTGTGTGCCTACGAACAATAAAAAGTGCTAAAATAATATATAACGCAATTGAAATTTTAGAGCTCTCTAATCGATTTAGTTAAACTTCTACCAGGAGAGGTTCGGGGTGAGAAACTCGAACTTTATGTCAAAATAAACACCTAAATCCAGTTGAAATTCAAAGGAATTGTCGCGACTTGCTCTATTTCTATTTTATTTCAATAATGGGGTTGGATTCTGCTTTTTTTATTTGACATTACCATTGAGAGAGTTCCGTGGACGATGTGGTATGATTGACAATTCTAAGAAAGTTTCATTCATTGCTGGATCATGAGTGATTAATATTTTTTTCTTATATTCAAAGGGTTAAACCAGTTTTTAGAATGTAAAATTACAATTGTGGATTCATCTAGTGACCCAATTCGAAGGAAAACATTATCTTATTGGGAATGCTGTAATAAAATTCTAGTTGCAGACTCTGACAAGTATGTGCAGCTAGAATCAAAGAAAAATCATTTTCATGTTCTGAGTGTACTTTTAATTCGCCGCATACAGACTTAATTTAAACCAGTTTTGGGTTCAGAATGTAAAATTCCAGTTGGATTCATCTGCTGACATATTTCGAAGGAAAACATTTTCTTATTCGATGTGCAGTTAAAAAATTCTAGTTGCAGACTATTTATTTAATGCCAGAACCAAATAAAAACCAATTTCATGTTCTGAGTGTAGTTTTAACTCACCGCATACAAACTGGTTTTGTGTTCAGAATACAACGATAAATTAAATAATGAGTTGCAGATTCATTGTGTACCGAGTGAAGCTTTACATTTGAGTTGCATACCAATGCACGATGTAAAAGTTCGAGATGCGAAATCCTTTTACATGTATCCCATTCTCATTTCCGGCAGCAGTTATAAACTTTCTAGTAGAATTTATAAACATGATTTTCATTGGAAGAATACTCTTCAAATGTGGAAAAAAAATCGGCTCATAGAAATAGGTCGTAATAACTAAATCGCCGGCGCTCCCAAATAAGGGGGCGGCGAAACTTTTCTCCGCCCCGGGCGGCCGACACCCACGCTACGCCACTGCTATTACTGCACTTACCGTGCGGCGTTCGCGTAGCAAGTGCCGTTCACACGGTTCTAGTGTGGTTCTTCTCTGTGGTCGATTCTATATGAAGAACAAAATGAAAGTTGTTGATTCAACATTGGTCTTCTGTTTCTATCGGCGTTCTATGACATACAAAGCCAGTTTTCACTAATCTATTTCATAGATCCGCTTTCCTAACCCATTTTAATCATAAAACAGTAAGGATGGGTTATTTAAAAAAAAAATTAACAATGCACCAAATTAATATTTAAAGTAAATTTTCACGCTCTGTGTAAGTTCTATTCAAGTTCTGTTATTATATCATTATAGGCCAGTTTCTTCATAAAACTGAAAAAATCACAGAACTTGAATAAAACTTTCACAGAACGTGAAAATTAACTTCAAATATTTCATAAAATGTTCAAAATTTTTAAACAACCCATCGTAGAAGGTGGCAATAGCGAAATTGGTTAACGCGCGCGTCCCGGTTAGACGAGAGGTCCGGGTTCGAGTCCCAGTTGCGACCATTGTCTTTTTCTGTTTTTCTGTGTCTTGTTCTCTTTCATATTTTCGTTTAGATTATTATTGTTAACTTCTTCTCCTATAAAATAAATAAATATTATCTGCTATAAAAAAGAACTTTGTGCGACTATAGAAAAATGTTTTCATGTATATATAAAGTAGGAACCGATATAATATTTAATACTTATTATAACCTTATAATACTTATTTACCTGGGTTTCGATAGGCGAGAGCATTCATTAAAGTCGTTTTCCCCGCTCCACTGAAAAAAAAAACAATAATTAAACGTCATCCAGATCATCCTTTTGTAACTAATTTGTAAATAAATAACTACATAGTTTTCAGGAATATTTCATTGATTCGTTGCAAGGAATGTAAATGTGTCGTGATAAGCAATGAAAATATTGGAAACCCGAGCCTTGTGGGACGTGATTGATTTATTGGACGTACATATTGCAAGATATAATAAGATAGATATATACCTACTTCACGCACATATTCATCAAACTGCGAACAATATCACGCAACTCCCTACAAACTATGATCCTTATAATATTTATTATAAAATTGTATTTTAACATAGGGCGAGAAATTTAATCTCCCAGCCTGTCACCCGACTAGAAAAAAATACATTTGCGGTGAAAATGTTCCCGAGATGAATTTCAGTGAACAAGTCTCTTGTCAGATATTATTATAGATTCATAATGAATTGGTCGAATTCATAAGGAGTAATATGAGCTGTTAAATAATCAGTGTCCAATAATGTATTCAAGATTGATCTGTCATTCAAATTTAGAACAGGAGTTACTTACCTTGATCCCATTAAGGCCACCAAATTTCCTGGTTTCACAGCACCCGTGACTAAAAAAAATGACATTTTAAAAAACAATTCTTAGATTAAAATAAAAATATGAGATTGATAAAAATGGCCGAATTTAGTTAAGTCTATCGATAGGTAAGACTTGATCTGAGTTTTAGGCCCAGTGCAACCGTTATATTTTGTATTTGCGGTGTCTTATTCTGTGTTCATATTTTCAAGCGACCATTTTCACGCAAAACTTAAATTTGGATTTGAGGCAAATATACCCGACCAAACTATTTAATATGCACATATTTTTAATCAAAGGTATCCAAAGGTAAGTATCTAGTACGGAAATGAGCTATTTTATTTATTCATATTTTAAATTATAAAAACATATTTATTTAGGTATCATTATTTTGTCGTATTTATAGTAGTTAAGGCATAATATTAAAAAAGTATTATATCATCAAGTCATGAGTTAAACAACAGTTAGAAACTTTATTTGATACATTTCAAATAACCGAAAGTTTAATTCGATAAGGTTCAAATTAACTTCATTCAAAACTTAATTTAGGATTGAGGTCGAAATACCCAAATAAAATGAATTATCTTTTTTTTGAATCCAAAGATTGTATAATTTTCTATTAAGCCTTGAAACTATTTTGTTCATTTTGGTTTTCAATAAAACATAAACCATTAAATATTTCCATCAAGAATTCGATTTATCGATATTATTTATTCGATAACTGTGGCAATTATATGCAAGTTTACGGTAATTATTAGTCCTATCTACTATGTAAATATGATAATAAAAATATATAAAAAAGCATATTGATAGGCAAAAATTGTATGATGTTTATTTTTTTTTTATTTCATCATGTTGACACAGAAGGTTTGCCAAGATTATTTTTGAAATAATTTTTTATATGGAAATTATTTTTTTTTGTGATTTTTATAGTTCAGGGATAGTAATCAGTTTAATAATCAAAATAGTATATTGTTCTATAATTCAGCTGCAATTAGAAGGTACTAAATAAAAGGTTTATCTAAAATAATTCTTAATTATAAAGATGTTATGGACAAAGAAGATACACATGGAACCTTTTCGAATTAACTGTGCTCCGAAGTTTCGCAGTAAAAAAGTGTTATTTTAGGTACAGTAAATTTTTTTTTTCAACAATACATTGTGTGTTTTAGTTGCTTTACCTATAAAAAATAAATCACTAACTGTTTACGATAGTAAACAACTGTGTAAAGTTTGTCAAATTAGAAAATAAATTAATTCAAAAGCTCTCATATCTCAGATATTTGGTTAGAGCAGTTAGAACCTTTTCACTCTCACCCAACGATTTGCTACAAATTTTTTATACAAAATAAATTAATCAGTTTGGTTGAGTATTTTAGCCACAAATTCAAATTAACATTTTGTATGAAAAAGGCCGAGGAGCCGTTTCTCTGTATTATTTTCAATGATTAAATATTACATTGAGGTTTAAACTTCAACAACAAAGTTATTAGTTTTATGATGTGGGTACAATATTAATTCAATGTTGTGGGTTTCAAAAACTGTTTAATATCTCACATTCCGTATCCACCGAGTGTTGCGCCTGGAAAATAAATAAATAAATATGCTTGCAAAATACACAGCACCTTAGTTATTTTAATATCTAACCTATCAATTTATAAAGTGATGTAAACGCCCGGTAGATACTCGTACCCATACCCAAATTAATGAAAATATTCACTTAATTAAATATTTAATTTCTATCATGAGGTGATCGTGAATATTCAACTCTATTAAACTGTATTGGCATTATTGGATGTGAGGCGCTGACACTGCATCCAGCTGTATCCAGCATTTCAGCCAGCTTTACAGCCATGACGGTAAAGCTGGCTTAAATGCCGGATACTTTTGAAAGAAAAGTGCTGATAAGAATATCTATGTGAACCCGTGAAAGAGGGCGAACAGTGGGGCTTACGGCACAATAAAGAATTGTATGATGTATATCAGGCCCTAGCATCTCAGCCCATATGAGACTCCTTAGGTTGAGATGGGCTGATATACATATACCATAGCCAAGAAGAATTTGGAAAGAGAAAAGTGGGACGACCCAGACTGAGGTGGGAAGACGAGGCAAGAGGGGATGCATCAGGTACCAAACTGGAAGTCAGCCGCTGAGGACAGGAGGAGTTGGAGGCGAATGTTGCAGGAGGCCAAAGCTCGATATGGGCTGTAGCGCCATCGCAGAAGATGAAGAAAATATGGATGGGTAGGCGAGCTAGAACACAGATCAACACAATTATTTGTGCAGACAGCCAACAGAGGAAATTAAAGACAATATTTACCATTATTGACAATTCTTTTGAAACCGCTTTGGCTGCGTTTCTTGGCACACACACTGAGGTCTCTCCAAGCGAGGGTAGCTCCTTGCAACTCAGGGGACCACTGGGAATAGCTTCTTGTGAGGCGGATATCGCCATTGCGCTCTTGGCAGGAATTACCATCCTGATACAAAAAAAATACAAAATATTATAATAACAATAAACTTTTACCTTTCGGCGACCATCTGTAAGCTGTATAGACATATCGAAGAGTGAGATTTATTACATTAAATTGATATTTTGTTCCAGATTCTCGAGGGCAATGCGTCTGTGCTTGGAGGTCGTCTTCACAAGTAATATTAATCCCTCAGGCCTCAGGCATATTTTGTCAATCCAAATAAATGGAATATTTCTGAACGTATCCGAAAACTAAAAACTGTTTTGATAGATATAATTAATGACAAATGTATTATAAACGTTATCGTCACCTCACTTTTTTGTGGTTTCATATAAAAATAATTACTAAAAAATTCCAAATTGTTTTGTAATTGTTGTCGAAAACTTTTTTTCTTAAAAGCGAGAGATACTTTATTTTCCTTAGGGCCTCCTGTATGGAGTTGATGTAAACAAAATCATTCCGCAAATCTGTTTGGAGTTAATGTAATTAAAATATCTATAACTCAAAAATAATTGAGTATAGAGATTTTAATTGTTAATTTAGGTACCTACTAGTAGAAAAAAGTGTGTTGAATCTCGGAAGAAGACAAGTTGCTAAGCTAATAATAAATAAAACTGCGAAACTACGCACTATTCATACATATAAATAATGTAAATATGCCAAGAACTTTAAAAATTATGACGCAGCAGACGAAAGCAATAAAAAAGAGTTCATTCTGATAATATTGTATTTCAAAGCGTATTTCTCTTATCATTATTTTCCTTATAGAAATTTAA
Source organism: Limnephilus lunatus (assembly GCA_917563855.2). Classification (NCBI taxonomy): domain Eukaryota; kingdom Metazoa; phylum Arthropoda; class Insecta; order Trichoptera; family Limnephilidae; genus Limnephilus; species Limnephilus lunatus. The sequence continues at coordinate 65,712,639 of OU830598.1, read as the reverse complement.
TAAAAAAATACGTTTGCTGAATAGTTATGTATATAATTGCGTTTTATTGGACTTCTTACTGGTGTTGATTTCAAATGCTCAACGGACCAATTAGTCAAGGCAATGAAAATGTTGGTCGATTAAAAATAAATGGTTATTATAGCAATTGACCCAATTAAACTAAACTCATCCAGCAAATAACATTTCACACAGATTCAAGCGAAATTTATAGAACATTAGAAGTCATGTCAATAAGCTATACTACACCTCCTCCAAAACAAACTCCATATTCCAATTGAACCAAAAACCATAACAAAAACCAGGTCCTCAACAAATAAAACACTGAACATACCGATATCACACACTACACACGGACAAAGACATTTTCGGTATTACGCTACCAAACTTTTTAATTATATGCCCATTACTCTGAAACAACTACTAACTGCAAGTACCTACATCTACAAACATTCACAAAAAACATATCACAGCCTGGATAAAAAATCAAGATATTAACTTTATTCAAAAGATTAATCGTAACGAAACATAACCAAATTATAAAATAAATAAACACGATTTTCAAGAGTTTACCAGCTATACACACACTTATATTTAATTTATGTACATATTTATATATATTTTTTTTAAATAATCAATGTATGCTATAATAAAATATTTAAAAAAAACTTACTTTCTACTACAACACATAAATACTTGTCACACTTAATCATAAACACGTTAACACCTCAGCACAGGTTCTCCTAGTAAGGTGTTCACGAAACAAACAATATTACCCACACACAGTTTTACCTTCTCAAATATTACACCCAACACAATAAAAACAATTTAAAAAAAACTTTTTACGTATAGTTAAGTACTGAATATAATTTTTTTTGTAACGGTTTATAAACCATTGTAATCATTTGTAAAATTTGGGTTTAAGAATAGACATATATAAATAAATCTTTTGTTAAACAGCATCCCATTATGGGTTGTCTTTAGATGTTCATGTTATGAACTTAATATATAATACAATACTTTAAAGTGACAGCTGCTTGTTTTTGTTTTGCTCCCGCAAAATTAATTAAAAAAACTAAGTTTATAAAATATTACCTCTTTATACTAGTTACTAATTGTACAGGGACAAAGGTCCTCCACCTTTTGACAATTTCTCTTTTAGAAACAACAGAGTGAAAGTGTTTTTCTCAGTGTTCTAATTACTTACAAAGTCTACAAGAGTGCACAAATCTTATCTTTGAGTTTAAAGTTATAAAACAAGTGACTTTCTAAACATTTGAGTGATCAAATCATTTGATTGTCTGATTAATTCAATTCAAAATGTCTAAATCTCGCGGCAAGGTTTGCAGTGCAAAGAAAGTGTTGACGTCATCAGCAACTTCTCCCTCACCACTAGGGGCCACATCCAGCCCCTTGGACTCACCGATGCATCAATCCATTATTAACATTGACACTGACTCCCTCATCAACTTTTTCGAGTCAAAATTGGAAATTTTGCGCTCTGAAAGCAAGACTGCAACTGATGCCGTTCAGCACAAATTAGACGTACTGTCTAGTGAATGGAAAGACCAGTACAAGAAAATCTTGGAATGTGTGAGAATCCTTCAAGAAGATAATGCCAGTCTCCAACAAGAAGTTCAATCCCTGCGTGACCAGTGGCGGCTGGTACTAAAAAATATCGGTGGTGCGCTAAAAATCTTTTACATATAGGTACTTACTCTAATCAAAATATTAAAATATTCCTGGATTTGCAGCTTCCTTTGTCTCATCGTGCCCACGCAAGGCCAATTCAAATGCCCCACAGAATTTAATGCAGTCAATTAATTTCGATAAAATATAACCATTTTTTTCTACAAGTTCATTGTGTTGTTTTATATGAGTTCTATAGCCAGAATCTAATTGGTTTCTAATATCAACTGTACCTAAGACCGCTAAGCTTATAACATTCCTCAGGTGAATTTGAGAAATACAGTGTTTTTTTACCTTGTCCGACAAGTGTGACAAATCGGTCACTCCCTGCTCAATCCAAACTGAATCCTCACCAAAAACCAAGCACGGAAAACAAAGCAAACTGTGCAATTTGTCACATCCGCACAAACAATTTGCTTTATTATATAACTCCTTCTTAAAAAATCGAAAAATTTTTCTTGTTTTTGACTTGCACTGTTGTTTTATATTTAAAATGGGCCGTGGTGGTCCACTATTTTTAATTAGTAACCGTTTTTAAAAATTCGGCGCATTGTTTTTTATAAAATCAACATTAATAATGGAACTCATTTTTTACTCTTCCCGACTCGTCCAAAAAACAAATAACAATGGCGTATTGACCTGCGAACTGTCAACGCGTCTCATTGTTTATGTTGGAATTCTAAATGCTATAGAGATAAGAGATGGTCGATGCTGAGCGGAACATTGACTGAAAAAGAGTAGATCTTAATTTAAACACACAATATCAATAATAAAATGACACTAAAGCGTACCCGATTAAGATGCTACTGAACAAACTGATCCTTTTGACATGGTGGAAATTTTAAGATCGACACCCGCGATCTATTTAAATTTGCAAAGGATTATACCTACCTACGATTATGGCGCATGGAGAATTGTGTTATGTGCCGTTTCCACGCTTGCCAAGCCTACGCAAACCTCCACAAACGCCAGCGTGGAAACAGGTCGTTTGTCTTGGCTTGCGTAGGGTTGCGTAGGGTTTGCGTAAGCTTGCAAGAGCTTGCCGCCGATCCAGTCGGGGTCGGATCCAGCGGCAAGCTTCGGCAAACGCTCAGTGTAATTTCAGAACTGACGGCGAATGCACGCCGTTTTTGCTCCATGCGGTATATCGATAATTAACATTACGAGACATATGTATGACGAAAGAGGCATGCCTGACTTATTAAAATGTATAAGAACATAATTTGAATGCACTAATTTAATTTATTGGATTTACCTAAAAAGTCAATATAAATAAATAATCTTTTATTGATGATTTATTATTTATTACAATAAAAAAACATATGATTTTTGTTGGAATAACTTTTTTTTATAATACAAGACAATATTATATTGTTTTTTTATACTTTGCTTGTATTTCAAATAAAAGTATGTTAAACCAAACGCAATAGCCTACACAAATTCGGCGTCCGCCATGCTCGGGTGTTGGTAGCTCACTGACGCAGTCACAAGCGTGTAAACGGCTTCCAAATGCCAGGCGAGATTTGCGTACGCTTGGAGCGTGTGGAGGTTTGCGTAGGCTTGGCAAGCATGGAAATGTACCATAAGGATTCCCTTAGATTCTGTGATCGCTTTGGCAAATGCACCTCTGCCCTGAATACAGGAACAAAACGTTCTGCTTTTGTTATCTGTTACGCGAGCGAGTATACATAGACACCTATATTATGTATCACCGCCATCTTTATTTCCAAAGATGGCGGTGTATGTATGCATTATAACCGAAGTGTGTATTGTGATCTGTGATGAGGCATGTCGGAAATATAGTATGTTATTCGGTGTTTGGGAATTTTTAGTTTGGCAGAAATTTAGGGAGTGCGTTGCACCGCCGCACCTTAGGGCTGGCCGCCACTGTGCGTGACACTCATGATGAATTGATGACTCTAAAAAATGATCACATAGAAAAAAATGCTACTATTAATAAACTTGAAGTCAAAATTGATGAAATAAATTCTACTTTACTCATAATGACAGAGAACAACTTGAGGCGTGATCAATATGACAGAAGAAACAACATCGAAATAAGAAATCTTCCTGAGAGAAACGGAGAGAATCTTTATGAAATTGCTCAATCCATTAGCGAACTCTTAAATGTGAAAATATTTAAAAATGATATAGAATTTATTACACGTGTCTCTCCTCGCGATTCCCAATCTAATAAAATTAAACCCATTATCATGAAAGTCTCATCTGATATAAAAAACAAGATAATCACAGCCTCTAGAAAGAAGAAATCAACTACCACAAAGGAAATCAATTTACCAGGGACTGACCAACGCTTTTTTATCAACGAGCACCTTACTATTGCAAATAAGGTGCTACTAAACAAAACAAAAATATACGCCAAAGAAAAGGGTTTTTGTTATGTATGGGTCCGGAACTGCAAAATTTTTCTTCGAAAAAACGATACATCTCCAGCGAAGCTAATCTCAAGCGATGCAGACCTTGGAAGGATGACATAGTTCTTGCATTTGTTTATTTTTTGTAGAATTTATTATAACCTATATTTTAGCAAAACATTTATCTTTAAACTTAATGTATATCGCAGGGCTTCCCAAACTGTGAGTCGCGACGCCCCGGGGCGCCGCGGGATCATCCCAGGGGCGTCGGGAGGCAATCTTTATAGCGTCTTCGACACGCACACTTCGGAGCGACTGAGTCCCGCGCCACTTCAGGCCGCCGCGCATAAAAGTCTCACAGTGAACTGCGCTGTAAACCTATCCCTATCGGTCTTTACTTTTCTGCGCATGGAGTGGCGCGGGACTCGGTCGCTCTGAAGTGTGCGTGTGGGAGACGCTAATAGGTTGGCTGTCTGTGTTGACGCGACTGACTCAAGTGAGCGCCACACACATTGTGATGATGCGGCGGCCGGTGGGAGCGGGGGCTAGTACTAAACCTCGTTTTGAGAAACTATGCTCAGAAAAGCAAGCACATCCTTCTCATTAATACCAAAGAAAAAAATTGTTTTTTTTAATCTTTTTTTTGCTTCCATTTTTGTTTTCATGTTGTGTTCTTATTTTCTAATAAAAAAATTAGATATATTTTTTTTTTAAAGTTTTTCTGACAAATTGTTATTAGGTAACGTACCCATACTACGTGACCCGTTCAGGGGGGGGGGGGCTTCAAAATACTACGCTTGGTACAAATGAGCAGCAGGGGGCTTAGATTTTTAGTCACCGGGTGAGGGGGGGGGGGGGGGGGGGGCGTCGCAAAAATATGGCACCTTCCCAAAGGGCGTCACAGTTGAAAAAAGTTTGGGAAGCCCTGGTATATCGCATCCCTCACTTTATCATCATAATGACATTTGTAAGAGGATTGCGTACTAAAACTGACATCTTCTTTAAAAATATTGCGTGTAGTGACTATGATATAATAGGCATTACTGAAAGTTGGTTGAATGATAACATTAATAGTGGTGAACTCTTTGACTCTAGATATGACGTATTTATCCGCAACAGAAACTATGCTGATACAGGTCAATCAAGAGGAGGTGGCACACTGCTAGCAGTAAAACGCTACATTAACGCAACTGTTAATGACTGGAAATTGACTGATGAAGATATTTGGATCACAATTCGGGTGCCCTCGGAACAAGGTGGAATGGATAACATACATATATGCTCAGTATATATTCCTAGAAATCTTCGATTTAATTCTCAATTGCTCAATTTCTCCACGCAACTTAATCAAAACATTTTGTCTTTGCCGGATGATAAATTCATAATTCTTGGTGATTTTAACTTACCGGAAATTAAATGGACCCTAAATGATCATAACTCATATCTTATTCCTGAAGAATATCAGTCTACGATTAGTTCACAGTTCATAGATTATCTGTCTTTCTCTGGCCTACAACAATTTAACAGTTTCACTAATGCTAATGAAAGAATACTAGACCTTATCTTATCTAATATAATTCTGAAAGTCTTATTGCCTGAATTACCTTTAGTTCCAGAAGACATACACCACAAAGCGTTACATGTTGACTTACCTTTCAATATCTTATCCACGCTTGTACATAACAAATCTCAAAAATACATATTCGCCAAAGGAAACTATGATGAAATCAATACTCACTTATCTAACATTGACTGGCCTACAAAACTTAATAACACTGATATAGATATAGCAATCGAGACATTTTATAATGAATTAAACATTGTTATAAATCAATTTATACCTAGCAAATTTATTCAAGTACTAAAGTATCCACCATGGTACTCACCTGCCCTCATTAAAATAACAAGAGAAAAACGTAAATATCTATCGAAATTCAAGAAATATAATAATCCATCTGATTACGAAGCTTTCTCAATTCTACGAATAAGGCAAAAAAATATGTCCAAAGAGTGTCACCAAAATTTTGTTCTCAATGCAGAACGGAATATTCATCGAAATTCTAAATCTCTCTTTTCGTACATAAAATCTAAACGTACAACATCATCCATTCCTAGTACTATGAATTATCAAAACGAAATTGCTCATACCGGTCAAGAAATTTCGCAGCTGTTCTCGTCGTTCTTTTATTCAGTATACGAGAAATGTGATGTCCCCAATGTAAACTCTCATGCAGACCACAGCGTTGCCGAAATTAGTGATTTAGAGATTAGTTATGATCTAATTTTGAAGTACATAGACCAAATCGATTCTAGCAAAGGTGCTGGTCCAGATGGAATTCCACCTATATTTATCTCCAAATGCTCAAAGAATTTAGCGTATCCATTATTAATATTATTTAAACGTTCGTTACAAACAGGTAAATTTCCTTCTATGTGGAAACAAGCATTTGTAACCCCAATATACAAGTCCGGTCCGCGAAATCTTGTACAAAATTACAGGCCAATATCCAAACTATCAATTTTCTCAAAATTATTCGAAAAACTTGCAGCAGACCAAATCTCCAACGCATTAAAGAACATTCTTAGTGAACACCAACATGGCTTCAGAAGCGGTAAATCCGTCACTACTAACTTAGCTTGTTTTACGAACTTTATACTTCATAATATGGATAAGCGTATTCAAACTGATGCCATTTATACAGATTACAGCAAGGCGTTCGATAAAATTAACCATTCCATTCTGTTTAGAAAACTAAAACTCGCGGGTATCCATGGAGATCTACTAAGATGGCTAGACTCATATATCAGAAACCGTTCGCAAGCTGTTGTGCTAAGTGGTTTCAAATCAAATTGGGTCAATATTACATCAGGAGTTCCACAAGGATCAATTTTGGGTCCTCTCATGTTTAATATCTATATAAATGACATTACAAGTTGTTTTAAACACTGCAAGGCAATTTTATATGCAGATGATATGAAACTATACCTTCCAATCGATGATATCGCGTGCTGCTTAAAAATACAGGAGGACCTTAATAATCTCAGCGAATATTGCAAAATTAACTGCTTGTTCCTAAACATAGATAAATGTTACTCAATATCATTTACGAGAAATAGGACCAAAATAATATTTAAATATTCAATAAACAATGTCGATATTAAAAGAAAAGAATCAGTTCGGGACCTGGGTGTTACCTTAGATTCCAAACTTACATTCCAATTACATATTAATAACATTGTCACTAAAGCCACCCAAATGTTAGGATTTATACTACGAACATAAAACTATTTTATTTTCTCGATACATTTATTTTGCTTTATTATACCTATGTTCGTCCGCACCTAGAACACGCCTCACAAATTTGGAATCCAAGATATATAACATATGTTCATAGAATAGAACGTGTTCAGGAAAAATTTCTCTCCTACATAAATTTTCGGTCGTTTTATGCATTCCAATCAAATGAAGATATTCGTCAATTCTTTAAAATCCCGAAATTAAATTGTAGGAGAATTATTTCTGATCAATTGTTTTTGTACAGAATCCTAAATAATACGATATCTTCCACGTATCTTTTACAAAAAATAGATATTAGAGTTCCTGGTCGCAATGGCAGAAACGTATCCCTTTTTTATAACAGCCGCTCCAACACCAAATACTTACAAAATGAATTCATACATCGAGCCTGCCACTATCATAACACACACCTCACATATACAGACATCTTCAATATAACTTTCAACAAATTCAAAGCAACACTATCAGATAAATGTAATGCATCACAACACACCACTTAACATCCATATTTATATTTATTTATTATATTATTAATCAGATTCCTTTTCCTAATTTGCAATATATTTTCATATTCCCTAATTACATACAAATCATCCATATACTCCTAAGATCATAAGCTTACCCTTTATTGTGTTTTTCTATATTTTATCATGCATTATTTAAGTATTTAGTTTCTCCTTACTATTTTTTTTTCTTAGTTTTTCTTTATGTTTAATTTAGCTTCTCTTAACTATTTTTTTCTTAGTTTTTCTTTATGTTTTTCTTGTCAGCGAAAAAAAAACAAATTTTATCAGCGAAAACATGTTTTTAGGCTTACTGTTTTATTTTAGCACTCTTTATTTTTATGTATCTTTGTAAAGCTGTTTGTTTTCCAAATAAAGATTATTATTATAACAAATAATGCCAATAATAATAATATGGTATAGGTACCAAACACTAACAAGGGTAAGAAAATGTGATAACGTTAAATAACGTTTATCACGCATGGTAATGGAATTAGACCAACAATAATTATACACAATTTTAATAGTTCTTAGAGTAATTAAATAAATCAATTAAGTAATTAAATAAATACGTGTAGTATTTGTATATTATAAATAATAATGTTTGTGGCGGGCGGGCAATCTGGCTGGGTTTTTTGTTCAAATCTACAATTTTATTCCTAGATTGATGAAATTTCGCACACAAGAACAAAACATGAGGACGGCTGTCTGTCTACTTAAGATTTAGAAAAAACCACTCCATCTGCTTTTCCAACCCCTTAAGATGAAGCCATACTAAATAATGCAAAATCATACAAAATCGTATGTTTTTGTTTTGAAAATTTGACCGCTTAGAACATAGGTTCTCAACGTGGGCGATAACGCCCCCTTGGGGGCGTTTCAGACCTTCAGAGGGGCGGTGGAAGACCAAGAGCAAATTGGGGGGCGTTTCAGACTTTCAGGGGGGCGGTAGAAGACCGAGAGAAACCCGTGTAACTCCTTCAGTGCTCCAGATAGTTCGCCGGCAGGACGTACGTCTTTTTCGCTGCGCGCCGTAATTTTAAAATTATTAAAATGATTTACATGTTTATCCTAATTGATATTAACGAGGAAACTAGTGCACTTCGTTTGCTAACGACAAGCGGTGGTGGTCGCAAGTATCTGAGAAGTGGTTCTCAAGAGAAGTCATCTCGAATATAGAGATCAAACACGCCCTTCATAAGCGTTGGAAAACTGGAGGCCTTCAGAGTGAATACGATCTGTTTAGTTCTTACCGAGCGTTAGTTAGGCGCGAGTTTCGAGTGGCCTATCGAGCCTACGTGTCTGAAATCGAGGAAAACATCACGCATGATCCCAAGACGTTTTGGCACTATATAAAATCCCTTCTGAAGAATGGTAGTCTTGAACACACCATGATAAAAGGTAATCAAGAATTTCGTGGCTTGAGTGTGGCTAACGCATTTGCTGATCATTTTTAATCGGTCTACAATAAAGACCCTCCACTTCTAGAGATTAATAATACGGCCACATTTACTACCAGAGGAGCTTCAAACTTTGATTTCGATATATTTACGGAATCTGACCTTATGAGTGCCATAAGTCTCATGAAGAACTCGCCCTCTATCGGACCAGACTTCGTTCCCGTATTTTTTATTAAAGGGTGCATCGAGTTCCTAAAAACACCATTCTATGTCTTATCATTAACTTCGCTATTAGACTATGTTGCTAGGTCCCTAGATAGTGGGTACCAAGTAGACTGTTCGTATAACGACTTTTCCAAAGACTTTGATACTATGCATCATGATATCTTACTCGTAAAACTTGCCCAGTTGGATTTTTCCCTTCGGATGTTAAAGTTTTTTTTAAAGTTACCTCAAGAACAGAAAGCAATTTTTCACACACGGAATCTTCCAATCTGCTGAATTTCTCGTTTTTTCTGGGGTTCCCTAAGGATCGATCCTAGGGCCTCTTCTCTTTTCTATTTTCATTAATGACATTATGGAGTCCTCCGTTTTTCTCGCTTTTTGCTGTTTGCTGAAGATCTAAAATTATTTCTTCTAATAAGAAATATTGAGGACTGCCAGCGCCTTCAAGCTGATGTTGATAACAGATGAGTCAACGAAACCAGCTTCATTTCAATGTCTTGAAATGCGTAGTTCTGACTTTTACCAGAACATACTAGTCTCACCTACCACAGGTACACTACGCTCGATCATAATCTCAAACGAGTTTCAAATATAAAGGATCTTGGGATTATGTATGAAAGTAAGCTGACATTTCGTCCTCATATAACCGTCAGAGTTTTCGCGATACCCATGCTCTGAAGATTTTATACTTCTCCCTGGTCCGCAATAGGCTAGAGAGTGGTTCGCTTATCTTGAATTCTCATAAGGTGGGATGATCCCTTATGTTTGAAAGGGTTCAAAAAATGTTTCTAAGATTTCTCTACATGAGGGAGTACGACCACTATCTATGGCTCTACCTGACGAACTTTCTTCTGGGCATGCTGGGACTTTTCACTCCCTGCAGCTCAGAAGAGAGGGGTATGCCACCACCCACTTCTTCAGACTGCTGCGAGGCTATATTGAGAACTCAGCCATTTTGGAGCGCGTGTGTCTGTATGTTCCGGATGACTAACTTAGACAGCATCATCATGGATTATTCTATCTTCCTGCCTATAGGACTTACTTGCCAATGGTTCTCCCGGTAGGGAGGAGTATATTGCTTCTGAACCAAATCTCCTCCGAGATTGATATATTTGGCGTCAGTGAGGAGAGATTCAAAAGGGAAATTCTTTTGATTCTTGAAAGAGTCTCTCCACATTGACGAAATCTTCACCACCACCTGAATTTTTTTTGAAATTGACATATTTCTTAACTTATTTCTTATATATAATAAAGTCAAATTTATAATGGTGTAAGAAATTAAAAAAAAAAAAATTATTATTATATCCCATTTTGGCCCCATCCCATTATTAGAAGAAATAATTTTAGATCGTCAGCGAACAGCAAAAAGTGATAAAAACGGATGACTCCAGCAATGTCTTTCAATTTTTTTGAAATTGTCATATATCTTGGAATTTAATTTGTGTATATACCCCTCCCCTCCCCCCAACCCTCCCCTCCCTCTACCACCGTTGTGGTAAATATAATCGTGACGACAATTGCTGTTTCAGATTCACGAGTTGGGGGGCGCTAGAAAAATTAATATTCTCAAAGTGGGCGGTGGGCAAAAAAAGGTTGAGAATCTATGGCTTAGAAGTATTATAGATGCTTCAATTAAATACTGCGTGTAGAACATACCTTGGCCCTTAAAAATATCGGTAATTTTTTTAATAAGTCTTCTAATAAGCTTAGAAAAAGACATTTTTAACTCTCCTACTTATAAACACTTTTTCGGATATGGTTTTATTGTATAATGTGGCAAATTCAGTTTCTTATATAATTATCGCAAAAAAAATTGAAATTTACGCCCGAACCTCACAAAATAAAATATAATATGCATTTTCGCGTTGGTATTTTTGACATCACGGCGACAATACGGCAGTCGACGAATTTGTTATATCAAAGTGAACCTTATACCGTCCACCGAAGAACGACTGGCAGCCGCCCCATTCTTCCGTCAGTACTCCTCCGGACGGAGCGGAGAAACAACGTGTTAGGGTCCGCGCTGCTTGTTTTCGTGAAATCAATTTAAAAATTCCGTTTTATTACAATAAACAATGCATAAAAAAGGAATTAATGTTTTTTACAGGCCTTTACGAAATCAACATGTAAAAAAAAATTCTCAAATATCTTTTCCAACCTTTCCAAAAGCTTTTTCTCAAGTATTTTTAAACTCCTCCCATAAAAGGGCGTGAATTCCGATTTTGATTTTTTACTATACTAGTGGATCGCCTTGGTACTCCTTGGTGAAATTTTACTCACTTGACATTCAAAGTAAGAGGAAAATTATTGTCTTCTTCTAATTACGAAAAAACTGAGTAGAACCCAGGCAACACTGGGAACTTCACCTAGTACCTATAAATTTTTTAATATACATATATAAAAATGAATGATTTTTTTGTTTGTCCCGTATGCGTTCCTACCAAAGATATCCTTGGTTCCTACACTATTCTATTCATCCGATTGCGTGGAACTTTGGCGAGTTATTGTGAGCATGCCCACGAAGGTTTCAATATATATTGTGTAGTAAGCTCTGGCGTTATGAAATTTGTATAAAAATGTAACAATAGGTGGCTCGCGAAATATTATATAGGGGGGGTTCACGGAGGGGTGATGAGGGAGGGGGAAAGGTAGGGAAAGTTGAAGGGGAACGTGAGATGGAGGAGACGAAGGAGGGAGGACGGGAGGGGGGTTGGGGAAGCATGGGAAAGGACAGAGGAATGATGAAGGGGGAGGGATTGCAAAGGAGACAGGAGGTAGGGGGTAGGGGATCACTATTACTATTTATTATCATCAGTGGAAAGCTCATAATTGGTATAATTAACTATTTTAATATTCTATGTAGGTATGTATAATTTTAAGATTTGCTGTCAACTTCCCCAAAAATAAATAAATAAAATAGCAGGGGGTAAATTTGGAACTATCATGCTTCTCACACGGACAGCTGTAGCTATATGGCCTGCGTACACGTCGGAAAACCTTCTGATTTATGCGTGTAAGCACAAGAAAAAAATATTGTATATATATCTGAAAGCACTTCAATGAACATAATTAAAACACTTTCTTTCATTGACATTGCAACGCATGCCGGAAAGTCACTAGTTGTAAATAAATATTTAAAAAAAAACTTAAGTACCATTTGGAAATATAATGCTGTAGAAATTTACAGATTCGACTGGTAGGACTGGTAGACAAGAGCCAATATATGTAACGGATGAGTGAAGATTTATGAATGTGAATAAAGCAAGGAGTGTATGCTAAGACATATGTGTTGCTTTCTGCGTGGTGGTTAGTTACTTTTTTAAAAATTTTAAATGATAATCCTACTCCAACCGAATATTCTTTTATAAATACACTATACTACACACATATATAATATTGTATTCAAGAGAAATAATTATTTGACTTACGTCTGAATCTGGATTCACAAAAGCGAGGGTTGTGTTGATGAGGGATTGCATATCCGCAGGTACACCCCCATTCCTGTTCAGCAAGGACATATTTTGTTTCACCATTTTCAAAACACAATAAAACCTTACTATCAAAAAGAATGGTAAACGTTTTAAAAAATATCATTCGTTGGCGTGAGTTCTACATTGCTTCAGTTTAGAGACAGTATATAAAATCATTGTTTAAATAAAGTATTGTTTATAAGAAGAACACACTACAGCCTAATTTTATCACACAGTAAATAAAATGTTTTGTTTACAACTGCTAGTTGGTTGAACTCAAGATAAGGTGTATCGCAAATTCTTCACTTTATCTAGTTTTTCTATTTTTTTATGAGATTACAAATCTTTCGACATTAAAATGCCTGTTGTCGATTTTAATTAAAAGCTCGACAAGTGACTGCGACCGTTCTCTGCGCGAGACTGGCATTGCGGGCGGGGAGGGGCGGCGGTAGAGCGGGGAAGTGGGCGGCGCGAGGGGAGGCAGTGGTGGTTGTTTCCGAAGAAGCCAAACTTTGGAACACTGGAAGTGTGGAATCAATGGTGTTCCGGCAACTCACCTATCAAAGAAGACCTAAAATATGATAAATATCCGGTGTCGCTTTTGGCGATCATTTATTTGTTAATTTGTTAGCTCTTTATCGGTAGCTTCTTGAAGACCTTGACCCTTGACATTCGCCACTAAATAAGATTTAAAATTACGAACATGATTGTAACTTTAGCATCCATAACTAATCGTAAGTAGAAAGTAGGTATAATTGAGCGTTACTGGTGATAATTATTATTTATTCAGAACATGTTACAATAATACTGTGAACTTTGTGGCAATTAAAACTAAATCTTTTTTTGGTGAAATAAATTATTTTTATTAGGCTCCACCAAAAGATAATAGAATACACTTGAATTCTATTATCTTTGAGCTATACTTATAGCCCACCAGAACATATCAAGTCATCTAATTCCTTGTGTACGTTTTAAAAGATTGTTAAATTATTTATGTTAGTCGAGGATCATCAACCTTTTTTTTATTTCTCCTTTTTAAAAATGGCAGAATATATTATATGTATACTTTTTTCATCTTTGTCTATTTTAAATTAATGGCACAATACTTTAGGTATACCTTTGCTATTTTTTCATCTTTTTCATTTTTAAATTAATAGCATCATATAATTATCATATAGTGTCATCTAAAATATCAATACATAGTCACCCTACATTTTTACTATATTATAATGAATTGGATTCCTTCAGCTTAGTAGTTACGATTTACAAGATTGTTATTTCGATATGTATTATTTTGTGTTATTTTATGGAATCGTCGTTAATGAATATTTTAAATATTTCAACTTTAGAAAACAGACGAAAAATAAACGACCTAACCATGGACATATGAGTAATATTTATATGTCTATGGACCTAACCTTTTTATTAAAATTATTAAACTCTAAATTCGACTGTTGTGAACTCCAGCAATTAATAAATCTACACGTACCTAAACGAACAACTACACAAACATTAACATTTTATATACGTAAATCTCATTCCAACTATGATTTGCATTCTCCAATACAACGTTTCCTGGTAACAAATACGTATTTGACAATAAATTGAACATAGAAAACTTCAAACGCCATATCTGCCAACTATGTATTTCTACCTATCCCATTTACGTGAACAACAATTTTAAACATTAGGTACCTACTTTATGTCAACTCCTATATTTTATGGACTAGATTTTGTTAACGCTTATATTTTATGTAACCTATATTTTGTTTTTAACATATATTATGTTACCTGTATTTTCTAAACTCATTATTTTTACTGTAATAAAAAAATGTACTGCATTCGTGCGTTTACATAAATAAATAAATAAACTTCCAAAAAGGTTTAAAAATAACTGATGTTAAAAATTGAGATGTGAACAAAATACCATGTGAAGAACCAAACATAAATAAATGTTATTATATTCTGCCTAAAACTGACTCCTTTTTTCAGCAGCGGTCCTAGGTAGGTAATCGTTAATAATTTTTCGCTCTGCCGATTTTTATGGATAAAAGTCCTACGGAATAAGAAAAGTAGGTACTTCATTCTTCGTTTCCCCATTATTAGAAGTTATGTGTGTCACGTTACTCTGTCCGTAACTGTTATTCTAAAGGAGGAGGAAAGAAGATACGAGTAGGTACCAGTAGAATACAAAGGCTGACATGTTTGCCTTCAGATGATTAGGTACAGGCTCCTCTCCCGCGGACAGCTTCCAATGGAGATAAGCCATCCAACATTCACGTAACCTATCAACATGAAAGAAAATTGTAGGCTGCTCAGCGTTCATCTTGAGTGATATTTATACATATACCCACTAGCTAAAGGCCCCGGCGTTGCCTGGGCTCAGTTATGCAGTTTCCCAAAAAATGAAAAACTATGTTCTGAAGGTTAAAAAAACATGTAACAAAGCATATTTTACGTAAGCTTTTTATTCAGAATACAAAAATAAAATAACGTTGCATAAGTATCTAAATATTATATAATGCTGTATTGAAAATAGTCGTTTTATAATTGAAATGTTTTATAGATTACTTAATTTTGAAATAAAATGGTGCCAACAAATAAGTTAGCTATGTTTGACGAAATCATTTTATAATTTTCCTCTGAATAATAGGAAAAAATAATGTATTTGAAAAGAAAAACACCCTACAATTAATATTTTTATTTTTATGAAGGAGTTTTTTCTTTAAAAAGAGTTTTTTTTACCGTTATCCAGTTTAATTAGTTCTGTTATTATATCATTATAGACTAGTTGCTTCATAACACTGAAATAGTCACAGAACTTGAATAGAACATTCACAGAACTTGAAAAATAACTTCAAATTTTGATGATTTGATTTTTTTTAAACAACCCGTCCTAATTGACCAGCTCAGGTATGGGGGCTCCATCGAAGCCAGGATTAATATAGCCTCTTACAAAATGGCGTACTGTACAGGGCCCGCAGATACATTAATAGTACCTACACAAGTAAAATCACCCTGTAAAATCGGAAGTGCGCCCCCACGGTTGTATTTGGCATCCACCTCTGGTCTGGAGCCCCGCAATACATGAAAAACCTTCGACTCTGTTCTAAAACAGGAGGTCTGTTTGATTGATTCTTCTATCAGAACAAACGGATTGAAATTATTAGAGCACACACGTTGGGTGGGAATGTTGTCCTTGTTCTACCGGTATTGCAATGGAAGATGCTCCGAGGAACTAGTGTCATTAATTCTTTCAACACCGGTTCAAAGTCAAAACACGTCAAAAGGGTGCCCAATATTTGTGTACGGTTGACATTTGTCACACGAGAACGGGTCGTTTCTTCGACTCGTTCTTTAGTTTAACAACTCGGCTTTTTGCCGGCTTCTATTTTTCTTCCTCCTACAATCTACAACATGGGTACCCGATCCATGTTCACTCCTTTCTCTCCTCTAAAAGACCCTCCACACAGTATCCACAAATATGACATAGGCCCTAAGGGATATTATTTTCCTCAAGGCCTCCTGAGTGGAATTAATGTAAAAAAATATATACTTATATACAATGTGCAGTCGCTTTAGAGAAAATATAGTATACGTAATTACACATAATATAACTATGTGACTCCGAAGGGATGTACAGAGAGAATGTACCACCGAATAACAAAAGTAGATACCTATAAAACATATTTTCAATCAAATACATCAAGGAAAAGTCTGCATCTCTGTATACTGTATAGGTACCTATACCAGCGCAAAATAATGACACTCGTTTGATATTCATGCCAACTTATTATTAAGGGTATTTTTTTTAGTTTATTTTACTTTTGAAATTGGTAAATAATAATGCACAAAAAATTGTAATTTTATAGTAAATATCATTTCGGGGGATCAATTACCGGGTCAGCGTTCATAATACACATTAAGTAGCACATATTCCATACATACATTTTATTTGTATCTACAAATGGTAAATTTATTAAACAAATATGATTTTATCAATGCTTGGAAAAAAAACGTATTCTTTAATGATATTCCATGATATTTTTAAACCCATTAGCAATAATTAGAATCTAATAACTTTAGATAAGTACGTTGCTTTACCTCAAAGCAGAGGAATCTCATGAATAGATCATAAATGTATTATAAATTAGATAGATTATCAGTGATTCCATAACAGTTGTATCTTTACCTTACGTAACCATTATATTTTGTATACTTATGGAATTATTTTATATAGTCTTAAATAAAAAAAATAAAAAAGTTGATCCCCGACAGTTGGACCTCCGGTATACTTATACACAATATGCAGTCGGTTTAGGAAAAATAGGCTATATCTACTTACACAAAACATATCTAAGTGTCCCCGAAGGATGTGCAGGAAGGACATACCACCAATAACAAAAGTTTAAAACATATTTTCATTAAAATGCATCAAGAAAACTCTACTTGTCTATATATACCAGCATTAAGTACCTGCTACGCAACCAAACTATACTCATTTACATTCATAGGTACAAAACCCAAGAAATGACAACTTACACGTACATCAGAAACACTAGATCTCATGGTCAAAAACATATCCAACAAGTAACTATTAACACAACATTTGGGCAAAAAAGCTTATTGTATTATGGTATTAAACTTTACAATAAAATACCACTCTCACTTAAAAACCTCAACTTATAACATTTAAATCTCAAATAAAAAGCTGGATACTAAATATAGGGAGAACAGTAATTTTTTTTGTTTTTTATTCAGAGAAAGATACATAAATTACAATAAATTCAATATAATAATTAATTACATAATATGTGTACATATTTGGTTTATCCCCATAAAAAAGAAGGGCTTTTGTGTTTGGGGGTGTTATTATATTGGTTTAATTGTTTTATTTTTTATATTCAGTTCAAATTTTCGGTATAATTTTTAAGGTGAGTTTTAAATTTTTTGATATTACTGTTCCTGTTTCTGATTTTTTCAGGAAGTGAATTAAATTTTTTTACTCCGAGATATTTATGACTAATATATATAGTATATTTTCTATTAATAACTGTATTTGATATCAGTATATTAATAGAAAATATACTGATATTAAATACAGACTAAAACCGAATCTACTGAACTGAATTATAAAAAAACACAATTTTATTTAATTTTTAATTATTTTAAAAAATACTACATGACACCTATATGTTTATAACCAATTCATATTATTTTCTTATAATTAAATGATAATATGTAAATGAAATCCTCAGCACGGGAAATCCCAGTGAGGATATCATTATCTCTAGATGTTTGTAAAGAAAGGAAGACAATAAATCGTTATCATTATTATCATCATCATCATAACTGCATGCCCACCACACTGAAGCAACTACTAACTACAAATACATCTTCAATTCTTCAAAAAAAAGACCTCAAAGACAGAGGATCAAACAACAAGGTACTTATTCAATTTACTCAAAACATTATAACACCTAACCAAATATAACCCAACCCAAACATTCAAAAATAAATAAAATAAAAACTTTGTTTCGAAACATAACATATTACCACAATATTATTTATATCAGTGGCGTGTGGTCCATAGAAAAATATATACTTTTAACTGTTTATCAAGACAATTATTTTTTATCTTAAACATAATCTAAAATCTATATGCTCTAGAAATCTAGAAGAATAACTATGTATATAGATCCTAATTGCAACTAATTTTTAATTAATGTATTCGATTCTGCCGCCATTGGTCTACCCACAGAGTAGAATAGCACTTATTACCAAACATGGGAACACCTCAACACAGGTTCGCCTAGTGAGGTGTTCACAAAATACTACTACTAACATATTTACATACAGTTACGGATCATTAACATTTTTTTCTTCTTATTACTGAACTTATTATCTCTGTAAACCATTGACGTATGATATTTGATCGATGATGTAAACCAATGTAATATCTGTAAAGTGTATGTTCAAGAATAGAAATAGATAAATAAATAAATACGTACAAAAAACCGACACTGTTAATAAATTCGCTTGATATTCATGTCAACTAATTTTATTAAAGATATTTTTAACTGTCGAGGGATCAGCTATTGGGGGATCAGCTGTCGGGTCACCATTATCAGTAACTCTACGCCGTCTCATGATTCTATAACACAGAAAAAAAGTTCTCAAAATGTAATCCCTAGCGTCAACAAATTTGCACTAATGCAAACAAAAGAATTTTAAATTCGCGGTACGACGTTCATCATGAGCTATAGATCTTTAAAGTATCTGCAAGACGTAAGATTGTTAGTTCCATATACTTGTCCAATAATAAAGAAAAATCTACAAAATAATTAAAAATCGGGCAGGTAGTAAGTACCTACTAATTTATACTAATGGAATACATGTACTAATGGATTACAGCGCTATTGTGGTGATTTTTCACAAAAACGGCGCTCTGAAAATTATCCGATTATCTGATGGTATTAATACGCTAGCGTCTGTACGGTTAAAATTCTCTTGTCGCCCGACGCTCGAAGGGCCTAGCGGCAAAAACACGCGGAGCGCTTTTTATTAATGGGAACCTGAGCACGAATTATGGTGGGTTTAAATTTGTCTGACGTCTCGTGTCGTCTGTGCTCTGACGTTATGGCTAGCGTCCACACCTATATGTCGTGTTCTGACGGTTTCTGATGATATTTTGAATCAATACAGTCATCACAACACAGCACTAGCCCGTGCACACTTGTCTGACCTGTAGTGGCTCGGCCGCCACCGCGCCCCCCACCTTCGCCGCTCACCCCTACCTTCGACAATACAAACGTCACCATACTAAATGTAGAAACCGATACCGTTCTGACGCGTCACGACACGACATGACAGACACGTTTGAATCCACCATAAGGCAACGTGAGGACCACATTATCAAATAATGTTTTAAAATACGTAAAGTTATTGTACCAAAAAAATACAAAAAAAAAAAATTGTAAAACTTATATTATGTGAAAATGCTTTTTATAAAGCTTGCCTATCCCATTAAATCTTATTTAAAGAAATACGACTGTATGTGAGTATTTAAAAGATGGGTAAATTAAGTAAATATTATGGAATGCTTTATGTTTATGGAAGTAATTACATAAGTACCTATAATTCTAAGAATTTTCATCTCCACGTGTGAGGCTAGATACCATTAAATACCAATACAGGTTTTATTTAAATATGGTGATGGCGGATATCTTATTAAAATGAGTTTATAAATGAATTTCTTAAGATAATGCTAATAACGCTAAGCTAGTATTTCACCATCCTCTCGATAAGTTGTCAGAAAACTACTATGCATAAGGATAACCCATTTTTTGATTTTAATATAGCTCGATAACGCTGTACTTCAACATTATGTCTGAGTACTATTCAATACTCGAGCCTATGAATATGTAGTGGCCACGGGCTATTTATAGTATAATGCGCGATAGGTTAGCCGAGTTTTTATTATGACATAATATCTTATGCAGACGACACTGTAAATAATAATAAAGGGAAAACATGGGGATAGAAAATACCAATGTATACATACTAATAGGCAAAATTAGTATAAATTATATGGGTGCCATTACAGACAGACAATCAAAATGGAACGAACAAGTCTAATAAATTTCCTCACTTATTTGTATGAGAATTTTATTGGTAATTGTTCCGTTTCTGCTCATCTTTTTTAAGATTCACGTGCTTGCCTGTCCATATTATACTATGATTTAAAATTTAGGTAACACTCTGTTTGGTTGTCCCTCTCTGAGCAAATATCATCTCTTGCATCATGCCTTATCTAAAATTGCCTTCCCTCCGTTCAACATCTCATCTCTTTTAATTCTGAACTCGACTCCAATCTTCAAATATGGCCATTTAAATAAAATTAATATATAAATTCACCTTTCCCCTTTTCATGATTTGAACTGACGGCCTAGAACACCCTTGGGCTGGGCACATACATCAGATTTTTCCATCTGATTGTTTGATCAGTCAGCCGGAAGGTTTTCACGCCAGACATTTTTTATGAAAGCTCGAACACATCCGATTCGAAAACCGGATCGGTAATAAAAATAGGCCACGCCCTTCCGCGCCGGCTGTCCAATGCGGTCTGAAATAGGGCGTGGCTCCGATATTTTACCTATCCGGTTTTCGAATCGGATGTACGCGGTGTTTATCTGAACCGATTGTCTGACCGGACAACCGGAAGGCCTTTGCGCTATACACAAAGCTCGCACACATTCGATTTGAAAACCGGATCGGTAATAAAAATAGGCCACGCCCTTCTGCGCTGGCCTGAAAATCCGGTCTAAAAAGGGGCGTGGCCCCGGTGTTAATACGTATCCGGTTTTCGAATACGATGTGTGCGGTGTTTATCCGATCCGGTTGTCTGATAAGACAATCGGAAAGCAAAATCTGATGTATGCGCCCAGCCTTAAAGAGTGAAAGTCGGAGACATTTGAAAAAAAAAAACTTCTAAATGTGCTATTTACAAAGTATTAGGACTTAAATTTTAATGAGTTTTACCATGCTGGCAGCACTTCTCCTAAAATATCGCCACGGGCATTCGGAATTACGGCGCTTTTGACGTTTCCCAAACTTGCAGGTGTGCAGGGTGCAGGCGAATGTTTTAGTCAGCAGGCGGATCGCGGATGGCTTGATGAATGCAGTGTCTCAGCAGTGCGCCTTCTCCTTGACCTTACGTTTTGTTTTAATTACCCCTGTATAAGACCTGTCCGTCCTGCATTATTGTGGAGGCGTTCATCATGCATTATTTGTAATGCAGGACGGATATTATGCAATAATAATATCTATCATACATATTATGTGCAATGATGGGTTTCCTTTATTAATTTTATTATATTTTTCGAAGAAACGAATAAATCATAAAATATTATTTTGAGCAAAATTCGTGGAGTTTTTTTTTTCATTTTGGTAAAAATACATATTTCGTATTGAAAGTACGGTAATTTTTCGTTACTGGTGTCCACGCGTATTATTAATAATTTTTAGAAAAAAACTTTAGATTCGCCTTAATTACTATAAAAGGAAACTTTTTGCATTCCGGGCGGCGGAAAATTATGCATTTTAATTTTCAATTGCGTAAATTAAAATTCACTTCGCGAACCGATCGGCGACTGTCAGCGGCCATTAGGTACGTCACTGTTATGTTGGTATCCCTGATGCATTAAGAAGAGCTAAATACGACCGTAGCCATCTTCCTGGGATACAAGAAGACGCGCGTTATCATGAAAAACACAATTAAATCATAATTACACAAACCCGCTAGACAAACCCTGCTTTGCCAAACAAACCATTCAAAACCTGGTATGTTTTTTAAAATTATGATGACATGCAGCTTTCGTAGTTTAACCGTGTTTTCATGTAGCTATCCCACGAAGTTGGCCACAGTAGTATTTAGTTCTTTGCAATGAATCAGGGATACCAACATAACAGTGACGTACCTAATGGCCGCTGACAGTCGCCGATCGGTTCGCGAAGTGAATTTTAATTTACGCAATTGAAAATTAAAATGCATAATTTTCCGCCGCCCAAAATGCAAAAAGTTTCCTTTTATAGTAATTAAGGCGAATCTAAAGTTTTTTTCTAAAAAATATTAATAATACGCGTGGACACCAGTAACGAAAATTTACCGAAAGTATTTTTGTTCAGCATCATTTAAAAATACATTTTTTTGACTGCAAGTAGTGTTATTTTGACAGGATAATTTTTTTTTACTGGGGTAAGAGTTACTTAAAGGGGCAATATGCCATTCAAATATTTTTTTATTAACTTAGAAAATAGTCACCAAAAACTTTCAAGAATAGATAAGGTATTTACTGTAAGGGAATACATTAATAAAAAAAATCATTAAAATAAAAACACAGAATTATTAATATTTTTTATTAGTCCTCTATCTTGGGTGATATAAAAATTGATAAAATAAACATTGAAACATAATTCCATATTTTACAAATAATTTATTTTATAAGCGTAAAATGGATAAAGTCAATAGTTCATAATGAGTTACAACAAAATTGAGTAGGTAAAACATATATATTTTAATTTATTTATTCATAATTTATTTTGCAGCGGTTCCAGGCTGTTAACAAACTATTTGTTTTTTTTTAAATTCTACCCATCTCAGGTGAGAAATCTAATCTCATATAAGATGGGCGTTACAGTTTTAAGTTACGGTCACACGCAGTGTTAAAAGCGCGGGCACTTATCTATTGAACCGCGAGCGGTTATTTTTTAAAGATTTCTTACTCTGGTAGGAGAGGGGGTCAGTTTAATTAGAGGGCTGCCGCGAATTGTCATTTTGTGTACTGGATCTGTCAACTTGACAGCTGTCATCCGCACGTTTACGCAGCTCCGTAATTAAAATGACCCACTCTCCTGTTTACGGCGGAGACGGGGTCGCATAACTTTTCACACATCGCGAGAGCAGCGGTTACGGCGTATAACGTTGGGCTTCGAGTGCATCATCTGCTTAGGTGTGACAGATCTGTATGGAATTGTATGGCGAGCGATATTGTGCGTGCGATGATCTTTTATCTTTCATAGCTGTCTGTGATACCTGATACTTACGTTATTAATTAGTAATAAAATATTTGAGTGTAATAGGTTTAATTTAACAGTAGATATAATAGAATATAATTTAATAATAATGTAATGGGACATAAACGAAATAATAAGGCATGCAGAAAACAATAATTATTACAAGTAAAATAATTCTTAATTTGACGGACTAGCACTTTACCAATAATATCACATCCTTTAAACAATTGATTAAGAACTTTCCATCCATCCTATAAATAATTGAATTCATTTTCTGTTAATAGGAATATTATCATAGTGCTAAAAAAATGCTAATTATACAAAAAATATTAATAAAAAAAACAATAAAATGAATCTTTGGATGTAATTACTTAAAAAACCAACCGTCAACATGTTAAAGTATGCATAGTTCACGCCAAACTTTAATGCCGACCTGAACATGGCACGATCCATTCTCGTGCAGTTACTGACTTTACAATTAACGTAAGCGAAAAAGAAAGATCCATAAAAACATACGTGCGACAGAGAACGCTTGGGCGGGGAGGCGTGCTACTTTTCAGACCTTAAACTTGCCTATTGCGACAATTTTTTGTATCAACGTTAGGCCGGAATTAAAGTTTGGCGTGTACTATATATTGAATACCATTAAAATATATTTTTTATTATTTATTATTATTATGCCAGTACCTACCTACTTACAATTAAGTAATAGGAATATTATAAAATTAATGAAAAATCTGAAATGACAGATTTTTATAATTGCATTCATATTATTATTTAATCAATTATTCAGTCCGTAAATACGTTTTTTAGGACAATCATGCATTAAAAAACTTTTCTTAAAAATAATGTAATGGTATTCAATCGATATCCTTTAGATAGAAGTTCTCTGCCTACTCTGTGCGGAATGTCCTTGAGAGAAGGCAGATGTAGGCCAGGAACCGGAATCCAACAATTAGCGCGAACAGAAAGACGATGTCCATTGCAAAATCGTCCTGAAAATCATCAACAGAATATTACAAAATACCCACGAATCATTCGTGTGCGTCGATTAGATTAATGTTAAAAAATAATTGTGCTATTTTTGGCCACATACATTCGTCTTATTTACCCGTATACAATTAATAATATTTTGATGATTTGTAAAGCGCCGTTTTTGTGAAAAATTTCCCCATGATTAACCTCGTATTTCCCTCGTATTAACCTCGTATATCCCCATGATTATACTCGTACGAGGTTAATCATGGGGAAATTTTTCACAAAAACGGCGCTTTACAAATCATCAAAATATTATTAATTGTATACGGGTAAATAAGACGAATGAATATATTCACTAAAATCTGATTATCGGTACATTAATGCGTTGATTTCTGGAAAAAATTAAGTAGTAAATATTACATAAAGAGGAGATTTTTTATGAAGTCGACAGAAATATGTTTAAAATGGGGCTATTTGACAAATGTGATTGTTTATTTGGTAAATTGGTTTTATTATTTTTTTATGATATTTTATTTAGAGCGTGTTCACACAGAGCTATAATGCGCGTGGGATGGCGTATTTCAGCATATCGCTCGACATTTATTCCAATTTGGAATGTACGGCGAGCGATATGCCGAAATACGCCATCCCACGCATATTATAGCTGTGTGTGAACACGCTCTTATTTATTTCAAGAGCTTCTAGATTATTTAGACGTAGATCAATCCCATTTCTATGTTGTTTTTCTAGATTATTATTATGTAGGCATCACCCTACAAGTAACTTTTGTGACTCCTTCTGTCAACTAGTCCTTGATTAGGAGTAGTCATACTTTAAACCGATAGTTGTAGAGTTGTAGGAATGCAATACAAACCTCGGAGAAGTTGAGGGTCTGCAGCACGACCAGGCCAGACTTGGGACAGGTGGAGTTGGCCCTGGTGCAGGCGATGGTGTCCACACCCGTCCATTGGTTGATGAGCAGCGCCTCGTTGCCGTAACGGAACCAGGACAGCCGGGATAGCCACTCCAAGTATGCGGGGACGGAACTGGTGGAGAGATTACCAGACCAATTATTAGTGGTGCTCAGTGCAATAGTATACTAGATCGATGAAATTATTGAGCTTGTGGGAAAATATTACGAGTATTGGACCTCATTATAATCAACACATTATTTCCTTCACAGGAGCTTTTGCAACCCGACGAGTTCTTCTAACAGCAAACTTGAGAATTAAATGAGTCTAACATTCCATTTTGCAGGTTTAGTCCACCCAGACTATGTAGAGTGAATGTTTTACATATAAATAAAACATAAAAAAGTTCAGAAAACTTTGCCTCCATTAAATTTAACCCCTCAGGCTAATTTGTTCGCTTTTCGGAACTACTCATACAGGTTTCAACGAAATCGTTGTGTTTCCCTTACTATCAAATTAATAAATAAATAAATAAAATCATAGTGAAAAATATGATATAAACGGGATTAGAAAGAGAAAACACCACGCTTCATACTCAAATCTAACCAAAAAAGAAGTTAAATATACACCTTTATGAAACAAAAAATTAGGATCGTGATTTGAAAAAATAAAATGAAACTTTGCGAATTTTTAATTAATTATTTTTACATGGAACGACAAAAATTGAGGTAACAACAATGTTTATAATACATTTGTTTAATAAAATATGAAAGTTTGTGTTTTTTATTAATTTTAATTAGAAAAAAGTAAGGTGAACCATTTTAAAAGTTTGCATTAAAATTTTTTATAGATATCTGAAAAATTATTTTTATTTAGAATTATAAAATTTGAAAGCGTATTTTATCACCTTTCAAAAACAGTTTTTATTTTTCTAATATGTTCAGAAATATTCCATTTATTTGGATTTTACTGCAAAGTGGAAATATTTTGACCGTCTGACAAAATATGATCGATGCCTGAGGGGTTAGTTCTCTTGATCAAAGCCGAGATATCAGAAGCCTAGTAATGCTTTATAAGAAAATTCACAATATAGTCTTCTTACCTATTACAAAATATTAATTTCAGAGAAATACTAGGTTCACAAAGAATGAAGGAATGCTTGTTACAAAATATAACAATAAATAAGGACAGCGAACCCTGGAACATGTTACCAAGTAATATAAAATATTGCCATTCATCAAATAAATAGGTACTTACTTACTTATTATACTAAGATAATAGTGACACTCTGTGTATAATTATAATAATATTATTTGCATATACATTTAATTGAACAAATATTGCAAATAAACATTATCGTTTTGTTGACAAACTGATTAATTGCGGTTTAACATACTTTTGAAAAACAATAAAAAAATATTGAAAGTTATCTCCAGACACATTTTATATTTCTAAGAGCAATACTAATTATCTTAAAAATGTATTTATAAGAAACATTTAAAGCATCTAGATTATGCACAGACATCGATGTAAATTTTTACATTCGATCGAATATGTTTAAGAGAAACCTTAATATTTCATGTGTTTTTCCCTTACATTTCCTTTTTTGCTTTCAGCAGTTTGAATTGAATAATATCACTTCATCTTATGGTTATTATTAATATACAATCAATGTTTAAATGTAAACCTAGGAAATCAAAAAAACACATTTATAGCTTTAAGTAGATGCACGTTATCCGAACAATTTATATTACATAGGAAAATATAATAATTTATTTTTTGTTATTCAATTTGAATGAATTTATCTCATTGTCCAATGATATAACTGTTCTTAATATTGTCCCAAATGATTTTATAAATTGTCCAATGATATACATAAATGTTCTTAATATTGTCATTAATGGTTTTATAAATTGTTCAATGGTATAAATGTTCTTAATATTGTCATAAATGATTTTATAAATTGTCCAATGATATAAATGTTCTTAATATTGTCATAAACGCTTTTATAAATTGTCCAATGATATAAATGTTCTTAATATTGTCATAAATGATTTTACACATTGTATAATGATATAAATGATCTTGATATAGTAATAAATGATTTTACATATTGTTCAATGATATAAATGTTCCGAATATTGTCATAAATGATTTTATTAAGACTGTTCAAACGCAAAAAAAGTATATGTAGTATATATAAAAATATGCATGTAGTCAGTAGTCAGTACTCACCCCGAGTTGAGGAAGAAGCCTCCGAACAGCATGAAGGGAATGATGACGGGAGGGCCGATGGAGAGCGCCATGGACACACTTCGGCTAGCGCAGGATATCAGGTAACCTTCAGGAAATTACGCACAATTAAACGATACATGTATTGTAAGACTTTCTGTTTAATTCTTTTTGAAATCATAAAATAAATATATTAAGCCCTTCTACGGTATCACAGCATGGGGAGGTGGAACTTCATCTGCACTAGACCCAATCATAAATCAGAATCGAACTTAATCTATAATATTACGAATGGGTTTGACTTTCGGCAGGTACGTACCTACAGGGCAGGCCCTGTGAAGGCGTAATTGGAGCAGTCCGCTCCTGGCACCTAGTTGCCAGGGCGCTACGGAGTCAAGGCGCTGATATAAAAAAACTTATATATAATATATTACGCCTTGGTTCAATCAACTTTACAATGTGTTATCACTAGTTGGGGATAAGCATACATACGCAAAAATAATCCTCACTCATATTTTATACAAACACACATAAATACTATGAAAAAATATTAAAAAGTACTCGCTGTAATCGAAATGTTAACAGAGATTTACTCCAAAAACTCATGCTACTTTTGGTCAACGAAACTTTAAGTACCTTTATTTGAATAAAAAGCAATGAAAGTGCCTTTACCGGTGCATCTCATCCAAATTCTAAGATGTTAATATGTAACCAAACCATTCAATGCGTATATTCGTAGGTATTATAAATTGAGTTGCAAAATTACTCCATCAACACGAGCTAACTTAGTGAGGCGAGTTATGAGAAACCTCAAATTATAACGATATTAACGAAACTACATTATGTATTATGCATTTTCGAAACGAAATTATATGTACTATCTACTCTAATTAAATAATCTAACAATGTGTACTTTACACATTTAACACGTATTTTTTGTTATAATTGCAATTTTTTGTAAGTATATAATTGTTATAATTGCAACAAATGTAGGTTTCAGAATTTACACATCCGATTTTGGTTAGTCTAAAAATATCAATTTATAATTGAGATTTTACGAATTGAATTTTTCAACAAAACTTTCATTAAACAGGTAGCTCAAAGGCAATATCGCAACTTTTAAATGTTAATTAAGATATAATTTTCCAGCTTTAAAATTACTATCGATGGCAGTATCAATATGTAAAAAAGTAAAGTGTAACCACTCATATTATATCTAGTCGATATACTTTACACTATTATAGTGCTCGAGTATTTTATAAGGTAGGATACGTAGGGAGAGGTACCTAAGTACACTAAACACGGATCGAATTACGGAACTAGTCAACCTGATACATTTTATTGAGAAATTACGTTGATGGCTTCCATGAAGAAATTATTTTCACGCCACTAACTCTGAGAACTTATTTAGATATTTCGACAAAGTCAGATGTTTAATTTAATGATATTTGAACGCACCAATCAAGCTGGTTATATGTTATATACCTGATCTGAACATTAGATAAGTTAAATTACGTTAACTTAATTCATGGTAAAAAAGGCAAATAAGAATATTCATGAAAGAAAAATAAAATCTTAATGACATCAGTGAATTATGGAGATTACGAAAAATATTATTATATAACCGAGGCAGCAAGTTAATGAACTCTATTCCACCATTCGTAGTGACCTCGCTATTTGTAAAATCAAGATTTCTGCATTTTAAACACCACTTTTTGTTGATAAATCAGGTATAACATACTCAGTGGTCAGTATTATGTAAAATTGTTAAAAATTAAAAATATCTTGAAGAGAGGTTATCTTATCAAATAAATGGCCTTGGGAGCATTGGCGGCCAGCGCCGAGGACGCTAAGCTACGCACTCCCTAAATTTCAGTCAATCCAAAAATTATATTTACCTATATAAAAATACAAACAAAAATCAATGCAAATAACGGTAATAAAAGCATTACATACTATACAGTATAAAATTAAATTCAACCGGCTCGAATTTTCGTTCTTTGTATCACGTGTCACAAGTCAGCGGTTCATATCGCTCACCGAGAAATGTCACCTTGGAACATCTTTGATATAATGGCAAAACAGAGCTCCGGGCCAAAAAGGCAAATTCTTCTTTCATCATGAGTTTATTTAGGTCTGGGAACGTCAATACCCACAGAACGTGGATTGTATCAAAATTTCCCCAAGACATATGAGCGGCGTTCATCAATGCCTCGGGACTCTTCAGACAGGCGAAAATACCAGAAGACAAAATAAATTTATTTGTCGGGCCGAGATGGTACCACTTCAGTTCACAGTTCGCATACGGATAATTCCAGCAGTTCGGTTTCAAAATTGCTAATATTCTGTACCTGACGTAGGGGTTTAACTGACAATGATTTTAGCGCACCACCAGTTATTGTGAGTACCTACAAGCCGCCATTGCTTGGAAGTGGAAAAGCTTAGCAAAGACAATGGCATTATTATTTCTCGTCGCAACAATCGTGACCATAGGTACCAAGCCAATAATTAGATGCTGTCATTGGCCAGAAAAACATGACAGAAGCTTTTTGATTTCCGATATGAATGGGTTGATATGAATTGATTTAGTAGAAAAAAATATTGAACCACAATTATATAATTCTTCATTTTGTTCATAGCTTTTATAACGCAACGGATCGATACTAAACTAAAAAGGAAACTTTAAAGATGAGCGTCCATCTGCCACCGGTAAATACCGATGGTCCGGCTCGCGCAACGGATTTTTCTATGTAAACATATAGAAAAATCCGTTGCGTGCGATGCGTGCGTTGCGGCCGGCGCGGGTAGATGGACGCTTACCATAAGGCTTGCTAAAAGCACTGACACGAATACAATGAAATTTGTTTTATCGATATTTTGTGGTTATAGTTCTTAATACTTTTTATTATGTAATAATATATTCAATGTAGCAAACATTGAAGGATTACAATTTACAAACGATCGTGTTTCTATCAGCATTCCAGAATACAGTATAAAATGCAACTAAGCGAGGTCAACAATCTGAATAAAATCATTTGAATAAGCAGGAGTAACATACGTCGAGAAACATAATAATGCTGCGGTGATATAAGATGAACATTGATGTATCATAGTTGAGTGGATACACTCGGTGTGCGTTTCCCGCGGTAAGCGAGCTACAAGTTTCCCAGCTTACGGCAGTATGGAAAATTCCCTAGCTAAGGTCTACGTTGACTATGTATAGCCTAGGCGAATGTGCCACCGCAAAGTCGCTTTCGTTCTCATTTACATACCTGCCGATGTGATTACTGCTTACATAATATACTTACACGTGTAATCTGCAATAACTCGTTTGTAATGTATCTTTTATCACATAAAACAAGCTAGCACGTCTTCCCGTGAAAATTATCCGGTCAAGGACGAGAGGTTTGATTTTATAATTTGTAATTAAAACCATTCACTTGTTATTTGCGATTCAAAAGCAGTTGAGATAATTTAATATGAGTTTTCAAAGTTTGTTTTCATAACTTCAGTTAATTTAATATTTAAATACCATGAAGCACCTTTGGCAAGCATCGAGGCAATTTTACCCTTGAGGCTGCAGCCCGGAATAACGGATATAGCACTCCCATCATGTCATATTAGGTATCAAAGCAATTTTCCACCAAAACTTCTTCCACAACGCGTTATACCTAATGCCTCTATCAAAAAAGGTCACGCAATGCCATTGTTTATATCAGGAGTTAAAAAGACTCCGGCATCTTTTTTCCAGCCAAGTTGAAAATTATTGTAATTCTTATTATGGCAGTGTAAATCAGGATTGAAAAAGTCACCGCGAATATTTTTGGAGTAGTTACTTTGACATTATACCTACACCTGTGGTCAGGAATTTAACCCTCCGCCCGTCGAGTCTTTTTTATAACGCGAGGTGTCGCGCGGGGTCGCTGAGGACCCCAAAAATAAATAAGATTAAATTGTTGTTATAGCTTACATTTTTATGCATTATTTTAACTGATTATAGTCGGGTGATAATGACTGCATTAAAATAAAAATAAATATTACAAATCAGATACGTGTTCTCAATGTTAAAGCTTAAAAATCAACAAGGAACATTTTTTTATAATTTTGAATCATACTTTTTTAATAGAAAACTTTAAAAAAATCTAACCATTTTCTATCATACTTATAACTCTTTGAGATTGATAATTACCAAAGGAAATCAACAAAATAATTTAAAAAAAAACATATAAACTTTTCATTGTACTTTGTTGATTTTTTTGAGCCTCACGCCGAAACACTTTCTGTATCTCACATCGCATATTCGCAGACTGAATGTTCGCGGCGCTAATACAGTCCTTCTTAGGAAGCTACCTAAAGTAAGGAATTTAAACATTTAAAATGTACATAATTGGCATTCCTGTAAAACCTGGGATTTTAAAGACCCCACGCGACGGGTAGAGGGTTAAGACGTGTTTTCTAAATATTATTATTTAATAAATTCAGATGGTTTCATACAGAGGCATGAATCCACGATATGTATCGATTTTCATTATTTCCATTGCATTGTTTCAAATTACAATACGACATTGTAGTAGTAACTCACATTGCGTTACGTGGCGCAGGCCATCCAAACGGTGACATCTCAATATCATTTCACATTTTTTCACGTGGAACAGAAATGTCAACGTTAAACCGTTTTAACGGAAATTGGATTAGGGGTTTCAATTTCACAAACCAGACCAACTTGTTTCCAAAGCTTTATAATATAAAAAGATGTATTAGGTATATCTCTAAATCGTTGGGGCGCCTTTAGTAAGTGTCTAGCTCTAGTAATATAGAAGACAATATACTTAAATCAATACGCGTATCAAATTTATACCGTGTGAAAACTGTGTTTGACTTATATGACAAGCACACCAACTCGGCAAATTCACAATTACATAATACAGGCTATTATCTCTCTCGGACTCTGTGACTCGTAGGTCGTAAGTTAGCCGGTATTTTGCAGGCACAATATTTGGAATTGGGAATTAGCTGAGTTGTGCTTGTCGATGCCATGTAAAACGATATAAAACAGAAAATACAAGAAGATCAAGATGAAAGATGAAAGCTTAAAAAATCTGCGTAGAAAAACGAATTTGAAAATTTGAGAATCTACGTAGAATTTGAGAATCTATACGTAAACCAAGAATTATACAGCAAATATGGAGACGACGCTTTATTTATTTTGCAAAAACAGTACAAAAACAAATCGTTTGCAAAAACGATAAAGAAAATTACAAAAAAATATTTGACATGGCAAATACATAAGGTTACATGCGGGACAAAAATATGTTTCACAGGTACACACGGTTAAAGGTAAATAATAATTCGTCGTGCTTAAATTCCTTGTAGGACATGGGGAAAATACCAACATTTCCCAACAGACAGACAATTAACCTAGTAAGTCTTCCAGGGGCATTGGTAAGTTAGTTCTGCACCTAACAAGAATTAAAAAAACTAAAAAACTGTTTTGGCGGCCTCGCGTGAAATCCTATTAGTCATAAAGTCTGATATTGATTGTAAACCGTTAGCAGTAATGCGAAATCCCTTCTAGAACTAAGGCTGCAGATACCCAGCATTCCCGAGATAAATGCTGTTGAAATAATAAGGATCCTAAATTGCATCCCTGTGGTATACCAGAATTTGAAAGGTATGCGTTAGAGTTAAAATCACCATAGGATACGAACTGTTCCCTTTGGGTTTAAATTTTAAATAGGTACAGAAAGATTAAAAATACTTTACGAAAGCTTTAAGTCTGCTATCGTTCAGGTTAAAGAGACAAAGTCGTCGCCTCATTAAGGCTCCGCAACCGGGCTCGAAAAGAAGAAGATGAAGAGATACGAAATTACGAATGTTAGAGGAGAGCGCTAACATTTACAGCGCCAAAATCGGTGCGAAAATTGCGTAAATGTTTAATAAAACACGACTCGTTTAAAATAGAGCAAAAATCTCTTAGGGAGCATCTTAAGTATCATTTAAAGAAACATTGTGAATTTTTTCACAAATATGATTTTTAAGATAATAGAAACAGACTTGTTTTTAATATTTTTTGGAGCATACTTTACGATTTTTTTCTATCAAGGGAATTTCATATAATTTGCGTTTCGGCTTGGGCAGCAGGGCAGCATCTAGACATTATGTTCAAAAATAACATATATATTTTTTAAGAGCTTAAAAACTTCAAATATTTAAGGCAGATATGTAAGAAATCGGTAGAAATTCGAGTTGCGGCCCCTTAATATGATGACTGTTTTATGATGCATCTACGTATGGCAATATTTAATTGTTCCTTTCAGGAGAGATGGGTAAAATATACGACATTTGGTTCGTGTAGTTGGATCCATATGGAAAGTAATAAAAAAATATAAACAGAAAGATGGCTGAACAATAACTATTACAAGAAGGATCACAACGTAAAAAGAATTATTCAATTTGGTTCAATCGTTCGGAAGTTATGCGCGGACAATCGTAATAGAGAAGTCCAGTCCATTTTTTTATTTTTTTTTATGATAAATGACCTTCTAACTTAAATTACTGCATATTTTTTTTTTTTTTTAGAGTTAGTTTTAATAGTTAAAATAATTTTCAAAGTTTTAATTTTTGGAGATCCCTCGAAAACACCCATATCTATGGTGAATTTTGTGACGTCATCTACTAAAATAACGATTCACTATTTTATGATTGTTATGTTGGTTTTCTTGAATCTCACATAGATTTGCGCAGGCGCGCGGCCATATTGTTTATTATAACGCTTTGATTGGCTAATGGCTTATTTATTGCAAATGGCGAAATCAAATTCTTTGCAAAACAATGAATGACGTTGATGAATTTTACTTAGGTACAGTTTAATGTTTTTGATGATAATTTTCGTTTAAATGATTAATTCACTGTGATATTAGTGTAATTCAACATAAGTACCAATGCTGCCTTTACTTTTTTTCAGTTTTAGTCCTTAAATAATGTTTTGTTAGTGATTTAGTTTCGTTCGGTTTTTAGGTTACTGACATTACATAATCAAAGGTTACTTCTCTATAATTTTTATGACTTTTCCGCGTGAATTTAATAAAACTTCCATAAAAGTAATATTATTTAATAATGTAAAAGCCTTATGCATATGTGAATAAATACAAATTCGAGAAATCAACGCATTAATTGCGTAAAACCGAGTCCAAGATGACGGATTTTTTCAGTTATTTTTTCGGAATTATTATAATATTTTTTTATTGTTTTTAATTGTATGAACGAGATAAAAAGTGAAGTGACAGTTTTATTCCAAATTCATAAAGTAAGAGGACTGTATTTTTTAAATTTTGAATTTTCCTAATTTTTTCGATCATTTAATAGAATATGTTTACAGTCGGCTGTTTTTTTTAAATTTTTTCATTTTGAAACTTAAAATACTGCATTTTTCAAACACAATCGTATATGTCAGATACAAAAATCTAAAAGGCAATTCTATCAACTTTCTATAAAGATATATTCTTTTACGACATATTCAAAAATAAGAAATATATAGAACATTCGCTTGTGTCATACCTAAATTCCTTTATAAATGACCCAAATTAATTACAGTGAATCACCAGGTGAATTTTCTATCGTGACGTCACCATGACAGCATTACACAGCATACCAACTTAACGCTGTGTTTTAACGAGAATATTAAAAATGCACTTTTTAATATTTTTTTAAAAAATGTACGTTTAATATTATTAAATAATAGTTATATATTCAGAATCAGCGTTTATTGGTCTATATGAACATATTTTTTTAAAGCCATAATATTTTTCACTGGAGTTCCTTATTAGGTACTGGCTAATTCGTAATTAAATTTATTAAAATTCAGCCACCAAAATCTAACAAAAATGTGAATTCAGCATTATAAAAACATGTATGTACATCTTTCAAGTAGGTACCTAAACCATTTGGCAAAAATGACCATTTTTAGTTATTTCAATGTTTAAACAATAATTTTCCCACATAATTAAGTGGGTACTGACCAAATATTAAAAATTATTTCAACAATAAATTAGTTCCCAATCGTAAGTAGGTACTGGCTAATTTGTATTTATTAAAATTCAGCCACCTAAATCTAACAAAAATGTGAATTCAGCGTTATAAAAATCTTTTTCGTTTTATTTGATTTTCTATGGAATAAAGTACCTTCGTAGTAGTACTGATCTCATTTGGTTTCATTTACCTAGGAACTATTTATTTACTGCATGTAAATTATTCGCCTTTCAACGCCGGTAGGTACCTACCAAGAATTCATTTTAACTGGCCGCAAAATTGTTCATTGTCGAGGACAGATTAATTTCAACAAATGTCAGAATTATTCCAATCTTTGATGCAAAATTGTGAAGTATTTTTAATGGAATGCGGTACATGTCGTGCATTTAAAAGTTTATAAAACTTGTATTGCTTATGTTTAATCAAAAACATGTCCGCCGGAAGGTGTTTTTTTAACGTAATCTTTAATTCCGTAATGCCCCTGTAAAATGTCAATTTTTCTCAAGAATTTTCTCGAAGCCGTTTAATTATTTAGTATAAATTCCGGGCAAAATCAGTTTTGTATGGAAAAAATACTTCATTAGATTCCGTGAAAAATGCGACGTTTTTAACGGGTGAACCTAGCGGCAGGAAATAGAACTAAGGCCGAATTTCTTCGTAGGTGAGAGATTTAATTATAGTTTTCGCCGTTTGGTGCGCTGTAAACCGTGCACCGGTTTTTTGTATGAAAAATGGTCCTAATCGGGACACGATTTCGGTGAACGGCCCTGGATCCGATAATGGTCTCTGCGGTCTTTGAAACTCGAGGAGCGGAGAGGTCATTTTCGGATCCATAAAAAAACTGAAAATGCTTTATCCGAAATTGAACCTTGAGGGTGGTGAAACTTAAGGGGCGGTGCGGTCGATTTTCCCGTCAAGGAGAAAAGTGAGTTTTTTGAAAACTGAGCATTAATATATAGTATAGAACTTTTGCAAGTACTTTGAGCTCGTTTAGATTATTCGTAAGTAGGTGGTGTAGGTATTGAATGTTAATGGCCTTTGAGATGCGACGTATATGGAGGCTGGTCGCTGAAGCAGTACCAAATCCCAAATCCGGTTGTTGCCAGGATTGATTACAGCAGAATATGTCTCGAAAATATAAAATGCACTATTTTATACCCATTCAATGTAGAATAGGTTTTAATACTGCCCATGCGTTTATATCTGCGAGTAACACGCGGATTCAAACTTTACTGGTATCTTTTATTGTCAAAGACTGAAAAACCATAAACCGTCAAATATCTCATCAATTTTTAAACGACATTAAAAAAATGATGTTCCACTTTCAATACCTAGGTAGATACATCAATGGTGCATATTATTTCAGAAATGCTGAAAAGCTACGCCTTCGAGGAAGGGTGTAACAGGGAGGAGGGAAGGCGGGAAGGAAGGAGGAGGGAAACGAGGAAGGAAGGGGGGGGGGTTATAGTTATATAGGAGGGACGGAAGAGGGAAGGCGGGGAAGTTGAAAGGGGAACAAGGGATGATAAGGGGAGGTGGAAGGGGAACTGGGACGAAAGGGAAAGGACACGCGCCTCTTTTCTTTTCTGTTTACTTTTTCTTTTAATAGCTCCACTGGGATAATCTCTTTTCATTTCACTCATTCTTTTCACAAATCAAACCAATTAACAAATAAATAATCAGAAGAACAAGATTGTATTGTATTGCAATGTAATAAATAACGTTTGAACCGGAATGAAATAAAACGCGTAAATATTGTTTCTATTTTTGAAACTGATAATTTGTGGTGGAAGTCCATTATAATAGACTGGTCCAGTTTGAAGATGGCTCTGACGAGCCGAAACCGGTTACGGTCAAATAAAATTAAGTGGAATAAAGTTTTTTATTTGTTTTATTATAATCTAGCGTAAATATTGCTTTCCGTGGTTTGTCTATGTACATCGGTTATTGCGGGATACCCCCGTTTGAGATAATGCCTTAAACGGGGGAATCCCGCAATAACCGTTGTAGGATGTTGCGAACCTGGCGCACGCTTAACACGGGTAAAAAATATATTGCTTGAAAGCGAAAGTGAAAACTCTATAGGAAGGTATATGACAGTTTATTTTATTTGTGGAAGCACGAAATTAAGTGACATTGTGGAAAACATTTTACTAATTTTTGCTTACACACGTTAGGGGCCCCTGTAGCCCGGGGGCCCCGTATCATTGATACGGCTGATACGGCGGTAGCTACGCCACTGCTGTAGGTAGATACTGGAGGTAGGTACTCACCGAAGGAGGTTGCAACATTGGCCACTAGCACCGCGATTCCGGCCGCTATGAAGAATCGCTGCGGATCGGGGTTCATGCCGATCATGAAGTAGGCGATGGTGGTGAACAGGAAGGGGATGACCATGTAAATGGGGGCCTCGGCCAGCGTCTTGCACAGGAAGTATACGTCAGTACGGTACATGCCCGACCGGTGCTCGCGCAGGAATATCGGCAGCTCTGAGCAAAATACCTGCAACAGAAAAAAAGTTTTAATGCTTGTTATAGACTGCAAAAGACAAACCAGCAAAGATCGTTGATTTTTGGTAAAAGTGTTGTCTTAATTTGTTGCGTGACGTACCTAGTTGTTTGGTTGGAAAGAAAAAAAAAGGAAGATTTTTTTAATCAATTTATACTTTTTAGCCCATACCTAAAATATTGGTTACTGCCTCAAATTGGTTAAAAAGGTTAAAAATTGAAATGAACCCAACATGTAAAGAAAAAATAAATATAGAATGAATTGCTAACAAGTTTCGTACATAATAGATACAGACAGATATATAGCCATATGAAAGAAAATCATCATCACTGCCATGGGTGCCTGGATGGAGTCCTCCTGAAGGTCCTCTGAGGACGGTCAAATATCCTCCACAAATGGCAAATTTTTTGTAATAAATATTTTTGCTTCTTTTCTTCAATGATAATATATTAGGTCAATGTTCTATGTATATATTTTTATTTTGTCTAATTCGTATAACAGGTGGGACAACGCTGTGTGACTTGCTTAAAAGCGTATAACCAGCCAGCGGACGAAAATCCACATTTCGTCGAAAGAG
Organism: Limnephilus lunatus; assembly: GCA_917563855.2. Classification (NCBI taxonomy): domain Eukaryota; kingdom Metazoa; phylum Arthropoda; class Insecta; order Trichoptera; family Limnephilidae; genus Limnephilus; species Limnephilus lunatus. The sequence continues at coordinate 65,673,873 of OU830598.1, read as the reverse complement.
GTTCTTACGATCGTACAGGGCGGTTCCAATGAGAAAGATTAATTACTCTCCATACCAGCTTTTTAAAATTATAACTCAATATCGATTTTATTTCATTTCAAATTTGCTTTAATTTATACCTACATCCAAAAATGCTGAAAGGCGTGTTGATAAAACTATTAAAATTATGTACTTTTTGTAATTATTTTTTGATTATAAGTATTTATCATTTTTAATAATGTCTCAGCAAAATAAGAATGTAAATTTTTTTTGTCCGTAAGTGCGCAAATAAATACACAAACGGACCAATTTTCGTCAAGAAACACATGTAGTTATATATATTTTTTATGATTTTATTTAAACTAAAATTAAAATTTTGTTACATACGTTTACCCTGTGGCGTAGCGAGGGGGGGCGGACCGCCCCGGGTGGCACCCGTCGGCGGGGTGACACTCGGCCGGGTGACCCCCCCGATCACAATTCTCTAGCCACCCCCCCTCCCCCCAGGATAGACAAATTTTATGAGTCGAAATTAGTGTTTGTCAACTTTAATGGGGGGGGGGGGGGTGGGGGGGTGACACCAACCACGTTATCCGCCCTATCCGCCCCGGGTGCCACCCATGCTAGCTACGCCACTGCGTTTACCAGATAATGTATCGATTTATTTTACTGCATGATTATATGATTTGAAATGGGTGTTGTATAATAAATGTACTTTTTTGAAAATTTAACAAATCCGCCAACGACCTATGGTATAACTTTATTACCTACACTAAAAATAATAATCTTTTCTGAAAATTTTAAACATTTGTTTACTAGATAAAAGAACAATCTTTCGAAACCAATTTATAATTTTTCGTGGAAAAGAGTCAATACGTCTAAACACTGATTTAAAAATGACATATTTCTGGTGTTCTTTGGATGAAGCAAAATTTTGTGCGCGCGGTTTCTTACCAATAATGATTCATAATCCACCTCCCTTGTTTCTATTATTATCGGTACAGTATATGCTGGTGACGTTTTTGTGCTGTCCCATGTCCTCTCTACGAGGAGTTCATGTGTCGTAGGATACAAAAACAATTGTTTTTCTTCTTGAAAGGAGAGGTGTAACGTAATGAAATTATTACATTAATAATTGATACTTACATTAATTACAGAAAACACGTTTTGAAACGTCATGTTCGTCAGGAAAATGAATATGGCTCCATTGATATTCATCACGCCATCTTGGTCGATCTTTTGACCAAAGTAAATAACTCCAATGAGAAGGGCAACCATCTGAAATATGTCAAGATAAATTCATGATAATATATTCAAAGTCTTTACCCTGGTTGATGCATCAATTGAAACTTTTAAAGGCTGTTGGCCACTTACCACAGTTTGCAGAAGTCTAACTTTGATGAGCATCGGCTCCTTGATGACGCTGAGCCAGGAGCGCCACAGCACTGCCCGGAACTGCGCCCACCAGCTGGCCCTGTAGGGGGAGCGGCTCATGGGGGACGATCCCCAGTCCTCCAGCTGCCATGACTTTTTCTGGTCAAAATATACAAATTCTTAATCACTTCATTCGATTTTATTGGCTTAAGTCGACCATTTGGCATTTCATCTGACTGCAGGTTTGTTTATTACGTTCCGGTTGCGGTTTCAAGATGGTGGCCGTATTACCCTGTCTCTTAAGACTGTCTAAAAATGTCTCTTAAGACGATCCCCTCTTAAGATAGGAAGCGACTTTAGGACGTTGACCAATAAAAAACATAATCAATAACCGAAAAGTTGTTTTGTTATTTCGAAAGTATATTTTTACAGAACGAAGCGACGTGAAGAGCAAGGCACGTCTACTCTCCTCGAAGTCTGGGAGCGTGGGAGGCGACTAAGTGCGAATAGGTATACGACGCGCTATCGACCCTTCTGCAGATCGCATAAGGATGAAATTCGCAGTTGGGTAACGTCTCTTTTAATTCAAAAAGGATTTGTAAGTAGGTAGGAGATTTTTTAACTTCAAAGTATTTTTTATAGGCCGGATACTTTATTCTTACAGACAAAAAATTACTCGATTATTTCAAAGGCCAAGGATGTGTTCTACTTGTAGTATTTAATTTAAGTATCTATAATATTTCTAAGTGATTAAATTCTCAAACCCAAAACACGTGATTTTACATGACTTTCTATTACTTTGCATTGGATCATCTTAATATAAGTAGCTATTCTGGTTAAATACGCACAGAAGATTATATACCTATCTAATATATTTAATATATAAACACGTTACCTGGTAAGATATACGATACAATTTACAAAAACATCATATTGAAAAAAAACAACAATTAAGTTATTATGAAAATAGAATCAGCTAACGCACGGCGAAGATTTAGCGATGGCATACGACTGGTTTAATGGTTCAGTAAAGGATCTTTTTTTAAATGTGAAATCTCTGTGTCATCACTGCAAACAACACATGAACCATGAACTATGATGCCAACTGAAATCGTAGATATGAAAATAGAGATGAAAATAGTGATCGCGTAAAGCGAAAAATGTTGTCTTTGGTCTCTAATTGGAAACGGGCTGAAAAAATATGTCGTGTATTGTAGGCATAAGTCAAGTACGTCCCTTAACATCCTATATAGGCATAGTATATTAGGTGCTTAGGAATAGTATTGGATATATGAATTCGTAATGAAAATGAAGTTTGGTATGAGAATTACCTGACTGGATAGAAGAGATTCTGCTTGAAGATCCAATCTGATTCCATCATCAGTTTTCTGATAAGCGTCACAGATGGTTTCTATAGTTTCCTTGCTAGCGACTTCTTTAGACGGGACTATGGCCAGTACTTGGATATAGAAGTCAGCAGGATTGTAGTTCTCGGGACAGGAAGCTCCTAAACTGAAAAAAAACATTGCGATTAAAACTTAAATTATTTGTCAGACCACGCTATACGTAGCACGCGATATTATATATGTTGTAGAGACGATGCTAAAATCTTGCTCTCCTTACGGCAGAAGAGGGGGTCAGATCAATTAGGGAGCTTCCGTGGTCACGCGGCTGTCAGCTGTCAAGGTTCTTGAAGCGCAGACAATATTTCATTCCAAAGTTTTAATGTTGAGTAGCTGTAACTACCCTCAAATTCTCAAATACAGCAGTTTTATGTATGGGAGATGGTTTCTTTGGCGTGTACTGTGTGTATGAGAGTTACGGGAATACTACACAGTTAGGCAGGAACCTTAAAAAAGGGAATTCCCCAAACTGTACATTTGAACATTTGATGTAACTTCCGTCTGTTCGTCATATGCCGATCGAGCTTAGGCGTGACATGCTCGTGTCTCGGGACATTATAGAAATATCGGACATACGCATTTTGGCCACAGCACTTATTTTTTCCATTCACTGTGTCTCTATTAATATTGAGAGAGCAAGACTACGCGTAATAATCTACTACTACATGTAATAATCTTACGTAATTTCACTGATATATAATCTCTTATATTACCCAACACACGAAGCTTGTAATAGCACCAATTTGACCTGTTTTTAACATGTTCCTCGTACCCCAGTCCTCAGTCCACCATTATTCGATCATGGCAGCTCCCTAAATCGATCTGACTGGGGGCGTATAATTTTCAAATATCGCCTGGCTAGCATATCACTGCATATCATTATTGCCATGCCCTGACTTATAACAAACCATCTGTCTGGTGTGACAGCCATGTCCAGTAACGTGACACTATCATGCTACCACAGCCCAGATGAAATAGTGGGGAAGCGAAAGCACACATTAAAGATTTCCAATGAAAACATAAATAATATTTAATATTATTAATGTTATTAATATTATTTTAATATTATAATATTATTATAGTGACCAACTACAATTCCGAAGAAATACACGGGTTTATTGAAGTGAAACTTCTTTAGCACCATTGTGATTTGAAACTCAATGAAACGGATGACACTAAAAAGAGACAAACACATACATCTATAGCATAGGTTCTCAACGTGGGCGTTTGAGACTTATAAAGGGGCGGTAGAAGACCCAGAGAAAACTAGGGAGCGTTGAGGAAAACTAGGGAGCGTTGAGATGGCATAGTGAGGGCGAGGGCAGGTAAAACAATATAGTCTAAAAAGGACAAAAAAACACTCTTATCACGTACTAATAAACTTAAGTGTATTATTGTTATTAAGAATTGACACTATTTCATGAATACAAGAAGGAAAGAGGTAGCAACCCGGAACCCCCCCCCCCATTGTAGTAAATATAATAGTGACAATAGCTGTTTCAGATTCGCGACGGATGGTAAAAACTATTGGGGGGCGCTAGGAAAAAAAATATTTCTCAAAGTGGGCGGTAGGCAAAATAAGGTTGAGAACCTATGATCTATAGGATTTAGGCCGCGAGAGAATGAGATAGAATGGAACCTTACCGCATAAGCCGCCTTGATTATCAGCCACTTTTCAAAGCTCCTATTGGTTAAGATTGTGTGGATGGATTAAGTTTCGCTTCTACCGCGTGTGAACTGCACTCGATTTTTTTTGTACTTAGGTACCTGTTTAATTATTCGTAAAATAAGACCCACTTAATTTTTAATAAATTACTAAATCACCAAAATATTTTATGTTAATTCTCCGGACGAGTTCTGACGTCATAGCAATCCACAATCAAACTTTACAAGTGTTTAAAAAAATGATTTACACACTATAAGTTAGATAGTTGATATTGATAAATGACTTACTCCCTGAAGAAAATGGTTGCTTGGTCGGGTGTCCCCAGGAAGGCCACTCTGCCCTCAGCCATGAGGAGCAGTTTGTCGAACATGGCGAACACTTCGGAAGAGGGCTGGTGGATGGTACTGACTACTGTTTTTCCTTTTTGCGCCAAGCCTTTCAGGACCTTGAGGGGAAATATTGAACAGCTGAGTAATATGATATGCTAGAGCCGGCCATTGCTAACGGCCAACGACCGTTGTTCCCAACTTTTTGATCGATAAGTAACTAAAGTCTAAAGTTATCAATCTGAATCTGCGATCTGCAGAAGTATTTTTTTAGTAACGCTCGATTCGCCTCTTGGTCGGAGAGTTAAGTTGGGAAGAACGTATTTGTGAATTTGAGTCAAAATTTCGGCTCAACAGTTGATCAGTATGATTGGGAACAACGGCCGTAACACCAACTTGAGACCTTAGGTACCTATAGTAGGGGAGGCATTGATGCTAAATGGGTAGTTACTCGAGCGTTGTGGGGACCTATTGGATTGCAAAGATTAGATGCTAAAAATAAAAAAAGTTTACATGATGTATGCCCTTTCAGTGGTGGGGGGAGCGAGTATAAATTTTCAAAAATGTAAATAAATCATCACAATGACATTCTCGAGCTCGTCTGATATTAATAGCGTATACGCCCTACGTGTTTCTGGTAACGGAGAGATATTAATCTGACGACTTGCTTGGTGTGGGTGGCCGTATAAAGAGGTAGAAAATTTATTTATTCGAGCGTGTCAGATTAAGGCAATGTGAGTTAATTACATGAATAAAAGTTTACATTTCAATAATCTGACGATTTGGACGTAACATAAACTCATGGCTGATTTTTTAAAATATAAAAAAAATCGTGACCTTGACATACTCGAGTTCGTCAGATTTTTATACAGACGGTTCAGCTTGATGTCCTTGTTGTGCTGACTATAATCTGACAATTATGTGGAGGGATTTTCTTAATATGACAGTTTTATTATTTTTTATTACTGAATAGAATTACAATGAACAAAAAATAATATACAATGATAAAAAGAAAATGGCGTAATTAAACTTCTTAAAAATTTCATTTATTAAATTTCTTTACACAATGAATAAACCAAAGCGTTGTACACGAACGCGCGGCCTAAGGTTTAATCCGGCTCTGCGACAGGCAAGCGCCCGTCAACGTACGACTCGACACTCTCGACAGTAGGCTCTCCACACTTTAGTGATGATTTTAGCATCTTCGGCTTGCAGATTATATTATTTCCGTGATCCTTACATTATTTCCTTCAAAAAAAAAATAAAAATTAACCGTGCTCGAGTAAATCCACGTAACGTTTTTTTTGCAACTTTGTGTCTTTCCAATTTTCTTACGTCACATTCAAATCATCAGATTATTGAATGGAAACTTTTCTGCAGGTAATTAATTAACTTACATTACCTTAATCTGACACGCTCGAGTAAATTTGGGGATCGTTTTTTTTTACTAATCTGATCGGTTGTCCTAGCCGCACCCACCAATATTATGGGTTCATATATGGTGGTAGTCCATAACAGGGTGTGTATCTCCGATTAATTAATCTGACGCGCTTAAGTAAATCCCAAAATCGCTGATTGGCCTCCCCTTCTACTAAGAATGTGACATTAGAAGAGTTAACCGACAAGACAATCATGTTTTAATTATGCTATTCTTTAAGCTCACTGATATTGAACTAGTTTTTATGATTGGGTTTTCCATTGTAAAATTGTTCCCAGGGGTGGATAAGCAGAAAACATAAAATGTAGTTTGGTTAATATTAGATTGATTCAAAAGCCTTTATTATTTTTTTAATAAAACCATAACTTCATTTACATCACTTTTATATTTTAACTTATTGCCGACCTGGTTTCGCTACTGTCGTAGTTTCTTCAGGGCAATATAATACTTGAATATTCCATTCACATGCTGCGTATACCTACGCGTACCGAAACCGAGCCGAACCACGAATTATGGGTAAGGAATGAAGCAAACGGCGCGGAACGCACCGAACCTGCCGCTTTTCTTACCTTTTTTCCGCGGAAGGAGCGAGCCCTGGTGGACAATCAGCGTAAAACATAAAATAAATTAAAATAAAATTAATTTTAATTGTAATGTCAATTACAAAGCACCTATATGCTTCATACGAAAATATTTATTTTTTGTTTCGTTATGTTGCACTATACATTACAGATATCTAATCCACAGTGCTAACATCACGTACCCGAAGGATTTTAACCAGCCATTCCTGAGCACATTTGGAGTGCAAAAAGTACATTTCATTTTGCTGTCGGTTAATATCTATTTTCTATTATTTTTTTTTTTAATCAAACGTCGCCACTAATCACCCATCTACACGTAGCGACGGGATCGAGCGTTGTTTGGAGTGTTACCGTGCTGCTGGAACGAAACGGATTGCTTATCACGTGACCCGCTAGACTAGTACTCAGTTGCGACACATGTGATGGAAAAATTATTGTTTTATCTGAAAAAAATATCATCAGACAGCAAAATGGCATTTACATTTTTACTACAAATACGCTCAGGAATCCCTGGTTAATATCCTTAAAACTCATAATTTTATTGATTGCCGTCCAATTGATTCTGCTCTAACAGTTGGTCTGCAAGGACCAAATTTTATCTTCCAAGATATTACGCTTTCAAAGTAAGAGCCTGTTCACACTTCCGTCGTAAAAACGGAGAGGGGTTCCGTCGTTAAGACGGAAGCCCTAGGCCCCTGTTCACACTTCCGTTTTCAAGACGGATCCTACTCTACGAAAACAACGACCAAAACATTTTATCATTCTTCAGTAGACGGTCGTGCGCACTGCGCAATGGACGACGATGAAGCTCTTGTTGTCATGTGGTACTTATAAAAAAGAAGGAAAAAAGTGAAAAGAAAATTTTGGGTACACCCAATTATAGCTGAAATTATTTGTTCAACCGTAGGAGAATGTTTTGTTTGCATACTTGAAAAGGAGAAAGTACGCGAAAATCATCCAGCAATTATTATAACTAAAATGACTAAAAAACATGAATGATATGACTAAATATTTTCTTGAGATTAAATAGAAAAAATCGCATTCTGGAACGAACATATATATTATATAATAATATTATAAACGCCAAATGCGCGCCCCATAAAAACACAATTTACCTGCTCGCTTGCGTCTGGGAGCGGGCGGTGGTGAAGTGTGAAGCGGGGTGTGGGGGGTTCAAAACGGATCCGTCATCCCGCCGTGTAGTGTGAACAGCTCCATTGAAATGTATGAGCCAGCGCGATCCTTTCCGGCTTCACGACGGACACTCTGCGTAGGCGAACTCTCCGGCAAAAAATAACGGATCCGTCTTCACGCCGGATCCGGCAAGTGTGAACAGCTCCATATAGCCACTACAGCGGCTAGGGCCTCCGTCGTAAAGACGGAACCCACCTCCGTTATTACGACGGAAGTGTGAACGGGCTCTAAGGCGACGCGACGCGACGGAATCAAATGGTGTGTTTGGTCATAAAATTTATAAATTGGGCCGACACTATCGTGTAAAGCGTGAGCTACATTCTCATCCAAAGTAAACTCGGTTGACTAATGCATCTAACTTACATAAGTTTATTTATATCTTCAAAGTAAAAGAAAAGCACCCATTGACAAACTACTAAAAAGTAGTTTATATTTTGTCATATTGTATTACTTTATCTTTATAATAAATAAAATAAAAAAATAAAATAAAAAATAAAAAAAACTGGTAGAGCCTTCTCGCTTAAGTGTTGTAAAACTCGAGAATAGCGCCATTCACTGTGTTGAGTCCACATTTTTTGGATTAACTGTTTTACGTGAATGCATTTTTCACATTCTTTGGATTAACTGTTTTGCGTGAATGCATTTTTCACATTCTTTGGATTAACTGTTTTACGTGAATGCATTTTTCACATTCTTTGGATTAACTGTTTTACGTGAATGCATTTTTCACATTCTATGGATTAACTGTTTTACGTGAACGCATTTTTCACATTCTTTGGATTAACTGTTTTACGTGAATGCATTTTTCACATTCTTTGGATTAACTGTTTTACGTGAATGCATTTTTACGTGAGTCCCAACTGCTCGCAACCACCTGGAGCTATGAGCAGTGAGACTATGGCTTCACTAATTGGGGTATGTTGTGAGGCGGAAGGTAGTCGGGGAGGGGAAGGAAGTGGGGAAGAGGAAGGTGGGGAAGTACCTGTTTTTTTCAGATCTGATCACTAAATACGGCTAAAGTCGTTTCAAGCAACGTTTCAATTACAATACTCTTAGTATCGCCCTAAGAGTATCTTCCACTCTGAAACGTGCCGCAAATATACTACATATTATTTTTAATGAATTAATTAATCGTGAAAAACACAAATTAATCAAATAAAATTTGTTTGCCCACGCCGGGATTCAATTCCGCGACCTTCGGATTGCGAGTCAAAAGCCTTAACGGTAGACCACGCCGGCCGTCCCAATTCGAGTCCCAATTCCAACTGCTCAAGAGACTATGGCTTCACTAATTGAGGTATGTTATGAAGCGGAAGGTAGTCGGGGAGAGGAAGGAGATGTGGAAGAGGAAGGTGGGAAGTACCTGGTTTTTCAGATCCGATCAGTTTCAAGCAAAGTTTTAATTCTGAATGGTGGTTTTACCGATCTTACCGGATTCCATCGGTGGTAGGTACGTCTCATTAAAATGAATTAGGGGCAGGAGTTCGGAACAGTCGACGTTATTTATAAAATTCTATTTAATGTTGTAAAATAATACGAAGTAACCTGCGGTGCCCCATGAGTGATTTTATTGCTAAAATGACCTTTATAAGACATTAATAATATGCTTATCTAAAAATTATATTTATATTTTGCCTGATGACTATGAAATTCCGTACAATTACTAGGGTCAGTCAAAAAGTAATGCCTCATATTTCTTTTCTCATTTAATTGTCAAGATATAAAAAATGCAAATTGCATGGGGTGAACAATTGTTACTTTTCAATAATATAATCTCCGTCCATTTCCACGGCTTTGGTCTATCTTTTAACTAACTTTATTTAAGTACAAAAAAATAGGAGGAATTACTTTTTGACTGTTGCTCTTAGATATTAATTATTATCTTGTGTACAATTTCATACTATGAGGAAATAAACAGAAACAATTTGTTATCACGGGTAACTTTGAATATTTACTTACATTGTATACACAGTGTACCCGGTGCCAGTGAATGTCAATAGGGAATTCAAAGACTCTCGACATTAAAAAAAATACCAAAACACTTTATCAGTTTGCGGTTCCATGACAACTCAGAATCATTCAACATCAACAACCCTTTGAAAAGTAGTTTTTTTGTTGTTGAAAAATAGCCCAAAACCCCTAACGTAATGACTTTTCCAAGGAGGTGTCGAAGTTGCATGATTCTGAGTTGTCCAGTAATCCAGTTTGCACGTCTGACAGATAGCTCTCCAAAGGGGAGATATGGCATTGCGAAATTTGCACAACTTTCAGCATAATTATGGCAATATTACCATAATGAGAAAAGGGGGCTTCGAATTTTTAATTCAATTCAATTCAAGCAATAAAACAAGACGCAATATGGATATGATTTTAGATTTTTACGGCCAAAGGCGTTATTGTGTAATCGATTCCGGCGTGCTTTTGTATGTAGATGCGATACAGTATTGTCAGCCTCTGAGATTACACATCTGCCCTGTTGATGGACACTGTAACACTGTCTGAAGTTGGCTAAAAAAGGAGGTAGCGCAAACGCCATAATGGTACTGCGCGTTTTCATCCCACGACAAAATAACCCCGACAAAATATCCTACAGACAAAACATCCTCCAACAAAATATCTACTTAAACCTAAACTAACCTTATTTTACATTTTGAACATTAATTTAGTGTCTTTACATGATGTCTGTATTATTTTTGTCCCATTTTACTATATTAAATTATTGAAATAGGTATTTTATCAAAATGATGCTGCCATTGTTGCTCCACCGAATACTGAGCGAAAGGGATAACTGCCCCTCAGGCTGTTAATACCTAAATAAAATAATCAAAATCAAGGTTTCGTACTCCCCATTTTTTCTCTTATAAAACTAGACCGATTCTTAAGATTTTTTTACTGCTTGAATTAGAAGAAAATATTTTTTGTCTGTATGTTTTACTGTTTTTTAAATACATTGTCTAGCTTGTATAATTAAAGTTTGTTAATGGCGTTCAATCAAGGCAATAAAAAAAATCGAGGTTTCGTATTCCCCATTTTTCTCTTCCAAAACTAGACCGATTTTAAATATTTTTTTACTAACTGTATCAGAAGAAAATACTCAACGTCCATATAGTCTGTCAAATAGGAGTAGAAAATATAAAAAAATGAGCTACATAATTTGAAAGGCTGGCAACATCCATTTAAGTGTCAAATATTATTTAAAAGCGCAATTACGCTGAATATGGAGAAAACTGAAATCACATTAAAAAAAAACATTTTTTGTTTTCAAAGAAAAAAAATCTGTTAAGGTAAGTTAATGATATAAATTTGATTAAATGGTGTTTTACAAAGTGATTTGCTTTCATTTAATTTAACATAAATTTAAATTTAACAGTTGGTAGAAAGAAAGAATCACTAATGGTGAGTTTAGTTACACTACTATTAGATCTGAATAAGTTAAATATATTCAGATCTAAAATTAGGGCCATGATCTAAGGGCCTAGGTACTTAAGCTAGTATTAAATAAATGTGAGCAATTTCTAAAGTGTGCTTTATGCTTACAATATTGTTGTTCTTCATTATGTTAACACAAAATTGCAAAAGTATAATATATGGTTGCAATTCTAATAATAAGATCAGTGGGTATCTATATTTCAAGAATTTTTTTTTTACTTTTATGCCTTTTTAATTTTTTTACAAAAATGTAGTTAACACAGCTTTACAATTACATCGTGTGTTATATTTTAGTATTGCCATTTGAACAACAGTGGCGCCCTCCTATATTTTCTACTCTTATTTAGCAAACTGTACGTTTTTCTATTATGTCTAGCTTGTATACTAAAAGTCTGTTGATAGCGTTCAATCCAGGCAATTTTAACGAATTTGGAAAGTCTCCACTTATAAGAAGTAATTTATCAAAAAAAGCCAAAGTTACCGACAGTGGTCGATATCTTTTTTATGTACATTGAAAAACATTTGCTGTAATGTTAAAATCCGTATAGGAAATTTGGGAATACGTTTGTATGGACAAAACGCCGCCGGATTTCCTCTCAACTTTAACAAGTAAAAAAAATATTTAAAGTATTTACAATTAGAGTGCTGAATGTTGTACAATATTTTAAAAATAAAGACGAGAAGAAATTATTTCCTATTGTTCTTTTTAATTCGTAAACAACCTTTTAGAAATGTTACATAACATTCCAGAACAAAACCGGTATATTTTAATCTAAAGCATTATAAGTTATTTGCAAGTATTATAACTTTATTAGCATATTGTAGAATTAATATGTGTGAAGATTCGCGCGTGGAATGTGCATTCATTTCGATGAAGCGTAACATTTTAATAAGGTTTATGAAAACATTTTCGGTTGGTTTAGAGAAGTAATAACATTATTGACATAGCAACTAGTAAGACGCATGCAAGTATTCAATAATCTCTAGCGTTTTAGATTATAATAATGCAATGGGTCATTAATTTAATTTTAAGGGTTCCAATTGCTCCCATCCGGAGCCAGTGAGACTATGGCATCCCCAATCCCCAATGCGTATGTTGTAAAGGTAGTGGAGAGGAGGTTGGGAAGATGAAGGTGAGAAAGTACCTGGCTATTCAGATCTGGTCACCAAACACTTCAAGCAGCGTTTTATTTCTGAATGGTGGTCACACAAGGGTGGTATTGAGAGTGATATACCATCTAATTTAAGTTAAATGCAAAGAGGGAGATTAAAGGTAAACGACTGTCTGCTGTTGCGATTTGCAACATGGAATGATAGGCGTAAGATATAGATTGCTGTAAGTATTAAAAAACGACTGTAGGTAGTCAGGTTGAATCGCGCAATATATTATTTAAACAATTTTTTCATATAATGATAGTTTATATTGTTCCAAAAATAAACTAAAATAATAAAGTTAAACTAGATACTCAAAATTACTAACTGTGCGGGGGTACCCACACCCGCTTCCCAAATTGAGATGGCCTGTAGTTTTATATTTTTGTATTTGGTCTGGAGTTTTCTTTAAATTAAATTTTTCATGATGTTTATAAGTTGATTATCGCCCAGTTGTCTCAACCATGTTTTAAATTCATTAGTTTCAGTTAATATATTTTTTTTGATTTGTTAGGTTATTATATATTTTTGCTTTATACATTTAGGGCTATTTAATACTTCTCCTAATTTAGTATAACAAACGATAAGTTTTTTCCAAATGTTTCTTGCATTTACATCTTTTAAGGTGTTCTAGGCCATCATTACAAATTATGAAGAAAGGAAAGGTGAATTTATATATTAATTTAATTTAAATTGGCAAATTTTAAAAATTATATGAAAGATTGGAGTCGAGTTCATACTTGGAAGAGATAAGATGATGAGTGGAGGGGAGGCAATTTGAGATAAGGCTTTTTTTTACATTAGCTCCACACAGGAGGCCCTGAGAAAAATAATTTCCCTCGGGGCTTATGTCATCTTTGAAGATGCTGTGTGGAGGCTTGATAGAAGAGAAGATATTTGTTGAGAGAGGGACAGCCAAAAAATATATCTAAAGTTTCCACTTCTAGACAGATTCAAGGAAGTGAATTCTATAAATGTGAGAAGGAACGGAACAATGTCCAATTCTCATACGAATAAGTAAGAAAATGTTTCTCTTCAAAAAATGGGGGAATTGTTGAAACCATGGTTTTGATGTTAATAATGCTCGAATAACCTAATAGTAAAGTTGAATAAACATATTTACCTGTATGACATTTTGCGCCATGAAGGAATCCAAGCCGGAAGTAGGCTCGTCACAGAACATCAGTGGAGGGTCGGTGAGCACTTCGGAAGCGAATGAGAGTCGTTTCATTTCCCCGCCGGATATGCCCTTCAACCGACCCGGGATCCCGATCACTGTGTGCTGGCACTTCCGCAACGCTAACTGGAGGGAGACTTTTTTTATTAACATTTTGAAACAGTGTTGTGAACTCTGAATTAAAACTGTATTATTTTAATAGTGCTTTAATTAATAATTTCAAGAACCTTAAAATAGTGCTGTAAAAATGAATTGAAGATTTACGAGTTTTGAAATAGTGCCGTGAACGTTAACCTTGGAAACAATGACAAAGCTTTGAATTTTGGAGTAAAGTTATTATTCTTAAAATAATACTTTAAGAATCTTGAAATAGTGCTGCGAACCTTGACGCTTTTTAGAAGTCTTGAAATATTAAACCTTGACTTAAAACTAGACTTAAGGAACTTTTAGATAACGGTGAATCTTAAATTGATTGTGTGATCCTTGAATTAACACTTTATGAACCTTGAAATAGTACTGTGAACCTTTATTTAAAAATTTAAGAATTTTACAGTTGTGCTGTAATGTGCCTTATGAGTCATGAAATACTACTGTAAACCCTTAAATAACACTTTGATTTTGAAATAATATAAATGTTAACAATCTTACGGTAGTGCTGTAAACAGTGAATTATTAATTTAAGCTAGAAATACTACCGTGAATCTTGACTTGACCAACGCAAGGAACTTTGAAATAGCGGTGAATCGTGATCGTGATGTCGTGATCCTTGAATTAACACCTTTAAATAGTAGGTACTTTTAGATTTGAACCCTCGGTAAACATATTTTAAAATTTAAATCATTCTATGAACTTTGGCTTACCAACTAAAGCGTGTGTAATGAATATTCATAAAATAATTTAAGTAGATAATTACCTCTGTTATGACTTCATCCACTCTTTTTATCCTTTGCGCATAAGGGATGTGTCTATCCATTCGCACGAGGGCCTAAATATGGAGAAAAAATCAAATGATTAATGTATTTTCTTTCTTATTTAAATGAACTGTTACGTAAATTTCACTGAAAACAAAACATCAATAAAAACATATCTCACTTTCCCCCTAAGAAGTTAAAAAAAATATTACGCATTATTCTCAAATATATCAAAGTGGATTAGAGGATTCAATAAAATATACTTCCCACGTATTTGGATCTCATCTTCTCTTATTACCTACATATTAAACAGATTATTATTATTGTTTTTACTTATTAGATAGTAGATACTTATTGTATAATATTATTATTGACGTTATTTGAGACTGGGTTATTGGGATAACATAACAGAGCGCCATGATAACATATTGTAATACCTAATTAGTTTATCAATGTGCTCTCATCTGTATCGATCATGGTAATGTGAAATGCTAAAGGACAGAATGTTAATTTTTCAGGGGATCGAAAAGAAAGTTTTATTTTTTTCCTAAATATCACGTTTCTGTAGACGTATAATAATTATTTTTTGATTATAAAATAACATTGAATAGATTTTTCAAAATACTAAATATTTTTTAAAATGAACGTCGTAAAAGACACACTCATTTTCCTAGAAATATTTCGACAAGGCAGATTGAAAGAGAAAAAAAAACGGAGAAAAATGAAAAATGAATTATTTCATGGCATTTACAATATTATTTAAAAACCCGAGTTTTTTGTATGAAATATTTATTTTATTTTTATTTATTTATTTACTTAAACGCCCATAGGGCTTTTACATATAATAAACAGTTTTTTTTTAATTACAGTGTAATGAGTTGACAAAATACAGGTAACATAAAATAGAAGAAACAAAATATAAGTTGCATAATATAGGGGTTGACAGAAAGTAGGTAACGTTTAAAATTGTTCACATTAGTTTATGAGATTGGTAGAAATACATAGTTGGCACATATTTATGGCGTTTGAAGTTTGTTAAGATCAAATTATTGTCAAATACATCCATATTGTTAAAGTATTTGTGACGTTGTATTGGAGAATGCAAATTATGGTTGGAATGAGATGTACGTAGGTATATAAAATATTAATGTTTGTCTAGTTGTTCGTTAAGGTACATGTAGATTTAATAATTGCAGGAGTTCACAACAATAGAATTTAGAGTTTAATAATTTTAATAAAAAGGTCAGGTTGTTTATTTTTGTCTATTTTCTAAAGTTGGAGTCTTGAAAAAATACATGCATTAACGATGTGTAATTTATGTGCTCGAAAGGGATGTTATGTTTAAAATTTAAGAAACGTACAAAATTTCTTTGAATTCTTTCAACATTATGAATATGAATTTGTAGAAGGGCGACCAGACCAGTAGCGTAGCTAGCACGGGTGGTACCTGGGGCGGATAGCACAAGTCTACTGGGAACTCTGGGCTGGACTCTGTCTGGGCTACAATTAATAACATTATTGACAACGGTAATAAAAATAAATAAAAATAACTTATGACAACGAAACAATGGACTCAATAAAAGAACCAACTAAAATTGCAAACATTTTCAATAACTACTTCGCTAAAGTCGGAGAGAATCTAGCCAAAAAAATCGACTCTTTCCAATCTAAAAATACTTCCAATACATCCACACAAACTTGCCAAAATATTTTCGAAAAGTTTGAAAAATGCACCCAAATAGAAATAGAAAAAAATATAATGAACCTACGAGTGTCCGCGAGCCTGGTTTTGATAATATCACAGTAAATGTATTAAAACAAATGAGACAATTAATATCAAAACCAATTGCACATATCATTAATAACAGCATACAACAAGGAATTTACCCAAAAATATATAAAAATACAATAATAACCCCAATTTTCAAATCAGGAAATACATCTGACATCTCAAACTACCGTCCCATATCTATTATATCTAACGTAGCAAAAATATTTGAAAAAGTCGTAAAGTCACAATTAACTAAACATATCACTTCAAATGAAATTATTAATGATAACCAATTCGGCTTCAGAGAAAATTTAGGTACGCAAGATGCAATTGCAAAAATAACCTCTATAATCTATAAAGCTCTTGACTCGGGAAATAAATGTTTAAGTATATTCATCGATCTAAGGAAAGCATTTGACAGTATAAGTCACAGGAAGCTAATCAAAAAACTAGAAAAAATTGGAATCCAAGGAACAGTTAAAGAATGGTTTAAAAGTTATCTTCATAAAAGACACCAACACGTAAAAATTAACAATATATTGAGTGAACCCACCTATTCCGAATTTGTAATTCCTCAAGGGACAGTTCTAGGTCCAATATTGTTTATCATTTACGTGAATGAAATGCTTACAGTACCAAAAATGGGAAAAATCATATCTTTCGCCGACGACACAGTTTTAATCATAGAAAAAAAAACTTGGGAAGAAGCCTATCAAACTGCGAATGTAGAAATAAACAACCTAAAACAATGGTTGGATGACAACTACCTTTCCTTAAACTCTGACAAAACCTATTTCATGACTTTTACATTATCAGACAAATTCCATCCAACAATAAATTCCAATATTACTATTCATAACTTTTGTAATAATTATACGGACAACTGCAATTCACCTAAATGCTCAAAAATCTCAAAAAAAGTAATATTAAATATTTAGGCATAATTATAGATCAACATGTTAAATGGACAGAACATATTGCACGAACTGTAAACAGAATACGTAAACTTTATTACGTATTCCTCAAACTAAGAAATATTCTACAAAAATCTATGCTACTAAAGGTTTACTATGCATTAGCCCAATCAGTTCTACAATACGGAATAATAGGCTGGGGAGGAGCGTATAAAACCAACTTAACCCCACTTGAAATAGTACATAGAAGACTCATCAAAATTATTCTAAAGAAACAATTAGACTATTCAACCCAAAAATTATTCGATGAATTCAAAGTATTATCACTAAATAAAATTTATCAAAAAATGCATTGCTTCAAATCCACAAATATAAACTAACAACAAAGTCATTTAGCACCAGGCCGAGAACCTTAGGACAAATAATAATCCCTAAACTTAATACAATAACAGCCCAACATCATTACACATACTCAGCCATAAAATGCTTTAACGAACTCCCCAAAGAAATACAATCCGAAAGGAATTATGAAATTTTTAAACAAAAACTAAAAATACATTTTACTATTTATTAGATTTAGGTATGTGTTACGATGTGCCAACTTATATTTGCATTCTGAACAAAAAAAATGTCAACTTATATTTTCTCTATGTATGAAAATTCACATTATGTTTATGTACAAAATAAAATGCCAACTTATATTTTCATTGTAAAAAAAAATTTTCCATTGTGCACAAAAAAAATTTATTTCAAAATTATTATTCAACTTATTATTCATTGTATGTATATATTTAAAAAAAAAAGTAGTTCTACATACATCCAAATTGTAACAACTGTCAAGTATGTATAGTACTGTCAATCTGATAGTGCTCCCTCTCTAAACACGAGAATTTCTCAATTAGGGAGGTATTGTTACCACCAATATTATATATTATATATATTTTGTTTAATTGTACATTATATGTATTGGTTAATAAATAAAAAATAAATAAAAAAAACTCATCTTTTCAACATCTTCACGCACGACATCCCCCGAGACGAGAGATGCAACCACGGACGTACAAAATATATGGACATGCCCTTACGTGTTAAAAAACGTGTTATTTCCCCCTCCCATTGGAACCATTTTTCGGAACCGGCTGGGCGTGTCCGGACCAATGTCGTGCTCTCGTCGTACATTTTACGCGCGGACGCTGTATGTCTATGAAACACATACTTAGACAATGAAGAAGACTTGGCGAATCACAAGTCTCTTTCCTCTCTTCGCCCCGCCAAAGTTGGTTTTTACCCCTCATCTGTTAGTTCTCGTCTAGTTATTTGTATGTCTATGGATGCAACTTATCCATATACGCAGACGATGTCAAACTTTACGTTTCCTCGCTGAAAGCAGACATGGCGGCCATATACCTACAGAGGGCGCTCGACGCTCTAGTAGAGCAAGCAATGGCGACTCAAAGTAAATGAGGCGAAGACCGAAGTGATCATGTACACGATGAAACGAAAAAGAAGAACACCAGACGTCAACATCGAAATGGGAGGACACGTCCTAGAATGGAAAGATGAAGTCGTATACCTGGGCCTGACAATGGACTCACGTCTCAACTGGAAATCTCACATAGCCAAGATACACGCAAGAGCCAGAAAGGCAGTCAGAGCGATGAAGCCCATCTTCAACAGACGAAGTCCGCTACTTCCCAGAACCAAGCTCCTGATCTACTACTCGCTCATTCGACCGGTACTGACATATGCTATTCCTTTGTGGAGTGGCATTTCTCACTCTGACCATACGACACTATACGACACTACAGACGCTACTAAATCTCTGCATTAAAATCGTATACAACACTAGAATCAGAACGAATCTTAAAAGACTACATGCCAGAGAAGACATACCGACCTTATTTGAATACACGCACAGACTGACAGACCGATTTTACACATCTCTCAGACACAGTAAAAATAGACTAATCAAGGAAATCGGTCAATACAATGCACCCAGTGACTTTACTTTCAGATATACACACAGACAACCCAAACATATCCTGATGGACCTGAACCACATCTGGTATGAACCAGATTCAGACGCTGATGACTAAGTGAGCAGTAGATATTCCCTAACACCAGACCCCCCCAAAAACTTTACTTTACATATCTATGTATATATCATATGTAAACATACATATTGTATAATATGTAAGTTTATGTATGTTTATTATGAATTTCCCATATAGTATGTATATATATCTCACATAAAAACAGACACACTCACCCCTCACCACACAATGCAGGATTTCATATACTGAAATCACTGAAGGCCGCCAAGTTTCATGTTGACTTTCGGCCGACTCTTCCCGGATGAGGTTTTTCATGGTTTCCTCATTCCCGAAGGCAAATGCGGAAGAGCTCCAAATAATATAACAATTTTTCCCTACCGATGAAATACAAGGCCTTTAAGTCTAAAATAGCCAGGTAACATTTAAAAATACCCACATGAGGTAAAAATTGCAAGGCGCAAATAACTTCTATTTATAAAGAACATTAACTTTAAATGCAGTAAATTTAAATGATTCATCTCTTCAAGAAATATAAGAATCTAAGAAATGAAAAAAAAAAAACACAACGGAGGGGTGTAATGGGATAGGGTGGGACGGCATATTTCCACAACGGAGGGGCGTAAGGGTTGGAACGGGGTAGGAGGGATAGGATGGGGTGGGGCGAAATGGAATAGTTGGTGCAGGTATCAGCTCTACTGCGTTCTGTAATTCGTAATTTTTTTTAGTGTCACCCCCCCTTACTACGCGACTAGACCAGACTATGGAATTATGTTTTATTAGGCATCTAATAAGAAGTGTGTACAATAGTTTAATGGTTTGTAACGATTCAAAGTTTTTAATTGTTCTTATAAATCCCAATGTTTTCATACCCTTATTTGCAGTTTTTTTTATGTGGACCTTGAAGTCTAGCTTCTTATCTATTATACCAAGATGTCCCATTTCCGTTACTCTTTCTAAATTTATTTCATTTATTGAATAGTCGAAAACAGTGATTTTTTTTCTGGAAAAGGTCAAAGTAAATATAAAGTATTAAGTAAATAGCTGCATAAAACATGTTTTCTTTCTCTACTTTCCTATTGATAAAATGTAGGCAGGTATATCCACAAAAATTTTACCATTTCTGCAATGCGATTATGAATGTATCGATAAAAATGTGATTAGAACATTATTATATATATTCCAACCGTTCAATGTTTGCTCAAACGATAATCGTTGCACCTGCCATAGGTAACCCAAGTGGTTCGCTACGTTTGGTGACTTAGAAAAGGTGTCCGGGTTCATGGGGTGAGGTTTATCTGGGGTCTTGGCGGCGAATTCGTTTGCCCACTTTCTGCGTGGCGTGCCGGATCGGGAGAGGCTGGTTGAGGGAGACCTAACCTAAACCACTTCAGCAGAACTCTCCCGACCAACAGCCTTGCGCCTTAGTGGGAGGGATAGATTAATGCGTCCGTCACTCCCGGACACATCGATCTCCCAGATTCCTACCCACTACTCACACTTTTTTCTTCCCAGAACTTCCTCTCCTTCATTTCTCTAAGAAGACGACATAGGACCTGGGGATTTTTTTTAGCTAATCTTAAAAAAAGACTTAAAAAAATAATTGAATAATTGTATCGGCTGCGTAGTAATGCCATGGAGAACGTGAATAGGTATTCTTCATAAACTCATTTATTTTTCAGACAATCTGACGTTATTATTACCTTAGCGACTGTACGGTTGAAATTTAAGAATCCTATTCCTAGTACGACTCTGACGCCGCGGCATATGAAACCATCTGTGATCGTGAAGTGTGTGACAGCTACTAACATTGGCGTAAGCCCGGTGGGGCAAGGTGGGGCGTTTGCCTCACCCTGGCTGAGCGATGCATGACCTCTGGGATTGTCGACCGATTCGCATTTTTAAATTTACAGGTATTTTTCCAGTACCTACTCTAGATTTTATTTTTTACCCCACCTTAAACCAAAACCTGGCTACGCCCATGGCTAATATCGTAATAGAACCGAATTAAAGCAAGTAGCTAATAATTCCAAAAGATGGCACCACTTAGGTTAAAAGCTAGCACGAAGAACGTCCGATAATAGGCGTAAGTACTCTTGGATTTGCATTTTCGTTAATCTCTCCAGTCTGGCTATGGATGATAGTTTTGTGGCTAAGCTACTGTTGTGTCCGCAGGGCCTAGCAGCAAAAACCTGCGGAGTGGGCCAAAATAATAAAACATTTTTACGTGGGTATGTTATGTCAGGGATACAGAGATATTGGTTTTACCTAGTTGGCATCAATTAGAGCATTTATTATTATCAATTATTTTTCTGAGTCTTATGTGCAATGTGTATCATTTTGGCACCAAACCGGGGCCACCTTCAACTTTGGGGCCCTTAGGAAAAAAAAGCAAAGTCCTGGGTCCAATGCATTAATTTTGGCACATAGCCGGGGCCCCTCTGACTTTGAGGCCCTAGGGATAATTTGACGTACTATTTTCCGAGTCCTGTGTCCTCAATTTGTATCACTTTGGCACCTAGCCGGAGCCCCCTTCGTCTTTGAGACCCCAGGTAAAATTTGTATAATATTTTCCGAGACTTGTGACCTCACTGTAAATCATTTTAGCACCTCCGACTTTGGGGCCCTAGGGAAAATTTGATGTATCATCCCCAAAGATGACAGTTTCTATATATGTACACATTGAGTGATATATATTGAATTAGAATCCTGTACAATAGTCCTAACTTCTCCCTGCTAATCGGAGCGAGTGAGTTATTCCAATTGGGGAATGTTTTGAGGGTGAATGGAATGGGGAGAAGAAGAAGATGGGGAAGAGTAAAGTCCATTTCAAGTAATGTTTGTTTGGTGATATTTCACCAGGGCGATACTGAGAGTATCTACCACCTTGGCACGTGCCAAAAGTTTACTACATAATATTGTTTTATATTATTTTATATGAATATGCCATACTTCCTGGAATGTTGATGTTATTTATGGCCACACATACAGTTGTCCGATTGATCTAATTACGAGATCTCTGCTCTATTTTGTAATGGTAACGATAATTCTATTAATAATGCATCATTATAAGCTAATAAGTCATTATTAAATTACGTAAATATTTCTTATACCTACTATCCAGGGCTACACCGTAAATAAAGGCAAACTCATACGAGATATGAAAAAAAATCTGTGGATTGAGTTTTGAATTACAATAAAAAATAACCGTTTGTTGGTCACATATCGAGGGCTTAAAGTGAAACAAAGTTTAACAATTATTATAAGTAAAACTCGAAGATATTTAAATCCGCCTGTGCTTTCCGCCGTTTTTACTAGGTGAGACTGCGCTTCCGGGTGTCGCCGGTGTTGTTTACCAATTAACGAATAAACTAAATGAACGAATAATAAACGAATAAACTAAACGAACGCTAAACTAAATGAACAAATTCTTTCCGTATTCAAACTATATTGTTAACCAATAATAATGCACACCTTCAAAAAATCAAGAAAATGAACAGATTATTTTTGTATGCAAACTACGCGCATTAGGCCGTAGTTCGGCGACAGTCGCGCGGACATCGTAGCATATCTCTTTGTATTTGAATATCTTTGGTAAAACTTATTAGCCTGAAACACTCGTCTACATTGAAAAAATCTCCCGACAAAAGATACATGCCGCCGACGGGACTTGAACCCGCGTCCTCCTGATTTCCGGTCAACTGCTTTTATCCACTGAGCTATGTCGGCTTATCTCCTAACCGCCAAATAATTCAATATATACTAGTGTTTCATTCAAGAATTACTGCTTATTACACTTTTCCACCTGCAAACAACCAACTTTATTTTATATGAGAATGGCATTATATAGTCTGTCAAATAAGAGTAGAAAATATAAAATAATGGAACTACAAAATTTGTAGGATTGCAATACTAATTTAACTGTCAAATATTATTTTGAAGTGCAATGACACTGAATGTATAGAACACAGTAAATCACATTTAAAAAAAAATACATTTTTTCTTCATGACATAAATTTGATTAAAAGTTGTTTTACAAATTTAATATAATTTAATATATTTAATTTAATTTAACATAAATTTGAATTTAACAATAGATAGAAAGGAAGAATCACTAAAGTTGAGTTTAGTTACCTACAGTACTTTTAGATCTGAATGAGTTAAATATATTTAGATCTAAAATTAGAGACATGATCTGTGTAAAGCCCAGGCAACGCTAGGTACTTAATCTAGTAATAAATAAATGTGAGCAATTTCTAAACTGTGCTTTATATTTTATTACATTATCGTTATTCTTCAATATGATGTTAACACAAAATTGCAAAGATATAATAATAATATACCCATACGCAATTCTAATTTTGAGATCAGTGGGTATCTATTAGAGATGAAACGGATAGTTTTTTGGCCGGATACGGATACAGAATATCCGGCGAGCTGCGAGGCCGTATGGCCAGATATCCGGCGGCTGGATATTCGGCTTATTGTCTCTATATATTCGAAATCGCTTGTTGCCTGCGAACGCTGAAAATTTAGTCTTTATTCACCATAATTTACCACTTGTTAATTTTGAGTAATAATTTAAAATATTCTCTTTGATAAGAAGAAGAAGAACAAGAGGTATATTATGGTGCTTCAATGCCAGTATTTAATCATTTCAATAATCTCTGTGTTTTTTACGATGTTTTGTTCACTATAATGATGATTGTGATTAGTTAATCATGTTAATTTAAGTTTTCGCTACTCTGCAAGGTTTTTGTCAGTTTTTAGTTTAGATATTTACTATTTATCATTAGAGTGAATATCTCAGAAGAAAATTTTTGTTTTTGGAAGGCCTTATGGCTTTTTTGTAACTTTTTCGACTTTAAATAAAAGCCGTCATAATTAGTAGCCATTTTATTGATATTTACCTCACAAATATCAATGTATTGTTTTCTTTTTATAGGAAATTGTCGTAGTTTTTTAATATCCGGTATCCGGCCGGATAGTAAATTTAGGCCGGATAGGCCTTATGTACCGGATAGTTACCGGATATCCGTTTCATCTCTAGTATCTATACTGCAATAAAAAAAACTTTTTCCACTTTTATGACTTTTAATTTTTTATATAAATGTAGGTTACACAGCTTTACTTTAACACCATGAGTTATGCGTTTAGTATTGCCATTTGGTCAACAGTGGCGCCCTCCTATGTTTTCTACTCTTATTTGACAAACTGTAAGTGCTAAATCTCCTGCTGGGTGGGAGATTTAGCACTTTAGCAATTATTTATTTATCTTTATTGTTACACTTTGTGCTATGCATAAAAATCTTGCCTTAAACATAAGGTTATCAATAAAAAATAATAAAAAAAATTAAACAAAGTTATCTATGAAAAAAACATACACATATTAAGAATAGGCATGTTTTTGAAGATAACGTTATAAAATTTGACTATTATAAGACCTATTTGCATATTTTTGTGGATAACGTTGTTTGACTTTAAGCCCACTATTATTTATGGCTCTATTCCTTCCTCCGTGGTCCTGCACGACATGTTGTGAAAATTCAACACCCATGGTATCGCAGAAGCCCTTCCTTTCGAGAGGCCTATTTGGCGTTTGGACTAAATTTGTTAACTTTTTCTCATATGCACATCGTCGACTACTTCGACAAACTTTATCCAGCGATTCCCGAGATTATTTTATCAGTTAAAATAAACATAAATATATTTCTCAATCACACGTCGCGACTGATGGCGTTTTTTTCTTTTTAAAGTATCAGTATTTTATTCAGTTATATTTTTTTACATCTTATATCTAGTATATTCTCTTCTAAAATTACTATAATATTATTCAGCTACCTACTTACTATAAAATTTGGACTTAACATTTAGACATATTCCACTTAGGAAAAACTGCAAAACTTATAGCCTCCTCAACATTTTACAGGGAGTTCATTGAACATTTTAAAACCTTTTTGTTAAATATTGTTTTGTGTCTTGATAAACCTGTTTTAAGAATTTTCGTTATTTGTTTTTGGGGTGTTATGCCGTGTTGCGCTACCCGCTACCTCCTTCTTTAGCCGACGTTTCGGACAGCGTTGCAGTGACCATCATCAGGGCAGATCCGGCAGATCCGAAACGTCGGCTAAAGAAGGAGGTAGCGCAACACGGCATAACACCCCAAAAACAAATAACGAAAATGCTTTTGGCCGTGAAAATCTAAAAACGAATCTTGTTTTAAGAAGCCTAAAATCGTTGTAGATTCTCATTGTAATTACTACATCGCGTTGTATTCGAAGTGCCTAGAGTGGCGGTTTGTGAGGGTTTTTTTTTTTTTTTTTTTTTTTGAAAAAAATCTCCTGACAGCTAAATGACATCTACATTTTTTAATCCAAATAAACTCGCGTGTGTGTCTGTCGGGTTTACGTGCTAAAACATAGGTACTGTATAAATGTTGATACAACTACATAAGCATTCCGCCACCGAAACTGCTTTCCAAGTACCTGTCCGTATCTGACAGTGTGTGGCTAATTTATCTAAGTGTGCGACATTTATAACAATAAATCACGGTTCAATGAGTCTATTAAAGCGGTCGGTGTAATGATCAACTCGTATAGTGATCTCTCAGTGCATTTATTATCGACTCTGTGCAATGATCAAACATATTGATCTCTCAGTGCATTTAATATCGACTCTGTTAAAGAATCCTCTGTGCAATGATCATACATATTGATCTCTCAGTGCATTAATTACAGACTCTTGTTAAAGAATCATCTGTGCAATGATCAAACATATTGATCTCTCAGTGCATTTAATACCGACTCTTGTTAAAGAATCCTCTGTGCAATGATCAAACATATTGAGCTCTCAGTGCATTTAATATCGACTCTGTTAAAAAATCCTCTGTGCAATGATCAAACATATTGATCTCTCAGTGCATTTAATACCGACTCTTGTTAAAGAATCCTCTGCGCAACGATCAAACATATTGATCTCTCAGTGCATTTAATATGGGCTCTTTTAAAGAAGCCTCTGTGTAATGATCAAACATATTGGTCTCTCAGTGTGTAATTGGAGTCTATTAATGAAGCCTGCACAATGAACAACATTTAATCTCTTAGTGCAATTTAATATCGACTCTATTAAGAAATCTGTGTACTGACCACCGAGCACTCCCAGTGGGTATAATTTCGAATCTCTTATGTGTGATTTTGCAATTAATTCGACCAGCATCCCTCAAGACATAGGAGGGGGAGAGGGAGGGCAAGGGGAAGAGGAAGGGAGGCGAATACGGGAGGGGAGAGGTGAACTCGGGAGGGGGGTTCGCGAGAAGGGGAAGAGGGAAGGGGGGATCTGTTTTAAAACGGAATGTTTTGGGATTTAATGTATGGAATGCAGGAGGGGGGAGGGGAACGCGTGAGGTGGGAGGGGAACGCGGGTGGGGGAAGGGGGGAACTCGCGAGGGGGGTTCGCGGAACGGGGGAAGGGGAGAGGGAGTAGAGTAAGGAGAGGTAAGGTGGAGGAGGATGAGTGGGAACGCAAGAGGGGAAGGGGAGGCGGGGAGGAAGGGGAGGAGGAAGGTGAACGGGACGAATGGGAAAGGACGCGCATGTAGAAAAAAAATCTTTATTAAATGGCATAGCAACGCATGCCGGGTACCATCTAGTATAATAAAATAACTTAACATGAAATCATTAATTGTATTTTTCAAAACTAGAATTATAATACTTATAATTTTTTTTTTTTTTAAAGAGAGTCGCTCATTACACGCGGCTCGACCCTACTGTGTTTATAATATTCATGACCATTTACTAATACAGCGACAGAGATGATTTATTGCATGTTAATGTCAAAAGATCACATTCGGAATGTTGATTGCGTTTGAAGCGTACTATTTTAAGATTTTTTGCAATTTCTTTAACCTACATTTTTATGTAAGGAAAAATTGATAAGACCGATTCTTTTCCCGTTCAACTTTAATGAAATTATATATTCATTTCAAGCAAATTTCACCTGCCTATGAAGAATGGACATGTTGCCCTATTGCACGTAGGCGGACAAAGACCCTTTCACGACTTGTGATATGCAGGAAGGACGTCGAACATGCACGTCCATACCGCAAAATAGATAGGTACACTAGGTACTTATCGAACAGTATTATTACATTAGCGTCTGCGTGGTTGAATTTCAGAACCCAGCCATGAGTGCAAGTCGGAGGCTACCCTTAACGGCCGTGCCTCAAATAACATCTGTGTATGTGGAATTTCACACACAGCTACTGTTATATTCGGTTTTAAATTCAAGAATTCGACACAAGTTGTCACTGCTTCCGTCAGCAGCTTGCGCGTGGATGTTTCCCCCTAGGTATAAGTGCTACGGATTTATATACTTTAAGTATCCGGAGTCCGGTTTTGTTACTCAAGGAAGCAACAGTTCAAAAATCGAGCTCCGAATAGTGCATCGCGTTCCGAACACTTTATTTTCTAATCATTGTTCGCGTCATCTGGTTCTTTTGTTTCCTTCCATTCTCATAGTTATTTCGTTCTATAAGTTTCCAAACAAAAACAAATATTCATGGTTACAAAATATTGAGCTGTCAGCTTTTAAAGCAGTGTTGTGTTTTTCATTTTTAACCAAATCCAAGCCTGCAGACCCCCGCTTACACATTGACCTTCCACAGTTTACCTTCCTCACTATTGACCTACGCACAAGATCCTGGATTCGATGTCTACACTCCACCAACAACTTGCCGCTGTGGGTGCGACAGAAGCACAACTAGAAGAATTTTTGGCAAAAAAATCAAAAGTAACGAGGTCCAGACGCTCAACTGCTCTATATTTAAAGCATTTCGGAAGTGAAGAAGATGTCTCCGACTACTCCTCAAAACCTACAACAACTCCCACCCTCACTACATCTCTGACCTCCGTCTCTACTTCTACCTCGACCTCTGCTACTTTTTCAACAGCTCCCACCACTTCGACAACCGCCTCCAGCTCAACATCAACCGCTCCATCCTCCTCCGTAAACTCATTCCCCCCGCTATGGGTGACTCCAGCTCACAAAAAACGAAGGGCGTGCGCTTCTCCTCCTCCTTCCACCGAAGTAATAAAAACTTCAAACCGTTTCTCCGCCCTCGCTACAGACGATGAAATCGCACCACTGCCATTTACAAATACTGTGTCTGACTCCACTGCAAATGACATCACTGATATCACAAGAACTAGACCTGCTGAGATCCCTCCAATTTTTATAAAATCGGAAAAAAATTGGAGCCTCCTGGAAAAGCGCCTCTTGAATGCTGGGGTTACTATAATTAACGCAAAGGCCATCCCAACAGGTGTGGTCCTCAATACCGGTGACTCCACCAGCTTCCAGCTGGCAACAAAAATTCTGCAAGAGGACACAACTCCCTTCCACACATTCCAACTCGCGGAAGACAAATCTACAAAGGCGGTTCTGCGAGGAATACCGACGACAATTAGCGAAGAAGAGGTCCGCCTCGAACTATTAGATCTCAACTTCCCTGTGTGATGATCTCGCCTTTGGGCCTACGAAATAATTCCTTTAAAATTGAGAGATCGATTTAGAAATATATTTAATTTTGTAACATGGAATGGTTTCAGCATACGATTCTCTGTTTCCAATTCATGGGGGTGATTTATGGGTCCTTACCACTAAATAACCACATGTGTTTGCGTAGCCCAAGTGCATGCGAACCCCGGCAAAGGCCATTCTTCACAAAACTAAGAATAAACCCAGAAGAACATTTAGAGGGATTTTTTCAGGTTCATTATCAAGTCAGGGGCGGCCGATGAATGTTTGCCCGAGTGGTGACTGACTTTAACGCGAGCAAATTGATTTGCGAAGCAATTGTCTTGTGAATTTTCTATGGCAGTAGGGAATTGAAAACTAGGCAATAAAGATTAATCTTGGTACATTTAAATATACTAGAGCGACGCGCCGATTAGGGGTTAAAATATTTAACATATTTGTCAAAATAAGATTGCAGAATTCGTTAAATAGTGACGCACGCAGAAAGAACGAAAACGTGTACAGACAATGCTTATATAATGTTATTATATAACCAATAAAGTCGACGCAAGTAATTAGGACGAGTAGTGAATTGAAGTGCGCCACTGAGCTCTTCTTTTAAGCGCTATTGGGATAATTTATGACTCCGGCGCAGACAAAATTAGTTTACACCACAAAAAAAAAGCGAACATGGTTTCTACACAAAATTCTCTGAAATAATAGTTATTATGTGACATTTTGACTATTAAACGTTGATATATGCATATTGGGAGATGTGCTTATCACTTGAGGTTTTAAAGAGGGACTAATATATTATTGAAACCACACAAGGAGATGTTTGGGGAGTCAGAGGGTAGGGGGGTTGGAACAGGGACAGTCAGGGAGAGAACCTGGAGACGCACGGTCGGGGTACGGTAGAATAATAATTTGGTGCTTCTAAATTTGGGATATTTTGAGAGATAACAAAAAAAATTTATTCACGCGAATAAGATAGTCGGGGAAAGAACCTGGAGGCGAGCGGTCGGGATTAAAATCATCGGAGTTTTGATAAACTGTAGAATTATAATTTGGTGCGCGTAAACGGGAATAATTCATTTAATTAAAGGAAAATAGTCCACGCGATTGAGGACAGTGAAGGTTGAGAATTAAGATCGTCAAGTTCTGAGAGTCGCGAGGAGACCAGCTCGGTGCTTCTAAATCGGGGATATTTCATTTTAATTAAACAAAGAATAGTTCGTCTTTATTAAACAAAAAGAGTCCACGCGAATAAGGAAGTCAGAGATTGCGGCTTGCGAGTTCATATCTGTGAAGTTAAATAATATAATTTGTAAATTGAGGCGGTCAATGTTAATTTAATATCAATACAAAATGCACTTTCGGGGCATTTATCAGGGATAGGATAAAATTTAATACAAACCGACGCGAAAGTTAGACCGAAATAATAAGTGCTTTAATTAGTGATTAATCAATTAGTGCACGAGGGATGCTGGTTTTGGATTGTGATTCGTGCATGTCATGTTCTGGTGTGCATGAGAGTGGTGAGTTTGACAAATTGAATTAATTATTAACAACATTAATGTTTGGATTTCGTACAAACTAGGGTTAAAACAATAGAATCATCATTACTCCCGAGTACTTAAATTGTTTATAATTGTTCGTCTAGCTTGTATTTTTCTAGATTTTAAACATGTATTATAGTTTATATAGCGCCTTGAGGTGTTTTCCATAAAAACTGTGCCATGTGGATCGTTCAAATATTAGTATTATTATTATGGTCACCTTAATGGGGCCTTTAATAAGGAACCATGTCATCTAAGTCGGATGATTTAATCGGAAAATTATAACGGTAACATTTAAAAAGCTATCGGGTAATTATCGGTAATCGTAAAAAAAAAGGGCGTTCCCTCCGTAAGTCGATCCGGGGCTGCCTGAGGTTGGCCGGCGACAATTTCTTGAGACAAGACCGTTGTAAAATAATAATTTGGGGTTCAATGAACTAAAATAGCATTTGAAGCACAAAGTGCGCTTTCGGGCAATAAATCTTAGACGAGAGACTTCATTTAAAAGACGGGATTTTGAAACCACAAAACAATAATAAAATCCTTTAAAAGTGCTTTGTTGGTGGTCGAGAAAACTAGGTTATTGGGTATTCTCCAATACATAACGGGTAACAAAATACAGAGGTATAGAATATAGGTATAAATTAATGTGTAAAGCGCCTTTGAGGTGATAATTATTATTTACGAGTTTCGTAATAATATTTTTAAACGTAGCTAGGGGACTATATTTAGGAAAGGGTTTAGGCAAAGGCATTATTAGGTAATATAACAGTTTATGGAAGGTGCGTAGCATGGGCATCTTTGCTTACTAACAAAATCTGACATAATTAAATTCCCACTCCTAAAAATTTCCCATATCTTATTCCAAATTTTAGGTATCACGACAAATCTATTACATAGGACTATACGTAGACTTGGTTCGATAGCTTATCGTATACTCACCTGTTGGTTTAGGATTTAGGTATATCCCATTCGATATTCGATTTAGCAAAAACTTTCACATTGTCGGTTGAATGAAGCCGTCAGTAGGTATTCATATTTTAAGCGTAATGCGTTATATCCACCTACATAAGTAGCAAAAGTTCTCTTAACTCCCTCACACTAGGAATAGGGATCATCCAGCATCAGGGTGGGAATGTACTCTGGACGAAAGCGCAGCCGGGGAAATAGAAGGGAGGGAAGCCAGATTCACGACCTGGTGCCTTTCATTCTTGGACCCAGCACCCTGGACGCCGAGCTTGACCTTCCTTCTTTGAGCTGATATTTGAGTTTGAGCTTGGGGTACGCCTATCGTAGAGCATATGCCCGTGACACATATAGGGGAAGGTCCCAAGTTACGCTTGTGTATGTTATGCGAGAGGACGTATTTTTCATTCAAATCAAATACCGATGACCATCGCGATTGCAGGCTGGCGCATGTTTTTGTAACGTGCCTAGAAAAAAACGTAATCAATATTTCTACTGGTTCGACGTTTCTTTGTTGGAATCCAGATAAGTTTTCTTAACTCCCTCACACTAGGAATAGGGATCATCCAGCATCAGGGTGGGAATGTACTCTGGACGAAAGCGCAGCGGGGGAAATAGAAGGGAGGGAAGCCAGATTCACGACCTGGTGCCTTTCATTCTCGGACCCGGCACCCTGGAAACCGAGCTTGACATTCCTTCTTTGAGCTAATTTTTGAGTTTGAGCTTGGGGTACGCCTATCGTAGAGCATATGCCCGTGACACATATAGGGGAAGGTCCCAAGTTACGCTTGTGTATGTTATGCGAGAGGACGTATTTTTCATTCAAATCAAATACCGATGACCATCGCGATTGCAGGCTGGCGCATGTTTCTGTAGCGTGCCTATGAAAAACGTAATCATTATTTCTACTGGTTCGAGGCGGCGTGCTGGACGGAGAACGGGACTATTGAGGACATGAGTGACTGCCAAGGCGAGGATCGGTGACATCAAAATCTTCCTTAATTAAATTCATACATCGCCAGATCAGAGGAGAGAGCGGCCCCACCGATCTCCTGACATTGCCGATTGTCTAATCAACTTCGGTTTAATGTTTATGCCGGTGCTTTAGGAGTAAATGGAACTCAAGTCATCGGCATGCTGAAGAACTTCAAAATCATCATAATCATCATCAATCCAGAGTAGGATGTCACGATCTAAAACCTCGTGCCACCCACGCATTTCCTGAACAGTTCCTGACATCGGCTATCACGCCATTAATCGGAGCAGACCCTCATATCAAACGGTATGAGATGACCTTTCATCATCATCATCAACATAGTTATAATTTGGCTGCGTATTGGTCGATATTATTCCCATTACCACCCTATGATCCCGAAACACACATCAAACCCTCTCCTGACAGGAGGCAAAACGTGTCGATTTTCATTCGTCGCTTGCGACCTTAACATTCTCTGGAGGAGTTGGAATTGGAAGCTGATTTGGCGGTCTATGACCATCACCTTATCAGTTGGGCTATGGAGGAGTCCAATTATTTAAACAGCACATGTTCTGTCTCATGTTAATCCAAAATACCTACCCGTAGAATCAAATTAACAAAATAAAACAAGCTAGCTAACTAACAAACTGCATCTAGAACTGTGAGTGTAGAATTATTGCACTCCGTACTGCTTTGAGTGTAAATTTTTGTTAGAATATACATAAATGTCAAATTATTTTCATGATAGCATTTTATAGAGCCGCAGCGAGTACGCGACATCGCATCGAAAGGTAGGATCTTCTCAATTCGCCGTTTGAATGTAAATTTATATACTAGATGCTAGGAGGGAAAATGCAGATTACTTCAATAAAAATAGTCGTCGATGAGCGTAGGTGTATAACAGGTGCTAGGGGAGGAAGCTGGATGAATATAGATAGATAATTAGTTATTTTTCAAGTTAGTCAGACCCAGTCATTGTTATTCGAAGCCTTGCAAATTGTAACACGCCATACCTAAAAGAACAAGGGTTTACCACAAATAAATTATTAATTGAATTGGATTAACTATACCAAACCACTAAAACAAAAAAGTACACAACGTTGTGGGGTTAATTACAAATTGATTAATTAAGAGCATCTCGTCACGTTTGCATAAAAGTATTACGTGATGGGGTTGAAAAGGCGCTGCAAAAGAAATGCAGGGGAGAGACGCGAGAACGGGCGAGCTACGAGTTTTTAAAGGCCGGGCGGGGTTGCGCCTGTAGCTGTAGCACTGTAGCAGCATTTGAAATCGAGAGGTAGGTTTTACTTCGTAGGGGGGGGGGGGGGGGGTTTATCACACCTGTTAATTCTGTAACTCGAATGAGATCCGGGCCAGACAGGAAAAATATTCCACTGGTCCTCGTACAACTGGATCATGGTGAGGCGGGACAAAAAATCTTCTCCCTCACTTCCCTCTTTCACCTAATGATAAGAGTGGAGTATCTAAATAAGAAGACAGCCCCCTCTCAGTGTCACCGTTGCCAGCATTTTGGACACTCATCAATGATGTGCCACCTGCCCGCCCGCTGCGTGAAGTATGCGGGTGACCATTTTACGCAGGAATGCAAGAAGCAGAGAGAAGATGGACCCGCCACCTGCGCAAACTGTTCTGGAGCCCATCCGGCAAATTACAAGGAATGTCCGAAACGACCATCTCCACAACCCATCTTGCAAACAGTACGTAATGTCACTTTCACCTCACATACTACAAATCCCTCTTTATCATACGCGCGGGCCACTGCCCAAACCCCACTAACGTCCACACCCCCCTCCTCAACTCCCTCAACCTCAACCTCTCATACACCTTCTTCCACCCCCTTCAATATTTTTGAATTTTTCAAAAATTTCAATTTCTCCAAGGTTGGCGATCTCCTTTCCGACCTCATCCCCAAATTTCAGTCTGCCACCTCACCGGCAGACTACATATCGATCATTTTCTCCGCTGCCCCTCAGATTTTTTCACTTTTTTCAGTGTAAATGGCTAGCTCTACTACCATGCCCTCCGCGCTACGCATGGCATTTTGGAATGCTAATGGCCTCTTAAAAAATTTACATGAATTACGTATTTTTGCAAATACACACGCTCTCGACGTTTTACTTATCAATGAAACTCACCTCAATCCATCACAAACGCCAAAACTTTCGAACTATACATTATATAGAAATGACCGACAACACACTAGAGGCGGTGGCACTGCCATTTTCGTTAAATCGAAAATCGCCCACAAATACAACATTACACCTGCATTGTCGTCAATCGAGTCAACCTCAATCACAATTTATACAAAACATTCAGGCCCATTGAGAATAAACTCTATCTACCACCGTCTGCAAGATAAGCTTGATCCAAATGACCTTGATACTCTCCTCGATAGCCACACTCCTACTATCCTCGCTGGGGACTTTAACTCAAAGCACCCCAATTGGAATAGTAGGATTACTAACACAAATGGACGTATCTTACGCAGGTACGCTAGCACTCATCCTGAACTCTCCATCGCGGGCCCAATTGAACCCACACATTTCCGGCTAGACCCGATGTTCTGGACATTGCACTTCTCCACAAATTACCCTGGGTCTACGATATCGAAACCATAAATGACCTAAGTTCAGATCATAATCCTGTTTTGCTTACTCTTAATCAACTTTCCACTCCAATGGCACCCCGCAAATCTATAAAAACTGATTGGACGTATTTCACTCACAGAGTTGGGGAAAAAACAATCATCCCTCAAGATATTTCCGACGGCCCTGAATTAGACAAGGCAGTTGACAACTTTGCCGAGATAATTATATCTTCCATCACTGATGCCTCTAAAACTCTTCCTGAACATTCCCCCCTTAATCTCAAAAGAGACCTCCCAACCGACATTCAGGATTTGATCTCTACAAAAAACAATCTTCGCCGACACTGGCATAGAAACCGAAATCCCTCGGTTAAAAAAACAATCAATAGAATTCAAGCACTTATTAGAAAAAAACTATCCGAGCTTTCACATTCCACCTGGAACAAAAAAATTCAAGATATAAATCCACAGGACGGCTCCCTATGGAAGTTATGCAAATCTCTCCAAACTACCCCATCCCCAAGCCATCCCATTCATACCGAAAATGGCCTCATATTTGACGATCAAGATAAATCGGAGGCGTTTGCCGATAATCTTGAATTTCAATTTAGCCCCAGCTCCAAGCACGCCGACCCTATTCATATAGCAAATGTCAACCACCAAATAGACATAATTTTCGACTCCCTTCCCGGAACAAATGTACATTTCACCACCCCATCAGAAGTCCGAAGGGCCATTAAACACCGCAGCAACAAAAAAGCTCCCGGTCCAGATGGCATTACAAACGTTGCCCTTAAAGCCCTCCCCCCAAAAAGCATTCTCGCCATTGTGAGCCTCATAAATTCCGCTCTCAGACTGCATTATTTCCCCAAAAGTTGGAAACACGCGCACGTCATTCTCATCCCAAAACCTGGGAAGGACCCAAAATTCTGTGAGAACCATCGTCCAATCAGCCTTCTCTCAAATGTTGGTAAAATATTCGAACAAATTCTCCTCACCCGGCTCTTAAAGCACATTCACGAGGTGAAAACCCTTCCTGATGAACAACATGGCTTCAGATCTCAACACTCAACCCTTCATCAACTGCTCAGAGTTTCCGAAATAATCCCTGGCGGCTTCAACTCCCAACGGTCCACTGGGGCCATTTTCCTGGACATAGCTAAAGCCTTCGACAAAGTATGGTCAAACGGCCTGCTCCTCAAATTGTACAACACGGACATCGATCCCCAACTCGTCGGTATCTTAAAATCATTTCTTCAGCACCGGACTTTTCAAGTAAAGATCCGAGGTGCACTCTCAACGCCCAGATTCATGACAGCAGGCGTCCCGCAAGGATCCCTGCTTTCCCCTACCCTCTTCAATATCTACATACACGATATTCCACTCACGGAGAACCAACATTCGTATAAAGCCTTGTACGCTGACGACACCGCCATTATGGTTCGGTATAGTTCTCCCAGGATGATCACACTTCGCTTACAACATAACATAAACATACTCCAAGACTTTTATAACAAATGGCGTATAGATGTGAACCCTTCCAAGAGCGCTGCTATTTTCTTCTCACGAAGAAAGGTTCGCAGCACTCCTAAGTGTCAAGTTTATATGTACGGCCAAGCAATACCCTGGCAAAACAACGTTAAATATCTTGGAGTCACACTCGACAAAAAACTCACATGGCACACACACATCAAACATACAATTAAACAAACCAAAAACGCTGCTTCATCCCTTTACCCGCTTTTACATTATAACAGTCAAACGTCGCTTCAGAACAAACTTCTCATTTACAAATCAAAATTACGACCCATCATGACCTACGCCGCTCCAATTTGGGCCACAAGCAATACTAAGAGTCTAGAAACCTTCCAAAATGTCTTGCTTAGAAGATTCACCAAAAGCCCTTGGTTCGTCCGAAATAGCATTATTAATTCAGGCACGAAAATCCCTCCACTTAAAAAACACATAATAGACCTGGCCAAAACATTTTTCTCAAAACTTGCTTCAAATCCGAACATAAGCATCTCATGTCTCGGGCATTCAAGTCCCGATGACAATCCCCCCCACCGCCTGCCCATATCCATCCTTCATCCACCTTGATGTGCGGGCTATAACAAAATTTACCTTTTTATTCTTATATAAAAAATTAAATACTTGTATATATTTATTATGGTATACATATTTGTGGTATATGAATACATACATGCATGGGAGTATGTAAAAATGTCTGTATGTGTGCATATATCTATACAAAATGTATACCACTCGCAGATTTAAAACAAGCAATAAAAAAATATGAATGCCCTTCATCTTGCCCAAGGCAGCCCGAACATCGGGTTAAAAAAAAAAATCCATCAGGTGACATTACTACAGTTTGCAAGACAAAGGGGTTAATTTCTCCCTGTAACTTGCTAAGAACCAATATATAATACTTTAAGTATCCTTCCGGATTTGG
Organism: Limnephilus lunatus; assembly: GCA_917563855.2. Taxonomy (NCBI): domain Eukaryota; kingdom Metazoa; phylum Arthropoda; class Insecta; order Trichoptera; family Limnephilidae; genus Limnephilus; species Limnephilus lunatus. The sequence goes on along the minus strand of OU830598.1, from coordinate 65,636,430 downwards.
AAAGATTGACGGCAATACTTGATGAAGTTTTTATAAATTACATATAACGTCATTGCGTGTCTCGGTTACTTTGTCACAGTTACTTTGTCACTGTTACTTTGGTGTCAGTGAGGTGAATCACCAAGGTGAATCAGACTAGCTGTCGCTGGATCGCAGTGGATCCGAGGAACCGGCTATTTTAGGAACCAGTTCCTATCGGATTTATAAAATGGACACAAACACTCAAACCAGGCAAAGCCGAACTAAAAGTCGCCCAAAGGGCCTAGCAGCAAAAACCTGCGGAGCGTGTTTTTAACTGCTAGTACACATTTATTGTGTTATGCAACCTATGTAGTAGGAAGTTCTGGGAAAGAAAAGGTATGATGAGTTTGTAGGAATCTGGCGTTCAGGTGTGTGAGGGACCTGACAATCCATCCCTCCCACTGTGGTGCAACGGGTCGATAGAATCCTGCTAGTGAGGTCAAGGTCAGGTTTGTAGGAATTGGGGTTCAGTGTGTTGGGGTATGTTGTGAGTCTGAAGGTAGTGGAGAGGGAAAAGAGATGGGAAAGAGGAAGGTGGAGAAGTACCTGGTTATTCAGAACTGGTCACCAAACACGGCTAAAGGCATTTCAAGCAACGTTTCAATTCTAAATAGTGGCCTTACACCAGGGCGATATCTTCTCTTTCATCATGATTTAAAAATAATGGTTCTTGAAAATTTTGTTTATTTGGTTGTTTGTGAAAAAATATTTATAAAGGGACATGGCTGCAATATAGGGAGGTTAAACCATACGGATGATTTGTTTAGGTTTTTTATATGTGGTACATACGTTTTCGTTGTACCAGGTGAGGCAGTTTATGGACGCTTTTTCATGGGTGGGAAATCCCGCATAAAATGTTTGCGCGAGACTTAAGATGTGTTTTTTTAATAAGGGGATTTCAGAGTCTTTGTGGCGTTGGGTTACCCTTATCCATTTGGGGGCACCCAGGACTATGCGTATGGCCTTATTCTGAAATGTTTTAAGTATTTTCGAATGAGACTCTGAAGCGTGGGCCCAGATGGGACTTGCATAAGCTAGATTTATATATTAGGAGTTTATTTTTAGTTGATATTTTTTTAAAATTTCTTTTGTGTAACATGGGGTAAAGGGGATAATAATATAATGCAAGGATTTTATTTGCTGAGGCTAGGGTTACTCAGAGATATTTAATACTTTTTTCAACGGGACGTTTGTTTTTTCCGAACAAGTGGATATTAGGTGGCCTTTTATGGTATCTAAGTGAGAAAACGCAGGCGGCGCTTTTAGAGGGATTTATACTAATTCGCCATTGTTTAAAGAAAGTTTCTAGTTTAGATGCGTGGGATTAAACATGAAGGGTAGCTTTACCGAGAATGATGTGACGATAGTATCGTCTGCAAAGTTTCCTATTTTAGTGTGAAGGTCGTAGATACTGGGTACTGGGGCGGGGGATGTCGCTGAAATAAATATTGAAGAGAGCTGGTGAGAGAATAGAACCTTGAGGGACACCGGCTCTTATCAATCTCACTGGGGAGAAGATACCCTCTAGTTTGATTCTAAATTTACGGCCTTTAATAAAAGTTGTTAACGGTTGGGTCATTGAGAGGGGAATACCCAGGGCCGGATTAACCATGTCGGGGCCCGTAGGCAATGCACTTCTCGGGGCCCCTTTACCAATGGTGGACTAACGGAGGGGGGGGGGGGGGCTCCGGTCCTCGGGGGCCTTCAAACGCCTCAATGTCGGCCGAGAATTTAAATTTCGTCGAACGATGATCTTGCGATCGTACCCTTGCAACTGTACAGGGCGGTTCCGATAAGATTTTATAATTTTTTTTTTAATATATAAGCAGATATTTTTTTAAATGTTTTTATTTAAACTAAAATTAAAATTCTGAAGCATATCTTTCCCAGATAATTTATTGATTTATTTTACTCCATGATTATATAATTTAAAATGTGTTTTGTATAATACAAAATTTTGTTTGAAAATTTAACAAATCTGCCAATGCCCTACGGTAAAACCTTAATGTACTAAAAATAAACATATTTTCTCAAAATTTAAAACTCAGCTTTACTAGATAAAAGAACAGTCTTTCGAAATCAATTCATAATTTTGTGGTAAAAAAGAGTCAATACGTCTAAAATTTGATTTAAAAACCATTTTTTCACTTTTATTACACATACTATATGCCGACCGGGTTTCGCTACAACCGTAGGTTCTTCAGGGCAGTTTGTATGTTGAATTATCCTTCAGCAAAACTTTGAATGTTTTTTTCTCTAAGCTTTGTTAACACATTTTTTAACCTCTATAAATCCGATTTGCAGGTCTTAAACTGTTTGAAAATCTAGTGTCTATTTCACCACGTAGGTGAATTTTGTTTAAAATAAGGAAAAATGGCGGACCAACGAGTTTTAATTTCGATTTTTTATGGAAAATTTTCATTGTTCATAAAAAAAAGAGAAGGGGGCCCATTATAAAAAAATCCCTAAGTGATGCCATACTGACTGGATTTACTAACAGTTTAAGATTTAGTACATGCAAATCGGACGTATAGTTTTTCCAATATGTTGTCAACCGTGTTGAAAAAAGCAGTTTCGAGAAAAACGCGTTCAAAGTTTTGCTGAATGTTAATTCAATATACAAACTGTTTAAAATGGTTTTATATAAAATGATGTAGGTATCTCCGTCAATTTTACGAATTTCCTTAAAACATTTGGTGAGAGCATTATTAACAAATGCATCTTCAGAAAATTAATTTTTAAAAATGACAATTTTTTTACAGTGGCCTGGTGCCTTAAAGCCTTGTTTAGGATTTGATCAAAGGAACATGGAGGCCTTTGGAGGCCCCCAGAGTTAGAGGCCCGTGTGAACTGAAGAAAAAGCTTGTAAAATTACATCAACTTCTTAAACTAGGGGGGGGGGGGGGGGAGCGGTTCATCCAGTTTTTCCACCCCGGGCCTCTGACGGGCTTAGTCCGCCACTGCACTTACCTACCCTTTTCTAACTTTCAAACTTTTTTTTCTACCACAACGTAATTTTATTCATAATTAATCTGTTTTTTACTACATTTCGAAGGTATGCCTTCACCCTCATTCAATTAAAAAAATGAAACGAAAACAATAGTACAATGAGCGGTCTTATCACCAAAGTGATCTCTTCCAGACAACCTTGGTATGAAGAGAAACAAAGAATCTTAGCAAGCAGATAGGTAGTGCACACTAAAGCTTGTACAATATTTATATTTTAAACATTAGAAATAAAAGCAAAAAAAAACAAGACAAATGCCAATATAAACCACACGCGGCACCTATAATCATATCCCCACTGATACGAAGGCAAATAAAGTAAAATACAACGATTTTTAAATATTTGTTTTAATTATTGACTTTATATTTATTATTTGTGCGTGATGTGAACAGTTATTGGGTTATAACCTAATAATTATAATTTGTTGTTTTCTTTAATGCATGTAATGTTATTAACCTATAAATGTTCGTAATAAAAAAATAAAATATTTAAAACATCTTGAAAGCTGACTTTTTCCAAAAGTGTGCCGGAGTTGCTCACTAATTGTGAGTCGAACCGTTGACGCAAGTTATTTTTTCTTGGGGCGCGGGGCCCCTAGGCAGTTGCCTACTCTGCCTTAGGGATAATCCGGTACTGGGAATACCTAGGAAGTTCTTTTATAAATGAGACATCTGGGCCATACTTTGTCAAATGCTTTTCAGACGTCTAAGAGCCCGTTCACACTTCCGTCGTAAAAACGGAGATGGGTTCCGTCGTCATGACGGAAGCCCTAGGCCCCTGTTCACACTTCCGTTTTCAAGACGGATCCTACTCTACGAAAACAACGACCAAAACATTTTATCATTCTTCAGTAGACGGTCGTGCGCACTGCGCAATGCGCAATGCAAATATTGCAAATTTTACTATTATAAAAGTTCCTCTTAGTTTGGGCCGTAAAAGGCCGACAGCAAAAACTTTCCCTTGGGGCTGCCATAAATAGTTATAGGTGCTATTTGAAATGTACACATACCTACTTAAAAATAAAAAAATTTAAATAATAAACTTTTTCTTCAAATCGGGAATGTATTGATGTAATACCAGCCATAAAATTACTTCAGGGGTTGGACCTTATTTGTTCAAACCGTGGGAGAATATTTTGTTTGCATACTTGAAAAGGAGAAAGTACGCGAAAATCATCCAGCAAATATTATAACTAAAATGACTAAAAAACATGAATGATATGACTAAATATTTTCTTGAGATTAAATAGAAAAAATCGCATTCTGGAACGAACATGTATATTATATAATAATATTATAAACGCCAAACGCGCGCCCCATAAAAACACAATTTGCCTGCTCGCTTGCGTCTGGGAGCGGGCGGTGGTGAAGTGTGAAGCGGGGTGTGGCGGGTTCAAAACGGATCCGTCGTCCCGCCGTATAGTGTGAACAGCTCCATTGAAATGTATGAGCCAGCGCGTTCCTTTCCGGCTTCACGACGGACACTCTGCGTAGGCGAACTCTCCCGCAAAAAATGACGGATCCGTCTTCACGCCGGATCCGGCAAGTGTGAACAGCTCCATAGAGCCACTACAGCGGCTAGGGCCTCCGTCGTAATGACGGAACCCACCTCCGTTATTACGACGGAAGTGTGAACGGGCTCTAAGGAGAGGACTACCGTGTGTTGGGGATAATTAAAACCGTTTGTTATTTCTTCGACTATCCGCAAGAGTTGGTGGAGAGTGGAGTGGCCCGATCGAAAGCCGTGTTGGATGTCGGGGATGAGCTTAAGTTCGTCAATTGTTTTTTTAAGCCCGACGAGAATAAGTTTTTGTAGAACTTTTTCCGCGCAGGGAAGAAGTCTGATAGGTCTGTGGTTTTGGGCCAGAAGGGGATCTTTACCAGGTTTGGGGATGAGAATAACGTCTGCTGTTTTAAAGTCTTGTGGAAATGTTCAAAGTCTTTAGTACGCATTGCTGACGGCTGTAAGAGAGCAGACGGCTTTGGAAGGGAGACATTTAAAATTTTTATTTGAGATTGAGTCGGGACCAGGGGATTTTTTCGTTTTGATTGTTTTAATAATTTTTGTGATTTTCTGTGGGGTTGTGAATGGGATTGGATTGTCTGTGGGAATTTCGGCCATGATGGTTGACTTTTGAGTCAACGGTGGAAACGAATTGGGGGTAGTCGTAGGTCGTGGTCGGGGAAAATTGTTCTTTGAGACTCTCTGCAAAAGTATCGGCTTTGTCTCTAAAGGAATAAACTGCGCCTTTATGGCCCCTAAAGGAACTTATTCTTGTGGGGGTTTTCTAAGAGTTTTTGAGAGTTTCCAGAACGCTGTTTTGTCGTTATCTAGAGTGGAGATAAAATCGTGCCACTGCTCGTCTCTGTATTTTAGAAGTTCTACTGTAACCTGGTGTAAGAGGCGATTCATACGAATGCGATCGATCGGGTTTGAAAATCTTTGCGGGCGAAGTTTTTCTTTCTAATAACTTCTTTCAATTCTGTGGGTACGTTGGGTATATTTATCATTCGCAACTTCGACGGTGGCAAGGTTTACGGCTGATATTACGTCGTTGGTGAAATTTTTCGTTGCTAAATTTAGACTATCTTCGCTGGTAATGGAGATGTGTATTTTTACGGATTCTAGGAGTTTAGGGAGCTTTTGCAATTGATTTTTTTTACGTGTGGTTCGATGAGGTAGTACTGTTAATATATATAAGAATATATGTTTTTTAACTGGTTGGAGGGTGTAGAGAAGGGGGCAGTTTTTCAAAATTATTATATCTAGGACGTCGGGATTGTGATTCGCGTTTTTGGGGAATAGAGTGGGAATGTCGGGGGCATTTAGGATGAGGGATTTATCTGCGACGTAATTAAAAAGAAACGTATTCTTGTTGTTAGTGGTCCGGGAATTCCAAGAACAGTATTTAGAGTTAAGGTCGCCTGCTATTATTGTTGGTAAGGGGCCATCTAGAAGTTCATTGAAGTCAGGGGGCGTTAATTTTCGTGTGGGGGAACTGTAAGCTGATACGAGTTTAAGGGGACCCTTATTTAAGGTATTTATGACTATTGCAACTCAATGTAACCTATTTAACCAGTTAAAAAAAAAATACGTAGTCTATCTTCCTACCTAAAGGATACCAACCTGTCAATAGTTCTTCCTTTGGAGAGGAGTATATTGCTGAACAGAATCTCATCCGAGATCGATATATTTAGTGCCAGCGAAGAGAGATTCAATAGGGAAATTCTTTTAATTCTTGAAAGAATCTGTCCTTATAATTTTTTTTTTTTTTTTTTAATTTAAGTATTTGTTAATGTCCTATTTTAAGAAATATTTTATTGTCTAATTTCTTATCATATGTAAAATAAAATTTGTAATTGTGTGAGGAATTCAATAAACAAAATATTATTACAATGCAGCAAAATAAATTTATTATAATGCAAACTAATGCACTTTATGTTCGATGTCCGTTGCGGTTACGTTGAGAATCACATATCAGCCTCGCACAATTATACACCCAATATGACAAAGTAGACGACATTCTCAACAAGCTTATGCGCATTGAGAATGTCGTCTTGTTGAACGTCGTAGGTCGTAGGTACTGGTATGTATGATGGTCCGTGACAATGGAAAAAGAACGTGAATTTTCCGTAAACATACAAATTACATATCGTAGCCTATACCTATATCTAGCATAATTGATCGATAAAACCCTATATCAACACAATATTGAAAAAATCTGTCATCTGTGGTTTGTTATCAATATTTGCGAGCACGGTCAACGATTGACTAGAAGTTGATAAATTTTAGCGCGGCCCCCATAGTATCAGATAAGTTTTGGTTGATCAATATAAGTACACATATTTTTTAATAATGTCGTTCGTTATGCAAAATTACTGGCTTATTTAATGAACGGATTGAATTAACGATGCTCTTAGAAATGAAAGAAATTATATAAGCAATCCATAGACTTAAATAATGCATCTAAGACAAAATAAATTTATTCCGTTCGATCTTTGAGAAACGAAAGTGGTTAAAATATTACTAATAAAATGAACTAAATAATTCCCATTTAGTTCCCGTTTAGCATCAAAAAGTAAATACGGACTGCAAATGCATATTTAGGTTAGGACTTGTTTGACGTTTGACATATCGTGTGCCAATTCACAGAAAATGAAGACACTGAAAACGACATAGAAGACAAATAAACTGTAATTAAACAATTTTAATCCACCTCGGCACAGGAATCCCTAGTGAGGAGGACTAAGAAATACAATATCTTTACCTTACATAACCATTATATTTTGGAATTTGGGGCGGTTGGAAAAAAATCACGAGGGGGGGGGGGGGGGGGGGGTAAAATGTGATATCACGTGTATTTATTTTTCAATGAACGCACGATTTCTAAAGGTGAACGTCCTATACTTTGTACTAAAAAAATACACGTGATTTGGGGGGGGGGGAGGGGGTCAAAAATTTGCTAAAAAACATCACGTGATTAATGGACGACCCCTAGTGAGATTCTTCTTGACCGTCAGCATGTCTATGAACACTATTTCAACTACGACTTATGTCTGATGTGTGTAGGAGTTACGGTACGGCTAACAAACAAGAATTTCGCATCACTAAATAGGTACACATATAATCATGATGTAACATACCTGGAAGGTGAGATGCTCTTTGACCGTCAGGGTGCCTATGAACATGTCGTCCTGCTGCACGTAGGCGGATAGCGCGGCCATGTCGGTGGCGGCGACGGGGCGGCCATTGAGGGCGCGCGCACCGGCCACGACAAGCCCGCGTGCGGACTGAAACAGCAGCGTGTTGAGCAACGTGGTCTTACCCGCCCCAGAGGAGCCCATAATGGCCAACAGCTCGCCGGGGCAGGCCTCTCCGTGAACTAGGGAAAGTTAAATTTCTTTAGAATAGCAGAAAAACATACATAATGAGACGAACTTTTAAACATTAGTAACTAAGGAAACAAACTAGATCATCTTAAAGCCCTTAATCGTTTTTTAGAGTTACTAAATACCAAGCCCTTTGAAATAAACTAAATAATATCCTTGCACTGGAGGAACGAAGAGGCATAAAAAGAGAAAGATAAGTACTTACTTAACAAAAATGTATGTGATTAAAAGCCAAGTGTAATCACCACTCATGAACTTTTTCAAATTTCGTGACGGGAATTGTCCGAGATTGAAATATTTTTGAAGCTAGGTACCTGGTATAGCATATTTCATTAGAAACCATTATGCTGTGATTTGAATGATGCCATTGTGTACGCTATGGGTACCGCCGCCGCCCCGGGAACTATTTAGTGGATAACCAGCATCTGTGCCATAGGTCATCCCAACTGTCTCACTACGTTTAGTGACTTAGCAAAGGTGCCTGCTAAAAGACTGATTGAAGCATTGAAGGTCAAAAGGTCTATTTTTCACATCTCCAGCAGGACTCTCTCGGAACATCGCATTTCACTGTAGTGTTAGGGATAGATTCATACGTCCGTCACTCCTGGATACTCTGACCCCCAGATTCCTACCCACCTCTCATACCTTTTTCCTTCCCAGAACTTCATTTCTTTATTTTCATTAAAAAAACGAGCATCCTCAAAGATGACATAGGACCCCGAGTGAATTTTTTTTCGTTAGGGCTTTCTGTGGACGCAAAAAAAACTCCACCGGAACATCCATAATAATTGATACATCTCATCATGAAACACCGAGTAATGTGCTGAATGCAATATGCTTAGTTTCAACCTACCACTCTTCAAGATCTGCTTCCTTTGCGGGGGAGGCCGACTCTTATCCTCCTTCCTAAACATGCTCATCACCCTGGACCTCTGGCCTGGGGGAGGGTCCGCTGTGAACACGTTCATGTCACTCCACGTGTAGGTGTAGCGCGAGGGCCCCGGGCTGGTGGACGGCAGGGCCCCGTAGCCCCGGCGCACTGGGCCGCCGCCCCCGGCTCCGGTCCTGCCCAGCTCTTGGCCCAGAAGCGGGGCCTGCACCAGCGACGGCGGGGAATAATCGGAGCCGTGGTGGCCATCAAACTCAACATCAGGGGACTAAAACAAAAAAAAAAAACAAAAAAATGGTGAATATACTCGTAGATGGATTTCATACATCGAAATACATTTGAAAGGTCGATAATTACATAGCACCCACTGGAAAAAAACCCTCAGGGAAGCATTTTTGGGCCACTAATATTTCATATTAAAATTATAGCACTGCTTTGCAACATTTACGCAGCATTTATAACGTTCATGGTTTATCTATCACTAGGTGACTAATAGGTAGAGAAGATAAACAACAAAGAAAAAAAATACATTAAAAAAATGTATGTAGGTATACAGAGAAATAAGAAATACAAAACGTAAAGCATAATATAAAACACAGAAAGAGACTACAAAATAAAGTATATTACACCACTAACATGTTAATAAGTAGATGACTATTTTTTTTTTTAAATATGCGAAATTATTTGTTTAGATTCAATAGCATTGTCCAAACGACGCATTCGACACGGAGATCAACGTATCGTGTGAAAATCGTGATATTGTTCGAAGAAAATATGCGGGATCAGATTGTACATTGTCATGATTTACTTCAGTTCACAATTAGCTCGGTACATACAGGTACCAGAATTCTTGAAACAATATCGGTTCAAGCTTTCTAGTATGTACCGATACGTATATTATAGTCTGATATCTCCAAAGTTATGCAAAACAGGAAAACATATTATAATAATTATTTTTCAGCAAACCAGGGGGTTCAAAGATAACAGATCTGGAACAACGGCCGTGCTCTTCGATCTCTATTACCCTTTGCCCCATGACCGTAATAAGGCAAATATTATGCCCCCAGCTAAGATATCATGTTTTTGTATTTAAAATCCCTTTTCCAAGAATAGACAGTAATAATATTCACTATTCAACAATATTTTCAATAACTTATTTGACCACCTAGTTATGTTTGGATAATATTGTATTGACTATGTGACAAAATTACCAATTATTATATATACATTTATAATTTATTAGGCCACCCTGTTCATGTTTATATAATATAATACATTATTTACTAAATGACAATATTGTCAACTAATTATTTATATCCCTTTCCGTGTGTCATTTCTCATTTCTCCTTTATCGTTTGCCTGATTTAATAACACAACTTAAAAAGATTTCATGAAAACACCGAATTCATTACAATACTTATCAGTAGAGGTAACATGGATGTTTACAGTAAAATGTACCTGAAATAATACATAATAATAACAAAAGTTTTAATTCTCTAGTTACAAAAAAAAACATTTTGTGGTGTTCTAACACTTTTAAATATTAACTTAAAAACATGTTTTCCTCTCGGCACCTAGAACGGTTTTCCCATTTTATTTCAGTGTTTCATGCCTTCTTTCTCTATAATAGTTACCATATTCTATCTGCTGTGTAACGCTGATTGCCTTAAAATGTGCCCTATTTCCTATGAATAATTCCACCACACAAAACGGAATCACTGTTTGTAGGCAGGTAGGAAGGTAGTAGATTTTTAACTGTTATCATATATCGCACATTCCATGGAAAAGTCTCGTAAGTCACAATTTTCTATTTTTATTTTTATCTCAGAAATTTATCCATGCCCCGGGAAAACTGTATTTAAGTTAGATCACTCCATATTCCAAGATGTCGCTAGTATCTCTTTTCGACAGGAAGGCCGGCTTGTTCATCATTTATTCATTTTTCTCTCCTGTAAAAATTTACTTTTTTTACTTACCACACTTTTCTACGGGACGTGTATCTTTTATTCATTTTCCGAGGACGGTAAGTCGGTGGATAGCTCCTGATCATTATCCGGGTAACTCCCGCCATTTTTCCAGAGCTGGTGGGATTATGATTCTTCAAAAATTGGGGAAGGTTGTGGAGACGGAAGAAAGTGGGGTGGGGAAAGAGAAATCATAGAGGTGATTCGGAAAATTCTTGCTATCCCTTTTCAGAACTAATTGTTAAAGTAAAAAGGTTAGCTAAATCGCTTGGGAGGTCATTTCATTCTGAATACGAAGTAGTAAGTACTGGTTATGTGGTTGATGCTATTAAGAAATATAATTTAACTTTTATTATTGGAGTTTTGTATATTAACAGTTAGATTAACGCCCTGTCAGTTGATAGCAGGTGATCCTGATAGACGAGAACAACCTTCTGGAGCAGGATCGATTTGGCTGATTCAACGGTGTTCTTCGCTATGATTGGCATCGAAATCACTTCGAATACAGTAATCATTCCCAGAATGGTTCCTAACGAGTACACGATGAAGAGTAGCGAATAATAAGTATGAGATCATATCATAGGTATGATGGTCTAGAATTTGTACTATTCCCTAACCAAGAGGAAAATTTCTTCAAACACAGTAAACATATTTTGTGGTGCCATTTTAATACAAAATTTAAAAAAATACTTAGTTTTAACAACTTTTATTGTTTAAAAAAACCGACATGTTTCGTAAGCAATGCTTACTTCATCAGGGTTTACGTAAAACTTCTTCTTTTTAAAGTTTAAAGTAAACCCTGATGAAGTACCTAAGCATTGCTTACGAAACATGTTGGTTTTTTAAACAATAAAAGTGGTTAAAACTAAGTATTTTATTCCTTTTGAAGAGGAAAATTGTGTTTGTCTTCAGCCTGATGAAGCGTGGAGGTGCAAAACTTGAAAACATAAAATGTATTGTATTACCTACTTATTATCTTTAAAACTATAGAATCAATTTCTAAAGTATCAAACGATTCTTCATATTATCTATAAGTACCTATTTCATTTTCTGCATTAGAATATTATAATCTAAAATACGTCAGAGACTGTTTGTATCAACACGACATGACTTTGATCTTACCCGCCTAATGTCAATCGATACCACTGAAAATATAATGTTGTACGCGTGGTCTGCAATGGATATTCGGTGACTAAAGACTGGAAGTAGACTTTTAGGGCTTCCTGAGCCTGAGGCACGCGTCATGGAGGCACCTGGAAGTTACCACCCATCAACACCGACCAGATATCGAGTTACGTTTTATCTTTATCTTTATAACAATAAAAATTATGATTATTACATTTTCAGTGGCGTGCAGAGTGTAGTGACATTTTGAATAAACTTCTCAACTTTCCAGAACAAAAAATAAAGAAGAAGTAATTTCCCGGTGTGGCTTTGTTATTTATAAAAATGAAATTTTGCACAATGGTCCTTCAAAATAATCTTTCGTACCTTATATATATATATATATATTATATACCTCCATATCCTTTTCCCATCCCTTAAAGCAGTGTTTCGACACTACTCGAAGAATTTTAAAATTAGAGGAAAATTACAGTCTACTTCCTTTTTTGAAAAATTCTGCAAAGCCCGAACAACGTCGGGGACTTCAGCTGTGTTAGTGTGTATCTATCTATATATGTGAGAAAAGTGTCCTGGTGTGCGGGTATGGCTTTGTTTTTTATACAAATCTACAGCTTTATTCAAAGATTATTAAAATTCTTGATGTTCACAAGAGAAAGGTCACTTTTGACATCAGATTATTAAAAAAACAACCATCACCCTCTTTTCTACTTCTTAAATCAGTATTTTGATACTTTTTAATGAAATGTTTGCACCCTTGAAGTTCAAAATAAGAGGACAGTGCCCGTCTCCATTCGAAAATTCGGAAAACTTTACGTAAAGACCGGGAGAATCGGGGACATAAAACTTGCTTCGGCGGGTGCCAGCCAAATATGTCTCTTCAAAGCTTTCCGCTCAAAGATTGCATAATCTGAAATCTGAAAGCTTAAAGACCAAAAGCTCAAAACTCAATAAATCTAAATGCTGAAAGCTCAAAGTGCAAAGCTCAAAGCTCGCAGCTCGAAGCACAAAGCTTAGGGCCCACAGCACAAATTTCAGAACACAAAAAAAAAATTTGAAAGCCCAAATTTCAAAGTTCAAAGCTCAAAACTCAGAGCTCAGAGCACAAACAAAACGTCAATCAACGTCATTGTCGTGGTTCAGCTCTCTACTCTATGAGTGATGGATTCAGATTTACGGCGACCACGAAGAAAGAAGTGTTATGAGATTGTATCATGTTTAAGTGAATGGTAGAAGAATTCTTAGACGCCCGAGGAAGACATGGCATGATGAAGTGAATCTAAATTTTTTCAATTAATGACGTTATTATTATTTCCACCTTAAAACTACGTGCACCATAAAACCAGAATTTACTATTCCAAACCATTTGTTACCCGGGCAACGTCGGGGACTTCTACGGATAATACATATATATATATATATATATATATATATATATATATATATATATATCACACCGTCTATTTGGCGACCATCATGGGCAAATATGCATTTAAAGTGGCGACCACCGACATTTGGCGACCGATATACGGTCGCCACTTTATTTTTCGAAATTTTTACACAGTTCATTAATATATGTCGTCACAAGCATCTTGGCGAAATTTGTCCTGGTCGCCAAATTGGGCTTGAAGTGGATGATTTCGAATATTAAAGTTCCGGAGTCTGTCGCTACGCAGCTAGGCGCTAGGTGATATACATGGCCATGTATTCTTCATTTCATTACAACCCTTTAGTGGCGACCGACTGTGACGTATTCCACATTTCATTCCTAGCATTTAGTGGCGACCAGAAACGACGTATCCTGCATTTCATAAAGTCCGAAATGGCGACCGCGAAGAACAAGATGTACCTACCTATGTTTCACGTCATTCCTAGCTTTTAGTGGCGATCGGGTATGACGTATACCACATTTCATTCCGAGCATTTAGTGGCGACCGGGTATGACGTATCCCGCATTTCATTCCTAGCCTTTAGTGGCGACCGGTGACGTTGGCAAATTTTGGTGGTGTATTCGGCATTTCGTACTAGCCCAAATTGGCGACGTTGCCGGTTCAAGTCAAATCCCGTACGAGTGTTGAGGTGCACGCCCCGGCGGCGTGATTTTGCGACGTTGCCGCACATATTTGGCCGGTTGCTGCGAATGTTTTGCCTTTTCAAAATTTGTCGCGATCAACCGTATTATCGTATACCGAGCATTGACGTCCGTGCGGCTTAGGGTGTATTTGGCGACCGATCATTTTAGTGTCTTATTTACAATACAGTATTGATTACTGTTGATGCATTGAAATGGAACAAAATAATTGAAAGAATAACAGAATAGCCATACCAAGATTACTCTTCGGAGTCACACCAGCCCTCTGACGTAGAATTCAGATATTGTGAGATGTGTGCCTTCAAATAATATTTCATCTTTTCAATCGTTTTACGGTCAAATTTACTTCTATAAAATTCCCTTTTTATTATTTATTGAGTTAGTTATACTACATGAATATAAACTAATAAGCACAATGTATCATTTCATTTGATAAATTTAAATATTTTTAAAGTAAGCATAACATTTATTTTTAAATACAATCATTCTTTCTTCATCCTTAATACTTTCAGGCATTTCATCGTACATCTTTAGTCCTCTATATTAGGCAGTTCTGTGATTTTTATTTCTTCATTTGTGGCAATCGAACTCTGTTTATATTTCTTGTTTCGTAATTATGTACGTCTCTACTAAAACAATTTCATTTGGTTTTTCACGATTTTATGCACAAAAATTAACACATTAAATTGTAGTCTCTTTTTTATTGGAATCCAATTTAGCTCATCACATTTACAGCTCATAGCTCTGTTCTGTATAACTTCTAGTTTGTTCAAATTTCCTTCATTGACCAAATATAACATCTTAGAGCAGTAATCCAAATGTGGAGTAACGATAGTTTTATAAATGAGCTCCGTAGTGTTTCTATTTAATTTATGTCTTAGTCTTCTAAAAAAAATGACCTTTTTTGATACCTTTTTTATCACATATTCAAAGTTTGCTATGAAAGTCAGTATTGAATCGAATATTGCACCCAGGCATTTGATTTCATTTAATTTTCCAATCTTTTCACCATTAATTGTCAAATTTAATCCTGTGTTACGCGTTTTATTGCCTATTTCCATATATTTTGTTTTGTTTACGTTCAGTTTCAACTTTTTTAATTTCAGCCATTTGTAATGTAATCTTCACACAAAATATAGATTAAGGTATCGTCTGCAAATAGTCTAATTTTGCAATTTTAATTTCTAATTTACAGGAGTTCCACTTACTCTGAAGGTGATGGTGGGATAAGACCCAAATCCCAAATTGACACCGATTTCAGTTTTTAGACAGCGGATGTGTGAAACAAAGACGAGCTCACCAGTTAATTTTACTCGAAAAAATATTAAAAAATTCTGATAACGACCATCGTACATCGTTTCCACCAAACTTCAATGTATTGACCAAATCCAAGAAGAAAATATAAATAAATGATATGTAAATAACAAACACATACACTGCGCAGTTCACACGCCATAGAAATGAAACTTCAGAAAACTAAAGTAGACAAAAGTGTGTAGGCTACGAAGCACCGCACAAAGAGGAGACCGATTATTCTCGCAGTGTAAATCCCATAGATTTATGTTTTTGTCCCTTTTTAGGGTCACTATTTTTCGTTTCATCGAGTTTAAAATCACAAAGAAAGATAGACTAACATTGATGGGTTACGAATAACCCAATAATGTTTGAAAATCTCTTACTACCACCACAGAAAGCCGAAAATGTTGTTTGTGTTGAGGTGGGACTTTTTTATATTAGCTCCACACAGGGACCCTGAGGAAAATAAATTCCCTCAGGGCCTATGTCGTCTTAGGGGATGCTGTGTGGAGGGTCTTTTAGGGAAGGAAAGGATAGGAGGTTCTGAAAAGGAAAAATGGCATGCGGGGTGGGTAGGAATCTGGAGGTCAGTGAGTCCAGGAGGGGACATATATTATAAACCCATCCCTTCAACTACGGTGTAAGGTGATGGGTAGAGAGAGAGCACTACTGGAAAGGTCAAAAGGCCTCCCAAAACCAGTCTCTCTCGATCCGGCCCACCACGCAGCAGGTGGGTAGACCGCCGTCAAGACCTGGACAAACTTCCCCCCCCCCTGAAACCCGGATATCTCTGTTAACACACAGCTATAATATGCGTGGGATGGCGTTTTTCGGCATATCGCTTGCCGTACATTCCAAATTGGAATATAAGGCCAGCGTTATGCTGAAATATGCCGTCCCACGCATATTATAGCTGTGTGTGAACAGTGAACACGCTCAACCTCCAAAATACACGCGGCACGCGTCGTGATAAACCCGCCGCGCGCCGCCCCCTGTCCCTTGACCCCAACCCTCGTACGGGAGAGTTCAAACGAACTGACAACGAGTTTTGAAATGCAGAATGCATCTTCCCTTCTTGTCGTCACTAAAAACTAGGAATGAACTGCAGGTTGGGCGCGCGTTTGGCATATTTCCCGACTATGCACCGGCGCCGAAGGGATCAAAGACGCTAGTTCCTCGGAGCATCTTCCATTGAAATACCGGTAGAACAAGGGTAGCATTCCCACCCGACCCCTAAAGATTGCTCTAAAGATTGCAATCCTTTTGTATTGATGCAATCTGTTTGTATTGATTGAAAGATTTTAATCCGTTATATTTTTTTACATTAACGCATGAGTAAAAGCGTACATCAATCAAATACAAAAATGCTATCTTTATTTCTAAAAATCGTAGTTCCGGGCACCCCCGAGGTTCCATTCGAATATTTTTAAAACCAGTAGCTATTATTATTTACGAATCACTTTTGCATCTTTTGTTGATTTTCACAAAATAAACAATAAATAAAATTAAAAGTATTTAAGTTTGTTGTCTGTAGGTTACGTTAGGATTACTCTATATAATATAATTTGATGTCTTTTTTAAACTTTTTTTTCTGCATGGTGTTCTTAATTTCAATTGGAAGGGCATTATATAGTTTTATAGCATGGAAATTATGGTTTCTCTGCCCAAAAGATCTATTTAATTTCGGGATGTCTAGTAGTTTTGAGGATTTCATCCTTGTAGTGTAGGTGTGTTGGTCAGCAAGGTACTCATATTTTTCTTTAAATTTGATAAAATTGCATTTTTTAGTATAGTTAAGTAATGCTGAACACATTTGGAAAAATTGTTTTTCATAGATGTGTACATTTTGATTCGTTTTTTTTTTTTAAATTTACTAATTTAAAAAAATATCAATTAAAATCTGCCACCTTTTTGAACTTTTACATTAATTTACCCCTCCAGTCCTCGGGCATGTTTTGTCGGAATGTCACATAATTTTCTGCTTCGCGATGAAATCCAAATAAATGGAACATTTTCGAATGTATCCAAAAACGAAAAACTGGTTTTGAAAGATTTTTATTATTAGAAAGACATATAATTTTGAAAACATTAAATTTTTCAATGCAAACATTAAAAAGTTTTAATAACGGCTCACCTTACGTTTTTTCTAACTAAAACTACTTATAGATACCGAGAAAAGAATCAATAAACACATATTTTGTTAGACAAATGTATTTTAAACGTTATTGCCACCTCAGATTTTTGTAGTTTCATATTTAAAAATAACTGAGTATGCGAATCACACGCCATAGAAGTGAAACCTTCAGAAAACTAAAGTAGACAAGAGTGGGAAGGCTACGAAGCACCACACAAAGAGGACACCGATTACATTATCCCATTTTCTCGCAGGCTAAATCCTGTACATGAATTTGGTTTTTTAAGGTTTACACATAAAAAAGAAGTTTATTTGTAACCTTCCATCCCACATTCAAATTTTCACCGTAAAACGTCCCCCTGAATAAAGGGCGTTTTCAAGCACTCTGCGGGCAGCTTTTTGCTGAACTTCAGGTCATGCATATGCATTGTCATTTTAAAGACGCATTCATATAAACAATAATTTTTTTGTTTGTTTTTTTTTAAAGAAAGACAAACATTCCCTGTGGTTACGAATATTTGAAAATCTCCTATTACCACCACAAAAGGCCGAAAATGTTGCTTGTGTTGTGATGGAGGACATAGCCATAGCCAGCCGAGGAATAGGGCACGCGACGCCCGCGGGTGGGACCCAAACGCGATGCCCACTCAACCACTAACTGGTATTTTTAATGTGCTTGTCTGTCTTGGTGATGCTTGGGATAATGCTCGCTTCCTGAACAGAAGACCTCTGGTTAGAATCCTACTCACGTCCGCAGATTTTGTCCTATTTTCCACTACCCAAGCGCTTAAGAGCCGTTCAAACACGCTATGTATTTTATTCGAGTGGGGAGTAAAGTAATATCTAAACGCGTCCGAACACCATCATTTTAGTAGAGTGGGTTAGTCAGCTTTTTAGTGGATTCAATCAATTTCGTTCTATTTTTAGAGCGTATAGGGACCCCCCCCCCCCCTCGCGTCCCTGTGCACTGACATGCCGTTTTAGCAGAGTTCATTTGTAGACCCGCGGAAATGTCGAGGCATTGGAGCGAAGTTGCTACTCTAAAATTATTTATTTGTGCTGCTATTAATCTCTTTTTGTGGACATTTTATTTATTATTATCTCACTAATTTATTCTTCCACGTCTTCTATAATAAGCATTAAAATCAGCTTAATTAGCGTATTTACTTTGCTTTGTAGCAGCCCGTCATCCGCCGTCATCCTACAACGGGCGGCGGGCATAAATGTATCTACTCTATTTGAAATTAAAGCGAACGGTTCTCGGCGAGTCATGTAGCAAGCGTACTCTCTACTTGACTTACCACTTGACCAATGTGAACAAGCCATTTAGCTATGCGTGGAAATAATGGAATTGAAATAGTGTATTATTGTACAATTTTATAAGATTTCTCTTTTTTTAAACATAATTTGCTTTCAGAGCCGTTAATACTCCACTATATTATTATTTAAAAAAACTCAGAATAGAATTCTGAAAATTTAAAACGGCAGACGATTTCATGATATCAGTTTATGTTGTATAATTGAACAGAAAAATAACACAAATCTATAAATATCTTTCTTCTCGGGTGTCAAAATTATCAATCGATTTTGACTTTTATTTTAAAGCTCCGCTTTTTTTTTGGTACCTAAATTGGTATAAATTTACAATACATATAATTGTTTTATATAAACAGTTGAAAAGTAAAGAATAATACAATTAGCAGATTAACCAAAAAAATCCCACACAGGCATCGCCAGATCGTGGGTGTACTTGTGTGTTTTTAAAACAGTTAAAATTTTACTCATAAACATGCACTATCTTCGTAGAGATTAAAAAATAAAATTAAATAAATAAAAATAAAATCATTGTGATCGTGATTACTGAATTACAATTCACACGACATGTTAATAAAGATTAATAAAATTTGTGAAGTTACATCGGCTCAGATGTTACAGCAAGTAAATGTCGGTTTCAATGGTATTTATCCAAGACTTTATACATTTTGTGTATTTTAAACATCGTACACAGTAAATTTTTCTCATCTCTTACAATTTAGCTTCTTGGAATAATTGCAGGAAGGGGTAGTTCATATCATTATGCGACATTATTATTATTATTATACACCCCCTCCCCTACCATCCAATTATTCCATAAGATTCTGATGATTGCACCAATGCATGTTACACAAATTTCATTATTTTAATGTCGACTCTTTAATTTAAACGTTTAAAAATATAAGTTAAATACATAAATTTATTTACAAGCTTTTCTATGTGATCTGTCCATTTGAGTTGGCTGTCTAATGTAATTCCTAAGTATTAAACTGTATTCGATGGCCGGTGTGGCCGGTGTTTAGCGGTGAGGCTCTTTGCTCGCAACCCGAAGGTTGCGGGATCGAATCCCTGTCTAGCAAATAAACTTTATTTTGTTAATTTTGTTATATATCACAATTTATTATTTTAGAATAATATATGGTATATAATCAATAACAGATCGCTTTGTATAAACCACTATATGTATTATAAACAATATCTACATGTTTTTTTAATTTAATATTTTTCTTAAAGATACATATACAGATATCATTATACATGAAACATCTAATCATCCATTTTCACAAAAATTAGCAGCTTTTCATACCTTGCTAAGTAGATTAATTAATGTTCCCTTATCTTTGCGTAATTTTAAAACAGAATTAAATACTATTAAACAAATTGCAATTAATTACGGTTATACTTCAAAATTAATAGACAATATGTTAAACAAAAAATATAAGAAAAAGTTTTTTAGATCTTTTGTTTATCCACACGTTGTTGAAAATGATAATAATTGGAGTTTTTTTTTTTTTTAAATAATAGCATTTCAAATTTAAAAATTAAAAACATGCCAAATAATGTACAATCAGCTTTTTATACAAATAACAAATTAAAAAATTATATATTAAATAATAAAGATAAATGTGATTTTTTGAACAAATCTGGGGTTTATAAATTAATTTGTAATGATTGTAACTTTTTTATTTTGGAAAAACTTCTAGAAATTTTAACATTAGAGTTAAGGAACATATAAGATGTTTAAATAATAATAATTATTCTGAATTTGCCAACCATATTTTGGAAACAAGTCATTCTTTTGATATTGATACAGGTCTTAAAATTAACACTACGGGCATACAATTGGATAATTTAGAAATTTTAGGAATTAGAAAAAGCATTAATAGTAAATTAAATTTTATAAATAACCAAACATTTTTTAAAAATAGCCATCTTTTAAATTTATTTTCTTATTAATACTTACAATAATAATAATTATTTATTTTTTGATTTAGACTAATTATTTGAATTATTTGTTCTTAAAAGTTTTTTTATTATCTAAATGCAATTTTATTTTTCATTAAATAATTTTTATATTTAATTTTGTATAACTATTTTTATGATTTTTAAGCAATTAATCACCTCTACTTTTTTAATATTTTGTCTATGTTCTAGTTTATTCTAATTTGTCTATACTTGTTTGTCATTTATTTTTCTTTATATTAACATATCCTGATGAAGATAACATTGTTATGGAAACATGTAGATATTGTTTATAATATAGTGGTTTCTACAAAGTGATCTGTTATTCATTATATAATTAATGATGCCACAAAGTAATTTTGCGAAGTTTGAAGAAGTAAATATATGGTATATTTGCGGCACGTTCCAGAGTGGAAAGTACACTCAGTATCGCCCTGGTGTAAGACTTTAGCCGTGTTTGGTGACCAGATCTGAATAGCCAGGTACTTCCCCACCTTCCTCTCCCTCATCTCCTTCCCCTCCCCGCCACCTTCATCCTCACAACATACCCCAATGGATGATGCCATAGTTTTACTGGCTCCAGGCGGAGCACCTGGGACTCTTGTGAGGTATTCATATAAAAAAAATCCCCGAATTCATTTCCGTACAGTTAGAGCATTAGACAGGATTGTAAGTATTTTTGTGAAACCTTATATTTAAGGGAGTTAAGGGTGTCTGTCGCCTTTTTGGTATTGTTAAATGGAATATAAAGAGTTTTTCCGCAGTTCAGAGTTATAAGGTTTTGATTGAGCCATACTTTGACAATGGATGTGCATTTATTTGCATTTTCAGAGACCAGATGTTAGGATTATACATATATAGGAATTAGCCTGCGAAAGAATGACACTAATCTGTGCCCTCTTTGTGCGGTGTTTCGTAGAATAAAATAATTTTTACACTTGGTAAAAATATTACAATAAATAAACTCTACAATTATCCTACTCCTGATTCGTTCATTCTTTCTAGGTTTAGTTTTATGAAGGCTTCACTTCTCCCTCGTGTGAACTTTATTTATTTATTTCTGAGGGAGCGGGCAGCGATCGGCAGAGACGGGGGACGGTTGTAATGAAAAGACGTCAGTCGATGTATGAGTCAGTCTTTATTGCTGCTACGTAGCGATGTAAAGTTGGTGTAGAGTAACAGTGTAGACAGGAGCGACGATGATATGGCTCGTAGGTGTTGCATGTGATGAAGGTCGGTGATGCAGTGGTGTAGCAGAACTCGTGTCTGCATGTCGCCAGCATGTTGTTCCGCACCGTGGTGGTGGAGAAGACCTTGACGTCCAGGATGGATGCTCGACGCGGTGTCGCGGAGATGGCTGCGGTGAACCTGAGGAGTTGCCGCTCACGTGACAAGAAGGCCCGCCGTGGGACTTGTCGTGGGCAATTGTGTCGCTTGTTGCGTTCTCGAAGGTTGATGAGCACCGGCACAGTCGGCAGTGGGTCGCCGAGAGTCTGGCCGGTACCGCACTGGAATCGTTATCACTTTATGCACTGTCTATGTATGGGTGATGTTACTGATACTGGAGACTAGAACTGACTGACTGACTAGCGCGGTGTCGCTGCGCTTTATATAGCCGACCGTGTGAGTACCCGGAACGTCAAGTAATGTTGAGCCACCGCGCAAAGCGGAGAAGCCTCTGGAACATTCCGCGGCCGTAAGAATGTAACGGCTGTTAGTCGAGGCCTTTCGCTGCGCTTCCCGAATGTTTAGCCGTGTGCGGCGTGAAACACTACAATGTAGGTAGTATGTACATTTCGAGAATGTGTTTGCTATATCAGTGGCGGCGCAAGGATTGTGGCAAAAGGGGGCGACCGTTCTGGTCGCCACATTTCTATATAAGTATTACAGTATTTACCTAATTATTAACATTTTTACATAATATATTTGGCAATTTTATTATGTTGGGTGTAAGGTAGGTTTGTGAAGGTGAACTGCACACAAGTTTTATATATTTATTTTAAAGATAGAATCATTGACCGGTCAGTGGTTTAATGGGCATCGCGTTTAGGTTCGGGATGCGGGTATGGGTACCGCTGCCCTAGGAACCATTTATTGGTTAACCAACACCTCTGCCGTACGTTACCCCAAGTGGTTCATTGCGTTTGGTGACTTAACAGAGATACCCGGGTTCATGGGATGAAGTTTGTGCAGGTCTTGACGGTGGATGCGTCTGCCCACCTGCTGCGTGGTGGGCCGGATCGAGAGAGACTGGTTGTGGGAGGCCTTTTGACCTTTCCAGTAGTGCTCTCTCTCTACCCATCGCCTTGCACCGTAGTTGGAGGGATGGGTTCATACGTCCCCTCCTGGACTCACTGACCCCATATTCCTACTCACCCCGCATACCTTTTTCCTTTTCAGAACCTCCTATCCTTCCCTTCCCTAAAAGACCCTCCACACGGCATCCCCTAAGACGACATAGGCCCTTTTGGAATTTATTTTCCTCAGGGTCCCTGTGTGGAGCTAATGTAAAAAAAGTCCCACCCCAACACAAACAACATTTTCGGCTTTCTGTGGTGGTAGTAGGAGATTTTCAAACATTTTTGGATTATTCGTAACCCAATAATGATGGAGATTTTCAAACATTATTGGCTTATTCGTAACCCAGCAATGTTAGTCTATCTTTCTTTGTGATTTTAAGCTCGATGAAACGAAAAATAGCGACACTAAAAAGAGACAAAAACTTTAATCACAAAGCACAAAGAGGAGAATAATCGGTCTCCTCTTTGTGCGGT
This sequence comes from Limnephilus lunatus, assembly GCA_917563855.2. Classification (NCBI taxonomy): domain Eukaryota; kingdom Metazoa; phylum Arthropoda; class Insecta; order Trichoptera; family Limnephilidae; genus Limnephilus; species Limnephilus lunatus. The sequence continues at coordinate 65,612,966 of OU830598.1, read as the reverse complement.
GCTTCGTTGCCTACACAATTTTGCCTACTTTAGTTTTCTGATGTTTCATTTCTATGGCGTGTGAACTGCGCAGTGTATTTATTTTGTTATTTCTATATCATTTATTCATATTTTCTTCTTGGATTTGGTCAATACATTGAAGTTTTGTGGAAACGATGTACGAAGGTCGTTATCAGGATTTTTTTATAATATTTTTTCGAGTAAAATTAATTGGTGAGCTCGTCTTTGTTTCACACATCCGCTGTCTAAAACCTGAAATCAGTGTTAATTTGGGATTTGGGTCGTATCCCACCATCACCGTCAGAGTAAGTGAACTCCTATAAATTATAAATTATCATTGCAAAATTAGACTATTTGCAGACGATACCTTAATCTATTTTTCCTGTGAAGATTACATAGATTCAATTAACAAAATAAACGAAGACCTACAAAATATAGCAAATGGCTGAAATTAAACAAGCTGAAACTGAACGTAAACAAAACAAAATATATGGAAATAGGCGATAAAACGCGTAACACAGGGTTAAATATGACAATTAATGGTGAAAAAATTGGAAAAGTAAATGAAATCAAATACCTGGGTGTAATATTCGATTCAAAACTGACTTTCACGGCAAACTTTGAATATGTGCTAAAAAGGTATCAAAAAAGGTAATTTTTTTTTAGGAAACTACGACATAAATTGAATAGGAACACTACGGAGCTCATTTATAAAACTATCGTTACTCCACATTTGGATTAAGTCTCTACGATGTTATATTTGGCCAATGAAGGAAATTTAAACAAACTAGAAATTATTCAGAACAGAGCTATGAAATGTATACTGGGGAAAGGCAAATTCGCAAGGATTAATCAAATGAGAGATTAGCTCAATTGGATTCCGATAAAAAAGAGACTACCATTTAATGTGATAATTTTTGTGCATAAAATTATGAAAAACCAAATGCCAAAATACTTTAAGGATGAAATTGTTTTTAATAGAGACGTACATAATTACGAAACAAGAAATATAAACAGAGTTCGATTGCCACAAATGAATAAATAAAAATCGCAGAACTGCCTAATGTATAGAGGACTAAAGATTAAAGATGTACGAAGAAATCCCTGAAAGTATGAAGAATGAAGAAAGAATGAATGTATTTAAAAATAAATGTTATGCTAACTGTAAAAATATTTAAATTTATCAAATGAAATGTTACATTGTGCTTATTAGTTTATATTCATGTAGTACAACTAACTCAATAAATAATAATAAAAAAATTTAAAAAATAGGAAAACGGAATTTTATAGAAGTAAATTTGACCGTAAAAACGATCGAAAAGAAGAAATATGTGCGGCAACGTCGCAAATCACGCCGCCGCGGCGTGCACCTCAACACTCGTACGGGATTTGACTTAAACCGGCAACGTTGTTTCGCCACCGGTCGCCACTAAAGGCTAGGAATGAAATGTGGAATACGTCATACCCGATCGCCACTAAAAGTTAGGAATGAAGTGAAACATAGGTAGGTACATCTTTTTCTTCGAGGACGCAGTTGAGGAAGGGGTGGCGAGGAGGGAAACGGGACGAATGGGAAAGGACATGCACGGAGAAACAATTATTTATTCAATGGCATAGCAACGCATGCCGCGTAACAGCTAGTTTTATATAAGTGACAGGTTATTCGTAACCCGAGAATGATTGTCTTTCTTTATAAAAATATTACCTTGCTACCTATCGCAAAACGGTAGCCACTTTTATTCTGATTAATCGGTAACTAAAATAACGATTGGATCAAAGCAGAGATTTAAAATAGAAGCCAAAAGCGATAGTTAATTTTGACACTTTATATTTTTTTACATTAGCTCCACAAAGGAGGGCCTGAGGAAAACAATTTCCCTCAGGGCCTATGTCATCTTTGGAGATGTTGTGTTGAGGATGTTTTTAGGGAAAGGAAGGAGAGGAAGTTCTGGGAAGGAATAAAGTATGAGGTGTGGTTAGGAATCTGGGGTCAATGTGTCCAGGAGTGACCATCCCTCCCACTGTGGTACAAGTCGATGGATCGAGGGTCTGGCTGGAGAGATGAAAAGATCTCCCTCAACCAGTCTCTCCCGATCCGACCCGCCATGTGGTAGGTGGGCAAATGCATAGGCCGCCAAGAGCTAGACAAACCTCACCCCGTGAAACCGGGCACCCCTGCTAAGTCACCAAACATATCTAACCACTTGGTGTTACCTATGGGAGGGTTGTTAGTTATCCAATAAATAGTTTCTGGGGCGGCGGTACCCACACCCGCCTCCCAAATTTATAATTGGTTTGATATTGCCTCCCAAATTTAAAACGTTATCATAATAATCGTATACCGTTTTGAATTATTGGGATTCTGTTTTGGTTTCCTTCAAAATAATATTTGTAATATTAGCGGCTTTGAACGCTATTTTTTTTAAATCATAAAAGACTAGCTGACCCGACGAACTTCGTACCGCCTCAGAATCAATAAGTGTTGAATTAAATTAAGTTTTTTTATTAAGTTAAAAATTACACAATGAAGCAATCATCAATGTGCAACTGTCCGTGTTTTGTTTTTGTCAGTATCAGACTCAAGAGATGACATTGTGTACGTATTTATATTTTTTGTGATTTTCTTATTTTTCCACTTACTTACGAGACTTTGGGAGGCGGGTATGGGTGCCGCCGCCCCGGGAACCATTTATTGGATAACCAATCCCCCTTTCATAAGTCACCCATAGGTCACCCCAAGTGGTTCGCTACGTTTGGTGATTTAGCAGGGGTGCCCGGGTTCATGGGGTAACGTTTGTCCGGGTCTTGGTGGCGGATGCGTCTGCCCACCTGCTGCGTAGTGGGCCGGATCGAGAGAGAATGGTTGAGGGAGGCCTTTTGACCTTTCCAGCTGGACTCTCTCGACCCATCGCCTTGCACCGCAGTTGGAGGTATGGATTCTTACGTCCGTCACTCCCGAACACACTGACCCCAGATTTCTATCCACCCCTTATACCTTTTTCCTTCCCAGAACTTCCTATCCTTCCCTTCCTTAAAAATACCCTCCACACAGCATCCCCTAAGATGACATAGGTCCTGAGTCCTAAGAAAAATAATTTTCTTCGGGGCCTCATTTGTGAACTGATGTAAAAAAAATGCTTTTTATTTTCTTTAGACGTGTGAGGGATTTTTATTATAATTATTGTATCTTTCCTTTGGATGGGTGGAGACATACGTTCACCGTTTGTCTAATTTTCGACTATTGACATTTTGTGTGTAAGAAAGAGAAGCAACATTATATGTATAAGAATAAAACAAAACCATCAGCGCATTGACATTTGACGTTTTTGAATTTTTGAAATTCACGCACAGTTCAATATTATAGGTACTTATCACAAAATGCCCGCAGCTCTTTCAAATATGAGAATTCGTTCCATACAAAATGTATGGGGAAAAGAATTTTCTTAATAACTATATTTTTAGTTAATTTTTATGATTTTTTAATAGTAATTATCCTATCCGGAGAAGAGAAAAATCCAATAAATCAAAGATCATCAAAATCGGCCCGGCCGTTCTCGAGTTATAAATAGTGTAACTAACCCGACTTTGTTTTATATATTAAGATTGTACATGAATGCATTAATTTAATTTCCTCGCTAAACTAAGCGCTTAGTGGTAGAAGAATGTTGAAGGTAGAATTCTATTCAGGAAGCGAGCATTATCCCCACTCCCAAACACCACCAAACCAAACAATTAAATTTAAAAAAAATGCTAAATTTTATTATGTCGTCAAGTTAGCCTTTGTATGATAACCAATCATTATGTACCTATGATACACCGTTGGCAAATCGCGACCGAATTAAAAGGATTCTGAAAGCGTCATAATATAAACGTAATGCATACAGGAATATACGGAGGTCGTCAAATGTTCGTAATGAACGGACGCCCTAAATATGGAATGAAGTGTGATATACGTACGATATACGCGGTTACCAATACGACGGCAATATGAAAGGAAGTCCAAAAGACTCTAAAGTATACGTAACTACCAAAAATTTGAATACCCTTAAAACACAATTTCTGGATAATTCTTTTACTATCACTCTTTTCTTAAGCTAAAAACATGTGAACATTCACAGCAATTTTATTTAAAAACCTACCGTAAGCAGTGGTTGCCAAAAGGATGCGAAGTGAAAGGTTGCCAAATCTGTTGCGGGATGTATATATATATATATATATATATATATATATATATATATATATATATTTATATAAAGAAGAGTGTCTGTGGCGGAGAAGGAGTGGGCCGCGTGGATTTGATTTGTATACAAATCTACGTGAAATTTTGCACACTTTTCCTTGGAAGAAAGAGAAAAGACACTGTCTACATTAGATTTCGAAAAGTAAGTCTAAAAGCTCTCGTTGTCCCTATATTCCAGCAATATAATGGTAATATTACAAAACCAGGCTTTTACGTGCCGGAAATATATGATCCTATTGATATAACAATAAAAAAATTAAATCGCCCGTTATATCGCACCGCTTTTCTGGATTTTTTCATATATATATATATATTTATTTTTATTTTTATTTATTATTATTTATTACACAGGAGGCCCTGAGGAAAATAATTTCCCACAGGGCCTATGTCATCATATAAAAAAGGTTCTGGAAATTCTGGAAAGAAAATGTTCATAACGTCCCTGATGGTTCGTATTGTTAGAAGCGTGTGACATTACTGAAACCAGTCTCTGCTCATCCGATCATCGAATTAAAACACGTTGTGAAAACCATGTGTCAACTTGATGAATTGCGTGCATCAGTATAATTTGATTAATTGCTATGACAGCTTCTACAAACTTGTTTTGATAATTTTATAAAGTTCATTGAAGCCATGCTTTGGTTTGTCATAAGAAGGTTTTGTTTAACTTGTATATCTTAAATAAACTTCGTTATCTAGTTTAGACCGGTTTAGTCAGGGAATGAAGAAATAACGTGGCTCGTACTAGGTTAAAATTAGTGTAATGTTCTAGAAAGGTTGGTGGTTCACCCCTCAAGAGTATTTACCACATTTATTATTAGTATATAACTTTTTCCGGGTTTATAATAAAATCTCATCATCCTGGAAAGGAGTCAGATTCTTTGTCATCAAACCAAAAATAATCCCTTTGTATTAGGTACTGTCTGAAATGGGCCATGGGGTGCATCGACCGGCACGAGAAAGCCGTAAAATGTGTCAAAATAAATGTGCAAAAATAATAGGTACATAAATATTATATTCGTATAGATATAAAACATAATATTTATATATTCGGACGATTCGGAATATGTAAGTTTTATTTATTTTTTTAAAAAGAAAGACAAACATTCCCGGGTAACGAATAACCCAACAATGTTTGAAAATCTCCTACTACCACCACAGAAAGCCGAAAATGTTGCTTGTGTTGTGATGGAGGACTCAGCCAGCAGAGGAATCGAACATGCGACTCCCGGGTGGGACCCAAGCGCTATGCCCACTCAACCACTGACCGGTCTACTTGTAAATGTCGTATATTTTGGTTGGGTTATCAGACTGGGTTAATATTACATTAAGTTATTTTTTTATATTTCCTCGGGTTCATGAGGAGAGGTTGGTCCGGGTCTTGGCGGCAGATGCGTCTGCCCACTAGCTATATGGCAGGCCAGATCGGGAGAGAGTGATTGAGGGAGTCCCTTTGACTTCTCCTCCGTGCTCTCTCGATGGGAGGGATAAATTCATACGTCTGTCACTCCTGGACACACTGACCCCCAGATTCCTACCCTAAAGATGACATAGGCCCTGAGGGAAATTATTTTCCTCATGGCCTTCTGCGTGGAGCTAATGCAAAAGAAAAGTTTATTAATATAAACTCCCGAGAACAGGAAGGTACATAACTTAAATCAAGCAGTAAATAATTATGTAGTAATAATGGTATACCACTCGTATAGTGCAATTTTTTGCTGTTTCACTTCAAGTGAGCTTTAAATTTGCTAGAAGACAAGGTTAAGAAATCACATTTTGGAGTCAGTCGAGACCCTACGGCTTATTAATGATGTATGGATATCAAACTGATTCGTTCGAAGGTAATTTATGCCACCATTGTGAATTTTTATTTTCTTAATTTCCTTTCAAATTTGCCTACAGAGAAAGCGTTAATTCTAGACGATGGAGAAAAGTAAATTGTTATATTATTTCTTCTTATTATTAACTTATTTTGTGGCACTTTTTAAACTTTTTTCGTAAGCTTGGCTTACGAAACATGTCGGTTTTTTATAATCAATTATAGTGGTAAAAACAAAGTTATTTATTAATTTGTTATATTATTATTATTATCTAATGATTTTGTAATTAACAAAAAACTAACCTTCAAACTAATTAGTTCAAAGTAATTCATTGTAGGTAGAATGTTTTTATGGTCAAAATCTTTTTATTTGAGTGCCTGCCATCATATTTTTGAAATACGTAAATATAACTTAAAGTAAGCGCATTTTTAAACAATATAATTTAGAGTCATTTTCTTAATTATAATGAGCTATAAATATTATAATTAATTTATGTACCTACTCCTTCTACGGCTTGTAACCTATATGTTCGTGATTAGCACACGTTACCTACACGCTACACGGCAAGTATAGTCATAGTTCATTTCATCCAATAAAACATAATAATATCTTTAATGAAAATAATTATGATTATGTAAGAATATGTTTATATATTTATCAAATGGTTTGAATAAATTATAACATATTTAATGATCCACTTACAACCGCAATAATACTGGTACTTATTGCGTTATTAACAACATTTCATATGAATACTATTTTTTAAAATTTGAATTGAATTTGCTACTTTAAAAAGTATTTGATTTTAACCGAATTTTTACCACGATAAAAATTAAAAAACCTTGGTGTGAGAGAATAATTTATATTTACCTTTAATGTTTATTTTAGTCAGATTCGGGTAGCTAGTGATGTAGTAATGCGATCCATTTGTAAATCGTAAGGAAAAGGAGTTGGTTTCTTGATAGATGAATTATTGGAATGAAAACACGGGAGAGAAAATCAATGAGGAAAAAATCAACCAGTGAAAAACTATTTTTTTTACTATAATATATCTATTTTCAAAAATCTTTAAAAATAAAATAAAAACATTTTTTGGTTTAATTGTGGTTTGAACCTCTCTTCCCAGTAATCGGAAATAACCGTGCTACAAACCTTGCCAAAATGCAATGATTTTTAAAACCGACATTTATTTCGTATATTAAGTGCATTAACTTCCTCGAATTTAAAAAAAAAGAAGTTTATTTGAACTTGTGTCTGTACGTGATTGCCACCAAAATTGATAGAATGCATTATCATCGACCACGAAACTATCTACTAAATTTTTGGAGTTTCAGGTCGATCAGATGTGGGAAGTGAGTTAATTTCTACTTCTAAGATTACGCGTCACAATAAACATGAGTTAAATTCAAATATGTAGATGTATTTAAAAGAGGTTACCTCAGGTTTGGTTCTTGCTTAAAGGTGGGAGTATTTAATGTTTTATGTTAGTGTAGTTAGCTATAGGTAGGTTCATTAGCATAGGTACATAGCATATTATCTCCGTAACATGATTATTAATGCAAATATTATTAATTTAATGATTGTTGATACCGTGACCGATTTAAAAATGTGATTTTAAAGAAAGCATTTAAAATACGAATAGAACGGGGTAATTCAATAATTTCTTAAATTTGAGTTTATTTACAACTAGCTGACCCGACGAACTTCGTCCCGCCTCAGAATCAATAACTTATTATTAGCTGAATTATATTCAGTTTTTTTATTAAGTACAATAATTACACAATGAAGCAATTATCGATGCACAACTGTCCGTGTTTTGTTTTTGTTAGTATCAGAGATGGCATTGTGTACGGATTTATAATGTTTGTGATATTCTTACTTTTCCGTTTACTTACGGGAATTGCGTTTCATTTTCTTTACACGTGTGAGGGAGATTTATTATAATTATTATATTTTTCCTTTGGAGGGGTGCAGACATACGTTCACCGTTTGTCCCATTTTCGACTGTTGACATTTAGTATGTAAGAAAGAGGGGCAAAATTATATGTTTAAGAACAAAAGCAAAACAATAAGCGGATTGACATTTGTCTTTTTAAATTTTTGGAATTCACTCACTACTCAATATTACACTTATAATCACAATATTTCTGTAGCTCTTTCAAAAGATGAGAATTCGTTCCATACAAAATGTATGATGAAAACAATTTTCTTTATGATTATATTTTTCGTGAATTCAAAAAGACAAATTCAACAATTCAGGGATCATAAAAATCGATCCAACCGTTCTCGAGTCATAAATTGTGTAACACACCCGACTTCGTTTTATATATTAAAGATTACATGTTTTGTGTTTATTTATCATAAACTTACATATAAACACACAAAACTGAATTGATTCTAGATAGAATCGAGTTGTAACAAGAATTCCACATTGGAAACACATGTATGAACTCCACGATGGTTGAAAATAAAATAGATTTAACACCAATTTTAATATTATGTTAATCATATTTACTTTCAAACGGTACTAAAACAAATAGTGATAATACTAGAAAGAAGATTTTTTAAATTTTTACATGCCTTACACCCTACACCACTGTTGATATTTTTGGTTTAAAAAAAGTATTCCATTGGTTAGTTCCTCTTTTAGCCGCCTGAAAAGTTTAGTGTGACCAATGAATAAACAAAATACCTGAGAGGACTTGGCATACCTATACAAATACATACATACCATTTAGTTCAAAATGTTATACTAAAATGGTGGTGATTTCCGTGATCATTCTTCAGTTTATATGAAACGTAAAACACATTGGTTCTCTCTTAGAGTATTTTATTTAGTCATTGGGTATGACAAACCGTACCTAGTTCCTATGCGGTTTAAGTATTGCTTAATGAACTAAATCAAGGGTTAATATATAGGCTTTTGGTGGCCAACTTCAATATTAGTCGCGGAAGAGGAAATGGGAAATGGGGAAGTTGGTAATGTGATACCGAAGAAACAAGAAGCCTTAGAACAGGTAAGTATGATAAAACACATTTGTGTTTTATGTTATTTTATCAATTTCATTCTGGTTACTTATGATAGGTAGGTAGTATGATAGGTTTACTTAGGTACTACCTAGATCCTGACGCCTGATATTTTAACGCTATTTTATATTGTGGCACACATAATTAAAATCATAAAACTAATAAATTAGTGTATGAATATTTTTATTTATAAAAGTGTATTTTGTCCTTTGGGAATTGTGCAGAATGAGGCTTCTCCACGCGGGAGATCCTGAGGAAAAAAATCTTTCAGGGCATATGTCATCTTTGAGGACGCTGTGTGGATGGTCTTTTTAGGGAAAGGAAGGAGATGAACTTCTTGGAAGGAAAAAGGAATGAGGGTAGCACTCTGAGAGGTCAATGTGATCAGGAGTGACGAACGTATGAATCCATTTATCTCATTGAGGTGCAAGGCGATGAGAGAGTCGAGCTGTAGAAGTAAAAAGGTCCCCCTCAACCAGTCTCTAGATGACCCATGGCAGGGGTATTGGTTATCCAATAAATGGTTCCCGGAGCGGCGGTACCAAAGCAGGCCGCTCAAAAAGATTTTAATATCATACTCGTGTGAGATGACGGCTACTGCCAAGGGCGGATCCAGGATTTTTTTTTGGGGGGGGGCACAAGGGGCGGAGGGGGGGGGGCCCACCCCGGGTGCCACCCGATGGGGGGGGGGTGCCACGCAAGAGCACATTCCTCCCCCCCCCCTTTGGGACGGACCAATTTTTTACGAAGTCGAAATTTGTGTTTGGGGGCGTTCAAGTATTGCGTAATGCAATTTTTGAAGATTTTTGACCCCCCCTCCCTCCATGTAACGCGCAGTAACGTTTTCTTATACACCGCCCCCCCCTAAACGTTACGTAAGGCCCAAGTGACAATTTTTACCAGAAAGTCACAATTAAGTTGCGCAAAGTACTGTAAAGTCGCTTAAATACCTTTTTTCTTGTTTTAATCGCGTTTGCGGTAATAAATAAAAGAAGAGATTTTTAACTCGTGATACATATACATGCGTATATTGTTTATTTTATTTATGCAAGTTGCTATTAATAATAAAATTGGGAATTATTATTATTTTTATCCGCCTTGTATTCCTTCCGGATCTCCACAATTTAACAGTCTTTTCTCATGTTCCAAATGCAGTTTTACAAGTTCTCAAAAGGAAGATTTAAAAATCTACAATATGATTCACAGAAGAGACAAACCTTTTTCATGTCCTAAATGCAACTACTCGTGTTCTCAAAAGAGATACCTAAGAAGTCACTTGCTGACTCGTAGTGGAGAAAATTCTCCTACTGCAACTATTTATGTACCTACTACGAAGTAATTACAACTATTCATGTACTACGAAGTAAACGAAAATCTAAAATTCACATGTTTAACCACAGTGAAGAAAAACCTATTTCATGTCCTGACTGCAACTATTCTTTTTCTCGAAAAAAAACTAAAACGGCAATTGCTGACTTACAGTGATGAAAAACCTTTTTCATCTCCCAAGTGCAAGTATTCATGTTGTACAAAGGAACTTCTTACAATTCATTTTCTGACTCACATTGACATAAAACCTTTTACATGTTTCTACTGCGAGTATTCACGTTCTTCAAAGAGGTACCAAGAAAATCACATGTTTATACATAGCGGACAAAACCATTTTCATGTCCCGAATGCAGTTATTCAAGTTCTCGACAGGGAGATTTAAAAATCCACAGCGTGATTCATAGTGAAAAAAAACCTTTTTCATGTTGTGAGTGTAACTATTCTTATACGAAGAGAAATTTAAAAAATCGCATGTTTTCCCATATGTAGTGGATAAAAACCTTTTTCGCTGCATATTAACATGTTCTACAAAATAACAAATGAAACGTCACATATTTACCCACAGAGGAGAAAAATCTTTTTCATGTCCCGATTGCCACTATTCATTTAATCGCAAGGGACATCTAATCACGTGTTAACCCACAGTGGACAAAAACCTTTTTCGTGTCCCGACTGCAACTAATCATGTTCTCAAAAGGGACATACAAGAACGCACTCGCTGATTCACGGTGGAGAGTAACCTTTTTCGTGTTCTGACTGCAACTATTCATGTACTACAAAGGGATATCTACAAAATCTTATATTTACCAACAGAGGAGAAAACCCTTTATCAGGAAATTTTATTCCATCAAAATTTGAAACTGAAGAAGTTCAAAATAATGCGAGTAAGTATGTTAGTAACCACATAAATTTGGAGGTTTAGAAAAGTGCTTTTTTGATAAATGAATCCATCTGCAATCTTATTTAACAGAGATAGCTTGAGATGGAGTGGATGGATGGACTGCCCCGAAAAACCAAAGCGATTTTACATTTTAGGTTCTAGGACATAAAGAACTTAAAACAATTTACCCAAACATTAAGTTTCGACGATATCATATTGTGAAAAACGAGGTGCAGAGAACTCAATCTCTATTTCTCGCGAACTGGGGGTGTATATGTACCTGGGGGATGGTTTTTTTCTACCCGAAGTGTGGGCTGCCTATCGCAACATGTAGGGCTTTAATACTATATTTTTTTATATTTTTGTTTATTTTTTTTTATTACTGTAGGTATTATTTATTTGTTTGTTTTTTTTTGATTGAATGAAGAATATTTTTTTTGTTTTGTAATACTAATTTTTTTTGTATTTTTGGTTGCATTTTGTATTTTTTATTTGAGTCCACACTTCAAGGGGGGAAGGTAATGGAGATGGGATAGGGGAAGGTCGGATTTTCGTCGGGTCTTAGGCGCCCGAGACAAGCTATACTGGGGTTTGGGTGTATAGGAAGTTTTGCATAGAATGTTTTGGCTAATTCTACCATGTGTTTTTTCAGGGGTGGGATATTTGTGTCAGAGTTGATAATTGAGTTTCGGACAAACCAGGGGCTTTTTGTGTAATTTCTAAGAGTGGCATTTTGGAAAGATTCGAGACGTTTTGTGTTACCTATAGCCCAAATGGGTGAGGCATAGGTGATGGTAGGACGGATTTGTGTTTTGTATACTAGAAGTTTGTTTTGAATTGATGTCTTTGAGTTTGAGTTGAGTAGGGGGTGTAAAGAACCCGCTACTTTTTTTGCTTTGGTCAGTGTGTTTTTTATGTGTGGTTTCCAATTTAGTCGTTTGTCAAGTGTAACTCCAAGATATTTGGCGGTGTTTTGCCAAGGTATGACCTAGTCGTACATTTTTATTTCCTCTCTGGGAGCCCTGTCACTCTTTCTGTGTGAGAAAAAGACGGCTACGATTTTTGAGGGGTTCACGTCTATGCGCCTTAGGTCATACCAATCTTGGAGTTTGTTTATGTTGATTTGAAGTCGGTGAGTTATCATCCTGGACGAACTGTATCTCACCATAACGGTGGTAGCGTCAGCATAGAGAGCTGTAAGTGAGTTTTTGTCGGCTGAGAGGGGGATATCATGTGTATAGATATTGAAGAGGGTTGGAGACAGCAGTGAGCCTTGTGGCATCCCTGCTGTCATGAAGCGTTTTTTGGAGAGAGCGCCCCTGTATTTCACTTGGAAAGTACGTAGGCGGAGAAATGATTTGAAAACACCAATGCTTCTAATTCCTATTTTTTATTTAAATCGAAAAAACATGTTACGTAACGCGTTGTTCGACCCCCCCCCCCCCCCCCCTCAAGTGCGTTCCATAATACTTGAACGGCCCCTTTGTCAACTTTAATCGGGGGGGGGGGGGGGACGAGACTTTTCCGACCGCGCTTTCCACCGACCGTACCGCTCTCGCAAACGCTGATTGTCATATTTCATTTGCAAGTGCATGAAAGGGATGCAACGAACGAAATTCGAAATTCCGGCCAGAAATAGACAAGAGTTTGTCTCATATTTTTTCTATTATTTTATTCATATATTTTAACAACTCTGATAATTTGATTTGCTTCCAAGTATGTACTGTGATGGAATCTCCACAGTACACAAAAATACCGTCCTGGGGGGGGCACGTGCCCCCGTGCCCCCCCCCCCCCCTAAATCCGCCCTTGGCTACTGCAAATCTCCATAGCAATTGCCAGAAATAAAGTTGCGAACTAGCGTTGACTTAGAATTTCCAGACAGAAAAACGCTATGTATATCTCATAATGTCAAATGTCGTCGTTTTTCTGGTTTATGATAAAGATTTCACACTTTACAGTTTACAGCGTGACACATTTAATCTTGCAGTAATTGGCACCGTTTGTGCAGATTTTGAGAATACGAAAATCTATTTATAAAAAATCGTGCTTTCGTTCGTTAGTTCTCCCTTTGGCCATCTGAAAAGTTAAGTTGTTTTTAAAAAAATTGAACAATTCATCAAATTTCAAACTTAACTTTCTAGCTCTCCTCAAGTTCTATTATTACTTCACTGTGGACCATAGTTGCATCACAGAACTCAAATGAAAACAGAACTTGAAAATAACGTTACAGAACAATTAGGTAAGGTGATACTTAAAAGAATTCATAATCTACTCTTTTATACTCATGGGGCGAGTTTAATTGTTTCATGGATTTTTTTTAATTGTTTGACCATAAACAAACTCAAATCTTGCAAGAAAGCCTAACAAATACAACATTGGATTAAATCACCAATACAATATGGTATTTGAAAGTCTTTCTGGAAAGATTTGAGTTTGTTTATGGAAATAACTATTTATCTATTTATTCGACGGCCTCAGTGGTCAAAGGGCAAGGCTCTTGACTCGACCCGAAGCCGAAGGTCGCGAGATCATATCCCGGTTTAATAATTAGGTTTAGTAATTTTTTTTGGTTAATTTGTGTTATTTCACAATTAATTAATTAAAAAGAATATATGCGTAGTAAGTATATTTGCGGCACGTTCCAGTAGAAGATACTCTCAGTATCGCCTTGGTGAAAGACCACAATTCAGTGAAACGTTGCTTGAAATGGCTTTAGCAGTGTTTGGTGACCAGATTTAAATAGCCAGGTACTTCCCCACCTTCCCCATTCCCATTTACTTCCCCTCCCCACTACCTTCAGCCTCATAACAACCCCAATTGGGGATGCCATAGTCTCACTGGCTTCAGGGCATCTAGCAAGCGCCCTTGAGGTGATTTTTCACAAAAACGGCGGTATTCAAATTGTCCAATTATTATTATTATTCATGGTCGATCAAACAACAGTTCACAACGACTAAGGGTTCCTAATGAGCGTAATACACGAGCCCGATTTTCAGCCCGATTCCAATTAGAGACAAAAGTCAACATTTTTCGCTTTACACGATCGCTATTTTCACCTCTATTTTCATATCTAGGATTTCAATTGTCATCACTGCAAACAACACATGAACCATACTGTTTGTTGTGATGCTTACTGAAATCGTAGATATGAAAATAGAGGTGAAAATAGCGATCGCGTAAAGCGAAAAATGTTGACTTTTGTCTCTAATTGGAATCGGGCTGAAAATCGGGCTCGTGTATTACGCTCATAATTTATTTGACGTGAACTGTTATTTGTTCGTTGGTTGCCCATGGTCGTGCTCGAGAGCGATGACAAGTTACCGAAATTTTCGATAAAACCTATATCAATCGACCATGCTAGATACTCAGATGGGAGCAGCTGAGAATCTTGTGAGCTGGAACTCACAAAAAATAAATCATATTCATATTGTGTATGTACAGGTGCAAACAAATAATTCATCTTAATATTTTAACGCATTTTTTCCTAAAATAATGCAACGTTTTAAAAAACGATTTTCCTAAAATAATGAAACTCGCGCCATCTATGATAGAGGAAATTATGAATTCTTGCAATTAGGTATCACCTTAACTTTGAAATTTGATGAATTGTTCAAACTCTGTGAAGCAACTGGCCCTAAGTGTGGAAAGCTTAAAACCTACACACTAAAACAAAACGATTTTTTTAATTCTTTGTAACTAGGCGCTTTCCTATTTATTATACCTTTATTACCAATACATGCAAACTGTTTTCGTAAGTGTAACCATTGTATCTCATTTATTAGTATTATTTAACAGACTGGTATTATGTAACTTGATGCGAATCTCCAAGGCTCTCTTGTGATCACGTTATTGTGTGCAAAGTCGTACCGACATAATATAAAGGGTCCGCCATCTAAAGTTTTTTTTTTCAACTAGTGCTTATTTCGTGAATGGTAACACTTAGCTCATGTCTGATTTGACATTTGACAGATAATTAGTTTTATCCTTCCGCTAAGCGAATATCTGACCATCCAATGCGTTTTCGCTTCGCTGAGTGGGCCTGCGATCGACTTACAGAAGATGCCGATTTTGCCAAAAAAATCATCTTTTCGGATGAAGCTCATTTTGATCTTGGCGGGTATGTAAACAAGCAAAATTGTCGTATTTGGGGCACAGAAAACCCGCACGCATACATTGAAAAGCCGGTACACCCAAAACGAGTCACTGTTTGGTGCGGATTTTGGTCCAGAGGCATAATTGGGCCATTTTTCTTTGAAAATGAGCAAGGAGTGGCCGTTACAGTCAATGGCGATCGTTATCGGGCCATGTTGAACGAATTTTTGTTTGAAAATTGAAGAGGAGGATATTGGCAACATTTGGTTTCAACAGGACGGCGCTACGTGCCACACAGCCGAAGCTACACTCGATGTTTTGCGCCCTGTTTTCAAAAAAAAAAAGTTACAATTACTTATAATAATAATAATTTTTTTTCCAGGATGTGGGGAGGATATTGCATTCCCATTACACATTCCACGTAGTTATAGATACACATTTTCACAGTAAATTTTAAGTAAAAAAACAAGTAGAATAGAAAATAAAAAGTTAAAAAAATATATAATTATGTAGGGCGTGGTCTTGAGTGAGCTCGGGCCCAGCGCTCACCGAGTGGCACTGAGCGGTGCTGAAAGGCTGCGGTCACCACCGTGTTGAAGGAGGCCATTAGCCGTATCCTGGATCCAGTGACCCGGTGTCTCATCAGGTCAGCGCGGCGAATCCATTCAGTCCTAGTTCAGTAAAAATTGTCTATGCGCTATAATCTGCAGGCGTTATTATTTTGAATCCGGAATCCTTCCATCGAGCTGATTCGGTGGTGACACCTTGTCAGTGGAGGACTAAGGGGGAGGGGGGGGGGGGCGGTCCGCCCCAGGCCCCCGGTCCTGGGGGCCCCCAAACGCCTCCATATTCCCTTGATAAAATTCTAAACAAGGCTTTAAGGCACAATTGTAAAAAAATATATATATGTATATATATATGAGTATATATATATTTATTTTAATAAAAAGACAAATAACTTTGTTTACATCACTTTTATTGGTACACAATCAACATGTTTCGTAAACAATGTTTACTTCATCAGGATCAAACGTATACTATACGTTTGATCCTGATGAAGTAAACATTGATGTAAACAAAGTTATTTGTCTTTTTGTTAAAAGAAATAATGCCATCACAAAGTGAAAACCTTTCCGAAGAAGTTTTCTTCGAAAAATTATATATATTTCATTTTTTGATAGATGCACTTGTTAAGAACGCTCTCACCAAATTTTTCAAGGGAGTTAAAAAAATTAACGGAGATACAACATTTTATGTGAAACCGACACTTGAAAATGATTTTTTATGCAGTCTGTCAATCTATTATTGAGTATGGCATCATAGCATGGGGAGCTGGCACTGCATCTGCACTAGACTCAATCATTAAGGCACAGAAAACTATTTTAAAAATAATCCTTAGACTACCTCTAATTACAGACTCGAACTTTATCTTTAATATTATGAATGTGTTTGACGTTCGGCAGATATACGCAAAAACAATCCTCAATCATCTGTTCACAAATATACATAAATACTATGAAAAAAGATTAAATACACGCTGTACACGAAACAATAACAGAGACTTACTTCAAATTCCCATAACGCATACCTACTACTTTTGGTCAACGAAGCTTCAGATACCTTGCAACAAGACTTTATAACATTCTTCCATATATAGTAAAAAAATTTGATTCATAAAAAAATTTCAAAAATAACGTAAAAAATTGGATAACAAAATAATGATAGGGCCTTTACCGGCGCGCTCACCCAATTTCGTAATTAAACCAGTGTACTGATTGTTATTATTCAAAATTTATTGTTAATGCAACCAATCTATTGTATGATTATATTTTAATATAAGTTTAGGAATGTTAATAAGAAATATAAATTACTGCCTCAACACAGGCTAGCCTAGTGAGGTGGATTACGAAAAACCTTAATTTATAACTATTTTCTATTCTTCAAGTAGGTACCTACTGTTCATATTTATATTATCTTCTGTTGCTAATCTTTTGTACTTACATAAACCATTGTACGTGTTTTGTTGTTGTTATAAATCTTACAAATTTTGTTGAATAAAGATATATTATTATTATATTACATCTTTGACGACCTCCGTAGTCCAGTGGCTAAGAGTCTTGACTCGCAATCCGGAGGTCGCGGGTTCGA
Organism: Limnephilus lunatus; assembly: GCA_917563855.2. Lineage (NCBI taxonomy): Eukaryota > Metazoa > Arthropoda > Insecta > Trichoptera > Limnephilidae > Limnephilus > Limnephilus lunatus. Next base: position 65,595,427 of record OU830598.1, on the reverse strand, counting down.
GCATGCGCAAATAAATTTTATTTGATTAATTTGTGTTATTTCACAATTAATTCATTTAAAATAATATATAGTATATTTGCGGCACGTTCCAGAGTGGAAGATACTATCAGTATCGCCCTGGTGTAAGACCACCATTCAGAATTGAAACGTTGCTTGAAAATGGCTTCAGCCGTGTTTGGTGACCAGATCTGAATAGCCAGGTACTTCCCAACCTTCCTCTTCCCCACCTCCTTCCCCTCCCCACTACCTTCAGCCTCACAACATACCCCAATTGGGGATGCAATAGCCTCACTGGCTCCAGACGGGAGCAGTTGAGATTCTTGTGCGGTATTCACTGTAAAAAAAAAATCTAAGCTAAGCTAAATCCCCTTTCCCGACGAGAGGAGAGGCGATGAAGGAGCAGTCACTTCCTACCGAATTTTCATTATTCTTCATTTTTATAAAAAGGTTAAATAAAATTAGATCGTTCTTACTTGGGTTCTCACACGTTATGTAAGTAATAATTATTATTAAAAATATATTACTTTCTCCACACGTTATGTAAGTAATAATTAAAAAATATATTACGTTTTATATCACAAAACTAGCGGACAATGCACAATAATCAAAGGGGAAAGTAAAAAACTAAACTAAAAAAAACTGTTACATAAATATTCTATTTTTATTGGAATAACTTCTTCATATTTTCGTTTGGATTTATTAGTATTATCCTATTCTTCAATGCATTACATAAATATTAATTACGGAAAAAATAAAGTATTTTACTATTAGCTAACTTCCATCTTTGTGAACAGGACTGAAATTTATTCACGATTTAGTCACAACAGGTACTGTTTTCCTCTACGTACCTACTATTTTCAATACATTTTTTTTCAGTATTTTATTTGACACTAATCTTTTATTAGTGTAATCAACAATAATATACTAATGCACGAATTTTGTTAATGTGCCAATACGCCATGAATATTCGGTGGATGATTATGATAATATTACTAATCGTAAATAACAATATTTATAACTCGCGTGCAAAAATAAAATTTCGTAAATGAACGTACAACTCTACTTACCTAAAATGAAAAAGTAAAGTGTAAATAATCAGCTTTAATAACTTACGTGATTATTTACAGTGTAGGTTGCCCTTTGATGTTCTGCAGATGTTGATATCAATGGTTCGTGCTCATCTGTGCTCGGCATCTTAAACTATAATTTATTCACTAACTATTAAATTGAATTTTCCACTATAACACAAATTCCACTACAACATTTGGACTGTCAATCATAAATGATCTCTTCTGCGCTCTCATAACGAGATTCGGAACTTATCTTGTTAATTCAATATTTACATACTATTTGTCTATTTAGTTACGCTACCAAAATATGTTTTCATACGGATTATAATTATTATTAATGATATTTTATCAAAACAGAAATATTTCACTTATATAATATCGAGTCATAGTTAAATCATCGTAAAATTCACTAATCTCTCTATTATTATTCTACCATCCAAGCGCGCGTTTTGTTAGGATGGACCGGAATTTAAATTTAAAAGTTTAGTGCGCGTTCCGTCCGCCGACAAGCCCTGGCGCTTTACTCAGTGTTGCTAGTGCGCAAAACGATTCGCCACGACTTGGGAAGTGGGGTTCCATCAGGGTTCTTAACTACATGGTATCTTACTATTTTTGTAATAATTCTATTTCTTCTACAATTCAGTACCTCAATACGTAAATATTATAAAACTAGCGCAGACCCGTGAAAATACACGGGATGGTCTGAAAATCTTGATTTTTGAGAAATCAGTTTCATGTACTTGGGGGGCGTTTAAGTATTACGTAACGCATTTTTGAAGATTTTTGACCCCCCCCCCATGTAACGCGCCGTAACGTTTTCCTGTACACCCCCACCCCCTCTAAACGTTACGTAACGCCCAAGTGACCATTTTTACCCGAAAGTCACAATTAAGTTGCGCATAGTACTGGAAAGTCGTTTAAATACCTTTTTTCTTGTTTTAATCGCGATTGCGGTGATAAATAAAACTAGAGATTTCTAACTCGCGATACATTATTCATGTTGCTATTTATAAAAAAATTGGAAATTATTATTATTTTATCGGCCTTGTATTCTTTTCGGATCTCCACAATTTAACACTGTCTTTCCTCGTGTTCCGAATGCAGTTATACAAGTTCTCAAAAGGAAGATTTAAAAATCCACAGTATGATTCACAGAAGAGAAAAACCTTTTACATGTCCTGACTGCAACACATCGTGTTCTCAAAAGGGAATCACTTGCTGACTCATAGGGGGGAGAAACCTTTTTCATGTTCCGACTGCAACTATTCATGTACTACAAAGAGAAATCTAAAAATTACATGTTTATCCACAGTGGAGAAAAACTTATTTCATTCCCTGACTGCAACATCTCTTTTTATTTTGTTTTTTAAAATTTTATTTATTAACAGAAACAAACAGTACATTATTTACATTTGTGAAAAAAGTTTACAGTTAATAAGTATATTTCATGTTAGGTACCTATGATATGTTTCATTGAAGTATCGTTTATATAAAATTTTTACCGGGTGATGTGCGTTGTGGGAGGGTGTGTGTGTGTGTGTGTGTGTGAGTGTGTGAGTATGTTTGTTGGTGTGAGAAGTGGTGATGTAAGTATGTATGCGCCTTGAACAATTTACATTACTGACATGATGCACTTTTTAAATTTGGGAAGTGAATCGGAGAAAATGTCGATGTTAGAATTTAGACAAACATTATTTAACATATGAAGAGCACGGTTAATTGGCGAATTAGTTGCTGCATTTGTTTTATAATTAAGCATGTGGAATAATTCTGTATGGCGTGTACGTCTTAAGGGTATGTTAAAATTAATTAGGGAAAGAAGTTCGGTACAGTCGATGTTATTATTTAAAATTCTGTGTATAAATGTTACATCAGCTATTGTTCTCCTTTGTTGCAAAGTTTGAAATGTGCGTCCAAAGTTATTGTTGAATTTGAAGACAAGATATTCTATAAATTTGTGTTGAATGTTTTCTATGCTATCAATATACAGTTTGTACTGCGGGTTCCAAATTGGTGAGGCATATTCCAGTGTACTTCTGACTAATGCAAAATATAACATTACTACTGTACGCGGGTTACTGAATACTTTACTGACACGAAGAACAAAACCAAGCATTTTATATGACCTGTTAACTATTGAGTCGATATGCTTATTAAATATAAGTTTTCTATCAAGGTAAATGCGAAGATCTTTACATTCCTTTTTAGAGATGACAGGTTCATTGTGGAGTGAATAAGAGTACTCAATTATATGTTTATTTCTGGTGAATGTCATAGTGTGACATTTGGAAATATTGATATCTAAACAGTTAACTTTGCAATACTTGCAAAGCCTATCTAGGTCACTTTGTAACGCTTCACAGTCAGAGAGAGAATGCACCACTTTGAATATTTTCATATCATCAGCGTAAATCAAATATTTGGAATTTTGAAAGCATGATCCAATGTCATTTATATAAATGTTGAACAAGAGCGGACCTAGGTGGGAACCTTGCGGGACACCAGATATTACCTCTATAGACTTTGAGAAGACGCCGTTGATTAATATTACCTGATTGCGATTACTAATGTAAGACTTAATCCATCTAAACAGGTCGCCATGTATACCAAGGAGGATGAGTTTTTTTTCAAAAGAATTGAGTGAATTACACGGTCAAAGGCTTTAGAGAAGTCTGTATACATAGTATCGACTTGCTCCTTATCGTCCATCTTGCTATGCAAGAAGTTAATGAAAAGGGCAAGGTTGGATGTTGAAGACCTACCTTTCATACATCTGTGCTGATTCGGCGTAATGATTGTCCAAATAGTAGAGTACAATTGATCAAAAACAATTTTTTCAAGAACTTTACTTAGAATAGGAAGTTGGGAAATTGGATGGTAGTTTTTAACGTCATGCTTATCACCTGTCTTAAAGATTGATGTGATAACGGCTGATTTGAGAAGTAATCAGCAAAAAGGTTTGTAACTTCTTTGCTGTCGTGTGCCGTTGTGGAATGCTATGTCATGTGTTCAGGAATAGTGGGAGATTTTCTTTGCGTCTTAACATAACACCATATTTTTTTAACATTATTTTGAATATCAGATTCCAATTGGGCAATATAGGCTTTTAGAGTAAGACTAGAAATCTTCTTCTGTCTTTTGCGGAGTAATGCGAAAGATTGATAAACCAATGAATTCTTGTAGCGTTTCCGGGAATGAAAAAACTTTAATTTTTCTTTCCTTATATTAATTAAAGCCGCCGAATACCACGATGAAAATTTAGTTGATCTGGTTACTTTTTTTGGAACCATGTCATCTATTATGGCATCAATGATTCTATAAAAATGGTGTACCGCAGTGTCAACGTCTTGCGCATTCAGTACAGAAGACCAATCACTATTTCTGAGAGCATCATTGACTACATCATAGTTAACTTTATTAAACAATTTGATTATCTGGGGTTATAGAACGACAGTAGGGAGGGGAATATTAAGTTCAACTATAATAGATTTATGATGTGCATCTTCGATTACTAGTGGAGAGTCGGCAGCGGAGATGTTGACCATTGAACTAGATTCAAAGAACATTTACGATGTTATAAAAATAAAAACACCGCTTCAAAATTCGCAGAACATCTCTTAGAAAATAATCACGTTCCACTTAAAAACAACCAGCCAAAACCATTACATATAGAATGAAAGGGTCTTAGATTAAATTTGCTTGAACAATTAGAAATCAATAAACGAACGAATGACCCCAACATAACACTAATTAATAAAGTAAGGAAAATTATTTATTCTCCACTACTTAGTATTTTTACCAAACCTAAACAATATAATGCACTTAAATGAGTCATAGAAATAACATCATTCTAAATCAATAAAGAAAACCCTTGCACTTAGTGCAAGTGAAACCAAAAAGGGAAAGATTCGGAATCCCACTTAATCACTCTCTCAATTAGTGTCTCTGCAAATTGGATTTACCGGTAATAAATCAATTTGGACACCTTCATAAATTGACATTTAAAATGTTATAAATAAGTCGTATAAATCCGACGATGTGTGACACATCGTCGGATCTACCGGATCTGCCCTGATGATGGACACTGCAACGCTGTCCGAAACGTCGGCTATAGTAGGAGGTAGCGCAACACGGCATAACACCCCAAAAACTAACAACGAAAATGCTTTTGGCCGTGAAAATCTAAAAACTTATCTGACATATCAAATTTATTTAATTAAATTTCTAATAAGTCAAATTCGTTAATCAGGACATATTGATAGAATTCTTTGGTTTTGGATCGAAGGCCTCATGCATTTTGATAAAAAATTACGATAGTGTCATTGCATTGTGTAAATGAAAAAATTATTATCCTGTTACGATTTGAAATAAATATATTAATTAGTAAAAATAAAGCATTAGTCGAAATGAGGCTACTATGATAATAATTAATCAGCAGCCCAAAGTCCACTGGGGTGAGCATATTTGTCAATCTGCGCAGAAATGAATGAATGTTTTTGTGATATATTGATTGAGAAGTTGAGTCATGTGTGTGTAAAGTTAGTGGAAAAATGGTACAGGTTGAAAATCTAAAATAAAATATAATTTAAATTTAAGAAAAATTATTATGTTAAATTGTTTAGAAGGGTTTGACCAGATACAAGTATAGCAGGAGAGGTGACATTTTTTCTTAAATAAATTTTCGAGTTTCTCACCCATAAAAAATTATAATTATTAACGTTTTTGAATTCTTTGGCTGATCTCAACAAAGATTTATTTTTTCTTATAAGGTGGTCATTGATATAAATTTTACCTCCTGCAACACCTAAACTCTTATTGTCAACCCCCTTCTTCTTTTTAATAGCCGCTATAAATTCGTCCTTCTTCCTTTTGTTGACGAATTTAGCTACCACATTCCGAGGGTGGGTGTTACGGGGAGCTGCTGCTATTCCCTCTTGAGGATGTTGGCGTGGTTTGGCTCTAGTGATAAATTCAATGTCCTCTTCCTTAATTGTTAGTCCGAAATTTGATGCAATTTTAGTTAGACTGGAAACTAGGTTTTCGTCTTGCTTTTCAGTCAGACCGAAGATTTCTATGTTATTGATGAGCAACTGTTGTTCTCTATCGTTGTTTGTTTTGTCCAAATACGTAACAATCTTTTTTAATTCAATTACTTCGGCTTCAAGTTTGTCCATTTTTTAAAATTTTTCTTCTACTACCAGAATTTTATTGGTGTAGTCTTCAATTGTGCTATTATTGTGAACGATTGTTTATTCAAAAGAAACCAGTTTTGAATTTATTGAGAGCAGTTGTGAGGAGAGTTTCTTTATTTCGCTGAGAAGAATTGTCAAGTCGTTAGAGTTGAGATTGCTGGAGAGCGGTGATTCTCCTGTTTTACATTTAGCGCACATCCATGACTTCTTGTTCTCCTCAGACATCTTCTTAAAAGATGCGGAGGTAATTTTGGCACAGCTGAGATGCATTTGGTTTTTGCAATTTATACACTTCATACAGTTAGCCATTCGCACTGTCTTGCTACATTGGTTGCAGGTAGAATTCATGGTGGGTAACAATAAATATTATCTGTGATGATAATTAAATTCTTCAATTTTAATTTCTACAATGTCCTGTCACTTGATTTCACCAAATTCAATGTTCAGTACGCAGAATTACTATTAAGGTAATTGTTTTGACACAATATGTATGTCACTTGGAAGTACAGATTTATATTTACAATTCTATTGTCAACGTGAACGGTCGCGCACAGTGCATTACATTATTATTGTTGCAAAATTACCGCAACCGTAAAACTGAACGGAACGCACCGAGGCGCTAGGCGCCGCGCAGTTAACACATTATGGACACGGCCATCGAAAACATAAAAACCGAAATAAAAAAAATAACTACCGTAAAAGACTCAAAAGCGAAAACAAACCTTGAACAAAATGTAAACATTCTAGAAGAACTTTGGAAAAGTGAAAGAATCAAACATCAACAAGAAATAATAAACCTACAAAAAAAAATCATCGAAAACCAAGAAGAACTAACTAAGAAAATAGAAAAAATTATAGAAAAAAATAATAAAAATACCATGTCTTACGCGCAAGTTCTAACAAAACAAGCAAACAAAAAAGAAAGTCCACAAGAAGAGAGATTCTCTATAATAATCTCATCATCAAAAAAAACAACTAAAGCTGAAGAAATATGTAACAAGATCCAGAAAGATATCAAATTGAACCATCTAAAGATAGGAATAAATGGTTTACGAAAAACAAATAAAGAAAAAATCATCATATCATGCCCAAAAAAAGAATACACGACCACGCTTACGGAAGAAATAAAAAAACTTGACCCTAACTTGGAAGTCAAAGAAATCAAAAAGAAAAAACCTAAATTAATAATTAAAGGACTCAAATCAAACCTATCGGCAGAGGAAATAATCAGCGGAATAATCAATCAAAATGAAGGAATTCAAGATATTATATCAAAAAACGAAGAAAATAAAATAAACTTTATAACTGAAATAAAATATAAACATCCTAAGGAAAATCAACATGATGCTTCGGATCAAGAAGATGACAAACAGCACAAATTCTCAAACTACATCGTCGAAACCAGCGGTACAACGCGAAAAAGTTTATTAGCATTGGGAAAACTAAACATCCAGTACCAAAGAGTTAAATTAGAGGATTGTGATCCATTAACCCAATGTTACCACTGCTGTAAATTTATGCATACAGCCTCGAGATGTCTACAACGAACGAATCCATCAGTATGCCCTCACTGTACAGGTGACCATATGTTCGCCAAGTGCCCGGCAAGAGAAACAACACCTGTTTGTGCAAACTGCACGTCACAAAACAAAAAATATGGTGAAAAAAACAATACAGACCATAAGGCTTTCAGCGACATATGTCCATACAAAAATAAAATGCTTAAAGTAGCTAAAGACAGAATTGACTACGAATAAAAATGGCAGACTTCTTATATAATATACTAGACGAAAAATATAATATTGACGAGAAAATATATAACAGCTTCCAAGAATACTGTATCCACCAAGACGACCTCAATTGCAGCCCTTTAATTCTACACATGAACGTAAGAAGCATAAAACGAAACATAGATGAATTTTTAACAACAATTAATAATAATCTCAAAAAGCCGGTATGCATTGTGTTAACAGAAACTCATTCATGTTGTGAAGTGACGTACAATATACCGGGTTATAAATATATATCAACGGCAAACCGAATAAACAAGAACAGTGGGATCGCTATGTTTATTCAAAATCATTGTGACATATTGTGCGAGGAAGAAATTAAAATGAGTGGAACAAACTGCCTACATATACAAATTAAGTATTATAACAAAAAAATTGATATTATCTCTTTGTATAGAACACATTCATCCAGTGTCTGTTTGTTTATTGATGAATTAAGACAAGTCTTGGTAAACTTTAGAAATTCAAATACAATAGTTTTAGGTGACATAAATTTAAATATATCACATGATTTTACATCGAATAATAAAGATAACTACCTAAACATGATGGCGGAATTGAATTATGTACCGTGTATAAAGTCTTATACTAGAAACGTCAATGGGCAACGTCCATCATGTATTGACCATATTTTCACAAATATCAAAGATATAAATAATATAAATTCTGGAATTATAAAAACTTCAATTACCGACCATTACATGACTTTACTACATTACAACTCAATAATACCTCAGGCGATTAATCAACACTGCGGACTAACTGCTAATAATAATAATGAAATAACTGTTATTAATATTGAAACTTTAAAAAATAAATTATCATCTGAATTATGGTTGGATATACTCCGTAACGATAACGTCAATGAGTGCTGTAAAATTTTTGAAAATAGATTAACTAATTATATAAATGATTCAAAAAAAATTATTCATAAGGGAAACTCAGCCAAATTTCGTAAAATCAAACCGTGGATAACACATGGACTCGTTGTGTCCGTAAGACACAAAGAATGGCTTTACAAAGAAACTAAAAAAAAACCACTGGACATAAATTTAAAAAATCATTTTAAAGAATACAAAAATAAATTAGCTTCTCTCATAAAAAACACTAAAGAAAAATATTATAAACATAAACTTGATGACTCCGAAAACGACAGCAAAAGAGTTTGGATTATAATAAATGAAATCCTGGAAAATAAACAAAAAAATAAAAATAATCCCATAAAATGCATAATACAAAACAATAATATAATAAACTGTATTGAGGAACCTAAAAAAGGAGCAAATGTATTTAATGATTTCTTCGCAAATGTTGGAAAGAATTTAGCAGAAAAAATTTCAACAAAAAAAAAAAATTATATTGAAAATACTCCGAATACAGAAAATAAACTAGAACTTTTTGAACCTACTAATCCGTCCGAAATTATACAAATTATATCAAAAATGCGAGGTGGTTCTGCTCCGGGATTTGACGGCCTTTCCGTAAATATATTAAAAAATATTAAAAATCTTATTTCTACACCAATCTCTCATATCATAAACAATAGTTTTAAAACAGGAACTTTCCCGAGCACATATAAAAAAGCAATAATAACTCCAATTTTCAAATCCGGTAATCCGGAGGACGTCTCTAATTACCGACCAATTTCGCTTTTATCTAATATATCCAAAATTTTTGAAAAAATAGCTAAAAAAAGACTAACTGCATTCATAAAAAATAACTCAACCATAAATAAAAATCAATTTGGATTTACAGAGGGAAAAAGTACCCAAGATGCAATCGCAAAAATATCGTCAAGTATCCAGAGTACCCTAGACAAATCGAATAAATGTATAGGAATTTTTATCGACTTACAGAAAGCATTTGACAGCATCTCTCATGAAAAACTCATATTAAAATTAAAAGAAAATGGCATTGACCATATAGCCCTTAAATGGATAAAAAGCTACCTAACAGAGAGACCTCAAATTGTAAAATTAAACCAATCATTTAGTACATCATTAACAAGTAAATTTGGCATCCCTCAAGGTACCGTCCTCGGACCATTATTGTTTCTTATATATGTAAATGACATTTTCCAACAGAAAATTAAAGGCGAATTAATCTCTTATGCAGATGATACTGTATTATTAATAAAAGGTCAAACAAGGGAACTAGTTAACAAAATTGCAAACGAAGATATTAATATCTTAAAATCATGGTTTGATAATAACCTTCTCACACTTAATGCTAAAAAAACAACATATGTCTTATTCTCCTTACAGAAAATACCTAACCAGAAAGTTAATATTAAAATCCACGATGAAAAATGTGACAATGTAAGCTGTAAACAAAATGATCCTTTTTGTACTGTAATTAACTCTTCTACTGAAATTAAATATCTCGGTGTAATTATTGATCAAAACCTGAAGTGGAATAGTCACATTTCAGAGCTAGTAAAGAGAATAAGGAAATGTATATATATATTTGTTAGATTACGAAATATATTGAATGTAAAAATAATCAAAAATGTGTACTATGCCCTTGTTCACTCTTTGCTTATCTACGGAATTTTAGGTTGGGGAGGTTCTTACAAAAACAATCTAAACTCAGTAAAAGTTTCACAAAGAACCATCATTAAAGTAATCCTTAAAAAAAAACCTACCTTCTCAACAGAATCACTATTTAAATTATTTCCAGTACCAAATGTCGATGACATATTTAAGCAAGCTTCTATCATTAAAATGTGTAAAGAAAAAAATAATAAAGAATATGAAGAATTTTACACATTAATGAGAAATGGAAATCAATTTATTACACCAAATTTTAAAACAACACAAATGCACAACCATTATATTTACCAAGCTATAAAAAACTACAATAATCTTCCTTCTGAATTGCGCTGTATTTTGAACCAATCAGAACAAATAAATAAAATTAAACAATTTTTCAAAAAAACTTACATTAAAAAATAAATATTTTATACAAAATATATTATAAAATGTAACCTAAGTAAGAACTGTGGCTCCCTTATCAGGCACAAGAGCTCCTCTTTTCTGATAAGGTATACATGACCAATCATGACCTTGAATATGATATTTTGTAAAATATGTATAATTAAAATGTAACCCATGTTTTATATTAAATAAAAAAAAAAAAAAAAAAAAAAAATATTTTTAAATTTGCTAAGAACTTTGACACTTTAACAAATGATGTTGTCACACCGGTAGTTGTTGTGAGTTTAGTGTTATTATTTTCTCAAAAAAATATCTAAAACGGCACTTGCTAACTCACAATGATTAAAAACCTTTTCCATGTCCCTACTACGACCATTCATGCGCTACAAAATGGTATCTAAAAATTCACATATTTACCCACACTGGACGAAAACCTTTTTCATGTCCCGACTGCAATTATTCATGTTGTACAAAGGAACTTCTAAGAAATCATTTGCTGACTCACAGTGACATAAAACCTTTTACATGTTTCTACTGCGAGTAGTCCCGTTCTTCATAGAGGCACCAAGAAAATCACACGTTTATCCACAGCGGACAAAACCATTTTCATGTCCCGAATGCAGTTATTCAAGTTCTCTACAGGGAGATTTAAAAATCCCCAGCGTGATTCATAGTGGAGAAAAAACATTTTTCAGGTTCTGAGTGAACTATGCATATACGAAGAAAAATCTAAAAAAATCGCACGTTTTCCCATAGTGGATAAAAACCTTTTTTGTGCCCCGGCTGCAAATATTCATGTTCTACAAAATGACAAATAAAACGTCACATATTCACCCACAGAGAAGAAAAATCTTTTTACTGTCCTGATTGCCACTATTCATGTTATCGCAAGGGACATCTAAAACATCACGTGTTAAACCACAGTGGACAAAAACCTTTTTCGTTTCCCGACTGCAACTAATCATGTTCTCAAAAGGGACGTCCTATAACACTTGCTGATTCACAGTGGAGAGTAACCTTTTTCGTGTACTGACTGCAACTATTCATGTACTAAAAGGGGATATCTAAAAAATCATATATTTACCCACAGTGGAGAAAAGCCTTTATCAGAAGATTATTATTCCATCAAAATTTGAACACTGAAAAAGTTCAAAATAGTGCTAGTAAGTATGTTAGTAATGAAATAATTTTGGAGGTTTAGAAAAGTGCTTTTTGATGAATGTATCCATCTACAATTTTATACCCTCCCCCCCCCCCCCCCCCCCGTAACGCACAGTAACGTTTTACAAGACCCCCCTTCCCCCCCAAGTGCGTTACGTAATAATTGAACGGCCCCTTGAACGTCAGTTATTTGGTTTATTTATGATTCCAATTTTGAAAATGACTATTTTTCAAAGCATATATGGGAATCATATTTCACGCAGCAATAACCAAGGCACGCAAAAACAACCACAATTAGTTATGTTTGATTTGATGATAATTGAATTTATTTGTTTGTTTGATAATCCTGGCCGATATACGCGGTGTCCGGATATGTGTAGTGGAAAATTTTGAGGTATAAGTTAGGGGGCATCCATTAATTACGTGAACAGTTTTTCTTCCAATCTAGACCCCCCCTCCCCCTCGGTGAGATAAATTTGAGCCAATATGTATATTTTTTTCAAGTAACGTGAGATTTTGCTGGACCCCCCCCACCGTTTGTGCTCACGAAATTAATGGATGCCCCCTTATTTTAATTTGAGTTTTAGTTTTCGAATAAATTGAGTGCGGTGTTTGGGGAGGACTGGGGTGTTAATATCACAGCAGTTAAATTATTATTTATTATCTATTAAAATGTGTCGAAGCGTTTACCCACCTCCAACCAGTTTCTTGCTCACGAGTTTCCGGACACCATGTAAGGGCATATAAAAATGGGGTGTAACCCCCCCCTCCCCCTCCGGCCACAGTGTTTCTTTGGAAAAAATACAATAGTTGGTACTCAGAGATTAATACCTCATTCCTGGAAATACAATAATAGTATTTGCACCTATCTCACTCAGCAATGTGATTATTTTTAACATTAATTCAACACAGGAGGCCCTGAGGAAAATATGTCATCTTTGGGGGTGGTGTGTGGAGGGTCCTTTTAAGGAAAGGAAGTTCTGTAGGAATCTGGGGATCAGTGGGTTCAGGAGTGACATAAGAAATCATCAGGGGGACTGATTTTTTTTTTTAATTAACTCCATACTCAGATAGTAAATAAGTTCCTTAGGGCATAAAATGCTACGGAAATGGTACCTACACATTGAGGACAAGGGACACTACAAATACACTTATCAAATTTTCCATAGGTCCCCAACATTGGAGGGATCCACCGTCTAGGAGACAAAATGATACTCATTGAGGACACAGGTCACACAGGATTTAACAATTTTGTATACTATGATTTCCAATTAAGAAAACAATAAAGGATTTCGGATTAATTATTGATAGTATGCTGACTTTCCGAAAAATAAAAATCGAAAGCATTGCCCTGCAACTTAGAAAAAATTTCCACTTCGGCGTTTTCCGTGTCTTTGTGAATGTAATAATTCATATTCCACTCCCTTCATATTTCATAGGATCTCCAATTAGGGATACCATGGAAAAATTTTGTCTGTGGCGCTGTCTAAGGGCCTTCGCTCATGCAAAACCAAAAACTGGTTGGCAACTCATTTCAACTCAAATTAACAGCACAACTCAACTTCACGATTTCAGTAATTATATCAGTTTAATTATATATATTATTATATACATATATAATTTATTGAAAATTAGAATAAGTTAACAATGATAATCTAAACGAAAATATGGAAGAGAACAAGACACAGAAAAACAGAAAAAAGACAACGGTCGCAACTGGGATATCTTTGGGGGTGAAAAATAATTAGTTGATAATAATGTAGTCAATAATAAAACATATAAGTAACACACAAAACCAATATAAAACACAATCACCCACAAACACACAATACTTATTAAAAATATCGTTTTTAACCATATATAATATTATTTATTTTTACGTTAATTTTAAATCTCTAATTTTTAAGTTTAATTTATCTAATCGTATGTTTGTTATTGACTTTTTTTCTTTTTTTCACCAATATTATATATTTTTCACCAATATTATATATATATTTATATGTATTGAGTATAATTTTGTATATAAAATGGAGGCCTCAGCACGGGTAAACCACCCAGTGAGGCCAACATCATTGAATTTCGTATAAAATGTAAATATATTGCATCTAATAAATAAATAAATAATGTTAATTCTAAAAAAATTTTAAAATATGAGATTGACAAATATGACGGTTTTGACAGAAGGTGGCAATAGCGAAATTGGTTAACGCACTCGTCCCGGTTAGACGGAGAGATCTGGGTTCGAGTCCCAGTTGCGACCATTGTCTTTTTTTCTGTGTCTTGTTCTCTTTCATATTTTCGTTTAGATTATTATTGTTAACTTATTCTAATATGATATATTTCACTGATGGGAATAACCTTAAAAAAAGGAATTAAAAAAAATTGAATATTAACAATTATTTTTCAATTATCAACCATATTATAGTAATAATTTAACAACCTCCTGAACAAAATTGATATTTTCCTAATCTGATATAATATGCTATATTATAGCAAGTTACTCAAAAACTTTGCAGGTCGTGAGGCGCTACCATGGCAACCTGTCAACATGGCAACTGAAACGCGACTAGCACTGCAAACATAGCACGTTGGTCTTTAACAAGTTGCCTATGTGCGAACCGCCAATGAAACTATTTTTTTTCAATTTCTCCATGAGCGAAGGCTCTAACTCTTACTTCCAAACTTACTGATTTTTTGTATTTTAAGTTGAAAAAAAAACATCAAAAATATCATCGGAGACTAAAATTTCATATATATAATGTCAGGAATCACTAAGGGAAGACGAATATGTCTCTTAACATCCCGTACCGTACAAGTAATTAGCAACACATTATATATATATAAAAATAAATTTTAACATTTAATATTTACTTAAGAGTGTATAAGCAGAGAAACCAGAAATATGTCATTTTTAAATCAGTGGTTAGACGTATTGACTCTTTTCCACAAAAAACTATAAATGGATTTCAAAAGATTGTTCTTTTATCTAGTAAACTTATGTTTTAGATTTTGAGAAAAAAAAAATATTTTTAGAATAATAAGGTTATACCATAGGTCGTTCGCAGATTTGTTCAATTTTCAAAAAAGTACATTTCTTATACAACACCCATTTCAAATCATATAATCATGCAGTAAAATAAATCAATACATTATCTGGTAAACGTATGTTTCAGAATTTTAATTTTAGTTTAAATAAAATTATTAAAAAATATATACGGACATGTGTTTCTTGACGAAAATTGGTCGGTTTGTGCATTTATTTGTGCACTTACAAACAAATATATTTCGGATTTTTTTACATACTTATTTTGCTAAGACGTTATTGACAAATCATAAATAATTTGATCGTAAAATAATTTCAGGAAGTATTTAATTTTAAATAATTTTGAACATCGCATTTTACCATTTTTATCGCAGCCCGTAAACACAAATTTCAGATTTCATTACGGGCCCAAACGCGGCCAGGAGAGCACGTCTTCGCGACGCTTTGAATAATAATATTTGGAAATGAAATTTGAAAACGAAATTTGAAATAAACACGAATTCCTTGATTCATGTTTGTTAAATCTACGGGGTTGCCCGAACGCAATTTTTCATGTTCATTGAATATTTTTTTGCAAAAATTTTTATAATTTCGAATATTTTTTTTATTTTAAATTTTTCTTGTGTGAATACCGCACAAGAGTCCCAACTGCTCCAAAATATTTTTTTGGGGTAAATCTTTTTTACGCACGCTCGACACTTGGGGGTAAACTGGTGAATGGGTTACGAAAAGTGGTGATAGTTACGAAAAATGACATGCGAACGGTAATCAATGCGAACGGTGATCGATTGCTCGGCGGGTCGGGCCTTTACGCACGCTTGTTTTTCGTGTTATTGTTATATTGTTAATGGACTATTTGTCCGTAAATAAATAAATAAATTATATACAGCGGGTACCCGGCATGCGTTTCATGGGCACTGTAACCTCGCGGTCAACTAAACTGTTATGGTTCCATCACAAGTCCCGGGAATTATAATGCAAGTGCCTGCACTATATAACATTATATACAGCGGGTACCCGGCATGCGTTGCAAGGCCACTCAAAGAAAGAAAGGGTTTGTGCGCTTTAATTCTGTTTGTTGAAGTGCTTATTATTAATTATGCACACGAATAAATATTTCAAAATGCGACATTTTTTACAATCCAACTTAATATTACTCGTTTTTTTTCATGAATACCGCACAAGTCTGGAGCCAGTGGGACTATTGCATCCCCAATTTGGAGTATGTTGTAAGACTGAAGGTAGTGGGGAGGGGAAGGATATAGGGAAGAGGAAGGTGGGGAAGTACCTGGCTATTCAGATCTGACCACTAAACACGGCTAAAGCCATTTCAAGCAACGTTTCAATTCTTAATGGTGGTCTTACACCAGGGCGATACTGAGAGTATCTTCCACTCTAATAGCCGTAAAATACAATTGAAAAACAAAAAAACCAAAATATTAAAAAGAATATAACAAATTGTTTATTCATGTAGCTATCTACTTAATACCTACTGTGTTTACGCATTTCACTTGTATCTATTTATGTTTATGCACTTCAATATACAAATAACTACTACTAATTAAAATTCTGGAAGCGAGAATAGTAATATAAAGTAGCAATAGTAGCAGCGGGTAGCCCTAGCTCGAGTGAACAAAATCCTCAAAACTCGGATTGCCGCGGAACGAAATTTAGTTCGGAAAACGCCCGCTCGCGAGCCCTGATGTGTTAGCGCTAGTGTCGGAATCGAAGTTGTCATGTGCTGGTTATTCACTCTTAATCTTTAAAAATTTTCAAACATTGTGTATTATTATTATTATTATCACAATTCAAAACGATAACAACGGTATTTTGTATTTTTATAAATATTTTAAATGTTCATAATATGTTTATCACCAAATCACTGTCTTTCACGAACCCTTTCAATGAAATTATAGAAACATTATTTGGTGGTTTACCTGTAGGTTTTTGGCTTTCCCCCAAACTCAGCGTGCCCATGGGCCCCTCAAGGCTTCAACCGGCACCCATTGTCAAGACCTGAACAAATTTCATCCCATGAACCCGGGCACCCCTGCTAAGCCGCCAAACATAGCGAACCGCTAGGGGTAACCTATGGTAGAGGTTTTGGTACCTATATCCGCCTCACAAATTGAAGATGTAGTGATGTAAATATAGATGTCCCCCCGGGGAGTGATTGGGAACATTGCCGTAATTACGCCCTTGTGCCCAAATGGTTTGGTGGACCAAACATAGTACTGTGAACCAGTGTTGAATTTGTTAATAGGCGGCAGCCTATAAGTGAGTGATTATAACAGGTGGTAACTTTTAAGGAGGAAGGGGCGGCGCAAATGAAGTGGCCTATACTTATGAAAAGTATAAATCCATCACTGCTGTGAACAGTAGACCTCGCGACCAAAAAGTATGTTTCTAATACTCTCTCATTTAATAAATCAACACCAAAATTCTTCTAAAATTGTAAGATTTGTATACCTACAGGTACCTAAATACCTATATATCGACGATATTTTGTGAGAGGAGGGTCAAAATATTTCAGCTTTACAATAAAATACATATGAATGGAATATTTCGGAACGTATCCGAAAACTAAAAATTGTTTTTGACAGGTGATATCAAATTTTATAAATCGAAATAATCGTATAATTTTTGAAATATAGAAAAGTTTTAAAAATGGCTCACCTTACGTTTTTTCTAATCAAAATTACTGATAATGAAAAAAAAAACAACAACATACGCATTTTATTAGACAATTGTATTTCAAACAAATAGACTAAAGGTTGTACATAGCAGGTAATCTGGAAGGCTCAAAGCAGATGGTGCTGGTGTTGTTGATGATCATTCACATGATTTGCATGATAAGGTTTTAAAGAAATTATTTTAAGGATTTAAACGCATACTTTAAAAAAATGGTTGATAAATATTATGATAGGAGCATCAAGGAGTTATTAAAAAAATATTTGAGAAATATAAATGCAAGTAATTGGGAAAAAGGTAAGCTTGGTTTGTTTATAAATAACCACAACCTATTTCAGATTGTTTTCCTGTGAATGTAAGTTTCTACTCATACTTGAAGAGAAATAAGTTGTGTTGTTTTTTTAGATTCAGGCTTGCAAAAGAAATAACAATTTTGAGACGATTTTATAAACTAAAATGTTGAAAAGTGAGGTTAACTCAAGTTTCCAATTAGTGTATAGGTATTTATATTTATGTCGCTATTAATAGCTTTTAGATTATATTCACGATTATAACAGATTCCAGAGGCAATATGAGAATTTAAATTCACTTATATTAATGTATTTTTAAGGCACAACCAAATTTTTAACTTTTAATTTTCAACATTACATAGAAACCTATGTTCAGGCAATCTCAAGAAGCATAAAGACACAACACATTTTTTTTAAATTTGAAGCGGAGATGGTTTACAAATAGTTCCCGTGAGCAATTAGGCCTTAGGCCCAATGTGCTATCTCCTATTTTACCTCAATAACCCAGTACCTTTTATATAGTTCACCAGGGTTGTCGTTGGATATGTGGCAATGTCTTATGGTTCGACACTGTGCCTCCCCAGGTATCTGAACCTAGTTCCCATCAGGACGGGACATTGGTAACATAGGTGAATTGGAGTCTCTTCACATTTCCTGCATCTATTGGGGTTTTTCACTCCTCATTTTTCACCCACTAGCAGCATGTGTCTCCTGAGATGGCAGTGCCCCGTTAGTAGTCCTACCAGTCCCCTCAGCGCTGTCCATATCGAATAGTTTCCTGGTCCGTTTATGAGTACTTTGGATTGCCTCATTCAGGGTGCCCTCTCCCATTCCTTCTGGTGCTGGGATTTGACCCACCTTTCATTATGTAATTTGGTGTGGTAAGCTACTACTCCTACGGCCGGCTCGGATCCCGCAAGTGGTCCTTTCTTTCCCTTTCCTCGCTTTTTGCCCTTAATACCTTTATGTCCTGGCACCCAGATCAGGGTTACTTTATTTATTTTATTTCATTTTTTATATTTACATAAGAATAATCCTGCATTCCATTGGAATTGCATCGGTTATTTTCCTGTGCCATTAGGGCTACCTGGCTATCAGAACATATGCTTATGTTATTATTCCTGTATCCGATATACGTATATTCTTCTGTGCGCAGGCCAAGACGGCTCCATCTCAGCCTGTTTGCAGTACTACTTCATCCCAGCGGCCGGACTAATTGTCCTCAGTCTTGTTCCGATCTCCATATGACTTAAGACACAATACAACATTGATACATTTTATTTACTATTATTACTAAAATTTTGTAAAAAAAAAACTTTCAATATTGCATACGAATAATGGCTGTCACGATATCCAACTGCCCCAGCAGCAATCTAGCGTTTCAGATCACCTGCCAAGTGCCATTATGAGAAAAACAATTCCGCTTACCAGTTTATGTGTGATATTAAGTTCTCAGGCTACCATTCCAGCAATAATTCACTGGTGTAAAATTCGACATTAAAAAAATACAAATTTTTATTTAGTTGACATTATTTTTTATTTATTTTATAGTGATGTCACTTATTTGCTATATGAAAAAAGCTACATTGCCATACAATAATTAATACAGTACAAACAATTTAAAGCAAATAAAAAAACTTGTAGATTACTTCACAGATTCTGCCTAATTATCATACATATTTACGCGGGTAGATAAGAAATAGATGAAGCATTATAATATTACAGTATAATATATTATCTTTATACAAATTTTTGTAATAGGAATATTATTGTTTCATTTCCATTGCAACATGTACATTGTTCAGTAGCATAATGCAAACTGGAAGCTAGTGGATAATATATTATATAATATAGCCAGTGTTCATAATTTTTTCAATTGGAAAGTGCCTATGAAAAAATAAATTACATTCATAAATTTTAATAATCGAGTAACCTATTACTTTATTCCCGGGCATTTTTCCACCTTACGATTAAAGTTAAGACAGATTAAGATTTATTCAGAGCTGGAACTTTATTTACACGAAATTACATAATAATATTATAATGATTTAAATGTACATAGTAAATTGGAAACATACCAGATGCCTTTCCATAAAATAAGAAATATCCATGTTGCATGGGAAAAGAACCAAGTATTTTAATAGAAGAAAGAGGAATTTTCACAAACTTAATGGTTTTGCTATAATAATTCTTTACAATATTGTACCTAATATCTCAACATTGTATATATATACACAATACTACGATGTAGTTATTTCAGTTTAACAAGGTATACAAAGAACATACAAAATTATTTATGCAAGGCTTCAATAAACTCTAGCAATGGAATCATTCCACTTAGATATTACTTCAGACATCACTGACACACCGCACTCGCAGCTTCCAAATTATAAAACTTCAAAAGCCGCTAATATTACATGATCGCATATCTACAAGCGCACAAGGATTAATCTGGGATTTATTTCCAGGGCACTTGTAAACAAATTTAAGAAATATTGTAGGTATTCTAATAAATCATGACTACGTAAAAAAATGTTCTCATGCCAAAATGAATCAACTATCATAATGACATTTTTGAATACATATAATAATAAAGATTGCATATTATAGGTTTAACTTGCCAACAAATTAACTCTATAATATTATGCACAATAATATCACATGATAAAAAGATGAGAATAATTACTGCATTGGACCAGCAAATGCTAATTACAAAAAAATAAACCCAAGCTTATTATAAAATTACATTAAAAAGAGTTCCTCTTAAGTTCTTACTTATCGTGGTATAAAACCAGCCTGCACACAATGTCCATGTAAGTGGAAAATAATATTTTGCTGTTCATTCAATTTTCCATTAATTCTTCCAGTTTCCAGACACCAGAGCATTCAGTGAAAGTAAATCAGATCATAAACACAAAATAATAATGCATGAAATATTTTACAATTGCCACAAATTTATGAAAATATGGTTTGGTTTTGTATTTGATAAAAAAAAAAAAATGAAACAAACTATTTATTCTATCTATTAAAAGTTCCACAACACAAACAAATCAGTAGGAATCTGCTGTCAATATGGCAATCAAACGTGAATAGCAGGACTTTTATTCTCTCCATAAACAATCCACATTTCCTACAAACTTTCAGGAACAGATACAAATGTAATGTATTGAAATAATTAAACAAAATAAAACCACATTCAGCCAAACTTCAATCAAGTGAGTGAAACAAGATATTTAATTTTATAATAAGAAGTTAAATAAATATAAGAATGAAATTAAGAGTAAAATGAATAAGCTAATAAAAATATGGGGTCAATAGTTCGATTGAGGTAGAAGTTGTTTTGAGCAAACTCTTCAAATTCAATGTGTATAATAAGAGTGCGCATTATGCCAACATGACAAACATATTATTATTTATACCAAGATGGAAGTCATTACAGAACAGATTAGATTTACCCACAAAGTGACTGCTCTTGCGGAAAGAAACTTTCATAGAAGACAACTTTAAAAAAATAATGTTGTGTTTGCAACCAGAAGCGCAATCGAAACACGTAAATTGTTTATGTGTACTTCTTCATAGCAGAGGCGTCATTAATTCTTAAAAATAATATGTATAAAATTAACCATTCACATGTTATAATATATGTATTCGGTTTAAAGCTAATGTGATTAATTGATGACACATTGGAGAGGAACTGTCGTAGACTTTACATTGATTGGCTAATTGGAAACTGGATAATAACAATATCAGATGAGTGCAATGCTCTCGCTAATTTCACTTTTATTAATATTTCCCAGTATCCAATCTCCTTGCTTAAGCAATGTTCAAATATTTGAGATACAGCTAAAACAACTACATATTAGTAAATAAGAGAGATGAAGCCACTACAATGATTGTGGTATAAATAATATTAGATAATTTATTTTAAATACCATTATCGATTATACAAAAGAATCCAATTATTGTAATCCAGTCCATTTTGCACAATGTTGAACACATAATTGTACCACAAAATAAAGATATTTTGAAGAAATCTGCAAGTACCTCATCACCAAATAAATAATTAACAAAAATAATATCAATCAAGTACTATGTAGTTCCATTGATGCAAATAATAGTACAATAATTGCATTTACAGTATCTATGTACAAGGTGGCTCAAAAATTGTCACCCGATGTTCTTTGGATGTAATTTTTTTTTATGAATGAAATATATATTTTTTTAAATTTAAGTAATTTAAATTTAATAATAATAAGTTATTATCAAGTTCTGCAAGTATTTTGTTATGTTTTTTGTTACAGCTGTTTCGACTTGTAAGGTCATTTTCAAACTGTTTGTAACTGTTTGGACAGTTTGAAAATGATCTTAATTTTAATTAATATAAAAAATAAAAAAATTAAATGGAGTTCTACGAATTAAACACAAAAACAATTATTAATATTGGTTTTGCTTTTGGATTGTGTTTATTTGATGTCTTAATTGTTTTTCCATTAAATCGAGAAAATGAGATAGGCCGTGGCGAAGTGGCCGCAGCCAGAATTGATGACCACCACCACCGACGAATTATTCTGCAATTCAAATCTCAACAAATTTTCCGCATTCTTGAGAAGTATAGCGATTCATGTCTTGTCGACGTGTTTTTGTATCGAAAACACGTGTTTTTATCGCTCGCGCATATTTATTTTTCTAACTCGGGCGATTCTGGCCGAATGTCTTTGAAAATGTGTCAAAATATGTGTTTTAGTGAAAGCTTTGTTATGGGATTGGGACAATTGGTTTTGCATTGTGATAAAAGTGCTAAAACGGACGTTAAAGTTTGCAACTGATTTCGATTTTGGACAAAGGATTTCTTGGCCTCACGACATCATAAAATGAGATCCTATTTCAATTTTATTCATAACATTGAAGTTTTGTTTATTTATGTTAGGCTCGGGTCAGAGGGGTGCAACCATTGGGACACTTGACATTCCACGAGATGATATGAATTGTAGCATTTTTAGGTTGCAGCCCTCGGAAGCGTTGATATTTGAAGCGTTGAAAGACGACAGTAACGTGGTCTTTTATTGTCATTATGTATACATTTTTGTGCCCAGATGGAGACATAACATCAATAGTGAGTAATAAAAACGTCAACAAGAACTTGGAGGACCCGCCTAATTGCGTATTTATTTACTGGTGGAGCTGTTTTTCTAGAATCTGAACAAACTCATCTAGTGAATGCAAATGCCCTCGACTCATACAAGGGGAAAAATATGAGAAATTGATATATTATTATTAAACATTTATCTTTATTTGAATTTAGTTATATATGTTCATTTAATTTATCTATTTGTTTATTTTCAGTCAGTTTTTATTTCTTTCTATTCAGTTTAAAATCAGTACTTGTATTTCAGGAGTAAGTCCTTTTCGTATACAGATTTATTCATTCACAAATGGGATTTGAATAGAAAATATGAAACAAGACGGGCCAAGAAAAGGCGGGGGGAGCCAAGAAGTGATAAGAAAAACTACGAAGAGCCAAGTGGAGCCGTGAAGAGATGAGAAGATCCAAGACGAGCCAAGAACAGACGAGAAAAAGCAAGCAAAAGCCAAGAAGGGGGGAGAAGGGACAAGAAGATTAAGGAGAGACGAGAAGATGCAAGAAGAGACTAGAATATACAAGAAAAGCTAAAAAACACGATAATATCCCAGAAGAAACAAGAAGAGCCGAGAAAATCCAATAAGAGGCGAGAAGACGCCAATCAGAGCCCAGAAGAGACGAGAAAATCCAAGAAGAGGCAAGAACGTCGAAGAAAAGCTAGAAAGAGACAAGAGCCGAGAATAGGCAAGAAGAAGGAAGACATAAAGAAAAAATAAATTTAAAAAACCATCATAACGCTCAATCCATTCCTTTGTTCCTGCCCATCCTAAATTCCAATATTGGCTTATTAGGTTGTCATGTATATCGGTCGATTAAACTCCAACCTCCTTCCCATCCTCAGAGCACGTGTTCCTAGTCCTAACAAATCAGTGCCCCTTGGTGTACCGGCCTCACCGGGACAGGAGTGCTCCTGGCTGAGGGGTACAATCTTATGTTTACTTCACAAATGTCAAAGCAGAACTGACATTTGCCGCCATTTGCAAAAATTATGGCATTCTCCAATAGGGTGGTGACTTTTGCGTGATTAGTCTCTCGTCACCGGCGGGCTCAAAACATTTTTTTTTTTTAATGTGATTTTAACCCTTATGTATGAAGAAACTGTAAGATCAAGAAGAGCTTGCGCCAATATCAATTTAGGACCTAGGTACTATTTGATTATCGTAGTAATTTGTGGACATTTTTTCGAAATACCACCCAAAATTCAACAGGTTAATTAATAATGCCATAAATCGGGTCCGAATGGTCATAAATTCTGGTGGCGGCTAATTGGCCGATATCATTTTCTCGACGTTATGGAAAAAAAATGAAGACATCAAAGAAACACAATCCAAAAGCAGAACTAAAATTTTACATTAATAAAAAAATTACAGCCAAAGAACATTGGATGAAACGTTTTGCGCCACCTTGTACATATTACATTATATATTAATTTGAAATATTCTTCTCATCTCATTCCTTCATCATTTTATAAAATAAAGTGTTATGAACTCGTCTTACAAGCAAAAAATATGGTTAGCAAGATTGTGTTCACAAATTTTATAGAAATGCTGGTTTGCTCCATATTCGAGAACAATTAATTGAGCGAACTTCAGATGCAAATGAGCCCTTCCCTTGTACATAATATTATATAAATAGGACTGATGAACAAAATAAATATTGCAAAAGTCCATGGTTTATTAAAGTATGTATGTATTTGATTGATTATAATATTTAGAAAAAAAAAGTGAAACATTTAAAAAAAAAAGAAGATGTTCATAGGTTTTGAACCAGGGATCAGTTAGTATGTACATATTGATAAGTGAATAAATACAGTAAATTAGTCCAATTTCAAAAATATAATTATAATTTGTCCAATCGATCCACGAGTTTATTTTGAATCATAATAAATGTACAAATAAATAATAGAAACACTACTAATAATATAAAGCGCTAGAAACGTGTTATTACAGTCATATAAAAAATATAATACAGTGAAACCCTCTTAAGAAGTTTTCCAAGGGACCGGAAAAAATAAGCTTCTTAAGCAGGAAAACCTTATATGTGGGAAAAATTGGCCTAATATAGAGCCGAGGGACCTAAAAAACCAAACTTCTTAAGCCACGAAACGTCTTAAGAGAGAACTTCTTAACCCATCGGCATATCAGCCGCCAAGATATGGCGGTTTATATTATTTCACGCTAGCATACCGGCCGCCAAACGCTGGCGGTTGTAGCCACTCCCCCGCCCGTGTGTAGATCAAATTATACAGTTACTTTTTTGTGTGACATCTACAAATCAGTAGAGAAAACTTTTGGTAATTATTGGTTGAAGATTATTTCATATTATTTTTATACTTATTTACGGAACTTGACAAAAGATGTCACTATGAGAAAAGAATCAGCCCTTTGATTGAAAATACCAACTAAAAATCAGTTGAAATTCGAATATTTACACCGCAGTCGTAATATTTTACGGAGTTTTTTTTCGAGTTTTAGCAACAATTTATCACATTTCTGATCTAGACATTTGAGTAATTACGTGCGTAATAGTAATAAGTACCGTATTTATTGGTAAAACGGCAATAGTTGTAGTTTTTTGAGACAGTTTATTATCAAAGTCGGTTGAATTTGAACGCTTTTGACGTCTCAAAAGTACATGAAGTGTGTCACGCGTGAGCGTTCTGATTGGTTCGACTAATATTTACCACAAAAATTAAACTGTTTAGTGCGTGTTACCCTTTTCTGCGTAGATTATTTATATATTATCTCGTTTTTTCAGGTAAAAAATAGAAACAATAATTTTATTATGAGGAACATAATATATTTTAAACTGTTTTGTGTTAGTGAACTTACCAAAACTTTTTTATACCCACTGGTGACTGTTTTTTAGAGTGATTAATATTTAAATAAACGTAGTTAGTGTTTAAAATCCATCAAAATGAGCAGGAGGTCGCAAAATAATTTATCAGAGGAAGAAATTCTTTCTAAATTGCTTTTATCGGACAGTGATACTGAGGGTCATTCTGAAGATAGCATTGATCCTAGGTGCGAGACTGAAGAGTCTGAATCATCTGAGAGTGATGATCCCCAAACTGAACCTGAAGCTCGACCCTCAAAAAAGCAAAAAGTCGATCTGGAATCATGGAAATGGAATCCTACTTGCCCGCCTACTGACGTTCCTACCAAAATCCAATCATCGTGCCAAGCCAAAATTCATCAATCCATTACCAGAAATTTGCCAGAAGAAATAAGATGTATTGATGTATTTGATAAATTTTTGGAGAAGGATTTTTGGGATTTCTTGACCACGCAGACAAATAAATACGCCGGAGAAAAGGATGAGGCAAGCACCGAATGGTTCGACACCACTAGTGATGAAATTCAAGCCTATATAGCTCTGTGCGTCTTACAATCGCAAGTAAAAAAGGATACCCTGCAATCTTATTGGTCATCAAGAACGAGCATTGAGACACCTTTTTTCGCATCAGTAATGCCTTTCAAACGATATACCCAGATATGTAGGTATCTACATCTGGTTGATAATGCTACAGCGGATACCACGGATCTTTTACATAAAGTAAAATATGTAATCGACCATGTCAATGACAAATTTCCCTATTTATATGTTCCCGAACAAGATATTGCCATAGATGAAAGTCTTATGAAATTTCGTGGTGCACTTTCATTTATTCAATATAATCCCTCAAAAAGGGCTCGTTTTGGTTTAAAATATTACAAAATGTGTGAATCTGTCAGTGGGTACTGTGTTCAGTTTCGTATTTACGCCGGGAAAAAAATTGGAGATGCTCAATTGCCATCTTCAGATGCTAT
The DNA here is from genome assembly GCA_917563855.2 of Limnephilus lunatus. Lineage (NCBI taxonomy): Eukaryota > Metazoa > Arthropoda > Insecta > Trichoptera > Limnephilidae > Limnephilus > Limnephilus lunatus. Next base: position 65,568,305 of record OU830598.1, on the reverse strand, counting down.
TGTTATGGAGCTGATGAGACCTTATCTCTCCAAAGGATACACACTATATCTTGATAATTGGTATTCCTCGCCACTGCTTTACCAACGTTTACAAGAAGGAGGGACAAATGTTTTAGGAACAGTGCGAACAAATAGAAAACAAATGCCACCCCATTTCAAAACTTTAAAACTGAAAAAGGGTGAAGTTGAAGCCCAATTTTGTCACAAAATGATGGCATTGAAATGGCAAGATAAAAAACCAGTTTGCATTTTATCCACGATGCATGATTCTGCTGAAATGACTTCAACACGGAAACGAAGATCAACAGCCACAGTGACGAGACCATTACCTGTTGTTGAATATAACAAAGGTATGGGGGGAGTAGATAAAATGGACCAACAACTGGCTTCGTTTCCATTGATGCGACGATACTTGAACTTGCGGAACATACTCTGCATTGGCGTTTGGCAATGGCATTTCCTTGTGCAGTCACAGGTATAGGTCGAGCAAAGTGTGCCCAATGGGCTGCCTGAAGTCTCATTTCACTGTCAGCCGCAGGACGCCCTATTCTGGCATAAGCTGGTAATTTTACTCTTTCTATAAGTTGCTCTGCCACTATCAGCCGAAATTGACAATATTTCAAATTCTTTTTGGTGATTTTTTTGTATAAACAGTATGAATTGAAAAGACACATATCAAGGATATAAAAAAATATTTTTTTATATCCTTGATATGTGTCTTTTCAATTCATACTGTTTATACAAAAAAATCACCAAAAAGAATTTGAAATATTGTCAATTTCGGCTGATAGTGGCAGAGCAACTTATAGAAAGAGTAAAATTACCAGCTTATGCCAGAATAGGGCGTCCTGCGGCTGACAGTGAAATGAGACTTCAGGCAGCCCATTGGGCACACTTTGCTCGACCTATACCTGTGACTGCACAAGGAAATGCCATTGCCAAACGCCAATGCAGAGTATGTTCCGCAAAAAAGAAAAAGAGCACTAGCAGATGGGAGTGTGAACGTTGTGGAGTAGCCTTGCATATGCCAGAGTGCTTTAAAATTTATCATACGCAAAAGAACCTAAGTTTATAAATTAATTCAAGTTTCATTAGTATTATTTTCATTGTATTGTTGTGAATTAAAATGTACTTTATATGTATAATATGTACTTGAACAGTTTTTTTGTGAACCAAAACTTATAAATTTAATGTGTGTCGAGAACCAATCTACTAACCAAGTCACCAATGTGTTTGTGTAACTAATACTTTGAAAATGACCAAGTTTTCAGCAAAGATTTTCTTCTGGTAAGTGATTATACTGTTTTCTGTTTTTTTGTATCACATTTAATACCTAAGTTTAGCGCGCCACAGTTTGACAAACCATGTCACATCCCCTCCGGGCGGGGCCATTTTTACGATTTCGGGGATAAATTAAATTAGTATATTTGTGTACATACTTTCTTCAAAATAATGATATGCGGATGGGTTAAGAGGGTTTCACTGTATACATCTGTCTTTTTTATGTCCAATGGGAAAACTGTAATAATTATTGTTATTCTAAATGCACCATTTTACCAGAACAAAATGTCACCATGTGTAAAAATATGTTTAATCAAACAAATTACAAATGTGTGTCAGAAATATACAGGGTTTGGCAATTAAAGATGAATGTATTAATAATTAGAAAGAATCAAGTCATAATAACAAACATGAGTATGCGTGGGTGTTTTGTATAGTGACTGGACAAGGGAAAACTTAACAACTATGAACACAGCTGAAGGCCAAAATGATGGGCCAAACCAAGTGGAACCCCCAACTAAGTAATACACCCCAACAAGTGATACACTCTGCATACATTGAAGCTAACCAATCACATTGCAACTGCCCAAACTATAATTCAAACCTTTATTCATATTTACAACAAACTTTTAAAACTAAATGTAGCAACAATACAAAAAGGTTATCCATAAAGTAAAAGTTGAAATTATTCAGAAAACCCTGTGTGATGGTTTATGTTTTTCGAGGGCAGAGCTATGAAATTATTCTCCTCGGGATCAGATCCTCCTCTAAAATGATAATTTGCAAATTAAGATAAACAATAGGTATTATTTACACATTACAATTAATTAATATTCAATAATGTGCGATCAAGTCTCATTTTTACAAACATCATTGTGGTATAAATTGCATAAACAATTTGTTAAATAATAAAAATCCACAATGTACATATTTATTCTGCACAAAGTGTACGGATCCAAGCGCATGAGAGAATATGCATATATTAAAAGCCTGTATAATACTACCTGATCTTGTTTAGTGTAATATTTGAGATGACCAATACACAATATGCAGTAGGAAGAGTATCTCCACTCCACGCATGCGGTTGGTTGCAGGTTGCAAGGCGTGCACAGTGGTTTGTCCTTAAAAGTCAGCTGATCAACAAACATGAAGCTGTCAGTGTTTATTAAACGTATCAATTGTTTTGTTCTATAAATTGAGACTAATTACAGTCGATATACAAGTCAAAGGATACATTAATAACACATTTTCCCCACATATAATATGCTCTCGGGAGCGAGTCTTCAAAACTTAATTATTATAGATGAATGAATACTCACACATTCAGTCAATGATTTGTTACTTACAAAGATCACATATAATATAAAATTGCGATAGCTTATCAAGTGAAAACAAAAGCACTTACGGGCCGGGCCGATGGAGTGACATTATAATATTAAGATGACACAAGCTTTATGGTTGAGTGCTTTTAGTAGTACTTGAGCGCTAGCAAATATCACTGTTTATTATTCTTGGAAATGTTGTGGGATGCCCAGTTGAGTGAAGTCTTCCAAGAATTACTCAAAGCCTCGTCGAACTTGGATCTGAAGTGGAACAGGGCCTCCTGGTCCGTCAGATCCAACACCAATGTGTCTCGCAGATAGGCTAAATCCTTTTCTGAACTCAACTCCGGAAGACCCGTCGATATCATCATAGCAAATAAGGATAGAAACAAGTTTCCATGCTTTCTTAAGATCATAAATGCCTGAAACAATTTAAACACACAATATAGAATGCTTTCAAATACAAATAAAATACATATCCAATTTAATCATTTCACACCATTTTTCATTGAATTTATAAAAAGAAAACTTACAGTTTCACAGTGTTTTTGGAATATTTGAAATTCGAGAGCCTCCTTCTTGGCATCCTTCTGTCCTTTATTGATAACATTGACAAAATCATGTGTCAACACAAAGGGAACTCTTTCTCGCCTGAAGCCAAACTTTTCTTTAAAATGTCCCAGAATATGACCAAAATCAATATGGAATAACTGCAAAAAGAAGGAAGAGCATAAATAAGTATTCAAAATAATGTGCTAATTTAAAAATAATGCTAATGATTTCACATATTATATATATTCAACAACGGGAGTGAAATAAAATTACCTGTCCGGTTTTCTTTACCATGATGTTGTCGGAATGGCGGTCGGCCACTCCCAACACATAAGTAGCGACACAGTACCCGGCACAACTCAACGTGAATTCCTCTATTGCTTTGTTCAGAGCATCTTCTGTAGTATTGTGGTCACGAAGCCAGCCTGAAAAACAATGTTAAACAAGTCAATACATATTTTAAAGTTTCACTAAAAGAAACAATCTTCATTGCTGGTTCTTCTGCAACGCAAGACTCACTCAGTAATGACCCTTTTTTGAAAGGCGATGTTGCTGAGAAAATTCCTTTTTCTTTTTGGATGTTAGCAATGGTTTCTGCATTTAACACCACTTCTATCATTCCTACTCGATGCTCCATAGAAATACAGCCATACGGATTCATTCTGGAAATAAAGCAAAACATGAAGAAATTGAACATACACATATTATAATATTATTGACCATAGATGTCATCAACCTACCTAAAATCATAGCCTTCATCTTTCCATAGCCGATCCATGATACGTAGCATTTGCATTGTCAGCATATCTTGTCGCAAATCGTCTCCATTCTTAAGAATAATAGAAATATCTCCGCCATAACTATCTTGATTTTCAAAAACCAGCCACAACGGTCGCATCTTGCTATCCATGACACGACATTTTTCCACCCTAGAAAGAACAAAAATGACAATGAATCAAACACAAAAAAAAATTATTACATTGTACTGGCAAAATTATATCCCTAGTTACAGAGAATCAGATTCTCCACATTAACGATCAGTCGTCACACTTTGTGAACTGCTAAAGTAAGAAATACTACAAATGATTTATCTGTAAATTTTACAGGGTGGTTAGTAAAATGTACAAGGTTGCCGGTGAAAAAGTTCTTAGACTTTAAGCTTTATAAGTTCTATTTACATGAAATATGCACTAGAATTTTAGGTAAAACATTCGAAATTGCATTCACCGGTTTTCAAGGTGCACCCAATTTCAGAAATTTTGGTTGTATGTATAATACATGCCATACTTTAACGCCGGCCTAAACTTGATAGATTCATTCTCGCGCAGTTACTGACTTTACAATGAACATAAAAACATATGTGCGACCGAGAAAGGTGTGGGAGGGGAGGCATGCCACTTTTCTGACCTTAAACTCGCCTATTGCGATGATTTCTGTGTCAACGTCAGACCGGTATTAAAATTTGATATGTACAGTGAAACCTTTTTAAGAAGTTCTCTCTTAAGAAGTTTCGTGGCTTAAGAAGTTTGGTTTTTTCGGTCCCTCGGCCCAAAATTGGCCCAATTTTTCCAAAATATAAAGTTTTCCTGCTTAAGAAGTTTGTCTTTTCCGGTCCCTTGGAAAACTTCTTAAGAGGGTTTCTCTGTACTGTATTTCATAGAATTTAAAAGATTCCAGTCATTGAAAACCTTATAAATTTTCCTAACTACCCATGTAGAATTTACAGATATATACTAGGGAAGGCCGAAAAATCATGCAAACGTGCTTGTAAAACATGAACAAAAACAAATAGCAAGATCGGGCAAAAAGTACATTAAAGTACAATTCTTAAGCTTTAAAATCATTTATTTATTTTTCAACATAGTCACCGTTAAGGCTAACGCATTTCTTCCAATGTGTAACAAGTTTTTTCATAAGGTAACTGAGGTAGAGAACTGAAAAATTCTTCTGACATTTCTCGAATCCAGAACTTGACCGCTGCCTTCACCTCATCGTCCGAGGTGTAATGATTACCCCTGAGGTGTCTCTTGAGTATAGGAAAAAATAAAAATCGCAAGGCGACAGATCGGGGGAGTAAGAAGGGTGTGGAATCGGTTCAAACTTCAGGTTTTGCAGAAGCTTTAATAGACGCTGTTTGTTTTCGTCTCTGAAACAGCGTGGTATCCATCGTCCGGTATCCTAATTGTTTAACAATGAAGCCTACTCGTTCCTTGGATATTCCAAAATGGCTTGTGATACGCTTTTGATTGATTCGCTGGTCATTTTGAATCAAATTGTGGACGAGTATGAACTGTTTATCGTCTCTATCAAAATTTGACGTCCGCTGCGTGTTTCAACAACAATTATTGACTTTTTAGGTTCAAAATCATAACATTTTATTACCCATCGATTTACAGTAGACCTATCAACAGCATCGTCATCATAAACATCATTTAAACGATGATGAATCGCAGTAGGAGTTACTTTTTCTGCAGTTAAAAAATTGGATAACAGCCCGCGGTTTACCTTGCGTTGACATAACACTAAAACACATCTCCATACTTCCGCTTCTCAAAATACGATGGATAAATTCAACGACCTCAAACTTATGCGTACTTATAAAGGAGGAATGTCACTTACATATTCCACCTAGCGCACTTCTGAAGGTCATTTTGTTCGCGCTGTACAAGCATGTGTGCATTACTTTTCAGCCTACCTATGTAAATCATTTTTTGCAGTATTGCTCGAGCTGCAGACTTCAAACAGATGTTAAGGACCATTTTAGAGTGCTGGCCCTCGTTTTCATTATTAAATGAAACTTTAAAGAAAGTAGCTTACTTAATTCGTTTGCACTTGAAGCTAGGATCAAGTGGGCTAGCCACGATGCTGAGAGCTTCGGCAGCGTGAGACTCCGTGAGGTATTCTGCCAAGAAGGACCTGGATTTATGGATATCTCTTCTTTGTCGGACCTTCTCACTAGTATCTGAAATATTCATAAGTTAATTAAGTCTAAAATTTTGTTCACTTATGACGTAATAATTACTAGACAAAACTAAATTACAATTTCACACTCACCATACAAGACAGAAAGAATACAGAAGAAGAGTACAAACAAAAAATCAAAAACATAAAATTGTTAGCTGTATAAAGTTCAAATATGTATATGTATCTAGATAAAGCATATTTAAAGAAAGATGTAAAAATTATGTAGTAAATACTAGCTGACCCGGCCATGCGTTGCAGTGGCAAATGAAACACAACATCATCTACTGACGATGCCATTACCCAACCTTTATAACCAACGCCATCTGTTAATTTGCATACAAATCAAATCCACAGCGCCAGCTTGCCAGCCCGCTCCCTTTATATATTTCAACCAATTTATATAAAACCTTGACAAATTATATACCTAAACCTTCCTCATGAATCACTACATCTATTGGTGAAAACCGCATGAAAATCCGTTCAGTAGTTCTTGAGTTTATAGCGAACAGACAGACAGACGCGGCGGTTGAATTTAATTTATAATTATGTTTTTATTAGATCCAAGTGTAAATAGTTTACCTATGAGCTTCCGGAGGCAATCATTTTGCTTGGAAAGTGAAGAAAGATGTTCCTGACACCCTCGACAATATGCTTCTAAAATTAATCCAAAACGGACAGATACGGAGGAAACTGTCATCTCAGACCTGGAAATAAAAATATAACAATGCATAAATATCACATCAAAAAAAAAAATTATGTAATAAAAATAGTGAAACTCTCTCAACTACTCAAAAGATTGTTGGCATATTATGGCAAGTTTGCAAAAGTTCTTGAGCGATCGCTTGCCATAATGTGGCAAACTTATCTATCTTTTGTAAAAATTTTTAAATATTTTTTTCAATGTTCTGCCATCTAGAGTTTGCATTAGTAGAAAGCTGAGATAATACTTTTCCAATGTTATCAAAAGATGTCTCAAATCGACTTCTTGTGGCCAATTCTACACGCTTCTGAATTCCAATATTGTTTATTCAAGTTAACAAAAGTTTGTTCTCGAACGCATGCATTTTTTTTTTAACATTAATTCCACACAAGAGACCCTGAGGAAAACAAAATTCCCTCAAGGCCTATGTCATCTTTTGGGATGCTGTGTGGAGGGCCTTTTTATAGGAATAAGGTATGAGGGGTGGGTAGGAATCTGAGGTTCAATGTGTCCAGGAATGACGGATGCGTAAAACCATCCCACTGCGGTACAAGGTGATGGGTCGAGAGTCCGGCTGGAGAGGTCAAAAGGTCTCCCTCGACCAGTCTCTCCAGATCCGTCCTGTCACAGAGTAGGTGGGCAAACACATCCGTCGCCAAGACCTCGATAAGTCTCACCCGGGCACCCCTGCTAGATCACCAAACGTAGCGAAATACTTGGGGTCAACTATATAGAGGTTGTCTTGTTATGTTGATTATACAATAATGGATACGTTGGTTATCCGATAAATGGTTCCCGGGGCGGCGGTACCCATATTCGCCTCCCAAATTAAAAGCTTGTTTTATTGGATTTTCATTACATATTATATATCATATTCGTAATTGCACTGCAAATTGCATTATTTATTTAACGTGTTATCAACTCAAGTGTGAATTCTCCGCTATCAGTCATGTCTTTTACATTGTGAAATAGGCAAAACTAACTGTAAAACTATGATACCAAAGAAAAAATCGAAATTATTCTTATTGATAATTGCAGACAGAGACTGTATCTTTCTTATGTAAAACAAGTTTTTTGTGGAAAATGTATTAAGAACCCTTATTTAGTGCATTCGATTTTGACAGTCCGCAAACTCAAATTCTATAAAATATTTTTCGAAAAGCTTGAGAAGATTAAAAATTGAGTCTTCTAATATATATTTGTGTCTGTGGTTATCAAGAAGACCACAGACAACAAACAAAAATAGAAAATATTCAGTATTGACCGGAATAAGTACCTTGCAGGGCAATTTCAAAGGAAATAACAGAATGCAGAATTTCCACGTTCATAAAGTTTACAATATTTTAATATTTTTTTTATAAATTCTAAAAATACAGGATAAACGGTAAAATATAGGTGGATTCATCAGCTATATAGCACTATAATCAGTTTATCTTCCCCTTCTCATTCCCCTCCCCCACTACCTTCAGTCTCACAAGATACCCCAATTGGGGATGCCATAGTCCCACTGGCTCCAGACGGTTGGGAGCAGTTGGGCTCTTGTGCAATATTCACGAAAAAAAAAAAATTCTCCGTATTAAAATTCGGAGGTATGATTTTTTTAATGAGGGTGGGACATTTCCAAATCGAATGTTTGGAAATCATGGTTACTCGACTCGGTATTCCAATTATTATATGGGTCGTTACAAGGCTTCAGGGGCATCAGAAGAAGAAAAGACGTGGAGGGACTTTTAAGAGGGTTTTACTGTATCACATTCTAAAATACGATCACTTGTTCACAAGAAAAGTAAAGAAAAGTTTACATAAATTATGTAAATTTGATGTATCGACTTAATTTAATTACGCTGTCTGACAGAACAACCATTTCTGATCTAATTTTATTATACAGAGTCATTAACAACCTTATTGACAGCCCTGCCATCGTTGCTGCTATTAAACTCTATGTACCGACAAGGCATACTAGACAAAGTACAACATTCTTTTGCGACACATACACAACCAACTATCAATCACACTCGCTTACCAATAGGATGCATAATTTGGGCAACAAGTTTGGTGGTATTATAGATATATTTGCTAATTCCCTTTATAATCTTAAATGCAAATTAAACCAACACTTTGTGGAATCCTACAAATTATTGTAACGGGTTTAATATATTTAACGATTTGATGTGTTATTGTAATGTTGTATATTATGTTATTGTCAAATATTATATTGTTTAAAATATTTCTTTACACCATGTTCTTCAAAAACTACTTATATATTTCTTTTAATTTTTCACTTTTATAACTTTTCGTATAAATTCTAACTCGATAACTCAAATATTATATTGTTTAAAATATTTCTTTACGCCATATTCTTCATAAACTTCTTGTATATACTATTTTTAAATTTTTCACTTTTATAACTTTGGTATAAATACTAACTCGATAACTTTTGTAAAACTTATTTATAATCTATGTAAAAGCCCCTATGGGCGTATAACAATAATAAATAAATAAATAAATAAATAAAAGTATTGTTTACCTGAGGTACCAGTAGAGGAAATGGCCTATCTTTCTGTTGGCTAGCGCTCTCTTCAGAAGGAAAACAACCAGGTCACACATGTAGTAAGACTCATGCTTCAGAGCTTGCACTAGCTGCAGAAGATATAATGATAAATCTTCATCGCTGAAATAATACAAAATAAAATTAATGAAACAGTAAAAGATACTGGAAATAATAAATATCGTCTAAAAATGACATAACATTCATCAACTGAATGATTTACGTAACGTGTAATGGGCCATGTCAAAAGTCAGAATAATAGAAGAGAATGTATGAGACGATGTATGAATGTGAATGGTTAGTTAGTAATTAATTCACAATTTACAATCCACAACATTCATATCTCTGATATTGGTGACCTCGAGGACCTATTTAAAGCACTTAATAGGCTGTAATAGCCACACGAGTGTAAGAGCAGGGCATTACCTGATCTCTTTAAGGCACTTGACGGCGAAACTTCTAACGGGTCTGTCGGCATAGGCGTAGTCCAACAGCTCGAGGGCGCGCGCGGAGGACAGGGGGGGCCACTTGGAGACCAGGCTGGCCGCACCAGCCGCCTCGTCACGCTCATTCCACTCCACGCACATCAGCAGTTTGGGCAGCAGTTGCGGATGCTTCTTGCAAAAGTAGTCCCTGCACAGAAACGGTGAATTGTTATACATTGTCAGATGCCACAAAAATAAGTCAGTAATACTAAGGGACTTGAAAAAGCTTCTCACGAGGGTTTAAAATTTTGTTTTCAAGAGACTGAAAATGTATCACATAGTTCATAATAGTTATTGAATCACCTCAGAGCCCATATGTTCTTTCTCTCTTGCTCGTGCATCTCATAGATAGGATCCTTTTCTGCAGACTGTCGGATCTGGGCAAGGTATTCAGTGGATTCAGAGTCCAGGGGGATTCGGCTGAAGGTTGGGGAGCCGCAGTTGGCGTGCTTCTCCGCGTACTCTCGGACTATGTCATCCGACGGATAAACAATTGAGAACTTTTGATTATAGCTGAAAAAAAAAATTAAACATATGAGGTATGTACATATATTATACATCATATATGAGTAAACATTATAAATTCATATGTATAATAGTTATATATTTTATACATATGACATGTGTGAAATAAAGTAATGAGACTAATATTTTGTAAAAAAAAATTGCAATCAAAATTATAATTTAACATTGTCTCCTTCAAAGCAAATGTGTTGTGAAGCCGTACAGCGCTGGAGATGGTTTTTCAACTCTTCGTAGAAGTGGAATCGCCTTCAGCTTGTCGGTTATAACCTTTTCAATGTTCTTCAATGTCTCAAGGATTCAAATCTGTTAAATAGGGGGGCTGAGGAGCCACATGGATGTTTTCACTTGCAAAAAACTTGTTAATTGAAAAAGCTGTGTGGCAAGGCGAAAGGGTTTTCAGAACATTTTTCTCACCCCCAATTCATTTGTCAAAATCAGATAAATGGTTGTGAGTCATCATCAGCCAATCATCAGAACGTACAAGAACCTGGTTTCCTTGGACATTTTTGTCAGTTCTTGCAAGACCTTTCGCTGAGTCTTCTACAAATTCGTCTTCAATCGAATCTCGGCTTTCTGTGAATGCCTTAAACTACCTGAAAATCTAGGCCATTGACAAAACACTGTCTCCAAGGCCTGTTGAAGTTTTGCAAAAGTTTCCATCGCGCTGTGCCCAAGTCTGATACAAAACTCGCTAGCGCACCATTGCTCGAAATTTTCAGTATGCACATAAAAAGAAAAAATCGGGTCACGAAGGAACTGATGTAAGAGTCCAAACTCATACTGAAGGAGCTTTAGAAATTGGCCTACACCCCTCCAAATGCAAAATCACCATTGTTTCCAGATGGAACGCTATGCTACAGGTCTGGTCTCATTCTTTATTTACACATCTTGTACAAAAATCAGAGAGGAAGTTTCATGACATCTAATTCTACTTGTATTAAGCAATAAAGATGAAATGATCTCTGTTTATTGATATAAAATTAGGGAGCCTCAACTAAAGACTTATAAGAGTATGGTCTAGTTTTATATGGTTATGGTTACATAATAGTATAATATAAAGGTGTACATACTTGCTACACTCGATGGTTAGGGCCGCACACTGATCCACATTTGTATTGGAAACAATGGTCCCAAGGGGGTGGAGTAGATCTTCGTTTTGCATATCTTCAGCATAAGTCCACATGTACAGGGTCATCGCACCACTCTTCAATTGGTTCTTATAGTCATAAACTGTGGTGTTGACCCAGGCCAGAGGATTAATGTACAATTCCTGTAAAAGAAAAAACATACATATTTCCATTTAAATTTGTTTAAAGTGACATTGTACCTTAAAATAACTGTGGCTTGGAAAATATATCTAACTTTGCCTTATTATAAAAACTAACCTGAGGTTAATTTGACTTTTAGTAACATCATTACAGCAATAAATCAAGGAACAAATAGCGGAAGAATGTTCAATCAGTTTCTTGGTTTCAAATCGGTACTACTTAACACGAATGCTGTATGGCTGAAAATCTCAATATCCATACATTTATACATACATAGTAATAAATTATCTTAATTCAACTAACCTTGTTGGCGTCCTTCAATCTCTTGCTTTTCAGTCCTTTGGCAGTTTTGGAAATCTCATAAATGACAAAACACAATCGTGCCATTCTTGGAATATTATATACTTCTAGGGAAAACTTTAACTCTTCTTTCCACGATGCCTCACCTTCCTTGGAAACAGTCCGTTCGGTAGTCTTTCGACACTCGCACATAGATTTTCCGGCATGAAATATGCCAGCTTGAATTCCCACCTAAATAATTAGATATGTACATAATTGGTTACAAATTACATTAACAATAAAACAGTAAACAGAATTGTTCCATTGGTTTTTTTACTTTTTATTTATATAGCGAGTACATGGCATACTTCACACAACATCCGTCAAAGAAATATAGTGTTTGTGTTTTAATTCTGTTTATTGAAGTGCTTTTGGATACTCAATATTTTTGTTTATCCGTCTTAGTGCGCAAATAAATCAGAATGTTTTCCAACGCACAAGCAGGCCACATACAGCTGTACGTGAGAGAATTACCCCTGTTGTTCCCTATTTCTACTATATCTCCTTTGCACATTTATAAAATAACTCTCTTTAAAAGATTTATCACCCTTCCAATCACCTTTGTGTTTTAATTCTATTCAAAGTGATATGTATTTTACCTTAAATATCCTTGTAACTACAATGTTCATTTATATACCTGTACGCCTGTCTTCACCCACTTCTCACAGCTGTCGTCCATGTGAGATGCATAGATTTTTCCAAATTTACCCCTTTTTATCCGTTACCGCTACTATGTCTCCGTTGCCAATCCCTCCCTCCTTCCCCAGCCCTATGTCACCTTTCCCATGCGTCCCCGTTCCCCTCCTGCGTTCCTTTTCCCCATCCCGTGACCCTCCCCCTCCCTCGTTCTTTCACTGCCGCTAAATTACATGAAATACAAATATTTTTCAAACAACTAGCGCGCCTCCTATTGCAAAATTTTTATACACATTTCACAACGTTAGAGCTCACCAGTACACATAGAAAACTAAGCGAACGTGTGCACTTCAACCCACTAACCTTTCATCGCAATTGGATGAATAGTAGAGGAATGCAAAGTGCGGGACAAACAAAGAAACATTCATTTTTATATATAAAGAAGATTATGTACCTCAACTGTCCGCGTGGCATCAACGTTGAAATTGCACACCGCCAATACCGTACAAGAAAAAAAGTCCTTAATTTCCCAAGAAGAAATAGTTTTCCCTTTCTTAGGCATAGTTAGCATTGAGAATGAAGGTCTTGTGGACTTTCCCTCAATGTGTGGTACATTATACTCGTTCTCCCTATCAACTGAAAGAAGAAACAAACAAACTATATCATCACATCACTCTATAAGGGGTGCTCACTCACTTGGCATACTCTCCTAGCTTAATTCACATTCATGTATCGTCCCATACACAATATTGTATCATACCGACTCTTGAAATGACTCATATTTGTTTCACTTGATTGGGGGCCTCGTATTAGTGAACGACACAAGTTTCGGTTTCGGTCAAAAATAAGCCGAAACTTAGGCTTAGCCGAAACCTGCATCTGTGATGCGTCAGATCACATTCATTCTACTCGGGTGCATATGCTTACCTCTAGAATAACTTATATATTATTTAAAATATACATAAAAGTTATCATAAAAGTTAAAAGTTTGTAATTTTTTAATATTTTTTGTTTTTGTCAAAGTTTATAACAATTGGTTATTTTATTGCCATTGCCTAATATAAAGATTTTATTAAGGCTCAGTTCCCGGCCCCAAAAAGAAGAAGATGGAAAGATATGAAATTACGAATGTTAGAAGAGCGCGCTAACATTTACAGCGATAAAATTGATGCAAAAATCATGAAAATCTTTAATAAAACACGACTCGTTAAAAATAGAGCAAAAATCTCGCGATAATTGTCTTTAATTTAATTTAAAGAAACGCTGTGAATTTTTTCATACATATAACTTGTAAAATAACCGAAACAAACGTGTTTATAATCATTTTTGGAGCATACTTTGCGATTTTTTTCTATCGAGGGAATTTTATATAATTTGCGTTTCGGCGCGATAAATGTCTAGATATTTTATCTTCAAGAATAACATATATTTTTTTAAGAGCTTAAAAACTTCAAATGTTTAGGGGAGGTTTGCAAGAAATCGGTTGAAATTCGGAGAACCGCCTCTTAAAGACGAGTAGTTATATTTTTGAAAACTGCTTCAAAGTTAATACAGTCAAACCCTCTTAAGAAGTTTTCATGCTTGGTTTTTTCAGTCTCTGACTGAATGGCCCAATTTGTCCCACATTACATAGAAGGTTTTCCCACTTAAGAAGTTTTTCCGGTCCCTTGGAAAACTCCTTAAAAGAGTTTCACTTTCATTTCATTAGTGAGATTCCATTCTTTGTTTATCTGCTTTAAATGTCCAAACCATCAAAGTATCCCATTCTTAATTTTGTTCTTTAAGCTAGTTCAACTGTAAGCTAGTAAACTGGTAAATCGATATCACATAGAGAACTCAAAACATAATGTATTTTCTTTTTTAATCTGAGCATTTTCATTTAAAAAAAAATAATTTTTTCCAGTTTTTGGGCAATTAAGGAGTTAAAATAACTCAAATCAAAAAAAGTTATACCCATAGACATTCAAATTAATAGACCAGCCAATCAGGGAAAGGGGAACAAACCGAGTAGCACTCACGCTGCCTTTCTGTGATTTGACAGTATGTACACAGGCAGCTCACATTGTAATATAACTATTCGCCCTCGAAAATAAAATCTCCTTACAAATTACTAGTCCTTTATACAATGGGGTGCAAATTGCTGGTTGTGTAAAAAATAAATCCCAAATCGGGTAAACAAAAGTTCGGGCTTGTTTTCAAAATTGTATATTTTGTCACACTATTTAGTTAGAAACTTTTACAAATGTGTTATAATTTACCCAGCTCACTTAATTTTAGCATCGCTACGCCAGGCCGTTTGTTTAAAAACAAACATTCAAACCCTGGACAGAAAAGTCCCACAATGGACTGCGCTGAAAACCTTTATCTTACTTTAAAAAACTTTACTTTATTGTGCAGGGTTTGGTTATTTCAATTTGCGCTCTTCGGAGGTCAATGTACGACTGATGCTGTAGTTTATTCAAAGGTGCCAAAAATTAGGTCATGTGGTTTGCCTCCAGCTTGTTGAAATGGTACCCGGATTTCATGTTAGGACAAGTCTATCAATTTGAATGTCTAAGGGTATACCACAAAATCGAAACCACCAGTTTCCCGTTTTTCTCACTTACTACGAGTTTCCGAACACGAGTTATATTTTGTGGAACTTACTTGGTACACTATCAATGGCCAAAGTGACCACTGTGGGCACACCATCTCTGGACAGGGTCTCTTGCACGTACAGAAACTGCACCAGAGGGTGGTCCCCAACCAGGTATTCCTCCCTTCCGCAGACCTTCAGAACAAAATCCGAAGGCTGCTCGCCCCTGGTGTTCAGCGTATTGGCCTTCTTGGTGAGGATGGTCTTAAGCAGTTGCTGAGGGGTGATGGTGTAGGAAACGTTGAAGGTGAAAGCAGTCTGAAAAAAGAAACAAACATTTTTCACATCCTTCTCATGACATTCCTCAAGCACATATGTAGTATAGAACAGTGATCGACAACATTTTAACAGAAGGGCCGAAGGATCTTAAGTGAAAAATATTATTACTTTAAAAAATTATAATCATATAGATTGAATATAAATTGTATTATATCGATAGCGGTAATTTGAAATGCTGTAAAGGACAATAAATTAAAAAATGAATCAAATATGTCTACTACATGCACATATATTAAAAAAAAGTCATTTTTCTCCATTTTTTTTCACTATCGATCTGCAATGTCGAAATATTTCTAGGAAAATAAGTGCATCTTTCACGATGTGCATTTTAATAGGATTTTTTTTGAAAATTAACGTTCACTAGATTTATTGTTTGTTCTATGCGAACTTATCCTTTGGTTTGATGATTTGATAAAGATGGCGGTGTTTTTGCAGATGTTACGAAGAGAACCCCGTACAATCTTTTTACATTCGTGTGGAAACGTTATTTTTTTAAAAATGATTTTCGGCTATGTAGTTATGGTTTTTTCGCACCCATAAAATTATGTCCCGTCTTTCCGGTTTATAAAAAATGGTCTGATTTTTCGGATTGAAATTTTCAAAAAATCGCCAGGGTTTCAAAAATACGATTTAAAAAAATATATATACAGAATGTCTTAGAATATTTGCCTAAACCGGAAAAAAATTTGAAAAAATGTCATGCAAGTGGCCTATTGTTACAAAAATGTAGGTTACACTTCTTTACTTTTCCACCATACGTTTAGTATTGCTATTTGAACAACAGAAACGCCCTCCTATGTTTTCTACTCTTATTTGACAAACTGTAAATGCCAAGCTAAAATCACTGATAGTACTTCCTCACAATAATGTAATTTTTAAGAATTTTTTTTTAAAAAGAAAAAATATTTTATGTTCTAATGATGGACATGACAATTAATTGTTTTTCTGTCATTTTAAATTTAGAAAAAATTTTGCACATTAACAATGTCTGAAGATCTGGTAGCAGAAGGGCCTGCAAGTTACACTGATGATATCTTCAGGTATGAGTATGGAGAGTGGGAAGAAGCAGAGCCAATAGAAGAGGAGATATATCCACCAAAAAGGGTGCTCCGTTATGAGGAAGCTATGCAGAAGTTAAGTGTCGTTGGTAAAACCGAAGCATACAATAGGTACTTATTAACTAATGATTGTTAATAATAAATGTAGTATGCAAACTATATTTACATTAAGTGACCAATTTTATTATTTTTTTTTAGTTATGCCTACATTAAAATCAGTCCAACAGACATGGATCTGACCAACATCAATGTGATTCTGGGGTTCAAATATCTGCTGTTTATCAATGTCTCAGGGAACAAATTAAAACTCAATGATTTGGAAGTTTTGACAAACATGAAATTCATCATATTAATTCAGGCTGACCGAAACTTACTAAAATCAGCAGCTTTAGATGAAATGGAATATTTACAAGTGTTACTACTGAATGAAAATATGATAAAGAGCTGCGAAGGAATTAACCAGCCGTTACTAAGCACTCTAGAATTGAGGAAAAACAAAATAAAGGCAATACATTTCGACTATACCTTAACTCTGTTGAAGACATTGGATTTAAGTTACAACCTTATAAAGTGCATTAAAGGGCTGGATTTTGACAGTTTGGAATCCTTGTATTTGGCTGGAAATCAGATTTCAAACCTGACTGGAATAGAAGTTTTATTCAATTTGAAAAAATTGCATCTGCGTGGTAATCCCATCGCGGAGCTCAACAATTTTAGTGAAAAGTTGACAAAACTGAAATACCTCAATTTGAGATCCTGCAAAATAGACTCGATGGAAGAATTCAAAAACTTAAAGGTAGATTACATAACCATATTTAATGATTTATAGTTGAATGAGGCAAGGTTTCATGAATTTTTGTACAATGTTATTAAGGGTCTGAAATCACTGGAAGTTCTGATAATCACAGACTGCCCAATAATGGAAGGTAAAGAAGAGGATGAGACCACCCTCATGCGGACAGAGTTGGTGGCCATGGTTAAACCCATTAAAAGGGTGAATAAAGAAGAAGTGTCTGAAGAGGAAAGGTACAAATACATACATACTTTTTATTTGGTTAAAATTTACAAAAGATAAATTTTATTTTTTAATTTTTATTTCAATTTTCAGAATCGCAGCAGATGAATTAAGGCAAGCATGGGAAGAAGATGAAGCTGGAGAATAAGAACAATTATGTTTAAATAAATAAAGAATTTTTCCTCCTCTTATTTCATTAGTGTATCATCATGACCTGGTTATATTGGAATCAAATTTTATTGTCTTTAACCCCTATTGGACAGCTGGCTACATTTGCAGTCCAGTGAAATGATGACTACCTTGAGGTGCACTGCAGTTTGCAGTGCGTAGAGCTAGGTTTTAGAAGTTTTTATTGTATTTCACTACCGTCAAAAAAAATCCAAAGTTAAAAATGTTGATATTGTAGAAGTTTGTCTTTTATTTCAAATATAATTTTCAATGTTACATTTGGCTTTGAGATATTTAAAAAATTCTACCCGCCCAATAAGGGTTAGGGATATTTTTTTGTTTTTGGGCCTTTTACTTCAGTGTTCATTTAACTAATGAATGAAAATGAATCACCTGATTGAACCAATACACAGACAAGCTACTTTCCTTATTTTTGAAGCTAATTAATTTATAATTTTGTTAACAAGACTATAGGCGTATATATGAAGCATGCAACAGAAAGAGTAGATATTATAAGGCCATTGTACATACGGGGTGCTTTTGAGTGCGCTTCGAGTTTCTAGGATATTCCCAAACATTTGAACATTGGCACACTATCTAGTTTCTCAAAGTGCACATTACTACAGAGCTCTCAGGACCAGAGAGATCAACACACAATAGTGATTTGCAGCTAAATAAAAAAAACTCAACAGCCGATCCGCAGTGCATCTCACCTCGGTGTTTTCAAACTTGGTGACCAACACAAAGTTATTGTTCCGCAGGCGGTTGGCCAGGGTCTGCGGCAACATGGGGGAGTTGGCGAGGCGGGGGGGGAACTGGTGGCGGAGCCGCTGCAGCCAGCCGGCCTGTCGCCGTGCCGCCGCCTGCTCCTCGCCCAGCACGCGCATCTTCAGGCGAAAGTCATTCACTTCCGAACTTTTCAGATTGTCAAACTCGTTCAGGTCTGGAACAAAAGAAAAAACATCACTCGATATTGACATTTAAATTTTTTATCACATCCTCGTCAAACCACAATTTAACCATATTTCCTTGCTATAACGCTGACCTTTTCAATGCAGTATATCGCATCATGTTTATGTAATATATCCTGGCACATTTTGACACAATTATTTTTTGTTTTAGTGATCAGAGCTTGTGTCATTATTTGTACATGGGGATAGCGGCCGATTGAGCAAATCTCAGACAGAGGCATAATGAGATCAAAAATAAGGAAAAAAGTTTACACTAAAATAAAAGCTTTTTCCTATTTAATGGAAAAGAGTCTAGAGAGGAGCAATTCAGATAATCTTTTATTTGATGCTTCAGATTTTATGTCCAGGTTAAATCTTCCCTACAAGAAAGACTAAACCCTTCCACACACTTTTCCACAAATGTTTATCTAGTCAATTCACACTATAATAAGTATAATACAAAACAATACAAGAACAATACGTCAATCCACCAGAGTCCGAATGGGAAAAAAAATTCACCGACTCCAGATACTTTCATATCAGAGGGTTCGGCTCGGCAGAACTCCTAACTGGACCGATAAATCCAACTGATCCCTCAATATAAATATTAAAAAAATCTTTCGTTATCCTACATGTATTTAAAATGACTGACTTTTGCATTTTTATATATAAAATCTTTGACAAATCTAATAAGCCTAAATTTTAAATGAGAGAGCTAGGTATAATACCAGTAGCCGAAATAAAAAATGGTAATATTTTTATATTCTGAGAATGCCAAGTTCTTTTAATCTCATTTCCTAAATCTGTATATTTTCTTATTTTTTCAGAAACAGTATGACTAATTGTTCTGTATGTATGGTTTTATCATAATAAATTTTATAAAATTCATTTTCTAAAAATGAATTTGGTTCATATTCATAATTAGGATTTGTATGTCTGTGATATTATTATTATTTAACCTTTTTAACAACTACGATTTGTTGATCTGTGAAATTATTTGGAATGTTATTTTCCTTTCCATTCACATTTTGAAAGATGAATTTAGGTGAGTAAATATGTACACCTTTGGCACAGTGGATTTGCTTTAGACATCTAAGGCTTGGTGTACTTGCAGGGTTTTTTCCATGCAGAATTGCAGCGGCTCGGAATGATAGCGCGGGATACTAGAATATATTAGGCGCTGCACACACACCACCGCATTGTACTGACTATACTGTCCCAAATTGACATTCCAACTGTGGAGTTGCAGCAGAAAGAACCCTAATGTGTGCACAAGCCTTAAAGCTACTGATGGCATCCTGGATATGGTATCACCTTCTTGGATCCAGACAAATTTAGTTGATTTTTGACAAGGTAGGGATTTTATTGCCATAGCAAGAGCATATATATGTAAACCGTAACATTTTTTTTTATCATATACATTTTGTAAAATTACTCTCAAAAAGCATTTTCAAAGAAATACTACATTCTAAGAAAAGTTAACCCTTATATAACCCATCAGGCCCCGACCATAGTTGGTCAAAATATTTCGCTTTGCAATAAAATCCAAATATGAGGCATATTCAGAAAGTAAGTATACTATTTTTTTTTATATATTTTTAGAAAAAGTGTATCAGATTAAAAAATTAAGTATATTTGATACACTTGTTTGACTATTTTTCCACATAATCGCTGCCGCATGGCACAAGCTTCTTCTTTATGCACTCCTGGAAGAACTTTCCCGCCAGCTCCTTCCCCCACTTCAGAACCTCTTTCTTCACCTGCTCATCTTCAACCTCCTTGGGAGACCACTGTCTTTTTGTGCATGTAATGAGCCACAGAAAATCCTCACTTTTCTTTCTTGTATGTGTTATTCCTTCCACAAGTAAGAAGCAGATCACAATACGTGGCTTGCATTTGGCGGGATATCTTACAGACATCTTTAATGCAACTTTTTAACCAAAAAAAAGTATGAGGGGTGGGTAGGAATCTGGGGTTCAGGGGTCCAGGTCATCCGCCGTCAAGACCTAGACAAACATCACCCCATGAACCCGTGCTGAGTCACAAAACTGGGCACTACGACGTGAGTTTACGTACTTCCGTGTTCCTGGTCACAGTACACTTACTTTCTGAATATATCTTGATTGAATATTTCTGATTGTATCCGAAAACCAAAAACCGTTTTTGAAAGGTGATAAAATACGCCTTCAAATTTTATAATTCCAAATAAACATATAATTTTTGAAATATAAAAATTTGTGCATGCAAACACAAAAGTTTTAAAAATGACTCACCTAACATTTTTTGTAACTAAAATTTGATAATGAAAAAAAAAACAAAAACGCACATATATTTTATTAAACAAATTGTATTGCGCACATATTAAATTCACTTAACTTTTTTGTAGTTTCAAGTGAAAATAATTGATAAAAAATTCCCAAAGCTTCATACATTTTTCAAAATGTGATCTGAAATAGAGGTGGGTAAGTTCTGCATTTTGCCGGAAGCCTCCGAGACTTGCTTCCTTTTAAAAGTACACGAGTTCTAGGAGCAGGTCCCGGGTCCGAGTTCTTAGGTGCGGACTGAGCACTGGGTGTTGTTGTGGCGCATCGAACCGGGATGCACTTCAAAGAACTCGGAGCCAGAACCTACTCGTAGAACCCGCACAAGAACTCAGAACCCCGGAGCCGGACAAGACCCGCATGAGGGCTCGGGCTCATCACCCGTGCAATGTAGGTACATTGCACGGGCTTTTATTGAGAATTTAAATAAGTACATTAGCTGTAAGCTGTGATGCTTTATTATAAACTATTATTTTATAATGCACTTCACCCTTTGATTATACCAAGATAACACGCTCTAATTAAAAATGACTCCGTGTCTAGCCGAATATTCAAAAATCTAATATACCTACTAAACAATCTCGCGAGAGCAGTATAGTGTTACGTCAAGCGGTCACGCACATGTATGTCAATCAGCGGACAGCGATCGAATGATCGCCCGCCGCGCCGGTAGCGAGTCGCGACGTGTCGTGACTCAAGGGTAAGTGTCATAGTTGGCGGGTCGCGGGGAGTGTCTTGCGGTTCACGCAGTTCCGAGAACCCGAGACTCGCGACTCAGGAGTGGAGCGGTGATACCTAGTTCCTACTACTCAGTACTCGCGGCGAACACGGGGACGCCCGCCGGCCGGTGGAGGCGTCCGAGTTTCGGGTTTGGGAATGAGCCCGAGTTGCGGGACAGGGTTCTCTAGGAGTAGTCGCTTTGAAAAAGGAGTGGGAGTAGGAACCGCTTCCCGCAAAGAAGCGGATCACATGAGCCCATTCCGGCTGAACCGACACATCGCTAATCCGAAACTTTTGTTTCATAAAGGTGTACATTTGACTAATTTTGTGGTTAAATTTTATATTTGAATATAAAGCATAGTGTTTTTTCTATCTAACACCGTTTATTTCATATTTCTCACTATGATAGTAAGGAAGACACAATGATTTCTATGAGACCTATATGAGTTGTTCCGAAAAGCGAACAAATTAACCCAATGAGAAATAACGGTGTTGGTAAATCTACAAAGCAGTTTTTTGATACCATCTATAGAAAACAGGGTCTAGTTAAGGAAGACATTTCCCTCGGGGCCTAATTCACAGAGATATTTTTAGGCAGAGAAAAGAATACACTTGGATCTTGAAGAGATCTGCATAATCATAGGAGGAAGCAGACACAAAAGTTGACAGGAGGTAATTAGCAGAAAAAGAGCTAATTCTCATGTGGAAAATACCAAAGGTAAAGTTTGGTATTACATCATAAAAAAATAATTTCATTATTACAATGTAGATGTCTTAAGACAAATTAAGGTAGAATAAATTATAATTCTTACAAGCAATATAATCCAGACCACAAATAATATGATTAAAATAAAATGTGGTTTGGTTTTACGCAGAAATGCAGAAAATCGCATAGTCCCACAAGTTGATTCTAAAGACATCAGCTATAAATTGCATATTTTCCTCTAAAACAGATATGTTTCCCGTGTAACTACCTTTTATCTTAAATTACTATTATGTATAATTAAACTAAAAGTTACTTTGTTTTTAACCACTTTATTGTAATTTTTTAGACTGTGTCGACTAGTTTCGGTTATATGTATCCTAAACTTCTTTATGATATGTAGTATTATTATTTTAATATTCTAAAAAGACAATTAAGAAATAACAGATACAAATAATACAAACAGTAATTGCATTTATGTATTATTTTCTAACAGATACAAAGAATACAAACATATATGCATTATTTTCCACCCTTCACTTGTCTTCTTCTAGAAATTAATCAAATGTTTAAACATAACAATGGGAAATGTAGTCAAAATCTATAATATGTATTGATTTCTCTTATGGTATGGATAAGCAAAGGCTACCCATTCAGTATTTATTACAAACCGCGTTGATGGATCATGGTGAATCGGATTTACCAGCAATCGGAGCTCTCTTCTGGTCCGCAGGGCCCACGCTTCTTAATGGCTGGTTGTGATATTTCAAATGTGCGCTTCAATTTCAAGCACGTTTCCCGTTTATGGTATCTTATTTACATACAAATAATCTCGACACGTTGAAAACCCACCCACTTCCATCATAATAAGAGGAAAATGTGGCTTATTCAATGATGGAGGACTAAAGAAGTAGAGGATCGAACCCGCAACACCCGACTGGGAACCAATAACTATAACACTAACAACTGGTTGGTGGTGATATTTTAAATTAAAAATTTTCAGTTTTTTTGCTTGCGGCGCGTTTTCTGGGTGCTTTATCTTACTTTTTTATGGGGGCGGGGAGGGGCATTAAATAAAAATTTGCTTGGAAAGTAGACGTGGGCCAGATAAGAATGGGAATTTCTGCGCCATACGATACTGCTAGGCACGACAAGAAGCACGATGACGATGGGCGATTAGAAACGCAGTCACAAGCACACTGACTGAGCAGACTTGAACGTGCACGAGTAACGTCGTGCCCGCCAAAAAAATGACAAATTTATACAGCCGGTCACTGTGGCACATTGTGGAGACAAATATTATCACAACAGTATTATTTCATACAGTACATACCTGTGTTATTATGGACATAGGGAGAAAAATTAAAACTTGTGTTGCTATTATCTTAGCACTGGTGTAATGAGAAGAATTAAAAAAAGTGATAGATGAAAAATTGGCTGCAACAGAGAGAAAATTATACAGATTTGAATTTGTTAGACGAAATTAGACTTTATAATGAAATGGATTTTTTTCGAGAATATTTTGATAACCTTGTGACATTGGTAACAACCCTTTTAAGTTTTGAAAAAATTATAATAAAAAATACATATTATATATATATATATATTTTTTTTTATGAACACCACACAAGAGTTCCAACTGCTCCCGTCTGAAGCCAGTGAGACTGTGGCATCCCCAATTGGGGTATGTTGTGAGGCTGAAGGTAGTGGGGAGGGGAATGAGATAGGGAAGAGGAAGATGGGGAAGTACCTGGCTATTCAGATCTGGTCACCAAACACGGCTAATGCCATTTCAAGCAATGTTTCAATTCTGAATGGTGGTCTTACACCAGGGCGATACTGAGAGTATTTTCCACTCTGGAACGTGCCGCAAATATACTATATGTAAAGGAATAGGTACCTACCTAGAAATGCATAGGATTCCTTTATGTTCGAATTTTAAATAGGTGTTGTCATGGAGACAGAAAATGATAGATGTTTTTTTGTTTTGTTGTCTAGCTGGGTAGCACACAGGGGCGTATAACTCTGTCAAAATATGTGTCCTGTGACCATAAATAACTCTTACTCTAGCGAAAGTGCCATACACCACAGACAAAGCTGAATTTTAGATAGGTCTGTAATTTTGATTTTCGCCATCTCTCGCTCTCTACGTGTGTCAGAAAGAGATGCTCATACACCTACGTCACTAAAAAAAAGGTACCAAATGTATGTATTATTTATGGTACCAAATGCAGGAAACCGCACACCGCACTATCTGCAGGAAATAGACTCGCATCTATGGATTTGCCATCCGCCATGTTTTTACAGACGCCGTTGCACGTTGTTTTGATAATTTGCCGATGAATCGATGAACATATTTTATTCAAAAAATGCTTACATGAATTCTAGAGGTGAAAAAAGTGTTTAATGTTGATCAAGAAATCAGGTAATTAATTACATAAAACATTATCATTCACCTTAATTTATCTGTAAATCAATATTTGAGGTTAAAATATAGAGATGGAATGATTGAACGAAATACTTAATTTATCGTGAAGGCAAGTTAATGTTTTTCCATATTTCGTTTCAGAAAATGTTCTACCACCTCATAAAAACGTTGTTAACGTATCGAAGCCTATACTTTTGGAACATTGTTAACGTCAGATTTGTGACCATGATTGTGAGATCATACATTGTGGCTGGGGATGCGATGATGTCGTCTCTCACCTGGCATGCCGCTTGAAATCCCGAAAACCCTCGGTACAGAAGGAGAAAGACTCATCCGACGATCGTCTCTCACCCCAGAAGATAGGCGGAGGCTTGAAACGTCAACGTTAAAAATGCCCATCTTATACAAGACTTCATACAAGATCTCGTACAAGGTAAAATTGATAATGCTTTAAAACAAACCATTACACTGTTTCCCCGCAGGATAGGCAGAGAGGACGGACCGCCAAACAACTCAGTCTTGGCATACACTCCTTGCCTTGTTCAATTTTACTTTAAATGTATGTGGGGTATTTAAATGGTAGCATTCAATACAAAATGTTGTTTAGTGAACATAAGTTTGTCAGTTGTCATGCTAAATCTTTAAGTAATATTTGAGATACAAATATTGTAAAAACTGTTTTCAATTTTCAGATATAACAGGAACACCAGAGGAGAGTTCAACGTCCCAGCAGAAGACACGTCGCATGATTCCAAAGAAAGGTGACAGTTTATTTCTCTATTTGCTATGATTACTTGCACATACATAGGGTCAAATAATGCTCGTAGAGCTTTAGTTTAACCTCTCGTTCCTCCACCATAAAGAAAGAAAGGCCCTGTTGCAGACGATTATTAACAACTTGCTCTCCGCCATAAGCCTCTCACTTATTTGGACTCACCAAACTCGTGTAAACCGACTAACACATACTATTCTGACTCTTGAAGTAGCCCGTCGCATACAAACTTTGTTCATCACAAGTATTCTATGTTCCGTTCCTAAACTTTGTTTAATGTGACATATTTATTTTAGAAGACATGTTGCAGTTTTTTTATCAGTTGTCATGCTAAATCTTAAGTAATATTTGATATACAAATATTGTAAAAACTGTTTTCAATTTTCAGATATAACAGGAACACCAGAGGAGAGTTCAACGTCCCAGCTGAAGACACGTCGCATGATTCCAAAGAAAGGTGACTGTTTATTTCTCTATTTGCTATGATTACTTGCACATACATAGGGTCAAATAATGCTTGTAGAGCTTTAGTTTAACCTCTCGTTCTCCACCATAAAGAAAGAAAGGCCCTGTTGCAGACGATTATTAACAACTTGCTCTCCGCCATAAGCCTCTCACTTATTTGAACTAACCGAACTCATGTAAACTGACTAACACATACTATTCTGACTCTTGAAGTGGCCCGTCGCATATAAACTTTGTTCATCACAAGTATTCTATGTTCCGTTCTCAAACTTTGTTTAATGTGACATATTTATTTCAGATTTGCTGTGAGATGGCTGAAATATATCCACGGAAGGTATTTCATATTTTTGTATAAAGCATTTTGTGTTTTTGGAACACTTATCCATTTATCCATTGTATTTGTGAAAATAAAAATAATATTTAAACATGTACCCTGAGTTTTCATTTTTCTAATGCAAGCAGAATTTCAAATTTTGCCGCTCTAAACCGTTTTTATTTTTTATATAATTTATTGGGCTAATGAATCCGTGAAGTAGGATAGAGCGATTATATTGTCTATGGTAGACAAATAAACTTCCTCTATCTTTTAGTCAATTCGCGCCACGCAAGTCATTTTGACAGTTAAGTTTGACGACCACATCACTAGTATGGAGAAAGCCCGAAGATATCGATCTAGGGGTTAGTATATTTATGGTAGCACAGATAGAAGTAATAAGAAGATTGAAAAATAAGTTTATAATTACAAAGTGATATAATATTTTGAAGACGGACAAATAACTTTAATTGTAGTTTCTTTGTCAGCAAAGCAACTCATGATATTTGTATGTCACATTATTAATAAAAAATTACAACCAATAGACAAATTGTCTTATAAAACTACAATTTTAGTGAAGAGAAACAATAACCTTGGAAATGGAAAAATTAAGATTCACATTTACAGTGTCAGCAGCATCGGATGGAAAAAGCAATGTGATCTGCGTAACCTCAATCGAGACACCCGATGGACATATATTTGATATTCCCGATGATTTAAAACATGCAAGCAAACATACCGCCATAACGACTACGGATGTTTATAACAAAATTAAGAATTCTCTAAAGAAAAGATATCAAACACGGAAAATATGGTTTCCCTTAACCCAAGATTTGAGGAAAATTTACTTAGATGAAGGTGAGAATATACAATTTGGTGACCAATACCTGGAAGAAATTATATATGACACGAAACTTTCTGACAATAATATTAGTACTGAAAATAAAAATCTAGGAAAAATAGCAGAAAGATTTTTACTCGAGAAGCTTTCAGGAAAAACATCAAATGTACACCAATGGATCAATGATTTTGAAAATGAATGTAAACATTTCGAGATATTAAAGGAGGCAGAAAAAATTGAGATTTCAAATATTTACTTGAAAAACAGTGCCTAGATTGGGTACACTAGTATGTTAATAAAATATACAGTAAACGCAGAATGGGCAATATGGAAAACAAATTTTTGTGAAACATACGGATACAAAGGTTGGTCACAAGTTAAATTTGCATTTGCCTTTAAATTTCAAGGAGGTTCATTACGAGAATATGCAACAAAGAAAGAAAGATTGTTATTAGAGATAAATAAAAATATTGACACACAGACATTGATTCATCTTATTGTTATGGGTCTACCAGATTATATAATGTACAAAATGAATAAGGAATCAATAACATCGACTGCAAATCTATTCAATGAAATTGGTAAACATGAACAAACAGTCAATAAAAATAATTATGATAAATTCAAGAGAAATACACTTGTTAATAAAGTAAGAGTTGATACAATTAAGCCCTGCAAAACTTGTGAAAAATTAAATAAAGGTAGCCGTTTCCACTCTGAAGAGAAATGCTGGTTTAAACAAACTGATGATTATGAGAACAAGAGAAAATATAATAAGAATGTAAACAACACTGTATTAGATGTTGAACTGAATGATAATGAGTCAAAAAACGAATAATTACACCATTAATTAAAGTAAAACTATCATTAGAAGGAAAATTAGACATATTTGGTATATATGATTCTGGCTCTAATGTTTCCTTAATAAATTCTAAATTATTAAGAATAAAGGAAGAAGGAAAAATATACATAACGATACAAACTTACTAACGATTAATGGTGTAAAAAAGACAAAAGGCTTAACAACAATAAAAATTAAGATATTTAATATAGATAAGAAAATTGATGTTTATATTGTAGATGGAAAAGAATTCAAATACAATTTTCTAATTGGACTTGATACTATAAAAGAGTTTAATTTGATTCAGAATGAAAAATTGGAAATTGTTCAGAAATCTGAAGAAAGCTTTAAAAAAGAGGAAATACATTGTAAAAACAATCCTAATGAAAATGAAGATATAAAGAACTTGAACTTTATAAACTTTAAGGAACATACAAAAGAAAAAGAATTTAAAATGGATCTGAGTCATTTAAATATACAACAAAAATCTGAAATAAATAAACTTATTGATAAATATAAATCAAGCTTTGCAAAGGATAAATATGATATTGGAACAGTAAAGGATTATGAAGCACGCATTGATCTACTTGTGGACAAATACTGCAGTAAAAGAGCCTACAGATGTTCAATAGAAGATAAGTTAGAGATAGAAGAACAAGTAAGAAAATTGCTTGAAAGAAATCTTATAGAGGAATCATACAGCCCTTTTGCAGCACCAGTAACCTTAGCTTTCAAAAAAGAAGACAATAGAAAAACAAGATTGTGTATCGATTTTAGAGAATTAAATAAAATGGTGGTACCTCAGGCTCAACCATTTCCTTTGATTGAGGACTTAGTAACAAAAACCAGAAACTGTAAATACTTTTCAACATTAGAAATAAATTCTGCATTCTGGTCTATTCCCCTGCGAATTGAAGATAGAAAAAAAACTGCTTTTGTAACCCAGGAAGGCCACTACCAATGGACATGTTTACCCTTCGGTTTAAAAACTTCTCCAGCCATATTTCAAAGAATACTAAGCAACATATTGAGAAAGTACAAGTTAACGGATTTTGCTGTAAATTTTATTGACGACATTTTAATATTTTCAAAAAGCTATACCGAGCACATAAATCATTTATCACAGATTTTAAAGGCGATAGAAAAAGAAGGTTTCTGACTTAAGCTCACAAAATGTCGATTATTATTTTAAATGAATAAATTGTGGAATAACACAAATTAATAAAATAAAATTTATTTGCCACGCCGGGTTTCGATCCCGCGACCTTCGGTTTGGGAGTCAAGAGCCTTACCGCTGGACTACGCCGGCCGTCATTATTAAATTATATTGACTTCAGAGCAGTTGGGACTTTCGTGCGATATTCCCATAAAAAACATAATAAAACAATCATGGAAAACATGACTGTGATCTATTTTCTTCGAGACCACATAAAGGTGAGTCAAAGGAATTCGTTTATTAAGATGTCGTCCTCCATTGTCGCGATGCGTACTAATAAGATAAATATTGACATGATACTAGACGTTCCATGGGTTCACTAGAAATCTAGAAATCCGGTGATCCATATTGTAATCGGTCAATATACTAGTCTACACGCTCAATAAATATCACAGTATTGAATAAAAATCACAGATTTTAGGGTAAATAAAATGATACAACTCTAACTGATTTAAAACTATGAAAGTCGAAGCTTAAATAAAAGCTTCATGATCCTTACTTTTACAAAAATAAACAAGGATAAGAAATCCACCAAAGCAATAAAAAATTCTCACCTTTTCCAATAAGATTACTGATTTGTGAATTGAGAAGGTTATCGCCTGCATTATCAGTTCTCCTTTCAATGATTCGCAGAATTCCAAAGTACGGCTTCAAATCTCGCAATCTTTTATTTTCATCTTCCACTTCCTCATACGCCGATAGAGAGTTGATGTGCTGGAAGATGTACTCCGACATGTCGTGGAGCATGCCATGAAGAGGATATTTGGGCGCAGACTCCCAAAGATCCTGAAAATATACAAATTAGTAGGTGAAACCCAGTAATGCACGTTGAGATGAAATTTAGCAGCTGTAACATAATTTTGCAACCTATAAATTGACCACAAATAAGACATCTCTGTGAGGTTGCAATTTGCAAATTAGATTCTCTCTGTAAAAAAAAATATTGACAAATTATTTTATATATTAAAAAAAAAGTGAGGTGATGAAATTGTTTATTATACATTTATACAAGAGAATAAGTGTTTTTTTTTTACATAATCCGCGATTTTAGTACAGTTTTCAAATAAAAACATCACGTGAGTCATTTTTAGAATTTTTTAAAGTTTGCATTCTAAATTTTAATATTTACAAAAAGTTAATATTTATTTGTAATATTCATGACTTCTTTGGTCTGCCGACCAGCAGCCTGGCAGTTTTTTGTGTACAATTTTTTGAAGTTATAATTTTTTTTTTAATTTTAAAAAAAATATTTTAAATATCTTTATTACTTTTTTATTTCAATATGGTTTTCAATACTTAGTATGCCAGATTTTAAATAAAATAAGTGGCAATGATAAAAAAATTAATTTTGAGTGTTCCGAGTGTACCCATCGGACGGGAGCGCCTTTCGACGCGAAACAACTTACTGGAAACTGGCCGCGGAGCTTTTCACCGCCATCACATGCCCATATTATTATACAAATTTATAATAATAATAGTCTTTTTAAAATTACCTAATAGAACATAGTGGTTGGAAGTTTGAACAACCATCACACCGTCGCCGTAAGAGCTGTGTTCGTCTGAAAAACGACGAAAATTTCAAAACCCAGTGCATTTCACATCGGTTTCGCTTGCCCTGCTGCATCGATTACACTGGGAACACTCAAAATTTATTTTTTTATCATAACCACTTATTTTATTTAATATCGGGCATTCTTAGTTTTTAAAACCATATTGAAATAAAAATAATAATAAAGATATTGAAAAAATTATTTAAGAATTAAAAAAAAAAAATAAAACTTTAAAAAATCGTACACAAAAAACTGCCTGGCTCCTGGAGGTAGACCAAAGAAGTCATGAATGAGATAATCTAGACTACAGTTTTTCATTAGTTTCGATCTTGTATTCGATGTAATCGGTGCAGCAGGGCAAGCGAAACCGATATGAAACGAACGGGGTTTCAGAAATTTCCGTCATTTTACGGACTAAGGCAGCTCTTACAGCGATGGTGCATTGGTTTTTCGAACTTCCAACTACTATGGACTATTAGGCAATTTTAAAAGGACAATTAATATTATAAATTTGTACAATAATATTGACACGCGACAGCGGTGAGGGGCACCGCGGCAGGTTTCGTAAGTGGTTTGGCGTCGAACGGCTCACCTGACGGATGGGTACACTCGGAACTCTCAAATTATTTTTTTTTATCATTATCGTTCATATTTTTAAAATATGGCATTCAAAGTTTTTAAAAATATAATGAAATAAAAATAATAATAAAAAAAAAATTAAAAAAAAAAAAAAACTTTAAAAAATCGTACACAAAAATTTGCTAGGCTGCTGGTCGGCAGACCAAGAAATTCTTAAACGGAATGATCTGGACTATAGTTATTCATTAGTTTCATTCGTGTACTCGATGACGTAAAAATTACAATTTTTTACCCCACTTTGACGCCGGCTGCCTGCGAACTTGCCAGGCTGCCGGTTGGCAGCCCTGCTTTTTTTCTCATTTTCTAATCGACCTTTATCATATGCCACCATTCCCGTTCGTGTACTCGATGACGTAATTTTTTCGAAAAAAAACGCTGACTATTTCCATGGCAGCGCGGCTCCTGCCAAGAGGCGCACCGGCAGACCAGCTTTTTTAAGGTTTTCTAAGTGTCCATTATCACTAAAAAGTAGTTTCATCCATGTACTCGATGACGTAGGGTTTACCTACCTCGTCTCCTAGTCTATAAATACCAAAACAACAAAAATTATTCAGAGGCAGGGCCAGACCTGCTTCTGAATAATTTTTTCATTTTTTTTTTATTTACATTAGCCCCACACAGGAGGCCCTGGGGAAAATAATTTGGGCCTATGTCTTCTTAGGGGATGCTGTGTGGAAGGTCTTTTTGGAATGGAAGGGTAGAAAGTTCTGGGAAGGAAAAAGGTATGAGGGATGGATAGGAATCTGGGGGTCAGTGTATCCAGGAGTGACGGACGTATCAATCCATCGCTCCAACTGCGGTGCAAGGCGATGGGTCGAGAGTCCGGCTGGAAAAGTCAAAAGGCCTCCCTCAACTAGTCTCTCTTGATCCAGCCGGCCATGCAGCTCAGGCACCCCTGCTAAGTCACCAAATGTAGCGAATCACTTGGGGTGACCTATGGCAGAGGTGTTGGTTATCCAATAAATCCGATAAACGGAGCGGCGGTACCCATACCCGCCTCCCAAATTGAAAACTGAAATTGTGTAATTGAAGCAATCCGCTCTGGGCACCGACTTGCCAAGGTGCTGATGATATCTAACACAGATGTTTTACTAGCTGTCCCTGATCAGAGATTTCAATAAAATAACATTATATCCCTCTAGTAGAGCGGCAGAATGAATTCAGATTTCGAATGATTTTAAGGAAATATTTTCTAATGGCTATTTATGATGATTTATATTCTAATTATTGCTGTTCAATCCTACGTCTTCTCAAGTTAGTAATAAAAGGCCCTTAGGCTAGCTTTTCTCTCAAAAGATAAATTTACAACTCATTTATTTGCTTTATTTATTTATTTACGCCATTTTTCGGGGTTTTTACATAAGAAATTCACAAATTACACTGTGATTAAATAAAATATAAATCCTTTATATTTCTTTTATACAGAAATATAAAGTTTTAATTGTACATAACTGAACTGCCTCAGTAACAGTATTTGTATTTGTTTAAAGATAAATTGAAGATGTCCACTGATTTAGTATAATTATTTCCCTCCATTAGTATTCTGGGTAAAGAGGAATACGTATGGTAGTTAGTTCGAGAATTTCTGCACTGTAATAAATCCTGACTTCTAGTATTATGTAGCGGAATCCGGAAGCTTATCAATTCAAGCAATACCGGACTATCAACAGAATCATTTAGAATTTTATACAGAAATACCAAGTCAGTGAAAATTCTTCTGTCCGAGAGTTTGAGCATATTCATAACATTTAAAATAATGTTGTAGTTCAACATAATTGCTGGAATACCCATTTTAAAATTAGAAATTGTAAGAATTTGTTTTGTATTCTTTCAACAGCTTGTACATGTATATTATAATTTGGGTTCCAGACGGTAGAATTGTACTCTAGTTGACATCTAACATATGCAAAATATAACAGTTTAATACACTTTATATTGTTAAAATTTCTAGTTAGCCTTTTTTTAACATTAACTCCACACAGGAGGCCCTGAGGGAAAAATTTCCATCAGGGCCTATGTCAACTGAGATGCCGTGTGGAGGTCTTCTTGTGGAGAGGAAGGAATGAACATTGGTCTTGAAGAGATCCATGTTGTAGGAAGGAGGAAACACAGAGGCCTGCAAATCGTTCCACAGCCGAGCTGTTGAACACAAGAATGAGTCGAAGAAACGACCCGTTCTCATGTGACAAATGTCAACTGAGTACACATGTTGGGCACGCGTTTGGCGTGTATCCCGACTATGCACCGGTGCCGAAGGGATCAATGACGCTAGTTCCTCGGAGCATCTTCCATTGTAATACCGGTAGAACAAGGATAGCATTCCCACCCGACGCCTGTGCTCTAAAGATTGCAATCCGTCTGTTAAGATGGGAGAATCTATCAAACAGACTGCCCGTTTTTGCGAGGGTATTTTTCAGGTATTTTGGAGCTCCAGACCAAAGGTGGCTGCCAAATTCAACCGTGGGGCGCACTTGTGATTTGTACAGGGTTAGCAGTTGTGTACTATTAAAGTATTTGCGGGCCCTGTACAGTACGCCCAGTTTTTGGGAGGCTAACTTTACTCTGGCTTCGATGGAGCCCCCATATCTGAGCTGGTCACTTAGGGTTACACCGAGCATATCAATGGAGGGCCTGTTCGGCAGATTGCTTCCGTTGAAGGAGACTAGATTTTCATTTCGGTCCCTTTTAGACGTAGTCAGACAAGATTGGGTCTTTGAAACATTAAATTCAACGAGATTATTTTTACCCCAAGAGAAAACACTCTCGAGGTAACCGTCCATTCTTTTCTTCAAAGGCTTCCGAGCCGTTGGAGTTTGTGAGCTCTTTGGGGGCTTGTCAAACAAAAAGCTATCATGGACTGTACTGTCATCCGGGTAACAATTTATTTATTTATTTATTTTCCTCAGGGCCTCCTGTGTGGAGTTAATGTAAAAAAAAAAAAAAATGAATTGGTGCACATGACAAAATGTCGTTGATGTGCAAAAAAAACAAAGTCGGAGACAGAACCGATCCCTGCGGGACGCCAGCATTTATCGAGCATGAGGAAGAGGTGAAACCACCGACTACCGTCTAAATCGACCTCTCCCTCAAAAAGTCGGCAATCCACATACACAAGGATGCGGGAAGTCAGTAAGAAAGCAGTTTGTTGACAAGTCCTCGGTGCTAAACCCGGTCAAAGGCCTTGGCCTTAGCCTTAGCCTAGTTATAAATCCCAACATTTTTAAGCCCTTATAAGAGATTTCTGTGATGTGGTTAACAAATGAAAGATTTGATTGAAAAGTGATGCCTAAGTCTTTAATTTGTGTTAATGTCTCGAGAGTATTGTTATCAATGTTGTATTTAAAGATCACTGGATTTTTTATTCGAGAAAATCTATGTACTTATTGTAGCCGACGTGTTCACACCCTCGAAATATTTTTCATCAAAGCTCATCGCTTGGCTCAGTCCTCTACAATTTTGTGATCATTTTGGGAATCAGGAAAAAATGGCCTGCCCTCACAATACTGGAGTACCGTGCCGCCGGCGACGCTTTGATGGAAAATATTTGTTCTTGTTAGAAATGTCATTTTTGTTATTTACTTATTATTTTCTTATTGGTTTTGAAATATTTAAGTTTTTTATTTTCCATGTACATCTCCCCGGTGCGATCAATAAATAATACTTTGAGAAATCGCTACTGGGGAGATTGTAAACTCGTTTCAAATATGTTTGATTCTTGTACTTATTTTAAATTTTTATATCTTAATTATTATGCACACGGGCCTTGTAGTACAAATGAAATAATCAGTTTTCATTTGAAATCCTACAAGGTCTCGAGTAAAGCCAAGATTTATCTCACAACATATTGGGAAGCAAAAATAAAGTCATTTTTGCCTACCAAAAAACACATAGAAAATTTCGAAGGTGTAAATTTTATGTTTTTTCAAATATCAAAACCTGCGGGCCTTGTAGGGCAATGAAATAATCAGTTTTCATTCTTGATCCTACAAGGCCTCCAGTCAAACTGAGACTTTGCTCTCCAAATACTTCGCTTTAAAATTAGAGCTCATTTTGCCATGTCAAAAAGACTTTACCTTTACAAAATTCTAGGGACCCTGTGAGATGGTGAAATAAACAGATTTCGTTAACTTATCTCACAGGGAACCTAGGAAAAATAATTATAACTTGATTAATCATAAAATATTTTCATAAAATCAAAAATTCTTAAAATCACGGTAAATTCACCAAACAAAAATTCTTGTTATAAATCTTGGCTTTATTTATATGTTTTTTCAATTTAATATGTGTTTTGATTATTAATAAAGGCTACAAAATCCGTAAAAGTTGCCAAATTTAGACGAGCACTTTTACGGATTAAGCCGACAAAATAGGGAATGAGCAGTTTCTTGCCCTTTATAAAGGAAGGGTGCCGGGGCAAAGTTTCCCCCTCCACTTTCCGTCAGCCACCAAATCGAACTGCCGATTTGGTATAAATACGATGCATTTTTCCGAAATAAATCAGTTCTTACGTTTACTTTAATCTTCGTGTTTTACTCCTTCCTCTGGAAGAAACCTCTCTCCGACCTGCGTCCTGCTGAAGCTCTGCCTGAACAACAAGTCTGGTGCCTACCTCCTCAAGACTAGCCGGCCCAACTACTGGACACCGCAAGGCGCCAGGCTCAGGCAGAGACCAAGGACATCCAGGGCTACCACTCACCAGCTCTGGGTGCAGGGAGGCAGATCCAGGGTTACCACCCTCCAGTACAGCAGGGCTGTCACCTTCAAGGAAGGCCAGCCAGTACTGCATTTCAAAACGATATTACAATAGTCGACATCCACGTGCACAGCCACCGGTGCCCTTTTCTACAGTCTTGTAGCACACGTCTGTTACACTTATTATTATTTTGAGATATTTAAGTCTATTTTCATTACACCAAATTAACAATTTGTTTATATTATCTTGAAGAATGTTGCAATGGTCAATATTTTGAATAATTCTAAACATTTTGAGATCATCGGCAGAAATAAGAAAAATACATCATGAAATATTTTTGTTAGATCATTTATAAACAAGATATATAAGATTGGGTCAAGGTGTGAACCCTGTGGAACTCCACTTGTTACATAATTTTTTTCCGACAGGGAGGATTTTATTCTAACAATTTGTTGTCTTTCAGTAAGATAGCCAGGTTAATATATTACCACGTATACCAAGTTTTTCTAATTTCCAAATGAGAATTTTAAGGGAAACTGAATCAAAAGCTTTACTAAAATCAGTATAGACGGAGTCTACTTGTTTTTTTTTTCTTTAAAAGCATTGGTTATAAAATTTTCATAAATAATTAAGTTGGAAAGAGTACTTCTACCTGGCATAAATCCAAACTGGTAAGGTGATATTACAGGTTTTATTTGTGTAAAAAGTTTGTCAAGTACTAATAATCTTTCAAAGAGTTTCGGTATGGTGGATTGAATGCATATTGGTCTGTAATTAGAAATATAACTTAAATCGCCCTATTTGAAAATTGGAGTCAAATAACTAATTTTCCACTTATCGGGAAAAATTCCACTGGATAAAGATAGATTAAAAAGTTTGATTAATTGGAGAGCAATAACTTTGATAGATTCTTTGATAAATATTGTAGGGATATTATCTGGTCCCGCAGATTTGTGGATATCTAAGGATTTAACTTTAGTAATTACATCAGAGAGATTAATGGTACACTATGAAATATCAAGAGTTTCATCCATTGATATATACATAGATGAGACAATTAGCGAATAAATTGGTTTAAAGGAATCTTAGGTTAGTATCTACATTTCTCAACAACAACAACAAAAACAACCGTCGACCGTGGCTGGCGTGTGACGTATCAAAGTAGGATGGAAAAGGATAAAACCATGGGCTTGAGTAAAAGGAAAGGACGGTCTGACGGCCGAGCCTTTCAACGCGGTGGCTTCAGTTAGAATTCACTTTCCCGAAGGCCTGTTCGTTCATGATTTGAACACGAATCTCGGAGAATTATGTACGGGGTGGCGCCTCTATAGTATATCTCTATGGTTTCATCTAGAGTTGTTGTTGGAACAGGAGCATTGTTTGAGTCTGTTGAATAAACACTTTTAAAAAATTTTGCAAACAAATTAACAATACCATCAGTATTATTGCTATGGCTGCCAAATAGGTGCATAATGCTCGGGAAATCAGAATCATCTTCTTTGAGATTTCGAGTATTTCCAAAAATAACTAACATTATTTATTATAGAGTTTTGAATTTCATTTATATAGTTACGGTAGCAGGTCATAAAAATGTAATAGTTATAGTTACTCACAAGTGCATTTACACATTCGTCCAACTCATGATAATTAATGATCACTTGAGTTGTTCGGAAACTTATCTACTGATACACTTTTAAGTTTACTTACGGTAAGACGGTTCCTGTCAATGATGTTGTAATAATTTACACAATTTTGTCAATAAAGACGAAAAGGCCCAAAGAAAGTGTTGGAATGGAAGTTGGCTTGAAAGAAAAAAATCTCCAGGCTCTTTTTTTTCCATTAACGTCAAGATCAAAAATGGAAGACCAATAGCAGGTCCTTAACTTTATCTGAATGACAGCCAGATGACAGCAACCGACATGGGACTTGAATACGTCATGTTAGAAACAGGAACATTTTGGTTGGAAAGACTGCTAACCAAAAAGAAGGAATTTCATTTTTGGAAAGTTTTTTTATCAACCGAAAAATAAATAATCTCTCTTCAATTCTTGGAATCAGAAAAAAAAATCCATCCACTTACATTCGTTTTCATAGGGCTTATTTGGGTTTTATCTAGTGTTATTTTTTTGAGATCAATTTTAGTTCATATAATAAAAATACTACCTAGTTTTTACAGGAAAAATAAGTCCGAAGGAAGCCTTTTTATTAATTTTTAGCATCTCACTTCAGGACCTTTATCCACCATTTCTTACGGTAAACTTATCAAACTGATTTCATAAGCTTCAAGAAGGCTTTAAGTTCGTGCGGACACGATTAGACATGTCAAAAACTCATGCCTCTTACAACTTCTATAACTTGCTATAAATTACTGTCTTACAATGTCACTTACATTTGTTATTCTGCTGAGAGTCACTTATGAGAAAAAACTTGTGTAGCGGCCACCTTAAAATATTGGATTTTTTAAGTAGACATGCCTCATCCTTTCATTCTTTTCTTCATCAAATAAGTAGTCCAAAGATTATCAGAACCTCATACAAAATCATTCACAAAGCTTTACTTTAAGAGGTTTTTTTTATGTTCGTTTTAATTGCCTATAATAGTTATCATTGTAGATGGAATACTAATCGAAATGGATAAATGGAATAATATTAAACAACGTTTAAGAATTCAATCATGTGTTTACAAAGATAGAGCAAACACATAAACCACTTTTGTTAAAAAAAGAAGCCACCAATACATTTTTTTTCATTGAAAGTAGGTAGCTTTAGAATATAATGCATGTGTTATTATAGCAGAGATGAATACATGACATCTGAAAAGAGAAACATTGAATTCGATTGTAAATAAACAACATTGTTTTGACGCTGTTATTATGAAACATAAAATCACACCTAAACTATCAATGTTCGCAATAACAACCAAGCTTATGTTATAGTCATATCGCCTACGTAGAGTGCCGTGAAATTGTGGAGGAAGATACACAAATTGACTTAAAATATAAATAACACGGATAAAAAAATAGTGAGTCGTCAAATACTAACCTCTTTGACTTCATGAAGTGTTGCATTTCTGTCGGCCCCGAGAGTGATATAAATACCATTGGGCAGCATACAATGCAACTCCACGAAGTCCGGGGGTGCCACCCAGTAGTCGCCAGTAAAACTGGTGCTGGGATGAGGAACCATCGTGACTATATTTTTATTTCAGTGCATACACAACTTTTTAGATTAACAAACATTGTTGAACTAGGAGGCATAGTACATGCCCTTCACTAATTTGCAACAATAATAGATCATTTCAAAACAATTCTTTCACATTATACATTTAATATAAAGGCTAATATCCTTATTAGTCATTGTTTTCAAGCGTTTAGTGTATGTTGAATCATAGAATTTCCTGGTATTGCGAAAACCAGGGTCGGTCACTATTATTTTGAGCACAACTGTCAAATTAGACAAGAGCTGTAAACTCAAATAATCTATATATTGTTTTAGTGAGCTGCGCTCTCACTGCACATATTTTTCACTTTATTTTTACATACTTATTTAAATCATGCATCTCACGAAAATTACAAACAATCGTAAATACGGATTACGTGCAATAGCCATAGACATGCATAGACATAAATAAACCACTCACTAGATTACAGGGTTACCAGTGCTTGTTTTTTAAAATACCCGCAATGAATAAAATGTTCAAAATCCCCAAATTGGGGACAATGAAATATGAAATAGCATATTCCCCGCAATTTCCACACAAGTTCCTTTTATGCCTCCAAAATAAAACAATTTTCTATTGAAATTAGCATTTTTATAGTTTTATTTTATTTGGAACAAAGAAGATAAAAACACATGCGTAATTTATTTAATATAATATATAATATAATGTAAGATTTTATAAAAAATCGAGCGTAGTTCACGCGGTAAAAGTGAAACCTTCACCAAAAAGTCTCAATCAATAGGAGCCTTGAAAAGTTAGCTCATAATCAAAGCGGCCAATACGGTAAGTTTTCATTCTATTTCATTCTTTCGCAGGCTAAATCCTATACATGTATGTGTTTGTCTCTTTTTAGTGTCGTTTCCGTTTCATTGAGTTTCAAATCACAACGGTGCTAAGGAAGTTTCACTTCAAAATAGGTTTCAACCCAATGACCAATGTTCACATGATGCAAAAATGTGTGTGTGCCAGTAAATTGTATAGTTAAGGCTTGTTCACATTGATCACGTAGTAATGCGTCGATGACACAGGGCGAGTTTACAAGCTACTATCTCGGAAATTTACTATCTGTTAGTAAACTCGCCCAGTGTCATCGTGTTACTTGCTAACTAGCAGATTGTTGACAATCCACGGAAAAAGTTGAAAGGTCCTCAACTTTACACGCTACAAGCCGACTCGTGATTGGTTTATTTGTGTTTCCAATATGGCTGCCAAAAACCAGCTGATTTTGACTGTCAACTGTCTGAAGGATTAGTTCACGTTATTTCCGCTATTGGCGCTAGCAGCTACATGCGAGTCCAGTTTCCTACAAAAATGTCGCGAGCTACTGAGCGAGTGGACAGTTTTGTGGGTTTTGTGTGTCATCATGACAATCTCACTCGCCGATTCACCCGCTTTTAAATTTAGTAGATAGTAGCTTGTAAACTCGCCGTGTGTCATCGAGGCTTAAGTCAAGTAGCGAGTATACTAGCAACTTGACTCGCTGAAAACCGTTCACATTTCTTTCCAGTAGAGTAGATTTGTGCCCGCCGCCCGTTGTAAGATGACGGCGGATGACGGGCTGCTACAAAGCAAAGTAAATAGCTAATTAAGCTGATTTTAATTCTTATTTTAGAAGACGTGGAAGAATAAATTAGTGACACGAAAATATATAAACTATGGACACGAAAAGAGACTAATAGCAGCATAAATAAATAATTTTAGAGTAGTAACTTCGCTCCAATGCCACGACATTTCCGCGGTGTCCGCGCGTCCACAAATGAGCTCTGCTAAAACGGCGGGTTTGCGCATGACGCGTGGTGGGGGTCCTTACTCGCCCGAAAAATAAAACGTAAAGGATTGAATCTACTAAAGAACCGACTAACCCATTCTACTAAAAGTATGGTGTTCGGACGCGTTTAGTTATTATTTTTCTCTCCACTCGGCTAAAATACTCGGCGTGACCGGACGGCTCTTTGAATGCGTTTTTTTATTCTATTTCGCACAAAAATCACTTTCGACCACCGAAAATGACACCGAGTCATAGACAAATGAGTAATATGTTTAAAGTTTAAATGCGTCTCACAAAAAAATCACACGAAGGCATAGCAAAGGCTTGCCACAACGGCTTGATGCGCGCGTCAAGCCTCCATAGACAATAAATTTACGAGCTTGCCATCAAGCCGATGCATCTCCAATCGTTCTGGCAAACCTTTGTCTATGCCTTCGTATGATTTTCGATGGAGGCGTCTACTAATATCTACAGGAATTCCAAAAACTGAACAAATCGGACAAATATCTATGAGAATCCATGTTCTGACTAATATCTATACGAGGTATGTTGGAACAATATCTATGGGAACCAAAGTGAGGACGAATATTGTGATGATCTCGTCTAGGGTCTACGAAATAATTCTTTTAAAATTGAGAGGTCGATTTAGAAATATATTGCATTTAGTAACAGGGGATAGTTTCAGCATACAATTCCTTAGCACGGGGTTGATTTATGGATTCGGGCGACCACTAGAATAAGCACATGTGTCGAACACGTTTGATTTGAATTTTGGGGATGTTTAGGGTCGTGTCAACGTGGGTATCGAGAACAAACCAGGGGCGGCCGGTGAATATTTACCCGTGTGGTGACTGGTGACTGACTTTAACGCGAGCAGATTGGTTTACGAAACAATTATCTGGTGAATTTTCTACGGCAGTAGGGAATTGAAAAATAGACAATAAAGATTAATCGTTAGTGCATTAAAATATACTAGCACGACGCGCCGATTAGGGATTAAAATATTTTTACATATTTGTATTCGTTAAATAGTGTTGCAAGTAGAAAGAACGAAAAAGTGTACACACAATGAATATATAATATTATTATATCACCATAACTCCTAAAATTGTTTCTCATGATTTTAATTGCATTCATAATTCTATAATACAACCATGCTCATGTAAAAATATTGAACTAGTTTCTAAATACATGGGATATACATATACAAAAAGTTTGCACACGGCTTAGAGCTATAGTGAACAAACTTTATAGACTGAAGTTTTTTGTTCCACTAAATACCCTTAAATTAGTATATCTGTCATTGGTGGAATCCCAAATAAGATATGGAATAACCACATGGGGACATTCAACAAAAACAAACCTTCTTTCAGTGCAAAACGTATAATATTCTTTGGTAAAATTATTATTGAAAAAAACTGAATACGAACAAAGACATGATGTACCAAAATCGTTACTATACAACTCTGTAAATTTATTATCTGTTCGTGCTATATTGTGGCTTAAAATTGTGAGTCAGCATACATCTCTATCCGAATATAATAAACTAGTGGTTCATGTTCATAATACAAGACTAACTGCAAACGATGGACTTGTAATTCCCAGATACCTAAATAAATACGGTCAAAGAACTCTAGAACACCTTGTTCCAAAAATTTACAACTTGTTACCCAACGCAATAAAAAGTTGTGAATTGAGTTTCAGAAGGAAATGTATGCTAAAGAAATGGTTAAGTGAAAGAATTTTTTTGTACTAATCTCTGTTTTATTTTTCTTTGTTTCTGTCATTTTCTCTTTTCTGTATTTCTTATAAATTTTATTAACAATTTGTTCTCCATAATATATTATTTATGTATGTATGTGTGTATGTATTTGAATATATATTCATATGCGTGTATTTGTACAATTATAATAATAATTATACAGGTCAACCATTAACGTTGAAATATGCATATTGGGTATTTTGGAGTCCTAGAAAGGAAAAAAAATAAGGAGACCACACAAGGAATGAACTGGAAGATCAGAGGGCAGGGAGTCGGGTGAGGAAGTGTTGGAAGGCAGTCAGGGTTAGTTCGTTGGAGGGGTCAGTTGAAATTTGGTAGGCAGTTGGGAGAACACGTAGAAATCTGTGTTTTTAAGAGGGAGTTGGGAACAATAGCCTTCGTTTTAATTAACAAAAATTAGTCCACGCGAATAAGGGAGTCAGGGGAGGATCTGTTGCGCGGACGGTTGAGATTGAAAAAGTCGAGATTGAGGCACGGAAAAGATCGGTCACTAGCGAGTTCATATCTGTGAAGTTTTAAATAATATAATTTGTAAATTGAGGCGGTCAATATCAATTTAATATCAATACAGGACGTACTTTCGGGAAATTTATCAGGGTCAGGATAAAATTTATAACAAACCGATGTGAAAGTTAGACCCAAATAATAAGT
This sequence comes from Limnephilus lunatus, assembly GCA_917563855.2. Classification (NCBI taxonomy): domain Eukaryota; kingdom Metazoa; phylum Arthropoda; class Insecta; order Trichoptera; family Limnephilidae; genus Limnephilus; species Limnephilus lunatus. The sequence continues at coordinate 65,524,657 of OU830598.1, read as the reverse complement.
GCTTTAATTAGTAGATAACAAATATTATAATCAATAATTATCAGCCTGAAACACTCATCTACATTGAAAAAATCTTCCGAGAAAAGATACTGGCCGCCAACGGGAATTGAACCCGTGACCTTCTGATTGCCGGTCAGGTGCTCTTGACCACTGAGCTATGGCGGCTTATCTAATACCCGCCAAATAATTCAATATATACTAGTGTTTCATTCGACAATTACTCATTATTACATTTTTCCAACTGAAAACAACCAACTTTATTTTTGTGAGAGAGGTATTGTTAATACTAAATCTCCCGCTAGGTGGCGTCGAGACTAATTATGTCTGCATTTATTGCTGAAATACTTTAACTTGTCAAATATTAATTATTATTTTTAATTGATAAACTAACGTTTAAACAAGATTTTTATGCATAGCACAAAGGGTAGATAACAAATATTATAATCAATAATTATCAGCCTGAAACACTCATCTACATTGAAAAAATCTTCCGAGAAAAGATACTGGCCGCCAACGGGAATTGAACCCGTGACCTTCTGATTGCCGGTCAGGTGCTCTTGACCACTGAGCTATGGCGGCTTATCTAATACCCGCCAAATAATTCAATATATACTAGTGTTTCATTCGACAATTACTCATTATTACATTTTTCCAACTGAAAACAACCAACTTTATTTTTGTGAGAGAGGTATTGTTAATACTAAATCTCCCGCTAGGTGGCGTCGAGACTAATTATGTCTGCATTTATTGCTGAAATACTTTAACTTGTCAAATATTAATTATTATTTTTAATTGATAAACTAACGTTTAAACAAGATTTTTATGCATAGCACAAAGGGTAGATAACAAATATTATAATCAATAATTATCAGCCTGAAACACTCATCTACATTGAAAAAATCTTCCGAGAAAAGATACTGGCCGCCAACGGGAATTGAACCCGTGACCTTCTGATTGCCGGTCAGGTGCTCTTGACCACTGAGCTATGGCGGCTTATCTAATACCCGCCAAATAATTCAATATATACTAGTGTTTCATTCGACAATTACTCATTATTACATTTTTCCAACTGAAAACAACCAACTTTATTTTTGTGAGAGAGGTATTGTTAATACTAAATCTCCCGCTAGGTGGCGTCGAGACTAATTATGTCTGCATTTATTGCTGAAATACTTTAACTTGTCAAATATTAATTATTATTTTTAATTGATAAACTAACGTTTAAACAAGATTTTTATGCATAGCACAAAGGGTAGATAACAAATATTATAATCAATAATTATCAGCCTGAAACACTCATCTACATTGAAAAAATCTTCCGAGAAAAGATACTGGCCGCCAACGGGAATTGAACCCGTGACCTTCTGATTGCCGGTCAGGTGCTCTTGACCACTGAGCTATGGCGGCTTATCTAATACCCGCCAAATAATTCAATATATACTAGTGTTTCATTCGACAATTACTCATTATTACATTTTTCCAACTGAAAACAACCAACTTTATTTTTGTGAGAGAGGTATTGTTAATACTAAATCTCCCGCTAGGTGGCGTCGAGACTAATTATGTCTGCATTTATTGCTGAAATACTTTAACTTGTCAAATATTAATTATTATTTTTAATTGATAAACTAACGTTTAAACAAGATTTTTATGCATAGCACAAAGGGTAGATAACAAATATTATAATCAATAATTATCAGCCTGAAACACTCATCTACATTGAAAAAATCTTCCGAGAAAAGATACTGGCCGCCAACGGGAATTGAACCCGTGACCTTCTGATTGCCGGTCAGGTGCTCTTGACCACTGAGCTATGGCGGCTTATCTAATACCCGCCAAATAATTCAATATATACTAGTGTTTCATTCGACAATTACTCATTATTACATTTTTCCAACTGAAAACAACCAACTTTATTTTTGTGAGAGAGGTATTGTTAATACTAAATCTCCCGCTAGGTGGCGTCGAGACTAATTATGTCTGCATTTATTGCTGAAATACTTTAACTTGTCAAATATTAATTATTATTTTTAATTGATAAACTAACGTTTAAACAAGATTTTTATGCATAGCACAAAGGGTAGATAACAAATATTATAATCAATAATTATCAGCCTGAAACACTCATCTACATTGAAAAAATCTTCCGAGAAAAGATACTGGCCGCCAACGGGAATTGAACCCGTGACCTTCTGATTGCCGGTCAGGTGCTCTTGACCACTGAGCTATGGCGGCTTATCTAATACCCTATAATATATAATATATAATATATAATATATAATAATTAATATTTGACAAGTTAAAGTATTTCAGCAATAAATGCAGACATAATTAGTCTCGACGCCACCTAGCGGGAGATTTAGTATTAACAATACCTCTCTCACAAAAATAAAGTTGGTTGTTTTCAGTTGGAAAAATGTAATAATGAGTAATTGTCGAATGAAACACTAGTATATATTGAATTATTTGGCGGGTATTAGATAAGCCGCCATAGCTCAGTGGTCAAGAGCACCTGACCGGCAATCAGAAGGTCACGGGTTCAATTCCCGTTGGCGGCCAGTATCTTTTCTCGGAAGATTTTTTCAATGTAGATGAGTGTTTCAGGCTGATAATTATTGATTATAATATTTGTTATCTACCCTTTGTGCTATGCATAAAAATCTTGTTTAAACGTTAGTTTATCAATTAAAAATAATAATTAATATTTGACAAGTTAAAGTATTTCAGCAATAAATGCAGACATAATTAGTCTCGACGCCACCTAGCGGGAGATTTAGTATTAACAATACCTCTCTCACAAAAATAAAGTTGGTTGTTTTCAGTTGGAAAAATGTAATAATGAGTAATTGTCGAATGAAACACTAGTATATATTGAATTATTTGGCGGGTATTAGATAAGCCGCCATAGCTCAGTGGTCAAGAGCACCTGACCGGCAATCAGAAGGTCACGGGTTCAATTCCCGTTGGCGGCCAGTATCTTTTCTCGGAAGATTTTTTCAATGTAGATGAGTGTTTCAGGCTGATAATTATTGATTATAATATTTGTTATCTACCCTTTGTGCTATGCATAAAAATCTTGTTTAAACGTTAGTTTATCAATTAAAAATAATAATTAGCTTTAATTAGTGTTTAATCATTTAATTTTTTCGTTCGTGTGCACGAGGGATGCTGGTTTTGGATTTTGGTTCGTGCATGTCGTATTTTGGTGTGCATGAAAGGGGTAAGTTTGACAAATTGAATTAATTATTAACAACATTCATGTTCGGGTTTTGTACAAACTAAGATTAAAACAATGGAATCATCATTACTCCCTGAGTATTTTAATTGTTCCTCTAGCTTGTAGTTTTTCTAGATTTTAAACATGTATTATAGTTTGTATAGCGCCCTTGATGTGCTTTTCCATAAAAAAGGGGCTATGTGGATCGTTCAAATATTAGTTTTATTATTATACCTACTTTAATGAGGTCTTTAATAAGGAACAGAGCCATGTCATCTAAGTCGGATGATTTAATCGGATAAATATGAGGGTAATATTTAAAAAAGCTTTCGGATAGTTATCGGTAATCGTAAATAAAAGGCATCCCCTTCGTAAGTCGGTCCGGAGCTGTGCCAGATGTTGACCGGCGACAAAGTGCCTTGACGGGTGTAATTATTCTTGAGACAAGACCGTTGTAAAATAATAATTTGGGATACAATGAACTAAATAGTATTTGAAGCACAAAATGCACTTTCGGGCCATAAATCTTAGACGAGGGACTTCATTTAAAAGACGGGATATTGAAACCACAAAAACAATAATAAAATCCTTTAAAAGTGCTTTGTTGGTGAACGAGAAACTAGGTTACTGGGTTAGGTGGAGCTAGGGGGACTAAATGTGGTTATTAGGTAATTTAACAGTTTATAAAAGGTGCGTAGCACGGGCACCTTTGTTAACAAAATTTTGATATAATGAAATTTCCTTTCCAAAAACTTCACATAGGTACTTTTATTCCAAACTTTAGGTATCACGAGAAACCTAATACGTAGAACTATACATAAACTTGGTTTAATATAGTTTAATTCGATATAATCGACTTAGCAAAAACTTTCATATTGTCGGTTGAACGGAACCGTCTGTAGGTATTCATATTTTACGCGCGACGCGCTGCTACCTACATAATTAGCAAACTCTTTGAACGGGCTACGACGCGAGGGTTGACGGGGTTGCCGAAGGGATTTTTAAGGGTCCAGCTTCTCTATTCCGCTATGAGGGAGTATTCCATGCAGCGTTTACCCGTGGGTGAAGTGATCGATATGCAGATGAGCTACACTATTTTCCAAATGTGTAGGCGAAGTAAGCAATGATACGTACCTCGTTTCGATAAAATTGGAATCCCTTGTTATGGCATCTCGGTAATGTGGATTTCGTATCGGCCCTAGACCTGATGAAAGCGTGGCCGAAGCCATTTCATGATGTCGACGTATGTATATATCGTCACAAAGGCATTGGGGGTCTTCAGGAGAACAAAGGACGTGCACCCATTTCCCCTCCTTCTACCGCAGATCCGAGGTACCAGCGGATAAAAGAGGTTGCCGCGGGAGGTCAATTTGATGCAGAACGGAGATAACGATCGGGGGGCCTAGTCTCTATCTTTTATTAACCTCAGTTAGCGCGTTAACTACGTCACAAACACGTATTTTGACAGTTCCGCTAATTAGCGTAGCTGTCAAAATTCGTGTTTGTGACGTAATTATCGCGCTAACTGAGGTTAATAAAAGATAGAGACTAGGCCCCCTGGCCGGACTACCTTCGTCATAAGGGAAACGAAGTGACGAAATTTGCGTTGGCTTCACTACCTTTTGGTTACGCTCGTGTGGGAGCTACCTTGTCGGCGGAACGAAGGGAACATGACATATGGAATCGTTTTGGCAATCGTTCGGCGGTTCTTTGTTGGAATCCGGATAAGTTTTCTTAACTTCCTCAAAACTAGAATCATCATTATCAATTCAAAGTAGGATGTCACGATCTAAAACCTCGTGCCACCCATGCATTCCTGAATATTTCCGGACATCGGCTGTCACGCCATAAATTGGAGCAGATCCTCATATCAAACGGTATGAGATGACCTTTCATCATCATCATCAACACCTTTATAATTTGGCGGCGTATTGGTCGATAAAATTCACATTTCCACCCTATACACCAGAATCACACATCAAATCCTTCCCCGACAGGAGGCAAAACATGACGATTTTCATTCGTCGCTTGCGACTTTAAAATTCTCTGGAGGCGTTGGAATTGGAATCTGATTTGGTGGTCTATGACCAATACCAGATCAGTTGCGGCTATGGAGGAGTCCAATTATTTAAGCAGCACATGTTCTGTCTCATATTAATCCAAAAATGCCTACTCGTAGAATCAAATTAACAAAACAAACCATGCTAACTAACTAACAAACTGCACCAAGAACTGTGAGAGTAGAATTCGTGCACCCCGTACTGCTTTGATTGTAAATTTTCAGTTAGAGTATAGATACATAATTGTCAAATTATTTTTTTATTATAGCATCTCTATAGAGCCGCAGAGAGCACGCGGCTCCACATCAAAAGGTAGGATCTTCTCAATTTGCCGTATAAATGTAAATTTTCATACCAGGTGCTAGGAGGGATAATACGGATTACTTAAAGAAAAATAGTCGTCGACAAAAGTAGGTGTAGAACAGACGATAGGGGAGGAAGCTGAACGAATATAGATATATAGTCATTTTCAAGTTAATCGGACTCATCGTCATTGTTATTTAAGACCTCGCAATTGTAATGGCAAGCCCACACTGCGGCCAACGTTCCAACTTCAAACGTTTGGACGATCGTGTGGAGGGGAGTTCGTGCGTTGGAAGTTCGAGTTGGAAGGTTGGAGTTCGAGTTGGCCCGGGATCGCCTTCGAGGCGATCCCGACGGCCAACTCACACGAACCCGCCTGCCGCAGCTGTCCACACATCCGTCTGCGAAAGGCAGGCGATCAAGACGCGAGTGCCGCGTACTATTAAAATGACGATATTATTACGGAAAATGGTATAACAATTGTTTGAAAACATGTCGTGTATATAAGTACATAATAATACGTACGTAATAATTATAGGCAACCTGATAAGATACAACGTAGCTACAGCTGTTCCATGTCCGCCATTTTGGAGTTCGGAATTCGGGGTTGGAGGGTTGGCCGCAGCCACCACACGATCGACCAACCTTCCAACTCCGAACTAAGTTCGGAGTTGGAAGGTTGGCTTCGGTGTGGACCTAGCATGACACGCCATACCCAAAAGAACAAGGGTTTACCACAAACGAATTATTAATTAAATTTGATTAACCATATTAAACTATTAAACCAAAAAATCACACAACGTTGTAGGGTTAGTTACAATTTGATTAATTGAGAGCATCTCGTCACGTTTGCCTAAAAGTATAACGTGATGGGGTTGAGAAGGCGCTGCAAAAGGAATGCAGAGGGGAGACGCGAGAACGGGCGAGCTACGAGCTTATAAAGGCTGAGCGGAAGTGGGGTTACGGTGACGGGTGTAGCTGTAGCGATAAGTATAAAAAAATATAAAAGGATAAAATCAACTTCGTAGGGGGGGGGGGGGGGGGGGGGGATACATTACAATATCTACAGCTCAAATATGCGAGCGAAGCCGGGGGCAAAAGCTAGTATATAATATATTCTCTAATGAGCGTATTTTGAAAACATAAACAATTTTTTATGATGGGCGGTACAATAGTATCAATAGTACAAGGATTTGATCAGAATAGCTGATGATGTTGCTGATCTAAGGGTTGACTGCCTCGGTCAGTATTTTACGGGACACATAGTTCAGAGATGTGGGTGGGGCCATTTCATTGACTGATTTAAACACCGTCCAGCACAATTTGTTCTGAATTCTTTCAGGGCACTTGAGCCAATGAAGGTTACGAAGGTCTTCTGAAATGTGTGAATATTTAGAGACTCCGGTTACGAGCCATGCCACTTCGTTAAACACGGATTGAAGTTTGTCAGTTTGATATTTTGGAAGGCTAGCGTAGTTGCCGGTACAGTAATCGAGCCGTGAGGCTACGTAAGAGTTGATTAGTAGTTTTGCCGCCTTTGTAGGAAGGTTTCTTCGGACTGACTTGAGTTGTCTTATGTGAAAAAATCGGTGCTTACAGTCCTATTCATTAGACTTATAGGCGAAAAGTCTGAATCTAGATTAACGCCAGGAAGTTTGACTGTTGTCTTTGGAATAATATCGCTGCCGGAAATGGAAATAGGTGCATCGTCTATGAAATATTGGCGTTTTGTTTGTGGCCGCCCAGAGAAACTCAGTCTTAGATGATGCTTAGATGCATGGGTTCAGCTTCAGCTTGTTTGAAGACATCCAACGAGTTATTGCTTTAGGCATTCAGCTATATGGATTTGGAGACTGTCGTTCGGAGTGCAGTAAAAATAACCTTGCTGATCATCAACGTAGCATTGGGACAAGAGACCAAAAGACTTAATTATTTTGGCGACATCAATTGTAAAAAGGATGAAAAGAAGTGGACCTAAAACGGATCCCTGGGGTACCCCTGAAGAAAGTGTTGCGAAGTTTGAGAGTTTATTTCCAACCTTCACGGCTTGTAAGGGATTTGATAGATATGACGCCAGCCAATTTTTGATATCGGAACTCAAACCAAATGTTTGAGTTGTGATCAATCGAGTCAAACGCCGCATTCATGTCTTAATAAGCCATACACGCTACGGTCTACCGGAGAGGTTACCTGTGCAGGTTCATTTCGAAAGAATTGAATTTCGATTTTGCGCCGGTCGCCTGTGCAGGTTCAAAAAACTGCACAGGTCTATTCCTACACCCTACACACGCCCCGGTCTAACTGCCCAGGCATGATTGGTTTATTTATGGCCCAGGCATACCTGTACAGGTGACCTCTCCGATGGACCGTAGTGTGTATGGCCGCCTTAAGAGTGAGATATAAGTGTTAACTTACCTGATTCTATGGCTAGAGTAATATCTGACAGCATACGAAGAAGCCCGGTTTCTGTTGAGTGAAACCTTCTATATGCGCATTTCTTTGTACTGAATGACTGAATCTATCAACTTGACAGCTGTCATCCGCCCGTTTAGGCAGCTCCGTAATTAAAATATCCCCCTCTCCTGTTTTCGGAGGGGAGGGGGTCGCATAGATTTTCACTTATCGCGTCTGGAGCGGTTACGGCGTAATATTTGTATTATTTATGGATGATCTGCACGATAAGCGAGTTTACAAGCTACGATCCGACGTATTCACCATCTGCTAGCAAACTCCTTTAGCGTAAAATCTGCTAGTTAGCTAGTAATACGGTTACACTAATTACACTAGCAGATAGTGAATACGCCGGATAGTAGTTTGTAAACTCGCGCAATGTAATCGAGGCCTTAGGTGTGACCGGTCTGAAGGGATTGTATGAAGAGCGTTATTTGGCGTGCGATGATCTTTTATATTTTATAGCTGTGGGTGGCAGGGCTTCGTCCGAGTTCTTAATTGTCCAAACTACCATTATTGAATTTTACAGGAGGAGGTTTTCTTTGATTATTTCAATGAAACATTATGATAGGTGTTTAAGACGAAGCTATTTCCGTAAAGGTAAAGGTCTCATAAGGTGAAATAATTTTCCATAAAGTGACTAATTATCGTTTTTGATACTTTATTTTTCATTTTAAAATGGAGATTGAGCAAAAATACAAAATCAAAATTATTCACATGGAGATTGCACACACTGAAATGGAGATTGGGCAATTTTTGCATAAAGATTTCCGTGCTTGATTGTGCAAACAACCATCTCAAGTTATATAGAGGATGAGTTTATTATCAATATTTTTATTTTTGATATCTTCTTTGTCTGTCCTTCATTATTTCCTATACCATTTAACCGATTGTGATGAAACTTTGGTAAGTTGTTGTGAGCGGGGACGGTAAAACTATATATAATGGTGAGCTCTGGCTTTATGAAATTTTCATACAAATTCAGATTTGAGGTTATGAAATTGGCTTTAAAATTCCATTATTATTTCCTATTTGAACCGATTGTAATGATACTTTGGTGAGTTGTTGTGCGCATGCACACGAAGATTTCTACATATAAAGGTGAGCTCTGGCTTTATGCAATTTGCACACTCCCTTATTATTTTCTATTTCATTCTTTGAATTCCGACGAAACTTTCGTGCGTTGTTTTACACACGCCCGCGAATCATCATGACATCATTATATTTACGGAAACCTGGCTAAACTCTGATATCAAATCAACTGAACTCGGTCTTACAAACTACAAAATATTTCGCTGCGACAGAAATGTCAGATCAAGTTCCAAGTCAAGAGGTGGAGGAGTTTTGATTGCTATAAAACAGAAGTTGTCATCTAGAAAATTAACCACGAAACACAATAACATTAAACATCTTTTTGTGCAAGTAACGACTCCTCTCGAGAAAATTATATTTGGAACGGCCTATCTACCACCACTTTCTGACCCTCAAACATACAGAAACCACTATGAAGACATCGAAACAATTTCAACAAAATATTCTCACTCGAAAAATGTTATCCTTGGAGATTATAACTTACCAAACCTAACATGGAAAGCAAAAAACTGTGGTCTCATCACAAACGAAAGTGAAAACGATCGTGCACGTGAAGTTTTGGACATGGTAAGCTTTCTAAACTTTCACCAACATAATTTTATTTATAACAGTAACAATCGCTTATTAGACTTAGCTTTATCAAACTATCCTAAAATATCTGTAGATCTCTCAAATGATCCACTCCTACCAATAGATAATCACCATCCTCCCCTATACATTAAATTAAATATTACATGCGAAAATGAAAAAAATACCTGTACAAAGAGTCCTAAACTTTAAACGAGCCGATTTCGACTCAATTAACAGCCATCTCTCAAATACAGACTGGTCGTTTTTATCCGATAAAAACATTGATGAATCTTTAGACCAACTTTATTTATACTTTTCTAATATTATTGAATCCTATGTACCTTTTTATAAACCGAGAAGCTATACCTACCCGGTTTGGTTCTCATCAGAGCTTACTGCCTCTCTTCAGCAAAAAAAGAGTCAACACAAAAAATTCAAACAAAGCAAATCCATAAGTGATTATAAAATCTTTAGCGAAACCAGGAAAAAATGTAAAGATCTTTCCAAACAATGTTACAAAACGTATATAACCTCTATCGAGGACACTGTCTTTAAATCCAAAAATCTTTGGAATATTCTTAAAAAACTAAACAATGAAAACACAGACTACCCGCCAATAATGCAAATGAATGGAACCAGTGCAAACAATACACAGGACATTGTAAACCTCTTTTCGGACTTCTTCAAAGATGTATATAATGAAGAAACCCCAGATGACAAAATACCTGAATACAAATTTAGCAAGACTACACACTTAACAAATTGCCATATCACACAAAAATGTTGCGAACAGAAATTATTTTCCTTAGACACTGACAAATCCGCTGGCCCAGACAACATTCCACCAATATTCCTCAAAAAATGCTCTAATACATTATCTAAACCACTTACATTATTATTCAACCGTCTCTTAAGAGTGTATAACCAGAGAAACCAGAAATATGTCATTTTTAAATCAGTGGTTAGACGTATTGACTCTTTTCCACAAAAAACTATAAATGGATTTCAAAAGATTGTTCTTTTATCTAGTAAACTTATGTTTTAGATTTTGAGAAAAAAAATATTATTTTTAGAATAATAAGGTTATACCATAGGTCGTTCGCAGATTTGTTCAATTTTCAAAAAAGTACATTTCTTATACAACACCCATTTCAAATCATATAATCATGCAGTAAAATAAATCAATACATTATCTGGTAAACGTATGTTTCAGAATTTTAATTTTAGTTTAAATAAAATTATTAAAAAATATATACGGACATGTGTTTCTTGACGAAAATTGGTCGGTTTGTGAATTTATTTGTGCACTTACAAACAAATATATTTTGGATTTTTTTACATACTTATTTTGCTAAGACGTTATTGACAAATCATAAATAATTTGATCGTAAAATAATTTCAGGAAGTATTTTATTTTAAATAATTTTGAACATCGCATTTTACCATTTTTATCGCAGCCCGTAAACACAAATTTCAGATTTCATTACGGGCCCAAACGCGGCCAGGAGAGCACGTCTTCGCGACGCTTTGAATAATAATATTTGGAAATGAAATTTGAAAACGAAATTTGAAATAAACACGAATTCCTTGATTCATGTTTGTTAAATCTACAGGGTTGCCCGAACGCAATTTTTCATGTTCATTGAATATTTTTATGCAAAAATTTTTATAATTTCGAATATTTTTTTTATTTTAAATTATTCTTGTGTGAATACCGCACAAGAGTCCCAACTGCTCCAAAATATTTTTTGGGGTAAATCTTTTTTACGCACGCTCGACACTTGGGGGTAAACTGGTGAATGGGTTACGAAAAGTGGTGATAGTTACGAAAAATGACATGCGAACGGTAATCAATGCGAACGGTGATCGATTGCTCGGCGGGTCGGGCCTTTACGCACGCTTGTTTTTCGTGTTATTGTTATATTGTTAATGGACTATTTGTCCGTAAATAAATAAATAAATTATATACAGCGGGTACCCGGCATGCGTTTCATGGGCACTGTAACCTCGCGGTCAACTAAACTGTTATGGTTCCATCACAAGTCCCGGGAATTATAATGCAAGCGCCTGCACTATATAACATTATATACAGCGGGTACCCGGCATGCATTGCAAGGCCACTCAAAGAAAGAAAGGGTTTGTGCGCTTTAATTCTGTTTGTTGAAGTGCTTATTATTAATTATGCACACGAATAAATATTTCAAAATGCGACATTTTTTACAATCCAACTGAATATTACTCGTTTTTTTTCATGAATACCGCACAAGTCTGGAGCCAGTGGGACTATTGCATCCCCAATTTGGAGTATATTGTAAGACTGAAGGTAGTGGGGAGGGGAAGGATATAGGGAAGAGGAAGGTGGGGAAGTACCTGGCTATTCAGATCTGACCACTAAACACGGCTAAAGCCATTTCAAGCAACGTTTCAATTCTTAATGGTGGTCTTACACCAGGGCGATACTGAGAGTATCTTCCACTCTAATGGCCGTAAAGTACAATTGAAAAACAAAAAACCGAAATATTAAAAAGAATATAACAAATTGTTTATTCATGTAGGTATCTACTTAATACCTACTGTGTTTACGCATTTCACTTTTATCTATTTGTGTTTATGCACTTCAATATACAAATTACAAATAACTACTACTAATTAAAATTCTGGAAGCGAGAATAGTAATATAAAGTAGTAATAGTAGCGGGTAGCCCTAGCTCGAGTGAACAAAACCCTCAAAACTCGGATTGCCGCGGAACGAAATTTAGTTCTGAAAACGCCCGCTCGCGAGCCCTGATGTGTTAGCGCTAGTGTCGGAATCGAAGTTGTCATGTGCTGGTTATTCACTCTTAACCCTTGGACACTTTCCAGACCGCTGGAAATCTAGCTTCATTACACCTATCTACAAAAAAGGAGACGACACTAATATAGCAAATTATCGCCCCATTTGTATACAGTCAGTACTACCTAAGCTTTTCGAATCACTGGTCCTCGATGAAATCTATCCCAAATTAATAAAATTAATTGACCAAAAACAGCACGGTTTTATCAAATGTAGATCTACCGCAACTAACTTAACAATATTTCAAAACTTCATATTACAATCTTTTTCAGAAAACAAACAAGTCGACTGCATATATACAGACTTTTCGAAGGCATTTGACAAAGTATCCAATAAACTACTAATCCAAAAACTATTTGCTCTAGGAATAAGGGGTAACATGCTAAAATGGTTTACTAGCTATTTATTAAATCGTAAACTGTTCGTCAAAATAAAATCTTGGATGTCGAAAGCTTTCTGGGCTGCTAGTGGCCTACCGCAAGGCAGTCACCTTGGCCCGGTTTTGTTCCTCATTTTCATCAATGATATAACCAATTGCTTCAATGATGTCGAGGTATTGCTCTTTGCTGATGACATCAAGCTATACAAGAAAATAACTGATTTAAATCATTGCCAAATACTACAGTCAAATATTAGTAAGTTTAAAGATTGGTGCATTCAAAATAATTTATTTTTAAATGTAGAAAAGTGTAAAACCTTGACTTTCTTCAGAAATAAAAATCCTGTTTTATTCGAATATTCCATCAATATCACAGCTTTAGAAAGAGTCCTGGAAATGAGGGATCTTGGAATCATTTTGGATGAAAAACTAAGTTTCGCCAATCATATCCACCAAATTATGAACAAAGGTATGAAATCACTAGGCTTCGTTTTAAGAACAACTTAAAACTTTAATTCCATAGAAGCCATTAAACTATTTTATGTATCTCTAGTTAGAAGCCAAATTGAGTATAACTCGGTAGTTTGGTCTTCATCTTACAAAATTCACGTTAATAATATTGAGCGAATACAAAAAAAAATTCTGCGTTTTATAAATTTTAAATTAAATAGAAGACTTAAAATATAATCTATTATTAAATATTCTAAAAATACACTCACTAGAAGACAGACGTAAAATAAACCACTTGACATTTTTATTCAAAATACTTAACTTTAAATTCGACTGTTGCGAACTCCTACAACTCATAAACTTACGAATACCGACAGTAACCACACGACAAAATACCCTATTCTACTGCAGCATTCATAAGCGGAATTACATTGCCCACTCTCCGATACAAAGATTTAACACTATGGGAAATCAGTACTTAAGTGATGTTGACATATTCAACATCAACTTGGCGAATTTTGTAGATTTTGTAAAAAACTTATTCCAAAACTATTCCTAAACATATATGTATTTTTGTAAACTTATCAAATCACTGTATTTTTGTATTTTTGTGACTTGTGTGCATTTTTATTTAATTTTATTCTTATCATTTCTCTATCTGTTTAAAAATCATCTGTCATCTGTCTATGTGTTTAAAAATCATCCGTCATAAACAAATTGTACTACTGTAAAAGTCCTCTGGGCGTTAAAAAAATAAATAAATAAATAAATAAATAAATAAATAAATAAATAAAAAGTTATGAAATTTGCATTAGGTACGTCAGGCGTTATGAAATTTGCATTAAAATTCCCTCATTATTTCCTACACCATCCATCCGATTGCGATGAAACTTTGGCGAGATATTGGCGACCTCTGGCGTTATTTAGTTTGCATCAAAATTACCTTATTATTCTCTGCGAGTCCGGTGAAACTTTGGTGAGTAGTTGTACGCACTGCAGCGAAGGTCTATAGATATAATGTTGAGCTCTGGTTTTATGAAATTAGCATTAAAATTACCTTATAATTTCTTACACAATTTACCCCCTTGGGGTGATTTTTCGCAAAAACGGCGCTCTACAAATTGTCCAATTATTATTATTATTATTATTACCCGATTATGAAGTGATTTAAAAAAATTGTGTATTTTACATAGTAAGGCAGTAGGGGGGAGGGGGGAGGGGTTGGGGAATCTGGGAGGGGGGAAGGAAAGAAGCAGGGGAGTCGCATGAGTGAAACAAGGGTGGGGAGACGAGGAAAGTGGAACCGGGAGGGGGAAGGAATGTGAGAAGGGGGACGGCGTCGAAGTTGAAAGAGGAACGCGGGAGGGAGAGGGGTCGCGGGAGGGTAACGGGACTGGAACGCATGGGAAAGGACACGCAGAAATAATTATTTAAAAAATCCTAAAGCTATAATTTAAACGCTTTAAAATATTTTTAAAATTTATTGACACTCTTTTTGGTGAGAAAAAGAGAAACAATGTTGAAAATTTCCTACTGAAATCACTGAAAATATTGCTTGTGTCGTGATGAAGGACTTAGCCAGACTAGAAATCGAACACGTGACGCCCGGGTGAGACTCAAACGCGATGCCCACTCAGCCACTGACCATAAACAATCTGAGAAAAAGGGAGAGGGGAAGCATGAGGGTAACGGGGACGGGGACGGGAACGGGAATGAATAGGAAAGGACACATACATTTTTTATTTAAAAAAAAATACTGGACTAATTCCTAAATATCAAACAGCTTCCTAAAAATACGGATAAATTGACAATTTCGAATCGAAATTCTAACTTAAATATGAAATGGCAGTCAACAAAAACGATAACGACAACAAAAAAATCTCGAAAAGGAGAATCTGAAAAAGTGAACACGCTGTATTACAAAGTTCCTTGCAATGTATAAAACAAAACTAAAACGGCATTGATAAGGATACTTAAAACCAATAATTACAGCTATATTTCAGCACTGCTACGTATGTATGAACTTTTGTAAGTAGTTTTTGACATTTTACTGTTATTTTGTTAATAAAAAACTCATTGGTAATACAATAAAATGCTTTTTGCTTCCGCGTAACATGCCACAAAAACAAAAATAGTGTGACGTAAATATGCAACATGGCGGCGTGGAATCTCGCATCGGCGTACTGTGATTGGCCAATTGGTGGAGTTTGAGCAATCTAGCCCGCAAATTTTATTTCGCGGCAAATGAGATTGAACTTATAAGGAGTTTGACCAATTAAGAACTCACTTTTAGAATATTGTTGTGGACATTGACATTTTAAAAACCTTATAATTAATTGTATAAGGCTCGTAAAACTATTTTTTATTTATCTAACAACGCGGAATTTTATCCTTAACATTATTGCATTTGAAACTCATTTTCATTAAATGGTCGTTTGCGCAATTAAGAACTCGGGCGACGAGGGGTCTAAAGTTTATACTCAACCTTTTTTCTCTTCGGGCCATATACATGTATTTGTAAAGTTACGCGGGCCGTAACATTATACTGGTAACCGAAAAAAATCATCACCCCCCCCCCCCCCCCCACCCCCTCCGACAAAGAAATATTCTTCTTCCCATTTATCTTGAAGCACTCTCTTTTCGTCGGATATTTTTTTTGCATTTTTAAGACACTCCCGCCATTATGCGTATTTAAATTATAACAAAACAATACTTTATGCAAGCAATGCTGTTAAAATTTGCTAGTTGGTATCTACCTGACTAACCAGTGACATTAACCAGTTTTTATGTATTACCAGCTTTTTGTTTCTCCCTGCGTGTCGTTTCCCTCCGTCCCATTCTTCTTCCGCCTCCTATTCCTCTTCTTATTTCATGATGCCAGAGCTCACTATTGTATACAGAAACCATAGCGGGAATGCACACATCAAATCCTCAAAGTTTCATCGCATTCTGATGAATGGTTTAGCAACGCATAGGCCCCATACAAACATACTCGTACAAATCCAGAAACCAACATACACAATACACGCTTAAAGCTCAAAGCGCAAAGTTCAAGCTCAAGCTCAAAGCTCAAACTCAAAGCAAAAATTCAAAGATCAAAGCTCAAAGTTCAAAGCTCTAAGCTCAAAACTCAAAGCTCAAAGGGCAAAGCTCAAAGAGCAAAGTTCAAAGCACAAAGCTCAGAGCTTAAAGTTCAAAGCGCAAAGCTTAAAGCTTAGATATTAAATACACCTTAAACATAGACGTTAAATACATTTCCATTTATACAAATTTCATAACGCCAGAGCTTAACATCATATATAGCCTATAACCTTCGCGGGTGTGCGCACAACAAATCACCCAAGTTTCATCGCAATCTGATGAACGGAATGGCAGCGCATAACATACGAACAAACAAACAAACAAACATAACAACAAACGAACAAACGAATATTGATTTTTTCTATATAAAAGAAGATAATTGATGCGGTGATTTCTAGAAGTGGTTTTTTGGGAATATGCAAATAGCAACACTCTTACACATCTGCCCTGATGATAGCCACTGTAACGCTGTCCGAAACGTTGGCTAAAGAAGGAGGTAGCGCAACGCGGCATAACACCCCAAAAACAAATAACGAAAATACTTTGCCGTGAAAATCTCTCACTCTTATACCAGATCCATAATGACAATCCCATGACAATCCTTTTCGGGTGTCACTAATCTCTGCGTCAAAGTCGAAACGAATCTCAAGATATACGAAATTTAGAATTTTTAGAAATATTTTAAAAATCGAGTTCCTGATAATAAAGTGTTAGGGCCGCACACAAAAGCTCGGCGGGCCGCAGGTTGTATGGTTGCTCATGGGTTGCTCTAAACTCTAAACCAATCATTAGAAAAGAACAACAGCTGCTCATCAACAATATTGAAATCTTCGGTCTTGCTGAAAACCAAGACGAAAACCTTACTTCCAGTCTAATTAAAATTGCATCCAATGTCGGACAGATTATTAAGGAAGATGACATTGAATTTATTACTAGAGCTAATCCACGTCGTCATTCTCAAGAGGGTATATCAGCAGCTCCCCGCGACGCCCGCCCTCGGAACGTGGTGGCTAAATTCGTCAATAAAAGGAAGAAGGACGAACTGATAGCGGCTATTAAAAAGAAGAAGGGGGTAGACAATAAGAGTTTAGGTGTTACAGGAGGTAAAATTTACATCAATGATCACCTTACAAGAAAAAATAAATTTCTGTTGAGGTCAGCCAAAGAATTCAAAAGTGTTAATAATTATGATTTTTTATGGGTGTAAAACTCGAAAATTTATTTAAGAAAAAATGTCACCTCTCCTGCAATCCTTGTATCTGGTCATACCCTTTTAAACAATTTAACGTAGTAACTTTTCTTAAATTTAAATTAAATTTTATTTTAGATTTTCAACTTGTAACATTTTTCCACTCAACTTTACACACACATTACTCAACTTCTCAATCAATACATCAAAAACACATACACTCATTTCTGCGCAGATTGACAAATATGCTTAAATATCCAGTTGACTTTGGGCTGCTGATTAATAATTATCATAGTATACTCATTTCGGCTAATGCTTTATTTTTTCTAATTATTGTATTTATTTCAAATCGTATCAGGATAATAATTTTTTCATTTACACAATGCATGACACCATCATAATTTTTTATCAAAATGCACGAGGCCTTCGATCCAAAACCAAGGAATTCTATCAAAATGTCCTGATCAACGAATATGACATAATCTTAATTAGTGAGACGTGGTTAGTTGACAGTATATCCGATGACGAGCTTTTTGATTGCCGGTACAACGTATACAGAAATGACAGAGATACTACTCTTACGGGTAAAACTAAAGGGGGAGGCGTTGTTATAGGTATAAAAAAAGATTTTAAAGTTCGATCACGAAAATCATGGACTTCAGAAGCCGAGGATATATGGATCTCACTATTATTAAGACATTCTAAACATCGCATTTTGAATATTCATATTTGTTGCTCTTACTTACCGGGAGTTAGTCCTAAGTTATCTAACGCGCAGCGTTTCTCTATCATCAATAGTCATACAACTGCCATATCTGATTTAACCACTGAATATCCAAATGACATTTTTCTAATATTAGGTGATTACAATATGCCAAACGTCAATTGGAACTCTACGTCTCAACCATGTAGTACCGACCTCTGTGTTTCTACTCTCCTTAGGTGCCTTTCGTTCTCTAATTTAACACAATTTAATGCAATTTCTAATTCGCATGGACGACTTTTAGATCTTGTGCTTTGCAACACTACAGTCAACGTCTCCGCTGCCGACTCACCACTGGTATTTGAAGATGCACATCATAAATCTATCATAGTTGAACTCAATATTCCCCTCCCTGCTGTTATCCTAAAACCACAGATAATCAAATTATTTAACAAAGCTAACTATGTACTAATTAATGATGCTCTTAGAAATAGTGATTGGTCTTCTGTAGTAAATGCGCAAGATGTTGACACTGCGGTACACCATTTTTATAGAATCATTGATGCCATAATAGATGATCTGGTTCCAAAGAAAGTAACCAATTCAACAAAATTTCCATCATGGTATTCGGCTGCTTTAATTAATATAACAAAAGAAAAATTAAAGTTTTTTCGTGCCTGGAAACGTTTTAAGAATCCATTGGATTATCTATCTTTTGCATTACTTCGCAAAAGACAAAAGAAGATTTCTAGTCTTGCTCATAAAACCTATATTGCTACATTGGAATCCGACATACAACATAATGTTAAAAAAATATGGTGTTATGTTAAGACACAAAGAAAATCTCCCACTATACCAGAACACATGACGTATCATTCCACAACAGCACACGACAGCAAAGAAGTTACAGACCTTTTTGCTGATTACTTCTCAACGGTCTTTACAAATGAAGTTCCAACTCATGATGCTGATTATAAGGAAGATCCTCTTAACAACACATTAATATCCTCAATCAGAGTAAACGAAGAAATCACCTTAAAATACCTATCAAACATAGATATTAATAAAGGACCAGGAATAGACAGGCTGCCTGGAATTTTTATACGTAACTGTAGTAAATATATCTGTCTTCCGGTTTGCGCCATTTATAAAAAGTCACTAACGGAAGGATCGTTTCCTGTCAAGTGGAAATCAGCTGTTATCACACCAATTTTTAAGACTGGTGATAAACATGACGTTAAAAACTACCGACCAATTTCCCAACTACCTATTTTAAGCAAAGTTCTTGAAAAAATCGTCTTTGATGAATTGTACTCGTCTATTTCGACAAACATTACGCCGAATCAGCATGGATTTATGAAAGGTAGGTCTACAACATCCAACCTCGCCCTTTTCATTAACTTCTTGCATAGCAAGATGGACGATAAGGAGCAAGTTGATACTATGTATACAGACTTCTCTAAAGCCTTTGACCGCGTAATTCACTCAATTCTTTTGAAGAAACTCATCCTACTTGGTATACATGGCGACCTATTTAGATGGATTAAGTCCTACATTAGTAATCGCAATCAGGTAATTTTAATAAACGGTGTTTACTCAAAGTCTATAGAGGTAATATCTGGTGTCCCGCAAGGTTCCCACCTAGGTCCGCTATTCTTCAACATTTATATAAACGACATTGGATCATGCTTTAAAAATTCCGAATATGTGCTTTACGCTGATGACATGAAAATATTTAAAGTTGTGCATTCTCTCTCTGACTGTGAAGCGTTACAAAGTGACCTAGATAGGCTTTGCAAGTATTGTAAAGTTAACTGTTTAGATATTAATGTTTCCAAATGTCATACTATGACATTCACCAGAAATAAAAATGTAATTAATTACTCTTATTCACTCAACAATGAACCTGTCATCTCTAAAACGGAATGTAAAGACCTTGGTGTTTACCTTGATAGCAAACTTATTTTTAATATTCACATCGACTCAATCGTTCACAGGTCTTATAAAATGCTTGGTTTTGTTTTTCGTATAAGTAAAGTGTTCAGTAACCCGCGCACAGTAGTTATGTTATATTTTGAATTAGTCAGAAGTATACTTGAATATGCCTCGCCAATTTGGAACCCGCAGTACAAATTATACATAGATAGCATCGAACATATTCAAAACAAATTTATAAAATATCTTAAATTCAAATTCAACCATAATTATGAACGCACATTTCAAACTTTACAACAAAGACGAGTAATTGCTGATTTGACATTTTTACACAAAATTTTAAATAATAACATCGATTGTACCGAACTACTTTCCCTAATTAATTTTAACATACCATTAAGACGTACACGCCATACAGAACTATTCCACATGCTTAATTACAAGACTAATGCAGCAACTAATTCGCCAATCAATCGAACTCTTCATGTATTCAATAATATTAATCTAAATTATAACATCGACATTTTCTCCGATTCACTGCCCAAGTTTAAAAAGAGCATCATGTCAATCATATAGTTTAATGCGCATACTTACACACATACATACACACACACACACACACACACAGACCCTCCCTCACCCTCACACACCTTCCCACAACGCACATCACCCGGTAAAAATTTAATATAAACAAGATACTTCAATGAAACATATCATAGGTACCTAACTTGAAATATACTTATTAACTGTAAACTTTTTTCACCAGTGTAAATAATGTACTGTTTGTTTCTGTTAATAAATAAAATAAAATAAATTAGATTAATAACTTCGTGCTTTTTTAATAGACAAAGTTTCGACGTTATTTAACCATAGCAAAGCCAATATTTGACGACTTTTTTTTCGGTTTTACAAAATGACGTCACACATACCATCGACAAGGAAAGAGTAAACAATAACAGGTTTGACCATAAACGATAGAATTCTCTTTCGGTACCTACCCAATTCATAAGCAAAAATATTGTTTTTAAATTAAAATGAAATGTCAAAATGTTGCGGGGGAATGATTAATTTTTTCGCAATAGCCGCGCGATGTGATGGTTTATGGAGATATACCGAACGACTTTTTTTGCAATGAGTGAGCATAATCACGCTGCCATACCGTTCATCAGATTGCGACGAAACTTGGGTGATTTGTTGTGCGCACACCCGTGAAGGTTATAGGCTATATATAATGTTAAGCTCTGGCGGTATGAAATTTTTCAACATGAAAATGTATTTAACGTGTATAATACATATTTAACTTGTTTAACCCATATTTCGCCGCTATCAGTTCCCGTGGTCAGATTCTGATGAAATTTACATATGTGGTATATAACTAACCACACAATTAAGAAAATAAAAAATTTAAAAAAATGGAAAAACTTATACTTACAACAATATGAGGGTGTGCGTTTTCGCGCCGTCAGCGAAATAGGGGGGTAAAAAGTAAATGTATGAAACCAAACAAGTTTATTCGAAAGTGGATTTATTAATATATTCATATCTATTAATATTAACTAAAATTAAAGATACCTATTGTATATATAAGTAGGAAAATGCACCTTTCAAAAAGACATAATAAGAAATTAGCATACACAAATATTACAATAAACACTATTTTCCGGTATGGTATAATTCGATACATTTATGGTGCAATGCCATATTACACTCTGGACACATAAAATATGTTTGTGAATGACATATGCGACAACTTTCTCTATTTTCCTCTTTATTTAAAAAAATGACTACTCCCTGTTATTCTTGACCTCGATGTTGTCGCAAATCTACTGGGTCTGCCAATAGAAGAATAATTTACTTTTGACACTGAGGGCGGTGGCCACACTTCTTCTAAAATTCAAAAGGATCAATTTTCTTCTGGATGAACCATTTGGTATAATTTGCATGCATTACAAAGTGCCACATCACAGAAGTTGGAGAATATTGCCCACCACCACTTTTTACCACAAACCCTTATTCTATAGTTTGAAACGAAATTATCCGCTAAATCAACACCTCCCATAAAACGATTATAACTGGGTAAGAGCGCTGGGTTGAGTTTGTTTTTTTTTTCGAATCTATAATCATATTCCCTTCATTGTAATTTATTCATTTGTTTGGTCGTTTTTAGTGTACCGATGTTCTTTAGTCGATTTTCTCATATCGTACCAGTACCGTAAAACAAATAATCAGTTAAATATTTCAAAAGTGGGATCGACATAAATAAGTTATCGAAATAAACAATGTGATTTCCTGGAGTGTCTACACCACGGACGTACAAAATATATGGACATGCCCTTACGTGTTAAAAAACGTGTTATTTCCCCCTCCCATTGGAACCATTTTTCGGAACCGGCTGGGCGTGTCCGGACCAATGTCGTGCTCTCGTCGTACATTTTACGCGCGGACGCTGTATGTCTATGAAACACATACTTAGACAATGAAGAAGACTTGGCGAATCACAAGTCTCTTTCCTCTCTTCGCCCCGCCATAGTTGGTTTTTACCCCTCATCTGTAAGTTCTCGTCTAGTTATTTGCAGTTATTTGTATGTCTATGGTCTACACATAAATAAACCGGTCTACACTTTTCAGGTTAGTAATGGGTTAGTATATTTATGTTCACAACGTTGCCTCCCATGCCCAAATTATTAGTATTTGACGGCGCTTTGTTTTTTTCCAGTATATATATATATATAAATTTATTTATTGTTTGTAAATATTACATAATACAATATAGTGAACTTTAAATGTCCAACTAGGCAATTGCCCGTTTTAGGACATTCCAGTATGATAATGTTTTTACATGTAAATTATTGTGTTGACTATTCTGTTGGTAAAATAATACATATGAATATTCATATTCTAGAATACTTTCAGTTATACCACGACATTGTTTACTATTGTTTAGCTGACATAATAAAAAACTAAAGAAATAACAAGAAAAATGAATTTGAAAATGAAAATGAATGAAGAAATTCTGTTGGTAAAATAATACATAGATTATGAATATAGGTAAATTTTGGATAGGGCCTGACACGCTTATTACGAATAATTTTTAGAAAAAAACTTTATATTCGCCTTAATTACTATAAAAGGAAACTTTTTGCATTCCGGGAGGCGGAAAATTATGCATTTTAATTTTCAATTGCGTAAATCCAAAATTCACTTCGCGAACTGGTCGGCGATTTTTGATTTTTTGATTCTAAGGATTCTTTCGTAATCCTCTAACTAGCTAGGGCTTTGCAATACCCTTTCATGTTTCTAGCTACTAGTACTACGGCTCATTTGGCCTTTTTACTATTACCTTCTGAAGGTAGTATTTACTTGACTGAATTTAAGTTACAATTATTGTCATCGTGAGGAAAAAGTCTTTACTGGATAAAACGACTGTCAGCGGCCATTAGATACGTCACTGTTATGTTGGTATCACTGATGCATTAACAAGAGCTAAATACGACCGTAGCCATCTTCGTGGGTAACACAAAGAGGCGCGGAATTATGAAAAACAGAATTAATAATGTAGATAAACGAACCTCTAATCAGAATCACTTCAGAGTCCAGCTGAGGCACTGGAATCATGTGTTGGATTTCATCGTCATTATAGTTGGAGGTGTTGGTATTCGTCGCATTAATAATTGAAGAATAGAAATAATAATAATAATAGCTAGAAGTTACGTAAAATAAAAATAAAACGTGCGCATTAGGTAAGCACTACTTTGACGAAATTCTGAAAATAAAATGAATAAAGGCCTTTAGGCAAGTTTTTTTACATTGAAAATTTTATTTTTACATGGAAAAAAAAATTTTTAAGTAAAAAAGAAACGCCGTGTTTTTTTTTTTTACTTAAAATTTTTTTTTTCAATGTAAAAATAATATTTTCAATGTAAAAAAACTTGCCTAAAGGCCTTTATTCATTTTATTTTCAGAATTTCGTCAAAGTAGTGCTTACCTAATGCGCAAGTTTTATTTTTATTTTACGTAACTTCTAGCTATTTTACTTAAAAAAAAATTTTTTCAATGTAAAAATAAAATTTTCAATGTAAAAAAACTTGCCTAAAGGCCTTTATTCATTTTATTTTCAGAATTTCGTCAAAGTAGTGCTTACCTAATGCGCACGTTTTATTTTTATTTTACGTAACTTCTAGCTAATCGTTATTTTATGGTAATAATAAATATACATAATATAATATACGAATAGAGGTTTGTTAATATTATAATTCTGTTGTGTTTTCATAATTCCGCGCCTCTTTTTATATCCCACGAAGATGGCTACGGTCGTATTTAGCTCTTGTTAATGCATCAGGGATACCAACATAACAGTGACGTACCCAATGGCCGCTGACAGTCGCCGGTCGCTTCGCGAAGTGAATTTTGGGTTTATTTGGGTCAATTGAAAATTAAAATGCATAATTTTCCGCCTCCCGGAATGCAGAAAGTTTCCACTTATAGTAATTAAGGCGAATCTGAAGTTTTTTCTAAAAAATATTCATAACAAGCGTGTCAGGCCCTATCCAAAAATTACCAAATGGTAAAATGAAATATTTACGTAATCTGCATTCCTGTCACTCTCTCTCTGGATTTCTGAAAATACTTATGATGAAGAAGACTTACCTTCTTAAAGGTTTTCCATATCGGGTGCTACACGACAACCTTTTCGTTTCTACTTAATTTATGTATTTATTGCCTTTATTGCTATAACTAAATTTAACTAAATCTATTCCGAATATTTAATCTCGCTATTTTATTTAATTTTGGTAAATCTAAACCGAATTATTTGAAGCCTAAACTCTATTACTCAAAATGTATTTTATTTTCAAAACCTCGTTGGCTAAGTAACGCTTTGATTAATTAAATTTAAACAATAGATACTTCACGATTTTTTCGAAATAATAGAAATTATTAACTATCAATTTTGTTTTACTACCGAACTTTTCTATTTTGCAATAAAATAATATATTGTACTGTTTATTTAACTTTACCGAAATAATAGTTATTATTTTATTATCACTCGCGTATTTAACGATAAATCAATGGTCGGTATTACTTATTTAAAATCTCAGATTTATTATTATTATTATTTTTGAGATAGAAATATTCCGTTCAAATTTCACTTTATTTAACTGAAATATTACTGATGTGATTTTTTTCAATTATATTAAGTTCGAAAATTTACTATTATCCACTGTTATTAACTTGTTTAAACACTATAAAGCAATTACACTAACGCACAATAAATCTATAATTAATCACTTCACTGATTCTAATCTAATTTTTATTAATCGTACATTTTTTTAAACTGAATTTATTTTTACTAAAGTCAATTCACTTCGTCAAAACTTTCACAAATTGTACTAAGTCCAAAAAGTCCTTCCATTGACTTGACTTCAATTAATTCAAAGTCCTAAAATCACAACACTTAAAGATTTCCAATTAATAACCGTTTATCACGTCACGTCACGCAAACACTACTTTCAAGAACCGACGGCTGACTTCCTCGAAATGATACAAGTCCCCCATGATATACCCACTTTCAGGACTAGAACGGCTCATCTATGTATACCTTCATTGATTTATAAATCCAACTCTTATTGACTCGCGATTTCATAGTACAATTGTGTTGGAAGTGTTTATTAGTTGATGTATGAGTGGATGGAGAGTGTTGGATGAGGAGATCCTCTCCACGTCAGGCAGGATTGCCTTCATACGTTACCGATATTGAGGTTAAAATGCTCCTTGAGATCACGGCACTTCCAAGCCGTGATCTTGTGTTCAGGCTTATAATAATGATGATGTTTAATTGAAAACACTTAGTTATCCACGATATTAAGTTTTATTTAAAATATTATTTACAACGAATATACATTCGCGTACAAACTGGTAGTCAGGTAAAATTGCCGTGCAACCGGATGGATCGAGTACTAGAAGCGGAATAATAATATGATCCTCTCTCGGGGCAATCGGTGACATTTAGTGTCGGTCATCTGGGATACCATACGCGTGAAAATAAGTAATGTGAATAAGTACTGCCATAATTGCTCTATTTTTGTATCACAGTCGTTAGTCCAGCCTCCCATGATTTTTGAAGTCCACCTCTATCGTTTTGTCTCTCCCGTACATTGTTCCAGGATTGAACCTGCAATATTATGTCAAAATTGCCCTGTCGTTCCTTTGTCTTCTGGCCTTACGAATTTAGTTTAAATATCATGATTTTCGTGTCCCTTTTTTTCTCAATATATAATAGGTATGTCTTCAATAAACCGTATATAACTCGTAATTTTGTTTATCGCCGACAGAACACGAACAAACTCATGTCGAAATCTTTATTATGCATTTTCCAATTTTAATCATACTAAATTCTTCCACATCTTCATGCCACCTATGTGAATCAATTCAATTTAAACTGCATTGTCTCTATTTTCGTCGTAAATTTGAATTTTCCTCTTTTCTTTAATTTTCTTTTATTTATGACGTTCTTTTTATGACTTCCTCCTTTGTTCGTATGTCATTCTCCATAACTGTATGATTAATTACATTCCAAGCCAAATTTATTATTTTCATCGATATTTCGGAATTTTCCCTAGTTTTCCTTACGGAATCATCTTTTAATTGCCTTTATTTTAATCTTTACCACCCTTAAAATAGTTTCCGATGTTTATCTCCTCTTAGAAAATTTCATCTCCTATCCATAATTACTTAATATGTTATTTTTCACATTTTCTATAGGAGAAAATTCCAATTTGACCCTGGGATACCTGTCAGGTTAATTGCTCTGTCCAGAAATGTGTAAAATTGCGTCTTGTTTCTCCTTAAAATCCCATAAAATACCCTCGTAGACACGTGTTGATGTTTCAATTTCTATGTACTCGGTCATAAATAAGAAATTAATATTAGCCCGTTAGATTTTATCTCTTTTTTCTTATCTAAATACTGCATAAAGGCAACGTTAAAACTAATCACCCTTTAACCCATAAAGACTGTTATAATGACCAAAATCCGTGTTCATTTTCTCATTGTTTGTATACAAGAATCATATGTGGGCTCGACAACCTTTATAACATCAATCTCGCTTACCAATTTGCCCTATCGACCATAGCATTTCCTCATAACAAATGACGTAAAACGATCCCTTCGTTTGAATTAATCTAACATAATATAACTAGAATGGCCACCCCATCTCAGGTACATAACGATATTCATTTAAACTCGTCTGAAATCGTATTAATAAGTCTGATCCTTATATTGTTCGATCAACACTTCCGTCAATACACCAATTTTTTTTCATTTGATTTTCTTTCCAAATCGTTTTTCTTGACTTTATTGCTTCATCTGAAAATGATAATCCTAATTTTCATTGTTCTTTTCTCTTTTAAATATCAAACGTTCGTTTTCCCCCGAATCTGGCCTCCGTTTTTGTTATACGTAATCGATCTTCAATTGAATATCCCTACAATAGCTTCTTCTAAGTTTTTCGTGTCTTTTCATTAATTTTCCATCTATTATATTTTTCTTATTATAACCTCGCACCATTTTTCCGACATAATATGATTTTAGTTCTTCATAATCTACAGTTTCCGACCCCATAAATGTACTCAATGTTTAGGTTTTATCTCGGGTCGACACACCGATATTCAGACCGTGTGAAATTGTTTATCTCAGCGTGTATTGACCCCTCGAGTTGGAATCACATTAATTATCCAGCTAATGTCCTGGTTCAAAGTCCATCTCTTTGTCCCTCAACATCAGCTCACTACACAACTTCAAAGCCAAGCAGATTGCGAACACGATTTCGTTTTCGATGACCTCCGTGGTCGAGGGGTAAGGCTCTTGTCTCGCAATCCGAAGGTCGCTGGATCGAGTCGCTGCATAGGCAAATAAATTATAATTGATTAACTTGTGTTATTTCGTAATTAATTCATTTAAAATAATATTAAGAATATTTGCAGCACGTCCCAGAGTGGAAGATACTCTAAGTATCGCCTTGGTGTAAGACCACCATTCAGAATTGAAACGGTGCTTGAAATGGCTTTAGCCGTGTTTGGTGACTAGATCTGAATAATATAATATAGTAAAATACATAACACAAACAAACATTCCGAACAATACACAACCGACACAACACAGATTTATAATTAAAACAACTTCGTAGAGGAAAATAACAAAATAATAAACATATTAAAAAACCGAATTGCACCTGGATTAGATGAGATAACAACGGATTGCATTAAGATAATAAAAAATGAAATATTAAAACCTATAACACACTTAATCAACCTTAGTATAACACACTCCTGCTTTCCTAGTTCTCTTAAAAAAGGACTGGCGATCCCTATATATAAATCCGGAGACAAAATGGAAATAACTTTTTTTTTTTTTTTTTACATTAACTCCACACAGGAGGCCCTGAGGAAAATAATTTCCCTCAGGGCCTATGTCATCTTTGAGGATGCTGTATGGAGGGTCTTTTTGAGGAAAGGAAGGAGTGAACATGGGTCTTGAAGAGACCCATGTTGTAGGAGGGAGGAAACACAGAGGCTGGTAAATCGTTCCACATCCAAGCTGTTGAACTCAAGAACGAGTCGTAAAAACGACCCGTTCTCATGTGACTAATGTCAACTGTGTACAAATGTTGGGCGCGTGTTTGGCGTGTTTCCCTACTATGCACCGGTGCCGAGGGGATCAACGACGCTAGTTCCTCGGAGCATTTTCCATTGTAATACCGGTAGAACAAGGACAGCATTCCCACCTGACGCCTGTGCTCTAAAGATTGCAATCCGTCTGTTAAGATGGGAGAATCTATCAAACGGACCGCCCGTTTCTGCACAAAGTCAAGGGTTTTTTTAAGGTATTTTGGAGCTCCAGACCAGAGGTGGCTGCCGAATTCAACCGTTGGGCGCACTTGCGATTTGTACAGGGTTAGCAGTTGTGTACTATTAAAGTATCTGCAGGCCCTGTACAGTACGCCCAGTTTCTGAGAAGCTAATTTAACTCTGGTTTCGATGGAGCCCCCATACCTGAGCTGGTCACTTAGAGTAACACCAAGCATATCAATGGAGGTCCTGTTCAGAAGAATGCTTCTGTTGAAGGAGACTAGATTATCATTTCGATCCCTTTTAGACGTTATCAAACATGATTGGGTCTTTGAAACATTAAATTCGACGGTTATTCTTACCCCAAGAGAAAACACTCTAGAGGTAACCATCCATTCTCTGCTTCAAAGCCCTCCGAGCTATTGGGGTTTGTGAGCTCTTTGGAGGCTTGTCAAACAAAAAGCTATCATGGACTGTACTGTCATCCGCGTAACAATGAATCGGTGCACATGACAAGAGGTCGTTGATGTGCAACAGAAACAAAGTCGGAGACAGAACCGATCCCTGTGGGACGCCAGCATTTATCGAATGCGAGGAAGAGGTGAAACCGTCAGCAACCGCCTGAATCGACCTCCCCCTCAGAAAGTCGGCAATCCACGCACACAAGGATGCGGGAAGTCCGTACGAACGCAGTTTGTTGACAAGCACTCGATGCCAAACCCGGTCAAAGGCCTTGGAAATGTCCAGTCCAAGCGTTTGTGTCTCACCAAAACGTTCCAGGCACCGTCCCCAAACATGCGTCACATACGCGAGAAGATCACCGCACGAGCGGTTCCGCGGAATCCGTATTGACGGTCGTTAATAATTTTGTTCTTCTCGAGGTATGTGAGCAGTTTGTCGTTGATCACACGTTCCATCACTTTTGACAGAACAGATGTGATCGCTATGGGGCGGTAGTTGGCTGGGTTGGAGCGGTCACCCTTCTTTGGAATGGGGTGAATGATCGCTTTTTTCCAACCAGAGGGCACAGAGCCAGACTTCAGGGACATCTTGAAAAGCTTTGTCAAAATTGGAGCTATTTCTAAAGCGCACCTCTGCAATACCAGGGCAGGAATTCCGTCAAGCCGCGTTTTTTCATCGCACTGCTTCGGAGCATTGTCGACTGAACCACGGCTTTGAGCCCACACCAGTTTCTTTGACAGTGGATTGGATGAAGCCATCCATCGCAGATGTGATGACTTCACCAATTTCCTGGGCACATCTTGAGGGATCCGAAGTCCGAAAACAGACAGCTGACCACGGGAAAGCATTGAAATGAGCCCGCAGACCAAACCAATCTGCTGACCTATAGTGCCACACTTTTCTCTTCAGCCGCTCGTTTGGCGGTCTGAAGGTTACGGGGATTGACGTCGTCACCAGGCAGTGGTCGGACGATCCTAGAGGAGGTGTGACCTCAATCTTGTAACCGTGTGGCACAGTGGTTAAAAACAGGCCTAACAGAGTGGAGCGGCGAGTCTGGACATCAGGAACCCTTGTAGGCTCCTGAACCATTTGCTCCAGTCCGTAGCAGAGGGCAAAAGATTCCTCCTCTCGTCCAGCCGAGTCCGTTGGTCCTGAGAACTTTAACCAAGGTTCGTTATGAACATTGAAGTCCCCCAGGACCACAAACTCTGCCGTAGGGAAGCGGGGCAAGAGGTCATCAACAGTATTGCTTAGATGTTTGAAGAGTTCGGACGTATCTGAAACGCTAAGGTTCGGTGAGCGGTATAAACACGCGTAAAATCTTACCGTACTGGCAAGATTGACGCGCACCCACATTACGTCGAATTTGGAGTTCTCCAGATTCAACAGTCGCACACAGTTGACATCAGCTCGGCTGAAGAGACAGACACCTCCTTTGGGTCTGAATTTGCCCATGAGGGTGAAACCCGGGCAATCCAGATATGAGGCGTCTATAGGCTCAGCTATCTGCGTTTCGGAAAGGAAGAGAAGGTTGGGACATTGGGTGAGAAGGTGGTGGTGGACTGAGTTTAAGTTTTTGTGCAGGCCGCGAATGTTGGTGAAGTTCACCAACAGTTTTGGCCTGCACCGGGGACTCCCGCCGTTGTAATAACGTTACTTGATGTTATTGTGTTATTCATGATTTTATGTTAATTAATTTTTAATTTTTTTTTTTTGTTATGAGGGGAAAGGAAGGTCTGGAAAGGAAGGTTGAGGGGTGGGTAGGAAGCTGGGGATCAGAGTGTCCAGGAATGACGGACGTATGAGTCCAACCCACCCACTGCGGTGCAAGGCGATGGGCTGGGAGAGTCCGGCTGGAGAGGTCGCCCAATGCGCCCCAAACGCTACTGCTGGATCTAACTAACTATAGACCAATCACATTATTAAACTCGCTATCAAAGATTTTCGAAAAAGTCTTGAAAAACCAAATCATAAAATACCTGGAAGAAAACAAATTAATCTCAGATAAACAATATGGATTTAGAGAAAAAAGAGGCACAAAAGAAGCTTTGGCATGTACGATAGATTATATACATAGCAACTTAGATCAAGGATACAAATGTATAGCGATATATCTAGATTTAGCTAAAGCCTTTGATTCAATCTGCCACAATACACTTTAAAAAAAATAAGAAAACATGGGTATCAAAGACAAGGAACTTCAACTATTAAAAAGTTATATGAGTAATAGAACACAACAAGTCAAAATTAATAACCACACTAGCAAACCACTGCCGATTACATATGGAGTTCCACAAGGAAGCATACTAGGGTCCGTTCTTTTCACTATTTACATAAATGAACTTTGTGGCATGGAAATAAACGGTGAAATAGTTAGTTATGCAGATGACACAGTTTTACTCTTTAAATCTAAGGATTGGAATAATGTATTTAACATAGCAAATTTAGAAATCACGCGAGTGAAAACATGGTTAGACTCAAACATACTTACACTAAACATATATAAAAAAAAATTTACAACGTATAGTATAAATAGTACAGGACAACCAAGAAACAACATAAACACCATAAAAATACACAATTATTTAAATACTAACATCTGCAGTTGCCCTTCTCTAGAAAAAACAGAACAAATAAAATATCTAGGAATCATAATTGACCAGTGGCGGCTCTCCCCTTAGGATAATGGGTGTTTGACCCCCCATATTTATAAGACATAATAATAATATTTTTTTACGGAATACACGGCTCAACGCATCGAATTCTTAACTTGAAATGAACCGCAAAATAATAGCAGTTAGCGGCGACGACTCGCCGGGTGACGAGCAGTGACATCTATCGTGTCAAACGGAAGCTCCAATTCTCACAATATTTAGATCCCTGGGTCAATTTTTGATATGCCCCCGCCTAGGATATCTTCTGTCTCTATGCGCGCCATACAATAAACGCGATGGCACTATGTTTTTATCCTGGAGTAAAAATTCCCGCGTATAGGGACCATAGAAACCCTAGCGACGTTTTGGACACGGTCTCTTCAAGACCCATGTTCACTCCTTCCTTTCCTCAAAAAGACCCTCCACACAGCATCCTCAAAGATGACATAGGCCCTGTGGAAAATTATTTTCCTCAGGGCCTCCTGTGTGGAGTTAATGTAAAAAAAAAAATAATAAATAAAAAAATAAAAAAAAATTAATACCTGGAGCCCTAGAGCCGCCTCTGTAATTGACCATATCCTTAGATGGACAGATCATATCAAACAAATCACAAATAAACTCTTCAAAACAATACACATTTTTCTAACATAAGAAACATATCTACTTCTACTATATACACTATACAAGGTGTCCGAAAACTCGTAGTACAAGCGGGAAACTGGGGATTCCCCATCACATTTGGAGTTGATTTTGTAGTATAACTTTTTTTGATTTGAGCTTTTGTTTTCGAGTAAATCGAATCAGAAGTTGTTTTTTTTTTTGGTCAAATTCTTATAAATTATTACTCACGATCATAGTACCTAACTAATAAAAACTATTGAAAAGAAAAACAAATAAGGAATTCCGGATTTTAAGCATTATTTTGAAATCGCCCAAAATTTAATTCACTGTAAAAATAAAATAATTGGTCATTTGACGGTTAAATTGATCATCGTAATATTTTCGCAGCTTGTAGTATAACAAAATCCGCTCTGTCTATTAGCTCCTTTCAATAAACACGTGAAATAAGAGACGCGCGATAGTTTTCAAGAAGTAGAATCATTCGCAGCTTGTACGTATCGCATTCCAAAACAAAATTAGCTATCTCTATTCGCTCATTTCAATACACGCGAGAGAAGAGGCTAGAAGATTGCGGCTATATTCGGACCTGTCGACACGATCACGTGTTTTCGGGTATTATTTATTATTGTTTATGCAGTTTTCGGTTCACGGTTCACGCGATTGACGCGTTTTGTTGACATTTTTTCTATCAACAACCCTTTCGTTCATTAAACTTTAAAACAATGTGTGTTTGTGTACTATTTTGTGATATTTTCGTAGTTTAACGTGATTAATTATTGTGTATTACAATGGAATAATACCAACGCCTGTTATTATGTTTTTGTGATGTACCAATGACATTTTAATGTGTTTTTTGTGATGTGCCTAGGGTTTTTTGATTTGAAAAGAAACATTACTACATAATGTAAGTTGGAACACAAATATGCTAATAATTTCTCTCACAAGGCTTATTCGAATTGGCCGAAAATCGTTCGTATTACTTTCAACTGGAGTAAATTATTGCCCGCCGCTTATTCAAATTGCTCCACAACAAAGTAAATACGTTAATTAACCATATTTTAATGCCTAGAAGAGGTGGAAGAATAACTTAGTAAGTGAAAATAAATAAACTATGGACACGAAAAAAGATTTTGCAGCTTATAAATAATTTTATAGTAGCATCTTCGAACTGTCAAAATAACATTTCCGTAAATCGGTAACCCTAAAGAACCCGAAAAAATTTATTAGATATATTTTTTTTTAAATTTGAATGTAAAAATTCTTAAATTTAAAATCTTTATGTTTATTTAGGTTCTCCATGTGATGTAGGTTCACCAGTTTTCCGCTTGTACTACGAGTTTTCGGACACCGTGTATAAAGAGGTAATATTTGTTTGTTTGTGTGTTTGTTTGTTTGCATCGAATAGGCTCCGAAACTACTGAACCGATTTGAAAAATTCTTTCGCTGTTGGGAAGCTACACTATCCCTGGGTGACATAGGCTATATTATATTTAAAAAAAAAATAGGCATCCTTACTAAAACTTCAATAATGTAACCCAGGGTGTAAAAAAATTACCTAAAATATTCTTTAAATCGCGTGCGCTGCGAAAACTATTGATGCTAGAATAAAATAATGTACTACGACTTTATAGAACACATCATTATTTACAAAAAAGGTCGCGACAGCATATGTCTAACTATTATGGTTATGCCACAATAAGTATTCTTTTATTTTAAAAATTTAATTAAAATGTCGCCGCTTGAAAAGGCTCTTTATTTGTATCTTGGTTTTAATCCTTGTCAAAATAAATTACTTCATATTCAAGACAGCTTCAATACCTTTATTTAACTTTTTGAATTTTTCAATTCGGATATTTAATTAGAAAGATATCACGAGTTTAAAATTGTTAGTATATTATATATGTTTAGTAAAAAAGTTTCGGCTACGGGCCGGGCGGGAGAGGAGTCAAGAAATGCAGTGCCAGGGGGGTTGGCGGGACGGGGAAGCGGGAGAGCGGTGGTGGGGAAGGAGGAAGTGGAACGCTGGAGGGGAACGCACGGGAAAGGACATGGAAGGAGTAACAGTTTATTTATTTGAATATGGCATATATTATAAAATAAAGTCCAAAAAAACGTGCAGCTCGCAAAAACTCAGAAAAATATAAAATAAAAAAATATAAATATAAAACTAAAAAACAATAAAACTAAAAAAAAAAATAAAAAAATACCACACCATAAAACTCCCGGTTCGATCAAGGGTTATATGGTGTGGTAGATCTCTATCCCCCCTAGGGAATAAGGGTATCCGTTTTTACCTAAAGGGCGTGCTTTTAAAGATATAAGGGCTGAAAGTTTCGCCCTCTTGAAATTTCTAGAACAGTCTTCCGGAAAGTTCTAGAAGATTCCATAGAGCTGTCGAAAGTTGTGGAAGGAGTGGCGGAGTATGTCGTGGAATGATCAGGAATAGGGAATCGGGAACATCATTGTGCAACATTCCAGAACACTATCTTATTGTCCTGAGCGAAGTCGGGTAACCCAGCTAGTATAAAATAAACAAATAAAAACAATATATTTTACACTTTGTCAGTCAATAATAGAATATGGAATAATTATCTGGGGAGGAGCAACAAACTCAGCTATCAATCACTTAGAAATCGCGCAGAAAACGATCTTAAAAGTAATACTTAAAAAACATAGACTGACTGATACAGACTAAATATTCAACAGTTGTGACGTACTAGGTATACGCCAATTATATGTTAAAACACTGCTAAACTACATTTTTGACCAGATAAACAAATTTCAACAATCTCAAAATATCACTAACAGACCAGTTAGACAATCGTACGAAAATAACATAAAAACTCCAACGGTAAATGCAAGCTTTGGACAAAGGCACTATACATATCATGCTATAAAAGCATTCAACAGTCCCTTTTAATTATTCAGGGGTACCCTTGAAAATAAAATGGAAGGAAACAAAAATAAATTTGTACTCAAAATTACAAAATGGATTAAAGAACAAAAAAGACAATATTACCAAAATTTCATAATAAATTAAGAATAAAACAAATAAATACAGGTAAAACTCAAAACCAATATAAAACACACATCATTCACAAACACAACACATAATACATACTGCTTATAAAATAATTTCATTTGACATATAATTTTAACTTAATTATAAATTTTAATTTTTAGTTTATTTTATTTAATAAAATGGAGGCCTAAGCACAGGTGAGCTACCCAGTGAGGCCGACATTGCTTAATTATATTTGAAATGTTAAGATATTATACCAAATAAATAAGCTAGGAACTTCCCCATCTTTTTCTTACCCCTCCCCTTTGTTACATTATCTCCACACAGGAGGCCCTGAGGAAAACAATTCCCATCATGGCTGATGTCATCTTTGGGGATGCTGCGTGGAGGGTCTTTTTTAGGAAAGGAAGGAGAGGAAGTTCTGGGAAGGAAAATGATATTAGGGGTGGTTAAGAATCCGGGGGTCAGTGAATCCAGGAGTGACGGACGTATGAATCCATCCCTCCCATTGTGGTGCAAAACGATGTTCCGAGAGACTACAGCTGGAGAAATCAATCTCCTGACACGGCCTGCCATGCAGCTGGTGGGCATCCTAATCCTCCGCCAAGACCCGGACAAACCTCACTCCATAAACCCAGGCACCGCTGCTAAGTCACCAAACGTAGCGAACCACTTCGGGTGACCTATGGCAGAAGTGTTGGTTATCCAATATATGGTACCAGGGGCGGCGGTAACCATACCCGCCTCCCAAATGCCCTCAACTTTTAGCCTCACACAGAGACGTAGCTAGGTAACTAAGGGCCCTGGTACAAAAAAAAACTGGGGCCCTGACTAAACGGTTTAGGTTTCAATATAAATAAATAGAAATATAAATACTTTAAAGATACAAAGCTACTAATTTACCATCAGCCCTTTATCGTGCACTGAATGGCATAACAAAACTACTTTGGGGGCATACATTCACTACGTGAGCTGTTTTTTTTTTCAATTTAGACTCCTCCCCCCCTCATGGTGAAATTAAGTGAGATTTGGTGGGCCCCCCCTCCCCCTCTCGTGAGATTTACACCGCAGTCGTTAAATGACTACATTTATTTTCATAAAAAATAAAAATAATACAACATTCAGGTATACTTCACTTCAATATTCAACTTTTTACAGTGGGTGGAATTATTTTATATTCCATAGACAAAATCAAAAAGATAAAATTCGAAAATCCATTTAAAAGTGCTTAGATGAATACCAATCAACCGTCAATAAAAATCCATTTATGAAGTGCTTAGATAAACACCGATCTACCTTCTCAAGCATACTATCCACGCTCGTGATGGTTCTACCAACCTAACATGGATTCCGACGCTGAAAATGAGCATATTCTATCATACAGGAGAATCTGCGAGCACGCTCTCGAACAGGGACAGAAAGCTAGAGCAATGGATAGATCTACGCTTAGCCGAGAACCTACACTCCCTCCTGGCTCACACCTTAGATCAGAATCTCTCTTCAGTAGCATTCATGGGAGCCTTTTAATGGAGACCTTAACTTCTACAAGCCAATCCAGAGATACCAACATGGCAAAAAATAATATTGCCAATAAGACAAAATTTGACTGTGATGTGACTGCTACCAAGGCCAGAAACCATTCCAATATTGGGAATGCTACTATAAACGAAAGCCACCCCAACATTCAGGCTGCTACCTCTACGGTCCAAAAACAACCCATTGTTGCTAATGTGCCTTTTTTCAGAAAAGTCGCTGAAGGCTGTAAAGGCCCTGTATTAAGAATTTGGCGTTTTTCATTATCAATTAATATATTTTTCATAAAGTTTCCCAAGTCATAAGAAGATTGATCGTTCACATTTTCAAAAAAATATGAGGTCCATGATTCCTCCGCTGTTACCTGTGTCACGGAGACATCGTCATCGGTGGTGGAATCTTTGCCAGCAATAATTATCAAATCTTCTTCAGTAGACTTCTCAACCAGTATTGCAATGGTCACATTATCTGAGTCACTATGAATAGAAATATTTGGGCCAAAACAATTTGTAGAAGACTGACTAAAAAATTTGCCTATTTTGGGTAATTTTAGTTTACTATCTTCTCTTTCGTGGCGTTGTTTGCGCTTAAAAGCACCACTGGGTTTCTTTTTTTTTATCCATAATTTTAGATCTCTAATTTATTCAAAATTATTATGTTACAGGGAACAAGAATGTAATACTACGCTATAAAATATCTTTGGAGAATCCCTGACAAACATTTTATATCGATTAACGTTTGATATGATCGATAGGTAGCGGTAGAAAACCTATACAATAATATACTTAACAATAGTGTTTCTCAAGTAATTTTTTTTCTTGTGTATACTGGAACTCAAACACGTATAAGTAATTTATCAAGTAACAGTGTACAGAAAAAAAATTGCAAATAATTTAAAGTTTTCCATAAAAGATTCACAACAAATTTCGACTTCTGTTTAAAACTTGTGGGGAATTCCCCTGTATTCTTTCAAACGAGTTGTCATGATTTAAAAAGTACTGTCGATATGGCAAGAGTCAAATGAAATAAACACCGTCTTATTTGACTAGCGTAGTACTTAGTATAGGCGAAATGAAAAAAGCTGTGATTTCTCATAAGCCTCAATTATTAATTTAACAAAAACATTAATTTAACCTAATTTTTTTATTTGGGTACTAAAGAGTTTTTCATGAAACATCACCACCAAAGTTTGGCAGTATGAGTGTGGAACGCAGTGTATATTATATTTAGGATTTCCAAAGATTTAAAAAATATTCACACTTAAAATTTTGTTCACATATCTCGTTAGAAGCATTCTAGAATATAACTTTACAATTTGGTCACCTGTCTTTAATAACCACATTGATATTGAAAGAGTCCAACACAAATTGTTGATGTGTATTAATTTTTGGCTTGGAATCAATAGATTATGATTTTTTGTTACATTCATTATAGCTGAGTTAAATGAAATTGTTGATCTTATATTTTTATATAAAATTGTAAATTATCAGTTGGATAGCCCTGACGTATTTAAAGTTGATTCACTTGCATGTTCCAACCGTTAGATTGAGGTTCCCTAGTATGAATATTGTGACAATTGTACTACAGTCTCAGGCTATTCTGTTATAAATTTTTATTTATTTAATATTTGTATGTTTTTTACAATAAGTATGCATTTTAAATATGTTATACAGTGTTGTAAAGGAATATAAAAATAGCCTTTCCTCATTATAAAGCGTCAAGGCTCTTGTGTTTGGTGAGGAAATTCGTGCTCAGTTCTCAAAATCGTGTAAGAAAGTAAATAATAAAATATTGCAAATAATAACAAAAAGATAAGTAAGAAAAACTCAAGATTTATCAATAATAGTTTTCAAAGGAATAATAATAATAACTCGTACACACTAGCGGTCAGCCTGGTGGGAGGTTAACTGCGCGGTTGGTATTTTTATTTTCCTATGCAACTGCTCATACTTGTACGCACTAAACCGCCAAAGTATCAAACGGCGGCGGTTGGACAGAGGGCAGTGGCCTGCTTCGTGGTAACTGCCATCTTGACTATACGCACTAGGCGGATGGAGGTTGCAGTTTAGTTCGCAGCCATTAATTTCAACACAGAAAAATTTATCTTTGAAATTCAACAAGAAGTTATTTGAAATTGTAAAGGAGCAGCATATTCCACTGTGTAATCTCATGTATCACTTGGTTGTAAAAGTCATTTTATGGCGTTCAAATAAATAAATAAATATAAGAACAAAATTGAAACGCAAACAATGGGAAGAGCTGGTAGATATTTTTAGCTACTAAATATTTTTGGAAACGAAGATATGACGACTGTGTTAAATCATATGTCTAAGGATACAGGAAACATGCACACAACTTCAACTAAAGTTGAAGAGAAAAAAATGTTGTTATATTCGTTGTCTCATCATTTTATTAATGACGAGACAACACATTTTTCTACCTACCGCGGCTCGCCGCCATGGCAGCCAGCCGCTGGTTTCACCGCATCAGGCGGCAAGCCGCTTAGCCGAACCGACCATGCGGCTGAACGCTGGTGTGTATGAGCTCTCAGAGTAGTTTCAGGTAATTTTTCAATTTAAGTTGGAATTAATTAATATTTTCGGTAATTTTTAGATTTAACAGGAGGTTGTTGAAATAAGTCACATCTAGATAAAGATAGGTATTTTGAATGTGCTTCGTATTAAATTTTGGGATTTTAATATTATTCTGATATATATATATTGAAATGAAAGTTATTTAGCTGTATTTCTTTGAAAGTTTGTAGTTTTTAATATTTTTCATATATTTTGTCTATTTTAGGTACATTGAATATAAAAAAAAATTGAATATTGAGAAATGTAGATGTTTTTTTTTCAGGATAATCTTAATTATCAATATTTGAACTATTTTGAGAGGATTTAAAATAACATCATATGTTCCTCCCTAGCCTATAATACCGTATTGTAATATATATTGAACAATTGCATAGTAGACTCTTTTTATGTTTTCTAGTCTAAGAATATTTCTAAGTCTTATAAATATATAAATATATTTCCTAATTCTTTTGACAAGTTCACAAATATGTGTTTTCCATGTATATCTCTATGTTTATCTCTATGTATACACCAAGATATTTAATTTTGGAAGTTGGATTAAGTGTCGAACATGCTTGATTAGAATTCGTTTCACTACATTTACTTTGGTGTACCACAATAATTTTGAATTCTGGTTTGGATTTAAATTTTGGTCAGAGAACCAAACAATTTTATTGATTCTTTTTGCAATTATGCAAGTAAAGAATGATATTTTATGCTTCTATTAAAAAAAGCACACATTTACAACTACAAATTAAAAAAAATAAGAGATTATGTTACTTCACAATTGTATTTTCCCATTCAAGTCCATTTTTTCGTTTACGTTTTCTAATTTCCTGTGATCAAAAATTGTGCATCATGACGATTTGTTTCTTTGACAATATTTTCATGAAGTAACGAGGTGAAAAATAAATTGAAATAGGTTTTTGGATTTTGCATCAGAAGATGGAGAGCGTATAGGTGCAGAAATTTCCAAAAAAATTGTTAGATATTTTCATAAAAACTTTTGTTGAAGGAATAATACCAAAAATCTCGTTCGTACAGCGAAGAAGCAGAAGATGAATCCGAAGATTTACTTTCACATTTTATTATACATTTCAATACTGGAGTGGATAATTTGGAGGGAGATAGCAGCATAACATTCAAATTGAAGTCTCGAATTCAATTTTTGTCAAAAGTTTCAAATGTTAAATTATATGTCTAAGGATACAGGAAACATGCACACAACTTCAACTAATGTTAAAGTGAAAAAAGACATGTTAAATAGAGATATGTTAATTTTCATCAATTAATTTTAAAAAGATTAATTTATGTTGAGCTAACTTGTAGTTCAATTTGTACTATAATGTGCACTTATAAAAATAAACTAAAAACACAATTAGTGACTTTTGTTTGTTCCCCCACGCATGACTACCGGGTGTTAAGGGTAAAAATTTGATGTTTTTTGTTCAATTTTTTGTATTTCTTCGGCATTAACCATGTAACAATTTCTAGATATTTTGTTATGAAGAGTTTTTATTTTGTTTGAAGTTCAAATGTACATTGAAAATTAAAACTCTTCAAAACAAAATGTTTTTTTTTTCAATTCAAGACATAAAAAATGAGTAGGTATTATTGGACCGCTAGGGTCGGGGTGAGGGATTGTTTGGTTTCTCGGCTGAGTGACCAGACAACAATGGAAGTTTTTTTTTTAGGTTTTGAAGAAAAAAAAAACATCAAAAAAAGTCACCGAAGACCAATATTTAATTTACATTTTT
Source organism: Limnephilus lunatus (assembly GCA_917563855.2). Taxonomy (NCBI): domain Eukaryota; kingdom Metazoa; phylum Arthropoda; class Insecta; order Trichoptera; family Limnephilidae; genus Limnephilus; species Limnephilus lunatus. The sequence continues at coordinate 65,482,929 of OU830598.1, read as the reverse complement.
GACTCCAAATAATGTCAGGATTCAGTGGATAAAGTTTAGTAAGTCAAGGACGCCCCTTAAGAACTTGTATATTGATCCTTTGTATGACATAGTGTATAAGTGACTACTTACAAACAGTGAAACTCTCTTGAGAAGTTTTCCGAGAGACAGGAAAAAAACCTCTTAAGCGGGAAAATCTTATGTGAGATAAATTGGGTCAATTTTGGGCCAAAGGACCGAAAAAACAAAACTTCTTTAGCATTTATTAAAAAGGTTTCACTGTAATTATTATGAAAAAAAAATGCAAAAGCTACACTTAAAATAATTATTTCCATATAGAATATAATGGTGACCGGACAATTCAAAAATGTACATTTCATCACCCTTCTATGGTAAAAGGGATTATTCATCAAAAGTGATGTTTTTTTTAAACTTAGTTCAATAGGTTACATTAAGTTGTGTTAAGGGCTACTTAAAATAAAAAAAATTTCATAACTTTTAACCCATCAGGCATATTCTGTCAGAAAGTCAAAATGTTTCCCTTTGCAAATAAATCCAAATAAATGGAATATTTCTGAACATCTCCGAAAACTAAAAACTATTTTTGAAAGGTGACGAAATACGCATTCAAATTTTATTATTAGACATAAACATAGGTATAATTTTTGAAATATTAATGTTTTTAATGCAAACCTAAAAAAGTTTTAAAAATGGCTCACTTTATATTTTTCTAACTAAAATTACAAATAATAAAATTACACACATTTTATTAGACAACCTCACCTTTTTATTGTTTCTTATTAAAATAATTAATAAAAAATTTACAAAGTTTCAATTTTTTTTTTCAAAAACGGTCAAAAACTTTGGTTTACGTAGGTGTACATTTTAATTCTTTTGTGGTTAGCTTTTAGATTTGAATAATAAGCGCGGTGTTTTCTTTTCTAACACTGTTTAGATCATATTTCTCACTATGATAGTAACGAAGACACAACGATTTCTATGAGACCTATATGGGGTGTTCCCAAAAGCGAACAAATTAGCCTGAGGGGTTAATGACTTTTCAGAGGGATGTTGAAATACTACTTTGTTGAGTTGTCACGGAACCGAAAATAATATACATACACACCAAGGTTTCTAGAAAATGCGTTTAACAAGGTTAGCTTATTGAGGGGGTAGAGCGGTGTTGGCTAAAAATTCGTGACCTAGTTTGCAGTCCATGTTCCACTGGGAGATTTGAATTAACTGCAATACAACTGGCAGTGTTTTACTTTAAGCTATGTCACGTGTTCGAAATTTCAAAAGCGACCTGTGAGTTTTTTTTTCAAAAAAGACACGTATAAGCTAACCTTCTTAAATGCATTTTCTACATACCTTGCATACACAAATTTTATTGAGTGATGTATGATCAGTGGCGGTTCTTCACAGGGGGACAATGGGGACAGTTCCCACCAGTTACACTCAAAACCTACTACATATAGGAAATAACAGTCAATGCTTTGTCTTCACCAAAATGAATGAATTCTTTAAACATAAAAGTAATTAACATTTGCAGAAATAAAATACAAATAATTATTCCGGATGATTTTAGCCGCTTCTGTGCCAAGAGAGAGATTTCTCGCATCCTTGGTCGTGTCCAGCAGGTCGGCCATAGAAAAATAGTGAGTTTACTCGCTCTTTTTGAGCCTCTGTATCATACATATACATATGTCCCGTTTTTTATTAATTTAAAATATGGAACACACAGAGACGACATTGGGATGATTTTGGTTTTTTTTTTTTTTTGATTTTGATTTTTTTAAAATAAGATGTAAAAACGATTTATTTTGATTAAAAGTTCACGGCCTGCTGTACACAACTACATTTCTACCTACTGGCATTTAAAAGGTTAATAAGATCCTACGCGCGTACAGCGAACAATGTACGGCGCAAAAAACAGCGGGTCTATTTCTCAGTGCGCAGAATCTAATGCGCACTTGGGGGACGATCCGAACTATCCCTATACTTTCCTTGCGTTGTTTCGCGATCGTATGCAACTGCGCAATAGTATGTGAATTCAAATACCCACGGGGACAATCCTTTGGATCCCCCACAGAACCATTTGTTTGCGAAGTTACGGACGGGAATCACTCGCGTTCAAATTAGTTTGATAATAATCTTGCAAGATAAAGCTTTATTTTTATTATACTACATTGTAAATTGGCATATATCTATTGACATTTTATATTATTTTGTGTTAAATATATCCGACTAGTATGATTAGACCATCAAAAAAAATTTTTGAGAAATTTTATATTATATTCTACGGGTGGTGAGATTACGGTACAGTACGTAAAAAATGTCGATCCCCACCACTAAAGAAGTGCTCGAGCCGCCACTGATGACGGATCTTTATTTGAACAGAATATACATTAAATCCATGAAGGTAAGTAGGTAAATATATTGATCTAATAGAAATTATCAATATTTTAAATTTTTGGTATACCTATTTAAAATACAAACATACAAGTCGTCAATAAACATTTTCATACACACCTATTGTCATTTTTCTAGCAATACAAGTTTCGTATTATATAAATGAGCACTTGCCCAGTAAAAACATCACACAAAAATCAAAGAAATCTTTTAAAGGAATAAAAAGGAAGAAAGAATTGAAAAGGTACAGAAAAATATATGCTGCATTGTGACAACATTTTTTGAAATCACAGGAAAATTTATTTTATCCAGCAGCTGAAACTGAATCTTTTCAAATTCAGTATTTTATTTGATACAAAGTTTTTTCAGGCAAGACCTCAAATATTTGAAAAAAAAAACAGATCTGGACATGTATAACCTATGTACACATTGCTCTTCTATAAAAATGTACAAATTCCAGGAATTCTTTTTCTTATTTGGAAAATGTTTTGTATCTTTGTCAAAGAGTTGCCTGTGTGAAATTTTGACAGTGCCCACATAAAATGCATAATTTTTTTTAGCAAAATATTTTTCATGGTATTGTCTAAAAATTGTATGTCACTTAATTACCCTCACTTAATTAACATTGAGCGAGTTTACATACCAGCGATGGCAAGATGGCGGCCCTCGAACAGCTAATTTCGTAACTGTAAAACTACTGCCTGATCTGGATTATTCGTTGTACAATCTGTTAAGTAACCGGCAAATAGCTAAAAGCGGTGAGCTAACTGCGAATATCTCAGTTTTCTACAAAATTTCGACAGAATTAGTTTGCGCGGGAGTCATTAATTTAGCTCAGCTTTTCGCTAGCTAGTTTCATCATCACAATCGCATTCGCCAATTTGCCCGCTTTTAAACTTACCGGCTGGTAGCTTAACTCGCTCAATGTAATCGAGGCTTTAGTATAAAAATTATGGCTATTTTATTTTGTTGATAAAGTAGCCAGATAAATAAATAATAGTCAGTTTTTCCCTTTGTGATTATTACACCAGTTGTTGGGATGATAGAGGGAGGGAGAGATGTCTCAGGAAGTGGGCGCTGGTCTCAGGGGGCTGCCAGGAAGGGTACCTCCATTGGAATCTCTGCAAAGAACAATAATTAATTATAAGCTGATTATTCTATGTCTTCAAGGTAATTCAGTATTATGTGAAAGATGACTAAGAGCAAATATCATGTGCCACAATAAACATGAACGAAATTAAAATGAAGAGGAATCAGTAGATACACTTAAAAAAAGGGGAGTTTCGCGACTTTTCATCTCGCCACATAATACCTCCTGACCAGTGGCGTGCACAGAGTTTTTAGTGAGCTAGAGTGCTAAAATTGAAAAATTCGACGTAAATGATGTTGTTGTAGCTGAAAATGATTTTTTTTTTTTCGAAATTTCAATATTTTGTATGAAGATTTTTTATTCAGGGTATGCCTACGCTAGATAAAAATCTTCATACAAAAAATTGAAATAAAAAAATAAATCATTTTCAGTTACAACAACATCAATAATGTTGTATTTTCCAGTCTTAGCCCTCTAGCTCACTAAAATTTCTGTGCACGCCCCTGCCCCTGACAAAATATCCCCGACAAACGATCCTACGGACAAAACATCCCCCGACAAAATATCCTAACCTAACCTAACATAACGAGGAAGAAAATATTATGTAATATGATTATGATTATGTTTATCAAAATGTGGCGACCAGAACGGTCGCCCCCTTTAGCCACAATCCTTGCGCCGCCACTGATATAGCAAGCACATTCTCGAAAGGTACATACTACCTACACTGTAGTGTTTCACGCCGCATACGGCTACACTTTCGGGAAGCGCATCGAAAGGCCTCGACTCAACAGCCGTCACATTCTTACGGCCGCGGAATGTTCCAGAGGCTTCTCTTCTTTGCGCGGGCGCTCAAGATTACTTGGCGTTCCGGGTACTCACACGGTCGGCTATATAAAGCGCAGCTACACAGCGCTAGTCAGTCAGTCAGTTCCAGTCGCTAGTATCAGTAACATCACCAACACATAGTGCATCGAGTGATAACGTTCCAGTGCGGCACCGGCCAGACTCTCGGCGACTCACTGCCGACTGTGCCGGTGCATCATCAACCTTCGAGGACGCAACATCTCTCAAGAGACACAATTGCCCACGACAAGTCCCGCGGCGGGCCTTCTTGTCACGTGCGCAGCAACTCCTCAGGTTCACCGCAGCCATCTCCGCGACACCGCGTCGAGCATCCATCCTGGACGTCAAGGTCTTCTCCACCACCACGGTGCGGAACAACATGCTGGCGACATGCAGACCCGAGGTCTGCTACACCACTGCATCACCGACCTTCATCACTGCAACACCTACGAGCCTCATCATCATCATCGCTCCTGTCTACCCTGTTACTCTACACTAAATTTACCATCGCTACGTAGCAGCAATAAAGACTGACTCATACATCGACTGACGCCTTTTCATTACAATCGTCCCCCGTCTCTGCCGATCGCTGCCCGCTCCCTCAAAAATATCAGTTTTTCGGCCAAACAACAATTTGGAGGCTATTTACCCGAAGAACGGGAGCAGAGAGATAAGCTGAGTCTTGGTGGAGGCTTGCCGCAGCTGGGGCAGCGCCAGGGACACGTGGCTCAACCAGGCCGCCAGGGCAGAGCGCCTCCTCTCCACCACCCACGCCTCCTACAAAAGTAAGAAACAAATTAAATTACAACCTTACTTCACGTCTACCACTGTAGATCTGGCAAATATGCAAAATTTAGAGTACACTGCACACTGAGTGCACACGCACAGAATAGTTTAACATTTTCGTAGCTGAAGGTAGAAATCAGGTATCACCCAAAGGGGGATCACCATGGTCCCGGAGTGATCGTATTCCTTTAGTTCTTTCCAGTAAAACTCAGATATTAGTTGCTAATTTTTAATACCAATCGTTTTAATCGGACATCGCCCATCTTCCCCCAGCAGTCAATCATCAACTAATCAAAACAGTAAAATCGAGTGTAACTCAAATACATATCGACCCATAATCGGCAGAACAGCGTAAACGACATTTTTGTCAAATTACGATTTTTAACGAAAAATGTTCAACACTACCTAATACATCAGTGACAAAAATATTGCCGCTCTATCTTATATGCCTGACCCTTCTTTAGTACCTGTAACTTTTAGCGTAAGCAACTGTGGTCGGTTACGTTGTCTAGGCTGTTGGTCGACAATGTTTCAGTTTAGTCGGTTGGCGTCCATCTGGTGACTAATGCAAACGTATCGGTGGCTAGAAGCATCGGAAACTAAATGGAAATTCTTGGGGGTTTTTAATTTATTGTTTTGTATTTGAATATTAGTATAAAAAGTAGTAATGCAAATTATACCATTTATCGCAATTTATCCCAATTATGTCTGGAGCCAGTGAGACTGTGGCATCCCCAATTTTGGTATGTTGTGAGGCTGAAGGTAGTTGGGAGGGAAGGGGATGTTGAAAATGTAACTGGCTGTTCAGATCTAGTCACCAAACATGGCTAAAGCCATTTCAAGTAATAAGTCTAATTACACACTGTACACCAGTGCATAAATACAAAAAAAAATAATGTAACTTTTTTATCCTAATACAGCACAAGAGTCCCAACCGTCTGGAGCCAGTGATACTATGGCATCCCCAATTTTAGTGTGTTACGAGGCTGAAGGTAGTGAGGAGGGGAAGGAGATGTGGAAAATGTACCGGGCTATTCAGATTTAGTAACTGTATTTAGCCTATTTGGTGGCTAGATCTGAATAGACAGGTACATTTTCCACATCTTCTTCCCCTCCTCACTACCTTCAGCCTCATAACATTCTAAAATTGGGGATTCAATAGTCTCACTGGCTCCAGACGGTTGGGACTCTTGTGTATATTTGGATAAAAATAGTAACATTATATGATTTTTTTGTATTTTTACGCTGGTGTGTCATGTAAAGGGTCCGCCAAATAACTTTTTTTTTTTGAAAATGCTATAAAAAAAAAACTACTGAATATTTTCTCAAATTTCTTTTTTTATTTATAAGTACAATCCTTCCGGTTAATAATGGAAAATAATTTCATTCAAATGGCTGCCTCGGCTGGCCATGCAGTAGCCTACACGATCGGTCCAATTTTTAAGCACATTATCGATTGTGTGCAGCTGTATTTCACCAATGGCTTCACGAATATTGTCCTTTAAAGCGTCAATTGTCTCTGGCTTGTCGGCGTAACATTTATCTTTGAGGGCACCCCACAAATAATAGTCCAACGGTGTCAAATCGCAGCTCCGAGGTGGCCAAACGACATCAGCTCTGCGGCTGATAATGCGATCTTCAAAAACAGGGCGCAAAACATCGAGTGTAGCTTCGGCTGTGTGGCACGTAGCGCCGTCCTGTTGAAACCAAATGTTGCCAATATCCTCCTCTTCAATTTTTGTGAACAAAAATTCGTTCAACATGGCCCGATAACGATCGCCATTGACTGTAACGGCCACTCCTTGCTCATTTTCAAAGAAAAATGGCCCAATTATGCCTCTGGACCAAAATCCGCACCAAACAGTGACTCGTTTTGGGTGTACCGGCTTTTCAATGTATGCGTGCGGGTTTTCTGTGCCCCAAATACGACAATTTTGCTTGTTTACATACCCGCCAAGATCAAAATGAGCTTCATCCGAAAAGATGATTTTTTTGGCAAAATCGGCATCTTCTGTAAGTCGATCGCAGGCCCACTTCCAGTGGCCCACGCAGCGTTGTTCAAGCGTATACACAACCATATTCGCTCAGCGGAAGGATAAAACTAATTATCTGTCAAATCAGACATGAGCTAAGTGTTACCATTCACGAAATAAGCACTAGTTGAAAAAAAAAACTTTAGATGGCGGACCCTTAAGTGTTAGACTTGAAATGACTTTGGCCGTATTTGGTGTCTAGATCTGAATATCCAGGTGCATTTTCCACATCTCCTTCCCCTCTCCACTAGTTACCTTCAGCCTCACAACATGCTTAAATTGGGGATTCCATAGTCTCACTGGCTCCAGACGGTTGGGAGCAGTTGGGACTCTTGTGTTGTATTCGGATAAAAAAGTTATATTATATGATTTTTTGTATTTGTACGCTGGTGTGTGGTGTGTAGGTATTAGATTTATTACTTGAAATTGCTTTAGCCGTGTTTGGTAACTAGTTCTGGAGAGCCAGGTACATTTTCCACATATTATCCTTCCCCTCCCCACTACCTTCAGCCTCATAACATACCAAAATTGGGGAGGCCATAGTCTCATTGGGTCCAGACGGTTGGGAGAAGGCGGGCCTCTGGTGTTGTATTCGGATAAAAAATGTTAAATAGTGGTTTTTTGCTAAGCTGACTGCACGTATAAGTATGTCGTATTTTGTTATTACCGCATGATCCTTCGGAGGGTCGAAATTATTGTTTGTAAAAATATTTTTACAACGGATTTTCAATCAAGATGCCTGCAGATACAAGTATATCAACTTTGGTTACACGGCCGTATATCCTCTTTGTATACTTACTTGTAAACCATTGTATTTAGTCAACTTTAGGATCAACTGTCAAGGAACAATTTTATTTAGTTATTTGTTCACCTATCATGATCGCGTGATAAATATTTCAAAAATAATTATGTACTCTAAACAGCGTATGCGACATTTCCTAGGGAAAAAATCTGTCAGCGTTACAGGCAAAACAGCATTACCGCCACTATCTCAATAACTGAAGGCATTCAGATAATTGTATTATCAGCTTCTTGTAGGCAGCAAACAAAGATTAATAATCCTAATTAACCAAAATCATTTTTGGAATCAATGAAGAAAGTTAATTAAAAAAACCTTCTCCTGAACAATTTACTGTTTGGCGCTTACGCTGTTCTGCCGATTATGGGTCGATATGATTGAAGTCCTTTCCAGTAAAATGCATTTTTTAAATCTGCACTCGTGGCTTGTTTGTGGCGAGGAATTTAAAAAAAAGGTGATGGTTATCTGGGTGAGGAGGAGGGAAGAGTAATTTTGTCAGAATTAGATAATATTTTTTTACATTTATTCATAATGCAGATATTACTTTATCTTAAAAAATAAAAAATATGTAATGGGATATTTTTGTAAAAATGCTGATTGATTTCTTATTATGTAGTATGTATTTCTAAGAGTACCTAAATTACAGCGTATAAGATGTAAAAAAACTACTTGAGCACACTTCAGAATGTCATTTTGAAGTAGGCATCAGGTACTAAATCTTAAACTAAGACTGACAAAAGCTCAGCCCTTAAAAATTTCATATCTATAAATAGACCTTGAATAAAAGTTGAAAACCTTATTTCATATGTGCGTTAAAGTAAATATATTTTTAATTTTTACCTTTTTTCCAAGAGCCTTTTTGGGTGGAAACTTGAATGGTGATATGTCTGGATGGGTGTTTCTCAAATCGGAATACAGCTTTCTGAATTCAGAGTATCTTCTGTAGACATTCCATTCTTCAGAAAATATTTTAAGGAAGACCTGAGGAAAAACGCATTTATTCATTTATTGCGGTAAGTTTGACTTACGGCTCTCATAATAATTTAATTTGAATTGCTTATAATTTACCCAAAAGTGTTGAAAATAAATAATATAAAAAGTACATAAGACAGTAGAAGAACATAAGATAGAAGAAAGGAAAAAATTAATTACGAAGAAAGATGGAGTTTTTAAATTGATTTAAAAACCTACAAAATCTACACAGCATTGTGTGTTTTCCTGACCTGATAGACGTGGAAAGACTTAGACCCACTTGTGATGAGGAAGGCCGAGGGAATCCAGATCTGCACGTTGCTGGCCCCCTCCCTGCACAGGCCTGGCTCCCCGATGGGGGACAGGGTGGCCCCAGATGCAAGCAGGCGGCGCTGCAGGAACTCGTTAAACTCCATTAGTTCTGCATGCATCTCTGCCACCTGAGTCATTGTAATTATGTATCACATCAAATACAATTCAATACTATTATTTCTTTATATTGATATATGGACTTAACATGAAAGATTTAAAATTGTAATCATTTCCATTGGCAAACCAGAACAGTGCTTCATTTATTCATGCTCCAGCAGACTGACAAAAATAAGATTCAACATTTTAATCAATAAAGCATATACATATTTAATTAATATACATTGAACATACCTGGACCAGCTTGGATTCATATTGTTTTACTTCATCTGCTTGTGAGCCATCCTGCTTCAGCATCTGAACAGCGGAGACATATTTTCGCAGTTGATCTTTTAATCTCTCATTTTCCCTGGAAACAAAATATATTGTACATCATTAAATTTTAATATACACAATGGCCTTTGTATCATTACTTTTATATTATCTACTTATATGTATTCTCTATTATATACACTATTAAATGATGTGAATATGCTGGAGAGAAGGATTATCACTTCTATATCTACTACACTATATAAAGAGGTAAGATTTGTTTGTTTGTTTGTTTGCATCGAATAGTCTCCGAAACTACTGAACCGATTTGAAAAATTCTTTCGCTGTTGGGAAGCTACACTATCCCCGGGTGACATAGGCTATATTATATTTTCAAAAAAATTAGGGATCCTTACTAAAACTCCAATAATGCAACCCAAGGTGTAAAAAAATTACCTAAAATATTCTTTACATCGCGTGCGCTGCGAAAACTATTGATGATAGAATAAAATAATGTACAACGACTTTGTAGAACACATCATTATTTACAAAAAAGTTCGTGACAGCATATGTCTAACTATTATGGTTATGCCACAATAAGTATTCTTTTATTTTAAAAATTTAATTAATATGTCGCCGCTTGAAAAGGCTCTTTATTTGTATCTTGGTGTAAATCCTTATCAAAATAAATTACTTCATATTCAAGACAGCTTCAATACCTTTATTTAACTTTTTGAATTTTTCAAATCGGATATTTAATTAGAAAGATATCACGAGTTTAATAATGTTAGTATCAGAAAAAAGTTTCGGCTACGGGCCGGGCGGGAGAGGAGTCAAGAAATGAAGTGCCAGGGGGGTTGGCGGGACGGGGGAGCGGGAGAGCGGTGGCGGGGAAGGTGGAAGTGGAACGCTGGAGGGGAACACACGGGAAAGGACATGCAAGGAGTAACATTTTATTTATTTGAATATGGCATTGCAACGCATGCCGGGAAACAGCTATATATTATAAAATAAAATCCAAAAAAAACTCGAGGACCTCAAAAACTCAGAAACGAGTCCCGGTACGATCAAGGGAGTTATAAGGTGTGGTAGATCTCTGTCCCCTCTCGGGAAAAAAAGGTACCCGTTTTTACCTAAAGGGCATGCTTTTGAAGATATAAGGGCTGGAAGTTTCGCCCTCTTGAAATTTCGGAAAGTTCAAGAAGGTTCTATAGAACTCTAGAAAGTTCTGGAAGGGGTGGCGGAGTATGTCGTGGAATGTTCGGGAATAGGGAATCGGGATCATCATTGTGAAACATTCCATAGCACTCTCAAATGTTTTCCTGAGCGAAGCCGGGTAGCCCAGCTAGTGTATATATAAAATTCTAAATGATGCATTTGATAGTCCAGAATTGCTTGCATTGGATAAGCTTTCGGAATCCAGTACGTAATACAAGGGATTTATTTTAGTGCAGAAATTCTAGAACTAACCACGATATATATTCCTCATTGCCCAGAATACTAATGGAGGGAAATAATTACGAGGAGTTATTTTCAATTTATAGCTAAATAAATACAAAAGATTGTTACTGAGACAGTTCAGTCATGTATAAACTTTAAATATAAAAATGAATGATTCTTTGCTTGTCCCGTACGCATTCCTATACCATTCATCCAATTGCGATGAATGATTGGTGATTTGTTGTGCGCACGCCAGCGAAGGTTTTTATAAATAATGGTGAGCTTTGACATTATAAAAATTTCACAATATTATAGAAAGGCCAGAGGAGAACGAAGGAGAGGGGGGGGGGTTCGCGGGAGAGGGATCGAGGAATGAGAGGGAAGGCGGGAAGGTGGAAAGGGAACATGGGAGGTTAACTTGAGAAGGGGAAGGTTCGTCGGACGGCGGCCGCAGGAGGGGTGAAGGCGGGGTGGTAGAAGGGGAAGGCGGAAAGGGAAGGGGCCGTGGGAGGGCAACAGGGACGCATGGGAAAGGATAAGAAGGGGAGGGGTTACGGAGGGTGGTGGACGAGGGAAGGGCAGAGGGAGGGATTGCAAAGGTGACATAGGGGATAGCAGGGGGTAAATTTTGAAAATTCATACCCCTCACACAGATCTTGATTTATTTGTCTATACACCAGGCAAAAAATATAGTGTATCTAAAAGCGCTTCAATAAATAGAATTAAAACACAATGGCATTGCAAAGCATGCTAGGTAATCGCTAGTTCTGTATAATTTTTATTATTCATATATAAAAGCTCCTCAAAAGGGCGTTAATAATGAAATAAATTACTGTGAACATGTTGGACTGTCAGTTAGGAAGCCGCGAATCCCATCGCCGCAGCTACCCAAAAATATATTAAGGATGACCCTAATTTGTCGTTATTAGCACTTTATTAGTATATTTTACACATACCTATTTAAATCCATGACTGTTTTTTCCATTTTGCTACACTTTTCTCTATGCGCCATTTCAAGTTGAGTTATCCTGAGCTGCAGTGAGAGATTCTCCTCCTGCTGCTTGGTGAGCCTGCCCTGGAGATGGCCATCCTCCACATCTCCCACTTCATCATCCGGGAAGCACAGCTCCAGGCAAGACACGCTTCCTTCTCCGGGGCCTCCCTCACTATCACTCTCAGATAATCGTCCCTTCCCGCTAACACTAGATAAATCCGAATCTTTCTGCGATCCTGTTAGGCTCTTTTTGCTGGAGAATATATCTCTGGCTCTTTCAGAGAGCCGTGCGAGTATCTGGCCGGGAGTTTCGCTCAAAACTTTCTCCGATGAGGTAGAAGAGTCTTCGGAGAAAAAATGTTTTCCTTTTACTTGGTAATTTGATGTGGTGGGTTCACTCTGTGACGCCAACAGGGAATAAGCCGTATACACAGAGTTGGGGTCAGGAGAGCTGACACAGGTTGGTGGAGCGCTATTCCAACTGGTCGCTTGTGTAGCAATATTACTCAAAGCAGGAACAGGTGGTTTTTCCAGTTTCTTATTGTTAACAGTTTTCTCAATGCTTACTTCATTTTCTTCTTCTTCTTTTGTGTCAAACGATATGACTTGGCGCAGTGACTTCTTTTTAAGATTGGCCTTCATCATGGGAGTTTTGACTGCGATGACAGGCTCGACAGGCACAAGACCCTGCGGAAGGACTGGTTGGATTTCATTCAATTCAGCTTTGTCAATTGACAGCGCAAACAGTACGCACATCAAGCCTGCTGCCATGTTTGGAAGCAAGCTGGTGGCTTCGGAGTCCCTCATGAGCGCCCACTCCTCGTAATACTCGGTTACAAGAGAGTGACCCACCCAACCGTGCAGGTACCTGGAGTGTTTAAATCATTATATTTTAAATCACCCTTCAAAAAACACTAATAATAATGATCGTTTAATAAAAATTTTACCTTTCAAGGGATCGTTCATTTAGAGAAGCTCTAAGAAAGGCTTTAAAATGTCCCATAGGTGTGTTAATCTGCTTGAGATTCTTAAACCGTTCTTCTTCATGCCGTGTCAAGTGGAGACGAGCATAGTTCCACAGTGATGTACCTGAGAATATTTTTTAACAATATTTTAGCAGATATTACAATATGTAGCAAGTCATTTCCTAAATAATTGTAGGTGGGTACTGGGTACCTACCCTTGCACAATGCTAACAAAGTTCTAATTTTGAATTTAAAATATTTGGGAGGCAGAATAAACATTGTTTTTTTTTTGGTTATGTGTCATCATCAATTCTAATTAAATGTGTTAACTTTTTTGCTTTAGAAAATAAAAAAAATTAAATGATATCACGTCAAAGACTGGTTTATGTAAGTTAAGTTAGGTACCTATGTAGTTAATATTGAAAGCAAAGTTGATGCCAGCCGAGACAATGTTCTGTATGGAGGAGGGGGCGGAGGATAGCTGAGGGGGGCGGAGCCCATGGGACAACACAGTCGCCCAGCGGTCACACAACTCAGATATTCTGGAAACAAATAAATAGTTAGTTACAAAATAACATAATTAGTGTGATTACCGTACAAAAGTGCGACGGCCCAAGCAAACTACTGTTTCAACACTATTCAATTGCATGTTGGTTGCACCATCTGTGACAGCAAATATCGATTGCGTGTGATTAACCGCCAGCGTCAGCTATATTCAAATGCACATTATGAAAATTCAAAGGTAGCAAACTAAAGATAGGTAAGTTCTGCATTTTGCTAGAGGCCTTCGAGACGTGCTTCCTTTTAAAAGTGAGTTCTTAGAGCAGGTTCCGGGAGCCACTCCCGGCTCGTGAATGGCTCGGACCGAGACGCACGGGTTCGCACCTCGGAGCCCGAGCGCGCAAAAGAATTCGAATGCGCAACCTGCTCCCGACTCGCAAATGGCTTGAACCGAGATGCTCGGGTTCCACCCTAGCCGGACCTCGGATCCGGAGCCCGCAAAAGAACTCAAACACGCGACCTTTTTTTTATTATTTTTAATGTGAATACCGCACAAGAGTCCCAACTGCTCCCGTCTGAAGCCAGTGAGACTATGGCATCCCCAATTGAGGTATGTTGTGATGCTGAGGGTAGTGGGGAGGGGAAGGAGATAGGGAAGAGGAAGGTGGGGAAGTACCTGGCTATTCAGATCTGGTCACCAAACACGGCTAATGCCATTTCAAGCAACGTTTCAATTCTGAATGGTGGTCTTACACCAGAGCGATACTGAGAGGGCGATACGATATATCTTCCACTCTGGAACATGCAGCAAATATACTATGTATATATTATTTTAAATTAATAAATTGTGAAATAACACAAATTAATCGAATAAAATTTATTTGCCACGCCGGGATTCGATCCCGCGACCTTCGGTGTGCGAGTCAAGCGCCTTACCGCTGCACTACGCCGGCCGTCGACCTACTCTTGACTCGCAAATGGATCGAAGCGAGGCGCTCGTGTTCCACCCTAGCCGGGCCTCAGAGCCAGACCTACTCCCGAATCGGGCGTGTGGCTCAGACCAAGACGCACGGGTTTGACGAATGCGAACTGCCGCTGCGCCGCCACCCAACTGTGGCTCTTCCCGCCGAGTTCCGCCTACAAATGGACCAGGTTCTTTGGGAGTAGTTGATTTGAAAAGGTGATAGGAGTAGGATCCGCTTCGCCCGAAGAACCTGAGTTTAAGAGCCCACTCCAGCTGAACCTACACATCGCTATAGCAAACGACAATATACCGACGCATGGCGTAACTAGTCAACAAAAAAACTGTTTCATGAAAAATATCTTGGTAAAATTTCTTTACTTGGACAATCATGGTGTCGAATACTTTGCGTAAGTGAATTAATCTTAGCAAAATTAAAATATAAAATGCATATTTTCTCATATCCCCCGACTTAAATACTGACTTTTCGTAATAATAAAGCTAAATCTAACTATTTAAATAAGAAATATTCCGTATTAACCTTTAGGCGGAGTAAGAAAAGTTTAGCAACATCTTCGTAACACTTTAATAAAAAAGTGATAATTTTTGGAGATCGCTGTCAACGGTTAATATGCACTTTTTTTAAAAAAAATCTTTTGATTCACCTTAATTACATTAAAAGGCAACTATTTGCATTGGGGGAAGTGGAAAATATTTCATTCTAAATTTCGATTACTTAAAATTAAAATTAGCTTTCGTCTTGTGAGATTGTACGCCATTAGCTATTTCGCTGTCACTTTGGTATGTTGGTATTCCTGATACACTGGAATGTATAACGAACGGCTAGAAGATTTTGAAGGTACCACGAAATCTGGAAAGGTAAGTACTAAATTATCGGAGTTTTGGGAATAAAATGACGTAAAAAAACATGTTTTTAATTTCGGTAATTATTTTTTATAAATAATACATTCACTTTTGAATCACAAACCACGTTACACAAACCTAGCGTAGCCGCTAAACTACTTGAAAACTGGGATGTTTTTCTTGCCTTGACGCGAGTAGGCGTTATAAAGGGGTACTTTCTTTTGTATCACAAACCATGTTACACAAACCTAGCATAGCCGCTAAACTACTTGAAAACTGGGATGTTTTTCATGCCTTGACGCGAGTAGGCGTTATAAAGGGGCACTTTCTTTTGTATCACAAACCATGTTACACAAACCTAGCGTAGCCGCTAAACTACTCGAAAACTGGGATGTTTTTCTTGCCTTGACGCGAGCAGGCGGTATAAAGGGGGCACTTTCTTTTGTATCATAAACTATATCACACAAACTTAGCGTACGTAGCCGTTCAACATCGCAGAAATAGTTGACTTATAAAAATAAAAATTTAATGTCAAAAAAATTCAAGCTAACAAATTTTAATCAACGCACGCACATGTGTATTAGGTAAGTACCTACTAATTAGGCGCAATTTCAGTTTTATAACATTAAAAAAAACGCCCGCGCGATTTTGTCTCTAGCCGTTGGTTTCCGTTTGAAGTCTGCTTTGCTCTAGCATCTTTTCGTACAGTAACAAGAATACCAACATAACAATATGACATTTGAAAATAATGTTTGAAAATGGACGGTCTCGTTTCACAGAACGAAAGCTAATTTTAATTTTACGTAATCGAAATTTAGAATGAAATATTTTCCACTTCCCCCAATGCAAATAGTTGCCTTTTAATGTAATTAAGGTGAATCAAAAGATTTTTTTTTTAAAAAAGTGCATATTAACCGTTGACAGCGATCTCCAAAATTTACCAAAATAGTTTGCCTTTCTTAGAAGAAAGCATCCATTTTAGACATCCCTCCAATTGATGAATCTAGGCCCTATCCAAACATTCCAAACAGAACAAACACATGAAAGATATTGATATTATTTCTATGTTATTACCTGACGTCATCCTCTGTTGCCAGTTCCGTTTTACCTCCATAGCGGGTTTGACAGCCCTGGACAGCGCTCAACAAGGAGCCTAAAGCCTTTTGTCCTTCGCTCCGGTATTTGGAAATATCTTCCTTATCAGCCCCACCTGATATCATTGAGGTCATCAGCTTAAGACTCTGTACAAAACCAAATTAGTCACTTGCATAAATTAATCACAAAACAAGTACCAGATTACCACCACAAAGTAATCGAGTGTTTCACATAGATTGAAATAGATTCAACTCACCATTGTCCTGATATTTTCTATTTCCATTTATTCACCATTGTTGTATACATCGAAAGGCTAAAAACTCAATCATTTTCCTTGACTTGACTAACGTATTTACAAAGAACAGCGCCGAATACACCTACCAAATCCACCATTGACACTGACGTTTGAAGTGACAGCTGAAATTGCATAGATGCATAACATAACAAGATAGATGAGTACACAATTTTCATTCACGATTCACGACATCACGACTAAAAAAGAACTTCCATGCTCTTTACAATTTTTTTTTGCAACGAAACAAATGATGATTGATCTACAACACTGGTTCCCAAATTCTTTTAACCCACAGACCCCTTCCCTTCCCCTCCCCCCCGTTAAGCAATCAAATCTTCATCTCTATTTTGCAATTTTGAAAGATTTGGAACTGAAAACATTCTTTTTGTCCAAGACTAGGAAAATTTGTTGTTTGCACTTCACCTAGAGTATGTTGTATTGATTAGCATTAGTAACTTAACATAACTTCCATGAAAAATGTTCCTAAATACTCAATTGTATGAAAAATCTCGTCTCACATGTCTTGTATGAGAAAGAAAAAAGACAGAAGAAACTAGAATAATGAAATCATGTACTATACCCAACTACACCACTCTGGCTCTGGGACTATTATGGGCCGGTATTTTAGTTGCTTTTTATGCTGGGGATGCTGGGCCTGTGAGATATATACGTCCGTCAAATTGTTCTCTGGTAGGAGCCCTGGCAAGATAAGCCTAGTTGATACCATTACTAAAAACATACAGTCCCTGGCCAAATTATTAGACGCACTGCAAGATTTCATGTAAAATATTAATTACCGGGTGATATTATACCGTTTTATTATTTTAGATTGATTTTTTTTTAATTATTTTTATATTATCCAATCAATTACCGATTTATTTGACATAAATAAAACAGCATTAATTTAGAAAAGCATAAGTTTATTAAGTTTTAAAGAAAAGTGAAAATTGTGAAAGATCGCCTTTTCTACCCATAATAAAAATAGTCCAATTACTTTTTTAAAACACTGCATATAAAAAAAACTAATAACTGAGTAGTATAAAACTGTTAAACAAACAACCACAGTCCATAGAGTCACAGAAACACTGACTCGATTCCGATCGCGACTGATACAGTTTGTACTTGTTTACGTTCATGTATCACTTTGTCAACACAGTGTTGCCATATGTTAAAAATAAATACAAATATGTAGTATACAACAATTCCTTAAAATAAAAATCAATAATATTGTAGTTTAAATATACCATTATTGCATAAAAACTCTTAAGAAACATAAAATTACAAAAAAAATACAGTGCTTCTAATAATTTGGCCAGGGACTGTACTCATATTCTGTTGCTTATGTACATATTATTATAGTCTCCACTCTGAGCCAAGTGGTACAATATCAATTTTTTTTTTTCTAAACAAATGAGCAGGGCCACCTTATCCTATCCATTAGGCACAGTAGGCATGGTGCCTAGGGTCTACGAACCTACAAATGACCTAAATGAACTTTTAGATGAAATTACATATTCACCTGACCACAACAAAAATAAAATCCCGTATGAGGGCACTAAAAAAAAGGTATTATTAATTATTTTTCACGTGAACTTTAAATGTTTTCCCAGTGGAGACATTTTTCATACTTTTTAATTTTCGCCACCTAATTTTTCTAAATTTACACTGAAGAGTATCTTCCACTCTGAAAGTTTTTTTACCATTTGTATTTGTATGCCTGCAAAACTAATAATAGAATAAGTGGTTCGCTACATTTGGTGACTTAGCAGGGGTGCCCGGGTTCATGGGGTGAGGTTTGTCCCGGTCTTGGTGAGAGAATGTTTGAGGGAGTCCCTTTGACTTCTCCAGCCGTTCTCTCTCAGAACATCGCCTTGCACCGCATTGGGAGGGATGGATTCATGCATCTGTCTCTCCTGTTTACACTGACCCCCAGATCCCTTTCTCCAATGCCCTTTTCATTCCCACAACTTCCTTTCATTCCTTTTCTAAAAAGACCCTCCACAATGCAATCCCAAGGATGACATAGGCTCTGAGGGGAATTATTTTCCTCAGGGCCTCGTGTGTGGAGGGAAATGTAAAAAAAAAGTGGTTTTCTCCTCGGTCAATGTATGTGTGTACTGTGGTGCTGTGGAGCCAAACGGCACCTGGTGCACCATTAAATAGTTCAAGGTCCCTGTATTAGGTTATTATCATCGCCTTAGCTCGGTTGCTCCTTGGCAAGTCGACACCCGGAGTGGACGGCTCCAATTGCGCTTGCACAGGTGCTTATATTATTGCTGTTCACACTAATGTTGGTTCCTTCACCTTTTTGATCATGGTCTCCATTCATACATCTACACATTTCACAGGGTAGGTCTTGGAATGTCTAAAAAATTTTTGTTGCTATTTTCTATGTTATTATCAAACGGTGACCGGACAACTCAAAATCACGCAATTTCAATACCTCCTTTGAATGTCATTAGTGATGAAAAAAAGTGATGAAAAAATGTATAAAAATTGTTAAATAGGTTACAACATACATCAGGTTAGGTAATGGTTATTTTTCTTTTTTTTCATAACTTTTAATGAATTTTCAAATGGGTGTCGAAATTGAACTATTCTATGTTGCCATGGAACCATCAATGCCATGGAAGCATCAACAAACGGTGAACATAGGATTCATAAAAGTACAACAATATAGTATATTACACTAGTTGAAGCACCCAGCGTTGCCTGGGCTTTATTTTGCTTAAAGGAATGGAAAAGGCGGATGGAGGTTTTTCGAGATCCCATGTGAACAGTGACCTTCCTCTTGTTTTGAAAGTTAAATGTGCAAAATTTCATTAGTCTCAGAATAAAACGGTAGATTTGTATAAAAACAAACCCACAGACATAATAATATAATAAAGCTAAATAATAATAATAAAGCAAGTTTGGAATAAAAATTAAAGGTAATACGAGAGAGAGTAATATAATTTCACTTTTATTATTTATGGATGATTTAAAATTATTGTCGAATTCTGAACCAAATTTAGAGAAAATGATTAAAGTAGTTAAAATTTTTTCAGATGATATTAAAATGACTTTTGGTTTAGATAAATGTAGAACGATCCATATAGAGAAAGGTAAAATTGTAGATGGAGACGAGGGTCTATTTAGAAACTTTAAAATTGAAAGTATGAAAGGGGATGAGGTTTATAAATATTTAGGATATCCGCCATCAAATAGATTAGATCATAGGTTCTCAACGTGGGCGATAACGCCCCCTTGGGGGCGTTTTAGACCTTCAGGGGGGCGGTAGAAGATCCAGAGACAATTGGGGGGCGTTTAGATGGCACAGGGGGGCATTGGCAAGTAAAAAAAATATGGTATAAAAAAGACAAAGAAAACACTTTAATCACGTACTAATAAAGAAAATTCCTTTTAATAATATTTTGTCAGCTGCTACGGATGGCGCCCAGCTATGACAGGGCGTCACAAAGGCTTCATAGCGTGCTTAGAAAATAAAGTTCCTGACTTGCTTGCTGTGCATTGCGTAATTCATCGCCAGCATTTGGTTGCGAAAAATCTGAGTGAACGCCTCCATACATCACTGCAATATGTTATCAGAGCAGTTAATAAAATCAGAAGTTACTCACTGAATGACAGATTATTTAGTCAGCTTTGCATTGCCAATGATGAAGATTTCAACCGATTGCTGCTCCACACAGAGGTGCGCTGGCTGTCAAAAGGTTCTTTTTTGACTCGATTTTACAATCTATTTGAGTCTGTGATAAAGTTCCTCGGAAACAAACACAGAATTGCGCGACAACCTCACCTCATCGAAGAACAATATTGCGTACTTGACAGACCTGTATAAATTGTTTAATGATGTCAATCTCCAACTTCAAGAAGGCGACGACTTAAATTTGATTAAGACAAAAAATTGCGTTGCAGCTTTTGTATCCAAACTGCTATTATACAAAAGAAATATTGGCAGACGAGAATTTAATAACTTCCCAAATTTATCAGCATTATCATTCAAGAACAACGACTTGCGTGTTTACTGTCAACACTTAGAAAACCTCCACAATGATTTCAAGGAACGGTTCCGGGATATTTTAAACATGGACATACCAGACTGGGTTTTGGATCCTTTTTCAAATGTCTACATAGCAGGATCATCCCAGTTAGAAAAAGAACTAATAGAACTGACGACAAATGAGGAATTAAAAATTAATTTTAAGAATGGCTACCAAGAGTTTTGGCTGCAGAAGCCGATTTCGCGACTGTACCCAGGATTATGGTCTATATTCCAACGATTTTTGATAGCATTCCCATCGTCTTATTTAGCTGAACGTGGATTCAGTGCTGTAGCAACGTTGGTAACTAAAAAGAGAAATAGGCTCCATATTACTGAACGCGGCGACCCTCGTTTGTTTTTAGGTATTATCGGGCCTAATATATACAAACTTCTTAAAATGCATCAAATTCAACCATCTCATTAGAAAAGTTATAAATTCAATATCTTTTCAACGTTAATAAAAATACTTCTCTATATAATTAAGTATGCGTTTTAATTGTTCTCATTGAAACAATCTTCTTCTCAGAAATAGGATAGGATTCATAGCCTTTCTTACGATTACATATTAATATTACAGTGTAATTACACGTTTAAATATAATCGTGGCAATAGCTGTTTCAGATTCGCGACTATTTTTTACATACTAGGTGCCTAGTATGTACAAAATAAAAATGCACTTTTAGGAAACCCATCGCCCCCCCCCCCCCCCCCCCCCCCCCGGTATGTAAAAGCAATTGGGGGGCGCTAGAAAAAAATATATTGTCAAAGTGGGCGGTGAGCAAAAAAAGGTTGAGAATCTATGGATTAGATCATACTAGTATTAAAAATGATATTAGGAATAAATTTAAAACTAGGATCAGAAAAATTTTAAAATGCAATCTATCTGCTAAAAATTTAGTAAAGGCAATTAATACTTGGGCAATACCTCTATTAACTTACTCATTTGGCATAATTAAATGGTCAAATACAAATTTAGATAGCTTAGAACGAAGTTACTTAGAACTTACGTTAACAAAGTTTAATTGCCATCATCCAAATTCAGCTAGAGAATGAATTAATTTACCTATAAATTTAGGAGGTAGAGGTATAGTCAAAATAACATCTTTAAAACATAATCAGGTAGAAATGCTAAGAATTTTTTTCCATAGGAAAGCTCAGAAATGCACAAAATAATTTGTAAGGCAGATAGAAATACTTTGCCATTAAATTTATACGACGAGAATGCCAGCATTCTTATAAATACCAACCAGGAATTATTAGATTCCTGGTCAAATAAAATTCTTCACGCAAAACACTTCAACTATTTCAACCAAACATATGTTGGCAAACTTTCGTCAAACAAATGGTTGAGTATTGGAGAGTTGAGCGCAGAAATAGAAGGATTTATGCTTCCCATTCTAGATAGAGTCATTAATACTAAAAATTATAGGAAGCATATCATCAAAGATGCAAATCAAATTGATGATTTATGTAGAAAATGTTTGGCTTTTCCGGAAACTATAGAACATATTATATTGGGATGTCCTGTATTAGTGCCGTCCGAGTATACATTTAGGCACAATCAAGTTTTAAAAATAATTCACCAAAGTTTGGTAGTTAAACATAACTTGATTGACTGCCGTAATGTACCATATTGTGAATATGAACCAAATTCATTTTTAGAAAATGAATTTTATAAAATTTATTATGATAAAACTATTAGGGTGTACATTTTACATCTTTTTGTGGTTAATTTTTTGTGAATATAAAGTGATGTTTTATTATCTTTCTAACACCGTTTAGACTTTAGATCATATTTCTCACTACGATATTAATGTAGACCCAATGATTTCTATGAGACCTATATGAGTTGTTCCGAAAAGCGAACAAATAAGCTTGAAGGGTTAAAGATTAATACGGCGAAGTGTCTAAAATAAAATAAGTAAAATTAAATAATGTAAAAATGATTGTACATAAATAATGTTAATTACGCATTGCGAATCTTAAGCGTATATGTCAAAATGTACTGTACTGTACTCCATTAAGATCTCTCAATGAGTTTCTTAACTCTCATAAAGAATACAATGCATTTTTATGAAATTATATTAAGTATGTGTTTCCATGCTAAATGAATTTCAATGCTATTTGTGTTTGGTTTTAAATGTAATATTGAGGTGTTATTTTTATTTTTGTTGTAAACTGCCACTGCTCTAAACACAGGAGTTCATTGTAAAACAGGTGCAGCATATCAGCAATAATTGTATTGTATACTTTTAACCGCTTCTGTGCCAAGAGCGAGATATCTCGCATTCTTGGCCGTGCCCAGCAGGCCGGCCATAGAAAAAAAAGAGTATTCTCGCTCTTTTTGAGCCTCTGTATCATACATGTTATACGACAAGAAGGTCTCTTGCATACCATAATGGAGGGTATGACCGAGGGGACAAACTCTAGGGGACGCCCACGCCGAGAGTACCTGGACGACCTGCTGGTGGACGTGCGCTGCTCATCATATGCAGAATTCAAAAGAGCCGCACAAGACAGGGAAGAATGGAAAAGAAAATTAAAGGAAATTGCTGCAAACCAATCCCAGGATTGAAACCAGAGAGAGTATCATACATATGTCCCATTTTTTATTAATTTAAAATATGGAACACACAGAGAGATCTATTGGGATGATTTTAAAAAAAAATTGCTTTTTTTTTTGATTTTGTTTATTTTTTATTTTTTTTAAATAAGATTTAAAAATGATTTATTTTGATTAAAAGTTCACGGCCTGCTGTGCACAGCTACACTTCTACCTACTGGCATTTAAAAGGTTAAATAAACTAATATAAATAACGGAATAGATGAAAGAATGTTGTGAGTTTGTTTGAAGAAGTGGAAAATCTCGATTCTTGCTTGGTGAAATAATGACAAGCTTTTCTCTCTTGCAGGGTCATTTTCTTCCTGGAGTTATGAAATTCCATTTAATTCTCAAAAATAAGGCAATACCTCATTTTCAATTGCAAAACAAGACAGACTTTTAATGCCCAGGTAGTAAAAATAATCTGTATATAAAGTACAGCAGTCAATGATTTGAAGCGATCATGATTATATGAAACCAGTGGGTTATTATTAGTGACCAATAGCGGTAAACCGGTAATAGACTCGATATAGTTTTACATGACAAAATTAAAAAAATAACTTAAATCATTGATGTCGCTATTCAAAATTCTTGTAATATTCAGAAAACTGTTCCTGAAAAAATAAGAAAATATACAGATATAGGAAATGAGATTTAAAGATTTTGGCATTCTCAGTCTATAAAAATATTACCATTTGTTATTTCGGCTACTGGCATTAAACCTAGCTCTCTCATTCAAAATTTAGGCGTATTAAATTTGTCAAAGAATTTATATATAAAAATGCAAAAGTCAGTTATTTTAAATACATGTAGGATTATGAAAGATTTTTTAAATATTTATATTGAGGGATCAGTAGGATTTATCAGTCCAGTTAGGATTTCATCAGAGCCGAACCCTGTGATATGAAAATATCTGGAGTCGGTGAATTATTTTCCCATTATGTTTCTGGTGGATTGACGTATTGATCTTGTATTGTATTGTATTTATTATACTTATATAGTGCACTTACATTGCGTGGATTTACTAGATAATCATTTGTGGAAAAGTGTGTGGAAGGGTTTAGTCTTTCATTTGGGAAAGATTTAACCCGGACATAAAATCTGGAGCACCATTTAAAAATAAAAAAAATGCGAAATGTAAACGAGTGGACTGGCATTAGACTGGCAGAGCAAGACAGAGAGACATTTTCAAGAGTGATCGCCAACGTCGGGGGGACCTGATAGGGCACACAAAGATGAAGAAATAATAATAAGCTAAATTAATATTATTTTTGGTTAAACCGTTTTTTTCATCTTTCTCCTGCTAAATTTATAGCATTTTACATTGTATACATATATGTATTTATTATTTACAACTTAAACCTTAAAAAAAAGAAAAAAACTTTTTTTATTTTAAATCAGACCGTTTTTTCTTATTTTATATGAAACCGTTTTAAACAGTTTGTGTGTTCAAAATTTCGAACGCGTTTTTCTCGAAACTACGTTTTTCAACCAGCCGTGCGATTCCAAATTTTTTGTAGGATCGTTATTAGATAGCGGACGTAATCTCTTGTTAGATTTATGTGATTTTTACGGCTGTTATTTGCTTTTTCGATGTATAACGTACATTAAATGAATAAATAATCACGCGTACTTGCAGGAATTCGTGTTTAAATCGATCTAAACTAAAATATGTGACAGTTAATATGTAAAAATCACACAAATCTGACAGGAGATAACGTCCGTTATCCAATAACGATCCCACAAAAGATACGGAATCTCTCGGCTGGTTGACAACATATTAGAAAAACTAATATATACATCTGATATGCATGCACCAAGTCTTAAACTGTTCGAAAATCCAATTAGAGGGACCCATTCTATTTTTTATGAACGATGAAAATTTTCCATAAAAAATCGAAAATAAAATTCGCTGGTTCATCATTTTTTCTTTTTTTTATGTATCAAAATTCCCTTACGAAAGAGACTTAAAGACACTGGATTTTCGAACAGTATAAGACTTGGTGCATGCAAATCAGATGTATAGTTTTATATGTTGTCAACCAGGTTGAAAAACATGTTAAAAAGTTCGTCAAAAACGCGTTCAAAGTTTTGCTGAAGGATAATTCAACATACAAACTGTTTTAAGCGGTTTCATAAAATGTTGTATCTCAGTCAATTCTACGAATTTCTTTAAAACATTTGGTGAGAGCATTCTTAAGAAGTGCATCTTTCAAAAAAAAGAAATAAAAAAAAATTACAAAAAAAAATTACAGTGTCCTGGTGCCTTAAAGCTTGTTTAGGATTTGATCAAGGGAACATGGAGGCGTTTGGGAGTACCCCAGGACCAGAAACCCGAAGCGGGCCACCCCCTCCACCCCTCCCCCTCCCCCCTTAGTCCGCCACTGCGTATTTTTATAAACACTGTTCCACCAAACAAAACCCCCCCGAAATTTTTCTCTGGCTACGGCCTTGATAAAAAACATTCCATTCATTTGACAATATCAACATTGGCCAACTTCAAATCATCTCTTAAGAAGATTTAAAGCTCCCTATTATTTTGTTATATAAACTTATTGTTCTAAAAACTTGTTGCAAAAACTTATTATTATTTTGTAATGTATTGTATGTGTGTGTGGGAATGATTTTAATGTATATGTAAGTATTATATTATCAATTTTGTGTTTGTTTTAGTGATAGCATCAACCATATTTAGTGTAATTGTATCTGTGAAAGCTTTGATGTAAATCACCGTTGACAAACCTAATAAAAATAAAAATAAATGAAAAATTTCCATGAAATTAGGACATCATTTATTATAAACGGGTCATAATAAGCGACATCAAGTCATTATATCCGACTTTATTATAAAGAATTTTATATGAAAATCAAACTTCGTGGTGTATTTACTTCATCAATACAGGCGGAGTCATAATAAACGGATTCTACTGTACTTATATTTTCCCTTTCTGAGTTTACTCGTAATACACGAGTATAAAAGTGTTAATTTTTTTTTAATTTTCAGTTTGTGGGTCAGAAACAAATTCTGCAGAATTTTTCCCTTGGCACGTTCTGATATTTCGAGAGCGTTACAGAAAAATTGAACAAATATGCGCTGGGAGTTTGATTCAACCAAATCTAGTCATAAGCGGTAAGTAATGTCACCTTATTATTATTATTTTTTTTTAAAGTACTTATATTTTATTTAGTTATAAAATGTTTACATCTTATATATAACTAGATGACCCGACGAACTTCGTACCGCCTCAGAAACAATAACTGTCGTGTTAACTTATTAGCTGAATTAAATTCAGATTTTATAAAGTTAAAAATTACACAATGAAGCAGTTATCGATGCGCAACTGTTTGGGTTTTTTATTTTTGTTAGTATCAGAGACGGCGTTGTGTACGGATTTATATTTTTTGCGATTTTCTTTCTTTTCCATTTACTTACGAGAATTGCGTTTCATTTTCTTTATACATGTGAGGGAGATTAGTTATAATTATTGTGCAGACATAATATGTTCACCGTTTGCCTCATTTTCGACTATTGACATTTAGTGTGTAAGAAAGAGGGGCTGCATTAAATGTTTAAGAACAAAAGCAAAACAATCAGTGCATTGATATTTGACATTTTGAATTTTTGGAATTCACTCATTATAGAATATATAGAATTATATTTATCACAATATTGCTGCAGCTCTTTGAAAAGATGAAAATTCGTTCCATACAAAATGCATGAGGAAAAGAATTTTCTTCATTATTTTTTTCTTTTCTTAAATTTTTCCGATGTTTTAATAGCTATTCTGTTATTCGGGGCGGAGACAAATCCAATAAATCAAAGATCATAAAAATCGGTTCAGCCGTTCTTGAGTTATAAATGGTGTAACCAAAGATATTCAAATACAAAGAGATATGCTATGATGTCCGCGTGACTGTCGCCGAATTACGGCATAATGCGCGTAGTTGGCATACAAAAAGAATTTGTTCATTTTCTTGATTTTTTGGAGGTGTGCATTATTATTGGTTAACAATATAGTTTGAATACGGAAAGAATTTGTTCATTTAGTTTAGCGTTCATTTATTCGTTAATTGGTAAACAACTCCGGCGACACCCGGAAGCGCAGTCTCACCTAGTAAAAACGGCGGATGGCACATCTCCTTATATTTCAATATCTTTGGGTGTAACTAACACGTCTTTGTTTTATATATTAAGATATATTCTTTTCTAAAACTACTATAATATTATTTACCTACTAACTAAAATTTGGACTTCACAACATTGAAACATAATCCACGAAAAACTGCAAGACTTTTAGCTTCCTTAACATTTACTGGGAGTTCATTGAACATTTTGAAACCTTTACGATAAATATTGTTTTGTGTTCTCGATAAATTGGTTTTAGGAAGCCTAAAGCTGCTTCCAGACTACTCATTATCGTTAGGCAAATACGATAGTGCGGAGAGGCACTTCGTCTTACTTCGTCCAACCTCGGTTCGCCTTGGGCGACTTCCATTTGTTGTCGGTTTTTGCGTCGGAGTCAAAGGACTCGAAGTTGAATGAAGTGCCTACAATGAGTTTATCACGAAGTTGAACGTCTGTGTAGCGACGTACTTCGAACTTCAGTCAATTTTCCCAAGTACTTCGTCGTAGAACTTCGCGAGTACTCTGGAGGTAACATAAAATCGTTGCAGTTTCTGGTAGAACAGCAATGAACTGTAGATACTACATATTAATTCTAAAACTTTTCAACATAATATTATCTGGTAAAGTTTTATTTTTTAATTTATAAATAAATACTAGGCTATTGTAGACCAATCGTTGAGTTGGCTTTGCATGGTTTTTATCCTAGTATATCTGCTACAGCACAATATAGACATCATGCCTCTGTTACCCCCTCGAATATCGAACAAAAGGTACAAATGCACCTCCGGTTGATAATATGTACCTAAATAAAGTCGTCAAAATCGAGGTTTTGTATTCCCTATTTTTCTCCTTCAAAACTGAATCCATTTTTAATATCTTTTTAACAACTGTTAGAATAAAATACTTGGAGCAGGTGGATGAGTTTGTTTATCTGGGAAGTATGTTTACGAGAGATGGGAAGGCTGAAAGAGATATTGAAAGAAGGGTAAATGCAGGTGAGTAAGATTAAGAAAAGGATCCTCAGATGGTTTTGGGCATGTAGAGCGAATGAAAGAAGAAATATAGTGTGAGAAGAATATATGACGCAAATGGAAGAAGAAGTCTTCCCGAGGAAAACATGGCACGCTCAAGTGAATCAGATTCTTTGAGTCAGGCCTTATCAAAAGTCAGAATAATGGAAGAGTATGTACGAATGTGAGTTAGTCAAAAAGTGTGTGCCAAGACCGAGTTGTTTGGCGGTCCATCCTCTCTTCCTATCCCTGCAGAGAAACGGCGTGATGGTTAGTTAGTTAGAATAAAATATATAATGCGTTATCTCGTTTATAAACTGAATGTTGAGGGCGTTCAAACCAGGCAATTTTAATGACTTTTATAGGGTATTATTATATGACTTTTATTTTAATGGCTTATATAATTAAAAAAAAAAGCAAAACTTACCGACATACTATTGTCGTTATCCATATTAACTAACCAACCAACCTAACCTAACTGTCACGCTGTTTCCTCGCAGGGGTAGGCAGAAAGGACGGACCGCCAAACAACTCGGTCTTGGCACACACTCTTTGCCTCACTTATATTCATACATCGTCTCATACATACTCTTCTATTATTCTGACTTTTGACATGGACCGACTCAGGTATCTGATTCATTTGATCGTGCCATGTCTTCCTCGGGCGTCCCCGACTTCTTCTACCATTATCTCTTCTTCTTCTCTCTTAGTTCATTCGCTCTACATGTCCAAACCATCTGAGGGTTCCTTTCTTAATCTTACATCAGCCTTACTTCTTTGCGGATATCCACATTTCTCACACGATCATACATTTTACACACGTACGCCTCAGAGATTCAGTTTACTTTCATCCTTCCTCTGACAGTTCCATGCCTCACCAACTTCAGGGAACCATATAGGAGTGAAGAGGAGAAATGAGACCATATCTGTGAACTCTTCCCTCGTGGGGCCTTTAGGGAACCATAGAGGAGTGAGGAGGAGAGATGAAGTCCTCTTCCCTCCTGGGGCCCTCGGGAAACCAAGGTGGGGTGGACTCTTCCCTAGTGGGGCCTTTAGGGAACCAAAGGGTGGTGAACTCTCCGCCGTGGAGCCTTCGGGCAACTAGGCAGTGGAGAGGAGAGATGAAGCCCTCTTCCCTCGTGGGGCCTTCAGGGAACCAAGGACGGATGAAGGGGGGAAACGAGACCTGGGAAAAGACATTATCGAACCCGAAGATATAGCTTCATTTCCAATGACAACTCTGGTGAACTTTATTAAAGGGACTGGGTTGTTGTTAAAGGATTGAGGTAAAATGGGAGATAGCACAACGGGCATATGGCCTAAGTGCTCACAGGAACTAATCGTAAACCGTCTCCGCAAAGAATAAAAAAAAAAAAAACCCTGTATCAATATAAAATACAGAAATAATGAGGTGTTCATCGGAAAGATGCATTATTTTTATAACGACGTTCAAATTTTCTACAACAAATTTAAATGATTTTACAGCCGCACATTGTTTCTACAACCCTGTGACCGGTAAGCAAGAAACTGCCAACCTTTACAGAGTGACTATGGGTAAAACCAACAGATTGTGGGATGACAAGGAAGAAGAAAGAAATGTACAGATATCAGAGGTAATTCACTTCTAACAATGTGGAAAATCCAATTATTTTGTAAAACATTCTCGTTCAATCTACTCGTTCTATCTTTCCTTATCTATGATGGTCAGTCGTCTAGTAAAAAAGATTTATAATTAGAGAACACCTGTTTTATCTATGGATTTAAAAGTTTACAATAGATGTTCCCATATAATTTTGAAATCTATACTAATATTATAAATGCGTAAGTGCAAGGGCGGATTTAAAGGGGGGGAGGGGGGGGGGGGGGGGGGAAACGTGCCCCCCTCCCCCCAGATGTTATTTTTGTGTACTGTGGAGATTCTATCACAGTCCATACTTAGAAGCAAAAACTGTCTTTATTAAACATTTAATTTTTTCTATTACCTTCCTATACATACTTGAATTTGTAGAAATAAACTTGAAGTATGATACTTCAAGTTTATTTCTAACAGTAATTGTTGATTTTTTGCCCATCTGCCCCTTGTGCCCGTCCCAGAAAAAAATCCTGGATCCGCCCTTGCGTAAGTGCGCGAGTTTATTTGTTATGCAATCACGCCTAAACCACTAAACCGATTTTAAAAATTCTTTCACCAATAGGAAGCTACATTATATGCGAGTAAAATAGGCTTAATATAATGGTAAGCTCTGGCGTTAAGAAATTATAAATATTAATGTATTATCCTGACAAAAGCGAGTTATTGCTTACGTCAGAAGGTTGTCGTGGAAACGATGTTAATATATTTGCGGGAAATTTTATTTCAGGTGTCGTAGTTAATATCTATCGAAGTATATAAATAAAAATGAATCGCCGAAATGTATGTCCTACGGTACGCGCATAACTTCCGAATGACTGCAATAAATTGGATAATTATTTTATTATGTGTTCGTTATTGTCAGGACAAGGTTTGTATAAAACTACTGGTGAGCTCTCGCATTATGAAATTTATATTAAAAAATTTTAATAGGTGGCATGCGAGCGGTTTGAAAACTGAATGTACCATGCATGGAATGTGGGAGGGGGGAGGGGAACCTGGGAGGGGGGAGGGGAACTCGGAAGGGGAGAGGGATGAATGAGAAAGGACACGCAGGGAGAAACAATTTATTTATTTAATGGCATAGCAATGCATGCCGGGTACCGGCTAGTAATTCTATAAAATAGAAAACCGCTAAACGGTCACATAGGACACCCGACTTGCCAATGTTTATTATGAATTATTTTTATATTCGGTTTGCGGAAACATTTAGTATTAAAAGCAACGATTTTGTGCCACAACTTTTTTTTTGAGAATTCAATGCACAAATTTTGTCATTTATCAAAATCCTACATATTTCACCTGCATTTTTTTTTACATTGGCTCCACACAGGTGGCCACACCAAGGAAAATAATTCCACTCAGGACGTATGACATCTTTGGGGATGCTGTGTGGAGGGTCTTTTGAGGGGAAGGAAAAAGGTATGAGGGGTGGGTTTGAAATCTGGTTTGTCCAGGAGTGACGGACGAATGAATCCATCCTTTCCACTGTGGTGCAAGGCAATGTTCTGAGACAGTCTTTCTGGAAAGGTCAAAAGATCTCCCTCACCCAGTCTCTCCCGATCCAGCCTGCCAGCCAGACATCTGCCGCCAAGATCCATAAACCCGGGCACCCTTGCTGAATCACCAAACGTAGCAAACCACTTGGGTTGACCTATGGCAGAGGTGTTGGTTATCCAAATAAATGGGCGGCGGTATACCGGCATACCCGCCCCCCAAATTATAACAAAACAGTGACAAAAGTACATAGGTGTAATGTCCTTCAATAACACTGGATTATAAATGATTACAAAGTAGATTCGTTCTTTGGTTTATTGTGAATTACAGTAGGGACAATTATATTGTTGGTAACGTCTGATCGCAGGAGCGTGGGTGGTTTGGTATATTTATGAGTACTACCTAGCGCCAGCAGCCAGCAGTTTATTAGGTACCCATAATCGGTATTAGTTCATTTATGCCATAATCCATAAATATACCAAACCACCCAGGGTTGCCAACTTAGGGGTTTTCCCCCTAAGATTTAGATTAAGATTCAGATTTAGGGGGAAAATTAGTGGGATGGGATTTTTTTAGGGGTTTAATATGTTCAGGGGTATTTTTGGGTTTTTTTTGGGATCAACTTAAGCTGATTTTTATTACGAAGTTTACAATGATTGTGACTCAGCTGGATGTAAACGTTTTGAAAACATCTCGAAATTTGGATTAGCGTTTGTCACGGTTCCAATTTCAAACGCAAGTGTCGAACGTGCATTCTCCATTTACAATATCGTTAAAAATAAGCTGCGGAATAGACTCTCCATTAAAATGCTTCAAAGCATGGTGATGGTTCGGTTCACATTGAATCGAAATGGTGGATCTTGCAGTACATTTAATCCATCTCCTGAAATGTTAAGCTTATTCAATGTTAACAAGTATGATTTTAAAAAATCTGATTCTTCTCAAGAAAATTATGCAATATTTGATGTATTAAATAATTTATAAATAAAGGTTATTAAAAAAACAACACAGCATATCATTTATTAATTATTATTAATTATTTAAAAAAAATATTTTTTTAGGGGTATTTTCAAGTAATTTGCCGGTTTCTAGGGGTTTTTGAGCTTAGTTTAGGGATAAATATTTTTGAGAGTTGGCAACTCTGAAACCACCCATCCTCCCATCCATAATCTCAATCTGTAAGAAATACAACAATATTGTTCTTTCAATATCTGTATAATTTTGTGTTATTTTGTTAATTTGTAGAATTGTTAATCTCAACACAGACTTGTCCTAGTAAGGTTACAAATTGTATTATAAACATTTTACTTGCAATGTAAAGAAACAATAGATAAATAATTTTTAAAAATAAAGGAAGGTAGATAGATATCTATATATCAACACAACAATAAAAACTTTAACATGGATATAATTGAATCACAGATAGTAAGTTCACGATTTATTACATTATCATTAAATATTTACCAAACAGCTCGCATCGTGATAACCTTTCTAATCATCATACAGAAGATGCTCTTTCCCTTATCAAAATAACTGTATTATTAAAATGTAAGAAAGATTTTCTCAATAGTTGTTAGTGAAGTCTTGAACCAACCACAATGGCAAAGGTATGAAGAAGTGCATGAATATTACTCATTTTATGTAACTAAAATAGTTATTACTATAATTTGTTGTGGGCCTGTTCCATTATAATTCTGAATGATTGTATAATGCAGATGTATTTAAATATTTTAATATATCATTCAGAAATTTAAAAAAAAATCCCTTTTCTCTCTTTCAAATGTATGTATATATATATATATAATCTTTTTGATTCCTCTCACCAAATGCATTAAGTATCATAATTTCATAAGAATTAGACCAGTGATGAGCAACCTCTTTACATATAGCTTTACATGGTTAACTTGGTAAGAGGTGATTTTTAATATTCTTTTGTAAATTTAAAAAGTTAATATACACAATAATAATATGTTACATATCATTCCTTCACCGTTTTAATTACCCAGTTAGTAGATAAATAATCTCGGGTCTAACTGGGGAGCTAGTCCATTTACTTATAACATAAATTTGTAAATAATAAACTACAAATAAAAAAAATATTTCAAAAATACTCAAAAAATATTACAAAATATTAGACAATAAGTGAGTGTTTCTTAACCCTATTGAAAGAATCGCCCCTTAACCACAGTAAAATTATCCAGCGCCCCCCTATAATCTATAATCATATTCTCCTCTTTGTAATTTATTCATATGTTTGATCGTTTTTAGTGTACCGATGTTCTTTAGTCGATTTTCTCTTATCGTACCAGTACCGTAAAACAAATAATCAGTTAAATATTTCAAAAGTAGGATCGACGTAAATAAGTTATCGAAATAAACAATGTGATTTCCTGGAGTGTCTACACTTTTCAGAAGATCCTTCACAATGTTGCATCCCATACCCAAATCATTAGTATTTGACGGCGCTTTGTTTTTTCCAGTATATATATCAAATTCATAAATATATCCATCTACAGGAGCCAATGTCGACAACTTATATCCAAATTTGATAGGCTTGCCATGAATATACATTTTACACAAATGCTTTCCTCTTGCAAGGCATTGATGACGAAGATGTTGATGGTTGGGGTTGGGATGGAGTTGTTGAAGGTTCACTCATCAGCCTCTTGGAGCGGATTTCCAAAGTTCCTGCCGTATCCCATATGGCTAAATGCACCGTCTTCATGTAAATCATTGTCATCAAAATTCTCTTCATCAGTAACTTCGGCGGCTTCAGGTGGTAAAACGACCACATCTGGAATATCTTCTTCACCGTCTTCATCGTTGACACATCCTATTCAGAAGAAAAAACACAATATTAACGATTGATGCCGGTAATTATGAATAAAATAATGCCAAGGTTTTTACCCCCGTATTTCACTGACGGTGCGTTAATGCACCACTTAAATAAACTATGTAAAATGCTTTTGAAATTTTAATTTTTTTAAAGTGTTCATATTATTAAATACGAGTTAATTCTGTATTAAAAAATGCTAGAAATTTTAGTCATATGTTAAATATAATAATTTTTTTAAAATCACTTACTTGAGTGTCGTATTTTGTCCGACTTTGGGGCGTCTACAATGCAACTGAAACAAATATATTTCTACCTGTTTAGTTCTACCGGTAAAGTCAAACCTTTTCTATAAGTATCTGAAAGAATAACGGGGAATCCTTATCGAGTTATCAAAATATGTCCAAGCAACCAAGATGGTGCGTTTTTGAACCGTCAGCGAAATATGGGTTTAAGGATACTGTGTGGAGGGTTTTAAGGAAAGGAAGGACAGGAAGAGTTCTGGGAAGGAAAAGGGTTTAAGGGGTTGGTAGGAATCTGGGGTTCAGTGTGTCCTGGTCATCCGCCTTCAAGACCTAGACAAACCTCACCCCATGAACCCGGGCACCCCTGCTAAATCACCAAACGTAGCGAACCACTTGGGGTGACCTATGGCAGAGGTGTTGGTTACCCAATAAAGGTTCCCAGGGCAGCGGTACCCATTCCCGCCTCCCAAATTGAGACAATAAAGACAACAATTATAAAAGTGTTCCTTTTTTATTAAGTATGGGATTGTCTAGATGTTGGCTTTAACAAAACTGTTTCTTAATTTATTGAAGTTGCTTCCGGCCTCTAAGGACTAAAATTGGTTTTCTATAATGACGTATTTTTAGTGCTGGCCGGGCAACTCAGAATGAAATCAACTCAGAACCTCCGTTGAAAAGTCATTAAAAGTGATGAAAAAAATTGGTTAAATAGGTTATGTTAGGTTAGGGTTCTGGGCTATTTTCATTTTTTTCATAGCTTTTAATGACTTTTCAGAGAGGTGTTGAGTCTTGATTCTGGGTTGGCATGGAAACATTTTTAGTAAGTACAAATTTTTAGCATACATAAATCCAAAGTCTAATAATCATGAATCTATTCCCCTTTCCTAGCAGGGTAGGGGCAACCCATTGCTTCGGAGGATCTTTTAAATTTTGATGATAACTATTATAAAAATTTTTATGCATAGAAAGCTGAAGGTCGTCTGTGGGGAGGGTGCTTCACCGGGGGCACGGCCCCATGCCTGGCTCTCCTCAACTCCTCCATAGAGGTGGACCGCAGACTCTATAAGGAGGACATCAGGGCTAGTCAGGTCTACGCAGAGGGGCTGCAGAAGGCGGGGGTTATCACCAAGGAGGACTGCAAGGCCATCGTGGAGGGATTGGCTAAGGTACATAAACATGTTTAATTTCAAGTGTGTATCTAAATTAAAATGACAAAAAATACATTATTACTCTTTATAAAACAGAAAGTCTTTTTGTATATCCCACTAAAAACTTCTTTTTTATTTTTGATTTTTTTATAAATATGTAGGTATATTGATTATCGTCTTGATCACTGATGCTAAATTATCGCTGTGCACCAACTGAATCTATTTTCGTGTTACTTTTTTTTTGCAAAACAATGTTTTCGTAAATTTTAGTCTTACCAAATGTGCTCATATACTTATGGAAATATTATATTATCTATACGTATATAAATACGTTTCCCAGAAAAGCTAATTATATTCTCAGAAACGATATTTAACACTTCTAATCACAGGAGACCCAAGTTGTCCCAAAACATCATATGCCGTTATAATAACAAGAGACCCAGATTGTCCCAGAGCGACCGTGCATTATTAAAAGTTATATATCTCTCTTCCTGTCATGCGAATATTTGTGATTTCTTTTATGTTAGAGAGCCAAAGAAATAATGCTTCTCATTGTATTAGGATTATATGAGCTATGTTGTTGAGATATTTTACAAACCCGATCATAAGTGACGGTTTTAATTCGATCCAATTTTTGACGTAACAAACATTTAATTTTAAAATAAAATTATATGAAAGTGATAAAAAGTGAGGTGACAGTTTTATTACAAATTTTGTTAAAAAAAGGAATCTGTATTTAAATTTTAAGTTTATTCTATTTCAAGTACTTTAATTCCAATATTCGCAGGTATGCATTTTTTAGCTAATTTACATTTCCAATATCAAAATTTTAATATTTAGAAAAAAAAAAGTTGATTTCTAATAAACACATCGGAAAGATTATTTAATCTAGATTTTAGAACAATTTTTGTTTTTGCAAAAGGGTTAAAAAATAACCCATAAATAGGAAAATTTAAGATGCATGGCAAGAACCAGGAATTTTGCGCGCGAACCTTGACAGGCAAAAGGTTACAGCTATTATTTTCTTATTATTCGAAGGGTTAAATAGTATCTATAAGGATACGCTGGCGAACAAGAGGTTTAACTAACAAAATGTAAGGCAAGTAGTCATATGGATTGTTCACAAACACAACTCCAAATTCACAAAGTGTATTGAGAGGTTGAATTTTTTTAATATCGAAAAAAGGCTTGAAAACGTTGAATTTTAAAACCTACATTCGTACCACGATATAGCGTACACCTGATAGCAGACCTGTGGTAGCATACGCCAAGGGGTACGCGTACCACAGGTCGGAAGCAGCTGCTCTACGCCTTGAGTGATGTCTGCCTAAATTTATGTAGGCGATTTTTTCGAATTTATTCAGAATTCCCGCAAACAGCTATAAAATCTACAATTACGAGATAAACAATGAAATATTGGTGGATTCGTTGGCTTTACAGTTAGTAAGTAGTTTAAGTGTTTCCATTCGGAGGTATGATTTTTTGCCGAATTCAAAACGAAATCATTTATTTTGAAAATACCCCATTTCTCGAGTGGCTAATGAAAAAAAAAATTTTTTTTGTGGACAGGTGCGGGAGGAATGGGACACAGGCACCTTTGTGTTGTCAGAGAACGATGAGGATGTGCACACGGCAGTGGAGCGGAGACTCGGGGAGCTAATCGGGGACCCGGCGCACCGTCTCCACACAGGGAGGAGCAGGAACGATCAGGTCGCCACCGACGTCAGACTCTGGCTCATCAATAACATTCCCTCCATACAGAATCTACTCCAGCAACTGCTTAAGGTAGGATATTTAGCACCCTTATTTCATGGTGCTTTCACACAAAGTATTGAATTCCATAAGTCTAAACTTAAACTTTAGGTCGCACAGTTTACACTCGCGCTGTGTAAGCGGGTTCCCCACAGAGCGTTGTACCATCCCTAAGGATGGTCTATGTCACCCCGCAATAG
This sequence comes from Limnephilus lunatus, assembly GCA_917563855.2. Taxonomy (NCBI): domain Eukaryota; kingdom Metazoa; phylum Arthropoda; class Insecta; order Trichoptera; family Limnephilidae; genus Limnephilus; species Limnephilus lunatus. The sequence goes on along the minus strand of OU830598.1, from coordinate 65,445,131 downwards.
GTTTTAGGCGCCGTGCAAGCGGGTTCCCCACAGAGCGTTGGACCATGCCTATGGATGGTCTATGTCAGCCCGCAGTAGGTTTTAGACGCCGTGCAAGCGGGTTCCCCACAGAGCGTTGGACCATCCCTAAGGATGATCTATGTCACCCCGCAGTAGGTTTTTGGGATAAGTTCTGAGGCTGAAGGTAGTGGAGAATGGAAGGAGATGGGAAGAGGTAGGTGGGGATGTACCTGGCCATTCAGATCTAGTCACCAAACACGACTAAAGCCATTTCAAGCAACAATTCAATTCTGAATGGTTGTCTTACCCCGGGGCAAAACTAAGAGTATCTTCCACTATGGAATGTGTCGCAAATATACTAATATGTTATTTAAAAAAAAACTGTGTTGTAAAAGCGGAGGAAGGCATTCAAAAGGTTAAATACTGGCTTGACTCAAACACACTAACTCTCAATGTACAGAAAACAAAATACTTACTGTTTAGTCTCACCAATATCACAAAACCAAACCTCCACCCCCAATTAAAAATACACGAATGTAAAAACTCATCTCCGAACCTGACTTGTAACTGCCCATGCCTTGAACAAGTAAACATTATAAAATATTTAGGAATAACCTTTGATACACACCTAAATTGGAAGCAACATATACTTAACACTACCAACAAAATCCGCAAATCCATATACTTTTTCAAACAAACACGTAATTTCCTCAACCTACACCTTTTAAAAACAGTGTATTACTCACTGTGCCAATCACACATCGAATACGGAATTTTAGCTTGGGGTAACACTTATTCTAGTGCCCTCGACCCCATCATTAAAGCACAAAAACTGATAATAAAAATAATCCTTAAACTTCCTCTTACTACCAGCACGGATACGATCTTCAACACCTTCAACGTTATGGACATTAAACAGCTCTACGCAAGATCCATCTTAGTTAATTTACATAAAAACAACATAACCCTATACAAAGCAACACAATCGATACACAATACCCGAGCCAAAAACAAAGAACTCCTCCAAACTCCCTTTTCTAAAACCACCTTTGGACAAAGACACTTTAAATACATAGCTTGCAAACTACGCAATACACTACCAGCTACGATTAGACAAACCGAATCAATGACCAAATTCAAACAAGTTGTAAAGAAATGGATTATAAGTACTGGTCATCACACTATTGCAAACATCTGTAAAATAAACTACAAATAGACAGAAATATCCATCTACATACGTCCTTACCCATATAAAACAAATTAAAATTATAAAATCCTAAATAATCTAAATCCATAAATAGATTTGACAGGATTTACTACTGTACTGTTTCTCTTCCCTCATTTATAAGAAAACTCTCTTTATGTGATTTACCCACACTTTCAATCATCTTTATGTTTAATTGTTAATTATATTACTCTTATATATGATATGTAATTATGTACCTCTACGCCTGTCTCAACACAGGTATACCCTAGCGAGACAGGCATCGAATAATATATTGTAAACATCACGTATATAGATCAATAAAAAAAAAAAAAAAAAAATTAACATAAATTAATCAAAATAAAATTTTATTATTTGAAAGGGGCTATAACTTTGTGGTTATAAATAAATGAAACAATATTTCTTTGTTAGAATCACTACATGTATTTTATTTACGCCGACCGGTTTCAGAACGACCGTTCCTTCCTCAGGGCAAATATATACCTAATAACTTTACATTACAAAACATTGGTTGAGAACAATGTACTACTAAATGTTGTGGTGGGGTTGGAGGCATGACTAGGGATTGGTAAAGAGTGAGGGGAGGAGATAGATCTGACAGTGAAAGGCACAACATTTAGTAATGCATTGTGCTCACCCACTCTTTTGTAATGTCAAGTTATTTTAAGTTTGCCCTGACGGTTGTCCTAAAACCGGTCAGCGTAAATAAAATATGTAGTATTTTTAACAAAGAAATATTGTTTCATTTATTAAAATAAAATTTCTTGCCACGCCGGGAATTGAAACCGCGAACTCCAGTTTGCTAGTCGAGAGACAAATATCCTTGGAAAGTGGGCGGTGAGCCAGATAAGGTTAAGGTTAATTATTAATATCAAGGTTGAGAAGCCCCAGAGGTTTAAAACAAAATCTATTTTCTCGAACGGGACTTTTGTGTTCACCATGTGAAGTGTGTTAATGAGGACTTTTTTTGTAGACAATAGTGACGAGAGCAAAGAGAGAGATCAATATCCTGATGCCCGGATACACCCACCTACAGAGAGCACAGCCAGTCAGGTGGAGCCACTTCATTCTTAGGTACCTACCATTATCTTTACAAGATACTTAGATATGTTATATCATCCTTCCTTCTTCGTGAAAAGGTAAAAAAAGGTAATGGTGTTATTTACATATATGAGTATTGTTAAAAAAAACCTCTATTCCCTATATCCTTCGACCACCCCCCCCCCCCCCCCACCATTCCCCGTAAACTGTCCTATCGATTTTCATGTCCTATAGAATGTATCATCTCATCTCATGTTCCCCATGTTCTATTTGATTCGGGGACCCATCGTTTTGATGCAGCACCCCCAAGGCTTCCCTATCCTGTTATTTTAGCGGCCTCCATCCATTGCAGGACCGGTGCTCCTCGTACAGCCTCTGAAGTTGCTTTTGGAGACTTTAGAATGTATTTTTATTTATTAAAAATGTATCCGATTTATTAAATTTCTTTTAGCCACGCGTGGAGCCTCCAGTCAGATGCAGAGCTACTGGCCGTCACAGACCGCAGGACAGGTACTCTCCCTCTGGGCAGTGGAGCCTTGGCAGGAAATCCTTTCGCCATTGATCGAAAAGAGATGGCTAAGAAACTTGGCTTCTCCGAAATCACCATGAACAGTATGAACGCAGTCGGCAACAGGGATTTCATAGGTAAACTAAAAACCATTATTATTATAAATATAAAGAATTTATATTTCGGATTAGAGAGGACACACCCTATTTTTAAATAAGTAGCAATAATAATAAAAATAAATATTAACAATTAAGTCAAATTAATTATAAAAATAAAGACTCTATTACGAAGACAAGTGGTAAACCCAGATATGGGTCTTCCATAGAAGCATTGCGCTACCCAAAGATATTCAAATACAAAAGAGATATGCTATGATGTCCGCGCAACTGTCGGCGGACTACTACCTAATCGGAGTAGTTTGCGTACGAAAAGAATTTGTTCATTTCGTTGATTTTTTTTAAGGTGTGCATTAGTATTGGTTAACAATTTAGTTTGAATATGGAAAGAATTTGTTCATTTGTTTAATGTTCGTTTAGTTTATTCGTTCATTTAGTTTATTCGTTCATTTAGTTTATTCGTTCATTTAGTTTATTCGTTCATTTAGTTTATTCGTTCATTTAGTTTATTCGTTAATTGGTAAACAATATCGGTGACATCCGGAAGCGCAGTCCCACCTAGTAAAAACTGCGGACAGCACATCTCTTATATTTCAATATCTTTGGCGCCATCACTTAAATATAGGACATTATGCATAGGCACTGTTTGTTTTAGAAATGATAATATGCACAATACCTACCGGAATATCATTTATCCATCCTACCTTCCCTAACCATGTCACCTTGCTGAAGAAAGCAGGGAACAATAACAACCAACATTGTGCACTACAAGATGACTTGTGACATTGGAAGGAACTATTTTTCGTTATTTTATGTGTTCGCCTTCTAATTTGTTAAGTGCCTTGGTTTTCCTTACTTCCTTGTAGTCCATAATTTTACCAGACACATATAATCATTCAACTTCAAACAAAAGTCTTCTTCGTTTTCGTATTTACAGTCCATTTCGCCAATTGCATTTGAGGCTGTCATTTTCGAAGACAGTTTCGGGTGCAACAGGCACATACATAGGCACTACAAATATGGAATTATACAGTTTGTCCAAAGAAACGTCTATCATTGTCATTGAGGTAGACGTTTCTTTGGACAAACTGTATACATAATTCCATATTTGTAGAAGTCTTATAATTTCAGTGAAAATTTTGATTTTGATTTATTAAAAGTGAAAATTAGAAACATTATTTTTGGAAGTCAGGTCTTCTGTTCACAGAACAACTATGTAGTTACGTCGCAATTTAATAAGCACAATGATAATAGTGTTATATTTCCTAACCAGTTGAGTTCCTGTTCTGGTGTTCCCTGTGCGGCTCCCACCTGAGCCGCCTGGCGCAGGATCTGATCCTCTTCAGCACCTCAGAGTTTGGCTTTGTACGAGTGAGCGATGCCTACTCCACAGGAAGCAGCCTGCTGCCGCAGAAGAGGAACGCTGACGGGCTGGAGCTGGCTCGGGCAGCGGCAGCCACTCTGCTCGGCAATAGCACCGCCATGATGGCCACCCTTCACGCCCTGCCCTCCACCTACAACAAGGACTTGCAGGGCGATAAGAAGACCATGTTTGACTCTTTTGATACGATATGCCAAGTCTTGGAGGTTGTCAATGGGACCATACAGACTTTGACCGTAGGTATTAGGGAAGCCATCTCAATGAAGCTTTTAAAAACACTTTTCTTTATAAAATATGCATAGATTTCAAAGGCATAATAAAATGTTATATTTAAAAACACTATTGCAGCTAATAACGGCTAATACGGTTGAGTACCGCAATAATGATTCATAGTCCATATAAATACATATTTAAATTAAAACACTTTTCCACGTAGATTATTTATTTTAATTAGGAACTGCAGTTTAAATTTTTTAGGATTTTTGATTGCTGGAGGTCTAACATCAACGCCTTAAAAATATCAATATTGACATGGTAAATTTTTTTATGAACAATATCGGCACGGGAGCTTCATCGAAGTCGAAGTTAAGTTAGCCTCTCAGAAGCTTGGTGTAATGTACAGGGCCCCAGGGCTGGCCTTAAACCAAACGGCGCCTGGATTTAATTAAATATTGAGGGCACTGTATTAGGTGTTAGGTATTTTCAGCATCTTGACTCCTTAACGCCTTGGCAAGTCGGCGCCCGAAGCGGACTGCTCCACCTTCGCCTACATAGGGCCAGCCGCAAATACTGTTGATAGTGCTCAACTGCTGACCACAATTGCTCCCCGCTGTTGAAATAGGTAACCGCCTCTGGCCTGGAGCCCCAAAATACTTTTTTTTTTAAAACCTTTGACTGTTGCAGAAATGTGCGATCCATTTGATAGACTCCTCTATCTTAGCAGAGGATAGCAATCTTTAGAGTACAGGTTTCAGGTGGAAATGCTGTTCTTGTTCTATCAATATTTCAATGGAAGATGCTCCGATGAACTAGCGTCATTTGTTCCTTTGGCACAGGTGCATAGATGCAAAAAACGCCAAATGGACGCACAATATTTATACACGGTTGAAGTTTGCCACTTGAGAGTTGACATTGACTAAAATATTGTTATTTTATCAAGCCTGTTCGCTCTGATAAGCTGGTCTGGTTTTTTTAACCTCATGTAGACTGTCAAATCTAAATAAAACTGATTAATTAAATATTAACATCCATAACATTTTGTGATTTGAGGTGAACGAGGCTAGATGCTTGGAGGCCCTGGAGCCCTCCCAGCTGGCCACACGTCTGGCGCACTGGTTGGTGGGGCGCGGGCTTCCTTTCCGCAAGGCTCACCACGCTGCAGGGGCCGCCGTGGGGCGCTCCATCGCCCTGGGACTGCCGCTCAACATGCTGCCAGAGAAGGAGCGCTCTAATATTAGGTGGGCAAATTCTACTTATAATCACCCTTAAATAAGAACACATCAAGGTTATGTTGTTTGATTTTTAGTGGCGCTAGAAATAATTAATGTTGTAGCAGAATTTGTTATAAAATTATCAGTGAAGAAACCTATACCTATCACCCAAGCGACGCCACGGTGGATAATTTATTTTTTGTGGCATTCAGTAAAATCAAATTTAAGGCATGTGTATTGTGTTTATTTTGTTTTACTTGATGGAGCTACAAACGAGCATCAGATCAGCAATATTTATAAAATATATGAATTATTTATTACATTCTTCCCTCCCCCATTATTTGTTAGTTTTTAACCTTTCTCACCTTGCGATTAGATACTTAACTTTTTTATTTAAATTAAATATTATCTGATAATACTCGAGTATATTAGATTGTTGATGTAAACCAAAACAAACAATTAATGGGTGTTTTTATAATTCCTTTGGCAACGACACAAAAAAGCATCAAATGTATGCTCTTTATCACAATAGTGCTGCAGCTCTTTCTAATACACCAAATAATTTTCCAAAAAATTATGTATGTTAGTCTACTTCCCCCAAAGGAAAAGTGCAATCATTATCATACATCTCCCTCACCTCACATGTATTAAAGAAATGAAACATCATAATTTTCACATTCTGCGTAAGTTCTATTCAAGTTCTTTTATTATATCATTATAGGTCAGTTGCTTCATACAACTGAAATAATCACAAAACCTGGACAAAACTTTCACAGAGCGTAAAAATTAACTTAAAATATTTGATGAATTGTTTAAATTTTTTTAAACAACCCATTTTAAGTGATTTGTTTAGTAACGTTTGAATGCCCTGTTGGTCGGAGAGTAAACGTATTTGTGCATTTGAGGAGTGTTGAGCCGAAATTTCGGGTCAGCAGATGATCAGTATAATTGGGAACAATGGCCGTAATTGTGCAAAATGTGTTCCCGAATGCTTTATGTAAACTTTTTAAGGTTTTCCCTTGGTTTTTTATTGACTTGAAGACTGGTTGCGTAGCCCCCTCAAGCATTCAGGTCATAGACCTGCTGTACTATCTCCCATATCTCCCCTTTAATAAAATCCAGTAGGGTTGTCATTTGTATTTTGGCTCACAAATTAATGTTATTGTTTTTTAGTGAATTATTGAGCGGAGACCTGGCGGAGGTGTGGGACTACGAGGCGGCTGTAGAGGAGTTGGGGGCACCGGGGAGCACCTCTCGGGGATCTGTCTTGGAACAAATCCAGACCATGGAGTCGTGGCTCCACAACCAGTGACAAAACACCAAACGTTCAAACGCCCACTGACCAACGGCTTACCACACTACTTACGATAATGATTTAAAATAACTTAGCTGGATAAAATAAAGAAGGACACGAGAAATGCGATATGGGCGTGTTTTGTGATCCAAAACTCTGGCAAATCGGGTCATAAATATGCAATGCAAAACTGTGTTTCATCATTATTATGAAATTCAAATGGGATGTTGATATATAATGTCGAGCAAACGTAAAGGCTGGTCTCCTGTGCACAAAATGTATTTAAAACATTGAATCATTGAGGTGTGGCATTACAAATTTATGCATGCTTATACACAGTGGCGGTTCTCCCCTTAGGACAATGGGTGTTTGACCCCCCAAAATTATAAGATATAATAATACATTTTTACGGATAAAACTGCTCAAAGCATCGAATTGTTTATTTGAAATGAATCGCGAAATAACGGCAGGCTAGCGGCGACATAGACGAGCAGTGACATCTATTGCAAAAAATGGAAGCTCCCATTCACACAGTATTCCCTGGGTCAATTTTGCCAATGCCCGATCTTCTCTCTCTATGCGCGCCATACAACAAATGAGATGGCACTATGTTCTTCGCCTGGAGTTGATATTCTCCCGCATAGGTAGTAAAGAAATCCTAACTACGCTTGGGTTATGTCCATGAGGGAGACAGCATTATGAATCTTGTGTGTTGTTGAAAGAGATGGTGATATAAACATAGGTCGGTTTTGCTTTTTGCACGTATGTCTCGCATGAAACAATGGTTGTTTTTGTATTGAACAGTTCGGGAGAGATTTGAAATAATTATTCGCATTGTTATTGATGTAATTTGCGACATTTCAATTTTAATTTGGTAGTACATTGGGAAGTAGATCTTTTCAAAGATTATTTATTATATTATTATGATCAATTTTCAACAGACATGGAAAACAGCTTGATTTAAAACAATTTTTGTTTTATTTTTTTTATATAGGTATTAGGTACCGGTGCCTATTATTTCTATTAGCATAAGTTAACAATAATAATCTAAACGAAAATATGAAAGAGAACAAAACACATAAAAACAAAAACATTATAAAATAATAAATTATAAAAAGAAAGTTTTTCTTATAAACATTGAATATTATTTCTAATCTAATTTTGTTTTTAAATTTTGGATACTTAGGTACTATTGGTGTGCACAACTATATGGAAAAGTGCCCTCTTTAAAATGATGTGCCTTCAAGTACCTACATGTATTATGTAGCGACTTTGCAATTTACAAATAATACCTATGTAATTTGAGTTGCGGATTCATGACCCTACCTCTCTTTAAATTGATTGATAATAATGTATCGGCATTTTTCTCAATATCAAATAAAGATTAATCACTTTTTTTTTCAAATGACCTCCCACAGCTGGAGCCCTAGAGCCGCCTCTGCTTATACACTGTTTTTGCCTTCCATGGCTGATGGAAAACACAGAAATGTTTAAAAAAAATTGTGTGCAGGAGACGCTTCTTTAGAAAGAGACATGCTAAATGGACTAGAACCAAAAGGTATTAAGTCAGTGGTTACATTGATTTCCATTCAAATCTATACGGAAGGCATTTGTAGTGTGTAATCTATTGCTTTGGTTTTCCTGTCAATAAATAAATATATTGTATTTTGAAATAAATTTTAAATATCTTTTTTGTATCATTTTTGAAAAAAAAAGCAAATATTTAGTATACCTACCTAAACGTCTATAAAAAAAGTATTGGAGATAAATGTAAGTACATCTACTATCTACAGTATCAAATATGATTATCTGATTTCTTGAATGATGGTTTAGTCACGAATGAATCAATAAAATCGATAATCCACTGATAGCCACTGAACAAATACTTCTTAAGTGTGATCTTTTTCGATTTAAGAGAAAACTGATGACGCATAAGCAATCTGAAGACCTTTCAACTCTTAAGCCACAGACAAGAAAATTTATTTTTACATCTGCTCAAGTAAGATTATCGATATCAAATTTGATAAATTTCAGCAGAAGGAAGGAAAAATTGAGCTTACAAGGCAGACAGACACGCCCACAACACACTTCTATTGGTTATTAGATAGCTTGAATAAATAATAATCTCTGAGTGTAAACATATTTTTTAATGTTAGTATGTATCAGCATGTTTTTTTAATTGTTGGTTCGGAATTGAATTATTTTTAGTGTGTAAAAAAACAATGCCGTTTCTGCAAATATTTTATCCAAAAACTAACTAACCTAATCATCACGCTGATTCCCGGGAGGGGTAGACAATTAGAATAGATCACCATACATCTCTGTCTTGACACACACTCCTTGCTTCATTCTCATCCATGCATTGTCTCATACATAATCAAATTAATGGTGACACATTCTAAAAAAAATTAGTTGAAGTCGTGTTGGAAAGGGTACATAATGTTATGCGAAGTTTAGTAAGAACATGTCTTGGAGAAAATAAAAAAAATATATCGGTCAGTGGTTGAGTGGACATCGCGTTTGGGTTCCACTCAGGCGTTCCGTCTTCGATTCCTCGGCTGGCTAAGTCCTCCATCACAACTCGAGCAACATTTTCGGCTTACTGTAGTGGTAGTAAGAGATTTTCAAATATTGTCAGGTTATTCGTAACACGGGAATCTTGGTCTTTCTTTTAAAAAAAAAATAAAAATTTTGTTTCGTACTTGATGCATAACCATAACCAATTTATTAAATAGCTCATAATATCTCATTTTTATTGTTATAGGACTACAATAGATATTCCCGTGATAACTCAGCGGACAGACATAAATAAATAAAAGGTTCTGTTGAAGGTGTGTATTTAATCAAGGAAGTGCAAAAGATAACAACGACCATTCCAGGAAAATATTGACTGACTGCTAGAAATTCTTATCTGGAATTATAAAACTTAAATATTACTCATAATATTTCTGAGATTGCTGAAAGGCTTGTCGGGTTAGGCTCACTTTGTTTTTGACTTTGAAAGACATAGCACTTGGTGAACTGTCGGTTGTTAGCTCAGGGTGAAAATGTATTCATCCCTTGTGCTGTTTTGGTGCGTGTTCAGTGTATGGGTGAGCTGCATATTGGCGCTGCAGGTGGTCTGTGGTACCAAGAGCTCCTGCCGCGAGTGTATTCAGACCGCCTCGTGCGCCTGGTGTTTGCAGCCTGACTTCAAGCAAGCACGCTGTTTCCCGTCTAGCAAGGGCTTCTCCTGCCCCAAGGAGTATACATATAACCCAGTAAACACCGCTTCTGTCATAAAGGCGTCTTCAAAAGGTATCTAGCAAGATAAAATTATTCATACATATTATGCTCATCCCAAAAGTTAACAGGAAAAAATAATTAAGTATTACAGGACAATTTTTCTATCATGGCACTAATTAAAATTATTCATTTTTAAATCACTTGGAAAGTAGTTGTTTTCTGTCATGAGAGCAGTTGTTTTCTGTCACCGAGAGCAGTTGTTTTCTGTCATGCTTTAGATTTTTATTAAAGAAACCACTTATAAGCACCTACGAATACACAATGGGAAAACTCATCTTATAGATATTATAAAGGCGAAAGTTTGTATGGATGGGTGTTATTCTTTCACGCAATAAACACCGAATAGAATTTAAAAATTCTTTCACTAATCGAAAGTTACATTATTTGCGAGTAACATAGGCTTTATATATTGGTAAGCTCTGGCGTTATGAATAAGCTGTAGCGTTATGCAATTATTTTTCATACGTTTTCTGTCCCTAACAAAATCGAGTTATTGCAAACGTCAAACAAATTGTTACCTTGGAAACAATGTTTTTTTTTTAAATTAGGCAATTCACCCTAAAAATAGTGCCTTGTTGGCGTCATAGTTAATATCTACCTATCTCTAAAAATGTTTATTGTCCGGACGAAAAGCATAGCGTTGCTATGTAATTATTTGACGTGGGCTGTCATTTTGTTATTTCTTTAGGTTACTCTGGATTCAAATATGAATAAAATACTAATTCCTGCTTGAGGCGAAATCATCAGAATAAATTAGGGGAGTAGGTACTTAAAATAAATGTCTATAATTTAAATATTTTCTAAAATAGAATTTTTATTTGCGAAATGTCATTCTCAAATTTTGAAATTTTCTATTAAACAATAATTATTTTTTATTACACAAAAACGTAAGAATAATAACAACTATGCCAATAATTATGCCAGTAATTTCCCACTAATACCATGCGAGCGAAGCCGTGGGTAAAGCTAGTAGTACATATGGGAAACTGGTGAATCTACATCAAAAAGTGAACCTTAAAACAGCAACTAAAGGGTGAAAAAAACCTTTTGGAAAATTTAAAATACATTGCGATATTAAACCCTGGCTGATATTAAACCCTTATTCACTAATTTTTTACAAATTTATCCCAAAAAATTCCAATTTTTATATAAAGTTAAAACGGAAGCTCAAATAATAATAATAATGATTAAAATAATAATAACATCTAATAACATCTAGATTCCTGGTCAAATAAAATTCTTCACGCAAAACACTTCAATTATCTCAACCAAACATATGTTGACAAATTTTCGTCAAACAAATGGTTGAGTATTGGAGAGTTGAGCGCAGAAATAGAAGGCTTTATGCTTGCCATACAAGATAGAGTCATTAATACTAAAAATTATAGGAAGCATATCATCAAAGATGCAAATCAAATTGATGATTTATGTAGAAAATGTTTGGCTTTTCCGGAAACTATAGAACATATTATATCGGGATGTTCTGTATTAGCGCCGTCCGAGTATACATTTAGGCACAATCAAGTTTTAAAAATAATTCACCAAAGTTTGGTAATTAAACATAACTTGATTGACTGCCGTAATGTACCATATTATGAATATGAACCAAATTCATTTTTAGAAAATGAATTTTATAAAATTTATTATGATAAAACTATTCTGACAGACAGAACAATTAGTCATAATAGACCCGATATAGTTTTACATGACAAAATTAAGAAAATAACTTATATCATTGATGTCGCTATTCCAAATTCTTGTAATATTCAGAAAACTGTTTCTGAAAAAATAAGAAAATATACAGATTTAGGAAATGAAATTAAAAGAATTTGGCATTCTCAGACTATAAAAATATTACCATTTGTTATTTCGGCTACTGGCATTATACCTAGCTCTCTCATTCAAAATTTAGGCGTATTAGATTTGTCAAAAAATTTGTACATAAAAATGCAAAAGTCGGTCATTTTAAATACATGTAGGATTACGAAAGATTTTTTAAATATTTATATTGAGGGATCAGTAGGATTTATCGGATCAGTTAGGATTTCATCAGAGCCGAACCCTCTGATATGAAAATATCTGGAGTCGGTGAAATATTTTCCAATTATGTTTCTGGTGGATTGACGTATTGTTTTATTCTTATATAGTGCACTTACATTGCGTTAATTTACTAGATATTCATTTGTGGAAAAGTGTGTGGAAGGGTTTAGTCTTTCATTTGGGAAAGATTCAACCCGGACATGAAATCTGGAGCACCGTAAAAAAAAACATCTAATAACATCTTTAAAACATAATCAGGTAGAAATGCTAAGAAATTTTTTTCCATAGGAAAGCTGATACATAGTTCAGAAATGCACAAAATAATTTGCAAGGCAGATAGAAATATTTCGCCATTAAATTTATACCATGAGAATGCCAGCATTCTTATATGTAAATACCAACCAGGAATTATTAGATTCCTGGTCAAATAAAATTCTTCACGCAAAACACTTTAATTATCTCAACCAAACATATGTTGACAAATTTTCGTCAAACAAATGGTTGAGTATTGGAGAGTTGAGCTCAGAAATAGAAGGCTTTATGCTTGCCATTCAAGATAGAGTCATTAATACTAAAAATTATAGGAAGCATATCATCAAAGATGCAAATCAAATTGATGATTTATGTAGAAAATGTTTGGCTTTTCCGGAAACTATAGAACATATTATATCGGGATGTTCTGTATTAGCGCCGTCCGAGTATACATTTAGGCACAATCAAAAATAATTCACCAAAGTTTGGTAATTAAACATAACTTGATTGACTGTACCATATTATGAATATGAACCAAATTCATTTTTAGAAAATGAATTTTATAAAATTTATTATGATAAAACTATTCTAACAGACAGAACAATTAGTCATAATAGACCTGATATAGTTTTACATGACAAAATTAAAAAAATAACTTATATCATTGATGTCGCTATTCCAAATTCTTGTAATATTCAGAAAACTGTTTCTGAAAAAATAAGAAAATATACAGATTTAGGAAATGAGATTAAAAGAATTTGGCATTCTCAGACTATAAAAATATTACCATTTGTTATTTCGGCTACTGGCATTATACCTAGCTCTCTCATTCAAAACTTAGGCGTATTAGATTTGTCAAAAAATTTGTACATACAAATGCAAAAGTCGGTCATTTTAAATACATGTAGGATTACGAAAGATTTTTTAAATATTTATATTGAGGGATCAGTAGGATTTATCGGACCAGTTAGGATTTCATCAGAGCTGAACCCTCTGATATGAAAATATCTGGAGTCGGTGAAATATTTTCCCATTATGTTTCTGGTGGATTGGCGTATTGTTCTTGTATTGTTTTGTATTTATTATACTTATATAGTGCACTTTCATTACCTTAGCATGGAAAATTGGGAATCTGTTCTATCCTCTAATAACACCAATTTATGTTCCCTGAATTTTGAATCAATTTTAAATAAGCATATCAAAGCTTCTTCTACCATAATAAAATACTCTACAAAAACTAAATTCAAAAAATTAAAACCGTGGATAACTCAAGGAATCATAATTTCAATTAGACATAAAGAAAAAAATTATAAAGAACACAAAAAGTTTCCAGAAAATTATAAACTATATGAATATTTCAAAAAATTTAGAAATAAACTATGTTACATTATCCGGAAAACCAAAGAAGATTTCTATAAAGAAAAAATCAATATTGCTGGCAACAATAACAAAAAGGTGTGGTTAACTATCAATGAAATTATCAATAAAAAACCAAAAAAATCAAACATAAACAAAATCACAGATATTGATAACAAAATTTACGATGTAAACTCGGATCCAATGAAATGTGCAAATATTTTTAACAATTATTTTGGATCAGTTGGTGAAAACTTAGCACTTAAAATTAAAAACAACGGTAACAATGAACTATATACATCGCCTTCAAATCCTTGTAAAACCTTAAAACAATTCCAAAAAACTAACTTTGATGAAATTAAACATACTATTAATCAATTAAAAGGTAATTCTTCCCCCGGTTATAACAATATCTCAGTAGAAATGCTTAAAAAAATTCTGATTCACTTTGCAAACCATTGGCACATATCATAAATACAAGTTTCGAAAATGGCAACTTTCCACTAAATTACAAAAAAACTATTATTACTCCTATTTTTAAATCTGTTGACCCTATTCTTAGACCAATTTCTCTAACCTCAAACATTGCAAAAATATTTGAAAAAATTGTAAAAAAGCAGATGTTTAAATTTATAAAAGAAAATAATACATTGAATGCACATCAATATGGTTTTAGAGAAAATTTAAGCACTCAAGATGCCATTGTAGACTTAACATCTGAAATATATATATACATCAGTATTGTCGCATGTCTCGCGACGAACGGTCGTTTAACGTGACTGACACTGCAAAAATAAACTGCTTACAATCATAAATTTAACACCTTCGGGACCATGTTCCAAAATGGAACTCAAAATAAATATTGAAAAAATACTTACGGAACTTAATAAAATTGGCAGCACAAAAGCTGCCAAAGAAGCTAAAACCGAAATTGAATCAATATTAATCAATATCGAAGACTCATGGAAGCTTGAAATAACATCACTACAAAACACAATAATAAGTCTACAAAATAAAGTAATTCTAAATCAAGAGGATTACATAGACAAATTGGAAACATTGATAAAAAAAGCTTCAAGTGAAGAAAAAAAATATGAAGAAAAAAGTTACGCAATGGTGGTAAGGGAGAAATCGCACCCAATACCCAAAGCAAATTTTGCGCTACTAATCTCCTCAAAAAAAGACAAGCCTGCAGATGAAATCGAAAAAATATTAAAAGACAAAATAAAAGTATCCAAATTAGGAATAGGAATTTCTGGACTAAAAAAAACTTATCAAAACAAAATAATACTAACATGTGAGAAACAAACTGATACCGAAAAAATAATAAATGAAATCAACAAAAACCCAGATATTGAAATACACGCTAATGAAATAAAGAAAAAAAAACCTTGCATTATCATTAAGGGAGTTGATGCTTGCTACAAGGAAGAAGAACTACTTATAGATTTGATAAATCAAAATGAAGATATAAAAAACGCCATGACCTCAGAAACTGAAAACGAACCCATTATTGTCAAGAAAAAACTCAAGAACAAAAAATCGGAAAAATTATCAAATTTCATTTTCGAAACTACAGCAAAACTAAGAAAAATAATAATATCGAAAGAAAGGATCAACATTGGATACTCAAAAGCACACGTAGAAGACTGCTTTCCACTCATGCAATGTTATCATTGTCTTGGATATGGACATACATCACTAAGATGCCTTGAAAACATGAAGAGTCCCAGATGCCTCCACTGTGCAGGAGAGCACAAAATTCAAGACTGCCCCAAAAAACAAGAGCCTGCCAAATGCCACAACTGCACTAACAGAAAGGGTTACCAAAATGAACATCCAGGTAACAGTTACCTATGTGAATTCCGCAAGAAAATGTTAAAAAATGCACAAATGCGAATCGAATACGAGTAAGTTTGCATTTTGCATACTTATTTTTTTATCCCCTTAAATATGAATAATTTTTACACTAAACAATTAGATGATTCTCTTAATATTGCGGAACATATTTGTGACACTTTAAATGATTGTAATAACATTGTAGATAAAATACCGAATTCATTCTCAATATTACATTTAAATATTAGATCAATGAAACGAAATTTTAATGAATTCTTACTTTCAATTAATTTACTAAATCATAAACCGGACGTATTTGTGTTAACTGAAGCATTCACCAGCGATTACAATAAATTTTGTATACCTAGTTATAGTTACTTTATGACACAGCTTGCTATTAACCGAAATAGTGGTATTGTTGTATTTGTTAAATCCTGTTATTCAAACATCACAGTGAAAGAAGTACCTATGCAGCGAGTTAATTGCTTAGATATTAATGTAACTGTAAATAAAGTATGTTTTAATATTATCGCAATTTACCGAACGCACGGATCTAATGAGTATATATTCATGGATGAATTAAGAAGCATTATTTTATCAAAAAAAAATAATCAGAACATAACAATAATTGGTGATTTTAATTTAGATGTTTCTAACGAAAATAATAACAAAATAAAAACTGAATTTATCAATCTTATGTCAGAAATGAATTTTAAATTATGTATAAAAAATTATACTAGAGAAATTACGGGTCAACGTCCTTCATGTATTGATCATATATGGTGCAACACTAAACATACCGACAAATTACTTACGATAATATTAAAAAATAATATTACTGATCATCACACTTGTATCTCTATACAACAACTTAATAATAAACACAAAATTTCAGAAAGTAATGTTTTTACAAAAAAGTCATTAAACCTTAATAAATTAAGTATAAAAATAAGTACGGAAACGTGGCGACCCGTATTAGAATCTACATGTTCTGAAACAAGCGCAAATATTTTTGATAATATTCTCTGCAATTATATTACTGCATCGACTGATATTAAAACTATCCATATAAAAGCAAAATTCAAAAAAATTAAACCATGGATTTCACATGGCTTAGTCGTATCTATTAGAAAAAAAGAAGAGTTATATCACCTGACAAAGAAATTTCCTTTAGATAAAAAAATATTTACATATTACAAAAAATACAGGAACAAATTAACCTCTTTAATAAAAACAACTAAAGAAAACTATTACAAAAATGAAATTGACCTGGCTAAACAAAATGTAAAACACATTTGGAAAACGATAAATGAAATAAATAGTCGAAAAAATAAAAAAAATCTAATTAAAAAAATTTATATCGGAAAAAACTCTGTTGATGCCATAAGGGAACCGACAAAATGTGCTAATACCTTCAACAAATATTTCGCTAACGTTGGTCAAAATTTAGCTAAACGGATCGATGAAAATTATAAAATAGATGATATCGAGAAGGATTGCCTTAAACAAAATAATCTGTCAGTTTTCCAACCAGTAACAACAAATGACATAAAAAATATAATAAATGAATTAAAAGGTGGATCTGCACCAGGATTTGATGGAGTCACAGTAGAAATATTGAAAAAATACAACAATTTTTTAAGCATTCCAATTACACACATTATAAATATTAGTTTGAATAGTGGAATATTCCCTTCCATTTATAAAAAAAACAATCGTAACACCCATTTTTACCTAGCCAATTTGGATTTAGAGAGAAACTAGGCACTCATGATGCCATTGCTGAACTAACCTCAACTATATATAATGCATTAGATAAAAAAAACAAATGCCTTGGCATTTTTATTGATTTACGCAAGGCTTTTGATAGTATCTCCCATAAAAAACTAATTAATAAATTAAACGATATCGGTATTATTGGTAAGGTTAGGTATTGGCTACAAAGCTATCTAACTCAAAGAAGTCAAAAAGTAAAATTAAATAACTCACTAAGTATAGATGAAACATTAGAATTTGGGATTCCCCAAGGTACTGTTATTGGACCAATTTTATTTATAATATACATAAACCAAATGTTTAAACTATCACTAAATGGAAAACTTATATCTTTTGCTGACGACACTGTAATAATTATCGAAAAAAAGACGTGGAATGATATTACCAATGCAGCCAATCAAGACATGAAGGTTATAAAAAAATGGTTCGATAATAATCTATTATCACTCAACACAGAAAAAACATATTATATTCCGTTCTCTCTACAAGAAGATGTGCCAAAAAATTTAATTAACATAACAATTCATTCTAAAAATTGTGCAAATGACGGTACATGTAATACGGACTGCGCTAAGCTAAATCATAAATCTAGTATAAAATATCTTGGCATCTTAATAGATAAAAATGTTAAATGGAAAGATCATATCAATCTCACTGTGGAAAGAATAAGAAAACTTATCTATGTATTCTATAACATACGAAATATTTTAAACAAGAAAACCATAAAAATTGTATATTTTGCATTAATTCAGTCCTTATTACAGTACGGCATTATTGGGTGGGGAGGGGCCTTTAAAGCTTCCTTACAACCTATAATCATAATTCAAAGAATAATTATTAAAATCATCCTTAGGAAACCATACGACTTCCCTACTCTAGAGATATTTCGAGAATTTAATGTACCATCCATCACAGAATTGTATAAGAGAAACGCCTTATATCAAATTTATAAAGAGTATTTTATTAAAAAAATTCACCCCTCTGATAGCATAAGCAATAGATTTAAAACGAATGGCTTAATAGCCATCCCTATGCTTAGAACTACCACGGCTCAGCACCACTATCTGTATCTGGGTGTAAGATGGTACAATATATTATTATCTAAAAACAAAATTAGTGTAACTGAAACATTGAAATATGAACAATTCAAAAAACAAATAAAGTCACTGAAATTGGATAATGATATATTGTACCCTTAATTTAATTAAATTTAATTTAATTTACCCTTACTTTAAATGTAATATTTAATATTTAAAAAAAAAAGTATTGACCTTGTATAACAATTTTTCTCCTAAATTACGAACCTATGTCAATTAATATTTGTATTTACCTCATAAGTTCTTTGAATATTATTTAAACATTTAATTAGAACATTATTATTATTTTATTTTTTGCGTGTGAATACTCCTCCCATAAACACGAGCTCCCAGAGCTCAACTTATGGAGTAGTAGAATTAAAAAAAAAAAAGTTGTTTAACCTTGCAAATGTTATCATTTTTTAATGTAAAAACAAGTCTTGAAATAAATAAATAAATAAAAAAAAAAAAAAAAAAAATATAAATCCTTAGATAATAAAAAAAAATGTATTGGAATATTTGTCGACTTAAGAAAAGCATTTGACAGTATATCACATTCGAAGCTTATCTCTAAACTCGAAAAAATTGGTATAACCAATAATGCCATCGTGGATTGAAAATTACCTACTTCATAGAGAACAATATGTCAAGCTAAATGGTGTTCTCAGTGATTCCCAAATTAATAAATTTGGTATCCCGCAGGGAACGGTATTGGGACCAATTCTCTTTATCATTTATGTGAATGATATTTTTAAACTCAATATAAAGTCCAAACTAATATCATACGCTGATGACACAGCAATTTTATCTGAGGGATTAACTTGGAATGAAACTCAGAGAACGGCGGAATCAGATATAAATTTAATAAAAAAATTGTTTGATCAAAATTTACTATCTCTAAATACCGATAAAACTTTTGCAATACCATTCACTCTGACTAAAAATGCAACCCCTGAGAACCTAAACATATGTATCCACTCATATAATTGTAATTCAAATTCATGCTTATGTAAACCTGATTGCTCTGTACTCACTGTTAAAACCAATGTTAAATACCTCGGTGTAACTATAGATAGTAACATAAAGTGGAAGATGCAAATTTGTACAACAGTCGAGAGACTAAGAAAATTAATATAAATTTTCATTAAAATTCGAAACATTTTAAACATTACGATATTAAGAACTATTTACTTTTCCTTAATCCAATCAGTGTTACAATATGGAATTGTAGGTTGGGGGGGTGCCTTCAAAACTTCTCTTTTACCATTGGAAATCATTCAAAGAATAATCATAAAAATAATTTTAAAAAGGCCATACGATTACCCCACCGTCAAACTATTTCAAGATTTTAAAGTACATTCACTTCATGTTATCTACAAAAAAATCACAATCTTACAAATACACAAAGATTGCTTTAATAATGAGAGCTTTACTCCTTTTTCTAACAGCATTAGAACACATATTCTCGGCACTATGACTCTCCCACGCTGTAACACCACCACAGCCAAAAAATACTATAAATATATTGGAGTTAAATGGTTTAACCAATTACCAGCTAACTTAAGATTGGAAAAAAATTATAAAAAATTCAAAAAATCAATAAAAGCTCTTTATATATAGCTTATTACAATCACTTCATCTTTTTAAATACTATATTTCTCAACTCAACTTGTAATATCAGATATCCTTTTTTTTTCTTTATCTTCATCCTTTCTTTTTTTATCTCCTCCTCTTCGTTGTATTTTTTTTTTTTTTTTTTTTTTTATTTATTGAGTAAATTTTTTACAATAAGTTTATTTTAATACAATATTACATATTTTATATACTCTCCTAATAAAGCTATTGCTTGTGTTTAGGAGAGGACAACTTGATAATAACTTTTTTTTTTTTTTTTTTTTTCAAAACCTTATAACAAACTTAAGAACTTAACTTATGAATAGATTTAGACTTAATAACATATAAGATTATAAGGGTAATTAAACAAAATATATATAGGATGTACAAACTTGATGGAATAAATAGGATGTAACAAACATTAAGAACTTAACTTATGAATAGATTTAGACTTAATAACATATAAGATTATAAGGGTAATTAAACAAAATATATATAGGATGTACATAAAACCTTTGGAATAACAAACAGTCAAAAACATATATAATAAAAGTTAAAATTATATGGTGGGACTACCAAAATATGATTTAATTTTTTTTTTATATTTGTCGTAATTTTTTTCTGTTCGCATATCGGCGGGTAATTGATTAAATAATTTTATTCCTTTATATACATAGTGATTCTGTGCTGTTGTGGTTCGTATGGGTGGTATAGTTAGTCCACCAATAGAAGTATTCCTTATGCTAATATTTAGCAGAGGGGTAATATTTTTTTTAAATATATCTTTGTGTAGCTGAAGTAGTGCTATTTTTTCGTAAATTTTTGTAAGTGGGGGAACAGGGAATTCTTGGAATACGTTTATTGTTGGGTAGTAATACGGTTTTTTTAGGATAATTTTTATAAGAATTTTTTGAATTGTTTCGAGTGGGAGAAGGGATGATTTATATGCACCCCCCCAAGCTATGATTCCATATTGTAATACCGAGTGCGCAAGTGCAAAGTAAATTTCTTTTAATATTTTTAATGTGATAGTATTTCTAAGTCTGAAAAATATATATATTAGTTTTCTCATTCTGTCTATTGTGGAGTTTATTTGATTTTTCCATTTAATGTTATTGTCGATAATTATTCCAAGATATTTTATTTGTTCTTTACTGCTAATATGTATACAATTTGAGTTACAGGGTGTGATTTTAAGTAGACAGTTTCTGTCGTGAACTTTAATGTTTACATTTATATTTGAAATATGTTCTGTTAGGCTCAGAGGTAGAAAATGAGTTTTTTCAACATTTAAAGAAAGTAAGTTTTTGTCAAACCATTGTTTAATGATATTTATTGCATTATTTGCCGATATTTCGGCTTCTTTCCAAGAGTTTTCTTCAATTGTTAATACTGTATCATCCGCATAAGATATAATCTTTCCGACGATTGGGAGTTCAAAAAGTTCATTTACATATAATAGAAATAGTATTGGGCCCAGTACAGTTCCTTGTGGGATTCCAAAATTAATTTTTTCTATATCACTTAACTCGTTATTTATTTTCACTTGCTGTGTTCTTTGATATAAATAACTATTTATCCACGATTTTGCTTTGTCGGTTATTCCTATATTATTTAGTTTGTTGATTAATTTTGAGTGTGAAACACTGTCAAAAGCTTTACGGAGGTCAATGAATATACTTAAGCATTTTTTCCCTTTATCCAATGCTTTATAAATAACTCTAGTTAATTCCGCTATTGCGTCTTGTGTGCTCATTTTTTCTCTAAAACCATATTGACTAGGATTAATACATTTTTTATTTTCCACATAATCTACAATTTGTTTCTTTATTACTCTTTCGTATATTTTAGCTACATTGGATATTAACGATATTGGGCGGTAATTGTTTATTTCTTTCGAATCTCCGGATTTATACACAGGTGTTACAATGGCTTTTTTGTAATTTGATGGGAATATTCCATTTTCAATGCTTACATTAATTATATGAGTAATTGGTTTAGTTAGTGAGTTAGAACATTTTTTTAGGATTTCTGTAGTTACACCATCATATCCAGGTGCAGCACCATTTTTTAGTGATTTTATTATGTTTTCAATAGTTTCCTCCGTAATCGATTTAAAAACTGATAGATTGTTTTCACTTAGTTTATCTTCATGTATATCATCTGGTTGATAATTTTGATCAATTTTGTAAGCAAGTTTTTGTCCGACGTTTACGAAAAAATTATTGAAAATATTTGCACACGTCTTTGATTCGTGGATAGCATTTAATGTGCTTCCATTGTTGTTTATAAGATTTATAATTGATTTATTTTTATTATTTTTATTCATAATTTCGTTTATGGTGTTCCATGTTTTTTTAGTGTTTTCCTTTGTAAGGGTTATTTTTTCTTTGTAATATTTTTCTTTCGTATCTTTAATAATTTTTGTGAGTTTATTTCGAAATATTTTATATTCAGTTTTAAAGTGATTATTGTTTGGTTTTTTTTTTGTTTGAATGAAGAGTTTTTCCTTTTTCCGGATGGATATGATTAGACCTTGCGTAATCCATGGTTTAATTTTCCTTAATTTAGCATTAGTTTGGAGATTAATATAGGTGGTACAGTCAGCGATATTAGTAGTTAATGTTTCTTCAAAATAATTTGCACATATATCAGGGTTTTGGCAATTTAATATTGATGTCCATGATTCATTGCGTAATTTATTATTTAATTTATGATAGTTCAGTTTAGAAATGATTTTAATATTTTTTCCAGGATCATAAATTTCTGAGTTTTTACATAGATCATAAACAAATATATTCGTATGATGATCTGTTATATCGTTTTTCCATATGATAGATTTAATTTTATCTGTGTTTTTAATATTGGTCCAAATATGATCTAGGCACGATGGTGCTTGTTTTGCAATTTCTCTTGTGAACTTATTTATACATGACATAAAATTCATTTCATTCATCGTGTTTATATATTCAATTTTATTTTTACAGTGATTATTTGGGCCAATATTAATATTCATGTCACCTATTAATATACAATTTAAAGTATTCTTATTACAGAGAATTTTTTTTAACTCTTCTATAAATAGTTGTACATTTGAACTGTGTGTGCGAAACATAGCGATTATATTAAAGGGCCTATTGTTTACATTAAAATTGATTGACAGACAGTTTACGTTACATATGGGTATTTCGATAACGTTGATATCGGTAAATTTGTCAATAGTATATACTACAATTCCACTATTTTTATTAATCTGATAATTTGTAACATATTGCTTGTAGTTGGGAATAATTGGTATGTTTATGTTCGAATGTATATGGGCTTCGGATAATATTATAAAATCTGGTTGTGAACAGGGTGTATTTAGTGATACAAGAAATTCATCCATGTTTTTATTTACACTTCTTATATTTAGGTGTAAGATTGTTAATCGATTTTTTATATTTTTATATATTTTACTGCATTCTATTGCTGTTTCACATACATATTCTTCTATGTTTAGGTTTTTATCGATTTCGTTTAAGTTAATATTATTCATTGCATGTGTTAAAATTTAAAATATGTACAATAGGTATTAATAGCAGTAAAACCATCATAATTTGTTCTGCAATATTCTTGCTTGAGTAGAATAGAACATAGTACATACATACATATATCAATAGTACAAGTGAACATATACTGTAGAGATTTATTGCATATAGAATATTGGCAGCGTGATACATGGGTTAGTAATGTATATAATAATAATTTTGAAGTAATATATCTATAATTAGACTTTAGTAGTCTATAATTTACTAGCCTTCGGTAAACACAACTGTGTATTGGTATTGTATTATCTATTTTCTGGTAGAAATATAGAAATGTTGAATGTAGACGTAATGTAATGGAAAAAGAAACATAATAATGTAGTATGTAGTAGAAATGTTTTATCATGAAGAAAATATTCAGGTTTTTTATCATCAATATATAAAATGATTTAATTTTTTTAGTTTTAAATATATATATACTGATTTTATAGTACGTAGAATGATGAAAAATATGACGTTTTTTTAATGTGTAGACTATAGAATTATTATTTTTTATATCTTGTGGATATTTCGAAATATATACGTAAATGTAAGACGTTGAGAACAGACATGAGATATTTTTAAAGAGATCTTTAAAATTTATAACAATATTCCAAATTTTGCTGCGTAAGATCAAATATTTTTTTGTAATTTTGACAGTTAGTTTGATTATGGACATTTCAAAAAACAATTTTAGTATAATTTTTGAATATATCTTAGGTTTTTCAGTTTTAATAGTAAGTATACTTGTTTTATAAAATGCAGATTGATAAGAAACAACATGTTTTTTTAAAGCATATGTCATAGCATTACTAATTTTGTTAGCTATTAGATTTTTGATTGTGCAAGTACATACATAATATATTGACAATAATAAACATGAGTCACTATGAAAACTATACCTTGAATCCAAATTAGTATTCAATTTTCTGTTGTGCGAATGCCAGCATTTTTTTATAATATATACAGTTGGTTTTATCAGTCGCATTATGATTAGTAGGAAATGACAGTTGAAATCTGTCATTTTGAAAAGTGCAGTTTGCACACTTCGGTTGATTTGTTGTAGCTGGACATTCTTTGTAGTGGTGTGCAGCTCCACAGTGCGAGCAGACAGGCAAGTTGTTTTTCTCTTTCTGGTTGCAATTTCTTGATGTATGTCCGTAGCGTAGACAGTAGTAGCATTGTACCACTGGGGTGGCGTCGTCAACCGTAACTCGCTGGTAGCCAATGTTTATTTTTTCTTTATTTAACAGGATCTTCCTGGTTGTGCTATCTACTTCTACTATATAGTTAGCGGTGTCATTGTATTTGTTTTTAATTATTGCTTTTATTATTTATTACATTACTTCTTTTATATGTTTCATACATATACTATATAAAAATATATAGACATATTATATAATATAAACGATTTTTCTAGCTTACTGTTAATTATATTACCTATTCTTAGTTTTATACTCGTATATATAAAAAAATATGTGTTACTTTACCATTAGTAAATTTTTTTATTTTTATTTTTTAGCTACATTCGTTTTCTCCGCCTTTTTTGTCACGAGCTTTGCTCCTAAAAAAGGTGTAAACTTATTAAACAATGTATTCTTGAAATAAAAACTTTAAATAATGTATTAACCATGTAATATTTTAAAAATAAATATATATTTAAAAAAAAAAAAAAAATTGCATAAATTTACTAGATATTCATTTGTGGAAAAGTGTGTGGAAGGGTTTAGTCTTTCATTTGGGAAAGATTTAACCCGGACATAAAATCTGGAGCACCGTAAAAAATATTGTTTTCCTTTCTTTACAATCATCTAGAGATATGTGATGTAGATTCACCAATTTCCAAAAAAATCATTAAAAGTGATGAATTTAAAAAAAAAATTGTCATTAGGTTAAGTTAGGTTAGGATATGGACTATTTTTTTTTTTTCATAACTAGGGATGTTGAAATGCCACTTTGTTGAGTTGTCGTGGAACCATTGTTTACGTAAGTAGACATCACACAAGAAGCTCTCACACGCTTAGTAGTGTGTATAGGTATGTGTAAATACATGCAAAGTACATTAAGATGCCACAAGTAAAAAACTGACCTGTAAATACTAGTTTTAAATGATACTATTTAATGATGCTTTATTCGAAGGGATACTACTTTTGATAGTATTTCAATTTGATTTAAGATGTAGATGCATTTATTTGATTGTATACTGCAGGTGCAGACAAGTCCGGTTCTTCGCGAGATGAAAATGTCCACATCAGTCCACAGAAAGTCAAACTGCAACTGAGAATAAGTATGTTAATAAAATAATATTTAATAGGTACTGTAAATGCCATTTATGATATTACCAACCTCGCAAGGTTGGTGTGTAAATCTAGGAAATCTTAAAAATATAACATAAAAGGGTCTTTGGAATCAAATAGACATAAATTGGTGAGGACTACAATCACACACAAACATGATTTTATTTATTTATCTGTAACCAAATTAAATTTTTTGGTAGAACTCTATTTTCAATATAAAATTATTTCATTGAACACTAAGATAACACTAATAATCTAAATGAAAATATGAAAAAGAACAAGACACAAAAAAATAAAAAGATAACAGTCGCAACTGGGACTCGAACCCAGAACCTCTCGTCTTACTGGAACAATCGCCTTTGCCAATTCAGCTACTTAAATATCTTATTTAAATGTTATTTTTGTCAATCTCATATTTCAAATTATAGAATTAACAATATTATAAATATTATAATCAATAATTATCAGCCTGAAACACTCATCTACATTGAAAAAATCTTCCGAGAAAAGATACTGGCCGCCAACGGGAATTGAACCCGTGTCCCTCTGATTGCCGGTCAGGAGATCTGACCACTGAGCTATGGCGGCTTATCTAATACCCGCCAAATAATTCAATATATACTAGTGTTTCATTCGACAATTACTTATTATTACATTTTTCCAACTGAAAACAACCAACTTTATTTTTGTTAGAGAGGTATTGTTAAGTACTAAATCTCCCGCTAGGTGGCGTCGAGACTAATTATGTCTGCATTTATTGCTGAAATACTTTAACTTGTCAAATATTAATTATTATTTTTAATTGATAAACTAACGTTTAAACAAGATTTTTATGCATAGCACAAAGGGTAGATAACAAATATTATAATCAATAATTTACAGTTGGAAAAATGTAATAATAAGTAATTGTCGAATGAAACACTAGTATATATTGACTATATATATCTACCCTTTGTGCTATGCATAAAAATCTTGTTTAAAAGTTAGTTTATCAATTAAAAATAATAACAATATTATTTTTGACTATTTTTTTTCCATATTATTGGCAGCTGCCTATATCATTGAAAACAAGTGTTAAAAAACTGGTTTGTAGCCTAGTTAGTGTTTCAGATAATATATTGGACACCTTCATTAAATATTTTAATTTGGGAGGCGGGTATGAGTATCGCCGCCCCAAGAACCATTTATTGGATAATCAACATCACTGCCACAGATTACCCCAAGTGGTTCGCAACGTTTGGTGACTTAGCGGAGGTGCCCGGATTCACGGGCCGAGGTGTTTTCGGGTCATGGCGGCGAATGCGTCTGCCCACCAAGTATATGGGTGGCTGCGGATCGGGAGAAACTGGTTGAGGGAGACTTTTTGATCTCTCCGGCTCCAGCAGAGCTTTCTCGGATCATCGCTTTGCACTGCAGTGGTTTTCAGACATATTTTCATGGATGGGGATGCTCACACCCACAGAAGGATTCTGCGAAACTTAAGAAATAATTCTGAGGGTAACTTCAGAACCTATCTAAACATAATTATGAAACTCCAAAGAGCTAATAAAAGCCTCATCTGTTTGGGTTTCCATCCAAAGAGTGTATACTTTTAAAATGGCATTCGAAAGCATATTCCCAGATTTTATAATGAAATTTGATCGCAGATGAAGTGTACAAGATGGAGGTGAACTACTCGCAGGCCATGGACTATCCCGTGGACCTGTACTACTTAATGGACCTCAGCAAGTCCATGGAGGATGACAAGGAATCTCTGTCGGCTCTTGGAGACCTGCTCTCTGACTCCATGCGGAACATCACCTCCAACTTTCGTCTCGGCTTCGGCTCCTTTGTGGACAAGGTGGTCATGCCTTATGTCGCCATCGTTCCTGAAAAGTAAGAAACACACGCCAACATGACCATTCTTCTATTATTATTCTTGTCGATAATACTTGGTCGATGGTTCTTTTTTATTCTCTGTTGCCAGGCTATAACTTGTTTTAACTACACAGACTATTAGTTTTCACTAAAATGCTTTTATTTTTTTTTTAAATTAGCTCCATGCAGGAGGCCAGAAGGAAAATAATTCCCCTCAGGGCCTATGTCATCTTTGGGGATGCTGTGTGGAGTGTCTTTTTAGGAAAGGAAAAGGGTAATAGGGGTGGGTAGGAATCTGGGGGTACAGGAATGACGGACATATGAATCCATTCCTCCCACTGCGGTGCAAGGCGATGTTCTGAGAGAGTACGGCTGGAGAAGTCAAAGGGACTCCCTCAACCATTCTCTCTCGATCCGGCCTGTCATGCAGTTGGTGGGCAGACACATCCGCCGCCAAGACCCGGACAAACCTCAACCCATGAACCGGGCACCCCTGCTAAACCAAACGCAGCGAACCACTTGAGGTGACCTATGGCAGTGTTGGTTATTCAATAAATGGTTCCTGGGGCGGCGGTACCCATACCCACCTCCCAAATTGAAGTTTATTAGTAGCATTTCAAATAAAAACTTATACGATCTTTATAAAATGTGTAACTAAAATATTTTTTAATGGTTGGGTAGTGTTTTATTTTTTATTAGTATGACTGAATATATAATATTAGCTAATTAGTATAGGTATATTGATTATTTGTTTGTATATTCAGGTTACAGCAACCGTGTGAGGGTTGTGCAGCTCCCTATGGATACAAGAATGTCATGCCTCTAAGCAAAGACACACACAGCTTTGCCGTAAGCCAATAACAAAATAATTCATACAAATATATTGTTAAAATTTATTCTTTCGCTAATATTTTTTACCCTGGTGAAAGACCACCTTGAAATGACAGTAGCCGTGTTTAGTGACCCAATCTGAATAGGAAGATGTTACAATAAAACAAAGAAACTAAGTAAAATTTACGCTTTTAAAAGCTTTTATACCGTTTTACATAAGACAGCCAACGTGGCTGAGGGGTAAGGCTCTTGACTCACAATCCGAAGGCCACGGAATCGAATCCCGGCATGCACAAATATTTTAATTTTAAATTTTAATTTATTTAAATTTTATTTGAATTTGTGTTATTTCACAATTAATTCATTTAAAAATAATATGTAGTATTCAGAATTGAAACGTTGCTTGAAATGGCTTTAGCCGTGTTTGGTGACCAGATCTGAATAGCCAGGTACTTCCCCACCTACGTTTTCCTCATCTCCTTTCTTTTCACATATTAAAATGAATGTAAATATTTGGGCATCATGCCTAAATGTACTAAAAAAATTATAAAAAAACATTTAATTTCCTACAGATACAAGTGAGGAGTGCTGCAGTATCCGGTAACTTGGACGAACCTGAGGGAGGCTTTGATGCCATAATGCAGGCCGTTGTGTGCCGGGGGGAGATTGGTTGGAGGGAAAAGGCTCGTCGACTTCTGGTCTTCTCCACGGATGCTGGTTTCCACTACGCTGGAGATGGCAAGGTAAGAGAAATCAAGGCCTGTAATTTTATTTTTTAATCGACTGACTGTAGCAAAGTTCGGTTTTGTTAACTCGAACATTTGGCATTTCATCTGTCTGTAAATTTGTTTGTTACGTTCCGGTTTATGATGGTTGCCTTGTTGGATACTACCTTTTTATCCCACCAGAGTTCGCATGAACGCGGTTACTACTACGACCCGTCAAATCAGAATAAACAACATTAGAAATATATTGTTATAGATGCAAGGTCTAGTGCTAGTATTACTTACAAGAGTACCCCTGTCTGCATAGTGTAAAGACAGGAGAACTATATTGTCACCTGCTTGGGAAGCAGTGTGAGGTGGGTTATGGTAGGGGCTGTAGGAAGAGATTTGTTAAAATAGATCTATAATGGGCCGGATAATATAAAGGAAGAAAAATGGGCCGCTTTAAACAAAAACGAGTCAAAGATACGACCCATTCTCATGAAGCCACATTAACTGTAAACAGGTGTTCAGTTTATGTCCTTTGAGTTTTGCATACATGCTCCGGTGCACAGGAGATTAATGCTGCTAGCACCTTCGAGCAAGCCCTATTGAAATACCTGTAAAACTTACTCAGTACTAGGTGAGGCAATCTGTCCGTTAACAATAGATTGTCAATCAGATGAACCGCCTTCCTTGGTGCACCGGAAACGATTAAATTTTATTTTCAGCATAAATACGAGTATAATGGAAAAATGGGCGTTTAATGGAATAATCCTTCAACAGTAATTGATATTTCGTTTAATGTGAAAATTATCAGAAAAAAATAGTGTGGGGACACTCATTACTCTGTGTGTGGATATAAATATTTTCCCTTTTCCCAACACAGAGTTTTCCATCTCAAATCCTTACTCTAATCATTTTTCTTATACTCGGCAATTCATTTCAGTAAAAGGACTATTTGAAAACCATAATTTTTTTATTGGAATTGAAATAAGCAAACTTGAGTTCATCTTCCAGCTGGGAGGTATTGTCAAGCCCAATGATGGAAGATGCCACTTGGATGGACAAGGAATGTACACTCACTCTTCTCTTCAGGACTACCCCAGCATATCCCAAATCAACTTCAAAGTAAGTTACATATTGTATAAACAGTAACTGAAACAGTAACTGAACAAGATATTGTTGATATAATAAAAGATCTAAAAACTGAGTCAGCACCAGGTTTCGATGGGATCACTTTTGAAAACCTAAAAAAACATCTTAACTTTTTGAAAAAGCCTATAACTTATATCATAAACAATAGTCTTAAAAAAGGAATCTTTCCATCTATATACAAAAAAACTATTATTACACCGATTTATAAATCAGGTGACTCTAAAGAAATTAATAACTACCGACCTATATCAGTTTTGTCAAATATCTCAAATTTTTTTGAAAAAGTAGCTAAAAAACAACTTCAAAATTTTATTGGAATGAATAATATATTGAGTGACCAACAATTTGGATTTCGCGAAAAAATAAGCACACAAGACGCAATCATAGATTTAACAACAAAAATATACCAAGCACTAGACAAAGGGAAAAAATCTCTTGCAATATTTATAGATCTAAAGAAAGCTTTTGATAGCATAAATCACAAAAAATTAATATACAAACTTAACGAAATCGGAATTACAAATAACGCCAAAATATGGATTGAAAGTTTCCTGAATTCTAGAAATCAATATGTAAAAATAAACAACACTCTTAGTGAACCAAATACAAGCGACTTTGGGATACCACAAGGCACCATTTTGGGCCCTCTTCTATTCATATTATATGTTAATAATATCTTTGAATTGCCAATAACCGGAAAACTCATTTCATATGCAGATGATACTGCCATTATATTCCAAGCAAACACATGGAATGAAATTGAAATAACTACTAACCATGACATTAATATGCTAAAAGAGTGGTTTGACAAAAATTTATTAACATTGAATATTGAAAAAACACATTATATACTTTTTAATATAAATAACAAAAAAATAGCTCCCACCATGTTAAATATTAAAATTCATGCAAAAAAATGTAGTACTAAAATATTAACATGTCAAAATATTGCCTGTTTGTGCATAACAAATAAAAAAGAAATTAAATATCTAGGTATTATAATAGATAATAACCTCAAATGGAAGACTCAAATTACCAACATTATAAATAGATTAAGAAAACTTATATACATATTTATTAACTTAAGAAATATACTAAACTTAAAAATTCTTTAAAATATATACTACGCTCTAGCCTATTCAATAATACAATATGGTATAGTTGCTTGGGGGGGAGCATACAAAACCTCAATTTTGCCACTCGAAATTACTCCGAGACTATTAATCAAAATTATTACTAAAAAATCATCAGATTATTCAACCTCACAACTTTTTCAAGACTTTCAAGTCCCACCTCTAAAAAACACATACATTAAAAATTTGCTGCTTCAAATACACAAGATCACTCGAAGAAGTTGCACGCCTTAGTACGCGTTGAGAGCAATAGACAAAACACAGCGGGTCGCTTATGCACGCCATTGATGCGTACCAGTTTTGGACAACACTACTACACGTACAATGGAGTGGTGTGGTTTAATCAACTTGGGACAGAGCTAAGATTAGAACCTGATTACAATAAATTTAAAAATAAATTAAATAATAATATCATAAAAAATTAGCTAATTAGAATCAGTAAATATCTCATTGATTTTTTATAGATACTATCACTTTTTTTTCTGCCTTTTCAAACGAACAATACACTCTCGTAAAGGTTATGCATTATATATTATATATTTTAAAGAACTGTCTGTTTTTTTAATATATGTTATCTGTTCTTCAGTGCATATATGTACGCTAATAAATTGAGTGTATATAGTGTTAATTATAGGTATAATTCTAGAAATTAAACAAATCTTGTAAAAATTCCCTCCCTAAACACGAGTTATTCTCAATTAGGGAGGTATTAAATTAAATCAAGAAACATGTTATATACTTACCAACATAAATATAAAAAAGTTACATTAAAAAGGTGTAAACAATATGAATTATGTACCTACTTTGTTAATATTTCTTTAAATAAAAAAAAAATAAAAAATATCTTTACATTCTTTAGTATAGTACTGTATCATAACATTATCATTATGCAGCCCCGGATCTACGACTTCTTTCTGACGAAATCTGGGGCAGAAACTTGATAGTGGCGTCCCCTGGTGGGAGGGGGGGGGGGGGGGCAACTGTCTCGGAATCAATAATTTGATTAAAAATATAAAATTATTTGTTATACCTTTTTTTTAGCAAGTTAAAAAAGCAATTCTTTTGTATATTAAGTAGCGGGATGCTACCTCCTTTTTTTATTCTAATATCATCATTGGATGAAAATATTATATAATAAAAAATAAAAAATTTCATATCATCCAAATTAATAGAGATCTGAATGTAATGAAATCTTTTAGTTCAATTTTCATCCACTTCCTGAACTACCGAAATATGTGAATTTTCGCACACATAATAAAAATGATTACAATACATACAATAACAAAAATTAACCAATATTAAAGTTTATTTTGATTTTTTTTTTAAATAATAACTAATAACAAAATAAATAATAACAAAAAAATAAATGTAAGTAACAAAAAAAATCCCACGAAGGTGAAGCATGTGTGTGGGTATTATATTATCTGGATAAATAAATTTTATTTTAACTACCACTACAAATTTAACCACTACAATTTTTAACTACAACTTTATTAGTACTTATGTGATTAGCATGTTTTTTGGTATTTTTAGACCTTTTTTTTACCTGACCACGCCCTCACTGTGCCATCTCAAAATTCATTCATTCGACTTAGGATACGTTCATAAATCAACTAAGGATGTGTTCAAAAACCAACTGGGCATTTTAAAATCAAATGAATAATCAATAGAACAACTGGATGCCACATGCTTTTTGAATCAAGTTTAAAAAAAAAATTAAACATATAAATTACGATTTCGGCGCCCCCTAAAACTGCCGCCCGGTGCTGTCATTAAGTTTTTTTTTCAACCGGATGGCGCAAGCCTTGCATGAAAATTCTTTCATTAATTTAATTTAACATTGCTCTTTTTTAACCCCCGATGAAAGGATAGGTGTTATAAGTTTGACGTGTCTGTGTGTCTGTCTGTATGTCTGTCTGTGGCATCGTAGCTCCTAAACGAATGAATCGATTATGATGCGGTTTTTTCGTTTGAAAGCTGAAATGATCGAGATGGTTCTTAGCTACAATTTATGAAAACCTGTCGGGGGTTACTTAAAATTTTACTTATTGCTTTCAATTCAATTATTTTATTCCTTAAAAAAAAATCACAATTTTAATTCGTTTTGAAGATAATATTTATAGTATTGATATGTAGCGCCCTTAAGTTGATTTTTCCTAAAAAAAACAGCGCCATACAAAACATCCAAATATAATAATTATTAGTGTTAGTATAGAAAATAATTAGATATAATATTATACATATAGTTCAGTACAAACCCTGTTTCATTGATGTTAAACATATCAATATCTCATGTGATTCTATTTAATAACAAGATAGCTCTCCCCGCAGTAAGTAAGTCCCGCAGGCAGGAAGATAAAAAGTATAAAGTTTGTGGAGATGTTGCATGCACGATAAGTAGAATATTGTAGAATGATAAGTAGAATATTGTAGAAATTAATATTTAAGTGTGTATATGTTGTGTGTTAGGTAAAGGAGAATGCCATCAATGTGATATTTGCAGTGACGGCTGAGAAGTTCTCCGTATATGATACTCTGAAGGATCACATTGAGGGATCTACCGCTGGAACCCTCGCAGGTGACTCCGCCAACATTGTGGACCTTGTCAAGGAACAGTACAATGTAAGATAGCCTTAAACTTATTAAACTTATTATTTATAAATATCCACTTTGTTCGCGCCGCTTATAGGTAGTAACTTGACGAGTTATTTTTCTGTTTATTTGGATTTAGATGCTATTTATTTCCTATGGCAATAATTGTCTCCCGTCCCCCGCTCCCCGCATTGATTCCGCCCTGTTCAAAAACTCCTATCAACTCGCGAGAATGTTTGACTGTCGTCGTGGTGGGACGAATCCTAATTAAAACTCTCGCAATTTTCGCATCGCATTTATGTAAAACATAACAATTCAGTGTCAAAGTGAACTGCAGATCAGATGGTGATCTCACCGGCAAAAAAGCAATACATCACAGATGAACCTGCTTCCTGCTAATTTCCGTGAGTGTTTCCTACCGTTTCCTACCATAATTATTATTGTCATTGTATTTACACAGAAGTGACTTGCCAAATATACAAATCCTTTAAGCGGGAACAAGAAAGAAAATTAATTAATCAAATAACAAGAAAACCAATATACATATATTTTTTATTTACCAACTAACTTATCATTATTTTTTACATTAGCTCCACACAGGAGGCCCTGAGAAAAAAATTACTTAGGGCCTATGTATCTTTTACGGGGCCTGAGGGCCTTTTTATGGAAAGGAAGGTGAGGAAGTTCTGGGAAGGAAAAAGGTATGAGGGGTGTGTAGGAATCTGGAGGTCAATGTGTCTAGGAGTGACGGACATATAAATCCATTCCTCCCACTGCGGTGCAAGGTGATGGGTCGAGAGTCTGGCTGGAGAGGCCTAGGATATGTCTCTCTCAACCAATCTCTCCCGATCCGGCCTGCCATGCAGTAGGTAGGCAAACACGTGGGCCGCCAAGACCCCTGCTAAGTCACTAACGTAGCGAACCACTTGGGGTAACCTATGGCAGGGGTGTTGGTTATCTAAGAAATGGTTCCCGGGGCGGCGGTACCCCCGCCCGCCTCACAAATTTTCCTCACAAATTTAAATTGATTTAAATCAGATCAACAAAATTTCAGAAAATCTCAACTTCAGTAGAGCTGAAGGATAACTCCACCAGTGCAGTGAGAGTCACCTATTACTCCAGCTGCAAGGGATCCACCAAGAAAAATACCAGCAAGTGCGATGGTCTGAAGGTATGTTCACATTATTGATAAAACTTTACATTGTACAGTGTTAACCTGCTAGAAACACCTAGATGCAAAACAAAGCCTGGGATGCCATGAGGGTTGACTCCAGTGGCGGATTTGCAGTCTTGGCCGCCCTAGGCCCCAGGCCATGTAGTAAGTGCCAGCCGCCCCTTTCTCAGTACCTACCTATCATATAGACCAGTGGTCCCCAACCTTTTTGTCACCGTGGACCGGTCAACGTTTGATAATTTAACCGCGGCCCGGGGGGGGGTTCACTCATCAAGTTCACAAGCTTAAAGAATACACAATACAAGAACACACAAATAATGCAGATGATTTTTCTCTGGTGTGCACCTTGAATTTAAAGCTTTTCTGGTTTTAATTTTAAGAGTGAATCTGTATGCAGTAAGTCATTTTAATCTACACCCAGAATATAAGAAACTGCAACTATTCATGTTCTCGAAAGGAACATTAAAAAGTCCATAAGCCGTCTCACAGTTGAGAAAAACCTGTTGTATGTTCCGATTGCAATTATTTATGTGCTATAAAGGAGGCTTTGAAAACCCAATTTTCATGTTCCGGCTGCAACGATTTATGTTCTCATAAGGAACATTTAGCCATAAGCCGTCTCACAGTGCAAAAAAATATCATGTTCCGACTGCGACTATTCGTGTTCTCGAAAGTGACAATTTAAAATCCACATGCTGACTCACTGTGGAGAAAAACATACAGCATGATGACGTTCACGAAACTCCCGAGCACGAGCGTGAGACCCTTGCGGCGAGCAATGACGTTCTCGTATGTAGAATATTGGAGTTATTTCTTAATTATTATTTTTAATTGGTAAACTAATGTTTAAGATAAGATTTTTATGCATAGCACAAATGTTAACAATTATTATAAGCAATAATTATTAGCCTGAAACACTTATCAACATTGAAAAAATCTCCCGAGAAAAGATAAATGCCTCCGACGGGACTTGAACAGATAAAAGGGACTTTAAAGTCCCGTCGGCGGCATTTATCTTTTCTCGGGAGATTTTTTAAATGTTGATGAGTGTTTCAGGCTAATAATTATTGCTTATAATAAAAGTTATTTCTTGTTATCATCAGTGACTTTTTTGTCACGATATATCTGTCCCCTAATATCTGGCCGACCTAGGCCTGGGCCTACATGGGCCTTAGGGCAAATCCGCCATTGGGTGACTCGCATTACCGCACGCATTTTATCATTTTAATGCCGTGTTATTTACTCATAAATTTGATTGCAAATTATTCTTTTGACTTACTTTTATTGTGTTTTCATGAAATAATTATCATAATTTAGCAAATTTTATAAAAAAACCTTTTCAGTAATCAACAAACATGGCCTCTGGCCAGCGGCTAGGGTCACGCTGATTGGTGGACGGCGGGCGACTATTACCAGCAGAACTTGTTTATAAATAAACTGTTTTTATTAATTTAATAATAAAATTATTGAATATATAAAATAAATAAAAAAAAATAAATAAATAAATAAAAATTATATTACTCCTTCACACAGATTTTGTAAAATATAGTGCATGCAAGTGAGATGGTGCATATCACTCGCGTGGTAGTCACTTTTCGCACAACTGTGGTATGATTCCAGCATGCAAGTAATATCATTTGCGGCAAGGAATGACACCTACATGATCAAAAAATATTTTTTCTGTTTTAACCTAGGGCTTTAGTTTTTTTGGTTTGTTTGATTTTGGTTTTGTAGGAGTCCAAAAAATAAAACTGTAAGGACTTTATTAAAAATTATGCATGAAGGATAGTATTGAGAAGATTTTGGGTACTCCTGTTGGCAAAGAGAAGGTTAAGCTCTTGTACGCCAGCGTATCCGTTTTGTTATGTATCCTTAGAGAACATTAAAAAAATCATTTCTCTGAATATAACCTAGCTATTCTGGGGACACTATGTAAAATGTGATACCACATCAATGAGTTATAAAACTAATATTGCTGTATATCCAATATATTAATGATCAAGAGACATGCTTTGGAAGCACAAATATATAAATACTAAAATAAATAAATAATTAAGCAAACATTTTCTTAAATAATGTTTGACCCAAAATAAATCAATTTTAATTGTAACCTGCTTTCTAATAAACGTTCATATTATATTATTACCAGGTTGGAGACGTGGTGACGTTCACAGCAAGGATAACAGTGACACAGTGTCCCGAGGACCCAAAAGAGTGGAACCAAGTTTTCCAGATCTACCCCGTGGGAATCAACGAGAGTCTCATCGTCGACCTGCAGATGCTGTGCGACTGTCCTTGCGAGAGGCCGGGCCATCCTGTGAGTACCTTACTCTAAACGTCAATCTCAACATCATCTGGACCCTGGTTATAAACCCAAAAATTAATCAAATCAATAATTACATTTAAATTTTTAAACAATACAAAGTACTTTTTTCTACTTTTTTCTTCCTTTCTTATTAATTATCACCCCAAAGTAACACATAATTATGGTTTCAGCATTTTGAAAAAAACTCACAAAAGCACTGTAGTGGATTTGGCACATATTCTTGCGGTATTTGTGAGTGTGAACCGCTACATTTCGGGCAATCCTGTGAGTGTTCATCCAAGGATGTACAAATTCATGGGACATCCACTTTAGAGAAACCAGGGGTCTGCCGCCAAAGCAATACATCCACGGAGGACTGCTCAGGTCGAGGTAGCTGCGTGTGTGGACAATGCGATTGCGAACATGAGGTAATTAGAGCACACTCATCTGGATTATTTGGACATATTATTTTCAATTAGGATACAATTTATTGGAATTACTTTTGAAGATTTTGCACATCAATATAATGTTATTTAATTGTAGTAGAAGATAATATTAAACGAAATATGAAACAGAAAAAGATGGAAAATAAAATGGTGACAATCGCATTTGGTGGTCTAACCCACGACCTTTATCTTACAGCGATAACACTCTAAAGCTGAGCTACTGAGATCTGTTTCGAGCGCTACCTTTCTATTTTCTTTTTCCTGTTTCGTCTAGATTTATTAATATTATTTTCTCCTTCAATGATCAGTTTAAATATGTATTTTTATTGTTTCTAGCATATAACAGGAAAATTCTGTGAGTGTGACAACTTCTCGTGCAACCGCCACAAGAACCTGCTGTGTGCGGGGGAAGAGCATGGCACGTGTGTGTGCGGGGAGTGTGTGTGCAATGAGGGGTGGAAGGGGCCATCGTGTGATTGTCGGGCCACCACTGATACTTGCATTCCTCCAGGTAACTTATTCTCATTACGCATTCAATTCAGGAACAATGAATCTTGTGGATTAGACGATCTATTTTATATTGTATTTTGATTAGGTGGCGGAAAGGTGTGTGGGGGACACGGAGATTGCGTCTGCGGGCAGTGCGTGTGTGATAGGGAACAAGAGGGTCACTCGGGACGTTTCTCAGGCCGTTTCTGTGACATATGCCTTGTAAGTATTCCAATTCGGTTGTAAGCATTTACTATATTACTAAGTATATTTAAGGGTGTAGCTACAGCATTTACATGGGGGGAGGGACAAGGAAGAATGGGGAGGGGGTTTAAATTTTGGTTTTTTGGAACCTCTACTTATTATTTACATCACACTGCTAAAAGAGATGGTGCAAATAATATTGTTGTGTTTTCCTGAAATCTACTTTTTTCCTACGCAATACTGGGGCCGATGAGAGGGGGAGGGGTTTAAAAAATATATTTATTAACCAAGATAATATTATAATATATCCAAATACATTTTTTTGATTTACGGCAGGAGGTAGATATATGCATATTACCTAATTCACTTTGTTATTTTGCCCAGAACTGTCAGGGAAGATGTGCCGAGTTCAAGGATTGTGTGCAGTGCCAGATGTACAAGACGGGACCCCTCTCAGAGGAGGAGTGTGCATCCAACTGTACCTTTTCACCCATTTCAGTTCAAGATGTTGAAGGTACTAACCACATACAGTCACGGTCATTCCCTTCTTTGTGTTATGAATATTATACTCCTTTAAATTTATTTAATTTTTTGTTGAATACACTATGGATAAATTCTGTTAAAAGTATAAACATTTATATCATTGAAGAAGAAGATAATGCCAACAAATTTAAACAAAATATGAGATAGAAAAAGACACACAAAAAAAAAATGGTCGCAACTGGGACTCGAACCCAGAATCTCCCATCTTGCTGGGACGAATGCCTTAACCAATTCAGCCTCTGAGGCCTTTTATTTTTGAGTATTTTTTGTTAATCTCATATTTCAAATCCAGAATTAACAATACGTATTACCTTCGACTAATTTTTTTCCCATATTATAGAGATCCTGGGTTTAAGTCACAGTTGTGATCCTTTTTTGTGTCTTCTTCTTTTTCATATTTTGTTTAGATTTTTTAGTATTATCTTCTTCTTCAATGATATATTACATTAATGGGAATAACCTTCAAAATTTATTATAAAAGAGAATTATTCTAATAAAAAATTAATAATAAACATTTATGAATTATTATTTTTCAGAAAGTAAAACTAATAATGAGAACCTGTGTCGCTATGATGAAGATAGTTGCCAGTTTGCCTATGTGTATTATTATGAAAATGATAAAGTCATCATCAGAGCACAGAAGGAGCGGGATTGTCGGAAGGTAATAAGAAAGTAAATAATATAACTAAGTATCAGATCACAGTAAAATAAAATAGGTATTTATTTACATTACATTACAGGTAATAATAATAATTAAATTTTTTCTCTAGGCGGCTTCTGCGCTCTGGATAGTATTAACTGTGATGCTTCCCATTATCCTCGTGGGTCTTTTAACACTGTTGTTATGGAAATTAATAACAACAATATATGACCGACGAGAGTATGCTCGCTTCGAGAATGAACGCTTGTTAGCAAAGTGGGACACTGTAAGTTCAGTTTCAAATAAATGCTAAGGGAAATGATGATTTTAAATATATTTTTTTATAATCTACTAGAGAGTTCCCGGTTTGTGTTGCTATGCCACTTAATAAAGAAATTGTTTCTCCTTGCGTGCCCTGTCCCATTCGTCCCGTTCCCCGTTCCGCCTCCCCTTCTTCTCCGCGTCCCCTTCCTCTCACGGGTTCTTACTCCGCCTTCCCTCTCCCCACTCCCCTCCCCCACTTTCCCCGTCCCGTGAGTTCCTCCCAAGTTCCCCTCCGCCTTTCCGCATTCCTTACATTCAGTCCCAGTCAAGGGCGGATCCAGGATTTTTTTCTGGGGGGGGCACAAGGGGCGGAGGGGGGGGGGGCGGCCCGCCCCGGGTGCCACCCCGATGGGGGGGTACCCCTCAAGAGCAAAATTCCCCCCCCCCCCCCCCAGGACGGACCAATTTTTTATGAAGTTGAAATTTGAGTTTGTCAACTTTAATGGGGGGGGGGCTTTTCCGACCGCGCTTTCCCCCGACCGCACCGCTCTCGCAAACGCTGATTATCATCTTTCATTTGCAAGTGTATGAATGGGATGCAACGAACAAAATTCGCAATTCCAGCCAGAAATAGACAAAAGTTTGACTCATGTTCTTTCTGTTATTTTAATAACTCTTATAATTTGATTTGCTTCTAAGAATGTTATGGAATGTGAGTGATGGAATCTCCACAGTACAAAAAAATACCATCCTGGGGGGGGCACGTGCCCCCCCCCTAAATCCACCCTTGGTCCCAGTACATTCAGTTTTCATACAACTCGCTGGCCACCTATTGCAATATTTTTATACAAATTTCATAATGCCCGAGCTCACTATTATATGTATATAGAAACCATCACGGGCATCCGCATATCAAATCCCCAAAGTTTCATCGCAATCGGATGAATGGTTTAGCAACGCATAAACATCTCATATACATACTCATATAAATTCATATTTTGATTTATATATAATATACATAGAAGATTGTTTATTTCTAGGGAGAAAACCCCCTCTACAAGCAGGCAACGACAAATTTCCAAAACCCCATCTACACCGGAAGGTAGACAAAGGCATTCATTTTTCGCTTTCAAAAATCTTGTAAATGTTTTTTTATACGGAATATTAGTTACTATTTTTTATATTACAACCATGGACATACAAATAGATGGACCTGCCCTAAGTGATAAAAGGCATATTATTTCCCCCTCCCATTGGAACCATTCCATCGGAACCGGCTGGGCTTGCGAGAGCCTCGCGTGAATCTAAAAAATATGACGTCATCATTCTTGTCCGGACCAGTGTCGAGCTCTCATCGTACATTTTACGAAATAACACGGCAAAAATGGTGGCTTGTGCTATAAAAACGTGTAAAAATAGAAGAGAAAAAGACAATAAACCCGATTGTGGTATTATATTCCATAGGTAAGCATTATTTTACTCTATCTTAAGTTTATTCAGATAATAGGAATATAATATGCTAACACATACGACCCACAGTAACAACGTGATACATGGCGACGCGAAACACAAAGCCGCTATTTAGTGGAGTAAGTAAATTATGAAACATTTGTAAAAGTGTCTTAACTAAATACGGAAACAACATATCTGCCTATGAAAATAGGTCAACTTTAGTTTGCCATATTTGGACTTCGCAAAATTGTTAATAACGTGGCTAGCAATTCGCGCTCCCATGTAAAAAGGTCTATTCATTCAAAAGCAGATTTTACTTTTAAGAACGAAATGGTCATATATTATAATGCGAGATGCCTATATACTGTTGGATTGATTAATGGACGAATCACATATCCAGCGCCGGATCTGCCATACGTTCAAAAACGTGCAAAAAACCTGGCGCCAACTCCGAAAGGGCGCCGTGAGAAAATAAATATTGTATTAAAATTTAGTTATAATATTCCCTGAATCGTTTAAAAATTACCCATAGTACGAAATAATTATTACGCTCTAGCAACACTTTCCAAAGAAACAGAATGCGCACGCTTCAGGTTGGTATCAACGGCTTACGAATTTATAGTCAGTTACAGAATTTTTTTACAAATTCCATATATTTAGTTTAAACGTAAGATCTATTTTTCCATATATCTCTTACGATGAATGGGTGCGATCCAAATTCAATAACCAATCACAGCGCGGTATTTTTATTCTGGAGAATCAAACAAACCGACTTGCGCCTTTAAAGCGGCCAAAACAATATTTTTATTTGTGATTTTGACCCTTATATATAAAGAAACTGTATGAAAGTCAAGCTCAGAATGACTTGCGCTAACAGTACTGTTTATACCATGGAACTAAAATCCAATGGAAGCGGCATACCTAACTCAGAATGTATAAAACCGCCAAAACCAGTGTAGCTCTAAAAATTTTTGGCCGCCGGGAAGTGGGGATACAGACGGGGTAAAGGGGCCAGCGTGCGGGGGGAGGGCAGCCGCCCGGAGATAAGGGCCGAATTGGGAATGGGCTTCACATTTTTTTTTTATTATTAAAAAAAACGTTCGTAAATTTTTTATAAATTTTGAACATATGTATAATAGTTGTTTTCTGAACAGGGAATGGTGGTGAAAAATAAGTAATGAAGAAAAGGAAGTACTTTTGAGTAAGTTAAGTAATTTGAGACTACATTATTTAATTTTTAAAATGTCCTGATTAATGTTACTCATCCAGACCACAAACAATCACATAAAAAACAGACATATCGTGACAATAATTCGAAAAAAAAACCTAACGGAAGATACGATTATCTGACCAATGTCATGTTGAATTATTCCGACTGATGACGAAACTTATTACTGTTGGATACTAAAAAATATTTTGCTGACACCAGATGTTCATCAAAAAAATTATTCAAAGCATCAAGAGTTTATACTGCTTTCATCAATTCAGGATGGTAGACATATACAAGTTCACCCTACAGGCTCGTCGGATACATAGATAATATATCAAACTCCCAGGTGTCCAGCAGTCAAATGATCCCCGTCTTCATGATATTGTTGAAAACAAAGAAATTTTGCTGCCACCAGCTATCCAGCACCTAAATAATTTACACAACATTGTCGGATATCAAGATATATCTATAATTAAAAATGACAATTCCAAAACGAAAAAATTATTAACATAACAAAATTATTATGAGTAGAACTAAAATTCACGTGCAATATGTCAACAAAAAAGTGCAATCAACAATAACTAAATATATATTTTTTTAATGTGATCACCTCACAAGAATCCCAACTGCTCCATTCTGGAGACTATGGCATCCCCAATTGGGGTATGTTGTGAGGCTGAAGGCAAGTGAGGAGGGGAAGGATATGGGGAAGAGGGAGGTGGGGAAATAACAACTTCTAACCCCGCCTTTAGCTGTTCAACACATACCATTTTTTTATGTTTTTGTAGAAAAAAATGTCACACAAGACCAAACTTTCAGTTACATTTTTTACTCCAAATA
This sequence comes from Limnephilus lunatus, assembly GCA_917563855.2. Classification (NCBI taxonomy): domain Eukaryota; kingdom Metazoa; phylum Arthropoda; class Insecta; order Trichoptera; family Limnephilidae; genus Limnephilus; species Limnephilus lunatus. Next base: position 65,401,193 of record OU830598.1, on the reverse strand, counting down.
ATGTCAGGAATCACTGATTAGAGTAAGTCAAGTACGTTCCTTAACACCCTATATACACACACACGTATATATATATAACATAAAATTCGAATATTTATTTATATATATGTAAAAAACAAATAATCGAATATGTACATATGAATAACACATACTCGAATATATATATGAGGGGAAGGAGATAGGGAAGAAGAAGGTGGGGAAGTACCCGTCTATTCAGATCTTGTCAACAAACATAGCTAAAGCCATTTCATGCAACATTTCAATTATTATGGGTGGTCTTACACCAGGGCGATACTGATAGTATGTTCCACCTGGAACTTGACGGAAGTATACCTTATATTATTTTTAATTATTAAATTTTGAGAACACAAATCAATCGAATAAAATTTATCTGTGCGCGCCGGGATTTGAACCCGCGACCTCCGGATTGCTAGTCAAGAGCTTTTCCCCTCGACCACGGGGGCATGTCAATGTGAATTTTACATAACAATACAGTGATTATTTTATTTTATTTTATATACTATGAATTACAATTGTAAACATATGTAAAAGGAATGATAAATTAGTAGGAAAAGAAATAAAAATAACAGTGCAAAAAAGACGAAGTAAAAACGTTTAAAAATGAATAAGCTAAACGATAAAAAACACGTACATACGACACGTGTAAATCAGAACTTTATATTTGTGCGTTATGATTTATAAAAAAATAAAAGTTTTTTGGTAACTTTTAATTATTATAATTTAAGTTGACTGATTCGGCCCATTGCCATTCCGAGATCACGTGATAGCGACGGGCCGATGGCGGTAGCAGTTGAAATGAACACGTCGACAATTATAAAATGTATATTTAAGCGATGTTTAAACACTTATATGTGAAAGGTAAGACCGTCTTTCTTTTTAAAGGTCTTCATAGAACTACTTTTACACAATTTTACGGCGCATTGGACCATTTTTCTATGTTTTATGAACGTTTTACTGGGAGCTGTATACGCGACCGAGGTGTAAAAGCCAATGTCAACCGTCTAAAAACCGTTCGGTAAAATTTTTGAATAATCACACTTTGGGTCAGTGTGCACACTTTACATGCCGTCTCTCTAATATCCATACTCTTAGGTTTATACCGCCAAAAGTTTTGTTCATATGGCAGCACTGGAATCTGGAATATTTAAAAAAGCATTTTCTGTGGAGTACGAACGTCATATATTGCCACGATTGCCACAGTTGAACTGTCAAAAGTCCGTCGATGTTTGGTCACAAAAACTTATAAAAACCTATGAATTCATCAAATAAACACAAGTAATAGTGTTTTTATCGATAGTTTATTGTTCAAAGAATGTGTTTCAGTCAATAAAATATACGATAGTTCAAAATAAATGCACAAAATATTACTTCAAAAGTGCTCTTTCCGAAAAAAATACTCTTCTAAAAAAAAAATAAAAAAATTGGGGTGAACGAATTTTTAATCAAAATAAAAATGAAGGGGGCGGGGGGGGCGCCATCGGTACCTACTGCACAGGGCGCCAGATTTCGTAGATCCGGCCCTGCACATATCATTTCAATCATCCTGCCGCTCCGCACCCCGCTATTGTTGGTTATTACCCCTCTCCTGTCTGTTCTGGTCTATTAATATTCATATGTCTATAATTACAACTTATTCAATTCAATTCAATTCAATTTTATTTTATTATTTCAAAAACATTACAAAATTTTACATTTCAATGCGTTTTTAAAATACATTTGTATATTTGTACTACATTGAACACAAACTATATAAGCATTAATAGAGCTTGCCTTTTAAAGGCAGCTTCACCAATGCTAAATATGTCGATATCCGAATTAATTCTGTTTAACAGCAAGATTGCTCTCCCGACCGGCATGACCATTGGCAAACTAGTCCTGCAGGCCGGAAGATAGAACAGTCTATGCTGTCGGTGGCGAAGATACCCATCGGGTACATAGAAATGAATGCTCTCCATGATAGCTGAGTTTTCAAGCCATCCGCGAATCAATCTGAAGAAATGCGTAGCAATGTGCACATCTCTTCTGACCCGTAGATTTTTCATTCCAAGCATACCCAAAAGAAAGTCTGTAGGATAGAGCCACGGGTAATAGCCATACTCCCTCATGTACAGAAATCTCAGAAATTTCTTCTGGACTCTCTCCAACATGAGTGAATATATTACTTGGTGTGGACTCCAAATTACCGACCCACTTTCAAGTCTACTCCTTACTAAAGAATTGAATAAAATTTTGAGAACCCGGGTGTCTCTAAAGTTCCTTGCAGTACGCAGAACAAAGCCCAGCATTCTCAATGATGTGCTACAAGCCATCTGAATATGAGTATGAAATGTCAGCCTACTATCAAACATGATTCCAAGATCCTTCATAGTGGAGACACGTTTTAGATTTCGGGCGTCCATCGTATACCGGTAATACCAGGTATGGCATGCCCTAGTGTAGGACATTACTAAACATTTAGAAATATTGAACTCAATCCGATTTCTTTTATTCCAGTCAATAATTCTATCAATATCTGACTGGAGTCGATTGCAGTCTTCTAGGGTTAGTATTTCTAAGAACAGTTTTAGGTCATCAGCATAAAGAAGAAACCTGGAGTGCAGAATTATTTCTGAAATATCATTAATGAATATTGAAAAAAGGAGTGGACCTAGATTAGAACCTTGGGGTACTCCTGATCGTACAAAAAATATGATAGACTGGAATAGTCCGTGAGACACAAACTGTTTCCTGCCTGCAAGATAGCTAGCAAAAAAGATGAGTAGTCTCATGGAGAATCGAATCCTATTTCAGCCAGTTTATTGAGTAAGACGTCGTGATTAACAGTATCGAAGGCCTTTGAAAAGTCATTATATGAACAATCTACCTGATGGCCTTTATCTAAAGAATTTGATACATAATCAGTAAACACCAATAAGTTGGTTTCTGTAGATCGACTTTTTCTAAATCCATGCTGTTCTGAAATTAAGAACGGCTCCACTTGTGGCAGTGTGTATTTATGGATAATCGATTCGAACAATTTAGCTGGTGCAGATAGTATTGCAATCGGCCTATAATTTTCTACAGAAGTTTTTGTGCCGCTTTTATAAATCGGACAAATTTTCGAAATTTTCCAGGTATCAGGAAATACACCAGTTTCTAAGGAAAGGTTAAATAAGAAAGTGAGTGGCATTTTTAAAAACTCGACACAACCTTTGAAAAAGAATACTGGAAGAAAATCTGGACCAAGTGAATGTGTATTTTTCATTTTTTTGATGGAAGTTTCTACATCTGATTCATCAATTTGATCAATATCGATATTCTGGGCACCTTTTATATTCAACTTGGCAGCAATATTAGTATTTAGTAATGGAGACTCATTACTATATACTGATTGGAAGTGTGTTGCAAAAGCGTTAGCTACATCTACTCCGCGAACCTCCCGATCACGATGAGTCATGGTGTCTTGAATACCACCATCTTTCCTCAGTGATTTGACATAGTCCCAAAAAATTTTGGGATCATGCTTAATATCGTGTTCAATGGAATTTATATATGATTGGAAAGCAGTGCGAATATTACGCCTAACCACGGCTCTATGCACACTGAACAAATCATAGTCACTCCGACAGCCAGTAGCCTTCCATTTTTTATGGAGAGCATGTTTCATCCTAATGCCCGCGATGGTATCTCGACAGAACCACTTCGGATATCGACGACCACCTCTACTGGGAGGTTTTCTAGGGAAACAGGTATCAAAAATATTGTAAACACAAGCATAAAAATGATGTACCGCCTCATTTATACTGCTAAAATTGTAAAGTTCTTGCCAATCTAGTTGGCTCATCATATTGTATAGTTTCGAAGTATCGCCCTGCCCAAAATTCCATCCACGCAAAGCATGCTTGTCATTTTTTGGAATTTTTGTTGTTTTAACATTGTTTTTACATGAAAAAATAAATTCTAGTGCAGGATGATGTTTATCTTCAGTTACAAGGGGAGAATCACAATGAATAACATTTATGGTTGAATTACATAAAATTAAATCTAATACTCTTGAGTTTATGTTTGGAATGTTATTACATTGGGAGAGACCAAAAACGGCGCATAGAAAATTCAGGTCGTTTTCAATTTCTACGGCACCTCTTGCAGAGTGCAGATTGAAGTCTCCAAGCACAATTATATTTTTTCCGCCAATAACATCCACATTTTGTTGTAATTTATCGAAAAATAATTTATACATTTCAAAGTGTGATGCAGGTGGAAAATAAACTGTACATATAAAAGTTACACACGATTTGTATGTAATTTTGACCCACAGATCTTCGTTGACAGTTTCCAGAGCAGGTAAGTGCTCTGCCTTAATAAGGCCAGTCGCGCTCTTAACGGCTAATAGACAGCCTCCTCCCTGTCTACGGGCACTTCCACTATCTCTGTCTTTTCTAAATACTTTGAAGCTATCATCGAAGAGCTCTGGGTTGAACACACTTGAGTTTAGCCACGTCTCAGTGAGTCCAATTACATCATAATTATTTACCAAAACATTAGCGTAAAATGAGGCACATTTACTCTGTAGTCCTCTAACATTTTGGTAAAAAAAATTTAAACTATCCGGAAGTCAACTGGGTTTTAAACCAGGAAGCCGCGGTGTATTAATTTTATTTTTCCATTCTTTGAGATAAGAGTATTTCGGCCAGTATTCCGGTTTAAGAACTTCGTTTTTCACCGCATTTGGGATACCTACCTTAAATGAGGCTTATTCTCCCTTTGATTTTATTTTACACACTTTAAATGAGGCGGTACTTACAATTGAACATAGGTACGACGTTAGATAGTCGATTGAGGTTTCCGGATGCAGCGGGTACAGGTGGAAGTATGAATAGGTACCTTGTTCCTTTAAGTTACCTATAACAGTGGAGGGTCGTTTTTTACGACCAACAACAGTCCAGGGTTGATCACGATTCGTTGGGCGTGACGGCCCTACCGAGGTCTGTTTGGTTGAGGGCTGCGACTCCTTTGCTGGTTTCGGTTTATGGCCATCAGAGGTTCCAGCTGAAGATGTGGATGGTTCTGGTTGCTGGACGTCCTTTTGGCTAGCAGGAATTTTCGACGTTTTCTCCTTGCCCTTTGGGTCGGTCTGGACTTGGGTGGAATTGACCACTTTAGCTTGTGAGCGGGTAATTCTGCCAGACTTAGTGTTTGATGGGTCGGGCGCGGGGTATGCGGAGGGCCCGAGGGGCACTTCGGGCGTTACGGGCGGCGCTGCAGTAGTGGGCGGCTTCATAACGCATGCATCGCTATACAGGACTTCCTTGTTGGGCCGAGGGGGGCACGGGGTTCGGGCGGCGAGCGCTCCATCGGGCGCAGTAGGCGGGCCTTTAGCGCATGGCAGTTTACTGAAAAAAATAAACAATTATGTTTTCTTTTGCCAGCGCTTATGGCAGTTTACTGAAAAAAATAAACAATTATGTTTTCTTTTGCCAGTATTTTATTTATTTTTATAAAATTCCATTTCCATCTGGTTCTGGTTCTTCCAAAAGAAAATGATCTGCTAAATCGGAAAGGCGCAGAGCAAAACTATGTCTGTCCAGCTCATTAAGCACGAGGAGTGAGAAAATATTTGGACAAAGCTTATCCGCAGAGATGGATCGGCCATCTTGGTTCCATTTTTATGGTCTCCCCGATCCCCGGATTTAAATCCTTCAGATTTTTTGCACCAAAAGATGTTTCACTTCAAAGGAAAAATCTGTGGATTAGGAATTGGACACAGATCTTCACTAGGATTATCTGAAATGATCCAGAATTAGAAAAGGAAGATCTTCAGGAGTATAAATTTTGCATGGGACTGTTACCAGAGCATTTTCAATTGCTACCAAGCCTCGCTTTGGCAAAAATTCAATGTGAAAATACAACAATCAGAAGAGTTACATGCCAACTCAGAATCAAGTCAACTCAACACCTCTTTGAAAAGTCATTAAAAGTTATGAAAAAAAAAAAGAAAAACAAACCATAACCTAACCTAACGTAACCTATTTAACCAATTTTTATACATTTTTTTCATCACTTTTAATGACTTTTCGAAGGTGTTGAGTTGATTTCGTTCTGAGTTGTCCAGTCACTAATGAGAAGCATTCCTGCTCGGGTCAAACTGCAAAATACAAAGGGGAATCATGGACAAAATCTTCAAAATGGAACATTTGTGGAAAATTCTTCATTCTTACGGGGCGAAATGCAAGGCTTGGAATTGAACTTTGACAGATGATTTTGCTCTATGGCACCGAACCGCTGAAATTTTGTATTCTTACTAGAAATATTGATCTGAAGAGGATTCATTGACAAAATCTGCAAAAAGGAGCATTTGTGGAAAAATATCAATATGATGGTGCAAAATGCAAGACTTGGATTTTTCCACAAATGCTACTTTTTAGAAATTTTGTCTATGATTTCTCTTCGGATCTTGATTTTTGGTAAGAATTCAATATTTCAGGCAGTTCAGCGACAGAACAATGACAGACAGAGCCTGAGAAAACTGTCCTCAAAGTTCGAACCCAAGCCTTGTGTATACTACCTTACTAGGCTGAGCCTGTTCCGAGGTGGCCTAAGAAATCTGTCCTCAAAGGTCGAACCCAAGCCTTGTGTATACCACCTTACTAGGCTGAGCCTGTTCCGAGGTGGCAGGAGTTATATTATATTATATTAAATTACCTAATTTACTTTGTAGGGCTTCAGAGACTATCAAACGGCTTAACATTATTCAATAACTCTTGTCAATATTCTGTAACTCTGTAATTTATTAGGTATTATTTATGTTTCATACACCCCTGATGAAGGTTCAAGATACACAACTTCAACCCAGTTGGTTAAAGATACACAACTTCTAATTCGCCTGACCGGGATGTCTACCGCCATAAAACACTGTGTAAATATGCCAAATTGTGTGGAGCAAAGAATTCATGCGCTATACATATCTTCAAGCAAATTGCGAAAGCATCTGAATATATTGAACTAATTATGCAATATGACAGAAAATAATATTTAACTGCTTTCAAACTGTGTGGGGCATACACATGGGGTACACCGAAAAAAATACAGACTATCAGACGATATGTATTGTCAGCGAAAATATCTAAATTTCTGATATTATTGGAAGATAGGAAAGGCGATGGCTTAAACAAAAATCATTGGAGGAAATCAATTTAAATACGGAAGATGAATTAGAAGGAGAAACTGTAGAAAATTGAGACGTTATAGAATATGAAAAAACGATAGCAATGGCATACAGTCATTGAAGATGCTACAATAACTCAATTTGCTGAACCCGAACACCAAAAAAGCCAAAAATCATTGCAAATTTTTTATACAAATTTTATAACGCCGGAGCTCACCAGTATATATAGAAACTTTCAAGAGCACAACAACTCACCAAAGTTTCATCGCAATCGGATGGATAGCGTAGGAAATAATTTCTTTTTTTTTTTTTTTTTTTTAAATATGTTTATTCAGTTTTAATTTTACAATATTTTATTTTACAAATCTTACGAAACTGATCAATCAGTTTGATTGTAAGAAATCTCTCATTTTTTTCTAATTATTTAATACAGTATACTTTTCAGTTTTACATAACAAATACTAAATATAATACTTAATACTAAAATACTAATTATTACGACAAACTAATTTTTATAATGTTTATGAATTGCGTTGTAGTAAAAATGTTTTACACAGTACAAACATACGGTGAGAAAAAAAACAATAGAAAGGAACTACATATATTATTTGATTTCATGTTCTTCGGAGGTAGAAAGATTTAACTTTTGTTTTGATTTTTGAATAAGATGTCTCATTTTTGATATTTTCAGGTAATGCGTTAAATATTTCCGGAATTTTATGCCTTTTTGTTCTATCTCCGTATACATTTTGAGATTGATTGATAATAAACATTTGTGCTTCTCTATGCCTAGTAGGGTAGTTGTGGTTTACAGGTTTTTTGAATTCTGTATTCCAGAATTCATCTAGCGTTAATTGGTAATTTACCTTACTGTGTATAGAGAGGACATTACACAAGGAGAACATTTTTTTATAATCACCTTCACATAACTGGACTTTTTTTTTTGCCTGATATCAATTTTAGGAAACGGATTTGTAATTGTTCTATTTTATTTAAGTATGTTTTGTACGTTAATCCGTAACTATTTATTCCGTATCCTATAATTGATTCTGCTAATGCGTTGTATATATGTACAGTATAATATATTTTTATTAACAAAATTTTTTAGGTGGTAAAATTTTCCTAATATGGATCTTAATCTATTACATACATTTTCAATATGATTTGACCAGTTAAAGTTGACATCTATTGTAAGACCAAGGTATGTATATTGGTACACTTTTTCTATATTTGGGCAATTACACTGCTGGAATTGGTTTTTGTGTGCAAACAATCATATGAATGACTTTTTATATGCAATTCCTTTTCCTGACAATTTGCATATGGTGAGTGTATAAGCATATATTTGGTTTTTTTTTGCATTAATAATAATGCCATTGTCGTGGGACCATTTAATTATGTTATTTAGGTCTGTTTGTAAAATTTCCTCAATTTTTAGTGGATCTTTGTCAGCACATATAATAATAGTATCGTTTGCAAACATGTAGCATTTACAACGTTTTATTACGTTTGGTAGACTGTTTACTTGCATTATATAACATGTAGGCCCCGATATCGACCCTGTTGCTACTCCGGTATTTGTTAACATTTCATCACTAAAAATTCCGTCAATTTTAACTTTTATTTTTCTATTTAATAGATAATTTTTAATCAATTTTTTTTTAAAGGACCTCTAATACCACATTCCTCCATTGCCCTTAGTAATGTTTCGTGGTCCAATGTGTCAAAGGCCTTTTTAAAGTCTATAAAAATAATACCAACATAATATTTTTCATTTAAATGACAATTTATATGGTCAGTGAATTTAGACAGTAATTGTGTAGTACTTTTTTCTTTTTGAAATCCGTATTGTATGGGATTTATGATTTTATTTTTTTCTATAAAAAGTTGTATTTGGTTAAAGATAGCTCTTTCAATAATTTTATCAATACATGAGAGAATCGCTATTGGTCGATAGTTTGTGAAATCTTTGTGGTATCCTGATTTATATATAGGTCTGATAATGGATGTTTTAAGTTCGTCAGGCATAATACTTTTACTTACACAAAGGTTAATTAATTTAGTCAATATTGGGATTATATTATCAGCAATTAACTTCAGGTCTTTAATTCTTATTTGATCATTGCCTTCTGATTTTTTAACATCCATATCATTAATTATTTTTTTAACATCTTTTTGTGATACAGGTCTAAATCTCATTGACATACTAGCAGGAGTTGTATACATGTTACGATCTAGGAATTTTGTAGTACAGTTGTGTCTTTTTTTATTTTTATTTTTTTATTTAATATTTGTTTGTTTTTACAATAATTATACATTTTTTTTACATGTTAAACAGATTTGTAATATTAATGTAATAAAAGCCTTTCCTCACCATAAAGAGACAAGGCTCTTGTGTTTGGTGAGTGAATTCATACTCAATTATGTTATCAATGTTATCATTTGAGTAGGTGAATAATAATATTGCAACTATTAACAATAGATATAGTAAGAGAAACTTGAGATGTGTCGATTAACAGATTTAAATGAACTGAAATAGTAATGTAACTCTTACAGTTGTTTCAGGTAATTTTTTAATTTAGTTTGGAATTTACTTTTATTTTCAATAATTTTTACTTCTAATGGGAGTTTGTTGAAATAATTTATACCATGATACAGATAGGAATTTTGGATGTGCTTAGTATTAAATTTTGGGATTTTAATATTGTTTTGATATCTTGCTGAGATATTGAAATGTAATTTTTTTAGCTGTATTTCTTTGAAAGTTTGTAGAATTGAATATTTTTTATATAAATTGTCTATTGTAGTTACTTTGAATATTGAAAAGATTTTTTCGGTAGAAAATGTAGATGGTTTTTTCAATATAATCTTAATAATTAATCTTTGAACTATTTTGAGAGGATTTAAAATAACATCATATGTTCCTCCCCATCCTATAATACCGTATTGTAATATAGATTGAACAATTGCATAGTACACTCTTTTTAGGTTTTCCAGTCTAAGAATATTTCTGAGTCTTATAAATATATATATACATTTCCTAATTCTTTTGACAAGTTCACAAATATGTGTTTTCCATTTAAAATGTTGATCTATATATACACCAAGATATTTAATTTTGGAAGTTGAATTCAGTGTAGAACATTCTGGAGTGCAATTAGTTCCACTACATTTACTCTGATGTATTAGAATTTTTATTTTTGGTTTAGATTTAAATTTATTGATAGAGAATGGGATAAAGTTTGTTTTTTCGGTATTTAAAGAGAGGAGATTTTTATCGAACCAGTTTTTCAGTGTATTGATGTCAATATTCGCTAGGTTGTTCACAGTATTCCAATCAGCACCTTCAATTATTATGACAGTGTCATCAGCATAAGATATTATTTTTCCGTTTATTCTTTGTGTGAATATATCATTTACATATATGATAAACAGTAACGGCCCCAGGACTGTACCTTGAGGTATACCAAAATTACTTGTATCTTGTTGGCTAAGCACATTGTTGATTTTTACGACTTGGGGGCGTTTGAAAAGGTAGCTTTTTATCCATTCTAGAGCTGTACCGTTTAATCCAATGTTTCTTAATTTAGTTACGAGTTTGTCATGTGATATGCTGTCAAACGCTTTTTTGAGATCTATGAAAATTCCAATACATTTGAATGATTTATCTAATGAATTGAGAACAAGGCTAGTTAATTTTGCAATTGCATCCTGTGTGCTTCTACCTTCCATAAATCCAAACTGATTTTCATCAATTATTTTATTACATTTTATAAACTGGTTCATTCTTTTTTTTACTATCTTTTCAAAAATTTTTGCTATATTTGAGATTACTGATATTGGTCGGTAGTTGCTTACTTCTTCTGGATTACCAGATTTAAATATTGGAGTAATGATAGTTTGCTTGTAAATAGATGGGAACACACCGCTTTGGAAACTTAAATTTACTATATGCATTAATGGTTTAGAAATTTGATTTTTAATATTTTTTAAAATATTAACCGTAACTCCATCAAATCCCGGTGCAGAACCTCCTTTCATATCGTTTATGATAGATACTATTTCATCCTCTGTTGTGACTTGAAATGTTGCTATTTTATTTTCTGTATCAATATTGCAATCTGAAATTGGGTTGGTATTTATGTGATTTGCAAGATTTTTTCCTACGTTTGCAAAGAATGTGTTAAATATATTTGCAGCTTTTGACGGGTTTTCTTTACAGCATATTTTCGAGTTATCGTGAGTAATAGCATTGATTTCATTATTCCTGCATTTTTTCTTATCAATTATTTCATTTATAACCGTCCACACTCTTTTACTATCATTTTCCGCCTGATCAATCTTTTGTTTATAATAACTTTCTTTTCTGTGTTTTATGATATATGAAAGTTTGTTTTTATATGCCTTAAAACTGTTTAGTAAATTTTTATTATTTGGTTGTTGGGTAGTTAACTTGTAAAGGGCTTGTTTATGTCGTACAGATATTATAAGACCATGGGTAATCCACGGTTTTATAGGCTTGTACTTAGATTGTTTGGATTTGGAAATATTAATATTTTTTGTCGAATCGTTTATGTATGTAGATATTTTTTCTTCAAACAAATTGCAGCAAATATTGACATCATTACATTGTAGTAATTTATTCCAGTTTTCTGATTCAAATTTATGTAGTAACGTATCCATATTAAGTATTTTTTTTGAGGCATTAATTTGGTTAGGTAATGGAGAAGATGGATTACTGCATTTATAATTAAATATACATGAATAATGATCAGTGATAGTCGTATGTATGACAGCTGAGGTTATATTTTTAATGCAAGGGATATTTGTAAATATATGATCTAGACACGAAGGCCGTTGACCTCGGACGTTTCTTGTATAATGATTTATGCATGAGATGTAGTTTAGTTCAGCTAACATATTAAGGTAATCATCTTTATTCTTACTAGAGGAATCGTTTGCAATATTTAAATTCACATCTCCCACAAGAATATTATTTTTATTTCTAAAATTTAGTAAAATGTTTTTTAATCCATCTATAAATTGTGGTAGTATCGATTTATGTGTACGATAAATAGCAATAATATTATAATATTTATTTACATCTTTAATTTCTATATTTAAAATGTTAACATTACTAATATTAATTATCTCTCTAATATTGATAATATTATATTGGTTTGAAATGAATATTCCAATACCAGAGTTTTTGTTAATATTTGTTATTGTTGTATGATATGAGTACCCAGGAATAGAGTAGTTCAATTCGCCTGCAGAATGTGTTTCAGACAACACAATCAGGCCCGGGAAAAAATTTAAATCTTTTAATGATATTATTAATTCTTCTAGGTTTTTTTCTATGCTTCTAATATTTATATGAAATAGGGTAAATCCTTTTTCAGTACAAATTAAATTGAAATCTCTTAAGGAGTGACATAATTTTTCTTCTATACACATTTTTTTATCTAGTGCGTTACATAAAAAATCATTCATTTTTATTTTTTTTTAGAATAAATAAAAAATTCCAAAATTTATTCATAGTCAATGCGCTCTCTAGCAATTTGAAGCATTTTTCGACGGTATAGACATTTTATGCTATCAACTCTATGTTCAGTGGAATAATTTGTATCAAACCTTTTATTTTGGATACAGCAATTGTTGCATATTGGCATTTTTTCTTTATTTTCACATTTTGAAAGTGTGTGCTCCTTAGTGCAATGTGGGCAAATGGGGGGCTGCGTCCTGGCGAGACATCTTTGTGCTGTGTGACCGAATTTGAGGCAATGGTAACATTGGGTGATCGGATTGCAGTCCTCTACGTACACTCTTTGGAATTTGATATTTATTTTTTTTTTATCAATAAGTATTTTTCTTAATTTACCGGTTGTTTCAATAATGTAGTTGGTGGTGTCATTTTCTTTTCCTTCATTGTACTTGTTTTTTAATTCCTTGATGAGTTTAATGTTATTTTTGTCGTCTATGGTTAATCCTTCATTTTGTTGAACAATCCCATCTATAATTTCCTCTTCAGACAATTGGCATTGTAGCCTTTTCAACATTAAGAACGGTTTCTTTTTTTTTATTTCTTCGGCTGATATTTCTTTTCCAATTACCTTATTTATTTCTTCAGTTAATTTTTCTGCTTCTTCTTTTTTTTGGCATGAAATCAGTAATTTCTGTTCTCCGATCTTTTTTACTCCATTAACTCCGACTTTTATTTTTGATAAATTAATATTTTTTTGAATTTTTATTTTTATATCCTCGGCCTTCAAGGTGTTTTTTGAGGTAACTAATATGGCATATTTCTGTTCTGTGTTGTATGATGTATTTACAAAGTTTTTATTGTCACCTGACATTTGCGTGACATTTGCATAGGATTTTTTGTTATTAGGATGAAATTCTTCAAGTTTCTGTGTGTAGTGATGATTATTTTTAATATTAATTTCTTGTAAATCTATAATCTTCTTTTGTAGACTAATTAGTTCGTGTTGAATTTTTTCTTCCAGTGTTGTAATATTTTGTTCTAGTGATGATTTTATTTTTGAGTCCTTCACAGAAGTTATTTTATTTATTAACTCTTTGATGTTTCTAAATATTACTTCTGTTTCCATATTGGTTGGAATGGATCGCCCAGATGGGCGGGTTATTAATGTATGTAATAGTAAACTATATTTATTGTTTTACTTGTCACAAAAAATTCGCGACTGTACTCCTTCGATGCGGAGCATGTAATTGAATTGTCTTATGTCTTTTATTTCCTCTTCTTTTGTGCCCTCCGGTGTACCTCAAGGTTCTCATTTAGGCCCATTATTATTTAATGTGTATATATATATGATATTTACAAATGTTTTTTACATGCTAATTACCTAGCATATGCAGATGATAAAAAAATATACTTAGTTATTAAATCAATCAATGACTGCATTAAACTCCAAGAAGACCTCAATCGTCTTTTTGTCTATTGCGAATTAAACAAACTTGTTATTAACATCTCAAAGTGCAATAAATTAACATTTACACGTAAAAAAAATATAATTTCATTTGTATACACACTAACATTTACACGTAATAAAAATATAATTTCATTTGTATACACACTGAACGGCACACATATCAATGAAGTAAAATATATCAGGGACCTTGGGGTAACAATGGATGTCAAATTAAACTTTATCCAACACACTGATGAAATAATTAACAAAGCCAATAAAATGCTGGGATTTATAATTCGTATAGCAAAACCCTTCCACAACATAAACACTCTATATTCCCTTTACACCTCATATATTCGCCCGCACTTGGAACACTATACACTGATCTGGACTCCTTTATACCAAGCCCATATTGAAAGAATAGAAAGAATTCAAAAAAAAAATTTTAAGCACTTAAATTATAAATTCAAATTACACTTCTCAAATTATACCGAATCCATTAAATTTCACAATTTCAAATCCCTCCAAACACGACGTCTAATTTTTGATCAAATCCTATTGTTTAAAATTCTAAACAATGGCCTGGACTCACCAGAACTTACCAATTTAATAAATTTTCATATTCCGTCAAGATCAACCCGGCAATCCGATTTACATATTTTATTTACCCTCTTGTAGAACAAACATTAGAAAAAAACTCCCCAATTCCTCGTGTATGTGCACAATATAATACAAAATTTCACAGCATTGACATTTTTAGTAAGAACCTTAAGAAATATCGATATGAAGTAACGCGTACGATCGATTATTAATATGAGAATATATCGCGAGCATCTCCTATCCTTTTCCTATATTCCTCTTCCTCTCCTCTTCCTATAACCCAACATTAATTATAATATAATAAAACTTCATTTCCGATGTACTTTAGCATAAGAAACCTCTGTGGCTTGACTCCAGTTCAATTATATATTTATCACTGTATATGTATTATGTAAAAGCTGTTTGTTTCTTACAAATAAATAAATAAATTTAATTTACGAATGTTGTAGCAAATTTATCGCATAAAAATTTTGTGTCTCCTTGACTTCCCATATGTTGAAGGATTATTTTATCTAAATTTTGTTTAGGTTTTCCTATTAGGTTATTTATTTCGTCCCAGAGTTTCTTCGGGTTGCCGTTTAAACTATATATTACGTTTTTGTGAAATGTGTTTTTAGTTATATTAATATGTTTATTTGTTTTGTTTCTATATCGCGTGTATTCTAAACAAAATACAGGGTTATTAGGGCTATTCTTGCATTTTCGGTAAACATAAACTCTTTTTTTTATCATGTTTTTAATTTCTTCAGTAACCCATTGGTTGTTGTACCTATGATTATTTTTAAATGATTTTTCTTTTTTCGAGGACTCATAGATATTATCAAAAATATTTTTTAAATTATTGTGCAGTTCTGAAGGACATTCAGTTTGTAATAATTTACCCCATTTTACTAGTTTTAATTTAGAATATATCAATTTATTATCAATAATTTCCCTTTTTTTATTTAAATCCTTTGTAAGTACCTCTTTCCCTATCGCAACACCTGTTATTGACGACTGTTATATTTTGTTAGTCACAATCATTGACGACTTAATTGATCGAAGGTCACAATACATGAAAATACAGTGTTATTACGGTTACGAATTGCAATATGGTCGATACAGGAATAAACATTTTTACCGTTTAAAATTTCATCCCGGGTCACATCTAATATCACATTTTCTAAGCCATTTTCACTGAGTAGATTTTGGTATTCTGTACTTACACTATTTTTGGTATCCATTCAAGTTAATGTCACCACAGTACAAGTAATTTGAATCAGATGAGGTTAATTGTAATATATGTTTTAGTTCCTTCAAGTATATATTCTTGTTGTTGTTCGGCGGGCGATATACTGCAAGTATATTTATGACATCTTGATGAACGGTGGTTATTTCTCCAGATATTGTCTCGCAGCTTTTAAAAGAAATGTTTGTTTTCTTAAAAGTATGATGGTTTTTTAAGTACGTACATGATTAATCCCCCTCCTCTTCTATTCTCTCTAGTATTTGCAATCGAGGTGAAGTTTGGTATGTTGAACATAGTTATTATTTCCTTTTTAATATTTATTTCCGTTAGAAAAATTACATCTATAAACTGCAGAATGTCATTTATGTGTGCAATAAATAAATTAAAATTCTTTTTCAGTGATCTTAGGTGAATAGCCACAAACCTCATTTTGATGTTTTTATCGTTTATCCAATTATCCAACTTATAGCACTTTGTAAATTTGTGAGTTTGGAATTGTGTAGAATCTTCCATGACGTGGATTTAGTAACTGATAAAGTAAGTGTTTCGAGTCAAAAGGTGTTAAATGTATCCAGAGGCGGCTCTAGGGCTCCAGCTGTGGAAGGTCATTTGAAAAAAAAAGTGATTAATCTTTATTTGATATTGAGAAAAATGCCGATACATTATTATCAACCAATTTAAAGAGAGGTAGGGTCATGAATCCGCAACTCAAATTACATAGGTATTATTTGTAAATTGCAAAGTCGCTACATAATACATGTAGGTACTTGAAGGCACATCATTTTAAAGAGGGCACTTTTCCATATAGTTGTGCACACCAATAGTACCTAAGTATCCAAAATTTAAAAACAAAATTAGATTAGAAATAATATTCAATGTTTATAAGAAAAACTTTCTTTTTATAATTTATTATTTTATAATGTTTTTGTTTTTATGTGTCTTGTTCTCTTTCATATTTTCGTTTAGATTATTATTGTTAACTTATGCTAATAGAAATAATAGGCACCGGTACCTAATACCTATATAAAAAAATAAAACAAAAATTGTTTTAAATCAAGCTGTTTTCCATGTCTGTTGAAAATTGATCATAATAATATAATAAATAATCTTTGAAAAGATCTACTTCCCAATGTACTACCAAATTAAAATTGAAATGACGCAAATTACATCAATAACAATGTGAATAATTATTTCAAATCTCTCCCGAACTGTTCAATACAAAAACAACCATTGTTTCATGCGAGACATACGTGCAAAAAGCAAAATCGACCTATGTTATATCACCATCTCTTTCAACAA
Organism: Limnephilus lunatus; assembly: GCA_917563855.2. Taxonomy (NCBI): domain Eukaryota; kingdom Metazoa; phylum Arthropoda; class Insecta; order Trichoptera; family Limnephilidae; genus Limnephilus; species Limnephilus lunatus. The sequence continues at coordinate 65,383,969 of OU830598.1, read as the reverse complement.
CACATAACATTCATAATGGTGTCTCCCTCACGGACATAACCCAAGCGTAGTTAGGATTTCTTTACTACCTATGCGGGAGAATATCAACTCCAGGCGAAGAACATAGTGCCATCTCATTTGTTGTATGGCGCGCATAGAGAGAGAAGATCGGACATTGGCAAAATTGACCCAGGGAATACTGTGTGAATGGGAGCTTCCATTTTTTGCAATAGATGTCACTGCTCGTCTATGTCGCCGCTAGCCTGCCGTTATTTCGCGGTTCATTTTAAATAAACAATTCGATGCTTTGAGCAGTTTTATCCGTAAAAATGTATTATTATATCTTATAATTTTGGGGGGTCAAACACCCATTGTCCTAAGGGGAGAGCCGCCACTGAATGTATCTGTTTATATCATTCTCATTTCTTATATGGATTATTTTCCCATCACCTTCAAGTCTTATTAATATTTTGGAATTTTGTACCCAAATGTATTTAAATTTTGTTTTCATTTTTTGTTTTGTAATGTTACTTTCTTTGAATTCTAATTTTCTTATGCAATCGGATGGATAGCGTAGGAAATAATTTCATTCTAACTTTCTTTGTATTCTAATTTTCTTATGCAATATGCATAGTTCTACAAATTAAACTTGATAATGGTAAAAAAAAATCTGTTTAATGTTTTTGTTTTGTACATTATTTTTTATTCTATTGTTCAAAGGAAAATTATATTTTTTTTAATAAAAAATTATAGACTATTCACAATTTTTTTTTTCTTTATTCACTGCATAAATTATTTACATTGTAAGTGGATTTTTCGACCACCATGCTAGGCTGATGCCCGTGTTATGGTGGTCGTTTTTACATAGAGTACAATAACAATCAAAATTTTAAATAAAAACACTGTAAAACCAATTCAAACCAAAATACTTGCCTGGCCTTCAACATAAATATGATTACATTATCTGATAAGCATAGATATTTTCAATTGTGACGAAAATAAATATAAGAACTCTGTCAAGAGTGCATTGTAAAAATGTATTAAATGAGTACAAAACTGCATAAATGTAATGATATATTATGTAATGACATATATTTTGTACTACTCAGTGGCGGATTTGCAGTCTTGGCCGCCCTAGGCCCCAGGCCGTGTTAAGTACCAGTAACCCCTTTCTCAGTACCCATCATATAGACCAGTGGTACCCAACCTTTTTACCACCGCAGACCTGATCCGGGGGAGGGGGGAGAGGGGGGGGGGAGTGTTCACTCATCAATACTACACAAGCTTGAACATTTAAAAGTCCACAAGCCGTCTCACAGTTGAGAAAAACTTTTTGTATGTTCCGATTGCAACTATTTATGTGCCAGAAAGGAGACTACTCAAGTGGAAAAAACCATTTTCATATTCCGGCTGCAACTATTTATGTTCTCAAAAGGAACATTTCAAGTCCAAAAGCCGTCTCACAATGAAGAAAAAACTTCATCATGTTCCGAATGCGACTATTCGTTTTCTCGAAAGTGACAATTTAAAATCCACAAGCTGACTTACTGTGGAGAAAAACAGAAAAACATACAGCGTGATGACCATAAATGAACTAACCCTTGCGGCGACCAATGACGTTCTCGTACGTAGAATATTTAGGTACTTATGATGAAGCCATACTAAATAATGCAAAATTATTTTGTTTTGAAAATTAGATCACTTAGAAGTATTATAGGTTCTTCAATTAAATTCTGCCTATAGAACATACCTTGGCCCATAAAAAATATATCGGTCATTTTTTTATAAGTATTTTAATAAGCCTATAAAAAAATAAAGTATAAGGTCTATAAAAAACAATTTCAAGTCCAAACTCTCCTTATAAACCCATTTTCGGATATGGTTTTATTGTACAATGTGGCAAATTCAGTTTCTTATAATAATCGCAAAAAAATTTATATTTACGCCCGAACTTCCCAAATTAAAATAAAATATGCATTTTCTCGTTGTTATTTTACAATACGGCCGCTGGTCAACGAATTTGGTTTTTCAAAGTGAACCTTATGCCATTCACCGAAGAACTACTGACTATGCCACACCTATTTCGTATCAGTCACGCCCCGGCAGCGCATTTCCAATCCCTACCGCGTTTCAGTCGCGCTACCTACTGAAACGCGGTAGGGATTGTTATGCATAAATCACTTACAAACACTACCTCGTTTCAGTCGCCTAATACTCCAGTCAAGATGTACATCCGCACTTGCAAAAGGTCCCGTCATTCTGAATTTTTTATATGTTGTTAGGACCTAAACCAGTATTAAAAAAAATTTTTTGCAACTTCGAAAGTGCTGTGCGACTGGCGGTGGACCCAAAAAACCAGGAAATTTTCGGATTTTTTTCAGTTTTTGCTCAATATCTCGGTGAAGGAAGGGTCTGACCGGTGTAGTCGGTACACATACTTTTGAAGTAGACTAAATTTTCTATAATTTGAGATCAAAGCCAGCTATATACATCTATTGGTTTCTAAGATACAGTACTTAGGAAATAGGCCATTTTTTCCAAAAAGTGAAACTTTTTCGAAATGGTCACTTATTTTGTAAAATAATTTCTAAAATACGCATCCCACGTCAAATATTATTTGAAATAAAGTTGTTGTAAATTTTATAGGCTTTCATGTGAAACTAAATTGATATCTGTAGACTTAACGGTTCTCTCAAAAATGGCAGATAACCACAAACAGTCATAAGTGGGTTTTGGGGGAAATGCAAATAAACTGTTCTCACGTCTCTTGGCAAACCTTACACTGGCCAGCATTGTTTTTTATGAGGTTGAAATAACTTCTGAGGAGCGAGACAAGACTGAAAAATTGCTGAGAGACACTGAAAGGTCTCTCGCTATACCAGCAGAAGAAATTGATACCTACCAAATACTAAAGGCAAAATTTAAAAGTGCCTTGGAGAAAATTGAAGCATACGGTCCAACATCACAGTTGTGGGTCCAATACTTTCGTATCACCACTTTGATAAAACTATTCATCCAGGAAGAGCGTGTTGGTGATTGGAACCTTCATTTGTACACTGTCCACAAGATGCTCCATTTTTTCCACGCAGCTGGACATTTTTTGTATGCTAAGAGCGCGCACCTCTACCTTCAAGATATGATGGCTCTACAAGATCGGATGGATAAAAGTGAATACGACATGTTCACAAAAGGATCCTTTACCATTCGCCGGTCTGACAAGTTTTGGTCTGGGTTGTGGTCAGACCTAACAATTGAGCAGAAGCTGATGCGATTCATGAAAACCTACGGTGGGTTGACCCAAGGAAGGGGAATCTCCGACAGTGTTCTGGCAAGCTGGATAACAGGAATGGTGTTTGTGTTGAACATTTTTGAAGAAATAGAAAGTTTTTGCAGCATCTCATGTCCCACTGGAGAGCAGGATGTAGACATGAGACCTTCTCGAATCATCAGAGATAATAGTGATGTGGAAAAACTAAAAAACTGGTTTGCTCTTCACCCTCCATTTCCCAAAACTGACAGTTTGATTTTTATCAGTAGTGGTTTACTGGCAGGTCCTGAAATTAATTGCCATACAGCCCAGAAAATTGGAACGGAGGGAGTGATGAAAATTGTGGGGCAAATGTACGACAAGGTAGTAATAAAACGGAAAAATATAGTTACCACGCTGGCATCGATCACCTCGACCGTTAAACTGCCGGACAAAAACAGAAGAGTGGCTGTGGATCCGCTCACAATTTTCCAGCGAGTGTGTATTGCAAAGCAATCTGAACAGGATTTAAAGGATGACTTCAAGTATGAGTTGGCCCCGTTCCCGATGTCTCTGTTCAATGAACAAGGGATGTGCAAGGGCACAAAATATACTCTGTACTCTGCCTTCACTCCTCTTTCCAGCCACATGCCGATAGATGCCAGCACTCACGTCATTTTGGATGGTGGCTACCTCTTGCACAAGGTCGTGTGGCAGCGGAAGAGCACGGTTCGAGCACTTTTGGCGCGTTATACCACCTACGTCCAAAACCACTTTGGGAAGAACGTCTCCATCGTTTTTGAGGGCTACCCCGAAGATGCTACAAAAAAAACACCAAAACAGCGGAACGACTCCGGCGCTACGCAGCTCATTCCAGCTACGAATTGACGTTCGATGAATCCACAGTAATTCAAAATGCTCAATAGCATGTATTGGGCAATGAGAACAATAAGAGACGCCTTATAACTCTTCTCTGTGACGCCTTTCAGAAGGAGGGAGTAGAAGTGGCTGTTGCCGAAGAAGATGCGGATCGAGAGATCGTCATGATGGCGCTTTCAAAAAGAGCAGTAGCCGATCGGGTCGTCATAGTGGGAGAAGACGTCGACCTGCTCGTTCTTCTCAATGGTTTAGGCGCTGAAGAGACAAACATCTATCTTCAGAAGAGTACGAAGGGTGAAACTGGTTGCTGTCACTTCTCTACGACCTCCTACAACCACCAAGGCTACCGGCGATTATCAGGAACGGTACTATTCACCCACGCGTTTACCGGGTGCGATACTAACCCAGCACCGTTTGGCCAAGGAAAGACCAAAATCATTACACTTCCGAGCAAGAGTGAACCACTTGCTGAGCAAGTGGAGGTCTTCCTTCGGCCAGACTCCACCCCACAAGCCGTTAGTGAAGCAGGCATCAAGTGCTTTGTGGCTCTATATGGGGGTGACATCGCGAGGGATACTTTGGATTTCCTGAGGTAAAAGACGTTTGTCACTTCAACAAGCATAGACCTCGCCCGTTTGCCACTGACGGAAGATGCCGCAGGCCACCATGCAGCAAGGTGCTACCTCCAAGTGCAGAAGTGGCAGGGATCATCTCAGGGATGATAGCTGTCTTCTCAGGGATTCACCCCCATCCCCACCACGATGGATCCCGCACCTCCTGCCCTTCTGCGAAAATTTTCATGTAAATGCAAGAAAGGATGCTCCGGGAGCTGCTCGTGCAGAAAGGCTGGGTTCCACTGCTCAGTCCTCTGTCAGTCATGCGGTGGCAAATTGTGCATTAACGTCCCGGATGTGGAGCTGAAATGCTCGGACGATGAAGATGACCTGACTACAGACTGGGCGCCTCTCTCAGCGTCCATCACAGATATCGAGACACCTTCTTCGTGCGAGCCCAAGCCCGGGCCATCTAAGATAAAAAGAAAGACATGATTTGGCAACCAATACACAATACCTACATGATTTATATTATTTTTATTTTTTGTGTACATGTAATTTGTCCTTATAATACGTACCATGATGTTTGTACAAGCATTTTAGTATGTAGGTATATAAAACAAGGTTCGAAGATGACGTAATTCCCGATAGATGAATTATCTTATCTTTTTTTTAATAAAAAATGTGTTAACAATAACAAACAAAAAAATAGTAACTATTTGATAAATAAAACCATAAAAAGACGCGAGAACCGTTTTTTTGCATTTCCCCCCAAAACTCCCACTTATGACTGTTTTTGGTTATCTGGTGTTCTTGAGAGAACCGTTAGGTCTACAGATATCAATCTAGTCTTAAATGAAAGATAATTAAATTTACTACAACTTTATTTCACATAATATTTGACGTGGGATGCGTTTTTTAGAAAATATTTTACAAAATAAGTGACCATTTTGAAAAAATTTCACTTTTTGGAAAAAATGGCCTATTTTCGAAGAACTTTATCTTGGAAACCAATGGTTGTATATAGCTCACTTTGGTCTCAAATTGTAGCAAATTTAGTCTACTTTAAAAGTATGCATACTAACTATACAAGTCAGACCCTTCCTTCACTGAGATATTGAGCAAAAACTGAAAAAAATCCGAAAATTTCCTGGTTTTTTGGGTCCACCGCCGGTCGCACAGCACTTGCGAAGTTGCAAAATTTTTTTTTTAATACTGGTTTAGGTCCTAACAACAAATAAAAAATTCAGAATGACGGGACCTTTTGCAAGAACAGCCCCCTTTTCATGTTTAACTTGACTGGACTATAAGCGCTTCATTGCTCTATCTGTTTCTGTGAGGGTGACGACCGTAATTATAGAGGGGTTAGCAGAGCGGATGGACCGCGTTTTTTTTATACCAAAAAATAGTTTTACATTGAAAAAAATACGCATGTTTTTTTTTCAATATGTTACTTAAAAAATAAAATTTGAATTTAAAAAAAAAAATTAAGTAAAAGAAAACGCGGTCCATCCTCTCTGCTTACCCTTCTATAATTACGGTCGTCACCCTCAGTTAAAAAAAAAACGCTTTTTTTTTACTTAAGAAATAAATTTTCATTGTTAAAAAAATTTGTAAGTAAAAAAACAAACGGTCCATTCTCTCTGCTAACCCCTCTTTAATTTCGGTCGTCGCCCTCACAGAAACAAGAAAGATAGAGCAACGAAGCGCGTAGGTGACTGAAACGAGATAGTGTTTGTAAGGTGATTTATGCATAACAATCCCTACCGCGTTTCAGTCGGTAGCGCGACTGAAATGCGGTAGGGATTGGAAATACGCGCCCCGGCCGGAGCGGGAAATAGGCGTATGGCTCCGCGTCGCTTAATTTCGGAAAATCAATTTTAAATTTCCGTTTTATTACAATAAACAATGCGTAAAAAAGGAGTTAATATTTTTTGTAAAAAAATTTCTCAAATACCTTTTCCAACCTTTCCAAAAGCTTTTTCTCAAGTATTTTCAAACTCCTCCCTTAAAGGGGCGTGAATTCCGATTTCGATTTTTTCCTGGACTATTTGATCGCCTTAAGGAGACTTTTCTTGTTATCATCAGTGACTTTTTTGTCACAATTGGCCGCCCCTAATATCTGGCCGCCCTAGGCCCGGGCCTACATTGGCCTTAGGGCAAATCCGCCACTGGTACTACTTGCCTATTTTTTTAAATAATGTAATATTTTATTAATCCTACTAATATTATAAAGGCGAAAGTTTGTATGGATGTTTGTTACTCTTTCACGCAATAAATACTAAATGGAAATTGAAAATTCTTTCACTAATAGAAAGCTACATTATTTGCGAGTAATATAGGCTATATATATTGGTAAGCTCTGGTGTTATGAATAAGCTGTGGCATTATCAAATTATTTATCATACGTTTTCTGTCCCTAACAAAATCGAGTTATTGCAAACGTCAGATGAAAAGCAAAAAATTGTTGCCTGGGGTGGAGGGGTTTGGGGGAGGGAAAAAAGGGCGGATGGTGGAGGAGGGTGGGGGGAGGGGGAGGAGGGTGGAGGTAGAGGGGGGAGGGAAGAAAGGGCGGGGGTGGGGGGGAAGGGTATGGGAAGGGGAGGGGGATGGGGGTAGGGGGGGGGGGTATGGGGAGAGTGGAGTGACGAGAGGGAAGGTGGAGGAGGCAGAGTGGCAACCCCCTAATACCATGCGAGCCAAGCCGGGGGCAAAAGCTAGTAATCTATAAATGGTTTCTCAGTTAGGTAAATTAAACATGTATAAATTAATCCAATGTAAACTGTTGATTTCCCTAAAATAAAAAATAACAAGAAAGAGTTTTAATTTGTAGTAATTTTTGTACAAATAGATTCACGTTGAACCTATTTATACTGCAGTGAATTCTTATTGTCACAATTTTTGTCTCAGCAGAGTACAAATAAGGCAGAATGCAAATAGGCGGTAGAGTACAGATGAGCGTCCATCTACCCGCGCCGGCCGCAACGCACGCACGGCACGCAACGGATTGAACAGATTTGCCGATGGCATGCGTCCACTGTAAACGGATTTTAAATTTAGTTTGAGTACTTTTGTAGTAGACGACGGTCGTCTGTCATGGAGATTGACGAAGATATTATCATTATAGGGTTGCTTGTTGGCAGAAGAAGAAGAACGTAAAAATAAACGTAGAATGTGGGTTCATAAAATAAACTTGAAGCGACCAATGTTTGGAGAATATCATTCGTTATTTGTTCCTGATTTACTTCATGAAGAAGATTAATTTAATTTTTGTGGGTTTTCAATTTCAATTCAATTTTCTAAAACAAACAACCAAGCCTCCAAAGAGCACACAAACCCCAATAGCTCGGAGGGCATTGAAGCAAAGAATGGAAGGTTACCTCGAGAGTGTTTTCTCTTGGGGTAAGAATAACCTCGTCGAATTTAATGTTTCAAAGACCCAATCATGTTTGATAAAGTCTAAAAGGGATCGAAATGATAGTCTAGTCTCCTTCAACGGAAGCATTCTTCCGAACAGGACCTCCATTGATATGCTTCGTGTAACTAAAAAAGATAGAAAAGATAAATAAGTTTAAGGAAAAAATCAAAACATGGGTGAAAGAAATTAATGCAGACATACTAGAGAATGTATTAAAAACATCATAGAAACTAAATAACGAAAAATCAAGGAAATCTACCAGTCCGCCTCAGCACAGGACCACCTAGTGAGGAGGACTAAGAACAAACGGATTAAATATTTATATATATCATCATATCTTGTAATTGTCATCAAACCTGTAACTAAATAGTCACTAATAAAAAATAAAAAATAAATTTAAAAAAACTCTTAAGTGACCAGCTCAGGTATGGGGGCTCCATCGAAACCAGAATTAAGTTAGGCTCTCAGAAACTGGGCATACTGTACAGGGCCCGCAGATACTTTAATAGTACACAACTGCTAACCCTGCACAAATCGCAAGTGCTACCCACGGTTGAATTTGGCAGCCACCTCTGGTCTGGAGCTACAAAATACCTAAAAAAAACCCTTGACTCTGTGCAGAAACGGGCGGTCCGTTTGACAGATTCTCCCATCTTAACAGACGGATTGCAATCTTTAGAGCACACGCGTCAAGTGGGAATGATGTCCTTGTTCTACCGGTATTACAATGGAAGATGCTCCGAGGAACTAGCGTCATTGATCCCCTCGGCACCAGTGCACAGTCGGGAAACACGCCAAACACGCGCCCAACATTTGTACACGGTTGACATTAGTCACACGAGAACGGGTTATTTTTACGACTAGTTCTTGAGTTCAACAGCTCGGCTGTGGAACGATTTACCGGCCTCTGTGTTTCCTCCCTCCTACAACAAGGGTCTCTTCAAGACCCATGTTCATTCCTTCCTTTCCTCAAAAAGACCCTCCACACAGCATCCTCAAAGATGACATAGGCCCTGAGGGAAATTATTTTCCTCAAGGCCTCCTGTGTGGAGTTAATGTAAAAAAAAAAAACCAAACAACACTTGCGGCAGTGAGCGATGCAAGCTGCGAACTGAAGTCAACTAATTTGTGTGACGTCACCGGCACGCAACGCATTTTTTTGCTCAGTCAGCTAATCCGTGTGCATTGGACATTTCAGTGGTGCCGAACAGTAAGTCATGAATGGAAAAGAAAATTGTAAAAAGTATTCAATGTAAAAAAATTAAATAAAAAATATTGTTTTATTTTACGCCTATTTAAATGTTGCTAGTCTACGTTATTTGAAGAAAATCTTTAAAGAAATTTCGCTCCTTTCCGGATATCCATTTTTGGACACCGCATGCAAAATGAGTAATTGTATCAGATCTTTTGATGTCATTATTTAATGCGTTGAATATTTTAGGTGCGATGTATGAGTATTGTCTCTGTGAAAATGTGGTTTTTGTTATATATTTTACTATATTATACAAGTATCGGTATCTTCATAAATTTTCAATAAGAAGCTTTCGAAAAACATCGTTTTTTCCGTGGTTTTCTTATCCTTCAAAATTCAAAACATGTTTTTTTTTTTAATTTTGGGACATGGCATCACTGATAAGTTGTAATATCTATGCATACATTTACATCTGTCATGACTGGTTTATTTATGCATCTGTCATCTGTCATTTTGTTTGAAATAGCGTTCATTTGTATTAGTTCATTTATGGAAATAGCTGTGTTGTTACTCATTGCTACGCTCATTGCTGTATCCATAAATATACTAACCCCGCTGTACCGGATTGGTTTATTTGTGAATGTACCTTTATCATGTCTTCGTGGTCAAATGCAGCCATCGAGCTGTTGATAACTGAATATGAAAGCCGCCCATATATGTACGACGCGAAGAACATGTTGTACTATAATCGGACCTCCCGAAGCAGCGGTGAACATGAAATGGCCAGGCTAGTTTCGGAAATACGGCCTGGCACCACTGCAGCCGAAATAAAGAAAAAAGTTCAGTATTTGCGGGCTGTATATACGACAGAGATAGCGAAGAAAATTTCCAAGAACAAAATTTCCACCTCAGACGTAAGTGAAAATATTAATTACCTATTTAAATTCGGTAAACTTTTAGAATCGCTGGCCGCGCTATATTGATGTTTTACGATCATTTCTGTCCATACTACGACATTTTGATTAGTAAGTATTCCTGAGATAAATTTCTCGGAAAAAATTCGGTTTAGTGGCGAAATTCCTAAAAAATCAAACTAATTATTTTTATACTAACTATGGGCCAGGGAATCCGAATCTGAAAGAATTAGGCGGCGGCAAGCAATATTAACTGAATTACACGACTTTTAAATTTTCAATACACACATACGAAAACAGCCATTTTAAAAGCATTTTGACACATGAAAACCATTGAAACCATAGAAAAACAACAATTTAAGTGTGGCTATTAAACAATAATATCATCGAACATACCTTATAAATCAAATAACCTAATCTAACCTAACCTAACCTAACCTAACCCAACATGGTTTGTGCCCCTTTATACCGCCTGCTCGCGTCAATTTAAAAAAAACATCCTAGTTTTCAAGTAGTTTAGCGGCTACGCTAGGTTTGTGTAACATGGTTTGTGCCCCTTTATACCGCCTGCTCGCGTCAATTTAAAAAAACATCCCAGTTTTCAAGTAGTTTAGCGGCTACGCAAGGTTTGTGTCACATGGTTGGTGCCCCTTTATACCGCCTGCTCGCGTCAATTTAAAAAAACATCCCAGTTTTCAAGTAGTTTAGCGGCTACGCAAGGTTTGTGTCACATGGTTTGTGCCCCTTTATACCGCCTGCTCGCGTCAATTTAAAAAAACATCCCAGTTTTCAAGTAGTTTAGCGGCTACGCAAGGTTTGTGTCACATGGTTTGTGCCCCTTTATACCGCCTGCTCGCGTCAATTTAAAAAAACATCCCAGTTTTCAAGTAGTTTAGCGGCTACGCTAGGTTTAGGTAGCATGGTTTGTGATACAAAAGTGAGTAAAATTTATAAAAAGTAAGTACTTAAATTATAAACATGTTATTTTACGTTATTGATATTACTGCTTAATGGCAACACTTAATTTTATGGTTTCTATGGTTTTCATGTGTCAAAATGCTTTTAAAATGGCTGTTTTCGTATGTGTGTATTGAAAATTTAAAAGTCGTATAATTCATTTAATATTGCTTGCCGCCGCCTAATTCTTTTTTTTTTTTTTTTTTTTTTTTTTTTAATTATTTTTTATTTTCATTAATATGTTTTACATGTTGCTAAATGATAATTTTACATCTTAGGTTTTTTACTACTTTTCCATTTAAAGCATTTGCTTGTGTATGGAAAAGGAGTGTACATAAATGTGGTTATTACTTAGTACTTAAATAATTCATTTACATAAATATATGTGTGTTGTAATAGTATATAATAGTATATATTTAAAGAAAATAAAGGATATTATGGAAAACTAAGTATATATGTATACATTTAAATAAATGAAAGAATATTTTGGAAAACTAAGGATATTTGTAGGATAATTAAGTGGCATTAGTTTTTTTCTTCAGAATATTTTTAAAATGTCTCTTGACAGAGAGCAGTAATTTGGTTTTATCATTAATGCTTCTGATTTCTTCTGGTAGGCGATTGAAAAAAGTTCTTCCCTGGTAAGTGTAATGGTGTTGTGCAAAAGACGTATTTAGTTTTGGGCATATAAAAACATGTTTAAGTCGCGTTCTGTTTTCGTTTAAAAATTGATATTTATCTTTTTCTTTTATAATTTGAATTAATGAATTTTTAATATATAAATCTTTAAATGTAGGTACTTGGAATTCATCAAATAGGCGTTCTGTTGGGTAGTCCAAGGATTTTTTTAATATAATTTTAATAATTGTTCTTTGTACAATTTCTATTGGAACAAGGTTACATTTATATGCGGATCCCCAACTAATAATAGCGTATTGTAAAGTGGATTGAACTAAGGCATAGTAGATTAAATATAGATTTTTTATTGACAAAAAATTTCTAATTCTTAAAAATATGTATATTAATTTTCTAATTTTGTTTACTACTTGACATATTTGTTCCTTCCATTTCAGATTTTTATCAATAATTACTCCTAGATATTTTATTTTATTTGTGGTTTTTAATATTGTACAGTTTGATTTGCAGTAGTTTTGGCTGTGAATTTTAGTATTTTCATGTATGACAATGTTAAAATTTTTGGGAGCATCGTTTAAATGTATTGCAAATGGAATTACAAATGTCTTTTCACTATTTAGTGATAGTAAATTAGTGTCGAAAAAATTCTTAAGCGTGTTAATGTCTTCTATGGCCTTTAATTCTACATTTTCCCAAGTCTTTCCACTTATTATTAATACTGTATCGTCAGCGTATGATGTAATTTGACCATGTAAAGTTTGAAAAAAAATATCGTTTACATATATAGTAAATAGGATTGGTCCAAGCACTGTACCTTGGGGGATTCCAAAGCTTGAAAGCTCTTGATCGCTATTAACATGATTGATTTTTACCACTTGTGGGCGGTTTTTTAAGTAGTTGGTGATCCATTTAATCGCGTTGCCTTTTATGCCAATATTATTTAATTTTTTTAATAGCATCTCATGAGATATGCTATCGAATGCCTTTCTGAGGTCAATAAATATACCCGCACATTTTTTACCTTTATCTACTGTTTCGTAAATGTATGAAGTTACGTTAGCAATAGCATCTTGTGTGCTGAGTGATTTTATAAAACCAAACTGGTTTTTGTGTATTATTTTATTACTATCTAGGAAATTTACCAACTGTTTTTTTACTATTTTTTCAAAGATCTTTCCTATATTAGAAATTAGACAGATTGGGCGATAATTTGTTACTTGGTGTGGATCTCCAGATTTGTAAATAGGTGAGATTATTGTGTTTTTGTAGTTCATTGGAAATATCCCTTTTGTTAAACTTAAATTTATTAAATGAGTGATAGGTTTAATTAAGTAAGATTTCATAGATTTTAACATATGTGCCGTAATAGAATCAAAACCGGGAGACGAACCTCCTTTCATATTTTCTATTATATTTAAGATTTCACATTCTGTTGTTGTTTCGAATGTTGAAAGTATATTACGTTTCTGTAAATTTTTATTTTTATGTTTTTCCGGGTTAGAAGGCTTATGAATATTTTTCGCAAGATTTTTTCCAACATTTGCAAAGAAGGAATTAAAAATGTTTGCACATTGTTTAGGTTGCATATTGGCATCTATAATTTAGATTCGGATTCCCCGGCCCAAAGTTAGTATAAAAATAACTAGTTTGATTTTCTAGGAATCAGAATGCTTCCAAAATGGCCATTTTCCTATGTGTGTAAAAAAAATTTTTAAAGTCGTATAATTCAGTTAATATTGCTTGCCGCCGCCTAATTCTTTCAGATTCGTATTCCCCGGCCCATAGTTAGTATAAAAATAACTAGTTTGTATTTTTAGGAATTTCGCCACTAAACCGAACTTTAGCCAATTTCTCTTACCCTGCCTCACCGTTACGGAATATTTCTTATTTAAATAGTTAGTAATGGGGGAGATAAAAATATTAGATGCATTTTATATATATATATTAATTCATTTACGCAAAGTGTTTGACGCCATAGTTGGCCAAGTGAAGCGGACCTAAACAACTTTACCATTAGGATTTTAGGCATGTTTTTTTTATATTTAAAATTTTTTTTTTTGTTAGAAAACCGCGTGTTAAACATAAATTTTTAATTTTAAAAAAACTTGCCTAGAAATCTACTTATGTAATATTAATCAATGACGTTATATTATAAATAGTCTCGCCATAGCCTCACATACTCACAATATAATGTGGAAAGCAAGCAACACTCTTTTGTTTTCAGCGGTTTTCAGTATAATTTCTAAATTCAAAAGTTCATTCCTGTGTGATAAAGACAGACAATCAAAGAATGTACGTGCATGAATGTCATAGATTCATAGTAGGGCGGCTTATTAGTTTATTCGCCGAATACTACTGTCACATCACGGGTGTGACCAGTGGCGTGCACAGGGTTTTGATCAGGGTAGGCAGTAGGAAAACCGCCGAATTGATTCAAATAAATAAAAAATTAACTTACCACAGATAACTCCCTTCGTACAAGTTTTCGCCAAGTGTGCTTGCTGCTATCTACAGATGGTGTATGTTTAAATTATCTAAGATTTAAACCACATCAAATATGCAAATAATAATAATAAATTATCCCATCATTTATGCATATTATCACAAGCCAATTGGACATCCGAGGTGGCCTTGATAAAGGTCGTTGGCGTTGTCTCATACGTCATACTTCAGATGTCATTCCACTGATTGCCATTTGCTAATTTTGTTCCAGAAAGCACTGCCTAATACTAACAAAAAATACCTTATAGAAGCAAATTCAAAGCGACAGTTCTACTCTATGCTACGTGAATTTCGTAAACATTGATTATATCCTGTATGAAGTTAGCTCTAAGCAGAAATAATTCCTGCTTAAGCCTTATTTTAGTGAGGCAGTCGGAGGGCACGTGTAGTTTCCACGTTTGTAGTATGCCGTTTGATGTGTCACGCTTATTATTGAAAGTGTCTATTTATTTTTAGCAATAAGTTAATATATTATAATATTATTTACATGCTTATGTTTTACAAATACGGTAGGGTAGGCAGTGCTTATGTGCCTATATGGAGTGCACGCCCCTGGGTGTGACCTATGGGTTTGACTGAGATAACAAGATACTCTTATTCGGTTACACAATATGACAGGGAAGGGTAAAGGCGGGTAAAACGTGACACACAGGCAAATATTTTTATATTTATTATGAGTTTTCATTAGTAATACAATATTGGTACTATTATAGTAGTATTGTTAAGTACATATTTTATTATACAGTACAGGTTATAGGTTCAAATGATTATACAAATCTATACAGATTAATAACACCTAGGACCGTTACTATTTACAATTTTCATCAACGACATTATTAAATTAATGAACGCGTTACCCTTTGTACGTTTTACCCCATCTTTCCCAATGGAATAAAACCTTATGCGGGACGCTGTGTGAACCGACTTACTGTTAGTAGGTTGTCCCTGTTATGCTTATGTCACTTTGTGATGCAATTTTCGCTGTCTCCTTTTCGACTATTTGCCGTTTAATTGAAGCATTTTCTCATCACACAGGAGCGCTTTGCAATACAATTTACTTACTGGTAAGACACGACCTCACTCGACGCGTAGCAGTTTAGTACTAAAGTACTAGAAATAGAGACAGCTACAATCGTATTGTGTTTGGCTTCCCACTTTTAGATTTCTACCCCGCGTCCAGTATTAATGTCTTTGATATTAATACAAAATATCAGTAATACCAAAATGCCAAATGGCGGTCGTCCCATACAAAAGCTAATTTTCATTTTACATAATAGAGAACTCCAGTCCATTTTTTTTTTTTTTTTTTAATGAATGACCTTCTAGCTTAAATAACTGCTTATTTATTTTTATTTTTAGAGTTAGTTTTTATATTTAAAATAATTTTCAAAGTTTTGATTTTTCAAGATCCCTTGAAAAACACCATATCTATGGTGCATTGTGTGACGTCATCGATGGTTTTATTCACTTTCAACAGGTGCTGTCATTTTACTCATTTTTTACAAAGACATTAATACTGGACGCGGGGTAGAAATCTAAAAGTGGGAAGCCAAACACAATACGATTGTAGCTGTCTCTATTTCTAGTACTTTAGTACTAAACTGCTACGCGTCGAGTGAGGTCGTGTCTTACCAGTAAGTAAATTGTATTGCAAAGCGCTCCTGCGTGATGAGAAAATGCTTCAATAAAACGGCAAATAGTCGAAAAGGAGACAGCGAAAATTGCATCACAAAAAGACATAAGCATAACAGGGACAACCTACTAACAGTAAGTCGGTTCACACGGCCGGCGTCCCGTATTCGTTTTATTCCATTGGGAAAGATGGGGTAAAACGTAAAAAGGGTAACGCGTTCATTAATTTAATAATGTCGTTGATGAAAATTGTAAATAGTAACGGTCCTAGGTGTTATTAATCTGTATAGATTTGTATAATCATTTGAACCTATAACCTGTACTGTATTATAAAATATGTACTTAACAATAGTACCAATATTGTATTACTAATGAAAACTCATATAATAAATATAAAAATATTTGCCCGTGTGTCACGTTTTACCCGCCTTCACCCTTCCCTGTCATATTGTGTAACCGAATAAGAGTATCTTGTTATCTCAGTCACACCCATAGGTCACACCCGTGATGTGAGTGATGTGACAGTAGTATTCGGCGAAGAAACTAATAAGCCGCCCTAGTATGAATCTATGTCATTCACTCACGTATATTCTTTGATTGTCTGTCTTTATCACACAGGAATGAACTTTTGAATTTAGAAATTATACTGAAAACCGCTGAAAACAAAAGAGTGTTGCTTGCTTTCCACATTATATTGTGAGTATGTGAGACTATGGCGAGTCTATTTATAATATAACGTCATTGATTTTTTATTGAAAAATCGATGGCCGAATGACTTTAGGTTTGACAAGTCAAGGCGTTTTTTCTTCACGATTAACTGCTTTTAATATAGAAAAACATTAGTTAAAATGTCGACATCTCATCGCTACTGTTATTGTATTGTACCAAAGTGCACAATAACAATTAATCATCTTTTTCATTGCAAATAAAAATGACTGCAAATGACATCGTAAGCCGTAGAATTTTGTGTTCAGGTGTGACTTTTGCTTTAACATAATACATTGTATAATGTATAACACGTACAGAAACACTGGTATTTATAATACACTTATCATGACTTGTATAAAAAGCCCTTGATAATAAAACAATTCGAAAATACGATCGATGTTATGGTAGATAAACAAAATGTCAAAATTGACACGACTTTAACCTCAAATAGGCCACATTTACTGAAGATTATCAAAAATCTTTTTTTACAGCTTACTATGACTTTCAAAAACAACTAATAAGATGACTTATTTACTAACCAACTTTTATCCCACAAAATTCAGCACTTAAGGTACACAGTCCGTATTATATTTGAAAAACATTATCCTGGAAATATCAGATTGTCCGCAAATATAGCCCTTTTCCGTCATAATTTTAATTGTGAAGGTCTAAATAATGTTTCAATAAACACAACAACTATTGTATGTCTAAATCTCTACTAACAGTAAGTATGTAAATAAACCAAATAAAAAACACGGAATGTTGTGTTTGAACGGCTTGCCTCATACATTTCAAAATGCCATCACCAGGTGAATCTTCTATCGTGACGTCACCACACAGCATTACACAAAAAACTGTACGTTTAATACCATCAAATAAAAGTTATATATTCAGAATGAGCGTTTATTGGTCTATATGAACATATTTTTTTAAGGCCATAATATTTTTCACTGGAGTTCCTTATTGTAATTTTAAATGTAGTATTTTCCAATCCCCCAGATGTGGCTTTTATAGTAATTAAGTTGAATCAAAGTGTTATTTCAAAAATATCTTTGTGTTAAGCGAGCCAGCAAATCATAAAAGATTTTTTTTTCTGTTCTTTGAAATACATTCTATAAACCTACACTCTTTTGATACAACTTGATTTTTATTGAAAGTACATTATAGCCCCTACGACAAGAAGTGTCATATACAACACCTTTGAGATTTTTTTCTATGCATGGTTACATTTTAGGTATTTTTATTTTTATTTATTTCAAGAATTTTTGTTTTTACAATACAAATGATTACATGTGCAAGGTTATACAATAATTCATTTTATATTACTACTACTCCATAAATTGAGCTCAAGAGCTCGTGTTTATGGGAGGAGTATTAACATGCAAAAAAAAATTAATAATGTTTTAATGAGATGTTTAAACAATGATCAACGAACTTATGAAATAAATGTCACACTGAATTATAAACACGTAAACACCTCAGCACAGGTTCTCCTAGTGAGGTGTTCACGAAACATACAACATTATAAACCAACAGTTTCACCTTCTCAAACCTACCTTACACCCAACATAATATAATGCAATATTAATATGTAAAAATGTTTTCAAAATATATTATGTTAAAATATTAAATATAAGGTAAAAACTGTAATATATAAAAATAAAAAAATACAAATATTACTTGACAAAGGTACATAATTTAGAAAAAATTGTTTTAGAAGGACAATAAGTGTATATATATACATATACTTTTAATATTAAATATTACAGTTTAAGTAAGGGTAAATTAAATTAAGGGTACAATATATCATTATCCAATTTCAGGGACTTAATTTGGTTTTTAAATTGTTCATATTTCAATGTTCTCGTTATATTAATTTTGTTTTTGGACAATTTATTTTACACCTAAATACAAATAGTGATGCTGAGCCGTGGTTGTTCTAAGCACAGGGATGGCTATTAAGCCATTAGTTTTAAATCTATTGCTTATGCTATCTGAGGGGTGAATTTTTTGAATAAAATATTCTTTATTAATTTGATATAAGGCGTTTCTCTTATACAATTCTATGATTGATGGTACATTAAATTTCCGAAATAAATCTAGAGTAGGGAAGTCGTATGGTTTCCTAAGGATGAATTTTATAATTATTCTTTGAATCATAATTATGGGCTGTAAGGAAGATTTAAAGGCCCCTCCCCACCCAATAATGCCGTACTGTAGTAATAAGGACTGAATTAATGCATAATAGACCATTTTTATAGTTTTTTTGTTTAAAATATTTCGTATGTTATAGAATATATATGTAGTCGTTTTCTTATTCTTTCCACAGGGAGATTGATATGATCTTTCCCACTAACATTTTTATCTATTAGGATTCCAAGATATTTTACATTTGATTTATGATTTAGTTTAGCGCAGTCCGTATTACATGTATCATCATTTGCACAATTTTTGAAATGAATTGTTATGTTAATTAAATTATTTGGTACATCTTCTTGTAGAGATAATGGAATATAATAAGTTTTTTCTGTGTTGAGTGATAATAAATTGTTATCGAACCATTTTTTTATAACCTTCATGTCTTGATTGGCTGCAATGGTAATATCGTTCCACGTCTTTTTTTCAATAATTATTGCAGTGTCGTCAGCAAAAGATATAAGTTTACCATTAAGTGATAATTTAAACATTTGGTTAACGTATATTATAAATAAAATTGGTCCAATTACAGTCCCTTGAGGAATTCCAAATTCTAAAGTTTCATCCACACTTAGTGAGTTATTTAATTTTAATTTTTGACTTCTTTGAGTTAGATAGATTTGTAGCCAATATCTAACCGTACCAATAATGCCGATATCATTTAATTTATTAATTAGTTTTGTATGGGAGATACTATCAAAAGCCTTGCGTAAATCAATGAAAATGCCAAGGCATTTGTTTTTTTTTATCTAATGCATTGTATATAGTTGAGGTTAGTTCAGCAATGGCATCATGAGTGCCTAGTTTCTCTCTAAATCCAAATTGGCTAGGACTAAGTATTTTATTATTATCAATGTAGTACACGAGTTGCTTTTTTACAATTTTTTCAAATACGACTCATGTTTTCATGAGTCATATTTGACACCTCCCCGTGGTTTACGTTTCAATTTTTACAGTCCTCCCAAATAAATCATGAATTTGCATTTTATCACTGAAGAAGATATAGGGAATGAACTCCTAAAACAACCAGAAGAGTTAGAGGATGTTGAAATGACTCGGGAAGAAAAATTGAAGATGATATTTTTCCAGATTTTCAGATTGAAACGGTTGTGAAGATAAAACAAGGAATAGCAGTAGGTGTCACAGTTAACAGTTAACACAGACTCCTTGTCACAGTTAACAAGGAATAGCAGTAGGTGTCATACCTGACACAGACTACTTATCACAGTTAACAAGGAATAGCAGTAGGTGTCATAACTGACACAGACTCCTTGTCACAGTAACAAGGAATAGCAGTAGGTGTTATACCTGACACAGACTCCTTGTCAAAGTTTTGCAGTTAATTTTTTTTTTTACATTAAATTGAACTCAATTTTTTTTCAAATTACTTTTAAAATAGATCCACTTCAAGTGGTCTAATTTATTTATTTATTTATTTGTTTCTTTACATGGTACCTAGGACTAATGTTACCAATTCAGTTTATAACCTCACTAGATCAAGCCTGTATTGAGGTTAACAACTCTACAATTTAATAAAATAACACAAAATAATACAGTTATTGAAGAACAATATTGTTGTATGTTTCATGCAGATTATGAGTATAATTAGTACCTAATTAGCTGAAGGCGATAGTACATTACAATGAAAGCATGTAGGGTGACCATAATGTTGAGATTTGACTTTTAGAAAAAAAAAAAATTATTTTCAAAGAATTAAGATGAGAAATATTTACTTATTTAATAATTTATTTATTAATTTAGCAAGAGAAGGCAAATTCAACATAATACATTTAAAAAAATTAATTTACATTTCCAATGCTTATTACATATGGTACATCATTTATATATTTTTGTTTGAATTTGTTTAATCCTCACATATTTTAAATTAAAGTCCTCCGCCGCGTCTGTCTGTCTGTTCGCGATAAACTCAAAAACTACTGAACGGATTTTCTTGTGGTTTTCACCAATAGATAGAGTGATTCATGAGGAAGGTTTAGGTAAATTGGTTGAAATATACAAAGGAGAATGTCTGGATGTGGTAGACGAGCCGGCTGGCAAGCGGGCGGTATGGATTTGATATTTATGCAAATTAACAGATGGCGGTGGTTTTAAAGGTTGGGTAACCATCCAGTAGATGGTGTTGTGTTTCGTTGGCCGAAGTGTGGCAACGCGTGGCCATTTTTTTTTAATTTCACTAGGAATTAAGATATACATTTAGATTCGTACAGTAAACAATTCTGTGTTTTTGTTTTTTATTTTTTTTAGTCTAAAGTTTTCTTTTGTCTTGTGTGGTGTGCGTGGAAGTCTTTATTGTAATGTAGTTTGTCTTTAAACCTTTGGCTTCCAAGTTGTTCAGCTAAAACGTTGACCTTCACATAAAGATTAATTTTGCTAGTCCTTGATTCTTTCGATCAACGCCCACCATGCCTTTATTGTATTCAATAAAAGCACGGGGTTTCATGATCGATTACTCATCTTGCCATAGAGATGCCTTCATGAATGGTGGACCTGACTATAACAGGCTTCTTATCCGTCCACTGAAGAGTTGTCATCCCATGACTGTAATACGAAGGCAAGACGCTGCACCTCATGCTAGCTTATCGAGTTCAGAAGTAGAGACCATTGTAAGGTTCTGTGCCAAGGACTGCAATGGGCTGGTCATGTGAAAAGAATGCCAGATGATAAGACACCAAACGTAATGACTGTGTGAGTGCCAGTTCCCAGAAGCAGACCGAGATAGATAGAATTATTGTAGGAGGACTGGAGCCGGGTGTGAAGGAAGAATGACTGAAGGCGAGTGGTAGGAACCTGCCAATAGCAGGTGGAAGACATGTGGAGGAGACTGTGATGATGATGATATTATTAAAAGTAATGGCTTTTTGTTTCAGATACAATATGTACCATCAATTTGGTATTTTGGGCAACTGGCTTTCTTGAGGGACCACGTAAAGGTTAGGTCGACAACCTCCAAAATAAAGAGGCCACATCGGTCAACTCCGCAGAGCCAGGTTGACACAGACGACAGTGACCTCACTGTCGGTGATACTGAGGTCATCTGGGAAAAAGAATTTTCAACTGAGCAAGTGCCGATGGTAAGCGACTCGGATACCGACAGCAACACCATACCTATTCTGGTAATTTAATTTCAACTTTTATTATAGTGAAATTTCCATCGATCGTTCCTCGAATAATCATTTTCCAACGTCTGTCATTTATTTCTACCTGTCCCAGTCATACAAAACTCTTACAATCCCAGTCAAAACTCGTTGTCCCAGTTGTACAAAATTGTCCCAGTCGTACAAAACTCTTGCAGTCGTAGTCATGCAAAACTCTTACAGTCGCAGTCATACAAAACTCTTACGCCCCAGTGATATTTTAAGTTTATGCCGGCAACCCGGGCGTTTATTGTTTTAAATTATCGTATACAAACAAGTAAGTAACCTGCCTCGCTCGACTATGTCTGTTCTGAGACGGGTACAACTCACAAAAATAGATTGTAGTAAATTGTTCCTAAAAGCATTGTTTTACCGCATTAATGGTTAAAATTTTGCAGTGTTTGTATTATTTTACTCAATCGATTGCTACCTGCGGCCGCTTCTGATATTATTTATATTAGTAAGGTACTTTTGCCTGTCTATTTTCAATCAGCCGCCCAAAATTGCAAGCATTTTTTATATGTTATTTCAGACTGATAAAAATCGACAGCATATTTGTTGGATTGGCCTTGGCGATATAAAATTTTCGCCTGTTGTGCTTTGTTTCCGCTGATTGTTTTATTAAAAAATTACAGTTTTAGAAAATATTGATAGGTTTGAGACACCACCAACTGCAAAATTAACTTTGTCAAACTGTTGGTACCCTACCCCTTTCAGCTCGCGAACAAATTGAAAATGGATATATTGACCCTCCGGTTAAAAAGGTTGATCATCACTGCTCTAGGCTTGTATACAGTGGTGACGTGTGATGGAATTTTTTTTTTTTGTTATGAACAAATATATCACCGGAAGGCAAAATGATGTCTACATTTGTTTACTCCAAATGTGCTCAGAAATTACTGGTTATAATACTTCTGGCTCTTACCCTCTACGTGAAATACTTTTTTAAGAATATTAAACATTTGGGTATGAACGTACCTTTTTCTATATTCCCCCCTCCATTATTTTCCCGCATTCACAGTTATTATATGAACCTTAAATGCAGAGGCGGCTCTAGGGCTCCAGGTATGGGAGGTCATTTGAAAAAAAAAAGTGATTACCTTTTTTCGATATTGTGAAAAATGCCGACATATTATTATCTATATCAATTCGAAGATAGGTAGGGTCATGAACCCGCAACTCAAATTACATGGGTATTATTTATAAATTGCAAAATCACTAAATAATTCATGTACTTGCTGGCACATCATTTTAAAGAGGGCACTTTTCAATAAAGTTATGCACACCGATAGTATGTATCTAAGTATACAAAATATAAAAACAAAATTAGGTAGATTAGAAAAAATAGAAACCGAAATAGAAATATCAAAAATTTAAAAACAAAAATTGACTTTGAAACACACGTCCTCAGTCCCCTTTTACCCCTAAAATGTCCAAAGATATTGGGTGAGAAAAGATATGGTAAATGTTCCGCTATTGAGTCCACGCTCAAAACACACTTTAAAAAATTGAACTAAATTGTACTAGGTAGATAATAGTTAGTAATAAGTAATTCAGTAACCGGAATTTAAAAATATTGCGTTTTAATGATTATTTTGTTAACTTTAAAAATGCGAAATGTCATTTTTCAAGGACCGCCATGTTATTAATTACGACGATGAAATATGCACTTTTAAAAGGAAAAATCACTCTCTTTCAGTTACACAATAATAAGTACGAATTTCAATCTTCGAAAATGATAAATAATGCGTATTAATCATTATTTTGTTAGGTTTCGTAAATTCAAAAAATCATCACTTATTACGCGTGCATGACGCGAGACGCTAGCCTATAGGTAATGTGAAAATATACCAAACCACCCACAACTGTTCCATGTGAAACGTGTTTTACATGCAATTTGCAAATGAGCCAACCTAAAAATAAAAAAAGCATTCACGAAACAAGTAGCTAGAAGCGATACATAGACGATATTATCACGAAAGTACCTGATTTGCCAAATTACATATGTAATTATTTTAATACCTAAAATGAAAATAAATAGAAGAACATGCACGCCTTTTTCTTTTCAATAACATCCAAGTTTTGAAAGGTTTGTACTGCAAGTAGGATTAGTATTATAGACAAGTTTGTACCTGTATTTATAACAGAAGAATATGGAAAGAAATGTCACTTTCTTTTGTATCACAAACCATGTTACACAAACCTAGCGTAGCCGCTAAACTACTTGAAAACTGGGATGTTTTTCTTGCCTTGACGCGAGCAGGCGGTATAAAGGGGCACTTTCTTTTGTATCACAAACCATGTTACACAAAGCCGCTAAACTACTTGAAAACTGTGATGATTTTCTTGGTAGGTTATTTTACAACAATTAATTGTTATTATATTATTTGAAACAACTGGTTACGTAAATGTTTTTGAATTTTTAGGTTGGTAGTGTGTATTTACAATTTGCGTATTGCAGTTTCGCACGGCACAAGAATGGCCTTCTTATTTAGGCGGTCCTTGAAAAATGATATTTCGCATTTTTAAAGTTAACAAAATAATCATTAAAACGCAATATTTTTAAATTCCGGTTACTGAATTACTTATTAGTAACTATTATCTACCTAGTACAATTTATTTTACTTTTTTAAAGTGTGTTTTGAGCGTGGACTCAATAGCGGAACATTTACCAAAGATATTTATCAATTTTATTTAAATTTAGACTTGCGTTTCAATTTGACGATGTTTTTTTTTGCATTTTTCAGCTACGTAACAAAAACAGATTTATTATTAAATTATATTAGATTTTTTTTATCTATCTAAAGCAAAGGTCCCTTTCAAATGATTTACCTGTAACTAGATAATTAATTGTATAGAATCTGCTGTCACTTAGATTAGGAACCTAAAAAACAAACATTGTTTTAAATCAAGCTGTTTTCTATGTCCGTTGAAAAGTGATCATAATATAATAATTAATAATATTTGAAAAGATCTACTTCTCGATGTGCCACCAAACTAAATTTGAAACGCGTCGTCGATAACAACTTAAATAATTATTATTCAAAATCTTTCCCGTACTGTCCAAATACAATGGACGAGGCATGCGAGCAAAATGCAAAACCGACCTATGTTGTATCGCTATCTCTTTCAACAACGTATAAGATTCATAATGCTGTCTCCCTTCCACGACATTCGGTCATGTCCAAAACGTCGCAAGGGTTTCTGTGGTACCTATACGCGGGAATTTTTACTCCAAGATAAAAACATAGTGCCATCACGTTTATTGTATGGCGCGCATAGAGACAGAAGATATCCTATAGCGGGGGCAAGTCAAAAATTGACCCAGGGATCTAAATATTGTGAGAATTGGAGCTTCCATTTGACACGATAGATGTCACTGCTCGTCACCCGGCGAGTCGTCGCCGCTAACTCTATTATTTTGCGGTTCATTTCAAGTAAAGAATTCGATGCGTTGAGCGGTTTATTCTGTAAAAAAATATTATTATTATGTCTTATAATTTTGGGGGGTCAAACACCCATTGTCCTAAGGGGAGAGCCGCCACTGCTTAAATGATAGATTATAGAATAAAGAATAACATGAAGAATAACTGAAGTGGTGCGGGACTCGGGTCGCTCCGAAGTGTGCTTGTGAGAGATACGGCGTCAGTCAGCTTGTCGACTCCCGCCATTTTGAAATTCGGAGTTCGAAGAATTGGCCCTAGAACTAGCATTACTATTTTTTTTGTAGGTACAGTAGTTTTTGAATATTTAAAAAAATAGAGATAAACTAATAAGAAATATGTACGTACCTTTATTTTTGGAACTGAATTATTTAGGCCTAAATAATGTTTTTAAATAAACACAACAACTAAATCTCTATAAACAGTGTGTAAATAAACTAATAACATGAAATGTTGTTAATACGATTGACTGTCGTACATTCCAATACAATGACTTGAAAATTTTGGTGAGCAGTGACGTCACCACTTAACATTTTAATAATACCAACTTAACAGTGTGTTTCAATGACACGATTAAAAATGGACTTTTTATAAATTTTTTAAAAACTCTGCGTTCAATAGTATTAAGGGGATCTTACCGCAATCGCAGCATATTTGCAGGTTTTTGATGCAGTTTTTAGAAAATTTCTATATTGTTTATCAGAAAATAATATTATGTTTTGAACAAATAAATTATTCTTCTAAAGGTGAAATAACAAAACGTGTTAAAATTTTTAAAACAATTGCGTAAAAAAATATTTACGGAACCTCTAAAAATAGCTTAAAGTTCGATTATATCCTTTAATTCTAAATACAGGAGAATTATAAAAACATACATTATCACCATATCAATGTTTTCTAAACGGCTAGATAATAAAATTATTTTAAAGAGCATAAAAACAATGCTTATAAAAATAAAAACCGTTTTTCAATAATACGATATAATACTTTGTCTCGCGCCATAAACCAAGGCAGAAGTTATTTCTCATCAGTACGCGAGATGCTTTGGGAGTGGGTCAACGTCAAATTTTACGAAAAATAAATACGTAAATGTGTTGGCACATGAGAAAAGGGGTCACACTAAAGGCTAGTCGTAATAATATTGTGTATTATTTCAGAACCAAGTTGACTTTTTTACTAGAAATTCCATTTCTCGGCCCGCTGTCTACAACCAGCGGCATAGAATATTTAGAGTGCGCCTTCACCAGAATCGTATTCCTAGTTTTATTCATTTGCACCCTACTGGGCTTTTACATAAATTTCTAATTATACAGTTATGTTAGTTGTAACATTGGTATATGTAATAAATTATGGTAAAATAAATGAGTTACAAAGTTATAAAAAGTAAGAAAATTGTAAAATAGATTATAAAGGTTGCAAACAAACAAAAAGAAGCCGACACTTCTGAAAATTAAATATAGGATTAACGAAAAAAAATATGGAAACCTATTTATACATAAAATGCGAAAATAAAATAAACCATAAAAATTGTGTGCGTGGAGTCCACGCGCGACAGAAGTGAAACTTCTTATTGGGTAAAGATAAAGATATTATTAGTATTTTTTATTGCACAAGAGATAATAATTGAAAATAGTAGGCAAAACGTTTCATAAAAACACGAAACGATCCTCATCATAAATCTCCCAGTACGAATCTAACGTACCTTGCAGCAATAATTAAAACGACCAAATGTGAATAGCCAACAAATTATGCTATTTAATATTGAAACATGTTAGTTCACATACGTTTTTAGATTTTCACGGCCAAAAGCATTTTCGTTGTTTGTTTTTGGGGTGTTATGCCGTGTTGCGCTACCTCCTTCTTTAGCCGACGTTTCGGACCTGCCACATCTCTCGGATCTGCCCTGATGATGGACACTGCAACGCTGTCCGAAACATCGGCTAAAGAAGGAGGCAGCGCAACACGGCATAACACACCAAAAACAAATAACCAAAATGTTAGTTCACATTCCTGCCGCAGGTTTTTAATGAGAACTATGGAATGTATGATATATTTTTGTAGTTTTCTAGGCTTTAAGGCGATCCACTAGTACAGGAAAAAATCGAAATCGGAATTCACGCCCTTTTATGGGAGGAGTTTAAAAATACTTGAGAAAAAGCTTTTGGAAAGGATGGAAAAGATATTTGAGAATTTTTTTTTTGTTGATTTCGTAAAGGCCTGTAAAAAACATTAATTCCTGTTTTTATGCATTGTTTATTGTAATAAAACGGAATTTTTAAATTGATTTCACGAAAACAAGCAGCGCGGACCCTAACACGTTGTTTCTCCGCTCCGTCCGGAGGAGTAATGACGGCAGAATGGGGCGGCTGCCAGTCGTTCCATCGGTGGACGGTATAAGGTTCACTTTGATATAACAAATTCGTCGACTGCCGTATTGTCGCCGTGATGTCAAAAATACCAACGCGAAAATGCATATTCTATTTTATTTTGTGAGGTTCGGGCGGAAATATCATTTTTTTTCGCGATACTTAATTATATAAGAAACTGAATTTGCCACATTATGCAATAAAACCATATCCGAAAAAGTGTTTATAAGTAGGAGAGTTTTCAGTTGAAAATGTTTTTATAGACCTAATACTTTTTTTTTTAAGCTTATTAAAAGACTTATTAAAAAAATGACGGATATTTTTAAGGGCCAAGGTATGTTGTACACGCAGTATTTAATTGAAGCATCTATAATACTTCTAAGCGGTCAAATTTTCAAAACAAAAACATACGATTTTGTATGATTTTGCATTATTTAGTATGGCTTCATCTTAATATCAAGAGCAAATATTGTGATGTAACTCTTATTTAGTATTCGCCTCGGAAATCGGAATTTTCGTGGCACTCCAAAATTTTTGTTATTTCGGTTATAAACCTTTTAAATTGGTTTAACTTTTCTTTTTTCTTTAAAAAAGAAAGACAAACATTCCTGGGTTACGAATAGCCTAACAATGTTTGAAAATCTCCTACTACCACCACAGAAAGCCGAAAATGTTGCTTGTGTTGTGATGGAGGACTTAGCCAGCCGAGGAATCGAACATGCGACTATACTTTGAATGTTTGTACTCTTCATCAATTCCTGCCTGAACCTGTTCCTGCACTTTGACTTGGTTGCAGCTTAATTAGAAAATCCCGCTTCGCATAAATAGGTTGTAGAAAACGGAAATAAAACAATAATAGCTTGTTTTGATAAATTGGGGTACAATTCTGACAAACTCTCCTAGAAATCATTTAAAAGCTAATCTTTGTATTCTTGTTTCAAGTTCCTAATTAAATCAATTCGATTTTCATACTCATTTGCGCTTAAGCCTACTGGTTTAGCTATCACAGAAAATGGATTCCGAACCCAGGAATCGTCCTTATTAGTTTTCTGAAATTATTGCAAAAGAGTTGTTTTCAAGTTATGTACGTGAACTTAAAATTCTTTGGAAACCTCTAAATCTACTTTAAAATTTAATTCATTCAAACATTCATGTACGGCAGGAAAACAAAAATAAACAAACAAACTGATGAAATCGAAAATTGTTTTTTTTTTTCATTTTGTCACCAAAATTTACGGCACTATGGGCTTTTATAGTTCCCTCAGAAGTCACCCCGTTCCGAGAGTCTCGGGTCAGTTGTCAGTTGTGTTTTGAGTTCGGAGTTATCAGTATCGTACATAGTTGCTTTTGAAATTTGTTTTGGTTTTACTATTATTATTAGTGTTTATTTTGAAAGATGCCTCAAAGTTATCCACCCGCCCATCGAGCAGATATAGTTTTTATTTATGGAATTTGGCAAGGAAATTCAGTGGAAGCTGTAAGAGAGTATCGCAGAAGATATCCTGAACAATGTCTACCACACCATACTACTTTCGTGCAGGTTTGTACCTAACTACCAATTATACTACCGTAGAGATAGACATAAATTTAATGCTGCCATCCCATTTTAAAGGTCCAAAAAGCCGCCTAAGTGTGTCTTGTAATCATGTTATCACTCGGACAAAGGTTATTACTATGTATGTTTATTTACAAAACTTCCAAGATTTTATGTTTCACTCTCGAAAATCTAAGATATACCTATCAAACGTACCAAGTAAAGAAATAGGGTAAATTTTCCTAACTCGGCTTTATTTGTGCGTATTCTTTATGCACAAATTATTTAAATAACACTTCAACTTAACTTAGTACCCTCCTCACAGCATCCCCGAAGATGTAAAAATATAAATAATAATACAACAGAAACAACAATAATTTACGTAGGGGAGCTGGTAAAAGATGCATTAAAGTTAGATTTTGTTTACAATCAAAGTTTGAAATTTTCCTTGTCAAAAAATATTTGGCCATCATTTTTAAATTGTTAATAACACTTATTTTTTATAACCCAAATTAAGAGCTTAATAAACATGTTTTCTGCTTGTCCCCCAACGTAAATAGTTGGTAATGAAAATCGGTTCCTTCATTACCAAGAAAGCTTGTTTTAAATATTTTTCACTCACAAATTAAATTAATTCGTACATACGGAACGTTTTTTATGTTAATAAAATATTTCTATGTTCTCAGAAAGAAACTGATATAAAAAGCACCCGTCTGCATTGATTTTTACTAATATTTGCAGCAGAATAATAAAAGCAATTGTATCTTTGTTTGCAGATTTATCAACGGCTGCGCGACAATGTAGTCAGGCAGGTCCTAGGCGGTTCTGGAGGAAACAATAATGTTCTTGTTTGTGTTGAGGAGAGGATCCTCAACATGATAACAGAAGACCAAACACTTTTCGTGCGTCGCGTCGCCATGATCGTTGGAGATATATCTCACACAACGTTATGGAGAGTCCTCAAAAAATATGGGCTGAAACCTTTCCTCTACAGGCGCTGCCAAGGTCTACCAGAGAATGATCATTTCTCGAGAATAATTTACTGCAGATGGATGCTATGAAACGGAGATTTTGTAAATGGAGAAAATGGAGATTTCGTAAAAAATGTACTATTCACAGACAAAGACCAATTCACAAAAACAGGAGTTAAATAAATATTCACAACCTGTGCATCATTGGGCTGAAGAAAATTCCAAGCTTGTCCAGGAATCGTAGAGTTAAGTAAGATTTTCAGTAAATATGTGGGCAGGTTTTTTTGGGTAATAAAATACTTGGCCCGATCGAGTTGCCTCCCATGTTTAATGGACCGAGGTATCTGGAATTCCTGCAAGGGAGCTGGGTGACATTCTGGAAGACTTAAAATTGAAGTACTACAAAGGATGTGGTTCCAGCACGAAGGCGCTCCACCATATTATGCCGCTGCCGTGCAGAACTACCTGGATGTCGAGTTTCCTGGACGGTGGATAGGACGAGGAAGTCCTAATATTACATGGCCACCAAGATCACCCGACCTAACTCCTCTGGATTACTATCTGTTGGGGACTCTAAAGGAAAAGATGTATTCGAAGCCGATAGCGATGAGAGAGCAATTGGTCCAACGAATCATGGAAGCAGCAGACGAACTGAAGACGGATGCTGCCAATTTAAGCATTCATAATGTGTTAAGATTTCTTCCATGCATTGAAGCCGATGGCGGCCACTTTAAGCAACTATTATAATAAAAGTTATTATAACCAACATGTCCGCATTTTTTATTCTCATGTGTCATTCATAATATTATGTTCGTGTCTATGACAGACACAGCTATAAAATAGTAGATGGCCTATTTCAGCATATCGCTCGCCATTCATCATCCATACATTCCCAATGGGAAAACCACTAAAATAGGCCAAGCCAGTATGTTTATAACTGTCTGCTCAGTACTTACTACTGTATCCACAAAAGCAAACAAAATATTGCCAGATGAGTTTTTAAAATATGTTTTTAGAGGTATTATTTAACATAACTTTTGCATACCGACCCCATGGAATAACAAGGTTCCAACTGACACTGACCCTTTTCTGAGAAAACGGGCTTCAAAGATTTGAATGTTTATATTTCGATACGTAATCAATTTTATATTGTTTTGAGGATGCAAAAGTGGTCAGATGTAGGTTATTAACCTAATTTAAGTATCATTAACAATCATTTAAAGTTAGAAATATGAAATCTGGAAAAGCAATTTTATCAGTTGAAACCTTGTTACGCAGTTTGGTGATTATGATGGAACCTTGTTCACCAACATTTCTTACAGGCAGTAAGGTTTTTTTAACGTCATCTCTCTTATAAAATTCTGTTAATATTCCACTTTTAGGAAATTTAGGAATAAAATCAAACAATAAATGAAAATATTATTAATAATAATAAAAATTGATTAATAAATAGTAAAAAAATAACACAACACCCTTAAATTAAAGTTATGATAGAAGTTTTATCTGAATTGAGATTTTCAGAGTGAAATATTTTGTTTTGATTTATTTTTCTTAAATTTGAAATGAAATTTATTTTTAGGATATTTTTAATCTGCCATAGGTCTCCCCAAATTGTAGCCTAAAAATTTGGTGACTTAGCAGGGGTTCCCGAGTACATGAGGGTGAGGTTTATCCAGGTCTTGGCAGCGAAAGCGTCTGCCCACCAACTGTGTGGCGAACCAGATCGGGAGAGGATGGTTGACGAAAACCCTTTGACCTCGCCAGCCAGAGTCTCGCGACCCAACACCTTGCACGGTAGTGGGAGGGATGATTCGTACGCCCGTCACTCCTGAACACACTGATTCTTTGCACCCCATTTAGCCTTTTTCTTTCCAGAACTCCTCTCCTTCCTTTCCTTTAAAAGACCCTCCACACAGCATTCCTGAAGATGACATAGGCCTTATGGGAAAATATTTTCCTAAGAATACAGCAGAAATATTCTCCTGTGTGGACTTAATGTAAAAATAAAAATTCCTAAAAACAACAGTTGCAACCTTGTTCACCAAATTACAGTGAATAACTGATGCAGTTGGAACTTTTAACACATTCTATTTAATTTATGCATTATTTGATGTTGGTGTTTATAGAAGAAATAAAGATTAGTGCAGTAGAAACAATATTCCTAACATCACTAATTCAAATCAGCCCAAATTGCTAATTGGAACCTTGTTATTCCATAGGGTCGATACAGCATTTTTAAATATTTTAAGTTCAGTCAACATTACACCTAAACAGTACTAAAATGTTTTCAAAGCTTATGATTCGAACCACCGCGATTAATTCATTTGAAACTTTTATGAGAACTTACATTTTGTGTCAAAATTATAAAACATTCGATTCCTTCATAGGCTGTAATCAAATATTTATGCATAATTAATATTCTGACTGTTTCTGGTTTTGTGGTTAGTTTGTAATTCTCCATTTTATTGTTTTGTTAGGCTGAATACAGTCAACTTATTGACTCGATTTTTTTTAAAGCGATAATATTATTGGTATCGGTAAAACAGATTTTTATTGTAATCTTTGTCCTGGATAGTTCCTTATAATTCAGATGTACGCTATAACATTCAAAACATTGGTTAGGCCACATAAATCAACTTATTTTCTAAAAATTTTCTTACCCTGTCCTTCGTTATACATAATTATAAATGGGTCGGTAAAATCAATAGTTTTTTGTTTCAAAACACTGATTAGACCACATGATAAGTCGACTTACTTTCTAAAAATTTTGTTACCCTGTCCTTCGTAATACATGGGTCGGTAAAACCAATAGTTTATTGCTTCAAAACACTGATTAGACCACATAATAAATCGACTTACTTTCTAAGAATTTGTTACCCCTTTGTTACCCTGTCCTTCCTAATACATAATTATTAATGGGTCGGTAAAACCAATAGTTTATTGTTTCAAAACACTGATTAGACCACATAATAAGTTGACTTACTTTCTAAGAATTTTGTTACCCTGTCCTTCGTAATACATAATTATTAATGGGTCGGTAAAATTAATAGTTTATTGTTTCAAAACACTGGCTAGGCCACATAATAAGTCGACTTACTTTCTAAGAATTTTATTAACCTGTCCTTCGTAATAATACATAATTATTAATGGGTCGGTAAAACCAATAGTTTATTGTTTCAAAACACTGATTAGACCACATAATAAGTCTACTCACTTTCTAAGAATTTTTTTACCCTGTCCTTCGTTTTGCGTACTTAAAGTGAAATATCACAAAACTGCGCTAAATAAATACTATGTTATTCTTATTATTCGTAATACATAATTATTAATGGGTCGGTAAAATTAATAGTTTATTGTTTCAAAACACTGGCTAGGCCACATAATAAGTCGACTTACTTTTTAATAATTTTGTTACCCTGTTCTTCATAATACGTATTTATGGGTCGGTAAAACCAATAACCAATAGTTTATTAATTTTTATCCTTATTCTGAGAACCTACACAACTGAAAAATATTAGTACATTCAATAGTTACTTGTATTATTAGTAAAAATCCTAATAAAATGGGGAACATGCCTTTGAATCATGACTACTTCTCAGAATAACGATACAATGGAAATCAAATAGTTACTGGAACCGGACCATGTCAAGAGTCAGAATAACGTAAGGGTAGGTATGAGACGATGCATGAATGTGAATGAAGCGAGGAGTGTGCTAAGACCGAGTTGTTTGGCTGTTCATCCTCTTTGCCTACCGCGTGATGTTTAATAAATCTTTTGAAAAAATACTTTACTATATTTTAAGATTGTTCCAAAATTGTTATTGATTTGTATCCGCCCTGAATAGCAGAATAGCTATTAAAACATCTGAAAAATTCACGAAAAAATAAATTATGAAGAAAATTATTTTCCTCATACATTTCGTTTGGAACGAATTCTCACCTTTTGAAAGAGCTATATTGTGTGATAAGTAGAATATTGAATAGTTGAATTCCAAAAATTCATAACGTCAAATGTCAAAGCGCTGATTGTTTTGCTTTTATTCTTAAACATATAATGCTGCCCCTCTTTCTAATACACTAAATGTCAACAGTTGAAAATGAGACAAACGGTGAACGTATGTCTGCACCCCTCCAAAGGAAAAATACAATAATTTAAATAAATCTCCACAATAAATCGCACACGTATAAAGAAAATGAAAAGCAATTCCCTTAAGTAAGTTGAAAAGTAATAAAATTACAAAAAATATAAATCCATACACAACGCCATCTCTGATACTGACAAAAACAAAACAAGGACAGTTGCGCATCGATAATTGCTTCACTGTGTAATTTTTAAATTAATAAAAAAAATAGTTTAATTCAGCTAATAAGTTAACACAACAATTATTGATTCTGAGGCGGTACGAAGTTTTCTCCGGGTCAGCTAGTTTGTGATAAAAAGACCATTGTAAATTATTCTCAATTACAAACAAATAAGTTGTTTATTTCGTAGAACTCCATTTAATTTATTTTTTAAATTTAATATAAATCATATTTAATAATGTTATATTAAAATATATTAAAATTAAATTTGATTTATATAAAATTTTTAAAAAATAAGTTATTTATGTTTTCTAATCATAAATTTATTTAAATTCGAATTACATCATGAATTTTCAGTAGGCTTACAGTCTAATATCCGAGTAAAATAAGCATAATTATTGTTTATGCATTAGATTAAATGTTACTTGTGTGGTATTGGAGCATATGATATGGTCTTGCCTTGAGGCGCTGTCTTCCTGCTTTCTCTTACGTGCATTTGTGAACTTGCGACGTTGTCTCCCGACTATGCCAATGATAATGCCAGTGGCGGCGTTGGCTTGAAAAACGTTTGTTTTTGTTTTTAATTTTTTACTCCAAATAAGCCCAGAAATCGCTGGTTAAAATCCCTCGGGTAGGTCCTGTTACACCCTGTATGGTAACAATTTTTCATCTTTTTTCAGGATTCGGCTGAACAATCACTATCCACGCCTTCACAGATGAAAATTTCTGAGCACAGTATGGAAGTTTTCTTGACAAGCATTTCAACTTTAGTAGGGTCCCTTGTTACGCCGGAAGCAACTGACCCCTCAAACACCCACTTTTTCAGATATATAAAGACTATTGTCAGTGAGATTGATAAGGAAGATCCGCACTTGGCACTAGAAATTAGACAAAAAGTTTTTCAAGTTGTCCAAGAGGCCCATGCTGAATTTTTAAAAAAGAAATAATGTTTTTTTTTAAATTTAAGACATAATAAATCTATCTGCAGAATTACTATTAGCAGTATTCAAATAAGTGTTCCGACTTCCTATACCTGGAGGTAAAGCTTTGAAATCTGATTTATTATTATTATTTTTTTTTTAAAGATAGACAACAATCCCAGGTTATGAATAACCCAACAATATTTGAAAATCTCCTACTACCACCATAGAAAACGGAATGACATCCATTCCCGGGTTACGAATAACCTGACAATATTTGAAAATCTTCTACTACCACCTCAGTAAGCGGAAAATGTGGCTTGTGTTGTGATAGAGAACTTGAACCCGAAGGGTCAGCTGAGGAATTGAACCCGAACGCGATGCCAACTTAGCCACTGACCGGATATATTTCATCAAGAAATAATATTGCTCACTGTCACAGATGTGTCGGCTGTTTAATAAGATTGAGTGTGCTAATGTTTTAAAGAGTTTCAGACAAAAATATCAAGTTGTTGCTTGAAAAAATATGTAACAATAATTGGGCAAATTTTACTTATCGGTTGTCTCTAGCTTTTATGTACATACATATTTGTATTATGTATCATTTGAGTGAGTTTTTGTAATTTTATGTATAATCAGGGGAGTAGCTACCGCCGTATCAGCCGTATCAATGATACGGGGGCCCAGGGCTACTGAGGCCCCTAACGTGTGTAAGCAAAAATTAGTAAAATGTTATCCACAATGTTTCTTAATCTCGTGCTTCCTGGGAAAAAAATGTATTAAAAAATATATATTAAAAAAAACGTGGTTTAGACCACACAACTGAAGTAAATCTTCTGCTCCATCTATATGATAGGAAGAGAGGAAGAAAATGTGCGCACCTCTCTCTCTTGCCCCTACAGTTAATATACGAAGCGTACCTCTCTCTCTTTCTATTTTCCCTTACTTATATCTCCCTCTCAACTATTGTTCACCTCAATTTTCGTAACGCTCTCGTCACGCATTCGCCAGCTTACTCCCCAAGTCAAGCGTGCGTAAAGAAGTTTTACTTCAAAAACTGTCATACGTGCCTATAGAGTTTTCACTTCAGAAATGACAAAAGTCTAAAAAAGCAATCTCTTTTTTTTCCCGGGTTAAGCGTGCGCCCTAGAGTTTCAATGACAAACCACGGAGAGCAATATTTACGCGTTTTATTTCATTCCAGTTCAAACATTATTTATTACATATACAATACAATCTTGTTCTTCTGATTATTTATAGGCTAATTAGTTTGATTTGTGAAAATAATGAGTGAAAGGAAAAGAGATTATCCTAGTGGAACTAGGAAAAGAAAAAGTAAACAAAAAAAGGAGGAGGTTATAAAAAAAATGCAAAAAAAAATTCTTCATTTTTTAGCAATCAGCTTCTGTGAGTGATTTGGATTGCAATGGTAAGTACTACCTATTTATCTACCAGTAGCGAAGGATGAATTTTGTTTTTTGAAAGAACAATGGCAACCTTATTAACCTTTGACGGCCGGCTTAGTCCAGCGGTAAGGCGCTTGACTCGCACACCGAAGGTCGCGGGATCGAATCCCGACTTGGCAAATAGATTTTATTTGATTAAATTGTGTTATTTCACAATTTATTCATTTAAAATAATATATAGTATATTTGCAGCACGTTCCAGAGTGGAAGATACTCTCAGTATCACCCTGGTGTAAGACCACCATTCAGAATTGAAATGTTGCTTGAAATGGCATTAGCCGTGTTTGGTGACCAGATCTGAATAGCCAGGTACTTCCCCACCTTCCTATCTCCTTCCCTTCCCCGCTACCTTTAGCCTCACAATGTACCCCAATTGGGGATGCCAGGGACTCTTGCGGTATTCATATAAAAAAAGTATTAAAAAAAACCTTCAATACATGAAAATACCTGATCACGTATTGTACCGAGCAATAATAAGGGCCCCAACTAGTTTTGATACAGGGCCCCTCCAGGGCACGCTACGCCACTGTGTATAATGTATCCCATAGTCAATTCAAGAATACCTACCCGACTTACTGGGCATAAGGATCTATTTCAATGTCAACATTCACAAACAAATTATGTAGCAAACTTGACAATTCCTCACTTACATACTATAGTAAACAAATATACAAATGATATCGACATTTTTCATATAAAATGTTCTATGTTTAAAACATACTAAAACAATGTTTTTTATGTCAACAAATTATTTCTGATACTTTCTATTTATTATTATTTATTTTTTTTAAATTTATCTAATTATAAACCACTGTAATTTAAGAAATTATTTTTTGCAACCTATTGTTTATTACTAACCCTTGTGTAAAAAAAAGTAAATATTATGTACCCAATGTAAAAACCCCATGGGCATATAAATGAGTAAATATTTTTTTTTACAGGAAATGC
This sequence comes from Limnephilus lunatus, assembly GCA_917563855.2. Classification (NCBI taxonomy): domain Eukaryota; kingdom Metazoa; phylum Arthropoda; class Insecta; order Trichoptera; family Limnephilidae; genus Limnephilus; species Limnephilus lunatus. The sequence continues at coordinate 65,346,050 of OU830598.1, read as the reverse complement.
TGTAAAACTAAACAAAGACTGTTATATTATTACCTAACATATATTTTTTTGTTCTTAATATTTATTTTATCTTAATCACTGAAGACTCTCAATCGAAAATTTGATAAAGATACAGTCACATCTAGGAATTGAACCCAGGATCTTAGTCTTGCCGGGGTGATGCTCTACCACTAAGTTAATGAGACCTAGGGATGTTATGGATATGAGATTTCGGATCTGGATACGGATACGGATAAAGGAATAATATTACACCGGTTTCCGATACGGTTACGGATATGAAATTATTTCGGATTATCCGCCAGTTTTGGATAATTTCGGTTACGGATATTAGAATTATAAAATATTTTGCCTTTTGCCAAGACTATAACAATTTATTTACACAACACTTTGAAACGAAGTAAGTAGGTACTCGTAAATAAAAGTTTTAATGTTTGTACACCCACAATCACAAAATAAATCATAAACAATACAAATTGCAAGAAATGCAAATTGGCCGCGCATGCGGCTTGTGTGACAGTGATGGCTCGGCCGGGCAAAACAAACAAAAACCTGTTGTAACCTGTTATTTAGACTCCGCCTTTATCCGAAACTTTTATATCGGTTACGGTTACGGATATTTTTTAATTTCAGATATCCAATAGTTTCGGTTACGGTTACGGAGCTCCATAACATCCCTAATGGGACCCTATCCTCTTCGGTCGTATTTAGCTGTATCATACTTTGACTAAGGACAAGTTTTAAAAATAAATTTATCTTCTCCTGGGAAATATTTCCAGACAATTATTTGCCGCAAAACAAAAAATTATTAGAAATTCCATTGGTAGTAACATAGAATAAGGCTGTTGAATGTTGTTAAAAAAAAATATATATATATTTCACGCAAAAAAAAATTGTACTTAAAGCAGATACATTTTTAATATTATTTCACCTGCCAAACTAGGAATATCGCTGTGTTGTGGTGGGTGAAGTTTGCAGATTGAAATTATTCACAATATGCTTGAAAATAATAATTATTAAATTATACAATTCAAACTTATAAATATTTTATATGTTTATTAATTAATAATTGTATTTTTTTTTACAGTAGGTAAGTATACATTTTTTTCTCCCTTATTATTTTTTTTATTTTTTTATTTTTATTTTTTTTTTTATAATTGTACGACAGACAGGTTAGTCCAATTATGGTACAATTTTCTTACAACTAACAATACATATTTTTTTTAAAACATGTTATAGTTATGTTAAACACATCTATATCCGCTGGTAGAGCATTAAGCAATGTCATACCTCTTGTCATGCTATGTTGAGCCATGACATCTGTCCGCCCCTGCGGTATGTAGAATAGGGCGTGGCTCCGAGTTCGACAGTATTTGTCAGGAACGAATAAGCCACAGCATGACAGGAGATATGGACAATCGATGAAGTTTTTTATTAACTTTAATTCAAATACCATGAGACCGGCATTACGCCTGGTCTCCAGGCTTTGATAATTTGTCTCCTTTAGCAGTTCCACGTGATGCATGAATTACGGATATATTCCGTGTGATCGCATGTAAACATACCTTAGGAATTTTTTTTGAATTTGTTCAATCATATTTATGTATTTAACTTGATAAGGTATCCAGACAGTACTAGCGTACTCCAGCTTGCTTCTGACCACTCCGTTGAACATGGCGGTCATTGCTTCTATATTATTGAATTGTTTGCAAGTTCTAATTACAAAACCAAGAATTTTGTAGCAAGCCGAAGTAAGCTGCACTATATGATTAGAAAATGTCAGCCTGGGATCAAAGATCACCCCAAGATCCTTGATGGTATTTACGCGTGTTAATACTTCTCCATTCATTCTATACTGGTAGAATAACGGATTTTGTGAACGACTATAAGTCATAACGACGCATTTTTTTGTATTAAAATTAAGTTTGTTATTTAACGACCATTTCATGATTGAATCTATGTCAGCCTGCAGTTTGGAATAATCGTCATCTGTTTCGATTTCCATCATCAGTTTCATGTCATCCGCGAATAGGAGACATGTGCTATGACGTATGCAGTCCTGAATGTCATCTATCAGAATAAGGAATAACATGGGACCAAGATTCGATCCCTGAGGAATTCCTGACAGAGCTACGAACTCGTGGGAGTCGTATCCATTTACATTTACGTACTGGCTTCTATTTTTTAAATATGATGCAAAAAATATCAGTAGGGGTTGATTAAAACCTATTTTGTGCATTTTTCTTAACAGAACATCGTGATCTACTCGGTCAAATGCCTTTGCGAAATCCGTGTAGATTACGTCCGTCTGATGCCTACAGTCCAGGCCTTTTGCTACCCGTCGAGAGAAAGAGAGTAAGTTGGTTACCGTTGATTTCCTCGGTAAGAAGCCATGTTGATTTTCTCTTAAGAAAGGCGCGATTTGCGGACTGAGTTTATCACAGATAATCATTTCAAAAATTTTTGGAATTGTTGACAGTACTGCAACTGGTCTATAATTTCTGACATCAGTCTTTTCATCAGCTTTATGTATAGGCGTGACTCTCGTTTGTTTCCAACACTGTGGAAACGTGGATGACATGATGCAGAGATTAAATATGTAAGCAAGGGACACACAGATATTTGGAGAGATTTTTTTAATTATTGAAGGAGGAATACTGTCCGGACCAGTAGCCTTGTCAGGTCGGATATTCCGGATACAGGCTTCTATTTCCTGGATGCTGGTCAATCCGAGTGAGATATCTCCAACATTCCAGGGTGATGTTGTTGGGAAATCGGTTTCAAGTTTCGGGGTTAATTTACTATAAACGGAATGAAAATAGTCAGCAGAAGAAAATTATGCTACATCTCACTCTGTCCTGTGTGACGGTCTCGCCTTTGGGCCTACGAAATAATTCTTTTAAAATTGAGAGGTCGATTTAAAAATATATTTCGTTTAATAACAGGGGATAGTTTCAACATACAATTCCTTAGCACAGGGCTGATTTATGGATCCGTGCGACCACTAGAATAAGCACATGTGTCGAACACTTTTGATTTTGGATTTAAGTTTACACACAAAAAACTTAAGAGGACATTACCAGAGAAACCAGAAATATGTCATTTTTAAATCAGTGTTTAGACTTATTGACTCGTTTCCACAAAAAATTATAAATTGATTTTGAAAGATTGTTCTTTTATCTAGTAAAGTTATGGATTAAATTTTGAGAAAAAATGTTTATTTTAAGTATAATAAGGTTATACCATAGGTCGTTGGCAGATTTGTTATATTTTCAAAAAACTACATGTATTATACAACACCAATTTCAAATCATATAATCATGCAGTTAAATAAATCCATACATTATCTGGTAAACGTATGTTTTAGAATTTTAATTTTAGTTTAAATAAAATCATTAAAAAATATATACGTACATGTGTTTCTTGACGTAAATTGGCCAGTTTGTGTATTTATTTGCGTACTTCCAAACTAATATATTTCAAGATTTTTTTAAATACTTATTTTGCTAAGACATTATTGACAAGTCATAAAAATTTTGATCGAAAAATAATCACAAGAAGTAATTAATATTAATTAATTTACAGCTCGCGTTTTACCATTTTTCTTATAGCTCGACGACTCGAGAATTGAGAATTCACTCTGCCCGCAAACGTGGCAGCCGGCGGTTGTCTCCGCGGCGCTCTGTATCGTAATATTTGGAAAAGACGAATTTAAAACGAAACCAAATAATACGATTTCATTGTTTCGTGTTTGTAAAAACTACAGGGTTTACCGAACGCAAAAATTCATGTTCATTGAATATTTTTATGAAAATTTTGAAATTTTTTTTTATTGTAAATTATTCTTATGTGAATACCGCGCAAGAGTCCCAACAGCTTCAAAATAAATTTTTTGAAGTAAAACTTCTTTTCGCACGCTCGACACATGGGGGGTAAGCTGGTAAATGCGTTACGAAAAGTGATGATTGTTACGAAAAATGTCCTGCGAACGGTAATCGATGAGAACGGTGATCGATTGCTAGGCGGGTCGGGCCTTAATATCCATTTTTCGTATAACAAAAATAACAAACACGAGAATCGGGTATGGGTACCACTGCCCCGAGAACCATTTATTAGATAACCAACACGTCTGCCGTAGGTCATCCCAAGCGGTTCACAACGTTTGGTTCGTGGGGGTGAGGTTTGTTCAGGTCTTGGCGGCGGATGCGTCTGCCCACCAGCTGCATGGCAGGTCGGATCTAGAAAAAGTGGTTGAGGGAGTCCCTTTGACTTCTCCAGCCTTACCCTCTCGGAACATCGCCTTGCACCGCAGTGGGAGGGATGGCCTCATACATCCGCACTCGCTGACCCCCCAGATTTCTACCCACCCCTAATACCCTTTTCCTTCTCCGAAGTTCCTCTCCTTCCTTTCTCTAAAACGAGCCTCCACACAGCATTCCCAAAGTAGAGATAGGCAGTGTGTCGAGCGATTGTAAAAAAAACGGTCTCTCCTTATCCGACCTTCCACGTAGACGAACCTCGCCCCATGAACCCGAGCTCCCCTGCTAAGTCACTTGGGGTGACCTATGGCAGAGGTGTTGATAATCCAATACATGGTTCCCGAGGCGGCGGTACCCATACCCGCCTTCCAAATTACTGATACTACCTATTGACGGCCGGCGTGGTCAAGGGGTAAGGCTCTTGACTCGCAATCCGAAGGTCGTGGGATCGAATCCCGGCGTAGGCAAATTAATTTTATTTGAATAATTTGGGTTATTTTACAATTATTTTAATTAAAAATAATATATTTGCGTCACGTTCCAGAGTGGAAGATACTTTCAGTATCACCCTGGGTGGTGTAAGACCACCATTCAGAATTGAAACTTGCTATAAATGGCTATGACCGTGTTTAGTGACCAGATCTGAACAGCGAGGTAATTCCTCGCCTTCCTCTCCCCCATCTCCTTCCCCTCCCCACCACCTTCAGCCTCATAATATACCCCATAGTCACGTCATAGTCTCACCGGCTCCAGACGGGAGCATTTGGATCTCTTGTGCGGTATTCACATAAATATAAAATAAACAAATATGCACACGAATAAATATTTTAAAATGAGTAATTTTTTACAATCCAACTGAATATTACTAATTTTTTTCATTAATACCGTACAAGAGTCCCAACTGATCCCGTCTGGAGCCAGTGGGACTAAGGCATCCCTAATTGGGGTATGTTGTAAGGCTGAATGTAGTGGGGAGGGGAAGGATATAGGGAAGAGGAAGGTGGGGAAGTACCTGGCTATTCAGATCTGTTCACTAAACACGGCTAAAGCCATTTCAAGCAACGTTTCAATTCTTAATGGTGGTCTTACATCAGGGCGATACTGAGATATCTAATGGCCGTAAAATACAATTAAAAACAAAATATTAAAAAGAATATAACAAATTGTTTATTCATGTAGGTATCTACTTAATACCTACTGGGTTTACGCATTTTACTTGTACTATTTATGTTTATGCACTTCGATATACAAATTACAAATAACTACTACTCATCAAAATTCTGGAAGCGAGAATTTAACATCTTCATCTGACCCATACTGTGGCGTCTATACATTCCTAGCGCGTGAGCTAGTATATCTCGAAACCAAGCTTGGAGCGGAACGAACTCTAGTTCTAAAAATGCCCGCTAGCGAGTGTGTAGCGCTGACGTCGGAATCTGAATTTAAATTTGCTGGTTATTCGCTCTTAAGCGAACATGAAAAGTGCACTGAATTCTTGAAATTTGGGATATAATGTGACAGGTTGGCTATTAACGTTGAGATATGCATATTGGGAAATATGCTTACCATTTGAAATTTTAAGAAATGACTGTAATAAATTAAAGAAACCACACAAGGAGGTGGGTGGGAGATCTGAGGGAGATCGGTCGAGTGAGGGAGTGTTGGAAGGAGTCGGGTTGGAGGACAGTCAAGTTTTGGTCGTTGGAAAGCTCGGTTGAAATTGGGGAGGCAGTTGGGAGAACGCGTAGAAAGCGGTGGTTTTAAGAGGGAATTGGAAACAAAGGATATTTCGTTTTTATTAAACAAAAAAGTTCCGCGCGAATAATGGAGTCAGGGGAGAATAATAAGTGCTTTAATTAGTGTTTAATCATTTAGTGAACGAGGGATGCTGGTTTTGGATTGTGATTCGTGCATGTCGTATTTTGGTGTGCATGAAAGGGGTTAGTTTGACAAATTGAATTAATTATTAACAACATTCATGTTCAGATTTCGGACAAATTAGGGTTAAAACAATAGAATCGTCACTACCCCCTGAGTATTTTAATTGGTTTTAATTGTTCGTCTAGGTTGTAGTTTTCCTCGATTTCAAACATGTATTATAGAGTGTATAGCGCCCTTGAGGTGATTTTCCATAAAAACGGCGCTATGTGGATCGTTCAAATATTAGTATTATTATTTTAGCTACTTTAATGAGGCCTTTAAAAAGGATCCATGTCCTCTAAGTCGGATGATTTTATCGGATAATTATAACGGTAATATTTAAAAAGCTTTTGGATAATTATTGGTAATCGTAAATAAAAGGCGTCCCCGGAGCTGTGCCAGATGTTGACCGGCGACGATTCTTGAGACAAGACCGTTGTAAAATAATAATTTGGGATACAATGAACTAAATAGTATTTGAAACACAAAATGCACTTTCGGGCCATAAATCTTAGACGAGGGACTTCATTTAAAAGACGGAATATTGAAACCACAAGAACAATAATAAAATCCTTTAAAAGTACTTTGTTGGTGAACGAGAAAACTAGGTTATTGGGTTAGGTGCTGTCCAATACACAACGGGTAACAATGCATAGGTATAGAATAAAGGTATAAATGAATGGGTAACGCGCCCTTGAGGTGATTTTCTCACGAAGATGGCACTATAAAAAATCACCCATTAATAATTATTAGGTATTATTATTTACGAGTCTCGCAATAATATTTTAAAGGTAGCTAGCGGACTAAAGGCGGGTTTTAGGCAAAGCATTAGGTAATATAACAGTTTACAAAAGATGCGCAGCATGGGCACCTTTGTTTACTAACAAAATCTGACATGATTAAATTCCCACTCCTAAAATTACACATACCTTATTCCAAACTTTAGGTATCACAAGAAACAATTCCCACACCTAAAATTTCACATAACTTATTCCAAACTTTAGGTATCACAACAAACCTATTACATAGGACTCTACATAAATTTTGTTCATATTTTATCGTATACTCACCTTTTGGGGTACGTTTAGGTATTTTTCATTCGATATATTTGATTTAGCAAAAACTTTAATTTTGTCGGTTGAATGAAGCCGTCGGTAGGTATTCATAATTTTAACCGTGATGCGCTCTACCCACCTACATAATTAGCAAACTATTTTTCTTCAAACTTAACTGAACGGGTTACGACTCGAGAATGGACGGTTGTTGTCGAATGGATTTACGGGTCCAGCTTTCCTATTCCACCATGAGGAAGTATCTCACGCGACGTTATCGGGGGGCGATGTGTTCGATATGCAGGTGGGTTAAACACTATTTTTCTAATGTGGAGGCGAAGTAAGCGATGATGCGTATCTGGTCTGAGCAAATTGGAATCCCTTGTGATCGCATCTCGGTAACGTGGATTTCGTGTAGGCTCTAGACCTGATTGAAAGCGTGGCCGGAGCCATTTCATGATGTCGACGTATGTACGTCACAAAGGCATTGGGGGACTTCAGGAGAACAAACATCTGTCTTTAATTGTTTTATTGCTTCTTTTCTTATAATTTAAAATACGGTTAGGGCCCTGAGGGCCTCAGACACAGAATTGGGACTTATACTCAAGTTAGTCAGCCAAAATTTTAGTTAGTACCTCGTTAACAAAATGCCCACATGAGCCAAGGGGCCATCCATAAATTACGTCACACGAATTTCATGATTCCCCCCCCCCCCCCCCCACCTCCCTGTCACATTTGTGAGATCCCCCTCCCCCCTAGTGTGACGTCACATATTTTGCAATTTTACATCTAAAAATAATCAAAACAAAAGTTCAATTTTTTTTTTACATGTGACGTCACAGAGCTGTTAACCTTCCATACCCTTGTCACACTTCTCTACCCCCCCCCCCCCACCGCCTGCCCCCGCCGGCTGGGATCGAGTACGGCTTCGCGTTAATCTAAAAAATGTGACGTCATCATTCTTCTGCGAGCCAGCAACGAGCACTCATCGGTGCATTTTACGAAATAACACGGTGATGATGATCGTTTTTGTAACGTATAGGTACTATCACTCGAGATACATGGCGTGTGCACGTCGCTGTTTACTGGGGTAAGTAAATTATGAAACATTTGTAAAAGTGTTAAAACTAAATACGACAGCAAAATATTGGTCTCAATCGAAAATAGGCGACCTTACTTTGCTGTATTTGGACTTCACAAATGTGTACATTACGCGGCGAGCAATTCGCGTTCCCATATAAAAAGGTCTATTCATTTAAAAGCAGAGTTTACTTTTAAGAACTAATTGGTGATATTATAATGCGAGGTGCCTATGTACTGTCAGATTGAGTTTTGACGAATCACATATCACCAAATTCCTTCTCTTCGTCCCGCTGTAGTTGGTTTCTACCCCTCACCTTTCTGTTCTGGTCTAGTAATATTCATATGTCTATGTTATGAACTCTTATAGTAGTGTCAGGTAATTTTTAATATATTAATTGAATTAACCCTTCAGGGTTATTTGTTCACTTTTCTGAAAAACTCATATAGGTCTCATAGAAATCGTATCTCCCTTAACAGTGAGAAATATGATATCAATGGGTTGGAAAGAGAAAATACCACAATTTATATTCAAATCTAAAAGTTAACCACAAAAGATACTTCTTTTGTGGCTAACCACTGGAGCGATTTTGGTCGAAAAATAGACCACATTTCATTTTTCTGTGATTGATAGCGGTCCAAAAATGGACCACATTTTCCTACCAATCGTGAAACATTAATTGTAATTATTTAAAACATTTCATTGTCCAACCAGTTATCTTAAAACGAAGCTATTGAAATGCCATTGAAGCTATTACGACCATAGATGTCACAAATCCGAACTTCATAGACTATTTTAGAACGATATTAAAAAAAAAAATTAAATGTTTTTTCCCGCCGAATTTTTGATCAGCTCTAGGTATTCCTTTTTCCATAGATATGCACCTTTCATTATCATGTATATACCACAACCACAGACAACATCCAGAAATCGAAAATATTCTATGTTGACCCAGCGGCGTAGCGTGGGTCTCGGCCGCCCGGGGCGGAGGAAAATTTTGCCGCCCCCTTATTTAGGTACTTCAAGCGCCGAGGGGGGGAGGGGGAATATTTGTAGAAATCGTATTTTTATTACGACCTTATATCAAGCCGATTTTTTTTAATAAAATTGTGGAGTGTTCTATCAGCGAAAATCATGTTTATAAATTTTACTTCTATTTTATACTTGCTCTCGAAAATCGAGAATGGTATCCATGTAAAAGGATTTCGCATCTCGAACTTTTACACAGTGGTTAGAACGTAAGGCAGGTTTTAACTTACGATTGATTATGCGTTAGAGTCTCCAAATAATAGTTACACGCGGAACAATCAATTTCTCAGAATTTTGCAGCATTTTGTGAAAAAAAAAGTAAAGCTTCACTCGGTACACGATGAATTTGAATCTCGTTATTGAATTTATCATTGTATTCTGAACACAAAATCTGTATGCGGTGAATTAAAAATTCACTAAGAACATGAAAATGGTATTTCTTTAATTGTTGCATTTTATAAAGAGTCTGCAACTAGAATTTTATAGCTGCACTTCGAATAAGAGAATGTTTTCCTTCTAAATGTATCCAACTGGAATTTTACATTCTGAACACAAAACTGGTTTAAATTAAATCTGTACCTGTCGAATTAAAACTACACCCAGAACATGATAAGGTACACATACATACATAGTCTGTAAACTAGAATATTATAACTGCACTTCAAATAACGTGTCAGCAGATGAAACTACTTCAGAAATTTTACATTCTGAACACAAAACTGGTTTGAATTATATCCGTATGCGTTGAATTAAAACTACACGAAAATGTTTTATTATTCTGGCACCACATACAGAGTCTGCAACTAGAATTTTATAACTTGTAAACAATAGGCGAACACCGAGGTGCTCAACAATCAATTATTCAGGGCCCCACGTCTCGGGCTCCAGTGTAAACGTGCGGAAAGCGTAGGGGGCACCGAGATGCTCCGCAGCTATGGGTACTGGGATCAGGGGGGCCCAGGGTACCTACCTTTTGCCAATCAGCTAGCTCAACGTCATGGGTTTTGGGCAGGAGAACTTCTCTACATCAGGGTCGCAGGTCACCGCTAGATATGGGGGGTACATATAGGTATTTTGCCACTTTCGCCCACATATAAACCCAATCAAATAAAAGAGGTCTTTAGGTAAATAACAGTTTGTATTGTAAGGAAAACAAAATACAGCAACCCGCCAAGTAATGTCGTCATACAAACGATTACAGTTTCCTAGCTATCATTATTCCTATCAAAGAATCTCTCTGGGTCCGGGATTGCGCCGGTGAATTATAGTGAGTTTAAATGGGAACACATTACATTAGGAGGATTGACTCACGGCGTTGGCAGCGTAGAGCGGCTCCTTGGGGGTCCAGGCGGGATGGGGTCTCCATTGTTGGGTAGTGGGCAGGAATCGGACGTTCCACTATCCGCGAAAAAAGGCCGTACCGATCTAAATCAAGCGTGCGGTAACTGCGGTCCCATAAAGGAACTCGATTGCCCATGGTAGGCAAAGGTGCGCGTCGGTTATTACGTACAGACTTCGGCCATGATAGCCGTGAGTGAATTTAGCTAGACACGAGAGCGTGGTTGTCGCGTGCCATGGGTGAATTTCAACTGCCGGGAGAGCGGGCGCGTTCCGGCTGGCTGACCGCGGTGTTGGTGGCGCCACGAGCCGGCCGTTCTTGTCGGTCCGCCAATCGCCGTACACCGGAAACACTGCGTGATGAAGAAAGCGACTATTTAGTGTCGTAATTCAAAAAACAACCGCTCTTTACCAACAATACTTCTAATCGTAAATGTACTTCGTAACAAACTGCACTTCGAATACGGGAATGTTTTCCTTCGAAATGTGTCAGCAGATGAAACCACAATTGAAATTTTATATTCTGAACACAAAACTGGTTGAAATTATATCTGTATGCGGAGAATTGAAACCACACTCAGAACATGAAAATGGTTTCTCTTTGATTCTAACAGATACTAAGTCTTCAACTAGAATTTCATAACTGCGCTACGAATAAGATAATGTTTTCCTTCGAAATGTGTCAGCAGATGAATCCACGTCTGGAATTTTACATTCTCAACACGAAAAAGTAGATATACATACAAAGAGTTGGATTCGTAAACGAAAATATCGCAGAACATTTTCAAATAATTATTATACATTAAAAAAAAACATAATTTGATGAGACTTATTTTTTTTATATTTTTCTTTATTAACCCGTCTGCTTGTTTAGGAATAAATACATCACAAAACACGTAATCGCGTTATACTTTCATAAGTTTGCAATAAATAACCTCTTCAAAAATGTTACAGTATATATTACCCTTGAAAATACATTTTTTGTAGATTTAAGTGAGTAGATGCACTTTTTCAGAACTGTTTATATTACATACGTATATTGTTTTGTTTGTTTTTCTTTTTATTATGGTCTCAAATTTTGATGTCGTTATTGTATTGGTCAATGATATGATTATCTCTACCACTGTTATATGTATATGTACTTGTAGTGACTGTTTATAACGCTAACTAATAAAATAAATAAAAATTACTAATTACTATTAAAATATGTACAACTATTTGTTTCCCAAATAAACTAAAATAAAAAAAATAAATAAAGATACATAAATAACAAACATAATAACACACCCGTCCTACACACAAACCTAGCTTTATTATGGAGCTACTTCATATAACGATATGTGAAATTATTACAATCTACATTTTAACAAATTTCTGTAAATGATGTAGGTACTTAACTATTTTTTAATAAACATATTTTTTTAAACCATTGAAAAAGTAATACAAGAAACATTAATTGAAGAAAATTTTGTTAGTTTTGAATTTGAAATATGAGATCGACAAAAATAAACATGTCGCAATGGCCGAGTTGGTTAAGTCGTTTGTCCCGGTAAGACAAGAAAGTTCTATTCTCAGTTGCGACCGTTACCTTTTTATTTTTGTGTCATTTTATTTTTCATGTTTCATTTAAATTTAATAGTAAGTATTGTCTTCTTCAGTGAAATATTATTGTTATTTCCAATTATTATTGGGGATTCACTCTGTCGCGTTGAGACTCCTCAGAAGTGCAAAGTAGGAGTATGATCCACTTAAAATCTGAAAAAAAAAAACATTTATAAATGATTGACTAAGTGCAGCGAAGTCCTGTTTTAACTGGACCATTTGGCATTTCATTTGTAAATTTGTTGTTTACGTACCGGCTCCGGTCAAAAATGGTGGCCGTGTTAGGAACCACCTTTTTACCATGGGCTATCAAATCGAAATAATTAATACCTACCGGTCGGAACAATGCTTGAAATAAGAATTGTCTTTGAGATTGAGATTGTGACATTTCTTTGGACAAAGTGTGTATGAAATTCCTTGTCTTCTTAACACACTTCATGGGAGGGATGAAGGCGGAAGGGGAATTCGGGAAGGGAAGGAAACGGGGTGCGCATGGTATAGGGCACGCAAGAGGGGGGGGGGGGTGACGGTGGGATGGGGACGAGGGGGGATAGAGTAAGGAATTGCAACGGAGACATAGTAGCGGTAGGGGATAGCAGACGGTAAATTCGGAAACTCCATGCTTCTGGAGTCAGTCAGGGGAACAAAGGATGGGGGGGGATTTGCACGAGCAGGGAAGGTAGTAGGAAAACGCTGGAGGGGTGATGTTCGCGGGACAGGGAGACACGTGAAGGGGGGAGACGGGGATATGGAAGGGGAATGCGGGAGGGGAAAGGGATGCGGAAACGGGGACGTGGGACGAGGAAAGGCTGAGGGAGGGATTGCAAAAGGAGACATAGTAGCGGCAGAGGTTAGCAGGGGGTACATTTGGGAATAAGTCCATGCTTCTCACTGGGATACCTATATGCGACCTGCTAACGCGTCGAAAATCTACAGTATATATATACGCACCAGACGGAAAAACAAAAAATATTGTGTACCTACCCAAAAGCACTTCAATAAACACTTTCTTTATTTGAGTGGCATTGCAATACATGCTGGGTACTCGCTAATTTGAAATAAAAGTATATTATGGTGATAAATATTTTACAATCCTTAAAATTTTAGATGAAATTTTTGTTTTGAAATTAGAACCATACTATTTTGGACGAAAGGTCTACTATTTACTGAACTACTTGTTTAAAAATCATGCAGGAACAATAAATGCCAACACACAATACAAGCTATAACTTACTGTCACAAAGGTTTCCAAGTTTAAGACATTCATGTAGCCAGCTTTCATGTCAACGCTTTTTTGAGCTCTCATGATTACAAAAGATACTCTTTTTACATATTCCGCATCGCGCTTATGCCACGCTGTGAGAAACGCAGCTTTCGCTATTCTGGTGCTTCCGGATCGGACCATGTCGCCATAAATGCACCAGAATAATAATTGAGATAGTGCGGAGCTCAGGTGCATGGCGAATCTCGCACACGCTTTTGTTTCGTTCAGCGTCTGGAATGTTTTATTTATTTCGAATACACTGTGTCATAAGGCAAAATGCGTGGAGAGAAAGATGGTGAGAACCACGAGCGTAAATTTTTACGCCTTTCTTATAAGGAGTAGTGGTGGACTAACAGGGGGGCAGAAGGGGCGACCCGCCCCGGGCCCCTGGTCCTGGGGGGCCTCCAAACGCCTACATGTTCCCATGATCAAATCCTAAACAAGGCCTTGAGGCACCAGGACTCTGTAAACAAATTATCCTTCAGTAAAACTTTGAATGTGTTTTTTTCTAAACTTTTAACACATTTTTCAACTTGCTTGATAACTTATTAAAAAAACTATGCATATATCCGATTTGCATGCACCAAGTCTTAAACTGTTCGAAAATCCAGTGTCTATGGCACCACGTAGGGATATATAAAAGATAATAAGATATATCTGTGACGGACGTATTGAAGCAGCCAGGCCGTGGCCAAACGTATCCACAGATTTCCCAAAAATATTTGTATTAACTGTGTAAAATGCTTGTAATTATTTGTAAATGCTAAATAAATATATCGGAGTGGGAATGGACGAGCGGACAGATAGGGTTTTGAGTGGCTCGATGGCTATCGCCCTAATTATGCGCCGGGGTGTCGACCCAGCGTATAAGTGGGGCGAGACCATGGAACTATTAGGGCGAGACCTTTGGAACCATGGAACTATAATATCCATACACTTAGTTCGGAACCAACAACCAAGTCAGTCATCCAAAACTACCCGTCGCGTCAATATGTGTCTCTGCCTGCTTCACCCCAATAACTGACCACGACGACCCATCCTTCGTTTCAACGGTGGATTCAACAGTTGCGTCTATTTTAAATATAGAATCTGACTTGCCAATCAAATTCACAACACCTAATGAAATTTTAAAAAATATTAACTCTCTTTTAGAATAAAAAAGCGGCCGGGCCAGGTGGCATATCAAATAAAGTTTTAAAATGCCTTCCGTTAAAAGGCACCTGCGCCTTAACTGCCATCTACAATGCGTCTCTTCGACTCAGTTGCTTTCCTAAAGCATTTAAACAAGCAAATATAATATTAATACTTAAACCGGGCAAAGACCCACTATTAACCACGAACCATCGCCCAATTAGCCTCCTTCCATGCTTTGGCAAAGTTCTTGAGAAAATCATCCTCGTTCGATTAGAATCATTTATTCGTGAAAATGAAATTTTGCCAGATTTCCAACATGGCTTTCGAACTGGTCATTCATCAATCCATCAACTTCTCCGCATAGTAGAGATCATAACTGAAGGCTTCAACGTAAACAAACATACAGTGCTCCTTACATTTGATATACGACAAGCATTCGACAGAGTATGGCAAAACGGATTATTATATAAAATGTTCCTTCTGAGCTTTCCCATCTCATTTATCAAAATTATATATAGCTAACTTACCGATCGTACTTTCAGAGTAAAAATGGACGAAATTCTATCATCAGAACGTGCACTAGCAGCCGTTGTTCCCCAAGGCGGTTCACTCTCCCCTAAACTATATAACGTCTATTCTAGCGATATTCCCCCACCGATGAACCATAATGTAAACATTTCTCAGGTCGCCGATGATACTAACGTTATCTCAAATTCTACTGTCGAGAACACTGCTACACGCCGCGTACAGCTCCAAGCCACTATATTAGAAGAGTTTTGTAAAAAATGGAGAATTTCAATTAATCCCACCAAAAGTGCTGCTACAGTTTTTTCACGAAGACGACCTAAACTGCCTCCGAACATTGTATAATTTGAAGTACAGGTCCCATGGGAAAAATCTATTAAATACCTCGGAGTAAGGCTAGATTCCAAATTAACGTAGGTGAAACACATCAATGAAAAAGTAAAATCAGCTAATAAGTCAATTGCAGCCCTCTACCCTATGCTAGATAGAAATAGTAAATTATCAGCAGACAACAAACTACTCATCTACAAGACGACCATTACGTCGGGTTTCACATACGCTGCTCCCGTTTGGGGTCATGCAGCTGACACTCACTTAAATAAATTACAAACCCTGCAAAACAAATCCATTCGATTAGCGTTGAATGCGCCGAAGTGGATCAGGGTTAACACTCTCCATAAAGATACAAACATTCCTCTGATAAAGGAACTAATTGTTTCTTAATCGGAAAAATTCTACGCCGGTTTAGCCGGACTTGTAAATCCGACCATTAATTATCTCGCTCAATACAGCGAGAATGAAATTACCAAACACAAAAGACCTAAAGTTATCCTCCGCAAGGAGTAGGCAATTAATTACATATTTAAAATAATAATAATTAAAAATATATATATATATAAATAATAATAATTCCTGCATCAAGTCGCAGTATAGTTTTAAGTTTCATTTCTCACCCCCAAAAATAAAAATTCCTCCACGTAAAGTTTCATAGAAAATCCATTTTAATAATTATAGTCAGTAAACTCATTGTTAAGGAACTCTGTCAAAAAATAATATCCAAGTCCAAGTCTCTCTTCCTGCCCACCCGACCTCGCTCTGACCTGCTTCCGTTCGCCTCTTTTCTCTTCTGACCACCTCCTTACCCTTGGACCTCGGACACTACGCTCTACGGACCAGGCCCGGCTAGTTTGAAGGAACCACGAGCTATTGGATCACTGCAGACCAGCTTTCCAAGCGGACAACCCTGAGATGCTCTCCCGATATCTTAAAGTTTTCCTGGATCGGAACCTCCGCCCTGATTCTACAGTCTGGTGTGCCTCATTCTGTCTGGTACAGATATCTAAAAAAAGAGAAAAATGGCAGACCAGCGAATTTTATTTTAGATTTTTTTGTGGAAAATTTTCAACGTTCATAAAAAAAATAGAAGGGGGCCCTTTATAAAAAAAATCCCTACGTGGTGCTATAGTGACTGGATTTTCGAACAGTTGACTTGGTGCGTGCAAATCGAATGTATAGTTTTTCTAATATGTTTTCAACCAGGTTTGAAAACGTAGTTTCGAGAAAAACGCATTCAAAGTTTTGCCGAAGGATAATTCAAAATACTAACTGTTTAACGGTTTCATATAAAATTCTGTATCTCCGTCGATTTTACGAATTACCTTAAAACATGTTGTGAGAGCATTAAACAAATGCATCTTTAAGGAAATGACATAATAAAAAAAACGTTTTTTTTACAATGGCGTTTGGAGGCCCTCCAGGACCAGAGGCCCATCTGAACTGAATAAAAAGCTTGTAAAACTACAACAACTTCTTAAACTAGAGGGGGGGGGGGGGGGGGGGCTCATTCAAATTTGCCGCCCCGGGCCTCTGACGGGCTTAGTCCGCCATTAATAAGGGGATCTCGTATTTGAAACATTCACCAAGTACTGCTTTTTATTTTAGTTAGAAATGTTCTTCCTCAGTCAGATACTTGGGACTTGAAGGAATATCCTGCTACGCTGGAGATCAGAGAGGCAAAACAACTTGACCGGTCAGTGGTTGAGTGGGCATAGCGCTTGGGTCCCACCCGGGCGTCGAATGTTCGATTCCTCGGCTTCCTCGAAGTCCTCCATCACAACACAAGCAAAATTTTCGGCTTTCTGTTGTGGTAGTAGGAGATTTTCAAACATTGTTGTGGTTATTCGTAACCCGGGAATGTTTGTCTTTCTTTTATAAAAAAAAAACTACAAAAACTCCAGCTGCAATCTGAATGGGCGACGATTTAAAAATATTCGGCCTGACAGGAAAACATTAAAAAATCTGGAAGGAGTGTGTATGTAGGTATATTGCAATTAATCTTACAAGAGTAGCTTCGAATCCGGTCAAACAAATCATAAAATTGCTCGCTATGATTTGTGCTGTTAGCATGGAGCTCGTTATTTCGTTCATTCTTGCCGCTAGCCTGAAAAGTTATAAGTATGTTTATTTTACAACTTAGGTAACCAAAATGAAAGTAGCTTTCAGAATACCGTTGGATTGGTGTCGTTTTATTTTAGTGATATTTAACCGTGTTACGCTTCCTCCTCCTTGAATCAATGTTTTGGATAGCCTCGCTGGGTCCGTTATCGGGACAGATGAGCATCCTTGATATACTTCTCGATAATTAAGACCGCGTTATCGATTTCCTTCAGTGGTAAGGTGATCCAATAGTCCAGGAAAAATTCGAAATCGGAATCCACGCCTCTGTTTGGGAGAGATTTAAAAATACTTGACAAGACTCAAGACTTGTGCTTGAAAAAGCTTTTGGAAAGGTTGGAAAAGTTATTTGAGTTTTTTACAGGTTGATTTCGTAAAGGCCTGTAAAAAATATGAACTCCTTTCTTACGCATTGTTTATTGTAATAACAAGGAAATTTAAAATTGATTTCACGGAACCAAGCAACGCAAAGTCTAGGGACGTCTATTCCCCACCACAAACGGGGCGGAACTGATACAAAATGGGTGTGACAAGTGTATAGTTCTTACGTCGATGGCATAAGGTTCGCTTAAATGGCTTAAATCCAAATTCGTCGTGGCGGCCGTCTTCATTGATGTCAAAAATAACAACGCGAAAATGCATATTTTATTTTATTTTGTTTAGTTCAGGCATAAAAATATTTTTTTATGCAATTATTATAAAAAAACTTAATATGCCACATTATACAAAAAAACTAAATCAGAAAAGGGGTTTATACTTATATAGGAGAATTTGCACTTGAAAGTGTTTTTTTAAAGACCTAATATTTTATTTTTTTCTAGGCTTATAAAAAGGCTTGTCAACAAATTTATCGATTTTTTTTAAGGCCAAGATGTGTTCGACTTGCAATATTTAATCGAAGCATCTATAATACTTTTAGCGATCAAATTTTCAAAACAAAAACGCATGATTTTGTATTATTTCGCATGGCTTCATCTTAATTAATTTGTATTTGATTTCATTTGTGTGTGATCACTTACGTCAGTAAATGCTGATGTCTTTTGATCAAAACCACCAACCGACTCATGTGAATAGAATTCTCGTCTGACCATCCTTCGCTGGATACTTGTGCCAAGCAATAATCTTCGCTGCTCTTAAACTCATCGTACAAGACCTGAAACTGCATGCTGAGCTGGTGCCAAAGGATTCCCGTACATGAGTCAATCCCCACAATTGATATCAACGCATAAATCACGGCGCTTGTTTGATAGGCCAACATCAATCGGTGAATTGATTCGTTTTCGATTTCAAAAGGGTACCAAGCACTCAATGGTAGATTGTTGCTGGAAGACGGAGCCAATAGCAGGGCAATTAAGAGTAAAAATGACAAGCAATGGAAACCCGTCGTTAAAGAACACTCAACAAAAACGAATATGTCCTGGATGGAGCGATGCTTGAATCTCTCGTGGCTCGGATCATCGGGAATAATTAGCATCTCTATCTCGTGGATCATATCCTGAATGTCTTCACACTTCAAAACGAATTGAAAAGCTTTGAAAATGATCAGACAGACCCCTATTATGATGCAGAGGTCTTCTCCCAGGAGGATGAGGTTGTTTTTCACCGCATAAAGGTCTCCCATTAAAGTGAGCAAAAAAGAGGCGCAAAAAGCGCACAAAAAACACTGATATAAGTAAAAAATAGTATTGATGAATCGATTTCCACTGCGTCCTTTGGGTGTAAAAAAATTGTAGAAACCAAGCCAACTGCGGAAAAAATAATAATTTATGATACACATACGTTTATAATACAATATACCTATTATTATGTAAAGGTACTGTAGCAAAATTATCACCTACCCTAAAAGTCTCATTTCAATGATCAATAGAGGGTGTCCATTTTGAAACTTTTGAGTGCAGAATGTTTTTATTTTATCCATAATAATAATTCACCGTGTTTTTTTAATTCTAAAAGGTCTACCGAAACTGGCTCCAAAGGTCAGAACTCTCTAATTTTCCAAGCAGAACAATTCGGTCACCGCAAAATATCTGTTTATAAGGCCGATAAACTTGGAATAATGATTCAGTAATCAATATTTTTCTATTAGGGAAATTGTACCTTTACGTAACAAGTTCGAATCAAATTATGGACTGCGAAAAGAAGATGATATAGCGCATAATATAAACTGTTTACCTTCGTCAGACAATTTTCTCAATTACCTACATAATAAGAGACTGCAACTAAACTATCTTTGTCAGATTCTATCATTTTATTTATGAACATTTACTAGAACGCTATTGCAGACATAAGTAGGTACATACTAACTTATCATTTTTTTTACATTACCGCAACACAAGAGACTTTGAGGAAAATAATTGCTTTCAGATGAGGGATTGTACCTATATCTTTTGTGGGATCGTTATGAGATAACGGACGAGATCTCCTGTCCGATTTGTGTGATTTTCAAGACTGTTATTTGCTTTTTCTATGTACAACAAGGGCGTAGCGAGGTACGGGCAGGGGGGGCAGCTGCCCCCCCTAAAAGATGCAGGAATGTTCACAAACCGTTAAGTAATATAACGTCGGTAGCCTATTGTTTGTGAGAATCAATTTAATTTTTATTATTACCTCTTCAGTTTATAATTTGTGTGTGCATCGTGGAAAGTTGGGATAAATATTAGAAAAGCTTTTTTGTACCCGCATAACTTACGTATCTAACTAAAGATTGTACCTCTATTTATATTTTACTTTTCCTTTTTTTATGTATTATTTTTACGTGAATTTGTATAACTTCGACCGTATACGGTTTCAAATGTATTTTTGAAGTAAAACATCTATCTTTTATTGTTTTATTGCTTCTTTTCTTATAATTTAAAAGACGGTTAGGGCCCTGAGGGCCTCAGACACAGAATTGGGACTTATACTCAAGTTAGTCAGCCAAAATTTTAGTTAGTACCTCGTTAACAAAATGCCCACATGAGCCAAGGAGCCATCCATAAATTACGTCACACGAATTTCATGATTCCCCCCCCCCCCCCCTCCCTGTCACATTTGTAAGATCCCCCTCCCCCCTAGTGTGATGTCACATATTTTGCAATTTTATATCTAAAAATAATCAAAACAAAAGTTAATTTTTTTTTACATGTGACGTCACAGAGCTGATAACCTTCCATACCCCGTGTCACACTTCTCTACCCCCCCCCCCCCCCGCCTGCCCCCTTAACAAAATCCCAGCTATGCCATTGATGTACAACGTACATTAAATTAATAAATAATCATGTATACTTGCAGGGCTTATTGTTTAAAACGATCTAAACTAAAATATGTGACAGTAAAAATGTAAAAATCACACACGAGATCACGTCCGTTATCTCATAACGATCCCACAAAAGATATAGAAGCGTTCTTCAGGGCATATGTCATCTTTGGGTATACTTAGTATAATTAGATTTATACTTAGAGTAAGTTCTGTTTTCAAAAATCCACAAACATTTAAGATTCTCTACATATCATACGTCAGAAGCCACCTAGAGTATGCTTCAACAGTATGGAACCCTCATTGTTCTACATATAAATCAAATATAGAAAGAGTCCAGAAAAAGTTTTTGAAATGTTTTTCGTTTCGCATGCGAAATGATGTAAATTATGTCTCTATGAACCTCAAAACCCTTGATCAACGCAGAGATATCAGAGATCTAGTAATGCTTTATAAGATAATCCACAATTTTGTTGATAGTCCTTACCTATTACAAAATATTAATTTCAGATGTCCCAATAAGAGTTACTCGATCTCCAGACATATTTTATATTCCTAAGAGCAATGCTAATATCTTCAAATGTGTTTATAAGAAGAAGCGTGTAGCACCTTCAATAGATTATGCACAGACATTGATGTGTTTAACACGAACCTTGCTAACTTCATAAAATTCGTAAAAAGTAATATTCAACGGAAAACTTAATGTTTCATTAATTCCTTATCTTTCTTTTTCATTTTCCATTTTAATTTTTTTTTAATTTTCATTACATTTTCTTTTTTGATTTCAGCAGTTCGCATTAAATAACCTCTTCAAAAATGTTACAGTATATATTACCCTTGAAAATACATTTTTTGTAGATTTAAGTGAGTAGATGCACTTTTTCAGAACTGTTTGTATTACATACGTATATTGTTTTGTTTGTTTTTCTTTTTATTATGGTCTCAAATTTATATGTCGTTATTTTATTGGTCAATGATATGATTATCTCTAACACTGTTATATATGAACTTGTAATCACTGTTTATAACGCTAACAAATAAAATAAAAATAAAATAAAATAAATGCTTTTTTACATTGAGTGAGCTCTGGTGTTATGAAATTATTTCCTATACTTTCGTCCGATTGCGATGAAACTTTAGTGATTGGTTGTGCGCCCGCCAGCGAATGTTTCTATATACTGGTGAGCTCTGGCATTATAAAATTTGTATAAAAACTTGCAATAACTGACGCGCGAGTTGTTTGAAAAATGAGTGTATGTCATATAGTTTAGCGGCAGGTAGGGAAAAAGCGAGGGGAGGAAGTAAGCGGTAGAGCAGATGACGAAAAAAAAAGAAGAGGGGAAAGGGACACGGGAGAGGAAGCAAGGGTGGATCCAGGGGGGGTCATTGGGGTCATGACCCCCCCCCCCCCTGGGCTGGGTCCAGGACCTAGGTGGACCACTAATTAAAATTGTTAAACATAATGTTTTTATATATTTTTTGTCACAATATAGATTTTATTTAAATACTTAGTAAAATACCTACTTTTTACTTGTATCTATTATTATCATTAAATTATAACTTCTTGTGACTTGACCACGACTACGTGACCCCCCCCCCCCCCCCCCTGGCGCCAAAGCTGGATCCACCCTTGAGAGGAATGATGAGGAAGAAGGTGATGATTTCCGGATATCTTCTAATATATAAAACAAAGTCGGGTTAGTTACTATAGTTAGACTATTTACTCAAGAACGGCTGGGCCGATTCAGATGATCTTTAATTTGTTGGATTTGTCTCCGCCCCGGATAACATAATAACTATTAAAACATCCCAAAAATTACCGAAAAAAATAATTCTTTGCCCATACATTTTGTATCGAAAGAATTCTCATATTTTGAAAGAGCTGCGGGAATTTTGTGATAAGTACCTATAATATTGAGTAGTGAGTGAGTTCCAAAAATTCAAAAACGTCAAATGTCAATGCGCTGATTGTTTTGCTTTTATTTTTAACATATAATGCTGCCTCTATTTCTTACACACGAGACAAACGGTGAACGTATATGTTTCCACCCATCCAAAGGAAAGAAACACAGCAGTTCTTCAGTGAAAGATACAATAACTATAATAAAAATCCCCCACACGTATAAAGAAAATGAAAAGCATTTTTTTACAAATGCTCACATATGAGGCCCCGAAGAAAATTATTTTCCTCAGGACCTATGTCATCTTAGGGAATGCTGTGTGGAGGGTCTTTTTTGTTGGAATATTTATAATACCCTATGCGGCAACACTGTCAGTTCCGTTTCCGTATTCTTTTGTTTTTTCTCTTCTGTTTGAAATTGTGTAACTAGAGCATTGTTTACCTGACAATAAAATACATCTGTACCTTGCAATTGAGTATATTTAATTACAAACCAACAGGTTATGGGCCACATCATGTTAAAGGCACTCTGTTGTGATCAATGACTTTTAAGTGTAAAATTGTGAATATTGAGATTAACGTTTGTATAGAACAATGTCGTTCCAACTCCCTATTGAAAAGCTGAAGGGCCGTGAGAACTACGACATCTGGAAGTTCGCTGCTCAAGCGTATTTAGAAGACCAGGAATTATGGGAATGTGTTGAAGGTACAGAAACAGATCAGAAAAAGGATAAAAAATGTCGTTCCAAGATTGTTTTATTGATTGAACCCGTTAACTATGTGCATTTCCAGTCTGCTACAACCGCGAAAGAAGCCTGGGACAATCTTGCTGCTGCTTACAACGATAAAGGTCTTACAAGGCGCGTCGGGCTACTAAGGACCCTTATTACAACAAAGTTAGAAAACTGTAAATCTGTTGAAGATTACGTCGATAAAATTATTACCACCGCCCTTAAATTGACCTATATTGGTTTGGAAGTTGATAATGAATGGATAGGTAGGTACCATTCTTCTTGCGGGGCTTCCAGAAAAATACACCCCCATGATTATGGGCATAGAGAGCTCTGGAATAAAAGTGACTGGGGATGCTATAAAAACCAAATTGCTACAAGATGTTTCGCATAATAATTCAACATTAGAAAATCCCAATGACATTGCTATGTACGGATCAGGCTCGCCCAGATGGGGAAAATACAGTGTTTCTGGAGGTAGTAGCAGTTCAAGAGGGGTGGCAGAAAACAGTTCATACAGAAAAAGATCGGAGGAAATAATTACTCCCAACCCTGCAGATGATAAAACGGGACCGCGCTGTTACCGATGCAACAGAAATGGTCATATAGCCCGAAACTGTGAGGTGATATTTGATAAAAAGAACTGTGGAAATAAACAAAGTTCAATGTACACTGCTTTTTCTGTGACTTCTAAATCAGCTGAAGAAAGGTTTCTCGACTCAGGGGCTTCTGCACATTTAACAATTGCTGATAATAATTTATTCAATAAAATAAAAAAATCTTCCCAGTTAGATATCACTACTGCCAATGGTGATAAAATGATCAGCGATACAGTTGGAAACCTACAATTAATTACATCTTGTGGAGAATTAATAAACGTAAGTGATGTGTTTTATGTTCCACAAATGAAAATCAATTTGCTATCTGTAAGTAAAATTGTTAGCAAAGGAAATTCTCTAATTTTTAATTCAAATGGAGCAAAAATTTTAAAAAATAAGAATGAAATTATTGGAACAGCATCACTAGTGAACAATTTATTTAAATTGGATGTGCAAAGCAATGTTGGCTTCGCTGTTCACACAAATGATAATCAGTGGCGGTTCTTCTCAGGGGGACAATGGGGACAGTCCCCACCAGTTACACTCGAAACCTACTAAAGGAAATAACAGTCGGTCTTCACCAAATTCATTTTGGCAAAATGAATGAATTCTTTAAACATAAAAGTACTCGTAATTAACATTTGCAGAAATAAAATACAAAAAAATATTCCGGATGATTTTAATAAGAAACGACGCGCGTACAGCGAACAATGTACGGCGCATGAGAACAGCGGGTCTATTTCTCAGTGCGCAGATTCTACTGCGCACTTGGGGGACGATCTGAGCTATCCCCATAGATTCCTTGCGTTGTTTCGCGATCGTATGCAACCGCGCATGCGCAGTCGTATGTGAATTCAAATACCCGCGGGGACAATTCTTTGGATCCCCACTGAACCATTTGTTTGCTGCGGAGTTACGGGCGGGAATCGCTCGCGTTCAAATTAAGTTCGATAATAATCTTGCAAGATAAAGCTTTGAAGTTTATTTTGCTTTATTTTAATTGTACAATATTGTAAATTGGTAATAATAGACATTTTATATTGTTTTGTGTTTAGATATCTGATTAGCATGATTAGACCATAATTTCTTTTTTTTAGAAATTTTATAGATACTATATTCTACGGGTGGTGAGATTACGGTACAGTATGTAAAAATGTCGATCCCCACCATCAAAGAAGTGCTTGAGCCGCCACTGATGATAATGATAGCATTCTTTGGCACAGAAGGATGGCCCACCTAAATTATGATAGTTTAAATAAATTGAAAAATGGATTAGTTCACGGAATTCAGTTTCCCTCGTGTAACCCACCAGATGTATGAAGTTTGTGTGAAAGGGAAGGGCCACAGGTTGCCTTTCCAATCGAGCAACTCTAGAGCTGCAAGACTACTTGAAGTGATCCACTCAGATCTTGTAGGACCAATGCAGACAAATTCATTATCTGGCTCTAGATATATTCTCACCTTTTTGGATGATTTCAGTAGAAAATCCTTTGTTTATTTCCTTGTCACAAAAGATCAGGTGGCAGAGTGTTTTGAAACATTTAAAAATCATGTTGAAACGCAAACTGGAAAGAGAATCAAGGCTCTTCGTACTGATAATGGAGGTGAATTTTGCAACAAACGATTAGACAAAATCCTGCATGATTGTGGTATTGAACACCAAACCACGGTTCCATATACACCAGAACAGAATGGTCGGGCGGAAAGTCTGAATAGATCAATCCTGGAGCGTGCCAGGTGTCTTTTGATTGAATCTAACCTTCCAAAAATTTTTTGGGCTGAAGCAGTCTTCACTACAGTCTACTTGATGAATCGTTCTCCCAGCAAAAATGTGGATAAAACTCCCGAGGAAATGTGGTCAGGAAGAAAACCTACTGTGAAGCATGTAAAGGTATTTGGCTGCAAAGCCTATGCACACCGAAAAAAGTTGGACCCTAAATCAAAGCCATGCATTATGATGGGATATTGTGCTCTGTCCAAGGCTTATCGTTTGTATGACCCTAACAATAATTGTATTTTTGCATCAAGGGATGTCATTTTCTCTGAGAATAAGGAAGGAGTTTCACTGCTCACAAGGAAACAGGATAATTCAAGAGGATCGTTCTTTCCTGCAGCGGAAGATGAATGTTCATCAATAAATGAAGATATTGTATCTAATGACTCACCCAAAAATGTTGGCTCAATGGATTCAGAGGACATTGCAGATAAACGGGATACTGAAGACTTCCGAAATCGGCAAGCTGCAGACTTACAGTCTGATCTAAGAAGGCAGGACAGGGTTAGGAATCTTCCAAAAAAATATGATGATTTTGTAGTTTATACTAGTGTTAGTGATGAACCCTCAGATCTCTTGACCATTGAGGAGGCAATGGAGCGATCAGATAAACAACTTTGGATTGAAGCAATGGACCATGAAATGGAATCACAAATGGATAACAACACATGTGAACTGGTCGATCTTCCATCTGACAGAAAACCTTTAAACAGCAAATGGGTTTTTCGCACAAAGAGAGATGCAAATGGGGATATAGTCCAGCGTAAGGCTCGTCTGGTAGTGAAAGGTTGTGCTCAAAGAAAGGGTTTGGATTTCGAAGAAACCTTCTCACCTGTAGTCCGATACAGCTCCATTCGATACTTAATGGCA
This sequence comes from Limnephilus lunatus, assembly GCA_917563855.2. NCBI lineage: Eukaryota > Metazoa > Arthropoda > Insecta > Trichoptera > Limnephilidae > Limnephilus > Limnephilus lunatus. Next base: position 65,319,286 of record OU830598.1, on the reverse strand, counting down.
TTAGCGGCCGAACTTGATTTGGACATAGATCAGATGGACGCTGTTTCAGCATTTCTCCAGGGCGATCTTCAGGAGGAAATCTACATGTATCAACCAATAGAATACCAAAAGTCTGATAAAGTTTGTCGCCTAAGGAAAAGCCTATATGGATTAAAACAAGCAAGCCGTGTTTGGAACATAAAATTGGATGCATGCCTGAATAATATTGGGTTTCAACAGTCAAGATATGATCCATGTGTGTATCTGAAAAATGAAAATGCGACTGTGTTGATCATTGCTGTTTGGGTGGATGATCTACTTATTTTTTCTAGTGACAAATCACAAAAATATGCTGTAAAAAATCAGCTCAAAGAAAATTTCATAATGACTGATATCGGTGAAGCCAAATATGTTTTGGGATTCCAATTGACTCGAAACAGGCAAAACAAGAAGCTGTGGATAAGTCAACAAAGCTATATTGAACAAGTTCTGAAGCGCTTTAATATGGATGGATGCAACCCTGTGGACACACCACTAAGTCCTAATGAAAACCTCTCAAAACAGCAATCACCAAAAGATGAGAACACTTCAGCCATAATGAAAAATATTCCGTACCAAGAGGCAGTCGGTAGTTTATTATTTGCCTCTCAAGTTACCCGACCTGACATTTCATTTGCGGTTAGTTATGTGAAACGTTTCAATAACAATCCAGGTCAACCGCACTGGGCTGCAGTCAAACGAATCATGCGTTACTTAAAGGGTACTGCAGATTGGAAACTGGAGTTTGATGGATGCACACCGTCTTCAATTGTTGGTTTCTGTGATGCTGATTGGGCCAGTGGTTGTGACGAAAGGCGATCTGTGACAGGCTACATTTTTACTAAATGTAAAGGAGCTGTTTCTTGGGGGACAAAAAAACAACCAACTGTGGCGCTGTAGAATACATGTCCATGTCTGCTGCGACACAGGAGGCGTTGTGGTTAAGAGGTCTGGCTCAGGAAATCGACAGTGCAGTATATGACACTCCTACAGTTATCTACGTGGACAACCAGGGAGCGGCAAATCTAGCCGTGAATGGGTGTTATGTTACCAAGCCAGAACCAAACATATAGATGTGCGACATCACTTCCTTCGTGAGAAGATCCAGTGCCAACTAATTGACTTTAAATACATACCTACCACAAAAATGGTTGCCGACTCTCTCACCAAAGCTTTGGATAGAGAGAAACTGATGAGATACATTTGCAATCAGGGTATCATCAAATAGGGAGGGTGTTGGAATATTTATGATACCCTATGCGGCAACACTGTCAGTTCCGTTTCCGTATTCTTTTGTTTTTTCTCTTCTGTTTGAAATTGTGTAACTAAGCATTGTTTACCTGACAATAAAATACATCTGTACCTTGCAATTGAGTATATTTAATTACAAACCAACATTTTTAAGGAAGGGAAGGAATGAGGGGTGGGTAGGAATCTGGGGTCAGTGTATTCGGGAGTGACGGACGTATGAATCCATCCCTCCAACTGCGGAGCAAGGCGATGGGTCGAGAGAGTTCAGCTGGAAAGGTCAAAAGGCCTCCCTCAACCAGTCTCTCTCGATCTGGCCCGCCACGCAGCGTGTGGGCAGATCGAGGCTCCCACCCCTCCCCCTCCTACCACTACCGCACCCCTTCCCACCCCGGGGACCAGCTACGCTCCAATGGAGGCTGAATGGCAGAGAGCGCCAACATCCAAGTGCTGCCACTCCCCTACCCAACCCACTTCCACCCCATTCCTGTCCCAGAACAGGTATGATGCCCTCCCTGAGGTCGGAGACGGAGACGTCTCCGCATACTCTGCTCCTCCTCCCAAGAGAGGACCGACGACTTACGTGACTGACAACCACCGACAGGTCACAGCTACCCATGCACCATGCAGAAAGAGCACACGAGTGCCGCCTGTAATCATGACCATCGGCAGCATGACGCATGGCCAGATCACGGCCGAGATCAAGAGACATATCGCAAATGCCGCCTTCAATTTCCGATACAACAAGGGCGGCACCATCAGCGTCCTCGTGAGCTCTGTTGAAGCTCACGCGCAACTCACGATCGCCCTACGACAGGAAGCCAAGTCCTTCCACACCTTCACGACAGAGACCGAGAAGATAAAGAAGACCGTCATCAGAGGCCTTCCAAAGCTAACAACGGAAGAGATCAGCAATGATCTGAGGGACCAGGGCTTCCCTGCAAAAGCCATCATAGAGATGACGACCCCCGGGTCAGAATACCCGCTCTACCTGGCCCACTTCGGCCGAGACGCCAACATGGGGCAGCTGCGAGAGGCTGTGCGCTTTATCTGCTTCTGCAGAATATCAGATGCCCGAAGAGGGTAGAGTATGTGGCAGCCCTACAGCAAAGAGCTAGGGAGAACACCACACAGAGCCGCGACAAAGGAACATCGAAGCACGCCAGCCCCCAATATCGGGCTTCGCAAGCGGCCGGATGAGCTATTCGCAGGCAGCGGGTAGCCAATCCAGGACTGCGCCAATCCAAGAAGAGCCCCGCAGGGCTGCTTAAAACGAGGAGCGTCGTGGGCCAGGGCCCAACACACAGGGGTCCCAACCTAACATCGCCTCTGATGACGAGGACATCATGTCTCTCCTACGCGGACTCATCAAAATCCGTGGAAGGCTGGCAGCCTGCACAAGCAGGGATCCTTATGTGGAATGCTTGTAGTATTCGACAGAAAGTCGAAGAATTACTTGACCTGGTCAATAGACAACAAATTGACATTATTCTTCTCAGCGAGACGCAGCTTAATGATCAAACCAGATTGAGAGTGCCAGGGTTTGACATACATAGGAATGATAGACCGCCCGCAGGGGATAGAAGATCACGAACCTCGGGTGGCACGGCGATTCTAACCCGCCAGGGCCTTCTGACAACGAGACTCCCTACGCCTGTACTTCAAAATATGGAAGCCACTGTCATCAGGATGGAGATAAAAAACGAAATGCACACCATCATCGCTGCATATTGCCCGTCAAACGCAAATAATATCGTGAGAGGCGATCTTGACAAGCTGTTCGCGCTCGGTACAAAAGTACTCATAGCTGGAGACCTAAATTCCAAACACAGGTATTGGAATAACTACAGAGCCAATAAAAACGGAAATATCCTGTTTAAACACCTGGAAATCCATGACTATCAAGTACTTGCACCGGACAAGCCGACATATTACAGACAAAGAATGAAATATCCGAGCACTCTTGATATTGCGTTGGTAAAAAAACATAACAACGACATCTCCCCTGATGACACTGGACGAACTTACATCCGACCATCTGCCGGTTAGCTTCACAATAGGCGGCAAAATCACGAGAATAACGAGGACTCAACTTGATTTTAAAAAAGCCGACTGGAAAAGATTCAAAGAGGAGATCAACGCTCAAATATATCTAACATCCGAGACTCTAACCACGACAGCCGAAATCGACGAAGCCGTCGAATCGCTGACTGATATCATACAAAGAGCACGAGACGATTGCATCCCCAAGAAAAAAATCCAGCCCTTTACTGTAAAGCTAACACCGCACATAAAATTCCTGATCACCGAAAAAAATAGACTTCGCCGAATCCATCACAATACCCATGAGAGGTGCTTCAAGACGGCAGTAAACTCTCTGGGAAGGGAAATAAAAGACGAAATAGCGACCCTGAAAAATACTCTGTGGTCAGAGAAAGTGACATCCCTAAGTACGCAGGATAACTCGATATGGAAAATGTCAAAGGCCTTGCGCCACGGACGTATATATAGCTTTGATAAGGGGGGGGTCCGCAAATTAAAAAAAAATATTTAAGGTCATGTTTTCGTGAAAAAAATAGTCAGTCTTAATCAATCAGCCTTTATTTCTACAATCGGCGCGGTGCAATGGGGGGGGTCCGGACCCCCAAGACCCCCCCCTTATATACGTCCGTGCCTTGCGCTATCAGGACAACAGCATCCCGCCTCTCAAGTGGCCCAACTCGACAACCCTGGCACTCTCGGACGAAGAAAAGGCAAACGCCCTGGCCGACGGATTCGAGAAAGCATATCAAACCACCGGTGGGATGGAGGACCCGGTTGTAAATGAAACGGTGAACAGAGCACTTGAAGAACTTGAACTCCTCAATCAAACGGATACGGAGGATATACATCTTTGCACTCCGAAGGAAGTGGCCAGCATTATAAAGCGCCTCAAACAGAAAAAGGCCCCAGGCGAAGACCAAATTACCAATGCGCTACTAAAACACCTACCGCAGAGAGCGATTATTTTCATAACGAAAATATTCAACGCCTGCCTATTACTGGGCCACTTCCCGTCATCCTGGAAAAATGCGTGCGTTCTACCGTTTCACAAAGCAAAAAAAGACCGCTTAAATCCGTCATGTTACCGCCCTATCAGCCTGCTGCCCACAATGAGCAAAGTTTTGGAACAAGTCGTCCTCAATCGATACCTCCCACATCATAACGAAAACAAGACCCTGCCGAACGAGCAATTCGGTTTCAGATGCAACCACTCGACGGTCCACCAACTGACACGTGTCACAGAAGATATCTCAAGAGCTTTCAACACCAAGAGATACGTTGCCATGGCACTACTTGATCTCGAAAAAGCTTTCGACACAGTATGGATGGACGGGCTCATATACAAACTGTATATCACCAACACGCCCTTATACATTATAAGAATAATTATTCGTCAATACCTGAAAAACCGAACGTTCACCTTTAAGGTGGGAGATGCGAAATCATCAACCAGGGGTGTGCCAAAGGGCGTGCCACAAGGAAGTTTACTCGGTCCGCACCTTTTCAACTTATACATCTACGACATCCCTCCACTCGTGAAATGCGAAAAGGCAATCTACGCCGATGACATGAGCCTGTATGCCACATCTGCCAAGGTCACAATTGCCATTAAAAACCTACAAAAAGGCCTCGACGAAACATCAGCCTATTATAAAAAATGGCGCCTGAAGCTGAATGAGGCCAAAACAGAAGCCATCATGTTCACTCGACGGATTAAAAACAGAATACCGCCAAAGAAAATAATCATGAGTGGAGTTGCACTCGAGTGGAAACCAGAAGTAAAGTACCTTGGCCTAACCCTGGACACCCGACGAAACTGGAAATCACACCTGCAGAATGCAAAAACCAAAATGCTACAAGCAGCAGGCTCAGAAGGGCCGATCTTCAACAGAAAAAGCCCTCTCGCTGAGAAGAAAAAACTACTGCTATATCTGACTCAGATTCGCCCAGCCCTGACATACGCACTCCCCGTGTGGAGCAATGTAGCAAATACCACCTATAGGAGACTTCAAGTCCTCCAGAATAAATGTATTAAAATCATTTATAATACCCCGAGGTACACCAATCTACAAAAACTACACGATAGGAAAGAAATCCCGACTCTTCAAGAATATGCATTCCAACTGACTACGCAATTCTATAGAACTTTGAACAAGAACAACCCGCTTATCAAAGGGCTGGGCAACTACAAGTCACCAGATGATCTTCCTTTCCGCTACAAACATAGGATGCCAAAACACCTCATATTAAAAATTCCTGAGAACGAAGACAGCGATGACGAAATGACAGATGACAACTGACAGACGCCATCTTTACGCAAATACCTACCAACATACTTGACCTATACCAACATATCCGACCTACCACAACATTCCACACGGTACGGCGTTGGTGTAAAAACCAACCCAGATCGAGCCGAGATTAATGATGTTTCCTTCCCTCTTTGCTCCCCTAGACATAGGCACCAGAACCAGCTCAAAGGACGAGACGCAGACCTGAAGAAAATAAAATACTTACATTCAGTAAAAATAAATGTAAAATTTGAGAAAAAGTTCAGAACTTATGTTCCCTATTGCTTTGCAACTTGCGTGAGGTTTTTTATCCAGTAAAGACTTTTTCCTCACGATAATCCTTGTTGGTTTTTTGTCCAGTACGGTAGGCTGCTTCCACGTTTTTCAGTTCTGTTCCGCCATTTGTAATTTTTTGGATATTGAAAACAATATTTTTTAAGTCTTCTCCGCTTATTTCCGGGATTCCTCGTATTTCCGCGTTTTTCAACCTGTTTTCCCCGTCTAAATTTTCAAATTGTCCTTCTATTTGCTGTAAGCGCGCTTCAAGATCACAGTTTTATTTTTTTTTTTCAAGTTTTTTGTTTATATTCTCAAGTTTGTGGACTCGAAGTAGGATATCCTCGTATTGTTTACTCATTGCTGAGATTGTGGCGAGAATTTGGGTATTTTAGTCGAATATTGCGTTTTGTTTTAATAGTAGTTCGTTGTCCAAAATTGAGGCACCACTGGCAGTGACGTTGAAAGCCGGAGTGTCAGATAGGCATTTCTTGCATTTAATTTGGACGCGTCGCTCCTTAGTGAGTCGACGGTATGAGCTCTCTGCCACTCCGCCGCAGTGCAAATGGAATATTCCCTTGCACACGGCGCGGGTAAATACGGACTCGTCAGAGAGAGTGGGTTCTGAACAGGCATTGCAATTATTCATGTTGTGGAATATTATTGTTAGTTAGGTAGTAGAGTTGTCCTTGCGCCTGTTGGTAGGCAAAATTCGTAACATGAGTGCTAAATTTTGGTTCTGATGTCTTTGTCAGGCGATCTGTTCCAGAATAATTGACGTACCTACAACGGTTCACCAATTCAACTGGTTTTATTGATCAACTTTGTGCCTGAAAATTCGTGTGTGGGCAATCGGACTAGCACGTCTCGATTTGTAATCAAAACACAATCGTGTCGAGTTTTATTTTACTATTATTTTGATTATTAGGTCAAATTAAACGCAGATAATTGTATATAATTATTCAATGGGATTATATTTATTATGTACACTATATTTTTTTCCCGCAGAGTTAATTTTTAATCAAGGAGATGATGAGAGAGGTTATTTGTATGTTTTGAAAATGTTTTTGGTAATTATCGGTTGGGACTGGACACGCTTATTACGAATAATTTTTAGAAAAAACTTCAGATTCGCCTTAATTACTATAAAAGGAAACTTTTTGGCTTGGGGGCGGCGGAAAATAATGCATTTTAATTTTCAATTGCGTAAAATAAAAACTCACTTCGCGAACCGATCGGTGACTGTCAGCGGCCATTAGGCACGTCGCTGTTATGTTGGTATCACTGATACATTGCAAAGAACTAACATTTGTTTTTATTTCACAGACAATCAATCATAATTACACAAACCCGCTAGACAAACCCTGCTTTGCCAAACAAACCATTCAAAACCTGGGATGTTTTTTTAAAGTTTGATGACATGCAGCTTTCGTAGTTTAACCGTGTTTTTACGTATCCCACGAAGTTGGCCACAGTAGTATTTAGTTATTTGCAATGTATCAGGGATACCAACATAACAGTGACGTACCTGATAGCCGCGATTTGACATCGTGTAGATTCGCGAAGTGAATTTTAATTTACGCAATTGAAAATTAAAATGCATTATTTTCCGCCGCCCCCAAGCCAAAAAGTTTCCTTTTATAGTAAATAAGGCGAATCTAAAGTTTTTTTCTAAAAAATTATTCGTAATAAGCGTGTCCAGTCCCAACCGATATTTACCCCTTATAAAGGCTGAGGTGTTTTGTTATTGTCAATGTCACTTTTGTCAGAAATCATTTCTAAACTTCCAAGTTTTACGCAAATAACACTCTCACAGAATAATTCTCTCACAATTTGTTAAATGGTTATATTTTTTCGCGTGTTGGTTAGTTAATTTGTTGTTTTTAAACTTAATAAACAATAGATTTGACAGGAGGCGAACTGGTTGTTATTGTCACTATCGGTTTAGGTTTCCTTACCTTCCCCCCCAACCCCTCAACCAAGGGGCAAAGACATCACTGGGTCTGCGTCAGACCATCCCGCAAACGAGTCCGTCTTTTTTTTTTTTTCATTTACTAGATTCTTATGTTTCTTGAAGAGATGAATCATTTAAATTTACTGAATTTAATGCCCGTGCCAGACATGTGTTCAAAGAAGTGTTCAAATAAGTGTTCACATGTGTGGCACGGGCATTTGACACTGTGTTCACTTATTTGAGCACTTAAGTGCGCTTTGCCGTTCCGTGTCGGTTTCTTTAGCGCACATCAAAGGGATCAAAGTCCAAATGTTTGTATGCCTGCCACACTGCGCGAAGCCCAGTAGCAGTAGCGCGAGCGTCGCCGTGGGAAGAAGACGTTCTGCAAAATTACTGAAGTAACCCACTGGTCTAGGCATCATTCATCAACAACAGTTTTTAAATAAAAACGACTACAGGGAAAACATTATCTTAACATTATTCTTTATTCATTTTGGGAGGTGGGAATGGGTACCGCCGCTCCGGGAACCTTTATTGGATAACCAACACCTCTGCCATAGGTCACCCCAAGTGGTTCGCTACTTTTGGTGATTTAGCAGGGGTGCCCGGGTTCATGGGGTGAGGTTTGTCTAGGTCTTGGAGGCGGATGACCAGGATACACTGAACCCCAGATTCCTACCCACCCCTTAAACCCCTTTCTTTCCCAGAACTCTCCTCTCCTTCCTTTCCTTAAAAAACCCTCCACACATCATCCCCAAAGATGACATAGGCCCTGAGGGGAATTATTTTCCTCAGGGTCTCCTGTGTGGAGCTCATGTAAAAATATATGTATGTACGGTGACTTATAATTTTCCTGATTTATTTTTGTAAGTGTCGTGCTAGCTGTTAAAATAAAATAAATAAAATTCACTTTTGCCTTATTCTATTACGATTCATTTCATACATCCATTCACGTCTTCGTTTTGGCTGTTTTTGTTTATTTATTTGCACGTGTAATAAATAATTACACGCACATAAATAATATAAGCAAACTGAGTCGACCGAAACGTCGTCCATGTTATGTGAGGTCTACTTGAAAACTGTGAGCTCAAAGAAGTGAGCAAATCTTTGAACACATATCTGGCAGAGACACACATAAGTGACCAAATGTGTGAGCAAAGTCTTCAAAGAAGTGAACACTTCTTTGAACTCGTGTCTGGCGCCAGCATAAAGTTAATGTTCTTTATAAATAGAACGGCGTCATATGCGCCTTGCAATTTTTACCTCATGTGGGTATTTTAAAATGTTACCTGGCTATTATAGACTTAAAGGCCTTGTATTTCATCGGTAGGGAAAAATTGTTATCTAAAAACCCTACTAAAATTGCATGTTTTGCTAAGCTCCATCATCATCAAGCAGCTACTGCACTAGCAGGTGCCCATGTATACATACGTGTCTGTTTGTGTTATGTTGGGAGTGGGAAGGAGTCGGTCATGTCCTTGTTATTTGGATCTCTTCCGCATTTGCCTTCGGGAATGAGGAAACCATGAAAAACCTCATCCGGGAAGAGTCGGCCGGAAGTCAACATGAAACTTGTCGGCCTTCAGTGATTTCAATATATGAAATCCTGCATTGTGTGGTGAGGGGTGTGTGTGTCTGTTTTTATGTGAGATATATATACATACTATATGGGAAATTTATAATAAACTTACATAAACATACATATTATACAAAATTAAATAGATATATACATAGATATGTAAACATAAGTTTTGGGGGGGGGGGGTCTGGTGTTTAGGAATACCTACTGCTCGCTCAGTCGTCCGCGTCTGAATCTGGTTCATGCCAGATGTGGTCCAGGTCCATCAGGATATGTTTGGGTAGTCTGTGTGTATATCTGAAAGTAAAGTCACTGGGTGCATTGTATTGACCGATTTCCTTGATAAGTCTATTTTTGCTATGTCTCAGAGATTTGTAAAATCGGTCTGTCAGTCTGTGCGTGTATTCAAATAATGTCGGTAGGTATTCTCTGGCATGTAGTCTTTTAAGATTCGTTCTGATTCTAGTGTTGTATGCGATTTTAATGCAGAGATTTTGTAGCGTCTGTAGTTTCAAATGGTCAGAATGAGAAATACTACTCCACACGGGAATAGCATATGTCAGTACCGGTCGGATGAGCGAGTAGTAGATCAGGAGCTTGGTTCTGGGAAGCAGCGGACTTCGTCTGTTGAAGATGGGCTTCATCGCGCCGACTGCCTTTCTGGCTCTCGCGTGTATCTTGGCTATGTGTGATTTCCAGTTGAGACGTGTGTCCATTGTCAGGCCCAGGTATACGACTTCATCTTTCCATTCTAGGACGTGTCCTCCCATTTCGATGTTGACGTCTGGTGTTCTTCTTTTTCGTTTCCTCGTGTACATGATCACTTCGGTCTTGGCCTCATTTAGTTTGAGTCGCCATTGCTTGTAGAACTCTACTAGAGCGTCGAGCGCCCTCTGTAGGTATATAGCCGCCATGTCTGCTTTCAGCGAGGAAACGTAAAGTTTGACGTCGTCTGCGTATATAGATAAGTTGCATCTCTCGTCTCGGGGGATGTCGTGCGTGAAGATGTTGAAAAGATGAGGTCCCAGTAGACTCCCTTGTGGCACGCCTTTTAGAATCTCACGTATTGTCGATAGCGCATTCCTGAGGAAGACTCTGAAGGATCTGTCTTTGAGATATTCTTGAATCAGTCTCGTTAGGTATATGGGCGTGTTTGTTCTGTGCAACTTGTGCAGTAGCCCTCTGATCCAAACGGTGTCGAATGCCTTCTCCAAGTCTATCAGTGCGGCGGCGATGTAGCGATTTTCGTTAAATCTTCTGGCGATGAATTCCGCTACTCTGGTCAGTTGATGGGTGGTGGAATGCCTCTTTCTGAATCCGAACTGCTCGTCTGGCAAAGTATTGTTCTCTTCGTGGTGTGGTAGCAGCCTGTTGAGTATAACCTGTTCAAATACCTTGCTCAGCGTGGAGAGTAGACTGATCGGCCGATAGTTTGTCGGCTGCCTCTTGTCCTTGTTTGGTTTGGAGAAGGGCAGCACGGTCGCCGTTTTCCATATCTGAGGGAAATGTCCGATGATGAGGCAGGCATTGAACAGCTTTGTTATGTAAATGATGGCTTTCTGCGGTAGATGTTTGAGTAGAATGTTGTGTATTTGATCGCTTCCCGGCGCCTTATTTGTCTTCAATCGCCTGATGATGACGGCTACTTCGCTCGGTGTGCTGAAATGGATATCGGCCGTGCTCGTTTGCTCTGCTTGTTCGAGATCTCGCAGAGATTCTTCTACTAGTCTGTCCGTTTCCGGATCAGATAGGCCATCCGTGGCTGCGTAGGCTTTCTCGAATCCGTCGGCGAGCGCGTTTGCCTTTTCTTCCATTGAAAGTGCCAGCCCTGAGCCGTTTAGCTTCTCAAGCGGGGGTATCGTGTGATCTTGGTGTCTCAGAGCTTTCGCCATTTTCCATAGGCTGTTATCTTTGGGCGTGAGTGACGTAACTTTCTTCGTCCAAAGTTGGCGTCTGAGATCGGTGATTTCTTGCTTGATTTCTCGCTGTAAAGTGTTGTAGGCCGTTTTGAAGTAGCCGTCGCGCGTTTGATGGTAGATGCGTCGCAGGCGATTTTTCTCCTTAATGAGCGATAGGACGTGCTCGGGAAGCTTGACCGTGTATGTCTGTTCTTTTTTGAGCGGTATGAACGTGTCTTGGGCATGTTGTATGATTTCGGTGAGAGTGCTTGCGGCCTCGTCGATTTCTTCCTTTGAGCGCAGAGTTTCCGATTTGAGATGTATTCGTTCGTTTATCTCTTTCTTGAATCCTTCCCAGTCGGCATCTTTGTAGTTTCGCCGTTTTCTGGGGCTCCTTAAAGTCGTTCCTCCAATACTGAAGCTCACGGGCAGGTGGTCCGATGACAGTTTATCCAGCGTGCGCAGTTGCGAGATCGTCTTGGCGTTCTTCTCGAGTACGATGTCCAAAGTGCTAAGGTACTTTGCGCGCGCCGAGTAGAATGTTGGTTTGTCCGGTGCCATTATCGTGTAGTTATGCGTCTGCATATGCGTGAAGAGCGTTTTACCGTTCGCGTTGCCTCTGTAGTTATTCCAATAGTTGTGTTTGGCGTTGAGATCTCCTCCTAAAACAACAATTGGGCGCAAATTAAGTAGTTTATCCAGATCTTCTCTCACAAGACGGTAGTTATTATTGCAGTAGGCAGCGATGAAGGTATGCGCTCTATCCTCTATGATGACTTCGATAACTGTGGCTTCAGTATATTTCAGCTTTGGAGTGGGGATTCTTGTAGAAGTGATGGATTGACGAACGAATATGGCAGTGCCTCCGCCTGCTCCTTCCAATCGGTCGTCTCGGTGAACTTCAAAGCCGGGCACTCTCAGCGGCGTGTCGTGTTTAAGATGTGTTTCTGAGATGAGAATTACATCAGTATCGGTGTTATTTGCTAGAGCGAGCAGTTCGTCAATTTTGAAGCGGATGCTATGGGCATTCCACAGGAGAACGTTCACCATCTCGGGATTAGACATCGATGGTGGACGTGATGAGACCCATAAGGATCCAGGCTCTCGCAGCTTCGCTGGAAGCTGCGGCCAGCTCCGGTCGCAGGCGATCTAGTCCCTCGAGCAGGGTCATCATCAGTTGGGCATCGCTTCTAGCCTCTCCTGCGGGCTGTTGCGTGCGGGGCTGCGTGCGGGGCTGTGAGCGGGGCTGCTCCTCGTGTCGCTCCTCGCTCCTTCCGCCGGCTACGTTGGCCCAGCTGCGTCCATCTGTCCTCGGCGCCTGAGGATGTGGCCTGCTGGCTCCTGGGGCCTGAAGTTGGGGCTGTCGCTGGTGCTGCTGGAGCGAGGCGACGTAGGCGACCCTCTTCGGGCAGCCTCTGAAGTTGGCGGGATGGGGGCCTCCGCAGTTGCAGCACGCGGCTGGCTCGTCCCTGGTAGTTTTGGGGCACTCGGCTGAGGCGTGCTCCACCAAGCACTTCACACACCTCGCGGTGTGGGCGCAGTTTCGGGACCCATGCCCGAAGTTTTGACAGCGGTAGCATTGTGTCCCGTGCTGTAAGTGGTTCCTGCGGTGCTTTTGTAGGCGGTTTCTGCAGTGGCAAAGGTATTTTACTGCCGCCCTCAACTGGCCCATATTGACTTCTTTGTCGAAGGTGGCCAGGTACATCGGGTATTCAGCCGAGGCGGTTGTCATCTTGACTACTTTAACAGGGGGGAAGCCTTGTTCGGTCAGGTCGGCAGCGATATCTTCCGTTTCAACGTTCGGTAGGCCCTTGATAACGGCCTTCTTCAGCTTTTCGGCCTCCGCCGTGTATGTGTGGAAGCCTCGTGCCTCCGCTCGCAGCCCGTTGGTGAGAGCTCGGTGGTCCGCCATGCTTCGCACGAAGATATTTGCAGTTCCGCCTCGGTTGTAGCGGAACGTAAAATTCGGGTGCCCGATGTGGCCCTGCACCGCCGAGGTGATTTGGGCGTGGGTGAGAGTCCCCAGGGTCATCACAACCGGGGGGACACGATCTTTACGGGCAGGCTGGCCGCTGGTACCTGCGGGAGAGAAAGCAGAATTAGTGTTAATGCGCTTTGGTTGCGGTGCGCCGCCGCCTTCGCTTACCTCACCGAGATTTCCGAAGCGGTTGCCGACAACAACCGCCCGGGGTTCCTGAGGTGACAGGGGCCTCTTAACGGGGTTGGACGGCCTCATCCAACCTTCCTCCTGCCTGGTCGTCTCCATGTCCTGGGGGGGTAGCGTGGGTCTGGGGGGTGGGACGTAGCCCGAAGCTGGGCCTACTGCGTGGCGGCTGGGTCCGGGTGCGGGTGCTGGGCCGGTCGCGGGCATCTCGGGGGGCGGCAGGGCGATAGCCGGCTGCGTCCTCGGGTCAGGGTGGCTCAGCTGGGGCTGGGAGGCAGGGATCGTAAATAGGATCGACCCCATCTTGGTTTGGCGTCTATACTGGCGGGCTCCCGGGGGGATCTCGATGGGTGAATCCTCCGGGTTGGCGGGTTCCATCCGCCCGGGGAACATCCGGACGGCGGGGATTCTGTTCTTTCTCTTCTGGATTGGGATGGTCTTGGAGTGATATCTCGGAGGGGCCAGGTCGTCCTTCTATGTTGCCTTGATAAAGGCAGTTGGTGGCGCGGGCGCCTGTGCGGAAAGCAGGTGTCTGGCCGTGCGAGCACAAGCCAGACAGAGCGAATCGGGGGCGAAAAGCGGAGCGTCTCCAAAAGCGACTGTCGCGGACGGCAGTCACTCAGCGAATCCCTCCGATCTGATCAACGAGTCCGTCTAAAGAAACCCCCCTACCCGTTCTCATTCCAAAATACCAAGCAGTTCCTTCCCAAGCTAGTAAACCGATCCCTCTACAACACCTCCTTCAAACACAAGCCCCACCCCTCAGTCTACCACTCCCCTCACCCCTCGACATACCACCGCCCCCCAAAGCCTTCCTGCCCTTCCCCCAAGCCCTAATCTACCTACCCCCCCTTCCATCTCGCTTACTACCCCCTCCCCCTCCCTACCCCTCCTCAACGTCCCCAAAAAAATAAAATATAAATAACCTTCACTAAGTTCTACAACCATAAAACAAACTCATTATGAACGAGAAAGGGGCCATATGGCCCGGTGCTCCGAAAGACAGTATATCACAAGTCACACAGTTCCTACGTTTCTCTAATCTACGTGTTCTGGAAGAAACCTCTCTCCGACCTGCCTCCTGATGAAGCTCTGCCTGAACAACAAGTCTGGTGCCTACCTCTTCAAGACAAGCCGGCCCTACTACTGGACACCGCAAGGCGCCAGGCTCAGGCAGAGACCAAGGACATCCAGGGCTGCCACTCACCAAGCTCTGGGTGCAGGGAGGCAGATCCAGGGTTACCACCCTCAAGTACATCCAGGGCTGTCACCTTCAAGGAAGGCCAGCCAGTACTTTAATTAAAACCATATTACAATAGTCGACATCCACGTGTACGAGACACCGGTGCCCCTTTCTACAGTCTTGTAGCACACGTCTGTTACAGGTGGATAACCTCCAATGTCCTTGATGATAATTGTGATAAAGTTGAATAATCGGTGATAATGTTTGTGTACCTGTGTAAATAATGTGATTGGAAAATATTGCTTAATCATGTAAGTGGGCACCTATCTTCCCACCTTATTTTCTCTCACAAGGCTTGTTCGAATTGTTTTGCCAATTTGTTGAAAGATGACGTGCTGCTACATAACAAAATAAATACGCTAATTAACCATATTGTAATGCTACGCATGGGTGTGAGAATAAATTAGTAAGATGAAAGTAAATAAACTATGGACACGAAAAGACATTTAGCAACTTATAAATCATTTTAGAGTAGCATCTTCGATCTGTCATCATGAAATTTCTGAGTTAACCGTAAAGAAGCCGAAATTTTTTTTAAATAATTTTTTTTTAAATTTAAAAATGCTTAAATTGATAGTCTTTATGTTTATTTGGGTTCTCTATGTGATGTAGGTTCACCAGTTTTCCGCTTGTACTACGAGTTTCCAGACACCGTGTATTCTGGGACTGATGAAATTTTGTACACTTTGAAATTTGAAATTAGAATATTATTCGAGTTGTGTGGGTTGATACGTGAAGTTTGATGCCGGCTTAGATCCTATTTCACAGAAGACTCTTACCACCGAGTAACTTAAACTGGAGTACAGCATACCTTAAGTTATTTTTCACAAAAAAGGCGCTATAATTTTTTTTATTATTT
This sequence comes from Limnephilus lunatus, assembly GCA_917563855.2. Classification (NCBI taxonomy): domain Eukaryota; kingdom Metazoa; phylum Arthropoda; class Insecta; order Trichoptera; family Limnephilidae; genus Limnephilus; species Limnephilus lunatus. Next base: position 65,303,713 of record OU830598.1, on the reverse strand, counting down.
AGGAAAAAAAATTACTTGAAAATGATTTTTGTGCATTAAAAAAATATATATATACAAATCCTGTTATATTCAGTTTATCAAACCATTACTACGTCATTTGGATAAGTACCTACTCATTTTTGCAAAAAATAAATTAAAAAAAAACATTTAATTTTTCATTAATTTTCAAAGAAACAAGCAAGTACCTAAATATTCCGAATATGTTTTCACGTCTCTAATATATTAAAACCTATCCGTCAATGATTAAAACGGATACATCAAAATGGACACCCTTATTTGTGATGATTCGTCACTATTCATCTTATTTTTGGCGCCAGCATTGCCTTGACACGCTCTCGCCCAGCCCCCAATAAAATCCTGATTGGCTGATTGGCCATCTTCCAGCCAATCAGAGAGGATGAATATTAGTTATAATACATGGGGTCGTTCACATTCTAAATTATAATTTTAAACAACACAAAATTAAAATAAATATACGTTTTTGTATAAACTGTTTTTTTTTTACTTTTTTTTGGAAATTACACTATTTATATGTCCACCTTTTCAATTCCCTCGCACACGCCCTCTTTTCTTGATAAATATATATATTTTTTTGAAATGTATGAAAAACTAAAAAAATATTCAAATATTAATTTGAGATATGAATTTGGTCTGCCCAAACGTGTATTCGAACGCATGAATCAATTTTCTGAAAAAAAAATATTTTCAAAAAAAAAGTCTTTATTATTACTAAAAAAATAATTAATAATTTTTCAAGCAGTATGTCATAATCCACCCTATTACGAAACATTTATTTGAAACTGGAATTATAAAAGTGCCAACATCAACAAATTATAACACTCCAATTTCACTCGCGTTCGAATTCGAATTTCAGTCTAATATTGATTTTTTCTTGGGAAAAGTTTTGCTTCGAGTTCCTGCCGACTGGCGGCGCCATAAAAACAGTAGATAATTTTAAAGATAAGCTCTCAAACTCGATTTTTCACTCGTTTTTTCGCAAATGTCAGATTTCAAACAAATATTACAACGTTTTGTTGTGAATAGTGATAAAACCGACGGTGAATAAAAGTTCTGTCAACTCCCATGGACGTAATTTTACAAAGTTTTGGCTTCCAGGCGCTTCGAAAAAATCGCGTTTGCGAGTCGGCCGGCGAGAAAATTAAATATAAATGGACCCCGGTGTAACTGACCTTGGTCAACAGATGATTGGTTTATTTATGGTCAACAGTCTCTCAGTAACAAAAGCTAGTGGCTAAAAAATAATCGATTCTTCGAAGGTTAAGAACTTTGAAGTGTTCCAAAATACCAAGCGCTAAGGTCCATTCTCGCATGCAGCGATCGGGATAATTCCCTTTGAACAAAATTGAACCTTGAGGTGTTTGAAAGTCGAGGAGCCGAGAGGTCGTTTTGGCGTGCAAAAATTTTCCCAGAGGCGCCAAGCCAAAGTGAACCTTGAGGTTGGTGAAACGTAAGGGGCAGTATGGTCGTTTTTCGCGTCAAGGAAAAAGTGAGTTTTTTTCAATGTCTTTATGAGCCATCTTGGTGTTGCCATTTAAAACCTAAAAAACAATCGCAGCGCCATCATTTATTTTCTACACTTTCTTGCCAAAATGTATATATAGCTTTAGATAGGTACCTACATTAAGTACCGTAAAATGTAGAACCAAAATTATTTCAGTTTTTTGAAAATTTCTTCTCAATTATCTCGTGAATCTAAAAAAACTAAAGTTATTTATATTTTCATAATATTATTTAATTTAAAATGGGGTTCTACAAATTATTCTTGGTAACAGTACAAAATGTACATTTTGTTTTTATTTCTTCATTTTTTTTGTTATATTATTTTTCCTATTATTCAAAGGAAAATTCATAGAGTATATTATGTCTATGGGAAAATTATAAATTGATTGCTTATAATAATAATAATAAATCGTCATATACAAGGTAGGTCAAAAGCTATCATCCGATGTTCTTTTGCTGTAATTTTTTTTTACGAAAAACTTTGGTTCTGCTTGTGAAATTCGTTTATTTTATCCATTAGAATTTATTCCATCAAGTCGAGAAAATGATATCGGCCAAGTGACCGCCGCCAGGGTTGATGACCAAACACGCCCGTTTTATGGCATTTTCCATCATTCTTGCCAGAACTTCGGGCACTTCGGTTCTCGCATTCCTGGCGGGCTTCAAGAGTCTGAGGCTTGTTGGCGTAAACCCGCGACTTCAAAAAACCCCATAAAAAGAAGGATGATTACTTTTGCCCCACCTTATATAATTTATCTAGGTACGGTTTTTTCTTATTTAAATCTTAATATATAAAACAAAGTCGGGTTAGTTACACTATTTATAACTCGAGAACGGTCGGGCCGATTTTGAAGATCTTCCATTTGTTGGATTTGTCTCCGCCCCGGAAAGGATAATAACTATTAAAACATCACAAAAATCAAAGAAAAATAAAGTTTTTAAGAAAATTCTTTTCACCATAGATTGAATATGGAACGAATTTTCATATTTGAAAGAGCTGCGGGCATTTTGTGATAAGTACCTATAATATTGAACTGTGCGTGAATTCCAAAAATTCAAAAACGTCAAATGTCAATGCGCTAATTGTTTTGCATTTGTTATTAATTTTTTTTTAAATTATTTATTTGGCTTTCACGCATTAAGGGTTATCTTGGCCATTTCTTAAAGCATTTACATTTTCAGTTTTTTTTAATTATTTACAATATCAGTTTTTTTAAATTAGTTTTCATTTTCAGATCAGTTTTTTTTACATCTAAGCATGTTTTTTTACATATTGTATTAGCAAACATAGAAAATGGGCCAAGACAAATATTCGTATGATTATACAAGTTATACAAATATTCATATGGTTATAATAGTTGATATTAATTGTAATTACAAAATTGTAGACTAAGAAGATGTACAGGTTCCCAAAAATAGGAACCTCTACGATTGTAGATAATAACACTGATTGTTCATAATATCACGATTGTACATAATAATACGTATGGAAGAGAAAGAAATCTGATTGATGCTTAAATGTTAATACCATTTTTACAAATAAATTATGCTAACAAATATCGAATTTAAGGAGAGTTGAGACTAAGAAGGCAGGGAACACTGGTAGGGAATTCAATTTTAAGTTTTATTAATTCACGTATGAAGTTTGGAAATTGGTCATGAAAGGACACTCAAAAAATTATGGTCTAAAGTATCCTCTGAACAGAAGATAATAAGGCGAATTGACTATGTGGAATCTGGAGAAACGGCTAAGACAACAATTATGACCTAGACGCATTCGAGTTATGGAAGAGATGTATTTTTAAGGCATGGAAGTGTATTTGTGAAACCAGAGCTTGACAGGAAAATAAGGTTGAATTAATGAGTACTGGTGATTTTTTATCAGAGATGACGATTTCCATTCAGAGGACCATTAGCGTTGTAACTTATTTTTAACTTTTTTTAAATAGGGAAATAGTCTCTAACAGGAATAGGTGTAATACTTAATGGACCATGGACAATGGATTCCTTAGCAATAGAATCAGCCTTTTCATTTCCAACAATACCAAAGTGTCCTGGGATCCAGGTCAAAACCACTGACACTTGAGCCAGCAAGGTACAGTAGAGCAAGTAAGAGAGTTGCTACTGGAATTGAGAGGGGATGTGCTTATTTTTTGTAGTGAGCTAAGTGAGTCTGAAAGGATGAGGGCATTTCTAATGTCGGGAGATTTGACGAGTCGTAAAGCCTCTATGATAACTTTGCATTCAGCAGAGAAAGTGGAACACTCTTTGGGAAGTCTGTGTGGGAAACACAATTTTCTGTGAGGTGCATAGATACTGGCCCCACAATAGGAGTCGGGACTGAGTTTGGAACCATATGTGAAAAAAATTATATAATTTGGCCAGTTATTTTCAATAATTTTGTTGAATTCTGCATTATTGGATTCAGCTGAGTTTTTTATATTTTTTTTACATATTCCTATAAATTGGTGCACCTTTGGATAGAAAGTAAGACTTTCATAGGGATACGAGTATAACGGGAGAGATTCAGAGATACATTGCGATAGGAGTTTGTGGATACATTCAGGAAAGTTGAAAGAGGAAAGAGTTATTATTTTTAAACATATAATGTTGCCCCTCTTTCTTACACACTCAATGTCAACAGTTGAAAATGGGACAAACGGAAAACGTAAAAAAATCACATAAAACATAAATCTGTATGCAACACCATCTCTGATACTGACAAAAACAAAACGATGACAGTTACGCATCGATAATTGCTTCATTGTGTAATTTTTACTTTAAAAAAACTGAATTTGAATTTAAGCTAATTAGTTAACACAACAGTTATTGATTCTGAGGCGGTACGAAGTTCCCGGGTCAGCTAGTTCTGAATAAAAAGCTTACGAAAAACGTGTTTTTTTTATCCTTCAAAACATGGTTTTTTATTGTTGAAGCAGGGTATTTTACTTTGGGGCAATATGGCATCACTGGTTGACAGTTCTATAAAGTCTAAGTCTAAAGTGACATTTCAATGTACTGCGAATATAAATTCCGCATTATATATTATTTTAAATGTAAACGGTTCCTTCTTTTGAAATGTGTGTCAAACTTTATAAACGATCAAATCACCTTTCAATGCCAACCGTTTAAATAGTGGTTATGTTGTTTTAACCATACAGTTTTCAGTGATAATATTATTATGTTGATAGACATTTACAAAATATTTTGATTTACGGCAAATATTACTACAGGTTGACCTTCTGCATTATAATCAAATAATTCTCAACGAAAACATGGAAGGAAATGTATTTTTAGTCGATTCTAGATATTTAAACAAAATAATTTTGGCAGCGGGTCAAAACCAAGTATTTTCTAACTATGAAGAAGAATCGAATGAAAGTGAAACGTACGGAATACAAATTATTGAACCTAACAGTGAAGACGACGAAGATATTTTATCTACCGTGGAAGTTGCTGATGAGAACATTTCCAACAACTCACTACACCCCATGATGGACAGGGAATCTCACACGTTTGTTCCGTGCTTGGAAGAGGGGAGCACGGTGACTCCCAGTCCTGAAACTAACATCGAATCGTTCCTCGGGTGCGAGACTTTTGTGGCGAACATTAAATCCGAAAGTAACGAAGAAATCTGTGAGCAAATTGAAAATTCAAACGAAACTGCATTCATAGAAGCTAATACGAAAAGAGAATGCAACACATTCCCCGTTCCCAGTAAAGCTAGTCGCAATCTCATTTCTAAAATCGACAGGAGTTTTTGTTTGCGTAAATCTAAACTAATGTTATCAACATGTTATAGAAATAATTATAATAAATCAAAATACCTTCACCGGGTCAACGGGTACTCTGAAGAGAGGTATTCTATCTACTCGGGAACTAAGAGTAGTTTACGATACCACGGCTTATCCGATAACATTATTATGATTCCACCCAACATCTTTAAGAGACAATTAACAGACGTGTCCGATACAATGAAACCTCTGCTGAGAATGCCCTCCACGCGTCAGGGGATGAGAGCCCTCGACCTGACGGTGAGCAAGCTATTCAACCAGCCCTCTGCCCACCAGGGGGGCCGCCTCGCTCACTTCTTCACCAGGAACTGCTCCACCTCTCCCGAATCCGACTATGTAGACACTAACGAACTAGGATTACTACCGGTCGGCTACCAGCCTCCTATCGACAGGTCAAAGATAAAGAGGATCACGCGGAAGAGGAAAACCCCAGAGGCCAAACAGTCGCAGCTACTTCAAAAGATGTTACAGTTATCAGGGGACCCCAGGAGGGACCATGAAAAAGGGAGTGCATTTTCCAATAACAGTCCTACAGAGTACCTGACCATCGAGGAGCCCGTGGTGGAATGGGTGACGGAGGACGGCTGCTATATCCTGAGCGGAGACTACGAAGGCCTAGAGATGGAGGATGACTCCCAACAGATCATCATCATCCACGATGAGCAGGATCAGGAGCCGTCCGAGCAGGAGCAGCCCGAGCAGTCAGGGCACCACACCATCGGCCACAGCAACATGGAGGTGCTGCTGGCCGCCGCAGCCGAGGGACACATGTCTCCGGGGGAGCTTTTCTTCTGCCAGGAGTCTTCAGAGCCAGAAGAGGAACTTGAAGTTTTGTCACCAGAGCAGATCATCTTAGACTCGGAGGATGAATGCGTAGAAGTTATCATTTCGGATTAATTAAAATATATTACAAAACCATAAGATTATAGATCTCTCGAGGCTACAAAGACTATCAATAATATTCTGGGAAAGACTTAGGCCCAGTTGTTTCGCAGAAATTCACGTGTGACAAAGTCATCAAAGGCCATTCGGTGCCATTTTGTTTTTTGAGTGTTTAAAGATTCCTGTTAATGTTCTAAGTCTTCTTCAGCTTTTGCACAAATTGTGATCAGCGGAGGAGGACAACTATCATATTGTTAAGCTTGTCAGCTTATTATAAATGGTTTATGAGGCGGTGGTACCCATAGCCTCCCAAATTAAGAAAGATTAAACTTAATTGTTAAACGTCTCAACTGTCGAAGCCACTGTACAAAATACAGCGCCCGTTGCAATAAAACATAGGCTTTTTAAGGTTGGTGACGTCACACAGACAATCACAGATTTGTTTCGATTTCGGAAGACCCGCACCAAATCTGTTGAGGGAAAGTTTAAAAACTTTGGAAATTATTTAAACTATTAAAACTAACTATAACAATAAAAAATATAGTGATATTTAAGTTAGAAGGTCAATTGATAAACAAACCAAAAAAATTAAAAAAGGGACCGGAATTCCTTATTTGATAGAAAGCTGAAACGCACCTAGAATCGGCGTTTAACAGGGACCTTTCAATTTTCAAAACAGAATGGCCATTTGATTACAACATTAATGTTTGAATTTCTGTGAAACAACCGGACCTAGGTGATAATAATTGTCCACTTGTGAACTGTCGTAATAAGGTGTTCCCATTTTGTTATTATTGTATTTATTTTATTAAAATGAGTGAAAGAGAATTATTGCATTAGTGAAATGAAAAACATTTTATAATATTTTTTTTTAAAATTGTTTATTTTTATCAAAAACACAGATTAAGTGATAAAATGTGTGTGGCCTTTGAAAAAAAGAATAAGCTATTTGTCTAAGTAAAAGATTTTTTTGTTAAGGTGGAATGTAATCATAAATTATTTCGAAATAACGAAAATTTTATTTCGCAATACGATAAAAATAATGTTTTTAGTGGGAAAAAAAAATATTTCCTATTTTTTAAATTTACAGGGGGTTAGCATTTATCAAAAATAAATCAGAAATTGGACCCTTTTCTGACCACCCTTACATATGTTTTACAAAATATTTTCAAATTATAAAGACCCTTAAAAATACTCTGGAGGTTTTTCTTTAAACCGACATATGTAAATTTTAAAAAAAATCAAAAATAGGGTTTTGGTTAACTTTTTTCATAAACCCTAAATTCAATGTTTTTTTAAATTCAAATTACAAAACTTAGGTTAAGTTTATTAGAAAAAACGAAACGACAACAACATGTTAAAATCTTTCTCCATTTTTAAAAATAATTTTCATATTTTTAAATTTTGTATTAAAAGAGGTTTTCGGGACTTTTAAAATAATGAATTACATTACCGTAACATGGCGCTTTATCATGCCCGTGGCCCAAACTTGAACCAAAAGCTTTTATTTTTTGGCAACAGGATACGGAAAGCGATACAATACACTGTTGCCAATTAATAAAATCATCGCCTTCACTTCTGTCCATGAGTTTAGTCTTATATTATAAATAATGTCAGACTCTCCGACTTGCGAGTTAGCTTAGTGGTAAAGCGTTTGATTTCGGTCACTGGGAGGTAAGGTTCGAGCCTTGGTCAAACCAAGTTTTTGTTGTATTTTTTTTTTTCAATTTAAAAACTAAAATAGATGGCTACGTTCCGATTATTTTTTTAAATACATTCCTTTGAGAAATAGTTAAATTTTACTTGAAATTGCTTCAGCCGTATTTGACCAGATCTGAATAGCCCGGTACTCTATACAGGAAAGGAAGGAGAGGAGGTTCTGGGAAGGAAAAAGGTACGTGGGGTGGGTAGGAATCTGGGGGCAGTGTGTCCAGGAGTGATGAACGTATCCTACTGCGGTGCACGGCGATGTTCCGAGAGATTCTGACTCGAGAGGATAAAATACCTCCCTCAATCATTCTCTCCCGATCCGGCCTGCCGTGCAATAGGTGAGCAGACACATCCTTCACCAACACCCGACAAACCGCACCCCATGAACCCGGGCACCCCTGCTGAGTCACCAAACGTAGCGTAACACTTGGGGTGACTTATGGCAGAGGTGTTGGTTATCCAATAAATGGTTCCCGGGGCGCGGCAGCCACACCCGCCTCCCAAATTTATTGGATAACCAACAACAAAGGTTTGCTAGGTTTGGTGAGCAGAAGTGCACGGGTTCTTGGGGTGAGGTTTATTTAAGTCTTGGCGGCGGAGGCTTTAGCTCACCCACTGCATGGCGGGCCGGATTGGGAGAGACAGGTTGAGGGAGACCTTTTGACCCGTCGCCTTGCACCGCAGTGAAAGGGATGGATTCGCACGTTCGTCACTCCTAATCCACCCAGAACGTCCCCTCCTTCCTTTCCCTAAAAATACCCTATTCACGTCACCCTCAAGATGACGTAGATAGACTTGATTCGCACAAATCGGATCGAATCCCAGCGTGGCAAATAAATTTTAATTGTTTAATTTGTGTTATTTCACAATTTATTCATTTAAAATAATATATACCTAGTATATTTGTGGCACGTTCCAGAGTGGAAGATACCTACTCTCCGTATCGCCCTGGTGTAAGACCACCTTTCAGAATTGAAACGTTGCTTGAAATGGCATTAGCCGTGTTTGGTGACCAGATCTGAATAGCCAGGTACTTCCCCACCTTCCTCTTCCCTATCTCCTTCCTCTCCCCACTACCCTCAGCCTCACAACATACCCCAATTGGGGATGCCATAGCCTCACTGGCTTCAGGCGGGAGCAGTTGGGACTCTTGCGCGGTATACATATAAAAAAAAAAGAGCATTTTTTTCCTGAGGCCTCCTGTATCGAGATAATGCAAAAAAAGGAACAAGCACAAATCATTCTGTGATCCATGTGATCTTGAGATTTTGGGTGACGATAAATTGGCCAAGCGTCAGAAATGTCACTAGCTACAGCTGACGTGCGACGCGACGTTGCCATAATGACTTCAGGCACTAAGACTTCAGGTAGTTTTTTCTCAAAACTTTACTGTATTGACACGTGCATAGTACCCTTGAAGAATTATTACCTTGAAGAATTATTTGATGCTACCAGATGCGACATGTTGAATAATAAAATAAATAATATTTATTTTTCTAGTGGCATCTTTCGGATTTTAACGAAACTTTTTGAAAACAAAATAATCTCAAAATGAATGATAAAGACCGTTCTGACCGCTGGAGTGCTCTGTTGCAGTTTAGTACGGATATTATACCTATTCCTTCTTCGCGTTAAATGTGAATTATTATAAATTATTAAGAATTTGTAAAATTTATTTATTCAGGAAGTCTTAAAAAATATAAAAAATACTTTAACCACTCCGACCCGTAAGCGTGTTTACACGACAATATAACAATAGCAGTCAAGTACAATAAGCGTGTTTTCACGCTAACGCGTGTGTTCTCACAGAAATCATTATAACTCTGTTATTGTTCTAGTGACAACCCTAAAACAAAAAAATAGAAGAACCATATTGAATCAAGCTTCACATTTCTATTCAAAGATGTCCATAGAAATACATAAAGACTTATTTTGTAGAAACGGTTTTCACCCGCCAAATCGCCTACATGCCGTTAGGCATTGTTAATTTTTTAACAAATACTTAGCTGGGTTACCGGCTTCGCTCAGGACAACTTTCGAGAGTGTTCTGGAATGTACCATAATGATGTTCCTGATTCCCTGTTCCCGAACATTCCACGACATTCTCCGCCACTCCTTCCAGAACTTTCTAGAGCTCTATCGAACCTTTTAGAACTTTCCAGAAGACTGTTCTGGAAATTTCAAGAGGGTGAAACTTCCAGCCCTTATATCTTAAAAAGCACACCCTTTAGGTAAAAACGGGAACCGTCATCCTGGAGGGGGAATAGAGCTATACCACACCATATAACTCCCTTGATCGTACCAGGACTCGTTTCTGAGTTTTTGCGGGACGCACTTTTTTTGGACTTTCTTTTATAATAATATATATACCTATTGATTATTGTATGAAATGGTAAAAAAGTGAGGTGATAAAATTGTTTATTATAAATTTATATAATAGAATAAGTGTTTTTTATACATAATCAATTTACAAATGTTAATATTTATTTGTAATATAACAATTTGAAAGCTTATTTCATAAACTTTCAAAAACAGTTTTTAGTATTCGGCTACGTTCAGAAATGTTTCATTTATAGAGCTTTAATTGTGAAGCGGAAATAATACAAAGTTTTTATAAATCTGACAGTTCGTTTAAGACAAAAAACTTGCACAATCGCAAAATACCCGAGTGGTTAATCCAGTTTGCGCAAGGGTGGGCAAGTTGTGCCATCTGCTATACAAACATTAACCAGGCAATTAAAATAATAAAAAAACAGATATTTACCAGAAAACACCACTGCCCAAGCTAGTTGGCTAACATAAAGAAAATGGGCGAGGGGAAAAATAAAGTTAAGATATAATTACCTACCAAACAAAGCTATAATTATTTCAAGCAAATACTTTATTATTAATAGTGATTTATCGTCAGGTTCATTTTGAAATTTATCATCTTTCAATCTGGAACTATGTGGCATAGAATACATGGCAATCGAGGTTCGTAAAAAATGCATTTAACAAGGTTGGCTCATACGGGCATTTTTTGAAAAAAAAACTCGTCAGGCCGCTTTCGAAATTTTGACATAGTCCACGTTCCGACTATGTCATGAATTTTTAGCAAATCACCGCTCTACCCCCTCGATGAGCTAACCTTGTTAATCGCATTTTCTACGAACCTCGGTGGGCAATACATCTAGATTGTTATTGTCTCACACAAGAGCGGGTCCACCGTTGTGGGCACGGTGGGCATGCCCACAACCCTAATAGACTTATAACGTCACACTTTCACGGTCATGGAAATGCCAAAACGCTGAGTCTGTGTTCAAGCAATTATTTTCAGAGGCGACAGAGCAAGCAAAACAGTTGGATTTTATATTAAAATAACGTACAGTTCCAAGGCAAACAAACACGTCCAATTATGAGGCGAAATAGGTGGAAGAGTACTTTCGGAAATCAATTACATACTTTATTAGATTCCATTATTAATAATTTGGAGGAGAGATTGTCTCAGGAGGTACTCGACCTATTTCATTTGGGAGTTTTTCTACCTAAACCAAATGTTAGTGTCAGGGACTGGGATATCGATATCGAGACAGTGAATGTGAAAAAGTGGTCCAGATGTACCATCTATTCATTAACGATAGTGAATCAACCGTTATAAATTAATACCGACTCTGGATGACCAAAGGAAAAGACAATGTGAAAACAATTCGGCCATACCTGACTCGATAGCTCATTTCATTGAAGCATGCGACCAAGATTTGTACCCTAACATAAAAATTTTCTTAGAAATACTGGCAAATCTCCCGGTCAGCGTAGCCAACGCAGAGAGATAGTTTTCTTCTCTTCGCAGAATAACATCTTGGTTGTGTGCCTCAATGGCACAGGAAAGATTACGCGGGCTAGCTCTCCTAAATATGCGCAAAGATGTGAACCTGGATATTGATGAAATTATCAACGTTTTCGCGAAAAAGAAACTTAAGCTTGAATTTATAATGTAAGTACTTGTAAGCGCCTAAATAAAGTTATTTAATGTAAAAATTTTCCTAGCGTTTCTTTAATTTGATATCCTTTAACCCTTCTAATCACAGGAGACCCAAGTTGTCCCAAAACATCATATGCCGTTATAATAACAAGAGACCCAGATTGTCCCAGAGCGACCGTGCATTATTAAAAGTTATATATCTCTCTTCCTGTCATGCGAATATTTGTGATTTCTTTTATGTTAGAGAGCCAAAGAAATAATGCTTCTTATTGTATTAGAATTATATGAGCTATGTTGTTGAGATATTTTACAAACCCGATCATAAGTGACGGTTTTATTTCGAGCCAATTTTTGACGTAACAAACATTTAATTTTAAAATAAAATTGTATGAAAGTGATAAAAAGTGAGGTGACAGTTTTATTACAAATCTTGTTAAAAAAAGGAATCTGTATTTAAAATTTTAAGTTTATTCTATGTTAAGTACTTTAATTCCAATATTCGCAGGTATGCATTTTTTAGCTAATTTACATTTCCAATATCAAAATTTTAATATTTAGAAAAAAAAAATTGATTTCTAATAAACACATCGGAAAGAGTATTTTATCTAGATTTTAGAACAATTTTTTTTTTTGCAAAAGGGTTAAAAAATAACCCATAAATAGGAAAATTTAAGATGCATGGCAAGAACCAGGAATTTTGCGCGCGAACCTTGACAGGCAAAAGGTTACAGATATTATTTTCTTATTATTCGAAGGGTTAATGAAAAAAAAATTATCGAAATCGGTTCAGTAGTTGTAATGGTATTGGTAGCCTAATGAAGTCTAGCCTGGTGCATCTCACTACTTACGACTCCCGAGACAGCGTCAAGATACCTATTTATCCAATCTAGTGTCACTATATTGGCTTACTGGCTACTAGAAAATAAGAAAAAATAATAATTTATTGATTGAAATTGGTTTGGAATTTAATCGAAACTGTTTGACTATTTAATTGGACGAAATCGGGTCTGACTTCCTCCAATGATTATTTCCATTCTGGCGCTTTTTACGCTCTTGTTTGATTTCAGGTGGAGGTTTTCTGTGGTACTCACTTTTGTAAATCAAACGCTTGTTTTGTGTTTGTTTGTCTGGTCATAATTTATTATTCTTTTATTTACATAATCCTGATTTTTTATAAGATTTATATTGTGATCTGCTTGTTGGAACACATTTTTTATGTAAGAATGGAAGCTACCTTCCTTTGTTCTTCTATAGAACTATTTGAATAATGGAACAAAAAAGAAAATAATAAAATTAGGTAGGTACTTGCCTAGAAGTAATTGCCCATAGAACAAGTACCTACTCAATAAGCATCAATTTTAACCATAGCTCCCCGACAAAAAGGGCTGAAATTAAATGAAAGTTCTTTTTAGAACCCTATAATAGTTAAAATTGATTATTATTATTTGTGAGATAAATTATTTTTAAAAAATAAAAAAAAAGAGAGGTGAAACTAGCTATTACACATATCGTAATCATCCATTGATTGTTGTAGTTAGTTTAGAAACAATAATATAATAAATTGAAGTAAATCATTAGAAGATATGCATAAGAAAAAAAATAACACTAAATTATAAAATGTTCATCTTCTTGATCCTCGATCGATAGCCTCTGCAGTTCTTGTCTTCAAGAAAGATGGCTTCTTTTTGATCCTTGGCCTTAGTAAAGATGACTTATTTTTTATACTGCTCTTCTTAGATGTTAGTAGTTTATTTTGATCCAGTTCTTCTAAGATGTGATAGCATCGTCCATTGGTAGAAGACACAATTTGGTAATGGGCCTTTTCATAGACCCTTGCTGCGTCTTCAAGGTGACTATACGGGTTATCCCATCTTGTCCAGGGTGAGTGGCGATGACACGTCCCATCCTCCATAAATTTGGTGGTGCGTTGTCGTCTTTGATGATAACTAAGTCCCCAATCTTTAGTTGTCGCCGGTTCCCATCCGTCCATTTAGTCCTTTGCTGCAGCTCTCCCAGATATTCAATTCTCCATCTTGACCAGAAGCTCTGTCTTAGTTGGCTTAGTTTTTGGAAATTATTAAGCCTGTTTATGGGAATCTGTTGTAGGTCAGGTTCAGCTACAGCTGACAGGTTATCACCAATAAGAAAGTGACCTGGAGTAAGTGCGAAGAGGTCGAGGGGATCGTTGGATAGTGGAATTAAAGGCCTAGAATTTATGCAGGACTCTATTTGGTATAATAACGTACACATCTCTTCATATGTTAATGAAGAGACGTTTGCCACTCTTTTTACGTGATATTTCACACTTTTTATGTTAGATTCCCAAAGACCTCCATGATGAGGACCTTTAGGTGGGATAAAAACCCACTGAATAGACATATTAGTTAAGTAATTAGCTATTTCCTTTTGAGAGACATATAAATTATACATATTTTTCAATTCATTATTCGCTCCAACAAATGTAGTAGCATTATCAGAATACAATTTACTAGGTTTTCCACGTCTGGAAATGAAACGCTTTAAACAATTAAGAAATGCATCTGTAGTCAGAGCGGTGACCAGTTCTAAATGAACTGCCTTAGTAGAGAAGCATATAAATAAACAAATATAAGACTTGACTGAATTGGATCTCCTACTGATTCCAGACTTTATTAAGATTGGCCCTGCGTAATCTAGTCCTGTAACAGAGAACGGTCTACATGGTGACACTCTATCCTCTGGAAGGTCAGACATTATTTGATGACTTGTTTTTGGACTGCATTTAAAGCACACAATGCAATTTTTAAGTATTTTTTTAATAGCATTTTTTGCCATTATAGGCCAATATTTTAGTCTAATAAGTGCTAGTAACGTTTGAGTACCTACATGCAAATTTGTATAATGAAAATGTTTAATGATTAACTTTGTTAGAGGGTGATCGTGAGGTAGTAATATCGGATGTTTTTGTGCTTCATGTATTAGTTTTCCTCTGGACAATCTCCCACCTACATGCAATAAATCCATATGTATAAATGGGTTTAATGATTTGAGATGACTGGTTTTATCTAAGTTTTTTCCCGCCTTTAATGTTTTAATTTCTTTTGAAAATGAATAAGATTGAGTGACTGTTATTAATGAATGTAACGACTTGTTTAATTCTATTATTGAAAGTTGTCCGCTAAATGTATGTTTTTTTCTTGTATTATTAATGAAACGTAGGATATAAGCAGTTACTCTTTGTAAACGCGTGAGAGAAGAAAAACGATAAAACAATTCCCAATCTTTATTCATACTGACGGTTAAATTTATTTTGCTTTTTAATTCCGGTGGATCGATGCAAATTTCCTTATAGTTCGGCCAAGTTACTTCATCTTGAGTTAACCAATTAGGACCTCTCCACCAGATTTCTGAAGAAAATAGACTTTTAGCACTGGTTCCTCTTGATAAAATATCCGCAGCATTATCTTCGGAGTTGACATGCTTCCATTGACTGGTTTCGCTTCTTTCCTGTATTTCTGCAACTCTGTTTGCAACAAATGTATTCCATCGCGCTGGTTGATTTCCTATCCAGCATAGAGTTATAGTGGAATCACACCAATAAAATGTTTTATCCAAAGGTATACCTAGGGATTCCTTTACTTTTTCAACAACTTTTGTTAACAGAACAGCACCACATAATTCCAATTTAGGCAAAGAAATCGTTTTTAATGGAGCTACTCTTGATTTAGCTGTGATTAATTGAGAATGCCGTTTTCCTGATTGGTCTGTGGATAGCATATATACGCAAGCAGCGTATGCTTTTTGAGATGCGTCACAAAATCCGTGCAATTGTATATTTACGGTTTGATTACATATAATTTTTCTAGGTATTTGAAAAGAATTTACACCTTTTAAATCTTCTAAATATTTTTTCCAAAGCTTCAGAATTTCTATAGGTATTTCTTCATCCCAAGATATCTTTTCTTGCCATAATTTCTGCATAATAAGTTTAGCATTCACGGTTACTGGTCCAAGCAAACCTAATGGATCGAAAATACTAGCAATCAGTGACAAAATATTCCGTTTATTATAAATAGGATGTGACGGTAGTTCCACGTGATATAAAAAACTATCTTTTTCGCAATTCCAAGCTAAGCCTAGAATTTTCTCTCCTTCTGGTTTGTCCAAAATTACCATATCAGTGGCCTGATCGGCCTCCGATGACAAATCAGAAGAATTAGACCGCCATTTTCTTAAGTTCATACCGGCCGAATTCATTATGGAGATTAACTGTTCTTTTAACAAATTACAGGATTCCACATTGTCTGCACCTGTAATTAGATCATCTATGTAAAAATCTCTCTCTAAAATGAGACTAGTTTCAGGATATAACTGAGCGTTTTCCATACTCAGCTGCTTCAAGCAACGCGTGGCTAAGAAAGATGACGGTCCCATACCATAAGTTATCGTATTTAACTTGAAATGGCCCATTTCCTCTTCTGGAGATGCTCGCCAAAGTATTTTTTGGAAGACGCGGTCCTCCTCTCTAATGTTGACCTGCCTGTACATTTTCTCTATGTCAGCCGTCAATGCCACTTGATATTTTCTAAAATTCAACAAATGGGTATATAAATCATTTTGTATTATTGGACCAACCATTAACGCGTCGTTTATTGATATCCCGCTGGAGGTTTTTGCGGAGCCGTCGAACACCACTCTTAGTTTGGTAGTGCTGCTGGTTTCCTTCTTGATTGCATGATGAGGTAAATAGTAAGATTTTTCTTCATTTGAAACTGGTTCAAATTTTGTCATATGACCTAAGTTTTCATATTCTTCCATGAATTTAATGTATTGAAGTTTCAAATCCATATTAGAAGATAATTTCTTTTCCAAGTTTAAAAATCTTTTTTCTGCCATAGGCAAGGAAGTACCTATTTGATCTATACAAGGTCGGAATGGTAAGCTTACTTCGAAACGCCCATTTTCATCCCTTTTTTGGGTTGACTTGAAGCTCTCTTCACATGCCTTTTCTTCATAATTTTGGTGCTTGATGGACACCAATTCCTCTTGTTTCCAAAATCTTTCAATTTGATTGTGAATCATATTTAAAGATAAGTGACACGAGGATGATTCTTGCTCTTTTTTTGTAGTGCACATTCTAATTGGCCCGGATAATATCCATCCAAGTTCAGTGCGTTGCAGCGTAGGTCCAGTTGTTCCTAATCTCAATTGATCAGTGGTCAGCATTTCCCAAAATAGTTCGGAGCCGAGTAATATATCCACATGACCGGAAGTGGAAAATTCAGGATCGGCCAATTTCAATCCTGGTGGTATGTTTGCCTCCCTTTTTGGAAAAGAGGTCTGCGGTAACTTGTTGGTGATTTCTTGTAATACCAAGCAAGTAACAAGTTTTTTGTAATTAGAGTTCATTGATGACAATTCAAATGAGAGGCTCTTCTTTACATTTGTTATATTATTATGTAACCCAGAGACCGGCATATTTAATGACTTGTACTTTATGTTTAATTTTTTAGCAAATCGTTCAGTTATGAAATTCACCTGAGAACCATTATCCAACAATACTCTCGCTGAATGAATAATTCCATTATTGTCCTTAACGTTCACCATTGCCGTTGATAACAAAATAGTTTTTTCTGCTTCTCCAAAAGTGGAATGGTTTGAGACTGGTACTTGATCCATGCCATTCTCAGTGTTTTGATCCTCTTTAGGGAAAATATGGAGTAATGTGTTGTGTCCTGCTTTATCGCAAGTTCTACAATTATTCTTACTCCTGCATTCTTTAGTTGAATGACCTACATTTAAACACTTGATGCAAGCTTGTAATTGCTTGATTTTCTCAAACCGTTCATGTTGGTTTAGTTTCAAAAACTGTTTACAGAAATAAATCTTATGATTTTCCTTACAAACAATGCATTTCAACCTTTGCGACAATAATGAAACTGAAGATTCCTTTTTGTAACTTGACGGTTTATGATGCGCGAATATTGGTTTGGCTGTGGAACATGTTGCTTCCGATGCTTCCAAGACTATCGCTCGATCTGTTAAACATTTTAAAAATTCTTGCAATGTCGGTATTTTTTCTTTAGTTGGATATTGTTCCCAATAGATCCGGGTATTGGAATCTAATTTGTTGGCCAAAATATAAATTATTATTACATCCCAATACTCCGTGGGTAGACCTATGTTTTTCAATGAATTCAAATGTAATTGTGTTTGATCTAATAAACTTCTCAAGGCGACGTGACTTTCTTGTTTTAATTCCTTGAGCTTAAACAATGAATTTAAATGTTGATTAGCTATTACACGCTTATTTTCAAATCTATTTGATAAAACCTGCCAAGCTATTTCGAAATTGTCTTGGGTAATTTCAAGTGCGTTTAATATTTGTGATGCCTTTCCTTTTAAACAATCACGCAAATAGTAATGTTTCTGAAAATTATTTAATGATTTATTATTACCCACTATCGTGACGAAAGCATCCTTAAAAGATAACCATTTCGAATAATCACCACTAAATTCTGGGAGCGAAAACGTAGGTAATTGGATCTTAATATTGTTAGTATCATCAATTTTTTCAATGCTTTTTATGGATTTTTTTGCTAACGTCACTACTTGATAATATTGCAATTCAAAACACTCAAGTGGGCTATCCTCTTCATCTGAGTTACTATCAAACTCTTCGATCTGAGATTGTATATTCTTAAAGCGATTTAACAGTGTGTTTACCTCCTCCAATCTTGTTTCCGTTTCTATTACATCAACTGAATCACTTAATAGGTAATTCTTAAATCGTGTTAATTGTGCCTTCAATTCACCGCGCTTCTTCACCAGTGATTTTAATGTTTGTGGCATAATGCAGAATTTTTTACACAAACATACACATTAAATTATTTAAAAATAAACTTTTGTTTGTTCCACCTTTGCGGGAGCGAATAATAAATAGATTACAATAAAATAAATTATATTATTTAATAATCAGTGGTAATCATAGAGTAAATTATTTGGAATCTACCTACTGGTTAAATTATATTAGGTTGACAATATTTTATCTTGTTGATTATAATATCACGCAAAAAGAGTGGCTCTTGGTGGCGAATTCTTCGCGTGATTTTACAAGTTATATTATAATGCCTTAATACCTTAGGAATATGTAATGATGAATAAGAATGATGTAGACCGGACTTCTGGCTGAATGAGCTGGTTTTCATCCGGCTTCTCGAAGGACCATATGGCGCTTTTTACGCTCTTGTTTGATTTCAGGTGGAGGTTTTCTGTGGTACTCACTTTTGTAAATCAAACGCTTGTTTTGTGTTTGTTTGTCTGGTCATAATTTATTATTCTTTTATTTACATAATCCTGATTTTTTATAAGATTTATATTGTGATCTGCTTGTTGGAACACATTTTTTATGTAAGAATGGAAGCTACCTTCCTTTGTTCTTCTATAGAACTATTTGAATAATGGAACAAAAAAGAAAATAATAAAATTAGGTAGGTACTTGCCTAGAAGTAATTGCCCATAGAACAAGTACCTACTCAATAAGCATCAATTTTAACCACATTCCTAAGGCCAAAGTCCTGATGCGCAGAAAAAAGGAAATAATCAAATTCAAAAGTCGTCTCACAAAATTAAGATAAAATATGGCAAGTAAGAAACACTTCAAGTGTTGTTCATGTACGACTAAGATAGACATTAAAAAAATATGTATCTCTCCCAAAGAGAGATCGTATCTACGTCATCGACGATAGTCTTAAAAGCCGCCCAAAAAAATCTTCCTTCTCACACGCCTTGTATGAAAACGAAAAAGACAGAAGATACTATAATGTCGAATTACTTTAATCATATTCCTGTAGACATTCCACGAATGTATGTTTCTTTCGAATCGTTATATTATGGTATTGCCAGTTATAAAAACAAGACAAAATAAATTAAATATTTTATTTCATAAAACAAAATGGAAAAAAACCCTATAGAAATTTCTAGAGCATTCCAGAACATTCTGGAATGTTTTGAAATGTTTGGGAATAGGGAATCGGCAACATCATTGTGGAATATACCAGAAAACTTTAGAGTGTTGTGGAATGTTCTGGAAAATTGTGGACCATTTGAAGCCTTATTTGTATGGGTGGGGGCTACACATTGGTAGGAGTATATAAAGCAAGATTCGTTGTGGGTTCGAACGTCACTTCAATCTCATATCGACTCCCTGAGCGTAGCCGGGTATCCCAGCTAGTAATATAATAACATAACTTGAATAGAACCTTTACAGAACTTGAAAATTTAATTTGAAATTTGATGAATTGTTCGAATTCTGTGAAACAACTGGCACTAAACTTTTTATAAATACTTTTTTCTATTCTAAAGGTCCCATTTATTAGGGGCCATTACACGTACACTTCCGACCGCGTGCCTCGACCCCCAGGCTAAAGCGGCATGCGACCATCCCGCCGAATCGCCGTGTCCGCCTGCAGGCCGACCCCTTGCGCTAAAAAGTCATCCCACTTCCGCGGGCAGGCCAAACCTTCAGTTCTGACCATAGATTATAGAAGCTCCATACAAATGTGCACTCACGAAGGTGGATGTCTATGGTGTTCGCCAAGCAGCCCGCCGAAACGCCGTGTCCGCCTGCCGGCCGAACAGGTACACTATTTTGGGTAAAAAAGTCGCCACAATTCCGCGGGCAGGCGAAATCGTTGAAAGGGTGACCTTGGGCGACCCTCGCGCGGAAGTGTACGTCAGCGTTGCCAACTCTACGTCTTTTTACGTAGATCTACGTATTTTAGGCCCTTCCTGAACATCTACTAACTTCAGTCCAGAATCTACGTATTTTTTGTCAAATTGTACAAATTTGCAAAATAACGTAACTCATTAGGCTGAAGAAGCATATTTTCCGTTACTTTACGGTGGCGCCCCCGTCTGCGGGGCAAAGTATGTGGCGCGGACTCCAACCAACGCGCAACGTTCCGTTTCATACTAGAGTCCGCGCCGGGGTCGGGATGTTGGAAATTTCCCTAGATCTAGGGAAGAAAAATATTTTTTAGGCAAAAGGGAAATCGGCACAAATCTAGGAAAATTTCAAACTATTACCATTATTTTTTTTTTTATTGGAGTTTTAATCTTCTACTTCCCGGTAAAATACACAATTTCAGACAAAGGCATCGTTTAGTTATTTATTGCTAGTATTTGACCTTAACTGTATACTCCATATTCATGTTTTTTTTTCCTAAATATTGCCTACTACCCCACATTTACATAAATACCAAAAACTATATTTCGTTTCATTTAAACCTTAGGTTCTCAATGTGAGCAATAACGCCCCCTTGTGGACGTTTGAGACTTTCAGGGGGCAGTAGAAGACCAAAGAGGAGGCGTTGAGGTGGCGCAGTGCCCCCCCCATAATAATAGATACATTTCAACTTAATTACTACAAGAAATAACTAATTACGTTCACCTACCCTAACTTCTATATTTCACTCAGAAAAAAGTACGTAGATCTACTAACTTTTCATAATCCAAATTATACGATTCTACGTAATTTTCTAGTCCGATCTACGTCTATTTCAAAAAACGGGTTGGCAACACTGGTGTACGTGTAAAGTGATTTTCAAGCGTTCGGTTCGGAGCGAACTGTGGTGTGTCGCGGGACATGTCGTGCAGTTCAAAAGTTTTTGCTGCGGTTTTGACCATATCGATGATACCTATCACATGCTTGTCAGCTGTCACCTATCATGTTTTGACAGTTTTAGCGGCGGCGACAAATTATTTATACGAATGAAATTGTAAACCAGTATTTTAATAAAAAATTACCATATTATCATTGACGCTACAAGCATATTATAATTATTTTGATAATGTTTAAGGGTGAAGTTAGTTATTTTCATAAGTTAATTATTTTTCATATTATTTTCATTAGAACGATGCCAAAAAGTGAATTTACAATAAATTGTAAAAGAACTTAAGTGTACTTATTTTACAATGGATAGTAAATGTTTGGACGTACTTTGTGTGACAGAGAGTATGAATGCAGCATAACGATAGGCTCGTCATCTGGTCTGGGAGACCAGATACGGAGAGGGCTTGTCAGGGTGTTGCAGCGCTACCATAGCGCTACTGTCTCCCAGAATGGTGGAATGTATGTTGGAATATGATTGTGTAAGTCCGAGAATAATGTGGATCCGATTCAAAATTGGTTTGACAAGGGTGACTTAGACTGATGGCATTATTTAGCGTTGTTAACTGTGTTAGAGAGAGGTGCATAATTTATTAGTATTAAGATAAATAAAACATTTTTGTTACCTTATAAAACATATTTTTATTTACATACTACATTAAAAAAACAGAAGAAATAAACTATAGCTGTGATAACTTATAAAATTAAAGGTTGTCTCGGTTATGCTAGGATTTAAAAAGTTGATATTTTTTATACTAACTCCACACAGGAGGCCCTGAAGAAAATAATTTCTAAATAATGCTGGGTGGAAGGTCTTTTTGAGGATAGGAAGGACTGAACATGGGTCTTAAAGAGACCCAAGTTGTAGGAAGAGGAAGCACAAATGCTGGCAAATCGTTCCACCACCGAGCTGTTGAACTCCAGAACAAATCCTAAAAATTACCCGTTCTTGTGTGATAAATGTCATGACCGGACAGTGGCTGAGTTGGCAATCCAACAAGCGTCCCACTCGGGCATCGCGTGTTTAATTCTTCGGCTGGCTAAGTCCTCCATCACGACCCAAGGAAAATTTTCGGCTGACTGTAGTGGTAGTAGGAGATTTTCAAACATTGTCAGGTTATTCGTAACTCGAGAATGTTTGACTTTAAAAAAAAAAAAAGCATGTCAACCGTGTACATAAAATATAATCTATATTTTTTAAAAAGAAAGACAAACATTCCCGGGTTACAAATAACCCGACAATTTTGCTTATGTCGTGATGCAGGACTTGCCAGCCAAGGAATCGTACAATGGGACTCCTGGACGCGATGCCAACTTAGCCACTGGGTCGGTCACGACATTAGTCACATGAGGACGGGTCATTTGTATTTCTCGTTCTTGAGTTCAACAGCTCGTCGGTGGAACGATTTACAAGCCTCTGTATTTCCTCCCTACTACAAACTTGGGTCTCTTCAAGATTCAAAGCCAACTCAGTCACTGACCGGTCGCGGGAACATATGTTGGTGATGCACACAACTCAACTAGCACACTGTGATGATTGACACCTCTCATATAAAAATTATAATCTTTTACTATGACTGGAACAGCACTTTCAAATATGTGTGTATTAAAACCTCTAAAATCATGAAAAATTTACTTCTTTAATGGCCTATATGTCGTAATATAAAATACATAACGATCATCCAGTTGATTAGTCAGACAACTCTGAAAAATCAATATTTGAGTTGAGTATGCAGTTGTTTGTAATACTCAGTTTACCCATAAACACCATCAAATCAATTATAATGCAGAAAAACTTGTGAATTAAACAAACTGTTGATGTTTTTTGGGTCACTAGTAGGATATTTCAAAATTTCATACTAATATACCGGGCCGCTATGCCTCCCGGGGTTATTTTGTATCATTTTTAGTATATAAAACACAGACAAGTGTAAATAATATTTGATTTATAGTGACATTTAAATGTTCCTTTCCTCATTATCCCAAAACTTAGTATTTGGAGATATCTGATTAATCAACTGGAATATCAGTATCTGTTCTAGATATTTTATTCACATTTGGATTAAAAAAATTATAATAAGTTTGTTTGAGTATTTTGGGCTCAAATACAAATTTAAAATTTGTTTGAAAAAGGCTGGGCAGCCGTTCCTCTTAAATGGGAAAATCGCTTTCCGGCTACAAAAACATTAACTTATTTGTTTTCATTTAATTGAAAATACTTTTGGCAATGAAAATCTAAAATCATATCTGAACTAACGTGGTTTATCCTTTAAGATGATAAGGTTTGTCCTAGATGGCTCTAGTTTAATTATTTTAGGAAAAAACACTTTTTGCAACTTATGCTTAAAATATCAAGATGAATTAATTGTTTGCACATATAGCACCTCAACACAGGCGTGACCTAGTGAGGTTATAAACTGAATTGTTAACAAAAAATAAATATGTATGATATGAATAAATAGTTTTGTCCATAAACAAAATCGATTCTTTCAAGAAAGGCATACAAATATAACATTGGAATGAATCGCCGATACATTATTGTATATAAGGGTTGTTATTACATTGTTAGTTGGTTGATACATTATTGTATATTGTACGGGACAAGAAATTCAAAGCAAATTAGACTGCCGACAAGAAAAAAATCAAGCACCCAGAAATCTCTGATGTACCAAGCCGTCCAACTGTATAACAACATCCCGAATGAAATTGAAATTACTGAGATAGAAAATATAAATAAGTTTAAAAAATAATTACAAAAGTATGTCTACCTCAATTATTAATGTCTTTATTTATGTGTAATATTTAAAGAATGTTTATTTAATTATGTTTGCCAACCAATGTAAATGTTTATATCTTTATAAAATATTAGCACACACAAAGATGTGAGCTAACTTAAGATTAATAAATAAATAATCTGTACAAGTATTTATTCCTTTCTTGAAAGAATTGAGTTTGTTTATGGACAAAATTATTTATTTATATTCATATTGTATATGTAAACCATTAATTCCACTTAATATTTTAAAGTATAACTTGCAAAAAATGTTTTTCCTAAAAATAATGAAACTAGCGCCATCTGTTGTGAGAGTAGATTTCGAATTCTTGTTTCATTCACCCTTTGCAAGGGATCATGAATTCATCCATGTTATTGAGTTGTTTGGATTGATATTTTGCAAAATGTGGAAGGCATCATCTACCAGTAGACTCACTTTGAAGAGTTTTTGCATTATTATTTAAATGCAGGTTGGCTCGAGATTTGAGGAACCTGTTTTTTGACATTGCTTAACTTTAACATTGCTTATGTAAGGAATATTCAGGCACTTCTACCAATAGAGATGCACCTGTGCTAGTTTTATAATACCCATCATGATATGAAGGTAAAGAAATTTCTCTATTTCTTCTTAACGACTCAACTTAGTCTGCTCTACCGTATTGTCAATTATATCATTGTCAAAAAAAATCATTTCAAATATCCAGCAGTAAAATTTTCAGACAGGTCAGAAAAGTTAAAATTGCAGGTTGTGTCTTGAGTATCAATGTAGCGCTGCCTCCAGTGAAGGTCTCGGTTCGTCATTGCTCTTGGCGGATGGATGAGGATGTTCATCAGTGGGGGTCTGCTGGCAACTCTTCGCCCCATACTGGTTCTGTACCAGCTCGTACAATCTGAAATTAAGTGTGGTCCTTGATAAATAACTTGTACACACATTATTCATTACACAGACTTTTGTAGATAATCTTTCAATAACTTGTTTATATTAATGGGACAATACACTTTTATTAGAAAGTTAATAATAATTAAGATAAAGAGCTGTTTAAAATGGGGCCCTCAGCATTGGTAAGCCACACAGTGAGGCCAACATTATTAAATTATAAAAATGTAAAATATTAATGCTTGAAGATACGACTTTGCACGCAGAGGACACTATATTTAAAACACTGGACATTGCATGATTTTATATTTGCTACCCCCTGTGCCAAAAGTAGCATTAACAAACTTCAGGCGGGCGAAAACCAGGAACCCGTTGGTGAAAATGGGAGTTGTTTTAAATCGATGTATCTAATTTTTTTTTCTGTAGTTTGTAACTGTACAAGTTTTGTCCAAAATTATAGCCTAATTCGTAATAGGGATCCAAAAACAGAAGTTTAAGTCAGTGTAGGGACATTTAGTGACCTTTTTGTGTATAAAAAATGTTTGTATTTTATTACTTCACAAAAAAATTGCTTTTCACTTTGGTACAAATTATTACAAAAAAACGAACAATTTGATCTCTAATGCCAAAGTGTAAGTTTCCTTGTGATAAAAATTATTCCACACAAATGACAAGGAGATAAGAAGATTTCCCCGTCTTGTATCACATATACATATATATTATATACATATTTATATGTTTTTACATATACATATAGTTGGAACCCTTACCAAGAAATTGGTGTACAATCTCTAACTAACTAACCATCACGCCGTTTCCCCGCAGGGGTAGGCAGAGAGGACGGACCGCCACACAACTCGATCTTGGCACACACTCTTTGCCTCGTTCACATTCATACATCGTCTCATACATGCTCTTCTATTATTCCGACTCTTCACATGGCCCGACTCAAGTAACTGATTCACTTGGTCGTGCCATGTCTTCCTCGGGCGTCCCCGACTTCTTCTACCATTCACATTTGCATCATATATTCTCCTTACACTCCTTTCCTCGTTCATTCGCTCTACATGCCCAAACCATCGGAGAGTCCCTTTCTTAATCTCTACATATAATAAATTAAAGTCCTCCGACTGTCTATCTGTCTGTCCGCGATAAACTCAAAAATGACTTAACGGATTTTCATGCGGTGTTCACCAATAGATAGAGTGATTCATGAGGAAGGTTTAGGTATATAATTTAAGTTTTTGTGTAAATTGGTTGAAATATATAAAGAAGAATGTCTGCTGGCAAGCGGGCGGTGTTGATTTGATTTGTATGCAAATGAACAGATGGCGGTGGTTATAAAGGTTGGGTTACCATCCAGAAGATGGCGTTGTATTTCATTAGCAACAGCAACGCGTGGCCGAGTCAGCTAGTATTCATATAAAAATACTTGACACCATTACCTTTCCAGGTATTCAAGTAGAACCGGCGTAAAAGGTAGAACTATCCTTTCCACCTAAAGTGTTTCAATATAGTAATTATAGTTAATATATTATTAAGTATATTCGTATTGTCGTATAAAATAATATGTGAAAATAATCATGTTTGCACATAATTTATTACACATTGTAGTTACAATGCTTAAAAAAATCATATATATTATTGCATACATAAATTATATCCAATATTGTAAATTTGAATGTAGTTTCTCTTATAAGTGTACTATGTATTATAAGTTCACACTTCTAAATACATAACTTCATCTATATTGTAAATTATATTGTGATTCCTCCATCTTGTTATTAGGTTTTTATCACTTTTCAATACCACTAACTTACCTACTTATACTTATCTCATACTCTGTAAATCCAAATATATTATATGTTACCAGGTTAATTCGGTAAATCCGAATTCAATATATGCTAGGTACCAGGTTACTTTTTCTATGTACATTGTCACAAAAAAAGTATGTATATATATATATTTCTTCTTTATACAACTTAGTTTCAGAGAAAATAGATTTTTTTTGTTATGTAATTACATATACATTTCTGAAGGAATAATGTGAACTAAACCTGTCAATTTGTCTGTCCTGGAACGGAAAACTTTCCTAGTTGGACAGGCAAAACTACCTAATATGTATTTTGTACTTTATTTTGTATCTATCAGTAATAAATAAATAAACAAAGTATAGCATAGAAAGTATCTACAGAACAACAATTTATAATTTTGCATACCGTCATTGACAGCAAGTCTTTCTTCAACAAATACGTCCACCCATTCCTCGTCAGCGGTGTCACGGTTTCGCAATTCAGAATTCTTTCTAATGTTCTTCATTTTCGTCTTTCAACTCCTTGGCAGAGATCAGCCGCAGAGTTAATCATAATCCACCTCCACCATGTAGGAGACATTTTCTGCAAACGATAATCAAATAAAATGTATGAATTACAGACAAATGTAAGTCTTCCTTCTCATCAAAACACATAGTAATGGATATATTATATATTATCTGGAGAAATAGTCGAAAAAATATTTTTAATTTTTGAACTGTCAGTTTTGAAATTTTATTTGCTCTAATGACCAGTGTTGTTTCGAAATTACAAAATAATACTCTGGGACAATAAAAACATACGTTATCTTTTCGCTTTAATTATATTTTGCTTGTAAGTATGTACATTTTTCTAACAAAAAAAAGTAATGAAATAAAAATATAAAAACCTCATGAGTCAATGACATATGACAGTTGACAGTTATCCTCGGCGGAGAACTTGGAGGCCAAAGTAATGCAGTGCTGCCAACTCTCAAAAATAGGCACTGGAGCCTTCCTAAACTATTTTTTATTTAAAAAAAATTCAAAATGGATTTGAAATCAATTCCATAGCTTACCTGGATCCGGAGATATTTATGGTGAGGGTAAGATCGCCTGTTTCAACCTGTTTAAAAAACGCGCCTCACAGTCTACACTTTAGCTTCCTAGAGCCGATGAGACCGAAGGGGGTGCGAAGCGTAATGAAATAGCGCTCCTGTAGAGGTATTGGCGCGTATTAAACACGGATACCGCCAAAATCGAGTTTTTCGGTCTTCCCCTAATTCCCGATTTACCCCAACTCAATCTATATAAAAAAAACAATACGATGTGCCGATAAATTGTATAACAGTAGAAAAAAATGAAACATAAAAAAATAAGGTAATTATAATTATACATACGGTGTGCCAGGTTTGGGCTAGAAGAAAAAAAAAACTGAAAAAGACACAAGTAATTTAAAAGAGACAAAAAAGAGTTAGCTGAAGAAAGGAAGATAAAACAGTATTTTAGATACAATACAATTTAAGCCCATTTTAAAAAATTATTTTGTTAATTTATATTTAATAAAGTTTTTAAACTTACAAAATGATGTTACTAAAATTTTTTCGATGCGGCACAACTTATAGGATTAATGTAACCAAATAAAACCTTAGTCAGCCTTTTGCCGTAAGCAAAAATGTTGACTAAAACACGGAAAGGCTATTGTTTTTTTTTTACATGAGCTCCACACAGGGGGCCTGAGAGAAATAATTTCCCTCAGGGCATATGTCATCTTTGGGGATGCTGTATGGAGGTTTTTTTAAGGAAAGGAAGGAGAGGAGAGTTCTGGGAAGGAAAAGGATTTAAGGGGTGGGTAGGAATCTGGGGTTCAGTCTGTGCTGGTCATCCGTCTCCAAGACCTAAACAAACTCACTCCATGAACCCGGGCACCCCTTCTAAATCACCAAACGTAGCGAACCACTTGGGGTGACCTATGGCAGAGGTGTTGGTTATCCAATGAAAGTTCCCGGGGTTTTGACGATACTTTATAATTTTTCTTAGTAAATTAAAACTAAAACATTGGATACGCCCGGGTTCAATGGAGTAATTCGCATTTTATTAAAAAACGTCGGATTTTCCATCATTTACGTCAATTTAAGGTCGGACTTTCGCAAAAAAAAACAATACCTATACAAACTTTAACTTAAATTTTCACAATATACAAACTTCGAGTATACAGATCGACGCAGTTTTTTTTTCGAGTAAAATGGCATCAAAAACTGAAAATCGACCAAATGTTGGTTACGTCAATTAGCCTTTCTTTTACACACTGGAAGAAATAGAAAAAAAATCTCAATGTAAATCCATTTTGTAATACAAAATACCGATGGTAAAGTACGAATGATGTGTACTATAAATGACTAAATATAATATATAGTTTTTCGGGAACAACTTGCTAAGAGAACCATTTACCAATTTTAAAAGAATTGCGCCTTAACTACTCAGAAGATTATAAAAATTACTTACATACGAACTGGGAAATTTTCGATAGTTTACTTGCAATGGTCCATTAAAAATGACTAATACTGTTATGAGAAAATACATATTTATTATTAGAACAATAACATTTCACAGCCACATTGAAATTTCTTGCGACTGGTTGTACTTCCGAATAAAAAATAAAAAATAGTATCTGCATTTTTTTTTTCAATTATTTCTGGCTTTCACCCTTCAAGGGTGTTCTAGGCCATCATTTAAAATTACAGAGAAAGGGATAGATGAATTTATATATTAATTTTATTTAAATGTACAAATTTCAGAATTATATGGAAGATTGGAGTCGAGTTCAGACTTAGAAGAGATGAAATGTTGAATGGAGGGGAGGCAATTTTAGATAACGCTTGATAGAAGAGAGGATATTTATTTAGAGAGGGACAACCAAAAAATATGTGATCTAAAGTGCCCACATCTAGACCACAGAACGTACAATCTGGGGAGTCAAGGATGTGAATTTTAAAAAGGTGAGAAGGAACGAAACAATGACCGATTCTCATTCGAATAAGTGAGGAAATTTCTTTTTTGGAAAAATGGGGAAATTTTTGAAACCACGGTTTTGATGGGATAGTCCTTTGTATTGAGGCGTAGCGAGCTCCCTTGGATTGACTGGCAATGTTCCAATACTCTGTCCAAACATTGCGGGATCTATCTTTGATGATGGAAAAAATATCAGATAGGGAAATATGGTTTACGAGGGTAACAATAGGGTTGGACGCTCCTTGTTTTGCCAAAGAATCTGCAATATCGTTACCCACTATGCCAATGTGTCCAGGGATCCAAACAAGAATTACGGTTTTTCCAGAGCTTTGAATGGAGGCTATCAGCACTCTAATGAGGCATACAAAGTGATCATCAGGATGAAGAAGAGGACAGGATTTAAGTTTTTGGAGGGAACTGAGAGAGTCAGAGAGAACAAGGGAATGTTCACAATTATTTTTGATTATATATTTGAGTGCTTCAATTATTGCAATGCACTCAGCAGAAAATATTGAAAATTGGTTTGAAATTGAATAAAATAATCTATCATTAGAATTATTGTGGTAAACGTTAATACCTATACCACAGTTAGGAGAGTCAGGAGATTTGGAGCCATCAGTAAATAAAAGAGAAGAGTTGGGCCATTTAGAAGAAATAATGTCATTGAACATATTATTAAGAGTACGGGCTGGGAGATTGGAATGACTTTTAAGGATGCCGATCCCTTCCAAAATTGTTGGGAATAGGGTGACGTGACTATATTTTAATTTGTATAGTGGAAGAAGATCATTTTGGATAATTTGAAGCTCTGAGAGAGAGCGAAAATTTTTACAGATGGCAGGAAGAGGTTTAGTTCGAGCTCTGATTGTAGATGAATGTGTTGAGTCTTTGAACACCGAAACTCTGGGAATAACCTGATGACATTAAGAATTTAAACATTTAAGAACAAATTTGTCAGCAAACAGTTGTCGCCTTAAATAAAGTGGGGGATCAGAACATTCCACTTGAAGGGAATTGATGGGCGATGACTGCATCGCTCCAGTTATTATTCGCAATGACTTCGATTGAATTTTGTCTAATTTACTGAGTGCATTTTTGGAGGCCGTACTAAAAAGTGGGCAGGCATAGTCGAGATGACTTCGAATAAGTGCATTGTAAAGCAACTTAATGCAGGTAGGGTGAGCACCCCACCAAACGCCAGTCAATGATCTGATGATATTTAAATTTTTTTCACATTTTGTAACTATATTGTGAATATGGGAAGACCATTTAAGTTTCCTATCAAATGTTAGTATCTGCATTAATTATACTAATTATTCTCGAAACGTGCAAAGCTATTTTAGAAGTTGATGATTAAACCTAGATGGTATTTTTTGCAAACAAATCCCGGTTTGAAAACATTTTTTTTAAAAGATGGAAAAAAAAATTCCTTCACAAAACTCACTAGCTTGTTATATATAACTAGCAGGGATACCCGGCCTCGCTCAGGGAGTTATGTATAACTAGTTAAGTACCCGGCATCGCTCAGGGAGTTGATATGAGATTGAACTGAATTTCGAACCCACGATATGTCTGGCTTTATATACCCCTACCTATGAGTAGCCCCACGCCCCACCCATCCAAAAAGGCTTCCAATAGTCCAAAATGTTCCAGAACATTCGAGAGTGATCTTGAATGATCTGGATGTTCCCGAACGTTTCAGACTATTCCCGAACATTCCACAATATCAGAATGTTCCGGGATGTTCTGGAATGTTGTGGAATACTCTCGAATGTTCTGTAATATTCTAGAAATTTCTAGAGTGCGAAACTTCCAGCCCTTACATCTTCAAAAGCACGTCCTTCAGGTAAAAACGGGAACCTTCTTCGTGAATGGGGGTTAGGGGGCACCACACCGTATTACTCCTTTGATCGTACTGGGACTCGTTTCTGAGTTTTAGCGGCACGTACATTGTACATTATCTTGTATAATATATAGGTACTGATTATATGTATATTTGCCTTTTTTTGTTTATTGGTAGGTTTATGTAATGTGACGCCATTTCCCAAAAGTTTAAAAAAAAACATATTTCAGGGATAAGCAAACCACGTTTTACCATGTTTTTGAGGATAAAAAAATATTTTTAGAAAGACTTAATTGAAAATTTACATAGGAAAATACTTATTAAAAAAACACCATACATATACTATATATATACATACCATATATAAACATAACTTTTATTTTTTGTTTTATCAAGCTTAATTTACAGAATTCTATTTTCAATTAAATACCTATTAAGATTAAAATATAAATAACAATAATAATGAAAAATTACGGTACCTAGAGTAGTTACCTTATTAAAGTTACTTATATGGTTATATTCAAATCATTTTACTAATTTATTCATATCATTATTAAATAAAAAGACGTTGTGAACCCGTACACCCGTACTAAAGTTCAAGAACTACATTCCTGAATTCGGCATTTCACTCACGCGACCCATGCAAAAAAATCATATCCACTCAAAAGTAGATCATTTGGCGACCGCTAAAAAGACATGCCTTGTTCGATATGGTTTTTTGAGAAAACCGTGGAGGTTTAAACGACCCAAAAAAACCACGCATCTGGTAACAATGAATGGTAGATAAATTAATTCTTGAATAAAATCAGTCGGCATTAGTATATTTATGGTCGGCAAACAGCCATAAACAAACAAAAAAAGTGAAAGACATCTCGCGCGACACCCGCTCCAACCCTTACGTGTGTTGGCTCAACCGGGCCAAACGCTGATACGAACTGGCGGGTGACCCGAGCGTTTCGCCTGCGAGTCGGTCGCCTTTACACGCACGTTTCCGCCAACGATTCGGCGCGAACTGTAGTGAGACTCGCAGGCCAAACTCTACGTCTAATGGCCGCTGTGGAAGAACGGTCACTGTCACCCATCAATATTATAAGAAGCAATTTATAAGATGTAGGTTCCTTTCGAATGCTCCATGATGATGTAAATACGAGCCCTGCCTGGGAATACTACTTCATATATAAACAAAATAAACAATAGGATTGGACGGCATTTTTGTATTAAAAAATTGCATCGAATGCTACCCTTAAGGCCGACTAGAGTACAGGCCTGGGCACCAAGTGAGCGAAGCTGAGGTGTCAAGTGATCAAGTCAGTGCCATACCATAATGGAGGTAGGACAGTTTAAGTAGAATGATTAGACTATTTTAAACAGTGAAGTTTACTCAGCGACTTCTTAATTTGGCAGGCGGGTATGGGTACCGCCGCCCCGGAAACCATTTATTGGATAACCAACACCTCTGCCATAGGTCAACCCAAATGGTTCGCTACATTCGGTGACTTAGCGAAAGGCGATGTACATTTTTTGTAAGAGAGACAGACCACTTGCTAAACGAGTTAAAACCAAAAGGTACCAAGAAAGCGGCTATCAAAATGAGTTTCTATATCTAAAATCAAATCTACGTGGAAGGCCTTTCTAATGTGTATTACATATCCAGTGGTGGAAATAATATTAAAAAATCTAATAAAATTTTCAATAATTCTGCTTTTGATGTCATCGAAAAAATGTTTATGTAACAACCCAACGTACGCGAAGATTTGATTTGAAGCTGCGACCTTCGGGCCCAGAGTCAAGGCTCTTGCTACTTGGTCAGGGAGCTCATCTAGCTTGTAACAAGAGGTTGTGAGCTCCAGACAGCAATGGGAATAATAACGGATAGGATAAGGAAAAGGAAAGATAAAGAAAACAGCCGAGTATATTTATGTGGAATATATATAATATTCAATCTTACATCCCCGAGGAATATTCCTAGCATACCTGTTATCAGTACGGCAGATTTAAGTTATATACATGTCAAGTATCCTTATCAAAAGTAATTACAAAACATCTTTAGTTTACATCCAATTCATTTTACACATTTTTGTTATCAGTCTGTCAAATGAATAATTTCCAATAACGAGTTCACATCGCACATGATTGTTGCTCTACGAAACGAAAGGAATAAAAAAAGTCAGAGGTGCGCGTCACTTGCCGCTCACTTATTATTGCAACAGAGTCAGTTTGGCACTACAAGTCTGTACTTGTTACTTTATCCATTTATCTTACTCCAGCAGAGGACAACGGACTAAAGAAGGGGCATATTGTGAGGATACAGTAATTTGATGGTCATTCGATCAGCCGAATGCTGACACAACACTTTCCCCATTTCTACTGGAAACAAGCCTTATTAACCTTAAATAATACCCACGTTATTTGCACAAATATATTAAACACATTAAAAGCGAAAGCATAAAGGCACAATTGTTTTCAACTGCAACGAGACAGTTAAACTGGCAGCCTTCGCGCGACGCACACCACAAGGTCTGCGGTCTGCACGCCTCCCCTTCATCTCAGATCCATATATATAAATTCTCAAAACAAATGTATAAATTCATTTAAAACAAGCATGCATTCCTGGGGCACCTTCATGGCACTGTCGGGAGGGTTGTGAGTGGGGAGTGGGGAGTGGGGAGAGGGTATCACATCCGGGGCAGGTCTGCTGAAGGATTAAGCTAGGAAGACTGCCAGTAGGACACTCATTTTTTACTTTCAATAAGCGGCTCTTTATTACGTTACAAAATATATCATTAAGAAAGTATATATCCTTAAAAGACATCTGATTTATGTATATTATACCCCTATATCTAGTTACATTTATCTTTATTTACATAGACAAAAAATATGTTTCCTTATGCAATTCACCGCACGAATACCTCATTCCGTGACATCTTCGCAAAGCCAAATGACAGTAAATTAAGGTTACACTGATATGTGTACTCGTATCTCATAATATCTTTCAACAGTTTGTTTAGTCACCGTTGTGACGACAAAGGACAGTATTTAACAAGGTGATTGACTGTGATTCCTACAACATTGATAACGGCTGGTTGGCCGACAAGCAGCAACAACATTCCACGACGCAGGCTCCGCTGAGGACAGTGTTACTTCTGGGAATGTAACAAACATGATACTCGCTCCGGTACATACGTGACAAGTCAAATTTAAATAAGCATAAATAACAATCTCAATCAATTCACATCAAATAAATACGCCACAGTATCGGTGTATTCAAAATGTAATAATCAATATTGTAACAATTCTAAACACTTAACATTAAATTCATAAAATATATTTCATGGGCAAAAGTTCCCGGAAAATTTCAATTAATTTGTCTGACTCTTTTTTATAAATAACTAAAAAAGCCTCCCGTGGAAAGCTGAATGTACAATCTTAATGAATTGGAGATGACTGAGAGATGGAGGGGGGAAGGGAGCCGCTAGCGGCGGGGGCCCCACGAGGCCACGGGGGCCGAGGCACCGGGCAGTGGCCCGAAGGACGGGAAGTCCGTGGTGGAGTTGGTGTCGGGTGTGGGTTGGTCCCAGGGGGCAGCGGGCACCACGAAGCCCACGGAGTCAGCCTTACTGGGCTTGGGCCCCTTAGGCTTGGGGGCCTCTGCAGCACCCTCTTCCGGAGCGCTATCTTCCTCGGGCTTGCGATAGCTGCTGCGCATCTCTCCTTCCATGACATCTTGCATCTAAAAAGGCAAAAGGATAAGTATCATAGTCATAAGAGAAAGTATGCATGACAATGACAAGAGTGAAGAATGTGCTGTTGTAGTTAAATTAGATAGTCTTACGTATTCTTCCTGCAGGTTCTCCAGGGTGATCCTGGCCTCCTCCACATTCTCGGCCTTGGCGCCGATGATGGTAATCAGGTCTGTATCACCGGTCTTGCGCGGGAAGCGGATGTCCACCTTGTGGTCCTCCATGATCTTGCGGATGTTGCGACCGCGCGCGCCAATCAAGCGTGAGTGTACGCGCGTGTCTATCCGGATCTCCTCCTTGATCATGTTGTTCTGTGACACAATACAGGATGAAGTTAGAATAAAGTCAAACTGAAATAGGGAATAGCATCATTCTGACAGAGTATGACAAACTGAAGCCTTTCAACGAGACAATTCAAACAAATTGTTATTCATAAATGGTCTAATGCTCAGAGCAGACCAGGCTTATGAAAAACACCAATACTTTATATAAACAGTGACCGCACTACATGTACACTATAATATAAGGTAAATGCAGGAACTAAATATGCAAAGTGGACACACAAGTCTTATTCAAATGATGTCTTCTTTGCCACAAAAAATTTATATTTGCGCTGTGTGTGAACGATTATCATTCAAGGAACTACTGTATATTAATGTCAAAAAAGGCCATGCCTTTTGGTACAAATCACAAATGTAGCAATGAGTGTCATCTGTTATATTATGATAATTGTATTACATATAATTAATAATTACTAATGTACAACTTTAATGAAATAATAATAATAATGATCATATTATATTGGTTATATTTTGGGCGATTGTGCAGTATTGTAATTATGTACCTTGTAATAATGTGTGGTTACGCCTTGTATAATAAATTAAGCGGTTTTTAAGATAGACAATCCTAACCAACATAAGCTAAAGCCAGCAACTATTCTTCTTGGTGAAAACTTTTTTTGAATATCAATTAAATAGCTGTTTACCCTACTGCCTGCCCTGATTTAAAACTGTGTGCATGTCACCGCTATATAGTGTTGAATATTACATGCAAAAAGGTTGAAAAACATAAAATCCTTTTGCAATGAAACCCTCTTAGGAAGTTCTCTCTTAAGACATTTAGTGGCTTAAGAAGTTTGGTTTTTTCGGCCCCTCGGCTCAATGTTGGCCCAATTTTTCACACATATAAGGTTTTCCTGGTTAAGAAGTTTGTTTTTTCCGGTCCCTTGGAAAACTTCTTAAGAGGATTTCTCTGTATATATAAAATAAGTAATTACCAGGTCGCCAACAATCTTGAGGATCTCATCCCTGGCAGCGAGGGCATCCTTCTCCAGGCCCTGGATGGTGATGGTGCCTTCCTCGGGGTCACCCTTCTTGGGCAGGTTGATCTGCACGTCGTGAGCGGCGCGGATCTTGTTGATGACGGAACCACCGCGCCCGATCACCACCGGGTGGTACTCCGGGTCCACCTCCATCTTCAGCTCGTACGCCTTCATCTTCTTCTCCTCCAGGGCCTCTTTGGCCTTCTCCACGTTGGTGGGAGTGCCAGTAACCTGATAACCAAATGCACAAATTCAAACTCTTTTAACTTCTTTAGGGGGGCATACATTCATTACGTGAGCTCAAAAGGGGGGGGACCCCCCCCGGTCCAGCAAAATCTCACGTTACTTGAAAAGAATATATGAAGTGGCCCAAATTTATCTCACCAAGGGGGGGGGGGGGGTCTTGATTGGAAGAAAAACTGCTCACGTAATTAATGTATGCCCCTTAATGTATAGGAAGAATCATAATAAGCAATCATAAGCAGTCATTTTTCAATGATAATAAGTTTGAAAGATAAAAATAATTAAATTTAGGATTACGTAGCATCTACGCGCTAAAAGGTCCCGAAAACTGTCTAACTCTCAAATGTTCCAAAAACTAAGCTTTCTTAAAGATTCCAGTAATCTGAAAATAGGTAAAACTCAACAGGTTCAGTTTTTAATTGTTTGGATTATAGGTACTACATATATTGTATGCTGTATTTAGAAACAAAAAGAGAAATAAAAGAGATCATTGCCACAAATATGAGAAGTAGGAAGCATTACCTTGATGATGTCCAGCTTCTGTTCGGGCGGGGAGAGCATCACGTGGACATCGTATCTGTCCTGGAACTCGCGCACTTCTCGGCCACGGGATCCCAGCAGCATGCGGTGCATCTCGTGGGGCATCTCCACCTCAATGGTGATTGGAACCTGCCAGCAACAAACACAGTCAATCTCACCGTCGCATATCACTGATGATAATTTATTATTTACCCGGTATTATTTATTTATTTAATTATAATGTATTACAAAAACATGGCAAGTAACACATTATTCCCAATGAGTTGAGAAAAAAACTCATTACTCATTACATTATTATATTTAAGTTATGAAAAGAACTTGAGACAATTGATTTATTTGATAACTACAGTGAAACCCTCTTAAGAAGTTCTCTCTTAAGAAGTTTCGTGGCTTAAGAAGTTTGGTTTTTTCGGTCCCTCAGCTCAAAATTGGCCCAATTTTTCCCGGTTTTCCTGCTTGTTTGTTTTTTCCGGTCCCTTGGAAAACTTCTTAAGAGGGTTTCACTGTATACAGATGCTAAGACTAGTAAAGGGAAAAATCACAGGAATTTATTTTTGGGGAACATTACCGAAATGTGAAATATTGCGAGAAGTTTTTGTATGTGTGTAGTTTACTTTCTGATTATGTGTTATAAAACTAAACAAATTATTTATATACAAGGGAGTTTATTTCAAATGTGAATGGTAGAAGTCGGGGACGTCCGAGGAAGACATGGCACGATCAAATGTGAATAGTAGAAGAAGTCGGGGACGTCCGAGGAAGACATGGCACGATCAAGTGAATCAGATACTTGAGTCAGGCCATGTCAAAAGTCAGAATAATAGAAGAGAATGAATGAGACGACGTATGAATGTGAGTGAGGCAAAGAGTGTGTACCAAGACCGAGTTGTCTGGCGGTCCGTCCTCTCTGCCTACCCCTGCGGGGAAACGGCGTGATGGTTAGTTAGTTAGTTAGAGTTTATTTTAATTACAGTAGATAACCAAGTTGTTTTTTAATAACTTTAGAATGACAACACAAATCAAAAAAATCCTAATGCATAATTTTGTAGTGATTATACAAAAACACGGTTCCCAGTTTTGCATGTGTGCAACAATTCCAAATACATAAAAGGGGATCGTGTGAGGAAAGGATAATAGAAAATATTTAGTAATAATAATAATAATAATATTTGGACATTTATATAGCGCCGTTTTTGTGAAAAATCACCTCAAGGGCGCTGGTAATATGATGTAATATGATCAATGATGAACAAGACTAAAGCGCCGCATAATGACCTGATCAAGCAGCGCCTGTTTGGCAGCCAGACAGTTGTCCTCCCTGCCGTGAATGCGGATAATGTCCTGCGGGCGGGGCCCAGCGTCCTCCGGTACTGTCTCCTCCTCACCCTCGGGGACGCCGTTCACCGCTGCCTGGCCGTTGATCTGTGGCTGCTCGCGCTCGGGGAACTTGATCTGCACCTCGTGGTCGCGAGAGATGGCCTGCACCTTCAGGCCCTTGGCACCCATCACGTTGCGGTGGTACATCTGTGGGATCACGCACTCGATCGTCACCTGGAGAACAAGACAACACATTTCATTAGTACATAAACACGACAATAGTATATATCTGAGAGTTTCAAATGCCTGGAGCCAGTGAAATTACGACACAGGACTACATATTATCAGGGCCGGATCTACGAAATCTGGCGCCCTGTGCAGTAGGTACCGATGGCGCCCCCCCCCTTCATTTTTATTTTGATTAAAAATTCTTTCACCCCAATTTTTTTATTTTTTTTATTTAATTTTTTTTTTACACTAATTTATCAAATACTTTAAATCAAGACATATAAAGGGTGTAACTTTTCCAAGTGCCCTGGCGGTAGATCTCACACTCGTTTTTTTTAAAGAGAGAATCGCCAGGAGCCCTATACTCTCTGAATCTATTGGGTAAACATAAAATTATGGTGCTATTTTAATTATTTTAGGAAAAACTCTTTTTGCAAGTTATGCTTTAAAATAATACAACGAATTGTTTGTTTGTGCCCGTACCATGATTTAAAATATAGGTTACGAGACAATGCGGGTGGTTTCGCTAAACTAGGTCCATTAGACATTCTTGAGATTTACTGCGTTTATGTATATACCCAACGCGAATATTAATAGAAAAAGCAAATACAAATACGTTTCCATGGCAACGTACAACACAAGAATAGCATCCACAGCTTCTGACTAGCTCTAAAATCTAATAAGAATATAACCTCATATTTGTACCTTGTATTTCCCCTGTGTTGAGCGAACAAACACCATACAAACACTAAACACTGACGTATGGTATCAACGGCTTACGAAAGACGCTTACACTGACACCGTAAAATAACAAATCTAATAGATATTAATTATACATTTAACCTTTCTTGTGCCAGGATTTGTTGCCCATACTTCGTATAAAATCTCGGAAAGAGCACTTTTGAAGTAATATTTTGTGCATTTATTTTGAACTATCGTATATTTTATTGACTGAAACACATTCTTTGAACAATAAACTATCGATAAAAACACTATTACTTGTGTTTATTTGATGAATTCATAGCTTTTTATAAGTTTTTGTGACCAAACATCGACGGACTTTTGACAGTTCAACTGTGGCAAAATATGACGTTCGTACTCCACAGAAAATGCTTTTTTAAATATTCCAGATTGCAGTGCTGCCATATGAATAAAACTTTTGGCGGTATTAACAGTACTGTTAGCGCAAGTCATTCTGAGCTTGACTTTCATACAGTTTCTTTATATATAAGGGTCAAAATCACATATAAAAATATTGTTTTGGCCGAAGGCGCAAGTCGGTTTGTTTGATTCTCCAGAATAAAAATACCGCGCTGTGATTGGTTATTGAATTTGGATCGCACCCATTCGTCGTAAGAGATATATGGAAAAATAGATCTTATGTATAAACTAAATATATAGAATTTGTAAAAAAATTCTGTAACTGACTATAAATTCGTAAGCCGTTGATACCAACCTGAAGCGTGCGCATTCTGTTTCTTTGGAAAGTGTTGCTAGAGCGTAATAATTATTTCGTACTATGGGTAATTTTTAAACGATTCAGGGAATATTATAACTAAATTTTAATACAATATTTATTTTCTCACGGCGCCCTTTCGGAGTTGGCGCCAGGTTTTTTGCACGTTTTTGAACGCATGGCAGATCCGGCGCTGCATATTATTATATTATCGATGGCTTATAGTGGATTCACACGCTTCGATTTTAGTTCATTAACTATAATTCAAACGTCTGAACCCGCTATTAGAGTTCAAACATTTTATCTTCATTTATTATTGAACACATATTCATATGTATAAAAAGAAGTGGCCAGGTGTGGGTTTGTTTATTAACTCTCGACAGCCCAAGATGCCAAACATAAAGTCCGTGACCAAGTGGGTTGGACAACGACCCTATGAAATTTTTTATTTTTGCATTTCAACCATAGAAATCCCTTTTTATTTTTTTTTCCTTTTTTTACATATTACCTATATTTGACAAAATATTTTTTCCTGCGATCAACGATTTTGTCACATTTTTTTTAAAACGGTACTTTATGAATTAATCCTTTGCGCAGGAATACCTAAAATACTAAAAATATATTTAAGTAGATATAAGAAGGATAGTGATTATGGGGTCTACCTTCGGCCCCAGTTGGCTGCGGGAGAGTTGAAACAATCTCCAGTTTATTCAAGAGGAAGGTCACTGAACACATGAGATTTTGAAATACCACCCCCACCACCATTTTTAACCTTTTAAAGCAGAATTTAAAATAACAGGAAAATTACTGTCCCATTTGATTTCGAAAAAACCGGGCAAAGCCAAGAACTTCAGCTAAATTGCATTTTATTTGTCCACGCCATGAACTCGAAAGTTTCTAATCTCTGGGTCCAGATCAAGAGTTTGCCGCTGCGACATGGAGGTAATTATATCAATAATAAAAGCTAAAATTGTAGTAGTAAAGAGTAGATGTGTAGGTGGTATGTGTACCTGTGCTTCTAAATCAGCCACAATCTCGGCGATGCGTGTGATGGCC
This sequence comes from Limnephilus lunatus, assembly GCA_917563855.2. NCBI lineage: Eukaryota > Metazoa > Arthropoda > Insecta > Trichoptera > Limnephilidae > Limnephilus > Limnephilus lunatus. The sequence continues at coordinate 65,262,001 of OU830598.1, read as the reverse complement.
ACGGAGATGCACTCCTTGGGACCCTTGAGCACCACTCGGTCGGAGGCGACTCCGTGGCGTGGGAAGGAGATCTGCACTCCGCCGCACTCCTCGGAGATGCGGCTCAGCACCTCGCCGCGCTTGGCCACAAAGTGGCGGTGGTACTTGGACGGCACCTCCGTGTCGCCCTCTACAATGTTATCGATGTCGCGGATGCTCGCCTCCAGGCGGACGCGCACTTCTTCCACGGCCTCCTGGCGACCTGTCATCATCACAAAATAATGTTATAGACTATTCTCCAACTGCACACTAGAGTAAAACACCAAAACAAATATAAATCTCCGTGGACAAATAAAATAAATACATATATAAAATCCTTTAAAATATCCAATCCCAGGAAACACTTCCTTGTAAATGGAATAGTAAAAGCACAGAATTAACATACACCAACATTTCATGGATGCTACAAATCAATTTATTTGATTCTTATGACTTATTTAAAAATTTAAATGAACTCAATTACATCAAATCTAGCTCATCAAATAATAATATACTCGAGAGATAGCCACCCAAATTCACCTAGATGATTTTAATAAATTTAAAAAATTAAAAGATTTTTTTTATAAAACCTGTAAAAATGGGATAAATTTTGAAATCCATGTGGATTCATTGGCTATAAACCACAGTAAGCAGTTCACATGTTTCCGTATTAATATTTGGAGGTATGTTATCAATTAAAACCATTGGCCGAATCGAAAACCGAACACCCGGAAAGCTCCATCGCTCGAGTGGATAAGGTTCCAATATAAGAAATAATCACATAAAAGGTATTCTATCAAAAACCACTTGGCACCATTATATCAAATTAAGGGTGGATTATTACACGGACGTACAAAATACCTGGACTTGCCCTAAGCGATAAAAGGCGTATTATTTCCCCCTCCCATTGGAACCATTTTTCTGAACCGGCTGGGCTTGCAAGAGCCACGCGTCAATCTAAAAAATGTGACGTCATCATTCGTGTCCGGACCAGTGTCGAGCTCTCATCGTAAATAACACGGTAAAAATGGTGGCTTGTGCTATAAATACGTGTAAACATAGAAGAGAAAAAGAGAATAAACCCGATTGTGGTATTACATTCCATAAGCAAGCATTATTTTACACTATTTTAAGCTAATTCAGATCACATAATATGATCGTTTTTGAACATACACCATAAATATACCAAACCACCCATATATACACTTATCACTCCGAGATACATGGCGTGTGCCCGTCACTGTTTACTGGGGTAAGTAAATTATGAAACATTTGTAAAAGTGTATTAACTAACTACAGGAGCAAAATATTGGACTCGACCTTATAGGCGACCTTACTTTGACGTATTTGAACTTCAAATTTGTTCATTGCGTGGCGAGCAATTTGAGCTCCCATGTAAAAAGGTCTATTCATTAAAAGCAGAGTTTACTTTTAAGAACTAAATGATGATTTTATAGTGCGAGATGCCTATATACTGTCAGATTGAGTTTTGGCGAATCACGTATCACCAAAGCCATCTTCCTGCCCTTCGTCCCGCTGTAGTTGGCTTCTACCCCTCACCATTATGTTCTGGTCTATCAATATTCATATGTCTATGGATTATTACTATTATATGCGGATTCTTACGATGTAAAGGGGTGAGGTGAACCTCAGAGTATTGGTGACGCGAGGGTGTCCACAGGGAGGGGTCTTGTCACCCTTGCTGTGGAGCCTGGTGGTGGACAACCTCATCTGGAAACTCAACAACAGGGGCCTGTATACTCAAGGGTATGCGGATGACATTGCAACCATGATAAGGTGTTGGGATGCAGACACATCCAGAGGCCTCATACAATCAACACTGGCAACAGTGGAAGAATGGTGTGAAGAAACACGGCTGTCGGTCAATCCAGATAAGACAGAACTAGTAATCTTTACACGTAAAAGGAAACTAGAGGGATGGAGCAATCCAACCTTCTACGGAAAGGAGGTAGAACCCTCTGACACGGTTAAGTACCTCGGGGTCATCATAGATGCCAAACTGAGCTGGAAAAACCAGGTGGAAACTGTGGGCAGAAAAGCCTGTGCTCTCATGTGGGCAACTAGGCGAATCTGTGGCAGAACGTGGGAACTCAAACCCAAAATGAAGCTGTACACAGCCGTTGTAAAACCAAGAATCATGCATGCAGCCTTGGTCTGGTGGAGGAGAACAACATTGAAAACAGTGATGGCCACACTCAACCACATACAGGGACTTGCATGCAGAGGAATCACAGGAGCTATGCGAACCACTCCAATACTAGCCATGGGAGTGCTGCTGGACCTACCCCCACTAAACTTAGAAATAGAGGGGGCGGCGATGGCGGCAGTCTACAGGTTAAAATGCAAAGGTCATTGGAGAGGTGAGTTGCCCAAAAACAGTCATACGGAGATCGGAACAAGACTGAGGGCAATTAGCCCGACAGCTGGAATGAAGCAGGATGGCAAACAAGCTGAATACTTCTTCAGACAGCAGTTTGATGTGATGTACCCCACCCGGGAGGAGTGGGACATGGTCCCAGGTCCAACCTCCAGACAGGAACTAATCTGGTTCACAGATGGGTCCAAGATGGAGGAAGGAACGGGGGCCGGGGTATGTCTACAGGGATCGAAGAGGGAACTCAGTATACCTCTAGGAACTCACTGCACTGTGTTTCAGTCTGAGATGAAAGCCATCATGGCCTGCGCACAGGAGAATATACGTATCGGATACAGGAATAAGAACATAACTATTTGTTCTGATAGCCAGGCAGCCCTAATGGCACTGGAAAGTAACCGATGCGACTCCAGACTGGTGATGGAATGCAGGACTGTTCTTACAGAACTCGCTACCATCAATTAAATAACACTGATATGGGTACCAGGACATAAGGGTATTGAGGGCAACGAGCGGGCTGACGAACTAGCAAGGAAAGGGGCGAAAGCACCACTTGCGGAATCCGAGCCGGCCGTAGGAGTAGCAGCTCGCCACACGAAATTACATATTGAGAGGTGGGTCAAATCCCAGCACTGGAAGGAATGGGAGAAATGAGGCAATCCAAAGTACTCATAAACGGACCGGACCCCAGACGGACCAGGAAACTACTCGATATGGACAGAAACTCGCTGAGGGAACTGGTAGGACTACTAACCGGACACTGCCATCTCAGGAGACACATGCAGCTATTGGGAGTGGAAAACACCAATAGATGTAGGAAATGTGAAGAGGATGAAGAGACTCCAATTCACTTGTGGTGCCAATGTCCTGCCAAGTGGAAACTAGGCTCAGATACCTGGGGAGACACATCATGGAACCAGAAGACTTAGCCACATATCCAATGACAACTCTGGTGAACTTCATTAAAGGGACTGGGTTATTGTTAAAGGATTGAGGTAAAATGGGAGATAGTACAATGGGCCTATGGCATAAGTACTCACGGGAACTAACTGTAAACCGTCTCCGCAAGTATAAAAAAAAAAAAAAAAAAACTATTATATGGATACTATTATATCCAGGAGATAGAATTACTCAAACAGTCATTACGCATTAAAAAAATGTTTCCTATTAGATGAAAAAAATTTAATATTGAAAGGTAAGATAGAGGGTCGCCGAGGGCTTGGTAGGAGACAAATGTCTTGGCTGCGAAACATACGAGAGTGGACCGGCATTAGAAGTGTGGAGGAGCTATTCCGGGCAGCGCAAGACAGAGAGACCTTTTTAAGAGTGATCGCCAACGTCGGGGGGACCTGATAAGGCACATAAAGAAGAAGAAGATGAAAATGAAATAAAGAACTTACCAATGATGGTGATGGCCTCCTTGTCGGCATCAGCCTCTCCGGGGAAGATGATCCTGGCTCCCGTCTGCTCACGCAGCTTGCGAATGTTGGATCCGTTCTTGCCGATGATGAACTTGTGATGCTGGGGATTCGCTCGCACTTCGCACGAGAAGGACGACAGCTGCCTCTCGCTGGCCAGCTCCAGAAGCTGCTTCTTGGCTCGCTCCACATCCTCGGCCGGTCCCCGAATGGTCACCTTGTCACTCTTGCTGTCGGCCTGGGGGAACTTGATCTGGACTCCTCCGCATTCCTCCATGATGGAGTGCACGAGCTTGCCTCGTGTTCCGATGAGAGAGTTGTAGAACTTGGGAGCGATGGTCACCTCTTCGGAGACTACGTTAGCGAGTTCATCATTAATCTTCTGTATCCTCTTGATGGCATCTTCTACGTTCTCTTTCTTGCCTGTTACGGTGATGAATTCGTTGGTGTCTCCTTCGGCTGGGAGGTCAATCTTGGTTTGGGTCTCATCGCGGATCTTTTTAATGTTAGCTCCACCCTTTCCGATGACAAATTTATGGAATTGTTTGAAGATGGGCACTTCCTGGACGTATGACGAAATGGTCAAGTCCTTGATTACCTTCAGAAGATACTTGTGGCACTGCTCTACTTCCTCGTGGGGTCCTTTTAATTTGACAATATCGCGTTTCTCGCTAGGATTTGGGACAATAATTTGCACTTGGTTGTTGAATCTCTCTTTGATTTCTTTGATGTTATCTCCCTTGGTGCCTATTAAACTCCTGAAGTACTTGTGATCTATGCTGATTTCTTTTTCTTTTTCGTTCTCTAATTTGTTAATCATTTCTTTCAATTCCTTTTCCACTGCGGCCACTCCTTCACGGGGTCCTTCTATTCTGATATTCTCTCCAATGTTGATAGCCACTTGGTGTTCATCCTTCAATCGGTTTACTATATGAGAAAAAATATATAAATGAACGTTCAAAATAATAATTTCAGTGGTGTACCTCTAACTCTAGTTGAATGACCTCTAGAACTGGGATTTGATTTGAATTTCAAAATTGGAACTGATTGTGTGAACGATTCAGACATGCGATAAAGTAGGTACTAAAATTATTTTACATTAATTAATAAATAAATTTATATTTGAAAGGTATTTTTCTTTTCTTTAAATCTGTGACATAAGTCGTAATTATTTAAGTTTACTATGAGAGTTCATTCAAAAGGTAATTTTCTGAATGTCTCTTAAATTTAAAATGTTTATTTTGAAAGGCAATGATCCTGAATCAAATATATTTTAATAAACACTTTCAGCTTCACAAATCCTAAAATTATAATAATCTGTGATTCTTCACGGGTCCGAGCTACTATTTCATAGCCAAATTTTTAAACATGAAAAATAAATATTCAAAGAGTCAAGTCACCATTAGCTCCGGCCTTTCCAACAATGAACTTGGTGAGTTTCTGGTCGAGGTGGAATTCCACAAAGGTGAGGGTCTTCTGCAGTTCCCGTACGACGGCGTCGAGCTCCGCCTGAGCCTTCTCCACCTCCTCAGGGGGGCCTTCGATCTTGATCTTGTCATCTCCTTCGGGGAATTCCAGATGAACCTATACATACAACTAATTATTATCATCCATTTAAACGAGACTTCTACGATGATGTGTATAAATTACCCCAGGATAACTATATTTTCCTCTCTAATGTTATAAAAAAATATTATATAATGAAGGAATATTAAAATATTCTCGAGTTTTACCATATTTTCCTGCTAAATAAGCTTTCTTCACAATAAAAATAAGTCATATCACGCTTTCCTGTAAATAAATACAGAACTTTGAAAATAAAAAAATTTTAACACTCGACGCAGAATTTGCGACATGCTTTTCACAGATAAAAAATCAATTTTGCAAGTGACAAAACAACAAGTTAGAATAATAAATTCAAAGATACATTACTTGCTTGCCAAGTGAATAAAATTTATTTTAGAATGCTAGGAGTATTTTATAAGGTTCAAAATACAATAAAAACAAGGCAATTGTGGTGGTGAGTTTCTAGCAAAATGTGCTACAATTCGCTGACATTCAAATAAAAAAATGTGGACAATATCATTGAGAATTAGTTTTAAGATGAGATAAGTAACCATAAGTGTGGATAAACATTTCTGGATCTCTAGTCCCAGTGATTTGACTGTTTGGTTTAACAGTAAAGATGGAATGGGTAATGTAGATGCACTGACCTTGGGGAAGTCTTGTGTGATCTTCTTGATGCCGGCTCCCTTCTTGCCGATAATGTACTTGTAGATCCAGGCGGGGGCTGTCACGTTGGTGGTGCAGCGAGAGTTGGCTTTCTCGTACACTTTAGACAGAGCTGCAACAAACACACCCCAAATAAACTAAACAATTCTAAATGTGTCAAGTAAAAGTATGAAAACTAGAATTTGTTTTTTTCACAAGTCGACAAGTACAGAAGTAAACTTGCCACTTTTTCAAATTTTGCAGTAGATATTATTTTTCGCTTTTGTTTCGTAAGTTATAAAAAAACATTTGTTTTAGAATGTACTAATTACGTAACGCGTACGCGCCAAACTTAAATGCCAACCTGAACATAATAATATCCATTCTTGCGCAGGTATAGTCAGTTAACTGACATTACAATGACCGTAAGCAAAAGAGAAAGATGCGTAAACATGCATGCGACAGAGAAAGGCGTGGGCGGGGAGGCATGCCACTTTTCGGACCTTAAACTCGCCTATTGTGACGATTTCTGTATCAATGTCAGGTTGGCATTAAAATTTAACGCTCACTATACCATTCTATAGTCTTACATACAACAACTAAAATTACAGATTTCTGCACCTTGGCTAAAATATTGGGAGTAAATAAAATGAACAGTGGCAGTTTTGCATCTCATCAAAATAAACCATGATGATTTTGGATTTAACCAAAATTCTAAATGAAGCGAACAAATTGTTGTGATCACTATTGAGCAGCCATTTTAGATAATGGTCAAAGAGGGATTCTGATTGGTTGAAATTTAAAAGTGGCAGTTTTGCATGTAATCTTTTAAAAAAAGCTGTTTTTTTTTGTGGAAAAGAGGCATTTCTGCTTTCAAACATGGAGTGTATCGATGGGACTCGCAATATAGCTACATAATTAGTGGCGGGGCACTCACCGAGTCCGAGCTTGTCATGGGGTCCTCTCAGGTTGATGGTGCCGGTGGAGGAGTCGGGCGGGGGCATCTCGATGGAGACGCCGGTCTCCTTGAGGATTTCCTGGATAGTGGAGCCGCGGTGACCGATGACGTACTTGTGCTGCGACTTGGGCACCTCCACGCTCACCACCGTGCAGCGCTTTTCCTAAACAACACACACAACACAACAATTAAACATCTTCTAGTGCTCTCTCCAATATTTGTTTGACACACAATAATATGTTAAATATAAATTTATTCTTCAGCCTATTCTTTTAACACTCTTCTTCGGGGTAAATATCTACAGATAAACGGGACACAATTAATAGGCACATATTATTTTAAAAACACTTTGCGCCAGTTAGATAACATTAAGGAACAACTATTCCAGTAACCCAAATGGAAAATAATGCATTTTAATTTCATTAAAAATATGGATAATTTGATGTCTTCTTTAATCCATAATATAATAATAATAAAATAGGTTTTTTGGGCTACATTTTTTTTTAATGAAACCCAAACTAAAATTCTATTGTAGATTATTAGGATCACAGTTTTGGTTAAATAAGAGAAGTACAAAAACTGGGATGAATGGACACGCTTAATTCTAATATTTTTTAGAAAAAACTTTTTTTATTTATCTTAATTACTACAAAAGACAACTTGCATTCGGGGCAATGGGAAACACTGCATTAAAAAATTCAATTATGTAAAATGAATGAAAATTTGCTTTTGTCATATGGGATGACAGCTGACAGCCATTTATAATAATTTATGTTCGTATTCCATTACATTTTGCATTGAAATTTTAGTGAATTCAACGATTTTTCCTGAAAAATATCCTAATTAAGCATGTCGTCATCCTAAAAAAATATTAACCTAAACTTTCACATCAATTGTAAATTTTAATGTAGTTTCTCCTATAAGTGTACTTGTACTACGTATTAAAAGTTTACACTTCTAAACACATAACCTAACATAACTTCATATCTTTATATTGTAAATCTTATTGTAATTCTTCCATCTTGTTATCAGGTACCTGGTTTACACTTTTCAATACTACTAACTTACCTACTTATCTCATACTCTGTAAATCTGAATATATTATATGTTACCAGTAGGGAATGCAATCTCGTTCTCGCGAGATATCGTCCTTTTTTAGCGAGATTGATCTTGGACGAAAAAAGGGCGAGATCTCGCGAGTTTAACGAGATTGCACTCAAGCATAAATCGTCTTATTCGAAGCTCGGACTGACACGGACGGAGTTGCAATCTGTAATTTCTAATAGTCTGACTATTTGGTATATTTTGTTAATTAACCTCTCAGAAATAGACTATGAAATAGACTTTGTTTATTACGTGTCCCTTTGAAAACTGTCAAAACGTGATAATATTTGGGTTATTTACTATTTTTACTAAAAGCTTCATAAATCACGATTTGGGAAACGTAGCCTCATTCTAAAAACTGTTTTGGAAAGGTTATGAAATAAACTGTCAAATCGTATTATTACAAATAAATAATAACATTTGTAAATATTAAAATTTAGAATGCAAACATAAAAAAATTGTAAAAATGACCCACGTGGTGTTTTATGTGAAAACGGTACTAAAATCACAGATAATGTAAAAAAAAAAAACACTTCTATCGTATAAATGTATAATAAACAATTTTGTCACCTCACTTTTTTACCATTTCATACAAAAATATTTTAATAAAAAACTAACAACAAATGACAATCAAACAAGATGGATGTTCCATTCGGCTCAGATAATTAATCTCTACGTTCCATAGATATTTTTGAATACAGACGCGTAGCGTTGTTTATTATCGATATTCCGTTTTTTATTTCATGGTAATCCGTATACTAGTGATGGAAATAAATCAATTTTTGTGAAATCTCGCGCGTTTACGTCAAAAGACGCTCTAACGTCTTGACCGCTATTATTATATTTGCATCTTTTGACGCTCTAATGTTCCGAGTGGTTAATCTGTAATATCTAATGGATCTACTGAGTAGATATAGTTTTATTTAATTGATAATAATATCTCAGTTTAATAGTCAACTCAACTTAGATAATAGGTTTCATTTTTTTTTGACTTCTCGTTGTTTTGTTTGTTATAAAAGAACTGTTTTATTACTAATTAAACTGGTTGTTTCTTTCATTTGTTATTTGATAGATACGTACGTCAAAGTTTACTACTTAGAAGTTTATTAAAAAATTATAGACAAATACGTCAAACAATGTTTGATGCATAAAAGTCTATTGAAAAATTCATGAAAATAAATGTTTATCTTATACCTAATACTTATAATTTTTATTATTTTTTTTCCTAATTTATTCAAATATTGTGATTATTTGCAAAAAAACACAAAACTGCCAATCTCGCGAGATCTCGAAATTGGCGCGATCTCTCAGTATTGTTATTCATAAACTCGCGAGATCTCGCTTGAGCCCCAGTCTCGCGAGATTTGCATTCCCTAGTTACCAGGTTAATTCGGTAAATCTGATTATAATCCTATATGCTACCAAATTACTTTTTCTACATTGTCACAAAAAATGTATGTATATATGTTATACATATACATTTTCTTTATTACACAACTTAGTTTCAGAGAAAATTATATATTTTTTTTTGTTATGTATTTATGTACATTTCTTAGAATAATATGAACTAAACCTGTCAATTTGTCTGTCCTGGAACGGGAAACTTTCCTAGTTGGACAGACAAAGCTTCCTAATATGTCATTTGTACTTTATTTTGTATCTATCTATTATAAATATATAAATTTTAATTTTAACGAAATAACTATTAAAACGCATTATTTTTTATTACCCAATTTAAGTTTTTGATTTACTTGGTCATGCCACATCTTCCTGAAACTTTCATGACTTTTTCCATCGTTCATGCCACGAGAACACACGATACGCAAGTGGATATGTTGTTTGTCAGTTCATCTGCTCTAAGTTTCTAAACATTGTACGGAAATAGCTACCAGCTATAGCTAATCCAGCTGTTCTAAGATTCTAAACACCATGTGGAAATCACCAAAGGAAATAAGTATGATTAGAAGCAGAACTTACCATGTCCCTGTAGATCGCCTCCACTTTAGCCTTGGCGGCGAGCACTCCTTCCTTCTCGCCAGCGATGACGATTTCGTCCTTCATGACAGAGGATGGCGGGATGTTGATGCGGGCACCGGTCTCGGCGGCCATAGCAGTCTGGGTCTCGTTATATGCACCGAAGATGAACGGATGGTAGATCTTGGGCACGCTGATCCGCTCAAAGGCCTTGCGGGACTGAAAACAAACAGATTTATATAATATCAAATCTGGAAAAATATAACAAAAATATAGATATAAAAAAAAAGTAAAAAGTCCAGAAAATAGATTAATGTTCAAACAAGTGCTAGTATCCATATGTAAAAATGGTGAAAAGATTAAATCTCTCCAATTCAAGTGTTGCAATATTCTCAAGGTATAAACTTCGGCTCAAGTCAAATGAACCTTTCAGTAAATATGTAGAAAAGATAACCGTTACTAATCCTTATAATGCAAACACGAAGTGTAGACAAGCAATTTCGACATTCGTTCATGAAAATACCAACAAAAAGTGGAACTGTTTTCTAGGGTAACCATAAAAAATGCTAAATGATAAAATAAGAGGTTAAGTTAGGTTTGTTACTTTTCATCAATGCTCTGTTTTGTCATGGAACCGCTTAGAAATGAATCAGCTGCATAATGCAAGTATTAATGTTTAGTTACCTGCTCATCAGAGGTGACGCGGATCTCATGTTCAGCAACCTCTATGCCTTCCTTGCTGCCCGTGATGGTGATGGCGTCACTGGGGCTGTCGATGCCCGGCACCGAGATCTTGGTGGCGGTGGTGCGCTCCAGATCCTTCAGGCGCTGGCCCAGCTTGCCCAGGATCCAGCGGTGGTGTTCCTTCGGGATGCTGATCTGCTTGCTAGCCTGGACAAACAAAAAATACCAACATTAGATCGAGCCAATATACAATAGTCGATGAATGTCCGCTTCACGCATTCAAGAGTCACAACCATTTCCCAGGGTCCGGAGCCACTACACCGGAAACCATGGCATCGCCAATAAGGTTGCCTCCTATTTTTTTATGAAAATGTATTATATTTAAAGAGTTAATAACGACAGCAAAATCAGTTTTTTGATATCTCAAAATATGACGAAGATATAAACTTTCGTTAGGGGTCGTCCATTAATCACGTGATGTTTTTTAGCAACTTTTTGTGATATTTCGTGATTTTTTTACGACCCCCCCCCCTCCCCCCTTTCGAGCCTCACGTGATTAATGGACGACCCCTTATGGGTAAACGTACGCAATGATGTCTCGTTATGGCACATGAGACATAATTCAGAACAATCATAATTTAGGAATGGCAGTGCTGCAGTACTGCCTAGTAAGTTTTGTGATATCACACGCTTTTAGGCCCTAAAAATTCTAAAAGTTCTGTTCTCAGCGTGCTCTAGTTGTAGAAGAAGTAGTAGTTGGGGAAGAAGGTGATTGAGAAGTAACTTACTATTCAAATCTGGTCACCAAACACATCTAAATTCATTTCAAGTGAACGTATCTTCCACTCTGAATGGTACTGAGATAACATTCAAGTTTCATGTAGACGTTTTTAAAGCACTTTCCAACTATAAATTAGAGGCGCTATTGCATACTAATATATCGCGGAAACGTTTGCAATTAGAATGCAAATATCAAATGGACCGCACGGTTCAGCAGAGTCGAGGGTGTTTTTTATTGTTGGAGGCCAAATCAGACTAATTGGACATACAAAAGTGGAACCTATTTTTTCGCTTCATGTCTCATCTAAATTTAATACATCAATGTTTCCAACCCACAAATCATTTTATAATAATTAATGAAATGATAAGAGAATTTCATGACAAGTTGGGTGTATATCAGTTCAGAGTTAAATCTGTTATTTCCGCAACTCTTCAATTTGATAACATACCAACAGCACAATCAATTCCTATCCTCCCAAATACTATAGTGATATTTATTTTATTCATAGCTTAGTGCCTTACAACAGATCATCTATCAATTTTTTTTTATTTTAACTCCACGCAGAAAGTCCGGAGGAAAACAATTTCCTTTGGGGCCTATGTCAACTTTGAGGATGCTGTGTGAAGGGTGTTTTTAGGAATGGAAATCAAAGAATTCCTGGGAAGGAAAAGGGTATGGAAGGTGGGTAGGAATCTGGGGGGTCAGTGTGTTTAGAAGTGACGGGCGTATGAATCCATTCCTCCCAATGCAGCGCAAAGCGATGAATCGAGGGAGTCCTGCTGGAGAGGTCAAAAAGCTTCCCGCAACCAGTCCCTCCCGCCACACAATGAGACCTAGACAAGCCTCCCCCCATGGACCCAGTCATCCCTGCTAAGTCACCAAACATGGCAAACCTCTTGGGTTGACGCATGGCAGGAGCGTTGGTTATTCAATAAATGGTTCCCGGGGCGGCGGTACCCATAATCGCGTCCTCATAGTTGTTAACTATGAAAATTTAATTATTATTTTAGCTATAACGGCAGATTAACTACAAACAAATTACCTAAAAAATTTTGTAATTTTATTAAATAATCTCCCTTGACATAATCTGATAATGATGAGAATATTGTGCAAATAAATTGATTGGACAAACAATAAAATAACACGTGCCTGATAGCGTTAAAAAGATAAGATTTACATTATGTAATTCAAGGGTCATTAAACGCAACACGTCTATCAATGATCAATTTTTAATAATACACGTCATAACTTTATTTGAATAATATGCTACTGTGGCATATCTAAAGTGTGTCAGTTTTGTGGAATAAGATTGCAATAATGTGTACTTACTTAAAATATACTTTATACTCAGAATAATAACATCACAATAATGTTTACATAATATTCCTTTCATTTTGCATTATTTGAAGATATGCCATCCCTAATGTGATGGCGAGACATCTGTTCCAACATTGCAACAAATTGATGATTAAATGTTTTGTTAAGTCACTGAGTAAACATGTATAATTGTGTTTGCAACACACATCTCTTATTTATTATCTTTTAACCTTTAAACGCCCATGCGCCATGTGCAATAAAGGTAACCCACCGCCCAAGCAAATTTTGTGAAATATTCGCACCATAATCACCGGTCCCGTACGGGACCGTTGAGTATTGAACGAAGCAAATCCGCAGTCCCGTATTGGACCATTGGGTATCTATGGATTCCTTTAAACGCTTATGGGCCGTGCGCAATAGAGGTGGCCTACTGCCCAAGCATTTTTTGTCAAACATTCGCACCATAATCACCGGTCCCGTACGGGACCGTTGGGCATTGAACGACGCAAATCTGCAGTCCTGTATGGGACCACTGGGCGTCTAAACCAGGGTTTCCCAAACTGTGTTCCACGGAACACCAAGGGTTCTGTCGAACCTGAATAGGGGTTCCGCGACAATTTGTCGGAAGAATTTCATTTAATATAATATACACATAATTTCAACACTACTGATATTATTCACAAGAAATTATTATTTGTATAAATATTTCACAAAGTTAGATGCTAGAACCTTCCAGGGACAGAGACTAAGCTTTATGGAAGTTGAAAGGGCCTTTTATGCTGCTATTATTGCAGTAAAACTTCATTTTTACATGCTAAAAAAAAATCTCTGAAGTTTATTACTATGGTGTACAATACTGTGATAAGAGTCAATAATATGAACATCTGTGCGATGTGGAAACAATAACAACGGGATAACGGATCTGCACGTGTTTCACGAAATTTCTGTTCACAAGGAACCCAATCATATCTTTTACGATATCAAGTTTACCTGAAAGTAAAATAATGTAAAAATCAATCAGTCTTTACTATATTGCCGTAAATGTTGGTGAAAAAGTAAAAAAAAATACAATTTTTGATTTCATCATTTTGATTGTTTTCCTGCCTTACGTGAATGTTTGAATGAATTAAATTTTAAATTGGATGAAGAGGTTTCCAAAGAATTTTAAGAACACGTACATAACTTGAAAACAACTCTTTGGCAATTTTTTCCAAAAACTAGTAGACGATTCCTGGGTTTGGAATCTATTTTCTGGGACAGCTAAATCAGTAGGCTAGCGCAAGTGAATACGAAAATCTAATTTTTAAAATATTAACTCCACACAGGAGGCCCTGAGGAAAATAGTTTCCCTTAGGGCCCATGTCATCTGAGATGGTGTGTGGGGGGTCTTTTTGAGGAGAGGACGGAATGAACATTGGTCTTGAAGGGACCCATGTTGTAGGAAGGAGGAAACATAAAGTGTAATTGATTTAATTAGTAACTCTAACTCGAAACAAAAATACAAAATCAGCCTTTAAGGTTAAACGTCACTTATGTTATAATCTACGCATTCACAGATGGCGCCAATCAAATTATTTTAGGTTTTCAATGCTTTTTGCACGTTACGCTTTAAAATATTAAGGTAAATTAATTGTTCGCGATCGTACATTATTTAATTAGAATATAAATAAATAGTTTTATCCATAAACAAACCCAAATATTTGAAGAAAGGCTGAAAAATACAATATTGGATTGATTCACCAATACAAAATTGAATTTTTTAGCCTTTGTTGAAAGATTAAGGTTTGTTTGTGAACCAAACTATTTATTTATATTCTAATTAAATATGTACGATCGCGAACAATTAATTTACCTAAATATTGTAAGGCATAACGTGCAAAAAGCATTAAAAACCTAATATAATTTGATTGGCGCCATCTGTGAATGCGTAGATTATAACGTACGTGACGTTTAACCTTAACCTTAACCCATTGGCCACAGAATTAATAAGCTAAAAAATTGGCCCTAACCACTGAATTAATTTTGTACCAAAAATCGAAAATCTGCATGGGTGCACTAAATCTATTGTCACTTTTGAACCATACATTAAAATGAATTAATTTCTTTAAATTTCTTTACATATTGGATTAAGGTAAAGAAAAACATAAAAATTTTAAAAAATATAAATATATGTATAAATAAGGATATAAATACAACCTTCTCTTTTTGCGTAAGTTTTTTTCCACATTTTTATTCAAAAAGTTACAAAAAAAAAACACAATATTCATAAATCGAACAATAATATTTTTTTGTTTTTTACATACATGTACACTAATAACTAATAAAATAATTTGGTATGATAGTCCTCAAAGCAATCGGGGACATTCAGGGTCACTGCTAAAGGCCTAGAACCACTCGCAATTTTGAAGAAATTAAATGGCGGCTAGCTGCATACAAAACGTGGAACACAAATATCAGGGATAAAACGTAAGAAACGTATTATTGCCAATTCTACGAAATGAAAGATTAATTACCTACAGAGCGTTCGGCATTTAAAATTTTATTCAAAAATATCACTGTCATGCTCGTTTTCCGTTTTTTGGTGGACATACTCTAGCCCGTCAGCGCGCCGGGGTTTGTGGTTAAGTACCTGAATTGCACACCCGGCAGGCTGCCGGGGTTTGTGGCCAATGGGTTCAATGATTTCTGGCAAGTTTGTCAGAAAAGTACCCCAATTTATCAAAACAAATTATTATTATTTTACTTCCGTTTTCTACAATCCATTTATGTGAAGCGGGATTTTCTAATTATTACGCTGCAATGATGTCACACTAGATGTTAAAATCCAACTTACCAATTTTGTGCCCCATCTCAAGAAGATATTATGCAATTTACGGACTCAAAATCGAAAGTCATTAATAAATAATGTTTTTTTTTTTTTTTTACTATTAGGAATTTTTGGAAATAGGCAATTCACCCTAAAAAGAGTGCTTTGTACCCAACCTAAAAAATAAGCAAAGTGTTCCGTTAAAATTTACAGGTTTGCAAAGTGTTCCATTGCAGAAAAAAATTGGGAAATCCTGGTCTAAACGTTAATTACATTTATTAACCGCCTTACACATACGAATGTACGTGATACGGCCGCTATATTATCGCCCAAACGCAACAAGCTGAATCCCGTACGTTCAGATAAAAAATAACTATTCCCGAAACCCGCAAAACGTTTGTGATACGTTCGTATACATCAAGTTTGTTACTGCGTTATCGCGAAGCTAAGGGTTGGGAAGCTCCCATACAAGTCACGCCGCTAGTCAGTGGTACTCTCTACGCAAGTGGCGCAGTTTATATAACCGTTTAAAAAACCCAATGTTTTTTACCTAATTTATGAATAATAACCCTAAGGTAGGGGCGGTTAAATCATTTTCATTACTCGAAAATTTATCTAAGCCGTTTTTTATGCTCGTTTTCCATCCGAAACTGTTATACTGTATTAATGTGTCTATATATTCATTAGATTAAGAAATATACTCAAGTTAAATAATCTTACGCACTAATCCAATCATTAATTCAGTATGGAATCATTGGATGGGGAGGTGCATGTGAAAAAATTTTAAGTCCTGTAAAAGTGGTTCAAAAACTAATTATTAAAGCAATTTTGAAAAAACAACCAACATTAGTCGCTTGAATCGTTTGGGATACCTGTGTATTCGTGTGGAAGGGCCTTAGTTATAGGTTACCACATTATGTAGATTGATGTATGTAGTATCAAAATATTTCTTTCAGTAAAAGAATTGTAGATTTCATTTAATCAATATTGGATATTACTTTGGCTGACAGGGCATTGTGAAACCTTGAATTGTGGCACATGCTTTTCCAATCGGTGTTTTATTTAAACAATCAAATGTTTAAAAGTGTGTTTAATGTATGTAAAGTTTACGTAACTGATTAAATAATGTGCTTGGACGTTGGACAACTTGCAACTGTTTTATCGCCACATTTATAATTCGTCACTTGGGGCAACGTCGGCACTAAAAAATGAACTACACACTTACCAATGAAATTGTTAACAAATATTCACAATCGAGGTCAAAGGTAGAATTTATAATGTGAAAAACAACTCAAAGTTGCATTGTTAGTACAATAATGTTGCGTGTAACATTTAGGATTAGTAGAATGCTTAAAAATGTTTTATTGAAGTGAAAACTCTTTAGCACCGTTGTGATTTAAACTCGATGAAACGAAAAATAGCAACACTAAAAAGAAACAAACACATAGATCTATAGGATTTAGCCTGCAAGAGAATGAGGTAGTATAATCAGTCTCCTCTTTGCGCGGTGCTTCGTAGCCTTCCCACTCTTGTTTTCTGAAGGTTTCACTTCTACCGCTTGTGAATTGCACTCTAATTTTTATCTTATAGGAACTGACTAACTTATTGAAAGATTTAAATCTTCATTTAATGTAGGTATTAAACCAAGTCCGATAGATTAATCAACACATGTGTTAATTTCTAACCTGCAACTATATGCACCTCATACCGGCGGTGGAAAGGATAAATGGCTAAAGCACCATACAGCTGGAAAGGAAAAATGGCTTAAGCGCCATACAGCTGTATGGTTATATATACATATATAGCTAATTAGGGTAATTTAGATAGGTGGATTTTTATGAATTGTAAATTCAATCATTTTTTGTATAGAACCTAAAAATGTGGGATAAACAGTGAAATCTAGGTGGATTTATTGGCTTTAAACTGTTTGTGAAGTTTGTGTTTCCACATTAATATTTGGAGGCATGATATTAATTAAATCGAATGGCCAAATCGAAAACCCATCACTCAAGTAGTTGTATAATACAGTTTTGTACTGTTAGCACATTGCCTACAAAATAAAGGCTTCCGTTGAAAGCTTTATTGAACCCTAATTTTCCGTTAGATGCGTCATTATGGAGGGGTTCTAATCAGCGGCAGTATCATATTGCTGGTTTAAAGCCCACAGTAGGCTACTGAGGGACATGGTGAGGGCATTACCTGAGTCTGGAAGTTGGTGGAGATGCGGCGACGAGCTTCAATAACGGCGGACTTCTTGCCGGTAACCACAAAGGTAAGGCTCTGGTCACGGCTGCTGGAGATCTCAATGTGTGCGCCCGTCTCGCGAGTGATGTTCTGGCACGTGCGCACGGACTCGCCCTCGCCGAACTTGTCCGAGTGGTCCTGCTTGCGTTCCGCAAAGGGAAGCATGAACACCTGCATGGCCAAAACAGGCAAATTTTTTTAGCATTAAGTACAACAAGGAGATCAATTGATATAAAAGAAATGGACCCCACTACTTGTGACCAAACCAGGTGGAAACCATACGGGAAAGAGGAAAATGGCTGATGATGTGTATTAAGAGGTAAAAATCACAATGGACACGATTAACAGGCAAATTTCATTTTAAAAACACTTTATATCAGATAAAAATGAGAATCAATTATTTCAGTAACCGAAAATGAAAAATAATGCATTTTAATAGTTATTTCAAAATTTGATGTCTTTTCATAAACCATGTTTTGACATAAGAATATTAAAGTAGGTTTTTGGGGTAGTTTATTTTTTAATTAAACCAAACTAAAAACTAATTTTAGGTTCTTAGGTTCATAGTTTGGGTTAACCCATCCAGACGAGCTATTCTATATCTTTTGTGGGAACAAGATAGTTCTCGGCCGAGATCTGCTGTCAGATTTGTGTGATTTTCTAAGGCTGTTAAATGAATAAATAATCATGCATACTTGCATGAATTCGTGTTTTAAACGACTCCGCGAAACGAATTTGCGGCTCCGACAGAATGGGTAAGTAAGAGAAGAAAAAAAAACTAACCTTAAAACATTTGTATCAATAACAATGGCCGCCAAGTAAACAATCATTGTTATTAAACTAAATCAAAGTGTTTTTTTAAATAATTTGTGCGTATTAACCATTTCCCGTGAATCTGGTTATTTATCTACCTGTTGCTGACTACAGCTTCTGATGTATTAGGGAATATTCAGATTTATAATGATTAAGAAGTCAATGAATAAGTGATTGAGGTGACCTATGAAAAAAATACTCTAAAAGCCAGAAAGAAGTGTGTTAATTAGTTAGTTAATTATCTGTTTAGATGAAATAAATGCGGAACGGTGGTGATAGTGTGCAATTGTTTCTTTCATCGTGACCTATGTGGAAAATCACATGAACGAGAACAATGACCCAATGATTTATTTTGCACAGCTATTATCCTTTCAGGGCTTCAGATAATGGATTATCAGATTCCCCGGCGCAAGCTATGCGGGATGAAATCAAAAAAAAAATCAATGAAACCAAGTCCATAATAATGAATACATTGTTATTTTGATAAATGCGAGTTAAGTTAAGTCCTTGAATATTTATAAGGGCCTTACTAATAATCATGTTCTACACAACTGTTTTCCATACAGAAATGGTTGTTGTTTATCAGTTTTGTAAAATTTAAAACACATTATTAGTAAGACTGTAAATGTTTAATAGATTTTAGAAGAAATAAATTGTATTATGTGTGGCCAACGTGATAACAAATTTGTCAGATAAATAAATGTCAATGTTAGATGGTTTATAAATATTAACTCAATGTAGAAATAGATAAATTAATGGTCAGTTGTCACAAGATAAATTAA
The DNA here is from genome assembly GCA_917563855.2 of Limnephilus lunatus. Taxonomy (NCBI): domain Eukaryota; kingdom Metazoa; phylum Arthropoda; class Insecta; order Trichoptera; family Limnephilidae; genus Limnephilus; species Limnephilus lunatus. The sequence goes on along the minus strand of OU830598.1, from coordinate 65,242,496 downwards.
TCTGGTTCATCAATAAGTACTTTCTAATTATCTAGTTCATTTTGAATTATGTCTTGGACGAATAATTGAGATGACACAGATTATTTCTACATAGAAGCAGAAAGAATTCATATTGTACAGACCTTAGGGAGTATAGTGACAAGGGAGTGGGTACAATCAAAGTCCCAATTGCTCCCCACCATCTGGAACCAGTGAAACTATGGCATACCCAATCGGGGTATGTTGTGGGGCTGGAAGTGATGGGGAGGTGAAGGAGATGGGAAAGTGGGGAAGTACCCAGATATTCAGATCTGATCACCAAACACAGCCATAATAGCATACCGCTGATAACTCCATTGTCACCGATCGCTTTTTCTCATAAACACTACTACAGGCAATAATTTTATGTTCTCATTTATCAAAAGAAAGACAAACATTCCCAAGTTACGAATAACCTGACTATATTATTTGAAAAACTCCAACTAACATCACGTAGCGTAACGTTACGAATAACCTGACTATATTATTTGAAAAACTCCAACTAACATCAGCAGAGAATGTTGCTTGTGCAATGATGGAGGACTTAGCTAACAGAGGAATTGAGCTCACAATGCACGTCGATGGGAATCCGAAGCATTTGCTAACTCGGCCAATAACAGGTCAATCTTGAGATGACGATTAGATTATTATACAAGTAATGCTGACCTGGGTGACGCTGGAAGAGCCGACGCGCATGTTGTCAGTGTTGTTGGAAGCGGCAGCCGGGTGGGGAGTGGTGGGCCCCATTGGCAGGGGAGGGAATAGGTCATTGTAGGTAAACACGGGCGGGGGGGCTGCCACCACCTCATCCTCCCTCTCCTCCAGCTGGGGCTCCTCGGCTCCCACGAGCGCCTCCTCTAGTGGTTGTTGGATCATCTTTCCTCTCCTCTCAGTGTCCTTGTTAGCGCCAAGTCGTTACAGTAACACTGCACAAATAACAAAACAATTCATTAGTTAACCATAGACAAGAAGTAGACGGCAAATGACAATTTTTAAGATGGGGAACAAGAATTTAAAACAGAATTCAAGTGGAATCCAAAAGCATGTGCAGCAGTGGCGGCTCGACCACTTCTTTAGTGGTGGGGATCGACATTTTTTACGTACTGTACCGTAATCTCACCACCCGTAGAACATAATATAAAATTTCTCAAAAAAAATTTTTGATGATCTAATCATGCTAGTCGGATATATTTAACACAAAATAATATAAAATGTCTATAAAGCTTTATCTTGCAAGATTATTATTCAACTAATTTGAACGCGAGCGATTCCCGCCCGTAACTTCGCAAACAAATGGTTCTGTGAGGATCCAAAGGGTTGTCCCCGCTGGTATTTGAATTCACATACTACTGCGCGTGCGCAGTTGCATACGATCGCGAAACAATGCAAGGAAAGTATCGGGATAGTTCAGATCGTCACTGAGAAATAGACCCGCTGTTTTTTGAGCCGTACATTGTTCGCTATACGCGCGTAGGGTCTTATTAAAATCATCCAGAATAATTGTTTGTATTTTATTTCTGCAAATTTTAATTACTTTTATGTTTAAACAATTCATTCATTTTGGTGAAGACCATCGACTGTTATTTTCTATAGTAGGTTTTGAGTGTAACTGGTGGGGATTGTGCCTGATTCCCCCTGTGAAGAACCGCCACTGATGTGCAGGTTCATATATGACATCTTTAAACAAATATTTCTAGATATTCTTAAACAGCCCAACCCTCCCAAATGATTTTCACCCTTTAACAACATTAACAGCGTTTGAGGGGACATTTCACAAAGAGATGCTATAAAAATTTGCCTTAGGTATTATCATCAAAATAAAATTGGACTCTGGCAATAATAGAATTGTCAATAGTTTAAAAAATGTATTAAGAAACTATACTTTTGTAGTTGAAGTGGCTGTGTACATATTACACACAAATAACAGATGTTCACTTCGTCACATTCTTTTGATATGTGGCAAATTTATCTTATGATAATGCACAGAAAAAACTGACTGTTTAAAGAGCATCAAAAAGAGACGTTTTAAATTTGAAATAGAATCCACGTTGACTAAAGTAAATGTATAAATAAATGCTTGTATATTTTTTTGTGAAAAATCTACATGTGCTGTATTATTTTTCTTTTCTTGGCTAACTTCAATACTGTTAACGTAGCAAGGAAGATACTCATACAAAGATTGAATTAAATACAAAAATAAAATAATTCAATCATCGGTGAATATTGATTTTGATAGAATTACAGTGATTTGATGATTATCGGGATTGCTGAATGCATAAACGGATTAGAATTTAATAAAATAATGCCAAGACTGGTGATTGAACTGGGATTATGTTTATCCATATGGTAGTTGATGATAAGCGCAATTTCGCATATTTTGAGACAATTTTGGTTATAAAATTAATATAAAAAGATGACTGGCTGTGAGAGCTGTATAATAATGCCATCAGGGCATTTATTGGATGATCTTTGAATAACTCTTATTGGATTTTTCCTAACAATCATAATAATATATTAAAATTTCAGTGGTCATGAAAACGACTTGAAGCAGGAATGTGGAATCATCTGCACAACAATTGCACGAAAACAAGTTGATGTTAAACAAGGGTTTGAGATAAGATGCCATGATAATTCCTGCTTTTGGGGGGAAGGTTGATGTTGTATTTTTAAAGCAATATGTCAAATTATCATGCATATGGTTTATCCGACAAAAGGATAAAAAATACTTGCGAAAAAAGTTTGACACAGTTTTATGTCGCGGACTATTTTGACTGGCATCAAAATATGCTGGAACGTTGAATTCGTACTTACATAAAATTCCGTTCTTAGTACTTTTTCTTTTAACGGGTTCTGTCCGCGTGTACATTTTGTAAAACTGTCCGTTTTGATCGACTGCGGGTCTTTTGATGATAAAAAATACGGTTATAAATAAGTAAACCAAAACATATGGGAAAATATACTGCGGAATATAAATGACTATGGACCTGGACTGACGCAAATAAACATAAATTGCTATATTGTTGCACATATCTTAAATAATTCGGCTAAGAAAGTGTGCCTTTCAGTTAGTGCGCTCTAGCCTACGTGTCACCTATTCCAGCAGTCTGATTTGACGTGGAGTCCATTCACCTACACTAAAATATGAAATGACTTACTGTACTGTAATTCAGAAGATCAGGCCGATTTCGCTCGACGTGTTAGCTCCAGTTTTACGTTCTTTATTAATATTTTACGAAATTATATGTTTATAATTCGACAAATATCACGCAGAACAACGAAAAACACGCCACACGACATGCGATATCCAAGATAAATGGCTCAGATATTTACAAAAGAAAGAAATTAAAGTCAGTTTTTCAAAGTCCATATACCATAAAGTAGCCGAAACTTTTGTTGGTACCGAAACCAACTGAAACATTCATGGAAGAGTTCGATATTTTTGGCGTTCTTGCTGGCTGTGTATCTAAAATCCAGTTAGCCTTAAAGAAAAGCGGCCATATTTGCGATTTGCGTTGAAAATTGACGTTAGTCGGCGGTGAATGGAAACGATTTATATTTTGTGATAATTATAATGGATAATATCCCTAGAACGCATGAGGGTAATTACACAAATATTGTCTAACATTTACATTGCTAAAATAAGTAATATTCCGTTAGTATAACGAAATATCATAATTCCATCATGCTTCCCTCAGTCGGGGCCATTTTGGTTATTTTCGTTTACTTACGTTTTGCTTTCAATCTGCTTTATTTTTCAAATAACTCAAATTGGAAGCATTTGATTCACATAAGTAACATGATGTTTTGAATTGGTGGATAATTTCTCACGATTTTTTAGATATTGAGGCTCAGATAAGAGACATCCAATCTAAGAAGAAAGACATTGAAAATGTGAATCCAGACCTAGGAGTAGGTCTAGGAGAGAGCGGCTATTTCGACAGGGATATCTATGATGGGTCCACAGGGGGCCCGAAATCTCGGTATGAAGGTTATGTGACATCCATTGCTGCCAACGATGAAGTGGAGGATGAAGAATATGACACAGTTCCTTTTAACCAAAATAAGAGAGCTGGATACACTGCACCAGCAGCGCTACTGAACGATGTGGCACAGGTATTTATTTCTGGCTTTCAAAACAAATGTTGAAAACATGTAATTTACTTAGATCTATACATTGTTGGTTTATTTCAACACAAGTGCGTCTGCTGGGAGGTTTTTGAATTCATCTTATAAGGGCCCAGAACAGTTTGTGCTATTGGTTGAGGCGCTCCTCTGGATATTTATTAGAACATCTATTATGAATCAACATATGATTTAACCTATGTTTTTATTGACTCGTGTTTGACTCAAGAATTCCCTGGAGAGCTATTTTACTTTTCTAATTTCAATATTAGTAAAGTATTGATGATGATGAATGTATGTTTTTCCAGAGCGAGAAAGACTATGACCCGTTTGCAGACCGGCGCCGGCCGACCATCGCCGATCGAGAAGATGAGTACAGACAGAAGAGGAGAAGGATGATCATATCTCCCGAGCGCTCCGACCCCTTTGCACAAGGTTTGTTTTCTTCTCCTTACCTTGTCTGCACATATTTATAATCTCCTGGTTATCTGTTTCCTAATCACGTTTGAATCTCTTGATTTTATGACATTAAACCATTGTAAAACCTTATCAGCTTCCGTATTAATTTATGAAACATATTAGTCAATGAAACGTGTGATTCCCAATCATAGTTTTCTCGTTACTTTATTTTTCACTTGAAAATGGTTCATCCAGTCAAGATTTTGAAACGTGGTTCTCTAATCAGTCAATGAAATCTTTTGTTTTGTCAGTTGGGGTGTATGAATGTGAAGTCTGTACGATGTGTGGAAGATGGTTTTTGGGAATAATAAAGCAAGCTATTCAACCTAAGAATAATAGGAACCACTGTTGTAAAACCTGTCTCATCAGATATAATAGCCCTGCTGTTGTCACTTTTGTGGATTTACTTATTCTTTAGTTGATTCTACAAGTTCAGTTTTAAATCTTTCAAATCTGCCAAGAGACTAATTATGTTTCCAGTAAACTATAGATTGAAACTAATTCTAAATTTACTGCAAGTAATTCCTCTCAGCAGTTTGTCAGGTCAAATCTTGACGGAAACAAACTTACATTCTACAAACTTGGTAAAGCACCGTATTTTGTAAGATCTGTAGTTTTGGAATTAGAACTGGCAGTTGGTTGAACCACGTGTATGCCATATTGTATCAGTGAATGACTTGTCTAATGATTAAAGGTATGAGTTTAATAAACTTTACTAATGTAAACAATTTTTTTCCTCCCCGAGAGGTTCCACAGGGTCCCGACATCTATAGTACTGGTATGGTAATATGATTTGCTACGGATCCTTATGGGAGAAACCGGCGTCCATCCTTCGGTGTACTCAATTCAGTTAAAGATAAATTCAAGAACAATTTGCTATTGAACCGTCCGTTGATATTCCCGTGTGAAAGTTTGAATGAACCGAACAGAAAATTATTAATTGCCCCAGCTTTTTTCTAGGTTCTTCTCTTGCGACATGCGTATTTAGGAGCACAAATACTCGATACTGAGGAAGAGCGGCTGGACACAATGTACGTATGATCTCAGGCCCGGGCAGCGGGGAAGCTCAGACACCGGCACCGTCCTGTGCATACAATACTCTCTCGATACAATACTCTTGCCGTCCCCGCCTCGGCACGCTGGCGGTGTCTCTGTGCACCCGCGAGCCCCCGTTGCTAGTTACGAGTGTTGAACAGGTGGCCCACCTACTGTGGGCACATTCTTCAGTCATTTAGCGACATTGGCCTTATTTACACTTACTCTTTTCTTACTTTAACATTCTAATTCTCTCCCTTCGTGGACGCATCACAGGGTTTTACACAGCGCAGGATTCTTTACACAGCTTCTGTAACTTTGTGCTTCAAATGCTCAAAATGGCAATAAATCTTTTCCATGTTTGATGCACTGCTGTAGAAGCTGGGCTTAATCATATTTTTGTGAAATGCCACAGGAGCCAAAGATCAAAAGATCTCTCGACTGCAGAAAGTCTGTCTGTTTTCTCCAGTTTCTGAGTATCCTGCCAGTGCCACCAAGCGTTTCCACATCATACCAGTGATCTTTGATAGTTTATATGATCATAAACTAATTTCCAATGGTCAGATGCTGCCACAGTGCATGCCAAAAGAATTATTGCCAAATTGAGTCATTACACTGGAACGTCTTTTTCCTGAAATCTGGTGAGAAAAAATTACATATTTTCTGTACCGAACAAAAGATTCCCATATTACTGACTTGACTCAAATCGATTGAACTGAATCCTCCCCTGGTGATGTGCGCCCACGAACAGTGATAAGTTAGCGAGTGCCGATTGATTGCAATGATTCTCACAACTGTTATAAAATGATTCCAGGTGGGAAGACTCCGGATGTGGGTTCCCGTACATACACAGAGATCATGAAAGAGCAGTTCCTCAAGGGAGAAGAAACAGAGGTAAGTTGCAATCATTCTATGCGCAGTTGACATTCAATTATTGTACAATATTTCACATTTGACTGATGTTTGCCAAATGAGAATAGGTCATTTTTATGACTAGTTCTTGCGCTTAACATAAAATGACTGTAAAATGATTTGTTTTGTGTTTCCTCTATCCTACAACGTGGGTTTCTTGAAGACTCGTGTACGCTTACTAAAGATGACCTAAGCAAGCCTAGTGGTCTCCTATGTGGAGTTACATTTTATTTCAATTTGGGAGGCGGGAATGGGTACCGCCGCCCCTGAAACCATTTATTGGATAACCAACACCTCTGCCATAAGTCACCTCAAGTGGTTCGCTAAGTTTGGTGACTTGGCAGAGTTGCCCGGGTTCATGGGGTGAGGTTTGTCCGGATATTGGCGACGGAAGCGTCTGCCCATCAACTGCTTAGTAGGTCAGATCAGGAGACACCGGTTGAGGGAGACATTTTAATCTCTCCAGCAGGACTCTCTCGGAACATCGCCATACCGCAGTGGGAGGAATGAATTCATATGTCCGACATTGCTGGACATACTGACCCCCAGATTCCTACCCAACCCTCTTAGGGGGCATCCATTAATTACGTGAGCACAAACGGGGGGGGGGGTCAAGCAAAATCTCACGTTACTTGAAAAAAATATACAAATAGATACAAATTTATCTCAACGAGGGAGAGGGGGGGGGGTCTAGATTGGAAGAAAAACTGCTCACGTAATTAATGGATGCCTTACCTTACCTTACCTTTTCCTTCCCAGAATTTCCTGTTCTTCCTTTCCTAAAAAGGTCCTCCACACAGCATCCCAGATTAATTAGTAATTTTACTTTTACTGTGGTAAAGGGGGCGATTCTTTCAATAGGGTTAAGAAACGCTGAGATAGAGGATACACATTTACATGTAACTGCATACTCAACAACAACAAATTTAGATTTTTCAGAGATGTTTGATTAATCAACTGAACGTTTGAAATGTACATATTGTAATACTTCCAATGCGAAAAAAAAAAATGAGTGAAAAAACCAATTTTGATGCAGGAAAATGAAGGTGGACCTCCAAACAATATTTATTTATATTAATAATGGTTATTAATGTACACAAAAAATAAAAAGAAAACTAAATTTCCCTTCATTTCGAAATATTTAATATAAAAAATTTGTTTAGAACCTCGGTATGAACTGAAATTGACAACTTGATATGGTAATAATATCATGTAAATTCATACTCGGAATATTTTTTGTAAAGTGTCTATGATATGGTAATAATATCATGTAAATTCATACTCGGAATATTGTTTGTAAAGTGTATGATATGATGATAATATCATGTAAATTCATACTCGGAATATTGTTTGTAAAGTGTATGATATGATGATAATATCATGTAAATTCATACTCGGAATATTGTTTGTAAAGTGTCTATGATATGGTAATAATATGTAAATTAATACTCGGAATATTGTTTGTAAGGTGTCTATGATATGATGATAATATCATGTAAATTCATAATCGGAATATTGTTTGTAAAGTGTCTATAATATCATGTAAATTCTTACTCTAAATATTGTTTGTAAAGTGTCTATTCTGAACATTGTACTCGATTTTACATCCAATAAATCATCTAACATTAAATATGAATTCCAGCTCAGGAAGAAGATCGTGGAGAAGGCCAAGGACGGCACACTGCGCACCGTGGCTTCGGCCCCCAGCAACGGTGAGAGCAAGGCCGGGCCCGGGGCCACCGCGGGGCGCAAACGTGGCCGCTGGGATCAGACCGTGGAAGAACACGCAACGCCAGCTAAGAAGATCACTACCGCCACCACACCCACCTCTTGGGAGCAGGCTGATGTAAGAAACAAAACCGTTTGTCAATATATTATTAACCCCTCGGGCTAATTTGTTCACTTTTCGGAACAACTCATGTAGGTTTCATAGAAATCTTTGTATTTCCCCTGCTAGCATAGTGAGAAATATGATCTAAACGATATTGGAAAGAAAAAACACTACACTATTCAAATCTAAAAGTTAGAACTGTGCCACACACAGTGGGAATGTCCGGTGAGCGATATGCCGAAATACGCCAAGCCACATGATCTTTTATCTTTTGCGATGTTTCGCTTGTGAGGGACTCCATTTAGTAAACTTATTCAAACAAAAATGTGGCAGAAGAAAACGAATAGAATACACATAGGCAGTAGGCGAATTATAGAATGGGATTTTGTGTTTTAAACAATTAAAAATAACAGCAGACATATACATACATATCATAAAATCGAGCAGCGGATTACTGGGAGAGTACTGTGCCATTAAAAATATATTGTTTTTTTTCAACCAAAATAAATACAGTGAAACCCTCTTAAGAAGTTTTCCAAGGGACCGGAAAAAACAAACTTCTTAAGCAGGAAAACCTTATATGTGGGAAAAATTGGGCCAATTAAGGGCCGAGGGACCGAAAAAACCAAACTTCTTAAGCCACGAAACGTCTTAAGAGAGAACTTCTTAAGAGGGTTTCACTGTATGTATAAATTTTGGGAAAACAATGCAAAAAGCTATACATACGAGTAAAATCCACTTACATAGGCATGCAATGTAGATAGGGATGCCTTATCGGAACGTTTTAACTAGAAAAAGGGAGTGAAGTGATGACGTGAAATGTTTTGTTTTTAATTGATCTCATTACAGTGAAACCCTCTTAAGAAGTTCTCTCTTAAGACGTTTCGTGGCTTAAGAAGTTTGGTTTTTTCAGTCCCTCGGCTGAATGTTGGCCCAATTTTTCTTTTGTACGTCCGTGGGATTAAGTCATTTCTAGCTAACATCCAATGGACAGGCATTGAGGATTCATAAGTGATATTTTGACATATTGTAATAATTTTTAATTTGTGTATAGCGCACTCCAGCTGATCACCGCTGGGATGAGACCCCTGGCGGGGGTACCGGGCGAGGCGGCGAGACTCCGGGGGCCACTCCGGGGCAGAGCACCCGCCAGTGGGATGCCACGCCCGGACATGCCACCCCCGGCCGCGAGACCCCCTCACACGCCTCGCAGCCTCAGAGCAGGAGGAACAGATGGGACGAGACGCCCAAGACAGAGAGGGGTGAGTTCAATTCCTAAATACTTCTTGACAAAAAAATTCTGCTTTGTAACTGTTCTGACTGATTGTCGAGACACACTGTAGAACCAGAAAGCCACATATCCAATGACAACTCTGGTGAACTTTATTAAAGGGACTGGGTTATTGTTAAAGGATTGAGGTAAAATGGGAGACAGCACAATAGGCCTATGGCCTAAGTGCTCATGGGAACTAGTCGTAAACCGTCTCCGCAAAGAATAAAAAAAAACTGATGTTCGAAGTAATGTAATATAAACATAACAAAAAATAGAATTTCTATCCAGTGTTTTCTACATAAAAAATTGTCTATTCTTTGTAGTTATCAATATTATGCTGTTATTGTGTATGTTGAAAAAAATTATTACTATCATAAAAAAATACTAATAAAAAATGTTCACTCCAGAAACACCGGGCCACAACAGCGGTTGGGCCGAGACTCCACGTACCGACCGCGGCGGTGACCTGATCCAGGAGACCCCAACTCCCGGTGCATCCAAGCGGCGCTCCCGCTGGGACGAGACTCCCGGAGCAGGCGGCGCTGCCACGCCCTCCGCCACTCCCGGCCAGGCCACGCCCAGCAACGCCACCCCCACCCACGCCACCCCCTCACACACGCCATCGCATACCCCATCACATGGCACTCCGTCGCACACGCCGCATCACACACCTATGTTCACACCTGGAGGGGTAAGCTACATGCATTTTCACATACAGTTCTTACTTAATGTTAAGGACCTCCGTACACAGCGATACTTACAAGCTTCGTGATTGCGGCGCAACCGCAAGTAGCCTACCGATATGCTACTCTTTAATGCTGGTTTCCGAAATTCCGATTCACAGAGCGAGGAGGGCAGCATGACCGTCTCCCTTTCTGTGATTTGTTGATAAATGAATTTGATACAACAACTTGCGTTATAATATCGCTATAAACTATCGAAAATAAAATCTGCTTACGAATTACTAGTCCTTTTTACAATGGCTTTCTCTGTCTAAAAAACTTGATAACAAATCCCAAATCGGCAAACAAAGTTAAGGCTTATTTCCCAAATTTAATATTTTGTTACACTATTTAGTGTTTTTACAAATGTGTTATAATTTACCCAACTCACTCAATTTTAGCATCGCTAGTCCAGGCGGCTAGGCGGCTCATTTAAAAATGAACATCAGATTCTGCCCAGAAAAGTCCCACAAAGGACTTCGCTGAAAACCTGTGTTTTAGTTAACTTTACTTTATTTCAATGTGCGCTGCTCTTCAATAATCAATGTACAACTATTGTCGTAGTTTATTCAAAGCATTGTCATACTTCCTGGGGCCAGGGTGATACTGAAGCCACGTAGGGTCCAGTGTTATACTTCTGGTCTCCAGAAATATGTCCCTCCCGGGGGGGGACAAGTGTTAAGCAGGCCCCCCGGGGGCCATATGCCTCGGCTTGGAAGGCTCAGCTCAGGGTCGTAGGGCTCCTCCGAGGCTGTCGATGGTTGACTCCAATGAAACAAGGTTTGGGCACAATTCAAATGTATTCAATAATGCAAGGGTGAACAGTACAGGCAACCAGGTAAGCTGTTTAAGGCCTAGCATTAGAGAGAGTGAGGCACTAGAAATACTACGGAATTTAGGCTCGGAAAGACTATAAGAGGGTTAGAATCTCACGTGGCGTCGTACGGATGCAGGCAGCTTCCCTACGAAGTGGAGAGGTCTAGAGCAAAGCTCATAGACTGTGTGCAGGAACTGGGCGGCTCGGCGGGAGAGGGCGGCTTCTCGGCGTCATGGTGGGCGGATTCGGTCAGCTTACCGAACCGGTGGGTGATAACGGTGAATTAAGCGGCTATCGGCAATGTAGGCAGATTAAAAGCCGGGCGCGTCTGGGCGGCCATGGTATTAAGTAGGCGGCAGTTGTGAATTACTCGGCTCGTCGGCACGTAGGCGGATTAAAAGCCGGGCGCGTCTGGGCGGCCATGGTATTAAGTAGGCGGCAGTTGTGAATTACTCGGCTCGTCGGCACGTAGGCGGATTAAAAGCCGGGCGCGTCTGGGCTGCCATGGTAGGCGGCAGTAGGATTATACAGGCGGCTGTGGTGATAGCGCCATACTTGGTTCGTAGGTGAAGACTTAATTAGCCGCGTCGAAGGGTGGCATACTGCCCGACAGTACGTAGTAGTGCGTACGACCGCTCGCGCCGTTGTCTGAAATATGTCTGTTGCTTTGGCGATCGGTGGCTGGATCTCTCTGCCCGTGATGAGCGAGACGGAAGACTCGAACGCGTGCCCTATAAGGTAATGTCTTCTGCCATTGGCTGGAATTCGCGCCGTGTGGCCATATATGGTAATGTCTTCTGCCAGCCTGAGAGGGACAGCAATAATCATGCGAGAATGTACATGTACTGTGCACGTGACACACAGCTGCCTGCCGCTTGTATAGTCCGTTCGTACGATTTATGGGCAACTCATAACACTACCCTCCTCCCCCTGAAAAATGAAGGGAAAAGGCAGCGAGGCTGATGCAGGGGACCACGACCTTCCATACAGCATGTGATGCGATGGTTGCCACAATGTGAGGTACAGAGCTACCTCTTCACCAGGATTTAAACACTCCCTACCTAAGAGCCAACAAAATTTTAACTACCTGTGAGCCAAGCTAAAAAAAACTAGCAATAAACTGAACAAAGGTTGCCAACTCTCTCAAAAAATTAAAAAAATGTGACGTACCTAGTGCGATACAAGACACGCTAACGAAGGTGCATGAAGAAATAAGGAAAACATGACCCTTCCGAGAAGGATTACTACCATGTAAAAATCTTAAAATTAGACAAAAAATTTCCAACCCTATTCCTGTTATGGAATATTGTACGCTGACCAATGTCATGAAATGATCGAAACCAACTCATATTCGCGTCTTACAATAGAATTCTTAAAATTATACAACTTGTTTTTATACACTTTATTCCTGTTATGGAATATTGTACGCTGACCAATGTCATGAAATGATCGAAACCACTCATATTCGCGTCTTACAATAGAATTCTTAAAATTATACAACTTTGTTTTTATACACTTTATTCCTGTTATGGAATATTGTACGCTGACCAATGTCATGAAATGATCGAAACCAACTCATATTCGCGTCTTACAATAGAATTCTTAAAATTATACAACTTTGTTTTTATATACTATGCTATTTTCACAATTCAATTCCAACCCAAATGTTAGTTTCCCGCACTCTCAGCTTGTCATGGTTTGTCTGGTTTGCATTTAATTATCAGGCATAAACGACCATCCTCTCATGTTCGCATATAATTGTAAGGTAATGCTACAAAACCTATCATGAATATTAATTTTCAGGCATAATATGAATCCTCTCATGTTTTCTCGACTCACCCTCGGTGACCCGTACAGCGCTGTACTTGATGTACTAGAAATACACCCTTGCCGCAACGACATAGACAACCGGATAGATCCCTTGGAATCCTCACGGTGAACTTGCGTTCGACGAAACCACATAGGACACCCTCTAGGTGTTCCCACCAAAATAACCAGACGAACCGTAATGACCATAAGTGCAATTACATTATTCTCTAATAAGAACAATAAGACCCGAATGACATAACTTTATGACATTACCGAGCTAATTTACTCAACTGGGTGCATACTCTTAAATCTTCTTACTACGAGAAGTACTACTCCTTATTTGAATACAGTGATATAGCAAGTTACAAACACCGTACAATTGCGTCCTGATATGGCAAGGACTTTACACGCTGGCTTACCATATTGATACCGAAGTAATCAATTACGTGTTTACAAAATATTTATATAATAATTTAATTAATTACATTTATCATAATTAAAACACTTGAATATACATTTGTTTACCCACCAAAAACTCTATGTGTGTGAGTACAATTTTGTTAAATAACTTTCAATTCGAGTTTGTTTCAACTCAACTTAAACTCACAGGGTTTGACTACGTAAGGAGAGAAGAAAAAAAAAAAATTAAAATAAATAACAACAACGCCACGTATTTTTACCAAAAAATACGAAAATTTAATACTACCGACAATGTTATTAGAAGAGGAAAAAAATTTTTTAATTGAGTAACGAATTTCTTCCTAACACCGGAATCATATATACTTTAATTGTTCGGAAATTCGCGTTTCCAACAATCTTCCTGCTCTAATTCTAAGGAGTTTAGCCATCCTATCACGCTTTGGATTATAGCTAACAGCCGAATGACACGTTAGGTCGATACCCAAGTTCCCATCCTATCGGAACTTGTAACAGCTCTATAATACCACACAAGGAGTAACCGTTGTTATATGATCGCGGAAGAAGGTTAAAATTCGATACCACCACAACCTATGTGAACCGAATAGTGTTGTCTATTGGGCCTATTCTGATAACAAAAATGTGGTAATATAATTATTACATTGCCTTTTCATCGTGAATTCACTCCAACATACGCTAGAATTGAGACATACCCCGTTAAGGAGTGGGTAACTACCCGATTGTGAACGTTTTACCGCCCCAATTTCTCCTATATCGCAACGTGTGAGATGTCCAATACTATAACGATTTAACCTACATGTGAGAATAATTCGACAATGAAAGAGATTGAAAAACCCGAAAAAAAAAAAGGACAAAAAATAAAAAAAAAATTATAATTGAAATGATATTTCCATTTATACATGACCTTATATTAATATATACACAAGGTTATTTACAACCATAAGGTTCCTAAGTTTCTTACTACCCAATGACCTACCCCAGTATGATGAGAGCTAGGCGCCTTTATACCTACCACTTGTACAAGAATTTTCTTATGCCGTCTCTTGCCAACGAAAAGAAAAGAATATGCTTGCATATTCTTTCATTGCATCTAAAATTAAGTACTTTTTAGAATGCAAATTGTTCCACGAAAATAGAAATTAGGTCTCTACTTCGGTCCCGGGCAGGATACTGAATACCTAACGCAGTTTTTTCTAATGAAAAACCTAGCCTAATTTAGGGTTCCTTGAACTACGCCCTCAATCAGTGTAACGTGTCGTGTTTCTTAGACGAATTTATATACTTATGTAACCATATTCATATATAAATTTAAAAAAAAAAATTTTTTTTTTAAAAAAAAAACAACCTAAGTGGCTACGCACTAGGATGGAAAAGTAATAAATTATTACTACCAATAATAGTCATTACAATAAATGAACTAAATATCGCATCAGTAATTTCACTAGTGTAAGGTGAGTTACCTCTTTTTTTCATAATAAAAATAATGACAACAAGTCTTCACGTGCAGACATACCGGCGTCCCGGATTGTCAACACTTGTGATGACGATCCATTAAGAAAGGAATTGTATACTTCTCTAATAACAAAGGTTAAGTTATATGCGTTATAACCTCGTACTAACCACTAGGGTTCATGACGTCCTTGGGTTGTATATACAGGACAATACAATACATGTACCTCGTGAATAAATTTACAATTTTTTATTAAGGTCATCCAATGATGGACAATAATGCTGACTAAGTCATGTAATCAATGAAACTGATACATATTCGCATTTTACAACCTTATGTAGAGGACAATACAATACATGCACCTCGTGTTTAAAATTACTGTGTTATTATAATTCGTAACCAATTTCTTTTCCTACTGATGGACTAATTTCCATACTCTGTTCTGTTTTTCTGTTTTCCTCTCCGTGTAATTCTCAGGATACGCCTCCTATAGCGTCGGTCATATTATAAGGATACCTCCTATAGCGTTTGGCATATTATAAGGATCTCTCCTATAGCGTCGTATAATTATCAGGCTATACTATAATCCTCTCGTGTTTTCAAGAGATACGTTTGCAAACGTCTATCTCCGTGTGGCCACACCGTTACGTTCAGAGAACCGTAACCTTGCCTTAGTTCACCAACACAAATGAGAAAAATACAGTATCCTTCTCAAATGCCTGTGCTTCGGCAAAATAAACACATAAAAATAACACAATATCCAAAAAAACAGAACTTCATTAATTATTTTAAAATTTATGATACTACAATTTCTATAAAATTTCTCTTTAAAAGGTTACTCTATATTTAACAGGAATCGTTTCCAAATTTTAATAACACAGATTTTATAACACCGCAATACGATGCGTAATACACACTGACTAAGTCGCTCAAATACCTAAGTATTCAATTCGTGTGTTTATATTTTAACATTACATGTTATAAGCTAACAATTTATATACATAAAAAAAAAATAAAATAAATTCGAATCATAATTGAATTGCTAACGACGTTGCTTCTTACTACAATTTTCAAAATTTAAAACTTTTACTTGTTTGACTGATTATTTGAAAATTCCTTTTTTAAAAAAAATTCCATGTCTATTATTTATTTACTTCTTAATTTAACAATATTATCCGATGATAACTTTTTTTACTAATAACTTTTCACTATAAGTCTCAGTTTAAACTCAACTTTCCTGTTCATAACTTTTTTATCTTTTGTTCACTTTTCTATCATTTTGTTTAAAAAAAAAATTCCATTGTATTTAACTTTATAAGGGCGCCATGACATTTTTCTAAAATAGCTATGTCAAAACTATACGAATTTACAATTACCTAAAGCTTACTTGAGGGGTTAATTCTCTATTTCCAATTCTTTCCTATATCACAAATTTCCTTTTTTTTTTTTTTGTTCAAGATTTCACATCTTAACAATCCCACTTTACCCTAATTCTGAGGAAGGCATTCCTATAACGGTTTGAAACCAGAATTGTATACGCGGGTACCTATGTATCCGTAGTACATTTCTTGAGTCTATTAACTCAATATCTAATACGATATAATTTCCTTACAACGACCACGTTGTCATATTTATGAATACGAGAAAAAATGAAGAAGACAATTTCTTATAATTTTATAACCCTTTTCTTTAATACAAGTAAGACATTAATAATTGGATTCTATTCACTATTTATTTTTGTTACTAAATGACAATACCTATTTAACTGTCGTAGTTTACTTTTTAATTTTATGTTTTAATAATTTTCCACAGATGTTTCCAAAAAAAACCTATTTTATCTTTTCTATCCTGAAGTCCATTATACTGTTATTCATTCACGTAAATTTGTTGCCGAAATCATTCCTACATTCTTATTAAAAAAAACTTAATTGAAGCTAAACATTTAAATGTTCTTTATTCGAGAGATTATTCTGTTATTTTGACAAGGTTTTCCTTTAAAAATTCTTCGTTATTTTTTATTTAAACGATAATTTGAACATATGATGCTATTCACTTGTTTCCTCTGAAGTGTCTTTCCCAACGATAGTTTATTTTATTATCCGCATACTACTATTTAGAGTGGGATAGTCCCGATTAAAAACAAAACATGTTCCAATACTGTCTCTATGGTAAATACCTATAGCATATACAAAATTTTATTATTAAACCTTCCTTAGATAACCATTCGAAAAAAAAAAACAAGTATCTAGTAACATATACCTTGTAGTTTGGAATTTATTCTTTAAATGATGTTCTACTGGTTTTCACTAATTTATTTAATTTTCTACCACTTTAGTACGAAAGCAATTCAGATGGATTTTAAGAGACTTAAACTAACAAAAAAACACTTAGCCAATTATATACATTGATATACACGTTGCCTTGTTTATATACATTTTTATATACAAGTTTGTTTCCTTTCCCGAACGTTTATTACTTTAACAACATTGTGTTTTCTAATTTGTGAAATATGGAATATTAATTCAATGATGTACGATCTCTAACCGTGGGTTCATGACACTCATGATTTTCAAACGAAACAACATTAAACTTCTAAGAACTTTACTATTTTTCACCGATCTGTACCTAAACTTTTGTTTCTAAAAAAAACTTTTGACTGAATTTTGTTTATTCCTTTTTTTTCTACAATTTATGTTATTAATCTACATTTGTCCTGAACTGTTCATTAATCCAATTCCAGTTAGCTACTCTGTTCCTAGATCAATCAACAATCAAAATTACAATTCTAATTTATTCTAATGTATTAACAATAAATTAAAACTTCTATGAAGAAAAATAACAATTGTGGCTTTAACTAATATTACAAGGGAAGCTCTCCATATTAACTTATTCTGTTTTGAAAATTAATAATACGTTGCTTTAAAATTTCTCTTTTATTTTTGTTACTTTAAAATTTCTCTTTTACAACGTTATGTAACGTCGTTTTCCATTTTGTGTTTTAAACTTCCTATTGAGAGAAACGAAAATTAACTTTATAACTTGTACTCATTATTTATTGAACTTTTCGTTTAACGTTTATTTTATAATTCAACTTCCGGGATTCGTTAAACTCAACACATTGTTTCCGTAAAGTTAAAAAAGCTCTTTTGGGGACTACGCCTCTATCCATCAACATTTTTCTTATTACCGACGCGTTTGCTTTCTCGAAATTTAATATTCTATCCATTATTGGTATGGTGGCCTCCATGATTATGCGTTATTATAATGAACAAAGCAAAAAAAAAAATTTCGGACGATTATAGAAGACGAGAGCAGTTGCTGGCAGTCGACATTATATCCTCCTATTACAGGGAAACGGATGTGGACGAGCACAATCCGACAGTAGTTACTACCTTTTATTGGAAACAACCACTGCTCTTCAAGGAAGAAATAATACAACTTACACAGCACCCAGGTGGAGATTTTAAAATAACGAGATTCATTACTCAATTAAAAAAAATTCCGCGCGAATGACGAACAACTCTGACTGCCGCGATAGAAACGTAATAGCGTGAGAATGCTACTGTAGTAAGCGATGTTTAAAATACCTAACACTCGAATAGCACTAGCCGACGGACTCGCGACGTTTGGAATAATTCACACAGAGCTACAACGTTACGGTAATAAGCGATGTTTAAAATACCTAACCTCGAATAGCACTAGCCGACGGACTCGCGACGTTTGGAATAATTCACACAGAGCTACCGTTGTTGATGGGAGCACAAATATAAAATATTTATAGCTAAGATTACATAATTATGTTTCTAGGGAGACAACAATCGACAAGACTTCGGCCCAGTTGGCGCGCCAGTGTCATACTTCCTGGGGCCAGGGTGATACTGAAGCCACGTAGGGTCCAGTGTTATACTTCTGGTCTCCAGAAATATGTCCCTCCCGGGGGGGGACAAGTGTTAAGCAGGCCCCCCGGGGGCCATATGCCTCGGCTTGGAAGGCTCAGCTCAGGGTCGTAGGGCTCCTCCGAGGCTGTCGATGGTTGACTCCAATGAAACAAGGTTTGGGCACAATTCAAATGTATTCAATAATGCAAGGGTGAACAGTACAGGCAACCAGGTAAGCTGTTTAAGGCCTAGCATTAGAGAGAGTGAGGCACTAGAAATACTACGGAATTTAGGCTCGGAAAGACTATAAGAGGGTTAGAATCTCACGTGGCGTCGTACGGATGCAGGCAGCTTCCCTACGAAGTGGAGAGGTCTAGAGCAAAGCTCATAGACTGTGTGCAGGAACTGGGCGGCTCGGCGGGAGAGGGCGGCTTCTCGGCGTCATGGTGGGCGGATTCGGTCAGCTTACCGAACCGGTGGGTGATAACGGTGAATTAAGCGGCTATCGGCAATGTAGGCGGATTAAAAGCCGGGCGCGTCTGGGCGGCCATGGTATTAAGTAGGCGGCAGTTGTGAATTACTCGGCTCGTCGGCACGTAGGCGGATTAAAAGCCGGGCGCGTCTGGGCGGCCATGGTATTAAGTAGGCGGCAGTTGTGAATTACTCGGCTCGTCGGCACGTAGGCGGATTAAAAGCCGGGCGCGTCTGGGCTGCCATGGTAGGCGGCAGTAGGATTATACAGGCGGCTGTGGTGATAGCGCCATACTTGGTTCGTAGGTGAAGACTTAATTAGCCGCGTCGAAGGGTGGCATACTGCCCGACAGTACGTAGTAGTGCGTACGACCGCTCGCGCCGTTGTCTGAAATATGTCTGTTGCTTTGGCGATCGGTGGCTGGATCTCTCTGCCCGTGATGAGCGAGACGGAAGACTCGAACGCGTGCCCTATAAGGTAATGTCTTCTGCCATTGGCTGGAATTCGCGCCGTGTGGCCATATATGGTAATGTCTTCTGCCAGCCTGAGAGGGACAGCAATAATCATGCGAGAATGTACATGTACTGTGCACGTGACACACAGCTGCCTGCCGCTTGTATAGTCCGTTCGTACGATTTATGGGCAACTCATAACAGCATTCTCAAACCCTCTTGGTGCAAAAAATTTGGTCATGTGGTTTGCCTCCAGCTCATGGAATGGTACCCAGATTTCATGTCAGGGCAAGTCTATCAATTTGGATGTTTGGGAAAAACTTTGGTTTTTTCTGCCCAGTTTTTACGCTCTATTTTTCTTTTTAGTGTTATTTGAATTTTGGAAATATAATACTATGTATTTGGTGCTTAGTTAAACACAAGCCAGAAAAAAATAATGTAATAAATCACAAAGAATTTTTTATGAGTCTGAATTTGTGGTGATTTCTATTGTACGTTTTAAATTTGATTGGAGATTTCGATCCTCGGCAATGGGGAAACGAAGACGAATCTAAAACATTTGAAAAATTCCATACGTCTCAGTGAATAGTGATGTGAAGATTGTACTAATATGATGTTGTTGTGTTTCAGTCAACTCCGGTGGGGCTCAAGGCCATGGGTATGGCCACTCCGACCCCGGGCCATCTGGCCGCCATGACCCCCGAGCAGCTGCAGGCGTACCGCTGGGAGAAGGAGATTGACGAGAGGAACCGTCCATATACAGATGACGAACTCGAGACCATGTTCCCGCCTGGGTACAAGATCCTGCCACCACCTGCAGGTATGATTCTTCTCATCATTAAAGACTTTATTTTACTATCTGAGATTGTAATATATCGACACTGGAAAGATATAGATTAAAGAAATAACTCATGTTTGTAAGATTTTGCGGGAAACGATATATGTACATAATTATTATTATTATATTATCGGTTTATTTTTACAGATTTTTTTTGTGGTAATATTTGACCCGTTTACCATTTTTTGAGAGCATCTGACTTAGTTCCTTTTGCTTTAACCTCAATTTCACACTAGTTTTGTTCATTTTACGTGTTTTGCAGCATCTGTCCTCCAATCAACCCTTTTCTAACTAGCCTTTGTCAAAACAACTTTACAAGAGTACCCTGTTAATTTAAATTCCACGGGACCTCTAAAATCATATATTAATAATAGCAAAAATACTCATGTAATTTTAAATTTTAAGAAAAAACATTGCCGAATAGTCAATTTTTTAAATTTTTTTATCGAGTTTATAATAGTGATTTAATTCCTGTGTTTTAATCTGCACATACAACATTAAAAAATAGTTGTGTTTAAAGTATTGCCATTTCCACAGGCTACGTCCCAATTCGCACCCCTGCCCGTAAGCTGACTGCAACGCCCACTCCGGGCGCCAACACCCCGCTGGGCTTCTTTCTTCAGCAGGAGGAGGTAGGGGCTGCAAGCCGTCTGATGGACGCCCAGCCACGCCACCCCAACCTGCCCTTCATGAAGCCCGAGGATGCGCAGTACTTTGACAAGCTGCTGACAGACGTGGACGAGGACACACTGCCGCCCGAGGAGCAGAAGGAGCGCAAGATCATGAAGCTGCTGCTCAAGATAAAAGTGAGGACTGGTTCTTTGTCTTATATCAACTTGATCTTCATCGCTGTGGCATACATCCATCCCTTATGCAGATGTCGCATGTCTGATTCATGAAGTTTCCATATGGACTAAGTCTTTGTGTCGAAACATTTCTTGAAATGGCTTTAAATTTACGTAAAGTGATCAGATCTGAATCCTCTTCCATTTAACTAATTCAATCCCCAAATTAAGATATCATGGTTCCACTGGCTCGAAGCAACGGACCTTATCACATAAAAAAGCTGAAAATGTTGCCTTCTTGTCTTCCCTTCCTGTGGATTCATTCACCGTTCTTTCTACTCCTAATTAACAATTATGTTTCCAATATTCCAGAATGGCACACCCCCAATGTGCAAGGCAGCCCTGCGTCAGATAACAGACAAGGCTCGGGAGTTTGGTGCCGGGCCGCTCTTCAACCAGATCCTGCCGCTGCTCATGAGCCCCACGCTCGAGGACCAGGAGAGACATCTGCTCGTCAAGGTCATCGACAGGATCCTCTACAAACTAGATGACCTGGTGCGCCCGTACGTTCACAAGGTAATGATGATTTATTTTGTCGCTACTTGTGAGGTCCAGCAATCTTTTTACCTGTTTACAACACATCCATTATCAAATCCATTAATTTGAATCATCCATGAATCAAATGAAAAAGTTGTTGAGAATATGATTTATCACTGCAATGTGAATCGAAGGTGCACTTTAAGAAATAATAATACATACATGACTTCTGTATTGTAAAGATGAATTGATTGATGGGCAGATCCTGGTGGTGATTGAGCCGCTGCTGATCGACGAGGACTACCATGCGCGAGTGGAGGGGCGCGAGATTATCAGTAACCTGGCCAAGGCTGCTGGCTTGGCCACCATGATCTCCACTATGAGGCCCGACATTGACAACATTGACGAGTACGTCAGGAACACCACGGCCAGGGCCTTTGCTGTCGTCGCTTCTGCTCTGGGTAAATACATAAATACACTAATCTCCCACTGATCCGCCAATATCCAAATAGTGAAAGCGGCGGATTATAGTGGGTGTATGCATGCTAAAAATTAAAACAGGTTTCTTTAAAAAACAACACCTTTATCGGTCTTTTGTAAAATTTTGATTTTTTTATATAAAGTTAAGGTATCATGTGTCAAGACTCCATTTTATAAACTTATTCAAACAAAAAACAGTGGACTCTATGTAATGTACTTATGAAGCTAAATGCAGCGCGACCCGACTGCTTAACCATGCTGCATGACCATCGACATCTTCACCGTCACTTTCAGACAGTTCAGCCACTGCCTTATGAAGGATGTCACAAAATAGTAAAACTGCCCCACAACCTCTTTATACTTATATGTATCTCAAATTTGTAATCTTCTCCGTAATATATTAGTGTATGACCTTTTTATGGAGATCATAAAGAAATAAATAAATAAAATCATAAATTCTTTAATAAGATTTTTCCGCGCATGAAAGTAATACATACAGTAGGTTTTAGTCTTAGTTTAGTCTGGTTTAGGTTTTAGACTGGTTATGTTTTCCGTACACAAAAAAGTAAAACCGCTGTTTCAGGGTAATCTCTTCAAACACTTACATACAAACAAAAAATGTACAACCAAAATGCATAAAAAAAATTATTATCATTCCAATATGCTAAAATGCCTCTTACCAAAAGTCAGTTTATGCATTTGAGAGTAATATGTGTGCTTTTAATAATGTGCAGTGTTTGTTTTGAATCAGGTATCCCCTCCCTGCTGCCCTTCTTGAAGGCCGTGTGCCGCTCCAAGAAGTCTTGGCAGGCTCGCCACACCGGCATCAAGATCGTTCAACAGATCGCCATCCTCATGGGATGTGCCATCCTGCCGCATCTCAAGAGTTTGGTGGAGATCATCGAACATGGTATGATTAATTTTTCACTTATTCCAGAGATAAAGTGATACATACATACTATGTTAACTTGGTTCCATTAAAAATCAGAACCCTATTGAAAAGTGATACAAAGCCGTTAACCCACGGTGTGCTGAACCAAAATTTTCAAAATAATATACCGTAAGTAGTTTTCACAGAATAGCTCAGAGAAATGTTTTTTTTACTGTGTCTATTGGTTAACGGCTGCATTCTTATAGGTTAAGTTATGAAAATAAAATAAAAACTTTACTTTTTTTTTTTTATCACTTTTCTAGTGTTCTGTTTTTGTCACTGTTCTGATTACCATTAATTTGTGATATCTTTTTACAAATCTGTGCATAATAAATAGTCTTTAGAGATCTACAAACTATTATATACAGATGGACATGATTTGCTCCGTGCGTAAAATTAAATGTGCTCTAATTGTGATTGTTATTGTCTTGATGAATCTTGCAGAAGTTTCCTCAATCTATTGTAAAAAAAAATTATCCTCATTTAACACATGCATAAAGTTTGAACTCTGACAATTTGCACTAGGTACTGATTATAAGTTGTTTGATCAGGTTTGGTGGATGAGCAACAAAAGGTCCGCACCATCACAGCTCTCGCCAGCGCCGCCCTGGCCGAGGCCGCCACGCCCTACGGCATCGAGTCCTTCGACTCTGTGCTCAAGCCCCTCTGGAAGGGCATTCGCACCCACCGAGGAAAGGGCTTAGCCGCTTTCCTGAAGGCCATCGGAAACCTCATTCCGCTCATGGATGCCGAATATGCCAACTACTACACCAGGGAAGTGATGCTGATCCTGATCAGGGAGTTCCAGTCTCCTGATGAGGAGATGAAGAAGATCGTTCTCAAGGTAAATACTTTGTTATTTATTTTTTTAACCTTC
Source organism: Limnephilus lunatus (assembly GCA_917563855.2). NCBI lineage: Eukaryota > Metazoa > Arthropoda > Insecta > Trichoptera > Limnephilidae > Limnephilus > Limnephilus lunatus. The sequence goes on along the minus strand of OU830598.1, from coordinate 65,218,360 downwards.
GTTGACATACCTAACATAACCGATATAGCCACCGATAACATTGGCCAATGCTCTTTTCGGTGCCTAAAAAGTTTAACCTCTTTTTGTATGGATGCATTGTTAATTTCTAAAAAGGCATCAGGTTTTTTTTTCCATTTTTTTAATCAGAATTGTAGGGTGCAATGTCCTCAGGGCAAGCGCCCACGGGCGTCTTTTGTCATGGCAACAGTTTCATCACACAAAATCAGATGGTGAAGTGACATCAGAGTGACTTTTTATGAATTTACATAATGCGGATTTTTAAACAGTGACAAAATTTTTGCCGAGACAAAGTCACCGGTGCGCGTCTGGCCTTAGTAACATGTTTCCCACACATTTCACCAATTATATCTGCCGTCCTTTATTTATTTCCAATTCTTACCCAATCCACTTGCGTCCAGATTGTGAAGCAGTGCTGCGCCACCGATGGAGTAGAGTCCCAGTACATCATGGATGAGATCCTGCCACACTTCTTCAAGCACTTCTGGAACCACCGCATGGCGCTCGATCGCAGGAACTATAGACAGCTGGTCGATACCACAGTGGAAATTGCCAACAAGGTAATTTATCTCATCATGTCACATCTGTATATTAATTATTGAAACAATTATTATCAAATCATTTTGTATTTCAAAATTGTTATTCCACAACTGGGATTTGTACTTCCACTATCCAGGGTCCTGCTCTAACTATTAAGTTATCGCGATGCAAGCTGTATTTCGCATGGTGTTCAATTTTTACCAAATCATGACTCCATCTTATGCTATCTATCACCTTTTCCAGGTGGGCGCCAGTGAGATAATCAACCGAGTAGTGGACGACCTGAAGGATGAGAATGAGCAGTACCGAAAAATGGTGATGGAATCCATCGAAAAGATTATGGGTAACCTCGGAGCAGCCGACATCGACTCCAGGCTTGAGGAGCAGCTCATTGACGGTATTCTGTATGCCTTCCAGGAGCAGACCACGGAGGTAAATTATTATTTTGATTATCTTTATTCTAAAATTCCACTCCTTTGCCTGAATCCCTTGAAAAGTATGCTCCACACTTTCTCTGTCTGTTTTTTAAATGGAAATGGTAATGTTAACTGCTTGCGAATGGAATTAATATCTAGTTCACAATATTTATGTATTTAAGGTTTTGCCAAATGTAATGGATTAGGACGGTAAAAAAATCAAACATTGTGTTAGCACAATTTTATTTGAAGAAGTGGAAATAATAATTATTATGAAATATTTTTTGTGCAAACAAATTTAAAATATGTATTTATCACCTGACTTGAACCGGGCTGTAAGCCATGCAAAATCATTCTCTGATGGTTTATTTTGTTGATGTGCGATTATGGTTCGTTGAATAATGCTACCAATATGTTTTTATTTAAGAAAATTCATGAAATGTAATGCTGGATGCCATACCCTTAATCTTTTTACGACGATTTCGTTAAAGAATTTACAATACCAATAGACACAGGCAGATTTTTCGCGATTTATAAATTTCATTTTAATTAAATATAGTGTCAAAAATATTCAAAGACGTAGATGTAATCTAAACAGTTCAAAGATAACAATTCAAATCCAACAATGAAACATTTCATTATCTAAACAATTATAATTAATAACGTAATAGCGTCATGTATAGATGGCACTCGTCTTTTAGGCATGCGATCGGTCGGCATGGTATATGTACATGGCGCTCGTCTCAAATAGGTTAAGGATACGCCGGCACACGTTGGGTACAAATTTTGCATATCCGAAAGTTTACAACATCGGCACACCATGGATTAAACATTGGTTTCAATTTAGGCCATTTTTTTATATCAGTTTTCAAAGGCCAGAATGTCCAGTTAAATATGTTTTACCAGCATAAATTCTATGTTAAATTATTGTATTTCAGGATGTAGTAATGCTGAGTGGATTCGGCACCATTGTGAACCAGCTGGGCAAGAGAGTGAAGCCGTACCTGCCACAGATCTGCGGAACCATCCTGTGGAGGCTTAACAACAAGTCTGCCAAGGTGCGCCAGCAGGCTGCCGACCTTATAGCCAGGATAGCACTCGTCATGAAGACCTGCCAGGAGGTGAGACAAACTAAAGTCTGACTAATATCATCTCATGAGCGCACTTTACAGAGCGACAAAATAACTTATAACTTCGAGAGTGCATAGTACAGTACTCTTTGAAATTGCTATCACTTGACGATCTTCTTCCTATGGTCCCATCAATGGAGGATGGTGGGTACTGTTTGGAACCTTTGGTCCTCCAAATCAAGGAGAATAAGAGCTTATTCGTCCAGTTCTCCAGCCATTATATTTTTTTATGAGTTTTGCTTAAAAGTCCTAACTGTCTAGAGCCAGAAAGACTACGGCATTCCCAATTGGAATATGTTTTGTGTCTGAAGGTAGAAAAGGAAGATTAATGACTATTCAGACCTTTTCAAACAAACACATCTAAAGCCTTTTCGAGCAACATTTTGTAAGCAATTGTTTATTTATTTTTATAAATAGATTTATTTGAATGGAAACCATTTTGAATTTAAAAAATAACCATTTTTGTTGTCAGTGCTGCACTGCGTCTGCGCTGGTCTTTAATAAAATCTGTCAGCTTTATGTTAGTTGTAATAATAATTGTGGTTTGTTTCAGGAAAAACTAATGGGTCATTTGGGAGTGGTGTTGTACGAATACCTGGGAGAAGAGTATCCTGAAGTGCTGGGATCCATCCTTGGTGCTCTCAAGGCCATCGTTAACGTTATTGGAATGACTAAGATGACGCCGCCCATTAAAGATCTACTACCAAGATTAACCCCTATATTGAAAAACAGGTGAAGACCCTACCTTTCATTACCATGCTATAAATTTAAAGAGGGACAGTTACATTTTGAAAATATTTTTTTTAAATTCAATACTCTCTAATTCATCACCCCAAAAACCAATGTATCCAATTAGCGGCGGAATTTAGTGAATTCTTACAAAATATGCAAAAATTTAAAATAAGCATTTCGTAAAAACAAACAAACCCTGCTATCATTATTTCGTTAAATTTCCATTTTTTATTTAACCCTCAGACCTCGGGCCTATTTTATCAGAGAGTCAAAATTTGTCCACTTTGCAATAAAATCCAAAAACTTAAATGAAATATTTCTATACATAACCGAAAACTAAAAACTGTTTTAGAAATATGATAATGTAAACTTTTAAATTTTATAAATTGAAATAAACATAAATTTTTTGAAGTAAGTAGATTTAAAAATTTTGAACGCAAACACAAAAAAGTTTTAAAAGCTGATGGTTTATTTTGTTGATGTGCGATTATGGTTCGTTGAATAATGCTACCAATATGTTTTTATTTAAGAAAATTCATGAAATGTAATGCTGGATGCCATACCCTTAATCTTTTTACGACGATTTCGTTAAAGAATTTACAATACCAATAGACACAGGCAGATTTTTCGCGATTTATAAATTTCATTTTAATTAAATATAGGGTCAAAAATATTCAAAGACGTAGATGTAATCTAAACAGTTCAAAGATAACAATTCAAATCCAACAATGAAACATTTCATTATCTAAACAATTATAATTAATAACGTAATAGCGTCATGTATAGATGGCACTCGTCTTTTAGGCATGCGATCGGTTGGCATGGTATACATGGCGCTCGTCTCAAATAGGTTAAGGATACGCCGGCACACGTTGGGTACAAATTTTGCTACAGTACTGTACTTTTTTAAAAGTTTTAAAAACTTTTTTACCTAAAATTACTGATAACGGGAAAAAAAATAAAAATACACATATTTTGTTAGGAAAAAGTATTATAAACGTTATGGTCAGCTCACTCTTTTGTCGTTTCATGTAAAAATAATTATTAAAAAATTCCCAGAGTATCATTTTTTCCCGTAATCCATTGGCAGATTCTTGAGTACGTATTTCTGTAAATATATGAAGAAAACTCAGCTTTTAAAGTTCAGTTTTTTTTTTAATTTATACAATCAATTTATTTTAAATTTGGTTTTTTCTCTTTGTTTCATTTTTCTCACTTACTAATTTGTAAATCTTTCTGTTTGCAGACACGAAAAAGTACAAGAAAACTGCATAGACCTCGTGGGCCGTATCGCCGACAGAGGCCCCGAGTACGTATCGGCCCGGGAGTGGATGCGAATTTGCTTCGAGCTGCTGGAGTTGCTGAAGGCGCACAAGAAGGCCATCCGCAGGGCCACTGTCAACACCTTTGGCTACATCGCCAAGGCCATCGGGCCCCACGACGTGCTGGCCACCCTGCTCAACAATCTCAAAGTGCAAGAAAGACAAAACAGGTAATTTTTTAAATATTTTTTTATGGATCACAACGAATGTGTTTTAGTTTTTAAAACTTCAAAATAGGATAAAATAATTACTATAAACTTTTATTCCAGGGTGTGCTCCACCGTGGCCATCGCCATAGTGGCAGAGACCTGCTCCCCCTTCACCGTGCTGCCCGCGCTCATGACGGAGTACCGAGTGCCGGAGCTCAACGTGCAGAACGGCGTCCTCAAGTCCCTCTCCTTCCTCTTTGAGTACATCGGTGAGATGGGCAAGGATTACATATATGCCGTCAGCCCCCTGCTTGAAGATGCCCTCATGGACAGGTAACTTTACTTATAACATTTCTAGGTTCAAATAACCTGACAATATTTGAATTATTCCTACTACCATCATTATAAGCGGAAAAAATTGCTTGTGCATTGTGATGATTTAACCTCGACCCTGCAGTAGGAACCTGACACTGGACCGCTCAACCTTACCGGACTAAACTTATAACAATATTATGCCTTAACCATCATCAGCCCAATGACCGACATTAATTGAAGAAAACTGTTGCATTGCATACAATCAAAACATTTGATCGAATAAAGTTCAAATCAAAATCAATTGGGATTCTATAAAGATTTCTCTTTGTGCGCTAGTCATTTTGTCTATGTATATCATATTGATCACTAGTGTACATAGATATCACCGTTATAAGATCCTTTTCTAATACTTTAATGGAGGCCATGTCTTAAAACCACACGTAAGTGAGTGAGTGTCCGTTTGGGGCACATCATTGGCTTGTTGATAGCGGGCAGCAGTGCACATGTTAAAATTTTGTCCAATCGGCCACATTTTTACCAAAACTATGGAAAGTTTGCGAAGTTATATTTTTTCGTTCATATGAAGCAGTTACTTTGTGATGTGACATTATAATTTAAAATAAAACCATAACTTTGTAAACACCACTTTTATTTTTTATACTTTATGCCGACCGGGTTTTCTTCAGGGCAGTACAATCTCTACTAGAGATTGTACTGCCCTGAAGAAGCTACGGTTGTAGCGAAACCCAGTCGGCATAAAGTATAAAAAATAAAAGTGGTGTTTACAAAGTTATTGTTTTATTTTAAATTATATTTTTTCATTTATTGTTATCTTGGCCCAACTTGGACCTTCTTTGGTTTGTTATCCTTCCCAATAACAAACCAAAGAAGTTATTACTAATGTGTTGAACATTTCAAAAACATATACCCAATTAAAATTTAAAGTTCTGTTCCAACGAATGTGATGAGAAAAAATAATTTGTACAACGTGATTCTGAAAAGTATTCTGACCCCTTAACGGGGTGGCTATTTCGCATTACCACAGCCAATTCTGCATCTGAACGGTTATGGCTTTATTCATTATTTGAATTCCTTAATAAATGGATGTATGTTTGTGTAGTTAATATATGAACCATCCTTTACCCGAGGATCTTATAGTAGTGAAACCAAAGATATTGAAATATAAGGAGATGGGCTATCGGCAGTTTTTACTGGGTGGGACTGTGCTTCCCGGTGTCGCCGAGATACTGCACACCTTCGAAAAATCAACTAAATTCTGTATTCAAACTAGGACAATTAGACCGTAGTTCCGCCGACAGTTGAGCGGACATTATAGCATATCTCCTTATATTTCAATATCTTTGGGTGAAACTACTATTTCATTAACATTTCTCCGGATGTAAATAATTTTGTGACATTCCACCAATAAAAATATATTTTGAGTTTGGAACTTTTAAAAGTTATGAAAAATACAATGTAATATGGTTCCATGCCAACTCAGAATCAAGTCAACTCAACACCTCTTTGAAAAGTCATTAAAAGCTATGAAAAAATAAATTAAAAATAGCCCGTAAGCTTAACCTAACGTAACCTATTTAACAATTTTTTTTTTTGAGTTGTCTGGTCACTTAAAATAGGACATCTTCAACGCTACTCCAGAAGCAGAACTGGTTGATCATCATAAAAACTTAAAATAGGACAGTAAATTTCTGAACTGAACCTATTAAACTAGCAGAAATAGCTCCTTCTCTTGGTGTGCTGACATAAAATAGCTCCTCTTGGTGTGCCGACACAAAATAGCTCTTTCTCTTGGTGTGTCGACACAAAATAGCTCCTTCTCTTGGTGTGCCGATGCAAAATAACTCCTTCTGATTCTATTTTCATGATAACTTACTTGTTTTTGCGAAATTATGTTTTTGTAAATTTTACTGTCTTACCAGATAATAATAATTGCTACCTACATACTTTCAGAGAAATAATTTTTGTGGTTTTGCCTGTCGCAATGGCACAAGAGGTTGATAAACTTATATGATTTTACAGTGGTTTAAAAATTACATGATTGAAAAGGGGCAGAATTGAAAATATAACTCTTCTCTGTACTATTTATTCAAAAACAACTACATATGTACATATTGAATTGTCTATCAAACCCAAACCAATGTGTCTGACCTTGACTGGCCACACCCATTGAGTTCCATGTGTCTTCCCCAGGGACCTGGTGCACCGGCAGACGGCATGCGCGGCAATTAAGCACATGGCACTGGGCGTGTTTGGCTTTGGCTGCGAGGATGCCCTCATTCACCTCCTCAACCACGTGTGGCCCAACATTTTTGAGACGTCACCCCATTTGGTGCAGGCGTTCATGGATGCCATCGAGGGCCTCAGAGTTGCGCTAGGACCTATTAAGATTTTGCAGTACACATTACAGGTTTGTTTATTTTTTAAATTTTAATTAAGTCATATCTGTGGAAGAATTATAAAATGTTGTACGTATGCAATAATGAAACTCCTAGTCCGTGATCAGCTGCGACTTTCTTGAGAAAGTTGTTCATATTTATTGATTTTGTGAGACTGAAAAACTGTGAAAAGAAGGTCTATTCACAGTTACTAAATGGTACTTCAAATGTTCTATTATGGATGTGCTCTATCATCAGGATATCTTCCGCTCAATAACCAATGTGGTATTTCTAGGCCCACAACGGAGGATCTTACCCACTCTCCTATAATATTTGGTGTCGAGTGCTAGAATTCAGCAACATATTATAATAGTTGTCACAAAGAACATTGATAAATTATAAACTAATGATAATAATTTATTAAATTTTTAAACTTTTCTCTAATTTAATTTGAACTAATAATAATTCTTTCTTTTCAGGGTTTATTCCATCCTGCGAGAAAAGTCCGAGACGTGTACTGGAAGATCTACAATACGCTGTACATCGGGGGACAGGACGCACTGGTGGCCGGCTATCCCCGGATACAGAACGACCCTAACAATCACTTTGCCAGATACGAGCTGGACTACATGCTTTAGTCCGCCCGCTGTAGATAATAATAATAATTAGTAATTAACTATGTGTTACAATGGCGCAAATGTCTTACCCATTTTATTAGCCAATCCTAAAATTGTTATTGGGAATACTCGACAAAATAATAATTTCATGCATCCTTATAATTTCTCTAGATTCCGTAAGAATGAAAATTATTCTCAATTTCAATCTCTAGCTAAGATGAGTAGTATAGACATTTAAAACACACATATTTGAGTCATAATTGGTCCATTTCATCATGACTTATGCATAAGATGTTCAAAATATTAAATTTACTTATTGTGTGTTCTTACTTTGTAATTATGTATCCTGCTAGCAATATCTCTTCGGGCAATCAACCGAGCGATTCCGTATCTTTTGTAGGATCGTTATTGGATAACGGACTTTATCTCCTGTCAGATTTGTTGTGATTTTTACATATACTGTCACATATTTTAGTTTAGATCAAATTCCTGCAAAGTATGCATGATTATTTATGTATTCATTTAATGTACGTTGTACATAGAAAAAGCAAATAACAGCCATAAAAATCACATAAATCTGACAGGAGATCAGATCCGTTATGTAATAACGATCCCACAAAAAATACAGAATTGCTCGTTAATTACAGAGAAACCCTCTTAAGAAGTTTTCCAAGGGACCGGAAAAAACAAACTTCTTAAGCAGGAAAACCTTATATGTGGGAAAAATTAGGCCAACTTTGAGCCGAGGGACCGAAAACACCAAACTTCTTAAGCCACGAAACGTCTTAAGAGAGAACTTCTTAAGAGGGTTTCACTGTATTCTTAACAGGTTATCTTTGAGTGTACATATTGCACACCTCTTAGTACAATAATCTCGATAGTCCAGTTTTTTTTTTTATGAGATATATGTACACATAAAAATGATTTCTTTTTCTTGGACTAAGAATGTATGTAGAAAAATGTAAGTTTTTGCTATAATTATTGTGAAATGCTGATGCAGGTCTATAAGGTTGTCCAGCGTAATGATCAATGTATTCAATTTGTATATGTTGCTGTATATTAATTGATTTTTTGGAAATTTTGGACTCACGTTAATACTAGGTGTGCAATATTATATAAAAAGTTATTTTATTGTAATTTCAATTTTTTTTAAATATTTTCTTTTGCAATGGATAGTTAAATAAAGAGAAACCAAAGTTTTAATGCAACCATTCAATTCCAAAACATGGGATCCAACTTTAGGAATGTTGTTAGTTCACTATTGTTACCACCGACTACTATTGTTATCAAATAATAATATGTATGTAATATAAATCTCAATTTCAACCTGTCGTTACACATAATGCCTGTGTCAGGCCATGTTACATGCGCGCTATACTTCTGTGACTTGGTCTATTTCATACATGATATGCTGCAATAGGCCAAGCCCAAAAATGCTTGCTACTTTATAGCATAGTCTGACGGTATATAAAATGAAATTTATGTTTGATGTTGTTTTTGACGATTGAGTTTTTTTTTTTTTTTTACAATTCCTTAACAGTCCATTTTTCTAAAATTGTGTATTCCAATAATTGTTTGTTTTATATTGCCAAAATGAAAAATGATTTGAAACGTAAAAAAAAAATAAAAAGATTATTGAAAATATATATTTTCTTTTATTTATTGTTCCTATAATCTTATTTACATACCTTGTACTTATCAGTTAATAATTTTCGTAAAGGTTATGTAATTTAATTTTTTATATATATACATAGTGAACACATTATTTGGAATAAAGTTTTTTGCACACATCTTTAATATCTAAATCTTCCACGTGGGGGATCCTCGTTTCTTCTTTCATTTCACTGTTTACACAATTGTTCTTTAAATGGCATTTCCGCTTGTCTCTGCAATCGCACCAAGTCCCGGGAGCGTCTTCTGAAGTGGGCGCTTTCCGCTTCAGAGCAAAATTATCTGTGATGGTTCTCATATCGTTCACTCCGGGAGTCATGGCGAGATTAAGGCCGGGATAGATGAAGAATGCGAAAAGTGTTACCGCAACGAGGAATTGGATCGGCACCGCCACCGCCCAATACTTTTGCGGATAATAATAAATATTCATCATATTTAACCACTTGTCTGGGATCAAAGCCCATCCCAGATATATTACAAACACAGTTTTGAAAGACAAATACATTACAAATCCGTAAATAGATCGGGCAGGGGTGGGGGCAGGCGTGTGTTCCGGCATTTTGGATGGGTTGAAGTTAGTAATGAGAATACTCGTCACTGGTCGGAGGACCGAAGCTCTCCACAGTTTCCACTGCCAGGAGCATGTGCTCGAAAAACGAGTTGATTCCGACACGTAGATTCTTCACTTCAAAGCTGAAGAACTCTCTAAAAGTAAATAATAAAAACAATCAGTAATTTTATTTGATTGGATTTTTTTTTAAACAAGGAAACATAAATTATAATTAAAACAAAATTAAGATCAATAATAAATAATTTGGTCTTACGCTTTTAAAGTATTGCTGTCGATAGTTATAGTTTTAGTAACTTTGCTTCGTTTAGGCTCAGGATCAACTCTCAGGACATCATAAATTATTTGTGCATATCTCTTGGTTGGGAAAGGAACCTCCACTAGTCTGACCACAAATTAAGGAAATTTATTGGGTATAAACAAAAATTTTAACAAAACAAAAAATGCACTAAAAAGTAAAAAAATAATTTCGTACGATTGTTATTTTTGGAGTCGGTGTCAGCCAAGATCTCCACATCTCACATAACTACCTATGTATGTAGTTACCTTGGCTGACACCGACTCCAAAAATAACAATCGTACGAAATTATTTTTTTACTTTTTAGTGCATTTTTTGAAGTCGTTTTTTGTTTTGTTAAAAAAAAAAATATTTTTAGTAACGAGCATGCGTAAAGAAGTTTTACTTCAAAAAAAGAATCATCAAAATCTGTTGGCGTAATATTGAGTTATTCGTCCATTTGTCGCGCACATACTTATTGCAAATTTAAGACATATATGGTTTTCTCATGGATCCCATTGTCAGAACTGGACCACATTAAAATGGGACCACACGGGAAGCACCAGCTTTCTATTAAAAAAAGAATCATCAATATCGGTTCACCCAATCGAAAGTTCTGAGGTAACAAACATAAAAAGAAAAAAAAATTGTCGATTGAGAACCTTTTCAAAGTCCTTTAAAAATTCTAAAAGAATTCTGCTTCAATGCAAATTATTGAAAAACATTTCGTTTCAACTTAATTACTACAAGATATAACTATTTACGTCAGGTGAGATGGTAAAAGATACATTGAAATTCCTTTTTTTATCAAAATTTCCATTTCAACTCCGATGTTCGTATGATGTGGCATTTACTGGAAGGTTGAGTTTCCATAAATACACACAAATTATTTAAATAACCCAAACTAAGAAGCTAATAACCTGACCTCCCCCGGCATAAACAGTTGTTTTTGTTATTTCTTGTACTAATAACAAACTTGAAACGAAGTGTTATTTCAATAATTTGTGCGTACGAAGATTGAAGCGGAATTCTAGAATTTAGCATTTATTTGAAAGATAAACGGTAAATAAGCATAAGTCCACCTCATGGATAATACGGAACGCTCGTGTTGTCGAAGTTATAATCCTTTTCATCATAATTTTAAAAAACAACCCCGGTTTTGAATGGTTTAAGGGCAAGGCAGGGTTTATCCTAGCGGGTTTGTGTAATTATGATTGATTGTCTATGAAATAAAAACGGTACAAACAAAATAAAATATTCCATATTAACCGTGTAGCGGAGTAAGACATAAATGGATAAACATTTGTTAGTATCTTTTAATAAGTCGGGAAAGTTTGGCGCTTAGCTTGCGACAGATTTTGTTAAATGCTCCATTGCCAACAGAAATCTTTCAGTGACATATTAAATATTGCCAACACTGGCAGACTGGCAATTTTGCAGGGCGATTTTTGTCCATGTTGAAAGCTGTTTTAAACCAGAAAAGGAAGTCAGAAGTGGTAAATATTCGGAACAAACGTCAACGGTTAATACGCACTTTTTTTGATAAAACCTTTATCATAATTTTTAAAAACATCCCAGGTTTTGAATGGTTTGAGGGCAAGGCAGGGTTTATCCTAGCGGGTTTGTGTAATTATGATTGATTGTTATGAAATAAATATTCCGTATTAACCGTTGACGTTTGTTCCGAAGAATTACCTCAGAAGTTTTTGACTGACAAAATGAACGGGACAGAAGACGTTCAAAAGACGTGAGATGTAAGAATTAGTGGTAAATATTCGGAACAAACGTCAACGGTTAATACGCACTTTTTTTTGATAAAACCTTTAGCTTCGTGTCATCATAATTTTAAAAAACATCCCAGGTTTTGAATGGTTTGAGGGCAAGGCAGGGTTTATCCTAGCGGGTTTGTGTAATTATGATTGATTGTTATGAAATAAATATTCCGTATTAACCGTTGACGTTTGTTCCGAAGAATTACCGAATTAGTTATTGAAATACTACAATAAAATAATAAGGTAAACTACGACAAATATACTCATAAAATTCTGAGCACTATTTACTACAGCCTTTTCGGTTTACATCAATTTATTTAAAATAATGTAAAGGATACAATTTGTATAGTGGTGGTTGAGAAACTTCCATTACAGTTTTTTTTATTATTATGAAAACACGGTAATAATAGAAGCGCCTAAAAATTAACAAAACTAATGTTAGCAGTTTGTTATCTGACAGTTTAAAAGTGAGGTTATTTGTTTTTCAAAAATGATGTCGCATAGACAATATAGACACGGAATGTGCTTGAATATTTTTTAAAGTTTCAAATGCTATTTGTTGTCATCTTATCAAGCCATGTCCTAAAATAGTAATATTATTTTACCCGGTGCATTGGTAAGTTCAGATCCAAATCTCATAAACTTAGGTAATTATTCCCTTAACCGCTGCAGTTTCTGGCTCAGATTATGGAAATGACACTTCGTTCCAACAATTACTGCAAGAAACAACTGTTTACATGCACAAAATAGGTTATAAGGATCTTAGTTTGGGTTACATAAGTCATTCATGCTTTTACCCTTATGCCGCACATCTGCCCAGATGATGGACACTATCCGTAACGTTGAACGTTGTCTAAAGAAGGAAATAGCGCGACACGGCATCTTCTTCAATGGCGCTACAGCCCATTTCGAGCCTTGGCCTCCTTCAAAATAAGCCTCCACCGCCCTCTGTCCTCGGCCGTCGTCTTCCAATCTGCAACATGGAGTAATCCTCTTGCATCCTTCCTGACATCATCCTCCCATCTTAGTCTAGGTCTGCCCGCCTTTCGTTTACCTCCCGGGTGTCCTGTCAGAACCTTCTTCGGTACTCGTGTGCTTGGCATTCGGTGCACATGTCCGGCCCATCTTAATCTGTGGAGCCTTAAATGGGTGGAGAGTCTGGGAGTTTGATAAATTTCATAGAGCTCATTGTTGTGGCGGATTCTCCATGCCTCTCCCTCTCGCACCGCTCCTAAGATTCTTCGCAGTACCTTTCTTTCGAAGATGTCCAGCTGTTCTGCTGACTTTGCTGTCAGTGTTCTCGCCTCACATCCATAGGCCAAGACCGTTCTGATAATTGTTTTATATAAGGTTATTTTGGTTTTCCTATGGACGTTTCGTGATTTGAACACTGGCAGCAACGCGAAGTAAGTGTTGTTAGTGGCTGTGATGCGCTTTCTTACTTCTACTGGGTCTTCATTGTCCTGCGTTATGATGGAGCCCAGGTAGGTAAACTCTTCGACCACTTTGAAATTATAATTGTCTTTAAATTTCACTTTATCTTTTATTCTGCGGTGAGGGGTTCTGGTTTGCATCATGACTTTTGTTTTATTTTCATTGATTTGCAACCCCACCTCTTTTGCCGCAGTCTCCAAAGGGTCAAACACATCTCTTACAGCCTGTAGGGATCTTCCGACAATGTTAAGGTCATCTGCGTAGCCAACTATTTGATTGCTTCTGTAGCAGATGTTTGAATCGGTACTGATCATTGTCTTCCTAACGACGTGCTCCAGTACAATATTGAAAAGGGTAGGTGCTAAGCCATCACCTTGTTTCAGCCCCTGGGAGACGTTAAAATCCTCCGTTGTTTCACCTCCTATCCTTACTCGACACCGTGAGCCGACCATTGTTGCTTTTACAAGCTTGACTATTTTGGGCGGTATTCCAAAATTTAGGAGTATTTCATAAATCTTCTCCCTATCTATGCTGTCATACGCCTGTTTGAAGTCAACAAATAGTTGATATATATCTATATCGAATTCCCAGCATTTTGTCAGGATTTGTCGAGTAATGAAGAGTTGATCAGTGGTGGATCTCCCCCTCCTGAAACCTGCCTGATATTCTCCTAGTAAGTTCTCTGAGTAATATTCTAGTCTTTCTTTCAAAATCATTGTGAAAATTTTATACGCTGTGCAAAGTAACGATATTCCTCTGTGATTTTCACACTTCAATTTGTCTCCCTTTTTATGTATGGGGCATATTATGCTAGTTTGCCATTCTTCTGGTACTCTTTCGGCGGTCCATATTTTCACAATGAGATTGTGTAGCAGGTTCTTCAGTTGTTCATTTCCATATTTATAGAGCTCTGCAGGGATATTATCTCCTCCCGGAGTTTTATTGTTTTTCAGTTTCTTTAGTGCAGCCCTTAATTCTGCCATTGTTGGTGCTCTCGTTGTTTCATCACTATTTAGCTCGTCCGGAATGTGAGTTGGTTCGACTGTCAGGTTGTTATTGGGATTTAAGAGCTGTTGGAAATATTCTTTCCACCTAGTCTTGATCTTTTCCTTATCTCCTATTATGTCTCCATTACTATCTCTGCAGAGAGATGTGTTGGGTTTGAAACCCTTTTTAAATACATTGACGCCTTTATATGCCTCACGTGGATTGTTATTTGCAAAGTCATTTTCCATTTTCAACAATATGTTGTTAAAATACAATCTCTTCTTTCTTTTAATTAAATGGTTAGCATCTCTTCGTGCTTGTTCGTAGGCTTGTCTTTTTGCTCTAGTTCCTCTTTCTATACATAATTTTTTTAGAACATTTTTCTTGTGGACGCTCTGTATGCACTCCTCATCGAACCAGGGATTTCTAGCCTGCCTTGGTCTATTTCCTATGCCTGATTCTGCCGCTGTCAGCAGTGCATCTCTCAGATTGGTCCAATCCTCTTCTAAATCATTTGGGGAGAGCTGATCACTCAGTTGGTTTGGTAGGTTTGTTGACAATGAGTCATGATATCTTTCCAATCCTTCTGGTGTTTTAAGAACATCGATGTTTAGCTTTGGGATACTTGGCTGATTAGACCTTTTATCTCTTGCTATTCTGCATCTATAGGATGCTACTACCAAATAGTGATCCGAGTCACAGTTAGCTCCTCTGTAGCTTCTTACATTTGTGATACTGGTCGCCCCTCTTCTTTCAATTAGGATATGGTCTATTTGGTTATGGTATCTGCCGCCAGGTGATGTCCATGTCCATTTATATATATTCTTCCGTGGGAACTGTGTTGATGCTATTATCATATTCCTTGATTCTGCAAAGTCAATCACTCTTGATCCATTGTTATTGCTTTCCGTATGAAGACTGTTTTTTCCTGTAACCTGCTGGTGTGCCGGATCCTGACCAATTTTCGCATTAAGGTCTCCAATTACCATTTTTATATCATTGGATGGTATGATGTCATATATCTGTTCCAGTTTATGATAGAAAGTATCCTTAGTTACTTCATCTTTGTCTTCTGTCTCAGCATGAATGTTTACGATGGAAATGTTAAAGAATTTAGTCTTTATACGAAGTATGCATATTCTTTCATTTACAGCCTTAAAACCAATTACTTGATTTTTTAATCTTTGGTTAACGATGAAGGCTACTCCGAACTCATGGTATTTTTCGTTGCCACTGTGCATTATTGTATGCGTTCTAGTATCAAAGGTATCAGTGCCTGTCCATCTTGTTTCCTGCACTGCTAATATATCTATTTTGTACTTTTCCATTTCACCAAGTACTTCTCTGAGGGCCCCGCCTCTGTACATTGTTCTTACGTTCCATGTTGCCATTCTCAAGTCCATATTTCGATTGCCATGTTGTCTGCCGGGTATTTTCGCTGTCCGAGGCTTAGTTTCCGGTTTCGTAATAATGCTATTTTTACAGGGAGTGGTTATTAGCCACTCGCCCAACCCCTTACTGGAGGCGAGGGTTTTTCTGTAGGGGTTTTCCTTCCCTTAGCTGGGAGGTTCTGGTTTTATGGCGCCAGAGTTTCGCCATTCGCCCCCTCTCTGTCGGCTATGAACCCGATGGGATGGACGTCCCACACCGGTGATCACATTGCCCAGGGGTCGCGGGGCCATGACGACCGCTCGTGGACGCCAGAGAGTTGGACTTGTTGGTAGTGCTGCTGATGCAGCTACGTCCTTTGTAGCATTTTTTGAGGCGCACACAATCCAGCTTGATGTGTCCCACTACGACCTACCAACCATTAGACCCCCCGCGCGACACGGCATAACACCCCAAAAAAAAAAAAAAAAATAACGAAAAAAAATAATTACAAATTTTTTTTTTTTTTTTTTTAGCGCGACACGGCATAACACCCCAAAAATAACGAAAAAAATAATTAAAAAATCATGTACGTATTTGGATTGAAACGAAACTCTCGCAAATGTCAATCCATTAAAAAAATGACGGCGAAGGGATCGCTTTAGGTATACAGAAAATATGATTGAATAAAAATGGATCTTTTGCCGTCAAAACGTAAACGTAAGTAGTGGTCATAGTCCAGTCAAGTTAAACATGAAAAGGGGGCTTTTCTTGCAAAAGGTCCCATCATTCTGAATTTTTTATATTTTGTTAGGACCTAAACCAGTATTGAAAAAAAAATTTTGCAACTTCGAAAGTGCTGTGCGAGCGGCGGTGGACCCAAAAAACCAAGAAATTTTCGGATTTTTTTCAGTTTTTGCTCAATATCTCAGTGAAGGAAGGGTCTGACTGGTACAGTTAGTATAAATACTTTTAAAGTAAATTAAATTTTCTACAATTTGAGACCAAAGTGAGCTATATACAACCATTGGTTTCCAAGATACAGTTCTTCGAAAATAGGCCATTTTTTCCAATAAGTGAAATTTTTTTGAAATGGCCACTTATTTTGTAAAATATTTTCTAAAAAACGCATCCCACGTCAAATATTAAATGAAATAAAGTTGTAGTAAATTTAATTAACTTTCATTTAAGACTAGATTGATATCTGTAGACCTAACGGTTCTCTCAAGAACGCCAGATAACCAAAAACAGTCATAAGTGGGTTTTGGGGGGAAATGCAAATAAACTGTTCTCACGTCTTTTAATGGTTTTATTTATCAAATAGTTACAATTTTTTGTTTGTTATTGTTAACACATTTTTTATAAAAAAATACAAGATAATTCATTTATCGGGAATTACGTCATCTTCAAACATTGTTTTATATACCTACATACTAAAATGCTTGTACAAACATCATGGTACCTACTATAAGGACAAATTACATGTACACAAAAAATAAAACTGATATAAATCATGTAGGTATTGTGTATTGGTTGCCAAATCATGTCTTTCTTTTTATCTTAGATGGCCCGGGCTTAGGCTCGCACGAAGAAGGTGTCTCGATATCTGTGATGGACGCTGCGCTGGGAGAGGCGCCCAGTCTGTAGTTGGGTCATCTTCATCGTCCGAGCATTTTAGCTCCACATCCGGGACGTTAATGCACCACCCCATGACTGACAGAGGACTGAGCAGTGGAGCCCAGCCTTTCTGCACGAGCAGCTCCCGAAGCATCCTTTCTTGCATTTACATGAAATTTTTCGCAGAAGGGCAGGAGGTGCGGGATCCATCGTAGTGGGGATGGGGGTGAGTCCCTGAGAAGACAGCTTCCACCCCCATTCAGTGGGATTCAAGTTGACTCCCTGCCACTTCTGCACTTGGAGGTAGCACCTTGCTGCATGGTGGCCTGCGGCATCTTCCGTCGGTGGCAAACGGGCGAGGTTTATGCTTGTTGAAGTGACAAACGTCTTTTACCTCAGGAAATCCAAAGTATCCCTCGCGATGTCACCCCCATATAGAGCCACAAAGCACTTAATGCTTGCTTCACTCACGGCTTGTGGAGTGGAGTCTGGCCGAAGGAAGTCCTCCACTTGCTCAGCAAGTGGTTCACTCTTGCTCAGAAGTGTGGTGATTTTGGTCTTTCCTTGGCCAAACGGTGCTGAGGTGGTATCCCACCCGGGAAACGCGTGGATGAATAGTTCCTGGTAATCGCCGGGAGCCCTGGTGGTTGTAGGAGGTCGTGCAGTAGTGACAGCAACCAGCTTCACCCTTCGTGCTCTTCTGAAGATAGACGTTTGTCTCTTCAGCGCCTTAACCATTGAGAAGAATGAGCAGGTCGACGTCTTCTCCCACTATGGTGACCCGATCGGCTACTGCTTTTTTTTTAAAGCGCTATCATGACGATCTCTCGATATGCATCTTCTTCGGCAACAGCCATTTCTCCTCCCTCCTTCTGAAAGGCGTCACAGAGAAGAGTTATAAGGCGTCTCTTATTGTTCTCATTGCCCAATACATGCTCTTGAGCAATTTGAATTACTGTGGATTCATCGAACGTCAATTCGTAGCTGGAATGAGCTGCGTAGCGCCGGAGTCGTTCCGCTGTTTTGGTGTTTTTTTTGGTAGCATCTTCGGAGTAGCCATAAAAAACGATGGAGACGTTCTTCCCAAAGTGGTTTCGGACGTAGGTGGTATAACGCGGCAAAAGTGCTCGAACAGTGCTCTTCCGCTGCCACACAACCTTGTGCAAGAGGTAGCCAACATCCAAAATGACGTGGGTGCTGGCATCTATCGGCGTGTGGCTGGAAAGAGGAGTGAAGGCAGACTACAGAGTAGATTTTGTGCCCTTGCACATCCCTTGTTCATTGAACAGAGACATCGGTAACGGGGCCAACTCATACTTGGAGTCATCCCGTAAATCCTGTTCAGATTGCTTTGCAATACACACTCGCTGTAAAATTGTGAGCGGTTCCACAGCCACTCTTCTGTTTTTGTCAGGCAGTTTAACGCTTGAGGTGATCGATGCCAGCGTGGTAACTTTATTTTTCCTTGTTTTATTACTACCTTGTCGTACATTTGCCCCACAATTTTCATCACTCCCTCCGTTCCAACTCTCTGGGCTGTGTGGCAATTAATTTCAGGACCTGCCAGTAAACCACTACTGATAGAAATCAAACTGTCAGTTTTGGGAAATGGAGGGGGGAGAGCAAACCAGTTTTTTAGTTTTTCCACATCACTATTATCTCGGATGATTTGAGAAGGTCTCATGTCTACATCCTGCTCTCCAGTGGGACATGAGATGCTGCAAAAACTTTCCAGTTCTTCACAAATGTTCAACACAAACACCATTCCTGTTGTCCAGCTTGCCAGAACGCTGTCGGAGATTCCCCTTCCTTGGGTCAACCCACCGTAGGTTTTCATGAATCGCACCAGCTTCTGCTCAATTGTTAGGTCTGACCACAACCCAGACCAAAACTTGTCAGACCGGCGAATGGTAAAGGATCCTTTTGTGAACATGTCGTATTCACTTTCCATCCGATCTTGTAGAGCCATCATATCCTGAAGGTAGAGGTGCGCGCTCTTAGCATACAAAAAATGTCCAGCTGCGTGGAAAAAATGGAGCATCTTGTGGACAGTGTACAAATGAAGGTTCCAATCACCAACACGCTCTGCCTGGATGAATAGTTTTATCAAAGTGGTCATACGAAAGTATTGGACCCACAACTGTGATGTTGGACCGTTTGCTTCAATTTTCTCCAAGGCACTTTTAAATTTTGCCTTTAGTATTTGGTAGGTATCAATTTCTTCTGCTGATATAATGAGAGACCTTTCAGTGTCTCTCAGCAATTTTTCAGTCTCATCTCACTCCTCAGGAGTTATTTCAACCTCATAAAAACAATGCTGGCCAGTGTGAGGTTTGCCGAGAGACGTGAGAACAGTTTATTTGCATTTCCCCCAAAACCCACTTATTACTGTTTTTGGTTATCTGCCATTTTTGAGAGAACCGTTATGTCTACAGATATCAATTTAGTTTCACATGAAAGCTAATTAAATTTACAACAACTTTATTTATTATAATATTTGACGTGGGATGCATATTTTAGAAATTATTTTACAAAATAAGTGACCGTTTTGAAAAAATTTAACTTTTTGGAAAAAATGGCATATTTTCGAAGAACTGTATCTTGGAAACCAATGGCTGTATATAGCTTTTTTTGGTCTCAAATTATAGGAAATTTAGTCTCCTTCAAAAGCATGCATGCTAACTACACCGGTCAGACCCTTCCTTCACCCAGATATTGAGCAAAAACTGAAAAAAATCCGAAAATTTCCTGGTTTTTTGGGTCCACCGCCGCTCGCACAGCACTTTCGAAGTTGCAAAATTTTTTTTTTAATACTGGTTTAGATCCTAACAACATATAAAAAATTCAGAATGACGGGACCTTTTGCAAGTGCGGGTGTACATCTTGACTGGACTATCAGGAGGTCAGGTTTATTTATGGTAGTGGTTTTTTGTGGTAAGTTGAAACGTAATGTAATTCCCAAAATCGGTGTCTAATAAAACTGGGGCGTTAGGGGAATATTAACCAAAACAAGGCTCAAAGCTAAAAGCTTAAAATTGAAAGTTCAAATTCGCTTGCGTATATTGTTTTTACCACACGCTTCGTGGTATCTTCAATGAATATAAAAAGAACACAGTTATACCAGAAACGTTATGGTAATTCTCCAACTATCGTCTGTTCCGTACATCAACGACTATTGACTGACTTTATTCTAAAGTGGAGTCTTATTTGATTTCTTTTCCTTGTCCCATGTGCTGCAGGTTTTCAATTATTCTCAGTAATTTACTTCAGGGGAGAACATGCACAAAATATATTATGTTATTGGTTGAGGTGATTTATGCATATTTAGATTGAAGCAAAACCTTTTTCTAGTGTTTTATTCCTATGTAACGAAGCCCAAAATAATAAACTACAGGTTATACAAAATAGGGGGATGAGGATGATTTTAAAATACAATATGTTTACAAGAGTCAAAATTATGTTACAAAATCTAAATATGATGACGACAAAACAACATATAACATATAATGTATTAACAATGATTTACAAATTGAAAAATAATATGCTACCAAATTATCTGAAGAGTAACATTATGTTTCACGAAAATGTTCACAACTATCCTACGAGAAGACGCGGAGACTTTAGGCTTCCCAAAACAAAACTTTCGTGCACACAAAATAGCGCGTTTTATAAAGGACAAAAACTTTTTAACAGCCTGCCGAATGCCGTTAAGGAAGCCTCAAGTCTTAGCACTTTTTGTAGGATGTGTGCATTATATGTGAAGAATGTTTTTTGATTCATAATAATCGTACCAATATTATTGTCATATCTGTTTCCTCAAAATGTATTTTTATTTATGTAATCTTTTCTTTTTTTCCTCTTAAAATGTATTTTAAAAATGTAACTGTATCAATTGTATTTGTTTATATTTTCTTACTAGATGTATGAAAAAATTTTTGCATACATCTAAATAAATATTCAAAAACAAAAAAACAAAACAAATATCACTTCATCCTAACAAAATTCAACATGGCTGCAAAAAAAATTTTGACACGGAAATTTCGAACGTTGATTGAAAAAAAAATGAACTAATGCTTCTTACCATCTCTCCCGACTTACATCAATAACGTTATCTACTACACTATATAAAGAGGTAAGATTTGTCTGTTTGCATTGAATAGGCTCCGAAACTACTGAACCGATTTGAAAAATTCTTTCGCTGTTGGGAAGTTACTTATTATTATTATTATATTTTCCAAAAAAATAGGCATCCTTACTAAAACTTCAATAATGTAACCCAAGGTGTAAAAAAATTACCTAAAATATTCTTTACATCGCGTGCGCTGCGAAAATTATTGATGATAGAATAAAATAATGTACTACGACTTTGTAGAACACATTATTATTTACAAAAGAGGTCGTGACAGCATATTTCTAACTATTATGGTTATCTCACAATAAGTATTCTTTTATTTTAAAATTTTAATTAAAATGTCGCCGCTTGAAAAGGCTCTTTATTTGTATCTTGGTTTTAATATATATATTTGAAATCGATGAAATCATCACTTCACTCAAAAATACACACTCCACGGGAATTGACAATATATTCACTAAACTAATTAAACACCTTAAACGAATCATCACTAAACCCCTTGAACATATCACGAATCTAAGTTTTCGAACTGGCCTTTTCCCAAACACCCTAAAACATTCAACAATTATTCCTGTCTTTAAATCAGGGGACAGATCATCCGTGAATAACTATAGGCCAATATCCTTGCTGAGTCCAATCTCAAAAATAATTGAAAAAACGGTAAAACGAAGACTCTACAAATTTCTTGAAGACAATAAAATCCTGTCAAGAAATCAATACGGCTTCCGCAAAGGTCGTAGTGCCTCAGATGCAATTGCAGCTTTTACTAAATTAATATCCGATAACCTCGATAAAGGTCGCAAAACCCTCGCTGTTTTCTTGGATCTGGCAAAAGCCTTTGATACTGTATCTCACCGCATACTTCTGAAAAAACTCCTGCAGATAGGAATAAATGGGATTCCGCTTGAATGGTTTAAGACCTATCTAACAAACAGATCCCAGTCAACTATTATCAATTCCGCTAAAGAATACAGAAGTTCAAGTTTACAAATCAAGTATGGAGTGCCCCAAGGCAGTGTATTAGGCCCACTTCTCTTTCTAATATACATCAACTCTTTATGCAATTTGAATACTGGTGGCACTATAATATCCTTCGCTGATGACACGGTTATCGTATTTGAAGGTGAAAATTTGAATTCAACCTTTGAAAAAGCAAACTATGGCATAAATGTAGTAAAACACTGGTTAGATTCCAACCTCCTCACTCTTAATATTGATAAAACAAAATACCTACTTTTTTATATACGGAAACCAAATCTCCCCCAGAACTATCATAAACTTACCATACATTCATGTTCACAGAACCCTAACACGCCTACAACACTTCACAAAAATTGCTCATGCGATGACCTAAAAACATCAAACGAAATTGAGTACTTAGGGGTTATTATTGACGATCAACTGCGTTGGGAGGCACACATCAATTCTGCAACAAAAAGGCTTCGCAAATTATGCTACATTTTCTACTCTCTCAGATCAATTCTTAACCTACAAACACTGAGATGTGTTTACTTTGCACTGTTTCAATCAATTGCTACATATGGTATTGTGGGATGGGGAGGGTGTGCAATGTCAATTCTTTATCCCATGGTCTTAATTCAAAAACTTCTGCTAAGAATAATATTCAAATGTAACCCATCATACCCATCAGAGCCACTTTTAAAAAAAATCACAGTGTTAGACATTCGACAACTATATATAAAGACAATTCTCATATTCTTATGGAAAAATGATTTGATGGAAAATACACAAAAAAAATTCACACTCGGTACTCATCACACCTAAAATTCATAATTCCTACAACTAAAACAAATTTTGCACAGCGACAGTTCTCCTATATTGCCCCCAAAATGTTCAACTTACTGAGTATTGATACAAGGAAATCGAAAACTGACAAGCTTTATATCATAAACTAGCTGACCCGGCAAACTTCGTACCGCCTCAGAATCAATAACTGCTGTGTTAAGTAATTAGCTTAAATTCAAATTCAGTTTTTTTATTAAGTTAAAAATTACACAATGAAGCAATTATCGATGCGTACCTGTCATCGTTTTGTTTTTGTCAGTATCAGAGATGGCGTTGTATACAGATTTATAATTTTAATGATTTTTTTACTTTTCGACTTACTTACGGGAATTGCGTTTCATTTTCTTCATATGGCGGAGATTTATTATAATTATTGTATTTTTCCATTGGAGGGGTGTAGACATACGTTCTCCGTTTGTCCCATTTTTTTCAACTGTTGACATTGAGTGTGTAAGAAAGAGGAGCTATATTATATGTTTAATTACAATAACTCTTTCCTCTTTCTCTCATCTTTCCTGAATGTATCCACAAACTCCTATCGCAATGAATCTCTCCCCTTATACTCGTATCCCTATGAAAGTCTTACTTTCTATCCAAAGGTGCACCAATTTATAGGAATATGTAAAAAAAAAGAAAAACTCAGCTGAATCCAATAATGCAGAATTCAACAAAATATTGAAAATAACTGACCAAATTATATAATTTTTTTCACAGATGGTTCCAAACTCAGTCCGGACTCCTATTGTGGGGCCAGTATCTATGCACCTCACAGGAAATTGTGTTTGCCACACAGACTTCCCAAAGAGTATTCCATTTTCTCTGCTGAATACAAACCTATCATAGAAGCTGTACGACTCGTCAAATCTCCCAACATTAGAAGTGCCCTCATCCTTTCAGACTCACTTAGTTCACTACAAAAAATAAGCATATTCCCTCTCAATTCCAGTAGCGACTCTCTTACCTGCTCTATTTTATATTGCTGGCCCAAGTGTCAGTGGTCTTGACCTGGATCCCAGGACACTTTTGTATTGTTGGAAATGAAAAGGCTGATTCTATTGCTAAGGAATCAATTGTCCATGGTCCATTAAGTAGTATAACTATTCCTGTTAGAGATTATTTCCCTATTTAAATAAAGTTAAAAATAAGTTACAACGCCAATGGTCCACTGAATGGAAATCGTCATCTCTGATAAAAAGTTACCAGTACTCATTAATTCAACCTTCTTTTCCTGTCAAGCCCTGGTTTCACAAATACACTTCCATGCCTTAAAAATACATCTCTTCCATAACTCGAATGCGTCTAGGTCATAATTGTTATCTTAGCCATTTCTCCAGATTCCACATAGTCAATTCGCCTTATTGTGATTATGGTTCAGAGGATACTTTAGACCATAATTTTTTTGAGTGTCCTATCAATGACCAATTTCCAAACTTCATTCGTGAATTAATAAAACTTAAAATTGAATTTCCTACCAGTATTCCCTGCCTTCTAATTCTCAACTCTCCTTAAATTCGATATTTGTTAGCAAAATTTATTTGTAAAAATGGCCTTAACATTTAAGCATTAATCAGATTTCTTTCTCTTCCATACGTATGCATTTATTCTTGCAGTGTTATTATGTACAATCGTAGAGGTTCCTATTTTTGGGAACCTGTACATCTTCTTAATCTACAATTTTGTAATTACAATTAATATCAACTATGTATGAATATTTGTATAACTTGTATAATCATACGAATATTTGTCATGGCCCATTTTCTATATTTGCTAATATAATATGTAAAAAAATATGCTTACATGTAAAAAAACTGACCTGAAAATGTAACTAATTTTGAAAAACTGATATTGTAACTAATTAAAAAAAAACTGAAAATGTAAATACCTACTTTAAGAAATGGCCAAGATCACCCTTAAATGGGTGAAAGCCAAATAAATAATTAAAAAAAAAAAATAATAACAAATGCAAAACCATTAGCGCATTGACATTTGACGTTTTTGAATTTTTGGAATTCACGCACAGTTCAATATTATAGGTACTTATCACAAAATGCCCGTAGCTCTTTCAAATATGAGAATTCGTTCCATATAAAATGTATGGGGAAAAGAATTTTCTTAATAACTATATTTTTCGTTGATTTTTGTGATGTTTTAATAGTTATTATCCTTTCCGGGGCGGAGACAAATCCAACAAATGAAAGATCATCAAAATCGGCCCGGCCGTTCTCGAGTTATAAATAGTGTAACTAACCCGACTTTGTTTTATATATTAAGATGTACAGGATTGGTTATTTACAAAGGGGAGGAACTATTTTAAAGAATGCCTGAAGTTAACAAATTAAGTTAATTTGCTTTATTGTTATTATTTTTAATTTTATTTTACATTCAAATTTAAAAAAAAAAAACTTTTGATAATGATCATATTAATATTTATATTTGGATGAATTATTTTCAACATCTCCACAAGAAGAGTTATTCATTTATTCATCTATCTATCATGTATTTATGTACCTATTTTATTTAAGCGAAAAAGCAGCCAACAATAAGAATGGTTTATTGCTTATGCTATCTACTTAATTGCTAAATCACTTAAAGAATTCGTTGTTATACAAAAATATTGAACCTAACTAAACTATGTATTAACCAATAACAATTCTTACATCTATATAATTATATATTCATAATTCGACTACCATAATACGGGCATGTGCCTAGCGTGGTAGTCGAATCACCTGTAAAACTGTACACAAATTATACAGCGAATAAAGAAAAAAAAAAAAAAAATCCTTATCAAAATAAATTTCATATTCAAGACAGCTTCAATACCTTTATTTAACTTTTTGAATTTTTCAATTCAGATATTTAATTAGAAAGATATCACGAGTTTAAAATGAAGTGCCAGGGAGGTTGGCGGGACGGGGGAGCGGGAGAGCGGTGGCGGGGAAGGTGGAAGTGGAACGCTGGAGGGGAACGCACGGGAAAGGACATGCAAGGAGTAACATTTTATTTATTTGAATATGGCATTGCAACGCATGCCGGGAAACAGCTAGTATATTATAAATAGACTCGCCATAGTCTCACATAATCTTATAGGGGATAACCGGCTGCAAAGTGCAGAGACAGTTCTCTCAGCAGGCAAGGGCATAAGCATCCGTTTTTTAGGATGCTCATGGGATAATTTTTATTGATTATCTTCAAAAAGAAAAAACAATAAACTATCAGTATTTTGCGAACTTATTGGAGTATTTGAGTGATTAAATCATATTAAATTAAGAAAAAACAGCCGCATTTGGCAAAAAAGAAAGTGTTGTTTCATCAAGACAATGCACCAGTTCAAACATTCATAATCCCGCTGGCCAAAATCAATGAATTAAAGTTCGAATTGCTTCCTCACACACCCTATTCGCCAGATTTAACCCCCTCGCATTATTTTATTTTTCCAAACTTGAAAAAATGGCTCGGTGGTAAAAGATTTGCCAACAATGAAGAGGTGGAATCTGCGGTAGATGGCTATTTTGAGGTGCTCGACGGTTCTCACTATAAACAGGGTATCGAAGCTATTGAACAATGCTGGGAAAAATGTGTCGAGCTGAAAGGAGACTACGTTCATAAAACACAAAAAAAATCCGAAATATTTTGTGTTTTCTTTGTTAGGTCGGGTACTCGACCATTTTTGACAATTCATTTCTGTAAATATGTTTCCGGTTGTATGCTTCGTTCCGGTTCAAGATGGCTAAGTTCCGGTGGCCGTGTTGGATACTACCTTTTTAACCCACCAGAGTTTGCATTGTCGTGGTTCCTCCTACGAGCTGTTAAATCGGAATAATCAATATTATGGTGCGTACCCAAGGTTCGTAGAAAATGTATCTAACAATATTTTCCACGATCCATAAATTACATCACACGAAATTCATGATTTTTTACCCCCCCCCCCCCCATCCCTGTCACACATCATCACATTTGTGAGTCCCCCTCCCCACTAGTATGACATCACATATTTTGCAATTTTACACATAAAAAAGTTTTGGGTTTTAATAATTTTGATTTTTACACGTGATGTCACATTCTTTGGACAAGTATACATAATTCCTTATTTGAAATTTAAAACTATGTGAAATATTTAAGTTTTATAAATAAGTTAGGTAAGTATTTAAGCACCTACTCCTACTTACAAAGCTAAAGCCGGATACAGACTGCTGTAACGCAACATGCAATGTAACATGAAAGGACCATTTCATAAGTGTGGACGCAGCGCGCGCACGAACCAAGCATGTACGTATCTGTTTCCGGCATGCGCGCGGTGAACATAGCTCAGTCTGCCGAGAACACTTCGCGCCTTCTTTAGTCACAAACAACCCGTCCACACTGACGCTCTGTGCACACTGCACGCCCCTTTGTGGTCGGCGAAACAACAGACACTTGGCGGATTGCGGCGCGCACAGTTGAAATGCTCTGTTCGTGCGCGTAGTGTGCACGGTTCGTGCGAGCAAGGCGTCCACACTATGGGAATTCTGTTACATTGCGACAATGTGGACGGCAAATTCTTTCATTGCGTGTTACATTGCATGTTTTTTTTATTTTATTTTTTTATTGATCTATATACGTGATGTTTACAATATATTATTCGATGCCTGTCTTGCTAGGGTATACCAGTGTTACATTTCGTAAGTCTGTACCTGGCTTTATGATTTCAGAGGAATTTTTGGTTTTGATTTATACATATGTGTATAAGAAAATTTGAAACATTTTGGATGCGAGGTCTACTTTAAAAGTAAATCTGTCATAACAATATATTTTTGATTCCATGCCAACTCAGAATCAATTCAACTCAACAAGAAAAGAGGCGAATGGAAGCAGGTCAGAGCGAGGTCGGGCGAGCAGGCAAAGAGAGAAATGTTGACGCGACGATGGTTGGCTGAGAACTGATTTAACACCGAAGGTCCCGCCCTACTTATATGCTGGGTCGATACCCCGGCATAATAAGGGCGAGAGCTGTCGGGCCGCTCAAAACCTTCTCTGTCCGCTCGCTCACCCACCCCGATTTATTTACTTAGCAGAACAATTTTACATAGGTACATTTTAACATTTTTAAAACAGAAGCGTGTGGTGACATACACCCTTGCCTGGGGCTCGCATTCTCTCCAAATACGTTCGACACAGGGGGTGTGGCCTTACTACAGAAGCAAACGAAAATGTGCAAGGTCACGCCCCTATTGGCAATTTTTATAGTAATGTGTGAGCAAATGTTTATGTTTTAGGTCGGAGGAGACCACCCTGCTTAAAGAAAACAAAAACACAATTACATTTAATACTTTTATTATAATCAAGATACCAAAGTTTAAGAGAATATCCACACATCCAATAAAATTAATTTAAGAATATTAAGGCGATGCACCTCGGCTTGTAACATTTGAAATCAGGTGAAATCACGCAATCCTTACGCAGATGGCGATAGGGTCGAAATTCTCGCTTAAAACCAGCCGCCTATTTGATTTATGCAAAGGAGACATCGCCATAATACATGTTTTATTTTATTTTGCAAAGTTCAGGCACAAATATAAAAATGTTTTCGAATCATAATTTAAATAACATAATTTACCACATTGTACAGGGGGGCCATAAAGATTTAAGATTTCAAAACATTATTGTGGTCAAGTGGTGCCAAGGACGGGGATGTAGGTGGTGGGATCACTTCACGGGAGAACAGCTTGCATTTTGTGTAAAACATTTTTACAAAAACAATGATTATTGCATTATTCTTCGGCGTTTATTTCGCTCTGAGTATGGATTACATAATCTAAGTCTGTGTCAGTAATAATATTAGTGTAATTTTCAAATTAAAAACACATGATTTTACATTACTTGGCAGTGCATCACCTTAATTCTAGAAAATAGTAAAAAAATTACAGAATATTATATTGTATCATAGATGTCTTATCTCTGTCATTGTATGCCACTGTTGAAAAAAGTTTTTGGTTGGAGACAATCAAATATGAGACTACTCTATTCACTCGGTCATGGGTTTCGGTTAGTCAGAGTCGAGTCAATCTCGTTCCTCCTCTGCTGCAGCTTGGAATGGAAGTAGCGCGCCACCCCTTCGGGTGCCCAGGCCTGTTGGTAGAACGTGGCTCTCCGTTCCTCCTCAGGGTTGCCCACCACGTCCGTCATTGTCTGGCGAATTAAAAGGAACAAAATTATAGTCTCTATGGTTCCATGACAACTCAGAATCATGCAATTTCAACAACCTAATAATAAATATTTTCAATTCTTTCAGTAACTTCATATTAATCATAAATATGATTAAATTTTAATATGTAAATGAAATCCTCAGCAGAGGAGATTCCAGTGAGGACATCATCATCTCTACTTGTTCCAGAAAGGGGTCGTCCATTAATCACGTGATGTTTTTTAGTAACTTTTTAACCCCCCCCCCCCTCCTGGTGATATGTGGTGAGGTTTTAGACTACCCCCACCCACCGCCCCTACCCAAAATCATGTGTATTTTCTTAGTACAAAGTATATTGAAATTTTTAGAATATTATCTTTAAATACAGGTATAATCCGATTAAATTTTGGAAAATTAAGCATCGTGATAAAAATTTCCAAAGAGACATTGAGGTTGCAGGTTGTTTTTGACTGGCATTTGGATTAGAAATCGCGCGTTCAACGAAAAATAAATACAAGTGATATCTCATTATATCCCACGTGATTAATGGACGACCCCAAAAGGAAGATAATAAAACATTTATTATTATTATATCATTGACCCAAACAATTAAAAATTGAGCCTATTCGGTTTTTCGGAATTTTCGGATTACTGACATCTATGAAATAGAAGTTTTTTGAAACATTTGAGAGTTTGACGTTATTCGGAACGTTTTAAAGTCGATGCTACATAGTAAAAAATTGAATAGTGGAAGACGTTTCAACAAGATATTTAGTACGCAATAGCGCCTCTGTGACTATCCTGTGATTTTTCACAGGTTCGGGCTTGGTTAATACCTATATACTAAAAATACTGAATTAAGTTTTTATGAAAATTTTGCAAAAATTTAAATGTCTTTACAATAAATACCTAATAACTTGGTAATTGGATAATTTGTAGAGCGCCGTTTTTGTGAAAAATCAACTAAAGGACCTAATTAAAAATAAATATTTTTTACAGAAATAGCAATTATGATGCGTCATTTAAGGTTTTAAATTAATGTTATGGAAGTTCTTTAACATTCAAGCAATAGCTATCCAAATTTTGGTGTGATTTTATTAAATAAAATTATTTATAAACTTCTTTGAAGTTTTTAATATAAAACCTAAAACTATGGGATGAACAGTGAAATCTAGGTTTATTCATTGGCTTTAAACCGCAGTAAGCAGTTCATATGTTTCTATATTATTATTTGGAGGTATGATTTTTGTAATGAGCGCGGCAGAATCGAAAACCAAACACCCGGAAATGTCAATCGCTCGAGCGGTTAAAGAATATAAAGTTATTTACCTTGAGATCTCTGGTCTGGCTGACCACCCATTTCTGTATAAACTGCTGAGGATCTTTAGCAAAGCTCAAGAAGAACTCTCTATTGGTCTTCAGTTGATTGATTGTGTCCACCTGAAAGAATAAATAATAAACATGAATGGAGGGTATGCAAAAACAATATATGGAAGTAAATGTGTTATTAGATAAAGGACTGGATGTTTATTGCTAACCGTCTCATGGATCTTGGTATCGAGTCCTTGAATCTCCTGTTGACTGGCCGTGCTCATGAGGAAGTTGTTCATTTGGGCTTTAAGTGTGTCGTCCACCTGTCAATTACAAAAATAATTTTTATAATAATATATTTGATATGATCTAATATGTTAATATAAAATAATTCACCGCCATCTTGATACTACATTATGTCTTTGCAATCAGGGCCGGATCTACGAAATCTGGCGCCCTGTGCAGTAGGTACCAATGGCGCCCCCCCCCTACATTTTTATTTTGATTAAAAATTCGTTCACCCCAATTTTTTTTTTTTTTTTACACTAATTTATCAAATAAATCAAGACATATAAAGGGTGTAACTTTTCAAAGTGACCTGGCGGTAGCTCTCACACTCGTTTTTTTTAAAAGAGAGAATCGCCAGGAGCCCTATACTCTCTGAATCTATTGGGTAAACATAAAATTATGGCGCTATTTTAATTATTTTAGGAAAAACTCTTTTTGTAAGTTATGCTTTAAAATAATACAACGAATTGTTTGTTTGTGCCCGTACCATGATTTAAAATATAGGTTACGAGACAATGTGGGTGGTTTCGCTGAACTAGGTCCATTAGACATTCTTGAGATTTACTGCGTTTATGTATATACCCAACGCGAACATTAATAGAAAAAGCAAATACAAATACGTTTCCATGGCAACGTACAACACAAGAATAGCATCTACAGCTTCTGACTAGCTCTAAAATCTAATAAGAATATAACCTCATATTTGTACGGTGCTGAGCGAACAAACACCAAATTGAGCGAACAAACACCATACAAACACTAAACACTGACGTATGGTATCAACGGCTTACGAAAGACGCTTACACTGACACCGTAAAATAACAAATCCAACAAATCTAATAGATATTAATTATACATTTAACCTTTCTTATGCCAGGATTTGTTGCCCATACTTCGTATAAAATCTCGGAAAGAGCACTTTTGAAGTAATATTTTGTGCATTTGTTTTGAACATCGTATATTTTATTGACTGAAACACATTCTTTGAACAATAAACTATCGATAAAAACACTATTACTTGTGTTTATTTGATGAATTGATAGGTTTTTATAAGTTTTTGTGACCAAACATCGACGGACTTTTGACAGTTCAACTGTGGCAAAATATGACGTTCGTACTCCACAGAAAATGCTTTTTAAAATATTCCAGTGCTGCCAGATGAATAAAACTTTTGGCGGTATCAACAGTACTGTTAGCGAAAGCCATTCTGAGCTTGACTTTCATACAGTTTCTTTTTATATAAGGGTCAAAATCGCATATAAAAATATTTTTTTGGCCGCTTTTTAGCCGATCTCACTAACTAAAATTGTCAGCATTTTGAAAGGCGCAAGTCGGTTTGTTTGATTCTCCAGAATAAAAATACCGCGCTGTGATTGGTTATTGAATTTGGATCGCACCCATTCGTCGTAAAAGATATATGGAAAAATAGATCTTACGTTTAAACTAAATATATGGAATTTGTAAAAAAATTCTGTAACTGACTATAAATTCGTAAGCCGTTGATACCAACCTGAAGCGTGCGCATTCTGTTTCTTTGGAAAGTGTTGCTAGAGCGTAATAATTATTTCGTACTATGGGTAATTTTTAAACGATTCAGGGAATATTATAACTAAATTTTAATTTTCTCACGGCGCCCTTTCGGAGTTGGCGCCAGGTTTTTTGCACGTTTTTGAACGTATGGCAGATCCGGCGCTGTTTGCAATATTGAAATAAATGTTCCCAGTTCCTATTGTTTAATACGCCATAGCATGTTCTACATCAGTGCTTCCAAAAATGTTTTGGCCCAGGGCTTCCCAAACTGTTTTGGCCCACGGACCCCGGGGCGGATAGCACATAGCACAATGGAGGGTGCAGAATGGGATATGGAATAGGGTGGGACGGCATATCTACCACCAAGGGGGGGGGGGCGAAATGGGATATGCAGTGGAACAGGGTAGGATGGGGTGGGGCAAAACATCCCACCCCACCCCATCCCATTACGCCCCTCCCCCGACGAAACTTCCATATGAATAAAAATGTGTCAAAACCTTGCCGCGGACGTCATTCAGGGACCCCTAAATCAATTTTTATTTTCCACGCACCCCCTGGATGATCCTGGGAACCCCTGGGGGAAGGACCACTTTGGGAACCACTGTTATACATGAATACATTTAAAAATAATATTGTCTACTTTAGTCCTCTGATGCAAATGTGTGCCAAAGTAGACATTTATGTCAATAATTTATACGATTTATAATTTATATATTTTAAATTTATACATAGAAAAAACGTTCTGATTTTGCTAAAAAAATTCATTGAGCTGTATTATGTATCACTAGTGTATTACATATTAATACCATTTATCTGTATTCATGGATGGATCTTACAGCCAGCGATATCTTTTTGCTACCTACTTTATTTATTTAGTCACCTACTCACTATACTTCTAAGTACTTACTCTTTTGTATTCTCGTTATTACTATCATATTATTAATTTATCGAACTCATTTACCTTTTATGATAATGCAACTCATGTATTTTTTTTTCATGTGTACTATTTATCACTCTGTTAATTTAGCTATGTTCTTTAAAACTTGCTTTAGAACAAACTATTCCATGTTTAAGTTTATAATAATATCAACATAGTAACTACACATTCCTCTATAACTACTTTCATAAAGTACTTCTGTTTTACTCTTATTATACTAAACTTATTGAACTCCTTTGTACAACTTTACATGATAATGAAATTACAAGCCTACCTGTATTGTACCTGCTTATATCCTTAAACCTGATGTGTGATTCTTGACGAAAACATCGTAAAACCTATCAATTTATCAAATTAACGCAAATAATGGTGTTTTGGTACATAGTTTATTGTTATAGGAATGTGTTTCAGTCAATAAAATATATGATGGCTCAAAATTAATCCACAAAACATTCAATTCAAAATTCAAAGTGGCACTTTGTTAGGGAATTTGGCCCGGAATGTGGCGCCTGACCAGTTAATCGCGGCAAATTTGACACTTCGATCCCAAAGATAAAATCATTTAAAAATATTCTGGTGTTGCCAGGTGAATGAAACTAGTGGCTCTATCTTCAATGATGTTGGCGCAAGCTATTCTGACCTTGTTCTTCATACAAACTCTGTACACAGAAGGGTCAAAATCGCATTCAAAAATATTTTTTTCGAAATTTTTCCGCGCGCATGCGCACACACCGCCCGTATTTCCGTGTCTTTGGCAAATAACAGGTTAATGTTCAGTTTATTATACACTTCTTATTATACTCCTGAACAACTTATGTATCTATAATAACGTATATGTACATAAATGTAAAAGCCTTCAAGACGTGAATATTAAAAAAAAATTAGAAAGATACTTTTTTGGATTCGAGGTTGACGAGGTCTACTGTTCGCAGAACTACTAGTAATATTGGAAAAATTTTTGTTCCACTTTATTAATTTTTTACATTTTACTGCCAAAGTGTACAACTGTACATCCTACCTACACTTTCAGACACAAAAAATGTCATTCACAACACCGGCGAACTCAACTACTAACGTACATACAAGATGTTTAGTTGAAATTTTTAAAAAGTGATCAAAATGAGTTAACCTCAACGTCAATGTCGTAGCAGGCGGTCTGCTTGGCCTCAGCACCGCCCTCCACGGAGATGACGTGGTTGATGACTATGGGGTCCGGCGGGTGCAGCAGCGGGTTGAGGCGCTGCGGGATCTCCGCAAACTTCATGCGCTGACACCCGAAGATCTGCTCCAGATACTTGTCACACACTATGTACTCGCGCTCGTGGGCATCTTGCAATCTGAACAACAAAATAATAATTATTAACCCCGAGAGCAATTTTGGGAGATATTTCTCCCAGACATCAAACATCCATAGAGGCTTTTTGGGAGATATTTCTCCTCATTTTGCATTAGGGGAGATATATGATTTAAACAGTTTTAGAAAGAGAGAACACCACGCTTTCAGTTTGCATAGAAAAATTTACCACAGACGCTCCTGAAATTTTAAAAATAATTCTTTGAAACAACATTAACAATACCCCAAAACTCCAAAGTGGAAGATACTCTCAGTATGCCCTGGCATAAAATCACCATTCAGAATTGAAACATCTCTTGATGGCTTTAGCCATGTTTAGTCAGGTACTTCCCCACTTTCATCTTCCCCATCTCCTTCTCACTACCTTCAGCCTCGCAACATCTTGGGGTTTGGGGATGCCATAGTCTCACTGGCTCAATGGCTGAAACTGTCAGTTTTTATACTATTATACTCTAGATTAGGAGGAAAATGTCTAAAATATGTGTTCTTTCAAATATATGTATGGTACAAAAGGGTTAAACGGATGAATCAATTTTGGAGTCTTTATAAATTGACTTATTATTTACATCTTACTCCGCTTACTCGTTAATATGGAATATTTTTTATTCAAACAGTTAGATTTAGCTTTATTATTACGAAAGGTGAGTATTTATGTCGGGGGAGACCAAAAAACATGCAAAAAATATGCATATAACATTTTAATTTTGTTTAAATTAATTCACTTCCGCGGTAATGCCATTATATTTTTACCGTTTTTATTTCATAGACAATCAATCATAATTACACAAAACCTCTAGACATCCCCTGCTTTGCCAAACAAACCATTCAAAACCTGGGATGTTTTTTAAAATTATGATGACATGCAGCTTTCGTAGTTTAACCTCAACCTAAAAAAGGAATATTCCGTATTATCCGTGCATCAAACTTCGATAACACAAACGTTCCGTATTATCCGTGAGGTGGACCAAATGCATATTTACTATTGATTTCTTTCAAATTGGTATCCATCAAAATAAAGTAAGGAAAAATTTACCTTACTTAGGCACAAGTACAAGACCACAACACAATTCTACCAGTTTATCTCTTCCGCGGTGAAAAAGTTTTATAGTTATATTTATATAGTAGTTACTTGTGTGTTTTAATGTATTGCCAGAGAGCTGAGATGATAACAGGTCTGGTCTGCGTATGAACTCCCAATAGCCTGGCCAGCCTCTGGTCCAATTTGAACTGCAGCGGCTGATAGTCCAAAAGCAGCAGAATTGTGCAGCGGACATTCTTATCCCCTGGGCGCTTCACCTGATAAACAACAAGTGGTTATTACAACACCATTAGGTTAGCTCTAAGTATTCTTTGTAGACTTTGAAGATGTGAAAATAAGTGTATTGTAATATGTAACAAACCTGGAATCCATCCGTTTCCTGAGTGGTGAGGGTTCGATGCCACTCAACCAGATGATTATCCGGCCCATACAGTTCCTTGTCCAGCTCTATAACTAGGGACTTAAAGAATGACGAGAACTTCCTTTTCACCTGCACACAGACAAAAACATATTATATATCTATTATTATTGTATATAATCTATTATGTAACAATAAGTCTCCCAATTCGGCTGGTCCCCGCTGGAGATATAAACCACCACCCTCTAACAACAAGAAGAAGAAAAAGCCCTAACGGACGTAAATAAATGAATTAACGAATACAAACAACTTAAGAAATGATATTATATATTTTAATCAAATAAGTTTTAAATTGTTCATGACACCACCGAAAAGAAAGACAGTCAAACCTTATGTATTACCTTATTAGGGTCACTCTTGGAGTCCTCTAAGAGGCGGCCTTCCACCCTCAACTCCCACGAAGCCACCGAGCCTTCTCCAACTCCTAGAAATGTTGTAAAGTGTTGTTTGATTTCTGATGTATTGAGTTTTGTTGTGCTTCCTGGTCCTTCTTGGGCCAAAGTTTCAAACCGCTTTACAGAGTTCATCATCAGGGCAGATGTGAAGACGTGAAGGGCATGGTAGATGTGTTGACTCAAGAATGAGGAGAAAACGCAATGCGACTCGATATCCCAAAAGTTACAACAATTAAAATAAGAAAAACATAGTATTATAAAGTATAAGCATATTCATGTTCTGTTAAACACAAAATAATAAATTTTCCTCTTTTTTAAAAATACATCTACATATTTGAATTTTACTTATGTTTGTTTGAATGAAATGGAATCTTGGAAGAGGAAATTAAACCACTTAGGGGAGCTGAAACTCGGCAGTCACACATTTTTTTTTTTCAATGACAATGCATTTTAAATGCAGGTTTAAAAAGTGACATATACGTTTATAATTTTTCTGAAATTCTAAGAAATTAAAACACTTAACAAACAACATAAATGTGGGTCTTACAAATTCGTAATTTGGCTGGTTGATAACGCGGTTGATTCCGATCACTAGTTACGAAGGTACAACCTCAGTCAAACCATTTTTTTGTTAAAGTTAAAGAGATTTGAAAATAAATGTAATATGGTAAACAAATAAACTTAGTTTTTTACGGGTTGATTTCTTTTTAACATTACATATATGAATTATCATGAAAATAATTTCCCTCAGGGCCTTCGTCATTTTTGGAGATGCTGTGTGGAGGGAATTTTTGAGGAGAGGAAGGAGTGAACAATGAAGGGACCCATGTTATAGGAGGAAACACAGAGACCGGAAAATCATTCCACAGCCGAACTGTTGAACTCAAGAAAAAGTTGTAGAACCCGTTCTCATGTGATAAATATCAACCGTGTACAAATGTTGGGCGAGAGTTTGACGTGTTTCCCACCGTACACCGGTGCGATCAATGATGCTAGTTCCCAGGAGCATCTTCCATTGAAATATCGGTAGAACGAGTACAGCATTCCCTTCATTCATCCGTCCATTCCAGAGCAGATCAATAGACAAAAAGGAAAGAGGCGGGATTCAAAGAGTAACACTGGAAAAAAACCTACCTTCTGAAGCATTCTCTTTCCCGGGATAAAATGTGTTTGAGATGAAAATCCTCAGTTTCCTCTTTTGCTTCATGGGTCTCTTGAGAGCTTCTTGGATGTCCAGCCTCTTGCGCATTATGGTGGCGTCGAGCTTCCTCTCGAAGGCCAGCAGGTCCATATAGGCCTGGGACTCCGGCACCAGGTCCCTCACCTTCTGCGGGAGGATCTTATCCGCCAACTTCTTCTTCTTTTTGGGAGGCACAGGGTGCTGGAAATCACTAACAAAACAAATACGGAAACGTTTTCAATTATTGTACTCAATTAATAATAAATCATAGACACACAAAAATTGATAAACTTGCCCCAACATGAAATCTGGGTATCATTTCGACGAGCTGAAGGCAAACCATGTGACCATATTTTTGGCACCAAGACGTTTTGAGAATGCTTTGAATAAAATACATCAGTCGTAGGTAGATCGCCGAAGAGCACACATTGAGATAACAAGACGCTGCGCAGAAAAGTAAAGTTCGCTAAAGTAAGGCACGTAAAAGTGTCTAACTAAATTATGTAACAAAATATTCAATTTTGGAAACAAGCTCGAACGTTTGCTTGCCCGATTTGGGATTTGTAGTTAAGGTTTTCATGCAGTCAGCAATTTGCACGCATTGTAAAAAGGAGTAGCAATTCGTAAACACTTAATATTTTCGCATCCTAAATAGCGATGTTACAATGCGAGTTGCCTGTATGGTGTCAGATTAATTTATTCACGAATCCTCCCTGTTCTGATCATCATGGTTTGTTCCCCTTTCCCTGATGGGCTAGTTTATCAGTTTGGATGTCTATGATAATAATTGATTAACGGTAGTATTTAATTATATTTCCACAAGTATCGGTTAAGCCAGGCTACAATCTATTAGGCTGCTAAGTAAATAAAAAAATTATTATTGCAATCTACATTAGTCTAATAATCTAGGTACC
Organism: Limnephilus lunatus; assembly: GCA_917563855.2. Taxonomy (NCBI): domain Eukaryota; kingdom Metazoa; phylum Arthropoda; class Insecta; order Trichoptera; family Limnephilidae; genus Limnephilus; species Limnephilus lunatus. The sequence continues at coordinate 65,179,564 of OU830598.1, read as the reverse complement.
TATTCAATTTTTATTCTACATTTAATTAGTGTTATTGTTTTTATGAATCAGACCAATCAAACGAGGCACATGCTTATATCAGTATACAAGTTATACATAACATTCAAATTATAACGATTACGCACTAACTATTAATTGCTAATAAAAGTTTAAATGTTCAGTCAATGAAGTAAGAAACTTAAATTGATTAAAACAAAATTGCTGAAATGAATAAATAATAAAGGGAGTAACAAAATGTACAGTTAGTTTTTTATAAATGCCTAAGAATAGCTATAAGAGCTATCACAAGCTTGAGACTTAAATTAATGACCACACATCAGAGTTTTCATTAAATCTTTTTACATTTTTTTTTTTAAATTTTCTTTATTCATTGCATACATAATATGGTTACATTATTAGTGTATTTTTAGACCACCATGCTAGGCTGATGCCCGTGTTATGGTGGTGGTGATTGTAAACAAAGTGAAATGGCAAATATACAGAAAAGTGGGACATGGTCAATATGTACACACATTTAAATTTTTATTTTAAAAACACTTTGTATCAGTTTGAACAATGAGAAACAACTATATCAGTAACCGAAAATTCAGTAACTGATGCAAAGCATTTCTTTTTTAAAGTGCCTATTAGCCGTGTCCTATTTTTCTGTACATTTACCATTAAAACTTTAACAGTCACATCTTAATCCTGATACAGAAATTATCCATACGATTAAAATTCCACAGAAAAGCATTATTATTTTTAATAATGTAGCAGAATAAAAGCACTGTTGTGTGGCCGACTTAAAGCATAAAATAAAAATAGTAAAAAGCAAACTGAACACATACTAAGCGTAGACATACGGTTTTGGAGTTTGCTGCATGGGCCCTCTAGCGTCTGGTGGGGGTCTCTTCCCTCCCTGCTGGGGGGAGGGAGGCACAGGACCACCACGCAGAGGTGGGCCCACGGGATACCCCTGCTGGGGCGGGCGCTGCATGAGTCCTGGTAGGGGAGTGGGGCCCGGGCCAGGGGGACCTCCCATAGATGGAGGAGGTGTGAAACCACTTCGCTGGGGCTAAACAAAAGGATTGTTATTGATTCAATTAATCTCCCGTAATACCTTTACACATATAAAATTAAGGTTTGGAAATAAGTGGGTAAGTAATTAGTTTGGTTTTTGATATTACAATAAGGCCCAAATACATTGAAATAACGATTTCATGATTGAAAAATTATTTATCCACATTTACAACATAGAGATAAGGCAAAATTTCGTTGAGGTAATTCTTCGGAACAAACGTCAACGGTTAATACGCACTTTTTTTGATAAAACTTTTAGATTCTTCTTAATTACCATAAAATACAACTATTTGCATTGGGGGAGGTTGAAAATGATACATTTTTAATTTTAGTTACGTAAATTGAAAATTTGCTTTAACACTGTCAAATCACTCTGTTTGCAATATTATTGTTATTTTAATATGTTGGTATTACTGATATTTTATATTCCATGTTACACAAACCTAGCGTAGCCGCTAAACTACTTGAAAACTGGGATGTTTTTCTTGCCTTGACGTGAGTAGGCGTTATAAAGGGGCACTTTCTTTTGAATCACAAACCATGTTACACAAACCTAGCGTATAGGTTTTTTCGGTTACGCGCCTTTGAATATATTGCCATGAAGTCAGTTACGGTACGATGTAGCCTTCCATATAGTATCAGTAATACCAACATAATAAAATGACAATAATCATTACAAATTGCATATGGTGAAGCGTTGTGTCTAAATACGAAAGCAAATTTTCAATTTACGTAACTAAAATTAAAAATGTAACATTTTCAACCTCCCCCAATGCAAATAGTTGTCTTTTATGGTAATTAAGAAGAATCTTAAGGGTTTTTTTTTTTTAAAGTGCGTATTAACCGTTGACGTTTGTTCCGAATATTTACCTTCGTTGATGTTTTGTAATATTTCAATGAAATTACAAAACATGGAACAAAAACAGTTCACTCGTATGCCGAGTTTGGACATCAAAATTGCACAAATATACAACTTTCTGGTTGATAAAACTTATACAGTTCATTGAACAGTTAATTTTGAATGGCTGTCATTAAAAAATAAGCTCCTTGCAGTCGTAAACAGACAAGTAGGATCATTTTTACAAAAGGTGCGAATGACTTACAGGAAAGTTCGGTCCAGCGTATTGTCGTGGAAGAGCAGTGTTTTGGGGTTGGTTATACCTCTGCTGCTGCATTGGTCCAGGCGGGCCGGGACTCGGTCCACCGCCTGGAAACCTTTGAGCCATTTTCAACAAATATTCAGTTATAAAATTTGATGCTTTTCACGGCGCAACCATGGACGCGTCAAAGGGAAAACATAGCATTGCATAAATATTGTCTATGCATAAATAAACCAGTCATGTCTATGCTGTCTATGGTTGACGGGGGGGGGGGGGGCCTTGGCCATAGACATACTTCACTGATTTGGCTCCCCCACACGCACACTTCGGCTCGACCGAATCCCGCGCCACTTCAGGCCGCCGCGCAGAAAAGTACAGACCGAAAGGATTGCAGCGCTGTTCACCGTGAGACTTCTGCCCGGCGGCCTGAAATGGAGCGGGACTCGGTCGCTCCGAAGTGTGCGTGTGGGGGGCACTATTAAGAATGGCTGTGCCATAGATGCATAAATGAACTAATACACCTAGATCGATATCTTCGGGCTTTTAGTACTGAACAGGTTTCAACACTATTTAACCATAAATAATGAAAAATAATATCAATTTCAAATTCTTGTCGTCACACACCATCGACAAAGATAGAGGAAAGTTAAAAAAAGGTACTACCATAGACAATATAAAAACCGTCCCAATTTATTAGCCTAAAAAATACGTCTGAAATGTCAATAGTCCCTTTTATTTTTGTATCAATTTATACTACATTTATATTTTACATTCACACGAGAAATATAAATCACACAAACACATTTTTGTTGAAATATATTCATCACAAACCAATAGGATTATTATTCTTGCTGATTTCCAAAAACAAGATGTTCATTGTGATGTCTTGTGAAAATAAGACTTTGAAGAAAGGAGTTGCTATGCCATTTAATTAAGAAATTGTTTCTCCCTGCGTGTCCTTCACCATTCGTCCCATTCCTGTCCCACGTTCCTTCCGCTTCAGGGAACACATTTGATTCTGAAATAAATATATTCATCACATTAACCAAAGTTCGCAAACAAAATATAGAATATTATTTCCTACGAAATATAAATACAGATGTAGTATACCTTCAAGGATCACTTTAAAAGCAAAAGGCACTCTGCTGGCTTTAAGGAACACATTTGGTTCTGGTACTTTTATGCTGGACACTGCTGGTAGAACACGATCTAAAAACGAAAAAAGGTTCAATTCTGAGGCGAACAATGATAATTTACACAGTACCTACATTAGGAACACTGAACAAAAAGAGATTCTAACCTGTATTTTGGTGGCAACCACGTCCTACGTAAGTTTAGGTTTTCACTGGGTAAAGTCCGATGTTTTCCGATTCCAGTGAGATTAAGGGACGGCAGAGCATATTTTTTCAACGAACCGTTGGAATGTTTGCATTTGTATTCGAAATGGAACCCACAAACATATCCACAACTTCCCAAAATCGGATGAACAACGAAGTCACTTCTGCCAATTCTCCATGCACATTCCCTATAATAACTTTCGTTGTGTGTTAATTTATGTCGAATTGGTGCCAGATCCTTGCAGCCTTCGACACTAGAACAGTTTTAGGTGGCATTTCAAAATATTTACGTTGGCGTTTGATTGTTCGGCCATGTGCTATTTGACATAATATAACCATAGATATCCCACTACATACCACTCAGTTTTTCTTTGGACTTGGAAGTCCGTATGAAGATTTCTATTAGTGGATCAAATCTAAAATGATATTCATTACGTCACGAGCCATAGACATTGATTTGGTCACAAAATAAGTCGGAGTTATACCCCTAATACTACCATAGATAACCACTCACGCATTGGATTATTACGGCTCCATTACCGGCCCCAAAAAGAAGAAGATGGAGAGATACGAAATTACGAATGTTAGAGGAGAGCGCTGACATTTACAGCGCCAAAATCGATGCAAAAATTGCGAAAATCTTTAACAAAACACGACTCTTTTAAATTAGAGCAAAAATCTCTCGGGGGCTGTCTAAAACAGTATTTAATGAAACACTGTGATTTTTTTCATACAGCTAACTTGTAAAATAACGGAAATGTGCTTGAAAACAAAAAAAAATTGGAGCATACTTTGCGATTTTTTTCTATCGAGGGAATTTCATAAAATTTGAGTTTTGGCGTGGGGAATGTATAGATATTGTCTTAAAAAATAACATATATTTTTTTAAGAGCTGAAAACATTTCAATGTTTAAGGGAGGTTTTCAAGAAATCTGTAGAAATTCGGAGAGTGGCCTCTTAAAGTAATTATAAAGTGAATGCTCAAGCAAATGTTCATGTTAGAGGTCACTCGCCAATTTGGCCATAAAAAAATGGTTCGGATGATTTTTTTTTTTTACATTGGCTCCATACAGAAGGTCCTGAAGAAAATAATTTCCCTCAGGGCTTACGTTATCTTAGGGGGGGCTTTGTGTAGAGTATTTTTAAGTAAGGGAAGGATAGGAAGTTCTGGGAAGGAAAAAGGTATGAGAGGTGGGTAGGAATCTGGGGGTCAGTGTATCCAGCAGTGACGGACGTATCAATCCATCCTCCAACTGCGGTGCAAGGTGATAGGTCGAGAGTCCGGCTGGAAAGGTCAAAAGGCCTCCCTCAACCAGTCTCTCTTGATCCGGCCCGCCATGCAGCAGGTGAACAGACACATTTTCCGCTAAGACCTGAATAAACCTCACCCCAAGAACCCGAGCACCCCTGCTAAGTCACCAAACGTATCGAACCACTTGAGGTGACCTATAACAGAGGTGTTGATTATCCAATAAACGATTCCCGGGTGGCGGTACCCATACCTGCCTCCCAAATCGTAAAGTAATTTGAAGTAGTGATGATAATCAACGTAATATTATGTTATATTTTGATAGTTGGAATCATTGTTCTTGGCGTGCCGGCCGTGCCGTGGCAATATTTGTGTTCGTCAAGTTGATTTGTAGTAGAAACTCTGATTACCCAATTCAACTGATAAATACAAGCGATGAATGATATTTCGAAATAAACCTGAAACTAATTGTTTCTGAATAAATTTAGATATTTTGTGGAACGAATTTAGGCGTTTATTTCTCGGACCTCCAAGGTAATCGGTAACCAGTGTTGCCAACCCGTTTTTTGAAAAAGACGTAGATCTGACTAGAAAATTACGTAGAATCGTATAATTTGGATTATGAAAAGTTAGTAGATCTACGTACTTTTTTTCTGATTGAAATATAGAAGTTAGGGTAGGTGAACGTAATTAGTTATTTCTTGTAGTAATTAAGTTGAAATGTATCTATTATTTTTAATGCATTTATCATAGGTTCTCAACCTTGCCTCTCACTCTTGGTTCTCAATTTTGCCCACCGCCCACTGTGAGATTTTTTTTTTAGAGACCCCTTTTTTCTTATGAGGGGGGGGGGGGGGTTAATGGATTCAATTTTCTTCCACTTCCTCAACTACCGAAACATGTGAATTTTTGCATACGTGATAAAAATGATTACAATACATAAAATAACAAAAATTAACCAATATTAAAGTTTATTTTGCTTTATTAGTACGTGATGAGCGTGTTTTTTTGTCTTTTTAGACTATATTTTTTACCTGCCCTCGCCATCACTGTGCTACTTCAACGCCCTCTCTTTGGGTCTTCTACTGCCCCCTGAAAGTCTCAAACGTCCACAAGGGGGCGTTATTTATTGCCCACGTTGAGAAAGGTTTAAATGAAACGAAATATAGTTTTGGTCATTATGCAAATGTGGGGTAATAGGCAATATTTAGGAAAAAAAACTTGAATATGGAGTAAACACTAGCAATAAATAACTTAGCGATGCCTTTGTCTGAAATTGTGTATTTTACCGGGAAGTAGAAGATTACAACTCCAATAAAAAAAAATTTATGGTAATAGTTCGAAATTTTCCTAGATTTGTGCTGATTTCCCTTTTGCCTAAAAAATATTTTTCTCCCCTAGATCTAGGGTAATTTCCCTAGACATTCCAACTCCGGCACGGACTCTAATATGAAACGGAACGTTTGTTGGAGTCCGCGCCACATACTTTGCCCCGCAGACGGGGGCGCCACCGTAAAGTAACGGAAAATATGCTTCTTCAGCCTAATGAGTTATGTTATTTTGCAAATTTGTACAATTTGACAAAAAATACGTAGATTCTGGACTGAAGTTAGTAGATGTTCAGGAAGGACCTAAAATACGTAGATCTACGTAAAAAGACGTAGAGTTGGCAACGCTGTCGGTAACAGTACTTCGATTTTTACATAATCGATTGTGCCCGTCGCTAACATCACTAATTCCAAATCAATGACTTCTTCGATATCTTGATCTTTATTTACATGTCGTCTATGCTTTTTCCTGCCAAATGGTGGCTTTGTCTGTCATAGTCATTATGGTCATAGTTTTTTTTGGTGTTATTTAACGAGGACGAATAATATTTTAAATCCTTTAGTTTGTTAAGTTATTAAGATTTCAAAATGGGGAAAGGTTTCAACAATTATATGTGCAAGAAGTTCTTCCATCCTGCTTCGAGAGACAATCTCAAAAGGGTAAATATTTTTTTCTTACGTTGAGGAATTGCAAAAATGTTATTGAGTGTGAAATTTTTTAATCATTTTAGTTTAACGAGACCGTCATTTAATTTTTATATTCAACCAAACCATATTAATTATATGGAATAATTTTGTGAATTTTATGTGTACAAGGGAATAATTCATTTTTTACCATTAGTAAACTCAAGTTTTGTTATGATGAAATTTTATACTTATTTTATTCCTAATGGGTATTATTATTGTTCTTTCACTCCTAGCTATGTAACATTAGTTTTGAGTTTGTTTTTAAAAGTTCTGGTAGTTCTTCGCCTCGGAACAAACGTCAACGGTTAATACGGAATATTTATTTCATAACAATCAATCATAATTACACAAACCCGCTAAGATAACCCTGCCTTGCCCTCAAACCATTCAAAACCTGGGATGTTTTTTAAAATTATGATAACATGAAGCTAAAGGTTTTGTCAAAAAAAAGTTTGTTCCGAATATTTACCAAAGTTCTATTTTGATATTTAGGTATGGATGGCAGAACAAAAAACCGAGGCATACAAAAAGAAGCAAGAAGAACTGCGAGTGCAGTATGAGAAAGAACAGGATCTTCATGAAAATAAGTAAGTACAAAAATAATACTTTAGAAGATAATTCCATAACAATCACTGATACGCAACAGTCAACAATAACTTGTAAATTCTAAACCAAAATAGAGGGAATACTAGAATAATTCCATTTTATTCTTATAATATAGTTCTTGATCAACTTTTTCCAGCGGTACAAACAATCGTATCTGAAAATCAACACGGCTTTTTCAGAAAACGGTCGGTCGAGACAAACCTTCTGGAATACACAGATTTTATTTTAAATTCTAAGAAGGGAAGTAAAAATCAAATAGACTCTATCTATACGGATTTTTCAAAAGCCTTTGATAAAATTAACATTGAACTGCTTTCTAAGAAGCTGTTAAAAATCGGGATTAATGGTGACCTTCTAAGATGGATCAAATCATATGTCACAAACAGAAGTCAAGCAGTTAGAGCTAAGGGTTTCTCCTCGCGTTTTTACAAAATACCTTCAGGAATTCCACAAGGATCACATCTCGGACCTCTCTTATTTATTTTATATATCAATGATATAGGTAAATGTTTTAAAAATTCCGATTTCAAAATTTTTGCTGTTGACACTAATATTAATGACAGCCTTGAATTGCAAGAGGATATTAATAGGTTTGGAATATACTGTGCGAACAACCAACTGTTCCTTAACCTGGAAAAATGTAACACAATATCGTTTACCAAAAGCAAGAACCCCCTAACATTCCCGTACAAAATCAATAACGTAGAAATAAAAAGATGTTGTGAAGTGAGGGACTTAGGAATAATAATGGACTCTGGAATGTCTTTCCGAACACATATAAATTCTATCTGTGACAGGGCGTACAAACTTCTAGGATTCATCTTAAGAGTGACTAAACTATTCAGGTCACCACATGTAATCAAAATACTGTATGTCTCTTTTGTCCGCTCAATATTAGAATTCGGATCAGTCATATGGAATCCCCAATACAAAGTTAATATTTTAAGGTTAGAAAGAATTCAAAAAAAGATACTGAAACACCTAGACTTTAAATCCTTTTGAACATCAGAAAACCTACAAGACTCATTAATATTCCATAATTTATCAACCTTAGAAGATAGAAGAAATATATCCGACCAGAAATTTTTATTCAAAATTATTAACAACGTTGTTGACAACAACTATCTTCTAGAACACATTAATTTCCACTGTCCAACAAGAAATACAAGGTCAAACCAACTATTCCACATCCCACACTCAAAAACAAATTACACACAACATTCATTTTTCCGAAGGACGTGCACAAAATACAACGATATGTTTTACGAAGCTGATATTTTCCATTTGTCCTCAGGCCAATTTATTAAATCCATAACTGAAAAAATTAAAACCAATTGTTAATTGCGAACCCTCCATCCCTGCTATCTGTTGTTTTTTCATTCTCATTATGTTGTTTTTCCTTCTTATTATAAAAATAATAATATTTGGATGATTTATATAGCGCTATTTTTTGTTGTTGTTGTGAAAAACCCCCTCAAGGGCGCTGGCAAATGGCTAATCATTTATCCTTAAACGTTTTCTAATGATGTGAAAATATGTTAATTTTATATGTGTTCGCTGTTTAACTTCATCTTTTCTTTCCCACATGCTTTAATTTGTGTTTTTTCATTTCTGTTGTATTTGTTTTTCTTTTTTCTAACACTTTATTTTTTCTTTAACGTTTTAATCTGTGTTTATATATTATAATTTTTTTTGCGGAAACTTCACTGGTTAATGCACCCATGTAATATGTAATTACCTTATAATATGTACAACTGTTTGTTTCCCTAATAAACAAAAACAAAAAAACAAAACAAATTTTCAGTTGATCAATTGCAAAATATTCCTTGAACAATGATAGAGGACAACAACCCCCGAAACCACCAATAAAAACCGTTAGTAAACTTATACCTTTTGATTCACCTAAATTACTATATTACAAAAATTACTATACAACTATTTGCATTTGGGGCAATGGAAAACACTGCATTAAAAATTTCAATAAAGTGAAATGAAAATTTGCTTTTGTCACATGATATGACCGCCATTAACAATAATTTGTCATTTTGTTATGTTGGTTTTCCTGATACTATAACGAAGGGCTAGAAGAGATGTAAGTACCATGCCAAGGCCTATTTTAAGTATTAACCTTTAAACGTCCAGTGCACCGCGTGCTATAAAGATAGCACACTGCCCAACCATTTTTTGTAAAATATTTGTACCGTAATCACCAGTCCTGTTCGGGAATGCATTGAACGATGCAAATCCGAGGTATACCTCTAGGCAGTAGCGGTTCTTCACAGGGGGACAATGGGGACAGTCCCCACCAGTTACTCAAAACCTACTAAAGGAATTAATAGTCAATGCTTTGTCTTCACCAAAATGAATGAATTCTTTAAAAATAAAAGTAATCATTTGCAGAAATAAAATACAAAAAATTATTCCGGATGATTTTAATAAGACCCTATGCGCGTACAGCAAACAATGTACGGCGCAAAAAACAGCGGGTTTATTTCTCAGTGCGCAGAATCTAATACGCACTTGGGGGACGATCCGAACTATCCCTATACTTTCCTTGCGTTGTTTCGCGATCGTATGCAACTGCGCATGCGCAGTCGTATGTGAATTCAAATACCCGCGGGGACAATCCTTTGGATTTCCACAGAACCATTTGTTTGCGAAGTTACGGTTCGCAACCATTTGTTGCGTTCAAATTAGTTTGATAATAATCTTGCAAGATAAAGCTTTATTTTTATTATACTATATTGTAAATTGGCATATATCTATAGACCAGTGGCGGCTGGTGCTCACAAAAATCGGTGGTGCGCTAAAAATCTGGTACATACCTACCTACTCTTTTAGGTATATACCTACTCTAATTAAAATAAATTTAGTTATGAAAAAATCCTACCGATTCATCGATTCTCCGTTGTCTCTGAGTGGCAAAGACGTCGGTGACCCTGGAGTTGAAGTCCGGTATAGATTGAATAAGGCGTTTTTCAATGCTCAGCATTGACAGTGCATTGAGTCTATCTTGACTAATTGTATTTCTTAGGAAAGATTTAATTGTTGAAAGTTGAAAAATTAAGTTGAAAAACACCCTTCACTCTCCACCGACGTCGTAGGAATTGTACATACGATTTTTAACAATTTAACACTCTTTGAAAGAGCATCTGATAATCCATTAACACTATTTTTAATTTCTAACCGTTTTTCAGAGTTCAGCGCATTGTTTTTTTATAAAATCAACATTAATAATGGAACTCGAATATAAAATAATAAAACGAATAACAATGGCGCATTGACCTGCGAATTGTCACAACGGGTCTCACTGTTAATTGTTTATGTTATTGCTGTAGAGATAAGAGATGGTCGATGCTGAGTGGAACGAGTCGATGCATTGAAAAAGAGTAGATCTTAATTTAAACACACAATATCAATAATAAAATGACACGAACGCGTCCCCGATTAAGATGCTACTAAACAAGAACAAACTGGTCCTTTTGATATGGTGGAAAATTTCGGATCGCCGTCCGCTATTTATCTAAATTTGCAAAGGATTATACCTACCTACGATTTCGGCGCATGGAGAATTGTGGAAATATTTTCTGTGATCGCTTTGCCAAACGCACCTCTGCCTTGAATATAGGAACAAAACGTTCTGCTTCTGTTATCTGTTACGCGAGCGGGTACCTATACAAAGACACCTATATTATGTACGCATTATAACCAAAGTGTGTATGTATTGAGATTTGTGATGAGGCGTGTCGGAAATATAGTATGGTATTCGGTGCTCGGGAATTTATAGATTAGCAGAAATTTTGGGAGTGCGTTGCACCGCCGCACCTTAGGGCTGGCCGCCACTGCTATAGACATTTTATATTATTTTGTGTTAAATATATCCGACTAGCATGATTAGACCATCAAATTTTTTTTTGAGAAATTTTATATTATATTCTACGGTTGTTTTTAAGCGCCCTTGAGGTGATTTTCTCACGAAAATGGCGCTATAGAAGTCATCCAATTATTATATTATTATTATTGAGATTACGGTACAGTACGTAAAAAATGTCGATCCCCACCACTAAATAAGTGCTCGAGCCACCACTGCCACTAGGCATTCTGTTAATTGAGTTACAAGTATTTTTCAACAGAGTACACGTCAAAAATCGCTCCACAAAAACATTCAAAAATTGCAGTTTATAATTTCTAATTACCATAAGATTTATCGTTAAATGTGTCCCCAAAGAACACTGTAGAGAATTATAAAGTTTTGTGAAATCTATAAGGTCTCATCTACAGTTCACAAGTGTTTTAAATCAATTGTGAAGTGACAGAGTGTTGTTAACAAAAAATCAACCTCCTGTTATTATACACTGTGGTAGGGCAATTCACAGTTTATAAGAGTGAAATTCGCCACTCACCACAAGGGAGCCGTAGCAACGTGGATAAATACACGGCTGTCGCGTCGCCGGCCGGTGTTCGATCCCTTCACCGGCGAAAGATTGCTCTTTTTTTTATTTAAGTAAATAATAATCCTACACCATCTGTCTTAAGAAATACGAACTAAATATTGTCAACATCACTGTTAGTCAAAATATACAACCAGGCAAAATGGCAACTACAAATAAAGTTCAAACACGGTCGAAACAGACCGAAATTGATGCCGGTACAGAACTCTATGACAAATTTATAAAGTATGTAGATAAAAAAATGGAGGATCTAAAACAACAACTATTCAAAAAAATTGAAGAGGAGACACTAAACGTAAGGAAAAATTTTGAAATTGATATATTAGAAATGAAAAAAAGCGTTGACCTTAGCCGTTAATATCTCACAAACATGACAGAAAAAATTGATGAAGCAAGCAAATCTCTGGAATTCGATGATAAACAACATTTCAAAGAAAAATTTAAGAAACATGAACCAATTGTTATAATTAAACCTAAAAATCAAGAACAAAAAAACACAAAAACACAAGAAGACATAAAGAACAACATAGATCCAGTTGATGTGGGCGTGGCCGGAATCAAGAATTTCAAAAAAGGATCAGTGATAGTGGAATTAAAGAACACAGAGGCAACAAAAAAGATCCAAAAGGAAGTCATCACTAAGCTTGGGGATAGGTATGATGTTGATATTTCTAAACCCAAGAATCCAACAGTAAAAGTGATAGGAATTACAGATAAATATACCGCCGAAGAAATTGAAAATAAAATAAGGATGCAAAATGAATACATAGACAAGGAAAATTCAAAAATATCAGTAAAATTTATAAAAGAAAATAAAAAAAGTAGTGGATGTAATAACTTTACTGTATTCATAGAAGTAGATGGAAAAACACACTCTAAAATGTTAGAGGAAACGAAGATAAATATTGGATGGAATAGATGTGCTATCTACGATCATCTCTCAGTTTTGAGATGTTTCAATTGCAACGGATATGGACATAAAGCAGGTGATTGTAAAAATAAAAAAGCATGCGGAAGATGTTCTAATGCACACGATACGTCAGATTGTAAGGGAGATATTGACAAAATCAAGTGTGTGAATTGCAAACTCACAAATGATAAACTTTCATAACACCTAAATGATAATCCCCATGCATGGAGCAAAGAGTGTCCTATTTACAAAAGAAATATAGAATCGGAGAAGAGAAAAATTGATTTTTTAGGATAAAAAGAAAAGCAACAATATACTACTTAAACATTTCAAGTCTTTTGGCTCATTTAAATGAAATTGAAGTATTATTACAAGAACTCAAACCAGAAATTTTAATGTTAAGTGAAATGTGTATAACTAGTGATATTTACGATTCTGAAGTATCATTTATAGGATATTCAACTGTAAGATGCGATTCATTTAGTCGGCATACGGGAGGAGTCGTTATGATTATTAAAAATAATATATCTTTTAAAATAATATCAAATGAAGTGTTTGATGAAAAAAATACATGGATACTGGCAGTACAAATAAGAAAAAACTTGATTAAAGGAACATACGCTGTATTATATCACTCACCAAACCAAAGCCATTCAAAATTTTTGGATTTCTTCGAAAGTTGGTGTACTAAAAACATGACAAATCAAGATATGTTCTATGTAACCGGTGACTTTAACATTGACATGAAAGTCAAAAATACCTGCAGTAATAGACTTCAATGTTTAGTAAATAATCTAGGACTGAAACAACTTGTGACCAAACCAACTAGGATATCCAATACATCAGCGACCATTATTGATTTAGTTATTACAAATAATTTTTACTTGAATGTTAATGTTGTGGATACTCCAAAAATATCAGACCACGAAAATATATTAACAATATTTGAAACGAGTATAATTAAAAATGAATCAAGGGAAATTACATATAGAGATAAAAGTAAATATGATCAAACAAAATTTTGTGAAACTTTACAAAATAGTATTTCTCAAGTTACCGAATCAAATAACCTAAACGACAAAGCAGAAAACTTCGTCAATATTTTGACTACAGCGGTCGATAAAATTATGCCAATGAAAAGGGTTAAGTTTAAAAATACGAATAAATGGTATTCGAAACCATTACACAACCTTCAGCAACAAAGAGATAATGCATATAAAGCGGCAAAATTGGAACCATCAGAAGAAAAATGGAATGCATATAAAAAAGTTCGTAATATTTACTCCAAACAAATTAAACAACATAAATGCGATTATTATAAGCAAAAATTAGAAACAACAGAATGAACCAAGAAAACTTTGGATAACACTAAAAGAAATCATAAAGGGTAAACAAAAAGAAATTGTAAAGTCAATTGATTTCCCAGATGGAACTGAAGAAGTAGAGAAGATAGCGACTAAATTTAACAAGCATTTTATTTCGAGCATAGATCTTATAATCGAAAGTATTCCACAACATCCTGAGAACCAACTAGACGAGCCTATACGCACTGATAAAGAATTTAAGTTTAAAAATGTGGATTTACCGTACTTAAAGAGGGTGTTGAGTAATATGAAATCGAAGGAATCTGCAGATGGTATTACAATAAATATAATCAAAGACTCTATAAATATTATTGGCGAATCGATGGTCCAAATTATCAATGAATCTTTGAATAGTGGAGTATTCCCCAAAACTTGGAAGACGTCTGTAATAACTCCTATCCCGAAAATTGATAACCCAAAAAAATTTGACGACTATAGGCCGATCAATTGTTTACCCAAATATGAACAAATACTGGAATACATTGTAAAGGAGCAATTAACAGAATATATTGAGGCCAAGCAGATATTAGTTCCACAACAATCTGGTTTTAGAAATAAATGTTCTTGTGAAACCGCTATTAACTATGTAATAGATGAGTGGAAAAATTTTAGAGATAAAAAAAATAAAATTATTGCAGTATTTCTAGACTTAAAGCGGGCATTTTAAACAATCGACAGAGATAGATTAATCAAAAAATTAGGTAATATTGGAATTAATGGTAAAGAAAATAAGTGGTTTGTTGATTACCTATCAGAAAGAACACAAATTACAAAATATGGTTGTAAAACATCTGAACCACATAGTACTAATAAAGGCGTTCCGCAGGGATCCGTCTTAGGTCCATTGTTGTTCATTATATACATGAATGATATTATCAAAGTGTTAAAGTATTGTGCAATTAAACTATTTGCTGATGATACATTGTTATACATAGCCAGTAAAAATTTACAGGACGCCATTGAAAAAATACAAACTGATTTAAATTATGTAGCGCTTTGGCTTCACCAAAACAAATTAAAATTGAATGTTTCGAAAACAAAGTTTTTAATTGTGGATAGCCTAGGTGGAAAGGAGCAGGCAATACTAACAATCGATAACGAAAACATAGAAAGGGTTAGCAGTATTAAATATCTGGGTGTAATATTGGATGATAAATTAAAATTCGACGAACACTTAGAATACATAACAAAAAAAATTGCTAAAAAAGTTGGATTCTTAAAAAGGATCAGAAATAACTTGGATCTCAAGACAACGCGCCTTGTTTACAATTCTATTGTAACTCCGCATTTAAATTATTGTTCTAGCGTTTTATTCCTATGTAACGAAGCCCAAAATAATAAACTACAGGTTATACAAAATAGGGGGATGAGGATGATTTTAAAATACAATATGTTTACTAGAGTCAAAATATGTTACAAAATCTAAATATGATGACGACAAAACAACATATAACATATAATGCATTAACAATGATTTACAAACTGAAAAATAATATGCTACCAAATTATCTGAAGAGTAACATAATGTTTCACGAAAATGTTCACAACTATCCTACGAGAAGACGCGGAGACTTTAGGCTTCCCAAAACTAAACTTTCGTGCACACAAAATAGCGCATTTTATAAAGGACAAAAACTTTTTAACAGCCTGCCGAATGCCGTAAAGGAAGCCTCAATTCTTAGCACTTTTCGTAGGATGTGTGCATTATATGTGAAGAATGTTTTTTGATTCATAACAATCTTACCAATATTATTGTCATATCTGTTTCCTCAAAATGTATTTTTATTTTTGTAATCTTTTTTTTTTCCACTTAAAATGTATTTGTAAAAATGTAACTGTATCAATTGTATTTGTTTATATTTTTTTACTAGATGTATGAAAAAATTTTTGCATACATCTAAATAAATATTCAAAAACAAAACAAATCTAAAGGTTCCTTTAAACGCTCTTGCACCACGTGCAATAAAGGTAGCCTACTGTCCAAGCATCTTTTGTGACATACTCGCTACCATAATCGCACCATACTGTCCCGTACGGGACCGCTGGGTGTCTAAAGGTTAAGCGTGTTTAGCAATTTCGAAAGTTTACCAAACCAATTACTTTTATATGTATTGTAAAACTTATGAACCCATCAATGATTACAGAGCCATGCTGAGTAAAGACAGCAAGGAGCGGCTCAGTGTCAACTTCATGTACGAGCCTCCGCCGGGGGCTAAGAAAGAGCGTGAGCGCGAGGACAATGAACCGGAGTACAAATTCGAGTGGCAGCGCAAGTACAACGCGCCCCGGGAGAGCTATTGTAAGGGAGACAACGAGATCCGCGACCAGCCCTTCGGCATCCTCGTCCGGAATGTCCGCTGCATCAAGTGCCACAAGTGGGGGCATATCAACACAGGTGAGGAGCTTTACAATTTTTATCATCGTCTTCCCTTTATCCTATTCGGGTCAAAGACCCATCACTTTGACAAGGTGCGTCCCAGCATTTCTGTCCTGGGCTACTTCAGTGGCCTCTGTCCATTGCAGAGCTAGCTTTTAAAGCTGCCAACAGAACGTCCCAGGTGACCAACGATTATCGTCCCAGGTGATCATGTGGGCACAACGGCTATGGGAACACCTTATCCTATTGATGGCGGACCAGAGTTTGCGAGGCAATGAGAACCCAGGCTGTCTCTCCGTGGGGTCTTGTACAAGATGGGCATTTTTCACTTTGGCCGATTGCCACTCAAGTTTCCACCTGTCTTGTGGGGTGAGAGGTAATTGGAGGAGTCTTTCTCCTTTCTGTCCAGAAGGGTTATCGGAATTTCAAGCGGCATGACTGGTGAGAGCCGACATCATCATGCAAAGGTATTGCGCTTAGCGCCTTCTTGTATTCCCTCAGTGTTGTAATCTCTCACCTGATATTTGGCGGGGTTACGTTTGCAAGTACGGGGAGCCAAGGGAGAGGAGTTGATTTTTAAGTTCCGCTAATGGTTTGCATTGTAGCATTAAGCTGAACGTCGACCATGGAAGTGTGGGAGCTTCTAGCCCATACTGGAGCACAGTATTCAGCTGCTGAGAAAGCCAGGGCAATGGATGCCGTTCTGAGCGTGTTGGCATCGCATCCTCAGCTAGCTTACTGACTAAGTTTAGTCTTGTCCTGACTTGTTTGCCCACTGTTTTCCTGTGTTTCCGGTAGTTCAGGCTCCTGTCCAAAGTAACTCCATGAGAGCAGAGGGGGGGGGGGGGGCAGTGGCGTAGCTAGCATGGGTGGCACCCGGGGGGGGGGGGGGGGGGAAAACGTGGTGTCACACTCCCCCCCCCCATTAAAGTTGACAAACGCAAATTTCGACTTCATAAAAAATTGGTCCGTCCTGGAGGGGTGGTGGGGGGGTGGCTAGAGAAATGTGCTCTTGGGGGGTGACACTCGGTCGGGTGTCACCCCCTCCATCGGTTGGCACCTGGGGCGGCCCCCCCCCCCTCCCCAATCCATTCAGAATTTTTTGCGTCAAAGAGTATCAAACATACATCCATATAATTTGTGCAATTTGTCATTGATTTAATCAGAAGAGTCTTCTCTATCTTTTGTGGGATCGTTATCGAGATAACAAACGTGATCTTCTGTCAGATTTGTGTGACTTATGTGCTCTTTCTATGTACAGCGTACATTAAATGAATAAATAATCATGCATACTTGCAGGAATTCTTGTTTAAAACGATCTACACTAAAATATGTGACAGTAAATTTGTAACAATCACACAAATCTGACAGGAGATAACGTCCATTATCTCGATAACGATCCCACAAAAGATAGAGATTAACTCTTCAGGTTTAACAAATTTGTAGCTAGGGATCTACCATTCCCTTTGTTAATTTCTGCTATTTTTTAGTTTGTATTACTTATAAGCTTTGTACTTGCATTATTATTGGATTATAAGTATGTAAACAAATGTAATAAATAAATAAAAATAAATCAATATTATAAAAAATTACCACATTTTTGCATTAAAGGCAAGATAGAGGGTCGCCGAGGGCCTGGTAGGAGACAAATGTCTTGGGTGCGAAATATACTAGAGTGGACCGGCATTAGAAGTGTGGAGGAGCTGTTCCGGGCAGCACAAGACAGAAAAACCTTTTCAAGAGTGATCGCCAACGTCGGGGGGACCTGATAAGGCACACAAAGAAGAAGAAGATGCATATTACAAGTCAAGCCGACAAGTTATACAGGGTGCGGCAAATCAAACAGTGCAGTTTTGAAAGGCTATTAAAAAAAACGTCATCACTTACAGAAATGGGGTTTATTTTATTTTATTCGGTACATTATGCCGTTTTATGCATCAAGTCCTGAAGATGACATCAGAAAGATGATGGCCCCTAGCAGTGATACATTGATGAAGACGATTTCTGAAGTTTTCGACTGCATTTTGGCACATCTCAATGGGCATGCTTAAATCAGGTGAGCGCGCAGGCCACCCTTCGGAGCGGCGAGGCGCGCAGGGAACATCTGTCGCAGTTTCATCATTGAAACTCGAGCAGTATGGGCCGTAGCACCGGTGTCTGTTGAAACCAGATGTCTCCCAGATCTATTTCCTCCGTTAGTTCTTCCAATTGAGGTTCAAAAAAAATTTTCTAACATGGAAACATAACGTTGAGCGTTGACAGTCACGGTTCATCCATTTTCCTCGAAAAAATACGGCCCAATCACCCCAAATTTCGATATTGCACACCACACGGTCACTTTTGGGGAGAGAAGAGGTCTCTCGTGAAGTTGCCTCAGGTTTTTTTCAGTCCAGTACCGAAAATTTGGTTTATTCATCGCTCCACAGAGATGGAAGTGGGCATGGTCACTTCGCCATTTTTGGTCATTTTCAAGATACATGCGGACGGCAAAGCCCCGGTGTTGTCCGGACCAAACGCTGGCAACGACTAAAAACGGCATGACCCTCCTGACACAATGAGACAACTCCCAGGTTTCTACTCCCACCACACGGGATGTACCAGCCTTTCAAAACTGCACTGTTTGATTTGCCGCACCCTGTACTAATTAATAGAGGTGTAATGGAACAATTCCACTTGGAAGTGCCAATGTAATGGAAGCATTTTACTAATTGTAAATGTAACGGCTTTACTAGGTTTCACCTATGTAATATTGTAATGTTGTAATGCCAGGCTAGCTAAGAATCTGAAAGGTAGAACATGAAATAAATATGATGCACAGTATAAAATGAAAGACTGATGCAATATTAATAAGGGATTTATTGCTATAAACTTCTAATGACAATGCATATTGAAAGATTGGACTCTTTAAGTTAGTTATGTTATTGGATGTTGCTAACTTTTGGGCGCACGCTTAACCCGGAAAAAAGAGATTGCTTTTTTTGACTTTTGTCATTTCTGAAGTGAAAACTCTATACGCACGTAGGACAGTTTTTTTATATGTTTTTTTTTCCGGGAAGCACGAGATTAAGTGACATTGTGGATAACATTTTACTAATTTTTTCTTACACATGTTAGGGGCCCCTGTAGCCCGGAGGCCCCGTATCATTGATACGGCGGTAGCTACGCCCCTGTGTGGAACTAGTATGAGCGCCAGAGTTTTTAAACTACAAAACCCAAGTTGAAATATTTAATAACAAGTGGTAACCTTATTACCTTATTGATGAGTTACAAGTATTTTTCAACAGAGTACACGTCAAAAATCGCTCCACAAAAACATACAAAAATTGCAGTTTATAATTCCTAATTACCACATGATTTATCGTTAAATGTGTCCCCAAAGAACACTGTAGAGAATTATAAAGTTTTGTGAAATCTGTAAGGTCTCATCTACAGTTCACAAGTGTTTTAAATCAACTGTGAAGTGACAGAGTGTTGTTAACAAAAAATCAACCTCCTGTTATTATACACTGTGGTAGGGCAATTCACAGTTTATAAGAGTGAAATTCGCCACTCACCACAAGGGAGCCGTAGCAACGTGGATAAATACACGGCTGTCGCGTCGCCGGCCGGTGTTCGATCTCTTCACCGGCGAAAAATATAATAAGTGATTGCTTTTTTTTTATTTAAGTAAATAATAATCCTACACCATCTGTCTTAACCCTTCTAATCACAGGAGACCCAAGTTGTCCCAAAACATCATATGCCGTTATAATAACAAGAGACCCAGATTGTCCCAGGGCGACCGTGCATTATTAAAAGTTATATATCTCTCTTCCTGTCATGCAAATATTTGTGATTTCTTTTATGTTAGAGAGCCAAAGAAATAATGCTTCTCATTGTATTAGGATTATATGAGCTATGTTGTTGAGATATTTTACAAACCCGATCATAAGTGACGGTTTTATTTCGAGCCAATTTTTGACGTAACAAACATTTAATTTTAAAATAAAATTGTATGAAAGTGATAAAAAGTGAGGTGACAGTTTTATTACAAATTTTGTTAAAAAAAGGAATCTGTATTTAAAATTTTAAGTTTATTCTATTTTAAGTACTTTAATTCCAATATTCGCAGGTATGCATTTTTTAGCTAATTTACATTTCCAATATCAAAATTTTAATATTTAGAAAAAAAAAAGTTGATTTCTAATAAACACATCGGAAATATTATTTTATCTAGATTTTAGAACAATTTTTGTTTTTGCAAAAGGGTTAAAAAATAACCCATAAATAGGAAAATTTAAGATGCATGGCAAGAACCAGGAATTGTGCGCGCGAACCTAGACATCACTGTTAGTCAAAATATTCAATCAGGCAAAATGGCAAAAGTCCAAACACGGTCGAAACAAATCGAAACTGATGCCGGTACAGAGCTATATGATAAATTTAAAAAGTATGTAGACAAAAAGATGGAGGATCTAAAACAACAACTATTCAAAAAAATTGAAGAGGAGACACTAAATGTAAAGAAAAATTTTGAAATTGATCTATTAGAAATGAAAAAAAGTGTTGACCTTAGCCGTCAATATCTCACAAACATGACAGAAAAAATTGATGAAGCAAGCAAATCCCTGGAATTCGACGATAAACAACATTTCAAAGAAAAATTTAAGAAACATGAACCAATTGTTATAATTAAACCTAAAAATCAAAAACAAAAAAACACAAAAACACAAGAAGACATAAAGAACAACATAGATCCAGTTGATGTGGGCGTGGCCGGAATCAAGAATTTCAAAAAAGGATCAGTTATAGTGGAATTAAAGAACACAGAGGCAACAAAAAAGATCCAAAAGGAAGTCATCACTAAGCTTGGGGATAGGTATGATGTTGATATTCCTAAACCCAATAATCCAAGAAATTGAAAATAAAATAAGGATGCAAAATGAATACATAGACAAGGAAAATTCAAAAATATCAGTAAAATTTATAAAAGAAAATAAAAAAAGTAGTGGATGTAATAACTTTACTGTATTCATAGAAGTAGATGGAAAAACACACTCTAAAATGTTAGAGGAAACGAAGATAAATATTGGATGGAATAGATGTGCTATCTATGATCATCTCTCAGTTTTGAGATGTTTCAATTGCAACGGATATAGACATAAAGCAGGTGATTGTAAAAATAAAAAAGCATGCGGAAGATGTTCTAATGCACACGATACGTCAGATTGTAAGGAAGATATTGACAAAATCAAGTGTGTGAATTGCAAACTCACAAATGATAAACTTTCATTACACCTAAATGATAATCACCATGCATGGAGCAAGGAGTGTCCTATTTACAAAAGAAATATTGAATCGGAGAAGAGAAAAATGGATTTTTTAGGATAAAAAGAAAAGCAACCATATTGTAACCGACGTGTTCACACCCTCGAAATATTTTTCATCATAGCTCATCGCTTTGCCGGTCCTCTACAGTTTTGTGATCATTTTTGGGAATCAGGAAAAAATGGCCTGCCCTCACAATACTGGAGTACCGTGCCGCCGGCGACGCTTTGATGGAAAATATTTGTTCTAGTTAGAAATGTCATTTTTATTATTTACTTATTATTTTCTTATTGGAATTGAAATATTTAACTTTTTTATTTTTCATGTACATCTCCCCGGTGCGATCAATAAATAATACTTTGAGAAATTGCTACTGGGGAGATTGTAAACTCATTTCAAATATGTTTGATTCTTGTACTTATTTTTAAATGTTTATATCTTAATTATTATGCACACGGGCCTTGTAGGACAAATGAAATAATCAGTTTTCATTTGAAATCCTACAAGGTCTCGAGTAAAGCCAAGATTTATCTCACAACATATTGGGAAGCAAAAATAAAGTCATTTTTGCCTACCAAAAAACACTTAGAAAATTTCGAAGGTGTAAATTTTATGTTTTTTCAAATATCAAAACCTGCGGGCCTTGTAGGACAATGAAATAATCAGTTTTCATTCTTGATCCTACAAGGCCTCCAGTCAAACCGAGACTTTGCTCTCAAAATACTTAGAGCTAAAATTAGAGCTCAATTTGCCATGTCAAAAAGAAAGAGAAGAAGAAAGAGAAGAAAATTTCGGTCATGACATTTTTACATTTTTACCTTTACAAAATTCTAGGGTCCCTGTGAGATGGTGAAATAAACAGATTTCGTTAACTTATCTCACAGGGAACCTAGGAAAAATAATTATAACTTGATAAATCATAAAATATTTCCTTAAAAATCAAAAATTCTTAAAATCACGGTAAATTCACCAAACTAAAATTCTTGTTATAAATCTTGGCTTTATTTATATGTTTTTTCAATTTAATATGTATTTTTGTTATTAATAAAGGCTACAAAATCCGTAAAAGTTGCCAAATTTAGACGAGCACTTTTACGGATTAAGCCGGCAAAATAGATAATGAGCAGTTTCTTGCCCTTTATAAAGGAAAGGTGCCGGGGCAAAGTTTCCCCCTCCACTTTCCGTGAGCCACCAAATCGAACTGCCGATTTGGTATAAATACGATGCATTTTTCCGAAATAAATCAGTTCTTACGTTTACTTTAATCTTCGTGTTTTACTCCTTCCTCTGGAAGAAACCTCTCTCCGACCTGCCTCCTGCTGAAGCTCTGCCTGAACAACAAGTCTGGTGCCTACCTCCTCAAGACTAGCCGGCCCAACTACTGGACACCGCAAGGCGCCAGGCTCAGGCAGAGACCAAGGACATCCAGGGCTACCACTCACCAGCTCTGGGTGCAGGGAGGCAGATCCAGGGTTACCACCCTCCAGTACAGCAGGGCTGTCACCTTCAAGGAAGGCCAGCCAGTACTGCATTTCAAACGATATTACAATAGTCGACATCCACGTGCACAGCCACCGGTGCCCTTTTCTACAGTCTTGTAGCACACGTCTGTTACAAATATACTACCTAAACATTTCAAGTCTTTTGGCTCATGTAAATGAAATTGAAGTATTATTACAAGAACTCAAACCAGAAATTTTAATGTTAAGTGAAACGTGTATAACTAGTGATATTTACGATTCTGAAGTATCATTTATAGGATATTCAACTGTAAGATGCGATTCATTTAGTCGGCATACGGGAGGAGTCGTTATGATTATTAAAAATAATATATCTTTTAAAATAATATCAAATGAAGTGTTTGAGAAAAAAATACATGGATACTGGCAGTACAAATAAGAAAAAACTTGATTAAAGGAACATACGCTGTATTATATCACTCACCAAACAAAAGCCATTCAAAAATTTTGGATTTCTTCGAAAGTTGGTGTACTAAAAACATGACAAATCAAGATATGTTCTATGTAACCGGTGACTTTAACATTGACATGAAAGTCAAAAATACCTGCAGTAATAGACTTCAATGTTTAGTGAATAATCTAGGACTGAAACAACTTGTGACCAAACCAACTAGAATATCAAATACATCAGCAACCATTATTGATTTAGTAGATATTACAAATAATTTTTACTTGAATGTTAATGTTGTGGATACTCCAAAAATATCAGACCACGAAAATATATTAACAATATTTGAAACGAGTATAAATAAAAATGAATCAAGGGAAATTACATATAGAGATTAAAGTAAATATGATCAAACAAAATTTTGTGAAACTTTACAAAATAGTATTTCTCAAGTTACCGAATCAAATAACCTAAACGACAAAGCAGAAAATTTCGTCAATATTTTGACTACAGCAGTTAATAAAATTATGCCAATGAAAAGGGTTAAGTTTAAAAATACGAATAAATGGTATTCGAAACCATTACACAACCTTCAGCAACAAAGAGATGATGCATATAATGCGGCAAAATTGGAACCATCAGAAGAAAAGTGGAATGCATATAAAAAAGTTCGTAATATTTACTCCAAACAAATTAAACAACATAAATGCGATTATTATAAGCAAAAATTAGAAACACAACAGAATGAACCAAGAAAACTTTGGATAACACTAAAAGAAATCATAAAGGGTAAACAAAAAGAAATTGTAGAGTCAATTGATTTCCCAGATGGAACTGAAGAAGAAGTAGAGAAGATAGCGACTAAATTTAATAAGCATTTTATTTCGAGCATAGATCTTATAATCGAAAGTATTCCACAACATCCTGAGAACCGACTAGATGAGCCTATACACACTGATAAAAAATTTAAATTTAAAAATGTGGATTTACCGTGCTTAAAGAGGGTGTTGAGTAATATGAAATCGAAGGAATCTGCAGATGGTATTACAATAAATATAATCAAAGACTATATACTATATATTAATGCTCAGTTTTTAAAAAACTCACTTTTCTCCTTGACGGGAAAATCGACCGCACCGCCCCTTAAGTTTCACCACCCTCAAGGTTCAATTTCGGATAAAGCATTTTCAGTTTTTTTATGGATCCGAAAATGACCTCTCCGCTCCTCGAGTTTCAAAGACCGCAGAGACCATTATCGGATCCAGGGCCGTTCACCGAAATCGTGTCCCGATTAGGACCATTTTTCATACAAAAAACCGGTGCACGCTTTACAGCGCACCAAACGGCGAAAACTATAATTAAATCTCTCACCTACGAAGAAATTCGGCCTTAGTTCTATTTCCTGCCGCTAGGTTCACCCGTTAAAAACGTCGCATTTTTCACGGAATCTAATGAAGTTTTTTTTCCATACAAAACTGATTTTGCCCGGAATTTATACTAAATAATTAAACGGCTTCGAGAAAATTCTTAAGAAAAATTGACATTTTACAGGGGCATTACGGAATTAAAGATTACGTTAAAAAAACACCTTCCGGCGGACATGTTTTTGATTAAACATAAGCAATACAAGTTTTATAAACTTTTAAATCCACGACATGACCGCATGTCATTCAAAATGTTTGACAATTTTGCATCAAAGATTGAAATAATTCTGACATTTGTTGAAATTAATCTGTCCTCGACAATGAACAATTTTGCGGCCAGTTAAAATGAATTCTTGGTAGGTACCTACCGACGTTGAAAGGCGAATAATTTACATGCAGTAAATAAATAGTTCCTAGGTAAATGAAACCAAATGAGATAGTAGGTAAGTACCTTATACAAAAGCGCTAGATTTACCCGCGCTTCAACAGCAAATTTAAATGTCAAAAGAAAACGGATCTCTCAGCGGTTTGGGTTGTTGTTTTTCGGGAAACGGCATTGCGGCCGGAAAAACGATTCTGGCTTGGATGTTTTTAGAAAATACGGTACCCTGAAATATTAGGCAACTTTTAACAGTAATATGACGTGTTCGTCTCATGAAAAAATGTTCATGAGGATATGATAAACATATAACATTTTCCAAAAAAATGAGGAAAACGCGTGCCATAGATTTCAGAAGTGGAGATTTTTACTGGCCAGTTTAAATATGTTCCTACAGGGTAGGTACTTACTTCAGTGGTATTGCAAATATGATGAAAAAGCAAATATTGCCGGAATTTTAGTAACAAATGCGGAGGTACCTACCCGAATACGTAGCTACACAATTAAATGCAATACTTAGGTTAGGTTGCTGTACAACGATACTGAATAATTCAACATTTTTTTAAGGTTCATTTTTAAGTTCTTCGTAAGTTCTATTCAAGTTCTGTTATTTTATCAGTACATGCCAGTTGCATCATAAAACTGAAATAATAACTGAACTTGAATAGAATTTGAACCGAACTTTTACAGAACGTTAAAATTGACTTGAAAAATTGAAGAATTTTTAATTTCGTTAAACAACCCAGCCTAAATATGTGTTTTTTTTTACGTATGTATGCAAGTACCAGCACTCAAAATTTAGGTAGGTACCCATCTGCATATAACAACTCGGTATCATCCGACTATATTGCATACGTATTAGTTTTCTAATTTTACAATGAAATTAGTCGAAGTTGAACGGGATATTTTTTAAAAGTATTAAATTCATATAGCGCTTTATTTTAAGCAGTAAAACTACTGGTGAGTTCTGGCATTATAAAATTTGTATGAAAATGTTCGTACGCTCATAACTTCCGAAGGACTGCAACAATTTGAAAAATTCTTTTTTTGTTGTGTTCGTTATTGTTAGTACAAGGTTTGTATAAAATTACTGGTGAGTTCTGGCATTACGAAATTTGTTAAAAAAAAATTATAGGTGGCGCGCGAGCTGTTTGAAAAATAAATGTACCGGGAATTAGTGTATGTAATGCGGCAGGTGGGGAGGGGTGGAAACAGGAAGGGGGGAGGGGAGCCTGGGAGGGGGGAGGGGAACTCGGGAGGGGGTTTACGATACGGAGAAGCCTAGGAGTGAAGTGGGGTGAGGGAAGGTGAGGGAGGCGGAGTGGAAAGGGGAAGAGGATGCTGGTGAGGAAGGGGGGGGGGATTCCTGGTTCCTGGATACAATAGTGAGCTCTGGCAACACGAAATTACGCATTGCTCAACCGTTCATCCGATTGCGATGAAACTTTGGGGATTTGATGTGTGCATGCCTACAACGGTGTCTATATACCAACATATGGTAGGTTTTTGCTACTAGGCCCTGCGGGCGGCTTTATAAACATTTGTATGTATAACCGCTAAGCGTTGCTAAACCATTCATCGGATTGCGATGAAACCTTAGGTTTTGATGTGCGCATGCCTACCATGCCTTTATGGCAGTAGATACCTACCCGCATACTATGAAATTTTTAAGTTAGTTTTAACCCGTTAATTGCATTTGCAATAGGCATAAGCTAGTACTATATATTAATGCTCAGTTTTTGATAAACTCACTTTTCGCTTGATGCGAAAAACGACAGTACCGCCCCTCGCGTTTCACCAACCTCAAGGTTCACTTTGGGTTGGCGACGCAAAAATGCCGCTGGCACGCCAAAACGACCTCCAGGCAGTTTGATTTTCGCACACCTAAAGGTTCACTCTCCCTCAAAGGCCCGCGGCACACCCTTTGTATGGGAAAAATTCAGCCAAAAAATGGGCCAGTCTTCTCAAACAAGAATGGACCTCGGCGCTCGGTATTTCGGAACAATTTAAAGTTCACAATCCTTTGAATTCGTTTGACACTAGCTTTTGTTTCTGAGAGACCGTTTACTGAGGAGGTGAAATTCAATCGCGGAAATAGAGTTTTTTTGCAGACAAAATTAACGTCGCTAGCGATTTATTCTCTCATACGAATTAACGGCGAAAACTGGAACTTCTCATAAAATAAACCAATTCGGCTCAGTTATAGTTCCCGCCGACAGGTTCGCATTAAAAAAAACAACCACAAATTAGGCCTTAGTTTCAATGCAATGGAAAATACTAGAGAGAATGTTGATACAGGTCAGTTATCAGTTATCCGAGATGTCAAAACAAAACGGATCTCTCAGCGGTTTGGGTTGTTGTTTTTCGGGAAACGGCATTGCGGCCGGAAAAACGATTCCAGCTTGGATGTTTTTGAAAAATACGGTACCCGGCAATATTAGGCAACTTTTAACACTAAAATTTCGTGTCCGTTCCATGTAAAAAATTTCAGGGTCGCCGAAAAACCTATAAAATTTTCCAAAAAAAACAAGAAAATTGGTGTCCATAGATTCACTTCAGTAGGGTGGATATTTACCGGCCAAATTGAAATGTTATTAATTCAGGGTAGGTACCTACTTATCTCGGTAGTATTGCAAATATGATGAGAAAAGCAAAAACATTGCCGGAATTTTGTAAGGAAATGCGCCGGTACCTGCCGGAATGGGTAGTTGGACAATTATTTAGGTTTTTGATGCAATTTAATTTACTAAGGTAATGTTGTTTCCACGATACTGAATAATTTAACAATTTTTTAAAGTTCATTTTCAAGTTCTGTGTAAGTTGTGTTTTTTTATCAGTAAATGCCAGTTGCATCATAAAACTGAAATAATTACAGAACTTGAAATAGAATTCGAACCGAACTTTTACAGAACGTTAAAATTCACTTGAAAAATTGAAATTTTTTTAATTTCGTTAAACAACCCAGCCTAAATATGAGTTCTTTTTTACGTATGTATGCAAGTACCTATACTCAGAATATAAGTAGGTTCCTACCTGCACATAAGGCTCAAAATCACCAAGGTGCAGAATTGGCTTCGCTAGCAATTTAATGTCTTAAATCTTGAATTTATTGAGAAAATAAAATTAATAAAATACTACAACTAACTGTTTTTGAGTGTTCATCAAGCAATACAATTTATAAATTAAATAAATTTTAAAATATATCAATATACATGCATAGAAAGTCATTTCGGGAACGCGTCCTAATGTACGATCTTCAACAACAAGTTCAAAATATTAATGAAAAATTTAAACTATTTAACACCAGTCATTACTTAATACACCGTATTATTTTTTTTAATTCTAGTTTTTGGAAAGGATACTAAAAGTATATTTATTTTTAATTATAAAAATGCAAAAATAGTTTGTCCGATAGCGTACAAATCATTTCAGTGAACGCATCTATAATCGAACAAAAATAATTTTATGTGAACGCAGCCATAAGGTGTCAAACGTCAGTAGAGGAAGAAAACACTAACAAAGCCGGCTGTCAGTGTATTTATTGTCAAATAAATTATACCTAAGTGATAAGTACCTTTCAATTCATTTTTCGTAGAGCGTACATTAATAGACCGTCATTTCGGGAACGTGTTTATTACTTGTATTATTGATGAAATTCTTTTTTACGATACGAAATAACAAAGTAACATCAAATATTTTACTATTGACAAAGTCAGGCCGCATTTAAGATGGCCACCGTATAATCAAAACGCGCGCTGATTTGAAATCGTCATTCCGTGAACGGTCATTTCGGAAACGTTCCCGTACATGATGGCACGTTCCCGAAATGACAGTTGCGTTCTCGGGATGATGATTATTGTTTCCAAGGGCGATTCAATTACAATTTTTTTATTTATTTATTTTACTATTTCGTTGTTTTTTATTAACAGCATTATGGAGACTCCTGGTAAAGACAAAAAACTCCAAAAATGCTTTAAAAGGATAGGGCAGCTTATTTGTGCCAAAGAGAAAAGGCAAATGCTATAAAAAGAAAGTTTTTGGATAAAATGACTGAAAAACAGAAAGAAACTAAAAAGGCTTAGGACAGGAAATATTATAAAAAGAAAACGGCAGAAAGTAAATTGATGAAAATTGCTGATATGACCGAACGAGAGAAGAGAAAGCCGAGAAAAGATTGGAAAAATGCATCAAAAAAATACAGAGAAAAGAAAAAAGGTTTAGCAAATATAATAAGTAATAGGCCGCCACAATCAGATGACGATTTAGCCGCAGTACCTCCGGAGAGAAGACAAGTAGGTAGAAAAACCATACCACAACCATAAGGCGACAATATGCAATATATAACTATTTGAAAATTAAGAAAAGAGTAAGGCATTTGTAAGTCTGCATACAACTCATCTTCCTCAGATGATGAAGATTTAATGGCAATATCTCTCCGTCAGCAGATTAAAGAAAAGCAGATTGACGTTGAAGCAAGTACATCTTATGGCAAAGAAAATATACACCCAAATCTCGTATCCCCTGGGACATTCTTGATTGTTAAAGTTCCTACTGAAAAGCCAAATATTTGCTTTAGATATGTTGCTACTTGCCAGACATGTGTCGATGACGGTGATGGGGAAATCTTAGTAACCTTTTTGAGATCTGTACGTAACAATATCTGAAAAATCAATCTGGAACCAAAGCATGTGTCATATATTAACTTTGAGCAAATAATCAATATTATCCCGACACCATTGCTGAAAAAGTAACCAAATCGAGAATGATACGTTTTTAGATTTTCACGGCCAAAGCATTTTCGTTATTTGTTTTTGGGGTGTTATGCCGTGTTGCGCTACCTCCTTCTTTAGCCATCTGCCGGATCTGCCCTGATGATGGACACTGCAACGCTGTCCGAAACGTTGGCTAAAGAAGGAGGTAGCGCAACACAGCATAACACCCCAAAAACAAATAACGAAAAAAAAAAAATCGAGAATATTATTATTTTGAAAATGATATTGATGTTTTCGAAAAATAATAGGTTTTGTTTTGTTGTTGGCAATATAAATAAGTAATTTTGTTTATAATTTTAATATTTCTATACTATACCTTATGATATCAATATTATCATTCCGCCAACATTTTTGTCATTCCGGGAACGGTTGATCATTTCCGGTAACATGAACATTTACAAAATTTCAATAAAATACGCACAATTTGAGCTATTATTAGAAAATTAATAATTTATTAGATTAACAAACTTTCATTCTGTTGGTGTAATGTTAATTCGATTGTAAGAGTTTTGGATATTCTGAAATTTCTTAAATTTTATCCACAATAATAGCAACTTGTTTTATTTTTTGACGTATTTTGCTTGTAGAAGATTTTTTCTATGTATTGTTTTAATTATTTTTTATATCATATAGACACATAGTATACCCATGTTATTCAACAAAGCTTAAATTATGTACTTTTTTGATTTTTGTCCATTTTATCAAACTTAGAAAAACGTTCCCGAAATGATAGTTTTCTGCAAAATATCCACTTACAAACAATATTACAAAAAAAGTATAGAATTCTGTGCGCTGCCCTGTCAAAGTTTATTAATATACAAATATTGCAACAGTATAAACTAAGAGCCATCATTATAATTTGAAATTTTTTTTGTCATAAAACCAATCTTGAAATTTGCAACCTTGGTGATTTTGAGCCATAAACACTCGATATCATCCGACGATATTGCATACGTATTAGTTTTCTAATTTTACAATGAAATTACTCGAAGTTGAACGGAATATTTTTTTAAAAGTATTAAATTCATATAGCGCTTTATTTTAAGCAGTAAAACTACTGGTGAGTTCTGGCATTATAAAATTTGTATGAAAATGTATGTACGCTCATAACTTCCGAAGGACTGCAACAATTTGAAAAATTCTTTTTTTGTTGTGTTCGTTATTGTTAGTACAAGGTTTGTATAAAATTACTGGTGAGTTCTGGCATTACGAAATTTGTAAAAAAAAATTATAGGTGGCGCGCGAGCTGTTTGAAAAATAAATGTACCGGGAATTAGTGTATGTAATGCGGCAGGTGGGGGGGGGGGGGTGGAAACAGGAAGGGGAGCCTGGGAGGGGGGAGGGGAACTCGGGAGGGGGTTTACGATACGGAGAAGCCTAGGAGTGAAGTGGGGTGAGGGAAGGTGAGGGAGGCGGAGTGGAAAGGGGAAGAGGATGCTGGTGAGGAAGGGGGGGGGATTCCTGGTTCCTGGATACAATAGTGAGCTCTGGCAACACGAAATTACGCATTGCTCAACCGTTCATCCGATTGCGATGAAACTTTGGGGATTTGATGTGTGCATGCCTACAACGGTGTCTATATACTAACATATGGTAGGTTTTTGCTACTAGGCCCTGCGGGCGGCTTTATAAACATTTGTATGTATAACCGCTAAGCGTTGCTAAACCATTCATCGGATTGCGATGAAACTTTAGGTTTTGATGTGCGCATGCCTACCATGCCTTTATGGCAGTAGATACCTACCCGCTTACTATGAATTTTTTAAGTTAGTTTTAACCCGTTAATTGCATTTGCAATAGGCATAAGCTAGTAAATATTATTGGCGAATCAATGGTCCAAATTATCAATGAATCTTTGAATAGTGGAGTATTCCCCAAAACTTGGAAGACGTCTGTAATAACTCCTATCCCGAAAATTGATAACCCAAAAAAATTTGATGACTATAGGCCGATCAATTGTTTACCCAAATATGAACAAATACTGGAATACATTGTAAAAGAGCAATTAACAGAATATATTGAGGCCAAGCAGATATTAGTTCCACAACAATCTGGTTTTAGAAATAAATGTTCTTGTTAAACCGCTATTAACTATGTAATAGATGAGTGGAAAAATTTTAGAGATAAAAAAAGTAAAATTATTGCAGTATTTCTAGACTTAAAGCGGGCATTTGAAACAATCGACAGAGATAGATTAATCAAAAAATTAAGTAATATTGGAATTAATGGTAAAGAAAATAAGTGGTTTGTTGATTACCTATCAGAAAGAACACAAATTACAAAATATGGTGGTAAAACATCTGAACCACATAGTACTAATAAAGGCGTTCCGCAGGGATCTGTCTTAGGTCCATTGTTGTTCATTATATACATGAATGATATTATCATAGTGTTAAAGCATTGTGCAATTAAACTATTTGCTGATGATACGTTGTTATACATAGCCAGTAAAAATTTGCAGGACGCCATTGAAAAAATTCAAACTGATTTAAATTATGTAATAATAATAAATAATATTTATAGAGCGCCGTTTTTGTGAAAAATCACCTCAAGGGCGCTGTACAATTTATTCATAATTCTTAGGTTCTATCTAATTTTAATATTTACAAATGGATACAGAAACATACTTACCTGCAGGTCACTTCCGATAAACACTTTAATTAGAAAGTTTGTGCTTGGAAAAGATACGGCTTTGCACGCGGAGGGTAAAATTTAAGATTATTTATTATTTAAATTCATATTTAAAACACTGGACATTGCATTGCTACCCCCATCACTATAAGTATTACATTTTAAAAGATTAGTGGCAAAAGTGGAGTTGATAATATCAAAATATGTATTTTAAAAGACTGGAGAATTTAGGACTCTTTAGGGCTGGAGAATGTTACTGAAATGACCTTTAAAAACGCTTACAAATATGTAGTTATTTTTTACTTTTTTTTTTTTTTTTTTTTCTCTACATTTTTAGGTTAGTTATTTACAGTGTCGCGGGCATTGAATGTGAAGGTGAAAGAATTTGAGTTTATGGATACGACTGTCTGAAAAGGTGGGTTTTAAGTTTAGCTCTAAATTCTGCCGAGTCTGTGATCGTTCTTAAGTCATGTGGCAGTCCATTCCAGGCTTTAGGTCCCGACACTCCGAAAGCGCGCTCACCGAACTTAGTATCTGGTGTGGCGCTTTGGTTCCTTTAACCTTCCAACAGCTGATGACGCTGCTGACCTTAGGGTTGACTGTCGAGAATTTGAATTTTCTGGAATACAAAATTCCGATAAGTATGCCGGAGCCATTCCGTTAAGGGACTTAAATACCATCCAGCAGAGCTTGAACTGGATTCTTTCAGGACATTTGAGCCAGTGAAGTATGTAGCGCTTTGGCTTCACCAAAACAAATTAAAATTGAATGTTACAAAATCAAAGTTTTTAATTGTGGATAGCCTAGGTGGAAACGAGCAGGCAATACTAAAAATCGATAACGAAAACATAGAAAGGGTTAGCAGTATTAAATATCTGGGTGTAATATTAGATGATAAATTAAAATTCGACGAACACTTAGAATACATAACAAAAAAATTGCTAAAAAAGTTGGATTCTTAAAAAGGATCAGAAATAACTTGGATCTCAAGACAACACGCCTTGTTTACAATTCTATTGTAACTCCGCATTTAAATCATTGTTCTAGTGTTTTATTCCTATGTAACGAAGCCCAAAATAATAAACTACAGGTCATACAAAATAGGGGGATGAGGATGATTTTAAAATACAATATGTTTACTAGAGTCAAAATTATGTTACAAAATCTAAATATAATGACGACAAAACAACATATAACATATAATGCATTAACAATGATTTACAAACTGAAAAATAATATGCTACCAAATTATCTGAAGAGTAACATAATGTTTCACGAAAATGTTCACAACTATCCTACGAGAAGACGCGGAGACTTTAGGCTTCCCAAAACTAAACTTTCGTGCACACAAAATAGCGCATTTTATAAAGGACAAAAACTTTTTAACAGCCTGCCGAATGCCGTAAAGGAAGCCTCAATTCTTAGCACTTTTCGTAGGATGTGTGCATTATATGTGAAGAATGTTTTTTGATTTATAATAATCTTACCAATATTATTGTCACATAGTATCTGTTTCCTCAAAATGTATTTTTATTTTTGTAATCTTTTTTTTTTTTCCTCTTAATATGTATTTGTTAAAATGTTACTGTACCTATCTTTAAATTGTATTTGTATATATTTTCTTACTAGATGTATGAAAAAAGTTTTGCATACATCTAAATAAATATTCAAAAACAAAAAACAAAAAAACTTTATATATTAGAATAAATAATATGTTAAGCAACAAGAATGTAATACGAAATAAATCTCCATTACGCAATCGGAACGCCATGGTGTGCTGACTTTGACCGCCGCAGATACGTCCTTCCTTGGGCTCGCTTATTCCAAACTCAAGCGATGCGCAGATCCTCCAGGAACATCTATGTTATTAGTGATTGGGCCAATGTTCTCCGCTATTCATGCTTCGTAAAGTATCGCATTCAGGGTTGAAAGGTAACGATATAAACAATCGGTACAGAGGTACCGACAGATGGTGCTGGTTGCTACATTTGTGATTTGCTGCACTACGATAATTGTGCATATTTTTGACTGTAGATTGGTTTCTTGATTAGATTTTATAAATATAATTATTTATATTTTTATGCGAGTAGGGTAGGGTAGGCAGCACTTATGTGCCTATATGGAGTGTACACCCCTGCCTACAAGCATTTTTGATAATTATTTTCAATTTGAATGAATGTTTCAGACAAGGAATGCAGCATGTACGCCCTTTCCATGAGCGAGGCGCGCGCCCTGACGGAGGGGCGGGGCGGCGAGGGCGAGGACGGAGGGGAGAGTGTGGGGGCCGAGCTAGTGCGTGGGCTGGCCGAGGCGGGGTTGGCACTGCGGCCGGGGGCCATCCCGCTGGGCGCTCGCGAGGTCATCCACCGCGCCCCTGAGACGGAGGTGCAGCCGCCCGACCTGCTGGCGCAGCTCTCGCACAAGCAAAAGAAGAAACTGCTCAAGTAATTTGAAGAATATTAATGATATTAGCAACTCTCATGTGAAAAATGTGAAACAGAAAAGTTTTAAAAAGGTTTGGTCGCATTTAGGAATTGAACCCAAGACCTCAGCCTTGTAGGTGCATTCCTCTGACCGGTGACCAGCCAACTCAGAATGAAACCAACTCAAAACCACCTCAGAAGGGTCATAAAGAGTGATGATTAAAAAATATTAAAAATTGGTTATATTGGTTAGGTTAGGGTTAAAGGGATATGATACCCGCGACACATTTGGTAAACTGTCAAAATGTCTTTATTTTTTCATCGCTAGGTGGCAGTAGGAGTGTCTGCGTGAATTTTAAAAGTTCAACATTATACTTGCGTTATGAACGGACAGGCATAATATTTTTAAATATCAAAGTAAAAAACAAACCAATAACAAAGTGTGGTTTGTTTATGGAACTTATTATGTTGGTAGAATATTTAGTATGATCCTTTTTATAAATGTTTCATCATTTGCTTGTTCATGATTCTTTCCCATAGGCTTCCATTATAAACGGCGTTTGGAATCTCGTGGTTCACATTTCGAGTCGATTTAATGGTGTTTTTTTTTATGTAACTTCTAAATATTGAGTTGTTGGTTAAACTATGTTTTCTAGAACTCATCATTATTATTACAATGCATATTTAGACCCATTGTTATGAAAATATTTAACATGTTCATAACAATTGTAATCAGGCACTGATTACTAATATTAGTATTGTCTATGGTTTTTTTGACAGCCATAAATCGGTGCAAATACGCAGGAAGCGGTTTATTATTGCCGGCCTTTTCACTTACCCACTTGCCACTTATTCACTTATCCGATTGGGCACGGACCCTGTGGGAACGTCACTAGTACCAAGTTTCTTGTCTTTGTAAATCTTAAAGTCGAGCGGAGCAAATGCTCTTTTAAAAACCAATCCAGGCATCCGATCCTGGAAGTTACCGGATAATGTGTTTGTGACCGAATCGGAAGTAAATACACGGAATGCGTGCTTTAAAATCGTACCCGAAAAGTGATACGCGTGTCAGTGTACACGGTGGAATAATGTTTCCGTTGGGTTGGAATCGACGCGTTCTGGCGTAATCCTCGTTCGCTTGGTACTTGATTGCTGTCGGGAACGAGCAGTATTAATTATGTATTCGGATGGAATCGGTATTTGTAGGCAAAACCGCCTTTTACCCAGTTTATCTCGCACGCCGTGGAGGTTGCGCTAACTCACGTATGGAAGGCTACCGGAGGTAATCCACGAAGTCCCGGTAGATTTCTTGGCTGAAAACTGTACGAGAGACGGGCTGGCAGGCTGGATGCCGCTCTAGAGCAGTCGTGGAACCCTGGAGGAAGGCATCCCCTTCCATCGGCAGTAATATAGTTAGATAGATTAGGTATAGTTAAACGGTCAATGAAGGGGGTAAGTTTCCAATTCCTGCCTGTTTTTTTAATGCACTTATATTGAAATAGATAGTAACTGTGTTATCAGAAGATCTTGCCTTTCATTGATTCATGCAGATATACTTGTGAATAAGCACCTCATGCCCATCTCTGAAGATGAGAATCCATGCCTACCCGCTGAGTCAGCATACCTTGTCTCCGGCAAGGTTTGGCGTCCGAGTTCCCGTCGGGAACAAAGCTGACCACTGTGATGGCCATTATAATTATTATTAAATGTACCTACCTATAATCATGCACCCACTTAAAAAGCGGTGTTTTAAGGCATCTACCCTCACTAAGTAGGAATAAAACACATCAATAGCCCTTATCGGATAACCCTACTACCGCTGCCGCAAAACAGCTTATCACCTTTTCAGCGGTAGTTGCATATTTTAGCAAAAAATTTGAGATTTACGCTTGATATCGTTCAGATGCCTCACATAGTGACACTATAAACGTCAGATAGCAAGGCGCGCGGCCAGCGAACTGATAACTGATCTTACTGATCGCTGCGGCCGGAGCGGGGAACCTCTCTCATCTTCGCCTGCGCTCGCGCCTACTCGGCTTAATTCGGCTAATTGCCGAAAACAATTCATTCATTCGTATGAGGGGTGGTTTGGTATATTTTTTATGGTAATTCAGTGAATTGCGAATTTTGTTTTTGACTGTTCGCACGCGCTGTTCTTTAGAGTTTCGTCTAGTGTTTTGTTTGTTTGTACGAAGTTGTACATTGTGAAAGTGAACCATGCTCCCTGATAAAAAAAGTGCCCATACGTGGATAGCTAATATCCTGGAATATTTACATACGACGGAAAAGTTTTATACTGCCAAGTTTGCGAGAAAAACATTTCTAGCACAAAAAAGTTCCAAATAGACCAGCATGTCAAAACCAGTGTTCATATCGCAGGAGTGCAGAAGAAGGGCCCACGACAACAAGATTTTACAGTGGCAAGTAGCAGTAACAGTGAAGTAACCTCCAAAGGTAAACAACAAAATCACTTTTGCATGGATCTATGTGAAGCATTTGTTGCAAGCAATATCCCTCTATACAAACTGACAAATCCTGCCTTGAAGGATTTTCTCAGAAAATATTGCATAAATCAAAATATACCGGATGAATCTACTTTACGTAAAAATTACATACCATAAATTTATCTACATGTCCTGGAAGAAATACGCAATGAACTCAAGGATAACATCATATGGATTTCAGCTGACGAAACCACCGACACTTGCGGCCGTTACATTGCAAACTGGATTGTTGGTGCATTAAAACTTGAACCTTCACCTTCCTATTTGGTGGCCTGCAGAGAACTTGAAAAGGCAAATCATTCTACGATCGCCAGATTTGTGAATGAGGGTATAAAAAAAATATTTCCTGAATCTTCTGCGGATGAAAATGTGTATGTGTTGCTCTCAGATGCTTCCCCCTATATGATCAAAGCAGGCAAAGCCCTCCAAGTATTTTATCCCAATTTGATTAATGTGACGTGTTTTGCTCACGGAATACACAGACTCGCTGAAGAAGTGAGATCCACGTTTGCGAACGTAAATAACCTGATTTCATCAGCAAAGAAATTGTTCCTTAAGGCGCCTGCTCGTATAAAGGCCTACAAAGAAAAACTGCCAAATATCCCTTTACCTCCCGAGCCAGTAATAACACGTTGGGGTACATGGATCGAAGCTGCGATGTTTTACCATGAACATTTTGAAGCCA
Source organism: Limnephilus lunatus (assembly GCA_917563855.2). NCBI lineage: Eukaryota > Metazoa > Arthropoda > Insecta > Trichoptera > Limnephilidae > Limnephilus > Limnephilus lunatus. The sequence continues at coordinate 65,141,063 of OU830598.1, read as the reverse complement.
TCAAGGGTGTTATCAATGACTTCGATAGTGCAGAGGCTTTGGCAGTTTTCCAGTGCAAAGAATCGTTTGACGACGCTAGTATTAAAAAAAACCTAGCTATGATTACCACTCATTTTGCCTACATACCTGCAAGTATAAAAACGCTTGAAACTCATGGATTGGCGTTGAATGCATCTATTCAGGTTATGAAGAAAATTCGCCTTATGAATTCCTCGTTGCCAAAGCTATTCCCGAGCAAACTCAAAGAAAAATTTGAAAACGTACTGAAAAATAACCCAGGGTTTGAACCCTTGTGCCAAATTGACAACTTCATCAACGGGGCAGGTGAAATTTTGCCCGGAACAATAAGTTACAAAAATTGCACCCAAATTTAAATTTTGTCCAGCCACATCAGTAGACGTAGAACGTTCCTTTTCCGCTTACAAAAATATATTTAGCGATCGTAGACACAATTTGTCTACAGAACATTTAGAACAGTACTTAGTCATATACGTTTTTAAAGGTAAATTCTAAATTTTATTGTTAAATACATTTTTTAATTGATATTTTCGAAAATATAATTGTTATCCTTGAGAACTAATAGCTTACTAAAATAAAAAAAAATAAGTAAAAATACGACTTCCTGTATTATTATAATATCATGTTGCATATTTTGACCCTTTTCATATTTTAGCTATTTTTATTGCATATTTTGGGCTATTTTTGTTGCATATAATCCGGTCTCTAATTATTACTATCCCCAAATTATTTGGAAACGTATATTTGATAAAATATTGATACATATTAATAACATCATCAATAGTATTGACTTCGAGAAATCAAAGAAAGTTTCTTTTTTATTTGTATATTTATTAAATTATTCTGTGTTATTTAGTACAACTAAACAATAATCTTTTTTAATCGTGGCAGTAGCTGTCGTGCACAGTGGCGTACACAGACATTTTAGTGAGCTAGAAGGCTAAGACTGGAAAATACAACATTTTTTGTTGAAGCTGAAAATGATTTTTATTTTTTTTTGAAATTTCAATATTTTGTATGAAGATTTTTATCTATTTTTTATTCAGGGTAGGCATACGTATAGGTATTAGACATGGGCAGATTCATTCCCAGGAGTGAATCGATTCAGTCTGATTCCCCCGGCCTTTTGAATTGATTCCTTTTATTCGTTCCTTTAATTCAATTAGTTCCAAAAAAAAAAAAAAAACTTATTTATATGCATACATAGATATATTTTCTAATACGTGGTTTTCACTTAAGAAAACTAAAGTATACATGAGAGGCTACGAAGCACCGCACAAAGAGGAGGCCGAAAGGCTACGAAAAACCGCACAAAGAGGAGACCGATAATACTATCTCATTCTCCCGCGGACTACATCCTTTAGATGCATGTGTTTGCCTCTTTTTATTGTCGTTATTTTTCGTTTCATCGAGTTTCAAATCACAACGGTGCTAAGCACTCTTCTTAGGTTTCACTGCGCAAAGCACTCTTCTTAGGTTGAATTATGTCGTTCTGAAAAATTGAAGGTACTAAAAACGAAGTTAATGAAATATTTATTTTAATGTGTATTTATTTTGCAAAAAAAAAACTAATTTTGACAAGAAAAATGTATTTATATTAGGCTATCAATTAAATCTTAAAATGGAACAGTTTTTGTGGTTCACCCTTAAGTTTCACTAATTTTATTTTATTTATTAAACTTAAAATTGGTCTACTTCACGTGATCTAAACTTCCCACTACCTTCAGCCTCACAAAATATCCCAATTGGGAATGCCATAGTCTCATTAGCTCCAGACGGGAGCAGTTGGGAGTTGCTGTATTCACATAAAAAACATAGTATTATCGCGCTTTCATACATCCGATCCGGTCACCTGGAATAAGTTTCACTCAAATATATATTTTTAAATGCACTTACCTCAATGGTGAAGTTAAACCGATGCGCCGAATAAAAATTAATTAAAAGTCTGAGCGACATGCGTCATACAATTTATTACAAAAATAAAGGAATAAACCACTCGATCATCATGACATATCACGGTCCGACAGCGACTGGTGTTTTGTTTACGGCTAGGTAGACAGATACCATATAAAGAATAATATAAATAAACATCGTTGTTTCTAAACGCATTGCATAATTTACGCACGTGTGAGGGAGAAAAAATATAGGATTAACTTTCGCTTTTAGCAAAAGTTCCGGGTCCCGTGCAAGATGACGGCTTGGCCGCGCGGGAACTAACGACGAACCGATTCTCTGCGGGCATCAAGGAATGAATTAGGAACTTCTGACTAATAAGTGTCTTTTGTCTTGCTGTGACTTGAATAACTTGCATTCCGCGGACCTAATAATGACTCGATATCTTCAACAGATTAGAATTGAACTCGATCCGATGATCGACTCGATCCGTGGGATTTGTGATTTGGTACGACGACGTCACAAATGTTTTGATTCAGTGAATAAGTGAAACAGAGATTGGGGTTGAGAATTGAACAGACTTGTAGGACTATGACGGTATTAGTTCATTTATGACTATGACGAACAGTGGGACTGGCGGGACGACTGTGACTTTTGGATGACTCGATCGCTTGTCGGTTCAGTTGGTTGGCGGTTTTGTCGCTTGGGCTGGGGACGGGAACTCTCTGGCTTACGGGTTTTTTTGTATAGATTTACTACGCGGGATACTACACGTGATGGGCAATTTCGCGGCGCGCGCCGCCTGTAGTAGGTGTACCTATCTGCGCAACGAATATCCAATATTTACAGAGTACATTATTATTTTCTTACCTCAAAATAACATGAATTATTTAACTGTAAAATAAATAAATAGAAATTAAAAGAAATATGGTGCTGTTAAAAAATCGTAGGATGCAAGGCCAAGGGTAAGAAATAAAGATTTAATTCCTTTTGAAAATGAGAATAAGATTGAGTGTGTCACAAAATTGAATTTATTCATTTAATTCAATCATTCAATTTTGCCCACGTCTAATAGGTATGCCTACCCTGAATAAAAAATCTTCATACAAAATATTGAAATTTCGAAAAAAAATAAAAATCATTTTCAGCTACAACAACATCATTTAAGTCGAATTTTTCAATCTTAGCACTCTAGCACACTAAAAACTCTGTGCACGCCACTGGTCGTGCAAGGCTGCGGAAAACCATGACAAAACTGCAGCGGCATTTATGTTTTATCGTTATGTTGGTGTTCTTGCTGTATTTTTTCCTAAATAAAAAAGCAAAAAAAAACATTAAGGAATTAAGATGAAAAATTCCCCTCCCCTCCCCCCCCTCCCCCCCCTCCCGGGACTCCGACGCACTCAAATTCATTCGTTACTTAAAGCATACCTTGTTTGGAGTATTTTTTTCGGCTGCCATGGATAAATCATGTTTTGATCTACAAAGAGAAAAATAATATTTTTATTTAAAACTTTACAATACAACACATATAGAATATCTTTGATTTGACAATATGTGAATGGTTACGTGTTTATACGCAGAAAGGTGATATTTTCTTTAATTTCCTTTTAAAAGTTTTTTTGTCTGTTTCTCAAACACCATGCACATTAAACATTATTCACTTCATTTGAAATTTTAGGTAAAAATAAATAAACAACAATAAACTAGTTAACTCCTTAAACTTGATCCTTATACTAAAAATGTAAGGTAATTTTTGTATTTATTACCCAAACACCGCATACATAATGTGCCGTGGAATGTGCCGAAATCCACGCCACGTATATTATAGCTGTGTGTGGTGTGTACACATCTTAATGAATTCTCACACACACTTGTAAAACGAACCAGCCGCCAATAACACGAAGTTCGTGCTAACCACACAGGAACGCGGTACGCACAGGCAATGTTGTAATTTTAAACGTTTAGGACAATATGGCAGTTGAGAAAATACATCTCGACCAATTTACACGAAAAAAGAGAATTTGTGATTACTTACTGTTTTTGTAGCTTCCTGAGATTATTGCAGTGCTTCAAGTGAGTCGGTATTCTATGTTTACAGCTATAAATGAAGCATTTCAACCGTTTTTTCTAAATATATACGCTGCCAAACGAGGAGCGTACAGTTTCACTACCTGCCAACGGGAGATTCTAGCCCGGAATGAGTAAAAAGCTTTGAAATGTGTTCGAATTTGGTGAAAAATGGAGTATTTATTTAATTGTTAATATCCACAGATATCATAACGAAAATAGAGGCCGTACTTCTACAGCTTCTTATGCGATAATCATAGACTGAAGTTTTAAAAGTGGGTTGAATGGTGTATCAATGTTTTTATTTTTCATGGTCGAATGCCTACATCAATTACAAAAAAAATAAGCAGATTGAAACTTAAAAGTCCATTATTTGGTTACAAAAAATATCAAATCTGAGAATGACAAACGAAAGGTAGTATTAAGCCGTTTTAGAGAGCCGTTTTTCAGCAAATAACAATTCTGCCCCTATAACCCACTCTTAACGGCTATTTTAAAATTATTTTTTTCATAGCTTCTGACTTTTCATAGCTTGGGTGTTGAGTTGACTAGATTCTGAGTTGACATGGAACCCCTCTGACCATAGAACCACAGGTCTAGAGCAAAGCCCTGGCTAGGCCCAGGTCGTGGGTTCAATTGCTAGATGTGACCGGATATTTTTTTTAAAATAAAACAATATATAAATATATAATAAATGGCATAAAGTATAAAAAATAAAAGTGGTGTTTACAAAGTTATTGTTTTATTTTAAATTATAATGTCACATCACAAAGTAACTGCTTCATATGAACAAACGGATATTTTTTTATTTCACGTTTTTAGTTTGAGAATTATCTTTAATTATTAAATATTATACATATTACATTAAAAATTCAAGGTTTTACTCGAAAGTTATTCCACTATAAAAATATTGAGTATTATTTAAATATGTATAACTCTTTGCTGCCCAAGTTAGTGGAACTATAACTAAGTGTGGCTGAAAAAATGTGGAAGGGGTAGAGGAAGGTTGAGAAGTGTCCGGCTATTCAAATTTAGTCATTAATAACAACTCCAGCCCTTTCGCTTTTGAAGTGATTTTTTTACAAAAAAGACGATATGTAAATTTTGATATAAATTAGTGTTTGGATCGTGAATGGTGGTCTTTAACCAGAGCTTTAGTTAAGTTCCCGGAAGGATTTCAATCCATTGCCTTTGGATAACATTTTTTACTAACAATGCATTATTTTTCACATCACTGCTTTTCCATTGAAGATCAAACGACATTCAAAGGCATTCCAACCTAAAATAACTTGTGGACACATAGAGTCTGTCAAATAAGAGTAGAAAATAAATAAAATGGAACTAAGAAATTTTTAGGCTGGCAACACCAATTTATCTGTCAAATATTCTTTAAAATTGCAATGACACAGAAAATTCAAAACACTGTATACACATTTAAAAAAAAAAAAATTTGTTCTTAAAAAAATAAATGAATCGAATAAGCACTATTATGAAGGTACCTACTAAATGACATAAATTTGATTAAATTGTGTTTTACAAAGTGATTGGCTTTCATTTAATTTAACTTAGATTTGAATAATAATTCCGAAATTTGGTGGAGAATTCTTTTCTTCTTTTTAAAGTTCAATTGATTCAAAGTTCTTTGATCGCCTATATTTTCCAAAATTCCAGTTTATAAGAATTCTAGTCAACGCTAGGTACTTAAGCTAGTATTAAATAAATGTGAGCAATTTCTAAACTGTGCTTTATATTTCATTATTTTAACACAAAATTGCAAAATGTTATTCTTCATTATGTTAACACGTTAACACAAAATTGAAAATGTATTATTATAATTTACCTAAATGCAATTCTAATTTTGAGATCAGTGGTTGAATCTATATAGCAATGAAAAAATATTTTTTTCACTTGCCTTTTTAGTTTTTGATAAAAATGTAGGTTACACAGCTTTACATTAACACCATGGTTATATTTTTAGTATTGCCATTTGGGCAACGGTGGCGCCCTCATTTATTTTCTACTCTTATTTGACAAACTGTAATGAAGTGTGTTGTTTTTTTAATAACATGAACTGCATGTTATTTGTGTATTCATTTTTAATTTGTTTTCTTTAATTCAAATTTTTTTTGTTTACCTCAACAGAAAACTGGAGAAGTTGGAGCGAAAGAGTATGAGAAAAGTAAAGAAAGCAAAGAAACATCGGTCCAGTGAAAGTTCCTCAGACTCCCCCGGGAAGGAGCGTAAGAGAAGGAAGGAATGCAAGAAGAAGAAGGAGGACAAACACAGCCGAGATCGAGATGATGGCAGAAAAAAGAGGAAACATCACTCTGAATCGGATTAAATGCCTCTTTTTAAACATTTGAAATTAAAATATTAACTTTAATCTTTTACAATGCTGGTTATTTCAACGCAATCTAACCCATTATGAGGCACATTTTGATAGGTTCTGTTATAAAACAGGGCATATAAGAAAAGTGAAGGAAAAAAACCTAACCCTTTGATTTGATCACAACCTGTTTTATCCGGTTACCATTTTAATACTTTTTTTTTTTTTTACAGTGAATACCGCACAAGAATCTTAACTGCTCCCGTCTGGAGCCAGTGAGACTGGCATCCCCAATTGGGGTATGTTGTGAGGCCGAAGGTATTGGGGAGGGGAAGGAGGTGGGGAAGAGGAAGGTTGGGAAGTACCTGGCTATTCAGATCTGGTCACCAAACACGGCTAAAGCCATTTTCAAGCAACGTATCAATTCTGAATGGTGGTCTTACACCAGGGCGATACTGATAGTATATTCCACTCTGGAACGTGCCGCAAATATACTATATATTATTTTTAAATGAATTAATTGTGAAATAACACAAATTAATCAAATAAAATTTATTTGCTCACGCCGGGTTCGAACCCGCGACCTCCGGATTGTGAGTCAAGAGTCTTAGCCACTGGGCTACGGAGGTCGCTACATGGGGGCATTCATTAATTACGTGAGCTCAAAAGGGGGGGGTGTGGTCCAGCAAAATCTCACTCTACTTGGAAAGAATATACGAAGTGGCCAAAATTAATCTCACAAAGGGGGGAGGGGTCTAGATTGGAAGAAAAACTGCTACCGTAATGAATGTTGCCCCCTATGATGTACACGTTTTAATGAAACTTTTTCAATGACATAAGCGACAGCCTCATTGATCAGGGTATGATTTGAGATTCTCATGGCCAATTGTATTATGTTTTTTATTTATTTCACATCCGCCTTGATGATGAACCACTGTAAGGCTGTCTGAAATGTTGAAAGCAGGAGGAAGTAGCACAACACATCTCGACACCCCAAAAATCGCCAACCTAATTTTAAAGTTTTTTTTAAAGATCTCAGCCAACCTTGCAAAGGCTCAAAGTAAATTATGTGAAATGACTTCATATTGTAGAAATGCTTGTATTTTGTAATACTAATAATAAAATATTCCATAAAATTTCTAAGAACCTTTTCTAAGAATCATTTTTGATTGTTACATGCACGGTGAAGCTGTATTGTAAGGTTTTCAAAGGAGAAAAAATATATTTGAGAAAACCCTATGTACATATTACGAGGGTTCCAAATTTGGCAATTTTCGATACCGAAAACAAAAATTTCTTATATACGGCTTTAAAAAAGTTTATATTTTAAGATCCTCACATTATTTTAGTATTAGTCATGGCCAGTTACCTATGGATAATTTTATAATTTTACTGTGGTAAAGGGGGCGATTCTTTCAATAGGGTTAAGAAACACTGATCTAAACTAAAATATGTGGCAGTAAATATGTAAAAATCACACAACAGGAGATCACGTCCGTTATCTCATAACGATCGCACAAAAGATATAGAATCACTATGCAGGCTGGCATTAAAGTTTGGCGTGTACTATACCTAAGTATAGTTATTTACTTATACAGCTATAATAATAAATTTCCACAATACTTACTGGAAATATGACAATGTAAATAAATATTTTTAATATATATTGAATAAATACTGAACCGATTGTTAATAATATTCTGTCCATGTCACAATTAATTGTTTGATTTTGTTAATACAATATTATCTCGTGTACATACATAGTCCTGTCACTGAGAGAGCTCCGTTGTAATCTCTCATTCTATTACATGCGTAGTTTGTGAGAAAGAGGTTTCACAGATCTATCATGTATTGAATAAATACTGCAGTCAACAATACTTGTATATTTTTTATGAAATAGTAAGGATTTCTTTAAAATGTTTAAGTGGCAATAAGCAGAGACTGTTGTATAGAAGTAAGTCATAGAAACAAACCTTATCAACCAGTTCGCACCCAATCTAAAACCCTCCTTGGACAAGATGAACGTTTGACAATGTAAAGCAGTGATTAATAACGGTGGGCGTTTTGGAGGTCTGGGGGGGTGTTTTTAAATTTTTAGCATTTAGGGGGTGCTATATAGAAAATAAGCTGTCAATATAATAAGGTGTCAATATAGAAAATAAGCTCATTCCACAAAAAAATTAACTGAGGTTCAATACTCAATGTCAATGTAATAATTTAATAATAAGTTTATTTTTAACTTTATGAGTAAATTTTCAAATTATAATATTTAATTAAATGAAGACAATATTAGCGAAACTCAATCGAAAATCTGGAGACAGAAAAAGATATTGGTACCTCTGGGACTCGAACCCAGGACCCTTTGCTTACATGGCAAGTGCTCTACCAACTGAGCTAAGGTGTCTTTATTCAATTCGGTCACTCTTAACTGCATCATACTTCGACTAAGAACTACCAACATTATCTTCATTTTCTTAACGCACATATTATTGGCTGCTATCTTTAAACATGATTGCAAGATTCAACTCGAACTTAATGCTATCTAGATAGTGTCTGGATAAAATTTTATCCATTTTATTTTTAACACGCGACATCTATTGACTTTTCTGTAAGTCTAGGATGAATATTTATTTTTTATTTTTAACTTTGTGAGTAAAATCTCAAATTATAAGATTTAATTAAATGAAGACAATATTAGCGAAACCCAATCGAAAATCTGGAGACAGAAAAAGATATTGGCACCTCTGGGACTCTGGGAATTTTCGATTGAGTTTCGCTTATATTGTTTTCATTTAATTAAATATAATAATAATGTGTTATGGCAGTACTTATTTACAATACTTTCACGCATATGGTATCCCCGATGATCCGGACGAAAACTCTCCGATTGCTCCGAAATGACGAAGCAATTTATTCCGCTTCTAGTACTCGATTCTCCCGGTTGTACGTGCAATTTACCTCTCTACCCGTTCGCACGCGAACGCATATTTCTTGTAAATAATATTCTAAATAAAAGTTAATATCGCGGACAAATAAGTTTTATCAATTGAACATCATCGTAATTATAAGTTTCTGAACACCGGATCACGGCTTGGAAGTACCGTGGTCCCAAGGAGCATTTCAAACCTCTGTATTGCTAAAGTATGAAGGCTACCCTGCCTGACGTGGAGAGGATCACCATATCAAACACTCTCCATCCACTCCTACACTATCTAAACAAACACTTCCAACAGTGTTTTAGTTACACTTCCCATCATTTTTTATTTGTAGTAGGAAATCTATTGCGTAAATGGACTTCCTACTAAAATGTGCAATTTTTAATTTTCGTTTCATGGGGGGGGGGGTAGGGGGGGGCTGGATAATTTTACTGTGGTAAAGGGGGCAATAAAGGAAACACTGATGTAAAGCATGGACCCAAGAAGAGTGGAAGCTGTTCAGGGAGGTCTTCAACTTCAACTCATTAACCATCTCCCTATTTTCTGTAGGGGTTGTCTTGGTCTATTCATTCATCTTGCTTAATGTCAGCCACATACGCTATACAAATGTCTGGTAATGCTATATTATTGTGAAAACCAGTTTATGGATCCGAGTGGTTAAGTATTCAATTCACTTGACCATGCCATTCATCAGTGGCGGCTCGAGCACTTCTTTGATGGTGGGGATCGACATTTTTTTACGTACTGTACCATAATCTCACCACACGTAGAATATAATATAAAATTTCTCAAAAAAAAATGTTTAGTCTAATCATGCTAATCGGATATCTACACACAAAATAATATAAAATGTCTATAGATATATACAAATTTACAATATAGTATAATAAAAATAACGATTTATCTTGCAAGATTATTATCGAACTTAATTTGAACGCAAGCGATTCCTACCCGTAACTACACAAACAAATGGTTCAGTAGTTTGTCGTGGGGATTTATTGGATGATCCCCACGGTATGTGAAATTCACATACGAGTGCGCATGCGCTATTCTCGCGGATTGCATACGATTGCGAAAGAAACTCAAGGGATTAACCAAAACGCTCGGATTGTCCCCCAAGTGCGCAGTAGTTTCTGCGCACTGAGAAATGGACTCAGATAGTTCGGGCGCTGTTCGGCTATCATTCCGCACCCGCTGGTCGGCCTGGATGGTCGCATTAAAATGATCCGGAATAATTTTTCGTATTTTATTTCTGGAAATGTTAATTACTTTTATGTTTAAATAATTCATTCATTTTGTTGAAGACTGGTGGGGACTGTCCCCATTGTCCCCCTGTGAAGAACCGCCACTGCCACTGCCTTCGGTCGATGTCCTCATTCATCTTTCCATCTCTCGTGATAATACCACCTCTCTTTCAAATACATATTTACTTAAATTATTCATCACTCTGCGTATGTACTTCATTCATCATAGGTAATGTGAAAGACTGCAGATCTTACATAAAAACAAGCACTGCATGAGCATTTATCTATATATGTATAAAAAAGAAGAGTGTCTGTGGTGGGTGGAATGGCTTTGTTTTTTTTTATAAAAATCTACAGTTTTATTTCAAGATTGATGAAATGTTGCACACTTGACCTTCAAAGCAAGTGGAAGGTAACTCTGTACATGAAATTTCGGAAAACCATTCCCTTTGCTACCCTCAAAGCAGAATTTTGATACTTGATGGAATTTTGCACACTTGACATTCAAAATAAAAGGATAATAATTACCGTCTAAATCTGATTTCTAAAAACTCTGCATAAGGGCTGGGCAAAGCTGGTGACTTCAGCTAGTACAATATTTTTCACCCTACAGCGGATAGAAGCCACTGATGATTTAAAAACTCACTAATCTTAGTCAGAAATTTGCCAGTTTTGGGGACGTGAAGATCAGCGAGAAGAAAAATCACAACTTCAAGGAAACCAAAAGAATTTTATTGGAATGTAAGCTATAACATAATAAAATATTACTGTAATGTAATATACGTGGGATATATTTGCTTTGGATATTTATATATTAAGTTTTAAACTGGAAACATTATATTTTTATTCTGCATTTATTTACAAAAATATATGCACAAACACCAATAACAACACCTGCTGAACAAGTTGATAAGACGAGCCTAATTCCGAATCAGGCTCGTTTAGTCTTCTAGAATAACTACTCCGCTAAGTAGAGAAGAAACTAGATCTTAAGATTAATTCATTAATGTTCCAATTCATCGATGTCTTACATGTTAAAGTACAGTTTTGGCTCTACAACTCCAGAAAATATGGTACATATTTATAATGTTAAATTAGGTTTTTTTAACGGTTATATTTATTAAGCCACACTTATAAATAAATAATAATATGAATCTAAACACTTAACCCTAGAGCTCTATCAGTGCCGGAACACAGCAACAATAGTACAACATTCATGAAACCAGAATCGTGGGCAACAAACATTACTAATTCAGTAGAACCTCGTTTATCCAGACTAGATGGGATGATAACAAAAAAATCCAAATAATCGAGGAAAAAAACTTTTGAGCCAATAATAACATTGACAGTCCCAAGAACAATGTCAGTGTACAGAACTAATACAGGTGTCGGAGGGCAAATGCACAATTCAGGAGGTGATTCTACATGATAGTACAAGTAAAAAAGATAAATAACTTTTTTTGAAATTGTGGTAGTTTCAGGTAATAAAGTTGAATTGTTTGTACGGAAAAATAATATTCTTCAATGGAAAAATATTTTTGTATGGGAAAAAAAAACATTGCAATTTCGAAAAAAGTTATTTTTCTTTTTTACTTTTACCCCTTGTAGAATCACCTCCCGAAGTTTGTGCACTTTACCCTCTGAACACCTGTATTTATTGATCTCAAAAACAGTAAAAATGCAGAAACTAAACTTTAAACAGCTCTACCGCAAAACTACAAAATTGCACATCCGGCATTGTTCTTCGGGAATGTCGATATACATCACTTCGAATAAAGAAAATGGTTGTATAATATATACCTAAAAAAAGGATGTATCTATTTATTGCTAGATACATAAATGGTTCTTGTCTTAGTTGTCAAATGGTACATTATGAGACATTAATTTTCTTGAGTAACATTCTTCCTTTGTGGTGAATTCTAAGCTACACTAAACCAATATTCTTCTTTGTCTTGTTTCTTCTAGGATAAGTCCGATATAACCTCAATTACTTCCTCATTTTTCAAAATTGCAAATACAGGTTCGTAGGCTATGGAATTTAACCTTTCACTGAGATCTTCTGCATACCGTTCAGTGCATTGAAATTTATCCAATCTGGATAATGGAGCCTCTACTGCGCTATTATTGAAAATATCGCTACTACAAGATTACATTTTAGTTCTACTTTGAGGAAATTTGTATCAAGTATTCTTAACTTGGACAATCATTGTTAAATCATTAAATGTATTTGCAATAAATATTTATGTTGTGTATTTCAATATTGTAAGCCACAGAACGCGGTCTTTTTATACATAGACATTTTGGCTTAAAGTGCTAATAATGTGTACTGTGTCGTAACAAAGACAAATGAAAGCAAATTGGGGCACTCGGGACCAGAGAACTTTAAGCACCATTTTGAGAATTCTGAAAAAAATGGTTTAAAAGATTTTATGAATTACGGACATTGAAATACTGTAATAGGCATACCTCAATTCACTAAATGGTAATTTTAAAATATACACAAATTAACAACGATGGCAATTGAAAAAGATGTCCCCAATATTAACTTGTTGTGTGCCGAATGTGGCCGCATATGCTTGAAATATTGTCACCCGGATGACAATCGGCACTCAAATGATTAAAAGAAGTTGTAGCGTGGATAAAATACTAATTAACAGTACCTATAGCATGCAATAAAGAAAAGCTATGCGATAGAATGCACTCAAGAAAACTACTTTGTTATCTCGCAAGTGCAAGAATGGAAAATTTTAAGGTTATTAATAAATGGAACTGTAAACATTCAGACTTTAAATCGACCATTTTTTTCTGATGAAATTTGGGTCAAATTGTGCCTTATGCCCCTCTAGTTCCGAGCGCCTCAAACCTACAATGATTATATACATATGTACTACAACATTAGGGGGACTAATAGATATAGATCACTGGTAATACAGTATTGCACCGGTACGTTATTTGATATAATATTAGTTATCTAACGTTAGAATAATAAGTATCTCTTTTAACAATATACACACACGGTGCGTTACAATGCTAGTGTCCCCTCATAGAAAGCTATTCTCCCCAGTACACAGCCTCTTACTGTTCTCTGATAGCAGATTCATTTTCGTACTTTTAGCCATAAAACAAATAAAAAAAAAAAAAATTCAATTGTTATTCAAATTGCAACACTGAACTTTACCGAAAACCCAACCAAATAAATTATTAAGTTTTACTCTCGCTGACAAAACAAGTCCTGCTTGCTTGAAAAGAAAAATGTAGTTTCTTGGCTACTAACCAGTTTGACATTATGTACAATATAATATTACACATTTAAATGACGATTGAAATGTCAAGGTGGTGACAATCTATGAAGTTAGTTGCATATTAAGGTCTGTAGCTGATTTAAGTCCCTAGTACTTTTAATAGCAATTGTAGACAAGTGTTCAGCAAAATCATTACTGCAATACTAATGTCCACACTCCTGTCAGAATTGATGAAGCGAGAGCAAAAACTGCATTGTTCTAATTACCCTGTAATATTAAATGGTGAATTAATATTAAAATAAGAATTTATGTTGCAATATTAAAAATTTCGGTCTTCTGGAAGAGGTATAAACCCGGCGTAATGTTTGTGAGAAAAATGATTGGGTATTCCATGTACTTTGGAGAATTGCTGTCATGCGGTCATAACGTATCTATAGTGTATAGCAACTAAAGCTATTAGAGAAGATCCTTATCCTATTCTACGTAGCCTAGAACTGCACCCAACTGCTGTTTGTTGCTGCGGCGGCAGCATCTGCAGCGGCCGCGCTCGGGTTTGCGGCTGCGGCAGCGGCAGCTGGGCCCCTAGAAAATAAAATAAGGTATTGTTTAATCATTGACGAGAACTTCAACGACTCTAACGAAAAATGTGAAAAAGAAAAAGATTCAGTCGCATCTTGGGAACTGAATCCAGCCGAGCGATTCTATTTATTTTGTGGGATCATTTTTGAGAGTTCTTCTGTCAGATTGTGTGATTTTCTAAGGTTGTTATTTGCTTTTTCATACCCAACATCAGAGTTGTAATCGCCCCAGTCAGCGGGCTGTGAGCTAGTGGTGGGCGGCTTGTGTTGGGGGGAGGGAGGTGGGATGCGAGGCGCCCCGGGGGGCGGGGGGAGCAGGCCCCCACCAATCGACAGCCCCGCGCGAGCCTTGGATTTGCTGGAGCCTTCGGAACCGTCTTTTTTCTGCAATAAAATCATTCAATTAAGTAACAACCATTATAATATAGTCAATTAGGAAAGCTTGGAACTGGCAGAGGAAGGATTAAAACAGACTGAATGCTGTAGAAATGAGAACCCTAGAGTGACCGAGAGTATGTGCGGTTAAACCATCTATGATCGTGTGAGAAATGTGGAGATCTGCAAAGAATGCAAGGTTGATGTAATCATTAAGAGTTGCTCAGATGGTTTGGTCGTGTAGAGCAAATGAACGAAGAAGTAGTGTAAGGAGAATATATTACGCAAATATGACTGATAGAAGTCGGAGATGCCTGAGGAAGACATGGCATGATTAATTGAATCGGATACTTGAGTTGGGCCATGTCAAGAGTCAGAATAATTGAACATTTTTTATGAGACAGTGTATGAATGTGAATGAGGCAAGGAGTGTACGCCAAGACCGAGTTGTTTGGCGGTCCGTCCTCTCTGCCTATCCCTGCGGAAACGGAGTAACGGTTTGTTAGTTATTTATGAAGTATGAATGCATGGATTATGTTCAATAAAGCTGATTTTAAATATGAGCATAAACCACGGCTATTAAAAATAATCAGAAAACAAGTCATTAGTTTGGAGATAAATAATTCGTAAAGGCATTTCTCTGATAAGTCTGTTGTCACCTCTACCTCTTTTTCATAAACGACACTTGTAATAGAGGTAGAGGTAACCATGGAGTTCTCAGCAGCAGGACCATAAATACTATAATAATTAACACAAATTTCATTACCAGCAGTTTTTCACTGCTTGTAATTTTAATCATGGTAAAATTTCCATACTCCGCTTACTTCTAAATTCGCCCACATTATTCAATTCACTTCGTTTCAACTTAATTAGTACAAGAAACAACTATTTACGGCGGGGGAGATGGAAAAATATGCACAAAATAGGCTATTAGATTCATAGTTTGGGTTATTTAAATAATTTGTTCTTTTTTAGATTGAAACGAAATGGAACTTTCCGGCAAACGTCACATTATTACAAAATTAAAAAGGGCCTCTAAACAACTTTGAATTAGAATTGAAAAAAATTGTAATTTTAATGCATCTTTTTCCATCTTCCCTGATGTAAAGAGTTGTTTCTTGTAAAAATTAAGTTGAAACAGAGTTTTTTCAAATAATTTATGCATATTAACCGTTTTAGTGCTAATCATTTTTTGCAAAAATAAATGTAAATTGCTATACACATGTTGATTAATTTAGAGGAAAAAATAATGGTGTCAAATAAAACACTCTAATTTAGACAAATATCAATCAATTTTATTCATTCTTTTTGCATTATAAAGAAAAAATGTTTATTGATAAGAATATGGAAAAAATAAAAATTAAATTTAAATATTATTGTATTTAATTTCTTTTTGAAAATAAAAAATCTAAAAAAAATAGCTCAACAATATGTTTTGCCGCACAAATGGGGTGTAGGCCTTTCCTACATCGAACGCAAATAAGGTGGGATCGCTTTATCCCACTCCCTCTGTTGCTACACACCGCACACTGGCGTAAGTTTCGTCCAGGTAATATTTGTATCTGTTGTTTCACCTCCCGTAGAATCACTAGGAATCGAATCAACGTTCGAAGTAATAGCACGTGACATGGTTATTTTTTTTTTAAAACGGAAAAAAGTTATTTTTAAATGTATAAGAATGCACTCTCGTTACAAATTACGCGCGAGATTAGCGAACGTCCACTCCCGCGGACCACTAAAACAACACTGAAACTCGCAACGCTTCGGCGCCGCGCCGCAATTTTCAATACAAACGATCGCAGCGCTTTTGCGACGCGTAGCACTCTAACGGTTAAGAAGTAAGCGGAGTACATAAAATTGACTCTAATCCTTACAAAAGTACCCCTTGAGGTGATTGAAATCACTTTTATTCAGATAGTTATTATTGCTATATTCGTGCAAGTTGATAGACTTGCCCTAACATAAAATCTGAGTATCATTTCGACGAGCTGAAAGTAAATCACGGTTTTGGCACCAGGAGGGTTCTAGAATGCTTTGAATAAATTACGACATGAGGTACGACGACCGCCGAAGAGTGAGCATTGAAATAACCAGACCCCGCGAGAAAAAGGATAAAGTTCTGTGCAGGATCTGAATGTTTGTTTTTAATCAAACCGACTAGCATAGCGATGCTAAAAATGAGTGAGATGGTTAAATTATAGTAACACATTTGTAAAAATAAATAGTGTAACAAAATATTCAATTTTGGAAACAAGTCCAAACTTTCGGTAACCCGATTTGGGATCTGTAGACAAGTTTTTTACGCAGTCAGCAATTTGTGATTCATTGTGAAGAGGACTAGAAATTCATAAGCAGATTTTATTTTTGCAGACTAAATAGTGTTTATTACAATGCGAGTTGCCTGCATACTGTCAGATTCACAAATTACAGAAAGGGAGACGGTCACACCACCTCCCCGCTCCGATCATCTTAGTTTGTTCCCCTTTCCCTGACGGGCTGGTCTATCAATTTGTATGTCTATAATTTTCGCAATGCAAAGAGTTGGGAATGCAAGGAACTCACGGTAATCTTCATATTAATTTTAATCGTCTCCCCCTCCTTGAAGCTGAAGTCCTGTCCCTGTACCGGGGGCGCCGTCTCCGCTTCTTTCTCCTTCCGCAACCACTTGAAGTGATCCTGCAGTGCCACGTTCAAGTCAAACGAGTCGGAGCGGTCGCCGAAACCCAGCCCGATGAAAGCCGCCCTGCCTGAAAAATAAAAACACAGTTATATCAGAGTGGAATATCCTTAAATTGTCCTAATGAGAAGCCATCATTGAAAATCGAAATATTGCTTGAAATGGTGTTAGCCATTTGTTTAATGACCAGATCTGAACAGTCAGCTCTAGAAGTCTTTATGTTATCCTTCCCCACTTCACTCAGTCTCTACAACTGAGGATGACGTAGTTACACTAGACTGCAGCACTTTAAACTCTTGTGGAGTATCATATAAACATATACAAGGAGTATCATATAAATATATAAGCTCCCTTGAGGTGATTTTTCACAAAAACGGCGCTCTACAAATTGTCCAATTATTATTATTATTATATATACAGTAAAATATGTACCTACAAATATTATAGATGCTTTAATTGATACTAAATATTGGGAGATCAGAAATAGAAAATATACGGATATCAAATACAGACTAAAACCGAATCTACTGAACTGAATAAAAAAAACCCTATCTTATTTATTTTATAATTATTTTTGAAAAAATACTACATGATATTATGTATACAACTAATTCATATTAATTTCTTATAATTAAATTATAATATGTAAATGAAATCCTCAGCACGGGAGATCCCAGTGACGATATCATTATCTCTACATGTTACTAAGAAAGGAAGACAATAAATTATTATTAAATACTGCGAGAAGAACACAACTTGGCCTTTGAAATAATCAAATATCTATAAGTCTTTTTATAAGCCTAGAAAAAAAGTATCAGTCCTACAAAAACTGCTAAAGTACAAAGTCTCCTACTTATGAATCCCCTTGCGGATATGGTTTTTTTATTGTATCATGTGACAAATTAAGTTCTTTGGAAAATGATCATAAAACACTTTAATATTTTTGCCTGAACTTCAAAAAAAAAATGTGATTTTTGGCGTTGTTTTATTTGCATAAATCGTAACAGGCAAGCTGCCTGCAGTTAAGCAGTAATTTCAACCTTATAATCATTTACATAAGGACTGCGTCATTTCACTCGATTCCGAACATTCCACGCCACGGCGCATTGCCTTAATACATTCTTCAAGGATAAACCAGATACAGGTACTGATCATTACTTTTAGTGTGCTTCAGAATTCATTAAGACCGATGGCTAGAATGGATTCAGAAAATTAAAAAAATTTAAACAGTGTTGCTATCTCTTTAAAATATATTTTGGGAGGGTTAAAAAACTGTAGATGTGTAAATGACTCGTTAGGCTTCTAAATATTTAGCTAATTATATATAGTAAATAATGTACAGGTAATTGTATATATATTGCAGTACATTTACCACATAAAATGAAGAGAGTCTTAAATTATTTCAAATATCCTTACTTCAATGATAATAATAATGTCATACTATGTTGTCATAATATTATGTCATCATTGGAAAAAAGTACCTACATAAAAATTATTGTAATGTATTTTAATAAATTATTAATCTATAGTTCAAGATCAGATTTACATAAAACGTGAAAGGTAAATTTTCGTAAGTGGTGTCCACGCGTATTATTAATAATTTTTAGAAAAAAACTTTAGATTCGCCTTAATTACTATAAAAGGAAACTTTTTGCATTCCGGGAGGCGGAAAATTATGCATTTTAATTTTCAATTGCGTAAAACCAAAATTCACTTCGCGAAACGATCGCCGACTGTCAGCGGCCATTAGGTAAGTCACTGTTATGTTGGTATCCCTGATGCATTAACAAGAGCACAAGAGCTAAATACGACCGTAGCCATCTTCGTGGGATATACGAAGACGCGCGTAATTATGAAAAACAGAATTAATAATATTTTTATTCAAACAGTTAGATTTAGCTTTATTATCACGAAAAGTGAGTATTTATGTCGCGGGAGGCAAAAATATGCATTTAACATTTTAATTTGATTCGCTTACGCGGTAACGCCATTTTATATTTACCGTTTTTATTTCACAGACAATCAATCATAATTACACAAACCCGCTAGACAAACCCTGCTTTGCCAAACAAACCATTCAAAACCTGGGATGTTTTTTAAAATTATGATGACATGCAGCTTTCGTAGTTTAACCTCAAAGTTCCGTATTGTCCGTGAGGTGGACTAAATGCACATTTACCATGATTTTTAGCTATAAAAAAATAATTTTACATTGAAAAAATTTTTTTTACATTGAAAATTATTTTTTTAAGTAAAAAAAAAACGCCGCGTTTTTTTTTTTACTTAAAATAATTTTCAATGTAAAAAAAAATTTTTCAATGGAAAAAACATTATTTTCTGTTTATTATTATTATTATTATTTCTATTCTTTAATTATAATGACGACGAATACCATTATGAGGGATATCTCTGCGAATTCCTGTGGAAAAGATCGGTGCTCAAAAACAAAGACTGACTCCATTCATTTTTCAAAATTGCTGAAATCTTCTATTTTTTGTTTATTATTTCTATTCTTCAATTATAATGACGATGAAATCCAACATGATTCGAGTGCCTCAGCTAGACGCTGAAGTGATTCTGATTAGAGGTTAGTTTACATTTTATTATTAATTCTGTCGTGTTTTCTCATAATTACGCGACTCTCATTTATCCCACGAAGATGGCTACGGTCGTATTTAGCTCTTGTGCTCTTGTTAATGCATCAAGGATACCAACATAACAGTGACTTACCTAATGGCCGCTGACAGTCGGCGATCGTTTCGCGAAGTGAATTTTGGTTTTACGCAATTGAAAATTAAAATGCATAATTTTCCGCCTCCCGGAATGCAAAAAGTTTCCTTTTATAGTAATTAAGGCGAATCTAAAGTTTTTTTCTAAAAATTATTAATAATACGCGTGGACACCACTTACGAAAATTTACCACGTGAAATATTACGACAGTTTCCTGCAAAATTTGATAGTAAGAATCAACATTTTCATTGTTTATCATGAGGAAAGTAGGACAACAATGACTAATGCAGGATTTTTATAAAGCATTATCATCACTAACCATTATTGAAAGGTAATAAAATAATGATTATGCTTAAACAAAAAACGAGTTTTAGCAACTGTATTTACCATTATCATCTTGAATTCTCAAAACAAAATAGCGAGAGCTATCTGTCACAGCTTCCAGTGCTATTCCTGGGTACGTCTCGATTGGACATTTGGCAAAGAGATCTCCGGTAACTTTGTCTTCGAGCTTGATGAAACATTCCGTTCCCTTTGATATGAGTCTCATTCGACCTGTCCATTGCGGTTCCTGGAGGTTCCAATCAGCAGCTCTGCAAGAAAACAAATCAATTCAAGGGGCGTTTTGCAGAGCACAATTGCTCAATTTACAAAATGGGAATCTGCTTTTAAAGTATAAAGAAAGTAAGAGGATTGTATAATAACTACCTGTAGCCTCTATTTGTAGTCCTTGGGGGTATTTTAAATACGAAAACCTCTGGTTTTACGAGTAATACACTTTCATACGTGTCCATTTTGACATGTAGTTATTTTTTTATATTTTAGTCATATTTTAGTGTTATCATGTTTGCGACAATGAGAAAATGGTTTTAAATAACCATGTAGGTCAGTACTTACCCCTTCTTATAAGCAAACGGCGGGAATGGGCTTGCTTTTCAAATTTCCCCATTTTATAACGACAATTACGATATATTTCATTTTTGTGTGTTTTTTTTATAATGTATTTAAAAGCCCCCCCACCGTTACCTAACAACTTACGGATTCGGTAATCAATGTGAGATGGTATTTGAAAAAAATAAAAAAAGATGGAGTACCTACCTTATTCAGATCGAGGAATGAATCTATTTGCCTCAGAACAAGAAAATTAGTCAAAATTCAACATCACACCATTGATCACTTCCCACACAAAGAAAGTAGTAAGTTCTTCTATTTATATTATACCTATAAAAAATGGGGATTAACCCTAGAACCGTACCCATAATAGACTTTAAGTAACAGAACCCTGGGGTACTGGACTATCCTGGTAAATAAAACATATTTTTTTGCATAAGAATAAACATTTATTTAATCAACTTACATAGACTTTTATGGAACTTATTTCAGTCTCATATAATACAATTAGACCTAAATAAAAGGAATTTATCTTAACAGTTTTGGCAAATCTTTTTTTTTGTATTCTAAACATATGAAACTTTTATATTTTTCACATCGAGTGCATGATTTACAGTTTTCTGACCTGGGACAAAATAAACATCTTCCAGATTTTGATTCTAAAGGGGTTGGAGCATCAGAAAACCGCTTTTTTTCCTAATATACCGCCAACTTATTTAGAGACGCATCGGCAAAGTTTTGTATAAAAATCGATCCTCCAAGTGAGATTTTATAAGGTCAAAAGCTAAAGCTTGAAAATTTGTTTACCGGTAGCGTTAGATGAACGCAGTAATATCGTAGAATTGATTCCGACAATATTCAAAATTCCATAGAAGACACAAAGGCTCCAGCTACGAGTTTTACGAGAAACGATGTATGTATGCCAAAGTTGATCAAACGTATCCACACCTCATTTCGTTTAGTTGTAAAAACTTATTATTTCTGGTAAATCAAACAATTTATCTTAGTTTGGTTTTTCTTTTTTCCTTTGCTTAACTTTGGAGGCACATATGATAGCAAAGTAATTTCGTTATGAAAAGCAAACATTGATGTGTTCTCGTAGCGGTCTTTTGTTTCCAAGAAATGGGTAGGTATTTCTGTTTTGTTTTTTTTTTCAGCGTTTCAATTGTTGTGATATTTTTTATTGCAGTTTTTCAGCAGCACGGATTGAATTACCATAGACATACAAATTTGTATGTCTATGGTAATTGCAAATAAAAAACATGTATCAAACAGCACAATAACATGCTTTATTTCGTAAAAACATTAAAATCATAGTAACAAATATAATTAACCTTAACTTACCCAGGGGTACTGGAGCACCCCAAGCTCGCCTTTTCACGACCAAACACTAACACACTAACAGGACTCCCGTCCGAATGATGCTTCGACGCGACTTTCCACCCCGTGCAAATACGCGGCAGCGCGAAAAGATCCATTGTGAAACGAAAAATCGCAAATTTCAAAATAAAATTGGATTTTTACCCCAGGGTACAGATCTAGGGTTAAAACACACCCATAAAGCTTATGTATATAAAATAGTGGAAATTCACAATAAAAATACTAGTTAAATATTTCACTATTATAAATATTTGTCTAAAGGCAAACAGTTCACATTAAAATGTTTTTGAAGGATCAATAATTTATTATTATTCATCTATTTGTTTCCTCAAAGGGTAGATTTATTTTACTCCATTAGAAAGATTTAAAAAAATTTGTTTTGAAGAGTTTTACTTTCCATGTACATTTGTTACTTAAATTTTTATTTTTCTGCTACCGGTTTCGACACTCGTCTTTCACTAGCAAAATTAAAATTTATGCAAGTACAGAAATGATTAGATTTTATTAGGTGAGGGTAGTGGGAAGGGTGATTTTGGGGGAGGGGGAGAACGGTGGGAGGAGTCAACATAACATGGGAACATTGTCAATAAGGGTGATTTACAGGGTGCTATTATTTTGTTAACTAAATTTATTTAACTATTCCGAGTTTGCTAATCACTTAATAGAGACAGACCTCAGCGCCAGCAAAGAAAAAATCAAGTATAAACATTAAAATATAAAAACATACTTTAATTTGTGCGCTTTAGAAACCTTAGAGATAAACAAATAAATTAAATCAAAAATGTATTTAGTTAACAAACTAATAGCACTCTATAAATTACCCTTATTGACAATGTTACCATGTTATGTTGACTCCTCCAACTGTTCTCTCCCTCCCCCAAAATCACCCACCCGCCACCCCCACCTAGGGCCGTCTGTTCCGTCAGTTGCTAGAGTTTCACTTTTCATCATGAAAGTCTGTACACATACATTGTTTTCCATACACTTTACGTAGCTGAGAACGAATGTCTACTAGGATTTTGTTCTTTGAACACAAAAAACGAATTACAGAGCGTAATTCGCACCTGGCGGGTGCGGCAAGTGGGAACTCCATCGCGAACGGCTGCCACGCCAACGGTCAAGACTAAGCGTCACAGAGAGTGCATCGTGGTGGGAATTCGGCGTGGGGTAACTCGCGACCGCAGAACCTTGTTTTATGAACAACCCTCGTACATATCCTGGGCATTCACACATTTGTTATTGCGGTAAGTAAATTATATCTCATTTTAAGTGTCTTAACTAAATACCGTAACAAATTATTGGATTTTGGAAACAACGAAACTTTTAGCAGGATTCAGAATTCTTAATAATGCTTATTGCTGCTGTTAGCAATTCGCGCGCTATTGTAAAAAGGACTAGCAATTCGTGAGCAGATTTTGTTTTCGAAGTCTTAATAGTAATAGTAGAATGAAAGTTGCCTGAAAACTGTCATCATTTATTGTACGCTAATTTAATTTAATTTATTAAACGCTACTTTCCCTCTCCTCGCAACATGATTTGTTCCCCTCACCCTTATCAGCCTGTCTACTGTTTCTAATGTCTATGGTCTTGAATGTATACTTGCACAGAAACTCAAGACAGATTAATGTCAAATAATAATATCAACTGCCCATTACCTGATTGCTCCAAAATAATATATGAATTATTTCACTGCACCCGTTTCGGATACTACGCTGCGTAACATAAAAGTAACATCATCGATATACTCAAATAAAAACAAAATAAAACATTATAATTTTTATTTAAAGCAAGACATTAGAAAATTGGAAAGCACAACACAATGTAATAGATTTCTACTTCCATAATTTTTTAATGGACATGTTCTTCTCGGAATCCTTTTGCATGACTTTAGCGACAGCCATTTCGAAGTCTTCCTGGGTGACGTGAACACGGCGCTCTCGTAGAGCGTACATACCGGCCTCCGTGCACACTCCCTATAAATAAAAAAACAACAACATTAATGGTCTAGTAATTTATATTATTTATTGGTTCGTGTCATCATTCACGGTGAATATTTCATGGTACAGAATTTCTTATTCTGGCACTGGTCCAGGCCCCCTAGTCACTAATTTTTGTAAACCTCGGTTTAATGAAAGTTGCGGGTTTAACTACGTCACATACCTGTATTTTGACAGATTCGCTAACTTTGGTAGTCTCTATCAAGTCGTAAACGGAAACGTTAAACCTACAAACCAGCCCGTTTCGGAAACCAGCGACGCCTCACGACGTCCTTGCATTTTGACAGTTTTATCTGATTTTGGTAGTCCTTAACTCAAACTGTCAGTTGAAGTTTCTGGTTTACCAAACTTGTGCATTCGCCGTCCGGGTTACCGGAGAAGGGGTTTGATCTTTTTTTGGTAGGGTAAGGTATAATATGATTTATTTCGATTTAAACGATACCTCAACCGAATTGGTAAATACTAACCGCCGCAATTTTTGTCACCTTATGGAAATATCATACTACAAAAATAGGTTATGTTCTTAAACTTCAATCGCGGCAAAGGGATCATTTTATCATAAATTTTATCGTGAATGAGAATAGAATTTGAATGCAAACAGTCTGTTAAAAATAGGAGATAATACTGTCCCGCTATAATTTTGTTTGTAAATCCCAAATATGAGAACACTCTTTGCCCGTATTTTCTTGTTCGTTTTTTGAAAGAAGATATGGATTGCGCTGGATCCGCCCTTGCATGTTGGGTACAGAGTTTGGAAAATTATTACCTTTACTACAATAGTATGTACCTAATGTTGCAAATCTTATTCATAATTAGTGTATTTTTGTAGGTACATCAGCCTAAATTGAAAAAATTGAAGTTCCAACGGAAATTTACTCGTTTTCATTCAATGATTTTTAGATTTGACATTTGTAGTTCAAACAGCCCAAAGACAATCTCAGGTTTAGCATAGAGTTGAAACTTCGACGCTCCTGCCGACGCCAGAATAAACCAAACCCCAAACCCTGAGTTACAGACTAGCATTTTCTGCCAAGTGGGTTATGTTTCGCCAAACGGCCGGGTTTCAGGTTTGCGAAATGGAATTTTAGTGACTAAGGATTCTGGTCTGTTAATTGATATGCTGATTCATTAACGCATTGGCTCCAAACCCCGAAACTGTTTCAGGTCTGCAATTTTTTTTGTTTTTTTTATTATTCATTTTAAGCACCCGCTAAACTGCCAAAGCAGTTTGTCAGCAGGTCAATTTAACAATATTAATATAACACTAAAGCACAATTATAACAAGAAACCACAATATAGAAAATAGATACAGAAGAATAACTTTTAAGTAACTGAGATAAAAGGCATAAAATACGCAGATTGACACATAGTCATATTATACACAGGAAAATGACTTATAGTCATATTATACACAAGATTACAAATAATACCAATATAAAAAGTCTTAATCTATTAGCCTAATTTTTTTTTTAGATCGGTGGTGCAATTTTATTTGATTTTTATTTTCATTGGCATCTTAAACCCTTTGAGGAGTAACGCCGCATGTATGCGGCGGCATTCAAACGATCCATCTAGAGCAGGGGTCTCCAAACTACGGCCCGCGGGCCGCATCCGGCCCGCCAGTGTCATCAATCCGGCCCGCGACATCTTAGAACCAGTGTCATCAATCAGGCCCGCGACAGCTTATGTCTAAACCTTGCTCAAAAGCGGCGAATTCGCCGAATTCAAGAGCCACACGAAAGCTGGCACGAGTTGCAGCCTCTTGTTCAGCATTGAGTTTCGTAAACGAAGATTGCTGTGGTTTTAATGCACGCTTCAAAGCTTCAATTTTTTCTGTCCGCAAACTTCCTGTATATTTTGAGAAATTTTGAAAATGTTTCGTTTCATTATGACGTTTAATATTATATTCTTTGAGAAGTGCTATGGTTTCATTTCAAATCAAACAAAGTGCTTTCTTACTGAACTCAATTACGAAATATTGAAAGTTCCATTGATCTTGGAATGTTCTGCATTCACGGTCTACTTTTCGCTTCTTTGCCATACTTTCCATAGTAAATCACACCCAAAAAACAAATTCAAACCAAAACACTGTTACATAGATGTCTTTTAAAAACACACAAACACGTTTATTTTCGCTTGTAAAGCCTCGATGATACACGGCGAGTTTACAAGCTACTATCTGAGAAATTCACTATCTGTTAGTAAACTCGCTTAGTGTTATCGTGTTACTTGCTAACTAGCAGATTGTTGACAATCTACGAAAAAAGTTGAGACGTTGTCAACTTTACCCGCTACACGCTAACTCGTGATTGGTTTATTTATGTTTCCAATATGGCTGCCAATTAACAGCTGATTTCGACTGTCAACTGTCTGAAGAATTAGTTGACGTTATTTCCGCTACTGGCGCTAGCAGCTACGTGCGGGTCCAGTTTCCTACAAAAATGTCGCGAGTTACTGAGCGAGTAGACAGTTTTATGTGTCATCATGACAATCTCACTCGCCGATTCACCCGCTTTTAAACTTAGTAGATAGTAGCTTGTAAACTCGCCGTGTGTCATCGAGGCTTAACCACCAGATGTCGTTAAGCGTCGCAGTAGTGACAAAACAATATAACACAATTAGCAATTGAACTAGCGAATTTAGCACACGTGTGCTTGCTCAGAGCGCGTGCTCGGCGAATTGTCTAAAAATTATAAATAATGGCAGGAAAATAAATTGGAAAAATTAAAATTATAGGTTTTGGCCCTTTGGACTCTCTGGAGTAATCAGTACGGCCCTCCGGCTTAAAAGTTTGGAGACCCCTGATCTAAAGTATCGCGCATACGTGCGCGGCCCTAGAACTTTATTACATATTTTCTAATAATTTTTTTATAATTCACTGAATTTGTCCAACCATAATTTATAATGCTATAAGGAAAGGTTCTAGTAATATAAAAAGCTCCAAAATTATCTTGTGTAACAAAAAATGTAAGAAGACAATTAATTTAATCGATTACTTAAAATTAAGAAAAACTTGAAAATTAACTCACTAACTAAATGATAAAAAAAATAACTCACTAATCAAAGGGTTAAATATGGTAGGGGCAAAAGATAAGTGAATGTCGTTTGCCCATATGTATTTATAATTTTCGGAGTGGAAAACCTCTCATTTTTAATAAATCTGGTGCCATAGTCATGATCTACTTTTTCTTTGTGCATAAATACTTTTGCTTACCAAGAGCTTAATCATAGATTTTTGAATTGTTTGAATGTAACCTATATTTGTCTTGCACGAGTTTCCCCAAGACGTTATTTCATATCTGCCACTAGTGACAGATTATTATTTTGAACATACATACTTATGGACATAAAATATTTAATTTTATAAATTCGCCCCGCAAAAGCTCGTAGGCGTTTGCAGATGTTGCTTATGTGAGTATCCTATTTCATACACGTGTATACAGTTATCCCCAAATATACATACGTTTATAAAAGTTCAATGGTTCCGCATTTGCAGGACCGTGAAGAATTGTGTATACACTCAAATGTATGGAACTTTATTTATAAGCGTGATGGTATATTTGGCATTTGGAGATCGTATAAGCATTCATTTAGTTTTTTTGGAATTAATTATAAGACTCGCATCATTGGACTATTTCTGTAAGGAAAAGAAATCGTGCTGCATGAGTTTTATTGCAATGGATAATTCTTCATGCGAAATGACTAGCGCCGTATCATCAGCATAATTGTAATATTAAGCAAATGTGAAAATTTTATTCATGAGTGTAACAAATACATAATATTATGTATAACGTTGGGTCGAGAATTGACCCCTGCGGGACACCTGTTGACATATATTTAGCTTTGCTGTAAGTTTTAAATAGTTTTTTAGTAGTTCTAGTATTTTTCCCCTAATTCCTATCGCCTCCAATATCTGTAATAGTTTTATCAGATCAATGGTAAAGGCTTTATTGGTCTTAGTAATAAAAAAATGGACAAATAAGCAAAGTTGAATATTTGCTTTTTATTGCTTGAAATTATTTTTTAAAAACTCATTACATATTAGAGTACAAGACATGTCCATAACATTTATAAATCCAATGACATTATAAAAATTCAAGGCACATTACATTCATTGGGTGACTTTTCACAAAAATGGCACTATACAAATCATCCAAGTATTTATTGAAGTGAAAACTTCTTTAGCACCGTTGTGATTTGAAACTCAATGAAACGGAAACTAAAAAGAGACAAAGACAGATCTATAGGATTTAACCTGCGAGAGAACGAGACAGAATAATAGGTCTCCTCTTTGAACGGTGCTTCATATTTAATCGGTCTCAGGGCTGGGCAGTATTTGAAATACAAATATGTATTTTGTATTTGCATTTCAATTACTTCCTAAAAATGTATTTTGTAATTGGTATTTCAATTACCTGATGCTGAGGTATTTTGTAATTTGTATTTCAAATACTTTTGGCTTCAAAATACATTTTCAAATACATTTAGCGATCTTAATAATGATAATGAAAAATAAACTGACATAGATAATACATAGACTAAAAACGCTAGAATTCAGAGAAAACAGAGTAATACATGTTAATATTTAGAGTTGGTAACACTATACGTCAAAGCAAGTATCTTGTCAATTAATTCTCGTTTTCATCGTTTCGCGGTATTTATTCATGAAGACGTGAGTTAATTGATAATGAATGATAAAATTTCGTCAACTTCATCATATTATACGACGCCGGACGATGACGGCGCGGGCGGTGGATCGAGTCAAGTGAATGATGTGATTTATCCACTAATTCTAACTGCAGGAAAGTATTTCGCAGTAATCAATAGCGGTAATAGTAACGACCAAGATAATGTCCTAGCAACTTGTGTCTTCTGAGCAATATGGGTCAATATTTTTTTTTTGGTTCATGGGGTGAGGTTTGTCCGTATCTTGGCGGTGGATACGTCTGCCCACCAGCTGCCTGGCAGGCCGGATCGGGAGAGAATGGTTGGGGAAGTCCCTCTGACTTCTTCAGCCGTACTCTCTCGGAGCATCGCCTTGCACCACATTGGGAGGGTTGGATGCATGCGTCCGTCACTCTTGGACACTCTGACCGTTCCTATAACTTCCTATCCTTCCTTCCCTAAAAAGACCCTCCACACAGCATCCCCAAAGATGACATAGGCCCTTAGGGGAATTATTTTCCTCTGGTCGTCCTGTGTGGACCTAATTTAAAAAAAAAAAAACTCTGCTCAGCTTTGCTTCTATGGAAACGCACCCTCAGATGAGGCCACTTATGATAATTTATTGAAACCAAAGGTTCTACCAAAACCAAATGTATTTTGTATTTGAAATTTAAAAAATGGTCAAAATACTGTATTTTGTATTTCATATTTCAAATACACGACTTGAAAGTATTTTGTATTTCGTGTTTTAAATACATGCGGAAAAGTAATTTGTATTTTAATCACAGCAAAGCTTGTATTTTGCCCAGCCCTGATCGGTCTCCTCTTTGTGCAGTGTAAAATGTAAAATAATTTTTAAATATTATAATAAATAAGCCCTACAATTATCTTACTCCTGATACTCTGCATTCGTCTCATTTTTTCGAAGTTTAGTTTTCTGAAGCACAATTTTTTTTTCACTTCTACCACGTGTGAACTGCACACATGATTTTTTATTATTATTAGCATCGTCTAAGTAACGTATCTTCACTCTTATTTAATCATCTTAGTTGAAATGTCTCTTTTTTACATGTGACCAATTGCTTCCCATAACCTAATTTTGGAATACATAAAAAAATAAATCGCTCCCAAATCTAAGACTCAGTCGTAATAGCAGAAGTTTATTTTTATACACAATGCCAACCTTGACTTCAGCTCCTGATGCCCCAGGCATGAGTTCGGCAATCTTACGCAGGTTGATTCCACGGGTCAGGTTCATCTTCCTAGAGTGGATCTTGAGAATATCAAGACGAGCTTCTTCGTTTGGTGGGGGGAACTCAATCTTACGATCGATACGACCTGGCCGCAGCAATGCAGGGTCCAGGATGTCAATTCGGTTGGTAGCCATGATGACCTTAAAAATAATTTATAGATTTTTACAAAGAGATAATAAAATACTGCTTTGACACTCATTTGTACAATTTTTACACAAATTCTCATGCGCCAAAAGTACCCATTGGATATGAAAAATTTGTATATGTTGAGTGCCGGCATATCCGTATAGTTATCTGACATTAAAACATCTTTGAGGGATTTTGAAAGTTGAAAAAAGTTATTCCAATAAAATTGAACATAATATATCACTTTAACCCCTCAGGCTAATTTGTTTGGTTTTCGGAACAATTGACATAGAAATTCGGAACAGTCTCATAGAAATCGTATTATCTACCTTACTATCATGGTTAGAAATATGATCTAAAATCTAAAAGTTCACCGCAAAATAATTATAATGTACAACTTTACAAAAGAAACCGACGCAATTTGAAAAAATAAAATAAAAAAACTTTGTTTTTTTTTTATTAGTTACTTTTACATGAAATGATAAAAAAATTATGTGATGATAAAATTTATAATACGTTTGCCCAATAAAATGTGTTTTTATTTTTTTTCTTATCAGTAATTTTAGTTAGAAAAACCGTAGGGTGGGCCATTTTTAAAACTTTCTTACGTTTGCATAAAATTATATTTATTTCGGATTATAAAAATTTTAAAGCGTATTTTCATCACCTTTAAAAAACAGTTTTTAGTTTTTGGATGCGTTCAGAAATATTTCATTTATTAGAATTTTATTGCAAAGCGGAAATATTTTGACCTTCTCATAAAATAGGTCCAAGGCCTGAGGGGTTAACTAGATAAAATTTATAGGAGCAATACGAGACACCTAGATCGGCGATCACGTAATGAGTGGAGTCCGCCGGCGATAGTGTCGAAAGTGATTAGTGCGACAGTGTCTGACGCAGCGTCATTGACACTACCGTTGAGACTATCTTTATTGAGATATAGAATGGTAATGTTTAGAGAAAAATTTGAAGTAAATAAGGTTACCTTTATATTTTTAGTTGCTTCAAATCCGTCCAGCTGATTAAGAAGCTCCAACATGGTTCTCTGTACCTCAGAATCTCCACTGCTGCCTGATTCAATACGGGAGGAACCAATGGAGTCAATTTCATCCATGAAGATGATAGATGGGGCATGCTCTCTGGGGTAAAAAAATATATCATAGCTTTGTTAAAACCAGCTTACTAAGATAAGAGAAGGAAATTAATAGACTGGACGTAAGTCCTGTTTTAACCTAACCGTTGTGCATTTCATCAGTATAGATTATTTTTTCAAATGTGAAATTTTTTTTTTTAATATTACGGTACCTACCTGCCTGAAGAAAGTTTGAAAAAAGAATTGTCGTATAATGGTGATTCTTTGGACAAATTGCAAGATTCATAGAAAATGCATTTAACAAGGTAACTCATACGGGCCTGCCACTTGTATTGCAGTTAATTCAAATCTCCCAGTGGAACTGAGATATATTCTCCTGACGAAGGAAGGGTGCTTCCAAAACCGGTAGAGTGTGTATAAAATAAAAGTGGTCTACAACAAATTTATATGTGTTTTTATTGTAAAAAATGTTTACTTACTAACCATCACAAAATGTTACTTGAAATAAATGGTTTACAATTAAGAAGGTAGGTATTTAAGTACCTACTTATGAATCTTGTGATTTCAGAGGAAATTTTGGTTATAATAAATAAGAGAAAATTGGAACATACTTTTTTGGACGTTGGGTCTACTACTGTTGACAGAACTCTACTAGTTAAATTTTATATTTAAATCACTAATTGGATTTTTTAAATTATCTCTCAGTAATTGAATTTTCATTTATTTTCTCTCTTTATTTCCCATTTCAACCTATTTAAAAGAATAATGTTTATGAAGGCATTTGAGTTTTATCTACGGGGCTATCTGTATAGGAACTGTAAGTTTTACTCAAATATGTAAAAATTTTACATTTATAAAATAAGCTCACCTAGCCATGACGAAGAGTTCTCGCACCATTCGACTTCCCTCTCCGATGAATTTCTGTACCAGCTCAGATCCGGACACTCGGATGAAGGTACATTCTGTGTGGTGAGCTACGGCACGAGCCAGTAGAGTTTTACCTGTAAACCAAATAAATAACAATGGTCAAGTTATTAAAAATGTAAAGCGAAACGATATTAAATCGTAATTGGCCTGATTCAAAAAAAGAAAATCATCAAATTAAATATCTTTTTGCCCTTGATGGTATTATCAAGGTGCCTACCTGTTCCAGGAGGGCCATATAACAACACTCCTTTAGGCTGGGCAATTCCAAGGGCATCAAAGAGCTCAGGATGTTTGACAGGGAGTTCAATGACCTCCTTGATTTCCTTTATTTGTTTGTCCAGACCTCCCACCATCTCATATGTCGAGTCAGGTACCTTCTCCACCATCATGAGTGACACTAGAGGATCAACCTAAAAAACAGTATTGATAACATTATTATTGGATCTACTTTGATTATTTATAAAACAACTCTGACCTGATAATGGACACTGTAATTCTGTTTGATATGTTGGCTAGAGGAGGATGTACAACACGACATAATAACCCAAAATTTAACTACAATACAAAATAAAATTGCTTTTTATTCAAGCAAAGGTGCAGTTATTATTTATGTGTTGATAACCAAAAACTGAATGGTCATTGTAGTATGCAATGTACTGTGATATGTTGTAAAATTAATATAATCACTTTGTTAGGCAGGATCTTGTGCAGGGTGTAACTCTCGTTCCTGAGAGCAACGCGGCAGTTGGCTGTTACATCGTTGATGTCAATGTTCTTGTCCAGATCTACCACAAACTTTCCCTCGGGGTGAACCTTCACAAGAACCTTCTTCTTGTCCATGGGCTTCACAACTTCGCCCACGTAGGATCCCTGCTCTTGAAGGAGCTGTAACTCCTCGCGGAGCATACGAACTGAAAACATAATATAAAATAAAATGATAAACGTTCAACAAGCGTTGTCAAAAGTTTAGTGATAGGTACCTAGTGTTGATACATGTCATTGTAAGGAATGAATAGATAGGATTTTTTGCAAAGAAATTCCTAGAATAGGTATGTATCTAAATATATTATGTATTTGAACCTTTGGCGTTGAGCTCATTCCTTTGAGCTTGCAGTCTTCGTAAATTTTGTGATTTGTCAGCAACGACCAACTGGAGTTCTTCTATCTTCGTAATGTAATAAGGTCTAAATCCATCGCCTTTTGCGACAGAGTCGACTTCCATCTGTAAAATTTCGTTTAATATAAATAGATATTCAGACTGAATGCTGTAGAAATGAGATCCCTGAGGCGAATGTGTGGTAAAACCATGTACGATCGTGAGAGAAACGTGGATATCCGCAAAGAATGCAAGGCTGATGTAAGCGTGATGTGTAAGATTAAGAAAGGGACTCTCCGATGGTTTGGGTATGTAGAGCGAATGAACGAGGAAAGGAGTGTACGGAGAATATATGATGCAAATGTGGATGGTAGAAGAAATCGGGGACGCCCGAGGAAGACATGGCACGACCAAGTGAATCAGATACTTGAGTCGGGCCATGTGAAGAGTCGGAATAATAGAAGAGCATGTATGAGACGATGTATGAATGTGAACGAGGCAAAGAGTGTGTGCCAAGATCGAGTTGTGTGGCGGTCCGTCCTCTCTGCCTACCCCTGCGGGGAAACGGCGTGATGGTTAGTTAGTTAGATATTACACACGAACAATAATCATATTAAAAAATACAATCATTTATACCTTTGTCAAAGTCATTTTGCTATCTCAAAATATAACTGGTAACACAGTAGAATTCGATTTCGATTGTGCTATTAATTAGGCCAAATAATGGCCCTACAAATGTAATATTCCAGTCAAGCTGGAAGAACACAAAATACAAGAATTAATAATATTAGACGATCGAAAACAATAAGCTCAAAATCGGCCTGTCATGTAGTATAGACAAAATATTTTCAGTCATTTCAGTGATGCTAGATGCCGAGCTTCTACAACTCTGCAATCTTCTATGAAACTAATCTATGGTAGAAACTCGTGAAAAATTAATAAATTTTCAAAGTATCTAATAAATTATGTAAAGTGCCCCTTTGACGATTAATCTTTTGATTACCAAAATATTCTTCTTTGTACAGAACACATCTCAACTTTGTCCAAATATTGAAGCCATAATACATAATAGCGCTAAAAAGGCGTTCTTTTTCAGCGGGTGGCACGGTGGCACTTACCTTGGAGTCGTTTTGTTTTGCTACTATGTATATCAAATTTATACTATGATGATTTTTTCAAATGCTGATGTTTCCAAAAATAATAATAAGTTTGATTCAAATTTATAAAACGAAACTTTTTAAATAGCATAATTCTTAATTGATCCTTGTGGAAAACACTGAACTTTCTATTATTAACGTGGAAAACAGATTGGTAGAGTAGATTGACCCTAAGATCATTCTCTTTGTTTTAATAAAGTCGGTATTCGTATTATTTTTAATGGTTTAAGCAATTTACATAACATTATACTTGTATCTAAAATAAGGATTTAATTGTTCAAGTTATTTACACCTAATAGATTTTATTTTTCTAAAATATTTTTTGAGAGACATGATCTAAATAAATTCTGTACCTATGGAGACTTGGGAGACTTGATCACAATAAACAATCTTGAGCATGTATGCATTATGCCCTACCCTCGTCGGCACTAATTCCAATTTTATTTTTCTTTAATGTTTATCTTAAATATCAAAACTTTTCTTGGACAGCCGTGACAGCAGTGAAAAATAAAAATTAATTATCATGCACAATTTTGTAATTATCATGCAAACATTTTGATTAATAGTACGCAATGGTACGCCGATAATAAATTTATGGTAGCCTCTAAAATTGTTAGACAGTATTTAACAGTATATTACATGATTGTCACTACTTTAAATCAAATTAAATATTTTCTCAAATATGTGACAGGTATCACGAAATAAAAAAAAAAAAAAAAAACACTAGACATTTATATTAAAATTATTTTTGTTCTGAATATTTTATGTTTTCGGATTGCTACTTATCAGTAGCGAAAGGGTTAACACAAGTTGTAGGTACCTACCTGCTTTTTTGGGCGTTTGGCATTTTAGTTGCTATTTTAGTAGGTAAAGGGAATTGGCGCATTTTGTAAATTATTCATCGTACAAAAGTAAACAGAAACGTCCAATATCAGCCTCATCCACGCCATGTATCAGGAAAAAAACATATTTGAAATGTAATAAAAGGCGCTCGATATCCCTGTTTATTTTATTGACCACCGCCAGGCGAGTGCGCATCACTTTCCAGTGCGCAGTAGTCCGTGCTCTGATCGGGGGTCAGGGCTTTAGCTCTGTTCTCTGCCATTTTGAAGTAAAAAATAATCGTGTTTATGGATTAAAGTGTAAAAAGACAAATATGTCTGGAAATATTGAGAAGGCGTCTACGACGCAGCGAATGATTCAAGGTGTCGCGTTCCCTCCGAGTCATAAACTGACGATCACGGAAGTGTTCGATGCCCAAACGTCCAAGCCTTCTCCCGATGTCCTCAAACAACATTTCACTCTCGAAGGGCGAATCGAAGAGGCGGCCGCCCTCCGGATCATTCAGGATGGGGCGGCCCTGCTGCGGTCGGAGAAGACCATGATCGATATCGAGGCGCCCGTCACTGTGTGCGGGGATGTACACGGTCAGTTCTACGACCTCATGAAACTGTTCGAGGTGGGAGGCTCTCCCGCCTGCACTAAGTACCTTTTCCTGGGAGACTACGTAGATAGAGGATATTTTAGTATAGAATGTGTTTTATATCTCTGGGCCTTGAAACTGTGCCACCCCACGACATTGTTCCTTTTGAGAGGTAATCACGAGTGTAGGCATCTCACGGAGTACTTCACATTCAAACAGGAGTGCAAAATCAAATACTCCGAAAGAGTGTACGATGCCTGCATGGATGCATTCGACTGCCTGCCCCTTGCCGCTCTCATGAACCAGCAGTTCCTGTGCGTCCACGGAGGTCTGTCGCCCGAGATACACAACCTGGACGACATCCGCAAGCTGGACAGGTTCAAGGAGCCGCCAGCCTTCGGGCCTATGTGCGACTTGCTGTGGTCTGACCCCCTCGAGGACTTTGGCAACGAGAAGAACACGGAGCACTTCTCCCATAACTCGGTGAGAGGCTGTTCTTACTTCTACAGCTACGCCGCCTGCTGTGACTTCTTGCAGAAGAATAATCTGCTGTCCATCATCAGAGCCCACGAGGCCCAGGATGCGGGCTACCGCATGTACCGCAAGAGCCAGACCACCGGTTTTCCCAGTCTCATCACCATTTTCTCCGCTCCCAACTACCTGGATGTGTACAACAACAAGGCGGCTGTACTCAAATACGAGAACAACGTCATGAACATCCGCCAGTTCAACTGCTCCCCCCATCCTTACTGGCTGCCCAACTTCATGGACGTGTTTACCTGGTCGCTGCCCTTTGTGGGCGAGAAGGTCACCGAGATGCTAGTCAACGTGCTGAACATCTGCTCAGATGACGAACTCATGTCCGAGGGAGATGATGCCATGGAAGAGGCCAACTTGCGCAAGGAGGTCATCAGGAATAAGATCCGCGCAATTGGCAAGATGGCTCATGTGTTCTCAGTGCTACGTGAGGAGAGTGAGTCTGTGCTTCAACTAAAGGGTCTCACGCCCACTGGGGCCCTGCCCCTGGGAGCACTGTCGGGTGGTAAGACTTCGCTGAAGAATGCGCTGCAGGGCTTCTCGCCTAACCACAAGATCACCTCCTTCGCGGAGGCCAAGGGGCTGGACGCCATTAACGAGCGCATGCCCCCGCGCAGGGACGGCCAGAGGACCCCGGAGCCGCAGGAGAAGAAGGCGGTGAACAGTGTGCACTCGTGAAGCCCCGGCGCGCCCCTGGCCCCCGAGGTGGCTCGCTGCATCACCGCCTTCTCCCGTTGTGTGCGGATCCCTGAGGGAGCGTTGGTTTCGCCGATAGTCCGCTGTTACCCGACGATCCGGAATGTTGCCCCGTGTCGCTGTCGAATATCGACCAAGTATCACATTTTCTTTAAATCGTTAAATCATGCGGATGTCTGTGGGCAACAGGTTTATTAGTTGCTAGTCAATTAACTATTAAGATATGCACATTAATTTATAATCCACAGCACCCTTATTCTTTGATGGTTAATGTATCGCGATGAGCCGAGAGTGCGGTGAGTGAGTCGAGGAAGGTGTCTCATGAGCATGAGCGGTGTTTGTGATTTGATCAAACTAGTATTTCTCAGCTTACCGTGTCATATAATTATATTCTCCATGTTGGTATTGGTGCACAGCGGCCAAGCCTCCCCTCACCTTTATAATACTGTGTTATATTACCTTATAAATATATATTCTAGATTACTCTCTTAAACTAATACCTTTGCTACAACTTGTACTTAACTGTATTTAATTGTACAAAATATGTAATATCATAATTGTATCTAAGCTGTGCGGAAGATAGTGTGGCAGTGCCATAATTACATTACATTACTTACATTATACAATATTACATCACTTTATCCCATTTTTAAGGGATATTTACATTTCTATAACCCATTTCCAGTAACTAAATTCCACCTGTGTGTAAATAACAATCTACTATTTTCCTTTTGGCGGTCACTGTAAATGTTTTATTAGGTATAATCTTTCTGTGTGAAGCAGATATCTGCGTTTAATTATTATATCCAATGTTTATGTAAGATCTTTCATATTTAAATTCTTTTTTGAAAAATACTTTAATTATTATTATATTAAAAGGCAGAGGTGCAAATCCCTATTTAAAAATCATCGGATGTAGCGAAATGTTTTCAAAAATTATTTATATTTAACAATACTTTCTGTTGCACTTTAATGTGTTTCATGAAATGGAGATTGTTTGTTAGAATAACTCTTAAGACATTATTTATTTCAATAATACTATGAAAGTTTTTATAAAAGTGAGAAAGTGGGTATGGTATGAAGTGGAAGAATGCAGCGTGGCAGACTTTGCAGACTGTGAAGTCTACATAACAGATAGATAAAGTATAGTCCTACTCATCTGATTCTAAAGTTATCCTTATAGTCCCCACTCCGTTTGGCTAGTTCCACGCCTTTCTCCGGCTTATTGCGGGAATCTCCAGCAAGTGTGAGTGTGTGCTGAGGGTCCTGGACACCTCCGGCTGAATGTTGTTCGCTATCTACACGGCAAATTTTTACTATAACTCTTTTCTCGATAAAAAATGTCTCATCTCAGTGGGTGAAAGATTGCGTGTGAATTAATAAGATGTTGTTTTATTATATAACAAATATTTGTCTTCATTATATGATAGGTACCT
Organism: Limnephilus lunatus; assembly: GCA_917563855.2. Lineage (NCBI taxonomy): Eukaryota > Metazoa > Arthropoda > Insecta > Trichoptera > Limnephilidae > Limnephilus > Limnephilus lunatus. The sequence continues at coordinate 65,102,297 of OU830598.1, read as the reverse complement.
TCATTCAGAATATCACTAGCACTCATGTGTTTTATCGGTGAATTACAGATAATTGAATTTTTAGTGTTAAGTGTTTATGTGCTGTTATATTTTTTGTAGTTTATTTATTGGTTTTACTTTACATCTCGAAGTAAACTCAGGTTTAAATTATAGAGTTAAAATTATTTAAAGATTCATAGTTTAGGGCTTTTGTGGAGGTAAAACCGCTTGTCATTGGATTCATCCCGGGTGAAGGTAGCTACCGAGGTGTATATAGGTTGGTACACCGCTACAGAGGGATGAAGGTCAACTCCCGAGTGGTTCACCGGGTGCCCCCCCTCCCGCTCCCCATCCCATCCCATCCCATCATAAGTTAACACCACCTCTGTTTCCCGATCTATCGAATCAATTGTGTACTTTAATCAAAGTTTTATCTATATATGTACTGAACTAACAATATTTTAAATTTTATTTTGTACTAATCTTGGGAAGTGTTGTGTTGTATTTCCAGATAAAATATATTACTGGCATTGAGCTCTGTATTGTAGTTTTAATGTAATCTTCCTCCACCACCATCCACAGAGCATCACAAAGCTACATCTCAAAATAAACTTCAATGTAAGCAATTGGCTTGGCTTTTATTTATAGAGCCATGTGTTTTGTTGTGTCGGCCGGTCAACACACACTTGTGTGCCACTGTGGAGGGGAGGTGGCAATAGCATGAGACAACTGCAAACAGGTGGCCACAATCAATCCATCCACCTTTTGTTCTCCCCGCACTCCCGCAACAAACAGGTGGCTCGCCTCTTGTTTTATTATGGTTCAGGATACTTACATGAATTGCATTCATTCTTACTTAATGTCATAAAAATATGTGGAAATATCAATTACTTATTAACTGTTATCCCTACTACACATTCCCACCCACACATCTGCTAAGCAGATGACTTGGACCCCACTTGGTGTGTGGGAATCTTGCAGAGTTATTACAATGCAAGAAATATATAATCTCCTCGTGACTGCAGTCTACCGGCTCTACCCGGGAACATCCGGCTCAGAGAAATACTAATATTTATATTATACAATGATACTTTTGATGTTTGCGCAACGGAAAAGATTAAGGAGCACATAACATCAACACATATTTTTCTTGTGTTTGTTTAGAATGGTGCAGTGTTAAAAGAAACCTTTTATTGTGTATTAAACTAGACACTAATAAGAAGACAGAAATAAGCTGGATTAGACGAGTTCTCCCCAACCTTGCTACAAAGACGTACCTGAATCATCCTGTCAACAATGTTGGCACTGATACTGTGAATACATTTATTTGGTTAATTAAAGAACTTGAACTTTATTATCTGACAAAAAGGTAATTAATTGTCTTATTAGAATGACTATTCTTTCAAAGCCAATTAGTGAATATTTTCGAGATAATGTTCTGTGATGGGTTATACACACAATTATAGCTATGGGATAAAGAGATGAGGTTTTCTAAAAAAAAAGCAATTATATGTCGGGCGGGTATTATCGCATTATTATTATTTTTTTTTTTTTATACAGTGAATACCGCACAAGAATCTCAACTGCTCCCGTCTGGAGCCAGTGAGACTATGGCATCCCCAATTTGGGGTATTTTGTGAGGCTGAAGGTAGTGGGGAGGGGAAGGAGGTGGGGAAGAGGAAGGTTGGGAAGTACCTGGCTATTCAGATCTGGTCACCAAACACAGCTAAAGCCATTTTCAAGCAACGTTTCAATTCTGAATGGTGGTCTTACACCAGGGCGATACTGATAGTATCTTCCACTCTGGAACGTGCCGCAAATATACTATATATTATTTTAAATGAATTAATTGCGAAAAAACACAAATTAATCAAATAAAATTTATTTGCGCACGCCGGGTTCGAACCCGCGACCTCCGGATTGTGAGTCAAGAGTCTTAGCCACTGGACTACGGAGGTCGTCGTCGAGGTTATTACATAAATCGTTAAAAAAATAACTAACCAAGTAAATGTTGAATTTCGTTTTCATTGACTGGAAATGTTAACAGAATTGTAGGCATGTCTTGTAAATTAAAATATCAAATCATTAGACTCCACCTGTGTTGCTGGCTGCAGGTGTAATACATGACCATTGGTACAAATGTTTTTCAAAATAACATAAAAATATAGGGCACATTTGAATAGCTGTTACTTTGACGTTTCCCATATTTTGTAGAACCATTACAAAGGCAAGAACAAGTAAGACCTAGATTTATTGTATTGATATTAAGGGTCGACCGAGATCTCGGTCTCGGTCTCGGTCTCGGCATTCTCGGCTACAAATTCTACCGAGAACTCTGTCTCGGTTCTCGGCGAAAAATCGCCGAGAACCGAGACAGTAACCGAGACCGTTGTAAGTAGGTACGGTATAGGATAATGGGATTCAAATCTACCGCGCGCGTCCAAATTCGTCACTTGGTGTCACGACAGCTCTCTCACGCAGTGCGTGAGAGAGCTGTCGATTGTGATTGGTACGTATTTTATATTATATTACATAAAATCTCAATTATTTTATTTTTATTTTTAACATTGTGAGTAAAATCTCAAATTATTGTTTAATTAAATATTTAATATTAGATATATTATATAAAATCTCAAATTATTATATAATTAAACATTATTAAAATCTTAAAAATATAGTGTATTATGCAAAAATAGCGCTATTTCATTTTTTTGCTCAATTTATGTATTCTCGGTCTCGGCTCTCGGTCTCGGCCGAGATTTTAATTTATTCTCGGTCTCGGCCGAGAACGAAAAACCTGTCTCGGTCGACCCTTAATTGATATATTGAGGTTTTATCTCCATGTGGGCCTACTGTGGACATAGCCAGAGCAAACATGGCTTTTACAATCTTTTCACATTAAGATAAAACTGGCCTTAAGCCAGGAGCCTTGTGATACAATAGGCATCCCAGAAACAATATCTTTAGAATTCCCAAGATTCAATTTAGAAAGCAGGTCATAAATATTTTTTCTACTGATAAATCTTCTATTTTATTTGCAACATAACAGATATTTTGTAGGTATGGAACCGCAGTTAGGCAGAAAGAGGAGGGTCTCATGAATTTTTCTGGACTTTAATGGAAACAAAAATAATAATTTTATTGGAAGTTAATATTTATTTATCGCTTAAAATAATAATTCGTATCCCACATTAAGATAAATTTTACAAGGGGTCCTTAAAAAATATAATTTTTGGTCCAAATTTGAATGCTCTTAGCCGCTTTAAAAAAAAAAGTTTTATGGTCCAATTTTATGAAATAAATGTAGCGATTTATCATTTTTTTTAAATAGTTATCGAGTTATTTCTTCTTCTAAGAACATAACAAAAATGGTGGCGACTGGTCAGTGGTTGAGTGGGCATCGCGTTTGGGTCCCACCCAGGCGTTCCGTGTTCGATTCCTCGGCTGGCTAAGTCCTCCATTATGATTCAAGCAACATTTTCGGCTTACTATGGTGGTAGTAGGAGATTTTCAAATATTGTCTGGTTATTCATAACCCGGGAATGTTTGTCTTTCTTTAAAAAAAAAAAAGTTGGATGATGCAATACTGATTATCCCTCTGTATGACAAATTTGTGATATTAGTTGGGGCCATAGAATAAAGAAAACTAGAAGAGTCTTTCATACTAATTTGCAGAGGCGGCTCTAGGGCTCCAGCTGTGGAAGGTCATTTGAAAAAAAAGTGATTAATCTTTATTTGATATTGAGAAAAATGCCGATACATTACTATTTATATCAATTTAAAGATAGGTAGGGTCATGAATACACAACTCAAATTACATAGGTATTATTTGTAAATTGCAAAGTCGCTACATAATACATGTACTTGCAGGCACATAATTTTAAAGAGGGCACTTTTCAATATAGTTGTGCACACCAATAGTACCAGTATCCAAAATTTAAAAACAAAATTAGATTAGAAATAATTTTCAATGTTTAAATAAGAAAAAGTTTCTTTTTATAAAGTCCCAGTTGCGACCGTTGTCTTTCTTCTGTTTTTCTGTGTCTTGTTTTCTTTCATATTTTCTTATAGATTATTATTGTTAACTTATTCTAATAGAAATAATAGACACCGGTACCTAATACATAAAAATTTTTAAAACAAAAATTGTTTTAAATCAAGCTGTTTTCTATGTCCGTTGAAAATTGATCATAATATAATAAATAATCTTCGAAAAGATCTACTTCTCAATCTACCGCCAAACTAAAATTGAAATGTCGCAAATTACATCAATAACAATGTGAATAATTATTTCAAATCTCTCCCGAACTGTTCAATACAAAAACAACCATTGTTTCATGCGAGACATACGTGCAAAAAGCAAAACCGACCTATGTTTATATCATCATCTCTTTCAACAACACACAAGATTCATAATGCTGTCTCCCTCACGGACATAACCCAAGCGTAGTTAGGATTTCTTTACTACCTATGCGGGAGAATATCAACTCCAGGCGAAGAACATAGTGCCATCTCATTTGTTGTATGGCGCGCATAGAGAGAGAAGATATCAACGCTGAGGACATTGGCAAAATTGACCCAGGGAATACTGCGTGAATGGGAGCTTCCATTTTATGCAATAGATGTCACCGCTCTTCTACGTCGCCGCTAGCCTGCCGTTATTTCGCGATTCATTTCAAATAAAGAATTCGATGCTTTGAGCAGTTTTATCCGTAAAAATGTATTATTATTATGTCTTATAATTTTGGGGGGTTGAACACCCATTGTCCTAAGGGGAGAGCCGCCACTGCTAATTTGATGGAAACAAATGTTCCATTTACCCGAATAGGCCAGTTCTCCATCTCACTTGTACCAAAACCTCCTAGACTTGTACTCGCCCGACATCGTAGATCTCTATCCCATTTGAATTTCATAGACACAGTTTTGTATTGGAAATTTAAGCCTCGATTAGGCAAATATTTGGATCGCAAAAAATGGCCACGGAAAACTTCTTGTATTATTCTATGGCTCGGGCTATATTCACTGAGTTGAGAATACAAGGAATAATTCCTAAGTAATTATTACTTTAATGCCGCGTCCAGACATGTGCAATGTAACGCAAATTCATCTTTAGAACGGCAATATTATTACTTGTGTAAAGGCGATGTTTCGTCCAAATTATTTGCGTTGTGTTACATGTTGCAAAACCCCTTCTTCCTTGCGCTGTCCCAACTCATTGCCTAGGTAGGCTGTTGGGGTCAGCTCTTCTCGTTCTCAGGTTGTAGCTTCTTCGGTACTGAGTATCGCCTTCATCCAGGCCGTTGCAAAACCCCTAAAAATTTTATTTGGCGAGGTTGTGTATTTTTTTGTACCAGAATACACTGAAAAGTCTCTTTTGACAAATGGGTGGGATGCGATACGTGGGTGGGTATTGTTTTGACATGAGCGATATAATTGCAGTAATTTGGATAAACTAATTAGTTTTCCTTTATCATAATTTAAATGAGTGATGGTAAAAATAATTAAAATTACTATCATTATTGTCTCCGACCCAAACAGGGCTAGGGGAAGATGTACTTAGTATAAAAACTGTAATTATTGGATAAGGAAAATATTGTGTATCAAAAAGATGGAAGTGAAAAACCAAATGAAGGCATTTTTATCATAGAACTGGTGAAGAAATTATTAAAAACACAAAAATTCTCCTAAGTTTTTAAAAAGCTTATAAAATCAATGTCCACTTCATTCATTCCACAGCGGGATTGGTGAGGTCCATAGGGCAACTCCTCAGCTCTTAAGGTCCTAGGCCGGCACGCAGACCACACAGATGTCGCCTCTGATCCCCCCACCAGAAGAAAGAAGAAAAAGATAAAATTACAGAAAAAAATTATTTAATCGATAATTTAATTTTAAATTGTGAAAGACACAAATTACAAAGTGGATTTGACTAATTTTAATACTCACACAAGGATTTCTGCTTGGTACTTAAATTTGAGCCATCATTGTGATTTGCTAACAAGTGTTTTTTAATATGGATTTAAATTTTATTTGACTAAAATTGAAAGTACATATAATAATAATTAGTAATTATTACATTACAATAAAGAAAAAATGTCCCCTTTAGTCATAAACATGTTTTTTCACATTAGAATTATATAATCTTAATCCTGTGTTTGGTTCTAAAATATAGTGTTTCCCAAACTTACTCTCTTCACTACCAAAAACCTTACATTATTTCTCAATCTAGGTTATAAACAAGTTTTTTTTTGTTCATTGGAAGCAATCACTTTGTGGTTGACATAATATATGAATTAAAACGATAGTTTTGTTTTTTACCACTAATTTATGGTTAAAAACAATTATTGTTACATTCCATATCATAATATATGAATTAAAACGATAGTTTTGTTTTTTACCACTAATTTATGGTTAAAAACAATTATTGTTACATTCCATATGTATTATTATTTTTATTTTCTAAAAGCCTTTATTATTGAAATTGCAGATAATGCATTAATGTGGAAAGAGACAAACTAAAATAGGTTAAACCATTTCTTATTAGAGATTCTTTGCCTGATAGTGTAAAAGTATTACATGTTGGTAATATACACATTTGAGAAGCACTGAGTTCAATTAATCTTGTCAAACTCTCACCGCGATGTTGGATTATTTTCTTGAATAACTTGATTATAAAAAAATGTGATTTTACATAATTTTTATGAGGATTATCCATATTTACAAATTCATGATTCACTTCACATTCTTAGTTTTTACACAACAAACTAACAAAAACGAAAATGCACGCAGTCCGCAACTTACGAGTTAAGGTTAAATTTTGTTTTGATAAACCCTACCTGTAGGATGAAAAATCTTGTTTACGAAGTATGATTTGAAAATATGTAATCTCTATTTCTACATTATTTAACTAAATCATTTAACAAACTAAATAGGATTAAAACGTGGTTGCTGATGTCTAGGGTCGTAGTGTCTCCATTTTTTAACGTGCATTACCATAAACATTAACTGCCAGTTTGCATATTAAACAAATCCTTGTGCGTAATGGCGCGTTTTCACCTGATCTATTCTGTGAGTTTCTATGGTCAATTTATAGAACTAAAGTTGAAATCCATTCAACTTCGGGTTTCTATTCCATAGAAAAGCCTGTTCGCACCAATCTATTGCACATATTCTATGAAACCGATTAGGTGAGATCCCGGCTTAACTAGTGAAAAAAGTTGAACTAATGTAGGTAGGTGCTAGGCAAGGTTCGTAGAAAATGCGTTTAACAAGGTTAGCTCACACAGGCCTTTTTCGATACAATATATGTCTAACAAGGTTGGCTCATACGGGCCTTTTTTGAAAAAAAATCATCGGGACGCTTTCAAAATATCGAATGCGTGACGTAGCTTGAAGTAAAACACTGCCACTTGTATTGCAGTTAATTCAAATCTACCAGAGGAACATGGACTTCAAGCTACTTCACGAATTTTTAGCTAATCACCGCCCTACCCCCTCGACGAGCTAACCTTGTAAAACGCAATTTCTACGAATCTCGGGGTGCTAGGATATAAAAAAATTGTCAAATTATATAAAGTATCTATCCAATAATTCAAATACAGACAACTCAACGTGCAACTTCATCCCTCCTTTGAAATGTAATTACAGTTCGTCAAATAAGAGTAGAAAACATAGGAGGGCGCCACTGTCATTCAAATGGCAATATGTACTAAAAATATAATCATGGTGGTAATCTAAAGCTGTGTAACCTACATTATTTTTGTGCAAGTTTCTTAAACTACCTAGTCGTTTCCTGCACTATTTATGAGTATAATTTCGTAAATATTGTAATATTGTATGTATATGTAAAAGCCTAAATAGGCGTAAATAAATTTTTATTAAAAATTAAAAAAGCATAAATGTGAAATTTTTTTTTCATTGCAATATAGATATGTACTCACTGATTTCAAAATTAGAATTGCATATAGGTATGTTATACCTTTGCAATTTTATGTTAACATAATGATAACTATATTGTAATAAAATATAAAGCACAGTTTAGAAATTGCTCACATTTATTTAATATTAGCTTAAGTAGGTACCTAGCGTTGCCCGTGCTTTAGATCATGTCTCTAATTTTAGATCTGAATATATTTAACTCATTCAGATCTAAAAGTAGTGTAACTAAACTCACCATTAATGATTCTTCCTTTCTACCTACCGTTAAATTCAAATCTGTGTTCAAATAAATTAAATCATTTTAATCAAATTTATGACATTAAGTAGGTACCTTAACAACAGTGCTTCTTCGATTTAAATTTTTTTTTTTAAGAACAAAAAAATGTTTTTTTAAATGTGTATACAGTGTTCTGTATTTTCAGTGTCATTGCACTTTAACAGAATATTTGACAGGTAAATTGGTGTTGTCAGGCTACACATTTTGTAGTTTCATTTTTTATATTTTCTACTATTATTTGAAAGACAAAAGTGATTAAAAAAAAACTTTGTTAAATAGGTTAGGTTATGGGGGCTATTAAAAAAAAAATCATCTGACTTTTCGAAGGGGTGTTGAAAAGCCACTTTGTTGAGTTGTCATGGGAACGGTAAAATAAAAGAGGTGTGTTATATCATAACATTTTAATGATTGCATTTATTAATGTTATACATATATCTCTGCAAATTTAATTTGTTGCCCTAGAAAACTCATATCATTTGGATATGCTTAGTACTTTTGCGATGTTACATTATTACATATTCAACGGTTCGTATTTATATAATAGAATATTCTGTACATACCAAGAGATAATATAACAAACCACCAAGTTGAGAGTTAAAATTTCCAGTCACACTATTTCGAGATTAACTTTTTTCATTAAATGTAATTTACAGTAAATGTATAATAAATTATATTCAAGCTACCACTCAAGTATTCATTTTGATACATAGAATTATTATAATTGAATACTGAAACATAATTAAAATGCAGCAAATGGTAAAAAAACACGAAGTAATCAATCATACAATAAATATTTTTTGTTAACAAATGGTTTGTGATGCAGGATGATTTACTTATTTATTTCATTGTGATAATTTTCTGACAACAAAATAAATAAATTGTGCAGAATCACAAAGATTATAACAAAAACAAAAAAAAAGAAACGGAAATCCACAAATTAATATTTTTGTCATAAGAAGCAATTACTTTGATGTTAGGCATTGTATTTGTTAAACAAAACAAACACTCAGTTTTTAACCAGGAATATTGATTATTTTACATATCAACCAGTTTTACTTCAACCAAGTTTGGATATAGTTATCATTACAGTCCCTGGCCAAATTATCAGACGCACTGTATTTTTTTAAAAATTTTATGTTTCTTAAGAGTTTTTATGCAATAATGGTATATTTAAACTACAATATTATTGATTTTTATTTAAAAGAATTGTTGTAGACTACATATTTGTATTTATTTTTAACATATGGCAACACTGTGTTGACAAAGTGCGATCAGTCGCGATCGGAATCGAGTCAGGTACGGACGTGTTTCTGTGGCTCTATGGACTGTGGTTGTTTGTTTAACAGTTTTATACTACTTAGTTATTAGTTTATTTTGTATGCAGTGTTTCAAAAAAGTAATTGGACTATTTTCATTATGGGTAGAAAAGGCGATCTTTCACAATTTTGACTTTTCTTTAAAACTTATGCTTTTCTAAATTAATGCTGTTTTATTTATGTCAAATAAATCGGTAATTGATTGGATAATATAAAAATAAAAATAAAAAAAAAAACAAATCAATCTAAAATAATAAAATGGTACAATATTTTACGGTAATTAATATTTTACATGAAATCTTGCAGTGCGTCTAATAATTTGGACAGATACTGTATATCCTGCAGAAGACAGATTGAAGCGAAACCAGTTGTCATATAGAATTATAAATGTTTGTGGCTAAATACAAAGAATGAAATAAAACATTTACTTTGCTTAGAGTTTGTTTTCAATTAAAAAATTAATCTTTCTTTTGAATGTAGCTATAACTTTGTGGTTATCCATTATAGATAAATGAAACAATGTTACTTTGTTTGAACCACTTGTATATTTGTTTAAAGCCGACCGGTTTCGGAACGACCGTTCCTTCCTCAGGGCAAACAAATATACAAGTGGTTCAAACAAAGTAACATTGTTTCTTTTATCATTTAATTAATCTTTCAATTGGTTTATTATTTTTCATTCTCTTTCTTGAATGTTTTCATTATTTAATTTTTCATGACTAAAAATGCGCCTTCAGAAATTTTCTGCCAGAAAATGCTTATGACTGATGCTGAGATTTGAATTGTTCTTCTTTTTAACCAACATAACGTTTACCACTCTGTCACATTTCCAGCCCTCCGTCACATTTGTTTTTACTATAAATCAATTCTCTCTGGATCTCAGAGGTGAAATTGTAGCAAGGGGGAAAGGAGGCCTAAAATGCCTGTCGGGGGTGACAAACACGAGCTGCGTGTATACCTATTTCGAATGACAACCCACGTGACAGAGTTGACGTACGACATAAAAGTTGTAGGAGACAAGTTTTTGATTTTTTTATAAATATTTTATTAAACATCATATAAAATAATAATCGCTGTTGCTTAATAGGTTATAACTTTTGGAGTTTAAAAATAGATTTATATTTTATGTCGTCATATCATTTTTTGTAACATTATAGAATATACGCAAGTCGAGGTGGCAGGAGACAACTGTGATTTGTATGAAATACACTTCTATCACGAGGAGTTACAACTGTGTCACGTAATTTTTACTACAAATATATAAAAATTAATATTTTTTTAAATGCACATAGTCATTACGTCTTTAGTATAGTAGATTTTAAAGTAATTATAAAATAATAATATTGGTTATTCTGTTGAATTTTTCTCCAATCTCTGATGGAGACAACTTTATGTAGGTTAAAAAAAAGAACAACCCATTTGCCTTTCTGTTTGAGAAGATAGCAACTTTATACTTTTTTTTCTAATATTGTCTTTGATCCTGTAATATCTGTTGAGTGACTCGATTTTCAAAATATTACTTATGGCGGAAAAATCTGTAGGCAGATTTGCACCATCGTTCAGTAAAATTATTTCTGTTACCAAAGTAACACCAAGGGAATGGAATGTGAGAATTCAGTGGCTGAAGAACATTGGTTAAATTTGTCAGTGGACAGATTATTTATCAAGGTGGTGAGTTGGCTAAGGACAAAGAGAAGTTTGGCAGGATGACTGACTTTCTTTGAAAAATAGAGTTAGTAGTATCGTCTGGTATGCGCAAATTAAACTCTTGAACAATTGAGAATGTGTCACTTAAAGAAAATCACTGTCGCAGACAATATATCCTTTAGAATAACAAGGTTCCATCTGTCGCCGTAACGTCATACAATAATGGCATCTATAATAAGCTACTTTAGAGTTCGTTACCGCAACAGATGAAACCTTGCTATTCCAAAGGGTCAATATGTAAGAAACAGAAAATTTTAGTAAAAAATAATGATCATAAATATCTATTGCCTTTAAATCAGTTTGAAAAATTGCAATTAAATCTTACTATCTAAGAAATTGTTTTAGTAAAAGTTATAAAGCTCTGCCTCTTTGTAAAATAAGATAGTTATCACTATTTTGTACAAGAAGCTAATACTGTGTATCTCTTTATGGAATATTTAACCGTATCATTGTCAAATGGACTTTTCTAACTTTGAGGATTATTAATATAAAAGGTTAATACAGTATAAACTTAACCCAACCGAAGGTATATTACCATAGACAACTGAACCTATCTTTCCCTATTCTGCTCTACTAAGTACAGAGGGAGCAAGGTTTGTAGAAAATGCTTTTAACAAGGTTAGTTAAAACACTGCCGTTTGTATTGCATTTAATAAAAAATCTCCCAGTGGAACATGGACTTCAAACTACTTTTCGAATTTTTATCCAATCACCGCTCTACCCCCTCGATGAGCTAACCTTGTTAAACACATTTTCTACTAACCTTGCAGAGAGGGTATGTATCTACCTCGGTAGGCATTTTAGCAATTTTTGTATTTTATGGCTGTAGTATCCACAATATACAACGGATAAAAACAATAATTTAAATGATATATCTACAATGTTTTAAAACTTAAAGGCAGATACCTACTCCCTCCATGCTTAGCGACAGTATTGCACTGTTGTATCTGTCTATTTTGTATTTACATACTTATAATATCGTCTTGTTAAATTTCTGTGTTTAATATGTTCTCAATGACCTGTAGAGGCATCAATTTCAAATCAAAACGCAATAAGAATTTTAAAGAAAAATAATGGATTAACTGATGGTCTGAGTGGTTAGCAGCCATCTTTATGACATCATTTACTAAGTAGGAAAGTTAACGGATGAATTTGACTTTTTGTTTTGATGAGTTTTATTTCACAGTGTAAATTTGTTACTTAATTTTATTTACTACTAGTTTCGACACATTCGGGTCATTCACTATCATTTTTAAAACGCTAAAAGATGCTTTTTAAAAAGCTTAACATTTTAAAAATGCTAGTGAATGACACCCATATGTCGTAACCGGTAACAAATAATTAAAATTTAGTCACAAAATGTACATTGCGAAATGAAATTCCAAAAAACATGTCTAGAAAATGTTACATAAATAGTTAATGCCCAAGAAATACAAACAAAAAAATAATTTGACTTTTTTGAATTTAACAATCATATTAAAATAATGTCAGTACGGCATGTACATCACTGAGATACAAAAGTAATTTGGAAACATAAATATTATAGATAGGGTTATAAAATGTGTTACGATTATGGGTAATTTGTAAAACCACCTATAGATAAACATTCACTCGTGACTCGCCGCTGTTCTCATACATTAGCAAATAAAACAAATAATTTTTAAATTCTCCTAGTAAACACACAGAAACATACAAAAATTGGCATGGATAATAATAATAATATGTGTAAACATGAAATATTTGAGTGTCCATAGTCCACAAACAGAAGTTCACAACGTTTCATGAGAAAAATAAACTTGAAATATTTTTATACAAAAGGCAATACCGACAAGCGCGCGGCTCGAGGTACTGGGTATTAAGACTATCATTTGGATCCCTCGTCGACTGAACTATGTCAGTTGGGCACTTCGTGGGCTTGGTATCGCGGCTTGTTGTGAGTGAAGGGCAGGTACCGGTACTTCACCATATGCTGAAGACAAACAAACAAAATCATTACTAGCGGAACTATGTCAATTGAATAATTCATTACAAGCACTGTGTCAGCGGCTCTGACAGAATAATGTCAGTTTGGTTACTCATTATGTACTACCTATTCAATAGATACCACTAACATAAGAAGAGATTGACATGCCCTAATGCAAAATCTGAGTATCATTTCAACAAACTCAAAGCAAACCACGTGACAAGCTTTTTGGCACCAGGAGGGTGTGAGCATGTCTTAAGCATCATGCCAGCAAGTGCCCATCGAAATAACCAGACCCTGCGCAGAAAAGTTAACTTCACTAAAGTAAGGTAATGGTTTGCAGCGCACTTCATTATGGTACTTTTCTGCGCAAGGTCTGAATGCTTGCGTCTAACCAAACCGTCTTAGTGTTCATTCGTCTTTCACGTGTTATTTGCTGCGGTGAGTAAATTATACAACATTTGTAAAAGCGTCAAACTAAATACTGTAACAAAATATTGTATTTTGGAAACGAGCTGAAATTTTTTTGCCCGATTTGGGATTCACAATTACGTTAAATAAGTAGCGAGCAATTTTCGCGCCATTGTAAAAAGGACTGATTATTAAGAGTAAGACTAGATAATGACACTTCGATGCAAGTTGCCCGTAGATTGTCAGATGCTTTTATTGACAAATCACCGAAAGGGACATGCCCATGCCACTTCCCTCGCTCTGTGCAACTTTGTTTCTTCCCCTTACCCTTATGTGCGGCTTCGTCTCTTATTAGCTCTACAATAGATATTAAAATTGTTAGAAATGTACACTGTCTGATCAGTTCCTGATTTCACTGCAGCCAATCTGTCAATAGTGGATTACACATTGTAAATTTACACATATGTATATGTATATAAATATTTTTCACCAAATATGTTGGATATCAAAAACCTTAAATGGAAAGTAAGTTGATACACACTATTTAATTTTATTATTCTTCCAATAAATTATGTGTCTCTGAGAAGGTGTCATTGAATTAATACCAATATGAACTGATCAGGTTTCCAAGATAATTACTGTCTTTGGGAAACCTTAGCAGTGCCAGAAAACAATATCTGTGACTGTACCTGAGATTCTATTGTTATACTAGTACCTACGGGTGACCCGACAGTTGATCTCCCCAGTCAGCCCCCAAAATTTAAAAATATTTTTTTTTGTGCATTATTTAACATTTTTAAATTTAAAATCAACTTCAAAAATACCTTTAAATAAGTTGGTACGGATATCAAACGAATTTATTTACATTATTCCTAAATATTTAATACGCAATATTTTTTACGAAAGTAATACATATAAGGATCATGTCATATATGTATGTAAAATATATAGATATCAAAGCCGCATAGCTCATGATAGCATTACATTGTGAGCCGAAAACATTTACTTTGACCTAGATATTTATTGAAAAAAAAACTGTACCAATGTTTAGACGTCAGATGGATGTCACAATTCGATTTCAAGTTTTTACAAGAAAGAACTTAACTTATGCAGTAAATAATAATAATATTTGTCAACTTAACTTATGCAGTAAATAATAATAATATTTGTCAACTTAACTTATGCAGTAATTAATTTAAAAATTAGACATTTACAATTTTTTTTACGATTGTGTAAAAGAGATCTCTATCATGCTGCAAACAAAGTGATACAAACAATGGGCTGCAAACCAAATTTTCCTCTAACACTTTGTTTTTTTAGTTCTTAAAAAATTATATACGTTATTTTTGAAGATAATATCTATACATTTGCTGAGTCGAAAAGGTAATTAGGTATATAAAATTCCCTTGATAGAAAAAAATTGCTTAAAAGTATGCTCTGAAAATTATTAAGAACACATTTTGTTCTGTTATTCAACACATTATTTACAGCACCCTTGAGGTGATTTTTCACAAAAATTGCGCTATATAAATCGTCCAAAAATATTATTTGTTATAGGTATCTTTAATTGCTACTTTAGACATATGCCGAGAGATTTTTGCTCTATTTTAAACGAGTCGTGTTTTATTAAATATTTTTACAATTTTGCGCTTAATTATAATCATTTTTTTAAAACAGGCGTCCTTCCTCTAACATTCGTACATATCTCCCTTTGAAACCATATCATCTTCTTTTTGAACGCTTAGTACGGAGCTTTAAGAAGTTTTTTTTTTAGTCCCTTGAAGACTGAATGGCCCAATTTATCCCACATATACAAGTTTTTTCCCGTCCTTTGGAAAACTTCTTAAGAAAGTTTCACTATATAAAATAACATTATGTAGTGCCGTTCCTTATCCAGAATATTCCTTAGTGAGAGATGACATCTCTGTTTCTATCCGATTTCGGTCTCTCTTCTCCTTTTACCGTGAAATTTTCAAATTTCGCGCGATTTTTTGTTCCTTGGTGATCGCAAATCACTGCTACCAACAGTTAGGCGCTCGCTAGCGTCTGACGCGACGCCATTTTCTTCAATTGGCGTCTAATTTCTATCGCGAACGGTCGTCTAGTTACAATATTGCGATATAAACCAGAAACTAGATTTCTTCTCCAAAATTATTACGAAAATCATTACGCAATGTCAGAAAATAATGTATCTCCCGAAGCGGTTGAGATTTCCGCGTCCGCGAGTGTAAACCGTGATGAAATACGAAAAACGAAACGAAAGAATTTGTGTTCCGACTGTTCCTCTAATGAATCCGTTTGTGACAATAAACGAAAAAGACGAAGGCGACGCCGACGCTCACCAAGTTCCGACAGCTCAACTTCCATGAGTTTTTCAAGCAGGGCTTCACGCTCCAGAAGGCGAGGAATGGCCCGTTCTATTAAGAAATTAACTGAACAAGTAGGCAGACTACAAAATTTTATTCTGCAAGCACCGAGGTCAAGATTCGCAGAGAATGCAGCCTCAGATAATATGTCCATCGCAGAGACGGAGAAAGAGTGTTCAACAGTATCCGGGCGTAATACTTGTGTTTTTCAAATGCCGAGTCCCACCATTTCTCTTAAAGAACCCTTAATGACTGCTCCTCCTCAAGACAGACTTGAAGTGTTAGAGCGTCTTCAACGATTTAATCAGAAAGATTGGACCAATGTGAGATATAACAAGGTCATTAAGGAACACCTTGCCGATCCGGGCTTTAAGGAGCTTGAGGTGAACTGTGAGTTGCAACCTTACGATTCTGGGTCTCCTCAACAGGTCGCTATTGAAAGATCTTTCGCGGCAATAACACATGCAGCTCTCAAACACAGGGAACAACTGCAGCAGTCTCTGCAGAAATTGGTCGAATGGGGATTTGAAGTACAGGATGTCTCTCCAGAAACCCTGTACGAGAAAGTTAATGAGCTGTTTGGAGGTCAGAACGACTTACAAAAATGCTCCGATGACCTGCTGCAAATAACATGCGGAAAACGGGCAGAGATAATTGAATTTAGAAGGGACAGGATTCTCAATTCCTGTAAACAGAAATCAGACAAGAAAGTTCTTATGCAGATCCCTCCGACTTCCTCTCATCTCTTCAATGAGGAAGCCCTCTCTACCCAATTGCAGAAATTGGGAGGAGTAAAGAATTGTTTTAGGCCCTTCTCACAAGTCATCACTACCGGTCCACCAAAGGAGGGGTCTGATACTAAAAAGGCTTCTAAGCCTGTTCAATACTTTCGGGCCCGAGATTCCTTTCCGACCCGAGATTTTATTCCATCTCGAGAATTTTTTCCATCCCGAGAATCCTTTCGCCCGAGGGGGGCAGACCCCCAAAGGTATCCCCAGCCCTCCACCTCTGGTATTAAAAGGGGGGGAAAGGAGAGTAACAAGCGACCGGTGCGAGGGCAGACCTCTAACCGACGCTATTACAGGGGTGCATGACTGGAGGCCATTAAAGTTTCAAGCGGGGCAATTGCTGAATTTCAAAAACAAATGGGCAGCTCTAAATGCTCCCAAAGTTGTTCAAAAAATCATAGGGGGATACAGAATCCCCTTCTTTACAAAGCCCCTATTATTACGCCCAACTGCCTTAACTTTGAAAAGATTTGTGACAAATACAACCCCAGCAATGACAAAAGAAATAGAAATTCTCAAAAAACTGAATATATTGGAACCGGCAGTCAACAACTCCGGTTTTCTCTCCCAAATGTTCCTGGTTCGAAAAGGGGACGGAAGCAACAGACCTATTCTCAACCTGAAAGGTCTCAATCACTTTGTGTCGGTAAGAAAATTTTCTTTAATGTCGCATCAGAAAGTTCCCGAATTTCTCCAACCACAAGACTGGATGACAAAAATAGACATATCTCACGCATATTTTCACATCCCAGTCGCAGAGTCTCATCGTCGTTTTTTGAGGATTGTGTACAAAGGAGAGCTTTTGCAAATGACATGCCTTCCCCAGGGCTTGAGCAGTGCTCCACAAGCCTTTGCCAAGGTGACCAATTGGGTTGCGGAGACCCTACGTCGTCAAAATGTGAGGACCATTGTATACTTGGACGATTTCCTTCTGGCCCACCAGGACAGGGAAATTCTGAAGGTCCAAACAAATCTATTTCTGAATCTACTAAGAGACCTCGGTTTGACTGTCAATTTGAAAAAATGCGTCAGCGAGCCGGTACAAACAGTGGAGTATCTGGGTGTAATGTGGGACACACAACGCGGTCGGAAGTCACTGAACAGGAGAAAGTGCGAAGACCTTCAACAATCCCTTCAAAGGCTTCAGAAAAAGAAGAAGTGGAATGTGAAGGAGGCCCAGAGAGTTCTGGGAAAACTAAATTTTGCATCATTCGTCACTCCAAGAGGTCGTCTTCATTGCCGAAGGATGCAACTACAAATGCACTCCATGATGAAACTTCCCATACGAATGAGAATTATTATAAAGGAACCCGTAATGAAAGACATATCATGGTGGGCACAGAATGTAAAGGTCTTTATGCCACTACACGTCCCCGCTGCCTCTCATTTCCTCTCGACCGATGCAGCAGATCATGGCTGGGGCGCTCAAGTGGACGATATTCCGATTGCGGGAAATTGGACCAGGGAACAGCAGAATTGGCACAGCAACTTGAAAGAGATGTTTGCCATACTAAATACCTTGAAATACCAGAACAAACGTTTGAGGAGTTCTACCGTTCTAATACAGTCAGACAACAGAACAGTCCTCGCTTATTTGAGGAACGAAGGAGGGACGAGATCCTTGAGTCTACTTCATCTGACCTTTCAGATTCTGTCTCTAGTAGACAAATACAATATAACCCTGCAAGTTCACTACCTACCAGGGCGGTACAACGGTCTTGCGGACCATTTGTCCCGAGGAACCCGTCTACCGGAATGGCACCTTCTACCTCCTGCAACAGAACAGATATTTCACAAATGGGGCAGACCCACTGTGGACCTGTTTGCCTCTCACACGGCTCATGTTGTGGACAAATATGTATCCATAGACAGGAAAGACAGAGCGGCATTATTTCACAATGCTTTCAGCAGACCTTGGCACTTTCCTCTTGCATGGGTGTTTCCGCCTCCTTGTCTAATTCCCCGAGTGCTTGCTCATCTGAACAAATCCACAGGAATTTATCTGCTAGTAGCTCCCAAATGGACAAAAGTATTTTGGCTACCAGACTTGAAACAGAGAGCCTTGTGCCTACCTCAGGAGATCAAGAATCTACAAGAGATACTGATAGATACCACCACAGGCTCCCATCCCCAGCAAATACTTCAACTAGAACTGCAAGTGTGGAAAATTGGGGCTGGGATGATGCATTGCAAGGATGGTCTGATAGAGAAAGAGAGATTTTAAAATCCAGCTGGCGAACTTCAACACAAGCTTCTTATAAAGCAGCGTGGATTAGATGGCGTGAATGGTGCTCATCCAACCATGTTAATTTCAAAGATCCAATGGGAGCCCAGTTGGCAAAGTTTCTAGCGCATCTCAAAATATCGCTGAATTTAGCTCCTAGCACTATAGCTTTGCATAAATCGGCTATTTCAACTTTATGCAATCCAAATAATGAAAATAGACTAAGTAACCATCTTGTGGTGAAGCAAGTAATGAAGGGAATAGTAAACAGCTCGATTAAAGTGCAACGGGATACAATATGGGACCCGAGACAGATATGTTCTTGGCTTCAGACTAACAATCCAGAAACTATAACCTTATTTGAAGCATCCAGAAGGTGTGCAGTCATACTCCTGTTAGCCTCAGGGCGAAGGGTACATGATCTGACACTTTTGAGATTAACATCGGAACATTTCATTGATATGGATGATCATATTATTTTATGGCCTGCATTTGGTTCAAAGACAGATTCTGCAAAGTATCAACAATCAGGATGGAGATTAAACTCCTCATCAAATCAATCCACCGATCCTGTATTTTGGCTTAAGAAGCTGTGTGTTCTCTCAAAGGACAGGAGACAAGAGGCACCTAATATTGATAACCTGTTTTTATCCACATCAGGTCCAGCCAAAGCAGCTTCTAGAACAATTATCGGTGGATGGGTCAAGACAATACTTAGAGATGCTGGTATTGAGGCCTCTGCGGGGAGCACTAGGTCGGCAGTGGCTTCACTTCGGTGGTTTGAAAACTGTTCAATAGAGGACATTTTGAAAAAGGGAAATTGGCAGAATGAAAATACCTTCCAAAAATATTATAAAAAAGAAATAAGGCAATCCAATATTCAGGAGCCGGGGACTTCGTCGTCCTTGACAAACCTGTTTAATCCAATCATTCGCCTGAGGGGGGCAGACCCCCAAAGGTCTTCCATTTCTGGAGACAGAAGGAGAAGCGATCATTGTGAGGGCAGACCTCCAACCGGCGCTTCTTTATGAAGATGATCACAATTGGCATCAACACTGCCACCAGACGATAGCAGACAATTCTCACTAAGGAATATTCTGGATAAGGAACGGCACTACATAATATTGGAGTTTTACCTACCATTAAAACTCTTATTATGTTGCCTTCCTTATCCAGAATATTCCTCATCCCCTGTCTGGTGAGACTACAATTGAAGAAAATGGCGTCGCGTCAGACGCTAGCGAGCGCCTAACTGTTGGTAGCAGTGATTTGCGATCACCAAGGAACAAAAAATCGCGCGAAATTTGAAAATTTCACGGTAAAAGGAGAAGAGAGACCGAAATCGGATAGAAACAGAGATGTCATCTCTCACTAAGGAATATTCTGGATAAGGAAGGCAACATAATAAGAGTTTTAATAGTAGGTAAAACTCCAATATTAGAATCATTTGAATATTTCCGGACTCACTTTGATTTGCCGCTTCATGGTGATGCAGAACAGCGTGATGAAGTACATGACCAGGATGGGCCAGAAGACCGGGATGTTGAAGCAGTCGAAAAAGGTGCAGATGATGGCGATGATGGTGCTCTTGGTCACCGACAGCCAGAACTTGAACTCCGGCAGTCTTCTGATGAAGGGGCGGAACTCCTCAGTGGCTCGGGTGGGCAGCGCAGGGCCACCTTCGTCTTCGGCTGGAAAACAACCAAAAACATTATAGGTTATGAATCAGAGTATGCCAAACTAATTTCTTGTAAACTTTGTGCAATTTAACCTCTAGCAACATGACTTTTCAGTTTTATAGGTAAAAAAAGGTTCTTTCAACAGTTGATTTTACGTACATATTATTTTCCAAACTAACATAATACATAGATAAAATGAGTGGTAAACGGTTTACAAGGTTTTAGAAATTATTATCTATAAGTATTGGTACCAATAACATGTCTCTATGAAATATTTGCTGAATGATTATAATTTATACATTTTACCGGGCGGGGTTAGTACATGCTAGGGAATGATTTGAGATAAAGATAAATAAAAAATGTTTATGTAAGTGTGTTGTGAGTGCGCACTGATTAAGTTACCATTAATGATTTTCTTAATTGATGGCAGGAAGTTGAGAGTTGAGTTGGGACAAAGATTATGGAATATGTATGTAATTAGTTAGTTGATTGAGTGGTCCAAAGCTGTGGGTTCCCACCAAGGTGTTGCGGGTTCAATCCTCTGTTAGCTAAGTCCTCCATTATTGTACAAGCCAAATTTTCTGCTGATTAATGATGGTGGTAATCAAATATTACGAGGTTTTTCGTAACTTGGGAATATTTGTCGTATTTTGAACAAAAAATTTCTACTGGATTATTCCAGAGTTCAGGGAAATTGTTGTATCATGTGTCGTGTGTATGTCATGCATTTAAGGGAATATTAATAATATAACTTACTGTACAATAACCCAAGAAACCAGTATTTTAATTATAGAAATATCTTAACTAGGTTACTACGGTATTTGCATTAGCGAAACAGTGCGGCTTAAAATCTTTATTCAAAATCAAGTTGCCTCTAAATTTTGTAGAATTCTATAAAAAATGGCAGTGTCCAATAACCAACATGTATAAAGTTGATGATTTGATCTAAAATGTGGGATAAAAAATAAAGATTGGCAGTTCAATTTGAATTTCCTGGATTCAGTTTACAGCATTATGCGAGAAGAGATAATAAAAATGTTATATTCATTGAATCTTTAAACGAACTTGGCAATAAATCAAATATTTTTGAGGTATTCTCTTGTACTAACTAAATAACTAACTAACTAACCATCACGCCGTTTCCCCGCAGGGGTAGGCAGAGAGGACGGACCGCCACACAACTCGATCTTGGCACACACTCTTTGCCTCGTTCACATTCATACATCGTCTCATACATGCTCTTCTATTATTCCGACTCTTCACATGGCCCGACTCAAGTATCTGATTCACTTGGTCGTGCCATGTCTTCCTCGGGCGTCTCCGACTTCTTCTACCATTCACATTTGCATCATATATTCTCCTTACACTCCTTTCCTCGTTCATTCGCTCTACATGCCCAAACCATCGGAGAGTCCCTTTCTTAATCTTACACATCACGCTTACGTCAGCCTTGCATTCTTTGCGGATATCCACGTTTCTCTCACGATCGTACATGGTTTTACCACACATTCGCCTCAGGGATCTCATTTCTACAGCATTCAGTCTGCTTTCATCCTTCCTCTGCCAGTTCCATGCCTCACTGCCATACATCAGGGTAGGTACCAGCACTCCATTATGGACGGCTAGTTTCGCTTCTTTGGACAGTTTTTTATTACCGCCAACGGCATTCAGTCCTCCATTAATGGAGTTACCGGCATTCACCCTTCTTTCAATATCTCTATCAGCCTTCCCATCTTTCGTAAACATACTACCCAGATACACAAACTCATCCACCTGCTCCAAGTATTCATCATTCACAACTATATTGCATACTGTTTTCGTACTCTCTCTTTCAAACACCATGACTTTAGACTTACTTACATTCATCATTAACTCATTCTTCATACATACTTCGTTCATCCTAGACACGAGAGACTGTAGATCTTCCATACTGCTAGAAATTAGCACCGCATCATCATCATACAAAAGGCAACATACTTCCAGATTACTCAATTTTGCGCCCAATCCCATCTCTTTCAATTCTTGCATACAATTATCCATGTATAGATTGAATAACCACGGTGACATTACGCAGCCTTGTTTAACACCTTTTGTGATGTCAAACCACTCCGTAAAATCGCCGTTCACCCTAACACATGCAACGCTTCCCTTATATAGCGACGCAATTGCCTGAATGAGCTTCGTATTCACTCCGTACTTGGTATTCACTCCGTACTTCTCTTGTACTATGTACATATATTAAAAAGGTTTAATTATGTTGTTCAGTTTCAGCAGTAAACCTGTAGAATTCAATGATTGGTTATTTTTATTTACTTACCATCAAAATCCATTGCTGGATCGATCTTTGGTGTGAGGAATGCAATGAAAAGATTCAAGTGATAAATGCCCAAGGCATATGTGATAATGTACCATCCCTGTGGAGGAAAAACATCCATTAGTTTTTGTATTAGATTTAGCAACTTTCATATCCGTACACAGTTTTCTCACTGTCAATTTCTATTTAAACAAAACATACATACATAAATACATTCATTTCGAATATACAGTTAAACAAAATTATATAATGTGTATTATTTTTTATGACAAAGCTATAATGAAAAATGCATAAAATGAAATAGTTTTTAAAAAATAATCTCTTTCACAATTCATGGGTCAGGGTGTGAAGGCAAGAAGTCAGAAATTCAAAAATTATTTATTTTTTAATACAAATACACCTTTCTGTGTATAAAAACTTGGAATTTTCTCACTGAATAAAAGGAAAAATATAGGTTTTTTAAAAAGTTGATTTATTTTAAAATATTTTTCCGATCGTAATTAAAACACAAGATAAACAATCTTTCACAGCCCTACCCAAGAATTATTCATACATACTTCTTGCACACAAAAATCAAATGATTTCAGATGGTTTACACAACAAAACTGTTTTAATTTCAAATTGGTAAATTTAAAAACCATAATGACCAGCTATAAAAATTTGAAATTTTCTTAAATCGCAAAGAACTTTGTAGCAGATCTGACGCTGACTTGTAAACATTGCTATCACCTTCTGCCACAACTACATGGTTACAGTATTTTGGTGAATTACAGTTTTTTTTTTTACATTAGCTCCGTACAGGAGGCCCTGAGGAAAATAATTTCCCTTAAGTCCTATGTCATCTTAGGGGATATTGTGTGGAGGAAGCTCAGGGAAAGAAAAAGGAATTAGGGATGGATAGGAATCTGGGGGTCAGTGTGTCCAGGTGTGACGTATGAATCCATCCTTTCAACTGTGGTACAAGGCGGTGGGTCGAGAGAGTCTGGCTGGAGAGGTCAAAAGGCCAAATCAGTCTCTCTCGATCCAGCCCGCCATGCAGTAGGTGGGCAGACACATCCGTCGCCAAGATCTAGACAAACCTTACCCCATGAACCCGGGCACTCCTGCTCAGTCACCCCACTTGGGGTGACCTATGGCAGAGGTGTTGGTTTTCCAATAAATAGTTCCCCGGGCGATGGTACGCATTTCCCCCTTTTAAATGTTGAAATTATGTGTTTTAGTTGGAACATAGAGTCAAACTGGTTCAAAAGATTCAATTTCAGTGCTCCAAATTCCTGATTGCAATTTAATTACAAATTATTATAAAATTTACAAGGTACTTTCCTATTTAATAGACACATCATTTTAAGTTAAATTAAATTTCATCAATTTTTTTTGACTGTTTCTCTTGTTGTTGCCAATATTTTTCCGAAAAAAAAAATACTGCTACAATCGATGCTTAAATGATGTGCCTATATAAAATAAAATGTTATAAGCTTTATTGTGTAAACTGCATGTGATGAGAATTCTCGTTTTTAAATCTCTCAAAAATTCTACTAAAACTTCACTGAATGTGAGAAATACATGATTCAAATTTAAAAAACGATTCTTCTGGATCACAAACTCTGATGCGAAGGACGTGGACAAGGATATAATATGTAAGAGAGACGGTACAGAGGGTGATGAGTATGCCGCAACCCATGCAATGGTGACGTACGACAAGGATGCATACCTGCGCATAGAGGATGCGGCCCACAAAGGCTAATAGTAAGAGGGCTGCAAACACCCACCGGCCCCGCGTGTGCGGCGTCAGCGAGTCCAAAAACACAGTGTATGACTAAAAACAGTTCAAAATTCTCTCATTAGGTAATCGGCTGCGTAGCTAACAAAGGTACTTCACTGTGAATCTTTGTAATCCAGGCACTCTGCCCGGTTAATAAAGGCACACCCTTTGTGTTAAAATGTATCACTCTTATCATAAGTGCTAGTTACGCAAAATAGCTACCAGTGTTTACACAAATAAAAATTTATGTATTTTATTTATGCAATGAAAAAATATAGCTTAAACGGAGAGGTTCTTATTTCAAAAGTAATTTAAAACACCGGGAAGATTTTTCAACCTATCTAACCAGAATTCAATAAAAAGGCAGGTTTCTATGGAATTGAATACAAAAATCAGGTAGATTTCTGGTACAATTTTGACATATTAAAAAGCAAGAGAAAGCTTTGGCCAATTGTGATTGTTGAACTATAATGTGAAAGAGAAAAAACTGGTACATGTGCTAAAAATTATTCGGTTATATGTAGTTTTAAACACCACATGACTTTGAAGCTATTTCTGCGTTACCGGCACTCGATTTATTGTGTTGATGTGTAATTTAAATTAGTGTATTAATAAACTGCTTATATCCTTAGAAATCATGGCAACGATGATTTACGTCCATTGCATTGGCTGGCATACTCACACACAAAGGTTTCTTCGTAGGTTGGATTTAGTTCTCATCTCGAAAATAAGATTTATATTCTCTTCATAACATAATTAATACGGTAAAATGATCTGTATTGCTTTTAAATTGATCAGGTAAAAAGTAAAAATTTTAACATTATATATTGCATTGATTATTTAATCTACAAATATTCTCAATATTGTCATACTTTTCGCAAATTATATCAAGCATTTATATTTACATTTAGTAAGTTTAAGGTAAAAGATCACCATTAGCAGACCAACCATCTTTATATGTCTGCCTGCTAATAATTTATTTATTACTACTGCAAGGTCTCAATGTTGTTTTTATCCTTCCTCGGGAGAAAAAGATACTCTCAGTATTGCCCCGGTGAGAAACCAATACTGAATTGAAATTTTGCTTAAAATAGCATTAGCTATACTTTAGCATATTTCCCAACCTTTCCTTTCCTAGATTCTTCAGCCTTACAACATTTACTAAAATGGGGAAATGTTGTAAGCTCACTGGATCCGCCGGCCATTTGGTAATAATATAATACAATTTTAATATTGACATGTGAAAGGAAAGTTTTCTGTTGTTCATTCATTCATTACTAATTTCTGTAATACACAAATGTTGAAAACAGTATGGTGCATGCAAAAAAACTACTGAAATAATCAACATCTACACTATAGAATTTGCACAAGACAAATTAATTATCCGATTAACAAAATACAAATCCCTTTTCCGAGAAAGTGAACTGTTCCATATTGATAGATGAACTCACTTGCTGAGTGACAATTCTGGTTATGAACGCCCCCATTAAGATGATCGAGGCAAGCCATCTTCCCTTTGTGTGTGGTGTCCAACTATCCAGGTACCCCTGGTAAATCTGCTCTCATCGTGGGAGGGCAAATCAATCAATTATGAACTGATATTTTAACACATCATAATAACAATATAACAACTGTGTGCAAACTACAAAACATAGAAATAACTGACATCTACGTTCTGCAATGGAAACTAAATGTGCAAGATATATAAAGTCAAATACGAATTGAACTCTCTCAACGATGGAATAGAATAATCTGATTATAGATAGATATTCTCTTATTTGTGTCAAGGTACATCTTCTTATTCTTTTTTGAATTTAGCAAGAAAGTAAAATATTCTTAGTTGCAATACTCTTGATACAGTCCCCAATGAAAGAATATAACTTAGTAATTTTTCAAGATTGGGAAGTTGCTGCTGATGGTTATGCTTATCATCATTGAATTGGTAACATCTGTTGGTAAACTATACAATCTTTATTGTGAGATCAGTACAACTTATACAAGACATACGTATTTTACGCCAACAAAAACATATAACAGTAATAATCGAACGACGACGCAATTTTATCAACAATAATTTATTTTGACAGAAACAATATTAAAAAAAACCAACATCGGTACAATGACAATATAGCAGTCACCATAAATTGTTTTTTTTCCTCTTTTTTTAAAATCTTACTCATTCAACAACTTGAAATTTGCCCTGGTCTTTGGCAGAGCAATTCCATAAAACTGACTTAGGGATTGGTTACCTCCTGAACTTACTCATGCCATATTTTGTGCATAATTGTGACCGCTATATAAATTTATGTAAAAAAAAAATTATAATTTGATAGGGGATTGAGCAAGTGGTTGCTTCCCACTTTGTTTCATCAAGGTTCAATTCCAGCGTAATTGCCACCACAAATATATTAAATATTAATATACATTTCAGTTTTCATGGTGTAAATTCCTAAGCTTAGTTTGAAGATTATAAACAAAAGTTTATTGAGTTAAATATTGTTATCTTCATTTGCTATTATAAAGAATACAAAAATTTACCGATACAGATAAACAATCTGATTTATGAAATAAATATCAAAAAATCTATATATGACTAAATTCAAATTCTGGTAATAAGACGAGTATCTTCATTATAATATTACAAAATCAGATAAGAAAATAACTGAAAAATCGCGCAATATTGAAGGGTATTCTCAAACATGGGTGTTGCATTCAAATAGTGCAAATGCATTTTCATTTATAATGCACGATAAAATAAAGGCTTCTGGAGAGTTGAATTGGCCATCGATGTCAAGGGAACTAGTGGCAAGTCATTAAGTGATGTCACGAGTAAACAAGACTGAAGTACACAGAACTCAAGACGGAAAACCTTACCTGTGATAACCTAGTCCATGCCTGGGAAACAATATTTTTCCTGGGCGGGGACAGCTCCGCGTCTTGCATCATCTTTACTTATCTAGAATAAGAAACATCAATTGTAAAATCATCGTCGATCTGCACAATATCGTCAATATCACTGTTCGCTGTCAAAGTAATTCGACAAGTACCTACTGTTCGCCTACTCCTCTGACAGTTAAACTATGGAACTCAAGCACGCCAAGAATGATATAAACATTCAACAGAAATAAATCGCACGAGAGTATTCCGGCACTTCGGATAACACTATCACAATATTTATCATGATTATTGGACAATAATTTGATTAATAAGAAGGTTACGCACCGTTAAAAAAACTGACAGATGAGCCCGAACACACTTCTTTTTGTCAGTACAAAATATTATATTAGATAATCTAAAACTCCGTTACTCCTTATACATGTTAATTAATTAGAAGGCAGTGATTTATCCATTTCAACATGTATTTCAATGAATTAATTTTTATCCACGTCAGTCAGGTCAGGTTACACTACAATCGGTCAAATGTCTAGTGTTGCCATACACTTGTTGTCATAAATCATTCATTCGCCGTTCAAAGTTTGCCAACGTATATAAAAGTAAGAACTAATTTAGAAATGTCGCCATGGTGTATTTTTTAGGCTACATAAATAATATAAAAAAAAAACAACAAATTTAAACCTTCATATTTTCGAGATCATCCATCTCACTTTTTTTTTAGAGCACTATTTGAGTATGTCCATTGTGGCTGTCCAAGAGGACTTCTGATATAATATCTTCTCACCTGTTCCTCAGAGAAATAACTTTTACGTTAATGACTATATAAAGAGCTAAAACGAATCTGAAAAAATAGAGCTAAGGGGTCGTCCGTTAAACACGTGAGGCTCGAAAGCGGGGGAGGGGTTGGGAAAAAATTACTAGATATCACAAAGAGGGGGTATATAATGAGATGTCACGTGTATTTATTTTTCGTTGAACGCATGACTTCTAAAACAAAAAGGCCTTGACTCACCATTGCCAGGCAACGATTTCCCCGCGCATTGCGACAACTGCTCGGCTCACCAGTCGCCACTAAGTCTGTGATTTTGACGCCGAAAATCGTTGTCGCATATGTTTTGCCATAAAACAATGTCTAAACTAGGAGATCTGTATAAAGACCTATTTGCAGAGTATAAAAGGGGAAAAAAACCTAGTGTAGCTCAGAAAGCAAAATTTAGTACAAATTAAACTAAAAAAATACGCATGGTTTTGGGAATGGGGGGTGGGGGATGGTCTAAAACCTCACCACATATCACCAGGGGGGGAGGGGGTTATGTATATGAATAAATAATCATGCATACTTGCAGGAATTCGTGTTTAAAACGTGTCTAAAGCTAAATATCTATAAATGATTTTTTTTATTTTTTTTTATTCAGAGAAAGATACATAAATTACAATAAATTCAATATAATAATTAATTACATAATATGTGTACATATTTGATTTATCCCCATAAAAAGCAGGGCTTGTGTGTATGGGGGTGTTATTATATTGGTTTAATTGTTTTATTTTTTATATTCAGTTAAAATTTTCGGTATAATTTTTAAGGTGAGTTTTAAATTTTTTGATATTATTGTTCATGTTTCTGATTTTTTCAGGAAGTGAATTAAAAAAATTTACTCCGAGATATTTATGACTTAACTGTCCTAGTGTTTTTTTACATTTTGGAGTAGGAAGTATTGATGTTTGTCTAAGATTTCTGTTGTTTTTAAATGGTGCAACTTTATTTTGACTATTATCTTTATAAATTTGTAATGTTGCATGATAAAAATATATTGCATTTAATTTTCTGACTTTAAATTGTTGGAATAAAAGTTCTGACGAATATGAGTAGGGTTTTTTTTAAATTGTTTTTATTATTAGTTTTTGTGTTATGTAAATTGTTTGTGTTTGATTTGTATATGTACCGCCCCATCCTATAATGCCATATTGTATAATTGATTGACAGAAAGCGAAGTATGTGGTTCTAAGTAATTTTTCGTTTAAAATAAAAATACTATCGTGTTTAAAACTAAAATATGTAAAAATCACACAAATCTGAGAGGAGATCACGTTCGTTATCTCGATAACAATCCCACAAAAGATATAGAATAGCTATGCTGATAGGGTTACTGGTTTTCTTCTTTAATTTATGTTTTAGATCATATCCAGGGCATAAAGTCAAACGAAGTTGATGTGTTGTATGCAATAAGAGGGCGTAGCTATCAAGTTGAGTGGTTGTGCCGCCAGAGCATCCAACCACCCAACCAAGTTGAATCGTCTGTAGCCCGTTTTGCTCTCTGCCTAGGGAGTTGTTTACTTGTGTGTGAATGAATAAAAATAAATAAAATGCCAGGCATGAGTAATAAAAGGGCGAGAAGAGTTTTTGATCTTAGAGGGATCAACTTGCTTTTTGGATATTGCAATCATGTTTACTATTTCAGTCATTATTTAATTATTTTAGTAGCATGATACGACTGAATTTTTTTGTTCCGTGGTCCATTTCTTTGCTCACATTCGCTTTTTTCTTTTCGTGTTAATAGTAAACGATGCTACTAGAGCAGGGGTGCTCAAACTTGAACTGCTGGCAATCTACCTCAATATTATTAGACTCCGATCGATCGACTTTAAAAGGCTGCAAGTTGTGTTATGCAGGATTGTCATCTAGGTAGGTAAGATGCAGTGACGTAGCGTGGCTGTCAGCCGCCCGGGGCGGAGGAATTGTTTAGGTACTTCAACCTCAGATTTTCAAGTGCCGGCGGGGGAGGGGGGGACCTCATTTTATTTTTATATCACATGTGATGAGTATTCTTCCAATAAAAAAATCATGTTTATAAATTCTACCATTAATTTATAACTGCTTTCGGAAATCGAGAATGGTATCCATGTAATAGGATTTCGAATCTTTGTCACACAAGGCAGTTTTTAACTACAGATTGCTTCTGCGTAAGAGTCCCGAAATAATAGTTATATACTGAACAGTCAATTTCTCAGAATTTTGCAGCATTTGACATGAAACTAAAATGCAAAGCTTCACTCGGTTCACGATGAATCGGAAACTTGTTAGTTAATTTATCGTTATATTTTTAACACAAAACTTGTTTAAATTAAATCTTTATGCGGTGAATTAAAACCACACTTAGAACATGAAAATGGTTTTTCTTTGATTCTGGTAGTACATAAATAATCTGCAACTAGAATTTTATAACTGCACGTCGAATAAGAGAATGTTATCCTTCGAAATGTGTCTGCAGATGAATCCGCAACTGGAATTTTACATTACCTAACTGGTTTTACGAGTACCCAGCTGTAATTAATGTTACTCTCATAATATGTGTATGGTTTTCCTACGAATTACAAATTTTGAAGATTGGTTTGAAATAAAATTTAACTCCACTCGAAATATCATAACGATTTTCTTTGAAATGCGTCAGCAGATTAATCCGCTACTGGAATTTTTCATTCTGAACACAAAATTGGTTTAAATTAAATCTGTGTCCGACGAATTAAAACTACACTCAGAAGAAAATGGTTTTTATTTATTCTGGCAGCACATACATAGTCTGCAACTAGAATTTTATTACTGCACGTCGAATAAGAGAATGTTATTCTTCGAAATGTGTCAGCAGATGAATCCGCAACTGGAATTTTACATTCTGATCACCTAACTGGTTTTATAGAGTGAATAATGGTGACGTCACTGATCACTGTAAAGTCATTGTACGGGAATGTAGGTATGACACAAGCTAGTGAGAGGGTAGTTTATCTCTGTTTTATTGATGACTAGCTTTTGACCCCGGCTTTCAACTGGTCCAAAACGTAGGTGCGACGAATATATAAAATGAAACGTATTAAAATTTTTACAGGATATTATTATTATTTATTGTGAAATTTTGCCGCCCCTTAAAAGTGCCGCCCGGGTCACTTTTAAGGGGGCGGCAATTCTTTTTCATAGTTATTATGAATGGTTTTATAATGCCTCTCTGAGTTCCCACGCTTAGGTAATGCAACTGACGCACGGCAAATGAGACAAATGCACTTATCCTTCACCATACAAAATAAGAATTCATTCTTCAAAATAAGAATGATACGTTTTACTTCTCTTCACCGCACTCATTTTGTATTAGGTATTTATTAAAAAACTTTGTACCTATCGTCTTCAAGTTACAACTCAGAATGACTGACTCATAAATAAACCAAACTACACACTAGAAACTATATCGTTAAGTTGAGGGCTTTTGAAGGGGGCAATTTTCGACAAGGGAATTCACCATGAATATGCAATAATTTGACGATTTTTTTTCTATGAGGACTTCTGACGTCACACACCATAAATGAGGATAGAGTAAACAACAAAAAGAGGCGCGACCATTGGACAATATAAACTACAAATAAATAATAAACAAAAAGGCATGAAAAATGGACAGTATTATTGAGGCCTAATTAAGGATAAACTAAAACAAAAACTGTGAATAGATCTATTTAGGTACATCGGCAATTTTTTCCCGTCAATCGCGATCGACTGTTTGATCACCCCTGTACTAGAGCAATTGCAAATTTTTGTTTTTTTTTATAAAGCAAGAGGCATGCTTTGTGTGTTACGCAGAGTAGTAACTGACGAAATTGAACCAATTTGTATGCAACACTCAAAGGTTGAACCAACCAAATTGAATCGTCTGTATGGGGTTTGACGGTTAAGAACCTACCACTGCCACCAAACATTTTACAAATTCAATTATTTGCTGCCATTGTCTAGAAGGTATGCAAAATGCTACACTGGAGTTTCTAGCAGCCAGCATCGTGTGCCATTACAAGAGTTGGGCATAATATTAATATTCTAGAGCATTTGCTTAAATGTAAATGCAAGCTGAGTTAACAACACTGGCTGCTAGAAAACTACTATGTACGTAAATATTGCTTTTATTATATTTTATTTACTTCATGGACTTTGCAATCGGCTAAAATATTCCGAATTGCAAAGGGCCATACTAGTAAAGAAGCTCCTAGTTATGATCCCACAGGGTTGAAACACATGCGCGTGAAGGACCCTACTTGATTGAAACCGGTTTCTTTCCCAAAAATAAATTTATTTTGTTGTCAGGATTCTTTCAAAGACAAACTCACGCTTGTATGAAGCCGGTTGAAAAGGGTTATGAAAACTGGGTTCCCTTTCTTGATACATAGTAAGCTAGTTTCATTGTGATCTCCTAATAGGGGTAATAAGGCAGTAGGTACATAAAAATATAATATAATAGAGATTAAATTAACATAGCACAAGTCATTTCAATACAAGATAAATCTGACATAAATATAAAGAAACAGTTTGGCAATGAAATAAAAATATTTAATTAAAATATTAAACTGGACATAATGTATGAGTCTTATAACATAACACAGCAACAAGTGAAACCATGGACAGGTACAGTCTTATCCTATTTGAAATAAGAGTGTAAATAAAATATAGATTATTATTTACATAACAGTAGTGTCAAAACTATAAGCGTTCAATTTAAAAAATAGGTATTTACTTAAATCGGTCAAGTTCACATAAATACATTCATCTTTAGAACGTAAAATGCTTTCAAACCGTTTATATTGCTCTAGGTCTTTTTGGTTCAAATCGCGTTGTTCGATCTTCAGGAAGCGCAGTTTGTTACAGTTCTTGGTCAACTTCAGCAGGTGCAACAGGGTAATTCTTTGTTTCTTCTGTGTCACAGTTAATTTATCTATTATTTCAATCACTTCTAGGCTCTTGCAAGGTACCAAATTTGCTAGCAATATGTCAATTTTCCGTATTTCACATTGCATTCTAGAAAAAAATCATTTGTGTATTAATAATTAATTTATTTATTATTGCGTAAGATGCTTTCTATGTTTAAAATAATGAGACACGTGAGGACTTCAAACATAACAAAAAAAATCTAAAGCGCAACAGAAAGCAACTGCGTTCAGTGTACAAATCGAAAACTGCATTGAATAAGAACTTTCTTTCTTGAGAGATGCGATCAAACTCTGTCCCTTTCTCTTAAACGAAGCTTTAAAGTACACAATAACGTATATCGGTACACAATACATAAAAAGAATAAAGATGTTACGCGTTAGTTAAAAAAACGATCAGTATTTGATTACCTTAAAACCTTGATATTTTTGCAAAGATGAAGAAGTTCCGTTAAGCACTCCGGATAGTGGAAACCACGGTCGATATACATTCCAATGTATTCCAGGTCACGGCAATGCGTAAAAACCTTGAAAACATTTTTTTTTAATGCAACAATGTTTTTAAAGTATATACTAGAGATGGGCAAGTTCTGCATTTTGCCAGAGGCCTCCAAGACGTGCTTCCTTTTAAAAGTATTCGAGTTCTAGGAGCAAGTCCTGGGTCCGAGTTCTTGGGTGTGGACGGCGGTTACGGCTATGGGACGCACGGGTTCGGCCGGAGCCGGACCTCGGAGCCGGAACCCGCAAAAGAACTCAAACTTAGGACCGGCTCCCAACTCGGGAGTGTGTCGGACCGCGAACTCGGGGACGCCTGAGAAAGCATTTGGGTTCTGGCTCCGAGTCCGGCTCCGAGTTCCGGGTTTGGGTTTAAGTCCTGGACCTGGTTCTCTAGGAGCAAAGATATTTAAATATAAAAGATGTGCTATCCGCAGTTTCTACTGGGTGGGACTGTGTTTCTTGGCGTCGCCGATATTCAGTGGCGGTTCTTCACAGGGGGACAATGGGGACAGTCCCCACCAGTTACACTCAAAACCTACTAAAGGAAATAACAGTCGATGCTTTGTCTTCGCCAAAATGAATAAATTTAAACATAAAATTAATTAATATCTGCAGAAATAAAATACAAACAATAATTCCGGACGATTTTAATAAGACCCTACGCGCGCACAGCGAACAATGTACGGCGCAAAAAACAGCGGGTCTATTTCTCAGTGCGCAGAATCTAATGCGCGCTTGGGGGACGATCCGAACTATCCCCATACTTTCCTTGCGTTGTTTCGCGATTGTATGCAACTGCGCATGCGTAGTAGTATGTGAATTCAAGTACCTGCGGGGACAATCCTTTGGATCCCCACAGAACCATTTGTTTGCGAAGTTACGGGCGGGAATCGCTCGCGTTCAAATTAGTTTGATAATAATCTTGCAAAGTAAAGCTTTATTTTTATTATATTATATTGAAAAATTGGCATATAACTATTAACATTTTATATTATTTTGTGTTAAATATATCCGACTAGCATGATTAGATCATCAAAATTTTTTTTTGAGAACTTTTATATTATATTCTACGGGTGGTTAAATTACGGTACAGTAGATACGTAAAAAACGTCGATCCCCACCACTAAATAAGTGCTCGAGCCGCCACTGCCGATATTGTTAACCAATACTACTGCACACCTTCAAAAAAGCAACAAAATGAATTAATTCTTTCCGTATTCAAATTATATTGTTAGCCAATACTACTGCACACCTTCAAAAAAGCAACTAAATGAATGAATTCTTTCCATATTCAAATTATATTGTTAACCAAACTACTGCACACCTTAAAAAAATAAGCTACTTTCTGTGTTCAAACTATTCCCATTAGGAAGTAGTCCGCTGACGGTCGGGCGGCCATCATAGCATATCTCTTGTATTTCTATCTAATATCTTTTCTGGAAGTAGTCGATTTGAAAAAGGAGTAGGAGTAGGATCCTCTTCCCGTGAACAACCCAAGTTCAATATCCCACTCCAGCTGAACCTACACATCACTAGTATACACAGAAAGAAATAAAAAATGAAAACTGTTTGGAGCCAGTGAGACTATGGCATCCCCAAATGAGCCCTTATGCAGAAAAACAGCGTTATATGAAAAGTGAGTTCTGAGATTAAATTGACTGTAGTGAAAATAATATACCTACATATTGAAAGTCAAATAAAATTAAATGTAATAAGATATTTCAACTGATAGACAACAAGTTTTATGTGTTTTAATCAATTTTTTAATAAGTTTTGAGCAAAAAACATGCAAATAAAACACAATTTAACACGATATAAAACTTTATCACCATACGCCGATCGCACAAACTATCAGTTTCAATATAACGGCCGTCATGTCTTGACTTTATCATTGTATGGAAAAAGACCGCCCATCACCCCCGGCCTTGTACTGCCATCTGTGGCTGAGATTTTAAAATGATTTTTGCCGTGAACGTAGATGGATGTATGGCGCGTAAACTAAATGGATCTGCACAAAAAAAGCAGTAACAAGACAACACTGTTATGGAAAGAAAGGAATGTGAAGAAGTGCCTGGCTATTCAGATCTGGTAACCAAAAACGGCTAAAACCATTTCAAGCAATGTTCCAATTCTAGTACATAAATTATATAGAGTATTTTTACCTCTGTGAAAAATTCTTTAGGAAGTTCTGGTAAAACCGTCAACGAGAGATGCTTAAGACGACTTAATTTGGCGACGTCAATTAAACTGGAAGTGTCCAACACAAGTTTTCCCGCATCGTGGTTATGTTCACTGAAAAAAAAGTGCAAAATAACCAAATTAATGGGAATTATATAAAACGCCACTAAACTATTCAATAAGGAATTAAATAATATATGTAATTCCATTTTGCATACATAATATGATGTACGTAAGATGTGAAAATTAAACAACATTGTTAAAAAAAAGAACATTGTGCAATTCATTGTGTTTGAAAAATGAACAATTGGTCCTTATAATTACTTTAAAATTTAACTTGATTCTTATCATCGAAAAGGATAAATAAGTACTACCCATATGCCAATGATTTTACTGTGATCAAAAAGTTTTAGAATTGTAGCGCGCGGATTATTCATTCCAATACATCATCTCTCTCTCCCCGTATGGCCCTGTCACATTCCCGTTGTGCAATGCGAACGAGATGCGTAGACGATACCTACGCATCCCTACCAGGCGGCTGGCCACACCTTTCGCAGCGCACACAGCTGTCGGAGCCCTTATAAGCGGCATTTCGTCAGTTCACGACACAGTTCTCCTGTCTGCTTGCTCTGAGTACCCTCCTTCTTGTGGCTACCCGTATCCTACACGGCCCTCAGAAGACAGATATCTACTTTCCAGCTGCCAAGCATCTGACTTGAACACTACCTAGGTTCGTTAAGGCGCGCTTCTTCTCTTGGCTACCTGTGTCCAACACAGCTCCGAAAGACAGTAATCCGCCCAAAAACAACCATAGGCTAAGTTTCGCGACTCGGTCCCGTGCACCCCTTTTGTCGTCTCCAAATATACGTATTAAGTCTTACCTAGTTAATAAGTAATTGATATAACTGTGGTGAACGTATGTCTTGCGGTATGAAAGAGACATGCGTGTATGAGTGAGACAACATGAGGAACGTATAAAAGGGTGTGATTGTTGTCCATTCGTCCTCTTACCATCAGACTTCCTTAGAAGTACCATTGTACCTAATCCCGGAATAAATATCAGCAGACTACCTACGCATTATTATTGCTATCACCCTGTACTGAGATCACTATAATCTGAGGAATCTGGATCTAACAAAAGGGAGTCCAGAAATACATGGGATAACCGGCCACGGTCATCACAATAACTGTGTTACCATTTTGTACAATATTCTTTGAGTGACCCAAATAAAAAACTGTTTAACATAAAAAGTGTTATAAACTTTATTTATAAAATCGAAAATTCATCAAAATCGATATGGTCCCCTTCAAAGTACTCTCCATCGACTGCAACACACTTACGCCAGCTCTCGATACAATCCTCGAAATACCATTGGTACTCAGTTTTCGTTATTTAGGTTTTTTTAGTTGGTTGAACAGGAAAAAGTCGCAGGGAGCCAGATAAGGTGAATTCGAAGGCTGCTGGATGAATTCGTGTTGGTTTTGGTCAAAAATTCATGGATAAGGATCACATTGTGCGACGATGCGTTTTCGTGATGCAAAATTGATGCCATTTTCAAACTTATAAAAAATCGAAAACACGCACAAACGTAGATGTAATCAGTACAGCGTAACTTTTACAAATGGAGGGAAGTGTCAATGACAGATGTGAATAACAAAAAAATAATAATTCCAATCGGGTGACTGACAGAGCCACACGGTGGCCGGTCCTTAAACTTTTTGATCAAGGTGGTGGAATATGTATTAAATATGATGTTAAACAGTACATATATTAAATTATTTGAAACTTTAATTTCACCAGGAACATGTTCGAGCTATTGAGTTTAGTAAAACAGAAGGTTCACTTGAACAAAAATTGGTTAAAAAAAAAGAAAACTGTATATTTCTCAGAAATAATTCCATAAATTATGCTTGTTTAGAAAATAGAAATATGATAGGAATTTTGTGGGTGATAAATCCAATACTCACTCTTTATAACATTTTCTCGATCCATCTGTGAGAATCTTCAAAGATTCCAAATCAACATTAGCATCTAGCATCTTACGGAATACATTTTTCTTTCCCTTTGGGACTTGCGGAATTCTAGATGTTCTCAATTTTTTGAACAACGGTGAGTCAGACGATGGTTGTTCAGCTAAGAAAAAGATGAAAAGCATGTACATATTTACAAATTCATTATTATATAATCTTACTTTGGTGATTTAAAATATGTACATTATTGTATTATAAGTATCCTCATTAAAGGCATTAGAAACCCTTTGTTATCATTAATTCACTCTTACTTGATAAATAGAAAACAAGGGGTTAAAATAAATAACTTTGAATCCTTTAGCATCAATGTAACGTCCGGCGTTCCCCAGGGAGCCCATTTGGCCCCGCTTCTTTTTAACTTTTTTATTAAGGCCAAGTGTAACCATTTATTAATTTGAAATAATGTTAATATTATTACGCAAATCGATAAACATAAAGTTCTTAATATGAAAAATATTTTTTATACATTTTTAAAATTAACATAGGCTTAGCATTTATCAAAACCAAATCAGAAATAGGACCTTATTCTAACCGTTTTAGGTATGTTTTACAAAATATTTTTAACTGCTGAATATACTCAAAGCATAGCATTAGGGGTTTTCTTTAGAACCTCGTAAATATATATTTTTTAAATAAATAAATATGTTCTCAGTTAAATTTTATCATCAACACCAATTTTCGCGTATTTTTAAAACCTGATCACAAATCTTTGGATTTGTTTATTTAAAAAAACGCTATGAGACATTGTTGGTATTATATTTCTCCATTTTTTAAAGATTATTTTATAATTTTAAACTTCTATTTAACAATAACATAGGGGATTTTTAATTACTAGCAAATGCCCTTTGTCGTGTGGCGCCGTTTTTTCTTTCTGCTTACGGTACGATTTTAAACTAAAAGCTTTTTTCAAATTATTTCAAAAGATGGCAGTAATCAAACGCGGTGAGAATCTAAGATATTATTATGGGAGGTCAAAAAATCATAAAATTCGTGTTACGTAATTTATGGATGGCCCCTTATGAGGTATTCACAATAAAAATAAAAAGCTACTTTATTTATTTTTGTTATGTAGACCTATCACTAGGTATTTATGGGGTCTACATGCATAACAATCTGAATTCTGAAATGTGGTCTTTCAACAGGGTCATTTAGGTACCTTACCGTGGACAAATCTTGACATTGCCACGTGGTGTGTTTGTCTTGTAAAAAAATGCTTTTTTTATGTATTTATAGTACCTACGTCAAATGCGTTGAGTACCAATACCAATACCATATTTACGGCATGTTCCAGAGTGGAAGATACCAGTATCGCCCTGGTGTAAGACCACCGAACAGAATTGAAACGTTACTTGAAATGGCTTTAGCCGTGTTTGGTGACCAGATCTGAATAGTCAGGTACTTCAGCCTCACAACATACCCCAATTTGGGGATTATAATTGACAACATATCACAATCTCACTGGCTCCAGACGGGATCAGTTGGCACTCTTGTGCTGAATTCACATAAATGTTTTTTTTTAAATCTTCAAAACGGTCAAGGTATAATTTGGGAGGCGGGTATGGGAGG
Organism: Limnephilus lunatus; assembly: GCA_917563855.2. Lineage (NCBI taxonomy): Eukaryota > Metazoa > Arthropoda > Insecta > Trichoptera > Limnephilidae > Limnephilus > Limnephilus lunatus. Next base: position 65,062,672 of record OU830598.1, on the reverse strand, counting down.
CGGGTAGGAAAGGAAGGAGAGGAGGTTTTGGGAAAGATAAAGGTATGTGGGTTGGGTAGGAATCAGGGGGCAGTATGTCCAGCAGTTAGGACGTTTGAATCCATCCCTCCCGCTGCGGTTCAAGGCGATGTTCCAAGAGATTCCGGCTGGAGAGGATAAAAGGCCTCCCTCAACCATTCTCTCCTGATCTGGCCTGCCATGCAGCTGGTAGGCAGACGCATCCGTCGCCAAGACCCGGACAAACTACACCCAGACAAACCATGCACCCGGGAACCTCTGCTAAGTCACCAAACGTAGCGAACCACTTGGGGTGACTTATGGCATAAGTGTTGGTTATCCAATAAATGGTTCCCGGGGCAGCGGCACCCATACCCACCTCCCAAATTTATTGGATAACCAACAAGAGGTTCGCTACGTTTGGTGACTTTGCAGGGGTGCCCGGGTTCTTGGGCTAAAGTTTGTTTAAGTGACGGATGCTTTTGCACACCTACTACGTGGCGGGCCGGATTGGGACAGAAAGGTTGAGGGAGACCTTTTGACCCATCTGAAGGGATGGATTCACACGTTCGTCACATCTGACTCCCAGATTCGTACCCGCCCCACATGCCTTTTTCCTTCCCAGTCTGACAGTCTTGACAAATCGTGCAGTCCTAGTCGTGACAAATTTTAAACAATAATTGTATTTAAAAAAAAAAAACGCAAATACTTTATTTTATTCGCTCCATGACAGTTGATCTCTTAGACAGTTGGTCCCTGACAGTTGATTTCCAACAGTTGATCCCCGACAGTTGATCCCCCGACAGTCAGTACCTCCAACAGTTGATCCCCTAAAATATTATTTCTTCAAATAAGTATGCCATATGTCTCGCCAAGTGATTCGCTACGTTTGGTGAATTATCAGGGGTACTCGAGTTTTTAGAATGAGGTTTGTCTAGGTGTTGGTGGTGATTGCGTTTCCTTACCTATATTTGCATGTGTATGTGTGTGTGTGTGTGTGTGTGTGTGTGAATCAACCATGACAACGTCTGCGGTTAAATATAAACATAACAAATGATACCACCAACGATAATTAGAAGACATTTTTATTAATGGTTCCCGGGGCAGCGGCACCCATACCCGTTTCCCAAATTTATTGGATAACCAACAATAAGAGGTAATCTAAACGAAATTATTTAAAAATAATATATTGTGGAATAACACAAATTAATCAGATAAAGTGTAGATAGGTACTTGCGCACGCCGGAATTTGAACTCGTGACTTCCGGAATCGTAGCCAAGGATCGTAACAAGATTCGAAATAACTTCAACCACCAAGGTTTGGAATATCGGTTCGCTTTCAAATGTTCTAGGTAGTAGGAATGTATTATTATTATTTCGACCCTTAGTCAAAGACTGCCATGTGGTTATAGATAATACAATGCGGGTCTCAATGGAAACATAAAATGTTTTAATGGTCCGTTTTTATTTTTAGTAATCGGCTAGTAGAAGTGTCGACTGGCGACAGGTTCAAATCCCAGAGCATCCAATATATAAAAGAGAAAGTCTGTCGGTTAAGTCGGGCGGTGTGGAATTGATTTGTATGCAAATCTACAGTTTTATGCCGAGGTTGATGAAATTTTGCACATGTGTATCAATTAATAATAATTAAAAAAAAAAAAAAAAATTATTACAGCATAATATTATTACGCGAACCTTACATGTGAATATTTTCGTGATTTAAATTAAACACTTCTTGTTTATGTTTTCTTCTACTTTTATTTTAATTAATAAATAATATCCATATGTGGGTAGGAATCTGGGGGCAGTGTGCCACATACCCCAATTACCAAACACACAACATACCAAAATATATAACGATTATAATAACTTCAGGCACTGAGAATTCAGGTAGTTTTTTCTCAAAACCATAGCACCCTTGGCCATAGACCAGATGCGACATGTTGAATAATAAAATAAATAATATTTATTTTTCTAGTGGCATCTTTCGGATTTTAACGAAACTTTTTGAAAACAAAATAATCTCAAAATGAATGATAATGACCGTTCTGACCGCTGGAGTGCTCTGTTGCAGTTTTGTACGAATATAATACCTATTCTATTTGGGCTTAATGATATCACTAAAGTTTTTTCTCACACACGTTTCTGGCTATTTGCTGATGATAATAAGATTCTTAAGATTATTAAATCCCACCTTGACTGTTTATTATTTCAACTTGATATTGATTCATTTAACGATTGGTGCAAAATAAACTGCATGGAACTTAATGTTGATAAATGTAAAATTTTGTCCTTTTATAGAACCAAAAAACCTATTCAGTTTGATTATAAACTAAATAGTGTTTGTCTGTCTACTGTCACATCTATCAAGGACCTTGGGGTCACTCTGGACTGCAAACTTTCTTTCCGTGATCATATTAATAACATCATAAATAAATCACTTAAATTACTCAGCTTCATTCATAGAATTACCTCTGACTTCAAACATATAAAAACACTTAAAACTCTTTACTGTTCGCTTGTTCGCCCTCACCTTGAATATGCAAGTGTAATTTGGTCTCCTTTCTATGCTGTCCACATTTGTCACATCGAATCCGTACAGCATCGCTTCCTGAGAGGAATTGCTTGGAGGTAAGGTCTTGAAAGAGGCGAGTACTCATATGATGTAATTGAACAAATTTTAAACATTTCTTCTTTAGAAAAACGTAGAAAGGACTCTGATCTAATTTGCATATTTAAAATTATCAACAGAATACTAATAATAACTGATACACCTGATTTGTTACAACTCATCCAGTTCAACATCCCTTCCCGTAGACTCCGAAATAATGAATTGCTGTTCCTCAATCAACATTCTACTAATTATGGATACCATTCTCCTTTATCCAGAACGTCAAGACTTGTCAACACAAGTCAAAGCATTGATTTTTTTAATGTAAAACTAAATGACTTTCGGCAGTCGATAAGCAATATTTAAATGCTTCTTCATGCTTTGACTTGTAGTGTCTTCTATATGTACTTTTTACATTTTATATTGTCATTGCTATTCATTTATATGTGCTCTACCTTCACCATCACCTCTGCTTTTTTATTTGTGTTATTATTATGTTTTTAATGGACTATTGTCCGTAAATTAATAAATAAATGAATGAGATATACAGATAGAAGTCTGTTGGCATCCTGAAATAAGCTCAAATTTTCCTTACTATTGATGAAATTGATAAAACAATTTCAAATATTAAAAATAAAACAACAGACACAGACACTCAAGCGATGGATATTTCTGGCTGTTCGGTTTTTGATTCGGCCATTCGATTTAATTAATACATACCTCCAAATATTAATATGGAAACTTATGAACTGCTCACTGCAGTTTGAGACAAACGAATCCACCTAGATTTCACAGTTTATCTCATTTTTAACCCCCGATGCAAGGAGCGGTGTTATAAGTTTGACTTTCTGTGTGTCCGTCTGTCTATCTGTGGCATCGCAGCTCCTAAACGAATGTACCGATTACGATGCGGTTTTTTTGTTTGAAAGCTGACTTTGTTTGCATGAAAATCTGTTCAGGTGTTTCAAGGTCATCAGATCTTTGTGTTGGGGTTGCTTAAAATTTTGTAAATCTTAATTGTGTATATTATTAAGGTTTTATTAAAAAAATAAAATTAAATCATAAAATTTTTAATTAATTTTATTTTATAAAAATCACCTGCCTACATTGGGGTTAATATCGCTCGAGCAATGATCGCATTGGCTCCTTTTAAATTTTTGGACTCCAAGTCCCCCAGACAGCGATGAAACTTGGAGTTAAAAGGTTTGTTGTAAAAATTTGCAGCAATAATTTTCTTTCAAATTGGTCACACTTTTAGCGATTATCTTTTCAGTGGTGTTATGCTATTGCGTATACTGTTACAGCAATATTAAACTAATAAGTCTATACCATTATATATTACAATATTACACGCTTATTTTGATAAGAATTAGCCGATCTGGGATTATGATTTTTTTTTTTGCAAAATACATATACACAAATTAGGGTCATTAAAAATTCCCAATCTAGGGGGCAATTAATTTGGTGGGGCTGAAGATTCATTGGATTATTAACTAACTTTACTTTATGAGAAATGATATCAGTAAATTTAATTTATTCTTAGAAAGAACTTACCCAAGAGGCACATATAGCATTCACCCATTGATATACATTTCAAGGATTTCTTACCCAACAGGAACAGATGGCATTCATCCATAGATAGAGGTTTCAAGGATTTCTTACCCAAGAGGCACAGATGGCATTCATCCATAGATATACGTTTCAAGGATTTCTTACCCAAGAGGCACAGATGGCATTCATCCATAGATATACGTTTCAAGGATTTCTTACCCAAGAGGCACAGATGGCATTCATCCATAGATATACGTTTCAAGGATTTCATCTCTTTGAAGTAATTTAGTACTGGAGTTTCATCATCTAAATAGCATTCGTGTCTCTTCACGTAGCACAGCTCTGATGTTCTTATTCTCACTCTCTCCCGGACGTAGGCCTAATTTAAGGGAAAAAGGGATAATTTATTATTATAATATTCCTTGATGACAGGGGTTAAGTCATTTTATTTATTTAAATATGTGCAAACAACGGCATCTAAAGTGATCTCTAAATTATAGAAGCTAGCAATCCTCAAAGCAGTGCTGACACCAACCCTGATGCATGGTAGTGAGGCATGGAACTGGCAGAGGAAGGATGAAATTAGGCTGAATGCTGTGGAAATGGGATACATGTATGTGTAGTGAAACCATATAAGACTGTGTGAAAAATGTGGAGATTTGAAAATAATGCAAGGCTGATGAGTAATGTTAATGAGTAATATTAAGAAAGGGAAGCTTAGATGGTTTGGGCGTGCAGAGTGGATGAACGAAGAAAGGAGATGTTATATGTGAAAGTAAACATCCGAGGAAGACATGGCACGATCATGTGAATCAAATACTTGAGATGGATCGTAATAAATCGGAAGTCACAATGATAGAAGAGTGTATACGAGACGGTGTATGAATGCGAATAAATCAAGGAGTTGTTGAGACACGAGTTGTGTCTCAGTTTATCCTCTCTACCCACCCCTGCAGGAAATGGCATGATGGTTAAGAATCAGTGATATTGCTATTCGTAGTACTAGACGATATCATTCCTGACTGTTATCATTATAGAAAATGATTTTAAAATATAAATAAATAAATAAAGAGTTGGTAAGGCCTGCATCTGGAAGCTGATAGGCAATGATTATTTATTCATACCTCTAGAATTTTGGTCTCGTCTGCATTAGCCTTGCATATGTACAGAGTGCAGGGGTCGTAAATGTAGTGCTGCTGTATCGTGAAATATGTTGCATAGTGTCTGACAAATTCACTATCTGGGATATCTGAAATTCACATTTCCCTTATTTATTTTTTTATTTTTTTTTATTGTATTTATTACTTGCTGGAGCAATCCCGATGAGCTACAGAACTCATTTTAGGACAGGAGGAAAATGCATGGGTGTGAGGAAATAGTTACAGTTTTACTTGGAAAATGGATATTAAAAATATAAGTTTCACATACAACATAGACAAAAAATAAATTTAAAAAAAAAAACAGGTTGAGTGAGCAAACAACAATAGAAAATAATTAAAGAAACAAAGAACAAGGTTATACAAATGTGGATGATTATGATTACAAATAAATGGAAAAGAAAATAAGAGAAAAGGAAACAAGACAAATGAGACATGATAAGAAAATTTACATAGTTTCATCCTTAAACGTATTTAAAAAATATTCTTTTAAAGCATTATTCTGAACTTTTTTATTTTGCTGGTTTCCCTTGTACATATCTGGAAGCGAATTATATAGTGGATAGGCAACATAGTTCAGAGATTTTATCCCATATTTTGTAGTGTGTGTTTGAGGTATGCGGATTTTATTGCTATTTCGAGTATCGTGAGTGTGAATGTCTTGATTGTAAAGTGGCTTGATGTTAGTGTGAGTTGATTGTTGAGTAATTTGTAGGATGGTGCTTGTGATTTCATGTTTAGGAAGGACTGTGATTGGAAGAATACCGGAAACTGAATAGATGTCTTTGACATGGGTATTAATTATCTAAACATTTCTATTACATGTACGAGTTAAGGCTCCGTTCCCGGTCCCATTTAAAGAAACGCTGTGAATTTTTTCATACATATAACTTGTAAAATAACCGAAACAAATGTGTTTATAATAATTTATGGAGCATACTTTGCGATTTTTTTCTATCGAGGGAATTTTATATAATTTGCGTTTCGGCGCGACAAATGTCTAGATCAGGGCTTCCCTAACTGTGAGTCGCGACGCCCCGGGGCGCCGCGGGATCATCCCAGGGGCGTCGTGAGGCAATCTTTATAGCGTCTTCCACACGCACACTTCGGAGCGACTGAGTCCCGCGCCACTTCAGGCCGCCGCGCAGAAAAGTCTCACAGTGAACTGCGCTCTAAGCCTATCTGTCTTTACTTTTTCGCGCCTGAAGTGGCGCGGGACTCGGTCACTCTGAAAAGTGCGTGTGGGAGACGCTAATAGGTTGGCTGTCTGTGTTGACGCGACCGACTTAAGTGAGCGCCACGCACATTGTGATGATGCGGCGGCCGGTGGGAGCGGGGGCTAGTGCGAGGCGCAGCGGGGGGGGGGTGGGGAGACTGTCCACTGTCTGCTCGTCCGCGTCCGCTTCCATAGTCCGCCCCTGCACGCGGGGAATACGTACGTTGGCATTGTTTAGTCAAGCTTGTGTTTTGATAAATTACGCACGCTTTTAATTTTCGTTTTAATATTCACTATGGCGGATAATTCTATTAAAAAAAATAGAAAACGAAAAGAAGGAGGGAGTAGTAACGGGAATTCAGAAAAACGGAAAAAGTATAGAAAATATGACGATCAATATTTGGATTTCGGATTTACCTACATTACTAAAGGAAATTTAGAACTCCCTCAATGTGTTGTTTTGATAAAGTGTTGGCGGCTGAAAGTATGCTTCCTAATAAACTAAAACGCCATTTGGAAACAACTCACTGTCATCTTCAAGGTAAGCCGAGAGACTTTTTTGTTAGAAAATTGGGAGAACTGAGACGTCAGTCCACAGCTTTGTTTTCAAGAGCATCGGTTCCTGCCAAAGCATTGCTCGCTTCCTACAAGGTAGCTCACCGTATTGCCAAATGTAAGAAACCGCACACGATTGCTGAGGAGCTTATTTTACCAGCAGCAGTTGATATTGATTGTGTCATTGATGATTGGAGGATCGGCTGCTAATGAAATAAAAAATATACCTCTTTCAAACAATACAATTAGCCGCCGTATACATGGCAGAAGATATTAATGAGCAAATTGTGGAGAAACTTTTAGGTCTATTTGCCATTCAACTTGATGAGGCCACCGATATTAATGACTAGAGACCGGATTATATGCAAATGCATATTTGCATATGCCTTTTCGGCAGAAGTTGCATATTTTAGCAAAAAAATTGAGATCATGCATATTTACGCTCGATATCGTTCATCGTTCAGATGCCTCACATAGTGACACCAATCAATTACTTCGATAGTGCAGAGGCTTTGGCAGTTTTCCAGTGAAAAGAAGCACTTGACGATACTAGTATTTAAAAAAAAAATCTAGCTATGATTAGCACTCATTTCGCCACATACCTGCAAGTATAAAACCAAAACGCTTGAAACTCATGGATTGGCGTTGATTGAATCTATTCAGGTTGTGAAGAAAATCCGCCTTATGAATTCCTCGTTGTCAAAGCTTTCCCGAGTAAACTCAAAGAAAAGTTTGAAAACTTGTGGAAAAATAACCCAGGGTTTGAACCCTTGTGACAAATTGATGGCTTCATCAACGGGGCAGGTGAAATTTTGCCCGGCACAATAAGTTCAAAAATCGCACCCAAATTTAAATTCTGTCCAGTCACACCAGTAGACGTGGACCGCTCCTTTCCGCTCATATTAAGCGATCGCAGACACAATTTGTCTACAGAACATTATTTAAAACAGTACTTTGTCATATAAGTTTTTAAAGGTAAATTGTAAATTTCATTGTTAAATACATTTTGTAATTGATATTTTCGAAAATACGTTTGTTATCCTTGAGAACTACCTAATAGCTTACTAAAATAAAATAAAATATTTAAAAATACGACTTCCTATATTATTTCATGTTGCATATTTTGGCCCTTTTTATGGATTTTCGTGCATATTTTAGCTATTTTTATTGCATATTTGCATGCATATTTTGGGCTTTTTTTGTTGCATATAATCCGGTCTTTAGTAATGACGATGCTCAATTGATATGTTACGTGCGGTACATAGAAGAAACAAATGTGTGTGAAGATTTGTTATTTTGTAGAAAAATATGTGAAGGTGGCAAGGCTGCTGATTTATTTAAGATCTTAGATTCATATATGATCGAAAATAATATTAACTGGGAGAACTGTGTGGGTGTGTGTACGGATGGTGCTCGAGCGATGTCTGGACAATATGGAGGACTACAAGCTCTTATCAAAACCAAGGCTCCAAATGTTAAATGGACCCATTGTATCATACATAGAGAGGCATTAGCTGCAAAAAATATTACACCTGAATTAAATGTTGTGATGGATATAATTATTAAAGTAGTAAACTATGTGAAAACAAGACCCGTTAAAAAGCAAGATTTTTCCAGAAGCTTTGTGAAGAATTGGGTGCTGAACACACCTCTTTAATTTGTTATTGCAACTCTTGTTGGTTATCAAGAGGCAATGTACTCGCACGTGTTTACGAATTACGAAATGAGTTTTACACTTACCTACATACAGAATCACGCAGTGATGCGCAAAACTTTTTTAAAACAGAGTTTTTAATAAAATTGTCATATCTCTGCGACATATTTTAAAAATTAAATGATCTCAATAAGTCCTTGAAGGGGAAAAAATACTCACATATTACAACTGGCAGATAAAATCACTGGGTTTCAGAAAAAGTTGCTCTTATGGAAAAGAAAATTAGAAGAAGATCAAGTAAGTTCCGAATGTTTCCCTGCTTTACAAGGCATTCTACAAGAAAAATCGAAAGAAATTCTCGATCCTTCTTTAAAAATAATATTTACACAGCACTTGTCATCTTTGAGCGAACATTTTGAAAAATATTTTCCCGAAAATCTAGAGCAATATGACTGGGTTAGAAACTCTTTCCAGTCGACCTCACCATCAACACTTTCGACAGCAGAAGAAGAACAGTTAATAGAATTGTCCTGTGACTCCAGTCTTAAGCTGCAATATAATAAGGATAAGCTACTTGAATTTTGGAACTCAGTTTATCAAGAATATCGTTCCATCAGCACTGCAGCATTAAGGGTTTTATTACCGTTTGCGACATAATACTTGTGTGAGACAGGTTTCTCTGCAGTTGCAGTAATTAAGAATAAGTACAGATCAAAAATAAATTTAGAGGCAGAGACGAGAGTGGCGATTTCGAAACTTCAACCTCGTTTTGAGAAACTATGCTCAGAAAAGCAAGCACATCCTTCTCATTAATACCAAAGAAAAAAATTGCTTTTTTATCTTTTTTGTTTGCTTCCATTTTTGTTTTTATGTTGTGTTCTTTATTTTCTAATAAAAAATTTAGATACTATTTGGAGTTTTTCTGACAAATTGTTATTAGGTAACGTACCCATACTAAGTGACCCGTTCAGGGGGGGGCTTCAAAATACTACGCTTGGTACAAATGAGCGGCGGGGGGCTTTTAGTCACGGGGGGGGGGGGGGGGGGGCGAAAAAATATGGCAACTTCCCAAGGGCGTCACAGTTGAAAAAAAAAAAGTTTGAGAAGCCCTGGTCTAGATATTATCTTCAAGAATAACATACATTTTTTAAAAGTTTAAAAACTTCAAATGTTTAAGGGAGGTTTGCAAGAAATCGGTAGAAATTTGGAGAACGGCCTCATAAGCGACGAACTTGACTTTCTTTAACCAGTGATTTCTGATACTTTTTGGAGTAAAAAATTAATAAAATTTTCATCTACGGTGACTTTTTTGATGTCTCTAAAAAAAAAAACAATTCTTCCACATGTTGTCACTGGTCACTGGTAACCGCCCAGCCGGGAGCAGCTGGGACTGTTGTGAGGAATTCATATACACAATTCAAAAATAGACTTTAAGGGTTAACCGTGTCTCACTTTTCTGATAAAAAACGTCTTTTAGGCTTACCTTGACAGAGATGGCTACTCAGATGAATACTGTCATAAGTCTCAATGAATATGTGATGGGTAACGGGCTCTATGTTATTCCTGTACTTGAAGATCAGAGGGTCGTATTTGCCCAAATTGTGGCCGGAGGAGGGGTATTTGTTATTAATGAGTATGTATCGCTTGTAGTTCTTGGCCATCAGCTGCCTCCAGAACTGGAGGAAGAAGTTCTCAAACCGCTCTATCTCATCGCAAAGTTCTAGCTGGAAGCAATAGTAAACCATCAATGGAGGGGTATAGAAGCAAACCTGCCATAAGTTATTAAAAATATTTGTTTTAGAATGTACTTAAGTATTACCATTCTATAATTTTACACACAACATAAGAATAACGAATTTACTGAAAAAAATATTGGAGTAAATAAAATGAACAGTGGCACTTCTGCAACTCAGATTTTAAAAAGTGGCAGTTTTGAATCTCATAGAATTGCACAGAGGCGATTTTGAAACTAACTAACCATCACTCCGTTACGCAGGGGTAGGCAGAGAGGATGGACCGCCAAATAACCCAGTCTTGGCACACATTCTTTGCCTCATTCACATTCATACGTCGTCTCATACATACTCTTCTATTACCCTGACTCTTGACATGGCCTGACTCAAGTATCTAATTCCCGACTTCTTCTACCATTCTCATATGCATCATAAATTCTCCTTACACTCCTTTCTTCATTCATTCGCTCTACATGCCTAAACCATCTGAGGGTCCCTTTCTTAATCTTACTCATTGTTTATTGAGCATTTGGGGTTTCTTAAAAAACTTTGTAATTGTATTATGATTGTATGTTTAATAAATAAGAGTGGGGGTAAGCGAGCACGTAAAGAGAGCGGCCGGCCGGCTTACAGTTGATTCTAGGAATCGGGCTAGGGGACAGTGGCAACGGCAGATGCTGCCGTTGTCACAGCCCCTATAAATAGGGTGAAAAAAAAACTGAATTAAGTCACTTCTCCATTTACACTCTTCTTGACAACTCTCTCTGCTTGCCCTCCAGACCTCGCTCTGACCCTCCATTCATTCGCCCTGTTTTTTGACCATCCCTTCACCCTCGACCATGGATACCCTACACTCTTTGGACCAGAGCCAGCTACATCATAAGGAAGGAGCCATTGGGTCAATCAGACCAGCTCTAAAGCGGGCAACCGTGACGAAGTTCTGCCGACATTCGGCACCTCGTGGATTGGGACCTCCAGCCTCTCACAGTTCTTGTGTGTCTCACCCTGTCTGGCACACTCATTATTTACATCAGCCTTTTTGCATTAACTAAGAACAACAACAGCCATTTTAGATAATAGGTGAAAGGAGGATTCTGATTGGTTAAAATTTAAAAAGTGGCAGTTTTGCATCTAATCCTTTCTATAAAGTTTTTTTTTTTTTTGTGGAAAAGAGTCAAGTGCAGTGATGGGGCTTGCAATATAACTTCATAATAAATTGAAATCTCTAAAAAAATTTTTAAAATTCAGTGGCAGGCTTGTTTTTATACATCTAAATTTAGGGGTAGCCAGAGTGGAATGTTAAATTTCTAATTAAATCTTAATAGAGCTTATTTAAAAAAAATCAATTTAAAAAAAGTTTTGCAAGTCAATTTTATTTTTTTATTGACGGCATTTTATCAATGTGTTGTGTACTTTTATACACTATTTTGTGTTTTTTTTTTGCGAGAGAGTTTCGCGATATCTACATAAACAATAGTTAATTGCACAGAAACTCTCGGAAAGTACATCAAGAGCGGTTGTTTTGCATTATGCTTTGGTTTTTAAAGATTTGTGGTGTTCTACTGAAATATGGTCAGCGTAACCTACCTTAACCATCAAACCTTCATGTTTTCTAGTGAAATATTTGGTAATGAGATCTTGGAGAAGATCTTTTCTGACAAAGAAGTGGATAAAGTCTACCGGCATCCAAAGTTCCCTCAGCTTACAAAGGTCCGCTTGAGTGAGAGACATTGCAACAGATTTCAGCTGAAATAAAATAAAAATATTTTTAATGTCACAAAATAATCCAGAATGACGCCTTATTCACAATAGAATGAAAATTTTAGAACTGAGAATTTTAAAATTGCTCCACCAATTATTTAATGTAAATGTTAATAAGTATTATAAATTGCCCGCCTCCCGCATTCCACACATTCAGTCCCTGTACATTAGTTTTCAAACAGCTCGCGTGCCACCTATTGCAATTTTTTTATACAAATTTCATAGTGTCAGAGCTCACCAGTATATATGTAGAAACCTTCGTTGACGTGCTCACAACAACTCACCAAAGTTTCATCGCAATCGGATGAACGGTTTAGCAATGCATAATTTCATGATGCCAGAGCTCACTATTGTATACAGAAACCCTCGCGGGAATGCGCACATCAAATCCCCAAAGTCTCATCGCAATCGGATGAACGGTTTAGCAATGCGTATTTTCATGATGCCAAAGCTCACTATTGTATACAGAAACCATTGCGGGCAATGCGAGCAAGCACACATCAAATCCCCAGAGTTTCATCGCAATCGAATGAACTATTGATCAATACATAATTTCATGATGCCAGAGCTTACTATTGTATACAGAAACCATCGCGGGGATGCACACATCAAATCCCCAAAGTTTCATCGCAATCGGATGAACGGTTTAGCAATGCGTAAATTCATGATGCCAGAGCTCACTATTGTATACAGAAACCATCGCGGGCATGCACACATCAAATCCTCAAAGTTTCATCGCAATCGGATTAATGGTTTAGCAACACATAGATTTTATACATACATACATTTATATACAAACAAACAAACACATTTTGATTTTTATATATAACTATAGATTATTAAAAAAACCTAGTGCGGTTTGAAGGAAGTTGTGTCCTACTACGAAATTTCACATACTGCAGCACTGACATTCGAAAAATGAATTGTGCTGAATCGTATCTTGTGTGACATCAAGAGACACCATAGCATAAGTTTTACCTAAGGTTAATTTGAAATCTCGTAACTTCATGATTTTAAAGTCGGACCACTCTTTACAATAATAATGATAATAATTGGACAATTTGTAGAGCACCGTTTTTGTGAAAAATCACCTCAAGGGCACTTATATAAACCATTTATATTATAAAAATAAATAGCATCTCATTGTAATATAATATTTCAACGTTCAGTATAGGTAACGGGGCATTACATGCCAATGTTATAATATTATATTTATTGATAGTATTCCTCTGTTTTAATTAAGCCAGGACTATGTATGAAATCAGTATGAACTCACCGATTGATGCTTCGTAACTATTTCTTTGACATGGACAACTTTAAGGTTTGTCTCAATAACATTCAAATGTTTAAGGTTAATTAACTCCAGTAAACTTTTTCTTAGTGGCGCCATGGGTAACCAATGGACGTAACTTATATCTAAGTGCGTAATGTAACATTTTGAACATTTTAAGAATTGTTTGATGTCGGGCCATCCTACTTCGAAGGCATTTTGGTTATCGAAGTAGGATTTCCTGTAAATTAAAAAAATATATATTATCATTTATAATCAATTCAATGGTACAAGTTTGCACATGGTTACAAACAAGGTATCAGGCATCTGGGAATAGTCCAACAACTTTGAATAAATGCTTTCAGGCTCATAGTGAATAAATCGTATGATTTCCTTCATGATTCAAATTTTAATGTTATAAAGAAAATTGTAAACGTACCTGGTTATCAGAGGATCGCAATAAAATCTCTCAAATCTTTTACAGGTTTTCGATACGCTAAACAAAGTGAAATAATCCAAGTACTTGAATATATTCAATAGAATCTCATCCGGCAAGTCGTTAATATGTGCCACGGCCATATTGCCAATATATTAGTTCTGTATAAAATATCACAAGAGTACAGACATTTGGACGTGTTAATATTCATTTGGATATCAACAGTATAACAATAAATAAGATGTATATGCAGTTCAATTAACAGATATATGTATATTATATTGATGTACTGCAATATTATAAAACAAGAATATCTATTGAAATTTGAACTACATCATGAAAATAAACATTGTGTACATTTACAACACCTGCAATTTGCCCATTTTGAGGTTTTCTGTCAAAATCAAAAATTTGAAGAAAAACCACCGAATAATCTAAGCAACTACGGCCCAATTCACTAATATTATTTATATATATGATGACCGATTTAGCTAGGTACTGTCAGGAAATGAGAATGTTCAACGTGATATGCGTTGGCGGGTTATGGCGGGTTCAAAATTAAACTATAAACTTAAAATTAAGGAGGAACCAATTAAAACGCTATTGATTTCAGAAAGGACACAATTATTATATTTGAGGGAACGGACTCCGATTCGCAGAGACGGGGGACGAAATAAAAGGCATGCAGTCGATGTGGTTGTGGTGAGTCAGTCTTTATTGAAATGAGCTACTTAGCGATGGTCAGTGAGGAGCGGAGTGACAGAGGTGTAGATGGTGTTGCTCGGAGTTGATGCGTGATGAGTGATGAAGGTCGGTGACGCTGAGGCGGTGAAGATCACAGGTCTTCAGGAAGCCAGCGTGTTGTTGCTCTACACCGTGGCGGTGGAGAAGGGACCTGATCCAGGCGGTCGATCGACGTCTTATTGACGAATATGGCGGCTATGTGTCCTTTCAATCGGCGCACATACGTGACGCAGATAGGAACCTTGTGAAGCGATTAAGACGATCTCTGCAGCGAAGCACGACGGGCTTCGGTAGCCAGAGATTGGTTGCACCTAGACAGCAAGCGCGGTGGGCTTGGTAGTCGCAGGTCGGGTGACATCTCATGTCGTGGCACGATGGGCCAGACAGCGAGATGGTGGTTGAAGATTGAGGCCTCGGAGGTGTTAATGTTCCTGGTGTCACACTGGATAAGCGTAAATCACATGTGCGATGATTCGCATGAGCGATAAAGAGCCCATCGGGCTTGTTGCGGCGTTGCTACACTGTACTGTTATAACTTGCTTTGTAGTATGTACGACCGTTGGATGGTATCATGATGGTATGGACCATGTATGGACTGGGACTGACTGACTGATCCTGACCGGCAGAGCTGCTTATATAGGCGACGAGAGTAGCTACCTAAGCGCCAAGTAATATTGTGTGCCCGCGCAAAGTGAAGAAGGCCCTCGAACATTCCGCGGCCGTAACGATGCAACGGCTGTCGACTCGAGGCCTTTCGATGTGTTTTCCGATATTGCGCGGCGTGAACCTATAACTGTAGGTAGGTTGTTAGTTCGAGCGTGTTCTTACAGAACCAGTGGCGGTGCAATTATTTTTACGAAAGGGGCGACCTTTCTGGTCGCCACATATTAATACAAAAGGCAGGTTTTAATTATTAATTAAAGGGTTTGTATATATGTGAGATGTCAGATGTCTATGCGTTGCTAAACCAATGAAATTTTGGACATTTGATGTGCGCATACCCGCGATGGTTTCTACATATAGCAGTGAGTTATGGCACCATGAAATTATGCATCGTTAACCATTCATCCGATTGCGATGCAACTTTGGAGATTTGATGTGTTCATGCCCGCGATAGTTTTTATATATGATAGTGAGTTCGACATCAAGAAATTAGGCGTTGCCAACCGTTCATTCGATTGCGATGAAACTTTGGGGATTTGATATGTGCATTCCCGCGATGGTTTCTATATATCTCTGCGTCTGAGCTCTGGCGTCATGAAAATGGGTTGCTAAACCGGTCATCCGATTGCGAGGAAACTTTGGTGAGTTGTTGGGGGAGGGAGGGGGGGGGAACTCTGGATGAGGTTTCGCGGGACGGAGGAAGCGGGTGAGGGGAGTGTGGAGAGGAAAGGCGGAGTGGGAACGCGAGAGGGGAAGGGGATGCGGCAGAAGAAGGGGAACGGGATGAATGGGAAAGGACACGCTGGGAGAATCAATTTCTTTATTAAGTGGCATAGCAATGCATGTCGGAAACTCGCTATAATAATTTATTTTATTTTATTTTATTTTTATTTTAAATACATAAACGGCTATACTGCCTTTTATAAATAAACATATAATCGAGTACAAAAGTAAAAAAAAATAAAATCATTACATAATAGTAGTTTTAAACTTAAAAATAACATACAATCATTTTGTGTATCACAACAAAAAATAACAAAAAAAGAACAATGAGAAATATTATCATTTCATTTCAACATTTAATGAAAAATAATTTTTGAGTGCATGTTTATATTGCGCTAATTTTAAGAAATAAATGTCGCCGATGTTAGCATGTTCATTTCCCAACATGTGTAATCGACTGATTGGTGAGTATAATATAAATGGAGCGACCGAACGACGTGATTTTTTTAAACAGAGATAATTGGAGGACTGGGAAATGACACAGGCCACTTTTATCCCGGAAAAAACATATTCCCGTGGGAAAATTCTTTATACAGTAATTTCCCACTAATACCATGCGAGTGAAGCCGCTGGTAAAAGCTAGTTTTTTTTCAAAATAAATTATTTGAAAAACTGAAAATTGAAGAAAGCTACTAGTAGTTCTATGAACAGACCTCGTTGGTAAAAAATAATGTTTTAGATTTTCTCCTAATCTTCTCTGTGTATAAAATGAATGTTTCTTTGTTTGTCTCTTACGCGTTCCTGTACAATTAATCCCATTGAGATGAAACTTTGGTGATTTGTGTGCGTACCCGCGAAGCTTTCTATATATAATGGTGACTTCTGGCGTTATTAAATTATTTCCTTTGCCATCCGATTGCGATGAAATTTTGGTGATTTGTTGGATGCACGCCCGCGAAGGTTTCTATATACAATGGTGAGTGGCGTTATTAAATTTGTACATAAATTAAACAATAGTTGGCACGTGAGTGGTTTGAAAAATGTGTGTATTTCATACAGTTTAGCGGAATAAGGGAAGGAGGGCAGGGAGGAGAATTTGGGAGGTGGAGGAAAACGAAGGAGAGTAGGGGTTCACGGGAGGGTGGAGGGGGGAGGGTGCGCGGGACGAAGGGATGGAAAGGGGGACGCGGGAGGGGAACGGGGGCAGGAACGGAGCGCATAGGAAAGGACACATAGGGGAGGGGTGACGAAGTTTTTTTTTTTTTACATTAACTCCACACAGGAGGCCTTGAGGAAAAAAATTCCCCCAGGGCCTATGTCATCTTTGAGAACGCTGTGTGATATGAGGTGATGATGAGGTGTGTAGTATGAGGGAGGGCGGAGGGAGGGATTGCAAAGGAGACACAGTAGCGATAGGGGATAGCACAGGGGGTAGACAGCGATAGGGGGTTAATTTTAAAAATCCATGCTAATCATATGAACAGCCGTGAGAAGTAGGTGTATTTCATATAGTTTATTGGCGGGCTACTAGCTGGTTGCTTCATATTAATTAATAAATTTTCAGAGAAAATGTTGGTTTAATTTATTAATTAGCGAGTACCCGGCATGCGTTGCAATGCTACTCAAAGAAACAAAGTGTTACTGTTTGGATTTGGTTGCGAACAATATGCCACTTGGACGGATTTCATAATGACTTGGAAAAATCGTGTGGATAGATTTTTCTACTAAGATTACGAAAATCTTACTAATAATTTTTAGAAATTTATAGTTTTTATAAATAAATAAATCCGCTTTTTGGGCTCATGGCGACACAACATGAAAATGTGACTCCGATAATATTTAATTAATTTTGTAAAATTCCACACTGATTTTAATTTAATATAGCAGCGCTTTTATTTCCGCCGAATTTTCTTATTTGATACTTAAAATTCATTAGCTTTATTGTTTGTTGCCTACTAACTTATTGTTTGGTTTGACGTTTTGACGGATGTTATGAAGTGAACATCGTACAGATTATGCTTTCCATAGCGGCTGTCGAAGCGTAATGGCGAAGGTGCTGATTTTAACAAAATCAAATTTATAATAATGGGTCGTAGGTTAAAAATCAAATGTTATAATAATAACAATAATGGGTCGTAGGTCACCCCATGGTCATATATCACCCCAATGTCATATGTCACCCCAATTTCATATGTCACCCCAATGTCATATGTTCTTTTATAAGTTAGTGAAGTTTTACTTCAGTCGTGTGGTCTAAAGCACACTCGTTTTTATTTTTTAATTCTTCTTTTTCTGTTATCGACAAATTTAAAATTTGGTTTTCGAAGTAAAACTTCTTTACGCACGCTCGACTTGTAGGGTAAACTTGTGAAGGTGTTACGAAAAAGTGTAATACGAACGGTAATCGATGCGAACGGTGATCGATGCGAACGGTGATCGGGCGAGACGTAGTACTACTGTTAATCTGAATCCAATATTATCATTATTAATAAGAAAATGTAGCACAGTTATGTAAGACATATTATTTATTATAAGGATAAGGATAAGGATAAGGATAAGGATAAGGATAAGGATAAGGATAAGGATAAGGATAAGGATGAGGATGAGGATGAGCAGCCAATCTGGGCCCCAAGTCTAGTAGACTATACCGGGCCCCCTCCACCAACTTACCGGGGAAGGGGGGGGGGGGGGGGGCAGAGAGAAAACAATTAAAAATGTCATGCTAACCTGCTACTGCTAGGAATACTACTTCATTACCTTTTCTTATTTTCTATTATCTTATACCATTATACCAATCATTCGAATTTAGCATAATTATTCAATGGAAATGTTTAAAAAGTTATGGTGAATACTCAAAATAAAATACTTGTTTTTATTGTTTTGGGCTACTGTGTGTGTATTTACATATTCTTCGTTGTTCATTATATCTTAAAGCTAAATTAAATTATTATAATATCAACACACTCACAGATACGTTAGGTAGTAATGGAATACTAAATTGGAATATTCTTAAAATTATAGTAAAAACTCCACAAACTACAAAATAATAATACAGGCAAATAAAAATTGTCATCTACAATATTGCTTTTCTAATTTTCTTGTTTGCAAAGCTATATATTTATAACATCATCAAAGTCCAAGTTTCTGGCCAGACCATTTTCTAAGGATAACATTCCCAAACTTGTTAAACGTTCTTGACCCATTGTGGAACGCAAAAAGTTTTTCACTCTAGACAACAAACTAAAAGATCTTTATACTTCCGCAACTGTTACAGACAGAGTACAGAAAATTCGAATTGCAATTACTACATTAGAGAAGAGATTTGACAGTTTTTGGTTTGAAAGAGTATTTAGTAACTGCAGTGGATTTAAATGTTCTGAAAAGTTTCCTGGTTGAATAGTTTTTAAGTGTTCAATTTCCAAAATCGTTTCTTCTTCAGATACATCAGTTTTATAGAGATCACACCAGTTTTTCACCTTTTCTTTTAGTTCTTCTTGAGTCATACTTAGGTATTGCCAAAAAACTTAAACAATTCATTAATATTATTGACAGCTTTCTATCTTCGGGTCAAGTTTCCAATGACACTGTCAAACAACACATAAAAAACATTAATTTTAAAGTTCTCTTCTGGGCAATCAATCTGTTTTTAATGACTTTTATCAGCCAAAACTTTTTATTTTTTTTGGGAGTTCTTGTGAAATTCCAATATTCTCAGCTACAAGTTTACACTCTTCTAATATTGTAGTCCACTTAGAACGAAGGGTAGTTAGGTTTTCAACAAAGTGTTGCAAATTGACAGCTTCCACGTCTAGGTTGCTTGTCTCGCTTGCAAAACTACACTCCAGGAGTTTATTTCAGACAACACTTTAAACCATGTCGACGACATAAGTAGACATTCAAATGTATTCATATACTGTTCAATGCCCTTAATTTCGGCTAAAGTTTGAGGAGTGAGATAAAGCTCTTTAATCTTACTAAGAGCAACTTTCAGTCCAGGAATATGAGCAGCATAAAGCCGCACGCTGTCAATTCTTGCAGACAATCTTGTTTTAGAATGAGAGTGAAGCGAACACCCAATGCTTTCTTGCAGACTTTCCCATCTTCGTGGACTTGAACTGAATACATTGTAGCACTTTTGGACGATTCCGAAGAACGTAATAGCCTCTTCACAAGATTGAGTCGTCTCTTTTCTACATAAGTTGAGATTATGCGCAGCACATGGTGAATATAATGGAACTTGAATTTTGTTTTGAACGGCCTTACTAAAAAACCCCGTGAAAAATTTATTCAATTGACAAACGGCCGCGGATGTGAAAACATTACTAATTAAAAATTGTTCTTGGAAAAAAATACACGCCGTTTACACAGCCTGGGGGGATAGTTTATCTCTGTTTTAGGGATGATGTCTGAACGAAATTTGGAATTTTCCAAAGTATTTTGAATGTTCTATATATTTCTTATTTTTGAAGGTACCGTAAAAACAAATACCATTTTTAAAAACTGAAGAGTTTTCATTTTCAATGTACGGAACTTGAAACGTAATTTATTTTTTCTAAGTCTCCATTTATCTTTTTAGATAGATAATATCATTTTGAGTTGTCAGTGTTAAAATAACATTGCTTGATATTAGCCGGTACGATGGCGTGCTTGACCGCTGGGCCTACGGAGCGTGCGGGCCCGGCCCGCGTCCGCTCGGAGTGTCATTGGCTTTGATTAGTCAAAAATCCTGGGCCCGTCCCGGGTCCCCCCTTAGGCGCGGGCCCCAAGTTTCAGACTTGGCCAACTTACCCTCTCGGCGGCCCTGAGGATGAGGATGGGGATGGGGATGGGGATGGGGATGGGGATGAGGATGAGGATGATGATGATGATGAGGATAATGATGAGGATGAGGACGAGGACGAGGACGAGGACGAGGATGAGGATGAGGATGAGGATGAGGATGAGGATGAGGATGAGGATGAGGATGAGGATGAGGATGAGGATGAGGATGAGGATGAGGATGAGGATGAGGATGAGGATGAGGATGAGGATGAGGATGAGGATGAGGATGAGGATGAGGATGAGGATGAGGATGAGGATGAGGATGAGGATGAGGATGAGGATGAGGATGAGGATGAGGATGAGGATGAGGATGAGGATGAGGATGAGGATGAGGATGAGGATGAGGATGAGGATGAGGATGAGGATGAGGATGAGGATGAGGATGAGGATGAGGATGAGGATGAGGATGAGGATGAGGATGAGGATGAGGATGAGGATGAGGATGAGGATGAGGATGAGGATGAGGATGAGGATGAGGATGAGGATGAGGATGAGGATGAGGATGAGGATGAGGATGAGGATGAGGATGAGGAGGATGAGAGGGAGATATAAGTTAGTGAAATTTTACTTCAGGCGTGTGGTCTAAAGCACACTCGTTTTTTTTTCTTTTATTCTACATATTTTTATTTTTTACTAAAATCACGGCGGTAGTCCAGCGGTAAGGCTCTTGACTCGCAATCCGAAGGTCGCGGGATCGAATCCCGGCGTGGCAAATAAATTTTATTTGATTAATTTGTGTTATTTCACAATTTATTCATTAAAAATAATATATAGTATATTTGCGGCACGTTTCAGAGTGGAAGATACTCTCAGTATCGCCCTGATGTAAGACCACCATTCAGAATTGAAACGTTGCTTGAAATAGCATTAGCCGTGTTTGGTCACCAGATCTGAATAGCCAGGTACTTCCCCATCTTCCTCTTCCCTATCTCCTTCCCCTCCCCACTACCTTCAGCCCCACAACATACCTTAATTGGGGATACCATAGTCTCACTGGCTCCAGATGGGAGCAGTTGGGACTCTTGTGAGATATTCATGTAAAGAAAAAAAAAAAAAAATTTATTCTTTTGAGCTAGAATCCCCTCACCAAACACAAGAGCTTTTCTTTTTATGGTGAGGAAAGGCTATAATTATTTTCGGTAATTCTTCGGAACAAACGTCAACGGTTAATACGCACTTTTTTTTATAAAACTTTTAGATTCTTCTTAAGAGTGAATAACCAGAGAAACCAGAAATATGTCATTTTTAAATCAGTGGTTAGACGTATTGACTCTTTTCCACAAAAAACTATAAATGGAATTTAAAAGATTGTTCTTTTATCTAGTAAACTTATGTTTTAGATTTTGAGAAAAAAAATTTATTTTTAGAATAATAAGGTTATACCATAGGTCGTTCGCAGATTTGTTCAATTTTCAAAAAAGTACATTTCTTATACAACACCCATTTCAAATCATATAATCATGCAGTAAAATAAATCAATACATTATCTGGTAAACGTATGTTTCAGAATTTTAATTTTAGTTTAAATAAAATTATTAAAAAATATATACGGACATGTGTTTCTTGACGAAAATTGGTCGGTTTGTGCATTTATTTGTGCACTTACAAACAAATATATTTCGGATTTTTTTACATACTTATTTTGCTAAGACGTTATTGACAAATTATAAATAATTTGATCGTAAAATAATTTCAGGAAGTATTTAATTTTAAATAATTTTGAACATCGCATTTTACCATTTTTATCGCAGCCCGTAAACACAAATTTCAGATTTCATTACGGGCCCAAACGCGGCCAGGAGAGCACGTCTTCGCGACGCTTTGAATAATAATATTTGGAAATGAAATTTGAAAACGAAATTTGAAATAAACACGAATTCCTTGATTCATGTTTGTTAAATCTACAGGGTTGCCCGAACGCATTTTTTCATGTTCATTGAATATTTTTATGCAAAAAATTTTATAATTTCGAATATATTTTAAATTATTCTTGTGTGAATACCGCACAAGAGTCCCAACTGCTCCAAAATATTTTTTGGGGTAAATCTTTTTTACGCACGCTCGACACTTGGGGGTAAACTGGTGAATGGGTTACGAAAAGTGGTGATAGTTACGAAAAATGACATGCGAACGGTAATCAATGCGAACGGTGATCGATTGCTCGGCGGGTCGGGCCTTTACGCACGCTTGTTTTTCGTGTTATTGTTATATTGTTAATGGAATATTTGTCCGTAAATAAATAAATAAATTATATACAGCGGGTACCCGGCATGCGTTTCATGGGCACTGTAACCTCGCGGTCAACTAAACTGTTATGGTTCCATCACAAGTCCCGGGAATTATAATGCAAGCGCCTGCACTATATAACATTATGTACAGCGGGTACCCGGCATGCATTGCAAGGCCACTCAAAGAAAGAAAGGGTTTGTGCGCTTTAATTCTGTTTGTTGAAGTGCTTATTATTAATTATGCACACGAATAAATATTTCAAAATGCGACATTTTTTACAATCCAACTGAATATTACTTGTTTTTTTTCATGAATACCGCACAAGTCTGGAGCCAGTGGGATTATTGCATCCCCAATTTGGAGTATGTTGTAAGACTGAAGGTAGTGGGGAGGGGAAGGATATAGGGAAGAGGAAGGTGGGGAAGTACCTGTCTATTCAGATCTGACCACTAAACACGGCTAAAGCCATTTCAAGCAACGTTTCAATTCTTAATGGTGGTCTTACACCAGGGCGATACTGAGAGTATCTTCCACTCTAATGGCCGTAAAATACAATTGAAAAACAAAAAACCAAAATATTAAAAAGAATATAACAAATTGTTTATTCATGTAGGTATCTACTTAATACCTACTGTGTTTACGCATTTCACTTGTATCTATTTATGTTTATGCACTTCAATATACAAATTACAAATAACTACTACTAATTAAAATTCTGGAAGCGAGAATAGTAATATAAAGTAGTAATAGTAGCGGGTAGCCCTAGCTCGAGTGAACAAAACCCTCAAAACTCGGATTGCCGCGGAACGAAATTTAGTTCTGAAAACGCCCGCTCGCGAGCCCTGATGTGTTAGCGCTAGTGTCGGAATCGAAGTTGTCATGTGCTGGTTATTCACTCTTAATTACCATAAAAGACAACTATTTGCATTGGGGGAGGTTGAAAATGTTACATTTTTAATTTTAGTTACGTAAATTGAAAATTTGCTTTAACACTGTCAAATCACTCTGTTTGCAATATTATTGTTATTTTAATATGTTGGTATTACTGATATTTTACATCCCATGTTACACAAACCTAGCGTAGCCGCTAAACTACTTGAAAACTGGGATGTTTTTCTTGCCTTGACGTGAGTAGGCGTTATAAAGGGGCACTTTCTTTTGAATCACAAACCATGTTACACAAATCTAGCGTATAGGTTTTTTCGGTTACGCGCCTTTGAATATATTGCCATGAAGTCAGTTACGGTATGATGTAGCCTTCCATATAGTATCAGTAATACCAACATAATAAAATGACAATAATAACTACAAATTGCATATGGTGAAGCCAGGTGAAGCGTTGTGTCTAAATACGAAAGCAAATTTTCAATTTACGTAACTAAAATTAAAAATGTATCATTTTCAACCTCCCCCAATGCAAATAGTTGTCTTTTATGGTAATTAAGAAGAATCTAAAGGTTTTATATAAAAAAGTGCGTATTAACCGTTGACGTTTGTTTCGAATATTTACCTTATTTTCCTTTTTAAAACTGTGGAGGATGTTAAATAATTGTATATTTATTGTAAAAAATATTTAAAAAAGTTAAATTATAAAATAAAATAATATATATGTAAAAATGGTTACTAAAAACCACTAAAATACTATTAGATTCTCTAATCCTTTGGGACGAAATCTGCCTTACCAAAAATAGTAACTATTGAACAAATTCAAAAAAAATTCCTAAGGTATCTTTACATGCGATCACACGGAATATATCCGAAATTCATGCATCACGTGGAACTGCTAAAGGAGACAAATTATCAAAGCCTGGAGACCAGGCGTAATGCCGGTCTCATGGTATTTGAATTAAAGTTAATAAAAAACTTTATCGATTGTCCATATCTCCTGTCATGCTGTGGCTTATTCGTTCCTGACAAATACTGTCGACTCGTAGCCACGCCCTATTCTACATACCGCAGGGGCGGACAGATGTCATGGCTCAACATAGCATGACAAGAGGTATGACATTGTAGAGGTATGATATTTAATTGATTGCTCTTCTTAAGAAAAAAAATAAAATTAGACTTAAGGCAAAAAAACATGGCAACGTTTCAGATTATAGAGAATTCTCAAATTTGAGGAAACAGGCCAAAATAGTACAAATTGAATGTTATCAATCATACATCAACTCTGTTGAAAATGGTCTGCAAGATAATATAAGGGTGTTCTGGACATACTCAAAATCATTACGAAAAACAAACTGTATTCCCAAAGTAATGCATCTTGATGATATTTCCGCAAACGATGGAGAACACATAGCAAACATATTCTCCAAATATTTTTCATCTGTGTATACTAAGTCGAAATCACCTGATAATGATTCAATGTCAAATATTTCTGAACACAACCAAAGCAATCTCGGTAAAATTCATATTAGTGCAGTTGAAATAAAATATTTTTTGAGTAAAATTGATTCCAATAAGGGTTCCGGACCCGATGGTATTCCACCTTTCTTTGTCAGATGCTGTGCTGATTCATTATGTTTACCACTATTCATTATTTTCAACGAATCTTTAACCTCTGGAACTTTTCCTAACTTGTGGAAAGAAGCCCATGTGGTACCAATTTTCAAATCGGGTGACCAATCTTTAATAAAAAATTATAGACCAATTAGTATACTATCATGTTTTGCTAAGGTTTTTGAATCTCTGATATATAAAAATATGTTTTCTCACTTTAAGCCTCTTCTCTGCACTAGGCAACATGGGTTCGTTCCTCACAGATCTATTACCTCAAATCTTTTGGAATTTTGTAATTATGTGTGTAACTCTTTTAATGAAAGATTACAAGTAGATACTATTTATACCGATTTCCAAAAAGCTTTTGATAAAGTTAACCACTCCATATTACTTAGAAAGCTCTATCAAATAGGAATACATGGAGACCTATTTCGCTGGGTGAAATCATATTTATGTAACAGAACGCAACTAGTATTTATTAATGGATACAAATCATCCCCTATAGATGTAACTTCTGGTGTACCACAGGGGTCAAATCTGGGCCCTCTTCTTTTTCTAATATTCATAAATGACCTTGGTTCAAAATTAAACTGTGATTATGCTTTTTTCCCGATGATCTAAAAATTTTTCGTAAAATTAAGTCTGTTTCTGATCATCAACTTCTTCAAAATGACCTCGACACACTTAATAACTGGTGTATTGTCAATGATATGCACTTAAATGTTGAAAAATGTTACACTATAAACTTCACTCGGAATAGAATTATAAAGGATTTTTCCTATGTTATTAACAATACCATTCTTAAAAAAGTGTCCTCCATAAGAGACCTAGGAATTACTCTTGATTCTAAATTCATATTTGATGTACACATTAACGACATTAAGTGTAAATCATTTAAAATGATGGGATTTATTCATAGAATATGTAAACCTTTCAAAAATCCTCTATCAATTCTAACCCTTTACAATGCCTTAATTAGAAGTAAACTTGATTACGGAAGTACTATTTGGAATCCACATTATTGCAAGTATGAAAACATTGTTGAATCAGTTCAAAAAAAAAAATGCTAAGACTGTTATCTTTTAAATGTCAATTACATGAACATCTTAGAACATACGACAAGCGACTTGAATACTTCAAAATTAATACACTTAAAATCAGAAGGCAATTAACTGATCTAACATGTTTACATAAAATAATTCACGGCCATCTTGATACTTCATTGTGTCTTAGCAATATTGATATAAATGTTCCCAATTCCCACTGTTTAAGACGCCATAATATGTTTCACCTGAATATATTTAAAAACAATATCGCCTATTTTAGCCCTCTGACCCAAATGTGTCGACTATATAATAAGATAGAGTGTGCTGAAATAGATATTTTTGTCGATAATAATTTATATGGATTCAAAAAAAATGCCCTGAGATTGCTGAAAAATATGTGCTAATTTATTATGTACCTATCATTTGTGTCTCTAATTGTGTCTCTTATTTTGCCTCTCTTTAATTATTATTTGAGTAAACTTAGTATTTTAACAATTTCTATTCTAACTGTTTATGTTTTATTTTATCTAAATTTTATTTATACGGTTACAAAATTTATGATTGTATTATTTGTATTATCTAGTTGATTGTATATAAATTCTTACTTTATTATATAATTCTTATTTGTATAATTAACTGAGTTTTTATAACTGGGTTGTTCTCACATGTGTGTGAACAATCTGTAAAAACCCAGTATAAATAAATAAATAAATAAATTGCCAGACATTGCTTAATGCTCTACCAGCGGATATAGATGTGTTTAACATAACTATAACATGTTTAAAAAAAATTATGTATTGTTAGTTGTAAGAAAATTGTACCATAATTGGACTTACCTGTCTGTCGTACAATTATAAAAAAAAAAACTATTAAAAAATTATTAGAGAATTTATACAGCGTCGTTGTCGTGAAAAAAAAAACACTTCAAGGGCGCATATTGGGAACATTGCCAGCTTCCATCGCTATCATGACGGAGGCCAGGCAATTTAATTCTTAATGGCGCATTTCATAATACGGTGAAAATCGTATTAACAAAAAAATATCACTTCATGAACATTTTTAAAATCAAAGTAACAATAATTAAAAATGTGCATTCATAATGCATTTGGTATTTTGTTTTAGTTGAAGATAAAAAAATCTTATTACGGATCGAAAGGGTTAAGTTATCAGCAATCCGCGGCGCACTATTCTAGATGTTTTTATCAATCGTATCGTCAATACTAATAAGCGGCCATTACACGTAGAGTTTGGCCTGCGAGTCTCACTACAGTTCGCGCCGAATCGTTGGCGGAAACGTGCGTGTAAAGGCGACCGACTCGCAGGCGAAACGCTCGGGTCACCCGCCAGTTCGTATCAGCGTTTGGCCCGGTTGAGCCAACACACGTAAGGGTTGGAGCGGGTGTCGCGCGATATGTCTTTCACTTTTTTTGTTTGTTTATGGCTGTTTGCCGACCATAAATATACTAATGCCGACTGATTTTATTCAAGAATTAATTTATCTACCATTCATTGTTACCAGATGCGTGTTTTTTTTGGGTCGTTTAAACCTCCACGGTTTTCTCAAAAAACCATATCGAACAAGGCATGTCTTTTTAGCAGTCGCCAAATGATCTACTTTTGAGTGGATATGATTTTTTTGCATGGGTCGCGTGAGTGAAATGCCGAATTCAGGAATGTAGTTCTTGAACTTTAGTACGGGTGTACGGGTTCACAACGTCTTTTTATTTAATAATGATATGAATAAATTAGTAAAATGATTTGAATATAACCATATAAGTAACTTTAATAAGGTACCTACTCTAGGTACCGTAATTTTTCATTATTATTGTTATTTATATTTTAATCTTAATATTTAATTGAAAATAGAATTCTGTAAATTAAGCTTGATAAAACAATATATTTGGTATGTATATATATAGTATATGTATGGTGTTTTTTTAATAAGTATTTTCCTATTTAAATTTTCAAACCACGTTTTACCATGTTTTTGAGGATAAAAAAATATTTTTAGAAAGACTTCATTGAAAATTTAAATAGGAAAATACTTATTAAAAAAACACCATACATATATAGTATATGTATGGTGTTTTTTTAATAAGTATTTTCCTATTTAAATTTTCAATGAAGTTTTTCTAAAAATATTTTTTTATCCTCAAAAACATGGTAAAACGTGGTTTGCTTATCCCTGAAATATGTTTTTTTTTAAACTTTTGGGAAATGGCGTCACATTACATAAACCTACCAATAAACAAAAAAGGCAAATATACATATAATCAGTACCTATATATTATACAAGATAATGTACAATGTACGTGCCGCTAAAACTCAGAAACGAGTCCCAGTACGATCAAAGGAGTAATACGGTGTGGTGCCCCCTAACCCCCATTCACGAAGAAGGTTCCCGTTTTTACCTGAAGGACGTGCTTTTGAAGATGTAAGGGCTGGAAGTTTCGCACTCTAGAAATTTCTAGAATATTACAGAACATTCGAGAGTATTCCACAACATTCCAGAACATCCCGGAACATTCTGATATTGTGGAATGTTCGGGAATAGTCTGAAACGTTCGGGAACATCCAGATCATTCAAGATCACTCTCGAATGTTCTGGAACATTGTGGACTATTGGAAGCCTTTTTGGATGGGTGGGGCGTGGGGCTACTCATAGGTAGGGGTATATAAAGCCAGACATATCGTGGGTTCGAAATTCAGTTCAATCTCATATCAACTCCCTGAGCGATGCCGGGTACTTAACTAGTTATACATAACTCCCTGAGCGAGGCCGGGTATCCCTGCTAGTTATATATAACAAGCTAGTGAGTTTTGTGAAGGAATTTTTTTTCCATCTTTTAAAAAAAATGTTTTCAAACCGGGATTTGTTTGCAAAAAATACCATCTAGGTTTAATCATCAACTTCTAAAATAGCTTTGCACGTTTCGAGAATAATTAGTATAATTAATGCAGATACTATTTTTTATTTTTTATTCGGAAGTGCAACCAGTCGCAAGAAATTTCAATGTGGCTGTGAAATGTTATTGTTCTAATAATAAATATGTATTTTCTCATAACAGTATTAGTCATTTTTAATGGACCATTGCAAGTAAACTATCGAAAATTTCCCAGTTCGTATGTAAGTAATTTTTATAATCTTCTGAGTAGAAGGCGCAATTCTTTTAAAATTGGTAAATGGTTCTCTTAGCAAGTTGTTCCCGAAAAACTATATATTATATTTAGTCATTTATAGTACACATCATTCGTACTTTACCATCGGTATTTTGTATTACAAAATGGATTTACATTGAGATTTTTTTTCTATTTCTTCCAGTGTGTAAAAGAAAGGCTAATTGACGTAACCAACATTTGGTCGATTTTCAGTTTTTGATGCCATTTTACTCGAAAAAAAAACTGCGTCGATCTGTATACTCGAAGTTTGTATATTGTGAAAATTTAAGTTGAAGTTTGTATAGGTATTGTTTTTTTTTGCGAAAGTCCGACCTTAAATTGACGTAAATGATGGAAAATCCGACGTTTTATAATAAAATGCGAATTACTCCATTGAACCCGGGCGTATCCAATGTTTTAGTTTTAATTTACTAAGAAAAATTATAAAGTATCGTCAAAACCCCGGGAACTTTCATTGGATAACCAACACCTCTGCCATAGGTCACCCCCAAGTGGTTCGCTACGTTTGGTGATTTAGAAGGGGTGCCCGGGTTCATGGAGTGAGTTTGTTTAGGTCTTGGAGACGGATGACCAGAACAGACTGAACCCCAGATTCCTACCCACCCCTTAAATCCTTTTCCTTCCCAGAACTCTCCTCTCCTTCCTTTCCTGAAAAAACCTCCATACAGCATCCCCAAAGATGACATATGCCCTGAGGGAAATTATTTCTCTCAGGCCCCCTGTGTGGAGCTCATGTAAAAAAAAAAACAATAGCCTTTCCGTGTTTTAGTAAACATTTTCGCTTACGGCAAAAGGCTGACTAAGGTTTTATTTGGTTACATTAATCCTATAAGTTGTGCCGCATCGAAAAATTTTTAGTAACATAATTTTGTAAGTTTAAAAACTTTATTAAATATAAATTAACAAAATAATTTTTTAAAATGGGCTTAAATTGTATTGTATCTAAAATACTGTTTTATCTTCCTTTCTTCAGCTAACTCTTTTTTGTCTCTTTTAAATTACTTGTGTCTTTTTCAGTTTTTTTTTTTCTTCTAGCCCAAACCTGGCACACCGTATGTATAATTATAATTACTTTATTTTTTTATGTTTCCTTTTTTTCTACTGTTATACAATTTATCGGCACATCGTATTTTTTTTTATATAGATTGAGTTGGGGTAAATCGGGAATTGGGGGAAGACCGAAAAACTCGATTTTGGCGGTATCCGTGTTTAATACGCGCCAATACCTCTACAGGAGCGCTATCAGCGCTATTTCATTACGCTTCGCACCCCCTTCGGTCTCATCGGCTCTAGGAAGCTAAAGTGTAGACTGTGAGGCGCGTTTTTTAAACAGGTTGAAACAGGCGATCTTACCCTCATCATAAATATCTCCGGATCCAGGTAAGCTATGGAATTGATTTCAAATCCATTTTGAATTTTTTTTAAATAAAAAATAGTTTAGGAAGGCTCCAGTGCCTATTTTTGAGAGTTGGCAACACTGCATTACTTTGGCCTCCAAGTTCTCCGAGGATAACTGTCAACGCTGTCAACTGTCATTGACTGTCATGAGGTTTTTATATTTTTATTTCATTACTTTTTTTTGTTAGAAAAATGTACATACTTACAAGCAAAATATAATTAAAGCGAAAAGATAACGTATGTTTTTATTGTCCCAGAGTATTATTTTGTAATTTCGAAACAACACTGGTCATTAGAGCAAATAAAATTTCAAAACTGACAGTTCAAAAATTAAAAATATTTTTTCGACTATTTCTCCAGATAATATATAATATATCCATTACTATGTGTTTTGATGAGAAGGAAGACTTACATTTGTCTGTAATTCATACATTTTATTTGATTATCGTTTGCAGAAAATGTCTCCTACATGGTGGAGGTGGATTATGATTAACTCTGCGGCTGATCTCTGCCAAGGAGTTGAAAGACGAAAATGAAGAACATTAGAAAGAATTCTGAATTGCGAAACCGTGACACCGCTGACGAGGAATGGGTGGACGTATTTGTTGAAGAAAGACTTGCTGTCAATGACGGTATGCAAAATTATAAATTGTTGTTCTGTAGATACTTTCTATGCTATACTTTGTTTATTTATTTATTACTGATAGATACAAAATAAAGTACAAAATACATATTAGGTAGTTTTGCCTGTCCAACTAGGAAAGTTTTCCGTTCCAGGACAGACAAATTGACAGGTTTAGTTCACATTATTCCTTCAGAAATGTATATGTAATTACATAACAAAAAAAATCTATTTTCTCTGAAACTAAGTTGTATAAAGAAGAAATATATATATACATACTTTTTTTGTGACAATGTACATAGAAAAAGTAACCTGGTAGCATATATTGAATTCGGATTTACCGAATTAACCTGGTAACATATAATATATTTGGATTTACAGAGTATGAGATAAGTATAAGTAGGTAAGTTAGTGGTATTGAAAAGTGATAAAAACCTAATAACAAGATGGAGGAATCACAATATAATTTACAATATAGATGAAGTTATGTATTTAGAAGTGTGAACTTATAATACATAGTACACTTATAAGAGAAACTACATTCAAATTTACAATATTGGATATAATTTATGTATGCAATAATATATATGATTTTTTTAAGCATTGTAACTACAATGTGTAATAAATTATGTGCAAACATGATTATTTTCACATATTATTTTATACGACAATACGAATATACTTAATAATATATAACTATAATTACTATATTGAAACACTTTAGGTGTAAAGGATAGTTCTACCTTTTACGCCGGTTCTACTTGAATACCTGGAAAGGTAATGGTGTCAAGTATTTTTATATGAATACTAGCTGACTCGGCCACGCGTTGCTGTTGCTAATGAAATACAACGCCATCTACTGGATGGTTACCCAACCTTTATAACCACCGCCATCTGTTCATTTGCATACAAATCAAATCAACACCGCCCGCTTGCCAGCAGACATTCTTCTTTATATATTTCAACCAATTTACACAAAAACTTAAATTATATACCTAAACCTTCCTCATGAATCACTCTATCTATTGGTGAACACCGCATGAAAATCCGTTAAGTCATTTTTGAGTTTATCGCGGACAGACAGATAGACAGTCGGAGGACTTTAATTTATTATATGTAGAGATTGTACACCAATTTCTTGGTAAGGGTTCCAACTATATGTATATGTAAAAACATATAAATATGTATATAATATATATGTATATGTGATACAAGACGGGGAAATCTTCTTATCTCCTTGTCATTTGTGTGGAATAATTTTTATCACAAGGAAACTTACACTTTGGCATTAGAGATCAAATTGTTCGTTTTTTTGTAATAATTTGTACCAAAGTGAAAAGCAATTTTTTTGTGAAGTAATAAAATACAAACATTTTTTATACACAAAAAGGTCACTAAATGTCCCTACACTGACTTAAACTTCTGTTTTTGGATCCCTATTACGAATTAGGCTATAATTTTGGACAAAACTTGTACAGTTACAAACTACAGAAAAAAAAATTAGATACATCGATTTAAAACAACTCCTATTTTCACCAACGGGTTCCTGGTTTTCGCCCGCCTGAAGTTTGTTAATGCTACTTTTGGCACAGGGGGTAGCAAATATAAAATCATGCAATGTCCAGTGTTTTAAATATAGTGTCCTCTGCGTGCAAAGTCGTATCTTCAAGCATTAATATTTTACATTTTTATAATTTAATAATGTTGGCCTCACTGTGTGGATTACCAATGCTGAGGGCCCCATTTTAAACAGCTCTTTATCTTAATTATTATTAACTTTCTAATAAAAGTGTATTGTCCCATTAATATAAACAAGTTATTGAAAGATTATCTACAAAAGTCTGTGTAATGAATAATGTGTGTACAAGTTATTTATCAAGGACCACACTTAATTTCAGATTGTACGAGCTGGTACAGAACCAGTATGGGGCGAAGAGTTGCCAGCAGACCCCCACTGATGAACATCCTCATCCATCCGCCAAGAGCAATGACGAACCGAGACCTTCACTGGAGGCAGCGCTACATTGATACTCAAGACACAACCTGCAATTTTAACTTTTCTGACCTGTCTGAAAATTTTACTGCTGGATATTTGAAATGATTTTTTTTTAAAGATGATATAATTGACAATACGGTAGAGCAGACTAAGTTGAGTCGTTAACGTATGCACCTCAGTTGAAGAAATAGAGAAATTTCTTTACCTTCATATCATGATGGGTATTATAAAACTAGCACAGGTGCATCTCTATTGGTAGAAGTGCCTGAATATTCCTTACATAAGCAATGTTAAAGTTAAGCAATGTCAAAAAACAGGTTCCTCAAATCTCGAGCCAACCTGCATTTAAATAATAATGCAAAAACTCTTCAAAGTGAGTCTACTGGTAGATGATGCCTTCCACATTTTGCAAAATATCAATCCAAACAACTCAATAACATGGATGAATTCATGATCCCTTGCAAAGGGTGAATGAAACAAGAATTCGAAATCTACTCTCACAACAGATGGCGCTAGTTTCATTATTTTTAGGAAAAACATTTTTTGCAAGTTATACTTTAAAATATTAAGTGGAATTAATGGTTTACATATACAATATGAATATAAATAAATAATTTTGTCCATAAACAAACTCAATTCTTTCAAGAAAGGAATAAATACTTGTACAGATTATTTATTTATTAATCTTAAGTTAGCTCACATCTTTGTGTGTGCTAATATTTTATAAAGATATAAATATTTACATTGGTTGGCAAACATAATTAAATAAACATTCTTTAAATATTACACATAAATAAAGACATTAATAATTGAGGTAGACATACTTTTGTAATTATTTTTTAAACTTATTTATATTTTCTATCTCAGTAATTTCAATTTCATTCGGGATGTTGTTATACAGTTGGACGGCCTGGTACATCAGAGATTTCTGGGTGCTTGATTTTTTTCTTGTCGGCAGTCTAATTTGCTTTGAATTTCTTGTCCCGTACAATATACAATAATGTATCAACCAACTAACAATGTAATAACAACCCTTATATACAATAATGTATCGGCGATTCATTCCAATGTTATATTTGTATGCCTTTCTTGAAAGAATCGATTTTGTTTATGGACAAAACTATTTATTCATATCATACATATTTATTTTTTGTTAACAATTCAGTTTATAACCTCACTAGGTCACGCCTGTGTTGAGGTGCTATATGTGCAAACAATTAATTCATCTTGATATTTTAAGCATAAGTTGCAAAAAGTGTTTTTTCCTAAAATAATTAAACTAGAGCCATCTAGGACAAACCTTATCATCTTAAAGGATAAACCACGTTAGTTCAGATATGATTTTAGATTTTCATTGCCAAAAGTATTTTCAATTAAATGAAAACAAATAAGTTAATGTTTTTGTAGCCGGAAAGCGATTTTCCCATTTAAGAGGAACGGCTGCCCAGCCTTTTTCAAACAAATTTTAAATTTGTATTTGAGCCCAAAATACTCAAACAAACTGATTATAATTTTTTTAATCCAAATGTGAATAAAATATCTAGAACAGATACTGATCGTCCAGTTCATTAATCAGATATCTCAAAATACTAAGTTTTGGGATAATGAGGAAAGGAACATTTAAATGTTCACTATAAATCAAATATTATTTACACTTGTCTGTGTTTTATATACTAAAAATGATACAAAATAACCCCGGGAGGCATAACGGCCCGGTATATTAGTATGAAATTTTGAAATATCCTACTAGTGACCCAAAAAACATCAACAGTTTGTTTAATTCACAAGTTTTTCTGCATTATAATTGATTTGATGGTGTTTATGGGTAAACTGAGTATTACAAATAACTGCATACTCAACTCAAATATTGATTTTTCGGAGTTGTCTGACTAATCAACTGGATGATCGTTATGTATTTTATATTACGACATATAGGCCATTAAAGAAGTAAATTTTTCATGATTTTAGAGGTTTTAATACACACATATTTGAAAGTGCTGTTCCAGTCATAGTAAAAGATTATAATTTTTATATGAGAGGTGTCAATCATCACAGTGTGCTAGTTGAGTTGTTGAGTTGTGTGCATCACCAACATATGTTCCCGCGACCGGTCAGTGACTGAGTTGGCTTTGAATCTTGAAGAGACCCAAGTTTGTAGTAGGGAGGAAATACAGAGGCTGGTAAATCGTTCCACCGACGAGCTGTTGAACTCAAGAACGAGAAATACAAATGACCCGTCCTCATGTGACTAA
Organism: Limnephilus lunatus; assembly: GCA_917563855.2. Lineage (NCBI taxonomy): Eukaryota > Metazoa > Arthropoda > Insecta > Trichoptera > Limnephilidae > Limnephilus > Limnephilus lunatus. Next base: position 65,026,558 of record OU830598.1, on the reverse strand, counting down.
TGTCGTGACCGACCCAGTGGCTAAGTTGGCATCGCGTCCAGGAGTCCCATTGTACGATTCCTTGGCTGGCAAGTCCTGCATCACGACACAAGCAAAATTGTCGGGTTATTTGTAACCCGGGAATGTTTGTCTTTCTTTTTAAAAAATATAGATTATATTTTATGTACACGGTTGACATGCTTTTTTTTTTTTTAAAGTCAAACATTCCCGAGTTACGAATAACCTGACAATGTTTGAAAATCTCCTACTACCACTACAGTCAGCCGAAAATTTTCCTTGGGTCGTGATGGAGGACTTAGCCAGCCGAAGAATTAAACACGTGATGCCCGAGTGGGACGCTTGTTGGATTGCCAACTCAGCCACTGTCCGGTCATGACATTTATCACACAAGAACGGGTAATTTTTAGGATTTGTTCTTGAGTTCAACAGCTCGGTGGTGGAACGATTTGCCAGCATATATGCTTCCTCTTCCTACAACTTGGGCCTCTTTAAGACCCATGTTCAGTCCTTCCTATCCTCAAAAAGACCTTCCACCCAGCATTATTTAGAAATTATTTTCTTCAGGGCCTCCTGTGTGGAGTTAGTATAAAAAATATCAACTTTTTAAATCCTAGCATAACCGAGACAACCTTTAATTTTATAAGTTATCACAGCTATAGTTTATTTCTTCTGTTTTTTTTAATGTAGTATGTAAATAAAAATATGTTTTATAAGGTAACAAAAATGTTTTATTTATCTTAATACTAATAAATTATGCACCTCTCTCTAACACAGTTAACAACGCTAAATAATGCCATCAGTCTAAGTCACCCTTGTCAAACCAATTTTGAATCGGATCCACATTATTCTCGGACTTACACAATCATATTCCAACATACATTCCACCATTCTGGGAGACAGTAGCGCTATGGTAGCGCTGCAACACCCTGACAAGCCCTCTCCGTATCTGGTCTCCCAGACCAGATGACGAGCCTATCGTTATGCTGCATTCATACTCTCTGTCACACAAAGTACGTCCAAACATTTACTATCCATTGTAAAATAAGTACACTTAAGTTCTTTTACAATTTATTGTAAATTCACTTTTTGGCATCGTTCTAATGAAAATAATATGAAAAATAATTAACTTATGAAAATAACTAACTTCACCCTTAAACATTATCAAAATAATTATAATATGCTTGTAGCGTCAATGATAATATGGTAATTTTTTATTAAAATACTGGTTTACAATTTCATTCGTATAAATAATTTGTCGCCGCCGCTAAAACTGTCAAAACATGATAGGTGACAGCTGACAAGCATGTGATAGGTATCATCGATATGGTCAAAACCGCAGCAAAAACTTTTGAACTGCACGACATGTCCCGCGACACACCACAGTTCGCTCCGAACGCTTGAAAATCACTTTACACGTACACTTCCGCGCGAGGGTCGCCCAAGGTCACCCTTTCAACGATTTCGCCTGCCCGCGGAATTGTGGCGACTTTTTAACCCAAAATAGTGTACCTGTTCGGCCGGCAGGCGGACACGGCGTTTCGGCGGGCTGCTTGGCGAACACCATAGACATCCACCTTCGTGAGTGCACATTTGTATGGAGCTTCTATAATCTATGGTCAGAACTGAAGGTTTGGCCTGCCCGCGGAAGTGGGATGACTTTTTAGCGCAAGGGGTCGGCCTGCAGGCGGACACGGCGATTCGGCGGGATGGTCGCATGCCGCTTTAGCCTGGGGGTCGAGGCACGCGGTCGGAAGTGTACGTGTAATGGCCCCTATATAGCTGTTCCGCTTTCGAGCGTACGGAATCTATGACATTTTCGCCACAGAAAAATAAACTCAAGGATTTTTGGCAGGGCAAGGAAAGCGGGATACGAAATAAATCATTTTAAACGTCACCTGGATTAGTAAAATAATGCCTGCTGAAATGAATTTGTTAAAAATTGTGACAGGTGCCTTCGGCCAGGTAGGTTATAACAGTATTGTTATTTTTCATATTTCCATATGGTTTACTTAATTTATTATGTTATTTTTCTTGACAGTTACATAACTTGGAGTAGTTTTCTTCAAAATTATTGTTTCAAGGAGGCCCTACGTACGGGTTGTTGACTTAGATTATTTTTTGTGTTTAAGGCTTCTCGCGGGATTCATTCGTCAGGAGCTGTTCTCGCTCGTACCAAGACTTTCTCCATCTACAGATGGAACCCAGACGAGCCAGAACAGAAGCCTCGCATGCAGGAGTATAAGGTGGACCTGGACCAGTGCGCCCCCATGGTGCTCGATGCCCTGATCAAGATTAAGAACGAGGTTGACCCAACCCTGACATTCCGCCGATCCTGCCGAGAGGGAATTTGTGGATCCTGCGCCATGAACATTGGCGGAGTTAACACTTTGGCATGCATCAGGTAAATTTCCATTTTTTACAATGAAATATTCTTATACGGAATCGATCTTTATTGCTATTTTTTTTGTGATTTTATACATATAAATTTATGGGTTAGTCTAACGGTATTTGTATTATTGCGTATTGTCTAGAACGCTAGCAGAAGACGTTGGGGTAAAGTTGCGGAATTCCGCCCCACGCCCGCAATTTTAAACGAAACAAAAATAATAGTTGTTTCTTGCAGTAATTAAGTTGAAACTAAGTGTAATTTTTAAAATTTTGCTTGAGGTGGAATTCAACAACTTTACCAAAGTTGGATTTCTAGATTTCATAATACATTTGACAATAATAATAATTTGATGCTACTTACCTCTTTTATTGTAAATAGTAAATGTGAATCTGTCCGTGACTGTAACAAAAAATCTGAAATATTATGCTATTATCCAAATTTTGTAGAATGGGATTGTTTTATTTTTTTTAAAATTATAAATACTATCAATTTTCTACCTTTCAAATAATTTAAATAAACCTTAGTTTTTTTCATTTAAAATGTTTGACCTTAACATTGAACCACAAGTCAAGATATTGTGACATCCTCGGTGACCCCAGTAATCTTCTGTGTTTAATTGATTGATAAAACTGTACCTCCCGAGAGTATCGGTTGTTACTGAATGTTTATTATTAAAAACTTTTTTGTCTAACACCGTGGCGTCTGCTCTGAAGTTAATTTTATGAGATTCTTTAGAATGAATGTTGACTTGTCTAGTTAGTACCAACATAAAGATCAAATAATTTAAATTTTGACCCGTTGACCAGTCAGTGGTTGAGTGGGCATCGCGTTTGGGTCCCACCCAGGCGTTCTGTGTTCGATTCCTCGGCTGGCTAAGTCCTCCGTCACGACTCAAGCAACATTTTCGGCTTACTGTGGTGGTAGTAGGAGATTTTAAAATACTATTCGTAACCCGGGAATGTTTGTCTTTCTTTTCAAAACGACTAGAATAAGGACTGGAATAAACTCCCATGCGATTTAAAGACTCGACAGAATTCAAACTAAAAACTCATATTTTTAGATAATCGTAGCCGGTTAGTTCTTATAGGTCTATCAACCCTTCATAACAGCACCCATACACATGCAAAACTTACATACGTGTTGATTTGCAAAATGTTAATTTCTTCAAGCTAAACTTTCGAATGAAAGTGTGTTTATCCACTTGAGAGATTTTTAACTTTTTCGTCGAATTGCTCGTGATTTTTTGGTGACCATTTTAAATATTTTCCACCGACATTAAAAAATCATACCTCCGAATTTTAATATGGAAAAATTGAAAAAAAGTTTTAACGCATCTAGGAAAAATTTGCCTAAAACTGGCAGCAAAGCAATCTGAGGTATTTTAAATGGTGCCATATTGTGGCAAAACTGCTCCAGTGGTTATCTGAAGTGACCTCCCCTGGGGAGGGAGGTATGCTTCTGTGTCTGTTTGTACATGTATAATTACGTACAGCCCAGGAAGTCATATTTGTACAGCGCCCTTGAGGTGATTTTCCACCAAGATGGCACTATACAAACTATTTTATTTTCATTATCAGAAATTATATTATTTTTTCTTCTTTTAATGTAATTTTTTATATTATTATCTCTTGTAATATAGCAGACTGGGTTTTCACCATCCACCCAGTCCTGCTGGATTGAAAACTTAAATAAAAACATAAAAATAAACGGAATTCAATTTGTGTGAAAGAAAACATGAATGTATGGTTATTTTAACTGCCTGGTGAATAGCTATGCTGCATTTGAAATCTCATTTATTATGGAAGGCAATATTTGATTTGGCACTTTAATGTGGCTAATCTGATAACTTTTGTCAGTGAGCTTACGCGGATTTATAATGAAAAATATAGGAAAATATCGTGCTATGTATAATCAAATCCATTAGCTAACCTCGCTTCTACGAGACTGGAGTCACTTTGGCAACGTTTTAATTTTTGCATTATTTATGAGGTCACAAGCTGTTTTTATTGAGTTAAGAAAATATGTACATATATATTCTATAATATTTCAATGATGATTTTGTATTGCAAGTGGGAAGGGAGATGTCATACCTTTTACAGTTGTCGTTAGGAGAGAACTGATTACATATTAAGAGTGTATAAGCAGAGAAACCAGAAATATGTCATTTTTAAATCAGTGGTTAGACGTATTGACTCTTTTCCACAAAAAACTATAAATGGAATTTAAAAGATTGTTCTTTTATCTAGTAAACTTATGTTTTAGATTTTGAGAAAAAAAAATTATTTTTAGAATAATAAGGTTATACCATAGGTCGTTCGCAGATTTGTTCAATTTTCAAAAAAGTACATTTCTTATACAACACCCATTTCAAATCATATAATCATGCAGTAAAATAAATCAATACATTATCTGGTAAACGTATGTTTCAGAATTTTAATTTTAGTTTAAATAAAATTATTAAAAAATATATACGGACATGTGTTTCTTGACGAAAATTGGTCGGTTTGTGCATTTATTTGTGCACTTACAAACAAATATATTTCGGATTTTTTTACATAATTATTTTGCTAAGACGTTATTGACAAATCATAAATAATTTGATCGTAAAATAATTTCAGGAAGTATTTAATTTTAAATAATTTTGAACATCGCATTTCACCATTTTTATCGCAGCCCGTAAACACAAATTTCAGATTTCATTACGGGCCCAAACGCGGCCAGGAGAGCACGTCTTCGCGACGCTTTGAATAATAATATTTGGAAATGAAATTTGAAAACGAAATTTGAAATAAACACGAATTCCTTGATTCATGTTTGTTAAATCTACAGGGTTGCCCGAACGCAATTTTTCATGTTCATTGAATATTTTTTTGCAAAAATTTTTATAATTTCGAATATTTTTTTTATTTTAAATTTTTCTTGTGTGAATACCGCACAAGAGTCCCAACTGCTCCAAAATATTTTTTTGGGGTAAATCTTTTTTACGCACGCTCGACACTTGGGGGTAAACTGGTGAATGGGTTACGAAAAGTGGTGATAGTTACAAAAAATGACATGCGAATGGTAATCAATGCGAACGGTGATCGATTGCTCGGCGGGTCGGGCCTTTACGCACGCTTGTTTTTCGTGTTATTGTTATATTGTTAATGGACTATTTGTCCGTAAATAAATAAATAAATTATATACAGCGGGTACCCGGCATGCGTTTCATGGGCACTGTAACCTCGCGGCCAACTAAACTGTTATGGTTCCATCACAAGTCCCGGGAATTATAATGCAAGCGCCTGCACTATAAAACATTATATACAGCGGGTACCCGGCATGCGTTGCAAGACCACTCAAAGAAAGAAAGGGTTTGTGCGCTTTAATTCTGTTTGTTGAAGTGCTTATTATTAATTATGCACACGAATAAATATTTCAAAATGCGACATTTTTTACAATCCAACTTAATATTACTCGTTTTTTTTCATGAATACCGCACAAGTCTGGAGCCAGTGGGACTATTGCATCCCCAATTTGGAGTATGTTGTAAGACTGAAGGTAGTGGGGAGGGGAAGGATATAGGGAAGAGGAAGGTGGGGAAGTACCTGGCTATTCAGATCTGACCACTAAACACGGCTAAAGCCATTTCAAGCAACTTTTCAATTCTTAATGGTGGTCTTACACCAGGGCGATACTGAGAGTATCTTCCACTCTAATGGCCGTAAAATACAATTGAAAAACAAAAAACCAAAATATTAAAAAGAATATAACAAATTGTTTATTCATGTAGCTATCTACTTAATACCTACTGTGTTTACGCATTTCACTTGTATCTATTTATGTTTAAGCACTTCAATATACAAATAACTACTACTAATTAAAATTCTGGAAGCGAGAATAGTAATATAAAGTAGCAATAGTAGCGGGTAGCCCTAGCTCGAGTGAACAAAACCCTCAAAACTCGGATTGCCACGGAACGAAATTTAGTTCTGAAAACGCCCGCTCGCGAGCCCTGATGTGTTAGCGCTAGTGTCGGAATCGAAGCTGTCATGTGCTGGTTATTCACTCTTAATAATCTCGGTAGTAAATTAATATTTTTATTTATTTAGTTACTGTTTTATATGCGTATAGGGTTTTTACATTGGACACTTTTATACTTACCATGACGATTCACGGTAACAGTACCTTGATGGCAACAAACATACATTCCTTATCGTTATAATGCTGCAGCTCTTTCTTACACATTAAATAATGGTGAGACAAAAGATGAGATACACAACATATGTGTTGACTGTTTCCTCCAAAGTACTACTTTTTCCTGTGGAGGAAACAGATATATCTTATTACGGCTCTGCCACTGCGACGGGAATTGACATACGTTCATGTCTCATTTTCAACTGTTGTTATTTAGTTTGTGAGAAAAAGCTGCAGCAGCATTATATGTTTAAGAGCGTATAACCAGAGAACAACAGAAATACGTCATTTTTAAATCAGTGTTTAGATGTATTGACTCTTTTCCACAAATGGTTTCGAAAGATTTTTCTTTTATCTAGTAAACGTATGTTTTAAATTTTCAGAAAAAAATATAATTTTTAGTGTAATAAAGTTATACCATAGGTCGTTGGCGGATTTATTAAATTTTCAAAAAAGTACATTTATTATACAACACCCATTTCAAATCATATAATCATGCAATAAAATAAATCAATACATTATCTGGTAAACGTATGTTACAGAATTTTAATTTAAGTTTAAATAAAATCATAAAAAAATATATAAGTACATGTGTTTCTTGATGAAAATTGGTCCGCTTGTGTATTTATTTGCGCACTTACAGACTAATATATTTAAAAAAATTTTACATTCTTATTTTGCTGAGACATTATTGAAAAATGATAAATACTTATGATCAAAAAATAATTACAAAAAGTACATAATTTGAATAGTTTTATCAACACGCCTTTCAGCATTTTCTGATGTAGGTATAAATTAAATCAAATTTGGAATGAAATAAAATCGATATTGAGTTATAATTTTAAAAAGCTGGTACGGAGAGTAATTAATCTTTCTCATTGGAACCGCCCTGTACGATCGTAAGAACCTCTTTCGACGAAATGTGGATTTTCGGCCGCTGGCTGGTTATATGCTCTTAACCCTTTTTAGACGAGCGTCTTATATACATGCCAAACGATCGCGTGCTTAAAAGACGAGCATCATCTGTACATGACACATATGTGTGAGAATTTGAAATACCAGTCCACAATACCCTGGTAAATACCAGGGTATCGCAAATTCTTTAGCGAAATCCTCTTTAACCACTGCAGTGACAGCACATTTTAAAACTTTTTTTTTAAACATTTTAAAACGTTTGCTCAAGATTTTCAGGAGATCATTTTTTATTTTTTTTGCCAACATTAAAAAAATCATACCTTCAAATTTTAACATGGAGACATAAAAACTTATTATAGTTTTATATTGAAAGGCAAGATAGAGGGTCGCCGAGGGCCTGGTAGGAGACAAATGTCTTGGCTGCGAAACATACGAGAGTGGACCGGCATTAGAAGTGTGGAGGAGCTATTCCGGGCAGCGCAAGACAGAGAGACCTTTTCAAGAGTGATCGCCAACGTCGGGGGGACCTGATAAGGCACATAAAGAAGAAGAATAGTTTTATATAGCCAATGAATTAACCTGTATTTTACCGTTTATCTCATATTTGTAGGATTTATAAAATAAAATTTAAAAAGTCGTTAAGTTTACAACCTCGCGAATCCTGTGTGGTTGTTACTTTGAAACTGCCGTGAGAGGTACTTTTTCGAGTCAACATAGAATATTTTAGATTTATATATATATTGTCTGTGGTATACTTGATAATGAAAGGAAAAAGAACTTAATTTTAACCGTAAACAGCTGATCAGAAATACTGCGTAAAAAAAATATTTATTTTTTATTTTTTTTATATCGTTATAAAATAGTCTAGATAGTTCGGATTTGCGACATCTATGGTCATAATAGATAGAACATTTTAATAGCTTCGTTTTTTTTTATTCTTTATTTTAAGCACCCTTTTAAGTCCAAAATAACAAACGTGCGAGCTGTAAATATTTAAAAAAAAAAATTGCTCAATCAAGGAGATAATTGCCTTTTTTATCCGAAAAGTAATCGGAGACATTTAAAATGGCGCCAATATATCGTCGCCTCAGTTCGTATTTGTCCAATAGACCATTTCAGTTTTTGTTCAATCTTCACTTTAAAATTAAAAATAAAGTATAAAAAAGGATAGTTAATCACTGAATCAGTTAATCCTGGGGGCAGTGGCGTGCACAGAGTTTTTAGTGAGCTAGAGTGCTAAGATTGAAAATTTCGACGTAAATGATGTTGCTGTAGCTGAAAATGATTTTTTTTTCCGAAATTTTAATATTTTGTATGAAGATTTTTTATTCAGGGTAGGCATACCTGTAGGTATGCCTACGCTGGATAAAAATCATCATACAAAAAATTGAAATTTTGAAAAAAAAAAAAAAAAAATTTCAGCTATAACAACATCGATAATGTTGTATTTTCCAGTCTTAGCTCTCTAGCTCACTAAAATTTCTGTGCACGCCCCTGCCTGGGGGTACGCGAAGCCGAATTGGGGGTACGCAATAACGCTGCACGCATGTAGAATCACTGGTTAAAATGCCTTAAGTTGTGTTGCACACTGTATAAAATTGCATTACTTAATTTTATTCTTGTGACATGATTGTTGAATTCATGTAATAATGAGAGTTTTAAAAATAACAAATGAAACACGTCTTTCATTACACGTGTAAAAAGGATAGATTGAGGGTACGGGGAACAACAAATCTGTAGTGAGAGACAAGGGGTACGCCGGCTCAAAAAGGTTGAAGACCACTGTACTATAAGATCGCTCAATCAGCTGTTCGACTCGCCGCCGTTTTAAAATTTGTAGTTTGAAGGAATCTCCCTAGAAGTAGCATTACTATTTTTTTTTGACAGTAGTTTTAGAATATTTTCAATAATAGAGATAAACTATTAAGAGATACCTTTATTTTTGAAACTGAATTATTTAGGCCTAAATAATATTTCAATAAACACAACAACTAAATCTCTATTAAAATTATGTAAATAAATGAATAAGATGAAATGTTGTTGAAACGATGGCTTGTGTCATACCTACATTCCCGTACAATGACTTTACATTGATCAGTGACGTCACCACTCACCACTTAGTAATTACTTACTTTTAGTAATACCAAATTGATGGCGTGTTTCAACGACAATATTAAAAATACACTTTTTAATGTTTTTTTTTTAAACTGTATGTTTAATATTATTTAATAAAACTTATATATTCAGAATCAGCGTTTATTGGTCTATATGAACATATTTTTTAAAGCCATAATATTTTTCACTGGAGTTCCTTAGGGGGCATCCATTAATTACTTTAATTAATCTAGACGCCCCCCTCCACCTCGGTGAGATAAATTTGAGCCAATTAGTATATTTTTTTCAAGTAACGTAAGATTTTGTTGGACCCCCTCCCTGTTTGTGCTCACGTAATTAATGGATGCCCCCTTATTGTGTAAATTTAAATTTAAAAAAATTATAATCTAATATTTTCAGAAATAATATGTTGTTAAGATTTTTTTTTTACATATGTTTGGCAATGAATTTATTACGTAAAAATGTCTGAGTTTCTACGTAATTAGTTTGTGAACGGTGACATTGAAATAGTTCCTTATGCCTAGTGTGTCGAGTAGGTACTCTTATATTGACTAGACTCAAGAGTTTGAGTAATATACAATTTAAAAAAAAAAGTGCAGTCAAACATCACTCAATTATTGAAATTTAAAATTATGCCCGTTTGAAATGTTTATTTTTGTTCAGTTTCCATATGGGTCGTCTTTCCAATTGGATTCGAGATGAAAAAAAATTTGTTGCCTTTTAAATAAATTATTATTTTTTATATTTCACGTTCCAGAGTGGAAGATACTTTCAGTATCACCCTGTGTGGTGTAAGACCACCATTCAGAATTGAAACTTGCTAGAAATGGCTATGGCCGTGTTTAGTGACCAGATCTGAATAGCCAGGTAATTCCTCGCCTTCCTCTTCCCCATCTCCTTCCCCTCCCCACCACCTTCAGCCTCATAATATACCCCATAGTCACGTCATAGTCTCACCGGCTCCAGACGGGAGCATTTGGGTCTCTTGTGCGGTATTCACATAAATATAAAAGAAAAAATTATGCACACGAATAAATATTTCAAAATGAGACATTTTTTACAATCCAACTGAATATTACTATTTTTTTTCATTAATACCGCTCAAGAGTCTCAACTGCTCCCGTCTGGAGCCAGTGGGACTATGGCATCCCCAATTGGGGTATGTTGTAAGACTGAAGGTAGTGGGGAGGGGAAAGATGTAGGGAAGAGGAAGGTGAGGAAGTACCTGGCTATTCAGATCTGGTCACTAAACACGGCTAAAGGCGTTTCAAGCAACGTTTCAATCAGGGCGATACTGAGATATCTTCCACTCTAATGGCCGTAAAATACAATTAAAAAGAAAATATTAAAAAGAAAATAACAAATTGTTTATTCATGTAGGTATCTACTTAATACCTACTGGGTTTACGCATTTTACTTGTATCTATTTATGTTTATACACTTCGATGTACAAATTACAAATAAGTACTACTAATTCAAATTCTGGAAGCGAGAATTTAACATCTTCATCTGACCCATACTGTAGCGTCTATAGTCGTGAGCTAGTAGATACTCGAAACCAAGCTTGGAGCGGAACGAACTCTAGTTCTAAAAACGCGAGTTCCGATGTGTGGAGCGCTGACGTCGGAATCTGAATTTGTATTTGCTGGTTATGCTCTCTTAAGTATAATGTTAAGCCACAGAGTGATTGCTTTCTTTGATAAGATAATAATTTATTGTTCACAAATAATGAATATTTTGTTTATACGTAGGTATAAATTTTTGGAAATGCATTTTCCTTATTTTTTATTGGTCTTTTGCCATCAGTTAATCAGAAATAAACCCATAAAGCATTGATTACTTTTAATCTAATTCAAATAATGTTTCTAGCAAAATCGACACTGATTGCGCCAAGCCCTCCAAGATCTACCCCCTGCCGCACATGTATGTGGTGAAGGACCTGGTGCCCGACATGAGCAACTTCTACCGCCAGTACGAGTCCATCCAGCCATGGCTGCAGCGTGAGGAGCTGCCGGCCGGTGCACCACGCACCCAGTTGCTACAGGCCGTGGAGGACCGCGCCAAGCTGGACGGACTCTACGAATGCATCCTGTGCGCTTGTTGCTCCACGTCTTGTCCGTCTTACTGGTGGAACGGAACCAAGTATCTCGGCCCCGCTGTGCTCATGCAGGTGATGTGACGTTTATTGTTTTTTTTAATTTACAAACAGGAAACCTCCAGCTGTTTTCTCAGAGCCTATTTATTTACTTAGACATCCATAGTACATTGTGACAAATTTTATGAGGTTATACATAGTACCAATTACGTATAGCCATACAATATTTAATTTTCTCTGGAATAAAAAGGTTTCACTAAAGTTAACTATTATAAAGAAGAAGAAAGTGTGTGGAGAGGAGATGTAGAGAGGCTTGGATATTATGTACTCGCAAATTGTGATTGATTATGCATAAAAGTTTAATAAAAACTTATATGTTTACTGTCCCGAAATCCTTATACTGTTCACAATTTTTCTTGGATTGGAGAACCATTCCGTAAAATGATCATGAATACAGAAAAATTAATGATTGCATTCACCATTAACTATGTTAACCTTGAAAAACAGCAAATTATTATTTGTGTCTCTTAGTCAAAGACATAATATTGACATGAAATACGTAGATGTTTTCTATTAGTGTTTGTTTATCCAGACTGCCTTGTTTGCGAACGATTTTATGTATAGAATAATAAATTTAATAAGCTATCAACAAAAGACATCAAGATATGATGAAATAAGTTCTGTAATATAGGGCAACTTTGATAATCGCGGATATTTTCATAATTCTTGCTACCACAACGACCCTTCAAAAATAAGTGTTGAATTTGTTGATGTCTAGTCACTATCAATCTTCTGTCGGTTGAATTGTAAAGCTGTTTTTTTATATTTTCAGGCTTAGAAAAACGTAAATACATTTGATAAATTCCTAAATGATTATAATAGTTGCGACATGTGATGTAAAATGTTCCGACAATAAAAAAGTTATTTGGTTTCAAAGCTAAAAATTGATCAGCCACCAAGGTTTGTAGAAAATGCTTTTAACAAGGTTAGCTCATGGGGGCTTTTTTCGAAGAAAAAAAACTCATTGGGTCGCTTTTGAAATTTCAAATGCTTGACGTTTTGACTGTAAGCTACTTCACGATTTTTTATCCAATCACCACTCTACCCCCTCGATGAGCTAACCTTGTTAAAAGCATTTTCTATGAACCTTTATCAGTCACCCCATTTTGCAGTACGAGATAATAAGTTACTATATTGTATTATTATTATATTTTAGGGCACGCTGAACTTTACTTGACCCTGACGGTGGGGGATGATGTAGTTTTTTGCTTGACCTTCCCTGATAACTAACTCTGTTTTAAACTTTAATTACGATAAGTCGTTTATCTTTAGTGGCTTTTTATCAAGCAGGATTATGTGTTTACATATTATCTAAGAACGGTTGCCAACTGCAATTATGTTATCAAAACTATTGGTTGCCATATTCAAAATATTATGCATTGACCTCTTTGTGATGCCCCTCACTTATTTATGATTAAAATTATTTGTTAATAAAGATTATTGTTTTTTTTTTTTTTTTTAAGACGCTATTGTTCGAAGTTTAATAATGGTTATGGTTAGTAATAATAAATTGTCGTCTTACATATCACTGCCAAATTATATTGCGTATTTTCATCTTTCATTAGTGCTATGTATCTATCTGGCATGTGAATGATAATTGGTTAAATCATTTGACATTCACCACAGTCATTTCTCCTTGATTAGCACTTTCATTATTATGCAGTTAAAATGTTAACTGCTGGAGAAATATCTAAGAAATTTTATATGATTTTGGCAAAATTTTTTACAAAATATGAAAACCAGATATGATTTTCACAGCCAAAAGTATTACTGTCATTCATTTTTGGATACTGTAATGGTGTGCAACATGTTGGCTAAAGAAAGAGGAAGTATACAATAACCCACAAATTACTCACAATAAAGTAAGAATGAAAGGTGATTTTTCATATAAATGGCGCTCTACAAATTATCTAACTATGTATTATTATTATTATGAAGATATTTTACTAGAATTGTAATTTTTTTGTTGCTTCGGAATAATTGATTATAATTTTTTGTTATTTTACAGTAGGTCTGATTTAGCAATAGTCAATTGAATCCCTTTTTCTAGTGGCATTCCATAAAAAAGCATACATTAATCCGTGTGCCATTTTATTCTAATAATTTTGAACAGAATAATTATTGTTTTGTCAAAGGATTGAACCATAACTGCAACATGCAATTCTTCTACTGTAATGTTTTTTTATCTTTATGGCATTCCACGCAAATTGGGATTATTGAATTCTGATTTCATATTCAGTACCCAAAGTAAAGGTTTTAATAATGATTATGAATGTGTATATTATTAATAAGATGGGTGTTTTGTTCAGGCCTACCGTTGGATTATCGACTCCCGCGATGAGAAGTCGGGCGAGCGTCTGCAAAGGCTGGCCGACTCTTGGTCTCTCTACCGCTGCCACACCATCATGAACTGCACCCGCACCTGCCCCAAGGTAACTAATTCCCTTCTCTCTTCACCCCTCCACCTTCATGTCTTTGTTCCGTAACTCTGCCTTCACATCGCCCCATTTCTTCCCTGGCCACTGTAATGTTAATATTGTCAAAACAGCGCTATACAAATTATCCAATAAATATCTTTTAGAAAACTTTCAATTTCTTGTTTGTAGACAACGATTGAGCCCACCTGCAGAAAATGTGTTATTGCAATAACACCGATTTTAGCCAAATCTATTCAAATTATGACAACGAATGAAAATTATACCACAAAAATCATTTTAAAATCTCAACCACAGAGGTAGTACAAGGCCTTGAGTGAGGCCAGTGGCATGCACACTCCTTTTCCGTACGAAACTCACACACTCCTTTTCCGCTCAATCAAGTCAATTCGATGTTTAGTGCGGTGGGCATTTTATTTAAATTAAATATTTTAAATTTTAATCATTAAAATTTTTTCTGTGAAGCCGAATAGTACCGATTGCTGATTGGCTGAAAAATGTATTGCAGTTTTGTCCAATCACTAATAAAAATGATCCTGATAAACTCAACAGTGAAACTGACTCTGAATAAACTAATTTTTGGAAGCACCAGAAAATGCTATAATTAATTTGTTTGCCTTATTTTTTTTGTCTTTTAGATTGTACTCAAAGGTGTTTGATTAGAAGTTAAATTAAATATTTTTTTACTGACTTTCAATGACGTGTATTATGATCACTACAGTTAACCTTTAAACGCCCGTACGTCGCGTGCGATAAAGGTAGCCCACTGCCCAAGCATTTTTTGTGAAATATTCGTACCATAAGGGGGCATACATTAATTACGTGAAATACAGTTTTTCTTCCAATCCCCGTGAGATAAATTTGGGCCACTTCGTATATTCTATAAGTAACGTGAGATTTTGCTGGACCCCCCCCCCCCCTTTTTGAGCTCACGTAATTAATGTATGCCCCCTAATCACCGGTCCCATACAGGACCGCTGGGCATTGAACGACGCCAATCCGCAATCCCGTACGGGACCGCTGGGCATCTAATGGTTAAATGAAATGTTTAACAATTAATACCTCAGAACAGACTTTTTCTCGTAACACTGTTTTTCCATAGGTAGGCTCAATTAGATCTGCTACTTTCCTAATTATATTGCAAATTTAATCCTTGCTTTAAGCTTATTTTAAAAAATATTTTTATTTTAATAATAACGCTTAAATTTCAATATCTATCCTTCTTTCCATGTATATTTGACGGCCGGCGTAGTCCAGTGTTAAGGCGCTTGACTCCCACACCGAAGGTCGCGGGATTGAATCCCGGCGTGGCAAATAAATTTTATTTGATTAATTTGTGTTATTTCACAATTTATTCATTTAAAATAATATATGTATAGTATATTTGCGGCACGTTCCAGAGCGAAAGATACTCTCAGTATCGCCCTGGTGTAAGACCACCATTCAGAATTGAAACGTTGCTTGAAATGGCATTAGCCGTGTTTGGTGACCAGATCTTAATTGCCAGATACTTCCCCACCTTCCTCTTCCCTATCTTCTTCCCCTCCCCACTACCTTCAGCCTCACAACATACCCCAATTGGGGATGCCATAGTCTCATTGGCTTCAGACGGGAGCAGTTGGGACTCTTGTGCGGTATTCATATAAAAAAAAATTATACATATCATAATTATTTGCGCGGCTGTACAATATTCAAACATTTTGAAGATATTTTTTTTATTAAAAAGGGTAGGTACAGGTGCTCTTTCGCAAAACGAGTTATATAAAGTTACACATTATCAGTGTTACTCATAATCAAAAAATAAGATACAACCACGAGAGCAAGGCCGGGGTAGGTGAAATTGTTACTCAACATAGCGCGCGTCCGTGTTTTCTTACCCGCGTCGCTGTACGGGGAGTTGTAGTAGCTGTCAGAATTTAAACCGACCGGTCACCAGGGTTAACTCAGTACCACGGCGTTGTAACTTTCGAAATGGCGAACTTTTACGAGAATCTTGGCGTTTTGAATGGAGCATTGGCAAATATTGACCGTATTCGCGGCAATCGTGTACCACGGCTACCGAAAAGGTACAAAAAAAGGTACGATCCATTTGCGGCACTTACGGAAGGAGATTTTAGGTCTAAATATAGATTTACAAAAGTTAATATGAGACGTTTGATTGATTTGGTGCGGCCGTATTTGGATGTGAACAATAAACGGGGTGGCAAAATATCTACCGATCTCCAAGTTCTTTGTGCCATACGATACTGGGGTAGAAACGAGGTGAGACAGTGTTTATAATTACCTACGTTCTTGTGAAACAAATCAGCGAAATCGTTAACCAAACAGGCTTTATTGTTATTATTTTTTTATAACATTTTTTTTTGCAGATACAGGATGATTGTGCCGACATACACGGATTTAGCCAACAAACAATGTCCCGTATAGCTAAAAGGGTTGCAACTGCATTTGCCCGCCTTGCTCCACAGTACATTAAAATGCCACAAAGTATTGAAGAACAACAAGCAACAGTTGCAAATTTCCAAGCAATAAAACGTTTTCCCGGAATAATGGGTGCCATCGACTGCACACATATTAAAATAAGGAATTCGAATATGTTGACGCTTGACGCTGTTCTGTTCTGTTGACGTATGAATAAACGTGAAGTTGGCAACACGCCGCGAAATGCCAAATTTACCGCGTTTTTCAGCTTTGGAACAGAGTGTTGCTACCGCAAAAAAATCATAACAGCTGTCGAGTAACATTATGAAGATGAGTAAAGATTTTTACTCTGAGAGGTGTAGTGTACCCCCCTGTGTAGTTACCGCGACTCGGTAGAGTCGTGGTAGGGTTTCATTATGAGTAAGGCTGTATATGTACTGAAAGCCAGTTAATAATGAATGGGAAATAGAATTTTTTTATTAATATATCCGCATGATGTTAACCTGTCGAATGTTAGATGGTATTTTGAAATTCCACCCGCAAATGTCATAGAAAATTATTTAAAAATAATTCAGAATAGCTACAATAATCAAATAGTACCTAGCTCCTAGATTGATATTGGCGCAAGCGGTTCTGACCTTGTCCTTCGTACATTTTCTTTATGCATAAGGGTTAAAATCGCATTTAAAAAAAAAGCAAAGATATATTTTTGCCCGCGACAGATAAGAGGTTAATGTCAAGCTTTCTATCCAGAAATAAGCACCACTCTCTCATAATACGTAGATCAAAAACACTCACCCCCTTACTAATAAATGTGTTTTAAATGTTACGCATTTATTAGTAAGGCCATCAATATTAGTAAAATATTACAGCCATAACAATAAACATGTTTTAATTTTACACAACCGATAAACAATGCATTTATGTACATGGTGAACGCTTGTTATCAGTTGTGTAAAATTTAAAAAAAGCATATTGGTCGCCTCAGGCCTCTGTCAGAAGGTGTATTTCTGCTTTGGAATATAAAGCTTAGTGTTTTCTCTTTCTAACACCGTTAGTCTCCCCCTTAACAGTAAAGGAGACGTGATGATTTGAAACAGGAGCTGTTCCCAAAAGCAAACAAATTAGCCCGAGGGGAATATTTAATTTAGCTTGTTTTAATATTGATTATTTTCCATTTATCGATAATTAGAATTCTATCGATATATTGACAGGACTATTGATGATTGATTATATGTAAGTAAGCAGGCCTATAATTTATTGCTTCAAATATTTCTTCTATTATGGTTTGTGTAATGTTTACTATTATTTGAATCAGCATAGGCACTCATGGAGTGAGGTCTGTGGGCTTTTACTATCTAAATTATGTATGTACACATTTTGATAATTGGTTTTTGTTATATAAACCTGATAAAGAAAAACTTATCTCAATTTGGGGATAAATTACCATGGATCATGAGGGATTACTGTCAATATTATTACAATTTATTCTATGGTTACAAAACGGATTCATATTATATGTATTATTTTTTCATAATGAGGTTAAGATGAGAATAAAATGTGGAATTTTGAGGTTTATGCATTTAAATAATATAATTGTATAATGTGTCACTTACCACTCGGCCCACAAAGCAGAACTGAAGGCGTAGTGTAGCGTATTGAACATTTGTAAATATTATTTTACGTTACTGTGGCTTGGACCTACTGATGGTAATTTATTTGAATGACATCAATTGCTGTGTGACAAAGATAGTCCATGAACACTGATTAACTGAGTACCTACCTCTCAAATGCCTATCCTATTGTAAGTTTAATTTATAACTCATGTTAAATATTCATTACTATGCACTTTATTTTTCTATTCTATGATGGGGTTCTAACAGGCGTTGTAACCAAATTCGTTTGAAGTAAAAAGTACTCAACTTTGGTTTTAATTAACACCCATATTTATTATAGCTGAGTACTTTCCCACCTTCCTCTTCACATCTCTTTCCCCTCCCCAAATCCTTCTGCCTCACTACATATCCCAATTGGGGATGCCATAGTCCCCCTGGCTCCAGTGAGTAGGGTATAGTTTTTTGAATTTCCCTCAGGACCTATGTCATATTCGGGGATGCTGTGTGAAGGTTTTTTTGAGGAAAGGAATTGAAAGGATGATTCTGGGAAGGAAAAGGGTATGAGGGGTGGGTAGGAATCTGGGGTAGAAGTGACAGACGCATGATTCAATCCCTCCTACTGTGGTGCAAGGCGATGGGTCGAGAGAGTCCTGCTGGAGAGGTCAAATGGACTCCCTCAACCAGCCTCTCTCAAACCTGCCCGCTACGCAGTAAAGGGGCAGAGTTGGGAGTTGGGACTGTTGTGGTATTCACATAAAAACAAGTTTCACTTGCATCCAAGATTCAGTAGGTAATTAATATTTTACATGAAATCTTGCAGTGCGTCTAATAATATGGCCAGGGACTGTAGATTTGAATCTGTTGAAGTAATGAATGTCTGTAGTAATTGTGCAGCTTGTAATTTGTAATTGTTTTGTCCCAGGGCCTCAACCCCGGCAAGGCCATTGCAGAGATCAAGAAGTTGATGTCTGGAATGATTAAGAAGGAAGAACCAAGACTGGAGACTGCCGCTCTGCAGAAGTAAACCTTACAACCCCCGGCCCCGAAGTGCTTATCCAGCGCAACAATCAACTTGCATTATGTTATAGATTCACACTCATTCTCATTCTCAATCCTAAATAAGTTTTTTTATTTATTTATCCTCTGGTGGAGGCATTCCGATATTCTTTAAAAATCGTGAAAATTCGATCTCCTTTTTAAATAGAGTTTTCAAGTATTACGGAATTGGTACAAAAAATAATAAATTATTTTTATTTAATTTTTGCAAATTATATAATTCTGTAAAAGAAAAAAAAATTTTTTGGAACTTTTGTCATTTTTTGATTGATCTTTTGGATTTTATAGCGATTAGTTATTTTGTAAATTAATTCATAATCTTATGTATTGGGAGAGACATTGTAAAATCTTTATTTTAATTTATTTTATTGCGTGTACTTAATTACATTGTTAGCCTATTTTGGTGTAAATAAAATAAGATTTTTATAATGGGATCAGATAATTTCACCGCACAATTCTTATGGCTGCTGAAAGTTTAAATTACGATCTTCTTCAGGTGCTCTCAGTCGGTTCTCAACTAACGAAGGTTGCTCTCTTATCTGCTAAAATATACTCAAATCTCACATCAACTAATGTATTACGTAAATAGTGGAGATCCACTTTGCGGTTTGAATGAAATGAGTTACCACTATTGTATTAATCACCCATAAACACGGTACAAAGGTTTCCGAAAACTAAAATCTATATTAGGACCAACTCTTTCAATTTTATTATTATCAGGGGTCAATTTGAATTAATTGCCATTTCATACTTATTATCTCAAGTGATCTATTGAAGTAGGGAGATTAAAGTTTTGCAAGGTTTACACAGTTCTCAGTAGGAGTCGAAATAATAAAATTTAGGTATCAGCATAATCACAATTGGATAATTTTAGTGTTTCAATGTGTATTCATTTGCAGTATTCTTTGTATTATTATTTTATGTACATATTAATGAAAAATAAATTATTGTTCAATAACTTTTTTTTCTTTCCTAAAATTGTAATGTTGTTATTCTGTGGAACAAAATCATTATGGGCGGTTTTATGTAAATTATACTTTGAGTTAAAACGGGCTGCACTTGGTGATTTTTTCCACCCAACGTCAGTCAGTCATGACATGCGCTTACATCAGACACCAGTGACATGCATCGCTTTATGACCAAAGAGGCTGTATGTAGTTTTCAAGTTCGGATATGAATAACTGTGCACGGAAAATTGCCGATGTTGTGGCCAACTGAATAAATGAGTATGTAAGTTCCTTACAAAATAGGTGGAAAAAATATTTTTCTTAGACATTTGTCTCATTTTTCTATTATCTTTTGAATTCTTTTAATGGTTCGTTTTTTCAGCTTTTATAGTTTTTGGCTTGACTTTGGATGCTTAGAAGTGAAAAATTAAATTTTATTCATAATTTAGATTGTATACCTCTCCAATTATTATGCGCTCCTGATATAATTTTACAATCACCAAAGGAAGGACTTGAGTAGCGTGTGTGGTAGGTGAAACAATGAATGGCCGGATTATGAATCGGGTGAATAAATGACACGCAAGCAAAATTGAGCTGCGACCTTTCACTTTTAAGAATTGAGCTTTTGAGATTTGATCTTTTTAAGGTTTGAGCTCTAACGATCAAGTGAAATACATACTTGTGGGCTATGTCCAAGAGTCAGAAGTGCATATTTGTGTAATTGTGTACGACGCTCGTTTATTTCATGTTAATGTTGAAAAGTTCTGCAAATCAGTCACAAAGACGTTTTGTCTTACGCAATTCAAAGGAGTTCACTAACCTTGCAGTTATAAAGCTGCTTTACTTTAGCTTAGTGCGTAGCATTTTTGAGAGTGGATCTCAGGTATGAGGATACCGTCTATATAGTAATGGTTGATCAAATTTAAAAGATTTTTGTATGGTACCTACACCACTGGCTTATAAGCTTCTAAATGGTTTCATATCAATACCAGAAGTTCTGGCCGAAATAGGATTCTATATCCTGGATAATTTCACAGTTGCCCGCTAACACAGGAACTAACCTACCAATCCTAATGCCCCTGGGAAGAATTATGTACTAGGTTAATTAACCACCTCGCAGGAAATGTGGATATTTTGTGATAACATGTCCTTCAACATTCATGCTTAAGTATTATTTAACCTTTTAACTATGTGTATTCTTTTTGTCCTTCGTGGTAAACTTATACATTTATTACAACCGATTTTAAAAAAAAATTTTCTTTGTCACTTTTTCAATTACCAGTTTTATAATGTCTTTGCAAAATGAGAAGTCTGAGAAATTCTCTTCATGTAAGTGCTTTTTATCGAGACATCCAACATTCTTTTGGGTTCTAAAAGCTGACTGCAGTATTGCCAAAAGTTGAAATTGCAATTTTCTTATATGTTATGTAAATATTCATTCTTGTGTGGTTCAGAAGGTACATTAAAAAATAATAGTTAAGATTGTATTTATCTGCTTTTATTTATTAAAAATCTGCTTGAGTCAGGAAAAAATTCATTGCTCCATTCTCCAAGATCAGGTTCTGCTTCAAAGCCTTGTAGAAACACAATTGCTGGATCAATGAGCTGCGAGCTTCGGACCACCAGAATGAAAATCATCACAGGGAATACAGGAGGTGGATAGTAAAAGAGGTTTTATATTGTATTTAATTTATTTTTGAAGTAATAATAAGCATAAAGTGACATTTTCCTATCTAAAACATTATAAATGTCTTCCAAATGGATTTAATATTTAAGTGGTCACTAGGTAGAGATAGTAGGTTTCCCGTCAAATGGTTGGTCGTATTAAATTCTCAACAGAATCACAGGTACAACACATAATATATTTTTGCAATATAATCATGCAGAAACCTCACTACCGCTTTACAGGTTAAATTATAACATTTCAAAACATAAACCTTAAAAACAATTTCAAAATTAATATAAAATGGATTCAAGATCTTTAACAATAAAATAGGAATGGTCATAACTCCAGCATCGCGGACCCAGCGAGTGCAGCGGGTAAACACAACATATAAATATTTTTACAATAAACAACATGACAAATTGCACTGATTAATAATATATGTAAATAAAGGAAAATGGACTTGGCATTAAAGTTGCTTGTAAAATAGATGTTGATCCTGAATCCATTGATCGATGGAGTGATTTGGGCGCTGTGTCCGCCACATTGCCCCGGAACTATCCACGGATATTTGGTGATGAGGAATAGTGAACTAAGTAATATAATAGTTAAAAGGATTGTGATGTTACAATATATTTAATACGCAATCACTCGGCTATGCTATGCATAAACTTAATTATTATATTTCCAATGTCTATCAATGATGTCTCATCTAATTGTCATAATAATGGCCTATTATAAAATATTCAAGTATACATATAGGTACTAGGATTCTTACAGTCCGATTGGGCCAAGTGGAGTTGCAAGTTGGTGGTGATGGATTGCACCGTTTGTACAGGGTTCGTACTTTGCTTGTACTTGGCGTGATGTCGCCGTACTTCTATAAACTTGCCCCAGACGAGTTCACGCCATAAAAATAAAGTCCTTTATTAACATTAGATAAATCTCAAATAACTGCGATTGTATCTTTAGTACGAGTCTACGAACTCTACTTCTTACATAATAGGTAATATCCAATACATGCGCTCCTAAATATGGCATCTTACACGATGATAATAATATAATATATGTACTTCATTAAATGGTATTTACAATACAGAGTGAACCTTCATCAGAAATCAACTGGTCAATACAGTTGCTTTCCTCATTCACTACAAGGAGAATTATTATGGTTACATTTTAAAATAGTAATAAAGGATCCGACGATTATATAATCAGAATAGTTCACCAGCGACTTCTCGGTATAATACAGAATTGTTTATCCTAAAACAGTGTTCATAATATATGTTTATTGCTCGTACTATCAAATGGTAGTACCACAAGTTAGCTTAACTTACACTTAGTTCTATATGTAATGTATTGCTTACTTCACATTGCCATTGTCTCCTCTCGTCTCTCGCAACCAACCTTCAACCACCAAACAACCAACACTACTTCATTCAAAATAAACATCCGAGATAACCAACTCTCGTTCATCATCGAGGAGGAGATTACTTCTCATTGCTATCATTAGTAGAGGCTAGACACTCCCGTACTTCCGACAGCCGTACGCGGTGCATCTGCACCCAGCCTATTCGTGGTCACATCTGCATAGCTTGTCGTAAATATATTCAAACTTACTAACAATCATAACAATAAAAGATTATAACAATGAATTCTATTTACAGAGAAATGCAATATTGAGTTTATTGTTTGTAATAAATATGCACATTTCATGATCGCCTGGTGTAAACCTCATAGGGCCTCATGCCTGGGGCCATGTAGCCGTCTATTTTACGGCAGAATAGGTTTGCGTTGGATTGTTGTTCGATGCCACCCACGAGCTGAATACATCCCTGGAAAGACAAACAACAAAAAGTTAGAAAGCATTGCATTAATGGGTTATTATAGGGACAAAAAAACATTCACATGAACTTGAACAATGTGCCACAATTAGTCACATTACAACACAGGTAAAAACTCAAAAGCATTATGTACTTATATACCCCTGTACAGTGAATGTCTTGTACCTCCAAATATGCAGATTTAAATCTTGAAAGTGATGAATAATGTTGAAAGAAATTTATTAATTTGGAATAGAAACTATTTACAGAACAGAGCCACTTTGTACTTGTATTTCATATGTTTCATGTATTTGTAGTAAAAAGAAGTGTATTTTTCACTCCAGCGATTATTTAATTTCTTATAATACGAGCGCTGCCAGTCTGGGTATTGTGAGTTTGGTAGACCTTACATAAATGGTAATAAGGAAGACAGATAATTGTATAACAGCTATGTGATGTGATGTACCTGCAGTGGCTAACGACACATTCATTGGAGCAGTACTCGTCCTCCCACTCACTGTTGGCTATGGCCGGATTAGTGCAGCCGTGGCGAATGCACGCTGTTGTGCGCCCTTCCCCATTGCCACTGCTGGATTGCTGGAAACATATAATCATTATCCTATGGAACGTTAGCTACTGTCCAGGACATCACTTGAATACATCACATTACTTCACATACATCTAACACGAGACAGATCTAATACGAGGCGGGGCTAAATAGTCACCTGTTGTTGGTGTGAAGTCATCATTTGGTGTTGGTTGTGTTGCGCCGCGTGCGGGGGGGACTGGTGGGAGGGCAGGCCCATGGGGGGCCCCCCGGGACCCTGAGGACTCATCATCTGTTGCCCCATGCCTTGTCCCATTTGCTGGGGGGGCTGACCCATCTGCTGCTGCTGTTGTCCTTGTCCTTGCTGGGGCATCTGCTGCTGTCCCTGTTGACCCATCTGCTGCTGCTGTCCTTGTTGCTGCATTTGCTGCTGTCCCTGTTGCTGCATTTGTTGTCCTTGTTGCTGTTGCATCTGTTGTCCTTGCTGCTGCTGCTGTTGCATCTGCTGGGCTTGCTGGGGCATCTGCTGCCCTTGCTGGCCCATCTGCTGGCCCTGTTGGGGCATCTGTTGCCCTTGCTGGCCGGGCTGGCCCTGCTGGGGACCCATCTGCTGGCCCTGTTGCCCCATGGGGGACAGTTGGGGCTGGCCCTGAGGCCCTATGTGCTGGCTCCCTGGTCCGTGGTGTTGGGGGGATTGGTGGGGAGAGCTTAGTGGTTGCAGTTGATTTGATTGTGGTTGCTGGAAAACAAAATAAAATTTATTAGTTTCCAAAATGTTACACAAACGTAATTTTATTTGTGTTTTATCATCAGGGCAGATCTGGACAAAACGGACACTCCAAAGCTGTCCTTAACATTGGCTCAAGAAAGAAGCGAGAGAGCTTCAAGGCTTGATACTCCAATAGTTAAATAACATAATAATGTTGGCTGGAAGAAACTTATCACATATTTAAGAAATTTATAATGTGTACCTGTGCATGGTGCATGTATTGGTTGTGATGGTGGTGGGGTGGAGGGCCCATGTGTCCCATGCCCATCATGGCCATGTGGTGCGGGGGCGATAGCAGCGGCGAGCGGGCGGGGGCCGGCGGGGAGCCCCCCTGCGGGGGGTAGTGGGGCGGATAGGGGGCCCCGTAGGGCACGCCACCTCCCCCTGCAGCCGGAGGGCCTCCGTATATTCCACCGCCGCCGTCAGGATCACCTCCACCCTGAATTTAAAAAAAAAAATTTATTTCGTGCCAAATAAACGATAAATAACAATAAATTAGATTGGAACTTTAGTTCTTCCAAAATGTTCCTAATTTCAAGATTACGTAGAACACATTGAGATAATGTAATAATTAATAAATAATTTGTCGTTAATCCAACTGATAAAGTTGCAAGATTCTAAATTTGTTTGAGAAACTTTATCATTCAGAGGTTAAAGGTTATGTTTTGTGTTAAACATTATCGAATCACAAGATTTAAGACATGATGAAAACAGTAACCTAAACTATAAACTTTTTAATGCACTTACGAAGACTGATAAAATACTGAAGGCATACATTTGAATGAGAAATCACTTCAAAAGGTTTAACTTTATCTTAGTTTGTCACTGAAATTATGTAGCCCGGCTCTATGCAGAATGGTAATATATCTAGTTCGGTAAACATAACCTCGAAAAATCAATGTCCATTGACATGGATAGATAGAAATATTTTGACCAGAAAGTAAATTTAATGATGAAAGAACATACCTTGGAGACCAGACTCGCCCTGTAAGCTGCCAGTGCTTTGAGATATTCTTTCTTGGCGGCTTCTGTCTTCTGTTTATAAACCTGTAGAACAATAACACATTGAAAACACACTGCAGAACGGACAAATTATTGAGAACTTTCGATAAAAGCTTAAAAACGTAAGTATAAATATTCGGAACACAATATTTTTGTTGTATTTAGTAATTAAAATTATACAAAAGCATAAAAATAAAGTTTAAAATAGAGAAGAAAAGACGCGAGAAAATAATTTAATTTGAATACTGACAGTTTAATGTTGCCAGTTAGAAAATTTTAGTTCTCAATTTTATGTGTAGGGATGTGATCGGCATTATCGAAAAAGAATCGCTAATATTATTGCAGAATCGAAATGTTTTAATTATTTCGTAAAACAAAAATACCAAGCCGATGTTTGATACCGAAAGCAAATTTTCGCTTGCAATAACCGTAACATACGGATTGTATTAATTCTCAGAATCGATTGCAAATAAACGAAATTATCATTTTAGGGATGAAGGGTTTTCCATATGTAGTTTCTTGTCTATGCCCTACTCCCTATGTTGTAGTGAATTTCACATGCTCTAGTAATTTTACGCATGGGGGAATAAGCGAGTTAATTTTTTCACGTGACAGGATCGCAAGATGAAAAAAAAATGTTATTTAGAATAAAATTTTGGATGAACCAACAGGATTTTAAAGAAACATTTCAGGATTATTCCTGCTGAAGTTCATATTATTCAATCAATAGTCCTGAAATCTAGAAAAAATAATGTAAATACCATTAAATTACGTCACCATTAGTATCACCTCCACCATTACTGACTAAAGCTTACCCCATTACAAGGGGGAGGTTGGAATGGCAATAAATCGAACATTACATTTAATTTTCTCCATTGTTAAATTTAAAAAATATATTTATCGAAGAGGAATTTTAATTAGTGTCGGGGAACGGGACGCACAAAGCAGCCGGGACCGGTCGGGTCACTGAACCAGACTTGTGGACACTTTTACTGATGGAAATAACCTTCAAAAAAGTATAAAAATAAAGTTTTTCTTATAAAAAATGAATATTCATTTAGACTTTCGTAAAAGTCAATTGTTCCATATAAATAAATTCGGATATATCTATCCGAGACGCTATCCAGGTTACAAACCAATTCTTAGAATGATTGTTTCCGATGAAAAGGGTAGTTGCCCGTAATATGGAGAAAAATAATTAGTTGATAATAATGTAATTCTAAAATTTGAAAATATGAGATTGACAAATAGGACGGCTTTGACAGAAGGTGGCAATGGCGAAATTGGTTAACGCGCTCATCCCGGTTAGACGGAGAGGTCTGGGTTCGAGTCCCAGTTGCGACCATTGTCTTTTTCTGTTTTTCTGTGTCTTGTTCTCTTTCATATTTTCGTTTAGATTATTATTGTTAACTTATTCTAATATGATAATACTTTCACTTAAAGCAATGTAAGTAGTAAATAATTCGACATGTACAACTCACGCTCTTGTGTTCCGAGTCCAGTCCATCCCACATAGAGGCCACAATCTTGGACACTTCCCCGAAACTGGCGTTGGGGTTCTGTCCCTTGATGGCCGCCTGCGTATCCCTGAAGAACAGCGCGTACGCCGACACTGGCCTGGAGAAACACCAAAAATAGAGATGTTTAATGGGGCACATTTTTATATCGCATCCGACGAAAAACGAATAGAAAATTTCTGAGAAAAAATGCGAAGGTTTCGTAAAGAGAAACTTCCGTCAAGTAATTCGAAACAGGCTCATATCTAATCCTTGATATGAGAAGGTAGGTACTTATTTAAAGTTCATTTGGGTAGCTACTTACTTCTGGGGCTCGTTGGGGTCCCTCTTCTTCTTCTTTTTCTGTACTTTGGGCTTCTTTGCGACGGTTTTTGCCATGGGGCCACCTTGTATCGTCTCCACTCCTGCCGGCTCAGGAGAAGGCCGCTTTACAGCACCCCCCTGCTGCGGAAACATAGGATTATTACCTCACTCACCCAAACCCACACGCATTAGTTGGGTACCAGTAACCAACGGCCATAATTATTATTTTATGTGTTAAACGCACTATTATTTAGCAAATATTGTTGAGATGATTTAATGTATGTATTGTATGTACAACAACGAACATATGATTTCATTTGTTTTTTGTTTTGATGAACTATTGATTGTTATTTATGAATATGATGACGGTTTTGGGAAACAGTGGAAAGAAAATAAATAGATAGGTTTAATAATATATTATAATACATTTTACTTCCAGAAGGTAAGAAATTTTTTAAATCAAGTAAATTTTTAAAATTTATTATTATTTGGTTATCATGCCGTTTTGACCACAGACACCCATGTCTATGATTTTGACTGAATGAACTCATTACACAAAAATGCGTAAATACCTTCATAGACATTCAAATTGATAGACCGGCCAATCAGGGAAAAGGGAACAAAACCTAGATGCGAGGAGCAGGGAGGCGGCGTGACCGTTTCCATTTCTGTTATTTGTAATAAATGAACAGTATAAGGGCAACTCGCTTTGTAATAATCACTATTTAGTATTTGAAAATAAAATCTGCTCACGAAATTACCAATCCCTTTAACAATGGAGCGCAAATTGCAGGCTGCGCAAAAAATAACTACGAAACCCAAAACGAGTAAACAAATTTCGGGCTTGTTTCTAAACATGGTATATTTTGTTACACTGTAAGCTAAGACACTTTGACAAATGACTTATAATTTACCCAACTCACTCATTTTTAGCATTGCTGCGCTAAAATTTACATTCTGTGCAGAAGAGTCCCGTTGGACTGCGCTGTAAACCGATGCCATACTTTAATGAATTACTTTTCCGCACAGGGTCTGGTCAATTCAATTTGCGCTCTCTTGAGGTCAACTCACGACTGATGTCGAAGGGTAGTGTCGTAGTCAAAGCATTCTCGAACTCTTCTGATGCCACAAACATGGTCACGTGCTTTGGCTCCAGCTCGTCGAAGCGATACCCAGGTTTTAGTTAGGGCAAGACTATCAATTTGGATGTCTAAAAAAAAGACACTCACGTTACTTCCGCTTAAGTAGTTGCGTAGTTTGTATTGGAAAAGTTAGTTTATAAATTTAATTTTGTAAATATTAAATATTAGGAGGAAAAATTACAGAGGGAGGAGGTTAAAATAATACAAAATAGGAAACCGTACACAGAAAGGCACCGTCTGAGAAATGAGTTAAGTAGATGAAAGCAGAAAGAAGAAAAGCACACTGATCGGTAGAGTGCAGAGATGTAGAGTAAGAGCAGACCTGCACCGGGAAGAGTCGCGGGAGAGGGAAGCGGCTGTACAGCAGCGGGGCAACACCCCGCGGGCGAGCGCGGCGCTCCACCATTTCTCTCATCCGTCATCCTTATAATCCTTACTGCTCCGGCTCCGGGCAATGGGGCACAAAAACCAACGGACGCAAACTGCGGGCAGATTAGCTACGAACGGAGATTCGCGAGAGAAGTGGAGGAGGAGGAAACGCTGCTCGCCCTGCGAGGTGTTGCCACTCGCGGTGGGTCTTGTTACCTGTTGTTGTTGTTGTTTGGGGAATGGTCGTCGACTCGCCGAGCAATAATGTATTGGCAAAAAGCTCTCCGCGTCCCCGGGCAGCGTACCCACCAAAAATAAAGTACAAGATATAATTCACGGCCACAGATGGGCGTAAGTAACACATCACATGACTTAAGTGATCGCGAGTATCCTCCGGATAAGCGGCTGTCACCACAATACGCCCCGTTCGACACCCCCTTCTCGATCTCCGTCAGGAGCCGAAAAGAGAACGCGGAAACCACGCAGCAGGGTTAGCAGCCGCGAATTCGATCGAGGCTCGGGAGTACAACAGTGAGGCTGAGCGATCGCCGTCGGGATCGGGAGATCTGCATGATTACTCGGGAGTCGCCGAGCCGGGGCTTAAGAACCGACACTGGCTTGACCAATGACCATCGAGCCAGGCCAACGACACACACCACTCGGACACGGGCGTTTATCCTCGGAAAGGAAAAAGACAAAACCGCAAAACAACGCTACTGAACAGCCGCAGGTAGTCAGATAAAAGAATTATTATTGCACTCGGAGCGTTTGAATTTCGTAGGTAGAGCAACGCTTATTAAACTCGGTGCTAATTTGGCACATGAGGACAGTAGTTGTGTAAAAAAATTAACGAAAAATTGTAAACGCCTCCATTTGCAGGCGGCCGCTGCCCGTGTTGGTTCTTAAGTCTGGACTGGAGCGGGGACGGAAGTGATTCGTGGCGAATACACTTGGGGACTGGGTGGGTGGTCAGACATGGGTGTGGATGGGTAGGGGCGGCAGGAAGGAATAGGGCTGATCGACAACTTTCACAGTGAGAGGAAATAATATGTTAAATATATAAAATCACTCTAGATTTAACTTCTTTGGGATTTAAACACAAAGTAGATCGATATAATACCACACTATTAATGTAATAAGGAATAAGAATATCAATCGGTTTAAGTGCAACATTAAAGCATACAAGTATTAATTTCGCAATTCAAAATTAATCGCATTGGACTTTTGAATTCATTTAGTCGTGGAAAGGAATCAGGGAAAAGATATCGGTTCTACACAAGGGTAAAGAATTGTCCCTAAAGGGGTCTCCACACGGTACTGCCGCAGTACGTTCTGCCGCAGAACTGACTAAAAATCGTATGGTCTGTAGTCAAAACCGCCAGCCGTATTGTTATTATTCACCATTCATTTTATTTTAAATAATAAAGGCTGGTGAATAATAACAATACGGCTGGCTGGTTTTGACTACAGACCATACGATTTTTAGTCAGTTCTGCGGCAGAACGTACTGCGGCAGTACCGTGTGGAGACCCCTTAACCTTAAAATTGTCAACGATTTATTCCAGTTCTATCGAAATGAACTACTTATTCGTTAATCGCGTTTCCAGTTCTCTCGGATGATAGGTAAAAAAGTCGTTAATTTCAAAGTTAAAGACAATTCCTTATCCTCGCGAAGAACCGGAATCGCCACTCTGGTTCACCGGAGTTTCTCCGTTAAAGCAAGGTAAATTAAAAATAATTCGTAATCTGTTCGTTGATATATGGCGGCAAATTAACTACTTTAGGGGAAAAAAGCCTTATAATTTTAATTTTTAATTAAAAAAAAAAAAAAAAATTTTAAAAGAAAGACAAACATTCCCGGGTTACAAATAACCCAACAATGTATGAAAATCTCCTACTACCACCACAGAAAACCGAAAATGTTGCTTGTGTTGTGATGGAGGACTTAGGACGTGGAACCCAAAGGCGATGCCCACTCAACCAATGACCTTCAATTAAATACGGTAGAGTAGAATACATCTTGGCCTAAGAAATAATCGACTATTTTTTTTAATAAGTCTTTTTTAAGTCTGGAAAAAAATTAACAGGCCTCTAAAAAATACTTTCAAATGCAAAATCTCCTACTAATGAATCCATTTTAGAATAAAGTTTATCAAGTGGAAAATTAAGTTCCTTAGAAAATCATCGAAAAACATTGTAAAATTTGTGCCTGAATTTCACAAAATAAAATAAAACAATACAATTTCGCGCTGTTCTTTTCGGCATGAATTAAAATGGGCGGCGTTCAACGAATTTGAGAATTAAACCTAATACCGCCCACATAAAGACTACGTGCACATTTTGTATTAGTTATAGTTAACACCCCGCCGCGGTGGCGTATAGACGTACCTTGACTCTGTGTCGCTTGGTTCCGGGCAATCGATTTTAAATCTCCTTGTTATTATAATAAACAATGCGTAAAAAAGGAGGTTAATATTTTTACAGGCCTTCCCAATCAACAGTAAAAAAACAACTCTAATACCTTCTCCAACCTTTAC
Source organism: Limnephilus lunatus (assembly GCA_917563855.2). Lineage (NCBI taxonomy): Eukaryota > Metazoa > Arthropoda > Insecta > Trichoptera > Limnephilidae > Limnephilus > Limnephilus lunatus. The sequence goes on along the minus strand of OU830598.1, from coordinate 64,994,661 downwards.
AAAAAAAAACTTAATAAGTTTTTTTAAATCCCCCCAAAAGGAGGCGGGGATTCCGATTTCGAATTTTTCAAGGAATAGGGGATCACCTTAATATTTCACAGCATAATTGGCAGAAAGGGATTTTTCCTAAAATAATTAAATTACCGCCATCCATTGACGAGCAGATTATAACAGATTATGAATTATTTTATTTGGATCAAAGGACTTAAACTTACATTGAGTAACAATAAAGTAAGTGAAGGTAAAAAACGAACCATGGGCGCGTGGTGCTGCGCACTGTCGTCACTGTCCTCGCTGGTGGTGTTGTGCGCATCCTGCGGGGCGGGGCCGCGCGGCGGAGACCTGCCGTAGGGGGGCTGCTGTGGGTGCTGGGCGTGCGGCGGCTGCTGGGGGTGCTGGGCCTGCTGGGGCGGCTGCTGCGGGGGCTGCATAACGAGCAGCCGGGGCCCGCCCGGCTGCTGCTGGATCAGGTAGTTCCCCGGGGGCTGCTGCGGGCTGCCGTACGAGCTGGAAAGCGCGCGCGCGATACTTCAATACGTGAACGGTCGGACGATTGAAGTCGGGGAACATTATAAGCGAGCAAAGATAATTCAATATTATCTTTGTAAGCGAGACTACGAAATAAAAGCGCTTGGGCGTCCCCTAGAGGCGTGATGATGGCAAACAATCTATTTATATTTAATGACTTTGATTAGCCGAGCGATTCTATATCTTTTGTGGGATCGTTATCGAGATACGGACGTGATCTCCTGACAGATTTGTGTGATTTATTTGCTTTTTCTATGTACAACGTACATTAAATGAATGAATAATCATGCACACTTGCAGGAATTCGTTCTTAAAACTATCTAAACTAAAATATATGACAGTAAATATGTAAAAATCACACAAATCTGACAGGAGATCACGTCCGTTACCTCGATAACAATCCCACAAAAGATATAGAATAGCTATGCAGAGAAAAAAATCCATGAACCTAAAAAGTCCTGGACAGCTATTCGAGAACAATTTGAACCCGCGGGATGAGGGGGAAGATAATATGAAAAAATGACTACTTAATTTTATTTTATCATGGCATGTCCCATTCCCCGTATCATTAAGCATAAACAAATATATTTTAGAAAATCAATCCGTAGACCAAGTTTTTTTTACTATAATACATCTATTTTCAAGTCTACTGGCCAATCTCAAAGAAAAAAAAGTTTGATTGAGGGTTGAACCTTCCTCCCCAGGGAATGGAGTCAACATAACTAACGCTTAAACCAAATCTTAATTGGATAGTACCGATATTTATTTGGTATATATTAACCGCTGTAAATTATAATGTCATCCAATTTCATATAAATGTGCGGGTGCGCGCGTGTGCGCATGAGAGCCATCAAAATTTGATAGAATGCATTGTCATCGACAACGAGTATATCTGCAGAGTTTCATCCCGATGGAATGTCGGGAAGTGGATTAAATTCAATCATTCATTCTTTTATTCTAGAAAACAAAATCGAAATTCAAATATGTAGATGTATGTATTAAAAAAGGTAAATTTTATACCACATTGCATTCAAATCATTTCAAAGATTTTTTATATAAGATGGCTGCCCACCCTAGAGATTTGACTTCATGGAGGAAGATGTACGAAAAATGACTTTACCTATTTAATTTTATCACTGCATGTCACATTCCCCTGTCTCATCAAAAACAAAAAAAGCGCCTTTATATGCGTTAATCAAATAATAATTTTATACCACTTTGCACACAAATCATTTCAGAAGTTTGTCATACAAGATGGCTTCCAAGAATTTGCCCTCACCATAGATTTGGCTTTAATTTCGTTCATATCAAACAGCACTAATGCTCTGTCCAGGACCTTTCAGATTAATGGTAAAATTAATAAAAAATCAGTGCAAAGATATGAAAAGCTGTTCGGGATTATATCGCCACTGTTCTTGCTAAATGAAAATGCCAAACCAAAAGCGTATAAAGTTACAAAGCGCATTTCGTAGTCTAAAAGAATGCTGTTTGCAAATAATATTATTGTTTATAAAAAATAAAGTATGTATTTCAATCTTGACAGACCGATGAATAAATAATGATATTTTAAACTTTGAATTATAACAAAGGGGTTATTAAAACGAATGAGATCAGGTACAAATGAAAGATATTCACCTGTGCATGGGGTGGTCCTGAGGTTGAAGATAGAGAGGCTGTTGGTATGATGGTTGCCCGTCAGTTAGCAAACCGTCCTGAGCCGGGTTGATCATTCCCATCTGTTGAACAAGCACACATTAAATACAAAGGAATTCATTTTAATTCAATCATAATAATAACGAAAAATTTATATAGCGCAGTTTAGTGTTATTTCACTTCAAGTGTGCTTAACCATAATAAACTTAAAAGTAATCCTATAGTGTTCCTTACGGGTCCTTACAAAATATTGATAAAATAATATGAAACAAAGAACATACAAAGCAATGCCAAGATAACAAAATTAACAATAACACTGCTGTTTTGCCACAGGACAATAGATAATGATAAACAATAACGGTGCCATTAAACAAGAATCATCAAACATAAAATATAATATAGAACTGGAGGCAGTTCACGTTTAGAAATAATAAACATTTTGAGTGCACATTAAACATAAAAATACAGTAAGGAGGAAACTGACACCAAACAATTACCGGAAACTTGAGAAACGTGGCTTATAAGAGTATATTGAAAAAGAGTTAAGACTCATGAAATGTATGATTTTTTAAATAAGCTTGATTTTAAAGTCCGTTTAAATTCAGCCAACTTCTGGATATTAGTGAGAGCTGAGGGAAGTATATTCCAAATGAGCGGGCCAGTTACACGAATCGATCGATCATAGTAAACAACAGTAATAAACAATTACAATAGTAACCAACAGTCGAAAAAAATAACAACTGAAGCAAAAAGAAACGGGATGACACCGCGGTTGGCGGGGCACATATAACATATCAAATATATATCATATGTGCCTGAAATTTTTGTGCTTTTCCCGTTAAATCAGTCCAGGAAACTGTATGACGGTTGATGTGTGCTGTGACTTGACTATCTGACAGTACCTGCGGTGCCTGGTGGTGCTGGGCGTGCTGATAGTGCTGCAGGTGTTGCTGCGCGTGGTGCTGCGGCCCGCCGTGCAGCTGGTGCGGCTGCAGGTGGATGGGCGGGATGTCGAACTCCTCGTCGCCGAATGACGGCGTGTGGAATGTCTGCAACAAACAAATTCATCATTAGTCACGTGGAATTTGGTTAACATATGGGTACCCTCACAACTCACAATTTTAACCAGTAACTTTACTATCTTTGTAAACTTATTATGAATTTTTCCACGTGAAGCTAGTTTTATTACTCGCACATGAGGAAAAAAAGAGAAAATCTAGGCTAGTCTTTTTTAAATTTTATTAATAAGGATACGCACACGTATCTACATACTAATTAAGGCGTGTTCAAAATGTTGTAAGGCTAAAAAGAAATTGAGAAGGGAGAATAGTTAAAACCATTCCAGGAAAGTTCCGATTCTGAAATGTGGCATTTCACGACGCACAGACGAGTGAAGAAAGAAAGTTGGCCAAAGTCGGAAACATTACCTTGTTAAAATATATATACATTTTTTAAAAAAGAAAAACAAATATTTCCGGGTTACGAATACCTAACCTGACAATTTTTGAAAATCTCCCTACTTACTGTAGTAAACAGCAGGCGGAAAATGTTGCTTGTGTCGTGATGGAGGACTAAGCCAGCCGAGGAATCGAACACGAAGTTCGATGGTCATCACATATCACTTGGTGGCCATTTAAAAAATGTCACCTACCTCCCTGCAACACTACCTTACCGGCAAACAGTCTTGTTGCCGTCATTTCGTGAATTGTTTCTGTTTATTCTCGTTGCTTGTAACGTTATCAGAAGAGTTGCAAAAAAGTTTTTTGCACTTTATTTTTAAATATTTAGTTTTAATATGGTAGTCGATATAGTTTATTATCATTTATCGATATATTTCTAATTATGCGCATTTAAATGTTCCTTTTATTGCATTAGCATCATCATTACAAGTATTTAAGCATGTGAGTTTAGTCGAGTTCAGTTACAATTTTGATGGTTATTCCTGATAAATATTTTAACATATATTTCGCCTAAAACTTTTAGGTGTCAAAAAGAATTTTCTTAAAATCCTGTGTATTATTTTTTTTTTACATATTCCCGCGATAGTAAAACTTTCTTTAAAGTTAATTTACGAGCTTATGAAACAATGTTCAAATGGAAATATTGATGAAAAGTATACGTTTTTGAAACATTCGTTCAATTGGAACTTTAAAACCCGGAAAGCGGTAAGGATTTGCTTAAAACGTCACATCATTTAAGCTTTATTTAAAAAAAATTGACCGCTAGCAATAGACGAATCGAACACTTACACATAAATATATAAATAATGGCTTAACACTTCGATGTAAATAGCGTTTGTCCAGTATTCGGTGGGCATTATTGAATTTTGTGTGTTTAGTGAAAAAAAATCATAAATTCCAAAGTGACTTCTATCATGAATCAACTCCCTCCAAAGTTTTGGCCAACTTTCGAGGCGAAATAATCTATAGTGCGAGGTTGGAAAAATATGAAGTGTTTGTTCATAAAATCTGATATCAGAAAAGTAAAAACAAAAATAGACTAATTGTCTTATGATGCTGTTAGAAATCTGGATACTGAATTGCTAATTATCATAGGCAACCAACCGTTTTCAAATAATAATATCGTGAAATAAAGAGATTCTTTACGAGAAGTAATATTTTAAAACGTAATTAACATAAATATTCCATTGCGAACATCAGCCACGTGTGGTACGTGGGCATGTCACGTCAAAAGTCACATCACGTTTGCTAAAATAAACACAGATTATTCCTAAAAGGGGAGAGGGTCGGTGACCGGAGAGGAAGTCCCCTCTCCTCTCTCCCCCTTCCCCGGCAGTCTGTCTGCCCCCCCTCGAGCAACAAACTATCATCACGTCACCATTCACCATGTGCTCGAGCACTAACAAATCCATGTAATGGTGTAGGCGTCTACTTACTTCTAACACACTACAGAACACAGACTGTAGTAAACAAAAATAAACAATCGACAAAGAATTGTCGTTATTGGATAGTGGTTTTTGTAAACAGACTTAAATTTTTAAAAATTATTTATATAGTTAGTTAGTATTATATTTTGTTATGAAAACCAATTTGTATATACATTTAATTGTTTGTAAAATTATATGTTTATAGTACGCATAACAATTTTTACTTTCGCGACTTTTCATCCCGCGACAAAATATCCCCGACAAAATATCTGACAAAACATGCCCAACAAAGTATCAACTAAAACCAAACCCAACCCAACCTATCAAAAAAATGGGACAAAAATAATACAGCATCCTGTAAGACAATAAATTTTGTTACCTGTATTATTTTTGACTTCACTCTTATTTAGCTCTTCTTTCATTTCATCAAAGTTTCCTGCATTAGCCAAATATAATTTCGTAGAGCAGTAATTACAAGTCAGAGCAACTATAGTTTTAAAAATAAGCTCTAAAGAAATCAAAGGTAAAACAGCATATCTACGAGTATTATTAGTGACGAGGTCCGTCTGACACGCTTTTCCTCCTTGATTATCTCTACCATCGAGGGTCAGGGGGTTCGGGCGGCCTTGGGATTTGTCTGCCCCCTCGAACATTTCTTCCTTATTCTATGATTCGAACGACCTGCCCAGGTGCCCAGGGCCCATTTCCATTGATTTTTGTATATTATCCGATGTACTAGAACTAGAGTATCGATTATTTTTGTTCGTTTTCTTATGCATTTCTTTCTTTTTTTGAATGATGAAAAAAGTAATAAAATAAACAGTTAATATATCATTTATCATTTTTATCTAATTTACATTTATTCAAATTCTAAAGTAGAGATTTTCAAATGTAAAAATACCAGTCTTAATTAATAGTTGTCTTAAAATAAAATTAACTAAGTAACCATCACGCCGTTTCTCCGCAGGGGTAAGCAGAAAGGACGGACCACCAAACATCTCTGTCTTGGCACACACTATTTGCCTCATTCACATTCATACATCGTCTCAATCATACTTTTATGTTATTTTGACCCTTAAAACGACCCGACTTAAGTATCTGGTTCACTTGATCGTGCTATATCTTCCCCAGGCGTCTCGACTTCTTCTACCATTCGAATTCGCGTCATATATTCTCCTTAACTCTTTTCTTCGATCATTCGCTTTACATGCCCAAATCGTTACTAAGAGTCCTTTTCTTAAAATAAATAACGGTTTTAAGTAAAAACAATAATAGGAAAATTCGTTATTGCACCGTTTTGTGAAAATTATTAACCCCAAGGGAATAATTTCGGAGCCTAAAGTGTTTTCAACATTGTTTACTGCACAGACTGTTTGGTTTCTTTATTTTGGATAGGTACCTATCAGATTTAAAAATGTACTTAGACCCTAACCAATAGCCTTTTGTTTAACAATATATGTATCAGCAAATACTAGTTACAAACACTAAGATTTTAATCTCAAAATCCAAATTTAACAATTTTCAGCACTCATGGCAGTTTTTAAAAAAAAAACGGTATTTGACAAAAATGTACATCGTACGTATAGTTTTTGAAATTTTGTTATATTATATCATTTACAGCCAAAGCAATGTCGACAATTTAAAAAGATCGCTCCTACAGGATAATATAGGTACTTGTTTTATAAAAACGTGAGCGAGGGCTGTTTGAAGCGACGCTGCTGAATTATTATTCCTAGGATAATAAAATACGTTCATAAATAATAAGTCTGTGGAATTGACTTATTTATGAGGCTTTGTAAAATGGCTCACAATGAACGAGTATAATAATTTTATATTATATGAAGGACAATCGCGCATGAAACAATAATTACCTTGAACAGTACATTGAACTCTGGCAGCCGGGAGGTACGCCAAAGGTCAAAGGAAAATATAAATGTATTCTGCCTGAATAGGTATAATATACTTGTTGCCGATGGTTGGGTTCAAATCTGTAACTTATCTCAATTTACGAAAAAAAATAAACGCAGTGGTGGATGTAATCGAGAATTCGATTATTATTACGAAAATTTTATCGAACGAACCAAATGATCGAATTCATTATAATATGACACCGTGGGCATAATATTGGGAAAAGTGGGACACGGTTAATATACACTTTTAAAAAAAAATTATTAGTTGGATGAAAAGTATTTTAGTTTCAGACAGTTTGCGATGTACTTTTCGACATTAAATTTAAAAAAATTAAAATTTAGAATGCAAACAAAAATAAAGTTTTTAAAGTCGCTTACCGACGGTTTTTATCGTGTAAGCTGTATTACCACTTTACAAGAAACAAACAAAAAAATTATAAAAACTGTTGATTCATACAATTTTTCGAGAGCATCTAAAGTAACTTTTTATAAGCATACTGAAAGAGAGGTATTCTCTCTTTCTAACACTTCATAATATAAAATGAGATAGCATTACTTGTAGGAGACTGTGTTAGTCTGGGAGATACAACTCCCAAAAATACTGCGGATTTTTGCTGTCTTTGAAGAATACCCCCCAAAACTTCGCAAGGGGTAGTTATTTCGTTAAAATTTACTTGGCGTCCATTGTTATTGATGTGAAAGCCATAAAGATAGTTTTCTTTTTCTTTTTTTAGATTCTTGGGTTGTTAGTCCCGGTTTAATTAAAAAAAAACAGCGTAAAAACTGTTTTAATATCGTAATGTAAAAACATGGCATTAAGAAAAGAGTCAAATTATCCGTTTTTTAACGAAATAGCTACTAAAATGAATCATTTTCCTTTTCCGGAAACTGAAATACTTATTATTATCTAACGGAAACAAAGTGTTTTAAAAATAAAATGTGCTTACTAAGCAAGTCCCTATTTACTGTACATTTTGTTTACCTCTATAACTTATCTCTTTACAAGTGTTAGATGTAATCGAGATTTCGAGATATTATTTCGAAAATTTAATCGAGCGAGTCAAACGTTCCAAATTCATAATATGACCACTGTAGGCATAATAATATTCTACTACGAAGGTACTAATTATTTAACTTTGTTTTTACAAAATACCTATTAAGTAAGTAGCTGGTATTATACGTACTTTGGGAGTAAGCTGCATAGTTTTCTTTAGTTTGAGAGAAACTAAAACTAATTTCAACTTTAGCTCGTTAAGTATTTCACAAGCATGTTTCTTTTGCACATGGAACGACATTTTTTCGAATTTATGGCGAACTTCCAACACTTTTTTATTAAAAATAGATCAAAGCTATAATTTGAAAATTGAACTGCGACGAAAGAATCACACACAAACACATGAATTTATTTTAAATCCTTCGATCTTGTAATTCGTATACAGCAATCGTAGAATAGAGTGTTACTAATTATTCTATAACATCAATAACAATAATTATTGTGGCATAAATTTATAAATTTATAGGTCGCATTACCTTTGTGGCATAAACATACCAAACCAGCCATCTTTGCGGTTTCGTCAGCGGCCACCCAATCATGGGACTAGACTTTTTTACGAGGCCGAAAGGGAACGGGGTCGAGTACCTACCTACGAATGCATACAAAATAATACAATAAAAATATTACCAACGTACGTAGGAACTATATATTTCGAATAGCCCACTAATTTTCAATTTGGAATGGCTTCAACTATTTCCCTCCTCAATTTGTTTTTAGTCTTAACAATATTTCCAACATGTCTTAATTAGTACCTATGCGTAGATCTATATGTGTGGTTATATAATGTTACTCTGTGGTTAATAAAATTAAATTTGAATTATATTAAATCTTTAATTTAAGAGGCGGGTATGGGTACCGCCGCTCCGGGAACCATTTATTGGACAACCAACACCTCTGCCATAGGTCACCCCAAAGTGGTTCGCTACGTTTGGTGACTTAGCGGGGGGCCCGGGTTCATGGGGTGAGGTTTGCCCAGGTCTTGGCGGCGGATGCGTCTGCCCACCAGCTGCATGGCAGGCTGGATCGGGAGAGAATGGTTAGAAAGGGAGTCCCTTTGACTTCTCCAGCTATACTCTCTCGGAACATCGATTTGGACCGCAGTGGAAGGGATGGATTAATACTGGACACACAGACCCCCAGATTCCTTCCCACTCCTCATACCCTTTTCCTTCCCAGAACTTCCTCTCATTCATTTCATAAAAATACCCTCCACACAGCATCCCCAAAGATGACAGAGGCCCTGAGGGGAATTATTTTCCTCAGGGCCTCCTATGTAGAACTAATGTAAATAAATGCTGGGTATAATTTTTTAAAAATCAAAGGGTCAATCATAAAATGAGGATTTCAATGGGAATTATGAAGTCGGCTAACTTTATTAGATGTGCTATAAAATCCCTCAAGTATAAAAAAACGTAGTTAATTTTTTTTTTAATCTTAACTCCGAAATATTTTGGGGTATTCGCTCTTCATTTCCTTTTTTGCGATTGATTGATTTTTAAAGATTGTATAAGTCGGTGAAGTGGTTAAAATTGGGAATCTATATTTTTGATTTTAGTAGGAAAGATCTGTTCGTTTGTTGGTCTAACGTACGTATAAATGGCGTCATCTTCAACTTTGATATTCCTGGTAATTCAGATCTGGTAAATAAAGGCAAGACGTGAGACAGGCATAACCAAACCAACACTTTTAATTATCAAGATAAATAAAGAAGAAAAAAAACATTAAAACAAATTCAAGAAAACTTTGGACCTTAAATGATGGTGTCCAACAGCGCGATTCGACTGTGGGTGGTTAACCAGGGATTTGGCGTGAATCCTAGAACCAAAGCTAAGAAAACTATGACTTCTCCAGATTTTTGATTAAATAAACAAAAAAGCACATAAAAGTACGTAGATACTTTGTAATCGTTAAAATTAATATTATACAAGAAGACGCTTGGCAACACTGCTTAACCCATCGGTTATGTCCTAATATATGAGTAGTCACAGGGGTTATGTTTACAGTAAATTTATTAATATTAAAAAAAAAAAAACATTTTTTACTAAAAACAACTTGACTACACAGCAGAAAATCTGTTTATACAATCACTACTGAATAAATCAAACAAAAAACTCCTATATGATGAGCTTTGGAGTTATGAAATATTCTCATATTTTTAAACTAACATTTCTAGCACTATTTTCAGTTGGCATACTACTACCTATGTAACATAGAAATATTATTATTATAATAAAAAAGATGCCATTTCGAGAGTCCCATATTTTTCAATACAAACACAAACGAAATAAGGCGGCAAGATTGATTATGAATTGCAACTTCAAAATTGAGAGAATTTTTTTTTTACATCTTGAATTGAGTATTTGTCTCGATTTGTATAATGGAATGAGGAATACTGAATATATATTGGAGTTGCCAGGTTGAGGGCCGTGCATGTTTATTGAAGAACCAGCCGTTTTTCACAATCTGATGTTTTCTCGAGCGAGGTCTAATTCCGTCCCGGCCACGTGTGCGAGGGATACTGCAACATCGAGATTATTTAATTTTAGAGGGGGGTTTTAAAGATGATCTGGCAACACTGTAAACATAATCTGGCAGGTATGTTTCTGCCGCTGAGAGCTTGGTCGTGACCTCCGGTGTTTGAAAGTGAAATTTTTATTTACAAAATTCTCAAGCCTCTCCCTCCTCCCCCCTAAATAGGAAAACGTACTATAATTTAGTCAACATCGGGTGTTGGCGGAATTCTGACGGATTTTTCTCGGATAGGGGAAATGTAGATTATATCTCATAAAAGACGCAAGTACCTAACAGAGATGGCAGATTTTATTCTTAAATTTAAAACAAAAAGAACACAACACAACATTGTAAAATGTCGGCATCTCGTCATTATCGTTATTGAAGTAATAACTTCTTTAGCATCTTTGTGATTTGAAACTCGATGAAACGAAAAATAGGGACACTAAAAAGAGAGAAATATATACATCTATAGGATTTAGCCTGCGAGAGAATGAGATAGACTAATCGGTCTCTTCTTTGTGCGGTACTTCGTAGTCTATCGGTCTCCTCTTCATACGGTGCTTCGTAGCGTTCCCATCCTTGTCTAGTTTAGTTTTTTGAAGGTTTCACTTCTACCGCGTGTGAACTGCACACTCTGATTTTTTGATTGCATTATACGAAAGTGTAAAACTACAGACATTTCCGCACTCGATTCAATTTTTCCGTGTTAATAGAATGTCTCGATCGGCGTTTTTAAGGTTACTATTTCAAATGCTGAAAAAAAATAGCTTTATCGTACATAATTTTATATTATATCCATAGTTAACCATAATTTAAAATAATTAATAAAATTATGTAGGTACCTACATATTTAGAAACTTTAGTATAAAAAAAAACAATATTTGTTATACCTACTTTTGGTGGTTGGTTGTTGATTAGCTCGCGAGCATGTCCTATTTCCATCATTAATTATTATAATATTTAACAACAATTATAGAGCTTAAAGCCGCCTAAATTAAAAGCCAATATCTTAAAACAAAAAAAGATACATATATTTAATATCAAAACAAAACTGACACATGAAATGTTTAATACAACACAAAAACTAATCTTGTCAACTTGTTTATCGTGACGTATGATGTCAACCACACAGGGCGTTTTGACGGATGAAGTTTTTTTAAATTTTAAATAACGATTTGTTAATCAACGAATATTTCCACAATTAAATATTAGAATTGCAAGGCTTCGGAAGAGAAGGATCGTTATTTCAAATGAAAGGAAATGGAATATAAATTTAATGGAAAAAGAGAAATGCCTATAAAGAATTTGAGGTATTAAAATCGTTAGGAAATGGAGTGAGGATTGTTCCACAATTACGTGAAATCATTCATCCTGATTTTTTAAAATCATTTCCAGTAGAACATACAAAAAACGAACAAACAAGGTAAAATTTAAAAAAACATTTAAATGCATTATTCAAAAACAAGGAATAATTAAAATAATATTGATTATTCCACGGTGTCCAACATAACACGCCATGAATCCGTAGTTCTTTCATCTAAATGCAACATAGGGTATGTGACTTGTATCCATTCGCCTGTGGCTCAACAAAAGTGATGCAACCGACAAAACAAACATCCCAAGTCAATAATTATACTGTTACAAAAATGTAACACGCACACGAGGAATTCTCCACCTCTATTTGTTCGGAGGTTTGGACGAAGCACGTTTTAAAGGCGTACCGCTCCTCCGTAACCTCTCTCTCTCTCTCTCGCACACACTCTCTATCAGAAAGAGAGATAGCAACGGAGCTCTTACCACCAGCATTATAGTTTCACAAACGTAAATATTAAATTTAGTAGATTCGAAATGTTTTTCAGCTTTTTAAATTTAGCTTCAAAATAAATAAATTTAATAATAACACCTGGCTTAACCACGCACAAAATTTAATAAAATATGTTAGGTCGCATAAAGAAAGTTGAAGTGAACAAAAAATACGAAGGGTTTTGTTAATTGGTACATGTACATAATTTGTATTACACAGGAAAATTAAGAGACGTATTTGATATTACTTCAATCAGTGATTCCTGATATTATTACAAAAATGTAAATGAATTTTTGGTTTCCGGTAACCTTTTTTTTTCTTCAAAACCTAACAAAACAATTCTTCTACATGTCCAACCCTTCACGCCAACCAATAACGACTGATTTTAAGTTGAAAAAAAAACACATAAAAAATGTGACCGGAGACCAAAATTTCATTCACATTTCTACTACAAATATTGTCAGAAATGTCTGGTTAAAAGTTATTGCTTACTGCCTGCTTATTGTTTTTAGCGAAAAAGCGACAAAAAGTGTATACATTCGAAAATAATGCATATAAATTTTATATTTTATATGCATTAGAAAATTGTTTACATTTATTTTTCAAGTGTGTTGTTTTAATTAGATATGTGTAAAAATATTACAAGTGTGCAGTTTACAAGCGATAGAAGTGGAACCTTCAGAAAACGAAAGTAGACAAGAGTGGGGAGGCTGCGAGGCACCGCACAAAGAGGATAACTATTATTCTATATCATTCCCTCGCATTTCGATTCATTGAGTTTCAATTATTATCGTATACAGAATATTTAAAAAAACAATTATATTATCAACTTCCACTGATGGTTGTTGTCAACCGAATAACTAGAAGGCCCATTTGTAGACGGAGATAAGTAAAAATGCTTGTTTTGAGAGAGTAATACAATTTTTTTTAAATAAATTGTGCCACGCTCCATTTACCATTGCCATTTCCGATACGATAAATAAATAAATAAAATCAAATGCCATTTTTAGGAATACCTAGGGTTTTTGGGATACCTCTATAAGGACATATAAATGAGCGAAGGTCCTTACCAAATTCATGTAAATTGGTTACATTTAAAAAATCCATTGTCTTAAAAAAAGTTTGTTTTCCTTAGAGGAGGCAAAGCTTTTCAGCAAGCGCGCCACTGCACTGGTGTGAATTTGTGATCGGCCCAATTCTGATTGCGATTTCCACACAAAAACGAAAATTTATTGGATTTTAAATGTTGTTAGCTTTGAAATAAACACGTGGATTAAATAACATAATATTTAAAATAAAATAATAAATTATAAATATGGTGGATTTTGAACTAATTTAATAGAGGAAAACATCCTTTCATGTAAGAGCGATGTTTCTTTCAACGATCAAATTAAAGTACGATTTAAAGTCGTGTATCAAACGGACGCGATCATTACACGTGTGGAAATATAAATTGACGAATGAAATGGGGTTAGAGAAAAATAAATGACAAAAATGATTACGATTAAAATTCCAATTAATCTCAGTCTATAAGAATCTTCAAGGATGTTGTGTTCCACGAATATTTATTATCCACATATAATATAACCCTAATAAACAATCAAAGAAAAATGATATATTACTCGCTACCTTAGTATCTTCAAGAAACCGAAAAAATGTGATTTTTAAAGGTTTAATGAGTAGATTAAATCTCGAATTGTAATACTAAGATTTAATATTGTCTCCCACGATTGAATACCATGATTCCTTTTTTTAAATTTAGTATTATTATTTTTTTTAATACATTTTTTTAATAATTCAGGGATTTACCATAGACTTTAAAATAAATGTTCATAACCGGGTCGAATGACTAACGAATAACAAATTTTATAGTATTCTCTTCATTATAATACAATTAAGACAAACCTCCCATCATTAAAAAGGGGAGAAAATCTAAAATTTTACGGTTAGAACCTCAAACAATAAATTTTATAAGGAAATCAGTTTTTACCGAAAATATAATATGAAAATAAGTATAACATATTTCTGGGACTGGGAGAAGTGCCTGAATTTGTAAATCTCTCAAAATTGTTTAAAGATTTCTTGGCGTGAAAAAACATTTGATCAATATTTTGACTTCTATGTATATTGGATGGACCACAATTTCATCAACCTAGTTCTAGAGCACCTGACACAAGTAAACATAGCATTTAATATGTAATTTCTGGTAATATATTAAAAACTAACATAGGCACTTCTAGTTCTAGTATTAACACCCAGATTTATACACATAAAAACAAGGTAGGGGTAAATAAAATTATATAAATAAGTCTTCTCTAAGTGGTATAACCATAGTTCGTTAGTGGTTAACACCGAAACAGCTGTTACAATAATAAAAATTAAAATATTTGCAGAACTTGAAACTGACAATATAATTAAACTGGATTTATTTAAATTAAAAATATATGTTTATTGCTCTTCGATAATCGGACTGAAAAAATATGACGATGTTGAAATCAAAACATTTTTGGTTGAGTGCATATTTCTTAATGTGTGGCATAGGTTTATTATTATAATACATTGTTGGTGGCATATGAACATATTGTAAATCAATTTCACGTGGCATTATTTTTAGCAAAAATATTTACATAGCGGAATTTCACTCAAGACGCCTTCAGATAAAAGTATATCGTCTTTTGTTATACGGCCAAATAATATACTCTCTGAGTACATTACTAGGGAGGAAGTACAACAGAAATCATCCTTTGGGGATCAAGTGCCCGAGGGATCAATTGTTCAGGGGGATCAACTGTTGGGGATCAAGCTTCATGGAATCGAGAATTAGATAGATTTCGCAAGTTCATCAGAAGTAAACGTTGTTAATAAATAAATTTAATGAACGCAATAAAAATAACAATTCTAAATATGTAGTCGTCTATCTTAATTTTAAAGATTGAATGGGGGCCGGTTAAAATTAATAATAATTTGGTCCGCGGCCGAAGAGAGGCCATTCTTCATAATTAGCGGCCCGACAATATATTATAATTATAGCGAATGACAGGCAATTATACCAATTCCAATGACTGGACAGAAATAAGTATACCATACCTACGACTGAACAGAAGTAAGTATACTATACAAACGTGGTATTATAATACATTTTGTATCGGGAAACCGGTTGGAGTTCGGTTATGGTGCAGAGGATCTGATTTAGGGGAAATTAATACGAAACAGGTACCTAACGAAATAACGAGCTGGATAATTCAATGTTACCAAATTATAATTAAATAATTGTTGTACGTAATGTAGGCTCATTACATTAATTCAAATTATAAAAATAAAGGTATGAAATACTAAGAAGAGAAAAAAACAAAACATGTTAACAGATCATAAACTTTACAAACGTTGGTGTCGCAAGTGTAGATTTTGTGGGTACAAACAAAATATAGATTAGTTTCCTCTGTCAGCACTGGTCAGCACAGAGAGATGCCTCGATCATAAAATTGACCGCGAGAGAAGCAATAATTATGTTTCGGTTAGAATACTTTCAAATTTTTCATTTTTGGTTTCGAACATAACTTGATTTTTATCGGCTTACATTTTTTTTGGTGGTAACATCAAAAGTGTCTCAAAATCGGTAATTATTAGTGTTATCTTTTATTCAATGATATGTATTACATTGATGGGAATATCCTTCGAAAGTTATAAAAAGAGAGTTGTTCTTATAAAAACTTGAATATTAATTTACATTTACACCTTCATAAAATGGTTTTCATATGTTCCATATAAATAAAATCGGATATATTTATCCGAGACGCTATCCAGGTTGCAAGCCATTTCTTAGAATTATTGTTTCCAATGAAAATGGTAGTTTCCTTAATATGAACAAAATTCTTCTAAAACAGCAAACTTACTTTGTGGCACCATTTTAATTCAAATTAATAAATTAATTTGTTTTTACCACTATAATTGATTATAAAAAACCGACATGTTTCGTAGCCAAGCTTACTTCAAATCAATGTATTTAAATAATTCATTAATGTATTAAACTTATTTCCTTTGCATATTGTTTCATATTGTCCCTACCCATTCTCATTTTTACATTGTTACTATTGTCTAAGTTTATTATTTGTCTATGTTTGTTATTTTTCTTTTGACACCATGTCCTATGTCTATTTTTAAAAATTAGTATTATTAAAACCCTGATGAAGTAAGCTTGGCTTACGAAACATGTCAGTTTTTTATAATCAATTATAGTGGTAAAAACAAAGTAATTTATTAATTTGAATGAAAAAATTTGTTGAAAATAATATTGTTAATTCTAAAAAAATTGAAAATATTAGATTGACAATTATGACGGATTCTTAGAAGGTGGTAATGGCTGAGTTGGTAAAAGCGCACGTCACGGTTAAATGAGAGGTTCTAGGTTCGAGTCCCAGTTGCGACTTTTTATATTTTTCTGTGACTTGTTCTCTTAAAAACTTTCTAATAAAATTGTGTTTATCAGAAGTGACCTGCCAGGTAAAAATGTTTTCACAATCTGTTTGTAAATAATAAAATTAGATTCTAGCAACTCACAATAAATTGAACAGCGCCCTTCAGGAGATTTTTCTCAAAAACGGCGCTCTACAAATTATCCAATAATAATAATAATTATTATTTAGCGGCCTGTTCGTATACATATTATTTGAATGTCTTATGATTTTAATATATATTTTTTTCGATTAGTCTAAATGTCTTGTATTTTTATAATGTAATTTGATAGATGCCGTAATTTTTCAAGTTTACTAACATTCGATAGGTAAATTTCGTCTTTTGAAAGGCAATATGAGGCAAATATTTTTTATATAAATACTTTCAGATTCACAAATCCCCCAATAATAATATCCCATGTTTTTTTATTGGTCTGCACTAGTAGTTAGATAATAGCGATCTACCACAGATTTACATGCATGATCTATTTAATATTAGTTTCTTGGAAAGAAAACTCATATTGCTGCATGTCCTTGGAAATGCACTAGACACCTAGACAGAATTTAAAAACAGATTGTAAACAGTCTCATATATTTCATATTTGGCAAGCAGTCAAGTAGAGAATGCCAGATAAAAATAAACAATATTGTTGTTTTCCAGAGCAAAACTTTGAATCATAATATTAAAAATTATAATCGGTTTAGCAAGCGGCAAGGACAAATAAAACTTAATAAAACTCGAATACTTATTTTTATTAAATATTTCAAACTACAAAGTGATTGCTTTCTACAATAATACATAAACAATTTGTTGTTTTAAATGCAATTAAAAACATTTTCATTGAACTCTGAAGATTTTCTTTATAAATCTATTTATTTTTAATGGGAAGTGAGAGAGATTGATACCATTTTATTTGGTTTCATATCCTCACTAGAAATGGTTCCGATGTAATTATGTTGACAGCGAGAGAAGCATGAGTGTCGAGGGAGATTCATACTGAGACAAAGGTAATATATTATTCTCATAACATTTTGCAGTGAATGAAGAATAAATTTAATATGAATCATAGTTAAATTACAATTTAAAATAAAACAATAACTTTGAAAACATCACGTTTATTTTTTATATTTATTGCCGACGAGGTTTCGCTACTACCAAAGCTTCTTCAAGGGAGCACAATACTCTACAAAAATCTATACATTACGTCTTACAATTCGAAAATCTATACACGCACGTCATATCACAGAGCATCTGCATAATATGCAAAAAAAAATTTTTCGTTCTTGTGACTTCTGCTTAGAGCGAATAGGGGAGCTTAAAGAAGTTTCTTAAATATGGGATATTTCGCCATCATCGTTTTAGCTTTTTTTTTATTTATAGCGTTATAGTTTTCGAATTAAAAAGTCTGAGTATACTATTCGGTACTCGAAACTATGAAAAGTGGCTGTATATCGGATAAGTTAGCCGAGTTTATTTTTACCTATTACAAGTATTTAAAAAAAAATACTATGGGTAAGCTCTTTAATTATCTAGTTATCCTATCTATCTAGTTACCTAGTTATCCTATGGATAAGCTATCAAGAGAATAGTGAAATACCCCCATAGTTCAATCCTCGCTAAACTGAACTCGTGTAGACCTCAGGTCTCAAAAGTACTCAAAAGTACAAGTGCAGCATAGTAACTAACATATGTCACATATTATTTGAGCTACTGCGGTTTTACAGCGCTTTGAAGATATGTCTGAAGAAGAAAGAAAAAGTAAAAATAGAGACGTTGTTCAACCCTTAATAGTTAATGAATTATGAAAAGTTATTAAAATTATAACCAATACCACAGATATATCGAAAATCGAAGAAAGATTGATTTCTTTTTCAGAGAATTGTGGTTCTTAAATTCACCACAGAGATGAATTTATTTGTCAGGATATAAAAGCCGCCCAGAAATAGCCTTTGAAAGTTATTCAAAGAACTCGAAAACTTTGTTAAGTAAATTAAATCGGGCTTTCATATAAATTTAAATACTGCCTGAGCCCTAACGAGCTTTGAAAGCGGAAAACAGCACAGCCTTTCCACGATTTCCGTGCGAAAGAAAGAGAAAGAAGGGGGGCTTAAAACGGTGGAAGGTGCAAACGAAACGCATTCTCACTTTGCGAGCTGTCAAATATTTCTTATTTAAAGCCTTTGGGCAGTTCCTCATTAAGGCCGAAGAAATTGTTTTATGGACAATAAAATATAAAAGCCTCATTCTTTAATTCAACCTTCATCTCTACCTTTTGAGCTGCGGGCCATTAAAAACTCATAATATTCATTTTTTAATGCATGGACCAAAATGAGCGTGGGACTTTTTATTATTAATTATTGTTAGGCAAATTAATGTTAATTAAATTATTTAAAACCTTTAATTCCTTTTTAGCCGCAAGGGGCCACAGTTTAACTACTTTGGAACATTTTTATTCGTAATGATTATTTTTTAAATACCTATTTATGATGACCTCACATGTACAGAGCGGCTACATATTTGACTCTGTTACTGGTATGGAAATTGTCTCGTAAAGCGAATTCATTTTTTTTGGAAATTAGTAATATTGTGATGGAAAATTATAAAATTACAAACCCAGAGTTTGTGTTTGCACTTTATTAGCACGCTAATCGGATTCAGCACCTTTAGAGCCTTCAGTCACTAAATTCGGCTGAAGTTAATTCGAGCAATTTATCGATTCTGAATTGTGTTCCTTCACTTTCAACCCTGGGTGTATCTTGTTAAGAGGAAACCGGGCGGCGTTTTGTCCGTACAAACGGATTCCCCATTTTCCTATCTGGATTTTAACACTAGCGCGAATATTTTTTAATATAATATAGATATCTATATTATATTAAAAAATTATTAGATATTAGATTATTAGATATCTATATTATATTATTAAATATGCGTGTCGATAAGTTTTGATTTTTTGGTAAGTATAATATAGATATCTATATTGGTAATATAGATATCTATATTATATTAAAAAATTATTAGATATTAGATTATTAGATATCTATATTATATTATTAAATATGGCGTGTCGATAAGTTTTGATTTTTTGGTAAGTTAAATTGTTATAGGACCCGCCAAAAATCATTAAAATTGCTTATTTGAACGCCATTAACAGACATTCGGTATAAAAACGAGACAATGTATTTAAAAAAAAAAGTAAAACGTACCGACATAGATTATTTTGTTCTAATACAGTTCTTGAATGAAAAAAATCTTAATAATAATCGGTCCAGTTTTTGAAGAGAAAAACAGGGAATGCAAAACTAGGATTTTGATGACTTTATTTAGGTATCATTAGCCTGAGGTACAGTTGTCCCTTTCGCTCAGTATTCGGGGGAGAAACAGCGACAGTGACAGTTTGATAATTTTAACATTTACAAGGCATCACACGGTAGAACGGATGTTCTAGCAAAGCATAAGCACGACAAAGGACACCGGTAGGTGGCTGAGTTGGCATTGCGTTTGGGTCCTACCCAGGCGTCGCGTGTTCGATCCTCGTCTGGCTAAGCCCTCCATCACGACAAAAGCAATATTTTCCGCTGGTAGTAGTAGAACATTTTCAAATATTGTCAGGTTATTCGTAACCCGGAAAGGTTTATCTTTCTTTAAAAAATAATAAATGGTGCTATTGAATGAAATTCCTAAAACAGTGGGTAAATTTAATTACTCTTTTGTAAAAATATCTTCCCAAACGTTAATAATGTTAAAATAATAAATCTTGTACTGAAAATAATCTGTCGTACAATAAATAAAAAATGCCCTCCGTTAAAAAAATATCATCATAATGAAATACCATAGTGGGACAGATTTTAAATTACCTACGGCTAAAAGAATTTAAGTACATAAAAATCGAGTGTTTGGCTGCTTTTATTTGCAAATGTATCAGGACAACAGAGGCAAATAAGGGAACAATGTTTCATTAGTAGGTTTCTATTATTATTGTTAATACCCTAGCGGTGTAGATTCCGGTGGGGTATTAATCGGCGGAGAGGGGCAGGGGGAGGGTTGGGTTCTTAATTACAGTTAGTTAATTACCATTTAAATTGTTCAGACAACCGTAATATAGAGAAATTGAAATATTAACCGACCGGAGCCCACGGAGAGTACTAAATGTACATTATATTATACACAGCCTAATGAGTATTTGAAAGCGGAGAAACATAAAATAAATAATAATCGACTCTTTCAACACCACCTTTTGATTTATGGTGGTTTTTTAAAAATAATTATTTTGAAGGCATTTATGATTCATGAGAATGGAATGCTTTCCGTGGAACGAATACACGAAAGCACAATTTGCCAATTAGCTCAACCACGAAGAAAAAATACTGACGATGCACGTGTGAAGATGACTCAGTCATGAATATAAGGTAGCAAATTCTCTGGCGTCATTTCCAGCGTGGGCTATGGAGCTTTGAAATAGATATTTATTTGTTTAACTTAAGATAGTACATATTTATGCACTTATATAAAAATCACAAAATATTTTGCAATATAGTTACAAACCAAGCGTAGGTACCTATATTATACATATTTGTGACTTTTTAATTAAAATTTTATTTTTTTTCTATTCGTTCATTTTGGTCGGTGTTTGTGTTGATGTTTATAAAATTTTTGTAAAAATTCTGATTTTTTTTTCTTACATTAACTCTGGAGGCCCTGACGAAAATAATTTCTCTCAGGGACGATGTCATCTTTGAAGATGATGTGTGGGGGGTCTATTAGAAGAGAGGGAGGAGTGGAACATGTTGAAGGAGGGAGGGAACACAGCGGCCGGAAAATCGTTCCATAGCCGAGCTGTTGAACTCAAGAACGAATCGTAGAAACGACTCGTTCTCATGTCAAATGTCAACCGTGTACATATGTTGGGAGCGTGTTTGGCATGTTTCCCGACTTTGTTTGCCATCAAACATTTTAGAAAGTAAAATCATGACATTTAAGAACACAATTTATTTAAAAGACCATACGTTTAGATCCCCTAACATATTTTTAATTTTGGAATATTTGTTTCGTCTGAAAATTATTCTTATGGCTATGTTTCCAATACACACTGTGAAAATAATTATCATCAGAACATTGATGGCATTGGGTATAGTTTTTTTCAATTGTACATTAGATATTATTTTTAAAGTATTTTTCAACAAATAAATTATACTTAGAAAAAAGAGATTACAGACCAAACAGTATTCACTAGTTCCAAATAAATAACAACTAACACTTGGGAGTCAGTTCACCTGCCTACCCCTCTAAATTCCATACTTAATAAATTATATGAGTCCATATCTATCATGAATACCTAATATCTTATCTAATCCTAAACTAATCTAATCCAAAATGATTTTTTAACTCACTGGGATTGTTATGTAGCAAGACATAAAAAAGTTAATTACTTATAAATTGATGTTTATCTTAATAATAATTGTGACGAATTATCCGAATATTGGACTTAGTGAATTAGATACATTGAAACTGAAAATGTATCGAAAGCATCGCAAATGAAAGTATTTATAAATGCAAATGGAGATTGAAATGATGCTGAAGTTTTCTGAAATCGATACAGCATAGTCTCGAATTTGACAGTCATAATAATTGAATTGAAACGAAACAACAGAAGAAGTCCGAGTCCGCACAGCTGGGCTCCGAGATCCGAGTGAAACAATCGGGAAATACCTCGAGGAATCAATCACGAAGATTAATAGCTTATTTAAAGGGAAAATAACATAATAGCACTGTCAGGTGGAGTAATTAGATTCTACGGTAAATATGTGGCATGTTTGAAATAAGGCAATTCTTCATGCCACCTGCATTCAATGTTCCGCAGACAGTGTTCGTGTAGCGAAAGAAAGGGTATCTGTGTAGTGTGTATGTCTAAGAATAGGCCAATTGCATCACATTTAAAAAAAAATTTCCGGTTTAGGCAAATATTCTAAGACATTCTGTATTTTTTTTTAATCTCATTTTTGAAACCCTGGCGATTTTTTGAAAATTTCAATCTGAAAAATCAGACCATTTTTTATAAACCGGAAAGACGGGACATAATTTTATGGGTGCGAAAAAACGATAATTACATTGCCGAAAATCATTTAAAAAAAATAACGTTTTCCATACGAATAGCAATAAATTGTACGGGGTTCTCTTCGTAACATCTGTAAAACACCGCCATCTTAATCAAAAAATCAAACCAAAGGATAAGTTCGCATAGAACAAACAAGAAATCTAGTGAACGTTAAACGCAAATTCAAAAATTCGCCGGAAATCAAAGTGTTGCCAGATAAAAAAAATGAATCAGCGTGGAATTTTAGAAAATTAACGGAACATAATCGGAGACCGGACATTTTCATGTAGTGACGTCACGAGCTCAAATAATGGATTTATTTATTTAAAAATAAAAAAAACTATACATTTCTAAAATTTTTTTTTTTACATTTTCGTAATATTAGTAAAAAAATCTATCCACACGATTTTTTCCAAGTCGTTATGAAATCCATGCAAGTGGCCTATTGTGGGAACAAATAGTGCAAACTGACATTCAATATAAGTCAATTAAAATTGCACTTTGTGAAGTTTCACAGTTTGGTTCTCAATTTTTTTACAAGATTGGAACAAAGTACAGTAGAACATTCAATAGTACACAAAAATTGAGGATACTGCGATCATTAAAAAGGTTTTAAATGGAAACACCAAGTTGGCTCATAGGAAAATGATTTGAGATTTTCACGGACAAAATTATTGAAGTGATTATTTTTTTGGTATTATTATCAGCATTACTGGCACCACCTGTCCAGAATATAATACTGAGACGTTGGCTAAACAAGGGGGAAGCGCAACAAGTTATTAATAATCCAAAAGTAATCATGCTAAAGTTTATAAATGCACAGTAGTCTAAGAACATATTTTGACTTTAATCAAACGGTGTTTCTAAATATTGGTGGGGAGTACTTTCGGATTTTACATAACATATTTTAGAAATAGACAATTTTATGTTTAACATTTCATAAAGATCTTGTCTTTTTCAAAATCGGACTTATTGGTTTTTCACAAATCTGCGCTAATTCACCACAATATTACAGATGCAGTAAAGGTGAATTCACAAGTTAAAAGTAACAAAAATAAATTAATAATATGTAAATTTCATAATAGTAAAGAATCGTTTGCATATAGGTAAGCATCATTATCCAAAATAGGTTGAACGTGTTTTGTATGGTTTCAGAAAGACTGCGAAAACGAGCTTGTTATTATAAAATCTTTTCGTGTAACTGGCCCTCTCATTTGGAATAAACTTCCCTCAGCTCTTACTAATATCCAGAATTTGGCAGAATTTAAACGGGCTTTAAAAACAAAATTATTTAAAAAATCGTACCATTCATGAATCCTAACATCTTTTCAATACAAGTAATAAGTCATGTTCTCAAGTATCCGGTAATCGTTTGGTTTCGGTTTCCTCCTAATTGTACTTTTATGTTTAATATCTGAATTTTTTGTAAGAAGTTAGTGTATTATATTTTAGTTTAAAAATTCTTGTTTTGTCCTGTGCTACAATAACACTGTTTTTGTATATTATTATTTTCCTCTGTGCTATAACAGCACTGTTTTGTTAATCTTTGTTCTCTTGTCATTGTTTTGTAAATACTGTATATTCTTTATTTCATAGGTATTATTTTATAAATATTTTGTAATGATCTCGTAAGGAACACTGTAGGATTATTTTTAAATTTATTATAGTTAAGCGCACTTGAAGTGAAATGACACAAAACTGCGCTATACAAATATTACGTTATTATTATTATTAAAACGCGTCATATTCTGCGACGCAGTTTAATAAATTATTTTAGGTATGAAAATTTATTATTATAGACGTTGTCCTAAAAATTCCCGCGCATTTAGCAATAACTACAAGTTAGTGGCTAATTAACATAAAGTATGTAATACACTGAAAGTTAAATACTAAATATGGATTGGAAAATGCACCACGGCTAACGAGCGGCTGTAGGTTGCAACATTTCTAATAAACACTCCCCACATGGGTGAAGTTTCTAGACAGCTATGGAGTACTTGTATAAAAGTTACAATCACAATACAGTATGTTCAACCAAAGGGTTAGTGTGTGGTCTTTTACTTTTGATGAAGTGGTCTTGTTTTGATGGAAGTTGGTTGGGTTTTCAATGTTGGTTTTAGAAGTTGTTGCACAACGCCGTACAGACCTCGTTGTATGGACATGTAGATCGGTATCTTGTCTGGAATTCTCTGATGTAGAGCAAAATGAGTAAGGTATGGAGGGCAGGTGGGCTTGTAGAGGTTACTGACCCCTCATGGGACAGGTTGGTGGTCCAAATTATATGATAATACCTTATTAAGGGTAAACTTAAAATAATTAAAAATTTGGTCGCTTATAAATGACGGTAATCAAATTATTTTGGGAGAAAACCTTTTTTTGTAAATTATGCTATGAAATATAAAATAATAAGATGAATTGTTTGTCAGTGTCCGTAAATATGAATAAAAAGTTTTATTCCGACAAAAACCCAATTCTTTAAAGAAAGGCTTACAAATACAATATTGTATCGGTGATTCAATCTAATGTCTTTCTTGGAAGAAATGGGTTTTAAAAGGACAAAACTATTTATTCATATTCACACATTATCTTTTAAAACGAGCGCAAAGAAGCAATTCATCTTAATATTTCACGGCGTAACTTGGGAGAAATGGTTTATTCCTAAAATAATGAAATTACCGCCATCTATGAACATGCAGAAAATAAAGGTGTTTCTTCCATACTACCATATTCTCACTGCAAATATTTTTTAATATAATACGGATCTCGACCATCTGCATGTGTATTCGTTTTGCTTTTTTGATAAGGTATTTCTTATAGGAGTTAGAACCCTCCAAAATCGTTAAAATTGCCTGGTTTGAACGCTACCAACAGACGTTCAGTACCTATACAAACTAGACAATGTATTTTAAAAAACCAAAACGTACAGACAAAGAATATTTTCTTCTACTATAGTTAGTAATAAAAAAAAACGTCGGTTCAGTTTTGGAGGAGAAAAATGGGGAATACAAAACCCCGATTCTGATAAAATTATTTAGGTATTATTAACCGGAGGTGCAGTTGTCCCTTTCGCTCAGTATTCGGAGGACTAAGAGTGATAGTGACAGCAACAGTTTGGTAAAATATCTAATGTTCAAATTTCTCAGCGACTGTGTTTCCTCTTATAGATATTCATATTTTCCCCGTGGAATCGCGAGCGTCGCAAAACACGACTAACTTTGAAAATGGTCAGCGCCAATTAATTGAATGAAAATATCGTTGACTGTAAAAATGCAGAAGGAAAACTAAATAGACAGAAACTATATTGAAAATGCCCCGAGGATCAATAAAGATGATAAAAACGGTTTAATTCATCTCTAAAATTCATAAATACGATTAATTAAATTCATCCAAAAAACCACAACAAAGCAAATCAAGCATTCATATATGTAGTGGAAAATTAGCTAAACCTGGTTGATTAACTAATATAATTTGACAGTAAAACGAACAATGTGGTCTAAGTACTATAAAGTACTTCTATTAAATTCTGCTAGTTCATGCTTTTGGGTTACAGCTGTTTCGGCGTTCGAGCCGATTTCCCAACATTAATGTAACTTTCTTCACTGCAACGCAGAAGCTTCTCTCAAGCTTTTCTGAAGTTCTTGAGAGGGGAAATATTATGCCTGTGTTATTAATATACATAACCAAAATACCACAGTCCACACAAAATGACGAATATTTTTTAAATAAATGTTAAAAAGACAAATAAAACAAAAGGCGGGACGTTTTAAAATTCTGAAGCATTTTATTTTCTTCTGATTTTGAGATTTTGAAAGTTTTCCACCATTAAAAATCACGGTAAAATTTCTGTACTTCGCAAACTTCTAAATACGTACAAATTATTGAAATAAAACTTCGCTTCGACCTAATTATAACAAGAAATAACTATTTACGTCGGGGAGATGGAAAAAACATGCATACAATAGGGTATCAGGTTCTTCATTTTAGTTTATTTAAATAATTTGTGCGTATTTTGATAAAAGCGGAAGATTCCGGCAAATATCACATCATACTGGAAAGATCAAATATGGCGTCAAGACAAGTATTTTTTTATTGAAGAAGAAGATAACACTAATAATCGAAACGAAAATATGAAAAGAACAAGACACAGAAAAATAGAAAAAGATAATGGTCGCAACTGCGACATAATAATATTGTTAATTCTGAAATTGGAAAATATGAGATTGACAATTATGACGGTTTGATGGAAGGTGGCAAAATGGCTGAATTGATAAAAGCGCACGTCCCGATTAGATGAAAAATGATGGGTTCGTGTCCCAGTTACGACCATCCCGTTGTATCTAGTTGTTTCTTGTAGTGATTAAGTGTTATTGATAATTTATTTAAGAGGGAATAACCAGACAAAATCTAAAATACGTCAGTTTAAAATCAAATTTTAGAGGATTTCACTCTTTTCCACAAAAAATATAAATATTTTATCTAGTAAAGTTATGTTTTAAATTTTGAGAAAATATGTTTATTTTTAGTACAATAAGGTTTCACCGTAGGTCGTTGGAAGATTTGTTAAATTTTCATACAAAATTTTGTATTATTCAACTTACATTTCAAATCATGTAATCATGCAGAAAAATAAATCAATAAATTATCTGGGAAGCAATGTTACAGAATTTTAATTTTAGCTTCAATAAAATCATTTAAAAAGATCCGCGCGCGTGTTTTGTGACGAAAATACTTCAGTTTGTCTATTTATTTAATGTCTTACAAACTAATATATGTATTTAAGATTTTTTTACATTCTTATTTTGCTTAGTTAAAAATTAATCTTTCTCATTGGAACCGCCCTGTACGATCGTAATAACATCTTTCGACGAAATTTGGATTCTCGGCTGCGGGCTGGTTAAAGGCCCTTAAGTATTAAAGAGTAAGCGGAGTATGGAAATTTTACTCAGATCACATCCATTAGTTTCAATGGGAATTATGAACCACTACATAATAACCATTTGCTTTTCCTTATAATAGAGAAAAAAAACCTATAACGATGAATCAAAAGCGATATTGAATGGGAGAAAGTCTAGACGGAAGAGACCTTAATATGACATAATAATATAACAGCGCACATAATTCACACATTAACTAGATAGCAACACGGTATATAAAGAACATCCTGTATCGCAGGCACTACGCGAGCGGCAATATAAACTATAAAAGGGGCAGTTAATCAATTTTATTGGCCGTAACAAGACAATGTTCCATCCTTCTCTGCTGCATATACCGCTCCGTGTGCGCGAGGGGTGGAGGAATGCAGCGCACACCATTATTATACAGGGGATGGTCTTTTTAAATGCCATTTATAATGGAGGATTTAACGGCTGTGACATTTAAACTAAAAAAGAGCAAATTATTAAGAATTTTATGGCTTTGGGATTTTAAATGTGGTGACGTTAATATTATGTAATTTAATGATTTGAATGCGGAATACAAATGTCTTCCTGGCAAATACATTATTTACTTACAAAATAACTTACAAAAGAATATATTTTTTTTTTTAAATACATTTAAAGTGAATAATGTATATTTAAATCGTTCATTCTTCTTCGTGAATAATGTGGACGTTATTATTTATGCAATCTTGTCTTATTTTGTCGTTTTGTAGTAGGTATTTCGTTCAGTTTTTTTATTGATTATTAATTTTTTCGTTAATAACGTGAAATTTTTTAATTATTAAATTGATGTAGCCAAAAAACCACATTGTCATGAAATCATTGGAAATTTAATGAATCTACTACGCATTTTTAAATATATAGTTTTATATCTTAAAATTGTAATACTTTACAATAGACACACTAGTATAATACTTTATAATATAAAAACTAGAATAATACCTTATGATATACACACTAATATAATACATTACAAAATAAACACGAATATAATACAATACAATATTACACACTAATATGTATAATGCATATAATAAAATACCTTACAATATACACACTTACTTTGTACAATAATACTCTTAGTCCACATTGAAGTTTAATGACGATATACGGAGTTTTTAAGGGTTTGATCTGATGTTAATAAACAGAAAATATAATCATCCCTACTCAATTAGGTACTAATTGGACATGGAAGTTTACAGAAATGATACGATAAAAAGATCCGAAAAACACAAACGTAATAAAAAATAAACAGCATACAATGGGATTCAAGTAATAGAACGATAGTCTGCCAGGTTAATCTAAATAACTTTTAAAATTTGCATTTGCTTTATAACTTTATGTAAAATATTACTCCGCTCAAGGGTAATAATTTTAAAGTACAATTTTATGACGCAATATACAAGTAAATACGCAAATTAAACGAAGAAAACAGGTTACGAACAAAATATCAACTCGAAAATGTTTCCGAGGAAAATTAAGCTCATAATCTCAAAGTTCAACAAACAGCCAGCGTAATCTAAAAACAAATTCAATTGCTTTCTCAAACAATATTCCCCCTCTTCCCTCTCCCTACCCTCCCTAACCTCCTTCCCCACCACAAGGCGGGTCCTCCTTCTCGGGAGGAAAAGGGTGAAATGTTCAGGGCTGTTCAAAAGTTTCGAATTTGGAAAAATAATACAATTTCTCTTAAAAAGAAAGAAAAAAATTCCCGGGTTACGAATAACCTGAAAATATTTTAAAATCCCCTACTACCACCACAGTAAGAGGAAAATGTTGCTTGTGTCTTGATGGAGGACTTCAGTCAGCCGAGGAATAGAACACGTGACGCCTGGATGGGACCCAAACGCGATGTCAACTCAGCCACTGACCGGTCACTACATCAATACAAAAAATACGCAGAGAATATATTTCCAAATACGTTGCTATGAACATTTTTGTGTAAATCGAAACGATGGTATTCATGTAATATAATATACAAAAAGTAGTATGAAATTTTGAGGAAAGAAAAAAACTGTCAAAATTTTAACCAACGGAGAGATTGACAATATTAGATCCTTCCTCCTTTCAGAACTGAAAACTGTACATATCAGTTGAACTATTAACCTCTCAGGCTAATTTGTCCGCTTTTTGAAACAACTTATATAGGTCTCATAGAAATCGTTGTCTCTCCCTTCCTATCATGGTTAGAAATATGATCTAAACGGCGCTAGAAAGAGAAAACACCACGCCTTATATTAAAAAACTTAAATCACAAAATAATTTAAAAGTTCAACCTTAATAACGACAAAGTTTCGGATCGCAAATTGAAAAAAAATATATAAAATTTTGGGAATTTTTTTGTTAATTATTTTTGCTTGAAACGAAACAAAATGAGTTGACGTTTATAATACATTTGCCTAATGAAATATGTGTGCGTTTTTTTTTGGTTATCAGAAATTTTAGTTAGAGCCATTTTTAAAACTTTTTCTATGTTTGCATTAAAAAAAATCATTAAAAAAATACATGTTTATGTCGAATTATACAACTAGAAAAGGTATTTCATCACCTTTCAAAGACAGTTTTTAGTTTTCGGATGCGTTCAGAAATATTCTATTTATTTGGATTTTATTACAAAGTGAAAATATTTTTGCCTTCCAACAAAATAGGCCAGAGGTATGAGGGGTTGACGGATGACGTAGCTTGTAGGTATAGAGCCCGCACAGCTCACAAATTACACACGCAAATTAAAGTAGATTTTCAAATACGTGATTTCAAAATAAGCGTTAAAAGTTTAATGTTCATGGCTGGTCAATAAAATGCACAGACCCCCGTAGTAACGGTTAACGGTTTTACACTTTACACTTTTTTGTTGACATATTTTTTGAAAGATTTCTTTGGTACAACATTTGGGGACTGGTGAGAGCCACGAGATGATTACCTCCAGAACGAAAATGTTAATTTGGAGTCTCAGCTGATAGTATACGTTTTATCATTTTGGAAAGTTTAAATAAACTCATTATTTAACTCGTTGGCGAACAAAATGAATTCCGCGAATAGTCAAAGTGAAAAGTGAGTGTCGCGCGCGCCAAAAATAATATAAAATCCCTTTTAACCAGAAACACTCGAGCCCATAAAAAAAACCGAATAAACACTGAACGAGTGAAATTTCCGCCAAGAGAAAATAACATCATTCAAATCTTTATACGTGTGTGCGTGTGTTTACGAAAAATCTTAAAAGCTTCTTTGCTCACCCCCAGTGCTTTTATTAGATTACAAACGGGGAAAATAAGCAAGTGGGTGGTGCTCCCATCCCCCTCCAGGTGGGGTTGGGGGAACCCCCAGTCACCCCCAACAGGGTAACCAAACGCCAAGGGAAAATTGTTAATCAAATGTGTTATCTTATTCATTGAAAATGTGGGGTTTCTCTTCTTGTAATCAAATTGAGCTTTCGAAGTGAGATTGAAATGGAACAAAGTACCCCATTATGACAGGCTGATTAAATTTGTCTATTGCACAAATGATAGGTACTAGATTTCAAAATACACAGTATATACTAGAGTACAAAATGAATACAAAAATATACTACATTACAAAATGCCATAACTTAGTTTATAACATAACTTATGATAATCTTTTTGACGGAAAGATACTTCCTGAGTGTGGCTCCAGGGGTCCCAGTTTGAAATTCGCTTATTATACAACAAAGGTTTTTTAAAAATTCGTTCTAGCGAGGAATATTAAGTACTTTCAGAATCAGCCGATGAAAAACCACCATTAACATTGGTTAAATGTTGTTTTAAATAGCTTTAGTCTTTAGGAGAAGCTTTGAACCTAAGATTTCTAGTAAGAGCTTAAACATTTTTAATAGGTTGATAACAGAAGCACTATGTGATACCTACGCAGAAATCGGGGTGGATATAATAGTACTATAAACATTCTGAATAATCGTTCTTCACGTTATCAGTTCCAATTTTGAAAATGCCACTTAAACTCAAAGCAAATATGAGTTCATTCAACGTGTATATTTTTTTAATGACGTAAAACCTCATTTTGTAATATTAAATGTTTGAAGACAATATTAGCGACTCTCAAACGAATATTTGAAAAAAAAATCAGAAAAGGAAAGGGTCGATTCTAGGTAGAGCAAAGCCCCGTCAAGGTTGAGGCCCTGGGTTCATTTCCCAGATGTGACTGAATCGTTTTCTAATTTTTCTGTTTCAAATTTTCCTTTGAGAATTGTCTTCAATAATATTGACTTCAATAATTTAATATTACAATTTGAGGTTTTACTCATTAAGTCATTAAAAAAATTTTCAAGTTGAATGACCTCATATTTGCCCTTAATATAAGTGTCATTTTCAAAACTGGAACTGATAGCGTGAAGAACGATTATTCAGACAAGTGATAAAGGTTGGTACATATCAATAATTATTTTTAAACTATGTCAATATTGGAATTATAATATCTTATGATTTTAAATCTATCAAAAGTTATTAAGTTATTTCAAGCTGATTAAAATAAAGAAAGATATTGAAAATAATACAAAATATTTTGATTAAAATAAAGAAAGCTTAAAGACGCAGATAAACTTGAAAGGAATTCGCTCAAAAGCATGCTAGTGTCATGTCTATCATGTAGCTGCTAGTAGCTCGCAGACGAGTCGTTCATAATTATTTTTAAAGTATTTTTCAAATTATCCTGTGATTTTTAGGGGACCGCGCTGATCAAAACAAAGAAAGCTTAAATCCTCAGATACACATGTTAATAATTCGTTCACAAACATGCCATTAGCGGCTTTCATATGTCTAACGTGTCGCTGCTAGTAACTCGTAGGCTAGCCGCTCGTATGCTATTCAATCACGTACTGTAAGGTAGGGGATGTAGCTAGCAGAGTGAACACGTTCGTGTGTTATTTTTCCGCTTTTTTTGCAAGTTCCGGGACTTCCGGGACCTCCATATCAGCCAACTACGCGTGCGAAACTAGAAACGTGAATAGCTAGCATACCTGTATCTAACGTGTTTTCACTGATCTACAAGCAAGCGAGTAGATAGCAGGTCTGCTGTTCGCCAAAAGCATGCTTTTCACTGGCATGTGTATCAGCGGCTTACGGTAGCTTATTAGAATAGTGCAATGTTGTAGAGTGTGAGGGAAGCGTGTGAATGAATGACAGCAAATTATGTTACCTTTAGTTTACACCTCGCTTTGAGAATCTGCACCAATTAATGCAAATGCATTAAAATCACGCTCTAAGTATGAAAAAAAAAACTAATGCAGCAATAATTTTAAATCCCGCTTGAATATTCTCTAGCCTATTAACGTCCCACTCCGGAGACAAAGTGCGAAAGTACGTATGCAAGTTGTTGCATAATTTAATTGTGAATTTGTCTTAGCTGTGACTGCAGCCACAGTCACCCCACCGCCCCCCCCCCCTCCTGGTGCAGGGGGCGGTCCCGCCCGCGCCGCCCCCCGAGCAACCAGCCCCGTCTAGCAGTGCCAAGGCGCATGACTCAATTTAAAATCTCATTAAATATAAAAATCAATCTGCCGCCGCCGGCGAATGCCTCAGACTACTCTCCCATAACATTGCAATTGTTGCACAGATCTTTGCTTCGAGGATTTGACCAGGAATGCGCATTGAAGGTTTTAAGAAAATTTTACAACATGAGAGAAAATGGTCTCGTTTCTTCGAAAATAATTTTTAATAAATTGTCATGATGGCTGTAATTCTCTTTTAGTATGTAAGTTTTGGAATACCTATTTATAGTTTCCTTACGCCATTTAAAATATTAATAATTTCGATTGTGATTCCATGTGTCCGGTTCAATCAACTTTTTTGGAGAATTCCGACAAGTGATAAAGTACCTACCTATAATATAATTTTTTCATCAGAAAATTATTTTTATTGCCTTTTTCAAAAGTGGAACTAATTTGTCAATAATGAGGTCGTCTCCTACGATGAAATTTCATGTGTTTTTTTACAAATGTATCATATTAATTAGAGGAAAGAACTTTTTCAATGTTCAAATGGAAAATATCGGTATCGAATTATACTGGAATGCACTGGATCGTTTCTCGTATGACGTCACGAGACACCGTAGCAAACACACAACTTCGTCACCTTTGGAGATGTCAAAAAACTAATATAACTGTTATTATCAACTCTTTAAATATAATACACTTTGATAAATATGAGACGACCACATTCCGACTATCCCGTAATTTTACACGGATCTGCAAAAAAAAAGCGAGATCAGGATAATGAAAATTGCAGTACATTTTTCAGTGTGGTATTCCGATTTTCAGCTAAAAACTTCCGTAATTCGGCGTAGTTTTGAAGCTTTATCCTTTTAAATGTAAAAAATAATACCAGTTGCCATATTTTCAATCCAACTCCAGGACGAAGTTTGGTAACAAATATCGGAGTAACAGAAAATGGGGTTAGCTTGCCTTAAGAAGGGGTCAGAATCGAAAGGACACACGTCAATTTATTTCGTAATGAAATAATTTCCTTAAATATTTGCATTTTTAAATTACACAAAGCATGGTGCATATTTAAATTTGATTATATACTTATTGTTATCTTGTAACGAAGGTTGTGATTAAACTACTATATACTCGATATTATTATAGCGGGTAAGTTTTCTGGTACATAATAGGAATAATATAAACCGAATTTCAGGGATGGGATATTGAACTCAACGATATTAACCCTTCAGACTATTTGTTCGCTTTTCGGAACAACTCATATGGATCTCATAGAAATCGTTGTATCTCCTTTACTACCATAGTGAGAAATATGATCTAAATCTAAACGGTATTAGGAAGTGTAAAAACACCGCGCTATATATTAACATCAAAAATTTAACCACAAAATGATGAAAATGTACACCTTTATGAAACTAAAGATTCTGACAGCCATTTGAAAAACAATTGTGAAACTTAATGATTTTAAAAAAATCCCATTGAATTAAAATGAAATTTAATGATAATAAATTATCAAGTTCTGCAAATATTTTAGTATGTCAAACTAAAACACCTACTTGCAGAACTTGATAATAACTTATCATTATTAAATTTCAATGTAATTAATTTTTTTTAAATTAAACGGATTTCTACGAATAAGGTCACAAAAGCAATTAATAATATTCCATTTATTTGGATTTTATCGCACAGTGGAAATATTCTGACCTACTGACAAAATACGGTCGAGGCCTGATGGGTTAATAATATAAACCCGGTTTTGTTTTAGTAAAAAAAAAAAAGAGAACGTGAATTGCAAGCTTAAAGTACGCTGAAGAGACGAGATATAATTTTTCCGCCGTCAGCCCGATGGTTCCCCGTCGCTGTAATATTGTTAGTGAAAATTGCCCTCTCGTAGTTTCTTTATTCAATTAGGGGTCGCCATTATCCGCTGCACAGACTGGGCCGCGGATTACCTTTGTAGGGCACGGGTAAGAGGGGGGTAAAGGCAGGGTAACAGGGTAGGTAGGAGGTAGAATTCAAAGGTCAGCGGGATTTAGGGCACTTAAGGGCAGATTGTCAGAAGACGATAAATATTTATTAAACGGAGAATTATTTTTCTTTGACGCTTCAGTCAATTAATTATTTCGTAGCTATTTAGGATGTAAAATATATTTCTGGTAATAGGTACGTAGGCACTGATTAATTCATTATTTTTTCAACAACAGGCCATACCTACTCACGTACTCTAAAAATGAAACCATCGACTTTTCGGAATAGCATAATTTTGTACGTTGCGAAGTTCTTTTTGAAGAAATTGAGGGTCAAATAATACGACATCGGAAAACATTATGCATTTACCATGAATCGTAACTGCTTCGCTTGAGATACGAGAATCTTTGATGTAATAGTAATCTAAACAATAATCATCGATAATCTTTTCGATTATCCTAAAACATATTTATAATTTTTTGCCGAAGTCCTTGTTTGATTTACGTTTTTATGAGTCGCTTTCCCGTCATTGGTAAATTCATTATGCATACTTAAATAACCCTTAATTAACTTATTAAGTTAAACGATATTTCATATTTCGCTTTCTTAACTTAAGGCCCGGCATTCCGAATTTCTTCCGATATATAACATATTTTCCTTGAACACTTTGTTTTTTTAGTTCATAAAAAATTAAATAGGTATTATTTTTGAAGATAATATCTATACAATTAATTGCTGAGCCGAAACGGTAATTATATGAAATTCCCTCGATCGAAAAAAATCAGAGCATGCTCCGAAAACTATTAAAAATACATTTTGTTAGATATTTGGCAAGAGATTTTTGACCTATTTTAAACGAGTCGTTATATTAATTACATATTTTCACAATATTCGCTAAATTATAACTTCGTATTTATGTATCTGCTTTTCAAAACATCTTCGTCTTATTTTTGAACGCTTACTACGGAGGCTTACCTACTATTTCTAAACTTACATTATTGTTGTTTCCTATTTTACATTATAATTTTCATCTACATTTTATGTCCGGGTTGAATCTTTCCCAAATGAAAGACTAAACCCTTCCACACACTTTTCCACAAATGAATATCTAGTAAATTAACGCAATGTAAGTGCACTATATAAGAATAAAACAATACATGAACAATACGTCAATCCACCAGAAACATAATGGGAAAATATTTCACCGACTCCAGATATTTTCATATCAGAGGGTTCGGCTCTGATGAAATCCTAACTGGTCCGATAAATCCTACTGATCCCTCAATATAAATATTTAAAAAATCTTTCGTAATTGAACATGTATTTAAAATGACCGACTTTTGCATTTTTATGTACAAATTTTTTGACAAATCTAATACGCCTAAATTTTGAATGAGAGAGCTAATAATCTAATAATTTTGCTCCCTTATCTAGAAATAAAACAGTTTTTACAATTTTTAAATTCTTTACTTGTTGGCTTTCGGGAAGGAGTTTGTAAAATTGTACACCCTCATGGTCCATTACCACTTTCAGTCTCTATCTGTTAAAATGATGCCGTAGAATAATTAACGTCATAAATTTTACAAAGTAAATAAACAGAGAATAAACGGTTTAACCACCCAATAAATAATCCGCATAACAAACATCTCCGCAGATGCATCTCCGAAGTTAAGTGGACAATTGCCTTAATCAATGCAGCATCCAATCATCCGACCCAGTCTGCTGCTAATATCCTGTCGCTGATGGGTCTTCTCTTCATCAGAGTCCTGCCCAGAAGTACTAGTTAGCTAAGAGAGATCTCACCGGCTAACAGCAAATATTCAGGCTCCAGTTCTACTTCAGTCTATGGACCATAGTCTATACGTCTACAAGAGGAAATGGAATCTCTTCATGGAGTAGTAATTAGCTAAAGAATCATTTCCTCTATTGCTTATTATTCAGGAATCAGATTGGTTGTGCATTGTGATAAGTCTGTCAATATTTCAACGATTCAACGATCTGAATAAAATTGTGTCATTGGAAATAAAAAATATTTTTTAAGATTTAAATTAGTATCTCAGGTTGTAGAGCATGAATTTATTATAAAAAAATAATAGTTTAAAATAACAATACGGAACTAAATGATTACTTAATTCATACCCCGTCATAGTATTTATTTTTAAAAGCAATTATATTTCGTTGATGGATGCTTGGTGTTGACAGTAATTTGGCATAATTTTAAAGAACATTTTTTAGATTAACGAGAACTTTTTTTTAGAAGGCAACGAACTTTTGGAAATTAAACCGCAAAATATAGAAAGTTTAAATCAGGGGATAAAAAAATATTCGATCTATAATTTGAAATTACGTCCAAGAATAATTTATTCGACCTAATTCGTAAATCAAAATTGACAGGCCGACCGCGACGGTAATCGGCAGTGAACGTTTTATTAAATTTAATATATTTTCTAAATTTACCTCGAATATAGTATTTGATAGCCCAGCCACAACGTAAATCGGCCGCGAAGTTTCGATTTACACGGAAAAATGCCTTATTTTTACGAGTTTACACTTCGAATATATAAGTTTGAAGGGCCGACCGCGACGGTAATCGGCCGCGAAATTTCGATTTACACGGAAATACGTCGTTTCTTCATGAAATTATTTAATTGTATGTATTTTTTTATGAATTTACTTCGAATATGTGTATTTGGCGGACTGGCCGCGACGATAATCGCCCTTTATACGGAAATGTATCGTATTTTTAGATTAGATTAACGAGAACTTTTTATTAGAAGGCAACGAACTTTTGGAAATTAAACCGCAAAATATAGAAAGTTTAAATCAGGGGATAAAAAAATATTCGATCTATAATTTGAAATTACGTCCAAGAATAATTTATTCGACCTAATTCGTAAATCAAAATTGACAGGCCGACCGCGACGGTAATCGGCAGTGAACGTTTTATTAAATTTAATATATTTTCTAAATTTACCTCGAATATAGTATTTGATAGCCCAGCCACAACGTAAATCGGCCGCGAAGTTTCGATTTACACGGAAAAATGCCTTATTTTTACGAGTTTACACTTCGAATATATGTAGTATTTGATGGCCCAACCACGACATTAATCGGCCGCGAAATTTCGATTTACACGAAAAAATACTGTATTTTAACGAGTTTACTTCGAATATCTGAATTTGAAGACCGGCCGCGACGGTAATCGGCCGCAAAAAATGCGATTTACACAAGAAAAAGTCGCAATAGAATTTACTTCAAATACTCACCTGAATTTGGAGATGCGTCCGGAATTTTAGATGATTTTTTTTTCTTCTTAAAATTTCGAATTCAGAAAAATATAGAAATTTCCTGATAATCCAAAATATGTATAAATTCACTGAAAATTCCCAGTTCGGAAAAAATCCCTGATGATTCCGGGTCTGTGGCCATGGCCACCGGCCACCCCGTCGACAACACATTTTAGAGAAACTAATTATTTAAAATCAGATTGAATCCGTGTTTCCATGTATATGCACAAACAACCCTGCAATGATTAAGTCAAGTAATAAAGGAAATGTGCCATTAAACTAATTACAATGTTTGTCAGTTCTTAATGACTTATTAATAAAAGGTTTCCGGCGATGATGTCAGATACAAGCTGATTCGTTTATAATTCTCACTTTCGCGAGTAGATGCAGTTCTAAATGCCATTCAAAATTAACTGCAAACAACAGCTAAAAG
This sequence comes from Limnephilus lunatus, assembly GCA_917563855.2. Classification (NCBI taxonomy): domain Eukaryota; kingdom Metazoa; phylum Arthropoda; class Insecta; order Trichoptera; family Limnephilidae; genus Limnephilus; species Limnephilus lunatus. The sequence continues at coordinate 64,955,676 of OU830598.1, read as the reverse complement.
CAATATTACTTAAATTTTGTAATGAGACGTATCAAACATCATTAATTAATTTTGCAAATGCGGGACACGAACATAGTCCTTGTTCATTTTTATAGCACCGTATAGAGAACTGTGCGTGAGATATTAAGTGATTTTTTTTTCATTTCGTAGGTATGAAATTCTTCTGCAGAAATCTACTCAAGTCAGATAGCCCTACCGTACCAACTTTGGTTCCGAACAAAAAATAATTATAAGTAGGTATAAAGTTTCAAAAATAACTTTTTGTATAGCTTATTTTACTGTGAATATATCAGCATACTTATTGTCGTTATTTGATTTAAAAAAATAATTGAACTCAGCACCTAACAAAATCGAAAAACACGTCTTGTAGAACGTAAGTGTATGTGTATTACATACAATATTTAAAAAGTTTACGAAAAAACATGTTTTATATCAACATGTAAACTTTATGTAACATGTAAAGTTCACCCTGAAAAATCCAGTAGTATGGATGTTATAATTCCGATCCGTAGTGAAGAGCCTCGTTCACTAGGGAGAAAAATGTTAGGCCCGCTCGGTCGTGTAGAGCGTTTTTTGCTACTGGCTTGATATTACTATTTTTTAAACTGCAATTCGTGGTGTAATTCAATTACAATGAACTGATAAAACCATTTTTAGCTTTATTCCACTTTTACATTTATATATGTCTTTACGGTCACCTTTAGGCTGGTATAAATATTACTAGTATGGTAAAGTGTATAAACACATGACATAACACCTAGATGTCTTTACGGTCACCTTTAGGCTGGTATAAATATTACTAGTATGGTAAAGTGTATAAACACATAACACCTAGATAACAAAAAAATCAAAAAGAAAATGTATAAATACCTAGGCTCAAGTAATATTTGTACTAATCTGACGATAGCCCTAACAGGCCGAAACAATCTACCAACAAGGTACAAAGTTAAAAATTGTTAAATTTTGAAAATTTATTTAATTTTTATTCTGGTGTTTTTTTTACATTAGCTCCACACAGGTGGCCCTGAGAAAAATAATTCCCCTCAGGACCTATGTCATCTTTAGGGATGTTGTGTGAAGGGTCTTTTTAGGAAAGGAGAGGAAGTTCTGGGAATTTAAAGGATATTTGGAGTGAGTAGGAATCTGGGGGTAAGTGTGTCCAGGAGTGACAGACGTATGAATCCATCCCTCCCACTGCGGTGCAAGACGATGTTAAGAGTAAGGCTGGAGAAGTCAAAGGGACTCCCTAAAACATTCTCTCCCGATCCGGCCTGCCATGCAGCTGGTGGGCAGACGCATCCGCCCCCAAGACCCGGACAAACTTGATCCCGCAAACCCGGGCACCCCTGCTAAGTCATCAAACGTAGCGAACCACTTGGGATGACCTATGGCAGAGCTGTGCTTCTCTGAAAGCCGCCTAGGTCAAAAACAATCATAAAAATCGCTAGGCTACAACGGCGATGCGCAAACTCCTATTAGATTAGTTATGGCGTAAATCGCATAACGCTGAAAGACTCTCACTGTGAATGAGGCTTTAAAATAAGATTTTTTTCTCTTCGTGACTTCCGTCACGACACACTGTTATTATTAATCTCTGTTGATATAATAAGCCGATGTGTTCTATATTCCTACATTGTCACATGGGTCGGGGCCGGGAAAATATTGGACAGAGAAGATTTCAACACTCGTAGTTCGCGTACTACAGACAAACAAGGATAACGTAGCACGGCCCCCAGTTAACGCGCTAATCAAACGCGGAAATCTAAGTTACAAACTAAACAACAACGAAGGGCGATGGCGAGCCTTTCCATCGAGCAGAGCACGCTATCTGATTTTAATACAATATAAAACAGTTTTTTGTACTTTTTTGGAAAATCAAGTTTTGGTTTTTCATTTATAAACGTTTTTAAGTAATGTAATGAAATGATAAGAGAAATAATCTACCGATAGAGAGGTACTAGTTACCAACTTTGAATGATTTCTACAGAAAATATAACCAGCAGGCCTCGGCTAATTGGATCACCGATTAATATTCTAGAGGTGGTAATACTTGAAATGGGTTGTCACTGCGGTTCCAGTTACCAGAGACCGATATGGAACCGGTTCTTTATTTAGAAACTTTTGTAACCGGTTCCTAAAATGGAAAAAAAAGTGTGGGGGTAGGGATTTGGTTAAGAATTTTGAGAAAAAAAAATTCCACCTTTAGGCATAATTTAATCATTAATTTCACGGTTTTAAATTTTTTATATAGTATATTTTTGATCAATATTACAAATGGAATCGGTTTTTTATCACAGAGAAATTATGTCAGCGGTTCCAGTGACAATAAGGGAACCAGTTTAAAGCAACCGAGACAGGAATATCAACCATCTCCTCACTCACCAGCCGCTTAATCTCATCGGTACGAATCACGAAATTGCACGGTAATTGGAAAATATGCAAGTAGGTAGGTACATACCTCTCACTCTTCCTACTTACGAATCAATGAAGCTGAAAAATCTGTTACGAACGGAACGCTCCGAGGTTATGAAATTTTACTATTTTATTATAATTTTCAGATTGTAACGTTATTTCGAATGGTAAAGCTAGTCGAAGTCGAAGTTTAAATTTTAAATAAATATTCATCCTAGATTTGCAGAAAAGTCAATAGATGTCGCATATTAAAAATAAAAATTAATACAAATTTATCCAGACACTATCTAGATAGCATTTAGTTCGGGGTTGAAACTTGCAATCATACATAAAGATAGAAAGCAGCCAATGCAAATATGCGTTAAGAAAATGAAGATAATGTTGGTGGTTCTTAGTCGAAGTATGACACAGTAAAAAATGACCGAATTGGATTGGGACACATTAGCTCAGTTGGTAGAGTCACGGCTCGACAAGCAAGAAAGCCAAAGGTCCTGATTTCGAGACCCAGATGTGCCCAGGTCATTTTCAGATTTTCGATTGTGTTTCGCTAATATTGTATTAATTTAATAACATTTTTTAATTTAAAGTTTTTAGTTACCTACCTATTATAAAGGATTGAAAACCACTGGCTTTCTTCGAATATCGTCAATGTAAGAATGCAACCGGATATTATGATGCACAAATGTTTGGGAACAATAATACGCAAAATGGCGTCCGCTTCACGAGCTGTAGCTGTAGGGTCGGGAAAGGGGAAAGGGTAGGGAAAGGGGCGAGGGGAGGAAACGTTTATTTTTTTATTATTTGTCGTGATGAATGGTTTCCTGTTACAATTTGTGCGACGTTTTCCGTCAGCCACATTGCGAAGCGTTATTTATTACGTTCAAACGATTGTTCTGAGGACGTTCATTAAAATATTTCGTACTTTAGTCGACCGGAATAAATAGGGAAATAATATATAGACTAGCAGCTTTTACACCATTTTTTAGTACCAGATTTAATGTTAGTAAATTGTTACAATATTTTTGACTTTATTGCATTTATATTTACCCAGGCACGTTGTTATTAGTAGGATAAAATCTTGCAAAGGTTATCGGTAAGTTGCCGAGTGGTCCAAAGCGTCAGAATCCCATCCCGGGGGTTTGTGGATACAATCCTCTAGTCTTCCTCAATCACTGTACATTGTACAAGCAACATTATCGTGATTATAATAACAAAAATATTTAATATAACAACATTATGTAAGTATGTATGTATGCATGTGTATTTATGAATATATTTGTATCTTTTTATACTGTCTTTTTATATTATTTTTCAATATTTTTTATCTTTTTATACCCATGTTTACATTGATACATATCTTTTTTACTAAATATACCTACTATGTTATTTACCCTCCTCGGAACAGACTTTGTCTAGTGAGGTGGGTAAAATAAATCTATGTACATAAATGAAAATAAAATAAACGCCCGGGTTGCCGGCACTGAATTATAATCACAATAGAGAAGGAATTTAAATATTGTCAGGTTATTTTCGATCCAGAATTATTTTTCTTTCTTTAAATGACGGCCCCCGTGGTCGAGTGGTAAGAGATAGCAATGCAGAGGTCGCGAGTTCAAATCCCAGCGTACGCAAGTAAATTTTATTTGATTGATTTGTGTTATTTCGCAATTTTGCACATTTCAAGTAATACCTATATAGTATATTTGCGGCACGTTACAAACTGAAAGATTCTCTCAGTATCGCCTTGGTGAAAGGCCACCATTCAGAAATACATTGCTTGAAATGGTTTTCGCCGTGTTTGGTGACCAGATCTGAATACCAGGTACTTTCCCAATTTCCTTTTTCCCATCTCCTTCCAGTCCCTACCAGTAGCGGCTCGCGACTTTTAGCTGAGTTAGAGTGCTAATATAAAATAAAGCATTATTGCAGCCGAAAAAGTTTTTTTTTTTCAAATCGTTTTTTGTATGAAGATTTTCAGGAAATTTCAGTTTGATTCAGATTTCCTGAAATTCTTCACACAAAAACCTACATTCAAAATAAAAAAAACATTTTCGGCTACAACAGCACCAATAATGCCATTTTTTTTAAACGTAAGTACTCTAGCAAAGCCAAAAGTCACGAGCCGCCACTGATCCCTACTACCTTCAGCCTCACAACGTACCCCAATTGGGGATGCCATAATATCACTGGAATTGGAAGCAGGTGGGACTCGTATTATTCGCGATATTCACACAAAAAAGAAATGAAAGGATTTGATCCCTAAAATATTTCCACTTTTAAATATTTGATTTTGAACGATTTTGGCGTCAATTAAAACTAATGTGTTTTGTTCGGTGTTAAAACATTACTGTGTCGATCAATTTTCAAAGATTGACGAGTTAGCTCAATGGCAGACTCCGATGCGAATTTAATGGCCGTCCGCGGTCATGCCTTAAATTTAAATGATAGCGCATAAAATTTGAGATCACTGTTTCATTGGTCCATCTCAAAGATGAACGGGGCATATTTACAATATTGAAGTTAAATTGATGTAGAAAACAAGTTATTAAAGTAGAGAAAGACTTTATTTTACAACTAGAAAAATTCTACCATAGAATAAAGAAGAAAATCAGAAATGCCTTCGTTAAAATTTGAATGGAATGCTCTATTTAGTATATTTGTCTCATTTACACTCGCCTGACATTGTATATCTCCATCCCATTTTAATTCAGAAATCATGGTGAAACACAGTTTTGTATTGGAAATTTAGGGACCGATTGGCCGTAATAAATAACGAGAAATGCGCCTATAAGGCGTCTCTCCAGTTCTTCTGCATTATTGGCTTCTTTAGAAGCATCTTTTAAATAATGTAGAATACAAAATAATCGCCTGGTGATTGATATGATATTATGTAGGTAGGTACTTTATCGCTTGTCTGGATTTAATTTTTTATAATTTTCTTAATACTATTCCAAATTTGAAAATGTCACACATGTGAAATTATATTATCCAAGATGAGGAAGACCTAGACCTAGACCTCTTCGGACGGATTCTCTCGATCCATCACCTCGCACCGCAGTGAGAGGGATGGATTCATACGTCCGTCACGCCTAGGCACTTCGACCCCCAGTTTTCTACCCACCCTCTCCTTCCTTTCCCTTAAAAGACCCTCCACCCAACATTCCCGAAGATGACATAGGCCTTCAGGGATTTTTTTCCTCAGGGTCTCCTGTGTGGAGGTAATATATTTATATTTTTTACACGAACTGGCAGGAAAATAACAGAGGAAAATAATTTCCCCCAACTCCCATGTCAGATTTGAGGATAATGCTGTGTGGAGAGTCTTTTTGAGGAAAGAAAGGAGTGAACGCGCTGTAGGAGAGAGGAAACACAGGTACCGGCATTAATTATTATAACAAGATAAATTCACAGGAAATCACAGAAGGCACTAAATATTGCGATTCAAGTTATCATTTTCAGTAGAATATTAAATCAATAGGGGATTTATTGTACCAATTAGCTCAACTTGTCATTTGTAAGGATTCCCTAGTAAATGAAATTCTCCACGAGTAACATGAAGCGACAAAATACGACACAGTTGTTAATAGCTTTACGGTGAAATAGTAACTGCAACAAGCGCAAGTTCATCCGTTCTTTACAATGAATAACGTATAACGTTACACACCTGTACATTGATCAATAACAGTAGAATATAATCAATAATCGTTAACCTTTCAAGGCTCGGGCTTATTTTGTCGGAACGTCAAAATATTTCCGCTTTGCAATAAAATCCAAATAAATGGAATATTTCTGAACGCAGCTGAACTCTAAAAGCTGACTTTGAAAGGTGATGAAATTTTTCAATAACCATTAACATAAATTCATGATGAAAGAGAAAGGGGCCTTTTTGGCCCGGAGCTCTGAATGCCAATATTTCAAAAATTCAAAAAGGTTATTACCTGATCATTCATGATGTAGCCGTTGTTGTAGTGGTGGGGTACCGACAGGGAGAGGTCCAGGTTTTCTGATCGCTGCAACAAGAAAAAATAAACAATTAATATAAAATTTAAAAAATGGCTGAATAAATTATTCTTCGGTACCTAAATACTTGAGACTCTCTGACCCCTCAAAAAATATTAAAAAAACGAAAGTATTATGATTAGTTTTCACCATTTTAACCCCTCGAATGCCAGAGTTTCCATGCGGATATGAAAGTAGCTCAACGATTTCCTAGCATACGAAAATATGTTCTATTCGCTTGATAAGGAAAAAAGGTAACTTAATATTACTCTACCTTGCCGTTTCGTCATTTGCAAATATATTTATTTTATATGTGAAAAAGCGCGCCGCAAAATTCCGGGACAAATGTCGCAATTCCGATTTTCAAAAATCATAGTACCTACTGTATTTGTTAACAGGAAAGCCTTATTTGACTTATGTTTATTGTGAAGAACGCTTATTTAACTGTAAAATATTATAACACTCGACAATAATTTCATATTTACACATTATAATTTTTTTTTTAATAACCAAAAACATTTCTCTGAATATGAAAAAAAAACAACATTATTTATGTTGTTGTAGCTGAAATTGTTTTTTTTTTTCAAAATTACAACTTTTTGTATGAAGATCTTTCAGTATTTGGATGCGGCGCATTCCTTGACTGAAATAATCCTGAAGATCTTCATAAAAAAAGTTGAAAATTTTGAAAAAAAAAATCATTTTCAGCTACATCAACGTCAATAACATCGTTCACTGAAAACTCAAGGGCAGCTACTGCTGTAAAGCATAATTTTTTTCTTAATAACCAAAAACATTTACTAATTTATTTTATTTATTTCATCCAAAAAATATATGAACACATAATATAATATCATATTACAGTCGGTATTGGTTACATTTTAAGTACATTTCCCTTTTTATTTTCTTCCTTTTCTTTTGCACAGTAGTAATAATAACATAATTTTAATGACAATAACATGTTACTTACAAACTTAAAAACATAAGGTAATAAATGATGCATTAGTAAGTAAATATCTATAAGTATATTTCTCTGAATATGAAAATCTACCCTGGTAAGAAAATATCTGGTAAGTCGGTATAATTTTCAAAAACATAATTTTGCAAAAACAAGTAAGTTATTACGAAAATAATTCAACCGGTGCTCGGCTTTTAGCCTGGCATTCCAAGGGTTAAAGGTTGTTCGTTTTCAGTGGTGGTTAGAAGATCGATAGATCAATATTAATCGATTATTTTGATTCGATTCATTAATTTGGACTAATAAACAAAATTCGTTTACATGAACATTGAATCAGATTGATTTTCATTTGGTACATATGAAAAGCTATAAGCGTGGTTCAATTTTAAAAAAGCAATTCATAACGTGAAAAACAAGCCCAGATGCTGAGTATTAGGATTATAAATAAATCGGATTCAATCAAAACTAGCAAAGCCTAAAGAATTTAAAATTCATTATTGTGTAAAAATAAAGAATCTTGACATTAATAAATCACTAAGTGTTCACAGGGTCGGACAGGGAAATTCCTCAAGGGCGCTGTGATAGGTGTTATCAGCTCCTTGACTCTTTGGCGCCTTGGCAAGTCGGCACCCGGAGCTGACTGCTCCAATGCGCCTCCGCAGGGTTCGACCCTGAGTGTTCAGCAACTATTGTAGGTAGGTATCGGCTTAGGCATAAGTTGCAGTAAAAACAGTAAGGGTGGAAAATAAAACTAACCATGTCGAAAATACCGATAAATTCTAATTAAATGATATAACGAAAGTACTAGAATGATGGCAATAAGTAGAGTTCAAGTATTAAACAATAAACTCGAAAGCTATTAATAATGAGGAGCTTTTTAAAATGATTAATAACCAGAAAGTTACGAAAGTGGGAGTGGCTTTTATAAAAATAGGAGTGGGACTTTTACCAGAGAAATAAATCATTACTTTTAATCAGGCCGTGGGTGTTTATGGGAGGAATAAATAAAATTAGCCTTTGTCAAGCAACTTTGAGATATAAGGTTATAAATTAATGAAAGCTGTCAGACAATATGATCTATTGTTCGGAGTCTGTGGGGAGAGGGGGAAGAGAGGGGTCGGGGGATGGGGGAGTCAAAAGGATAAACATGTATTGGGGAAAATGTTTTATGCTTTTAAGGGGCTGGCAACACTGGGGAGTAGTCGACTACATGACCAACAAATTAATAATGATATAGCTACGGTAAAACATACTCAGTACATTATTATACGTTCCTACTCTGTTTACCGAGAAGCGAGTTTAAAAAAAGCAAACAATCACATGTCGATAATCGATTTTCCTAACAAGATTAAATGTGCAAGTCAATGTGCAAGATCTCGAACTAGAACGCCGAAACTTTATTATTATTTGATGTAATTGTGAATACCTTGGCCTCGGCCATATTTTGTCAGAGGGTTCAAATATTTCTGCTTTGCAATAAAATCCAAATAGATGGAATATTTCTGAAACTGTTTTTGAAAGGTGATTAAATACGTTTTCAAATTTTGTAAATCGAAATAGAAATATAAAAATTTTGCGTGCAAACAGAATAAGGTTTTTGAAATGGCTCACCTTACGTTCTTTCAAACATAAATTACTGATAACGAAACAATTAAAAATACATACATATTTTATTAGAGAAATCCATTAAATACGCAATTGTCACCTCACTTTTTTATCGTTCCAAGTAAAAGTAATTAATAAAAAATTCTCAAAATCTCATCATTTTTAAAAAAATTGCGATCCGAAACTTTGATTTAATAAAAGTGTACATTTTACTTCTTTTTGTGGTTAATTTTTTGTGAATATAAAGCGATGTTTTTTATCTTTCTAACACCGTTTAGAGTTAAGATCATATTTTTCAATACGATAGTAATGTAGACCCAACGATTTCTATGAGACCTATATGAGTTGTTCCGAAAAGCGAACAAATTTACTTGGAGGGTTAAACAGGCGCGGCCGGTGCCTTAAATTTTTGGTGGTTCACCGAGTAATTCATCAAAAACGTAAAATAAAAGTAGGTAAAATAAAAATAAAATTAGACAGCCTAGTAACTCATAACTCGTACAGAGCCCTTGAGGTGATTATTCACAAAAAACGACGCTATACAAAGTATCCATTTCAAAGTTTTCTTTGCGGATTTAGGTACTATCTTAGTTGATAATTAAATGTAGTTTTGGCGGGCCATTGGCCATAATTCTGCTTTTATTTTCATGGTTCATATATATTTTAATATAGTCTATATTTATTATTACATCACTAATTTTAAAAAGGCAAGGAAATTTATTTATATATATAAACAGCGATATCAGAATATTTCTATAATATAATGATTTAGTAGGCGGCTGACGGAGGCAAAATGTATGGCGAGCGATATGCTGAAATAGGCCAAAACTAAATGATCTTTTATCTATTATAGCTAAGACTGTTAGCCCCATAAAACAAATTTAACCGGTTAAATAATTATAATTTAATTGTTTCGCCTTAATCTTTGTTTTGCCACCGCCAACCGCCTACAAAATGAATAATAACACAATAACAACTGATAACAACACACCGTAAACGTTTCCCTTTGTAGCGCGGGGTTTACCGAGTGAATTTTGCAATATGTGACAAAAATTCATACAAACAAAAGGTCACAAAAACTAATAATGACAATGTCAAATCGGTTCCCTCTCGATCAAGATAATATCGCACACGCTGACCCGTTGACTCAACGTTACATTTTACAAGACCAAAATACCATTACTATCTTATTTAAACCCGACGTAAGAATAGTCATTTCGCTGGAACCATTTCTTCGGAACTCTTCGGGCATTTCCGTCATCCGCATGCCGCACGGACAGCCGGCATTTTTTGGCTACAATTGCCTGTTTTGACGGTCTGAATATGTTGCTGGGGACTTCATACAAATGATAATTCTCAAACGGCGCATCAGGGGGGTATAACTCCGACTTATTTTGTGACCAAATCAATGTCTATGGCTCGTGACGTAATAAATATCATTTCTGCCATCTTTAGATTTGATCCACCAATCATACGGACTTCCAAGTCCAAAGAAAAACTGAGTGGTATGCAGTGGGATATCTATGGTTATATTATGTCAAATAGCACATGGCCGAACAATCAAAAGCCAACGTAAATATTTTGAAATGCCACCTAAATACTGTTCTAGTGTCGAAGGCTGCAAGGATCTGACATCAATTCGACATAAATTAACGCGAAACGAAAGTTATTACAGGGAATGTGCATGGAGAATTGGCAGAAGTGACTTCGTTGTTCATCCGATTTTGGGAAGTTGTGGATATGTTTGAGGGTCCCATTTCCAATACAAATGCAAACATTCCAACGGTTCGTTGAAAAAATATGCTTTGCTGTCCCTTAATCTTCCGTCGGAAAATCTAATCAGAAAACATCGGACTTTACCCAGCGAAAACCTAAACTTACGTAGGAAGTGGTTGCCACCAAAATACAGGTTAGAATCTCTTTTTTGTGCAGTGTTCCTAATGTAGGTACTGTGTAAATTATCATTGTTCGCCTCAGAATTGAATCTATTTTCGTTTTTAGATCGTGTTCTACCAGCAGTGTCCAGCATAAAAGTACCAGAACCAAATGTGTTCCGCCAGCAGAGTGCCTTTTGCTGTCAAAGTGATCCTTGAAGGCAGTGGCGGCTCGAGCACTTCTTTAGTGGTGGGGATCGACTTTTTTACGTACCGGAATCTCATCACCCGTAGAATATTATTATTATTATTATATATTATAAAATTTCTCAAAAAATTTTTTTGATGGTCTAATCATGCTAGTCGGATATATTTAACACAAAATAATATAAAATGTCTATAGAAATATGCCAATTTACAATGAAATATAATTAAAATAAAGCTTTACCTTGCGAGATTATTATCAAACTAATTTGAACGCGAGCGATTCCCGCCCGTAACTTCGCAAACACATGGTTCTATGGGGATCCAAAGGATTGTCCCCGCAGATGCTTGAACTCACATACTACTGCGCATGCACAGTTGCATACGATCGCGAAACAACGCAAGGAAAGTATGGGGATAGTTCGGATTGTCCCCCAAGTGCGCAGTAATTCTGCGCACTGAGAAATAGACCTGCTTTTTTTTGCGCCGTACGTTGTTCGCTGTACGCGCGTAGGGTCTTATTAAAATCATCCGGAATAATTGTTTGTATTTTATTTCTGCTAATATTAATTACTTTTATGTTTAAAGAATTCATTCATTTTGGCGGCATCGACTGTTATTTCCTTTAGTAGGTTTTGAGTGTAACTGGTGGGGACTGTCCCCATTGTCCCCCTGTAAAGAACCGCCACTGCTTGAAGGTATACTACATCTGTATTTATATTTCGTAGGAAATAATATTCTATATTTTGTTTGCGAACTTTGGTTAATGTGATGAATATATTTATTTCAGAATCAAATGTGTTCCCTGAAGCGGAAGGGACGTGGGACAGGAATGGGACGAATAGTGAAGGACACGCAGGGAGAAACAATTTCTTAATTAAATGGCATAGCAACGCATGCCAGGTACCAGCTAGTAATCCAATAATTGCAACTCCTTTCTTCAAAGTCTTATTTTCACAAGATATATTGACATCAAAAGACATCACAACGAACATCTTGTTTTTGGAAATCAGCAAGAATAATAATCCTAAAAATGGTTTGTGATGAATATATTTAAACACCTTTAAAATGTGTTTGTGTGATTTATATTTCGTGTGTGAAGTGTTGCCAACAGTTATACCAGCTTTCCGCCAGATTGACCAGATTCTACCTTTAAATCCACCAGAAAACCACTAAAAAATATAGTACTACACTCACACTCGCAAAATTTTCCCCTAAAATAAAGTTTAATGAAAGACATTGATGAAAGAAAATAAGTTTAGAAATTATTTGTTTTCTTTATTATTACAAAAATAATAATTAGTAACCAACACACCATTTGTAGGTAAAGCAACATTTTAAAATTATTCAATTAAGACTAATTCTAAATTAAGTCGTCTTCTTCAGACGAACCATTTTTAACTGCACCAAAATAGTCGGTTTCAGATTGATATGACCGATATATGGTACCGATTTGATTGAAAACGGCTACTGGAATTTTATAATCATTGCAGCATTTTCTTTCCAACCTCAAAGCACAGCGTACTCTCAATATAGCAGTTAAATAATTTACCTAACTTCATTCTATTCCTCTGTTTGTTTTTTATTATATTCATGCTGCTAAATAGTCTCTCAACATCGGCATTAGAATGTGAGGCAGTATTAGGAGACTAATCGCAAAAGTCGCTAATTCCTTAAACCTCAGCACTCCTTGAGCATCTTTAAAATTGAATACTTCGTTCCAAATTTCTTTTGTGCTTTTCGTCTCATCTCACTCCATTTCAATTAATGAATTTGACGCCACTGGTGTTGCCTACACAGTAAACGTAAATCCCATTTAAAATTAAAGAAAGTAGAACGAAAAAGGATGAATAAGATTAAAAATAAAAGTGGATTAGTGGCTGAGTGATTGTGTTTTAGTAATTAAACAAAAATTTTGGAAACCACCAAAAAATCCACCAGCCACTAAAAGAAATATTTCGCCACTAAATGAAGTATGAAAACCACCAGTTTTAGTGGAAAATCCACTAAGTTGGCAACACTCTCACTTAAAAAAGCCGGTGTGTGAATGTAAAATATAAATGTAGTATAAATTGATACAAAAATAAAAAAAGTAATATTGACATTTCAGACGTTTTATTTTTAAAATATATTTTTAGGCTAATAAATTGGGAAGGTTTTTAAATTGTCTATGGTAGTACCTTTTTTTTAACTTTCCTCTATCTTTGTCGATGGTGTGTGACGTCATAAATTTGAAATTGATAATCTTTTTTATTATTTATGGTTAAATAGTGTTGAAACCTGTTCAGTACTAAAAGCCCGAAGATATCGATCTAGGTATTAGTTCATTTATGCGCATCACTAAAGCGCACGGCGGCGGAGTGGTATGTAACTCGGTTCCTACTGTTCCTAGCCGATATAAAGTGCGCGCGGGAAGCAATGCTTTAGGCCCCGATAACTATTCTCTACCAATTTCATGTACATTTAGGTAGGTAGCCAATTTTTTTTAACATAAAAAAAATGTGCACAATTTTATAATTAAAAATATTATGTAGGAATACGATGAGCTGCAAGATGTTGTTCAATTTTGTTGGCGGTTCGGCGCACGAGTGCACTTTAGGACGGGCCGCGCCTGGGGTTAAAGATTAATACGGCGAAGTGTCTATAATAAAATAAGTTAAATTAAATAATGTAAAAATGATTGTACATAAATAATGTTAATTACGCATTGCGAATCTTAAGCGTATATGTCAAAATGTACTGTACTGTACTCCATTAAGATCTCTCAATGAGTTTCTTAACTCTCATAAAGAATACAATGCATTTTTATGAAATTATATTAAGTATGTGTTTCCATGCTAAATGAATTTCAATGTTATTTGTCTTTGGTTTTAAATGTAATATTGAGGTGTTATTTTTATTTTTGTTGTAAACTGCCACTGCTCTAAACACAGGAATTCATTGTAAGACAGGTGCAGTATATTAACAATAATTGTATTGTATACTTTTAAATAAACTAATATAAATAACGGAATAGATGAAAGAATGTTGCGAGTTTGTTTGAAGAAGTGGAAAATCTCGATTCTTGCTTGGTGAAATAATGACAAGCTTTTCTCTCTTGCAGCGTCATTTTTTTCCTGGGGCCATGAAATTCCATTTAATTCTAAAAAATAAGGCAATACCTCATTTTCAATTGCAAAACAAGACAGACTTTTAATGCCCAGGTAGTAAAAATAATCTGTATATAAAGTACAGCAGTCAATGATTTGAAGCGATCATGATTATATGAAACCAGTGGGTTATTATTAGTGACCAATAGCGGTAATTTAGGTTTTCAATCAGAATTACATAATAAGGTCTTACACAAAAAAAACAATAAAACACAACTTAAATCAATACATTTTTATCGCACATTTTATGAACAGAACGGCAAAATGGAGAAGGGTTACAAAGTCAGAAGCGAGTAGGTAAATACAAAAATAATTACTATTTACCCTCCTCACGTTCAAACAGATTCTTGTTTATACATTTGGTAATAAACCGATAAGGGTCTTAGTGAAATCAAAGGTTCCATTTAGTAAAACAGGTAACAGCGCTGTGTTCAGTTTTTTATATTGCTTCCATTGTTTACCTGCATTGTTATCAATGTTATCATCTACAATCTACGCCGAATTATGGAAAGCAAACAAGCGTAATAAACAATGTGATATGTAGTCACATTGGGTTCTAGGAAGAATAATATTAATTTTACCATAGCCGCGTGGCAGATATAAAATATCAATAACTGAATAATAAGGTACAAATAAGCACTACTTATTCTTGCTTGCCATTAAACATAAAAGTATTGTTTTTAAAAAATGTGGAGGTTCAGTACAACAGTTGCGTAAAGTTTTTTCTGGTAGGAAAACATGCATTGACGGAATTTCACAAGCCACAGTGTAAGAGTGACGTAAAACGAATTATGTAGTTTTGAGTTTTTGCAGTATTTTTAGCAGTTAATTATGGTACAGTGTACTTTCTAGAATGGCTGGTTATATTAAATTTTGTGTTAGAGATAATAATATTTATTAATTAAGTATATCAAATAAAGAGAATTCATTACAATTGGTATCTGTATCGAGATATTTGGTTTCACTGAGATAGTTCAGTGATTTTTTTTTCTAAATATGTTTTATTTGTTTTGTTTTGTTTTTATTTTTTTTTATTGATCTATATACGTGATGTTTATAATATATTATTCGATGCCTGTCTCGCTAGGGTATACCTGTGTTGATATTATATATCTACCAAATTAATTGGAAATAATAGATAAAACTATTGATTAATGTAAGTATTAATAACAAAAGGTAATAATAGTCTAGACGTATAAAGTTTATGAGAATATTATTTGTGAAACCAATTATTATCCTTGTATCATACCACCTTTCAGTAATTAACTCCCAGCAAGAGCCTGATGAAGTGACTATCTGAAATAACTATTTTATTAACTTTATATAAACGGGCACCAAAACCATTTCAGATAGTTTATCTTAGGATGTATTTTAGTAACTTTATCTAAGCAGTATGCCTAGTTTAGTTGGTTTATTTACATGGTTCATGATGATGAGACACTAAAGAAGATTACGTTGGTAGACAGCGGCCATTCTATTATGCGCCGGGGGTGTTTGTGAATGAGGGGTGGGGGTGCACCGGAGATGTATGGAGGGGGGAGGGGGTGGCAGGGTGGGAACCGAGGCTGCCTTAAGGCAGAGGTCTGGTTACAATATTTTGTGTAACAATGCCTTAGATATAAAATTATGATGTAAGTGGTAACAATGGATTAAATACATAGAAATAAAACACGAGAAGGAGACAGATTTAAATTAAATGATTTCAGGCATTTAATATTGAGCTTTGCAGGAAAAGCTACTGGCATGTATCGAAATATCTGTTGTACCTATATAATGCGGTAGACGTACGATGATTTTATTGATGTACGGTTCTTTAAAAAAAATATTTTTATTTAATTTTTTTTTAATTAAGTATTTTAAATATATTATATAATTAAAAAAATATGTAAAATATATATTTTAATTTTATTTACTTTTTTAAATTCAGAAAGTGACTTTTTGCTTTGGCTTTGCTAGTTGTAATGAAAGATATCGAATGTAAAAATGCAGAAAGTGCCAAATAGGATTGAAAAAAAAATCAAGCAGGAAAACAAAAATTCAACCAAGTGAATTAAATACATACTTTAGCCGGGAATCATGTTGGAATAATATAAGAATATGCGTGAATGAAGATGAATCTAGGAGAGTTGGTCAAAACAGAGTTATGGAGCGCTCAAGAAGAAGAAGATGATTTAAAAAATATGTGTAAATATGAATGTTAGAGGGAGCGCGATAATATTTAAAAAAAAACGATAACAATTAATAGACGTAAACGAAAATATTTAATAAAGCATAACTTATTTAAAAACAGAGCAAACATATCTCTCGACTAATAACCAAAGAAGCACTTTGATTTTTTTCGTATCTATAACAAGTTAAATAACAGAACCAGAAGTGTTTTTATACATTTCGGAGCATACTAACAATTTTTTTTGTCGAGGTATTTTCAACAATTAAATTCTCGACAACTGTAATAAACAATGCACTGAATAAAGAAATTAAAAAAAAAAATCGGCAGAAAATCAGAATGGGGTAAGACGTGTATTTTGCTAAGAAGATTGCAATAAAGAAACAAAATGATTTTCTCCAAAAGCAAAAGTGTTTTCACTCCGCTATATAAAATATTAAAGAAAAAAGCGTACGTAGCTAATAATAGATACGCGTTCTACTTTAGAAAATTTATTATGAAATGCTTTCGTTATTTGATGAAATATGAACCCGGGCCTTAATATTTAGTGCCCCCCCGCTCTACTCCGCCTATGAAAGGAAAACGGCGGAGGAAAAAATGGCGAAAACTGAAATGAATACCTAGGCGAAACGAGAAAAATAAAACGTAAAAAACAGAGCTCTCAACTGGAAATTTATATTTCACGAATGACGGGATAGTTTGTATGGTTTATCTACCCGCTTCCACCAACACAGGCAGACTGTACACTGCACATACACAATCACAAATTACCCATATCTACAGAGTTCCTACGGCCGATGAAAAGATTTATCATTTTTTACCATAGATTTAGTATGAAACGGAAGAAAAATGTGAAATGGATGGGTTATGGGAAATATTTGAAATGCATTTCACAATATTGCATTAGGTAAGGTACCTATATAATTTGGAATGCAGATCTGTAATCTTTTATTGTAATCTGTCTATTACGATACAAAAGCTATGAATTTTTTCATTTATTGTCAAACCAACACTTCTGCCATTCTTAGGTCACCCCAAGTGTTACGCTACATCGAAAGTTTGGCGACTTAGCAGGTCCATGGGGTGAGGTTTGTCCAGGAAGAGGCCGGTTGCGGGGGAACCTTTGATCTCTTCACCCAAACTCCTTCGACTTCGTTTCCAAAAAATGATACAAGCAAAATATTTTTCTCAAGGTATGGAGGTAATGTAAAAAAAAGCAAAGCAAGTCTTTCTCAGATCAATAAAAGCAAACCGGCAGGTTAGTTGGACAGAGGTTCATTGTATTATATTTCACATAATGACAAACCACAGAGATTGCTTTCTAAATAAATACCAATTGTTATTATTTATTCACGTCTTAATTATTTATTTATTTACATATATACGGCACAACACGTGCCATTAACATAATTGACATACTTATAAATAGTACAACAACATGAAGAATGTTAGTGAAGTCTAAGAAAAAAGGTAAACAAGTAAGGTAATAAGCAGTGAATAAAATGTAAAATGTATAAAAGAAAATTATAAAGTATAAACTATAAATTATTAGGGAAAAAGTAAAAATAAAAATTTAAAGTGAGAAATAAAACAATAAAAAGTAAAATTTAAAAGTATAAGATATCTCTAAAAGGTACCTACAAAGATTTAAATATAAAATACAACAAGTAAAAAATCCTGGATTATATATAATATGATAAATTTTACAAGTACCTATGATTTCTTGTACATTAGTTTAGTGTGAAGTAGGTACTGGTAGGCATATTATGTTTACATGATGTATATAATATTTACGTGGTACTAGCAAACAATCCAGGGAAACCGGATTTCAGTTATAAAACCAAAATTATGAAGGCTAAAGATCAATCAATTACAAACACTGAACCGGCTTACGCGTAAATATACACAATAAAACATAGACAATAAATTGTTTTGATTTTAATTAATGAACACGAACACCCATAAAGGAAAGCGCCCAGTAAATTTACTGACGTAGAGCTTATCTAAAATTAATAAATCCATTTTTTATTAACGTTCCGAGAGAAAGATTTCTCTCAGAAACACCTTTATCTGGAAACAGAAAATGCAGGTAGTCATAGCCAGTTTGTTTACAATGCATTAAGAATAAAATATTAACATAATTTATACCTGTTTATAAGATTTTTCTAAACTAGTCTTAAGATACAAGATACAGCATCTCATGTAGAGCGAGACAGGTCGCCGTCTGCAGCGGGCTTTATGGGGCGTAACCAATGAATTATTAATTATAGACTTATTATTTAAACATCGCCAAGAGAACACGATTCAATTATTGAGTCAAGGGAACGAAGTTTCAGGTTTCAGTAAAAGGTTGGTAACTGCTCAGAGAATAAATAAAATTATTAGGTACATGGACGCAGCGGCTAGTTGAGTGAACAATCATCACAAATTAAAAAGAGTAAAATTGAACTCAAGTGTGCACCGGAACGATTTAACGGAAAAAAATTAATTATCTCATCACATGCAACCAAAAGGCACAAATTTAAACATAGAAAAATATCGCTAATACACTAAGTACAGGGAGAGTTATTATACCAAATTTTAACAGTTACACAATTATAAATATATTACAAAAATTATAACAATTTAGCATTATATGCGCCCTGACAAAAGGCAACCGTAGTATCTTAAACAATGCAACAATTTGTAAAAAGGTTAAATTAAATGCTCCAACAACATATACTAAGTGGTAGTGAGTAGGTTAAATATATGTAGGTACCTACAGGTAAGTATGGTCCTGTATATATTTTCTGCCTGTACAGCACATTTTTACAGCAATATCGCGTTCATTGGTCAAATCATTGCACATAATATAGTTTCGTATCGGTGATCGATGAACCGATGGATGCAATTTTTAGCCATAAGTTGTTATAGTTTGTAGTTAGTGTAGGTTTGTCTAGTTAGTAGTTAGAAGTAAGATTGTAGAAATGTACTATAAGTTTGTACAGCGCCCTTGAGGTGATTTTTCAAATATTATTATTATAAGTAAAGTTGTAAAGCGCCCTTGAGGTGTTTTTTTCATGAAAACACCGCTATAAAAGTTATCCACACATTATTATTATTATGAATTTGTACATTTTTGCGTATAAAGTTGAACATTATTATGGGTTGGTAATATCATTTTACATTCGGTTTTGATTTTTTTTCATCGAAAGTTTGGTACTAACAATAACACCGAACAATTTAGCAGCACTGTTAAAGGGGACTATTTACAAGACAATTTAATTTTGAAGAGAAAATATATTATACTTCTTTACTAACGGACTTCAAGGCTGTAGAATGCTTGTTTCTTCTTATAATCTAACATAAAACACCTCATTTTTCTAAAATTGTTCCTTTTCCATAAACCAAATTTGTGCATATTTGCCCATATGGGAACATTTTTTATCCCGCAGTAATAATGAAACCTATACATTGTACACCTCTTTGAAGTATTAAAATTTTCCGAATCTTTAAAAAACTAATTAGGACATTCATTCCCATTCATATTAATTGTAAAAACAGAAAATACACAACTTCAGCAGCTTTGAACGCTCCCCCTTTCAATGGCTGGGGTATTTTTAGAACATAGGTACTCGAGATTGGTATAAGGATGTATTCCCACTAGAAGGTTTTGAAAGGGTTGCTTTTGAAGTCGAATAAATATGATGTATATAAGAACACAATTAAAACTTTTGTACATTAAAATCTTTTGTGCATCTGAAGTGTTAATTAAATAAGAAATAGCTATTTACATAAATTGTACAAGTGTTTCACAATTGAATAATTTAAAAATTATTCTGAGCCCCAAGGAGAATCTCTAGCATCGAATAACGCTCGTAAAATATGGATTAGGTTCAAATATGAATATTCTTTGAAAATTTGTGATTTTATAGTGGAAAATTATTTTCCTGCATTACTATAATAATATATAAATAAAATAATAGTATAAAATGTAAAAGCGTATAACAGAGCGGTGAAAGCTTCGGTTATGTTTTTTTTTATATGAATACCTCACAAGAGTCCCGGCTGCTCTCGTCTGGAGCCAGTGAGTCTATTGCATCCCCAAATGGGGTATGTTGTGAGGCTGAAGGTAGTGGGGAAGGGAAGGAGATGGGGCAGAGGAAGGTAGGGAAGTACCTGGCTATTCAGATCTGGTCACCAAACACGGCTAAAGCCATTTCGAGCAACGTTTCAATTATGAATGGTGGTCTTACACCAGGGCGATACTAAGAGTATCTTCCACTCTGGAACGTACCGCAAATATACTACATATGTATTATTTTTAATGAATTAATCGTAAAAAAAAAACAAATTTTTCAAATAAAATTTAGTGGCCCACGCCGGGAATGCGATCTTGCGACCTTCGGATTACGAGTCAAAAGCCTTACCGCTAGACCACGCCGGCCGTGTATGTTTGTCTATATGTGTAACTCTAGGTCAATGAACTCGGATTTGTCTTCCAAAATTGGAACTGATTGTATGATTAATTCAGACAAGTTATTAAGTACGTGCCTATAATATAACATTTTCGATTACCTACTGATTGGACTATTTTATTCAGATTTTATTTGGTTCAGACTATTTTAAGTGACTCTAAGCTCAGATAAAACAGTATAACCTATACAAGTAAAATTTTAAATATTAAACATGAATTATTATTGAAGAATAGTTGAGTTTTGTGTCGAAACTTTTTCTGCATGGGCAAATTTGGAAAGAAAACTACATTGGATATATTTATTATTGTCAATTGTAATAGATTTTTTTTATCAATTACATTAAACTTCTTAACTTTTATATAACATGCTACGACGTACTAATCATAATGACGATGTGAAAATACTAGAACTTTTACAATTTGTTTTGATGTGTTTGGCGAAAAAACTGTAAAGTACCGACGCAAGGTCTAGACAGGGTTCACGAACTAAGGTTATATTATGAACTATCGATCTGTTGATGCTCTGAGGCGATACTGTCAACAAGTCACTAGTCACTACGCAAACATCGTTAACAGTGAAAAACTCATCTAGCGAGAAGATTGAGACGATATAAATTTAGAACTGCCCAATCTTACTAGAAAAAAAATTGTTGGGTTATCAATCACTCAAAAGTATTTTTTCAAAAACACTTTCATTTAAAACGAATTCACAATGCAAAAAAATAATATAAAGCGTTTAATCTCAAATTAAAAATACGTAAATCAATTTGGTAGATTCATCATAGAGAGAAAGAAAGGGGAAATAAACAAAAGTTTACGTCTAAATATTTAGAATATTTAGATGATTGACACTGTATTGCCAAGTAAATGAATAACAGAAGCCACAATATGAAACGGAAAGCATTATTAAATACAGTCTGCGTTCAACGTACTTCAAATGTAAATACATTTTAGAAATAGTGACGCGTACAACGATTTCGAAATGATCGATTAAAATTTGTTTGATCGAATCGAAAGAAATATTCGAAACATTTAAAGTTACTTGAAAGAATTAATCGAATATGAGATATTTGCTGTGACACAATGTGATAGGTGTTAAAACAAACGGAGTGTGCAATTCACACGCGGTAGAAGTGAAACCTTCAGAAAACTAGAAAGAGGAGACTGATTATACTATATACATTATCTCGCAGGTTACATCCAATAGTCTATACGTCTAAAGTATAGATGCATGTGTTTGCCTCTTTTAAGTGTCGCTTTTTCGTTTCATCGAATTTCAAATCACAACGGTGCTAAAGAAGCTTTCACCTTAAAAATAGTTAGTTCAATGTTCAAATAGAGCAAAAACCGGCATTATCGTTATTTTCGGGTATACTATTAGATTTTAAAATTAAAAGATGTCGTTGTTTTAACCACTTATAATGTCTATAAAACCGAATTGTTTTTAGTAAACCCTGATGAAGAGAGCACCGCTCTCGAAACTTGTCGATTTTATGGACATTAAAAGTGGTTAAAACAAAACAAAAAATTATTTGCATAAAATTGTGCCACAAAACAAATTTGGTGTATTTGAAGAGAGGATAGCTTTGTTGTTAATACATACATCCAAATTGGTGTTCTGTTAGGTATAAAATCGGCGTCGACCTTTCGTCAGACGAAAAAGACGTTGAACCACATTGTCGTCGTCTATCAATTATACAAAACTACTTCGTTGTTTTGATAGGAATATGAATTGATGTGTCTATTTTTGTGGGAATCAAATTACTGTCTCTGTTGAATCGGTTTCATCCCTGTCCAAGGGAGTCATTCGAAACATAATCCGATTATTCGAAAGTTTCGAAATTCGACATTCCGATTACACATAACTATTTAGGGAATAATAACAGTTCGCTGAAGTTTCAGCAACAGCAATTCTCGAGATGTACAAAGACAGCTTCGTTAGTCATGTTTTGCATTCAACTGAGATGACTTATTGTGGAGATAATAACATGCAATCTTTTGTTGTTCCGAGGTCGATACCCACCACTGCTTTCGTCTCAGGAACACAAAAGACTCGGGAAGAAGCGAATTTTAAGGCAAATTTATTTAAAGAAACATTTGTGAGGAATTTTAGTTTCTTTCAAAAAACGTTTTTGTAATATAATTTATTTAACATTTGTGAGGAATTTTAGTTTCTTTCAAAAAACAATTTTGTAATATAATTTATGTTGTCTGTTAGTGTGTTCGAAGGCGGTAACTAGTTTCATAAAATACGTTTTGCCAAATTTCTCTACCGTACGAGTATTTCTGTAAAAAATAAATAATTATTATCAAAATTTATTGCGTAGAATTTTATCGCCTCTACAGTCAGGGCCAGCAATGAAATCTAGTTTCTTCTGGTAATTTTTGAAGTATTTTGGTAAGTTACCCAAGAGGAAAAATAAAAACTTCATTGATTGTTAAACCTTGGAGAATAAAATGAATAATAACTTTGTCCAATGAACAAAAAAAAAACAATATATTTCTACAGATCCATTGACTTGCACTACAGTTGGAGGGATGGATTCACACATCCGTCACTCCTGGAAACATTGACCCCCAGATTCCTACCCACCCCTCATACCTATTTCCTTTCCAGAACTTCTTCTCCTTCCTTTCGTCAAAACAACCCTCCACACAGCATCACCTAAGATGACATGGGTCCTGAGGGAAATCATTTTCCTCAGGGCCCCCTGCGTGGAGCTAATGTAAAAAAAAGGAAAAAAAAATTACGTTTAATTCTTATTAAAGAAAATAATGTGTTATTTATTAAGATGGGTCTATATATCAGATGGTTTTTATTGATGCCAGGTGTTTTGGTCCATTACCTTAGGCCTTAGGGTAGTAATAATTTTTAACCAGTATATCGCTGCTGTGGCGTTGCAACATCAAGCTTTATATGAATTTTAATTATATAATAGTTTATCGGAGTTAATGGCGGAGTAAATCTGAAAAGATCTGGTTAAATATTGCGCATTTCTCAAACTCTTTTTCTTTCAGAAAAAAAACCTACTAATTAAAAATAAATAAATATCTACCCTTGGTTCGTTAGAAAATCGTTACAAAATTCTCCGACAAATTACGGTTTCCCGCTTTTGTGGAAACCCTGAATTTGTTATTACGTGACAAATAATAATAATAATTGGACAATTTGTAGAGCGCCGTTTTTGTGAAAAATCACCTCAAGGGCGCTTTACAATTCATTATAAATTCCTAGGTTCTATTTAATTTTATTATTTACAGATAGATACAATAATATACTTACCTGCTGGTCACTTCCGAAAAACACACTTTATTAGAAAGTTTATGCTTGGGAAAGATACGACTTTGTACGTGGAGGGCATTATATTCAAAACACTGGACATTGCATGACTTCACCTTTGCTACCCTCATCACGGTTGGTTTTACATTTATATTTATAAGAAGATTAATGCCAAAGTTGAGTTAATATTTATTTGAAAGACTGGAGAATTGAAAGAATTTGCTTGAAGAAAAAGATAAATAACATAAAGATAACACCGTTTTTGTTGGAATACAATAATACAATTAAGTACTTGAACAGTGAATTCGGTCCTGAAACAAGCGGGGTAGCAGGGGCGGCGCAGGAATAATATGGTATACACGGGAAAAGCCCACTATTCGTTACAGTGATTTTATTAAGAATTAGCGCGCAGTCTAGTGAAACGGAGCCGAAGCTTTTTGGGAAGCTTTCACGGTCCACTTTTTTGAAAGCCGATTTGATTAAATCTAAATTGAATTCAGTAGATACAGCGTTTTGTTTCGGTATCTACACAAGCGGGCGAAACAAGCTTCAGAACGCAGGGAAAATTATTTACACATCACAAATAGATATGATTTTTTACCAAATACCATTTTTTATTTGAGCTTTGTGATGGGTTGTACCTTCCTAATCGGATTTTGTGTTTTCATTATGAGGCATTAACGTGCACCGAAAAATTGAATATTCATAGAGACATTAGAATTGTGTAGATTCTCAAACTGTCATCTAGCATTTGCTGAGAAATTTGATTAGACTGAACGTAGCCTAATCCTGTTTTAACTTGAGCGCTTTGCATTTCGTCTGTATGTACATTTGTTTGTGTGTTCCATGTCCGGTCACACCTGTTAAAGTGGTAGCCGTGTTGGAGAATACCATGTTACTCCGCCATAGTTCGCATGAGCGTTACAAGCTGCCAAATAAGAATAATCAACATTGCCCGAGGTCTATTGTTCACAGAGCTACCAGCGATAGTTGGGAAGTGTTATATTATTTGACTTTTAGGATTGCGGGTTCAATTCCTGCTACAGCGCAAATATATGAGCGTTGCTGTCTGAATGTTGTGATGTTGATTCTTAATTTTTGCATATTGATATTTTCCGAATAAGAGTGGGTTGCTTTTACGAATCTTTCGAATGCTCAAAAACTTGGCCGTGGAAAGATATTCCAGCTTTTGCGATTCTTCCCCCCGACAACATATTTTCAAGACCTAGGCTCACTACTTCTATTCCTTAAAAAAATAACAGTTTTTTTTTACATTAGCTCCACACAGCAGGCCCTGAGAAAAAAAAACCCTCAGAGCCTATGTCATCTTTGAGGATGCTATGTGGAGTTACCAAATGTTGGAAATTGTGGAGTTACCAAATGGAGTTATCACTGCTAAATCACCAAACGCAGCGAATCACTTGGGGTGACCTATGGCAGAGGTGTTGGTTATCCAATAAATGGTGTGGCAGAAATCAAACAGCAACATCCCGACTTCAATTTAAAGCTTATATCGTGAACCATGACTCCACAGAGGCAGTCAAGGGAATTATCAATCTTCATTTTTGGGTTACTATGCCGCGTTGCGTTACCTCTTTCTTAAGCCAACGTTTCGGATAGAATCATAGGGTTCATCATCCAGGTCATCAACCACATTCATTGCACTAATTATAACACTGAAATACCGCCCCTATCAGGATTGATGCTTGCAATATGGATGCACTTTTATATAGGCACACGCTTAACCATAATCTACACATCTGCCCTGATGATGGACAATTCAAGGCTGTCCGAAAAGTTGGCTGAAGAAGGAGTAAGCGCAACACGGTATAATAACCCAGAAATTAATGACGACAATACTTTTAGCCGTGAAAGTCCCAAATCACACCCAGGAAATGTTTGACGACAGTTTGAAAATCTACGTGATCCTAATGTCCCTATGAATATTAAAGTTTTCGGCGAACATTAAAGCTACGCGATGGCATTGCTAAAGCCAATTACATTTCCTGGTGCGAAGTGTTCCATAAAGGCTAATGTTGCACAATCTATGCAGTAATTATTTTGAGCTACGAGCCACACCAAACTTTGTGTCGAACGCCATAAAGATAACATCATTCGTTGCCGGGCCGGTGCTGGTGATGATTATCATCCAATAATTACTTCATGATTGGAAGGATAAACCGATTTTTTGTATGAGATTTTACCCGATATTGTCACAGTATTTATTGATGGAAAGCGTAAGCAAGAGTTAGCCTGTCGTCCCGCTGCGCTGGCTCGGTAAGAAATCAAATCGACAAAATTCACTGCAGCGCAGCCATTATGCAACTTTTCTGTTCTTCTATAATAGCAAATTCACTTTGTGGCGAAAAATGTCATTTTAATTGAATTGTCAACACCATTTACATAATCAAAATACAAAGTGATACACTTTCATTGAAAAAAAAAGAGAATAATTAATTAATAAAATAATTTTAGTAACTACTTTATCGCTTTTCTGATATAATTTATACTTATCAGTTCCAATATTGATAATTAAAAATTCAATGAATTAAAAGTTCAGTGAAAATTAAAAGTTCACACTTGCACTTGAATAATTTTACGCATTGCGTAGGAATACAATAAATTTCAGATCACATCCGCCGTAGGTCGCCCCAAGTGGTTCACTGCCTTTGGTGACTTAGCAGGGGTGTCCGGGTTGCGTATTTCCTTTTCCTCTGGTTGAGGGAGACCTTTTGACCTCTCCAGCCGGACTCTCGACCCATTTTTTGTGCCGCAGTGGAGCGATGGATTCATACGTCCGTCACTCCTAGACATATTGACTCCCAGATTCCTATGCACCTCTCATACCCTTCCAGAACTTCCTCTCTTTCCTTTTCCTAAAAAGACCCTCCACACAGCATCTTTTTCGATTTTTCTTGGCATCGATTTTTTTCCTAAAAAAAAACGCACAGCAAACCGGCATCAGTGTGTTTAATTGGATTATTGACACTCCTTATGAAAAGAGGAAGAAAAATTACCGCATCTAAAGGGTGTTAAGGAAAGAAATAAAATAAAAAATAATAGCGTAAACTGGCTAATTATAAATTGAAAGGGCGAAAACGTTGGCACGGACAGAACCTAATGGCTGGGAACGAATGACAAGAATTTTACCAAGAGGCCAATGCAATTCGAAAAAAAATTGCATCCAACATAAAAACAATAGCAAATAAAAACAACAAAGAACAAAGCCCAGAAATAAAATTGGATTGGATGCGAATCGGAATTAATGAATACGATTATATATGCGATCGGAAGCTTCCCTGGCGAATTCACCCGAATTCCCTCTCCCGTGATATGGTATTTTACATCGACTGCAAAGAAGGATTTAGTGCTATTTTTGCTTGCTTTTCGGAATCACGTCCGACGTTCTGTTTTGAAAGGAGGGTTTTTTATTGGGGATTTTTAGGAATTATTTGGTCGGATTTCTCGCGTCCCGCAGGAATTGATGGCTATCGTGAATATTCTGAGGCTGCTTGCAGCTGCGCCATTTCAATTGCTTTATTCTTTATTGCAGACATGCAAAAGGAATAACATGAATGTTGTGATGCGATTTTGTTAACAACTAGAAAAACATACCGCGGTAAAAGTTAAGTAACGAAGCAAGGAAATTGTATGCCTTCTTCACAACAACAAAATGCCATCTCACTTCTTTAGCTCTGAATTTGCTGCTTCTGTCTATTTTTTATACCTGATATGATTATATTAACTACATGGGCAGACGCTGAGATCATAGGATGATGTCAGGAAGGATGCAAGAGAACTACTCCATGTTTTAGATTGGAAGACGACGGCCAAAGACAGAAGGCAGTGGAGGCAAATCTTGAAGGAGGCTAAGGCTTGAAATGGGCTGTAGCGCCATTGAAGAAGAAGAAGAACATATCCTCTGTCATTGGAGGGTGGTTTACACCAGATAAATCTTCACCCTGCAGAGACTGCAGAGTGCAGCTCACGAAGTTTGGCATCCCCAACCACGTCTTCCAACAACCTCACCCTTGCTTATCAATCGCTTAATCTATGTCCGTCGAAAATCGTGATGTGACAATGATGTTGGATTTTTATTCTTATATAAGTAGTAGGGTATGGCGATTGGCGGGGCTAGTTGAGTAAGTTTTCACATACTCAGGCATCAGATTGACTTAATACCTTTACTGTTTATTTTTTATTTATGTTTATTTAGGAAGCATACAGTTATGTATAAAGTAATTGTACATTATATAGTGAATATAATTTAAACCAGTTAAGTTCCATTTAGTTGTGGTTAATGAATACGCGGTAATGAATCATGTGGTTATTAAACAATTATAGTAGGTATATGGTGTAAGCACGTTGTAAAAAAATTATCAAAAAGGTAATAATAATCAATACAAAAATAATAGTTTCAAGTAGTTGAACAGGTAATTTATCATTCTCCAAAAGCCTCCAGACATAAATACAAATATAGATATAATTTATAAGGATATGTCGAATATGTAAGAAAGTTCAGAGTTGCTCAACCTGCCCCGTGGGTGGGGTAAGTTGTGCAAGAGAATGGGGAACGTTGAGCAATGGAATTAACAAACCCAATATTTTTAGGAAAGCTGCATATATTATACCTAATTAAACTGCAGTTTATAATATTTTTTTAATTTAATTTATTTATTTTACAATTTGGGGGGCGGTATGGGTACCGCGGGAAGCATTTATTGGATAACTAACGCCTCTGCTATCACTAAGTGGTTCGCTACGATTGGTGACTTGAGGGGTGCGCGGGACGAGGTTTTTCTAGGTCTTGGCGGCGGAGGTGGGAAAAAATGTTATATTTTGTGGTATGACTTTATTAATTTCTTCGTAATCCTCTATCTTCTGAGCCATGCGCTTTGCAAAACCTCAAATGGGTTAAGGGCTAAGAGCTAAACCACAAATTCAATTTTGTTTAACATCGTTATTTTATGGCACTCTTAAAATATGCAATGAATTGTCCTTGTCTGAGACATTATCGATTATAATTCATAAATTGGACAGGTCAACAAGGTCCCGGTTGCCACTTTAAGCAACAAACAGACTGGCTCGGACCAGACATAGACATACAGAATACAGACGGTGCAACGCTCTAGACTGGCATTATGTGCTTTATGCTAATTCTAATTGTTAACTACTAGGAATTAATGAGGCCCTTTTGGATTACGAACTTTCACAGAAATAATACTAAAAGCACATAAGAAATGCGTATTTTTTTAAATTACAAAAAGTTTAATTTCTTATAAAATTGAATATTTAGGTTGGGTTGATTCACAAAATTCAAATGTAACATTGTACTTCAGCGTCAACTTATTTTATTGACATTTGAAGGGTCCCCGTTGATTCTATGTGCGTTTCAGCTTTCTATCAAATTGTAATAAGCTGACAAGCTTATCAACATGATAGTTGTAGGTACTCTTCTGCTGAAAAAAAATTGTTCAAAAGCTGATACGGACTTTACCGGAGTTTAACTGTTAAAAAAACAAAATGGCGCTGAATGGCCATTTGATGACAATATTGCGTTTGTATTTTTGTAAAACAACCCAACCTAAGTTTGTGAACCTTTGAAATACTAGGCAAACATCGATCTATCATAAGAAGAGAGTCCGTGGCGGGCTGGCGACAAGGCTTTGTTTTTCATAAAAAAATCTGTATAAAGTTTATGACCAAATGATTAAATTGTGCAAACTTGACCTTCAAAACAAGAGAAAGATCACTGACTACATGAGATTTAGTAAAACCACCTCGTTCCATTTTTCCCACCTCAAATTTAAGGTTAAATCAGAATTTTGATACTTCTTGGTGAAATTTTGCACACTTGACGTTTAAAATAAAAGAACATAAACTACTGTTTACATCTGGTTTCGAGAAACTCTTCGAGTTAAAACAAAAATTAAACCGTAGTTTATTTACGTTAAGTAATCTTTGTATTTTCGTTCTTTGTTTGACGGAATTTAAAAACTTTGATAATTCCATAAAACTATAAAAGCTTAAGGTGCAGGTAACAAAAGCAGATAAATGGGTGCCTATTAACCAGAGATCCACGATTAAAATAAAACCCTTTAATTCGATACCCATTGAAAAGCAATATAGATTAAATCTTGAAAACGTGCGTCTCAGGACGGGTAAATAAAACGTGTTCCTTGCAAGAATGTTTTATTTTAATGGATGTGTGTTGGTTAAAAAAAACAAAAACATTTTAACGTAGAGCAATACTCACCTTATGGTCAGAGAAATATTAATTTGAAGACGAATATGAGCGGTGTTCAGTAGTTAAATTATCAAGAGTAGAGATGAGGTTGTAAAAAAATAATGTATTAAAAATTATGTATCAAAAATAATGTACGCTGTTCAGATACAGGGACATCGATTTACCGCATTGGGAAAAATTGTGACCGGGGTAAGTGGATCCAGATGCGAAAGATGAGGGTTGGGAAGGGCTTAGGGGGCGGGGCATCTATTAATTACGTGAGCACAAACGGGGGGGGGGGGGGTCCAGCAAAATCTCACGTAATTAATGGATGCCCCCTTGGCAATTCTCACCTGATAATTAAACATAGACAATGCCTTTTTTTTCGTTATTTATTTTCGGGTGTTATATCGTGTTGCGCTACCTCCTTCTTTAGCTAACGTTTCGGACAGCATTACAGTGTTCATCACCAGGGCAGATGTGTGAAGGCAGGGCAAAATTGTAACGCTGTCCGAAACGTTGGCTAAAGAAGGAGGTAGCGCAACACGGCATAACACCCCAAAAACAAATAACGAAAATACCTTTGGCCGTGAAAATCTACATAAAAACATATCATAGTCAATGCCATTTTAATTCCAAGCAACATTTCTTTTCTGGATGACGGCAGAGAGTGAATTTATGCTAAGTACAATATTTTAATATTCAAATTAATTAATTAGTGATTAAAACGGTGTTACGTATCTTATCATAGTATTATTATATAAACTATTATGCACTCATTTAAGTAAGCTTAAGATACTTTAAACATGTCAACTTACTAAATACTACATAATATTTACGTAGGTAGTTTTATCGTTATATTTTATACGTGTTGCTTTGTATTAATGTTGTACTGTATTCGTTCCATCTTATTTTACTCTACTTTGTATTGTAAATATTACAGGTTGGTACATACAAATATGCAGACTTGATTGGAAACGCCTCATGGGCGTTGATTATTGATTACAAAGTTGATTATATTAATTTAATTTAAAATGACGCCACAAAATAATTTTGTAATTATTGAAGAAGTATAAATAATAAATAAAATATATATGTATAGCAATAAAACATGACAAAGGTACTTTTATGCATAATTATGACAGGTTTTGAATAGGGATCTCGTCAAAAGAAAGTCAAGGAACTTATCGTTCTGCTACGGAGATCGTCAATTATGTAACTTTTCTTATCTGTGGACTTTAGTATTTTAAGCTATTGTTTAAGTTTAAACCAAACAACTATGACAAGGGGAACGTTCCCGGTTTATGGCTGTACGGGCGGAAAGACCTCTAAATACTTACATTAAAAAGCTATTATTATCCGATCATAGCGATCTGTCCAACAAAAACTCTTCAAAAACAACACACAAACATAATGCCGTACGAGACACAGTGAGGTAGGGTTAGCGTGGCGTATTTTCTAAGTAACACCATGGACATACAAATAGATAATAAATATTTGAATGTCTATGAGTAACAAGCAAATTTTTCCCGCAAGGGTGGACCGCCACCCAACGCTGTCTTGGTGTCTTAGGACACGCTCCTTGCTTCGTCCACATGCATAGATCATACCAAACTCTTTTGAAATACCACATTAAAAGACATTTACTTCGGTAATAACTATCCTTGTCTGTATATTTTAAGCTAATGTTTAAACTAAACAAGTGTGTCAGTGGGAATGTTCCCGAACGGAAACGTCTCTAAACACTTGCATTAAAAAGCCATTAATCTCCGGTCATGGCGATCTCTAGTATATATACAACTCTTCAGTCTCCACACAACACACATACATGATGTTGGATTTACAGTGCAGTGGGTGGCTTCGGTGGGAACCACGTCTTTACAACTTACGGGTTTTTGCGGTCAGGAGCTGACCAGAACATTTAGAATCTCAATTTATGATTTTCATTATGTTTCCTTCAAGAATAACATAAAAACACACATAAAATCGAATTAGTTCGGACGAATTTTAAAAACCGATGTTATTAAACCATGTAAAAGGGTGTTACAATTTTTGCTGTTAATAAGAAATCTGAATGCAGCGATAACACTAGTATGATGAGCTCCGATGTCATGAAATCTGCACAGCCTTTTAAATATGTAATTTATAGGTAAACGCAATGAGGTCGTCTCCTATAACATATATTAATTAGAGTATACAGACGTAGAGAGGTCAGAACTTGTCGAAATCTGGGAAAATGCCGAAGATATTTTAAGCCATCAAAAGTCGAAAAGCGTATGACGTCACGGGACAAGAGCGGCGGTATATTTTCGAATTATTAATTATTGCATTGTGTGTGACTTCACGGGACACTATGGCATACATTTTACCAATGTTCAATTTGAACTTCATCACTTTTGGAAATATCGAAAAATTAAGTTTAGAAACTGTCGTTAATAACTCTAAACATAATACTCGTACATTTTTTATAAAACAATACATGAAACGACCTTATTAACATGTTTAAACGTAATTTCCATGATAAAGTATACGCTGTAGCCATTACATTACATTTTTTTGATTAATGTACATATTTGAGTTGAATTAATAATTTATTATAATATAATAAAATTATATGTACTTATTGTGTAGGATAAAGAAAAAAAACAATATTTGTACATACTGCAAAATTATTCACACGGCATAGTGTTTCGTGAACAGTGAGCCCGACATCGACAGGGAGAACATGTTGTATTCAAATCGATTTAATTATCAGAGAATATGTTTTTTGTTTGTTTGATATTTTTCAATGTAGATATCTAAATTTCAGGTGAAACCAAGAAAAATAATAAAAAATAAAAATTCTAATAAATTTTCAAAATTCACTTTGATAACTCTTATTAACTTATTTTGGAATAAGTCTCAAGTTTGCATGAATAACTTATAAAAATTGGAATGTACACATATATTTGAGGAAAATTCTTTATCATCACACTTTTCCATCCCATTCCTTTCTTTCCCCTTGCTCTGAACAGCGACCCCCGAACACCTGAATCGAAGCCCCGTCGACGGAAGGTCACGCCGGACGGCCAACATTGTTGTGTATTTTTTATTGTAGATTATTATTTTATTACACAATCACAATATAATATATCATAGCAGGTATTTTATTACAGATTATTTCCAAATCTAATAAAATTCCTTCTGTTCACTCCACATCTGCAACCATTTTATTAGTTCCGGTCGCTTGACGAAAATAATAAAAACTTTTATGAGTTGCATTTAACTACAGATCACAGATGGCGGTAATGGTCTGAAAATGTAGCGCACTCGGTACAAATAATAATACATACCGTGCAGTGTACGTGGTACGGCGAATATGGAATAATTGAATTTAATTAAGGCAATTGTCTGCTTCTAAAATTAACGTTTAACAGTTAAATCAAATGGGAGGAATTCACAACAAGGTCAAAACAGTTGTCATAATTATTTGTTGACATATTAATAGACATTGAAATAACAAATATGACGTATTTGACATTTGACAAGGGGTAAGTTGCAAATAAATGGCCAGAAGAAAAACGGTTGATTTATTCTTATCATTGACAAACATCACCGTTCCTCGTCAGAGAAAACAGTTTACCACGGCTAATACGAACGGCTGCGCGGCCATTTTCACACAAAACTAAAATTTGAGGCCAAAATACCCAACCAGACCACATAATTAAAAAAAAATTCAAATGTATAGCAAATATGTGCTATTTTAGTTATTTGTGTTTTAAATCATAAAATAAAGGCCATTATAATTCACTTTAATGGCCTATTATGCAGTTTCATAGGGTGTTTTCTTATGATAAGATATGAATTTTTATCTATATATTTTTTATGTATGAAAAGTGGCGTAGCCGTGCCAACGAAGGAACGAGGTGTTCATTTTTTTACAAAAATCCGCTACGCAAGAGAGCCATTTATTACATGAGCTGGGGGGGGGGGGGGTCCAACAAAATATCACGTTACTTGAAAAGAGTATACGAAGTGGCTCAAATTTATCTCACCAAGGGGGGGGGGTCTAGATTGGAAGAAAAGCTGCTCACGTAATTAATGTATGCCCCCTAAGG
This sequence comes from Limnephilus lunatus, assembly GCA_917563855.2. Taxonomy (NCBI): domain Eukaryota; kingdom Metazoa; phylum Arthropoda; class Insecta; order Trichoptera; family Limnephilidae; genus Limnephilus; species Limnephilus lunatus. The sequence goes on along the minus strand of OU830598.1, from coordinate 64,921,249 downwards.
TGTATTAGCACGCCCCCTAAGGTGTATTATTACGTAAAAGTAATTTTGCTATTGCTATTTTTTATCAATCAAAAACAAACAAAAAAATTCATCATACGCCGCAAAAATATTTAAATTGTATATTTGAAATGCGTATTTATTGCATTAATCTTGACTAGTAATGTCGGATTTCGTGATTTTTAAGGGTCTACGATTTTTTAACTAGTATGCAATATACGATCAATCCTACAATTATAATATCCAGTTATTTTTCACGGGTCTGCGGTAGTTTCATCAAATACTCGACAAAATGACAGAAATCTGTGCATTTTCACAATCGGTTATTATTTATTGTCTATAAATAATAACCGATTGTTCCAAGTTATCTGTGGAAATCTAACAGAGGATCGACTTTAACAGACCGTGTCATTTCGACCCGAAACAAAATTGGATGTGAATTCTGGATGTTAAGAATTAAATGCAGCTCGAGGTAGGATCGTCGAAATTACTTTATCCGAACCCAAAGTACACAAGAATAATACATTTAATTAATGGAAGTGTATAATTTAGGGAAGTGATTTAATTAAGAAACTTAAGAGGTATGATTAGTAAAACCGTATAAAAGAGCATAGGGTATTTATTGAAAGGCATCATGGCGTGTCGAGTGGGTGCTTAGGCCGGTAATTATAAGTAATTAGTCATTAGCATTGGCGGATGTAATTAAAAGATGGCGGAACAACAATGTCAGGAGTCAACGACCCTAAGTGTTTCATATTATTTAGGAATTATTTCGGGAACCGCAGCGGTGGGACGGGGACCAGAGTGGGGAATAGTCGGGCAGGTACATTTTACGGGAAGATGCGGTGAACATACTTTAAAACATTGTTATTTTAACTAGGAGACAGTGGAGGCAGCTGAATTAATGTATTTGAGCAAATGTTACCAATTCCCATTTGTAAAAAAACATTGGGCCAACAAAACTACAAATACTTGGGAACAAATTTCTTTAATAAATTATCAGAAAATATAAGATCCCTTTGTGACAGTTTCAAAAATTTCAAAACACACTGAAACTAAAAAAATAATAAAAAAATATATAAATTTATGTATATACATATATGTATATAAACATACATTTACCTTATTCTTTATATAAACTAAATTTCAAAAAGTAAAATAAATAAAAATAGCAATAAAAACAAAATAACCAAACAAATAATACTTCCTCCCCTCCCGTACACACAAGCATTTGCTTATTATGGGTGAATAATAAAAAAAAATTGTATTAAGTTTTTATATACTTTCATTATATTTATGTATCTATTGTATGTTTTGTACCAAAGAAAAAAAATTCAAAAATCACCTTTTTTTTAGTTGTATAAAGGACCATCCTTGGTACACCAGAATTGCAGTAGATGGAGTCGTCATGTTCAGGAAATAAATTTTATTCAAAGGTCCATAGCGCATGATAAATGTCGCGTGAAGCTTTGAAATTATGTAGAAGCATTTTTTTATTTTATTTTTATTTTATTTATATTTGGGAAAGTTGACAGCAAATCATAAATTACACAATGATACAATTATAAAATGGTTAATTATGCCAATTATAAACTTTCCACAGATAATAATAGTAAATTATTAGATTATTAGATTAATTATTAGATTATTATTATATAATTATTAGATTCCTGGTCAAATAAAATTCTTCACGCAAAACACTTCAATTATCTCAACCAAACATATGTTGACAAATTTTCGTCAAACAAATGGTTGAGTATTGGAGAGTTGAGCGCAGAAATAGAAGGCTTTATGCTTGCCATACAAGATAGAGTCATTAATACTAAAAATTATAGGAAGCATATCATCAAAGATGCAAATCAAATTGATGATTTATGTAGAAAATGTTTGGCTTTTCCGGAAACTATAGAACATATTATATCGGGATGTTCTGTATTAGCGCCGTCCGAGTATACATTTAGGCACAATCAAGTTTTAAAAATAATTCACCAAAGTTTGGTAATTAAACATAACTTGATTGACTGCCGTAATGTACCATATTATGAATATGAACCAAATTCATTTTTAGAAAATGAATTTTATAAAATTTATTATGATAAAACTATTCTGACAGACAGAACAATTAGTCATAATAGACCCGATATAGTTTTACATGACAAAATTAAGAAAATAACTTATATCATTGATGTCGCTATTCCAAATTCTTGTAATATTCAGAAAACTGTTTCTGAAAAAATAAGAAAATATACAGATTTAGGAAATGAAATTAAAAGAATTTGGCATTCTCAGACTATAAAAATATTACCATTTGTTATTTCGGCTACTGGCATTATACCTAGCTCTCTCATTCAAAATTTAGGCGTATTAGATTTGTCAAAAAATTTGTACATAAAAATGCAAAAGTCGGTCATTTTAAATACATGTAGGATTACGAAAGATTTTTTAAATATTTATATTGAGGGATCAGTAGGATTTATCGGACCAGTTAGGATTTCATCAGAGCCGAACCCTCTGATATGAAAATATCTGGAGTCGGTGAAATATTTTCCCATTATGTTTCTGGTGGATTTACGTATTGTTCTTGTATTGTTTTATTCTTATATAGTGCACTTACATTGCGTTCATTTACTAGATATTCATTTGTGGAAAAGTGTGTGGAAGGGTTTAGTCTTTCATTTGGGAAAGATTCAACCCGGACATAAAATCTGGAGCACCGTAATGTGTGACATTATAAAGGTGTTAACTTAATTACTTCATTTTTAGTTACATTACGTGAGGGGGGGAGGAGAAATATAGGATAAGGATTAAAAGGCTAAGGACGCGAATATATAGAGGGAGGGGTAGATTAAACTTCCGAGTTTGAGTCATGTTCCTTAGTGAGATTTTGTTTTATGTCATGTAACGTCGAGTTAAAAATGTCAATGTGGTAATAATTTAAGTTGAATGAATGTGTGGATCTGTAGAAAAATGAATTATGTTTGGAGTTAGTCTTGCAAAGAGGGAGATTAAAAGTAAGCGACTGTCTACTGTTGCGATTAGGAACGTAGAATGATAGGCGTTGAAGAAGATCAGGACTATCGATTTATTAGTGAGTAAGCAGTAAGTTACACATATAAATGATAGCTGCGATAAGTGAATTCGGTTATAATAGTCATTCAATCTAGCGTAGAAAGTACAGCTAACACAATATTTTATTGGTGTGGGTGCATAATATAGTTTAAAATAATAATAATGTATAACTCTTGTAATACGCATCTCAAGCCCGGCTAATGATATTATTATTCTGATCTTGATATAATCATAATAGTCTGTATAATTATCATCATAATAAAATATCATAAAATCTATAATCATAATAAAATAATAATGATGTATAAGTTTTGTGAAGTGCGCCTCAAGTCCGGCTAATGATATTATTATTTTGATGTGGATGTAATCAGATAGAAGTAGGTATCCATATTTAAAGTGAGAACGGTTAGTAATATCATTCAGTACATACATTAGTAGAATTATTGTTAACATTAAATTAGTATAAAGTAAGTTGCTTACCACGGAACAAAAGATAATAAGAGTGAGAGAGACCGCTATTGTTCCTCGAGTGTTTCTAACTGTCAGGCGTGTAAGGGATCGCCAACTGGCGGTAACATGTATTCCACGTTGGTTCATGAAAAGTTTTGGTGATTTAAAAATGAATTAGAAAGTTTATGAGATAGGGTAAAATGGGAGAGAGAGGGTAAGTGTGATAGGAGTGGATAATGAGAGGGGGAAAATGTGTGGGGAAATACATGAGTAGATAAAAAATATATTTTACGACGAGAAGAGCATGCAAATCGACTTAGGAAATTTTCTTGAGGTCCTCTTCCTTCGCAATTAATATGGGGGGCGAAGTAGGGTTTTTCCTCACGAATATCCTGCTGTTTTTCAGCCACGTGAATTTGTACCCCTTCTCCTGAGCAAACCCCTTGGCACGAAAAAGCAGGTTTTTGTTAAAGCTAGTCAGATGGTCGTTGACATAAATTTTTCTTTCGTCACCGGGGTAATTTAGGTCCTTCGTGGTTATTCCTTTTCTTCGTCGAATTTCCGAGATGAATTCATTTTTACGTGAGCGGCTGGTGAATTTTACGATTATTGGTTTAATTAGTTTAGAGTGAAGTGGGTCTTTCGCCGAGACCCTGGTGGCGAACTCGATTTCATTAGTTTTGAAATTGTGAATACCAATTATGTTTGCTATTTCTGATACGATGTTTGGAATGTTTTCGTTTTTATCTTGTGGTATTCCTTTTATTTCGATATTCTGAAGTCGCATCCATTGTTCCCTTTTGTTTGTGTCATCTTGCATTGATTTGATTGTGGATTGAAGAGAGGAAACTTCTTTTTCCAGATTGTCTACTTTGCTCATCGATTGTTCGAAGGCTTGGAATTTCTTTGTAAATTCGTCCAATTTAGAATTGTTGAAGTCAACCGATTTTTTTAATTCTGACATGTCTTCCTTCACTTGACTGTTGAGAGTTTTAAGGGAGGCGAGTTCAGATGAAATTTTTCTAATTTCGATCATCACGTCTTCTATGGAGTTTGTTGAAGCGGTTGATTGAGGTGGGGTCTTGCAGGTTGGGCAGCGCCACGTTCTTCTTTTTTCATTATTTGCTTTGCGAAACGTGGTTTCTGTTGTTCCTCCGCATTCGTAGTGGAACTGTTTATTGCAGAAGTGACATGTGATTCCATCGCTAATAGCCAGTTGGCACTTGAAGCAATGCATATTGAAAAAGGTTGGCCGCCTCTGGATTGATGGGTATAGAGGTAAGTATTGTCTTTCGCCTAGTGCAGTAACGCAGCGCTCTGTATTCGTAGGTAGCACTGAAATAATGGTAACTTCGGCCTGCACTTTTAACTTTTGTTATTATTGATTTTGAGAATGACACACTATTAATTTTTAAAAGCAAATATGACACCCACTTTCATATGAATTCACTGTAGAGTTTCGTAAAGTTTAATGTTATGAACTGTAGTTTTGAACTGTTCAAATGTTATAATTTTTAAGGAGCAAATGATAATCTGCCACACTTGACTGTTATATTAGTTGAATTGAGCATTAAACTAATGGTTTCGAATAAGCTGTGCAAATTCCATGACAACAGAACTCACCTTTGAACAGTTTTAATTGCTGCTTCAGGAACTTCAAAATTAATTTGAAAACAGATTTACTACTTCATAGATATTGAAATAATATAAAAAAAATAATCGACACTTCTAAAAAACAAACAAAAAAATGCTTACACTTATTCAGGGTTTATTGGCCGGAAACGCGCGGGCGCGCGCGGAACAAATTTTCGAAAAAAATAAAAAATTTTAAAGCGATTTTAACCCTTATGAAGGACAATGACTGAATCGCTTGCGCTAACATGATTCTTGGTATAGCCAAAAGTTTTATTCACCTGGCAACACCAGAATATTTTAAAATGAATTATTTATGGAATGTGAATGTTTTTGACGCAATACTTTGGCGAAATTTGAAATCTCAAAGTCCGAGGGTGATAGTTGACTAAAACATCGAAAATATATTATAATTTATTAAATAAACACAAGTAATATTGTTTTTATTATATATCATTCAAGGAATGTGTTTCCACGGTAAATGATATAATATACGGTTGCTCAACAGATAGCTCAAAATAAATACTTCAAAGTGATGCTTTCAATAAATTCTAGTATAGAAGTTAGTTTCAGGCAACGCTCTCCACAGGATATTTAAGTTAACCCTGAAAAGTGAGCTTTGCTTACGAAGCGCGATAGTTTTTTTGAACAATAAATGTGATTAAAATTAAGTGTTCCCTAAGTTTTTTTAAATTAAAATGGTCCCAAAAAAGTTTGCTGTTCGCAGAATTGAAATATTAATTTGTTTCAGGAACGGAATGACCCTGTTTTTTTAGGAAAAAACGAGAAAATTAATAACATATGAATACAATCCCGGTCCATTAATTAAAGGTTTTCATGTAAAATATTAAAACAAACATCACAAAACAATATAATCCAATAAAATATAAACTGGAAGAGCAGCAAAGAGACACGAGGTCATGTTTTATCGGAACGAGAATTTAAATGATGCCATTCCACTCCCATTCGTGTCGTGTGTCGTGGTCACCCCAGCGGTGACCCCGGCACAGGGCACCGTAACAGGTGGTCCACCAGACCTGCCGCACTATGGTCACCCCGGCACCCCCGGGACAGAGCAGGAGGGGTGGACTCGGGTAATACCGACCGGAGTGTTGTACCAGACAGGCGGTTAGAACCGGTCGGGGGAGGCGGGGCACCCCGGACAGACCGTTTACCATTTACACAAGAGACCCCATCATCCTTTTTTCATCCTTTAGCTTTAGGGGCATCGCCGTCATATTAACCCGACCCTAGACGGGATTTGTGTTCACGGATTTTCTTTATTATGTGACTCTAAATATTACGGGATGTTGTACAATAATCTGGGAAGAGGATTTGCGAGCAAAGGGGTGAAACGACGATTCTCGGTACTTATTGAACAACATAATCTTGTTATTTTTTTTTAACTAAAACACATAATATAATATATTGAAGAATTTATGACCACATACAGGTATGAAAAAGTGTAATTTTGTGAATAAATAACTTAATTTACACGAACGGGCCTACCCAGTTGATATATGTGAATTATTGTAAAAGTGATGCACACAAGGTGAAAAAGTAGCAGTGTTACAAAATAATACTTAAAACGATCCAATAGTAGTCCAGGAAAAAAAACGAAATCGGATTTCACGCCCTTTATGGGAGGAGTTTAAAAATATTTGAGAAAAGGCTCTCGGAAAGGTTGGAATAGGTATTTTTTTACAGGTTGATTTCGTAAAGGCATGTAAAAAAACATTAATTCCTTTTTACGCATTGTTTATTGTAATAAAACGGAAATTAAAAATTGATTTCACGAAAGCAAGCGGCGCGGAGCCACACGTCTATTTCCCGCTATGACCGGGGCGTGACTGACATGAAATGGGTTGTATCCAGTGCATGGTTTTTGTGCCCATGGGATAAGGGTCACTTCAAGATCCAAATTCGTAGAGTGAGGGCCGTATTGATTGATGTCAAAAATAACAACGAGAAAATGCATGTTTTATTTTATTTTGTGAAGTTCGGGCGTAAATATCATTTTTTTTGCGATTATTATAAAAGAAACTGAATTTACCACATTATACATTAAAACCATGTCCAAAAAGGGGTTTATATGTAGGAGAGTTTGCACTGGAAAGTGTTTTTTATAGACCTTATACTTTATTTTTTTCTAGGCTTATTAAAAATGACCGATGTTTTTAAGGGCCAAGTTATGTTCTACACGCAGTATTTAATTGAAGCATCTATAATACTTCTAAGCGATTAAATTTTCAAAACAAAAAACATATGATTTTGTATGATTTTGCATTATTTAGTATGACTTCATCTTAATCGAAATTAGGCTGTTACAGCACGAACCCGAAGGATTTTAGCCAGCGATCCCTGAGCATATTTGGAATAAAAAATGTTATCCGATGATTTATTTTTTCTATTAAAAACAAACAAATATGTTTCAATCACACATCATGATCCCATCCCTATATGTCGCGACGGGATCGTGGGATAAGCGCGCTGTTCTTGTGTTAGCGTGCTGTTAGAACGAGACGATTATACTGAAATTACTGAACCACTCGGTTGCGACGTGTGAGGGAAAAGTATTTTTATTGTTTTTATTTAACAAATATATATATATATCATCGGACTGCAAAATGACATCTACTTTTTTACTCAAAAATTGCTCAGGAATCGAAGGTTAAAATCCTTCCGGTACGCGCTGTTACACTCGGTATGTATCTATTCTAGTACATTTGCGCATAATAGTGTTAGAGTAAATGAAAGCAATACTCTTCAATTACCATTCATTGATTCATTACACAACGCTTCTTAACTTTTGTGAATTTATTTTTAATGTAATAAATGTATTACTTTTATACCTTTATTTTCGTGGGAAAATCACCTCAAGGGCGTTTTGAACATTATTTTTGTATATTCATATACCTTCATACACTAAACCTACATTACTAAACCATTTATATAAGTTAACTAACTAATAATTTTGAAACTTCGCAAAACGCATTAAAACAGCTGTAAGTGCATACATTACATTTATAATAAATAGTATACATTCCCTCCAATCTGCAGGCAAACATAAATTTAAACACAGCTCGCAGTGTTAATAATTTTGCCTCCTTTTTTGCCAGTTTTAAGTGCAGTACATTTCCCGCCCCCTCGTAAAGCTCCCTCCGCGAGGAGATGGAAAAGTTTTTCTATTAAAGTGCACTGGAAGTATCTCTGTGTTCAATATTATATTACATTGCTCTATCTACTTAACCCTTCTATCCCTACTTTACTGCTATTGCAAAACTGTCTGTATCTTTCTTCAAGCATGTTTGGGGATTGTGAAACAACATTGGAGAGTTATTATTGGTCCGAATGGTAGAATTTACGTCCACCTTTAATAAAAGCCTTAAAAAGGAAACCAGATGCAACCATGTTTAGAATCAAAAACTAATTTTGGTCGGGTCTCTCTTGGATTCGGAGTTGCGTTCAATTTATTAGGTTATTGCCAAAATTGAAACTGATGGTGTGAAAAATTAAGACTCACAATAAAGTAGAAAGGTATCTATCTATATACATATATGTATAGCATTTCAACAGAAAATTTTAATTGTCTTTTTCGAAATTGGAATTATAGTAGGTATCTCGTGATTTTTCTTGTATCTGCGCTCGTATCGAAAAAAATGATTGTTGGTTGAAAATAACTGTACCTACCGATCTACTGGAAATCAAAATATAAATATATTTATTAATCAAATTTTATCAAATTCAATGCATAAAGCTTAGTTTCAAATGAAATTAAATATTATTTGCGAGAATTCTGACAATAATTCATTGCGCCTCGTTTAAACCATGTATTCTTAGTAAGGCACTCTTCGCGTGTTATTGCTCTTAAGGCGCCGTATCCCCGCTCAAAAAGAAGAAGAAGAGATATGTAATTACGAATGTTGGAGAGAGTGCGCTAATATTTAAAACGGTAAAATTGAAGTGAAAATTGTGAACATGTTTAATAAAACACGACTCGTTTAAAATAGAGCAAAAATCTCTTGGGGCTGTCTAAAACAATCATTGAGATATTTTTTTATAAACTTAACTTGTAAAATAACTGAAACAGACGTGAAAATGATAATTTTCGGAGCATACTTTTCAATTTTTTTCCATCGAGAGAATTTCAATTTGCGTTTCGGCGTGGGGAATGTATTATTATCTTCAAAAATAACATATATATTTTTTAAGAGCTTAAAACTTGAATAAGGGGGATATGGAAGAAATTGGTAGAGATTCGTGCAGCGGCGGATTAAGAGGAAAGATAACAATTAGTACAATATTATGAAATTAACAATGAAGATTAGGATGTTCTAACTAAGTTAGACGGTTTTCGAAGAATTTTGTTTTACCAGGGAATAAATATTAATGAACAGATTCATCTAACTAAAATAAGAATAACATTAACAAGATAACACTGAATTAGATAAGGTTTAATGCAGTAAGTAAAATAATATCTCCGTGCCCATAAACGTGGAATTAATGTTAAGTAGATAAAAAACTTCTCCGAATTTGCGAAAAATACGCAATTCATCGTGCACAATTCGAGAATCCAGCTGGTGGAAGCGTGGCCTAATCTGAATAAATGGTTATTGTGTGGAGAGTAAACTAGAATCATGCCCCCAGGGTGGCCTGCACCCCCCCCCCCCTCCGGGCTGCGGGGAGGAAAGCTCACCCCTTGTGCAGGCTGTATGCGCGCTAAAATTGCAATAACACGGAAAACATAAAATATTTTTGTATGGACACTTAAAAGTTTGATACAGCGTCGTTGCACAACATTTATAAAATAATAATTTTTTTAACACGGTTGGTTGGTCACAGATTTTCATATTCGAAAATTTCCAAGTGTATATTACCTATGAAGATGAATAAGTGGTGAAGCGAAAAAAAATACAGTTGAAATGTGCCGTGGGGCCAGAATAAAAGATAATTTTATCTTATTTTCACGAGGAATTGATAAAACCTTTTCATAACCGAAAATATTGCTTGAAAAGATAATTTAATCAGTTTGCGCGGGGCCCAGGGGTAAAAATGTCTCACGTGTATTGGCGAAAACAGATATAGATTTCAAAACTTCTAAAAAAAATTGATGCGGTGAAATTATTCCTGCGTCGACGTAAATTTTTTAAATCCCCGATCTTCGTACATCCCCTTTCAAATTCCCTGAAAATTGAAAGATTCCAGGATTCTGACTAACATTAAAAGCTTTCGAATAAAAATTATACAAATTAACGTTCTCGAAAACCTTTAAATTTTTATAAATTTAAACAATGGAACGTTCATTATAGAATAATAAAAACGGTTCAAAGATTAAAACAATTTATTACAACTAATCAAAATATTCAGAAGTCTAAATTAAACATTCTAAAAGGTATGAAATAATTAGTAGAATTGGATTTATTTAATTAACGTCTGCCAAAGCTCTCTTTAAACACAATGACTCGGCCACTTAAAATAATTAACAGAGTGACTTGACTTGTGTAAGAACCGGAGTTAATAGCGGCCGCCTTGGGAAGTGTATGTCCGCCAATTTTAAGGAAACAACTCCGAGAAGTTCTGTGAAATCTAGAGAAAAAGTATATCGCGAAAGGAGTAAAGTTTTGTGGTGGATTAGGGCGTGAGAGAGCTGAGGGGGGAGGGGGGAGGGGGGAGGGGAGGAGAGAGAGTCGGGAGGAACTCAGCCAGCTTCTGGGAACAACTTTAAATGAATAAAGTTTTCGATTTGTATGTGCGAATATTATTACAGAGAAGCGGATCTCGAGAGGGGAGAAAGACATAAACTGAGGCACATATAAAATATATTATTATATTAAAATGGTTATTAAATAATGGACGACGGGTATTGTGCGGCAGTGCGTGCAAATACAATAATAATTCACGTGATTTACGGAGGTGTGGAAGTGACAGTTCACGTTTTTCTAATAAAACTCCTACAAAACGGGTTAAGAATGCCTGAAAGAATTCTGTTCGGATTGGGCGGAACTTTTGCTATAATTCAATTTTAAAACCTTGTAAAAGGTTAAAGTTTAGGGACAAAACGTTTTAGGACCAATTTTTTATTTATTTATTCCATCAATCTAATTATTCAAACTACCATATAGGTAAATCGGGATATCGTTTGAATGAATTAAACAATATAATTCGTTATGCAGTTCCAGAAAAAGATAATGAAAATACATTATAATATATAATCTGAAACTGTCAAAATTCAACTAATTTGCATCTTTTTTAGTAACTGTTTTAGAAAACGATACAAAACTATTTTACTTAATTTTTATTTATACAATGTTGTCTGTTTCATTGCATAATGCTTTTACAAGAAACAGACAAGAAAAGAAAAGCCATACTAAACTGTAAACGAGCGAGGGAGAAGAAGAGGAACATATTTGGATTTTTTTTGTCGTATGAAACAAACAGCTTTTATTTATAACTGAAGTCTCCGGCGTTGACCAGATTTAAAACATAATTTTTCGAAATCTAATGTAAACGGTGACCTTCCCCTTATTTTAAAAATCAACAGTTTCGGGATAAAACCGTAGATTTGTATAAAAATCAAATTTACCTGCCATACCCGCCACAGAATATTTTAAAAAATATAATTAAATACTTAAATAAAAAGGCACAAGCTTAGACAAGGTTAAGCCAAAAAATGTTTCTTATGTTAGTTAGAGAAATGAGGTTTATGTTACCTTGAAAGTAATGGTAATGGGAAGAGGAATATAAAGATATGACATGTTATTTCCTAAGCTGTTTCTCCAAAATGAATATGAGAGCAAATAGAGACATTGCCCCAGGTCCGGTATAAAATCTTCACCAATTTCACCTCCGCAGCGTGTTAACCGATAGGTCAACTCGTAATGACTGCTGAAGCGTGGTCATGGCTCATGGTTCATGCCCTGCCTTGTTTCATTAAATCATTAGGAACTATGAACTCGCAGTCGTAACTCACAAACGACAAGAAAGTGAATCTAGCTTTAGCTCTGCGTTCGCCATAATCCGCCAAGCACAGGGGGCCGACCATAAAAACTCTACCACTCACAATTTAATGTCGATAAAGATAATTGAAATCATGGAAACGGTAAACAGTAATTAGATTGGCGGCCTCTCCTCTGCGAATCCGGAGGTCGCAGGATCAAATGCCGGAGTGCCAAAAATAAATTTTATTTAATTAATTAGTGTTGTTTCACAATTGATATAATTTCCAAGGTGGAAGATACTGTCAGCATCGCTCTGGTAAAAGTCCACCATTCGGAATTGAAACGTTGCTTGAAATGGCTTTAACCGTCTTTTGTAATAAGATCTGAATAGCAGGCACTTCCCACATTCCTACTTTCCATCTCCTTCCCCTCCCCACTACTTTCAGCCTCACGACATACCCCAATTGGGGATGCTATATTCTCGCAGGCTCCAGAATATTGGAAGTAGTTAAGGACTCTTGTGTATAGTGGTATTCCCATAAAAATAATAGTACGACCGTCCGTTTCTAAAACGAGTTATGTTTTATAATGAACAGAATACTTCTGAAGGACCAAAACTCTCTCAAAACTAAAAGTGAAACGCTACATAAAACTGTTATCGCCTAAAATTCTAGGAAAACGAAACCATTTTCAGCTTGCAAATTTAAAATATCCAATTGACCGTCAAAAAACAAATTGAAATATTCACTATGAAGCCGGATAGCGATTGGTAGTTGAATATAACTTATATTGAATCACATGTTTAGCGAAAATTAAATTAAATATGATAACAGAAGGAAAAGAAAAGCAAGAAAACGTGCAGAAGAATTCATTAGCAAAATTACAGTTTTTCTAGAAGGTTTATTCAGAGGTTCATCACTTAAGGAGGCATATCTGGGTTACAAACCAATTCTTAGAATGATTGTTTCCAATAAAAAGGGTAGTTGCCTATAATTATTATGGAAAAAAATAGTTCAACGTAAGAAATATTGTTAATTATAAAAAATAAAAAAATTAAATATGAGATTGACTAATATGACGGTTTGACAGTAGGTAGCAATGGCAAAATTGGTAAACGGACATCCTGGATAGACGAGAGGTTCTGGGTTCGTGCCCCAGTTGCGACCATAATCCTTTTCTGTTTTTCAGTGTCTTGTTTTCTTTCATATTTTCGTTAAGATTATTATTGTTATCTTCAATGATATATTAAATTGATGGGAATAACCTTCAAAAGTTATAAAAAGAGAGTTTTTCTTATAAAAAATTGTATAATCTTTTTATTTGGTACTACTGAAAAAAGTTTTTATGAATAAACCAGAAGTTCCGCGGTGTGAGCGTGAAACATGGGGAAAATAGGGCTTATTAATTATTACGAAAAAAAGTAGAATAGCTTTGGTAAGTAAAGATATTATTTGTAGAAATGTACCACCACATTGTTTCGAGCAGAATAATGTGGGACAGAATGCAAATTTCACGTAGATTGTGGTAATAACGTAATGGTAGATGGCAGTCTATTTCCACTCCATTGTACGTACATTATGTTATGGAAACGGCACCGATGATAAACAGGCCGTAAAAGCGATTCTAAAAACAGTACTACAACAGATTTTATTATTATTACGGGCGAATTATAAGGCAGTCTGTGCGGCCATAAATATCATGTTTTATCTACCGATGTGTGCCGACATGACAGGAGACTGTAAAATTGAGATCCGGAGGATGAGTAAGTGTAAAGTTTTAACGTTTATTGCCTGAAAGCGATACTGAAGTCTGATATCAATGAATTACAATGTAAAGTTTACAACTAAAATGGGCCATTGTATCCATGTCTGACACAGGAGGACAGGAGCATGCGTTAGTAAAGTAGATGACAAATGACTACCCCAAAAACAAAGAATTTCTATTATTGTATTTGTAACTAAAATGAAAAATTAATCAATTTTGCATTTTTAAGTTAGTAACACAAAATTTACTTCGAGCCAGTTGTTTCACAGATATTCAAATGTAACTTTGTCATCAAATGGTCATTCAAGGCCACTTTTTTTTCATTTGAAAGGTCCCCATTAAGTCCCCGCTTTGCGAATTTCTACCGTTTTGTAACGAATGTTTTTAGAATCCTATGTGTTCGAGGTATTATGTTTTTAGAATCCTATGTATTCGTGGCCAAAAGTGGTGTCCCGCAAGGGTCCCACCTCGACCCAATATTATTCTTAATATTCATTAATGACATTGTAAACATATTTAAAGATGTACAAGTCCTACTTTTTGCAGATGATCTAAAATTGTTTAAAAGAATACGAAATATACATACATATATGATTACCTAATTTTACAAGCTAATTTAGATGAATTTTTTAAATGGTGCGAACAAAATATGTTATTTTTGAACATTGAGAAATGTCAAGTAATACGATTTTCCAGAACTCATTCTCATATCTTACATGAATATAATTTAAATAATGTTAAATTAACACCAGTATCACAAATTCGCGACTTGCGAGTTATATTCGTACCAAACTTAACATTCACAGCACATATAGATGACATAACTAATAAAGCTTTAAAGATTCTTGGCTTCCTTTGTAGAACACCGTAACTGATTTTAAGTCCTTGGATTGCATGAAAACACTCTACATTTCACTAGTTAGAAGACAAGTGGAATATAATTCACCTATTTAGTCTCCTTTCTATAAAGTACCCTCTAACAAATTAGAACGGTTTCAACACAAAGGTACTTAAATTTCAAGCTCGAAATTCCAATAGAAAACATTAATTATTTAAGTTTAATTAATCGACTTAATTTATGTACGCTATCTGACAGAAGAATCATTTCAGACCTAATTTTATTATACAGAGTCATGAACAACCTTATTGACAACCCTTCCATCGTTGCACATGCTATTAAACTCTATGTACCGACAAGGAATACTAGACAAAATGTAACTTCTTTTGCAACACATACACAACCAACTATCAATCACATTCACTTACCAATAGGATGCATGATTTGGGCAACAAGTTTGGCGGTATTATAGATATATTCGCTGATTACCTTTATAATCTAAAATGCAATTTAAACCAACACTTTGTGGAATCCTACAAATTATTGTATTGTGGGTATAATATATTTAACGATTTGATGTGTTATTGTAATGTTTTATATTATATTTTGTTCTATGTTATTGTCAAATATTATATTGTTTAAAATATTTCTTTACGCCATATTCTTCAAAAACTACTTGCATATTCTTTAAATTTTTCACTTTTATAACTTTTGGTATAAATTCTAACTCGATAACTCAAAACTTATTTTATAATCTATGTAAAAGCCCCTATGGGCGTATAAAAACAATAAATGAACATATTATTTCTCTTGAACATTTTAAGTTTTAAAAAAAAGTATTTTCTATAATGTATACATTTGACACGCCGAAACGGTAATTATATGAAATTACCTCTATAGAAAAAAAAACAAGTATTATTTTTTCCGTTATTTTACAAGATATTATATGTATGAAAAAATTCACAGTATTTCTTGAAATGCTATTTACGACATTTCCCATGATTTTTGCTAAATTAACAACGTTTTTAATAATAGCGCGCTCCCTCTAACATATGAATTTACATATCTTCCCTTCTTCTTATTTTTGAGCGCTTACCACCGGGCCTTTAACGCTGATTCTAGATGCGTTCCAACCTTTATGTAAGTAATGAATCATAATTAGTCAATAATTAGTTAACACATTAAGTTGTCTATGGGCTCTTCGGGTCACATGGTCTCGTTTCTCAGTTGTGCCGAATGTAACCGAAGGTAGATGTGCAGACTCATTATAATTCTAGAGATCGGCAGACAAAACCTAACCTTTAGCCAGGAAGGAGGTACGTCTTCCGAAGTAAACATAATTATAAATTACGTTATGTCAATAAACAGTCACTGTAATCTAAAGAAAGAACCTAAATCTGTCAATAAACATCCTGTAATACTGGAATACTTATAATTAATAACGAATGTTTCTGGAGAGAACATTAGAGAAATTACACTATCAAACTGTAATGAGCTGACAAGCTTAACAACATGATAGTTGTCCTCTTTTGTTGACCACAATTTATCCAAAAGCAGAAACAAACTTACGGCCGCTGTTCCCAATCCTACTAATCAACTGCTAAGCCGAAACTAAGGATTAACCCTGCTTAAGCATCGCTTAATCTAAGGAAGCCGGACGCGTGGATTAAGCTCGACTGAGCAAAGCAAAGTTATGAAAAGTGTAACAGAGTGGCGCTAGGTAATATATTAGCGACACTCTTGTTGACACTTTTTATAACTTTGCTTAATCCATGCGTCCGGCCTCCTTACATTAAGCGATGCTTAAGCAGTGTTGGGCCTTAGTTTCGGCTTAGCAGTTGATTAGTCGGAATGGAAACAGCAGCCGTTAGAATCGGCATTTAATGGGGAATTTGCAACTGTCAAAAAAAACAAAATGGCGCTGACATGACAATGTTACATTTGAACTTCTTTGAAACAACCCGACCTGAGTTTCGAATAATATTTTTTTATTAATTCAGGTTACATGATTTTGTTTATTAATTTAATAGCCTTCGTTTTCTGATTCCACATTATTAGGATAACTACCACAGTTCAGTATGATATCACAGATTTGCGCTAAAACAATGATATATAATCAGATTTTAAGCGGAAATGAAAAACGCCGCAATCCACGTAACGAGGTTTGCCGAATAAAGTTAATCAAAAACGTTTTACGTGACACTGAACACGAGAGAAGAGCAAGCTTTTAGAAAACCTAGTAAATTGGAAGCTCCCAAATCGGCCGGACTAAAAAAAACAACGCGTCATCAAAATTTTAATAAATATTATTTAATATTTATGAAAAGTGGCGTGAGCCTCGGCCGGTTTTAATTAAAGCCATAAAATGGTTTACGACTGTGTGGTCATAAATTAATTAAGGCAATAATTGTGAGTCGGAGTTACTAGTAATATCGGCAATTAAGAGTACTGCAAACATATAAATGTGCGGAGGAAGGAATGATTTAGGTGTGTGTTGTGTTTTGTTCTTGTCATTACAATGCCTTTATTGCTAATAAATAATATTGTGTGCTTTAATAAGTGCTTGCATGTAACGCTTTGATCTTGGGCGTGGAATCCAGACGTTTATATTTTAAACTTGTGTTTATATTTTAAACTCGAAAATGAACAGCAAAGAATTCTGGCATCAAACTTATAATAAAATTATATGGTCTATTTTCTTTTCATTATTAATTATTACTAACAGATATGGGGTCCGCCGGCCGGGGGAACCATTTATTGGGTAACCAACACCCCTGCCATAAGACGCTCCAAGAGGTTCGCTACGTTTGGTGAATTTGCGGGGGTGCCCGGGTTCATGGTTCACTATTGCATGGCGGGCCGGATCGGAAGAGACTGGTTGAGGGAAACCTTTTGACCTCGCCAGCCGGACTCTCTTGAACTATCGCCTTGCAGCGCATGGGAGGGATTGATTCATACATCCATCATCCTGGATACATTGAACCCAGATTCCTACCCATCTCTCATTATTTTTCCCTTCCCAGAACTTCCTTTCCTTCCTTTCTTGAAAATACCCTTTAAACAGCATCCCTAAAGATGATATAGGCCCTGAGGGGAGTTATTTTCCTCAAGGCCTCCTGTGGGGAGTTAATGTAAAAAAATCGCGATAAAACTGGAATTTCTATATCTATGAATAATCCATCTAATTTTAATGTTGCATAAATAATTTACACCAAACAGTTCTTGCTATTTTTACACCAGAAACAGATATAATTTATTTTAAAAAATGGAAATAGTATTGTGGATTACCTTGACATTCACGAATCTCAAGTTACATAACAAATATGTTAATATTTTACATAGATACATAATTATAAACTTAAATCAGACATTGTTTAAGGAAGTCTTTAGTTAATACGTTTCACATTTCTTACGCGTAATTCAAATGTGTGTAATAATAAAAATGCTTATTGCACATTAATCTGTAACCAATGCCAAAAGATAATTTTTTTGGAAACTAACATCACTGACAAAAAAAACGAAAACAAAATCACTAATAATAATTGGCATGCGCAGAAATTAGAAATTAATTGATTAATTATTTCATTCACCGTAAGTTCCAAGGAATGTATTGCATTTTAGGTTGGTACTAATTTGTGCCAATTTTCTACGAATTGTTTTTTCAAATATCGTTGATATTTATTTTTCAACAAACGTATACCTGTTCAAAATCGATATTGGATATTAGATACCTACTATAAGAACTGGTTGTTTAAAAAAATTTGAACAATTCATCAAATATTTGAAGTTAATTTTCACGTTATGTGTAAGTATCATAGGCTAGTTGTTTCATAAAACTGAAATAACAGAACTTTCACAGAATGTGAAAATTATTTAAAAATATTTTATGAATATTTTTGAAACAACCCATCCTAATTGTAGGATTTGAGAAGTATTTATAAAATGCCTCAGGATGCGAGCCTTTCAAAAACAAAAGGCACCAAAAAATTTTCTTTATATTATATACAATTATAATTTCTATTTGACAAATTAAAGAGACGATCAGAAATTTACCTTTCGAATGAACTTTAGTAAATTTAGTTACCTAATAAAATAAAGATTTCTTAAAATGTAAAAAGCCTTGAAAAACAACTAAATCTGATTTTACTTGTCAAATAAAGAATTAGTTACAAATTTTCAATTATACAATTAAAATAATTTTCAAGTAAAAAAATATTATAATAAAGATATACTAATTTGTCGTCGGTCTGAATTCATCAAACAACCAGTTCTTATTTTGAAAATGACACATAAATTCATAACAAATCCATGTTCATTGAAACAGAGTTCCAATCAGAGACAGACCTACAACCGAAATTAGAATTTTTGATGATTGATGACGATAGATTGTGAACAAGAAGCAAGTGAATATTTTGTGGTGAAATAAGTTTTTCAACCTCACTATCTCCGCGGCTAAATCTAAACATGTTGTGTCCTATTCATTGTCCCGATAACGGCCTGAAATTAGGGCAGAGGCCTCTAACCCTTTTTTTAGAGTCGTTCATATTTCATTGTAAGCGTTTCTACCTGCTCCAAAAATAAAGGCCAGGTGACTTGCAGCGTTGCCGGGTCGATGGCATTTTCCACATACTGCCGAGTTTCAGGAGGATACCTTATCCAAATTATATCAAGGATTATTAATTTATTAGATACAATAATGGAAAGGACTTGCAAACGACGTGAAAATATCCACTCGAATTGCACTACAATACGGTTATGCTATAATGCCGTCATAAGCAAAAACGCAATTGGAAAATTTCAATACTTAAATAAAACTCATAATTAATAATATTTGGTTGATTTATGTAGCGCCGTTTTTGCCCTGAAAAATCACCCCAAGGGGGCTGGACAAATAAATATAAACTAAAACGGGCTTGCAACTAAGATATACTGTTATAACTAGTGACTTATATCTAAGACGTTCACTATACCTAGTGACTTACAATTAAGACTTAATATAACTACTGAATTAAACCTAGTGGCTTAATGACATACATATTTACAACTGTGACTTAAAGTTATAGACATTTACAACTATATTTACACATTACGGTGTTCTTTTCATTATAATAGGTTTATAAACACGAAAAGTTTCGTACATACGTGACCATTAAAATTTCCAGCTGCCTTTTTGCTTATAACGGCAGTATAAAATTAAAACAAAAGGATCATAATTTGAAGCAATGGAATAAAGCAGTAGTATCCACTTGGAATTTGAAAAAAAGCTTTTGGTCTAACCAAAACCTTCTTGAGCGTATAACCAGCCAGCGGCAGAAAATCCACATTTCGTCGAAAGATGTTCTTACGATCGTACAGGGCGCTTCCAATGATAAAGACTAATTACTCTCCGTACCAGATTTTTAAAATTATAACTCAATATCGATTTTATTTCATTCTAAAGTTGCTTTAATTTATACTCATACCCAAAAATGCTGAAAGGCGTGATGATAAAACTATTAAACTATTAAAATCATGTACTTTTTGATTATTTTTTGATCATAAGTATTTAACATTTTTTTAATAATATCTGAGCAAAATAAGAATGTATAAAAATCTGAAATATATTAGTCTGTAAGTGCGCAAATAAATACACAAACGGACTAATTTTCGTCAAGAAACACATGTACTTATATATTTTTTAATGATTTTATTACTAAAATAAAAATTCTGTTACATACGTTTACCAGACAATGTATTGATTCTTTTTATTGCGTGATTATATGATTTGAAATAGGTGTTGTATAATACTTACATGTACTTTTTTGAAAATTTAACAAATCTGCCAACGACCTATGGTATAACCTTATTATACTAAAAATAAACATTTTTTCTCGAAATTTAAAACATACGTTTACTAGATAAAATAACAATCTTTCGAAATCAATTTATATTTTTTGTGGAAATGAGTTAATACGTCTAAACTAATTTATCTTAAGACAGTTGCAAATCATAATGCAAATAGAGCAGTAACAATACTGCTCTATTCGTATTATGACAGTAATCATAACAATATGTGATTATAAATGTAAATAAGTATGTTAGTCGTAAATAACTAATTTTAAGAGAGTTGCAGGTCATAATACGAATAGAGCAGTAACAATACTGCTCTGTTCGTTTCGTATTGTATTATGGCTTCCAATTACATGTACAAAACTCGGTTATAAAAATAAGTATAGTTCTAAATCACTAGTCATAGAAGTCTTAGTTGTAAGTCATTAGTTATCAATCTTAGTCATAATATAAGCCACTTGTAGTATATAGGTATAGATTAAATGTGTAAATGAATTTATAAAGCGCCCTTGAGGTGATTTTCTCACGAAAATGGCGCTATAAAAATCATCCAATAATAATAATAATAATAAACACTGATTTAAAAATGACATATTTCTGGTGTTCTCTGGTTATACACTCTAAATTAATATAAACCATTTTAATATTCCTAGTTTTGTAAGTTTGGATAAATTGGAAAACTGAAAATCATTATTACAAGCCAGCAGTCAAAATGACTCTCTATATTTTAGAGTTGTTTGACATTTTAAATGTACCTACATTGAATTAAACTGTACGGTGGATTTTTATTTATAAACTCAAGCTCAATCTTTAATCATCTCAAAACGCGAAATTCAGAAAAAAATATTGTAGTGAATGCTGAAAACGATAATTATTATGAAATGACAACCCGATGTACAAATTCGAACAAGTGTCCATTCGTCTGCCACTAGAGGCGCAAACAACGGGTAGGAATTTAGGAAGATTAGTGCGAATGGCACAAGATATGAAGGTTTCGTAAGCATAGAGGCCATAGAGCAATGTCGGAAAATGCCGTGAGTTTATCGGTTAACGTGAGGGCCTGTCCGCAATGTTTACGTTCGCTAGTCGCCACGCTGACCAGTGCAGGCGTGAGGCGTGATTGACACCGTGCCCACGCCACGGTCGGGCGCCACCCGGTCACGCGTGCAACTAGGTGTCATCAATCGCATCGCGTGCCGCTTGATTCACCGTGGTACCGTGGCCGAATCGCCCAATCGCCGCACGGAGCTTTCGCGGGCTTTCTTACGTCACCCTGGTAATGGATGACAGGAGGAGCGGGCGGCTGGCCCACGTGGCCTATTACGATGTCGGTAGGCTGGTAGGTAGGAACCCACGCGGGTGGGACTGCGTGGCATTCCAGGTAGGTACGGTGAACACCTGTCCCGTCCACTGTCCTAGTGCCATAATATTTTTAGTAGTGGCAACACCGCCTTGGTAAAACGTGGGCTTTTCTCTCTCGGGACAATTCACAATTCACACGCAGCGGGATGTGACCTGCCACGTAATCAGATTACAAAATGTATTATATTAATACAGGAGAGTTGTCATTTTCCTGTCCGCGTGTTAATTCTTTACGCAAACAATGGATATCATCTTTTTTACAGCGTTTAAGAATTTATTCATGTTGATACTTTCAACGGATCACTCATAAGGTATAAAGAACTAGGTAGTTAAACTTCGTAATGGGAAAACTATTTCTTTTTCTCGGAAGATCTCCTGCCAATGAAAAATATATACACGGAAAGAAAAGTACAGGGATATGTTGGTTTTAAAAAAATATTTTTACTTAAGTCAGTCGTTTTTTCACAATTGTACTTCTTACAAAATTGAGAATTGTTCAGTTGTGTCTGTATTGAATAATTGAAAGCTTATGACGTACAGATTTCATAACGCTCACTGTTGGAGAGTATTTGCTGATATAGATAACCATAATTTCTACATTCTAGTAAATAACATCCATATAAAGTTAAAAACTTTGAATATTTTATTACGTTTATTTAAGACGACGAAAAAGAAAATTTCACCGTTATAATGTAAAAACGCGATAGGAAACATTATATTTTCTCAGTTTTAAAAATAAGATTACGAATAGCTAAGGAAATCACATTAAATAACTAAGGACATATTATTATTGTTCACATGTTTGATCAATAGAGGAGTCATTTTACTCGAAAAAAACAGAGGAAACTAACATAAATAATAATAATTAGTCATTTATAATTAGAATTATCTGAATTATTATTACCTAAGGTAATTATTACAGCACATTAGGTAATTATTGCAGCACATTCGAAGCTAATACGAGTAAACTAATTATTATTATTCATAGAATAAGGAAAAATATGGATTTGAAGGGTAAATAAAGTGCATCAAATACGTAATTAAAATGGGTTTAACCCAACACCATCATAATTATGTTTCGGGTAAAACACAAAACTTATTATAAAAAACATTATGATGAATTCTATTATGCAATTTTAGGTATAAAAACAACGAATGTGATCAATTCGCAGCCAACGACCATCACGTAAAATAATATATATCTAATATCAATGCATATGAAACTTAAATTTAAAAGGGTCTGTAATGTCTGTATCCTGTATACTTCAAAGAAAACTTGTAGATAAGTACTTGTATATGAATAACTGCACGATAATGATCTTTACTAAACAGAATCTGAAAAGAAAAATTCGAAGAATGAATTTTGTACAATGAAACGTAAACATATTATACTAATCAAATATGTGAAAAAAGACGTACAGTATTTTTTTTTTAAATTTTGCGAGTCATTTTAAACTTATTTAGCCGTTACTTCGAATGTCGAATAATGTTTAGGTACTTTCGAATTATATTTACCGTCGGAAATTGTAAATTATAAAATTGGGTGACAAAATTGGCACAAATTCAATAAACGTTCAGTTAAAAACGCATTTACCTAGTTCCCATATTACGTGACGAAATATTTTGTCACATTATGTATTTCCTGTTGTAATAAAATTGCAATTAAGTAAATTACGGTCGTACTAAATTAGAACGAGAGCAATACAGGAAATAAGTTTTTCTGAGAATTGCGGGCTAAATATTTATTTATGTGGATTGCAATTAAAAATATTTTTAAAGTTTTGTAAGTGAATTTGTAGCAATCTAATAGTTTTTGCCTTACATACATTATACAATTATTATTAATTCAATAATTAAGGTTGGTAAAGTAACATATATATTTGCAATTTTGTAGCTTCCGTTGAGTATCACAGGTAGGGTTAGGTAGGTCAAGCAAGGTCTCCACTTATGTCGGATGCACTCAAAAGTAAAACAGACATGTTTTAAAAAAATAATACCTTACAATATTATAATAATTAATTCCGAAAATTAAGTGGGAAAACATTTGAAAATTAGAGATTTTTGTAATTTCTTTACACATGTCTCTAACATATTCAAAATATTTTTTTTAAATCCAGATAAGCGATAAAGTACTTACCTACCTGCCGACGCTATATTTTACAGGATTTTATTATTTATTTGAAATGTCAAATATTTATTTAAGTATATTTTGAAGAAAAGAAATTTCTCAATCAATACGTAGGTAGGTATTTATGTCAATGCATAAATAATAACTTAGAATATAATTAATATATGTTATAATTAAGTCAGCATCATAGGAAAAACCCAAAAACTAGGTAGGTACCTAATGAGTTACAAAATTATATTATAGAATTTATTTATAAACGGATGTATTTTGCCGATGCATAAAGATGTCGAAGAATGCAAGAACAGTGTTCGCCGAACGGCAGAATGCAGAAATAATTAACACAGATTGTATTGATTCGTATTCTAAATGCCTGAATCAAAGAATTGTAAAGATTTCAGGTCAATCGTCACGCCATATTGCGATGAAAGTAGGCGAGTGCAGACGACGACTGAAAAACCATCTTGTGTTCCACATTTTTAGAATTATTCATTATAATCGCACAGAAAAAAATTATAACGAGTGTTCGATTCCAAAAAAACGAAAATAAAAATAAACAAGTACTTAACGCAATTTAAATATCTATCGATGTAAATTTTCAGTTGATGTACTACAAATATAAAACCACGTAGGCACCGGGTAAAATTCCTCTACAAGAAATATATTTTTTATAATACGGGCACAAAAAAAATGTCCTAATAAAGAGCGTGGTAGTATTTTACACCGCTATTAAATATTGGCAATGCTCATTTGCTCATTACCCGTGATACAAAATTTAAACGAATCTCTACTCGCTTACAGTCCAAAATTAAAAAAAAAAACAGAGGTACTTACAATTTAATTAAAACTCTACATATGACAGTCCGCGACATTGTAAATAAATATGAAAATGTTAATGATTTTAGGTATACATTATTGTAAACTCACTTATGTATAATAATAGGTGAGTATTGTAAACTCACTTATGTATAATAATAGGTGAGTATATTTCTGTATCTTCTGTTTGCATATAAGATAAAGCCTAGCATTTTTTGTACAGGTGATTTTTCACAAAAGCGACATTATATAAATTAACCGATTATTATTATTTTAGTCCCATCGGTTCAATGAATTGCCATTTTATTTCTTTTGGTAGCAGAAGGAATTGATGAATAGATAAAACATTAAAATTTATGAAAACCGTTGAATGGTGGTACAAAAATAGCCACGATTTGAATAATAGTACCTAACCACCAACGGAGATATTTTGTTTCCGAAAAAAGTTAGCCTTTTGAATCGCTGCCGGGAAGGTAATCGTTACCACCTGCCGCGACAGATGGCTCTGCCGGTCTCAAACGACAGCGAACTGATTCCAAAACGTAATGTTGGACAAACTGAGATTTTCACGTATACAGAATTTCAAAAGTGTACAATTTTCTTCTAAAGCAAGATTATAATTTGTAAAATAGTAATGTTTATATTTGAACGATGTCTTATTTATGTTTGGTAGAATGGTCATACTTTATGTTTAAGTGTTTTACTTAGAATATTCACGAATTCGTAAAATGCAGGATCGGGACAAACTTCAAATTAAGATATACGTATGGATTAGGAAAATGCTTTAAATTAAAGTTGTAAGCTATATTTAACAGCGATGTGATGCGTTATGGCATTTCTTGTATTATAATTGTGCTTTTATAGAACTGTAATAATGGATAAAAACATAAATTTTGAATGTTATCAAGTTTTGACAGCAAGTTTATTGACAGATATAAAAGCTAGATATTATAATATATAATTAATTTAGACTTACAGATAACATCCGACGGTTTTAATCAATCCTTAGAATTGCATCCACAAAACCAAATATTCACAGGCAAACACTGGGTACAACACTGAAAATATACAAATCTTACAAAAATATTATTTGTATAAATTTGACATCACCAAAATTTAGGTTATGTTGCACAAACAGAACTGGACACAATTGTAACAATGCTAACATTTGTAACTAAACTTTAATTGATTGTTTACTTAATACACATTTCAGGCACTTGTGAATAAATCCAAGACACAGTTTGACATAACCTAGAGACACAAGTTGCACGGCGAGCGGCCGATGGACGACTGTGAAGTTGGTACGGGCGCAAGCGTGAACCCGCTTGGGGCGCTGCCAACATTCCAGCCACAGTCCGCACTCGACAATCTCCGCACAGTCGGTTCGTACTCCAATAGTATCAGCACCGCACAGTTAACTACGGGCGGCCCGCGAACCAACGGTTGACGAACAGAACTTGAGCGCGTAATATGAAATGCGCGTTCGATAATATTATGTTTGACATGTTTGCTTTTTACTTTTCACCTTCCTCGAAAGCTCCTCACCCATAGTAATATTGAGGGATCACATTACAGATAAAAATGAGATGTTTCAAATAACATTTCGAGACGTGCAATAGTATTTTAGGCGGACTAAGAGTTTAATAATAATAATTTAGAAAAAAAAATCATTACCTTACGTAAGAGATCGTTTTTTGGTTTGTGAATACATATTTTGATTTCTATTGTAATCTAAGCTTGCCTACAATATGACGTTAAAATAAAATACTTCATACTAATCGTTTAATCGACTTCTCTAGGTCAAATCGAGCCGTTTCCTATGATCATACTTTTCGTATAATTAACAATTTGCCCGCTCATTCGGAATAAACTTCCCCCAGCTTTGACTAATATCCAGAATTTGATAGAATTTGAAAGGGCTCTAAAAACAAACTTATTTTTAAAATTCTGCTATTCGTAATTTTCAACTTCTTTTTAATATTCTGTAATAAGCCATGATCTCAAGTTCGGTTTCCTCATTATTATACTAAGTTTAATGTCCACTCAGAATGTTCTTATTTCTGAACATAAACTGCCTTCTGTTTTATAATATTTTAGTTTGAATGATC
This sequence comes from Limnephilus lunatus, assembly GCA_917563855.2. Lineage (NCBI taxonomy): Eukaryota > Metazoa > Arthropoda > Insecta > Trichoptera > Limnephilidae > Limnephilus > Limnephilus lunatus. Next base: position 64,894,321 of record OU830598.1, on the reverse strand, counting down.
CTGTTTTGTCCTGTGCTATAATAGCACTATTATTGTACTGGGCTGTAACGGCATTGTTATTGATATTTTTTGTTCTCTTGTCAATGCTTTGTATTACACTGAACATTTTTTTTATTCATATTACTTGATCAATATTATGTCGGGGCTCTTGAGGGAAATGTAGGAGTAATCTTAAGAATACGACCACTGAATATTAAATTATTTATAGTTTTTTTTTATTAACTTTTATTTATTTATCTATATGTATAAGGTTTTTTTATTATGTGATTTTTGATGCCTGTCTCACTAAGATTCCTGTGTCGAGACTTTGTTATAGGCGCAATTGAAGTGAAATAACACAAAATGTTATTATTATTATTTTTCAACGGAATATTTAGAATAATAACAAGGAATTATTTATTGTTATCAAATTTAATTTGTAGAACTCCATATCAATTTTAAGTTTTCGTTTACATATTCAATAATATTATCTACTTCTCAATTTCTAAAAACAATTTATATATAAACAAGTTCTGCTGGGTAAATATTATTAAGAGTGACAACTGTTTCGCCTTCTGGTGGCAGTTTGATAATGAACCTGTTTATAAATAAACTTTTATAAATTGAATAATATTTTTAATATATAAAATAAAAAAAAAACATAAAACCATGAATTAAGTACTATGCAATTTTAAAATGGGAAAGCAAGTTTTTTTTATGGAAATGTATAATGATACATTCCAAGGAACCGAAACCTAAACAAAACTAAATAGTTTAGATTTAAATGCTTAGCTTATAACTCATTCGCGTTGCATTCTTTGCAAATCTATAGGATACATTTCTCATACGATCGTACGCTTTTTTAACGTTTAAACACATACGCCACAAAGATCTCATTTATGCAGCATTCAGTCTTCAATATTCCTACGCAATAAAGGTACTAAATGTAAGAAGGCTAAGGACATAATTATTATTGATTTCATCTGTATAAAGATGGAAGGATGTAGATTATAATAGTTCAAAATATTATGTTGGTAGTTTACTAGAATAACCAAGGTACGTACTTAGATTGAAAAATAAAATATAAAACCTAAATGAACTCAACATAAAACTAAAAAAAAACAATTTTTTGTATTTCTTGGGCATTAACTATGTAACAATTTCTAGACATTTTTTTTTGAAGAGTTTTAATTTTCAATGTACATTTGTTACTTAAATTTAAGAAACAAATGTACATTGAAAATTAAAACTCTTCAAAACAAAATAAAAAAAAAAACAACTTAAAACTCGTAAAAAAATTCTTATAATATTAGTTATTATTAGTGGCTTTTCCCGTGTCTGGTGACCTTCTTCCCCTCCTGTCTTCCTTCAACCTCACAACTTACCCTAACTGGAGATGCCATGGTCCCACTGGCTTCGGGTAGTTCAAACTCTTAAGCGGTGTTCACACAAATAAATCAATTTATGTGATTTTTCGCAGTAGGTAACGAAACAGATTTAATTTCGATAAGGAGGTACCGAAGTACATACAATCTTCATAAAGATCTTTAGAAGATTCAAAATGAAATAGCAGGCAGAAATGGGTTTGAATTATAAGATAAATTCTCTGGCGCACTGAAAGCGACTTCAATAATATTCAAAGGAGAGTAATGAGTAATGTATTTATTAAGCGAATGCTCAACGCTCCCCGTTACGGAGATGGTCTGCGCATGTTTTAAGTAAATTGTATGAAAGCTTCAAAGCTGATTACTGCGGAGAACATCAATTCCTTACACTTTGTGAGAAGAAAGGAGATGCAATATGTGAAAGGAAGTTCGAAAACGACTCACAAAGGAATATTGTATTTTTGGAACGTAAAGTTCTATTGCACATTTAAAAAGAGATAAAAGAAAGAATGTAATAATTTATCTATGCTTTTATTCTCCTCAAACACAGATTCCGGAGGTACCTACCTACCCACCTTCAAGGAGAAATATCTGGCTTGAACTTTATATACAAAATTGCTCGTAAAACTTTATGTGGCTGTTTGAGAATTTCATTTCTGTTATTTAAATGAAAAAAGAAACATACTTCATAGCTTGAAGGTTCTTGAGAATATTTGATTCGTTTTTTAACGAAAGTTCTCATCCTTATATGATTCTGGCCATAAAGAATTTTTGGTTTATCGTAAAAAATACCTACTTACCTTTAGACTGATTAAACCAGGGAAGCTTTTCGTAGGTTCTCAAAATGTGATTTTATAAAAATATTATTATCCTTATGTAAATTGTTTAATTTTTCAGAATAAATTGAATTCCAGATAGTTACTTCATTAGTTCTTATTTCGACCGCCTGATATATGTACTAACATATATCTACTCTGATTAAAGGGAAATAATGCGGAATAAAAAGGAACTAACGAACTATTATTATTCCATAATATCTGCATTCTGCAGTAGTGAAGCACAGATAAATGTGTGGATCTGTAGAATATTACTGCATAAATAAAAACCAATCTAAAATAATAAATGGAAAAATTGGTATTTTGGTAACTAACTAATTAGGTAGGTAACTTTTAAATTGACGCCAAAACAAAATCAAAAAGCCCAACCGGAATTTAAATTCGGAACAAACTGAAATTAATTTCAGGAAACAGCTCGTCTGCCAGAATCGAGGCCGAATGTCTACCGATTTCTTACATATGAATATAAACATTTGAAGTTTTTAAAGTCTTAAAAAAAAAGTTATTTTTGAAGATAATATGTACACGTTCCCCACGCCGAAACGAAAATTATATGAAATTCCCTCGATGAACATGTTTTATTAACTTATTTTAGAAGTTATATTTATGAAAAAATTCACTTTGCTTCTTTAAATACTATTTTAGACCCACGAGATTTTGGCTCTATTTTCAACGAGTCATTATTTATTAAACATTTTCGCTCAAATTTTATCGTTTTTAATATTAGCGCGCTCTCTCTAACATTCGTATTTACATACCTCTCCATCTTCTTCTTTTTGAGCGGTAATGCGACGCCTTAATTGTATCTTAATTAGAGAAACGTTCATTCCTGATGTGATATATACGAGTATTAAAAGTTCATGGTGTGTTACATCTCTCTGGAAACTACAAATACGACGATTTGAAATTCGAACAACTTCATTATTTTTATTATTGCTAATATTTAAAGCAGTGGAGCTAGCAGTGGGTGACACCAAAATGATCAATATTAGTTAAAACTAGGCCCAAGAAAAATCATGGGATATTATAAATGCAGGATTTGTGAATGCATATCATAGAGATATACTATAGAGGCGCTATCCCGTACATAATTCTCCGAGATTCGTGTTCAAATCTTGAACGAACAAGTGAATTCAAACTGATGCCGCCGCGTCGAAAGGCTCGGCCGTCAGACCGTCCTTACCTTTTACCCAAGCCCATGGTTTCATCCTTCTTTCATACGTCACACAGAAATGGAGGTACGAACCTACGATTTCGTTAAACCAATTTATTCGCTAAATGTCTCATCTATGTATACATATCAATGATGCATATACACTTCTGCTATACCTTCTAATGTATAAATAAGAGCTTCTATGGCGGGCGGCGTGGATTTGATTTCTATACAAATCTCTTTTATTCCGAGATTGATGAAATTTTGCATACCTGACTTTCAAAACGGGAGGAAGGTCAATGTCTGCGTGACATTTCCAAAAACCAGCCCATTCACTTTTCCCACCCCTTAATAATAATAATAATAATAATAATTGGATAATTTATAGAGCGCCGTTTTTGTGAAAAATCACCTCAAGGGCGCTGTACAATTTATTCCTAATTCTTAGGTTCTATCTAATTTTAATATTAATTAAAGCAGAATAGAGCTGTACTGTACGTACGTAAAGAAAAAAAATATTTAAAAAGTAAATAATTCTGAACGTTTTATTTAGACATTTATGTACATATGTGATTTTTAAATTTATTTTTTATTATTTATTGAGTTAGTTTATACAACATGAATATAAACTAATAAGCACAATGTTACATTTCATTTGATAAATTTAAATATTTTTACAGTAAGCATAACATTTCTTTTTAAAAACATTAATTCTTTATTCATTCTTCATACTTTCAGGCATTTCATCATACATCCTTAGTCCTCTATACATTAGGCAGTTCTGTGATTCATAAAGAACAAGTGTCTACGTATCACTGAATACGAAAATACCACATTAATTTACATGCAGATAAAAGTTATAAATAGAGTGACGATAAAATTGATAACAGACGCATTATATTATTTGGGTCACACAATGACAGTAAGTAGGTCGAACAGTAAAATTAGGAATAAATAAAAATAAAAAACTCTCAAAATTACTTTTTTCTGCTTATTTTTTTTTAACAATAGAAAGAAGCCATTAAATTCAGTTAAATAAATTTTTTTTTTAGATATATTTTTCATTAATAATACTAGAGAAAGTAACATTATTAATTTTTACAATAAGTTTTCTAAAGATACTGGGGTGCTCGGGGGTGTTCCCAGCTTCAGCGACGCCACTGTTAAAAAACTTTTCAATGTTGTCCACTTCAAGTAAGTCTGTTAGAAATAGTGTTGACAGACTCAAAAATACAAACCGCCAGATTTGAATTTGTGGAGTTAGGCGCCTACCCAACTAGGTGGGTACCCAGTACCTACCCTAAGAAGTTTTCCTCCGCTGCGGTTGCGAGCTATTTTCTATTTTAATTGCAATTAGCACTCTTACCCCCCCCCCTCCTCCCTTTCTCGCAATCTCAGAGTGGAGGGAGACAGTCATATTATCTGTTTATCTCCCTTCCACACAGCTCTATATTCGCAGCTCGTAAAACGAAATTAAATTTGTCTGTTAAATTACTTTCTGAGCTTTTGAATTATTTGAGTCCGCTCAAGTCTGAAATTAATATCAGATGCTTGTTAAATACTCCATCACTAAACCACATATAATTTTGTAAGCATTTAAAACACGTACATGAATTTAATAAAAAAAATAATGTTTATTCTTCTAATAGTTACTACCTACTACCAGGCTATGCCTAACTGGACTATTGCACTTAAAAATATGAAATAAACAATACGGTGTAATAAATTACAAATAGACAGAAATATCAATTTACCCATATAAAACAAATTAAAATAATAAAATTTTATATAATCTAACTCCATAATTAGATTTAACAGGATTTACTACTTTACTTCATTTGTAAGATAACTCTCTTTATGGGATTTACCCACAGTCCACACTTTCAATCATTTTTATGTTTTAATTGCATTTAAATTAAAATGTATTTAACCTTCAACATTCTAATGATATTCTTAAATATTCTTATATATGATTTTCATTTATGTATCTCTACGCCTGTCTAAACACGGGTATACCCTAGTGAGACAGACATAGAATAATATAATGTAAGCATACCATACATAAATCAATAAATAAAAAAATATAATATTTTTGTTTTACTGTTTAAAAGCTCCACAGTTTACGCTAATAAAACAGCGTAATCAGTGTTTAAGAAAGGAACGCTAAGATGGTTCGGGCAAATAGAGAAATATTGGGCATAAATAAATGAATGAAGAAAGGAGTGTAAGAAGAACACATGACGCGAATGTGAATGGTAGAAGAAATCGGGGACGCACGAGGAAGATATGACACGATAAAGTGAGTTAAATACTAGAGTCGGGACAATTGAAGATTTAGAAAAACAGATGAATAGTTATGAATGTGAATGAGGCAAGGAGTGTCTGCCAATACCGAAATATTTGGCGATCCGTCCTCTCTGCCTTTACCTGCGGGGAAACGGCGCGGCGTGATGGTTAGTTAGTTAGTTATTTTAATTCAAAACTTATAGTACTAAAATATATTGCTTTGTTAATTAAAACCCACGTTACGTTTGTAGAAAAAAATCTTCAATGTTAGATTTATAAAGTTAGCAGTAATCCAAGACTCACCAGAACAAGCAATTAAATTGTAATCATTATGTTATTTGTGTTCATACGAATGTACTTTTGTATCATGTTTGTATATAATTAAAGTTTGAGTCGTTTCATTTCGGATTTTTATTGCGTTTTTAAAAACCAAAATATAATGAAAGAGTCACGACAATTGCGTTTTAAAATAAAATGAGGTGAGTAGGTAGGTACCATGAAACGGGAGGTAAACTTGCGGCAACCTTTTGAAACCTTTTTTCACTAAACTGAACAATTCACTTCACAGCAATTGAATAGAAAATGTCAATATTAGTTGATTAGTTGCGCACGCCTTATTGCTGAGCTCTTTTGTAAAGCGTCTTATTAAAATTGTGAGAGAAATCTAGGAACTGATAGTTAGATAGTTACATAGTAAGATGGTAATCCAATAAGTCGATTATTAACGACCCCTAGCAAAAGCATATCGATAAAATTTTTATTGATTGTGTCTAATTTGTTACCGTTCCCGACCACGACTGCAAATCGCCAATGAACAAACCAATTTCACTTCGATTAATTTAACATGTTAAGGGCCAAAAAACCAAACCAATGTAGTTAGGGTCCAAAGGGAGGCGTCTACTAATATCTACAGGAATTCCAAAAACTGAACACATTAGACTAATATCTATGAGAACCAAAGTGAGGACGAATATCTACAGCTCAAACTGCTGACTAATATCTATGAGAAACAAAATGAGGACGAATATCTACAGCTCAAACTGCTGACTAATATCTATGAGAACCAAAGTGAGGACGAATATCTACAGCACTGGCAGACGTTGGATTTGCAATTATGTGTAGCATATTAGAACAACGTAATATTGCGTACGCAGTGTGAAAAACTTATTTTTTGTATGTAAAAATCCCTAATATCGGACTATTGGACACATTTAACTGATTATTAAGCTTCCCTCTGTAGATATTAGTCCTACCTACGCTCCATAGACATTAGTCACCACTGGGACCGTCATAGATATTAGTCCGACCTTAGGTCTGTAGATATTAGTCCTCACTCTGAAGTTCATAGATATTTGTCCAACATATGAGCTGTAGATATTCGTCCGACATACAGGCTGTAGATATTAGTACCTGGAGTCGGTCCAAAGCACTGAACGTAGTGCTTTGCTGAAAATCCCTAGCTAAATCCCCTAAACGTATACCGATTTTAAGAAAAAAAATGCTTAACAAAGCATTTAGAAATAAAAAATAAAAATAAAATAATAAAAAAACTATCAAACGAAAGTATCCGATGAAAGAAATATTATTTTAAATATTTTTTTTACGGTGCTCCAGATTTTATGTCCGGGTTGAATCTTTCCCAAACGAAAGACTAAACCCTTCCACACACTTTTCCACAAATGAATATCTAGTAAATTAACGCAATGTAAGTGCACTATATAAGAATAAAACAATACAAGAACAATACGTCAATCCACCAGAAACATAATGGGAAAATATTTCACCGACTCCAGATATTTTCATATCAGAGGGTTCGGCTCTGATGAAATCCTAACTGGTCCGATAAATCCTACTGATCCCTCAATATAAATATTTAAAAAATCTTTCGTAATCCTACATGTATTTAAAATAACCGACTTTTGCATTTTTATGAATAAATTTTTTGACAAATCTAATACGCCTAAATTTTGAATGAGAGAGCTAGGTATAATGCCAGTAGCCGAAATAACAAATGGTAATATTTTTATAGTCTGAGAATGCCAAATTCTTTTAATCTCATTTCCTAAATCTGTATATTTTCTTATTTTTTCAGAAACAGTTTTCTGAATATTACAAGAATTTGGAATAGCGACATCAATGATATAAGTTATTTTCTTAATTTTGTCATGTAAAACTATATCGGGTCTATTATGACTAATTGTTCTGTCTGTTAGAATAGTTTTATCATAATAAATTTTATAAAATTCATTTTCTAAAAATGAATTTGGTTCATATTCATAATATGGTACATTACGGCAGTCAATCAAGTTATGTTTAATCACCAAACTTTGGTGAATTATTTTTAAAACTTGATTGTGCCTAAATGTATACTCGGACGGCGCTAATACAGAACATCCCGATATAATATGTTCTATAGTTTCCGGAAAAGCCAAACATTTTCTACATAAATCATCAATTTGATTTGTTATTATTATTTTTTTATTTTAATAATTATTATTACTTCACGTTGTAATAATAATAATAAATTAAATTATTTAAAATAATATTTCTTTCATCGGATACTTTCGTTTGATAGGTAGTAACCTATCTATGTCAAACGAAAGTACTTGATCAAAGATCGGGTGACGAGTCTCGGGTCTTGGGTACTAGGGGTACTTTCGCGCTCACATCGATCACTCTTCGCTACTCTACCCGATCAAAGAGCGGATACTCTCGATCACTTCGCCGGTAGGTAATGAGGGATCCGGTCGTATAAAATGATCGATCGACCCAGACTGACTAGTAGGTATGGTAACCATTTCGCTAGAGTAATAAAAATAACCAACTTTTCAATCGGCGTATTTTCCCTTTTGTTTTCTCTGCTTAACCTCACGAAACAGGGTTATTAGTAGCTAAATGAATTTGAATAAATCACCGAGTTACAATGGCTTTAGGGGGGCGGGAAGAGGAATTTGGAGTAGGGGAAGGGAGGCTGAACAATTTAATTTAAAAACTTTTTTCCATAATCCATTTTAATTCATGATTATTCCGGGTACTCAAGGATGGAATATTCCCATCTCCCTTCCACCCACGAATTCCCCCACACTCCTCTCGTTCTTCCAACAAATTTCATCCGTGTAAATTAATGTTATTAAAATTTGAGAGCCCCATTTTATTACAAAAGAATTTTCCTAAGCCGGTATATACCTACTAGGGTTTACAAAAACGGTTTGCGTAACGATGGACACAACGTGAAGTAATGAGATTTTTTTTATTTGTTATCACTAAAAATGTAAATACAACCTTTTGAGCAGTCAGTACTTAAGCTAACCTTTATTAAAAAATAATCCCGATTATTTAAATCTTTACTAATTATTACTTTAGTAAGGGTGCTAGAACATATTCTGCATACATATATTTTACATTCATGCTGAAGAAATTGTTAATTGTTAAATTGTATTTATTTTCTAACCAGTTTTATTTGGCTTAAGCTTCAGGATAATAAATTAAACTCAATTTCAATTCAATAATTTAAATTTTTAATTTTATAAACTTTAAATTTTTACCCTGATGAAGCTTAGCCAAAGCGAAACCAGTCGATGACTAAATTTGTAATATAAATGAGTGATTAAAAACAAAGCGTTCGTTTCATTTAACAATATATTTGTCCAATCACGAAGTATTTGCTTCCTAAGAAAACAAAATGTTAACATCTACCTATAGCTAAAAATCATCTTTCAATCAAAATGTAAATTATATGCATAATGTACACATATACTCACCTTAAAAATTATACTGAAAACTTAAACCGAATCTTGTAAAAAAAAGCCAATACAATAACACCCCCCCATATACACAAGCCCTGCTTACTTTTTGGGGTATCTATCTTTGGGAGCTAGTGAGACAGTGAGACTATGACATCCCCGATTGGGGTATGTTGTTGTTGTGTTTTTTTTAAACATTAAATCTACACAGGAGGCCTTGAGAAAATAATTTCCCTCAGGGCCTATGTCAACTGAGATGCTGTGTGGAGGGTCTTTTTGAGGACAGGGAGGAATGAACATTGGTCTTGAAGATATCCATGTTATAGAAAGAAGGAAACACAGAGGTCGGCAAATCGTTCCACAGCCGAGCTGTTGAATACAAGAACGAGTCGAAGAAGCGACCTGTTCTCATGTGACAAATATCAACCGTGTAGATATGTTTTGGTGTGCGTTTGGCGTGTTTCCGATAGAACTTTTGCTCTAAAGATCGCAATCCGTTTGTTAAGTTAAGAGAGTCTATCACACGGATCATCGTTCCTGCAGAGAGTCAAGGGTTTTTCATGTATTTGTTGTGAGGCTGAAGGTAGTGGGGAAGGGAAAGAGAGGGGGAGTGAGAAAGGTGGGGAAGTACCTATATCTATATCTTTTCAGATTCGTTCACCAAACACGGCTAAAACCATTTGAAGCAATGTTTCAATTCTGAATAGTGGTCTTACACCAGGGCGATACTGAGAATATCTTCCACTCTGGAACGTGCCGCAAATATTATTTTATAAGCACAAATTAATTAAATAAAGTTTATTTATACCAGGATTCGATCCCGCGACCTTCGACGGAGGCCGTCAACATAAAATAATAACATTATACTGCCGCATTCACGTGCATCAACTAAATAACTCCTCAATAAACAATAATTTGCCACCAAAAGTACCCATGGACCGTATGGGGAAGATTCATTACAGACACATTTCTAGCATCCATATTGGTTTCCCAGGCGCAATAATCATTACTTATTTTCCCTAATGGTAAAGGCAACAGCACTGCCAACACGACTCGGTATATTCCCGAGCTACATTGTACCCTCTCTTTCCGTCACATTCTAATTTCAGAGATCAAGGAGAGGTTTCAACGGAGCTTTCAGCGGTACACCTTTACCTACCGAATGTTTATTATGTCTTCATTTGGTATTTATTCCACGTTGTATGATGGATGGCCGGCCGAGGTCAATGTCTATGAAAAACGCCTTTTAATTACAACCAGGTAATTAACTGACTTTGGAAGACATAAAAAACAACGAGTCATCATCTATCAAACCCTCCATTTATGTGTTTAATTTTGATTAATGAAATGTTAACCGGTTTTTGTTTGATATAAAACCAAAGCAGTCGTTCTAAGTATTACAAAATATATAATGAATAACAGATCACTTTGTATAAACCACTATATTACAAACAATATCTACATGTTTCGATAACAATGTTATCTTAATCAGGATATGTTTAATATAAAGAAAAATAAATGACAAACAAGTATAGACAAATTAGAATAAACTAGAACATAGACAAAATATTAAAAAGTAGAGGTGATTAATTGCTTAAAAATCATAAAAATAGTTATACAAAATTAAATATAAAAATAATTTAAGGAAAAATAAAATTGCATTTAGATAATAAAAAACTTTTAAGAACAAATAATTAAAATAATTAGTTTAAATCAAAAGATAAATAATTATAATTATTGTAAGTATTAATAAGAAAATAAATTTAAGATTACTATTTTTAAAAAATGTTTGGTTATTTATAATATTTAATTTACTATTAATGCTTTTTCTAATTTGAAGATAATATGAAGATAACATTGTTATTGAAACATGTAGATATTGTTTATAATATAGTGGTGTATACAAAGTGATTTGTTATTCATTATATAATTAATGATGCCACAAAGTAATTTTGCGAAGTTTGAAGAAGTAAATTACAAAATATTTTTATTTTACTTTCCTACACGTATTACTTTATTTATACAGGGTGTTAAGGGACGTACTTGATTTACTTTAACCAGTGATTCCTGACATTATTTAGAGTAAAAAATGAAAACGAAATTTTGGTCTCCAATGGCTTTTTTTATGACTATTTTTTTTTTCCAATATTTTTTTCTTCAAAATCAAACAAAAAATAATTTCTTCCGCATGTCGTCGCTGGTCACTCAGCCGAGTAATCGACCAACCCCTAACCCCGCCTCCAACTGTCCAACACTTAACATTTTTTTAATGTTTTTGTAGAAAAAATAAATAAAAAAAACATAAAAAATGTCACCGGAGACCAAAATTTTATTTACATTTTTACTCCAAATAATGTTTGTACTATTAAATATATTCTTTATATTTTATCATCGTTTCGAACGTTTGCTGAGATTTTTCTTAGAATAACACTCTTTTATAATTTTGAAGAATATTCCCGTAATTTTGGAGGCGGATCTGGGTACTGCCGCCCCGGGAACCATTTATTGGATAACCAACACCCCTGCCATAGATCACCCCAAGTGGTTCGCTACGTTTGGTGACGTTGCAGGGGTGCCTGGTTGTCTAGGTCTTTGTAGCCTATACGTTTACCCTCCTACTTCATGGCGGGCCGGATAGAGAGAGATTGGTTGAGGGAGACCTAACCTAGACCTCTCCAGCCGGTCTCTCTCCACCCATCGTCTTGCACCGCAGTTGGAAGGATGGGTTCATATCCGTCACTCCTAGATACAACGATCTCCAAATTCCTACCCACCCCTTATAATTTTTTCCTTCTCAGAACTTTCTCGCCTTTCTTTCCCTAAAAAATAACCTCCACACAGAATCCCCAAAGATGATACAGGCCCTGAGCTGATGAAAAAAAAGTTCTTTGAACATTTGTTTCCCTTAATAAGGTAGCTGCCAAAAATACGGGAAAAAAATAGTCGAAGATAATATTATTAATTCTGAATATGAATGACTTTAAAATAAGAAGTCTCAGCGGCCGAATGGATTAAGGTGTTAGTCCCGGTAAGATGAGAGTTTCTGGGTTCGAGTCTCAGATGCGACCTTTAGCTTTTTTATTTTTCTTTGTCTTGTTCTTTTTCATGTTTCGTTTAGATTTGTTAGTATTATCTTCTTCTTCGATGATGTTGTTTAGCACTAAACTAATACACGTGAGTTAATTTCGTATCAAGCTATTTAATTTAGGAAAACCCTATTTAAAGACCAAAGTACCTAAGTTAACACCACGAAGCTATAATAGTAAATAATCATCTTATTCCTACTTCGCGTTTACGACTAAATTTCTACCTGTGTATTTCCCCTTCAAACAAACCAAGAAACAACGTTTCCGTCGCTGAATAAACCTCCTTTAAGGCAGTAAGTTTGTATATTATCACGAGCATCGTTTAGTGAAACAGACAATAAGTCTGTGAGAGGCGAGAGGCGAGTTTCTGCATTTCGTTGCATGTTCGCATTATCTTCACAGCGAGCTGCATATGTGCAATGTGCATATGGCACATGTACCCTATTCTTGAGAATGATGGGCCATGTCCTCCCATATTGTCATCATGAACACATAAACATGATACACACAACTTTACTTTACAACACATATTTTGTGCTTTACTATCTTCCACAATGCGCTCACATCTTCAAATTGTCCATAAATTAAGACTCGTGTTCCTCTAATACTAAGGTAAGTAACAAGTTAATGTTTTCCGCCAGAGAGATTATCGGATCTAACCATCAGAATGTAAGCTTAAATTTTGATTCGTACAGAGTGGTAGATTAAGGCGAAATACCACCATTCAAAACCATAACGATGCGTTAAATGACATTAACCGTATTTAGTGATCAGATCGGAAAAGCCAGGCACTTCCAGATTCTCAATTTATTTTATTTTAGTTTAACCAAGTGTGTAAACAACGCACACATGCTAACAAAAATACCAATCGTCCGAAATAGGTACACGTATTAGCCAACGTATTAAAAACCACGTAGGGGAATTTTGATATCTAAAAAAAAGAAAAAAATAGCGGACCAGTGAATTTTTTTTAGATTTTTTTTTTTAAATTTTCCATTTTTCTAAAAAAAACAAATAGAAGGGGGGCCTTTTATAATCCCTACGACGTAGGGATTATAAATGGACCACGTAGGGCCAACGTGGTCCAATAGAGACTGGATTTTCGAATAGTTTAAGACTTGATGCATGCAATTAAATTGGCATTCTCAATTTGAAATCTGCTTGGAAATTGGAAATCCAATTGGAAATTGGATTGGAAATCTGCTTGGAAATCTAATTAATCCAATTGGAAATCTGCTTCGTTGATTAGAATCATATTTATCACATCAATTAGTTACTGTTAACGGTTTTAACTCTTCCCCAATATTAGTTACGTCGGGCGTACCACAAGGATCTCACCTTGGAGCCTTGCTTTTCTTAATCTTTATTAACGACCTTACAAATAAACTCCGCTGTAATTTTTCTCTACAAGCTGATGACCTAAAATTATATAAATAAATTAAATCTATTGTAGATTGTGAACTCTTACAACAAGACCTTAATACAATATCTGCCTGGTGTGTTGACAATGAAATGGAACTGAATATAGCTAAGTGCAAAGTTATAAAATTCACCAAGAACACCAACAAAACTCTATATTCATATAGCATATGTGGTCACAATCTGGAAACAGTTGAATCAACTAAATATTTAGGTATAAGGTGTCTAGGAATTATAATTGACCATAACCATAGATGGACACATCACATCAAACAAGTCACAAATAAACTCCTCAAAACGATACACATTTTCCTAAACATAAGAAACATATACAAAATACAACAAATGAAAATAATATACTTTGCTCTATGCCAGTCTATAGAAGGATATGGAATAATTGCTTAGGGAGGAGCAACAAACTCAGCTATCGAACATCTGGAAATTGCGCAGAAAACGATCTTAAAGGTAATACTAAAAAAACATAGACTTCTGATACAGACCAAATATTCAACCGTTGTGACGTACTAGACATACGACAATTATACGTTAAATCGCTACTAAATTACGTTTTAAACCAAAAAAAAACAATCTTCAACAAATACAAAATATTAAAAACAGACCAGTTAGACAAACATACAAAGAAAACTTAAAAACTCCGACGGTAAATTCAAGCTTTGGACAAAGACACTACCAATATCACGCTATAAAAGCTTTCAATAGACTAACACTCCTAAAAATAAATTCCTACACAAAATTACAAAATGGATCAAAGACCAAAATAGACAATACTACCAAGATATCATAGCATAAAATAATAAAACATATAAGTAACACACAAAAACAATATAAAACACAATCACCCACAAACACACAACACTTATTTAAAATAACGTATTTAACCTTATATAATACTAGCTTTTACCCACGGCTTCGCTCGCATAGTATTAGTAGGAAATTACTGGCACAATTATTGGCAAAATCGTAATTATTCTTGCCATTTTGTCTAATAGAAAATAATTATTGTTTAATAGAAAATTTCAAAATTTGAGAATGACATTTCGCAAATAAAAATTCTATTTTAGAAAATATTTAAATTATAGAAATAGAAATTTATTTTAAGTACTTACTCCCTTTATTAGTATTTTATTCATATTTGAATCCAGAGTAACCTAAAAAAATAAGAAAATGACAGTCCACTTCAAACTCTATGCTTTGTAGCAATGTTATGCTTTTTGTTCGGAGAATAAACATTTTTAGAGATATGTAGATATTAACTACGACGCCAAAAAAGAACTCTTTTTAATCACAACAAAGCACTCTTTTTAAGCCTAAAATTAAAAAAAAAAAACATTGTTTCCAAGGTAAAAATTTGTTTGACGTTTGCAATAACTCGATTTTGTTAGGGACAGAAAACGTATGATACATAATTTCATAACGCCACAGCTCATTCATAATGCCAGAGCTTACCAATATATAAAGCCGTTGTTACTCGCAAAAAATGTAGCTTTCGATTAGTGAAAGAATTTTTGAATTCCATTCGATATTTATTGCGTGAAAGAGTAAGGACCATCCAACCAACCACCCAACCAACCATCCATACAAACTTTCGCATTTATAATATTAGTAAGATAATTTATTTTTAATTTTCTTTAATATAAATCTCAAATTTTTAAGTTTAATTTATCTTAATCCTATGTTCTTTATTTAGTTTTTTTTTCTTTTTTCACCAATATATTTATATGTATTGTGTATAATTTTGTATATGAAATGGAGGCCTCAGCACGGGTAAACCACCCAGTGAGGTCAACATCATTAAACTGTGTATAAATTGTAAATATATTGCATCAAATAAATAAATAATAATTATATTCGACAACCAACTAACGTTCAACCAACACATTGAATACAATGTGAGTAAATCAATTAAATTACTCGGTTTTATTGTAAGATCAACCAAACTGTTCAAGAATTCCAATAGTTTAATAATTCTATTCAATCCCTTAATCCGTAGTGTTTTTGAGTACGGGTCATCAGTCTGGAATCCACATTATATTACACAGGTATCTAGACTCGAATCAGTCCAAAGAAAATTTACACGGATTTTGTCTTACCGATCTAGTGTCTACCATCTCTTAGACGGGTACGAACAAAGACTTACACATTTCAAATTAGAGAGTCTAGCTAAAAGACGAAACATAAATGACCTCTTAATGCTTTATAAAATTGTGAATAATCGTGTAGATAGTAACTTAGTCAATCAAATCAAGTTATACACCAGGCCCAAATCTACCAGAATCCTTAACATATTTTGGACCGAAATTTCTACCAATAATACTGGATATTTTAATCCTATATCTAGAATGTCTCAATCATACAACGATCTCGTTAAAATACACAAACCACCAATCATACAACGATCTTGTTAAAATACACACACCATCATAGATATTTTTGTAAATAATATAACTAGCTTCAAAAAATATTTCCATGATTTGTGCACCTAAAAAAAAAAAATTGTTGTTTCATTACTTTTCAATAATTACTTCACAAATATTGCATATTTATTATGTATTTCAAATTTTGTATTTTAGTTTTCAAGTTATGTATAAGTAATACTTAGGTACATTGTTTTGTTTTTCATGTGATTGCTTCAGTGAATAATCTTGTTAAAATACACACCATCATAAATATTTTTGTAAATAATATACTTAACTAGTTTCAAAAAATATCTCCATGATTTGTGCATCTAAAAAAAATAAAATGTGTTTGTTTCATTACTTTTCAATAATTACTTCATAAATATTTCATATTTATTATGTATTTCAAATTTTGTTTTTTAGTTTTCAATATTTTGTATTTTAGTTTTCAAATTTTGTATTTTAGTTTTCAAGTTATGTATAAGTAATACTTACATTGTTTCTCATGTGCTTGCTTCTGTGAATATGCAAATGTGATTACTGCACATTAATTAGTCTAGGGATATTTATATTTGCATTAGAATTTGTTTTATATTACCTGCATAAATGTTTTATAAATAATCTGTTTGTGTCTCAAATAAATAAAATAAAATAAAAAATAAAATAAAATCGGATGTATAGTTTTTCTAATAAGTTTCATTTTCTAGGTAAAATTACGGATGGTATATATAACTCGCCAATTCCTCGCTTACGCCAATTTTGCAAGCGAATATACACATATGATATCGACATTTTTAATCCAACATAATCGATGTTTAAACGTACTTAAATTTTTTTTTATGTCAACATTATTATTTCTGATAATTTCAGTTTATTTTTAATATTATTATTTTTCTTTAAAATTTCATCCTAATGTAAGATATAATTTTGCAACCCGTTGTTTATTACTAACTCCTGTGCAAAAGATGTAAATATTATATACTTAATGTAAAAGTACATGGGCGTATAAAACATTTTAAAAAAATACAAGAATCTCGTGAAATCAGTTCCAATTATGGAAAAAACTAGTTTATACGTACGTACTTAACATTCTAAAGATGAAAGCGATGATACTGAAATTCAAAGCAAATCCGATTCGGAAGTTCTTTGGAAAAATGTAAAATTAGTAATTTTATTTAGCTTTTCGCCATCGTACATATAAAATATATCTACAGAGCACATAATATTTATTGATGATAGGAAAGTGAAAAACTTCTTAGCCAACCTTCAGATGCCTGTGATAGCAGGTTGGCCAATTGCTCTTGTAGTAAATTGGTGTATTATTATGATAAATATTATTCCTACAAACTCTGCTTCATTCAGCTGCGTGGATGGGATAATAAGGTGCTTCAAACATAAAATAACAACGTACCCCATACCCTGTACATACACTTGGATATAATACACAAGCCAAGCACACTGTGTGCTTTATACTTTGTATTGGAGGTGTAATTGTTTGTAATCCACGCATAATAACCGTATTTAAGGAAAATAACATAAACGTGATTCCAGTATCGTTAAGATGGCCAGTTCAATAAAGTTCGGAAAGATATATTGCAGACTTACCATGTAGGTACTCGTAGGTTTAATATCTCATGTATTATTATTATAGCGTAAGTCCTAACTATTTGGGTAGGTACGGTCTTGAAATACTTTCTTTCATGTTTGAGAATGTGTTCCATTTTAAAATGTACTAAATAAACAAAAGCAAGGAAGTTGGTTCTGACAGGTGAATTACTGGCGGAAAAATATAGTTTAGGAGGGAAAACTAGAAGGAAAAGAGTGAGGGTAGGGAAGGTTTGAGATTGGTTGGAGTTTAAATGTGGGAATGTCGTTGCAGATATAGGCAATTTGGTAAAAATGTATGAGCCCGCTTCCGCTAATAATAGAATAAGGATAATACATTCTTGGAACATTCCTTGTCGAAGTTCGATACACGGATAATATGGAATGTTCAGGTCTGGAATATACATTTTTTTATTAATAGATAAATATATATATATCACTATATGACATTTGTCGGAAGTACCAACTTTGTAAAATAAGTTCTTATCAAAATGAAAACAAAAGTTGGTACTACTGTTACTGGCTTGAGGCACGCGTTTTTCTTTTAAATAAGATGTACATCCCAGGTTTTTAATGGTTTGTTTAGCAAGCAGGGTTTGTCTAACGGGCATGTGTAATTATTCTATTACCTTTCTTTCCCATTTTTCTGTTATAAATACAGGTTGTTAAAAGTGGCGGTCCGTGAGTTTTCAGTGAGCTAGAACGCTAAGATTGAAAATTATGACGTTATTGACGTTGTTGTAGCTGAAAATGAATATTATTTTTTGTTTCAAAATTTCAACTTTTTGTACGAAGATCTTCAGGATTCTTTCAGTCAAGGAATGCGCCGCATCCACATTCTGAAAGATCTTCACACAAAAAGTCAAAATTTAAAAAAAATATATAAAATTCATTTTCAGCTACAACATCTGTAATGTCGTATTTTTCAATCTTAGCACTCTAGCGCACTGAAAACTCACGGACCGCCACTGGTTGTTAATAATGCCCTCACTTCATTGTACGGTAATAAACATTTTTTTATGAATGGCCTCATTGATTGTCTATGAAATGTAATATAAATATGAATATGACATAGTACAGTTCGCATATGGCGCAAGTGAATCAATTTAAACAAAATTAAAATGTAAAATGCACGTTTTTTCGTCTCCCCCGACATACATACTCACTTTTCGTAATAATAAAGCTAAATCTAAATGTTTAAAAAAAAATTCGTATTAAGAGTGTATAACCAGAGAAAACCAGAAATATGTCATTTTTAAATTAGTGTTTATACGTATTGACTCTTTTTCACAAAAATTTATAAATTGATTTCGAAAGATTGTTATTTTATCTAGTAAACGTATGTAATAAATTTTCAGAAAAAATGTTTATTTTTAATATAATAAGGTTATACCATAGGTCGTTGGCGGATTTGTTAAATATTCAATAAAGTACGTGTATTATACAACACCCATTTCAAATCATATAATCATGCAGTAAAATAAATCAATATATTATCTGGTAAACGTATGTAACAGAATTTTAATTTTAGTTTAGATAAAATTATTAAAAAAATATATAAGTACATGTGTTCCTTGACGAAAATTGGTCCGTTTGTGCATTTATTTGCGCACTTACAGACTAATATATTTCAGATTTTTTTACATTCTAATTTTGCTAAGCCATTATTGAAAAATGATAAATACTTATGATAAAAAAATAATTACAAAAAGTACATAATTTTAATGGTTTTATCGTCACGCCTTTCAGCATTTTTGTATGCAGGTATAAATTAAAGCAACTTTGGAATGAAGTAAAATCGATATTGAGTTATAATTTAAAAAAGCTGGTACGGAGAATACCTTATCTTTCTCATTGGAACCGCCCTGTACGATCGTAAGAACATCTTTCGATGAAATGTGGATTTTCGTCCGCTGGCTGGTTATGCGCTCTTAATCGAGAAGCGGAGTAAAACATAAATAATGTTTATTTGATAATAATAAACAGGAAAGATTTAGAACATACCGCATTACCGCTGTTTTGTTCAAAAAAACTGTTTTTTTTTTTTTTTTTTTTTTTTTTTTTTTTTTTTTTTTTTTTTTTTTTTAATGACCTTTTTTTTTCTTTTTTAAAAGAAAGACAAACATTCCCGGGTTACGAATAACCCAACAATGTTTGAAAATCTCCTATACCACCACAGAAAGCCGAAAATGTTGCTTGTGTTGTGATGGAGGACTTAGCCAGCCGAGGAATCGAACATGCGACGCCCGGGTGGGACCCAAGCGCTATGCCCACTCAACCACTGACCGGTCAATATAACCAAGATCAAATATAACCAAGATCCCCAAATGGTTAGATATTATAATCATGGTGTTAGAGCTTTTAATTTTATTATCAGATTATATCATTTTTTTGGTGTACATAATATCATTTCTGAAATGAAACATAAAACGTTCTTCCAACATAAACTAAATATTTACATAGGTAAAATATCTTTTTGTTCTTTACAATAGAAAATTCAAAGGATGGTAGCTGGGAAAGAAACAACATAGAAATTCGCAACAGAATATCATGTACAAATCATCTGAGCAAAGCGGCCCTCTAGCGAAATTTTAAACCAATAGACAAAATAACTCGTTAAAATGCCTAGTTTTCTACCTATGACATCTTCCCAAGAATATTTATCACTCGTTGCATTTAAATTAAAATGTTTCCAGTTTAATCGAGTTTGTGATAATACACAAGAATAATAATTTTCACTGAAAGTTCAAGAAGTTCACAGGAAGGTTTACAGAAGGGGAGGCCCCATACACGACTGATAATTTGTTTTGTCCGGCGGGATGTGTTTTACTTATCGGAGACATCTTTATTTATTACGATTTCAAGATGGCCGCTGGATGGAGGGAAATAAGGCATTTAAATATCTTCTGACGGTTGTGCAGGTGTTCATGCAAGGCCACTTGCATAATATTTTTTTAATTTTTTTTCCAGTTTAGGCAAATATTCTAAGACATTATGTTTTTTTTATTTTTTTTTATCGTATTTTTGAAACTCTGGCGATTTTTTGAAAATTTCAATCCGAAAAATCAGACCATTTTTTATAAACCGGAAAGACGGGACATAATTTTATGGGTGCGAATAAACGATAATTACGTAGCCGAAAGTCATTAAAAAAATAACGTTTTCCAAACGAATAGCAATAAATTGTACGGGGTTCTCTTCGTAACATCTGTAAAAACACCGCCATCTTTATCAAAAAAATCAAACCAAAGGATAAGTTCGCATAGAACAAACAATAAATCTAGTGAACGTTAAACGCAAATTCAAAAATTCGCCGTAAACCAAAAAAAATTTATCAGTGTGGAATTTTACAAAATTAAGGGAACATAATCGAAGACGGGACATTTTTATGTAGTGACGTCACGAGCTCAAATAATGGATTTATTTATTTAAAAATAAAAATAAAACTATACATTTCTCAAAAATTTTATTAACATTTTCTTAAATCTTGGTAAAAAAATCTATCCACACGATTTTTTCCAAGTCGTTATGACATCCATGCAAGTGGCCTATTACTATATGAAATTCAAATCAGTATGTACCTACTTTGTTGAATTGTTTTTTTTTAAATATATAATAGCTACATAAGTTTTCCACTGTCTGAAGCCAGTGTAAGCATGGCTCTACCATTTGGAGAATGTTGAGAAGCGGAAGGAAGTGAGGAAAGGGAAGACGAAGAGAAAGGTTGGGTAAAAATAAAATTTCTCAATAAAAAAATCTTTTACAAACATAGTTTTAGCCATTTCACACAACACTTTAATGGATGGTCTGGAGCACGCCAACACAGAGCTCAAATAATGTTTTATTTTTTATTCATGGTTAAAACAAATTTTCTCAATACCACAAAAGAGTCGAACTATGTTTGCTAAATAAACAGAACTAGAAAATTAATTGAAAACTATATCCGTGGAAATGACGTTGCCGCTGTTGAAAACTTTAATGATTTGTCTGCTAGTCAATATTTCAATTTAAAAGTTTGATTAAGTTTCTAGTATTTTTATTATTTACACGACCGTGGCGGGTGGCATGGATTTAATTTTTATAAAAATTTACGGTATTATTTTGCGCACTTGACATTCAAACCCCTATCCTCTCTTCCCACCCCTTAAAGCAGAATTTTGACGCATCTTGCTGAAATTTTGCACACTTGACGTTAAAAATAAGAGGAAAATTACCGTCTCCATCTGATTTCGAAAAATTCTACGTGAAGTACGAGGAACTCCGGGAATTCAGCTAGCATATTATAATTAGGATTATAATCGCAATTAGGTTCATATACACACACAATTTTTCCGGAATATGTCTGTAACAACTACGAATGTGAATAATCGGTCGATTACTGGTATTTTTTGTTTATTTAGATATCGACTATGTTTTGGTAAAACTCTTCAAGCCACATTGTTTGTGAATGTTTCTTTTTGGGAAGGTTTCTTTATGTAGAATATCGTTTAAGTACGACACGGTAAAATAATTTTTGCTGATCGGCATTTTTAATACTAAAAACTAAATTTACGCGTAATTTGTTATTTACTTTATTTTATAAATGACTCAAGATTTAAATCATTCGTAATAATAAAAATAATTGCAGTATTTTATATCAAAATTTTGAAAAACAAATCGGGAACTCGGCAGCCTACATTTTATCAGTTTGTACATGTGTAGTGTATAGCCAAAATGAAATCAATTACGGATTTTCCCCTTGTGACTTTACTTCTAATAAGACAACATAAAGGGTAAAATGCAATGTGTATGAAAATTATTTTAAACAATAAATCACCCATGACAAGTACGAGAAATCTTTTATTTTATGGAACTTATTTTACTGGATTGAAGATGTCATATTACATAAGCCAAGATTTTTCCTTAATTCCTTGATATTATATTGTATTACATGATTATAATATTACATATAAAAATAAGACTGGATATAACATTATGTACATCCATACTAATCTTACTAATATTATAAATGCGAAAGTTTGTATGGATGGTTGGTTGGTTGGATGGTCCTTACTCTTTCACGCAATAAACATCGAATGGAATTTAAAAATTCTTTCACTAATCGAAAGCTACATTATTTGCGAGTAACATAGGCTATACATATTGGTAAGCTCTGGGGTTATGAATAAGCTGTGGCGTTATGAAATTATTTATTATACGTTTATTGGCAAAGCGTGTTGCTAAGTAAATGTTTGACGTGGGCTGGTTGTTATTTGTTTATAGGTTACTATGGAGATGTCTTTGATAGAAAAATTCAAATATGAATATTCTAGTATGAATATTCTAATATGAATATTGGGCAAGGAGGGGGGGGGGGGGGGGAGGCGAATATGCGAGCGAAGCCGCGGGCAAAATCTAGTATTATATTACAAATGCGAACGTGCGTGTGTTTGTTTGTTACGCTTTCACGTCTAAACCACTCAACCGATTTTAAAAGTTCTTTCACCAATAGAAAGCTACGTTATCAGCGAATAACGTAGGCTGAATATAATAGTAAGATCTGGCGATATGAAATTTGTATAAATGAAAATGTGTGTATTTCATATATTTATATATTTTTGCGGCAGGGAGGAAAAGCAGCGGGAAGGGGAACGGGGGAGGTGGGGTTCGCGGAGAGGGAAGAGACGAGAGAGGGGGAAGGCGGGGAAGGTGGAAGGGAACGGGGACACACGGGAAACGACATGCAGGGAGAATAAATTTATTTATTTGAATGGCATTGCAACGCATGTCGGGTACCAGCTAGAAATTATATAAAACAACAAAAAATCACCAATGACCATTATAATTCAGAAAAACATTTTTTTGTTTTCATATGAATACAGGATATACATTAAAATAAAATTATTAGTCAATTGTATTTTTTAAACGTGTAATAACTGTGTAAAATGTACTTATATCTATCTGTCCTTCCCGTAATGAGTTTTCTTCTCAACTCATTGGGAATAATGTGTTACTTACCATGTTTTTGGAATACATTATAATTAAATAAATTTTATGTAGCCAGGTTGGGATATTAAGATAAATGTCTAAAACTTATTTGTATTAATGAGTCGAATTTTTTTGTCTTGAGAGAACCAAAATCAATTAAAAGAACATACCTACCTTATAAAGCAATAACAAATGTTATTTAACTTAATAGGTTACAGCAAGATACAATAAAAAAAACTGGGCCAAAATTGTTGTTTACGACACTAAATATAAAAAATAACGTGTTGGTTTAGAAAAAACCCAGGAAAATAAGGCATTATCGTTAAGTTATCCTTGGAAATGAACTGAATTCGGAAATAGCCAAATCTGACACAGGTCATTTACCTTTGCGAAAAATGAAGGTCACCGTCCGCCATATTACTTCTCATTATGGTCGTAATACATACCTTGTGACTGTAACCTTCATAATACAGTCATTACGAACATAATACCAAGGCGATACTGACATAAGAGCGAACCGGTGAATGTAAGAGTGTAATGGGAGGTTCGCCTACAAATTAGCCGCTTAAAATAATAATTTATAGGACTATTTGCTAAACACGTGGGAATTTAATAATTAATGAAAGAGGTA
Organism: Limnephilus lunatus; assembly: GCA_917563855.2. Lineage (NCBI taxonomy): Eukaryota > Metazoa > Arthropoda > Insecta > Trichoptera > Limnephilidae > Limnephilus > Limnephilus lunatus. The sequence continues at coordinate 64,869,814 of OU830598.1, read as the reverse complement.
GGTACTCGTATCTGCATATTTCATTGTCAAAATATAAATTTTCGCAATTTACGTAGGTACTTTCCAAACATTTTAACACCTAAGCGGAATACGTAAGCCAAAAATGTGTATATCCTTAGTGTGTCATGTATAATGACTAATGAGGAATGTAGGTAAAAGGCCCACAAATCGCTTGGCAAACGGAGTCTCAGCAAAGGTCGGGAGCAATGGTCGATTTTCGCGCAAAAGTGTTTTTCATTTATTTTATAAATAATTTTAATAGAAAAGAAAAAACTTCATCAAAGGAAACTGCCACTGTATTTCTAATGAAAATACATTTTTGAGTAGTTTACGTTTATATTTCTCATTAAGTATTTATTTATAAAAATTTTAATTCTACTCAAGGGAAATGATAGAGAAAGCTTCAATTCATTAAAACGAGACATAACCACGTCTATCGGGGGTTTGTCTGAGGCTCACATTTTAATTTATTTCGTCGAATTCGTAAATGAATTATAATTTTTATTTCCATGCCTCACAAGGGATGCGAGCTATTTATATTTTAGATTAATAAAAACAGCATGTTGCCGTCATTTTTTTTAGTGTACAACGCCTTTAAATAAATGTAATACGTTGTATAACTAAAGTTAGCGGTGAGCACCAGATTTTATTTTTCTAGATGATGAATTAATAACTTCGGGAAGTATTCATTTAGGAACATCTTAAATTTTAGTAACACGTTCTTCAGAATAAATTAAAATGAACCCGGCGGAAAGGTCGAATCTCCAGGCCAGCTAGGGTAAATTCGACCGTACGTCTGTCCAATACGCCATGCCGCGGGCTCTAATTTGTTCCCAAATTATTTTTCTTCTTCTCCTTTTCTTTGATTCTTTAAGATTCTGAATATATTTTAGGTTATAGTGTCGTCTTAAGAACATCTTATATTTACAATGTACCTATATCGATTTTTAGTAAAGATTAATCGAAAATAGAAATTTAGCACATGTCGGGAAATTTTATTCCATCTTTAAAAACAATAGTTATAATTTAATAATCAAACATACTAATTTCGGTTTTCGGTGCATCGGTGCATCGTTGCATCGGTGAATGCGTGAAGTGAAATATTCCTGCGTAAGGGTTAACATTATTCACGTTCAGAAATTTTTTAATTTTTCAAGTATAAATCATATCAGGCTAGCGACAAAGTAGGTACCAAGTACCAAAAGTATTTGGTTCTTTATATGAAATGTGTATTTCTTTTGATAAAATTTTTGACAGATTTCGTTACTTTTTACAAGTTTACTAAAATCTAATTCGTCAAAATTCTAATTTGTCAAAAAAAACATATAAATATTTTTTAGAGAGGTAAATATTTTATAAATACTCTCAGCTACACATTTTAAATAACCAGTGATTGTTCACGGGTCGGCGCAGGTTTACTTATGTGAAAATAGTTTTTTTTTAAGTTGTTCATGAAGATATCAGTTTTCATGAAGATATCAGAAACACTTTTCTTTGCAGACACTCTTGAAAAAGGGCTCTTGCAGCAATTGGAATTTGAACGCCGGGACTTTTCCGCCAGGCTGCTCTAAATCATCGAGCTTTGAGATGTTCATAACGAAAGCTTTCATAGTTAGTAATAAGAAGTTTCAGTGATATTAATTTATATTATCATAGAGATTTTTTTTTACATTAACTCCACACAGGAGGCCCTGAGGAAAATAATTTCCATCATGGCCTATATTATCTGAGATGCTGTGTGGAGGGTCTTTTTGAAGAGAGGAAGGAATGAACATTGGTCTTGAAGAGACCCATGTTGTAGGAAGGAGGAAACACAGGGGCCGGCAAATCGTTCGAACGAGTCGAAGAAGCGACCTGTTCTCATGAGACAAATGTCAACCTTGTGACTAGTTCCTCGGAGCATCTTCCATTGTAATACCGGTAGAACAAGGATAGCATTCCCACCCGACGCCCGTCGAGGGTATTTTTCAGGTTTTTGGAGCTCCAGACCAGAGGTGACTGCCAAATTCAACCGTGGGCGCACTTGTGATTTTTACAGGGTTAGCAGTTGTGTACTATTAAAGTATCTGCGGGCCCTGTACACTACGCCCAGTTTTTGGGAGGCTAACTTTAATCTGGCTTCGATGGAGCCCCCGTATCTGAGCTGGTCACTTAGAGTTACACCAAGCATATCAGTGGAGGGCCTGTTCGGAAGATTGCTTCCGTTGAAGGAGACTAAGTTTTCATTTCGATCCCTTTTAGACGTAATCAGACAAGATTGGGTCTTTGAAACATTGAAAACATTGTATCATCCCTGGTTACATCCATCAGTCTTTCTGTCTGAGTATTAATATCTTCACCGATAGAAGGAAAACTGCTTTGCTGATAACAGCACATAACCTTCTGAACGGCCATATCTGTATTCCTGATATAATAAAAAAAATAGTGTTTTATGTTCTTGGCAATTTCACAATGGAATTTTGTGGTTCTAAGATGGAGAACTAACCTAAGCACTAAGCATTGATAACGTTGCTTCGATTTTTTTTTAAATTGTCATTGAGGAGGCCCTGAGAAAAATAATTTCCCTTGGGGCCTTACCCCTTCATCTCCTTCTATATACCTTCCACACAGCATCCCCAAAGATGGCATAGGCTCTGAGAGAAATATATAATTATTTTTCTCAGGGCCTCCTATTTGGAGTCAATATAAATAAGGTTCCCCCTCTTTACTACAGGATTTCAATGAATACCACGCAATACATGAAAAGCTGCCATCAAAAAGGCCTGTTGTTAATATGAAAAGGAGAGATTCTCGTAAAGTTTAAAACACCGGCAGGCTATTACAGGATCGATATTGAAGTCTTTACTTTTTAAGTAAAATAAATATGTTTCCTTGAGGAGGAGAGTGGGAGGGAGAGGGGAGAGGAGAGAGGAGAGAAACATGAGGGGGAGTCACGTGAATAATGCTCACAGAAATAGGAATGCCTTGCTTGAGAATGACAGCCGTCCATTAAGTCGCGGTGATTGATGTTCTGGCGGATGTGTGTATTGTGCTGCGAGCTCCACACTCCCTCTGTCTCTCTCTGCCTTCCCGGACAGATCCACATTTATGTTTTGTTTGCATTTAAACAAATAGCTGTTCAACTTGTTATAAATGGAACTTTTGTCAGAGTTTACTTCGCGTTTAATTTATTTCAAATTTCAAGTTCGTCCTGCTGGCTCTCCTAGTGGGTTCCCACCTTGGGGAGATATTAGTTAGTAGATACTTAAGTAAGGTTTAATGGTTTAAATCATTACATTTATGGTTAGTAGTCTATTACGTTGAATTTTGAACTATGAATTTCAAACTCAGTTGAAAAAATACGCAATCAAAATTTAATAATAAAAAAAAATCAGAGTGTGCCATTCACACGTGGTAGAAGTGAAACCTTCAGAAAACTAAAGTAGATAAGAGTGGGGAGGTTACGAAGCACCCTACAAAGAGGAGACCGATTATATTATCTCATTCTTTTGCAGGCTAAATCCTATAGATGTATGTGTTAGTCTTTTTTTAGTGTCGCTATTTTTCGTGTTATCGTGTATCAAATAACAATTGGGTGCTAAAGATGTTTTCACTTCAAAAAAATTATACTTAAATTTGTACAACGCCGTTTATTTAAAAAAAACTTCAAAAGCGCTAGGAGTTCAAGGTTAGTAGTCCATTCATTATATTGAATTTTAAACTACGAATTTCAAACTCAATTGAAAAAATACGTGATCAAAATTTAATAATAATTTGAAAAAATATACACTTGGATAATTTTAACACCGTTTATGTGAAAAAAATCTTCAAAGCCGCAAGGAGTTAAAGTTTAGAAATTAATATTTGATTATTGAAGAAGAGATATACGTAGATATCAAAAACTCTCAAAGATAATACGAATCACATAAAGATACAAAAATTGCAACTGGGTGCCGAAGCCAAATCCTCCAGTCTTATCAGGACTGTATCTACCAATCGAGCTATTGAGACCTTCCTAAATTCGGTAATTTCATGGCTCTTATATTTTTTCAATCTAAGAATTACAAACTTTTCCCCCAATATTTAATTCCCGTATTTTTGGCTGCCATCATTTTTGGCATGATTGCAAAGTTTATTTACAATCACCCGAATATATTAATAATCTAGATAGTGTCTAGGATATTCCTATATGATTTTATTTATATTTCGTCAATTGACTTTTGAAGTCTATAATGAATATTCAATTAAATTTAAATATAATATAATATTAGGTAGGTATATTCTTAAATTGAGTCTTCAATGAAGAAATAATATTACAAAAGGTTAATAAGCTAAAATAATTTTTAAACATACTAGTTTTGGTTGTCTGTGCTGTGCGTTAGTCCTTTGTGAAGTCTGATTCAATGAACTTAAGTTTGATTTGAATTAAGGTGCTATTTTTAACATTGCAACTGATTGTGTGAAGAATTCAGAGAATCGTACCTGCCGGCCTGTAATATAATATTTAAACTCTTTGATTAATGTCATTTTCAAAATTAAAACTGATTTGCGTGCTGCACTCCGTGATTTTTAGCGCACTAGTCTCCAATGAACTGAACAGTGATATTTGAATTTTAATTGACAGAAATATACTCACTTTATTTTTAACATGAATAATCCACGACTAACTACATCAATAGACAACGACAGAAAAATCTAGATAAGTAAGTAATGGCCATAGATTTAATTATTGACCTACAATCACAAGACAAATTACCGGTCAAAGTAACTCGTCCAGTTTTTTGTTCCGTGAGATGAAATTATTAGGGACAAGCACAGAAAGCTATCTACTATCGACGAATAAAATTTATAGTCAAATTAGTGGCGTAAAAAGCTTTCGTGACTGTTTGTTTTCGAATGAGAGTTGCGTCTCATTTATATTATGAAAGTCAATTTTATTTGTAGGAATAAGGGCAATTAACAGTCTGCAGAAGTCACGACTCCTGTTTCTCGTTTTACATTCAACAAATAAAGTCGTTGTCTTTAATCAAAATACTCATTAAAATGCCCACCGAGGCATGAATAATTCCAAAATATTGTGTCCGCCTATAAAAAACAACACAAATAAACACAACGATAACTTTTTACGATCTCGAAGTGTTTCGTTCATTTTGTCGGGGCTGCCGGAGAGAAAAGCTTAAAATAAAGGCAGATGTATAATTGAACGCTGTCGCTTTATAATTAACATTGTAACCAGCAAGCCAAGAACGAAACGACAAAACCCCGATTAGGTATATTCTCAATACGTTTTCCATACTACAAGTTGGTGCTGCATCACCTGGATTCCTCGAGTTCCCAGCCTGTTGTGGTCGTTCAAAATACACTTCTACACGAAGAAGAGTCAATCGGAACGTTTCTCAGAACTATAGAGGCGAAGGAAAGAGATGGAAACCTAATCGTATTGTAATCAGAAGGTAAACCTTGGCTGTGATCGCCAGTTGTTGTCAGAACAGTTTTTATAACCGGTTTGTAAACTAAAATCTTTTTTGAGAGAGATTTACAAAGAACAGAATGATTCTTATTCGTGTATCTTTAAATGACTTCTGTAGTGAGGAATAAGGAATAAAGGCCTCGCTATTGACGAAGAAATTGAATGGTCCGGGACTAAGGATTTTTATTATTACTAACATTTTTATTAAGCTAATGATAATTATGTTTTGTCTTGTTCGTTTTGTAAATGATCCCACACAACGTAATTAGACGAGAAAAAAACTCAATCTTCAGACAGCTTTTATTATCCGTATGATTGATCACATATATTTTTTTATTTCAGGTGAGGCTAAAAGGAGTAATTAATGCTACAATGAAAATATACATTTGTGCTATATATAATTTAATATATTCATGTTGTGTTGGTAGTGCATCAAAGTGGTGCAAAAGTGGTCAATATTCATTTTATTTTAGTACCTAGACAAACATTTGTTGCATTCACCATTCACCATCGATCGCAATGATGAATATCGGTGTCCGTACAATCGCTTTGCTTTTAAATTATTATTTACTTTAATAGCAGCGTAAGAAAGACATACTTATTCCTTAGAATAATGCAAAAGCACTTGAATAATTTATGCCTTCTGCGCCATTATTGTGAAATTTCTCCTCAAATGCCATAATGTAATATGCAAAGCTAGAAATATATATTTTTTATTTATTTGCTTCAATTGTAATCTTTTGATAAGTAAACATTTTATAAGGTTTTTGGATAATAATAATTATTCTGAATGTGCCACATTTTGAAACAATTTTTGACATAATTTTTTTTGACATAAACAAAAAAATAGTTACAAATGCAAACGGAAAGCGGGTTTGGTCCCCGGGAACCATTTATTGGATAACCAACCTCTGCCGTAGGTCACCCTTGTCTCTCTGCGACTTTTTCCTGTTCAACGGACTTCAAAAACCGCTTCGCGGAATGTGTTACAGCACCTGAGAGAATGTCATGAAAAAATCAAAAAACGGCTCTGGTGGACATACTGAAAATTGAGTACCAGCGGTGTTACGACGATTAGATCAAGCGCTGGCGTAAGTGGGTTGCATCGATAGGGAGTACTTTGAAGGGAACCATCGATTTTAATGAATAAACTTTTATTTTCGATTTTATGAATAAAGTCCTAAAACTTTTTTACCAAAGTGTTACGTAAAAATCAAAATATTCTTAAATGAGATGTCTATGCGTTACTAACCATTCATCCGAATGCGATTAAACTTTGGGGATTTGATGTGTGCATCCCTGCGATGGTTTCTATAGATATATACTGGTAAGCTCTGGCATTATGATATTTATAAAAAAATGCCTATAGTTGGTACGCGAGCTGTTTGAAAAATGAATGTACCGGGACTGAATGTATGGAAAGCGGGAGGGGGGAGGGGAACTCGGGAGAAGGGTTCGCGAGACGGGGGAAGCGGGAGAGGGAGTGGGGAGAGGGAAAGCGGAGTGGGAATGCGTGATGGGGAAGGAGACGAGGGAGAGGAAGGGGAACGGGACGAATGGGTAAGGACACGCAGGGAGAAACAATTTTTATTAAGTGGCATTGCAACGAATACCGATAACTCGCTAGTAATAAAATAACTTTAAATATACCTACATTCTGCAGTGGGCACGGAATGTTATAAAAGAAAGATTTCAAATATATAATTTCTTCAAATAAAATTACATTGATTGTTTGAGTATTATCGTACGAAATTACACTCGACTCAATTACACTAAATGCACTCGACTATAAATGAATAGAAATTAATATATGTACAAACACAGCAAAGTACCTAAATGATTTTTATAGATTTTGTGATTACCTTTATACCGTAAAAAGGTTCAGATCTGTGGGACAGAATTTCAAGATGATAAAACGAAAAATATAATCAGATCTATTTTTGCACAGAAGAATAAACAGACAAAACCAAATTATTAGTAAGCGACTGAAATCTTTTAGCAAAAGAAAGATAGAATTGGTAATGTACTATCAGTGAATTTGTGTTATTTTACAATGTATTAATTTAAAGTAAATTTGTGTCACTTTCTGTACCTAGTGCTTAAATACTTTCAGTACATAGAGATTTCAGTAGCGTGTTCATGAGAGACCACAATATATGTAAATTATTCAGAATAGAAACGTCGTTTGAAATGGATTTAACCGTATTTGGTGACCCGATCTGAATACCTAGGTACTCCCCCACTTTTCCTTCCCTACCGCCTCATACCCCAATTGGCCATGCCACAGTCTTCTGGCTCCAGACGGTTGAGAGAAATGTGAGCACCGCACAAGAGTCCCAATCCGGACCCAGTGAGACTATGGCATCCCCACTATGGCACCTCCGTTGGGGAAGAAGATGGCCAACTCTGGTTTGATTCCGAATTGTGGTCTTTCACCAGGGCGATACTGAAATTATCTACCACTCTTGATAGTAGATAATATCACATCTTATAAGTATAATTTATTTTTATACTGATAACAATATTTAGATGTTTTCATCTCTGGCGGTCCTCTCACTCAAAATTACCGTCAATTTGTCTTAAACTTAATTCCATGGAAGATTTAAGTATTAAATTAAGTTAAATTGGGAACAATTTGACTGCACGGAATCCTGATTGACTGAGATTATCCCGCACCAATTATTATCTCGGGCCGACCATTATAGGATCAACTTTATAATATCATCAACGCTTGTAATTTTCACTTAAGTATAGCTCAGGGAAGAATGCTTCTTAATTAATAAATCATTATTGATTGATGTGCGTTGATTTTCAGTTAAAAATGATGAAATACTCCAATCTTTGATGCACGTTCACACGAGAAGATGATGAATATAAATTGCCGTCTCTCTCAATTAAAACATGGTAATGTATTGTGGTGCTGTGAATTAATATGCAATTGATAAAAGATTAAATGTAACGAAACGAGGCCATTACACTTAGCGAGTGAATTATTGAGACGCTTCGTAGATTCTGTAGTCCGGATATTATAAATTACCATAAAGCATAGAGGATTTAATACCTACAAATAGAATTTATGTTACTATATGTATTCGAACAATATTAGTTATGATAATATCAAAGGCAGACAGACCACCATTCAGAATCAAAACGTTGCTTAAAATGGCTTTAGTTGTATTTATTGATTGGATCTGAATATATAAATATATACATGGTGTCAGGAAACTAGTGGTACAAGAGGAACACTGATGAATCTATTTGACATTTGGAGTCGATTTGGTGGTATTTTTTAAATTTATGTATGATTTGAACTTTCTTTATCGAGTAAATCGAGTCCAATTATGGAAAGTTTCAGGTTAAATTTGAAAAAAAAAATCAGTCGCTAAGGGGTTACTACCAGCGGTGCATTGTGTTTCAAAAGCGTACACCGTGCTCTAAAAGTTTTTTTAACCCTTTCGTTGCCGAAGATAGAAATAAAAAAAAATGAAACGCTCTTCATCAGCTCTTTAACTACTAGTTTCTGAATACTCCATATACACACATTATATTAAATAGAAGCTATTTGTATCTTACGAATTTAATTGCAGTTTAGTCCGACAAAATGAGGCCCTGAGGAAAATAATTTCCCTCAGGACCTATGTCATCTTTAGGGATGCTGTATAGAAAGTATTTTTAAGGAAAGGGAGGAAAGGAAGTTCTGGGATGGAAAATGGTATGAGGGGTGGTTAAGAATCTGTGTGTCAAGTTCATCCGCCGACAAGACCTATATAAACCTCACCTCATGAACTCGCGAACCCTTTCTAAGACACCAAACCTAGAGAACCATGATGATTATGACCGAGATGTTGGTTATATATGTTGGTTGGTTATCATTCCCGCCTCCGAAATTAAAATGTATAGTACTCGTATATATTTAAGCCTTTTTTGGACATTAGTGCATATTTCAACATTTTTTATTCAAAACGTGAGAGGATCAATATTTATTTACATGCAAATTTTGTCAAATTGTCACTGCTTATTTCTAATCATAAGCAAGAAGTAACTTTACAAATTTGATGACATTCATATTTTGCAATATTCGTGGTGAATAAGGTTTGATCTTATTAAATCTAATGATATACCTAATGGACGTGTTCGGCCAGTAGTCAGACTGATCGAGTTAATCGAATTTAAAGCAAGCACCGACGAATAATTAAAAATTTAACAATAACATTTAAAACAACTTTTATTCTCTTATTTTTCTGGGTCTTATTTAACCGGTCTGACCACAATATGACATATTCAAATTTGTATTTTTAAACTGATGCGTATATAATATTTCTTTTAAAAACGGTGAATTAATGCACAATCGTGGACATCATGAAACTTCATGGAAGTATGAGTTTTAGTAACAAAAATAATAGATTCCTACCTGAAAATATTCTAGGATATTTAATATTTTAAGTAATATTTTAAGCTTCATTAAAAAGCTTCCTAGACGTGATGACCACATTTTTTTATAATTCGTTCCACTGCTGTTATCTTGCGTTGCCAACTAGAATAAGAACAGAGAAACACAGTACCTATTAAATAATTTCCAATGACAACCCTATAAATAAACGAGAATTTATTGAACTATAAAATCAGATACTAGAAAGATGCACACCTTATTTGACGTTATATCCCTTTAGAGAGGCCATTTTGTATATCGTGAAAACAAAATGGTGGAAACTCAAAAGGACGGGATTTTGTTTCGATCATCAAATATTTCCGCTCCGTCAGTTCCGCTCTGCATCAATTCTTCGTGGGTGCTTAAATCCATACGTTTATAATTTCATTCAAAAGAATAATATTGAATTCATTATTTTCACGGAATAGGATTTCCTTGGTTATTTTAAATCTGCAACAACTGAAGATAATATAAAAATGACAAAAATATAGGTAAGTACCTAGTTATCTACTATTATTATATTTTCTGAAGAGTGTTTTCGTTTGTTCCCGTAAAGGCTCGTGAAACGCACACTCCAACCAGCATTTTTAAAAAGAAAATGCTGATTTGAACTCCTAAGGAAATGGAAACGTTGTTCTTTTTTTATAAAATATTCTTGATTTTTACATCTCTCTGACTACTTACTTACACCTCCCAGAGTCATTCAAAATCGCGCTATCACAGGTGAGACATTCACTAATAGAATTCTTTTTTTTCTGGGAAAATATGATTTTAAGTTAATTTAATATGTTAATTTTATGTAGTAACGCCACAAGCGGAAAATTGAAAATATTTTCATTTGATGGAAGGTGAAAACATTAAAGAAAATACGGGCGAAGCCGGGTTCAAAAGGTAGTTTATAATATAAAATTCTTTGTGGAAATAGATTCTGAAGACGGAGGTGTTCATGGAAAAGTCGTATGATCGGAATCAATGTGGAAAGAGGGCCTGTCAAAAGAATTATCGTTGTAAAAGCAAAGGGTGAAATAAAGAAGTTTTGGGTTTGTAAAAAGTAGGTATCTATCCAATTATAAGATGTTATATTCGTTATGTTTTAAAATCAATGGTTTTATTTATTTGTTTGATGTTTTGTAATGAGAACACTTAATTTTTTGTCTAGTGATGAGGACATTTGTGGAAGGTAAATGTGGGAATCGGGAAGTTTTTAGTTAACATTTAGGTACATAACGTATACATAGTAGGTAGTAAAATAAAAAATAAATAAAAGACGTGTGCAGTTCAAACGCAGTGAAACTTTCAGAACACTAAACTTCTAGAGCAGTGGTTCTTAACCTTTTTGGAGGTATTAAACCCCACCAATTTCATATGCGCATTCACCGAACCCTTCCTAATTGGAAAGCGGGGCGTGACATCGGCGGCGGCGGATTACCACAAGGGGGCGTAATGGGATAGGATGGGGCGGGATAGGATAGTGACAATATTCTTTGTAATTTTTTTTTTTGGGTGTGTCTTGCCTTCCACCGATCCCCTGAGACTGGCTCACCGAACCCCTGGGGTTCAATCGAACCCAGGTTAAGAACCACTGTTCTAGAGAATGAGATGAATGCAGAGTATCGTTATCAATAGTACTGTTACCAAAAGTGTTGTTACCAAGTTTAAAAGAGAAGGCCAATAGGCTACGAAGCACCGTACAAAAAGGACACCGATTAGTCTATCTCATTATTTCGCAGGCTCCCATAGATGTATGTGTTTGTCTCTTTTTAGTGTCGCTTGTTTCCGTTTCATCGAGTTTCAAATCACAACTAGTACAACTGGTACATACATAATAAGATAATGTACCAGTCTCAAATCATCATACATATTTTCTTAATACCTAGATTCTATTATCTTTTTGAGTTGAGGTAGTGTGGAACGATCTCTTATCACATTGTCACGCCGATTGCTGCCGCTTAGTCCTTGAAAATACACCACACAAATTTATTAGGCATTTATGGAATTACTGCCTCTTAGCACAGATATTTTATAAGAAGTTTATGGACATTATAATATCACTAAGTACACATTATAGTTATTGAGTTACAAAGAAGACTCGTAGTTCACTAACTACGAGTATTCTAATTTTCTCTTCTATATATATTTTGTTTGTTCGTTGTTTGCTGTATTGAGCTTGGGAAATGTTTAAAACTTTCAAAATATTTTCTTTCCACCCTCGCGAAGGTTTCTGGATTATTACAACCACTTGACTTTTGAAAAGCTTTTTAATCATTACAAAAACTCTTGAGAAATTGTAAACCATGTCACACTTTTAGAATGACATTTTGCCAACCATCGTTTGATTGTTCAATCAAAATTCAATTTTCGAATAAACTCTTTAAATTAATGAATTTAATTGAAGTACTCACCTATGATATTCACCTAAATCGATTACTTTGAATGTAATTGGGACGGAGGAGCGAGAGAGGGGAGAGTGGAGACGGGGAAAGTGGAGAGGGCACTCGTGAGGGGAAAGGGACACGGGAAGGGAAGGGGAGGCGGATGGAAAACAGGACGAATGGGAAAGGACAAGCAGGGAGAAACAATTTTTTTATTAAGTGGCTTACGTTGCGATGCCGGGATGCGGGATCTCTCTAGTACAAATTTAAATTTCCTTTTAAACATAAAGTTTTTTTTTATATACACTATTACAAAATTTGTCCGAAGAAACGTCATTATTTCAATGATAATTCCTTTTCAAACATTAAAAATATAATTTGTATACAAAAATCGTGCTAATTATAAGTAAATATAATATAATAACAGTCCGACAGTTATCAAGCTACACTCACTTGAAACTATGTCCAATTTTGGCTGAAGAGAGCGGAGACGGGAAGGATGGGAAAGATTTAATTTGGGAGGCGGGTATGGGTACCGCCGCCTAGGAACCATTTATTGGATAACCAACACCTCTACCATAGGTCACCCTAAGTGGTTCGCTACGTTTGGTGACTTAGTAGAAGTGCCCGGGCTCATGGGGTGATGTTTGTCCGGGTTCAGGTCCGTGTCTTGGCGGCGGATGCATCTGACCACCAGCTGAATTGCTGAACAGCACCCAGAACTTCCTCTCCTTCCTTCCCTAAAACGACTCTTCATACAGCATCCTCAAAGATGACATAGGTCCTGAGGGTAATTATTTTCCTTAGGGACTCCTTTGAGGAGCAAAAAAAAATATGTCGAAGAGTAAGTTTGGAAAGCACCTGGCTATTCAGATCTAGTCAAAAAGCACGGTTATTGCCATTTCGTTGCCATTTCTGCGAGCCTTGCGAAATACTCATATCTGCGCTTCTTTACATTTCAAATATATGTATAGATATTCAAGAAAATTTAAATCAACCATTTACGGCAGAAAATATTACATTTTTCCCTTCCCGAATGCATAAACGTCATTTGGAATTTCGTTCAAGCGTGACAACGTGAATTTACTACAAAAGTTTATTCTTTTGAAATCACCTCTTCATGACTTTATGCGGACATAAATTTCGCTCTTACTCCGAGTCTGTTGTCTTTTGGAACCATGTCATTATTTCACGCCAGCTAACATGATATTGTTTATTGTGCATTGTTCCTTTACATGGTATTATTGTTTACATTTCAATTTTTAACCTCACTTGGAAAAGGCTGTGTTAAGGTTAATAATATTTTATAAAGTAATAAAAATAACACAAAATAATATATTTTTATTTTATTTTTTTATTTATTTATTTTCATATTACATTAGGTTATAATAATGACGTATTGCCCGTCTCACTAGGTGTGAAACACCCGTGTTGAGATGGCAATTTACAGAGTGGTTATTATCTATGATTTTGTTTTATTAATATTATGAACATGACAGCTTGATATAAGATCTTTTTTTTATTTCTAAGTAAATATACAATTCAAGTACGTTATATAGAACATTGCAGTAGGTACATGGTTACATATTTACACACAGTAGTAATAGGTATATAAGAATGTTATTAAATACTCCTGATAGATATGTTTATTTGAGGTAATCAATGATTATACTTTTAAATGCACTTTTGGTTTGAGTGTTTCTTATTTCAGTAGGTAGAGAATTGAATAGCTTTGTTGCATTATATTTAAAAGTTCTTTGTCCATAAGAGGTTTGACAAACTGGGATGTTAAAATATTTTATATTTGACTCTCTTAGGGCTCTAGTGCTTATTCGTTCCTCAAACATGTGTGTATTTTTAAATTGGTGAAGCAGAATATTTTTTGAATACGGTTTTTGCAGGTTAGGAACATTAAAATTAAAAATATTAAAATCAGTGCTCGTAATCAATGGGACTTTAATAATAACCTTCAAAATTAGTTTTTGAATCTTTACTAAAGGCTCCAGGCAAGTATTTGTGGCACTTCCCCAGCTAATAATACCATATTCAAGTGATGATTGTATGAGAGCACAGTAAACTTGTTTCAGTTGTTTTATATTTAATACATCTCTAACATTTTTAAAGAAATAGACAAATTTCCTCAGTTTTGTAATTAAGTTTGTAACATGTGCGTTCCATTTAAGAAGATCATCTATTTGAATACCAAGATATTTAATACTGTCAACTCTACTTATAGAAGGACAGGTACATGGAGTTAATGGGGGGTTACAGCTGTGAAGTTTAAGGCTTTTTTTGTGAAGGCAACAGCTTATTTGATATTGGAAATGTTAGAAATTTGGTTTTGTCTGTATTTAGGGTTAATATATGAGCATTAAGCCAATTTATAACAATACGAAAGCCATGTTCTGCCATGTTAAAGACTTCATCCCAAGATTTGGCGTAAAATAGCAAAACCGTATCATCGGCAAAAGTTGTGATTTGTCCACAAATTTGTAAGTTACATAGATCATTAATATATACTAAGAATAATAAGGGTCCTAGGATGCTACCTTGTGGAACTCCACAAACTGTATTTTGGGAACTACTACAGGTACTGCTTATTTTAACACATTGCGTTCGATCAGTTAGATAACTATGAGGTAATTGAAGAACTGTATCTGATATTCCTATCTTCTTAAGTTTATCTAAAAGTATTTTGTGGTTCACAGTATCAAACGCCTTTGAAAGATCAAGGAAAATCGCTATATATTTAATTTCTTTATCAACATTACTTGTTAAGAACAATAATGCTTCTTACAAATAATGGGTACCTACTAAGCTCACACTATAATGGTCCAGACAATGGTAGACCAAGTGTTGACATTTGATTTTAAGCAATGTATTATTCTACATATTAATTTTAAAAGGACAAACATGATTACCTCGGTTACCTCGGACGGTTACCTCGAGAGCGTTTTCTCTTGGGTTAAGAATAACCTCGTCGAATTTAATGTTTCAAAGACCCAATCATGTCTGATAACGTCTAAAAGGGATCGAAATGATAATATAGTCTCCTTCAACGGAAGCAATCTTCCGAACAGGACCTCCATTGTTATGCTTGGCGTAACTCTAAGTGGCCAGCTCAGGTATGGGGGCTCCATCGAAACCAGAGTTAAGTTAGCCTCTCAGAAACTGGGCGTACTGTACAGGGCCCGCAGATAATTTAATAGAACACAACTGCTAACCCTGTACACAATGGAAGATGCTCCGAGGAACTAGCGTCATTGATCCCCTCGGCACCAGTGTATAGTCGGGAAACACGCCAAACACGCGCCCAACAGCTCGGCTGTGGAACGATTTGCCGGCCTCTGTGTTTCCTCCCTCCTACAACATGGGTCACTTCAAGACCCATGTTCACTCCTTCCTTTCCTCAAAAAGACCATCCACACAGCATCTTCAAATATTACATAGGCCTTGAGGGAAATTATTTTCCTCAGGCCTCCTGTGTGGAGTTATTGAAAAAAAAATAATAAAAATAACTTCACGTTGCCAAAAACTTATTCTTAAAGTTGTGTTCCAGAAAAAAAATTGAGTTTGCAAATCACACGCGGTAGAAGTGAACCTTCAGAAAACTAAAGTAAACAAGAGTGAGGAGGCCATAAGCACCGCACAAAGAGGAAAGGTGTTTGTCTCTTTTTAGTGTCGCTATTTTTCGTTTTGTCGAGTTTCAAATCACAACGATGCTAAAGAAGCTTTCACTTCAAGAATTACATATCCAATTCGTTTACTTTATAAGGATTGTAATGTTTGTAAAACATCTATGTATCAAGCGAGCGCTTTGTAGATTTGTTAGTAATATTCATATTTCAGAAAGAACGCAGCAAATTCGTACTACTAGAAACTGGCTACGGTCTTAACTTTGTGGCAATACAAAGTAAATCTTCTTTTGTCAAATAAATTCTTTGTATCAGGTTCCACTTATATTTAATAGAATTCCAGAACAAATTAAAATCATCTAATTCCTTTTGCACTTCCAAAAATATTGTTAAATTATTTGTGTTAGCCGAAAATGTGATTGATAGAAGAACTCGAAGACGCCCGAGGTGAACCAAATACTTAATTGACGAGGGTACGAATGAGATGATGTATGAATTTTAATAAAGCAAGGGATGTAGGTATACCAAGACGACAGCCTCTATGGTCAAGCAATCCGAAGGTTGCGGGTTCAAATCCGAACGTGTGCAAGCAAAAAAAATGGATTGAATTGTGATGCTATTTCACAGAAGATATCTGAATATCCAGGTACTTCCCCACCTTACTCTACTCGTCACCTTTCCATCCCCTCTATCTTCAGCCTCAAAATATACTCCAACAGGGCATGTCATAGCCTCAATGGCTCCGGGTGGTTGGAAGCAGTTGGGGTTCTTGTGCGGTATTCACATAAAAAAGATCGAGTTGTTTGGCGGTCCATCCTCTCTGTATATCCCTGCGGAGTGATGGTTAGTTAGTTAGTACGTGTGATCCAAGCGTTCGACATAGAAACGAGAAAATTATCCACATTCCACAAAACGTTAAAAACACGACATGCACATAATTTTTATTTGTCATTTTTCTTATAAAACGAAAAAATGATTCACCTAGTAAAAGCAGATAAATAATGTTCAAACATGGGTGTCGAAATAGGGTTTCTGAATTTTTAGTAAAAATCATGACAGCAATTAGAACAATGAAGGACTTTGAAGAACTAGTTACATAATTCTTATTATGCTGTAGGTTGTTTCATACCCGAGGATGATTACTTGTGTAGGTGAAACTTGATGGAAAAGTCACGCAGAACTATTTCATGAGTGTAGGCTTGAGTTATTTCAAAATTATGTCGTTAATTAAAAAGTTTCGCAGACTAAATTGAGATAAACATTATTTGCCAGCAATATTTCTTGAAGTTCCATAGACAAACATAGTCTGCGGGGTTGGGGAGAGTTGGGCCGGGGGTTGTGGGTGGGATGGGAGGGAGAATGGGGGACGTGGGGCATAACTCACAGAGTTATAATACTCACAGCCGATTGTATTTGCATAATTCTACCATATAAAATCTCCATAGCGAATATAAAGTCGGTGATAAACGACCCCTTAACCCCTGCCCCTTCTGCCACCCGCTTTGGCTGCATCGGGAGCGAACTCCGAACTGTGAAGATGTGTTACATGGTTTATTTGAATAAGATATGGGATTGGCCGTACCGCGATGGATGTTGAAAGTTGGAAGATAACAGTGGTTTGATTAGCTATTACCATTTAATTAATAACTTACTCAAATTATTAAACCACTAACGCAGACCCGTGAAAAATCACGTAATGTTATGTTTGCAAATTTTAGTTATTAAAAAACGATTTCTTGAAAACGGAAAAAGGGCAGACACTTAAAAAATTACAAAATCTGACTTTAATTATTACATTAACCGAAATTATACAAAAGAAATTTTCTTGAAAAAAATTATATACCACAGGCAGTGTGAAAACTTTATCGCTCATCTGAATTCTTGACAATCAGTTTCAATCTTGAATATTAAAATTAAAATAATTTTCCGTTAAAAAATATTATTTTATTGGAAGGTACTTCATGCTCGTTCTTGAGGCAATCAGTTCCAATTTTGGAAAATGACACTTAAATTCATATTGAATTTTTTTCATTTAACGAGAGCTACAATCACAGACAGACCCACAACCGAAGTTAGTATTTTTGGTGATATTAATCTCATAAATATTTACCCTTTACTTATAAAAGTGTTTTAAATTTTAAATTTTACAATAGATAGCAACCGTTTATGTATCTATGGTAAACAGTTGTTTAGCAGCTTTGTAAAATAAAAAAATCAACTGTTAGTAAGGGCCTTAGTTTTTGTTATCACTTCACAGACAACAGAAAACCGCTAAGATTTATGGAAAATGATTTCATATACAATTTGTAACTTCAAAAAAATTTATCACAACTCTTTCGCCAAGTAAAAAATCTTGTATTTTTATTATCATCGTGAAATATGTTTTCATACCATTTGTCAAAGCGTTTATATATATTTTTTAACTAGTTGAATTCACCGGCGATGCCCAAGTTTCACACAGAGTTTTCAAAATCAAATGTAGACAGTGACCTTCCTTTGCATACAAATCAAATCCACACCGCCCGCTTGCTAGCCCGCCCGTTCACCACATAAAACTTCCTCGTGAATCACTCTATCTATTGGTGAAATCCGCATGGTCCGCAATCCGTTCGGTAGTTTTTGAGTTTTTTGCGAAAAGACAGACAGACAGACACGGCGGAGGTCTGAAATTTGTTACATATAGAGATTGTTGAAAAAAAGGAAACTTATTCGGAGTTGTACCTACCTAACAATAAACTGTACAGCTAGTATTTAAAATATGAACTTTCCACTGATGGTAGTGAATGATAAAGTGTGACATTGTAAAGGTATCTTCTTAAATAATATATTTTTAGTTATAATATATGAAAAAAAAGGGGGGGGGGGGGGGGGGGGGGGAGGAGGAACCTAGGAATAGATTAAGAGGCAAGGGACGGGAATTTACAGGGATTGAACTTCCTAGTTTGTTCACGTAACGTCGAGTTAAAAATGTCAATGTGGTAATAATTTAAGTTAAATGAATGTGTGGATCTGTAGATTTAAGAATAAACTCAATTTTTTTTCTAGTCCTCACTAGAGTTTCCTGTTCTGAGGGGACCTGTAGTTTTTAAACTTTTGTATATAGTTTCAGGTTGTCTTTACATTGTCTTCAAAAGAAGTTGTAAGTTTGTAAGTTGATTATCACTTTGTTCTCTCAGCCATGTTTTTGCTTTTGTTTAAAGTAGGTATATTCTTTTCCTTTATTTTTTGTTTGGTTTGGTAGAGCATTGTATAGTTTCGTAGCATAGCAATATTTATATGTGTTTGGATTACCTTTTTTGTCCAGTCAATATAGCACAAAAATGGTATGTTTGGGTAGTTTTGAATTTTTGATATATTGGTTGGGTTGCCATAGCGGTTTTAAAACGAACTTCAGCGAACCCCGCACCCAGCGTTACTAGGCAAAAACAGTAAAATTTAACCATTTTCCGCGTAGAAAAATTTTTACGATCCTTTTTGAAAGTAGAATAAATGTTGCTACAATTTGAGCACAACATGAGCTAAAAAGGAATAACAATCTCAAAGAACAACTTTAAAAAAACAGCGATTTAAAGAAAAAGACGAAGCCTATGAATTATGTTAAATATCTCATCAATTATGGGCTCTAGGTACGTAAAAAATCATTTAGGTCATTTATGTTTTTGTTTGGAAATCTCATTTAATAGAATGTGAACCCTCGATATACAATCAATATTAGTACGATAAATCAATGAAGTTCCTACTACAAAAGAGATAAATTACTATTTAGATACTCGTTAATAAAACATTTTACTAACCGTGAAATTCCCGCCACCATAAATATAGGTCGGTATACTCGAATAAATAGAAGGTATTGTTTGAATATTCCTATTCGCTCCTGAATAATTATTAGCAACTTAGACACATAAATTGTTCATTCCTCTCTTGTAAAAGGGTTGTTATTTGTTATTGGAACAGCTTAAACGAGGGCATTAGTGAAACAAATCGATTTCACATTAAAAGCTAAATTATAATAAAGTTCCGTAAATAATACATAATATCTACAATTCCAAACCCCGCGGCAGTTACAATAATTTAACGATAGTGTATTAAGTATGCTTAGATAACTGTAATATATTAACTTCCGCAAATCCGAGGCATAAAATTGAGAATTTACTGCTTCGGAAGAGCTTTTATCGTACTTTCTACTTCGGTATGGAACTTTAAGTGATTTTTCACTCTAATGACTCCGAACTATAATTATTATTACATAATATATCTATCAATGTAGAATTGTATCCGACATTTTATTGTAAGCTTTATTGGGAAGATAAATAATATAAATTAATACGCCATAATGACTAACGGATAAATCGGGATCGTTATGATACTTAGTTATCCGAACATCCCATCAAATCGACCCTCTCTTGTTAGCTTGTCCCCTTTGGGTTTCGTTGTATTTATAATTTATTAACAGTAATATACAAGATTATTATAATTTTTATTGGCTTCTTGCATCCTATAAATGTTCAAATGTTGAATGTGAAAAACAGGAAATTAAAGATGAGATCCCATCCCATTTTATAGTATAACACTTATGAAAAATTCCGGTAATACCATGTATTGAAAATTCCAAAAGTTTCAGAAATAATTATTATATTTTGTCGCCGATGTTCAATATTTATTTAAATGTCACTGATTTTCATATTTCCGTGAATGTTTCGAAATGTCAACATCATTATTCTGTGTACGATGTAAATAAACTTCCAGGTTTTTAGATAGGTAAAACAGTATTATAATTATTGGAACATTTTTATTTCAGATTTTAGAATTTAATCATCTTATATCAGAAAGCTGGTTTTGGTACTAGATTATCTCGACTAACCACTGGAGCGATTATGGTCGAAAAATGGACTACTTTTATTTTTCTGCGATTGATAGCGGTCCAAAATTGGACCACATTTTACTACCATTCGTAAAACATTTATTGTAATTATTTTAAACATTTCTCCGGCCAGCCATTTATTTTAAAACGAAGCTATTGAAATTCTTTATCTATTATGACCATAGATGTCGCAAATCCGAACTTCATAGACTAGAACGATGTTAAAAATTAAGTCCTATTCCCATAGATATGCACCTATCATTAGCAAGTAGGTATACCACAGAGAACATACAGAAATCGAAAATATTCTATGTTGACTCGAATAAGTACCTACCCTTCACGGCAGATTCAAAGTAACAATACGCAGGATTCGCGCGGTTATAAACTTGACGATTTTTAATATTTTTTTTTATAAATCCTACAAATATAGCATAAACGGTAAAACACAGGTTAATTCATTGGCCATATATCACTATAACAATTTTGTATGTTTTAATGTTAAAATTTGAAGGTATGTTTTTTATAATTTTGGCAAAAAAATTTAAAGAATGATCTTTTGGGAAATCGCGAGCAATCGAGGCAAATTTATTTATTTCGCGTGATCGCTCCAGTGTCTAAATAATGATTCTCAAGTGTAGTTAACTAACCAGATGAATAATACGAGTAAATATTAACAAAGTAGATCCATTCCAAAATTTTATTCTCTATTAAAAGAAAAATTATCGCTAGAATACTGATCTCAGTCGTTTCGAAGTTTCGACTTACATTGCATATATTTTTTGCCGTGTCTAACATACGCGCTAATCACACTTTTTCTCTGTATCAACTCAATCGATTGTATTAGTTTCAAATAGGGTTTATCCGAAATGCATAACAATTTTTTCAAAATGTTTCTACGTGACTTGCGAGAAGAATATAACGTGAAAACATTAGGTATTTATTATAAGCAATAATTATTAGCCTGAAACACTCATCAACATTGAAAAAATCTTCCGAGAAAAGATAAATGCCGCCGACGGGACTTGAACCCGCGTCCTTCTGATATCCGGTCAACTGCTCTACCAACTGAGCTACGTCGGCTTATCTCCCACCCGCCAAATAATTCAATATATACTAGTGTTTTATTTAACAATTACCGCTTATTACATTTAATTAATTATTGCTTATAATAATTGTTACCCTTTGTGCTATGCATAAAAATCTTGTCTTAAACATTAGTTTACCAATTAAAAATAATAATTAAATATTTATGCAAAATAAGCAATTTCTTACGTAACAAACGGTTCGAAGGTTGACTTATATTTTTTTTTGGACATACATTTTTTTTAACACGCCCATTATTGGATGCCAAGAAAAGCGAACTGATGAAAAGATGGCGTGCTGGGATTACGTCAAAGCTGAAAATAGTATTTTTTTTAGGAGTATGGATGTATGGTGGGAGGTGGGTATGGGTACCGTGCCCCGGGAACTATTTATTGGATTTAACCAACACCTCTGCTATAGATCACTCCGAGTGGTTTGCCATGTTTGGTGACCTAGCAAGGGTGCCAGGTTTACGGGGTGAGGTGTGTCTAGATCTTGGCGGTGGATGCGTCTACCCTCCGGGCGGCCCGGACTGAGATAGACGGATTGAGGGAAATCTTTTGATCTCTCCAACGGGACGCTCTCGACCCATCGCCATTTACTGCAGTTGAAGGGATGGATATGTCTGTCACTCCTGGACACACTTCTTACCCACTTCTCATACCTTTTTCCTTCCCAGAATGTACTCTCCTTCATTTTCCTTAAAAAGATCCATAACACAGTATCACCAAAGATGACATAGGCCCTGATGGGGATTATTTTCCTCAGGGCCTCCTGTGTGGGCTAATGTAAAAAAAATAGATTGTAAACGTCCGTTTCGTAGGCACTCTCCCCTACTTTAATATTAGGGCAATTTTTTGTTTTTTTCCTTTATGCAACGTTATTTTATGAAATAATTTTCATAAACAAAAATACCTATTGTGGGGGTCGAAAGTAGTGCTAGTCAATGTGATAAATTTGCGTTTACGTAAAAAAATGTGATTGTGAGAAAATAATTTTACAAGCCAAATTGCCCTACAAAACTCTGGGGTACAATTGTGGCCCAGAATTGGATTCAGAAAGGACTATAAATACTCGATTCACAAACCCTATTATTATGTCGTACGAAAACATATTATCTAGCCATTATTTAATAAAGTGTATCAATGATGTAACAAGGGAGGCATTAGTAGCCGGCAATGTTACACGCACGTGCATTGATCACATTTTTATTAGGTTTAATAGCAGGCAGCAACAAACTGACTCACTTTCGTCTTGTATTTATGATTTTACTATAGCGGATCACTTCGCGACAGCTCTGAACATCACATATAGTAGTGCAATTACAAAAACCAAACATCGCGGGGAAAGTATTTCAATATTATCTCAAAAACGAATTGATAAATACATATTATAATTGGAATGCCCTGCTTGAGGAACAAGATTGCGTTGACATATATAATAGACTCAAAAACGTTTTTAATGACCTTTTTTTTTCTTTTTTAAAAGAAAGACAAACATTCCCGGGTTACGAATAACCCAACAATGTTTGAAAATCTCCTACTACCACCACAGAAAGCCGAAAATGTTGCTTGTGTTGTGATGGAGGACTTAGCCAGCCGAGGAATCGAACATGCGACGCCCGGGTGGGACCCAAGCGCTATGCCCACTCAACCACTGACCGGTCCTGACCTATATGAAAAAAGTAAAATCTCTTTCTGTCCAAACCCCAAAAAAAGACCATTTGCAACAAAATTGTGGATAACGGATGACATCTTAGAAAAAATTAAAATCCGAGATTCCCTGTTCAGGAGATGGAAAAATTCACCTACCAATAAAAACTATGAAAAAAACTACAAATCTTTCAGAAATACTGTTTCCAAATTAATCATAAAAAGTAAAACTACACATTTTAATGAAACATTTAAAAACTACTTCAGCAATTCCAAAAAAACATGGGATCAAATAAACAAATTATTGGGACGTAAAACAAAAACAAACTGCGATGAAATTATTTCAAAGTATATGCTAAATAAAAATGGGCAAACAGAGGAAATCGTTGTAAATAGATTCGCTGAGTATTTTTCCAACAGTATCAGCTCGATGCTACACAAATGCGACTACAAAGCGTCTAACATAACTCCCGTTGAGTTGCCGCATAGCATGTACCTGCCCAGAGCTACCTGTGAAGATATACACAGGATTATCTGTCAACTTAATAATTCAAAATCGCCGGGCATCGACAATATTCGAATGTTCGACATTAAAAAACATATTACTATTCTATGTCCCGTAATCACCCATTTAATTAATAAAATTTTGTCTCAAGCAGTTATACCTGATGAGCTTAAATGTAGTATTATTAGGCCAATATACAAAGGGGGAAAACATACTGAGATAGAAAATTACAGACCAATCAGTATACTGCCAGCTATTGAAAAAATTCTAGAAAAATACATCTCCGTAAATTTAATAAAATACCTAGAAAGTTTCTCCATTATTGATACTAACCAATACGGTTTTCAAAAAAATAAAAGCACAGAAATGTTACTACAAGACTTTTCGAATTACGTAAATCAAGAACTCAATAATAAAAAACATATTCTGGTTTTATTCATAGACAACTCTAAAGCGTTTGATACAATTGATCCGACAAAACTATTACAGATATTGGAGGCGATAGGAATTAGGGGAAAATTACTAGAACTACTCAAAAACTATTTAAGCAATCGACAAATTAAAGTGAAATTCTTCCAAACTTACAGCAAGGCTAAATATATGTCAACAGGAGTCCCGCAGGGGTCAATTCTCGGCCCAACATTATACATAATATTCGTTTCACTCATGAATAAAATTTTCACATTCGTTAAACATTACGTTTATGCTGATGATACGGCACTAGTCATTTCTCATGAAGAATTATGCATTGCAATTAAACTCATGCAGCATGATTTCTTTTCCCTACAGAAATGGTCACATGATGCGGGTCTTATAATTAATTAAAAAAAAACTAAATTATTGCATATAAGATATCCACATGCCAAATATACCATTACGCCTTTAATAAAGTCGCATACATTTGAGTGTATACACAATTCTCCACAGTCATGCAATTGCGAAACCATTGAACTTGTACAAACGTATGTATATTTGGGGATAACAGTAGACAGGCATATGAAATGGGATATTCACATAAGCAACATCTGTAAACGCCTGCGAGCTATTGCGGGACGAATTTACAAAATTAAATATTTTATGCCCATAAGTACATTGAAAATAATTTATTTGTCACTAGCGGAATCTACTATCAGATACGGAATAACTTCTTGGGGAAACTCGTGCAAGACAAATATAGATTACATTCAAACAATTCAGAACTCTATGACTAAGCTCTTGGTAAGCAAAAGCATTTATGCACAAACAAGAAACATGAAATTATTATATGAGTCAATTAGTATATTACCTGTGCGAGGGATATTATGGTTTAAAATTGTATGCCAAAACCTATTGTCGGATTCAAAGTACAAGGAAAAAGTAGATCATGCATATGGCACTAGATTAATTAAAAATGAGGGGTTGTCCATTCCCAAAATTGTAAATAAATACGGACAACGGACATTCGCTTATCTTGTCCCTACCATATTTAATAAGATGCCAATGAACATAAAAAACGAATCAAATTGCACCACTAATCTAAAAAAAAAACTGAAAAAATGGCTAATAGATCAAGACTTTTTATATTGAATTTTGTTTTAATCTTGTGTATAATATAACTATGAGTAATTTGCCTGTATTATATCTGTCTGTCTTTGTATTTTATGCTTTTATATTGTAATTACTTAAAAGTTATTCTTCTGTTTCTATTTTCTATATTGTGGTATCTTGTTATAATTGTTTTTTTGTGTTATATTAATATTGTTAAATTGACCTGCTGACAAACTGCTTTGGCGGTGTAGCGGATGCTTAAAATGAAGAATAAAAAAAAAAAAAAAAAAACATAATCTTGTTCATGATTTAAAAAGAAAAAAGTATCGGCGGCACTGGAAAATAATAATATTACATAATTACTGGTATTGTTCGCGAACACAATCAATGACAAGATAACATAATATATTAGTTATACCTGCATTGTTAGTAGTTGTCCACGGTTGTTTTCCCAAGGGTAGATGGAATCGGAATAAGTGAACAACCGGCAGAATCAATCTTATCTCTCAGTGTTATCTGTACAACAATGTTAAATAATAATGAAATAAAAACGTCAACACGCCCATTTACGATTTCGCAAAACTTATTCTGAAAGACAACCAAAAAGGAGTGATCTCAAACCATTATTTTTGTCACTCGCATCGTCGTTTGCGAGGTTTTTTTAATAAATTTACATATTTTAGCGAGTTTTTATTGTTATTGTTTCCTATACCTAATCATGTATTGAACTTAATTAAAGCTGTAATATGTCTTATTTTTATTATAATATGACATCTTGTCTTACACCATATTGTCTTATTACGACATTTTCATTTACACCAAAATAAATATTTTTTCTTACTTTTACGAGCAATTTCTTGTTTCATGTAATTTTCTTATAAATTTCATTATTTCTTATTTTTTGTCTTATAAGAAGTAAAGTCAGAGAAAAGAAAGTGGTTTTATTTTTTATTTTTTACTAAAATGTCGATTTTCCGGAAATTATTGAATAAATAAATTGAATTATACAGGCTTACACAAACCGTTACAAATATACCAACGGTAAGTGTCTATACATGTACCGTTGTTATATTTTAGGAACTTGTAATCGTGTGGGTGTGTGTAAAAGTGTTTTTATTTTTAATTTATGTATCAGGATTGAGCAAAAGCCGAATAATTTTTAATTTTTGACAATATCCAGGCATTTTCAAATTTGCCGAGCATAGGAATTAATTTAGAAAAATAAAAGGCATGGAGGGTTGAATGTAGTACGAGTATTCGTTAACACAGGATATTATATCAAAATTAAATGAGGTTTGCAGCAGTTGATAACGAAATTGTTCTGGTACTGGTACCAACCCTACTGCATTACAGTAAGGCTATGGAATTGGCAGAGAAAGGACAAAAGCAAAATGAATGGAGTAGAAATAAGTTCACTGAGGCGTATGTGAGATAAAACCATATACGACCATAACACGACGAGGAGATTTGTGCATTGGCATTCTGTGAATGCCTTCAAATGAGACCCTCAAAGCAAATCATATCAATGTTCAAGATTCCTACGTAAATTGTACGTAAATAGCTTGATTTCATATAACAAAATTTGATCTACGAACATAAAATGTTGATGTTTTCCATCAAAACTGGGCAAAATAAAATGTCTTATTAATGGCCCGCTATAAAACGATGTAAATATTTATTTGATAGATTCGGAACGTATTCAAAGATATCCAAGGGAAGCTGGCAGATGAAATATTTATTCACGTGTTTGAACTAAACTGGAGCGGGCTGTTAAACATTCATATTTTATTTAGATTTATAAAAATATACAACTCTCTGTAAATAATGAACGTCTTATGCTTCGTTTTGAGAAAATCCTCACACGCTTTTCCGCCAGTTAAAATAAAATCGTTGCTATAAAGTAAATAAAATTGATTTATTTAATACGCGTAAAAAAAATTGTTATCAGGATACGCACCGAGTACTTTTTAAGGATTTTGGCTAACATATTTTTTTGTATTTTATTTGTATTGATTTTGCCTAGTGATGCCATTTATTGATAAGCAATTCGATGGGGAACAAATCAACACATTATTTTATAAAATTTAAGGGGGAAAATTGTAAATTACAATAACAATACAATAACAGAAAACATTAAAAAAAATACAATTCATCCCTACAATCTTCAATTTCTACTCCCTGATCAAAAGTAGTGCCTCTTTATTTGTTTATTATCGAAATTTATGGATAGTTTCAGAAATTAAAAAAAGCAAGGCCATCATTAACATCAAAACAATAGAATTTAATGAACGACTTTACAACTTTTCCAAACTAATAAATCTAACAAAGCATTAATAATAATAACATAATATTATTTTATAATATCAAGGCCACAAATTTAGTTTTATGCGTGTGAATATAATTTTTGGCAAGGTCAAATACTTGATCCAAACTCACACACGCCAACATTCTCCGCGTACCTGTACCTGTACCCGTTTACTGACATTTTGGTTATTACGTGGCGGGTACTAACCTGCTTGGAAAGGTCAGTGCTCCCAAAAAGAGGCTGTGCTTATATAACATGATATCGTCTTAGACAACTTTCAAAGTAGTTAAATTAAAAATTTTAAAGAAAAACACGCTTTGTAAAACATCACTTTATGGGGTTTTATAAAGTGTCTTTTTCATTATTATTATAGCACCACCAAGTGCTTGCTTCCTTCGGTAGATTAAAAATACGTTTGCAATTTTAAAAGTATTTTGTGAGTGTGTGGTGGCAAGGGTTTTCTAAAAGTGTCCGAACATCATTATCGTTATGTTCTAAGCCAGAAGCACATAAAGGCTCTATGACGCTGAGCGAGTTTACAAGCTACTATCTGTTAGTAAACTCGCTCAATCATGTTACTTGCTAACTAGCAGATTGTTGACAATATACAAAAAAAGTTGATAGGACGTCAACTTTACTTGCCACTCGCTAACTCGTGATTGGTTTATTTATGTTTCCAATATGGCTGCCAATAAACAGCTGATTTCGACTGTCAAACATCTGAAGAATTAGTTCACGCAGGCATCGTTATTCCCGCTGCTGGCACTAGCAGCGACCTCAGTTTCCACTCGCCGATTCATCCGCTTTTAAACTTAGTAGATAGTAGTTTGTAAACTCGCTCAGTGTCATCGAGCCTTAACGGACAAAACGCTTGCCTTTCAGAAGAGCCAATTTGCAATTATTGCAAAAAATTGTTTTTTGAGAAAATTCCAAATCAAAATTATTACCATCAATATGTCTGTCATCATTATTACCATCAATATGTCTGTAATTATTGTAATGATTTATGTATGAGAACTATAAACAATTTTTTTTGATTAACTCTGTTATAAATTACATTACGTAGTAACCCACTATCGTCCCAACAAATGGGACTGATAATAGCACCCCAAATTGGAATATGTTGTGAGACTAAATGGAGAAAGGATACCGATAGGAGGAACGTGGAAAGTACATCAGATCTGGTCACTATACACAGCTAAATACTTTTCAAGCAACATGTATATCCACCACGCTATATGAATAAAATAATCTGACATGAATAACTGTGTTATTACTTACTACATAGACTAATTTTCATTGCTTTCCTATAAACTATGATTTGTCAGTTACATCTTTTGCCATAAAATAGTCGATATATTATAAAAGTGAAGGGTTAAACATAAAATAGATTTTGCGCAATGGCCTCTAAGATGAAATACGTGAAATAAAAACTAAAAAGTCGAAAATATATTAAATTTGAGTCACATTTTTCATTAGAGATAATCATGTTAAACAATATAAATCCTTGTACCTCACGAGCATAACAGGATGAACTGACTCAGCTAATGTAATGAATAAAACACGATTTACGATATGACGAGTATTTATTGAACTTATTAGCTCCACTAACTAATTACATGGACAAATAAGACCTAATACAATAAAGATTATAATATAAAAAAGTAAGAACAATATAACCAAAACGTCAAAAGTAAATGTCGCAGGCTGTACGTGCATATTAACATGCAATGCGTTCAGTATGCAAACTTTTTCAGGACTCGAAAAAACGTTTATGAACATAATTTTAAAGTTACAGGTATTGACTTCTTATGACTTGTTTTAAGGTTACCTCGATAACTCAGTGATAAATAAAAAAAAGAAGTTTTTCGTTTAGACAAAGGCTATTTGCGCTTTAGTTTTGAAATATCATAATACAAAGGGTTCTATGAGCAAGAACTCTGTAGACCTAAATTCATTATTAAAGAGTGTCTAAAACAGAGCCTACATAAACATTTCCAATTCTCTTGAATCTCGCATTATTTGTTTCTTCCCAAGTGAGACGTAAGGATATTTGTTCAGTAATGTGTTTTAATCAGTTACGTTAGTAAATAATGTATGTCAGAAGTGATTTCCTTCAAGGCACCCCCCCATACAAACACCCCTGCGTTAGGAGTCTTTAAGCAGTCATTCCCGGTAAAGTTCCCAGAATCACAAAATAAAACGAATTAAACATTATTTTATTTGTACTTGTCTTCTCTAACGATTGTTTCTGAATATCGCGGAAGGCAAGAATTACGCTCCACCAACAGGGTTACAGGCGCTTTAATCCTACTTAGCTCCAAATTAAAACACATTACATTTTATGTGATGTGCTAGGGAGGGCGGGGGTGGATGCAGGAGGCGGGGAGGTGGCGGAGGGTGGCTCCTCCCGCCCTAGAGCGGGGGCCTGAATAGAGCAAAGGGGAAAGGAGGAGTGATTGGATGAAAATTATCAAAGGCCAATGAGGTCGCTTTGAATGAGGTAAAACGGAAAATTTATTATATTATGCTCGCGAAGGCAAATACTCTTAATTGAAGTTATTGAATAGAGGCAGATAATGTTTTCATATCAAAATCGAATTAAAATTCCCCGATGGTTTCCTGTTTTTCTTGAATGTATTTATTTGCAGAGCAAGTTCATTACAGGTATGCATTTAAAAATAATAATTATAGGAGTTCGTAAACAAGAAAAGTATTTTCCTTTAGTTTGGGTCTTTACGGTGTTGCATTTCTCATCCACTACAATTATTATCCACAGGCTTCTGTTCTTAGCCATTCTTGTTTAATTAAGGCCTTCATTTTATTTTTAATTTTTGTGTGAATACCTTACAAGAGTCACAACTGCTCCCGTCTGGAGCCAGTGAGACTATGGCATCCTCAATTGGGGGTACCTATGGGTGAGGCTGAGGGTAAATGGGGAGGGAAGGAGATTGGGTAGAGGAAGGAGGGAAAGTACCTGACTATTCGGATCCAGTCACCAAACACGGCTGAAGCCATTTCAAGCACAGTTTCATTTCTGAATGGCGGTCTTACACCGGGTGGTACTGAGAGTATCTTCCACTCTGTAAACCTCAATTGGGGGTGTTTGTTGAGGAGGAAGGTAATGGGAAGAGTGGGAGAGGGGAAGGTGATGGGAAAGAGGAAGTTTTGGAATCTTAACTATTCATATATGGTCACCAAACACGACTAAAGTCATTTCAAGCTAAAAAGTTGACTTTTACCCGGGCGATACTTCTAACCCGTGTAATTTGGGAGGCGGGTCCATATCCGTACCGCCACCCCGGGAACCATTTATTAGATAACCAATACCTCTGCCATAGGTCACCCCAAGTGGTTCGCTGCGTTTGGTGACTTAGCAGGGGTGCCCGGATTCATGGGGTGAAGTTTGTCAAGATCTTGGCGGCCGATTACCTAACTGCGTGGCGGGTCGGATTGAGAGAGACTGGTTAAGAAGGTCTTTTGACATCCAGCCAGAATCCCTCGACTCTTCCCCTTGCACCGCAGTTGAAAGGATGGATTCATACTTCCGTCACTCCTGAACACACTGACCCTCAGATTCCTATCCACCCCTCATAACCATTTCCTTTCCAGAACTCCTCTTCTTTCTTTCTTTAAAGAACCCTCCTCACAGCTTCCCTTAAGATGAAGCCATACTAAATAATGCAAAATCATACAAAATCGTATGTTTTAGTTTTGAAAATTTGACCGCTTAGAAGTATTATAGATGCTTCAATTAAATACTGCGTGTAGAACATACTTTGGCCCTTAAAAATATCGGTCATTTTTTTTAATAAGTCTTTTAATAAGCTTAGAAAAAAATAAAGTATTAGGTCTATAAAAAACATTTTTAACTGAAAACTCTCCTACTTATAAACACTTTTTCGGATATGGTTTTATTGCATAATGTGGCAAATTCAGTTTCTTATATAATTATCGCGAAAAAAAAATTATATTTACGCCCGAACCTCACAAAATAAAATATAATATGCATTTTCGCGTTGGTATTTTTGACATCACGACGACAATACGGCAGTCGACAAATTTGCTATATCAAAGTGAACCTTATACCATCCACCGAAGAACGACTGGCAGCCGCCCCCCTGTCTTCCGTCATTACTCCTCCGAACGGAGCGGAGAGCGGTCGTGTTATGCTCCGCGCCGCTTATTTTCGTGAAATCAATTTAAAAATTCCGTTTTATTGCTATAAACAATGCATAAAAAAGGAATTAATGTTTTTTACAGGCCTTTACGAAATCAACATGTAAAAAAAATCTCAAATATCTTTTCCAACCTTTCCAAAAGCTTTTTCTCAAGTATTTTTAAACTCCTCCCATAAAAGGGCGTGAATTCCGATTTCGATTTTTTCCTGTACTAGTGGATCGCCTTAAGATGAAATGTGCCCTGAGGTAAATTATTCCTATATTACCTCCTTTGTGGAGCTAAAAAAATGCCACAAGCATAATAAATCCAGAATTCCTCGACTCTTCCCCTTGCACCGCAGTTGAGAGGATGGATTCATACTTCCGTCACTCCTGAACACACTGACCCTCAGATTCCTACCTACCCCTCATAACCATTTCCTTTCCAGAACTCCTCTTCTTTCTTTCTTTAAAGAACCCCCCTCACAGCTTCCCTTAAGATGAAATGTGCCCTGAGGTAAATTATTCCTATATTACCTCCTTTGTGGAGCTAAAAAAAATGCCACAAGCATAATAAATGAATAAATTGTGAAATAATACAAATCAAGCACCTAAAATTTACTTGTTAATGTCGTGATTTGAACACCCGCGCCGAGGATCGTAACAACTCCACCCCAGAGGCTTGTTGATTTTTTAAACACAATAATTTTTGATTTTTCACAATCAAGATAAAGTAGAAACCCGTTTAGACACGATGCAAACTTACATAACAATCAATAACATTAATTAATTACTTTGCAATGACATAAAAACTTATTGTTAGGTAATTAACTAACCATCACGCATGCCCAAACCATCGGAGGTTTCCTTTCTTAATCTTACTCATTACGCTTACATCAGCCTTGCATTCTTTGCGGAACTCTACGTTTCTCACACGATCGTACATGGTTTTACCACACATACGCCTCACGAATCTCATTTCTACAGCATAATATTATTAGGTAAATCTGAATTAGCAAGATGGTGCGCAGATAAAATCATAACAACCAAGTTTTCTATAAATAAACGTCTATTTTAAGGTCGACGTTGATGCATCGTGGCCCCTTTGGCATCATGGCATGGCTACCATGGTATGGTATGGCATGCCATGGCTATGGGAAGTGTTTTGTTATTATCAAAATGGGGAAATCGTAAAAAAGTAAGTGGGCAATCGACTGGAACATCAACGTTTTAGTTTACTCGAGAGGAAAATCGCTGCTCATTTTAGTAACAAAAATTACTCTGGAATATTTTTAATGAGATCTTATTTGAATTTTTTAAAACGGAATTTTTGTTCTTGTTATTTTTAATTAAAAAAAATAAAGAATTGCCTTCAAAATATGCTTGAAATAATCCTCGTTTCTTACTGAGGATTTTTAAAACCCGTAATTTTGTCTACAAAAGTAAAATTGCAATAAAAAGCTTTATAGAGCATAATTTTTACCCTTTTTAAAGTTAACTGAGGACCTTCGCTCATGAAGAAACCGAAAACTGGTTGGAAACTTAATTCAACTCAATTCACGGCGCAACTCAACTTTAAGATTTCGGTGATTATATGCGCTTGTTTAACAAAAATATAATTTATTAATTGATGTAATTAAATTTGATGTAATTAAATGTAATGTCTCAGTAAATTCTTTGAAAAAAAGGACTTAACATCTTATCTAAAAAATAATATTAAAATCCACAGTTCCGAACTCCTGCAACTAGCAGAGAGAGGTATGAGTACAGAAGGTAGGTACCTACCATCGAAACAGGGCGCTGCGGCGATTTACTACTCAGCGAAACATACTACGGTGTTATTAGACAAGGTTATTATCGCAATTTTACAAACCTATGATCACCTTACTTTAAATTTTTGTTGTATGTATTTTTATATTATGTATGTATTCTTTCTTATCGTAACTTATTGATAGTACCTATATATCTCACTGAACATAAAAATTTTATTACTCATATTTTTATTTCATTTAAATGCTTTTATTCCATCGTAACTTTATTTGTTCTATTTTTTTTTCTCATGGTTAAGATGAACTGCCTTTATTATTATTTATATAAAAGCCCTCTGGGCGTAAAATAAAACATAAAACAAATAAATAAACAACCAAATAAATTAATGTTCTCCAAAACGAGCCTGAAAATTTCACTTGTCATATATTGGGTTTATAAATGTGTAAATACTACTACTTAAGAAATTATAAAATTTGTAGTACTTTATTAAAGTCATAAATACACTGAGAATTTATATCATATATGTAAATCCTAATTATACAATTGTAAATGTTCTCTATAATGACTTGGAAAGAATCTCCTACTTGTGATATCACTAAAGAAACCACTCATCCACTCTGAATGCAAGTATTAATGTTCCTCAAAATGACCTTGAAAAAACACATCTTTGCGATTCTTTCAAAGGCATATAGAAACCATCGCTTCGTTCATAAAACAAAATTTAATGTTCTTAATAGTTATTTCGATTAATATTTGTTAAAAATATTATGAACTAAATATACAATTTGGCTGTCCTAAAACGGGTATCCTTCCCAGTTGGACAGACAAAGTACCACTTGTAATGTATTTAATAAATATGTATATAAATAAATAAAAAAAAAAAAAAAAAAATAAAAATAAAAATTAATAATTTATCAATTATCAACCAATATAATATAAAAATAATTTATCAACCTCCTGAACAAAATCAATATTTTCCTGCTCTGACATATCGAAAATTACTCGAAAACTTTCAGTTTACAGGTTGCCATGGTTAGGGCGTAACCAAAGCAAACTATCAACCTGGCAACTGGAACGCGCCGGCCGCAGCGACTAGCATCGCGAGTCGCCCGTCTCCCTTGACAACTGGTCTTTAACATGTTGCCTGTGTGCGGACTACCAATGAAGTTCGCAAGTTCCTTTCCTGAGTTGCCAATTGGATTTTTTCAGTTGCTCCATGAACGGATGGACTAAGTACATTACAAAAAACTGGGCGTCTTTTACAGGACTAGCAGATTCTTCAATAGTGACCAGCTGCTAATCCAGTAAAAATTTAAAGTAACATTAAACAATTGAATTTGGGAGCCACCTCTGAAAAGGAAAGTGGAAATGAGTTGTTAAAATATCGATTACCATATCTAATGCACAGAAGCAATGTAGGCATGCTGAGTTGGTTCTAGAGGTATTTCAATGAAGTCTACTCGAATAAGCGGTCAACATTGATACCATTTGCACACTGGTGTACTCGAAACTCGATTGACACTCGAGATTGATAAATACAAGTTATATTATAATATTATAGAATCAATTATTGAATTTTATACCACTAAAAAGCCAATTCCACGCTCCGCTGGCAAAAAAGCAAAAGTTTATTTTACATTTTTTTTTATGGATACAGGTTTTTTTACCCCCATAAATGTAAATATCTTAGAATAAGTTTTTCAGTAGCGAGAGCAAGTCAAAGCGAATGTCAGAAAAAATTTATGGATTGAATAAGATGGTGATATTTAAATATTAATAACTTGCTTTAAGAGAATGTACCTACCCGATATCATGAATAAATATTGTCTAATTCTTCGTTTTAATTATAGTGAAAATTGCGAGATATGGATAGGGTTAAATTATTAGGCATAAATTGATGAGCGTTATTTTCACACAGATAAAAATATCTACAAAAACTTTTTTTACGGATTTATATGTATAATCACTACGGGTTAAAATTTTATAATAATGTTCATAAACTGAACATTCAATTAACCATTAAAGCGTCTGTCCACTGCCACCGTCACCGAAGTAGCTATACATACATTATTATGGCCCTGAGTTTACCGCTTGCCCGTCATCGAGCGCCCTCATCTCGCCCACCGAGATTGTGACGGGCCGAAATGCCGGCAATATAAAACAACATCTGAACTTGTCCACTACACCCTTTTGCCGGCGCCGACGCACGGTTTTTTCGGGTGTTGGTTATGCGTTGAAATTACCCGTATACGTCGAGACACTGAGACCACTGAGATCGCCATCGCGTCGTTCCGACCTCAGTTCTAAATAATTTAATTAAAAATAATTTCTCGATGCCGGCGGCGGTGGACAAACACCCTTAGATATGATTGATGATGGAAATGTGTTGCCATTATGTCAAAAACTGATAACTCTTGATAAGTTACAGCAATGAATTGAGCACCTAGTTATTTCGCTTTGTGAAAAATTCTACTAGATAGACGCTTCACTTTGTAAAAAATATCATTTTCTAGTAAACATAGCGCAGGTAAAAAAATTGCTTTGTAAAAATCTGAATTTCTTTCATTTTAAAATAAGATAATAATTTTTTTTTGGGTAGAAATTTTTATTTACGAAAACGCATCTCAATTTATGGTAATACCGAATTCAGCGTCACAAAATCAGCCCTTCCTCCTGACCACCACACGACGCACGTCCCGAAGATTTGTATGATCTCTCGGACTCAGTAATGTTTTAATAATGCAGGGTTCTGGATCTTGATTCAGAAGAACATTATTTATCCAAACTTACAACTAAAAAAGTGGAAGGACAGATAATCTAATTAGTCTAAAGAAGCATACAAATGTAAACGCTCCTCCTTGACAACGATGAAGCATTATAAAATGAAAGTTTCTCAATTTTTCTCTAAAACAAGCATGTATCGTACCAAGGTAATAAATCTACTACTGCCTTTAAATTATAACAATGTGGGAAAACACAGGAACCATTCTCATTATTTTGTATACTTCCCAATGGTCCATTTAAATTGTGTTCAGTAATAATAATATCATTATTGATGTGATCCCACTGGCCGCTAGCCGCTAGCCGCCACTCGATCTGATACAAATGCATATTTTCACATCAGTACTGCGCTGCTATTGACCGAGGTATTCTCACATTCCCACTAGTGAAGGACTTAATCGACATAATCTGATGGATTCAAATTCATTCGAATGAATTATATTAGTAATTTCTGAACCAATTTTTTTCTGCTCACTTTATACTAACAATATCGAGGCTAAATTGAAACTTCATTCCAGGTCACTACTGCGATGTAATTGGTTGAGGTATTCCGGCATTCTCGCTAACGGTAGACTTAATCGAGATATCCGATAGATTTGAATTCATATGGATAAATTAGTAATCTCTAAACATACATAGTTCACGTAACTACTGCGTCACTATTGGATGAAAATTTTCACATTTCCAGCAGTGGGAGACTAAATTGACATAATTTTCTAATCGATTAAAAAAGTAGTAGGTGACCACCAATTGTATTTTTTTCCATTATTAATCCGTACACTGCTAAACAAATCAGGAGAAATTTCGATGCTTAAATGTCATTAAAAAGCATCAATTTGTTTGTTTTGATAAAGATTCAGCTCAATTAAATTTGGCGTACACATACATTGCCCGAAATTATCATTATATTTTTTATTAATAATTTTAGTCTATCGCACACATAATAGGATGTTATGCAAACGAATGTTTCGATTACGGTTCTTCCGATTATTTAAATGTTTCGATAATGCCCATCACTAATTCCCACCATTCTAGCAGCCAATAAAGGGGGTGGAGGCGGGGGTAATTCTCAAGATATAAATCTTTTTTATATTCTGACCTTCCAATGTTTCCCGTCCGACCACAGCCGCGAGCTGCCGCAATAAATCTTACTTTATTCTCTTTATAAAACGGGAACACAAATGTCGGGAGAATGGTGAAAATTGGTATAATTTAAGTTATATGCTTCATAAAAGTGACTGCCACGAATATAGGAATGATGTATAACTAGGAAAGGGCGTTTATAAAACCCTTGACTTTATTCTTTTTGCAGCGTTCACCTTCGGATGTTTTCATGTTCTTCAGTTCTCCATTCTGAATAAACTCTCACTTCACAAAGGTAAACTTCTTTTCAACGAGGAATGAATTGTTGGAGTTTGGCTGGAACCAATTCTGTTTCCGATGGTTTTGGATCTTTTCCAAAAAAATGACAAACTTCTTGTATTGTGTTGTGGGTCTTGATTTCCAATATTAACACGAAATTCATGTAATGCACTAATTATTTTTATGTATCATAGCAATCAGGCCGACTAAATTGCAGACCTGGGCGAGCGACTGTCAAAATTAGTAAATGCTGTAGCAAAGTAAAGTGATGTAGATGGTGACTCTTGAATTGAAGGACAGTGTGTAATATTATCGGCCTCATTTTTATGAGTTTCGAAATAAAACTGTAGATTTGAATTAAAAATCCAATCCACACCGCCCGCCTGATGTCCTTCCATCCGCCACAGGACACAGACACTTCCCTTATATAAATAAATAGATAGATAGTTAAAAAATATTAATGGACAGAAAACAGCACACAAGTTAAACAAATGCCGATTAATTTGTTTTATTTCAGAATGAAAGATACTTTCCTCATCGCCCTTGTGAAAGTCCACCATTTAGAATTGAAACGTTGCTTGAAATGGCATAAGCCCTGTTTAATAACCAGATCTGAACAGCGAGGTACTTCCCCACCTTCCTCTTCTCCATCTCCTTCCCTTACCCAATACTTTCAGCCTCACAACATACCTTGGTTGGAGCAGTCATAGTCTAACTAGCTCCAAACGGTTGAGAGCAGTTGGGACTCTTCTGCGGTGCTTACATAAAAATAGTACCGGCGGTTCGATAAATATTATTTCAAAGTTCCACATCTTGTGACAGAAAAGACGTAACGCGATGAAAACCGTTGCGATAAGCTAGAAATTTTAGGTAGGAGAAGCTGTGCAAATTTCGTCTCCCAATTGTTCAACATTTAGTTTTTCCGGTTCGCACAATTAGACGTCGTCTTAATACGGGTTGTTTTATAAAATTAGGAACTCACCTCCTCGAATAGGCGATATTTTGTCAGTATTAAAGTAAAAACCTTTAATATTTCACGTAAAGAAATAAGAATTATGAGTCCCTCGCTACTCGCTACAGGATCTGAAAGGCTGCCCAAAATTGAAAGTAGAAATGATTACGTGAAAAAGCTATTACCATAACAAGACTTTCCCCTCATAATCGCTGTATGAATAATGCATCGAAAATAAATTATACTTGTTAAAACTGTATTCAAATGCTTTATTGGGTTTTGTTTTAATCTGCTTCATGCCTGAACATGGTTTTATAAAATGTGCTGGATTTTCCATGCCTAAAACTGATTATAGTGATTATAGTGGGAATTATTAGTGTAAAGTCGGCCACATACTTCAAGAATAATTGAACAGTGACTTGCGTATGCATATCTACTTTAGCGCGTGTAGGACGAAAATTGCACAAGTTTGATCAAGTTTCTTGTCTTACACAAGTGTCTTAAAAAGTTAAAATTTTCAATCTGAAACTATACTTCCGCAAACAACGTTTGTACAAGTATACTTGAAAGTCTGTGGGAGAAGCGTCAATTTGAAAAGTCGTCCAGAGGTTACTACTAATGGCGGAAGATCCAAATAAGATTTTTGTTTTTATGCAATTAATTGATACCATACAAGTATACTTGAAGATGAGGGGTCATAAGACTGAAGAAGATGTATGACCGATCTAAGATGAAAGGGATAGCAGAATAAGGGAGATATGCGACATCAGATGATGAATCTAGGCAACAAGGTATTGTACAATTATTTCCTTTTCGCAAATTAAACGCCATAGTATAAATGACACGCTTTTTTACAATATTCTTCGTGAACCTCTTAAAAATATATATTTTCCTGAGTAGCTTATAGTGTTGTCCTTTTAAAATAGTTCATAATTTGAGTGCCAAAATATGAATCAGTGAAATATACAATGCTTAATAGTAACATCCTGCTTGGTTTATTCAGTTGTTATTATCATTTTTTACAAGGACACCTTAATTACTATTTTTTCATGAAAAAACTATACCAGTGACTATTATTATTATTTTTTTTTTGAAATAGGCAATTCACCCTAAAGAGAGTGCGACAATTATTTTTAATACATTTCGAAACTTACCTGACACAAGCATGAGTTGGGATTTGCCTGAATTAGTTAGTTCATTATTTATTCGGTCTGGGGTCATATCGAAGATAAAAAGTAGCAAATCTCTATTAACTGATTTCGTAATTTTAATAAGAATTAATATTTTTTCTGGAAATGTCAATTCACATGATATCAAGGGGAATACTTACAAAAGTTCCTTCGCGTTCCCATAAAAAATCTCAACTCAAATAAACGTTAAGAATTTTGCTCTCGCATCATTTACAAGTATAGGTACCACAAAAGAATTCAGTAAATGACGCTTAGGCTTGTGTGATTGAAAGGTGAACATAAAAAGAATCGAAAGACGTTAAAATTACGATCGCCAATTCACCTTGCTTGGTTTTATTCCAAAAAGCGACGTAAGTATCGGAATAAAAGTATCGTTTCATTCGACAAACTGATTAAATTTATGCTGCAACAACATTTAGTTGATGAGAAAAAATATATAATGCCACCGCTCTTCTCTTCAAATTGTTCCATTCAAATAAAAGTTGGAATAAACATCATGTTGTAGAACTCTCAACATGATTGACAATGTCACTGGAAGGGCGGGCGGGGCGTGGGGCGGCAGGGCAAGGCAGGGAAGGGGTTCACATAAATATAGACATTTCACAAATATATTACTCGTAAAACGTGAGAGAGGAATTTGTTTAGTGGAATGCTCGTGGAAGGGTTGGGGAGGTGGGGGGGCAGAAAAATGGCTCCGTCGTAAAAATATAAAATATCTAATATGTGTACCAACGCATAAAGAGAGCGAAAAGAGTGGGGGCCATGGGGGAGAGCGAGAAGAATAAACATTAAACTAGGCAACACAAAAATTCGCAACGCAATTTACATTTTTATTCGTTTTTATTTTGTATTTTTTTTTACGGGAATGTCGTAAAAAATGAGGGCAACACATCCCATTAGCGACCGGGTGGTAGGGGAGTGTGTGTGGAGGTGGGAATAGGGTGGCAAGTGGGGGCGAGGGATGAGATAATGGAAATATAAATGGGATGCTTTCATATGTCATGTAAGTGTTAGTCTTGCGTTATTGACTGGGCCGGGTCGGTGCTGGGCGTGCGCTCACTTCCCGCTACAGTCATCTCCAGTAGTCTGGCGTTAGTTACCACGGGCACAACTAGATGACTCTAAAAATGCATTAGTTTTTTACATTCATCAACAAATTTAAGTAACCATCTTTCAAATTTTACGACTTTCAACATTTTTTATAAATTGAGTCTTATTACTGGTGCAGTACCTGGAACCTAGGTACCTTCATCATTCATCAAAATAGCGTTATTTTATCATCTTTAAGCGTATTTTGAAAGATACAAACGCACCCATAGTGTACTACCGTTTACGATTTCAGAGGTATAATAAAAAAATTCTTTAGTAAGTATAGGTACACGATTTGTGCGTATAATCACTTGTAGGTATACTTCCTACTCTTGATTAGTTTGTGCATATTTTGAATGTATATATTAGCATATCCCACCCATAGTTCCAAAAGTACATAAAGAGAAATGAAATTCTTTAGAAATTATACAATCTGGTTCTTAACACTGTGTATACTTCCAAAACACAAAAAATGTATTAAAAAAGGAACCTAATTTTTATTATTAAAAAAAATCGGGTTTTCAATTTAATCTGTGATATAATAATTAAAAGATATTTAAAAAAATTAACCTATTTTGTATTAAATGAAAACTAGGTTCTCAGGTTTTCAGTTTGGTACTGGTGTATTATTTTTATGGATAACCTTTAGGCGTTATTAGGAGATTCCATAGACAACGGATTCCCAAACTTTGTAGTATCAGTGATTCACCTTTTGAGCGATATTCTTTCGCGACCCACCAAGCTAAATTTGATAAACTGTTTGTTTTTTTTTTTAATTTGAATGACATGTGGAGTGAATAAACTAAGAAAGGAGAGTATGGAAAATAAATATGATGCAAAAGTGAATGGAGGACGAATTTGGAGATGCCTGCGAAAGACCATGAGTCTGGTGATGTCAAGAGTCAGAATAAAAGAAGCGTATGATGAGGCAATCCACAAGTATGATTCTCAATGAAGCAAGAAGTGTGTGCCACACGCACTGTGTGTGTGTGTGGACCACTATGCAAATAAAATACTCACCAGAAGATCGGAACTCGGTTTGAGAACCACTGGCTTAGACGTAGAATTATTTTCTTCGAGATTAAATGAATTTCCGAGAGTGGGCTTCCTAAAAAGGTTAGTTTTCTTGTATCTAATTTGGAACGTATTTTATTTGGTTGTCCCCTTCCACTGGGGCAGTAAATGTGTCAATTTTACTTGAAAAATGCGATCGTATAACAACGTATTAAGGACACTTATGGCCGACGAAGAGTTATGACGCTTGTTTAAGGGATGTTATTTTGACACATAGTGCGGGGGATGAGAAGAGGAAGGGGTAAAAGGGGGAGAGTATAACAGCCTTCTATACTTCTATTGGCCCATTAAGGGTTAATCTTCAAATGTATTTGAGTCCTCGTAGGGCTAAAGGGTTTTCAAAGAAGTTTGTTGCTTAATCGTCTCTAATACAGGATTACATAGAAGGATTTAACTAGTCAGGAGTTAAGAATGGCGGAGGAGGGGAAAGGGATTTGAGGGAAAAATATTTGGCTATTCTGTTTTAATCGCAAATAAGAACTAATTATTGTTGAAGAAAATGAAGTAGAGCGAGTCTTTTACAATGTCTGGAGTTCTTAAGCAAGGTATTAAAAAAGTGAATAAATCAAAGTTTTCCAATTTTCTTTGTAAAAAATAAACCCAATTAAAAAAACAATGGATACCAACATTTATTATTTTGTTTGCTGGAAAATCAAAAATCACACAATATTAAGTCCCTAGTGGTCTTGAACTATCTAATTGCGTTAGTATATAATACTACATAACGCATATATTTTAAACAAACATATTTTTTTTTGCTGGAAAAATTACCTTCGAAAAATGAAGCAAAAACGTATGACAAATCACAGATTTCTTGTATTGTTTTCAGGTATGCAGGTACGCAAATAATAATAATCAATATATATTATAAAAGAAAGTCCAGAAAATTCAGAATCGAGTCTTGGTACAATCTAGGGAGTTATATGGTGTGGTAGATATCTATCCCCCCTCCAGGGTGACGGTTCCCGTTTTTACCTAAAGGGCGTACTTTTGAAGATATAAGTACTGGAAGCTTCGCGCTCTTGAAATTTCTAGAATTTCTAGTCTTCCGGAAAGTTCTAAAAGGTTCAATAGAGCTCTAGAAAGTTCCGGAAGGAGTGGCGGAGTATGTCGCGGAATGTTCGGGAATAGGGAATCGGGAACATAATTGTGGAACATTCCAGAACACTCTCGAATGT
This sequence comes from Limnephilus lunatus, assembly GCA_917563855.2. NCBI lineage: Eukaryota > Metazoa > Arthropoda > Insecta > Trichoptera > Limnephilidae > Limnephilus > Limnephilus lunatus. The sequence continues at coordinate 64,826,440 of OU830598.1, read as the reverse complement.
TGTCCTGATCAAAGCCGGGTAACCCAGCTAGTATACGAATAAAACAGTATTACTTGGTTTGAACCACTATATTTTTATATTAACATCGATCGGTTTCGGAACCATGTTCCATAAGAGGAAACCCAGTCGCCGAGAAATTTAAATAAAATGTATTTTACCAAACTGTTACTGCACTGTCGCTCTTACTCTCCTGAATACAGAGCGAAAGGGACAACTGTACCTCATGCTGATAATATCTAAATAAAATCATGAAAATCGAGGTTTTATATTTCCCATTTTTCTCCTCAAAAACTAGACCGATTTTAAAGTTTTTTTTTCACTAACTGTATTGGAAGAAAATACTCTATACTGTCTAGTTTGTATGCTGAAATTGCTGAACTCTATAGAAGGCGTTTTTAACGATTTAAACCAGTCATTTTTAACGATTTTTGGTCGGTCCTAACTTCCGTAAGAAGTAACTTATCAAAAAAAGGAAAACCTACCGATACACCTGTTCGATACCTATATTATATTTAAAAAAATATTTGCAATAGTGTCAAAATACAGAGAAGAAATTGGTAATACGTATCCTCTTAATATTACGAAAGAGTCCCTTAATCCCGAAATCCCTCAATAATAATGAGTTCATTATTGATAAACAAAAAATATTATCCTACAGTCCCGTCTCAGATAATCATCATCATGTTCACATGCACCGTCCACACTATCTCCTCCCCCCACTAATCACTTCACTAATCCCTAGTAACACCTCCACTTCAACGCATAATAATTATTTTGTACTTAGTAGGGGTCCCCTCCAAACAGCATCCCTTCAGATGACCGTAGGTAGTAGGTCCTAAAGTGAATTATTTTTCTCAAGGTAGTCTTCTCTTTCATTGTGTGGAGCTAAGATAAAAAAAATGGATAACCACAAAGTTATAGCTTCATATGAAAAAAAATATATATATATTTTCACGCCACTGGTGATGAGTTTTTAAAGTTCTCAGTGAGCGATGAGGATTGAGTTTAATTTTCATATCTTGAAATACCAAAATAGCTAAAGCCAGGTCAAAATATTGTTTTCACTTGATTCTATCTTTTTTCTTCCTGGGCGAGTATGAGATTATTTTGTACTTGACTATAGCCCTTTAGGACACGATTCGATTATTTAGAAGACTTGGCTAGTCAATCACTTTACGTCTGTATTTTTTTATATTGTAATATTGCTTGAAGGTAAAATTAATCTACAAAAGTGGTTTGAGAAATAAAACCGAAATGAAATTTACGTTGGCACTTACTCAGAAAAATAAGCCTTTTTACATTCAAATTCACTAAGACAAATTGATGTGCGATTCAGGAGACTGTTATGATATCTTGTGTATGGAAATAAATATTCCAATAAAAATACATTATTCATTTTGTTTTCTGTGGAGATGTTATGATTCTGGGAAACATTTTTATTTAAATGGAATCCTTTCATCGTCAAAAGTTCAAACGAGTTCAGCGTATTTCTTCCGTGGCAGTTTCCCCCTCGTCTCCCCTACCCCACCTTCCTCTTTTTCTTCCCCTCTTCCCGCCTACCCCCACCTGCCCTCCGTCACCCGAATTGATAATGCACTCTGAATTATTCATAAAACTCACTCTAAACTGGGACGGGGAGAGAGGGGCACTCAGCACTCAAAGGTTTATTTTTATACAATGTAATCAATTTTAATGTGACGTGAAGATTTTTAAGATTCGGTATTTTGGAGAATAGTTTTGGATGAATTGTATTGAGGCGGCACATCATGTTAATATATCGGGTTATGTTATGGTTCTGATTTTTATGTTCACTTGCTGAAAGAAAGCTTTACAAAAATGACATATTTATCAATATAGAAACATTATAACTTCAAACAACAGCAATTATTCAAATGAACTTTCCGAAAATCGGAAATTAATTCCACATGCCTCAAATTTGAAATAAAACTTATGTGGTTACTACCCCCTGGAAGAAGGAGAACCTCATGGCTGGAAAACCTGAGATTGTGGTTTCGCCAGTCTACCGTAGAGCTGTTTCGGGCCGCAGTAAACAAAGTCCGCCTAGCCAACATGATAGCCAATATCCGTTGAACGGACAGGGCACAAGAAGAAGAAGAAGGTTTATACTCGGCTTCATCTGAGTTTAGTATGTTTTCTTCTAATACGAGGCAGTTTAAAGCTTACTTCGATGACCGAAAATAAGTTGCCACCAAATAAGTTCCAGTCCACGTGGAAGAGTCTTTATGTGTGACGCTCTGTGAACCGGGAAAGTAGAAAAAAATCACATTTATTCAAATGATATTTAATTCGAAATATGCAAGCAATTTCCAGTTTGTGAGGCATCATCCATTGGATAACCAACACCTGCCATAAGTTACACCAAGTAACTTGCTATGTTTGGTGATTTAGCAGTGGTTCCCGGAGTGAGATTTTGTCCAGGTCTTGGTGGCGGATGCGTTTGCCCATTAGCTGCGTTGGGGCCAGATCGGGACAAGTCGGTTAAGGAAGTCCCTTTGACCTCTCCAGTCGGACTCTCGCGACTCATCGCCTTGCACCGCAGTGGAAGGGATGGATTCGTACTCAACTACAGCACATACTGACCTTCAGATTCTTATCTACCCATTTCCTTACCAGAACCTTTTTTACCATTATTTAAAAGACCCTCCACAAGGCACCCCGAAAGGTAATATATAGGCCCTGGGAGGAAATTAATTTCCTCATGGCCTCTTGTGTTTCGTTATTATTTTTTTTATATGACAAGACATCCTCTAATAGATCGCAACTCGGTTGGGTGAACATATTAGCTCAAGGATACCCCTAATAAATGAGTTTACATAATAACTACCAGCAGAAATGATTCGTTCTCATGCCTCCGACATCAAAAGTGAACCGTTGGTCACTGTTCAAACGAATTTGAAGAGAAACTAGACGAAACAAGATGAAACTTCGCAGCAGATAGAAAAGACATGTTATTTCCCATTTGACGTTGACTTAAAAAACAATTAAGGAAGTGAGGCCGCCACCCCTTAGAAATATTAAAAAGTAAATTTAGGTTACTGATACAGCGCACGTGGTTTCACTGAACTATGTGAAGGGGACGTACTTGAAATCCTCTGCATTTAAATAGTATCGCAGTTTGTTCATCGGGAAAGCTTTTTTTTTTCAATAACTCCACACAGGAGGCCCTGAGGAAAATAATTTCCCTCAGGGCCTATGTCATCTGTAAAGATGCTGTGTGGAGGGTCTTTTTGAGGAAAGGAAGGAGTGAACATAAGTCTTGAAGATAACCATGTTGTAGGAGGGAGGAAACACAGAGACCGGCAAATCGTTCCACAGCCGAGCTGTTGAACTCAAGAACGAGTCGTAGAAACGACCCGTTCTCATGTGACTAATGTCAACCGTGTACAAATGTTGGGTGCGTGTTTGGCGTGTTTCCCGACTATGCACCGGTGCCGATGGGATCAATGATGCTAGTTCCTCGGAAAATCTTCCATTGTAATACCAGTAGAACAAGGACAGCATTCTCACCTGACGCCTGTGCTCTAAAGATTGCAATCCGTCTGTTAAGATGGGAGAATCTATCAAACGGACCGCCCGTTTCTGCACAGAGTCAGGGTTTTTTTTAAAGGTATTTTTGAGCTCCAGACCAGAGGTGGCTGCCAAATTCAACCGTGGGGCGCACTTGCGATTTGTAAAGGGTTAGCAGTTGTGTACTATTAAAGTATCTGCGGGCCCTGTACAGTACGCCCAGTTTCTGAGAGGCTAACTTAACTCTGGTTTCGGTGGAGCCCCCATACCTGAGCTGGTCACTTAGAGTTACACCAACCATATCAATGGAGGTCCTGTACGGAAGAATGCTTCCGTTGAAGGAGACTAGATTATCATTTCGCCACAAACACAATACCCGCTGCCACAAACACAATACTCTGGGCTCTTTTTTGTGAAAAAAAATTGGTTCCTGTGCTTTTGAGAGATGCAAAAATCATTTACGAGCATAAAATAGATCTCATAGAGTGCATTTTCGTTCATAAATACACAGAAAACGATAATTAATTCAATAAAAACCATTATTAACAAGATTTTCCTAGCTACTCGAAAACGACAAACGTTGAAAAAAAATAAAAGCGAGATAGCGAACGTAGCAATACATAAGTATCAGAAGGACAACTGTCGTCTCATTCAGCGTTCAGTATTCGTCTTAGAGTAAGCGAGAAGCGTCTCGTCATCTCAGTCACGTCAGTAATTCACCGCAACTTTTAAGGACTGTCCGATACAACATTTTTTTAATATCTGCCTTTTACATACACGAATAACCTTCGAAATAAAAAAAAAATACTGGAAACATAAGAGTTACGCATTTTGGGTTAATTCTGTCAGACAATAACGTGTCTATTAGTATTGTAATGTCATTGCGCAAACCGTGGAATTAATCAAACGAGAATAAGAATATTATATTCAGTGTAAGCGCCATTCATCGTTTCAGTGTTTTTATTGTGTCTTTCAATATGGCCCCGCCTCCCCACGCTCCCCTCTCTCCCCAACTAAACAACAAGATGGAATGATATAAAACGTGACTTCAAAATTTACTGCGAATTTATTTTCGCTGTAAAAGGAAGTGGAATTTGTGAAGGAATAAAATGAAAATGGGGAAATTGTAATATAACGTCTCAAACATGAACACTTTGCTAGTTTACATCACCGAAGTTAGGTCGTTATTAACGAAAGTTCGGTCAGTAAATATGGCGATATCTGATTCCTGGAAAACACTCGAATCTTGATTTCAGTTTAATATCGCGGATTTATATGACTCTAGTTTAGGGGAGGGTTGGCCTCTATGAGCTACACGTTTAATGTGGAAAGCGATGACTTAGGGCGTAACTTTGCAATCTGTTAGTTTCTAACTATTCACCCACTGAATCGTAATACTTACTTACACCAATGCGGGCAATCCACATTATGAAGCTGCAAAATCACTCAAACTGTGAGCTCTGGTAACATGAAAGTCCTGAGCCTCTCCCTATGTAATATATTATTGATCAACACATTTATTTTCGACCACGAGCTTTTATAGTTTTCAAAAATCTATCTTATTTCTATAAAGAAGAACATTAGGATGATGTGATTAAATTTGCATGGCTTTTCCATCAGAAATTTCAAGGCTAACGCAACTAATTCAAATCACAACAGCATTTCCACTATGAGTTATGGAGGTCTGAACTATTCATTCGACTCTTCGCTTGTAAGAAAAAACGCACTCAATTCGACAAGATTTTTTTAATTAAAAAACCAATCAATTGCGTTTTCCGAAAGGGCGTTTTTGACAAAATTTTCTTCCGTGCGTGGAGAGGCGTCGGTTATGTCTGACCTGTACATAAATAATTTTATTAATAACTAGCTGACTCGGCGAACTTCGTACAACCTCAGAATCAATAACTGTTATGTTAACTTATTAGCTGAATTAATTCAGTTTTTTTAATATGTTAAAAATTACACAACGAAGCAATAATCGATGCGCACTGTCCGTATTTTGTTTTTGTCAGTATCAGAGATGGCGTTGTATACGGATTTATAATTTTTTGTGATTTTCTTACTTTTCCACGTACTTGCGGATGAGAATTGCATTTCATTTTCTTTATACGTGTGAGGAAAATTTATTATAATGGTAGAGGGGTGAAGACATACCGTCATACGTTCACCGTTTGTCACATATTGAACTATTGACATTTAGTGTGTAAGAAAGAGGGGCAGCATTATATGTTTAAGAACAAAGGCAAAACAATCAGCGCATTGACATTTGATGTTTTTGAATTTTTGGAATTCACTCACTACTCAATATTATACTTACCACAATATTTCTGCAGCTCTTTCGAAAGATGAGAATTCGTTCTATACAAAATGTATGAGGAAAAGAATATTCTTCATAATTATTTTTTTCGATGTTTTAATAGCTATTCTGCTATTCAAAGATCAAAGATCATAAAAATCGGTCCAGCCGTTCTCGAGTTATAAATGGTGTAACTAACTTTTAGATTCGATTGTAAATCAAATATCTTTCAGTAAATTGGTTTTAATATACATAGAGTTTTTATTGTTTTTGGAAGACATCAGTTTGCAGTTTTAAATAAATATTTTATTTTTATTAAATTAATAATTGATTAATAACTTTTTACTAACATCATAATATTTTAAATTTATACATTCGATTTTACTTACAAATTATTCGTTTCTCGTTTTATTAGAGTGAATTTAGAAATGCTCATTTGAAAAGTATTAAATGAATCAACCAACCTCACAGAAATTTTATTGCTTCATATTATTATACTGCGCTGTAATAAACCGCATATTTAAATTAAGCCATAAAATTTAAGTGCATAATTTGGGAATATTGAGAGTTACGCGGGAAAATAAATTTTGAAAGATAATATTATGTACATTTAAATTGAAAATAAGTGCGTCATCGCTTTTCAGTTTTGAAAAGTGCTTGCTGAAACGTATTTCGGCCCAATGATAAATCTGTTTTGAATTATAGAATACACTAATATTTGTAGTTTGAATTTGAATGATTTTATATGTGAAAACTGCACAAGAGTACCAACTGTTCGGAACCAGTGGAACCATTGCCGTTTGGGATAAGTTGCAAGGTCGAAGAGAGTAGGGAAGGGAAGAACATAGGGAATAGCACGGTCGGGAATTACCTATCTGACTATCTATATAATGTCACCAAACACGGTTATTTCAAGCAAGCTTATTGACTGAGCGCAGCGAAGTCTGATTTTAAGTTTAAGATATTTAACTTATAGTTAAATTTGTTTACGTGTTGCGGTTCCGATTCAAGATGGCCATGTTGAAAACCACCTTTTATACCGCTAGGAGCATGGGTCCACTATGGGCTGTAAAATCAGAATAATCAATAATGGTACCCACCGGCCTGAAGAGGGTTTGAAACAGAATGAAAATGACATTGAAATTGTGATGTTTATTTGGACAAATGGTTTTATAATTAAGTAGGTAGATATTTACTTATAACTCTTTTGATTTCAGAGGAAATTTTGGTTTTGATTTATTAAGTAAGAGAAAATTAGAAACATACTTTTTTGGACGCTAAGTCTACTGTTCACAGATCTGCTGGTATCATGTTATATTATTAGATATGTACACGATGTACGAGTATAAGCAAATATATGTAGATCATAGATTCTCAACCTTTTTTTGCCCACCGCCCACTTTGAGAATATTAATTTTTCTAGCGCCCCCCAACTCGTGAATCTGAAACAGCAATTGTCGTCACGATTATATTTACCACAACGGTGGTGGAGGGAGGGGAGGGGTGGGGGAAGGGGGAGGGGGGGGGGGGGTATATACATAAAATAAATTTCTAGATATTTGAAAATTTCAAAAAAATTGAAAGACATTGCTGGAGTCATCCGTTTTTATCGATGTTTGATGTTCGCTGACGATCTAAAATTATTTCTTCTAATAATGGGATGGGGCGAAATGAGATATAATAATAATATTTTTTTATTAATTTCTTACACCATTACAAATTTGACTTTATTATATACATATAAGAAATAAGGCAAGAAATATGGCAAATTAAAAAAAAAATCAGGCGGTGGTGAAGATTTCGTCAATGTGGAGAGACTCTTTCAAGAATCAAAAGAATTTCCCTTTTGAATATCTCCTCAATCTCGGAGGAGATTTGGTTCAGAAGCAATATACTCCTCCCTACCGGGAGAACCATTGGCAAGTTAGTGCTATAGGCAGGGAGATATAATAATCTATGATGACGCTGTCTAAGTTAGTTATATGGAATATAGAGACACACGGGCTCCAAAATGGCTGAGTTCTCAATATAGCCTCGCAGCAGTCTGAATAAGTGGGTGGCGGCATACTCCTCTCTTCTGAGCTGCAGGGAGTGAAGTCCCAGCATGCCCAGAAGAAAGTTCGTCAGGTAGAGCCATAGATAGTGGTCGTACTCCCTCATGTGGAGAAATCTTAGAAACTTTTTTTGAACCCTTTCAAACATAAGGGATCATCCCACCTTATGGGGATTCTAGATAAGCGAACCACTCTCCAACCTACTGCGGACCAGGGAGAAGTATAAAATCTTCAGAGCACGGGTATCGCGAAAAACTCTGACGGTTATATGAGGACGAAATGTCAGCTTACTTTCATACATAATCCTAAGATCCTTTATATTTGAAACTCGTTTGAGATTATGACCGAGCATAGTGTAACTGTGGTAGGTGAGACTGGTATGCTCTGGTAAAAGTCAGAACTACGCATTTCAAGACATTGAAATGAAGCTGGTTTCGTTGACTCCATTCTGAAATGTTATCAACATCAGCTTGAAGGCGCTGGCAGTCCTCAATATTTCTTATTAGAAGAAATAATTTTAGATCGTCAGCGAACAGCAAATAGCGAGAAAAACGGAGGAATCCAGCAATATTATTAATGAAAATAGAAAAGAAAAGAGGCCCTAGGATCAATCTTTAGGGAACCCCAGAAAAAATGAGGAATTCAGAAGATTGGAAGATTCCGTGTGTGACAAATTGCTTTCTGTTCTTGAGGTAACTTTTAAAAAACTTTAACATCCGAAGGGAAAAATCCAACTGGGCAAGTTTTATGAGTAAGATATCATGATTAATAGTATCAAAATCTTTGGAGAAGTCGTTATACGAACAGTCTACTTGGTATCCACTATCTAGGGACCTAGCAACATAGTCGGTGAAAAGGATTTCAGTGGATCTTCCTTTCCTGAAACAATGCTGTTCGGGGATAATGTATGCGTCTATCTGAGGCTTAAGGAATTTATGAATGAATTGTTCAAATAGTTTAGCTGTTAGCAGGAGCTGATAGTATGGCAACTGGTCTATAATTTTCGATTAAATTTTTTGAACCTTTCTTAAAAATAGGACATATTTTTGGAAGCTTTCCATACTTCAGTAAAAGTGGAAGTACTAATAGCGAAGTTAATGATAAGACATATAATGGTGTTTTTAGGAACTCGGTGCACCTTTTAATAAAAAATACGGGAACGAAGTCTGGTCCGATAGAGGGTGAATTCTTCATGAGACTTATGGCACTCATAAGGTCAAATTCCGTAAATATATCGAAATCAAAGTTTGAAGCTCCTCTGGTAGTAAATGTGGCCGTATTATTAATGTCTAGAAGTGGAGGGTCTTTATTGTAGACCGATTGAAAATGATCAGCAAATGTGGTAGCCACACTAAAGCCACGAAATTCATGATTACCTTTTATGAAGGTGTGTTCAAGACTACTATCCTTCAGAAGGGATTTTATATAGGTAGTGCCAAAAAATCTTGGGATCATGCGTGATGTTTTCCTCGATTTCAGACACGTAGGATAGATAGGCCACTTGAAACTCGCGACTAAAGCCTCGATGACATACGGCGAGTTTACAAGCTACTATCTACTAAATTTAAAAGCGGGTGAATCGGCGAGTGAGATTGTCATGATGACACACAAAACTGTCCTCTCGCTTAGTAACTCGCGACATTTTTGTAGGAAACTGGACTCACACGTAGCTGCTAGCGCCAATGGCGGAAATATCGTGAACTAATCCTTCAGACAGTTGACAGTCGAAATCAGCTGGTTTTTGGCAGCCATATTGGAAACACAAATAAACCAATCACGAGTCGGCTTGTAGCGAGTAAAGTTGAGGACCTTTCAACTTTTTCCGTGGATTGTCAAAAATCTGCTAGTAAGCAAGTAACACGATGACACTGAGCGAGTTTACTAACAGATAGTGAATTTCCGAGATAGTAGCTTGTAAACTCGCCCTGTGTCATCGACGCATAACTTACGCTCGGTAAGAACTGAACAGATCGTATTCACTCTGAAGGCCTCCAGTTTTCCAATGCTTATGAAGGGCGTGTTTGATCTCTATATTCGAGATGACTTCTCTCGAGAACCACTTCTCAGATACTTGCGACCACCACCGCTTGTCGTTAGCAAACGAAGCGCACTAGTTTCCTCGTTAATATCAATAAGGATAAACTTGTAAATCATTTTAATAAATTTAAAATTACGGCGCGCAGCGAAAAAGACGTACGTCCTGCCGGCGAACTATCTGGAGCACTGAAGGAGTAAGATGGGTTTCTCTGGGTCTTCTACCGCCCCCCTGAAAGTCTGAAACGCCCCCCAATTTGCTCTTGGTCTTCCACCGCCCCCCTGAAGGTCTGAAACGCCCCCAAGGGGGCGTTATCGCCCACGTTGAGAACCTATGATGTAGATGAATTTACATTTGTTGGTCACAGCCATGATCTTAATATTAATAAAAAATCAAAGCATGCAACCCTTATTAAAGTTTATTTTTTTAACTCACGAGAAACCAGACAAAATAATAAATTAATATAATCTGAACAATTTATAACAAGTAATGAACAATAATAGATGATTAAATTCTTTCTAGTTTTAAATTTAAAGAGTTTACGAATAATTTGGAATACAATTAGAAGTAATTTTTCTTTTAATAATTTTGTAAAATATCTTCAAAATAACATAAACATTAATAGCACGAAGACAGAATAAAATACTCTGTCTTTATTGAGTTTTATTGGAATCTTTTTTGTGTTTTAGAAAACCCGTTTTTACTTCAGGTATACTTTATTTTGTATTACATTTTTCGCTCTTTACGAAAATTTATTTTAAATTAACTTCTTTACGATGTAAGTTCACAAAGGTAAAAAGAAATAATAATGTTGCTATTGTTTACCTTACAAAAAGTCGTTAGTCTCTAGTGACCTAGTTAGGGGAATAAAAATAGAATTAAACCAATGTGGATATTATATGAATTAAGATTTTCACGTCCAAAAGCTCTATCGTGATTCATTTTGGGGAATTATGCCGTTTTGCGGTATCTCCTTATTTAACCAACGTTTAAGATGCGTTACAGCGCACTTGAAGTGAAATATTGCAAAACTGCCCTAGACAAATGTTAAGTTATTATTATTACTTTACTAATAAAGGTGTTTTGAATTTTACACAACTGATAAATAACCATTTAACATAAATCGATGGGTGTTTATCAGCTGTGTAAAATTCAAAACACTTTTATTAGTACTACGGGACGAAAATCTCTCCCCGGGCCTCGACTGTTTTTTGTCAGAGAGTCGAAATATTTCCGTTTTGCAATAAATTCCAAATCAATTAAATGTTTCTGAATGTATCCAAAAACTAAAAACTGTTTCTGAAAGGTGATGAAATACGCTTTCAAATTATATAATTCGAATTACACATATAATTTTTGAAATATAAAAACATGCAAACGTAAAAAAGTTTTATAAATATCTTACTTCAAATTCTGACTAAAATTACTAATAATGAAAGAAAAACAAACATAAATAATTTATGAGGCAAATTTATTATAAACGTTATCGCCAACTCACATTTTTGTCGTTTCATGATAAAAAAATTAAAAAATCTCAAAGTTTGATAATTTAAAAAAAAAATTGTATTACAAACTTTGGATTCATAAAGGTGTAGGTGCATTTGAATTATTTTGCGATTAACCTTTAGATTTTAATGTAAAACGTGTTTTTTTCTTTCTAACACCGTTGAGATCATATTTATAACCATGATGGTAAGGGAGCTACAGCGACTTCTATGAGACCTATATGAGTTGTTCCGAGAACAGAACAAATAGACCTGACGGGTTAAATTTTAGTGTTGTATGTTAAATAAATTTCATATTGAAAAAAAAACAAAAGTTAGGTTAGGATAGGTTTTTACGACTTGTATAATTCCAGGCGTAACTTAAAGGTGTTATTTTATGGAAGAAGAAGATAATACAAACGAATCTTAACTAAATATGAAAAAGAACAAGACACAAATAAACCCAGAACCTCTCGTCTTACTGAGACGAACGCCTTCACCAATTCGGCCACTGAGAATTTTTAAGCCATTTTTGCCAACCTCATATTTGAAATTCAGAATAAATACACCTATTAGAACTATGTTAAAAAAAACCATATCTTAATCCCACTGAAAATCTTTTAATTAAAAATAAAATACTTCTGAACTTCCCGCATATCTCACTCCCAGAACACTAGAGCTGAATCTAACAATAATTTACAAGTGCCAAAAATTAAATCCACTCTTGCTGAAAAATATGAATCTTACCTCGCACCTTTCATATTCAACATTTTCTTAAAAGAAACAAAACGTATAACTCAAACCAACAGAAAACGTACATATAAAAACTTTAATACGTGGTTAATGAACAAAAAAAAACTGCATTGACAATTTAATTGCAAATCGTCCGTGTTCATTTTTTTATACGTTGTATATTGATATTTAAATATATATAAAAAAAGAACTTTCACACTAAAATTTGATTCACACTAAAAAATGTTAAATTATCACACTAAAAAATATTCAATTATTTTTATATATGTATGTAATATTTTATAATTAGATTATTTTATGAAGGTAATCTTTTGTATTTTTACTTAAGTTTTTTTTTGTATTTTGTATTTTTATTTGCTTTTATTTTAGTTGATATACGAGTATGTAATAATAGATACTGCTACCCGGCTCAGGGGGCCTAGTCTCTATCTTTTATTAACCTCAGTTAGCGAGTTAATTACGTCACAAACACGTATTTTGACAGTTGCGCTAATTAGCGTAAATGCCGAAATACGTGTTTGTGACGTAATTAACTCGCTAACTGAGGTTAATAAAAGATAGAGACTAGGCCGACAGAACAGATATTGTCTAGTCACTAGTGAGTCAGGTAGCGCACATGATTTGTAAATAACTATTGATGTTAATAAACGCCCGGGTTACCGGCATAAAAAAAATAACAGTAACAATAGATTTAAATTCGTCCTGCAATTCTGGTGCAATTATTCTTATGTAATTGTGGTGTAATAATATTAAGTGAAATTCACGTTTGTGCAATTTCGCCATAACCCTAAAAGTTATATTTGCCTGTAGCTACCTATGTTTTAAAGTTTGATAATAAAGGAATTCTAGCAATGTAGGTGATGTAAAGCTTTTATTGAATATTAAATTATCAGCCACAATCGATCCACCACCGAACAAAGGCCTCTCCAGAAGCCTTACGCCTTTCAGGCAATGATTTATATTTATTCTTAAAATTCATTATTAAATTACCATTAAATATGTCTTGAATTTGTGGTGAATATTTTGTAAATCGGTAATCTCTCGTATCAGTCGTATTATTAAAGAAAAATAAATCCAAGCATTACCCCGAACATCATCAGAAAGTTATAACGAAATTCATGAATTTATATTAATAATTTAAACAGTTGAAAAGAAATAAGACGAAAAAAGATCCCATTTTCATTAACATATTTACGGTTATTGTCTTTCGTTCGCGAACGTCGAATAAATCAAATTGTAGCAAAATAATATAATAAAGAAAGATGGTAGCTATAAAATTAACATAGGGGAATCAGAAATATTATTCGTCTTTGTCCGCGAGAGCCAGGCCGTGTTGTCGTGGAGGCTTTTTGTAAACTGGAGTCGAACCTGACTTGAAATAAAACAAAATGGCGGGCTCATTGTTCTTTTGTTTATGTTACATTGTTTCGGAACAAAAAAATAATTCAATGTCTGTGTTGAAATGCGTTACAAATCCTACCACTCATTGCAGGTCAATCATTCCCGGCGTGATGCGTGATAAGTGATGACACAACTGTGTTTCAAACTTTTTACGGATCAACTCAATCAAACTTATTGAAATATTAAGGATGGGTTGTTTAAAAAAAATTGATGAATTCATCAAATATTTGAACAAATATTATAATCAATAATTATCAGCCTGAAACACTCATCTACATTGAAAAAATCTTCCGAGAAAAGATACTGGCCGCCAAAGGGAATTGAACCCGTGACCATCTGATTGCCGGTCAGCAGCTCTGACCACTGAGCTATGGCGGTGGTCAGAGCTGCTGACCGGCAATCAGATGGTCACGGGTTCAATTCCCGTTGGCGGCCAGTATCTTTTCTCGGAAGATTTTTTCAATGTAGATGAGTGTTTCAGGCTGATAATTATTGATTATAATATTTGTTATGTACCCTTTGTGCTATGCATAAAAATCTTGTTTAAACGTTAGTTTATCAATTAAAAATAATAATAAATATTTGAAGTTATTTTTTACGTTTTTTATAAGTTCTATTCAAGTTCTGTGACTATTTCAGTTTCATGCAGCAACAGGGCTATAATGATATAATAACAGAACTTGAATAGAACTTCCACAGAACGTGAAAAATAACTTCAAATATTTGATGTATCATCAATTTTTTTGAAAGAACCCGTCGTAACAGTTTTCTGTACTTATGAATTAACCCAATATATTTTGAAACTTTTAGGCTAGGTTCTAGGGTTTAGGTTTATGGTCACATTATTATTATTTCTGCACACATTTACGCAGATAATTTTTGTCTAAGCTTCCTTTTAACAAGAACACTTTAAATTTGCCTCTTTTAGAAAAAGTTCTAAGACTACATGGGAAGGGAATATCGTAAACATTATTCCGGTTACAAGTAATACCTAAGATTACCAACCGATAAGTATTTAATTTATTATCTCTGTCCACTGATTGTTATGGCCAACTGATATACAAGTTCTAATAAATTAGTCGCATTTAATTAAATTTAAAAAAAAACTTTTAATTTCTTTTTATGGTTCGTTGTTTTCTTGGGTAGGCACAGATCATCAGTACCTATGTTTAGACTACATCGAGATTTGCGTAACTAGGACGGTTGATCGATGGAGGTTTTGTTTTTGTTGAACAGTTCACAACGACTAACGTTGAACAAATAATCAAATTTCAAAGTTAATATTTAACTTCTGAAAAACTACCCGTCTTGAGTGTTCTTAATTTATTCGATGTGACATGATTTTTGTAAATTACATTGCTACCTTCAATCGTGCTTGGCAACGACAACAAGTTATCGATATTATCGATAATTTTTTTCGATTGACCGTCTTAAATACCCCGATTACAACAAAATCAATATTCCGCAGATTTACTTAGATGGATTGTTATCTGCGTGCGCAATGCTAGTGAGGTTGCTACTAGGTAGGTAATTACACTTTTACAATTAAACAAAAAGCACTTAGTTTTTTTTTCATAAGAGTCGTCTACTATGGTCATGCTTTTTCGTGACCAGGACCCAGGACATATGGAATAAACTTCCCTTCAACTGTTCCCAGAAAAAAGAACAGAATTTAGCTGAATTTAAAGAAGTCAGTTATTTAAAAAACATCCCATTGTATGTAAAACACGTCTTTGTGTATATTAAAATAATCCATAGATTTCAAGTTTCCGCGACCTTTTCAGTTTCGATTTTCGCCACATCTTTTTTCTTCTTTTTATGTCACATTTTCATAACTTTTTTTTCCTACAGTGTTTCCATTAGGTACTAAAAGAGTTTAATACCTACATGTTTTTATTATTATTAATTATTTTTTATTGGAAATTTTTGTAATAATTTCTCGTTTTCTTCATGTTTTCATCTTGTTATTTCGTTTTGATTCTGCTGTCACTATTTTGGTATTTACAGAAAGAACTATTTCACATTTCACAAAAGTAGAATCATTGATCACCTCAAATAAACATATCTATCAGCTATCAGGAGTATTTAATAACATACTTACCTTTATGCCTACTATGTGTAAATATGAAACCTTGTACCTACTGCAATCTTCTATATATGCATATAACATACTTGAATTGTATACTTATTTAAAAAAAAAGATTTTATATCTAGCTGTCATCATGTTCGTAATATTTTTCATAATATTTTTCTTAATATTACTTAAACAAAATCATAGATAATAACAATTCTGTAAATTGCCATCTCAACACAGGCGTTTCACACCTAGTGAGATGAGCAATACGTATATAATAAAATAAAACATTTCAAATTTTACACTGCTGATACAGATGCACTGTCTAACATGCATAAATACCATGGTTGTGCAAAATTTATTAGTAAGGGATTATTACTTCTAGCGGAAACCCGTGAAAAATCACGAAAAATTATAATTCCAATTTTGAAAATGACAATGAAAATAATTTTCCATTAAAATATTATTTTATAGGTATTCACATAAGCGGTTACAATTTTGAAATTTGAGTTTATTTAACAACAAAAACCGATATCAGTGGGTACCTACGTTTAATAATTTAGTCTTTTTTTCTTCACGTTCTTCTATTTATTCATTTTTAAACGACTTCGAAAAGGAGGAGGTTATCAATTCGACGGTATTTTTTTATTTTTATTTTTTTTAATGTTTTTTTTACCTCAGAACTTTCGATTGGGTGAACCGATATTGATGATTCTTTTTTATTAGAAAGCTGGTGTGTGGTCCCATTTTATTTTGGTCCAGTTCTGACAATGGAATCCATGAGAAAACCATATATGTATTAAATTTGCAATAAGTATGTGCGCGACAAATGGACGAATAACTCGAATACGTTAACAGATTTCGATGATTCTTTTTTTAAAGTAAAACTTCTTTACGCACGCTCCTCACTAAAATTCAAAAAATAAACAAAAATTTTAACAAAACAAAAAACGACTGACACCGACTCCAAAAATAACAATCGTACGATTTTTTTTTTTACTTTATAGTGCATTTTTTGAAGTCGTTTTTTGTTTTGTTAAAATTTTTGTTTATTTTGATTTTTAGTGACGAGCGTGCGTAAAGAAGTTTAAAATAGTATGGAAGTTATAATAAATTAGTAATTTATATACTTAAAAGTACAAATAACAAAAATAAAAAATTTTAACAAAACAAAAAACTTGTTATTTCGTGCAAACAATCGTACGATTTTTTTTTTTTACTTTTTAGTGCATTTTTTGAAGTCGTTTTTTGTTTTGTTAAATTTTTTTATTTTAGTTATTTGTACTTTTAAGTATATAAATTACTAATTTATTATAACTTACATACTATTTAATTTTCTATGGCTTATTAAAAAAAGTTTTATAATAAGAAAAGCATCCCTAGAATGATTACTTACTAACCGCATAAGGGAAAAAATAATATTAATTTATAAAATTTTGATATTGTTTTGGAATGAAATATCATTACCTACTCTTAACATTGTGCATAATTAAAAAAAATATTACTGTTAATTATTTATTTATCAAGGAACCACTTTAACACTTAGAAATCTTCTGCTTTATAAGGATTGATGAAATTTTGCACATCCAACCAACAAAGCAAGAAGAAGATCTCTGTTTTCATTGCAAACACCCCATCTG
Organism: Limnephilus lunatus; assembly: GCA_917563855.2. Taxonomy (NCBI): domain Eukaryota; kingdom Metazoa; phylum Arthropoda; class Insecta; order Trichoptera; family Limnephilidae; genus Limnephilus; species Limnephilus lunatus. The sequence goes on along the minus strand of OU830598.1, from coordinate 64,809,175 downwards.
GACACATAAACAAGTTTTAACAACATTGGAAGTGCGCCCCAAGGTTGAATTTGGCAGCCACCTCTAGCCTGGAGCCCCAAAATATGTGAAAAAACCCTCAACCGTGTCGTCCATTTGATAAATTCTCCGAACTAAACAAATGGATTGCAATCTTTGGAGCAAATGCGTCAGGTGGGAATGCAGTCATTGTTCTACCGGTATTTCATTGGATGATGCTTCGAGGAACTAACGTCATTGATTCCTTCGGTACTGTCGGGAAACACGCCAAATGCGCGCTCAACATTTGTATACAGTTGAAATTGTCAAATGAGAACGGGTCGATTCTACGACTCGTTCTTGAGTTCAAAAGCTCAACTGTGGAACAATTTTTGGCCTCGGTGTTTCCTCCCTCCTACAACATGGGTCTTGAAGAGACCCATGTTCACTCCTTCCATTCCACAAACAAACCCTCCAGACAGCATCCCCCAAAAATGTAATAGATCCCAAGGAAAATTATTTTCCTGAGAGCCTCCTGTGTGGACTAATGTTAAAAGAAATTTCATCCAAATAAATTAAAAAGTTCATGAGTAAATATTGACGTCAATAGGATTTTTCCATTGAAAAGTGTTCAGTACAGAGTAAACGCAAATAAATTGGTTTTCGGTTCCCAGAAATCTATCGGTTTGAAGGGAAGGGTAGTGGAACGGAATTTTTCTAAATTGCGAAATGTTATGTCTAACGAATCTGGTAGAGCATTGTACACGTTGTACAGCGTACAGTACATACATGGTTGAGAGTCGGGAAAAAGTTGACCTCATTTTGATCAGTGACCATGGTCAATACAGAATAAGCGTTATCCTATTTGGGACCCTTATTGCAAGGTTTTTCGTGAGGTACATGGTCGCAACTTAACGATGAATGATGCTGGGTATTATTATCAACGACAAGTCTGGCGTATTTGCATATTATTTTTTAAGCCAGTGCAAATAAAGGCAACTTTCGACCGGTTTCAAAATAATCCGTCTCTTTATTCGGATAAATTTAGACTAAGACGAAGGCTCCAATTTTGTTAAAATTTTTTACCTTCTGAAAAAGGCCGATCAAAGTATTTATTCGATAAATATAAATTGGTTGCACGGTATTCAGAGCATTGCCAGTTGCTCCATAAAACTGATATAATCACAGAACTTGAAAAGACCTTACACAGAACGTAAAAATTAACTTAAAATATTTGATGAATCCGTCAAATTTTTTGAAACAACCCTTCCTTAGAATCGGCATTTAACGGAGACAAAGAGAGATTTGTCAAAAAAACAAAATGGCCATTTGATGACAATGTTAAATTTGAATTTCTGTAAACAACCGATTGCATAGTGTCTATTTTATCAGCAATGTTTTATGTTTTTTTTAAATGATTTCTTCCCGGTTAACGGAATTAGATAGATATTAATCACTTAAAACTCTATCAAAGAAACATAATAACAACCCCAACTTTTCGGGTTGTTATTCACGAGCCACTGATTTCCGTATTCCAGACATATGAGAATCAGAAGTTTTGAGTAGTTTTCACAGATTCCAAGAGGAGTTTAGTTAGGAAACTGTCTTCGTGAGATGTATGTGTTTAGGTATAGTGCCGTGCACATACTGACGTCAACTTCTTCAATAGTTCCAACTAGCAATGCACTCCTTTAAAGTTTAATTTGATTTTTGAGAACTTCGGTTTTTCAGTTTATTGCCTTCGACTGAAAGTTTCGAATGTAAAATAAAACCTGTTACCCACAATCGAGTAGCATCTACAAAACAACTATTTAAAATATATAATTGGCATAATAAAATCAGACACATAATTCCTACATCGTACATTTGTTTGACATCATCAAGCTTTTACGAGAAACGAATAAAATTTTCAGAGATTTTAAGCAGAAAATCAAACTTTTTTTTGGATTCAAGAATTATTTTCACCCAGAAGATGTGCATTTTAAAAAATGATTCTTCTAAAATACGTTTTGAAAACTAAAAATAAATGTAAAAATCTTTTTTGTTTTTTTTCATGTAAAGGCGAGTCAAGAGACAAAAAGAGAGACAATAGAGGCCAGAAGAGCCCAGAAGAGCCAGGAAGAAACAAGAAGAGAATAAAACAACCAAGAAGAGACAAGAAGAACCAAGAAGAGACAAGAAGAAGCGAGAAGAGTCACGAAGATCCAAGAAGAGCCAAGAAGAAGGAAGGCATTAAGAAAAAACAACGCTCACAACTTAAATTCCAGTATTGGCTTATTAGGTTAGGTCGATTAAACTCCAACCTCTTTCCCATCCTCAGAGCACGTGTTCCAAGTCCTAAAAAATCAGTGCCTCTTGGTGTACCGGTCGTACCGGGACAGGACAGTGGTACAACCGTATCCTATCGTGAGTCCCAATTGAGCCTTTGTCTGGAGCCAGTGGGATTGTGATATCCCCGTTTTGGACATGTTGTGATTACGAAGGGAGCAAATAAGTGAAGAAGATGGGAAGAGGAAAAGAAGACTAAGAAAGATATTGACCAATAACAATTTAATTAATAATCGGTTTGAACGACTGGATGGGTATCAATACGTCTTACCAAAACATTGAAAATACTTGTATACGGAATAATGGCGTCACTTCAAATTATTACTTATGTTATAAGAAATTGCATTCCAAGGTTCATTCTATGTTATTAAATGGAAACAAAAGGGTCTTGTTGCACCACCAAAGTGAGTAAAAATAAATCAGTGTCTATAATATGTTTATGTAGAAGGCATAGCACAGCACCTGAACAATGGAGGGAATTATTTCCACACTACGAGGCCGTCACAAGTCAGCGCGAAATATGTTTCAATTTATTGGTTTGCCTCGGACGGGGAAATTAGAAATATAATAACCCTTTAATTTATGTGTTTGACATTTCTCCGGGAACAATGCAGTTAAGAGCACGTTCAAAGGAAGGTTGTGCCAGGGGCGGACTAATCGGCGCACAATCCTCAATTCTCCGGATTTAGGGTTAAACGAAGAACGACAAAGTGGTAAAATACTTTTATTGAACTCAAACCCTTTTCAATAATTATTTCGTGAGAGATCATTGAAAACTTAATTTTGTTAACGGTTAAAACTTTTGTAAGCTCTCATGATTTATATATACGGCTTCTTCCTAAAGTTCATTATTTGAATTCAAAATATTGGAATACATTTCTGCAAATTTAAAATAAGATTTTTTCACAAGAATAGCTCTATAAAGGTAAGTACCTGCGTTTTATTTTAATTATTTAAATTTTTTATGGTTTTTTTTTTAAAGTACAATCCCGTTAAGCCGCGATTAAGCAGTTTGTCAACAGGTTGTTAATCTTCAATTACAATTCAATTACACATACATATTACAATTACGTACCTATTAGGTAAATTTCATAAGTCTAATATTATCGTTAGAATAGATTTTTTGCTCTCTACCTGGGTTGAATTAAGTTTATGTTATTTAAATAAGAACATAAATGACAATAAAAATCTAACGTAACAAATAATGGTTTATTTTGAACTGTATGGTTTTTGAGGTGTGCGTTCATCATCCTTTCGAAATGCTTGGTTCCATTTAATTCTTTATTATGTATAATACGGCTGTTCAGCGCCGCGGGTTTACTGGATTTTCTCGGAAGGTCGACGTCCAGCTAGGGCCAAATATGAAATGTTGACATGTTTACACATCAACGTTCCTTATTTACATCTTTACCGCCTTTTTAAAAAGTTTCATTGCTAATAGAAATTTTATTGCAAGGGTCTGTGGGTGGTTTCAATGTTGCTTAACCCGTTGACAGCAGTTGATTAGTTAGACAGTTGATCAAAAGAAATAAGATCGTGTTCATAGGATACGTTTTTAACCACTGAATATAGGTGCTCTTTAACATGTACAGTTTTATTTGTTTGTCTAATACATTTACACACACATCTTACTAATATTATAAATGCGAAAGTTTGTATGGATGGTTGGTTGGTTGGATGGTCCTTAATCTTTCACGCAATAAATATCGAATGGAATTTAAAAATTCTTTCACTAATCGAAAGCTACATTATTTGCGAGTAACAACGGCTTTATATATTGGTAAGCTCTGGCGTTATGAATGAGCTGTGGCGTTATGAAATCATGTATCATACGTTTTCTGTCCCTAACAAAATCGAGTTATTGCAAACGTCAAACAAATTGTTACCTTGGAAAAAATGTTTTTTTTTTAAATTTTAGGCTTAATAAAAAGCCTTTGTTGTGATTAAAAAGAGTACTTTTTTGGCGTCGTAGTTAATATCTACATATCTCTAAAAATGTTTATTCTCCGAAAAAAAAGCATAACGTTGCTATAACGCATAGCGTTTGAAGTGGACTGTCATTTTCTTATTTTGTTAGGTTACTCTGGATTCAAATATGAATAAAATACTAATAAAGGGAGTATGTACTTAAAATAAATTTCTATTTCTATAATTTAAATATTTTCTAAAATAGAATTTTTATTTGCGAAATTTCATTCTCAAATTTTGAAATTTTCTATTAAAACAAAATTATTTTCAGCAAGAATAATAACAATTCTATGGGAAATGACAGGCTACTTTTTATCACGGAACTTTTTTTTCATTAACGTGGGAAAATTCTTTATACAGTAATTTCCCACTAATACCATGCGAGCGTAGCCGCGGGTAAAAGCTAGTATATTTATGTATATCAAATTATAAAAAATGGAATATGGTGGAAAGACAATAGTTCTACATAATTCATAATTTATTTGGGATAAACAATATTTTACGTGAAGTCCTTTGAAAATCACCGTGCTACGAATTTGCTTATGTAGGCATCGGAAAATTGGTGTTAACACATCAATTTTCCGATGCCTACATGAACAGTAGAGATTGATTTTGTATACCTACTCGTTTTATATTTTGACAATGTTTCCGCTGTGCAGAGTCTATTAGCACGTTTCCGAAAAACTTTATTCAGCAATTCCTTAGAATATTTGGAGTAAAAATCTAGATGTTATTTCGTTGCCCGGTAACATTTAAAAAAATTAAAACAGAAAGAAAAAAACTACCATTCGTCGCCACTGAAATGCGGTTACACATCGTAATGGATCACGTAGTTCTCCCTCTGTCTCGTCTGTACGGTTCTGCTGGAACGGGACGGACTGTGTATCACGTGTTGTGTGTGGCGAAGTGTAGTGAAAATTTTATTTTGTTTTATATTATATTATGATATTTTTACTCCATGTTTAGGAATCGCTGGTTAACCGTAGAGAGATATCCATATCGCAAAGTAAAGTTCAGAGGGGCACTTTTTAATGTTTTTTTTTGTTGTTTTTTATTTTATTTTATCACTAATGAAGTTTAGTTCTAGTTTTGTAAATAAAACGCAATTTTTGTTCATTTTCTTGATTTTTAATATTTTTTAAAACACGGTAACAATATATGTATATTTAAAAAATAAGTAAAAATTCACAATTATAATATCATTTCATTCATGAGTTTTTTGGTTACCCAATTAATGGAGAAATATTCTCGGGTCTAACTGGGGAGCTAGCCTATGTACTTATGTTATATATTTAGAACTGCTTATAGATAATATGTATAGTTACAAAATGGAAATAAAATACTTTCAAAAATATTATAAGAACTTACAAAATATTTTATTACATCACATGCTTTCTTTTTTAGGAAATTTATGCTTAGGAAACAATACAAACTTACTTTTTTTCTAACATATAATCTTATCAAAATATATTCATTCTAAAAATATGTAAATATCAAATAAAAGTTATCACAATACATTACTTAAGGTTACACAAAAGGTAACCATGCGCCTCTCGAGCACATCAGTTTGTCATAACAGCGAAATCAGTGTGCAAGTGCATACTTCATCAAAACGGTTGTCTCGCGAGAGTACTGACGACGTTCTCTAAGCACAAGATACATACACGGGTTTGATGAAAAGAGACAGCGATGTTTTATTTTAGGTTATCTTTCGAGGGTTAAAGTCTTTCGGGCACATTCTGATAAATCATATAACTAAATCTGCTACACAAATCTTCTACCACGGAGAAATGAGAGAATTAGGCTCCTCAATAATATTAACCTGCAGTAGGTATTCGTTGATGAACTTTTGGAAGTGAGCAAAATAGGTCCATGAAAGGATTCGGGGCTAAAAGCTTAAAAAGATCCATTTTATCTCTCTACCCAGTCCTCTCCTGGGAAAAGCTCGGAAATGGCAACAACACGACAAATAACACACAAATTACGATCGGGAATTCTAAATGTCACCGCTTCAAGTGAGAATAACGTTGTTTGGCAATTTGTTAAAGAAACTTCAAAGAGCTTTTAAAATAATTCACGAAATTCTACTAAATAAACAACTGTACCATTTTTGATAATGTTTCCCCCAGGTAAATACACACGTGAAGAGTAAACAGTATCGTAATACATTAGCAAATACTTAATTTAACACATTATCTACTAAAATGTGCAGAAATTTGAATGTTGTAGTTTTATGGAATAACGTTGAGTAGGGTGTAACAAAGATATTTTGAAAAAAAACAAATAAGTTAGTTTCGTGTAAAGAAAAGTACACACAATAAGGTGATGCACTACTAAGAAATACAAAAATATGTGATTTTGGTTTGAAAATTAGATCGCTAATAAATATTTTAGATACTTTTAAATACTGTTAGTGGATCACATATTTGTGCATTTGGAATTGATAAATTAGTCTCTTTAAAAACCAGAAAAAAATTATGTTTCAGGCATATAAATCCCCCTTTAAAGATCAAAATTTCCTATTTACGAACCCTTTTTAGGTTATGGTTTGATTGTATAACGTGGATAATTAAATTACCTATTTAGAAAATTATTTGAATATTTGTGCCTGAGCTTCGCAAAATAAAATAAATCAAGCTTTTTGGCAATAAATCAAAACAGGCGAATGGTGTTAAACGGGAATTTAAACCTTATCACCATCAACATAAGGAGCGTTTTTGTTAGCGGCCTAAACCCAAATTTTACACGAAGTGGTTCATCACATGTTACTCAAATTCACCGAACAAAGGAAAACTTAAGAAGTGAGATATATACCTACCTGAATGAAATGAAACTGATTTCCACGAGCTTCTCGGCGGTGTACTTATAAAAAATATTTTCTTAATTTATTGCTTAAGATTGATTGTGGAGGAAGTAATAATAATATGAATTACTTGACTTACGTATTTAGCCCAGCGCTGGACACCAATCGTCTTACCTGAAAAATGAAAAAATATATACAACATTAATCAGATATCATATCTACATATTTAAAAAAATATATTTAAGAAAGATTATTTTTAAATTCTTGAAATTTGGAAAGAAGTACCGAAATGTTTTATGGTTATCTAAAGAGTACTTAATTTAATACAGCAAAATTCAGTTATAATAATCACAAAACATTCAGTAAGTTTGTCGTAGGATTTCTTGCATCGTCTCCCCCCAACTAAACATCAAACAATGTGTTTCATCTCCATTATAATTCTCAAAGTTAAAATTTCTGTTTTTTTTTTCATTAACAACTATTAATAGAGGAGATGTACCGAATATGGCATACTTTCCTAATATGAGATGGTGGTGTTTCTCAAAATGTATGTAAGAAAAGCATCCATAAAAACCAGCGTTCCCGATTCCCCACCGACTGACCTTGAAAAGGTAAGCACTCGTCCGGACGCCGAACACACCACATTCACCTGAGAGAGTGATTAAGTTTAAAAAAAAATTGTTTATTTTTTTGCGTAACTTTCACTTTATTTTTTCTCAAAAATTTTACTCCACAAAATTGTCAATCTTTCACTGATAGACAATATTATTATTTAAATTTGATATTTTCGAAATAATTTAAAGTAAAATTCAAGCAGATTTTATTCTACGAATATATTTGTTTGTATCGATCTTGTTCCTAATATGGGATTTTTTGATGATCCTAATATGGAATACTATATCATGTTAGGAAGAGTGTTTCCAGTATGGAATTCTAATAGAACAAATTTTTTTTTTGCTATTCCAGGTTGTATTTTGGCCATGTAGTAGTCGAACCAGTGTGAAACAATATCGTAGAAGAAACAGCGGAAGACGTGGGATAAAAAAAATTATAAAAGTCATGGAAGCTGTAAAATCGAATACCGTGGGATATCAGAGTGAAGAGTGGATCCTATGTTTAGTCTGCCGCCATTGATGCCATTTGAAGTGTTCGGGAGCCGATAATATTGATTTTTTATGTGATTCTTGCAAGAAAAATTAAAAAAATCAGTGTATCCCATAATAGGAGCACTTTTTTTAATGATCGTTTTTTCTATTGTTTTACCTTTCGTTCAAAATGAAGACGTTTTTGTGTTTCTTTTAATACTTCGTTGACATTTTAAGTTCCGTAACTATATTTCCAAAGATTTCAATGTATAATACTTAATAAACGATTCAATTATAATTAATCAGATTTTTTTTACCTAAGCTATTCCATATTCGGTACATCTCCTCTATTCATCCTACTAATAATTAAATAAATTTTAAATGAGCCCTTGTCTGCATTTTTTACTAAAAAGATCTACATATTTTTTTCCTCTAGGTGATTTTTCTTTACCACGGCGCGATATTGGTTAACTCAACTGATGTCACTAAACATTTAACATAATTGTTACAATATAAACAACTTCGAAATTGAAAAGCATATTTTATAAAGTTTTCTTTGTAAATTTTATTTAAAACTTTTGCCAAAGGGAAAATCAGAGTTAAGCTGAAAGAGACATGATTTATATTCATAATAATTCTTTTGAATAAAAGATTATTCTGAAAAAAAATCTTGAAAATTATAAGGGGGCTTCATATTTATTTTTATATTTCTAAATGCCTCCTTTGTAATCCTCTTTCAAACACACTGGTAACGACTTGGGTTTTTGATTTGTTTGAATAACTTTCCTAAGCCTTATTCTTGTTTGTTCTCGGAACGCGATGTCAACTTTCTATTTGTAAAACATAAAACCAACAGAAAGACACAGTATCCAAACAGGCATAGGTTTTATGACACTTTTTATGTTCGGCTCGAAGTTAATGGTGAAAAATTTAAGTGTTACTGTTGATAAACCGGACCAAGCTAACGGAATTTAAAAATAGTTGATTTTTAGTGCCGCTATTAAAATATGCATCGTATTTTGATAACTATGGCACTACGCTGACGTTTGACAAATACATACATATAATATAAATAAATAATCATGTAAGTGTCATTCTCATGTCTCGAAATCAAGTGTTGTTGGGTTACACTGAAGGTCACACATTTACAGTGGACAATATTCACAGATTCAAAAAAACTGCATGGTACAATTTTTTTTTTTTTAAATTTTGAACTTGAAAATCTACTTCTACTACACTATTATAAAGAGGTAAGATTAGTTTGTTTGTTTGTTTGCATTGAATAGGCTCCGAAACTACTGAACCGATTTGAAAAATTCTTTCGCTGTTGGGAAGCTACACTATCCCCGGGAAACATGGGCTATATTATATTTTCAAAAAAAAATAGGCATCCTTACTAAAACTTCAATAATGTAACCCAAGATGAAATTACCTAAAATATTCTTTACATCGCGTGCGCTGCGAAAACTATTGATGATAGAATAAAATAATTTTCTACGACTTTGTAGAACACATCATTATTTATAAAAAAAGTCGCAACAGCGTATGTCTAACTATTATGGTTATGCCACAATTAGTATTCTTTTATTTTAAAAATTTAAATAAAATTTCGCCGCTTGAAAAGGCTCTTTATTTGTATCTTAGTTTTAATCCTTATCAAAATAAATTACTTCATACTCAAGACAGCTTCAATAACTTTTTGAATTTTTCAATTCGGATATTTAATTAGAAAGATATAACGAGGTTAAAAATGTTAGTATTTTCAAACGGGCCGGGCGGGAGAGGAGTCAAGAAATGCTGTGCCAGGGGGGTTGGCGGGACGGGGGAGCGGGAGAGCGGTGGCGGGGAAGGTGGAAGTGGAACGCTGGAGGGGAACGCACGGGAAAGGACATGCAAGGAGTAACATTTTATTTATTTGAATATGACATTGCAACGCATGCCGGGAAACAGCTAGTCATTAAATAAACTGAAAAACCAGAGACTTCAATGTGCTGGACACGCAAAAATAGGAAGTACCTGGCTCTTTAGTTCCATTCACCAAAACCTTTTAATTTTTCTTTTCTTTCTTCTTTCCATATTTTATTAAACTGTCACAAAAAAAAAACATGTATGTGGCACTTATACCGTTATTTCTAAATACATCAAGGAATCATTAATTCGAAAACATTTTGATATGCATTATTAATACTTGTAATATATTTTATCATTAAATGTCAAATAATCAATATTATAATTTAATTAAAATACTGCCACAAAGTTATTTCATAATTAAAAAAAATAAATTAATTTATCGTTTCGAGTGAATAAACTTCCTGCCGAATAATATGTTTTGACAAATACCTGTTCCTTGTTAGGTCAAGGTACCCGCAGAATTTAAGAATTAATTATATGAAAAATTAGTGCGGATATATTATATTGTTTGTTGCTAATCGAAGGTCAAGACCCACATAGTTGAGCGACAAATCAATTTACATTCAAGTTGGCATAGACAGTAGTAACATTAAATCTGTTCATAGGTACACATAAGTGTACAGCCATGCGATTCTGCATCTTTTGTGAAATCGATTCCATGCATAATCTCCTGTCAAATATGTGTGATTGTCTATGGTTTGCAATTGTTTTTTCTACGGACTGATAAATTTCAGCGGATTGGTTTATTTATGATGTCAGCTATCGTATTTCAACTAGTAACACGAAACGCTGCAAGTATACATGATTATGTATTCATTTATTGTACTTTTAGAAGTTGTATACCACGGATTTGACATTTGCGATAGTTATTGTTAAAAAGAAGTGTAATTTCCATAATCCGTGTTTAAGAGTGCGGCGGTTAGTGACGTAATTAATTATCTTCCCCTAATATACAATTATTATGTACGTTTATACTGCCTCAATAGCTTTGGCTTAAATAGGTTCTTAATTTGGGCAAAGAAATCAATTCATGCTTATTTAGATTGAAACGAAACTTCACAAATGTCAAATCCGTGCTATACAACTTTAAACGTACAGAATACTACAGACCTACATAAATAAATAAATAATCATATATTTCGCGTTTTAAACTAGTTGAAATACGACAGCTGACATATCAGTCCATAAAAAAAGCTATGGCCAATCAAACAAATTTGACAGGAGAATACGTGTGGAAACGATTCTTTATAAACAAAAGATACAGGATCGCTTTTCAGATATAGGTTACGCAGCAAGAGTTGGAAGCAATTAAAAAGCTTAGCGATGAATGTATCTGTGCACGTACAAACTTCCATCGGCCTTTAAACAGCCCTTTGTCTTGTCTACGCCTACTTATTGTTACTAGAGGAAGAAGGACAACAAGTTTATACGATGCTCGTAAAATAATATTGTTAAGAAGCTTACAGCGTGTCCTATTCATATCGGTTCCAGCTCGTTCGGTGTATGCTCAGAGTAACAATATACTGTTACTCTGAGGGTGTATGACATCGCGAGCGAAATAATCGCAGTTTTCATTATTACAAGTTTGCACCTTTTCCAGACACAATTTGTTTATTTTACTTTTCATCTCATTTATTAATTGGTCTATGTATACTGCTAATAAATCTAGGATATAGATAATGGATGAAGATGATAATACATGCACATTGATCAAATCTATCAATATAATTACATAATTCGTTCATGATCCAGATAAACTATTTTAATAAGCTTATGTATTTTAACAATGAATTGAAACAATATTTGGCATGCCAAAAAATACCTACTCTGTAAAAGCGACTTAATAAGCTTTGGCTTTGAACTCCGAGATGTGAAATAACCATTAATTGTTTTTAAAGAATTTATTTATTTATTATAAGCAATAATTATTAGCCTGAAACACTCATCAACATTGAAAAAATCTCGCGAGAAAAGATAAATGCCGCCGACGGGACTTGAACCCGCGTCCTTCTGATAGCCGGTCAACTGCTCTCCCAATTTATTTATTGCTTTCTCCAATTTATTTATTGCTTTCTGGATCATTATCGATCCAAAAAATAGATAGGAAAACCATCTCTTGATTTTTCTGAGACAATATTTGCTTATTTTTGTTTTACTATTTTAGAACCCAATTATACGCGAATTAAAAATAAACATTAAAAGTAAAAGGAAGTTACCGTCCTATTTTTTTAGCACAATATTTTTATAGAATTTGATTCATGCAGTATTCATGTTTAAAACTTAGAACTGGTTTAACGATTATCTTTGGGATTTTTGGACGGAATAAATCAAATCGAAGGACTTCATCTAAAAATTGGAAAAACTTTAAATTTGCACTAATTTGGATTTAAGGTAAAATAGTTTCGGGCACAGCGTGCGGTGGAGTAAAAAAATACATTTAATCTGAAATTCGTCTTTTTAATATTTTTTCACTGTTTTGAAGTCGATGCCGTCGGATTCAAAACAAGAGTCGCGGATGTCCCAGAAAGACGTGGCACTGTCAAGTGAAAAAATAGCAATGTAAGAAATCAGAATAATATACGTGAGAGCTTTTTGAGAAGTTAAAAAAATATATACATTTTGTGAATACAGCACAGGAATCCCAACTGCTCCCAATCGTCTGGAGCCAGAAAGACTATAGCATCACGAATTGGGGTATTTTGTGAGGCTGAATGTAGTGGGGAGGGGAAGGACACGTGTTTCAATTATGAATGGTGGTCTGACACACCAACTATTTTACAGTATTTGATTGCATTTACCAAATAAATAAACTTTAAAAAATTGTGTATCGCATTTTGTCTTGTCCGTAAAAATAACGAAATAAAACAATCGAGCGCGTTAAATCAACAAAATGTCTGACAATCAGAGAGATGCAAAGTGATTTAGTGTCCAGAAAAATAAAGTTCCACAACTCTTTGGGCATGTTCCCGTGCTTTGGTCTGGAAGTCCTCCAAATAACATGTTCTCCATATTTACGTCCCGTTCCATGATTTATATGGCACTTATTTTTAGGACTTAGCATATTTATTGCCGAATTTATTCCTCCTAATGACTCTATTCGTCTCTCTCGCACCGCCGGCTGCCCGGATCGTGCCGCACCGCTCGCACCCGCGGGTTCGCTCGCCCTTGCTGTAAGTGAGCAATTTACGACGTAACTGTGGGTACCTAGTTACCAACCTAATTTAATCGGAACAATTTTTTTCGAATGTATTATGATTATTCAAAAAAATTAAATTAAAAAGACCCTCCCTGATATGACGTGATTGCTGAAAAAACCCTTGGTAATGGCATTACTTTTGTATAGGCTTTTAGTTAATCATAACCACTGTACAGATAAACCGATAATAATAATAGTTGGGTAATTTGTAAAGCGTTGTTTTTGTGAAAAATCAACTCAAGGGAGCTATGTAATTTATTTAATTAAATGAAGACAATATTAGCGAAACTCAATCGAAAATCCCAAATTAGAAATGAAACCCATTTCTAATTCGGTCACTTTTAACTGTATCGTACTTCGACTAAGAACTACCAACATTATCTTCATTTTCTTAACGCACATATCATTGGCCGCCATCTTTATATATGATTGCAAGATTCAAACCGAACTAAATGCTATCTAGATAGTGTCTGGATAAATATTTATCCATTTTAAATAGCGATCGCGTAATTCGAAAAATGTTGACTTTTGTCTCTAATTGGAATCGGGCTGAAAAAAGGTGTCGTGTATAACGGCCTTTACACGTTACTTTGGCCCGATGACAAGCTGTCACTGGATTAAAGTGGATCCGAGAAACTGTCTATTTTTGGAACCAGTTCCCATTGGATTTATAAAATGATCACCAACACTTAAACAGGGCGAAGCTGAACCAAGAGCCACCAGTAGTTTGTAATAATAGTTGGATGATTTGTATAGCGCCGTTTTTATGAAAAAATCACCTCAAGGGCATTGTACAAATATGTAGTATATGTGAGTTTGGTAAAGTGTGACAGAATGCACAAATGAGAGCGCGAAAATGTGGGAACCTAACCTACCACTTTTAATATACGAGCATTGCGAATTTGGGGTTACGAGTGACAAGACGGTTGTTTGTCCAATATTAAAGCCTTACATTGTGAATCGTGATCTGATTGATATATTCTTAAATGAAGCTGGACTCATAATTAATTAATCCTGATAAACCAAGAACCTATCATATTTATAATATATTTCTATAATTAACTTCATAATGCATCCGCTTGCATCAACAGATTGCATCCACCGGTTCGTCGATCACTAATACAAAACTATACATATGTACAATTCACTAGATCAATGAACATGATGCTACGTCAAAATGTACAAACATTATTTTTTATTTATATTATGTACAGGCAGAATTACGTACGGTGGGACATATAGAATTATCGTACTTACCTGGCAGGTCACCTGAAATTAACACGGTTCATTATTTGAGAAATTTAGATACAGTTCGCATGCAGGGCACATAATTGCGAAAGCGTGTTATTGGAAATGATAATATAATCTTGGTATTTATTTTAATAACATATGATGTTCTTCAATGAACGTGTTTAGGATAGGAAAATATTTTTTTTATGATTGGATTAGAATTTATCTTCCTAAATGTGATTCGCACCTCGGTAAGACACAGATTGAGGTGTGGCTTCGAATAATGTCAATCCAATAAGAAAAGTATCATCAGCAGTGGCGGTCCGTGTCGATTAAAATAAAACCAATTTCATGTCTACGATTCTGGATCCAAGGATACATCATGTATTTATTATGATTCGAAAATCTTTTGTGCAACTGGTTCCTTGTAAAACATCGATCGTGCATTTTTATTGCCCTCTCTAATACCAATCTCCCAGAAATGTTGCAATCGTTCAGCTGCACCGTGGAACACATTTTAAAGCATCTGCTATTTTGTTGCACACATCTAAAACATTTTAATCCTTCTCTTCAGCGATAAATTATACCATATACCTATACGCAAACCTACTCTGTTATACCAGTACCTAGTAATGAATAAGTTATACAAAAGATTGTAAGTTATTATTTGACTAGTGAAAAATCGCGGGATATATAAGCTAAATATTATTAAAATAAATATTGGCCTCAAAATCATTATCTTTCAAAAGACGATTAGAAATTAACCTTTCGTACGACCACCGTTAGTATATTCGAAAAATAACGACATCTGACCAAAAATTAAACAAAAGAAATACACATTTCAAATACGGAATTATTAATTAGAATCTAATTAGAATAAATTAATTTTGGTACTTGTCTAATTTATCGCTTTTCTGAATCGTTACCAGAGTCAATTCCAATTTTGAAAATCAAAGCAAATTACAGTTCTTGAGTTTATTGTTTTTATAATATATTAATACAATTGGTACAGTTTGTCAAATAAGAGTAGAAAAAAATGAGGGCGCCACCGTTGCCCAAATGGCAATACTAAAAATATATGCATGGTGTTAATCTAAAGCTGTGTAACCTACATTTTTATTAAAAATTAAAAAGGCATAAAAGCGAAAAAAAAAATTCATTGCAATATAGATATACCCACTGATCTCAAAATTAGAATCGCTTATACATAGATATATTATTATTATACGTTTGCTATTTTGTGTTAACATAATGAAGAATCACGATATTGTAATACAATATAAACCACACTTTAGAAATTACTCACATTTATTTATATTAGTTTAAGTACCTAGCGTTGCCCATCATGCCTCTAATTTTAGATCTGAATATATTTAACTCATTCAGATCTAAAAATAGTGCAACTAAACTCACCATTTATGATTCTTCCTTTCCACCTACTCTTAAATTCAAATCTATGTTAAATTAAATGAGATCCAATCACTTTGTAAAACACAATTTAATCAAATTTATGTCATTTAGTAGGCACCTTTACAATGCTTCTTCGATTTAATTTTTTTTAAGAACAAAAAAATGTTTTTTTAAATGTGTGTACAGTGTTTTCTGTATTCAGTGTCATTGCACCCTTAAAGAATATTTGACAGATAAATTGGTGTTGCTAGCCTAAAAATTTCTTAGTTCCATTTTTTATATTTTCTACTCTTATTTGACAGACTACCTAGTTTTTTAAAAGTTGTCAAAACTTAGGATATTAATTTAAAAGTAGTTGATTATAATTTATACTCCATAAGTTATCTATCGACTAATATATTAATTTACACCTATTAATCGAAGAAATCCAGTAGATTAATACGACAGCAGTTAAAATTTATTTTGCAAAATAAGTTTTCAGTAATACTGTAAAATAAATTAAAAAGGAATTAATTTCTTCAAAGTTGTGTTTCATAAATATCGCCACTAAAATCCATTCAATAATTCTAAATATTTTTTTAATACCTGTGCAGTACATATTACGTAGTTATTTTAATAATCCACATTTATGGAAGGATATTCCATAGTTTTTTGGGATGTCCGATGTACAAGTTGTAGGGAATTTATTACATTATTACATCGAATAAATCACGAGGCAGTAAAGCACTCTGCAGACTCCATGAGAGTGTTATTAATGATTCATTGTTGTGAAAGCTCATTATAAACGCTATAACTAGAAAGGAGGAATCGATCGAAATAAGGGTTTGAAGTGGCTAACACGTATCTTTCTAACAATAACTAGGTGTGCATTTCGAAGTGAAATTGAGTCGTTGATCTCAATTCGTATGGCGTTTTCAGCAATGAAAACTGAGTGAACGTTAAGCCAAGTAAAAAAATCAGAGTGTGCAATTCACATGTGGTAGATGTGAAACCTTCAGTAAACTAAAGTAGGCAAGATTGGGAAGGCTACGAAGCATCGCACAAAGAGAAGACCGATAGGCTACGAAGCACCGCACAAATAGGAGACCGATTATACTGTCTCATTATCTCGCAGGCTAAATCCTGTAGATGTATGTTATTGTCTTTTTTTAGTGTCGCTATTTTTCGTTTCATCAAGTTTCAAATCATAACGGTGCTAAAGAAGTTTTCACTTGAAAATAGCCTTTGTCGTAACTTGCGGAATTTTTTCATTATTATTGGGCATGCTTAGATGGTCGGCAGGAGTATCACTAAAAGATAAGATTAAAAGTTCACACATTCGGGGTAGCCTGGGTGTCACGGACATTGACATTGGAGGAACGACAGTTGAGATGGGCACATAAGACGGAGACCATCAGACATCACAGTGAAGCAGGCAATGTCTATGTAGCTTCATCGATAATCATCCAGAGAAAGACCAAAGAACTACTGGATGACTCAATGCTCCAAAATACTTCAGAGTAACGGCCTGGATGAAGGCGAAACTCAGAACCGAAGTTTACAACCTGAGAACGAGAAGAGGCGACCCCAACCCCAACAGCCTACCTAGGCAATGAGTTGTGACAGCGCAAGGAAGAAGACTAATATAGTGAGACTTAATTTGAAAATTGAACAATTTCAATTAGGTGGGATTTTGGTATTCAAATGAGAATATGCTTAGTTCCTACCAGGATATTATTTATCCAGTTCCTACCTCTCTCTAACCATCACCTTGATGGAAAAGCGTTTTAACTTTTGATCAATGGCAAGAAAAATAGTGAATAATTCGAGTGCATTTGTTTTGAAAACAGAAGTAGCTTTGGAACTTGATTTGGAAGCATGTTGTTGGTGTTTTTTTGTATCCACAATCTCGTTTTAAAGTAAAAAGAAGGAATTTGACGATCTCGGAAGTATCGCGGTGGAACTTTGTGCCGTGTGCTCTTTCGCATAAATACAGTAGTAAGTGATTGTTTATCCCTTTTCCTTGCATTTCTTGGTTTTCCTTCACATATTATCACCCAATTACACCATTTTATCTCGTTTCATTCTTAGTACATATTTACAATCCGTTACAAGTGAATTTGAGCTGTAAATTGTAAGCTGCTTGGATGCAACAGTAATTATAAATTAACATACAATACTTATGAACGCATGTTTTATTATACACATTATATGACAATAATATCTATGTGCCCAAATAACGGTAAATCCAGAAGATTAAATTTTTGATAAAGGAAGTGGAACTGAGCGAAAGATACCCTGCTGACAAACTACAAATGTAGTTTAGCATTTATTGATATATTTATTGTTATCAAGTTTAATTTGTAGAACTCCATTTTAATTTTTATTTATTTTATATATTCAATAATTTTATTATTAATTTAATAAAAACAGTTTATTTATAAACAAGTTCTGCTGGTAATTATTATTACGCCTTCTGAGGGCATTATCAAACTGTTTGAATGAAAGTATAGAAAAAAAGAATCAACCAGGCGAAGGGATCACCATCGATAATTGAGAGGTTGTTCGAATATTTTAAATGTCTCATGATATCTTTAAACATCTTACGTACTAGACCTGTCTGTCTATGTAACTCAGGTTCATTAACTCAGATTTGTTTTGAATTTAAGTGTTATTTTCTAAATTGGAACTGATCATGCAAAGAATTCAGACAAGCAATATTGGTACCTACATATTAATATAATATTTAAACGGAAAATTATACGAATTCTCATTTTTTCAAGATGGGGACTGATGTATAAAGTGTCAAGAATTCAGACAAGCAATAAAGTACCTACCTCTAATATAATGAGAACAGAATATAATATAAGAGAAATGATTTTATTTCCATATTTGATAAAAATTTTTTTTTTTTTAATTAGACCTTTTTGTAACAAAAAGGTCTAATTGTCTGTTGGTACCTTTCCAACAGATCAAAATGTCGTCAACATAACGCACATAGTAAATTATATATTTGCTAAAGATCTTTATCAGACAATTAGACCTTTTTGTTACATTAGCTAACTCCATCAACCGTAAAATCTGCTTTACGGTTGAAAGAGAGTGTAATAATAAAATTAATTTTGTAGACTTAACAATCGGTAGAAAAAATAATAAACATACATTCGAAATTTTCCGTAAACCTACGTTTACCGATACGACCATTCATTCTAACTCATTACACCCATGGTCACATAAATTATCTGACTATCACTCAATGATACACAGACTTACTAACATCCCTCTTGACAATAAGCACACGAAAAAGAAAAAAATATAATTTTATCCATTGCAAAAAATAACGGCTTCAAGGGTAGTGATATTGATAAAATACTTAGTCATAAAAAATACAAAATTAACCTTAACTCAATTTACCCAGCGATTAATAATAAAACTAATAATAAATATGCGTGTTTAGAATTTGCAGGACCTACATCTAATAAAATTGCTAAAATTCTCAAAAATTGTGGATTAGACATTGCCTTCCGCACTAATAATAATTTGGGATCATCCCTTAAAAATTCAAAAAGTAAAACACCCAAACTTAAAAATAGCGGCATTTATAAACTCCAGTGTGACGAATGTAACGCTGTTTATGTTGGACAAACTGGCCGGTCCTTTAATATTAGATTCAAAGAACACATGCGATCATTTAAAAATAATAATAAAATACAATCACAATTTGCCAAACATCTCCTAGATGAGAATCACTCACTTAGCGATGATAATAAGCCAACTCCCTTACACATCCAAAATAAAGGACGTAAACTTAATCTTTTAGAGGAGCTGGAAATTAACAAACATAATAATAATCCTAAAGCTATTTTAATAAATGAACAAAAAATTTAATACACTCGACGCTTTTAGATGTATTCAAAACCAATTTTTAAATAACTAATTATGCTGGAAAAGAAAACCATGAGTCAGCATTTGTGAATGACTCACAATTAGTTTGCTTAACGACTTTCAGTCAAAGTGGGAAATAACAGTAATTGAGAAAATAATAATTTCAGTCATTTTTAATCAGAAATTAGAAATGAGTCATAGTACAAACCTATCAAAAAATACTATAAATAGATTGTCTGTATGTGGCATGACCACAGTTTGATAATGCCCTCAGAAGGCGAAACAGCTGTCACGCGTAATAATAATTACCAGCAGAACTTGTTTATTAATAAACTGTTTTTATTAATTTAATAATAAAATTATTGAATATATAAAATAAATAAAAATTAAAATGGAGTTCTACAAATTAAACTTGATAACAATAAATAAATTTCTTTTGTTAAATTTCTGAAGGTTTCTTGACAAGCAAACTCAGATTTCGTGATAATCTGGGTCTGCGGTTTTACCTAATATGCCATTATCATTTCTACAATATAATATCCCGTAATTTTTCATTGGTCTAATCTAGTAATAATTGTAACAATTAATATATTCATTCCTTCCCTTTTTTAATCCCTACCGTATTTCCAACCATTTTGCCAAAAATATAAGTATTTATAATATTATATCCGGAGTTGTGGAACTCTTGTGTGAAAATGACATTAATTTTTAAAAAATTACCCATAACTTTCTACCGAATTAAAGAAGAAAGAGCAAGTAGAGGGAAATCTCTGAACAAACTAAAGTAATAATAAATGCAGCAGTCGTGATAGGAAATAATATGCAAGTGCACTTAATTATGATTTCACAGTCGTGACCAGGTAGGTAGAGGGCATAGGGGAGGGACAGGGAGTAGGGAAGGAAGCGTAATTGTAATATCTTGTAAATAAACCACGGTACTCGTCGGAGCTGGGTGCACTTGTAACTTGCTGCTTGCTACTTGCTGCTTGCTACCAGGTAACCAACCAGGTGTTCGGTAAATCGACACTTGCTGACTGAAATTATTATTCAAGTGTATTTATTATATTGATTGAAATGATGATTCTTACGAAAAATTCTCACCTTTATCCATAATATAAACATTTAAAAGTACGTTTAAAGGAGGCGTATCATTTAAATTGAAAAATCATTGGTAAGGAATAGGCCACTTGCATGGATTTCATAACGACTTGGAAAAAATCGTGTGGAAAGATTTTTTTACTAAGATTGCGAAAACGTTAGTAAATTTTTTTAGAAATGTATAGTTTTTTAATTTTTAAATAAATAAATCCATTATATGCTCGTGATGTCACTACATGAAAATGTCCCGTCTCCGATTATGTTCTATTAATTTTGTAAAATTCCACACTGATTTTTTTTTTATATGGCAACGCTTTGATTTCCGGCGAATTTTTTAATTTGACGTTTAACGTTCACTAGATTTATTGTTTGTTCTATGCGAACTTATCCTTTGGTTTGATGATTTGATAAAGATGGCGGTGTTTTTGCAGATGTTACGAAGAGAACCCCGTACAATCTTTTTACATTCGTGTGGAAACGTTATTTTTTTTAAAATGATTTTCGGCTATGTAATTATGGTGTTTTCGCACTCATAAAATTATGTCGCGTGTTTCCAGTTTATAAAAAATGGTCTGATTTTTCGGATTGAAATTTTCAAAAAATCGCCAGGGCGTCAAAAATACATAGAGATATACTATAGAGGCGCTATCCCGTACATAATTCTCCGAGATTCGTGTTCAAATCATGCACAAACAGGCCTTCGGGAAAGTGAATTCTAACTGAAGCCACCGCGTCTAAAGGCTCGGCCGTCAGACCTTCCTTTCATTTTACTCAAGCCCATGGTTTCATCCATTTCCATCCTACTTTGATACGTCATTGGAGGTTATTATCCACCACTTACCCGCCCTGGTATAAGTAACAGATGGTTACTCCTTCAAGGCTCTCGCAAGGACTCTAATTTTTTTGAAAGAACGAAGCTACATTTAGTTTAGAACGAATTTAGACCTCCAATGTCCCTGCATACGTTGTTAGCAAGCAGTATGCAAGTGCTTAGCGGGAAATACAAGATACAATATGTGTTAGTATTACAAAATATAGACAAGACAATGGGACAGGTTGGTGAAAGTTCTCGAGGTGGCAAGCGCTGGGTGATTGTATCCAGCGTATCCTACAAGCACCTGTTTGGAAAAAAAAACACAGTACAGAAGTAATACGAGCATGGCAAACGGTTGGGAGTCCTCTCCAATCAATTGGCAGTCCCAGCAAGAATGCGCATGACGTTCGGTCTAGCCGTGAACCACGCTCAGCTTCCGCGCCCCTTAGCCGGTTCCTCAGTGATGCCTCAAAGAAAAGACAGATACGTCAGACCAGCCACGAACGACGGTTGTAGAACTAATACTAATAGAGAAATGGAGGTACTAACCTACGATTCCGTTGAACCAATTTATTCGCTAAATGTCTCATCTATGTATAATATCAATACAAAAATACGATTAAAAAAACGGAATATCTTAGAATATTTGTCTAATTTTTTTTTAAATTAATGCAAGTGGCCTATTATTTGTGAATATACAGTTTGTCAAATAAGAGTAGAAAATATAGGAGGGCGCTACTGTTGTTCGATTATCAATACTAAAAAGATAATCATGTTGGTAATCTAAAGCTGTGTAACTTACATTTTTATTAAAAATTAAAATGGCATAAAAGTGAAAAAATATATTTTTTCATTGCAATATGAATACACACTGATCTCAAAATTAGAATTGCATATATTGCGTATATTATTATTATACGTTTGCAATTTTGTGTTAACATAATGAAGAATAATGATATTATAATAAAATATAAAGCACCCTTTAGAAATTGCTCTTATTTATTTAATATTAATTAAGTAGGTACCTAGCGTTACCCGGGCTTCAGAACATGTCTCTAATTTTAGATCTGAATATATTTAACTCATTCAGATCTAAAACTAGTGTAACTAAAATCACCATTGATGATTCTTCCTTTCTACTGTTAAATTCAAATATATGTTAAATTAAATGAAAGCCAATCACTTTGTAAAATACCTTAACAACAGTGCTTCTTTAATTTTTTTAAGAACAAAAAACTGATCGTTTAAATGTGTATACAGTGTTCTGTATTTTCAAAAAATTTTGTAGTTCCATTTATATATTTTCTACTCTTATTTGACAGACTCTATCATCAAACATACTAATTTCAGTTTTCTGTGGTACGCGTTACTTATTCCTGCATGAAAACCGTATTAACGAACTCAAATTTGATTTGAATTTCAGTGTCCTATTTAAAATTGGAAATAATTGTAGAATTAGATTGTAGAATTCCGATAAGCCTACTAAAGTACCTATCAATGATATTTTTGAAAGAAAATTATATTAATTTCCATTTTTGAAATCGAAACTATCCCTGATTGTACACATGATTTTTCACGGATCTGCGCTAGTATTGCAGAAAAGCAAAATATCAGTTTTCTTTCACAACCAACATCTCCCGAAATAGGGTCACGAAATTAACATATATTTTCTTGTTCGGAAATTCTAGGTCAACGCTATTTCGCCTGGCAAGAGTATTGAAATTAAAAATTAAAAAAAAAATAATACAAGACCTCATAACATAATATTGTGTAGGTATTACATTATTTTGTTGTTCGATAAGAATAAAATAATATTGTATTTTTGGGCGAAGCCGTCTGTAAACCTAGTTATATTATAAAGGGATGCCACATGCCACAATGTTCAGTTTTTGGGCCACTCTTTTTTACAATTTCTAGATCTAACATATAATATTTTACTAAAACTTTTTTCTAACGTAATGATAGTAATTGAAATGGTAGTAATTATTAGTAGGAAAGATGCAAGCAGTTATTAAAAATGGAATTTTTCATGGTCACGTAATAGTAATATTATTTTAGCCAATGACAGCAACTAAACCGAGCCCTTTTCTCCCCTTTGAATGCTAGTCAAATATTTCAGACATTTCAAATTTAATGCTGATTGCATAAATAATCATAATATTCCACAATTTACATAGAAAATCAAGTTTTAAAAATAATTCACCAAAGTTTGGTAATTAAACATAACTTGATTGACTGCCGTAATGTACCATATTATGAATATGAACCAAATTCATTTTTAGAAAATGAATTTTATAAAATTTATTATGATAAAACTATTCTGACAGACAGAACAATTAGTCATAATAGACCCGATATAGTTTTACATGACAAAATTAAGAAAATAACTTATATCATTGATGTCGCTATACCAAATTCTTGTAATATTCAGAAAACTGTTTCTGAAAAAATAAGAAAATATACAGATTTAGGAAATGAAATTAAAAGAATTTGGCATTCTCAGACTATAAAAATATTACCATTTGTTATTTCGGCTACTGGCATTATACCTAGCTCTCTCATTCAAAATTTAGGCGTATTAGATTTGTCAAAAAATTTGTACATAAAAATGCAAAAGTCGGTCATTTTAAATACATGTAGGATTACGAAAGATTTTTTAAATATTTATATTGAGGGATCAGTAGGATTTATCGGACCTGTTAGGATTTCATCAGAGCCGAACCCTCTGATATGAAAATATCTGGAGTCGGTGAAATATTTTCCCATTATGTTTCTGGTGGATTGACGTATTGTTCTTGTATTGTTTTATTCTTATATAGTGCAATTACATTGCGTTAATTTACTAGATATTCATTTGTGGAAAAGTGTGTGGAAGGGTTTAGTCTTTCATTTGGGAAAGATTCAACCCGGACATGAAATCTGGAGCACCGTAATAAAACCGATATAACGAAGACAATTGTTAAATTCGTCGCGTATGCATGAGGGAATATTATATTGCAACAAAATGCATGTGAGTTTGAAGTTACCATTCCATGCACTTATTGCAGTCATATCGATTTCAAAGTTGTCCAACTTTCAAGAGCCGGAGGTGTGGCCACCTAGAAAACTTGTTTTGCTTGTCCCATTTTAGTTGAACACCGACTTATCTGGAAAACAAGTCGATTCAAAGAAAATTAATTCATTAGAGAAAGTAAGTAATATAAACCAATCACAAATAACAATAAAGGGAATTTATGTTGGGTAATAATGCCACCTGGAGGGCGCCCAACTTATAGCTTTTGCAAACAGTAATACAAAAATAATGATAATATTTCTGTGTGCTGTTTTAATTGCACAATTTTAAAACTAGAAAATTTATTTTAATTATATTACCTAGAATACTAAAGTTGGATTGCTTAAAACTCTCTTAAGATGTGAAGACCAACCAATTGGCAATCACGAAAATTTTAATTTTTGAAATTAGAAAGGTCCCACTTGAAGAATGCCGATTGTTATAGTATATTTCAAATTTTGGTAAAATTGTGATCAAATCTCGAACTTTAGGTTTATTTTGTTATCTTTGAATGCTGGTTACAATTTATTCAAAAGCTGAAACGAAGCTAGAATCGACGTTTAACGGGGATTGTTCAAATCCCAATATTTCAAAATGGTGTTGATCGATGATTTGATGGTTTCGACACGCCCCAACCTTAACCGTTAGATATATACTTAGGTGTTTAAAAAAACACTAAAAAATAATAAAAAAAAAAAAAAAAAAACTAAAATGAAGTACTCCACTGCCGAACATAAAAACAGGGTCAAAAAGCCAAAATATTATGGTTATTCCCAATTCGAATACATCTTTTGGACAGAGTACCTAATATAAAATTTCGTGGTGTGAAATTATATGGGTTAATTACAAGTAAACGCAAAGCTATGATAATCAACTTGGGAAAATTTACAGACTATGTAAAGGTACTCAATAAAGAAAAATTACATAAAAAACAGCAGACCGCCTCAGGAAATTGGTGAGGAGGATTCTGAAAATTGTAAGTAAGTAATTGTAGTATAATATTTATACTTAAATATTCCTTAATAGTCTTTATGCATAAACCATGTTGTAATTATCACTTAGGTCATATTCTTCTACAAACTTTATTAACCAAAAATATTTAAAATAATCAGAGTGTGCAATTCACAGGCGGTAGAAGTGAAGCTAGAAAGTCGCTAGATGTCGCTTTCTTTTCTTTTGCCTCTTTTTTTAAAGTGGTTTGAAGATTGGATATTGATTTTATAAAAATAAAAATGTTTTTTTTTTGGATTTCGTAGGATTCGAACCTCCGTTCGCTGGATGTCTCTGGCCGCTGATATTTGTCATACGCTATCGGAGACTCGCGCGGAGCCGTGAATCTACTGCATTATATTAGAACCGAGGACCCGTCAAATAATAAATTTCAGTGGCGCACTTCCGTCTCATCTGAATTTCAAATCATAACGGGGCTAAAGAAGTTTCACTTAAATAATAAATAGTTACCTAAAAACCATTATTAAATTTAGAAATGTTAGCAAGGATATAACGCATAAATATGGTTAAATTTAAAACCAGTTTATTCCAAATCATTTGTCGTCGCTTTTAATGAAATACAGCCCGTTGGATTAAGTCTTTTCGATAGTGTTTCGCAGAATATATTGGACAAGTTTCAGATCCCTTTCATAGATTTGCGGACTGAAACATGTGCGCGTGCATTGTGCCTGCACATGTGCGCAGGTACAGCACATTATATATTATAGAAGTTGCCTTTAATGACGTTATCGACCGACATGCATTTATTAGAATTGCTATAAATTACTGATACAATCAAACAAACATTCCAAATGAATTAAATGTTGAAAATTATTTCATTACCTCAGATAAATCCATGAAGTGCATAATATCATATATTACTGACCGGGTGATCGCTTCTCAGGAATAACACTTTTTGAGAAGATACACACACGAAATTATATGTAGGATAGATACAATCTGAAAACGTTGCTTGTGTAAAATCAACTTGTGTACGTAGTATTATCAAAAGTATTCTTTCGTTTGGTTAAAAGATGTTAGAATAATGGCACGAAGAGTTCCAAATGAAAAATTAATTTACATCAGACACCTAGATGACCTCGTTAAATTAATCTAACAAACACAAAAAACTAACCACACTGAATGGGTAATTTCCACGTAATAAAAAAATAAGCAAAAAATTGCGATGATAATAGCATTTTTATTTTATTTTTATGTTGACGAATAAATTTTCTACAGCGAGTCAAAGTATCCCATTTTTGAATTACCGCTAAAACGATATTTTGGGACGGGGCTA
Organism: Limnephilus lunatus; assembly: GCA_917563855.2. NCBI lineage: Eukaryota > Metazoa > Arthropoda > Insecta > Trichoptera > Limnephilidae > Limnephilus > Limnephilus lunatus. The sequence goes on along the minus strand of OU830598.1, from coordinate 64,782,153 downwards.
TCGTGTGACGTCATGAGCGTGAACGCTCACAGACAGTGTTTAGTTATGCTGGCCAAAACAATTTTAATATATTAAATAAAAATATACGGAATATCAACAAAAACTTTGATGAGCTTTAAATCGTAGTTAAGAATCTAAAAATAAATCTACATGTAATTATCCTCACTTAATGCTGGAAAATGGATAAATATTTACCCTTACATATAAATGATTACATCTCCTATGCAATCAAATTGAATTAAACAAAAAAATATGGTGTGACAGACATGAAAAATGAGTCAATGTAATAAAATTCACAAATGCAAATCTTTCTTTCGATTATCAAAGACTTAACGTAGGCAGATGGTCTGAATTCTTTATAAATCAGTTCCAATTTTGAAAACGTCAGGGAAAATATTATAGGTAGGTACTATATCGCTTATCTGAAATCTTCACACAGTCAGCTCCAATTTTGAAGACGACACAAATTCAAAGAAAATCCGCATCTAAAGAAATTCAAATCTGAGTCCCATATTTAATTTTTAATTATGACATGTGATGTATTAACAGATTAAATGTAGTTTAGGTACAGTTTATTAGTTTATTTAACTAATCGTCACTTTATTTTCAGGAATCGGGAGTATTTTGGCAGAAGTTCAAAATATTTCCGCTTAGCAATAAAATCCAACTAAATGGAATATATTATCTGAACATATCCGAAAACTAAAAACTGTTTTTTAAATGTAATAAAATAGGTACGTTTACAAATGTTGTTAGTAGAAATAAAAATATAATTTTAGAAATATATATATATATATATTTTAATTCAAACATAAAAAAATACAAGTGTGCTGTTCACATGCAGTAGAAGTGAAACCTTCAGAAAACTAAAGTAGACAAGAGTAGGGAAGTTACGAAACACGAAGGGAAAACTTTTTTATCACCGTCGTGATTTAGAACTCGATGAAACTGAAATGAGCGACAATAAAAAGAGAAAAACATATTCATCTATTGCATAGATTCTCAACCTTTTTTTTGCCCACCACCCACTTTGAGATAATTTTTATTTCTAACGTCCCCTAACTCGTGAATCCGAAACCAGCAATTGACCACATTGGAGGGGGGGGGGGCGTAACGGGATACCACGACAAGGTTAAATTTGCCACAATGGAGGGGGCGTAATGGGATACCACGTCAGGGTTAAATTTGCCACAATGGAGGGGGCGTAATGGGATACCACGACAGGGTTAAATTTGCCACAATGGAGGGGGCGTAATGGGATACCATGACGGGGTTTAATTTGCAACAACGGAGGGGGAGTAAGTAGTGGGATAGGGAAAATATTTTAAGGTGTGACTTAATTTATGGATGGTCCCTAATGGGATGGGATGGGGTAAGATAGGTTGGGGTGGGATGGGTTTCTCTGGGTCTCCTACCACCACCCTGAAAGTTTGAAACGCCCCATAATTTAATCTTGGTCTTCTTCCGCCCCCTAAAGTTCTAAAACGTCCCCAAGGGGGCGTTATCGCCCACTTTGAGAACCTATGGTTTAGATCATATATCTCACCACGACAGTGAGGGAGATTTATAAGAGACCTATGTGAGCTGGGACAAATTAGGTCTCCTGTGATTAAATGGGTTAATTTCTGATAGTCGCCTAAAGGAGTCCGAGGTGAAGGTCTCTTCAAACCAAGGAAATTTCACTATATCATTTGATTGAGAACGGAAATCATTGAGTTTTTCTTCACTTAAAATAAAAAAAAAACAATATAAATGGAGTTCTAAAAATTAAACTTTCAAAAAATTCATTAACCTGCCTCACAAAGTATACTCCAGGTGATAGGTACATGACAATTAGTTTAGTGTAATTATTTATTATCATTGCATCCATTTCTAGGTAATATAATAATTCTTGAAGACCTTGTAATATAAATCGCTTACAAAGGTTGTTCACAGTAATATCTTACAACATGTTTACATTATTTATTATGGTTATATTACGAAATAGAATGTCAACCAACCTACTAAAAGACATTCGATTTCCGCTGTGAACTTTTTGTACAATTCTCCGTGTGACCTTGCTTTCAACGCATTGTTAAGTAATTGCTTGATAATGTCGAACACAAATTATAAATTAAATAAACCAATTTATGTTGTGTTTGCAATTTTGCCTTTTTCGTTAATACGTTATTGAAAGATTTAACCAAGAATGAGAGGATATTATTTTAAAAGCAAAGATTTTTTAAGTGCACACCAATTATTATTACTACCATAGAACATTATACAGCATAGAGAATACACCGCCAAACAACTTGGTCTTGGTACTCTCCTTGCTTCAATTACATTCATACATCATTTCAAACATATAAATCTTTATATTATATTATTTCAGCTTGGCAGCGGTAATAATTATATCTGGACGTTTTTTCCGTTTTTCAGAGGTAGGCAGAGAGGATGGACCGCCAATAATCTCGGTCTTGGTATACTCCTTGCTTCAATCATATTCATACAAACAAGTCTCTGCCTAGTATTTCAGTCATGACAGGGGATAATAATACCATAAAATAGTTTCTCCGCAGGGGTGGGCTGAGAGGATAGACCACCAAACAACTAGTTGTCTTCCTTTTTCAACTTCGCTCACACAGCTTGCTTCGATCGCATTCATACATCATGCATTCAGACGATGTTTGAATGAAGCAAGCAGTGTACCAATACCGAGTTGTTTGGCGGTTTGTCCTGTCTGCAAATGGCATACCTAGGCTTTGTAAATCACACCAAAAAAACGTGACAAAATAAACGCACATTCAATAGTATACAATGTATAACCATACTACATACACGATCCTGCAATGAGTTTCCTAAGACAATGCAAGCTATCTATTGTACACGTTTTTAAATAACAAACTTATGTGACACAGATAAACAAATAAATAAAACAGCGGGTAAAGATAGAAAACTTTTATATATTTTTAAGAAAATTATAAAAAACATATAGCCAATGAAAACCGTAAAAATGTTTTATTACCCACTAGTTAAATTAATTATCACTTACGGTATGATGGGTTGTGGTAGTGCTGCTAAAATTAATATGCACCCTCTTGATAAACCGCAAAAAGTCGTATTAGACTTATTATAAAAAAATACCTTACTATTTCTTCACAATACAATTATTTAAGAACTTAACTGTACTGAACATACAGCAACTATACATCGAAATTGGTTTCATGGTAGTTGATCCGCCGACAATTGTTCCCCCGGCGTACTTATGTACGGTGACCAGACAACTCAGAATGAAACCAACTCAGAAGCACCTCAGAAAGGTCATTAAGAGTGATGATAAAAAAATATAAAAATATTGGTTAAATAGGTTAAGTAAGGTTAGGGTTACCGGCTATTTTAAAATAATTTAATCATAGCTTTTAATGACCTTTCAGGTGCTTCTGAGTTGGTTTCATTCTGAGTTGGTATGGAACCCTTATGTACAATGTGCAGTCGCTTTAGGGAAAATACGTTATACCTAATTACACAAAATATAACTAAGTGATCCCGTAGGGATGTGCAGAGATGATGTACCGCCGAAAAACAAAAGAATAAAACATATTTTCATTCAAATGCATCATGGAAAAATCTTCTTCTCTATTTACTATATGTATGTGTACCAGCGCATAAGCACAAAAAATCGACACTGTACATTTCTTTGATATTCATACCAACTTATCATTACGGGTATTTTTGAAGTCGAACTGAATATCTTTTATGTTTGAAATTGATAAATAATGCACCAAAAATTATAATTTTATAGTAAATATTATTTCACCCTGTCGGTTCAGCATAAAAATGATATCTTTTAATTACCAACAAGAGAAACTAAACCATCATACTGCCCAACACTATTACTAAACAAGTAAGAGTCATCAACACCTGACTCCGAAGACAAATACCTCCTATGGACAAAGACATTTTCATTATTTGGCTAAAATTTAAAAAAAATTAATTGAAAAAGGCAGGCATCCACCTGACAAAAAATTTAAATCTAAAACACAACATTCACACATCTAAAGTCAACAGAGGCATTGTATACTGCTGACAGATAACTTCTACAAAATTATAAAAACTCCTTGCATGCCTATATTTTTCTCCCATTTCGTAATTTTTTTTTCTTTCTTTCATCTCTCTTCTATCTCCCATGTATTTTCTTTTTATTTATTTCTTTAATGTCTATTAATGTATTTAAATTTCTCATTCTATTTTTCTTCTCATTTCTTTAAGATATATAAATTAGATTACATTTCTGCTACCTCGGGACAGGCCCAGTTTAGTAAGGTAGTTTATACAAACAAAAACATATAATTAGAAGGACACGGGTTCAAGTCCCGTTGGCGGCATGTATCTTTTCTTGGAAGATTTTTTCAATGTAGATGAGTGTTTCAGGCTGATAATTATTGCTTATAATAAAAACATATAATTTCACAAATTATATTATCTTGGTTAATAAATAATTTTAAAAAAAATTCCCAAGCTAAAGCTACTACATAAGTACAGTATAGGCCTTGTAGTTGATTTAGCGCAACAAAGGGCGTTGGCGACTGAAACGGAATAAGATTTGTGGAAGATTTTGCACAACAAAACTTATCCTATTTCAGTCGCCGCCGTGACTGAAATAGGATAGGTTTTGTAAACACACCGTTTTGAACATTCTATTTTAAATCTGTTCTATATTATATAGTTCTATATTCCCTGCTTTATATAATATTCTATATCTGTTTCAAAAGAAGAAAGAACCAACCGCTCTACTATTTGTTTTACCTGTCATATGACGTCATTGAGACGTTCGCGCGCATTTGATTTGACGGCCTCCGTCGTTGAGTTGTTACTATCCTTAACTATGAATCCAGAGGTCGCGAGTTAAAATCCCGGGGTGTGCAAGTAATTTAAAAAAAAAATTGTGTTATTTCACAATTAATCCATTAAAAATTATATATACTAGACACGTTCCAGGGCGGTACATACTTTTGGTATCGCTCTGGTGAAAGACCATCATTCAGAACAGAAAAGTTTCTTAAATTGGCTTTAGCCGTGTTAGATGACCACATCTGAATACTTCCCCACTTTCTTATTTCCCATACTTTCCCCTCCCCGCCCCCACTACCCTCAAGCCTCATAACTATGATATGAGCTCACAACATACTCCAATTGGGGATGACGTAGTCTCACCGGCTCCAGACGGTTGGGACCAGTTGGGCCTCTCATCATAATGAAATTCACTTCACGAGGAAAAAAAACGCTGTAAAATATTCTTGTCTCGTACCCGGGGAATAATAATGGCACAACTGAAAAAAACCTTTTTTTTCAGGAGAGCAGTTTTAATATTAGCTTTTAAGGCTACTATAACATTTTAAGGAATTGTGCGTTTTTATCGTGGATAGAATAGATATCCAGGAACGTTTCAGGTCACCACATGTAATCAAAATACTGTATGTCTCTTTTGTCCGCTCAATATTAGAATTCGGATCAGTCATATGGAATCCCCAATACAAAGTTAATATTTTAAGGTTAGAAAGAATTAGCACCTAGACTTTGAATCCTTTCGAACATCAGAAAACCTACAAGACTCATTAACATTCCATAATTTATCAACCTTAGAAGATAGAAGAAATATATCCGACCAGAAATTTTTATTCAAAATTATTAACAACGTTGTTGACAACAACTATCTTCTAGAACACATTAATTTCCACTGTCCAACAAGAAATACAAGGTCAAACCAACTATTCCACATCCCACACTCAAAAACAAATTACACACAACATTCATTTTTCCGAAGGACGTGCACAAAATACAACGATATGTTTTACGAAGCTGATATTTTCCATTTGTCCTCAGGCCAATTTATTAAATTCATAACTGAAAAAATTAAAACCAATTGTTAATTGCGAACCCTCCATCCCTGCTGTCTGTTGTTTTTTCATTCTCATTATGTTGTTTTTCCTTCTTATTATAAAAATAATAATATTTGGATGATTTATATAGAGCTATTTTTTTGTTGTTGTTGTGAAAAACCCCCTCAAGGGCGCTGGCTAATTATGTGAAAATGTGTTAATTTTATATACGTTCGATGTTTAACTTCATCTTTTCTTTCCCACATGCTTTAATTTGTGTTTTTTTCATTTCTGTTGTATTTGTTTTTCTTTTTTCTTACACTTTATTTTTTCTTTAACGTTTTAATCTGTCTTTATATATAATATTTTTTTTTGCGGAAACTTCACTGGTTAATGCACCCATGTAATATGTAATTACCTTATAATATGTACAACTGTTTGTTTCCCTACAATTATTAACAATTGTTTATTTTTGTTTATACAAAAACAAAAACAAAACAAAACGTTTCGGCATACTTAACTTAAAAATGCATTTTTTGACTTGTGCCACTGTCATCCCTCAGGTGCGATATTATTATAATGTTTTGATACCAGTAGTATGGGTATATGCACTAATTAATAAACGTATTTTAAATTTTGCACAATTGATAAACAATCATTAATATGGGGTAAATGGTTGTTTATCAGTTGTGCAAAATAAAAAAAATAAAATTTATTAGTAAGGGGGGTGGAGCATATAGTAAGTATAGAGTTCATACATGGTGGTCTGCTTAATTAATATGGTATTATTTTAATATTACTGTTATTCGCTAAATGCAAATGGCATTATTGTTCCGTAAATAAATACATTAAATGCAAATTATCAAGTATACTTATAATAAATTACCTACTTAGCATAAATGACTAAGAACGACAAGTAGTTGGGTCTACTATTTCTGTAACAGAGCATTCATTCATTGAGACATGCATACTATAATAACATAATATTGATCTTCAGCTGTCTGGTGCTGGTAATATGATCTTCCTCGAATACTGTTATTTGATACGAATCACGATAATAATAACTGCAGAGATTATTATTATTATTAACTGAACGGAGCCATTTCAATGTTATCAACTCATGTTATCAATAGAGGTAAAGTTTAGATGATGATACTGATAATAATAGTAGTTAATGTTAGTTCTGTGAATGTTCTATTCAAGTTCTGTTATTATTTTAGTTTTATGAAACAGCTGGCCCATAATGATATAAAAAACAGAACTGGACAGAGCTTGAAAATTAATTTTGAAATTTATTAAATTAAAAAAAAAAATGAGGTAAAAAAGAAGCAAAACACAAAATAAATAGTAACATAGTAGTAGTTCAAATAAAGTAACATTGTTTCATTTGTCTATAATGGATTACCACAAAGTTATAACTACATTAAAAAAAAAAAATATATATATATATGTAGGTATATATTTTTCTGTTTAATTTTATTTTATTTTTAATTTTATGGTTATTTTTTTTGTTATTTATGTTCAAATTTTATTTTCATTAGGTACCTACCTAATAATATATGATTTTTATTAACTCCGTATGTAATATGGCAGACTGGGATTGCACTACCCTCCCAGTCTTGCTGGAATAAAAACTTAAATAAATAAATAAATAAAAATAAATAAAAGTACAAAATAAATAATTACATGGAATTGTTTCACTTTATAAAACGGTGTATTATATTAAAATTGGTAATATGTGGGTATACATTAACGATGAATAATCCCAGATACTTTTCTCTGATGCATGTCTTTTAGTTTAAAAAATATTTTAACGATTTACTCGTGTTTTAATTTTAGAAATGATACGAAATCTCGTTAAAATTATATAGAAACTGACAAAAATAGAGTTGTTTATGGAAAGAGCAATTGGCAATTAAAATGAGATTTACCGTGTGTAAGTAGTATATAAGCTGCCATATTGGATAAAATATAATAAGGTAGGTACTTATTTGTCGGTATTATTTATTAAAATTTCTTCCAAAATATCTCACTAATGAACCTCCACATTATTCTTGTATACGGTACGATAATTTACATCAATGAACATCATAAAAGGGATTCGGAGGAAATACGACTTTAATGGCATGTAATTTACGAGACAGATCCGTAATTACAGATATTATTACTTGTCATCATGGCTGATTTCGTGGAACTAGTTACTAGATGGTAGAAGACTTTATGATAATATTAAATTAACTGGGACATTAAAAATAAATGAACAATAAGTGAACATCTGTAGGAACACCGACATTATGTTGTTTGTGGCTAACGAGCTGAAAATTCCAGGAACGGGGCTTTTTTAAGCAAATAACTGTTTTTTAGCATAAATTTTCATTGTTTCTAAATAAATAGATCTGGAAAACCTGTTTAAATTATTGTCTATGTTAAGTGCCGATCTGCCATACACTTATACGGACAATACATCTCACAAATTTATCTCCAAATTGAAAGGCGAAAGCCGCGTCTACAACTCTACAGCGATAATATTGCTACGTGCAATGTTCCAAATGTTTGTGCAAACTTGAAACATTGGGGCAGGACAACAATGTTTTAGTTTTCGGTGGCTGATGAAAAACAAAAAAAAACCTTTGTGGCTCCGAACCAATATTCTTGCTTTCATCCGATGTTTTGAAAGATTTCATCGCTGGAGAACCGAATTTATGTGTATTATTCAAAAAAAAAACATTGTAAAAATGCCCTCTTGAACATAACACTTGTTACTAAACACCAATAAAACTGTCTAAATGCACCCTTCTGCCTTCTGAAATACAGCATTCCAAATATTGTATTCCACTGTTATTGCTTAACACTAGCGGTACAAAACCCTAATAATTATTATATAATTATAATTATTAGGGTTGTGTAATTTTAAAACTGTTAGAAGTGTTAACCAAGTTCAAATAACATAATAGTGTTGTCATAACAAGGAACCAAAACATACAAATATCTGACTAATCTTGACTCCGAGTAAACACGAAAGAGATCTGATATATGTATAAGAAGTCTAGGAGGAATGTTCGGTCCCAAGAGGCGATGTAGCTAATCGGTGTTCGAATTGCAAATAAACATAAGAAAAGAAAAGGTTGCCGAACCACGAATTATGGGAAATGAATGAAGCAACCACATGAGGCTTTTGCGGTTGCTTCATCGTTTCTTTCCCATAATTCGTGGTTCGGCTCGCGGTTTTTTTTTTGTATTGAACGCAGAATTATGTGTGAAATAATGGAGTAAAAAAAATAAATTCTTTATCTCTGATACAGTGCGATTTCCCAAAGTTAAGAAATAAGCGTTGAAAATTACACGAAACAAATTAATGAGGTTTTTCTTGGCTTAAAAAACATTTTAATAATTTTCTTTAATATTCATTTTACGTAATAAATCTCGTGGAAAAAGCGAAAAACGAAAATTAATTCACTTTTAATTTGAATAACCAGATGTCAAAAGAATTATGAAATAAATTATCCAGGGGCTTTGAATTCTTATGCTAAATTATGTATAAATTATAATAATCCTTCTGTTCTCGGAGGTTTCTCAGTATAAAATGTCACAATTCTTAATCGCCAATCGACGATGGGAATTTTACAATCTTCCGAAGCTCGAATTACGGAGCTTAAAGCCTTAATTAGGAAATCGGAAGTTCTGAAAGCTTTTCCTCACATTTCCCCCCAGAGATCTTCCGGAATGGGGGGAAATAATTAAAATTCTTTACGTAAGTTCGCCATTACTTTATTGAAGTGTCAAGCGATAGGAGGAACTCACGAACTGTCATTAAATCTAAATTAACATTGTCTACAAAATAGTAGCTTCTACTCCTACTACAGTTCATTCCCTTCATACTAACTTCACACCGCCCCTCTCTCCCACTTGCTGTTGTATCCCAAGTTTATACAACGAAATATAATTCGGCAAGTTGATTAAACTTTCTCTGTTGCTTTGTTCAAATTGTGCGATTAATTAATAATATTATTCAGCAGAGGAAAGGAGTTTTTCTAAATATTACGAAAACCTAACGTAATACAAGAATAAGATGGGTTTAATTAAGGAATTGATTTTTGTGGAGAAATAGGGTTAATTAGTTTTGTAATTGCCATACAGAGTTACATTAATATTTATTTTGTCACTTTGATTATTGAACATACCTATATATATATATCTTTGAAACATAATGCGGTATGTATTTACTTTTATTCAATTATACTAGTACACAATATTTTGAATCCTCATGATTTATACAATAATTACTGTAAAAACGTTCCGGAGTTAAATTGAACTAGACCAGCGTTTCCTAACCGTTTTTAGCCACGGACCCCTAGGAAATCAAGCACAATTTTCAAGACCCCCTTAATAAAAAAAACAGCAATAAATTTGGGACCATTTATTTTAGTACCTTCCACAAATACAAAAAAAAATTATAAAAAAATACGTTAATAATTATCGTGCAACAGAAACACCAAGATTCACATTAATTTACGGTTAATTAATGTGAAGGTTGGTGTTGCTTTTTTGCGACTAAATTAGTGATATTCGCGTTGATGTTATTACTAAGTTGTAATCTCCATATTTGTTTTTAGTATATACAAGAGCAGAGAATTCCTCAGATATTTGTGGTTGAGAGAAGCATTAAATGTTTCAGTGTGTCTTCTTATATTTGCTTATAATCTTTCTTTATATTCATCCGAAAACTTGATAAAGAGGATTTTATAAAATCAAGTTTCAAAACTGAATCACAAGATATTTGTATTAATTGGTTTTCATGTGCCATTGTCAAGCCAGTAATATCAGTAACATCTGTCTTGGAAGGGTCTAATATCCAATTTTTATTTTTGTCAGGTTCTGGAAAATAATCTCGTAATGAAGACGCGTAACGATTACGAAACTTTTGGTGGCATTTATTTATTATTGTTAGATGGTCCAGAGATGAGACTGCGGACCCCCAAACATAAATTCGCGGTCCCCCAGGGGTGCGCGGACCATAGTTTAACAAGTACTGAACTAGACCATATTTTTTTTTTAAATCCGACCTTCACTGTAACGAAATTTAGAATTCACCGTAATTGTTTATTTTTAGGTCTTAATTTTCTAAAAATAAAACCTTTTAACCCACGCTACGTTAAACCATTCATATAAATGTATTTTAGTAAAGGTAATTATTGTACAAGTGAAATTTTATTACAACATGGAATTTATAATGTGTTTCTTCATTGTTATGTGTAAACACATTATATATTATTCATTTTTCTCTCTGTTGTTCCCTTCATTAAAGCGAGCAACATGAAATGAAAAACAATTATTATGAATTGTCCAAAGAATAAACGAACGTTTATTACAATGAGTAATTTATTTAACATACAATTGACATTCTTTTAATGAGGTTAATGCGCTTTAACTATCCACTTTACCGTCCAGGGCCGGAACCTCCATACACTGTACACTATACACTTTACAGTAGGTACTCGGTGCACACACACCAGCCAAGGGCATTTTCTCTTTCTAAAGTCGAAGTTCTCTAATTACACATATGTATGATTCATAACAATAGTTTTCTTTGTCGTGAAATCATTACCTATAGCATTTACCAATCAAATCTGAGCCACTTCCTACCACTTTGGGCGGGTATGGGTACCGCCGCCCCGAAAACCATTTATTGGATAACCAACACCTCTGCAATAGGTCACCCCAAGTGGTGCGTTACGTTTGGTGACTTAGCAGTGGTGCCCGGGTTCATAGGGATCGGTTTGTCAAGGTCTTGGCGGCCGATGTATCTGCCAACCTGCTGCGTGGCGGGTCGGACCGAGAGAGACTAGTTGAGGAGTCTTTTGACCTCTTCAGCCAGAATCACTCGACCCATCGCTTTGCACCGCAGTTGAAGGGATGGATTCATATGTCCGTCACCCCTGGACACACTGACCACCAGATTCCTACTCACCTCTCACACCTATTTCCTTCTCAGAACTTCCTATTCTTCCTTTCCTTAAAAAAACTATCCACACAGCATCCCGTAAGATGACATAGGCGGTGCGTTAAGAAAATTATGATAATGCTGGTCTTAGTCGAAGTATGATACAGTTAAATATGATAGACTGATCCAAAAGTCGTAATTCGGCTTATGACATCGATACAAAGACTAAAATACTTTTTATAAGTCACAAAATAATTATTTAAAAAAAAAAAATCTGAATAATTTAAAAATTTAAAAAACTTTTAGTCATACACAAATGAATCATAATGTATGAACCTACAGTAATTTTGTAGGAAAGTAAGTATCACCATTATTTATTAATTGATATTTTGAATATCAAACCAAAACATTTCAGGTTATGTTCTTTAAAAAACATGTATTTTTGTGATCTTTGTTTACACGCAGAATAATAAAAATAACAAATTAATGTTGCAATTTAAAGAAGAAATTAACGAACTAAAAATTTAGTGAAAATGTATTATGTACCTTTCCATTTAAGATGCTGGATTCCTTATATTTTACGAAAATTTACGTGTTTTGCAGAAAAAAGCTAGGTATAATTGGGCTTTCCTGAACAATGGATTTAAAACTAATGTTTTAAGATTAGAATTAAGACCCCTTTCCCGCCCTTGAAAATGTTTAAGTGTTATGTTGTAGTACTCGTACTTATACATTTTTATTTGGATATCTGCTACCTGTCCTACGATAGCAACGTTGAATCACTTTTAAATTGAAACTTACAAACATAAAAAATATCATAAGAATCCTGAAAATTATATAACTTGAAGGAGACGGTGGAATTCACTTTATCTATTCACTTCTTTAGTATTTATAAACACATATTGAAAGGAGTCGTGTTTACAGCTGTTGAGCTGGACTAAATGCATTGCTTTTAATTAAACTGTCATCGGGATGTCACCTGTTAGACACGGTAATGATGAATACTTCGAGAAATAGTATAATTCTTGCTTGGTAGCCCAGAAAATGCTATAAATCAAATGGAAGTAGGTCGCACATCGACGTATTAATTATAATTAATTTATATTGGCAAAACTGACGTAAAAGTCATTAATAGAAGAGCTTGAAAAAAATCGAAATTACGGAAATACACGGGCATACACTTTAAACCAATGAAAAAATATCTTTAATGTTGAATTAATAAGGTATCTTCATCAATAAATTTGTGGAGCTATTATTATTAAATCATAATAAATAACTTTTTCAAATCATGTTTTCATAATTATATTAAAAAGGAAATTCGCTTATAAAGAGTGGTTAAATGTTTTATTTTCACTTAGGATGGGTTATTTAAAAAAACTTAATTAAATAGTCAATTTTTACGTTCAGCGAAAGTTCAATTCAAGATCTGTGATTATTTCAGTTTTAATAAGCAACTGGCCTATAATGATATAAAAGCAGAACTCGAATAGAACGTACATAACACGTGAAAATTAACTTTAAATTTTTTTTGAATTATTCCATGTTGTTAATAATGTATAATGAGTGTTTCTCTGTTAAATTAGGCGAAAATCATTTTCAAACAATACATGATTAATAAACTATAGACAATCTTTATTGCAACGTTAATTTGATAAATTTGTAATCATTGAAATAGAAGATAATATTATAAATCTGAACGAAACATGAAATAGAAAAGAAACAGATAATAAAAATGTTACTTTTGCAGCTAGGGACCAAATCTAGGACTCACAGGGACAACACTCTAACCTGATCTACTGAGACCTGGTTATTTTAAGATCGGAATAAATTCCACCTGTTATATTAATTCTACTTCTTATTCTTAATATTATTCCTTTTCTATTGGGCTAGGTATAGGTTGGCTATAGTCACTGAAATCTTCACTCCAGAGACCGCAACCACGAACAACCATTTTCACTTTGGCCTTTATTTAACGTGCAATTAAATGTGGATATTCATTAATTATTAATAATAATATATGCAAATCGCAAGCTTCATTTATTGAGGGATGGAAGATAAAATGAATCGAACTAAGCAATTAAAGCACTACAAATATTAATCAAAATTGTGTGCCAGTCACATCATTAAAAGGGGGAGTGTATTAATAACTTCGACTTACAAACCAAAGATTTACAACGAGGTTATTTTTTTAACATGCCTTGTACAAAACGGTGTTTGCAGTGAGCAGAGAGACCCGAAGGCAGAATGTAAACACGAATCGGGGGGTTGGTGTCGGAATGCTATTTTTATTGGACGAATCTCTCAGAGTCCCCGGGCGGGAAGTTGTGACAGATGTGATTTATCGGAGACAGAAGCATTTGTCGAAAGTAAAAATATTGGAGAAAACATTCGACGAAAAGTAACGAATAGTAAAAATGTATTTATGTAGTACAAGCTTAGCCCGAGTTTAGACAATCATATTTCTTACTTTATAAAAGGACACTGTTATGTTTTTGTTTGAGAAAGCTATTTTTATTAGAGGTTCACGAATGACTCTTGTGTAATTGCTACCTGAGCTAACTGCATGGTTTCGTCAGGGTTTATTTATTTCGCATAGTCTCAAAATACTTCAACGATGTCGATGCATAGCTTTTTGCTGATGACGTCTAGACAATAAAATAACTAATATAAATCATTGTCTTAAACTACACTCAAATATAAGTAAGTTTAAAGATTTATGCGTTAAAAATAATATTTTTTTAAATGTAGAAAAGTGTAAAACCTTGACTTTCTTCAGAAATAAAAATACCTTTTTATTCGAATATTCCATCAACAATATAGCTTCTGAAAGAGTCACGGAAATGAGAAATTGTTTTGTCTCGGAATTATTTTGGTTTAAAAAGTAAGTTTCTCCAATCATATCCACCAAATTGGGAACAAAGGTATGAAAACACTAGGCTTCGTATTAAGAACTTTAGAAGAATCTTTAAGAAGAAGAAGAAGTTATTAAGCTACTATACGTATCTCTCGTTAGAAGCCTAATTGAATATAACTCAGTCGTTTAGTCTCCATCTTACAAAATATATATTTATATATATATATATATATATATATATATATTAGTATATTCCTCATATTTCGAGGAATACTTTGCTCACGTTTTCATTAAAACACTAATCAACAACCAGCTTTATACACTAAAAACAAATTTAAAAAATGGATATTAAACAACAAGGATAAAGGTGATATTTTGAACAAATTTTTGGTTTATATAGTAATTTGTAATGATTGTAATTTTTTGGTACACATTGTACGATTTGTCAATTTATATGAAACTCACCCTCTGAGAACTAATGTTTTTTTTACATAACACAAGACAAATTCGTTAGTCGGGATGTTTTTTTATGATTCGCTTGTTTACGTCAGAATAAATTTTAGGCACAAATCTAGAGCTTGGGATTGTATTTTTGCAATAAATTATGATTAAGTCATAAAGCATCGCATAAGAAACAAAAAATCTATCTTTAAAAAATATGGTATAGGTACTTTACCACTAAAAGCTTTGTAAGATTTCCAATCTTCACAAGAGTATCAAACATACTAATAGTCCTGCATGATATCTGGTTCAATGAACTCAAATTTGCTTTGAAATTAAGTGCCCTTTTCGAAATTTTAACTGATTGTGAGAATAATATTTCAGACAAGCGATAAAGTAGCTACCTACCTATAAAATAATATTTCATCAAAAAATACTTTGAACTGTCCTTTTTTAAAATTGGAATTTAAAATCCCGTGATTTTCACGGGTCTGCGCTAGTTCCCTACATAGTTATCTACATCTTAACAACTTTCTTAACAAGAAATAATGATGCCATATTCTTAATTGATACTTAACATCAAAATGATAGGTAAAACCCACAAATAACTTTGTTTTTAAATGTGTTGACACCTAATCGGATCCTATATAAATAATTAGTCTATTAAAATTGTGGAACGGAGGCTATGCTGGCTATGGAGACATTATGAATACATAACTGTTCAATTTTAGTATGGTATCATCTATTTGACGCGATCCGCCTTGTTTTAAAAGCAACTAGTTTCACAGAACAAAAGTGAGAATTTCACTTCTTCGTCTCGCCGCCATTTTGCTTATTGATACAAACGGGAATAAATAATTGGCATCCAGTCACGACTTAGATGAGGTACCGCGATTACTCTTGTAACGTATTGCGTACCAACATAATCAAATAATAATATATTATATCGGCTATAATAA
Source organism: Limnephilus lunatus (assembly GCA_917563855.2). Classification (NCBI taxonomy): domain Eukaryota; kingdom Metazoa; phylum Arthropoda; class Insecta; order Trichoptera; family Limnephilidae; genus Limnephilus; species Limnephilus lunatus. The sequence goes on along the minus strand of OU830598.1, from coordinate 64,766,100 downwards.
TATTTTCCAACGCTCTGAGCGTTCGGATCACGTTGGAAGGATTTATTATTGTCCGTACTTTCACTCTTAGCAAATACCTCGTTGTCAGTTGCACTTTTCTCCAATGTATGGACTTTTTAATGGTGGTGACATTTACTAGCACAGGTTTGTTTATGGGGCTGACTGTTTATACGAGGTATAAAATGGCGCAAACAATATGAGTTTAATCAATTATTAGAGTCGCAGATATTAAAAGAAAGCGAACATATAAAGTTCCTTTTTGACATAATCATGGAAGGTGGTCCGAATAACTAGTCTTCCCTTTGACACTGGTGCACAACCTCCGAATGATAACGGTGACATAATACACAAACCAAAAATGTGTTTATTTTTATTGCCTTATAACACCACGAAAATAGGTAGTAGGCATAAAATCAAGAAAAACTCTCATTGATAATCTAAGATTTAAGCCAGTATTTTTGAAAGTGGTTTCCTTATTATTTCTAATTGTGAAACTGACAATTCATGGTGGAATTCCGTTTTAATAATGTTATTAAAAATAAGAAAATTATTTCCACCCCGTAATCGACTTCAGCTTGTTTAAGCCATCTTCAGACTGGTACAAATTATTCTTAATCTATGATTTATATACATAACACACTATACAAAGATTTTATTCAATTATATGGGTTTTCTTATATTTGTTTTGACTGTCAAATTTCTTAATTATTTTGGTTATTCCCAGTAGGCTTAATTATTTCGGGTTAGTAGCTTTTGATATTATTTATAAGGGAATACCTTACAAGTAGGTAATATGAATTATTAACGACCTAATTTTATTTTTGTCATGTCCATCCTTTATTAAAATCGTTATTATAATTATGATGATATGGGATTATTGGTTGATGGTTGATTTTTGAAGGGTCACATGTTGTACATTGGAGATGGAATAATAATCTTACAATGGCCATTATATAAACGAAATACATGTTTTACTTTAGAACAAATGATGAAAATTACAATGGATATTGGAGTGGAGTTTTAGCAAAGGATTCTAATTTCTTATTCATTACAATACAATTGAATTAAATCCTTGTAGACCACCCCTCTACCCCCTCCTCAATATGTACATATATAAACCGTAGATTAAGAATAATTTGAACCAGTCTGAAGATGACTTTAACAAGCGGTAGCAAGTGGAAATAAGTTTCATAATTGTTTTATTATATTATTATCGTGAAATGAAAAATTACATTTTTAGTAATTAATTTAGACTTATATTTTTTTTAAAGTAATTAACAATTTTATTTAAATTTTACTCAAGCGAAACTATAGGAAAAACTTCAATTTATCCAACATGTATTTTTTGATGTTCAAAATGTAAACCAATTTAAAGTAAAGATTATTAGAAAGTAGTTATTTCACGTTTAGCTTCGCCTATTCTAGTGATCAATAGCTTGGCTTGGAAATGATTTGTGGACTTTTGCTTTTCTCTACAACAACGTGGGTCTCTTCAAGACCCAGGCGCACTCATCAGATCCTCCAAACAGTATCTTTGAAGATGAAAAACGTCCTGTGTGTAGTTAACATTAAAAAAAATTGTTTTAAAACAGCTTTCATCCGACTTTGGTCTTTCTAATTTTAGGGTAGCTTTGAGTCATCTCGGTCCTCCTCGAACGCCAAAGAATGACAATTTTTGTCGGTTGGTTTTCCACTTTCCGTGTGAGTTTTTGTCCTGCCTGTTTGCTACAAGCATTAAAATATTGTGGCGTATTATATCAATCATGAAAAAAGTATACATTGAAGAAGGATTTGTATTTATTTGATAACATGACAGTGTAACGCATTTTTTAAAAATTTAAAATAACGACATTCTTTTGGACACCCAGTACCTTAAAGCACAAAACCAATTAACCGTATATTGTTTACCAAATATAAGAGTTTTCGTAGGTTCGCGTAGAGGGCTTTGTAAGTGACTTTAAACAAATCAAAATATTATTGTATTTTCTCTCAGAAACCATCCTAATTAGGTTGAAAAGTTGGTGTAATGTAATACAATGTTGAGCTGAATCTGCACTACAGGTTCCCATTTCAAGAGAAATTTTGTTTATCGTATCTACTAAAAGCTTGAAAACAAAACAAACTAACGATATAAAACTTGTTTAGAAAGGTTTACTTTACGTGGGCAAATATTTTATGTTCACAAAACCTTTTCCAACCAGAGCTTCGATCCTTGAAGTTTTGATTGAAACCAACAAAATTGTAAAAATATATATAATTTATTGAATTTAAATTAGCATTTTAAAAGAAATTACTTGAATAATTTCATTTTCAAAATAATACCGAACCAGCAATATTAACAAGTGAATATGGCAGCCACCTCTGGTCTGGAGTATAGCCCCAAAATACCTGAAAAATTGAAACAAACGGATGGCAATCTTTAGCACACATGTGTCGGATGGGAATGTTGTGCTTGTTCTACCGATATTTCAATGGAAGATGCTCCTAGCATCAATGAATCCTTCGGCACCGGTGCACAGTCGGGAGACACGCCAAACCCGCGCCTAACATTTGTACACAGTTGACGTTTATCACACGAGAGTGGATCGTTTCTATGACTCAACTCGATTGTTGAACGATTTGCCGGCCTCTGTGTTTCCTCCCTCCTATAATACGGGTCGGTTCAAGATCCAAGTTCACTTCTTTCTTTCCTCAAAAAGACCCTCCACATAGCATCCCTCAGGAAATTATTTTCCCCAGGCCTTCCTATGTGGAGTTAATGTAAAAAAATCTATCAGAAGAATAAATATGGACACGTCGACAATGTGACTGAAATTGATTCTCCCGTGGTCAATTTTATAATATCTCAGTGTGACAAATTAAAAATAACCTTATAAGGGCATGGAGATAATGATAATTCAATAAAAGAATTGCCTATGATCATGGATAAAACCCCAAAAACACAGTCAAAGCCAGGTAAAACGTTGACCATCATAAATTAATTAATCATTACTAGGTATAATTACCCATTCCATAGTTTTACAAAAAAATATCTAACTGAAATCATTATCATAGATCATCAGTAAAATGTATTAGATTTTTCCATTATCGATTTTAATTTTAATATTAAGTGCCTAAAAGCGGCGTTCGGTAGTTCCACGAAAAGAAATAAATGCCAAATGAATCACATTTTTATTGCCAGCTGTCGGATTGAGGAATTCCAAACTAAACTAAAAAACCAGACACTGAAAAAGTAACATTGCCAAATTGTGGGAACTGACGGGTTTAAGTACTTTTCGGGGTCAAAACGCAACAATCGGTAAAGATCAAGGCAGAGAATTAGAAATAGAAGAGCTTTGAAGCTTTATTAAAGCATAAAGGTAACCTCTGAACTATGATGAAATGTTACCTTCTTTATCAGATATAATGAAAAAAACTAGGAATCTACTATCACATAGTGAGGTCAGAATATAGTTAAATTCAAAAATTGTAAAAATTTCATGAATTCTGGCCAAATAACGCCAAAACAGCTCAAATATATAACAAAAAAGCTCAAATATATTCGCGCAAATCGTACATTTTTAGGAACATAGTAAAAAACGGTCTAATCTTCTCAAATATGATCATATCGGGTCAAATACATGAAAACTGGTAACAGGAAAATTTTTACGAAATATTTCTAATATTGTCAAATGTGGTAAAATTTTGTCCAATATCGAAATTTGGTAATGTTACATAAAATCTGGAAATATTTAAAGATTTTGTGATAGAATCCATCTCAAGAAATGAGGGTCTAAATTGCGATGGATAGGAGCTCATACCCTTTTTTAACCTTGACCTAAAAACTAAATTCATCGCTTAGAATGGTTGGTCGTTACGTCATCTCTATTCTTTCGTGTGACATGGAAACTAAACCAAACGTTGATCAATAGGTACATCACCAAACTACCCTGGACAGATTCATACAAGGAACTATACAGGTATCTAATGAGCGTAATACACGAGCCCGATTTTCAGCCCGATTCCAATTAGAGACAAAAGTCAACATTTTTCGATTTGCGCGATCGCTATTTTCACCTCTATTTTCATATATAGGATTTCAATTGTCATCACTGCGAACAACACATGAACCATACTGTTTGTTGTGATGCCTACTGAGATCGTAGATATGAAAATAGAGTTGAAAACAGCAATCGCGTAAAGCGAAAAATGTTGACTTTTGTCTCTAATTGGAATCGGGAGAAGACTGACGGGGGGCACAGGAGAGGAAGAATGATGAATTTTTTTTTACTTGAGCTCCACACAGGAGGCCCTGAGGAAAATAATTTCCCTCAGGGCCTATGTCATCTTTGGGGATGCTGTGTGGAGGGTTTTTTTAAAAGGAAAGTAAGGAGAGGAGAATTCTGGGAAGTAAAAGGGTTTAAGGGGTGGGTAGGAATCTGGGGTTCAGTATGTCCTGGTCATCCGCCTCCAAGACCTAGACAAACCTCACCCCATGAACCCGGGCACCCCTGCTAAATCACCAAACGTAGCGAACCACTTGGGGTGACCTATGGCAGAGGTGTTGGTTATCCAATAAAGGTTCCCGGGGAGGCGGTACCCATTCCCGCCTCCCAAATTGTGACGTGCATCCGAGGGGCTCAGCTCTCGAGTGCTCAATGAGTGATGGATGCAGATGATGCTGCGACTTCCCTGATGGACGATCCTTTAATTTTTATCTTGTTTAAGTTTTGTGTTAATTTTACTTACTTCTGTAGTATTTTTATTTTATGTTATCATTCTTCTTCTTAGGTTGGTATCTCATTGCTAAGGATCGTGACCCCTACTCCAACTTACACGGTGGACAAGGCTCCTCCACGCCTTGCGGTTCAGCGTTGCGTGGAGAGCTGCAGACAGCGACGTACCGGACGCCATTGACACTTGGTCACTCCAGCACTTTGCTGACTTTCCTCTGCTCCTTCTGCTAAACATTTTGTAGGTGACTATGAATTTCTCCAAGTTGGGGTCCTCAGTTTGGTGAGCAAAGTATCTTAAAATACTTTGAAGGCAGATAGCTGATAGCCTATTGTGAACGCCTGGCTCTTCCAGAATGGACACTTTTGTACGTCTAACTGTCAAAGGAATTCGGAAAATTTATCTTTAACACCATATTTCAATAGCCGCTTTCATTTGCTTTCTGTCGCTGGCTCTAAGTGTCTATGTTTCCGCGCCAATATGGGGAAAATCAATTCCCGGACGAGTCTCATTTCGGTGGTCATCGTTATACCTCTCTCAATCCATACACAGTGCAAAGGTGTTTGCCTTGTCGATAACCACCACCGATCTATTTTGTTATAGCCTGGTTGATCAGCAGACCTAGATTACGGCTATTTTTCTTTATTTTATCAAGGAGGTGTTTCATTTCTTCATTAGAAGAGGCGATAAGGGTAGTGTCATCTGCTACTGTAAATAAACATTGGAGGTTTCGTTTAGATTATTAGTGTTATCTCCTTCTTCAATGATATTTAAGATTTATATATATATATATTTTTTTTTTTTTAAAAGAAAGACAAACATTCCCGGGTTACGAATAACCCAACAATGTTTGAAAATCTCCTACTACCACCACAGAAAGCCGAAAATGTTGCTTGTGTTGTGATGGAGGACTTAGCCAGCAGAGGAATCGAACATGCGACGCCCGGGTGGGACCCAAGCACTATGCCGACTCAACCACTGACCGGTCATATTTATACCGGTTATATTTATGTATGTAAAAGTTGTATACATATATCCCATGTAATACCTATGGCAGACTGGGATTGCACCATCCTCCCTGTTCTGCTGGATTAAAACTACTATAAAAAATAATACACTCTACTATGGAAATTTATCTCCTCCGATAACAGTCAACATCGGAAAGGAGAGAGAACGACAGTAAGAAAAATGTAAACAAGAATTTGGAAAAATGAAAACAAAAAGAACTTGTGTACTATTATGTACGATATCTCGGAAAAGTATTTTTTTCACTTATGCCTAGGAAAAAATTAAAGAAAATTGAAAAATTATGTGGTTTTGAAGTATAATTTTTTTGCGTAACGTAGTTTTGTTCGTTTCTAAATGGAAATTGGTGGAATAGAAAAACCTTTTCTATTTTCAGATATTTGAAAATTGGAAACACTTGAGACAAACAACGTTTTTTCAGCCGATTTTCTGACGGGTTAAAACTAATTGTGAATATATCCTTACATATTTTTTAATTTAATTTAATGTACGTACTTTTAATATTAAATTATTTTAAGCCTGAATGTCAAGTAGGGGGATTTTTGTAATATAAGAATTGGGGATGAGAATAAAGGATGGGGTAATATAAGAATTTTATGTGCTTAAGGAATGATAGAATGGCTTTGATAAAGGGGGAAGTGTTATGCCGACAAAGGTAAACCAATATATGGTTAAAAGCTTCAAAAATAGATCTTTTTTGCCATTCTAAGTATGTCGGTATCTGAATGGTTCTATTCTGAAAGATGGAATAAAAAATTTTGATCTCCAAGTTCCAATGAATGTAAAATCATTAAACGACATTCACTGGAAACTGGCAGTTTGATAATGCCTTTAGAGGGCGAAACAGCTGTAACACATAATAATAATTACGAAGCAGAACTCGTTTATAATAAACTGTTTTTATATATAAAATAATAATATTATTGAATTTATAAAATAAATAAAAATTAAAATGGAGTTCTACAAAATAAACTTAATAACAATAAATAGACATTCACTGGGTTTTATTTATTTGAAAAGGTATCTAAAGTGAGGCCAGTTAGAATGTTTTACGATAAACGCATTTATTTTAAAAATGAATATGTTGGTACAGTTAATGAATTGTAAATATCTTAGGATGAGTTGTTTAAAAAAATGGATGAATTAATCAAATACTTGACGTTAATTTTTACGCTCTGTGGAGGTTCTATTCAAGTTCTGTTATTATATAATTATACGCCACTTGCTGCAGGAAACTGAAATAATCGCAGAACTTGAATGGAACTTACACAGAATGGGAAAATTAAATTCAAATATTTGATGAATTCATCATTTTTTTTTAAACCACCCATTCTTAATTATTAAAGTTGCAGATAGGTACCACTTGTATCTATGATAAATAACATATAATAGTCGCATAAATTTCCAGTATTACCACTGAATAGGCATTTTACGAGTATCTACTTTGCAAATAAATTGCAAGAAACAAACAGTAAATTAGATACATTGGTGAAAAGTAGGTACATTTCATGGTGGGTACCTACTATGTGTTTCATTGTAGTGTCTTATTTATGATATCGGTATGCATATATGTGTGTATGTACGTATGTATGTATGAGCATTGAACAATTTATATTATTGACATGATACTCTTTTTACATTTGGGCAGTGAATCGGAGAAAATGTCGATGTTAGAATTTTGACCAATATTATTGAAGAGCACGATTGATTGGCGAATTTTTTTTATTTATTTATTTATTGATCTATATACGTGATGTTTACAATATATTATTCGATGCCTGTCTCGCTAGGGTATACCTGTGTTGAGACAGGCGTAGAGGTACATAATTACATATCATATATAAGAGTAATATAATTTACAATTAAACATAAAGATGATTGAAAGTGTACGTAAATCACATAAAGAGAGTTTTCTTATAAATGAGGGAAGAGATACAGTACAGTAGTAAATCCTGTCAAATCTATTTATGGATTTAGATTATTTAGGATTTTATAATTTTAATTTGTTTTATATGGATAAGGACGTATGTAGATGGATATTTCTGTCTATTTGTAGTTTAATTTACAGATGTTTGCAATAGTGTGACGACCAGTACTTATAATCCATTTCTTCATAACTTGTTTGAATTTGCTCATTGATTCAATTTGTCTAATCGTGGCTGGTAGTGTATTGTGTAGTTTGCAAGCTATGTATTTAAAGTGTCTTTGTCCAAATGTGGTTTTAGAAAAGGGAGTTTGGAGGAGTTCTTTGTTTTTGGCTCGGGTATTGTGTATCGTTTGTGTTGCTTCGTATAGGGTTATGTTGTTTTTATGTAAATTAACTAAGATGGATCTTGCGTAGAGCTGTTTAATGTCCATAACGTTGAAGGTGTTGAAGATCGTATCCGTGCTGGTAGTAAGAGGAAGTTTAAGGATTATTTTTATTATTAGTTTTTGTGCTTTAATGATGGGGTCGAGGGCACTAGAATAAGTGTTACCCCAAGCTAAAATTCCGTATTCTATGTGTGATTGGCACAGTGAGTAATACACTGTTTTTAAAAGGTGTAGGTTGAGGAAATTACGTGTTTGTTTGAAAAAGTATATGGATTTGCGGATTTTGTTTGTAGTGTTAAGTATATGTTGCTTCCAATTTAGGTGTGTATCAAAGGTTATTCCTAAATATTTTATAATGTTTACTTGTTCAAGGCATGGGCAGTTACAATTCAGGTTCGGAGATGAGTTTTTACATTCGTGTATTTTTAATTGGGGGTGGAGGTTTGGTTTTGTGATATTGGTGAGACTAAACAGTAAGTATTTTGTTTTCTGTACATTGAGAGTTAGTGTGTTTGAGTCAAGCCAGTATTTAACCTTTTGAATTCCTTCCTCCGCTTGCGAATAAACGGTAGGCCAGTCTTTCGCTTGGAATAGCAGGACAGTGTCGTCAGCGAAGCTGACAATAGTGGCATCGATATCTAGGTTACACAACTCGTTAATGTATATTAGGAAGAGCGTTGGACCTATAACACTGCCTTGTGGGACACCGTAACTAATGGGCAAATTCTGACTCTTTGTAGCTCTGAGTTTAACGCATTGGGATCTGTCAGATAAGAAGCTGGAGAGTAGGCTTAATTCATTATTCCTAATACCTATATTGAACATTTTGCGTTCTAATTTGGCGTGTGATATTGTATCAAACGCTTTACATAGGTCGAGAAATACCGATAGACATTTTGAGCCCTTATCGAGGTGGCCAGAGATATAGTCAGAGACGGTGGCTATGGCATCGTTTGTGCTTTTATGGTTTCTGAAGCCAAATTGCCGCGGCGAAAGTAGGTTGTTGGTTTCCAGGTATTCTTATTATGAATTGGTAGCTTCCTTGAGGACTTTCCATATTTTTTTAGGGTCATTGTTGCACTCGGAATTTTTTTTATTGTAGTATAGATTTTTGGCCTTCCTAATGACCTGTATCTTTTGTAGAAATTATGGAGTGTGATATCATACGGATTCGTGGCACATTTTTTATGTATAGAGTTGCGTTTCCGAATGCAGTTGATGATAGTATGGTTTATCCATGGTTTGATAGGTTTGTTAGCTCTAGGAATGGTTTTTGAGGTGATTTTTGTGTTTTGTACAAGGGTGTCTTGTAGGTAGGTAGAAAAGTAGTTCCAGGCCTCCTCTACGTTAGTTATATTGTATAATCTGTCCCAGGATTTAGAACTAATCGTTTTGTTGAGGTGGTCATAGTTAATTGTTTTCTTTGTTATTTCGGTTGGTGTTTGGCTTTTTACATTGTTTTTGGAACTCATTATGAAGGAGGTGGCGTAGTGATCTGTAATTGATGACATGTGGATTTCAGAGGTGTATTGGTTTAGTTTAATTAATTAGATGGCTAGATGCTGCATTTGTCTTGTAATTGAGCGTGTGGGATAGTTAATAATATGAATACTTCACAATTAAGGAGGCTTACGAAACCAGTGGACGAAATATTTTGTCATAAAAATATAAATTTAGTTAATGTGTCTGCAATTAGTTCTCTCTGGTTTAATGAATTCGAAATTGTTTCATAATTAGACCCGGTTATGTTAAGATTTCAGACACACGATAAAGTACCTACCTATTAATAACTACGTAAGTATATTTAAACATAAAATATTTTTAATTGTCATTTTCAGAATTGGAACTGATGCGTCATGAATTCGGATAATAAAGTAGTACCTACTACAAAATAATATTTTTTTACCAGAAAAACTTTTTTAATTATATATTTGAAATTTATATTTCTTTGAATAAATTTCCTAGGATTACTGCTATTATCAATCCCACAATTATTATATCCCGTGATTTTTCATTAGTACATTAAATTTGCACTAGTATATTAAATTAACAAATATTATACTTAGTTATAAAAATATATTTTAATAAGTAATTAAAAAGTTATTGCGTTTACTTAAATTGGAAACAAAAAACATTTTTTTAGAGTTTTATTCACAAAATATTGGACATAGAGGGATAGTTGAAAATCAATATGAAGTTCGAATAACAATTATAATATTATAATAGTTCACACGGCGTTTCGCGGCTTTTGCGGTTGCTTCATTCCTTTCCCATAATTCGTGGTTTGGCTCGCGCATTATTTCTCCTGTTTATACGCAGCTTAATACACTTTGATCTAACATTCCATTTTATACGTATAGTGATGTTAAATTTTGATAAAACTTCTCTATTATGAGAATCATTGAAATACGACAACTCGAGATAAAGTGAAATGAATCATATCAAGTATTGGACACCACGAGGAAGCGATCTGCGATATACATTATTTATACATCGTGTTCTTTTCCCACTTGACCTTGGGGCTATTTTAAACCTTTTAAATTAACGCTGTTCCTCCAATGGCCTCGCCAAACGTCCAATAATAATTGACAATGTAAATACAATGGACTGATCTCGCAATCTCCAGATGAAGTTATCGTGATTCGTCAATTCTACAATTTAGCAATTATAATTTTTGTGTTCTGCAATAATCGTTTCCTGTTCTTAGATAATCGGCAATACTCGTGCTATTTAAATTTGTTAAATAATGTAGCATGATTGAATGTTTGAAAAAAGGTTTAATTATTAGAAAAAATAAATAAAACATCAAATTAATGTTGGTACCTACACATTTTGTAATATAACCCTGCTGCTGAGAGTTCCGTTGTAAACGCTCTTTTTGTTAGATACGTCTTCTATAAAGTTCCCCAGAGACGAACGGTTCCATGACAATTTAACAAAGAAGCATTTCAAAACGCCTTTGAAATGTCATAAAAAGTGATAAAAAAATTAACCAAACGTAACCTATTTAACCTAGATATGATTTTAGAATTTCACGATTTATTTTTGGGAAATTATGCCTCGAACAGCGTTGCAGTGTCCATCATTATCTCTGACACATCTACCTTGATGATGAATATCATAACGCTGTCCGGAAAGATGGAGGTAGCACAACATGGCACAATACTCTAAAAATAAATCAATTTTTAGAGTATTGTGCCGTCTTTCCAAAGGAATAATGAAGTTCCACTTTGTTGAGATTTCCGTTCTCGAGAAAAACAATTTAAATTTTCAATATTATCGTCAATCAAAGAACGGCGTAAATAAATATCAAGCAATAGTTGCACACTAATAAAAATGTCTGAAAATATTATTAACACTCACAAATTATTTCATATACTTTACTTTGCGTTTTTGACGGCTTACTTATTTATTTGCTAGTTGGGAATGTGTATTTTGCGTTGGTTGGAAGATATGAACGAAATATTGACGAAAATATTGACAATAATATTGTACGTCTCATGGGCACTTAAGAAAGTGGAAGAGGTTACAATGTTACAATATAGCTATAAATGACTAGCGTAATAATAAAAATCCTTTTTTTTTCAGTTTCTTTAATGCGGTAATCGAAATTATATTCTTATTTTTGTACTTAGTACTTATTCGTAACAGAGCTCTATAAATATCATATTCATAGGCATTAACCCGTTCAAGTACCAAAAATCAGATGAAATTCTTCACTTCTTGAAATTCCTGGAAAAATGGGTGTTTAAAAGTCTCCCTTTCAGATATTTCGTTTATGAAAAATAAGAGATCAGCAGAAATTTTCTGAAAGATAAGGGTCTTTTTTACCTGTAGTAGGTACTACAACTGTACATTTATAATATAAAAGCTTAAAAAAACTAGGTAGGTATATATTTATTACCAAATAATTAATCAACCAATATGCTAATTTCGGTTGTGTGTCTGGGTACCTCTGGTTCAATGAACTCTAATTTGGTTTGAATTTAATCTTCAAAATTGGAACTCATTGTGCGAAGGATTCCGATAAGCGATTAAGTACCCGTCTATAATATAACATTTCAACAAACAATCTTAACATTGGAATTACAATATCCCACTGCATTGGTCTGCGCTAGTCATCGAACATACTAATTTTGGTTGTCGGTGCGTGAAATGTGAAATATTCAATGAACTCAAATTAACTTAAGAATTTATGTGTGATTTTAAAAATGTGAACTGCTTATGTGAAGAATCATTCGGACAAGCGATTAAGTAGTAGGTACTTACCAATGAATTTTTAGAGAAAATTATTTTAATTGTGTTATAATTTTTTTAATAATTGTAATATCCCGTGATTAAATAATTCTAAACGTCAATTTCCGCGAATTCAACTACAAAATACCAACTCATGTAAAATTTATGGAAAGATTTCAGCGCCATTTAAAATATGTAATAAATTAAACGTTTTAACATGATTTGAATAAAATATGAATGTAATGTAATAAAGTAATAATTTATAGGTAATTGATTATAGTGCAAGGAGTAAACATATTATTTCAATAAAATTTAATGGTAGCTTTCATCGTAAAACGTAACGTGATTGCCAATTATTGTTTTAATAAACTAGCTAATGTAAATTCCATTTAGTTCACGCACGAGCTCGTAGATGCTAGTAACCGTATAGTTATATAATATGCATGCGTGTGTGTACGTATTTTAATGAGCTTAAATTGAAGTAATTGTTGGAATTATCCAATAAATTGTTTTTGTTTATGGCGCCATTAGAAGCAATTAGAACTCTAATAATGTGATATGATGTTATGCCGATGTCCAGGCTTGGAAAAGAATATCTGTTCTTAATGATGTGATGATTTTTTGGGTAATATCATTCTTTCAATTACAAAGAATTCAGCCAAAAAGAAGACGCTCTTGGAATTTTGTAGGAGAACCTCGTTCAGAGTTGTGTATCCTTAAATCTCTGTGCAAGAGATTGACTTCTTGTGAAGATTTAGGAAATCTCAACTGATACAAGAAGTTCGATACAGTTACTTAGTTTATTATGTTTTAACGTTATAACAGTGAATATCTAAAATAGTCACGGTTATAGCATAAATCAACCAAGCCACACACTAGATCGATAACTTCGGGCTTTTGAAGGGGGTAATTTTCGACACTATTTCACCATGGATATGCAATATTCGACGACTTTTTTTCTGTGGGGTCGTGTGACGTCACACACCATAGATGAGGATAGAGGAAACGAAAAAAAGGCGTGACCATAGACGATATAATTTTCTTTCGGAGCCTACCCAATTCATTTGGAATTAGCCTAAAATACTAGTTTAAAGTGAAATGTTTGATATGCCAAAATATTTTCTCATGGCAAAAAGGCTACATCTGACAAAGTGCTGTTCTGAGAAAATGTTCTTTACAACTAACCTTTTCAGAATAGCGCTTTTTCAGATGGAAACCCGTTGCACTGTGAACAAACCAACTGTCGTAAAAATAACGTAAATTTACTTGAAATTTCAATCCCTTCAAACGAAAGAAAGAAATTTTTCAAATATTCTTACATGCATGAAATCTACGACAGAATCGGATTTTGGCATTTCTCTGCTTAAAACAGAAAAATGAAAAACTCGTAATTACATGGATTTAAGTATTGTATTTTAAAAAGGTAGAAAGAGGAAATAGAATATATAATTAAAATACGATTGTGCGTTCCTACGAGAGTAATGAATTTTTAAAAAATGTCTGCTTATAATAGAAACATCGATAAATCATAATACATATACATGTTTAAGTATTTCAAACAAGCAAGTTCTATTTCATAGAGGCGGAGTGGCTCCACAATCTACGTTCGGGAACATTCGTAAGTATTCGGCTAAAAACCGAATGAGCACCATCTATGGATGCATTAACATTACACTCGTCAAAACTTTATTGGCAGTACAATTATCAGGTCTGAATATTCAGATACTTCGAATCTACTTTCGTGCAATTTAAACTTTATCTTCTTTCATCTAATGAAGTTACCAAAATAGGGATGTCTATACCACAAAACTGTTCAACAATTCAATCGTTATTTAAAACATAAAATATGTCGGAGTAAGTCGGTCCATGTGGCAAAGTTTGTTCAAGTCTTGGCGATTGGTCTGTCCACCAACCGCGTGACGGGCCAGATCGGAAGAGGCCGATTGAGGGAGACCTTTGCTACCTTCCCTAGGCCGCTGCCTATACGGCCTATTGATAAATCCAGGACTGGTTCTGCATATGAAATTTAAGTAATTCTACCGAGGTTCTTCTTTAGATGACCGACCAACTCCAAGAATGAAACCAACTCAGGAGCACCTCAAAAAGTCATTAAGAGTGATGATATCAAAATATTAAAAACTTGGTTAAATAGATTAAGTTAGGTAAGGGTTACCGGCTATTTTAAAATTATTTTTCGAAGCTTTTAATGACCTTTCGGAGGTGTGTCTGTGTTGGTTTCATTCTAAGTTGGCATGGGACCTCTTCTTTATCCGACAGAAAATTACAAACGGAAATTTCACGACACCGAAAAGCCTTTGCCGCTTCAACACGCAGATTTCATTTGGAAAAGATAGATTTTCTGCTATACTCACATATGTACCTACTAAAGTTAGATATATGATTACAGGAATATCAAAGTTACAAAAAAATGTTGGTAATGGATAATCTGGCTTTTAAATAAGGCTTTCAAATTTGATATGGCCTGATAGGCTGTTGGTGTGTAATTAATCTCTGTGTATACTTATAAAGCAATAATGCAAGGCACGCACTCATTAATTAACTACATTGCATATTAATGATTGATGGCTTGATGGTTGCAATTTGTTGATAATAAGTTGTTACTAAATAGGTTAAATGTTTTCAATAGTAAGCAGATAAAAGAAATAATTATGTAGGTTCGTATTAAGTTTGTAATATTAATGTCTCTACGTATAAATGTTTTTATGACTTATTTTGTTAAGGAAACCCCTACATATTACTGATAAATACAAATTGTTACAGTTTTTTTCTATATTATTCTCAATTTAATGTGAAATAAGTTTTATAATTTTTATAGCGCCGTTTTATAAAAATCATCTCAAGAGCGCTGTGAATATAAAATGAATAACTTTTACGTAATGTGCGATTTAAAACAAAAATAATTTACTTACTTTATTTTTTATGTAACATAACTTCTATGTCATCTTTCGGGATGCTGTGTGGAGGTTCTTTAGAAGAAAAGGATAGAGAGGAAGTTCTGGCAAAGAAAAGGTTCGAGGGGTGTGTAGAAATCTGGGGCTTAGTGAATCTAGGAGTGACATACGATTGAATCAAGGTGATGCGCGATGGGGCGAGAGAGTCCAGCCGGAGATGTCAAAAGGTCTCCCTCAATGGGCCTCTTCCGATCTGTCCCGTCGCCAAGACCTGAACAAACTTTGCCACATGGACCTACGTACTACCATTTTTTTTTTTTTTTTAAATAATGATTGAATTGTTGAACAGTTTTGTGGTATCGCCATCCCTATTTTGCTAACTTCATTAGATAAAAGAAGATAAAGTGTAAATTGCACGAATGTAGATTCGAAGTTTTTGAATATTCAGACCTGATTATTATACTGCCAATAAAGTTTTGACTAGTGAAATGTGGATGCATCCATAGATGGTGCTCATTCGGTTTTTAGCCGAATTCTTACGAGTGTTCCCGAACATAGCTTGTGGAGCCACTCCGCCTCTTATGAAATAGAACTTGCTTATGATGTATTCTTGTTTAAAATACTTAAACATGTATTGTGGGTTATCAATGTTTCTGTTACAAGCAGACATTTTTTAGAATTCAAAAGTTTCGTAGGAACCCACAATCTTATTTTAATTATGTATTCTTTTATTTCCTGTTTCTACCTGTTTATAATACAATACAAATCATGTAATTACGAGCTTTTAATTTTTCTGTTTTAAGCAGAGAAATGCCAAAATTCGATTCGGTCGTAGGAAAGCATGTAAGAACATTTGAAGAATTTCTTTCTTTCGTTTGAAGGGATTGAAATTTCAAGTAATTGTAATAAGTAATGGCAACGGTTTTCCATCTGATAAAGCACCATTCTGAAAAGGTGAGCTGTAAGGCTAATTTTCTCAGAACAGCACTTTGTCAGATGTAGCCTTTTTGCCATGAGAAAATATTTTGGCATATCAAACATTTCACTTTTAAACTATTATGTTAGACTAATTCCAAATGAATTGGGAAGGTTTCGAAAAAAAATTATATTGGCTATGGTGGCGCCTTTTTTTAGTTTTCTCTATCCTCGTCTATGGTGTGTGACGTCACACGATCCCACAGAAAAAAAAGTCGTCAAATATTGCATATCCATGGTGAAATCGGTTACAACAACTGAGATCCTTACATTATAATGAAGTAACAAATCGTTCGAGTACCTAGTATATTATAGTGGATGGCGTTTTATTATATTTGATAACGTGCCATAAACTCGTGCACTGACAGATTTAATTACGTCAATTTTACGGCCCAGGCACTTAAAGGGATTAATTCGACTTAAGACTTGGGGTACTAACTCGACTCGAATACTGAGGCACTGTTAGCTCTGATAATATTAGAATATCAGGAATGATTACTTGCGAGGTCGTTAACCTCCTAAGGTCACGGCTCCCCAACTAACCGCTGATAACTGCGTTGAAACCTCTCTTTCTGGTAGTTGCGAAGTTTGTGGAAGTGAGGGAGAGGTCACAACGGAGTATTGTAGTATTGCTTTACAGCCAAGGACGTCTTATAAGCATTCTGTGTCACGATTTGGATTCAGGGGTCAAACGGTCAGAACGAAATGTGAAATGTTTTTTTTATTACAAACTGATCATCGTGAAACAATGTGCATTGGAAGGTTACTTTACCTAAACATTGTTTTGGTTATTGCTTTACTAGTTCATTAGTATAAGTTGATTGTATTGAGATGGCTCTATGATTAGAATTGATATTTTATTAAAATACTTGAAAAATATTAATATTGCTCGATTTGATATAAGGGCCGGTTTAATAACCGTCCGTAACATCTTTATTTTTGTAAAAAAAAATATTATTAGCTGAGAATTCGCTGGTTGACGCCACGAAGTAAATAATCAATATGTCAAAATGTCTACCCAAATGTATATTAAAAAAAAAAAATAACCCGTTCATGAGAGTAAATTGTATTTACGAAATAATTACAAGCTTCGCGCTTTTGGTAATTAATTTCAACAGAAACCTCTTCAGCCGTAACGAGTTTTTTTCAAACAAAAGGGTGATGGTGATATTACACGACCATATAATAAATATTAGAAAATAATAATTGTTTCGGAGTTCAATGATATCTAGGTACATTAAATCATTAAAAATAAAATCCCAATTTTTTACGATGATGAACTTCTTTTTCCACTCTTAATTAAAAACGCCCTGCAATTATTTTTAATAATGCTTGATTTTTTATTGTCTTGTTTGGCCATAAAAGTAGCTTAGTTGGTTTTATTTGACTGCTTCAGTTGGTACTGAACGATAACATTATTAGACATATATGAAGAAATATATTAATTGCCAGATGTGGATTTACAAATTAAAATTTAATTATCGTTTTCCGTTTGGTAAGATTTCATAATTAAGAGGTTTAATCTAAATAATTTTATTCCCACTTGGTCAAAAGTGATATTAATTATAACTGGTTTTATAATAATAATAATGGTCTTTATAATAATCTATTTATTTTTAATCCAGTAATACAATTTTGTAAGTCGCTATGATACTTACCCACCCATCGGATTTTGTAGTGACTCGAGAATTTGTATAAAAACATAATATTAACTTTTTTAATAATCGCCAATTCACTTTATGGCTTCATTTTAACTTATTGAAAATAAAAACCTTTGTATGAGTGAATAGATAATATGTATAACATTAAAATTTGCGTGGTGAAGAAGCAAACACTCTAGAGCGGTGAACTTTGGCTGCATGAGAATTTCATAGCTTTGTTGTATAAAGAGCAATGCCGTTTCCGTCCCGAGCTCAGGAGTTTAGATCAAGGGTAAATGATGAACAATATACTGCGTTTAGCATCTAGCAAAAACATACTTATTTGGATGAAACAATAGTGGTGGGGGTGTACCGTGTAACTGCATGTGCCCCCGACGTAAGCTCACCTTTCCCTTACATGTGGTGAAATTGTTAAAAATATTTTCACGTGCGCTACGATTTTTAAAAATCAGATCTTTGTCCTTTTTAGGGCCTATGAGTCGATTGGTATTATGAAATTTGACAACTTCTATTTTGGTCACAAGTCTAGGGATTTTTTGTTCGGTGGTTTATAGGTAGGTATCTACGCTAGGAGGTACTTTTAGAACTTGAAAATTTGTTTGAAATTTTTGGATTCTATTATTTATATCTATTCTTTTGGACTATCATTATCTATTATTATTGACATTACTTTCCCTAAATTGAGGATTTGAACGATATTATTACGATAAGGCAGAACAAGTTTTCTAGGAATCACGTGGTTTGCGACACGAGTTATACAGTGTTAAGAGACGTATCTTACTTTCTGTGATCAGTAATTCCTTATATTATTTAGAAAAAAATGATAAATTTAATTTTCAATATAATTTTTTTTCAAAATAAGTAAGTAAATTCTTTTACCAGTAGTCAGTCGTTAGTCATTCAGGCAATATTAAAATTAAATATTTTAATTTCAAATGTTTTTAGTTGAAAAAAAAGTGTCACCGGAGAAAAAATGTCATCGAGATTCTTTTACTACAAATAACCTCAGAAATCAGTAGTTAAAGTAAGTCAGGTACGTTTCTTGTCAGTTAGAAGACCCGATGTTATAATATGTATATTACTTAGATACACTTACCCAAAGTAAGAAACTACCTATATAACAATATATGACGATAATGTATTATTTATTCAGCAAACCTCGCAATAATATTCATGTAATATTATGACGAAACCATAGATAATATTTATACATGTAGAGTAGCGAACGTGCAATCCATTCCATTACATTCCATTAGAATGTTATCCTTCTGTCTACTCAGGTTAGGTTTTTTCCCTTCCCCTTTGTTTTTTCCCCCCAGCCCGCCCCGCCACACTTCCCCTGCAGCCCCGCTCTCCCCTTTCTTATTTCTACCCTCTGATTGCCTCAACCCACTTTCTTACCCTCTCTACCCTCTTGATGGTGGGTTCTCCAAATGTATCTGACGGAACCACAAGTTGGAAAATTATCACACTACCTAAAAAATAATTTGTTAATATTTTTTATACGGTTTCGTCAGCAATTCTAGAAAACACATTTTAAGGGGACATCTTTTTGGTAAAACGATTAAAATACCTACTTCGAAAAACGAAAATGTGTTTTGCTTAATTTTTGCCGGTTACAACGATATTTGAATTCCCTATAAGGGGCCATCCATAAATTATATCACACGAATTTCATGATTTTTTTACCCCACCCCCATCCCTGTCACACATCATCAAATTTGTGATACCCCCTCCTTCCTAGTGTGACGTCAAATTTATTGCAATTTTACATCTAAAATTAATTAAAACAGTAGTTCAATTTTTTTTATAAATGTGACCTCACAAAGCTGATGAACCCCCCCCCCCCCTTAAGGTATGATGTAATTTATGGATGCCCCCTAACCTAAGAGTATGGATATTAAGTTCCATGCCCCTAACCTCACGATCTTAAAACATAAGCGAATGAGTGATTCAAAGATGATAGATGAGACCGCATTTAAATTAATATTTTCAATAGATTATTACACAGTTTCTACGATTTCTACTTTCATTTGAAAATTAACGAAATGATCTTTTAAGGCAAGTGTTGTAATTTTCACCAATATTAAGTTTATGAAAAGGTTTTTTTGTATTATAACATTAGTAATAAATAATAGAGATGCAATACAACTTAAGCCATCAGCATATATGTATAACACAGTCAAGTCACAATATAACATTTCAGTTATTGAAAAAAATAGCCGAGGACCAAGATTGGATCCCTGTGGTACACACGATGTTGCAACTGCATTACACAATCAACGACAGTGCCACGATTCAAAAATGACCATTATGAACTTTTTACTTTTCTCATTGTACCAGTGCTATGCCGCTAAACACTAACATTATTCTCACCAAAAATCACACGTAAAAGCTCAATGCTACAAAAACTTGCGTTCACATCGGCGAGTAACCTGAAATTAGTGACATACAACAATAATTGCAATTTGCGTAACAATGTTGAATACACTGACTGATTGATGAAGTATGCATCTTCGCAATAAATGATTTAATACGTAATAGTTTGGGAAGCTTAGCACATACTACCCCGTTCCCCCCTACATTCCGACCGAATATGAACGACCGAGAGAAATTTATGGGTTCCTGAGAATCTCATTAAAGCCCTCTTTACAGTTTGAGGGGGAGTGGATGAGGGGAGGCACCGGTGGGTGGTGGGGGGTGGGGTTTGAGGAAATATTTCACAACTTTCGGCTTCCATAAGAACATAATATTTTTTTGAGTAATCAATTGCGTTTCGGAAACACGGGCAGATGTTGTCTCTGATATTCTTTTTGGAATTTACAATGTTAACATATATAAGTTTATTTTGTGAAAATAATAACATACTTGTATTTATGAAAACACAAGTTTGAATATGTGATTCGTTATTATTTATAAGCTTGATAATACGAGAATTTTTTTTTGGACGTAAAAGCTAATAGAAAAAATTGTTAATACTTGTAGGCCATTTAAATTTACATTACTTTACTTGAAACAGAATTAGGATTATACTGACGTCATTAACATTATATAAAAGGTCATAGGGTATTATAATGTAATTCAAACGAGATATACCTAATTAAATTCAACCAGAGAAGACTTATTTTGGAAGTCTCAAAAGTAATTTATTTATCCATTTCCTTTGAAGCAATTTAAGATATATTTCAAAATCAAACAAAATGCTTAAATCTGAGCAAAAATAATTGCCACTTGTCTAGAACTCTTAAGAAAATTGAATTTTTGTAAATAATTTACATGAGAGCCACATTTAAATCACCAGCAAAATCGGTAAAATTATTTTTATTATCTGACGTTATTATTACGCTAAACCTCTGTACGCTTGAAATTTAAAAATCCGGCTAAGACGGCAATTCTGACGCCGCGCCGTACGGAAAACCGTTTTCGTACGTGGAGTTTGTTAACAATCGACTTTTGTAATAGAACCGAATTAAAGCGATGCCAATTGATGGCGTTAATTACGTTAACAGATACAGATGTAGATACGTTAACAGATCGCACGAAGAGTATTTCTTGGCAGGCTTAAGTACTTCTCAATTTGTAATTTTTAGAATATCTCCGGATATGGAGAGATTGACAGTAATATGATTTTTATTGTAACTGGCAATAATAGTACCACGCGGCTTTATGTGTATACATTACATATGACGTCATTGCCTGTCGCGGTTACTTTGTCCCGGTGACTTGCTATCACTGGATTTAACACTGTGATCCAGTAATAGCAAGTGATCCAGTGATAGCAGTGATCCGAGGAACCGGCAATTTTTGGAACCAGTTCCTATCGGATTTATAAAATGGTAACCAACACTCAAACTGCTAGTATTAGTATTACTATTGGTATCATTATTAATTTGCGAGTTTTACATCCAGTTTGGCGACGGTTGTTACGAAATATCTGTATATTGCACGGGAAATAGCTATGCTTAAATACTTGCAAGCTTTCGAGTGGAAGAGATTTCACAATAATATGGAACAAATTTCCACAGTGTACCAACGTGCGCAAATAGCACTAACATAATTATATGATGTAAAAACATCCTGTGGAGGAGACATCAGCTCGGAATATCGTTCCACCCAAAGTTTTTAAATTGGTATCAATTTAAATGACAAAAAATTATGACAAAATGTAATATTGTTCGTAACACTAAACAATAATAATCGGAACCATACAGATTTTAAAGAAAATCTATTTCGCTAAGAATTAAATAAGAACTTTAGTATTTCAGACTGGATGCAATGGATCAGTAAGAAAAAATATAATTTAAATTTGTAAACGTCTGTTAAATTTCATAAATTAACTCCATACGACGCCCTGAGGGAAATTATTTTATGAGACGCTGCGTGGAGAGTCTTTTTAAGAAAAGGATGGATAGGAAGAAAAAAGGTATGAGGGATATATATTTTTTTTTTTACATTAACTCCACACAGGAGGCCCTGAGGAAAATAATTTCCCTCAGGGCCTATGTCATCTTTGAGGATGCTGTATGTAGGGTCTTTTTGAGGAAAGGAAGGAGTGAACATGGGTCTTGAAGAGAACCATGTTGTAGGAGGGAGGAAACACAAAGGCCGGTAAATTGTTCCACATCCAAGCTGTTGAACTCAAGAACGAGTCGTAAAAACGACCCGTTCTCATGTGACTAATGTCAACCGTGTACAAATGTTGGGCGCGTGTTTGGCGTGTTTCCCGACTATGCAGCGGTGCCGAGGGGATCAACGACGCTAGTTCCTCGGAGCATTTTCCATTGTAATACCGGTAGAACAAGGACAGCATTCCCACCTGACGCCTGTGCTCTAAAGATTGCAATCCGTCTGTTAAGATGGGAGAATCTATCAAACGGACCGCCCGTTTCTGCACAGAGTCAAGGGTTTTTTTAAGGTATTTTGGAGCTCCAGACCAGAGGTGGCTGCCAAATTCAACCGTGGGGCGCACTTGCGATTTTACAGGGTTAGCAGTTGTGTACTATTAAAGTATCTGCGGGCCCTGTACAGTACGCCCAGTTTCTGAGAAGCTTATTTAACTCTGGTTTCGATGGAGCCCCCATACCTGAGCTGGTCACTTAGAGTAACACCAAGCATATCAATGGAGGTCCTGTTCGGAAGAATGCTTCCGTTGAAGGAGACTAGATTATCATTTCGATCCCTTTTAGACGTTATCAAACATGATTGGGTCTTTGAAACATTAAATTCGACGAGGTTATTCTTACCCCAAGAGAAAACACTCTCGAGGTAACCGTCCATTCTCTGCTTCAAAGCCCTCCGAGCTATTGGGGTTTGTGTGCTCTTTGGAGGCTTGTCAAACAAAAAGCTATCATGGACTGTATTGTCATCCGCGTAACAATGAATCGGTGCACATGACAAGAGGTCGTTGATGTGCAACAGAAACAAAGTCGGAGACAGAACCGATCCCTGTGGGACGCCAGCATTTATCGAATACGAGGAAGAGGTGAAACCGTCAGCAACCGCCTGAATCGACCTCCCCCTCAAAAAGTCGGCAATCCACGCACACAAGGATGCGGGAAGTCCGTACGAAAGCAGTTTGTTGACAAGCGCTCGATGCCAAACCCGGTCAAAGGCCTTGGAAATGTCCAGTCCAACCGTTTGGGTCTCACCAAAACGTTCCAGGCACTGTCCCCAAACATGCGTCACATACGCGAGAAGATCACCGCACGAGCGGTTCCGCCGGAATCCGTATTGACGGTCGTTAATAATTTTGTTCTTCTCGAGGTATGTGAGCAGTTTGTCGTTGATCACACGTTCCATCACTTTTGACAGAACAGATGTGATCACTATGGGGTGGTAGTTGGCTGGGTTGGAGCGGTCACCCTTCTTTGGAATGGGGTGAATGATCGCTTTTTTCAAACCAGAGGGCACAGAGCCAGACTTCAGGGACATCTTGAAAAGATTCGTCAAGATTGGAGCTATTTCTACAGCGCACCTCTGCAATACCAGGGCAGGAATTCCGTCAGGCCCGCTAGCTTTTTTAACATCAAGCCCTCGTAAGACTTGAAGTACATCCCGATGCCGGAACCTCAGCTTTTTCATACGAAAACCGCAATGAGGAACCGACGGCGGGGTAGCACCTTGATCATCGAGGGTCGAGTTTTCCGCGAACATTTTGCCTAATAAGTTAGCCTTTTCGGTGGCGGTATTTGCTAGACAGCCGTCAGGTCTGGTAAGAGGTGGCAGACTGGGTTTGCAGAAATTGCGACCTATTGAGCCCGCAAGCGACCAGAACGCTCTGCTGCCGTGCGGGCAGGCAGCCAGCTTTCTGTTGATCTGCAGGTCGTGCTCGAATTTTGACCTGTTAATGATCCTCTTGCATTCCTTTGCCATTTTGTTATATACTATTCTGTTTTCGGACGTTCGAGATGTGTTGTAGGCTCGGTAAGCCGCGTCGCACTGCTTCGGAGCATTGTCGACTGAACCACGGGATGGGTGGGAATCTGGGGATAAGTATCAATCCATCGCTACCACTGCGGTGCAAGGCTTTGGGTCGAGAGAGTTCCGCTGGAGAAGTCAAAGGGTCTTTCTCAGCGGGTGGGCAGATGCACCCGCCACTAAGACTTCAAAGTCAAACCTCAGCCCTTGAACCCGAGCACTATGTTAAGTCACAGTTAATCAGTAGGGGTGAGCTATCGTAAATGAAAAATAGAGATTACTTCTAGCACACAGACATGACCAAAATGGTATTCTATGGGTGTACCATCTTTTTTCAATCTAAATCTATAGGTAGTATAGTATCTGTGGATAGTAAAGTTTTGTGTATGGAAGATAATACGAAATAGCGCGCTCAACATTTGTACACGGTTGGCACACCTCTGCCATAGGTCACCCCAAGTGGTTCACTACGTTTGGTGATTTAGCAGGGGTGCCCGAGTTCATGGGGGTGAGGTTTGTCTAGGTCTTGGACGCGGATGACCTGGACACGCTGAACCCCAGATTCCTACCCATTCCCTATACCCGTTTCCTTCCCAGAACTCTCCTCTCCCTCCTTTCCTTAAAAAACCCTCCACACAGCATCCCCAGAGATGACAAAGGCCCTGAGGAAAATAATTTTCCTCAGGGCCTCCTGTGTGGAGCTCATTTAAAATTAAAAAAATGTCACATGGAAACCCAGTTTCTACAACCCGTTTTTTAGTTTAACAGCTTGACTGTGGAAAGATTTGTCGGCCTTTATGTTCCCACCCTCCAACAACATGGGTCACCCATGTCACCCCTTTCTCTTCTTAAAAAGTCCCTCCACACAGCATCCCCAAAAATTTCGTAGGCCCTGAGCGAAATTATTTTTCTCAGGTATGTGGAGTTAATGCAAAAAAGATAATAATATATTAATGGAAAATGAATATTTATCTAATTTATGTGACCACCAAAACGAATTTAAGATTCAAGAGAGCCTTTAGAATATTAATTATTAATTAATATTTCCCCACACAAGTCCCACTCGCACACGATCTAATTATTTTCGGAGAAATGCTTTCGATATAATGTTTATCAAATTAGGAAAATAAAACGAAACCCCTCCCTCAGAGAAAATTGTGCCATGCGCAATGTCAATTGTGTGGTGGTGAGGCAGGGGGTGGGGAGGGATTCTGGAAAGGGGGTGGGGGAAGGGGAGGCTTTGATGTCACAGAATTTGCTTAGAGAGTGAACTCGGGCAAAAGATCCTTGAGTTCCCCCTAAAATTAGAATACATTTCAAATTCATTTATATCAATTTAATAATTCCACTTTTAATAAAAAAAAATTCCCGGCTCAAAAGAATGGTAGATGAGACTTTTATTGCTGAATGTTTCGTATTATTGGATAAATAATCATCTTAGATTGAAAGGTCAAAGTTTCGGCATGTGTACGAAGGTCGTCATTAGGGCAATTAGCTTAATGATATATAGATAAAATGCGGTACGTGGCACTGTCCTTAAGTACTTCAGAATACGGCCTTGGATTTGACCGAAGGCAAAATACAATGAACAAAAAACCTCGAGAATTTAAGAAAGACTATTCGACTTTTCGACTCCTAGTCCTCAGGCAGGTCATTGAAATTGCTGTTCCAGAAGGAATTTGTTTAAAAAAAAAAAATTACCGTACTCGGAAATAGCGACACGTCCATAAAACATTTCTATCGGTTTATCCTTCGATCAATAAAGTTTATGTCAACAATTGCAAAAAGAATTCAGACCACGAAAGGCATCAGAATAATCCATAAGTAACTAAGGTTAGGTTAGGTTCTTCAGAGGGGGACATCTAGGTCTGAGAGCCAGTCTAGGGCCTCAGGCGTTGCCCTGTGGACCTCATCAATCCTGCCGGGGAATGAATGGAGCGGGCATTCGTTGACCACATGTTCGGTGATCTGCACCGCACCGAATTCACACATCGCCGACTCGTTAAGGCCCCTTCTATGAATCATGTGAGCACAACGGCTATGGGAGCATCTTATCCTATTGATGGCGGACCAGAGTTTGCGAGGCAATGATAACCCAGGCTGTCTCTCAGTTCTCAGTGGGGTCTTGAACGAGATTGGCATTTTTCGCGTTGGCCGATTTCCACTCAACTAGATAGATGTTTCGATTAACAAGATATTATCAATAACCTTACGCGTATCCTAACTACACTTGCATTTTTCTTGTACTCTTTTTCTAAATCTAAGAATATATAAGTTTTTCGTGTCTGGAGTTGTATCATTCAAGTAGCCGGAACTGAACTACCATCTCATTTTCGTATTGTCCTACACCCTATCAAGGGGGTGGACTAGACCTATGTCCGTGCAACAAAAGAGGGAAATGACTCCCAAGAAAGCCGCTGCATAACCCACCCGCGCCTCCCCGTCACCATGAGCGGGCCTGATGACCAACCGTAGCAGACCGGTGCCGTTCCGCCCTGCCTCCAGTGATCCGATGCTCACTTTTATCCCTAGTGTCTTCAGGTCTTTCCACCTTAATCCCAACACTTTCTTCGAAGGCCTACAGGGAAGCCGGCTTAGGGGCGCGGACACCGGGTCTCACTTGCGACTGGACTGATGGCTCCGCTTATTCTCGGCGGGACTGACGGACGACTGCAGCTCAGCATCTCATCATGATATGTAATTTTTATTTTTTTATTTCTTTTATTTCAGCTATATCAATTGGCGGAGATGAAACGTGATACTGTGAAATAAATAACTAACAACATGTACGCACTCGCGTACTGCCTGCTAACAATGTATGCCCGGACTTTGGAGGTCTAAAGTCATTTTTAAAAAAGTACCTTCTTTATCAACAAAAATTAGAGTCCTGGCGTGTACGGTGAAGGAGGAAACCATCTGTTTTCTTAGAACACCGTCGGAAAGTGGTGGGCAACCTCCAATGCCACTCAAGCTTCCACCTATCTTCTGGGGTGAGAGGTGGTCGGAGGAGTCTTTCTACTTCTGTCCAGAAGGATTTTCGAGATTTCAAGCGGCATGCCGGGTGAGAAACGACATCATCGTGCAAAGGTATTGCGCTTTTTTGCAACGCATTCTTGTAATCCCTCAGTATTGCAATCTCTCACCTGATACTCGGCGGGGTTATGTTTGCAAGCACGGGGAGCCAAGGGAGAGGAGTCGTTTAGATTACGAGTACTTTTATAAAATCTCTTTTTATGAATTTAAATAACTTTGTTTGCTGATTTGTTACTGTTCTACTATCGTATAACCGATAATATGATTATGATATTTTTTAAATCAGGATGTATTCTGAATTCTAGATGAATTAGTTCCCATAAAAAAATTATATTATTGGTTGGTATTTTACATAAACTTCACTTCACCGCTAGTGCGGTTTCAGTCATCAATAAATAAATAAAAAAATAAATAAATTTACATACCTTTTCGATATTCTCAAATCCTCTCGGTGTTGCATCAAATCAAAAATAAATAGTATATGTTTATGTATTAAGTTTGTAAAATGATAAGTATTTATTGTGTTGTTATGTTTTATATGTATGAATATTTTTACATTACTTGTAAGGTTTTTCCCTGAACAATATTGAAGTGAGCTACAAACCCAAGATAATTAGCCTACTGGAATTACCAAAATATTTTGAAATTGGCAGTCTAAAACGACTTAGTAATAAATGTAATTAACATAATTGATTAAAATCCTTGTAAACTACCCAGCTTCTCCCCCATATGTTACGTATATAAACCGTAAACTAAAAATAATTTGTACCAGTCTGTAGATGGCTCTGGCTAGCTGAAACCGGTTGCGGTCAATAAAATATAACGGAAAATAGTTTTATATTTTTTTAATATTTATATGTATAATAATTGAATTCCACCACGAATTGTCAGTTTCAAAAATAGGAATATTAATGTATGACCTGATAAGTTTGTAAATATTAGACATACGTATAATAAATGTCTGCAAAAGCCCTACGGACGTTTAATAAACTAATAAATAACACTGAAATTAAAAGAAAATTTGAATTATTTACAGACAACCGTTTTAAGATTTTAGTTGATTTTGTTTAAGATTTTTGATGATTGTAACACGAAAGAGGACGCGAAAAAAAAACTCAATAGTAAAATGTTTTTAAAAAAGCACGCTAATGCACAAGATCTTTCTTTACGGAATAGTTTTAAATTTCAGAACCCAGAACAGCACGAAACAAACCTCTTGTATAAATATAGTGCAAAGTAACACAATAAAGGTCGTTATATGCGGGATTGTTTATTATTTATGCAGCTTTTACAATTCGATCCATTTCACTCCATCATACCCTCGTCAGGCAGAACCTGTAACTCCTGTAAAGGCAGAACGAGACCAGAACAAACCAATCAATAAATAATTCATAAACATAGCTATTTAATTGCCAAATGCTTTTACTTTATTTAATCAATCAGCATTTTAGATACATACATCCTTGATATCTATTATCTATACATTTTCCGAGAGAAAACACTGTCAAAAACTGAAGGCTTCGTGAAAAATCACGGGAATCTAAATTCATGCAAACGACAAATAAAATCATTTTCTGTTAAGAATATTAAATGATAGGTAGGTACTTTAAAGCTTGTGTGAATTCTTTACTTAAATGACACTTAAATTCAAACCAAATTTGAGTTCATTGAACACGAGTTATGCACCCCGACAACCGAAATAAGTATTTTTGATGAAATGAATAATCTGCGAATTGAAATATCAAAAACTCATAATTAGACAGTGCTTGCTTCTTCTTTCTGGTCTAGGTCGATGGAACCATTTTCAGGTCGTTAAGTCATTTCCATCGTGAGCTACTTCACCTCCAAGTTTAAATTTGACTGGAAAACACTAAGACAACACACTATACCTTATTTATGTTTATATTGTAAATAAAAACCAAGATCTGTAATCCATACCTACATACCGTAATAATTGTTAAAAATATAACTTTTAATATTGTTCTAAAATGTGTAAATTTTGTTGGTATTCATTATTATATTAAGTTAAGTATCATAATATTAAGTATTATTGTATTAAGTATTATAATATTACGTTAAGAATCATAGAATGTATTAAGTATTAAAATATTAAGTAAAGTATCATAAGCATATTATAATATTTAGTATTATATCGTTAAGTAAAGTTCTTTATTGTAAACAAATATATATATATGCAAATGAAAGACTTGCAATCAAAATGATGGATCAGTTTTGTAAGATTTGTGTAAAATAGAATACGTGTCGAAAATTGGGGAATTAGTACCTATAAGTATATTATTTATCGTGGTAATTACATAATACTTTACCCGAAGAGCGTGTTACGTTACACTAACAGCTATATATATATTAAGCAAAACAATTTCAGAGACAGTTAGATTATCTACTCTGCTTCTTATTTAATTACTCTCACACTGTTGTTAGAAACATATTATTATAAGGTAAGAAATTTGGTTTATTTCCTTGAAATCACTAGGACCGCTTGGAACTCAGATATCTGTCATTAAATGACACGTCCTCATAAAACTCGTTCTGCCTCATTTTCTATTATGGTCTGACAAACAATATAAACAGAGAAAGAGATAACATAAACCATCATCTTTGCATTTAAAAGTTTACTATTGACGCTAGCGTATAAGTTGAAAAAAAAAATTTAAAACATAAAACCGCCAACAGTTTATAATAATAATAATAATATCTTTATTTGGAAAACAAACAGCTTTACAAGGATACATAAAAAAGAAAGAGTGCTAAAATAAAACAGTAAGCCTAAAAACATGTTTTGGCTGATAATTTTTTTTATTTTTTATTAACAAGACAAGAAAAACTAAAAAAAAAAATAGTTAAGAGAAGTTAAAATAAAACATAAAGAAAAAACTAAGAAAAAAAAAATTAGGAGAAGCTAAATACTTAAATATGCATGATAAGAATATAGAAAAACACAATAAAGGGTAAGCTTATGATCTTATCGGAGTATATGGATGATAGGTATGTATGTAATTAGGGAATATGTAAATATATTGAAAATTAGGAAAAGAAATCTGATTAATAATATAATAAGAATAAATATGGATGTTAAGGGGTGTGTTGTGATGCATTACATTTATCTAATAGTGTTGCTTTGAATTTGTTGAAAGTTATATTGAAGATGTCTATATATATGAGGTGTGTTATTTACCCCGTCTCGATTTGACAAATTTATACAAATATATTTTTTTAATATAATGCGAAACAAAGTGAAGCGACCATAACCTCTTTAATATGTTTGTTAAGATTTGTTTTTTTCGTATGAAGTGGTAAATACAGTTCACATGAAAAAGAATCGTTGAGCGATTTTAAAAACTTAACTTAGGTTTGCTTTACATTGATTTTTAATCGCACATGTCCGTTTGTAAAATTTAAATTTGCTCCGAAACGTCTGGAGCCAGTTAGACTATTCCCAACTGAATGTTGAGAGCCAGTGGAAGGGGAAGGAGATGGGAAGAGTAAGGCGGTGAAGTACCTAGTTGCCAAACATGGATAAAGCCATTTCAAGCAACATTTCAATTTTTAATTGTGGTGTTACACCAGGGCGGCACTGAGAGTATTTCAGCTCTGGAACGTGTCGCAAATATAATGTACACTATTTTAATTGAATAAATTGCGAAGTAGCACAAATTAACCAAGTTAAATTTACTTGCGCTCACCGAGATTTGAACACGCGACCTCCGGATTCATAGTTAAGAGGCATACCCGTAAACCACAGAGGCCTTCAAGTAAGTAATGCCTGTTAGCGGGAATATTTGATGAAATAATATAATTTTGTCTAGGCCCTTGGGGTCAGGGTAGAATTAAATATGTTGGGGCCCCTAGGCAATGCAAGTCTCGGGCCCCTTTACCATAGGGGCCCCTAGCCGATGTGGGGCCCCTAGGCAGTTGCCTAATGGATAATACGGTCCTGCTTGGCAGGGCCTTGTTAGCACTTAATAGGTTATTTATGCCTCTTAAAAATAAAATAAAATAAAATATTTCAGCCTCTTATGTAGTGTTTATAATAACGTCCTTGAGTTTTGGTATTTGATCGGAATTATATAAATGTTTCGTAAAAATCGAGGTTTTGTATTCCCCATTTTTCTCCTTGAAAAGTTGACCGATTTTTAAGATTTTTTTTACCAACGACATTAAAAGAAAATATTATACGAAAATCTACGAGGATCTTAACTCCTATAAGAATTAACTTATCAAAAAAGCAAAACTTATCTACCATCTAATGGTCGATATCTATATTAAATTTAAAAAAAAATGCACTAGTGTCAAACTCGAGAGAGGAAATTGGGGAATACGCTGCCCAGTTTCATAGTTGTATGTTGTGTTGCTTATATGTGAGTATTTGTAACGGAAGCACCACTGTGGGAGCAATTTAGTGGGAAAGTATCCCCCCCGCATAGATTATGTAAGTAAATGTATAGTATTTATAGGGTAAGCTATTAGAGAAATAGTAGCAGCACAGTTGGGGTAAATTAAAACTAAATTACGATAGTTAAATGCACCGTTGTTATTATTATTTAAAAAAAAACATTAAATCAAGAAATAACAGAATGCAAACATATTATACATAAATTAGATTAGATTTCTTCTAGTTCTATGACACATAATATGATATAAAGTATATTAAATCCAAACTTAAATCTATTGTGTACAACTATCAACTATTTCATCGTAGGTATATGCAAGAACTTTTAACCTGGGTCGATGATTCTTGAATTTATTTAAAAAAAAAAAAAAATTAACATTATCTCCACGTAGGAGGCCTTGAGAAAAAAATATTTCCTCAGGGGCTATGTCGTCTTTGGAGATGCTGTGTGGAGGGTTGTTTTAGGAAAATGAAGAAGAGCCTCCGAGGTCAAGGGGTAAGGCTTTTGATTCACCATCCGTAGGTCGCGAGATTAATTATTTGATTAATTTGTGTTATTTCACAATAAATTCATTTAAAATAATTCATAGTATATATGCGGAACGTTTCAGGGTGGAATATACTCAAAGTATCGCCCTGGTGTAAGACCACCATTTAGAGTTGAAACGCTTGAAATGGCTTTAGTAGTGTTTGGTGACCAGATCTGAATCGCCAGGTTCTTTCCCACCATACTCTTTCCATCTCCTTCCCCTCCCCACTATCTTCCGCCTCACAACATACCCCAATTGGGGATGCCATGGTCTCACTGGCTCTAGACGGGAGCAACTGTAACTCTTGCGAGGTATTTACTTTAAAATAAAAAAAGATGAAGTTCTGCGATGAAAAATGTATGAATTGTGTCAATGTGTCCAGGAGTGACGGACCATTGCGGTGCAAGGCGATGGGTCGAGAGAGTCCGGCTGGAAAGTATTTTGTTCGTCTACCGGTTCGGCCCGCCACGAATTAGAAGGGCAAACGCATTTGCAGTCAAGACCTTTACCAACCTCACCACATGAACCCGGGCACCAAACGTCATCAAACGTAGCGAACCACTTATATGCCAACTATCCAAATACCTACTAAATGTTCTGTGAACAGTAGACCTGGTGTGATATTGATTATTCCGATTTGACAGGTCGTTACGCTTATGCGAACTCTAGCGTAGTAAAAATGTACTATCTAACACGGCTACCATCATGAGAGGATTGATCAGACACGGTACATACAAAAAAAAATTACAAACAGTCAAAATACAAAGCGCTCGACTAACATCGCTACGCTCACTCAATAATAAAATTTTACTAACTTATTTAAAATAGGTTTAATAAAATGAGTAGCGCATATTTAACATTAATTACTTAGGACCGTATTTCAGTCTTAAGTCTTTCGAAACTCATAAATGAGCTTGGCTTAAACAAACATTAAATTAGTCTTATTAAAGGGGGATATGCAGCATCCGTCTCATTCAGCGCTTCACAAAACAATCAGAAAGAGCGAGATAAACACGGTATGTTTGTTTGAATAGTTTGAATTCAGTTGAAAAGGTAGCCTTATTCTGAAAGATCTGCGGTTTATTCCCAGACTACCGTAAACCGCGGTTTTACCTAGCAATTTTTGAAAGAGGCTCGGGCGGAATAAGCATAAGCCGGGCTTCGTGATCGCATTACAGAAGTTTACAAAAGTAGATAACTGAGGAAAATGTCTGCACTGTTTTAAGATAAGAATGTAGGTAAATGGAACACCATGAAAAGATTCATGCTAAGATTAATATTTTTAAAATCTACATAACGTACACATCCCAGATGAACCGATACAAGTGTTAATAATAAAATTAAATAAGATTACCAATTTTTAAACTTTAGTACATTCCTCGTTTAGAAAGACATCTATTAGAATTTTACTTTAGTTTTCTTGATAAAGTGAATATATGAATGAAACAGAATCTTGAAAGTAGAAATTAATCCACTTTCCAACATCCGATAGAGCTGAAACTCTGTAACTGAAATTAGGTAGACTCGTTATCGATGACAATGCATTCTGTCAACAGCCTTTTGGCGGCAATCGCATACACACTTAGACAAGCGTGTTTCTCTGAAATTCGAAGACATTACAGTGCTCACATGAAATAAATGTCGCACTTTTAAATATTTCTCTTATTGATCCTGAAAATTTGTGGTGAAATCCCATTGTAATAATATAATAAAACAAATGTAAAACTTATTTCCGCTCAATTTATATTTGTTTTATTTTATTAAAATAAATGTCGGTCTAATCCATTCGGCATTTGGCTAAGTTGAGAGCGTAGTTGATTCCAGCTCCTGGGGAGGAAGGTTCAATTCTCAGTCAAATATAATATATTTTTTTAAGTTCAAAAGACATTTGAAAATAAATACTTTACAGTAAAAATAAAAATTCTTATTACTTTTTCTGTGACAATCATGTTCACCTTCAGACTGCAACGTTTATAATTGTGATTAATTCGTAGAACTCATTTTAATTTAAAAAATAAATAAATAGTGTAAATCAAATTTAATGATGTTATTATCAAGTTCTGCACGAATTTTAGTTTATTTTTTTTATTATTGTAACAAGCAACAATTTTTATACTTGTGTAAGCAAGTTTACAATCAATATTTTATAAGGCGATCCATGCGAAGTAATGTAAAATCACGTGTTTTTGGATTGAAAATTTGAACACCTAGAAAGAGATGCTAAACAGCACCCTCAGGTGAATTTTCATAAAACGGCACTTCACAAATTATCTAATCATTATTATTTAATAAATTATTACGAATTGAACCGATCTTGACTTTTGTTTTAATCGAGCTTTCTTTCGAAGTCTTTTATAAGCCTTAAAAAAATTAAGGAATCAGACCTAAACCTTTTGATGATTATGATTATTAAAACATTTTAATACTCGTACTTGAATTTCACAATATAAAATCCTAACAAATCAGTGCCCCTTGGTGTACCGGTCTCACCAGGACAGGAGTGTTCCTGACTGGGGTGGTACAATCGTATCGAATTGAATCTTTTCGAGTAGAGCGAAATGGTCTGAAATTTTTTAAACTTAATATAGTTTTTTTAATACGTTTATCTTTTCCAGTAAAATGTAATGGTTTGAAAAAGTTTTCCTAGGAAAACTGCGGAGTAAGTAAATTATGACTACGTGGTGGTGAATAGTGCTCAAATTTAAATTTGCAAATTGCTGGAGGAAGTCTTTCGCATGTTTCGATAAAGGATAAAGCGATTTCATTTAAATTCCGAAACAAAATGGATTTCCAATTTTGTGGAGCAAAATTTTAATATTATTCACTATTTCATCGAAAACGGTTTATTGATTTTAAAGAGTGGATGGTTATTTCCATAGAATAAATATGAAAACTAGAACACAAATTTGAAAGGAAACAAACGTTCCATTTAGCACGCGCTCTGTCTCACTTATACTCGTCTGACATAGTAGATCTCGATGCCAATTGAATTTCCTAGTCATGGCGAAACACAGTTTTGATTTGAAAAATTTCTACCGATTTATTACATATTTTCCTTAAATACTTAGGTTTTAGGTTTTGAAGCTCATAAAAATATATGTTATTCTTGAAGATAATATCTATACATTCCTTACGCCGAAACGACAATTATGCGAAATTTCCTCGATAGAAAAAAATCGCAAAGTATGCCCCGAAAATTATTATAAAAACATTTTTTTTGTTATTTTACAGGTTATATGTATGAAAAAATTCACAATGTTTCTTTAAATGCTATTTTAGATATTCCCTACGAGATTTTAAACGAGTCGTCTTTAATTAAACTTTTTCACAACATTCATTTAAATATTGTCGTTTTTAATATTAGCGCGTTCCCTCTAACATTCGTATTTATATACATATCTTTCCATCTTCTTCTTTTTAAGCGGGTACACCGGGCATTAACACGTCCATAAGGCATTTCCTATGTTCTGTGGTTTTCCGTTTTCGCAAAGATTTAAAATTATAAAACAAGCGATATATTTTTGAATAAATTCCTACGTACAAAATTAATAATATTTAAATACGATGGTACGGATTGGTAGTGAATGTTGCTTTTTGACCAAATTCATGAAATTAGATCTGACGAAAAAAACATATGTTTTGGATCATGTTTGAATACCCTTCCACAGTGGTGGCCTTGCGAACTGAGAAACAGTACTTTGCACTGCTTACATTTACGTGTTGTTTTAGCGAAAACAAGTGAAAAAAATTTCACCATTTTTAATGTACATACTTTCCACAGTTTAGTATTTTCGACAGAAAACAAAACAGGGATTTTAGTAAAAAGTGCAGGTTATTAGTTATTACATTTGGCCTTTTCAGTCGACATGTTACGAGAACAGGCGCATACCAATACAAGAATATTCCATGTTCGTGTATGAAGATTGAAAGTATGGATTTAAAGTAATAATATATAAATTTCCCCTTCGGCAGCTAATTTCAAAACGCCCTAAGTTATGTAAGAGCACAAAACAAAATGAAACTAGCGAGCCCCTCCGGAAAACAATATGTCGGTTGATGTGTGTTTATTCTGTAAGGGGTTGTGTGCTTGGGGTAGGTGGGAGAAAAGAGGGAGAGAGGGTTCAGTTGGAGAAGGAGGGGGAGGGGCTGGCTAGGAGGCCGTAATAGGAATTTATTAGGTTAATGGCAAAAACTTGTGAAGGTTTTAAACTTCCCAAACGTCCTGAGAGTGAGAAGTTTTCCCGATGCAATATTCACACCCTCCGGATTTCAAAATGGCGCCGCTGGTTCTACAAACTACCCCTTTTCGCTGAAGTTGCATTTATAATTTCTTGATAATCATAAAATAATCATTCAAGAGAAATATATAAAATTTCAGTAAGACATTCACCTATGTGACTAGAGAAAATGTTAATTTTTGGTGAAGTCTTTCATATAATAATTTAATAATAACTACTAACTTAATATTTCATTGATTACTATATTTTAATTTTTAGTTCACCACATTTTCTCTCATACCTTTAGCAGTTCGAATTCAAATTAAATCACTTCCTGAAAGATATTATTGATATTTATCAAAATTTAAATGTAAACCCTTGAAAAAATTCACTTTAAACTTTTTTTTAGATTTAAGTAAGAAGATGCACTTTATCAGAATTGTTTATATCAGCTATAGGTTTTGTTTTGTATTTCTGCTTTATGGTTCTAAATTTCTATTTGTCGTTATTTTATTGGTCAATGTCATACACATTATTATCACTGTTATTTAAGAATTTATGCAGACTGTTTATAACGCTAATAAATATATTGTGTACTCGTATAATATTATATTTTCTAGTGAATGATGGAATAGAGAAGTCCAGTCCATTTTAAAAATTTTTTTTAATGAAAAATGACCTTCTAACTTAAATTACTGCATATTTTTTTTTTAGAGTTAGTTTTAATAGTTAAAATAATTTTCAAAGTTTTAATTTTTGGAGATCCCTCGAAAACACCCATATCTATGGTGAATTTTGTGACGTCATCTACTAAAATAACGATTCACTATTTTATGATTGTTATGTTGGTTTTCTTGAATCTCACATAGATTTGCGCAGGCACGCGGCCATCTTGTTTATTATAACGCGTTGATTGGCTAACGGCTTATTTATTGCAAATGGCGAAATCAAATTCTTTGCAAAACAATGAATGACGTTGATGAATTTTACTTGCAGTTTTATGTTTTTGATGATAATTTTCGTTTAAATGATTAATTCACTGTGATATTAGTGTAATTCAGCATAAGTACCAATGCTGCCTTTACTTTTTTTCAGTTTTAGTCCTTAAATAATGTTTTGTTGGTGATTTAGTTTCGTTAGGTTTTTAGGTTACTGACATTACATAATCAAAGGTTACTTCTCTATAATTTTTATGACTTTTCCGCGTGAATTTAATAAAACTTCCATAAAAGCAATATTATTTAATAATGTAAAAGCCTTATGCATGTGTAAATAAATACAAATTCGAGAAATCAACGCATTAATTGCGTAAAACCGAGTCCAAGATGTCGGATTTTTTCAGTTATTTTTTCGGAATTATTATAATATTTTTTTATCGTTTTTAATTGTATGAACGAGATAAAAAGTGAAGTGACAGTTTTATTTCAAATTCATAAAGTAAGAGGACTGTATTTTTAAAATTTTGAATTTTCCTAATTTTTTCTACCATTTAATAGAATATGTTTACAGTCGGCTGTTTTTTTTAAATTTTTTCATTTTGAAACTTAAAATACTGCATTTTTCAAACACAATCGTATATGTCAGATACAAAAATCTAAAAGGCAATTCTATCAACTTTCTATAAAGGTATATGCTTTTACGACATCTTTAAAAATAAGAAATATATAGAACATTCGCTTGTGTCATACCTAAATTCCTATATAAATGACCCAAATGAATTACAGTGAATCATCAGTGAATCTTCCATCGTGACATCACCATGACAGCATTACACAGCATACCAACTTAACGCTGTGTTTTAACGAGAATATTAAAAATGCACTTTTTAATATTTTTTTAAAAACTGTACGTTTAATATTATTAAATAAAAGTTATATATTAAGAATCAGCGTTTATTGGTCTATATGAACATATTTTTTTAAAGCCATAATATTTTTCACTGGAGTTCCTTATTGTCTGAAGAAGGACGAAATAATCATTTATGTCGAAGGCAGATAAAATGAAATCCAAAGGAACATTTATGGTTAAATCATGTACGATGAAATTACGAATGAATTCTAAAATAATGAAAACCTTCCAAAGCCACTTTCAGTGGATGCCGAATACAAGTGTCAACACACCTCGTCTTTGATATAAATATGATATAATATTATCTAACGAGATGTGGATTTGGCTTAACAAGAACAAAAATATAAATTACGTAGAATGCAGTCAAAATTAAAACCAATAGGTGCATGCACGGAAATTATGTGCAACTGAATTGCGAACGCAGAGCTTCCGACGTGCACGAATGCGGTGTACTGAGAGTATAAAACCTATGCGGTGTGGAGATGGATGTAAGAAGAAGTCGAACATTACCCAAAAAGACATGGCAGATGGCAGGATCAAGTGAACCCAACATTTGAACCGAATGACATGTTCGGAATATTAGAATAGCAATACAACTATGATTGCGAATGAGTGAGCCATGTTGGACGAGAGTTGGTTCCAACCCCTTCATATTATAAGACGTGATATTTGGTTAGGTTAAATTTAGTTTATGACTTTTAATTTTTGCATTTTATAATTATAATAATAACAGTTAAATTATACAGCGCAGTTTTGTAAAAACTCCCCTCATGTGCGCTTTACACTAAATAACTTAACCCAATATAATAAGAAAATAATGTTTTAAATATTTACAAGCAGCTAACTCACTCGTATTTTAGAATACAAAATATAAGTGGAAATATCATACATTAAAGGTTTTCGATAATATATAACAAACCTTGAACCCGGGCACCCCTGCTAAGGCACCAAACGTAGCGAACCACTCGGGGTGACCTATGGCAGAGGTGTAGGTTATCTAACAAATGTTTCCCGGGGCGGTGATACCTATTTCCGCCTTCCAAATTGAAATTGAAAATTAAAGATTATTAAAAGTCCTGGAAGTTCGTTAAATCTCGTATTGTTTTAAAGAGCTTATTAACATATAATTTACCGACAATTTAAACATTTAATTTAATATAAAGCGAGCCATTAATATTTCGTAACCCGGGAGAGACGAGTCTGTATGATTATAATTTAAAATTTCAATGACAAAGATAATTTATTCACTTTGTATTCAGTGGATTTAAATACATTTATATGATTTTGTTCCTATAATAAAATCTGTTGTGAAACTAGAAATTACAATACCATTTCCATAAAGTTATGCATAATTCATGGAACAATGGTAGTCGGACATGGAAACGTCCACAGACGAGACATAAATTCCATTTAATAGACATTCGATCAAACATCGCTCCTTCTGGGTTCTGTTCTGTTCTGTATTCCGCTGTCGGGTGAACCAAAAAATAAAACTGTTTGTTTGAACGGGATATGTTTATGATTTTAAACTAGTTTCTTACAGGCCGCACGAATATTGCATGGTGTTTTTATTTTAAAGGGGCAGCTGTTTTCATCCTTATTGATTTGAATATTGTACAAGTTATCATTGTTTTCAACAATTAGCTTTTTATTCGTTCAAGAGGGGTAGGCAGTGAGGGTTCCTCGACAAGTAACATTTCTAGTGACATTTCAACACCACTTTGAAAAGCCATTAAAAGTTATGAAAAAAATAATAATTTTAATGATTTTTCAAAGTAGGCGATGAAGTTGTATATTGTTGAGTTGTAAGGCAGAGAGAACGGACCACCAAAAATCTCGGTCTTGGCATACACTTCTTGCTTCAGTCACATCTATGCATCGTCTCATACATACCTTCTGCTATTCAAACTCCTGACATGAACTGACTGAAATAATTGCTTCACTTGATCGTACCATGTTTTCCTTAGTCGTTTTCAACTCCACCATTAACATTAGGATCATATATTCTCTGTTCACTCCTTTCTTCGGTCATCCACTCCATGTCCCTAAGCCATCTGAGCCCCCTTTCTTAAACTTCTAGCCTTGTATTCTTTGCGTTTCTCCACATTTTTCACACGATCATACAAGGTTCACCTTAAACAACACTTTTCTACAGCGTTCATTCTACTTTCATTTTTCCCCTGTTTCATGCCTCATTATCTACAGTATCTACATCAGGCTTGGTAGCAGCACTTCATTAAGAACTGCTAGCTTTGCCTCTATGGACATTTTTCCATTTTTTTTTAGTTTTTTTTTATAGAATACCTACAAGTTCGTGTAGATATCCATGGTTCAACGACGCCTAACTTTTTAAGATTTGCTTCTAGATTCAGATATATTGTGAATTTAATATGTGCAGGTTCAACTTTACAAATGCCAGTTTCATGATAAAATAACCTCAAGGGAGCTTTATTATAATATGTGTTACAGAAACAAATTATGAAGTAGGTAATTTATTGTTTTATACTTTGATAATTTCTGATTCTAAAAATGAGCTTCTCTGTACTCTATTCGTAAAAAGATCCACAATTTTTTTTCAATCCCACTAGCAATTTGTAATTAAAAGGAAGAAATAAATTGACAGTTCAATGGGATTGAAATCAATAGATTTATCTACGCAAGACTTGGATATTGTAGAGAAAAAAACATTTTTTTAATGGTTCATGAGGATATTTGCACTGATTTTGATGAAATCTAGTGAAGCCATTAACTTGGTAATTTCTTTCCAGGAGAGATCATTAAACGAATAAATGGTTTTGTATCCGCCATTACATACTGGTATATTGTGCATTGAGCAATTCAATTAAAGGAATTCTCGCAGAAAGGTGTTTAACAATTAAATTAGGGCGAGCTCACTCCCCCAATAAGGGCCTCGGCCAACTGGGCAACTGGTCGGAACTAAGAACGGAATGATTGTTAACTTTAATGGTCCCACTTTATGTTCGCCGAGTTGTGGAAAAAAAGCAAATGAAGTCATCTGGCGAGGGGAACAGAAAAAGCAGTGTGTTTGAGAAAGCCATATTATACTACACGACCTGCGCCGCGGAATACAAACGGTCCAATCGAAGCTTTTTATTCCTGTGCACGGTTTTATGGAGCACGGTTTACACGGAGGGATTGCACGCAATGCAGTCAGGGCTACTAACTGTACTACAAGGATTTCAATTCTACTCTATATAAGAAATTCCTTCTTATGTTTGCATAAGAACAAGAAGAGCTAATCCTTCCAAAGAAAACAAAATGATTTCGGATGTTTGTACCTAACAGAGGATTTTTTTTACTTAGGGCTGCATATACCCACATTTGCGAACTGAAATGCGAACTGAACCACCAATTATGGGAAAGGAACGAAGAAGCCGTGAAAGGCGTGTAACGCTGCTTACTGTTGGTTTGTTCCTTTCTCATAATTCATTCATAAAAAAATGTTGGTATATGCAGTATTACATTCGAAAACTGGTAATTCTTATTTTCAGTCACAGAATAAAAGGGCCTACTCACCATCCGATTTGCAGAACTGCTTGAAGGATCATCATTTCGACGGCCCGACGAAGAGAATAATAATAATTCGGCTGGCAGATTTGACTATAAATGATCCGATTTGCAGACTCTGCATGCAGTCCTGCAAGCAGTTCTGAAAATCGGATGATGAGTAGGCCGTTTAAAGAATAACGCAAGAAGTGCTATATAAGTGCGTTTCATGACACAATTATCGGCCCAATTTGGGCCTATATTTCCATACAAGTGGCTGTGTTTCACCATGATCAAGAAATTCAAATAGGATGGCGATATACAATTTTAGGCAAGTATAAGCGAGACAGACCCCGTGCTAAATGGTATAGTACCAAAAGTTACTAAGTCAATGACACATTATTTATCACTCCAATTGCATATGGAAGGCGCTTTTGGTGTTATATTCTTTATTCTATGTTTTCTGTTTATATTAATAATACATGACGCCATTCTTACAGTAATTGGAGGAGTAATGGTCAGCATAGTTGCCTTGCAAGCAGTTGATCTGAGTTTAATTCTCGGCCGTGGTAAAATCTTCAACATTTCAATATTTTATGTTTAAAAATTTCTAAATTCTTTTTAAAAAAATTGTATTCTACAATTTTTCAAGCTATATATGCATAGTACATAACAGTACTGAAAACGTGCATGAGCACTTATTTAATGATAAATAAATGCTAAATGATTCATGACATGATTTTAAGACTATCTGATACGATGTACCTAGAAGTTTTAGAAAAAATCAGTCGCCTTAATTAATAAACAATATTGAATTCGAATGAAATTACTATTTGCGAAGGCTTTCGGTGAATTTCGTTAGATTGTTTTAAAAGTTTTCCAAACACAGATATCGTTTTCTTCGAGGCAGATTCGTGATGATGCAAACGTTTGTTTTTCTACTTTTCCGAATAATAAACTGAAGGTATCATTTTTCTGGATTTGTAAACTTAATTAGCAAAAAATGAGGGCGGGTTGTTTCCCACATTTTGAATATTCACAAATTTTGAACAATTCAAAGTTGAAATTCAAGCTCTGTGAAGGCTCTATTCAAGGTCTGTTATTATTTCATCACGGACCGGTTTTTTCACATTACTTGGTTAGTAACAGATCTTGAATAGGATTTTCACGGAACTTGAATATAAACACTAAAATTTTTTGATTTGTTCAAATTCTGTGAAAAAACTTTCCTTAGTATAGATTTATTTGCTCTAAAAACGCCCTGAAACAGCCAAATGACTAAAATTTATTGGGTAAATACCTACGCTATTTGGAAGATGGTTGGATAATTTATATCTAAGACTCTTGGGATGAATGTATTGGTTGGAAGATTCATCCCTTTATATTTAAATACCTAGTTTGACTGATTCATTTTGGGTCTTCAAATTACATATTTATGATTTCGGACAAAAAAAGAGGTCTATAATGAAGCGATAAATATCAACCGTCCGCTTAATGGATATTGTCAAGGAGATGATTGCCAATTTCAACATTAATTGAGTTGGTAAATATACGAACTTTAAGTTAATGTATTTATTCTGCTAGCTTGACAGTGGTTATAATCATCTTGCATACGTAATTATTTAAAGATGTCAAACGTTATTTTATAAAATTTATGGACAGAAGAAACCCGGACTGGAAAATAATTAATTGAGATCTTAATGTATATTAGCAGTCGTAGGCAACCCGTGGCCAGAGGGCTGGTTCCAAATGTTTGCTTAAAATCATTATTTATTTCATTTTCTGTCATTTATGTCACAATCTTGAACCATTTATTTTTCCAAAAACGTTTTTTTAAACAAACTTAAAAGAACAATTCGTTAACTAAAGATGTACACAGATTTGGCAAATAAGTATAAATACTCATATAAGTATTTTTTTTTACATTAGCTCCACGCAGGAGGCAAATAGGAAAATTAATATTAATTAATTAATTAATTAATATTTCCCTAAGGGCCTTTATCATCTTAGCGGATACTGTGTGGAGGGTCTTTTTAAGGAAAAGGAAGGAAAGTACATTCTGGGAAGGAAAAAGGTATGAGAAGTGGTTAGAAATCTGGAGGTCAGTGTGTCGAGGAGTGACGGACGTATGAATCCATCCCTTCAACTGTAGTACACGGTGATGGGTCGAAAGTCTGGTTAGAGAGGTCAAAAGGCTTCCCTCAAACAGTCTCTGTCAATCCGGGCCACCAGCAGGGCAGATGCATCCACTGCCAAGACCAAGACAAACCTTACCCATGAACCCGGGCACCCTTGCTAGGTCACCAAACGTAGCGAACCACTCGGGGTGACCAAATGGCGGAGGTATTGGTTATCCAATAAATGGTTCCCTGGCGACGGTACCCATATCCGCCTCCCAAATTATAATTTGTGTCCCGATGAAGAAACCTTTCGTTTAGAAACATGTGGGTAATTTATATTAAATAGTGGTTTAAACAAAGTTTATTTTTACAATTCATTCAAGGAATATTGCGCGGTGGATGGAAAACAATGGAAGATGAATGATGGATCGGCGTATGAAAAAAAGGACAAACATTCAAATTTACTACATAACTAAAAAACCAACAAAAAAGAAAAAAAAAAATATTTTAAAACATAAAATTAATTGACAGATTTTAAGAATGGTTTCCTATGCCTGTTTAATAGCTCACTCATCAGCGTCTTTGCAAAAGTTTAAGCTGTATAAAATGCAAATTGGCTCTTGACAGTAGAGTTAAATCATCGAAACTTATATTGTTCCTGCAATATGAACGATTCTACAATATTAAATCCAGCGAAACTATTTCGGAATTCGTTTTAAGACCTTTAAGTTGGACTTTTGTAAAAGACTGGAAATATTTACTTACCAACGTTGCTACATAACAAGTTATTGGAATTTTCCACAACTCCTGAGTTATTGGATTTTGCTAAAATACATTTCTCTTCTGGCGTTTGTTATTTCTTTACACATAAATAATATTGTACTTGGAAAAGATTCGATAAGTTTTGTTGGGAATATTTCCACAGGATCTTCGAAAACATTCAGATTAAATTTTTATTGATGTTTCTACGATACAGCGTAGATAAATATTTCTTTCCAACATTTTTCT
Organism: Limnephilus lunatus; assembly: GCA_917563855.2. Classification (NCBI taxonomy): domain Eukaryota; kingdom Metazoa; phylum Arthropoda; class Insecta; order Trichoptera; family Limnephilidae; genus Limnephilus; species Limnephilus lunatus. Next base: position 64,721,173 of record OU830598.1, on the reverse strand, counting down.
TAGTGAAGTTTAGAACGAAACCTGACTGACGATATATAGCACATAAATTAAAATGCCAAGTTCAACCGATCATGCACAAATAGTTCTATTGGATATGTATGTAAGTTTCGCAATATTTCCCGATTCAAGCGATCATCGAAGAAAAAATCACAATAGTCAGATAATATCGCTGCCCGCACAATGCACATCTATTAGGTTAACATAACAAAAGTTTTTTTTTAAAATACCATTATTATAACATAACATTTTATTTCAGTAATGACGTATTGCCTATCTCACTAGGTGTAAAAGGCCTGTGTTGAGATGGCAATTTACAGTGTGGTTGTTAGCTAGATACATAATATTACAAAAATGACTGATAGAAATAAAATCAGTATTCTTTTTAAATTATACATTATACAATTCAAGTATGAATGTGAAGATTAAGACGAAACGAGAATAATTGTGAAGCAAATAAATTTCATATTATTGTAGAAAGCAATCACTTTGTGGTTTGACATATTTCATAAAATAAAATACTGTTTTGTTTAAAACCACGAGTTTTATTTATTTTTTGAACCGACCGGTTTCGCTTTACTCAAGCATCATCAGGGTACAAATTAATACTAAACAATAAGTCATAATGTGTGCTTATATAAAACAAAATATAGAGGGAGAAAAAATTTAGAGAGAGACAAAATATAGAGGGAGACAACATGATACAAATATAACAAACACATCGACGGCCATAAAATACATTAACCTAAGTTCGCAAGTAATGGAAAAAACCGAAAGATAATTATGTGACTAATGGGTTACAGAAATAAATTTGGAGGAACAAAGCATCAACTGACATAGTGGTAAGGCGCACTGGGATTTTTTTTTATTTATTAAGGGTTTATTGGAAACAGACCTAATATCGGACTACTTGATATGTCTAATTGATTATTAAGTATATGACCTTTGGTTTTTACAGCTTTTTTAATTTCTAGTGCCTCTAAATTGTTAAGTCTGTTACCATGTCCGTTTTTATGTAAGATTTTAGCACCGGTGCTACGACAAAACGTATGATCTTTATCGATCAAATGGTTGGCGAATTCTGAAAAACCGTTATTATTGAGGCAACGAAGATGCTCCTTTATCCTAATATTAACATTACGTGTTGTCTTACCGATATAAAAAGCCGAACAATTATTACAATTTAATTTATATATTCCCGAATGACTTAATTTGTTGTCCTTATCTTTAGAATTAATTAGAAATTTACCTAGATTGTTATTCGTATAAAAGGCAGGTCTGACTTCAGAAGGAAGGTTTTTAACACTTAAGGTAGAAAAATTATTAATGAATAAAATTCGCCGCCATTGATAATTAATATTATTATCATTGATTTGAGGACAACCAAATAACAAAGTGATTGCTTTCTACAATAATATTAAGTTGGCGAGTACGGCCAAAAAAGCAAAAATGTATAAAAACTTCTCAATTAAGTATAAAGTGATGTGTATTAATATATACTTTTTTAAACAGTGCCTAAAAACAAAAGTGTTTCCTAACTATCTTAATGCGCAGTTCAAAAGCGCCAAAAATCAATCATCAATTCCCCAATCTTCCATGTATAAAGCTAAATTAGCGTGGTTAAGAGAGGATCTAAAATGTGCATACAAACGACGTAATAATATTAAACTTAATTTAAAACTATTACATACTGAACTAGTGTATGAGTTGCACCCTGTCGAATGGGACTTATTCGACGACAAAGTTCGATCCCTAGTTTCAGTTAAATCCTTCAATAAACTTAATACAATAAATAAAAAACTGAAGATTTTGTGCCGTGTAAATAGTCCGGATAATAATAATAGTAACCCGGAGCCGGTCCATACATTTTTTGACCGTGTACAGAATCTGTCTTCTGTACATTTTCTTCCTGAGGAGATGTCCCTATTGGCAAAGGGATTAAAATATAACCTTAAATACTCTAATAATAACTTTAATGCTGCAATAGAAGAGGTCGCGGTGGATATAGACACAGCTCTATGTAATAAACCAAAAAAATTCTATTACAAAAGTGCTGAAACTTTACAAAAAATAATACCTAAATTTAAACCTAACCCAAATCCGGAGTTGACAATAATGAAGAATATTCGTGCCAAACTAGCAGAAGAAGATTTGATCCTCACGAAAGCGGACAAGGGGAATACAGTCATCGTAATTCCTCGAAGTGATTATAATATTAAAGTAGCGGACTTCATCGACAGTGACAATTTTGTAATACTTGCGAAAGACCCAACCAATAAGTTCCAAGAAAATGTGAAACAAACCCTTCAAACATGTAAAACTAAAATATTTCAAGATGAATCATATCACAAAGTTAAATTTTTAACTAAAAATCCCAAAACTCCCAAACTATATGGGTTCCTTAAAATACACAAGAATAATTACCCCATCAGGCCAGTGGTTTCATGTTGCAATGCCCCAAATTTTAAAATATCATCCGTTATTACTAATGTGTTTCAAAATACCAATGTTTTTTCACCGAAACATACCCTTAAAAACTCTTTTTCATTAGTAGAAGAATTGAAAGATATGATTCTCCCTAGAAACTAATTTCTTTTGACGTTGTAAATTTATTTCCTAATGTTCCCATAGAAGAGAGTAAATCTTTAATTTCTGATTTACTAAATAGTTCGGACCTCTCTACAGATATTATAAAAGATTTAACTTCCTTGTTTAATATTTGCCTGAATCAAAATTATTTTCAATTTAATAATGTTATATATCAGCAACGTGACGGCCTGGCTATGGGCAGCCCTACCAGTCCTCTGATTGCTGATATATTCATGGATAGCCTAGAGAATAAAATTCTATCTTATACCTCACCTCTTATTAAAAATCTTTTGTACTGGAAAAGATACGTTGATGATGTGTTTTGTATATGGACAGGGACTGAGCGTCAACTGAACTCCTTCCTCAATCTTATAAACTCTTTTCATAATCAGATTAAATTCACATTAGAGATAGGCAAAAACTCAACCTTAAATTTTTTAGACCTTACCTTATCCATCATTAATAACAAAATTGATTTTAACATATTTCGTAAACCCTCCTATACTGACATTGTAATACACAGCACCTCTAATCACACGATTTCACATAAGCACTCCGCATTCCATTCAATGGTTCATCGTTTAGTCACAATTCCAATGTCCGATACTAATTTTGCTAATGAACTTAAATTAATTAAAAAAATAGCGGTAAATAATGGCTACGAACCATATTTAATTGATTTAATTTTAAATAAAAAACTAAAACAAATAGCCATTAATCAATTCTTATTCGCTAGTCCTTGTCCTCAAATCAATGATAATAATATTAATTATCAATGGCGGCGAATTTTATTCATTAATAATTTTTCTACTTTAAGTGTTAAAAACCTTCCTTCTGAAGTCAGACCTGCCTTTTATACGAATAACAATCTAGGTAAATTTCTAATTAATTCTAAAGATAAGGACAACAAATTAAGTCATTCGGGAATATATAAATTAAATTGTAATAATTGTTCGGCTTTTTATATCGGTAAGACAACACGTAATGTTAATATTAGGATAAAGGAGCATCTTCGTTGCCTCAATAATAACGGTTTTTCAGAATTCGCCAACCATTTGATCGATAAAGATCATACGTTTTGTCGTAGCACCGGTGCTAAAATCTTACATAAAAACGGACATGGTAACAGACTTAACAATTTAGAGGCACTAGAAATTAAAAAAGCTGTAAAAACCAAAAGTCATATACTTAATAATCTATTAGACATATCAAGTAGTCCGATATTAGGTCTGTTTCCAATAAACCCTTAATAAATAAAAAAAATCCCAGTGCGCCTTACCACCATGTCAGTTGATGCTTTGTTCCTCCAAATTTATTACTGTAACCCATTAGTCACATAATTATCTTTCGGTTTTTTCCATTACTTGCGAACTTAGGTTAATGTATTTTATGGCCGTCGATGTGTTTGTTATATTTGTATCATGTTGTCTCCCTCTATATTTTGTCTCTCTCTAAATTTTTTCTCCCTCTATATTTTGTTTTATATAAGCACACATTATGACTTATTGTTTAGTATTAATTTGTACCCTGATGATGCTTGAGTAAAGCGAAACCGGTCGGTTCAAAAAATCAATAAAACTCGTGGTTTTAAACAAAACAGTATTTTATTTTATTAATTAAATTTCAGTTTGACAAAAAGGCACAGTGATAAATGATAAGAAAAAAGGCAAGTGAAACAGTACATATATGTAGAAAAATGTACATGCATCTCAAGTGGTTCGCTAAATTTGGTGACTTAGCAGGGGTGTCCGGGTTCATGGGGTGGGGGTTGTCTGGGTCTTGGCGGCGGATGTGTCTGGCAGGCCGGATCGGGAGAGACTGGTTGAGGGAGACTCAAGCAGAACTCTTTTGGAACATCGCCTTGTACTGCAGTGGGAGGGATGGATTGATACGTCCGGCATTCCTGGACCCACTGATCCCCTGATTCCTACCCATCATTCATACCATATTCCTCCCAGAACTCACTCTCCTTCTTTTCCCTTAAAAGACCCTCCATACAGCATACCTAAAGATGACACAGGGCCTCCTGTGTGGAGCTATTGTAAAGAAAAACACACCCAGTAGACATAAATATAAATATGTTATGAAACACTACTGATGGATATGTTTATTGGAGGTAATCAATGATTTTACTTTTAATGGAACTTTTGTTTTGCGTGTTTCTTATAAAATATGACTCTGCATAAAGCTACTTGATGAACTGCTGCTTGTAATATACAAGTCTTGAACTCTTAATTTTTGAAAAAGTAAGAACGCTTAGGGCGAAAAAAGCTTTTGGAAATAAATAATGACCGAATATGAATAAATATTACATATTTGAAGATATAAAGCTCTATAAATCTTGGTTAACAGGGCACCTGTCCTGCAAAGGTTTAAAAAATTAAGCGCCATTTCAACGTCAATCAACAAAACATAATATTTTTATACGACGTCATCTTGAACAGGTGGTGAAATGTTCTAGAATGACTAGGTCAAATTGTCCATGGCGAGTTAAAATTTTTTATCCATCGATCATAGTTATTATATTGATGATGCCACTCCATTAATATAAGTTTTTTTTGATTAACCCCACGCGGGAGTCCCTGAGGAAAATAATTTTCCTTTAGGCATATATCTTCTTCGGGGATGCTTGTGAAGGGTCTTTTTGAGGAGAGGAAGGAGTGATCATGGGTCTTGAAGATACCCTTGATGTAGGGGGGAGGAAACACAGAGGCCGGCAAATCGTTTCACAGCCGAGCTGTTCAACACAAGAACGAATCATAGAAGCGATCCGATCTCATGTGACAAATGTCGACCGTTTGTATGTTGGCCTCGTGTTTGGCATGTTTTCCGACTATTTACCGGTGCCGAGGGGATCAATTTCGCTAGTTCCTCGGTACATCTTCTATTGTAATAACGGTAGAACGAGGTCAGAATTTCCATCGGACGCCCGTGCTTTAAAAATTGCAATTCGTTTGTTAAAATAGGGAAAGATTCGAGGGTTTTTTAGGTATTTTGTACAGGGTCAGCAGTTGTTGTGTGCTATTAAAGTATCTGCGGGCCCTGTACAGTACGCCCAAAAAATCTTTCATGAACTGTACTGTCTTCCGCGTGTCAATAAATTGGTGCATACGGCAAAAGGTAATTGATGTGTAACAAAAACAAACGGAGATAGAACGGATTCCTGCGGTACGCCAGCATTTATTGAATGTGAGCAAAGCAGAAAGTCAGCAATCCACGGATGCGGGAAGTCCGGTAGAAGGCAGTTTTTTTACAAATTCTCGGTGTCAAACACGATCAAAGCCTTGGAAATATACAGTGCAACCATCTGGGTCACACCGTAATGTTCCAAGCACCACCCCAAATATGTCTCAAGTACGAGAGGATCACTGAACGACCGGTTCCGCTGGATTCCATTGACGGTCGATAATAATAATTATTTTTCTCGAGTTATGTGAGCAGTTTTGTCATTAATAACACCTTCCATCACCTTGGGGATATGGGGTTGTAGTTGGCCTAGTTGGAGCGGTCACCCTTCTTTGGAATTTATACGGATATACAACATTTTTACATAAATTAAACTTAAATATGAAAAATATTCCAAAACTAATAATTGGGTTAGTATGAGGTGTTGCTCTACTTCCTTCCATATCCAACTTTTCGGACAGTGTTACAGTTTACAGTGTCCATCATCAGGACAGATGCATGATGGACAGTAACCCTGGAAAGATAGTCTACGTAAAATTGCATACGCATGCATGTTAGAATTATTGCTTTCTCGTTCTAATTAGTGCGAAACCGTCGCTGTGCTTTTCAGACATCTCACGATCTCACTCGCTGCTTGGACCTTCCGTGGGGCGCGCGTGTCGTTAGGTGTCCCCAGTTTTGAGATATAACAGCATGAGTCAAAAAGCATAATATTTATACATTCAAAAGCTGTATCTGATTGATTTTTATATAACTAAATGTTGTTATTTAATATAATATATCTTAATTATTTATTAAATTAGTAAAAAATGGCTGATTATTATAAGTAAGAAATAAGAGATTTGAGAAATAAAATTTATTTTTAAGTTTTGTTGATTATTGAAGAAGTTTCACGTTTCGTTTTTTTCTTTCATAAAACAAATAAATATATATTCACAAATGGTTGTATTTATTATTTTATTTATTTGTAAAAATATAATACCGATTGGTTATTCAAATAAAATATTACAGCTAGTTAAAACTCATGCGTCAATTTTAAGTATGATTATCTTTACAGTACATCAAGAAATTATAATGTTTACGGTTATAAATGAGGAAACGCATATCAGAAATCTGATTGTTAGAAGCAAAAATACTTGAATGGTGATTTGTAATGGTTTTAAAATTCTCAAAACATTTCCTGTTCCCTCTATCTGGATTTGAAGAAAATAACGCACCTATGAAATAAAAGCACTCATTCTTATATTTATAAAAATCACAACATCATTTGAATAATAATTTGAAATTATAAAGAGATGTAGCGTAATTTATTTTCTGCATTTTATGGACAAAATAAATATATTCTCAAGTTCCAACGATTAAAACTTTTCCCCATTTTTTCCTGGTTCGAGCCACGAGTATTTGACGTAGTTTATTTTGCGATTGCGTAAACTCGATTACCAGCGGAAAATTTTTAATGTAAATATTGAAGTTTAGTGCAACCGCCCATTAGATTTTAATGACTTGGGTAAGTAACTTTACCATAAATAATAATATGAAATAAGGTTATATAATAATATCTGTGAAAGTCTGATAGCCATATTTATTTATGTAACACTCGTGACATGTCTGTAAAGAAGAAAGCGTTCCAGTCGATATAACATAATAAATTGTAGGTTAATATTTCAAGAAAGATAATAAATTTACCTATCGGTAAACTTTCTCACATATTATTGTGTGGCTCGGTTATATCCAGTTTAATACAACTATTGTATCGTATTAAATCAATAAGTGCTTCCTAGGAGGTTAATTTTCCTTAACCCTTCAGGCCTCGGCCTATTTTGTCGAAAGGTGGAAATATATCGGCTTTGCAAAAAATCAAAATAAATGGAATATTTCTGAACGCATTCGAATGCTAAAAATTAATCTTTATAGGTGATGAAACACGCTTTCAAATTTTAAATTCAAAAGATACATATTATCATTTTTGAAATACTTATACAATTTTTAATGAAAATATAATTATTTTTTAAAATGGCTCACCCTATGTTTTTAATAACTAAAATTACTGATAACGTATAAGTAAATATCAACACACACATATTTTATTAGGCAAATAAAATATATTATATATGTTATCGTTAACTTCCTTTGTGTCGTTTCATGTAAAAATAATTTAAAAAAAATAACAAGTGTGCAGTTCACACGCGGTAGAAGTGACACTTTCAGAAAACTAAAGTAGGCAAGCACCGCACAAATAGGAGACCGATTATTCTATCTCGTTCTCTTGCAGGCTAAATCCTATAGATGTATGTATTTTTATCTTTTTCAGTGTCGCTTTTTCGTTTCATCAAGTTTAAATCACAACGGTGCTAAAGAAGTTTTCACTTCAAAAATTCACAAATTTTCATAATTTTTTTCATATGTGATTGGAATCTTTGGTTTCATAAAGGTGTGCATTTAAATTTAGTGATTTGATTATTATATGTGGTGCTTTCTCTTTCTAACACCGTTTAGATCATGTTTCTAACCATGTTAGTAAGGGAGACACAGCGATTTCTATAAGTTGTCCCGAAAAGCGATCAAATTAGTATGAGGGGTTAATAACACTAACTTTGTAGATTCAATTACGTGCTTTACATAATACATGTTTTCTTGCGATAAATTCGTGAGAGCACATACTTATTAACGTTCCTGAGGAGGGATATGTGAATATTATGTCTATGTTATGCAGTGCAAGTTTTAATAGGTCACAGAGAGGTTTCCTATCTGAATTAACCCATTTCTGGAAAGAGAAATAACGTTGCCTTTTCCAATTAAGCTAACTAGTTTATGAAATGTAAATAATGTAAATATTATACGTTATTCATACTAATTCCGGTTATCAGTGCATGGGTGCATGTAATGAAGATCGCAAAAGATCTGGTAAAAAATTTCAACAAAACACTCACCTCAAATATTTTATCCAAAGAACAAAAGACCTCCCTTACTGAGGCGATGGGCGAAATGTTAAAACATCTTGAGGTCATGGTCAAAGAATTTAAGAAGGGCGATGGACTAGAAAAGGTTTATCAATCGTTATCCAAAATTGATCAAAACATTGAAGATTTTAAAACTAAAATGGAATCAAAACCGTACGCTGAAGTACTAAACCAACCGAAGCAGCCATCACCTGAAAATATGAACTTACTCCAGCAAACATCGGATCCTGGAAATAAATCACTTCCATTAAACAATGAAAATATTCTGAATAATACACCATCACCGGAAAAAAAACCTAAAGTGCTCGTATTTGGAGACGGGGAGGAAGGAGCGAGGCAAATGCGAAGAACCATTGAAAGAAGCACCAACAATGTAGAATGCCATAGCTACATATATCCGGGTGCCACAATAGACAAATACACTTCAACCATAATACAATCTTGTAAAAACTTTACTAAAAAAGATGTAGTTATTATTTTTACTGGCAGTAATGAAAAATCACCAAGCAACATAATTAGCCATCTGTACTACCTTCTACATAATCTCCAAAATACAAATGTTATTGTACACTCTGTACCAAAAAATAATCACTTGAATGTTTATAAACTTAACACTGAAATACAATCAAATACTGCTCTATTTAAAACTAACTGTGAATTCATTGGGCCAATATTTTATGACCGAATGAATAATTATAATATTTCAAAATCTATGGGATTAGTAAGATTAAATATAATCGATATGATGAAACGAAAATACTGGGAAAATGGTCCTAATCTCAATCAGATCAAAGAAAGGAACCCACTATATCTGGAAAATCAAAGAATTTTTTTATGAATAATACAATAAGTAAACAACCTTCCATCGAGACCTTTTCTGTTCATAAAAATATTTCTTCAGAAAAACTGAAAAAACACATCAGAATTAAAAAAATATCATGCCACAAACATCCAACTACATCAAAAGGACAAACCTCACTCTCTTTTATGTACCTAAATGTGAGAAGCTTGAAAGGTAAACTCGATGATATTAAATGCCTACTGAAATCTACAATCTCAAACTTCAACATCATCCTCTTGAGTGAGACCTGGCTCAAAGAAGCGGACCTGAAGTACATCAACTTAGAAGGATACAAACATGAAGCATCCTGCCGGCCGCAGGGAGCTGGTGGCGGAGTCTCCATTTTCATAAAAGATTCCTTAGAATACGATGTAATTAATAACACATGCGACTCCGACAATAATTTTCTATAGCTTCATTTAAACAAACTTAATATAAAAATAGGCTTAGTGTATAAAAAACCAAACACGGTTTTCAAAGACTTCCTGGATACACTATCCTCTCATCTAGAATCATACAAAAGAGGTATTGTATTTGGAGACTTCAACGTAAATCTGCTCGACCCAACCAATGCACAAACTTGTAAATACACAAATACAATTAGATTGAACAATTACACTATTTTGAACAAAATAAACAAAAAACACGCCACACGCATCACAGAAAATACGAACACAATAATAGATCATATACTTACCGATACAAAACTATCATACTCACTAACGAACTGTGATAATTCTATATCAGATCACAATATACTACTCCTTGATGTAATTCACACATATGTTAAGAAGACATCATTAAAATCGTCCCAAAAATATACACATATTAATCTTGATAATCTAAAGAATGATGTCATCCAAAATCCTTTTAATCTTAATATGAATAATGACTCGGTATTAAATTATGATAATCTTGTAAACTACCTCACAAATAAAATTATTTCTAATAGCACCACTAAAATTAAAACAAAAAATATAAATAACCCAGACTGGATAACCAAAGACCTTATAAAATTGATCAACAAAAAAAGCAGAATTCCTAAAAGTAAGAAATAACATCACTACAGAAAAACGAAACTTAAAACAAAGACACTACAATGATCTTTTTAAAAAATGCGAAAATAACAGTAAAAAAACTTGGAAGTTAATGAATAATATTCTTAAAAATCAGTCTAATACTTCGAATAATTTTTGTACTAAATTAATAATTAATGATGAAATAGTCACTAACAATGTAGAGATATGCGACCACTTTAACAATTTCTTTTGCAACATTGGCTCCTCCTTACATAATAATATGCGTAACAAAGTCGTACACAAACCGCCCAATGAAATAACATTAGCACATGATAGTATAGAATCTTTATATCTTCAACCAACAACAGAATTAGAAATAAGCAAAATTTTAAAATCATTGAAATCAAATGCGAGTGCCGGTTACGATAAATTCAAATACAAGACAGTGCTAAGTCTCTCAACGGAATTGGTTCCTATATTATCAAAATTGATTAATCAATGTTTTAAAGAGGGAACCTTTCCAGACAGCTGTAAAATTGCCAAAGTGATACCAATTCACAAAGGTGGGTCCAAAACAAATACCTCAAACTACAGACCCATCTCAATCTTACCAATCTTATCAAAAATTTTTGAACGTGTAATCTACGAAAGATTAAACAATTTTCTGTTAAAAAAATCATTCTTTTATAAAAAACAATATGGCTTTAGGAAAAAATCGAACACACTTGCGGCAATAAACGACTTAATCAGTAAACTTAGGAGTGGTATTGATGGTGGAAATTATATTTTATCAATACTAGTTGACCTTCAAAAAGCCTTTGATACAGTAAGCCATGATATACTTCTCAAGAAACTCGAGAAACTTGGTGTAGTTGGTCCTGCTCTTAATCTATTCAAATCATATCTTAGCAATAGAAAGCAATTCGTAAGCATTAATAATCAAAATAGTAAGCACCTTCCAATAAACTATGGAGTTCCGCAAGGATCCATACTAGGGCCACTACTGTTCCAAATTTATATCAATGACATTTCGCAATTAGAATTAAACGGTGAAATTTTTTTATACGCAGATGATACTGCAATATTCTACTGGGGTAAAGATCTAAACATACTGCTAGAAAATGCACAAAGTGACCTAGAAAGAATTTGCAGTTGGCTCCAATCAAATATGCTAACAATGAATATTAAAAAAACAGGATACATGATTTTAAGCTCAAACCGTAAAATAATTCCTCCTCATGTACCTTTAAAAATTGAAAATAACGATCTGCAAATCCTGATACAGGAAAAATATCTTGGGCTGTGCATCGACAAGCATTTAACTTTTAAACAACACATACAAGATGTAAAAGATAAAATCACACCCTTAATTAGCGTTTTTAGCCGGTTATCATATCTATTACCAATTAAATTAAAAAAAGTTTATATTATAGTCTCGTACACTCACACCTAAATTACCTGATTGAAATCTGGGGAAATGCGTATGAAATATACATCAATGAATTACAGGTTATTCAAAATAAGCTAATCAAAAAACTATTTCACTATGAATCCAAAACATCCACAAAAAAATTATATTTGGAAACAAAACTGCTAACATTAAGAAAACTATACCAGTACAATATATGTCTCCTTATATACAAAATAAATAATAAACTCATACATACAAACACAGAATTCATAAAAACGTCCCAAGTACACAAACATTTTACACGACAACACGATAACATACGTTTAAACACCATTCATACTAACTACGGTAAGCAATCAATTAGTCACGAGGGGGCCAACTTATATAATTGCCTTCCAGATGATATCAAAAACGAAAAAAGTATGTGCAAATTCAAAAAAAATTTATTCATGTTTATTCACAAAAAACAAAGTAGTGAAAGTGAATAATATCATATGGTAATATAATGTTATGTAAATGTTAGTACTGCAATCTAATGTAATTTAAGGTTATGAAATGTACAAACTATGTATAAATTCAATATTCTAGTTAAGTAAGTGAAAATGTTATTTTCTTTTTTACTGGAATAAAAACTTATAACAAAAAAAAATGCTTAAAATTATTTAAGTTCAGTAAACTTTTAATTTTCGAAATTGAAACAGATTCAGACAAGCTATATGACAGATCTAAATCTGAATCACAGATGATTTTTTAAGTTTACTAACAGTGTTCATTTAAATCTGGTCATCTCCTAATTATTTATCGACATAAAATAAAACCTATTAAAATTGACAACAATTGTTTTGGCGGGCATTGAAGCTGATGCAAATATTTTATAAACACTTTCAGCTTCACAAATCCTGCAATTATAACATCTCGTGATTTTTCACGAATACAACATTTTTACAAAGTGTTTAAGATAATAATATGTTTTTATATAAAACTTGCAAATCTCATCCATACTTAAAGCGTAATTTTTGTATTATTGAAGAAGAAGACAACACTTATAATCTAAACGAAAACTATCTAATCTTCTTCTTCAATGATATATTACATTGATGGGCATAAACTACAAAAATTTATAAAAAGAGAGTTGTTCTTATAAAAAATCGTAATTTTTATATTTAGTTTAATAGTTCTGGCGTCTCCAAGCACGACTAAAAGTATTTCAAGCAACGATAAGATTCTGAATGGTGGTCTTTCAACTGATAGTAGATTTACATTACGTGTTTTTGAGTAATCTTCCACCAAAACGTTACTTCGAAGCAAAATACACGTAAAGCAAATAACAGTGCTTTCAAAATCCCTTTAGTTTCACAACGATTTGCGAATAGATAATAATATATTACATTCAGGTTGACATGTGCATGTTCGCCGGTGCAACTCCGTCGATTGATAAACGTTGCAAAACGCAATAATGTTCCGCAAAACAACAAGTCTGTTTAGTGTTGGTCGTTGTGCAAGCTGCTCCAGATCTGAAATCTAAGAAGGTAATAATTTCAACGTGGCCGGTGCCAATAACACGTCCTTCTGTTAATATACATTGTATACATTATACATGAACACATAAATCAATCACTTGCCGTTTATATTTTCACTATCTTATTAATGTTGTATAAATATAATAATTGACTGTTTTCATGTTACATTAGTGCATATTTTATTGGCTGATAAAACAAACTTTCTCTTAGGAGATTTTGTCTTAAAATTTATCACCTTACTCTTGGCAGCGTCCAAATTTTGATGATAGCTCTGAAAAAAATTATCAGATAGTTTATTCGAATTCTATTCTAGTCACACCTTAAGGGGGGAGGGGGGAGGGAAGTAGAGAAGTGTGACAAGGGGTATGGGGGTTCAGCTCTGTGAAGTCACATGTCAAAATCTAAATTATTAAAAGGCAAAACTTTCTTACACGTAAAATTGCAAAATATGTGACGTCACACTAGGGGGAAGGAGGTCTCACAAATGTGAAAGGGAGGGGGGGGGGGGGGAAATCATGAAACTCGTGTGACTTAATTTATGGATGGCCCCTTAAGCATGATGAAATAGTAGATTCTGAAATCTGAACAGTAACTTTTGTTATATTAATTGTTTGTAAGGAAGTTTAGTTTGAAAATGGCTTAAACAGCTGTAACAAAAATAAATACTAAAATACTTGCAGAACTGATACTGATGATAAATGAGCTTACTGATAATTAAATTATTGAATGTAATTCAAATTAAATAAAAAAGCGTAATTATAAAAAGCACAATTATACATTAAATGAACAGAATAAAATCATTTTTATAAAAAAAGACCGCAAAACAATTATAAAGCGTAAGCATACTAATATGATTCAAATTAAGTAAAATTTGACAATGAGACTATAAAAACGAAAATGTAAACTAATAACAACTGCTTTATAAATATGTAAAATGCTTTATTGTGAGCTCTTTTGGTGTCATTAAAAACATCTTCTATTTCCGCATTGTTAGTATTACGGCGAAAGATATTTTAAGTTTGCGTGACTTCATTAGGAACATGAAATGAAATCAATTGCAACAATGCAAGGCCGTCAATACTGTCAATAGGGGAATTAATGATTTTAAAAAGAACAGTGACATCAGATACCAATCTTTTATCGGACAGCTTTATTAATTTTAGATTAGACAGTTTATATGTTATATAAATTTTCAATGGGAATATTACATTTATGATTTATCTTAAAATTTTGTGCTGTATTCTATTGTCAGAAAAAGAGGTAAAACAACAACAATATAAAAGCATTAAAATGACTCCTTTATCTTTATCCTTCCTTCAATTACATCCATATTAGGAACGTTGTATCTCATAATTCTTTTATAATTTAGATTCTTGACATTAGCGTCTGGAGCGACTTCCACTTCTTTTTCCATCCATCACTTGTCACATGCCAATATTCTCGTAACATTCATTTCTCCATTCATCTGCTCTGCATAATATATGTGCCTGTATGTGTCCGTTTCAAAATATTAGTTATTACGGTTACGTTATCATCGGGTTTAATTTTTTTATGTGAAAACCGCACTAGTGTCCCAATTGCTCTTAACCGTCTGGAGACAGTGAGACTAATGGCATCCCCAATTGGAGTTTGTCGTGAGGCTGAAGATATATGGGGAGATGAAGGAGACGTGGAAGAGGAAGAGGGAGAAGTACTTGGCTATTCAGATCTAGTCACCAAACATGGCTAAAGCCGTTTCAATTCTGAATGATGGTCTTACACCAGCGCGATACTGAGAGTATCTTACAATCCGGAACGTGCCGGAAATATGCCATATATTATTTAAAATTGTTCAATTGGGCAATCACAAATCAATCAAATAAAATTTACTTGTGCACGCAATCACAGATTTGAGCCCGCGACTTCCGGATCGCTAGTCGAGAGCTTTGCCCCCCGACTGCCGTCGGAAGCCGTCGAATGATCGAATGGGATACGTTTCTACTGATATTTAGGATGAATTTTTCTCCTACATTCAAATTTCAACCAAATCAGAAATACTAAAATGAAACCCCTCTAAAAGGCTCGTTTTATAAATAACAGTTCTTATTATTAGAAAGCATGTAAATGGAATCATGTGACGATAAATAACAAGTTCGTGCTGGAATTGAGAGTTCTGAACAATCACTTATCTACATAACATTCTGTATATCCCTGTTTTCAATTGGTTCCATTATATTGGTTATTGGTACACATAGTTGGCCTTTGTAGGACTAATGTCAGACGTGTCAAACACACTTGTCTTGTTTGTACCGTTCATTCAATGCTGTTTATCTAACAGGGCGTTTCAAAATGACCATGTTTATAAATTAGTCTTTAGGCGATTTTATTATTTTTTACTAATAAAACTTCCAGAACTGCAAAACAATTCGAAAATCTTAAAAATCAATTCTCTAAATCATAAATGCCCATCGTGCGGCCCAATATGAAGTTTTCAGCTTTATATGCTTTGAATTTTGTTATTTATACAAACAAAGAAAAATCGTTCTCGGAAACATATCACATTTTGCGAAATTAAAACGTTCTTGTTCTTGTTATTAGACCTAGAACTCTCCTAGACCTAGAAGATCGAACGCAACTGATCTGATTTTAATAAGTGGAGGGTAAGTGCAAATGACACATAAAGGCGCATGTACGGTCAGTTTATGCCTTCTAGAATGAAGAGACGCGGTTTTACGATAATAGATTTTGGAATTCATGGACGAATCTTACGGTTAGCTGAAATTACAGCTCCCCTCGCCGCTCAGCAATATATTTTTTGGCCTACCAAACGATTTGGGTTGGGTACTCCTGGCCTAAATCTTACTGAAAAAATTAAAAAGTTTGACTTTTTCCTACGAAAAGAAGGATGTTAAAGAAATTCAGATTTCAGATCTAAAATACCACTAAAAACTTTATTTTTGTAAATTTGAAAGAATTTCACTCTTGCAACTTGCAATTCTTAAGGCCATGTTACGAAAGTCTAAAGTTTTTTTTTTCTTTATAAAATGCATCAAAATTATCTTTAATTTTACCGTGCTATTCACAAATATTACAATATTTTTCTAGATACAAAACGATCAGAAACAAACTTTTTCCGTCAAGATTCAAAGGTCAGATTCTAAACAGTCTGTGGTTGTTTGACATTTAAATGGTTAATAATAGGTCAAATTTATTAATACAAATTGGATGACTCGCCGGGTACTGTGTCGGGAAAACATGTTTTCAAATATTTGATGCATCTTCTGGTCTCCTAAACAGATTTAGACCATAAATATCAATAATAATATGATTTTATGTTGTTGAAAGGCTCTCAACAAATAACATGCTAATTTAATTTTCAGATGGATTTACTTTATTGCTTGAAGTTTTACAACGTATAGAAATAAAATATTTATATAATACACTTATTTTTTATTGTTAAAAACTTCAAATTCTTCAAAAACTTCGTACCATAATTTTAAATACATTATTTATACATACATTTAGTGTTTTAAATCGACTAGATTATTTGAGTGATGTGCCTATTCCACATAATATTAAATATTTGGAAAAATGTTCATATTCTGATAAATAGATGGATATTCTCAAACTAGTGCTACGGATAAATCAATGCTTTAAAAATTTATTTTTAGAACGAAATATACTTATTATGTTATTTTTTACATGAATTTCCAAAACAGGATGAACCTTTAATTTACAAATGTCAAATTATTAATTTTTTTTAAATAGTAAAACAAAACCTGACTACATTTGTAAACTCCATACTACTACCATCATTCTGAGCGAAAAAAGTTGCTTGTGCAATGATTGAGAACTTAACCAGCAGAGGAATTGAATCCACGACAATAAAAGCAAGTTCATTATTAGGTACCCGTACATGACGACTGACTTTTCTATTATCATCAGTAATTCTATAGTCACTGTTGAATGAAGGCGAAAACTAACAAAATTAATCTTAAAAATCAATAATTTTTAATCTTGAATCTTCCAGGAGCTGAGAAACAATGCAAAAGAATATATATTGCTTTTACATTGATTCTTATTATTGAATTTATATTGAAGGTATGCTGAAAGTCGTGAAATTGAGCAAATAAGTGAGTTACTAAGAGAGCCGCAGAGAATTCAGAAAACAATAAAACCTGTATTAAATCTACCAGTAAAACAATCACTCCAAATAGTGGTACCTGTGTAGGTACTCTTTGCGCATAAACACGGAAAATTATTCTAGGTACCGTGTAATGACTTCCGGAGCTTAAGTCGTGACTTCCGCATTCCCGCGATATTACAGCCAGAACATCCCGCGTGGGGAAATAATGTTATTGCTTTGCACTAACTTCACATTTACATAAAGCCGCACTCATAATACTCGAACCTAATACATTCCGACTGTGACAACTTTATCAGCTGTACTGCTATTTTAGTTATTGGTTATTATTCATTTAATAACTGTGTAGTGTGCATTCCATAATCAGACTTTGATACTTTAGTTGTTTTGTGTTGAATTATTTTGAGTTTGCTCATCTTACTTATTATTTATTTATGTACTTCTATTTAGTTTAAAGTTAAATTAATGCATTTATGATATAAGTAAAACTAATAATATTATATAAGTTCAATTAATAATATTTCATTTTACGGTAAATTATTTTTGTAGAATGTATGTAATATTATGTAGTATCGAGTAATTGATTTATAAATATTTTATAGTGTATCATGAACACCTCACTAGGAGAACTTGGGCTGAGGTGTTACATGTGATTTTGATATAATTCTTGAGAATTGATTGAACCATTCGTTGAAGAATATTGTGTTTATGCGAAAAAGATGTTTTTCCAATAAAATTGAATTGTTATTTTAGACAGTGGAAAAAGTCAACAGGTGTATCATATAGATAAAAATCGAATATGTTTTGCAAGATACTATGTAAGTTATAAATAAATTCTTTAGAACTTTATAATCAAAAAAGATAGCAACCAAAAAATGTTTGATATGAAATAGGTGATCAATAAAAATGACAATAAATTAAATACGTCCTCATGACCGAGTGGTTTGTTTAGAGTTTAGAGCGTTGTCTCGGTAAGACAGAGATCCTTGGTTCGATTTCTAGTTGCGACCGCTCCCTTTTTTATTTTTTGTGTCTTATTCTCATTCATGTTACGTTTAGGTTTATTAGTATTACCTTCTTCTAATGATTATTTTAATTTATTTTTATATTGTTAATATCTACATAAAACGGCTTATAAATATGATAAACATGTTAATACTTTTTGGGGTATTTAATGAGACAAGGAACGGGACACATTGTGATAAAATAAAGTAGGTAAAGGCATTGTTCATACATCTTCCCTCTCATCCGCAGATTCAAATTGTTCTCGAATAGCACTGTACAGTGCCTTTTAGGTTCATGGTCGTCTCAATATAAAATTACGTTAATCAACATATCGTCTTTCTAATCCCACTGTTGTCAAATGGTGGACATGGACATACGTTTGGTATGTCTCTTAGGTAGTGCTTCGTAATATCTTTCATTTAAGCATTGGAAGAAAAAATACAACTTCAACAATGCAACATTCAACTACAACAATTATTGATCACAATCAATATGTTTAGTTACGTGAATCTATCAAACGCAATGTCCGTTTTTAAAGTGGAGGATTGTCAATGATATTGTTAACATTGGTTGGAGAATCCACCCCTGTGCAACATCTACTAACACAGCCCCAGTACCTTCATGTACACATGCAAACTGGTTTCCTTACAGGTCAACAAGTAAAAGTCTGCAACAACAACTACTAGTATTTAGTTTGCTAACAAGAACAAGTGGAATCGGATAGAGTGCAAGACAAGCTGCAGGGAGACAAGATCGGCTTCTGAGAAATTTAGTAGAACTAATGACATGAAAACACGGACCGATTACCTATTTCTAGGTAGGTAAGAGTATGCTATGGGTGCCTACTTCTTGCACCGGCGTTCTCCATACAAACTTTACCTGTCTGCGTGTTATCGGAAGTTGACGAATGTATTAATTTAACATGATAAAGCGACAAGTTGTTGATATCTTGCTTTCAACTTCATATCAACTGTTCAGTCAGCAATTATAAAGCCCTTCAATTAAAATCCGTGAAAAAATGCCAGCCAAAAGAAAAATCAGCAATCGAACGAGTGGTTAGTTTTTGCACAAAAACATAATATCTACAGAAGCATATAAACTTTAAAAATAAAAGTACAGGCAACACAAACTAAAAGGTTTAAAATGATTTCCACATAAGCTCTTACAAACGAGTATATCTGATTCATCAAATCTTACCTATCATTTTTGATTCCGAATGGCATTAATAAAAATAAATTAGTAATGCATTTTATTTATGGCTTTTTCTTCTACGTACCACAAATAATGATGTTGAACATTGTTGGTTCCGGAGACATACCGAAGTCGCATGATATCCGCAGGTCATTCCAAATGGAATTATGTTAATCATTCTACAAGAGGGCCATTAAGTATCATAAGAAGAAGCACAACAACTGATATAATAAAACATCCAGATGCTTAATATGATTTTTTTAATGCTCTAGCTAGATCTAGAACATTTGAAAAAATATAACTTAATAATAATACTTAAAAAAATAATTGAAAATAAGATTAAAAATAATTCACCAAAGTTTGGTAATTAAACATAACTTGATTGACTGCCGTAATGTACCATATTATGAATATGAACCAAATTCATTTTTAGAAAATGAATTTTATAAAATTTATTATGATAAAACTATTCTAACAGACAGAACAATTAGTCATAATAGACCCGATATAGTTTTACATGACAAAATTAATAAAATAACTTATATCATTGATGTCGCTATTCCAAATTCTTGTAATATTCAGAAAACTGTTTCTGAAAAAATAAGAAAATATACAGATTTAGGAAATGAGATTAAAAGAATTTGGCATTCACAGACTATAAAAATATTACCATTTATTATTTCGGCTACTGGCATTATACCTAGCTCTCTCATTCAAAATTTAGGCGTATTAGATTTGTCAAAAAATTTGTACATAAAAATGCAAAAGTCGGTCATTTTAAATACATGTAGGATTACGATAGATTTTTTAAATATTTATATTGAGGGATTAGTAGGATTTATCGGACCAGTTAGGATTTCATCAGAGCCGAACCCTCTGATATGAAAATATCTGGAGTCGGTGAAATATTTTCCCATTATGTTTCTGGTGGATTGACGTATTGTTCTTGTATTGTTTTATTCTTATATAGTGCACTTACATTGCGTTAATTTACTAGATATTCATATGTGGAAAAGTGTGTGGAAGGGTTTAGTCTTTCATTTGGGAAAGATTCAACCCGGACATAAAATCTGGAGCACCGAAACTAAATATACTTAAAAAATATATAATGTCACAATTGCTCGTATCTAATGTTAACTTACTGCAAGAGGAATGGGGTAATTTCACAAACTATGAATACCGTTCAAAATGTACGGATTGATTTTTTTTCTGTTTATAATCAACATAAAATTTAAAAAAATTGCTTTCCACATAATAAAAAAAAAAAATGACAAAATAGGTCAAAATACTATAAGGCTACAATAGGCCACTTGCATGGATTTCATAACGACTTGGAAAAAATCGTATGGATAGGTTTTTTACTAAGATTACGAAAATGTTAGCAAAAATTTTTAGAAATGTATAGTTTTTTTATTTTTAAATAAATAAATCCATTTTTTGAGCTCGTGACGTCACTACATTAAAATGTACCGTCTCCGAATATGTTCCTTTTATTTTGTAAAATTCAACACTGATTATTTTTTTTTATATGGCAACACTTTGATTTCCGGCGAATATTTGAATTTTCGTTTAACGTTCACTAGATTTATTGTTTGTTCTATGTGAACTTATCCTTTGGTTTGAATTTTTGATAAAGATGGCGGTGTTTTTACAGATGTTACGAAGAGAACCCCGTACAATTTATTTTTATTTGTGTGGAAAACGTTCTTTTTTAAAAATGATTTTCAGCTATGTAAGTATCGTTTTTTCGCACCCATAAAATTATGTCCCGTCTTTCGAAAAAAAAAACGAAAAAAATTAAAATATTTTACACAAAAAATAAAAGTCCCAATAAACTACTTTTTAGTAGTTTGTCAAAGGTTTTATTTTACTTTGACGATGTACAATTGTTTAAAGTCAATTTTTTTATGTCAATTTGTTTACTTTGAAGATATAAATAAACTTATTTTACTTTATTTTGCAGTTAGACTTTTTTGTGTTAGAGTCTTAAACAAATTATTTCTTTCGGCGAGCCAATTCTTCAACATAATATTTGTTTTACCATTTGTACATTTTTTAATTTCAGCAGGTAGCATATTTAAACAATTTGGTATCATGTAGTCCAGCGTTCTTTGCCCATATTTGTTTAAGTGCTTAGGTACAATTAGTCTTTCATTTAGCGTAAAACGAGTATTGTAAATGTGGTCCAGTTTATGTACGTATATAGGGCTATTCATATACTGAAATATAATTTTATACCACAGAATTGCTCTTACTGAGAGAATTTTGAGATTTTGGTAAAAGTACGGAACATTATGCCTTTACAATAAATACACATATAAATTTGTTGTAGACCACTTTTATTTATGAACACTCTACCGGTTTCGGAAGCACCCTTCCTTCGTCAGGAGAATATTATAACGTTAGTTATAACGTTAGTTATAACATTAAGTTATAATATTCTCCTGACGAAGGAAGGGTGCTTCCGAAACCGGTAGAGTGTTCATAAATAAAAGTGGTCTACAACAAATTTATATGTGTATTTATTGTAAATTATGGCGAGCCACAAAGTTAATGCTTTTTACAAATATGCATTATGCCTTTGTTCGTATTAACTTTTATGCGCTAATAATTTAACTAATGAATTTTTAACTGATTGAACATGATTTACATTAGTTTTACAGTCCCCAGGCTGTAATTTCATACTTTATAATAGATTACGCTAATGATAAATAAATTATTCGAAGTGTGCATATTGGAACATAGAATTTTAGTTTATATAATCTGCTAACAATAGACATGAATCGTTCACAGACTTTATTTATTTGTAAATCCCATTTGAAAAAACAATCAATAATAACATCTAAATAAACATATTCTTTAACCAGTTCAATATTTTCACATGTACACAATGTAGAGATACCGACATACCAGCAATCTGAAGTGTGTGTTTTAATTTCAGGTGTAATAATATTTGCCTTGGCATTGGGTGATCTAATACGCACAAATTTAGATTTTTTTGCATTATGATTAAACCAGAGTCATGAGACCATTTAAAAAGTTCAATGTAATCTTGTTGTAAGAGTTTAATACATAATTGCAGATCACTGCATGAAATTACCAATGCAGTATCATTCGCGTTCATTATTGATTATTAATCGCGCAAGAACTAAATGCTATGTGTTTTTGATATGATATCGATGGTCCTTTAAAATCTAATACAAGTTCATAAACATAATAAATAATAAAAAAAACTGCTTCTACGACATCGGAAACGATATTTAAAAGGGTAATGTCATGCTGAGTTGGTTTCGTAAATAGATTGTCGACTTTCTAAACGAACCACACAAGAACATGATATTATGCAAATAAGTGAAATTAATCAAAAACTTTCAGCATTCGATACGAAAATCGGAATAGTAGAGCAAGTTTTTATACACCGGTCACGAAAAACTGTAATTTTTACGATTCTTTCAAAACTAAAACACTAAAGTTATTTTAATTAACGTTTCTTACCGAATGGCATTTTATAGAACCTGTCACCGGCTACGTATTGCAAAATACTCGCTGCAAAAACTTGCAACCTTATTCGTCGGTAGAGAGAAAAAGGCTTTATTTATTAGGCCCGATATTCATCAGGCAACATGGACGACATTTGTATGGTGACATAAATATTATATTCAGAATAAACAAGCGACTCTTAGTGCGCGTTTTGTAACGTTCAACAGACTAACACAAGTATACTTGTGGTTGTGGACTTGTCTCGTGGAAACATGGCTAATGGATTTTTTGCGGCAATGCAATCACTTTTAATGAGTATAATTTTGTTAATTAATTGTCCGTGGTATGGAAGCTTAGAGGGTTTATGTTTATGGTTCGGATCTTGGGTGATAGTGTTACAATTATTTTGATCCGTGACTATGTAATTAAAGATTATCCATAGCGGGTAATCTTTTGGATTACTGCTATCTGTGGAAATCAATTACCTTCAGTGAAGGTTATTTGCCCTGGATTCGATTTGGTTATTTCACCCGAGCAAGCTATTCAATACTGATCGTAATTATTATAGATTGCCCGTCAATTGAAATTGGTTAATTAAATTATAGCAAACACCTGGTAAAGTAATTTAATTTGTTTCCATAAAAGTTAAGCAGTAAGTTTAAACAGGTAATCAAATAAATACCAGTATTAATGCTATCGTAATACAAATATTAATGCTATCGTAATTTTATTAATGTTTCGTTCAACTGTCTGTTAACCCAAGAACTGATAAAGTTTTCACGATGTAAAATTAAATAAATATATTTAGACTAAACTACACCCGGGAGAGACATATTTTTTAATTTTTTTTTTTAAATATTAGCCCCCTAACTAATAAACGTATTTTAAATTATGCACGATTGATAAAAAACGATTTTTGTATGGTACTCGTACATGGTTGTTTATCAGTTGTGTAAAATATTTTTCTTATATTAATAACTAGCTGGGTTACCCGGCTTCGCTCAGGACAATAAGATAGTGTTCTGGAATGTTGCACAATGATGTTCCCGATTCCCTATTCCTGATCATTCCACGACATACTCCGCCACTCCTTCCACAACTTTCTACAGCTCTATGGAACCTTCTAGAACTTTCCGGAAGACTGTTCTAGAAATTTCAAGAGGGCGAAACTTTCAGCCCTTATATCTTTAAAAGCACGCCCTTTAGGTAAAAACGGATACCCTTATTCCCTAGGGGGGATAGAGATCTACCACACCATATAACTCCCTTGATCGAACCGGGACTCGTTTCTGAGTTTTTGCGAGCTGCACGTTTTTTTGGACTTTCTTTTATAATATATGCCATATTCAAATAATTAAAATGTTACTCCTTACATGTCCTTTTCCGTGCGTTCCCCTCCAGCGTTCCACTTCCAGCTTCCCCACCACCGCTCTCCCGCTCCCCCGTCCCGCCAACCCCCCTGGCACTGCATTCCTTGACTCCTCTCCCGCCCGGCCCGTAGCCGAAACTTTTTTCTAATACTAACAATTTTATACTCGTCATATCTTTCTAATTAAATATCCGAATTGAAAAATTCAAAAAGTTAAATAAAGGTATTGAAGCTGTCTTGAATATGGAGTAATTTATTTTAATAAGGATTAAAACCAAGATACAAATAAAGAGCCTTTTCAAGCGGCCACATATTAATTAAAATTTTAAAATAAAAGAATACTTATTGTGGCATAACCATAATAGTTAGACATATGCTGTTGCGACTTTTTTTGTAAATGATGATGTGTTCTATAAAGTCGATCTACATTATTTTATTCTATCATCAATAGTTTTCGCAGCGCACGCGATTTAAAAAATATTTTAGGTAATTTTTTTACACCCTGGGTTACATTATTGAAGTTTTAGTAAGGATGCCTATTTTAAAAAAAAATATAATATAGCCTATGTCACCCAGGGATAGTGTAGCTTCCCAACAGCGAAAGAATTTTTCAAATCGGTTCAGTAGTTTCGGAGCCTATTCGATGCAAACAAACACACAAACAAACAAACAAATATTACCTCTTTATATAGTGTAATAATAATAATAATAATGTATATAGTATATATAGTAGATGCCGTGAGTATCTGAGCGATTTGTAGAATTAAGCTATTCCAGGGTGACCCGATAATTGGTCCGGCGACAGTTGGTCCGGCGACAGCTGGTCCAGCCGACAGTTGGCCCGGCTAACAGTTCTTCCGGCCGACAGTTGGTCCGGCCGACAATTGATCCGGCCGAAAGTTTAGAAGATGTTTTCTTCAAGTAAGCACGCAAAGAGTTTATACGGCCGTACAACCAAAGTCGATATACTTTTATCTGAAGGCATCTTTAGTGAAAATCCGCTCTAAAAATATAATTTCGACTCTCCGAAGGAGCATGCGGCAATAACAAAATACGACATACTTATACGTGCAGTCGGCTTAGCAAAAAAAACGCTAGACTACAACATGTATATAGGTAATATAACTTATTATCTGAATATAACACAAGACTCCCAACTGTTCCCAACCGTGTCGAGCCAGTGAGACTATGGCAACCCCAATTTTGGTATGGTGTGATGCTGAAGGTAGTGGGGAGGGGAAGGAGATGTGGAAAATGTACCTGGCTATTCAGATTTAGTTTGATGACGGCTAAAGCAGTTTCAAGTAACGTTTCAATTCTGAATTAAGACTGACGAATAGCAAAATACGACATACTTATAGATATGTGCAATATCTACTTAAGATTTAGGAGGCGAATATGTTTACCACCGCCCCGGGAATCATTACTGGATAACTAACACCCCTGCCATAAAAATACAGGGCCTATATCATCTTTGATGATGCTGTATGGAGGGTCTGGGAAGGAAAAAGGTACGAGGGGTGGGTAGGAATCTGGAGGTCAATGTGTCCAGGAGTGAGAGACGTATAAATCCACCCCTCCCACTCCAGTGCAAGATTATGTCTGCCTCAAGCAGCTAGCATGCATGCAAGTTATTTTATATGCAAGTGGCATTGACCTATTGTAGGAATCTTTAGTGGTTTTTTTGCTTAGCCGACTGCACGTAATATAAGTATGTCGTATTTTGTTATTGCCGCATGCTTCTTTGGTGAGTCGAAATTATTAGTAAAAATATTTTTACAGCGGATTTTCACTCAAGATGCCTTCCGGTATATCGACTTTATTTGTACGGCCGTATATCGTCTTTGCATAGATACTTACTTGAAGAAAACATCTTCTAAACATTCGGCCGCATCGATTGTCGGTCAGACCAACTGTCGGCCGGACGAACTGTCGGCCGGACGAACTGTCGCTGGACCAACTACTGTCATGGAAACCTATTCCAGATACCAGCACTTCGCTGAATCCTGCTTATTTTAGTAGCTGTTGTAGTTTTAGCGATTTGTCGTAGAGTATTGTATAAGCTTCTATTTTATTTTTATAAGACTGTAACATGTTTTAATACTATTGTTTCATATTTAGTTAATCAGTTTTAGATTACTCCATGCTTTAAAAACTTTTTATGTATTTTCCGATAGCTCGTTAGATAGGTAGGTATTCTGTTCTTTTAATCAATGTAAAAGGCCAGCTAGATATAAACAAAACAAATCTAATAGTTTATAGGTATGCACGAACGAATAGCATTTTTGCTAAACTGTATGCATATCTAAGATACGCTAAAATATTTGATAAAAACTATGCCATAATCTCTGTCAAAAATTATATTCATTGTGTGATTGAATAAAATTGAGTATTCATTTGAATGAACTTTGAATTTCCCTACCAATGTTTTGAAAAATACCTTCTGAAAATGTAAATAATAGCTGTTATTTAAGTTGGAAAACATCTTCACGTAACAAATAAAGCTTGATTTAATTTTTTGTGGAATGAATGAAACATCAGAATGATGAGAACATAGGGATGTCCAAAGACTGGACAGAATTAATCACACTTTTTCCCTGACGAAGAAGAGTGCAAATCTGTTCAAACGCACCGTTAAACATCCACAAACCAGCATATTATAACACACATTTTTGCATGTGAAAATCTTTAATCACAAAAAAAGTATCCATGCAAACTATTTGAATTTGCTTAAGATCCAGTAGTAAGCATTAAAAAGAAGCCGAAGATGGTTCGACAGGGAGATATATAAATGCGAATGTCAGTGGAAACACGCTAATAAAAAAAACTATTATAATTAAGCGAAAATTGAGAAGTTATTAAATAAAACACGGCTCGTTTAAAATAGAGTAAAAGTCTCTTGACAACTGTGTCTGAAGTGGCATTAAACGATACGCTGTGATTTTTTCATACCTTTAACTTGTTAAATCACAGAACAAAATTTGTTTTCAATAATCGGAACAATTTTTGCGATTTTTTTCTATCGAGGGAATTTAATATAATTAGGTACCTTTTCGGCTCGGCAAATGTACAGACACTTTCTTCGAAATATACATTTTTTTAAACTTAAAAACTCGTGTTTAAGGGAATTATGTTATAAATCGGTAAAAATTCTACAGGTCTTAATTCGAACAAAAGGCAAATAATGTTAAATACAAAAGAGAAGCGTGCTCACCTCTAAACGGTTGGTTATAATTATTTAGGCATTACAACTAATTTAATGGTCTGATACAAGATCGCTTCTGATTGCAGAAATTCACAGGCGGTTGGGCCTGAGCACGATGCAAGATAATTAAGTGTAACTTTATGGAATGAACGCAAGTTTAACTTAACTATGTTCTCTTATTACTTTATGAAGTTTGGTAGCTCTGGTTAGTCAGTTAACCACGCCATTGACTCAAACGTACAATGTATTTATAACATGTAGCTGTATTATACCCGTATAATGAATACATCATTTGATTCGTATCTTTTTAAAGTTATGGCTTGTTTCGGTATCTTGTCGTATTCATTTTGTTTGAATATAAGAGTTTTAGTTAATCAGCAAGTCTAAAAAACAATTGAATTATTTTTGGCGAATTTGCTGATCGGTGAGTAATGCACGTTTTTAATTGTGGCAAATAGTTGCTATTTACTATTACGGTTGTTAAGAGACGTACTTGACATTGACCAGTGACATTATTTGAAGTAAAAAATGTATGTGAAATTCCAGTCTCCGGTGACTAATACTAATTAATATAATATGAGTATATATTAATAATATGTTATAATATAATTAATAATTTAATCTAGAATTAATAATTCCAAACAAACACATTAAGGGAGGATTCTAGTCTAGATATTTTTTTCTTTATATTTCGATGGTCTAGAATGTTTAGATATTAAAAAATATCTCCTTAAAAGGATTTTTTCAAATTTGGAATTATTTTTAAAGTTATAGGAAATTTAGTTCGAACGGTTTTTATGAAATCTAACAAGAATCTAAATAGAGTAAAACTTTAACCGCATTTTTCTCGAAACTACTTTTTTCGAAACGTATGCAATGAAATCTCAAGTACTACTTGACCGATTTTCTTGAAATTTGAGTTGAATTTTCTTTATATAGATTTTCTTCTATGGTAGAAAATAACAAAATTTTTTTTTTAATTTTTACTATTTTTAAAAATTTGGAAAAGTTAAAAATTATTGAAAATAATATTTTTATTTTGAAGCCGCCATTTGTACTAATAAAGAATCTACCTTTATTTATTTTTCAATTGACTAGAAGGGTTGGAATCGTGATAAGAAAGACACGCTCTTTTTTCCTCCCTCTACTTCAACAGTGTGTAACTTCGTTGTGAATTCTAAGAATATAAATAAATATACTATAAAACATGTATGGGTAAAATATCAATCTTTTTTTTATCTACTCTCAAAAACGCCCGAAATTTGGGCTTCTAGACTATAATACACCCTTAAATCACAAATAATTCTACGAATTCCTGCCACCTCGGAACAGGCTCAGCCTAGTGAGGTGGTACATACCAAAAAAATTATACTAAAATAAATTGTAGGTACTTCAAACTGTAAAAAAAATGTATTTTTGTGCTTATATTATCTTGGTTAATAAATAATTTAAAAAAAAAAAAAGAATTATGTAATGAATACGGTGTTACGTAAAGGATTCTTAAGAATGTATCTTTTAAAAAATAAATAGATTTAGAAGTATCAAAGGCAAAATATTTTGTCAATTTGTTTAAATATTTATACAATTCTCTAATGTTGATCCTTCACGTTTCAATTAAATTTACCTTTAAAAAAATCTGTTCCCAGAAATAAATTAGTTTATATTGTCAGATGATAGAATCAAACCCTTTGCTAGTTTTTATTAGATCGCTCCGTAAATCAGATTACTCGATGGAGAATATTGCACTGGAGCGGAAAATGGAGCAATCGCATTGGGAAACTTTGGAATTGGGTCAATCCGCTATACATACACAACAATAGATGTTTTCATAGGAAATGTTCCGACGAAATTGACGTTTATTGGTGAGATATAACTAATTTATGCCCCAGTGAAACATTAAATTCTTATTTTCTATCGAATAAAGACAAATTAGAAACTTCTATCAGTTGAATTTACTTTTCGGTATATAAAAGACTAGCTGTTTCCCGGCATGCGTTGCAATGCCATATTTAAATAAATAAAATGTTACTCCCGTGCGTACATTCCCGTGCGTTAACCTCCAGCGTTCCACTTCCACCTTCCCCGCCACCGCTCTCCCGCTCCCCCGTCCCGCCAAACCCCCTGGCACTTCATTTCTTGACTCCTCTCCCGCCCGGCCCGTAGCAGAAACTTTTTTCTAATACTAACATTTTTAAATTCGTGATATCTTTCTAATTAAATATCCGAATTGAAAAATTCAAAAAGTTAAATAAAGGTATTGAAGCTGTCTTGAATGTGAAGTAATTTATTTTGATAAGGATTAACACCAAGATACAAATAAAAAGCCTTTTCAAGCGGCGACATATTAATTAAATTTTAAAAATAAAAGAATACTTATTGTGGCATAACCATAATAGTTAGACATATGCTGTCGCGACCTTTTTTGTAAATAATGATGTGTTCTACAAAGTCGTAGTACATTCTTTTATTCTATCATCAATAGTTTTCGCAGCGCACGCGATGTAAAGAATATTTTAGGTAATTTTTTTACACCTTGGGTTGCATTATTGGAGTTTTAGTAATGAATTATGTAATTTAATCCCTAATTATTTTGAAAATATTATATAGCCTATGTCACTCAGGGATAGTGTAGCTTCCCAACAGCGAAAAAAATTTTCAAATCGGTTCAGTAGTTTCAGAGCCTATTCGATGCAAACAAACAAACAAACAAACAAACCTTACCTCTTTATATAGTGTAGTAGAAGTAGACTATGTTTTAATTAAATACGTAGTGCTCTAGATTTATATTGGACAAACTTTAGTACGCGTCCAAAATGTTCTCTTCCATTAATTTTTTTTACGGACAACTCCTCCCAGGAGGCTCGGAAAAAACTAATTTCCATCAGAGTCCATGCCATCTTTGGAGATACTGTGTGGAGTTTCTTTTTGAGGAGAGAAATGAGTAAACTTGGGTCTTGAAGAGACCAATGTTATAGTAGGGAGAATGAGTCGTAGAAATGATCCGTTCTCTTGTGATATATAGGCATGTGTATCTACTATCTACCATGTACAAATGAAAGGCGCGTTTGGCGTGCTTCCCGGCAATGCACTGGGGCCAAAGGGATAAAATAGTTCCTCGGAGCATCTTCCATTGAAATTCCGGTAGAACACAGAAAGCATTCCCATCTAAACCCTGGCTACTAAAGATCATGAAAGGAATCTATCAAACGGACCGCCCGCGCCCGTTTCCGCCCGAGTCAATGGTTTTTGCCCATCGGAACATTTTCTCGGTACCGAAATTGTTCATTTGGTCATCCGGCATTCCTTCAACATGTCCACTTGTCCAGCCCATCTCAGTGTTTGTAGATTACAGAATCTTACGATAGTCGCTTCTTTATACCTACGGTACCTTGGTTACGATGATCAGGAGTACTCCTGTGCCGGTACGACCTTTACACCAGGGGGCTCTGATTCGTTAGGAACGATATATGTAGTTACATGGCAACCTATTAGCCAAAATTCGAATTTAGGATGGGCAGACATAAAATAATTGATTGAACGTTGTTTTATTTTTTTATCTTTATTCTTCTTGCCTATTCTCAGCTATGCTTACATCTTTCTGTTTATTTTTGTATCTTCTTGTCTCCTCTTGGGCCTTCTTATCTCTTGGCCCTTCCTGCCTCTTTTTGGATCTTCTTGGCTCTTCTTTGTTCTTCATGCGGAGTTTAATCGACCGGTATACTGCCGTCATAAGCAAAAGGGCAGCTAAAAAACCTCAATGGTTACAATCGTACGTTTAATTAGATCGTAAAATAGCCATTCATCGAAATAGTAATTCCGTTCATTTATGAATAATAAAAAAAAGACAATTCCAAGTCAGGAAACACAACTAGTTGAAAGTAATATTTAAGCAAAATGTCACCGTGCTCTGAGAGTACCAAGCGAAATGTCAGGGCCGTAATAAATTTCAAGTAAAATAAAATGCTATCATTAAACTGAAGAGGTATTGTATATTGTATACCAACTGGCTGAATATTATGATTGCCCTTCTCAAAAGGTTTGCTTCTTTTTCCTTGCCAGTTATGAGAAACAGGAATATCAACAAAAAACCTCGTTTCATTAAGGTTATCAATGAATAATAAATCAGTGATTTTATAAATTAACCATGTTAAATAGTTTGGTAATTTATTGAAATAAATGTTCCAGATTTGTTTAAGATGCCGTAGAAAATAATTTACCCTGACCATATTTAAAAATAATATTGCCCCTTTTAGCCCTCTAACCCAAATGTGTCGACTAAGTAATAATAAGATAGAGTGTGCTGAAGTAGACAAATAATGTCTATCTGTAGCACAAAAATATGTTACATTTTTTGGGCTAGTTATATTATAATGTATAATATGTGTCTTTTAAGTGGGTTCTTAAATTTTTTTTTATAATTTTGAACAATTATGTAAATATTATGATATCTTTTGATTGTGTATAGTTTTCAATTGTGTTATAACTGGATTGTTCTCACGTAACTGAGAATTCCACTATTTTTTTTGTTAATTCAAACTACGCTCATGCCCGTATCATGACAGTCATGTACAGGCTATATTTCAATGTAAATATAAAAATCTCGAGACAAATTAATTAATCTCGCGCCATCTATGAAATAGAAGATTATGAATTCGTTTATGTATCACTTTAAATAGCACTAATCGATTGTTCCTGGTTGCTAACTGTAAGCCACAGATCATGTCTGAAATTATAGTGATCACTCCCTCATTGACTTGTCATAATAGTGGTCTATTCACGCAATGAATTATTCAGGGCCCAGTCAATAGTGTGTAATGTGTTGCCGTAAAGCTCAGTTGATTGAAAACAATGCGTTTCATTTGCCATCACCGGCAATTATATGCAAATTTACCCTCAACAGTAGGAACACTAGGAGCCACGAGTTTTAACTACTGGTAGTTACGAATAATGAGGAGAAATGAAATAGTTACGAATGTAGTTACGAATCGAAGTGGATAATTAAATTATCTTCCATATGTGTCTTGATTCTGTTGTCATAACCGCCATCTATCGGTCTCCATCATATACTAACATATCACAGTTCCTAAACTCGTTGAACGAAAATCTTCAGAGGCTTAATAAATTCACGAACTGTATCATAGCTGGAGACCTCAATATCAATATAATTGGAGATAGGCACCACCAAGCTGACGACTATGAATGTCTTCTTGCAGGTTATGGACTTCGATCTGCCATCAACTTATCGACAAGAGTTACACCTATATCTCAATCCTGTATAGATCATATTTATGTCAGAACAAAATGTAATATCTCTGCAACCGTAATAAATACGACAGTAACCGATCACTTCGCAACAATGCTCGCCTTTTCCAAGAAAAATGACAAGAAAAAAGACAAAGAACAAAATAAAATACAACTAAAGTACACAGATTACGATGCTATTAGATCATCTCTTGATTCTATATCCTGGGCAAATATTTTAAATGAAACAGATGTTAACACTGCAATGGTGAATTTTACTGACAAAATAAATATAAGTGTAATAAAGTACACAACTTTTCGAACAGTTGTTCACAAAAATAGAAAAATTAAGCCCTGGATCAACGACAACTTGGTTAAATGTTTACACAAGCGAGACAAACTACATAAACAGTCTTCAAACTCACCGAGTAATATCAGGCTTCAAAATTACTATAAAAAATATAGAAATATCTGCCGATCTATAGTGAAACAGACAAAAGAAGAATATTATAGAAGAAAAATTGAAGATAACAAAGCTGACCCGAAATTATTATGGAATGCAGTAAAGGAAATAAACAATGTAAATAAAAAACCAGCAGCACAACTCCAACAAGTTGAAGTTAATGATACAGTAATAACTGATCAAACTGACATTGCCAACACATTAAATAATTACTTTGCAGACGTTGGTCAAGCATTAGCCCAAACCCTACTTAATAAAACAAACACTGACGAAGATACACTTGCTGATAAATACATCACTAATGCACAAGATAACAATACATTTAGAGTAAAGACTTTCCAAACAAAAGACATAATACATCACATAAATAAACTGAGAAACGACTGTGCGACTGGACCCGACAAACTTGACACTAAACTAATAAAAGAAATAAAACACCAAATAGCCCTTCCCTTCACCCACATCTGTAATCTGAGTATAACAAGCGGTATATTCCCCAGCCATTTTAAAATTGCAAATATAGTACCTATTTATAAATCTGGAGATAAAAATAATCCCTCTAACTATAGGCCTATATCACTTTTAAATGTTCTCACCAAAGTAATCGAAAATCTAGTGAAAATCCAACTAGTAGACTATCTAGACACACATAAAATTCTATCAGAAAATCAATATGGATTTCGAAAGAATATGGGAGTACAAGATGCAATATTAAAAGTGACAGAAACCATTTTAAAAAATGTTGACCAAAAAAAAAGCTGCATTGCGGTTTTTCTAGATCTAAGTAAAGCTTTTGATACAGTGTCCCATAAGATTCTCTTAAAAAAATTATATAATATAGGTATTAAAAACTCGGCTTATAACTGGTTCAAATCATATATAACTGAACGCAGCCATGCACTAAAATTAGGCAATGTAACAAGCCAAAACAGATACATAACTTACGGAGTTCCTCAAGGAAGTACATTAGGACCCATCCTATTTTTACTTTACATCAATTGCCTGTGTCAGTTAGATATTAGCGGAGATATTATTTGCTTTGCGGATGACACTGTTCTCGTTTTTACTTCTGACTCCTGGACAAATGTTTATAAAAAGGCTGCCCATGGAATCAACCGGATTAAAAATTGGCTAGACAATAACCTGCTAACACTAAATATAGACAAAACAAAGTACATGACATTTAGTATAGATCCCAGACGTCAACCGAGACCTAATGAAAACTTAACCATACACGACTGCTTATCTAAAGAAAACTGCCTATGCAACCCGCTAACACGGACTGAGATAATAAAATACTTAGGAATTTACGTTGACAACTATTTTAGGTGGACAGAACAAATACATAAAACAGCGGGTAAAGTCAGAAAACTTATATATTTTTTTAAGAACATACGAAACATAATGCCAATGAAGACCTTAAAAACTATATACTACGCTTTAGGCCAATCAATTATCACCCACGGTATAATCGGTTGGGGTGGTGCTGCGAAAACTAATATGGACCCTCTCAACAAAGCGCAAAAGGCCTTAATTAAAGTTATTACTAAAAAACCTTTTAGATTCTCTACAATACAGTTATTTAAAGACTTTGCTGTATTGAACATACAGCAACTGTACATCAAAATTATAGCTACACATTACCAACAAGACAACTTAAACCATCATACTGCACAACACAATTACGACACAAGACATAGACATCAACACATGACTCCGAAGACAAATACTACATATGGACAAAGACATTATCATAATCTGGCTCCAAAAATTTTTAATTTAATTAAAAAAGATGTTAAAGATATCCACATGACAAAAAATGCAAAACACAAAATCCATATGTGGATAATCGACAAAGGCATTATATACTGCGGTCAGATAACCTGAACAATACAAGAACACACTCAACGCCTGTATTTTCCTCTTTTCCTCTCAATTATTTTTATGACTCTAATTTGTTTCTATCATATTTTTTTCTATTTTACTCTTTTATTTTTCTTTTATTGTATTTATCTTTCTAAACTTAAATATTTATTTTTTTAATCTTATTTTTCTTCCAAGATTAAGATATCAAAATTAGTTTAAATTCCTGCCACCTCGGAACAGGCTCAGCCTAGTGAGGTGGTTTATACCAAAAAAAAAAAAATGTACATTGTATTTTGTATATATGTATTCCAATATCTTGGTCAATAAATAATTAAAAAAAAAAAAAAAAAAAAAAATGTATTAAATCAAAAAAAATGTTTGTATATATGTATTTATGTCCGCTATGCATTGCTAAACCATTCATCCGATTGCGATGAAACTTTGGGGGTTTGATTTTGTGCGCGTGCCCGCGATGGTTTCTGTATACAATAGTGAGCTCTGGCATCATGAAATTAGACATTGCTAAACCGTTCATCCGATTGCGATGAAACTTTGGGGATTTCATGTGTGCATGCCCGCGATGGTTTCTGTATATAGTGGTGAGCTCAGCGTTATGAAATTATTTCCTATGCTATTAATCCGATTGCAATATTCTTTGGTGAGTTGTTGAGCACACTCCCGCAAAGGTTTCAATATATACTGGTGAGCTCTGGCATTATGATATTTGTATAAAAAAATTGCAATAGGTGGCACGCGAGCTGTTAAGAAAAGGCGGGAAGATGAAGGGACAATACGTGAGGGGAAGGGGACGTGGGAGGGAAAAGAGGGGGGGGGGGGGGGGAACGCGACGAATGGGAAAGGACACGCAGATAGGAACAATTTATTTATTAAGAAGCATGCCGGGAACTCGCTAGCTCTAAATAAATAGGGTAGAAAGGTATTTAAAAAAACTTTTTATCAAATGATTACAACATTGTAATATTTGTTCTTTCAAATGCCAAGGATTTTCAATATTTGTGGTGCCAGTTTTCTGAGCTTTTAAAGTTTACTAATTCTATTTAGACGGAGTTGAGAAAATGTCCAAAAGCAATAAAATTAAAACGCTGTAGAACCTTCGACCAGAAGTGTAGAACGTTTAATTTATGAACTATAAAATTGAAAACCTTATTGTCTCTGAGTAATCGAGACACGTCGTGAGGTTTTACAAGTTAATCACTGCAGGAGTTGTATTAATACCCCAATACACACAACCTTAACTGTATGTTGCTTAGGTTATCTCCAATTGCACCATATATGAAATTCTAATCAAACATTCATAGAATTTATTTTAGATTTTTTCAACAATCGCATGTCTTAATTTAATAAAAAAAAACAACAAAAGCTCCTATGAAAAGAATCAGAAATGCATTTTCAATTATTGGAAGTGATTTTCATTTTCCGTTTGTAGGTTCCTTTCAAAGCATTTCACGGAGAATAAAGTATTGCCCTTTGAGTAAGATTTGAAGTAATTTGCCTCAGAAAGCTCAAAAGAAGGCATTGCCCGCACAAAGCCTTTTCTCTCTCGGCTACTTCCATGTTGGACTTGACCTTTAGTAGATCAAGTGAGTTATTATGTTGTTCAGAGGCTATGCTTAAGTTCCGTTAGCGCAGCAATACTAACTTGCCATTATTATTTGTTATTATTGTACGTAGCACTTAAATAGAGAGAACACAACATAATGGAGATTCATATAATAAGGCACAATTACATTCTGGAATTTCATAAACGCAACGAGCCTAGTATTAAATACTAATAATACTAGCCATGTAAGCACAACTTTTGTACTTTTATTGCAAGCATTTTTTTTTCATTAGCTCGACGAAAGCATTTAATTTACCTTTAGAGGAAAACAGTTTTTCCAAGGGCCTATGTTTATCATATTTGGGGATGCTGAGTGGAGGATCTTATTAGGAAAAGGAAGAAGAGGATGTTCTGGGAAGGAAAAAGGTATGAGAAGTAGGTAGGAATCCGGTAATCAAAATGTCCAAGATTGACAGACCTATGAATCCATCCTTCCCACTGCGGTACAAGGCGATGCATCGACAGAGTCCGGCTGGAGAGATAAAAAGTTCTTCCTTAACCAATCTCTTCCGATCCGACCTGCCACGCAACTGGCGGGAAAATGCATATTCCGACAAGACGCGGACAAACCACACTCCATGAACCCGGGCACCCCTGCTGCTAAACCAAACGTAGCGAACCACTTGGGTGTTGGTTATCCAATAAATGGATCCCGGAGTGATGATACCCATACCCGCCTCTCAGACGGTTTATTTAGTGATTACTTATTTAGAATCAAGAATCTCTTCGCTTTTTCAAGGAAATAAAACAAAAAATGCTTAAATTTGACAAATATTTAAAATCATCAATATGACGACGGGGTTATGTAGGGTTATGTAGGTATAAATAAGTAAATATCTATTGTAAATAACTAAAAGTTTATGGCCTTCGCCTAAAGTGGGACGAAAACTGAATAATGTACAAATGAACATACTTTTTTAAATACTTGTCTTAGACAAGTTTCACATTCTGCTTTGACGTTTTGTAATAAGTAGTAAGTAATAAACTAACTAATGAAATATCAATGCAATCTCTCCGACCGTAAATAATAAATATATATATAACATGAATGACAATAACGGCATTCCATTCTGAATGTAATAAATTGATATCATTAACTTAAATAATGTGGTCGTAAAAATGCCAAGACAAGAATTATTGATTCATTATTGTTTGGTACATTGGGATATCTAACGCGTTTTCACATATTTTAGGTTTTAGGCAGGTTCTCAAGTCAGGAATGCGCACATTAGGCTAAAGCTACCGAATAAAGCTCAAATCTGAATTGCAAAACGTAATGCTTTTTAGTTCTGTTTACGGAATTCTTTTGTTGGAATTCAGGGACAACATAGCTAAAAGTACAGCATTTGTAATAGTGGTGAACATTGCATTAATCGAAGACATGAAACTTATGTTTCAAAATCGATTTCGATTTTAGAATAATCAAGACATCATTGTCAAATTGATTGCTAGTTTTATGATTTAAAAAAAATCATTTCAGTTTTATGTGTTTATTCCTAAATCATTGGATTCATTTTTGAACAATATGATATATACCGTGACCGGACAACTCGGAATGAAATCAACTCTAGAATCTCTTCAGAAAGTCATTAAAAGTGAGAAAAAAATGGTTAAATAGGTTACATTAGGTAAGGGTTATGTGCTATTCTAAATATAGTTTTTCATAGCTATTAATGACTTTCTGAGTTAGCATGGAACCAATTTATAGAGGGATCGAGTAAGGTGCAGAAACTTCGGCAGGTGATTCTTCATGATGATAGAAGTAAAAAAGAGAAGTAACTTTTTTAGAAATTCAAATGTTTTTTTCCCACACAAAAATATTTTTCCATTGAAGAATATTATTTTTTCCATGCAAACAATTCAATGTTTCTACCCGAGAACTACATTATTCGTCTTTTTTACTTGAACTATCATGTAGAATCACCTCCCGAAGTTTGTGTACTTTACCCCCGAACACTTTATATATTATTAGTTCAGGTCTACGGAGTTGCCCGGGCTTTATTTAATTTCGCCAGGAAGTATAAAAATCTGCTTAAAGGTGTGAAAAAGAGGGTGGGGTGGTTTTTCGAAATCCAAAGACAGTGACCTTCCTCCTGTTTTGTAGGTCAAATATGCAAAATTTCATCTATCTCGGAAAAAAAACTGAAGATTAATTAAAAATTTGTTTAAAAAAAGCCACACCTATAACATGACATTACATAAATAGATGGAATATCAATAAAAAAAAATCGTTTATGAGCTTTCTTTAGAGAAATTTTCCGTTCTCATCATCGTGCTCCGATTCTGCCAACCCAAATTCATCTTATTTCCTATCCTTTTCCTAGTTTTTTTCAGAAATTCCTCGTGATCCTAGGGGTCAATTTCATCCTTCATGTAACGATGAAATGTGTGTAGGTCAGGGAGGTATACCTTAAAAAAATATTAATAAACATTTCAATACTTTGTCTCGATTACAAATTTATTCGAATACATTTGAATCGATTACTTCGGAATAGATAAATCGATTAAGTCCATCGCTATTTCGTGACGAAACGTGAAGGTACGATTCTTTCGCAGACAAAAAAATCGGCTGTCGGAGCTCTAATGAGCGGTTTAGCCAATTAACGAGTTTCAGTGAAATAACAAAGAAGTGTAGTGAATTCAGGAGCGTAGCAAAATCAATGGTAAACGTATGAACTTGTGGATCTGGTTCCAGCAATCATAATTACCATTCTTAAGTTGCAGCACCAGGGCCGCTGCGTAGGATACATGTGCCTGTGATAGAATATATTTTTTTTAAATATTGTGTTCCAGAATTACGAACTTGATAATATTTGAAAACCTCGTACTACCATTATGGTAATCGGAAATAATTCTTGTGTCATTGTAGAGGACTTATCCTGCAACAGAATCGAACCGAAGACTCCTTGGTGGTAATCCAAAGCTTGAGTCAACTCAGTCACTTATCGGTCATTAGAAAAAACACTGAATTGGAAAATAACGAATTAGTGGGAGGGATGGAGTTGTACGTTACTTCTAGATACACTGACACTCCAGATTTCTACCCACCCCAAACTCGTTTTTCCGTTAAAGAACTTCATCTCATTCCTTCTCGTAAAAAGATGCTTTGTACATCACAGATGAAATTTTTCACACTTAACCTTCAAAACATGTTGATGGTCACTGTCTAAATTAGATTTCCAAAAACTCTATGTAATCCCCGGGCAACGCCGGGTACTTCAGCTATTACTTTATATAACCCAGTAGATCTCAATAATATCTGTAGCTCTGAAGTAATGCCACTAGTGCCATCTAATATGTCAACATTATTGAATACTAGCTTTTGCCCCCGGCTTCGCTCGCATGGTAATAGGGGGGGTTGCCACTCCGCCTCCTCCACCTTCCCTCTCGTCACTCCACTCTCCCCGACCCCTCCTCCCCCTCCCCCCATTCCTCCCCCTATCCCTCCCCCCATCCATCCCCCCATCCCCCCCACCCATACCTCTCCCCCTCCACCCTCCTTCCCATCCACCCCTCCACCTTTCCCTCCTCCCCCTGCCCCCTCCCTCCTCCCACCTCTCACATTCCACACATTCATTCCCGGTACATTCAGTTTTCAAACTGCTCGCGTGCCACTTATTACAATTTTTTATACAAATTTCTTGATGCCAGAGTTCAGCAGTAGTTTTATACAAAATAACGAACAAAAAAAGAATTTTATTCGAAAGTTATGCGCATACATACATTTCGGCGATTCATTTTTAGAGATAGATGATATTATTAACTACGACGCACGGACTTACAAAATATAATATGGACATGCCCTTACGTGTTAAAAAAGTGTTATTTCCCCCTCCCATTGGAACCATTTTTCGGAACCGGCTGGGCGTGTCCGGACCAGTGTCGTGCTCTCATCGTACATTTTACGCACGGACGCTGTATGTCTATGAAACACATACTTAGACATCGAGATACATAGCGACGCGAAACACAAAGCCGCTGTTTACTGGGTCAAGTAAATCATGAAACATTTGTAAAAGTGTCTACGGAAACAAAATATTCCACTATGAAAATACTCTGAACCTTACTTTGCGAATTTGGATTTTACACATCTGTTCATACCGTGGCATGCAATTCGCGCTCCCATATAAAAAGGTCTATTCATTCAAAAGCAGATTTTACTATCAAGAACTAAATAGTGATATTATAGTGCGAGGTGCCTATATACTGTTAGATTGATTTATTGGCGAATCACAAGTCTCTTTCCTCTCTTCGCCCCGCCATAGTTGGTTTTTACCCCTCATCTGTAAGTTCTCGTCTAGTTATTTGTATGTCTATGCTACGACGCGACGCCAACAAAGCACTCTTTTTAGGGTGAAATGCCTCATTAAAAAAAAAACATTGCTTCCAAGGCAACAATTTGTTTGCTTTTCTTTAGACGTTTTCAATAACTTGATTTTGTTAGGGACAGAAAACGAATGATAAATAATTTCATAACGCCACAGCTTATTCATAACGCCAGAGCTTACCAATATATATAATCTATATTACTCGCAAATAATGTAGCTTTATATTTTAATATATTATAAGATTATTTTACAAATAAAAACAGTTTGGGAGGCGGATTTGCGTACCGCCGCTCCGGGAACCATATATTGGATAACCAACAACTCTGCCATGGTGGTTCGACACCTTTGGTTTCTTAGCAGGGGTGCCCGATTTCATGGAGTGGGGTTTGTCAAGGTCTTGGCGGTGGATGCTTTTGCTCACCTACTGCTTGGCGGACCGGAACTAGAGAGACTGGTTGAGGGAGACATTTCGACCTCTTTAGCTGGACTCTCTCGATCCATCGCCTTGCACCGCAGTGTTAGGGGTGGATTCATACGTTCGTCACTCCTAAACACAGACCCCAAGACTCCTACCCAATTATTTTCCTCCCCAGAACTTCCTCTCTTTCCCTTCTCTAAACAGACCCTTCACCCAGCATTCCCAAAGATGACGTATGCCTGAGCATTTTTTTCCTTAGGGCCTATTGTGTGGAGATGATGTAAAAAAAAGAAGAAAAAAAATCAAGAAAAATCCCCCACCAGGTTCGACCGCCCGAGTGCGCTCCGTTGCACATACACTTGCGGCCCTGTACATGAGGAAGGTGCATTAGGGTTTTTAATTGACGACCGAACCAAATTACAAACTTAAACTTCTTCTACTTTCTCGAATTGATTCATGGCGTCCAATTGGCCACGCATATAGATTTACGACTGTGCAGCTATTACAATGAAGGTTTTAACTTAATGACTTCATAATTTCAACAGAACCGGTTATGAAATATCTTTGGGAATTTTAAGACAGGCAATAAACTTATTTCTCAATCTTCATTAAATAATAATGTATTTAATGCTTTTTTTCAATGGCGACCTTAAAACGACTTTGATCCACTTGATATAAATAACAATTCAGGCGATTATTACAACATATCAGAAGATTCAGCAATAAGACGATATTCTTTAACACGATTTATGAACTTGATCCGAATTAATTGTCGTTAAATAAATGCAATAAATCCTCAGATCTCAATAAATCACGTGTTCCCTTTTCAGCACGTCTGATTTCATTTTATTTTTTTCTGTTAAAGAACTGCACTGATGTGAGTCGCCTGGAGTCGCCGCTTGGTGGATGGATTGCATTATTATCATTATAAATGTACATCATTTAATATGTTTATTTAGTTTTTAATCGGTATGTCCGATAGACTCCAGTCAATTTATTTACTGAAAATAAGTATGTTTTTGACACCAAATCAGAATCTGACAAAATAATTAAAATAGCAAAAAAACTACAATTTTTAAAATATTAAGTAACGCAATTTTGTTGGTTTCATTTGTTTAAACAACAAAACACTGCTTCATATTATAAATAATCACGATCATCAGATTTCGAAAACCAAAGTTATTTTACCTCTAAATAACATGTTGTATTTTTATGTGTTTAGCGTTTTTTAGATAATGTCATGTAATGTAGATGCTACTAAAATTTAACCTAGGACAGGAAATGGATGCACTCTATATTGTCACTTTGATATTTGTTTACGTCATTTCATCTTTTCCAACGAGAGTACGCTGGACACAAAACGATTGCCTCCATTACATGGCATACTGAGGGGGCATCCATTAACTAGGTGAGCACAACGTGGGGGGGGGGGTCCAGCAAAATCTCACAATTGGCCCAAATTTATCTCATTGAGGGGGAGGGGGGGGGGGCTAGATTGGAAGAATAACTGCTCACATAATTAATGGATGCCCCCTGATGAAGTCAATTATTCTAAACACGGTTATATTTGTAAAGTATTTATTCAAAAAAGTACATTTTAAACACCACAAGAATATACAGAATTTTCATAATAAACGTCGCCTAAAACAAACACTAAAACCGTTATGAAAGATTTGAACATTATAAAGAAAGGTAATATTTGTAGTGAAGTGTGCTGGGTTTAACATCTGCGTCTCTTCCTGACTACAAAGCACTGCCTCTGATTTGATGGGCAGCACCGCTTCCGTTTGAAGTTCCCAGTCGCGGGGTCCCTGCAGACACACCTTACGTTGGGAGCCCTGCGTCTCCTTCTCGCACAAGACCTCTTCCTTCTGGGTCTTCTGCAGGACCTCTTCCTCCTGCGCCTCTTGCAGGATCTTTTCCGCCTTCTTCCGCAGCTGTCCTCAGGACAAGGGGTTGATGTGGACGGTACTGGCGGCACTCCAACATCTTCATGAGGATTCCCT
Organism: Limnephilus lunatus; assembly: GCA_917563855.2. NCBI lineage: Eukaryota > Metazoa > Arthropoda > Insecta > Trichoptera > Limnephilidae > Limnephilus > Limnephilus lunatus. Next base: position 64,677,334 of record OU830598.1, on the reverse strand, counting down.
ATTTCATCACCACTATTACAATCCGATTCCATCGCGATAACTACAATTTAAATCGCGGTAAATACAATTTATATAAGTGCACTGTTTTGCACAATTTTATTAACACTATCAATTTGGAAAAAATATTCTATTATCACATTCAATTTGGAAAAATTACAAAATCAATATAACGTCTTTCTAGTTCTACAAAATAAATGCAATGATATTTTTTGTTAATAATAAATGAATATCTTTGTTGCGTTTTGAAAAATTTTTCACCGTTTTCTATTTTTGAAAGTTTTAAATCAAATCTTATTTTTAATTTCCGATCTACCTGCATAGTTAGGTAAAGTAGTACCTACGTGTTCAGGATTGCGACTAACTAAATAAGAGGGAAAATCACAAATGACACTGGAAGTACAAGTGAGTAAAGAATATGTTTCTTATTTCTTTGATTTAAACATACATATTTGCAACAATTAAAAAATACATTTATTTGCATGTGTACAATACTTATAGTAAATTGTACGTAAAACATTTTCACAACAACAAAAATAATATATTATTGAAATAACTTCCTTTCGAATTTTTATGTTAATAACTGTTACAATATGTGTTTTACGGCACAAATAAACACAGTTATGCACACAATAACGTGTTAACTAACTATCAAACTATTAACATGGGGTTATTTGCTATTTATACAGTCACAATGCGGAGTATTCGTGTATCGCATTAATTGCAGGCGTTTGTTCCCTATTTACTTCAGCAAGTAACGAAGTCTTAGTAGGTAAACTCCCGAGTAACGGAGAATGGGAAGCACGATCCATTTCGAAATAATAACTGTATCGAGAAGATGTATTGACTACCAACTTCTACTTGCATCTAACTAGTAGGTAACTACTGACCTTCTATTCACTATTCCAGTTAACTTAAATTGTAATTGTAGCTTTGATTCTAAAAGGCTTTAATGGCGTATTTATCTTATCGTGTTTGCTATCGGTTAATATATTATCTAATGATACACTGGATGTGAGATGTCACCTAAACTTCACAGAGATATGTAATCATATGGGCCGAAATCAAAATCGAAAGAATGTAAAATTTTTCAATCAAGTAGCAAGAGTGATACGCCAATTTTTAGCCATTTTTTTTTACATGACTCTTGTATTAGTGATGTTAGTGGATAAGATCGAAAGCGTTAGGAAGAGTTTTAAGAAATATTACAACCATTAAAATCAATTATTTTGAAAATCAAAATTTTTTAAGAGTAATAAAATCTATTTTCTATCTAATTTTAATCGCATTCAGCATTAATGTATTGTAAACTTATTTAAATTTATTCGTTTGATTTGATTTACTATCTTCTTCTTTTAATTTTTATAATCAATCTTATAATTTTTCTGTTTATTCCTTCTTTTCATATTTTATATTATTTGGACTATATCTGTCAATAACTATCCCGTATATAAATGGCTAATTAGTGATGATTAGATCTCTCATGAAAAAAAAATTATATCCAAATCTATTCAAACTTCTGAAATTTCCATAGGTTGAATTGTTTTTAACGTTATCCAGACGTAAAATAAAAAAAAGTTTTTTAGAAATTACTAGCATTAATCTTCCTAAATCAAAGATCTCGGTCTGCTTTATGAATTTTTTACAGGTTTCTAAATATTATCTATTTTTTAATCAGTAAGTTTACAACGTGCCTAGTAAGAATTTAAAAATATGCATTAAACGGTATTGTACTTCCAAGAAATAAAAATGCAAGTTTAATAAAAATATATATTATAACGGTTATTTTTCCACGAAATCACATTAAAACACTCCTCTTCTGTCTCGGTGCACAGTACTTGTTATCCATCAGATTTCCTGGTCCACCCCATTCCCTTCCAATACCTCCCTTCCCCAACGTCCACCCCCTCCCCCATCATCCCTCCCTTCCCTACCCCCAAGCCCCCTTTCTTATTACTGCTGTAATTGTGTTCCCCCGACCCCGGATCCATTATTAAAATGTCAGAAACAATAAGTTCACTTTATTTATTACCTGCCACAGGGTGGGGGCGCAGTGATTTATTCATTTAACGTAATTCCTACAACACATGCCCTTTATCGTATATTGGGATCCTGCAGAAGTGTTTTTGATCAATATAATGAGTTTTTTTAAACAAAATATTTAAAATGAAACTAATTCGCTTCTCGAACATCACTTTCAATGTAAAATATATTGACGTAAGTAATTACTTTGATCGGAAAAAAGTTCTAATCTTTCGATTCCGTTATAACGAATATTTTTTTGTTTGTATTAAGTTCTTATCGGAGATTTAACATTACTTATTAAGATCCTTCATATTTCCTACAGATTTCGGAGATTCTTCAGCCACTTAATAATAATAATAATTGGATAGAGCACTGTTTTTGTGAAAAATCACTCCAAGAGTGTACAATTTATAATGAATTCTTAGGCTCTGTATACTTTTATTATTTACAAATAGATACAGAAAACATACCTATCTGGCAGGTAATTTCCGATAAACACACTTAAATTAGAAAGTTTATGTTTGGCTTTGCACGCGAAGGACATTATATTTAAAACACTGGACATATGCTTTTACATTGGTTACCCATATCACTATTACTTTTAAATTTACGAGAAAATTAGTTGCAAAAGTGGGGTTGATATTAATTTTGGAGAATTTTTATGAAATGATCTTTACAAAAGCTTACAAATAACAATTATTATTACTACTTATTTATAAAGTCGCTGGCAGTGAACTTTATGGATACGACTGTTTGAAAAGGAGAGTTTTAAGTTTAGCTCTAAATTCCGCCGAGTCTGTGATAATTCTTAAATCAACTTTATTATGGAAAACCGGAAGTGTATCGGAACATTCATAATATCACACTCTAATGTGGAATCGTAAATTACCTACTATCTTGATTTTAAATTTATAATATTTAGTTTCAATATATATATATATATTTTATACAGGTGATAATAAATCGGTAATAAATGATATTTACCAAGCTCCCAGACTCTCAACCCATTTAAGGCTCCAAAAATTAAGATGGTCCGGACATGTGCACCGAATGCCAAGCACACGAGTACTGAAGAAGGTTCTAACATGACACCAGGGAGGTAAACGAAAGACGGGCAGACCAGACGGGCAGATGCGAGGATGATGTCAGGTAGGATGCAAGAGGGCTACTCCATGTCGCAGATTGGAAGACGACGGCCGAGGACAGAGGGAGGTGGAGGCTTATCTTGAAGGACGCCAATACTCGAAATGGGCTGCAGCGCCATTGAATATGAAGAAGATAACAGATCGGAAAGTAAAAAAGATTTGTAATAAGGTAGGTACATATATATATATATATTTTACATTAGCTCGGTACAGGAGACCCGGAGGAGATTAATTCCTCTCAGGGCCTATGTCATCTTTGGGGATGCTGTGGGAGGGTCTTTTTAGGAAAGGAAGGAGTGGAAGTTCTGGAAAGGAAAAGGTTAGGGGTAAGTAGGAATCTGGAGATCAATATGTCCAGAAGTGACGGATGTATAGATCCATCCCTCCCATCGCGGTTGAAGGAAATGTTCCGATAGAGTACCGATAAAGAAGTCAAAGGAACTCCCTCAACCATTCTCTCCCGATCCGGCCTGCAATGCAGCTAGTGAGCCGCCGCATCCGCCGCCGAGACCCGGACAAACCTCACCACACGAACTCGGGCACCCCTGATAAGTCACCAAACGTATCGAACCACTCGGGGTGACCCATAGCAGAGGTGTTGGTTATCCAATAAATGGTTCCCGGGGCGGCATTACCCATACCCGTTTCCCAAAATGCAAAAAATTATTTAATTCTTAGTCCTGGGGTAAAGTGCATTAAGTTCGGGAGGTGATCTTAAATGATTGTAGAAATAAAAAAGGATAAGCAATTTTTTTTTAAATTCGGTTTTTTTCGTTGAAAATTCTTTTTCCACAATTTTTTTTTTTATTTGAAAACTTAAAACTTAGAAAATTTGAAAAGAGTAGTTTATATTTTTAGTGTAGATACTTATAGTAGTACGATAGTAGTATCGTGTAGTACCGCCTCCCGATAGTGCACTAACTTCCTTACATGACAAAGATAAACACATTTTTTCGAAATTCTACATTTTTTTCCGTACAAAAATATTCTCGATAGAAGAGTATTTATTTTTCATATAGAAACAATTTTGCAATTTTGCTGAAAACTACCTTCAAACATTGGGATTTTTTTGTTGTTGTTTTCTTGTACTGATGTATTATTTGTATAAATCTTTCGAAGTTAGTGTAATTTACCCCCGGATACCTTATACATATATGAATAGGTAATAATTATTGTTTTTTTTGTAATAATTATTTGTATCATGCTTGTATAATCATATGTATGTAGATTTTAGATGTGTATAAAATATTAAATATAAAATCTCTATGCAAGAGTTACTACTCAATTAAAAGTTCACAATACTTATTTTATAGGCGACTAACGTATTATAAAACCCGTGTATTTAAGATTTTTCTGTTTGATAATAACGTGTGTAAATAAATCTCAATCATGCTTATGTAAATTGCAGCATCTGAAATCTAGCCACAAGCACATTGTGCAACGTTGCACATTATGCAGATATATTCCAGTGGATGTTCGGACAATTGAGTATGGAGATTCCATCCCATTGATTGGAAGACAATAATTTGATATTATTTAAATACGTATTACGTACTGCTCGGCCATTATGCAATAAAATAAACTGCATCCAGTAATGGTGTTTCGCAGTCGGAATTGCATTCTTTGTTGTTAAAATTACATACAAAGTGTTGGGAGGGCAGATTCACAGGAACTGCGGATCGTAGTTGCATTATTCTGATATTCTCTGCCGTCGACACTCATTGTGATCGAAGGTACAAGGATTGATGGTAAACCACCGTCAAACTTAATTATTTTAGCATCAAACAGGGCTTTAATTGAATATTAAATATAGTTGATTCAATATTAGTTAAGATTTTAAGTCTTGCAAATGGAATGTAACGTATATTTATTTAAATATTAACATTTTGAATGCAAATATAAAAAAAGTTTTTAAAATGGCTAACCTTACGTTTTTCTAACTAACATTGCTGATAACAATAACAACATGCAGATATGTTATTAGGTAAGTGCATTATAAATGTTATCGTCAACAGAAGTTTTTCTTCGTTTTAGAACTCTGAACGAGTGGCATATTATACCAATCTTGAACAGAAATCTGGAGGATGCCAGATAAAAAAGGTCTAGTAAAAATCACGACATACTCGTATGTCAAAAAATTAAGCAAATTAAATACACATTTCAAACACGTATATAATTATTAGAAAATGAAACATAAATTGAAAGCAAGATCTAGAGTTCATTGAAACGGTGTACAGTCATCACTGAAATAAGCAATTTTTACTCCACACAACTTTAACATGCTCCTATTTTCTATTTTTTCATTTATACATTCATCATCTCATCATTCAGCAGCTCTCATGAAGATTTCATGAGGGAGCACAAATTATTCAATAACAAAATAATTGTAACGGACTTACCAAGGTGGTTAGATGGATGGTGAGGTCATATTGTGATAGGACTTACCTGCAAAAATAGAAAATGTTGGTCAATAGAAGTACATTATATTTACTGTTATCAAGTTTAATTTGTAGAACTCCATTTTAATTTTTATTTATTTTATATATTCAATAATTTTATTATTAAATTAATAAATATTAAATTAAAATGATAAATAAACTGTTTTTATTAATTTAATAATAAAATTATTGAATATATAAAATAAATAAAAATTAAAATAGAAGTACAATTAAAAATAAAGATGCATTCAGATAGGTTGCTACGTTCTATTTTAAAGGTTTTGTCTAAATCTGTCTACATAAATGTTCAACCAAACGAAACTTACTATCTTATCATTTACGGGGACAGTTCGAACTACTGAAAAAAAACATTTCTTTGGCCCTTTATTAATACGTCTCAATATGAAACTTTTGATAAATGGTTACGGTTTTCAAACAATAAACCAAAATGAAATAAGGAACTCCAGTCCAATTTTATATAAATGTTTTTCAATCAATATTGGTATACCAGTATATTTAAAAAAGTTAGTTTCATAGTTGACATAATTTTCTAAAATTCCGCCAATACGCAGCAAGTCCATGGAAGTGTCGGGTCGTCGCGTCGGGTGTGACGTAACGGCGCATGAATTTTATTGTTTGAGGGGTACTCGGTACTGGATTTTGTAAGCGAGTCGTTTTATCGCTTTTTACATTATATTTTATATTAATAGTAAACCATAACAAAAACATAAGTAATACAATTATGCACCTATCTATTTTGAACCTTTAACTCAAATAATAATAATGTCAATAATATGCCGTCCGAGTATACATTTAGGCACAATCAAGTTTTAAAAATAATTCACCAAAGTTTGGTAATTAAACAACTTGATTGACTGCCGTAATGTACCATATTATGAATTCATTTTTAGAAAAAACCAAATTCATTTTTAGAAAATGAATTTTATAAAATTTATTATGATAAAACTATTCTAACAGACAGAACAATTAGTCATAATAGACCCGATATAGTTTTACATGACAAAATTAAGAAAATAACTTATATCATTGATGTCGCTATTCCAAATTCTTGTAATATTCAGAAAACTGTTTCTGAAAAAATAAGAAAATATACAGATTTAGGAAATGAGATTAAAAGAATTTGGCATTCTCAGACTATAAAAATATTACCATTTGTTATTTCGGCTACTGGCATTATACCTAGCTCTCTCATTCAAAATTTAGGCGTATTAGATTTGTCAAAAAATTTGTACATAAAAATGCATAAGTCGGTCATTTTAAATACATATAGGATTACGAAAGATTTTTTAAATATTTATATTGAGGGATCAGTAGGATTTATCGGACCAGTTAGGATTTCATCAGAGCCGAACCCTCTGATATGAAAATATCTGGAGTCGGTGGATTTTCTGGTGGATTGACGTATTGTTTTGTATTTATTATTCTTATATAGTGCACTTACATTGCGTGAATTTACTAGATATTAATTTGTGGAAAAGTGTGTGGAAGGGTTTAGTCTTTCATTTGGGAAAGATTCAACCCGGACATAAAATCTGGAGCACCGTAAAATTTCATAAAACACATTAGTACCTAATCACAATTTCGGTGATTTCTCCATTGCCCATGTATATATCCTATTTCCGTCATTATAGTTAGGTATGTGATAATAATTTATAGGCTTGAAGTTGCCTAAATTAAGCTGAAGGATCACCAAAGCTACCTATTATTTATAAGACACATATTTTATATCAAAACGAAATGGACGCATTAAAATATCCCTACTTTACAAAATCAGAATTCATCTAGTGATTTTGTTTATTGTGACAGGAACCGCCAACCAAGGATGCCAAACAGAGAGGGTGTTTTGGATGTGATGATATTTTATAAAAGTAATAACGGTTTATTAATTGTACACAATAAAATGTATTCTGAGTAGACGTTTATTGATCTATATTTCTATATGAATACATTTTTTAAAATTTTTAATGCAATAGTGAAGAAAAACATCATAAATAAAAACAAAAAATGTATAATATACAAAGTTTGCAGTAGCTAGATATACTAACACTTTTTCAGGAGAGACATGAGTGTAGGTCGATCGTACAGCCAAACAGCCAAATAGATACGAGTATAACTATGTCGTGAACCAGCTATTGTTCTTATAAGAAGAATGGAAAAAAAAACTCTGCATACATTAAAGCGAGGGATAAACGCTAGGTATATAATACATAGCTCTGATTTCCATAGCAGAACAAACGTATTATATTTCAAAATCCGTCAGACTTTTGTCTGAGATATAAGGATTCTCGTATGAATAAAACTTCTGTGTTTTAATAAAACCCTTCAGGGTACATTTTGGGAATGTTACTTTTCAATGGTTCCAAATACGAATTCAAATAGAATGGTCTTCAAGGTTAAGTAATTTCGCTGATTAAGGAATTTTCAATACTAAAAACTAAATAAATCAGTACAATTTTTTTAGGCCAGTTCTTGAAAACAGTTAATTCAAATATCTAGTAATATAATATCTCAGTTTATAATAGAATTATAACATTGTTTGACACTAAAATTTTGAAAAACCAATGGCCACTTTTAAATAATCTTCAAGATTTTTCAATTAGTTTTATTTATCATCTCCTGTAAAGTTTTCATTCTGTGACTTGAAGGGTTTTACCAGACCACAGTCGATACGTTTGTAAATATTATGCAGAATTTATGTGTTTTATATGATGCCGTTCAAGATTTAACTGCTCGGAGGCACAGTGGGATTATAACACCCACATTAGGGATAATTTTACTGGCGGAAGGAAGATAGAGGATGGAGAAGTTAAAGTGAAAGAATTCCTTGCTGTAGAGCCATTTCAAGCCATGTATTAATACTTACGGTGGGATTTTTTTGGAATTTCGCAGAAGGTACTGCAATAATGTATCCTCAGTCAGGGTATGTTGTGACTGTTGTGAGGTTGAAGGTAAGAAGGGAAGAACCTGACTACTTAGATGTAATCACTAAACGGTGAGATAGATTAACGGTAAGGTAAGATACCACCCCAGCCAGGAGCACTCCTGTCCCGGTACAACCGATACACCAGGCGGCACTGTTTTGTTAGGACTTGGTATATGTGAGGATTGGGAGGAGGTTGGAGTTTAATCAACCGGTATACATGGCAACCTAACAAGCCAATTTTGGAATTAAGGACGGGTAGTAACAAAGGAATTGACTGAGCGTTGGTTTTTGTCGGTGCTTCCAGTATTCTGAAATGTTGTTGTGATATTCTTGCCTATTCCGGTCTCTTCTTGCCTATTTTTGGATATTTCCATTTCAATCTCTTTGTTTATTTGTTTATTAAGACATAGTACATAAGTTTACAAGTCATAAGGAATATTAAATCAAATTATTACATGGTATAGTACCTATTACGTAAGTCCGTAGAATATCATTAGATAATTTAGCCTGGGATCTGAACAGTTCTTAAAACTTAACTAATGAATGATTGAGTAATATAAATGAAGATTGTATATGAAGATAAAGAGACATATTTTTAGAACAAGAATAACATGCTCACGAATAGTAATTAAAGTTTTATGAAAAGATAAGTGTAAATAAACTCTTCTAGCCTCTTCTTGATACTTCTCGTTTCTTCTTAGTTGTTTTGCCTTCTTGTTAGATAGCCATACCAACTTATTATTAAAGATAATTTTTGAGATAATTTTAGGTGTGAAATTGGTAAAAGTAATGCACAAAAAATATAATTTTATAACAATTATGATTATGGGGTTTACCGTAGTTTTCATCAGAATTTATGTGAATGCCTTTTCACAAAACATTTTTATTAACATTTCCTAGGTTTTCTTTAAAATGTTTTCACATATTGTTTTGCAGTTGATAATTTGTATTGTAGAAGCTTTCAGCAAAGCTGCATTTTGAAATTTAATTTGGTTCTGGAACGCATTTGAATATAAGACAATCGAGTTTCAGAAGCTTTATTGAATATGCCAACAGTGGATATTGTTTCTACGTGGAACTGTAACGATTTCACGACTAGGTAGGATTTAAGATTAAACAAATGTAGAGATTTAAGCACTTCGTTTCAAATATTATCAAATATGTGATGATGCGAATTAGTTTTGGCGGATACGGCGAAATGGATACCGCCGCCCTGGAATCATTTATTGGATTATTGAAGCAACACTTCTGCCACAGGTCACCCCAAGTAGTTTGCTACATTTGGTGACTTGACAGGTGTGTCTGGGTTCATGGGGTGAGGTTTGTTTTACTAGGTCACTATTGTGTGACGGGCCGGACCGAGAGAGATTGGTTGAGGAAGCCTTTTGACCTCTCAAGCCGGACTCTATCGACATATCGCCTTGCATCGCAGTGGAAAAGATGGATTCATACGTTACTCCTGGACACACAGACTCCCAGATTCTTATCCACCCTCGTACCTTTATCTTTTCCGGAATTTCGTTACCTTAAGAAAACCCTTCACAGAGTTTCCCCTAAGATGAAATAGGCCCCGAGGGAAATTATTTTGCCCAGGGCCTCCTGTACGGAGCCAATGTAAAAAAAAGTAATTCCCCCAGGATTTATTCCCGCGTGAAGTTTTCACGTTCAATAAAATCAAATTTGCTTTTAATTTAATCGTCAAAATTGGAACTGACCGTGTTAAGAATAATTAAAAACAATAAATTAAGTACCAACTTCCTTTATCGCTTGTTTGAATTTTTCACGTTCCTCAATCAGTAACAATTTTGAAATCGACACTTAAATTCAAAGCAAATTTGAGTTCATTGAATCAGATTTCACGCAAGACTAACCCAAGCTTTTACAATGGGTGCAATTATACATTAAGGCGATCCACTAGTACAGGAAAAAATCGAAATCGGAATTCACGCCCTTTCATGGAAGGAGTTTAAAAATACTTGAGAAAAAGCTTTTGGAAAGGTTGGAAAAGATATTTGAGATTTTTTTTTACATGTTGATTTCGTAAAGGCCTGTAAAAAACATTAATACCTTTTTATGCATAGTTTATCGCAATAAAACGGAATTTTTAAATTGATTTCACGAAAATAAGCGGCGCGGAGCATAACACGACTGCTCTCCGCTCCGTTCGGAGGAGTAATGACGGAAGACAGGGGGGCGGCTGCCAGTCGTTCTTCGGTGGGCGGTATAAGGTTCACTTTGATATAGCAAATTCGTCGACTGCCGTATTGTCGCCGTGATGTCAAAAATACCAACGCGAAAATGCATATTATATTTTATTTTGTGAGGTTCGGGCGTAAATATCATTTTTTTTCGCAATAATTATATAAGAAACTGAATTTGCCACATTATGCAATAAAACCATATCCGAAAAAGTGTTTATAAGTAGGAGAGTTTTCAGTTAAAAATGTTTTTTATAGACCTAATACTTTTTCTAAGCTTATTAAAATACTTATTAAAAAAAATGACCAATATTTTTAAGGGCCAAAGTATGTTCTACACGCAGTATTTAATTGAAGCATCTATAATACTTCTAAGCGGTCAAATTTTCAAAACTAAAACATACGATTTTGTATGATTTTGCATTATTTAGTATGGCTTCATCTTAAACATAGTTATTACATACATAGTTAATAATTTTACCATGTGACTGAAATGCCTCGGCAAAAACATTTAGTATTGAGCCATTGAGCGTATAACCAGAGAACACCAGAAATATGTCATTTTTAAATCAGTGTTTAGACGTATTGACTCTTTTCCACAAAAAAATATAAATTGGTTTCGAAAGATTGTTCTTTCATCTAGTAAACGTATGTTTTAAATTTTCAGAAAAAAAGATAATTTTTAGTGTAATAAAGTTGTATCATTGGTCGTTGGCGGATTTGTTAAATTTTCAAATTTATTATATAACACCTATTTTAAATCATATAATCATGCAGTAAAATAATACATTAATACATTAAGCATTAGATAATCAATACATTATCTGGTAAACGTATGTAACAGAATTTTAATTTTAGTTTAAATAAAATCATAAAAAAATATATAAGTACATGCGTTTCTTGACGAAAATTGGTCCGTTTGTGTTTTTATTTTCGCACTTACAGACAAATATATTTAATTTTTTTTTTAAATTTTTTTTTTCTGAGACATTATTGAAAAATGATAAATACTTATGATCAAAAAAAATTACAAATGTACATAATTTTAATAGTTATATCAACACGCCTTTCAGCATTTTTGGATGTAGTAAATTAAAGCTAAATTTGAATGAAATAAAATCGATATTGAGTTATAATTTTAAAAAGATGGTACGGAGAGTAATTAATCTTTCTCATTGGAACCGCCCTGTACGATCGTAAGAACATCTTTCGACGAAATATGGATTTTCGGCCGCTGGCTGGTTATACGCTCTTAAGCGATAAATTGAAAATGTCCACTAGCAAATAATTAAATCAAATTTGTTTTAATCGAAACGTCATTTTCAAAATTGGAACTGACCGTGTGGAGAATAAAATTAAGTACCAATCTACTTTATCGCTTGTTTGAATTCTTCACGTCACTCAACCAGTACCAATTTTGAAATTGACATTTGAAACTCAAAGCAGATTTGAGTTTACCTAACCAGATTTCACGCATTTACAAACGACCGAAATTAGTAAGTTTGATTTAATTTTGTCCTCAAATTCGCGACAGTTTTTCCATGACTCATCCTCGATAATTCCGTTATCCCAAGTAGCGATGTGAGTTATGGATGTTTGTGAGATATTCTATCGATTCTGGCTTCAGATTGGAGGAATGTCCGGCATTATTGTTAGAACAAACACGGAATCAGTTGCGGAGGAATCTGCCTGCATCTCCTCACCCCTTCAGCCTTCCCTGCAGCCCACAGTCTACGGCCCCCCGTCTCATACGGACCCTCTATCGGATGCAGGTAATGCAACTACTGCCCAATTCAATGAAATGCAGCATTCTGTGGAATAAATTGTTTAACGCTGTTTACGTGTTTGCTGATTTGCAACTTTGCGTTGTTTATGGAATTGTTAATGTTCGGTAGCGGTTCGTGACAGATATAATTGGAAGTTAAATCACAGATTAAAAAGTACCGAGTAAATTTACCGAGATTAAAGAAAATTCAAAGAAAAGTGTAAAAACTATGTTTGTAGTAAGTATTGAAAGTGGAAGTTAAAATGTAAAAATAAAATCATTATAATATTTAATTAAATGAAGACAATATTAGCGAAACTCAATCAAAATCTGGAGGCAGAAAAATCAGAAAAAGATATTGGTTCGACTGGAACTTGAACCCAGGTCCCTATGCTCACATGGCAAGCGCTCTACCGATTGAGCTATGGAACCTCAAACTCAATCGGTAGAGCACTTGCCATTTAAGCATAGGGGCCTGGGTTCAAGTCCCAGTGTAACCAATATCTTTTTCTGATTTTTCTGTTTCCAGATTTTGATTGAGTTTCGCTAATATTGTCTTCATTTAATTAAATATTATAATTTGAGATTTTACTCATAAAAGTTAAAAGTAAAAATAAAAAACAAAATAATTATTTTAATAATTTAATTTTTAAATAATAATTTTAACAATTATAATATTAATATTATAACAATACATATTATTTTTAAATAATATAAATTAATTAACTACCAATTTATGTAGTTTTCGGTATTTTCCATGATTATTAAATACTCCTCTAGACCTTTGCAGTCTGACACACTCTCGCGCAATCGCCTTGCACCCCAGTTGAAGGGATGGATACCTACGCTTGTCACCCCCGGACACATTGACCCCCAGATTCATTCACCCGTACTTTTTTTCCTTCCCAGAACTTCCTTTCCATCTTTTCCACAGCATACCCAAAGCTAACATAGGCCTAGAGGGATTTTTTTTCCTCAGGGCCCCCTGTGCGGAGCTCATATAATTTATACGACTATTACAACACGGATATTATTGGCCTAGTGTGGTAGCCAAAAAAAAACAAAAAATCTGTAAATTTTATTAAATAAAAATAAAAATATTTAAAAACAACTTTACTTAGATAAAACAACAATCTTTCAAAATCAATTTATATTTTTTTGATGAAAAGAGTCAACACGTCTAGAATTCGATTTTAAAAATTACATATTTTCGGTTGTGTCTGATTATTCCCTCTTAATTGCACACACTAATTGCATTTCACACACTTGCATGAAAACCGCCACTGTAAGCTAATAAATACATTTTGGAAGAAATCTTTGTGGTTAGACTTAATAATATATAAACTGAAAAAATGGTTTATTTTTACCAAAAAAAATATTTTTAATCACCTACACCAGCCTCCCAACCGTCTGGAGCCAGTCAGACTATGGCATCCCCGATCGGGGTATGTTGTGAGGCTGAAAGAAGTGGGGAGGGGAAAGAGATGAGGTAGAGGAAGGTGGGGAGTACCTGGCTATTCAGAAATGTTCACCAATTACGGCTAAAGCCATTTCAGGGCACTACTGAGAGTATTTTCCACTCCGGAACGTGCCGCAAATATACTATATAATATTTATTTCAATTAATTGCGAAATAACACAAATCAACCAAATACAATATATTTGCGCACGTCGGGATTCAATCCTGCGATCTTCGGATTGCGAGTCAAGAGCATTACCCTTCAACCACGGAGGCCGTCGATATTCGTAATCTACAAAGAATACTTAAAGAAGTAAAAAAAAAGAATGAAATGCTTAAACTTACTATAGTCAGTTTCATAAGTCAGGAATTTCCACAACGACAACTACTGTGGGAAATTTATAATCAGAAATTTCTTGCCGTACCATAACAGCGTCTTGAGATGTCCGAAGAAGTGTCGCGAGATGTTCTCTCGTCACGGTGCAGCCTCTTCGCAATTTATATCACTTTATAAAACATTTATTTGGATGCCTCTCCGCGGGTACCACCGCCCCTCGCCCCACTACCGGAGACTATAATGGCTGGTGTGTGGTCTGCCCAGCATTGTTCAGTCCCTTTATTCGTATATTCTGGATTTATGGATGGCCGCAGAAAAATAAACGTATTGTTTCAGCGTTGCCACAATGCAAATTGAAAAAACCTCCGTAAAATGTCTGCCAGATGTGTCTGCCGATAGGCCAGGGCTGTCCAAACCTGACCCGAATACAATGCGGACAGGCATCATTGGCAATGCCCACAGGTAACAGGTAACAGGTAACTCTCAGGCCTTATCTTTGGGAGCATCAGAAATTTTCTTTGCTCTTATTAGGCATTGCATCTAACGATCGCGCTCTCTCGATCTTATCACGCAACAAACGTGCCCTAAATCTGAATCTGCAAGTCTCGTCTGGTGCAAATACATCGTGCGAATAAGGTGGCATTTTTATAATTTTATTACCAGTATGTTAAATGTGGGTTTTTTGAAAATGGTAAGAAAAGGTGAATTATGTGTCATCTCATTATCAAGTTACTGTGCACAGCCAGGGGAATTATACAGTGTTCGGAAACTCGCAGTACAAGTGGAAAATAATGAATCTACCTCAAGTTTGGGATAAATTTTGTAGATTTTTGTTTTTGTTTTCAGCTTTAATTTTCGGAAGTTGGAATCTTTTAGGGCAAATAAAAAAAATAAAAAAAGTGTTCATTTCACACGCGGTAGAAGTGAAACCTTCAGATAACTAAAATAGATAAGAATGGGGAGATATATTTTCCTATATCTCGTTTCAAATCTGAACGGTGCTAAAGAAGTTTTCACATAAAAATCAGTCGTTAGGGGGTTCAGCTGTTAGATTGCCGATAAATGTCAAAAATGAAAAAGCTCAAAACGAACAAAGTTTTCTCTGCAATATAGATTCACCATTTTCCCGCTTGTACTACGAGTTTCCGCACACCGTGTATATATGATTTATTTATTTATGGGAATGCCACAGAAAAAACTGCTCCCGACTGTTTGAAGTCAGTAGGACTATGGCATACCCAAACGGGGTGTGCTAAGAATGTAGTGTGTATGGGAAGGCGATGAAGATGAGAAAGTTTGAGAAGAACTTGGATATTCAGATCTGATTAACAAACACCGCTAAAACCATTTGAGCAACCTGGTCGTTGGTCGTTTGCCATGGCCGCGGTAAGTATTTAAAAAAAAAAAAATTACATGCGATTTTAACCCTTATGTATAAAGAAACTGTATGAAATACAATATCAGAATCGCTTGCGCCAACAGTTTTCTTGATACTCCTAAAAGTTTTATTCACCTGGCAGCACCAGAATATTTTAAAATGAATTATCTATGGAATATGAATGTCAGATTTTACCGCGAATTGAACTGTCAAAGTCAGTCGATGGTCGGTCACAAAAACTTCAAAAAACCTGTCGATTCATCAAATAAACACAAGTAATGTTGTTTTTATCGATAATTTATTGTTGAAGGAATGTGTATCGGTAAATAAAATAAACGATAGCTCAAAATAAACGCACAAAATATTACTTCAAAAGTATTCTTTCTGAGATTTCATCCGAAATGCTAGGATGTATGGGTATAAAATCCTGGCAAACAAGAGTTCTGAATGGTGGCCTTTCATGGAGGTATCTGCCTCTCTGATAACTTTCAAATATATTTTTAACACAATAATTAAATTTTGTTTAGGAATTATCAGATCAAAGCAATTTTTTAAGTTTCCAGGTACTCAAGGAAAAATATGGTAATTCTTCGGAACAAACGTCAACGGTTAATACGCACTTTTTTTGATAAAACTTTTAGATTCTTCTTAATTACCATAAAAGACAACTATTTGCATTGGGGGAGGTTGAAAATGATACCTTTTTAATTTTAGTTACGTAAATTGAAAATTTGCTTTAACACTGTCAAATCACTCTGTTTGCAATATTATTGTTATTTTAATATGTTGGTATTACTGATATTTTACATTCCATGTTACACAAACCTAGCGTAGCCGCTAAACTACTTGAAAACTGGGATGTTTTTCTTGCCTTGACGTGAGTAGGCGTTATAATCATTACAAATTGCATATGGTGAAGCGTTGTGTCTAAATACGAAAGCAAATTTTCAATTTACATAACTAAAATTAAAAATGTATCATTTTCAACCTCCCCCAATGCAAATAGTTGTCTTTTATGGTAATTAAGAAGAATCTAAAGGTTTTATAAAAAAAAGTGCGTATTAACCGTTGACGTTTGTTCCGAATATTTACCAAAAATACTAAATATATAATCAATGATTCTGAACGCCTGACTTCATGCATTTGCAATGCAGCATTGAAATGTTGAAATGATAATGACCGCGGGGACAATGCATTCTTTTGATGGATTCATCCAATTTTTTGTGGCTTGAATGAGTTGTGCGGACAAATTAACAAAATCGTCATTATTAATGTGATTTTTGCGAATTTTACACGCAACTGTAGCCATGGGAACAAATAAATATAAGCTTCACAAAACTCACCTGTTAAATGGTAAAATTAAATGTATGTAACATGTCTTAAGGCGATGCACCACGTCCTGAAAAATTCGGGATAAGACCTCTAACAAGAACATCCATTATAAGACGGCGATAACATCATCAAAAAGAGTGCTTTATTTTGTTCTAAGATGTTCATTACGAATTCACAAATAGTTTAATGTTTTACAAACATTTACTGAAGAATTTAATTTTGCACATTATACTATAAAACCACAACCGAAACGGGTTTCGTAAGAGGGAGATTTTGAACTTAAAAGCAGCTTTTATAGGCCAGATACTTTTTTTTTTGGGCTTAAAAAAGTACTTATCAAAGAAGCTCGATTATTAACATGTGTTTTACTTGCAGTATTTAATTATGGCGACAATATACCCTAAAATATATTCAGAATCTGAACAACGTAAGTAAAGAAGCCGTGTATACAAATTGCAACTCGCGACCCGTGATTGGACGGACCTACTGTCGAATTTGCCCTATCGAAGAAAAGAAGAAGAAGAAGAAAAATAATGTGGGAATCTTAAGGAATAAGTGAAGAAAGCGTGCAAACAAATATACGCCCGCAGCACGGCGTATTGGACGAACGTATGGTCGAATTCGTCCTAGCGGGCCTGGAGCTTCGACCTTTCCGCCGCATTTATTTTAATTAATTCTGAAGAACGTGTCACAAATATTTAAGATGTTTCTAAATGTTTCCCTCCCGAAGTTATTAATTCATCGTCTAGAGAAATAAAATCTGGTGCTTACCGCTAACTTTATAGTTGACAAACGGGTTATAAAATTTTAAAATCATTGGAAGTAAAATATGTTAATTGTAAGGTATTGTTTTTATTTATCTTAAATATAAATAAAGTACTTCCCTAGGGATCTGTTTGAATAAAAAAGTTATTATAGTTACGAATTCGCCGGAAATGATTAAAATGTGAGTTTTGAGTAAACAAATTATTAGCTTTTTTTAAAAATAAAACAATAACTTTGTAAACACCACTTTTATTTTATATACTTTATGCCGACCGGGTTTCGCTACAAGCTACAACGGTAGCTTCTTCAGGGCAGTACAAGAGATTGTACTGCCCTGAAGAAATAGATTGTACTGCCCTGAAGAAGCTACGGTTGTAGCGAAACCCGGTCGGCATAAAGTATATAAAATAAAAGTGGTGTTTACAAAGTTATTGTTTTATTTTAAATTATAATGTCACATCACAAAGTAACTGCTTCATATGAACAAATTATTAGCGTTGCGTACCGCCCTAATGGCGTTGTGTAAAATTCGTGATAAGACCGCTAACAATAACAATCCTTATAAGATGTTTATGACTCCTTATAGATCCAAAAAACGTTTTTTTTTTTATTTTAAGAAGTTAAGGAACAAATATTTTAATGTTTTACTAACATTTATTAAAGAATTTAATATTCCACTCTACACATTAAAACTACAACCGAAACGGATTTCGTAAGAGGGAGATTTTGAACTTCAAAGCAGCTTTTATAGACCTGATACTTCTTTTTTTCAGGGCTTACAAAAGTACTAACCAAAAATGCTCGATTATTTCAAAGGTACATATGTGTTCTACTCGCAATATTAATTACTCGGACTAATGTTTTACATGAATTTGCTCGAAATTAATGTTTGTTGTTCTTCCTATTTCTATTTGAACTATTTTAGATAACCCGCGATACGACAAATATATATATATTTTAATAAAAATGGTAGTACAAGACGCGACACCGAGCGTAAAACTAATACTGTCGTCCAATGTTTTTCTACGAATTAGACCAGATATTTATTTTTGTTCAAGTCTGTGCTATCTGTGGCAACCACTAAAACAGCTATTAAATGATAAAAAATAAGGAGTTCCAATATATTTCAGAAAGCAGAAAGCCATATAAGGAATAAGCATTACGTACCACGTGTCCCGAGCAAATTCACGTGTATGCGTGATATCGCGTTACGTAGACATGCTTTTCGATACGTTATATTGCCAACATCGATATTACTAAGCTCCGTGATTGATGTCTGCAAGAGGAGCGGGCGGGAGTTGCGGGGGGAGGGGTCCAGACTGGAGGGGGGTTGTTTAGACTGCCGGCCAGATTCCAGACTGTTGCCATGACGACCGTCTGCCCCTCGGAGCAGGGGAGAGAGGGGTAGGGGAGGGTTACAGGTGTTTGGGGGTACCTAATGCCGGTACCTACCGCAGGACCGCAGACCGCACACTTTATGGGCGCTAACTCCGGGACGGCACTGCACAACCGACCCATAACCTTCAATGGATAGTTACGGCATACATTGGCGCTGGTGATAACTACCCGTTGAATTTAACGGGCGCGAACAAGGTTTAATGAATGTGTCCAACAGTTTTGGTAGTGATGTGATGACGTAAGCTTATTTGAGACCTGCGGCCAATGGCCGATGGTTGAAATATCTGCGGTTACCGAATTCGATTAAATAAGCAAGGGGTTCTCCTCGATACCCGTTACTGTAAACGCGTGTATGAAGGAATGGTAAATTTAACTTTAACACTGTAACACTTTAAGACCTATTGGTAGAATATATTTGACGCTTGATAACAATTGGTAGAGTTATTCAAAAAAATTAGATCTTTTTAAAATTATTTATAAGTTATTGCTAGTTTCATTTAACTATTGATAAAAATGCCTTCAAAACTTTAAATAACAAATAAATGGGAAGAAAAAATTCGGTCCAAATTAAACACAAAAGTCACCAATTTTCAGAACCACTCTCTTTTTATAACTTTTGAAGGTTATTCCATAATATATCATTGAGAAAAAGATAACATTAACAATCTAAACGAAAATATAAAAGTAAACATGGCACAGAAAAATAGAAAAAGATAATTGTCGAAACTGGGACTCGAACCCAGAACCTCTCTTTGCGACCATTATCTTTTTTCTGTGTCTTGTTCTCTTTCATATTTTCGTTTAGATTATTAGTGTTATCTTCTTCTTCAATTACAAAAATTACCTTTCGAATCATAAAAATGGCTACCGCCTGAATGAGTAGCTAAAGTCCAATAAAACAATTGGAAAACGAAAACCAGCTTTTTTATTATAAGGAGTGAGGAAAAATCTAAAAACTACATTTTATCACATATACACACTGCACACGCTATGAAAGGGTTAAATTCCTGCCTCCATAATGGTTCAACTATAATCATTTTCATTCATACGAATAAATAATTTTTTACATTGTGTCCAAAGTTTTATTCGTAGTACATATTTGAAAAGAGATACGTAAACTCATGCAATATATTGAAAAAATAATGATATTAGGAACTTTAATTAAGAATTAAAATTATAAAGACTCTCTGATGGAAGACTTATTTCCGAGTTTAATTTTTATAGACAGCTCTGATTTGTTAAGTTTAATTACCTTCCATGTACCAACTAGAACTACTCGATCTAAAATTATTTTCAGGACCTGTGCACCAAGGATTCGACCTTTTTCGGAAATTTTTCCTGTTGCTCTCTTGCAACCTCTTTAGTACCTCCACGTAAAACTGACGGTTAACTGTTTGGCTTGTAAGACCAAATTCTGTGTGCACAACATCTTTGAAAAAAAAAACAATGAACATCGTCTTGATGTTCGATTTCACCTGACTTTATTTTCTGAAGAGGAGAGAGAGCACTCTTCCATTGACTGTGACTTGGTTTCGGAATCGTATCCATAACATAATAACTCATCACCAATCTGGGTCCTCTTCCAGCTGATTTTTCAATTCGTGGCAGGCTTGAAGGCGAACGCTCTCTTAAATCCCCAGAGAGGAGACTTTCGCGTTTTCGCCGAAAGAAGAAATCTTGATTTACTTGAAATTAAACTTTGGATGAACGCGTCGACCCACAGCGACGCGGTTTCGCACACTGACGGAGAAAGAGTTTCCGGTTTCCGCACAATAGCCGACCACAAAAACCCCGTTACCCCTCCACTTCTCCCCTCTACCGCCCGAGTTCCGTTACTTTTGGGTCCCCCTACGTATATCACATATTTTAATTGCCCGTATAGGCGTAAAAAAATATAAATAAAAAACTATGTGGCAATTTTAAAATTATCTAAAGAGCCTTTTAAACTAGACCGCAAATGATCTGAGTTCATAACCAAAATATAATGCTGCGTACACATTTGCGAACTGATACGCGAGCCGAATCACGAAATACGAGAAAGAAACGAACAACCGCAAGCGGCGTTTCGCGCAGTTTTCCTTCCCCATAATTCGTGGTTCAGCTCATAGGTTCGGCTCGCATGTATATACGTAGCCTTACATACTCTGAAAAAAAAAGCTTAGCCTTGAACTGATTTTAATGTTGTGTGGAATTATACACCTTATATTTGTCCAGGTGTTTTGGTGAATATATTTCTTCTTTTATATGACACTGTGAGTATGATGATGTCGATATCCTCATCAAATTATTATAGTTATACTGAAGCAATGCCTTTGTCTCATTAGATCGTAGTCGAATAACTAATTAATTAACCATCACGTCGTTTCACGAAGGGATTGGCATTGATAGATTGCCACACAACGCAGCCTCGGCACACACTCGTTGCTTCATTCACTTTCATACATCGTCTCGTATATACTCTTCACTTGATCGTGCCTTGTCTTCCTCGGGCGTCCCCGACCTATTCTCCCATTAACAACGGCGTTATAAATTCGCATTACAGTCCTTTCTTCGTTGAGGGCGAATAAGGTGATGTTAATTGGAATCCTGGTCGTATTCAAAGCTAATAACCGCCAATATTATTTCGTCTCTCGACTCGAATTCGCCGAAGCGTTTTCCTAAATGAGAAGCAGTTGGAAGCTGCGCTAGTACCTACTACATGAAATAATATGGAGTAGGTACTAACGCAGACCTGTGAAAAATCACGGGATAGTTATAGAGGTGCTATTGCGTACTAATATCTAGTCCATAGATTCTCAACCTTTTTTTGCCCACCGCCCCCTTTGGAAATATTATTTTTTCTAGCGCCCCCTAAATCGCAAAAAAGCAATTGTCGTCGCGATTATATTGACCACAACGGGGGGGGGAAATAAGAAATAACGCCATATAAATATTTTACAAAAAAAATGTGTACAAATATTTATACATAAAAGAAATTTCAAGAAAAATTGAAATTCAGACGGTGATGAAAATTTCGACAATGTGGAGAGACTCTTTTAAGAATCAAAAGAATTTCCCTTTTGAATCTCTCCTTTCTGACGCCAAATGTATCAATCTCGGAGGAGATTTGGTTGAGGAGCAATATTCTCCTCCCTACCGGAGAACCATTGGCTGATTAGTCCTTCAGACATGAAGAAGGAATAATCTATGATGACGCTGTCTAAGATAGTCATCTGGAACATAGAGACTCACGCGCTCCACAATGGCTGAGTTCTCAATACAGCCTCGCAGCAGTCTGAATAAGTGGGTGGCGGCATACCCCTCTCTTCTGACCTGCAGGGAGTAAACTCCCAGCATGCCCAGAAGAAAGTTCGTCGGGTAGAGCCATAGATAGATTTCGGGATACTTCCTCACGTAGATAAATCTTAGAAACTTTTTTGAACCCTCTCCGATATGAGGGAGCACCCCACCTCATGAGGATTCCAGATAAGCGAACCACTCTCCAGCCTACTGCGGACCAGGGATAAGTATAAAATCTTCGGAGAACGGGTATACTCTGATGGTTCGGAGAACAAACCTTAATATTTTTAAGGCCGACTGTCACACTCCTTCGATATGAGGGCGAAATGTCAACTTACTTTCATACATAATCCCAAGATCCTTTATATTAGAAACTCGTCTGAGATTATGACCGAGCATAGTATAACCGTGGTAGGTGAGACTAAATGCTCCGGTAAAAGTCAGAACTACGAATTTAAAGACATTGAAATGAAGCTGGTTTCGTTGACTCCATTCTGAAATATTGTCAACATCAGCTTGAAGGCGCAGGCAGTCCTTAATATTTCCCAATGGAAGAAATAATTTTATATCGTCAGCGAACAGCAAAAAGCGAGAAAAATTATGACTCTAGCAATGTCATTAATGAAAATGGAAAAGAGAAGAGGCCCTAGGATCGATCATTGGAGAACCCCAGAAAAAACAAGAAATTCAACTTGCAACTTTAAAAAAACTTTAACATTCGAAGGGAAAAATCTGGGCAAGTTTTGTGACTAATGAATTTTGTGATTAATCGTGATTCACAATATCAAAGACTTTTGAGAAGTCATTATACTAAGAGTCTACTTGGTATCCACTGTCTAGGGAACTAGCAACATAGTCGGTAAAAACCTTCAGATTGGTTTCAGTGGATCTTCTTTTCCTGCAACTATGCCAGGGATTATGTTTGAGGCGTAAGGAATTTATGAATTCATTTTTCAAATAGTTTAGCAGGAACTTATAGTATGGCAACTGGTCTATAATTTTCGATTAACTTTTTCGAACCTTTCTTAAAAATAGAACATATTTTGGATGTTTTCTATACTTCAGGAAAAGTGGAAGTACTAATACATAGCTAAGTTAAAAATAAGACATAATGGCGTTTTTAGGAACTCGGCGAACCCTTCAATAAAAAAATATGGGAACGAAGTTTGGTCCGATGAAGTGTTAGTTCTTCATGAGACTTATGGCACTCGTAACGTCAGATTCCGTTAATATATCTTAATCGAAGTTTGAAACTTCTCTGGTATTAAATATGGCCGCATTATTAATGTCTACAAATGGAGGGTCTTTATTGTAGACCGACTGAAAACGATCAGCAAATGCGTTAGCCATACCCAAGCCACGAAATTCCTGATTACCTTTCATCATGGTGTATTCAAGACCACCATCCTTCCGAAGGGATTTTATATAGTGCCAAAACATCTTGGGATCATGCATGATGTTTTCCTCGATTTCAGACACGTAAGCTCGATAGGCCACTCGAACCTCCCACTTAACTAACGTTAAAAACCTAACAGATCGTATTACCTCTGAAGGCCTCCAGCTTTCCAACGCTTATGCGGGTGTGTTTGATATCTGTATTCGAGAAAACTTCTCTTGGGGACCACTTCGGGTACTTGCGACCACCACCGCCTGTCGTTAGCAAACGAAGCGCACTCGTTTCCTCTTTGATATCCATTAGGATAAACTTGTAAATGATATTAATAATTTTAAAATTACGCGCGTGGCGAAAAAGACGTACGTCCTGTCGGCGAACTATCTGGAGCACTGATGGGGTGGGATGGGGTTTCCTACCGCCCACCTGAAAGTCTGAAACGCCCCCCAATTTTCTCTTGGTCTTCTACCGCCCCCCTGAAGGTCTGAAACGCCCCCAAGGGGGCGTTATCGCCCACGTTGAGAACCTATGATCTAGTCGAAGCGTGTTGCACTATTATCACGCAATCGAAATTATATCAAGTAGCAGTGTACGGGGTCCGGATTCCGTAGAGTGTGCAATTCACACGCGGTAGAAGTGAAATCTTCGGAAAACTAAATTAGACAAGATTGGAGAGACTACGAAGCACCGTACAAAGAGGAGACCGATTATACTATCTCATTCTCTCGCAGGGTAAATCCTATAGATGTATGTGTTTGTCTCTTTTTAGTGTCACTATTTTTCGTTTCATCGAGTTTCTAATTACAAAAGGTGCAAAAGAAGGTACGTTTTTTACGGCCAAACGCATTTTGGTTATTTGTTTTTGGGTTGTTATGCCGTGTTGCGCTACCTCCTTCTTTAGCCGACGTTTCGGACAGCGTTGCAGTGTCCGAAACGTCGGCTAAAGAAGGAGGTATCGCAACACGGCATAACACCCCAAACACAAACAAGGAAAAAGGTGCAAAAAAAGTTTTCACTTAAATAATCAGTAATGCGAAACATTGAAAAGAAACATTTTTTAGCTAAATTCAATAATACATTCCAACCTACCAAAATGTCGAAGTTCAGTAAATACCACCCAGAGTTTCACAAATAATATTTCTGATATAAATTAATCCAAGTTTAAAATTTCTCGGCCATTAGGTAGGAATGCAAATTCACAATCATTATTAAATTTAACGATTATTATTCTCGCTCGTTCTGGCAACACTGGCCGGAACTGAATAAAACATTGGGGGATAATACGAATGAAGCTATAGAACCATAGACTATGGACTACTATAGACTATATAGTAATAATGGCCGCCTACCAAACCATGTCATTAGCCAGTCACTGGGAATAGATCTGTTATTATTTCACTCGAATTATGTCGATTATTATTTATATTCATCGTCGACTATTATTATTTTATAATATGTAAAATTATTTCTCGTATTTTCGCAGTATTCTGGAATATGCATGTCAGGTGTGGAACCCGTGCTATGCAGTACACAGAAACAATTGAAATCATCCAAATAGATATTTCAAGTACCTAATCACCGCTCTTTTCGATGTCATGGTAGCTTAAAAAAGTTCAAAATACAGACTAACTTGCCAAAGAAATATAGCGGATTTGGTAATGTTATTTAAAATCGCAACTTGATTGATCTTATTCAACGCCTATCATTTCATATTCAACACCGCAAGAGAAGACAGTCACTTATTTTTACATCTCCTTCTTTGCAAGACCGACTCTAAACAAAACCTCCTTCATCTAAAGATCCACGAAATTATTTAAGGCGATGCACCATGTCGTATAAAATTCGGGTTCACGCCGCTAACAATAACACTCCCTATGTACGTACGCACTTATATAAGGTTTAAATTTCAGTTCAAAACCAGCTGCCTGATTTATTCACGAAAAAAACATCGCCAAAAAGCGTGTTTTATTTTATTTGGCGAAGCTCAGGCATAAATACTTAAATGTTTTACGATCATTTTCTAAAGAATTAAATTTTCCACATTATACAATAAAACCATTACCGAAAAGGGATTTGTACGTAGAAGATTTTGAACTTTAACTTGAATTATTACCATATTAAAATTTTTAACTTGACTATACGGGATGATAAGGAATTTGACAAATATTTCCCATATTCAAAGAAATAAATTGTTTCTTCCTGCACGTCCTTTCCCGTGCATCGCCGTTCCCCTTCCACGTTCCTATTCCACCTTCCCAGCCTACCCTCTCCCCTCTCCCGCTCCACCGTCCTGCCAACCCCCTCCAGCGTTCCATATATTCATTCCCGGTACATTCAATTTTCAAACAGCTCGTGTGCCACCTATTACATTTTTTTATTCAAATTTTCATATATAAATCATAAATAAAATTAAAAAAAACAATCAATCTAATTTGGTACATAACATAGGTTCATAGGTACCTATTTTAAAAAATCTATAATTTAAAAAATCCAGAGACAATTCTTTAGTTACAAAAAAAAATATCTGCCTGCTAAATACACATTCATCAAACGCGCCAACTGTCAAACGTGCGAAGTAAAAACAGTGGTTAAGTTTTCTGAAATTATCCAATTTTCTTTCCGTAAGAACTTTCCAAAAAAAAACTTTAAAAAAAAGATGAATGAAATAGGTTAAGTCGTTCTGAAGTTATGGCGTGACCAAGGGAAACAGGGATTCATTTATATATATATAGATTTAAAAACTTCGTAACTCATGACGGAAATTACTTTCATCCTTTTTTCAACCGTCATTTTTTAAAAATTCGAGACAAAACTTAATTAATACCTAATTCAGACAGCAAGGTTAGACTACACATAAAAAGGTTACATTAATTTCCTATATTTAAACAAACATAATATGTCCATAAAAAATACTGACACAAACTTAACTTTTATTATCAGTTGATATTATTTAATTGATTTAGTAATTCTACCCAATATAAATACGCTAATACCACAAACATGAATAGTGCTAAATAATTGGCATTATAAATAATAGCATAACTAACAGAAGTAGTTATAATATATAATAATGGATTTAAAAGTAATAAAAATAATATAAAGTATTTTAATTCCAATGAAACAGTGAAACCATTATTATATTGAAGAATGTATTTTCCCAGAAAATGTGCCGATACAAGCGGATATTCGAAAATTTATTAAAATTTTTGCAATCTGAATGCAAAAGTGTAATTATGCTGTCATAAAAACTGTTTGATAAATGGCTATTTTTGCGGAGAAAGACTTTTATTTCAATTGAACGGGAAAATGCAAATGCAAATGGCAACATTATTCCGAAGAATTTGATTTAATAATTATAAAGGTATTCGTTCCCATGGCTGTTTTAACGTTTTTGCAATATAACAATAATAATTGAAATGCTTCGCAAACATTGATGGGTTGTTCAATTTAAATGGTTTCATCGTAATAAAATCGTTTAAATAATCTCCAAGTATTTAAAGTTGAATTTATAAATGGAAAGAAATAATACATTGTAAAAAATGTTAATATAGTGTACATGAGTATCGCAATCAGGGATACTCAAACAGATGTACTGTTTGCGTAAAGCATCTAGAATATTTTTTTTTGTCAACATTGAGGACATACTGGGGCATATAATGGGGTATTTTCACAAACGATGGATTCTGTAAAAAATGTAAGGAATATGTAAAGATCATTTTTCTGATTTTAATTATCCTACTAAAAATGTTTGTTTTTAGGTTTTCATTCAATATTATTGATTTTAAAAACGATCTAAAACTGACAAAATCAAAACGGCCCGTGGTTGACAAATCGGATTGTGACGTCACAAGCGACGCTCAGCCGGGCCAGCATAAATAATAATAATAATAATAATAATAAATGTTTATTTCAGCCGAACAGAGCGGTGAGTGCAATACTCTGTCAGCCATAAAAAAGTATACATTAAATAAAACGGATTTACCAGATAAAAAATCAAATAACATAAAAAAGATTAAAAAAAAATATATATATACATCTACATATTTAGTACGTAATCGTATATCTACTACGGCAAATACTACATAAATAAACACTGACAGTGAGCGTCCACGCTCATGACGTCACACGATAGCCGCGACCCAAAATATCGTTTTAGTGGTAATTCAAAAATGGGAAACTTTGACTCGCTGTAGAAAATTTATTCGTCAACATAAAAATAACACAAAAATGCTGTAATCGTCGTAATTTTTTGCTAAATTTTGTTAAGTAAAAAAAGCCTGGAAATACCTCATTGTATAGTATCGCATCGTAAAAGTCAGTGAGTTTTACCATGGTTCATTTGATTTATTTATTTGTGTGTTTTTTAATATTATTTAATAGTTACATTACTTGAGTTAAGTTTCATTCCATTAGTTACGTTTTTAAATGTAATAGTTGAGGGAGCGGGCAGCGATCGGCAGAGACGGGGGACGATTGTAATGAAAAGGCGTCAGTCGATGTATGAGTCAGTCTTTATTGCTGCTACGTAGCGATGGTAAGTTTGGAGTAAAGTAACAGTGTAGACAGGAGCGATGATGGTGATGAGGCTCGTAGGGTGTTGCAGTGATGAAGGTCGGTGATGCGTGGTGGAGCAGACCACGGGTCTGCATGTCGCCAGCATGTTGTTCCGCACCGTGGTGGTGGAGAAGACCTTGCGCCAAGTGATATTGAGCGCCCGCGCAAAGCGGAGAAGCCTCTGGAACATTCCGCGGCCGTAAGAATGTGACGGCTGTTGAGTCGAGGCCTTTCGAAGCGCTTCCCGAAATGTTTAGCCGTGTGCGGCGTGACACACTACAACTGTAGGTAGATTGTGCCTTTCGAGAATATGCTTGCTATATCAGTGGCGGCGCAAGGATTGTGGCAAAAGGGGGCGACCGTTCTGGTCGCCACACAGTTACAATTCTTATTCTTGTATTATTTAAAAAAAAAAACATTAGTGTGAATCAATTACACACTTACATAATTCGCCAAATATCTTAGTTGCTCTGCACGTCAACGACTTTTGATTCTGGGTTTTTTTTACGTTATAGGAGTTTTATTTAATTTCTTTTCCTTATCTCATTTGCGTTTTCAATTGTTTTAGAAATTCAATTGATACACATCGGCCATTAATTGTTTTGTAGATTAAAAATAAAATAAACAACATGTCCTAGATTTTTCTATTTCTATTTTTTTTCAGTGTGATTCTCGTGGTTTCTTTCTGTTTTTTAGAATGGGATATTTCCACGTTTTTTTATTGCTAAAAAAAATTAAGCAAAAAATTGCGATGATTAAAGCATTTTTATTTTATTTTTATTTTTATTTTGACGAATAAATTTTTTACAGCGAGTCAGTTTCCCATATTGAAATACGGCTAAAACGATATTTTGGGGCGGGGCTTCGTGTGACGTCATGAGCGTGGACGCTCACTGACAGTGTTTATTTATGCTGGCCCAGCTGAACGACGCCAACCACGGGCCGTTTTGATTTTGTCAGTTTTAGATCGTTTTTAAAATCAATAATATTTAATGAAAATATTTAAAAAAAACATTTTTAGTAAGTTGATTGAAATCAGATAAATGATCTTTAAATATTCCGTACATTTTCAACAGAATCCCTCGTTTGTGGAAATACCCCATTGTCGTTTGTTTCATTAATCCATCGTTAGCTCAGAATAGAATACTGCTACAGTAATAAATGTTGGTACAATGATTGCGTTGTATACATTTTTACTAGACGAATAAAAACCTTTTCCCTTCTCCTTTTGTACCATTTCCTAGCTGAAACCGGTGAAAAGCATAAAAAAATTTGTATAAAATACGCAGTTTCCCAAGTTGTTAGTCGTGACAATAATTATCGGCTTCCATTTCCACGTTACCCCCAACCTTTCCTTTCAAAAGACGTTGAAGAAGATAGCATTAACTTAACCTTAATCAAGAAATTTGTTTTTCTGTAACTGTAATCATTGTCGAACGATAAGTTCTCGTGTAGAGTAGTTTGGACAGCATTATCTTCCTGAAATTTGTAGCTTAAAACATTTCAAACCGAGACGGACTGATACAAGTTGTCCTATCTCCTTTTTTATCACGGTGAGATATATTATTTAAGCTGTATTAGAAAGAGGAAACACCACTTGAATTTGTATTTAAAAGTTCATTAGCATTCAGCATTTTAAGGAACGTATGTTTATAGCCTTTTTTGTGCGGTCACGGTACAATAATCGTGAATCGTCACGGTAATAATAAACGCGCTCAATAGTAGGTACTAAATAAATCACGTATCTGGTCATTTAAAGTGAATTGACGTCAAAATCTGAAAAAAAACTCCAGAGACGAAATATAAGCAGGTTCTTTTTGATAGCGAGAAAGTCTCCGCACTCTGTATTAGTTTTAACATTTTTAAGTAAACATGAAACATCTGTAATAGATAATTATTCATATTTCACCAAACAAACATTAACATTTTCAAACTCATCTTCCTCTTCGGAAAAACATAATCTGATATAACGTTTAGAGTGGGCTGAAATAAGTCATTCAAAGAGTACTTCAAAACTCTAAAGCTCAACTTATAACGCTCTGCGCTCGTTAGGTGGAAGTTGGTACAACCAACGCTTCAAGTGTGTAGGTAGGGAACTCTTCTCTGATGGGGGTACCGGATCCTTAATATGCTCGCAAGGCTTCGAACTTCGACCACAATATGTGTTTTCTAAGATCAGAAGAAAGTAATATATATTTTTTTAAATTAACTCCACACAGAGGCCCTGAGGAAAATAATTTCCCTCAGGACCTATCTTTGAAGATGATGTGTGAATATAATAATTTAATCAAATTTTGTAGTTCCCCGTGCCACAATGGTAAGATATATATATATATATGTAATGGCACTGGAAGAAGGCTGGTTTTAAACCCGGCGAATGTAAAAAAAATAAAAATATTGGAACACATTTCCATAAATATTAGTACAACACTACAAATGCACCGATTTGAGCCGAAACAATGTGAACCGTTTTTGTATATGGTGCATCAAATCAGCACGTACCAGAAAAAAATTAACCAGCGATTTCTGAGCATATTTGGAATGAAAAATGTAATTTTGATTTTGCTGTATGATGATATTTTTTTCAATTAAAACCAAAATGCATAAATTTCCATTGCATCTCTGGGTTAGGTTTTAGCGGGTCACTTGATACGCACTCCCCCTCGTTTCAGCAGCAATGCACAGAGGAGACAGAGCGCGTATCGTGAATGGTGTGCGATCAGTAGTAGTATTGAAAAAAAAATCCCTTCTCCTTCTCCGTCCCCTATCCAGTGCTTTCAGAATAACAAAATACTACATACAGTTGGGGATGCCTTAGTCCTCGGGCTCCTGGCAGTTGGGATTCTTGTGCGATATTCACTTTAAAATGGGTGTAGCAATAATATCAGTCCTATACGGTGGAAGACGCATTTTCACTCGGTGAGAGATCACTTTTTAGATCACAAATGGTGAATGCAATTACTTTAGCTTTGTTTAGTTAATCAGTCTCCGTAGTTAGTCATTTCTCCGTCGCCCTATTTTCTTTAACCATATCAGACCTCTGTCAAAATGCTTTTTACGAAAATCTCTGAAATTTTCTAATCTTGTTTGAAAGGTTAACTAATAAAAACAATGTTGTTGATGACAACATCCGAACAAGGAATTTACTTCACACAAAAGCTTCTTGAAGGGAACGAATTTAATAACGGGTCATTTAAACATATGTTTTGTTTTTTATAACATGTAAGTTTATTGAATAAAATAAAACAATCACTTACGATTTTAATTATTTAATTTTTTCAAACCAACCGGTTTCGCTGAACATAAGCATCTCCAGGGTATAAACTTAAAATGATCATAAATATACAATGTGTAAGCTTATATAGGTATACATATAGAATATAATAATAATTTTATACCCTGAATAAGCTTATGTTAAGCGAAACCGGTCGGTTTGAAAAAATTAAATAAATAAAATCGTGGTTACAAATATAGTGATTGTTTTATTTCAATTAATATGTCAAACCACAAAGTGACTGCTTTCTACCAACATATTTAAATTCATCTTTACACTCTTTTTAATTTATAAGTTTTCAAGTAGCAACTCTATTCCACTATTGAAATCAAAAGTATGAATCGTCTCCAATAAATGATTGGCAAGAATAAGAAGTTAATTTTATTTGTTTATAAACAATGTTTTTCTTTCACAGTATTAGTTTATGCCGACGGGAACAGGAACCATAACAGATAATTAGGAATATAAAAATAGATTGAAAGGAATAAAATTTAATAACAGACATTGAATGTTGTTATTTAATCCAGCGAGGGTTGCCACTAACGCGGTTGCTTTGTTTAATTGGGCATTATTATGTATGGGTATTATTGATAGATTTACGCCAGTTTCAAAACACAACGCAGTTTGGTTATAATATACATAGGTAAAGCCGATGTTTCTTACTACACCCGTAAAGCATTTTGATTATGCTAAATGATACGAGGTAGAATATACATATTTTGACAATGTAAATATTAACGGCGTTCAAAACAAAATCACTGAGATAACTTATATAAATATCACTCCAGACTCCAGAGCACCTACCTAATGTGGACTGTATTGTGCAATATTTAACTTTCAACGAAAGCCTAAGAAAGAGAGCTGATTTTTACTTTAAAATATTATTCAAGTTCAAAACCAAAGATTTACAAATCTAATCAATTCAAATTATTTATTCATCATTCAATGTAATTTGAACACAGAGATTTCTTAAATTTGCCTGTAGTGGTAAAAAATTTCTTGCTTTTATAAATTAGCTAGCACAGATCTGTGAAAAATCATGGGTTTTATACTTGTAAGATTTGTGAAGCTGAGAATGTTAACCCCTAAAAATAAGATGAAAATATATTGTCAAATTTATTTATACGTGATATAAATATATTTTGTTAACAAATTAGAGAGAAGACGATCGTAAATTTGCCTTTCGAATGACCACCGTTAGTTAAATAATTAGTGAAGAAAAAATAATCTTTTAAAATAAAATAATTGTTATTTAAATTAAAAATTAAAGTTAAATTACTCTTTACACAACTGACATCAATTTTGAAAATTACACTTAAATTTAAACCAAATTTTGAGTTCATTGGAAGAAAATTTTTTATCATAGCCTGGAAAACTAATGCACATCATCACAGACAACCGAAATTAATTTATTTGTTTTCATTCCAACTTTATACTTTCTATTTCATATATCTTCATCTGTATTTATTCTATCTAACTTTAATTATTTTTATACTAGTACGTTCTTAATCAAATTAATCGTAAAGTTGACCAAAATGAACACTTTCTAGTAGAACTGTGCAGTAAATCAAAACAAGAAGCGCCCCAGATCCCATCCCTGAGGACTGCCTGTCGTGACAGGATTAAATGCATGCAGTGTGTAATTTGTAGGGGAACAACACGAACCATGTTATTTCTGTACCATCGCAGAGCTTCATTAACTTCCTCTGGGTGGGGCCAGTAACGAGTCTACTCTAGTCCTTACCTTAGATGCATCATGCACCTGGATTAAATTATAATCTTAATCGAATTATCTAAATTATTGTACTTATCTGGCCTTTTTATTGGCGTCATTGAAACAGATTTTTTGATGGGATGTTCTAAGATAGGAAATTGAGGCGATGGTGGTTTCGTTTAACTACTTGGCTTCACCCGATTATCCAATATTTTTTTAGGAATATTTTATTTTATTCCAAAGAATTTTTCCTTCACAAAAAATTAAATAAGATCTACAAAATTTTGTCACTACACGGTGCTTCACACGCTTGTTTTGTGTGATTTACAAAGTTTCCAAACACACCTTTATGATAATTATTTCTTACACCCCAAAATGAGCGTGAAACTCGGTGTATAGATGTTGATTTTTATAGAATTTTCAATGAATTTTAGTGAAAAGCAGACCCGCGAAAAATCAACAGATTGTCATAAAGGCGCAATTGCGTATTAATATCTCGTCGGAATGTGTTCCACTATTTTCACGAGAAAAGCAGTGCACTGGGACCGGATTTGATAGTTTCTGGTCGTTCGGCAATTATAGAGCTCTGAAAGCGTTGGAGAACAGATTTTTTTACATTAGCTTCACACAGAAGTCCCTTAGGAAAATAATTCCACACGTGGTTTATGTCATCTTTGGGGAAGTTGTAGGGAGGGTCTTTTTAGGAGAAGGATAGAGAGGAAGTTCTGGAAAAAAAAGATTTTAGGAGTGGGTAGGAATCTGGGAGTCAGTGTGTCCAGGAGCGACGGACGAATTAATTCATCCTTTCCATTGCAGTGCAAGGCAGTGTTCCGAGAGAGTCATGCTGGAGGTCAAAAGATCTCCCTCAACCAGTCTCTCCCGATCCGGCCTGCCACGCTGTTGGTGGGCAGACCCCCGCACCTCTGTCACCAGGTCACCAAACATAGCGAATCACTTGAGGTGACCTATGGCAGAGGTGTTGGTTATCCAATAAATGGTCCCCGGGGTGGCGGGTTGGACTAACTCGAGGTAAAAAACTGGAACCAGAGTTCATTGAATCGGCGTTACAATAACAAAATACGGAAATTAGTATTTTTAATGACTACCATGTTAATTAACATTTACTTTCCTGCGTTACTTGTATTTTTTTGAGGTTCCGTAACTCATAATGGTAAAAATATTTCGAGCTGGAAACAGTGGCTTTGTATAAGAAACTATTTCTTTAGATAATTTTTGTAGTAAAATTTTGCATACTTGACCTTCAAACAAGAGGAAGGTCACTGTACATATGAACATTTTGAATAACCACCCTATCCTCTTTTCCCATCCCTAGTAGAATTTTGATACTTCAATTGTGAAATTTTCCACTCTTGATGTTTACTGTCTACATCTGATTGCGCGTAAAGCACGAGCAAAGCCGGGGACTTAGTGGTTAGCTAGTAGGTATAATCTTAATATATAAAACAAAGTCGGGTTAGTTACACCATTTATAACTATTACGGCTTTCGATTTGTCTTCGCCCCGAATAGCAGAATATCTATTAAAACATCGAAAAAATTCACAAAAAAAAAATTAAGAAAGAAAATTCCTTTCATCATACTTTTAAAAAAAATTCAAAAACGTCAGATGTTAATGCACTGATAGTTTTGCTTTTGTTCTTAAGCATATAATGCTGCCTGTCTTTCTTACACTATAAATGTCTATAGTTGAAAATGAGACAAACGGTGAACGTATGTCTGCACCCCTCCAAAGGAAAAATAGAATAATTATAATAAATCTCCACCACACGTATAAGGAAAAGGAAACGTAATTCCCGTAAGTAAGTGGAAAAGTAAGGAAAATCATAAAAAATATACATCTGTACACAACGCCATCTCTGATACTGACAAAAACAAAACACGGACAGTTGCGCATCGATAATTGCTTCATTGTTTTTAACTTAATAAAAAAACTGAATTTAATTTAGCTAATAACTTAACAGAACGGTTATCGATTCTGAGACGGTACTAAGTTTTTCGGGTCAGCTAATTAATAAATAAAATCAATTAACCGTTTCGAAAATATGTACTACCAACGACAATTAATAAAACAAGACTACATGTCGCCATTGTTTAATAACAATTCTATAAAGGCGCAATAGCTATATATTTCCGTTCTCAACCCTTTAATCACTTCCTCGTGTCCTCCATGCCCCGAGCTTACTCCATTCTTCACGACTTGTGCAGTTTAACGGCCATTGTGTTTTACTTTTTATTGTGCCATTTAAAATGGCCACAAAATGTTTTATATTAGCTCGTCGGTGTAAAGAAAGTAAGCTGCACAATTTTCTAGAAACTTCCCGATGCAAAATGTTGGGACAATGTTCCTCGCCGCGCCATAAATTTTATCAGAGGAATGGCTGTTATGAGTGTTCTAGATTTAAACGACGATTTATGGCCGTGTTTATGGACCGTACAGGAAATATGGATAACAGGCAACGCCGAGAGGTTAATAAACGCCGTAAAATGCATCAACGTTTGCATTTTCCACGCCTTCACACGACATGTATTCGTCGATATTACAGGTCACAGATTAAATGATCTTTTTTACATTAGCTCAAGGCCCATGTGATGTTTGGGAATGCTGTTTGGAGGGTCTTTATAGTATAGCTTGTCGAAATACTATAACTTACCAGGGATATACCATTGTTGTATAAGGTTGCAGGAATTTATTGATAATAACACTTGGCTATAGTGATTGGTTTTTATTTGTAACTTTTTACATATTTATATATATATATACATTATAATCTCACTAATCCGGCACTTCAATAGACTGAAACATCCAATAATCCGGCACCCTCCGCCCGCGCCTCCCTCGATCCGTGCCGTTTGTCACCCGGTGGCCGCGGCCCGTATAAAAAAAAAATTAATGCAATTTTGACCCTTATGTATAAAGACACTGAATAAAAGACAAGGTCACAATTGTTTGCGCCAATAACTTTCTTGGTGGCTTCAAAGATTTCATTCATGTGGCAACACTACGCTGTTTGTGTTTTGAATTATCTGTGACTTGCAAACGCTGTCAAAACCGAAAAGTCGGACTTTTAGCATTTTTGTTCCTTTTTCAAATCCATATAAAGGTATTTTTTTATTAGCAATCACCTTTGAAATGTATTTTTTTACGTAGGATGTCTATCCAGGTTTGTGTAAAAATAACAACAACAGCTCATTTTCGTATTTATACAGCAAAAGTCAGGAAGGTAATTTTCGCGCGCTTTTGTCAAACCGGCGTGGCCATCGAAGCATTTGAGATTATGATTTGAATGTAATTAATTTTATTTGTTATGATTTTTTTCTCTATATTCCAGTAATCCGAACATTCCAATAATCCGGCACCCTCTAGTTTTTAATAGTGCCGGATTAGTGAGATTGGACTGAATATATATACGCATATTACGACCGGTCAGTGGTTGAGTGGCATAGCGCTTGGGTGCCACCCGGGCGTCGCATGTTCGATTCCTCGACTGGCTAAGTCCTCCATCACAACATAAGCAACATTTTTGGCTTTCTGTGGTGGTAGTAGGAGATTTTTAAACATTGTTACGTTATTCGTAACCCGAGAATGCTTGTCTTTCTTAAAAAAAAAGTATATATATATATATATATATATATACATATGAACAAGTTTAAAATTTGTGTTATCGACCCCGATACACAAACCACAATAACGTGGCTGTCAGATTGTCGAAACTTCTCAAACTTCTGGTGCTACCAGTGTGTGAAGAAATAATGATACCACTGTGAAAATAGTCGGTTCACTACGCATTGAATCGCTACAATGGAAAGGAAGGAGCTGAAGTTCTGGGAAGGAAAAATGAGGGATGGGCAGCAATTCAGGGGTCAGTGTGTCCAGGAGTGACGGACGTATGAATCCATCGCTCCGATTGCGGTTCAAGTGGATGCTTCGAAAGAGTCCTGCCGGGTAGGTCAAAAGGTCACCCTTAACAAGTCTTTCTCGATCTGGACAGCCACGCAAATGATGGGTAGCCGCATCCGCCGCCAGAACTCAGACAAATATCACTTCATGAATCCGGACACCAAGTCTCCAAAAATAGCAAACCACTTGGGATGACCCGCACTCTCATGCACCCAGGCACCTCTGTTAAGTCACCAAATGTAGAGAGTGACCTAATGCAGAGGTGTTGGTTATCCAAAAAAATGTTCCACCCGCCTCACAAATTGTAAACTATTTATTTACATTACGAAACCTAACCTAAAAACCGGCAACGCAGTACAACATGTTAGTAGAATTCGTCCCCCTGAATTGTAAGCGGCCATTATTATTGTGTATCGAATATTGTATCAATTGTAGCGATATCAAGAGTGCCGTTAAAAGCGAGTCGTATAAAAGTTTCATTGGTACAAAATGGCGACATGCTTCGTTTTACGTTACGACAGGCGCGATTTATTCATTATTTAAGAGCCGATGAAAAGTTTATGGCCAGGGAAATGGGAAATGCTTTAGTGTGTCATTACGCAAACCTAGGGTTGCCAGTATTACAAACCTATTCCTTCCTACCTATGTACCAAGTACCTACCCACCCCAATCATAAATACAGTAGTGCCTTGAGCCTTTTTTGATGGTACTTGCCTACTAACAAACTTATTTTTCGTATCCAATAGCCAAATATAATAAATTCACATATCGTATGCAATACGTATTTGACGACAGTTTGTAAATGGCGGCGATATTTTTTAATACTCGTTGTTTCTGCTAATTTGTTTTACCACAAGGTTCACAAGCATTACTATTATTTTTGAAGTGAAAACTTCTTTAGCACCGTTGTGATTTGAAACTCGATGAAACGGAAGCGAGCGACACTAAAAAGAGACAAACAAAATATAGGATTTAGTTTGCGAGAGAATAAGTTATAATAAGAATAAGTATAATCGGTATCCTCATTGTGCCGTGCTTCGTAGCCTATCGGTCTCCTCTTAGGGCGGTGCTTTGAAGCCTTCCCACCCTTGTCTTCATTAGTTTTCTGAGGATTTCACTTCACACTCCATTGCACACTCCATTTTTATTTTTTTTATTTTATACTGCACGAGTGTCCCAAACATGTACCTGGCTATTCAGATCTGGTCACCAAACACGATTAAAGCCATTTCAAGCAACGTTTTAATTCGGAGTTTAAATTTAATTTAAAGTCTTACACAAGGGCGGTGGTGAGAGTATCTTCCACTCTGGAACGTGCCGTAAACATACTACAAATTATTTTAAGTGAAATAACATCGAATAAAAAATTTTGCGCACGCAGGTATTTGAACCCGTGACCTTCGGATTGCTAGTCGAGAGCTTCACCCCTCGACCAAAGAGGCCGTCGAAAATGATACAATGTTAAATTAAAATTACGACGACTCGTTCTTGAGTTCTCGTTTCTACTACTCGTTCTTAAGTTCAACAGTTCGTGATTCAACGATTTGCGGGCCTCTGTGTTTCCTCCCTCCTTCAACATGGGTTTCTTCAAGACCCATGTTCATTCCTTCCTCTCAAAAAGACTTTCCACATATCATCCCCAAAGATGACACATGCTCTGAGGGAAATTATCTATGTCTCCCGGGTGGAGTTAATATAAAAAAATATCTTTCTATACTTCTTCTTGCATATTATAAGATAAATCCAGGTATATGTATATCAGTTTTTACGTACAATTACTTTTAGGTAGATATACTTCATATTTACCAATATTGAATGTTAAATAAAAATATTTATTTAATATTGCCTGACGATGATTACAAAATATGCTTTACCAATATATTTTGCACCTTCGCAAATTCGATCAAATTTGCTAATAAAATTCGATTATAGTTTACATTGGTCTACCATGAAAACACAGTGGAATATTCATACAATTTTCCCTTTATAAACATGTACAGTATCGGTCACATGCTTATCAGAAGATAATTTTTGGCGGTGGGAGAACCCTTTAACTTCTGACCCACCACTCTAAATCATTAAAATTTTCATTCATAGTATAAACATCACACTTAGTTCACGCACTTCTCTCCAATGAATAATTCTACTTGGTGCCAAAAATGTGACGCATATAATATAGAACAAATTGAATGATAGATTTTTTTTAAATTTCTCAACAGACTGTGCATATATTTTGAGCAATATAACGGACCGCATAAATTGGGCTTAAGGGATAAAGGCGGTGGTGGGTGGTACATAACTTCTGTGAAATTGAATTGAAAAAATATATGTGTTTAAAGGTAAAGTAATTATTTCACTCTTGAAGCTTTTATTAGATGCTAAATGTCTTCATAAATTTTAGAGGAGAATTTAAAAATAAATTACAGGAACGGTAAAGTATGTATTTGAAGCTTTTTAGCTACTTTTTACAGAGAGGTGGGTACTCCACGCCATTTTAAACATAAACGACTGAGAACACTTGCAGAAAGTACATACGCTATACATTAAAGAGTAAATGTTTTTGGTTGACCTTCTGAAGGTTTAAATAACTAGAAGTGTAATCAAAAAGAACCGATGTGAAAGAAAACTGTTTTCTCAATTTTACACATATTGACTGCAAGGCCCCAAACAAGCCGTATGAAACTGATCATCTGATTTCGATAGAACGAAGATCAAATTTACCTTACTCAAATTTACCTTACTTAGGAACAAAGACACCCCCACAACAAACTTGATTGATTTTTCTCTTCAGTGGGATAGACCAATAATAACCAAGATCTTACGTATAATTTTATGCAACGTAAGTTAAAGCTATTTTATAAAAGTACCTCTAAAACTGTGTAATTCTATGTAAGAGAAGTAAATGTTACCTCTTACAGGTACTTTTCGAACTGCTTAATTTTATGTATAAGGTAGATAAATGTTACCTATTAGAGGTACCTCCTAAACTATGTAATTCTATGTGAGGTAAGTAAAAATTACCTCTAAGAGGTACCTATTAAACTATGTTAATCTATTTAAGGTAAGCAAATGTTGCCTCCGAGAGGTATCTCTCACACTGTGTAATTTTGTGTATGTAAGGAAAAATTATCCTCTCGGAGGTCCCTTTAAACTGTGTAATTCTGTGTAAAGTACCTAAGTTAAAGTTTAACATGAAAATATATCGTAAAATCGACTACAAACTGCTGGGTTAATTACACTGAAAATGTTCGTTTGAGTCAAATTATAAATGAGTGGTTATTCGGTTTAAATGGTGAAAACGGTCGTTAGATTATAATTAGAACAACTCTAGGATAATTTGGGTTAACACTCCACATATGAAGGCCCTTCGGAAAACAATTTCCCTCAGTGCCTATGACATCTTTGGGGATGCGTGTGGATGGTTTAGGGTTAGGGAAATGTAGGTTCATCTGATAGTGATATTATAAAATATTCATAATCACAGATTTTCTTCTATTATTTGTGAACCATATTAATAATTATTTTTATTTTGAACTTTATGAGTACAAACCTCAAATTGTAATATTTAATTAAATGAAGACAATATTAGCGAAACTCAATCGAAAATCTAGAGACAGAAAAATCAGAAAAAGATATTGGCACTTCTGGGACTCGAACCCAGGACCTTCTGCTTTCATGGCAACAGCTCTACCAACTGAGCTAAGGTGTTTATATCAAATTCGATCACTTTTTAACTATATTATCGACTTTTCTGCAAGGATGAATATTTATTTAAAATTTAATAGGGTTTGAGACCCAGAGGTGTCAATATCTTTTTCTGATTTTTCTGTCTTCAGATTTTCGATTGAGTTTCGCTAATATTGTCTTCATTTAATTAAATATTATCTACGATTTGAGGTTTTTATCCATAAAGTTAAATGAAAAAATAAATATTCATCCTAGACTTGCAGAAAAGTCAATAGATGTCACAAATTAAAAATAAAATTGATAAAATTATCCAGACACTATCAGGAAAGCATTTAGTTCGGGTTTGAATCTTGAAATCATGTATAAAGATACTCGTAGCAGCCAATAATATGTGCGTTAAGAAAATGAAAATAATTTTGGTAGTCCTTCTTTTGAAGTATGATACAGTTAAAAAGTGATCGTATTGGATGTAGACACCTTAGCTCAGTTGGTAGAGCTGTTGCCATGAAACCAGAAGGTCCTGGGTTCGGGTCCCAGAGGATATCTTTTTATGATTTTTCTGTCTCCAGATGTTCGATTGAGTTTCGCTAATACTGTCTTCATTTAATTACATGTTAATACTGTTTATTTTGCATAAAATATATAGCCATGTTGAACTTATTTTAGCACATTGAATAGTTATTATGTGAATTATGTTAGTTCTTTGAATAAGTTTAAGTTATAATATAATGTTATGAATACAAATTATGCAAATTGTGTTGAAATACCGCTGCAAACGTGTTTCGGATTATTGAGACGTTAAAAATTATTCTAATTCTGAGCAGAGAATCTGTTTGCATAAAACAACCATCGATCGGTGTATTAAGGCGTCATAAAATGTACACTGTTTTAAAAACCTGGAATTTCAAGCTGAAAACAACGTTTTTAAATTTCAATTTGTTATTTCCTATAAGACGTCATAATTAGAAAATTCAATGGAAGTATTAAGGGGAACGGACGCTTCGGCCTGTTTAATACAAATTTAATTATGGATTTGAGGACAAAATACTTAACCAAACTGAAAAAATATTTTTGTATTCAAAAGGTATATCAAATATCTAGTACAGATATGCAGCTTTATTTATTTGTATTTTAAATTACAAAATATAAGCAACTTGAGAACTTATTTGTGAGTAAATGATAAACATTTAAAAAAAGCAGAGATTGCTATTCACATGCGGTAGAAGTTAAACCTTTAGAAAATTAAAGTAGACATGAGTGGGGAGGCTACGAAGCACTGCATGAAGAAGAGACCGGTTATACTTACTATCTCATTCTCACGCAGGCTAAATCCTATAGATGCACGTTTGTATCTCTTTTTAGTGTCGCTATTTTTCGTTTTATCGAGTTTCAAATCACAACGGTGCTAAAGACGTTTTCAATTTTGCTCTATTTGTTATAAAAATATGATTAATGATGATAAAAAAACGTGAATTAAAAAAAATAACTTAAAAGAAAGCATTTTGATCGGTGTAAATTTAAAATGTCCTTTTCACGTCGGAAAACAAATTTGTCGAATATAAATTAAAATTTCCTCCCAAAAGAATGGTATTTTTTTTATGATGTTTTATTTTATTTTTCATTATAATTAACACAGTAACTGAGAAAAGATGAAGATATTTTTTAGTAATAATTTTCTTTTAATAATTAACTCATTAAAAAAATGCCTTCAAATTAAAATAAATAAAATAGCACACATTCGTACTAGGTACTTAATATAAATTTTGATTAAAAAAATATTATTCAGTTTCGTTGGGTATTTTGACCTCAAATCCATAATTAAGTTTAGTATGAAACGGACCGAAACTGGCCGCGCTGTTCCCGCTGGCCGTTCCTCTTAACGAAATGAACTTTGGATCTATGATATGAACAAATGATCTTAAATTCTTTGTTACATATTAGTCAACTGTATCTTCCTGTAGTCGTCAAAAGAGAGTTGAAACTAGAGGTGGTAGTAAAGCTAGAGAAATATAAATATTTATGTATAAAATTATTGTAGTTATCAGTTACCGAAAATCGAGGGGCGGATTAAAAGATGACGTGACAGACAGTTTTTAACAATTTACTACCAACTTACTTTAACGATAACTACAATAAATAAATCTAAAACCAATCTACACCTTCATCCATACTACAATAAAGACACACACCATACGAGAAGAAAGAAAACATTGGACTAAAAAACCCAGAATTTTTTACTTCATGAAGGCATAATCGACCACCACAATACGGGCATGTCATGGTTGTCGAAAAATCCTCAAATTATGTAATTACAAATCAATGAATAAACAAAAATTTAAAAATAAATGTTTAGCTTAGTTCCCAGTGAAATTAAAAGTGTAAGTATATATTAGGTATACGATGCGATTGTACTACACCAGGTCCTGGTGAGACCTGCACATTAGGGAGCACTTCTTTGTTTAGACTTGGAACACGTGCTCTAAGTATAGGCCGGCATATATGGCACCCTAACTAGACACTATAAGAATATGCACGTAGGATGGGCAGGAATAAAGGAAATGATTGAGGTCGAATTTTACTTATTTTTGCTTCTCTTTTCTTCCCGCTTCCAGCTTCCTGCTTCCCGCTTGCAGTTTTCCGCGTATTTTTTTGTTTGTTGCTTCTCGTTTCCAGCTTGCCGTTACTTTACGCTTTCCGCTTCATGCTTACTGCTTCTTCCTTCCCGTTTCCAGTGGCATCATGCTTCCCGCTTCCTCTGATTTTTCTACGTATTTCTTGCTTCCCGCTTACTGCTTCTTGTTTTTTGCATCCCGCTGCTTTTTACTTCCTGCTAATATCTACCTGCTTCCCACTTAAAGAAACACGTACCTAGTTAATAAGTACGAATAATCCAATCGATTTTGATTATATGTATCACTAATGTTTCAGACTTCGACAGAATCTAAATTGACAACAGTCTTCAATACATCAGCGCATTGAGGATCAAGGAGTTAAATTTATTACCATAATCTGAATTAATTCAAATCGAACAAAATTCAAGAGTAAACAGACTTAAATATAAATGTTGAATTCCCTCGAACAGAATACATGATTGATGATATTGTATTCAATGGATTATTAACATGGTGGCTGGCTGGGCGAGAGGGGGGAGGGTTATACGCGATGGAATGGCAGGGGGGAGGAGGGGGAGGGGGTGGCTATAATATAATTGATGATATCACGTTAAATTTGGTTGAATTACTCTACACAATATGCTGGCGACATTCTAAAGCCGTATTCAAATTGTAATCATATAAACGAGCCAAACGAATTTAATTAGAGATATCATAAAATTAATTTAACAGGCTCGCTATGATTCTCAACCTGTTTTGAAAAAATATAATAATACGAGGTCTGCATTTAGTTTTTAAAGATATTGATATACAATATGATAAACCACAATTAAAAACATCATTTTGACGTTTGATATGCCTTTTGGGTTTTGCACCATTTTAAAAATCGATTACAAACTCAGGAACAAACGAGGCCGAAGACACGGAATATATTAAAGATTTCTCTTGTTAAAAAGACGTCGCAAGTTTTTTGTTTTTATTCAAATTATTTCTCAAATTTATTGCGATGGATGTACCTAA
Organism: Limnephilus lunatus; assembly: GCA_917563855.2. Lineage (NCBI taxonomy): Eukaryota > Metazoa > Arthropoda > Insecta > Trichoptera > Limnephilidae > Limnephilus > Limnephilus lunatus. The sequence continues at coordinate 64,632,702 of OU830598.1, read as the reverse complement.
ATATACAGTAGTATATAATATACTAGTCATTATTAAACATACTAATGTCGGTTGTCTGTGCGTACTGCGTGAAATCTGGTTCAATGAACTAAAATTGGATTTGAATTTAGTTGTCATTTTCAAAATTGGAACTGATTGCGAGAAGAATTATTTTAATTATCTATTTATTTTTCAGGGATTTGCGCTAGAATGAAGTAGACGAATGTTTGTCGGTTTGTTTTTCTATATACAGTGTTATCGTTAGATTGATGAAATTTTATACACATGACCTTAAAAACAAAAGGGAGGTCATTGTCCATATGCGATTTCGAATAATCACCCTCATCGCCTATTCCCACCATGCACTTAAAACAGAATAAAACCCGGGCAACGCAGGGTGCTTCAGCTACTATACCTACATGAATCGAGTAATATGAAACGATTATTTAATTTTACAAATTAAAAGAATCAGAAAAAATCACAATGATTGATATCTGTTAATTATAATAATGGTTTTAAAATGTTGATTTTCCCAAAAAATTTAACATGTACGCATTTTGGGTTATAAAATATTCTAGGATCTTATGAACAAATTCGCACTCTGTCGGAACTTGGAATCAATTACGAAATTAATGGAAGGGCCTGTTAAATTAGTATTTACAGTAAGCGTCGAATTAGTATAGTCTTGTGGACTTGAGAAAGTATAACAAGCTGACAAACACAACCAACCCAAGTGTATACAAAACACAGTATACAACATAATACAGTAAAGGTACAAGTATAGAGTACTTCAGCAGGAGGTAATTAAATCAGTGTACAAAGCAAGTTTTGAATGTAAAGATATGCTAATGAAGCTCGTGATTGTTGTTTCGGATGTCTCCTGTTCCCAGGGGCTGCGGTGGGGGGAGGGGAGGGGGAATGAGTAAATGTTTTCTTGTCAGAACAAACCGAGACAAAGAAAAACGAAGAGGAATAAAGCTTTCTGTTTGGTCAAGATGCAAAATAAATTCAAGAAACCGGAGCAGCGGACGGCCTCCGTGGTCGAGGGGTAAGGCTCGACTACGAATTAGTACGAATCCGTAAATGCTGCGACCCGTACAAAAGTAATTTATAAAAAAAAAATTAAACATAATATTATACATTATCTTTTTGGCACGTTTCAGTGTGGAATATAATGTAGACATCTCTCTGGTAAAAAACATTATATTGGAATCGTGGTTGCTTGAAATGGTTTTAGCCATGTTTGGTGATCGGATCTGAATTCAATACCTTCAGCTTCACAATATACCTCAATTGGAGATGTCATAGTCTTACTGGCTCCAGACGGTTGGGAGCAGTTGGACTCTTGTGCGGAATCCAAACAAAAAAAATGAAAAGGTACAAAATTGTATGTAAATATTCAAAGGAATCTACATACAACCATGGCTGGTTTGGGACTTGCACAGAACCTTTTCAAGTCTGAATTACGTACCTGCACACTTTGGGAACATGGCAGCTTTTTAAATTCTTATAGATATTATAAAGGCGAAAGTTTGTATGGATGAGTGTTATTCTTTCACGCAATAAACACCGAATAGAATTTAAAAATTCTTTCACTAATCGAAAGCTACATTATTTGCGAGTAACATAGGCTATATATATTGGTAAGCTCTGGCGTTATGAATAAGCTGTAGCGTTATGCAATTATTTTTTTCTGTCCCTAACAAAATCGAGTTATTGCAAACGTCAAACAAATTGTTACCTTGGAAAAAATGTTTTTTTTTTTTAATTAGGCAATTCACCCTAAAAATAGTGCTTTGTTGGCGTCATAGTTAATATCTACCTATCTCTAAAAATGTTTATTGTCCGGACGAAAAGCATAGCGTTGCTATGTAATTATTTGACGTGGGCTGTAATTTTGTTATTTCTTTAGGTTACTCTGGATTCAAATATGACAAAAAATACTAATTCCTACTTGAGGCGAAATCATCAGAATAAATTAGGGGAGTAGGTACTTAAAATAAATTTCTATAATTTAAATATTTTCTAAAATAGAATTTTTATTTGCGAAATGTCATTCTCAAATTTTGAAATGTTATATTAATCAATAATTATTTTTTATTAGACAAAAAAGCAAGAATAATAACAATTATGCCAATAATTATGCCAGGAATTTCCCACTAATACCATGCGAGCGAAGCCGCTGGTAAAAGCTAGTGTTAAATAAAATTGCATGGTACCTAAGCTTTTCACGAAATGTTTGAGTAATTTGTTAGGTTCACAGATATTTTAATTTTAGTTTCGAATGCACTATTCAAGTCTGGTATGGAGTGAAATTGGACGGAGAAGTTAAAAATACATTCCAAGTTAATATATTAATTATTTAATTATTATTAAATACTACCAAATAAGCGGGTTTTGAGTACATATTGTCAGTATTTGACTAAATAATACCCAATTATATTAAAAATACAGTTGTTCAGTATAAACAAATGGCTATAGATTCTCATTTGCATATTTAAAATTCATCCATCCTTCCAGTTCAACTTTCCTTGCCGTAGACTCGGATAATGCATTGTTTTTCCTTAATCAACACTATTAATTATGGGTACCATTCTCCAATGTCCAGCATATTGAGACTTATACCAGAATATTGAGTTCAAGTTTAAGGCCTTGAAATTCTTGGTGCCAGTCGAAATAATTTTTGTCGGTCTTTACGGAAAAATGTGTAAATCGTGGACTCTACCAAAACCTTGTTTAGGCTCCGTCTTGAATATTCTCTCTATTGTATGAACATATTTATTATGTATCTTTGCTTTACGTACGTAGATACTGTTCCTTTTTTGTAACTTTTATGTGTATTATATCGAGTTATATTTGTTGTATTATTGGACAGTACAGTTTGATACTATACATAAATAAAAATATAATTTTGTTAAATAAAATAATCAAAATTAACAACATGTTTAAATACCAATGGTTTCTTTATCAGGACTGTAAGCTCGAGGTGATTTAAAAAAATTGAAATTAATCATAAATTTAAAGATTTTTTTATGAAACCAAAAAATATGGGATAAATAAAGGGACAATTCTAGGTGGATTCAATGGCTTTAAGCCGCAGAAAGCGTATTTTATATTTCCGTATTAATATTTGGAGGTAATTATTACATCGAACACTCAGAAATCCCGAGTGAATAAGATAAGATTAATATACTAAACGTGTATATTCTTTTATATCCTGACAAAGAAACAATTTGTTTTGAAATATGTTGGTGTATTTTATTATTAAAGTAATTTATTTTATTTAAATACATATATTTTTTAAATTACCCTTTTTAATGAAGGTTCAGATACTTTGGTGGAATCAGTTTAGTATTCAACGCATTCTTTTATGGCAAATTACTTAGAATAAGCAGAGGCCTTACATAATATCCAAGTGTTAAGTGAAATACAAACACAGTTGCTGTGTTCCCTTTCATCCTGAAATCTAAAAGAATTTATTAATATTAATATTCGATCCACTGTAAGTACATAATAAATTAAAGTGTAACGTTTCAGGTAAAATCTTAGAATATCTTCAAAACTTCAAAATAACAGCATTTGATTTTAAAACTTATATGATCGCTCTACGAAGCATTCTTTTAGACTCTAAAATTTAGAGTGTCATAAATACGTTTTTTTGTTACCCACACAACAACTCTCATGCAATAATAATTAAGCTTGCATGTGTAAAATGATTGAACCATTTCTTTGCGCGTTTCCGTGGCACGATTAACGTAATAAAACGGCAAAATAAAAAGGTTAATTGGATTTTCAATAACAGTTCCTTTTTGAAATTAAGTAATCTGTGGCAATATCAAGTTGATTTTACTCGTACCTTGGAAACTTTGGAATTTAAATGCATCTTAAATGTTAACGTGTTTTTCATGGACGTAATTCAACTATTGATAACAATAGAACATGAAAGTTATTTCAACTTACGTTAAAAGAGAAATGTCAAACAGACAATTGGGGTCGGCGCAACGCTTAAATAACAATACATACTTACTAAAAACAATACTAAGAACAAATCAATTCACAATATTATTATTAAACGATTGAATGTTTTATATGACACGCTATTAAGTGGGCGCTATTGTAGATATGTACTTAATCCCCCTCCACCACGAGAATAAGTATAACAATCAAATATTTAACCCTTATTCTGCCAAGAAATCCACAATGGATTTGCAAGTAGCTTTTACCGCACTTGCTTCGATTTTATGGTATTTTGATCCTTAAAAATGCTCCCCGCATACATTATTTTTGCTTGGCAAAAAAATTATGTATCTTAATTTTATTCTGACTTGTCGATTTGATTTCTGCAATTCTTAATATTATTCTAACTTGTCGACTTGCTTTCTACAATTCTTAATATTATTCTAACTTGTCGACTTGATTTCTGCAATTCTCAATATTATTATTCTAACTTGTCGACTTGATTTCTGCAATTCTTAATATTATTATCTGCCTTGTCGACTTGGTTTCTACAATTCTTAATATTATTCGAACTTATCGATTTGATTTCTGTAATTCTTCATATTCTTATTCTAACTTGTCGACTTGATTTCTGCAATTCATATTATTCTAACTTGTCGATTTGATTTCTGCATTTCTGAATATTATTCTAACTTGTCGACTTTATTTCTGTAATTCTTAATAATATTTAACTTGTCGAATTGATTTCGGCAATTCTCAACATTATTCTAACTTATCGATTGCAGAAATGTTTTGTGAAAATGTGACAAAGCACCTCTTGAAATTCCATACCAAATTTCACAGTTTAGATTTTCAACAATCATAGTAGGTACTGTATTTATTAATAGGAAATCCTCGTATGACTTATTTTTATCGTAAAAAAACGCACATTTGGCAGGATATAAACTCGATAATATTTTCTTCTGTCTTCATCATCTGATATTTAAGTAGGTAGCTATCCTGGGGAAACTACATAAGAAAGATGATAAAAAATACAAATAAATAAATACGTTATCTGGTATGACGTTACAATTTTTAAAAATATCTTTAAAATTAATTTTATATCCAAAGTTTAAAAATACTATTAAAAATAATAAATTTTGAAGGTCAGCTTTATTTCGTGTTTTCAGCAGGGAATGTTCTATTGATATTCAATTGACAAAATAACCAAACAAATAATACTTCCTCCCGTACACACAAGGGCGGATCCAGGATTTGTTTCTGGGGGGGGCACAAGGGGCGGAGGGGACTCATGTTCTTTCTGTTATTTTATTCATATATTTTAACAACTCTGATAATTTGATTTGCTTCTAAGTATGTACTGTGATGGAATCTCCACAGAACACAAAAATACCGTCCTGGGGGGGGCACGTGCCCCACGTGCCCCCGTGCCCCCCCCCCCTAAATCCGCCCTTGCGTACACAAGAGCATTTGCTTATTATGGGAGAATAATTTAAAAAAATATATATCCTAATTGTAATGATAATAATTGTATACTTTATATACTTTCATTATATTTATGCATCTGTTGTATGTATTGTACCAAAGAAAAAAATTTCAATAAAAAAAATAATAAAAAAATATATATATATATTATTCTACAAAATCAAATAAAAATAGAGGAATGAAACATGTAGCGTTAGGGTTAAAGAACAATGTTTATTATTTATAAATTGGCATTGCATCAAATATACTGTGTCGGAAAGTAGCGCAAAGGTACGTTGGCAGGCGAGTCGTTATTTTCCATTGTTATTTGTTGACAAATTATATTTAATGTCAGGATTGCCCTTTGAAATGCTATTCCAGAAACCTTTCAAACACCTTTATGAAAGTGAATTCTTAACCCGCTACAACACGACAACAAGGTCTGCAAATTTTGTTTAAGAATTTATTTACTTATATATTAATTATTTCAATAATGCTGAAATATTCTTAAAAATGTAACCAAATAGACGTACCGAAACATATTGGGACGTTATAAATGAAACATGTTCGTAAATATATAATGCAAGCATTTGAAAATAATCGACGACATGTATCATCAAAACAAGATATATTTTATTAATTAAATGAAGACAATATTAGCGAAACTCAATCGAAAATCTGGAGACAGAAAAATCAGAAAAAGATATTGGCACCTCTGGGACTCGAACCCAGGACCTTCTGCTTACATGGCAAATGCTCTACCAACTAAGCTAAGGTATCTATATCCAGTTCGGTCACTTTTAACTGTATCATACTTCGACTAAGAACTACCAAAATTATCTTAATTTTCTTAACGCACATTTTGTTGGCTGCTGTCTTTATATATGATTGCAATTGAATACTAGCGACTTCCCTTCATGCGTTGCAATGCCACTAATAAAGAAATGGTGTCTCCTTGCGTGTCTTTTTCCATTCATCCCGTTCCCCTTCCGCCTCCCTCTCCTCTCCCAAGCCCCCTTCCCCTCACGCGTTCCTCCTCCGCCTTTCCCGCCTTTCCTATCCCCTCTCCCACGAACCCCCCTCCCGCGTTCAATATATTCTGTCCCAGTACATTCAGATTTTCAAACAGCTCGCGTGCCACCTATGGCAATTTTTTTTAACAAATTTAAATTTTTCATATTTTACAAACATTTATTTTTGTGTATTATAAGAAAAATCAATCAAATTTGGTACCCAAAATAGGTACCTATTTAAAATACCCATAGTTCTTGATTAGATTCTAATATTCGATTTTGGTTAGTATACCAGTACTCACGTATGAGTACTTCTTTTTTTTTTTTTTTTTAATGGCTTTTCACCCCAAAGGAGTGTTCTGGTCAGTGTCAAGTAAATATATATGAGTACTTCAATTAAATTCTTTAATTTAAAGAGTTTATTCGAAAATTGAATTTTGATTTAACAATTGAAGGTTTGCAAAATGTCACTCTGAAATATTCAAAACATTTTTGACAGTTTTTTAAGAATTTTTGTAATGATTAAAAATGCTCTTCAGGTGTATTGTCATGTGGTTGTAATGAAGGTGGACGAGGATGGAAAGAAGGTACTTTGAAAGTTTCAAACATTTCCTATGCTTAATATAGCAATACATAGACAACTCTCATAAATAGTAGAGTATTATATTGCCCTAACGTCGTAGCAAAACCTGGACTATTTTATATGTATAAAGTAAAAGTGGTGTTTACAAAGTTATTGTTTTATTTAAGGGCCTTTAACCAGCCAGCGGCCGAAAATCCAAATTTCATCAACAAATGTTCTTACGGTCATACAGGGCGGTTCCAATTATAAAGATTAATTATCCTCCTTACCAGCTTTTTAAAATTTTAACTCAATATCGAATTTATTTCATTCCAAATTCGCCCACATCCAAAAATGCTGAAAGGCGTGATGATAAAACTATTAAAATTATGTACTTTTTGTAATTATTTTTTGATTATAAGTATTTATCAAAATAAGAATGTAAAAAAATCTTAAACATATTAATTTGTAAGACCGTAAATAGATGGAAAAAATAGAGAAATTTTCGTTACAAATAAGTGTTCGGGTATATTTTTAATGACTTTATTTGAATTACAATTAAAATTTTGAAACATGCGTTTACTAGATGACGTATTGATTTACAATAATGTATGATTAAACGGCATGAAATATGTCTTGTAAAATAAGATTTTTCGTTTGAAAATTTTACAAATCTGCCAACGACCTATGGCATAACCTTATTATATTAAAATATATATTTTTCTAATAATTTAAAACATTCATTTACTAGATTAAAGAACAATATATCGAAATCAATTTATAATTTTGTTGTGGAAAAGAGTCAATTCGTCTAAAATTTGATTTAAAAATTACATATTTCCGGTTTCTCTGGTTTTAAAAGTTTATTATGTCATTATTTTAACTTCAAGCTTGTTAAATTCACAAAACGCGCCTTCAATACAAGATTCTAACAGGAAATTAGAAAAAAACGCACGTCTAATAAGATCCAATTTATACTAATAATTTTGAAGGTTATACATATCAATTTAATGATTGGAGAAGAATTTAATATCAATACTTCTAAAAGAAACTAGAAATATGAAATTAAAAAAATTACAGTATTTGCAGAGATAATAAATCCGGTCTTAGTAACTCGGTAGTTTGAGTGTTGTCGCGGTAAGACAGAAGTTATTGGTACAATTCGCAATGTGGTATATCCACATATATAAAGATCGTTTTTCTGATTTTAATCATCCTATTAGTAGGATTTTTAGAAATGTTTGCATTTTATGTTTTCATTCAATATTATTGATTTTAAAAATGCTCTAAAACTGACAAAAACAAAACGGCCCGTTTTTTGCAAATGGGTTTGTGACGTCACAAGCGAAGCTTAGCTGAACCAGCATAAATAAACACTCTCAGGGAGCGTCCGTAATCATGACGTCACACGATAGCCACCCCCTAAATATCGTTTTAGCGGTAATTCAAAAATGGGAAACTTGAACTCGCTGTAGAAAATTTATTCGTCAACATAAAAATTAAATAAAAATGCCATAAGCATCATAATTTTTTGCTTCATTTTTTTAAGTCATAAAAAACGTGGAAATACCCCATTGCGACTATTAGATATCTTATTTTTAGATATTTTTTTTAATATTATCTTAATTTTCAATAATCAAATAATAAGATCGATGTTCGGGCAATATAATAAACGGATGAGAATGATTAGGCTACTTTTACGATGCGGATTATGATGGGTCTTAAAGTATTATCTTTCCTCACGGAGGCTGTGGAAGAAGGCTGTCATACAAATACTCACCTCGCCCATCAGACTGCAGGGCTCAGAGTCGGCCAGCAGAAATGACAGTTGTTTTGACAGATAACGGATTTATCGGACATTTAGTAACTCCCCTTCAGAAGCCGGGAGTTGCTCACTTTGTGCGGCTTAGAACTTAATCATCTGAGAGGCAGACATGTTCATTTAGATCAGGGGTGCTTAACCCAGTTCGTTTGTGCTGTTATTGTGAATGCTAGAAGGCATAAACAGACTATACACTCGTCTATGTGTCTCGTTTGCGCTTATCCCTCAATAAATCAGGTCAGTTGCATTCGATCTTCCGAGAATTATGCAGAAAAAATATACTGAGTGGAATTGATTGTTAAAATAAATTCCTAATGCAGCCGTGCGCCTAGCACTTTTCATGCAATAATATAACCCCCATCAAGAGTCCGAGGTCTAATAACAAGAAAGTTATAATTTCACAAAATGTGAAGTCAAATATAAATGTGATAAATATACGAGAACGATTTTTTTTAAATGTTCTATGAATACCAAAATCCAAAACATGGAAAGCTAAAATCTTCATTTTGGGGAGCATAAAATCCTCAATTGGATTGCATGCAACCCATGGGTCGCTGGTTGGGAATGCCTGATTTAGATGATCACAGTGAAGGATAATATTATAACAAAACGTTCTGTTAATAACTATTATTAACAGAACGTGTCTATTATTATTAACATAATATGTAAATATTAATTATGAAATATTAATATTAATTATAATCATTAAACAAAATAATTTTTATTTAACGGGAGTCTTCCGATCGGCCTCCCAGGCAGAAGGCAGAAGGAGAGATTTTAGTTGAAAAAGCTCAAAGCCAACATGAGCAACAATTTTTTGCTACAATTGTAGTACGATTATGTATGCTTTTTTAACCTTCACAATGTTAGTAACACAAACAAATAAAAATGAAGAAGAATACGCCCATAAAAATATAAAGAGGAATAAAGAGCAACCTTAAAACAACAATGGAATAAGAGAAAGTTCATAACGGTAAGCTTTTGAAGAGGCAGTAAGGATATCATAGAAAATAAAACACTGAAACGAAAACCAAACCAACAATTGTTTACTGGATTTAAAATGAATCAAACTATACAAATTTAGATAGTAAATATTGTAAACTATATTAAGGGTTTACTGAATTTAAATTTATCAAACCATATAATTTACGATAGTACTTGTAATTTTTGTAAACTTTAAGAAAGTTCGTTAACAAGAAGCAACACAATATATTTTGGGTTAAAAGTTATAATACTAAGAACTCTTACTACTGATGTTCTAGAGTTCTATTTATGAGCTAGTATGTTATAAACTATACTTAAACAGATAAAACAAATGTCACGGCATTCAAATTAGAATGAACAAATAATACCTACCTATGCAAATGAAATTCATTTGAGATGGAATAATTTCACAATTTGATCCATCGGCTTGCATCGTGCATACATCTGGTATCGGAGTCGTAAAGCGTATATTTTTATCCAACACCCGTTGCTTTGATGTAAAACTATATTATGCTTTACTCTTGAATTTATTTTTGCAGCGGATTTATTTATTTGCTTCCAGTCAAAGTTTGCCATTAGCTGATTAAAAATAAGATGGAGCTATGCATGCAAGGGGATACAAGATTTTCAGAGGCTGTAAATACTAGGGAATAAGTCTTATTTTTATGTTAACAGAAGAATCAATGACTTCATGATGCATCAAATAAATCACTTGTACCTATATTGCATACAGTTGGCAATACTTTCTCAGAAATAGTAGATGTGTTTAACTGCACGAAATTTCGTTACGAGAAAGCTTTAATAATATGCCTCATAAACTTATATCAATGTTAATAATAATAATATCTCATTTATATCTACAATATAATTATTATTCTTACGCTTGGGTTCTATTTGAGTTCTAGTTCTATTTCTTTAACCAATTTTACTTCTTTCATTCTGTTCGGCAAAATTATTATGTATGTATTATTATTGAATTGCTCTACCCCTTCTTAATGTTAATACCACACAAAAGTCCCAGCTGCTCCCGTCTGGAGCCAGTGAGACTAGGACATCCCCAATTAGGGTATGTTGTGAGGCTGAAGGTAGTGGGGAGGGGAAAGAGATGGGGAGAGGTAGGTGGAAAAGTACCTGGCTATTCTGATTTGGTTACCAAACACGGCCATTTCAAGCAACGTTTCAATTCTGAATGGTGGTCTTACACCAGGGCGACACCGGAAGTATTTTCCACTCTGGAACGTACCGTAAATTTCGATTCGATTAAAGATTCGATCCTGCGGCCTTCAGATTGCGAGTCAAAAGCATTACCCCTCAACCACGGACCTGCATACATTCTGGAATAAACTATTCTTCACTCTCTATTATTCACACCTGTAAATAATATAATTAATATTTCATATTAGAATAAGTTAACAATAATAATCTAAACGAAAATATGAAAGAGAACAAGGCACAGAAAAACAGAAAAAGACAATGGTCGCAACTGGGACTCGAACCCAAACCTCTCCGTCTAACCGGGACGAGCGCGTTAACCAATTTCGCTATTTCCACCTTCTGTCAAAGCCGTCATATTTGTCAATCTCATATTTTCAATTTTCTTTTAGAATTACATTATTATCAACTAATTATTTTTCTTCATATTACGGGCAACTACCCCTTTCATTGGAAACAATCATTCTAAGAATTGGTTTGTAACCTGGATAGCGTCTCGGATAGATATATCCGAATTTATTTATATGGAACAATAGACTTTTCGCGAAAGTCTAAATGAATATTCAATTTTTATAAGAAAAACTTTCTTTTTATACTTTTTTGAAGGTTATTCCCATCAGTGAAATATATCATATTAGAATAAGTTAACAATAATAATCTAAACGAAAATATGAAAAAGAACAAGACACAGAAAAACAGAAAAAGACAATGGTCAATTCTCGTCCCGGTTAGACGGAGAGGTCTGGGTTCGAGTCCCAGTTGCGACCGAGTATTTTAAACGAGTCGTGTTTTATTAAACATTTCACAATTGTCGCTTCATTTTTATCGTTTTAAATATTAGAGCGCTCTCTCCAACATTGGTAATTTCATATATCTCCATCTTCTTCTTTGTGAGCGGGGATACGGCGCCTTAACAAGAAACTCTGAAATAGCTACATTCAGAATGGATGTGTGTAAAAACGAGTGATTACGTATGTACACGTACTTATGGATGTTATTTATAAACTGTTCAATCCATCAAACTGTCGTAATCTTCTCAGAGAAAACATTAAAGCATTTGATCGTTTAATTTCTGAATTGCTTTTTGATGAATGAGGCGTGTCTATTTCAACTGAGATGTATTTCTGTATTCCTCCCATCACATGTTGTTTGATGCATTCATTACAAAACTTATTTTTATTATTTTCTCAGGCAAATGACGCTTAAATAGAATGTTAGGATTGACTAAAAAAATATTGATACCTAACAATTATTTATTCTCTCTCTTCTGATTACTATTTACGTTAAGAATCACCGAGCAAAAATACACACATTTTTTTTTCAAAAATTTAACAGGAATATAAATATGTACAGTCAATTCCGTTTAATTGGTATACCGTTTTTTTGGGACAACTGATTATTTAGGACCACTGATTATTTGGGAAAACTGATTATTTGGGACAAAATGTTTGGGAACCTCAACGATTAGTTTTGTTGTTAAACCTGTTAAAGCTAATTTTTTTGTTTGTTTAAGAGAAAGACAAAAACATTTTGAATAACGAAATAACCTGATAATATTTGAAAATCTCCTACTGGCACCATAGTAAGCGGAAGGTGTTGCTTGTATCGTGATGGAGGACTTAGCCAGCCGAGGAATTGACCACACGACGCCTGGGAGACGCCAAATCGGCTACTGAAAAGTCAATTAAAAAAAATTGACACAACATTTAACAATACATAGTACAATCCAATAATGTTGGCCTCACTGGTCACTGGGTGGCTTTTCCGTGGTGAGGCCCATTAACGCCACATTAACTCCATACAGCATTCCCAAAATTTTTGGGGATGCTGTGTGGAGGGTCTTTTTGTGGAAAGGAAGGAGTAAACCAGGATCTTAAAGAGACTCACGTTGTTGAAGGTAAGAAACACAGATTCCGGCAAACCGTTCCACAGCTGTGCTGTTGACCTCAAGAATGATTCGTAGAAACGATCTGTTTTAATGTGAAAAATATAACTATGTACAAATGTTGGGCGCGTGTTTGGCGTTTTTCCCGACTGTGCACCGGTGCCGTGTTAGTTAATGATTTTTGATAAAAATAGCAAACGTTACACGATAGTCCATAAAACGCGGGATTAACCATTTACGAGTTCGTTTATATTAATTATTAATCTGCCACACGAAAGCCCATTGCGCTAATTGAACATGTTTTAATAATTAAATAGAATTAAAAGCAATACGAGGAATGTAGAATTAAGCTTGCTTAATAAGTCCCAGTATTGATAGCACTGCTCTGTAGTTTATGACGCAATAATAACGGGTAATCAATCAATCAGCCAACAGTACATTGCACTGACTGTGACGATTGGAAAGGAAAATACTCGTACGTTGATTATTGCAAATTTATGAGTTTTAACAAAAGCTGAATAATCTTTCCAATCGAAGAAAAACTTCTTTGTGATTTAAAACTCGATGAAACGAAAAATTGCGACACTAAAAAGAGACACAGACATACATCTATAGGATTTAGCCTGATAGGGAATGAGATGCTTGCGGTGCTTCGTAGCCTCCCCACTATTGTCTACTTTAGTTTTCTGAAGGTTTCACTTTTACTGCGTATGAATTGCACACTCTGTGTGTTTTTTTGTTCTGGTTCTTGTTTTTTATGTGAATGACACAAGACAAGAGTCTCATCTGTTCGCAGCCAGTCATCAGATCTATGGAAGGGAAGTGAAATAAAATATTTATAAATCAGACAGAATTGTATGACAATAATTATAATGTATTTATATTATTTATTTATTTAAACGCCATAGCGTGGCTTTTACATTCAAGTGATAGGTACATGATATTATAAGTATTCAGTGGTACAGAGGATTATTATTATTATTATCAATCATATTATTTAATAAACTTAATCTGTAAACTTCACCCGCCATAAAAAAGGACACACCTAGGCGAGGCGGGTAAAATATTATTAAGAATAGGTACTTCCTATACAATTTTTTTTCACGATATAAAAAAGATGAAGGGTGGGAAATATCAAACATTCACATACAGTTTGTCAAATAGAGTAGAAAATATATGAGGGCGCCACCGTTGCCCAAATGGCAATACTAAAAATATAACCATGCTGTTAATCTAAAGCTGTGTAACCTACTTTTTTTTTTAAATAAAAAGGCATTTAAGTGAAATTTTTTTTTTTTTAAATGTGTATACAGTGTTTTGAATTTTCAGTGTGATTGCACTTTCAAATAATATTTGACAGATAAATTGGTGTTGCCAGCCTAAAAATTTCTTACTTCCTTTTTATTTATTTTCTACTCTTATTTGACAGGCTATATATTAAAAAATCAATGTCATACTGAGAAAGATGTGACAATAGTAAATGAAAGCAAAAATGAAATTCGATCATCATTCCTGCACTTCGTTAGTTCAAAAAATGACAAATGGGAATATATTGGTCTCACAGTACCTTCCAATTTGTAGCAAAAATGCTTTGTGCTCTGTCATGTACATGACCAAGCACTGATTCCTGGCTCATAAAGCCCTCAAATTTTTACTCCAGTTATTAATGAGGCTTTATAAATCTATATTCGCGGTGTTTAAGGTAAAAAAAAACTCTAATTGTTTCGTCCTGCGAAAAGTACAAATACCGTCGAAACGAAAATACGATTTAATATTTAAAAAATCCAACTATTATCAAATGCCGAGTAGACCAAACAAAAGTAAAGACTTATACAAAACACAAAGCATATAATTTCAAAACAGAAAAAAACGAGACCTTTATAGGGCGGAAATATAGTATACTAAAAATACCACGTTTGATTATTTACAGTACTCAACATAAAGCCTTTACACAGTCATTCCAACATATTTATATGGCGAGGTTTTTATGGGGCATTCATTTTGAATTAAAGAATCCACACGGCTGCGGTTGACCGAAAGTTCGTGCTAATAATAATATTTTAAACAATTTATTTGGTCTCTCTACCGAGCGAACCTTTATTTTTTATGTTTTAAATAAAATTTCAAATTGAAACACATTTCAAAACCTTTTGATAAATCACATATCAACAAGAATATTGTAAAACTTAAAAATTCAAATATGAAAGGAATACTGAATAATGTTATGAAAAATTAACCAAAATTTAGAAAACTAATCGTAAGTATGGAAAACAACGGTTAAAATATAGTAGAATCATGGGACTCTCATAGATCGTTGCAGACTCGAAGAATGGAAAATAACGGTTACGACATGGTAGAAACATGGGATTCAAATAGATCGTTGCAGACTCGAAGAATGGAAAACAACGGTTACAACATGGTAGAAACATGGGACTCAATTTCAAGCAACGTTTCTATTCTGAATGGTGATCTTTCAGCAGGGCGACACTGAGAGAATCTATCACTCTATAACGTGCCGCAAACATACTATATATTATTTTAATTGAAGAAATTGTGAAGTAACACAAATTATTACATAATTTTTTTTTGTGCACGGTTGGATTTGAACCCACCAATTCTGGATTACATTAGTCGAGGATCGTAACCACTCATCCGCGGAGGACGTAAAATTCCTTGTCTTTGTTGAGTTTTCTGGTCAAACCGAGCCTTTTAACTAGAGCAGCGTAACTTGAAACTTATAAGATTCCGTTTTAATGAGATGCCGAGATCCAAACACCTGTTCTTCTTAAAGCTAAATGTGCTCGTAGAAATTTAGAATGCACAGTAATTCTAGTTGTGAGTTGTGGAGTTCGGTGCTTCCGTTGTATGTTATAGTAATAGGACTTAATAGTGTACAAACCGGTTTTTCTCTGTTCTCTTTCCTGACTGCGTAAAGGACCAAATTACGATCAAATACTTTGAATAAATTAACATAATATAAGCTTCAGATATTATTATAAATTCTGACACCTAAATTATCTCTGTGAAGAATGTTCTTGTTGCTTCGATGAGTAGTTGTTTTCTCGAACTTAAGGAGTAAAGAGCAACGAAGGAATAATTTTAAGAATTCGACCACCGAATACTAAATAAGAGGAAGAAAGCACTTATAAATCTAAATGAAACATGAATCAGAAAAAGGCAAATAACACTAAAAAGGAAACGGTTGCAACAGGTAATAGAACCCAGTATCTCCTGTCTTACAGGGACAGTTTTCTGTTTCTTCTTCTATTTCATGTTTCATTTAGATTTATCAGTATTATGTTTTTCTTCAATGATAACATTGATAGGTATCTTACGTTGATGTGCATAACCTTATAAAAGTTATTCCGTTTTATGTTTGTTATAGTAAAGCGCACTTGAAAACTGTGCTGTACAAGTGTTACGTTATCATTAGGTATATTAAATTCTGTATATAGTTATACAATAGTGGTACTTTACCAACGTGTCCCACTAGCATTAAGAAGTTTGGATTCTTGAAACAACAAAAAATGTGATCTCATTTCGACTCATTCGAACGGATGCCATCAAAAATTCTAATTTTAGTTGTGAGACTGTTTGTTTGTCTGTGTAACTCTGGTTAGATAGACTCCAATTTGCTTTGAATTTAATGTCAATTTCGAAATTGGAACTAATTGAAAAATTCATCCAAGCGATTAAGTAAACATCCATATTTTAAGAGAAAAATTATTTTAATTGACGTTTTCAAAATTGAAACTGTTACGTCAAGTAAAAATTATTGAAAATAAAAGTAAATTCCAAACTAAATTAAAAAATTACCTGAAACAACTGTAAGAGTTACATTACTATTTCACTTAATTTAAATCTGTTAATCGACACATCTCAAGTTTCTCTTACTATATCTATTGTTAATAGTTGCAATATTATTATTCACCTACTCAAATGATAACATTGATAACATAATTGAGTATGAATTCACTCACCAAACACAAGAGCCTTGTCTCTTTATGGTGAGGAAAGGCTTTTATTACATTAATATTACAAATCTGTTTAATAATTTTAAAAAATGTATAATTATTGTAAAAACAAACAAATATTAAATAAAAAATTTAAAAAAATAAAAGAATTCAGACTATCCCGAAATTTTTCAGGGGCTTGCGCTAGTTTAAAATAATTGATGGAACAATTAAAAAAAAACAAACTTAATTAAAGGCATGATAAATAATTGTGACTTGTATCGCATAATCCTTTTCCTAGTTGGCCTTCATTCGAATGTATTATAAATTCGACCCGGGTAATTAAAATAATTACTGTTGTTATCACAAACAACATAATTCTATTAGTCCGTAAAAATCAAATGTCAAAAGTTAGCATATATTTGTTGGCAGTAAATTAAAATCTGCGATTTTAATTATTATAACTTTTCATAAACCACAATAATTTCCTTTGAAAAATTTATTTGAGAATAATTGACATCAATCTAATTTTTTTTATCTGCGAACACGTTGTATTTGACGTAGCCCAACAGTCTGTCTAGAATCAGTGTTCACTTCGCGAGTGCAGCGTGGGGCGCTGGCATTGGTTGGTTCAGTGACCTCCCCCCACCCTGAAACCCCCTCCCCCCTTCTCCATTTCCTCCTTCTTCATCCCCCCTCCCACGACTTTGTTTCGTCTGCACGTGGTTCCTGGTATTAAACTTCGTTTCCAACCACACTAGTAACCGTCCAATGATTCTTGTAAAATTAAACAACTACGTCAAGAGTGTTAAAATAAACCTTGGCAAGATTTTAATGTTCATTCAGTTGATTGACACCTTTTGAAAAATGTAAACAGCTTTGATTTATTTATTTTTTTGGTTACAATGAGAATCGAGAAACATCTGGTCGCCATCAAATAATAGCTTTCAGGTTTAAAGTGTTGCTCTTATTTTAAAATAATGTGTTTTATGTCTACCTAGTACCTACTCTGTACTTGGTCACAAAACATATTTTAAAATAGGTATATTCCTGGTTTGACGAACAAGAATCTTACTGTACACGAAAATAATGTATGTTATTTAATCATTTCACAAATTATATACACAGGGTTCTTAAACGTCAATGGTTCTTAACCAAGATTTTAGTATATACCTTTACCATGTACCTAAGCTTTATCTAATGTAGAAGCTTTTGGAAGTAGTACATGCATTTCGATATTTAGTTTTGTGTTTTTATTTATTAGTGATTCTAAATTATTTAACTAAGCAGGAAAATACATGCCGCAGGTCTATTTTGGAAGAAGCCATAACTCTCAAACGCTAAGCAGAATTTTGTGTGGACGTGAAATTGTGTCATAGGAATAAAATAATAATCATTTTATTATTTATTTTCTGTCTGCGAGTCAACTTAGCGACGTTAAGCTAGTAAAGTTAATTTCGTCATGGGATATAAACATATTTAATATTTACATTGTGATTTTTTTTCCAAATGTTAAGGTTATAAAACTATCGGAACTGGGTCCAAGCTTCGATGCTTAAAGTAGAACAAACAGCGGATAATAACCCCGTAGCAAAGATTTACTCGAAAATGAAACTAAAAAAAAAATTACACAACAAAATCAACTTCAAATTTGTGTAAATTGTAGATTCACCAGTTTCCCGCTTGTACAACTAGTTTCCGGATATCATTCACACAATTAACAAAATATTTACTAAACAGGACGCCATATGGTTTATTTAATATTATTATCCAACCTCCAACGCTCTCTCTTATCGGGGGTTGGCTATCATCAGGACAACCTTATTTGATTAAATAACTGAGTAGGCACTATTTTTTGAGATATTACGTGATGTTTACATAGTTTTTAGAAATACCTTTTGTGGCATTATATTTTTAATTTGCTATCAAAACAAAAAGGCGTCTGTGTTTTGTATGAAAGTGTATTATATCAGTTCCTTTGTCTGATTTCAAGGTACAAGGTTCCATGCCTTACAATATCGTCTTCAAGAAAGGCCGAGACAAATCGCTTTAGTTGAATCTTTACAAATAATAATAATAATAATGCATTTCAACATCAGCCTCTCTTGCTTCATCTCTTTGCTTCGTCTCTTGCACAGTCACGATCCGAGATAATATTAATTACCTATGGAAACAAAAAATCTCCAAAGAACTATGAACAGGTTCAAGGTTGGACAAAATTGGTTTAACGATCATCATTGACGTTTATTAGGCTTAAATATTCAATAGAATGTATTTTAAATAACACAAACACGTTTTGGTAATGAACTTTAAATGTTTAATCAATCTTTAAAAAATGCATTTAAAAACACATTATCTAAGTTGATTTAACACAATAGAAATTCGTAATGATTACAAAATTGTTAATATTATTTTGATCAATTTTTAGGGCAAAGCCAAATTACTATTTTAGATTAATCTTTACAACGAATATATTTAGGTTATGAATACCTAAAAATATTCTTTGGCCAAATTAAAGCTTTTTCTTTCGCTTTGCTTGTTAATTAATTCTAATAATTGCTTTTTAAAATTGTTAATTACTTTATAAAAAATATGAGCGTAAACTGCAATTTTTTTGTTTTCAGCAGAAACATTTGAACGCATGTAAGAAACAATAAAAAAAAATACAAAATTATCCCTAAGATTATCTTCTATGTGACTGATTCTATTGATTAACTTCGTTTCTTTCTTGTAAACTTATTCACAAAATAAAATAAAAATCACTTTTGCACCTGAAATCGAGTTTCTAGACTTCATTTGCCAAGCGATTTTTATGCCTATTGTGTAATAATTGTGTCTTAGTTAACTTTTGCACTTGGTTTTGCCAGTATTTATGAGGTTGTTAATTTAACCGGACAATTTCTTTTTTTCATCTGCCGGCAGTAGGTACATATAATAACAATAAATAAAAAGAAATGATATTGCTTTCCATAAATTTGAAAAAATTACGTATTTGACTTACTTTACAAAAACCAATGTCGACAAAAGTAAGCAAACTTAAGATACCTGCTCTTTGTATTGCCCTGGTAAAAGACAATCATTCAGAATCGAAATGTTACTTGATATGGCTTTAGCCGTGCTCAGTGTCCAGATCTGAAAAAAACAGGTTCTACTTAACCTTTCCTTTCCCATCCCCTGACCTTTTCCTTTATGTCATAACCTAACCTAAATTAAGGATGGCATAGTTTTTCTTGCTTCGGACAGTTGGGACTTTTGTGCGGTGTTCGGTGTAAAAAAAATCATATTGGGTAATAACTGAAAGAAAATTCGCCGCCGGAAATTTTTAAAAATTCTGATAATAGATTTTTTTTATTACCTACTTATAAACGTATCTAGTAAGTAGTTGTTTTGATTACAAATTTCACTTTTGAAGTTCCACAGCACAATGTGCTAACAATACTCTGACTTTAAAATATCATATGTTGTAGAGTTGACCTAGAAATTCACAGCAGAACGCGTTCCGCTCACGAGTTTTTGTGGAACAAAAAAAACTAAAAACTAAGAAATTTATAGATTGGATGGAAGAAAAACTTCAAAATGTACATAATGAACTTCAGTTAATCGCTTTTTTGTTATTTAATGATGGATTTAGTAGTTTTTTATGATGGTTAACCACATAGTATTAACCCGATGCAGCGGAGTAACGAACTTTGTAGCATCGAAATATCGTTGATAATGAAACAAAAAAGAAGCAGGTACTAAATTATATTGTTTTTCATAAATGGGATTTTAACGAAGATTTGTTGCCACGTATTAAAACCATGATAAATAAACATAGCTCTCCAGAGACTACGCTATAACGCAGTTGGTGGTGTTGCCAGTGTGGAATTTTTGGTTTTAAACACATATAATCAAACATTTATATTGGAATAACTATATACGTATAATTTAAATTAACTCCACACAGGAGGCCCTAAGGAAAATAATTTTCCTCAAGGCCTATGTCATATTTGGGGATAGATACGACCCGTTCTCATGTGACAAATGTCTACTTTGTACAATTGTTGGGGGCGTTTGGCGTGTTTCTCGACTGTGCACCTGTGCCGAAGGAATCAATGACCAATTGAGTAAAACGGTTCCATGCCAACTCAGAATGAAACCAACTCAGAACCACCTCAGAAAAGTCATTAAAAGCTATGAAAAAATAATTTTAAAATAGCCGGCAACCTTTATCTAACTTATCTCAATTAACCAATTTTTAAAGTATTTTTTTATCATCACTCTTGATGACCATTCGGAGGTGGTTTTGAGTTGGTTTCATTCTGAGTTGGCGGTCACTGAGAAAAACCTCAGGTTTCGTAATGAGATTGGTTCTTGGTGGGTTCATTCTGCTTCCCGTCATTGGCGGAGTCAAGATTCAACCAGTACGGTTGATAGCTGTCATAAATCCTTGTGTTGGGTTTTTGTTGTTTTGGAAATATTACGATAATTGTTTTCTTTTAAATTTCCGAAAGCAGTTTGGACATGAGCCAATTTGAAAGAAATAATATTGTTAATTTTCGATTAGTTTGTTGTTATGAAAGATTCCAAGTAATTCTAGCCAACTGCGACACCACGAAATATAACACTATTAAATTTTATAATAACACTGCGAACAAGTATCGTTATGACTCAAAACAGCGTAATCCTTTTATGTAAAGAAAGCAATAAAACAATTCATATTTGCATTTCGCTTAATATTGCTCAAAAGGAAAAAAGAACAAAGCCAGAATATTGTAAAACAACCGCCTGACCCTGAACTGCCTAATAAATTAAACATTTTGAGAATATTCACTTGGTGTCGCACAGTTGTTGCTTGGAATACTATTGGTTGTATAGTGACTACGTTCATCCGTCCAGTACCCTTTCTACAATGGAATATATTAATTGTTTTTGTGTTTAATTCGTAGAACTCCATTTAATTTTTTAAAAATTTAATAAAGTTTAATAAATCAAGTTATGCAAATATTTTGGTATGTATTTTTGTTGCAGCTATTTCAAAATACTTGCAGAACTTGATAATAACTTATTATTATTAAATTTAATTTTAATTTAATAAAAAAAGATTAAAAAAATACAATGGAATAAATAAAAACTCTTGAAATGCCTCCCAGATAATATAGATATGAATGGAAACCAATGTCGCCAGTTCTAGCTCATTTAGCACGCATTCTATCTCTCTTACACTTGTTGACATCATATATCGCCATCCCATTTGAATTTCATAATGATGTTGAAACACAGTTCTGCATATGAAATTTAATCAAATAATGTTCAGACTTTGGTTTCACGACAAGGCCTACATGACATTTTGTGTTTTTCTTTAGTATATGCATTCTAGACTATAATCTGATCGTATTAAAGCCCTGGCATATGTACGGTTGAAATTTAGGAACCCTGCTTCGAGTACCTACATCTTTGACGCCGCGGCTTATGCAAAACCATTTTCATACGTGGAGTTACAAAGTTACTGTCGTGTCGCCCGCCGCTCGCAGGTCATGGCAGCAAAATATAGATAGTTTAGATCAGGGCACACAAAAAGCACACAAAAAACACCACGCGGCCCTCTTCTTTAAATAAATAGATTAAATCATGTTACACAAACTATAACTCTTTACGTGATTTATTTTAATATCGATTACACATCTGCCCTGATGATGAACACTTTAATGCTTTCCGAAACGTTGGTTAAAGAAGGAGGTAGCGCAACACGGTGTCATAACCCAAACCTAAATCACGATAATACATATGGCTTATCTATTAGTATATTAATGTCGTGTTATAATTTTGGAGGGGGTCAAAGACCATTTGACTCAAGGGGCGGGTCATCACTAACTAACGTAAGCTAAACCCGTGTCTTATAATAGAAGTGTATTTAATTGACTTTTGAAAAATTGCCTACAATTAATTATCAAATGTACACGTTGTGAATGAAACGAATGATAAAAGGTGTTATTCCAGTTAGCCGGGAAAAGTGTCCAGCTGAGAGACAGAGGTAGAAGTGGTTCAGCGGACTGTGTCGGGGAGGCTGCAGGCTGTAGGTTGTGGGCTGCAGTGAGAGTGGTCTCTTCCCTCTATGGGTGCGCCCGCTGCTCGCCCGTCCGCTCATGGCTGGAACCCGCGGAGGTAGTGACAGATTGGGAATTGTGAGACACCAGGTTACAGCTTTATGAGATTACATAGAGGAAGGTGTTTTATTGTTAAAGTAGTAGTCAGCACTCCGCAATGGGATTAATTTACCCTTCATTACTTGCTTCTTCGGTACCGATGCACAATGAGAAGAAGTATTTACATCCGTTCATGAACATTATGCAACATAATAAAAATATTAATATATTTAATCCCAGCCTCATGAATGGAATATGCAATTCAATTTATCCATATAACAAAAAAGGCAGGAACAATATGAATCATTACTCGTAAGCACAAAGAAGAGAGCAAACAATAAAAATATTTATACCGACTTAGAGTAAATACCAAAAACAACTTTAAAAGAAAAATTAACACATATAACATAATATTAACATAAAAGTAAATTATAGATTATAATATATGTTAATATTGGAGGAACGGAATGTTAGAAATTTCTGATTTAATTTTTAGTATGGAATAAATGAAAATATTACGGAACAGAATTTATTTCCAAGCCTATAATATTGAATGAAAACATAAAAACAAACAATTTTAGTAAAATCAGAAAAATTATCTTTAAATATTCCGTACATTTTCAACAGAATCCCTCGTTTGTGGAAATACCACATTCTGGAAGTCTCGTGTTAAATTCAAATTACTTTGTTTGCACCGCTTTATTAGTCATAAATTCTACACATTTCGACAAAAATGTTCTCTTCATCAGTTTGAATGGTGTACTAATGTTAGATATAGATTTACAATCAGAGTAGGATTAGAGGCAGAGGGAAGGAGGGACAACCCAAAAAAGAATTGATGAAGCAGTGGAAGTGGTGGGAGTGAGGAAAGTTAATTAGGAAATTACGTGGTCATCAGAAGGGGAATGATTGTTGTTACTGGTTACCTAATTAAATTCATACCCGGTTGACACTTATGTCATGAAAATAAGTGGTTATTCAAAGTAAACTTATTCTTGTAGGATTATTTGATTGGGAAATAAAACTAAACTATTAGTAGAAATAATAATGGTATTTTATTGGTGCATTTTACTTCGACGAAAAAAATACCATTAGCATAATCTCATTTACACACATCATCCTACCGATGATCGTCTCTTTGATAATCTTACCGATGATCGAGCTTTAGTGATGATAGTAGTTCCTAAAAATTAAATTCTTACATACCTTTGAAACAAACTGCTCTGTATTAAATGATTGTCCTATAAAATACATTCTTAGAAGCATAATGAAAGATTTTTTTTTTTTTTAGGTTAGTTTGATAATCTACGTCTACCTACATTGCATTAAAAAATAAAAAGTCTAAAAGCATTCCCTTTAAACGTCGCACGCTTTAGAATTTAGACACAACCTGAAAAAAAAACGCATAAATTCATTCCGACCACTGTAAATATGGATTAGTTGCAAGAAATTGCCATGAAACCGAAGCCAATTTTTATGACCATGTAAACACAAGCTATTCTAGACCAATTTATTATTAAAATGAAAATCAATTATTACAAGCAATAATTATCAGCCTGAAACACTCATTTACATTGAAAAAATCTTCCGAGAAATGATACTGGCCGCCAACTGGACTATAATAATTGTTACCCTTTGTGTTATGCATAAAAATCTTGTCTTGAAAAACGTTAGTTTATCAACTAAAAATAATAAAATGAAAATCAATTACTCGGGACTAACACGTTTCACAAAATCTAAAAAGGTTACAAGGCGTGGTAAATTAATCTACAGAAAGTACAACAAACTGATAAATTCACAAACTCAAAAGTCAAGTTGGTTGGTTAACTTATTGCTGATGGCCTTGGCACTGAATTAGAATGGAGAATGCTGGAAGTTGAAGCCATTTTACGACCGGATTTTATTATTTGTAATTTGGCAAATGGAAAGAAAAAATACCCTGCGAAAGAATTATGAGCAGCTCATTTGTCGGTATTTAAAAAATATTTCCAATATGTATTATGTGCGTGTCGTTAATCTTAAAGTGTTAAATGTTGAATACGATATCTAACATGTAATCTCTAATAAATATAGTAGAATCCTAAATTAAAAATAACCGGTTGTTTGGAGGGAGTGAATAAATAATGCTTATATTTGATTTCGAAGAAATTTTCTGAAATGTCCAGTCGGTGCATGTAGAAAAGTCAAGGATGCATCTTATTCGACAAAACACGTGTTTGTTGTAATCTAATTTGGCATACCAAATATAAATTATTATCGGGCGTTTACTGTGATAGGAAATCAGAATCTCGAATGAGAATCGCATATAATCTTTATTTACTGCATAACGAGTATTTTTAACGTTTATAATGCAATAAAACTAGTGGCATTTTTTAAAATTGGAAACAAACGAAGAGCCTATTTACCCGAAGCCAAAGTTTTTAATTTATTTTTTACTAGCTTTTACCCGCGGCTTCGCTCGCATGGTATTAGTGGGAAAATACTGGCATAATTGTTATTATTCTTGCTTTTTTGTCTAATAAAAAATAATCAAGGTTTAATAGAAAATTTCAAAATTTGAGAATGACATTTCGCAAATAAAAATTCTATTTTAGAAAATATTTAAATTATAGAAATTTATTTTAAGTACCTACTCCCCTAATTTATTCTGATGATTTCGCCTCAAGTAGGAATTAGTATTTTATTCATATTTGAATCCAGAGAAAAACCTAAAGAAATAACAAAATTACAGCCCACGTCAAATAATTACATAGCAACGCTATGCTTTTCGTCCGGACAATAAACATTTTTAGAGATAGGTAGATATTAACTATGACGCCAACAAAGCACTATTTTTAGGGTGAATTGCCTAATTAAAAAAAAAAAAACATTTTTTCCAAGGTAACAGTTTGTTTGACGTTTGCAATAACTCGATTCTGTTAGGGACAGAAAACGTTTGAAAAATAATTGCATAACGCTACAGCTTATTCATAACGCCAGAGCTTACCAATATATATAGCCTATGTTACTCGCAAATAATGTAGCTATCGATTAGTGAAAGAATTTTTAAATTCTATTCGGTGTTTATTGCGTGAAAGAATAACACTCATCCATACAAACTTTCGCCTTTATAATATCTATAAGATAAGATAAGCACCCATGCATTTTTGATATGTATAAAATTAACAATTTATACATATTATTTAATTTTTCTTTTTAACCGAACAACATATATTACAAATATACTAACATTTGGATTTCAAGACAGACCTCGAAAAATAACAAATCTTTTAGCTTAATTTGCCTGTTTATCGAACATTTTAAAACCCTCTAAACCTAAAAGTACCTAAATATTATTTTGTGTTCCCGAAGTGATATAACTCAATTGACTCAACCGAATCAAACACTGTGTTAGTCAGATTACCACTTACCCGCCCTGGTATAAGTAACAGATGGTTACTCCTTGAAGGCTCTTGCAATTTATTTTGAAAGAACGAAGCTATATTTAGTTTAGAATAAATTTAGACCGTCAATGTCCCTGTACGTTGTTAGTAAGCAGTGTGCAAGAATTGCTTAGGATATTGGACAGAAAAAGACTGGAAAGATCGTTGTTAATGAGATCCAGTGACTAATATATACTAAAGCCGTAGGTACCAACAAAAGTTTCGATTCTGGATAGTGGCCTCTCAGGAGATAGACAATTAAAGGAGCTCCACGCAAGATGTCTGTCACACGTAAAATAGGAAAAAGCTTCAATAATATGTGTTTGACAAAAATATTATTGGGACAAGCTGATTTCTGATTGAATACTCGAATTCCACAAAAGACGTAAAAGGAAATTTCTTTGTAAAAAAACTCACTTTCATTGCCGTACTTTAATTTCTAGTAGGTAGTTAAGAAATATTTCAGTTCACCTTGTGTAACGTTAGGAAGTGGTGGGGAGGTCTTAAGTACAAACATAAAAATGAAATCGCTTGCAATAGTAAAATAAACAAAAAGTTAAGTAATAATAATTATTCTTTCCAGGAAACATTACATCATGGCCAACCACCGACTAATTCAAGAACCATTAATCACAAGAAGACAGATAAAGGTTAGATTGCTAATTTGATTACGTATCTATTTTTAATAGTGTTCTTTCAGAAGTGAAATGTTCCAACCATTCTAAAATTTTTGGATGAACAACTCTTCCATTAACGTTATTTATTTTTGGGGTGTTATGCCATGTTGCGCTACCTCCTTCTTTAACCAACGTTTCGGACAGCGCTACGGTGACCATCATCAGGGTTAATGTGTAATTTATAGTTGTGAAGTGTGTGCTCCATTATTTATTTATTTTAAATTTAGAATTTCGTTAGGATATTCAATAACCCAACAACGTCTGATTAATTCAAATAAAAATAAAAAAGCTTTTTCACAGATAAAAACACAATTTAAAAAATAATTAAAAAGGAATGATTATCATCATCATCACCATCATCATCAAAATACCAATTTCCGTTGTATGGCTGTCTGTTTTGCATAAATTTCTTTTGTAAATAAAGTCCTACCTTTAATCAAAAATATTAATTTAGGCTGTCGGTGCGTGAGGTGAAATATTCCCGCGTAAAATAATTTAACTTCAATGAATTGAAATATACTTCAGAATTTTTGAAATTTGAACTCATTGTATGAATTCAGACAAGCTTTTAAGTAGGTAACTACTATCTATCTATGCTGAGAAAATTATTTTATTTTAATTCATTAATTAATTCTACATAATATGAAATGTAATTTTTTTGTTGTTGTTTAAGGTAATTCACCCTAAAGAGAGTGCTATATGTGAAATGTAAATAACTTTTATTTAATTTTTAACATATGTCGTAATTTAAAGTTTACTAACCATGTTCGTTCGAAAATTGGTATAAGAAGTGTTCTTCTCGTGGTATGTATGAGCAGTGTTCAAAAATAGACTCATTTAGGACGGGCTGTTTCACAAAATTTGAACAATTCATCAACTTTCAAAGTTCATTTACAAGTTATGTGAAAGTTCTTTTCATGTTAAAGAATACAAAATTTGTGTTTAAAAGAGATCCTAAGATAAATATTTTATTAATATTCTTAGCTTCACAAATCCTACAATTGCAATATCCTGTGATTTTTCTGTTCTGCGCTAGAAATACAATTTTCAGAAGTGTAAAATTATTCAAAATATAAAAATAGATTCTTTATAAATCCAGATTATCGATAAAGTCCTGTTATATAAATATTTTACTAGGCTATTAATTTTTAATTCCACATTCGTATTGTACAATTTTTTTTCGTCTTGTATGGTTGGATGCACCTATACCTATATAGCACCTTTTTGGTTTTTTTCGACATTTGTAAGGTCTACGTTAAACGCTGATTATAGATGCGTTTCAGATTTCTATCAAATTTCAATAAGCTGACAAACTTATCTTTATAGTTGTCTTCTTCGGCCGATAAGCTGAAACGGACTTAAAATAAATGACGCTTAATGATCATTTGTAACAATGTTACAGTATGCACCAAACTTAAATTCCGACACAGTCACTTTACTGACTTTACAATCGCCGTAAGCGAAAGAGAAAGATGCGTAAAACACACGTGCGATAGAGAAAGGTGGAGGCGGGGAGGCATGCCATTTTTCAGATCTTATACTCGCCCATTGCGACGATTTCTGTATCAACGTCATGTCGGCATTACAGTTCTGCGATTACTATACATTTGAATTTTTGTGAAATAACTTAACTTTATTATTTTTCCATTGAAAATATTTATGTTTTATCAATATTTCAACCGCAGTATTTAGCCAGTAAAACTTCCAATTAAACCTTTCCTTAGCCATAAAATTGATAAAGGTTCATTTAAAAAGAAACGATTTTCTCGTAAAAACGTAATTACCAAAACGCTTATCCAAACTGTCATAACATTATAATAATATCCCTCCATGTTTTCTTTCCATTAAAATATTTTTAATTGAAAAATAAGGATGTTTTTAAAGTTTTAATGAGTGCCGTAATAGCTTCCAGGAAGGGGGGAAGTTGGGGAGACGCGCGGGAGAAGGGTAAGAGGAAAGGGAGGTCGGGGAGGATTCCGGCACAACATGTAATTATTGAATGTTAAATTTACATATAAATTATTCAGTCTTGCATACCGCGTAATGAGATAATCATTTTAATCGAGTCTCGGTATATGATATTCGAATAATTATGCCAGAGTGCTTTGTAAAATATTTTTTAATAGTAATTATAATATGAACCATTAAAATCTAATAATTAATGATAATGAAACAGGTAGAAATACAATATTCATTAAATACATTTTATTTATTTGTTAGTTGGAGTTCTATCGATAATGATGAAGATAAAATAACGAATTTTATTGGGTGACATAGGTATTACTGCTTTTATTTATTTATTAAAATATGCATTTAGGTTGAGTTCTCTCTCAAAAACATACCAGCATTTTATATTTAAATTAATATTAATTTTTTATTTGTAGGGTGTAATAGCACGCCTTCGAAGGATTTGAACCCGCGACAAAAAAAAATATAGATGTCTTTTTGCTGTACAATGATATTTTTGAAAAATTAAAAACAACAAATGAAATTCACGTCTCCCGTCGCCACTGATCACACTGCTGTATCGGGCCGCGTGGAACGCGCTCTGTCTCGTCTGTTACCGTGCTACTGGAACGAGACGCAGTGCATATTTTCTTACGCAGCATCGTGTTCATTGGTCAAATCATTGTACATATAGTTTCGTATCGGTGATCGATGACCCGGTGGATGCAATATTTAGCCATAAGTTGTTGTAGTGGTTGGTCTGTTAGAAGTAAGATTGAGAAGATTTTTCACAAAAATGGCGCTATACAAGTCATCCAAATATTATTACCATTATATCACCGGAACCGCTAGGCTGTATCCAACTTCTGAGTTGCGATGTGTGATGGAAAAAAATATTTTTGGTTTTCAATTGAAAAAATAAACATTGCATTCTCAGGAATCACTGATTAAAATCCTTCAGATATGTGCTGTTACACCCTGTGTATAAATTCAACTCATTAAAAAAATATATAATTTTTTTAAATACATGAATGTTATTTTTTTCTTCCTTTTTTTGTATTGTTGCAATATAATAATCGAGTTGCATGCCCAATAGTAATATTTGCTTGCATGATACGAGCATTTTCTTCAAAGGAAAATTAATCAATTCTTCCGTGTCCGTTTATTTCATAATATCATGTCATTGTTTATTATAAGGATAAATTTATACTTGTACATTATAATTAAGTGTCGTAAAATGAAGCTCACTTAGCATTATCTCTTACCCGTGTATGCACTTTATCATAATTAATCGTATACATTAAAGCTTTATTTTTTGTGGTAGGTATTTTGTATTTTTCTTCATTGCTTAGGTGCAAACGAATACTTCTAACGAATAAATATTTTTAAAACATTTTTTAAATCGTGTTTTTTCATTAAAATTTATTTAACATGTTGTTCCTACCGGCTGCGCCAATATATTAAGGTGTTTTATGATATAAGTAGGTACATAAGACTATTTCTTTTATTCTGTTAATGCAGTTGTATGATTCATAAAACCAACTTTAGGTAACATCTAATACAGCGAACATTTTTTTTAAATTTGAATTCCGCATAATAGACTTAACTGCTCCATAAATCGGTTGCCAATGAGACTATGGCATCATCAATTGGGTGTGTTGTGAGCAGTGGCGTAGATAGCATTGGTGTCACCCCCCATCGGGTGGCACCCGGGGCGGGCCCCTCGCTACGCCTCTGGTTGTGAGGCTGAAAGAAATGGGGAGTGGAGGAGATTCCATTTAGTATTTATTTAAAAATAATTAGGAAATTAACACATTCTTAAGTGTTTTGGAATTTGATAAAATATGTTGTTTACTTAGTAATGTTACTTATTACTGTCGCAAATTCTTTGAAAAATCATGGGATATTGTAATTGTAGGATTTTTGAAGTTGAAAGTATTTATTAAAAAATATGTATTTGCCTCAGGATCATGGTTTTTCGAGTGAAAAACGTTAAAAATTATGACACATGTCAACAATTTATTTAGGTTTCACAAATAAAATAATTAATTATAAAATAATTTTGGCACCTACTTTGTCGGTTGTCTGATTCGTTCCCACAATCAATTCCTATTTTGAAAATCAAAGCAAATCTCAGTACTAGAGTTGAACCCGATTTACACATGGACACAGAGCCACAAAACAGACATTCTTATTTTTTAGATAAATAGATGAATATTCTGATTTAAAATCATTTTTCTACTGTAGTACCCAATCTAACTTGAGAAAGAATCCCATTTGTTCTAAGCATATTGAAGCAGTGTTAACCCCGGAATCTAGTATAATTACGTGTGTAGATAATTAGCTTATGACGATAGACTTTAATCTATGTGAAATATATTACAATTAGGGTTTGCAAATCCCGCACCTTCTTAAAATCCCGTGGGATTACGGGATATAATTTAGATATCCCGTGGGGTTCAAGGAATTTTATTAATGCTATCAAATTCAAATAATGCCTGCATATCATCATGAATATTTTTAGTTATTTTGCATAAATTATATTTGATACTAGTATACATATTATAAAGAAGACATGAAAAGGGTTATGTGGTAAATCATTTAAGGGAACTTATCGAATCAATCATCTTTGGTACCAGTAAGTTACGTTCTTGTGAGGTATATAGAACTATTGCAATTCTATATATGTGACAGTAAATATGTAAAAATCACACAAATCTGACTGGAGATCACGTCCGTTATCTCGATAACGATCCCATGAAAGGTATAGAATCTCCCGGCCGCTTCCTGGGACTTTCATGAGCATATTTTTGGAATATATATTTTTTTCAATTCCGCAATGCCGCAAATCCCGCACATGAAAATCCTGCAAAAACGCGCGATCGAATATTGCTGAAATCTCGCGGAATTGCTTGTGCGGGATTACAAAACTTTACAATATTCTGTCCGTGATGAATGCGGAATAACAAACTATTACTGCTAAGAAAATTATTTCTTCTTTACATGCACAGACCCCGTTGTCTGGTCTACAAAAACTTTTATGAAAACTAAGGCAATGAGTAAAGCAAAACTGACATTGATATACCGCGGTTCAGAATACAAACCCTTTCGCCGTCAGACATTGACCTGATGTAGTTAATATTGAATAGAAATATAATCTACCGATTTTAATGTTTATTATTATATTTATTTACTAGCTTTTCCCGCGGCTTCGCATGCATGGTATTAGTGGGAAAATACTGACTGACTCAGCAGCTCTGTGTGCTGCCTGACGCACCGCATGTTTAAGTCTTCGCACTTCAGCTTGTGGAAACGTCTCTTCAAGTATTGCAAATTTCATAGCTCGAGAGATTAAAGCTTTTGGTTAGATTCGACTTACGCTTTCGTGGCATAATTGTTATTATCTTGCTGAAAATAATTATGGTTTAATAGAAAATTTCAAAATTTGAGAAAGACATTTCGCAAACAAAAATTCTATTTTTGAAAATATTTAAATTATAGAAATAGAAATTTATTTTAAGTGCCTACTCCCTTTATTAGTATTTTATTCATATTTGAATCCAGAGTAACCTAAAAAAATAAGAAAATGACAGTCCACTTCAAACGATATGCTTTATAGCAACGTTATGCTTTTTGTTCGGAGAATAAACATTTTTAGAGATATGTAGATATTAGTTAATTAGCACTCTTTTTAAAAAGTACTCTTTTTAATCACAACAAAGCACTCTTTTTAAGCCTAAAATTAAAAAAATAAAACATTGTTTCCAATGTAACAATTTGTTTGACGTTTGCAATAACTCGATTTTGTTAGGGACAGAAAACGTATGATACATAATTTCATAACGCCACAGTGCATTCATAACGCAAGAGCTTACCAATATATAAAACCGTTGTTACTCGCAAATAATGTAGCTTTCGATTAGTGAAAGAATTTTTAAATTCCATTCGATATTTATTTATTGCGTGAAAGAGTAAGGACCATCCAACCAACCATCCATACAAACTTTCGCATTTATAATATTAGTAATATGATTGTTTCATTTTTCGGTGTCATTATTTTTCCATGCATAAATTTTTTAGAGAAAAAATGTGAATAAAACATTTGGAGACATTATTTATTCACTAAGATATTTAATTTCTTTTAAGAATATTATTCTTCAGGCTCCGTAGTTAGCGTTCAAAAAGAACAAGAAGTTAGTTTGAAAGGGAGATGTTTCAATAAATACGAATGTTAAAGAGGGAGCGCACAAAGATTATAAAACGATGATAATTAATAGCCGTACCTAAGCGAAAGTAATTAATAAAGCACGATTTAATTAAAATAGAGCAAAAGTTTTCCGACAAACGTTTTAAATAGCATTAAAGAAGCACTGTGAATTTTTCATACCTATAACTTGTTATATAACAGATCTGTTGACGGAACTACGGAAAAACATACCTAAACATATCTTTCTTCATCCTACCTACTTTCAAAACCTATCCTGTCTGACAATATTGTCTGTGATAATGTTATCTATGCCAATATTACCTACCCGTGGAAGAGTCTGTTATGTGCTGTGCAATTACGAGTGGAGTCAATTCATATGGGAGTTTATTCCTCAGTTCTCAATATCGATTCAAACGGAGATTTGTGCATGTACTCAGCCAAGCAAATATCGGTGACATAATAACACAACAAGAACATGTCAGATTCCCTTCCAGCGTCCAATGTTCACCATCCCCATAGAAGTGTCACTGAAATGCCATAATTTTTTTTTATTTCTAAATTATTGAATTTTTAATAAGAAAAACTCTCTTTTTATCACTTTTGTAGGTTATTCCCATTAATCTAATATATCATTGAAGAAGAAAATAACAATAATAATCTAAACGAAAATATGAAAGAGAACAAGACATAGAAATGTGTCATCATTCAATGATATACTAATTTATTGATTACAGTCCATTTTTGATTAGCAATTTATTTGCGACTACAGATCTATATGTGTTTTTTATAATTTTCTAATGACATCCTCTTTTAAAATGTTGAGATATTGACAATATTCTCCAAGTGGAACAACTCTGGTAGTGCGAGGGTTAGCAGTGTTATCATAATCAGCCTTATATCTCTTTCATGATGCACGATCGTGAAAGAAACAAGTCTAGATACGAGTATATTTGATGAAAAAGTTAAGTGAATATAATAGATAGAGAATGGATACGGTACGTTAAACAATAGGAAACCATTCATCATAGTACACTGTACACAAATTATAAAATTTACATAATTAAAACAAGAAATTTTACTACCTCCGACATATAAATTAATAAGATGGCTATCATCCGTTTTAACAAAAACGCATGGCTCGAATGAGTTTTTCTTCTATTCCAATGACAATTTATTCAAAAAGCATAATATCAAGATGTTTAAATATTTTATCTTGGAATAAATTTAAATCCCTCACTTGCATGCTCGTCGATTCAATTATTATTGAAGGGATATAATTATTTACGTAAGAATCACAGGTTCGTCAAATATTCTTTTCTTTTGGCATGGAAACAATGACATAAAACCAAACATTTACATTGAAAGATATACGTTTTTCAACTGTGGATCTTTGGGTGAATCAGTGACATACATACATACAGTACGTACCCTAAAGACATAGGACAAATGGTTACTATTTGACAAAAGTATCACTATTTGACAGAGTGCTTGTAGTACAGTACGCGCAAACTTAAATGACGACCTGAATTTGAAACGATCCATTCTCGGGCGGGTACAGTCACTTTACTGACTTTACAATGACCGAAAGCGAAATAGAAAGATGTGTAAAAGATAAGTGTGACAGAGAAATGCGTGGGTGAGGAAACATGCCGCTTTCTAATCAACGTCAGCTCGGTATTAAGGTTTGGCGTTTACTAAATCACTGAGTTGTTCCGGACTGGAGTCTGCAAGCTGAAGATTGCTCAGATGACAGCCAACCACCAATGGAAGGAGGCAACGAAAGACAAATAATATATATGTGGGAAACTATAGGGCTCTCTTTTGTTATAGGGGCCATTCTAGCACATTAAATCAATGATTCACCTTCGTTATAAAATTCCCACGAATGTGCATAACTTGAATGGCGAGGACTATTGATTTAGTCATTAATGTCATGTTATGGGGTTATTATAATATATGTATAACATGTTATCAAAACCCATTCCACAGTATTTAAAAAAAACATATTTACAAGAAATAAAAAACAAATAGTAATTAAGATCTAATTATGATTAAATGTTTATTGTTTATTCTATACAATGATATTATAATGGTATAGCTCTACATGGAAGTCTTCCGATAGAAATATGATTATGTATGTTACTTTTATAACGTTTTTATAATGTTTTATTATTGGTAGAGAAAATTCAACGGTCTTGCGGTTTTTTAATACCATACCGCAATAACATTGTATAGTCTGCTGTCCGGAGCTATTTTATAACATAGTATTCTTATTTCTGGTGGTTATGAATATTTTGTTTTACTCAAGAGGTAATTACTAATACAATTTTTAGGGGAATGCGTAAATTTGGACCATGGCGAATTAATATTGTGAATAATAGAGAAAAGAAAGGATGTCCAAAACTTATGTGTGCTATTCGAATATCACCATAATGCGACCGGAAGAAAGTGTTTGTTCTGTTTATTGAATTGCTTTTGGATACACAATATTTTTTTTGTTTTTTGTCTGGTGACGAAACAAATGAATGAGATGGTTTTCAGAGGCGTGAGCAGGCTACATGCAGCTTTCCGTGTGAGAAGCATGCAATACCTCCCTCTACTCCTCTCTCGTCACCCCTCCCCTGAGTGTCGTTTCTCCCCGTTCTTACCCCTGTTTCCCACCCGCGTTCCCTTCCTCTCCCAGTGTTTCCCTTCCACCTTCCACACCTTCCCCCCCTCTCGCATCACGTTTACCTCCCTCCTCCCGAGTTCCTCTTCCACTTTCCACTCCCTCCCCCTCGATCAACCCCCTTCTGCAACCACTCCTCCTCTTTCGTTCCTTTCCCCCCTCACGGATTCGTCCACATCCACACCTTCGTGTGAGAAGCACGGATTTTCTAAATTTATCCTCGGCTATTCCCTACCGCTACCATATCTCCTTTACAATTCCTCCCTACGCAATGCCCTCGTCTC
Organism: Limnephilus lunatus; assembly: GCA_917563855.2. Taxonomy (NCBI): domain Eukaryota; kingdom Metazoa; phylum Arthropoda; class Insecta; order Trichoptera; family Limnephilidae; genus Limnephilus; species Limnephilus lunatus. The sequence continues at coordinate 64,596,541 of OU830598.1, read as the reverse complement.
CCACCTCTCTATCACACCTCCCCTGCTTGTCCTTTCCCATGCGTTCCCGCCCTATTCCCCTCCAGCGTCTTCTTCCCCTTCCGCGTTCCCCTTCCACTTTTCCCGCCTTACCCGCTATCTCCCCCTCCCGCATCCACCGTCCCGTGAAACCCCCCACCCGCATTCCCCTTTCGCCTTCCCCGCTCTTATCCGTCCCTCGTCCCATCTCCCGCGAACCCCCATTCCCCTCCCTCCTTCCTTCATTCCCTCCTTCTCTCCTTCCATACTTCTGTCCTTTCCCTCATCCTCCCCTTCCCTCCTTTCCTTGAGGGAGAAACAAAGAAACATTAATTTTTAAGTATATATAAATTATATATATGAGGTATTTTCTCATGTTATTGTTGAAGTGAAAGATATATTTAGTCCGCGTGACTGATTTGAGAACATTAAATGAAATCAGTTGTAGTAGTGTGGGGTTGTCAATAAAGGAAATAATTTTAAAAAGGAACATCTATCTAAATCTCTTACAATGCGATAACCAAATACATCAGTTATACTCAAAAATTGGTTCCGCACTAACGAAGAACACAAAACTTTTAAAGTAGATTTATTACAAAAACACTTTGGCACTAATCTTGTTACGAAATTACTTATTTGTGTTTATTTTTAAGGTTTTCGGAACGAAAGTACATTTTTCATTTGTTGTTATTTTACGATTAACAAATTTGTCAAAGTCAAATATTTCTTGAAACAATAATTATATACATCATGCATTTCAGAACGACATTGCTTTTATAAAAAGTAGGTACCTACCTAGACAAACAATTTCTTGAAACTTATGGAATTACTTGGAAATTAATTAGTGATTGTGGCCAAGTTTTCAATTATTCAGGAACTCGGTTTTACAACTTACGCAAAAACATAATTTTATAATATAAATTTAGTACCAATCTAAAAAGACAACTGTTGTAAAGTTGTTTGATACCACAATCTTACAAAGCCCTAAATTAACTATAAGAAAGCACTCTATCCTCTTTCGTCACAGCGTGTTTCGCCAATCCTTTAAAATAAACTAAAGCTTCAATATTCCTCTCTTTGTTCTACCGTAGTTTATGTCGAATAACATTCTTCTTCGTAACTTTTCCTTTACAAAGGCGAAGTTTTTTTTGTTATATTAAAACTCCCTTGTGCCTCACAAAGGGCCATGAATAATTTCAATCAAGATGCATAAATAAGATAAACGAAAACAAAAAGGGCCTTTAAACGAAATCACGAGAAAAAATTGAGCGGGAACCATTCTTCCCCGGCTGATTAAATAGCGACGAAAGAGATTTTGTGTATTTTCTTCAAACGAACACATTAATTAAAATATACGAACATACACAGAAGCCGATGTAACGAACGCGTGTTTGTGACGATTTATATGTAAGAAAAGACTTTCGCGATAAAGTACATATCTGGTAATCAATATATTATATTATAAAAGAAAGTCCAAAAAAACGTGCGGCTCGCAAAAACTCAGAAACGATTCCTGTTCGATCAAGGTAGTTATATGGTGTGGTAGATCTCTAACCCCCCTCCAGGATGACGGTTCCCGTTTTTACCTAATGGGCGTGCTTTTGAAGATATATGGGCTGGAAGTTTCGCCCTCTTAAAATTTCTAGAACGGTCTTCCGGAAAGTTCTAGAACTTTCGATAGAGCTCTAGAAAGTTCTGGAAGGAGGGTTGAAGTATGGTCGTGGGATGTACGGGATTAAAGAATCGGGAACATCATTGTGGAATATTTCAGAACATTCTCGAATGTTGTCCTGAGCGAAGCCGGGTAACCCTGCTAGTAATATAATATTTTATCTCTTTAATCTTTTGGTGTTTTTTAAGACGATTTAAAGTAAATTTAGAAAAAGACACGAATGCACTGTACACTGTTAATTCGCAAGTGCGCACTGGTAGTGTGGTAATATCTGGCCTGGATTCCTGTGATATTGTAATTAATAATAATTATTGTTAGATGATTTTTATAGCGCCATTTTCGTGAGAAAATCACCTCAAGGGCGCTTTGAAATACGCTTTTGATGCTTCTGCAGTTTTTTTAAAGGAAGGTGTTGCAAATAATGCTTCATTTATGTCTTCGCCAGTGTTTTAACGAATCACGTGCTCTACAATTTGGCCTTAGAATCACTAGTTTCTCGCTCCTCTGAACAAAGTTTTTTTCTTTATAGTAAGCGGATAGCTAAGGGTTGTAATTTTGGTGATTTAGCAGGGTTGCCCGGGTTCAAGGGGCGAGGTTTATCCAGATCACGGCGACGGATGCATCTGTCTACCAGCTGCGTGGCGGAACGAATTGAGAGAGGCAGTTCAAGGGAGACCCTTTCAACTTTGCCTTGCACCGAAGTGTGAGAGATGGATTCATACTTTTCCCGCTCTGGACACCTCTCATACCTTTTTCTTTCCTTCATTCCAAGACCCTCCACTTATAGATAGCATCCCCAAAGATGAAAAGGTAAATTATTATCCTCCGGACCTTCTGTGCGGAGCGAATGTAAAAGAAAGGTCTCAGTCCTTAGGCTCTCTCTTAAAACCCTCCGTACAGAATTTGAACCCTTGTGGAGTTCATACATTAATAAAAATAAAAATTCTGAGATACCTTCACAGGTGGCAAAGAGTCTATTTCGAAGTAGTGTTTTTACCGAGCAAAAAGGTTTTTTTTTTAATTTCAAGAGTTCAAAAACTCTGAGAAGGCTTTTACAGGTCGCAGGTATAAATACTTTACCAAAAGTCGGAACATAATTTTTCCAGCAACTTTTCAAATGCATTAGTTACGGTGTCAAAAACAGAAATTTCCTCCTCCAACTACTTAATAATAAATATAAAACTTTAAGAATTCGAAAAGTAATTTCACATAACTTATTCATAAAATTGTTCGTAGGAATTACTTTATTTATTATATTTTTAGAAAAATAATGAACTTCGCTATTTATAGGATTTTCATTATGTTTTTGATTTACGACAAAAAGAAAAAGGTTTTTTTAAGGTTCTACTTTTTTGTTTTCGCACTTCCCAAGTTTCGGGAAAGAAAACAAGCTGTCAGGAAAAGTTGTACCAAAAGTTCCGCCAAACGATTTCGGGATTTTAATCTTACTTCTGATTCGATTAAAAACTTTTGATGGAAATTTGATTGCTGTATTATAAAGTGCCATTTATTATTCAGTCGTATATATTGCGAGATTTAGTTCGTTTTACAAATTGGATGGTTTGCTTAATGTGTTTTCACGGCAATATTTTGTTTTAAAGGAATTTTAGAAAATTTGAATACGCAGAGGAGTAGAAAAATGAGTATCTGGGTGTGTGTGATGTGTGGCTTCTGAGGAAGACATGGCACAATCAAGTATGTACTTGATTTGATCATGTCAAATATCGGTAAAGTAGATATCTTCCTACGTCTGCGAAGAATTGGCGTGATGGTTAGGTAGATAATATCAGATCTGTCGCACTTTTTTTTCATTATTGTTGTCCAAATCATATCAAGTTTGGAAGCGTTTTACACTAGCGCAGATCCGTGAAAAATCATCGAATTTTATGTTAGTAAATCCAGTTAGATAGACACGTTGTTTGACAGAATTTGAACAATTCATCAAATTTCAACGATAATATTTAAGTTTTGTGAAAGTCCTATTCAAGTTCCGATACTATCCGACACACTGAACCCCAGATTCCTACCCATCCCTTAAACCCTCTTCCTTCCCAGAACTCTCCCCTCCTCCTTTCCTTAAAAAAAACCTCCACGCAGCATCCTTTAAGATGACATAGCCCCTGAGGGAAATTATTTTCCTCAGGGCGTCCTGTGTGGAGCTTATGTAAAAAAAAATCCAAGATCTGCGAAAGAATTGGCCCATGATGAAATAATAACATAACTTTAATTTTCATACTTTTAAATTTGATGAATTGTTTAAATCCTTAATAAATAACACTTAAAAAATCACGAAGTCTGACGGCTTTTGTCAAGATTAATCTTAAGAAATATTTACAAAAGAAATACTCATCTTTGAGTACTCAATATTGAGTTAAAATAATTTTTTCCATTTTTGAAAATTCTAGTGTTGAATTCAAAAAATATCCGAGTTCATTAAACCAGAGTTACAATCACTCACAGACAGATCCACAAACGATATAAGTACGTTGATTATTATATTAGTAATTACTAGTGGCACGAAGATAATAGTAATCGTCAAAGTAAAAATCGTTGTACCACTAAATAACATTCGCTTCATTTAGGATCATTCATCATCCCGGAGATTGGTTTCAGTGTAATCGCTGTCTTAATAACGAAAGATTTAACTCAATCGCATTTAAATAATAATTACATTAATAACACTTCTTCTCTTATCATCAGATTTAATCGATTTAATGATATTCTTATGTCCAATCAATTACACCTCATCACGACTTGAAGTTGTTTTTTAAAATAAAAAATCAAGTTCGAGAATCGTGATGTTTTTTTGCTAAAGTCTGATAAATAAACAAACAAAAGATCATATTATTTTTTAGTGGTCGACAAGCAATAATTATCAGGGCAATGCTCCTAATATGAGAAAAAAGTGTAGTTACTGCAGTTTCGTTGAGAGTGGTGGGTACTCTCAGTAAAGCCTTTGTGAAAGATCACCATTTAGAATCGTAAAAATGGCAAAGACCACGCATTCGGAATTTCTATTTTCCTTTATTTTTATAAGGTTTTAAAAAAGCATACATGTGTTATTTTTGAAGATAATCACAATAATAAATGTTTTTCTGAGATGAAAACATAATCTAATAAAAAAGTGCAAAGAATGTTTCGAAAAAGATAAAAAACACAGTTGGTTCTGTTACTTTTATGCGATAGGTACGAAAAACCATAGTTTTGCTTTAAATACCGCTAAAGACATCTGTCGAGAGATTTTTGCTTGTCACGCTTTATTAAATATTTTAGATTACGCTTATCAATTATAATAGATTTTTTAATACTAGCTTGCTCCGTGTCACAATGTATTATTTACATATCTCCCTTTAAAACCATCTTCTTCTTCCTTTTTGTAGGTATTTGGTCAGATCTAAAAAGCCAAGGACTTCTCTTCCCCAACTCCTTAACTTCTCTATTAGCTTCGGACAGTTGGAACTTTTGTGTTTTTTTTACATTTGATCTATACAGGAGGCCCTGAGGAAAATAATTTTCTATCAGGGCCTATGTCATTTTAGGGGAAGCTGTGTGAAGGTTTTTTTTTTAAGTAAAGAAGGAGAGGAAGATCTGGGAAGGAAAACGGTATGAGGGGTAGGTAGGAATCAGTGTGTCCAGGAGTGACGGACGTATGAATCTATCCCTTCAACTGCGGTGCGAGGCGATGGTTCCAGAGAGACCAGCTGGAGAGGTCGAAAGGCCTCCCTCAATCAATCTTCTATCCGGCCCGCCACGCAACAGGTGGGCAGATGCATCCGCCGCCAAGACCCGGATAAACCTCTCCCCGTGAATCTGGACACCACTGCTATCATAGTCATCACAGTCACTATTACAGTCACCAAACGCAGCGAATGGGGTGACTATGGCAGAGGCGTTGGTTATCCAATAAATAGTTTCCGAGGCGGCGTTACCCATACCCGCCTCCCAAATTGTAAAAAATATGGTGCTAATATAAATAAAAGACAACAATGTTTACACCCAGTTGTAAAACTAAAATTGGTTTTTTGTCTTCTGTATCCTATTTCATCATGGGTTAATCCCTTTTAAAATTTAATAGACAAGGTTCATAAACCTGGTATCAGTTTGTATTAGCTCCAAACTAAATCCGGATCAATAGTACCACCTATCTCGTTTAAATAACGATATTTTGATAAGCGTAGGCAATACAAGTTTGATAACAATAAACCTGGCTCCATTGTGTTCATATTCTTGATAAAATAATGGCGGTTTTAATTATTCCTCGTTGGAAGGTATTATTATTTAATCTAGATAACGGAAAACAATTAAATATCAAATACAATAGCCGTAACTACGGCCTGCTTTACCTTCAGATATCACCTGGTGAGTATTTGCAATCAAACAGCGTTCTAATCAACATAATGATTTATATTTCATAATTAATTATGGTAGATTAATTTTATTGTGTTTCTTTGATTACAATCATTATAAGTAAGAAGCTTATCTAAGGTTCTTAATAAGTAACGGTGAATAGTGACGGAAATTGAGATTGCTTCTTTCTAATTTTCACTATTGTATTTCAAATCCTAATAAACTGGAAATACCTACTTCACATTTCTTCTTTTTGTTTGTAATTTTTTCGAAGTCTTTCTTAAACCATTTATTGGATAACCAACAGCTCTGTCATAGGTCACCCCAAGTGATTTGCTACGTTTGGTGACTTAGCAGGGTTCATGGCGTGAAGGGTCTTAGCGGAGGATGCGTCTGCCCACATACTGCGTGGCAGATGTGGGCATACTAGTCGAGGGAGACCTTTTGACCTCTCCAGCTGGGCTGGGTGGCATAGATTTATTCGTCCATCACTCTTGGACACACTGACCCCCAAATTCCTAACCACTCCTCATACCTTTTCTTTCCCATAAATTTCTCTCCTTCCCTTACTAAAAATACTCCACACAGCATCTCCAAAGATGAAATAGGCCCTAAGGGGAAATTATTTTCTTCAGGGTCTTCTGTGTAAACCTAATGAAAAAAAAACTGCACGGACTGTCATGTGTTTTGTATCATAGGCAGAAACAACATCGAGGCACCGGTGTGTGTTGATACGTCTGCAATATTATGGTTGAACGATTTTGGTTATACTCTGTTTCATATTAATATGGCCTATCTCCTTTCATCGCACTTCTGTAGTGGTCAGTAAAATCACTTAATTTTCAAATTTCCGAGACCGAAGAATATAACAACTCCTCCAATAAGTATAAAATTAAACAAAAATAAAAACATCGTTCGGCGAAAGCCAGAAATATTGAAAAAAAAACTCCTGACCGTAGAAAGGCAAATTTCGTGACACTGAAGTTCCAATCTTCCTGTGTATCTCGTTTGTTACTCCAGCCATTCAATATCATACGAGAGCAGAATATTATATATAAATTAGTATAAGTCAAGGAATTGCGTATTGGTATTTAAATCATGATTCAACGATTAAATTTATCTCTCAGCAGAATCGCTCGATAAGAACGCGGAAGATGAGTCTCGATATCAAATATTCCAATAGCTCCAGTCATCCCGAGTTGGAGATGAACCCATAAAGCAGATTGATAAGGCTGATTACCTTTCCATTAATCCAGTTGTAGTTTCCTATTACTACCAGGAGGCGAGGAACCGGAGGAGGAAAGCATAACTTCTGTATTAGGAAAGTTATTTAGGTATCCAATAAAACGGAAAAACGAATAAACATTATTCAAAGAAACTTTTAGATAAATCGCTCTCGACGTTATTTATTTGATTTTGCGGTGGGTTAGGAATACGCCAAGATAAAATGATCAAAATTACGATTTATTTTATCAGTTTCAGTTTGAATTTGTTACTTTATTGATGTTCTCATTTTTAACTAAATCTAAGCGAAGGATTTTTATATCCTGCATACGTACTGAATTATTAATTTGTAGGTACCCCATTTTCGAAATATAAATTCTTACCAGATACTAGCTTTCCTACCCGGTTTCGCGCAAAATTAGATTTGAACAAAAAAGATATGGAAATTCTTAATTTTTATTTTGAGAGTTGAAAGTTATTTTAAAGCTCCATGTTGCATGCTTGAAAAATTATTTGTAGAAAAATAATATTATGACGACTTGAAGGCCTCCGTGGCGAAGGGAGAAGACTCTCTACAATGAATCCGATGGTAGCGGGTTCAAATTCCTGCGTGCGCAAGTTAATTTTATTAAATTAACACTTTTATTAAATTTCACTATTAATTCATTTAAAACAGTGGTTCCCAAAGTGGTCCGGGATGGGATGGGATGGATGGGGTGATATGGGTTTCTCTGGGTCTCCTACCGCCTCCCTGAAAGTCTGAAATGCCCACCCACAAAAGGGTTCCGTGTGCCAAAAGTGTTTTGGAACCACCTGATTTAAAATAATAAACAGCGTGTTTGCAGGTGAAAGGGTGAAAGATACTCTCGGAATCGCCCTGGTGAAAAATCAGCATTCTTGCTTGAAATTGCTGTAGCCAGGTACTTCCCCACATTTCTCTTTCCCATCTCCTTTTCCCCCACACTACCTTCAGATTCACTATTTACCCAGATTGGGGATGCCATAGTCTCTAAAATTACTAAATTAAACAAATTAATTCAAAAATACTTAACTAATTCAATTTAATTTACTAAATTAATTCTCACACATTTATTCAGTTTCTACGTCTTAGTTCGATTGAATTTCATTAGGAATTTTCTCAAGAAGTGGAACCGGGTCACCAGGTGTAACGTACAATCATAGTTTACTGAATCTCGCGGTACAAACCGATCAGTCAATAAGTATGTTAGACACGTAACCAATTGTCGATTTGGGGAGGCGGGAATCAAACCTCAACCCTCGACTACCAAATCCACCCCCGCCCTTAATATTATTCTCCTCGTGTTTGCGCCGAATTGTATCGAATGTTTATATTTTTGTATTCCCGCCCTTATAATATTGGACCTGAATAAGTATGTATTTTATTTTTTTATTAAGAGAGAGATTTCCCCATTTCTTGTTTCTTTTCACGCTATGCAGGTAGTTTTTTCTACGGGGATTAATTGTGGTTAGAATGCTTTTTTTAAGAAGAAAGAAAAAAGAAGCATTAAAAAAATCCAATACTATGTTTAGTGATTAAAAATTGTGTGATTTTAACTAAAGTTGGATTTCAGAGAATGTTTCTTTTTTAATTTAATTTATTCAAACAACTTTTCACTTCACAATGTCATTTCGCTTTTTCTCATTTTATATAATAAAAATCATAAAATATTTAAGCCTGGACAAAATTCTTTAAGTACCAAATATTGTTTCATAAAATTATTTTACATTTACTTATGCATGCAAACTGAAAGCGCGGAATTCTCTCTTTCCAACATTCTTAAAATCATGTATATCCCACCGTAGTATAAAATATGATACCATAACTTTAATGAGACCGTTTCAGGCTGGGAGATATGTATCTCCAAAAAGACGGGTCTTTGAAAAGAAAAGCACCCAAAATTTTCCAAAGGGTTAATATATAAACTTATACATCCATCAATATTAAAGACGTATTGTACATCTACCTACTTGTAAAATTATAATTTGCTAGATTGCCTTGCATTCAGCCATTAGCTGTACCTAAATACTTACATAATAACTATTTATTCTTTTTTACGGACAAAAAACATTTGATGTTGTGAATAAATATCAAAACTAAACATTAAGAATACAACATGAACGTGTGTTTAAGCCTTTTTGGGTTTTAAAATGACAATGCTGCGGTAATGGAAGCGAGGAGAAACGAATTGAAGTGATTTAACACCTCCATTAACACGACTCCGTGAATTGTAAGCATAATAAATTAACATCCATAAGATTGTTTTGTATGACATGACAAATAATTGATCGCTCTTTCTCGCGGGGATAATGCTCTGAGAGAAGACAACGATCGTAACATAATAGGAACTCAAAACATTGTGAGTATAACGTCAATCAGGTTTTCTAACAGTTGTTTGACCTGAGCGTAGTGTTTTATTTGATATCGTAATAGGGGGCTACGAGGTGATTGATTTTTTATGTAAAGGGTGGAAGGTCATAATAGAGGAGACTCTAGAACCAAAGGATATCGAAAAACTTACTGCGGAATTTGAAAGCCTACTTCCATCTGAGTCTGAAATTCTGGAATTGTATCAACATACCTGTAAAGAAAAAGAGAATGGGTATTAGGTATGCACAGATTTCAAAATTGATAGTGAACTGTTAAAAAATACTACAATTAGGAATTTAAAAAAAGTAATGTAACAAATATAATTATTTCGAGCGCATATTGACAAGTGTCAACGCTCGAATACTTTCCTTATCTAGCATTTGCTTGTCCCTTACTACCGCTGCGGCTAGGGCAGTGGGCCAATAGGTATTGAAGACGAGCGAAACAGAGTTTTGAGTTTGACCCGCCGGGAGGCCAACGCTGAGCTCTAGGAGGTAGAAAAAATCGAAGTTTGCCTTCCGAATTCGCTCGTGCAACTTCAAGGTACTTGTGTACCTTTTGTATAAAGTGACAAGTAATTAAGGGAAAATTATTTTCCTTTGGAGTTATTAGTGTAATAATAACAATAAAGCTACTGTTGTGGTTTGTACTTTTAAGTTACCACTGTTTTTACGATTATTGAACTGTCGACTTATGTAAATTGATTGTTCCGACGCAATAAAGACTCATTGTGTTTACAGTAGAAAAGCGTGGATTAATTTAATTTAATTACCCCGCTATTATATGTAGTTAGGTTTAGGATTTTTTTAATAACTGTGGAAAGAAGTAAGGACATGGAAAGAGAAATGGAAGATGGTAAAGAAGTTTATCAAATAATGCACTTAGCCCCAGACAGGCAAATGAAATTGTGTAACATTTTCACAAAGAGAAATAAATATTTTTGAAATTTCCTGCGAAGTAAGGAAAAAATTGCCACGCTTCTGGTATGCAGACACTCATATGAGTATAACACACTTTTCTCGATTTATCGTATCAGTTGCTTTAAACGAGTTCCAAAAATACTCCATTCATGGCGTAAAATAATTTATTACTTTTAGCGTTTTTGTTGATTGCTTTCTTGCCAGTTCTACTCTAAAACGCGCATTAAAAAGAAAAAGAAAGAAAGTAAGTCAGTGTTAAAAGATTCGGAATTATAATTTAATTGTAAATCAAACTATCTGAAGTCCCAGGTTACCCGGACTTTACGCAGAGTTTTATGAAATCAGAAGCGGACAGTAATTTTCCACTCATTGAAAAAAAACCATTAGGAAATTTCTAAATTTCGTGTAGACAGTCACCTTCTTCTTATTTTAGAGGTCAGTTAGGCAAAATTTCATCGGTCTTGGAATAAAACTGTTCTTTATTTTATATAATACTAGCTGGGGTACCCGGCTTCGCTCAGGACAACTTTCGAGAGTATTCTGAAATGTTCTACATTGATGTTCCTGATTCCCTATTCCCGAACATTCCAGAATATTATTACCTCTCGAAATTTTTAGACTCACCAACATATTCCGCCATTCCTTCCAGAACTTTCTAGAGTTTTATCGAACCTTCTAGAACTTTCCGGAAGGCTGTTCTTGAAATTTCTAGAATTTGAAACTTCCAGCCCTTATATCTTCAAAAGCAAGCCCTTTAGGTAAAAACGGGAACCATCATCCTGGGGGTGGGGGAGAGACCTACTCACCACCTCACCATATAACTCCCTTGATCGTACTGGGACTCTTCTTTGAGTTTTTGCGATGTGAAATAAACAAATTTCATATGAATAAGAGCACCAAATTGTAATTTTTTGCGGTCAGTCTTTATTCATTACATTTTAGAGGAGTACCTACCTAAAATTAAAGCCAGCAAATTAATATTGTATACAAACTTCAAGTGATGTAATTGTTTGACTTTAATGGAGACGCCATTTAGTTAAAGTTACAACCGAGCGACATCTTTATTGAGTTGTAAAATATATGATTGATGTCTTCATGGTGCTTATTGGAATCTTCTAACCAAGTAAAAGGCATGTCATTAGCTTTATGTCGACTGTCGAGTACTTATGACCAATGGTTAATTGATTATTTATAACGTACAGCTCCATAAAAGCACAGTTCATTTTACAACAGCCATCATGTCATGCCCATTGGTTAGCTGATAGGAAAAAACGGACACTATTAAAATGAAAATAAAATTTTATGTTCCCGTAGGTTTTAGATAGAAATGTTCTAATAAATCATTTACTTGTTATATACTCTAGGTTACTTTTCAGTATTTAACTATCCATTATAATTACAACTTAAACGATATATTCTTTTTTTAATGTGAAACCAAACAAGAGTATCAACTGATCCCGAACAGTCTGATTTCTTAGTTATGTGATTAACTATAATTTTTAATTTAAATGTGGAGATTGAACAAAACTAAATTAGTCGTTTGGACAATTAAGAACTAAGGTGACGATTTACTAATATTTAATTTTATTCCTCTTCGTTTAATGTACTTACCAGTATTTTAAATGCCTTTTATATTAATTTACAGTTAGCTATAAAAGTGATCATTGTATTACTATTTTAGCTTTTTCACATCAAGGCCTAGTTTTAAAAAGGCACACTTATACGAAAATACAAAATTCTGTCGATTATTTATTTCCGACATATATATTTAGGGTTCAAATCCTAATCCGATAACGTGTTAAAACTTATCACACGCCATCTCTGTTTCATGTTATTTACTGCGTACTTGAAGAAATACAGTATCGCCCAAATCTGGCATTAGGAGCTATCGACTATTCGAACAATGCCTAATAATAGTAATAATTGCAATAAAAATATGCCGTAAAACTTTAAGTGGCCACCAGTGTGCCCTACCGACCCCTCCCCATAAGGGAGTAGTAGTGATAGGAAGGGGGGAGAAGGGAAGGGGGTTAAGGGTGATTGTAAAACAGCGTCATAAACGGCAAAATGTTACAATATTGCTCTGTCATTATGTTCCGACATTACGTTTAATATAAAATCGTTGGTTGGAAAACTAGCAATTTTATTGAATTTACATACAGGCAAATCAATTTAAAGAGGACAAGTTTGAATGTATTTATGAACACCGGCAGTATCGAAAGTTTTGGAAAAGTTTTTCGAATTAGTTTGCATGCATCCCCTTTTACCCCGAAAATGTCCAAAGATACTGGATGCGCAGCGAAGTTTATCAATTATTTTAAAGGGCCGTCTATTTCAACAGTGAGCTAAATTTAGATTTTAACCGTCAATTAAAGTAACAAGGATGTTAAATAGGACCACACGCTATTTCAAGTGTATTTTTTCTAAAGTAATGGATTTTGTGTGATCGGTTAATAAAGCAGAATGAATATTTCTCGAAATTATGTGTAAAAACAAACCGCATTATTTTTTGATGTGGCTACACCGAAAATAGAATTTGAAAATCAAAACAACTGTAAACATATTCGGCTGTATTTTGTTTGGCGTTGTTGTATCTGACACCTTTTTTCATTTAAAAATTTTGTGTTAGTATTTAAAAATAAATGACGAACATGTGAAAAATATAACTTGCTTTCCAGTTGTTTTAATATGTCCTTGAATTTGATGTGTTTCAAATTTTACGAGATCTTTCGACATATGATACCGGGCCAAAAATTCGGTATCATCCCAAATATTATGAACAATACAAAACAATGGTGGATCACGTACACAATACTAGGCTTACACAAAATGAAGGTATGATAGTACCTAGATTTTCTAATAAAAATGGCCAGCGAACTTTTGAATACATTGTACCACTTATATTTAATATGCTGCCATATGATTTGAAAAAATGTTGCTCGACACCTAAATTTGTACTATTGTTAAAAACATGGCTGTTGGAATCAGATTGGCTAAAGTTCGCCGCACAACCGTTCCTCTTAATGAGGAAAATTGATCGTATAATATAAACCGCCTTAAATGAATATCTTTATTCAGTTGTCTATCATTTCATTGCTGTCATCATCAATCTACGTTTCCAATGACAGCTACCGAGGTACGGTTGTGTTACTCCCATATCAAATGACACAATAAAAATATGCGGTGGCGTAGCGACAAACTGGCGGGCCCCGGGGCAGCTCAATACAGATATTTGATAAATATAATATTTTATCATTCCGAGCAAGAACCCAAACTGCACATATACTTTGAAGCTTGACATCACCAATATAGGGGAAGTTGTGACTCTTTTATACATTTATTTTTTTATGCACTTAATTAAAATTTAGTATCAAGTTTGTTATTACACCTTAAACGAATGCACCCAGTGCAGAGAGTACTGAAAATAGATTAAGGACATAAAAGTCGATAACTGAAATCGATTGTGAATATAAAGATTATTAACCCTCCGAGTGCAGACCTCCTGAGATCTTGTGCTCCTTAGTCATAGCTAAAATGCCAGAGCTAAAATGCCAATCGCCCGCCGTACGTCACTTTACACTATTTTTGTAATAATTTATTTATCTTTTTTGCAAAATGATGTTTTAGTAAATTGTACCGTCTTACCAGATTTTTTTTTGTATATTTATTAAAAAATGAACGTATCTGTTTTATATATTTCCCCCAGGATAGCTACTTTTATTCTTTTCTGTAAATAATTACAATATCTTCTTACAAAATCGGAAATATTTTTACTTTCAAAAATTTGAAATTTGAAAATACTGATAAATATATATTTGCACTTGACGAAACCAGAGTCTAGAATAATATTATAATACATTATGTTCTTGCCAAGCGGAGAAAATATATTTTAGCATGCCATTATGTAACAAAATCCACGGTAGATTCGTTGGCACACTACGGGTACAAACATCAGAAATCCTCGGTGGATTTCTCAGTACATTAAGGGTTAATTAATATTTATAGTGCTTCTTGTGGTTTTCACATCTCCAAAGAACTGTTTTCATGGCTGCTATCGATTATTGGGGCAAAACAAATTTATTAGGTGTCCTTTAAAATTCAAGTTACATATCGTACATCAAATTGCAGTTCAATATATATTTACCTTCAAACTTATACATCCACTGGAGCGATTATGGTAGAAAAATGGACCACTTTTATTTTTCTGCGATAGATAGCTGTCCAAAATTGGACCTACCATTTTGTAATTATTTAAAACATTTCCATAGCCAGCCATTTAATTTTAAACGAAGCTATTGAAATGCTTTATTCATTATGACTATAGATGTCGCAAATCCAAACTTTGTAGACCATTTTAGAACGATGTTAAAAATAAATTTTGAAAAATATTTTTTTCACGCCGAATTTTTGATCGGCTGTTTACGGTTAAAATTAAGTCCCTTTTCCATAGATATGCCTTTCGTTATCAAGTATACCACAGACAACTTACAAAAATCGAACATATTCTATGTTGACTCGGATAAGTACCCATCACGGCAGTTTCAAAGTTACAAACACGCAGGATTGGGGCGGTTATAAACTTTATGATTTTTTTTTTATATCCTACAAATATGAGATAAACGGTACAATAAGGTGAATCCATTGGCTATATAGCACTATAATAAGTTTTTATGTCCACATGTCAAAATTCAAAGGTATGATTTTTTTAATGTTGGCGAAAATTAAAAAAAAAGTTATCTTCTGGGAAATCTCTTGCAACCGAGTCAAATTCATTTATTTCGCTCCAGTGGTTAAAACGATACACACACATTAATTACACTAATATCGACCTGACATGACATGCAACCGCACAAATTGTACCACACGATTTTTTTAAATATTATCAATCTTCATTAATATTAGTTATTATACAATATTACGAACTATTGTACAAGTATTATCAGATCTGATGTTTCTACATAACCTGCTTAATAATAAAATAGATAGTCCCGAATTGCTATCTGTCATTGGTTTAAATGTTCCAATGTGGCCTACCAGGCACACTTCACTTTTTCACATAGGATCCAATAATTCTAATGCAGCAAAAAACTCACCAATCTCTCGCGCAATCACATCTTATACACAATATGAAAAATTATTATACTTAGACATTTTCCACAACTCCTTGCAAACATACAAAACTAATTTACTAAATTTGTTGGCGTGATATAATTTATTTTAAAACTTCTTATTTACACTTATATTTTCATTAAACTTTAATTACTATTTGTGAGCATGTAATTCTTGTTCTAAAAATATATCTCTTTTATCTTCATATACAATCTTCCTTTATATTATTCTTCTCATTCATTCATTACTTAAGTTTTAAGAACTGGTCAAATCCCAGTCTAATTATCCCAGATATTCTACGGACTTACGTAATAGGTACTATATCAAGTAATAATTTCATTTAATATTCCTTATAACTTGTAAACTTATGTACTGTGTAAGTCGTAATAAACAAACAACAAACAACCTACTATTTTATTCACTATGTAAATGTATTTATGTTATATGAAGAATCTATATAAAGATGATTGTCTGTGGCGGTCGGCGGGAACGCGGCGTTTCATTGGTTTTTACCTACAAAAATCTACAGTTTTTAACATTTGCCCTTTTAAAAACAAGAGAATGGTCATCGTCTAAGTCTGATTTTGAAAAACTCTGTGTAAAACCAGGGCAATGCCGGGAACTTCAGCTAGTAATTATGTAAATCACTTAGGTCCCTGCAATTATTTTGCCATGGTAAGTAAAAACACAGTGTCTTCTTTAGAGTATCTAGAAGTTCAGTAAGTAAAAACACAGTGTTTTCTTTAGAGTATCTAGGAAGGCACTGTGTTTTTACTTACTTCGGTAGAAATTATTCTCTGTTAAAGTAGTTTTCAAGAAGAATGTTTTGAGAATGTTTTTCCCTATTATGTTTGGACAAGCACCCAATAATAATTTTATCACACAAAATAACTGACGTTTCATACATTTAACATTCATATCGTTTAATCCTTTTTGATCGGTCAGTGGCAGAGTTGGTATCGCGTTTGGGTCCCACCCTGACGTCGCGTGTTCGATTCCTCGGCTGGCTAAGTCCTCCATTACAACACAAGCAACATTTTCCGCTTTCTGTGGGTTTTTTTTTTTTTTTTACACGAGCTCCACACAGGAGACCTTGGGAAAAATAATTTCCCTCAAGGCCTATGTCATCATTGGGGATGCTGTGTGGAGGGTTTTTTAAGGAAAGGAAGGAGAGGAGAGTTCTGGGAAGGAAAAGGGTTTAAGAGGTGAGCAGGAATCTGGGGTTCAGTGTGTCCTGCTCATCCGCCTCCAAGACCTAGACAAACCTCACCCCATAAACCCGGGCACCCCTGCTAAATCACCAAGCGTGTCTCACCAATCACTTTGGGTGACTGGTTATCCAAGGTTCCCGGGGCGGCGGTACCCATTCCCGCCTCCATATTGGGTAGTAGAAAATTTTCAAATATCGGCGGGTTAATCATAATTCGAGAATATTTGTCTATCTTAATTTAAAAAAAAAATCCTTTCATATAGGTACGATTCGTTTTTAAGATTGTGACTTTTAGCGTTGAAAAAACTTAAGGTATTAACGGCCTTACTAAAAAACCCCGTGAAAATTTCATTCAATTGACAAACGGCCGCGGATGTGAAAACATTACTAATTAAAAAATTATTCTTGGAAAAAAATATACACTGTTTACACAGCTTGGGAGGTTAGTTTTTTTTTAGTTTTTATTTATTTAGTTTTCGTTTTAGTAATATTTGGTGTTTTTTTGTTTTTTGTTTATTGATGATTATTGATTTGTTTTATTTATTTGATTATTGATTTGTTTTATTGATGTTGCTGCAAAAACACAGGTTATCGATCGTCCTGTGGTTTTTTTTTAGTAAGGCTGTAAATGTTTAAACATATTATAGTAACAACAGTTAATTACTAAATGTCCCCTTTATTAGTTGAGCGACATTGCTCAATTCACTATCTGTTTATCGATTCACGATGGATATTTTAACTATCCGCCATTCTGAAACTGACGTCTTAATTCGATCGTATTTCACCCAATGACGTTATATTATAAATAGACTCGCCATAGTCTCACATACTCACAATATAATGTGGAAAGCAAGCAACACTCTTTTGTTTTCAGCGGTTTTCAGTATAATTTCTAAATTCAAAAGTTCATTCCTGTGTGATAAAGACAGACAATCAAAGAATGCATGGGAGTGAATGTCATAGATTCATATTAGGGCGGCTTATTAGTTTCTTCGCCGAATACTACTGTCACATCACGGGTGTGACCTATGGGTGTGACTGAGATAACAAGATACTCTTATTCGGTTACACAATATGACAAGGAAGGGTAAAGGCGGGTAAAACGTGACACACGGGCAAATATTTTTATATTTATTATATGAGTTTTCATTAGTAATACAATATTGGTACTATTATAGTAGTATTTTTAAGTACATATTTTATTATACAGTACAGGTTATAGGTTCAAATGATTATACAAATCTATACAGATTAATAACACCTAGGACCGTTACTATTTACAATTTTCATCAACGACATTATTAAATTAATGAACGCGTTACCCTTTGTACGTTTTACCCCATCTTTCCCAATGGAATAAAACGAATGCGGGACGCTGTGTGAACCGACTTACTGTTAGTAGGTTGTCCCTGTTATGCTTATGTCACTTTGTGATGCAATTTTCGCTGTCTCCTTTTCGACTATTTGCCGTTTAATTGAAGCATTTTCTCATCACGCAGGAGCGCTTTGCAATACAATTTACCTACTGGTAAGACACAACCTCACTCGACGCGTAGCAGTTTAGTACTAAAGTACTAGGAATAGAGACAGCTACAATCGTATTGTGTTTGGCTTCCCACTTTGAGATTTCTACCCCGCGTCCAGTATTAATGTCTTTGATTTCACCATTAAGATTTCAAAACAAGCAGCACTGAAAGCTTCGAACGGATTTCACATAAATCATTAGCATAAAAACAAATAAATAATAATAAACACGTAATATTGTTTTAGGCCAGAAGCCGTACTGTCTCGTTTCGAAATAGTTTATTTAGTATCGATTGTGTTATTTAATGTTTCCTACTCATTTGCCTAATGAACATTGCACAAACGGCTTCAACTTGCAAATTCTTGGTGTTACGTAATGGCGGCGAAGTTGGTTGCTTTCTGTCATTACTGTGTGTAGGTACCTACGTAGGTATTTTCCAGATAATAATAATGATTGAAATTGCAAAATGTCAAGTCACGACCATCTTGACTTGTACTTCGGTGTTGCTGCACAAATAATGGAGATTATCTTAATAGATTACCCAAGGAAAACCAATCAGGATGCATAATTTCAAAATATTTTTTGTACAATTATCCATTTTGTAAATCTGCAATATTCAATTATATTTGATATCTTTGATATTCTGTTCTTTGAAAGATAAGATGAATTAAATTTTTTTTATTTTTATGTGAATACCGCACACGAGTACTAACTGCTTCCAAACGTTTGGAGACAGTGATACTATGGTATACCTAATTGGGATGTACTGTGAAGCTAAAGGGGAAGGAGATGAGAAAGAGATGTTGGGGAAGTACCTTGCTTTTCAAGAATGGTCATAAAACAAGGCTTTTTTTATTTATGTGAATACCGTACAAAGTCCCAACTGGAGCCAGTGAGACTGACCATCTGGAGCCAGTGAGACTATGGCATCCCCAATTGGGGTAAGTTGTGAGACTGAAGTAAATAGGGAGGGGAAGGAGATTAAATCCCGCGACCTTCGGATTGCGGGTCAAGAGCCTTCGACCACGCCGGCTATCATAAGTTACTTCTTACAGGATTTAGGACCCCATAAAAATTGCTAAAATTGCTTGGTTTTATCGTCATCAATAGACGTTCGGTGTACTGTCCGAAATGTTGGCTAAAGAAGGAGGTAGCGCAACACCGCATAACACCCCAAAAACAAACAACGAAAATAGTTTAGATGAGTTTCATTGATATGCATTTTTATTTGAACAAAAAACAAATTCATATAAATTATATTATAATCAAGAATAGTTAATTATTAAAAAAATATTATTATTTTAATATAAAAATTAGTTTCATTTATACATAGTTATTTAACAATATTTTGTATTTAAGGTCATCATTGGCCATGTAATATTCATTATATTTTAACATAAAGTAAATAAAATCTTATATTGTTTTTTCGTAAAACAAAAGGAGGCAATAAAAACGCCTATGGTTAAACCGACCATTATTAGATTTCTATCTCAAAGTTGATCATGTGAACAGATAGACTATTAACAATTTTAATAAAGGGTCATTTATAAATTTATATAACAAGAAAGGAATGAAAAATACATGCCGTCATTCTTGCATGTTCATAGTATTATAAAGGACAGATTTTTGTCTTTATTTTTATCACCAAAAAATTTAAACAAGAGAAATACATATTTCAAATATAGGTTTAAAATATTTTTCTGGCAAAAAAACAATACTTTATCGTTTGTCTGAATTCTTGACGCATCAAATCAGGTTCATCGGTTCCAATTTTACCATTTTTTATTCCAACAGAAAAAGGTAACGGTTGCAACTGGGACTCGAACCCACGATCTCTTGTTCTATCGGGATACAGCTCGGCCATTGGGACCGTTATTTTGTCATTTTTGTCTACCTGTAAGTAATGATCTATTTCGTATAGATTTATTGTTATTGTCTTGTTCTTCAATGATTTTTGCATCGGTACCGCCGCTCTGGGAACTATTTATTGGATAACCAACACCTCTGCCATAAGACACCCAAAGTGGTTCGCTACGTTTGGTGACTTAGCAGGGGTGCCCGGGTTCATGGGATGAGGTTTGGACAGGTCTTGGCGGCGGATGCTTCTGCTCACCAGTTGCATGGCAGGCCGGATCGGAAGTGAATGGTTGAGGGAGTCCCTTTGACTTCTCTAGCCGTACTCTCTCGGAACATCGCTTGCACCGCAATGGGAGAGATTGTTTCATACGCCCGTCCCACCCCTACTACCCTTTTCCTTCCCAGAACTTATTTTCCTTCCTTTCATAAAATACCCTTCACACAGTATCCCCAAAGATGACATAGGCCCTGAGGGGAATTATTTTCCTCAGGGCCTCCTGTGTGGAGCTAATGTAAAAAAGGAATATTATTTAATGTTAATCCTCAAAAACGTTTTGTTATGAAATTCAATATTCTTTTGGAAAAATACATTCATTTAGTGAAATCGATATTTTTGTAATTATTTCACAGATAATGATTGCAATTAAAACCCATCAAATTGTATTTCCTACTATCACAGTGAACTCTGTAGAATTCATTATTCAAATTTCATTATAAATTTAAACAAGCAAAAAAATAATAATGGGCAATCATAAAAAATCAAATTAAAATAATGATAGTGCTTGTAAAATGATAGACCTCGCGCAAAGTGGGAACGCACGGCCGCAACCAGCCCCCATCACAAATATAATATTCTATATTATATGACTACATATTTAGTGAAACTTAAATAATATAATAAATAACCTTAATATAATAAAAATATTCTATATAATATGTTATATTTAATCATTGAAGACAATATTAGCGAATCTTAAACGAAAATTTGAAACGGATAAACCAAAAAAAAGATTCTGCGCTAACAACACCTAAGCCGAATCTCAATTGTATGAAACCGAGTTTTATATCTGTCGCTGGCCGAATAAATTCGATTTTAACCCTTATGTATAATGAAACTGTACAAAGGACAAGGTCAGAATCGCTTGTTCCAATATTAATCTAGGACCTAGATACTATTTGATTATTGTAGCTATTCTGCATTATTTTAAAATAATTTTCTATGAAATTTCTGGGTGGCTTTTGGCCCTGTCAATGTTACGTTTACCTTTTTAAATAAGTATAAAGGTTATTATTTCTTTGAAAACTTCATTGAATTGTACTTCTGTTGGGTATGGATTCAGGTTTGTGTAAAAATAATTAAACCAGTTTATATTTGTATGAGTATATTTTTTGACAATTATTTCCAAAAGGTATTTTTTTAATTTTTTAGTTAGTTAGCTATTTTGGAAAAAGTTCTTACGATATTATCATGTAATATACGTGATTAATTACATGATAATATCGTAAGAGCTTTGAAGTTCTAAAAGAATAAGATAAAACAGAAAACAATCCCAAAAAAAACAATCGCTTGACCGATTTGACCAGAATTCAACAAGGTAATTTTAGCGCGCTTTTTCGAAATACCATCCATGGTTCAACATGTTTCAACTGCTATAATTTTTTTTTAAATAATGTCATCCAATTTTATAAAAATGCATAAATGTCCGTGTGTGTTTGTGTGATTGCCAGAAAAAGTTGATAGAATGCATGGCCATCAACACCCCGTATAATTACTGAGTTTTAGCTCGGTCGGATGTCAGAAAGTGGGTTAATTTATACTTCCAAGATTTGTCATATTAACAATATTATTAACAGTATTTTTGAAGTTGATTTTTGGATTGAAAATGATAAATAATGCTCAAAAATTAATAGTTATATAATAATTATTATTTTAAGGGATCAACGGTCGGATCACCACTAGTAAATACTAGATAGAATTTGAAAAATATACTCACGAGAAACAAAACACGAAAGGTGTATTTTTACATTAGCTCCAAATAGGACGTCCTAACCTCCTAAACCTCACCCCATGATCCTGGGCACCCCTGCTAAGTCACCAAAAGTAGCGAACCACTCGGGATGTTACATTTTAAAATTTAACACTGTTAATCCAGCAATAAACACAAAAAATAATGTTACAACTATACTTTACTCACAATTGCGTCGACTGTACAATGTATAATCAAAATAATTACCACAATGTTGGGTATGAAGAATACTGTAATGGTGGGTTTGTCCGGGAAGGGTGGTGCGGGATGGGGAGGGGCGGGACGGGGTAATACAGCTGGCAGGGGTGGGGGTGCGGGGGAGATTTTTATAAGCGATACTGCTACAGCAAATAACTAACCTACCCGTAGCAACAATGTTTCCTTCGAAGCCTCGTATTATTTCAAATTGCCAATTAACACAATGTTATATAATCGCATTAATGGCGTGGGCAAAATAATGACGGGATTTAAATTTTACAATAATTTCATAAATTCCCACTTTTCGGCGGTCAATATTTAATGGATTCTACGTAAACGCTTAAAAATATTACCTCTTTGATAATTTATTTGAAAGCTTGCTTTAATAAACATCTCGATACAGGTTTAGTCCTAAAGAGGTTTATAATAATTATTAAGCGCCCTAGAGGTGATTTCCTTACGAAAATGTCGCTATAGAAATAATCTAAAAATGTTTTTTAATTGGATTGGAAAATAATACTTTTTTGTTAAGATATAATTCAAATATAAATAGAGAAAAGAGACGGCCTCCGTGGTTCAGAGGTAAGACTCTCGACTAGCAATCCGAAGGTCGCAGATTCAAATCCCAGCATGCGCAAGTAACTTTTATTTGATTAATTTGTATTATTTGACTTCCATAATACGGGAGTGTGTCTAGTGTCTAGTGTAGTAGTCGAAAAGCATGTAAAAAACTGTATTACAAAAAAATTATAAATAAAGAAAAAATAAATTCTGGATTTATTAATTTAATATAATAATATAGTATAATTGTGGCATGTTCCGGAGTGGAACACACTCTCAGTATCGGCCTGGCGTAAGACCACAATTAGCCGTGTTTGGTGACCAGATCTGAATAGCCAGGTACTTTCCACCCTCCTCTTCCCATCTCTCTTTAGACTGTCGCATCGTTGGGAGTAGTTGAAACTTTGAACGGTCCTCACGAAAACAAATAAAAGCCAAAAATAACAATTTGTTAATCTCTAGATTTTGCCTTATTTAGGGGGTTTTGAAAGATCACTATATTTACAGACGTGTTAATTACAGATGGTGGATACATACTGCGTATATATGTAAAAAATGTTAATTTACAGATATAGGTATATTTAAAAAAATGTTAATAATTAAAAAGACAACGGTGATTGCACAATAATATACACAATAAATTTTATGTAATTAAGTTTAGTTACTACAGACAATTTCTGAAATAAGGGTTTTAATGTAGATTATTTGGGTACCTACACAACTTTTTCGCAAAAATTAACAAACAAATCTCTTGTGTGCTGCGCACTGAGGCAGCTAGTGCATTCCCAAAGTTTGCAGGTCTAACGCTCTGGCGCCACCTGCATGTTTTTTTATGAACCTAATAAATATGGCGGAAGGTCCCATACGGGCTGATATTCATAACGCACTTATGGGATTTGGGATTCATTCATTACTACTTTCATTCATTTTTTGCACGGAATTTGAATGTTTATAAAAATTATAATACAAGTTTGTCTTATTTACTTAGGTTTTTATGCATAACTGCGCAAATGTACATTAGAGAAAACCGCCAATGCTAGTTTATGTCTATGAAAACGAATGTACGAGTATGTTCAAATGTATAGTACCTACCATTGTGAACCCAGCAGTTACATTATGGTGCAGTCATGGATATCTTTGTATTTTGATGTTCGTGATGTCAGAGTTATTATGATAATCAAAGGTCAAAGAAAAGCAATGGTTGGATAAATATGTAGATAGGTAAAGTAGCAATCTAGGATTGCAATCCTATTTTCGCCAACCCCTCATAACCAATATTGAGAGAGCTAGCATTCAACCTCCTGGAGTACAGTTTTACATTTATTATTTTGCGTTCCAGAAAGGATATGAATTAAAAAAGACTCGGGTTGCGTAGTGCTGTATTTGTAACGAAGCATCAAAAGCCATTGAGTCACATTGTGCTATAGCTGTCACCAAAGGACCATTTATATTCCCACTTCCCCATAAAACTCGTTCTATCTTCTTTTCTAGTATGGTCAGAAATGTGATATAAATAGATTTAGAAAGAGAGAAAATCAGCGTTATCTTTGCATTTAAAAGTGTATCATACATTCGAAGAAAAAAATTAAAATGAATGACAAGCGGAAATATTTCTAAATACATCGTAAATTTGACAGATTTAGTAACAAACATGATATTAAATTGACTATAACCGAGGGGTAGAGAGAGCCTGGAAACTGGATCTTTATTTGAAATATGTTTGACTAACCAGGCAGGTACTCTCAAATCATTCATTTTTCTCTTTCCCTATGTGTATCTCCTTTCTCTTCTTCAATAACTTTCTTCACATAACATTTCCCAAAATTCTTAAATAACGTTCTCACAAAATGTACACTGTGAGCTTTTGCTAATTCTTGTGTTCGGCATGTCTAATAATGTCCATAAAGTGGTCGGCATGTCTAATAATATCCATAATGTGTTCGGCATGTCCAATAATGTCCACAATGTGTTGGGCATGTCCAATAATGGCCATTATGTGACATCCATAAAGAAAATCCATAAAGCACAATCCATAAAGGACACTGAGAACTTTTGCTGATTCTTGTGTTCGGCATGTCTAATAATATCCATAATGTGTTCGGCATGTCTAATAATGTCCATAATGTGTTCGGCATGTCCAATAATGTCCAGAATGTGATCGGCTTGTCCAATTAAGTCCTTACTATGCTAGTATTATATTTGTTTAGCTAATGGTAGTCGTATTTTAGTAGTAGTAGTAGTCTTATTTTAGTTTTATCGATAATGTAACAGTAACGTTGGCTAAATGCTATACTGCAACCAGTGTAGTTCTTATTTTAGCCTTATTATCTTTTCTCATTATGTTCCTAAGTGGGTCGAGAACGATGAAACATTTACAACATTCTATAGATTCTTTTGAGTAAATTTGCATAAGAATTAGATATCCCGTTCCGTAAATAGCGCGAGGCAATAATAATTCTTGGCCGAAATTGTTTTATTTCATTTTTATAACCGCTTTCTGCCCCGAGCCAGAACTCTCCGGATCTAAATCATATTTTTACATTACCAGTGACGTCACGGTCGGTGATTAAATTTATTATTAGAGTTCAAGGCCTCTGCAACATAAGTTATGTAGTATTTATTATTTACAACGTAGTTAGTAATTAGTTTCTAGTTTTTAATAGATGAATGGTATAAAGAAGGCTTCAGTTGAAGTCGTAAAATCTAGCAGGTGTCGAACGAATGAATAATGAACTCGGAAAAAATGTTGAATTAATTAAGAGCAGTCTTTCGTAATCGACATTTTAAGGTATGTAAACTATAAATAACGTAAAGTATTAAAACTATGGATTGTATATTCCTATACAAAATATTGATTATGATTACCTCATGGATAAAATGTATTTATTGAAACTTTCAGAAAGAAGAAAAAGCAGAGATTTAATACTACCATTTACATAAAATACCGCATTACGAAATTGTATGCCACTATCTTATGCCAATATCTTGCCGACATTTATTACCCTTTTACTTTAACAACAGCAGGACACTGGCTTATCAAAATTCCCCGATTCCGAGTCTTCAGTCTCGGAAATAAATATTCTGATCTGGGAAATATATTTCATCCTAAAAATATTAAATATATAAAAGTTGTTTATTCTAATATTTTTACTTATCTATATGCAAAAAGACATACATACTTCTTACTATTTTTGTTATATTCTTATTATCTATTTACATATGTGAAGATTCTCTGTTCACATTTTTACCTATGTATTTTATTTGATGGTTTTGTTGTTATTTTTTTTCATCATATTGTTTTCTTTATTGTGTTAATTTTTAGGTTTTTACAATAACAGTGATACAAACAACTTTTAAAATAGACTCTAAAAGCACACTTTATAGTAGGTATGTGAAATAAGAAAAATTGTGTTGGGCTCTAGGCAAAATTTTTTATTTGTATTTCTAGTAATTTCTACCAATATGCATCATTTTTATTTTTATTTTTTATTCGTTAACATTATCTAAGTAAAGTTAGTACATGGTTATGACTTGAGTGGTGATTACAGTAAGTTATATTATATTAAATAAAGCATATTTTTAAAGATATGTACTTAGGTATATTATAATGTCACAGTTTTTACAGTCCTATTTACCGGGATTTCCTATTCCGAAACGACCTGTGGTAGCTTTTCTACTATTGTATTGGTTATCCAGATGTCTGTACATTGTTTTCGTATTCTTCCCATGTGTAAAAAAACTTTAAGTCAAGAAAACTACAAATTTATTTATTTAAGGAACAAATTATTTATTTTATAAATTTCCAGAAAATACAAGATATCTACCTGAAAAATAGCTTCAAATAATTACAAACACTATTAAAAAAATATACCGAAAACTTCAACTAAAAAAAGTAATAAAAATTTAAAAATTATAATTTTTTTTATAAAAAAAAAACTATGTAATAAAAACAATAGCAGTAATAAAAAGAATCTTAATAACTAAATGAACAACACCTTCCTCCCATAAAAACAAGCATTTTTTATGGGACTTCATAAAAAAATATATGGAGTTAAAAAATTAGGAAGATGATGAATTGAAATACATTTAATTATTATTCTGTTATTAATTATGCATCAGCCATGTTTTGACATGAGTTTTAAATATTATTAATTTATCAGATTATTTAAAATCATGTAGCTTATAGTATTAACGCATGTAACATAGTAAAATCTCCTTCGACTAACCTAACCTAACCAAACAAAGCTATTTATGAAAAAAAACTGATAGTCGTTCCGTCGTTCGTATAAAGTGCATTGCTCTGATTTTGCCTGTTTGTCAGACCTTATATTTTTTACATTAGCTACATACACGAGGGGCTGAGGAAGATAATTTTGTCATCTTTGAGAATGTGTGGGTTTTTTTAAGAAAAGGAAGGAGTGGAAAATGTAGGAAGGAAAATTGCAAAGGTGGGTAGGAATCTGTTGATTATTGGGTTCAGGAGCGACGGAAGTAGAAGTGACAGACGTATGAATCCACCCCTCTCACGGCGGTGCAAGGCGATAGGTTGAGATAGTCCTGCTGGAGTCCATACCCGCTTCCCAAATTGAATCCCTTATGTGATTGACGTGAAGCTAATGAAAATAATGAAGCATTTAAATATGTATTCTACGCCAATTACTGAAAAGGGCTGCATGTTCCGCTCATATTATATCATAAAGCTTTACATTATATTATATAATTTCCTAGTTTTGAAACTTTGATCGTTGAGAGTTTGTTCCAGTTTCGTAATGGCCTGAGAAAGTAGGCTACAATATGAAAACACGTATCGAGTTTAGAATACCTTATATTACATAGAACCTTGATAGTATGGGAGACACAACGATTTCTATGAGATCTATGAGTTGTTCCAAAAAGCAAACAAATTATCCTGAGGGGTTGGGTGCTAAGGTTTTGCAAAGTTAAATAATAAGGTTCCGTGGAAGTTTACAATTCTAATACTTGGCTGGTTGTAATAATACAAGGCCGCCGTACAAACACATATATAATACCTAATATGAATATAAACGACTTATCTACATCTAATATTTAAATACTAAGGTTCCGTGAAGTTAAATAATAAGGTTCCGTGAAGTTAACAATTCTAATACTTGGCTTTTTTTTCTTTTTTTTTTACAGTGAATACCGCAGAAGAATCTCAACTGCTCCCGTCTGGAGCCAGTGAGACTATGGCATCCCCAATTGGGGTATGTTGTGAGGCTGAAGGTAGTGGGGAAGGGAAGGAGGTGGGTAAGAGGAAGGTTGGGAAGTACCTGGCTATTCAGATCTGGTCACCAAACACGGCTAAAGCCATTTTCAAGCAACGTTTCAATTATGAATGGTTGTGTTACACCAGGGCGTTACTGATAGTATCTTCCACTCTGGATCGTGCCGCAAATATACTATATATTATTTTAAATTAATTAATTGTGAAATAACACAAATTAATCAAATAAAATTTATTTGCGCACGCCGGGTTCGAACCCGCGACCCCCGGATTGTGAGTCAAGAGTCTTACCCACTGGACTACGGAGGTCGTCTGATTGTAATAATACAAGGCCGCTGTACAAACACATATATAATAATAGGAATATGATCGACTTATCTACATCTAATATTTGAATACTAAGGTTCCGTGAAGTTAAATAACAAGGTTCAGTGAAGTTAACAATTCTAATAGTTGGCTGACTGTAATAATACAAGGCCGCTGTACAAACACATTATATAATAATATTAATATTTCTTATAATTAATTATAAACTTATCTACATCTAATATTTAAATACTAAGGTTCCGTGAAGTTAAATGTTAAATTGGTAGCAAAAGCCCAAAATGAGTTGACCATATTTTAGCACACGTCCCGATGAGATATGCGGGTGCGGGTGCCGGTGCCGATGCCGGTGCCGGTGCCGGGCAGTCCCAACAATGCACTTTATTCCGCATAATGATGCAACGAAAAAAGGGAAGTCTGGGATTCCGTTTTTGCAAAGGGTCATTAAAATACTGTTTTTAGAAAGCAGGGGAAACCCTTTAGTTATCCCAAATCATTTAACTTTTCAGGATTATTTTAAAAATAAAAATTGTCTTAGGCAAGTTAATGAGTATCTGTGATAAATGTGCCAATGCTTTTTGATAGCACAATGCTTTCTGATTGACACACGATGGAAAATTCATTACTTTGGAGGAATTTCGTTTCATTTTAGATTCATTTTTATCGATACAATATTATAACCCTGCTCCGCAGATTTTTAATGCTAGGCCCTGCGGGCGGCTTTTGGTTCGCCTTCGCCCATTTAGTGTTGGTGATCATTTTTTAAATCTAATAGGAACTGGTTCCAAAATTAGCCCGTTCCTCGTATCCACTGTCAACGTGTCAACCAGTGATGCTAGTCACCGCGAAAAAGTAACCGGGACGGGCGATGACGTTATATGTAATATACAGCCGCAGGTTCACAAATTGGTAGAACTTAGACCTAGGAAGGGCACGTCCCTCTGCGTCTTGCCGACGAAAGTGGCGACATCTTGTGATTACAACGGTAGCTTTGTCTGAAAATCCACGGACATGGATGTTTATAATATGGTGCGACAGGTAAGGCGTGGCTGCAGACATTCGTTCGAAGCCGAATTCTTGAATTCAACCACGCAGACGCTACGGTTTTAATAACGTTAAATATTTTCAAACATTATGTGATAATGTGAGCCTCACTGTGTACTTTGCCCGTCTTGTGACCTCCATTTTACAATTTAATAAAATTAAATAATAAAATAATATAATAAAAATAAAAATTAAATAAAATAGAGATGAAATAAAATAAAATGCAATAATAACGGCGGCAATGAAGAAACAATCAAAATCAAAATATGAGATACGGTTGTACATTATCAAGGGTGTATTGTAATGGTACTGTGTATTACGTAAATATGTTTTATTCTTTGAATAACTCAGGTACGCCTCATATGTCATATGTATGTCTAGTAATGTTACATTGTCGTGTAAACAAACTTATGGGTCGGAGTGGTGTTATATATATTTTTTAATATTGCCTTATTCTGTCTGGTGGTCATTCACCAAGTTAATGCTGAGAATACCTACCGATATTAAAACAGATATTTTCGGCAAAAGGGTTGTTACTGAAATTTGGTTGTGAATGTTGTTAGTTATAATAATAGTTGTATAATTTGGAGAGCGCCGTTTTTGTGAAAAATCACCTCAAGGGTGCTGTACAATTTATTAGGAATTCTTAGGTTCTATATAATTTAACTATTTACAAATGGATACAGAAACTTATTTACCTGGCAGGTCACTTCCGATAAACATACTTTAATTATAAAGCTTAAGCTTGGAGAAGATACGGCTTTGCACGCGGAGGGCATTATATTTAAAACACTGGACATTGCACGATTTTACATTTTTTGCTACCCCCATTACTGTTAGTGTTCATTTAGTGTTCATTTATGATAAGATTAGTTGCAAAAGTAGAGTTGATGATTTATTTTGAAAGGCTGGAGAATTTAGGACCCTTTAGGGCTGGAGAATGTACATGAAATGATCTTTACAAACGCTTACAAATAGGATTTTTTTCTTCATTTTTACAAATTACCTAGTAATTCACAGTGTCGCGGGCATTGAATGTGAAGGTGAAAGATTTTTGAGTTTATGGATAGGTAAGTTTTTTAAATTTTTTATTAGTTAGTTTTTAGTTATCCACTTTCGTTAATTCTTTTTAGTTAATTACCATTCCGGCAATATGAGTCAGTGAATGGAATGTTTAGTTAAGAGGTATGTAATGTACCCATTTTTAAGCAAATTATTAAACTTTTTTAAAATCATTTTTGTTTTTTATCCACATATTAAAACATAACTGCCACGTACCAAAAAATTCAAATAAATCATTCACATCAACCAGCAAAGCCATAAAGGGTTAAATAAATAATGGCAGTCCATGTTTTTATGTTAAACAAAATTTGGACTTTTGTTTGTTGTGTATAATGCGATACACGAATAATGTTTGGTTTCATTTGGGAATGTAATTTACGATAGCGAAATAAATCTCTGATTTGTTCATTGTAAGATGTACCCACCGTGCTAAAATGATTGGTAAATCACGAACAAAGCGTACACTAGTTATTGTGGGAGCATTTAACCTACCAATATAATTAATCAGGAATTCAGAATATTCATTATCACATAAACAATCAAACATAGACCCTTTTCACTTTAAGTGTTCACCAAAATTGGTATCTAATTCAAATCAGCAGAGCGCTTCCATGTAGGAATAGTCAGCACGATAAATTCAACATGGTCTGAAAACCACGCAGGAATTACACTCACAACAGAGTTGGCATAAGATGATTTTTTCCGAAGGTCAGAGTTTTAGCCGCTATGATGATGCATTTTTGCTTCCGACAATACGGTTTTTTGGTCACAGATCTCCTTCTTTTGCAGTCTCTTCAGGTTGGCCAGCGAGTTGCCTTATGCAAATGAAGCACTCATTGGTATTCATAAAGTTCTGTCATTTGAAGAGACTTACATTTTGATAATTACTGGGCTATTTTAAATACTTAATTAACAAATATAATATTAGCGACACTCAAATAGCTTTATTAATTGCTTGCTGGACGGAGTGATGGGAGGCACGAAGTTAGCTGGCCGGACGGAGTCGAGACGAACACCGTGACAGGAATTAAAGGTAGAAGTAGAGTCGTTTCCTACATAGTCTAGGACTCGCATTGAGAATAAAAGAGAATCAACTACTCAAATCTACATTGTTGAATCACAAAAACATCTTGTTTATGCCGATAGCTACCCTATCGCAGTACGCATGTGGAATAGGAAAATATTACGAGTGTGTGTATATTTGCATATCATTAGTTTCACCAGACCTGTAACGAAATGGCCTGTCAGCAGACTGTCACTTTATGGGTCGTTGACATAATCTCACTACTGTGTTATACAAATAATGGTGTGATAATGTATAATGTAACCACCACAAGAGGCATAAGGCGACTTTGACTGTAAACGGAAACGCTGGCTAAACAGGTCCGTCCAGGTTTCCTTTTCGTTTGGATTCCGTCACGAAACCAAACGAAACTGGACCACGAACAGGTACACTGGTTTGTATGGGAACCATAAAAAACTCGAACGTATATAAAAGAGGTGAAGATCGTTTCTACAGGGACGGATTTAGGTGATGTATTTTACATGTCGAAGCTCTTGGGCGTTTTATAACGCTGGAATCACGATATCTGAGTTAATAGACAACTACAAATTAATGTAATGAAATCGAGTGAACTTCGTACTGTTAATAGATGGAATAATTAAAACTTATTTCATGTTCGCGATGGAAGGTTTTATGCCTTCCTACATCGATAGACTAAAATAAGGTTTTATTCCTCACTACACCGATAGACTAAAATTCTACAATGTAAGCACCCTTGAACAGAGAAGACTAAATACAGATTTAAATTTTATTTTCAAAATTGTTAATGGTTTAATAAACGGCCCTTTTCTACTTCATCAAATCAGGTTCAAAGTTCCTATAATTGGTTCACGACTTTTAAATTATGTTCCGTTAAATATTAAAAAAATTCGAACTAAGCTGGGGTATGACTCAGCTTTATCAAGAATGTGCCGTAATTTTAATGAGGCTTATAAAAAAACATTCCATTAATTTGACAATGTCAACATTGGCCAACTTCAAATCAACTCTTAACAAGATTTAAAGCTTCCTTTTATATTGTTATATAAACTTATAAACCTATAAACTAAACCTTTAAACTTATATTTTAATATTATTGTTCTAAAAACTTGTTGCAAAAACTTATTATTATTTTGTAATGTGTGGTATGTGTATGTATGAATGATTGTAATGTATATGTAAGTATTATGTTGTTTTTGTCTTTAATTAGGGATAGCATCAACCATGTTCAGTGTAATTGTATCTGTGAAAGCTTTAATCTAAATCACTGTTGACAAACCTAATATAAAAAAAATAATAATAATAATAAAATAAAATAAAATAAAAAAGCCACTTTAAACTTGTGGGCAACAGGAATTAAGGATGTGGTAATATTGTACACCTTGGAATATGTCCACAGCATGAATCTCGTCTCGAATCAGATTTTGACATCAAGCAGGAAGCCGGAGGAAGTTGAAGCAGACTCCAGAACGGAAGAATAGTTCCCAATTAATTCGTGCGTTCTCAATTAATGCGTTTATTATGTAAAATACTGGAAAATAATTTGAGGATTGATAATATTGTTGATTCTGAAATTAATATATGAAATCAAGGAAAATAAATTTAAAAAATAGGTCACAATGGCCGAGTGTTTAGAGGCGTTTTCCCGATAAGACCATGTCTTGGGTTCAATCCAAGTTGCCACCGTTAAATTTTTATTTACAACAGAACAATACGTGTCTTGTTCTGTTCGATGCATCGTTCAGTTTTCAAAATATTATCTTTTTCTCCAATGACAAAAATAAACAATTATTTCCAATTATCTGTACATTGATAAATCTTCGGGCTACCATTTGATTGGGTGTGCTGTGCCAAAATTTTCACTCAACAATTCCATCATCAGGACAGGTGTACAAATGGTATGAGTACATATGAGTGAAACCATCCTCAGTCAATTTTATTGTTATATTATAATCAATGCAAAGCCTGAGATTAGTTATGGATACATTATATTCTTTGCATACTCACATAAAATATTGACTTAGACAAGTTGATGAAAAGAAGGAAAAATAATAGCCTTTAATGAAATAAAAAAAAAATTATTATAAGTTGCAAGTTCAGCACTGTTCATATTGTAAGTCAGTTTCGAGGAATGTTGAAATTCACTTTAAAGGTTTTTTTTAAAATATAAGTTTGCTGTAAAACTATAACATCGCCAACAAATTCGCATCAGATAAAATTGACATATATTTATTATTCCTTGTATTGAATTTAAATGACAAGAGAAAAGAATTTCCTGGAAACTGTATGAATTATAGTCACCACTTTGACATACGATTCGAACGTGAATCTATGTTTAGTTTGTTTAAAATACAATATCGACTTTATTGTAAGTCATGGTTGGTTCACTATGGAAGTAAGCAGAGGGAATGGATATTATAATAAATCCGTAGGTACACGCTGCTCGCTTCATCCACATCCATACATTATATCAGAGCTAGTAAATATTGTTATTCCGGCTAACGACATGACCCGAATCGAGAGTATGATTCACTTGTTCATTTCATGTCTTTCTGGTAATAACCCAGGGAAGATTTATGGATTTTTTTAATGTGAAAACCGCATAAGAGTCCCAACTGCTCCCAACCGCCTGGAACCAGTTTGAATGTGCCATCCTGAAGGTAGCGGGGAGGGGAAGGAGATAAGGAATAGGAAGGTGGGGAAATACCTGGCTATTCAGACCTGGTCACCAAATATGGTCAAAGCCATTACAAGCAACATTTTGATTCTGAATTATGGTCTTACACCAGGGCGATACTGAGAGTATCTTCCCTCTAGCTAGAACGTGCCGCATATACACCCTATATTATGTTAAATGATTCACATGTAAATTATTAAAATCATTAAAATAAAATGTACTTGCGCACGCCGGGATTTGAACCTTCGACCTCAAGATCGCTGATCTAGAGCCTTACCCCTCGACCACGAAGGTCGTTTATTCATTTAAAAAATATATGGGTTATGAGCAGTAGGGAAGGAAAACGGTAAGAGGAAGGTGAGTAAGTACCTGGCTATTCAGATCTGGTCACCAAACTGGTTAAAGCTATTTAAATATTCTGAATGGTGGTCTTTCACAAAGGTGATACTGAAAGTATATATAAGTTAAATCTTTTGATTTTAAGTGACATTTTCAAAATTGGAACTGAGGTTGGTGTCAACAATTCAGAAAAGCTGAAATGAGTATTTAATTTGTTTAAGTTTCTTCAGAAAAAAAGTCATAATTTGTGATTTTTCAAGGATCTGCACTTTTCAGCTGACACCCTGATATTATGATAATACAATCAGATAAAATTATAAAGGTAAGTATTTAAATAAAAATCAGTTCTTATTGTTTAATATAAATTCTCGTAAAAGGTGTTTAATAACCCAAAGACAATGTGTAATATTCGTAATAAATCCATCGTTTATTAAATAATTGTACTCTTATGAATTATTGATAAAAAGATAAATTTTTGCAAAATTAAATTCTTCACAGTAAAATGAATGAGTTTTATGTAAAATTGCGATCTAAAGGGTGTCCGAGACGCGAACGTAATGGCCAATTTAACTCCCCACATAACGGAGAATAAAAACCAATTAAGGCCTTTATTTGCACTCATATTTTTCACATTTGAACTGTTTTGTGTTTCGAGATTGAGAAAAACCTTTGTCCAAATTAAAACCATTTATAACCGACCGCCATTATTGTGCGAACAGTTTTTAATTGATCGAATTTAATTAAAACGTTCTGGTTATCATTGTTTGGCCGATTTTTAAAGTTGATTGTTTCGATGGGGTTTCTTAAGGTAGGTATGTCCCATCACGAATTGAATTAATACCCAGTGAACATTATTAATGGTGATTGTTCGTCTAATCTTCTAATCTATGTAAATTAAGTGGTAGGTACTCTCAGTATCGCCTTGGTAAAGTATCACAATTAAGAAATTAAAAAAAATGTTGGAAATGTCTTCCGCTGTGTTTGGTGACCGGTTCTGAATAGTCAGGTACTCCCCAATGTCTCTCTTCCCTATTTCCTTTCTATCCTCTTTCAACCTCTCAACGTATCCCAATTCGAGGGCTCGATGTCAAACAATGTTATGTACAAACAAAGATGAAAAATAATTTTAGCCTCAATGTCAAATGACGTTATCTACAAAAACCAGTAATTCGAGGGCTTAAAGTCAAACAACGTTTATTTATTTATTTATTTACAGACAAATAGTCCATTACCAATATAACAATAACACGAATAAAAAAAGAGAGATGACAATGAAAGGAGAGTACATGAAGATAAAGTATATGAAGAGCATTGACAAAATACATATAATATAAAAGTACATACAGAAGATAAAAAGTACATAAGTAGCTTGAAGATAGATTTAAAAATACCATAAAAAACACATTGCGTATCGACTGCCGGAAGTCATTTAAGCTTACACCAAAAAATTCAGTGCTTTGATTTGCGTTGACATTCTGGATAAAGGAGAATGATATCCATAATTAGTAGAATGTATAATACAAAAATTAATTCTATACTTTAAAGTCAAATATCTACAAAAGACATACCAAAAATTTTGTACACATAGTGGTGTTTTTGGTTCTGCAGATAACGTTATTTGACTTTAAGGCCTAAATTTTGTATGATTTTTGTAGATAACGTTATTTGATTTTAAGCCCTCGAATTTTGGATAGTGACACACGTTTTAGACAGTTTGAAGCAGTTGCGATTCTTGTGCCGTTTGCAAATAAGAAAATAATTTGAAAAAATGAAGCTCAGAAAGATCTTCATAAGTTTATTCCTTAAATCTCCATACAATTTACAATTTACATATGCACGTAATTATGAAAATATTAAATTTTAAGAGTGCAGTGTAATCGGTGCCCGCCCCATGAAGAAATGCCACGAACTGTCCGCTATCGACCGTGAGGTTGGACGCTGGTGTTGCCAGCGTTGTTAGAATAATGTGGACAGTGAATGAAATAATTATTTAAAGTACGTATTTGCTACACGACTAATGGTTATCTGAAGGTTTCAACGTTAAATTAATGGCTCAACATTAATTTAACGTTACATAATGTTGTTTTGAGTTTTAATGTAAACTTCTTTGCCATCCGTTTGCCACTAATTTGAACAGTAAACAGAATGAGACAGCATTTTATCTGCAGGATATATCCAAAAAAGTATCATCAGTACGAGAGCAGAACCCTGGACGGAAAGATGCTGAGGTGGCGTATTAAGTGAGGCTTCAGCCTACTAGCTACAATGCTCGACTGCCAGGATCAACGCTCATACAATAAATGGAACGCGAAAAATAAGTAAAATTTTCAAAATTTTAAGCAACCCCCGACACAAAAAAGAGTTGATGACCTTGAAACGTCTGAACCGATTTTCTTGAATTGTAGCCAAGAACCACCTGATCGAGATGGTTCTTTCAAACAAAACAAAAAACGCATCGTAATCGGTCCATTCGTTTAGGAGCTACGATGCAACATACAGACAGACCGCTCCTCCTTGCGTTAGGGGTTAAAAATACAAATAAAACGACAGTGAAATGTGAAATGATGCAACGCAGAAAAAATGCTTGGAGATATATTTTTTTGCATTATCTGCATACGATATGCCTTAAGGACCAAAGCCTATGTCATCTTTGAAAATGCCGTGTCGAGGGTCTTCTAGGGAAAGTAAGGAGAGAAGGTTCCGCGAAGGAAAAGGGTATGAGGGGTGGAAAGGAATCTGGGGGTCATTGTGTTCAGGAGTGACGAACGTACGAATCCATCCATTCCACTGCATTGAAGGCGATGGATCGAGGAAGTCTGACTAGAGAGCTGAAATGGTCTCCCTCAACCAGGCTCTCTCGATCCGGCCCGCCACGCAGTAGGTAAGCAAAAACATTCGCCGCCAAGACCTAGAGAAACCTCACTCAATGAAACCGGGCACCTCTGCTAAGTCACCAAACATAGATAACCACTGTGGGTGACCTAAGGTAGTGGTGTTGCCCGCCTCCCAATAAAAAAATGATTTAAAGGGTTCGTTCCAAGGGGTCTTTTCGTAAAATACAAGAAAAGCTTGGTTCACCATTTTTTATTTTTTATTTTATTCTACTGAATTGTAGGTAGTGCTATTTGAAATACTTAGGTATTACTGTTTAGTGTATTTAGATACATTACATCTTTGTGTGAATTCTGAGTTCATTCATGATGACTAAGCCTGTGGTATTTTCCTGAAATCTTTTGTTAAGAGTGTATAAGCAGAGAAACCAGAAATATGTCATTTTTAAATCAGTGGTTAGACGTATTGACTCTTTTCCACAAAAAACTATAAAAGGATTTCAAAAGATTGTTCTTTTATCTAGTAAACGTATCTTTTAGATTTTGAGAAAAAATGTTTATTTTTAGAATAATAAGGTTATACCATAGGTCGTTCGCAGATTTGTTCAATTTTCAAAAAAGTACATTTATTATACAACACCCATTTCAAATCATATAATCATGCAGTAAAATAAATCAATACATTAGCTGGTAAACCTATTTTTCAGAATTTTAATTTTAGTTTAAATAAAATTATTAAAAAATATATACGGACATGTGTTTCTTGACGAAAATTGGTCGGTTTGTGCATTTATTTGTGCACTTACAAACAAATATATTTCGGATTTTTTTACATACTTATTTTGCTAAGACGTTATTGACAAATCATAAATAATTTGATCGTAAAATAATTTCAGGAAGTATTTAATTTTAAATAATTTTGAACATCGCATTTCACCATTTTTATCGCAGCCCGTAAACACAAATTTCAGATTTCATTACGGGCCCAAACGCGGCCAGGAGAGCACGTCTTCGCGACGCTTTGAATAATAATATTTGGAAATGAAATTTGAAAACGAAATTTGAAATAAACACGAATTCCTTGATTCACGTTTGTTAAATCTACAGGGTTGCCCGAATGCAATTTTTCATGTTCATTGAATATTTTTATGCAAAAATTTTTATAATTTCGAATATTTTTTTTATTTTAAATTATTCTTGTGTGAATACCGCACAAGAGTCCCAACTGCTCCAAAATATTTTTTGGGGTAAATCTTTTTTACGCACGCTCGACACTTGTGGGTAAACTGGTGAATGGGTTACGAAAAGTGGTGATTGTTACGAAAAATGACATGCGAACGGTAATCAATGCGAACGGTGATCGATTGCTCGGCGGGTCGGGCCTTTACGCACGCTTGTTTTTCGTGTTATTGTTATATTGTTAATGGACTATTTGTCCATAAATAAATAAATAAATTATAAACAGCGGGTACCCGGCATGCGTTTCAAGGGCACTGTAACCTCGCGGTCAACTAAACTGTTATGGTTCCATCACAAGTCACGGGAATTATAATGCAAGCGCCTGCACTACATAACATTATATACAGCGGGTACCCGGCATGCGTTGAAAGGCCACTCAAAGAAAGAAAGGGTTTGTGCGCTTTAATTCTGTTTGTTGAAGTGCTTATTATTAATTATGCACACAAATAAATATTTTAAAATGCGACATTTTTTACAATCCAACTGAATACTACTCTTTTTTTTCATGAATACCGCACAAGAGTCCCAACTGTTCTCGTCTGGAGCCAGTGGGACTATTGCATCCCCAATTTGGGGTATGTTGTAAGACTGAAGGTAGTGGGGAGGGGAAGGATATAGGGAAGAAGAAGGTGGGGAAGTATCTGGCTATTCAGATCTGGCCAATAAACACGGCTAAAGCCATTTCAAGCAACGTTTCAATTCTTAATGGTGGTCTTACACCAGGGCGATACTGAGAGTATCTTCCACTCTAATGGCCGTAAAATACAATTAAAAAACAAAAAACCAAAATATTAAAAAGAATATAACAAATTGTTTATTCATGTAGGTATCTACTTAATACCTACTGTGTTTACGCATTTCACTTGAATCTATTTATATTTATGCACTTCGATATACAAATTACAAATAACTACTACTAATTAAAATTCTGGAAGCGAGAATAGTAATATAAAGTAGTAATAGTAGCGGGCAGCCCTAGCTCGCGTGAACAAAACCCTCAAAACTCGGATTGCCGCGGAACGAAATTTAGTTCTGAAAACGCCGGCTCGCGAGCCCTGATGTGTTAGCGCTAGTGTCGGAATCGAAGTTTTCATGTGCTGGTTATTCACTCTTAAGTTGTGATTCAGCACATGTCATGATATGTGTCATACAAGGTAAATAGATATTTTCACTTACATAGTTTCAAAGTGTTTCGAATAATATACATAATGTAGGTAACTTTGACGGCCTCTGTGGTCGAGGGATAAGACTCTTCAAGGTTGCGGGATCAAATCCCGAGGTAAAATAGATTTTTTTTCACATGTAACTTTTACTCAGTTTGCCATAAATTGATCATTTTTAATTTATGATTTTAAATGCTTAGGATGGATTGTTTCACAGAATTTGAGCAATTCATCAAATTTCAAAGTTAGTTCTGTGAAAGTCCTAATTAAGTTTTGTTATTATTTCAGTTCCGTGAAAGTTCTGTAATTATTTCAGTTCTGTGGGGCCTGTAAGGATTGAATAGGACTTTCACATTCTTTTAAATTTGATGAATTGTTTAACTCTGAAACTTAATGATTTATCTTGATTGTTTTCTATGGTTTGTGTACAAATACCCAGTGTCACAGTGTTAGTAAATATAAGTTCATTCTTTTCACGTCTTCATCTACACAAAATATTATTGACTGAGATTTGGCCTTTTGGTTTATTACGTTCCGGCTCCGGTTCAAGATGGTGGCCGTTTATGATTTAAGATGGTGGCCGTTTATGAGAATTTGATTTTAAATACTCAATGACTTATCTATATTTTTATTTATATTTTTACGTATGTACCTAGCGTCAATGAACATACTTTAGATTCTTTTCATAATAACTACTTAAAATATCATAGACTGAGCTTAGCGAAGTCCAGTTTTAACTTGACATTTTTGCGTTTTGGTTTGTTACGTTTCGGTTCTGGTTCAAGATTCTATTTTTCAATGTGAAATCTTCGTGTTTATTAATTAAGTAGGCAGATATTTAACTATCGACACATAAATCTTAAAATCGCGAGGAAATTTTTGGTTTTGATTTATTAAATAAGAGAAAAATACTTTTTTGAACGTGAGATCCACTGTTCACAGAACAACTAGTAAATTATATAAATAATGCTCCATTTATAACAGAAATAACATAAAATATCAAGCGAAAGGTTTGCTACTACAAGGCAGGTAATAATAACGTTCTGTGTCCTTATTTACTCCAAACAAGCTGATACCAGGTGTTGCTGATTGTTAATTATGCAATTTAACATTCTCTTTATTGGCATTAGCAAATGCTGTTGTCGTCAGAGAATTTACTTTGGTAATAACAATTCAATCAGAAGAAAAAAGGCTATCACAAAGCTTATTTCTCAAATTAGTCCAATTATAGCAAACCACCAATTTAAGTGCAGCTTTTTACGAACATTGAAAAAATAACTTCTTTTAGTTATATAAAATAACCTAGAATTCACCTTCGACTATGCCTTCGCAGTTAAATAATTATTATTCCATCCTAAAGAGCATGTAGGAGAAACAAGTTTGCATTACGAATTTAAAATAAAGTGGTTTGAAACAATGAGTTTTTTATTATTACCGTGACGACTTACGGTTACGGTACCGTGGCGGCATAAAAAAGGCAATAAACATACGTTCCCTAACACAATAATGTTGCAGCTCTTTCAAAATATGAGATACACAATGAACGTAGGTCCGTTTCCTCCAAAGGAAAAAAAGTCATCATTTTATTGCATCTCTCTCACACACCGCACCGTGTCTCCGTAGACCCCTACAATAACGTCACTACTGGTGACTAAAGTATGAGTGAAAAATGTCAATGCGCTGATGATTTTGCTTTTGTTCTTAAACATACATATAATACACATTAAATAACAAAAAAAATAAACTTATGATATTGCTTGACCATAGATTCAATCAAAACCTTGTTCGAACGTTATATTCCGATTGTATGTTTTTAAACAATTTTTCATTGTTCAGGTGTAGATAGTTTGTGGGTATGATTCTCCTCTGTCATTTCTATTGTTTCTCAGTCCGTGTTATTTGCTTTGATATTATTGGTAGTCTGTAAAAACACAATACACCAAAGAGCAAATCTACAATACCAGTTAAATAGTCAAGGAGTTTCCAAAAAGTTCCAGTTTAATGTTTGTAGGCCGTTTGTACTAGTTGTTAAACCAAACACACAATTCTTCGACAAAACCTTAAATTGAGGCTAAATAGTGTTAAACGAGTTAATAACCGAGGCAGGTAGTTTGTTGAGGGAGAGAGGGAGGTACTGGCGGGAGGCTGTAGGTACGATCGAAAAGCAAAGCACATACCACAAGTCGTATTATTCAGAACCGGTTCGGTTATTGTTGTTAACTCGCTTTGGGAACAAATAACATTCTCGACACAGGCAGGGGGGCTCAAGAATAACATTAAACGATCCTTTTCATTTTATTAAACATTTTTTAAAGGAATTAAGATGGATAAACTATTTCAACCATAATGCTGACGTAACGAAGTACCTACCTTCTTATAAACTCATGGGCATTATAATTTAGTTGAAGAATTAATCCAATACCCCTTTTTTAAGACACACAGTTATCATGATTAATTTTCGGGTTATTATTTTTTTATTTTTAGATTTTTATTTTATTTATTAACAGAAACAAACAGTATATTGTTTACATTGGTGAAAAAAGTTTACAGTTAATAAGTATATTTTAAGTTAGGTACCTGTGATGTGTTTCATTGAAGTATCTTGTTTATATTAAATTTTTACCGGGTGATGTGCGTTGTGGGAGGGTTTGTGTGTGTGTGTGTGTGTGTGTGAATGTGTAAGTATGTTTGTGGATGTGAGAAGTGGTGATGTATGTATGTATGCATGCGCCTTGAACAATTTAAATTACTGACATGATGCTATTTTTAAATTTGGGAAGTGAATCGGAGAAAATGTCGATATTAGAATTTAGACAATCATTATTTAACATATGAAGAGCACGGTTAATTGGCGAATTAGTTGATGCATTTGTTTTATAATTAAGCGTGTGGAATAATTCTGTATAGCGTGTACGTCTTAAGGGTATGTTAAAATTATGCCAACATTAATCGTCAGGACAGGTGTGGAGATTGTGATGAAGTGTATGTTTATGTTGGTTATAGTGTTTGGTTTGAGTTTGAGTTGGTATCGAATTTGGGTCTCACTCAGGCGTCGTGTGTTCATTTCCTCGGCTGGATAAGTCCCTCATCACGATATACAACATTTTCCGCTTCCTCTGTGATGGTAGTAGAAGATTTTAAAATATTGTGTAAAAACTGGAAGTAATCCGTGTTGCAAGCGTTAATCATATTAATGAGGTTTTCTTTTCTTAGTTTTGTTGTAGTCGTCTTTTACCAGATACCGATAACTGTTGAGCTTAGTCCCGTCGACATATCAATATTTAGAGGGTTTTTCTGAAAAATAATCACGACTTGAGTATTATTTTCTTATGTGGATGCTGTGTTGAGGGTCTTTTTAGGAAAGGAAGGAGAGGAAGTTCTGGGAAGGAAAAGGGTATTAGGGTTGGGTAGGAATCTGGAAGTCAGTGAGTCCAGGGTGACGGACGAATCCATCCCTCACACTGCGATGCAAGGCGATGTTCCGAGAGAGTACGGCAGGAGAAGTCAAAGGGACTCCCTCAACCACTCTCTCCCAATCCGGCCTGACATGCAGCTGTTGGGTAGTCTTATCCGCCGCCAATACCAAGACATACCTCACCCCAAGAACCCAGTCACCTCTACTAAGTCACCAAACGTAGTGAACCACTGAAAATTCCAATCTACCTTTTTGCTTATGACGGTAGTAGAGCGATCGCTTTTTTTTTATTTCAAGATGGAAATAAACTTGCAACATTGAACATCCCTGATATAAACTGTAGTGAGAAAGAGAGAGAATGAAATACCTTTATCCCGAACGAACCAAAAAACGGCTAAAATTTGTGGCACTTCACCAAAAGACACAATATTTCACACATCCATAAAATGAGCCAACACCAGTGAATTGACATTTTGCAGAAATTCGTCAATATTATTGTAATGAAGTCGAATTATTAGTTTTGTGCAAACTGGACTGTAATGACTGCTACTAGTTATTTAAGGCATTTTAAAGTTGGAATTGTATTGAGAACTGACAGATGGAAGTTCAGATTTATTCTAATGTGGAACTTGTGCTGGAACTTCAACACAAATAAAAAATGCACTAGAAATGTCGGAGATTTGAGCTCTTCATCTCTTTGAAGTATCAGCCAAATTAGTAGATAGTCTGTGAAGAATTGCAGTAATTTAAAAATAAAAAAAACTATAATTTTATTACCGCTGCCATACAAAACTAATAATGCAATGATTGCCAGCTTGCATGATAGATATTATGTACATGCATAGACAAAATCAGAATAAAATATACATTCGTTAAATCAATAAAACCTATGTTTTCAGCACTTCCTTTATAAAGGTGCGATAACGATAAAGTTTATATGGAAAATATATTTTTTTATTCTTTATTTATATTTTTTTATACAAACATTATTTTGTGAGGAGAACGGGTAGGTTAAAAAGATTTGTTGTCTGTCGCTGTACCTCGACATAAAATACAAGTGTGAAGTTTACACGCGGTCGAAGATAAACCTTCAGAAAACTAAAGTAGAAAAGAGATA
Organism: Limnephilus lunatus; assembly: GCA_917563855.2. Taxonomy (NCBI): domain Eukaryota; kingdom Metazoa; phylum Arthropoda; class Insecta; order Trichoptera; family Limnephilidae; genus Limnephilus; species Limnephilus lunatus. The sequence goes on along the minus strand of OU830598.1, from coordinate 64,552,007 downwards.
CTACGAAGTATCTCACAAAGAAGAGACCGATTATTTACGAAGCACCGATTATTCTATCTCATTATCTCGCAGGCTAAATCCTATAGATGTATGGGTTTTGTTTATTTTAGAGTTTTAAATCACAACGGTGCCAAAGAAGTTTTCACTTCAAAAAGAGACTGGCTCTGTGCTTGGTGTGATATAACCAATTTTAGCTTTATTTTTCGGAAAAGACACATCAATATGCAATGAATACCGCTATATTCGTATTCGGTACTTGATGGCTACATCAAAACTAAATGCCGAAAACCACATTGATTTAACTAATTATTTTAACGTATTCTGAAATACGGCACTGATTGAATTACTGTGCGAATCGCGGTATTACTTCTACATACGTAAACAAACGCGTCAAATTTAATTCTACAATCTACACGTCTGCCCCGATGATAAGACAATGAAACGCTGGCTGTAGGAAACGTTGGCTAAAGAAGGAGAAACGCAGCACGATGTAATAACCCAAAAATTAATAACGATAAAATTATGTAAGTATTTGAAAAAGATCATTACCTGATAGATGTTTTCGTTTCGGCAGAAGTCAAAATCACAGACTAACATGTGTCAGAACTTAAGTTCTCATGACCCCGGCACAAAGGTCACGGTCAAAACAGGTGATTCTGTACCTACAATCTGTAGCTAACCATTAAATCTCCTTCATTTAACTCTTCTACCTGCCCGACAATACTCCACCCCTTTCCACCACAATCTTTTGTCTGCAGCCTTTACTCAGTCAGACGAAGGACATCTGGCGTTAAGGAGTGAGGAAATGCAGTACAAATCATGCTCAAGTTATTTATGTACAAATAATGATGTTTCTTCTGACTTTCATTGCGATGTGAACTTGCCTTTTCAAAACAAAATAATTAAATTGTTACTTCTTCAATGTTCGCCAACTCACTTGCGTCGTTTTAATTAAATGAAAACAGCTTTGTAAAAAAACACTTATTTAATCAAAAATTTTAACATGTTAAGAAACATGCAAGAAAAGTCATCATCTCAATTAAAATTCTTTTTCAAACAGCTGTAATAATGGTAAAACCATAATATTGAAATAAAAACGAATAAGAAAGTCCAAATCAACTCGTCGATAAAGAATAATCTTTACTGAACCATTAAAATAATCACCATCGTGAAAACGAAACGGAACGCACAAACAAATTGACATAATAGACTTATTGTAAAACGGTGGAGTTGAAATAGGACATCGTTACGTTCAGTCAATTATTAAAATAAATGAAAACAAAATGTGTTTTTTTTAACTTTCTCCACAAAACGAAGTTTTACATGAGTTTAAGGTTCCACAACAGTTAATCCGCCGAAAATTGGCTCCCCGGCATAATTATATAATGTGCGGTCGGTTTAGGTAAAATACACCTACTTACACAAAATAAAACTAAGTGTCCTCAAAGGGGTGAGCAGAGAGGATGTACCGCTGAATAAAAAAAGTATAAAACATATTTTCATTCAAATACATCAAGGAAAAAACTTCTTGCCTTTAGATGCGTTTTTAGATTTTCACGGACAAAAGCATTTCATTATTTGTTTTGGGGTGTTATGCCGTGTTGCGCTACCTCCTCCTTTAGCTGAGGTTTCGACGTGTCCATCATCAGGGCAGATCCGTCAGATGTCTTTATACTGTACCTATATATCAGCGAATAAGAAAAAAAAATCCTTAGATATCCATATCAATTTATTATTAAAAGTATTTTTGAAGTCGATTTTAGGTTTGAAATTGATAAATAATGCACAAAAAATATAAGTTTATAATTATTTTATTTTCAGTGGGCCTACTGTCGGGCAATCAACTGTCGGGTCACCTAAGAATACATTTTGTTTAGCTTATTTAACAATAAGTATTGAAATAGCGAGTTTGGTATTAGAAACCTTTTCCACTTCTGAGCTTACGTCATGAAATTTCGTTGTTATAATAGATTTACCTACTCTACAATAGTACAAATTATACGACATGATTGACGAATTTAGAATCTAATTTTCATAATGCATATTATTAGCTTTAATAATTGGATTTGTTTTTGCATCTGATAATACAACTGATCTGTATTTTATGCTCTTATGGTGACATCTCATTTCGCGTAAACAATGCGAACAATATATTTTTAAATCGTAAATCAGCCGTAAAAAGCTTTTAAAAATTTCCTTGAGGTAGCGCGCAGAGCAATACATAAAAAAGAAAACAAAATACAGAATAAACATTATTCGCCACGAGAAAGGTACGCCGTTACTTCTTGTTTTCTTTATTTTCCCGGCGTAAATATGTCGGTCTGAATAAATCACTGCAATAAATGTCAATATGATATACACGTTTGTTATGTTATGTAAAAGAAATCCTTGAAATGAGCCCTTGCCAATTTATTCTCAAACATTTCACTGGGAATTCGAGAACATCATTCATCGAAAATACTCGCTTGGCGAGTATTGTTTATTTGACTCGAATCAGGTTTACTGACCGACAAGTAGGCTTTGTTTCGACAGAAAAAAAGGCCAGATATATTATTCGAAACAAAAAGACAAATATTTTGCTTGAATTTGACACATTTAAACTCGAAGCTCATTATAAAATGCACTAAACTGCCAACACAGTTTGTCAGCAGGTTAGTTTAACAATTTTATTACTAAAGCGTTTAATAACGATAACTTACTAAACAGTGTATACTTACACTAAAGGTAGATGAATAATTCACTCAAATGATTTTAGATTCAATTCATTAATAACACATGCGTCGAACTAATTTAACTTTTTACATAATTTCTTTCACCACGTGTAGCAAATAGTAAATTATAAAAAAAACGAGTGTGCTTTAGACTTTAGACCACACGACTGAAGTAAAACTTCACTAACTTATAAAATAAGAGAGAAAGAAAACGTGCGCGCGCACTGCTCTCTCTTGCTCCTACAGAGTGATACAGACAATAGGCCTGCACTGTGTCTTAGATATACGAAACGTAACTGGCTATTAGAGAAAGAGAGAAAGAAAATGTGTGATCGCACCTCTCTCTCTTACCCCTACAGTAAATTCGAAACGTAACTCTCTCTCTTTCTATCTTCACTAACTTATATCTCCCTCTCAACTGTCGTTCGCCTCGCCCGATCACACTTTTCGTAACGCTCTCGTCACGCATTCAGCGTGCGTAAAGAAGTTCTACCTCAAAAACGTAAATAGATGATACCTATTTGAATGTCATATAAGTGTGATTCATTACATTCTTTTTCATTACACTTTTAAATGAATTCATCATATGTTATAAAAACTTTATGCAAAACATATTTTATATCTGCAAATAACCATAGGAAACTATTTAAAATTCATCAAACATAACGTATTTGAGAATAACGTTACTGGCAACTTAATCAATTCGCACTCACAACGCTCCAATTATATAGATACACAATATACATAGGTATACACACACATAAACTTAAACACCATACGCATCATCCATTTTTTATATAGATATAATTTATCTTTTATTATTGCAAATGTGGGCTGTTCCTTCCCGTTTTATTTTTTACGGATTTTCGATATTTCGAAAGAGGGAAATAAAGTTCCGCATTTTGGTCTCAGAATTTAAAAACCACGCATTTTCAGAAAAGTTAATAAAAGGAAGAATTTATATTGTTTGCAAAAAATATAATTAAATAACTTGCTCTTTCGGAAATAATTCAATTGACAACGCCCACATTAACGCCATTATGCGCGCCTTTTCTTATTTCTGCTATAATACTCCAGTCTAATACATTTATCAAGGGCTTCGTTCTTTTCTGATGAAACCCAGTTTATGGGAAATATCAAAAAGAAACATTGCCCTTTAAGAAAGGGGGGCGAGAGGTGGGAGATCCCGAGTTCAGGGGAAGGGGAGTTTCTGGCAGAGGAGGGAAGGGGTGAGAAAGGGGCGGGAAGGGGTGGAAACTTTATTTTCGTCTTTCGGCGTAATAAAAAATAATGATATCGAAAATATTGTGGTGGAAAGTTGTATTGGTTTTTCCTGCAGCTGGTGGGAGCGTCATTGATTCCTTTTTGGGATTAACGTCTGAACTTGAACGCCTGATTGTGTATTAGATGTGACGCATTGAGATATTATTAGACGAGATTAAATAAGATCCCTGAAAATTTACTGGAGGTGTTTGAGATATTTTTTGTATGCTATTAAAACTGCGATGATGAAAAGCAGAATTTTCGCAGAGCTATTTATCACCTTCGATAGTATGTTATACCAGCTCAAACCCGTGAAAAATCACGTAAAAATTAAAGAAAGTGTTTTTCAAATGTAGGGGATTCCTCGTTTTGTAATTTTAAACAAATACCTACTGCCAGTGACCAAAAATGTTCATGAATCCAAATGGAAATATCCAAACATATTTCTGTACTCCTAGTATTTTATTCTTGCTCGCAGCTGCATGCTTTGACGTTAATTATTATTTGAATACTTAATATGTTTAAAATTTAAAAATAAGTAAAAATGTTCAAAATTTTAAGTAACCCCCGACACAAAAAAGAGCTGATGACCTTGTAACGCCTGAATAGATTTTCATGAATTGTAACTAAGAACCACCTCGATCACGTCAGCTTTCAAACAAAAAAACCGCATCATAATCGGTCCATTCGTTTAGGAGCTACGATGCCACAGACAGACACACAGAAAGTTAAACTTATAACACCGCTCCTTATGTCAGGGGTTTATCATCGCTCCTTGCGTCGGGGGTTAAAAAATAATCAACTGCAGAAATTAAAAAAAAAAATACCCCGTGACATTTCTGTGCTCCTTGTATTTTATTCCTGTAGACAGGTTCACGTTTCGACGATTATTTTATTTAAATTATCACTCCTTTGAAAAGTCATTAAAATTGATGAAAAAAAAGTAGATTACGTTAGGTGAGTTATGGGTTATTTTTTTCATCTCTTTTAATGAGTTTTCAAAGAGGCGTTGATGTGCCACTTTGTTGAGTTCTTATTGAACTCTTTTTCATGACTTACCATTTTTCGCTTTGTTTTACTGACTGTGTTATACTATGTTTGCTACATTTTACCTAATTTTACCATTATTTACGATTTTGTGAATATGCTTTTAAAAATTAGACGTAAGTCAAATAATCGAATAATGAAACTCGACAGTTATTTTTTTTTGTAAAAATCATTAAATTCTGGAGTGATTTGTAATTTCATTACGGAAAGATAAACGCTCCTCTACATTGGGAACTTACAATTTCAGGCTGCCGGGAAGCACCGCGCCAAAATAAAATGGGCTCTCTGATTAATTAATAAATAAATAATAAGATATAAGGGAAGTTATAGTGCCATTGGTTTTGGAGAGTTGGAACTCGGTAATGAACAAGAAAAACATACACTACTCGGATATCAGTGATCATAATACATGTTTTCAATCCCTTTTAGCAACCTGTAAACACTGTCAAACTATTTTTTAACGAACTGACGTATATGGTCCATCAGAAAAACGATGAGCTGTTACAAATATTTTCGTGACAACTCAGAATCATGCAAATTGAACACCCCTTTGAAAAGTCATGAAAAGTAAATAAAAAATATCCCATGACCTTACGTAACCTATTTAAACAATTAAAATAAAAATCATCCCTTTTTATGACTTTTCACATAGGTGTTTAAATTGTATGAATTCGAAACATTATGGAATACTGGAGCAGGATCCAGGAGGACAGAGGGAAAAAGGTGTAAGATGGACTTTTTTCAACCGACAAGTGAGCTAATCATATTTGATTATTGTGAAAATCACCTAACAGTTTAAAGTTTTAATCTGCCCCAAAATTACCCGTAGGAAAAGTTAATGGTTAACTTCTATGTGAAAAGAGCAACCTGCTGGAGGCTGGACTAAATGTATAGGGCAAAAGCAGGAGATACGCCACCCCTTTTGGAAGAATGGCAATAAATATTATGTGGATCAGATGCCATGCCTTTGAGGCGATAAGTAAGAGACCTATTTTGTCCCTTTTTGTCATTTTTTTTCGCGGAAATTTTCTTACCCGGAGTTGCTGCACTATTGGAGGTACACAATGAACGTCTCAAAATACGAAGGAATAAGAGATCCATTTTGTTTTACTTTTTGTTGCAAACTAATTTTCTCAAAATTCAATTCACACGTTGCAATCCTCTTCAACAGGCCGTGAAGAGTCCTGGTGAGAAGTTGAGAAACCAGATTCCGCCCGATTTTGCCTGCCCTGTTTATTTGCATCGTTCGTTATTTCTTCAATTTCCTGGGGATGTCAACATATTTACTATTTGCTTACGTTTAGGGGGCATCCATTAATTACGTGAGCAGTTTTTCTTCCAATCTAGACCCCCCCTCCCCCTCGGTGAGATAAATTTGGGCCAATTCGTTTATTTTTTTCAAGAAACGTGAGATTTTGCTGAACCCCCCTCCCGTTTATGCTCACGTAATTAATGGATGCCCCCATGGATGCAGTACATTTGGCAGCGTCGGAATTTGTTTAGTTGGTAAGTATTTTGTTGGACTATTTATGTTACAATAAATTCTATGTCGCAATTCGGCAGACCTTGATTCGAATAGAGAACTTTTAGAAAGTTAAAGATCAGTAGGAGGATATGATGAAGTTTTCATAATGGAATCATCGTGTTGGGGTATGAATAAGAATTCCATATTTTCTCTCCGTCTCTTGCCTTACTATTTTCTATGTGGATGCTATTTCTAAGACCAGCATAATATACTGTTGTTATTTTTTCAGATGTACTTCCTTAAAAATTAAAAAGAATAGCCACGAAAGACAATAATAAAAATCTTGATCGCGATGGCAACTCTCCGCAGGTTGTTTAACATCGACCAAGTATATCCTGATCAAAGTGTGTTAGAAATACCACTTTAAACCACACCACATATATAAAAATATTTAATTTCATTTATATTTATTAAGAATAAACTACATTCAAGTTAAAATGATCGCTAACTTTGTTATGTTTCTGACTACGCTTGTAATCGGCACCAGAATGGTAATGGAGTGAAACTTTGGCATTACTTTAGGGGTGAATTTTTCATTAATGCTCAGCAACCGCCACAAAAATCATCACTGCCCGGTAGGTATTGTCATAAGTTGTTCAACTCCAATACATTTACCAAACAGTTATCGTACCACAATTACATCAAAAATTATTACGAGTGTGGCATGGCGTGTTTCCGCCCGTGGCGTCTCTCCTGCATTTACACTATCTATTTTTTGGTTTTCTAGAATAATAATAATTATTATATTTGTATGATGCAATGCGCTGTTTTCGTGAAAAATCACCTCAATGGTGCGGTACAAACTTATAACATATAGAAATGAAAAATAAATAAATTGGCCAGAAAAGAAAGAAATGTGAGCATTGAAAATTTCCTGCTATCATTTCGCTCATAACGACACGACGGTAAAGTTACATACAAACCGAAATGAATACTTTTTTATGTTTTGGTATGTTGGGCTCAGAGGGTGTTATATTTAGAATAAAGAGATTTCAAAATGGAACAATACGATTCAAATACACCCCTGTTTGAGGAGGTTCTAAAATCATTTTAAATTGTGACAAAACATTTTACTCGCAGAGTAATTTTTCTCCAACGAATAATGAAGCTCGACAGTTATTTATGAGCCGGGCATGATGTACGACGGGTGTTTCTGTAAAAATCATTAAATTCTGGGGTAATTTCGTTACGGAAGATAAATAAACGCTTCTACATTGGGAATTTATAATAGTAGCCGGTTGGGAAGCATTGCATTTAACATAAAATGGGATATTTTATTTTAATAAGGAGATATTTCTCTTTTAATAATGGTGTTAACACTGTTAAAGCTGACAATTTATTCATTACTATGTTGTATACAGGGTGTTAAGGGACAAAATTGACTTACTTTAACCAGCGAACCCTGATATTATTTGGAGTAACAAATTTATCTAAATGAAATTTGAGTCTCCAGTGACTTTAAAATTTTTTTTTTTTTTATTCTTCAAAACCAAACAAAAAAGAAATCATGATTGCAGTTCACTCGCGGTAGAAATAAAACCTTCGAGAGAAAAAACTAAACTTCGAGAGAATGATAATTATTATCAGGAGTAGGATAATTGTAGGGTTTACTTATTATATTATTGTTACCAAGTTTATAAATTATTTACATTTTATTCTACGAAGCACCGCACAAAGAGGACTCGGATTAGTCTAATCATTCTCGTCGCTCGTTTCCGTTTCATCGAGTTTCAAATTATAACGGTGCTAATGAAGTTTTCACTTCAAAAATTTCTTCCGTATGTCGTCACTGGTCACTCAGCCGATTAACCGTCCAACCCCTCACCCCGCCTCCAACGATCCAACCATTTTTAAAAATGTGTTTGTAGATAAAAAAAAAACAGCAAAAATGTCACAACAGCAAAAATGTGACAGGTCGTAAGCCGCTACCATGGCAATGAGCTACAAATATTAAAAAAAAAATTGCCTAATCAAGAGATAACGGGCTTTTTTATCCGAAAAGCAATCGGAGACATTTAAAATGGCACCAATATATAGCAAAAATCGCTCCAGTTGTTAAAGATTGGACATCTTGGACAGTGGGCGGAGAGCCAGATAAGGTTTGGAACCCCTGGTATAGAGCACGGAGTTTTAAAAGACTCTCTCAAGTTCTATTTATAACAGTACTGTTTGTTACAGTATTACTTGCAAAGGTTCATACGTTCCACTTCCCGATTTTCATTCAATTCGAGTTAAAATTTCAGCTCCAATTACTTTATCCGAAGTTTTGTTCGTCGGATAAGATCTTCAATCAGTTTTATTTATAAACGTAAACAATTACCTGAACACTGAACTAGATTTGCAATTTGCAGTGTAAGTCAGAAATATGAATAACATTTCTCAATTTTACAAATTTGTATTTACTTCCCAGCTACGCCCGAGTAGCATAAATTTCTTGCTGGAATAATAAATAAATGGAATTTTGCAATTCGGAGCGTAGTCTCATAAACATAGTTTCTTGAACATTTTAAAGGTCGGCTTATGATGAAAATGATGTCGCGAACTGAAAATATTTGAATAATTCTAGATTGAAAGGGTTTTGCTAATTTCATGCTTCGCGATGAAATAAGTGTTATTTTTAAGTTGGCACCAATAAACAACTTTTCTAAATAAGCAAAATAAAAATAATTAAATGTCGCCCATTATGTCGTGAATAATATACAAAATATACAAGGTAAACTAGATGATACAAATTACTGATTTCTGAGGAGAAATAATGTATTTCTTAATAATTATTATTTAACATAAAATCTAGTTGGTATTTCAACGAATAGTTGAACCGTTAAAATAATCTGACAAAAATAAACTTTGAGAATGAGAATAAATTATTATGTGTGTGTTTCTATATAATATATTCATTTAAAAATTTTTTTAGCTGAAGTATACATAATATTAATGTGAGTTACATTTTTTATTATTATTTATATTTCTATTCTCGAACATACAATTAGCAGACTATTATAGTGGTTTACATGGATAAACAGTTTCTGTAATAAAAAAATAAATAAATATATGAATTCATAGAATGTTAAATTTAAAGACAATCTTAGTCATGTAGTTATCAGAAAAGAGGAGCTCTTGTACCTGATGAGGGAGCTATGATTCTTACTGTTTTAGTTAGGTACGTGATAATTCTATTGCTTTTTATTTAAAAATGTTAAATATTTAACTTTTTTTTTTTAAATATTTATTTACTTATTTGTTCTGAGCGCGATATCGTGAGGAGATAAGCGTAATTTTTTATGGCTTGGTGAATATAATATTTTTACATTTGGCTTGTTTTAAAATTAGCTTTTTTAAATTATTTTCCATTTCTCATAAGGACGATGTATTCCTACTTTTCCGTTTTTTTCTTCCTTCGACATTAATATTTGGTACTAAAAATAATTGAAAAAGTGATTCTTTTGTGAAAGTAATTTTTTTAAAGTACATATTACTTTTTTAGAGTTTCGATCGTTTTATAAGACCCACCCCAGTCTATAATGCTGTAGATAAGTAAAGAGTGGATAAAGGTATTGCAAACATTAAAAAAAATTTAAAATATTTCTTAAATATTTACAATTCCTTAATATCTTTAGGAGCTCTAGTTGCTACTTTCATAATACATGACTTGCAAACCTTCCGTCGTTCTTGAGATAAACCAAAAAAAACCTTTAGACCACATATGGGGCAGGTGATCACAGATTACTTACACATGATTCACATCTTCCCATGCCATGCGTTTTTTTCTGCATACCTTTTCTGGAGGGGAATTTAGAGACATCTGTGCGAGCAGGAAATGGTTTCATGTATCAAAACACAAGGGAACCCAAGAAGGGTTAAAAATAGGTAGAAACTAAGTAAAAAAGGAAACATTAAAACTAAGCTGGGTTAAGTTGATATAGTTTTTAGTTTGTACATTTGTACTAATGTTTTTTTTTTTTATCACCGCATGGCATCCTTTTTTTCTTGTTGAAATTACTGTTTGTGTCGATGAATCACGTTATTTTGTGGCCAGCCTGTTAATAATTTTTACTTCCCATAACTTATCTTCCTATACATCAATTTTAATGTTTTTTCGTGCGGTTACCCTGATTGGTCATTCTGTTATTGTTTTATCGTAAGCACAGAGGCATATTATTTCAATTATTTATCCATGAATATTGAACTATGTATTTGTTTTTTATGCGGTAAACATGTTTAGTTTGAGGAGTAGTGGAGGAATGAGATTGTTAATTTTTTTATTTAGACAATCATTCGCGGGTTACGAATAACCCAACAATATTTTAAAATATCCTACTACTACCACATTAAGTGGAAAATATTGCTTTTATCGTGATGGGGCACTTAGCCAGTCGAGGAGTCGAACACGGGACGCCTGGATGGGACTCAAACGCGATGCCAACTTAGTTACTGACCGGTCATGAACACAATACTTATTATAATCATTTTAGCTGTATTGTCGATTTTTTAAAACTCTGTTTGGAGTAAGAGTTCGCATTGAAATAATATACTTTGTGAAGTTGGATTTAATAAAAATAATGGTCAGATTAATATACACAACTTCCTGATTAAAATCCCGGCGTGCGCAAGAAAAATTAAATTTGTGTTGTAATGAGGAAAATATTTTCGTTGGGGCCTCCTGTGTGGAGTCAATGTAAAAAAAGAACGAATACAAACGTGGTTCAATTGAAAGTCGAGATTTATCTTTATCTCTTGAAAACTTTCAGATCCACACAACGATGATTTATACATGAATTTCAAGAATCTGGATTGCCCCTCGATACTATTCCAATATGGAAGTAAACGAGAAATTAAAGCGAATTGACAATGTTTAAACATTTAAAAAACAACAGCATAAAAATTCTTCAACACAATACAATGTATTTAGTAGCTATAAAGCAGTGGTTCTCAAAACGAGCGTTACCATCAGCAGGAATGGGGATAATAGAAGAGAATGTTTTTGGAAAACTATTGGAAATATTGGATTTTCTAGGATGCTACCTTGAAATAAATATTTTACACTAAATATTCATACTATAGATATGTAACTAGCGCAGACCCGTAAAAGAAAAACATCTGAAAAAAAAATTACGTAGAGAATCGAACCGCGATCAACTGTTTGAAAGGCAACTAAGCTGACCACGACACCACCAACTATTCTGAATTCTGAGATCGGCGGAATGGAATAAATTCATTGCACGTAGGTCCTGAAAATTTTGAATTAATGATTTTTAGAATAAGAAACACATTCTTTATTTATTTAACTTTGAATCAATCAGTGCAAAATTCATTGGTTAAATTATTGGCTGAAAAAAATTTATACAAAGAAAGGCATAATATTCCATACTTTTATCAGAGTCTCAAAGTTCTTTCAGTGAGAGCAATTCTGTGGTACAAAATTATATTTCAGCACATAAATAATCCTTTATATATTAACAGACTGGAACACAACCATAATACTCGTTTTAACTTTAATGAAGGGCTAATTGTACCTAAGCATACAAATAAATATGGACAAAGAACGTTAAATTACATGATTCCCAGTTGTTTAAATATGTTACCTGCTGAAATTAAAAACTGTGCCCAAAACAAACAATTGATGAATTTACTGAAGACTTGGCTTATGGAAAGAATTAATTTGTATTAGCTTACAATGACATTATTCTAAAGACTTTAAAAATGTTATTTATGTTTTCAAAAATTTATTTTTATCTATATTTCTGTAAAAAATTCAATTTTATTTTATATAATTGTAAAAATGTAACTATTAAATCACTATTATAAGATCTTTAACGTAAAGAACCCGTTAGACAAACTGCTAAAAAGTAGTTTATCGGGACTTTTTGTCTTGTATTTGTAAAGTGTATAAAATAAATAAATAAAAAAAATAAAAAAAAAATAGTTCCACTTCGTGTGGTCTAATGTTATAAACACACATTTTAATGTACGCTTTGCTTACTTCCAAACTTATTGCATACCTAATTTTTTACATTTAACTGTAAAATAATATTGAATCTTTACCATACATTTAGATGCTTATATAAATATTAAATAGGGAATTAATGGTGTTAATTTTTGAAGTCAAACGTTTTCTTGCCGTCATATATGGTGTGTGAAAATCTTTATTATATTGTAGTTTGTCTCTAAATGGTTGTCATTTTTTTAAAAAACTTTGTAGATAAAAATTAAAACCTAAATTTTTTGTTAAACAAAGTTAAAACATTCAGTTTTTCGCATTTCGAATCCGAGGACATCCTCGGATTCGTGTGAGTCCTAGGATTCTGGGTCTAAAGGCCTGTGAAGGTCCTCGAATAAAGGTGCGTACCAACTCACCCTCACACCCTCACACACACACACATACACACACCTCTCCCTCAATAATTTACTAATTTAATATAGGTTAAATTTATAATTTGTCACATAAAAAAAAAATTATATAACAGCGACATGTCATTGGTACCAATTATTGTATTAATTCTACAACTTGTAACTACTTTCTAACATGTAATTATGTACGGTTTGTTTCTGCAAAATAAATAAATAAATAAACACTCATTAAATCTAATTCCTTAAGCATTTTCTATAATGATTTATACATATTTATTTGAAATTTGTCTCATTCTGCATTCTGGATTATTTGGATTTTTTTAAAGCTACCTAAATTTATACGATAAAGAATAGTAGAACAGAAGACCACGTGTGGCGGAATAATTGTTTTATAAATAAGTAAACTTGTTTTGTTTATAGAATGTGTTCCTAATTTTTGCAAGGAGAGACAATTTGACTTTTTTTGGCAATAAGATTGGAATTTTTTAAAAGATATCTTTGAGTCTAGAATTACTCCCGAGTACCTACTTTATCTTATTAACCCATCGCCGTCCATTATCGCTTGATGACCTTCATCGTACTATTTTAGAATGTTACTTATGTACAACCGAAATTATACTAATAATAACTAGACTGGTGAAAAATCACTGAATACTATAATTGTAGGATTTGTGAAGCTGGAAGGTTACATGACGAAGAACTAGGACAGTAAAATTGTTGCAGAATGGTCAAGAAAATATGTTTAAAAATGTATTAATCTATAGGTAGGTACTTCATTGTATGAATTGAATTGGTTAGTATGAATTCTTGATATATCAGTTATAAATTAGAAAACGAAAATTATAATAATTTTATTATAAATTATTAAATTATAGCTAAGTTGGTACTTAACCGCTCGTCTAAATTCTTCACAGAATCAGTTTATATTTTTAAATTGATCACTTAAAAACTAACCACTTACAGACGGACCCACAACCGAAGTTAGTATGTTTGATGATAAAAGTGGTCCAAATGCAGTTCGTTTATAATTTTGTTACTACCGCATAAGTGTCCCACCTTATCGGAGACGGTGAAATTCTTGACAAGCTGACTGTAGGGAAGAGAAAATAAGGTAAGGAGAGGGAAAATAATAGAACAGTCCAGAACATTAGAGAATATTTGAGAGCATTCCACAACATTCAAGAACATCCAGGAGTATTCTGAAATGTTCGGTTATAGTCTGGAACTTTCGGGAATATTCCGGAACATACCAGATCATTGTGGAACAATCCAGAACACTCTCGAATGTTGTGGAATGTTCTGGAACATTGTGGACCATTCGAAGCCTTTTTTGTATGGGTGGGGTTACCATTGGTAGGGATATATAAAGCAAGATCCGTCGTGGGTTCGAACGTCACTTCGATCTCATATAAATTACCTGAGCGAAGCCGGGTACACCAGCTAGTGATTTATAATTGTTAATCTCGATAATGGTTTAGTCCTAGTAAGGTTGATTATTATATGAAAAATTATGCTTCTTATTCTATGAGAATCAATAACAAAAATTTAGAAAGACCATCATTTAATGATGGTCTTTCTCCAGGGCCACACTGTTTAGCTAGAGGTTCTAGGTTCAATCCCAAGATGTCTGAAATTTAAGGTAAATACTGATGAATCTTGAGAGATGAGAGAAAAAACTCAATTTTTCAAACAACATTGGTTTTAAGTAGACCAAATCAGGCCCTATTGAAATCATTGGTGGAGGGGATTTAATTTTTTCAATGAATGATGGGATGCAGGAATAGTTTGGGAACTACTGGATTAATGTATCCATTTTGGGAAGAATGCCGGAAAACACGTTTGGTAGTTTGAACGAAATTCGGTATTATAATGCCATATGGAAACCGATTAAAAAAACTACACAGCCCGAATTCTGGTAAGGCAGAGAATATAAATTTTTTTTGTAGTTTTGTCTTTGTTTCTTAAAATATTCGCTAATACTTTGCGTTGTTGATAATTTATGAAAAAAACAACATTTGTATGTAACGTTATTGGCTAATTTCTCAGTTATCATTATTTAAATATATTTTTTTTTTAGGTGTTATGCCATGTTTCGCTTCTGTTTCTTCCCTAAACAACATTTTGGATGGCGTTAAAGTGTCCATCATCAGGGTAAGGGATACGACAATAATTTTTTATATGGACATTTCAAATCATATATCACCTCAAGAAGTTTTAGTTAGTTTGCTTGTGATTGTGTTCGGATAACGATCCAATATCGAAAAAAACTAAAAATGAAAAGTTTTCAAAAAGTGTGAGTGTACAAGATTGTTCAAATTGTCGGCGAATGGATTGATTGAAGTAGTTAAGTTGGTAGAACATTAGGTCATAGCTATAGATTAGAGATCCCAAGCTTTATGTATCATACATATTTTTTTAGTATTCTGTTCCGTATTTTGAGTATAATATTATTTTAATAACTAATACCACGATTTTTTATTATTAATTTTAAATCTTCTGATATATCAGATAAAATAAAATAAAAATTGCTCACACGAGTTTAAAATGAGTTTATTATGCTGTTTGTAAAACGTCGAGATTTTTAGAAGTTAGAGAGTTACATTTTTGGATATTATTTTTAATGTTTACAGGTGACTGACATGTCGTGAAATAATCTGAAAAGACATGTGGTGCAAATATCAAAAATGAGTCGGTTAAAATATAAAATAGTCACAAAAGTGTTCACTAGGTAGGGAAATTATTTTTTTTATTTTTTTATTTTTTTATTTATTTTTTATTTTTTATAATAAACTGTCTTTATACATTAAATAATAATATTTTTGAATTTATAAAATACATAAAAAAAAAAAAAAAATAAGCAGCATGGCTGTACGAGTGTGATTAGTACCCTTTACACGTAGAGTTCGGAGCAGGACGTGCCCCGCGCCACTTCAGGCCGCCGCGCAGAGAAGTAAAGACCGAAAGTAAGGTAACGGTTTACAGCGCAGTTCATTGTGAGACTTTTCTGCGCGGCGGCCTGAAGTGGCGCAGGGCATGTCCCGCTCCGAACTCTACGTGTAAAGGGTACTATTGAGTGTGATGCATCTAATCTACCCTCGAATTTATAGTCTAAGTGAGATAAATAGATACATTACCTGCACGGAGGCCCAACAATTGATCCCCGACAGTTAGCCCTGTAATTATTGTTATTATAAAATTATAATTTTTTGTGTATTATTTACCAATTTAAAACCTAAAATCGGCCAAAAATACCTTTAATAATAAATTGGTATGGATACTAAACGAATTTATTAACAGTGTCGATTTTTTGTACGTATACTCTGGTATTTACCACATGTAGGCAAGTAGTTTTGTCATTGATGTATTTGAATGAAAATATGTTTTATACTTCTGTTATTCGGTGGTACAACTTTTCTGCACACTCCTTCTGGGACACTTAGTTATTTTTTGCGTAAGTAGGCATGCGGTATTTTCCCTAAACTGACTGAATATTATACCTATATAACGTTAGCCACAGTAACGTGTGGCCGGACGGCTAATGGTTAACGAAACACAACGCCATCTATAGATAATGCCATTACCCAACCTTTATAACCAACGCCATCTGTTAATTTGCATACATAAATATATATATTTCAATCAATTTACACAAAGCCTTGACAAATTATATACCTAAACCTTCCTCATAAATCACTCAATCTATTGGTTAAATCTTGTTTCTCTTATCTGTGGTTAAAACCGCATGAAAATCCGTTGCGTAGTTTAAAAGATCTAAGCGTACAGACAGCGGGAGCGACTTTGCTTTACACTATGTAAAGAAGATACGCCAGGGGCTAACTGTGGGAGATCAACTGTTATGGCTTTATGGAAGATACAAAGGTCATTAATCAATCCACAAAATCTATGCCAGCGTTGCCACCGAATGCAAAATTGAGTGTATCAAGCTATTTTCCCCTTTAGCATTATAAAGGTCTGATAATATGTCGATGAACAATTTTAATTGGATTTTTAAGTGTTGGCTAAGTCTCAAACAAACATTTAAGCAGTCCATTAACCTTTAAATGATCACATATTTAGTACGATGGAATTCCTAAAATGTTTCCGATAACAACCAGTTTCGGGAGAAAACTTTTTATTGACTCTATCAAATTCTTGGTCATCGAAAACAATTATGACACTTATAAAAAGAAATACGACGCTGGGTTTTCAAATTCATCGAGAATTAAGTTTTCTTTTCCTCTAATAATGATTAAATCATTACAGAAATTTATTCAGATTTTATCGAAAATGTAAGCCTGACCTAAAACCACTTCCAAATTCTACGTTATTGCATTCTTGAGAGGATGGGAATGATTTGGTGCGATAAATTAGATGCATGAGTACTGTGAATCTGACCTTTGGCGTCGCTGAAACTGCATCGTGTGTTATACGTTTTTGAGACAATTGAAAGTCAAATCTGGCTTATGAACCATTGAATTAAATGACTTGATGCAAAGGTAGAACATGTTTACCGATATTAATCGGTAAACATCTTCATTTGGTTGTTGCACGAATGATATTGTAATGATTTATAAAATTCGTTTGTCTACAAACGCAAGAGTTGAAGCAAATTTAATTGTAAACTTTTATTTAATAATATTATTTAATTTGGTTACGTTTTTAGATTTTCAAGGCCAAAAGTATTTTCTTTATTTGTTTTTGGGGTGTTATGCCGTGATGTTGCGCTACCTCCTTATTTAGCCAACGCTCTCCGAAACGTTGGCTAAAGAAGGAGGCAGCGAAAGACGGCATAACACCCCAAAAACAAATGACGAAAAATTATTTACTTTATTTTAATTGAATTGTGCGTAAAACCGTTTGGAGCCAATTATACTGTTATAGAATGTTGCGAGGTTTAAGGAAGTGGAGATGGGGAGGATGAAGGCTGGGAAGTACCTGGAGAGTCAGACATGGTCACTAAACATGGTTGAAGTCAAAATAATCTCAGAACACGTGAACGTGAACGTGCAAACTCTGCTTTCCTAACAAATCAGCAATTACTTTGAATTTTTCCTTATCTTGGGAAGACCCTAAACGGATTGAGCGCGTCTAATTACGGAGGCAATTGAAATCCGTCAAAAACCCATTAAAATTAATAAAGATGAAGAAGCTACGTTTAGTAGTTCTTGGTAACCGGTAAACGGTACTTAATGGCTACATCAAAACTAAACGCTGAAAACTAAAATAATTTTCACCAATTATACTGAAATACCGACCCCTGAGAGGAATAGAGCGCGCACACCGCACACCGGGTTGCATCTACAAAGATAGAAACGATCCAAACATTTGCCCCATCTAGTGGGGCGGGAGGGAGGGGGGGGGGGAGGGTCCGCCCAGGTGCCACTTGATGGGAGGTGACACCCAACCATGGAAAAAAAATTACGAAAGATATTTTCACAAAAATATTGAACACGGTCCTTTATTTACATTTTCGTAGCTCTATGGCTCCCCGTGGAGTGGCCTCAATTATTCCTGAAATTCTCTAGCCACCTCTCCCCCCCAGGACCAATTTTCTACACATTTAATGTTTTTATTTTTTGTGAAGTCAAAATGGGGGGGGGGGAGTGACAACACGTTATCCGCCCCGGGTGCCACCCATGCTAGCTACGCCACTGAATTTGCCCTGAACATGATGGCTAAAGAAGGACGACACGAGAAGAAGCGGAACACGGCATAATAGCTGAGAAACAAATGCCGATAAAGTTTAAAGCTATTTCAAGCATCTTTTTACTTGAATGGTGGTCTTTCTGATACTAAACCACCATTCTGCTTTCATCTAAACAAATAAACCATAAATCTTACAATACCAAATGACTATGTAATGATTTAGAACAGTATGTTAAGTTTGTAAGTCCAAACTGTGTTTCACATGTTGCATTGTTGCGACATGGCTTTGGCTTTAATTGTAAAAACAAACAGTTAACAAATACCTGCGATGTTTGCTGTTGCTAATGTGTGTGTACCTTCAGTGTTGGGTGTTTTCTCAGCTGTCGTCTGTTAATGTAGGTAGATTTCAGTAAATAAGTATGTCACAACATGTTCCTGTTTGCACCGACTCTGGCAATGATGCAAGCTAATTTTAACAACACGGAAACATTATACAATCGTTCAATATAAATTTTCATGATTAATTTTGGGTTATTATGTCGTTTGGCGCTTTCTTCTTCTGAAGCTAATGTTTCGGCCAGCGCTTCAGTGTTTAAAACTTTCGTAGCCAAACATCGTAAAATTGATAGTGATTGAATCCAAATATTACGCTATTAGTAACTTGATTTTATTTTCAGCACCAAATATTAGCACCCACCAGTATTTTATTTTATTTTGAGCACCAAAAGCCTACTACTGAAAGATTATACATTCTACATAAGGGTATTTTCATTAGTTTTTTGTATTCGACGATTTAATAGGTGCCGTTTTTAATTTCTGCCAAAACAACATGTTCGTTTTTGTTAGTGTACATGACGTTGTTGACGACCCAGTGGCTACTGAGGTGCATAAATATACCAAACCACCCATCATGTTTCGAGTTTTCTACGCCATAACGATGTTCCGTTTAATCTTAATATTTTAGTTGCATAAATGATTCTGGTGATCATTAACAGGTAAAAAAGTAGAAGATATTATTTACGGTGACCAATAAATGTGATTTAAGTAATCTATTAATAGGTGTAATATTAATTAGGTGACCATAAATGTTTTGCTTTTTGATGAATACGAAAATATTGAAAAAAACTTTTTTTTTTTGGTTAATAACGTGTGAAAAATAAGAATTTCTCGTTCCATATTTACTTTTATAATATATTTATTAATACACGATGATGTCAGCTAACTTAAAATTAATAATTGAATACGAAATGCGTTTACAAAGCCTTTAAATTTTGAGAGAACATTAATTTTAACAATGCGTCTGATTGTTAAAATAAAGGTTTTATGGATTGGGAATAATGATAATCGGAACGTCCGTCCACAGTTTGGTCGGTGTGTGAAATGAGTTGTCAGTGTCGTTTGTATGTTGCATTTAACTCGGGTTTTTTCAAGATTCTCAAGATACAGCATGTTTTTAACCACCCTCACTCCAGACTCCACCAAAACTGGTGACGATAATTAGTTAATAAAAAGTTTATTTTGCCCAATCTGTCAGCAACCTCCGACCCGTTACATGGTTTCAATAGACTTCCCTAACTTTTTCTTCCATCCACTTTCAGTCTTCATTCAGGGACCGATTGACCTGGTTCAAACACAGGTATCGCGGGTTCAATCATTTGCTTTTAAGCCCTCTGTCATTACACGCACAACATTGTTTGGAGCTTGGAATTATGATAGCAGTAGGAATTCAAATATTGTCATTATGTATTATTCAAATGTTTGTCTTTTTTTCATCTAACATCCTCTCTTCGTCTACATTATTAAATGAGATCAGATTACCAAAAAAATGGCGAAACCAATAAGCAAAACTGTTTACTCTACAAAGGGATGTTCAAACTATGAAGTCTGCTCCAATTGAAAGACGGATTGTTGTAGCCACATAAAGGAAGGTTTTTTTTAAAAAAAAGACGGATTCATCAAATATTTGAAGCTAATTTAAACGTTCTGTGTAAGGATGGATTATTTGAAAAAAATTGGACCATTCTTCAAATATTTGAAGTTAATTTTCACGTTCTGTGAAAATTCTATTCAAATTCTGTTATTATTATTTAAGTTTTATAAAGCAACTGACCTATCATGATATAAGAACAGAACTTGAATAGAACTTACACAGAACGCGGAAATTAACGTCAAACGTTGGATGAATTGTTCAAATCGTTGTAATCAAACAACTCGTCCTAAGTTCTATTGAAGTTCTGTTATTTTATTGAATTATAATATAGAACTATAGTTATAATTAGTATAGAACTTACACAGAACGTTAATATTAGCTTAAAACATTTGAGGAATTTGTCAAAATTTTTTAATCAACCCATCCTAAGTCGTCCGGGATTCCGTCCAATTCGGGAACTCGGATTTGCTTAATTTAAGCATCATTTTCAAAATTGGAAGTGTTTGGAGGATTCAAACAAGGGATAATATAATTTTTCTAATAAATATGATAAAAATACTAAATTAGCTATTTTAAAAATTGTAACTGAATTGTAGAGAATTCAGACTATCCGTATTTTGCACGGGTCTTCGCCACTGTTTTATAACGTGAATAAGAATACAATCCATGTACGAGTATCTATGAAATCCATTGTTTCACATCTATGATCAGATCGCTCAGCGTTTCTTAGCATTTTCCTTTTATTTGTACTACAAGTAATGCGCATGGAGAAGTCTGTTTTGAGAGGAAAATAGATCAGCACGCTTTACGAGGCCTTGAAATAAATCCGGCCAGATCCAGTTAAGTGACGACTCAAAACAAACTGTATCTTTTGTGTAAATATGCTGAATTTATGCTACAACGCAATAAAAATGCTTTACAGAGACTATATCGTGTTTGTTCACAGATAAGAATAATAATGGTTCTTAAATTTATTGGGGTAATTTTTATCTTAGATTTGTATAACAAAAATATAATTTAGTTATCCATATATTAAATTAGGTAGTATGCTTGTTTGTTGAATTGTTTGGCCCTTCTTGGGGTAGGGTTTGTCTTGATCTTGGCGGCGAAATCCGGGATCTCGAGAACCGTGATCTTAGAAATCCCGGGACTTGGTCGCATCGTAATCCCGGTGCTGCGCTTGTCTTAATCTCGAATTACGGGATTTTTTTTGGTTTCACAACCGTGGAAATATCTTGTTTTTATTTCCAGAATGTCATTTGTTGTTCAAATACGATTTCATATTTGAATTGTTCTAATTAGAATAAAGATTTTGGGGTTCGTTATTGAGCTGTTTCACAGAAGTGAGGAAAATTTTATTGAAGCCAGAATAACATATATATTATTGGACGTTTGAACAAACCTATAAGATCTCAATGATTGCTAAAGTATTGACGACATCATGACATCAGTCGAAGAAAATATATTTTTCTCTTCATCATCAATTTCATCATTAATTATCACTTTCCGCTTTTGTCGGGTTGTTCGTAACCCAGGAATGTTTGACTTACTTTTAAAATTTTAAAATTTAAATTTAAATTTAAAATGTACATGAATTTGGTGAGAATTTATGTTAGGGGTGATTTTTCAAAAATACTGCGCTATACAAATCATCCAAGTATTATTATTATCATTATTTAAAACTCGACAAAATGTGAAAGATCGTGTTAAAAATGTGTCGCCTTATTAACTAGGAGTTATGCCTTAATTTTCGGCGAATCACGTCTCGTATTCTTGGTGTCTGGCCTCATGAGGGGACCAGATTCGTTCAGCCGTGGTGCAAGGTTACTCGACCGGCTGCCTCCACCCAGCGCCATGGGTCGAGACACCACTCTCCTCTTACCAGGTTATGAACAAGGGAACTTGACACAGATGAACAGATGACCACCCTGAATGTGCATTGGAGTGAAAACCGCTGAATCTTATAATATGATTTCTTGGCACTATTATTATCATTTATTACTTTTTTCGATATGACATTTTATAGAATGTTCAAGACAATATACATACTTAATCTGACGTTATTATTACGCTAGCGACTGTAAGGTTGAAATTTAAGAACCCGACTTCGAATACATCTCTGATCTCACGCCTTATGCAAATCCATCTTCGTACTTGAAGTTTGTTATAAAAATACTTTTTTTATGAAAACTAATTCAAGCAAGTGGCAAATAACGCCAAAAGATAGCGCCACTTACGTTAACAATTCCCTTCCCTTCCCAATTCTCATCTACATACAATTGGGAAGGGCACGGGAGTGTTCTTTGTCAATGGGGAACATGTGTGTTATAGATAATATATGATTTAACAAAATGGGCTGGCTTCCTCAAGCGAACGATGAAGAAGGCATGTGTAGATGGAGAATTGGGAAGGGAACGGGAATGTTCTTTGGCAATAGGAAACAATCTTAGTAGTTGACAAAGAACACTCCCGTTCCCTTCCCGATTCTCCATCTACACTTATGCCTTCTTCTTCCTTCACTTGAGGAGTGCAGTCCATTTTGTTAAATCATATATTATCTATAACACACATGTAACTTAATGTTATTAGAGTATTACACTGCCCTGAAGAAGCTACGGTTGTAGCGAAACCAGGTCGGCATAAAGTACATAAAATAAAAGTAGTGTTTACAAAGTTATTGTTTTATTTTATTTGTCTAAAAATTAGATATTTACGACTAACATAATTATTTATATTTACAAACACATAATTTTATTATTACTGCCCGTGCTGTCGGTGTAAGTTATGAAAAATATTACAAAAAAAAAGTTTACACAATTATTAAATAAATATCAAAAATTACGCATAATAACGTAAAAACTGGTAATCAAGGAGAAAGATACATCAATCTTAGTAAATCCCATAGACTAAGTAATGAAAACAACTGAATAAATGCAGTTGTTCATAAACAAACTCAAATATTTCAAGGAAGACTTACAAATACAATATTATATCGATGATCGATCCATATATTGCCTATGTATGGGAGCAAAAAAAAATCATTTTAATATTTTAAAACATAACTTGCAAAAAGTGTTTTTCCTGAAAATAATTAAACTCGCGCACTCTATGAAAGAGTAGATTATGAATTCTTTTAGGTATCAATCACTTCATAATAAAACACCAGACAAGAGTGTAAACCTTAATAAAAACATGAGTTTTCTCGAAAACCTTTCAATACGTGAATTTTTATAAGCAACTAGCGAGTCCAGGCATGCGTTGCTATACCATTTAATAAAGGAATTGTTTCTCCCTGCGTGTCCTTTCCCATTCGTACCGTTCCCCTTTCCCTTCCACCTCCCTTTCCTCTCCCGCGTCCCTTTCCCCTCGCGCGTTTCCACTCCGTCTTCTCCACTTTTCCTCTCCCCACTCCCACTTCCTCCGTCCCGCGAACCCTCCTCCCGAGTTCCCCTCCCCCTCCCGCATTCCATACATTCAGTACCGGTTTTTAACACAGATTTCATAATACCAGAGCTCACCAGTATATACAGAAACCATCGCGGGCATGCACACATCAAATCCCCAAAATTTCATCGCAATCGGATGAATGGTTAGCCACGTCCAATTTCATGATGTCAGAAATCACTATTGTTTATAGAAACCATCGAGGGCACGCGCATATCTAATCCACAAAGTTTCATCGCAATCGGATGAATGTATACAGAAGCAAATATATATATATATACAGAAGCAAACATATTTTGATTTTTATATACTCGTATAAGTAAGTGTATAATTATAACTAATCTAGAGAAAAATTCCAATCAATCTTCTGAAATATGAATATTTGCGCAAGTTTTTATGCCCAATAGGTATGTTGATAATTCTGTCAAAATATGTATTCTCCATTGTGTCGTATGTAAACATGTTAATTTCCAGCAAGCACTGAAAGGCAATCCATTAGTCATGTTCCCCCAGATTAATAGTAATAATGTCGTGGAAAAATCATTTCATATAAACATGGAGGCTTTATTGTTATTCAAATTGAGAAATAAGCACAGGTGTACGCAACTGATGGATTAAATAAAGTCGGGAAGGTTTTGATTAAAGTTGGAACGCGTCGGAAAATTAACATTAGCTTGTGGTGTACCACAGCGGATGTAAAGTGTAAACTAAGTCCAAGTTTCGCAGAAATTCACAATGACCATTTAGCGCTATTTTGTTTTTTTTGGACAGTTGAAAGAATCCCGTTAAATGCCCATTTTTTTACTGAGGAAAAAAAATCCCTCAGCGACAATGTCATATTTGGGGTTGCTTGTATGAAGGGCATTTTTTAATTTATTAAAGACACTTAATAGTGTATCTAGTTATACTTAATATAGCATTTAGTTCGAGAAGAATCTGGCAATCATACATAAAGGTAGCAGCCAATAGAAATATTCGTTAAGAAAATGAAGACAATTTTGGTAGTTCTTAGTTCAAGAATGATACAGTTACATATGATTTATAGGCCATATTAGCTCAGTGGTAGAGCAGCTCCCCGGCAATTTTAAGGTCTTGGGTTTAATTCCTAGATGCGACCATATCTCTTTCTGATTTTTCTGTTTCAATTTTTCGATCCGAGAGGCGTTAATATTGTCTTCAGTGATTAAGTATTAAAAGTTCTTACCTTATTCATTTTGGTGATTGCAGTTTTTGTGGCTTACCTGAAATGCAAAAAAAAATCACAAATTAACAATTTTATTAAATTCTAAAATACAATAAACAACCCGCATTTGAAAAACCATCGTTGGTAGCTATTGCTTATTTTACATTTGGTTGATAGTGAATAACTTTTGATTAAAAAAATCAAGTGTGCCGTCAACACTCGGTAGAAGTGAAACCTTCAGAAAACTAAGTAGACAAGAGTGGGGAGGCTACGAAGCACCGCACAAAGAGGAGACCGATTATTCTATCTCATTCTCTCGCAGGCTATATCCTGTAGATGTATGTGTCAGTGGCGGTCCTTGAGTTTTCAGTGAGCTAGAATGCTAAGATTGGAAAATACGACGTTATTGATGTTGTTGTAACAAAAAGGTTTATTTTTATTTTTTTAATTTCACCTTTTTGTATGAAGCTATCGGTGCATCCCCAAACTGAAAGAATCCTGCAAATCTTCATACAAAATATTGAAATTTTAAATTATATTTAATTCATTTTCAGCTACAACATCAGTAAGGTCTTATTTTTTTTAATTTTAGCACTCTAGCTCATTATGCTAAAATGCCTCCCACACCTTGGCTGCCATAAAGACGCCAGGTAATTTCCTTCTGAAAGCAGTCTTTAATTTTATATCAATATAATTAAGATTTTCGATCTAAAACCAAAGGTTCCGCTCTTCTTCCGAGTGAGTTGCATGTTATAGCCGGATAATGTAAACCTTATTCACAAACCGTAGAGATAAATTACCGGCGTACTACTTACAAAAACACTATGGTAATGAGACAACCTTGATTTTAAAATGTAAATGAATACATTGGGAGTGAAATAACGGAAAACTCTAGCAACCGGAGAATATTAGCATTTTTATGAATAGAGCAAGAAACGTTTATTCGGAAGCTTTTTTTATCCCCGACAATCAGACAGGTGATTCATAAAGTAATTAAAACACATAACTATAAATCGAA
This sequence comes from Limnephilus lunatus, assembly GCA_917563855.2. NCBI lineage: Eukaryota > Metazoa > Arthropoda > Insecta > Trichoptera > Limnephilidae > Limnephilus > Limnephilus lunatus. Next base: position 64,525,892 of record OU830598.1, on the reverse strand, counting down.
TTTAATAATGTTATTATTAGGGGAGACCGGAGACAATAGTACCACGGGTCAGTGGTACCATGGCGAATAACTCAGGCCGATAATCCTGACACATGCGGACATTCCTCAGCATAAATATACCAAACCACACGGAGAAAAATCTGTTGAGAACTTATTCGGAATTCTTGTCTTTTTATTCAGAAATACGGTTAAAAACGGGACTGCAGTTGTTACGAACGAATTAACAGGAAACGGAGTCCTAATAGATATTCGGACGGGGACTGTCAAAATCTTTACGAATATAATATCATGATAGCTCGCAATTTCAACACTGCCTGCATGACAATACTAATATTTTTGCATTCCAATTACGAATATCTAAGAGTGATTCATGATATTTTGCCAGTAGTTACTAATATTTTGTTAGTTCTTTTACGAAAATATTGACAGTCCTCCTGATATTTTTTCAGCAATTACTAACCATTTATTCGTTCTTATACGAATACTCTAACGTTCATACTGATATTCTGCAAGTAAAATACTGATAATTAGTTCGTTCTTAAACGAATACTTTATTAGGTTTTTCTGGTATTTTGTTAGGTTCTTGTACTAATCCTTATGCATACTGTCATGTTAATTGCTCTTTGCGTACTGATAGAAGTATATGACTTTTTATTTGTATTTTTAATGATTCCACTGACATTTCATCATTCCAGTCCAAACTGCACTAGGACTGGAATGATGGAATGTCAGCGAAATCATTAAAAATGCAAGTAAGAAGTCTTATAATTTTGTCAGAAAGCAATGGTAAAATTAACATGGCAGTACACAAAAATAATCATAAAAATCAAACAAATAAAAAATACTTACATTCTTTAATATCTTCCGTGGGGCCTGTGGGATTATATCATCTCATTTGTAGTATGCTGTGGGGCTGAAGGTATTGGGGAGAAGGTAGGAGACGAGGAAGAAGAAGGTTGGTTAGAAAATAATAATAAGAGTTTTTTTTAATTGTATTTAATTATTAATCGCAAATGACATATTATGTAAATTACACATTTCAACGATTGCCGAATCTCAAATTACTAAAAATAGGTTAAAATAATTACAGAATATACAATACCGTACAGCAGTACAATATATAGAGCAGTCACAGCGTAGTCAAATGACGACTTCCAATGATAATAATATGATTTATGGAGTGACGTTAGTCAGTACTTCAGGAATAAAAGCATGGTTCTGCCTCTGCCGTGATCCACCCGGAGCTGAGATCCCCTCCTCTGTCTTATTCAGTACATCCAGATCTTTAAAACAAATTTTTTACATATTTATTATTTATAATGATGGGAACTATTGAAATTGAAATTTTGGATGCATTATTTTCTATCACGCATAGTGTGAATCTAAAGGCTTTTTCTACAAAACATTCGTATTAAGCTTGTCCATTTCGATCAAATATATAAGCGCAGCTATTGTTCCAGAACAGGATAAATTATTTGTAATAATACGATAAAATGTACTATAAGAATAACAAAATACAAATAACAAAATACTCACGTTTCTTAATATTGTGCCATTCCCGATTTTGATAACAAAACCAGAGTGTCTTTATCCTTGTTAGAGGGTAATTTATAACTTTATAATGAAAATGTTTAATGATAAATGTTTTAAAACTAATAAACACTAAACACAGTGACAGCGCAGCAATGGCTGCCGAGCGTCTATAACAGACCGACCGGTGTGAAGTTGGCTACGTAAACGCGGGAACTCGGTAATATGCCGCACTGACATAATGTACAGAGAACGCATAATCTAACAGGACAAAATCAGGCATGTACAGAGAAAGCACAATTTAACAGGAAAAAATTGGTAACTTACAGGCATACACCTTACGTACATCAGGAGTATACCGCAATATATATTAGGAATGATATCGTAACGAAATTGCGTTCTGTACCCATAATTTAACAGGAATCTATCGATACAGAAATACTTTTGTACTCTCAAACATTACGACGTCATGATAAATACACAAAGCATTCGAGTAAGGTTGAATTATTATGACGTTTCGAATATCTTATTATAACAATGACTGAATAAATTATTAGTCTTAAATTTTTAACTAATATAATGTTGGTGCAACGTATTCTTCAACGGGATCGCCATGATATATTGTCATAGCATATGGATAATATATCTTTAGATTGAATTTTTATTGGTTAGACCTGTTAGTTTATCGTTAAGGCAAAAAACGATTTTTCTCCGTGCACCCATTTCCTCAGTAGCCCGCGAGACATAGTGGAACCCGGACGTTCGCAATTGAAATAATAAATTTTTGAGCCCTAAAAGTAACTTTGTTCGATTAAGCTCATTCTCTAATATCACAATTACTTTGTTATGTTTGTTATTATTTGTCTATCTACACATTTCTTTGGACAATTGAGTTTAGGATTTTAGTATGGGTTTTAAAGCGTTCGTGAGCAGGGATTAACTATTATTAAAATGTCTTTGTTATTCGGCGTTCAAAGCCATTATCAAACATTGAGGCATTTATTTGCACTAGGTATTTTATTTACGTAATTAAATTGATTTATTACTTTTTATTTTTATTTTTAACTTAATGAGTAAAACCTTAAATAGAAATGTTTAATTAAATGAAGACAATATTAGCGAAAATCAATCGAAAAAATAGCGGCCCGGAATCGCTCAGTTGGTAGAGTCGCGGCCCGGAAAGCCGATGGTCCTGGGTTCGAGTCCCATATGTGCCAATATCTTTTTATGATTTTTCGGTTTCCAGGTTTTTGATTGAGTTACGCTAATATTATCTTCATTTAATTGATTTACTACTCTTTTTGGTAAGATATTCGTCATTCATATTTTCAATTTTAATATTAATTCCGCCTAATGGTTAATAAGAAATATTTCTTATTTAAATAGTTAGATTTAGCATTATTATTAGAAAAAGTGAGTATAAATAGAGATGGGAGAGAAAACAATATGCATTTTAAAATTCAATCTTATTTTAATTGTAATCTTAAATTATTGTTGCCATATAAAACAAAAATTTATCAAATAAGATTTAAACATAAAATTGAATATCTAAACAAAAACAATGACAATAAATTAAATTTACACCCGTTTTTTGGTAAGATAAAACTTTATTAATTAGTTATAGTTAATAAATAGGTACTAAGTAGGTACCGTACCTACACCGTACTGAACCTACACCCGTCCTTAATCCCCTGTTAGATGAATAGCAGGTTGTATCATGAAAACGTTAGTAATTCCGGCAAATGTCACATTTGATTATCTATTAATTTAAAAAGGAATATTCCTACCTCGATTTTTACCAAAATCATAAGAAATCATTTTAAATATCATAAAAATAAAATTTGGATAGGGGTTAATAAAATTGTATCAATAACTCGACTCAATATGGCCAAACCATTTTTTGATAATGGCTTTGAACGCCGAAACAATTGTCTCAATAATAAAAACCAAAATACTGAACGCTGTGCGGCCCTTTTCATACAAAACTTCTTTTGGATTTCAGGCAGAAATATTCCACAAAAGTGAATATTTTTGTTTCAATCAAAAAGTATAACAAACGTCTACTATCTAAGGATTTTATTTATTTGTGTTTTTAATTCAATCTATATCCTATATATATATATATATATATAGGTATATATATATACATCCCGCAACAGATTTGGCAACCTTTCACTTCGCATCCTTTTGGCAACCACTGCTTACGGTAGGTTTTTAAATAAAATTGCTGTGAATGTTCACATGTTTTTAGCTTAAGAAAAGAGTGATAGTAAAAGAATTATCCAGAAATTGTGTTTTAAGGGTATTCAAATTTTTGGTAGTTACGTATACTTTAGAGTCTTTTGGACTTCCTTTCATATTGCCGTCGTATTGGTTACCGCGTATATCGTACGTATATCACACTTCATTCCATATTTAGGGCGTCCGTTCATTACGAACATTTGACGACCTCCGTATATTCCTGTATGTATTACGTTTATATTACGACGCTTTCAGAATCCTTTTAATTCGGTCGCGATTTGCCAACGGTGTATCATATGTACATAATGATTGGTTATCATACAAAGGCTAACTTGACGACATAATAAAATTTGGCATTTTTTTTTAAATTTACTTGTTTGGTTTGGTGGTGCTGGGGAGTGGGGATAATGCTCGCTTCCTGAATAGAATTCTACCTTCAACATTCTTCAACCACTACGCGCTTAGTTTAGCGAGGAAATTAAAAGAATGCATTCATGTACAATCTTTTATGATTTAAAAAAAAAATAGCGTTCAGAGCCACTAATATTACAAATATTATTTTGAAGGAAACCAAAACAGAATCCCAATAATTCAAAACGGTATACGATTATTATGACAACATTTTACATTTGTGAGGCAATATCAAACAAATTATAAATTTGGGAGGCGGGTGTGGGTACCGCCACCCCGGGAACTATTTATTGGATAACTAACAACCCTCCCATAGGTAACACCAAGTGGTTAGATATGTTTGGTGACTTAGCAGGGGTGACCGGGTTCACGGGGTGAGGTTTGTCTAGCTCTTGGCGGCCTATGCATTTGCCCACCTGCCACATGGCGGGTCGGATCGGGAGAGACTGGTTGAGGGAGATCTTATCATCTCTCCAGCCAGACCCTCGATCCATCGACTTGTACCACAGTGGGAGGGATGGTCACTCCTGGACACATTGACCCCAGATTCCTAACCACACCTCATACTTTATTCCTTCCCAGAACTTCCTCTCCTTCCTTTCCCTAAAAATACCCTCAATACAACATCTCCAAAGATGACATAGGCCCTGAGGGAAATTGTTTTCCTCAGGCCCTCCTTTGTGGAGCTAATGTAAAAAAATATAAAGTATCAAAATTAACTATCGCTTTTGGCTTCTATTTTAAATCTCTGCATTGATCCAATCGTTATTTTAGTTACCGATTAATCAGAACAAAAGTGGCTACCGTTTTGCGATAGGTAGCAAGGTAATATTTTTATAAAGAAAGACAATCATTCTCGGGTTACGAATAACCTGTCACTTATATAAAACTAGCTGTTACGCGGCATGCGTTGCTATGCCATTGAATAAATAATTTTTTTTTTTTTTTTTCATAGGAAGCAATTACTTTGTGGTTAGACATTATATTATAAAAATAAAACACAAATACTTTGTATTTAACCACGAATTTATTATTGTATATATCGACCGGTTTCACTTCGACCAAGCTTCTATAATAAAGTTATTATTTATATCCTGAAGAAGCTTGGTCGAAGTGAAACCGGTCGATATATACAATAATAAATTCGTGGTTAAATACAAAGTGTTTGTGTTTTATTTTTAGAATAAATAATTGTTTCTACGTGCATGTCCTTTCCCATTCGTCCCGTTTCCCTCCCCGCCTCCCCTTCCTCAACTGCGTCCTCGAAGAAAAAGATGTACCTACCTATGTTTCACTTCATTCCTAACTTTTAGTGGCGATCGGGTATGACGTATTCCACATTTCATTCCTAGCCTTTAGTGGCGACCGGTGGCGAAACAACGTTGCCGGTTCAAGTCAAATCCCGTACGAGTGTTGAGGTGCACGCCGCGGCGGCGTGATTTGCGACGTTGCCGCACATATTTCTTCTTTTCGATCGTTTTTACGGTCAAATTTACTTCTATAAAATTCCGTTATCTTATTTTTTTAAATTTTTTTATTATTATTTATTGAGTTAGTTGTACTACATGAATATAAACTAATAAGCACAATGTAACATTTAATTTGATAAATTTAAATATTTTTACAGTTAGCATAACATTTATTTTTAAATACATTCATTCTTTCTTCATTCTTCATACTTTCAGGCATTTCATCGTACATCTTTAGTCCTCTATACATTAGGCAGTTCTGCGATTTTTATTTCTTCATTTGTGGCAATCGAACTCTGTTTATATTTCTTGTTTCGTAATTATGTACGTCTATATTAAAAACAATTTCATCCTTAAAGTATTTTGGCATTTGGTTTTTCATAATTTAATGCACAAAAATTATCGCATTAAATGGTAGTCTCTTTTTTATCGGAGTCCAATTGAGCTAATCTCTCATTTGATTAATCCTTGCGAATTTGCCTTTCCCCAGTATACATTTCATAGCTCTGTTCTGAATAACTTCTAGTTTGTTTAAATTTCCTTCATTGGCCAAATATAACATCGTAGAGACGTAATCCAAATGTGGAGTAACGATAGTTTTATAAATGAGCTCCGTAGTGTTTCTATTTTATTTATGTCGTAGTTTTCTAAAAAAATTGACCTTTTTTGATACCTTTTTTAGCACATATTCAAAGTTTGCCGTGAAAGTCAGTTTTGAATCGAATATTACACCCAGGTATTTGATTTCATTTACTTTTCCAATTTTTTCACCATTAATTGTCATATTTAACCCTGTGTTACGCGTTTTATCGCCTATTTCCATATATTTTGTTTTGTTTACGTTCAGTTTCAGCTTGTTTAATTTCAGCCATTTGCTATATTTTGTAGGTCTTCGTTTATTTTGTTAATTGAATCTATGTAATCTTCACACGAAAAATAGATTAAGGTATCGTCTGCAAATAGTCTAATTTTGCAATGTTAATTTATAATTTACAGGAGTTTACTTACTCTGACGGTGATGGTGGGATACGACCCAAATCCCAAATTAACACTGATTTCAGGTTTTAGACAGCGGATGTGTGAAGACGAGCTCACCAGTTAATTTTACTCGAAAAAATATTAAAAAATTCTGATAACGACCTTCGTACATCGTTTCCACAAAACTTCAATGTATTGACCAAATCCAAGAAGAAAATATGAATAAATGATATAGAAATAACAAAATAAATACACTGCGCAGTTCACACGCCATAGAAATGAAACATCAGAAAACTAAGGTAGGCAAAAGTGTGTAGGCTACGAAGCACCGCACAAAGAGGAGACCGATTATTCTCCTCTTTGTGCTTTGTGATTTAAGTTTTTGTCCCTTTTTAGTGTCGCTATTTTTCGTTTCATCGAGTTTAAAATCAAAAAGAAAGATAGACTAACATTGCTGGGTTACGAATAACCCAATAATGTTTGAAAATCTCCATCATTATTGGGTTACGAATAATCCAATAATGTTTGAAAATCTCCTACTACCACGACAGAAAGCCGAAAATGTTGTTTGTGTTGGGGTGGGACTTTTTTAACATTAGCTCCACACAGGGACCCTGAGGAAAATAAATTCCAAAAGGGCCTATGTCGTCTTAGGGGATGCTGTGTGAAGGGTATTTTAGGGAAGGGAAGGATAGGAGGTTCTGAAAAGGAAAAAGGTATGCGGGGTGGGTAGGAATCTGGGGGTCAGTGAGTCCAGGAGGGGACGTATGAACCCATCCCTCCAACTACGGTGCAAGGCGATGGGTAGAGAGAGAGCACTACTGGAAAGGTCAAAAGGCCTCCCACAACCAGTCTCTCTCGATCCGGCCCACCACGCAGCAGGTGGGCAGACGCATCCACCGTCAAGACCTGCACAAACTTCATCCTATGAACCCGGGTATCTCTGTTAAGTCACCAAACGCAATGAACCACTTGGGGTGACGTACGGCAGAGGTGTTGGTTAACCAATAAATGGTTCCTAGGGCGGCGGTACCCATACCCGCAACCCGAACCTAAACGCGATGCCCATTAAACCACTGACCGGTCAATGATTCTATCTTTAAATTAAATATATAAAACTTGTGTGCAGTTCACCTTCACAAACCTACCTTACACCCAACATAATAAAATTGCCAAATATATTATGTAAAAATGTTAATAATTAGGTAAATACTGTAATACTTATATAGAAATAAATAAATAAAGTTCACACGAGGGAGAAGTGAAGCCTTCATAAAACTAAACCTAGAAAGAATTAAACGAATCAGGAGTAGGATAATTGTAGAGTTTATTTATTGTAATATTTTTACTAAGTGTAAAAATTATTTTATTCTACGAAACACCGCACAAAGAGGGCACAGATTAGTGTCATTCTTTCGCAGGCTAATTCCTATATATTATAATCCTAACATCTGGTCTCTGAAAATGCAAATAAATGCACGTCCATTGTCAAAGTATGGCTCAATCAAAACCTTATAACTCTGAACTGCGGAAAAACTCTTTATATTCCATTTAACAATACCAAAAAGGCGACAGACACCCTTAACTCCCTTAAATATAAGGTTTCACAAAAATACTTACAATCCTGTCTAATGCTCTAACTGTACGGAAATGAATACGGGGATTTTTTTTATATGAATACCTCACAAGAGTCCCAGGTGCTCCGTCTGGAGCTAGTAAAACTATGGCATCTTCCATTGGGGTATGTTGTGAGGATGAAGGTGGCGGGGAGGGGAAGGAGATGAGGGAGAGGAAGGTGGGGAAGTACCTGGCTATTCAGATCTGGTCACCAAACACGGCTAAAGTCTTACACCAGGGCGATACTGAGTGTACTTTCCACTCTGGAACGTGCCGCAAATATACCATATATTTACTTCTTCAAACTTCGCAAAATTACTTTGTGGCATCATTAATTATATAATGAATAACAGATCACTTTGTAGAAACCACTATATTATAAACAATATCTACATGTTTCCATAACAATGTTATCTTAAAAAAGTAGAGGTGATTAATTGCTTAAAAATCATAAAAACAGTTATACAAAATTAAATATAAAAATTATTAAGGAAAAATAAAATTGCATTTAGATAATAAAAAAACTTTTAGGAACAAATAATTCAAATAATTAGTCTAAATCAAAAAATAAATAATTATAATTATTGTAAGTATTAATAAGAAAATAAATTTAAAAGAAGGCTATTTTTAAAAAATGTTTGGTTATTTATAAAATTTAATTTACTATTAATGCTTTTTCTAATTTCTAAATTATCCAATTGTATGCCCGTAGTGTTAATTTTAAGACCTGTATTAATATCAAAAGAATGACTTGTTTCCAAAATATGGTTAGCAAATTCAGAACAATAATTATTATTTAAACATCTTATATGTTCCTTAACTCTAATGTTAAAATTTCTAGAATTTTTTTTAATATAAAAAAAGTTTCAATCATTACAAATTAATTTATAAACTCCAGATTTGTTCAAAAAAATCACATTTATCCTTATTATTTAATATATAATTTTTTAATTTGTTATTTGTATTAAAAGCTGGTTGTACATTATTTGGCATGTTTTTAATTATTAAATTTGAAATGCTATTATTTAAAAAAAAAAAATTCTCCAATTATTATCATTTTCAACAACGTGAGGATAAACAAAAGATCTAAAAAACTTTTTCTTATATTTTTTGTTTAACATATTATCTTTTAATTTTGAAGTATAACCGTTATTAATTGCAATTTGTTTAATAGTATTTAATTATGTTTTAAAATTACGCAATGATAAGGGAACATTAATTAATCTACTTAGCAAGGTATGAAAAGCTGCTAATTTTTGTGAAAATGGATGATTAGATGTTTCATGTATAATGTTATCTGTATGTATATGTATCTTTACGAAAAATATTAAATTAAAAAAACATATAGATATTGTTTATAATATAGTGGTTTATACAAAGCGATCTGTTATTCATTATATACCATATATTATTCTAAAATAATAAATTGTGATATATAACAAAATTAACAAAATAAAGTTTATTTGCTAGACCGGGATTCGATCCCGCAACCTTCGGGTTGCGAGCTAAGAGCCTCACCGCTAAACACCGGCCACACCGGCCATCGAATACAGTTAAATACTTAGGATTTACATTAGACAGCCAACTCAAATGGACAGATCACAAAGAAAAGCTTGTAAATAAATTTATGTATTTAACTTATATTTTTAAACGTTTAAATTAAAGAGTCGACCTTAAAATAATGAAATTTGTGTAACATGCATTGGTGCAATCATCAGAATCTTATGGAATAATTGGATGGGAGGGGAGGGGTGTATAATAATAATAATAATGTCGCATAAGGGGATAACTACCCCTTCCTGCAATTATTCCAAGAAGCTGAATTGTAAGAGATGAGAAAAATTTACTGTGTACAATGTTTAAAATACACTTTTTCTAGAAATATAATTTTTTCAAAAAATGAAAAACGATTTAGTAATAGGTTAAATAATGCATTTGAAATTCCATTGTGTAAAACTAGGCTTGCGTAAAGACATGCGAATTTTATTACACCAGAAATTTATAATGCTCTCTATAAGACTACAGAAATTGAAAGTTAAAATATATCCTCGTACAGCAAATATAAAAATGTATAAAGTCTTGGATAAATACCATTGAAACCGACATTTACTTGCTGTAACATCTGAGCCGATGTAACTTCACAAATTTTATTAATCTTTATTAACATGTCGTGTGAATTGTAATTCAGTAATCACGATCACAATGATTTTTTTTTATTATTTATTTAATTTTATTTTTTAATCTCTACGAAGATAGTGTATGTTTATGAGTAAAATTTTAACTGTTTTAAAAACACACAAGTACACCCATGAACTGGCGATGCCTGTGTGGGATTTTTTTGGTTAATCTGCTAATTGTATTATTCTTTACTTTTCAACTGTTTATATAAAAACCATTATATGTATTGTAAATTTATACCAATTTAGGTACAAAAAAAAATCCTATATTGTTTGTCTCTTTTTAGTGTCGCTTGCTTCCTTTCGAGTTTTTTTCAAATCACAACGTTGCTAAAGAATTTTTCACTTCAAATAATTGCTTCATCGCAGTTCTCGATCCAAATTGCTACCCAGCGCAAAAATGTGTCCATTTTCATGCATTTAGAATAATTATTGGTAACTAACATAATGTTTGATCGAAAGCGGAGCTTTAAAATAAAATTCAAAATCGATTGATAATTTTGACACCCGAGAAGACTGATATTTATAGATTTGTGTTATTTTTCTGTATACAACATAAAATGATATCATGAAATCGTCTGCCGTTTTAAATTTTCAGAATTCTATTCTGAGTTTTTTAAAATAATAATATAGTGGAGTATTAACGGCTCTGAAAGCAAATTATGTTTAAAAAAAGAGAAATCTTATAAAATTGTACACTAATACACTATTTCAATTCCATTATTTCCACGCATAGCTAAAGGGCTTGTTCACATTGGTCAAGTAGTAAGTCAAGTAGAGAGTACACTTGCTACCTGACTCGCCGAAAACCGTTCGCCTTAATTTCAAATAGAGTAGATACATTTGTGCCCGCCGCCCGTTTCATGATGACGGCGGATGACGGGCTGCTACAAAGCAAAGTAAATACGCTAATTAAGCTGATTTTAATGCTTATTATAGAAGACGTGGAAGAATAAATTAGTGAGATAATAATAAATAAAATGTCCACAAAAAGAGATTAATAGCAGGACCAATAAATAATTTTAGAGTAGCAACTTCGCTCCAATGCCTTGACATTTCCGCGGGTCTACAAATGAACTCTGCTAAAACGGCATGTCAGTGCACAGGGACGCGAGGGGGGGGTCCCTATACGCTCTAAAAATAGAACGAAATTGATTGAATCCACTAAAAAGCTGACTAACCCACTCTACTAAAATGATTGTGTTCGGACGCGTTTAGATACTACTTTACTCCCCACTCGAATAAAATACATAGCGTGTTTGAACGGCTCTTAAGCGCTTGGGTAGTGGAAAATAGGACAAAACCTGCGGACGTGGGTAGGATTCTAACCAGAGGTCCTCTGTTCAGGAAGCGAGCATTATCCCAAGCACCACCAAGACAGACAAGCACATTAAAAATACCAGTTAATGGTTGAGTGGGCATCGCGTTTGGGTCCCACCCGCGGGCGTCGCGTGCCCTATTCCTCGGCTGGCTATGGCTATGTCCTCCATCACAACACAAGCAACATTTTTGGTTTTTTGTGGTGGTAATAGGAGATTTTCAAATACTGTTGGGTTATTCGTAACCACAGGCAATGTTTGTCTTTCTTTAAAAAAAAAAACAAACAAAAAAATCTTTGTTTATATGAATGCGTCTTTAAAATGACAATGCATATGCATGACCTGAAGTTCAGCAAAAAGCTGCCCGCAGAGTGCTTGAAAACGCCCTTTATTCAGGGGGACGTTTTACGGTGAAAATTTGAATGTGGGATGGAAGGTTACAAATAAACTTCTTTTTTATGTGTAAACCTTAAAAAAACCAAATTCATGTACAGGATTTAGCCTGCGAGAAAATGGGATAGTGTAATCGGTGTCCTCTTTGTGTGGTGCTTCGTAGCCTTCCCACTCTTGTCTACTTTAGTTTTCTGAAGGTTTCACTTCTACGGCGTGTGAATCGCATACTCAGTTATTTTTAAATAAGAAACTACAAAAATCTAAGGTGGCAATAACGTTTAAAATACATTTGTCTAACAAAATATGTGTTTATTGATTCTTTTCTCAGTATCTGTAAGTAGTTTTAGTTAGAAAAAACGTAAGGTGAGTCGTTATTAAAACTTTTTAATGTTTGCATTGAAAAAATTAATGTTTTCAAAATTATATGTCTTTCTAATATTAAAAATCTTTCAAAACCAGTTTTTCGTTTTTGGATACATTCGAAAATGTTCCATTTATTTGGATTTCATCGCGAAGCAGAAAATTATGTGACATTCCGACAAAACATGCCCGAGGACTGGAGGGGTAAATTAATGTAAAAGTTCAAAAAGGTGGCAGATTTTAATTGATAATTTTTTTAATTAGTAAATTTAAAAAAAAAAACGAATCAAAATGTACACATCTATGAAAAACAATTTTTCCAAATGTGTTCAGCATTACTTAGCTATACTAAAAAATGCAATTTTATCAAATTTAAAGAAAAATATGAGTACCTTGCTGACCAACACACCTACACTACAAGGATGAAATCCTCAACCCGAAATTAAATAGATCTTTTGGGCAGAGAAACCATAATTTCCATGCTACAAAACTATATGTATAATGCCCTTTCAATTGAAATTAAGAAAAAAAAGTTTAAAAAAGACATCAAATTATGGCTAAGTAAACATGAAGATGAGGAAATAATTAAAATTATAGAGTAATCCTAACGTAACCTACAGACAACAAACTTAAATACTTTTAATTTTATTTATTGTTTATTTTGTGAAAATCACCAAAGATGCAAAAGTGATTCGTAAATAATAATAACTACTGGTTTTTAAAATATTCGAATGGAACCTCGAGGGTGCCCGGAGCTACGATTTTTAGAAATAAAGATAGCATTTTTGTATTTGATTGATGTACGCTTTTACTCATGCGTTAATGTAAAAAAATATAAGGGATTAAAATCTTTCAATCAATATAAACAGATTGCATCAATACAAAAGGATTGCAATCTTTAGAGTAATCTTTAGGGGTCGGGTGGGAATGCTACCCTTGTTCTACCGGTATTTCAATGGAAGATGCTCCGAGGAACTAGCGTCTTTGATCCCTTCGGCACCGGTGCATAGTCGGGAAATACGCCAAACGCGCGCCCAACCTGCAGTTCATTCCTAGTTTTTAGTGACGACAAGAAGGGAAGATGCATTCTGCATTTCAAAACTCGTTGTCAGTTCGTTTGATCTCTCCCGTACGAGGGTTGGGGTCAAGGGTCAGGGGGCGGCGCGCGGCGGGTTTATCACGACGCGTGCCGCGTGTATTTTGGAGGTTGAGCGTGTTCACTGTTCACACACAGCTATAATATGCGTGGGACGGCATATTTCAGCATAACGCTCGCCTTATATTCCAATTTGGAATGTACGGCAAGCGATATGCCGAAAAACGCCATCCCACGCATATTATAGCTGTGTGTTAACAGAGATATCCGGGTTTCAGGGTGGGGGAAGTTTGTCCAGGTCTTGACGGCGGTCTACCCACCTGCTGCGTGGTGGGCCGGATCGAGAGAGACTGGTTTTGGGAGGCCTTTTGACCTTTCCAGTAGTGCTCTCTCTCTACCCATCACCTTACACCGTAGTTGAAGGGATGGGTTCATAATATATGTCCCCTCCTGGACTCACTGACCTCCAGATTCCTACCCACCCCGCATGCCATTTTTCCTTTTCAGAACCTCCTATCCTTCCCTTACCTAAAAGACCCTCCACACAGCATCCCCTAAGACGACATAGGCCCTGAGGGAATTTATTTTCCTCAGGGTCCCTCAGGGTGGTAATAAGTCTATCTTTCTTTGTGATTTTAAACTCGATGAAACGAAAAATAACGACCCTAAAAAGGGACAAAAACATAAATCTATAGGATTTACACTGCGAGAATAATCGGTCTCCTCTTTGTGCGGTGCTTCGTAGCCTACACACTTTTGTCTACTTTAGTTTTCTGATGTTTCATTTCTATGGCGTGTGAACTGCGCAGTGTATTTGTTTGTTAATTCTATATCATTTATTCATATTTTCTTCTTGGATTTGGTCAATACATTGAAGTTTGGTGGAAACGATGTACGAAGGTCGTTATCAGAATTTTTTAATATTTTTTCGAGTAAAATTAACTGGTGAGCTCGTCTTTGTTTCACACATACGCTGTCTAAAAACTGAAATCGGTGTCAATTTGGGATTTGGGTCGTATCCCACCATCACCTTCAGAGTATGTGGAACTCCTGTAAATCAGAAGTTAATATTGCAAAATTAGACTATTTGCAGACGATACCTTAATCTATATTTCGTGTGAAGATTACATTACAAATGGCTGAAATTAAACAAGTTGAAACTGAACGTAAACAAAACAAAATATATGGAAATAGGCAATAAAACGCGTAACACAGGGTTAAATTTGACAATTAATGATGAAAAGATTGGAAAAGTAAATGAAATCTAATACCTGGGTGTAATATTGGATTCAATACTGACTTTCACAGCAAACTTTGAATATGTGATAAAAAAGGTATCAAAAAAGGTCATTTTTTAGAAGACTAAGACATAAATTAAAAAGAAACACTACGGAGCTCATTTATAAAACTATCGTTACTCCACATTTGGATTACTGCTCTAAGATGTTATATTTGGCCAATGAAGGAAATTTGAACAAACTAGAAGTTATACAGAACAGAGCTATGAGATGTAAATGTGATGAGATGTGATGAGCTAAATTGGATTCCAATAAAAAAGAGACTACCATTTAATGTGTTAATTTTTGTGCATAAAATCGTGAAAAACCAAATGCGAAAATACTTTAAGGATGAAATTGTTTTAATAGAGACGTACATAATTACGAAACAAGAAATATAAACAGAGTTCGATTGCCACAAATCGCAGAACTGCCTAATGTATAGAGGACTAAAGATGTACGATGAAATGCCTGAAAGTATGAAGAATGAAGAAAGAATGAATGTATTTAAAAATAAATGTTATGCTAACTGTAAAAATATTTAAATTTATCAAATTAAATGTTACATTGTGCTTATTAGTTTATATTCATGTAGTACAACTAACTCAATAAATAATAATAAAAAAATTTAAAAAAATAAGATAACGGAATTTTATAGAAGTAAATTTGACCGTAAAAACGATCGAAAAGAAGAAATATAAATTTATCAAATGAAATGTTACATTGTGTTTATTAGTTTATATTCATGTAGTATAAAGTATAACTAACTCAATAAATAATAAAAAGGAGATTTTATAGAAGCAAATTTGACCGTAAAAACGATTGAAAAGAAGAAATATTATTTGTAGGCACACATATCACAGTATCTGAATTCTACGTCAGAGGGCTGGTGTGACTCCGAAGAGTAATCTTGGTATGGCTATTCTGTTATTCTTTCAATTATTGGTAAATGTTCCGCTATTGAGTCCACGCTCAAAACACACTTTAAAAAATTAAAATAAGTTGTACTAGGTAGATAATAGTTAGTAATAAGTAATTCAGTAACCGAAATTTAAAAATATTGCGTTTTAATGATTATTTTGTTAACTTTAAAAATGCGAAATGTCATTTTTCAAGGACCGCCATCCATTATTGAATCCACGCTCAAAACACACTTTAAAAAATTAAATTAAGTTGTAC
The DNA here is from genome assembly GCA_917563855.2 of Limnephilus lunatus. Lineage (NCBI taxonomy): Eukaryota > Metazoa > Arthropoda > Insecta > Trichoptera > Limnephilidae > Limnephilus > Limnephilus lunatus. Next base: position 64,509,845 of record OU830598.1, on the reverse strand, counting down.
TAGGTAGATAATAGTTAGTAATAAGTAATTCAGTAACCGGAATTTAAAAATATTGCGTTTTAATTATTATTTTGTTAACTTTAAAAATGCGAAATGTCATTTTTCAAGGACCGCCATCTTTTTAAATATAAAGGCCATTCTTGTGTCGTGTGAAACTGCAATACGCAAATTGTAAATACACACTACCAACCTAAAAATTCAAAAACATTTACGTAACCAGTTGTTTCAAATAATATAATAACAATTAATTGTTGTAAAATAACCTGCCAAGAAAAACATCCCAGTTTTCAAGTAGTTTAGCGGCTTTGTGTAACATGGTTTGTGATACAAAAGAAAGTGCCCCTTTATACCGCCTGCTCGCGTCAAGGCAAGAAAAACATCCCAGTTTTCAAGTAGTTTAGCGGCTACGCTAGGTTTGTGTAACATGGTTTGTGATAAAAAAAGAAAATGCCCCTTCATACCGCCTGCTCGCGTCAAGGCAAGAAAAATATCCCAGTTTTCAAGTAGTTTAGCGGCTACGCTAGGTTTGTGTAACATGGTTTGTGATACAAAAGAAAGTGCACCTTTATACCGCCTGCTCGCGTCAAAGCAAGAAAAACATCCCAGTTTTCAAGTAGTTTAGCGGCTACGCTAGGTTTGTGTAACATGGTTTGTGATACAAAAGAAAGTGACATTTATTTCCATGTTCTTCTGTTATAAATACAGGTACAAACTTGTCTATAATACTAATCCTACTTGCAGTACAAACCTTTCAAAACTTGGGTGTTATTGAAAAGAAAAACGCGTGCGTGTTCTTTTATTTATTGTCGTTTTAGGTATTAAAATAATTACATACGTAATTTGGCAAATCAGGTACTTTCGTAATAATATCGTCTATGTATCGCCTAGCTACTCATTTCGTGAATGCTTTCTTTTATTTTTAGGTTGGCTCATTTGCAAATTGCATGTAAAACATGTTTCACATGGAACAGTTGTGGGTGGTTTGGTATATTTAAGGAACGATTCACATTTCATATAGGCTTGCGTCTCGCGTCATGCACGCGTAATAAGTGACGATTTTTTGAATTTACGAAACCTAACAAAATAATGATTAATACGCATTATTTATCATTTTCGAAGATTGAAATTCGTACTTATTATTGTGTAACTGACAGAGAGTGATTTTTCCTTTTAAAAGTGCATATTTCATCGTCGTAATTAATAACATGGCGGTCCTTGAAAAATGACATTTCGCATTTTTTAAGGTAACAAAATAATCATTAAAACGCAATATTTTTAAATTCCGGTTACTGAATTACTTATTACTAACTATTATCTACCTAGTACAACTTATTTTAATTTTTTAAAGTGTGTTTTGAGCGTGGACTCAATAGCGGAACAATTACCCAATTATTTTGTTCCATTTCAATGCATCAACAGTAATCAATACTGTATTGTAAATAAGACACTAAAATGATCGGTCGCCAAATACACCCTAAGCCGTACGGACGTCAATGCTCGGTATACGATAATACGGTTGATCGCGACAAAATTTGAAAAGGCAAAACATTCGCAGCAACCGGCCAAATATGTGCGGCAACGTCGCAAAATCACCCCGCCGGGGCGTGCACCTCAACACTCGTACGGGATTTGACTTGAACCGGCAACGTCGCCAATTTGGGCTAGTACGAAATGCCGAATACACCACCAAAATTGGCCAACGTCACCGGTCGCCACTAAAGGCTAGGAATGAAATGCGGGATACGTCATACCCAATCGCCACTAAATGCTAGGAATGAAATGTGGTATACGTCATACCCGATCGCCGCTAAAAGTTATGAATGAAGTGAAACATAGGTAGGTACATCTCGTTCTTCGCGGTCGCCATTTCGGACTTTATGAAATGCAGGATACGTCGTTTCTGGTCGCCACTAAATGCTAGGAATGAAATGTGGAATACGTCACACTCGGTCGCCACTAAAGGGTTGTAATGAAATGCAGAATACATGGCCATGTATATCACCTAGCGCCTAGCTGCGTAGCGACAGACTCCGGAACTTTAATATTCGAAATCATCCACTTCAAGCCCAATTTGGCGACCAGGACAAATTTCGCCAAGATGCTTGTGACGACATATATTAATGAACTGTGTAAAAATTTCGAAAAATAAAGTGGCGACCGTATATCGGTCGCCAAATGTCGGTGGTCGCCACTTTAAATGCATATTTGCCCATGATGGTCGCCAAATAGACGGTGTGATATATATATATATATATATATATATATATATATAAATGAATCCCCGGTTCCCTTGGTCACGCCACAACTTCAGAACGACTTTACCTATTTTATTCATCTTTTTTTAAGTTTTCTAATACCTACTTCTTACGGAAAGAAAAATTAAGAAAATTAGATAATTTCAGAAAACTTTACGACTATTTTAACATCGCATGAGTGACAGTTCGCGCGTTTGATTAATGTGAATTTAGCAGGCAGATGTTTTTTTTTGTAACAAAAGAATCGTCTATGGATTTTAAAAATTATAAATATTTTAAATAGGTACCCATTTTAGGTGCCAAATTAGATTGATCGTTCTTATAATATACGAAAATGAATATTTGTAATACATAAAAAATTAAAATTTGAATAAAAAAATTGTAATAGGTGGCACGCGAGCTGTTTGAAAACGGAAAATATGGAACGCGGGAGTGAGGTTTAAGGGGGGGGAGAGGGTAGGCGTGAAAGGTGGAAGGGGAACGCGGAAGGGGATGGGGATGCGGGAGGGGAACGGGGAAGCACGGGAAAGGAAATGCAGGGAGAAACAATGTATTTCTTTGAATATGGCATTGCAACGCATGCCGCGAACCAGCTAGTATAGAATGAAAGGAAATAATGCAATTATTCATAATTTCAGAGAGTAAGTTTGGCAATTATTTTTGTGAGTTGCTTATAATAATTTTAAAAAATTATTTTATTTTACATAGTCTTTACTTCGTTAAAGCATTTGAATGATTAAAAATAAACAGTGACAATTATTCGTCACCATATCGTGAAATAAATTAATAAATTATTATTAATTCAGTCGGCCAGGTGACCCACTTAGAGGGGAATAATCTTTTCCATGTCTTTGTTCTCTTATGACAGTATAAACCATTATCACATACCTTTAGTAAATATACGGTGGCACAATAAATACACACTTGAACATGTGCCAGGAAAATAATTGCAGAGAAATTGGTTAAAGAATTTTAGTGTACAGACCTTGCAAAACTTGGTAAATAAATTATGCATATCTACAAGAGTCAAGGAGTGGGCGTAATTAATTGATAAAAGATCTCAAGAAGATAATATTCACGTTGTATAAATGAACACTTTCGGGTGAGTTATTTATAATGCAATCGTGTCAAATATATATTTACATTTAAAAATACTCGTATAACATGTCTGACGTATGTCTGACGCATGTCTGAAAAGAAAAATCATAGAGATAATAGAATGCGCGTTTGTTTTAGATCAGTGGTTCTTAACCTTGTTGGAGGTACTGAACTCCACCAGTTTCATGTGCGCATTCACCGAACCCTTCTTAATTAGAAAAATAAAATATGATTTTTTTAAATTCAAACCATATGTATATATTTATACATGGGTCTACAAAATGAACAAAACCATTAAAACATGATTTTCACGCATTAACATAATAATGAATATTTACTGCAAATCAGTGTGACTTCTGCGGTTGCTCTTGACCTCCGCCAAACCCGCGAGACTGACTCACTGAACCCCTGGGGTTCGATCGAACCTAGGTTAAGAATCACTGTTTTATATGCTTTATCGTCTTTTTAGTAAGTATATGATTTTTTTTCGAGATTAGTTTCATTCTGGAGATCGCAATATTTTTAGGGTCTTTTTATCAACTTAAATAAAACTTATAATATCTGCAAGGTATAGACAGAGAATTTGACATTTTCAAAGAATGTCATTCACATTCAATCATTTATTGTTTTTTATGTTTAATTTGTAGAACTCCATTTAATTACTAAAATGGCGTACTTTAAAAAGTATGCCATTTTAGTATGCAATTATGTAATCAAATACAATAGGACTGAGGAAAGTGCGGTGAACAATAGCGAATCCACGGTGGATCTGTCGGCACACTATGGGTACAAACGTCAGAAATCCATCGGTAGATTTTCTGGCGCACTAAGGGTTAAATTTATTGTTTTATGTCTTCCTGAATTTTGTTGTGCCATATTATAATTTCTCATACGAAGCTTTTCACTATGGAACGACGAATCACATTAAGGAAGATTAATGCCATTCAAAAGATATTTTAAGTGTTTTGACATTCTAAATTTAAAACAAATATATGCCAAGAATATTCTTATACATCATTTTAAAAACAGAAAATCTCCTAATGAAACTCGGATACATGACACAAGAGCCTCAAAAAAGGATATACGAGATGTTCCAAAATTCAAGACAAGTTTTGGCCAAAGAAACCACATATATCTGGCAACCAAACTTTACAACATCCTTCCTCCAAGTCTGAAAAAGATAGAAAAGATAAATAAGTTTAAGGAAAAAATCAAAACATGGGTGAAAGAAATTAATGCAGACATACTAGAGAATGTATTAAAAACATCATAGAAACTAAATAACGGAAAATCAAAGAAATCTACCAGTCCGCCTCAGCACAGGACCACCTAGTGAGCAGTACTAAGAATAAACAGATGAAATATTTATACACCTTACCATATCTTGTAATTCTCATCAAACATTTTAGTCACTAATAAAAAAATAAAAAAATCGCAGCACAAACCGTCCCGCGCCGATTGAAAAATGTGTCTCTCCTTTTCTTTATGAATGAAAGTAACCAAATATGGAATAGTTTCCTTAATGCGGAATACCAGCATTTCTCGTAAAAAAATACTCCTAGACCCAAAAACAGTCATCGTCTATCTCTTTTAATTACTATACGCACGTACAGGATTTAACTTGTCAGTCGAGCGAGTGCTGTGTCCACGGTGAGACGGTCTGAAGATACTCGAGGGGAAACCTGAATCAAACACCTCATGTGCGGACTCTGGGCACATAATGATTGCGCTGGTGCAGAGTTCGACATCTGGATTTGTGATTATTGCAAGTAGTTTAAGTTTTGACCGGTCAGTGGTTGAGTGGACATCGCGTTTGGGTCCCACCCGGGCGTCCCGTGTTCGATTCATCGGCTGGCTAAGTCCTCCATCACAACACAAGCAACATTAGTAGGAGATTTTCAAACATTGTTGGGTTATTCGTAACCCGGGAATGTTTGTCTTTCTCTTAAAAAAAATCTTTTTATATTTGACCAAAGTTCCTCATAGAAGTTAAGGTTGAATTTTGATAATTTTTGCAGTGTTACGTATTTGAGGTATCTATTCAATAATTAAATACCTTTGTATTCATTTTGTTTACTTTGTAAAAGTATAGTACTTATCATTAATAAATATAATACAAGACTGTTACTATGTAAAGCGCAAATGTATGACGTATTGTAATTACGATTTAAAGTTTTTGATTTTAAATATTAGTTTTTTTATGCATAAAAAAGGTATTCCATTTTAGTTACTTTCCTAACATACGATAGAAATAATTCAAAACCAGGCTTAAAAATAGCATCTCCAATAACTAATTTAATTTTTTTTTTCGTTTTTTATTTATTTATCTATAATAAAATATATTAACATTGGTTTTATTTGTATGCCTGTCTCACTAGGGTATACCTGTGTCGAGACAGGCGTACAGGTATATAAATGAATATTGTAGTTACAAGGATATTTAAGGTAAAATACATATCACTTTGAATAGAATTAAAACAGAAAGGTGATTGGAAGGGTGGTAAATCTTTTAAAGAGAGTTATTTTATAAATGTTGGAGATGAAGTAGAGAAGTAAATTCTGCCTAATCTATTTAAAGGTCAAATTTGACAGGATTCCATTATTTTCATATATTTTATATGGGTTAGGTTGTATGTGAATAGTTATTTTTGTCTATGTGTGATTTATTTTACACGTGTTTGTAATAGAGTGGCGTCCAATACTTATAATCCATTTTTTAATATCTTGTTTGAATTTTGTACAGGAGTCAGTTTGTCTGATCATAGTTGGTAGTGTATTGTATAGTTTGCAAGCTATCTATTTAGAGTGTCTTTGCCCGAAGGTGGTTTTGAAAAAAGGAGTTAGGAGAAGTTCGTTGTTTTTGGCTCGGGTATTGTGTATTGTTTGTGTAGCTTTGTATAGTGTTTTGTTGTTTTTGTGTAAATTAATTAGTATGGATCTTGAGTAGAGCTGTTTTATGTCCATAGGAATACATTGTCCATACGTTGAAGAAATTGAATATAGTATCCGTGCTGGTAGTAAGTGGCATTTTAAGAATTATTTTTATGATTAGTTTTTGTGCTTTAATGATGGGATCAAGGGCATTGGAATATGCATTACCCCAGGCTGAAATTCCGTATTCGATGTGAGATTAATATTACGTACCCTTCGAACAAAACAACACTAAAGTAACCTGCCCGGTAAGAATGGTCATGTTTAATATAATTAAATAATATCTATCTGTATGTTCACAATATAAATAATATGCGTATTTTTGCAGCATCCATGCTCATTGGTAACACATTTCATATAATGTATTTTTAATGTCATTGACTGATGAACGCAATCTTGCCTGTTTGCCTTAGGTTATAAGTTTTTAAAATAAATTTATCGATGGTTGTAGGAACCTTGAAAGGAAAATAATTCATTCAAATATTATTATTATTATCATAATTCAAGTATTTACATAACGACCATCTGAGCGTTTTGTTCATTATATTATAAAGTTCTCATTTAAAATGCTGTGATACACGGTTTTAGCATTAGTTTCTGCGAACAGTGAATTCCGCACAAGAGTCCCAACTGTGTGCAGTCAGCGGGATTATGGCATCCACATTTGAAGCTTAAACCATCATATTAGAAAGAGAGAGGGGGAGATGTTGGGAAGATCCGGTCAGTTCCATTTCAAGCATCATATACATTTTTAAGGCGATCCAAATAGTCCAGGAAAAAAATCTAAATTTTGGGAGGAGTTTAAAAATACTTGAGAAAAAGCTTTTGGAAAGGTTGGAAAAGGTATTTGAATTTTTTTTTACAGGTAGATTTCGCGAAGGCCTGTTAAATACATTAACTCCTTTTTTACGTTTTGTTTATTATAATAACAACGAAATTTAAAATTGATTTCACGGAACCAAGCGACGCGGAGTATGAGACGTCTATTCCCCATCGCGGCCGGGGCGGAACTGATACAAAATGGGTGTGGCAAGTCTGTAGTCCTTAGGTCGACGACATAGGGTTCACTTTGAAAACCCAAATTCGACTGCCAGCCGTATTGTAAAATAACAACGCGAAAATACATATTTTATTTTATTGTGTGAAATTCGGGAGTAAATATAATTTTTATTAAAAATTATATTTATTAAAAAACTTATAAAAAAATTATGTTTATTTTAAAGGGCCAAGATATGTTCTACACGCAGTATTTAATTGAAGCATCTAAGCGATCAAAATTTCAAAACAAAAATACATGATTTTGCATTATTTCGTATTGCTTCATCTTAATTTGGGATCACGTAACTGTTGCGACGATCTAAAATAATGTAATTCTCACAATGTTGCAAGCTAAATACAATGTACAACCTTACACGCATCAAGGTGTTTATAATGTTTGACAAGTAGTTTCAATTACCTACTCCAGAAATAACGCTGCCAACATTACGTCACGGTGATTTAGTTTTATGCTAATTTTAGACGATGATGATTAGCATTCCTAATTATTAGATCACTCTTATTGCTGGACGTGAACTGGACAATTTAACGACTTTGGTCATAATAATTCAACCGTTTCATACATGAAAACTAAATTAGCTTAATTAATTGTATAACGAAATATTGAAGATATCGGAAAGGTTTACTTTTATGTTTAATGTTAAAAAAAATTGATGAAACTTCGTAATTTTTTTATAATTTTTTTTAAACTTAGTTTTTATAAACTTTTTATGTTTGCTTTAAAAATTTTAACATCACAAAAATGAAATTTCTAATAATAACATTTGAAAGCGAATTAAATCTTTGAAAAACAGTTTTTAGTTTTCGGACATTCAGAAATACTCCATTTATTTGGATTTTATTGCAAAGCGGAAACTTTCTGACCTGACAGGACATGCACAAGGGGTTAAGTGTACATTTTAACCAAAGAATCTCTATAAATTTGATCTCCCTAGATCTTACCGTACTGAAGTTTTTGAAGCTTCAGAGTAATTAATAACTCTTTGTTTCATGTTACATTTTTACATTACCTTTACAATTTATATTAAAACAAAGGTTATAAGTATTTTTTCAGTCGCTCTTCAAGGGATATTAAAAAAATGTGTTGTGAAAATTTACCACAAAAATCAGTTTTGGTATACCAAAGTTACTTATCTAGCCATTCAAAACCTAGGATTACTATAAATTGAATACATCAAGTGATAAATTATTAGAAAAAAAAAACTTAAATAGTTTTATATCTCCCTTCTAAATGGTTTATCCTTGAAACATGATTTAGCTAACTTTTCACTTGCCAACTCTGTTGCCAGGCTGTTTCATTTACCAAGATTTTATTCGCTTTGATAATTCACCTGGCAACATGCTAGAATATCCAATATCTACAATTTTCTACAACAATTAATAATTTGCCTTCAGGATGATAATTTATTAAATGAATCAAATAACGTTTTTACGTATACCAAGTGCATGTAAAAATTTAACACGTTCTTATAATATTTATTTAGAAAAACAAAATACGAATAAATACCTTTTTTATTTAATTTAACAGTACGAATAACATTTGACAGTACAAATAACATATATGCATTATATGGTTTTATTTATTTTTAAATACGTGATACACATTTTTTAGAGCTCGTGTTAAAAAGGCGGAGCAACGTAGGTAAATAATTTCAACATAAAATTTGCAGAAAGAGTAGAAGAACAAAAAAAAAATAGCAAATATTTAAAAAGAAAGAGGACAGAAAAAAGAAGAAAAAAAGGAGTATATGTAATATAATTTTTGAGAAATATTATATTATTTTACAAGTTTTAATAATTGTGATAAAGTACTGAAATAATTTTTTAATGGCATTTTTAAATTTAGTGTAATTTCTTTCTAATCTTATGTTAGCAGGTTGAACCATTTCACTCCAACATACTTGTAAAATTGTTGGGCTGTGGTCGAAGTGGTGTCACAGCACACAGTACACAGTATTGCTCTTCGAAAAAAATGTTTTCATTGTTGAAACAAAGTTTGGGAAATTAAAAGATTTTTTTTATAAATGATTTGCAGTGAAAGGACTTGACTTGAATTCTTGACGTAATCTGATTGTGGGTAATCATACGGCTTATTAAAACGATTTTTATTAATATTCTTTGGATGATTTTTAAGGCCAAGAGAGTAGTTTTGAATGCACCACCCCAGCCAACAATTCCACTTGCAATTATTGATGTATATTTAGCAATCTTGTTTATATTACCCACACACAGGTAGTGCCTTAGTGGGTTCCCATTACCTACTCTTGTCTATTATATATTTTACTTATATATTTACATCTTACTGTATTTTAGAAAATATGTAAAATTACTTTCGTATGTACATATGTAGTCACAATGGGAAAAAATAAAGGAAAAAAAATGCAGATTGAGTAAGTGAAAATAAATGATCGTAGTCTAAAATTCAGTAAGGTTTCGGATTTTGATAAAAATATACATTAACCTTTCTACTGTTGTATTGATTTGTAATTTACACTTTATATTCTATCTGTAGAACTATCTTACCTACTGACCTATTTCGTATCTGCATATTTTGGGAGTGCCTATTTACTACCAAAATATGCAGGTAGGTCGGAAACCTAAAATTTATATAAGTTAATTTTCGAAAATAGAAACTCGATTAAAAAAATAAACAACTATTTTCGTTAATTTGTTACAAAAAAAATCAATGCATTTACTTTGATAGACTGGAAAGACGTATTCACTGATTAAGAGATTTTTAGAAATTTATGGTGTTTTTAATTAAAATATTCACTCCAATGCCCTTATAGAAGTTGTATTTAGTTACAGTGATGGGATCGGTCTGTAATGGTGGTGATAAAGGAGGAATTCCTAAGGAAGAAGTTGGAATGCCCTCAGTCCCGTCCACTAAACCCGAACCTGAGGACAGTTGGAGAAGGCGCAGGAAGAGATCCTATCGAAAGCGCCGGAAGAGATCCTGCATGAGATGCAGAAAGAAGTCCTGCAGAAGACCCAGGGAGAAGTCCTGCAGAAGACGCATAAGGTCCTGCGGGTAAAGGAGATCCTAACAGAAGATGTGAAGCGGTGCCGCCCATCAACCAGATGCATTGCTTTATATATAGTTGTGAAGAAATGTTAACCAAACACACTTCACTCTAAATATATGTTCAAACCTATTAAAACGGTTTTGGTGTTTGTTTTTTTATGAAGTTTATTATTATTTTTATTTTATTATTATTAAAATTCTTTTGTTTATTATTAAAATTCCATGTGTTCTTGTCACGTTTAATATGCATTTTTTTTTATAAATATTTAAAAATAACTTTTTTACGGTAATAGTCATCAGCATTCAGTATTCCATGGAGAGGAGGCAGTCGTTTTGTGTACTGCGTACTGTCGATGGAAACGACGTAAACAAAGAGCATTATTATGCTTTAACCCGCCTACTCGTTAATACGGAATATTTTTTATTCAAACAGTTAGACATAGCTTTATTATCACGAAAAGTGAGTATTTATGTCGCGGGAGACAAAAAAACATGCAAAAAATATGCATTTAACATTATCATGTTGTTTAAATTAATTCGCTTACGCGGTAACGCCATTTTGTATTTACCGTTTTTATTTCATAGACAATCAATCATAATTACACAAACCCGCTAGACAAACCCTGCTTTGCCAAACAAACCATCCAAAACCTGGGATTTAAAAAAAACTTATGATGACATGCAGCTTTCGTAGTTTAACCTCAACCTAAAAAAGAAATATTCCGTATTATCCGTGAATCAAACTTCGACAACACGAACATTGCGTATTATCCGTGAGGTGGACTAAATGCATATTTACCCAAAGAGCAAATTGACAATATAGTATGCATCCAATTCTTGTCAACTAGAGGTGATGAAATTCTTCTGAGAGTTTTTGCTATATTTGTGGTGAATTTGTAGTGAAAAAACAACATAGAAATATTACTGATTTTGTTAAAAAAGTGTACAGGGGACCAGGACAAATCTTGGGCCCTGCATGGAGTTTGTTCAGGGTGTGTTACTTAGAATGTGGTCAAAAGGTAAAGTTAAATCTTTTGGTTTTGGTGTTCCCATGATCTGGAGAGATCCTCGAAACCATAGCGATGACTGCTACTTTCGTTCGTGCAATGTGCAAGGGTATAGTACTAAAAAAACAAATTTGTTACCCAAACATGGATTCGGCACTCGGCCCAGTCCCTCACGGACCTGGCATTCTTCGGAAAGTGAATCAGAAGAAAGTTCTAGTGACGAGTTTCAAGTAGGCGACTCCAGTGGGCCTCAACAATTTTCTCAAGCTGATTTAAATGACCTGATACGAGATTTGGCACTCAAAGAATCTGCTGAGTTACTAGGATCCAGAGTGCAAGAGAAGAGTTTATTGACACCTGGAACCTCTTTTGCTTGGTATAGAAATAGAGAAAAACATTTTGAGCCTTATTTTTCTCAAGATGGTGAGCTAGTCTATTGTTCCGATATTAATGGTTTAATGTCCACGTTCAAAGTTCAATATATAGTCCAGTCAAACTGTGTCGTAGAACACCAGTTGATGGAAAAAAATAGTATAAAGCTAATTTTTTCCCCATCGACTACTACCATTTAGAAAAGTGTTCAGCCAAGAGTCCCCGCCCTTAACCCCCTTGCTTCCCCCCTGTGCACCCCTAAACATGAAAAGTGTATGGGTTTTGTAAATCGGGTCTATCTCGATTACTAAACAACATATCGGATTATAATTTGTTTTATTTTTTTTGCTATAATATTGTCTACAATTAATATTCTGCTAACTTTCGTCGTAACTTTTACTGTTTGATTGTAATTCGTATGAAAAGGTAAAGATTTGTATATTTTTTGGCACGTAATTTTACTTTTTGTCAAAGAACTTTTCAGGCCGACATTTTATGAAAAAATGTTTCCGACAAAGGTTGTAGCCCTTTCTATGAGCTGTAAAGGTGTAAAAAGAATGTCAAAATTTGAGTTAAGCCAGGTGGTAATCATTCAAATTGATGTGAAATCTTAATATGTAAAACAAAGTCAGTTAGTTACACCATGTATAACTCAAGAACAGCTGGACCGATTTTTATGATCTTTGATTTGTTGGATTATTCTCCGCCCTGAATAGCAGAATAGCTATTAAAACATCGAAGACATTCACGAAAAAAATATAAAAGTAAAATTATTTTCCTCGTGCATTTTGTATGCAACGAATTCTCATATTTTGAAAGAGCTGCAGCAATATTGTAATAAGTAGTATAATATATATATATTATATAGTATTGTTTGGTTTTTCAAAAAACTCACTTTTCGCTTGACGGGAAAATCGACCTCACCGCCCCTCGCGTTTCACCAACCTCAAGGTTTAATTTGGCTTGGCGACGCAAAAATGCCGCTGGCACGCCAAAACGACCTCTCCGATCCTCGAGTTTCGCACACCTCAAGGTTCAATTTTGTTCAAAGGAAATTGTCCCGACGGCTGACACGCGAGAATGGACATTAGCGCTCGCTATTTTGGAACGCTTCAAAGTTCACAATCCTTCGAAGAGTCGATTATTTTCCAGCCACTAGCAGTTGTTTTTTTTTTTGATAGGGGAAACATTTTTCATCGTTATCAATATGTTTGCCAAAACTTTACGGGAGACTTCTAGCGGTGCGGAATACAAGTATGGATTATTCACATTAGAAAAAATCAAATGTCTATCGAATACTGTTGTAGTTCTATTTTCATCCGTTCGAAATGGCAGCTTCGTCTGAATTTAAATAAATACGCTAGCTTCACGATTTTCACAAAAAAATAGACCAGACAGGAAACTCACATAAAATTGAACTGACACATTTTAAGAGCGAAAATTATATAAATTTGCGGCGAAAACTGGAACTACTCATTAAATCAACCAATTCGGCTCAGTTATAGTTCCCGCCGACAGGTTCGCATTAAAAAAACAACCACAAATCAGGCCTTAGTTTCAATGCAATGGAAAATACGAGAGAGAATGTTGAGACAGGTCAGTTATCCGAGATGTCAAAACAAAACGGATCTCTCAGCGGTTTGGGTTGTTGTTTTTCGGGAAACGGCATTGCAGCCGAAAAAACGATCCCCGGTTAGATGTTTTTGAAAAATTCGGTACCCGGCAATATAAGGCAACTTTTAACACCAAAATTTTGCGTCCGTTCCATGTAAAAAATTTCAGGGTCGCCGAAAAACCTATAAAATTTTCCAAAAAAAACAAGAAAATTGGTGTCCATAGATTCACTTCAGTAGGGTGGATATTTACCGGCCAGTAGGTACAAATTGAAATGTTATTAATTCAGGGTAGGTACCTACTTATCTCGGTAGTATTGCAAATATGATGAGAAAAGCAAACACATTGCCGGAATTTTCTAAGGAAATGCGCCGGTACCTGCCGGAATAGGTAGTTGGACAATTATTTAGGTTTTTGATGCAATTTATTTTACTAAGGTAATGTTGTTTCCACGATACTGAATAATTTAACAATTTTTTAAAGTTCATTTTCACGTTCTGTGTAAGTTCTGTTTTTTTATCAGTAAATGCCAGTTGCATCATAAAACTGAAATAATTACAGAACTTGAATAGAATTCGAACCGAACTTTTACAGAACGTTAAAATTGACTTGAAAAATTAAAAAAATTTTAATTTCGTTAAACAACCCAGCCTAAATATGAGTTTTTTTTTACGTATGTATGCAAGTATCTATACTCAGAATATAAGTAGGTTCCTACCTGCACATAAACACTCGATATCATCCGACGATATTGCATACGTATTAGTTTTCTAATTTTACAATGAAATTACTCGAAGTTGAACGGAATATTTTTTAAAAGTATTAAATTCATATAGCGCTTTATTTTAAGCAGTAAAACTACTGGTGAGTTCTGGCATTATAAAATTTGTATGAAAATGTACGTACGCTCATAACTTCCGAAGGACTGCAACAAATTGAAAAATTCTTTTTTTGTTGTGTTCGTTATTGTTAGTACAAGGTTTGTATAAAATTACTGGTGAGTTCTGGCATTACGAAATTTGTAAAACAAAAAATTATAGATGGCGCGCGAGCTGTTTGAAAAATAAATGTACCGGGAATTAGTGTATTAATAATGCGGCAAGTGGGGGGGGGGGGGGGGGTGGAAACAGGAAGGGGGGGAGGGGAACTCGGGAGGGGGTTTACGATACGGAGAAGCCTAGGAGTGAAGTGGGGGTGAGCTCTGGCAACACGAAATTACGCATTGCTCAACCGTTCATCCGATTGTGATGAAACTTTGGGGATTTGATGTGTGCATTTCTACAATGGTGTTTATATACTAACGTATAGCAGGTTTTTGCTGCTGGGTCCTGCGGACGGCTTTATACATGGTTGTATGTTTAACCGCTAAGCGTTTCTAAACCATTCATCCGATTGCGATGAAAATTTGAGGATTTGATGTGTGCATGCCCACGACGGTTTCTGTATACAAAAGTGTGCTCTGGCATCATGAAATTACGCATTGCTAAACCATTCATCCGATTGCGATGAAACTTTGGGAATTTTATGTGTGCATGTCTACAATGGTGTTTATATACTTACGTATGGCAGGTTTTTGCTGCTAGGTCCTGCGGGCGGCTTTATACATAGTTGTATGTTTAACCGCTAAGCGTTGCTAAACCATTCATCCGATTGCGATGAAAATTTGTAGATTTGATGTGTGCATGCTCACGACGGTTTCTGTATACAAAAGTGAGCTCTGGCATCATGAAATTACGCATTGCTAAACCGTTCATCCGATTGCGATGAAACTTTGGGGATTTGATGTGTGCATGCCTACAATGGTGTCTATATACTAACGGATGGCAGATTTTTGCTGCTAGGCCCTGTGGGCGGCTTTATATATATTTGTATGTTTAACCGTAGGTACCTACCCGCTTACTATGAATTTTTTTTCTGTTAGTTAGTAAGTCAAGTTAGTTTTAACCCGTTAGTTGCATTTGCAACAGGCATAAGCTAGTATTATATAGTATTGCTTGGTTTTTCAAAAAACTCACTTTTTCCTTGATGCGAAAATCGACCTCACCGCCCCTCGCGTTTCACCAACCTCAAGGTTCACTTTGGCTCGAAGTCTAGAATTGTCCCTTCGGCTGACACGCGAGAATGGACATTAGCGCTCGCTATTTTGGAACGCTTCAAAGTTCAAAATCCTTCGAAGAGTCGATTATTTTCCAGCCACTAGCAGTTGTTTTTTTTTTTGTTAGGGGAAACATTTTTCATCGTTATCAATATGTTTGCCAAAACTTTACGGGAGACATCTAGCGGTGCGGAATACAAGTATGGATTATTCACATTAGAAAAAATCAAATGTCTATCGAATACTGTTGTAGTTCTATTTTCATCCGTTCGAAATGGCAGCTTCGTCTGAATTTAAATAAACACGCTAGCTTCACGATTTTCACAAAAAAAATAGACTAGACAGGAAACTCACATAAAATTGAATTGACACATTTTAAGAGCGAAAAATTATTTAAATTTGCGGCGAAAACTGGAACTACTCATAAAATCACTCAATTCGGCTAGGTTATATTTCCCGCCGACAGGTTCGCCCCTTTAAAAACGTCGGATCGAGAAGGGAAGTAAAAAAAGTTAGTTTCCCGTACAAAACTGATTTTGCTAGGAATTTATTCTAATTAATTAAACGGCTTCGAGAAAGTTCTTTAGAAAAATTGACATTTTATAGGGGCATTACGGAATTAAAGATTGCGTTAAAAGTACACCTTCCGGCGGAGATGTTTTTTAATAAACATAAACAATACAAGTTTTAGAAACTTTTAAAACCAAAACATGTTTAGCTCCCCCTTGAAAATGTTTCACAATATTGCATTCAAATTCGACATTTTTCTGACATTTGCGAAAAATTCGCTTTCATCGATAAATGCAAATCGTTTGCAGCCTGTAAAATCGGCTGGTATATTAAAATTTTATAATTTTTCTCGAACTTTGCAACACTGAAGATGGAGTCGTGATGGCGTTAAAATCCACTACCACCTTAAAAAAAAGCAGACCCCGCCCTAATAGGTTTTGTATGAAGAATTTTTTTTTTTAATGGCGGATTTCAAATTGCATAGCTCGACAGGGCCTTAATTTAAGCAGGAATTGTGCAAATTTGTGCATCGGTCTTGCCTGTTTAAAAAATATAATTATGGAATATTATCTGTCTGTGTATGATATAGTATAGGTAAGTACCTAATACAAAAGCGCTAGATTTACCCGCGCTTCAACAGCAAATTGAAATGTCAAAAGAAAACGGATCTCTCAGCGGTTTGGGTTGTTGTTTTTCGGGAAACGGCATTGCGGCCGGAAAAACGATTCCAGCTTGGATGTTTTTGAAAAATACGGTACCCGGCAATATTAGGCAACTTTTAAGACCAAAATTTTGTGTTAGTTCCATGTAAAAAATTTCAGGGTCGCCGAAAAACCTATAAAATTTTCCAAAAAAAACAAGAAAATTGGTGTCCATAGATTCACTTCAGTAGGGTGGATATTTACCGGCCAAATTGAAATGTTATTAATTCAGGGTAGGTACCTACTTATCTCGGTAGTATTGCAAATATGACGAGAAAAGCAAAAACATTGCCGGAATTTTGTAAGGAAATGCGCCGGTACCTGCCGGAATGGGTAGTTGGACAATTATTTAGGTTTTTGATGCAATTTAATTTACTAAGGTAATGTTGTTTCCACGTACTGAATAATTTAACAATTTTTTAAAGTTCATTTTCACGTTCTGTGTAAGTTGTGTTTTTTTATCAGTAAATGCCAGTTGCATCATAAAACTGAAATATTTACAGAACTTGAATAGAATTCGAACCGAACTTTTACAGAACGTTAAAATTGACTTGAAAAATTAAAAAAAAAATTATTTCGTTAAACAACCCAGCCTAAATATGAGTTCTTTTTTACGTATGTATGCAAGTACCTATACTCAGAATATAAGTAGGTTCCTACCTGCACATAAACACTCGATATCATCCGACGATATTGCATACGTATTAGTTTTCTAATTTTACAATGAAATTACTCGAAGTTGAACGGAATATTTTTTAAAAGTATTAAATTCATATAGCGCTTTATTTTAAGCAGTAAAACTACTGGTGAGTTCTGGCATTATAAAATTTGTATGAAAATGTACGTACGCTCATAACTTCCGAAGGACTGCAACAAATTGAAAAATTCTTTTTTTGTTGTGTTCGTTATTGTTAGTACAAGGTTTGTATAAAATTACTGGTGAGTTCTGGGATTACGAAATTTGTAAAAAAAAAAATTATAGATGGCGCGCGAGCTGTTTGAAAAATAAATGAACCGGGAATTAGTGTATTAATAATGCGGCAGGTGGGGGGGGGGTGGAAACAGGAAGGGGGGGAGGGGAACTCGGGAGGGGGTTTACGATACGGAGAAGCCTAGGAGTGAAGTGGGGGTGAGCTCTGGCAACACGAAATTACGCATTGCTCAACCGTTCATCCGATTGTGATGAAACTTTGGGGATTTGATGTGTGCATTTCTACAATGGTGTTTATATACTAACGTATAGCAGGTTTTTGCTGCTAGGTCCTGCGGGCGGCTTTATACATAGTTGTATGTTTAACCGCTAAGCGTTGCTAAACCATTCATTCGATTGCGATGAAAATTTGAGGATTTGATGTTTGCATGTCTACAATGGTGTTTATTTACTAACGTATGGCAGATTTTTGCTGCTAGGCCCTGTGGGCGGCTTTATATATATTTGTATGTTTAACCGTAGGTACCTACCAGCTTACTATGGTTTTTTTTTCTGTTAGTAAGTCAAGTTAGTTTTAACCCGTTAGTTGCATTTGCAACAGGCATAAGCTAGTTATATAGTATTGTTCAGTTTCGATCGACCGCTCACTTTTCAGTCAGTGCGAAAATCGACCGTACCGCCCCTCAAGTTTCACCAACCTCAAGGTTCACTTTCGGATGAACCATTTTAATCTTTTTTATGGATCCGAAAATGACCTCTCCGGTTCTCGAGTTTCAAAGACCGCAGAGACCATTATCGGATCCAGGAGAGTTCACCTAAATCGTGTCCCGATTAAGGACCATTTTTCATACAAAAAAACCGATGCACGGTTTACAGTGCACCCAAACGGCGAAAACTATAATTAAATCTCTCACCTACGAAGAAATTCGGCCTAAGTTCTATTTCCTGCCGACAGGTTCGCCCACTAAAAACCGTCGCGTTTTTCACGGAATGTAATTAAGACTTTTTTCCATACAAAACTGATTTTCCTAAGGATTTATTCTTATTAATTTAAAGGCTTCGGGAAAGTTCTTGAGAAAAAATGACATTTTAAACGTGCTTTGCGGGATCGTAGATTACGTTAAAAAAACACCTTCCGGCGCACATGTTTTGAAATAAACATAAACAGTACAAGTTTTAAAAACTTTTAAAATCATAACATGTACCGCATTTCATTCAAAATGTTTCACAATAATGCATTCAAAATCAACATTATTTTGACATTTTCCAAATATTCACTTTCATAGATAATGTTAATTGTTTGCAGCCTGTAAAATCGCTTATAAAATTTGGCAGATATTTAAATTTTCCCCAACTGTGCAACACTGAAAATTGAATAATATTCCAATGCGAAACATACCACCTCCATCCCTCGGCAAGGCCAGGACAGCTCATTTGTATGGAATTTTTTTTAAAAACTAGGCCTTTATTCGATTTTCAGGCCTGGTTTGAGGTTGTCTTGACAATGTTTTCTGTTGGTCTTGCCAGCATTGAAAAAATAATTTTAGAATATTGAGATGAACTAGGTAAGGACCCAATAAACTATATCTTCTACGAGTATTTATTTATATTATTATTATATGTGAATGGTCGAAATGCATGTCCGCACATAACTTCCGAACGATTGAACCAAATTGAATAATTCTTTTTACGTTGTGATTTTTATTGTTTGGACAAGGTTTTTATAAAACTACTGGTGAGCTCTTGCATTATTAAATTTGTATAAAACGAATCACCGAAATTTATATACGCTCATAACTTCCGAAAGAATGCAAGCAATTGGAAAATTCTTTTTTTGTTGTGTTCGTTATTGTTAGGGCAAAGTTTGTATAAAACTACTGGTGAGCTCTGGCATCGTGAAATTTGTATTAAAATGAATCCCCGAAATGCATGTACATACGCTTATAACTTCCGAACGAATGCACCAAATTGGATAATTCTTTTTATGTAATTATTGTTATTGTTAGGACAAGGTTCATATAAAACTAATGGCGAGTACTGGCATTATGAAATTTGTATAAAATTAATCGCCAAAAAGTATGTACGCGTATAGCTTTCTAACGACTGCACCAAACCGGATAATTCTTTTTATGTTGTGTTGGTTATTGGCTGGTGAGCACTGGCATTAAGAAATTTGTACAAAAAATTTCAATAGGTGGCACGCGAGATGTTTGAAAACTAAATGTACTGGGAATTAATGTATGAAACGCGGGAGTTGTGAGAAGGGGAAACAGGGAGGGGGGAGGGGAACTCGGGAGGGGGTTTACGGGACGACGGAGAAGGGGGGGAGTGAAGTGGAGGGGGGGAAGGTGGGAGAGGTAGAGTGGAAACGCGAGAAAGGAAGAGGACGTATGGTAGGTTTTTTGCTGCTAGGCACTGCGGGCGGCTTAATATATATTTGTGTGTTGAACCGCTAAGCGTTGCTAAACCATTCATCCGATTGCGATGAAACTTTGGGGATTTGATGTGCGCATGCTCACGATGGTTTCTGAATACAATAGTGAGCTCTGGCATCATGAAATTACGCATTGCTAAGCCGTTCATCCGATTGGGATGAAACTTTGGGGATTTGATTTGTGCATGCCTACAATGGTGTATATCTACTAACGAATGGCAGTTTTTTGCTGCTAGGCCCTGCAGGCGGCTTTATAAATATTTGTATGTTTAACCGCTAAGCGTTGCTGAACCATTCATCCGATTGCGATGAAACTTTAAGGATTTGATGTGCGCATACTCGCGATGGTTTCTATATGCAATAGTGAGCTCTGGCATCATGAAATTACGCATTGCTAAGCCGTTCATCCGATTGGGATGAAACTTTGGGGATTTGATTTGTGCATGCCTACAATGGTGTATATATACTAACGAATGGCAGTTTTTGCTGCTAGGCCCTGCAGGCGGCTTTATAAATATTTGTATGTTTAACCGCTAAGCGTTGCTAAACCATTCATCCGATTGCGATGAAACTTTAAGGATTTGATGTGCGCATACTCGCAATGGTTTCTATATGCAATAGTGAGCTCTGGCATCATGAAATTACGCATTGCTAAACCGTTTATCCGATTGCGATGAAACTTTAGGGATTTGATGTGTGCATGCCTACAATGGTGTCTATATACTAACTTATGGTAGGTTTTTGCTACTAGGCCCTGCGGGCGGCTTTATATGTATTTGTATGTTTAACCGCTAAGCGTTGCTAAACCATTCATTCGATTGCGATGAAAATTTGAGGATTTGATGTGTACATAACCACGACGGTTTTTGTATACAAAAGTGAGCTCTGGCATCATGAAACTACGCATTGATTAACCGTTCATCCGATTGCGATGAAACTTTGAGGATTTGATGTGTGCATGCCTACAACGGGGTCTATATACTAACGTATGGTAGGTTTTTGCTACTAGGCCCTGCGGGCGGCTTTATATACATTTGTTTGTTTAACCGCTAAGCGTTGCTAAACCATTCATCGGATTGCGATGAAACTTTAGGTTTTGATGTGCGCATGCCTACCATGCCTTTATGGCAGTAGGTACCTACCCACTTACTATGATTTTTTTTTCTGTTAGTAAGTAAGTCAAGTTAGTTTTAACCCGTTAGTTGCATTTGCAACAGGCATAAGCTAGTGGTATAATATTGAATAGTGAGTGAATTCCAAAAATTCAAACACCTCAATTGTCAACGCGCTGATTGTTTTGCTTTTGTTCTTAAACATTATAATGCTGCCCCTCTTTCTTACACACTAAATGTCAACAGTCGAAAATGAGACAAACGGTGAACGTATGTTTGCGCCCTTCCAAAGGAAAAATACAAAAAATATAATAAATCTTCCCCACACGTACAAATAAAATGGAACGCTATTCCCTAAGTGGAAAAGTAGGAAAATCACACCAAAATATAAATCCGTATACAACTCCATCTCTGATACTGACAAAAACAAAACACGGACAGTTGCGCATCTATAATCGCTTCGTTCGTAATTTTTAACTACATAAAAAAACTTAATTTAATTCAGCTAATAAGCTAAAACACCAGTTATTGATTCTGAGGCGATACGAAGTTCTTCGGGTCAGCTAGTATTATATATAGGTATATTATTTGTAATGTTTCTTCCTTTCTTATTTTTTCTAATTTAATGATTTTCAATTTCGAGAGCGGCTGAACAAATGTTTTCATTGTGCTTTTACTTGATTTGATATCAAAAGAGCTTTCTGAATTGAAAAATATGTTTTGATTCCGAAATGAATGCAGTGAGCAATTTCTAAGGGAATTAAAATAAAAGCTTTGAACATATCACGAAGCTAAATTTATGGCTGCAAAATAAAGGAAAATAAGAGGAAACTGTTTCACGAACAGAAATAAATCGCTTTAATGCTGTTTTGTTATGTTTGTTCTCATTTATGTTGGCATGTCATAAATAAAGGCGAAATATATTGTATTAAAAGCTCTTTTACAGTCGCTTTTATTTTTATCATCTCACAAATTAATGAAATGCTGTCGGGATGGAAACTGAGAATTTGACAAAAATGATTTTTATTTTTATTATTCGACACATTTTGAATGAACGGTATTCGGAACAAAGAGACGCGATAAAAGTGATCATCGATAAAATAGAATATGATCAATTATAAAATGATAAAGCAGAAAGTGGTGAAGCAGAACATCTTACTAATATTATAAATGCGAAAGTTTGTATGGATGGTTGGTTGGATGATCCTTACTCTTTCACGCAATAAATATCGAATGGAATTTAAAAATTCTTTCACTAATCGATAGCTACATTATTAGCGAGTAACAATGACTTAAAATATTGGTAAGCTCTGGCATTATGAATGAGCTGTGGCGTTCTGAAATTATGTATCGAACGTTTTTTGTCCCTAACAAAATCGAGTTATTGCAACCGTCAAACAAATTGTTACCTTGGAAATAATTTTTTTTTTTTTTAATTTTAGGTTTAAAAAGAGTGCTTTGTTGTGATTAAAAAGATTACTTTTTTGGCGTCGTAGTTAATATCTACATATCTCTAAAAATGTTTATTCTCCAAACAAAAAGCAAAACGTTGCTATAAAGCATTGCGTTTGAAGTGGACTGTTATTTTCTTATTTTTTAGGTTACTCTGGATTCAAATATGAATAAAATACTAATAAAGGGAGTAGGTACTTAAAATAAATTTTTATTTCTATAATTTAAATATTTTCTAAAATAGAATTTTTATTTGCGAAATGTCATTCTCAAATTTTGAAATTTTCTATTAAACAATAATTATTTTCTATTAGACAAAATAGCAAGAATAATAACAATTATGCCAGTAATTTCCCACTAATACTATGCGATCGAAGCCGTGGGTAAAAGCTAGTAAATAATAAATAATTTTTTTCACATAAAATTATACAATTAAACATATGCGGAAACTTTGACTAGCCAACTAGTAATGGATCCTGTTTTAGGCCAGTCAAATTGACAAATTTAGTTCATATCATAATTTTATCTTACATTGTTTAATAATTATATAACATATTATTTAAAGAAGGCAAAAAGTATTACAATTGAATAAATAACATACGATGATATAAAACAGTGTTTAACAGAACAGAATGGAGTCTACGGGATTTGTTTATAGCATCTTGAAACCATACTGTTCCTTGGGTGTTAAAATATTAAATAATTATAAATTTATTTATTTTTGAAATCCAATCAAGAAAAAGATTATTATAAATTAGTTGAACTTCCTGGCATTGCCTGGGCATTACGCAGAATCTTTTGAAATGAGATGAAGACTGCAATTTTCGTCTTAATTTGAAAGTCGAATGTGCAAAATTTCATCGCGTAAAAATCTGCTTCACGGGGTGTGAAAAGGAGATTGGGTAGTTTTTCGAAAGATTATGTAAACAGCAGTGGCGGTCGGTGACTGTTTGTATAAGGGATGCTGAAGTATATACCTACCTAATATCAAATATAAATACCTACAAACTAGCCCACGAACAAGATGAGATTACCGACAAAAATAGTACGTCAAATTAGTTCTATAAATCCTTTATGTTTCACATAAATTATTACAGTTCTAAAATTAAATTAATTAAATAGATATTCGAAAGATTTTTAACGTATCAATCAGCATCCGTTATTTAAGCCAAATTGTCAACATGGTCGCGCGAACAAATTCTCTAAATCGTACCGAATTAATAGTATAATGTTATTTTTGCCAACAATGAGCATACTGCCCAGCTGTAATAATTATTAATTAGTAATGTTTTAATAACTGTACTCAGTGCTTCTTTTGTAGGTTTATTATTATATTTCTTTTAAGTTTAGGAATATGTATGTTTCTTTTTTTTAATTACATTATTGTAAAACTGCACATCTCGATACAGGAACGCCCTAGTGAGATGTGCAGCTTATGTTTTCATGTATTTCTTATTTTTTTCAATAAATAATAAAAACCAACGCGCTTTGTTATGCTATTCTGTGCACTATGCCTAAGCGTATTAATGTTGTTTTCTGCTCCCATGGAATACATATACTGCTTCAGGCAAAACTTGGCAGGCAGAACTAAACGCGCATGCGCAAATATCAAACTTTTTCTAACATCGTAGATGCGGAATGGAGCAGAGAATCCACTGTTCCTGGTATTGGTGCGTTTACGCGACATTCGACACACTAGCATTCAGAATGGTGTTTTTATTATGTATTTCGGTCCAATCCGCGCGTCGAGTGTTGTTTTTGGCCGTTGAGGTTGGGACGGTGACGTTAAATTTCAGTATTTATTGCTGTTTACGGCTAGAAAAAAATAAGCCCAAAGCTTTTTTAATGCTGAATATACCAATTATTATAATATTTATTATACGCTTCAAAAGGAAGGGAAGCGCCGCATCCACACTATGTACGGAGGGACCGCGCTTGGTAAACAGTGACCTTTGACTTATATTGTACAAGATTTCATGAATCTCGGAATAAAACTGTAGATTTGCCTAAAATAGTAAACCCACGCCGAGACACTCTCCTTTACGTTATATATATTTTACGAGTATATTTGAAATAGGTAATAGTTTTTGATTCTGTAGAAATAAAAATAGTCTTTTATTCTGGAAAGCTTGCTGTGCTTACAAAACATGTTGGAGTTACAATAAAAGTGGTTAAAACTAAGAACTTTATTAATTTTGAATTAAAATAGTGCCACAAAATAAGTTTGCTCTGTTTGAAGAAATAATTTTAAACATTCCTGGAAAAAATATCTGGAAATTAAGGCTTATCTAATTTAAACTTCAAGCAAAGCACTCCAATGATTATACATTTTATGAAATCTAATTTGAAATAATTCGTTCATTTTATTATTCCCAGAAATACAAGCAATTTATAATTCTCATTAAATTTAGAATATTAACTTGACTTCGTTTAATTTATGATTGTAATAGCGTCAACTTTCTGTACAGAAGAATTATGACCACAATAAAATGTTCCCTAATGTACAAACTCTTATTTTTATGGCTCTGTTTTGTTTATCAAAGGCTACGAAGATATTTTAGGAGTAACGAAAACTTGCAAAAGTGGACAAAACGAATTGTTTATATCGCTATTCATCCATTCTGATAAGATTTCTAGTGCCTAAAGAGTGTTAGGTGCTTATCTTTTTATTCACGTTGGAGCAGGTGAAAAGTGGCGTAAGGAGCCATATGTTGGAGCTAGCTGAAATGAAGGAAGACGGGATGAATCCACCTGCGTACTTTTCTATTAATAGAGCGCCAAATCCTGTTCAAGACAGAATATGTCCACAGATGCATTCACTACGCCTTCCTTCTAAAACGATGGAGAGCATGCAATTCTTCCCAGGGAGCGTGGGCACTATGACAATCACTTCTTTACTCAACATAGGGAACTACAGTGTCTCGTTATGAAATAACAAAAAAAAAAGGTTGTGAATCAATATTCTCTATATTTACCATATCGAGCATTTGAAAATACAGTATTATAAACAGATTTACAAGGGAAAAATACACTTCTAAAACTCACCCCCTTATTGCGACCATGACCTTGAAACTAGCTAATTCGGATTAAGTGCCTGCGGGCAGGCCTGATGCACGTAGTGGAGCTTGGTGCTTCGTCCAGCAACCAAGAGGCTGCCCTGATGTGATCCTGTTGATGTCGCGATGCCAAACCCCCCTGGGAGCATCAGGACGATGAGAAATGATCCGGTGTATTGCGCCAGCCTGGCCAGCGGTATGATGCCCGTCCTATGAGGCCATCAAGCCCAAACAGATGGATGCCTACGGGATCCGTTGACAGACGGAGTCGGCGACGAATCCGGGGTTGCGGTGAACCAGAATGGTCTGTTCTGCGTATCACGATCGAGTACGCGGTTATTTTCTATGAACGCCTCGGTAGGCGGCGGATGAAACAGTTAAAACCGCGAACACTAATTAAATAAACTCCGCCGTGGCTTGCGAGGTGTAGCGGGAGTCCATGTTCGCCAAATGCACTTTTTCAGTCGCCCGATCAGCTAGATAAACGACATTAATTATTCTCGTCGCACGAGGCGCCGACGGCCATTGAAGAACCGAAACTTTGTTAATCACCGGACCGAACAATTCGGATCTTTATGTTAATCCTATAAATTACACATAATGTACGGATCTCTTTGCAACACGGAGTAGTATTGTTCCGGTATATTTTACATTCTAAACTTAATTCGCTACGTGACTGTGCCCGAGAAAAAAACAGCGTCCTTCCGTCTTCTTCCCGTCCAGAGTGTCGTTCCCCAAGACAACCTCCGTTTCCCCTCCGTCTGCCAACTTGCCGAATATCTTGAATAAACTCCTACCATCATTCAAATAAAGGTACCTGCCTATCCGAGTAATGAATTAAAGTAATTTATATGTAATGATGCATCCACATCATAACATTACCCCCCTCGCCACAAAAATGTTCGCCCTCGAACATAACAACTAATAAGGTTCCTACCCCTAATCTAAAAAAAAGGTCGGTCAAAGGGCCTAAAAAAAAAATTTATTCAAACCTAATCTAGCAATCATTAGTAGACGGCAGTAAAAAGTGATTAGTAGATCAAACATAAATTAAATAGTAATAGCGAATGGGTGTGCCGCAACTCCGATCGCACTCCATCATGCGTAAGGCGCGATGGACGGGCTTGCGATGCAACCATTCTTATTTAAACATAGCTTACAACTAGAAGAACTTAAAACTAAAAGAACTTAATATTAAAAAAATGGTGAACTAATGTTCCGTGAACGGGGTCCGTAAACACCCACAGCATTGAAGATACTGGGTGAAGAACAGCTGACTTATGTCTTGGATTACCGTTAACGTTACATATACAGCATAAACATCATCAATTAAGTAAGTTTAAACACTAATCAGTGGACAACACATCCTTAACATAACTATACCTATGTATGTCCAGCACAAAAATTATACACAACCATATGCATTATTGCATCACTGACCCATAATAGGGTTTTAGAGAGCCATTTAGGCAACACTTTAGGGTGCAAGCAACCCTCACTTCACTGAATTTACGTCCCTTTTAGGAAGAATAAAATTGTTCACTACGAAGAGTTTCCTATTCTACCTAAATCGGTCGTACGGGTGAGTGTATGAAGTAAAGTAGCATCATAGGTACTTAAACTAATCAATAAATTTAACAAAATAATATGTATATTACTAAACTATTCTCTTTGCATATTCGCAAGCATATGAGTGGTTACTACGTGTTGAACTCACAACATTTCTCAGAATTTATGTATGTTTGAAAACAGTCATGTTTCATATTGAAAGAGATAAACAGAAAAGAAAACAATGCTCAAAACACAAAGAGGTGTAGGACTGGCATCCCTGTGTGTTTCGAGTCAAAACTTAATAATAAATACAAAACTTAATAACCATGAACGCAGTTCAATGGGATGTACCCTGAACACAAGGGGAAGTGGGCATGTGTTCCACTTGTATTCGAGGTTAACAAACGTAATATTAAAAACAAATTATGTCATTCATCTTGTTTGCTTGCTCGTGCTCAGTCCAAAAAAAAATGTTACTAAATTAATTTCGAATAAATAATAATAAATAATTACGCTTAACGAAAGCAAAAACTTGTTAAACAACTCGAGTTAATTTTACTATAGTGGATTTTGATTGCAATGAATCATAAATACTACGTGAGTTTGCATAATCGCACCCCCCCCCCCCAAAAACATGAACGAACAAAAAGAAATAACCCTGTGACAGGACTTTGACTGTCAGAATGTCGGGTCGTTTCAACTCGGTTGATCAGGCCGGGTTAAAACTCCCAAGCATTAAATATTAACTAGTAAATAAGATAATTTGCAGTATTCGGTAGGGATGGCCAGACCCTCCGAAGTATTGCCACAATAAGACTATACCGGTATATTATTTGATTTTACTATATCCTTCACATGAAAATCACCCGCAACTTTTCCGTTTAAGTCTGCAAGCGTAAAGATTAGATTGGATTTTTTCTTTACTACCACATTCTGAACAAACCGAGGTGCCAATTTCTGTGTGAAATAATTCAATGCGTTAGATTGTGCAAAATTTCTCCGCCACACCACATCACCAACCTGATAAGTGATGTGTTTTCTGCGCAGGTTGTAATGGTCAGCTCCTTTTTGATAAGCTTTAAGAAGAGCATTCGAGACTTGCTCGTAAATCGAAGACAACTCTTCTAGTTTCTGTGCATAAGCTTTAGGTTGAGCACCCACTTGCGAATTGGATTCCTCATCCGCTATTGGATTACGGTGCAGATCACCGTCCAGTATCTGCTCCCGACCGTGCATCAGGAAATAAGGTGTATAACCTGTAGCGCAGTTTACCGTGTTATTCATGGCCGATTGAACTTGCGGAAGAAATTTGGACCAATTTCGGTGGTCTGATTCAACAAGGATAGATAACGCCGTACCCAAGGTTTGATTATAACGTTCGACTACATTGTTTTGAGGCGTATAAGACGAATTGTAAAAAGGTGGTGGTATGTTATAACTACTAAGTAAGTCCTTAAATTCTTTCGAAACAAATTGACGACCATTATCACAGACGATAGTTCGTGGTACGCCGTGAACAAGAAAGATGTTTTCTTCTAAGATTTTAATTATGCTTCTCGCGGTGCCATTGCGCAGCGGAAATAGCCATGTAAATTTAGAAAAAACGTCTACACATGATAAGATAACGGTAAAACCTGAGTAACTCCTAGGTAAAGGACCTACTAAATCTATCGACAACATTTGCAAGGGTCTTGTGACCTTTTTTGGGTTTGAAGAGATGCCGTTAGGTGGGGCTGTACTTATTTTGTGGGCCTTACAGACTGTACAACGATTAACAAATTGCTTAACATCCTTGTACATATTAGGCCAATAGTAACGCAATTGCACTTTTTTATAGGTTTTGAATACCCCAGGATGACAAGCTCGCGAAGACTCGTGTAAATTTGAAAGGATTGCCTGTCTACCTTCCTGCGGAACTACCTTCTTCCAGGCAGTATCCTCGCACAGGGCTAGGCGAGTCTTTGTGTGTCGGAACAATTCATTATTACGTATTTGAAAGTTCTGGAATCGCTGCGGAAATTCTTGGCATCCTTTCCAAGCTTTCAAATACCACGTATCCTTTGTATGTTCAGTGTCCACACCTGATAATATGGCAAGGTCCATTCGTGAAAGCACGTCTGGAACAACATGTTGTGTCCCTTTGCGATGGACAATGTCAAAAGAAAATTGCGAAAGACGAGAGCTCCACCGTGCAAGACGGCCACTAGGGTTGGACAAGGACCCCAGCCATTTCAAGCTTGAGTGGTCAGTAACTACTGAAAAATGAGCTCCTTCTATATACGGTCTAAAGTGAGTCACCGAGTCTAGCACAGCTAAGAGTTCCCGTTCAGTGATGCCATAATTTCGTTCATGAACGTTTAAGCAACGTGAGTAATAAGCGATGGGATGCTCTTGCCCGTCTACGTCTTGGATCAAAACTCCTCCGATCCCTGCGGAGCTCGCATCGCAATGGATAGAGAAAGGCTTGGTGAAATCCGGGCAGCATAAAACTGGAGCCGTAGTCAACGCGCGTTTCAAGTCCTTAAAAGCAGATTCAGCCTCCTGAGACCACTTGAATTTGCTGATCCCATCTTTTGAACCAGTGAGTTTCGTAAGAGGAGCTGCTATGCTAGAAAATCCTTTAATGAATCTCCTAAAGTATCCGCACAAACCAATAAAAGCCCGAATTTGTTTCGCATTTTTCGGGACTGGGAAGTTCTTAATGCTTTCAATTTTTACTGGATCCGTACGGAGACCCTGCGCGTCTACCAAATATCCTAGGTATTTAAGTTCGGACTTGCAAAACTCCGATTTCTTAAGGTTGATGGTAAGACCTGCATCTCGCAAACGTTCATATACCCGATTTAATAAGTTTAAATGTGAGTCTAAGTCTTCAGATATTAAAATCAAATCGTCCAAATAGCAGAAAGCGTTTTCATCAAACTCCGGACCAAAAAGGGCATCTGCTAACCTTTGCAACTCACTAGGGGCATTTTTTAGGCCGAAAGGCATACGGGTGAATTCAAACAAACCACGTCCAGGAATGACGAAAGCTGTCTTCCCGCAAGAATCCTCATCTAAGGCAATCTGCCAAAAGGCCTTTGATAGGTCTATAGAAGAGACGTACCTGGCTCCACCTAGCTTGTCTAGAATCCGGGATATATATGGCAAAGGGTACGCGTCGCGAATCGTGACATTATTGATTTTGCGAGAGTCTAAGCAAAAACGACCCGTACCGTCCTTCTTTGTAACAATCAATACTGGACTCGACCATGGAGAACGTGAGGGACGTATTACTCCTAATTTTAGCATTTCATCTACTTCTAATTCCAATTGTTTTTGTCTTGCTGGAGACAAAGGATAATACCTTTGTTTGATCGGAGGCCCTGTTGTATTAATCTTGTGTTTGACTAAATGCGTCAGGCCTAAGCCACGCTTCTCGAAAGAAATCGATTCAAATTTTTTAATAATAGCAGAGAGTGCCTGATTCTCTGAGGGACTTAAGGAAGAGGCTGGCTGAATTGCCCGCAACCCATTAATTTTGTTTTCCGAAGTAGGACCAATAGCTTTTGAAAGCAGCTCCGGTGCGATATGGAACTGCTTCCAAAAGTCTATACCTAGGATAAACGATGGTGACAATGTCGGGATGACGTAGAAAAGTATTGTATGGGTAATTGATTTGTACGTCACCGGCAACGACATTGTACCCAGGACTGGCTGATTCGCACCATCCGCTGTTGATACACTAAAATTAACCTTAACTAATTCTATACCTAACTTAATAAAAATCTTATAACTATCGCCTCCCAAACACGATAATGAGGCACCACTGTCCAACAGTGCGCTGTAAAAATTGTTTAATATATATACATTTGCATAAGGACGACCATCGTTTTCAATCTCCCTCCCCTGTGGCAGTGGGCCCACTGTTCCAGGTGATGGGACTGAAAGAAACTGATGGACTAGTCGGAGCCAACTCTTCCACTCCCGATTCCTCTGCGCATAGGATGGGACGTGGTAAGAGAGACTCCGCCCTAGTTTTCCGACTTATTATTATTAATTCTTCCTTTAACCGCTCCCACTTTTGAATTATTTCCCGCTGCGGCTTTTCTTCTACAGTCAGTTACAACATGTCCCGGTTTCTTACAATAAAGACAAAATTGATTCCTAACAATGGTTCTAGAAGTTCCTTCGGTATTTAGACTATTTCCATTGAAAGAAGACTGAGGTTTGTTATTGTTGTAACCCGCATTGGTGTTACTGTAGTTATGCCCAGCATGACTATAACTATTGCCATTAAAAGATTGTTTATAATTATTATGAGAAAACCCTGTACGTTTATAGGTACCGGTATTACTGTTTGACAAAGTTTTATTAGTAGGCCCAAATCTCTCTTCCTTATTAGTAGTATAGTTATTGCTTTTTGAAAAAGAAGAAGAAGAAGTGGCAAATTCCTCCGGTGGTGTTGCATAAGACTCTAAGTTTCCCGCGTAAGTTGTTAACTGGTCGAATGTAAAAATATCTCTAGAAACTAATAAGTTAGTGTACATTGGGAGCAAAGCCTTTTTGGCAAGCCGCAAAAGTTCCTGCTCAGGAAGTTTAGCTTCTAGCATGTTATTCAGTGATTTCATTCTAAGTGAAAACTCAAGGACTGACATACCTTTTGGTTGCGTCATGTTGAAAAGTTTTACTTTTAAGTCCGTTTGTAGGTCATTTCCCTCAAATTGATTGATCAAAAGTTTAGACAGCTCGTCCCATTTTAAGTCCGGATGATATATTGACCTGAACCAAAGTAATGCTAGTCCATCTAATAGATCAGGAAAAACTCGAACTAGATTGTCATGCCTAAAATTTTTCGTCCTACATTTTTCTTCAATCAACAAGAGAAATTCTCTTATGCTCGATTTTCCATCAAATTTTATCTTCCAATTTTCCACATTGATGGTGGGTGATTCTTTATAAATAACTTTTGTGTGTTTAATTATCGTAGGGTTGTTGACGGTCTGGTTCTCAGAATCCGAATCTGAAGAATCCATATCCGTTTCTGATATTGTCGGCATCTTAAGTGCCTTATTATATGCACGCGCCTGCGAGCGCAACGCGTGAGAGGTGGATGCCGGTTCGAGAGAACGACTTGATAGTTCTCTTATGAGATCCTCTTTGGAGGCGTTGTTGACGTTCGAAATAGGAGTTGACATTGTTAATGTGTAAAACTATTGGATATATAAATAAAATAATAAAAATGGTTGTTGTTGTTATTGTTGACGTTTGAAGAAGGAAAAAAAAATTGTTCAATTGTTTTGGCAGCCCTGTTTTTCCAAGTATGAAAAAATAAAAATTTTGACAACCCTGTTTTTCAAAAAAATTTAAAAACCAAATTCTTGACAACCCTGTTTTTCAAAATAATTTTTTTTTTAAATAAATTTTTTGACAACCCTGTTTTTCAAAAAAAATTAAAAAACCAAATTCTTGACAACCCTTGATTTTGAAATTATTATGATGTTAATAAATTAATTAAGTTGTAACTAAATTAATCGAAGTAGTAATGTACCTCATAGGAATTATAAAAATAAAAATTATCTGGGTTGTAATGTGTATGGTCCAATTAATTAGAAAAAATCAATTGATAATTCTAGAAATCCCGGTATATTGAAACCAATATTTTATTTTATTTAATTTTTCAGAATAAGAATAAATTTCAACAATTTAGTTACCTATGTCAAACTCTTTTGTAATCCACAATAAGCGCGCTGGTAATAAGTATAAGAATACCTATTTGTACGCGAATCCTGTTATTAAATGAATTACCAGTATATTGTATGATTTGCATAATTACAACTTAATATAATTTATATTGATATTTCAAATAGGTAATATGCTTGATAAAATTGAGTGACACTTCTGTGTTGTGATCATATTGTAAACACGATATGGTGACGTCTGTCACTTTGACATATGTCATTGCTTGCCAAATGCAATCAGCTGATGTTTACTGAAAGCCGTCCACCATCTTGGAGTAAAGACAATAACACTGCAATCATTTCAACCAATGATCGTTTATATTTATCGATATTTTCTTTGTAGTACCTGTCATAGAAGAAATAATTGTCTACGGTGATACCCGACGCTTCTATGAAAATAACATTTCAAATGTTGAGGTTAAGTTGACGTATTGACATTTAAAACATAACCTGTATTACATGTCTACTGAGCACGAGAAACACCAAAATACATGACATAATTATACGTAAATTGCAACACTCCGTATTGCAAAGGACATTGTTGTTTTGAATTATAACGAGACACGATTGCTCCAATAGATTAATGAATATTAATATGAAACTACAGTATCAAACTGTCTGAAATCTCTGCGACAAAATAGCAAGTTGTTATTGTAGTAAAGAAGGTGTGTACATACGAGCAACCCACGTTAAAGGCGCCAAATGTTAGGTGCTTATCTTTTTATTCACGTTGGAGCAGGTGAAAAGTGGCGTAAGGAGCCATATGTTGGAGCTAGCTGAAATGAAGGAAGACGGGATGAATCCACCTGCGTACTTTTCTATTAATAGAGCGCCAAATCCTGTTCAAGACAGAATATGTCCACAGATGCATTCACTACGCCTTCCTTCTAAAACGATGGAGAGCATGCAATTCTTCCCAGGGAGCGTGGGCACTATGACAATCACTTCTTTACTCAACATAGGGAACTACAGTGTCTCGTTATGAAATAACAAAAAAAAAAGGTTGTGAATCAATATTCTCTATATTTACCATATCGAGCATTTGAAAATACAGTATTATAAACAGATTTACAAGGGAAAAATACACTTCTAAAACTCACCCCCTTATTGCGACCATGACCTTGAAACTAGCTAATTCGGATTAAGTGCCTGCGGGCAGGCCTGATGCACGTAGTGGAGCTTGGTGCTTCGTCCAGCAACCAAGAGGCTGCCCTGATGTGATCCTGTTGATGTCGCGATGCCAAACCCCCCTGGGAGCATCAGGACGATGAGAAATGATCCGGTGTATTGCGCCAGCCTGGCCAGCGGTATGATGCCCGTCCTATGAGGCCATCAAGCCCAAACAGATGGATGCCTACGGGATCCGTTGACAGACGGAGTCGGCGACGAATCCGGGGTTGCGGTGAACCAGAATGGTCTGTTCTGCGTATCACGATCGAGTACGCGGTTATTTTCTATGAACGCCTCGGTAGGCGGCGGATGAAACAGTTAAAACCGCGAACACTAATTAAATAAACTCCGCCGTGGCTTGCGAGGTGTAGCGGGAGTCCATGTTCGCCAAATGCACTTTTTCAGTCGCCCGATCAGCTAGATAAACGACATTAATTATTCTCGTCGCACGAGGCGCCGACGGCCATTGAAGAACCGAAACTTTGTTAATCACCGGACCGAACAATTCGGATCTTTATGTTAATCCTATAAATTACACATAATGTACGGATCTCTTTGCAACACGGAGTAGTATTGTTCCGGTATATTTTACATTCTAAACTTAATTCGCTACGTGACTGTGCCCGAGAAAAAAACAGCGTCCTTCCGTCTTCTTCCCGTCCAGAGTGTCGTTCCCCAAGACAACCTCCGTTTCCCCTCCGTCTGCCAACTTGCCGAATATCTTGAATAAACTCCTACCATCATTCAAATAAAGGTACCTGCCTATCCGAGTAATGAATTAAAGTAATTTATATGTAATGATGCATCCACATCATAACAAGAGATTTGGAATAATAAAAATGGTAAGTGGTATGAAGTTTGATTTATCAAGATGAACCGAACCATTTAAATCGATCTATTAGTTGGTGAGTTTGATTAAAGTCGAGTAATACGATTTGATCTTATAAAAATGAGTACCTATTTCGTATTTTGTAGTATTGAGTAAATTGTATATCGCTAGTGCTAAGTAAATCAAATAGCCTGGTGAAAGTCTGCAATTCAGAATCGAAACCATGCTTGAAATGGCTTTAGTCATGTTTAGTAATCAGAACATGAAAGCTAGGAACTTCCCCATCTTCTTGTAGTGCACAGCTGCTTCTTTAGTCGGTCCCTCATTGTTGAGAATAGTGACCCCTACTCCAATTTTCTCATTTTTTCTTTACTCAAATTTCACCGCTTCGTGGGGACATCGACGAACCGAACGTTAATGATATTTGGTTATACTCGTCTGTTTCTTATGCCTTACACTTCGCCAGTGACTACGAGTTTCTCCAAGCTCAATGGTCTTCAGTTTGGCGAGCAACGTATCTTAAAATAATAAGTAACTGATTTATCCACTTTGGCTACTAGCCTAGCCAAGTGCGCATATTCACATCTAGTTACTTTCCAAAATTGCTCTGGTAAATGCTGTAAAAACAATATTGTTACCAGAAGTATTGATGTTCTATTATTTATTCTATTATTTATTAATTCTATTATTTATTAATTCTTTCTGATGTGCGTGATTTCTACACTAAACACATTTTACTGTAACAGTTCTTACAAAATGACAACTGATATAAATATTAATTTATCACCTTTCCTATAGAAACATTTAAAGTTTCGTTGAGTTGGTCGAACCGTTGAGTTAATTCAATACTTATCAATATGATGAAAAGGTCTTTGACGGCCCAATAAAATGTCGAAATCATATTTACGATCTGAAAGTTGAAAGCAAAAACAATAAAAAGGATTTGTTTATTAAGATAAACGCAGTACATTATTGTGATTAAATTATTGCATAGTTTTAGTACCTATTACATAAGTCAATAAAAATGAAATTAAAATCTGTAATCAATACAAACAAACGAATTCTTGATTAATTCATGACAAATATTTCAGAATGAAGTATAACCCACTGTACCGAACCTCTGACTCCCAAAGATTCACATCACAGAGCATTAGATATAGAGTTATCCCTTGTTACTGGACCGTCTCTTACCGGCTCATGCAGGACATTTAAATGATTCCCCGAGGTGATTACGGTAAAATCACTGAGGAGTTATTCAAAATAAATTGGACAGTCGAATTTTAATGTAAGGATACTGAAAGAGCCGTATTAGATTTTTACAATATCGTAAATGACATTGTTCGAAAATATATCCCCCCCAAAAAAATTAACGGAAATTTAGAAAGTTTTAGTACACTTTACCACTTAATAAAATTAT
This sequence comes from Limnephilus lunatus, assembly GCA_917563855.2. NCBI lineage: Eukaryota > Metazoa > Arthropoda > Insecta > Trichoptera > Limnephilidae > Limnephilus > Limnephilus lunatus. The sequence goes on along the minus strand of OU830598.1, from coordinate 64,473,509 downwards.
AAAGAAAAATTAAAAAATCAAAAGAAATGAAAAAAAGGCAAGAACATGGCTGACTACCAATCATTTTCAGTACTGAGAAATCGTCAAACAAGATCTTGCTTGAATTTTTTGAAACTTCATTATGACGGTAGAACTAATATGTTGTTCAAGCGTATACACAACCATATTCGCTCAGCGGAAGGATAAAACTAATTATCTGTCAAATCAGACATGAGCTAAGTGTTACCATTCACGAAATAAGCACTAGTTGAAAAAAAAAACTTTAGATGGCGGACCCTTTAGAAATACGGATAAAATCAATGTCCGGACGAGTCTCATCTTGGTGGTCTTCGATATGTCTCTGTCACACCATGAACAGTGTTTTTCTACTTCGGGAACAAACGTCTTATTCTCAATAATATTCATTCAACACTGCAGCACACTTGAAAATGCAACATGACCTGAGGTATCAAATTTTTTTACAAATTGAGCAACTTCCGTTTTATCCTAAAAGTTCCGTAGCTTCCTTCAGAATCGACCTGTGTACTCAGTTTCAACAATTTCCCGCAAGAAGCACCACAGACGGACTTTCATTAACATGAAATTGGAACAACTTCCTCGAAACCCATTCTGTTTTTAGTATTTTCTGTACCTATACAAAAGTACAAAAATCTGAGGTAGAAACGACTATCATGCATTTGTACTCGTATATTCCAAGTATTAGTTAGATTCATTTGGCCTGATTGATTGACATCTCGCGCTGACTATCGACCGAGACTTCTGTTAGCCCAAGTGTTATGTGAGCCTGTGCCATCATTCCAGTTCCACTCCCTCTACTCCGTGACTCCTGCCATCTGATACCTCTGCCCTCTGCTCTCTCTGCTCGTGAGGAGACTGTTTGAACTAATGATTTGTGCAGCACGCCGACTGTTAATACATTAAGCTAGTAGTATTGCTCTAAAACAGTGAGTGGTTTATTTGCCTTCATGAGAGAATCCTCGAAATTGTCTGTCTTGTGAATGCAGCATTACTTTTGAATGAACTGAAAGTTTTGTAATGAAGTATTGTAGAAAAGTTGGAGGTATCGTAAAAAAGTACAGTGAATTCAAAATACGATATTTCTAATACAGATGCTTTTGGCGATCATGTTTTCAAATTAAAAAAAAAAACTGGTTAGATTGTTTTAAAGCATTATAAAACTGTGGTGAAACCACTTACAGGTGATATATTTATGTTATTTTCAAATAGGTACTATAATAAAAATCAAATAGTTTTCAATTTTATTACTAATGCCCCTACGTAAAATGTCGGAAATTATTGATGGTTCTTAATTACCCTTTCCCCACTTCATGTATTGTTTAAATTTGGCTGAAGGTCGTTAAAGTAAGGTGTTCAAATAATACTAATTTGAATAACTCAGGTTTCTTTTCCCCTTTATGGTAATTATTATACCATCGTGCATTTTTGTGTTCTTTTAATAAGGGGATTTCAGAATCTTTGTGGAGTTGGGATACCCTTATCCATTTAGGGGCACTCAGGGCTATGCGTATGGCTTTATTCTGGAATTTTTTCAAATGAGACTCTGAAGCGTGGGCCTAGGTGGGGCTTGCATAAGTTAGTTTTGGCCTTATCGTTGATTCATAAATTAGTAGTTTAAAATAATAGTTTTTTTCAGGGGTCAAGGGTTACTCCGAGATATTTATCTAATACTTTTTTCCAAAGGACGTTTTCTCCATATTCATTGCACCTTACTAGAACCCTGAGTAGGTATACTAATAAAGTTACTACATTTTGTTAAATCTATTGAACTGTGCAGTGGGGTATTATTCTTTATTACCTACCATTTAAGTATTCAGTGTTCAGAACTGGAAATAATTAGTTTCCTCGTTCTAAAATTTGTTCGCAAATAATAATATACCTCCGTGTGGTCTAATGACTTTATCCAATAGTTCAGGCCATTTGTACCTCGCGTTATGCCAAAGAAATAGTAGCTAGAGAGATCATGGAATATGCAGAATAGGGGCATTGTGATGATTTATTAATTAACATTTTACATCTTTAAAAAAGAATTCTATAAAAACGTATGTGTGTTGGGTGCATAGTAGGTACAAAATGACGGTTTTGTGAAACTATGGATTTTTAAATAAACTGATATTTTTAACCTGTATTAAGAGCCATTAAAATTGGTCTGATATGGTTTTTTAATAATTGGCGAAGATGCATCCAAATTCGCAATGAAAATATTAAACACACAAACACAGAAAATAAAAAAGCTTGTATTTATCGTTACCTAACTTAAAAAAAATTATATGTCTGTATATTTAATATTTTCATTGATTAAGTTTTTGACATTATCGTCGTCGATGATGTTCATAAGCTTCAATAAATTATTTCTTATAAAATTAACTAATATGTGTTACTTATTGCGAAAATGTTTGTTTAAATCAAAATAATGAACTTCCCAAGCATAATTTTTTTTCTACAGGGGTGGTCAAATTTAATATAAGACTAAACGAATCTATCCTGGCGAACAGTCCTTGCTTCATTCACATTCATACGTCGTATCCTTCAGTTCCCTCTAAAATGGTACGCTCGTTTTCGTCGCACTGGGCGATGCAGTTTATGGACGCGTATTCATAAGTGGGAATTCTCGCATTAAATGTTTTCTTTAAAAGTGAAAAAAACACAAAAAACCTAAACAAATCCTCCGTAAAGATTAATCTCCCCATATTGCAGCTTTGTGCTTTTGCAAATACATTTGAACAAACTACAAAATAAACCAGCCTTTTTGGCACGGAGCTCTGTAAGCTATCATTTCAAAGTCAAAAAGTGTAAATAAATTATAAAGGAATTTATTAATTTCGAAGTCAAAAAGTATACGAGTATAGTATCTACAAGATCGTCTTCCTCTTCTGGAGACCTCTCGGATTGACTATCGTCATAGCATTTTTCGTTATAACTGTTGTATAACAAATAAATAATGTAGCAAACTCGCCAATTCTTCGCCTACATAGATTAGCAAACGAATATACAAAAATGTCGAGATTAATTTTAACATAACAAATTCGGTGTTTAAAGTATACCTATACAAATATTTCAAGTCAAAATATGTTTTCTGAAATATACATTTTTTTAAATAAATAAAAAAAAAATTCCATTGTAAAAAATCGTAAACATCCACCCAATGTAAAACCCCCGTGAGCGTATGACAGCGTAATAAAATTTGAAAAATATACATATTTAAAAAAAAATCTTCACCCCGAATGTTGCAGTTAGCAAAAAAATGCACCACTACCAGTCACGTACAGCGTTTTATTTTATTAGGTAGATACGTCTTCAATCTACCTTCCCACCATTGATGTATTAATTATCTTTGCTTCCCACGGATTACTAGTTGAGTATTCTTGTAAATTCTTCACTACAGAATATCTTATAAACTTCACCCAATATACTACATTTTATAGACGAAAAGACGTTGTTAGCTGCCAGATTAAAGTTTTTGGTTAAACTTGCAATAATAATGACGATTGACGATGGTATTAATCGATACTAGCTTAAAGTGTTCGACATAATAATTTATGAAGAAAATATTACCCATGTTCATAATTGAATTGAACAATACTGAGTTTGGTTTGATGGTTAATAATTACAGTTTATAGAACATGTAGTATCTACCTTATTTGTCATAGACTAAATTACATGTTTGAAGTTTTAATCATAACCAATTTCACTACCAACCTGCTAAACAACAACAACCCACAAACACAACCTACTTACGTTTCAAACACAACCAATTTCAATGATAATCGTTTCTACTTCAATGGAAGAAATCTTCCGAACAGACCTTCTATTTATATATAACTGTAAACTGTAACTCTAGGTGACCAGCTCAGGCACGGGGCTCCATCGAAGCCAGATTCAAGCTAGCCTCTCGGAAGCTGGGCGTTCCATACAAGGCTCGCAGATACTTTAATAGTACACAACTTTTTACCTTGTTCGAATCGCAAGTGCGCCCCAATGTTGAATTTGGCAGCCACCTCAAAATTACTGAAAAAATTCCCTTCACTCTGTGCAGAAACGGGCGTATTTATAACGAGCGGATTGCAATATTTAGCACAGGTGTCAGGTAGGCATGGTGTCCTTCCGGTTCTACAGGTATTAGAATAGCAGATGATTCGAGGAATTAGCGTCATTAATAACTTCGGCGGTGCAAAGTCGGGAAATATGCCAAATGTGCGCCCAAAATTTGTACACGGTCGACGCCTTAGTTCTTGCATGTTCAAGAGACCATTAGAAAATTTTACAGGAAAAGGTTTTCTTTCATTATTTCAAAGAAAAATATGATAGGTGTGTAAGATAAAGCTATTTCCGTAAAGGTAAAGGTCTCATTAGTTTAAATAATTCTTAGTTAAGTGGTTAACTATAATTTTTAATTTTAAAGTGGAGATTGAACAAAAACTAAAATGTTTTATTGAACATATGTACAAGAACTGGGGAGACGGGTCGACATTTTCAATAAAAAGAGAACGGGTGGAATGATTTGCCTGCCTCTGTGTTTCCTACTTCCTACATCATTAGTCTCTTCAAGATCCATGTTCACTCCTTCCTCTTCTCAAAAAGACCTTCCACACAGCATCTCCAAAGATGATATAGGTCCTGATGGAAATAATTTTCCTGAATAATAATCTGAAATAATAACTCCTGTGTGGAGTTAATGTAAAAAAACATCCTAATTTTATGGATCGCTATTAGTTGTTTATTTTTTTATTAATTTAATTTTATTTATTTAGGAAAATCAACAGATATTATACACTAATAATAGTAATATCCAATAAAAGATTATGTGTATTATTAATGTTGATTGCACATTTAAGACAAAAGTAGACTACTCACTTAGATACTTATTAAACTAATTTTATTACAGTAATGCAAACAGTGTGCATTGGTGCTATAACTTTTCACTCCAATTACCTTCAGCACAAAACCAACAAGACAAGCTCGGATAAACTACTGTTAAATGTGATTAACAACAATGCACTTTACAGTCGCAACATTGATAAATAACACACATAATGAATACCCTATATTACAATATTCACACCATAAATGAACAATAATTAATAACTAATATTTTAAAAATTTATTATGATAAAACTATTCTAACAGACAGAACAATTAGTCATAATAGACCCGATATAGTTTTACATGACAAAATTAAGAAAATAACTTATATCATTGATGTCGCTATTCCAAATTCTTGTAATATTCAGAAAACTGTTTCTGAAAAAATAAGAAAATATACAGATTTAGGAAATGAGATTAAAAGAATTTGGCATTCTCAGACTATAAAAATATTACCATTTGTTATTTCGGCTACTGGCATTATACCTAGCTCTCTCATTCAAAATTTTGGCGTATTAGATTTGTCGAAAAATTTATTCATAAAAATGCAAAAGTCGGTTATTTTAAATACATGTAGGATTACGAAAGATTTTTTAAATATTTATATTGAGGGATCAGTAGGATTTATCGGACCAGTTAGGATTTCATCAGAGCCGAACCCTCTGATATGAAAATATCTGGAGTCGGTGAAATATTTTCCCATTATGTTTCTGGTGGATTGACGTATTGTTCTTGTATTGTTTTGTATTTATTATCTTATATAGTGCACTTACATTGCGTGAATTTACTAGATATTCATTTGTGGAAAAGTGTGTGGAAGGGTTTAGTCTTTCATTTGGGAAAGATTCAACCCGGACATAAAATCTGGAGCACCGTAAAATATTTGTATTAAAAATGTTAATATTTCAAAAAGTATATGTTTATTTCTAATAATAAATTTTGAACGCATATTCTATCACCTTTCAAAAACAGTATTTTAGTTTTCGGATACATTCAGAAATATTCCATTTATTTGGATTTTATTGCAAAGAGGAAATTTTCCAACCTTCTGACAGAATATGCCCGAGACCGAAAACTATAAAGGTGCTCTTGTTCGAAAAATTGGTTTGACTGAGGATTGCACCTCTGCCCACCCTCTAGAGTCTAGGCACTGGTCAGTACTAATATATAAGCACTACTATCAACACTATCAGCACTACTAGCGCCCTTGAGGTGATTTTTCCCGAAAACGGCGCTTCATAAATCAGCCAAATATTATTATTATTATTATCAACAACACTGCGAACTGAGTCAAATCCTGACTTGATAAGACCGACATTTGTTATCTTTATTAACTGCTATAACGTCATCGAATTTCAGGGAATGTGTGAGCGTGATTACCACCGAGAGTTGATATAATGCATTGTCATCGACAACTATTCTATCTACCTAGTTTCAGCTCTATCAGATGTCGGAAATGGGTTTATTTCCGCTTCCTTGATTCCATTTCATACATTCATTCATTCTTTGAAATTTAAAAAATTGGAAGAAGACCCTGATAAAAACAACCAAATACTGTTGTTCAAACAAATACATTTGTTTCTCATAAAAAAGATATTATAGGAATAGTATTTATTTAAATATGGTACGTTGGTACGAATGAATTGGGGGGGGGGGGGGGGCGTTCCGCCCCGGGCGGCACTTTTAAGAGGGGCGGAAAATTTTCAAAATAAACGATATGGCAAAAATTTTAACCATTCCATTTGATAATTTTGCCGCACCTAAGATTCGGACCGATTAAAATTAGCATGGAATTTTTCATAATTTATTCCGTGACGAAACCGGGGAATCCCATTTCTTTAAATGAATACATAATAATTTCATCCTGATCACTGTAGTGACTGGCAACACCGTCCGACGTGAATCGCAAGAATTCCCCGTATTTTGTTTTGCGCTTGGGTTGCTTATGACTAATTTACAGTGAGAATGATTGAGAGAGGTCCGTGGATGATGTGATGTGATTCATTTTTTTTAATTGTTAATAAAGAATAATCAGAAAAATAAATTTCAGTAAAGTTATTTTTTTATAATATATTTGAAAATGTTCTACGATACTTTCGTTTACGAATCTTTTACGAAGTTACGAAATTATATATTTTTTAACTGCAAATTTTTTTAATTCGTAGGAAAACCGTTCGCATATTATGAGAGTATTAAAGCTGGGAACTAATTAAATACTAATTAAAGCTGGGAACTCGCAAACAGAATCACTTTTAATTTAAACCAGAACTATGTTCAGAATGTAACGATTGAAATTCAGTTGTGTATTCATCTGGTGATACATTTTGAAGGAGACCATTATTTTATTCGAAGTGCAAGTATAAAATTCTAGTTGCACACTGTGTATGTGCTACCAGAATCAAAGAGAAACCATTTTCATATTCTGTGTGAAGTTTTAATTCGCCACATAAAGATTTAATTTAAGACGTCTAATTACAGGAGACGCAAATTGTCCTAAACATTTAATTTTAAAATAAAATTCTATGAAGGCGATAAAAAGTGGGTGAAAGTTAATTTAAATTTTTTTTAAGAAAAGGAATCTGTATTTAAAATATTAAGTTTATTCTATTTTAAGTACTTTAATTCGAATATTCCCAGGTGTGTATTTTTGAGCCAATTTACATTTCCAATATCGAAATTTTAATACTTAGAAATAAAAATGTTCTTATAAGCACGTCGGAAACAATATTTTATTTAGATTTTAGAACAATTTTGTTTTTGCAAAAGAGTAAAAAAAATACAAAAAAGGAACTTTAAGGCTAAGGACTCACGGAGCGATTTTTACCCGAGCCCGCTGCGGTGGCAGAATGGAGTTTTATTTTCAAAACTCACGAGATCGGAGTTTAGTGCGGTTACGCAGCCGTCGCGGTCGCGGTTATCGCTCGCAATCTTGGCGGTTGATTATCGCAAGACGGGGCGGTTGCGAGACGGGATTTCTCTACACCCCTCCCCGCTGCCCACTGCGGTCGCCCGCCAACCGATTGCAGAGCGCGCGGCTGCAACCCGCCGCGGCTACGGGACCGCGACCCGCGCCCGCCGGTACAAGATGACCGCCGGTGCAGCGGGACCCGCAAACAATCGCACACGACGCGGGCGTAAAACGCGTCGTGAAATGTGCTTTAATTTTTTACATAAATATCTGCATTCTACAAAGGCAGCGTGCCCGCAACCGCGGCGGACGCGGGTGATAATCGCTCCGTCATTTCTTACCCTTAAAATACATGGGAAGAACCAGGAATTTTGTGCACAAACCCTGACAGGCAAAAGTTTATTGATATTTTTTTCTTATTATTCGAAGGGTTAAAGCAGTTTTCAGAATGTAAAATTCCAATTGTGGATTATCTGCTGACACAATTTGAAGGAAAACCTTATCATATTCAGTTATTAAAGTGCAGTTATTAAATAAAATTCTAGTTGCAGACTGTATGTGCTGCCAGATTTAAAGAAAAAACATTTTTATTTTCTGAGTGTAGTTTTAATTCACGGCACACAGACTTAATTTAAACCAACTTTGTATTGAGAATGTAAATTCTAGTTGAAGACTATTTATGCGTTGCAAGAATCAAAGAGAATCCATTTTCATGTTCTGAGTGTAGTTTTAGTTCGCCGCATGTAGATATAATTTAAACCAGTTCTGTGTTTAGAATGTAAAATTTCTGTTGTGGTTTCTTCTACTGACACATTTCGAAGGAAATCTTTCTCTTATTCGAAGTGCAGTTATAATATTCTAGTTGCAGACTATGTATTTGCTCCCAGAATCAAAGAAAAAACATTTTCATGTACTGAGCGTAATTTTTATTCGCCAGATACAGATTTATTTTAAACCAGTTCTGAGTTCAGAATGTAATATTCCAGTTGGATTCATCTACTGACACATTTCGAAGGAAAAGTGAAGCTTAACATTTGAGTTGCATACCAAATGCTGCAAAACTTTGAGAAATAGATTGTTCCGTGTGTAAGTAAAATCCTGCCTTGCGATTAAACACGGTATAAAAGGGGTCGGCGAAATTTTCCTCCGCCCTGGGCGGCCGACACCCGCGCTGCGCCACTGCATTCACTTCATTATCCGTTGAACCGTTAAAAAAAGTGACATTCTCAAAATTGAAATACCAAGAATAATACTAAATATGTGTTATCCACAAAAAAATTGATAGGTAGGGTAAAAAATATGGTTATGTTTATAATATGGATTATGATTTTTCAGTAATATTTTCAGTCAAAAGCATTCTTTTTCAGAATCATCAATATCAAGTGTCACCTTATCAGAATACTGATATAATCCTTTTTTTTAATGTTGTAAATCTTGAATGTTTTCATAAATAACGAGACTGCCGAAAAGCGAATATTCATCAACTTGTAGTTGATGAATAATTACTGAGATGCTTTGAAAAGTTTTCTTGCTGACTCTCCTTTCACAGGAGCACAGCAAAGCAAAGAATAATTTCACTTGCCTCAATCACTCAACAAAGAGCTAAGGAAACTCTAAATTACTACTAGTATGAATGTGAAATGTTTGCTCTACTGTTAGACGTCATAACTGAGGAGATAAACGATTGATTATGAAAATTGAACTGAAGAATAACAAAAATTTTGTTTTAATTTTTTATAACTTTACAAAAGTTATAAAAATTATTGTCATATTATTTATTTTTGTTTTATAGACTATCTAGGTATTATATCTACCTGTTTTGAGGTCGACATATTACAATTATTATCGTTTTACATTATTCTTCTGTTGTGATTTGAACCTGTGACATGAACAAAGATAGATTTTAGTGTGTTGCTTCTTTTAACTATGTTTGGTTTATGGTTCTCTTATAATTTCATGCTTTATTTTCCTTTTTTTTTAAAAATCAATTAATATGTATTTTTTTAAATTTATCTTTGAAAGCTACAATGTTTGTTTTATGTTAATTACGACTGGAATAAGATTACACGATTTGTACAAAAGTAGTCTTCATTGCGGGTACCGTGCGAACATAGTTCTCATTGTTTGTGTGGAGTTATTGGTTCCATGCCAACTCAGAATCAACTCATCTCAACACCTCTTTGAAAAGTCAGTAAAAGCTATGATTTTTTTTATTTATTTTTAAGAACAACCATTGGTTGGCAGCTGGTGGGCAGATGCACCCACCGCCAAGACCTGGATAATCCTCACCCCATGAACCCGGGCAAGCCAGGAAAGTACTCACCTTCAACTTTTACGTCATGTTAAATGAATTACAGGTTATATAAAACAAGGGAATCAAAAAAATATTTTACTACAAGCCCAGAACATCCACCAAAAAAACAATATAAACAAAATAAACAATAAACTCGTACACACAAACACAGAATTCATTAAAACGTCCCAAGTACACAAACACTTTACACGACAACACGATAAAATACATTTATACATCATCCACACTAACTATGGTACACAATCCATTGGTTACGAGGGGGGCAACTTATATAATTGCCTCCCAAACGACATTAAAATGAAAAAACTGGGTAAATTAAAAAAAATGTTTTTCTCTTATTTATTTTTGATAAACAAAATGATGAAATAGATTTTCTTTTATTACATGAGCTCCACTCAGGAGGCCCTAAGGAAAATAATTTCCCCCAGGGCCTATGTCAACTTTGGTGATGCTGTGTGGAGGGTTTTTATAAGGTAAGGAGAGGAGAGTTCTTGGGGTGACCTATGGCAGAGGTGTTGGTTATCCAATAAAGGTTCCAGGGGCGGCAGTACTCATTCCCGCCTCCCAAATTGTAATCCCAAATAGCGCTGTATTGAAATATTTAATTTACTTTAATGTGTTTAATTATTTCTAGTAAAATGAGTGAAAATGTATTTTTCTTTTTATTGGAATAAAAAAATAACGTCTGTTTCCTTTCCACTCCCTCTAACTTCCGCCTGACAACATACTCCAATTGGGGATGCCATAGTCTCTCTGGTGGTTGGGAGCAGTTGGCCGGCTCTTGAATCGCAATCGTTATTTCACAATTTATTAATTTAAATATATAGTTTATTTGCTCGATATATAGTTTATATATATAGTTTGATATATAGTTTATTTGCTCCAGGGTGGAAGATACTCTCAGTATCGCCCTGGTGTAAGACCACCGTTCAGAATTGAAGCGTTGATTGAAGTGGCAATAACCGTGTTTGGTGACCAGATCTGAATAGCCAGATACTTCGCCACCTTCCTCTTCGATATCTCCTTCCCTTCCCCACTACCTTCAGCCTCACAACATACCGTATATTTGCGGCACGTTTCAGAGTGGAAGATACTCTCTGTATCGCCCTGGTGTAAGACCACCATTCAGAATTGAAACGTTGCTTGAAACGGCATTAGCCGTGTTTGGTGACCAGATCTGAATAGCCAGGTACTTCCCCACCTTCCTCTTCCCTATCTCCTTCCCCTCCCCACTACCCTCAGCCTCACAACATACCCCAATTGGGGATGCCATAGTCTCACTGGCTTCAGACGGGAGCAGTTGGGACTCTTGTGAGGTATTCATGTAAAAAAAAAAAAAATAACCCAATTGTGGATGACATACTCTCACTGGCTTCAGACGGGAGCAGTTGGGTCTCTTGTGCGATATTCATATAAAAATAAAATAAAAAGGTAGTAAAAAGAATTTACATTTAAAAAAAATCGCCAAACAAACATCTAAAAACTGCACTAAATTTCTAACAGATTTATTTATTTTAAAGGAAATGAAACATGTTCTTTAAAACTATTATATCATTCGGTCTACTGTACCCGTTCAGTTTGTATGGAAAGAGCGCAATGCGGCGGGGAACTATTGTAGCTACGTACAGTAGGTGCATCGCATCCAAGGGAGTGATAGATGCATTTCAATAACCCAGATCTAGGTTTAAATTGCATCATACAGGATGGCTGCTTTGTGTCGCTTAATTTAATTTCTGATTTATGAAGTGAACCAATTCAGGACTATGATGGCTGGCTAGGAATATTTGTAAGGAGGAAAATATTAATTAGTCTGATGGGAAATAACATTATTAATTTATTAAACGAACGCTGTGGCTAAGGGTACCGCTCGTTTTCAACCTTCTGACAAAATATCCCTCGACTTAATATCCCAAGGACTGAATTATTTTTTTTGTTAGTTTAAGTTTTAGTATACATTTTGTGAGGGATGTTTTGTCCGTAGGATATTTTATAGGGGATATTTTGTCGGGGATATTTTGTAGGCAGATTGAAAGTCGCGGAACCGTGGCAAAGTGGTAAGAGCGTTGACATTAGTTCAATGGTCTTGTGTATCGAACGCAGTCAAAAAATGGAAAATAAACGTCGAAATTTTTTTTTTCTTTTTTGTATTATTTATTATAATTTTTTTGGATTAATACGCAGTAGATTACTACGCAAGTGCGTTGCGCTTCATTTTTAATTAGCCTACATTTCGGACAGCGTCACAGTGACCATTATCAGGGAAGATGTTAGATGGGTACCGACGCCCCGAGAACCATTTATTGGATTTTTTTGTACATTAGCTCCACTCAGGAGGCCCTTAGGAAAATAACTCCCCTCAGGGCCTATGTCACCTTTCGGGATGCTCTGTGGATGGTCTTTTTAATAAAGGAAGGAGAGGAAGTTCTGGGAAGAAAAGGGGTATTAGGGTTGGGTAGGAATTGGGGGGTCACTGTGTCCAGGAGCTACGGACGTATGAATTTATCCTTCCCACTGCGGTGCGAGGTGATGTTCTGAGATAGTACAGCTGGAGAAGTCAAAGGGACTCCCCCAACCATTCTCATCCGCCGCCAAGACCCAGACAAACCTCACCCTGTGAACCCGGGCACCCCTGCTACCACTTGGGACGACCTATGGCAGAGGTGTTGGTTATCCAATAAATGGTTCCCGGGGCGGCGGTACTCACCCAAATTGGATACCCAACACCCCTGCCACTGGTCACCCCATGTTGGGTCCACTATGTTTGGTCACTTTGCAGGGGTACCCGGGTTTATGGGGTGAGTTTTTATAGGTTTTGGAGGCGGATGTTTTTGCTCACCATTTGCGCGACGGGCCGGATCGGGAGAGACTTTTAACCTCTCTTTTCTTTTGCTGTAGTCGTGCAGTATCAGATGCAAAGAACTAAACTGAACAAGGAGTGATAACCCAAAAATCAATCACATTCACGATCGTAAAAATCTCAAATGATATCTAGCAAATAAAATGGTTATAGGTAATCTTCGTAGTGTATAAATTCCATTGAAAATTAAATGGGGAAATGTTGAAAAATCGTTGCTTCTCTTCTTTTACGAATTTGTTTAGAATCTGAAATAAACTTCACTCTAATGGACTCCTTAATGAGGAGAAAATAATTTGTAAGGCTATTCGATATTTTGTCTTTTTTGTCGGTTGTAACTTTGGAAATTCCACTTAATTTAAAGTTGGAAATATAACTTGTGGAAGCTGGAATCACTTTAAGACACACCGATTATTTATTGTGAAACTTTGCTCCAAACTTCGGGCAATATTTTATACTTTGTCCAATTTAAGAAAATGGCTTCCATACAGCGCTAGGAGGGAAATTCCAGTTTCTGGAAATACTTGGAAATGTTTCATATAATTTCGGTGGTAGATAAAACTAGTAGATTTCTTTCGTTTGTACTTTATACCCACCGACTTTCATAAAGTAAAGTAATATTTTCCATAACTGTTACGTGTTTGGAAGATATGATGTTATAGGATGTTTTACGTTTTAAACTTTTATAATATCTTCTTTGTTTTAATTTTTTTTTCATCTCCATTATAAAACCCGCTAAAGTGCCAAAACAGTTCGACAGCATGTTAATTTAACATTTATGATTTCACTTGAATACAGGATGTACTTGACTTACTTTATGACATTATTTGGAGCAAAAAATGCAATTAAAATTTTGGTCGCCGGTGACATTTTGAATGTTTTTGAAGTGAAATTTCTTTAGCCAAGTTAGCGATTTGAAATTCGGATGAAACGGAAATTCGTCATAAAAGTCTATTATTTGACTGTCCTTGGTTCTAATATAGTGCGGTAAATTAACGACTACGCACGGGCTTCCAATAGAGCCGCGTATGAAGCGCCCGTCCAGAGAACGGAGGTTCGAAACCTACAAAATCAAAAAAAAAAAAACATTTTTATTTTTGTAAAATCAATATCCAATCTTCAAAGCACTTTAAACAGGCAAAAGAAAAGAAAGCGACATCTAGCGAATTTCTAGTTTCCCTTCTACTCTGATTTTTTTTCAACTGAAAACATAAAAAACACTAATTTTGGACAGTTGGAGTGAGGGATCGGGCGGTTACTCGGGTGGGTGACAAGGGGTATACTTGGTCGAAGGTGACAAGTGAAGAATTTTTCGTTTGAAAAAAAATCTAAAAAAGTCACCGGATACTAAAATTTCAATAACATTTTTTACTCCAGTACAACGATTAATTACAAGATATGGGTATAGAAAATATATGTAGATAATAATTATAATACTTGAAGTACATATACACAATAGATAAATAATGAAGAAAAAAAAAACATTTACAATAAAAAAATATAACATCGGCATACTCAACATACTCATAGGCATATACATATTGCACACTCATATATGTAAATCAATTACAATACAAAGATATAAGCGCTTGATTTTCCAATTTTTTTTTAACATTAACTTTACACAGGAGGCCCTGAGGAAAACAATTACCCTCAAGGCCTATGTCATCATCGAAGATGCTGTGTGGAGGGTCCCTTTGAGGAAAGGAAGGAGTGAACATGGGTCTTGAAGAGACCAATGTTGTAGGAGGGAGGAAACACAGAGGCCGGCAAATCGTTCCACAGCCGAGCCGTTGAACTCAAGAATCATCTTTCTTATTTCTATCATCGTGTTGAATCCTTCTCCCAAGTTAGTACACTTTTCCACCTGACACTCTTTACACGATTATATAATATAATGTTAGTAAATATATAAAATAGTAATAACGCCTCTGTCAGTCGTTGTAAATAGCTTTACATTCAAGCAAAATCATCGCCAGATATGTAGATAAATCTACCCTTAGTTTAAAAAAAATAAAATTAATATATACAAATTAGAGAGAGGTTAGAAAGCACTTTCGTAGGGCGAAACAGCTATCACGTATAAAAATAAAGATGAATACCTTTTCACAGCCGATATTCGAAATAATTTGAAGAAAAGAGTGAAAAATAATGTTTTTCAGTAAATAACTTAAGTGTTTTTTTTATATGTCTTGGTAAATATGATTTCAATGGAGATACCATGTGAGCTAATTTGCATACAAAAATATATTGTCCATTGTCCATTCTTCTAAGTTCCAACGGTGTTGCCTCATCTTTAGTAAATACAACAATATAACCTGACTACTAGTTGCTTGAGTAGTTCCTAGTTTCCGGTTGAATAATGGAGCTGAGATGTCGTGGCGGTCGACACTACTAAGTACTAGTAACAACGTCAATAAAGAACGCAGTAGAGCTAACACTGGCAGGCCATTTAAGTGAAAATACGATTACATCGGGATAAAATTGGTAAAATTGAACGAAGACGATATATTTTAAAAATTTATTATGGTGATGCACTAAGCAATGCGATTTTTTCGTGTGATTTTTGTATGAACATTAAATTGCTTAAATTTTTTTAGATGCGGTAATGTAATACTGCGAGAAGAATATGCTTTGGCAATATTGCTATATTTTATCCATCGAGTTTGACAGCTTACAAACCTTGCCACGTCTTTAAACTGTATGCGTGTGTTGTGGAGATTTTCAATAACATCTCTTGATTTAACGCGAGTCAAATATATTCATAAATGAAACTTTGTGTTACAATAATTAGCACAGATTTAATAATTATCTTGCTTAGAGGAAAAGCAGGTAGAAAGAACTAACGCTAGAACCGGGATGAATGTACATTATCATGCACCCAGTCAGAGAGTGGTGGCCGGTGATACCATTGTATAAAATCGGATAAATATGGTATTTTAATGGTTGTTCGTTTCAAAGGCATTGTAGCCGCCTTTGAAATAATCATTAAAAAAATAAAGTGTTAGGCTTATGAAAACAGCTTTAAAGTTAAAAATCGCATAGTAACGAACCCCTTTTCGATTATGGTTATGTTGTATAATATTTAAAAAAAAATTTATTTAAAAATAATCGTAAAACATTGAAATATTTGTGATTGAGCTTCGCACAACAAAATAACATTTTACGCGATTTTTTTGCATGAATAAATCAAAGCAGGCGGCTGGTGTTAAGCGGAAATTTAAACGTGTTATTTTTAGTGGCTTGATCCAAAATTTTACACGACGTGGTGCTTCACATTAACGGTGACTTATCTAATCAGGTATCCCTTTTATAAGTTTATATCGATATGCATTTTTTAAAACCGAACGAATCAACATCGATAGTACATTTTGTGAGGTTTTAGCAATCCATTGTTCTTTCAACGTCCATTTGTGTGTAGCGAAGTAGCAGAATTATTGCACAATACATGCTAACACATATTTAATCACGTTTACTGTGTTTCACCTGAATACGAGATGATGAAAATAATAATATGTAATTAATTTGTTAATAATATCAAGCTGTTGCAATCATTGTTCCTGAGGTCTCTACGGTAAATAATGTTTTGAGAAGTGAAACCTGATTTAAATTTTTTTTATCTAATTTTATTTTAAAGTTTTTGGTTGTATTGAATGTATGATTGAATGCCTGTACGGTATTGCAGAAATAATGGTAAAATCTGTATTAATCGTGAATTTGACCCCATTTAAAATTAATAAGATAAGTCTATCTTTTCGAGTAGGTAACCTACGCTTTCTATTTAAATACATTTGAAAATCAGAATGAGTTTCTTGTTTTATGTCTGATAAAAAAAGTAATTCAACCTTTGTCAACCTACTAATGCCTCACATCTTATTAAATTGTTTAAAAATAAATCATGTTCTTTGTCCAATGCCTTATTTATTTAATTGTCATAATCTCCAAAAACAGTTGCACATCAATATATTGCAGAGATTACAATGTAGAAAATATCACAAAGTATGGAGTTAGTGAGAAATGGTAAAAAAATATACGAATAAGTGGCAGCAATAAGAAATAGTAGAACTGCATAACTAGCACAACGAAGTGTATATTGATGGTGTTCAAAGACAGTAATCCTACCTAATATTATAAATGCGAATGCGTGTTTGTTTGTTTGTCCTTCTTTCACGTCGCAACGGAGCCATTAATAGATGTGATTTTTGGGGATTTGCATGGGGATAGTTGGAAGACTGGGAAGTGACGTAGGCTACTTTTCATTCAGGAAAAACATTTCATTCCCTTGGGAAATTCTTTGTACAGTAATTTCTTTGTAACACCACGCAAGCAAAGTCGCGGGTAAATAGCTAGTATCAAATAAACCTGCAAAATGTGACATTGTGTTACGTTACGTTGGTATTACTAGAAAATGTTGTTCGGAAATAGAGTAAAGTATAAAATAGGCCATGGAAGAATTTTTACTATTCAAAAAATTGCTAAACTGTCTGTAAATAACGTTGAAAATGGCAGTTTAATAACATTTAATCAGAGAAAACACACCAGACCAGTACTCACGTGCGCAGGTGAAACTTGGGTACTAACGAATGAGCGAGTAGTGGACGTTTTTGAAAGGAAAATTTTGAGGCGTATCTTCGGACTGGTTTTAGAAAATGGATTTTGACGCAGACGTTACAACAATGAGCTATATACTCTGTTTAAGGAGCTAAACGCCACACAATTTATAAAACTGGAAAGACTTCGGTGGCTGGGTCATGTAGAGAGAATGACCGAGCATCAAGTACCAAAGTCCGTGTTGAACTCAATACCGATAGGGCGAAGGAGCATGGAAAGACCAAGACAACGTCCTCAAAGAATACCTATCTTGAGCTTCTAAACTGGAGAGAGCCAGCACAAAACCGAGACGAGTGGAGGAAGACTCTCGAGGAGGCCAAGACCCACCAGGGGTTGTATAGTCAAGAGTGATGATGATGAATCAGAGAAAAGGTTTTATCTTTTTTTTATAGGTAAATACATAACTCTCAAGAACAATGCCAGTTCTTGAAGCGACCATTGAAGATTACACACAGGAAAAACTGCAATATCAATCGAACCCACAATCTTCAAATACTCACAACCCACCAACTCAAATAAATAGACCGTTAGGAATCTACCTACGCCATGTCAGTATCCTACGCAATATGTTGTCAAAATATTAAAGTCACGAAATCGAGTGTTTGATTATGCAAGGCCAACTAGTAAAACATAATTTCATGACATAAATTAGATGAAATTGTGACATTCTCGTGAAAATGGACGTCAATTTGCACTCATTATGAATAATGAAACGTATTGTCAAGTTGTTTCGTTGAGTTGCTCATTTCGCACGCTCCCATTCTGTTGGTGTTTGTAGTTTGTAGCTGGAACTCGAGAGAATTATTGTTAGCCAGCCTAGATAAATGCTCTACTTATTGTCAGGGCTGCATTTAAACAACTTCGTAATCCAAAATGTAATTCAATTTTTTTTTTCATTATTACTTGTTTATGAACTTATGTAAGAAATTCTATTATTTATGTCTTACTTCGCTTATCGGTTAATACGGAATATTTCTTATTCAAACAGTTATATTTAGCTTTATTATCACGAAAAGTGAGTACTTACAAGTATGTCGGGGGAGAAGAAAAAATATGCATGTTACATTAATTTTGTTAAAATTATTCACTTCCGCGTATACGAACTTTGCTACCTCATTTTTATTTTTATCGTTTTCATGTTACATTTCATAGACAATCAATCAATTTGGGAGGTGGGAATGGGTACCGCTGCCCCGGGAACCTTTATTGGATAACCAACACCTCTGCCATAGGTCACTCCAAGTGGTCCGGTACGTTTGGTGATTTAGCAAGGGTGCTCGGGTTCATGGGGTGGAGTTTGTCTAGGTCTTGGAGGCGGATGACCTGGACACACTGCACCCCAGATTCCTACCCACCCCCTACACCCTTTTCCTTCCCAAAACTCTCCCCCCCCCTCCTTTCCTTGAAAAAACACTCCACACAGCATCCCCAAAGATGACATAGGCTCAGAGGGAAATTATTTTTCTTTAGGACCTCCTGTGTGGAGCTCAAGTAAAAAAAAAATAATAATAAATTTTAAAAAATTTAAAATCACTGTTGCTAATTATAGAAAAAAAATATTATTGCTGTATAAAACACTAATTTATTCATGTTGTGAAGTGAGCGCATTATTGACAAGTTTGTACCTGTATTTAAAACAGCAGATCATGGAAAGAAATGTATTAGAATAATTACACAAACCCGCTAGACAAACCCTGCTTTGCCAAACAAACCATTCAAAACCTGGGATGTATATCTAAATTATGATGACATGCAGCTTTCGTGGATTGAATCTCAACCCACTAATTCGAAGTAAGTACTTTTTTGTTTTTATTTTGACGAGAATTTTTTTATAAGGTTGGTACTACCGACAAATCTCATATTGATTGTCTATTAATTAATTAAAAAAGGAATATTCCATATTATTCGTGTATTGAACTTCGACAACACGAACGTTCCGTATTATCAGTAGGTAAGGTGGGCTTATACATTTTTACCACGTTTATTTTTGTTGGCGGATGGCGTGTTACATGATGATAACCTCTTCTTCATGTTTGTTGATTTCTTCATCTTCAGGTTTGTCGACTACTTATGTTTGTTTACTATGTTTGTTGATTGTAGGGTCTATGGAATTTTAATCGTCACAACAATCCTTCAGAAATTTAATTTTTGCATCACCGTCTAAAAATAAAAAAAAAATCATATAGGTTCGTTTTTTAAAATATGAGAGGATGAAAAGAAATTCAACGTACCTACCTTCACCTACCTACCACCTGTTCAAGCGGAAAACATTCCCTGAATTTTTAATAAAAGATTTATTTAGGGTTCTTGTTATTATTTTTAAGAACTAATAATACAAACAAACATTTTTAAAAATTCCGGAGAATTCCTTTTATCGTACCGCCTTTTTTAGAAAAGCCTTGACCTATTTCGACGGTGTTGTGATTTTAGTAGAAAGTCCAATTCTCAGATATTTATTATTGCCTTGAACCTAAAATAAGCCTTACATCTATTTTAAAATAAATATATTGTAGGTCTTGGAAAATAAAATTAATTTAATAGCTGATGGTGAAATGATCGGTGTCAGGGTAAAATTACCAGGCGATTTGGGAGGCTAGTATGGGTACCGCCACCTCGGGAACCATTTTTACTTAAAATGACTTTTAGCCGTGTTTGGTGACCAGATCTGAATAGCCAGGTACTTCCCCACCTTCCTCCTACCCATCTACTTCCCCTCCCCACTACCTTCAGCCTCAAAACATACTCCAATCAGGGATGCCATTGTCTCACTGGCTCCAGACGGGAGGAGTTGGGACTCTTGTGCGGTATTCATATAATTTTAAAAAAATAGATAATCAACATCTTTGCCATAAGTCATCCGAAGTGGTTCGCTACGTTTGATGACTTAGCACGGGTGCCCGGGTTCATGGTGTGAGGTTTGTCCAGGTCTTGGTGGCCGATGCGTCTGCGGTGGGCAGGATCGAAAAATCCTCTAAGGAAGTATTTTATCATCTCCAGCCAAAATCTCTTGACGCATCGCCTTGCACCGTAATTGGACGGATGGTTTCATACGTCCGTCACTCCTGGACACGCTGACCCTCAGATTCCTACCCACCCCTTATACCTATTTCCTTTACAGAACTTCTTCTCATTTCTTTCTTTAAGAAAACCCTCCACACAACATCCATTTAGATGACAAAGGCCCGAGGGAAATTATTTTCCTTAGAGTCTCCTTGTTTAATTTTTAGGTTTAGGTTTAAATTTAGAGTCTTTATGTGCGTGCGAAATAAATTACAAATGAAAAAAAAACACATGTTACATTAGCCTAGTCTTTTGACTTGTATAATTTTCAATTGTAATTTTCTTGCATATTCCTGTTGAAGAAATGCCTTAGTCACATTCGGCTCAGTTTCTGATCCTTATGTTGTATCAAAATGAAAATAGCACAATGAAAATATTTCACACCACAAATATTTTGCGAATCATTATTCTGGAATGACTCCATCCCTGTAAAATTTATACTTATTAATCACTCAACTCAATAATATATTATGGATATAAATTAGTAACTGATAGTAGATCTGCTGCCTTATCGGGTAGTTGATTCAGAAATCGATTTCCTTGGCTTGCTGATATTGATGATGCAATTACTCTTATTTCATTGCAGATTTAAACTGATGGACGGGACCAGTTAGTAATAATTGAAGTAAATAACTGGAAACGTTAATGTTAGTAATTTTGCGCTGGACAATGACTTAAATTTATCTGTTATCCGTGTTCAATCCACTTTAATTCAGTTTGACCAAATGGTTTCATAAATAATCTACAGTAAATACAACAGTTTATCAGTTCACGAAAGGTGCAAGAAAAATAAATGCATATACCAACTACACTACGAATGCTTTACAATTATCTATACATAATATAAAAGAAAGTCCAAAAAAACGTACGTCCCGCAAAAACTCAGAAACTGATCAAGGTACGATCAAGAGTTATGGTGTGGTAGATCTCTATCCCCCTCCAGGATGACGGTTCCCGTTTTTTTATTATCTAAATGGATCGCTTTTGTAGATATAAAGGCTGGTAGTTTTGCCCTCTTGAAATTTCTAGAACAGTCCAGAACATTCGATAGAATTCGAGAGCATTCCACAACATTCCAGAACATCCCGGAACATTCTGGAATGTTGTGGAATATTCGGGAATAGTCTGGAACGCTCGGTAACATCCTGGAACATCCTAGATCATTGTGGGATATTCCAGAATACTCTCGAATGTTGTCCTGAGCGAAGCCGGGTACCCCATATAGTTAACAATATATCTATGCAAACAGCCAAATATGAACGACTGGACGAGACGGCAGCTACCACAATAAGATTTAGTATCTGCAATTGTTTTTCGTAATTTAAAATTGCAATACAATTGCATAACCCAACAAGGTAATTTAAATAGCAATAAAAATATGTGCTGATGAGATGCTTGATTAAGGGCCAGTTGTTTCACATAATTTGAATAATTGTATGTTAAAGTTGAACAATTGTAAAGTGAAAGTTGTATTCAAGAAATATTATTATCCAATATTGTAAGGCAACTTGCCCTGATTTATCTGATTT
This sequence comes from Limnephilus lunatus, assembly GCA_917563855.2. NCBI lineage: Eukaryota > Metazoa > Arthropoda > Insecta > Trichoptera > Limnephilidae > Limnephilus > Limnephilus lunatus. Next base: position 64,451,352 of record OU830598.1, on the reverse strand, counting down.
AACAAAAGAACTTTGAAATTTGATGAATACTTGTGCAAATTCTATGAAACAACCTAACCTAAATATTTTTATTTATGTTCAAAAATTCTTCAAATTAAATACGAACAGAAATGATTTGACATCTTCACAGCCAAATGTATTATAGTGATGAATTTTTGGGTTATTATGGCGTGTTGCGCTTACTCCTTTTTAGCCAACTCTTTGGACAGCGTTACGGTGTCTATCATCAGGACAAACGCGCCGATTGTAGATTATGGTGTGTCTATTCTTTATGTATAATGTTGCGCACGTTGATCCTCTCAATACTATTTAATTAAATTGTTGTAGTTTTCAATATTTAGTTTTGGTGTAGCCGTTTAGTACCAGACACGAAGATGAGTCTTCGAATGCGACAGCACGCATTCCTTATACCCCCCTTTCCCTTCACCATCGACAAAAATTTCGTATTGCAACATACTTCAATAGATATTGGTTTTCACTATACATGCAGTTGGGAATATTTGTGGGATCAGCATTATCCTAAACGCGCAATAAAATATTACATAACTCCAACCATGTCAGCTATAAAATGGTCAATGTTCATCATAGAGCCAGAGCTGTGCAAATTGAACGTCAAAACACTAATTCAATCATCATCGCCGGTGACATTCATCATCATCATCGTCAGCATCGTCATCACGTCAGCATGATCGGCGACCGTTAGACTGTTTGACTATTAGACTGTTAGGCTAATTGCTGGAATTGTTGGCAGCAATTTGAATATCCTACCAGGCCGGAACCCGAGTACCGTCTTAAGTGATCGCTTCCTCGTGTTCCACTTACGTGGAAAATGAGCTTGATGAATATGAAGGACTTATTTTATTGTGAAGGAAAACTGAAATATGTTGTTTTTTGGTCAGATTTTTCCTTGTTTTTAATCTTTACGTACCCGCAGGTAAAATTCACGTATCATACGAAGGGGGGTCACAAGGGTCCCCCATATACATTGTCGCGAAGCGATCGTGTAACTTAATATTCCTTTTGCCCTTTCCAGTAACACAAATAATCAGTTTTTTTATACTTACCCTTTAAACCGAACGTCACTCATCTTTAGCCAGCAGTAAGTACAAAATCGAGCGTAAAAAACACATGTTATTGAAGCCCTTTCCAGTAAAACGAACTTTTTTCGTCCGCACTCGCAGTTTATTTGTGGCGAGGATTTTATGTAAAAAGAAGTAATGTGGATTCGAAGGGAATAGTAATTTCGTCGGAATTGGACTGACATTATTTAACATCTTTAAAAATGTTAAGCGATTGATGATATTTGGTCGGCCAAAGAAGGGTAAATTATTAACAAATACGCAATAAAAAGGGCAAACAATATTGATTTATGCAATTTAACGTGTTAAATTAAACACTCATTCTAAAAACTAGCTATGACGCAATTCAAAACACTTCTCACCGTACAATCGTCACGACAAAAGAAACAGAAGAACTGTTTTCGATCTAATATTTCTATTTAAAATCTTGCATAATAAAATTAACAGCCCTGAAGCACAACCATAAATTTTAATGTGCCAGCCAGAATCAAAAGGTCAGTACTAACGTTTTATTGTAGCAATACTACGACCATGTCCCATTTCAATATACCACTACACAGAATTCAAAACTTAAGCAATATGTATTTGCACATAGATGTATGGAATGTGTTACTGATAAAATATAAGCATGAAATAATCAATCATTTATCCTCTTTAAGTTATTTGCATACATTATTTATAAATAAGTTTTTTCATTGTTATTTTTTTTATTGTTATTACATTATTGTAATATTTAAATATCGTAGCATTTATTTTCGTTTTGTCACCTGGACATCTACATATATCTTTCTCAACTATTTCTTACTGTTTTACAAGCTCACTAGATCTGTATTTTTTATGTTGTTGCTTTTATTTATTTATTTCTATATATTACAGTTTTTACCTTATATATTTAATATTTTAACATAATATATTTTGGAAAACATTTTTACATATTAATTAATATAACATTTTATTATGTTGGGTGTAAGGTAGGTTTGAGAAGGTGAAACTGTTGGTTTATAATGTTGTATGTTTCGTGAACACCTCACTAGGAGAACCTGTGCTGAGGTGTTTACGTGTTTATGATTCAGTGTGACAATTACAGGTATTTATGTGTTGTAGTAGAAAGTTTGTTTTTTTTTACATTTTAATGGTAATGGATTATTTAGAAGAAAAAAAAAAAATATATATAAAGTATATATAAATATATATGTATATATGAATAGTTGTAAAATTCTTGTAAGATATGTTTATTTATTTTACTTTTTTTATAGTTTTGTTATGTTTGGTTAGGGATTAGGAAATTTTGTATAAAGTGAATATCTTGATTTTTGATCCAGGCTGTGATATGTTTTTTGTGAATGTTTGTGTATGTATGTGTAGTTAGTAGTTGTTTTAGAGTAATGGGCATATAATTAAAAAGTTTGGTTGCGTAATACTGAAAATGTCTTTGTCCGTGTGTGGTGTGTGTTATCGGTATGTTTAGGGTTACAGTTTGATGTTATCAGTTTGTTACGATAGTACAATTCTTTGGCTTTACGTATTATTAGAGAACAGATGTTTCTGTACCTTTTGTAGAAGAAATAAAGTGAAGTATCATATGGGCTCAGTTTGACTTGTTTGTGTAGTTTGTCCCTTTTTTTAATGCAATTTATGATGCTTTATATAATATGTTATATTATGTAAAAGCCGAAAGGCGTTAATATTATAAATAAATTACAGAAAAGTTAAAAACAATAATCCATGTTGCCTGAAAAAAAAATACCAAAGAAAATATTTTAAATTTATACATTTATAAATATAAACATTTTACATTAATAACTCCAATAATATAATCATTTTTACATCATGATAGTCCTCGTCCACTGAAAATAAATATGAAAACACGAGTTTTCTAAATATTCAACAACGGTCCTTTGAAATAGAAAGAATATGATTGTGGCAAGCAATTAACCGTGAAAATTTTTGATGCTCCGTTGTTTTATTGCTAAAGCTGTTGCTCGCGTTTAACCGATCTGTTAATTTATTTGCTGGCCAAAAAGGTTAACCTCACTATCTCTGTTAAAACATTTTTAAGAGTCCTGACCCTAAAATATTATTTGTATTATGAAAGCAACCTGAGAAACACATGTTACAAGCAAAAATTAAAGCACAAAAGATTTAAAGCATCAAAATGGAAAAGCAGAATTATAAAAAATCTACAACAATCTGTCTTGGCACATTCACTTGGCTTTATCCATGATCATACGTCGCCTATTGCAAACGCTTCTGTTATGAGTTATCTGGAATCCACTCCACATATATTATATTAAAAAAAAAAACTATTGAATCTGCATAAAAAAATCCAACGTCCATTTAAACTTGAACTAAATGCCTTATTCAAATCTTACGCACGACTCCAATACTTTATTTTTACTACTCTGGAAAACGAAGAAGGCGATCCACTAGTACAGGAAAAAATCGAAATCGGAATTCACGCCCTTTTATGGGAGGAGTTTAAAAATACTTGAGAAAAAGCTTTTGGAAAGGTTGGAAAAGATATTTGAGATTTTTTTTTTACATGTTGATTTCGTAAAGGCCTGTAAAAAACATTAATTCCTTTTTTATGCATTGTTTATTGTAATAAAACGGAATTTTTAAATTGATTTCACGAAAATAAGCGGCGCGGAGCATAACGCGTCTTCTCTCCGCTCCGTTCGGAGGAGTAATGACAGAAAATCGGGGGCGGCTGCCAGTCGTTCTTTGGTGGACGGTATAAGGTTCACTTTGATATAACAAATTCGTCGACTGCCGTATTGTCGCCGTGATGTCAAAAATACCAACGCGAAAATACATATTATATTTTATTTTGTGAGGTTCGGGCGTAAATATCATTTTTTTTCGCGATAATTATATAAGAAACTGAATTTGCCACATTATGCAATAAAACCATATCCGAAAAAGTGTTTATAAGTAGGAGAGTTTTCAGTTAATAATATTTTTTATAGACCTAATACTTTATTTATTTCTAAGCTTATTAAAAGACTTATTAAAAAAAATTACCGATATTTTTAAGGGCCAAGGTATGTTCTACACGCAGTATTTAATTGAAGTATCTATAATACTTCTAAGCGGTCAAATTTTAAAAACTAAAACATACGATTTTGTATGATTTTGCATTATTTAGTATGGCTTCATCTTAATATGTTTACATACTGCGTTTATTTTTTTACTGAGCAATATTTTTACTAAAGTTCCCAATGGATACAATTTAAGAAATCATAATATGTTCCACCTTGAATTATTTATTAACAACAGCGTCCAGTTTATTCCAATATCGTGAAGGTTTCGTGTGTACAATAATACTATTGAATGTGACTGTGTGGACATCTATTCAAACAGTCTCGTATATTTTAAAAATCAACTTAGCCATGCCGTGGATAAAAGGGGTATTAGAAATGTGGTAATTTTAATTATTTATCCTTTATTTTTATTATCATACGGTTTAAAAAAAAAAATATATGAATACCTCACATGAGTCTCAGCTGCACCCGTCTGGAGCCAGTGAGACTATGGCATCCCCAATTGGAGTATGTTGTGAGGCTAATGTTAGTGGGGAGGGGAAGGAGATGGGGAGAGGAGGGTGGGGAAGTACCTGGCTATTCACATCTGGTCACCAAACACGGCGGACGCCATTTCAAGTAACTTTTGAATTCTGAATGGTGGTCAATACTGAGAGTATCTTCCACTCTGGAATGTGCCGCAAATATACCACACATTATTTTAAATGAATCAATTGTGAAATAATACAATTATTCAAATGAAATTTATTTGCCACTCCGGGATTCGATGCCGCGACCTTCGGATTGCAAGTCAAAAGCTCTACCGCTAGACCACTGCCGGGCGTTGTTGCTAGGCAGGGTTGATATAAGCACTACATTTTGAGACCATTGACGCAGTACTCAAAATAAAATATCTACAATCGATGTTTCAATTATTTGGAATATTATTTATAACTACCGACTCGAATAAGACATCTAATATTTACACAATAAATCTGTGCCATTTATCCTTCCAAATAATATTTTTAATAAACTTTTCACAATTTAACGGGCCTGCGTTGCAATTAAAACATCGGGACCATTAAAACTTCAGAATTATATAAAATTCATAAGCTCATTTGAAATTTGAAACAGAAACAAATGAAAATAAAGAAACTTTTTTAAAATTTAATTACGGGTCCATTCATTTAAAATATTTTAATGGTGTTCATAAATTTGAAAAGCAGCCAGACGCGCTCTCGTAAAAACGGCCATAAAACCTCAAAACCTTAGTCCGTAGAGCCCTGGCTATGAAAGGAATAAAGGATTGTTTTCCGAATGTAAAACCAACAAAGATATCTCTAAAATCTTTTGTGGGTGCTTCTGGTACGTTCAAAAGTGAGACGTGAAATTCTCCGAAATATTTCTTTCTGTAAATCTTTACGGCTTTTTCAAATTATTTTGAATTTTGTTGCTAAACTTGTTTGTTTCACACCTAGCTGTGGATTTATTGTGAAAGTGTTGTGAACTGTCAGGGTTTTGCAATGGTGGAATGGATTCTGATATAATACAATATCGTGAATAATTTTTGGGTTATTATGCCATGTTGCGATTCCTCCTTCTTTAGTCAAAGTTTCGGACAGCGTTACAGTGTCCATACATCATCGGGGCAGATGTGTAGATTGTGGTGAATTGTGTGATTTTATCTATGTAGAAGTTAATCTATGATGCGCGCGATATTTCAGTATTATAATACTAGTAGTATTAGTGAAATTAAGTTTTGGCGTAGCCGTCAAGCAGCGAATAATAATTATCCACTGGAGCGACAGCGCAATTTAAAACTTTTTCTCCGATCGCTCGAGATTTTTGTTGTGACCGTTTTGAATATTTTCCGACCACATAAAAAAAATTATACCTCTAAATTTTAATATGGAGACATACAAACTAATTACAGTTCTATATAGCCAATGAATTCAACTATCTTTTGTCAACTATCACGTATTCGTACGGCTTATAAAAAATATGTTATAAAATCGTTAACTTCTACTTAATTACTTACAAATAAAAAAAAAAATCCAAAATTGGCAGCGAAGCAATCCGAGGTATTTTTAATAGTGTTATATTGTGGCAAAAAGCGCTCCAGTGGATTAAGCTTAGCCCGTCGTTCCTGATAAAGTTAATGTTTTTGTGGGTTTGGATACGTTCGCAAAAGAAGGAGTAAATGCAACACGGTTTAATAACCCAAAAATTAACCACGTCTAGGTCACCCTTGGTGGTTTTGCTAACTTTTGTGACTTATCAGAAGTGCCCGGGTTCATGGAGTGTGGTACTGGCGGCGAATGCCTTTGGACACCTACGGCAAGATCGGGAGAGACTGCATGGTTGAGAGAGACCTTACCTGGACCTCCCCAGCCGGGGAGGTCTAGGTTCGGTCGACCCATCGTCTTACATCCGTAATCCCTGGGCACAATGACCCCCAGATTCCTACCCACCCCTTAAGGCTCTGCAACCGGGCTCTAAAAGAAGAAGATGGAGAGATATGAAATTACGATTGTTAGAGGAGCGCGCTAACATTTACAGCGCCAAAATCGATGCGAAAATGTTTAATAAAACACGACTCGTTTAAAGTAGAGCAAAAATCTCTTGAAGAGGATCTTAATTATTATTTAAAGAAACATTGTGAATCTTTTCACAAATATAATTTATAAGATAATAGAAACAGACTTGTTTTTAATAATTTTTGGAGCATACTTTGCGATTTTTTTCTATCGAGGGAATTTCATATAATTTGCGTTTCGGCTTGGACAGCATCTAGACATTATCTTTAAAAATAACATATATTTTTTAAGAGCTTTAAAATTTCAAATATGTCAGAAATCGGTAGAAATTCGAGTTGCGGCCCCTTAAACACTTTGTGAAATAACACAAATTAAACAAATAAAATTTATTTGCGCACGCCGGGATTCGATCCCGCGACCTTCGGATTGCGAGTCGAGAGCCTTACCCCTCGACTCGATTATTATTATTAATTTTAATCGATTCTTTTCTAATCTATTATTTTGAATGAGAACCTAACAATTAATTTCAAAATAAACAAATTTGTTTTTACTGCAAACAACAAATCAATTGTTAATTTTACTAGTTAACTGAACACTTCCTAATAAGATTTCATACAAATTTATGGATCTTCATTTTAGTATGATATAAATAATAAACTAGTAGCGATTAAATCATTTTGTTTCATACCAACACAACGCTGAATTTATTGCTTATGAAACTTGTAATGAGAATTTAATTAAGAATTTTAGTTAATGTATTGGAAACTCAGTACCTAACTTAATACGCGAAGTATTATTTGCTCATAAACTACTGCTATTAAAGTTTATTGCATGATACGAACGTTATTAAATTCTAATAAAATGTTTGAGTATGTGTTAATGCGAATTGTCCTGAATTTCGCATGTTGTCGAGGAATTGCGCAAACTAACATTTATTTTAAATTCAATGAGTGAAGTCAAAACAAACATATTATAATTTTATTATGTATTTTGAATCAGTTTGTAAACACCTTGAAACAGTTTCACCTTTAGCTACGTGTCATTTTTCACATCCCAGACGTTTGTTTGTACTGATGTTTGTTATAGTGCGATTAATATATTCAATATGTCGTGTTCCAGTTCAGGCAATTATTATGGACTTATTAAGTATTAATATAGGTTATCTGGATAACATCTATTGTATAATTTTAAATTTAGATTAGGTTAAATAATAAAAATATTTTCTTTATTTTGATGATTCTGTTTATAAATAAATTCATAGCGATGGAATATGCATTATTCCTTTCGTTTTGGTCAGATGTGACTGTGCGTTCACACAAACCAAATATATTAAAGACTAGCTAGTTCCAGGCATGCGTTGCGATGCCATATTCAAAGAATTGTTTTTCTCCCTTCATGTCCTTTCCCGTGCATCCCCGTTCCCCTTACACCTTCCTTACACCTTTCTTCCATCTCACACACCGCACCATGACGTCTACGGAGATAATTGTGAAAGTATGAAATAAAGTCACAATGATAATATTGAAGTGTGAGTGAATTCCAAAAATTCCAAAACTCAAACGTCAATGCGCTGATGGTTTTCTGTTCTTAAAACAGTTCTTCTTACACACTAAATAACAATAGTCAAAATGAGACAAATGGCGAACGTATGTTTGCAACCTCCCAAAGGAAATATACAATCATTATTATACATCTCCCTCACACGTGTAAAGAAAATGCCACAATATGATGTATCTATTTCCTCCAAAGAAAAAAAGTAGTACTTCCGAGGAAACCGACTTTCATATATTGTGTGTCTCATCATTATTTAATGTGTAAGAAAGAGCTGCAGGTGCTTATTAGGATAAAGAACGTATATTTTTTGCTTTTTTTGTGTCGTCACCGTTATGTCACGGATGAATCGTTAAGATGACAATATACCCTAAAATATATTCAGAATCTTAACGTCGTAAGTAAAGAAGCCGTGTATACAAATAGAGTCTCGCGACCCATGTATTGCCCGGACCTACTGTCGAATTTGCCCTATCAAAGAAAAGAAGAAGAAGACAAATAATGTGGGAATCTTAATGACGTAAGTGAAGAAAGCGTGTAAACAAATATGCGCCCGCTTCACGGCGTACTGGATGAACGTACGGTGGAATTCACCCTAGCAGGCATGGAGATTAGACCTTTTCACCGCTTTCAATTTAATTAATTATGAAGAATGTGTTACAAATATTGAAAATGTGGGATGATGTCGCACTGCCGAAGTTATTAATTTATCGTCTAGAAAAATAAAATCTGGTGCTTACAGCTAACTTTAGTTGTACAACGTATTACAACTTTTTAAAGGCGTTGTACGTAAAATATATTAATGGTAAGGTATTGTTTTTATTAATCTTAAATACAAAGAAGTTACATAAAGGAAATGCTTAAAAAGCGAAGTTTGAGCAAACAAAAATTATTAGGATTGTTTACCGCCTTAATCAAAAGCGCCCAATCCCTCTCTGCGCTGCAGGCTTCCGTCCACGAAGTTAGCGACAAAAGTGTCGTAGGAAATGTTCGTATGACCACGTCCGCTCCCTTCTTTCCTCCGTGGGTAAAGCGGTCATAATGGGTGTCGTAGAATAGTTTCATCATTATTAAGATCCTTTCCTAATATTTTTACGGAGGTCGTGTCACCCCATACGAAAGTGTGCGAGTGTCCGTTCGAGGTACATCATTGGCTGGACGATAGAGGGCAGCAGTGCACGTGTTAGAATCTTCTCTACACGCCCCCATTTTGATCAAAACTATTGGAAGTTAATATGAACCACCCTATACCCGAGGATCTTATAATGACGAAACTACTCAACCTTCACAAATAACTTTAAAGATAATTACGATTTATTAAGATGACATAATACCCTAAAATATATTCAGAACCTTGTAATAAAGTAAAGAAGCCGTGTACACAAATTGCGACTCGCGACCCGGTGTATTGGACGGATCTACTGTCGAATTTTCCCTATCAAACACACTAAAATAATCTGGGAATCTTAACGACGTAAGTGAAGAAAGCTTGTAAACAACTATACGCCCGTGGCACGGCGTATTGGACGGACGTACGGTCAAATTCGACCTTTCCGCCGGGTTCATTTTAATTAATTCTGAAGAACGTGTTACAAATTTTTAAGACGTTTTTAAACGTTTCCCTCCCGAAGTTATTAATTCATCGTCTAGAAAAATAAAATCTAGTGCTTACCGCTAACTTTAGTTGAAAACCGATATATAAAATTTTAAAATCGTTGTAGGTAAAATATATTAGTGGTAAGGTATTGTTTTTATTAATCTTGAATATAAAGAACTTAAATCCTCGGGTATCGGTTTAAAAAAAAGTTATTATAGTTACGATTTTTCCGGAATTGATTAAAATGTGAGTTTTGAGCAAACCCTCATTATTATGGTATGGTACCGCCCTAACTTATGTGTATCTAAGCGAAAATTGGGTTCAGTCGCGTTGATGACACCAACTTCAGTTTGACCGCCGAAAGCAACGGTGCGTTTCCCAGCTTTAAACTTTGATTAATTGAAGCCAAAATCTAAACTAATTTTGGAACAATTCGCAGGTTTATATATAACAAGATTCATGTAATGCATTCACCCCGGCAACCCAGAAGTAGGATTCTAAAATCCCTTTCGTTTGCGGGTTCCCTTGTTAGTAAGGAAATTAAGCACGAGTGAACGTGGCCGAAATCGCTAGAATAACTTGGTGAGTAATTTATTTATCGTGGCCCATTATTCGTGGAATTCAATTGAACGGCAAAACCCGGAGAACTGTTTTAACACCAAAGTTTGCAAGTAATTTCCGAACTGGCTAAGTAAGCGAAGGACCGTATATTAGACCGAGCATTAGACGGTAAACTTTGCCCGCGGATCGCATTTATGGGGATACGAATTTATCGTCTCGCCACCTTTCAATAATTCTTTTTATAATTTACACATAGTTTCTAAGGTTTGCGGATATCAGGAAATTTATGCTTCTAGGTTAGGATTAATTAGAAATGTAGTTATTGATTCGAACGTAAGATAGCATCTCACACACAATGAGGTATTTCCACAAACGAGGGATTATGTTGAAAATGTACGGAATATTTAAAAATCATTTTCCTGATTTTAATCATCGTACTAAAAATGTATTTTTTATGTTTTCATTCAATATTATTGATTTTAAAAACGGTCTAAAACCGACAAAATCAAAACGGCTCGTGGTTTGCAAATGAGATTGTGACGTCACAAACTTCGCTCAGCTGGGCCATCATAAATAAACACTATCAGTAAGCGTTTACGCTCATGACGTCACACTATAGCCCCGCTCCAAAATTAGCGGTAATTAAAAAATGGGAAACGTCAACATAAAAATAAAATAAAAATGCTATAATCATCGTAATTTTTTGCTTAATTTTTTAGAAATAAAAAAGACGTGGAAATATCCCATTAAACAATCATATAATTTCGATGGTGTGTATTTATTTTAAAAATATATTTCATATCCCGTGATTTACACGGATCTGCGCTAGTAAATACTAAACACTGAGCAAGCAATAACTCATAGCGTCAGAAAAAGCGCTGTTACTGAAATTAACGAAAGTTTGCTTTACCATATGTTTTTCATGCAATTCAATAATACAGTATGTTTTTGTGCAATTTGTCATAGATTTAATCAGGTGTAGCTAATTTGTAGATAGGTACCTACCATCTACCATACTCTTCATACATTTTTACTGATTTCAGTTCGAATTATATGCCTTGTACTGTGTTATTATTCGATAATGGTCTAAACCATAGGTTCTCAACCTTATTTTTCCCTACGCTCCCTTTAAGAATATTTGTATCTCTAGAGCCCCCAATTTTTTTTAACCTAAGGGGGGCTTAACGGTCATGGAATCAATGGGTTGCTACATCCTTACTTCTTGTATTCATGACATATTGTCATTCTTAATAATAATAATACACATAATATGATAATATTATAAAATAAAAAAAATCATATCATCCAATTCCATGTAGATCTGACTGTAATGGAGCCTTTCAGCTCAATTTTCATCCACTTCCCGAACTACCGTAATATGTGAATTCGATAAGATGTGACAGTGATAAGAATGATTTCAATACATACAATAACAAAAATTAACCAATATTAAAGTTTCCTTTGCTTTATTAGTATGTGATTAGCGTGTTTTCTTTGTATTTTTAGACCATTTTTTTACCTGCCCACGCCCTCACTGTGCTATTTCAACGCCCCCTAATTTTATCTGGGTCTTCTACAGCGCCCCTTTAAAGTCTCAAACCCCACAAGGGGGCGTTATCGCCTACGTTGCGAATCTATGGTCTAAGCAAATGTAATAAATAAATAAAAATCGACATAAAAAATATAAATAAGCAACGTAAAACATAGACGTAATATTTCAAATACCTACTGAAATTAATCACAATTATCGCACTTTAGTGAAAATGGATAGGTATAAGTAAAACCACATAGAGAGTTCTCAATATTATTATGTGGAGAGTGAGGGTACCGCTAAGCGAAAATCGGGATTAGCCACGTTGGTAGGTAATGTTAATATTTGGCTTGTAACCACACCATTCATTTTATAATATAGCTGACCATTTAGACCACACAAAGTGAGCTTATCTTACAAGTGGTTCACGTCAATCAATCATTGAATATGGAATAATCGCATGGGGAGGTGCAACACTATCCGCTATAAATTCATTATCGAAGGCACAAAAATTAATTATGCAAGTTATTCTTAAAGTTCCCATAATAACAAGTACTGTAGATATTTTCAACAAATTCCATGTATTAGATATTCGACAAATTTACACAAAAACAATCTTAACTCATCTGTTGGAAAATAAAACACATATATTTTATGAAAATACCCAAAATATTGTAAACGCGTGTTGTAAACCAAAGAACTCATAAAAAAAACCTAAAACAAACACAACATTTGGCCAAAGAAATTTCAAATACATTGCGTCTAAAATATACAATAACCTACCTGACAAAACAAGACAATCGAATAATATTAACAAATACAAAATTCTGATAAAACAATGGATCATCAAAAAAGGTCGTGCAGTAATTAGTCACCTCACCCAAATATAATCCTCTTATCCCATTATTGTTACCACTACCTACCAACCTGAAATTTTTTGTCAAATATTTTTACTTTATTGAAAAATGTATTTAATTTAATATTTATAAAATATCTGTAAACTAGTCTGTCTCGACACAGGATTTCATAGTGAGACAGGCAAGGCCAAAAAAAAGTAAACTTTTTTGTGTAGATGCATAAATAAATAAAAAAAAAATCAATTTCTAGATGCATTTTAAATAAAACTTAGATTAAAATATCTGCATAAAAACCTACACATTTGTCTTCTTGCTGCTTGTTTTTATTATGAGTGAGAGAGACTTACTTCCAGGGATTTCAGAGTTTATTTGAAGCAAAAAAAGTAAATGAAATTTTGCTCACAAACACACTACAACTAAAAACACTAAAAAACACAGTAGGCATTTGACAGTTGGCGTGGTGGGTTGAGTGGTTACTCAGCAATGTTACCGATGAAGAAAAACAGAAAAAATAATAAAATTTCCCCAAAGACTTAAATTTCTTTTAGTTTATTTTATTTACTCTAAATAATGCTAGGAATCACTGGTTAAAGTAAGTCAGGTACAACTCGTAACACCCTGTATTTAACGAGATAGAAAATATAATGTTGGTTTAATAAATAATGCATACTGGGTACTTTGTAAGCCTGACTCACAGGAAGATAAAATCTGCTTATTAACTTATTTGAAAAATAATAATATAACGTTGTAGAACAAAGGCAAACACCGTTGCGTCATAGTTTCCTCATTGTATGGCTGGTTTTTGTTAAAAATAAAAACCATGTATAAAAAGCAATGAAATACGATCCGCTGGTCTGACATTTAATAAATAAAATTTCATTCTGTCATCCGTCAAGATTAATTGCTGGTGTTTTTAATGTTTTTACGAGTATGTAAGTAAATTGGGAACGAATTGAAATGTTTAAAAAAAGATTTATTGGTTATTTAATTTCGTTTGGTACAGTTTTCAATTGAATACGAACATGACACGTACTTATAAAGCACATTGTTAACTTGTACCGAAATGAAGAACATAAAATTCTGGAATAAAATCATCTCTGAATAATATTAACTTAGTATTTAATTAATCAATCTTTTGGAAATGTACCTTTAGATTTTTTAATCTTTCATCTTACTTTCGTTTCCTAGTAGTTAACTGATCAAAGAATATTAATCGATTATATCTTATATCGATATGTTAGTATACAGGTTCTTACCTACGTCTTTCTTGGTTTTGCTTTCTTCTTCTTGGCTTGTATTTTAGAAAGCATGTATTTATTGTTCTTTATCGCGATTACAATAAATACAATTTTTACGGCATTAGTCATTAGGTTGTTTGTGCATATCGCCAACTGCCCGAACCAGTGAGTTTATGGCATCCCAAATTTGGGAACTATTTTGATACTAAAAGAAGTGCAGAAAAGGGGAGTTTGAAAAACTGGTCATGTAAGACATTCCTAAAGCCAATTCAAGCAACGCTTAAAAATCTGATGGCGGTCCCTTACCAGTGTGATTTTACTTCATATCTAAAAAAATTATCATCAAACATGCTAAATTCAGTTGTTTGTGCATGGTTGTTTATCCCTGTGAAATGTGAAATCTGGTTAAAAACAATTATCAAAAGAAATTGAAGAGGTAGCACTCGGGCTTCATCTGTTTAAGCGTGTAGGTATAGAGTGTAGAACAGAGATATAAAATGCAGTCATATTATGACAAATTTTATTTTCCTTAATTTATGATAATTTATTAGACATATCCCCAAATACGACATAGGCCCTGAGGGTATTATTTATTAATTATTTTCCTCAGGGCCAAATTTATATAATAATAATAATCACATCGCCTTCAGGATTGAAAATTGTTTTTTTTTAAAATGACTTAAAAATTCATGGCACAATAGTATATTCACACTAATTCACAATCCTCCTCACTAAGGATTCCTATTCTGAGGCGGACTATAGGTTGTTGCGTAATTGTTAAATCATTATTTTTAATATTTATTTAAATGAATACAATATTAGCGAAACTCAATCGAAGTTCTGGAGACAGAAAAATCAGAAAAAGATATAGGTATACTCTTAAAAATAAAAACATAATTTTTAAGATTAACTCATCTTTATTTTTATTTATATTAATTTGTATTAAACAAACGGCATATAAATATGCTTCCCCACCATTCAAGATCCCATATCTTCTAAGTCTGAACTCGACTCCAATCTTTCATATAATTTTGTAATTTGCCTATTTAAATAAAATTAACAAATAAATTCACCTTTACTATCTCCAAAATTTCAAATGATGGCCTAGAACACCTTCAAGGGTGAAATAAAGAAAAATTACATAAAAACTTACATAATACAAAGATCTATACTTATTGTGAGGTTAATTAAAGTTAAGCCAAAAAAGTTAATTTTGCTAAAGATGCTTAGAGTTTTATTATTATGTCTTGGAGTTTTATTATTATTTATGCGCGATACATTCATACTCGTGTATTAATTATTATTTATGAACTTACTCGTTACTTCTGTTCGATATTTCTGAAGGTTATTGCTAAGAATATCTTCGTTTAATTCATTGTTTTCGTTAAGTTTACTTTTCATAGTTAATAAGAGTTCGTTTAATTTTCACGTTGTCCCTTGTATGTCGATGATATTTTGCAATCAATCAACAATACACATTCATTCTTATGGTGAATGTGAACGAGCCTCAATAAAGGTTGTTGAAAGGCAAAATGATACCAGGAAATCATACCGCCCATTTACCACCAGCCGGGTTGTTCGCACGCCCTGTCGACCCGACAAGTTCATTACGGCCGCACACCGCATCGCCACCTCCCGCCTATCCTGCGCGCCGTGCGCCGGGCATGCCCGGGTAGCTCGGCCAGGCAACCAGGGGAGCAGCGAGCCGGACAGTGGGCACCGCAGGTGGCAACCACACACGCGAGCCGCTAGCACACCCGACAACTCGACTACCGACTACTGTATAGCGGCTCCATTCATTCATTCATACTACTTCTGTCCATTCACGCTGGCGGCGGATACGCCCCCGAGGACACTTTCGCACACGCGTGTGAATAAATTATGTTCAACCGCATGGGCGCTGCTACCTCCTCGGCTTTATGCGGCCCGCACTGATAGCAAGACAGTTTTGAAAGCCTGAAGAAGCTATCATATTTTTTTATGATTGCATCGCGACAGTACCTAAAATAACTCCAAGTGACCAGCTCAGATATGGGGGCTCCATCGAAGCCAGAGTAAAGTTAGCCACCGAAAAACTGGGCGTACTGTACAGGGCCCGCAGATACTTCAATAGTAGGTACATAACTGCAAACCCTGTACAAATCACAAGTGCGCCCCACGGTTGAATTTGGCAACCACCTCTGGTCTGGATCTCCAAAATACCTGAAAAAATCCTCGACTTTGTGCAGAAACGGGCGGTCTGTCTGATAGATTCCTAATTTAACAGACGGATTGCAATCTTTAGAGCACAGGCGTCAGGTGGGAAAGCTATCCTTGTTCTACCGGTATTTCAAAGGAAGATGCTCCGAGGAACTAGCGTCATTGATCCCTTCGGCACCGATGCATATTCAAGAAACACGCCTAACGCGCACCCAACATATGTAACATATGTACACATGAGAACGGGTCGCTTCTTCGACTCGTTCTTGTGCTCAATAGCTCGGCTGTGGAACGATTTTCCGGCCTTTGTGTTTTCTCCTTCCCACAACATGGGTCTCTTCAAGACCAATGTTCATTCCTTCCTCTCCTCAAAAAGACCCTACACACAGCATCTCAGATGACATAGGCCCTAAGGGAAATTATTTTCCTCAGGACCTCCTGTCATTTTCCATGGAGTGGTAGATATGCAGAAAGGATAGACTCTCACAGAACTCGGTCTTGGCACACATTCATCATCTCAAAATGCTTCTTTGTAATTTTTGTTGATATAACCCAATGGACTCCTAGGCCGACTCCGACTTCTTCTACCATTCACTTTCGCATCATATATATACTCTTACTTGACTTTTAAAATGTGCACTTGATTAGCGTTTTTGTTTGGTTTCTCCCGTGATTCGTATTAAAAGAATACGTAATTCGTTAGATGGTAGACGGCGTCTTTAGTCGGGGATTAAGACTCTCGATTACTAACCCGGAGAAACTCAAGCAAATTCTATTCAATTAATTTGTGTTGTTTCACAATTTAAGAATACTAGGGTAGCATATTTGCCGCACCTTCCAGTGCGGTAGATACTAAACTTGTACTCTCAGAATCGCCCTAATGATAAATAACTATTCAGTGAGCAGATCGGAACAGAAGGTACTACCCGACCTTCCTCTTCCCGTGTACTTCCTCTCCCAACCAGTAGCGTGTACAGAGTTTAATCAAGGTTAATCAAGGTGGGAGATTACATGATTTTTTTTTTATGTATTTAATAATAATAATAGTAAATTCCAGAATGTATGCAGGGGTAGTGCAATGCAATACATTCCATATTTTGAAACAAAAAATGGGTTAATGTTAAAAACAAAAATAAAGTAAATAACAACATATAAATAAATAATAAAAAAAAACGAATAAGCATGAAAAACATGAGAAAAATAATAATAAACAGTAACATTAATTCATGCAGCTGTTTACGGAGGGTATTTCATCGTCTCCCGTCTCCAGAGGGCCATCAGTGGGGACTCCAACCACGTAGTCATGGCGGTGATGATTGCATTCTTTGATTGGCGTAGTCTGCGGTGAAGTGCGGTGGCGGAGAAGTGCTCGGAAAGTGTGCACTCGTCCCTCCAGGAACATTTCCGTAGCACTGCAGTATCTCGGTAGGCGGAAAAGTTGACGGTATGCGTTGTTATATGCGTTGTTATGATTGGTAAGCTTTCCCTAAGAATGGCTAAGTTGTTAGTAGTTGGGATTATATAAGCCACATCTTATATCCAAATAACCTCCTCATTGGTGTATTCATTGGTTAACCAATACCTCTGTTATCAGTCACCTCAACGTTTGGTGACTTAGCAGAGGTGCTCGGGTTCATGGGGTGAGGTTTGTATGGTCTTGGCGGCGGATGACCTGGACACACTGCACCCCAGATTATGACCCACTCCTCGAAACCTTTCCTTCCCGGAACTTCCTGAAGATGACATCTGATTTGAAAGTGTGGATTAATTTTTTGCAGCAATAGTGCCTGAACGGAATGCACCCCCCGTACTCCCTACTATCTTAAGCCTGACAACATAACCCAACTATTGGGATGCCATGCTCTCACTGGCTCCAGATGGTTGGGAGCAGTTGAGACTCTTATAGAGCATTCACATAAAACAATGGAATTATATTTCAAAGCTCGGAACTCATACTTGCTAGCATAAAATATGTATAGTTGTTTTTTCCGCTCAAGATAAACAGATTTTCCGGTTCAAATTATTAATTATTATTGGTGAGGTTTTTGTTTGCAAACACCCGAGACCAATGAGAAACTGGACCCGTTTCCGAATTCAAGAAAAATATCGTTATATTTTGTATTTTTACATTGTTTACCACAGATTACTCAAAACGATATAATGTGCAATTATTTACAGACGTAGGAACGTAGATGGAATCGTACGGCTAGTCAATTTTCATTTCTTCAACCCTGCCAAAGCGAACGCTCAACACCTCTGAAAGGGGCAACAAACTTCGATACAAGCCTTTCACGTGACAAGCACGTGGTGGATCCAAAAATAATCCCTTAGTCTGGCGTGCTTCCCACGTGGTCACAATCCGTGCGAAGGTCACGCCTCGGGAGCGGAAGGAGCATTGCCTGTGACAGCTGGGGGCGATCAGCTGGCGGGGTTAACCTCACAGTCCCAAACAACCACCCACCCACCCTTGGCCGCAGACACGTTCAGGCCCGGAATCATTTTATGAAAAAATGTTTATTTATTTTATTTTAACCTTTTTATCGGGCTTTACATAAAGTTTTTTGATAAAGACAGTGATTTTTCTCTTATTTTGAATGTCAAATGTGCAAAATCGAGAAGCATCAAAGTTCTTTTATAAAGCCAGGGAAAGGAGGCAGTTTTTAAAAATCTTATGTTTTAATAGCATACTAACTGAAGCCCGTGCATTGCCCGAGTTTTGCGCAAACTTTATCGAAATCTAATGTGTAGAGTGTAGACCGTTACTTTTATCTTATTTTGAAGGTCAAGTCAAGTTAAATAACGAAATAAAACTGTAGATTTGCATAAATCAAGGCCAAACCCCCCGCCTCGGACACTCTCCTTTAAATAAATAGAAATAAGATAGATAGATATTACATATCAAGTGTTTATTAATTTTATGAATCTGTAAGTGCTTTTAGGTTTTTATAAGATTTCAGTGAATGAAGATTTATTTAATTTCATTTTTTTCATTTAGTTTCATTTAGAGTCATATAATAACATAATCACACTTTGAAGAATGGACGTGATGATACATTGTACCTTCTAATGAAATCTTATATCGCGTATAGGAATAATTGAATTTAAATCAACATGCTGCATATTTATTGCCACGCATGTCAAAAGTTACCTGAAGAGGGTTAAATCTGAAATAAATGGTACAACATTTTTACCACTTACTGAAAATAAATGGTGTAACATTCTTACTACTTACGTGAATGTGAGTTTGATATTGTCACAATAAAATCCGCTTGATGAAATATGTTTTCGAATTTTATAATTCTAAATAAAGATGTAATTTTTGAAATATAAACATTTTGAAGGTAAACACAAAATTTTTGAAATAATTGTTAAACTTTTTTTATTTATTTATTATAGATAGATACAAAATAAAGTACAAACTACATATTAGGAAGTTCTGCCTATCCAACTAGGAAAGTTTTCCGTTCCAGGACAGAGAAATTGACAGGTTTAGTTCATTTTATTCCTTAAGAAATGTATATGTAATTACATAACAAAAAAAAATCTATTTTCTCTGAAACTAAGTTGTATAATGAAGAAAAATATATACATACACTTTATTGTGACAATATACATAGAAAAAGTAACCTGGTAGCATATATTGATTTCGGATTTACCGAATTAACCTGGTAACATATAAGTAGGTAAGTTAGTAGTATTGAAAAGTGATAAAAACCTAAAAACAAGATGGAGGAATCAGAATATAATTTACAATATAGATGAAGTTATGTGTTTAGAAGTGTAACTAAAATTACTATTGACATTCTTTTATTAGGCAAATATATTATAAACGTTATCATCACATTTTGTTGTCGTTTCATGTAAAAATAATTAATAAAAATTTCCTAAAATTTCAAATTTTTTTCGACTTACGGTCGGAAACTTTGAATTCGTAAAGATGTGAATTTTAATTATTTTGATGTTAACTTTCAGATTTGAATATAAAGCGTGTTTTTCCTTCTAACACCGTTTGTACCACATTTCTAACAAAAAACACGGCGATTTCCATGAGACCCAAATGAGCTGTTCCGAAATTACTTGCCTGACATCAGATATCACAATCCCATCCATAATAATGATGAAACGCAGTTTCGCATTTTAAATTAGGGCCCGATTTGCCAGACTTTTTGGAATACTTCTTTATTTTAAAAATAAAACTTTTCTGTGTCTCAAGGTGTTGAAGTCAGACCGGCCAATACCCTTGAGGGTAACCGAGAGTTAACCGGATGAAAGCGTCGAGGCTGAGAGCTCCGGGCTATGAGGACGGCGAGGGTTGGGCGGGGGCGGCTAGTAGGGCAGAGCGGGCTGCTAGGGCGGGGCGGGTAACTTAGATCTGGACGTATTTATAGATTGGGCTGTTTGTAAACAAACACAACGGGGTTAATAACACTGAACATTGTTTGATAGCTGCGTTGCTTTTAGGTACTTGTAATGAAATAGATTATATTATTTTGATGGACATTGATGTCTACCCAAATTTGACTGTTCGATATTTTAACAGTCAAATTTAACAACACCTAACAACTACTCACCAAACAAAAATGTAATATTCAAAACCTTTTTTTGCTTCTAGAAATATTTTATTACAGTAAAATATTTCTAAATATGGTACTTAGGAAGAGTCAAATCATCTTTAAGAGCAAATTGATTCGATGTTTTAACACCCGCCAGCAGTCCCTTTATACTTACCCCACAGTACCTAATACTACGTTACAGTAAACCACTACAATAGCAAGAATCTATTTAAAATGATTCTACTGTACCTATTTCGTGACATTAAAATTGTCTAAGGAAACTTAATCTTTCGTAACCTCTAGCACAACATAACCTAAGCTAACTTAACCTAACCTAAGCTAACCTTACCCCAGCACTCGGGACTCTACTGGATTGAACATTATATTTCCCTAGATATTCGAAGAACGATAGTTAGATCATTTTAAAAACCTAGGGGCCTTCGGGGAACCTAGGAGAGCTGAGGCCACCTCCGTGGGGCCTGCAGGTAAGAACCAAGAGAAGAAGAGGAGAGCTTAGGCTTTCTCCGTGAACAAAGTCTTCAGGGAACCAAGGTAGAGTGGACTCTACCATCGTGGGGCCTTGAGGAAACCAAAGAGGAGTGGAGAGGAGAGATGAAACCTGAGAAGACACATTGTGCAAACCAGAAAATATAGCCTCATTTCAAATGACAACCCTGGTGGACTTTATAAAAGGGAACGGGGTACGGTTAAAGGAATGAGGAGATAGCACAAGGGCGTGTAGCTCACAGGAAACCATATGTAAACTGTCTCCGCCCCATAACAAAAAAAGTTTTACGAGAGGAATTTTTTTTTGACATTACAATATTCGTCGTTAGTTCCTCTTATGGAAGCTTTTGATAAATCTATTTTTTGTATAGCGACGCTTAACCTTTCAATTGTGACTTTTATAAGAGCATTTTAGGAATGTAATAGCTTGCATCGGGAGTTGATGCCTCATTTTATTTTCGCATAAAAAACAATTGAATCTACCTGATATAAAAATTTCGCTGACACTACAGTACCTCGGAAACAGAAACAATTGTCTAAAAGCCTTGATGTACTGAACACTAATTCCATTCCATTGTGTTTGGGTATAAATTTTGTATCCACAGATTTGCCGTGTAGAGGTTTGAGTAGAATACATTGAATAGCATTCTCTTCAGATTGCATATCCCATTTCACTTTGGATACAACTTTCAGAATATTGCATTAGCTGCTTAGGCTGATGAGAGGCTGGAAAGGTAAGATAATCAAATATGGAATAATTTAGTTAACAATTGGAACAATTTTTAACCGAATTGAAAATATTTTAACAAAATATATGTGGGATCATTTTTAAAATCATCAGTGTAACCCTATAGCTCATTAGAAACAGAGATTTTTTTGGCGTACTGTTTCTGTATAAGATTGCGAACTGCCTTATCAACTCACCAACCCTATTAGAAAGGATTGCATTTCGTTGCTCTGAACGCAAAGCCAGGTAGAATATCTTATTAATTTTACATGCAACATTTCAAATAGAAATTTGCACAAAATTATATGCTCGGGCTTATCTGCAAATCCCTGATATTTTCCACCATACCCTTGGAACATTTAAAATTAACAACCTTACAATGTACTTAAATCAAAACTATTATGTTCTTATTCATTTTTACATTAACTTTTAATATCCACAAGCTACTTATTATGTAACTATATCACAAATTATTATAAATGCAACTTAACAGGAATATTACGAGTATATTCACCAATAATTGTAAAATTAAATTATGACTGCATATTTCCTAAATAAACTTTTTTTATATATATTTATAAAGGTATTCTAAGACATTAATATGATGAGAAGAAGCCTTGGTAAATGATCACCATTTAGATACAAATAATGTCGGATCCGAATAGCCTGGAACTTTTATCTTTTCTCTTCAGCATCTTCCCCGATTCCTTAAGTCCTCGCATTTCGATTTCTACCGATTTATAATATATTTTCCTTAAACACATTTAATAAAAAAATAATATCTATACGTTTGCACAGCCGAAACTGTAATTATATGAATTTCCAATGATTAAAAAAGGCGTATAATATGCTAACAAAATATTTTCACAATTTTCGCTTAATTACAATCGTTTTTTTTTTAAATTAGCGAGCTCCCTCCAACGTTCATATCTACGTTTGACTCTTATAACCCATTTTCTTCTTCTTTTTTAACGCTTAGAGTTAAGCGTTAAAAAAGAGCATTAAGCCTCATAACTTACCCCAACTGGTACGTCATGGTCCCATTGGCACCGGACTGTCAGGGGCAGTTGGAACTCTTGGGTCGTATTCTATTGCTATTCTTAATTTTATCCTCCCACTCTACTAATAAACCAATGTCTCATAAATTACCATAATTACAAGTGTTTTATTTATTTTACAGAACTAATCGAAACAAGCTCTATACCGATATAGTCCTATGTTGAACCAGCGTGTAACCCAAAGACAGCTAGAAAATCATACATACATTCAATATGTACACAGTGCACAGTTGTACACCCACTTCTTATAACTATTAATTTTAATGTGGGAATTCGTACTAAAATAAACATCGATGTATCACGATAAACATATCGGACGTCAAACAAATCAATGAATAGTAAAAACATTCCAAACAAAGCTCCGTTAAAACGAACCACACTCGAAATAAACTCCAGTAATCCGATGTCCATTTACGTTGGGAAAGTAGGTTAAATTTATTTTTGTCGGCCGCGTGTCTATCCGTGCTACGCCGTAGCCCCATAGAGCCAATGCGTAGTGGGAAATCGTAGCGGCCGTTTATAAACCAGCGTGGCACGGTTTACGCTGGCATTAGCGGTCACGAACCATGACTGTAATGTGCCCACCTACTGTACTTGTTGGCAAAACGTACATGGGCTTACTACGGATTGGAATGGTCAATGAATATGTTCATGAACTTGTGCAAATGTACTCATTGTGTGTACATGCTGCGATAAAATTTCAACGCTGGATTTATATTTACGCATTTCACGTGATCCCACAAAATATCAAGGCCAATATTTCATTCAATGTGTAGTTCAATAGAATTTGTAAACGTGCAATGTTCATTATCATTGTAAATGTTTTTCAGATATATGATTTTTTCAATTGGTAGCAAGTGTATGACGTTTTATGAAATTGGCAGATCTTAAAGAATAATAGATCGATGATAGCACGACGAAAAGATTAAATTAGATTATTTATAATGAGTCCATATCAATAAAAAAATCTTATAGTCCTATCTTATATATGTTCCCTTTCAATGTCCGAACTGTTTCCTTCCCCGACTCTTCATTAAGCCCTAGCCCTGCCCCCACCCCTACCACAATATTTAGTAATACATTGTACTCAGCCACTGTTTTGTAATTTTTTAGTCATTAATTATATATGTCCCCCTGAAGAACGAATGGTCGTTGTGAAGCCGGTTGGCGTTAATAAAATATACAAGTGGTTCTAACAAAGAAATATTATTTAATTTATTTATGAATTTTTAATAAAATGAAAACCAATCACTTTGTATACATCACAAAATTATCAAAAAGTGTTTAAAAAAAATGGTTTCTTGGGTCAGGAATAAATTTAAAAATATATATATTTGCGTAACTTTCAAAGTTTTTAGTGGCGTAGATACAAACATAAAGATACATTAAAAATACTGGTAAAGATGTATTTTAATCTTTCTTGTACATCATCCTATCCGACAGCGGACTTAGAGAGTCACATTTCATTCGTTATTTGCTTCTTCCACATTCCTGCAACAGTCACCGGCCATAATTTACATTTTTTATCATCTCATGTGATTCACCGTACAAATATTTTGTAAGAATTAACTTATTGGCTTCACATGTCGTGTTGTAAATGTGTCAACATTAGTTTTAATCTGTTTTTTCAAGGGAATGATTTATTTTACTACTTAATTTATTGTTGAATCTGACATTTTCCAAGTTTCTTAGAAAATTATTCGGATAAATTTACGACCGTGTTATTTGGAAGGAAATCTACGTAGCGAAATAATCGCTGTGTAAACAAACTATTAATATTTACTTGAAATTGTAATAAATTATTTATTATGGTACCTACTGATCTACCTCCATTTTTATTCTTGTAGAAAAAATGATATCCTACAAAAACGAGCTTCTTAGAAATCTAAAATACCTACCTACATCTATATTATAACATTCGAAGTCAATAGAATACTTAGTTTTTGCTACTTTTATTGTTTATAAAAACCAAACTTGTTTCGTGAGATATAATAGACATAGACAATGGTGTCAAAGGAAAGATAAGAGTGGGTAGAGGGAAGAGGGACAGTAGGGAAAAATTTATAAAGGGAACAGGTCATTGTTGGGTCATTTAAAATTGGGGTTTTATTAATAATATTCAAATTAGCATTCACGCTCTTTCTGATTTGCAAAATCTCTAATTTATCTATCTGAATGCCATTCCACTATTGAAGTTAAAAGTGTGACTAGTTTCCACCAAATGATTGGCAAATTCCGAGAAACTGTTATTGTTTAAATATTTTAAATGTTCCTTAATCCTTATTTTGAATTTTCTCAAAGTTTTACCTATATAAAAGAAACCACAATCATTTCACTTCAATTTATAAATTTCAGATTTTTTCATTTTTGAATATCTATCCTTATTATTTACAATGTAATTTTTAAGTTTGTTATTTCCATAAAATACAGAAAGAATTTTATTTGGTACATTCTTTGTTAAGGAATTAGGTAAAAATCTGGAATCTATAAATTGAAGTGTAATGATGTAGGCAAAACTTCGAGAAACTTTGAAATAAGGATTAAAGAACATATGAAATCTTTAAACAATAACAGTTTCTCGGAGTTTGCCAATCATTTAGTGGAAACTTATATATTTATACCAGTAGCGTGTGATCCATAGAAAAATATACCTACCTTTTGTATCAAAACTATTATTTATCTTAAACATAATCTAGATGCTGTATATAGATCCCAACTGCAACTAATCTTTTATTTATGTATTCGGTCATTATATATCACCCCTCATACCTTTTTCCTTCCCAGATCTTTCTACCCTTCCCCTCCTTAAAAAGACCCTCCACACAGCATCCCCTAAGATGACATACGCCCCGAGGGAAATTATTTTCCTCAGGGCCTCCTGTGTGGAGCTAATAGAAAAAAATAATTAATAAAATCGTTTCTGCCACTATGGGTCGCCCCACAGTGCCCTTCTTGACATATCAAGGAGGATACGGTGTTTCTACTTACGTCGAGAGAATAGCACTTATTCCTAAACATGCGACCACCTCAGAGGTTCGCCTAGTGAGGTGTTCACAAAATACTACTAGGTACTTACCTATTTACATACAGATACGGATCATTATTTTTTTTTCTTATTGCTAAACTTATTATCTGTGTAAACCGATGTACCTAATACTCGTAATCTGTAAAGGGTACGTTAAAGAATACAAATAAATATATAAATAAGCCCGGGCACCATGACATCTGGCAGAGGTGTTGGTTATCCAATAAATTGTTCACGGGGCGGCGGTACATATCCGTCTCCTAAATTTTTTACGTAAGATAACTCACAATATATTATATATATTTTTTTTATTTTTGGAGTGCAAAATCAAGAACTTTTTCAAAAGAATAACTAATAATTTTAACTGTATACAGGAATCAAGTACCTACTGTTAAAATAATTCAACGTGCACACTTTAAAATCAAACCCACAATAATTTATTATTCACATTTAACACAATTTGAATTTAATTTGAACATTCATAAAGATTAACGCTTTATTACATTATCTTGTCATTCTTTCGTTCGGGAAGATTAATCAACGAAAGACATTAACATTTAAATTTATGAGTGACTCATAAATAATCTCGTTGTATTCCTGAAAGCTTTGTTATTCCATAATAAATCATATTTATCTCACTTTGAGCTTTAGAATGGGAAATGGGGAGGCCTAATTTATTAGTGATGAGATGCTATCTGCTCGAGAGTCAAAGATAATACACAAATTTTGTTTAAACTTTTGCCTCAAGTTCGACGTATTGCGTTTACTTCATTTTACAGCTTATTTAGCGACTGACTTTAAGGCTCCGTTACCGGCCCCAAAAAGAAGAGGATGGAGAGATACGAAATTACGAATGTTAGAGGAGAGCGCTAACATTTACAGCGCCAAAATCAATGCAAAAACTGCGAAAATCTTTAATAAAACACGAATCGTCATAAATAGAGCAAAAATCTCTTGGGGGCTGTCTAAAACAGTATTTAATTAAACACTGTGAATTTTTTCATACATACAACTTGTAAAATAATTGAAACAGGCTTGAAAATAAAAAAAAATTGGAGCATACTTTGCGATTTTTTTCTATCGAGGGAATTTCATATAATTTGCGTTTCAGCGTGGGGAATGTATAGATATTTTCTTAAAAAATAACATATCTTTTTTTAAGAGCTTAAAAACTTTATGTGTTTAAGGGAGTTTTGCAAGAAATCGGTAGAATTTCGGAGAGCGGCCTCTTAAGATGAAGCAATGCGAAATAATGCAAAATCATTTTGCGTCATTGATCCCCTCGGCACCGGTGCATAGTCGGGAATCACGCCAAACACGCGCCCAACATTTGTACACGGTTGACATTAGTCACATGAGAACGGGTCGTTTTTACGATTAGTTCTTAAGTTCAACAGCTCGGCTGTGGAACGATTTACCGGCCTCTGTGTTTCCTCCCTCCTACAACATGGATCTCTTCAAGTCCCATGTTCACTCCTTCCTTTCCTCAAAAAGACCCTCCACACAGCATCCTCAAAGATGACATAGGCCCTGAGGGAAATTATTTTCCATAGGGCCTCCTGTGCGGAGTTAATGTAAAAAAAAAAATACAAAATCATGTATTTTTATTTTGAAAATTTTAACGCTTAGAAGTATTTATAGATGCTTCAATTAAATACTGCGTGTAGTACAATAACTTGGGCCTTAAAATATCGATAATTAAATGTCTTTTAATAAGTAAGCCTACAAAAAAAATAAAGTATTAGGTCTGTAAAATAAACTTTCAAGTGCAAATTCTCCTACTCACAAATCCCTTTTCGGATATATGGTTTTATTGTTTAATGTGGTAAATTCAGTTTCTTTTTTAATTATCGCCAAAAAATCGATATTTACGCCCGAACTTCACAAAAAATATGCATTTTCGCGTTGTTATTTTACAATACGGCCGCAGTCGACGAATTTGGATTTTCAAAGTGAACCCTATACCATCCACCGCCTAAGGACTATAGACTTGCCACACCCATTTCGTATCAGTTTCACCCCGGCCGCGACGGGCAATAGACGTGTCAGACTCTGCGTCGCTTGGTTCCGTGAAATCAATTTTAAATTTCGTTGTTATAATAATAAACAATGCGTAAAAAGGGAGTTAATGTTTTTGACTGGTCTTTGCGAAATCAACCTATAAAAAAAATCCCAAAAGGGGCATGAATTCCAATTTCGATTTTTTCCTGGACTATTGGATCGCCTTGAATGCGAATTTACAGGTCCATAGGTCTCCCATTATTATTTGAGTCTGTATTTTGTATCGGTACTTTGCAATACGAATTAGAGAAACATATCGATATATAAATAATATGAAATAAATTTTACCAATATTTTATTTTTTTACTTTAGCTCCACACAGGAAGCCCTGAGGAAAATAATTCCCCCCAGGGCCTTTGTCATCTTTGGGGATGCTGTGTGGAGGGTATTTTAAGGGAAAGCAAGGAGAGGAAGTCGTGGGAAGGAAAAAGGTATGAGGGGTGGGTAGGAATCTGGGGGTCAGCGTGCCCAGGAGTTATAGACGTATGAATCCATCACTCCAACTGCGGTACAAGGCGATGGGTTGAGAGATGGAAAGGTCAAAAGCTCAATCAGTCTCTCTCGATCCGGCCCGCCATGCAGCAGGTGGGCAGACCCGGCATGAACCCGGCACCCCTGCTTAGTCACCAAACGTAGCGAACTACTTTGGGTGACTTATGGCAGAGGTGTGGTTTATCCAAAAAATGGTTCCCGGGGCGGCGGTATCTACCCATACCCGCCTCCTAAATTGTGTCTATGTCTCTTAAAATACGAACTTGAAAGTGGCGTGCACTGCATAAGTACTAAAAAGTGGTACCTACTCTACGAAAAATAATTAACCATAAAGTACTTTAAATGATAACAGAAACATTTACAAAGTCATTTTGTACAACATTTACATTTCATCAAAGTTCCTAGACACTGTAATTACTTTCATAGTACCTACATAAATACTTCTTTAGTACTCTTGTTATTTCACACGCTTATTGAATTCCTTTGTTCAACTTTGTGTGATGATGAAACTATATAAGTTGTATTGTACATACTTATGCCTTTCATGATCAGTTTAAATTAAATTCGATTCACTTTGTACAATAATAACAATGTATGTATGTAAAAGCCTTCAAGACGCGAATAAATAAACGAATAAATTATAAATGAGATTTCTTTAAAGTGAAAAAGATTCTGTACCCTTATTAATTCAGATAGACTCAAAAATTTGTTGAATTTGATAATTAAATGAGCATTTTCAAATATTTAACTCACAATGATTCATCCGAATTAGAAAATTCCACAGCAGTCCTGGGTCGATCGTGAATGAACGCTCATCGAAACCCGCTTACGAGCCATCAAAAAGCGAGCGGGATATTTTTCTTCGCGATCCGGGTGCCGGTGAGGCGAGGCGAACGAATATAGATGCACGAGAGGGATGAGCGAACGGGTTGTCTGCACCCCGGTTTCGGCTTTCCGGCCGGCTACACGCTTCTGTCGCGTTTTTTCGATCTTTTTAACGTAAAACCCGCTCGTACGTAAAGAGCGGATCTTCGCGGCCCGCTCACGACCTACTGGCATCATGAGCGACCCGGGTCGTGTAAAATGATCGATCAACCCAGCTCAACTAGATTCCACGCTTTCTACCTTTTGCCGTAGGGTAATGCACATTACATTACAGAGCACAAGGGAGTTCACAACATGCCAGTGAGGCCAACATAAAAACAACTGTACATTCAAACCATCAGTAAGTCATAACTTGCAATTTAAGACTAGAAATAATAATAAAAACACTTGTTAATAGATTTTTACAAAATTTTACAACTTGTTTTTTGAATAATTTTGATTCTACTGACAAATGGGTCACTGCTCAGCTGTATACTCAGTATTTATCACAGAGGGTAGCTGGCTTTTAGCAGTGCCTCTAATATAATGTACTATATATAATAAATAATTAAAATTAAATTAAAATTATATTAAAATTTAATCATGTAAATCAAAATTAAAATTATATTATAATTCAAAATAAATAATATAATCACAAACAGAAATAAATATTCATTTCATTGAAAATTCTATCGACTATGATGTTGTGCGGTCGACTGTGCAGTCAGCAACCATTCGCCGCAGAGCTTCTTATAGCAGTGCAACCATGTCGATATTCGAATAAATAGTGGTATTTCATCCAAAGTTTTGATAATGAATAGCTGAAAGTTCCCTCAAATACAGCAGTTTTACGTCAGGGTAAAACAGGTAAATGGTCATTTGGCGTGTACAGTGTGTATGAGAGTCGCGGTACCACTGCAGTCTGTCAAACAGACAGTCATCAAATTGTATATTTGACACATTTGATGTAACTTCTTTCTGTTCGACTTATTTAGAATCCTATGGTGATAGATGCAAGGCGAGATACGCTCACGTCTCGGGACATTGTGGCAATATCGAACCACATAGGTACTAATAATAATAATAATAAAAATAAAAGTCCACAAAAGTAAATGTCATAAATATTATGAAATAGTTTATAAATTGTAAACATTACGTTGAAACGTTACTTGAAATGTATTGAGTCGTGTCAGGTACTTCCCACCTTCCTCCTTCCTATCTGCTTCCCCTCCCCCATACCTTCAGCCTCACAACGTACCCCAATTGGGGATATCATACTCTCATTGGCTCCAGACGGGAGCAGTTGAGACTTTTGTGTGGTATTCATATTAAAAAAAGAATTTTAGAAATCTAAAAACCAGGAATATTCCAAATATCTTCCTTCTTTCTTCACTTTTACGCCCTGCCTACAAAATTCATTTTAAGAGTGCCATAATTCCACTGGCCCCAGGAAATAAAACACTTATAAGGCATGGGATATTACGATACAAAATGGAAATAACAACCTTTTATGTTACCTTTTTAAAAGAGGGACCCTTAAAAAATTCAGTGAACAGAAATGTTAAATACATCCGAAAGTTGAAAATAAAAAAAAAAACATTCTTTTTACTTCCTTTTGTAATTGCAACAAAAGCCCTCTGGTTTTATTTGAGTTTTGTTTGTTCTAAATATGCTTAAATGCACATGGGTAAATAATATCTCCCGACAAAACAATAAAAGAGAATGGCACACAACTGAAGGGGTGAGGAGGGGGATTAAACCTGTCGATAATTGGTAAAAAAAGATGGACATACCTAGGGCTTGGCAGTGACTGTTGAGACCAGAAAATGGCGGTGGTTTCTGTCCTTTACTTACTTAGTTTCCAACCTTCAAACCCTTGATTTTTAGGTTGGAAACTAAGTTTGATTAACTTATTTGCTAGTTGAGTTAAGATCAAATCGAAGCTGATTTGGCAAAAGCATCTGGCTTCCACCCCGGCACCGTTAGTTCAATTCTTCTTCCAACCTCTAACATCGCACAAGCAACATTTTACGTGTATAATGTTAGTAAGAGTAAGACGGCTGGCGTGGTCGAGGGGTTAAATCGCTTGACTCGCAATCCGAAGATCGCGGGATAGAAACCATTTTTATTTGCATAATTTGTGTTATTTCACAATTCTTTCATTTAAAATAACAAACAGTATATTTGCGGCACGTTCCAGAGTGGAAGAAACTCTCAGTATTGCCCTAAGTAAGACCAACACTCAGAATTGAAATGTTGCATGAAATGGCTTTAGCGATGTTTGGTGATCAGATCTGAATAGCCAGATACATCTCCACCTTCCTCCTTCAAAGCTCCTTCACCTCCCCACTATCTTCAGCCTCACAACATACCCCGATTGAGGTTGCCAGAGTTTCACTGGCTTCAGACAGGAGCAGTTGGGACTCCTATGCGCTATTCATATAAAAAAGGAGTAATTCAAATAAATTCGTGTTATTTGTAACCCGGGAATATTTGTCATTCTTTCCAATTTTTTACGCATGCTATAAAAATGGTATAAAAATGTGTTACATCCACATAGGCACAACTTAGGAAGTTAAATAATTCTTACCTAAATTAATTCGTTTCTAACACTGTAGGCTCTCGTATTTAGGATGAATGAAGTATGTATGAATAAAGAGTTAATGATGAATGTAAGTAAGTCTAAAGTCATGGTATTTGAAAGATAGTGTACGAAACAGTATGCAATATAGATGTGAATGATGAATACTTGGAGCATGCGGATGAGTTTGTGTATCTGTTTACGAGAGATGGGAAGGCTGATAGAGATATTGAAAGAAGGGTGAATGCCGGTAACTCCATTAATGTAGGACTGAATGCCGTTGGCGTTAATAAAAAAAACTGTCAAAAGAAGCGAAGCTAGCAGTCCACAATGGAGTTCTGGTACCTACCCTGATGTATGGCAGTGAGGCATGGAACTGGCAGAGGAAGGACGAAAGTAAATTGAATGCTGTTGAAATGAGATCGCCGAGACGTGTGTGGTGAAACAATGTATGATCGTGTGAGAAATGTGAATATCCGCAAAGAATGTAAGGCTGATGTAAGCATAATGAGTAAGATTAAGAAAGGGACCCTCAGATGGATAGGGCATGTAGAGCGAATGAACGAAGAAAGTAGTGTAAGGATACTATACAACGCAAATGTGAATGGTAGAAGAAGTCGGGGCCGCCCGAGGAAGACATGGCATCAGATACTTGAGTCGGGCCATTTCAAAAGTTAGAATAATAGAAGAGAATGTATGAGAAGATGTATGAATCTCAGTGAGGAAAATAATGTGTGCCAAGACCGAGTTGTATCTCTGCCTATCCTTGCGGGTAAACGGCGTGATGGTTAGTTAGTTAGTTAGTCACGATACTCTTATTCAGCCATGTACATACGCATACATTTTAAAAATCTATAAATTGCAATGACAGCTGTAAAACCCTTTTAAAATATTCGTTAAACCTTTCAAAAACATCAAGATGCCCAGACGTTAACCTCTAGGACTACAAAGAATTCGTAGCGGATTAAAAATATTACACATTTTTTAAAAACTATGTACGCAAAATATTATAAATTTAACGACAAAACTTTGACGGAAAAGCGATACTTAAAACAGTGATATTCGCAAGATTCCAAATTTAGAGAACTTTCTATACAAACTAAGATAAATTAATTTTGAATAAGTAATAAACTTCATTATAAAAGAAGAAATAAAGAAATTAATTTGTATATTAATGTACAATTCCCCTTTCCGTGCCTAAGCTAAGAGAGAAATTTATTAAAACTTTCGCAAAAATCACAAAATAACTTCTTTAATAAATTCAAATTCTCAACGAGGATATTTTTGTAACGAGATTACAAAAGTTTGTTCATCTTTGAAAGTTTAGTCGGGAAATTGTACTGAGAATTAATTAGAATTGTTAAACTTAACTTTTCTCGTTCCCTCTCCGACTTATAAAACCAAAACACTCAAATGAATAATGTAAAACTGCATTTAATTAATTTCTAGGAATCGAACGCAATTACAGAGTTAGACAAGTTTCTCCCACAAAATGTAAAAAAAAGATTCAAAGAAGACAAATAAGAATACGAATAATTTAATTTTGTTAGAATTTAATTTGAATTGATTTTATTTTGTATTTGAGTTTTAGTATTAAGATTATTGCATTTAATTTGAATTCCAAATAAGACAATTATTTTATTTTTATTTTTATATCTATTATTTATGTTTTTTTTATTGTGTGTTGAATTAGAGATTTGATTTTATTTTTTATATGTAATTTAATTTAATTGTATTTATTTTATGTAAATTTAAATTTTTATTTTATTTTCTACTAGCTTTTACCCGCGGCTTCGCTCGCATGGTATTAGTGGTAAAATACTGGCATAGTTATTGGCATAATTGTTATTATTCTTGCTTTTTTGTCTAATAAAAAATAATTATTGTTTAATAGAAAATTTCAAAATTTGAGAATGACATTTCGCAAATAAAAATTCTATTTTAGAAAATATTTAAATTATAGAAATTTATTTTAAGTACCTACTCCCCTAATTTATTCTGATGATTTCGCCTCAAGTAGGAATTAGTATTTTATTCATATTTGAATCCAGAGAAAAACCTAAAGAAATAACAAAATTACAGCCCACGTCAAATAATTACATAGCAACGCTATGCTTTTCGTCCGGACAATAAACATTTTTAGAGTAGGTAGATATTAACTATGACGCCAACAAAGAACTATTTTTAGGGTGAATTGCCTAATTAAAAAAAAAAAAACATTTTTTCCAAGGTAACAATTTGTTTGACGTTTGCAATAACTCGATTTTGTTAGGGACAGAAAACATATGAAAAATAATTGCATAACGCTACAGCTTATTCATAACGCCAGAGCTTACCAATATATATAGCCTATGTAACTCGCAAATAATGAAGCTTTCGATTAGTGAAAGAATTTTTAAATTCTATTCGGTGTTTATTGCGTAAAAAGAATAACACTCATCCATACAAACTTTCGCCTTTATAATATCTAAAAGATTTTATATTGGAGGCACTTCTAAAAACCAGCTGCATTCCAGGAGAAATCCTGAATTGTGGCTGAGCAGTGACCTTTTCTTCAATAGAATCAATGACAAAAGAACAAAATGGGTAGATAACAAATATTATAATCAATAATTAATCAGCCTGAAACACTCATCTACATTGAAAAAATCTTCCGAGAAAAGATACTGGCCGTTAACGGGAAAAAAATATGCATATGTATAAAAATCTTGTTTAAACGTTAGTTTATCATTTAAAAATAATAACAAAATGGGTAATATTATAAAAAATCTATTGATGAATAAACGTTTTTTTACGTGCTTCAGATTTTATGTCCGGGCTAAATCTTCCCCACAGGAAAAACTAAACCCTTCCACACACTTTTCCATAAATGATCATCTAAAATAAAACGGTAATCATCAAATATAAAACAATACAATAATAAATGACATAATGATAATCACATATAAAACAATACAAGAACAACATTTCAATCAACCAGAGACCAAATGTGAAAATAATTCACCGACTCCAGATATTTTTATGTCAGAGGGTTCGGCTCGGTAGAACTCCTAACTGGACCGATAAATCCTACTGATCCCTCAATATAAATTTTTAACAAAAAAAATTATCCTACATGTATTTAAAATGACTGATTTTTGCATTTTTATATATGAATTCTTTGACAAATCTAATAAGCCTAAATTTTTAATGAGATTACTAGGTATAATAATCATTATTATTATTATTGTTTTTACAAAAACTAATTTACTAAAAAAAAAACAAACGTTTAAAGATTTTTCTAAATATATGTACCTATCCACTCCCTTTGTTGTGGCACATCAGTGAAATTAAACCGTATTATTTTAGAAATCTTCAAAGGTTAGGTAGAGTTATGAGATTTAATCCTTACATTTTGGAGAAAGTATATTCACTGAAATTATTAGACCAGTAGACAGTGAAAATAATCCACCAGGCCGAGCATCGAAGGAAACATGACGTCGAAAACGTACTAAAAGCCATAGGTTCTCAACGTGGGCCATTACGTCCCCTTGTGGGCGTTTGAGACTTTCAGGGGGGCAGTAGAACACCATGAGAAAATTAGGGGGCGTTGAGATAGCACATAGAGGGCGTGGGAGGTAAAAAAAAGGTATATTTTTTTTCTAAGTGTGCAATTCACACGCGGTAGAAGTGAAACCTTGAGAAAAATAAATTAGACAAGAGTGGGGAGACTACGAAGAACCTCACAAAGAGGATACCGACTATACTATATCATTATCTAGTAGGATAAATCCAATAAATATATGTGTTTGCCTCTTTTTAGTGTCGCTATTTTTAGTTTCAACGAGTTTCAAATCATAACGGTGCTAAAGGAGTTTTCACTTCAAAAACACGCTAATCACGTACTAATAATCTTATGTGTTTGATTATTATTAAGAATTTACAATATAATAATATGATGAATATAAGAATGAAGGAGGTAGTAACCCGGTACTTAAAATACAAAATAATTGCTTTTTTAACTTGCTAAACCAAAAGGTATAACAAATAATTTTACATATTTTTATTCTAATGACACCGTGACAGATGAGCCCCCCCCCCCCCGTTTCGTGACAGATGGTATGTAAAAAAGGGGAGTTCTAGAAAAAAAAATATAAAAGTGGGTTGTGGTCAAAATAAGGTTGAGAACGTATGGTCTAAGCGGTACCGTGACATTGGAAAAATTATCAAAAACCTAATCTATGTAATGGAAATTAAGTAAAATTTTGTCGAAAACCTAATCGACGTAATGGAAATTAAGTTTATATGTAGGTTGTGTAGGTTCAAAATGGTGGCCGTTTCAATGGTTAAGATTATTTTTACGAATGTGAAATTATCGTGTGTATTTGGACTTTCTATTTAGAATTTTTAATATTATGGTTTCTACCTATCTGATAAAAGTTTTTAAAAAAATTGCCACAGCGATAGTGAAATTTTTTTGGACAAATTCTGTTATTCCTTGTTCGAATTTTGTTTAAAGTCGCATAAAATACATGGTTTGTGAATAAAGTAAGGTATTTAAGTACCAGCTTACAAATCTTTTACTAATTTCAGAGGACATTTTAATGTATGATAAAATACGTGTAAATTATTCAACCAATAATAGGGTTTTAACTGATGTATCTTAATTGTTTTGAGATTTTAAAGGAAAATGAGTCACATTGGCCTGTGGGGACGGGATGGTGGAAAGGAATTGATCTATTCTGTATAATTAGTAGCATTCGTATGTGTAAATGTTATTTATTGATTTTAGATTTGAAAACGTGGGGAGATGTGAAGAATAAGTCGAATTCACTGTATGAAAATTCAAGATGTGTGAAGCGCGGCGAATGAATGTATTTTGTCTGTTTGTTTTTTTTTCGTAAGTTTTCTTACTCTTTGAATTGTTGTTCGTTACATGATTTGAGGATTTTTCGACCACCATGCTAGGCACATGTTAGTGTTGTGGTGATCGTTTAGAGCAGCGGTCGGCAACACGCGGCCCGCGAGCCGCATGCGGCCTGCGGACGTCTTACGCGGCCCGTGAATGTTTTGTAAATAAGTTATCAATATTTAAATAAATCCATTTTTTCCTCTATTTATTAAGCCATAATTGTTAAGCAGGCTATAAATAAATGCATTAATTAATGAGTAAGCGCGCCTGCTAATGAAAAAGGCAAATCTATTTGTGGCTTACAGATACTCTATTATATACTACTATTTTTGACAGATGTAACT
Source organism: Limnephilus lunatus (assembly GCA_917563855.2). Lineage (NCBI taxonomy): Eukaryota > Metazoa > Arthropoda > Insecta > Trichoptera > Limnephilidae > Limnephilus > Limnephilus lunatus. The sequence continues at coordinate 64,414,076 of OU830598.1, read as the reverse complement.
CAAGAATTAAATACGCTGAATGTACGGCTTCAAGGTAAAAACAAACTAATATCTGATATGCACACAGGCGTAAAGGCATTCCAAATAAAAAAACACACTCTTGATTAAACATTGATGAAAAAAAGTTAGAACATTTTCCGAATTGTAAAAAGGCTGTCGAGGAAGCTGGAATTAATTTTCATTGGAAAAATGAAGGATATTTTAATACAACTGCAAACTCAATTCAGTGACAGATTTGGTGATTTTGAGAAAGTTTCAAGCAAACTGAAAATTTTTGCAACCCTTTTTTGTGTGATATTGAGGTTGTACCGAGTCATTTACAAATGAACGTTGTTCTCAAAAGCTCTTTCCATGAAATCAATGATCTTGTTAAATTTTATGATAGCTTGCCATCTGATTTTGAGGAATTGAAAATGATTGCTCTGCAGTTCATTACAATTTTTGGTAGCACTTATTTATGCGAACAAACTTTTTCAATTGTCAACTACAAATATGACAGCTAACATACAAGAAATAGCCTCCCAAATGCAACCTCAGATATCACACTGAAATTTGAACAAAATCAGTTACCTATTTACTTACTTTGTAGTTTTCATAAACATAATGTAAGTATTACATGTACAAATTAAATTCCGTATGTTTTAACAATTTTTAATAACATTTTTATTTTTTCTATGGGATATGACCAATTATATCTACGTAGCTATATTGGGCTTCTAGGATTAATATCAAAAGTGCGGCCCGCCTTTAGTTTATTTTTCCAACTTACGGCCCTTTCCTGCCAAAAGGTTGCCGACCCCTTGTTCAGAGTTAGTGTTGCATTAAGGGACGTTTAATGTGTGATTTTGTCTAGTTTGTCTGATGGCTATATGGCTCTTAACTGAATTTTTTCAGGTAATTCTGAGCAATCTATCATAGAGGTAGTCATTTTTTGCAAAAAATAATATGTTTGCCGAATTTCTACTACTTGCTAATGCCGAAATCCTGAAAAACGCGACTGACTACTCATAACTAAGATGAGGTCGACAGCGGCAAAATTAAAGGTATCGCAGAAAACGGGTTTGCATAACTCAATCTTTCTGTATGATATGCCTATTCTTGGGATTTCAGATAATAGATATTTTGTATTAAAAAAAAAGAAAGTTGGAAACGTACTTTCTTGGACGCGAGGTTCACAGATCTACTAGTTAGGTGAAATTACCAAGTGTTCTCTAAACCTTTTAGGAGCTCTACTTTATAAAACTTCGTTAAAAGTTCAAGTAAAGCAAATAAATGATTGATTATATGTTTGCTCGTTACATTCCGAATTCATATTTCAATCGAAACATGAATTCAAAATGAGTTTTCAGCCCGTATAAAATTTTCTAAAAATATCTATGAATTTCAAATTTTCAAATATGGAAGGTTTTTTGATTCCTTTTGATTTGAATTGAGAATGACGTTAACTCTGTAGGCGCTGCTCACTGCTGGCGGCTGCACTCGGAACTACATACTTCACGGAATACTCATACTACTTCGTACTACAATTTACATGAACCAATATTGTACGAGGTTCGAAAAAGGATGACGTCTGACAATTTTGTGATACATAATATGAGCATTTAACATAATATATTTCGTTTATTGGTTACATTTTTTTACTCGAAGTCAACATAATTTTGTAACACTTAAGCGAGCCTTACTATAGTACACGTGTTTTAAATTTTGCGTAAGTAATAACCATGAATGTATGTAAATTGGTTGTTTATCAATTGTGTAAAATTTATCCAAATGGGGAATTTGGTGAGTCGCCCAGGAACCATTTATTGGGTAATCAATGCCTCTGCCATAGGTCACCCCAAGTTGTTCGTTACATTTAGTAAATTAGTAGGGGTGCTCGGGTTCATGGGGTGAGGTGTGTCAAAAAAGAATTATGTATAGGTACAAAATAAGTTTTGCTTCACTAAAATCGCGGCTGACCCCTCATGGCTAAGATGAGGACGATAGCTGCAAAAATCAAGGTATCGTAGAAAACAGCGAAAGTCCCCGGATTTGTCCGCTTTATGAAGATTTTTTCGAAATCGGATGCGGACGAAAGATAAGTGTTTTGTATTAACTAATTTGTTTTTGACCGAAAATTTCATAATTTTAATAACTAACTAACCATCCTCACTGTTCCATGCCTCACTGCCATACATCAGGATCAATACCAGGACTCCATTGTGGATTGCTAGCTTCGCTTCTTTGGACAGTTTTTTGCTAGCACCAACAGCATTCAGTCCTTCATTACCTGCGTTTACCCTCCATGCTCATCTCTGCATCTGCATTTACCCTCCCCATCTCAAATACATAAACTCATCCTTCTGTTCCACTTATTCGTCATTCATAACTACTCGTATATTGCACACTTTTAGTACTCTCTCTTTAAAACAACATGAATTTAGATTTACTTACGATCATACTGGTAATTAACTAATTCTTCTTAATTTTAACAAAGGTTGATGCTACGACTTACCTAATATAACCCTCAATTGCATGGTTTGTAAAAAAAAGTGAATACTCTCTATGATCTCGGTGTACTCAGATGACAGGAAAAATGATTTTTTGAATAATCTCAAACACTTTCATTTTCCATTTTTCAAAAAAATCATATGTTTTAGGAAAATATAATAATGAACTACATATTAGACCACATGCAGCATTTCAGCATTTTTGAATGTTTTGTTTGTTTGTATTGTTTGTTTTCAAAAACGGATAGACTTGAACACTCGCTGGCAAACCAAAAAAATTCTAAAAAAGCTTCAAATCTACTTTAGGTAAGCTACGGAAACGGAAAGAAGTTATTAAAAAAAATATTATAATAATGTGTTTATGAACGTATGAACATGTTAGGAATATTTAAATTCTTTTTTTTTCATAATCATTTTTATCTACACAGTCTAGCGAAATGAATCTGAATTGAATTAAATTCGTTCTAGTAAATAATGTCAGATTCATTTTAATCGCTGCAGATTTTTTTTTACAAAATAACATATTTGTTAAAACAAGAAATAAGTATATTTACTTTCCTGGTATTTTTTTGTGTAAATGATAATATTATATTCAAAAGAGAACAGTGAATTTTGTTTATGAACAACATTTTAAAACTTTTTTTGTACATTTTTACGTTCTTTTTCGGCTTACCTGCACTTATCCAAAAGCGATCATTACCATGCCGCCTGACTTCTCCTCTTGTCGGATCGCGTATGCTTTAGTATTCTTTAAACCAGTATTTCCAAGGTCGACCGATTGAAGAGTTCGTTGCACCAAGTCTTGCTTCATAATAGCCATCATTAAATTTTTACCCGACCGTGTTATTTATGTTCCTCCACCCCTTCAATTACGTATAGTCGTCTCGCTCTTGTCACATTTAATATGATTAGAAAAAGAGAGATGTCCGGATCTTGATAATCCCTACTACGAAAGTGCATTTTTCAATCTGACTTGTGTGTACAGTGTGGGTACAAAGTAAAGCTAATGACATAATGATTATTCAAGCCTTTTTAGAATGGAAAAAAAGTCATTATCGTTTGAGAAAGTTTATAAATTAATAAAGAATAATGTCTAAAGGAATAAGTATATTACTTTTTAAGTTATTTTCAATTTGGGAGACGGGTATGAGTACCGCCGCCCCGGGAACCATTTATTAATTTAAGGTATTATAAGTTATTTTGTTAATTTATTGTACATTAGGTAATTACAAAGTTTATTAGTTTTAAAAAATAAACTTTGTAATTACCTAATGTACCCTAAATTATCAAAATAACTTATATTACCTTAAATTATCAAAATAGAATCATTCATTATACATAGACAATGTTGTGTACCCCTGCCTAAGTCTGTATAAAATCAATAGCATAAGAGTTTCAACTGCCAGTCTGAAAATGTCCGTAGTAGGATGAAATCGGTCCTGGTAATAATAAATAAGTGGAACAAAGTGAAAAAGTTTTTTAATTTCAATTCTATTAAAATTGTTTTCTGTTATTTTAGCTACAGTGCAACACGATGAAAATTACGGAGCCAAATTGTTTTATTTATTTTGACTAAGCATTCAAATAATATAAAAACTTAAGAAAATGCTTAAAACTTCAGAATTTTTTTTCCGGTGAGCTTTTGATATTAAAATCAATTTAAATGGAACCAAGCGTGTATTCAATCGATCTTCTAATACCAATATTATATTCGAACGGTCAGTGACTGAGTTGGCATCGCGTATGTATCGGGAGTTCAATTCATCGGCTGGTTAAGTCCTCCATCACGACATAAGCAACATTTTCCGCTTTCCGTAGTGGTGGTAAGAGGTTTCAAATATTGTCAGGTAATCCGTAACCCGCGAATGTATAAATAAAAATAATAAAAAATTTATAAAGGTATATAAATTTGGATGTGTGTATGTTTCGTTATTACGCAATATCTCCACACTGGAATGAAATACGGGGTAGTATTAAAATCATTGTAATGTGGTGTTTTTTTTAATAATAACACTATAGTGAAACATTCAAGGAAACGTAGCCTTATAAAACCACCATTCGGCTTCCTTCTCAACAAATTGAAATTTTGAGTTGTTGCTACGAACATTGTCCCCGATGCTCTTTTGTTTGGTTCACACTCCTTCCAAATCATATCTCATACAAATATTTGGATGTATGTAGATATGTGTGTTTGTATGTATGTTGTACAAATTCTAGAGTTCTTCACCGATTTGGTTCAAATTCGGTTTAGTGGAGGTGAGTGGGCAATTGAATTTGTTTTCAAAATATAAAATTTCGGCAGCCATCTTGAATTTGTAGACTTTTAGACCGATTTATTTCAATACAGGGTATAATTTGTATATAATAGAATAGCGAAAGTTACGCGGGAGCTGAACTCGAATTTGAAGCCAAACTGCACAATTTTTGCGCCAATCTTAAAATTCTACAGTTCTGCACCAATTCTTTCTAAAATCGATATAGGGAAATTTAAGGGGAAGCCTAAACTCGAATCTTTTGTCAAAATGCATAATTCGGCAGCCACCTTGAATTTATTGAGTTCTGGGTTAAGGTCAAAATGAGTAAAGGGGATCTCAGTATGGCCCTTGTGTAAGACATTCATTCAGAATTTTAACGTCATTAAAATGGCTTTAACCGTGTTTGGTGACCATGAATAGCCAGGTACTTCACCCTCTTCCATATCTCCTCCTTCTCTCCACTACCTTCAGCCTCACAATATACCGAATTGGGGATACCTGTACTCTCACTCGCTCCCAGTTAGATGCAATCGGGACTCTTGTGCGGTATTCACAGAAAAAAAGAAGAGTTTAGTGGGGAGCTAAACTAAAATATTCTACCGAAATGCTTAATTTGACGTACATACACTCTTAAACTTCAGTACGTCTCTAAGACGTATCATTATCTTTAAGGTTGGTAAAAATAACATTATCTTTCTAGGGTTAAAAGAACTGGTAGTTCTCAAAATAAGGTTAGTCGCATTATTTCCTCACGTACAATAAATCCCGATATTTTTAAAAGTGTACATTAGTTTTTGCAAGGCAATCATCGTACAATGTCAACAAATTGTGTTACTTTATAGTGGAAAGCAAACCATGAACCTTAATGGTTCCTCGTTTAATCACAATTCCAATGTCCGATAGTAATTTTGCTAATGAACTTAATCTATTTAAAAAAATAACGGTAAATAATGGTTATGAACCATATTTTATTGATTTAATCTTAAATAAAAAAACTAAAACAAATAGCCATTAATCAATTCTTATTCGCTAGTCCTTGTCCTCAAATCAATGATAATAATATTAATTATCAATGGCGGCGAATTTTATTCATTAATAATTTTTCTACTTTAAGTGTAAAAAACCTTCCTTCTGATGTCAGATCTGCCTTTTATACGAATAACAATCTAGGTAAATTTCTTATTAATTCTAAAGATAAGGACGACAAATTCAGTCATTCGGTAATATATAAATTAAATTTTAATAATTGTTAATATTGGTAAGACAACACGTAATGTTAATATTAGGATAAAGGAGCATCTTCGTTGCCTCAATAATAACGGTTTTTCAGAATTCGCCAACCATTTGACCGATAAAGATCATACGTTTTGTCATAGCACCGGTGCTAACATCTTACATAAAAACGGGCATGGTAACAGACTAAACAATTTAGAGGCACTAGACATTAAAAAAGCTGTAATAACCAAAAGTAATATACTTAATAATCAATTAGACATATCAAGTAGTCCAATATTAGGTCTGTTTCCAATAAACCCTTAATAAAAATTCCTAGTGCTCCTTACCACCATGCCAGTTGATGCTTTGTTTCTCCAAATTTATTATTGTAACCCATTAGTCACATAATTATCTTTCGGTTTTTTCCATTACTTGTGCACTTAGTTTAATGTATTTTATGGCCGTCGATGTGTTTGTTATATTTGTATCATGTTGTGTCCCTCTATATTTTGTTTTATATAAGCACACATTATGACTTATTGTTTAGTATTAATTTGTACCCTGATGATGCTTGAGTAAAGCGAAACCGGTCGGTTCAAAAAATTAATAAAACTCGTGGTTTTAAACAAAACAGTATTTTATTTTATTACTTATTTTACTTTCGCCTTCAAATATTACACCCGGCTTACTAGAATTCGTCAAAACTTCACTCGAAATCCCCGAACAACGACGGGTACGCGTGCGGTAGTTTCAAATAAAAGTCAAAGCCATAAATTTGCGAAAAAATATAATAAATGCTCCATGCCCTATCTACACAGATATTTATGTGCAGTAGATATGTAGAGTATGTACAGTATGTACAGTATGTACACACATTCCGACGGGTATTGTACGAAACATAAATTATTGTATAATGTTGAAGGAATGCTTTTAATGTCTATTGTTCCTGTTTTGTGTTCCCCTTTATGTTTGGTAATACTTGTGCGCATGCGAGAAACGTTGAAATACATTTCAGTCCAATTCAGAATAGAGAAACAAAACTTTTAATGAAACTGGAATTGAAATTGAAGTTCTTTTTTAGAATTCAACTTCAATTTTGTTTTCAATAAACTCAAAGAATGTTTGATTTACTTTCTTATATACGTGAAACCTTACTTGTTACCTACCGAGATCTAAAGCTTTCATTATTTTTAAAATACATAAAAGAAATAAAACGATTGAAATATGATCTAAAATATAAGCCAATTTGATGAAAAATTACCGACGCCGATTATTATAAATCCATTCGACTCCTCCCGGGGCGACAAAAATAATTATAAGAATTGGTTTTGATATCTGTGTTGAAGTCCTCAGGTCTCCGGCACATTCTAAAATTATCGCTTTGCAATAAAATCCGAATAAATGGAATATTTCTGAATGCGCCGCACCCCCAAACTGAAAGAATCCTGAAAATCTTGATACAAGAAAGTAGTATTTTGAAAAAAAAAATTATTCTCAGCTACAAAAACATCAATAACATAGTATTTTTCAATCATACCACTCTAGTTCACTGAAAACTCACGGTTTTTTTTTAAATTGGTGTTTTTGTTTTATTTCAAACTAGCTGGCTCCCGGCATGCGTTGCAAAGCCATTTTCAAAGAAATAAATTGTTTCTTTCGCTTGTCCTTTTCCGTGCGTCCCTTTCCCCTCCCGCATCCCCTTTCCCTCCCGCATAGCACTTCCACCTTCCACGCCTACCCTCTCCCCTCTTCCGCTCCCCCGTCCCGCCAAACCCCCTCCCGCGATCCATATATTCAGTCCCAGTATATTCAGTTTTCAAACAGCTCGCGTGCCACCTACATTTTTCATATATTACAAATATTCATTTTTGTATATTATAAGAACAATCAATCAAATTTGGTGTCTAATATAGGTACCTATTTAAAATATTTATAATTTAAAAACAAAAAACAGCTGCCTGCTAAATTAATATTCATCATAACGAATAGCGAACTGTCAAACGTGCGAAGTAAAAATAGTTGTTAAGTTTTCTGAAATTATTTTCTGCGCAATTTTCTTAATTTTTCTCTCCGCAAGAACCATCTGCAAAGTATTAGAAAACTTTAAAAAAAAGATGAATGAAATATGTAAAGTCGTCTGTTATGGTGTGACCAAGGAAAACAGGGATTCATTTTTATATAAATAGATTACCAAAAATACTACGACAGAGTTATAGACAAACAACCGAAATAAGGTAATTTTTCTGATATTCTACGTGCAATAAAAACCTCTGAAATACTATTTGGTTCAAAATAAAAACTGTTTTCTCGGAAAGTATTGCAATTAGTTTGTATACTGTTATTTTCATGTAACGAAAGTTTTCAATTTCGTCAACTAGTCAAAATGTATTGACTAGACCAGTGTTTCTTAACCGTATTGAAAGAATCACCCCCTTTACCCCAGTAAAATTATCCAGCGCCCCCCCCCCCCCCACCCCCGAAACGAAATTTAACAATTTTTTACACATTATTATTAGATTGACATCGATTAGGTAATACGCCTCAGTTTAAATTACTGTGCATGTTAGTGTAGTTTATTTAACAGAAATTGACAAATTCTTGTACCTTAAGAAAGTGTGTCAATGTGTCAGTGTGCATAGCTCGTGGATGAGCTTATTTTCCAATTTGACACAAAACTTCTGCAGCGCCCCCCAAATGCTAAAAAATTAAAAGCGCCCCCCCCCCAGACCTCCAAAACGCCCCCGTTAAGAATCACTGGACTAGAGTAAGGACTATGTAATGGTATTGATAACATACAGCGAAAACATGTATTATTTGCTGAAGGCCTTTTCACTAAACAAAATATTTTATGCACATCAACTAGAATACAAATTAATATTTTATTGTAAAGTAGGTAGGTACTAGGTAGCCATTCGGGAGCATATTATGATTAACACCAATAAAAACGGACACATCCATTTGAATAGTGATCAGCACTAATTGAAAACAATCATAGATTGAATAGACCAAAAAGTTGACTGAATATTAAGATTTATTGCCTGTCATTAGTCACCAATTAGGATCGGACGTGGACGATGGTGGTACTATACTACTAGTTCTACAGGCCGCCGACAGATGTCATTAGCTGTCTGTGTCGTGTGCAATATTATATGCGCGCAACAAGAAATGCGTTGTGGGCGTGTTTGTTGATCCAAAAGTCTGACCATTCTTTGCTTAAATTTCAAGCACGGAACTGTGTTTTATCCTCGTTAAAAATGATAATGTTTAGAGTAGGTACCTACTTACATAGTAAAAATACAACAAGACATTAGGTGATAGTGAAAAGCTCAAACTGTTGAATTAACTTATTTTAAATTTGAGAAATGTTCCGTGTAGTTTGTCATCGCAAATAATGAGTAATATTTTTTTTATGATAACTTTTTTTTATGTATCACTAAAACAAATAATATATTGTAAATGACAATTTATTGGCTGAACCTAAAATAGCTGATAGAACCTTTTTACTGTGAAACTTTAGAATGTAATCATTTTGAAAAGGTTCCATATATTTTTTTCTTTCCTATTTACTACTATTTTCGTTTACAATATTTTAGTTTAGTTCTTTCTAATTACTGCTCAATACTTTACAATATAAAACTTTGATTATTGAAGTGATTACTATTGGATTAACTATCAAAATTCCCAAACATAAATTGTACTGCTTTGAAATTATCGTAGAAAGCAAACACTTTGTGGCTTGACATTATATAGAATGAAACAAGTACTTTGTTTAAAAACCACTTTATTTTTATTTATATTCGTCGACCGGTTTCGGTTGAACTCAACCTTCTTCAGGACAATAAATATATAAACTAAATCTCAAGGTACAGAGTTAAGATTATAAAGTAAACAAAAGAAAGAGAGAGCATATAAGAAAGGGAGAGAACATCAGATACTGGTTGGTGGAAGGGTAGGGGGCGGAGTCACGGGCGGGTGGGGGTGGGGTTTACATAGGGAGAAAGGGAATAACTTTAAAATCGGACTGTTGGTTAAGGCGATCCACTAGTACAGGAAAAAATCGAAATCGGAATTCACGCCCTTTTATGGGAGGAGTTTAAAAATACTTGAGAAAAAGCTTTTGGAAAGGTTGGAAAAGATATTTGAGATTTTTTTTTTACATGTTGATTTCGTAAAGGCCTGTAAAAAACATTAATTCCTTTTTTATGCATTGTTTATAGCAATAAAACGGAATTTTTAAATTGATTTCACGAAAATAAGCGGCGTGGAGCATAACACGACCGCTCTCCGCTCCGTTCGGAGGAGTAATGACGGAAGACAGGGGGGCGGCTGCCAGTCGTTCTTCGGTGGACGGTATAAGGTTCACTTTGATATAGCAAATTCGTCGACTGCCGTATTGTCGTCGTGATGTCAAAAATACTAACGCGAAAATGCATATTATATTTTATTTTGTGAGGTTCGGGCGTAAATATCATTTTTTTTTCGCGATAATTATATAAGAAACTGAATTTGCCACATTATGCAATAAAACCATATCCGAAAAAGTGTTTATAAGTATGAGAGTTTTCAGTTAAAAATGTTTTTTATAGACCTAATACTTTATTTTTTTCTAAGCTTATTAAAAGACTTATTAAAAAAAATGACCGATATTTTTAAGGGCCAAAGTATGTTCTACACGCAGTATTTAATTGAAGCATCTATAATACTTCTAAGCGGTCAAATTTTCAAAACTAAAACATACGATTTTGTATGATTTTGCATTATTTAGTATGGCTTCATCTTAATTCTAACTGTTTGTTTAAAATTTGGCAATTACGTTTCTTTGATTTGGATATTTCTAATGCTTCTAAGTTATTAAGGCGTATTCCTATTTTATTGATATGTATTATTTTTACTCCTGTATTTATGTTAAATGTATGGTCAGTACCTATCAATTAAATGGTCTGCAAACTCTGAGAAACCTGTGCCTGTAAGGCACCTTAATTCCTTTCATACAAAAATCCAGTTCACACTAGAGATAGGTATAAATTCCACTTTAAAGTACTTGTTTCATACTATGTACTGCTTTGTTTCTAATAAAACTTGAATAATAAAAGAATGCTCATTAATTCAAAAATAATCTTTACCATCCATGTCAATATAAAATTTAAAAAAATAAAACTTCATCAAAAAAACATTCTTTTGGGTAAAGTTTATAAAAAAAACAACGACAAATTAGTGTTCGAACGTAAATCGGTCTTTCGTAATTTAAATTTGATCAAAATGCTTTTTAAAACTTTTTTATTTTACAGAAAATCATATTGACATTATAGAAAGACAAAAATTATTTTATTAATAATTCCATGAACTCACAAATAAATGAAACAGCGGGCTGAATTTTGACAATCGAATTCTTTGATCTATATTAAAAAAGTCGGGTTAGGTTAGGTTAGGTTAGAACGGCCGGATCGATTTTGATGATCTTTAATTTTTTGGATTTGTCTCCGCCCCGAATAGCAGAATAGCCAATAAAATATCGGAATAAATGAAGAAAATTCTTTTCCTCATACATTTTGTGTGGAACGAATTTTGAAAGATCTGCAGGAATATTGAGTAGTGAGTGAATTCCAAAAATTCAAAACGTCAAATATCAATGCGCTGATTGTTTTGCTTTTGTTCTTAAACATATAATGCTGCCCCTCTTTCTTACACACTAAATGTCAACAGTCGAAAATGGGACAAACGGTGAACGTATGTTTGCAACCCTCCAAAGGAAAAATACAATAATTATGATAAATCTCCCTCACACATATAAAGAAAATGAAACGCAATTCCTGTAAGTAAGTGGAAAAGTAATAAAATCAACGCCATCCCTGATACTGACAAAAACAAAACACGGAGAGTTGCACATCTATAATTACTTCATTGTGTAATTTTTAACTTGGTAAAAAAACTGAATTTATTTCAGCTAATAAATTAACACAACAGTTATTGATTCTGAGGCGTTAAGAAGTTCGCCGGCTCAGCTAGTTGGCTATATTTTATAATTTTAAAATAATATACAAAACAGCTCGCAAGGCGTAAAAGAAAATTACATTTCCTTTTAATTTAAAAAAGATCATTAATTTTGGTAGCATATTTTGGTCCCAAATCCAAAATAAAATTTTGTAAGAAGTTAGTTGGAACCATAAAGAACTATATTTTCTTCAAATTTTGCAAATTCACTTTGTGGCACCATTTTATATATTGTCCTGATGAAGAGAACATCGTTCTCGAAACATGTCGACTTTTTAAATAAAGATTATTGTGGTAAAAACAAAGTGTTTTAATAATTCAATTAACTATATTTTCGGTTATTCGTAATCTACGAACTAAAGATTCCAACTGTTGTTGAACTCTTATTAATCCAGACGTAATTAGAACCTTATTACTTGAAAAATTCGGTATAGCAACATCAGAAGATGGTGATTAGAATAGTTTATTCTAAAATAAACTACCTGGTGACAAAATCTCTATTTTCTCCACAACACCCGATGGAACCTTTCCTCCCTCACTCAACAAAGTATATTTCTATTTAATGAAGAACTACTCTTTCGTACCAACTTTGACTGTAACTCGTCTACACAAACACTTCAAAATTAATTACCTAGATAGAAAATATTCTTTTGTGGATATTTCGAACTGAAATACCACGTGTAAATTAATAATTCTTACTATACATGGGTTATTATTTTACTCTCGCATGAGTTTTTATTGTCATTTCATTATTTTTCTTTGTATTCTTATAATATTTGTTATCTCAGTTGTAGCAGCTATAATTTTATGTGCATATAGCTAGGTACCTTACTTTATAAGAATATATACTTGTTTTTCTTACTTTATAATTGCATCTAATTACCGGTCAGTAGCTGAGTAGGCAACGTCTTTGGGTCCCACCGAGGCGTCCCTTATTCCATTCCTCGGCTAACTCAGTCCTCCATTACGACTCGAGCAACATTTTCGGCTGACTGTGGTGGTAGAAGAAGATTTTTAAACATTGTCGGGTTATTCGTAGCCCGGGTATGTTTGTCTTTCTTTAAAAAAAAATCTAACTACAAATCTAAATTACAGCGCCCTTGAGGTGGTTTTTCACAAAACGGCGCTCTACAAATTATTTAATTATTATATAATTAAATAATTATATATATTAATAAAATAATAATTATTATTATTCCCTATTTAATACTGCTTTTCTCTTAAGCACACAGTATACTTTAACGGCTTTTTAGGAGTATAAATAAATAAATTTGGATATTTTGATCAAAGGGATGACAATATACTAAATCAGGCAAGTGTAAGAGAGACACAGACTAAATGGGAAAGAACCAAAGGTACTAAGTCTGGCATTTCTAGTGTGTATTATCTATTCAGTGGAACAACACGACCCGATATGATATTGCAGCGAGCTTGATTGGAAAATTACTTAGTTTGTATGCAAAGATCGTAGTGGAATAATTTAGGTAATGGTAATGGTCAGAATATATTATGTTATTGTGGAAATTTAACCAGGGACAATAGAAAACATGAAATTCTTAAAGTGTTAAATGAACAAAACCAAAAATATATAATAAAGTAATAATCAGAGACGCTCCTCATTCATCACAAACAATTTATTAAAATACGTTTTTTCAAGTTTTTCTCTCTTGCACTCGTTAAGGGTTTTCTAGTCCATCATTTTCTAATTTGGGAGGCGGGAATGGGTACCGCCGCCCCGGGAATCTTTACTGGATAACCAACACCTCTGCCATAGTTCACCCCAAGTGGTTCGCTACGTTTGGTGATTTAGCAGGGGTGCCCGGGTTCATGGGGTGAGGTTTGTCTAGATATTGGAGGCGGATGACCTGGACACACTGAACCCCAGATTCCTACCTACCCTCTCCCTTTGATACCATTTCCCTTCCCAGAACTCTCCTCTCCCTCCTTTCCTTAAAAAAATCCTCCACACAGCATCCCCAAAGATGACATAGGCACTGAGGGAAATTATTTTCCTCAGGGCCTCCTGTGTGGAGCTCATGTAAAAAAAGAAAAAAATCATTTCAAATTGGATAGGTCAGAGAAAAGGTCAATTTAGATATTAATTTTATTCAAATGGCTTAATTTCAAAATTATATTGATTGAATTGAGTTCAGACTTAGATGAGATGAGGTGTTGAATGGGGGGAGGCAATTTTGAGTAAGTCTTGATAGAAGAGAGAATGTTTCTTTAGAGAGGGACAACCAAAAAATACTTGATCTAAGGTTCCGCAGAATGTACAATCTGAGGGGTCAAGGACATGCATTTTAAAAAGGTGAGAAGGAACGGAACAATGTCCATTTCTCATTCGAATAAGTGAGGAAATTTCTTTTTTGGAAAAAATGTGGGAATTGTTGAAACCATGGTTTTGATGGCAGCAGGATCCCTTGTTATCTGGTCTAATTTCTACATTATACTTTAATCAAAACTAAACTAAGAACTTAACTTAATAACGTTACAAATATGTTCGTAGGTTATTAGTTTGGGTTTTAGTAAAAAAAAACTAACTTAAAAACCTATTGTCATTTGTCACATCGATTGTAAGATGATTGCGGAGAGAACACGACAAATTAGTCAAATAATAACATTTTTTTTTGCTTCTCAGTACACTGAAATTGTTGCCCCTCATTGAAAAAAGACTGTTATTAAGTATTTTATTAAAATAATTTATCGCTGGATATTAACCGGTTCGAAACTCAGCGACCACAAATATTACTTTGTATTTAATATTATGCACTTAACTGATAAAAAAATAATACTGACCTAGTATATTTCAGTGTGGTAGATACTTATATCTTGCCTTGGTAAAGGCCACCGTTCGTAATCGAAACAGTACGTTGCTTGAAATGGCTTTAGCAATGTTTCGTTTTCAGATTTAAATAGATAGGTTCTTCAATATTTCTTCACATTTCTCTTCCCAACTGCCATCAGCCTCGCAACATATTCCATTTCGGGAAAAAGCTGTTCAAATTTCGTGAAGCCCGAGTTTTCAGTAGCTTCGTTCAGACAATCCACACAACGCACGTGAGCCGTTTCCAACTAGAAAACAAGTTAATAAATAGATACTTGAACATTGATGGGAAAGTCCGAATATACAGTAAATTGATTTCGTTTCCTTTATTTTGCCTATTTGGCTACTTAATTATTTATCTGGACGAAGATATATATTTTTTTTGCTTTGGTGTTGATAAATTATACTGTCTTTTTCAACCATGTGCTCCCTGAAATGTAGTCTTTATTCGTACCTAAAACCAGATTGCACCTCGAGCTATATCGTAAAACCATATAATTTGATGCATAATTTCACCGTAAATCTCCCGCACTTGCTGGTCCGACCAAAGTGCAGCCATTATAAGCGAACAAAAACAGGTGAGTTCTCGCTAGTGTTTGGTTGCTAATGTTGGTACCACCTCACACCGAAACGGCAGAGCGCCAACTACAAGACAGCCACGTTATTTATCCAATTAAGTTGGCTACAGTGCTTTGTTCAAAGTTAAACCAAACTCCGAGACTACTTGTCTACAACATTATTCGATAAAAGCCCATATGCCGGGAGCTCAGTCGAGCTAAATGGAAGAATATTAAAATAAAACAATATTATGATTCCGTGAACAATTTAATAAATCTATTAAGAAAATCCACCATTATTTTTTGCTACTGTAGCCTGGGGAGTGTGGCGAACCCATAGGTCAAGGAGTGGAAACACGATCTGCAGCAGCCATCCATAGTCAAGATGTGAGCTACCGCGATCAGGCTGAATGACACTGGCGTTACAGTAACACTATATATACAAGGGGATATCTTAGGGTATTTAGACCCTACCCTAGCACTCGGGGCTCTGCTAGGGTGGACCTTCTATTTCCCTACCTGCTCGTGGGACCAAAAATGGATCATTTATTTATTTTTTATTTATTTAATACATGAATTATTAAAATTACATATAGTTTTTTATGATATTTCACCCTCCATGCTAGGGATGACCCTGTGTTATGGCGGGTGAAGTTTACAGTTTGCGGATATACATTTGTTAGTACCTATAACCTATAGGTTAAAAAAGAGTTTATGTAGTTATATTGGATTACAAGAATAAGGCGAAGAAGTTAAAAAATTATTGGAAAAGAGAAGTTATTATTAATATATTAAGGAATTATTGGAATATAAATCACAGTAATCAGTCTTATACGTAAATACGATGCTGCTTAGATAGTAAATAAAAATATATCATGTTTTGCCTGCTCTTAATACTATGCACATAGATCTTCTATAAAAAGAAAATGATATATGGTTAGATTGGTTAAAATTTGAGGAGTTGTTAGATATAGATCACACTAATTAAACAACAACAAAAAACTAGATGACTTTGGGAGAACCTAGGGGGGAGAGGAGAGCTGAGGCCACCTCGGTGGTCTCTACCAATAATTATTATTGTTATGCCTTTTTCTTGTTTAACTTTCAGCCCTCGAATTTTTGGTATGTTTTTTTGCAGACAACGTTGTTTGACTACCATAGAATTGTGTGTATATTTTTTGTGGATAACATGTTTTGACATCAAATGCCCTCCAAATGTTCCTTGTACTCGCATTTGATGTTTCCAAGATTTATGCAAGATCTAGTGGTATTATTCTGTTTACATCTAAAATATTCCCGTTCTTCGACATTTTAAATTGGGGAACCTGTATTGGATAACCAACACCTCTGTAGAAGGTCACCCCGAGTGATTCGTCACGTCTGGTGACTAATAAGGGGTACCTTTGTTAATAGGGCGAGGTTTATGTAGGTCTTGGGGGGCCGATGCGTCTGCCCATCTGCTGTATCGAGAGAGACTGGTTGAGGGAAGTCTTTTGACCACTCCAGCCGAATCCTTCGACTCATCGCCTTTCACCGCAGTTGGGGGGATGGATTCACAGTGGTGGATTCATTAAGGCCGTCACTCCGGGACACACTGACCTCCATATTCCTACCCATCCCCTTATACACACCTACTTCCTCCCCAAAACTTCTCTCCTCCATTTCCCTAAAAAAAACCCTCAATCTAGTATCCCCTAAGATGACAAAGGCACTGAAATTATTTTCCTCAGGTTCTCCTACGTTGAGTTAATTGAATAAAAAATCAAAGAAACATCTTATTTGAAATTTATCATCAGTTTTAGTTAGCCTACTTTTCAGAAATGTCTATCTTTCTTGTTTAAATCTGGAGAGTCCAGATGTCAGTACGCATGTGAAAAGAGCAATCATAATATAGAACCAATCTTATTCTTAAATAAAGTTTTGGGTCGCGGTTGCATATGAGTTTTTAATTTACCTTACCATCTCAATGTCACCAGTCATTTCTTGAGATGGATCCCATTTGTCGTTAAGTATGTTTTTTATTTATAATTTTATTTGGTTTATTTTAGCAGATTCTTCATAGGGCATTGCTTAATTTTCTTAATGTTGATTAACAGAAGCGATAGTATTTTAACCTTGTGGAATTTTGATTTAGATTAAATTCAGATATTTCCGAGAATTTAAAACGCCTACTAATTCTTCATATTCCCATAAGGTCATTTACAGATTTCGAAACATTAAAAATAATATTTTTTCAAGTGATGGGCATAATCGAGAAACTCGTTTCGATTTAAACGATTCACAGATAATCGACTGAAAATATGTTTTTGAAAACAAGGTCCCATTCAAAAATGTTATTTTAGAAATTAGTTTTGTAAATTAGTAATTGAGATATTGATGGACAGTCAAGATCATCGCTTTATTTGTTTGGATTAGTAACAAAAAAATTTGTGTCCTATTCTCAAATATGCTGCAAAAACGACTTAAAAACATTCGATTCGTGGTCACAAATGATATCGCCGTTTTAGACACATCCTTGTCGATCAGTTATTTTTTAATATCTTCCGATTATTACAGTTCATAATCTGTGTGTTTCTTTCTTTCTCACTTGTGTTTCTGCACCCAAGTAAGCTAAATCGATTTTTTGACGTATGATATTTCGATAATGCCCATTACTGTATCTGACTTCGACAACACTAGCTTTCCTACTATCCATGCAAGCATTCTGCGCATTCAATCGTCCAAACCGACCACTTACCTTGTACAAGTACTGGTCGAACATTCTGCAGACATCTACATCGGTGCCCGGGTTGTAGGTTGCATCCATTCCCTTCTGCGCAGGACAAGGGCCGCCTTAGAGGCCGAAGAGTCGAACCGCGCACCGGGGGCAGGCCACCTTTCAATCCAAACCAAAAGCGATTCAACGTGACTTCAACGCGATTCAACACGATTCAACGCGAAATCAAGTCGATTCAACGCGTTTTAACGCGATCCAACGCAATTCAACACGTTTCAATCCAATTTCGATTCGAACCACAAGGAACTGCGCAGTAAGCGAAAACGCATCCGATGATAGATTTGCTATTATTTCCTGCAATAAACAGTTTTGTTTGAAATTTTTGCGTCTTAAAATTCTCACCAGATATTTAAAAGATGGAAAGTAAATTTTTCAATTTTTTAATTTCATGAAGGTTGTTTCAATGTCATTGGTTTCGAAACTTTAATATTTAAGCAATTATTAATGTTTCAATATTAGTGTACATAAAATTGGTTATTAAAACATTTACCCCACTTTTACAATTCGTATTAAGTTAAGTTATAATTTTATTAAATTTGTCGTATAGTGTGTTCACCTTGGAATGGCGATAGATTGAGCTTTTCACGTATTTTCCGTATGCGGAAGTTGATTCAAGGTCCCAAATATTTAAATTAGGAATCACTTAATTTTTCTCCGCTCACACGAACAGTGCTGCCAGATTGACGATGATTGATGGATCTGACGGTGGACTTAGGTACCATTAAATCACTTCACTAAACACCAACTATGTGCATAGAAACAGGCTCAGAAAAACGTTGTAACCTTTCATGTGCTAATAAACAAGGTCAATAAAAACGTTATTTTTGCGATTATTTCGAAAGTTTCTTTCACAATTATTTAGCTGTTATTTAAACGATTGTTGGAGAGATTTTAATGCATGAATGCAACAATGTATTTCAATAATTTCACACACTTGTAATTGTTTCTACGTAGATAGTTATTGCACCGAGTTCATCTGAATTAGCATATTTATCAGAACAATCGAATTTCAGTTCATTCACAGTAATAGTAATTACAATTGGTTTTATCATTTTTATTTAAGATTGTTGTAATTTTTCACATAAAATATGAAATCTTTTCAACAGACGATAATTTTATGTTCTGTTATGTGTTGCCGTGTGAAACAGGCTATGACCAAGTAGAACGCGGCGAAAGGTCACAAGTAGAGCATGCGCAAAGCCAAAGTGATCCGTAATCACAGTGTTTTTAAGGTTTAGTTTTGCATATTCACGCTATTCCACGGATAATTATTAAAATTTATGATCTCTGAAGACAATTTAGTTTACGATATTTAAACGAGTTTTAGTTTTTAATATGTTATTATATGCTTCTAAAGCCACAAATATGTTAACATTATTGTAAATATTGTATTATAATGAATTTTAATAATTATTAGTGATATTAGTAAAATATGTTTAGGAATATTAAATTAATGTTTAATCTATATTCACAACCTATGTAATTACGAGGATTACATAAATTATACAAGTACCTACGATTATTAAAATTTCATTATTAATATTTTAATTCTAAGAACGTGTTTTAATATTTTATTGCTTAAATATCTGAAAATTTATGGTTTAAACATACTTATTATACATTATTTGGGAACACTCGCTGAAAATCGTTATTTCAATTTAGAACATTCTTTTAATGCAGAAATAAAACGATATTTAAACGAGTCATGTCATTGGAAAACCTTTTCGAAGCAGATTCAAATAATATTTATTCAAATTCAGAACCTGGCTACGAATTCGTAGTTTATTTTGAATTTGGAAACAGTCGTCAAACGGCGGTCAGATTCAAATTATTAGTAATGAGAACCATTTATCAAACTGCGGTCTGGTACACATTCATTTGAAATTGGAACCAAATTAAAAACTTCGGCCGGATTCAAATTTGGAACCAGTCATCAAACTGCGGTCGGATTCAAATTTATTTGAATTTGTTCGATTCGCAAGTCGCCGTAACCATTCGCGCCATGCACCGGTCGCGAGGGTTTGTTTTGACTTAACTTTGAGGTTATGTCTGAGCTCGCGGCAAGGCTAAGGTTGCGGTTTTGCGTCGGAGGTGCTGCCCGTCGCGCGACCCGCGGCGGAATGAACATGAGTACTTCCCCCCTCCCCCATTCCCCCCACAGATTCCCACCTACTCCCCCCGTAGGTCCCCCCACCGACCGGAGCAGAAAAGCGCGCCAACGAAAATGGCGCGGGAAATGTTGTGACGCAATTCGAAAATTGAACGGTTTTGGAAAAGGGAGGGGCGTTTGCATTATCCAAGAATGCATAGAAATAAATTCAACATAAGCATTACTAAAGAGGTGTGTAAATTTAAAATAAATTCGTAATGATGTTTAGTTAGTTAAAACATATTATGCATTTTAAAAATTTACCGAAATAAAAATCTTAGGTAATAATTAATATTAATACTAAGGTAAGTAAATTTTTGAATTCATAAAATAGCACCATGTTTTGCAAAATATAAATTGAAATATACCGCGTCGTCGAAAACGGAATAATGAGTTGTGAAGCACGTTGAAAAAAAAACATTTTTGGAAAATGGAAGGGCATTATTAGCATTTTTAAACAGTATCTATATGAAAACAAATTAATTTTTAGGACATCTCTAAATAGGTTTAATATTATAAATGTATGTACCTATATGTAAAACCTTAAACTTTTTGTGAGATTATAGTTTTTTTTTCTTATATTGACGACAAAACAATCTACAAAATAAAGAATTACACAAAATCTGTTTACAAATTTCAGATTAGGTTCCATTTTTAAATTGGACCAACATTTTTCCCGCGCAACTTGTCCCGTGAGGCCTGCGCACACGGAGCGCAAATTCATCCGTCCCGCGTCGGTTCCAATCTTGGCCTTATTTTATTTTTCATTTCAACTGGACGCCACCAGCGAAATGGTAAAGTTACCTACCATTAAGCAACAAAACCTCTTCAAAAGTACTTCCCTAATTGATTCCTACGGTAGGTAATTGGAACCTTTTTACTCGGGCCGCAAGAGTTACCAGGGTAGTTTCATGACTATTGTATGGAGGTTTGTTTTCCCGCGTGTTATTACTATTTGAGTGAGGGAGGGAGAGGGGAGGCGGTCGCTCATTGGCGCTTCATGTACTTTGTCTTGGCGGTTAGAAGAGCTCATCCCAGTATCACGAAATCACTAAAAAAGAACGAACTCACATTAAAGTTGAAAATTTACATGCTTAGAAAATGAAATGCTCCTTTTTTAAATATGTTTGTTTTGATGGAAGAATTTCAAATTCGTTGAGGATACGACAAATTCTGACGACATTGTATGCAGCGCTTATTGATTCAGTCCATTTCTTATTTGGTTTGAATTAAAAATAATGTTTGTCTTCGTTCTCTTTTCTCCCGACATGCACCGCTGTAAAATTGAGGGGTTTTGCTAGAACATAATTTATCAGTGTACAAATAAAGAATTATATTCAATAATGAATGCTTTTAGGTTATTCAATGAACATATATAATGTATTGGTATTTAACTTTTAAAGTAAAAGCTAAGGCTTTTTAAAATTGTATTTAGTGAAGTGTTGACTCGCAATCGAAGTTCGCGAGATCGAACCCCGGCGCGCGGCGTGGGCAAATAAATTTTATTTAATTAATTTGTGTTATTTCACGATTAATTAATTTAAAATAATACATTGTATATTTGCGGCACGTTCCAGATTGGAAGATATTCTTAGTATCGCCCTGGTTTAAGACCACCATTTAGAATTGAAACGTTGCTTGAAATGGCTTTAGCCGTCTATTGCATATATTCCATATGGGGATGCAATGAACTCACTGGATTCAGACGGGATCAGCTGGGACTCTTGTGAAGTATTCCGGTGACCGGTCAGTGGTTGAGTGGGCATAGCGCTTGGGTCCCACCCGGGCGTCGCGTGTTCGATTCCTCGGCTGGCTAAGGCCTCCATCACAACACAAGCAACATTTTAGGCTTTCTGTGGTGGTGGTAGGAGATTTTCAAACATTGTTGGGTTGTTCGTAACTCGGGAATGTTTGTCTTTCTTTTTAAAATAAACAAAATAAAAACAAACCTACATATAAAATATATATTTGGAATAGCTTAATGAGTACCACCTCAACATATTATATTTAATTTAAAATTAAAAGATTGCTTTGTTTTAACCACTTTGAATGAATAAAACCTACATTTTTCGAGAGCGATGCTCTCTTCCTCAGGGTTTACTAAAAACTAAGTATAACAATAAACTTAACGGTGTCAATGGAAAGGTAGGAGTGGGAAGGTAGGAGGGGGTGAGTTAATTGGTGGCACAATTTACAAAGGAATTATTAATTTATAGGTTTTATAGACATTAAAAGTGGTAAAAACACAGAAATCTTTTAATTTTTAATTAAAATGGAGCCACAAAATAAATTTAAATACTATGTTAAACGGAAAAATATTCGGTCGCATCTAGGAAATAAACGTCGTTCCTAATGGGATGCAGTTGAAACACAATTTCTCCTTAGAGGTTTTTTGAATTTTCTGTGTTCCCGCAGTAGTGCTCTTGTGTGGTTTGATATACCAAACCAAAAAAGGAACTCCAGTCCCTTTTTAAAATTATTTTTTTCAATAAAGACCTTTTAACATAAATGCTTATATATTTTTTTATTAGGATGGGTAGTTTCTAAAGTTAAAATAATTTTCAAAGTTTTAATTTTTCGGGTCTCCCAAAGTAGCATCAAATCTATGGGTGTCTGAGCGACGTTAACAGTCTTGAAAGCCTACGTTTCCAGTTAATGTATTCTGGACAAAACAATTGTATATAATAATAATTTTTTTAATTCTATCGGTGCTAAAACCATTTCTAAAATACAATCGATATTGCATAGAAAATGTCAAATTTGACATAATCATAACCTGAAACAGTCTGAAACTTAACGTACATAATTAGAAATGAGTATTTTTTGTGGTAAACTTTTTACAGATAATAAGATAATGTTCTTACTTGGAAGCTTTTTTCCGCGAAATTCTGCACTTACATAATATTAATTAAAAAACTAGAATAAAATATTCGTTTCCGTATCAACTAGCTATGGGAAAATTATCCTAATGTAACCGATTTATGTCCGGGTTTTAATTTATGAGGGTCTAAGAAATGTTTCGATTCCCTCAACAATGAAACAACAACGATTTTTATAAATACATACAAAACCTTCCTTAGCTCAATAATTAAACAAAACCACAATGAAACGATGACTTGTGGATTGCTCCCAAGACCTGTGAAGTCAGAAACATGTGTTTTAATGTGATGGTATTTTATGCGTTTTTAAATAACGAATTAAATGAAGTATAATAAAACTTATGTCTTTGTTTACATCACTTTATTTTTACACAATCTACATATTTTGATAACAATGTTCACATCATCAGGAGCAAGGGCGGCTGGTTACACAGTGTGTTCGTGTGCAGCACTTGTAAATTATATCGCCTAAAATTACTAAATAATATCTCTCGTGATTCAATGGAGTAAATGTACACTAATTTATCCTTAGACCTTAGATTAATTTATCCTAAGATAAAGTATAAATTAATGAGTAAGTGTGCATTTACTCCTGATGATGTGAACATTGTGTATAAAATAAAGTGATGTAAACAAAGTTATTTGTATTTTAATAAAATAAATAATGCCATCACAAAGTGTAAACCTGTCAAAAGAAGTTTTCTACGAAAAATTAAAACTTATGTATTCAGAATCAGCGTTTGTTAACCTATACGAATACATTTAATCCATAATATTTTTTACTGGAGTTGCGTATGTCCTTGACTGGAATCATTCAATTTCCTCAGAGGGGCCAAAGAGAAAAGGTGCGTAGGAGGTCAGTGTCCCCATTGCAGTTGTAGTCATCTGCAAATAATTGATGTTGACACAAAACTTGTTCGGAACAAACTGTCTTGGTAGATACTACAATTCATTTCATGGCGATATTACTACTTCATTACATTAATGTCAGCTGTATGAATAAACTTTACTCAAAAGTTTTGTGAAATAACTGGGACTGGATTTCGCCAACGGATTAACAAGCATTATGCATTTTTAATGCACACATGAAGTGATTATCTGGTGATCTGTGATCTGTGATAGGTACGTTCCAATAACAACATTACAAAAACTATAAATAAGGAATTATATGATTTGTTCAAAGATATGTCAATATCTCAGCAACAATTATTTTTTCAAACTTTCTTCAGGTCGGTAATTAATATAATATTGATTAATCCAATTCTAAATCTCGCAGTAGAAACCACGATCATGCGAACTCTGATGGGATAAAAATATAGTTATCCAACACGGCAAAACCACCTTGAACCAGAACCGGAACGTAACAAACAAATTTACAAATGAAATGCCAAATGGTCGAGCAAAAACTGTTAAAATGAAAGAAAAAAAAAAAAAAAAACAAAAAAAAAACAAAAAAAAAACAAAACAAAACAAAAAAAAGTTACATATTAGCCAAATATATTGAAATATAAAAAATGTGCTCTCCGCAGTTATAACTGGGTAGGACTGTGCTTCCTGGTGTCGCCGATATTGCTAACTAATTAACAAATAAACTAAATGAACGAATAATAATAGGCCACTTGCATCACATTTTTTTAAAAAAATTTCGGTTTAAGCAAATATTCTAAGACATTCTGTATTTTTTAATTTTTTTTAATCGTATTTTTGAAACCCTGGTGATTTTTTGAAAATTTCAATCCGAAAAATCAGACCATTTTTAATAAACCGGAAAGACGGGACATAATTTTATGGATGTGAAAAAACGATAATTACATAGCCGAAAGTCATTTAAAAAAAAATAACGATTTCCACACGAATAGCAATAAATTGTACGGGGTTCTCTTCGTAACATCTGTAAAAACACCGCCATCTTTATCAAAAAATCAAACCGAAGGATAAGTTCGCATAGATTCAAAAATTCGCCGGAAATCAAAGTGTTGCCATATAAAAAAAAATTTATCAGTGTGGAATTTTACAAAATAAAGGGAACATAATCGGAGATGGGACATTTTCATGTAGTGACGTCACGAGCTCAAATAATGGATTTATTAATTTAAAAAAAAAAAAAAAAAAACTCTTTGGGAACTTTGGGAATGCTGTGTGGAAGCTCAAAAGAGCTTCCACACAGCATTCCCAAAGATGGAATAGACTCTAAGGGAAATTATTTTCTTCAGGGCCTCCTGTGTGGAGCTATTTAAAAAAAACTGTTTCCATGATTTCTCGGAGGGAAAATTGTAAGCTATAAATTTATTTAATAACACTTACGAAATTAGAACTCTTTTCCTGTAGATCATAATAAAAGTAGAGCATAATAATCTTTGAGATGATTATAATTAAATTAAGGGTACCACAGCCCCGAGAGTCATTTAATGGATAATCAACACCCCTGCCAAAGGTCACCCCAAGTAGTTCACTACGTTTGGTGACTTAGCAGGTGTGTTCATGGGGTGAGGTTTATGAAAGTCTTAGGGGCGAATGATGTTGCCCACCACAAGTGGTGGGCAGGATCGGCTGGAGACTGGTTGAGGAAAATCTAACCTAGATCTCTCCAGTCACGCTTTTTTTACCCATCCATCGCCTTGCACCGCAGTAGGTAGGATGGATTTATACCCACGTTTCATATCTTTTTTTTTATTTTCCAGAACTACCTCTCCTCCACACACCATCCCCAAAGACAACAAAGACCTTGAGGGAGTTTTTTCTCCGGACTTCCCGTGTGGAGCTAATGCAAAAATAAATAAAATGATTTGGGTTAAATTACAGAAAATATTTAAAAAAGTAAATACTAAACTTTTTTTAATATATGATCCACACAGGAGGCCTCGAGGAAAATAATTTCTACCAGGGCCTGTGTCATCTTAGGAGATGCAGTGTGAAGGGTATTTTTAAGGAAAGGAAGGACAGGAAGTTGTGGGAAAGTAAAAATAATGAAGGAAGGGTAGGAATCTCGAGGTCATTGTGAAATGTGTAGATTCGCAAAGAATGCTAGAGTAAGATTAAAAAAATATCATTTGTGCATGTAAAGTGATTAAACGAAGAAAGGAGTGTAAGAACTTGTAGTAAATGAGATTTCAAAAATCCACCTTACCCCATTTTATCATCCTTTAACAGAATTTTGATATATTATTGTTGAAATTTTGCTCACTCATATTTCAAAGTAAGACGTAAAATTACTGTCAACATCTCATTTAAAAAAAAACTCTGGGTAAAGGTCGGGCAACGTCGCCGTCGGGGACTTTAGCTGGTACCGATATACATAATTTCTCACACTTAATAAAAACACTGTCATCTTGTGCAGCAACTTATTATTAATTATTTTAGACTAGCTGAAGTCCCCTTCGACGTCCGAGCTTCAAACAGAATTTTCGAAATCAAATGTAGACATTGACCTTCCTCTTGTTTTGAAAGTCACATATGCAAAATTTCATCAATCTCGGCATAAAACTGTAGATTTGCACACAAATCAAATCCACCCGCTCATCCACCGCATACAGACATTCTCCTTTATATGTTACTAGCCGACCGGGTGAACTTCGTACCGCATCAGAATCAATAACTGTTGTGTTAACTTATTAGCTGAATTAAATTAAGTTTTTTTTTTAAAGTTAAAAATTACACAATGAAGCAATTATCGATGCGCAGCTGTCCGTGTTTTGTTTTTGTCAGTATCAGAGAAGACGTTGTGAACGGATTTATATTTTTTCTGATTTTCTTACTTTTCAACTTACTTACATGAATTGTGTTTCATTTTATTTATACGTGCAATTGCCATACGACGTTTTTGAATTTTTGGAATTCACCCACTATTCAATATTAACATTACGGCAGCTCTTTCAAAAGTTGAGATTTCGCTCCATATAAAATGTGTGAGGAAAAGATTTTTTTTTCATAATTTTTTATTTTTGAATTTTCCAATGTTTAATAGCTATTCTGCCATTTAGGGTGGAGACAAATCCAATAATCAAAGTTCATAAAAATCGGTCCAGCCGTTCTTAAGTTATAAATGGTGTAACTAACCGACTTTATTTTATACAAGACTAGCTTTTACCCGCGGCTTCGCTCGCACGGTATTAGTGGGAAATTACTGTATAAAGAATTTTCCCACAGTAATGAAATTTTTTTCAGTGATAAAAAGTAGCCTATGTCATTTCCCATTCCTCCAATTATCTCTGTTTAAAAAAAATCACATAATTCAAACAACAAATAACGATAAGACTAATAAAATTCTTGAGAATGACATTTCGCAAATAAAATTTTGTAGAAAATATTTAAAATATAGAAATATAAATTTATTTTGAGTACTTCTCCCTTTATTAATATTTTATTCATATTTGAATCCAGAGTAAAGTAAAAGAATAACAAAATGACAATAAACATTTTTAGAGATAGGTAGATATTAACTACGACGCCAACTTTTTTTTTCACTCTTTTTAAGCATAACAAAGTACTCTTTTTAAGCCTAAAATTAAAAAAAAAAACCATTGTTTCCAAGGTAACAATTTGTTTGACGTTTGCAATAACTCGATTTTTTTAGGGACAGAAAACGTATGATACATAATTTCATAACGCCACAGCTTATTCATAACGCCAGAGCTTACCAATATATATAGCCTTTGTTACTCGCAAATAATGTAGCTTTCAATTAGTGAAAGAATTTTTAAATTCCATTCGATATTTATTGCGTGAAAGAGTAAGGACCATCCAACCATCCATACAAACTTTCGCATTTGTAATATTAGTAAGAAGTAAGATATATTAAGATATATTTCAACCAATTTACACAAAACCCTGACAAATTATATACTTAAATCTTCCTCATGAATCACCCTATCAATTGGTGAAAACCGCATGAAAATACGTTCAGTATTTCTGTCTCTCAGTCTGTTTGTAGACAGACAGACACGGCGGAGGATTTTAATTTATAATATATGTAGAGATTTAATGTGAATCATAATATATAACATTGAAGAGGAAGATAACAAAAAAAAATGAGAATGAAAATATGAAAAAGAACAAGACGTAGAAAAATAGAAAAGATAATCGTCGCAACTGGGACTCGAACCCGGAACCTCTCGTCTAACCAGGACGTGCGCGTTTATCAGATAGCGTCACGGATAAAGTTATCCGATTTTATTTACATGGAATTATAGAATTGGTAAACGTGCACGTCCCAGTTAGACGAGAGGTTCTGGATTCGAGTCCCAGTTGCGACCATAATATTTTTCTATTTTTCTGTGTCTTGTTCTCTTTCATATTTTCGTTTAGATTATTGTTGTAATCGTATTCTTTAATGTTTATGACATTGATGGGAATAACCCTTAAAAGTTATAAAATTATGGTTTTTCTTTTAAAAAATTGCGTAATACATGATTATGTGATGTAACTTCCAAATGTTTTATTTTTAGAAATATTTTTCTTCATCTATAATATTTTCAGTTTTTCGGAGGACTTGAAATCTATCTCCCTCAATATCTCTCTTCTGAAAAGGAACTCATTTCAAAGTTTGATAATAAATCATGAAACCAATTTCGCGGGGTCGGGTTTATACTTTTAAGGCTTAAAGGGAAAATATGTCAGTACCTACCCCTAACTACCCTTACCTACCACCTACTGCCTTCTACCCCACGGTGCATTGCGCATGCTCCCTAGAGCCAGCCTGAATCCAGTACCTATGTACATACATACAGTCATACGTTCCCCTCTCAAACAATTTAACCCCTCTGAATCAATAGTAATTATTATTGCTTTGAAGAAATTTTCAAAAGCAAGTGGAATATGAAGATCATTTTGAATTGATTGAGGAAATAAGCCCTTGTAAATAACATTTGTAATTTATAAATAATATTTTAATGAAAAGACAAATAATTTTATTTACATCACTTTTGTTTATATATTATTATATCATCAGGATCAAATGTATACTAAATTTAAAAATTAAATATAGATCACATATTGGAGGAAAGGGTAAAAGGACGGCGAGGGGGTAAAAGTGAGGGAAGCTTATTAAAATTAGGGATTTCAAAGTCATTAGCAGGGAAAGACCGGCTAAGTGGGAAAAGGTTCAAAAGAGAGTTTATAAAAATTTACTGCTTTTTAATTATGTCTGCTTTATTATTTATATTTTTTATAATTTCTAAAATCTCTAAATTATTTATCTGTGATGCCTTACATATATGTAAGGTTTGTCAAAATTATGATCACTTTTTATTAAATGATCTGCGAACTCAGATTTGCTATTGCCATTTAATGCCCTGAGATGTTCTTTAACCCTTAGGTCAAAGTTTCTATTTGTTCTACCTATATAAAAGCAATTACAATCTTTACTATTCAGTTTATAAACGCCCTTTTTTGTTTTAATCTCACTGTCTACGTAACAATAATGAATTTTTAAAATTTATTATATATATACAAAAAAAAAAATCGAATATAAATGAAAATCACAAATCAATTCAATGTTTTAGTTTTCTGTAATTTTTTACACTAAAAAGAGAAGGTATTGATAAAAATAACATATTTTATAACTACAAAAATATTCTTCCATTAATTTTACATTCAGGCTACACGGTGACGACCAAGAAACATAGTTAAATCGTAATAATTAAGGATTTTTTGTAAAGAGTTATTCTTGTAATGCTTTTTTTGTTAAAACTATCAACAATTAAAATTGTACCGATATTTTAATGGAAGATGCATTGAGGAACCAGGGATTTTGACCTCTTAGAGTCGGGTCGGGAAGTGGTCGTTTCCACGACACTTTCTTGTGTTCAACAGCTTGGCTATAGAATGATTTGCCTGTGTTTCTCCATCGGATATCATGAGTTTCTTCAATATCCAAGCTCATTCCTTTTGTTCCAAGCATCCCCAAAGATGACACTTATCCCGATAGAAATGATTTCCCTCACGGCCTCACGTGTGGAATTAATATGAAAAGAAATACTAAACAATATTTTCGTTTGAAAGTTGCTTTTCTACAAACAATATTTAACCTCGTAGACAAGGACGCGTAAACGTAATAATATATTCGCTTTGTGTTTAATAAATTAATATTCAAAATTAAATCATTTTAATTTTACGGCTGAATTTATTCTCCAATAGTTTCGAGGAGTTATTAAAAAAAAGGTATTAATTCAAAAGTTTTCAATAAAGACAGCACTGAAAGGTTTTGTTTAAAATTACGAAATTCTTGAAAGGAGCAGGTTTTTCGGAGGAAAATTCTCATACATAAATGCCAAAGTATTAAGTTGTTTTCGGCTAAACTTTAAACACTGAAGCTCGTAAGTTGGAGTGTAAATTAAAGATGAGCCAGTCATATGAAGGAGATAGCGATTACGCCCCTTGTATGTGGGGAATTCTCGTCGATAAACCTAAATCATATTTATTGACTTAGTTTCATAATGCCCGAAAGTTTTGTTATTTAGCTCCCTGTTATTCTCAAACCATTCGCGTTGGACTAATTCATGTTTTCGTGGATTCAATGAAGTGTTAATTTGTTATGTTGAATTTGAAAGGTGGGATAATGGGACGTTTGACCTTGAAATTTAGATTTAAAATAAATTGAAGGACGTTCATCCCATTATAACAATTCATTAGATATACAATGAACATCAGTTAATGGATTTTACTACCTTCTAAAATACGATAAAATTCCTCAATCGTTACAAACACTTAAATATCTCAGTTAAATAAAATCACTGATTAGTCTGACATTTAAAATAATAGATTTTAAGTTCAAAAATGAGAAAACGTTTCAAATGATTACTCAAAAATGTACCCATTACGGAAATGATTGCTTTGGAAACGTCAGGTTCTACACCAAAGAAAAAGATCTCAATGGTTGGCTTTGCAAAACCATTTTTTTTACAATAGCACCACACAGGATGCCATGAGGTGAATAATCTCCTCGGGGTATTTTGTCATCTTTGGGGATGCTGCGT
Organism: Limnephilus lunatus; assembly: GCA_917563855.2. NCBI lineage: Eukaryota > Metazoa > Arthropoda > Insecta > Trichoptera > Limnephilidae > Limnephilus > Limnephilus lunatus. The sequence continues at coordinate 64,382,965 of OU830598.1, read as the reverse complement.
GGAGGGTATTTTTAGGTAAAGGAAGGAGAGGAAGTTCTGGGAGGGAAAAGGGTATGAGAGATGGGTAGAACAGGAGTGACGGATATACGAATTCATTCAATGAAATATGGACAAGGCGATGGTTTGAAAGAGTCCGGCTGGAGAAATCTAAAAGTCCCCCTCAACCAATCTCACCCGATGCTGCCCGCAGTAGGCAGGCAAACGCAATCGCCGCCAAGACCTAGACAATCGCCACCCCATGAACCAGGGCACCCCTGTGAAGTCACCAAATACAGAAAACCACTTGGGATGACTGGGGTGATTGGGGTGTTGGTTATCCAATAAATAGTTCCCGGGGTGGCGGTAACCATACCCGCCAATTGACTAATGACATGCTAAAGACAATGAGATATGTGAAAGTCCTCCGAAAATGCGTCTTCAATACATCTGTACGTTACGTTTAAACCGCAAAAAATTATCTGTATCTGAAAGTTGTGACAAAAAGTGGCACATGATAATAATATGGAGTCGCGGTTGGACTCCTTGTGAGACAAAACAAATAATAACATATTAGTATTGGTAGTCGATATGACTGTCACTAATAAGACTACTGATATCCTTAGCGAAGGAAAAGGATCGCGGGTCACTCGTGATCATACATAAATGAGACAGGCTACGAACTTAAAATAAATTACTGGCATTAAAAGAGCGGGAACAACCAATATCTGGTAATAGTAGGGGCATTTCGGGGAGACCACTGCTTAAAACTGAAGGCGAAGAAGAAAGAAGGAAAATACTCATGTAATAAAGTAAAATACATTTTAGAGAATTTACATAATTTAGAACAAGCCCTTTTAAAATTAACATTTTTAACAGGATTTATCTCTCACGTTAAAATAATAAAACCCCTGAAGAAATTAAATCTCTTAATTCCTGAAAGGAAACAATTAATTCAAAAATATTTCCAGTACTTATTTCTGTAAAATAATAAAATTTTACGCTTCTTTTATATGAAAAATAATACGTAAAGTTTTAGAATCGCGAACACAAGCTGAATTTCAGTTTGAGTGTTTTCGGACGCGTCTACAAACAACAAAACCAGAATCATAATACCAAACGAAGCAACCGTAACAAAACATAGCTCTCTTATTCCTTCTAATGGATTGTGTGATGTGATATTTCTCTGTGTCTTAAAATGGTATTTTGTTTGTGGATTTGAGAGATGTAGCTATTCAACCACTCAAAAGCTTGGTAGATGATATTAGAGGAGAAATTCTTGTGGAAATATTTAGATGGTGAAATTAGTGGCAGATAGATAGTCAGGAAGTAGCTAGGTAAGGCACAAACTTTACTAATTGAAACGGAGATAAGACGCATTCATAAAACTGGAGGATATGTTTGAGCAAACATCAAGTTGTATAAACAGTAGTTATTGTAGCGGATAAGGAATAATACTTGGTCGATGGCCACTGGCCCTTGTGGTAATTTTGGCAAAATAAAGATTGTGACAAAATTTGGCGCCTGAGATTTTCCGGTTGTGATTCGTCAACATTTTTTTGTATTCCAATGGAAATTCTTTTTTCGAGTTTCATTTAATTATTACAATAGGCAAAATTTCGACGTGAAATAGAAAAATTGCCATAAATTATTTTAGATAATTTACACGTGGAAAATTAGAGTAAAATCTACAGAACCACTGTCAATGGTTATTTCCATATTTTGCGGTTAGGTCTTCCAAGGGTGAGTAAATTTAATATGAAAGTTCTATGATATGTCAAACTACTATAAAGATTGTTTAGAAACAAATTTTGAACATTTTATAGATTTATCAAGGAGAATTTTTAAAAATACAAATTTATTAACAATCAAACCTGCTAAAATACTTATGTGCTTTTTCAGCAGGTACATATTGACAATATTTTATGTAATAACTAGCTGACCTGGAAACTTCGTACCGCCTCAGAATTAATAATTATTGTGTTAACTTATTGGCAGAATTAAGTTAAGTTTTTTTGTTATGTTAAAAATTACACAATGAAGCAATTATCGATGCGCAACTGTCCGTGTTTTGGTTTTGTCAGTGTCAGTGATAGCGAAGAGGGGCAGCATTATATGTTTAAGAAGATAAGCAATATTGATGCAGCTCTTTCAAAAGATGAGAATTCGTTCCATACAAAATGCATGAGGAAAACAATTTTCTTCATAATTTTTTTTCGTGAATTTTTCCGATGTTTTAATAGCTATTCTGCCATTCGGGGCGGAGACCAATCCAACAAATCAAATATCATAAAAATCGGTCTAGCCGTTCTTGAGTTATAAATACTGTAACTAACCCGACTTTTTATATATTAAGACGTGATACATTTTCAAACGGTATATAAGTGTATATAATAATAAGGATGTCAAATTAACAATCAGATCTTTTCTTTTTAATTAACAGAATTGCATAAATATTAATAATAATGTCAAATTAACAATCAGATCTTTTTTTTGCAAATTAACAGAATTGTTTAAATATTAACAATATTGGCATGATTTTTCATACATACATTTAATTCTAAACAATTTGAATATTTAATTATGATTTTTTTCCGATGTGAAAAAGTCTTTCATATAAATGAATATATTTTTTATCAGCATATTATTTATCCACGTGAGTGCGTAGGAAATTCCACGAAATACCTCTTGGTTTTATCCTGGAAAATTTTATTAATTAAGATATAATTTATTAAGTCCTCACTCGATTTCCTAATGCAGAAAATTTGTTTATGAATAAAAACTAGTAGTTTGATACAATTATTTCGCATTCTTTAGAAGTTAAGTGGTCTATGGTTTGTAAAAGTATATTCTGCTTCTGTATACTTAAATATCAAAGTTGATATGATAAGAAGCCATTTGTAAAAATGAGCGACTTTTGCACCATTTTACTAACGCATCGTGAAATTCATATTTCTTTACATGGCATTCACTTTACGAGGATTGCTAGGTACAAAATTTATTAAATATTCTAGACTATTTGATTTCTACAAATATTAGATTTTTACACGGTACTCTGGAATCGAGCGTTGGCAAATACCATTTGGTTTTACTTGTATCATTTATTTGAATATTAATAAGGTTGTAACAGTTTGAAATTATATGATAAGCAAGCATCCAGTCATTAAGTCGGTTGCTACACATTCATTCGAATTGATTTTTATTTCCTAATTGGAAAGACAAAATTAGAACAAATGGAATCCTGTATTCTTCTGTTGCATAAAACATACGATCGGCAAGCTAATTTTTGAAAAAAATTCCGAATATCTGGACGTTTACTTTGACGAGGGAAGACACGTACTTCGGTGGATCTCTATTGACTTGTGAGCTAATACTTCGTTTAGTTTTGAGTTTAATATAATAATATTGATTAACCATTTAATATTCTATTCAATTTGAACTGGCGCCTCCTTGTAATAATTTTCACATCGTGATGATATTTTTTTAAAACATTTGATTCTATTTTAAATGCTACAAGCTATTGATAGATTTTATTTACTTCAAACAATTTAAACCATTTAGTTTATTTTAGGCTAAACACGACCCTGAGTTTAAAATATTAGAATAATAAAATTGAATTGTTTTGCCACAATTCTTTTTTTATTTGAACTATTCATATCATATTAAAATATTGTACGTTTTAAACGTACTATAGGTAATATTTCACCTTTATAGTAAATACATTTGTTTAGCTACCTATACTTAGGAAATCAAATATTAAGAGTCAGAAAAATACTTTCCGACCTTTGATTTTTCTTCAAGTATTAATTTTAGCTTCAGAATTTGCGTCAGAAATGTGATGACATAATTCTACCAGATATGGACAGATAAAACTCTTGAGTTGTATAAAATAAAAATACGAGCATTTTTTCCCAAGAAATGACAGACCAGTCATCATAAGTGGATCCTTGCAAGCGAACCCGAAGAAAATTTTTCAAAGAGAGGACTTTTTGGAACTCGTGTAATAAAATATAAAAATTCAATTTATTTTTAATGAACTCGAGTATCTCCACAAAAACGTTACAAAATTCAGCATTCAGGATGAGACATGAGGATATAATAATATTTTCAAAGAAAACACCCTTAATGTAAAACATTATTTTCTAAACACCCTGAATTTCTTATCTCCAATGGCAGGGCTGCGAGGAAGGGAGACGGAAACAGGGGTAATGTAATACATCCCTCTCCTTCTAAAGTTGTGACGCAGTCGACGTATAAAGTACTTTTATATCTACCGTTTTATAATACGGCTCCAATGATATAACACACAAAAGGTTAACTTCCGGTTGAAAAAGACCTACATATCGAGTAGTTCGTATTCTTGATATAACATAGAAAAAACAGCGTAATCAAATTATAGATATTAGAAAATCATACGATTGCACTTATTTTGGACAGAAACGTTATTAATAATTATAACCAACACGTTTATTGACCATTTTGACAACCAGAGGTCGCGGGATTAAAAAATAATGAAGAATTTATTTCACTCCGCAATTCTACACCACGATTTGTTCAATCATCGACACCATGACTTGTTTGAGATACCTACCACACGGCAGAACAGATTTTCTAGCACAGCATACCATAAAGAGAGGAGTAATGCTATTGAATCCAATTTCTAAAACAGCAGATATATTTAATTACTTTATTTTTTTTTTTAAACTCTTTTTCTCAAATGTTAAAATTGTTAAAACGAGAAATCTTGTACTATACATGGATGATTAATCTGGCGTATTCTTTTTGCGACTTTATGTCCGGGTTAAATCTTCCCCACAGGAACATCTTAAAACTTCCACACACTTTTCCACAAATGATCATACGTATAATAAATACAAAACAATAGATACAAGAATCACATATCAATCTACCAGAGACCAATGGGAAATAATTCAAGGACTCCAGATATTTTCATATCAGAGGGTTCGGCTCGGTAGAACTCCTAACTGGACCGATAAATCCTACTGATTCCTCAATATAAATAATAAAAAAAAAAATTGTAATTTAAATTATTATTTTTTAAATTTATTAATATTATTATGTTTTAATTATTCTGCCTAATTCTAGAGTGGACGATACTCACAGTATCGCACTAATAACCCACCGACATTTGTACTAGAAATGTTGATTGAAATGGGTTCAGCTATATTTAGTAACTAGATCTGAATAATCAGGTACATAACAACCTCCTCTTCCCTGTCTCCTTGTTCTACACAACGGCCATATTAAAAAAGTTAAAAATTGGACGTCAACGGGCTCTGGTCTGCCAAAACTCCTGAAAAAATAAAATACAACTTCGAAGCCCAGAGCACACAATTAATTACATTTAATACATAAATTAATCATTGATTAGACTCGCTTACCGTTTTTTAAATTCTGAAAAACGGTAAGAATCCCATCTAACGCGACTTATATCGAGGTTGGGCTCAAATTAAATGGTTTCTCGTAAGAAACTTCTGCTAAATTGCATTATATAACTTCAGTTTCTAGCGTTTTAGATCATTTTGTTGCCATATTGAGAAACTTGTTCGGGAACTTCTTCCTACCAAGCTCTTGCGATTCGTAAAACAATTTATACGAGGCCCAGACTGATTTTCTATTTCCAAAAACTCATAAAATATTTAACAAAAGTTCTTTGTATTTTAAAAAGTAAATAATTTAGTTTACGTTCCGAAACTTGCCATCTTTAAAAATGCAAAAGTTATTAAATAGAAAAAAAAATGCGAAGGAAAAACGAGAGTTCGAAAGATTCGCCTTTATTTAAAACAACCTTATAAATGAAAATCCCGAGAAAAATGTTTTACATATAAATGAAATTCATTCTACGTATTTGAGTTATGAATTTTTCGTATGAAATACCTGGAATTACACATACAAAATTTTACAAAAATATTATTCTCCATATGGAAAACCAGCGTGAAGCTACATCAATCTTACTTTTCTTGTTCTATCTACAGACGAAATTGAAATATTTCCACTCACCCCTCCCCCCACTTCTTCGGGCTCTCCTGCCCCCTTTGGCCCACTCCCCCTTCAACAGACTGCTTCAAAATTTCTGGAACAATTAGAACAATTCTGATTCAAGCGAGGCAAATCGGTAGGATGTTTATGAAACATTAAACAAAATACCTCTTATACTATATTAAAATAATACTACTAACCAATGTAAATGTTTATTTTAAGAAAAAGTTCTGCTGTGTAATTATTACTACGCATGGCAGCGTTTCGCCTTCCGAAGGCATTATCAAACTAGTTAGACCACTTACAGATGATTTATTTATATTATTTCCATGTTCTATATTCATAATAAGAATCCAATTGATTTAAATTTTATAACGAATGCTCTTATTAATTTCCCAGAAAATTTAGGAAAATTATTCATGGTTTTCTATCTAAAGTTTCCCCACTTGTTGTATAGTTTAAATTTCACCAGAGGTCTTATTATTCAGATGTTTCTGAATAATTAATTTCGATTACTCACGAGGTTTTTTTCCCTATATCAAATGTTTTCGTTCTTGGTCCATAATATTGAAATCGACTTAAACACATTTAGGAGTAGCAAACCAATTATATGTGTTTGTTCATTTAATAGATTAGCTTTAGGTGTTAGTGATTATTCCCATCATTTCCCTCATTTCCTACACACACACACATGGTCCTACCTACGGCTGAAAAGTGACAAGTTCAGTGCTTTGGCGGTCTTCAAAGTAACAGCCGTATTCTATGCTCAGTATATCTTTGGTAAATTACGAGTTTCTTGAAAACCTAAAAAAATGACAACTGGTGATAATCGGTGCAAAGCGAAAAGTGGGAATTGGACAAGAGACACCATTGTTCAGCCTTTAGTGAGTTTATGCTTTCTTTTTTCCTATCTTCCAGGAAGTTCCTAACATTAGGATTATAAAAATTTAATTAATATGGAATTGCTCTAAAAGATTTAGTTTGCCGCATTTATTTTGCATATGTAACGGAGTTGGCTTCAATTTGTAACTACATACATGTAGCAACATAGAGAATAGCCATAAGACTAGGTTAAATTGGTTTTCATACCACTAAAGGATTCACCAAAGAAATGCGGTAACATAGCACGGCGGTACAAATGTGGTAAAATTCTGTACATAATAACCACTGGAACGTTTTTTTTCCGAATTTCGGAACCAATTACAAAACATATGTTTGAAAAGCTTCCGAATTTCGGAAGATTCTCCCTTGACGCACTAAAAATTTAATATAAATATTTTCGGAAACTCCCGCGATCTGTAATTTGCATAATCATGTAGTTGACAAAATCCTTTAGCGCTTTCTTTAGAGATGTCTCAATTCTTTGTTTCTATGATTTAATTACGGAAATTTCTAGATCGATTATTTTCGCGGCCTATCACAATGTTAAACGTTCTGTAGCTATCAGTTTAAAATTCGGCTTTTTTATCGTATCTTAGTGGATATTTACAACAAATTTGTATACCAGTGTTATAATAATTGAATGAGTAATACATTCAACTATTTCAACGTGTTTCAAACTTAAAATTTCACTGATCATTGATAAAACAAAGTTTTATGGTTGTGTTTTTGACATTTTTTTCCGATCATCGTGTGTTTTTGAAAATGCAATATTTTCTATAAATAAACCAATAGTCGAGTTAATTGGAATTTAAGATAATTGATGTATCTGTTTGATGTACTACAGCTATTTTTGGTGAGTCGTTTAAGAATTTCATTTTAGTCTTATTAAAAGTGTCGCCATTTTTCGAATAAATTTGTGTCAAAAATTATTCAAAGGGAACATTCAACAGTTCAAAACATATCAAAATTCAGTTTTCTTATATACATATATACGTTGTGATTATAAAATAGACCATTTAAAAGAAACCTAATAGAAAATATTCAACTTGGAGGGAAATTTGAACTTACTGGGCGAGTTTAAAGGGAGGCAATACTGAGAATAGTTTCGTTTTGAATGTTTACGATTTTATAATATTATTTTCATAAATCCTAAGAATATGTGATAAACAACCAAAGATAGGTGAATTCGTTGACTATATAGAACTATGATCAGTTTGTATGCCTTGATATTAAAATTCGGAGGTATGATTTTTTTAAGGTCGGCGGAAAATATTCAAAACGGTCATTAAAATATCACGAGCAATCCGAGGAAAAAAATAAAAACACACCGTCGCTCCAGTGGATAAACAAAGTCGTTGGAGTTACTTAAAATGGCAAATACCTCGTGACCAGGCAGGGTTAGTTAAGTGTAAAGGAACTCGAGGGCAAACTCTCAATATCCGACAACTTATCGAGAAATATAGGGAGTTCAACTTGCGAGCAATGCTCTGCTTCATTGACCACTCCAAATCATTTGACTGTGTAAAATTGAACCATCTAGGGAAAGTACTTAAGGAGATGGGAGTCCCTAAACACCTCATATACATCACTAGAAACATGCACACCTAAGGACACGCATGTATCGAGATTGACAAAAGTACACCCTTTCACCAATGTTATTTAATGTATACGTTGAATATGTAATGCGTAAGGTTCTTGATGGATAGAAAGGTGGAATAAACATTGGTGAATCTCAAATCAAATCAAAGAAAAAATCTCAAATCTCCGATATGCAGATGACACAACTCTTATCACCTCTTCGGATGAAGAAATGAAACATTTCTATGCTAAAATAGAGGAAGAAAGACCTAATCTAGGTTTACCGATCTATTTATATACATACAAGGCCAGGACAAAACTAATGGTGACTGACAGGGCAAACACTTTTGTAAGAAAAAATAATGCTCTCATAGACTTAGAAACGGCGAACGACTTTATATATCTAGGCTCGTATATAAGTGTCGATGTAAAAAAAGAAGTAATAAAAAGAATGTGCACGACACAAGACGCCATAAGCAAAATGCATAATTAGAAAGTTTAATAAAGCATGAGTAATTAGACATCTGATCACGTGCATGACTTGTGCATTAAAGTTTTTGTTTCAAAAGTTTTGTATTAGATATGTTCTCCGGGTAGTGCGATTTAAGTAAGTACAGTATACGAAAAATGTGGGTCGAAGGCTTGAGCCGCCACTGATTATGATATTTATTATTGAGAAGATCGTTATGTACTTACTTGCGCAACCTTAAACTAAATTCTTCAACTATTTCGTTCACGCATTGATGCAGCTGCCTGTCTCTTCTACAAAAGTTGAATATTATTGTAAGCTTAATATTGAATAAACAAGAAAAGATTGCTTTTACAAAATAAACGATTTCGGAGGCATTCCGACTCCGAACTTTCCGGAGTAATAGGAAAATGTTTCTTTCGTGTTGTTATTCTTAAATTGAAATCATTTTATTTGTGGTGGAATTAAACGATGGGCACGTCAAAATTATTATTTGTTTTTTAGGTGAAAGCTTTCGTGACAAGTACAATATTAATAAAAAATGATACAAAAGTCAGGTCATGGTTTATTTATATTTACTTCTTATCAATAAAGACATGTGGACTTAAAATCTTAGAAATAACTGGAAAATATTTTTGTCTATTTAACAATTTTTTCGGCCAAGGTTTTAAACCTTTAATTTTTGTTAATTAGAATAATAGGGTATTGTCACTTTTTTAATTCTCTAAAAAAATAAGAAAAAATTACGATAATGAAGATGACTTTTATTTTATTTTTATGATATTATGAATTACGAATACATTTTCTACATTACTCTCTATATAAAAATGTAAAATGTGTTAGTTTCGATTTACCGCCAAAACGACACGTTCGTTTATTCGTGAGTTTAGCGGCATTGGTGACCACCGTCTTACCAGCCAGCGTCGTTTTCTACGTCGTAATGAAATAGAAAAGCAGTTGTAGCCAGTTGGAAGCATTTCGGAAAGTTCGGTTTTAAATCGTTTTTAAAATCAATAATTAATTATGAATGAAAAAATTGATAATTAGTACGCATTTTTAGTACAATGATCAGATTCAGAAAATAATCTTTAAATCTTCCACACACTTTTAATGATATTCTTGGTTTGGAAAAATACCCCATTACTAATTAATTAAATACTGGACAAAAAAGAATTAATTATTTTCTAGGAAAATAACTTACTAACAATTAATTAATTATTAAATTACTGAATTACCAGTTAATTAATTGCTATAGCGACATTGTAAATAACATATAAAACACGTGATGAAATTGTGGTAGAGCGATTTTAGTTTCTAGTTTCTCCATACATATCCCTTCAAGAAAAAACCACGATATTCAATAGTGAAAGTTCTTAATATATAAGATGATAAAAAGGGTGTGTACTTGAATTAAATAACCCCACAAAATTATAATATAGTACTATCCGTCAAACCTTTGTCTTATCGACTAATTGAAAAATATGTGACTCACTGTCTGGCAAGTCTTGGTGTCTTGTCTTAATTAAAAAAAATAAAACTGTAAAAATAAGAAGATAACAATGATGAATTTTTCATTGTTATCTTCATGAAATTCTCATTTGGAAATTAGAAAAACTTGGTATACGTGGCAATTTATTAACCTGGATTGAAAGCTATCTTACTAAAAGACAATAAATTGTTAGAATAAAATCCACCTTGTCCGAAAAAAATTATGCAACAAGCGGAGTTCCACAGGGTTCACGCCTTGGCCCAGTCTTATTTATCTTGTTTATAAATGATCTAACAAAAGTATTTCATGATGTATTTTTCTTACTTTTTGCTGATGATCTCAAAATGTTAAGAATTATTAAAAATATTTACCATTGCAACATTCTTCAAGATAATATCAACAAATTGTTGATTTGGTGCAATGAAAATAGACTCTACTTAAATATCTCAAAATGTCAAGTAGTTAGATTTTCTCGAATAAAAAATCCAGTGATCTTTAATAACAACATTGATAACAATACTCTTGAGACATTAACACAAATTAAAGACTTAGGCATCACTTTTCAATCAAATCTTTCATTTGTTAACCACATAACAGAAATTTCTAATAAGGGCTTAAAAATGTTGGGATTTATAACTCGGCTAACTAGAAATTTTAACAATATAAAGTGTATTAAACTGTTATATTTTGCATTTGTTAGAAGTCAACTTGAGTACAATTCTCCCGTCTGGAACCCATATTATAATAAACGTGTACAAGCTGTTGAAAGAATACAAAACAAAATCTTACGTTTTCTAAATTTTAAAATGGGTATTCCAGCAATTATGTTGAACTACAACACTATTTTAAATGATATGAATATGCTCAAATTGTCAGACAGAAGAATTTTCACAGACTTGGCATATCTTTATAAAATTCTAAATGATTTAGTTGATAGTCCATTATTGCTTGAATTAATAAGCTTCCGGATTCCTCTACGTAATACTAGAAGTCAGGATTTAATTCAGTGCAGAAATTCTGGAACTAACTACCATATGTATTCCTCTTTGCCCAGAATACTAATGGAGGGAAATAATAAGTATGTGGACATCTTCAATTTATCTTTAGACAAATACAAAATGCTGTTACTGAGGCAGTTCAGTTATGTAAAATAAATACTGTATATTTCTTAGTAAAAGAAATATATACCTTTTATATTTGTTGGTAAAAGAAATATATAGATAGTAATTATTATTTTTAATTGATAAACTAACGTTTAAACAAGATTTTTATGCATAGCACAAAGGGTAGATAACAAATATTACAATCAATAATTATCAGCCTGAAACACTCATCTACATTGAAAAAATCTTCCGAGAAAAGATACTGGCCGCCAACGGGAATTGAACCCGTGACCATCTGATTGCCGGTCAGCAGCTCTGACCACTGAGCTATGGCGGCTTATCTAATACCCGCCAAATAATTCAATATATACTAGTGTTTCATTCGACAATTACTTATTATTACATTTTTCCAACTGAAAACAACCAACTTTATTTTTGTGAGAGAGGTATTTTTTAATACTAAATCTCCCGCTAGGTGGCGTCGAGACTAATTATGTCTGCATTTTTTGCTGAAATACTTTAACTTGTCAAATATTAATTATTATTTTTAATTGATAAACTAACGTTTAAACAAGATTTTTATGCATAGCACAAAGGGTAGATAATTACATTGAAAAAATCTTCCGAGAAAATATACTGGCCGCCAACGGGAATTGAACCCGTGACCATCTGATTGCCGGTCAGCAGCTACTCTGACCACTGATTGTAATATTTGTTATCTACCCTTTGTGCTATGCATAAAAATCTTGTTTAAACGTTAGTTTATCAATTAAAAATGATAATTAATGTTTACCCAAATAATAATAATAATATTTATTTGAATTATTTGGCGGGTATTAGATAAGCCGCCATAGCTCAGTGGTCAGAGCTGCTGACCGGCAATCAGATGGTAACGGGTTCAATTCCCGTTGGCGGCCAGTATCTTTTCTCGGAAGATTTTTTCAATGTAGATGAGTGTTTCAGGCTGATAATTATTGATTGTAATATTTGTTATAAAGATAGTATTTATATTTTATTTAATCAAAGTGTAATTTTTAAATTGTATATGTAAAAGCCCCGAAAAAGGGCGTAAATAAATAAATAAATAAATGATCATCTCCACACATTGTCTTATCAAACGCTCGATCGTCTAATACAACTCTCTACTAATAACAATTACTCTCAATATAATTTGATGAGTTAAACAAAAGTCTTATCTTCCCAAAAGTCAAAACTATGATTACCACTTTAATAATTCAGTGAGTGTCCAAATTATTAGTTATACTTATTATTTAAGAAATAACGACTTAGAATGCACACATATATTTATTTCTAATTTTACTAATAAAAATAATACTTGTATTAAGTCAGAAAACCAGAAAATAAGAAGAAAAGCGAATTTCTACGCTCGAAATGAACGAAAAATTCGTTATATTTGCCTGGAAAATAGAAGAAAATGAACAAAGGAGTTACGATAGTAAGGAGTGCGATGGTCGAAAATTACAAATGAAACCGGAGTTACTATTTCTGCTAGAATGCATTCACCAAAAAAGGTACAAGCTGTAACTGGAGTCAAGGGAAGTTCAGCATTTTGTAAAGTGCTATTTCTCAGACACGTATTATTTAAAATAATTTATTTTTTTAATTATATAAGAAACACCTAATTTAACTGAGAAAAAATAAAAGTATTAGTTTCAACTATTTAAAAATGCTTCACAGCTTCTAACAGATATATGTAATTTTTTCTATAATGTAATTTTTAACACGTGTAATTAAAAGTTTGGAAAATCCCAGTCAAAACAAACGTAAGAACGAAATAAGCAGTTTTTTTTTACTTGAGTTCTCCAAGTATCCGCACATTGTTATAATACATAAATAATTAAGGTAACGGTTTTTAATATTTACTGGTTAAATTATTAAACGGTATAATAATAATTATTAATTATCACCTTTTGTCGTATGTAAGATGTGTTTGCGTTCGTCTCTCGTAATTTATCTAAACAGAAGAACCACTTAGAAATCATATTTACTGAAAGCTTTCATCATTCTGGGAGTAACTGTACACGAGGAGCGATGTAGTTATTGCGATGTTTAATTGCTACATAGTTAAAATTCTGTTAATGAAACAGTCCTTGTATAGAACTGAGTGCCTAGCTAAAACCAGAGCCTTAAAAGAAGGCAGTTTTTCGCAGTTGGCATCTTTTGTCATTATAATTGTATTTTCGTTAGTTAAAAAAACGTTTAAGTATTATTATTTCAGGGTTCGTAAATTCATTTTATTTATTACACTTAAAACGTATCCACTCATGTGGTAAAACATAGGAACATTTTAGAAATTAATTTTACACTTCTAATAATTATTACATACCTACTTCAATTTTACGTTTTACTTTGAATTCGCAATCTAGGAAGTATTTCACTAGGAACAGCTAGGTATATATCTGGATTCCTTTACACAGTATACAATACTGTATTTTTGTTCAGTTCATTTATTTTTAGTCTGATGTTTTCTATCTGTCTTGTATGATGTGCTGAAAACCTTATTGTGATGTAGTCTACTCTAAAGTAGGTTTGTAGTAAATTGTTAAGAACTTTGAGTTAGAAATTAGAACGTTGTAGAAATTTATTTGTTCACATATTTCATAAGTCAATCAATATTCATTACACTTGAAAAATTGTCTCTTTGCTTCATTGTGAATAATTTTATGGAGTTTTTAAGCTACCTATAGTCCTATATTACTTAGTTATATAGTACTAGAACAGTAGTCTGTGTGTGGTGCAAAATTGTTTTATAAGATCGAAAATTGTTTTTCACATCGAAGTTTTTCCTTACCAATAACCAATAAAGTCGTTGAATCTATTGGGAATAATTTGCTAGTCAGTGGACCGTAGTTTTCCAAGGAACAAAGTAACAACTGATGGTTTTCTGTTTTTTAATATATTTATTAATCCCAATAGTTTCCCTTTGCCAAATATTACCCTACACTTACCAAACAGTGACACAGAAGTTTTGATAACCTCAAAACAGTTTCTTACCAATCCGTGATACATCCTTTTACTACATCGTATGTACTACGTGCATTTTTTGCGGACACTTTTCTAGGACTAATGTCACAAGCCAGAACTGAGAGTTTTCAGGTACAGATACACTAAGATATTTCAGATATTTTCTAATGCTAAAAGTTTTCCAACAGATGTATATAATACCACATCAGTTTCTCTCCTTATCAATGATTTTTCATACTAACCAACGTTACAGGTATGTACATAATATTCAATCAGTTTCTCTTCTTATTTTTTCCTACTAAACAATGTAACATCTTACAATTATCTTACCGAACAATGTAACAAAAAACAATTTTCCTATCAATCAATATATCGTATAACCGTTTTGCCACTGATTAATATAACATCTCAAAGTTTTCCTACTGATTAATATAACATTCAAAATTTCTTACTGATTAACGTAACATCTAACAATTTTCCTATTATCAATATAACATCTAACGATTTTTCTACTGATCAATGCAATGCCCCATAAATGTCCCATCTGACCATTCTACCTCGCCCATTATCGCTTTTAATCATAACATTAATTTTCATGGATTACAATGAGAATAAATGCCAACTTGTATTTCTCTAAATTATTACCCTTTTGTGTCGAGAAATAGTTTGTTTGTGAACATTTGTCGTATTTATAGTACAATAAAGTTCAAATGAGAATGTCGTGGATGGTTGGGAGGGACCACGGGGGAGAGGGGTGGCCCAGAAAGGGGAGAAGATAAGAGACTCCTGAATAAATATTCATTTGTATGTATTCAAACGAATTCAAATACTTTTAAAAGCATCGGGCTTTTAGTAAAAAAACTATTTTATTCAGCTAGTAAGCAAATAACGTTCTTACAATCTAAAAGCTGTTTGGGTGAATTTTCCTTTTATGGAGATTGAAATAAAATAGTTTTCTCGGGAAAAGAACTTATTCCTAAGTGGATTTTATTCTTGCAACAAATTTTCATAAACTTTAAGTATCATACTCGCGGCTGAGTGTTTTTTTCATTATTTTGTTGTTTTTTAGTTTGCGTATTTGAATAATTATTATTTATTAACAACCCGTTCTCATTTCAGTATTTCGCAGTAAATAAATACATACACACATACTCACACACACACCCTCACCTTCCCACTACACACATCACCCGGTAATTACTTAATATGTTTTTGACCGGTCAGTGGTTGAGTGGGCATAACGCTTAGGTATCACCCGGGCGTCGCGTGTTCGATTCCTTCGCTGGCTAAGTCTTCCATCACAACAAAAGCAACATTTTTGGCTTTCTGTGGTGGTAGTAGGAGATTTTCAATTATTGTCGATTTATTCGTAACCCGGAAATATTTGTCTTCCTTTTAAAAAAAAAAATGTATACTATAAATAAGACACTACAATGAAACACATAATAGGTACCCACCATGAATTATACTACCTACAGTTTGTTTCTGTTTATAAATAAATAAATAAAACCTATGTTTTAACTCACAGAGAGTTACTGACAAATCCTAATACTAAAGTTTCTATTCTAGGTAACATACTTAACTACGAGTAGCTTGTTTTTCCTCGTTTTCATTTTATTCAATCCATTACGAGAAATACCTTGACGAACCCTTTTGTTTCAGGTTCTAATAATTCCGGTGGCTATTCTTAGATGGATTAATGTTTTCCGAAATCTATAGAAAGCTTTCTCGTCTCTTGGAACCGTGAACAAGAATAAAATAAATCTCGTGCGCTTAAAATATTTAAAAAATTAATCAACATATTACACACTAATCGTCTAAGGAGAATCTCTTTGGAAAGCCCGATTTTTACTTAAATTCTAATAAATAAGTAAATAAATAAAACTTTACAGATTGACTTACTTTAAAAAAAAATATTTTAAACACTTACAGTATAGAAAAAGAAAGGGATTACAACATCATTACTTGAGGCGGTGTTAATAAAGGATAATATATAGTCATACTGCATAAAACTCTAATAACAGTAATAAAATTTTAATAACAGTAGTAATAAGTAGGTACCGGTACAAACACCTTCTACAATCATATTTCTGGCATTTTTTTTACATTGGCTCTACGTGCTCGTAGGATGCCATGATAAATAAAATGTCCTTCATGGCCTGTCGTCTTTGGCAATGAAATAAAGGAAAGGAGGTTATGGAAAGGAAAAATGTATGGGATCCATTGAATCGAGAGAGTCCGGTTAGAGAGGTCAAAAGGCTCCCTCAACCAGTCTCTCTCGATCAGGCCCGCCACGCAGTTGGTAGCCAAACGTAATCGCCACCAAGACCGCAAATGTCTGACGCAATTTGAGCAGTCCGCTCCGGTCGCCGAGGAGCCAAGCTCACTGATGATGTCTAATCGTAATCCACCGTCGTTGAGATTTTTACTAGCGCCAGGCGCGTGCCGTTTGGCTCAGGGAATGCCCGTTATGTATTAACGTCATTGGTAATAAGAAACTGGTTGCAATCCTCATAATATTTTTTTTTCCATATAATTCTGAACAAAATTTTTATTTGTGTGAAAAATCGATTAAATTGCTAAAATGTTTTTAAATTTGTTAATATTATTTTTAATTTAAGTCTTCTTATTAAATAAATCAACTTACCCTTGTAAAATGTTCTTCACAAAAATGTTTATACAAAACTCCTAGCGAAGAGCACATTATAAATTCTCTTCTGTAATACAAACATGTTTTTATTGAAATAAACATAAAAAATACTACCTTTAATAACGTTAACCCCTCAGGCCTCAGGCAAATTTTGTCAGATAGTCAAAATATTTCCGCTCTGCAATAAAATTCAAATAATTGGAATATTTATGAACATATCCAAAAACGAAAAAAAATGTTTTTTGGACTACCAAATTCTATTTTAAAAATTAGAAATACACATATATTTTTTTTAAACGGCTCACTTTACATATTACTGATAACAGAAAAAGCAAACTTCTGTTCACATTTTTTTTATTTCATGTAAAAATAATTTTTAAAAATTCTTAATTTTTTTTCAAATTTTGTTGTGTACATTTTAATTAATTTGTGGTTAACTTTTAAATTCGAATATAAAGCGTGGTGTTTGAAAGAGAAAACACCTTTAAGATCTTATTTCTTTGTCGTGTCCCCCTTAGTTGTGTCTCCCTTACTATCCAATAATAGTAAGGGCTATCATAGGGCCACAACTATTTCTATGAGACCTTTATGAGTTGTTCCCAAAAGCGAACAAATTAACCAAAGGAAACGCCATTTAAAGCGAAGAAATGCCAGAAGAACACCATTTTGAATCAAATGTAGTTATTTTTAATAAATCCTATTATAAAGGGTCAAAATTATGTTGGTTTGATGTCAGTATAATTTAAAGTATCTACTTATGTGAAAAATTAATGAGTTTCGATCACTTGTTTGTGCCACGTTTTCGTACGTCTACAAATGTTTCTTCTTTAGCCTATTTCGCAAACCAGGGTAGTCAAAATTTTAGATTTAATCCGTGGCTATGTTCTAAATTTTCCACTTGTATTGACGGAAAAAGGATGATTTCAAATATTTTTAGGTTATTACATTTTTTTAGAAAGTGAAGAATATAATATCACCAAACAAAGGCCTTATTATTCCTTCAGTCTTCAGTCAGGAATCTTTTCATAGCCAATGTTAAATATTACATATTAAAATAAATTAAATAAACATCCTTACGTAGCCCATGTCTTTGATGAAATACAACGACACAAGAAAGGAAAAATAAAAGGAAAATCCCCTCCATCTTGAACATTAGCATAGAGATAACATTATTAGATTAAATACTCATAAATATTTCATCGCAGACGAGATTATCATATATAATTTCGCAATTTTCCGCTTAAAATTTCCACGTCCCAAGTGTGGCAACACTGCAACATTTCCCTTCGCCGGAAAACCTTCAGATTTCTGACAAGCCATTTAGAACATTAAAAAAATATCTTATCTGTCTCCCGCGTTAAAAAACCTACGCTGAAAACACAATTTCCCTTTTTACGTGGTGACTTTATATTCTATGCAATTTCAAGGTAATTTGGTGGAGCGAGGATTGGGAGGGTGGGCTATGTATATGGAAAGAAACAGACGAACTCGGTTTAGGGAAGGGGTTGGTTTGGGGAGAGGGAGGAAGCCGGGTTGGGAAAGGGGGACGCGGGGAAATGGGGGAACATCGTGCACCCCTGTGGGGGAAATCAAGTTTTAAATGTGACTTTTAAATTTAAATATTGATTAGTCTGACATTTTAAGACCATGCGAAGTTTAAAAATGAGACACGATCCAAAGATTAATGTTATTATTATCTTGTACTTTTTTACCTATGTTTTAAAAAACTGCTAACGTAGGATTAAATCATTATAACGTGCCGACAAAATGTTATTAAAATTAATTATTTTTATTATTATATATTAAATAGTATTAATCATTGAAGAAGAAGATAATACCAACTCATGAAAGAGAATATGACACAGAAAATAACGAGGCAATGGTCGCACCTGTGAATCGAATACAGGATATCTGTCTTACCGGAATAACGCCCTAAACCACCTATTTAATTCATGTAATTTTTGCCGATCTCATATTTAAAATTCAGAATTGACAAAACTTCTTCTTCTTTGTGTGCCCTATCAGGTCCCCCCGACGTTAATGATCACTCTTGAAAAGGTCTCTCTGTCTTGCGCTGCCCTGAATAACTCCTCCACACTTCTAATG
Organism: Limnephilus lunatus; assembly: GCA_917563855.2. Classification (NCBI taxonomy): domain Eukaryota; kingdom Metazoa; phylum Arthropoda; class Insecta; order Trichoptera; family Limnephilidae; genus Limnephilus; species Limnephilus lunatus. The sequence continues at coordinate 64,363,727 of OU830598.1, read as the reverse complement.
CTGGTCCACTCTCGTATATTTCGCAGCCAAGACATTTGTCTCCTAATAGGCCCTCGGCGATCCTCTATCTTGCCTTTCAGTGAGAAAGTAATACTTCTCCCCTCGAAGTATATGACCCAGATATGAAATTTAATTGATTTTCATTAATGTAAGCCGTTCTCTATCTGCTCTAGCCCGCCTGAGAATTTCTGTGTTGGTGACCATGTCGGTCCATGAAACCTTGAACATTCTCCGGTGAAGCCACATTTCGAAAGCCTCTAACCTGTTCATGGTATTTATTTTCAAGGTCCTTGTTTCACAACCACCCAGCAAGACCGACCACACATAGCATAATAGCATTCTCTGCCTTAGTTTTGAGCTGATATTGTCATTGAAGAAGAGGTACTTAATTTTATTGAACGCAGTTCTTGCTGCTTCAATTCTGCACCTAATCTCTTTATCTGGGTTAGGAGTGTCCGTGAGAATACTGCCGAGGTATCTAAATCTCTCCATCTTTTCGACATTACAAAACTATCATCAGCTAATTTTTCCCATATTTTTTGACAGCTATTTTTTTTTATTTGTAACCTAGATAGTGTATCGGAAAAAAATATCTGATTTTTATTTATATGGGACGCCTGTTGACATTTTTTGCAAGTCTAGAATGAATATTTAATTTTATTGGAATATATTTTGGGGGTTATACCCACCAATGTAATATTAATCATTGAAAGAGAATATAATACTAATAAATCTAAACGAAACCCGAAAGAGAACAACCATTAATCATCTCGATCTCTTGGCTCTACGACCCCTGGTGGGTCTTGGCCTCCTCAAGAGCCTTCCTCCACTCATCTCGGTTTTGTGCCAGCTCTCTCCAGTTAAGAAGCTTCAAGGTAGATATGTATTTGAGGACGTTGTCGCTCCATCTTAACCTTGGCCTTCCCAGGCTCCTTCGCCCTATCGATCTTGAGTTCAGCATGGACTCTGGTGCTTGATGCTCGGTCATTATCTCCAAATGACAGCCACTGAAGTTTTCCCAGTTTTATACAGTTTGTGACGTTTAGCTCCTTAAACAGAGTATATAGCTCATTGACATTACGTCTGCATCAAAATCCATTTACTAGAACTGGTCCGGAGATATGCCTCAAAATTTTCATTTAGTGTTCGCTTATTTCTCTTAGTTAGTACCCACGTCTCGGCTGCGTAGGTACGTGAGCACTGGTCTTATTAATTGTTTTTTGAACACTAATATCTTGGTGTTGGACAGAGAAGTCTGGATGCGCTTCTGGATCTCCTCTGCAGTATCATTGTTTTTTGTTATCAGGGAGCCAAGGTATGTAAAACTTGGTACCGTTTCAAAATTTTGACTTCGGCATGAGTTGGGGTTTGTTGATTGCATCCTACGGCCATGTATTTGATCTTCTGCTGGTTTTCTATGAGACCCATGTTTTTGGCAGAACTCAAGATTTATGAAGGCGTCACGTAAAGCATCAGGAGTTTTCGCAATTATGTCGATATCATCAGCTTAGCATAAGCCAACAGTTGCACAGAGTTGTCAGATATCGTTGCTCTTATCTCAACACCTTTGTTTTATTAATATTAATACTAACTATTATTTATGTATTATTTATTTTTTAACTTTTAATCATTTTTTCAATATGTAATATAATAATAATAATATTTTATTCCAGAGTGTATGCAGGGGTAGTGCAACGCAATGCATTCCATGTTTCAAAATAACAAAAAAATAGACAAATAATAAGAAAAAGTGAAAGTAAATAACAATTCACACAAGTAAAATAAAAATAGAAAACCAAGAAAAATGAAACTGAAAAATATTAAACACAAATACAATATGAAACTTTTAAAAACTACTTGTTTCCTGTCAAGTATATCTTTGTGGTCCTCTAGAGAGATTTTATATTTAATTAGTACTGGGCAAGTATATATTATTCCGTACATGTTAAAAGACTTGATATTTCTTTGAGATCACAATGACTGTTTATTATTGTTTCATACTTTACAAATATAGTTTAAGAGGACACACGTCCTTATAACTGGGAAGCTACTTTTTGTCTGAAGAGCTCTCGCAAAAATAAAATGAGTCTGCTTATCCGTCTTCGCTTATTTTCAGCACGACTCGTAAACGAAACCATGTGACCCGAAGATAACATATACAACTAAAACAATGTTAGAAGTAATCATGGACTAATTATTATACATCACACTTCTTAATCAGTAACCATAACAAAATTTATTATAAATGGAATTTAACTGGTGTATATTTTATTCACCATTACATTTACAATGATTTTATATACAGCTCTATGTTTTCTTAATAATCTCATATTAAAAAATATTAAACAAAATGTTATTTATGAACGGTGAGTACATTTTTTACCACCAACATTAAAAAAAGTTACGATATTAGTTTGGAAGTCCTGAAAAACCCATGACATTTGGTTTGAAGGTGAAATTGTTGATGAATTCATATTTTCTCATCTACATCATATTAGTTGAATACAAAATTCATATAACGGAGTATTTCACAAACTTTAACATTAACATATATAAAATATTAATACATATAACATAAATATTAACTCGGCGTAAAATTAATATGGATGTTAAAAATTGCAAGCTTTTTCTTGCATTATTTTTCCCATAAAATGTAGATTAACACCAGTAGAGTGATATTTTCTTCTAAATTGTCTGTAGATATAAAATATAAATTTTCAATTTCAACCTTCCTCAAATTTAAATTGTGTGATTTTTCCGACTTCTAATCTGAACCACTCCGCGAAACAGGGGAACAAGCACTTACGTGTTGCCTACATACATTACCGGGGCCTGTATGGGCCGGGGGGGCGGGGGGAGCAAGGGAGCGCCAGGGGGGCGATAGGAGGCGGGGGGCGGTAGGGTGGCACCGCTAGGGGGCGCAGTAAAAATCAATAAACCCGCGGCTGCTAAATCACGCTTATCAACGATAGCGATATTTTTCACTTATGAGTTTAAATATAGCAAAGCTCATTAGGATGCATGGCTAAATGTGGACAGATTTCTTAGTAAAGGTTTTACAAAGTTAATTAGATTGACATTTGAAATATGTATTCTAGAAATTCTGTAGACATTCATATGTTATCCCTTTGACGATGTCTAGCTATATGTATATAAGGAGTACTTATTTAATTGGTTTTACAAAAATACGATGTACACGTTAATAACGAATTCTAGTGAAAAAAGTTACAAGTTACTAAAAAAAGGTGGTTAGTACAAAAGTTCGTTATCAAATTTTGTTAAAAAAACATTGATTATGTATGTGAACAGTTCACTCGTATATTTGAAACTTTTAGTTCTTTGAATGGTGTGGCCCTAGAGTTCAAAAAAACAAGTTTCTAATTTTATCTTGTTTAATAAATCAAAATCACAATTTTCTTTCAAGATTCATTAGCAAGTATTTAAATACCCACTTACTTAATTATAAACCCTACATTTTACGAAATGTTTTTTGAAATTTCAAAGGAGATTTCAAAATTTTAAAGGAATGAATAATATATGTAGCATGTAGGAATAATATATAATTTGTCCAAAGAAATTTCACAATCTCAACGATAATTCTTTTTATATTATTTTTCAGGTAGGTAAATATTATAATATTTAAAAAAAAATGGAAATGAGGGTCCAAATATACATAACGATTTCATATTTGAAAAATTATTATTAAACTATTAAAACGGACACCACCTTAAAACGGAAACGGAACGTACAAAAAAATTTGGGAAGCGGTTATGGGAACGCCGCCGGGGAAACCATTCATTGGATAACCAACACTCCTGCCTAGTAGGTCAACCCAAGGGGTTCGTGACGTTTGTCTAGATCTTGTTGGCGATGCGTTTGCCCACTTACTGCGTGGCAGTCCGGATCGGGAAAGACTGGTTGAGTACACTCACTCTCAACAACCCATCGCCTTGCACTGCAATGGGAGGGATTGATTCGTAAGTCCGTCACTACTGGGGATACATTGACCCCTAGATTCCTACCCACACTTCATACTCTTTTCCTTCCCAGAACTTTCTATCCTTTTTTTTTCCACAAAGAACCTCCACACAGCACCCCGAAAGATGACATAGGCCCTGAGGGATCTTTATTTCTCAGGCCTCCTGTGTGGAGTTATTGTGAGAAAAAAAATTGCAAACAGACGAATGTAAAACGGTCAATTTAAAACAGGACTTCGCTACGCTAACTCACTTATACGGGAAAAAAATAAAGAAACTGTTGTATTATCTAAAAGCTCTTCTTTAGGGACGAGCAGTGACGTCATCGGAACCCACTCCAATAGCTACCATAGTTATAATTCATCTGAAGTGACGCACAGCCTTACAACATATTTCAATTTATCTAATAAAAACTAAGGTAAAGAAATCTACAATATATTATATGAATTATGAATGTCGATAAAAAAATAATTAACTGAATTGAATTTTTTACCTAAAAAAATCGTTGTTCATGATTTATTAGGCGATCCCATTACTTTTTTTTAAGTGCCAAGATACCTAAATGATGTATTTTGTAAATGAACCAAGTACTTTTTATTTCCGTGAAAACATAAAAGCCTTTATTCGGTCATTGGATATTTTCTACTGACTGAAATAGTTGTGCATATTACAACCCCTCTTGAGACATTTGCATGTTCCGGTGGCACGCGAAAGGAATGTTCTGAACGGGTGCACACCAAGAGTATAGGCTTGAGATCGCGACCGCCAAATGATATGAGTGCTGTCGCTAAGTAAAGTTCACTGTTTAAAATAGTCTAATCACTCTGTTTATTCAATTTTGCGGAAAAACAACACACATATCAGCAGTGACAACGGGTGTCAACAACAATCGCCTTCTTTGGAAAGTTTTATCACTCATAAAACGCCATGTTATAAAAAATGTGGCGTTTCAATATGACACAACTACGGGGATGTAAAGAAAGGGAATCTGACTCACTTGGATTTCCCACAGCGCGTTCTTGTTGTGTTATTATGTCAACGATAAATCACTTGGATGTACATTGCACAAGTCTCAGTTTAATTCGATAGTAAAGAACCGATAGATCAACTCTTGTATGAGTTGATCATTGTTGTTCCTAACAGAATCTTTGACAGTCGATAATGAATGCACCGAGAGATCACTGTGGATCATTGCACCGCACATAACAGACAGCATAGGTTTTGAAAGTAGGTAGGACGAAGGAAGGGTGTCCGGTGGCAGAATTAGGATTTAAAATTTAAATAAAAAATAAACTGCCAAGGATATACATTTATTTCAATACCTCTTACAAAGAAGAGAAGTGCGGATTTTATTTCTTAAAAATTATTTCATCTAAATGTAGACCATCACGTCGGACACGCTCTTGGAATCTGGCCTCAGTATTTCGTGCCACTCGCAGGAGAAGTGACGTCGTGATGGCATTAACTTCGCGAACGATATTTTTTTTTAGTGCAGAGATGGTCGAGGAGAGTCATTTTGGGAATGTGAAGTGGCTGTTGATGTTTTAAACGTGGGTTCTGCCCTTTAGGTGACCAACAAAGTGCCGGTTTGGTGTGCATTGTCAAGCAGTGGAATAAACGGACCCAATTTTTTTGAAAATCGTCTAGGTCTACGGCAAGCCATTACTGTGAACGGGGTTTCTTATCGGCGCATGCTTAACGATTATTTTTTGCCAAAAAATGAGAGAACATTCTGCCTCCACTTCACACACATGGTTCCAACAAGATGGCGCCACGCCTCACACTGCTAGAGAGACGATGGCGCTTCTTTGTGATATCTTCCCTACAAAATTGATTAGCCGTTTCGGTGACATCCCTTGGCCACCCAGTTCACCGGATCTCACTCCTATGGCCTTTTTTCTATGGGGGTACCTTAAAAGTAAAATGTATGAAACTGACACCTCGACCATCTCTGCATTAAAAGAAAATGCCATCTCGACGTCACTTCTCCAGCGAGTGGCACGAAATACTGAGGCCAGATTCCAAGAGTGTGTCCGACGTGATGGTCTACATTTGGATGAAATAATTTTTAAGTAATAAAATCCACACTTCTCTCCTTTGTAAACGGTATTGAAATAAATGCATATCCTTATCAGTTTATTTTTTATTTCAATTTTATATCCTAATCTGCCACCGAACACCCTGTATATACAAAAATGACACTGGTTTCATCACGTGACGCTTTAAAATCCATCGCTTGTTGCACATGCACCCACATCTACATTCACTGGTCTTCGGAATACCACACAAGAGTTCCACTTTTCGGAGCCAGTGGATTCCCTAATCAGAGGACTATGGATCATCAGGGAATGTCGTGTGATGGGAAGAAAATAGGAATGAGAAGAAACCAGAGAAGGGAAGGTTTTAAGTTATCCGGCTTTTCAGATCTAGGCAATGAAAGCAGATGTTTAGATTTTGGATTCCGATCTCTCATCACTCTATTCAGATATTATGGTACAACATGACTCGTGTTTTGGAGTTCGCTGTGTTTCGAACTCGAAATCATCGATCAGAGTTAAAAACCTTACAATTCTGCTACGGAGGTTGTTACGACTTTTTTCAAATTAATCATTTTTCTCATTTTCGGATGATTTCTTATCACTCCTATGTTATTCTTTACATGTTGAGAGCCATCTCTGAATGCCCACAATAACCAGTCAACAAAAACGTGCGATTTTACAAAGTTTTTAAAATTCTCGTTCACTCGTAAAAAAGGATATCTGTAATATCCAATATAATAAATATATAAAATACCATTTTTCTCCTATCAGTACTTTTCAATTTGCGAGACGGGCATAGGTAGCGCCGGAACTATTTATTTAATAACCAACACCTCTGCCATAGATCACCCCAAGTGGTTGGATATTTTTAATTTTTTTTTATTATTTGACAACATAAAATAAAATAAAATTAGAAAGTAAGTAAAAATACTAAGTAAAGTGGTTTGTTCACAGTCCTCCTCAGTAGTTATTCCTGTTCCGAGGCGGACTGTATGTTGTTGTAAGGGTGTTGATATTTATTTCCTCATCTTCTACTTTGTTGATTTTCGCAAAATAAACAATAAATAAAATAAAAAGTATATATGTTTGTTGTCTGTTGCGTTGGGGTTACTTCATAATTTTAATGATTTCCTCATCGTCATGTTTACTTAGCCATAATTTGATGTCTTTTTTAAACTTTTGTATCTCCATGGTGGTTTTAATTTGAATTGGAAGGGGATTATATAATTTTGTGAAATTATGTTTTTTCTGGCGAAAAGATGTATTTTTTTCGGTAGTTTTGAGGATTTTGTTCTTGTAATGTAAGTGTGTTGATCAGCAAGTTACTGATATTTGTCTTTAAATTTGAGTAGCGCATTTTTTTAGTACAGTTTAATAATGCTGAACACTTAAGAGTTTTTTAAAATTTCTAAGTTTTTTAAAGTTTTAACGAGTACTTTTAGAATTATTTTTAATATTGCCTTTTGTGTTTTAATTAGCTGCATCATGTGGATGTTTGAGGCAGATCCCCATCCTATAATCGCATATTATATATGTTTGATGACTTAGCAGGGGTGCCTGGATTCATGGGGTGAGATTTGTCTAGGGCCTACGACCAAGATATCGTTTTTTTGTTTATTTAAAAAAAAAAATGAAATGATAGATACAAATCAAATTAATGTAAAGACCTGAGAAATCTTACAAGCTTAACTTTTTGAGCACACTCAACAGAAGCTGTTATTTTCTACATTTCCTTGAACCCATAACTGAGGCTTTCGTTCCCGATAAAATTTCCTTAAAATCGTAGTTAACTCGGGCCACTTAACAACTGATTAAGCTAATCACCGATTAATAAGTAATCCTTTGATTATCTTGTTCCATTAACATCACTAGTTTAGAACAAGCTCAGTACGCAAGATCCCAAGGGGAAAATAGATGAAGCCTTTGGGAGGGAGGGATCAAGGGGGATTTAAGAAGAGTGGCAATACAGGCCCAAGTACTGTAATATTTTCGAAGAATTAAAATGTAAATAATGATAATTATTATTGGATTATTTATTATTAAGTATTATCGAGGGTGCTTTACAACAAAATAAGTAAGAGAAGAAGAAGAAAAAGACATTACACTTGAAGTTCCATTAGATAATTGAGCTCTTGCGTGGAAAAAACGTTGTATTCTCGTCCCGAGAAAAATTTAAATAACGAAACTAGTTATTTTTCATAACATTTAATATTTAAAATACATAAAACGTACAATTCTTAATAGTTTTAAATGATAAATCTATGCTGAATTTGTGGAATAATGTTGTATATAAAAATTTCGCACACAACATTATTACACAAAACATTTTTTTTAAATATTTTAGCAACATGCTCTTCTAACATAAATGTACACATGTCATTGACGAATTTGAGCTTAAAAAAGCAAAAATATATATGAATAAATAAAACCATTTATGTTCGAGATATTATCTTTAGAACAACATACAACATTATGTTGTTCTAAAGATAATATATCATTTAAAACTATTTTAACGGCTAAAATGCAGGCTTAATAATATATTTTTGAACAAATTCTACTTACCTGCATTCTTCAGCTTCTTGTCTTTGAAGGTTTTCCAGTTGAAACCATAAGACATTCATTTTCTCCATTTATTCCCATCAATTAAACTATGCTCCGTGATTTCGATAAATGGCATTATTATATGAGAGCACAACTTTTTGAATGGCTATATCTCAGAAATAGTGATTCTTAGAAAAAAAGTAAAAATTAATTTTTTATGGATAATTGATTTTTCTACAATTTTTGTCTGACCTATTTTTATGATAAAACTTACCACTTGCAAAAAAAAAACATATTTGCGAACTTTCACCTTTGCAGGTGTACGATCGATGGGGACTTTTCACAAGCATACTTACTTTTTAAAAATATACGTAATTAATTTTGGTTTCATAGTGCTTTCACACAAACGAAGTATTGAAATCCGTAAGTCTAAACTAAAACTTTAGGTCGCACAGTTTACACCCGCGCTGTGCTAGCGGGTTCCCCACAGAGCATCGGACCATCTCATATTGCTCGTAATGTCACTGGAAAAACATAAAAAACTGAATTGTTAGAATTTATTATAGCGAGCAAGGAGAGCATTAATCGAAATATAAATAAATCCCTCAGATTGAATAACCACTAAAACAGTATGGACGTTATACTGGATACGATAATTTAATAATGTTTAAATGACATAAAAAATAATGTTCTCAAAATCTTCAAATAAGTTTTGAACAAATTAACCCCCTTTTTCGTTTCAGTTTTATTAATGTAATGATGGTTTATTTGCCGATGTTAATATATACATAAAACGTGCATTAAAATTTTGCTATTTTGATTTTAGTCCGATATTGCCTTAAATTCACGGGGAAAATAAATCAAGTAATTCCCAAACCGTTTGAAGACTCCTGGGTAGGGGATGATTGGGTTTAGGGCGCAACCCCCCCTCTCCCCCCTCTGCTAATTGATATTATTTCTGTCACCTTTTACAAAGGCACAAAGCCTTCCCCGCAATCTCCGATACTGCCTGAGATTTGGTTACGACCCCTTTGCGGGTTAACTGAGTTCATCCATATTTAAAATGGAGATAACCCGCTAAAGAGTTCAGAATATTTTGGCAACTTTTTAAATAGATTCACTCTGATCCAACGCGAAAATTAGTGTTTGTATATTAAATGTTGAATAAATATTGTTTTTAAGCGGTGTTTAAACCGCAATCAAATATTCATAGCTTTGAGATTCTGTTTGTTAATTTAAACCCATCTCGATTTTTAAATAATTGAAAGCATTTCTATAAAAGAGTGGCAATGGAGTGAATTTTTTATTAACGTTTCTATTAATTGAACTTTTTTTAAATATGAATAACGCGTAAGAGATCCAATTGTCCAGAATCAACGGGACTATAAAATCCACAATCGCGATCTTAATCTTATCGCAATCGCAAGAATAAGAGCCCATTATCATTTCCATTTAAAAAACGCGTGCACTAATCACCCATTTATTTTCCTGTCTATCTGGTAATGTCGCCATGACGTCATTGTTTGGGAATTCAAAAGTGACTTATTAGCGTCTAGCTTGTATGAAACGAATCACTGTGCGTCTTTCCGTTTAAAAATCGGATTATTGGCTAAACATGATTAAAAACCGATAGCCAGTGCAGCACGTCCGTTTAAAAATTCTGTCGGAACTCGCTCGCTCGTGGGTTTGTATGAAGCTGTTCACACTTGCCGGCTAGTCGTTCCGGCGTGAGCCCCACAACACGCCCGCTCCTAGTCGCAAGCAAATATGCGCGCAGATGCAGGGAATAATCTAATTTTTGTCATAACGTTTTTTAATTGGAAGCGTGAAGAGAGCGTCCGACATCTGATTTTTTGTAGTTCCGCTTTTTTCCGACGGCGTCCGACATCCGTTTTTTTAACGGAAATGAGAACGGGCTCAAACGATAGTCGGGATGGGAAGAGGAAGGTAGAGGAAATAGCTTATTAGATCTGGTCACTAGCGCAATGTCAAGCCGCTGTATTCATGTACATGATAGACATCTAGTAGTATGGTTTATAGGTTAGGTTAGGTAAGGTTTCCCCAAAAAAGAGCTCATCTATTTTTATAGTCGTCACCATGACTGAAATGGCACAGGCAATTAATATAAATACCCCACTGGGATTCGAATGATTAAATAATTTAATTTCGTTTTTGTATTCGTAACATTTTGGTTTATAATTTAAAATAAAAAAATAAATAATTCATATTTTCTATATATAAGTATAATGAAATTACGCTGCCATTCTTAAATTATTTGGTGATGTAATGGTCAGCCTTTCTAGTAGATGATTGGGGTTCTAAAAATTATATTAAAACATTTATTTTTATTTTTAAAGAATGTGCTATTTCACGGGTTTGCGCAAGAAATTTAATATAGTTCCATAATAATATTACATCTAACTTCAAAGTCGGATAATTTTCTTCTTCCTTCCTAGATATTACAAGCATCCCTTACACTGTAGAGTGTAGAACGTGGGATGTAGTGTAGAAGTAGAGGCATCTCACGGGTCCACGATTGTCGATTTATCCCGACAATAGCCGAAGATTACCGGAGGTTACCGCCGGCTTACAGGCCTGCCTTGAGGCTTTGCCATACAGCCTCAAAGTGAATTGCATTTCACTGGAGGTGGCGAAGACTCCTGCTTTGAATTCTTAAGGGAGGATCTGTGCATTGTATCTGAACACGTGTACACCCTCACCACAATCTTTGCGACTTGAAAAAACTTTGCATTACCCTTAAATGTTTGAGCAAATAGAAGAATTTAGGAATTATGTTCGACGATAAACTAACTTTCAATCAAAACATCGAAAATCTAATAAATTAATAAGTTTTATTGTAAGATCAACTAAACTGTACAAGAACTCTAAGAGCCTAATAATTCTTATCAATTTCTTAATCCGTGGTGTTCTTGACGACGCGCGACGGTTCATCAGTCTGGAATTCACACTATATTTACATACTCAATTTGAGAGGCGGGAATGGGTACCGCTACCACGGGAACCATTTATTGGATAATCAACACCTCTGTCATAGGTCACCCCAAACGTTTGGTGACTTAGCAGGGGCTCCCGGGTTCATGGGGTGAGGTTTGTCTGGGTTTGTATACTGGTTGAGGGAGACCTTTTGACCTCTCCATCCGGACTCTCTCAACCCATCACCTTGCACCGCAGGGAGAGAAATGGATTCATACGACTGTCATCCTGGATACATTGACCCCCCAGATTCCTACCCACCCTTCATATTTCTTTCCTTCCCAGAACTTTATCTATTTCCTTTCCCTAAAAATACCTACCCTTCACACAGCCCCTCCAAACATGACATAGGCCCTGAGGGAATGTTTTTTCTCAGGGTCTCCTTTTTTGGGGATTATGTAAAAATATAATAATCTAGACTTAAATCAGTTCAAAGTATATTTTCACGGATTTTGTCTTATACAGGTGTCTACCGTCTACTACACGGTTACGAGCAAAGACTTATATATTTCAAATTAGAGAGTGTAGTAAACAGATGAAACATTAAAGACCTCATGTTTTATAAATTTGTGAATAATCAAGAAGAAAGCAATATAGTTAATTAAATCAAGTTACACATAAGGCCTAAATTTACGAGGAATCTTAACATATTTTGTACCTAAATTTATGTCAATAACACTAGATATTTTAATCATACGTCTAGAATATGTCTATCATACCACAATCTTGCTAAAATGCACTATACCACAAATATTTTCTTTAAATAATATAGTTTGTTCCTAGAGATATCTCCATGATTTCCGTACCTGAGAAAAACAGTAATAATTTTAATTTAACACTGTTATTTTTATCATATATTAATATTTATATATATATATATATTTTTAATAGGTTTAGTTTTTTTAATTTAGTTTTCATTAGTGATGAATTTATTTTTTGATGATGATGATATGATGCTCAAAAATACTTCGTAGAAACGGCCTGGGTGAAGGCGATACTCAGAACCGAAGAAGCTACCTGTGAACGAGAAGAGCCGACCCCAACAGCCTACCTAGGCAATAAGTTGGGATAGCGCAAGGAAGAAGAAGTTTTCTTTAGTGATAAAACCCAGAGGTTAGTTACTTTTTCACATATTTCCTACAAATTCCATGTTAACAGTGTTGTGGCGGCGAACGTCCAAAGGCGATTTTGCTTACAAGAAATTAATAATCTCTGCATATTATAAATAAAAGTCCTCCGCCGCGTCTGTCTATCTGTCTGTTCGCGAGAAACTAAAAAACTACTGATTCATGAGGAAGATTTAGGTATATAATTTGTCAAGGTTTTGTGTAAATTGGTTGAAATATATAATATATAAAGGAGAACGTCTGTATGTGGTGGACGAGCGGGTTGGCAAGCGGGTGGTGTGGCAATCTACAGTTTTATGATGAGGTTGATGAAATTTTGCACACGTGACCTTTAAAACAAGAGGAAGGTCACTGTCTGCATTTGATTTCGAAAACTCTGTGTAAATTCCGGGCATCGCCGGGGACTTCTGCTAGTATTATATAAACAATGTATGTATGGGTGTATTGGCCCGCCACATTTATCTTTTTTGTTTCTGTGAATGTGCATGCTGCAGACGCATTTATTAGTCTAAGGACATTTATATTTGAATACTAATGGTATGGGTTTATATGGGTACACAAGCATGTCCTATAAATAACCTGTTTATTTCTCAAATAAAAGATAATAATATAGTTTATCAGTGGAAGTTTAATACTAACTTTCATTATACAAGTTTTTCAATTACTTTCATAATATTGTTAAGTTGAAATTAACCGATCTTCTGTATGTATTTTTTTTTACTATTAAGTATGTTCTCCGTATTTATGAGTAATAATTAAATAATTTGAACTGGTAGATAATGCCAGGATTGTGTACCGGGACAGACGTGTATGGCATTAGAGCCTCTCTGCATTTGTCTGTGCAGGAACAGAGTTATGGTTAGATAGTTATATTAGTAACTATTGTGTGCCTAGTGCAGAGCCGGATAGAGCAGGGAACAAGTTATAAAATAAGCTAAGCAAAAAGGCGACATTTATTTATACTATTTCGGTGATGAGTAGTGTTTTTGCATTTTTAATGTGAACTATTTGTCAAACTATGTAATACATCGACGACGACAACGACATCATCGACGACAACAAAAGTTTTTTATAAAAAAAAGGACTGTTCTTTTATATGCACATGGACCCACTTAGAATGAGAAGATAGGTAAGTAAGGAATCTATAGGTATTTAAAACTAACTTGGGATCCAAATTATTAGTCGAAAGCAGTGTTTTTTCCAAAAGCTCTGCTTACTCCTGGGGGGTAATTGCATGATGGTCTATAGACTTTGTTGTTTTCAGACAAACAGTTCTCCAACTCGTCTTGGGAGGAGATAACTTATTTGGAAAGAATAGAGTTATTTTGTGTTAATGTGGGATTTATTTAATAGTTCGCGTGTACAAGTGGAGACCACGATAGTCGACCTAACTGGAAGCTGGCTAAATGGAATCTGAATTGAATGAGCTTCTGTAGACTGCACCCAAGCCCTTGGCCCCCCTGGTGCCCAAACTCCGAAATAAACTAACTGCCATCTAGCGGACTTTCGGGACAGCTCTTAGCACTACCGTCTATGTGACAAGCTCGGAAACTTTTTTATATACCACAGGTTTTTTACGTATGCATGGAAATTATCGACTACTCGCTTACTACCACAATTACTTTCATAATTGATCAACAAACTTATTTGCTTGTAAAAAAATAACTAAAATTCTTTTAATAAGGACTGGTTGCTTAACGGGATTTAAACAATTTGTGTATTTTTTTAATAATCATGTGCCGTGAGAGTTCTATTCAGGTTATGTTATTACCCAAAAACTGTGAAACAATCGGCTCTGTATGAAATAATAACAGATAATAAAAAAAACTTTCCAGATCTTGATTAAACTATAAATTTTGGTAATTAAAAAAAAAAATATTGGTTTCAAGGTACAATCCCCTTAAACCGCAATAAAGCAGTTTGTTAGCAGGATGTTAATTTTTAGAAATTTAAATTTGATATGTTATTATCGAGTTCTGCAAGTATTTAAGAATGTATTTTAGTTACAGCTGTTTCGACTTGTAAGGTCATTTTCAAACTGTGGTGAAGCCACGTACGGACGACTTATTTATAACATTTTAAATGTCAATTTATGAAGGTGTCCAAATTGATTTATTACCGGTAAATCCAATTTGCAGAGACACTGATTAAGATGTTAATGTTCAATTACAATTTAAACCTACATACATAATATTATTACTATAACTATACAGATTGTCACAATTAACACATATTAATTAATATAAACTCTCTCTATTCAGTAACCATTTTTTCAGCATATATCTCAATCTATTTGTAGAATCACAATTTTTTTAATATTAATTGGTAACATGTTAAATATTTTTGGCACGTTAAAAACAGGGTTCACCGTCCGTAGTTATTATTATATTTTGGAACAAGCATTCCTTCATTCTTTGTGAACCTCGTATTATGTTCATGTTCCACTTTCCTCTTATAATCCCACTCAGATATATGCTGAATCAATATTTTGTACCATAATAAGGCCTGCACCATTGCAATTTCGATACAACAATGATATGTTTCGTCTCTGTGAAAAAATATGTTTTTGAACTAGTATATTATTCTGTAAAACAACCTTAGACAAATAAGGTCTTTCATTTATTGTATTTCAAATATATTGTATTTGCGTATTTCCCCCTGTTAGCTTTACGCCCTACAGATATCGCGCTCGGGTGCAGAGCTTCGATTACTTTGCTCTTACACCTGTTCTGTTGTAATCCCATCCTAGTTTACCTGGAAGCTTTTGATTTGATTTGATGCAACAAAACCGCAGTATCTATTTATATTTCAAATCGAAATGTTTCGCTCTGTTCAGAGGCATTGTGAATTCTAGTCTGGCTGGAATAAATCAAACATCGAACTGGTAACTGTGTTAGTTTATCAATGCATAATACATTATTGGCTGCTACTTGCAAACTGAATATTGGAACGCGCAAATGTATTGTGACTGTATTGAACAAAGGATGGTAATTAATTAGTAATTTAATTGATTCCATGGCTGCAATCTGCAACTACGGTTTGCGAATAAATTATGATAAAGAACAACATTTAAAAAAATGACTTATTGAAAACTTCATTGATAGGGGTTTTCTTATCGTTTAACCATGGATACATAACCATGGAGGTTTTAGGAATATTTCAACTTTTGTATACGTCCTTAGTAGTAGTCAATTCGAATATAACTCCACAATCTGGTCCCCCCATTTAAAAATACATTACGATTCAATCGAAAAAATTCAACATAAATCCCTAAGACACATTAATTTTCAACTCAGTATTGCCATTTAAAACATAAATTATAATTACTTGATGAAAGAATTTAATTTATTAAGACTTTCAGATCGAAGAATTATATCCGACTTAATATTTACATAGAATAGACAGTCCTGATTTAACTAAGCTCATTGAATTTCATATTCCCACGAGAACCACTGGTTCTAAAATCCTTTTTAAATGCAACAATAACCGGACTGAGTATACGAAACACTCGCTTGTACCAAGTTTGCATGAAATTACTAATAGATATGCATATGTGGCAGATCTATTTAACTGCACGGAAGGTAGGTAAAAGAAGGCTATGCTATCACGTTTTTTTAATCAATATTAATATTATTTGTATTATTGATTTTTGCATGTAAATGTATCTCTGGTGTCACTTCCCAATGTAACGCCACAATTAACTGATATACATACACTTTTTTATTATTACTAATATTTTTCCTATGATATTGTGACATGTAATTACTTTTTATGGCGTATTTATGCCGTTTATATTAAATAAATAAATCGATACTTTAGTTTATAGAAGGTAATATACGAAACAACATTGAATTAGAAGTGTACCCCTGTACGTGATTATCGCACAAGAGTCTCAAGTGTCGGAAACCGGTGGGACTACAGCATTCCCATTTGGGGTATGTCTTGAGGCCAAAGGGAGTGGAAGAGGATAGTTGACGTGGAAGAGGAAGATTGAAAGTAACTGGCATTCCAATCTGGTCACCAAAACGGCTAAAACCATTTTAAGAGGTATTCTAGTATGGAAAAAAAATTCTTCATACAAATATATCGATAGTTTAGATATTCAAGAAAACTAACTAACTAACTAACCATCACGCCGTTTCCCCGCAGGGGTAGGCAGAGAGGACGGACCGCCAAACAACTCGGTCTTGGCACACACTCTTTGCCTCACTCACATTCATACATCGTCTCATACATTCTCTTCTATTATTCTGACTTTTGACATGGCCCGACTCAAGTATCTGATTCACTTGATCGTGCCATGTCTTCCTCGGACGTCCACGACTTCTTCTACCATTCACATTTGCGTCGTATATTCTTCTTACACTGCTTTCTTCGTTCATTCGCTCTTCAAGATATTCAAGAAAATCTTCTTAAAAGGATTTTTCATATAATTATGAAATTTGTATTAAAAAATTGCAATAGGTGGCACGCGAGTTGTTTGAAAACTGAATGCACCGGGACTGAATGTATGGAATGCGGGAGGGGGGAGGGGAGCTCGGAGGGAGGAGGGGAATCTGGGAGAGGGAAGGAGAGGAGTGAAATGGGAAGAGGGAAGGTGGAGGAGGCGGAGAAGGGAACGCGAGAGAGGAAGGGGAGCCGGAAGGGGAATGGGACGAATGGGAAAAGAGACGCAGGGAGAAACAATTTCTTTATTAAATGTCATAGCAACGCGTGCCGGGAACCAGCTAGTAATAATATATAAAAGCAAATAATGACGTAAAGGCACGAGTGCAGGCTTAATATTAATATTCTACTCCCCAGATAACCATGAATACTTCAAATATAAGCCCTTTGTTCACAATTCATAAACCATTATTCAACATTGATTAGAATTGAAATTCTCGTTGGCATAACAGAGAACCTCAATTTAAAAATTCTTGTTTTACTTTTGTTTCAGTGATTTTATGACACAAAGCCGTATTTAATGAGTTCTAAAAGCTCAAGTAAAAAAGCTCCCAGAGGAACGAGCGCATATATCACCATGGAGCCTTCTGGCCCGCGGGAGTCACGATTGAAATAATTTACCATCACAAGTGTTTCCTGCAGCAATAATACAAACAGATATCGGAGGAATAATTCTGATAACGTTTCATGTTATGTTTTACCTTACCACATAAATATTTAATGTAGATAAAAGTTTAAAATGATTTAGAAGGCACGAGGAAGCACACAGACAGAAATGATAAGGGTATAAAATATTGAAGTTATATTGTTTCTCTATAAAATCGATGATGTCTGCAGCGTAGTGACATATTAATTTCATTTAGTCTTTATAATATGGCGGGTTATATTCAAATAAATGTGTTTATTTTTACTAAATTAAAATAGAATCTTTGTTTTACCATCATTTTTCATAAAAATCGTAGATGCCAATCTGGTTTTGCTTGCACCTGACCGATCTTTAAAAGGGCTACATAAAATTGAATATTATTAACAATGCGAGTTAGCGAGTTCAAATTGTTACAAATTGGAGATATATAACAATTCAATATACAACAATTGGAGATATATAACAAATCAATATATAACAATTTGAACTCGCTAACTCGCATTGTAATTTTTGCGCATTCTCAATACGAAAAACGTCTATTATCATTTTTTGATATTTTTTACGTCGAATTCCAGTGCTCCTTTTCCTATACATTTGGTCATCCTATTAGTATTTGTGTTTTCTCCTACGGAATTGCTAGATGTCGCTTTCTTTTGTGTTTTATTTGGCTG
Organism: Limnephilus lunatus; assembly: GCA_917563855.2. NCBI lineage: Eukaryota > Metazoa > Arthropoda > Insecta > Trichoptera > Limnephilidae > Limnephilus > Limnephilus lunatus. The sequence continues at coordinate 64,345,286 of OU830598.1, read as the reverse complement.
TTATTTGATAATTGGATATTGATTTTACAAAAAAATTATTTGTATTTTTTGGATTTCTTGGGATTTGATCCTTAGTCCGCTGAATGTCTGGCCGCAAAGGGTAATCAGACACTTCACTAGACCAAGGGAGGGTTGCGTGAGACTGTGGATTTATAGTATTTTACTAGAACCGATTACCCGTGAAAAAAATAAACATTTTATAGCTATCTCATTCTCTCGCAGGCTAAATCCTATAGATGCATGTGTTCGTCTCGTTTTAGTGAAGCTCGCTTTCGTTTCATCGAGTTCCAAATCAAAACAGTTGTAAAGAAATTTTCATTAATTGTTTTTGTGTTTAATTCGTATTTATTTATTTTTGTGTTTAATTTATTTTGTAAAAATTTAATTAAAATTAAATTGATTAAATCAAGTTCTGCAAGTATATTAGTATTTCAAGTATTTTGAAAATAATGTTTCGGTGGTATCTAGGAAACATTTCCCGGAAGCATCGCGCGTCGTAGCATTTCGTAGGAAATGTTCGACTGACATTCTGAGTACCTATTACTCTAAACCGTCGCTAATGGGATATTTCTTCCGATGAGTTTACAACAAGATATATTAAATATATAATAAATATTGTACCTTGTTCATTAGCATTGCTTAAATTTTATTGTTTATTTAGGTATTCGAAAGTAAATTGTGCGATGTTGTCAGGTGTGTAAATAGAAATACTTCTGTTGACAATAAATAATGATATTGTAAGCATTGGGAAAGGTCTTGCCATAAAAAGTAAATGCACAGAGAATCGTGATGCGTCCCCAAGCAATGGATATTCTCTTCTGGTACACAAATTGCGACGACGGAAACAAAAATCCCTTTCATTCGTACCTCCCTTACTATTTTTCAGCGGTAAGCGTTGTGTACATTTTAAGCATTTTCCTTCTTTTCTGAAGCACAACTCTTACATTTTACAAAGAGAAATTATGCAGGGCTGCAATTTATTCATTGTTATGGTAGAATTTTTTCTCAGAACTGAAACTAAAATAGGAATCTTCTTACTAGATTTCAGAGAAACAGTAAAAATTATGCATTTCAAGTACACCCACTGCAGAAATTGCGTAATCATAATAAAAATTACGTTAATAATAAAATGAAAGTAAAACATCTTATTTAAATAAATTGTTTAACTACTATTTAATACTCCTGAAAAGCGAAACAGTAAGTTGTAACATGTGAAAAAAATATAAATCATATAAAACTCAAAAATAATATTGAATTTTTTTGCTCAATAAACGACAATATAACATTTCCGCAAAATAACCGACAAATGCCTTTGCTGATAATAACTTTTCACTTATCGATGATTTTAAAATATTATTACACGTAATAATATTATAATAATAAAAATAAATGTTTTATTGTCTTTCTTCAATTGTGACATACAAAGGAGATGAGGATTTGATTTACAAATTAAAATTTAATGGCATGATTAATTATGAAGTAATTATAATTAATATTATTTAACATTTTTTCTGAAATAATTCTGAAATAAATTAGATAGTCTTGATTTTAGATTTTCATTACCAAAAGTATTTTCGTTATTTATTTTAGGGTTAGATAGCTTTAGCTAACCTTTTTTCCTCCCTATTTAGCCAACGATTCGGACAGCGTTGCAGTGTCTATCATCAGGGCAGATGTGTGTCTGCAAAATTAGATAGCGTTTTTTTTAGTGCAGTTGAGTGGTTTCAGTTTCAGTCTGTATTTAGTATCTATTTCTAGTCTCCCTATGTTTCTTATCCAGATTTTTATTTGAGATTTAAATGCTATAAAGTTGTTGTGTATTTGAATGAGAGTCAAAATTAATTGTAGAGTCTGTACTTACCGCACGTAAGTACCGTAGAATAGCTTTTTGCCCAAATGTTGTATTGTGCATATTGTATATGTTTTAGACAATAAAATCTAGCGTTTCTAATTTTCGTGTTAGTTACAATTTCTAGTATTTTTTTTATTTGGATTATTATTTGCAATGAGTATAGTTTAAGAATAGATTTGTTTAAATGACTGTTGAAGATTTGTTCGGCGACTTTCACTACAATTTTCATTAAAGCTTTATGAGGTTTTAATTATTGGATTCAGTGAAAGAATATACTTAGATTAGATCTCACTCCAAGTGGTTCGCTACGTTTGGTGATTTAGCAGGGGTGCCTGGGTTCATGGGGTGAGGTTTGTCTAGGTAATGGAGGCGGATGACCAGGCCACACTGAACCCCAGATTCTTACTCACTTCTTAAACCCTTTTTCCTTCCCAGAACTCTGCTCTCCTTCTTTCCTTAAAAAAACCCTCCACACAGAGGCCCCAAAGATGACATATGCCCTGAATTAAATTATTTTCCTGACGGCCTCCTGTGTGGAGCTCACGTAAAAAAAACTCAACATCTCAGTACTACCTAATTCGAAATATTTTACATCATACATATTTATTTTGGAAGGTGGGTATGGGCACCGCCGTCCCGGGAATCATTTATCGGACAACCGACACCTCTGCCCTAAATCACCCAAAGTTCGCTACGTTTGGTAACTTAGCAGGGGTGCCCGGGTTCGTGGGATGAAGTTTATCCGGGTCTTGGCGGCGGATGCGTCTTCCCGCCAGCTGCATGGCACGCCGGATCGGGAGAGAGTGGTTGAGGGAGTCCTTTTGACCTCTCCAGCCGGACTCTCTCGACCCACCCATCCTTACACCGCAAGTGGAAGGAATAGATTCATATGACCGTCACTTCTGGACACATTGACCCCTAGATTCCTACCCACCCCTCACACCTTTTTCTTTCAATAGATTTATCTCATTTCATTGCCAAAAAAGACCCTCCACACAGCATCCCCAAAGATTTTTTTCACGTTAGCTCCACGTAGGAGGCCCTGTGGAAAATAATTCCCTTCAAGGCCTATCCTGTCTTTGAGAATGCTGTGTGGAGGGTCTTTTTAGGAAAGGAAGGAGAGGAAGTTCTGGGAAGGAAAGGGATGACATATACCCTGAGGGGAATTATTTTCCTGTGTGGAGCTAACGTAAAAAATAAATTACAGTTGGGAGAATTGAAATACGAGTATTAACACTCTTCAGAAAGTGTTCGTATAAATGATTGATTTCCATTATTCTTCGTAATAACTTTCAATGTAAAATGCGTTGATTAAATGTTAATGAATGATGCACGCCCCCAGAAGCATTTAAAAGGCTACAATTTAACAGAAATAAAGAAACCTTCTCGCATCCTTGCATTCAGCAAAACCATTAAATCTTCATCGATAGCCCCATAGATCTTAACTTCTTCTGCATTACTTTCATCTGTTTGTATTCCCACGATTACACTCTACTCTTCCACTGAACGCTGGGTTCCTGGACGATAAATATTTAGTGCATGTTCATACACCAACCTCTCCACCATCGAATCTGTTGCAATTCGGTCTTTAATGAAGCAAGGTGAATTAATCGTGAGTTCTGAATTACATTCCTCATTTTCAATTGATTTTAACCCAGATTATAGAGCCTCAAATGTGTTTTTGATTGCTGTTAGAGTATGGAGTACACTACCAATATCCTGTTTAAACATTTATCGTGATTCTAGAAACACGATCTCACTGGTTATCTAGTGAGAGTGATATTTATGATCAGTGTTGCCTTTGGTATAATTTTATTGATTTCATTGCACATAAATATCTGTACATTGCCTATTTTATTAATACTTAGAATTCTTAAGTAAGGTTGAACGCGAAAATAATTTCATTTTCATAACATTCAGTCTGAAAAGGCTCCTATCGGTTGCTTTATTTTAAATCTCTATAATATCATGACTGTTTATTATTATTTTTAATTGGTAAACTAATGTTTAAGACAAGATTTTTATGCATAACACAAAGGGTAACAATTATTATAAGCAATAATTGTTAGCCTGAAACACTCATCAACATTGAAAAAATCTTCCGAGAAAAGATAAATGCCGCCGACGGGACTTGAACCCGCGTCCTTTTGATATCCGGTCAACTACTCTACCAACTGAGCTACGTCGGCTTATCTCCCACCCACCAAATAATTCAATATAATAATAACCCGACCTAATTTGTCTCGACGCCATCTAGTGGGAGAGTAAGCACTTATAATGCATTTCTCACAAAAAATAAAGTTGGTTGTTTTCAGGTGAAAAAATGTAATAAGCAGTAATTGTTGAATGAAACACTAATATATATTGAATTATTTGGCGAGTGGGAGATAAGCCGACGTAGCTCAGTTGGTAGAGTAGTTGACCGGATATCAAAAGGACGCGGGTTCAAGTCCCGTCGGCGGCATTTATCTTTTCTCGGAAGATTTTTTCAATGTTGATGAGTGTTTCAGGCTAACAATTATTGCTTATAATAATCATGACTGTATTCATAATATGTAATACAATTTCAAAATAAAACCATGCTCACAAACCTATGAATCGACTGCACAATATTGGTGATAGATTTTGGAATGTTGTCGTTATATTTAGAGATTCCGTATTAGAGATTATACAAATATTTCATAAATACTTTTCTTAAAGTACCTACTATTTTACTACTCCGTAGTGAACATACTTTTTGTAATTATTTTTATTATTTTAACTAAGTAAAACCTCAAATTGTAATATTAAATTAATGAAGACAAAATAGCTACTCTCAATCGAAAATATGAAACAGAAAAATCCGACAAAGATACGGTAAAAACTAGGAATCTAATGCAATGAAATAAAAAAAAAATCGATAATAAATGGATAAATTTATTCACAGGTCAACGAAAATAATCTTCTTAAAATCAAAAAAATCCATATTAATAAACGTGGTAAATATGTCATCTTAAACAATTCCGTCACTAAGAAAAACAATTGACCTTGATTCTTACATAGTTGATGCAATACGTTCACATAAAATAGGGCCACTTACCAACGCGCGCTGTTGAATGCATTTTAAACTTTTCCTTCTATAAACAAACGCCTCCTGCTGCACCAACTGTACATACAATAAGTCTACAATTAAATCTAGTAATCTCTAATACCTCTGCATTAAATTCAATCTAGGTAACATTTTGCAACGGGCAATAAATTTTCTGTACACGAAACGAATGAATTAAAGTGGCAATAATGGCAATGAACATATTCAGTGCCTAACTGTTATTAATATAAAGATGCACTATCTTCTTTTCTGTACGCATTGACGCTATCGTAAATAGAGTTATGGCTCACGATCAAACTGAATAAACAATCACTCCACAGCAGGGGCAAGAGGCGGACTGCAATCCTACATTCAAAAGTAGGTAATATTTAAATTATAATACTTTACACATATTTCGTTTTTATTAAAGTTTTACAACATAACATGTTTCTTGCATTTTTTTAAAATCTTTACATAGTATAAATGAAGTCGCTCCCGCTGTCTGTATGCTTGGATCTTTTAAACTACGCATCGGATTTTCATGCGGTTTTCACAAATAGATAGAGTGATTTATGAGGAAGGTTTTTAGGTATATAATTTGTCAAGGTTTTGTGTAAATTGGTTAAAATATATAAATAAAGCAGAAATATAAAAATATATAAGTAAGCGGGCAGCGGGCAGCGGGCAGTGAGCAGCGGGCTGGCATGCGGGCGCGGGCGGTGTGGATTTAATTTAACAGATGGCGTTGATTATAAAGGTTGGGTAATGGAGTGGCGTTGTGTTTCGTTAGTGACAGCAACGTGTTTCAGGGTCTGCTAGTATGTATATAAATCACAAAAAATCACAAGATTTTACAATTGATTGTAGGATTTGAGAAGCATAATTTGGGAGGCGGGTTGGGTACAGTCGTTCCTGAAGCTATTTATTGGATAACCAACACCTCTTCCACAGTTCACCCCAAGTGGTTCGCTACGTTTCCTGACTTAGCAGGGGTGTCCGGGTTCATGGGTTGAGGTGTGTCCGGGTATTGGCGGCAGATGCGTATGCCCACCAACGCATGGTAGGCCGGATCGGGAGAGGGAGACCTTTTGATCATGAGCAGGACTCTCTCGGAATATCGCCTTGCAACGCAGTGGGAGGGATAGGTTCATACGTCCGTCAATTCTGGACACACTGACCCCCAAATTCCTACCCACCCCTCATACCCTTTTCCTTCACAGAACTTCTTCTCCTTCCTTTCCCTAAAAAGTCCCTCCACACAGCATCCCCGAAGATGGTATAGGTCACGTGGGAAATTGTTTTCATCAGAGCCGCCTGTGTGGAACTAATGTAAAAAAAAATCAGAAGACTTACTTTGATGATTTCAACCACCTAATAGAAAGAAATCAAAAGAAAATAGCGCTCCATCGATTTACTCCGCGATTTTCAGTTGGTAGTTTTGTTTTTGTCGTCCGACAGAAATTTGAGTTTTCTCCACTTTATTTATTTATTTATAATATTAACGCCTTTCGGCTTTTACATAAAATTATAATATATGCAAATAACTTAACTTAAAGAGGCACATTGAAAATGTATAATGGTAGGTAAATAAGTCAAATATTTTTCAAGTTGGGAAGATACTACAGGAAACAAATATTATTTTGAATGAAACAATAAAATTAAGAAAACCTGTGACCAACATAATAAAAATAGCCACTTTTGTAGGAGAGTACCATTATTTGTAAGTTGGTTTCAATGATGAAAAGAAAAAAAAAGTTTTTTTTTTACATTAAATAAATAAAATTACAGGTTGTGATGGTTTATAAAATTACTATAAATCATACATTTAATTACTACGATGCATTAATACGATAGTTCAGTGATATGTTTAGTAAATTTGTTGATGTAGTTTATTAAATTTATTAAAGAACTTCCTTAGTGAGTACTTGAATTATGGATAAATGATTTCATCATTCCATGTTTATATTGCATCGTGACACATTCCATACATCTATGTGCGAATATATATTGCCTAAGTTTTGAATTCAGTGTAGTGCTATATTGAAATGGGTCATGATCGTGGTATAGTCACCATAAAACGGTAGTACTGACCTTGTGTTTCTGACTGGTACATTAAAATTTATGAGCGCCAAGAATTCAGGGCTGTTAATTGTATTATGTAAGATTTTAAATAAAAATACTAGATCAGTTCTTCTGAAGAAGTTGAAAACAGTTCTTGTCAGTCAAATTCAATAGATTAGATAATCGCAGTAGATAAGTGTAGTTTAATTGTTCTTTCGGTTTAAACTGTTGAATATTTTAGATGTTCGGCCCTGCTTGGAGGGCACCCGAGTGGAGGAACTGGTTTGAAGTTGCAAATAAACGTGTTAAGAAGCCCCTCGTTCGGTGCAGACTGCGGGGTCCCTATAAGGGAGTGCAGATAGAAATCGGCGAACAGGTGTGGATACTGAAAACTTCAAATTGGAGGGGCGCTCACAAAGTACCACCAAGAACCGGGACAAATTGACGAAACAATATTTATATACATTAACAATTATTATAGTCAGATATCTTAATAAATACCTATTCATTTAAATAAACGGAACTTCTATATTAAACTGTGTGTGTTGAATTAGGGATTTGATTTAATTTTTTTATTTAATTTAATTTTTGTATTTATTTTATTTTAATTTAATTTTTTTTCTTTCTGCTTTTTGTATTGGAGGCACTGCTGAAAACCATCTGAATTCCAGTAGAAATCCTGAATTGTAGCTGAGCACTGAGCACTGACCTTTTCATCAATAGACTCAATGATAAAAGAAAAAATGTATAATAATGTAAAAAAACTATTGATGAATAAACGTTTCATTATTATTATTATTATTATTGCAGATTGAGCGCTGTTCGTGCTTGGAAGTTTCCATTTAAAATAATTCAATTCAAACATTTAATTTTACCAAATGATTTTTTCTACAGTAATACCACACGGTAGGCCCTGAGGAAAATAATTTTATTGAGGGTCCATATCATCTTTGGGGATGCTGTGCGGAGGATGTTTTTAAGGCAAGGAAGGAGAGGAAGTTCTGGAAAGAAAGAGGTGTGGTTAGGAACCTAGGGGTGAGTGTCCTGGTGAGCCCGGGTACACCCACTAAGTCACCAAATATAGCCAACCACTTTGGGTGACCTACGACAAAGGTTAAGTTTAAAAAAGTATGATAAAATCAATTCAATTGATAGAAAAAAAAGAAAGTGGATAATAATTATCTTTCCCGCTGATTGAAATTTTTAACATAAAAACAAGTTTCATGAATAGTCCTTCCATGTTACAGGAATTGCTTCTAACACGATCAATTTTATATCACGGGCAAAGTTCTCAGAAGACACAATAATAAATATTTATGACATTGTTCAGGGCCACGTGCTCAATGCGACGATACTATTGGGAACACACACAAAATTGATGGTAGTGATAAAAATTAATGAAGGACATCGCTTGGTCAATCATTTGTATGTAAGAGATAGGAGCGAACATGCAAAAAGCCGAAAAAAAACAGTCTTTCCAATGTCTATTTAACAGTTAAATTATTGCAATTACTTAAATTAATAATATTTCTATTTTTAATGAGTAAAACCTCAAACAGTAACATTTAATCATTTACAATAATATTCACGACTCTCAAATGAAAAATGTGAAACAGAAAATACGAAAAAAGATTCGGTCACAAGATGCGACCTAATGTGATTATACATAAATCTGCCCTGATGATGGTCACTGTAACGCAGTCAACAAATTCTCTCCCGATCCGGGCCGCCATGCAGTAGCTGAGCAAACGCATTGGCCGTCAGGACCTAGACATACCTCACTCCGGGCTCCCCTGCTAAGTCACAAAACGTAGCGAACCATTTGGGGTGACCTATGGCAGGAGTGTTGGTTATCCAATAAATGTGTATAATATTATCAAGAATGATACACCACACGCATCGTACACCATACACATCATACAACATACATATCATACAACATACACATCATACATTATATACATCATACACCATAATATTATCATGAATCGTACCAACTGTAAATGATTTGTATACTGCAGTAGTTTATCGTGAACACCTCTCTAGGAGAACCTATGCTGAGTTGTCCACGGGCTTACACAAATAACATGTAATTATAATAAAATTAATCTTAATACTATGGTATTATGTTTGACTTGGTGTAAATTTACTTAAAAAAATGTACCTTTGATTGTTTCAAAGACGTTGGCATGTCATTGTACAATTTAATTGGCATTGGGTGGTATATTTTAGTGGCCGCTGAAGATCTGGTTGTGATTGTTGGTTGGGACTGTGAGGGAATATGGAGATTGGATTTTATGAAATGAAGGATTGCAGATATTGCATAAAGTTATTCGACATTGTGACTTCTGCCCTGATAATCACTCCCATCCAAATAAACTAATTCTTCTGAATATGAGTTTCTCGTAGCAATTCAGTACATTTATTCAATCCTGGACAGAAAGGTGAGATGAATCATTATTTCGAGTCCGGTTGGTTACCTTTCGTTGGGTTACGTTCAAGGGCTTTTTATTGGATTCTACCTATTTCAAAAACATCTTGTGTCCAACAGATCTCATTATATTTATTGCTGTAAAGATGCGTTTCCAATCGCGCATAATTTATGGAGTGAAGAATTACCGAGCTTAGGAAATAATAATAATTATTATTATTAGATAATAAATTGTTCTCGGAATGTTGCCAAGGTTTGCGTGAGCATAATATTAATAATCATAATGTTAGAAGTTAAACCATAAAGTTGGAACTTTTATAAATAGTTGCCATATGTTCATAATTTCATGTAATCGTAATTTTGCTACGGTATGATTTGACACGTACCAAATATTCGACTAAAAATAAACAGCAAAATTAAATGATTTTTATTATTGTTTCATTATATAATAATATGTAGGTAAGCATGTGATGTTTTTGAGTACTTATGTTATTTTATTTTCCTAGTATTAATAGAGTACTTGATAATGCAATGAATGAAGTAATTGAAATTTTCATAAAATTTTGTCATTTATTTTCAAAAATTTGTGTCGTTTTTAAAAGTGGGACTGCTTGTTCAGAAAAGCGAAAGTAGGTTCTTAATTTATATGAGAAAATTATTTTATTTTTATAAATTAATTATTAAAAATTTGAAATTGGTTTTTCGATTGTTTATCTTTTTGAAAAAAAATCTAGTTTTTTCAAGTTCACTGAAGATCTTCATTCGAAACGAAAATTTCTGAAGGTCACTTATTATCTATCAAAAAAAGAAAATGTACCTGCGCATTTGTATTTGAAAGGTTTGATAACTTTCCTAGGGCAAATATTTCATACATTCTTCCAGCTTTACAAATCCTACAATTATTCTATTTAAAAAACGAGAGTGCTTTAGACTTAGACCACACGACTGAAATAAAACTTCACTAACTTATAAAAGAAGAGAAAAGAAAATGTGCAGGTGCACTGCTCTCTCTTGCTCCTACAGTGTGATACAGACAATAGGCCTGCACTGTATCTTAGATATACGAAACGTAACTGTCTATGAGAGAAAGAGAGAAAGAAAATGTGTGCTCGCCCCTCTCTCTCTTGCCCCTACAGTAAATACGAAACATAACTGTCTCTCTTTTTCTATCTTCACTAACTTTTATCTCCCTTTCAACTTCACCAGCTTACTCCCCAAGTCAAGCGTGCGTAAAGAAGTTTTACTTCAATAAATTTAATAATAAATAAATATAAACATAAAAAAATAAATTTAAAATAATTAATTCTAAACTTAATAAAATAATAAATAAATGTTAACGATTTAAAGAAAATGTGATTTTTCACGAGTCTGCACTGGTTAATTTACTACTAAAAATCAATTTTGGTTAAATCACACAAGAGTATTGTAATTTTTACATATTTCAGTTTACATAAAATCGTTCAAAATTCACAATTAAACGTGATATGTGTTCAATAATTATTCATTTTCTGTTTTCATACTAAATCCTTTTCATATTTAACACATAGTCGTTTCAACATCACTAATAAAATGTTTGCAAAATACGGTTGTATGGTAAATCATTTATTGACTGCGTTCGCGTTTAAAGCGTTATTGCGTGCAATTCAAACAGAGCCAGAGTTCATATCGGGTGTGCTTTCAATGATTTTTCAATTAAAGCTTGCACAAATGATGATCCACCTGTTGCCTCACCAGATTAACCACTTGCTCATCCTGTGTTCCCGGATTGTATGACAATTGAAATCATTTCCCTCTCACGAAAACAAAATGTTTTGTGAATATTGGACGAGGTGAAATCAATCACATGGCGTCTATTAAATAAAATGAACGCATGTGGTAATATCGTCAAACTGTTGACACTGTTCGAATTATTTGAAAATGGTTGAATATTTTATTAGCATATTATAGTTTCTGTTAAAATAATTAATGGATTGGTTGGTGGTTTGATATGTACCGACGTGAAAATTAACTAATTAACCTCATTGCAATGATGTTTTGAACAATAATTGTGACAAATTATATTATAATGTATTGTGGCGAAGATGCACTGCTTGCTCACTGTTAAAGCAAGAATATGGAAACCAACCTATTTAAACTGGAGCGCGGAGAGCCAATTTACAATTTGTTCAAGGGGGTAGGGCATACACATTGCACATACTTGTACATTCAACTAGAAATAGTTAACTTTGCATTCGGTGGTGCCGCAAATTTATTTATATTTTCTAAAAACGTATTTCTTTAAATAACACAGTCATAGAACGCAAAACAAAATGCCGCAAGCGAAAATATCATTATTTCCAGGCCAAGCGAACATGATTTATCCAAGAAAACTTTTAGTATTTTGTTAAACGGACACTTTTAAAATGAAAATTTTCAACCACGGAATTCTGTCTTAAGAATATGTAAAAAACGCTTACTATTTTGAGAGGCTGAGGCTCGATAGAGCCCGATTCAAGAGGGCTAGGGTAGAGCTTTTTAGGAGGTGTTGCTCCAACCAGTGGTTGAGGTAGAACTCCCCTCATCTTTCAATGCATTCTAATTATATTGCGCGCAGCACCGGTTCACTTTGCCGAAATGTTGTGCAATACAAAGGCGTTAGATACTATTTTGGGCGCACATTTCGATTGTATGTCTGTCTGTGAGTGAGTGTAGTAGGTGATTGTAGTAAGTGGTGACTGTTGTTCAATGATCCCGGATTTGTTTCGATTAAAAGTCATTATCAAATTTAGAACTAAGTATCATGAATTCTAACAAGTTCCGAAAATATTATAACTCGTGATTTTTCACTAGTCTACTCTAGTATTTTCCTAAAAGCAAGAAATCAGTTTATGAATTATTGAAGCTCATACATTTTACTGTTCTGGCCAGAGAAATATGGTTAGTACTACTATTTTATTGTAGCAATACTTCGACCGCTGCCCAATTTAATACACATAATTCAAAACTTGGGTAATATGTATGCACACATACTGAGAATTATTCAGACACATTACATAAATATATTTATACTTTTTTTCATCCTTGCAATATTGCATTATTTACAGTAGTGCTGTTTTTGGTGCGGCCCGCGAATTTTTTGGTGCGTGGCGTCGTGCTGACAAAAACGTAACAAAATTAATTCAGTAACGAGAGAATGGTTTTATTTCACCATCTCAGATATATTTAAAAAAGAGAAATCTTATTGCGGTCCGCGGGTGATACTACAACAATTCAAATGGCCCCCGAAGAAAAAAGGTTCCCCACCCCTGATTTACAGGATCACATTGTTTGCTTTGTTATTTGCACATGTTCTCAACTTCTATTTTCTATTATTTGCTTTTTTACACCCTCATCAGAGCTGTCTTTTACTTAGGTAGACAATACTCATTTAGATATATTTTTAACATGAAATATACTTTACTCACTATAAACCTACTCCTATATATTTACTGTGTACCTCACCTTCATCTAAATTTACTAACATAATTTTTTAGTTAAATAGAATAAGTAATAAGTATGCATATTTTTTAGGCATTCCATTATTGTATTACTTAAACAGGATTTCATTTTGCTATGTTTTTTACACACGTGCAGAACTACTATTTATTTGCTGTTTTACACGCTCATGATTCTTCATTACTTAAACAATTCTAATTTCTTACGTTGTAGCGCGCCTTATACTATGTTATCTAATGTAAAGTCAAATGTTACAAGTAAATAAATAAATTTATGTTTTCTTATGCTTTGATTATCGATTTTTACACCAACATTACGATAACGCATGTAACAGAGAGTGAATAAGCATGTTAACATGGCCAGCCGCGAACAACACCGCGTAAAAACAACGGAATTCAATTTTCAAAGTATCAATGAAAATGCTGTATTTGTTCAATCGTTTGTGAAAATGAATGGATCTCTTTTTACTACTTACCTACTGAGTTTATGTGTGTGTTTGGTTTTGTGGTTAATTTAAATTAATTTTAATATTAGGTATATCGAAGAAATAAATTTATGATCTTTAGTAGATAAATTGAAAGCTTTTTCACAAAGAGAAAAATCGACATAACTCATTTTCGTGGGACAGTACGAGGGCTTAATTTCAAACAGTTATCCACAGAAAAACAAATAATTCTGTAAAGTTAAATTAATAACGTTATCTAAAAAAACAAGTAAATAATTGGACGTTTTTTAATGCCAAAAAACGACGTCTACAAAAGACATACCAATAATTATTAGTACGGACAAATTGGCACTACAGGCTAGATGGGACTACAGAATTCCCAATTGTGTGGCTGAAAAAAGGCTGGGGATAGAAGGAAGATGGGGAAGAGTTAGATTGGGAAGTCTGTATCTGGCCATCTAGAGCTGCTCACCAAACATAGCTAAAGTAATTTCAAATAACGTTTCAACCTTGAAGGTGGGTTTTCACCAGGGCGATGCTGAGAATTTAAACGTGCCAGCAATGTTGAAACAATTTAAAAAATCTTAATATAACGTTAAAATTACACAAAATAATTAAATAAAAATTATATTCGCACGCCAGTATTTGAACACGTGATCGTTGGATTCGTGATCGAAAATCACCACGAAGGTGGTTTTCATCAATATAAATATCACACCAAAGCGTTAATGTTTTTTAAAATTTTATCTCCACACAGGAGGCCCTGAGGAAAATCATTACCCTCAGGACCTATGTCATTTTTGAGGACGTTGTGTGGAGGGTATTTTAGTTTTAATTTTTTTAAATTTGAAATCCCGGCGAAATCATTATTTATTTTATTTTCGTGGGAACAATCGAAAAAAGCACCCACATAAAATAATATTGCCGTAATATTCACAGACCCGGTAATAAATGGTCGGTTGTTTTTATTATAACCGAGGATTTAACGATGTTTTGTTTGTGGCACATTCCGGCGGCTCCTGCGGCCGTTCTGCACCGGGTGGCCACTGAACACCGCCGCATGTGCGATGGGAATGGTCATTAATTAAGTGGACCTGATATTGAGATGTAATGCGTGAATACCAAAAAAATACGCGTGTTTACTACGATTATGAAGAATTTTCATTCACAAAATTAATCAATGGTAATTCACTGCATTTTTATTGTCTCTTATAAATAGTGTTCTAACGGTATAATTATTTTTTTTAAAAGAAAGAAACATTCCATAGTATAACAATACTAGCTTTTACCCACGGCTTCGCTCGCATAGTATTAGTGGGAAATTACTGGCATAATTATTGGCATAATTGTTATTATTCTTTTTTTTTTCTAACAGAAAATAATTATTATTTAATAGAAAATTTCAAAATTTGAGAATGACATTTAGCAAATAAAAATTCTATTTTAGAAAATATTTAAATTATAGAAATAGAAATTTATTTTAAGTACCTGCTCCCTTTATTAGTATTTTATTCATATTTGAATCCAGAGTAACATAAAAAAGTAATAAAATGACAGTCCACTTCAAACGCTATGCTTTATAGCAACGTTATGCTTTTTCTTCGGAGAATAAACATTTTTAGAGATATGTTTATATTAACTACGACGCCAAAAAAGTACTCTTTTTAATCACAACAAAGCACTCTTTTTAAGCCTAAAATTAAAAAAAAAAAACATTGTTTCCAAGGTAACAATTTGTTTGACGTTTGCAATAACTCGATTTTGTTAGGGACAGAAAACGTATGATACATAATTTCATAACGCCACAGGTCATTCATAACGCCAGAGATTACCAATATATAAAGCCGTTGTTACTCGCAAATAATGTAGCTTTCGATTAGTGAAAGAATTTTTAAATTCCATTCGATATTTATTGCGTGAAAGAGTAAGGACAATCCATACAAACTTTTGCATTTATAATATAATATTATATTATATTATATTATTATATATAACATATATTGTATATAGTAAGATTTAAAAAAATTAATACTTTCATCATTATAAGCGGGAGATTTTGCTTGTTCAATGGTGAAAGACTGAACTAGCATAGGAATAAAACTCACTCATTGAAAAAATTATTACGTTAATCATACTTACTGATTTTATTGATTAAAGGCATTGCCTATACTTCTTCAACTGGTCGTTTATTGATAAATAAAGTGTAATTTATCGAATAAGACCTTTCGAAGGAGGTGTCGGAGTTGCATAATTCTGAGATTTCCGGTCAGCCTTAAATACATGTAGGTACCTTTTTCGATTTAGCTGTCGTGAAGGAATGAATTAATCCACTTCCCGACACCCGATCGAGCTGAAACTCGACAGATAGATTCCTTGTTGACGAAAATGCAACTTTTGGTGGCGCTCACGCACACATACGAGCACACTCACGAATTTCTCTAAAATTAGCTACTAGCCGGCCCAAGAGATGGCGTAACTAGGTCGTGCGTTCGATGCGTAGGAACGTGGCGGAAAGTCACTACATAATAAAAATAGATGTGTCATGGTAAAAAAACTTTGGTGGATTTTTTTAATTCACTGAATGCCTTTCATGTGGGTTTGAATGGAGACTAATACTTAGCCTATTTAGCATGCACTCTTTCTCACTTACTTGCTGGACATTGTATATCGCCTTGAATTTCGTAATAATGATGAAACACAGATTTGTATTGTAAATTTTTGGCTTGATATGCCAGATTTTTTACCACGGAACAGGTCGACGTCGTATCTCTTGTGTTCTTTATTCTATTTTTTAGGAAAGATTTGTCTTATAGCATAGGTAGTGTTCTAATATATTCTATTTTATTCATTATTCTATTTTTTTATGGAAGATTAATCTAATTGTTCTATTCTATCCATTATTTTATTTTTTAGGAAAGATTTGTCTCAAGTGTTGCATAGTATTCTATTCTTTTCTTTATTCTACTTTTTAGGGAAAATTTGTCTTATAATCTAGTATTCGATTCCGTTATATATTCTATGTATGCAGAGAAGATTTGTCTCATGGAAAAGCGCTCACTTCTATCCATCATTTTGTTTTTTTTAGAAAAGATTTGTCTTATTGCAAAGTGTTCTATTCTATTTTTAGGGAAGATTTGTCTTAAAGCATACTGGTCTGTTATAGGTATTCTTCATTTTAGTTTTAGGTAAGATTTGTCTGATAGCATAGTATTCTATTATTTTCTTAATTCTATTTTTAAGGGAAGTTTTTTCTTACGTCTTAGTGTTCTATTCTATTCTACATTTTATGTTTTATAAAAGATTTATCCTACAGCATAGTATTCTATTCTACTATTTATTTTATTTGTTTAGTGAAGGTTTGTCTTACGTTATAGTTTCTGTATGTATCACCTTTCCAAAAAGACCCGACACATAACTTCCCATAAGAAGACACCCGTGTGAAAGAAATAAATAAAAAGTTCACAATAAATCTGTTTATTATATTGTCCTACATATTGTTTATATTTCCAACACAACATCAATATTCCATGCATTAATTGTGTGACGTAGGTATTTTCTTTCTAATAGCAGTCAAGTGACAGTTTCCTGTGTCACCACGTGAGCGGGTATCATGGCTGCGTGGACCAGGGTCAGAGGTCAAAGTTAGTTTTAACAATCAGGCATACAACGCCATAACATACTGCAAGTAGATACATACTATGTAGGTACTCTTATAGCGCCGTAACCCGAAACCTGTTGCAAAATACGCGTTTTAGCGGTATAGCCTGTTAGCGGTATAAGGCGCCTGACGACCCTCAGTGGCTAGACATTTAGCGGACCAAGGATCAAATCCTACGAAACAAAAAAAAAATTTAAGTAAAACAATATCCAATCTTCATACCACTCCAAAATGAACAGACATGTTGACCGGTCAGTGGTTGAGTGGGCATAGGGCTTGGGTCCCACCCGGGCGTCACATGTTCGATTCCTCGGTTGGCTAAGTCCTCCATCACAACACAAGCAACATTTTCGGCTTTCTGTAGTGGTAGTGGGAGATTTTAAAACATTGTTGGGTTATTCGTAGGCCGGGAATGTTTGTCTTTCTTTAAAAAAAAAAGAAAACACAAATGGAATTCAACGACAAAAATATGGAAAAAATCATCCTTAACATCGATAAAAAAACATGGCTCTTTAGTCTCCCCTCTATTGTCTATTTGGTTTTCTGAAGGCTTCACTTCTACCGCGTGTGAATTGCACACTCTGGTTTTTTTAACGCGGTGTTAGCATTATTTGGTAATGTTAGGAAATTGGAGTGATAACTTTTCTTACTTAATACAAAAATGTGTATACATTTTTATATATTTATTCATTTAACGCCCATTGTGTTTTTGCAAACATAATACAAATCAAAATTTCACATAATGCTGAAATATAACATTATTAAACAGTGCATGTAATAAATAACAAAAGGTTAAATAAATACTTTTCTGTTAAGATGTTAAAAGATTTCATTATTACATATCATCATCATCAAAAATACTAATTTCGGTTTTCTGTGCGTCCTGCGTTACTCTTGTTTAATGAATTCGAAATTGCTTTCAATTTCAGTGACGTTTTCAAAATTGGAATTTGTTGTGTGTAAAATTCAGAAATACCCGTGGTTTTTGACTTCAGTTAAAATAATAAATTTGGTTGTCCTTCTTGTCTAGGTCCTGATGGCGGATGACCAGGACAAACTGAACCCCAGATTCCTACCCACCCCTCGAACTTTTTCCTTCCCAGAACTCTTCTCTCCTTCCTTTCCCTAAAAAAAACCTCCACACGGCATCCCTAAAGATGATATAGGCCCCGAGGGAAATTATTTTCCTCAGGGCCTCTTGTGTGTAAAAAAAACAATAAAGCAGTTACCAGTAGATAAGATTTAAGATCTGCCCTGATGATGGACACTGCAATGATGTTTTCACATCTGACCTGATAATGGACACTGTAACGCTGTCCGAAAAGTTGGCTAAAGAAGGAGGTAGCGCAACACGGCATAATATCCCATAAATAATAACGAAAATAATAATACAAAATTTTTAACAGATTTTTTTTTTAAATGTCATTTTTAAAAATGGAACTGATTTGTCAGAAATTCGAGCTAACCAATGATTTTTCACGGGTCTGCGCTAGTTCTATTACAACAGTGAACTTTTTTTCTCAACTTTTTCTATCAGAAATTTCTAGGTCTACACAACTATATTTAATGCGTAACGATATTTTCACTACTGAAAATTCTTTGTGTTTTGTTAAAAGTGGTAGTGTTTTCCGTCGAATGTCAATATACGGTTTTACATTTGCTGAACGCAGAAAACCACGAGGAAAATAATTTCCTCCATATATATGTAGATCTTAGGATATGTTGTGTGGAGGGTCTTTTTAAGGGAAGAAAGGAGAAAAAGTGGAAGGGGAAAAACAGGGGTATGAGGGGTCAGGAGATATTCAGTGTGTCCAGGAGTGACGGATATATTTATTAATTACTCGCACCCCTGTTGCAAGGATAAAAAGATCTCCTTCAACTCTTAAAATCCAAATACTGTCGCTAAAATAATTTAATCATTTGGTCTTCAATCTACAGCTACGCTGATGACAAACAAGTTTACTTTAATTGCTTACGAGAGTCTAAAAATTCGCGTTATAAAGTCTAGAAGCAATCACCCACTGAATCTCCTTCAACCAGTCTCTCCAAATCCGACCCACCACGCAGTAGATTGGAAGATGCTTTCGCCGCCAAGACCTAGACAACCTTACCCACATGAACCTTGCCACCCATGTTAAGATGCCAAACTTAGCGAACCACTTGGGGTGTTAATTATTCAACAAATGGTTCCCGGGGGGACGGTACCCGTATCCGTCTCCCAAATTGTAGTTTAATATTTGTGTGCGCGGATGCTGTATTATGCAGATGTGATATTCGCAGGATGTTGTTTATGCAATTCAAACAACATTTGTATAGCGCCCTTGAGGTGATTTTTCACAAAATGGCGCTCCACAAATTATCCAATAATTTTTGTAAAAAAAATGTTTTGACCAATCACCGCTCATTTCATACAAAGTTTAGTTTTTTCTTTTCCCAGAAGATTTTTTTCAATGTAGGTGAGTGTTTTCAGCTAATAATTATTGCCAAAGTAATTTGTAGTTATCTACGATTACCAGTAAATGTTTACACCAATGTTCTATTTAGTAAGAAGAATAAAATTATTGTAATATTGTGTTATTGTGGAATTGAATATTATATATTTCTCGCTTAAAAACAAGCATGTCTCCATTATTTATCAGCCTTTTTTTATGTGATATTACCTAACAATATGGTTTTAATGAAAAAAAACAATCTAGATAAATGAATCCTTAATATTAGTTGACATTAATTTCAAAGATGTGCTGTTTTTATTTAAAAAACTAAACGGTTTTTTATAATTTCTGAAAACCCGTGAAAAACGAGATACGTGGTGTTATTTATAATATGAGCAACGATAGAAGTCCTAGTAACTATGAACAGGACGGGGAAGCAGAGTACAGTATCCAGTGCACAGTAAAATATAGGATGGGCCATAAACATTTGCACTTTTGTGATCGTGCTAGCGGGGATTTCGAACGGGGAAGGAGAGGGGGGTCACTTATGCGTGGCTTCTCGCTTCTAGTCACAAATTTAGTCGCAATGGATCGCTTTACGGGAGAGCAACGCGCTTTCTGGGTAAAACCTTTTTTACAAAAAGAATGATTGTGATCTTTTCTGTTCAACAATGATTCTATTCTGTTTTACAAAACATTTTTTAACGCCGCTTATTTCGTTCGCACTACCAATTACAGAGTATTAATCCATGCCCAAGTGTTATTTAAACATCATCATTCAAAATTTTCGAAGAAACCGGTAGGAAAACAAACAGGGCGGTCACGGAGCAAAAGATCTCGCGCATAGGAGATATTCCATGGCCTCCCCGCAACCTGGATCTAACCCCAGCTGATTGTTTTTATAAGATACTAGCTGGGTTACCCGGCTTCGCTCAGGACAATAAGATAGTGTTCTGGAATGTTGCACAATGATGTTCCCGATTTCCTATTCCTGATCATTCCACTCCTTCCACAACTTTCTACAGCTCTATGGAACTTTCCGGAAGACTGTTCTAGAAATTTCAAGAGGGTGAAATTTTCAGCCCTTATATCTTTAAAAGCACGGCCTTTAGGTAAAAACGGATACCCTTATTCCCTAGGGGGGATAGAGATCTACCACACCATATAACTCCCTTGATCGAACCGGGACTCGTTTCTGAGTTTTTGCGAGCTGAACGTTTTTTGGACTTTCTTTTATAATACATGCCATATTCAAATAAATAAAATGTTACTCCTTACATGTCCTTTCCCGTGCGTTCCCCTCCAGCGTTCCACTTCCACCTTCCCCGCCACCGCTCTCCCGCTCCCCCGTCCCGCCAACCTCCCTGGCACTGCATTTCTTGACTCCTCTCACGCGCTGCCCGTAGCCGAAACTTTTTTCTAATACTAACATTTTTAAACTCGTGATATCTTTCTAATTAAATATCCGAATTGAAAAATTCAAAAAGTTAAATAAAGGTATTGAAGCTATCTTGAATATGAAGTAATTTATTTTGATAAGGATTAAAACCAAGATACAAATAAAGAGCCTTTCCAAGCGGTGACATATTAATTAAAATTTTAAAATAAAAGAATACTTATTGTGGCATAACCATAATAGTTAGACATATGCTGTTCTGACCTTTTTTGTAAATAATGATGTGTTCTATAAAGTCGTAGTACATTATTTTATTCTATCATCAATAGTTTTCGCAGCGCACGCGATTTAAAGAATATTTTAGGTAATTTTTTTACACCCTGGGTTACATTATTGAAGTTTTAGTAAGGATGCCTATTTTTTTTAAAAATATAAGATAGCCTATGTCACCCAGGGATAGTGTAGCTTCCCAACAGCGAAAGAGTTTTTCAAATCGGTTCAGTAGTTTCGGAGCCTATTCGATGCAAACAAACACACAAACAAACAAACAAACAAATATTACCTCTTTATATAGTGTGTTAGATATTTGAGTATATATATTTTATCTTACAAGTTGGGTCTACATAAATAAACCAGCGGCTATACTTCAATTAAAGGAGAACATCAATCAATAAATGGCCAACATACCGCGAGATTTATGTCGAAAAGTTTTCGAAAATTAAGGGCCTGATTTGAGGAATGTCAGAGGTGAGATGGCGGCCATTTTGAAAAAAGAATTTTATGACATTTATTTAAATACGATATATTTTTTTCACGATTATTTCAAAAGTGCTAAAGTTTATGGCTCACCTTATGGTACACAAGTCAGCCAGGGAATTGTAATTGGATAATGGCTTGGCTTATTATTGTAGCGGAGATTAAATAAACACCATCCATTTTCCCCTTTCAAATTAAACAATGAATGTTGTTAAGATGACAGTTTGCTTATCAAATTAACAATTGAATGATTTCAATGATCGACAAGTGAGGGCTTCAATAAAAGACATATTAACACCTTAACTATGTTTAAAGTACTTAGACTAATCTTAGACAGATTGAGTAAAAAAATATTTGGTATTAATTACAATATAAACAGATAAATTTGTGAAACTTAATTAAATGAAGACAATATTAACGAAACTCAATCGAAAATCTGGAGACAGAAAAATCAGAAAAAAAGATATTGGCACCTCTAGGACTCGAACTCAGGACCTTCGGCTTTCCGGGCCACAGTTTTTCATTTAAAAATTACAATTTGAGTTTTTACTCTTGTTAAAAATAAGAATACAGACAAATTTATTATAGACCACCTTCATTAAAACGCATTGCTCTACCGAAATCAAAACATTGTCCTTCCTTCATCCGGAGAATAATAGTGTTGGTAACATTCTGACAGGTAATAAATAATATGTTCATAACTGATAATATGTATGAGATGATGTACAGAAACAGATCGGGGAATCTTTTTGGATTTGTGCAATATTTACGTGCAAGCGTTTAGTTAGTGCGTTAAATTGTATTTTTCTTACATTAGCTCCAAACAGGCGATCCCGAGGAAAATAATTTTATATCATTTTAGGAGATGCTGAGTGGAGGGGCTTTTTATGGAAAGGAAGGAGATTCTGGGAAGGATAAAAGTACGAGGGGTGGTTTGGAATCTGGCAATCAGTGGTTCAGGAGTGGCAGACTTCCAATCGCGGTGCAAGGCGAACAAAAGGCATCCCTCAAACAGTCTCTCTCGACCCGTCCCACCAGGCATTAGGTGTAAACCTGGCCTAACCTCACCCCATGAACCCGGACACCCCTACTAAATTATAAACGTAGCAAACCATTTGGGGTGACCTATGGAAGAGGTTTGTGACATTGTTGCAATATATTTATCAATTTCTCAAATGAATAAAAACAAATTTAAAAAAATATTTTTTTCAAAACAACAATTTGAACCCATATCTTTTTCTGATTTTTCTGTCTTCAGATTTTGATTGAGTTTCGCTAATATTGTCTTCATTTAATTAAATTTTTTATGATTTTTTTTAAAGCAGTTTTTAGTTTAAAATTGCTTTCCAGACCTCGTTTCCTGAAATCTCATTCCCTTACTTATATTACCTTCTACCTCAAAATATTCTTAAAAATAGGTGTGTTATAGCACCATTAGCACTGAGCGATGGGCAAAACTCCTGTTTGGTGTAAACATAAAAAGTCTCGAAATAAAAACAAATTGTTGTATTTTCTAAAAGAAAATCATACTTTCCTCCAAAGCTATACAAGAAATGGCTAAATCTACCCGGTTAAGATGTTTTTTTGTAGATTAAGGCGAGAAACATCACCATAAGAAGCATCAAGTGGCGTAACGCCCGCTTGACACGTCTCCCGGGGGAAGGAGACACGCTCGGGCTCGGCAGTCTCGCCAGTCTCGGCAGTACCCTCCTCCGGTCTCCGGGGGTAGCTTACAACCTTCCTTAAAGCTATAGCTGTAGTGGGCGAATGGATTGCGAACTCTAGGCGTGGGTCTAGTAAATGGGCTCAGGTCAAAAGATTTCACTTGGAAAACAATTTTTGTTGTTATCCGTAGACTATTATCGTACACCAATGTTTTGTTTTTGAATGCCACCGTGCGAATTGCCTTATTACAATCTTCTCTCATCACCTAACCTTACATTACCGAAGACTTAATCTAATCTAACCGAATGTCCATCTCATATCCAGAACAGTAGTAGTTTCTGGGCCGCAAAATAAAATATCCGAGTAAAAATAAAATATACTGTACAAGAGTTCCAAATTCTCACGTCCATGAAAATAAGACATCCCTAATAGGACTTTGAAAGACCCAAAGGTGGTGGTATCGGTTCTGAATTGATCCAAAACAATTAACGTTTCAGTGAAGATTATCATAGCAAAAAGTTTTTTGCAATTTGTAGTGCTTCATATTGTCAATCTTCACATGAGTGGCTAAATATTGAGAAGTCATTTGAAAAAAATAAACTTTGAGAATGCTTTCCTGGTAACTTGAGTATTAAACAATTCAGATATAGCTTCTACCTGTAAACGAATTCGCATCGTTCACATGTTTTTGAAAAAAAAAACCAAAGATTCTGTCCAAATTTATCGCGGTATTACTAATATTAAAAAAGTATAACTTTAATTATAGAAAATGCGATAGCGTACGCCTTACTCTGTAAACTCAGTGCACAAAGGAATTCCAGGTGGTATAAAATAGGTGGTATAAAATTTATTATAAATATTTTATTTTATTCATTTATTTCTTAAAAAAATACATTAACACTATTTATTTATTTGTAAGAAACAAACAGCTTTTACATAATTACAGTGAAAATATACAATATAAAGTGAACTGAAGTCAAGCCACAGAAATTTCTTATGCTAAAGTTAATTGGCAAAAAAGTTTTAATATCTCAAAATTAATTTTGGGTTGTAAGAAGTGGAGAGGAAAAGGAATATAGGAAAAGATAGTAGATGCTCCCGATACATTCCGTACTCTCATATTAATAGATCGTACGCATTATTTCATATCGGTATTTCTTTAAGTTATTACTAAAAATTTCAATGCTGTGAAATTTTGTATTATATTGTGCACATACACGAGGAATTTGGGATTTTTTTCTAATATTTGTTCTACACGAGGGCAAATAAAATAAATCGGTTTGTCGGGTTGATCTTAACGGAATATGGTTATTAAATTGGTGAGCTCTGGTGAGTCCAGGCCTTTATTTAGAATTTAAACAATAGGATTTGATCGAAAATTAGACGTCTTGTTTGGAGGGAGTTAAAAGGAAGCTTTGATTGTTCAACTAAGAAGGACTTCTGTTCTGGGATGGATTGATTGGTTCTATCGATTCTTTTTATTTAAATATACTTGTACATTTAAAAGGGTGTACCATATATCATCGCCTTATTTTACTATGTATTATAAGAGACTTTGTGCTTCTAAAGCAAAAACGTATTTCCACAACTTTTTGTGTAAACGCAATTCAAAAAATAACAACTCCACCAGTTTTCATTTGAATGCTTTTTGAAAATGCCTCAATGTTATTCGCAACACATCAACCTCCTAGTTTATTCCGTCCGGGACGTTTACGGTGAATTCACCACGTAGACCGTCTTGCATGTAGCGGCGTTCGATGTTACGGCTCAGACCGCCGTTACGGTCTCTCGTAGCTCGTAGCTGGGCCCGTAGCCTAAGCGCCCCGTAGCGGATCTCAGCGGGCGGCGCGGCGTAGCGGAACTGTCGCCCCCGGCGAAACACCTGTGGAGAATGGGATCAATCTACCACTTCATTCATGAAAATGTACTGTTATTTAAATACTTTTTTGCAATACAAATGTTAACAAATATCTGGTAGGCCGTTTGTGGAACCTGTGCGTTGCGACTTAGTTAGACTTCTTACAAGAACTCCATTGTTTTTTTTTTCCAAAAGATTGATGATTAATAAGTGTGTCGAAAATCAGGAGAGTAAGAGATAACAAACATGTTAAAAAATGTGTCGCTAGCCTACTATTATTGGAGAGAAACTAAAAATAAAACATAAAAATATATTAAATGAAAAAACACACTTTTTAAACCACCACTTTTTATTTGAATTAATATTTAACAACCAACCAGGTTTCGTTTAGCTCAAGCATCGTCAGGGCTTACTATATCAACTAAAGAAAATTGAATATAGGCACATTTACAAAAGAAAATAAAATAATGATACAAATATCTCACTTTCAGAAAGGCGCTTACTGACCTTCTGAGGAGTGACTTTGACAGTGTTTACAACTTGTTTCACATTCTCAGATAGAGATATAAATTTTCAACATCATTACGTACTAGTACTGTATGTTTACAGGTTTATTTTATTTACATGTTTATTTTGCGCACTTCTTTTTCTCTTTTCTATTTTTTTTATAACTTTACCAATTTTACCGTGTGTTTACACTAGACTACACTCAAAGTAACTATCCTTAATTGATCACCATGAAACAGGCAGCCGCCTAGTATGGTGATTTAATAAATCTAATCTACGTAAATGTCTAATAAATGTAACATGTATTTTATAAATAAATATGTGAGTGAAAGATATTGAAATAGAATAGACGACAACCTGTTAAATATTGATTTAAATAATAAGTGGTGTTGTACAAAGTGTTTTTTTTCATTAAATACATATATATACAATGTCACACCTCACACGACAAAATATTTGCTTCCTTCGATAAAAAAATACATAGAAATATGTTAGCTTCACAAGAACAACTCATTTTACGAAACATTTTTTTTTTCTAAAATACTTTCCCACCCCAAAAAAAGCCACTATAAAAATCTAAAATTAACAAATTATTCACAAACAATCATACGAGTATTTCATAAAAAAACATTTCAAGTTCAAACCATAAAACATCATAAGCCTAAAACGGGCTTTGCAGAAGCACAACTCAGAAGTCACGTCGTTGGTATCTCAGTGATTTGATTGTCTGCCCCAGGCTAAGGGTTGTAAGGCTGTGGGACTAAGGGTAGGAGTGGTAGAGGATGGGGGGATGTTATACGTATGTAGGTCGTAAGTTGTCGGTGTTAGGGTAAACCCGCATCCACTCCGCAGCGGTTTACCCACGAAGGGTTGTTCGACAACCCCTTACACCAGTGGAATGTTTACACCCCAAAGGCTACTTGAGGATGTAGGAGTGGGGTTAACCAATGCTTTACAACTTTATTGGAGACGGTCAAGTAAGCGATGTTGTATTTTGCGTTTCTTGGAAGAATTCAATGGGGAAGAATGGAAAAAGCACGCAATTAATATTGCAAGATTTTTTTTGTTCATTGTTTTATGCTTGTATTTATTTTCGTTACATAAATAGAGTAAAAAAATTGCAACTTTCAATTCATAATCATTTTTCTTCCTGCTGTGTAGAAAATCTTCCTTCTGAACTAAGACCGGCATTTTATACAAACAATAATAACGAAAAAAAATTGTTAAATCACAGGAAAAAAGACGACAAACTTTTTTTTTCACACAGGAGGTCCTAAGAAAAATAATTCTTCTCAGGGCCTATGTCATCTTTGAGGATACTCTGTGGAGGGTATTTTTAGGAAAGAAAGTAGAGGAAGGTCTTGGGAAGGAAAAGGGTATTAGGAGTGGGTAAGAATGTTGGGGTCAGTGTGTCCAGGAGTGACAGACGTATGAATCCATCTCTCCCACTGCAGTGCAACACCATGTTCCGAGAGAGTAAAAGGGACTCCCTCAACCATTCTCTCCCGATCCGGCGTGCCATGCAGCTGGTGGGCAAATGCATCCGTCGCCAAGACCCAGACTAACCTAACCCCATGAACCCGGGCACTCCTGCTAAGTCACCGAACATAGCTATCACCAATCGGGGTGACCTATGGCAGAGGTGTTGGTTATCCAATAAATATTTCCCGAGGCTGCGGTACCCATTGAAAAAAAATCTTTGTCACTCGGGAATTTATAAATTAGATTGTAGTAATTGTTTAGTCATCATTAGAGTTAAAGAGCATCTTAGATTCTTAAATAATAATGGCATTTTAGAATTCGCTCGTCTCTTTGATAAATAGCATACTCGTATCTTCAATAAAAGCACCGGTGTTAATATTATGCACAAATATGGTCATGATAACAAATTAAATAATTTTAAAGCACCCGAAATAAAGAAATCCCTTAAAACTTAAAGCCATATACGTAATAATTAATAATCAATTAAATGTATCAAATATAAGGTAATTTTCCATAAACTTATAAATTCCCACTATCCCTTGTCACCTATTCTGGTGACGCATTATCTCTTTAGATATAATATTCTAGTGTGTTTCTATTGTACACATCAGTATCTTTCTCCCTGTTGCTATGTGAGATTATAATTTCATAACCCTGTTCCATTATTCTATGATATGTTTGTCTCACTCTGTGTATTGTTTTGGTTTAGATTAGTTTAATTTTGTACCCTGGCGATGCTTGTGTTAAACAAACTGGTCAGTCGTAATACATTAATAAATTTCTTGGTAATAAATACTGTCTTTGTTTTATTTAGTTTTTTTTCCGTTTACAGTTTTTCCTATAAAAGATACATTTTTTACAAACCGTGAAAGTTATTGACCTACTATATTATTGTGATCGCCAGTAATCGATTGTCCTTTACTTCATCTACTCAGCTGGTACTGTTACAATACTTGACGATTAGTTTTAGTTTAGATTAACCAAAAGTGGCAGTATTAAAATAATCTCCTAGTTTTTCAATTATTATAAAGATCATTCATCAGTTTCGATAGTAACATTCTTACAACGTATCACCGGTGGTATGAATGTTTTGTTTCTCGAAAAATGCGTCCTCACACTCGTATTACATTTTCGAAAAAAACAAAGCACATTTTCATAGAAAATTTTCCGAAAGTTCAACAGGTTATAATATGATATTGAAACAAAACATTAATTTATCTGTTAGTAAGGTAATTTATTCTCAGGAGTCAAGAAGGTGGCCTGATAGATATAGCTTGGGATTATACCAAACTAATGTATCTTACGATCATCTTTGCAACTACGTCATCACCGAAAAGTTTTCGAATTTACCATGCCTAAAGTTCTGAGACACTTCTCAATACCAGGTAACACTAAACAAACAGAGTTATAATATCATTAATTCTTGGAATCGCTAAGAACAATCCCAATATTCTTAACCCCTTAATCTGTTAAAAATTGTTTACAAATTAACAAAAAATATTAAGTTGGGATAAAATAACCATATGGTAACCTCAATTCCAGAGAATTACAGAGTCAGAGTTTAAAAGAGAATAATAATAAATCATAAAAACAAGTAATTGTAATGAATAGAGATCGGAGTTCTTTTGAATAAAAAGTGAACCTATATTTGTTTTGTATATACGATTCTATTGGAGGGTAAAAACGCAAGTTTGTTATACTATACCACCACACAACTATAGATAGAACTAGAAAATTAATTTTCACATTGGTTAGAATTTTCACAAAAACATTTTCTTTGCAAAGCAGTAAAGAATCCACATTAATATTATAAATTCCGGTAAGCGATTTAGCATTTGAACAATTAAATAGACTTTAGGAAAACGGACGATGAGAAAGTTTATAATATTAGCTAATTAGCTAAATAAAAAACATTATTATATTACACATAGCTAAATAAAAAAAACATTATTATATTAGCTAATTAGCTAAATAAAAATATCAATGTTTAGCGACAATGACTTGTGGATGGACTATCGCAAAGTGACCCATCGCATACAATATGTATATCAAAAGGTTGAATTGAGACTGATCAAAATACACTTTTTATAGTTTTCGAAAGATGTTGATAATTTTGTGGTGTATTCAAAGTGATTTGTTTTTATTAAAAAAAAATAATTTCCGATTATTGAAGAAAATATTTAAGATGATTAGTTTTAAGATGAAGTGTTTCTACCAGATCAGAATATTCATTTCAGAGACTGTGAAGTCTCGGAATTAATAAATTTTGATAAGCCATGGTCCAGGTGTAGTTAAAGTAAAAGGGTAATAAATGTCGGCAAGATATTTTGGGAACATGGAAAGCAACTCAGGATAATTAATTTTGTAATGCAGTATGTCTTTCATACCACAATAATTGCACAGGCAAACTTTCTGCTGATAATTATGGTAGAGGAGTTTTTCAAATATCGTCCGGTTATTAGTAATCTGGTAATGCATGCCTTTCCTAGAAACAAAGAAAGCATCCATATCTATCAACTAGATTTCCACAGAAGAATGCAATAATTGTTTTAATCCTAACACCTTTATAGATTATTATAGATATAAAAAGTTTCTTTTCAAATCAGAACGACCCTTAGAATCTTTTTATCCCTTTTCACATCGCGATACTTGTAAAAGTTGTCCCAAGACCAGGGTAAATAGATCTAGGCGCCCTGGGCGGCCCGTCCCACCGCCGCCCCCAGCAGACCTGACCCGCGCAACACGGGACCGCTTGAGCCGGAACAGCCCGCCCTAATGGTCGCAGCCGCCCACCGGAAGGTCGTGATGGGATCCCCGCCCAGGACACCAGGCTCGTGCGTTAGATTGAAACGCTGATAATTCGTGGACAATGACCTAGACCTCTGATTTTGCCATTAACATGTCTTTTAAAATAAAATTCTATTTATATTAGCAACACTATAAAATTGGCTAAAAACATAAATCCTTAAATAGACAATTGAAAAAACTTCCCATTTTTATTTAAATGAATTAAAATTTGAATAAGGTAGTGGTCCTTTTAACAAAAAATTTTTTTCAGGAACATTAAGGAACAATGGTTTCAATGAAAAGTATATTTTATTTAATTATTATATGTTGTGGCACTTATTAAATTTAACTAATATAATAATATATTCACGACACGTTCTAGAGTAGAAGATATTCTCAATATCGCCCCCCGGTGAACCACCATTCAATTGACATGCTGCTTAAAATGACTTTAGCCGTGATTCAAGACCAGATCTTAGTAGCCAGATACAACACCATCCTTCACCTTTTCCATCTCCTTCCCATCCAAAACAACCTTCAGCTACAGAACACACCACACCTAGTCTCACTAGTCCAGACGGTGGAGAGCAGTTGGGATTCAAGTCGGTTATTCACACAAATAAAAAGGGTCTTCTTATTCAGAATTATTCGGTTCTATCAAAACTAGTAAGTTCGTGATTTCCGGAGGGTTGAATTGTCTTAAATTTGTGCCATTGAGCAAAATTTGGACAAAATTGATGTTTCATAACGCTCATGGGTTTCTTTCGTGTTGTGTTCCGATCGGCCTCTAGGATCGGAAGGAATCCAGATTTTGGTATTCGGCACATTAAGGGTACTTTACAACACGGTAGCAACAGGAGTCAAGTACCGCAATATCGCCAGTCTGTCAACAACCATCGGAACATATCGTAACGTGACATTTCGCTATACGTCGAAGTGTTATTATCGTAACATAAAGTATAATCCTATCGTATTATATCATATACATTGTGTAAACTCCCTACGTGATTCATGACGTGACTCAGATTTCTATCGTGGATTATGAAATAAACCAAAACAAACAATATCGCACGCTTATGGATAATCTATGACTGTCGCCGAATAAGAACTAGCCAGTAGACACAAAAGCAGTGAGTATTACTTATTGTGAATACCGTATCTTATTTGGTAGTTTGGCATAATTCGTATCTAGGTCCATAAGCGTTTATAGCAAGGAGTAGCCACAAGGTCATTACAACCCATATAAGGTAGAGCCATCAACGGGCTTACCTTATAATGGAATTCAAAATTATTTCAATATACCATTACCTATCAGATTTCTAAAACTATTCTCACAATGTTGTGTTCAGTAGATTTAATGCACACATACAGATTATCCAAAAAAGTTTGGAAGATTACTTTTGGGAATGATAGAGTTCTTTGATGATATTATCTGTATTTAATAAATACTTCGCGTATTACAAATGAGTTGAGACTGCTAAAAGTCAACCTCACTAGAGGCTAGCTGAATTGGATATGAATTGCAAGGGCTGCTCTAGACTGCCCGTGGCCCTTGGCTCCCCTGGTGACCAAATTCTGAACTACACTACTTGCCATCTAGCGGCCTTTCGGGACAGCTCATGTCACTGCCCTCTATGTGACAAACTCGAAAGCTTTTTAGATATATCACACATAGTGTACGTACATAACAACTTGAATAAATATATATCTATTATGAGCTATCATTGTTTATGTGAAATTTATTTCAATTTTTATATTTATTTATAAAACCAATTTTGATTAAAGAGTGTTTTCCCGGAACGATCGACCTTTTTCCTTTCCCCAACTCCCACGGAATGCGATACCCAATTATTGTGAAGGGTGCGATATCGGATGTGTCAATCAAGGCGGTTGATAAGGGTTGTTGATTCAATTTACGTCATTCACACAATGATTAGGGGATTATATTAGAAAGCTTTTTAATAAATATATCGATTAATTTTGCCCCGTCAGTCTAATAGCATAAAAAATACTGTATCTATTAATAATAAATGAATCCATTATAATACATTCTCGAGTCATCAAGTGTGAACAAACGCGTTATTTGTAGGCAATGGGGTATTTCCGCAAACGAGGGATTCTGTTGAAAATGTACGGAATATTTAAAGATAATTTTTATGGTTTTAATCATCCTACTAATAATGTTTGCTTTTTATGTTTTCATTAAATATTATTGGTTTTAAAAATGATCTAAAACTGACAAAATCAAAACGGCCCGTGGTTGGCAAATGGGTTTGTGACGTCACAAGCGTCACTCAGCAGGGCCAGCATAAATAAACACTGTCAGTGAGCGTCTAAGTTCATGACGTCACACGATAGCCACGCCCCAAAATATCGTTTTAGCGGTAATTCAAAAATGGGAAACTTTAACTCGCTGTAGAAAATTTGTTCGTCAACATAAAAATAAAATAAAAATGCTTAATCTTCTTAATTTTTTGCTTAATTTTTTTAAGCATTAAAAAAACGTAGAAATACCCCATTGTGGAAGGAAAATGACAAGAATGATTGATTTTAAGTGTAATGTCAAAACACTTTTTATTTAAATTGCGCACAAGGGTCCCAACTGTCCGGAGCCAGACTACTACGGTATACCCGTTTGAGGTGTGTTGTGAGGCTAAAGGGAGTAAAGAGGGGATGAAGATATATGTACAAAAAAATTGGAAAGATCCTCGCTAATAAAATTTGCTCACTAAACACGGTTAAAGCCATTCCAAAAAGTAATGTTTCGATTCTAAAATGTGGTCTTTCATCATGGCAATACTGAGAGTATCTACAACTCCGGATTGTACCGCGAATACACGATGTATTTTTTTATATAATTCATATGTGAAAAACACAAATTATGCATGGGTTAAATTTTGCGCACGCCGGGTAATGAATCTGCCATATCTGGACTCGTATCAGATTGGAACTAGGGTCCACCATGGAGGTCATCAAAGGTCAAGACTGACTGAATAATGCCACTTGCATCACATTTAAAAAAAAAACTTCCGGTTAAGGCAAATATTCTAAGACATTCCGTATTTTTTTTTTAATCGTATTTTTGAAACCCTGGCGATTTTTTGAAAATTTCAATCCGAACAATCAGACTATTTTTTAGAAACCGGAAATACGGGACATAATTTTATGTGTGCGAAAAAACGATAATTACATAGCCGAAAATCATTTAAAAAAAAGAACGTTTTCCACACGAATAGCAATAAATTGTACGGGGTTCTCTTCGTAACATCTGTAAAAACACCGCCATCTTTATCAAAAAATCAAACCAAAGGATAAGTTCGCATAGAACAAACAATAAATATAGTGAACGTTAAACGCAAATTCAAAAATTCGCCGGAAATCAAAGTGTTGCCATTTAAAAAAATTAATCAGAGTGGAATTTTACAAAATTAAGGGAACATAATAGGAGACGGGAAATTTTCATGTAGTGACGTCACGAGCTGAAATAATGGATTTATTTATTTAAAAATAAGAAAAACTATACATTTCTTAAAATTTTTACTAACATTTTCGTAATCTTAGTAAAAAAATCTATCCACAGGATTTTTTCCAAGTCGTTATGAAATCAATGCAAGTGGCCTATTCAAAGGAGTTGACCAACCTTAAATAATTACTAATTACTACAGTCTGCTGATTTACTTTTTAGTACGCAGAATTCTCGAACGTGGATCTCAGCTGTGGGAGCCTGAGGACACCGTTTATGTGCTAGTCAAGTGGTCGAGAAAATCACATAAATTTAATAAATTTTTACGATAACACCCTACATAAAAAATTAGGTTTTTTACACATTTTTAGGAGGCCCTGAAGAAAATAATTTTCCTCAGGGTATATGTCATATTAGGGGATGATGTGTGGGGGGTATTTTTAAGAAAGGAAAGGACAGGAAGTTCTGGGAAGGAAAAAGGTATGAGGGGTAGGTAGGAATCTGGGGTCAGTGTGTCCAGGAGTAACGCAAGTTTGAATCCGTCCCTCCAATCGCGGTGCAAGGCGATGGGTCGAGAGAGTCTGACTGGAAAGGTCAAAAGGCCTTTCTTGATCCGGACCGCCACGCAGCAGGTGGGCAAACGCAACCGCCGCCAAGACCTGAACAAACCTCATATGAACCCGGGCACCCCTGCTAAGTCACCAAACGTAGCGAACCACTCGGGGTGACCTATGGCAGAGGTGTTTGTTATCCAATAAATGGTTCCCGGGGCGGCGGTACCCAGAGCCGCCTCTCAAATTGAGGAAATAAAACCATGGCTGCTTCCAGCAGTATTTGTCATGATCTGCAGCCTTAGTTCTAGGAGCGAAGTAGTTTTGATGCTTTCAATAGCTCGAAAGTTTTTGAACGGTTTATTATCAATTTCAGACAATCTGGATGAAATAGCATTCTTTATCCATATTTATAAATTCACACGAGGCCGCCAACACAGAATTCTAATTATTCCTAGGTGCAGAACTAACTTACTGCTGATGTCACTGGGATGACTTACTAGTTTAACTAACTGCCTCGCAGGAAATGTGGATATTTTCCACAAGTCCTACATCAAATTTGGCACAATGTAGGTATCTTTTAACATTTATATCTGTAGGTACCTACGTGCAGCGTTTTTGTTCTACATTTTTTTAAGACTACTAAAAATTCCTGGGCTACGAATAACCTGACAATATTTGAAAATCTCGTACTACCATCACAGTAAGCGGAAAATCATGTTCGTGTCCTGATGGAGGACTTAGCTAGCCAAGGAATCAAACACACGATGCCTGGGTGGGCCCTAAATGCGATGCCAACTCGGCAATTTACCGGTCTATGCGAAGTATATGTAATATATTGGATAAGACACATATTTCAACTTCTTTCAACAGATGTCGTTAGTATAGTATGTTCGTTAGTTATATGTAGTTTTTAGGTGTCTCAACAGATGTCAGTTAAGTAGTACCTTAGAAGAGTATCAGCTAATTCATGAATGGTTAACGAAAATAGACGTAGGCATATGATAGACGATTGGGCTCCGATAATGTTGTGCGCCCAGCCGAAGAATATCTGAGAACCTACAAAAGCATGGACGTCTGGTCGAGTTAAATTCATTGTAAACCTTACTATAAAATGTAAATA
Source organism: Limnephilus lunatus (assembly GCA_917563855.2). Lineage (NCBI taxonomy): Eukaryota > Metazoa > Arthropoda > Insecta > Trichoptera > Limnephilidae > Limnephilus > Limnephilus lunatus. Next base: position 64,310,278 of record OU830598.1, on the reverse strand, counting down.
AAACAACTTATAATCTCGACGAACCTCCATCTTATTTTGGAGTTTTCCCGAACACACATCAGGTAATCTTAATCAGTGGTATTAAAGAACATTTCATTATATATTTTTGTAATTGTCTAAATCGCTTTTTGCAATGTATTAGTTTTTCACAGTCCAAATCAACTTAGTGGAACAACAATCGCATCAGCAGCGTAAATTTGGAAGCGATTAATCAATCTGCAACGTGTTAAAAAAATAGGGAAAAACTTCAAGGATGTAATTTAAAAGCATCCGTGATGTATAACATTATTTTATTCTGCGTCATTATAAATCGTAAAATTTCTGGCAATTGACCAAAACTTTGCCATAAAAATTCTTCCTTAATATTGGCAACGCGCCCGATGTTTATTTTAATGGGCATCTTTCAAATTATAAATAATCCATAAAACTTTTTATGAGAGCCAAATTTGAATGAATAACACATGCATTAAAAAAATGGCTTTAGCAAAATAAAACAATTCTTTCAAGTAAAATATACAAAATACTAATTTTTAAACATTATCATTTAAAAATTTTTTTTGTAATAATGATATACAAACCGGTATCGCACAAAGTTATATGCGTATATATGAAGTCCGGTAAGAACTGATAAAGATTTCGACTATTGGATTTGGGAAGCCGTTATGGGTACCACCACCCCTGGAACCATTTGTTAGATAACCAACACCCCTGCCATAGGTTCGCTACCTTTGGGACTTAGCAGTGGTGGCCGGGTTCATGGGGTGAGGTTTGTCCTGCTCTTGGCGGTCAATGAATTTGCCCGCCTGCTTCGTGGCGGGCCGGATAGGGAGATATATGTTGAGGGCGACCTGACCTAGACCTCTCCAGCCAGACTCCCTCGAACCAACGCCTGGCATCGCAGTGGGAGGGATAGATTCAAACGTTCGTCACCCGTATACACATTGACCCCTAGATTCATACAAACCCCTCATACCTTTTTCCTTCCCAGAACTTCCTCTGTTTCCGTTTTCTAAAAAGGCCCAAAGGGAGCTTGTATTTAAAAAAAAAACACTATTTCATTTATCTTTTGAACAATGTTTCTAGATAAATTATTGTTGTTACCAGCTAGTACTCCTCAGTTTTTGTATGAACACGAACATACGAACAATTTAGACTAAGTAGAAGTAAAGTTCAGATTACCCAAGATATTACATTTTATAATACTTAAAAAAAATAGTTTGATTTAAATTTAATCCGTTAAAAAAACTAGATAGATACTTTGAACACATACGAGTATGTGTTTGACAGATCACAAGTTTCATACATTTAATATAATTTTATAGTAGCACAATACACCGTTAGATGGTTTACCGTATTACATACATATTTGTATGTGGTACGAAGCTCCATGTGTGCTGAGTAGAATACAGACATCACAGGAAGAGAAAGTGATACGGTCTAGGAGACCGCAGCACTTCTAACTTCCGTGATCTTGGGACCTGTCGCTTGACCTAGGACCTAGGGGGGCAAATGAAACAGGAACGAACTAAGACCTTTTAAAAAAAAAATTATTAATTTATTACAATGATTTTTGTTTTTAAATATGTAGACACCGTGTTTCATACGAATACTGTGAAAATTTACGATAAAAACGAAAGAAACAAATTCAAATGATTTTTTTAAAGTGTGTTTTTTTTCAATTATTAAAGACTAGCTGGGTTACCCGGCTTCGCTCAGGAAAACATTTGAGAGTGTTATGGAATGTTTCACAATGATGATCCCGATTCCCTATTCACGAACATTCCACGACATACACCGCCACCCCTTCCAGAACTTTTTAGAGTTCTATAGAACCTTCTTGAACTTTCAGAAATTTCAAGAGGGTGAAACTTCCAGCCCTTATATCTCCAAAAGCACGCCCTTTAGGTAAAAACGGGTACCTTTTTTCCCGAGAGGGGACAGAGATCTACCACACCTTAAAACTCCCTTGATCGTACCGGGACTCGTTTCTGAGTTTTTGCGGTCCACGCGTTTTTTTGGATTTTCTTTTATAATATGTAGCTGTTTCCCGGCATGCGTTGCAATGCCATATTCAAATAAATAAAATGTTGCTCCTTGCATGTCCTTTCCCGTGCGTTCCCCTCCAGCGTTCCACTTCAACCTTCCCCGCCACCGCTCTCCCGCTCCCCCGTCCCGCCAACCCCCCTGGCACTTCATTTCTTGACTCCTCTCCCGCCCGGCCCGTAGCCGAAACTTTTTTCTAACATAAACTAAACATTATTAAACTCGTGATATCTATCTAATTAAATATCCGAATTGAAAAATTCAAAAAGTTAAATAAAGGTATTGAAGCTGTCTTGAATATGAAGTAATTAATTTTGATAAGAATTAACACCAAGATACAAATAAAGAGCCTTTTCAAGCGGCGACATATTAATTAAATTTTTAAAATAAAAGAATACTTATTGTGGCATAACCATAATAGTTAGACATATGCTCTCACGACTTTTTTTGTAAATAGTGATGTGTTCTACAAAGTCGTCGTACATTATTTTATTCTATCATCAATAGTTTTCGCAGCGCACGCGATGTAAAGAATATTTTAGGTAATTTTTTTACACCTTGGGTTGCATTATTGGAATTTTAGTAAGGATCCCTATTTTTTTGAAAATATAATATAGCCTATGTCACTCGGGGATAGTGTAGCTTCCCAACAGCGAAAGAATTTTTCAAATCGGTTCAGCAGTTTCGGAGCCTATTCGAAGCAAACAAACAAACAAACAAACAAACAAATCTTACCTCTTTATATAGTGTAGTAGATGTAGGTATGTTGTAAAAGGCTACGTTCCTGAAAAAGTAAATAGCAAAAGCAAGTGTTTCCAGATCTGAAAATTGAGTAAAAAACCCTTATATACGATCTTTCTGTCGATCAAACGGAAATGTTTTTTCAATATATATATAGTAACATAACTTATTGAGTAAAACCTCAAAGTGTGATATTTAATCGTTGACATCGATGTTAACCATTCTTAAAGAAAAATGGGAAACAGTAAAGATAGAAAAAGATTCGGCAACATATGAGAAATAAACCAGGATCTTTGCCTTCCGGGGATCATCATTCTGATCATCATACTTCGCCTGAGAGCTGCCAGCATTATCTTCATTTTCTGCACTCATGTTTTTTGGCTGCTATTTTGCGGGTGCGGTTTTTAGAAATATCATGTAAATCGTGAAATTTCTCTTATTTTCAACTGGTGAATCTACATCACATTTGAAGTCGATTCTGTGGTATAACTTTTTTTTAATAAAATAAAATACTTTTTTTGTTTAAAACCACGAGTTTAAACTACTTTTTTGTTTAAAACCAAAAAATACTTTTTTTGTTTAAATTCGAAAACGAAAACTCGTGGTTTTAAACAAAAAAAGTATTTAATTTTATTATAATATGTCAAACCATAAAGTGATAGCTTTCTACAATAACTTTTTTTGATTTGAGCTTTCGTTTTCGAATAAATCGAGTCCAGAGTTATAATTTTTCAGGTCAAACTTTGAAAAAAAATGATCGCTGGAAGGTTAATATCAGCTGTTTAATATATTTCAAACTGCCTCGAAGCGTGGACTCGACTGCAAAGTTGTTTTAACCCTGTAGCTGACGAAAAAAAATGAAAAAAAACATCCTCAGATTGATGAAAATGATTAACATTCATCAATTGTCCACTTGTACCACGATTTGCCGGACACTGTGTAGATCGTACTTTAAAAATAATATTCCGAATTCCCAGTTCAGTCCTAGTAACCACTATTCCAGGCGTTACACTGTACAGGTCGTAATGCGGTCCCCGGCTATATTTGCCAGTTTTCCACAAAGGTCAGTGTTACTCTCTCAGTAAGGTCAGTGAGAGGATTATTCTTGAAATCATTACAGCTAAATAACAAGTGATGGGATGGTTCTGCTAGGTTTGCAATTTAACTACAAATGTAGGTTTTTTTTGAGTTTACTAATTTATAAATTTACGGATTTCTGACAAAACGTGTTGAAATTTCACAATAAAAATATGTTGTTACAGTTATAAACTTATTTTATTTTTGACCGTTGCGAGTTTCAGCTTATTGAGGTCACCTTGAAGACCAGTCTGAAGATGGCCTTAATAGACTGAAACCGGGAACGGTTAAAAAATAAAATAAGCGAAAACATATTTTAAACTGTTTAAACATGAAAATGAACAATGAAAATTCACATTATGTATATGTACAAAAAAAAATTGCCAACTTATAATTTTTTTGTAAAAAAAAAAAAAATTCCATTGTGCACAAAAAAAAAAAAAAATTTCAAACTTATTATTCATTGTATATATTTAAAAAAAAGTAGTTCTACATACATCCAAATTGTAACAACTGTCAAGTATGTATAGTACTGTCAACCTGATAGTGCTCCCTCTCTAAACACGAGAATTTCTCAATTAGGGAGGTATTGTTACCACCAATATTTTATATTATATATATTTTGTTTAATTGTATACTATATGTATTGGTTAATAAATAAATAAAAATAAATAAATATTATTTATTTACAACTGAAAGGCTTTAACATATTAAATACGACTTAATTTATATAATATACCTACTCATAATATAGTAAATAAGTGTGACTGACATAAATATATTCAAAGTTCTTTTACAAAAAAAAAATAAACTTGAATAAATTAATGATATAAAAGTATCAATATAATTTGGAATTTTCATCTTAAGTACTAACATTATGTTACTAAAAAAATACATCTTCGTAGAGAAGGGTAAGGTCTTCGAATATTAATCCGAAGATTGAGGGTTTAAATTCTGGAATTCTTAAGTAGATTTTAATTAATTAGTGTTATTTCATATGAAATTCATTTAAACATAATATACGATAGGCTTCCAGCGTGTTGCAAAGTGGTAAAACACTTTGCATCACCTTGGTAAAATAGAAATCATTTAGAATCGAAGCGTTGTGGCTTGAAATGACTTTGAAATAATTTAGTCGTGTTTGATGACTAGATTTGAATAACCAAGTACCTACTTCCGCACGTTCCTCTTCCCCATATCCTTCCCCTAGGCATACCCTTCAGCCTCACAACATACCCTTATTTGGGGATGCAATAGTCTCACTAGCTTCGGTTGGAAGTGTGCATATGAGTAGGTACTCTTGCACGGTACCCATGTTATAAAAAAAGTTGAATTTGTCACGATTTTTTTTTTGCTGTAGCTCCACAGGCCCAGAGGAAAATAATTTCTTTCAGTCATCTTAGGGGATGCTGTGTAGATGGTCTTTTTAAGGAACGGAAGTAGAGGAAGTTTTAGGAAGGTAAATGGTATGAGAGATTGGTTGGAATTTGGGAGTCAATGTGTCAGTGACGGACGTATAAATCCATCCCTTCAACTGAGATGCATCTCGAGAGTCCGGCTGGAGAAGGTGGGCAAACAAAAAACCACCGCCATCGAGACAAAGACGAACGTCCCCAATTAACCCCCTGCTAAGTCACCAAACATAGCGAACCACTTGGGCGACTTATGTCAGAGGTGTTGGTTATCCGGTAGCGGTGGTTATAGCGGTACCCATGCCCGCCTCCCAAATTATGTATGCGCGTCTCCCGAAACAAAGAGGAAGAAAAAAACACTAGAAAAACCCATTATGAAAATACCCGTTAAAAGAACTTTAGCTTGTGGATTCTAATTTTAGGTTTTTAATTAACCCCGGAACAGATAATAATAATTATGACACGGCAGATCCTCAACCCCTCAGGCTAATTTGTTCGCTTTTCATAACAATTCATATAGGTCTCATAGCAATCGTTGTGTCTCCCTTACTATCATAGTTAAGTTAGGTTAGGTTAGGTCATATATCACGTTTTATATAAAAATCGAAAAATAAATAAAATGTACACCTTTATGAAACCAAAGCTTCCGATCGCAATTTGAAAAGAAAATTAAACTTTGGTCATTTTTTTATTAACTATCTTTACGTGAAACGACAAAAAAGTGAGTTGACGATAACTTTTATAATCTATTTACCCAATAGGTCGTTATTCTGTTATGCTGTGTATGTTGTTATATTCTTCAGTAATTTTAGTTAGAAAAACCATAAGGTGAGCCATATTTAAAACCTACATTTTTTCGATAAAATATGTTGGTGTTTTTATTTTTTTTTTCGTTAATTTACTTTAAGAAACTTTAGTTCGTAAAATAAACCAAAAAAACCTGAAATGAGCCATTTTAAAAACTTTTATATGTTTGAATTCAAATTTTTTCTATTTCAACAATATGTTTATTTCAAATTATTATATTTGAAAGCGTATTTCCTCACCTTTCAAAAACAGTTTTTAGTTTTCGGATGCGTTCAGAGATTTTATTTATTTATTTGTTATAAAAATACATTATCAGCATAAGGAAGCTTTGACTGTCCAACTAGGAAGGTCTCCCGTTCTAGGACAGATTTTTTTAAAGGTTTTGTTCATATTAGGTAGGTAGGTAGGTACATGATGATTCATATAGTATTAAGTAAAGTTAAGATTCACAAATTCCATTTACATAATTATAATATATATTTTTAAATTTATTATTTATTATAGATAGATACAAAAGAAACTACAAATTACATATAAGTAAGCTTTGCCTGTACAACTAGGAAAGTTTCCCGTTCCAGGACAGACAAATTGACAGGTTTAGTTCATATTATTCCTTAACATAATTACACCGAATTAACATGGTAATATATAATATATTCGGATTTACAGTGTATGAGATAAGTAAGTAAATTAGTAGTATTGCAAAGTGTAAACTAGGTACATACCTGATAACAAGATGGAGGAATTACAATATGATTTACAACATAAAGAGATGAAGTTATGTTAGGTTTTGTGTTCAGAAGTGTGAACTTATAATACGTAGTATACTATATGATGCAAATATAACATTCATTTGGATTTTATTGCAAAGCTGCGTGGCAGGCCGGATCGGGAGATACTGGTTGAGAAAAACCTTTTAACCTCTCCAGCAGGACTCTCTCGGAACATCGCCTTGCACCACAGCGGGAGGAATGAATTCTTGCATCCGTCTTCCTGGAGACACTGACCCCCAGATTCCTATCCACCTCCCACACCTTTTTTCTTCCCAGAACATCCTCTTCTTCCTTTCGTTAGGCCCTGAGGGAAATTATTTTCTTCAGGACCTCCTGTGTGGTCCAATGTAAAAAAAAGCGGAAATATCTTGACCTTTCGACAAAATAGGCCTTACGCCTAAGGGGTTAAATACATAATAATACAAAGTAAGTAGGTTTACGGAGGTGGCCACACGTGCGTTAATAAAATAATTAATTGCTCGGATGGAATTATAAAAAGTTATCAGTCAGCACTTTCTTCGGTAACTTTCACGCTTATCAGACCCAGCTCTGGGGTCTGGGATATCTGGCTAATTACGGCTGTGCACACAATGGGGCCGACAGATTTATTATCAAACGAGCTGAGGCTGCGTTGTTGTTTCACTAATAAGTAGGACATTGTTGATCTTAGGAATGAGGATTGATGTAACATTAACATGGCGCTATATATATAATTGTTTAAAGTATAAAAGTTCAAAAAGAAGTAGATTATTGAAGACGGTTTAAAAGAAGACATATTTATACAGAATGAAACAAGTTCTTTGTTTAAAACCACTTTATTTTGATTTATATTTGTCGACCGGTTTCGGTTGACCTCAACCTTATTCAGGAGAACAAACATATAAACTATAATATGTACAATCAGTTTATTGTCTTGAAGAAGGTTAAGATGAACCGAAACCGGTCGATGAAAATAAATTAAAATAAAGTGGTTTTAAACAAAGAACTTGTTTTATTCTGTATAATGTCAAGCCACAAAGAGTTTGTTTTTTTCGATAATTTGGAAGATGAGTGAGCGCCATCTATTAAAAAAAACTATTAAGTTAAATAGGCGTGAGCTAATTAGTGTTTATTTGATAAATGTTTTGTCTATTCTAAATAAGTGGTATTTTATTAAATATTGAAAAACTCTCGTCATCGGAGTTAAATAGTATTTAATGAAACACTTAGAATTTTTCATACCTCTAACATGATAACTGAATCAGAAGATTTTTTTTAATTTTCGTAGCGCACTTTGCGATTTTTTTTTTCTATCGAGAGAATTTCATATAATTACTTTTCATCTCAGCACCTAAATAGATATTATCAATTTGGGAGACGGGTAACAACACCTTTGCCATAGGTCACCACAAGTGTTCTCTACATTTAGTGACGAGCAGGGGTTCCCGGGTTTCTTGGGTGAAGTTTGTCCGGATCTTGGCGGCGGATCCAACTTCCCACCAACTGCGTGGCAGGTCGGATCGGGAAAAACTAGTCGAGGGAAAAACTTTTGACCTCTCCAGTAGGACTCATCGGAACATCGCCTTGCACCGTAGTGGGAGGGTTAGATTCATAAGTCTGTCACTCCTGGATATACCGACTCTCAGATTCCTACCCATCCCTCATACATTTTTCCTTCCCAGAACTTCCTATCCTAAAAAGACCCCTCACACAGTATCCCTAAAGATGACATAGGCCCTGAGCAGAATTATTTTCCTCAGAGCCTCCTGTAAAAGCTAATGTAAAAAAAAAAAATAAAAAAAAAATAAACTGTATTTTTTCTTAAAAGCTTAAGTATTTAAGGGAAGTACGTTAAATGACATAGAAATTCAAAATGCAGAGTCTTTAATATCTAACAGGCAGAGTGGACCATCACTAACTCTGTTTTGAAATAATTAATTCATTTTTTTCATTCACATCAATACATCATCTCAAACATACTTATTCTCTCTTAACATGGCCTATCATGTATTCCTCAGAGGTCCACGACTTCTATCATTCGCTCTGTGGATCATATATTATTTTCCCTTATTCGTTGACCCGCTGTTAGGTCCAAACTATCTAAGGGTCCCTTTTTTAATCTTAAACGAATCCTGCACTCTCCGCATTTTTATCACGGCACACACGCCTCAGGGATATTAATTTTGGTTTCCTGTAATCACCTTTCTTTCTATCAGTCAGCATTTCCATCTACCTACTAATTCACTGGCTCCAAGTATTCATCGTTCACAACTTAACGACTTTGGACTTATCCATATCTTAACGTTTTATTTTCATGGATTAATGTCATCAACTATGTAGTTTAGCAATCCATCTAGAAGACGAAATTTCGGTTCCGAGACACGAACCCGGAGTCACTATTCTAAATCATTTACGCCTTTCTTCAAAGTTCGTCATACGTTTTATTTTAAATGCATGTTCGTTTAAAATGCAAGATGTTTTGATGTGTTCCGAATGTTGTCTGTACTTAACCCTTTTAGACCTGAATTAAAACTGGCATATACTATAACAAATTTGATGTTCGAAACAATTTGTCGAGTTATTTGAAAATTTTGAGTTATTGCTGCTTTCATTTGAAAAAACGTAAGGTCTCAAATAGCTTATTTGACGTATGTATTAAAAATAAAACATTTTGTTAAATTTAAAAAAAAACTAAGTTAATGTTAATCATTAAAAACTTGCATTTAATCTTGAGAAAAATTTGGTCATAAACCTTATCAGAAATCAGAAATTATTAAACAAAAACAGCAATTTTTTATTCGCTCTAGACTAGATTATGAGAAAAAAACGGACACACAGTGCGAAAAAAAATTGGATTTTTCAAGAATGTTTCGATTTCAAAATGACATTGGTAAAATAAAAATCATTTTTTCAAATTATTATTGTACATACTCGTACACATAAGAGGCTGACGGGTATAAGTTAGGGATCTGGTCACCAATCACGACAGAAGCCATTTAAGGTAGTGTCCGACTGAAACAGGACTTTCTACCGAAACCGAATCTTCGGCCGAAACTGAGACAGATACTGAAACCGAAACTTTTTTAGATATATGTTAACTGAAATTTGGCTTATTTTTTACACATATACGACAGTTAACACGTGTTAAATGAAATAAAAAATAACAATAATTGAATTATGTGAAGAATTATATACATATATTTTTTTTTTAATATTACCCACTGCTATAAAACAAACAAAAATTAACAAACATGTTAACTACTTCTTCGAACAAAAATTTGTCAATAATCAACATTTACATTATAAAGGAAGGACCTCATTAATTGAATATTGAAATTATAATTCCGTTTACAATCACAATATTCTTTGTTAAATGTACTCGGCTGATGATGGCGGGTGACACACTCACAAGTCAGCAGAATGACTCGCGATAATTCACGAACGCAATGTTTCGGTGCGGCCGAAGGGTTCGGCAGATTTTCTGCCGAAACCGAAACTAATGCCAAAACTAGATTTTTTCGTCAAAACTTGCCGAAACCGAACCTTCGGTCAGTCACTAATTTCAGGTAACATTTCGGTTCTGAATCGTCGTCTTTCATTAATATCTATCAATCTGTTTTCAGAAAAAAATCCTAAAGCATTAGTTTACTAATTAGAACGATAATAATTATTTACCATCTAAGCCCAGATAGAACAATAAAAATGTTATAGAAAAATAGGACTAGGTATTTAAATTGTTTAAGAACTGTTTAATGAAGGTTTTGAATAGAAAATTCTTACAAGAATAAAAGTAATTTAAATTCTTAATAAAACACAATTTCGTGAATAATAAAACTTATTTAACAAAGGGCTCTTTCAAAGAAACCTTTATTATTTCAAAACAACATCAAAGTAATCATTAAATCTTTATGATTTTTTTCAAATGTCATTTACGAAGAAATACTGTTTTCATTACTTTGTGAAAAATATTCTTTAGGGTGGAAATTCCCATTAAAGTAATATCTTTTTTTCATTAATTTAGCCACATTTCTCATTTGGAAAGACATTCGAATTTCTGTCTAAACGCATTTATGACTCATTGAACGAACTCTATAGACCGTTTACAAAATAAATCCAGGATTCCGAAAATTAAATGAGAAAACGTAAAATTATTATCTCGAATAAAATTTAACATCGGAAAACTGTGATTCCACCTAACAGATAGAAGTTGAATGTACTGACATGCAGAGATTCTCAAACGTTTTTTTAAATTGCAATAGAAGCAATAAGGTACGATTCCGAGGTCGGCGGCAGACTGCAAAACGGCAGTGGCGGACAGCATACTTTATACAAAATATGATAATAATAATAATTATTATAACATTTAAATTACGATTCCGAAGTCTGCAGCAGACTGCAAACTGTATCGGCAGACCGCAGACTTAGTAATAATAAATAGTATTATATAACTTGTAGTAATACGTCTATGGTCTGCCGCTACGGTTTGCAGTCTGCCGCCGACCTCGGAATTGTACCTTTAAAGTATTAGTGAGGCTTATGGAATCATCATGTTTGTATAATTATTTTGTGTTATTTGTTTATTGAAAACATGTGTGCCATATTCCGGTTAGAACTCTAACAGACTGTATTAAAATACTTTCAATTTTTCAATATAAAAAAGAAACGACATTCAAAAAATGTTTTACATAAATTTGGGATGAATTGTTTAAAAAAATTAGAACAATTCATCAAATATTTTAATTTATTAAAAGAAAATAACTTAGTTTACATCACTTTATTTTTTGTACACTATCAACATGTTTAGTGAACCATGTTCACTTCTTCAGGAATAAAAGTATACTTAAACATCCTAAATATGGAAATCAGTTACCAAAAGTATACATTTAGCATATTCGCTATATATAGAACTCACGCCTCAATATTACCAATATATGTAGATGATCTAAAACGCATTCTTCTTGCGAACAGAAATAAGAAAACCATTGTTGTCGGAGACATTAACCTCAATATTGCAAATGATTATTCGTCAAATGATAAAGATAATTATCTTAATATGATGGCAGAATTAAATTATATATCGTGTATTAACTCATTTACGAGAATGATTCCAGGTCAACGACCTTCGTGCATAGATCATGTTTTCACAAATATTCAAGACATACAAAACATAGTATCTGCAGTTATACAAACGACAATCACAGATCATTTCGGGTGCATTTTTACCTACAATTACGAAAACAAATATTCACCATTACCAACCCAAACTCCGGAGAATGAAAACAGCCAACGCAAAATGCTCAACATAAATGCCTTAGTACATAATCTGGATAAAGAGAAATGGCTCGATATTTTTAATTGTAATGATACGAACAAATGCTTCGAACTATTTGAAGAAAAATTATCAATGCACGTAAGTACTGCATATTCTATTGATTCCAGAAAACAATCATCAAAATTTAAACCGGTTAAACCATGGATAACTTTTGGATTAATTGTATCAATCAGACACAAAGAAACAATATACAAAAAAATAATCCGACAACCTACAAACGAAACCTTAAAAAAATACCTAAAAGCATACAAAAACAAACTTACGTATTTAATAAAAACCACAAAAGATAATTATTTTCGGCAAAAACTAGAAGCAACGGAGAATGATGCAAAAAAAGTCTGGAATATTATAAATGAAATCATAGACAAGAAAAAACACAAAAAAATGAAATACATAGTATTACACATAACAATATCAAAATACGATGCAAAGAAAATCCATCGGCTGCCGCTAACATATTTAACAACTTTTTTGCAAATGTAGGCAAAAACCTTGCAAATCAAATTAAAAAAATACCGTCTAATGACGAACAGAACATTAACGCCAATATGTTAAACAAAATTAACATGTTTCCTCTCACTTCAGCACAGGAAATCGAACAAATCATTTCAAGCATGAAGGGAAGATCAGCACCAGGTTTCGATGGGGTTACTGTCGAAACACTGAAAAATATCAAAAAATATATTTCAAAACCATTAACACATTTAATCAACACTAGTCTTCAAAGCGGAATATTCCCAACGATATATAAACAAACCATCATCACTCCAATTCATAAAACTGGCAACCCAGAAGAAGTGACAAATTATCGTCCAATATCGCTGATTTCAAACATTGCTAAAATCTTTGAAAAAATTATCAAAAAAAGATTGACTGAATTTATTAACAAAAATAACATAATACACGACAACCAATATGGATTTATGAAAAATAGAAGTACCCAAGATGCGATTGCCAAATTATCGAACATTATCCAGAACACATTAGACAAATCTTTGAAATGCCTCGGAATCTTCATAGATCTTAAAAAAGCTTTCGACAGTATTTCTCATGATAAACTTATTAAAAAATTAAACTGTATTGGGATAAACGATAAAGCTCTAAAATGGATAAAAAGCTATTTATTTGAACGACACCAAGTAGTCAAGATAAACAACTTTCTAAGTCTACCACTAACAAGTAATTTCGGGATACCTCAAGGCACAGTCCTAGGCCCCCTACTATTTATAATTTATGTCAACGACATTTTCAAACTACCAATTAACGCAGACATAATATCATATGCCGACGACACAGCTATCATAGTGAATGGGATCGACTGGGATACAGTAAACGAGCAAGCAAATAATAGCATGAATACCTTAAAACATTGGTTTGATACAAATCTTCTCTCATTGAACACTAACAAAACATACTACATACACTTCTCAATTAACAAACTAAAAACACTCCCCAACACTAAAATAATTATCCACAATAACAAATGTAATAAAATCACATGTATTCAAGACTGTTCAACATTGAAATCAGTATCAGAAACTAAATATCTCGGAGTGATAATAGAACAACATATGAAGTGGAAGAGCCATATCTGTGAATTGGTTAAGCGTATCAGAAAGTGTATATATATATTCATAAGATTAAGAAATATTTTAAAACTCAACAATCTAAAAAGAGTATACTATGCGCTAATCCAGTCATTGATTCAATATGGAATTATTGGATGGGGGGGGTCTTACAACAATATTCTAAACCCGATCAAAGTGATCCAGAAGCTAATCATTAAAGTAATCCTAAAGAAACCCTCCACATATCCAACAGAAACGCTTTTCGCAGATTTTACGGTGCCTCGAGTAGAGAATATCTTCAAAAAAAATGCAATTATCCAAATTTACAAAGATAATATCATCAAAAAATTTGAAACCTACCAATCAATAAGATATCAAGACAACATCAAAATACCAAAATTTAATACCAAACTAATGCAAAACAATTATATCTACTTAGGAATAAAGTATTTCAACAACCTTCCAATTGAAATAAAAAAAACCAAAGATATCAATAAACTGAAACTCAAACTGAAGCTACACTTCATCAGGAATAATTAAAACTAAATAATTACCTGTTTTTCTCTTTCTTTCCATTTATTATAAATTATATTCATCTCTATTTTATTTCGATTTTTCGAATTTCGTACCGTATCCTATGTATGTACACCTACACATATTGATGATCCAGAAGGCTCAATTGTTCGTATTATATACTTACCTTTTGCATAATGTTATTCTATTTCAGTTATAATTAGTGTAACTCGCTCATCAAGCACAAGAACTAGCTTCTTCTTTGATGAGATTGCAATTTTAAATAATTTCTGTACCGATATGTAATTTATGTAACACCTTTGTACACTTATATATCTATATTAAATAAAAAAAAAAAAAAAAAAAATATATAAAAGTAACTAACAAACTAACCATCACGCCGTTTCCCCGCAGGGGTAGGCAGAGAGGACGGACCGCCACACAACTCGATCTTGGCACACACTCTTTGCCTCGTTCACATTCATACATCGTCTCATACATGCTCTTCTATTATTCCGACTCTTCACATGGCCCGACTCAAGTATCTGATTCACTTGGTCGTGCCATGTCTTCCTCGGGCGTCCCCGACTTCTTCTACCATTCACATTTGCATCATATATTCTCCTTACACTCCTTTCCTCGTTCATTCGCTCTACATGCCCAAACCATAAAAGTATGTATACTTTTATTCCTGAAGAAGTGAACATGGTTCACGAAACATGTTGATAGTGTACAAAAAATAAAGTGATGTAAACTAAGTTATCTTCTTTTAATAAATAAATAATGACATCATAAAGTGACAACCTTTTAGAAGAAGTTTTCTTCGAAAAAAAAAAAAAATTTTAAGTTAATTTTCACATTCTGTGAAAGTTACGTTCAAGTTCTATGATTATTTCAGTTTTACGAAGCAACTGGCCCCTACTGATATACTCGTAATAATAGAACTTACACAGAAAGTGAAAATTAACTTAAAATATTTGATGAATTGTTCAAATTTTTTTAAACAATCCGTCCTACTAAAACATAACAGATTACGTGTACTCTACTGACCAAATTAATTATTCTCAACCTGGGCAATCAGCCAAAATATAATAGTTATTCCGAATTTGTGTACCTACATCTTTTGGACAGAGACATAATAAATTTCATGGTACGAAACTATGTAACGCAAATCAATAATAATATAACTGAAACTAATATATTTAATGCAAAAGTCGGTCATTTTAAATACATGTAGGATTACGAAAGATTTTTTAAATATTTATATTGAGGGATCAGTAGGATTTATCGGACCAGTTAGGATTTCATCAGAGCCGAACCCTCTGATATGAAAATATCTGGAGTCGGTGAAATATTTTCCCATTATGTTTCTGGTGGATTGACGTATTGTTCTTGTATTGTTTTATTCTTATATAGTGCACTTACATTGCGTTAATTTACTAGATATTCATTTGTGGAAAAGTGTGTGGAAGGGTTTAGTCTTTCATTTGGGAAAGATTCAACCCGGACATAAAATCTGGAGCACCGTAAAAAGTAAACACATGGCCGAGAGAGAGTGCTAATCAACTTGCAAACGTTATTAAGACAATGTAGAGACTACTGGTGACTAAATACAAAAAAAAAATACAAACCGATTTCCCGTTTTGGATTATTTTAGAGAATAAGAATTGTTTAAAATTCACACACATTTAAAAAAAAACTTATTATTTGTACAAATTGATTTAAGATGTGGAAGAGAACAGAGAAAAGTTAGCAAACGTACATAAATATGTAAATGGTAAGGCATGCTAACAAAAAATCTGGTCCAAATCGGTGTATGAGGATTAAAAAAGGTTGTTAGTTGCAGAACCATTGGATGAGTGGGGTAGGATGGATAGGGGTGTGGTGGAGGGGGATGTTGGGTGGGGGAGGGGGTAAACCTTCGAGGAATTTTTATGTAATAAATTTATTTCGCAATAAAATTGAGTTATGAAGGTTATATGGCGTTTTCCTATTTTCCTCTGTTTCATACAAAATGTCTGAAGTTATTTGTGTTTTATTCGTTTTTTGTTTGGTTATACAGCCATAAAGCTGGATCGAGACGGCCCGGGGAAGGGAAAAGGGAAGGGGTCGGGAGTTCGACTCCTTTTTCAATTTTGTAAATAAATACATGTTTTATTTTTATTTTGACTCGTTTAATAATGCAAAGTAAAGGTAAATATGAAAAAGGAAAAGTTTATTGGGTGAAATTAATGTCGGAGTTGACGTTTTTACAGAGTAATTTATATTTGCAGTAAGTAAATTTATTTGCTACGCGGGGTATTTAATTTATGATTGCCACTTCAGACAGGTGAAAACTAAATTATATTTGGTCCATTGATGGCCTCCGTACTCGAAGGTTAAGGATCTTTACATCGAATGAGGAGGTTGCGGGTTCAAATTCCTGCATGCGCAAGTAAATTTGGTTTAATTAATTTGTTTTATTTCACAATTAATTGTATATTTGCGGCACGTTTCAGAACCGTTTCTGATTTAAGATTTGAATTGCTAGGTTCTCTCCCATCTTCCTTTTCCTCAACTCCATCTCCTTTCCCTCCCTACTACGTTCAGCATCACAATATACCTACCCCAATTGGGTATGCCATAGTCTCTATCGCTCCAGATGGTCGATAGCAGATGGGACTTTGTTGGGGTATTCACTTGATGAACATTACAATACCAGTCGTGTAACGCTCTAAAAAACCATTAAACAAAACTCATAAACACAAAAACAAAAACAACAAACACGCATATTAGAAGCTCTGGAATTCATGATAAAAAAAAATCCAACGAGCAACTACAGATACAGCATTTGGACAAAAAAGCTTCACTATAGTACTTCACTCTACAATAAAAATCTACTCTCATTCAAAAATCACAACGAGATTGTAACATTTAAAACCCAAATAAAAAGCTGGCTGCAAAATAGGGATATCAGAAATAGAAAACATTCTGACACCTAATACAGACTGAAATAGAAACCACCCAACCGCACTAAAAAACAGCACTTAATTTTTAATTTATTCAATAACTTTTTTTTTAATCATTTATTTAAATTTTAATGATGTTTTTAAATTTAATTTTAATCATTATACAGGGTGTTAAGGGACGATGTTAACTTATTAATAAAAAATCTTAATGAAATTTTGGTCTCCGGTGACATTTTCGATTACTTTTATTTTCAATTTTTATCAAATATTTCAAAAAAAATCTTGCGCATGTCGTCACTGGTCACTCAGCCGAGTAACTGTCTAACCTCTTACCCCACCCCAGCTGTCCAAAACCTACTATTTTTTTTTAAGTTTTTGTAGAAAAAAAATCAAAAACGTCACCGGTGACCAAAATTTCATTAAGACTTTTTTTTTTCAAATAATCTCAGGAATCTGTTAAGTTGGTTAAGTACGTCCCTTAACACCCTGAATATAGAAAGCATTACCCCTACTTGTAAAAAATAAAGGAAATAAAACATTTCATTATTACTCCAAGAAACAGTGATTAAATAAGTTAAATTCACTCTTCTCGCAATCAAAAAAAAATATTTTGTAGTAAGTCGCGGCTGCATCTTGAGGAAATAGAACTAAAAATATGGTATGTACGTTATAACATCTATCAGGAATGAGTGTTATATCAGGCTATTATTATATATTTATATTACTACTAGCTGGGTTACCCGGCTTCGCTCAGGACAATAAGATAGTGTTCTGGAATGTTGCACAATGATGTTCCCGATTCCCTATTCCTGATCATTCCACGACACTCCGCCACTCCTTCCACAACTTTCTACAGCTCTATGGAACCTTCTAGAACTTTCCGGAAGACTGTTCTAGAAATTTCAAGAGGGCGAAACTTTCAGCCCTTATATCTTTAAAAGCACGCCCTTTAGGTAAAAACGGATACCCTTATTCCCTAGGGGGGATAGAGATCTACCACACCATATAACTCCCTTGATCGAACCGGGACTCGTTTCTGAGTTTTTGCGAGCTGCACGTTTTTTTGGACTTTCTTTTATAATATATGCCATATTCAAATAAATAAAATGTTTCTCCTTACATGTCCTTTCCCGTGCGTTCCCCTCCAGCGTTCCACTTCCACCTTCCCCACCACCGCTCTCCCGCTGCCCCGTCCCGCCAACCCCCCTGGCACTGCATTTCTTGACTCTCCCACCCGGCCCGTAGCCGAAACTTTTTTCTAATACTAACAATTTTAAACTCGTGATATCTTTCTAATTAAATATCCGAATTGAAAAATTCAAAAAGTTAAATAAAGGTATTGAAGCTGTCTTGAATATGAAGTAATTTATTTTGATAAGGATTAAAACCAAGATACAAATAAAGAGCCTTTTCAAGCGGCGACATTTTAATTAAATTTTTAAAATAAAAGAATACTTATTGTGGCATAACCATAATAGTTAGACATATGCTGTCGCAACTTTTTTTGTAAATAATGATGTGTTCTATAAAGTCGTAGTACATTATTTTATTCTATCTTCAATAGTTTTCGCAGCGCACGCGATTTAAAGAATATTTTAGGTAATTTTTTTACACCCTGGGTTACATTATTGAAGTTTTAGTAAGGATGCCTATTTTTTTTTAAATATAATATAGCCTATGTCACCCAGGGATAGTGTAACTTCCGAACAGCGAAATAATTTTTCAAATCGGTTCAGTAGTTTCGGAGCCTATTCGATGCAAACAAACACCCAAACAAACAAACAAATATTACCTCTTTATATAGTGTAGTAGATAGTAGATTAATGTTATTCTATAGAAATCAGACATAAATACTGTAAATACATATACATGTTAAAATTACCAGTCTAAAGATGCTCGTCATAAGTTGAAATCGGTCCACGTATTAATAAAAAGTGGAAGAAAGTTATAAAGGTGTTTTAATTCATAATAAAAGTCATCATATTATTAAAAAGTTTTCTGTTGTTTAATTACTCTGTTTAGTTATATAACCAGTAGTTCATGGACTCACTGGATCCATGTAGTTGAGACTCTAGAGTGGTATTCGCATTTTTTAAAATTGAAGATAAGCACAATGAACGGACTGCAGGACATTTAACAATGTAAATGTAAAATCCAGGCAAATGAAATATAATATCATTTTATGTTTTCCGTAGATGAATTCACGCTCATGTTATCGAGTACGCCAACTCAAATGAGTTAATATCATAACTTGAGGGTTTGAAATAAAGCAATAACCACGATGGTTGATATTCCCGGGTCATTGCCCTGCACCCTACCCCGAATACCCCTTCCTCAGGGCCCAGCCACCCCTTACCACTCCCTACTACCGCCCACCCCGTCTGGAAGGGTGCAAGCAAGCTCCAATCGATGTTATGACGTGAGCCGATTTGGATGTATTACTGGATCAGACAATATTCATTTTAATATACGAGTATTTGAACGACATAGCCAATGATGGAAATAAAAGTATTATAATAGGTTTAACGTCTGAAATGATTACAATAGACCTATGATGATTAGGCTGTTTATTTTTCTAAGAAAACATGCTTTACTACAGTAGTTAGTTAGTTAGAAAATATGTCTACGTTACAACAGGGAGTCATGTTTCTGATAGTTCAATAATACAGTATGCAGATAATTGCTTTGTTTTTCAATAGAATAATACACTAACGGCCTTACTAAAAAAGAAAAAACCTTCCCAACCGATAAACGATACTTAAGTTATACGTTGAATAAAAACTGTACATGATCTTTTTCGATTTATAACTAATAAAAATGTCTTTTACTATTATGTAAAAGAACTGGCAACATTTGCATTTTGGTATTTGGTGCATTCACCATGCGCGAACAAAATTACAGTTGATTTGTATTTGAGATGTGTGACTCAAATCATGTTTTTTGTTCATAAATTATTATAATAAGCAGTTCATTATTGTATTAATATAATTCAATATATTTATTATTTTTAACGTTATTTTCTTCAAGTATAATCCATTAATAATGTTACGTTGCTAATTTATCAGTCATCAGACTTATAAAGATCGACAATGAGAAATTTAAGAAAAAGAAATAGATGCAGATTTCAAAAAAAGAAATTAATTAATTTTCTGGTAAAAAAATATTTAACTAAAGGTAGCTACTTTATCGCTTGTCTGAATTCTTGGCTCATCAGTTCAAATTTTGAAAATAACAGTTAATAATAATTTTCCGTTTCATTATTATATTTTAGGTAAGTACTTCATCGTTTTGTTTGAACTCTCGATTCCAATCAGTTCCAATTTTAAAAATTACGTTAAGTTAAAAATCCAAGTTCATTGAACCAGAGTTACAGAGTTAGAGACAAACCCATGGCGAAATGAGCATGATAGTACCTACTTGGGTAAAATGTTTCCCTCGTCTGTGTTCGTATGAGTATTTTCATGTGAAGCTGTATTTTATGAAGTTAAAAAAGTTATTTTCTATAACTATGTTTATTGTAACTGTATTTATTTATATCTAAGCTCTTACATTCAGTTTTCAGGTAAAAAAATGATAAGGCAACCAATACATAAAATGTTCCTAATGTCAAACATGCAAGTAGAGTGTAAAATAATCAATAACTACGAGTATATGCAAATGATTAAGTAGTGATTTTTTAGTGTTTTATGAACACCTCATTAGGAGAACCTGTACTGAAGTGTTCGTATGTTTTAGATAGTGTTATTGTATACCTATTAGGTAAGTAGCAGTTAAAGTATGTCATAATAGTAACAATGTAGTCAACATAAAAGGACACTACGTAAAATTTTATATTCAACTAGTAAATATTGTGGCAACTCTTCAGTGTTGTATAAAAACTTTTCGACATAATGATTTTAATAATAGACCTTGCTCGCCACTCGCAACCCACCGATTCTATTTGTTTTATTAAAACAAAGCCCCGTTACAATCTGAATATCTATTATTCAATTTCGTTGTGGATTTTTGAAAATATTTGCGCCGTACAACAATGCGAACATATTTGTATGTAGATTGTGTAGTGGGTACGGGCCTCCATTGTGTCGCTGAATGAAATTCCTATTATTGAAATATTTTATTGTGCCACGTATGAAGGACTTTTGATATTCTTCTTTCCTACCCCAGGGATGGAGAAAATACGGAGAGTGTGTTACTTTGCGAAAAATGCTCAGGGTTCCATTGACAGCCAGATGCGCTAATATGTCCATTCTGGAAGAGCTAGGCATCCACAATAGACTCCAACTGTCTGCCTACGACATATGTTTAAGTTACTTTGGATAAGTTGCTCTCTAAACTGAGGACTCCAACTTGGAGAAACTAATAGTCACTGGCAAACTAGAAGGCAGAAGAAGCAAAGGAAGGTCACCGATGCGCTGGAGTAACCAAGTATCACTGGCAGTAGTGATAGTCGGTCAGCGCAGAACGGCGAGGGATGCAGGAGCCTTATCCACCATGGAATTTTTAATAGGGGTCACGATCCTTTGCAATGAGGAACCGACATAAGAAGAAGTGTTACTTTTGTTTCGTTAGAAAAGGTAACAGTGTTTTGAAACCATTAATTAACATATTCATGAAAACAAACGTGTTGTGAGCAATATTTTTTTCGCGGGTGATTTGAGATTTTTACGGCCAAAAGTATTATCGTGATTTATTTTTGGATTATTATGACGTGTTGCGCTTCCTCTTTCTTGGTCATCGCTGTCCATCATCCGCCCTGATGATGGACATCTGTCCTGGTCCTTTATTATTATTTTCTAGTAGTCCATCGCACCTGCCTCTATTTTATGGTATTTTTAGCAATATTGCTTCTAAAATACTAAAATGTATTTTGTTCGTTTGATAATTCAATAAGGTATCTTAAAGCGCCCTTGAGGTGACTTTCCACAAAAACGGCGCTCTACAAATTGTCCAATTATTATCTTAATATTATACTAGCTTATCGTTTAGTCACTTCCAAGTATGTTTATTTTATCTGTGAAAAGCATGTGGCAAAATTCCATGCCAAATGTATTTATTAAGATTTTCAGTTCATTAGTACTGTATTACAGGAAATTCTCAACGACATTTTTTTATTGCGAAGAACGCGTTTTTTAGCTCGAAAACATAATAACACTCGATAATATTTACGTATGTCTTCATTTTATATTATTTTATACGGTATGAGAGATAGAAAAAAATATTTTTATCTGAATAGATATTAGTGGCTATACTGAGAAAACTACGTTATTATAAATAATGATCTGGGAAGACGGTTTAATTTACAAAAATATTTTGCAAAAAACAGGAAAGTTATTACGAACACAGTGTCAACTGGCGAATGGCAGGCGATTGGTTTCTCACACCTGACATTCCAAGGTTTAATATTAAAGGAAGGAGATATCATGATATCACAGCTTTCTAACCAATTTTGTTCCGTCCACACGAAGCCCGCACAATGCGCTGAGCAGCGCCCAACTAGCAAAATGGTAAAATATAGTATTTATTAACTTAAAATATAGTAGTTCCCACGGCTGCGGACATCTCGGGGATGGTTTTAATGGTTCAGATTATAACGCGGTGTTTTCAAATATGTCGATCGTCCAGTTGTATCTACAGTCCGACATCTCCAAATACAATGTTTTGAGATAATGACGAAACCAATATTCGAATGCTCACCATAAAACAAATATTATTTATAAGTGTCTGTGTTTTACTTATTAAATATGCTATAAAATAAAACCGGGAGGCACAATGGTCAGGTAAATTAGTAGGAGATTTTAAAATATGCTATTAGTGACACAGAACACATAATTTGTTTAATTCACTAAAAAAAAATTCTGCATTACAATTGATTTAGTTTTTTTTATGAGTTGTCTGAGAATTGTACCAGATAGAGGTAAAGACACGATATAGAATAGAAAGTATTGATACTGTACTCATGAGTAGTATCGGAAAAAAAGAATCGTACTCGTAAATGTATTGAAACAAAAGTATCGAATACATTTCATAGGGCCTGATTTACGACTCTAGCCGGGCTAATCAACGTCAGTGAAATGAAAAAAGAAACAATCAAATTTAAGTACGAATAATCAATAATAAAAAAGGACCTGTAAATTCACATATTGCTATCTTAGGTACTCATAAAAAGTGTTATGTTTTTATGTATATAATCAACTGCAAAACTTAATGTGCATAATTAAATTAATAATGAAACACAGCTGCCCTGTTAAAACACGAACTAAAAAGTAAAACAAAATTTTTGCAATACATTTTTTCTCTACTTTGTGTTTTGGCAGGACAGTCGAGACATTTTAGTGTATTAAATTATTTATTTATTACTTTACCAGTTATGGACATTATTTTTTCTTATCACTATTCTAGACGTGGAGTCTCAGAGGCTTCTGAGTTGACATAGGATTTTTTTGGAACAAAACATCATAATAATTTTAAAACCTAATAGATTTATGACTATGAAAAAATGTAATATTATAATCAACATTTTAATCATAAAGATATAAATCTGAAACAATTTACAAGTGTGGCACTTTTCAGATTTTTTTCACCTAATGGTGTTTTTCAGGAACTAAATGTTTAGATAACAAAATAAAATTACTTTTGTTGAATAATAATCATTATAAAAGTAAAAGAAAAAACATAATATTCACTTATGTTAACATAAACCAAAGTTATTGTGAAGCCTGTGAGACTCCACGTCCATACGTAAAGCACACATAATTAAATTTCCCATTCTTCTTCCGTACAATCACTTCAAAAATAAAAAAAGTTTTTGGCGATAGCTAGCCAAATTTTTAAAGGTATCGATACTTGCCAAAAAGTACTCATTGAGCAAAAGTATCGAATACAAAGTATCAAGTACATAAAAATCGATATCGAAAGGAAAAGTTCTCGATACCAAAAAGTATCGATAATTTTATCGTGTCCCTAGATAGTGGGTATACTTTTACATATGCATAACTGCATACTTAACTCAAATTTTAATTTTTTGGAGATGTCTGTCTAATCAACTGGACGATCTATGTATGTCAATGCCCTAAGATTCTACCTATAGCTATGTTCTTGTCTCAATTTAAATCCTTTGGCTGCCTTCTTAACAGTTAGATGGTCTAACCCAGCCCCGAGCAAGTCATAGCATCACGCTACATAAAGTAAATCTCGGCGCTATTAAAGGAGCAATTCAAGCGAAGAATTCACATTTCAACATAAAAAAAGGAATTCAACATAAAATTTTATAAATATAATATTATATCTCATATGTACATCTTATCCCCTTTCGTGGTTATTTTTCGTATTTATGGTTACTTTTTGCAAATACTGTATCAGAGATTGGAATATTTTATACTGATATATTTTTCAAAAATATTTTTAAACCAAAAGTGAACACGGTTAATAATATGCTAAGTTTGATGCAAGTCTCTAATTAGAATCGGAATTTGCTTAAGAAATAAGAAATATTTGAAAGAAAACTGTAATTAACAATGATAAATCTTACAATATTAAAAGTAGGTACCAGGTACGTACATAAATATTAGATGAATCAGTAAGCCCAAACTAACAACACCAAATTTTTTACTTTAGTGTTGTTAGTTTGGTTTTTATATTTGGAAAGCTGATAGCATCATATTATGTAATGTTTCTGGGATACATGTTTTTTTTGTAATTACTACTTAATTAATTAATTACTAATACATAAACGATAAATAACCACTGGAGCGCTTTTTGCCACAATATGACACTATATAAAATACCTCGGATTGATTTACTGCCAATTTTGGCAACTTTTCCCTTATTTATAAGTAATTAAGTAGAAGTTTACGATTTTTTAATATTTTTGTATAGATCCTACGAATATGTGATAATCGACAAAAGATAGGTGAATTCATTGGCTATATAGAACTATAATCAGTTTGTATATCTCCATATTAAAATTCAGAGGTATGATTTTTTTAATGTGGGTAGGAAATATTCAAAATGAAAACCAAAAAATCTCGAGCAATCAGAGAAAAAATGCGTTGTCGCTCCGGTTGTTAACATTAATTTATCAATTTCGAATAGGAAAATACTCGTCTAATCAAAAGATTAGAAAACATTTTGAAATATAAGTACATTATTTTTTTATTTATTTAACAATAAGTACATTATTTTAAAAGATTTTTATTTAAACCTAGTTAAGTAGCTGTGGTTGGAAATATCGATGGTTTTCTGGGATGACTTTCAAAACCTTTCTACGGGTAAGAGGTTAGTTTTTAAAGTTTTTTCCCACCCAATTGTACCATGTTGTAAAATATATTGCGAAGGACACAAATATTAAGTTTTAATCACACAAGACGTTTCTTTATTTCTCAATCTAATAAATATGTAACCAAATAAGTTTTATTACACTACTTACCATATTTTGAACTTGTTCGTTCCATTTTAACTGTCTGTCTTCTTTGACACCCAGTTACTCTAGATGTATATTAAATGTTTCTTTTATAAACGTGTTTCCTACATTATGTACAAGTACAACACACAGTATTTTAAATGAAGTATCAGTCCTGCATGTTGATAATCGTTTTATTGCAGATCCAATAATATATTTATATACTATTACTTTGGGTTTGGTACTGAGCGAATGAGAACTGCCATCATAAATACGACGAATAATAATAAAATGTAATAAATTAAAAAGCGCCTACCCAACAACAGGTCTCGATAATAAACAACGATATTACATACAAAGTTTATGGCCAGCTTATCCAATATCCAGTATGGAAAACGAGCGTTCAAAGTAACGATTCTACAGATTTGCGATTAAGAGATGTACGAGTAAATAAAAATAGTTACAAATTTTTACTATTTATCCTAGTTCAAATATGAAAAAGGAATAACCAGACAAAACCGGAAGTATGTCATTTTTATATAAAATTTTAGATTTATTGACTCTTTTACAAAAAAAAATATAAATTGATTTCGAAAGACTGTTCTTTTATCTAGTAAAGATATGTTTTAAATTTTGAGAAAATATGTACACTTTTAGTACAATGAATAGTTTTACCGTAGGTCTTTGGCAGATTTGTTACAATTTCAAACAAATTTTTGTATTATTTAACATACATTTTAAATCAATAAATAAATCAATAAATTATTTGGGAAAGCTACTTTTCAGAATTTTAATTTTAGTTCGAATAAAATCATTAAAAAATATCTACGTCCTTGTTTTGTGACGAAAATATTTCAGTTTATCTATTTATTTACGGTCTTACAAACTAATATCTACATTTTAAAAAAAACATTCTTATTTTGCTTAGAAATTATTGGAAAATTAAAAATACTTTAGATCAAAAAATAATTACAAAAAATATATTATTTTGATAGTTTTATCATCACGAGTTTGAGCATTTTTGAATGTAGGTATTTATCAAAGCAAATTATGAATGAAATAAAATCGATATTGTGTTATTATGTTAAAATGCTGGTATGGAGAATAATTAATCATTCTGATCGGAACCGCCCTGTACAGTTGCAAGGGTAATATCGCAAGATCATCGTTCGTCGAAATTTAAATTCTCGGCGGCTGGTTAATGGCAACTAACGTGGATATTTTATGGAATTACGTCATATATATATAGACAGAAAAAAAAATTTCATTAAAATTTTTCATTGCTGCCCGAAATGAGTATTCCCTAGAACTAGAATAAATAAGTCGTTTCGGGGTAATGCTAGAGGATAGAGCGTCTTCTCGTCGGAGCATCACTCTCCTTGCGCCATTCACATTCAAATTGTCAATCAACAATTCTTTATCTGCAAAAAAAACAACAAAAACAGAATTCTAGGACAAGTCGATCATTTTAAGAGAAATGGCCGCTCGGCCTTTTTCATACAAACTCAAATTTGGATATGAGGCCAAAATACCAAAACCAAACCGAGTAATATATTTTTTAAATCAAATTTATAGCAAATATCTATTGTGGATATTTTTAATTTGGGAGCCGGGTATGGGAACCGCCGCCCCGGGAACTATTTAATGAATAACCAACACCCCTGCCATAGGTCATCCCGAGTGGTTCGCTACGTTTGGTATCTTCGCAGGGCTGCCCGGGTTCATGGGGTGAGGTTTGTCTAGATCTTGGCTGCAGACGTTTGCCCAGCTACTGTGTGGCGGGCCGGATCGGAAGAGACTGGTCGAGGGAGATCTTTTGTACTATCTAGCCGGACTCCCACGATCCCTTCACCTTGTACCGCAGTGGGAGGGTGAATTCGTACGTCCGTCACTCCCGAACACATTGATCCCCAGAATCCATCATATCTTTTTCCTTCCTAGAACTTCCTCTCCTTCCTTTCCCTAAAAAGTTCATCCATAAAGCATCTCCAAATATGACTTAGTGTGGAGCTATTTATTATGCCCAATTTCCAACATCCAACCGAGTTGAAACTCGGCAGATAGACTCATTGTCGATGACAATGCATTCTCTCAACTTTTGGTAGCAATCATGCGCACACACGCATACATATGTATACGCATTTCTTTAAAATTCGATGACATTACAGTAATTAAAATAAGCATTAGATGTCGATCTTAAACAATCGGGATTTTGATCAGTTAGAAGAGGTGTCGACTCCAGTTCCTGGGTAGGAAGGTTCAACCCCAGTCAAACAAAAACAAAATAAAATAAAACTTGAAAGACATATGAAAATAGATGCATAATAATAAAATATTTTTTAATTTTTTTAAATGATTTTTATATAAATACTAGCTGACCCGTCCACGCGTTGTTGTGGCTAACGAAACACAATGCCATCTACTTGATTGTTACCCAACGTAGATAACCAAGTGTTGTGTCGATAAATTAACTCACACCCCCTTTTTTCTTAAACTTAAGGAACTTACAAATAATTACAAAGCATTGTCCTATAACAAATATTTAATGTATATTTAATTCGCAATAATAAATATTGAGATCAATAATCGAGATAGAAACTATATAAGTTGGATTAAATTACACACGGTAAGCCAAAATTCATCAAAATCGGTAAAGTAGTTTCGAAGTTTATCTCGAACAAACATCGTGAGGCGAGATTTTAATATATATAAAGATTTACAGTTTATATTACAATATCCCGAGATTTTCACTGTCTGCGCTCGTTGCCTTAATGTTCAAAAATTATTACGAATTCTCGAATATGGTGTTTCCACGATATCGTTAAACGAATTAATATGGCCAAATGGTGAAATACGACTGTGATGTATTATTTCATCCAGAATATATAAATTAATCTTGCTATAAATTTCAGTGCAAAAGTTTTCATAAACTTTGTTCAACCCTGAGTTTGTAATTTGTAGTTTTAAATTTAACATTTTAGTTACTTCTAAAGCAATGTCTGAAGTTTTAATTGCTATATTGTACCAAGCTAACTGTTTCGCGAATTGCTCGATGTAATTATTTTGGCCGTATTTTTGTATGCTCTCATTTAATTAAATCTTTTGTAATGAAATAACTTATCCACTTTGTAACGGTGAGAAATTTAAATTGATGTTGTTTAAATGAAATTCATACTACATATCTACGTACATATTATTAAATAATCAATAAATTTATTTCAAACTCGATCGTGGATGTCTCGAAAATTGGCTACTTCGACTGTAATTGGCATTAACGTAAAACTTATTTTGTTTGGATGGTATCAAATCAGGTTACCCCGATGTAGGATTTTATGTGCAGACTACCTCTAGTGTTCCGTAATGACTTACATAAGGATTTACTAAAAACGAACTAAATCGATCGTGGGTGGTTTTAATTACATATATAAATAGATTTTTTCGGATGTGATTAGTTTTAGAGCCAGTCTAACCGTCAGCAATTTTCAATCCTTCAGCAAGGAAAACTGTTAACTTCTAATTTCAAATCATTTTACATTAGTCCAATTTCCATGGTGGATAAGACTCATTCATCCCTCGCGGTTCTATGCTACGTGGAGAGCTGCGGACAGCGACGTACCGGACGCCACTGAAACTTGGCCACTCCTGTGTATAAGTGACCTTCCTCTGCTTGCTTTGCCTTTTTGCCAGTGACTAGGAGTTGCCAGTGACTACGAGTTTCTCAAAGTTGGATTCCTCAGTTTGGCGAGCAACGTGTCCAAAGTATCTTAACATACGTTTTGGGCAGACAGTTGAGAGCCTATTGTGGATGCCCAGATCTTCCAGATTGAACACATTAGCGTCTGGCTGGGCACGGAATCCTGAACATTTTTCCCCAGCACCACATTTCAGGGGGCGTCTATCTCCTTTATTTTGCTGTCTACATGTTTCATCGCACGTCCATATTAATTGTCCATGTTTCCAGACCATACAGAAAAATGGGATAAAATCAAAGCCCTGACGAGTCTCTGCTTGGGGGTCTTCGTTATATCTCTGTCACTCCATTGCATTTTACTAGAGATGTATTTTGTCATGCAAATTCTTCTTTTCACTTCTGTTTCATAACCTCCTTCGTCACTTATAGACGACCCTACATATGTAAAGTTGGTCACCGTTTCTAAGTATATTAGAGATTTTTTATCCTTACACAGGTATCCATCACTATCAGTTTTGTTTTGGCCTTGATGATCAGTAGACACAGATTACTTCTTTTTTCATCCATTTATTCTGATGGGTGACTACAACCTTCCAAATATTATATGGGACATTGAGAATATTGCGTCCTCGAGCCCGGACAACATCAATCATGGCTCCCATGAAATTATAGAAATGTCCAACTTTTTAAATTTGCATCAGAAAAACCATGTGTACAACATCAATTCTCGTCTTCTCGATCTTGTTTTTACAAATTCTTCTAGTGTTAATATTTATGCCTCTGATGAAATGATTCTTCCAATCGATAAATACCACCCACCCCTAATAATCACTTACATCAATACTTATGTTAAGGTAATTGACCCCGCGATTGTCAAACGTAATTTTGAAAAAGCGGATTACCCAAAGATTATAGAATTTTTATCATCTAATAATTGGGCTCATGATCTCACTTGTAAAAGCACAAATTTAAATGAGGCCTTAGAATATTTTTACAATGTAATTTATGAAGCAATCGATAACTTTGTTCCCCTACAAAAATATTACACTTCTAAATTCCCTAAATGGTTCGATTCTGAACTAATTAATCTAACATACGATAAAAAAATTGCCCACAAACGTTATAAAATAAATAGAACGCTAGATAATTATATCGCATTCTCTGTTTTGCGTAAGAATTGCACCAGGAAATCGAAAGTATGTTTTAAGAAATAAACCAACAATGTTGAAAATTCTATTTTAACAAATATTAATAAATTTTGGAATTATGCTAACTCCTTTCGGAAAAATAACTCTAACTTTCCTGGTACAATGTTTTACGGGAAAAAGGTGGGTCATGACAAAAACGACATTGTAAATTTATTTGCAGATTTCTTTAAGAGTGTATACGTTGAAGACAATGACAACATTTTATCTGATAAATCCCAATTTATCGAAAGCTCACTCAACTTGCATAACATCCATGTGGAAGTAAACGATGTTGTGACTTTTATCAAACAGCTGGATATCAGGTCGAATTCGGGGCCAGATATGATTCCCTCAATATTACTTAAAAACTGTGTTCATGTTCTAGCTCTTCCTATTACTATAATTTTCAATTTATCTTTATCTACAGGATGTTTTCCTGAAATTTGGAAAAATAGCTTTATAACACCTATTTTTAAAAAAGGAGATAAAAGTCAAATTGAAAATTATAGACCCATATGTATTATGTCATCACTACCTAAACTTTTTGAAAAGATTATATTAAGTAAAATCATGCATCAAATTAAACCACTTATATCAATATTTCAACATGGTTTTATGCCAGGCAGATCTACGTCATCTAACTTATTGCTTTACGAAAATTTTATTTCTAATGCACTGTCCAAGGGTTATCAAGTTGATACTATTTATACTGATTTTAGCAAACCCTTTGATTCTGTTTCTCATCGCATTTTAATGGAAAAATTAGAACACTTGGGAATAAGCGGCAACTTTCTCGAATGGATTAGAAGCTACTTATCATATATAAAACTATCTGTAAAAATTAACTCCACAACTTCATACACTTTTTTTGCCTTAAGTGGAGTCCCCCAAGGTTCCCACCTAGGACCATTTCTTTTCCTACTATTTATTAACGACATTTCATTAATTTTCGATAATATTCACTTTCTTCTATTCGCTGACGATCTAAAGCTATTTAAATCTATCGAAAATTCTTCTGATTGTTTAACTCTACAAAGGAAATTAAATAAACTTTATGAATGGTGCATCGTAAACAAATTATATCTTAATATCAACAAATGCCAAACGATAAGTTTCCATAGATCTAAAACTCCTTTATTATTCGACTACACAATTAACAATGCCACTCTAAAAAGAGTCTATGAATTTAACGACCTTGGCGTTATCTTTGACTCTAAATTACGCTTCTTGAATCACATTATTAGTATAACCAGTAAGGGATTACAAATGCTTGGATTTATTCTCAGAATTGCTAAAGACTTTAATAACATAAAAACCATAAAATTGTTATACACGTCTTTGGTTAGAAGTCAGGTTGAATACAATTCAAGTATTTGGTGTCCTCATTTCAACTCTCATTGTTTACAAATTGAAAAAATTCAAAATAAATTTTTACGTTTTATTAATTTCAAAATTGGTATTCCTATTATTGAAATCAATTATGTCAGTTTACGCAGTAAACTTAACTTATCGAAATTATCGGAAAGGCGAAAAATATTTGATCTCCTTTTATTGTATAAAATTATTCATTCAAGGTTGGACTGCCCTGACGCTATCAACTTGTTATCCTTACACATACCTCCAAAATATACTAGACGGAATATTTTATTTTGCAACAATAACTTCGCTACGAATTCTGCGGTAGAAAGAATACATAGGTTGGGTAATGAACTGACTGATGTCGCTGACATATTTAATTTAAACTTCGATTCATTTAAAGCCAAATTAGTCCACCACTTTTTAGATGTAAATAATGAATGAGTAAATTTTATTTTATTTCGATTTTCTTTTGTTTATGGTTTTATTTTATTGTTCTTTTTCCAATATGAGTAATTAAGTAAAAATAAATGTGTTTTGATTTTTTTCATGTTTTTGTTGTTCGTAGGTATATGAATTGTTGTACCTACGAGTTCTAAAGTCATCCATGTGGAATTAGCTTTAGATGTATGTACTCCTATTTTTTTTTTATTGAGTTTATGCTTTATTTTTATATTTTGTAATATTTTTTTAAGTTTGTTATGTACTGTTGTTATAAATGTTATTTGTATTTTATATGTTAAAGCCCAATAGGGCGTCAATAAATAAATAAATAAATGTTTGCAATGAGAAAGTTCATTTCTTTTTCAGAAGAGGCGATAAGGGTAGTGTCGTCTGCGTATCGGAGATTTGAGATTTTGTTGTCCTCGAATATTTATTCCGCCTTTTCATCCATCAAGAAGTTAATGTTTTCATTGCTGAAAGGATGTACCCATGACGTACCCCCTTTTCATTTTTAATGTGTCCAATTTTCGGGTGTCAATCTCGATATATGCATGTCCTCCGTGCTACAGGTTTCTAATGATATGTTGAGGTGTTTAGGATTCCATCTCCTTAAGTGCTCCCCACGGACGGTTCCTCCAAATACAGTCGAACGCTTTGGAGTAGACAACGAAGCAGAGCGATGCTGGCTAGTTGAACTCCCTATATTTCTAAATAATTTGTCGGATGTTGAGTATTTTCTCTCGAGTTCTTTTACCCTTGACAAACCCTTCCTGTTCACCAGGTATTTTCCATTTTACATACCTACATGTCATGACAATTCTACCCGAATTTGCATGTATTTGAAAATATCATGACACGGTTTAATAAGTAGGTACGTAAATAAAATTAACAATTGACCAAGATAATATAAACAACTCTCAATGAAAATATGAAACAGACAGACCCATCCAACAAAAAACGTAACGGTCATAATTGGGACTCGAACCCAGCTTTTCCAATCTTATGGAGACTGGCACTCCACCAATTGACCTATTGCCACTTAATTACATTCCGTTATTTTTATCAATCTTGTACTGGCATTTTAGAATTACTAACATTTTTTTCAATTATTTGCCATATTTTTTGACTACCATCTTTTTTGGTGTGATTGCAAAGTTCTACGCGTTCTCAATACTAGTGTAATCTGGAATCAAGATGGTGTCTCGGATATATCTGTTCTATTTTTGACATCTACTAACTTGGACGTACTGCTGAGAACCAGCTT
Organism: Limnephilus lunatus; assembly: GCA_917563855.2. Taxonomy (NCBI): domain Eukaryota; kingdom Metazoa; phylum Arthropoda; class Insecta; order Trichoptera; family Limnephilidae; genus Limnephilus; species Limnephilus lunatus. The sequence goes on along the minus strand of OU830598.1, from coordinate 64,276,745 downwards.
CCTTCTGGAGAAATCCTGAATTGTAGCTGAGCAGTGGCCTTTTCGCAGTCCTGAATTTGTCAATAGGCCTTATAGGCCGCGGCCTAGGGGCGGCAGAGTTCGGGGGGCGGCGCTCGCTCGCTTTGGTAAACCGTTAAGTTTGTGTGCGATTATAAATTTAAAAAAAACACTGTGGATAGATAGAGTTTTCTATTTTTATCACATTTTGTAAAAGTCGCTAATTTCCAGTATTCGTTCCTATTCTATGCTAGATAGTTACTTATGATTATGTTACAAAAAACTGGTTTAAGAAATAGGAAGAGGAAAGACACTCGAGAGAGTAAACCTCACGAGCAAACCTGAACAGCAAGAGCAGATGCCTGTAAAAGTTTAAGAGATTGCTGGGATGAAGTAGATACTTACGGTTGTAAAAATGATTGAAAATAACTCTACACAGAAACCTATCCCGCGAATTGAAGCAAAGGGAATTCGCTTCAAAATAGAAAAAATTGAAACTGCAATTATGATCGTTTTTTGGAAAGACTAAACAAAGTGAGTTCTCTGATTCAGAGCTCATCTGTTATGTAATGACGGTATCTGATATTTATGGATCTTTTTTCGAGTTTATTGTAGCAGAGCGAGAAAACTTTGATTATTTCGATGATTTTTGTTCATCCTGGATAGACTGAGAGCTGAATTAGAGCGAAGGCATGCCTTCGTTTTAAGTTTACGCACGCGTCATGATACGTATGTAAACTTTAAATATTTTTTTTCATTTTCAACGAAAATGGGTGAACATTCAACACAAAGAGTCTCAGAAAAAGCTTAGTCTCTTATGAAATATAATTACAATGATTTAGCAGACGATTTAGATCAGGACTGTCACTCTTTCACGGTCACATTTCCTCTAATAAGACAGAGAAACCTGAATCTACATCATTACTGAATCGTTTTAAGGTTTTGAGAAAACAATATATGTGCAACGTTTACCCGAACTTGGATATAATACATACACAAATTGTTCTGGAGAAAGGAATTTTTCTTGTTTAAAGCGAGTGAAGAATTACCAAAAGTCTTCTTTGTCCCAAGAAAAACTTAACCCTTTGGCTTTAGAAGCAGACTTCATGAAAACTATAAACTATGAAGATATTCTAGATGATTTTGTGGATAAAATATTCCGTAAAAAAATGTAATTCTTGTTTCATGTTAGTTACTTTATGACTAATTAACTCATTTATTTCATTTTTTAACTACTTAAACATATTTGAAGAGTTATTTTGAAAATTGTGTTACCTAATAAAATCATCATCACTGATTATGGTAAGTGGCAAATTCTAAGAAGGAGAAAGGGGCGGCGCAAACGAAGTGGCCTACACTTATGAAAAGTGTAAATACGGCCCTACTTTTCCGTCAATAGAATCAATGAAAAAAGAACAAAATATGAAATATTGTAAAAAAATCTATTGATGAATAAACCTTTTATTATTATTACTAACTTTTTTGACAACTCTGGAATGATTTTTTTAAGTTTAATTTACTGAAGCTTACGAACCTCATTGGAATATTTAAAAATCAGTTAAATTGCATGACTTGATAATACCATTTACAACGATGCAACATAAAAAGTTCCAATTTTAGGACTGGAGAAATCTATTCTTGCTACTATGTACATAAATAATAAGCGTCGTTTTTTTATAAAAATCATCTTACGGACGCTGAGGTTTATAAGAAAGAATCAAACAAATTTCGAACAGAGATAAGTCAATAAATCAAAATCAACCAATCTTAAAGTTTTCATTGAATATCCAATTTATTGGCCAATGGCTCTACCGCGCGCCAGTTGGGAGTCAACCCTCCATGTGCAACCATAGCAGGTGTATTGCTTTGTGCTTGTCCATTTTCTCTGTTCTATATCCATTGTTTCCAGATTATTCTCAACTTGTTGTCGGATGCCGAACGATGTGCGATGATTTATATAACATTCAAACAATGGCTACGGTTCGTGCATTCGGATTCTATTTTCACCTAAAATATTGTGTCTAGTAAGAGAAATATTGTTATGCGCATAAATAATGCCGTGAGTAGGACGTTCTATAGGAAATGCTAGTTGTCATGCCATCTTATACAATGTTTTTTGATTAATTAATTACTTGCATGTAAAAATAATTCCCCTCAGGTCCTATTGCATCTTTGGGAATGCTGTGTGGAGGGTCTTTTAAGGGAAAGGAAGGTGCCCAGGAGTTACAGATGTATGAATCCAACTGCTGTGCAAGACGATGGGTTGAGAGAGTCCGACTGGAAAGATCAAAAGGCCTCCCTTAACCAGTCTCTCTCGATCCGGCCCGCCACGCAGCAGGTGGCTGAAACTCACCCTATGAATCCGGGCACCCCTGCTAAGTCACCAAACGTAGCGAACCATTTGGGGTGACCTATGGCAGAGGTGTTTGTTATCCAATAAATGGTTCACGGGGCGGCGGTACCCATACCTCATCCCAAATTGCTCAATAATTATGTTCTCAATAATTAAATATAATTTTAATATTATTGCTTACATGCATCGTAACATTTTTTTTGTAAATTATGTAAAATTTGTGTCTTCGTTCTTAAAATTTATTATTTTTTTTAATTATTATTATTGCTGTAATAATTTTGCTCGCAATTACTCGCTTCCTGACAAAATCATTCTATCCTTCCTAGGGGTAGAAAATGAATAAAAACATAAATTATTCTAGTATGTTTTCTTAAGAGTAATCCATAAAATTAAAGTAAAACAAGATACAAATTTAGTTAAATATAAATAATAAAATTATAATGTTTGGCGTCTCAACACAAACTCGGAAGTTTAATTACTTTGAAATGTAAAGCGAAATCGTTTAAAGTTGCTGAAAGTTCGGCGGAGTTCTGGGAGCTTATTTCGCGATGACTCATCGTTGTTTTATTTATTCTACATGAAATATTATTTTAGCTGGATAATTTGTTCAAATGGAGTTACGGAACTTGTACGAAAAGCTAATGAACCTTTTAATGTGGAGAATAATGACGAATAAATTATTAAGGCAGTTAAAAGTAGAGATATAAAATATTACGTAAAGATTATAATGTTAAAGATATTTTAATACACTATTAAAACTTAATTTTGAGAAATTCCTCTAGCTGGACTAGTGCTCTACCCTCAGAGAAAAGTTAACACTTATTAAGAGCGTTTAACCAGCCAGCGGCCGAAAATCCAAATTTCGTCGAAAAATGTTCTTACGATCGTACAGGGCGGTTACAATGAGAAAGATTAATTACTCTCCGTATCAGCTTTTTAAAATTATAACTCAATATCGATTTTATTTCATTAAAAATTTGTTTTATTTATACCTACATCCAAAAATTCTGAAAAACGTGTTGATAAAACTATTAAAATTATGTACTTTTTGTAATTATTTTTTGATCATAAGTATCTATCATTTTTCAATAACGTCTGAGCAAAATAAGAATTTTAAAAAATCTGAAATGTGCGCAAATAAATACACAAACGGAACAATTTTCGTCAAGAAACACATGTAGGTATATATTTTTTTATGATTTTTTTTAAACTAAAATTAAAATTCTGTAACTTACGTTTACCAGATAATGTATTGATTTATTTTACTGCATGATTATATTATATGAAATGGGTGTTGTACAATACAAAACCTTTTTTGAAAATTCAACAAATCTGCCAACTATCTATGGTATAACCTTATTATACTAAAAATAAACATTTTTTCTCAAAATCTAAAACATACGTTTACTAGATAAAAGAACAATCTTTCGAAATCAGTGGAAAAGAGTCAATACGTCTTAACACTGATTTAAAAATGACATATTTCTGGTTTTCTCTGGTTATACGCTCTTAAGAATAAAATATTCTATCAATATTCTTCAATCCAATAGCAATGTTTCGAATCTGAATGGTGGATTTTCACCATGCGATATTGAAAGTATATACCTCTCTTGAACATGCAGCAAATATATGACAAGTTATTTCAAAATAATAAATTGCGCTTTCCGATATTTTATCCGGTGACCTCCGAATTCGTAATCAATGATGGTATACTGATTGAAAAAGCGGGTTCCCACTCAGACGTCGTGGATTCGTGGACCCCCATCATTGCACAAGCAAAGAGTAATACGAGAAGAGAAGATGAATATTGTCAGGTTATTCGTGATTCGAGAATGTTCGTCCTACTCTAAAAAAGCTTTATGTAGTATCATTGGCGTAGAATTACGAAGGATATGGTCACAAAAATATTTTACACATGAACATGGTCTTTTATTTACATTTTCGTAGCTCTATCGCAGGAGGCCCCGGAGGAGAACGTTGTGTCTAACGGTCTTTTTATAGGCGAAAATAGCCTATATTTATGGAGAAAAATTTTATCCCTGAATTTTTCTTTATGGATATTTTTTCTTGATCATTCTGTAGCAATTGTCACTGTTCTGATGTGTTATTTTACACAAACTTTCAGCTTTTTAAATCCTACAATTATGATATCTCATGAATTTTCAAGGGTCTGCGTTAGTTATGCATAAAAAGTGTACTTTCCACTTCCCTAAATAATCTTAAATATACTAGTACATATATGGTTGCGAACTAATATTTTCAGAAAGGTGAACTCAAGTGGATATAAATTATCATACGAATTGCTCGTTCTACATTCCACGTTCATAATCATTCAGAACAGGGATGCCAGAAAAATTGCCTTAATCAATATAACCAAATTTTTTAAACAACAAACGTAATGGTTAATATCTATGGTAAAAATGGACTTAGGATTTAGGTAATAAATACTTCGCTTCGCTAAGTATTGTTCTAGGGGAATCGTAAGGGTCGATTGGTGAAAGCAGATGATAGGCGAAATTTCAGGATATTTGCCGTGTCGCGCTACCTCTTTCGTCGCGCCAACGTTTACAGTGTTCATCATCAGGTCAGAAGTTTAATGCCATTACATATTGATTCTGATTTCCCGAGCATTATGCACTTAAATGGCAGCCATAGCAATAATACTGATGGTATTTTTAACTTCTTTTCAAAAATTTTAAAAGTGTTTATTCAACAGACTCAAACAATGCTCCAGTTCCAACAATAACTCTAGATGAACCTCTTGATATTTCACAATGTACCATAAGTCTCTCTGAAGTTGTTACTAAAGTTAAATCCGTAGATATTTACAAATCTGCGGACCGGATAATATCATTAACCAAACTTTTTAATTTATCTTTATCTAGTGGCAATTTTCCCGATAAATGAAAAATTAGTTGATTGACTCCAATTTTCAAGAAAGGCGATGTTTGTAATTACAGACCAATATGCATTCAATCCACCATACCGAAACTCTTTGAAAGCCTAATAATTGACAAACTTTTTACACAAATAAAGCCTGTAATATCACCTGAAGTACTTTTTTCAACTTAATTATTTATGGAAATTTTATAACCAATGCTTTTAAAGATAAAAAACAAGTAAACTCTGCCTTTACTGTTTTAATAAAGCCTTTGATACAGTTTCCCTTAAAATTCTCATTTGGAAATTAAAAAAACTTGGTATACATATTGGTGGGAACATATTAACCTGGTTTGAAAGCTATCTTACTGAAAAACAATAAATTATTAGAATAATATAATATTTTCCTGTCGGAAAAAAATGCAACAAGTGGAGTTCCACAGGGTTCACACCTTGGCTTACCTTGTTTATAAATGATCTTACAAAAATGTTTCATGATGTATCTTATCTTACTTTTTGCTGATGACCTCAACATTTTCAGAAGTATTCAAAATATTTACCATTGCAACATTCTTCCAAATGATATCAACAAATTGTTAATTTGGTATAGTTTTTTTATTGTTGATACATTATTTTACAATATTTCATAGTACAATCCAGTAATGTAGACTTTACTTAAATATCTCAAAATACCAAATAGTTAGATTTTCTCGAATAAAAAATCTAGTAATGTATAATTACAACATTGATAACAATACTCTCGAGACATTATAAATTAAAGACTTAGGCATCACTTTTCAATTAAATCTTTCATTTTTTAACCACATAACAGAAATTTCTAATCTTCTTTTTCTTCTTGGTGTGCCCCATCAGGTCACTCTGGAAAATGTCTCTCAGTCTTGCCGGTCTTGCGCTGCCCGGAATAGCTCCTCCACACTTCTAATGCCGGTCCACTGTCGTACATTTTGCAGCCAAGACATTTGTCTCCTACCAGGCCCTCGGCGACCCTCAATCTTGCCTTTCAATACCAAATGGAGCAAGTGATACTTCTCCCCTCGAAGTATGTGACCCAGATATAAAATTTTCCTGACTTTCACCAATGTAAGCAGCTCTGTATCTGCTCAAGCTCGCCTGAGAATTTCTGCCTAAAAAACAATTAAAATTGCAGTACGACAAGGCTGTATCCTATCGCCACTATTGTTTAATCTCTCTTCCAACTATGTCTCAAAAGAGCCCTGAGTAATTCCGAGAAGGGTCTGAAGATCAACGGATATGTCATTATTTAAATATTTAATTGGTGTTTTTTTGATGGATTATTTCATAATTTAGTAATTTAATAAATATATTAAATTATATTCTCGGTGTGTTGCAGTGTTAAAAAGAAATAGCCCTGATTTGAGACCACCATTCAGGATTGAAACTTTGCGTGAAATGGCTTTAGCCGTGATTGGTGACCAGATCTGAATAGCCAGATACTTTTTCACCTCCCTCTTCCCTATCTCCTACTTCTCCCCAATACCTTCATCCTCACAACATACTCCAATGTGGGATGCCATAACAAGTAAATTTTATTTTATAAATTATTTCACAATTTAGTATTTAATATTGTATATTATATTTTTTTTCTTTCAGTATCGCCTTGGTGTAAGACCACCATTTGGAATTGAAACGTTGGCTTTAGCCGTGTTTGGTGACCAGATCTGGATAGCCAGGAACTTTCTCACCTTCCTCTACCCCATCTCCTACCTCTTCCAACTACATTGGGGATGGCATGGTCTTACTGGCTCCAGACGTTTGGGAGCACTTGGGACTTTTATTCACATAAAAAATAATAAGTACATGTTTTCATTTTAAAATAAAAACTGCAGAAAAATAAATACTTAATTATAAAATATATAAAAATTATAAACTAAAGATATCTAATTTTTTTAAGGCACTCATAATGTGTTACTAAAATTACCTTTGGTGCATTTCTTCTTTTTGGTTTTGTTTTACTGGACCGCATTTTTTTAAATCACATGGATTCTACTAGAAATTATTTGTGAACTCCTGCTATAGGCGGAAAAATAATAAAAAATATATATTTCAATAAAAAAAATTTAATGTAAAATAGGATTATCCGATTATTAATAATGTAAGTATGTAAACGTTCCGGGGACTTCTAGGTAATATTCTTTATTGCAAAAAATTTCCCGTGTATTTAAAAAGATTTTAACTTTATCACTGCCCTTATAAATTCCCAACGAATACGTCAAGGCTTGTCATTCAAAATGTTCGACTTTCATGCCAGCGAAACAAACATGAAAATGGTTTAACGATACAGAATAAAATATTACAATTTTAAATATGTTATTTCCATATTTATAAAGGCAACGCGGCCATTATGACGGCAGATTTACGAGCTTCATGATCGATAACTTCATTCGGAAAGCTGTTTTTTCGTAACGCGAGAGACTGGCGGGAATAAGTGAAGGTTGAAGGGATTTTAAAGATTTAATTATATTGGGCCAAAAAACGTTCATTAAACTTTCAAACCTAAACATATTTCGGTGAAATGTACTGTTTTTGGCGTTTTGTTATTTCTATTAAATTTAATCATTTATTTTATTTATTTTTTTTTTTAAAACATTACATATTACAACGATCTTTACCTGTCCAACTAGGAAAATTACCCGTTTTAGGACGAACAGACGAGCAGATTAATTTACATGAATAAATTGTTTTGTCTATTGTATTGAATTTTTCTTATATATCCACTTGGTGGATAATATATTAAAGTTTTTTTGGTAGATACAAGAAGTTGCTTATGAATGTAAATAATATATTTTAAAATAATATGACCGTAGAGAAGAGATATAAAAAGAAAATTCTAAAAGAAACCAAAAAATTATAAACATGTGTGCTTTTGCACTCTGTGAAATTGTAGATTTGATTTTGATGAATTAATGAATTATAGAATCAAAAAAAAATATAGAAAAGGAGGTAGAGAAACGATAAATGCAAAGAAAAATTTAAGCAGTTTTTGAAATAACATTGGTATAAAAATAATATTATTAATATAATATTATATATCAGTATTACAAATAAAATAACAATATATAGGAAAGGTCAAGTAAAAAAACAACTTAATTACTGTTATTTAGCATATTTTCGCATTCAGCTCTCCCCAAGACCAGAAGCCAATCATTTACTAGATTACGCAGAATGCTAGCACTTTTTGATTTCCTTGCATCGGGTATAAGATTAAGCAATTTAGGGCCTATCTATGAGAATTGTCTTTGAACTAAAGGTGACGATGAAGATGAAGAAGAATATAGGATGAGACATGTAGCTACAACAAAACCCTTCAATAGATGTCGTTAGTATAGATAGTTATATGTAGTTTTTAGGTGTCTCAACAATGGGGTATTTCCATAAACGAGGGATTCTGTTGAAAATGTACGGAATATTTAAAGACCATTTTTCTGATTTTAATCATCCTACTAAAAATGTTTGTTTTTTATGTTTTCATTCAATATTATTGATTTTAAAAACGCTCGAAAACTGACAAAATCAAAACGGCCCGTTTTTTCAAATGGGTTTGTGACGTCGCAAGCTACTCCCGGCTAAACCAGCACAAATAAACACTGTCAGGGAGCGACCGCACCCATGACGTCACACCCTAAAATATCGTTTTAGCAGTGATTCAAAAATGGTAAACTTTAAGTCGCTCTAGAAAATTTATTCGTCAACATAAAAATAAAATAAAATTGCTGTAATCATTGTAATTATTTGCTTAATTTTAAGCAATAAAAAAATACGTGGAAATACCCCATTGTCAGTAAAGTAGTACCCTAGAAAAGAATACCACGAACGGTTACGGAAATAGCAGAGGGCTTGTGGTAGACCGCTGGGCTACGACCTACGACAGTGTTTGGGCGCCCAGCTTCAGAATATTTTAGAGCCTCTTACAGTATGGACGTCTAGTCAGGTAAAATGTTCATTGTAAACCTTACGATGACGTAAAAAAGCATCTGCAACCTTGACGAAAATCGATCTTTATTGGAGTTTTCTTGAGCATGTTTCAATCACTCACTAATGTATTAATCTCAATCACTAATGTATTAATCTCAATCACTAATGTATTAATCTCAATCACTAATGTATGAATCTCAATCACTAATGTATTAATCTAAATCACTAATGTATTAATCTCAATCACTAATGTATTAATCTCGATCACTAATGTATTAATCTCAATCACTAATGAATTAATCTCAATCACTAATGTATGAATCTCAATCACTAATGTATTAATCTCAATCACTAATGTATTAATGTTAAATTACATGAAGTAGTCACGATGTTTTGATGATTCCACCTTCTGTGACCATTAACCACTTATTTTGTCACTTTTCAAGTAATGGAATAATTAAGTTATTTTATTAATAAAAGTAAATTAATTACGTAAATTACACTAATTTTGACTAAGAATCAAATTGACCTCATATTCGAGTGTAATCGAACACTTTTTTATAAGAAAAACATTCTTTTTATACTTTTTTGAAGGTTATTCCCATCAGTAAAATATATCAAATTAGAATAAGTTAACAATAATAATCTAAACGAAAATATGAAAGAGAACAAGACACAGAAAAAATACAATGGTCGCAACTGGGACACGAACCCAGACCTCTCCGTCTAACCGGGACGAGTTGCCACCATTGTCTTTTTTCTGTTTTTCTGTGTCTTGTTCTCTTTCAAATTTTCGTTTAGATTATTATTGTTAACTTATTCTACTTTAATTTTTTTCTAAGCTGACCGGACAACTCAGAATCATGCAACTTTAACACCTCATTTGAAAAGTCACTAAAAGTGCTGAAAAAATGGTTAAAATACATTACGTTACGTTAGGTTATTTTTCAAATTTTTTTTCATAACTTTTCAAAGGGGTTTTGAAATTGCATGAATTGAATGATTTTTCATGAAATTTGGACCGTGAAAAACATCGATTTATTTTCAATTTTTAGTTGGTAAAATCTGATTAGTTTATAATAATAATAATAATAACCAATCAAATTTCGCTCGGAGAATTAGATTAATTTTAACGTGTTTCGAATCATTAACATTAATTCGAAAGAAATTGAACGAAAAATGTCAAAGACGTGGGTTTCTAATGAGACAACATGATGTGAGTCTTTATAAATTGAGAAATTCAATGTCGTTTTAATGAAACTTGAATTGACGTCATCAACGGTGTTCAATTAATTGTTCAATGTATAATTTAATTGTTTCAGTATTACGGATTCGATTAAACTTAATCTAATAAAGTGGTGCCCAAACTTACCAATATCGCCTATTAGTGGGCGATTTAAGTCGATGACGGGGCGTTAAAAAAGATTTTAATACGATTTTTGTATGATTTTGAGCGATAGGCATTTTATGCACTTATTTTATTGTATACAATGCAGATTGTTCAGGATTTTTTTGATTAGATGTAAGATTGATGCTATTTAAAGAAAAACAAAAATCCAAAAAGGTTTCGTTACAAAAACATCATCGAAATGCGACTTTTCGAATGATAAGAATCAAAAATCATTTATTGAGACTAGTAAAATTTTCGCCTACAATGTTATACACTTTAGCTTCACATAATTTTCCTAAGGGCCTTTGTCATCTTAGAAAATGCTGTGTGCAAGGTCTTTCTAAGGAAAGGAAGAAGAGGAAGTTCTGGGAAGGAAAAATATATGAAGGGTGGGTAGGAATATGGGGTCAGTGTCCAAGAGTGACAGACGTATGAATCCATCCCTCCAATTGCGGTGCAAGGCGATGGGTTGAGAAAGTCCGGCTGTAGAAGTCAAAAGGCTTCCCTCAACCTGTCTCTTGATCCGGCCCGCCACGCAGCAGGTGGGCATGCGCATCTGCCGCCAAGACCCGGATAAAACTCTCCCCTTAAACCCTGTCACCCATGCTAGGCTAACCACACCTCTGCCATAGGTCACCCAATAAATGGTTTCCGGGCCGGCGGTTCCTGAACCCGCCTCCCAAATTTAATTTCAATGCAAAACACGCTCTGATTGCTATGTTCATGTTCAATGGGTTCCATTTTAAAGGGGTACGTTACGTCATATTGTTTATACTATTTAATATGTAGGAAGTAGAGCTGTAAATCGTAACCTGTTTCTAAAAGGGTTAAAGTAATTTTTCAAATTTTACGAAGCTTATGTAGAATTGGTTCTGTTTAGAAAGTTTTTATTTAATAAACAAAAATTTTAACAAAATAAAAAAACGACTTAAAAAGTGCACTATAAAGTAAAAAAATAATTTCGTACGAATTGTTATTTTTGGAGTCGGTGTCAGCTAAGGTAACTACATACATAGGTATTTATAGGTGAGATGTGGAGATCTTGGCTGTTGGCTGACACCGACTCCAAAAATAACAATCGTACGAAATTATATTTTTACTTTTTAGTGCATTTTTTGAAGCCGTTTTTTGTTTTGTTAAAATTTTTGTTTATTTTTTGATTTTTAGTGACGAGCGTGCGTAAAGAAATTTTTCTTCAAAAAAAGAATCATCGAGTTGGCGTAATATTGAGTTATTCGTCCATTTGTCGCGCACATACTTATTGCAAATTTAAGACATATATGATTTTCTCATGAATCCCATTGTCAGAACTGGACCAAATTAAAATAGGACCACACGGGAAGCACTAGCTTTCTAATAAAAAAAGAATCATCAATATCGGTTCACCCAATCGAAAGTTCTGAGGTAACAAACATAAAAAAATAAAATACCGTTGAATTGATAACCTCCTCCTTTTCGAAGTCGTTTAAAAAAACCGATTTCAAATGTACAATTGCCCCCGAAAATCGGAAAATCCTTTCTCAAATAGAAAAGAAGTTCTTTAAGAAGTCGGGGATAGCCTAATTTTGTGGATTAATCGCAAAAACCTATTTATCGACATTGGTCATTTTAGAAACAAGCCACACTTGAATCTGAAAGAGTTGGTAACCTCCGATCGCAATATTTCGATTACACCTATCATTTGCATTTATAGTCTATGCTTATTGGGTTCATAACAAAATAGTATCGAGAATGTATTTAAATATCACTTTGCATCTAAATATACACAAAACCATATTCATATACTCTCCGTACCAGCAAGAGTATTGAGCAGGGGATAGTGGGGTAATAATTGACAAAGAGGGAATCAGCGAGCGCGCCTAATCGTTTTGGCCGCTGACCCGTGTCACCCGTCTCTCCCCTCGAATGTACAGAATTTTCCAGCTATCTGATTTAACCGGCTTTTTGTGACTTTTATTACTGGGTTCATTTTTCATGGTTTTCGTGGATTTTTATTTTGTTTTAATGTGTCTAATTTGGGAGTGTTTTTTTAATACACATTCATTCGTTCTTTATATTACTACTGACTGAATTACGCGGCGTTGCCCGGGCTATACGCAGAGTTAATAGGCTTCATTTAGAGGGATGATGGTATTTTTTTATGCATCTCAGGTGAACAGTAATTTTCCTCTTATTTTAAACATCAAGTAGGCAAAATTTCATTATGAAGTTTTAAAATGGGGATTGGGATGGTTTTCAAAACAACATGGTCAGGTGAAGTGCGCAAAATTTAATCAATATCAGCATAAAACAAATCCACAGACACTCTTCTTTAATGATAATAATAACGTTAAATTTCGTTTGTGTCATTTCACTTCAAGTGCGCAAGAAGATAGATATTATGAATTATTGTAGCGTTGCATCTTACGTAACAAAATTTTCTTGGTAAGAATAATGTAGTTGGAAAATTTCATTGAAAAAATCTATCAAACATAGCATTTTTGTTGGATAACTCTTTGAAAGGGGTAGTCGGTGGATATTGTACCCGCAAAAGATATTGAAATATAAGGAGATGTGCTGTCCGCCGTTTTCGGGTGTTGCCGGTGTTGTTTACCAATTAACGAATAAACTAAACGAACGCTAAACTAAATGAACAAATTCTTTCCGTATTCAAACTATATAGTTAACCAATAATAATGCACACCTTAAAAAAAAAACAGAAAATGAACAAATTATTTTTGTATGCAAACTACGCGCATTAGGCCGTAGTTCGGCGTCAGTTGCGCGGACATCATAGCATATCTCTTTTGTATTTGAATATCTTTGGTACCCGCAGTATATTTAATTAAATCTGTATGGCTGCTATCGTCCTTCCCACTGGGCTGTGGACAAACTGAAACTATCCATTGATAATAATAATAATTGAATAATTTGTAGTGCCTTTTTTAAAAACAAATCTCCTCAATTCAAGGGCGCTGTAATTAACTCAAGGGTGTTATAACGAGGAATTGTGCGTACAATGTCACCTGAAATAATTTTTTACGGTGCTCCAGATTTTATGTCCGGGTTGAATCTTTCCCAAATGAAAGACTAAACCCTTCCACACACTTTTCCACAAATGAATATCTAGTAAATTAACGCAATGTAAGTGCACTATATAAGAATAAAACAATACGTCAATCCACCAGAAACATAATGGGAAAATATTTCACCGACTCCAGATATTTTCATATCAGAGGGTTCGGCTCTGATGAAATCCTAACTGGTCCGATAAATCCTACTGATCCCTCAATATAAATATTTAAAAAAATCTTTCGTAATCCTACATGTATTTAAAATGACCGACTTTTGCATTTTTATGTACAAATTTTTTGACAAATCTAATACTATAATATCTATAGATATTAATGTTATGTAACATTTTCATTATTTGTGTATATTTTCAAAATGTATTTTAAGGACCTCTGGTGTCATTTTATTCAAGTAAGAAACTTTTGAGAAGGTTCTCAAAATTTTGATTACTGATCGATTACTGCAGGTGTATTCGCAAATCAATTGGACCGTAAATAATGTAAAATTTAATAAAAAACATATGGCGTTTCAATGTGACACAACTTCACCTGGATTTCCTACAGCAGGTCCTTGTAATATTATGCCATCGATGAATCATATGGCTGTTCAATACACAAGGAGACGAATCGATATTAAATAACCGAGGTATCATAGGAGGTGTAACTGCACTAGTTACTTACAAACACTGAGAGATCACTAGATTGGTAAATAATCATTGCAAAGAGACTTCTTTAGCATAGAGATCAGTCGATCATGTCAATAGTTCCTTTAACAGACTGATTCTTCCTCGAGAGTTATTGTTCCACAATTTCACAGGTAGATAGTCATTGTCACATAGATAATATTGGTACTTATTGTCATATAGGATTACACACGGTAGGTTGGATGTAGAAAAGTAGATATCCATAGTAGCGTCAACAGTTTTATGTAACGTCATTGTCAACAGTAGGCACCACAGTAGGTTTTTAGGAATTAAAGGTTACAGATATTAATTATGCAATGAAGAAGACAACATAACAACTACCAATGAAACATGACAAATACACATAAAATAAAAAGGAAACGGTCGCAACTGGAGACTATGAGAATACGAATGAAAAAATATAGGAATTTATTGAGGGTTATGTTTGTAATTCATAAATTGAAATAAGAGATCGATATCAATGACCGAATATAGTAAAATTAGGTCTCAGCAGTCATATTGATATAGTGTTGCTCCCAGAAAGACTATAGGTTCAGGGTTCAAGTTCTAGTTGCGACCGTTACCTTTATATTTTACTGCGTTTTGTCTTATCCACGTCTCAATGAGAGCTATTAATATTATCTTCTTCCTTGAATAAATATTACAACGAGGTTTCTAGGATTGAAGGTTTTACTATATTCTTCAATAAAAGTATAAATAATAATGCCATTTGTATTGATAATATATTGTTCTGACAAATAAATCAATTGACAGCACTGTTAAAATAATTTATTTCGTTTCAAAACAAGAATATTACGAAAGCTAATTAAATTTCGCAACTGGGTTGTTAAAGTAGTTTCAACGATGTTTTTTTTAAAGCTGCACCATTGCGACGCTAATTAGAGGGTAGTTTGATAATTAGTCTCCATCCTTGAACCCCACAGTTGAAACATGAACCTTTTTAACGAGCATTTATTATTTTGTAATTGTAAACGCGCAAATTCTAAACTATATGGTACGATGTCACAATAGTAAGCAAAGGCAGCAATCTCCAGTATCCAATCAAAGGAGATTACTGTCTTTGTTTTTACACACCTCGGTAAGGAATGGGGCGAACTTGCGATTTGTACGGGGCCAACAGTTCTGTACAGTACACTCAGCTTCTGAGAGGCAACATGGTTCTGGTTTCGATGGAGCCCCCGTGCCTGAGATGGTCACGTAGGACGGGCTTAAAAAAAAATTGAGGGAATCATGAAATATTTTAAGTTAATTTTTGAACTAATAATAAAGTAGATTCATTAATAATAAATAAAAACTGGATCAAGCCGACAGGAAGAGATTTCATTAAAAAAACAAACTGGAAATTAAACAATTACATATTAGATAAACCATGAACACAACACAAATAATAGAAGTAATACAATAAAATCTAATCTTTCTTATTAGACGTTTAAACCACCTACAATTTGGGAGGTGGGTATGGGTACCGCCGCCTTGGTTACTGTGGTATATGTCTATCGTTCGTTCGGAGACATTCGGGCGTAGCCGAATGCCGCCGAACTTACAGCCGCTGGGCGCTCGTGCCGGCGCCATTTGAATTCTAATTCACTTCTAAACTGAGAGTTCCCGGATAATTACACGTTACCAACAACTAATAATTCCGCTGTAATCCAATTAAATAAATAATAATACAAGACGAACTTGCGTTGTAATTAACATAGTATATTAAAGAATATTACAACTGGCGCAGCCGGTAGGATAAAAATTAATTGGATTGTGGGAGCACAAGAGAAAAAAAAAAATTTTGTTACACGAAGCAAGGAGGGCTAAGTCATTCCGATTTTTAAGGCTACCTACATCCGAGGAAGGAAGTCTACAGTCCTTATACTATCCCTGGAGCCACAGTCTGGGTTGTTGGGTTGTCGAGGAAAGGGCACCCGGAAAAAACACAAGGAGGCAGTGGTCGTTTTTGGGTCTTGGCAGATTGACCAGTCGAGCCTGTCCACGGAAGTTGAAGTCCGAGATAAGTCGAGGGAAGGGCTCTCACATACGAGAAGGAAGTCAACAGCCGCAATATCAGAAGTTAAGGTTTTTTGATTCTTTCTTGTAGAGGATTTATCGAATTGTCTATTTTTTTTTGTTTGTTAAGTTATTGTTGTCGTTCGTGTACTTGTACGGATAGTGTCAATTTTTTTCCTCTCGTGAGAATGGAATCCGGGAGAATTCCACCGTTTTCTCACATAAATGGAGATTGGGATGTATTTCGGCTCAGATTAGAACAGTTCCTCTTATTGCATGATGATATCACGGAGATTAAGAAAAAGGCTTATCTGATAAACTCGCTTGAAGCAGAATCCTTGACCCTTCTGACTAATTTATGTTTTCCATCTAAAATCACTGATGTTACATTTGATAAATTAATTGAGTTGCTCGGAAAACATTGTGTAAAATGCAGATCTATCTTTCGGGAGCGCGAATTGTTTTTTCTTGCTAAACAGGATCAAAACGAGTCGATTAAGGAGTTTGAGCAAGACTTAGAGGGTTAAGTACTTATTGTCAATTTGGGGCTAGATTAGAAGCTAATCTGGTAGGTGTTTTTGCGATTGGTTTACTTCCGGGTCCAGTGCGTGTAAAATTGTTTATTGAAGGCCCTAAGTTAAATTTTAATCAGTTAGTTGAACTGGCAGTTACCGCGAAAGGTCCTGAAATCGAGTCAACTAAACTTAAATTGGAAGTAAATACTGTGAGAAAGTTTGCAAGATCACCTTCACCAGCTCGTACGCCGAATAAACGTTCATACAGTAGCGACGCGCGCGGATCGTTTAACCATAGGTTCTCAACGTGGGCGATAACGCCCCCTTGGGGGCGTTTGAGACCTTCAGGGGGGCGGTAGAAGATCCAGAGACAATTGGGGGGCGTTGAGATGGCACAGGGGGGCGTTTACAAGAAAAAAAAATTATGGTCTAAAAAAGACAAACAAAACAAGCTTATCACATACTAATAAATAAAAAATGAAAGTATTCTAGAATATGAATATACATATGTATTATTTTACCAACAGAATAGTCAACACTATAATTCACTATAATTTACTATAATTTACATGTAAAAACATTATCATACTGGAATGTCCTAAAACGGGCCTAGTTGGACATTTTAAGTTAACTATATTGTATTATGTAATATTTACAAACAATAAATAAATAAATAAATAAAAAAATAAAATAAAAAAATAAAGCAAAGTAAACTTTAATGGGTAATTTTTGTTATTGTGTGTATTTTAATCATTTTTATCACGTTTGCGAAAATTCATTCGAGAATTCGGGAAGTGAATGAAAATTGAACTGATAGATTACGTTACATTCAGATCTACATTAAATTTTATTATTGAAAATTTTAATTTGTTGATTAGAATAATTTTTTTTTAAAATTAAAATCTTCCGATTTCACGTGAAATATCTCATACATACATAAATACAGGCGAAGTTAATAAAAGCCTGTTAATAAATAAAAAGTTTTTAGCTATTAAATTATAACGTTTTTTGTTAAATAACGGGATTTTTGCAATCCTGCAAGAATTGACAGTATTATCTGTGTATTGATCTAACTTGCTCAGTGTCGTCAATGCATTCGGGAGTCAACGATTGAGCTTGCATGCGTCGACAAGACGGTCCCTTAGCCCCCGATCCATTCTGTTCCTGCGTCGCCTTTGTCTCCGCGACAAGCCCGCGTTTTATTTCTGCGCCGGGTGGCGTATTTACAAAACCTATACCGGTTCAGTCACGGCGGCGACTAAAATGGAATTTTTTTTTGTGCAAAATCATCAACAAACCTAATACCATTTCAGTCGCCAACGCGCTTCGTTGCTCTATCTATCTGTTTCAGAGACTGTGGGGACCGTAATTATAGAGTAGCTTCTGTTGGTGTTGGTGCTGGTGCATTTCCATGGTTATATATTTATTTCGTAAATTTATAAAAACGTGTACAATTCATAGCTTGCATTATATTCTCAAAAGGTATGAAACTCATGGGTGAACTCAAACTATGTTGGATCATAAGTGCAGTCGCAGTACATTTTGACACATAATTAAAACTAGCAATACATATTTTGTCATTTACCGCATACTCCTTGCTTCACTGACATTCCTACATAGTTAAATTTACGTACAAGTCCAAACCTACCAGTTCAGCCATCCCAACAGACTTTAATACCGTCAGATAGTTTAACCGCAGGGGAAGGCAGAGATGGTGGATCGCCAAATAACTCGGTCACACTGCTTGCTTTAACCACATTTATACATCGTCTTGTTTACTAGTCTTTATTATATACCCACAATTTCAGTTATGGTAGCTAATAACATCAGGCCGTTTCTCTAATAACATCAGGCTGCTTCCCGCAGAGGGAGGCAGAGAGGATAGACCGCCAAACAACTCGGTTCCATTGCTGGCTTAATCACATTTATATGTATGAGAATAGATACATCTTACTAATATTTTAGCCATTGGTATTTAATAGTTGTTTGGCGGTCATCCTATCTCCTACCCATGCGGTAAAAATATCTGATGGTATTGTAGTTTTTGAGATGTAGGTACTAGTAGGAATGGACTTGTATGTTTGAATGTTATTGTAGAAAACAGTGTAACTGAAGCAGAGAGAGCAACGAAACGAAGCAAACGAAACAGTTTTTTTAGGGTTTGTTGATGATTTTGCACAACAAACCCTATCCCATTTCAGCTGCCGCGGCCGCTGCGACTGAACCGGTGTAGGTTTTGTAAATACGCGACCGAGTGCTGAAAGCGAGTCACTGCGTGTTTATTTTATTCCTGTCGAAGCGTGTTATATGTCTCCAACCTATATAAAGGCACTGATTTATCATTTTATGTTCATTAACATTAACGCGCGTCATTAATAACAGGGTTTTAAGAGTTAATCTTTTACTCACGAACCTATCTCTAAATGTCGGAAGTAAAAAAGAAGATACGGCAATATGGTGTGGATTATATTAAATACGGATTTATCGAAAATCCTACAAATCCATCATCGCCAATGTGCCTTATTTGTCGAAAAACATTTTCAAATGAAGCGATGAAGCCTTCTAGGCTTCAAGATCATTTTAATAAAATCCACCCGGATAAGAAAGACAAAGATGTGACCTATTTTCAAGACATGAAAAAGAAGTACGAAATTCAGCCAACTATATCAAAACAATTTTCGACAGCTTCTAAGCAAGACGATGATGGACTTCGAGCTTCGTACAATATCTCATTGTTGATTGCTAGAACAGGCAAACCACATACTATAGGGGAAGATTTAATTTTACCAGCAGTAAAAGAAGTTATAACCACTGTGCTCCATAAACCAGCTGCAGATATTATCAGAAAAATTCCTTTGAGCAATAGTTCTGTGCAAAGACGAATTGATGAAATGGCTGAAAACATTGAAGAATCATTGTTCAATCATCTGCAGTCTTGTCGATTTTCAATTCAGCTGGATGAGTCCACTTTACCAACCAATGAAGCATTGTTATTGTCATACGTGAGATTCATCAAAGATGAGAAAATATGTCAAGAATTATTGTTTGTTACAAATTTGGAAACAGATACAAGCCGCTCTTGGTACCCATTCTTAAATTTAATTTTTAATTCCTCATTTGTCGTCAGTTCTATTAGTTCTTCTTCTAACTGGGATGATCCTGCTGTGTTGACATTTGAAAAAGGATCCAAAACCCAATCTGGTATGTCCATGTTTAAAATATCCTGGAATCGTTCCTTGAAATCAATGTGGAGGTTTTCCAAGTGTTGACTGTAAACAAGCAAGTCGTCGTTCTTGAATGATACTGCTGATAAATTTGGGAAGTTATTAAATTCCCGTCTGCCGATATTTCTTTTGTATAATAGCAGTTTGGATACAAAAGCTGCAACACAATTTTTTGTCTTAATCAAATTTAAGTCGTCGCCTTGAAGTTGGAGATTGACATCATTAAACAATTTATACAGGTCTGTCAAGTACGCAATATCGTTCTTCGATGAGGTGAGGT
This sequence comes from Limnephilus lunatus, assembly GCA_917563855.2. NCBI lineage: Eukaryota > Metazoa > Arthropoda > Insecta > Trichoptera > Limnephilidae > Limnephilus > Limnephilus lunatus. Next base: position 64,256,400 of record OU830598.1, on the reverse strand, counting down.
TGTCGCGCAATTCTGTGTCTTTGTTTTCTAGGAACTCTATCACAGACTCAAGCAGATTGTAAAATCGAGTCAAACATGAACCTTTTGACAGCCAGCGCACCTCTGTGTGAAGCAGCAATCGGTTGAAATCTTCATCATTGGCAATGCAAAGCTGTCGAAATAATCTGTCATTCAATGAGTTACTTCTGATTTTATTAACTGCTCTGATAACATATTGCAGTGATGTATGGAGGCGTTCACTCAGATTTTTCGCAACCAAATGCTGGCGATGAATTACGCAATGCACAGCAAGCAAGTCAGGAACTTTAGTTTTTAAGCACGCTATGAAGCCTTTGTGGCGCCCTGTCATAGCTGGGGCGCCATCCGTAGCAGCTGACAAAATATTATTTAAAGGAATTTTCTTTTCGTCACAAAACTTTTCCAGTGTATTAAATATGGTTTCTCCTTTTGTATCTGTTTCTAAATTTGTAACAAACAATAATTCTTGACATATTTTCTCATCTTTGATGAATCTCACGTATGACAATAACAATGCTTCATTGGTTGGTAAAGTGGACTCATCCAGCTGAATTGAAAATCGACAAGACTGCAGATGATTGAACAATGATTCTTCAATGTTTTCAGCCATTTCATCAATTCGTCTTTGCACAGAACTATTGCTCAAAGGAATTTTTCTGATAATATCTGCAGCTGGTTTATGGAGCACAGTGGTTATAACTTCTTTTACTGCTGGTAAAATTAAATCTTCCCCTATAGTATGTGGTTTGCCTGTTCTAGCAATCAACAATGAGATATTGTACGAAGCTCGAAGTCCATCATCGTCTTGCTTAGAAGCTGTCGAAAATTGTTTTGATATAGTTGGCTGAATTTCGTACTTCTTTTTCATGTCTTGAAAATAGGTCACATCTTTGTCTTTCTTATCCGGGTGGATTTTATTAAAATGATCTTGAAGCCTAGAAGGCTTCATCGCTTCATTTGAAAATGTTTTTCGACAAATAAGGCACATTGGCGATGATGGATTTGTAGGATTTTCGATAAATCCGTATTTAATATAATCCACACCATATTGCCGTATCTTCTTTTTTACTTCCGACATTTAGAGATAGGTTCGTGAGTAAAAGATTAACTCTTAAAACCCTGTTATTAATGACGCGCGTTAATGTTAATGAACATAAAATGATAAATCAGTGCCTTTATATAGGTTGGAGACATATAACACGCTTCGACAGGAATAAAATAAACACGCAGTGACTCGCTTTCAGCACTCGGTCGCGTATTTACAAAACCTACACCGGTTCAGTCGCAGCGGCCGCGGCAGCTGAAATGGGATAGGGTTTGTTGTGCAAAATCATCAACAAACCCTAAAAAAACTGTTTCGTTTGCTTCGTTTCGTTGCTCTCTCTGCTTCAGTTACACTGTTTTCTACAATAACATTCAAACATACAAGTCCATTCCTACTAGTACCTACATCTCAAAAACTACAATACCATCAGATATTTTTACCGCATGGGTAGGAGATAGGATGACCGCCAAACAACTATTAAATACCAATGGCTAAAATATTAGTAAGATGTATCTATTCTCATACATATAAATGTGATTAAGCCAGCAATGGAACCGAGTTGTTTGGCGGTCTATCCTCTCTGCCTCCCTCTGCGGGAAGCAGCCTGATGTTATTAGAGAAACGGCCTGATGTTATTAGCTACCATAACTGAAATTGTGGGTATATAATAAAGACTAGTAAACAAGACGATGTATAAATGTGGTTAAAGCAAGCAGTGTGACCGAGTTATTTGGCGATCCACCATCTCTGCCTTCCCCTGCGGTTAAACTATCTGACGGTATTAAAGTCTGTTGGGATGGCTGAACTGGTAGGTTTGGACTTGTACGTAAATTTAACTATGTAGGAATGTCAGTGAAGCAAGGAGTATGCGGTAAATGACAAAATATGTATTGCTAGTTTTAATTATGTGTCAAAATGTACTGCGACTGCACTTATGATCCAACATAGTTTGAGTTCACCCATGAGTTTCATACCTTTTGAGAATATAATGCAAGCTATGAATTGTACACGTTTTTATAAATTTACGAAATAAATATATAACCATGGAAATGCACCAGCACCAACACCAACAGAAGCTACTCTATAATTACGGTCCCCACAGTCTCTGAAACAGATAGATAGAGCAACGAAGCGCGTTGGCGACTGAAATGGTATTAGGTTTGTTGATGATTTTGCACAAAAAAAAATTCCATTTTAGTCGCCGCCGTGACTGAACCGGTATAGGTTTTGTAAATACGCCACCCGGCGCAGAAATAAAACGCGGGCTTGTCGCGGAGACAAAGGCGACGCAGGAACAGAATGGATCGGGGGCTAAGGGACCGTCTTGTCGACGCATGTAATGTCAGGGAGCTAATAAAGAGCTGAATAAAATGTCGTCTGTGTAATAAGTCACAAGTGTTTTAATATCATAAAACCCACATTGAAAAATGTGGGTTTTATGATATTAAAACACTTGTGACTTATTACACAGACGACATTTTATTCAGCTCTTTATTAGCTCCTTGACATTACACAAGTGAAGTAGACCATAGACATGTTACAATAATCTAGTCATAGTTTATTCATAGAGATGTGACATCCCCCTTCTTAATTTATAAAATAAAATAAAACATAAAATACATTAAAATTTCATATGTCACAATACCTATCCGGTTGTTTGACAACTCTTCCATATCTCGTAATATATGGATTTTGTGAATTATTTTCTCCCACCTGTCCCTCATCTCCAGCTTCTTTCGCTTCTTGTGCTGGATTAGATCGCATGGACAGATGGTCATTATTGATTCCAGTATTGTATCTGAGTCTTAAATGTATTCTATTTCGTCTATACCTATTACCATAATTATCTTCAATAATATAAGACCTGTTACATTTTAATATATCTTTAACGACAGCTGGTAGCCAATTACTTTTGGGATTTTTCTTAAAGTATACATGATCCCCTGTTTTTAACAAAGACAATGGTTTTACATTTTCATTATAATATTTGGAATTTTTTGAATTATTTTTATCAACACACTTTTTATAATCTGAAAATCTTACAACCTTAGGTTTTAATTTAATTTGAGTTAAAGGAATATTCATTCTCAAAGTTCTAGACATTAATAATTGAGCAGGTGACGGTAAGTTGGCTTTCGGTGTGTTCCTATAATGCAATAAAGCGATATAAGGATCTGCATTTGTTTCTTTACACTTTTTTAGAATATTTTTTACAATTTTTACAGAACTCTCTGCCTGACCATTAGATTGTGAATGATATGGACTTGTAACTACGTGTTCTATATCCCAATCATATAAAAATGATTTAAATTCAATAGATTGAAATGGCGGTCCACCATCTGATACTAAAGACATTGGAATACCATGACGCGAAAAAATAGATTTTAAGTGTATTATTACATTTTTGGATGTAGAATCCTTATTCAATAAAGCAATTTCTATAAACTTTGAATAGTAGTCTGTTACAATGAGATAAATTACATTATTAAAATACATTAAATCAATACCGACTTGTTGCCATGGAAACTTATTTATTTCATAATTATTAATGGCTCTTTCTGATTAGATACTTTAAATTTATTACATACTTGACACTGTTCAATTAAATTTTTGACATCCACAGTAATATTAGGCCAATATAAAATATCTCTAGCTAATCTTAGACATTTGTTTATTCCTTGATGTCCTTCGTGTATCTTATTTAACATTTCTTTTCTCAGAGATTGTGGAACTATTAATTTATTACCCTTAAAAATCAAATCATTAATGACATTAATTTCGTCTTGAAAGTTATAATATGATTTTAACATACAGTGAACTTTATCTTTACCATTTGGCCAACCTTCGTAATAATATTTTTTCAATGTTTGCATAGCTTCATCCAATGCGGTAGCATTACTTATTTTTTTACGATATTCTTCAGTGATAGCTAAGTTCATATAGACTGAATTGACATGACAATGTAGATCAGACTCATAATCAGGTATATAATGATCTTTCAAAGCGGCTCTAGACAAAGTATCCGAAATATACATTTCTTTACCTGGGACATGTACAACATTTAAATCATAAGATTGAAGTGCTAACATCATACGTTGCAATCTGGCAGGTACATCATGCAAAGGTTTTTTAAATAATATTATTCTGACATCTTGTGAAAAATGAGTTTCTGACCATTGTTAAATTCTTTTGTGGTAGAAAATAAGCATCAAATTTTTCTTTTACTTGTTTAATTGTTACCTCTTCAATATTTATGTTAAATGAGTTAAATATTTCCATGCCTTTTGATCCGATGGAGTGTAGTAAAATAGCTATTTTTCTCTTTTCTGATGCATCCTCCAGGCCTGATGCCAGCAGGTATATTTCAAATGATCTCCACCAATCCTTCCATTCTTGATTATTATTCATACTGTCTGAAATAATCAGACTTGACAATGCATGAAAATCATGCTGCATGTGAACTTTTGAATCCTTCGACATTCTGTGATATTATTATACACTTTTTATACTTATGACACTTATTATTTTTATTATCCCACTTCTGACACCATGTTTCAATGTGGGTTTTATGATATTAAAACACTTGTGACTTATTACACAGACGACATTTTATTCAGCTCTTTATTAGCTCCCTGACATTACACAAGTGAAGTAGACCATAGACATGTTACAATAATCTAGTCATAGTTTATTCATAGAGATGTGACAGAGTACAATAATATAATATAGTTATGTTTGTAACCTTTATTATTGTAAACAACGGATCAGAACTAATAGTTGGGAGAGATTTCATGGAAACCTTCTACCTCAATATTATTCCGGGACAAAATACTATTAATTCGGTTTCGTTCGCGAATAAGAACAATTTTCAGAAAATGGGGAATGTAAAACCATATATTTCAGGGTATGGAAGTTCTAATCTTAGGCAACATAAAACCATGTTTACGGAGCATGGTAGTTCATGTGCAAATAATAGGAACGTAAAACCATATTTAAAGAATACGGTAGTTCAATTGCTAAGATTATTTTCTGGGGAACCGATGGTATCAAGGGGGAACCAGGCAGATTTTCTGTCTCGGTTACCGTTGAAGAACAGAGTTGAGAATTCTAATGTAGAATTAAAAGAGGACTACGGGTCAGATATCGTAGATTTTGTTAGTAATTGCGAACATCTAGACGTAAATTCAATCACGAAAGCCACGAAAGACTTGTTTGAGGCAGGGTTGGCCCAAACGGATAAGTCGCGAAGGTAAATTATGGAAATATTATATAAAGAGAAATGAACTTTCGATTGTTAAGGATTGTTTATTTTCGCAACATAGGATTATTGTTCCAAGTTCGTTGCATAAAAAAGTTTTAGAGCTTATACACCGTTCACACTTAGGCATCGTAAAGATGAAAGGGTTAGCAAGGGGTTATTTTTGGTGGACGTCGCTGAGCAAAGATTTAGAGAAAACCCCCAAAGAGTCAATTATCTGTATGGCCAAATTCAGGAAAGGCCTGGAGTAGGTTACACATAGACTACAGTGGGCCACTGGCAGGAAAAATGTTTTTGGTTGTCTGCGATTCATTTACTAAATGGGTCGACTGTATTGAAGTTCGAAGGGCAGATTCAGCTAATACTATATATGAGTTAAGAAAATTATTTGCAAATTTTGGCAACCCTGAACTCATTGTTTCGGATAACGGTACATCTTTTACAAGCGAGATTTTCAGACAATTCCTACGGGAAAACAATATCAAATTCATGACATCTCCTGTCATGCATCCAAAAAGCAACGGAGCCGCTGAGAACTCTGTTAAAAATACGAAAGGTTTTCTTAAAAAACTTATGGTTGGAAATAAATTTCGGTTTGATTACAGGGATAAATTGTTACAATTTTTGTCAGATTATAGAAATACACCTCATTGTACGACTGGAGTCGAGCTAGCAGTTTTGCTTTTTGGTAGAAAACTGAGATCTACATTTGACAGTCTCATTCCAAGAGATAATGAGCAATATGTGTCTAAACAACATGAATTGGCGAATAAAAATATTGAGACCAATCAACGTAAACAGGCAAAAAATTATGGTGGTGTCAAGACTAGAAATTTTATTGTGGGAAAAAAATGTTTTGTTAAGGATTTCAGGCGAAATAATAAATTTACATGGTTAAAGGGAATAATTACACAGAAACTTGGAAAAAAATTGTATTTGATTAAAATTTGTGATTCACATTTTATATGGAAACGTCATGTTGACCAGATGAGGGGCTTGTCGGTTAGCTGAAGCGATAATGTCTCAGATTTGCCAATTTCCGCGTCTGATGATTCGAGGACTGAACAGTCTGAGAAGGAGTTGTCCAATCTGTGGAGTGAGCTAACGGTTTGTTCTCCCGATTTCAGCCTGGCGAGAGGAGAGGAGACGGCGCTGGAAATTACAGACACGAGAAGACCAAGTACGGGAGATGAGGCGATTCCTAGTACATCGTGTCAACCAGTTTCATGGGCAGGGAGGCTCCGACCTAGATAAATCCTCTCCAGGAAAAAAACAAAAACTATTGAGTGTTTTAAATTTGTGAATAAACAATATATAAATGTGTGGTTAAAATAATATATAAATGTGTGTATATAATATATTAACATGTAAATAATAAGACATATGATTTGTAAATGAAATAATAATTAAGAATAAGTGTATTTGTGTTGGTAGCGCTTAATTAGAGGGAGGAAGGTGTGGTATATGTCTATCGTTCGTTCGGAGACATTCGGGCGTAGCCGAATGCTGCCGAACTTACAACCGCTGGGCGCTCGTGCCGGCGCCATTTGAATTCTAATTCACTTCTAAACTGAGAGCTCCCGGATAATTACACGTTACCAACAACTAATAATTCCGCTGTAATCCAATTAAATAAATAATAATACAAGACGAACTTGCGTTGTAATTAACAAAGTATATTAAAGAATATTACAGTTACTATATATTGAATAACCAACACCCCTGCCATAGGTCACCTTTGGTGATTTAGCAGGGGTTTCCGGGTTCTCGGAGTAAGGTTTTTCTAGGTCCTGGTGGCGAATGCGGTGGATTCATACGTCTCTCATTCTTGGACACATTGACCTCCAGATTTCTCCTCAGAATGTCTATATGAGGTTTATGTAACAAAAATAAATAATTTTTAACTCTTTTTCAAAGTTAAAAACAATAAAGATTTTAACTATAATTTTTATCCAACTTAAATTGACAAAATTCTGAATGTGTGCTCTGTGTACTGTGCTTACAATAACTATTGGTTTGCCGAGTCAAGATCGTATTCACGTTGATACTTTCCTCAATATAAACACAGCAACGAAAAAAATGTCATTTATGTCCGTTTGTATGGCAGGCATTGGGTTAAAAATTCACACTTAAGTAGAAAAATGTTCAATTACCACGTTGTGTACTTTGAACGTAAAAGCGCACGAGTGCCTCCCCAGACGCGGTGGTAGTGGTCGGTACAGAATGGCCCGTTACCGCAAAACACCCTCAGGCATTTCCTGCCCCCTCGAGTCTGAATCTACCCCAATATCTCGGGTCCCATCACACTTAAATGTCCGGCGGTGTTTTGCCGACCACCTGTGGCTCTCTGTGGCCTCCCCGCGCCAGGGCCAGCAGAGGGGGCAAGACGGGGACAAGTGGACGGGCGGAAGGTCCGAAGCCGGACGCCCGCGTCGGGGCGACCCGACCTTACTGACGCCGAATTCAAGGGTAGAGAGGTAGTTCTTCTGCTACTAATTGGAGGCTTTCAGGAAGCAGGAAAACCCGGAATATTTGGTGTGACGCTACATACGAAACAAAACTTTGTAAAGTGTTCCATCGTTTTATGCTATTTGCTATTTGTGGTAGAGAAAAATTTACCTAAAGAGACAATATGGGAATAAGCCACTTGCATCACATTTTTTAAAAAAAATTCCGGTTTGTTCAAATATTCTAAGACATTCTGCATTTTTTTTTTTAAATCGTATTTTAGAAACCCTAGCGATTTTTTGAAAATTTCAATCCAAAAATTCAGACCATTTTTTATAAACCGGAAAGACGGGACATAATTTTATGTGTGCGAAAAACGATAATTACGTAGCCGAAAATCATTTAAAAAAAGAGCGTTTTCTACACGAATAGAAATAAATTGTACGGGGTTCTCTTTGTAACATCTGTAAAAACACCGCCATCTTTATCAAAAAATCAAACCAAATGATAAGTTCGCATAGAACAAACAATAAATCTAGTTAACGTTAAACGCAAATTCAAAGTCTTGCCATATAAAAAAAAAAAATTATTCAGTGTGGAATTTTACAAAATTAAGGGAACATAAACGGAGACGGAACATTTTCATGTAGTGACGTTACGAGCTCAAATAATGGATTTATTCATTTAAAATTAAAAAAAAACTATACATTTCTCAAATTTTTTACTAACATTTTCGTAATCTTAGTAAAAAAATCTATCCACACGATTTTTTCTAAGTCGTTATGAAATCCATGCAAGTGGCCTATTGTCATTTGTATAATATATTATGTCATATTACTTCATTTATTTGGAGGAAAACATAATTTTTTTTTTTTCAAACCTAACATTTATTTGCACAAAAATTGGTGTAAAATAATGTACCTACCAATATAACCCACGCACATTTAGATTTTCAACATAATAAAAATCCTTTCTCATATGCTTACCGCATAGTACTTACACTTATTTTATAATTACATACCTTTATATTCTTTCATTATGTGATTTCTATGTTTTATACTTTTCATATTATTTTATATTCTACCTAACTCTTTTATATTACTCTATAGTAATTTAATTCTTTTAAATTTTTTGTATTCTTTAATATTATATTATTTTATGTATATATTTTCTTAATATTCTCTCACATTCCTTATATTGCATATGTTAATGTACTGTATAGAAAATCGACCACTACAACCCGGGCCAAAAAACCCCAATTTTAATTGTAATTAAAAAAGCCAATGAATAAAGAAAACTTAAAAATAATAAACAAATTGGTACATTAATTAGGCAATTTTATAAATAAGGCACTGATGGAAACCAGCTGCTTTCCGGATCGGTAATGAACAGCTGTGCAGTGACCTTCTTGATCCCACAACAAAACATCCCCCGACAAAATATCTACTCAAACCAAACCTATTTAAATTTATTTTTATGCGATTTACGATTTATTTAGGTGCCATTAATTTTTATTTTTTCTTCGAATGTATGGGAAACTTTTAATTGCATAGAGAACGCTTGGTTTTTTTTCTTTCTAAAGCTATTTATATTTCATTTCTGACCATACTAGAAAAGAAGATAGAACGAGTTTTATGAGGAAATGGGGATATATACGGTCATTTGGCGACAGCTATGGCACAACGTGACTCAATGGCTTTTGGAACAAATACGGTACGACGCGACCTGAGTGTTTTTAATTCATTTCCTTTCTGGAACGCAAAAAATTATAAAACTGTACTCCGGGAGGTTTAATTCTAGCTCTCTCAATATTGGTTACGAGGGGTTGCCGAGTATAGGCTTGCAATTCTAGATGGCTACTATACCTATCTTCATATTTATTCAACCATTGCTATCTTTGTCCTTTGATTATCATAATAACTCTGACATCACAAACATCAAGATACAAAGAGTTTTCCATGACTGCACCATAATGTGGCTGCTGGGTTTACAGGGATAGGTACTATACATTTGCACATACATTCGTTTTCATAGATATGAACTTGCATTGGCGGTTTTCTTTAATTAAAGTGTATTTGTGCAGTGATGCATAAAAACATAAGGAAATTAGAAAAACTTGTATTATAATATTACCAAAATTTCAAATTCCGTGCACAAAAAATTACCCGTTCGAATGAAAGTCTTAATGAATGAATCCCAACTCCCATAAGTGCGTTATGAATATCAGCCCGTATGAGACCTTCCGCCATATTTATTCCTCAGGATGCAGCACACGTGAGATTTGTTTATTTGTTTTTGCATTTTTATTTTTAATCTAACCTAACAAAAAAATGGGAAATAAATAATACAGATATCCTGTAAAGACAATAAATTATCGTTAAAAAATAGTAAAATGGAACAAAAGTAATACAGACATCCTGAAAACACATTATTTTTCAAAAATTCGAAAGAATTCAGTAATTCAATAATTAGGCATATGTTTTTTTTTGTTATTTTATGCTTTATGTTCCTTAAACTTCATACTTATATTAATGGAACATTTTAATAAATTCATAAAGTCCTCTACAAAAAAATATAATGTCGTGACCTTAATTAATTCAATTTGGGAGTCAGGTATGTCCCGGGAACTATTTAACCAACACCTCTGCTATAGGTCACCCTAGGTGATTCTTGCGTTTGGTGACATAGTAGAGGTGCCTTGGTTCATGGCTTCCGGCTCTTGGCGACAGATGCGTCTGCCCACCAGCTGCATGGCTCGCCTCATAGGGAGAGAATGGTTGAGGGAGTCCCTTTAACCTCTCAAACTGGAATCTCTCGGAGCATCACCTTGCACCGCAGTGGGAAAATTGGATTCGTACATCCGTCACTCCTGAACACACTGACCCCCAGATATCCACCCACCCGTCATACCTTTTTCCTTCCCAGAACTTTATCTCCTTCCATTCCTAAAAAGACCTTGCACTCAACATTCCTAAAGATGATACAGGCTCTGCGGGGATTTTTTTTCATCAGGACTTCCTGCATCGAGCTAATCAAAAAAATAATAATTCAAATGAAAATCTAAAGTCTGCAGCCAAAAATAATTTTATGGTAGAAACCAAAAAAAATTGGATACAAAATTAAAAGATGGTTCAAAGAACAAAAAAGAAAATATTACAAAAAAAATAGCTAGACAGAACAAAACTTATTAAATAGATATCATTTTATACAATCGTACCTCATAATGCTTGCCGATTTTTTTTTCATAACCGCCTTAATTTATTTTATTAAAATTTATTATTTCATAAATATGTTATTAAATTTGTATTGTTAAATGGGGACTATTCACGGGTAAGGTACCCAATGTGGCCCACATTATCAAATAATGTTTTAAAACATAAGTCATTGTACGAAATAACAAAAATATTAACGCGTTCTGTATAAGAAATATAAAATAATTTACACATGGGGTGCGTTTTAGAACTGTTTGCGTTATTTTCCAACCCCTTGTATGTTCAATTCCACCTTCACATTTACACCAGCGATAGTCAGTAAAAATATTAGTTTTCCTGTTAGTACCTACCCACTACCCTTGTACGTCACTTCCTGTTCTTCCGCCAGTAATTGGTACTTTAAATATTCCATGGATGTCACCCTCACTCTATCTTTGAAATTGTTTGAAACTTCATATGAACATCAAATGCTACCCCTTAATGTTTTTTACGGTTCGTACATCGATTTTATATGCACTTTTCCGAGAATATACCATGAAACGGTAGCCTTTAAATGAAGAAGTTTTTTTGTTTGTTAAAGACATCGCAATGATAACTCAATTCAATTCAATTCAATTTATTCATTTTTAAAACATTACAAAATTAAAATTTCAGAGAAAAAATATTAAGATTCAAACAACTTTAAGCAATTTATACATCAATGAAGCTTAATCATAATAAGAGCAATAAAGCTTGTCGCTTATAAAATTGTGCTTCATTGATGTTAAACATATCGATATTCAAAGTGATTTTGTGTATCGATATGTGATATATGATATTTTGTGTAACAAGAAGACAGTTCTCCAGACTGGCATAACTATTGGCAAGTTAGTTCTGCAAGTCGGGAGATAAAACAGTTCATCCTGTCGGTGACGGAGATAACCATCGGGAACATATAAACTAATTCTCTCCATGATAGCCGAGATTTCGAACCTTCCACGAATCAGTCTGAAGAAATGTGTTACATTGAGCACATCCCTTCTGACCCGTAGATGGTTCATACAAAGTATGCCCAAGAGAAAGTGGGTAGGGTAGAGCCACGGATAGTAGCCATACTCCCTCAGGTAAAGAAATCTCATAAATTTCTTTTGAACCCTTTCCAACATGAGGGAATACTTCACTTGGTGTGGGCTCCAAAACACCGACTCACTCTCAAGCCTACTCCTAACCAAAGCATTGTGTAGTACTGTAAGAACCCGGGTTCTCTGAAGTTTCTCGCAGTGCGTAGGACAAAACCCAACATTCTCAGTGAAGTACTACACGTCATTACGATATTAGCATGAAAAGTTAACCTACTATCAAACTATAACATAGTTTTACATTTTCACAAAAGATATATAAAAGGGTAAAAGGGCTGCTAAGAAGAGGCCTAACCCACAATAATATCGAGGTGAATAACTATTGTAATTTAAAACAATATCAAGAAATGAACTTACTCAACATTATTATAGGATTATTACATTATGCCTTTTAATCTACAGAATACGAAATGAACACAACATTTATATACATTTATAAAGAGACCACAAGTAGACAAACACTATACAAGACAACATAATACATTGTGTACTAATGCAGTAAAGACTGAAATTGGTAAGAGAAAAACCGCTCACACAATTTCAATCTTCTTCCCGACAGCCTGAAAAGGAGAATCGATTCTTTTAGAGAATTTGAGAATTTTTAAGAGCTATTGATTTTTAATTCACAAGTATTTTAATAATTAACCAATTAATCATTCTTAAGGGAAGGTATTAAAATTATTATTATTATTTGTAATAATATTATGTAGTTCTGAATTATGTAGTTAGTTACGAGCAAAATATTTATATTTCTTATTTAACTGTCTAATAAAAAAATTTAAAAAAATAATAATTTATTTTATATTTTTTGTTGATCTATCAACTTCTATTTGATGAAACATAATATCACAGGAAAAAGCCCATCCGATAGCTTAATTTAGGATACTCTGTGGGTTGCACCACTTCTACTCTGACCGCCTAATAGATACCAACTAGTTTCGAAAAATGGTATATACCTACACGTAATGTAATACTATTAGTGATAACAAAAATAAAATATGATAATATCATACAATGATATATAGTCAGAATAAAGTCAGAGTATATAAGATACGTGAAAGGAGAAATGAGTTTGTGTCGAGACAGTATTATGAGGTGGTCCATCCTCTCTGCCTACCGCTGCGGAGAAACGGCATCTTGATTAGTTAGTTAAACATAATATCAAAAGGAAGAGAAAATAAAATAACTATGTTTAGACTTTTCGGTGTGCCCAAATTAAAATCAATTTTAAAATTGATCGATAAATTTTTAAATATCGCCATTTTTATTGATCTATCCGAGCATAGGAGTCAAAAGGTCATGGGTTACCTTTATAAAATCGGTAAAGATTTATGGATCACATTTGTCTTAGGAAAAAATGACAAAATTTAAAAGCATTATCTATGTACTACGACCAACGGAAAAAATGCAGTAAAAAGCTTTCGAATTATTAAAATCTTTCAATTATCGTTGCAAAATACAATCATTTCGTTCTTAACAACGAGTTGCCCTTATATGATATTGCAAGATGGTTTTTATAGCTCACATAGATATTGTACACGAACGAACCAATCCATTCTATTTCCATATACAAAAGAAACTGCTTCGTGTTATTATAAGGGGTGTTCCCCCAACCCCTCTATCTTTCCTCCCTCTACTTTCTCGGATCCTAATTCTGTTTGCCGTCTTATTTTTCAAAGTACGTTTTATTTGTTTAGGGAGAGAGGCAGGTCGTTAGGGATGTTACATAAACACAAGATATTTAGATTATTTTGTAAGAAAAACAATTTCATTATTATGTTTTAATCATGTTAATCAAATAAGAAATATATTTTACATCCTTTTATGAATACAGTTCACGTGGAAATGAAAAATTTCTTATATTAATAACATTGTTTTGATTTGAAATGGAAATAACAAACTCGCTTTAATGATTATACCTCAAGCGTAGAAAAATTAATATTGTTAGATTTGTTATCCTTTGAAAGACCTTTCGAATCCTGGGTCAATAATATTGATTATTATTTAAGTTCAAGGCAAGTACGCATACGGAAGTCGCGGGTTCAAATCCCCGCGTGCGCTTTCAGCCCTGAGCGCTCGAACACTTTTAAGCATTCGGTTTGTAAATTTCCCTCTCACTTTCAATAAGTGATACCTCCGAATTTTAATTCAAATAAATACTAATATAAACCGATTACAATATTTTACAGTCATTGAATGTACACGTATATTTGACCGTTTATTCTACATTTTTGGGTTATATAAAAAAATTACGTAAAAAATTATTAAATTTATATATATCATTTTTCATAAAATGACGCTACACAAATATACAAACCCTAAAAATATTATCGGTTACAGTGTTCACCTACCTAGGCGTCTACTGGTTTTCACAAGACTCGCGCCAGGCACGCCGTTTGGCTTTAGGCCGACCCTGTGTAAGCACATGATCATTTATGTATAAGAAAAAAGAAATGGAGCTAAAAAACTTTTAATTTAATATAATATCATCAAGATATCAGAATAATATTAAAATCCTAAAATTAAATACTAAGCACATTCAAAATACCTATGTACCTATAACTTATTCCAACAACCTCCCGTTAAATCTAAAAATTATCGAAAATAATCATGAATTCCAGCTTAAATTGAAAAATTACCTGAAACTACTATAAGAGTTCATTATAAATATTTCTTTTATATCTTGAAATCTATCATTTTTGAATCTTGAGTTTTTCTTACTTATCTTTTCGTTATAATTTGCCATATTTTATAATTTACTTACTTACATGATCTCATATAGTTTCGCATGAATTGCCCCACCACACACAAGAGCCTTGTCTCTTTATGGTAAGGAGAAGGTATTTTTATATTTATTTATAACAGTGTATAACGTATAAGAAATGTATACTTATTGTAAAAAAACATCCAAATGTTAAATTAATAAAAAACATATGGAAGGCGATATTTCAATTTGAAAAGCTTATTTCTTTTGAATGCATAAACATACATCATATTGAGTACAACTGAATTATATTCCTGCAACGGAGGTTGTCAAAAATAGCAAAAATAATAAATATACATGAGGCATCGAAATAACACGATAATGTGCATGATTAAATAGTAATTTATTCCCACAACCTATCACGACACATTTTGCAATGTACATCGAATAACAAGGTCCTTTACCAATGTTTATTGCAATCGGCCATGTCTTTGACACCATTTTAAATAAAAGCTGTGGAAAAGTTCTTTCATTGGTTATTTGGAAGATACCCAACACATCTAAAGTTGTATAAATCATTGGATATTAAAAGACAAAAAAATTATCTATACTAAATAATTTATTATTATGCAATTATAACAGTGTTGGTCCGTTACCAACCTCGTTTCATTGCTCGATATATATGTACATACAAACAGAGCATGTACAAAGTAAGTAAGTTTGCATTATTACAGATATATTATATCGCAAGTGTTTGTATTTGGCAGCAAACACGATAATGTCGGATACGTGATCATGCTACGGAACGAAGCCATTGAAATATATTGCAAGTGCGGTGAACATGCATACCAAGCACAAATATTATCGTACATTGATTGATTGATCGGAGTCTATGAATAGGATATCTTGCAGTGTGTTATTTGCGTAAAATAGTGGATGATTTTCTCATTAAATGCCTTTCTCTAGCCACTGGAGCGACAACGGAATTTAAAACTTTTTTTCTCCGATTCTCGAGATTTTTTGGGGACCATTTTGAATATTTTCCGCCCACAAAAAAATCATACCTCCGAATTTTAATATCGAGATATACAAACTGATTATTGTTCTATATAGCCAATGAATTCACCTATCTTTTGTCGATTATAAAATATTCGTAGGATTTATAAAAAAATATTATAAAATCGTAAACTTCTAGTTAATTAATTACAAATAATGGAAAAATTGCCAAAATTGGCAGCAAAGCAAACCGAGGTATTTTAAATCGTGCCATATTGTGGCAAAAAGGCTGCAGTGGCTAGGATTGTTTTTCTTATTTTTATTTTTTTTTTATTTAAGCGACTATATAAAATAATTCCATAAGTATACAAAATATAATGGATAGTAAGGTAAGGTAATTATTGTTTTGAAGGCTCTTATTAACTTGCCGTGGCAAAACATCCTTCAAAGTATTTTTAACGAGTTTTAAATTTTCTGTTTCTCTTTTATTGCAATATCTACCAAGTAGCTCAGTGGTAATAATAGAGCCTATTATCTGCCTTATGTATAGAGGACTAAAGATGTATGATGAAATACCTGAAAGTATGAAGAATGAAGAAAGAATGAATGTATCTAAAAAGAAATGTTATGCTTACTGTAAAAATATTAAAATTTATCAAATGAAATGTTACATTGTGCTTAATAGTTTATATTCATGTAGTATAAACTAACTCATTAAATAATAAAAAATAAAAATAATAAATAACTTTCATAATGTAAGCGTAAGTAATAATAGATTACAGAATAAGCATTTTTAGGAATAAGCATTTTTGGAGAGACGATATTATTTTTGTATATATACAAAACTTGTGTTACGGTGTTTGTGGTCGCACTCCTCCGAAACGGCTCGAACGTTTTTTATGAAATTTTTTTATGTATATTTGGAAGATATGAGAATAGGTCGTAAAGTATATTTCATACCGCTAGGTGATTAGGGTTTTTTTGTATTTTTTTTATTTGGCATCAAAAAATACCTTTAACCGAAATTTCACCCTCCTACCCCCACCTCCCATTTTGAACAATGAATATGTCCGTTACTTTAATGAAATACATTGAATTGAGAAAATAAATGGTTGGTGTTTTTTTTTGTTTTTATCGGTAATCATCGTCTACAGCGCTTCATTCCTCTTTCTGTCATTTATCCCATCCCCACACACTTACAATACATTCGTAATTATTTGTTTAACAACCAAAATATTCGCTAGAACTACGTTATCCGGGTCAGCTAGTTGCCCGGGCTTTACACAGAGTATTTCGAAATACAATGTAGACAGTTGTGCAAAATTTCATAAATTTCGGAATAAAACTGGATAAAAAAATCAATACCACGCTTCCCCCCACAGACACTTTTCTTTATATAATTAGATTTTTTTATCAATTTTTTGCTTAACACTACAAAGTCATAAATCATAAATAATTTCAAATACTATAAGCCGTTAGTTCTTATTTAAGGGTGGTTTGTAAATAGAGTATTTCTGAATCAATAAAATTTTTGTACAAAGTTTTCCTGTGTCATTTGAAAAATTATCAAATAATTTTGATGTAAATTTTCACAAAAACGTAAAATTTGTAAAAAATCAAATTATGTTGTATTTGCAAACGTTTAATATAAGTACCTACGTACATGCTACTACAATATAAACAACTTAAAATTTGCATTCTTCTATTGTGGATTATACTAAGTCTAACCGAAGCTTTATTTGAAATATTGTGATTTGCAGAGAAGCAAACGTAGAGTCAACATTCATTTGGCTTAGTTCTTCAAGGGTAAACATTTCCTCCCTCCGTCCTCATGGAGGGTGGGTAAGGGGGGGGGGGGGAACCACCCCATCTTCTGCTTCATGAGAGGGGAGGTTGTTACATCTTCCTTATTGTGGTACTTCAGAGCTACCACCAGAAGATCTCTGCTGCACTGTACCAACAAACTCACGCACATCACATAAAATAATTACGTACAACTTTAGTATCTATTGTTTCTTCTCCTATTTTCTGTTCATAAGCATTCTGGCCCCAAGTTTTAAAAATAGGTTTCCATCAAATTTCACGCACCCGAAGCTGGTTAGTTTTTTAAATCGTTAGCCAGTGTCATAGTGTAGCCAGAAAAACCATGATTTCCAGACAACAAATTTATGTATTGTCCTTCTAAATGAAATAAAAAATTCCATATAGATAAACAAGTGTAAAAACAATATTAAGCTGTGCATAGAGATAAAAATCTAGAGTCTACAAACATGAACATGAGGTTTCAACAAATATGAAGATGAGGCAATAATTACATTATGATTTGACACAAAGACAATAACCTAAAACCCTTTAACAGGAATCCCTAGTCATGAGAAGAATATTTTTAATTGTTTTTATTGAAGTAAAACTTCTTTAAGCACGCTTGACACTTGGGGGGTAAAATGATGAATACGTTACGAAAAAATATGAAACGCTAATCAATGCGAAACGCTAATCGATATGAAACGCTAATCGATGCGAACGCTAATTAAAGCGAACGCTAATGAAAGTGAAACGCTAATCGATATGAAACGCTATAATGAAAATGAAACGCTAATCGATTTGAGTTGAGTTGAGTTGAGTTGATGGGGATGATGAGGGGATGGGGATATTTTTATTCCTGTTATTGTTATATTGTTAATGGACGGCATAAGTTAGTGAAGTTTTACTTCAGTTGTGTGGTCTAAAGCACAATCGTTTTTTTATTTATTTTATTTATTTTGCACAAGATTATACATTTAATATACATTATTTATAAAATGTTTTGACTGCCCAACTAGGATGATTCTCGGTTTAGGACAATCAACATATTGTGAATCTTTAATAATAATCATTAAATAAAAGTTCAAATAATACAATCATAAAATGAATAATTTCGAATTTTGGGAGGCAGCTTCGGGTACCACCGCCCCGGGAACCAATTACTGGATCAGCAACACCCATGCCATTGGTCACTACAAGTGGTTTGCTACGTTTGAGGGACTTTCAACTGACTTCGCTGGGTGCCCGGGTTCATAGTGTGAGGTTTATCAAGGTCTTAGCGGCCGATGTGTCTACCCACCTGCGGTGTGGCGGGTCGGATTCAGAGACTAGTTTAGGAGGTCTTTTGACCTCTCCAGCCAGAATCCCTCGACCCATCGCCTTGCACCGCAGTTGAAAGGGTGGATTCATACGTCCTTCACCCCTGGACAGACTGACCCTCAGATTCCTAACTATTAACTTCCCAGAACTTCCTCTTCTTCCTTTCCTTAAAAAACCCTCCATACAGCCTTAAGATGATATAGACCCTTAGAGAATTTTTTTTATCATGGCCTCTTGTGTCGAGCTAATGTAAAAAAATAAAGACATTAAAAAAGAGATATCTAGTAACACAGAAGAATGAACACCATAGAAGCTATCAAAGTTGTACGTGTTCTAAAAAACATCCACGAAATTAATTAATAAAAGTATGCATTTATGGATATCATTAGGACACATAATGTATCTAGTTTTGAAAAGCTTTCTTTCGATGTGTAGTGAGAGTGGGCCCTTATTGGAGAACCTTTTGTTTTATCACCAAAAACGTATAATTTTACATAAATTTAAAGGGACGCCTATTTGTATTTGAGTACCTATGTATACGAAACGGTTTTTCACTCTGTAAATATTTTCCCTCGTTATGTGATCAATGCGGCTTATTTAACTCGCGATGAAAAAAGAAAAGGATCAATAATATTAACCTTATGTATTAAAATGTAATGCCGCATGAGTTTCGAACGCCCAGAACTTTTTGGACTTTGGCATTCTGAATTTAAAAATAAGTTGTGAAACTAAATGATTTAAGAATGGTGAAGAAGACCAGAAAGACGAGGGTTGGAAAACACCTAACCGTTCAAATTAAGACATTAAACAATATTTCGGTTATGCCCACAAGATCTCACTAGAATGGTGAAAGTATCTTACAATTTCAACCACTGGAGCGATCACGCGAAACAAATAAATTTGACTCGCTTGCTCGAGATTTCCCAGAACATATTTTTTTTAATTTGTTGCCAACATTAAAAAAATCATACCTTCGAAATTTAACATGGTGACATAAAAACTTATTATAGGGCTTTAGAGCCAATGAATTAACCTGTATTTTACGGTTTATCTCATATTTGTAGGATTTAGAAAAAAAAAATTACAAAATCGTAAAGTTTAAACCAATCCTGCGTGTTTTTTTTACTATGAAACTGCCGTGAGGGGTACTTATTCGAGTCAACATAGAATATTTTCTATTTATGTATGTTGTCTGTGGTATATTTGATAATGAAATGTGCATATCTATGAAAATAGGGCATAATTTTTAACCGTAAACAGCTGATCGAAAATTGACGGGCAAAAAATATTTTAAAAATTTATTTTTAACATCGTTCTAAAATAGTCTACTAAGTTCGGATTTGCGACGTCTATGGTCATAATAGATAAAGCATTTCAATAGCTTCGTTTTAAACTAAATGGGTGGCTAAGGAAATGTTTTAAATAATTACAATAAATGTTTGACGAATGGTTAGAAAATGTGGTCTAATTTTGGACCGCTATCAATCGCAGAAAATGAAAGTGGTCCATTTTTCGACCATAAAAGCTCCAGTGGTTAAACACACAAAACCGTTTTCTTTTTCTGTCTGTCTCATAACCACGGCTTCAACCTTCCGAGATAACGCGAAATGCATCAAATAATAAATTACTCGGCGAAAAACACACGGAAAAGCACACATTTTCTATGCAAGGAACATTAAACTTTGATGAAAACAAACACATTTAACTTCACAAACTGTTTTCCATCAAACTTTGTGAGGTTGCTGGGAATTGTGTTTCGTCCCTCTCGCGCTCGAAGGCTTCGCGGGCGCCCCGTTTCGCTCATCCGCCTTGTTTATTCGACAGTATTATGTAAATATGAATCCGCGACACCGGTTTTGGACATTTAAAAACCATTTGTTGTTTTCTAGGTCATTATTATCTGTATTTAAAAGTATAAAATCCTTTTGTTCGCAGCGTTAATAACTAAGAGCCCTGTTGTCATGAAATAAGCTTAAACTGGAATCAGCTGAATTCGTCGGCGTTTTTCAAAATCTTAGTTCGCGCCGGCACCTGCGGAACAAATTTTTGTTTTTTTTTTAATGCGATTTTAACCCTTATATGCAAATAAACTGTATGAAGGACAAAGTCAGAATCAATCGCTTGCGCCAATAACATTCTTAATGTAGCCAATGGTTTCATTCACCTAGCAACACTAGAATATTTTTAAATGAATTATCTATGGCATCTGGGCGTCATATTTTACCGCGATTTGTACTGTCAAGGTCCCAGCGTGGTAGTTCACAAAAACATCGAAAAATCTATCAATTTATCAAATAAAGCAAGTAATGTTGTTTTTATAGATAGTTTATTGATCAAGTAATGTTTTTCGCAAAATAAAATATACGATAGCTCAAAATAAATCCAAAAATATGACTTCTAAGTGATGCTTTCCGTAATTTCCGAGGTTTCATACGAAATACGGCAAGGCACATGACTGGTCAATGTGCAAAATTTCATCAAGAACAATCAAATTTCTACTTAAAAGGCTGGGAAAAGGAGGCGCAGGTTTTTTCCGAAATCTCTTGTAGACAGTAACCTTTATCTTTTTCAAGGTGAAGTGTGCATAATTTCATGAATTTCGGAATAGTAATAATTCATAGGTTTGTCAAAAGAAAAAAAAAAAATTTGTGCGTAAGCCGCCGCATTTTTAAGCACGGATTATGGAAATCACACTTCATTTCAATAATTAACACAAGAAACAACTATTTACCTTTACAAAATAGTTTGTTAGGTTCTTAGTTTAGGTAAATTAAGTAATTCATGCGTATTTAGTTTGAAACAAAACTTCGCAAATGTCAAATCCATACAAAACAAAAATGGCGGCAACGGAAGTTTTTAACTTTGATTGAATAAAAATCGAATTTTAATGCATATTTTTTCCGTCTATCCGGACTGAAACCGATGTTTCTTTTGGTAATTAAGTTAAAAAAAAAATTAACTTCTTAAAATCTATGCTTATTAAAAGTGTAACGGCATGCGGCGGCTTTCGCACAATTTACCGAAAAAAATAGTTCTAACCCAAACCGCGACCCACTTTATACACCCATGAAGATTTCTAGGTTATTCTAACTATTTTCAGCTCACGACGTGGTATATGAGTTGTGAATAGTTGAAATTTCCTCTAATGCTAGATATAGATCTAAGTATATAATTTTTTTGTTCTGTTTGGAGAGCGAACAGTTTATGAGCAAAGATACAAATAAAAACGAAACAATCACAGATTTCCTCTCAGAGAGACAAGGTCTTAAGATATGAAAGGAAAAGGGATGGGGTTGGAAAGGGGTGGATCTGACTACAGCGAGTGTGTGGCTTTACGAAGGATAATGCAAAAAAAAAAACAATACGAAAATTTTTTTAATAAAAGTAAACTAGATATATTTTGCTCCATACCGGTGACCGGCAAACCGACCCTTTTAAAATACAATTTTAAGACTTGTGTTTTCCTCTTGTGATAAAGCATGCTTACGTATTAGTGAACAAACACACACACACAAATACACACATGTAATATTTGTAGCGGTGGAATTTAAATATGATTCTGCTTTTAATGCTTTTAGAAGCGTAAATAAATTATCTTACGAGTCGTACTTTATACTGACGGATACACGCTAACTTACTCATCTTATTTCTCATTTAGTGCTCAGCACCTACCTCCGTGGGCGAGGGGTAAGGCTCTTCACTAGCAATCCGAAGATCGCGGGATTGAATCCCGGCGTGGGCAAGTAGATATTATCGTTATTTCACAATTAATTCATTTTAAATAATATATAGTACATTTGCGCCACGTTCTAAAGTGGGAGATACTCTCAGTATCGCCCTGGTGTAAGACCACCATTCAGAACTGAAACTTTGCTTGAAATGGCTTTAGCCGTGTTTGGTGACCGGATTTGAATAGCCATGTACTTCCCCACCTTCCTGTTTCTCAACTCCTCTCCCTTCCCATCACCTTCAGCCTCACAACATATACCAATTGGAGATGCCATAGTCTCACCGGCTCCAGACGGGAGCAGCTGTTTGTTTATATGTTAGCGATCTGCAGTTGTCCTAGGGAACGATGAGAAGTCACGGAAAGTAATCCGATCAATCCTTATCGATCGACCATGCTGGACTACCTGGTCGATTAAGGTGAAATAGATGTAGCAATTATACATGGATTGTTAATGGGTCCATCTAAATAAGCCTGTGCAAAATATTTAATTCAAAGACTGTGGCATCGACTAAATATGTAGGAATGTGTTGTATATCTAAAAAGTTCCGATTTTGTTACAGAGAGGGCAGTGCTAAGATCTGTCCCGAAAGTTCGCAAGATGGCGGTTATTTTAGTTCGGAGTTTGTCCACCAGGGGGGCAGAGGGCCGGGGTGCAGTTTACAGGAGCTCACATAATTCAGATCTATTTCAGCTAGCTTCTAGTTAGGTTGACTACTCGCAGTCATAACATTTGTAATATGCGAAGTATTAATAAATCCAGATTAACATAAAGAACTCTATTATTCCAAAAAAGTAATCTGCTTCCAAGAAGAGTTGGAGAACCTTATTGTGTGAATACAAAAAGCGGTGAAACAGAATGTAAGTGATTTAATTAAATGACACTAAAACTAATGATAGCTATTACGCCATATCTGTGTCAATAAAAACATAATACCTATCGCCCATACGATGAATAAGTAGGTACACACTACGTAATGGAATATATTTTTTTCAGTTCGTAACTCTTGAAAAAAAAAAAAAAAAAGGTTTATTCGTTTTCATTATTAACATAACATAAAAATGATGATGTTAAAAATTCATTAAATTACCATTCAATTTAAATTTACAAGTAATCTTTTCATGTTATTTCAGTCCATCTTTGCTCGCTGGATTGAATTATCGATTGTACAAAACGCGAAAGGAAATTGTTAGTTGTAGTAATAATTCACTGTTTTGTTCATCTGACAGGCTGAAGATGATAAATGACACACGAGGATCGACTGCTATAATATTACATCGTGCTTCCATTAAAACTTCAAATTGAATAAGTAAATTAATGTTGTGGATTTTTTTAGTGTTTTCTCCAAAAATACTTCATATTATCAATTATTAGGTATATTTATTGTATCAAGCTTAATTTGTAGAACTCCATTCTAATTTTAAGATTTTCTTTTATACCGGTATATTCAATGATTCAACTGACAATGCCTTCAGAAGGCGATACAGCGTGTTGATAATTACACAGCAGAACTTATGATTAAACAGTTTTTTTTTCAAATTAAATAGCAATGCATAAAAAAACTCATGTTTTGTCGAGTTGAAGTATATAGGGTTATGAATCCAATTTAAAAAATCAAAACAACCTAACCAACGGCCACACCGTTTCCCCTTAAGGCTGGGTATAGAGGATGGACCGCCACACGACTCTTTCTTTGCACACACTTCTTGCTTCAGTTATTCTGATTTCTGTCTTGGCCCAACTCAAGTAAATGATTCACTTGATCGTGCCATGTCTTTCTCGGACGTCCACGACTTCTTATTCCATTAATTTCCGCGTAATGCAATATGCTCCTTACTCTCATTTCTTCGTTCGACCGCCTTTAATGCCAAACCCATCTAAGCCTCCCTGTCTTATCGTATTCATTCCTCTTAAAGTATTTTAGAATCAGTACATTTTTAACATTTTTATTCATTTGCCTTGACGATAGACACTATAACCCTGTCCGAAACGTCGACTATGAATGAGGAAGCCCAACACGGCATAACATCACAAAAAATAATAATTTCAAAACGGTTTCACGTGGTTTTACCATACTTACGTCTCAGCATTCAGTCCATTTTCATCCTTCAGTTACGCGCCTCACTGCCATAATCAAAATGTATGTTTTTCAGTAAACGATTTATTTTTAACTAGCAGACCCGGCCACACGTTGCTGTGGCTAACGAAACACAACGCCATCTACTGACAACGCTATTACCCAACCTTTATAACCAACGGTGACCGGCCAACTCATAATGAAACCAACTCAGAACCACCTCAAAAAGGTTATTAAGAGTGATGATAAAAAAATATTTTAAAAATTTGTGAAATAGCTAAGTTAGGTTAAGGTTACCGGCTATTTTAAAATTATTTTTGCATAGCTTTTAAAGACCTTTCTGAGGTGGTTGAGTTGGTTTCATTCTGAGTTGGCATGAAACCATAACCAAGTCAAGTGTTAATTTGCATACATACCAAATCCACACCACCCGCTTGCCAGCCCGCTGCACGCTGCCCGCTCCTTTTATATATTATATATTTCAACCAATGTAGACAAAACCTTGTCAAATTATATTCACAAATCTTCATCATGAATCACTCTATCTATTGGTGAAAACCACATTAAAATCCGTTACGTAGTTTAAAAGATCTAAGCGCAGAGACAGAGGGAGAGACTTTGCTTTATACTATGTAAAGATTACAATTAATTGCTTATCTTAAAAAAACCCTTTCAGCATTAAGGCTCAGTTCCCGGCCCTAAAAAGAAGAAGATGGAGAGATATGAAATAACGAATGTTAGAAGAGCGCGCTAAAATAGCGATAAAATTGATGCAAAAATCATGAAAATCTTTAATAAAACACGACTCGTTAAAAATAGAGCAAAAATCTTGCGATAATTGTCTTTAATTTTATTTAAAGAAACGCTGTAAATTTTTTCATACATATAACTTGTAAAATAACCGAAACAAACGTGTTTATAATCATTTTTGGAGCATACTTTGCGATTTTTTTCTATCGAGGGAATTTTGTATAATTTGCGTTTCGGCGCGATAAATGTCTAGATATTATCTTCAAGAATAACATATATTTTTTTAAGAGCTTAAAAACTTCAAATGTTTAAGGGAGGTTTGCAAGAAATCGGTTGAAATTCGGAGAACCGCCTCTTAAGTAAAGCTTTATATTCCAATTAATTCCCTTCGTGTTTACTAAAGCAATAAGCATATTATTTACGATATAACCATTGATAATAAAAGAATCTACTGCAATAATACATCAACATTTTACAGTTTAAAATCGTTAATAAATAAAAATGCAAGCATGCAATTTTCTTCGCCGCATTACTTGGTAGAGTTATGGTCATTAAGGAACTTTAATAGCTGTTTGGAATAGCTTTAAAAACAACGTTTTATGCTACTGGAGTGATTAATCGATGTATATATGTAATCGTATGTCGTGGACGTATTCTGTGTACCCGAAGTAAAGTCAATTTTCCCTTTTTCCGGGAGAAATTTATTGATAAAACTTTTTCAAATGTCAAAATTCTTCCTTATTAAGCGGTTCTAGGGGTCGAAAGGTCTTATAAATGTAAATTGGCGACATCGATTTTCTTTGGTATCGGTATTGATCACACTTCTTTGAAATTTATTTTCATGTAGTTCGCTACGTTTGGTGACTTTGCAGAGGTGCACGGCTTCATGGAGTGAACTTTGTTCTGGTCTTGGCGGCGGATGCGTCTGCCTACCGGCTGCTTTGCAGGCTGGATCGGGAGATAATGATTGAGAGACTCCTTTGACTTCTACAGCCGTATTTTCTCAGCACCATCTTGCACCGCAGTGGGAGGGATGCTTTCGTATGTCTGTCAGTCCTGGACACACTGACCCCCAGATTACTACCCACCCGTCATGCTCTTTTCCTTTCCAGTAATTCCCCTCCTTCCTTTCCTAAAAAGAACCTCAACACAATATCCCCAAAGATGACATAGGTCCTGAGGGGAATTATTTTCTTCAGGGCCTGCTGTGTGGAGTTAATGTAAAAAAATGTAGCTTTGCGTAGAAAATACTTCGGATTGTTACAGTAAAAAGTTCCGATGGATGTTGAAACACCAATAGATTTCCATATTTGTGAGTAGTGCCTACCGTAAGACGACGGACCCAAAACCTGGTAGGGCTCTAATAACTGGCAGGGCTCCAATAGCTGGCAGGGCATCAATAAAAAGAGTCTAATAGGACTCCGTACACCAATTAATATGTTTCATTAATATTTTAATTTATAAGATTGACCTAGTGGCGCATTCCACCCATGCTGTAATAAGCAAAACAGTAAATCCAATATTAAAAGTGGCAGTGTTTTTTTCAAAACTTCTCTGTAAAAAAAATTTGGCCAATGAGAGAATCTGGGAGTTAATTTGAACATGCCAGTTATTTTTGTTGAAAACAACATACCTATTTTCTTTAAAAAAATAAAGCATTCCTTTTATTATTATCTGTTTTATATACAGCCTCCGAAAGATATTGGTTTTTAGTGGACAATGTTATCATTCTAGTCACAATGTAACAAGTAAAGAAAGTTTTAACAATGAATACCTATAGTGTTTCATACATGAATTAAGATAATTTTTTTGTTTATTACGCCGTGTTTGGCTACCTCCTTCTTTAGCCAGCGTTTCGGAAAGAGTTACTGTGTCCTTCATCAGGGCTAATCTGCAATCACATCTACAATTACATATTGCAGTGGCTATCATCAGGGAAGATATATGTAATATGTAATGGAATGTGTGATTACACATCTACCCTAATGATGGATAACGTAACGCTGTCTGAAACGTTTGCTAGAGAAAAATATAAAACAAGGCGGCATTATACCCTAAAAATATGTCACCATAATATTTTTATTTTTCCTCATAGTGGTAAGCGGAGGATGTGAGACATAAACACAAATAACACGGAATCAAATCCCTCACCCCATGAACAAATCCGGCAAAAAGTCCTTGCAATGGCAAACCATCGACAAACTACTAAAAAGTAGTTTATTGAGACTTTTCTTTTTCCTGTAAAATATTTTTATTTTTTTCCTGTCATATTGTATTACTTTGTCTTTATAATAAATAAATAAAAATAAAATAATAAAAAATAAATATAATGGGTACTTTTCTGTTTTCAACCTTGTTTACGACGCCTAAAATGGCCTTGCATTATTCATATATGCAGATACTTCATCAACGTTGTTCACAACCAGTGGCGGCTGGTGTTCATAAAAATAGGTGGTGCGCTAAAATAATAATAATAATGGTTTTTATTTCAAGATGTGGGAAGGTGAGTGCAATCCCACACATACCATAGAGATATCCCATAAATCTTGGACCTACCTACTCTAATTAAAATAAATTCAATTATGAAAAAATCCTACCTATTTGTAAATTAGGTCGATCCTCCATTATCTCTGGGTGCATGCAACACATTGAGTCTAAATTAATTATATTTATTAAGATAGATTAAATTCTTTTAAAGTTTAACAACATCGTTCAATCTAAACAGATGTCATAAAGATTGTGAGGAACAACTCACTGAAAAAGCATTACATATTCCATTATTTTAAAAGAGTTCTAGTAAAATAAATATTGATCCATCACCATTTGTAAAGTCGCCACGATTGTAAATTCAAATTCAATAACAGTTGACTCCTATTCAGAAAATTGTATGTAGATACTTATTGGCACGAAAATCGAGTTAAAAAAATGTTCAGTTTATCACACATCCGAAAGTCTTCCTTACGTTCCGTAACTCCAATGAAATATATACTGTCATAACTCATAACAAATAATGTCCGCAATGTTTGTTGTTATGCTGTCGTTGGTCGATGCTGAGTGAAACATAGCATGAAAAAGAGTAGATATTAAAATAAAGACACGATATGGATAATTATATGACACAAACGTGTCCCCGTTTAACATGCTACAGAACGAACCATTCCTTTTGATGTGGTGGAAATTTTTGGATCGTCACCCACGATTTTGTAAAATTTGCAAAGCATTCAACCTACCTACGATTTTGGCTCATTATAGAATTATAGAAGAACTCCTGTGATCGCTTTGCAAAATGAACCACCACTCTGAATATAGGCACACAACGATCTGCTTTGTTACACGCGCAGTCCGGTAGGCACCTATATTACGCATGCATTATAACCGAGTGTATATTGTGAACTGTGATGAGGCGTGTCGGAAATAAATATGTTTTTTGGCGCTCGGAAATTTATAGATTTAAATTAATTAATTAGATTAGATTTAAATTAATAGATATATTTTGGGAGTGCGGCGCTCCTCCGCACCTTAGAGCTGGCCGCCACTGTTCACAACCCTGTCATTCTCGCTACTGAAATAATTCATTTACACGTGACAAAATGTCACACTTTTCTACGACAATTACATAACCCACCAATTTTTCAGGCAGTACTTTAGATCATTTATAATCTGATGAAATTTTGGTATATTATTTTCATTAATAATTGTTTTATGTTGATGTGAAGAAATGTTTGCACCCGTTCCAGTGTGTGTGTAGAAGATAAAGGTTTTATCATTCTTGTCAGAGGCCACTATTCACAAACAAAAAGTTGCAGAAACATATTTATATTTATTATTCCAGATTATTCCAAACCTAACTTTACTGTTCCTTTTTGGAATACATTGAAACTAAAAATAAACTGCCAGCTGGAAATGCCATAATTTTATTCAACCCCACTAATTTTGGTTTTGGGTCTGTCTGTGAGTAATTGTTACTCTCATTCATTGAACTCGGTTTTGTTTCGTTTGCTTTTAATTGTTTAAGTGTCTTTTCAAATGTGTCAAGAATTGGTAGACTTATTGCAGACGATACCTTAATACATATTTCACGTGAAGATTACGTAGATGCAATTAACAAAATAAACGAAGACCTACAAAATATATCAAAATGGTTGAAAGAAACTAAACGTAAACAAAACAAAATATACGGCAATAGGACCAAAAAAACGCGCAACAAAGAGTTACATTTGACAATTATGAAAAAATTGAAAAATTAAATGAAATCAAATATCTGGTTGTAATACTCGATTCAAAACTAATTTTTGCAGCAAATTTTGAATACGTGCTAAGAAGGTATCAAAAAAAGTAAATTTTCTTAGAAGACAAAATAAATTAAATTGAAATACTATAGAGCTCTTTTATAAAACTATTGCGCGCTCCACAATTAGACTACTGCTCTACGATGTTATATTTGGCCAATGAAGGAAATTTGAACAAGCTGGACGTCATACAGAACAGAGCTATGAGATGTATGGGTACTGTGGAAAGGCAAATACGCAAGGGTTAATCGAATGAGAGAGGAGCTAAATTGGATTCCAATTAAAAAGAGACTGCTATTTAATGTGTTAATTTGTGTGCACAAAGTTACGAAAAACCAAATGCCAAAATACTTAAAGGATGAAATTATTTTTAATAGAGATGTACATAATTACGAAACAAAAAATATAAATGGAGTTAGATTGGCACATATGAAAAAATCAAAATCACAAAACTGCCCAAAGGATAGAGGACTAAAGATGTGTGATAAAATGCTGAAAGTATGAAAAATAAAGAAAGAAGGAATGTGTTTAAAAGAAATATTTTAATTCATCAAATGAAATGTTACATTGTGCATATTAGATTATATTCTAATGTGGAATAAAGTATCTCAATAAATAATAATAATAAAAAGGATTATTAAAGGATTCAGATAAACTATAAAGTAGGCATCTATCAATAGTATAATATTTTACCAGAAAATGAAAATTAAAAAATTGTCTGTAAAAATATTAGGTTAAATATGAATAGAAAATTATATAAATATCTTTTAAAACTTTTTTTCTTTCTTTATGCATCTTTATTAATTCAATCACACATGGTGTGCTGTGTATGTCGCACTAGGAACTTCTGTGTTGAGAGCTGGCGCAGTTTAAACATGATCAATACAAATATGAACACAATCGGCCTTACTAAAAAAAAACCACAGCGCGACCGATTACCTGTGTTTTTGTAATATCATGGATACAACAAATTTACACTAAAACACGAAATATTACTAAAAAAGATTTTCACTCTAAAACACGTTTAAATTTGGCAACACTGCAATTTTTCAAATTTTCTATACAAATTTTTTTGTTTTCATTCATAGTCGCTAGATGGTGATAGCGTCGCGCCTGCACATATGTACTATCTAGCCCGCGCAAAAAATAGCGGTTTAGTTTTGTATGTGGCGGGAATATTTCTAGTAAATATTGAGATTTTATTGAATGATTTCTATTATAGCGACCAATTCACTCTTCAATTCATGTAATTAATATATTTGCCGTGTTATTTATGTGGTTTCACATCAGTTTTATCAAGTTATTGCACAACAAACAGTACTTTAAAAGTTGAACTGTCAAAATATTGTTTTGGGTTACATAAAAGTTCAAATTAACGTTTTTAAATCTTTATTTTATGAAAATTTCTTAAAAGTGGTGTTTTTTTAAAATATTAATATCAAATTCACGTGTTGGTAAACTTATCAAAGAAATTAACATCTTTAGTGGTGCAAAAAATGTGTTAAAATGTCAGAGATATTTTTAAGGTTATTTTTTTGGCATTAAAAAAAACTTTGAAATTTTTTATAATTTTTTTATTGTATGCACGAGGAAAAAGTGAGGTGACAGTTTCATTTCAAATTCATTATTTAAAAGGTCTGTATTTTTTAAATTTTATTTTTTTAAATATTTCTGTACACTTTCATCAAAAATGTTTTGGTAAGAAATTATTTTACATTTTTTTCCGTGCTTAAATCTTAAAATATGGCAGTTTTTTAAAACTAAAGTGTATTTCAAATACACAAATCTAAACGGTAATTATATCTAGTTTTTAAAAATGATATTTGTTTTTACGGCACCTTCAAAAATAAGAAATATATAGAACATTCAAAATACTTAGGAAAATTCCAAATTTCGTTCAGACATCATCCTTAAAACAGAGATAAACTACCCCCCCAGGCTGTGTAAACGGCGTGTATTTTTTTCCAAGAACAATTTTTTAATTAGTAATGTTTTCACATCCGCGGCCGTTTGTCAATTGAATAAATTTTTCACAGGGTTTTTTAGTAAGGCCGTAAGTTTAAAATAAGAGTCAATCAGCATCGTACCATTGGAATGGAAATGCCTAAGTGGAGGCGTGGTTTATAATAATACCAGTTATGACAAAAATATAAATAACAACGAAATGTTATGTTTTTAAAAAAAACTGATGGATCAAGAATTCAGTCAAGCGATGAAGTATCTACCTACAGCGGAATATTTTTACCAGAAAATTACTTTAATTATATATTTGAAATTAGTATTTCTCATAGACATATGAATATTGATAGACCAGAACATAAAGGTGAGGGGTAGAAGCCAACTACAGCGGGACGAAGGGCAGGAAGATGGCTTTGGTGATACGTGATTCGCCAAAACTCAATCTGACAGTATATAGGCATCTTGCACTCTAACATCATCATTTAGTTCTTAAAAGTTAACTCTGCTTTTGAATGAATAGACCTTTTACATGGGAGCGTAAATTGCTCGCCACGCAATGAACAAATTTGAAGTTCAAATACGTCAAAGTAAGGTCGCCTATAAGGTCGAGTCCAATATTTTGCTCCTGTAGTTAGTTAATACAATTTTACAAATGTTTCATAATTTACTTACCCCAGTAAACTGTGACGAGCACACGCCATGTATCTCGGAGTGATAGTTTATGTATGGATGGTTTGGTATATATGTGGTGTATGTTCAAAAACGATCATATTATGTGATCTGAATTAGCTTAAAATAGTGTAAAATAATGCTTGCTTATGGAATGTAATACCACAATTGGGTTTATTCTCTTTTTCTCTTCTATGTTTACACGTATTTATAGCACAAGCCACCATTTTTACCGTGTTATTTACGATGAGAGCTCGACACTGGTCCGGACACGAATGATGACGTCACATTTTTTAGATTGACGCGTGGCTCTCGCAAGCCCAGCCGGTTCCGAAAAATGGTTCCAATGGGAGGGGGAAATAATACGCCTTTTGTCGCTTAGGGCAAGTCCATGTATTTTGTACGTCCGTGGTATTTCTTTTATTTACATTTCAGACATGTACAATCGCAATACGCTATTTGCATGGATTTCATAACGACTTAGAAAAAGTCGTGTGGATAGATTTTTTTACTAAGATTACGAAAACGTTAGTAATTTTTTTTTTATGTATAGTTTTTTATTTAAAAAAAATAAATCCATTATTTGAGCTCGTGACTTCACTACGTGAAAATTTCCCGTCTCCGATCATGTTCTATTAATTTTGTGAAATTCCACACTGATTTTTTTTTATATGGCAACACTTTGACTTCTGGAGAATTTTTGAATTTGACGTTTAACATTCACTTGATTTATTGTTTCCTGCGAACTTATCCTTGGGTTTGACGATTTTATAAAGATGGCTGTGTTTTGACAGATGTTACAACTAGCAATTTGAGTGTGTAAACCCTTATATAAAAAAAAATACTGATTATTGTTGAATTAGTTGTTTTTGAAAATGCCAATACATAAAGAGTTGATTTAATTAAAGCACTCAAATAAATGCACAGCCGCAACTAAATAAAGAATAACAGAATCTCGGTTCAACCGTCGGCCGTACAAACTGCGTACAAAAGAAGTGCTCACAGAAAGTCATTAAAAAGTCAAAACACACTGTAGTAACACTCAGCCAACTAATACCCGCGAGTCCGAGGTCCGCAGCGACGTCAATCCTCTCAAGCTTTCACGGAAAATTGAGTTAATTTTCCATCAAAACTTTTCATTGCTTAAGTTCAAATTCGCTTGGAGAATTTAAAACACTTGTCAAGTTCTGGCGAGGTTTTAAATGAGGCTCGGTACATTTGTATAGGAAAAGAGCTGGCACGCAACAAAGTCGTTACTAAAATCCATAATTTTAACTTGCCGTAGTTATTGTGTTGTTGATGTGTAATTACGGGTGTTTTGTGTAATCTAAATGCCTTGGGGCCGGATATAAACCTGTTCAACTTTTCGATTAAGAATAAAAAGCAATTAATTTTCGAGATTTCGTAAATTTTCAAGATTTAAGATATTTATTTAAAAAATGGTTTATGCTATTAAATAAGGCTTTGATGGGTTATATTTTAAACCGTGTTGCTCGTAATTGCTCCGGGAATAATTAATTAATGATTTTGACGTAAACTCGCCTTTTTATTTATTCTTTTTTGTTTTACAACGGAGTTAATAAGGCCTGAGATTAATTACGATTTTCAACCGAGTGTTATTTTGATATAATTTATTCATGGCACGTGGGATTTTGGTCATATTTTATTTAACGGGGATTTAAACGGATTACAGTTTTTTTACATTAGCTCCACACAGGGGGCCCTAAGGAAAATAATCTCTCTCAGGGACTATGGGGTACGCTACGCGGAGGGTATGCCATCTTTGGGGATGCTATGTGGAGGGTATTTTATTTGTGGAAGGGTTCGGCTGGGTCTCTCTCATCCAGTCTCAGCAGATTAATGTTTTCTTTCACGTAAGACCAATGACGAATGAGGAAAATTATTATTAATGTAATGTGACCGATGCAAGCGTAATGAACGAACGAGGTGAATACATCGATCGGATGCTGCTAGAACAGAGGATCGTTAAAATACGTTGATGTATGGATATTAACGATGATTCTAATAGATTATTATAAAACAAATATAAAACTTTATTTCACTTAATTTTATTGACCGTAATCGATTTCAGCTCGTCAGAGCCATCTTCAGACTGGTACAAATAATTCTTAGTCTACGGTTTATATACATAACATTTGGGGGAGGGGAGAGGGGTGGTCTACAAGGATTTTAATCAATTTTATTTGTTTCTAAGTCATATTAGACTGTCGAATTGTTTGTAGCTCACTTCAATATTGTTTAAGGAAAAACCTCACAAGTAATATGAATTATTAATAACCTAATTTTATTGTCAAATCGTTATTATAAATATCTTATGGTGTACCTACGGGATTTTTCTTTTTGAAGGGATACATGTTTACATTGGAGAAATTATTATGAAAATTATACTGGATACAAAAGCCTTAGCAAATGATTCTAATAGCTTATTATTTACAAAGTTACTTTTTGAAGGGAAACATGTTTATATTGGAGTAGGAATGGTCTAAAGTCTAAACTAAATACATATTTTAATTTCTAAATTATTATGAAGATTGCAATAGATACAAAAGCGGAGACTTAGCAAATGATTCTAATTGCTTATTCATTACAAAGTTAGGGTCTATTTTTTTTGGTAAGCGAGTAATTTCTATAGATTCTAGTCTATGTGATTGTGACCTTTATTGCAAGTATGGAGAACTTTAACATCTCTATCTTTATCAAACGAGTGTTTATTTTCTAATAAGTGTGATGCTACATTAGACAAATCGCCTTTGTCATTCACCCAGTTCATTCCGCCACAAAGTTTCAAAAATAGAAATATTAAATCTCTTGTGCACAGAATCTAAATTCTAAACAATAACAAAATGTCCCAATAATCAGCCTTAATGACAAACTGTCACTGAAAGTTTTGTTTCAATTATCATGAAAAAGTGCAAAAGACCAATATATTGGGTGCATAACATAAAATTGTTCACTTTTTCATTAGTAACAAAATCACTTTAAAGTCATTTAAACGAAATAAGGAACTTTCTTCAAACTTCTAATTAATAAAAATTCTGGTCGTGTTTCAAAAGCACTGGTTTCCTCATCAGGATACAAAGTATTTTAGTAATATAACCCTTCACATCTCACTAAAGCACTCTACAACGGACAACGATCCTTTAAGTACTATTCCATTAAATTGTATAACTACTTCCCACTTATTTTTTAAACAACCTGCTGATAATTTATCAACACATTAAGTAAAAAAAAACAGACCACAGACTGGATAAAAATTGATGGTACCTACACAATTTTTCCAAAACCTACTGACTCCAAAATAAATATTACAATTTAATATGTATTAAAATTAAACATAAAAATAGATTATTGCAAAATGATTTGATAATGTTTTAAAATACTGGCATTAATATCTTTTGTATAGTGTTTCGTTTTATTTTCTTTTCAGCTTAACTGCTCTATATGTTCACCTCATACAATATCCTTTTCTTTTCTTTCTACTAAACTGAACTACATAATATCAATATATCTAAAAATGAATGTATGTTTGCTTGATTGGTTATTTGTTTGTTTCTTTGTCGTTTATGTATAGCAAAGGAAATGTTTGAAACTTTAAAAAAATCTTCTTTCTAGACTCGCGAAGGTTTCTGGATTATTACAATCATATGATAATACATCTGAAACGTTCTTTAACCATTACATAAACTCTTACGCAACTGTCAACCGTTTCCCACTTTGAGAATAACATTTTGCAAACCATCCTCTTTAAATTGAAGAATTTAATTGAAGTACTAACCTATGATACTCACTCAAATCGAATAATTTTAATCTAATCAAGAATTATAGGTATTTTAAATAAATAAAGGTACCTATCTTGGGTACCAAATTTGATTGATTGTTAATATATTCAGCGCCCTTGAGGTGATTTTCACGAAAACGGCGCTTTATAAATCAGCCAAATATTATTATTATTATTTTATACAGATGAAGGTGTCTTGGTTTGTAAATAATAGGTCAAATTCAGGTCTGGTCGCCAAACACAGCTAAAACCATTCCAAGCAACGTTTCCATTCTCAAAGGTAATCTTTCACCAGTGTTATACTAAAAGTATCCACCACTCAATATTGCCGTAAATATTGTGTTATTTCAATTACCAAAAAATTAAACAGAGTTCACTCACTGGAATATGAACCCAAGACCTCCGGATTCGTAACTTTCGTACCTCGGGGATCGTAACCACTCATACATGGAGGTTATAATTTATCACCATTTGTAAAACGATATTTGTTGAGAGGCTGACGGGAGTCGGTAAAGATAGGAGATGGGGTAGAGAAAGATTTGGAAGTACCTGGCTTTTCTGATCTGGTTATCAGACACGACTAAAGTTATTTCAAGCAACAACATTTCATTTCGAAATAGTGGCCTTTTACTAGGGCGATGCTATGAATAAGTACCTTTCCCTCTGGAATGCATTACAAACTATTTTTATCAAAGAGAAATTTACATTAAAAAAGTGTACTGAATAAATCGTCGATACAGCAATATCTTGAATAAGCATATTTATATTGCGGTTGAAAGGGGGTGGGGGGAATATGCACCCCAGGGGAGGGTGTGGGGTAGGTAAGGGAGGGGAGGGAGGCTACACGAGGAATGATTTGAAATTCAAAAGAAACCTTAAGAGTTTTCTTTTCAACTTTAACATTTTACAGAACAGAATAGTAATGGATCAGAAGCCGGAACTGTAATTGCGGAAAGTTTCACAATGCTGATAAAAGCATTCGTTAACCATAACCGAAATGAAGCTATTGTAAATGCTTCTTGCTTCTTCTTGGGGACTTTTAAATTCGACGAGAAATAATTCCAGATTTCTTGCGGGTTAGTTTGCGTTGCATTTTAACCGGTAAACCGGTAAGACATTCTTTTGTCAAGAAGGTCTTACAAAATTTTGTACATAGAATAAATACTAAATGCGCAAACCGGATACCATTAATTAATATGTATTAATGTTAAATTTAAATCTAAGAAATTTAAACTCTTATCTCTACCAATTTCAAGTGTGAATTGAATTTTTTTTTTATTTAATTTATTTAAAAAGTTTAAGAACATGTTCAGTTGTCCTTCTGTACTTAGGCAAATGCAAAATGTATCATCCACATATCTTTTCCAGCAATATACATTTTTAAATAAAAGCGCACCGCTATTAAATAAAAATCTTATTTTCTATATTATTTAACAACAATATCTGCAAATATTGTTATTTGAATTATTTCACTTTTCTATCTATTTATTCTACATTTATTATATATACATTTTTATCTACATATACGCGGTCTGAAACGGGCGACGGATTTGATTATTGTACAGATTTACAGTTGTATACTGAGATTGACCCTGAGATATTTGACCCTCAAAACAAGAGGAAGGTCACTCTACTAGAAATTTCAAAAAATCACCCCCATCCTATTTTACTAACATCCTTTTAAAGGAGAATTTTGAAACTAGCTGATGAAAATTTGTACACTTGACCTTCAAAATAAGAGGAAGATTAATGTCGTCTCTGCGGAAAGCCCGCGGGTAATGCTAGGAACTTCAAGCTGAGGACTTCATTTTGGGGACGGCTGGCGTGGTCTACCGGTAAAGCTTTTGACTCGCAATCCAAAGGTAGCGGGATCATAATATGGGCAAATAAATTTTATTTGATTGATTTGTGTTATTTCACGATTAATTCATTTTAAATAACGTATAGTATATTTGCGGCACGTTCCAGAGTGGAAGATACTCTTAGTATCGCCCTCGTGAAAGACCACCTTTCAGAATTGAAACGTTGCCCATCTAGTGACTAGATGTGAATAGCCAGGTACTTCTCTACCTTCCTCTCCCCCATCTCCTTTCCTTCCCCACTACCTTCAGGCTCACAATATACCCCAATTGGGGATGCAATACTCACTAGCTCCAGACGGGAGCATTTGGGACTCTTGTGAGGTATTCATATAAAAAAATAGAAAAAAAATATAGCTAGTATATCATATAGTTACGATTAAGGATACATTTCATCATCGTAGATACTCTCCGCAGAATCATGGTAAAAGACCACCATTTGGCAAAGTAAAGTGGAGGAAGGCTGTTTTATGTTAGAAATGAAAAAGATATCAGGAGTAGATAGGAATTACGGGGTCAGTGTGTCCTTGTGCGATTGACGGAAGAATCTATCCCACCTGCGGTGCAAGGCGATGAATCGAGAAATTCCGCTGAAGAGGTCAAAAGGCCACCCCCGACCAGTCTCTCTAGATCCGACCCGCCACACAGCAGGCGGGTAGACGCATCTGCCACAAGGTCCCGGACTAACTTCACCCCTTGAATCCAAGCACCCTTGCTAAGTCACCATACTTAGCGAACCACTTGGGGTGACGTATGGCCAGAGGTGCTGGTTATCCAATAAATGGTTCCCGGGGCAGCCGGTGCGTAGCGTCCCAGATCGTGTTCTCTAGAAGTCTGCAGTCAGGCCTAAACTGCGCTGCCTTTGATGACTTCTTCTAGATTGGCATACAGTTTGAAAGAGGTTATGATTTTTGAGAAGTTATCCTTGTATAGGAAAAACAGTTATGTTTTGTACTGGATATTGTTGTCAACTTTGTTTATTCAGTGAATAAATTTACAGAGAGAGATTGATTCGATTCTGAACACTGGCGATTTGTGAAACTAAATCGAGAACTGAAGAGAATTGAGAAAAGAATGACATTCCAATAATACACAAGCTTATTTATAAACAAAAAGAGAAAATTGGACGCGGCTAGAGACAAAAACGATCATAGATACAAAATTCATTGCAATATTTTAGTAAAAGGTGGCATGGACGCAAAAGTTTAAGGTAAGAGGTTCTACACATGGAGATTAGGTAAATGATAAATTAAAAGTGCTCAGTGCTAAAATGAATTTAAATATGAAATAAGACAATCACAATATATAACATCCAACAGCCGGTACGTGACCCATACCCGCCTTCCAAATTAGTTCAGGTCCAATGAATAAGCAAAGGTTTCAATATAGCTCTTTTTCATCATATGGTCGTAATGTGTGTCTTCACAGTGCTTGAACCTAAAAGCTTTTGTTTTCTCATAAAATATTGATAATACTTAACGAAAGTTGAGTGTAATACGAGATAAGTAAGGTAGGTAGGTACCTTAGTACATCATGTGTGAAACAGTTTTAATATAACAGCAAAAGTTTATTTCTCCAGATAAAGTTGGTAAAATATTTTAAACACGTGTTACAGGCAAGAAAAGTAATATTTTTACAGAACGTTATGCAAAAGTTATGGCCATAAATATTTTTATAGAATTCGTACAATGAATTGTAACGCTGAAGTTAATTTGAAAGCAGAACAAAATATATTGGATAAGGCGTGTTCCTTACAAAAATGGGATTTTTTCATAGCAATCCCGACGGTTTTAATCTATCTGTAGAGATCTTCTATCTGTCTCTGTACAAGGAAGAGTATTCCGGTGTGGTTAGCTTTGTTTTTTAAATTAAATATACAATTTTATACCTATATTGCTAATATTGGATCCTCACATATGAAATTGGCGTTTTGCCGTACTGGCAACTTTGACCTCAAATATCTTCTCTTTCGTTAAGAATTCCAAATTCAAATTTATACAGTTGTTTACTCATGTATTTGTGTTTCGAAAATAATAATTCATTTGTTTTTTCCTTAATAATGTGTATGGCGACGGTGCCGCAAAAGAAAACACAGTGCGTTTTTGGTTCCAACGTTTTCGTTCTGGAAATTTCGACCTGCAGAACAAGCCCCCTGGACGGCCGGAGACCAAAGTTTATAATGAAGAATTGAAGGCTATTGTGGAAGCGGATCCATCGCAAACCACGTCCGAGTTAGCTGCAGGCTGCGGTGTTAGTGATAAAACTGTTTTAATCCACTTGAAGCAAATTGGGAAGGTGAAAAAGCTCCCATACAAAACTCCCACAACCTCCCATACAAAGTTCCTCCCATACAAAACGCCAATATCATATGTAAGGACATAATATTAAATTCAAATTAAATTCAATTCCTTCTCAAATAAGAGAAAAGTCACAGTTCTATTTGAGATTTCGAAAAACTATGACCCCCTCCCATACTCTTTTTTTTTATTTATTTATTTATTTTATTTATTTTATTTTAGGGAAATCAACAGTTTACAATAATGATTAATTTATACATGTATAATTAACCTAACTGAGAAACCAATTATAGATTTCCTCATTATACTATTACATTGTATGTCTAGAAATTAAACAGTAATTTTAGAAAATTAAAAGATTTTCTCACCCTTTAAAGTTAAGTAGATCTTTGATAATTCTTTTTCTTAATTTTGCAAAGTTGACGTTCAACGTTAGAGGACAATAAAGTACTACGTTCATCAGATTTCAAAAACCTTTGCGTCAAGCACGAGCAACTTCGGGGACTTATTTTGGCCTGTCTGTGCCCTAGACCAGGGGTCGGAATCGCATGCGTCTCTTAGGCGTCTGCAGCTCTTCAAAATCAATTGCAATTTCACCTCTACTCAATCAGCTTTATTTTTGCATTCCGAACACAAAACTGGTTTTAATTTAGTAAGGCGTCTACATATGTACGAGTCTGTTTATAGAAACATTTAAATGGGCAGAAGTGTGATATTACAGTAAGAATGTAGATAAGTAATTATCGTTCCACCACATTTACCACAGTACGATTACTGGTTAATTAGAAAAATATTCTTATCGCTGTCATTTATGAATTTATAAACATAGTTTATAATGCTAATAAATAAAATAAAATAATAAAATTAGTTTAAAATCATTTTTAGTCAAAAGAAATAAAATCACTTCGTTACTCTACTTATTCACATATTTCGAATCCAATAGATCCTTCGTCAGGATAATAAAAAATATTGTTTTCATTTAATTAAAATGACAAAGTAAAATTCTGATTAATGAAGAAGAAATTATTTTTAGTGTTTACACTTTACCAGCTGGGAACACCCGCCATCTCCAAATCCCGACGTTTAATAAAAATAAATATTTACGCAAAAGTGTTTAAGGAAAAGTTTAGCCGACTGGAATATGAGCAAGATAAAAAATTGCAACGAAATGAGATAAAGCGGGATGAAAGCATATTTGTTCTCTGGGTAACAAACGAACTTTTATTGCTTTCCTAAACTAAGGAACAAGTTCCTAGAGGGAACAATTTTATTTCTCAAGCCTTTTGTCGTTTTCTGTGTATACGAAGATGTTGGAGAAATGCTTTGTAACAATTTTTATATTATTTTTAATATTTCACTTTGTGGTTTTGAGTGCAGAGCATTTGCGGGACACAAATCGTTTTTAATCAACTGTTTCCGAATGTGCGGAGCCAGTTATTTATTAATCTCCTGTTTATGCTGTAGAGATGAATGTAGTGCAGATAAAAGAAATGGGAAGAAGAAGGGAGTAAAGTTTCCTAGCTCTTTAATTCCGGTCACTAAACACGGTTAAAGCCATTTCAAGCAACGTTTCGATTTCAAATGGTGGTCTTTCAAAGAATGTATCAATAATGGGATAACAAAACAAATTTATTCAATTTTATAAGAAAAACTCTCTATTTATAACTTTTGAAGGTTATTCCCAACAATATGATACCATTGAAGAAGAAAATAACACTAATAATAATAATCTAAACGAAAATACGAATGAGAACAAGACACAGAAAAATAAATATGTGTTCCATACAAAAATTAAATCGGATATATTTATCTGAGACGCCATCTAAGTTACAAACCAATTCTTAGAACGATTGTTTCCAACGAAAAGGTAGTTGCCTATTATATAGAAGAAAATTCAGAGTAATAATATTGTTAATTCTAAAATTTTAAATATGAGATTGACAAATACGACGGTTTGATAGAAGATGACAGAAGCCGAATTGGTAGAGGCATTCGTCCTGGTAACACGAGAGGTTCTTCGTTCGAGTGCCAGTTGCGAC
This sequence comes from Limnephilus lunatus, assembly GCA_917563855.2. Classification (NCBI taxonomy): domain Eukaryota; kingdom Metazoa; phylum Arthropoda; class Insecta; order Trichoptera; family Limnephilidae; genus Limnephilus; species Limnephilus lunatus. Next base: position 64,214,012 of record OU830598.1, on the reverse strand, counting down.
CGTTATTTATTTTTTTTTTTTCTTTTTTTTCTCTGTCATATTTTCGTTTAGCTTATTAGTGTTATCTTCTTCTTAAATGTTATAAAAGAAATTTATATTCGACAGATATCGTGTTCTCCAGAAGTCTGCAGTCAGGGTGTAAGTCTGCGCTGCTTTTGATAGCTTATTTCTGTTCCACGCCAAGGGTTAGTGAGAGATTGATGTTTGAAAGAAGGTTATCCTTTTTAAGCAAAACACTTATGTTGTACTGGATATTGTTGTTACTTTAGTTTCTTCAGAGAATAAATTCACAGAGAGAGAGGGGGAGTTTGATTCTGAACAATTGACTGGCAATTTGTAGTTTAATCGTGAACTGAATTGAGTCGAGAGAATTGTAAAAGTACAATGACATTGCAAAAGATAACACTCCATTTTATAAACAAAAAGACAAGGTTTGACGTGACCACAGACAAAAGAGATTATAGGTACAAAATTCGTAGCAATATTTTAGTAAGAGGTGGCATAGACATGAAAAGTTAAGGTAAGAGGCTCTACACATCCAGATTAGGTAAATAAGAAAATTAAAAGTGTTCAGTGCTAAATGACGTTAAATATTAAATAGGACAATCACAACACACAACAACGTCAACATTTTCCACAAACATGTTTACACTTATACAATGGTCTGCCGGAATCTGTAGGGGTACGTGAGTTTACGATTCTATGAAAATCCAATCCATAGTCTCACTGGTGATCTAACTAATGTGGAAAAGACCGATTAGAGGTCTCCTCTTTTAATTTTGATGATAAATCTATTATGTTTGAAAATGACGAGTGTAAATTTAGTTTTCCGATATCTCAATAAATGATGAGGTTAGCTTTGAAAGTGAACATTGGTAAAACGAATACAATTAGTGTCCCGTGAAGTAACACGTAATAATAACAATAAAAATAATTGAATAATTTGTAGATCGCCTTTTCTGTGAAAAATCACCTCAAAGCCGCTGTACAATTTATTACGAATTCTTAGGTTCTATCTAAGTTTATTATTCGCCCCGGGAAGCATTTATTGGATAACCAACACCTCTGACATGTGTAGGCCACTCCAAACAACCAAACGTAGCGAACCACTTGGGGTGACCTATGGCAAAGGTGTTGGTTATCCAATAAATGGTTCCCGGGCGGCGGTACCATACCCGCCTCCCAAATTGTGAATCAAATTAATCGTTATTTATAGAACAGCTGACTGATTAAGTTTTTATTTGAACGTTTTGTAAACCGCACTAAAATTTCGTTTTTTTATTTGGCCAATGATGAAAAGCCAACATTTTTGTGAATTAAAAAGTTTCATGGCATGAGTGAGTCACGTGGCTTATATTTATTTCTTCTAGGACTTAGTTTGGTATTTTTCTGTAATACGTTTTTAAAAAATCACCAAATACTGTTCCCTCCATGCTCTAATTAATACGATTCATTTATGAATAACGGTAAGTCTTGTTCTAATAGACAAACTCAATGGATCAAATAAATGAAGCTGTAAAAATTATTATAGTACCTAGACATTAGAGCATTTTAATGAGTCACAGAATCATAGGAACCTTACACTGTCTATTCCTGTAAATATAATTGGTTGCAACCAGGTGAGATTCTGCATTCAAATTGCTTCTCAAGATTATAATTTGTAAGACATATTATATTACCACTCGCGTCTGGCGCATATTATTCATGAGTGCATTCGTAATGCAATCTTCAATATGCAATCGATAAATTTACACAATACATCAATCATTTAAACTGGATTGACTTTCTAAGTGAGTTGTGGAGAGACGCAATATCTTTCGCGATGTGGGGGGAACGAAATGTCTGCTTCAATCAATAAACAGGTTGGAAAAATGATGTTATCGTTCAGAGGATGCGTTATTGAAGTGAAAACTTCTTTAGCGCCGTTGTGATTTGAAATTCGATGAAACGAAAAGTAGTGACACTAAAAAGAGACAAATACATTCATCTATATCTATAGGATTTATCCTAAAGAATGAGATAGTATATTCGGTCTCCTCTTTGTGCGGTGCATTCGTAGCCTATCCACTCTTATCTACTTTATTTTCTGATGGTTTCACTTCTACCGGGTGTGAATTGCACACTTTGATTTTTTTATTATTTGTGAATTGAAAAGAAATTCGTTAAGAGGGAACAAGACCCTCTACCAGACAAATCCGGAATTTTTAAATTTTTAAATCAAATTTTAGACGTATTGACTCTTTTCCACAAAAAATTATAAATTGATTTGGATAGTTTTATATAGTTTTATCTAGTAAGGCTAGGTTTTAAATTTTTAGAAAATATGTTAATTTTTAGTACAATAAGGTTTTGAATAATAATTTTAAATTAAATTCGTTAAATTTTCAAACAAAATTTTGTATTATAAACTTACATTTGAAATCATATAATCATGCAGTAAAATAAATCAATAAATTATTTGAGAAAGCTGCTTTTAAAATTTTTTGATTTAATTCAAATAAAATCATGTTTTGACGAAAGTACTTCAGTTAGTCTATTTATTTACGGTCTTTCGCTTGGTTGCTTTTCTCTTCGATATTTCAAAACTTGAAAAATTAGGGCTTTCTATTCTTTTTCTATAATTTCTTTGTCAGGGGAACACTGCCATCCATCTATTATGCACTTAGTAAGCACTAAACATTTTACTGCTCCTAAATACATGGGGGCATGAAACAATCCTTGAGGTATACGAAAAAAAATATTTCGCAATTTATAATTTAGAAACAAAACAAAAAAAAACAGAGTGTGCAAATCGCATGCGGTAGAAGTGAAAGTCGCTAGATGTCGTTTTCTTTTCTTTTGACTGTTTATTTTAAAGTGGTTTGAAGATTGGATATTGATTTTAAGAAAATAAAAATGTTTTCTTTTTTAGGATTTGGCAGGATTCGAACCTCCGTTCGCTGTATGTCTCTCGGGGCGCTGAGTCAGGCGCTTTATACCACTGCGCTATCGGAGGCTTGCGCGTAGCTGTGAATTTACCGCACTATATTAGAACCGAGGACCGTCAAGTAATTAATTTTTGTGATGCACTTCCGTTTCATCCGAATTTAAAATCACAACGAGGCTAAAGCAGATTCACTTCAAAAATAAACTCATATAAATGTTTTTTTTGCTATAATACATCTACTTTTATTATGTGGTAAATCAGTTTCGACTTTCCGCCACGGTCTTGTTCATCGAAATGCACGACATAGTTGCCACATCATTTCAACCAATTTCAGAGAAATGCGTGTCGAGTGTCACCTAAAGTTGATGTAATGCATTTTCATCGACAACAAGTCTGTATTCAGAATTTCAGCTTGATCGAATGTCACGAAGTGGGTTAATTGCAACTTACAACAAATACATTAATTCATCCGAGAAAACAAATAAAGTCGAATATATTAAAAAATAAATAAGTCTTATGATGCTAAAGCAAGTGTGTTTAACATACGTCCATTAACGTGCGTGATGGTCGTGGCAACAGCCAACAAAATGGAAGGGCAATCAGTTACAAACTTAAAACGCCTGTAGAAAGTTGACAGAAACTACATTTCATTCGTGAATAGCAGCCATCTAGAATTGTTAGCAAAAATTTCATAATGTTGGTGTATTCTTCACAGATCTATAGTCGGCGCTCACTTAAAAGGCTTCACATACTTACGTAATAACAAAATAAACAATAATCTAATGTTACAGTAACTTGATATTAACCTGACATTTCTTTTTATTTTAATAATTTCATGTTGAGACACTTTCGTCATATTATGTATCAAATTATACTTATATGACCTTTCGAGTTTCTAAGAATCTTTTTAGACCTGTATTTTCGATAGAAATTATATAATTAAATAAGTTTAGCGACATCAGGCAAGATTTCATACGAAACGAAGTTGACTTGGTAACGAAGTACTTAATTAATTTTGTAAGGCACTACAAGAAATTGGATTGTTAGATTTAAAACATATTAGCGACGCCTTGACGAATTCTCTCTGGTTTCATATAATATCCAAATTACTTAAATAATATAATTTTATGTACCTAATTATATTCTTCTAGTGCTGTCTACTATCGGAGAACGGATATCAATATAATTACCTACTACAAACATGACTTTTGCGACATGAGCGCTGGGCGATCCTTTGGACCGACATACAACGGATCCTTAAAATCGCTACGATTGTGTTCGTACATCCTTGAAGTGATTCTCGCGATCTTCGATGCTGACTGGAGGTCATCCTGGGAGGATGATTAGCACCTGAAGACATCGATCTTTCCTACTTCTCGACGGTCCTTTTGGCTGATAGCCAATGTTCTGCAGACCTTTCATTCTCACGATGTGAGATTCTTTTTCAAATCGAGAAGATTTCGACAAGCCACGCTTGAGCTTACGCTACGACTTATTATCGGTATCACCATCAACTTATTTACCTAAGCAAGCCGTTTATTCCAGACAGAATTATATAGAATCAGGATGTCCTTTTTATTTATAATATTATACTTTTGTATTTCTAGAGTCCACATTGTAGTCCACATCAATAATGCCAACTTTTGCCACATAATACCGCGGTAACAGGTTTATTGATAATAGATACTTATTATTATAATAATAAAAACATTTATTAACAGATTTTTACAATATTATAATTTTTTATATATTTTCTTTAGTTATCATTCATTCTATTGACAAAAAGGTCACTGCTCAGCTATGCATTCAGAATTTCTCCCGGAATGCAGCTGGTTTTCAGCAGTGCCTATTTGTAGTAGGTATATTTGAAGTATAGATAGTTTTATTTTTAGTAGAAGGTATATTTGTAAGAACCTACTTATATTTGTTGTAGGTAGGTATATTTGAAGTAGGTACTTTTGTTTTTAGTGGATAGGTATGCTTGTATTAGGTAAGAACATACTTACATTTACTTCTAGGTAGGTACTAATATTTGTAGTAGGTACTTACGTTATTTGTAGTAGGTACTTACGTTATTTGTAGTAGGTACTTACGTTATTTGTAGTACGAAGGTATATTAATAGTAGGTGTATATATTGGTGGTATGTGCCTATATTACCGGTAGGCATATTTTGTAGAAGATATTTAAATTATTTGTTGTAGGCATACGTGTTGCAGGTACTCATCTTTGTATTACCTAGGTACTTATATTTACCTTTCTCAGTACAAACATCGTCTAGTGAGGCGGGTTATACAATTGCATTTTCAAAATTATCTCAATAAACTCCCGGGTTGCCGGCAATAATAACCATATTAAGTTATTTGTAGTAGGTATATTTGTAGTAATGAATGTATAAATAAATGTTATTGAATATACTTATATTTTCGCAAGTATATTTGTGACACTTTCCAGGGTGCTAGATATCGCATAGATTCGCGATACATGAAAGACCACTATTCAAAATAAAAACGTTGCTTGAAATGGCTTTGGTCGTGTTTAGAGACCAAATCTGAATAGCCTTCCTCTCCCCCAACAACATCCTTCGCTAATCCCTTCAGCCTCACAACATGTCACCAATCGCTGATGTCATACATTGTTTCTAGATGATCAGTTGGGTGATCTTGAACTCGTCGTAGCTTATTTTATCTGTGTGTATACCGTGTTGCGTATTATCGTAATTTATTTTCGAGGTATTGCGCTACCTCTTAGATATCTGCCCTGATTTTAGACACCGCAACACTGTCCGAAACGTTGGCAAAAGATAGCCAAATCACGATCATTGTTTTCACTAATCTCAAAACAAGCCATGTTGGACGTGACCAAGATATTACGGTGTTTTATTCGCTTTTATGCGATTTTACTTTAAAATACGGTTGATCACATTCAATGATGACATCTAAACTATGTGAATGATTTCGGTAATAATTTATTTACAATACCCTACACTAAAATCATTTTTAGATACAAACAATAACAAACAGTGTAAAAACACCAATATGATGCAAATCAGATAAATTTACAAAGAATAATTAAGAAAGGAACTCTCCGATGGTTTGGGCATGTAGAGCGAACAAACGAGGAAAGGACGCAAGTTGTAAATAGCATATAGAATAAACTAGTAGGTACTCGTATGTTAGTAATGTTATATTTGGCCAATGAAGGAAATTTAAACAAACTAGAAGTTATACAGAACAGAGCTATGAGATGTATACTGGGAAAAGGCAAATACGCAAGGATTAATCAAATGAGAGAGGAGCTAAATTGGATTCCAATAAAAAAATTACTACTATTTAATGTGTTAATTTTTGTGCATAAAATTATGAAAACCAAATGCCAAAATACTTTAGGGATGAAATGGTTTTTAATAGAGACGTACATAATTATGAAACAAGATATATAAACAGAGTTTGATTGCCACAAATGAAGAAATCAAAATCACAGAACTGCCTAATGTATAGAGGACTAAAGATGTATGATGAAATGCCTGAAAGTATGAAGAATGAAGAAAGAATGAATGTATTTAAAAAAAAATGTTATGCTTACTGTAAAAATATTTAAATTTATCAAATGAAATGTTACATTGTGCTTATTAGTTTATATTCATGTAGTATAAACTAACTCAATAAATAATTTTAAAAATTTACATAATTTACAGGTGACTGATTAATTGTGACCACCTAATGAAATTCTTCGGCCCATTAATTATGCAGAGATAATGTAAAAACCTTTACTGTGTTACTAAAACTAATCCACAAATGTCAGGATTAATAAGAAATACAAAAAAGTTCATTATACCAGATATATTATACTATGCGGTAAAGAGTTTAATATTAAGTTATAATTAGGTGACGCTCAATTTGATCGGGAACTTTCGGATCAACGCCATCTACGAGTGTAATAGCTTTTCTCGTGTCTCGAAGCTGGAGAGATTGGTTCATCTAGGCAACTAGCATAAAGGTCATGATCCCTAAATAATGAAATAATTGGTCAATTTTACAAGGTGATAAATAATACAAATGATAATAAAAACATAATGTAATAATAAATATAAAAGTATATTTCACTCTCCAATTTCAATAGCAGGCAGAAGTAGGCAGTAGCAGGGTGTCCCTCCGCACCTTTATGAGCCGAATTGCATGCATGAATAATAAAAGTTGATAAATCCAAAGAAAGCGAAATTTTGCAATGAAAGCCTCCACAGTCAGTTTAAATTGATTCAATAAAAACAGCCCCTTCCCTTAAAATAGAGCGCCGTGCGCCCCTGTTCACCTGCGAAGGATAAATCCAGTTCTGACTGGGGAGAATTATTATAAATTAAAAATAAATAAATACAGGGTGTCCGGGGGTAAAGTTCACAAACTTCGGGAGGTGATTCTGCATGACGGTAGAAATAAAAAAGATAAGTAACTCCAACTTTTTTTTCCATACAACAATATTTTTCTGTCGAAAACATTTTTTACATACAATTCATTTTTACCCAAAAACTACCTTAAAAAGTTGGAATTTCAAAAAAAGTTATGTGTCTTTTTTACTTGGTCAAACATGTAAAATCACCAATTTTCTAAAATTCACACATCACACATAAGTAACTAGTTTGATTGTCCTTTAAAACTTATAACAAAACACTGATTAAAAAACTGTACACAATAACATAACACAGACATATGTACTGACGAATTTCGGTATCTACCCAAATATACGGCGATAAAAAAATCGTTCGGTAGATAAAATTTTTTTTTTTTTTTGCTGTATTTTCGTTCGTTCAGTTTTGTCGCTTTTTTAACCAGTCTCTCCCGATCCGGCCTGCCACGTAGTTGGTGGGCAGATGCATCTGCTTCCACGAACCAGACAAGCCTCACCCCTATGAACCCGGGCACTCTGGGTAGCGAACCACTTGGGATGACCTATGGCAGAGGTGTTGGTTGTTGATTGTAATAAAAGAATTTAGAATTTATTAAGGCCAATGAATTGTGTTGTAAGCATGTCCATGAGCCCGAACTAAGATAAAATAAATTATTTTGTTTGAAATTGATCAAATATTTCCAAATTTCGAAAATCTTTCTTGAGCAGATAAACAGTTTAGTTTATCTTGAGCCTAGGTGTCGAAGGGTCATCGGAATATATCACACTTCCAAGAAATATCTGTTTGGTTGTCTTGGCATGTTCGTACACAGCTTTCTTCCAACTCTGATTGCACACATTAACAATTCAACGAATCTTCGTTCAAAGGTTCAACGATTTAATGAATTCGTTGAATCCCCTCACACGAACTCGGCGCCAGGGGTGGAGTGGGTTCGCAGTAGGGGCGCAGCTTTGTATTATTTATATTTCAATTTTCGAAGATTTTCTTCCTTACACCCCTTTCCCCCCTCTACATATTATTATTCGTCAGTCCCCGAGCCCCTAAACGTTGCCCTCCCCCTTTCCCTCTCCCCTTCCTAAGCCTCCGAACATTCCGCGAAAATGAAAACATTTGAAAATATTACGTTTTAAATAACTATGAAGCGGTTGTTATGCTCCAAGATGCTGCTGAGTTTATTCCATTTGTAAAACATATTTTATCACGCAAAACAGACTCTGCTGATATTGCTTTTCTTTTTAACCCCTCAGACTAATTTATTCGCTTTTGGAAACTACTCAAATAGGTCTATCTAGAAATAATAGGTCGAACTAGGCAATCTAGAAATTCATTTGTCTTTATCATAGTGAGAAGTATAATCTATTTGATGTTAGAAAGAGAGTATACCACTCTTTGTACTCTAATCTAAAAGAAAACTGTAATATAAATATATATAAATCTAAAAGTAACAAAACCACAATAGAATTAAAATGTGCAACTTTAAGAGACCAAAGTTTCCGACCGCAATTTAAAAAAAAATTAACTTTGTAAATTTTATATTAGCTATTTTTAGGTGAAATGACAAAAAAGTGACATGATGATAACGTTTATAATACAACATTGTCTAATAAAATATATAGATGTTTTTTTTGTCAGTAATTTTGGATGTAAAACACGTAAGGTGAGCCATTTTCAATATTTTAAATTTTTTTTATTAAAAATTAACATTATTTATGTCTAATAATGAAATTTGGAAGCGTATTTCATAATTTTAAAAAACAATTTTTAGTTTTCGAAAACGTAATAACAAAAATATTCTATTTATTTGGATTTCATTGCCAAGCGAATATATTTTGACCTTCTGACAGAATATGCCCGAAGCCGGAGGGGTTAATGTTTCTATATAATTAGACTAACAACATTAAAAATATATACGATCGTCCCAAGTTCGACGATTTCATCTATTATATCAATGTCTTGCTTTGAGAATACCGTCGTTTTTTTTATAATTATTATTGACCGCCTTTTAACCCAAATGTCTTCTCATTCCACGAAGCTAGGTGCAGTGTTCCACACTGAGCAGAAAGTTCTTAGAAAGCTGATGATGTCGCCAATTTAATAAATTGATTTTCCCAACTGGTCTGTGAAATGATTGATTTTTAGTTCAACTTTACCAAAAGCTTAAAAAAAGATACTTTTGTCACACACATAGGCCCACAACTCACATCTATCGATGTATACTTGCGCCAGTTTCCCACACGGTCAAGTGGTATAAATATTATATGATATATATAACTAGCTGACCCGGCGAACTTCGTACCGCCTCAGAATCGATAACTGTTGTTAACATATTAACTGAATTAAATTCAGTTTTTTTAATAATTTAAAAATTACACAATGAAGCAATTATCGAGGCACAACTGTCTGTATTTTGTTTTTGTCAGTATCAGAGATGGCATTGTGTATGGATTTTTTGTGATTTTCTTACTTTTCAACTTACTTACGGGAATTGCGTTTCATTTTCTTTGTACGTGGGATTTATTATTATTATTGTATTTTTCCTTTGGATGGGTGCAGACCGTTTTTCTCATTTTCGACTATTGACATTTAGTGTGTAAGAAAGAGGGACAGCATTATATGTTTAAGAACAAAAGCAAAACAATCAGCGCATTGACATTTGAAGTTTATGAATTTTTGGAATTCACTCACTATTCAATATTATATTTATCACAATACTAGCTTTTACCCGCGGCTTCGCTCGCATGGTATTAGTGGGAAATTACTGTATAAAGAATTTTCCCACGTTAATGAAAATAAATTTCCGTGATAAAAAGTATCCTACGTCATTTCCCATTCCTCCAATTTTCACTGTTTGAAAAAAATCACATAATATAAACAACAAATAGCTATAAGACAAATAAAATTCTCGTACCAACTTGTTTTATTTTATTTTAATTTAACATTTTTTTTAATGTTTGCATACAAATAAAATATTGAACATCTGAATCGAAGTAGTAACTTATTGAAACTGCGATATTAATCCAAATTTGGGAGGCGTGAATGGGTACCGCGCCGCCCCGGGAACCTTTATTGGATAACCAACACCTCTGCCATAGGTCACCCCAAGTGATTCGCTACTTTGGTGATTTAGCAGGGGTGCCCGGGTTCATGGGATGAGGTTTGTCTAGGTCTTGGAGGTGGTTGACTGGTAAATATTGAACATCAGATTCCTTCCCACCCCTTAAACCCCTTTCCTTCTAAGAACTCTCCTCTCCTCCCTTTCCTTAAAAAAGCCCTCCACACATCATCCCCAAAGATGACATTAGATGGACAATTATTTTCCTCATCGTCTCCTATATGGAGCTCATTTAAAAAAAAATTAATATTTAAAACAAAGTCTGGTTAGTTACACCATTTATAACTCAAGAACGGCTAAACTGATTTTTATGATCATTGAGCTGTTGACGGCGAGCTTGGGACTGTTCTGGTGTCTCAGCAGCCCGTTGAGATGATAGATATTCAGCATGCTGTTGGCGGCGAGCTTGGGATTGTTCTGTTGACTCAGCAGCTCTGTGTGCTGCCTGAAACAACGCATGTTTAAGTTTTCGCACTTTAGCTTGCGGAAATGTCTCTTCAAGTCTTGCAACTTTCATAGCTCGAGCTTTATTAGAGCTTTTGCTTAGATTCGACTTATGCTTTCGTGGCATAATTGTTATTATTCTTGCTGAAAATAATCATGGTAGAAAATTTCAAAATTTGAGAATGGCATTTAGCTAATAAAAATTCTATTTTGGAAAATATTTAAATTATAGAAATAGAAATGTATTTTAAGTACCTACTCCCTTTATTAGTATTTTATTCACATTTGAATCCAGAAAAACCTAAAAAAATAGTCCACTTCAAACGCTATGCTTTATAGCAACGTTATGCTTTTTGTTCGTAGAATGAACATTTTTAGAGATATTTAGATATTAACTACGACGCCAAAAAAGTACTCCTTTTAATCACAACAAAGCACTCTTTTTAAGCCTAAAATTAAAAAAAAAAAAACATTGTTTCCAAGGTACCAATTTGTTTGACGTTTGCAATAACTCGATTTTGTTAGGGACAGAAAACGTATGATACATAATTTCATAACGCCACAGCTCATTCATAACGCCAGAGCTTACCAATATATAAAGCCGTTTTTACTCGCAAATAATGTAGCTTTTGATTAGTGAAAGAATTTTTAAATTCCATTCGATATTTATTGCGTGAAAGAGTAACAAACATCCAACCAACCATCCAACCAACCATCCATACAAACTTTTGCATTTATAATATTATATATGTATATATATATATATATATAGTAAGATTGCTGCAGCTCTTTCAAAAGATGTAAATTCGTTCCATACAAATGAGAAAAAGAATTTTCTTCATAATTTTTTTCGTGAATTTTTCCGATGTTTTAATTGCTATTCTGCTATTCAGGGTGGAGACAAATCCAACAAATAAAAGATCATAAATATCGGTCCAGCCTTCTTGAGTTATAAATGGTGTAACTTACCCGTATTTGTTTTATATATTAAAGATATGCATATTATATCAACACGTAGGTACTTTATCCGGGATCTCGAATAGTAATTTCCACTGAAAAATGTAGATTTGAATTGGAGTCCGCGAATTCCACAGAAATTGATGTAAAACAATGAAAACCTAATTACACAATGGTAAAACTAACTACGAGTTGTATTTTGGAGTGTGTTAGGACAGTGGTAGGTACTCGTACCTCCGAGTGTTTTCATTTCATTAATTTCAGCGATTCAAGTTAAAATTTAAAGCAATTTCCCGCAAAGTTTGTTCAGTCAATTGCCTGAGCGGAATGCTCCCTGTTTGTTTAAGCTTAGCCGTGTTTGACGTTTGAGTGAAACAACAAAAATCCATTTATTACAACTGACTTCTTGCCATTCCAATACAAGAGCGAAAAACAAATAAAAATACACATTTATTGCTTTCATAACATATTACACAAAAGACCTACGATTGTATTGAACCTTGCTATTTCGCTTACGACGGAAAATGTCTATACATCCGTCCCCTTCTAACATATTTGGAATGTAAATTGAAGAAAGGGATGAGAATCATGTGTTCAGATTGGCCCATTTCTGGGCGTTATGAAAAATGTAAATTTGCGCTTGTGTGTGTCACATGTTTATTTCATATTGAAATTCAATTTCAGAGAAAAAATGAGAGCTTTTTTATGTGGAGATGTGTTGGTGTGTGCCTGTACTACTTGACACGTGTGCGTTTATGCTGTACACACGTGTATATGTATATATACATTTATACACAATCAGCTCATGTAAATTTGTTACTGGGAGACTCTCATTTCTTTTACAGTGGCGCTTCTTTTTAACGAAATATTACTCGAAGATTCTGGGAAGCTCGCTCCCTTGAAAACTGGGTTTGATTAAATATTGTAATTCTCGTCAGTCGTCTCCACACGTCCTTGTTCATAAATATTTGACGATTTATTTAAGTTGGATTTCATTTAAATAGGTAATTGATACGGAAAATTCCGTGAAAAGCTTGATTTAAATAACAACATAACGCAGAGAGGAAATAACGTTTTGTTTTTATTAAAGCAGAAAATTACTTATTTTTTATGACTGGAGTAAATTATAAATTTCATTATTTACGTTATTATTTTATCTAGTATATTTTCTGAAAATTATTAAATGTCTTTTTTTGTATTTCTTGGGCATTAACTATGTAGCAATTTCTAGACATTTTGTTTTGAAGAGTTTTAATTTTCAATGTACATTTGTTACTTAAATTAATTATTACATTGAAAATTAAAACTCTTCAAAACAAAATTATTAAATGTCAACTACGTAGTGGGAAATCTATTTGAATGAAGTCTAATAAATCCTTATATGGTGAGTTCTGGCATCTAGAAATTTGTACAGGTTTTCGGATTTTAAAGTTCGAAACTATCATCAGCTCGTAAATTTTTTCTTATCTTGGTATGTAGCTTAAAGACTGTATTAAAGCTGTATTGTTTATCCATATTATTTAGTTTATTCAATTTAGAATTCTCGAGCAAAGCCGGTATATGAACATGTAAGCAATATATAATTTATTCTAAATTGTTAAACAAATTCATTTTTGAAATATTCTTCCCGCATATTTTTGATATAATACAAAACCTGTTTAGATGTAATCATCGTTTAAGTGGAAATACGTTTGAGCGTATTACGTAAATAATTGCCTGGAATCTTCAATAATTTCGCACAATATAAACAATAATTTATTCATCTCAATTTTCGTCAAACATAAACACCGAACATTTCTTAAGCCCAGAAAGCTCAGCCGTTTATAAACATACAAATCCCAAGGGAAACAATCTTTCTTGATAAATGCCAATATAGTATTATTTCGCTCGGTTTAAAACAGTCTACGAATTTAATAGACGGGGTGCAGGGGTGCACTCCCCCCGGCCTCCCCTTAAGGGGTGCTGGGGGGGAAGGTTAGGGGGGTGGGGTACGTGGAGATGGGGGCACCCCTTGTTGCCATAGCGACGGCTCAAATGACGTATCGATCCCACGTGGGTTTCTCTCTCTCTGTTCGGCTAGTGCGTCTTTATCGCACTTTATGACATTATCGCTTCCCGCGTTTCTTGTCTTTGGTGCACGCTGCAGCGCGAGGCTCCGGGGAATGCCCCCGAGGGGCCCACTCGCGCCCCTTTGCGCCGGGGTCAGGTGTTGGAGGGGTCGTGGTAAGATGGGTCAGTTGGCCACAAGACGCTTGAAGATGACATCCGACGCCCGGGGAGGGCGAGGGTCGGTTGAACGTGAGAAAAAGTTTATCGAGATGTTCGCTATTGTAAGGGTCATGGATTCAATGTTTCAGCTATTTATAAGTTTTGGATCAGTGGTTAAGAACATTTATTCATAATATATTACGCATTTTTTATTGTAATCTAACCTATTGTAACAGTTTGAAATTATAATGCGAAGTAAGCACCCAGTAATTAACTCGGTTGCAACAAATCATTTCAAATTGTTTTTTAATTCAAATTAGAACAAATGAAATAATCCATTCTTCTGTTGATAAAACATTACGACCAAACTTATTTTTGAAACCAGTTTCAAATAGGAAATCAGAGAGTCTGGACGTTTGTTTCGACGAGAGAAGACAAATACTTCGATGAAATCGCAATTGACCTGTGAGCTATTACTTCGTTATATAGTTTTGAGTTTATTAAATTATTACTGATTTACCATTTAATATTCTGTTCAATTTTAACTGACGCCCCCCCCCCCCCCCCCCCCCCCCCTTGTACTAATTTTCACATCGTGATAATCTGTTTAAAAACATTTAGCTAAGCTGCTTACACAAAGCTATCGATTAATTTTATTAGTTTCTAACTATTTAGTTCCTTTGTAGGCTAAACACGACCCTGAGTTTTAAAATATTATTTTGTATATAAATTAGAGTCTCATGTTCTGGTTTCTTTATTATTGAATAATATAATCTAATTGTTGCCACAATTCTTTAATTTTAAATACTAGCTGGGCTGAGCGAAGCCGGGTAGGTTATTCCCAAATATTCCCGAAAATCCCACGACATACTCCGCCACTCGTTCCAGAATTTTCTAGAGCTCTATGGAACCTTCTAGAACTTTCCGGAAGACTGTTCTAGAAATTTCAAGAGGGCGAAACTTCCAGCCCTTATATCATCAAAAGCACGCCCTTTCCTAGGGGGGATAGAGATCTACCACACCATATAACTCCCTTATTTGTACCGGGACTCGTTTCTGAGTTTTTACGGTCCGCACGTTTTTTGGACTTTCTTTTATAATAAATATTGATTGATGTCTTATCAAATGTTGTATCATTTTTTAAAGCGTAACTTTGGCGAACAACGTGTTTAATTATTAATTATTAAATTTATTAACCGTTACACCATTTACTTGTTTAATTAAGTTGAGATTGGTTTTAAATAATAATAATGTATTTGATTGTGTGCTTTTGTGAATTAGGGATCTGGTATTGATCACTATATTTTTTTGAAAGTTATTAATTTGCCTTATCGAAGATTTGGGATAATGATAAGTTTCTCGTGATGATGATTTCTCTAAATGGGGAAGTACGGCTACTATACGTGCCTCTATTCCGCGGACTTTCTATTGGGTATGCTCGGAATGAACCATCTGCGCGGCAGGAGGGATGCTACACATTTCTTCAAACTCATTTGTGCATTGTTTGAAAACTCGGCTATCATGAAGAGCATTCATTTCTATGTTCCCGATGGTTATCTCCGTCACCACTGTTTTATCTCCCTGTCTGCAGGATTAACTTGCGAATGGTCATGCCGGTGGGGAAGGCAAACTTGTTGTCGAACAGAACCAATTCGGATATCGACACATTTAGCATCAACGAAGCTGCTTTTGAACGCTTTGTTGCTGTTAGTATAGTTGATACCTAGTTTTATTTATATATTCTACACTTCTTTATGTATAAAATTTTGCTTGATAAAATTATTTAAAAACCCAATAAAATCTACAATTTTGTGAAGTAATTTCATACAAAAAAGGAACTTTTTTTATTCAATGTTATTAATTCACCTTATGAATGCATTATCAATCTGATAATGCCTTCAGATGGCGAAACATATGTCACGCGTAATTTAAGTTACACAGCGGAACTTGTTTATATATAAACTGTTTTTTTTTATGAATTGCACGATATTATTATTAAATATTTAAAAGAAAAAAATCATATTATATGGAGTTCTACAAATTAAACTTGATAACAATAAAAAAATGCATTACAGTTTTTTTTTCACTGTAAGTGTAAGTCTAGGTAATGTTACAATTTTTAAAAATTAGTAGGGTGATTTAATGGAGACCAACGTCACATCGAATATTCTCGAGGAGGCAAATGTAATGAGTAGTTTTAACCCTAAAAAGATCATCTTATTTTGACCTACGTTAAGATAATAATACGTTTTAAAAACGTACTGAAGTTTAAAAATGTATATTTGACATTTTATCATACTTAGCAGTTTAAAGGCAGTTGAAGAATCAGTTTAGGATTTTGTTCTTCAAAGAAAACCATAATATATTAAATTTTTAAAAAATAAGAAAATGCTGTAAACCTCTTACAAATCAACTATAAAATGTTATGTCTTTTTTTAAATTAAAAAAATGTATATTTTACGTCTAAATCGTAATATGCCGTGAAAGTTTAATTGCTAATCAGTCGTTATGCTTAAAAATAATAACATTTTAAATTTTTTTGTTCGCTAAATCGCATTTATAAGAAGAAATCTGAAAGTTACACAAAATATAATCATACTTCTTTTGAAAGTATGATGCATCTATTTCTTCGTAATTATTGTACTTACCGTGGTGACTAAACTACATTTTTTAATAAAATAACAAATTTCAATAAATACAAAATATCACTAACGGACCGGTTAGACAAGCTTACAAGAAAAAATAAAAGCTCCAACGGTAAACACAAGCTTTGGAAAAAGACACCCTAAATACCATGCTTTAAAGCAGCAGTTCAATTGAAATAAAAATCGAGGAAAACAAAAACAAAATCAGATTACAAAATTAAAAATTGGATTAGAGAACAAAAAAATAATAGGTATTATCAAAATTTTATATTATAAAATAATAAAAAAAAAATTCACGTAACACACAAAACCATTATAAAACATCCACCATTCACAAACATACAACTCATAATATTATGTCGATTTCAATTTATTAATTTTTTTTTTGCAACCAACTTTACATATTTAGTAATAATTAAAAATTATGTACGTAAATTTTTGTTTTACAAAATGGGGGCCTCAGCACGGGTAACCCACCCAGTGAGGCCAACATTATATAAATTATACTATAAAATGTTGAACTATTGAATCAAAATAAAAAAAATATATATTTATATCGAGTAATTACCGGGTGCGATGTGCGTAGTATAGTAGCTATGTGAAGGTTTGGCTGGAGTGGGCTCTTGAACTCGATTGCGCGGGAAGCGGATCCTACTACTACTCCTTTTTCCAATCGACTACTCCCAGGTGACCAAGTTCAGTACTCGGACCAATACCCGCAACTCAGAGCCGGGCTCGTAGCCGGAATCCGAATGCCTCCACCGGCGTCCCCGTGTCCGCGGTCCAAGCCACTAGCGAGTCCTGAGGGTCCTTGTGCGGGTTCCAGCTCCGAGGTCCGGCCCCGGCCGAACCCCTACGCCCCGGAACCGCAACAGGACCCAATACCCAGTACGCACTCAAGAACCTGTACACGGGACCTGCTCCTAGAACTCGAGTACTTTTATAAGGAAGCACGTCTCGGAGTCTCCATCTACTAGTTTGAGGAATAACTTTTACGTGCACGAGCGGGACCCATCACCTTGCACCGCAGATTCATCCATCTGTCACTCCTGAACATACTGACCCCCAGAATCCCCCTCATACCTTTTCCTTCTCAGATCTTCCTCTCCTTCCTTTCATTAAAGAAAACCCTCTACACAGTATTCCCAAAAATGATAAAGGCACTGAGGGAAATAATTTTCCTCAGGGCACCCTATGTAAGGCTAATGTAAAAAAAATATTTGATAAGAAATTTATTACCAAAATATATATACTTTGACTGCTCAACTAGGAAAGTATGTTATGACTAGCTGACCCGACGAAATTCGTACCGCCTCAGAATCAATAACTGTTGAATTAAATTCAGTTTGTTCATTAAGTTAAAAATTACATAATGAAGCAATTATCGATGCGCAACCGTCCGTGTTTTGTTTTTGTAAGTATCAGAGATGGCGTTGTATACCGATTTATATATTTTATGATTTTATTACTTTTCCACTTACTTACGGGAATTTGGGAGACGGGTACGGGTGCCACCGCCCCGGGAACCATTTATTGGATAACCAACACCTCTGCAATAGGTCACCCCAAGTGGTTCGCTACGTTTAGTGATTTATCAGGGGTGCCCGGGTTCATGGGGTGACGTTTGTCCGGTTCTTGGCGGCGGATGCGTCTGCCCACCTGCTGCGTGGTGGGCCGGATCGAGAGAGACTGGTTGAGGGAAGATTTTTGACCTTTCCAGCCGGACTCTCTTGACCCATTGCCTTGCATCGCAGTTGGAGTGATGGATTGGATGGATTCATACGTCCGCCACTCCCAGACACACTGACCCCTTTGCGGTTCGAAAAAGTCGTAGATCCGAGGCTGGGTGCAGACATACGTTCACCGCTTGTTCCATTTTCGGCTATTGATACTTAGTGTGTAAGAAAGAGGAGCAGCATTACACGATTAAGAACAAATGCAAAACAATTAGCGCATTGAAATTTGACGTTTTTGAATTTTTGGAATTCACGCACTGTTCAATATTATATTATGGGTACTTATCACAAAATTCCAACAGCTCTTTCAAATTTGAGAATTTGTTCCATACAAAATGTATGGGGAAAAGAATTTTCTTAATAACTATATTTTTCGTTAATTTTTGTGATGTTTTAATAATTATTATCCTATCCGGGGTGGAGACAAATCCAACAAATCAAAGATCATTAAAATCGGCCCGCCCGTTCTCGAGTTATAAATAGTGTAACTAACCCGACTTTGTTTTATATATTACCAGCTGTTTCCCGGCATGCGTTGCAATGCCATATTCAAATAAATAAAGTGTTACTCCTTGCATGTCCTTTCCCGTGCGTTCTCCTCCAGCGTTCCACTTCCACCTTCCCCGCCACCGCTCTCCCGCTCCCCCGTCCCGCCAACCCCCCTGGCACTTCATTTCTTGACTCCTCTCCCGCCCGCCCGGTAGCCGAAACTTTTTTCTAATACTAACATTTTTAAGCTCGTGATATCTTTCTAATTAAATATTCGAATTGAAAAATTCAAAAAGTTAAATAAAGGTATTGAAGCTGTCTTGAATACGAATTAATTTATTTTGATAAGGATTAAAACCAAGATACAAATGACGAGCCTTTTCAAGCGGCGATATATTAATTAATTTTTTTAAATAATAGAATACTTATTATGGCATAACCATAATAGTTAGAAATATGCTGTCGCGACCTTTTTTGTAAATAATGATGTGTTCTACAAAGTCGTACTACATTATTTTATTCTATCATCAATAGTTTTCGCAGCGCCCGCGATGTAAAGAATATTTTAGGTAATTTTTTTACACCTTGGGTTACATTATTGAAGTTTTATTAAGGATGCCTATTTTTTTGAAAATATAATATAGCCTATGTTACCCAGGGATAGTGTAGCTTCTCAACAACGAAAGAATTTTTCAAATCGGTTCAGTAGTTTCGGAGCCTATTCAATGCAAACAAACAAACAAACAAATCTCCCCTCTTTATATAGTGTATAGTAGAAGATGATTAAAATAAAGAAGTTTAATTTTTAAACTGATTAACAATATTAATCACATATATGCTTTAAAGTTATCAGACAAAGCTTGAAACATGGGTTAAAATAATATGTAGAAACTACGTAGTTATTGCGATCGACATCCAAAACAGAATAACGGTTGGTTTTTTAAAACTCCATCATTGAAAATGCGCGGTCCGACGTGTGTGCGCTGCGGTGTGGCAATTCAATAAACATTGCCAGCATTTAAAAATCGAATTACTATTAGTTCCTACAATAGAGTATAGGCAAATATTAGAGCATGGCATAGACATATGAACATTAATAGACCAGAACAGAAAGGTGAGGGGTAATAATAATAATAATAATAATATTTGGACGATTTATAAAGCGCCGTTTTTGTGAAAAATCACCTCAAGGGCGCTGTACAAACTTACTATACATGCCTAAAATCTAGAAAGACTACAAGCTAGACAAATAATCAAAAACAACTTATGGCTAAAAATTGCGTACACCGGTTCATTGATCACCGATACGAAAATATATGTACAATATTTTGACCAATGAACGCGATGCTGCCTAAAAATGAATTAATACAGGACCATACTTACCTGGGAGGTCGCTTGAAATTAACACTGTTTATTGTCTATTTAAAGAAATTTAGATAGAGTTCGCACGCAGAGGACATAATTGTGAACATATATGTTGTTTAATTCTGAAAATATTTTAATATTAATATATAAAATATTCTTTAATGAGTGTATTTTGGAAAGTAAAAGCAACATTTAATGGTGGGCGGTGCAGTAGTACAAGGATTTGATCTTCCGAGAGATAGATTGATGTGTAAGGATTCGAGTAATTTTAATTCAGTAAGAAAAGTGTGATTAAGACATATCATAGGCAAAACAAGTATGATACTCTCAGATAGGTATATTTAAATTAAGTTAAGGGTATGAGAGCCCGAAAAGGTAGGTTTTTAGTTTGGACCTAAACTCTGTTGGGCTTTTTATGCATCTTAATTCCGGAGGGAGTCTATTCCAAGCCTTAGGCCCAGATACTCCGAAAGCACGATCTCCGAACTTAGTATTTGGCTTTCGTTTGGGTTCTATTAGTCTGCCTATAGCAGATGAAGTTGCCGATCTAAGGGTTAATTATTCGTCAAAACTCAATCTGATAGTATATAGGCATCTCGCATTATAATATCACACTTTCGTTCTTAAAAGTAAACTGTGCTTTTAAATGAATATACCTTTTTACATAGGAGCGCGAATTGTTCGCCGCGTAATGAACACATTTGCGAAGTCCAAATATGCAAAGTAAGGTCGCCTATAAGGTCGAGTTCAATATTTTGTTGCTGTATTAAGTGAAGACACTTTTATAAATGTTCCATAATTTACTTACCCCGGTAAACAGGGACGGGCATACGCCACGTATCTCGGGTGATAGTGTATGTTACAAAAACGATCATATTATGTGATCTGAATTGGCTTAAAATAGTGTAAAATAATGCTTGCCTATGGAATGTAATACGACAATTTTGTTTATTCTCTTTTTCACTTCTATTTTTACACGTTTTCAAAACACAAGCCACTATGTTTACCGTTTTATTTCGTAAAATGCACCGATGAGTGCTCGACGCTGGCTTGCAGAAGAATGATGACGTCACATTTTTTAGATTAACGCGAAGCCATACACGATCCCAGCCGGTTCCAATGGAATGGTTCCAATGGGAGGGGGAAATAATGCGCTTTTATCGCTTAGGGCAGGTCTACTAATATTCATATGTCTATGGAGCATGGTCTGTTTTGTAATTAAGCGTGTGGAATAATAAGAGCTAAACGTCAAATTCAAAAATTCGCCTAAAATAAAAGTGTTGCCATATAAAAAAAAAATCAGTTTGGAATTTTACAAAATTAATTGAACATAATCGGAGACGGGAAATATGTTTTGTACGTCTTAAAGGAATGTTAAAATTAATTAGGGATAGAAGTCGGTTTAGTCGATTTTATTATTTAAAATTTTATGTATAAATGTCAAAGCTGGAGGTGAGATATTTTATAAATTTGTTTTGAAGTTGTTCTACATCAATGTACTGTTTATACTGCAGGTTATAAATTGGCGAAGCATATTCCAGCATACTTCTGACTGATGCTAAGTAGATCTTTACTATAGTACGCGGGTTACTGAATTGTTTAATTATACATAGAACGAAATAAGCATTTTATACGACCTATGGACGATTGAGTCTTATGAAAGCCGCCGAACACCATGTTGTACATATGGTTGATCTAGTTGCTTTCTTTGGAACCCGATCATCCATAATTCATTCATTTAATAAAAATTATGGATCGCAATTCCAAGATCTAACGACAGAAATTAATCTATATTTCTGAGAAAATCATTAACTATCTGGGGTTTTAGGACGGTTGCAGGAGGGGAATACTGAGTTCATCTGTAATAATTTTTGATGTGCGTCTTCAATTACTGGCGGAGAGTCCGCAGCGGAAACGATGACTGTAATAGTAGAAATCACCACATCTAAAATTCGAATATGAGTATTAGAAATGCATTATACTGTATAAATTGGAGAATGAAAGGCAATTAAGGAGGGCAAAGGAACAGAGTTTGGTACGTGGTTGGCACGTCAAATTCCAGCTCACTTTTAGCATATTGTAGTCACCTATTACTATTAAAAATGTCTTTGATGTTCATTAGTTAAGCTAGATATGGCAGTTGTATTACTATGATAGAGAAACACTGCGCATAAGATATCTTAGAACTTACCCCAGTTTAGTAAGAGCAACAACTATGAAAATTCGAATAAATATTAAATGTCTTAGTAATAATAGTGTGATCCATATATCCGCGGCTTCTGAAGTACACATTTTTTTAGTTTTTTTATGCCTATAGCAACGCCTTCCCCTTTAGTTTTACCATTGGTGTAGTATCTCTGTTATTTTGGAATACATTACATTGGAAATCAAACAGCTCGTCATCGAATGATTGAATATGCTGTCAACTAAACACGTATTGCTTATTAAGTTGTATCGAATACGTTGATCAGGGGGCCTAATCACTCGGCACGTTTGCGAAACTTGGTGGTTGATTAAGTTTATC
The DNA here is from genome assembly GCA_917563855.2 of Limnephilus lunatus. Lineage (NCBI taxonomy): Eukaryota > Metazoa > Arthropoda > Insecta > Trichoptera > Limnephilidae > Limnephilus > Limnephilus lunatus. Next base: position 64,191,203 of record OU830598.1, on the reverse strand, counting down.
ACAATTGACTAAAAATGGTTGGTCAGTAGGTAACTATTGGGATAACTTTTAGTCACTAGATAATAATCACATAATAGTTACTTACTACCATTTTTAGCAATTTGTGACAAAATTAATTAACCACCAAGTTTCACAAACGTGCCGCTTGTGAAACTTAAAAGATAGTGACTAGAGGGCCAGACCAATTTGACAGAATTCCTTAGATTCCGATCGAAAAAAAACTTGATTAGAAAACTCGTGCGTTTAAAAATAAAATGATGACAGTGTCATACATCCTGTAAGTAAGAAACAATTATTCAATTTCGAATATGTAAAAATAGAGTACTAATCTAGTAGGTACATTATAATAATAACTCAGTAGCCAAAAGTCCACAGTAGTAAGCAAATGTTTCATTTTGTGCAGATACGAATTTATGTGTTCGTGGAGTATTGGGTGAAGTAGAGTATGTAGAATGTCGTATAAGTAGAAACACTAAAATATAATAATATTTAAATTTAAAACAAATTATTATGTTAAATATTTCAACAGATTTCAAGATGAGGATAACAGGAGAGGTAACACTATTTCTTACGTACATTTTTGAGTTGCGTACCCTTAAAAACTCGTATTTGTTTAATTTTTTAATTTCTTTAGCTGACTTCAACGGTGATTTGTTTTTTCTGGTAATGTGATCATTGATAAAACGTTTACCTCCTAAAACACTTAGGCTTTTACAGTCGACACCCTTCTTCTTTTTAATGGCCGCTGGCAGCTCATTCTTCTTCCTTTTGTTGATGAATTTAGCCACCATGTTACGATGGCTGGCATCACGAAGAGCAGCTATTTTTCAATCTTAAGAATGTTGACGTGGATTGTCCCTAGTAATGAATTCGATTTCTTTTTTCTTAATAGTTTACCCAAAGTTTAATGAATTTTGCATTAGACTGCCTGCTAGTTTTTCTACCTTAAGTATTGATGAGCAGTTGTTGCTCTCTTTCGTTGGTTATTTTGTCCAAATATACCAAACAAACCTCACTACGTGAACCCAGATACTCCTGCTAAGTCACCAATCGTAGCGAACCACTCGGGGTGACCTATGGCAGGGGTGTTGGTAATCCAATAAACAGTCTCGTTCTATAGGACTTAGGAGTACAGGTAAATGTTTAAATAGGCTAATTAATATAATGACACACCGGTAGTTAGTTAATTATGAATCATAAAATATGAGTGGTATATCATTGCCTTGATGTTGGTTGCTATCTTGAGTGGCAGCATGAATCCATGAAAGGACCTTATCAGTGATCGAAAACTTAGATGAATTAAAGTTATGTTTGCTATAGTAATCAGTTTGATCGAAGCACTACTTACAATAAAGTGATTTGGTATCAGTTTGGTATCAAGTTTGACACATTGATGGTACTTGGCTATTGAACTTTCATTATTGTTTAATACTTTGCAAATGTCCTGTAGAATTAGTATATCCATATTTAATCTTCGCATTGGTAATCTTCGCATACCAAACCAAATTGAATAATTATTTATTTTTATTTTTTAAACCGTGTCACTTTATTAAAATATTCTACTTTAAACCAGATAAATTGAATATTTTCGCCATATTATTAGTTAAACAATTATGCAGGATTTTACCGAGTTTGTTAACATCATCTGTAGTTAGTTGATACAGGAAACTAGATTTTTAAAATAATATTAGTGAAATTTAATTTTCTTTTAATTGAGAAACAATTTGACCAACGTTGTCATGGTTCTGTTTTGAAATAATAATAATAATAATAATAAAAGTTTATTCCAGAATGTATGCAGGGGTAGTGCAATGCAATACATTCCATATTTTGAAACAAAAAATGGGTTAATGTTAAAAATAAAGTAAATAACAACATAATATATAAATAAATAAAAAAAAAAAACGAATAAGCATGAACAACATGAGAAAAATAATAATAAACAGTAAAATTAATTCATGCAGCTGTTTACGGAGGGTATTTTATCGTCTCCCGTCTCCAGAGGGCCATCAGGGGGGACTCCAACCAGGTAGTCATGGCGGTGATGATTGCATTCTTCGATTGGCGTAGTCTGCGCCATAAACTTCCCATGCGGTGGCGGAGAAGTGCTCGGAAAGTGTGCACTCGTCCCTCCAGGAACATTTCCGTAGCACTGCAGTATCTCAGTAGGCGGAAAAGTTGACGGTATGCGTTGTTGTAAGCAACCTTTAACTTGTTCCATTGGGATGCAGTGTAGTCAACCCACAGTTCTGATGTATACAGCGAGGTACAGAAAGCGTTGAACAATATTCTTTTTACTTTTGGGCTGCATAGGTAAAAACGTCTTGACAGCATACCCGCTCTAACAGAGATCGCTCTTCTCTGCCTTTCCATATCCTCGATATCCTTAAGGTCGTCTGTGATGATGTGTCCCAGGTACTTAACGCTGTGATAAACATTCATTTTCCTGTCATCTAACCATACTGAGGGTGTTTGAATGGTTTCGTTTTTGTTTTTAAAAACCATAACTACTGACTTGGTAGTATTATATAACAGGTTATGGTTTTTTGCAAAGTTTTCACAAATTCTTAGTAACTTCTGTAATGCGCTTAGTGACGGTGCAAGAAGAACCATGTCATCTGCGTAATTAATGTTGTTCACACATACTCCATGTATATGGCATCCTATTTTCGTGGCATTAAGTTTTTTAATAAGATCATCGGTATACAGATTGAACAGAACCGGAGACATGCTTCCTCCTTGCCTTACGCCACTTTTTAAATAGAATGGATTAGACAGCTCCCCAGACCATTTCACAATATTTTCTTGTTGCGTGTGCCAAATTGAAAGAATCGCTATTACATCTTCCGGAACTGCTCTTTTCCTTAGTTTTTCCCACAGTTTATTATGACGTACACGGTCAAACGCCTTGCTTAGATCTAGAAAGCAGGTATAGATTGGTGTTTTCCTTAGTTTATAATAGCTGATGGTTTCTTTTAGGGAATATATTGCCATAGATGTTGACAGTGCAGGTTTGAATCCGAACTGGTTATCTTCTGTTTTTAGATGGTCTGTTACAACAACGGATAAAAATTTTTCAAATAATCTCGCCACGGCGGTTGAGAGTGAAATTGGTCGGTAGTTATTGATCACGGATGGATCAAGATTTGTTGATTTAATTATGGGAATAATTACCGTTTTTGTCATTTCATTCGGGATGTGCCTGTAACGCAAAATATTTGAGAATAGTTTTGCTAGGATGAAATGAATCGCTGGTCCAGCATACTTAATGTGTTCAAGAGCTATTGAGTCATGTCCTGTGGCTTTTCCTGCTGCCATTTCTCTTAAAGCTTTTTCAACCATACACGGAGTAATACTGATAGCGGTGGTACTACATTCAGTTTTCAAGTAAAAATTTATATCCAGAGATTTTTCTGCCGCTTCTTCACCCGCCATAGAGAGGAAATTACGAAATTCATTGGCGATATTTTCCTTTCCTCTTACTCCATTAACACAGAGAGGAGTTTTCATATTCGTTTTCAATTCTGAAGATGTTTTTTGCCAAAATTTATGAAAATCTTTATTTATTAGTGAGGTGGCAATACCATCCATTCGCTTTTGTATTTCTGTCTGTTGACATTTTTTCAGAGCTACTTTCAAAATCGTTCGGTATTTCTTCCTGTCTTCGGCAACCGGCCCTGAGAGCGGTTTTCCGGCTTCGAGCCATGAAAGAAAGGCGCGTCTAGATTCTGCGTATTTGGCTGCAACCATATGATTCCATCCCGGAATGTTTCTATTTTTTCGATTTGGGTTATTGAATGTGGTGGAGGCAGCATTTCGCAGTGCGTCTACAACATTTTTATATAGGGAATTTATTTGATTTTTGTGTGTTTCATCGGTTGATTTTTTATCAAGTTCTAATTGGAAGAAATCTTGAATTATGTTTAGAAGTTTGTTATTGATAGCTTCAGTGTATCTCATTATATAAACATTAGATTTCGAATTCCATCTAGAAGGATCAATTATATTATCATTACACGATTCCACAAAGGCTGGTAAAAATTGAAGGTTTAGATTTATAATCATTGGCAAGTGATCGGACCACACCGCATCATATAGTACATTTACGCTACTTATAGCATTTTCCAGTGCTTTTGTGACGACGCAGTGATCTAACCAACTTGTGGTGCTATGGGCATCACTCACATACGTAAAAGTATCACAGTTCATCAGCTTTGTATCGGCGCAAACGTACTTAAACTCTTCGCAGAACTTTTCCAGTTCTCGGCCGAACAGACTTTTGGGATCTGCATTAAAATCGCCAAAGATAATCGCACTGGACGAGTTCCTTTCATTGATTATTGCGTTTACCTTACCCATGCAGTTTGTAAATTCCTCAAGATTTTCTGGTTTATTTGTCGGCATATAAATTGAAAAAAATAATATTTTCCCACTGTTTACAGTTACTTGTATTGCCGCTATTCTTGGTTCAAAGCATTCCACAATGTCGACTGAAAGTGAATCCCGCCATAAGATGGCAACTCCACCATAAGGTCGTCCAATTAGAGGGCCATCAGCTAAATTTACGGCTGAAGTTCCATATCCTGAAAATTGGGGATGAATTTTTGAGAATATATGTATTTCAGTTGGTAGAGTCCATGTTTCCTGGAGCAGTATTATGTCATTTGTTTCACATAAATCTTTTACAAAATTTTTTGTCCGTCGAATCGACCTACAGTTTTGAGATAAGATCCGTAGACAGTTTTTATTTTTATGTGGATCCATTTCTAGAAGTCTTATTTTCTGTGTTCAGCGTAGAGATCGGTTTTTTAAAAATAAAATTTCGTACTATTATACCCGGTGGCCATATTTCCTCTTTAACGATTTCTTCGAATTTTTCGATATTAAATCCAATTTTAAAAGTGGCAAACTCGCCTGACTTTGCCATAAATTTATCTATTTTACAGTGTATATTATGGGAGATCAATAGCCCATTTATTTCATCGGTAGTTGTTTCGGGATCGAATCTGGAGGCTATTATATATCTCTGTTTTGGAAGGACTTTTAAACCGGAGCTCTCGTTTTTTCCTTTAATTAGAATACGCGAGGTTTTTCTCTTTTTATAGGTAATTTCTTTCCAATCGTTCGCGGTTTTTGATGTTTGATTAATAGGGCTTGTTTTCTGATAATTTTTTCCTGTTAAAATCACATTATTTGGATCGGCTTTATCAGATGCACTTGTCCCTCTGTGAGATTTAATCCACACATTGTTATTTTCGGTGGACTCAGTCGAATTAAAATTGTTTGCAACTTTATCGGTAGATGGGATCGTTTGCTTGTTTATCATCTGCTGGTTTAATTTGCTACAGGTGACCTTTAACTTTGGCCCGTTATCAACAGATGTCATTGGATCTCCTCTGTTTACATCGGAATTGTTGCAGTCTAAATGTAATGAATAATGTTGTTTTAAATTCATGTAATTCTTTTCGAATTTTTGTAACGTCTTCACAGGTTGCAAAGTTGTCATTAAGTGCGTTTAATTTTAGATTACGCATGTCGTTTTTTAGTGTAATTATTTCTTTTAAAAGAGTAGTTACGTCTACATGATCAAAAGTAACTGGTGGTAGTTTACTAATGTCTAAAACAACAAATTTCGGTAGAAGTTTACCGTCGGTTTCTCGCATGTATTTAATTATATCAATAATACATCTTTTCTTTTTACCTTCGCCGATTCTCCTAGTCGAAGGACCTGGAGTTTGGCCCAGGATACTCGTAAGTAGAGTTCTTGCACTCTCGATATCTTGTTCAGAGAACATATCACATACTTGGGTTAGACTAATGTCATCCATCACTTCAACTTTTTGTTGAATGAAAGCCAGGGCTTCGTTTATAACAAATCCGCATGTACATGCATTAGCCATGTTTACTGATCACGTAAAATAACACTTTCAAACAAATTAGCAATATAAAATACGAAATAATAAGTTTTCTTTCGCATCAACGGAAGAGTTCACACAAACACGACCATAGAAAATTCACTTTATTCTCTATATGCAAAACCAACCGCATGTCGAACGCCATTTACGAGATTTTTTTACCAATATCAAAGGGGACAGATTATTTCAGCTCTAGGGGTCGCTATTTGAAATGCAATTTGAATTGATATGTCGTAATGACATTTTCTGAAGTATTTGGCGCGTTGTTCTACCGGTAGCCTGTCTCGGAGCCAATGTTTAGTCGTGAAACATGCCAAACGCGAATTTGTCACATGAAAAAAGGTCATTTCTACGACTTCTTGAGTTCAATAGCTCGGCTGTGATTTGCAGACCTGTTTCATTCCTCTTACAACAAGGGTAGCTTCTAGACAAATTCTCTACTCAAAATGACCTTCCACACAGCATCTCCAAAGATTACAATTTCCGCAATGTCTCATGTGTAGAGTTAATAACAAAAAAAAAACTTTAAATAAATTCAATTAGCTTTGAAAATGACTTTAAAAGCGAATAACATTTATTTGTAAAATTTTGATTTTGAAAACATCATATGAGTTCCTAAATGAATTCGAAATTCAATGAGATCCATAGTTTGCATCAATCGGCATTTCAATTTTACAAACAGCAAAAAAATTACCCATATGAAATAAAAATAAATAATCATATAATAATGAATGATAAAATAAATATAACATATTTGACTACTCGACATTACACCTGAAGAACTGCAATTGGATATTGAGTTTGCTCAGTCCCTCCAGATGAACAAGGCATTCTAGTAGCTTCTACTATCTGTACTCTACACTCGGTAGACATGATGTAGACATGTAGACGAACCAAACACATAAAATCATGTAGAATTCATTCCATCTACAGACGGCTCAAAATGTTCATGTATCTGCAGCTGTGGCGCACCTAGTGTTTAGGTAATTTGGGAAACGTTTTTTTTACATGATTTTTTCATCCCAAAGAAGTTTTCTGCCCAGTATCAAGAATAAGTGTAGGTTAAAATTTAGTTAATTGTGACAATTTCAAGTATACTACATAAAAAAACACACCAAACAAATACACGAAATACATTTTGTTAATTTTTTAGTACTGAGGTAAAAATTTAAAAAAATTGGTTTTGGAAATCTCATGATTGCGATCATGAGATAATAGATATATCTCATAAAAAAGAACATAAATAAGACACTACAAAGAAATATATCAAAGGTAGGTACCGACCATGAATTAATTGATATCTGTACATTTTCTCACCACTGTAATTAATGTTCTGTTTGTTTCGATATAAATAAATAAAAATAAGTTAGGTACTGTCTGTAACTTTATGAAAATTAGTTGTGATTTTTTTTATAAGTTCTTACATTTTCGATAGATATAACATGGATGCTATATTTCAGAAGACAATATGCCTATATCGATCAGATCAGCGGAATTTTTTTTATAGAAATTATTATAGGGCAACTGAAAAAAAATTGATTAAAGTCCTCGTCTTGAAGACGACACTCACACATAACAGAATTAATAACCTGCATTTTTGTCGGCATAACAGCATCAATCATCAAGTATTGCGGCAACCATCCCCTATCCGCATGATTTGATACATTGTATAATACAGCATGGAAAAACACGGGTTGAAGGTATCTTGAGCTGAATTTTGGAACTACGATTACCCTTTGTTCTACTAGACTCATCCCAATGATTCTGCCCTGCGGAAATCGAGTTTTCTTTTTGGAAATAATTAGAAAGTAATAATAACTTTTTGGAAATATTTGAAGACGTGTTTTCAAAATATTCGTGTTACTTACGTATGTGCATCTGTACCAATGATAAAAATAAAGCTATTTGATAGAATTGATGTGTGACTAATACCGATTGTTATGTTGTGCCATGACGATTGTTTTTGATTCCTTTTATAAATTATATTCCTGGCATTCAGTCAATCTTAATATATAAAACAAAGTCGGGTTAGTTACACCATTTATAACTCAACAACAGCTGGACCGATTTTTATGATCTTTGATTTGTTGGATTTGTATCCGCCCAGAATAGCAGCAAAGCTATTAAGATATCGGAAATATTCACGAAAAAAGAATTTAAGATTTTTTTTTTCCTCATACATTTTGTATGAAACGAATTCTCATTTTTTGAAAGAGCTGCAGCAATATTGTGATAAATACGAGTACAATAATGAATAGTGAGTGAATTCCAAAAATTCAAAAACGTCAAATGTCAATGCGCTGATTGTTTTGCTTAATAAGTTCACATGTACATAATATATTCTTAATCATATAATGCCACCCCCTTTCTTACACACTAAATGTCAGTAGTCGAAAATGAGACAAACGGTGAACGTATGTCTGCACGAAAGGAAAAATACAGTAATTATAATAAAATCTTCCTCACACCTGTAAAGAAAATGAAACGCCATTCCTGTAAGTGTAAAGGTAAGAAAATCACAAAAAATATAAATCTGTACACAACGCCTTCTCTGATACTGACAAAAACAAAACACGAACAGTTGCGAATCGATAATTGCTTCTTTATGTAATTCTTAACATAATAAAAAAAAATAATTCAGCTAATAAGTAAAATAAACAGTTATTGATTCTGAGGCGGCACGAAGTTTGTCGGGTCAGCTAGTTGTTGATAAAGCGTGATATACACAAGTGATGTACACTAAGTGTCATGGGCAATGTGATCTACACAAAGTGATATGCACAATGTGATGCACTTTAACATAGTGAAGTATACAGTGAAGTAGGTACACAAAAGCGACGTGTACAATAACGATGTACACAAAAGTGATATACACAAAAGTGACGTATGCAAAGTGACTTATTCAATGAGACGTTCTCAAAAGCGATGTACACAAAAGTCACATATACAAAGTGGCGTACGCAAAGAGACGTTCACAAAAGTGATGTACACAAAAGTGACGGATGCAAAGTGACGCACGAAAAGAGAGGTACACAAATTTGTAGTCTTGTGTACGAAATTTTACAAATCCAACAAAGAGTAATGTTTACACATTAACATACACAAAGTAATGCGCACAACATGATGTGCCCACACAAAATAACAGTAATCTAAAAAAATATATTCTTAATGTTTCAGTAAACATACATTATATTAATATAATAGTGCTGTAAAACCGTTCAGTGTTTTTTTTTGTAATTTGTTGTGGATGGAAGATCTGCTTTACAAGGGCTCAGATTTGTTGCAACGCCACTGCAGCCGCGACTAGTGTGCAAATGCGTATTAGAACACGCCGTGTGGCCGTGTGTGGTTAGTGGTGTGGTGTGGTGTGGTGTGGCTGCTGAATGCATGTGATGTGCATGTGATGTGGGCTGGAGAAGTTGAGAGAGAACAGTAATTGGCAGCAGTTCAGAATATGTAAATCAGAATGCATGAAAGGGTTAAGTTTCTGATTACTTACATGAAGTTATTCAGAATTGCGCGAGGCTTTAGAATCTTTAGATATTTGTCATATCATAGACGAACATACATAACCTCTATTTGTTGGGAAGACGTCATAATTTCCTGGTGTGGGTGAGTGATCGGGGTTTAATTAATTATGCTAGTCATTTCTACCCGGTTCCGTTCGATTTTTCGTTTTTTTTTTATTTTTTCAATGTAATTAATTTATTTATTACACGCTCTAATGGAATTTTACATTTAATTGTATAAGTTGTTTGTATCACTGTTATTGTAAATACTTAAAAATTAAAACAATTAAGTAAATATAATTTACTGAAAAATGTAATCAACAAAAGCATAAAATAAAACACATTGGTAAAAATGTGAACAGAGAATAAGAATCCTCATATAAATAAATTCAACATAAAAAAATAATAGGCGGCATAAACGTCCATTTGGGTCTAGATACATAAAATAATTGGAATACACAACATTTATATTATTGAGACAAAAATATGATAGAAAACCAGACACAGAAAAACAGAAAAAGACAATGGTCGCAACTGTGACTCAAACCCAGACCTCTCGTCCAACCGGGATGTGCCCGTTAACCAATTTTGCTATTGCCATCTTCTGTCGAACCGTCATATTCATGATATATTACATTGATGGGAATATCCTTCAAAAGTTATAAAAAGAGAGTTTTTCTTATAAAAAAATTGAACTTTTATATTGATTATTTTTGACATGAAATATATCTCCCAGATCAGAAAATTTATTTCCGTGACTTTAGCGTGACTGTAGATCGTCAACGAATAGATAACAGTTCACATTTCTTAATCTATTCGACTTGAACTATTGTTTGCCACCTTTAGTTGTCTCAGGGAACGATGAGAAATTATCGAAAGTTGTCGATTCAGTCGTATTGATTGACCGTGCTACCGGTACTGGTGTTGTTAAAGTAAAGGGGTAATAAATGTCGGCAAGATCTTTTGGGTATATGGACGTTGATTAATTGAAGCAATTCAGGACAGTCAATTTGGTAATGCCGTATTTGAAGCAATATTATTAAATCTGTGCTTATTCTTCTTTCTGAAAGTTTCAATAGGGACATTTTATCCAGGAGTATGCATCAATTTTTTGTACAGGAATATGTAATTTATAGTTTTATACCTCGGGAACATAAGTTAAATCTTTTAAATGTTGTCGAAATGAATATTTAAAAAGAGAGACCATAACGTAGAGTTATACTCTAGTAGGCATCTGACAGAGGTTTTATTTAACATGATAAATGTGCCAAAATTATTATTGAATAACAATAAACTAAATTATAATATTAATCGTATATCAATATAATAAATTTTATTTAAACAACGTTGACGATGACCTGTGACCAGACTCCACAATTTTAAATTCACATGGCATGGCCAATGATAAATATTTTTATCAACCTAAAAACTAGTTTAAATGATAAATTCACTACTGAAAGCAGAATAGCTGCCACATATAACAATAGGTACAGGAAAGTATTTATTTTAAAGCTAATACAAATTAAAATTAATTGAAATGGTATACAGTTATATAAATATAGTTATATTGTTGTGAAGTATAAAATTACTGTGAGATTTAATACATTTATAAATGCTTGTCCTGACAACCCCCGCCTATCCCTGGTGTACAGGAATGGCCCCTCCTTTGTTAATTTGCTAAGCGAGACGGCCAATATGATCAAATGACATAAAGTCGAAGTGACATCGATAATAATGTTATTTTATTAATCCCAAGCATCGCATTGAAATGATTTGATTCGATTTGGCGAACACTCCGCTCCAACACAATCAGATATCCCCATCCTACAGCTGCACCCCAAGTCTGTGATACGACGCATTCAGTCGTCGTATTGATTCTGCAGGAAATTGTATTTAGATATTATTTACTGTGCAGTCCCCACCCCCCGGTTCCTCCCCCCCAATCCGACGTATTTCCCATTTCCCCGCCGTCCCCCTAGATCTCCCTGGCGGGGGGAGTGGTACCCAAACCGAAGGGGTGGTGCACGATTCACCCACAATGAATTGCGCTTAGCCAATCATCATTCGACTTCCGTATAAAATTCTCTTTGAGATTCAAAATTAATTACGGTTTATTCCTTTCCCTGGAACTATAGAAACTTAGAAATATGTTGAAAATAGTTCTCCTAATTCAATTTGTACATATATTTTTATAAATTTGAAAACAAAAATATGTCAAAGAAATTGTAATATCAATAAAAGACGAGGTAGGAAATTTTTCATAATTCTTGAAAGTTTTCGAAATTTTTTTCATTTAATGTCATGATGTTAAAACAGATTACTTCTAATTGGTGTTCAATTTTGTGAAATTTAATGTTATTCCGGTATCTTGCAGATACATCAACACAGGAGGCCCTTTTTTCCCCAAGGCCTCCGGTGTGGGGCTAATGTAAAAAAAAATAGATATTTTAAACATAATACATATTTTAATAAAGGAGGTCCTGAGAGGGATTTTTTTCCTCGGGGCCTCTTGTGTGGAGCTAATGTAACAAAAAACTAGATATTTTAACTGTTTATTTAAAGAAATGTTAAATTTGATCTACTACGTTAAATATTATAAAACAATTTTTTTTTTACTTTTGTAATCTTATTTTAGTATGTATATTCTTTTATCATGTTCAGATTATTACAAATCATTTTAAAGATATAAAATCCCTCTGGGCGTTAAATGAATTAATTACTATACAAAAGTAATATATCTGTTTCCTATCCTACATCGCCAACGTTTTGATGGTATTAATTTTGATTGTAATTTGCTGATTGAACGTACCCAATATGTATGTTTTTCCTTTAGAAACTTGATAGCACCATAGTCGGAATTTGAAACTGCACTGTGGAATGGTATAATTTAATTTTCTTCGAAATTTGCAGCGGAGCATTTATAAAGTTTCATATTTGCGGTTGGAGTTTTGGTTTTGAAACAATCTGGGATTTTTTCACCTCCAGTACAATTTTGAATATGTCTCGTTTTACTTATTATTATTAAGTTTAATTTATAGAACTCAATTTAAATTTTATTTTTTTAAATATTCGATAACACTAGTATTCAATTTACAAATACTTATTTTTATAATATTTTTTTATTCGGTGTAAGAAATTTTTTTAACGTTTCCGATTTTGCTGTCCGGGTTAAATCTTCCCCACAGGAAAAAATAAACCCTTCCACACACTTTTCCACAAATGATAATCTAGTCAATCCACGTTATGTAAGTGCACTAAATACTCGTAAGTATAATAAATACAAAACAATACAAGAATAACATGTCAATCTACCAGAGACCAAATGGTAAAATAATTCACCGATTCCAGATATTTTCATATCAGAGGGTTCGGCTCGGTAGAACTCCTTACTGGACCGATAAATCCTACTGATCCGTCAATATAAATATTTAAAAAATCTTTCGTAATCCTATATGTATTTAAAATGACTAATTTTTGCAGTTGACCAATATACTTAAAAATTAAAAAATATTATTATCATTATTGAACATCACGGCCAAGTACAGGGTGCGGCAAAACAGACAGTTTTGAAGGGCTATTAAAAAAAAACGGAGCAACTTGCAGAAATAGGGTATATTTTATTTTCGATTCATCATGCCGTTTTATGTATCAAGTCCTGAAGATGAAATCAGAAATATGATAGCCCCCGCAGAGATACAATGACGAAGGCGATTTTGGTGTAACGGCGAATTCATCCCTAATTCAATCCTTGAGTTCTTCCAAGGTGTGAGGCCGATGTTTAAAAACTTTTTCCTGAAGGATGAAGTCACAAATGCTTAAATCAAGTGAGCGCGCGGGCCATCCCACGTCAACCCTCAGAGAGACGAGGCGCGCAGCGAACATTTTTTTGTCGCAGTTTTGTCATTGAAACTCGAGCAGTATGGGCCGTAGCACTATCTTGTTGAAACCAGATGTCTCCCAGATCTCCCAGGTTCAAAACAAATTTCCAACAAGAAAACATAATGTTGAAAGTTGACAGTCCAATCACCTTAAATTTGGAAATTTCACGCCACACGGTCACTTTTGAGGATTGAAGACGTCTCTCGTGAAGTTGCCTTGGGTTATTTCCAGCCCAGTACCGAAAATTTTGTTAATTCGCTATGCCCATCTAAATGTGCAAACGAAAACCTTTCGCTTTAAAAAAATGCCTTCATCAGTGTATCGCAACTGGGGGCCGTCATATTTCTTTTGCCATATTCAGGACTTGATGAATAAAACGGCAAGATGTGCCCGTCAAACTGTCTGTTTTGCCGCACCTTGTACTTTAATAAGGTTAATGGTACACCATGATTGAGAATCTAATAAAATGAATTGAGAGGTTTTTGGTTTCCAATGTTCCGCCATGTTTAGTTCACTTTGAAAGCCGTCAGCACATCCTTACCATAAGCCTGCTCGATCTTACCTGAAGTCAGCAGCGTGACTCGCTTGTTCCTTCTGTCAAAAGGTTAAGTAGAGATGTTGGGAGATGATCGATATTCTTGTTGCCAAACAAGAAAAGGGGTAAGATGTTTCGTGTGTTGAGTCAACCGTTGATCCGGAAAGAATGTAAGCGTAATGATTAAGATCAAGAAAAGGACTCTTAGATGGCTTTGGCATGTAAGGTAGATAAATTATATGGAAATATATGGAAATGTATGACGCAGACAAAGTTGTGTGGCGGTTTATTCCTGCCAGGAAACGGCGTGATGAATTCTTGGCTAGTTTAGGTTTTTTTATTTTGTTTTCTGTGAAGTTTATTCAATTTTAAACTCAAGAAAATAATTATGTTCAATTAAATCACTTGATTTAAAATTATTATTACGTAATTGATAAAATTTAAGGTTACAAGAACGTTGGATGCAAAGATAAAAATGATAGTCGATGTCTATAAAATTACAGTTGAAATTCATATAATTTCCTTTGAAAGCGCTCTCCAAAAATATGCAATAACTTTATTCGCTCACATTAGATTCTCAAAAGGGCAAACTATTCAAATGTTCACTCATTGCTATTCCTGTTGAAAAGCAGCGTTGAAATGTATAAATAAATTCCCACAAATGTTGCTTTCATCATTCGTGCCCTGGCAGTAATTCCGATTCAACTTCTTTAAGGGTTGTTCTGTATGTTACCGCTGTTGGCTGCGGGCGAGGAAAGTGCTAGTTTATTTGCAATGTATGTAAGCACTTAGCGGCGTAGCACCTTCAAGCCGTGGCTTGGAGGCTGTCTACAGCTCCGCAGTATCTACAGCGCGGCATAGAGACCTACGGACGTAGCGGCGTAGAGGCCAGCCTGCAACGGGCACATTCTGTAGTGAGAAAAACATATTTTTCCGGGTTTGTTTTCACTTTAAATGGCAATAATTTGATGAGTGCTTATATTTGAAAGAGATCTGTGTAACTGTTTAATCAGATTAAGCGAAATGGTATTGGTTAAGTTTTCTCATTACGACGGTATCAAAAGCGAGTAAATTGTACTTTTGTCAGTATTCTTATTTAATGCAAAGTCAGACAGTTTTAACAAAAAGGGAGGCTCTATTTTTTATCAGTTTTCCAAGCTGGAAAAATGGTTTGCCACTAAGCAAAACGATAAACCTTCGAAACATAATAAGGCTTAAGATTTGACCGACAAACAACTCAACTCGGCAATTTTTACGAGGATTTGAAGGAAATTTCGAGATTTCCTCGCATAAAACTGTGAGATATTTTCCTCCGGGGATGTTTTCCTTTCCAATCTTCCCAACCAGCAGCCATTCTCTCCCCTCTTAGACTCCCTTTTCCCTCCCCCACCCCCCACCTCCTGCCTCCCGACTTAACGGATACCAATCTGTTTCACTGCGCTCGACCTCGTCAATTTTTAAATTTTCACTTTATCTGAATGTGTTCTCTTCTTAACCTGGCAGGTTTTGTTACCTTAGCATTTTTGCATGCCGAAATCTTTGATTAAAATTACAAACACTAAACCAGACTGTTCCTTAAGCTTCCACTACATAAATAAGAAAGTATGTAGATAAGCTCCGTGGGCTAGTGGTTGAAAATATTAAAATATTTCTGCTTTATTGGACTGAGCGTATCGAAGTCCTGTTTTAACTCGACCGTTTGTATTTCGTCTGTAAATTCGTTTTTACGTACCGTTACTGGTTCACCATAAAGGCCATTTTAATGTTAAGAGGGAATAACCAGAGAAAACCGGAATTATTTATTTATTTATTTCAATGCCATAAAATGGCTTTTACAATCCGGTGATACATGATACACAGTTGTACACAGGAGGGTAATTATAATGATAACAAAATAAGAATGTACATTAAACCAAGTACATATATACGTGTGATAACAACTAGTATTTAGTTATAGGATACAATTATGTATTACAACCAAAAAAAAAGAATATGAGCTCGTATAGAGAATACACATTTTATGCAGAATAAAAATAAGTAAATAAAGGTGTCTTGTTAGAGAAATTGTTAACATCAAGTATAATATACTTTAATTATATTTGAACATATCGTTGGATTCCAGGAATTGGCTAAAATGGAGTACGTGATATGTCATTTTTAAATCAAATTTTAGACGTATTGAATATTTTGAACAACAAAAAAATATTTTTATTTTTAACTTAAAGAGTAAAATCTCAAATTATAATATTAAATTAAATGAAGAAAATATAAGCGAAACTTAATCGAAAATCTGGAGACAGAAAAATCAGAAAAAGTTATTGGTTCCACTGGGACTCGAACCCAGGCCCTTTGCTGACATGGCAAGAGCTCTACCAACTGATCTATGGAACCCATTTCCAATTAGGTCACTTTTAACTGTATCATACTTCGACTAAGAACTACCAACATTATCTTCATTTTCTTAACGCATATATTATTGGCTGCTATCTTTATATATGATTGCAAGATTCAACCCGAACTAAATTCCATCTAGATAGTGTCTGGATAAATGTTTATCTATTTTATTTTAATACGCGACATCTATTGACTTTTTCTGCAAGTCTAGGATGAATATTTTTATTTTTAACATAATTAGCAAAATCTCTAATTATAATATTTAATTAAATGAAGACAATATTAGCGAAACTTAATCGAAAATCTGGAGACAAAAAAATTAGAAAAAGATATTGGTTCCAATGGGACTCGAACCCAGGAACCTTTGGCAAGAGCTGTACCAACTGAGCTATGGAACCCATTTCGAATTCGGTCACTTTTAACTGTATCATACTTCGACTAAGAACTACCAACAATATCTTCATTTTTTTTTTTTTTTTTTGTAAGAAACAAACAGCTTATATACATAGAATAGAAAGATATATACATGTGAACTGCAGTGAAGCCAAAAGAGTTTCTTATGCTAATATTGTTTGGAGATGGAGTTTTATTTTACCTTAAACTAAATTTTAGGCTTAGGAAGGGGTGACGAAGGGGAGTGGAGGGGGATGGGAGGGAGAATATAGGATAAGGATATGAGATGCTCTCGATACCTACCACTCCCGTATCAATCCAATATCGCACGCGTTACTTCTATTCGATACTTCTGAAGGTTTAAATTAAAAATGTCTACGTTGTAAAACAATTCGTTGTATTGTGCACATATTCGAGGAATCGGGGAATTTTTTCTAAGGTTTGTTCTGCAAGTGGGCAAATAAAGTAATTTTGATTGTCGGGTTAATCTTGAAGGAATATGGATTTTTATTAAATTGGTAAGCTCTGGCGAGTCCAGGCCATTGTTTAGAATTTTAAATAATAAAATTTGATCAAAAATTGATCGTCGTGTATGAAGGGAATTGAAGTGATGAAATTTAATAGAATCGGTGTAATTTAAAAAGTGTAGGTTAAGTTTATAATTTAAGTGTTTAAAAAAAGTTTTTTGAATTCTTTCGATCCTATCAATATGAGCTTGGTAGAAAGGAGTCCAGATCGGTGTGCAGTGTTCTAAGTGTGGGCGGATATATGCGGTGTAGTGTATTTTCTTAATGCACATATTATTGACTGCTATCTCGTATAAAGATAGCAGTGTGGTAAAGCAGTACATAAAGATGCAATAAGGTTTTACCGTAGGTCGTCGGCAGATTTGTTAAATTTTCAAACTAAATATTATTTTATACAACACACATTTCAAAATTTTAATATTAGTTTAAATAAAATCATTCAAAAAAAGATCCACACACGTGTTTTGTGACGAAAATACTTCAGTTTGTCTATTTATTTACGGTCTTACAAACTAATATATTTAAGATTTTTTTGCATTCTTATTTTGCTTAGACATTATTGAAAAATTATAAATACATATGATCAAAAAATAATTACAATAAGGAAATAATTTTAATAGTTTTATCATCACGCCTTTCAGCATTTTTAAATGTAGGTATAAATTAAAGCAAATTTTGAATGAAGTAAAGTCAATATTGAGTTATTATTTTAAAAAGCTGGTACGGATAATAATTAATCTTTCTCATTGGAACCGCCCTGTACGATAGTAAGAACTATGAATTCTCGGCCGCCGCGCGCCGGCTGGTTAATGGCCTTAAGTAATTTTTTTTTTAAATATGCAATCGTCGTTTTATTTGGACTTTCTTATTTGCACTTTTTCAATATTATGGCATCTACTCACATAAAAAAAGTGTAAAAAAATAATTGTCATTGATTTATTGACGTATTGTTGGACAAATTGCAGATTTTTTAATTAGAATTTTTTTGAAATATTAGATAAACCATATGGTTTGCAATTAAGTAAGTACGTAGATATTTCAGTAACATGATTGCGCAAGTAATTTTGGTTTTGATTTATTAAAAAAGTTCACTCTACTAATCATATATGGTGACTGTAAATTTATAAATTAATGTATTCAAAATTTCTCCGTCGAAACCATTTCCTTTTCAAAGTAAAAATTTTATGAAACCCTACAAATAAAAAGGTGGGTTTTCAGAGTTTTTGAATAATTTTAAAACGTGGAGGCTGAACCCTTTTGCTCCCCCAAGTTTACCCACTCTAAAAGTAGTTAATTGCATTACCCTCGTGTGAATAGCACTTTGATTTTCATCGGAAGTCCTTTATGCCCATGTTCTAGTATTTTTGTAAAGCCAAATATTCATTTAAAGGGTGTCGTATTGCTTTTCTCCGATTTTTATTGTTGGACTAACCTGTTAATTTCACACTTAATATTACACAAAGTCAATGAAAAAAAAAAATATATCACCTCTTGATTCTACTGTATTAACCTAATTAGGTGAATATTGTATAACCAAATAAGATAATAAACAAATAACTTATATTTAACCAAATAATATAAAAAAGAGTGTGCTTTAGACCACACTACTGAAGTAAACTTCACTAACTTATATAAGAAGAGGGAAAGAAAAAGTGCGCGCGCACTGCTCTCTCTTGCTGCTACAGTGTGATATAGACAATAGGCCTGCACTGTGTCTTAGATATACAAAACGTGATTGGCTATGAGAAAAAGAGAGAAAGAAAATGGGTGCTCGCACCTTTCTCTCTTGCCCGTACAGTAATATACGAAACGTAACTCTCTCTCTTTCTATCTTCACTAGCTTATATCTCCCTCTCAACTTCCGCTCGCCTCGCCCGATAACACTTTTCGTAACGCATTCACCAGCTTACTCCCCAAGTCAAGCGTGCGTAAAGAAGTTTTACTTAAAAAATGCCACACTAACATACTCGTAGCATGCAGATGGGAAAATGAATATTCGATATATTACTATTATTTACCTACAAAATCATCTTTGTCTAAGCAAATTCTCCTTACTTCCATGTTAAAATAAACCTTAACAAACCCTCGTTATTTATATTAACTGTTATTATTATTGTATGGGACCGCCGCTCCGGGAACCTTTTATTGGATATGATTTATGGGGTGAGGTTTGTTCGGGTCTTGGCGAAGGATGCGTCTGCTCACCTTCTACCGGCGGGCTGGATCAAGAAATATTGGTTAAGGGATACCCTTTAACCTCTCCAGCCAGACTCTCTCGACCTATCTCGTTGAATCTCGAGGAACACAAAATAAATTTACCGTACCTACGAATAAAAGATCTTTCGCCGAAACAGTTTGGTCCTTCAAGCCGGATTACAAAAGATATAGGAACCAGCCGCAATTAACATCATAATACTTATGTTCCAATATTGATGGCATTGTGTTTCATTGATTATCAAATTATTGTAGGTAGTTTACGGTATTATCACAATAGAATCAGACTTCGGTCTGGCATAATCATCTTCGGTCTCGCATAATTAACATCCTGTTAAGGTAGGTACCTTATGAAAAGTCTGTTCTTTTTTCAGTGTTCAGTTCCTTAGACTCCATCCTTATTTTAATTTTATGTTTAAAAATAAGTACATTCAAATACATGGTTTCCTTAATCGTCATAAAATTTAGCTCCTTTAACATGACTCTTACCTGTGTATTTGTGTATATATGTTACACTTGAGTATTATTTGCATTGCTCTTCATTGAAGAGAAAAAAAACCCAACTTGAACAGGAATTAAATTAAAGTGATATAATTGTATTGTTATTGTTGTCTGACATGTTTCCTTATTTTCTTTGTTCTAATTCTACCAATATATTTTTTTTTTCACATGTTTTTTTATGATCCCATCATAATGTAATCCGTTGGATCCTCGTTCGTATTTTTTTATCTGTATTCGTGCATTTTGTCTTATAAACATTTATTTTAATTTGTTTAGTTTGAGCTATTTTGACACAGTATCCAAGGCACTTTACTGGTACATCTTTTCGAATGCTTTCTCATACTTACCTTCTTTAATATAAATCAGTGCTTTGTCTGCAAACAGTCTTATTTTGCAATATTGTAGTATTTTTACCATATCATTTATGTAAATCATATATAAAATTGCGCCCAATACCGATCCTTGCGGCACCCCCAGTATTTCTATCGTGTTTGATACCTTGTCACTTATCTTTGTCGTATGTTGTCTGTTACTTAATTAATTCCTAAACCATTCTAACTCTTTCTCTTTTATTCCATATTATTTATTTAGTTTTTTTTTTAACTCTCTTTCCATCTATTGTTTAGTTCCTCTGAACATTTAAAAACACCGCAACTCTACATATGTATTTATCTATGACTTTCTTCCAATCATCAAAACTAAATTTAACGCTGTTTCGCATGAATTGTTGTTCTTAAATCCAGATTTTTCGTCACAAAGGATGCTATTATTTTCCAAGTATTCTTCAAATTGAGATGAAATTATGTCTGCCATTACTTGCTCATATTTTGGTAACATGTTCACAGGTCGAAAGTCTGCACATTTATTTGTGTCCGTATTGTATTATTGGAGGTTTTCCATGATTCAGCTAAATTTCCAGGTTTCTAATGATTCATTAATATTTCTCCTATTATAGGTAGGTAATGCATCTTTTAAAATTTTAATAGTGGTTCCAACTTAGCTGGGCTTAGATTTAATTTTGTGCAGAATCCTTTGGAGTGTCCGACCGTCTTTTGCTTAAAGGGGTATTATAGCCTAGAAAAAAAACTTATATTTCGATAGGTCAATATCTCCTTAAACGGATTTTAGAAAATTCGAATCATTTTAAAAGTTATATCCATTTTAGTTCGGCCGGTTTAGACTGAATCTAACTAGAATCTAAATAGAGCAAAACTAAGCGCGTTCTTCTAAAACCAACCTTTTTCGAAACGTTTGTCACAAAATCTCAAGTTCTAATTGACCAATTTTCTTGAAAATGGGTATGATTTTTTTTAATATATGTAGGAATCAACAAAAAAATCTTTTTTTATTTTATACTTTAAAAATTCGGAAAATAAATGAAAAACATAATTTTTTTTTTGAGTAACGCCATTTTACAAGATTTTTTTTCTTCATTTTTGTTAGTTCCTACCATAATGACATTTATACTGATAGAGAACCTACCTTTTTTTATTTTTCAAAATACCAGAAAGGTGGAATTCGTGACAAGATGGACACGCTCTTCCCCCCCCCCCCTCTACTTCAAAGAGCTCAAAAGGGGGGGGGGGGGTCCAGAAAAATCTCACGTTACTTGAAAATAATATACAAAGCGGCCCAAATTTATCTCACCAAGGGGGGGGGGGGGGTCTAGATTGGAAGAAAAACGCTCACGTAATTAATGTATGTTCCCTAAGTTTGTTTTACAAATTTTCGTTGCGACGGCAATTAAGCCATACGGTCATATCAGAAAAATAAAATATAAATATATTTAGAAACTAGACCCATAGGTTTACAGTATCACGTAGGGGTACTTTGATATCTAAAAAAAATGGAGGTCCAGCGAATTCTTATTTCCGGTTTTTATGGAAAAATTTTATTGTTCATAAAAAAAATAGCAGGAGGCCTCTTACAAAAAAATATCCTGCGTGGTGCCATAGAGACAAATATACGGAAATGAGACTTGTTCAATTACATGTGAATTGTTCAGTTTCGGGGTTGTCCGGACTGTAAAGCGAAATGTCGCCGATGATAGGCAACCTCCGATTGGAGAGATAAGGAAGATAAAGATGTCTGCCACCTCCTGACTAACAAACTATCCTAAATAAATATTTTAGTTTCCTGACAACAGATGATAAATCACCGCAATTTTTTAATCGTCATCATAAACAACGCTGAAACTCAGTAAGCTCACTGCAAACTTTAAACTCTAACGTTAAAAGTGCCTTCAATACACTGCGTGATTCATTTAATTTTTGTGAAAGCTCTGCTAATGAGACCCGTAATGAAGTTACTTAGAACAGGAAACAAAGTGACGGTGAAAATGAGAGCTTTTATCTAAAGTGTATTAAGCTTTCATGTAAAACGAATAGATTCGATTAACTTTGATGTGCAAAAGGTCTTGTTAATTTGAAACGAAACACTTGGATCGCAATACAATTTGGCCGTTAATTGCCATTTATACTTGTAAATTTCCAACATTTTTCGTGTACTTTAAGCTTTTAAGCGTTTTTATGTCTTAGTCCCAACGTTTCTATAAAGATTTAATTTGCGAAGGCAAGTATTAAACCATCTTTAAAAAATTTGTCCAAAACATATATTTTCATTTTTTTATTGATATTATAAAGCAATTTTAATTTTAATAAACTATATAATAATACGATACATAACATTCTTAACTAACTATATACATGTCCAGTTAGTATGGAAATAGAAACATTCTACCTATTTAGTGAAGCTAGTCTAGCTAGTTAAAAACATTTTTTTTTTTTTTTTTATTGATCTATATACGTGATGTTTACAATATATTATTCAATGCCTGTCTCGCTAGGGTATACCTGTGTTGAGACAGGCGTAGAGGTACATAATTACATATCATATATAAGAGTAATATAATTAACAATTAAACATAAAGATGATTGAAAGTGTGGGTAAATCACATAGAGAGAGTTTTCTTATAAATGAGGGAAGAGATACAGTACAGTAGTAAATCCTGTCAAATCTATTTATGGATTTATATTATTTAGGATTTTATAATTTTAATTTGTTTTATATGGGTAAGGACGTATGAAGATGGATATTTCTGTCTATTTGTAGTTTATTTTACAGATGTTTGCAATAGTGTGACGACCAGTACTTATAATCCATTTCTTTACAACTTGTTTGAATTTGGTCATTGATTCGGTTTGTCTAATCGTAGCTGGTAGTGTATTGTGTAGTTTGCAAGCTATGTATTTAAAGTGTCTTTGTCCAAAGGTGGTTTTAGAAAAGGGAGTTTGGAGGAGTTCTTTGTTTTTGGCTCGGGTATTGTGTATCGATTGTGTTGCTTTGTATAGGGTTATGTTGTTTTTATGTAAATTAACTAAGATGGATCTTGCGTAGAGCTGTTTAATGTCCATAACGTTGAAGGTGTTGAAGATCGTATCCGTGCTGGTAGTAAGAGGAAGTTTAAGGATTATTTTTATTATTAGTTTTTGTGCTTTAATGATGGGGTCGAGGGCACTAGAATAAGTGTTACCCCAAGCTAAAATTCCGTATTCGATGTGTGATTGGCACAGTGAGTAATACACTGTTTTTAAAAGGTGTAGGTTGAGGAAATTACGTGTTTGTTTGAAAAAGTATATGGATTTGCGGATTTTGTTTGTAGTGTTAAGTATATGTTGCTTCCAATTTAGGTGTGTATCAAAGGTTATTCCTAAATATTTTATAATGTTTACTTGTTCAAGGCATGGGCAGTTACAAGTCAGGTTCGGAGATGAGTTTTTACATTCGTGTATTTTTAATTGGGGGTGGAGGTTTGGTTTTGTGATATTGGTGAGACTAAACAGTAAGTATTTTGTTTTCTGTACATTGAGAGTTAGTGTGTTTGAGTCAAGACAGTATTTAACCTTTTGAATGCCTTCCTCCGCTTGCGAATAAACGGTAGGCCAGTCTTTCGCTTGGAATAGCAGGACAGTGTCGTCAGCGAAGCTGACAATAGTGGCATCGATATCTAGGTTACACAACTCGTTAATGTATATTAGGAAGAGCGTTGGACCTATAACACTGCCTTGTGGGACACCGTAACTAATGGGCAAATTCTGACTCTGTGTAGCTCTGAGTTTAACGCATTGGGATCTGTCAGATAAGAAGCTGGAGAGTAGGCTTAATTCATTATTCCTAATACCTATATTGAACATTTTGCGTTCTAATTTGGCGTGTGATATTGTATCAAACGCTTTACATAGGTCAAGAAATACCGATAGACATTTTGAGCCCTTATCGAGGTGGCCAGAGATATAGTCAGAGACTGTGGCTATAGCATCGTTTGTGCTTTTATGGTTTCTGAAGCCAAATTGCCGCGGCGAAAGTAGGTTGTTGGTTTCCAGGTATTCTATAAGACTATTGTTGACGATCTTTTCAAATACTTTGGACAGGGAATTGAGTAGCGTAATAGGACGATAATTACTAATGTCAAGTTTGGAGCCTGTTTTGAAAATAGGGATAATAAGACCTTGTTTTAGAATGGTTGGAAATAATCCTTGACGGATGCCAATGTTCAGCAGATGAGTTAATGGTTGAATTATAACAGGGGCAATTTTTTTAAGAATACTGTTGGATATTTCATCAATGCCGGTGGATGAAGAGTTTTTTAAAGAGTTTATTACCATAGAAACATCTTTCTCTGTAACCGTTTTAAGAATAAAGCGGGATGTGAATTCATTATTGGGGGGGTGGTCGCTAGGGCCTAGCATATGGTTATTTGGATGGATTTTTTTTGCTAGTTCTGGACCTATATTTGCAAAATAACTGTTTATATAATTGACAATTGTGTTGGGGTTCGATGTAAAGTCTACAGTGGTATCATTGATATTGAGAGAGTTTAAAGAGTCAGTGGCTTTATTTGAATTGGTAGCTTCCTTGAGGACTTTCCATATTTTTTTAGGGTCATTGTTGCACTCGGAAATTTTTTTATTATAGTATAGATTTTTGGCCTTCCTAATGACCTGTGTGCAAATATTTCTGTATCTTTTGTAGAAATTATGGAGTGTGATATCATACGGATTCGTGGCACATTTTTTATGTATAGAGTTGCGTTTCCGAATGCAGTTGATGATAGTATGGTTTATCCATGGTTTGATAGGTTTGATAGCTCTAGGAATGGTTTTTGAGGTGATTTTTGTGTTTTGTACAAGGGTGTCTTGTAGGTAGTTAGAAAAGTAGTTCCAGGCCTCCTCTACGTTAGATATATTGTATAGTCTGTCCCAGGATTTAGAACTAATCGTTTTGTTGAGGTGGTCATAGTTAATTGTTTTCTTTGTTATTTCGGTTTGTGTTTGGCTTTTTACATTGTTTTTGGAACTCATTAAAAGTAGGTGCATTATAATTGCTAAAAAATAGTATGCAATGTATGCATAGTTACAGAGTATTCAAATTATAAGATGTTGGACAATAAATGATTTAGTGAAAAAAAGAAAATAGAGACTAATAAGAAAATAACAGAATGTAATATATCTTTTATAAGTGTTATAACTAATTAAAATTTTCGGTAAAATATCAATTAGCCAGATTGAACTTGTCTCAATTTGTTTAATGATCAATATGCGTTTGATGGCATATTTTAAGATATTTGTGAGATTGATAATTTGACTACCTTTATTCAAACCTACCTTCCAAAAATATATTTTGTTATTTTTGGACGTGAGGGTTTCATACATGTAATTAAGCAATAGGTCTCCTCAGTGGGTAATCATCTGATCTGATGAGTTTTATTATCTTAATGACTACAGTTTGGATTGTTGTAAACGGAAGTGGCACCCTCTCAATGGCGGATCCAGGGGGGGGGGGGCATGGGGGCCATGACCCCCCCTGGGCTGGGTCCAAGACCTGGGTGGACCTCTAATTAAAATTGTTAAACATAATGTTTTTACATATATTTTTTTTCACAATATAGATTTTATATAAGTACTTACTTAATAAAATACCTACTTTTTACTTGTATCTATTATTATCAAAATTAAATTAAAGCTTCTTTTGACTTGGCCACGACCATGTGACTCCCCCCCCCCTTGGCGCCGGCGCCAAAGCTGGATCCGCCCTGGCACCCTCTGTTATTTTAAAAAGAGTTTTTAAAGTTTTCAAACATCATCTCCGATGAGAAAATATCAGAAGGGAAATTTAAATTTAAAACTTAGAATTTTTCAGTTTACAAAACTTTTATACAATTTCTCGTGAATTTTTTCCCATTTTTTCAATTATCTCGGGATCAAATATTTTCCCCATAACGACAGCAAAAAGATGAATATCCCATAAAAAATTCCCGACCATATTTCCGAGCTAAAGTTTTGCAATTTTTTTCAGAAAATTTTCTAACATTGAAAATTTCCAAACTTCACATAATTTCAAAAAAAGATTAATGTCTTTAAAAATAATTTCCGAAAAATTATTCGTTTTTCCCAAAGAATTTCTTTCACCAAAATTAAATCATCCCGGACCAAAAAATTTCCAACATTTTAAATTTCCAACACTTTAAATTTCAAAACTTCATAATATCAAAATGAAAAAGATAAATGATTTTATAAAAAAGTCCCCACTCAAATCCGATAATTTTTTATTGAAGAATATTTTTCAAATTTTTCGAACAATTATCCGATTTTCCATGAAGAAATCTTTTCAGAAAAATTTAATTTTCCAGGATTGAAAATTTCTCAAAATGAAAAGGTTCCAACGTAATTTAACAAAACAAATGGAAAAATGTCTAACGAAATATAACGTTTTCCAAAATCTAATGTGAAAATAAAAATCTACCTTATGAACCCAACTTCATGTGCGACGATATTCCTGTCACAGTTTTTTTGTCCCGGTGGCTTTGCTGGCACTAGATCGCCCGATATGATTTTTCCAAGGAAATGGATATTTTTTTAAATCGGTTCCTTTTAGCTTTTATAAAATTTGAGCCGTGCCTGCAAATAGCAAAATGTTTTTAAAGTAAATAGTAATCTTGAAATTTTAGAGCTCTCAAACTCGTTTAAAAATTGCTTGGTTACGGGGAGAATTTTATGTCAAAATACACAATTTCGTCGGCGTTCTTTAATTTCTTGAGTTCTGATTGGCAGTATGTCCTGGTTTATGGGGGTTTGTTACTTAACAGAAAGTAGTTTCATTCGTCCAATGAATTTCAAATGAACGAAGTAGATATAAATATACGTAGATATATTATGTAGGCATTCATAAATGGTTTATTTCGATTGGAGAAAAAGGAATAAATACCTACCTATGCGATAAGTTCATTTCTGCACAAATTGTAAAAATTACTCTTGTACTCTTGTACTAAATCAGTGCGAAGCCCATCAAAAAGCCGCCTGCTGAGCCTAACAACAAAATTCTGGTTGTCAAAATCATGTTTTTTAAAGAGACTTTTCGTCAAAACTTGTTTATCAAAATTGAAAGAATACAGCATAAATTTTCACGATACGTTAATTATAAATTTGGTTTTCCAATTATTATCTAAATTATATCTATTTAATGCATTTATTTACATTACATGAATTGTCATAGTGAAAGAATTTGGGAAATTTTATTATCATTTGTTCTAACATTTAGACAGTCTTGACCTGGGTACGTAGCATGTTCGATCGATATAGGTTTTTTCGAAAATGTCGGTAACTTGTCATCGCTCTCGAGCACGACTGCAGGCCGCTAATGAACAAATAACAGTTCACGTCTAATAAATTAGGGACCCTTAGTCGTTGTGAATTGTTGTTTGTTCGTTAGCGGTCTGCAGTCGTGCTCGGGAGCGATGATAAGTTATCGACAATTTCGATAAAGCCTACGCCGATCGACCATGCTAGGTATCCTGGTATGAGTAATTATCGCAACCCTATAAATACAATACGAGAATCAATGCTCCGTTCCATGTATGTAGTCGCTTTTCGCATTTTATGTAGATACAATTAATAATTAATTTTATTAACATTCTTCTTCAAAAAGTAAATGTATACGCAGATATGCAATATTCCTTAACTGTTTCAGTTTGTTATTATTTTTGTTATAATGTAACACAATTACCTACATTATTTATATTTCATTTGAATTTAAACCATTGCCCAATAATTCTAAATAAATAAATAAAATATGTAACGTAAAGAGTGGAGAAGCATACATTTATATGTATCACACTAAATCCTACACATAAATTAAGATCTACACGAGTAATAGAAACAGTACGTAATGTATTTAAAATTATATATGCGCATATTTAATACATTATATTTGCTCAAACAGAATAATCTTCTTAGTCGAATTCGAGAAAGATTTTTCTTTTTAATTTTGCGTTCATAATACAATATTTGTCCTCAATCTTAACCGCGAATACATATTTCTCAGAAATAATATTAAAAACACAATTTCATCAACTGAAAATTTATTTAAATTAAAACTTAACCAATGTTTGCAAATGAATGTTTTCAAGACTCTTATAAAAAATGAGAGAATATTTTTCATTTCATAAGACGAGATTCCTTATTATAAACTTTTAAATTGGATCTGAAATTCATTTTTACCCTCGTAAATCTTATAAAATTTAAGGGAGCATTGTCTAGATGAGAAAACTTATTTTTTAATGAAAAAGCAAATTCTGCTTTTATTTATGCATAACTAACGAATTGCTTTTTAAAATTAATAATTTAACAAGTATCATTATGTAGCTGGCTGAAGTATGATAATTTAAAAAAAGGTTACTGTTATCTTACGTTCATTTACTGGTAAAAGTTTAATTTTGGATTCTGGATCCGGTCCACTTGTATCTTCGGCCCCCATTTAGTTGCGTTTTCATGATAGATTAGACATATATCATTTAATCAGTTAGTCTACTAAGTATTCACAGTATACACGCATCTTAATCGCTCCGAACAAACATTAAAAATGTATGGTTAATAATCCATGAAACACAAAGTAAAAAGTTTTAGCAGTATCTACAGTGAAGGATTTCAATTTTAAACTAACGTATATACTAAGAAATATTAATAAACATTTGTGAACTAATAATAAAGTGAAGTGACAGTTGAACAAATGTGAAGTGATCATTCACCATTAACAGCAATCAGTGAACACAACAATAAAATAAGCAATTATTTTTATTTCTTTGGTGCTCAGTTCCTATTATAGTCCGGTATATTCACGGATCACTTCAAGGTCTTCGTGGGTCAGTGGTGTAAACAACTGACTAAGTTTGCGCAGACATTCTCTGGCGACCTCGGTTCGAATCCTACTGTAGCCGACAGAAAAAAATTATTTTTAATTTTTATTTATAAATTAAATATTTATCCGATCCTCGAACCATTTTTCAAAATGAATAAACAGAAGAAACCCCCAAAAAAGGCGCCATCTAGCGACTCGGAAGAAGAAGACGCAATGACTAATAAAATGATTAAATGCATTGAAAAAAAATTTAATGAATTAACCAATCAACTTATGAAATCTTTTAATGAACAGATAAAAGAACTTAAGAAGTCCGTCGAATTTTGCTGTGAGAAATTAGACGAATATGAAGAAAAAAACAAAAATAAAGAAATACGATTAAACAACTTCAAGCAGAAAATAAAGAAATAAAACTACACATTTAATAGAATGGAGCAAAATGAAAAACAAAACAATATTGAAATACAGGGTGTTCCTTTTAAGGAAAATGAAAATATCACAAATGTATTTAATAATATAATGGACATCCTCAAATGTGATAAAGAAACGATTAACGTGTCAAATATTTTCAGAAGCAAAAATAAAAACCCGATGAATAAAAATACTGCCATAGTAGTATCCCTACAAAACAAAGAAATTAAAGACGTAATTATAGCACATAAAAAAAAATATGGTATTTTATACGCAAAGAACATGAATTTTGAAGAAAACAACACTAAATATATTAACGAACAATTGACCCAATTTAATAAACACCTACTATACCTAGCTAAATCGTCAAGACTTGGGTACAAATTTATATGGGCAAAAAATGGAAAAATATGGATGAGAAAAAATGAAACATCTCCAATCTTACTCATAAGAACT
Organism: Limnephilus lunatus; assembly: GCA_917563855.2. Lineage (NCBI taxonomy): Eukaryota > Metazoa > Arthropoda > Insecta > Trichoptera > Limnephilidae > Limnephilus > Limnephilus lunatus. The sequence goes on along the minus strand of OU830598.1, from coordinate 64,161,277 downwards.
CCAGAAGACATCCCCTCCGAATAAAAGATAATAAAACCACATAGCAAACTACTATTAACCTTTCAAAATGTCTGAAGAAAACTATACATACGAAAATTATAAATGTAATAACCCAAGTGGACTAAATCACCTATTTAAAAATGTTAATTTCTCGATCTTAAACATGAATATTAGGAGTATAAGGAAAAACTTCGATGAGCTCTGTGTACTTATTAATAACCTAGATTTTTCTCCAAGCGTAATTTTTTTAACTGAAACTCAAATGAAACAAGTAATTCCATATAACTTACCAGAATATACAACAATTTCATCTGCCTGTAAGCATACTGGTCATGATGGAGTTACTGTCTTCTGTCATAATACTCTGAAAAATGTTGCCGCTGAATTTATTGAATTTAAAACAGCCAATGCAATAAAAGTAACCTTTTGTCAAAACAACTATAAATATCATATACTAGCCATATATAGATCCCCTTCATTAAATGATTTTTTATTTGTAAAAGAACTAAAATCTTTTGTTAGTAAACTTGACAGAAACAATTTCACTTTTTCCATTGTGACAGGAGACATTAATATAAATATTAATGATAATAATACAAATGTGAATTGTAAAAATGAGTATCTTGATTGTTTATCAAGCTCTGGACATATGTCATATATTAACTCACCAACCAGAGTAACCTTAAGTCACTCGGCATGCTTAGACCACATATTTGTCAAGTCGCACAAGGCGGTTAATATCATCTCTTCAATTCTCGAAACAAATATCACAGATCATTACCCGACCTTTTATGGACACCATTACAAAAATACTCCTCTAAACCAAAATTCTGAAAATCTAGAAAAAGTAGACATTGATTATGTAACTCTAAACTCTTTACTTCGGTCAGAAAACTGGGAAAATGTGATATCAATAGAAAATCCACATCTCGCACTAGAGAATTTTTATAAAACTCTGAGAGATCATACTCTAAAAAGTGAAAGTAAAATAGTTGTCACTAACAATAAATATAAAAAAATTAAGCCTTGGATAACAGTTGGATTAATTATATCAATTAAACAAAGAGATAAATTATACAGAGAAATGTTCAAATATCAAATAGATTGCCAAAAGAATAATCTCAGAACAACGCCTTATCTGAAAACAAAATATCTAATGTATCGTAACTTACTTAATAGGCTGATACGAAACTGCAAAAAGAAATACTATAGTATACAAATTGAAAATGCTAAAAATAATACTAAAAGAACTTGGAATATTATAAATGAAATTGCCAACAAAAAAAGTATGTCTTCAAATATTGTAAATGAGGTTATAATAAATAATGAAATAATAACTAAAAAATCGACCATTGCAGAAAGCTTTAATAACTATTTTACAAATGTAGTAGACGTAGTACTTGAATCATCCGGCATTAATGTTAATGATGCTCATATGGAGACTTCTCCTCAATTAGATTCAAATAATGATTCAATTAACTCTATAGAATATTTTTCTCCTGTTACATTTAATGAAATTGAAAAATATATTGATACTCTAAAACCATCCAACTCTAAGGGTAATGATGGATTATCTTGTGATACGTTAAAAAAAATAAAACAACATGTCCTAATTCCATTGCAACATATTTTTAATACATGCCTCAAAAATGGTCATTTTCCAGAGCAATTTAAAATCTCCACTATAATACCTATTCATAAATCTGGAGATAAGAAGAAATTAGACAATTATAGACCAATATCTCTTGTTTCAAACCTCTCGAAAATATTCGAAAAGTGCATCAAGTTTAGAGTCATTGAACACTTAGGAAAATATAAAATTCTATCGAAAAACCAATACGGCTTTCGTAAAGACCTAAGCACCGAGGATGCGATATATGAACTGACAAAAAAGATATACTCATCTATCGATAAAAAAAAGAAATGTCTTGCCATATTCCTAGATTTAAGAAAAGCTTTCGACACCGTAAATCATGATATACTCATTACAAAAATAAATCAACTAGGCTTCAAAAAAGATACACTAAAACTACTCTCTAACTATCTTAAAGACAGAACACAAAAAACAAAAATTGGGAATAATTATAGTTCAGAGTCAAAGATAAAAAATGGAGTTCCACAGGGAACTGTGCTTGGCCCGATTTTATTCTTAATTTATATTAATGATTTATGTAATTTTGTAATCCCTGGTAAAATTGTTTCTTATGCAGACGACACGGCAATAATAGTGGATGGTAATCATTGGAAAGAAACTTTTTCGAAAGCAACTGATTGTATTTCACTGGTTTCAACATGGCTAAAATACAACAAACTCGTTTTAAACTATAGCAAAACATATTACTTACCTTTTTATAAAACCTACAAAAATAAACCTAAAGACAGCCTTAAAATTAGAATCCATAATACTAGTTGCAATCAAGAAATGTGCTTCATGTGCAACGAACTCACTTATGTCGAAAATATAAAATATTTAGGAGTATCAATAGATATAAATCTTAATTGGAAATCACATATTAATCAAATCACTTCTAAATTAAGATATCTGACCTACATATTTTATAGACTTAAGGAAGTTCTAAACATTGAGAAATTGAAAATGATCTATTTTTCCCTGGTGCAATCTTCAATCACTTATGGCATTATAGGATGGGGTGGTGCACTTGATACATTTATTAAGCCTCTACAAATAATTCAAAAACACATAATTAAAGTCATATTTAACAAAAATAAAACATTCTCGACAGATTTATTATACAAAGAAACTAAAATATTTAATATACGTAAATTATTTATATTACAAACTTTGAAATATGTATTTAAAAACAAATATAATTTCGAAATAAATGAAAACAGAATGAGCAAAAGAATAAATAATATATTTTACACCCCACAAACCAATACTAAATTATTACAGACACATAGCAGTTTCATTGGTCCTCGTACATTTAACCTTCTACCACTATAAACTCAAATGATAAATAAAATGATAAAATATATAAAAGAGGTAAAATTATGGTTGAATAATGTAGATATTGAAACGCTTTTTCTATAAATTTATCCATCTTCATACAACTCACTTTCTGTCACTTTCTAAACTGTAGTACAATATGTTTTCTGTTTATTTTTTTTTTAATAACTAAAAAAAAAAAAAAAATATTTAAAAAAATATTTAAATCAGTATGTTTTTATCCATATTTTTTATTTTACTTATATAATAGTCGAAAAAAACCTTTTTCACTTACTCTACCTATGAAATACTAACATTATATTTTATATGTTTTTTTTTTAAAGTTTATCTTATACTTTGTGTACTTAGAAATATAGTATTTTTTTCTAATATTACCCACACTCAGGCAGTGCCTTAGTGGGTTTTCATTTCTTGTTTATACTATATGTGTTTATGTTATAATATGTTTTTATACAATATATGTACAAAGAAATGAGAATAAATGAAGTTTAAAAAAAAAAAAAAAAAATCAAAAATTATATAAATTTTACACTTACATATTATTATGGAATCTGTGAGAGTGCCCTTTCAATACATTCTGGAATATGAAATAAAATAACATGTTATTTAATCTTCCGAAAAAATATATTATGCTGAACAAATTAATTAGTTCTCTATCGAGAGTACTTTCATGTTCGAGTGGTTAAGTTAATAATAATTATTATAATAAGCCATATTTGGGTCAAATCACTTTAATCCTTATCCTATATTTCTCCTCCCCCCCCCCCCTTACATAATGTAACTAAAAATGAAATAATTAAGTAAACACCTTTATAATGTCACACATTTACGGTGCTCCAGATTTCATGTCCGGGTTGAATCTTTCCCAAATGAAAGACTAAACCCTTCCACACACTTTTCCACAAATGAATATCTAGTAAATTAACGCAATGTAATTGCACTATATAAGAATAAAACAATACAATAACAATACGTCAATCCACCAGAAACATAATGGGAAAATATTTCACCGACTCCAGATATTTTCATATCAGAGGGTTCGGCTCTGATGAAATCCTAACTGGTCCGATAAATCCTACTGATCCCTCAATATAAATATTTAAAAAATCTTCCGTAATCCTACATGTATTTAAAATGACCGACTTTTGCATTTTTATGTACAAATTTTTTGACAAATCTAATACGCCTAAATTTTGAATGAGAGAGCTAGGTATAATGCCAGTAGCCGAAATAACAAATGGTAATATTTTTATAGTCTGAGAATGCCAAATTCTTTTAATTTCATTTCCTAAATCTGTATATTTTCTTATTTTTTCAGAAACAGTTTTCTGAATATTACAAGAATTTGGTATAGCGACATCAATGATATAAGTTATTTTCTTAATTTTGTCATGTAAAACTATATCGGGTCTATTATGACTAATTGTTCTGTCTGTCAGAATAGTTTTATCATAATAAATTTTATAAAATTCATTTTCTAAAAATGAATTTGGTTCATATTCATAATATGGTACATTACGGCAGTCAATCAAGTTATGTTTAATTACCAAACTTTGGTGAATTATTTTTAAAACTTGATTGTGCCTAAATGTATACTCGGACGGCGCTAATACAGAACATCCCGATATAATATGTTCTATAGTTTCCGGAAAAGCCAAACATTTTCTACATAAATCATCAATTTGATTTGCATCTTTGATGATATGCTTCCTATAATTTTTAGTATTAATGACTCTATCTTGTATGGCAAGCATAAAGCCTTCTATTTCTGCGCTCAACTCTCCAATACTCAACCATTTGTTTGACGAAAATTTGTCAACATATGTTTGGTTGAGATAATTGAAGTGTTTTGCGTGAAGAATTTTATTTGACCAGGAATCTAATAATTCCTGGTTGGTATTTATAAGAATGCTGGCATTCTCGTCGTATAAATTTAATGGTGAAATATTTCTATCTGCCTTGCATATTATTTTGTGCATTTCTGAACTATCAGCTTTCCTATGGAAAAAATTTCTTAGCATTTCTACCTGATTATGTTTTAAAGATGTTATTTTGACTATACCTCTACCTCCTAAATTTCTGGGTAAATTAATACGTTCTATAGCTGAATTTGGATGATGGCAATGAAATTTAGTTAATGTAGTTCTAATTAATCGTTCTAAGCTATCTAAATCTGTATTAGACCATTTAATTATGCCAAATGAGTAAGTTAATAGAGGTATTGCCCAAGTATTTATCGCCTTTACTAAATTTTTAGCAGATAGATTGCATTTCAAAATTTTTCTGATCCTAGTTTTAAATTTAATCCTAATATCATTTTTAATACTAGTATGATCTAATCTATTTGATTGCGGATATCCTAAATATTTATAAACCTCACCCCCTTTCATACTTTCAATTTTGAAATTTCTAAATATACCCTCGTCTCCATCTACAATTTTACCTTTCTCTATATGGATCGTTCTACATTTATCTAAACCAAAAGTCATTTTAATATCATCTGAAAAAATTTTAACTACTTTAATCATTTTCTCTAAATTTGGTTCAGAATTTGAATATAATTTTAAATCATCCATAAATAATAAATGAGAAATTATATTTCTCTCTCTAGTATTACCTTTAATTTTTATTCCAAACTTGCTTTTAATTAACATTTTAGATAGAGGATTTAATGCTAAGCAAAACCAAAGAGGACTCAATGAGTCTCCTTGAAAAATCCCTCTTTTTATTGAAATGCCCGGTACTATAATTTTCTTATCTTTCAAATTCAAAAGCAAATCGGTATTCCAAAATGCCATAATTTTTTCCAAAAAGCTAATAATAATTGGGTTAATTTTGTATATATTTAAAACTTTTATCAGCCACGAGTGCGGGACACTATCATAAGCTTTTTGGTAATCTATATAACAAATATGTAAATTACGTTTTTGGGTTTGAATCTGTTTTAGAATTACAGAATCAATAACTAATTGTTCTTTACATCCCATATGTTTTCTGCGACAACCTTTTTGTTGTTCAGATAAAACATTTTTTTCATCTAAATGAGTGTATATTAAATCTGTCAAGCAAGAGGTTAAAATTTTATATATTGTCGGTAAACATGTAATGGGTCTATACTGAGAGGGATTATTAATATGTTCGCTTTTAGGCAACATATAAGTAATGCCCTTAGTTAGAAAATTTGGAAAATTTTGAGGTTCTCTGACAAATTTTGAAAGATTTTTTGCCAAAAGGGGATGTAAAGTAGTCAGACGTTTATACCAAAAATTATGTATCCAATCGCAACCCGTGGCTTTCCAATTATGAGTATTTTTTATAATTTTGGCTAACAATTCAACCGATATATCAGAAAAACTCATTTGTTCAATGTCTGAACAATTGAGTTCTTCATTTTCTATCCACGGACCTGACTCATTATGCTTTATATCTTTACTCCAAATATTTGTCCAAAAATCGCGCATATCTGATTCAGATGGCAACGGATTATTATTATTCGAAATAATATTTTGTTTATCGTCAAGTTTGGAATAAAATATTTTCTCATTTTTCTGAAATAATCTATTATTATTTTTTTTATTATACGTATAATTATATCTTTTTAATCTACTAGCTTTTACACCTAATTTTTGTTTTAACAAATCTAATAAATCATTGATTATATTTTCATTATTATTACTACCAATGCTATAACCAAATTTTCTCCCAATTACATCTACATGTCTCAAAATATTCCTACTTCTATTTCCATTTTTATACTCTATTACTCTAGCTATGCTACTTCTTAAAAATACTACATCATTTTCTAATCTACTCTGCCATTCTGGTTTTCTATAATTATATGATCTATCATCAGAAGACGTTAATTTAACTCCTAACTTGTTACATATAGTGATAGCACTAGCATACACTATTGTATGAAGATCTAAAAAACTAATGTCATCAAATATAATTTTTGGTAAAATTATATTATTTAATTCAGAAATTAATTTAGATAATTTCTTTGATGTATGTAATTTTGGTAATTTTGGTCTAACTGTGGGCTCTATATCTATATATCTATTTATATTATTATGAAGTAAGTTAGCTAATTCTATAATATTTTCATCTAGTAAGTTTAAATTTGCAATGTTGATTTCCCTAAGATTATAAATAACGTCTAAGTTATTTGAGTCTACTGTAATATCATTGGATTCTTCGACTAGAATATTATCTGAACTATCTACGTTCAATGTATCTGATATAACATTACTACTCGTATTAACTTGCTCTAAATTATTTTCTAATTGCAATCTATCTGCTACTTCCTTTTTTATCTGATCTAATGTTACTACAGGAATTAAATTATTTTTGAAAATTGCCCTCTTTTGGTCTGCTAATCTTTGTTCGTTTACTTGGGCAATCGGATAATTTTGTGAGAAAATTAAATGTAATTTTTTCCTATACAATAACATATCTGTTTCTAATTTAGTTACATAAAAATATGAACGAACGATGAACATATTGACATCGTTCGTCCATTTCATACGCTGCCTAGGAATACCTGCTTTTGTTTTTGGTGGTCTTAGACTATTTACTATTATTTACTATTATTATCTGTGGAAAGTTTATAATTGGCATAATTAACCATTTTATAATTGTATTATTGTGTAGTTTATGATTTGCTGTCAACTTTCCCAAATATAAATAAAATAAAAAAATAAAATAAAAGTAAGATTCTTGACGATGAATTCAGGGATCGCGGGTTTAAATCCCGGAGTGCCTAAAAATGTTATATTATTTCAGTATTAATATAGTGGGTAGATGTTTTTACGATAGCTCCACACAGGAGGCCTCGAGGAAAGACATCCCTCAGGGCCTATGTCTTCTTTGAGGATATTTGGGAATGTTGGGGATTCTTCTGCATGGAGGGTATTTTTAGAGAAATGAAGGAGAGAAAGTTCTGGGAAGAAAAAAGGAATGAGGGGGGTAGGAATCTGGGGATCGATGATCGAGGTATCCGTCTCTCCCAATCCGGCCCGCCACGCAGTAGGTGTGCAAACGCATTCTCCAGCAAGACCTAGACAAACCTCGCACAATGAACGTGGGCACCCCTGGAAAGTCACATAACGTTGCGAACCACTTGGGGTGACCTATTGCAGATATTTCACAATAACTGATAAATATGCTATTTTAAATATTGTACATATATTTACGGAATATTCCAGAGCGGTTGATTCTCTTAGTATCGCCCTGGTGAAAGAGTATCATAAATAATAGAAATTTTACTGGAAATAGCTTATTTTTGGTGACCAAATATGAACAGCCAGGCACTTATGCAGCTGCTGGACATTGGAATCCGCCGCCAAAATCCGAAAAAACCTCATCCCATAAACCAGGTCACCCCTTCTGAGTCACCAAACGTAGCGAACCTCTTGGGGTGACCTATGGCAGAGGTGTTGATTATCCAATAAATGGTTCCCGGGACGGCTCTACCCAGCCCCGCCTCTTAAATTGGAGAAAATAATTCTAAGCATTTGTATGAAACACATTTGAAGAATATAATTACTTTAGAAGCAGCTGAGATCCAATATAATTCATTTTATTAAATCTGAAATATTTGTACTGTACGCTTTATTCACAAAATGAAAGGTAATTTACTTTGAAAAGTAAAGGGAACTCCGTCTACAGTTCTACAATCTACTGGCAAGAGTTTATTTAGGAATGTGTCACAAAGAATGAAATAACGTTATATATGTATGTGTGGAATTTGAATTTCAAAAGGAATATTTTCAAAAGAAATTTATGATATAATTTAACATAACATTAACATATCTAATAAAACCCATTTCGTTTTCAGTAGTCGCTTTTCATTTTTCACGAATGTAAATTTCATTAAAATGTTGGGAAATGTATTCAGTCGGTTATTATTCAAATTTAAACAAAAGTTTTGAAGACAATGATGACTAAAGTGAACAAATAATCTTTAATCATCAAAAACACTGATTTCGGTTATGATTATGAGTCTGTCTGTATATTTGTGTAACTGTGGTACCATGAAACGAATTTGTTTAGAATTTAATTGTTATTTTCAAAATTGAACTGGTTGAGTGAATAATTCAGTCAAGCGATAAAGTAGTATAGAATAATATTTGGATAGACCAACGGTTTGCTTAACACAAGCATCATCAGAGTACAAATTAACCTAATCAAAAAATATATAGTGTGTGCTTAAATAGATATACATATAGGGGATACAAATATCAAACATTATAAAGGAAAAATGACGTGGCGTGAAATTAAAATGTAACATGCGAGTAGTAACAGAGAGAGAGAATATCTTTATATATAAACATGAATCCCTGTTTCCCCTGTCGCGCCACAACTTCAGAACGACTTCACCTATTTCATTCATCTTTTTTTAAAGTTTTCTAATACTTTGTAGAAGGTTCTTACGGAAAGAAAAATTAAGATTATTGTGCAGAAAATCGGGTAATTTCGAAACGTTTGACAGTTCGCGCGTTTGATGAAATTGAATTTAGCAGGCAGCTGTTGCTTTTTTTTTGTAACAAAAAAATTGTCTATGGATTTTTAAAATTAAATTATAGATGTTTTAAATAGGTTAATCTATGTTAGGTACCAGATTTGATTGATTGTTCTTATAGGTGACCGGCCAACTCAGAATGAAATCAACTCAGAACCATCTCAGAAATGTCATTAAGACTATTATAATTAGAGTGATGATAAAAAAAATATTTAAAAAATGGTTAAATAGGTTAAGTTAGGTTAAGGTTACCGGCTATTTTAAAATTATTTTTTCATAGCTTTTAATGACCTTTCTAAGGTGTTTCTGAGTTGTTTGCATTCTGAGTTGACATGGAACAGTTCTTATAATGTACAAAATTAATATTTTTAATATACGAAAACTGGGGGCCTAGTCTCTATCTTTTATTAACCTCAGTTAGTGCGTTAATTACGTCACAAACACGTATTTTGACAGCTACGCTAATTAGCGTAACTGTCAAAATACGTGTTTGTGACGTAATTAACGCGCTAACTGAGGTTAATAAAATATAGAGACTAGGCCCCCAGAACATTTGAATAAAAAAATTATAATAGGTGGCAAGCATGTTGTTTGAAAACTGAATGTACTGGGACTGAATATATGGAACGAGGGATGGAGGTTGGCGGGACGGGGGAGCGGGAGAGGGAGAGGGATGGCGGGGAAGTTGGAAGGGAAACGCGGGAAGGGAAAGGGATGCGGGAGGGGAACGGGGGCGCTTAGTAAAGGACATGCAGGGAGAAGCAATTTATTTCTTTGAATATAGCATTGCAACGTCTGTCGGGAACCAGCTAGTAACATAATAAAATAGTGAAAATGTTTACAATTGGTAACCATATTACCTATATCGGAAGAGACATATCGTCAACTGGGAGGTATAATGGGGAATTTTATTAATTTATGGGAAATATTCCTACGATTCGGCTATTGGACACAATTAATTGATATTATGGTTTTGTTTTAAAGTTAAAGTGCTTCTATCGATGGCCGAAATGCTTATTTAATTTCCTTTTAGTGTAGGCAGGTCATTTGAGTTGCAGCATTATTATTGTAAATACATTAACTTATAAGAAACCAGTTTAACTTGAACCTGAAATGAGAAGTATTTTACATTGCAGAAAGAATAATTAATTTAATTATGACACCATTGGCAACTAAGATTGTTATTATTATTTACATTATATGTAGATGTGTGAAAAAGAAGAAATTTTGTGGCTATTTGTTTTTTGTTTTTTTTTTTTATTTAAAATTACAACAATAAAATAGGAATCATATCCTTTACTTATGACTTTTTTTTAATAATATCTATTCGTTGGAGAAATCGGTCTGCACAAATACATCCAAGCCTGTCCTCTTCGAAATGATTTGCATGGTGTACCTGATGACCTTTACCTTTAAATACTTTTAGTATCGTCTTAGGTTGGTTGCGACACTACAGGTGTTTTTTTTTTGGAAATAAGCAGAAACCATTTTTAAATTTAAATGATAAATTTATTCCACTTCCAACAGTTTCACACCCGCGACCTAAGGACTCATGGTGGAGAATCTGAAGTCTCTACTTTGGACATCGTCACTTTTACGTAAATTAGTTTAAAATATTGTGCAATATTGCAATTTGGAAGGCGGGTATAGGTACTGCCGCCCCGGGAACCATTTATTGGATAACCAACCCCTCTGCCGTAGGTCAAAACCATAGATTCGGTAAATTTGGTGACTTAGCAGGGTTGCCCGGGTTCATGGGGTGAGGTTTGTCTAGGTTTTGACGGCGGATGCATTTGCCCAATTACTGCTTGACGGGCAGTATCGGGAAAGATTGGTTGAGGCAGAACATTTGGCCTCTCCAGTAGGACTCTCTCGGCCCATCTCCTTGCACCGATGTGGGAGGGAAGGATTCACATGTCCGTCACTCTTGGACCCACTGACCCCCGGTTTCCTACCCATCTCTCATACCTTTTTCCTTTCCAGAACTTCCCCTCCTTCTTTTTCTTTAAAAGACCCTCCACACAACATCCCCAAAGATGACATAGGCCCTGTGGGGAAGTATTTTCCTTTGGGCCTCCTACGCAGAGCTATTGTAAATAATTATATATATATATATATATATGTAGTAACGCGTAACGTAGTCCTTAAAACGACTTTTTAACTCCTGACGTTTCGCTTTGCGCTCACTTAAGTCTTCTGGACCGAACAGACATGCGAAAACTATCAGTTTGAGACAAAAATTCAAGATATAAGGCCTCTGAAGATGGATAGTGAGATCTATCCGAAACGTCAGGAGTTAAAAAGTACGTTTAAGGAGAGTAAACCTAGAAAATTGTTCTTAATCTTACACCCGTGAAAACCTTAACCAAAATAAACATCATGACACTTTCTTCCGGGCCCCACGTGCTGAATATCGAGAAAGGATTTTGTTTAATGTGGGCTCACATAAAACTTAGCATTAATAAAACGCGGAATTCCTTTGTACGGAATGTATCGCACAAAAGAAATAATACAGGAGAGGAAAGCTTTACATTCTAAAAGCAGTATGAAAAACATTCATGTACCTACTCCAACGTATGTAGGTACGTTTATATTATTTTTCTTTCGACTATTGCTTCCGTTCAGTACTACGTACTACATATTCCATACTAAACATTCAACTTTCTATATTCTATACAAGAGGTAGGGATATTTTCATTCCAATCTCATTTTATATTCTCTTTATTTCCTTTTATCTACACCCCCACGCCACCCTCTCCGGCAGCTACCCCTCTCCCTCCCACTCCCACTGGTTAACCACCCCGACCGATATGAGGGGCGGTGAGAGGAAGGGAGAAGGATGAGGCTTCTCATGTGTTGTTAAATGGCGTACCGCTTTTAAATGGTCTCAATTTTTATTTAATTAAATCTAGCTGAGTGTTTGAAAAATCATTTTCTTATCACGAGGTTTATTATAAAATGGGATATTGAATATTGATCTAATCATTTTCTTAATTCTAGCTAAGAAAATTGAATTGTTTTTATAAATATACTTCCTTTTCTTTTTATCAAACACAGAAAATAGTATGTTGGCTACAGTGATGAAAAAATTTACATATATTTAATATTATTTCGTATTGGGTATCTAAGATATGTTTCCTTGTAATTGATCTGGCAGTGGCTGAGTTGTCATTGCCTCCGGGTCCCACCCAGTGATTTAAATTCATCGATTTAGTCCTCCATCATAACACAAGCAACATTTTCCGCTTACCGTCGTGTTAGTAGAAGATTTACAAATGATTGTTAGGTTGTCCGTAACCAGGGAATGCCTGCCTTTCTTTTTAATGTTAAAAAAGAAGGTACCGCCGCCCTGGGAACCATTTATTGGATAACCATCCCCTCTACCGTAGGTCATCCCGACTGGTTTGCTCCATTTGGAGACATTGCAGTGATGCCCGGGATCATCTGGTGAGTTTTGTCCGTTACTTGGTGGCAGATATGTCTTCTCACCATCTGCGTGGCGGGCCGGATAAGGAGAGGCCGGATGAGGGAGGCCCTTTCACCTCTCCAGCCAGACAAAGCCTTGCATCGCACTAGGATGGGTGGATTTATACGTCACTCCTGGACAAACTGACGCCCAAATTCCTACCTAACCCTTATTCCTTTTTCCTTCCTAGAACTTCTTCTCCTTTCTTCCTTCGCATCCTTCGCACAGCATCCTTAAAATTGACATAGGCCCTTAGAGAAATTATAAATTGTAAGTCATCTCTTAGAGTTTATCAATTAGATTAATAAGTACTTGGATAATTAGAGTTAATGTCAAACAAAATAGTATATTAATCACCGAGTGACGTATGTAATATATGTATAAGTTTGTGTATGTGTGTGTGTTTGTATTTTGATTTGTGTGGCAAGTGGTAACCTGTAAAAGTGTAGCAATATGTATGAGCATTAAACATTTTAAATTATTTACGTGATGCTCTTTTTGAAAGTGGTCAGTGAATCCGGAAAAACGTCGATGTTAAAGTTATTCGGCAGGTATGAAGAGCATAGTTAATTGGCGAATTTGCTACTTTTACAGGGTGAATGGTAAGGACGTAAAGATTTAAAGGATCGAAGAAAATAATACCTGTCAGACAGATAAGATAGATGTTAATAAAACGATTTTTTAGCTTAATGTAGACCGTATCGGTTTCTGTTGGTTACGGCAATTTCTACAAAGATAAATTTATACGAGGATAAAAAATGGAAAAAGGACTATATAACGGAGTGTACAGGGTTTACAAAAATAAAAAAATTAAAAAAGGTTTTTTTTATTTTTAATAATTCATAATTCTAAGTTTGAATGTATACCTACCTATTTCTTTACTTTTAAAAATTCTGGTGTTCATTTGAAATGTAAATTTCTGATGAAGAAAAATTACAATATTTATTTTTGAAAGACTGAAGGAATATTTTATAAATACTTTCAGTTTCATAAATCCTACAATTATAATATCCCGTGATTTTCCACTGGTTTTCTGCTACTACTACTATTAAAGTGAAAATAATAGTAGATAATATATCTGAAAACCCCTGAAGGACCAATTCAAATGCATTGAAATAGGAATATTATAATTTTTCTCTCTCCATATTCTATATTCTAGTTATTCAAACATATTCTGCTTCAGATGAACTCATGCATATACCGTGATATTATGACGTCATTACATTTCATTTTTAAGAGCGTTCCGGAGAGATTTAGACCGAAAATCTCCTTGAGAGACATTACTATATCGCAGACTCTTTGTAAGCAACGTAAAGTTGTTTTAATAATATTGTTATGAAATTTTTGTAAGTGATTTTTACTTTTTATTTGATATAACATAACATTTTCGTTACTGGATGAATTAACGTGCTGATTTCCCTATCTTACAATATAATGAAATTCGATTAAATATAATGAAATAAAATACATAAAGGCGGTAATGAAAACATAAATAAAAGTTGAGTTGTGGACAATGATGTTTGTTTCGGGGTTCCATGACAATTGATCCAACGACAATTGGCCCGCCGGCAGTTGGCCCGCCGACCGTTGATCCCCCAGATAGTTGATCCGCCTTAAAGTGGATCCCTCGGACAGTTGATCCAGTAAACGATATAATAATAATAATAATAATGATTTATTGTCTTCCTTTCTTTAAAAACATCTAGAGATAATGATATCCTCACGAGGATTTCCCGTGCTGAGGATTTCATTTACATATTATAATTTAATTATAAGAAATTAATATGAATTAGTTATAAACATATAGGTATCATGTAGTATTTTTTTAAATAATTAAAAATTAAATAAAATTGTGTTTTTTTTATAATTCAGTTCAGTAGATTCGGTTTTAGTCTGTATTTGATATCAGTATATTTTCTATGATGACTTCTTCAAGTATGTATTTTATGAGAATATAAGTCCGTACAACCAAAGTCGATGTACTTTGGTTGTACCATGCATGCTGCTTCGCGAGCTCGGAATTATTGTTAGTAAAAATATTTGTATTTGCAAGACGCTTGCAAATACTAGAACAAATAATATTTTAGATGAATTAAATAAATATTTATTAGAAATAATATTTAAGAAATAATAATATTTTAATAATATTTAAGAAATAATAATATTTTAATAATATTTTTTATAATATTTTTAACTTTCCGATGGATCAATTGGCAGAAGAATCGACTGTCTGGGGAGTCAATTGTATTTTGTTTTTTAATCCATTTTTTAATTTGTTACCTTTTTTTTGGTTTCTCTCATTACAATTTTCAAGTAAAATATGGTTGAGTGCTTTTATTGCCTGGTGTTTGTGGTGTCTTCATCCAAAACTTATTTATGTTTACCGTCAAAGTTTTTATGTTTTTTTACGCTTTTTGTACGAGATTTTCCTCAATATACGAATGTGTCCATGTTTTGAACAAAAGCAAAAAGTTGGTTTTGGTAGAAGGAATATTAGAAGGAAAATGTATATTAGGACAGGAAGATGCTAGGAAAACAATTACAAGCTTTAGGTACTTTTTTTAAGTTTATTTAAGTCGTATTTCTATACTGGTAAGTCTCAGTTGTAAGTTGTAAGACATTATTTATAATTCTTAGTGATGAGTTGTAGGTTAGATAACAAGTTGTAAGGCTATAAAAATTATCCCATCACCATAAATAAATTAATCATCAAGCCAGCTCCAGTTTTTTTTTTTTTTTACGTTTGTCAACAGTGATTCATAACAAAACGCTCACAAATACAATTACCTACGTTGAACATGGTTGATACTATCGCTAATTTAATACAAACACAACAATGATTACAAATTAGGGCATAACACGCTTCACAACACTAAGAAAGCATACCATCTCAATACTGCAACAAGATACCGTCTCTATAGTGTGAGCGTAGAAATTAATGTACAAGTTTACACACACATACGCAAACATATACAATGTGTGTATATATATATATATATACGCACATACATATACACACATACATACAAAGATACATACACGTGCATACAGTTGCATATTACATATACATCTTGAACTTATTAGCATCGGAGGATCTTAAATATGCCTTTTTGACAACATCTAAACATTCTAAATTTTAACAACGGATTTCGCCTTACAAGTCATAAAGGTTTTTAACAATTTTATCTCCTAGATTTTTGTATTTTTTCCGCGATGCGTCATTACATACAACTGTATTTCATTAAATATTATATTGTAATATAATATATGTTTGTTAAACATAATTTAAAAGGATATTATAAAAATAATAGCATACAGTTTCATTAAAGTATACCTCACTTACCACTGTGAAACAAAGTGATTCGCTCAGCTATGTACTTCTTGTTAATAATAATTTCATATTGGATTTGTTTGAACGGGAGCCAAGGAGTCGGAAAGGCTAGGGTGAAAAATGTGAAGAAAAAGTTTTTAATGGTTTACCATCTCCCCACTTTGGCTATTTATTGTATTATGATTGAAGCAATGTTTAAACTTTCTTCCAACTTTCATTTATTAGTCGTTTTAAATTTAAGGTTTATTTTCCCAGAATATGAGGTTAAATATAATTTTTTTTTAAATTCGGAAACGAAACTTTTTATAAATCCTGTGATCATATGAATAATTTAGGGAATTTAAGGACCTCAAGATTAATAAAGTTTTCTTTAAATCTTTTCATTTACACAATGAAAACAAATTACTTAGTATTCACCACGATTTTATTAATAAATCCGACAATCAGGATAAGTTAATATTATCAACTTATTCTGACGAAGAAAAAATTGTTTTTGAAATATGTCGATTTTGTTGATAATATAGTGGTAAATACTAAGTAATTTGTTTTCACTATATCAATAACGACGACACAATGTATATTTGTGGAGTTTAAAAAACTTTTCATTTTCTTTTATTTCTAACGAAATGGATATTATGAGTGCCCCTTGTAAAATCTGTTTTAATTTTTTTGCCACTTAATGTTTTTGTTATTTTGTTTTGTTAGTAAATATTATGTAAATAAAATATTTAATTTAAAATACATTGTCTCATTTTATCTTTGTAAATTGCGCAGTATAATAATCGCACAGGTTTTGAAACCTGCCTAGTTAAAATTATTAAAAGCTATATCCAAGATAATTTATATATCTTGAAGTGATTGCTTGATAGCAATCAATAACACTAAAACGGGTTCGGGGGACCGTTCAAATGTCAAGAAAATAAAATAATACCGATCGTTGGTTTGAGTGTCAATCAAATGTGACGAGAGTTCAAATAATCTCCTAACATTTGTAGACAGTTGACATTTGTCACAAGAGAATGGATCGATCCTACAAAACAAGATGTTCTTGAAAACAACCGTTCCGCTGTGATGATTTGCCGGCTTCTGTGTTTCCTCCCTCCTACAATATTCACTCCTTCCTTTTCTCAAAAGGACCTCCCACACAGCGTCCCCTAAGAGGACCAAGGGAAATTATTTTCCTCGGTATCTCCCATATGGAGTAAAAAAAAAACAATAAAAAAATCAGAGTGTGCTATTCACGCGTGGTAGAATTGAAACCTTCAGGAAGCTGAAGTAGACAAGTGTAGGGAGGCTACAAAGCGCCGCACAAAGAGGGGACTGATTATACTATTTAATTCTCTCGCAGGTTAAATCATATAGATCTACGAGTATGTGTTTGTCTCTTTTTAGCGTCGCAATTTTTCATTTCATCGAGTTTCAAATCACTACGGTGCTAAAGAAGTTTTCACTTAAAAAATATTAGTACGTCTTTATGCTACCAGTAAGTGTTAGGTTAGGTTAGATTTAATGTAAGTTCGTAACTCTCTGTTTCGTGGCATGTATTAGGCAATACGAGTATAATAAAAAATGAGAGTGTAAGTATTTTCATTTAGGGCAAGGAAATTTCGATTGTAAAGTTCCAAAGCGAAATGGATAAGAAACATCCTTTGTGTAAATGATTAAAACAAGTAAAGATGAGACAAGGATCATCAAAACCTGAATTATTTGCCAACGTATTAATTAAAATTCTTTCATCTTCAAAGAAGATTTAAAGTTGTAAAAGATGCTATTATTCCCCCCTCCCTTTAAAACTCTAGAAGCTATTTCGTTACTTAAATTTTAATCGCAACTTTTTGAAACACGTTAAAAAACGAAAATAAAACAAAATCTTATTTATCTGCGAGCTACAGCCCCGTTAGGTACTTCCGTTATAAATTTATTACTTGCTACAAATTTGTAGTAAAGTATGGGAAAATTGCTTTCGCAAAGCAGTTAACGTGTTTTATTTACTGTTTTTTTAATCGTTCGCTTTAAAACAAGGTCATAGAAACGCTTTCTTAGAACAAATCTTAGGTGATTATTATAATTTATATATACAGCTAGGAGGCAATAATTTGAGAGAAACGATTATTCATATGATTTAAAAGACCGAAAGAAAAATATGTCTTATTTATTTATTTTTATTTAATTATTTTTCATGTTCGCTGATTTGTCGTTTATCAGCGAACATGATATTATCATGGAGAAGATTACAATTTAAATGGGCATGGGGGCAGTTTTACTATTTTGTGACATGCATAGAAAGATAGTTGCTGAACTGTTTGTAAGTAATTTTGAAAATGTCGATGATCAATACAGAATCTTTAAGCAGTTGAGTCGCTCTGTTCATTGACGCGTTCTGATAGGCAGAAGTCCTATCAAAACGCGCGGAGCTTAAAAAGTGCATGGGATCTCCCACGAGTATACTTGTTAGGGACATATAAGTTTACCTCATCAACCTACTTTAAAACAACTCTACTATACTACTACTCGTACTATTGATTCACCTACTTTAGTACAACTCATTCCTTTCAATGTCCCCTCCCGTAGCCCATAGACTCAGAAACAATGGACTGCTCTTCCTCAATCAACACTCACACGCTAATTATGGATACTATTCACCACTTTCCAGAATGTATAGACTGGTCAACTCAAGTCAAGACCTTAATTTTTTGGTTCAAGTCTAAATGATTTTTGTGTGTCACTAAGCAAGTGAAGAAATATCATAATTATTATAGCGTTTGGCGAGGTATTGACTTAACTTATCACTTACATTTTTTTTTTCTTTAATATCTGCCTTTTGTCTTTGCTTTCATAATACGAGTAACATTCTTTAATATTATAATTATCATATGTTACTGAATTTGTAAGATTTCTCGGCAACTACGTCTGCCGGGCGGCCTGATCCCTCCTCATCAAAAACGACAACGTTTAAATTCGTTGAACATAAATAGTGAGGGGTCCCCAGAGACAGCATCCAACTTTGCTTTCATAACTTCACATGTTTTTCCATCCAAAAATAAAAACGAATCATAGCTCAATGTTGCTCTTTTTCCATTTTATCTAAAAACACGTATGATACAACTGGCTGCCAAATAAAAACTAACCTATGAATCAGTCTGAAATTTAGTATAGTGCCGTTTGACAAATTGCAGTACACGACGATAATGTCAACTTCCAACAGCAACGCCACTTGTCTTCAAACACGGAATCGAATATTGATCGACGTTTTGCTAATTGAAAGGTACAATAAAATATGGACTCCGATAATTCGTATAAAATAGCCATATAAGGAAAGACAGCCAAAAGTGGAAAAGACTCTCTTATACGCAAACAGGCCTTTTATACCCTACCTTCGCGTTATACATTCATCGGGGTCGTAAGTTCACAATTATTCTATAATTTCCGACCTACTTTCATTAGAAAACTTTTAAAATAATTCATATAATTTATTTATGTGTATCGATGGAATTTATTTATTTATTTATTTATTTACGCCTATTTAGGCTTTTACATAAGTATATATAACAACATTTACAAAAATTCTACTCATAAATACAGTGCAGGAAACAACTGTTTAAAACACTTGCACAAAAATAAATATAAAATAAAAATATTATTGAATTGATCCACACAGTATGTAGGTACAAAATATAAGAAATCCAAAATAGTTTATTACAAAATATAGAAATCCAAAAATACTGTTAATGTTTTAGACAATTTAAATAGATTTATAGAAATTTTCCCCTACTTGATGAAAAAAACTTCAATAGGGTATGCTTATATGTTGAAATTGATGTACTAAATATATCAACAACATCGGAGTATTTGTTTCCTAGCTGTTGAATCCGTCGCATAGGAGTGTAATATTGTGATATTGATGTGGAATTGCTACAATAATATGGTAGGTACTGTCTTGTTACTGACCTGCCTGGAGTATGAAAAGAGATTGCATATAATAAATCAGGGGTATCAAACATTGAATTAATGATTTTATACAAACAGGTTAAATCGGAAATGATTCTACGATCAGATAATTTTATTAAATTTAATGAACAAAGTACGTTATCGTAATTTAGGCATTCACTAGGAATGCCCATTTTAAAATTTACATATCTTAAAAATTTATTTTGGATTCTTTCGATGGCATGTGAATGAACCTCATAATTTGGGGACCAAACCGTGGAATTGTATTCTATATGACTCCTTACTAGTGACATATATAATGTTTTTACAGTATTGACATTATTGAAATCACTAGATATCCTTAAAATAAATCCCAACATTTTCAAAGCTTTATTGGTTATAATTTCTATATGATTGATAAAGTTGAGTTTCGTGTCAAACCAAATACCTAAGTCATTAATTTCCGTGACAGATACTAACGACATATTGTTAATGGAATAATCGAAAAATATTGGATTCTTTACTCGATAAAACCTCATAATTTGACATTTGGTTACGTTAAGTTGCAAGCGGTTATCATGACACCATATAATAAATCTCAACAAGTTATTTGACAAAATATGGCAATCATTAATGTTTCTAATTGCTTTGAATAATTTCAGGTCATCTGCAAACATTAATACTTGAACATCATTGAAAATATATAACACATCATTAACAAATAATAAAAAAAGGATTGGACCTAAATGTGACCCCTGGGGAACACCACTCGTAGCAGTGAATTTGTATGAAAATATACCATCAATTTTAACAGTCAGTAATCTTTTGATCAAGTAACTGCTAATCCACTCATATAGTGAACCACCTATACCGAATTTATGCAGTTTATTCAGCAATAACTCATGATTAACTTTATCGAACGCCTTACTTAAATCGGTATAAATAGAGTCAACTTGACATTTACTGGACATGGAGTCAGATATATAGTTTTGATACGTTAACAAGTTAGTAAGGGTAGATTTTCCAGTACAGAATCCATGTTGTTTAGGAGAAATGATGTGGTTTAATTGGAAAATAATTTTTTTAAGAACTAATTTTTCAAAAACTTTAGGAATTGTTGATAAAAGGCACACCGGTCTGTAGTTAGTCACCTCGTGTTTATCACCTTTTTTAAAAATAGGCGTAAGGAAGCTGAATTTCCATTCAGTAGGAAAACATCCTGTTCGTAAAGACTGATTAAACAGCAAATATAAAGGATACGCCAGATTGGAAGCACAATTATTCAAAAAGACAGGAGGTATTTTATCAGGTCCACCACTTTTGCTTTGATCTAGTAATTTTAGTTCAGTCAATATATCATTATATTCTATGTGGATACAAGATAAATTAAGATTATAATCAGTGGTAAAATTTGATGTTGTACTAGCAGAAACTGGTGTATCACATTCATAAACACTTTTAAAAAAATCAGCAAAAAGGTCAGCGATACTTTGAGTGTCTTTGGCCTTTTTACCTGCATATTCTAAGTTGGTGGGTAAACCAAAGTTGTTATTTTTCATTGATTTTGCATAGTTCCAAAAATACTTTACATCATGATTTATTGAACTTTCAACATTATTAATAAAAGAATTGTAGCAAATTTTTGATAAGATTTTGCAATCTTTTCTAACGTTTTTAAATTCAATATAATTTGATAAAGACCTGTCTTCTTTATATTTCTTATGTAAAACTTTTTTAAGGGCAGTTAATTGAACAAGTTCTTTATTGAACCATCTCGGATATTTCGATTCTTTAAAATGAATGAGTGGGATGAGTTCTGAAATAATTTTATCCAACAAATTATAAAATGATTCAATATTTTGATTAATATCGCCTTCTTTAAGAAATAACCAATCTTCCTTGTGGAGACGATCATTTATGTCCCGATAGTTCGCATTTTTAAAATTAAAAGTAGGAGTAGAAATTTTTTGATTGCTTTCTTTAGTACTAGGGATAAGTATTGCTAGTGGGGGATGGTGGTTGTCTATCGGAAGAATAGACTCCAATGATTCACTTACAATTAAGTTGCTCTCATTTGACAAAACTAGATCAAGAACACGATTATTAATATTACATACATGGTTAAATTGGGTTAAATTAAAAAGTAAAGACATATCTAGAATTTCTCGTTCGTAAGCGGTTGTTGGTATTGAATTAGAGTTACTGTCTAAAATGTTAAAATTGCAATTAGGTAGGTTATAATCGCCGCAAATAATTATTTTATGATTTGGGTATTTTGTTATTACTAACTCAACATCTTCACAGTGTTTTTTATAGATTGAAATGTTGGAATTAGGAGGGATATAAACAGTTCCAATAATAGTTTTCTTAAAATCACCACTCAACAATACGAACATTTGTTCCACATCAGTATTTTTGATTTTAAGTATTTTCGAATTAATGTGTTTGCGGACCGCTATCAGGACTCCACCTCCTCTTGTATTGGAGCTAGTATTCTGACTCCGGTCTACTCGGTGGACATGGTGACTATGTAGTCCAAGCTCCGCTGAGAAGATTGATGATGTTAGCCAGGTTTCAGTGAGTATGATGACATCGTTTGGGAAAGATGGAGCATTTACTCTGAACTCCTTTAGTTTTGTTCTGATGCCCCTGACGTTCTGGTAGTAGATGAGGCGTTTATATGGCTGGAGTTTTTTGGTTGAACATTAACAATTTTAGGTGAGTTATTAATATATTTTATAGTTAAATTATTTTCTCCCTTATTTTTCCGGTTTTCTAACTCCTTCCATACATTTTGAATTTCTTGGCGCTGAACCCACGTTAAGTCTTTTTTGGTTTTAATACTGACATTTTGGTAGTCTATTGCCTTTTTTTGAAGAACCAGTTTCACTTGATGTTGGTCTGACAGTTCAATCTTGATCGGACGTATTTTATCCATTTCTTTTTTACCTAAACGGAACATTTTTATTTCAGAGGTATCAACATTTTCAACTTTGCTTAGGATACTCAAAACTTTGTTCATATCTTCCCTCATGCAGTCGGTTTGAGTACCAGCTGAGCACTCGGGTACATTAAACATTATAATATTCTTGGAACGTAATTTTCTCTCTTCCATCTCCGCTAGAGTTTCACAAATTCCAGGTAGATCTTGGATGGTGTTAGGTAGAGGTTGGAGCTGGGGCGGTTTCTGCTGTGAGATATTTGTATATGCCTTCAGCTCTCCTTCTAGGAAGCCCACTTTCGCACCAACTACACTAATATTACCCAAAAGTTCCGAAAGTTTAGGAGTTAGTTTAGCCATTTGTTCTTTGGTAAATTTATTAGATGGGTCCATAATGGTACTATTTAAAGAGTTTATTATATTACTAGCCATCGTAATAAAGTGATAGGGATCACATGAATCCATAATTAGCAGTTCGAAGTAGGAATATAATATTAGGAAAAGTTTAGCTGCCCTGGATCACGTACTCGAGATAGTATGCGTAAATGTGAAGGTAACGTTTCGTACACAGGATTGGTTTAATTATGCACACACACTAGAAGCAAGTTCGTACTGACAATTGACAGTTCTGATGACAGATTTATAATTATTTTGTTTTTGATATATCTTTTAACTGCAAGGTTAGAATTACTTAGAATTCTATCACTACACTAAAACTCGATTTGAACTTGTAAAACAATATTTTCTATACGCACAGATATAAAATTAGATATTCTTATTTATATTTTAAACTGGAGCAGAGAAAAAACCGTGCACTGTATTCATGTAGTATTGTGACATAAACAAAAATTTTAACAAAACAAAAAACGACTTAAAAAAATGCACCAAAAAGTAAAAAAATAATTTCGTACGATTGTTATTTTTGGAGTCGGTGTCAGCCAACGAAACTACATACAAAGGTAGTTATAATTGAGATGTGGAGATCTTGGCTGACACCGACTCCAAAAATAACAATCGATGGAAATTATTTTTTTTCTTTTAGTGCATTTTTTGGCCCGACTGAAGTATCTGATTCACTTGATCGTGCAATTTCTTCCTCGGACGTCCCCGACTTCTTCTACCATTCACATTTGCGTCGTATATTCTTCAAATCTTCTTGTTAAATATGCTCCTTATTAATCCTTACTCTTCACAGCGAATGGATTTATCTTTTCCGAAAGGATTATGTAAGGAACGGCAGAAATAATCCTAATGACACTCATCACGCGCTACATTTCATAATAAAAAAAAATAAAGAAAAATTTCAACAAAACAAAAAACGACTTCAAAAAATGCACTAAAAAGTTTAAAAATTTTTTTTCGTACAATTGTTATTTTTTCAGTCGGTGTCAGCCAAGGTAACTACATACATAGGTAGTTATAGGTGAAATGTGGAGATCTTGGCTGACACCGACTCCAAAAATAACAATCGTACGAAATTATGTTTTTACTTTTTAGTGCATTTTTTTAAGTCGTTTTTTTGTTTTGTTAAGTTTTGGTTTATTTTTTAATTTATAGTGACGAGCGTGCGTAAAGAAGTTTTACTTCAAAAAAGATTCATCGAAATCTGTTGGCGTAATATTGAGTTATTCGTCCATTTGTCGCGCACATACTTATTGCAAATTTAAAACATATGTGGTTTTCTCATGGATCCCATTGTCAGAACTGGACCAAATTAAAATGGGACCACACGGGAAGCACCAGCTTTCTAAAATATAAAAAAAAAAGAATCATCAATATCGGTTCACCCAATCGAAAGTTCTGAGGTAACAAATATTAAAAAAAAAAAAATACCGATAACCTCCTCCTTTTCGAAGACGTTTAAAAAGATATCTAATCGGGCCTCTCAAGGGTGATTTTTTTTTAAATACTAGAATAGCTTTCAATTGAAGTTTATCAAGTTTTTAATTAGATCGATTAAAGTTGATCACTGTTCTGATCTACGATTGATGGCTTAATGGCAAGTTCGCATCTCCTTCTTTGGATTAAGAATGACTAGATGCCATTTAGTTCCATCTCTCAAAAGGCATATCCTGCATACGACTCCGTGATAAAATGGAACATGATAAGATAAAACAGAACAATGACAACTGTGGTATATACTATTACATATACTCGTATTTAGTTTTTTAGTAAGAGCTTTGCTTACTTTTGCTGACGTGGGGGAGGTGGGGGTGGGGGGTAATTATTGCAAAAAAAACTGCACACTTAGGTGAAAATACATTTTTTTTATACATTATAATTATTTATGATTTTCCGGGTGTAACGAGATTTCCTACCAACGTAAATTTAATAACGAGAATTTTAATAACGAGTTTTCCTACCAACGTAAATTTGTAATAATGTCATGTTCATCAGATCTACCAACCTATAAATATATCATTCTAAGGCGGGAACAATCTGGAATATTTCAATATCCAATCAGTTCATAATCATTTTTAAAACTTAATCGTTCCTGGTTTTATTATTTAAAAAAACCATGCAGGACTTTTAATTATATCTTTCATAAAATAATAAACGTAATTAAATATAATTTATATGGCAACAATTAGCTAAACTACATCCCTGAGAAATATTTACTACCGAGACCCCACTTTAATTTCAAGTACCCTTTGGCTTAATTAAAACAATTGATGTACATTCTGAGAAAAAGCGATTATCCTAATTGGGGCAATTAAAACGATTTAAGCGTTAAATTACAGAACAGGAGAGGGTATTACCCACCCCGCCCTACCCCATTGAAATATTAACCCCGCCCCAGAAACTGGGAACTTCCTTACAAGCACAGAGCACACTTTTTACTCGTTAAGAAGATGGAGAGATATGTAATTACGAATGTTGGAGAGAGCGCGCTTATATTTAAAACGATAAAATTGAAGCGAAAATTGTGAAAATGTTTGATAAAACACTACTTGTTTACAATAGAGCAAAAATTTTATGGAGGTTGTCTAAAACAGCTTTCAAAGAAACACTGTGTTTTTTTTTCATACATGTCACTTGTAAAATAACTGAAACAAACGTATTATAATAATTTTAGGATCATACTTTGCAATTTTTTTCTATCAATAGAATTTCATAGAATTTGCTTTTCGGCTTGGGGAATGTAAAGATATTATCTTCAACAATAACATATAGATAACACACCTATTTTTTTAAGAGCTTAAAAACTTCAAATGTTTAAGGGAGATATGTAAGAAATCGGTGGAAATATATTAAATATTAATTTTATATTAATACAAGAATTATTTCTAACAGATCTTTTTAACTAATAACCAGTTAGTAGTCGAGTGAATAAGTACGTCGGGTTACGACTTAGGTATGGCGGATTCAATTCTTTGCTAGCTAACTCCTCATAATGATGAGGAGTAGCTAGATTGAAAAAGTTAATAGTTTATTTAATTTTTAATAAAAAAAATCATAACTTTTAATGAATTTTCAAATGAGGTTTGGAGTTGATTTCTTTCTGGATTGTCCAGTCACCACTTAAAGAATGATTATTTACCATTTTTGTAGTTATTTTATTTTACCAACATTCATGAACTTCAAATTACTAAAATATTTCTTGTGCAATGGCATCTGAAGAAAAATCTGCGATCTGATAAATTAACGAGATTAGTCCAGTTTAATAACAAATTATAGTCTACGGATTCTCTTGGAATACCTAATTTAAAATTAATATACCTAAGGAATCTATGCTGGACTTTTTCAATAGCTTGAATATGGATATTGTAATGTGGAGCCCAAATCGTAGAATTATATTCCAAAATGCTTCTCACTAGCGTTATGTATAAAATGCGAATAGTATCAATGTTACAAAATTGTTTGGTTATTCTAATAATAAATCCAAAAATCTTCATTGCTCTATTAATAATATTAGTTATATGGCTAATAAATGTAAGTTTTGAGTTAAAAATAATACCTAGATCATTTATTGTTTCTACTGAGTTTAATATAATTTTGTCAAGATTGTATTCATAAATGGTCGGTTTCATTATTTTATAAAATCTTATTATTTGACATTTACTAATGTTTAGTGCCAGTTTATTGCTTATACACCAATAAAACAAGTTGTTTAAATTTTTTTGTAAAATTATGCAATCAGAAGTATTTTTAATTTTTCTATATAATTTTTAATCGTCAGCAAATAAAAGGATATCAACATCAGAAAAAACGTCTACAATGTCATTGATAAATAAAATAAACAGTACTGGTCCTAAATGGGAGCCCTGTGGCACACCACTAGTGGCAGAAAACGCATCCGATATTACGTCATTTAACTT
The DNA here is from genome assembly GCA_917563855.2 of Limnephilus lunatus. Taxonomy (NCBI): domain Eukaryota; kingdom Metazoa; phylum Arthropoda; class Insecta; order Trichoptera; family Limnephilidae; genus Limnephilus; species Limnephilus lunatus. Next base: position 64,133,805 of record OU830598.1, on the reverse strand, counting down.
TACAAACAGTTGCCTATTTGTTAAATAACTCTCTACCCATTTAAGAAAGTTCCCGGTTATACCCATACTCCTTAATTTATTTATCAATATTTTATGACAAACTTTATCGAACGCCTTGCTGAAGTCAGTATATATCGAGTCTACTTGACATTTATCTGCAAAGGCATTCGCTATAAAGTTTTCATATATCAGTAGATTTGTCAGAGTTGAGCTATTCTTCATGAAACCGTGTTGAAACCTTGTTATAATCCCATTTAATTTAAAACTAATTTTATCCAAAATAATTTTTTCAAATAGTTTTGGAATAGTTGACTGTATACACACAGGTCTATAGTTGCGTATATCGCATTTGTCACCTTTTTTAAATATGGGTGTGATGTAACTATTTTTCCATGCAATTGGAAAATATCCCGATGACAATGACATATTAAAAAATAAATAGAGGGGATACGACAAGGCATGTATACAGTGTTTCAATAGAATTGGTGGTATTTTGTCAGGACCCGAACTTTTTTTTATATCTAATTTGTTAATATGGGTTTTAATTTCATTTATATCTATGTGAATGTTAGAAATTTGTAAATTGATGTTAGATGAAAAAAAGGAATTTCACTATTATCAATTGTGTTGTCATTTGAGGGGTGGTTAGGAATCTAGGGGTCGGTGTGTCCAACTGTCCAAGAGTGACGGACGTGTGAATCCGTCTGGATATAAATCTGGCTGGAGAGGTCATAAGACATCCCTCAACCAGTGTCTCTCGATCCATCTCGCCACGCAGCAGGTGGGCAGACGCATCGGTCGCGGAGACCTGGTAAAACCTCACCCTTTGACCCCAGGCTCCCCTGCTAAGTCACCAAACGTAGCGAATCACTTGGGGTGACCTATGGCAGAGATGTTGGTTATCCAATAAAAGGTTCCCGGGCGGCGGTACCCATACCAGCCTCCCAATATATAAAATGCAAATTAAAATATAGGGAGGTTAGTGTAATCCCATAGCCCATCCACATGTTGATAAATAAGTACCTTAAAATAGTATGGAATGGTGTACAAAAAAAATTATGAAAATTAAAAAAAAAATGGCAGCACTTGGCACTTGGCACTTGGTGCTGGAAGATTGCATCACCACACCACATCGTGTTGCCGTTAGCCGCATCCTGGCTTCAGTGACACGGTATCTCATCAGGAACCTCAAAAACATTAAACGATGTTTTTTTTACATTGTTGCTGCATTTGTAGAATCTACGCGCACAATACTTGGGGCACGTCATAACTGAAGACCTCTCGGATGACGGTGATATTGAACGACAGCGGAGAAGTATCAGTATACTGTCCAATATGATTACCCGAAGATTCTTCAAATGCAGTGACAATGTAAAAAAACATAGTTTAATGCATTTTGCACTAGCCTATACATATGTGAAACATGGTGTCACTACCGAACCAGCTCGATGGAACGACTCCGGATCAAATATAATATTACGTCCAGAATTATATTTGGATACAGAAGGTACAGCAGCGCATCGACAATGTTTGCAGAGCTAGGACTGCACGGATTCGCCGGTCTGATGAGACACCGGGTCACTGGAGCCAGGATGCGGCTAATAGCCTCCAATAACACAGTGGTAACCGCAGCTTTCCAGCACCAAGCACCACTCCTGATTGAGAGCTGGGCCCGATCTCACTCCAGACCACGTCGTACATTATAACTGATTATTTTTTTTATCGTTTGTTTTTTTGCCTATTGTATGTACTTGATTTTTTTTTACTTAAAAAAAATCTGTTGTGTAAATATGTATAACTCTATGGGACGTGTGGGATTGCACTATCCTCCCCACATCTTGGAATAAAACATTATTAAAAAATAAATTTGAGTTAACTTGATTCTGAGTTGGCATGGAACCCTTATCGGTTATCGATGTTTGGTGCAACTCCAACTCCAATTTTATTTTCAATTTCATTCATTCCGCTTTTATTTCTCTCCGACCAGACCGGTTTCGGACAACCACGCTCATCTTCATCTTCATTAAATTTTGTTTAAAACTACCAAATTTTTACCCTTATATTTTTAATCTTTTTTTACATTTTTACTCCTTTGCTGTAAATACGATAGTTTAAACAAAAATGTACCAGTCTGAAGACGGACGTCATTGTCCGAAACCGGTCCGGTCGGAGAGAAATGAAAGTGGAATAAAGTTTTTAGAATAAAAACACATATAAATTTGTTGTAGACCACTTTTATTTTATGCACACTCTATCGGTTTCGGAGTGATGAAGCACCCTTCCTTCGTCAGGAGAATATTATAACTAATCTATGATACAGAATATCATAGATTAGTTATAATATTCTCCTGACGATATGGTTGGTTTTTTTAACTTTATTATTATTATTACAATTAGTTACTTAATTTAAAACAAGCCTTGATATTTTTTTAATAAATAAATCAACACGCGTTCACAATTACCATTGTCTCTGTTAATACTTTTTAAAACAAGCAACCCCTGTTTTAACTTAATCTCCCACAAACAACGTTAAAATCTCAAGTAATATGCCCCCTCGCCCTTCTCCCTTCAACTCCCCAAGGCCCTAATCTGCTACTCAAACACGGCACTGCGATTGCCTTATTAATTAAACCTTGTTACAGCAAAATACTCCCAAGTACTTCACACGTAGTCTGAGCTATTGTATCCCTTAAATTTAAAACAATAAGACCCATATTCGTTTGCCGAACTAACTGGCTGATTCACATAGTGCAGATGTAGATACACGATATTAAATGGGTGTCACGTTTGAACCGCATAATTTTTGTAATCTTGGGTAAAAGCTGGCCATTCTTTTTGATTAGTTCTCTCCATAAATCGGAAGGTACCATAACCAGTCTACCAAAATTCTGGTAAAAATGTTAACAAAGTTGGCATTACTCCAAATTTTATGGTAGATAGAAGTAAAAAGTGTATTTTTTTTTAATTTTCAAAACAACGATTGTCCAGAATCAAACCTTGATCAACTGCTTGGAAGGCAACTAGGCAGACCATTATAGATTATAGGTATATCCTTATTAGTTGACATGTTGACTAAGCTAAAAAAAATTAGCTCGACATAGAAAATAAATAAACTATATTGAAATAACTTTAGTCCGCCTCGGCACAGGATCACCTAGTGAAGAGGACTAAGAAATACAATATCTATACTTAAATTCACCATTATATTTTGTACTAGCTGGGTTACCCGGCTTCGCTCAGGACAATAAGAGAGTGTTCTGGAATGTCGCACAATGTCTACAGCTCTATGGAACCTTCTAGAACTTTCCGGAAGACTGTTCTAGAAATTTCAAGAGGGCGAAATTTTCAGCCCTTATATCTTTAAAAGCACGGCCTTTAGGTAAAAAACGGATACCCTTATTCCCTAGGGGGGATAGAGATCTACCACACCATATAACTCCCTTGATCGAACCGGGACTCGTTTCTGAGTTTTTGCGAGCTGCACGTTTTTTTGGACTTTCTTTTATAATACATGCCATATTCAAATAAATAAAATGTTACTCCTTACATGTCCTTTCCCGTGCGTTCCCCTCCAGCGTTCCACTTCCACCTTCCCCGCCACCGCTCTCCCGATCCCCCGTCCCGCCAACCCCCCTGGCACTGCATTTCTTGACTCCTCTCCCGCGCGGCCCGTAGCCGAAACTTTTTTCTAATACTAACATTTTTAAACTCGTGATATCTTTCTAATTAAGTATCCGAATTGAAAAATTCAAAAAGTTAAATAAAGGTGTTGAAGCTGTCTTAAATATGAAGTAATTTATTTTGATAAGGATTAAAACCAAGATACAAATAAAGTGCCTTTTCAAGCGGCGACATATTAATTAAAATTTTAAAATAAAAGAATACTTATTGTGGCATAACCATAATAGTTAGACAGATGCTGTTGCGAATTTTTTTGTAAATAATGATGTGTTCTATAAAGTCGTACTACATTATTTTATTCTATCATCAATAGTTTTCGCAAGGCACGCGATTTAAAGAATATTTTAGGTAATTTTTTTACACCCTGGGTGACATTATTGAAGTTTTAGTAAGGATGCCTATTTTTTTTTAAATATAATATAGCCTATGTCATCCAGGGATAGTGTAACTTCCCAACAGCGAAAGAATTTTTCAAATAGGTTCAGTTGTTTCGGAGCCTATTCGATGCAAACAAACACACAAACAAACAAACAAACAAATATTACCTCTTTATATAGTGTGTTAGATGTACAATTATTTTATATAGTGGCTAAAAAAAAAAAAAATTATAAAATTTGTGAAATGTAATTGGATTCACAGTTTTTACATCACAATAAATCATTCATAAATTTGATGTAGGTAGTATGAAAGAGCACAAGATTTACGTACAACTAGTTTATTTATATAAATATATGTATTTATGGATGAAAAAAAAATTGGTTTCCCGGTTGTAAATGGTCACCCTGTTTTATATAATAATATTTCCCAGATTCGAGACTTTCAACATTGTGTGTTTGTCTTTGTATCTCTGCTTAAATTTAATTACGGCGAGCACAATTATAATTAAATTGGATAAATATATTCTTAAACATTACTAAATAAATGTTTGCTTTAAATTAATTATGAAATAATTCTAACTATGTACTTGATTTTGTAATATCGTTGAATCTGTTAAATATCTATGATTTTCTAGATATTCATTGTTGTAACTTTAATCGGCTTTGAATGAAGTTTTATCATAAACAGCAGATTTTTTCTAAGTCAACGAAAAATTTCGAACTCTGCGGAATGGCATTAAGAAATCAACAAAGCTTTGTTCTATTAAGAGTTTCTAGGTTAAGATGACACTGCTCTAAAATAAAGTCGAAATCAGTGAAGAAGGCGTGTACAAAAATATGTGGCAAATGAACAAAGCTGTAATTTATTTTAAATTGTGCATTAAAAATCGAAAAAATAAAGTTTTTTTAACGTAAAAACACCAAACCATAAAATCACTTATACAGCGTCTAGTAGAAGGAATCCTCGGTGCGGGACAAAACTGTTGGTGGATTTCACCAACAATCGTGGCCTGCATAAAAAAAGCTGAGCCTCTAGACTCCTCCTATCTGGACTTGTAGGTAAGTTCAGACCCAAAAATGCGTCGGCTTTTATAGCCAAGCTAACGCTAAACGACTGTTGAATCTGGAAAACTCCAGACAAACGATTTGAAATCTTCAGAGTCGGAAAACATACCGAACGCGCGCCTAATATTTGTTTACAGATGACATTTGTCACATGAGAACGGGTGATTTCTACGACTCGTTCTTGAGTTCAATAGCTCAGATTTGCCGGCCTCTGCGATTTCTACCTTCTACAACGTGGGTCCCGACTTTCCTTTCCATGAAAAGTCCCTCCACACTGCTCACCGAAAGATGACATCGGCCGTGAGGAAAATTTTTATCCTTAGGTCTCCTGTGTTGATTTAATGGAAAAAAAAATCAGCACTTATAAAGGGTAGTAAAGATAAAAATTATAAAAACATATTTTTTCCCACAGTTGTTATAATTTTTAATATTAATCTCCCGCGCTGGTTATAACATGTTATATCACGCAAGAATTTCTCCGGGTGGTTTCTCTCACTTTTTTTAGAAACCTTTTAAAATTCCAAGTATGTAAAATACAGCTCTAAGAGGTTTTTATCGGTTGTTAGGGAAGTTTTCTAAGATAAATAATATATTTTATGGGAAGTGTAAGTAAGATGTATATTCAACATAATATTGTGAGTTTGCTTATTGGGTTCCACTGTGCGTCGGTACCAAAATAACTAAATGGCGAGTCCTCTAATTGAATATTTTAATATTTTTTTTTTACATTATTGTCCCTACATGTGGGGTATTTCCACAAACGAGGGATTCTGTTGAAAATGTACGGAATATTTAAAGATCATTTTCGTGATTTTAATCATCCTACTTAAAATGATTTATTTATTTATTCAACGCCCAGAGGGCTTTTACAGTAGTACAATTTCTTTATGACAGATGATTTTTAAACAGACAGAAAAATGATAAGAATAAAATTAGATAAAAATGCACACAAGTCACAAAAATTCAGCGATTTGATAAGTTTACAAAAATACATATATGTTTAGGAATAGTTTTGGAATAAGTTTTTTACAAGATCCACAAAATTCGCCAAGTTGATTCTGAATATGTCAACATCACTTTAGTACTGATTTCCCATAGTGTGAAATCTTTGTATCGGACAGTGGGCAATGTAGTTCCGCTTATGAATGCTGCAGTAGAATAGTGTATTTTGTCGTGTGGTTACTGTCGGTATTCGTAAGTTTATGAGTTGTAGGAGTTCGCAACAGTCGAATTTAGAGTTAAGTATTTTGAATAAAAATGTCAAGTCGTTTATTTTACGTCTGTCTTCTAGTGTGTGTATTTTTAGAATATTTAGTAATAGATTATATTTTAAGTCTTCTAATGGGATATTTAATTTAAAATTTATAAAACGCAGAATTTTTTTTTGTATTCGCTCAATATTATTAACGTGAATTTTGTAATATGGAGACCAAACTACCGAGTTATATTCAATTTGGCTTCTAACTAGAGATACATATAATAGTTTAATGGCTTCTATGGAATTAAAGTTTTTGGTTGTTCTTAAAACGAAGCCTAGTGTTTTCATACCTTTGTTCATAATTTGGTGGATATGATTAGCGAAACTTAGTTTTTCATCCAAAATGATTCCAAGATCCATCATTTCCGTGACTATTTCTAAAGCTGTGTTATTGATGGAATATTCGAATAAAAAAATATTTTTATTTCTGAAGAAAGTCAAGGTTTTACACTTTTCTACATTTAAAAATAAATTATTTTGAATGCACCAATCTTTAAACTTACTAATATTTGACTGTAGTATTTGGCAATGATTTATATCAGTTATTTTCTTGTAAAGATTGATGTCATCAGCAAAGAGCAATACCTCGACATCATTGAAGCAATTGGTTATATCATTGATGAAAATGAGGAACAAAACCGGGCCAAGGTGACTGCCTTGCGGTAGGCCACTAGTAGCCCAGAAAGATTTCGACATCCAAGATTTTATTTTGACGAACAGTTTACGATTTAATAAATAGCTAGTAAACCATTTTAGCATGTTACCCCTTATTCCTAGAGCAAATAGTTTTTGGATTAGTAGCTTATAGGATACTTTGTCAAATGCCTTTGAAAAGTCTGTATATATGCAGTCGACTTGTTTATTTTCTGCAAAAGATTGTAATATGAAGTTTTGAAATATTGTTAAGTTAGTTGCGGTAGATCTACCTTTGATAAAACCGTGCAGTTATTGGTCAATTAATTTTATTAATTTCGGATAGATTTCATTAAGGACCAGCGTTTCGAAAAGCTAAGGTATTACTGACTGTATACAAATGGGGCGATAATTGGCTATATTAGTGTCGTCTCCTTTTTTATAGATAGGTTTAATGAAGCTAGATTTCCAGCGGTCCGGAAAGTGTCCAAGGGCCAAGAGACGGTTGAATAATAATGTGAGTGGTTTAGATAATGTATTAGAGCATTTTTTGAGGAATATTGGTGGAATGTTTTCTGGGCCAGCGGATTTGTCAGTGTCTAAGGAAAATAATTTCTGTTCGCAACATTTTTGTGTGATATGGCAATTTGTTAAGTGTATAGTCTTGCTAAATTTGTATTCAGGTATTTTGTCATCTGGGGTTTCTTCATCATATAAATCTTTGAAGAAGTCCGAAAAAAGGTTTACAATGTCCTGTGTATTGTTTGCACTGGTTCCATTCATTTGCATTATTGGCGGGTATTCTGTGTTTTCATTGTTTAGTTTTTTAAGAAATTTCCAAAGATTTTTGGATTTAAAGACAGTGTCATCGATAGAGGTTATGTACATTTTGTAACATTGTTTGGAAAGATCTTTACATTTTTTCCTGGTTTCGCTAAAGATTTTATAATCACTCATGGATTTGCCTTGTTTGAATTTTTTGTTTTGACTCTTTTTTTTGCTGAAGAGAGGCAGTAAGCTCTGATGAGAACCAAACTGGGTAGGTATAGCTTCTCGGTGTATAAAAGGTACATAGGATTCAAAAATATTAATAAATAGCTCAGTGGTCAGAGCTGCTGACCGGCAATCAGATGGTCACGGGTTCAATTCCCGTTGGCGGCCAGTATCTTTTCTCGGAAGATTTTTTCAATGTAGATGAGTGTTTCAGGCTGATAATTATTGATTATAATATTTGTTATCTACCCTTTGTGCTATGCACAAAAATCTTGTTTAAACGTTAGTTTATCAATTAAAAATAATAATCAAAAATATTAAAGTATAAATAAATTTGGTCTAAAGATTCATCAATGTTTTCATCGGATAAAAATGACCAGTCTGTATTTGAGAGATGGCTGTTAATTGAGTCGAAGTCGGCTCGTTTAAAGTTTAGGACTCTTTGTACAGGTATTTTTTTCATTTTCGCATGTAATATTTCATTTAACGTATAGGGGAGGATGGTGATTATCTATTGGTAGGAGTGGATCATTTGAGAGTTCTACAGATATTTTAGGATAGTTTGATAAAGCTAAGTCTAATAAGCGGTTGTTACTTTTATAAATAAAATTGTGTTGGTGAAAGTTTACCATGTCCAAAACTTCACATGCACGATCGTTTTCACTTTCGTTTGTGATGAGACCACAGTTTTTTGCTTTCCATGTTAGGTTTGGTAAGTTATAATCTCCAAGGATAACAATTTTCGAGTGAGAATATTTTGATGAAATTGTTTCGATGTCTTCACAGTGGTTTCTGTGTGTTTGAGGGTCAGAAAGTGGTGGTAGATAGGCCGTTCCAAATATAATTTTCTCGAGAGGAGTCGTTACTTGCACAAAAAGATGTTCGATGTTATTGTGTTTCGTGGTTAATTTTCTAGATGACAACTTCTGTTTTATAGCAATCAAAACTCCTCCACCTCTTGACTTGGAACTTGATCTGACATTTCTGTCGCAGCGAAATATTTTGTAGTTTGTAAGACCGAGTTCAGTCGATTTGATATCAGAGTTTAGCCAGGTTTCCGTAAGTATAATGATGTCATGATGATGAGAAGGAAGGGCTGCTCGTAGGTCGTCGAGTTTTGATCGTAGTCCTCGGATGTTTTGGTAGTAGATTTTTAAAGTTCTGGTTCGATTCTTTGTTGGAATTGCTTGAATATTTTTGTAATTTCCTAGTTTAATTTGAAAAACGATCTAACACTGACAAAATCAAAACGGCCCGTAGTTGGTAAATCGGATTGTGACGTCACAAACGTCGCTCAACTGGGCCAGCATAAATAAACACTGTCAGTGAGCGTCAACGCTCATGACGTCACACGATAGCCCGCCTCTAAAATATCTTTTAAGCGGTAAATCAAAAATGGGAAACTTTGACTCGCTGTTGAAAATTTATTCGTCAACACAAAAATAAAATTCAAATGTTCTGATCATCGAATTTTTTGCTTGGTTTTTCAAGCAATAATAAATCATGGAGCAACCAGTTTATTAATCTCTCAGCGCAATTCAATATCGACTCAATTAAAAAATCTGGACAGTGACCACAAGGTGGGGTTAGTGGTCAAAATCATGGCCAATGTTCAAAAGTTCGAATCTCTTGCACTTGATTGTGCAGTATATCAGTATCCCTCAAGGCCATAAGAACAATTCTCATCAACAAGAATATCAGAAGTCAAGGGAAAGTCAGTCCTATACAATTCAATCTGAACCCAATCCTCATAAGTGTGTCAAATTGAAACCTATTTAAAATTATTGATGCACTACACAAATTTATTCGCAGAATATATGCGACTATAGCACCTGTTGCCTGTAATTGTCGTTTCTGAAATAGATGAATATACTTACATCTATTTTATTTTAAATGACTCTAGTAGAGTTGAGTAGAGTAGAGATTGTTTAATATTAGAAAATCCGTTATAATATTAATACGTATGAATTTCACAGTTCCTACTTAGATTAATTCCCCACCGCGGGGAAACTCTACAAATATTTGCTCATAGATATTATATTAACATCTCTTTGGCAAGTTTAATGTGACCTATTTTCTGGAACAAGCTTCCCGGGAGGCTATACCTATCGAGCTGTAAGAATACTTCAAAGGTTTCAGCCGTATTTTCATAAATTTGTATATTTCCGGGAATTAATATCAGCTTCGAACCGACGAGCTTAGCACAATTTTTTCAAGGTAGAAATCTCATTACCATGGCGGCTTAATTCTATTTCCATTTGAATTTAGATAATATCATTAGAATTTGCGAATTATTTATAATGAACCAGCGAATACCCGGCATGCGTTGAAATGCCACTTAATGAAGAAATTGTTTTTCCCTGCGTGTCCTTTCCCATTCGTCCCCTTCCCAAACGCATTTCCCTTTCAACTTCCCCGCCTTCCCTCTCCCTTCTCCCACTGCCCCGTCCCGCCAACCCCCTTCCCGCTTTCCACTTCCCTCTCCCGCTTTCCATGTATTCAGTCCCGGTACATTCAGTTTTCACAACTCCTCTCGTGCCACCTTTTTCAATTTTTGTATACAAATTTTCATTTTTTATATATAACAAACATTCATTTTTTATATTATAAGAACAATCAATCAAATTTGGTACCTAACATATGTACCTACCCATTTAAAAAACCTATAATTCTTGAATGTACAATTTGTCAAATAAGAGTAGAAAATATATGAGGGCGCCACTGTTGTTCAAATGGCAATACTAAAATATAATACATGGTGTAAAAGTAAAGCTGTGTAACATACATTTTTATAAAAAAATTAAAAAGACAAAAGTAAACAAAATATTTTTTCATTGCAATAAAGATACCTACTTATACGTATATTATTATTATACCCTTGCAATTTTGTGTTAATATAAAAGAAAAATAACGATTTTGTTTTAAAATATAAAGCACAGTTTTCAAATTGCTCACATTTATTTGATACAAGCTTAAGTACCTAGCATTTCCCGGGCTTTAGATCATGTCTAATTTTAGATCTGAATATATTTAACTCATTCAGATCCAAAAGTAGTGTAACTAAACTATATTCAAAGTATTCGATTTCGTTTAGTATAATGACATTCTCAAACTGTGACATTTTTCACAGTTTCGTTCAAAATTTGAAAGCAAAAGATACGCTAATTGTCTTACTTTCGATTTAGTGATTTCATTACTAAATTACCACGCATCGCGTGAGGTCGTTTGTTATCTCCAAACACAATGCACTCGTGTGTGATGAGAAAATGTTTCCATTACATTGCAAACACTAGTAAAGGCCAAGGTATAACATTTCATTTGCATATGTAAGTCACTTATTATTTTGAGATTGTTTCTCGAAGATTTCAAGCGCCATTAGAGAAAACTAGATAGCGAACACAACACTTAAGTAGGTATAAAGGCAGAAACATACTTGCGTGTCGTGGTGTGTCGTGACGCGCCAGAAGCAAATAGGTTTCATACATTACGGCGACACACCACGACCTACAAATATGTCTCTAACCATAATAAATGTATGAAACCAATGTGCTTCTGACGCGTCACGACACGCCACGACACGCCACGACACGCAAGTATGTTTCTGCGTTAAGAATTGAAACTGGCGGTAGGTAGGCTCATACAGCATTCCGTATCGTCTTAGTGTAAGCGAGTAATCGAATCCGTCCCAATCACATTCGTGATGTATTCACCGCAACTTTTAAATGCGAAAACGCCACCCGGTCCAATATCTATTTCTTTCATACTCACATATTCTTTGAATGTCTATCTTTGTCATACATGAACAGCGTTTAAATAAAGAATTTACTGGAAACATCAGAGTGTTACGTGCCATATTTTCTGTTAATTTTATCGGACCAAAACGGGCCTTGGTGTATTATAATGTCATTGCAAAAAGCAAAACGCACAACGCAAAGACTTCGAAACGGGTAAAAGTTTATTCGAATTTAGATCGAATTTGTTCCAACACTAACAACTGGCTATTTTTTTACGGTGAAATACTTTTTTTAAACGGGTGGTTTTTTAAGATAAATTTATTATATTTTGTATAAAATGTCAAACGCTGTAAGAAATAATAATGTGAAAAGGAAATAATTTGGAAAAATCATTTCCGGGAAAAATACACAACATGGCGCGCGCGAATAGATTGTTGGTTTATGAAAATGTTTCGCCCAAAATGTTTGTGAAAAATATTTTAAATTGCTTTCATTATTACCCGGCGTTGCTCGAGTTAGAGAAATCAAACTTTATAATATTTATTTGTATTTTTTTTTCTTTAACTGTTATAAACTTTTTTTTAAACATGAAAACGTATCTATTTGAAAGCATCATTAACAAAAAGGATCCTACTTCGTTTCAACTAAATTGCCATTAGAAAGAAATGTTGAAATATAATGCATTTGAACAGCAATTTCGTTCAAATTTGTCGGATTATTTCCTTTTATTATAACTTACTATCATTGTGACTCTCTCAGGCTAATTTATTCGCTTTTAGGAACATCTTTTAGGTCTCACAGAAATCATCGTATCTCCCTTCATCGTGGTGAGAAATATGATCGAAACGGTATTACGATGAGAAAACACCACGCTTTATATCAAATGTAAAAATTAACCACAAAATAATGGAAATGTACACCTTTATGAAACCAAAGTTTCCCACCGAAATTTGAAAAAAAAAATTATGAAACTGTGAGAATTTTATATTAATTATTTTCACATGAAAATAAAAAAAAAGTTATTTTGACCTCACAAATCATGCCCGAGGCCTGAGGGATTAACTTGGGGGAATAATACTTACGTTCATTTGACGAAAGGTGTCTACTGCCAAACAGAATAAAACTGAAACGAAATGCTCAAAATAACATAGACATACAAATAACTAGACGAGAACTTACAGATGAGGGGTAAAAACCAACTATGGCGGGGCGAAGAGAGGAAAGAGACTTGTGATTCGCCAATAAATCAATTTAACAGTATATAGGCACCTCGCACTATAATATCACTATTTAGTTCTTGATAGTAAAATCTGCTTTTGAATGAATAGACCTTTTTATATGGGAGCGCGAATTGCATGCCACGGTATGAACAGATGTATAAAATCCAAATTCGCAAAGTAAGGGTCAGAGTATTTTCATAGTTGAATATTTTGTTGCCGTAGACACTTTTACAAATGTTTCATGATTTACTTAACCCAGTAAACAGCGGCTTTGTGTTTCGCGTCGCTATGTATCTCGATGCCTAAGTATGTGTTTCATAGACATACAGCGTCCGTGCGTAAAATGTACGATGAGAGCACGACACTGGTCCGGACACGCCCAGCCGGTTCCGAAAAATGGTTCCAATGGGAGGGGGAAATAACACGTTTTTTAACACGTAAGGGCATGTCCATATATTTTGTACTTCCGTGTCAAAATAATAATTATCAAGTTCTGCAAGTATTTTCGTTTTTTTTTGTTAGAGCTGTTTCGGCTTACAAGGCCATTTTCAAATTGTTGTTAAACCACTTTGAGACGACTTATATATACGAATCTTGAATGTAAATTTTTGATGGTGTCTAAATTGATTTATTAACCGTTAAACCAAATTGCTGAGAAACTGATTGAAATAGTAGACAATCCATTATGCGGAGTAAAATAAAATCAAATAAAAATTAAAACAAAAATACATGCAAAACTTGATAATAACATTATTAAAGTATTTTATTTAAATTACAAAAAATTAGATGGACGAGTTAAACACAAAAATAATTAATATATTGAAACAAAGTATTGTTTTGGTAATAATGCAAATGAGTATATTTAAATAGTAAATATTTACCAAAATCCTTTTATTGAAATATTTTTTTTGGTAAAAACCTATACAAACGATGAACTAAAAAAACTCGAAATCTTTATTAGTTGTACTTACTGGCGAAGAAGATTTTCGTTCCCGGTTAGTATGCAAAAAAAATATTTTTTCTTAAATCAATGGGGTGCGAAAAACAGACACATGTTCAAAACGTATACGAACCTACACATGAATGTAGAATAACATATATGCACGAGTATTTGGTTCTTACGAGATATTCATCACGTTCGATTTTGTCACATGTCATTTATCTTTCACATTTGCTTTGAATTTTAAATCCGACGTCTTTCGATTTCACCCCGGTTATTTGAATATTTTAATATATTATGCAAGGTTGTTCGTTCGATAGCGCTGTTTGAAAATAATAATAATAGCTGATAATAATATTATCACCTATTTAATATATTTTAATAACAGAAAACACATTTTGGAAAATTTCCTAAGATCCATCAGAAATCCTATTATCAACTGTTCCGAAGTGGACTAAGCTAAATCAAATTTTTAATATATTCAATTTTCAAAAATCTGTAGTGGAAATTGTATGGGTAGGTACTTAAGAGTTATATGAGAAAAATGTTTTTAATAATTGAGCACATTAAAAATAAATTCTATATAATTTTTATCCTTCTCAATCAATAAAATGAAATAGTCTCAATGAGAATAAAATATTATCTAAATTGTTTTTTTTTTTAGTTTATCGGTGCTATTAAAAATGTCTGCTAATTCTGCATATTGGTTACCTCAGCTGTGCAGAGTGTGTATGCGTGGTGTAAGAGAGTTTATAAACGAGTTGGTATTGACATTAATTTTGAAATATTGTAAAAAAGATATTTTTTCAGTTCGCGTGACTCTATTAGGAGCATGAAATTAAAGTTGCCGACAGGACTGTCAATAAGGGAATTAATTATTTTTAAAAGAAAGATGACATCAGTTACCAATCTTCTGTTGGATAGTTTTATTAATTTTGGATATGTTCATTAAACAGTAGTAATAGCTTGGAAGAAAGTTTTAGTTTATATTTTGAATTGGAATATGAAGTTTATTATTATTATATTTAGCGCTATATTTAATAATAAAATCACATTTTTTGCATGCGGACAACATGCAAATCAGTCAAGTTAAAATAGTAATAATATTATTATTATAAATTATATTTTTTAAGTTGTTTCTTACGCGCGTTAGCACATTTCAATGTGCAATTGTAATATTTTCCTGACTGGGTAATGAATCGCTTTTTTAAACGACTTCGAAAAGAAGGAGGTTATCAATTCGACGGTACTTTTTTTTAATGTTTGTTACCTTAGAACTTTCGATTGGGTGAACCGATATTGATGATTATTTTTTATTAGAAAGTTGGTGCTTTCCGTGTGGTTCCATTTTAATTTGGTCCAGTTTTGAGAATGGGATCCATGAGAAAACCATATCTGTCTTAAATTTGCAATAAGTATGTGCGCGACGAATGGACGAATAACTCAATATTACGCCAACAGATTTCGATGATTCTTTTTTTCTTTACGCACGCTCGTCACTAAAAATAAAAATAAAATAAACACAAATTTTAACAAAACAAAAAACGACTTCAAAAAATGCACTAAAAAGTGAAAAAATAATTTCGTACGATTGTTATTTTTGGAGTCGGTGTCAGCCAAGATCTCCACATCTCACCTATAACTACCTATGTATGTAGTTACCTTGGCTGACACCGACTGAAAAAATAACAATTGTACGAAAAAAAATTTTTTAACTTTTTAGTGCATTTTTTGAAGTCGTTTTTTGTTTTGTTAAAATTTTTCTTTATTTTTTTTATTATGAAATGTAGCGCGTGATGAGTGTCATTAGGATTATTTCTGCCGTTCCTTACATAATCCTTTCGCAAAAGATAAATCCATTCGCTGTGAGGAGTAAGGATTAATAAGGAGCATATTTAACAAGAAGATTTGAAGAATATACGACGCAAATGTGAATGGTAGAAGAAGTCGGGGACGTCCGAGGAAGACATTGAACGATCAAGTGAATCAGATACTTGAGTCGGGCCATGTCAAAAGTCAGAATATTAGAAGAGAATGTATGAGACGTTGTATGAATGTGAGTGAGGCAAAGAGTGTGTGCCAAGGCCGAGTTGTTTTGCGGTCCGTCCTCTCTGCCTACCCCTGCGTGGAAACGGCGTGATGGTTAGTTAGTTAGTTAGTTTTATTTAACAATGCCTTTAATTGCTCTAAATAATAAAGCGACATCTAGCGACTCCGAACAATAAAACACAAATACTAATAAGATAACGTTAATCATTATTTATGTCGGTTTGAATCTTGCAATCCTTAAGAGCGCATAAAAGCCCATTTTCAAAAAAATAATCGTATTATACAACACCCATTTCAAATCATATGATCGTGCAGTAAAATAAATCAATACATTATCTGGTAAACTTATGTAACAGAATTTTAATTTAAGTTTAAATAAAATCATTAAAAAATATATACGTAGGTACACGTGTTTCTTGACGAAAATTGGTCCGTTTGTACATATATTTATTTGCGTACTTACAGACTAATATATTTCAGATTTTTTTACATTCTTATTTTGCTCAGACATTATTGAAAAATGATAAATACTTATGATCAAAAAATAATTACAAAAAGTACATAATTTTAATAGTTTTATCAACACGCCTTTCAGCATTTTTGGATGTAGGTATAAATTAAAGCAAAATGGGAATGAAATAAAATCGATATTGAGTTATAATTTTAAAAAGCTGGTACGGAGAATGATGAATCTTTCTCATTGGAACCGCCCTGTACGATCGTAAGAACATCTTTCGACGAAATGTGGATTTTCGGCCGCTGGCTGGTTAAACGCTCTTAAAGATAGCAGCCAATAAAATATGCTTTCATAAAATGAAGATAATGTGGGTGGTTCTTAATCGAAGTATGCTACAGTTAAAAATGACCGAATCGGATATCGACACCTTGGCGCAGTGGTCAGCCCATTTGCCCGGAAAGCGAAAGGTCCTGGGTTCGAATCCCAGAGGTGCAAATATCTTTTTGGCGGCAAGTGTGATTTCATAAAAGGTCTACATTCTTTAATTACTCGTACCTATATATCATCATTTAAAACACACACAGTCCATAGGGCGAATTAAAATTTAACATCGTTAAAATACTGGTATCATAATTTTTTAGCGACATCTTTCAGATTCAAACAGAACTTTTTCACGTGTCTCAAAATGTCTACTGAAAACTATTATGTCTGATAGAGTGCGTTAATGTAGTTTTATGTAAAAATTACACATATTATACGTGCACTTAACCACTGGAGCGATCGAGGCAAATAATTGCCTCGATTGCTCGCGATTTCCCAGAAGATCAATTTTTCGCCAACATAAAAAAAATCATACCTTCGAATTTTAACATGGTAAAATAAAAACTTATTATAGTACTATAAAGCCAATGAATTAACCTGTATTTTACCATTTATGTCATATTTGTAGGATTTTAAAAAAAAAATCGTAAAGTTTATAACCGCGCGAATCCCGCGTGTTGTTACTTTGAAACTGCCGTGAGGGGTATTTTTTGAGTGAACATAGAATATTTTCGATTTCTATATATTTTTTGAGGTATAGTGCATATCCATGGAAAAAGGACTTAATTTTAACCGTAAACGGTTGATCAAAAATTTGACATGAAAAATGTTATAAAAATGCATTTTTAACATCATTCTAAAATAGTCTACGAAGTTCGGATACGCGACATCTATGGACATAATAGATAAAGCATTTCAGTAGCTTCGTTTTAAAATAAATGGCTGGCCGGGGAAATGCGTAAACTAATTACAATGAATGTTTTACGAATGGTAGAAAAATGTGGTCCAATCTTGGACCGCTATCAATCGCAGAAAAATAAAAGTGATCCATTTTTCGACCATAATCGCTCCAGATGTTAATAGACCAGCAAATATAGATATGATAAGCAAATTTCTTAATCGAAAAAAAAAACAGTAATGTTTCTGCAATATACTTTTCTCATTTCATATAAAACCAAGGAGGCCCCATCGCAAACTACTTGAATAAAATTTCATTTCGCATCAAATCGAATTACTTCCCCCCCCCCCCCTCACCCCGGCCTACAATCATCACCCCCACCCCTTCTGGAGCTTCTTATTCCAATAGATTCATGCGCTTCAAACTAAATTTATGTCTGATACTTTTTATCAAATCATTATATTGGCAGTTAAGTAATACATGAAAGTAAAATTTTTGATTATAGGCTGTCTTTGAAGTTTGTTCGTTATATCAACAATCTTCATGAACTATGAGCCAAGTACATGTGAACGTCATATCTTCGTAGCTCCGAAAAATTTATACGAAAGTAAGTAGCAACATAAAAAAAAACGCGGAAAAAATGTGTAATCATTAATGGAAGCGTTGAATATCTTTTATAATTACTCGAATCCTTACACATCAATCTGCCTCTTGACGAATCACATTTAGGAAGATCAAATCCTTGTACTAGGTACTGTACCGCCCACCATAAAATGTTGATTTTACTTTTCCAAAATACACTCATTAAAGAATATATTATATATGCGCCCTTGAGGTGATTTTTCACAAAAACGGCGCTCTATAAATTTTCCAATTATTATTATTATTAATATTAAAATATTTTTCAGGATTAAATAACATGGGTTCACAATTATGTCATCTGCGTGCGAACTCTATCTAATTTTCTTTAAATAAACAATCAACAGTGTTAATTTCAACCTCCCAGGTAAGAATGGACCAGTAAGAATCACCAGTCTGAATGACGAGCTGAAACCGGTTACGGTCAAATAAAATTAAGTGGAATAAAGTTTTTTTATTTGTTTTTGTATAATCTAAGAATGGACCTTCATTCATTCATTTTTAGAGAGCATCGCGTTCGTTGGTCAAAACATTGTACATATATTTTCGTATCGGTGATCAATGAACCGGTGGATACAATATTTAGCCATAAGTTGTTTTTAATTGTTTGTCTAGTTTGTATTTTTTTTTCAGATTTTAGAAATGTATTATAAGTTTATACAGCGTCCTTGAGGTTAATTTTAACAAAAACGGCGCTATATAAATCATCAAATTAGTATTATTATTATGTAAATATGCAGCTGTACCCACCAATACAAAAATACTTACAGGGTGTTAAGGGACGTACTTAACATACGTTAACTAGTGATTTCATGACATTATTTGGAGCAAAATATTTAAATGATATTTAGGTCTTTTTTTATTTCTTTTTGTTGTTTTTTTTTCAATTTTTAGAAATTCAAAATCAAGAAACATTTTTTTTCGCATCACTGGTCACTCACCCAAGTAACCGCACAACCCCTTACCCCGCTTCTAACTGTCCAATACTAGTGATTTTTAAAGATATTTGTTGAAAAATAAAAATCATCAAAAATGTCACCGGAGACCAAAATTTATCTCTAACGTTATAAAATTCTATGAATTTAAATTATAAATTACAACATTTTGCTTACTAAGATAAATACATATTATATACAATAGAGTTCGGATATAACAACTTCGCATATAACGTTCGACTGTTTTTATCGACGAAAATGTAAACTCAAGTTAGGTTTCATAGCTTTTAGTAGGAAAATATGTTTTCCTACCGACCTACGTTAAGCGACCAACCGCTTAAAGGGACCTATTTTTATGATAATTCGTCCGGTTAGAACGACGTGATATTAATTAACATAGAATAAATAATCACACGAGAAATTTCACGTGAACGTGTTTCGTGATTCAAAAATTTGAATGCAGAAACTGTGTTTCACCTCCAATACGAATTTTAAATGGGATTAAATTTAATTTTGGCGTTTTGTCAGTTTTGACGGTGTAATGGAAATTTCGAAGCTCCACGGCACAAGATGTAAATCAATGTTGTGAGTTGAAAATATTTCTAACAAGCGTTTTAAAACTCGGGAGAGGCCGTGCCGGGTCGTGAATAATAATGATCGTAACTTGTATATCGAAATATGTTTTTTAAAAATAGTATAGCTTAATACCACTAGAGCGACATCGACAGCGCAATTTAAAACTTTTTTCTTCGATTGCTCGAGATTTTTTGGTGGCCATTTTGAATATTTTCCGCCATGTAAAAAAAATCTTACCTCCGAATTTTAATATGGAGACATAAAAACTGATTACATTTCTAGTAGCCAATGAATTCACCTATCTTTTGTCGATTATCACATATTCGTAGAAAATTTTCCAAAATTGGCAGAAAAGCAATCCGAGGCATTTTAATTAGTGCCATATTGTGAAAAAAAAACGTTCCAGCGGTTAACATTAAATTCGTAGGTACCTACTTTTTTAAATCTGCTTCACACATGAAGCACTGAGGAATATATTTTTGCCAAACCTACCTATAATATGTTTTACAAGGCGATAATTTATTTATTTATTTGACAGTATAATTTAATTTTTAAATTCGGTATAATCAAATTATCTCTCTTTCATCTTGTTAAGTTATAATCCGGGATTATTCACATTCAAACAACTAATTATTTCATAAGGTTTAAAAGATTCAGATACAATTTTTAATTTGACAGATTATACAGAGATTGTAACCAATTTGCTGGCCCGCATAAATTGGGCATAAGTCTAAAAAATGTTCCTTTTAATATGGCGCAAAGAACTTAACTTAATACTCAAATTCGTCTGAACGAAATGTAAACATAATCCTGAGATTGCAAAACCTTAAAAAAAGCGGCAAGCAAAATAAATACTCCTGTAAAAAGTTCTTGTTTAATTACACTGATATCGTAAACATTGTTATGGTTGAAGAATGATTTTTTTACTGTGTGCCTCAGTCTTAGAGTATTTGGCGTTGGTTTTTCACCCTACGGGTGGGTGGAGTGGTACATCACCCCATTTTTTATATTATCATTTCAATTTATTCTTACTTACCATCAGATAGAAAATTTTATTTCTCCCTCCCTTTCTCCCCGTCACCCCCACCTCCCCCACCCCTTCTCACCACAGAGCCTTTACTCAGGGTTTACCAGAGGAACCTTTTAGGAGATTTTTGTCTTATCTGATTTATATTCAAATCAAATGTTTATTCAATGTTAATATAATTCTAAAGCATAAAAGTTACTCTTTTAATATTTTAACGATTTCGTAAAAAAATATTCGAATGATCACCTAATGGGATCAAACGGTTGACGGTAAATTCGAAGATTTTCAGTCCATATATATCTTCCAGGGTGCTTATTTATGTGAATACTGCATAAGATTGCCGACTGTCCGAAGCCAGTGCGACTACGGCATCCCCAATTGGGGTATGTTGTGAAGCTGAAGGAAGAAGATGGGAAAGAAGGGGGTTGGGTATTACCTGGCTATTTAGATCTGGTTACTAAAGTCATTAAAAGCAACATTTCAATTCTGAACTGTGGTCAATTCTGATAAATTACGTCACAAGAATTTCATGATTTTTTATCCCCCCCCCACCCCCGTCTCTGTCACACATCGTCACATTTGTGAGACCCCCTCCCCCCTATCGTAACGTCACATATTTTGCAATTTTACATGTAAAAATAATAGTTGGTAATATTTTAAAGTTTTTCGTCAACATTTAATATCGTTACGGTCATATTTACAACGACGGAGGGGGCGTAATGGGTTAGGGAAAATATTATATGTTTGTGTTTTGTGGTAGTAGTTTTGTGCATGTGACGTCAGAAAGCTGATGACACCCTCCCCCGTACCCCTTGTCACACTTCTCTACCCCCCCCCCCCCCTCCCCTTAAGGTCTGACGTAATTTATAGATGGCCCTTAAGAGCACCTGCCACTCAGGAACATGCCGCAAATACACAAAATTGTATTTTCAATTAATTAAATGTAAAATTAATTTTAAAAAATAAAATACGTTTATTTTCGCAGGCTGGGATTTGGACCACGACCGCTGGAACCGTAGTCGATGATCTTAGCCTTAGCCACTCGACCTCTCGGGTATGAGTAAGCAAGACATCTAATTTAACCCAGACATCCATTAATTTTTCCTAATTTAGGTTTTTGTTAATATCATGGTTGTAATTTTAGAATGATCATAATAATTCAAAACTATGTAATCTTATGTCATGGGTCACCATGGGTGTGCTTATATATTCATTTTGTTCTTTATTCCAGGTGGATTCGATGCAGTAAGACTCTAAAAGAAAATTAAATACTCAATTTTCTTTCTAAGACTTATTACTAGAACACTCAGAGAGATACCAATTTGAATTTAAAACTTTTTCGAATTATTCATAAGAGCGTTTACTTTACGGGAGTGAAGAAGATTTTCATAGTCGTCTCCCTTTCGCATCTGGCGCTATCTCTTTCAATTCTATTCTTAAGGCTGATGTACACGAACGTTATTCTTTATTCCATGACGAAAAATGTAAGTATTTCATATTTATTTTTAATACTTCAGCTGGATTTTATTCATCTGTGTCGTACGAACGTGACAATATTGGTAAGTAGGTATTTAGATTGTAAAACAATAACACCAAAATAATGTTACTGTGCATGCTAAAACCAAATTATGATAATGAGTCAACATCGAATTATAATATTAAGCCGCATTATTGCACATGCATAATCGATGACGATAAAGGACAATAAATCCGAAAATCTCTTTCGGTCTGCGTGGTTCAAATACTTCTAGGAAAATAAGTGCGTCTTTTACGACAAGCATTTGGAGGAAAAATTACGATACGATACGATACGATTTAAATTAAATATCGCTATTAAAGACATTTAAAAAAAATATGTGTTCTGAAAGATCTGTTCAACATTATTTTGTAATGAAAATTCATAATTATAGGTCTACAAAAACAGGAGACATTTTTTCTTGAAAAAATAAAAAAAAAACTTTTTTTTCGCTCTCCTGAACAATTAATATTTTAATAAAATAAAATAATGTTTTGTTTAAAACCACGAGTTTTATTAATTTTTTGAACCGACCGGTTTCGCTTTACTCAAGCATCATCATACAAATTAATTTGTACCCTGATGATGCTTGAGTAAAGCGAAACCGGTCGGTTCAAAAAATTAATAAAACTCGTGGTTTTAAACAAAACATTATTTTATTTTATTAAATATGTCAAACCACAAAGTGATTGCTTTCTACAATAAAATTAATATTTTGTCCTTTACATCATTTCAAATTTCCGTGATCCATATAATTTATATCTCCTACTTTCATTATCTGTTACTTTATTTCAAATTCAAATTCAAATATTTTATACTTTCTGATGTCATTGTGCCTACAATCTTACGTATTTTATCGTGATGTGCAATAGGCCACTTGCATCATATATTTTTTTTTTTAATTTCCGGTTTAGGCAAATATTCTAAGACATTCTGTATTTTTTTATTTTTATAAATAGTATTTTTGAAACCCTGGTAATTTTTGAAAATTTCAATCCGAAAAATCAGACCATTTTTTATGAACCGGAAAGACGGGACATAATTTTGTGGGTGCGAAAATACGTTAATTAGATAGCAGAAAATCATTTAAAAAAAGAACGGTTTCCACACGAATAGCAATAAATTGTACGGGGTTCTCTTCATAACATCTGTAAAAACACCGCCATCTTTATCAAAAAATCAAACCAAAGGATAAGTTCACATCGAACAAACAATAAATCTAGTGAACGTTAAACGCAAATTCAAAAATTCGCCGGAAATCAAAGTGTTGCAATATAAAAAAAAATTAATCAGTGTGGAATTTTACAAAATTAAGGGAACATAATCGGAGACGGGACATTTTCATGTAGTGACGTCACGAGCTCAAATAATGGACTTATTCATTTAAAAATAACAAAAATTATACATTTCTAAAAAATTTTACGAACATTTTCGTAATCTTAGTAAAAAAATCTATCCACACGATTTTTTCCAAGTCGTTATGAAATCCATGCAAGTGGCCTATTGGCCCGCCGGCAGTTGATCCCTCGGACAATTGATCTCCTAAAATATTATTTCTTCAAGTAAGTAAGTATGCAAAGAGAACATACGGCCGTGCAACAAAAGTATATCTACCTACTTATATCTTCAGGCGTCTTGAGTCAAAAACCGCTATACAAATATGTTTACTAACAATAATTCCAACTCCGCAAGGGAGCATGCGTTGACACTACGTCACTTCATTTGGATAGGGTTCTTACTTCACCTTGTTCTGAGATATGAGGTGTCAAAGTTTGCAAAGACGATTTCTCATAATCTCTTTACCAATTTCCGGGTTTGAGGTTGAATCTTGTGTTGAGTAATTTAATTGAACATATTTTAAAGGAAAGTATTTAAATAGGACGTACACCTACCATTTTAGAACATACCTAAACATTCAAATAGAACCTTGTGCAACCAGTTAGTTAAGGCATAATAATGCATTGCACATTGCATTCATTCACTAATTACATATCCCTAATGTAATTCCTAGCTACGGCCACGTCCTATTTAAATATTTGCCATTAAAATATGATAAACTTTTTTTTTTTTACAGTGAATACCGCACAAGAATCTCAACTGCTCCCGTCTGGAGCCAGTGAGACTATGCCATCCCCAATTGGGGTATGTTGTGAGGCTGAAGGTAGCGGGGAGGGGAAGGAGGTGGGAAAGAGGAAGGTTGGGAAGTACCTGGCTATTCAGATCTGGTCACCAAACACGGCTAAAGCCATTTTCAAGCAACGTTTCAATTCTGAATGGTG
The DNA here is from genome assembly GCA_917563855.2 of Limnephilus lunatus. Classification (NCBI taxonomy): domain Eukaryota; kingdom Metazoa; phylum Arthropoda; class Insecta; order Trichoptera; family Limnephilidae; genus Limnephilus; species Limnephilus lunatus. Next base: position 64,109,207 of record OU830598.1, on the reverse strand, counting down.
GTCTTACACCAGGGCGATACTGATAGTATCTTCCACTCTGGAACGTGCCGCAAATATACTATATATTATTTTTAATGAATTAATTGTGAAATAACACAAATTAATCAAATAAAATTTATTTGCGCACGCCGGGTTCGAACCCGCGACCTCCGGATTGTGAGTCAAGAGTCTTAGCCACTGGACTACGGAGGAACTAAAATTGTTAAATAAATTACGAAAATTCGTCTTTGAAAACTTAGAAACCTTTAAAAATGGTAAGGCGTAGTACCCTATCCAAATGAAGTGACGATTCATAATGCGCCTCGTATTTAGATCAACTGTTAGATTCAAACAAAATAGAGAGTGTAAATGATGATAGTGGTCGTATCCTGAAGTTACACCCAGGCGCAGATGGCATCGCACGAGCAGCTACTGTCGCTACCGCTAAATCGACGGTGACAAGGGCTGTCAACCGTCTCAGTCTGCTACCCATGGAGCAGACAACATCATCATCATCTTAATCATTACAATGACTTTCTCCAGTGACATTTTTACAATAACCTTCTCCAGTGACATTTTTACAATGACTTCTCCAGTGACATTCCCTACAGTGACTTTCCCTAGTGACCTCAAACACCATGACATTCTGTTACAAGTGACTTTCATCGAACAATTATTTTGTTAACAAACTTGGTTTGTCAAAGCCGGGAGTATGTTGTGTCTTCTGTGTTGTGATTGACCTATTTCATATTTAAAATCGTTCTTTTCTAAACACTTTTCATTCTCAGTATTTATCTCGATGTGTACAGTCCTTTACTTTAAATCTTTATGTCTTTGCTACTTCATAGTGAAATATTGTCATCAATTCATCATCTATATTGTCTTTTCTCTGTGGTCACGTCAATTGTTGTTCGTTGTTGATAAATACTCGGGTCAATGTTTTGCAAACTCATTCTCTCTCTGAATTCTCTCTCTGAATCTCTTAAATATATTCTCGAATTCTCCACTCTCTCTCTAATCTCTTACCGACTCAATTAAACTATAACTAATTGCCAGTCAACCTCTGATTGTAAAGTGAAATTAGGAAAATCACAACACAGAAGACACAACAGATAGAACCTTGTAAAATGAATTAATATTGAAAATGTTTGAAGTTAGAACTTTGTCATACTTATATCTACGAAAATACAACACGGATGGTTCTGAAATTTATTTTGATTATAGAAATAAGCAAAAGAAATGCTTCGGCATTCAAAGGTCATTTTGAAAAAAATGTCAGAACCCTATCCAAGTGAAGTGACTACTATACGGCCGAAAAACAAAATACGGCATACTTTTTTGTGCATTCGGCTTAGCAAAAACCGCTTAAGTTTCCCACTTGCATATAATAAAACTTATTTTATCTGAGTACCACACAAGAGTCCCAACTGCTCCCAACCGTCTGGAGCCAGTGAGACTATGGCATTCCCAATTTTGTTATGTTGTGAGGCTGAAGGTAGTGGGGAGGGGAAGTAGATGTGGAAAATGTACCTGACTATTCAAATCTAGTTACCAAACACGACTTAAGTCATTTCAAGTAACTTTTCAGTTCTGAATGATGGTGTTACATCATCATCGCCATTTTTTTGTATTTTTACGCTGGAATACACTGTATATAGGTATTAAACAAATAGTTTTACTCTTGATGCTTTTGAATTAAATACTATTTCAGAGTGGGAGATACTTTCAGTTTCGCCCTGGTTTGAATAGCGAATTTTGACTCAAGACGCCTGCAGATATAAGTATATCGACTTTGGTTTCACGGCCGTAGGTATATCCTCTTTGCATACTTACTTGAAGAAAAAATCTTTAGTCAACTGTCCGGCGGATCAATTGTCCAGAGGATCAACTGTCGATGGACCAAATCTCTCTGTCTTTCAACGGGGCCATACTTAAAGTATATATTTAATGTAAGTACTTAATATAGGTATCACTTTTTTGGGAACTTGCAGAAAACAAACTATGTAGGTACATCATATATACATACATACGGTATATTATAAATTTATTCATAAGAAATTATTGATCGAGAGCGGTGTGATTCGGCCTTTATATTTCCCCCCTTCCCCCCAGTTTCGTTTCTCCCACCACCCAAAGCCACCCGTTTCATTTCATTTTCATCCCATTTTAGTTTGCTTTTATCTTTTAAAGTAGACTTTTATCATTTCCTCTTTTTTATTTATCTTTCTTGTCATTTATTTGGGGTTTTATCTGCCGACTTTTCTTGGCAATTTCTCCATACTACACCATCCATCTCACTCGCTCAGCTCCCCATCTCATCAAACGGAATAAACTGATTCGGAATCATATTTCGTTAACGACGTAAGAGATTTTATTGTTTTCTTTCCGGAAAGAAAAAAATACAAATAATTTTGTGAACACCGACGAAATATAATATTATACATGGTGTCCAGAAACTAGTTGTAAAAACGGAAAACTGGTGAACCTACATCCACGGACGTGGCTATTGCATTCACATGGGGTTCGACCCTAACGGGGGGATTCGATCAGGGTGGATGGGAGCAGAAATAAGGGGGGGGTGTAAAAAATGTAAATGGGTCCGATTTTTTTTTTAAATCAAAGGGCGTTTCGATTTACCCTAATTTCATAAGTTCATCATATTAACCACCAAATTCGCGTGATTATAATGGTTTTTGTTTATCTGTTTAGACAAGGTCGAACGTAATCACGTAAACACGGCTCCATCGACCCTCACAATATGTGTAAAAAAAGGACCAATATTATGTTTAAGGCGATCCACTAGTACAGGAAAAAATCGAAATCGGAATTCACGCCCTTTTATGGGAGGAGTTTAAAAATACTTGAGAAAAAGCTTTTGGAAAGGTTGGAAAAGATATTTGAGATTTTTTTTTTACATGTTGATTTCGTAAAGGCCTGTAAAAAACATTAATTCCTTTTTTATGCATTGTTTATAGCAATAAAACGGAATTTTTAAATTGATTTCACGAAAATAAGCGGCGTGGAGCATAACACGACCGCTCTCCGCTCCGTTCGGAGGAGTAATGACGGAAGACAGGGGGGCGGCTGCCAGTCGTTCTTCGGTGGACGGTATAAGGTTCACTTTGATATAGCAAATTCGTCGACTGCCGTATTGTCGTCGTGATGTCAAAAATACTAACGCGAAAATGCATATTATATTTTATTTTGTGAGGTTCGGGCGTAAATATCATTTTTTTTTCGCGATAATTATATAAGAAACTGAATTTGCCACATTATGCAATAAAACCATATCCGAAAAAGTGTTTATAAGTATGAGAGTTTTCAGTTAAAAATGTTTTTTATAGACCTAATACTTTATTTTTTTCTAAGCTTATTAAAAGACTTATTAAAAAAAATGACCGATATTTTTAAGGGCCAAAGTATGTTCTACACGCAGTATTTAATTGAAGCATCTATAATACTTCTAAGCGGTCAAATTTTCAAAACTAAAACATACGATTTTGTATGATTTTGCATTATTTAGTATGGCTTCATCTTAACTGAACACCATGACACATAATTTTACTCAAACTTGGTCGGCGTAAGGTAGGTAGGGGGGAAATTATTATTTTTTTCATTGACTAGATTATTAAAATTCTTGAAGAGATAAAACATTTAAATTTACTGAATTTAAAGTTAATGTTTTTTATACAAATAGAACGGTGTCATTAGCGCCTTGCAATTTTTACCGCTTGGGGTATTTAAAATATTACCTGTCTATTATAAGCTTAGAGGTCGAGTTTGTTTTATCGGTAGGGTAAAATTGTTATGTAAAAACATGACTAAAATTGCATGTTTTGCACAGTTTTATCGGTAGGGTAAAATTGTTATGTAAAAACATTATTAAAATTGCATGTTTTGCACAGCTTCCAACAAGCAAGATTGCAACCGAAGTCGGGGGAATATATACATACGTGTGTGTTTGTGTTATGTTGGGAGTGGGAAGGAGTCGGTCATGTCCTTTTGTTTGGAGCTCTTCCGCATTTGCCTTCGGGAATGAGGAAACCATGAAAAACCTCATCCGGGAAGAGTCGGCCGAAAGTCAACACGAAACCTGGCGGCCTTCAGTGATTTCAGTATAGGTACCTACATGAAATCCTGCATTGTGTGGTGAGGGGTGTACGTGTCTGTTTTTATGGGAGATATATACTTTATGGGAAATTTAGGATAAACATACATAAAATAAATATTTTTATATAAATAGATATATAAACATAAGTTGGGGGGGGGGGGTCTGGTGGTTAGGAATACCTACTGCTCGCTTAGTCGTCCGTGTCTGATTCAGGGTTGTACCAAATGTGATTTAGGTCCATCAGGATATGTTTGGGTGCTCTGTGGATGTATCTGAAGGGAAGGTCACTAGGTGCATTGTATTGACCGATTTCCTTGATGAGTTTATTTTTACTGTGTTTTAACGACTTGTAAAATCTGTCTGTTAGTCTGTGCGTGTCACGGACGTACAAAATATATGGACATGCCCTTACGTGTTAAAAAACGTGTTATTTCCCCCTCCCATTGGAACCATTTTTCGGAACCGGCTGGGCGTGTCCGGACCAATGTCGTGCTCTCGTCGTACATTTTACGCGCGGACGCTGTATGTCTATGAAACACATACTTAGACAATGAAGAAGACTTGGCGAATCACAAGTCTCTTTCCTCTCTTCGCCCCGCCATAGTTGGTTTTTACCCCTCATCTGTAAGTTCTCGTCTAGTTATTTGTATGTCTATGGTGCGTGTATTAAATCAAATAGGGTCGGTATGTCTTCTCTGGCATGTAGCCTTTTCAGATTCTAGTGAAGTATTTGTGGGCAGGATAGGCATTACAATTTTGGAAAACGGTACGAGGATGAATTCTAGGTGCCAACAGTTACTAAACCTAAAAAGAGTCATTTCTAACGACTTTTTCAAGTCAATGGATCTTGCCATGGGGATTTTTGTGGGAAAGCAAACCGAGAAAAAAATAAAATGGTCCGTTTTTTCGACAAAAAATTGTCGTTTTTTTATATATTCGACTAACGAATTTGCTTCCAAATCGGATTTGTGTTGAATAATTTATTAAAAAATATTTTTAGTATGTAAGCCTTTTCCATAAAAACCTTCGATAAAAACCCTTTTACGGCGAATAAATTAGAATGAAGATTACGGAATCGCCCTATGCATTATTAAAGTTGACGGTAGTCGCATTTTTCTTCAAAAATGATGATGTGATTTTTAGGTAATATGTGCAGATCTATATCTAGGTAGGTATAGGTACTTATATATAAAAATCAAAATATGTTTTTTTGGGGATATATGTAGATTATGAGAAAGAAAATGTTTGAAACTTTCAAAATACCTTCTAAATCTCTGCGAAGGTTTATGGATTATTACAACTACGTGACAATACATCTGAAAAGTTTTTAATCATTTCGGAATCTCTTCTCTCTTTAGGGTGAATTGCCTATTTTTAAAAAAAATCTGCGAATCTGTCATTAAGGAAAGGTTATTTTTTTTACATGTTACCTCCACACAGGAGGCCCCGAGGAAAAATATTCCTTCATCCGGCAAAAATATTCCGGCATCTTTGGGGATGCTGTTTGGAGGGAAAGGAAGTTATATGAGGGGTCAGTATGAATCTGAGGGTCAATGGGTCCATCCCTCCCACTGCGGTATAAGCCAATGGATCGAGAGAGTCCGGCTAGGTTAGGTCTCCCTCAACCGGTCTCTCCCGATCCGGCCCACCACGCAGTAGGTGTGCAAACGTATCTGCCGCCAAGACCTAGACAAACCTTACCCCCATGAACCCGGGCACCCCTGCTAAGTCAACAAACGTAGTGAACCACTTAAGGGTGACCTATGGCACGGGTGTTGGACATCCAAGGTTCCCGGGGAGGCGGTACCCATACCATTTAGAAATAAGTATATTGTAATAATATGAATGGTTATATTGTAATTATAAAATATTCTAATTTTGAAAATTGGTTACTTTCTCAATTTCTAATAAAAACGATTGGGGACGTGGGTGGTTTGGTATATTTATGTTGAGGACCAAAGTTGTTCAGAACAACGTTTGGTCGATGATTTTTATAATTTTACAAACGTATTTTCCTTGCATTGATGCCATCTAGCTTCTTTTCCTCGCACTACAATGACCATTTAACCAGTCTACCGTGAGAAACTCCGAATAAAACTTTGCTTTCTTGCAAATAGATGGCGCTATACGTTGACATTTTTCATAAGTGATCCCTCAGAATAACAAAGTTTCATTTGACCCTGTAATATTATGCGATAATGTGTTTTATAGAAAGAAGTTACAGAGTTTATTATCACGTAGCACTTTCCAAGGGGTTGAAGTGACAGATTTCGTTGAGTTGCTTGTCGAATTCTACCGTCTTGCGTCTACGGTTATGTCGGTTATTTTCATTTTGTGATTTTTGCATCGTTGGACTGTCAGACGGGCGAAAACTCCTATAATACAGTTTATTTTGTTAATAATCCCAGGTAAATATTAACTTACAACGTCTTATTTTCTCTATCTCTGTCTTTGTACGAATAGTACTATTTTCTTTTCCATTTATCGTGTTTACGTTAAATATGTCATGTTTATATAAAATAATATTTACAAATCAAGCAAACAACTACATACTGCTAATCTTTATAAGATTCTTCTTAATTTCATGTCATATGTAGGTCAGCATTTGTAAAACGAATCCTTGTTGATCTTTACTAACGTGTCTTATTTTTTTTTCTTTTAGGTCAACAATGGCCGGTTCTGCCTTGCGTCGCCTTATGGCAGAATACAAACAACTGACTTTGAATCCTCCAGAAGGTATTCTCGCCGGTCCCACAAACGAAGAGAACTTCTTCGAATGGGAGGCTTTGATAACTGGACCCGAAGACACCTGCTTTGAAGGAGGAGTGTTTCCGGCAAAGCTAGTTTTACCACCTGATTACCCTCTCAGCCCTCCCAAGATGCAGTTCCTCTGTGAAATGTTCCACCCAAACATTTACTCTGATGGGAGAGTTTGTATATCCATTCTTCACGCACCAGGAGATGACCCAATGGGCTATGAAAGCAGTGAAGAGAGATGGTCTCCTGTACAGAGCATAGAAAAAATCCTGCTGTCTGTAGTGAGTATGCTCGCAGAGCCAAACGATGAAAGCAGTGCCAATGTGGATGCAGCCAAGATGTGGAGAGAAGATAGGGAACAGTTCAACAGAAGAGCCCAGAATACCGTGAGGAAAACTTTGGGATTGCCGTTGGAATAAAATTCAAGTAAATCGTTTCTTTTCGGCCACTTTTGGTTCGACCATTCCAAGGTGATACTATTGCAAATAACTATTAGATCTAAATGTTAGTTTTTCTAATGGTGAATATTAATTGTGCTAAATAATATTGTAATGTTGTTTTAATCTGTCGTAAGTTCTTTTTCATATTATTAGTTTGCTGCTCAAAATCGAAGTTCGTCCCCTTGTGTCTTACTTTGAGTGTTATATTATCTAGATGTAAAGTCATGCGTCATGATAACATGTAAAAAATATGGCTTTCATGTCAATTTAAATAGAAACCAATGTCACATTAACAATAACATTTGGTTCTAGACCATTCAGCATGTGCTTTATATCTCATACACTTGCCTGACATCGTAAATATTGCCATCCTATTTGATTGAAATGAAAATTTCATAATAATGATGAGACATAGTTCTACATTTGAAATTTAAGCAATGAATGGTCAGATTTTTGGATCATAAAACACGCCCACAATGCATTTCTTGTATCCTTTATTATATGGTTATCTACTAATTGAATTATCAGGCAATGCTTTTAGAATCCTGTCCTAAAATCTTTCAGTTTTACGGTCAGAAATTCATTATACAAAATGGAAAACCACAAGACAAAAAAATGATGTTTTTTTTGTCTGTGACTGAATCATTTGAATAAAATTTCAATTGTTTAGTTTACTGAAAATAAATAATTAAAGTTTGCTTTTGCCAATAGTCTGTACTTTATAAAGAAGTCTAGAGTTGAAATAATTAGTTTCTGGTGAGTATTTGGGTTTATTACTAAATAGAATCTCGCCGTTAATATAGTGCATAATAAGACATTTTCGAGTAAATTCAATGACATTCGATGGCTTCGTACACATAAGCACACAACACACAATACACCTCGATTCACTCCTAAATATCAAATAAATACTTAATCACACCAAAGGGCAACATAAAAAATTTATGAAGTTAATTTATTGCGATTAATAATGTATAATCTTGCCCTCTCATCAAAGGATCAGCCTTTTTACGCCATCACTGTTTCCTGTAGTATTGTTTTAACTTGTAACTGCTGGAGCTATCTTTTTGTTCGGTTGTAATCTCTGCGCCAAGCAATTGCTTGCGCTTTTGTAGAAGGCGCATAGCGAATGTATTGTAAGTTACGGGTTGCCTCATACATTCCATTGACCCTTTCACGCAAACGAGTGTGGCTGCTTTGGGGAAGCGAGTATTACTTCGTTCCTCCAGAATGCTCGCACCGATACCGCCTGGATCCGTCTGGAAAGAGCAAAGTACATATATTTGTTTCTTTAGTAGCTAAATGCGTTTGCGGTGGGGATCGAAGAAAAGTATTAGGTGATTCATTCAAGGGCATACATAAGGGGGGGTTTAGGTGGTACAAATACTCCCTTCCTAATCGACCACCGTATTGCGTAGGAAAAAAAAGAATAGTACTCTTAAATTAATTACATTCCTGGAAAATTCAAGAGTATTTTTTGCATCGTCACTGTTATTAAGTGATGTAAATAATAAGTTGTAAGATTATAGGTAAGTAGAGGTCTCAAAAATCGTTCCCCCCCCCCCCTTCCCTTCCCTCCATGAATGCTATAACTAAACTCTAAATGAGTGATTGTATATTCGTTTTGTTTTTTTCAGAATGTGCAATTCATTGCTTGACGCTGGGAATATGTTTTGTTAGTGACGCAGCTTGAGTGACTGGATGCAAAATTGTTATAACTGTTTGCTGTATATTATTATATCACTATAGGAAACTGGGTGACGCAATCAAAAGGGCGCTCAAATAAACTATAGTAGAATCCCTTTATTATGACTGCCTATATTGACCAACCGCTTAATATGAAGTAATTACACATTGAAGTTTGGTTTTCATATAAAATTCTTTATAACAAAGTCGCATATAATGACTTCGCTTATTATGACCCATTTTTAATAAATTATGTCCTAATTTTATGGAAAATTATTTCGGTTATAGTAACCGACATGATTCCTAACACATTCGGCACGAACGTGGCACGTCACGAGTCTTAAAATGCTGTGTTTCTCTCTATTAAAATAAATACACACATATATATACCTAACAAAAACAGGAGCTTGTGTATTTTCTACAAAATGCTTTGTATGACGTCCGCTTAGTATGACGTGTTTGTCATTTCCCTTCGATGTCATTATAAACGGATTCCACTGCATTAATCATAATGATGATTTCATACAAGCATTTTCCCTTTCGACTGATTAGTTTAATTATTATTGCACTAATCAGAACTAAGCTAAGGAGTTAAGTAACATATGTACTTACACAAAGTCGCCTCTTAGTTACATATCTAGAAAGGATAAATTAAATGAGGAAAAATGAAATAATAAAAATTGGGTTTTTCTGTTTAGTATAAAACACACCGCCAGATAAAATGATATGTAGTATATTAATTGCTCTACAGCTAATTTATATTAGTCTCCTTCCTTTCGAACACAGAATTGGGCCTTATGTGAATACATTTTTGTAGCAATATTATGTTCTCTGCCTTTCATTTCTCAATATTACGCATTTTAAGTAAAGTATGTTAACCCCTTATACGCGGACGTCACAGCAAACTGCCATGCCCGTACGTGGATGTAACAACAGCTGTCTTGCGAACACATATCAATGAAAAAGGGCCGCTTACAGAAGCACCTAGAATTAAAACGCTGCGTATTTACAGAGTTAATTGAGGCACTTTGATATTGAAACTTTCCAATAAATGATAGTACAATATTCCTACTACATCTTATATTGACTGCTGAATATCATCAACTTATAATATTAGTTTTATTAAACTAAATTTACGTAATGGAGTAAATATTGATTTAATTAAGGTAAGCCACATTGTGACTGCTTTTCACAGATTAATTATTGTTTTAACATGATCCACGCAGCTATTGTAAATGTGATCCCTCAACGGCTATCCCCATGAGCAGATTTTGCAAGTGTGATCTACGAAGTTTAACTAAAACACATACACTGTTTTAAAAACAGGGATGCATTGCGTTGAAATGACCAGCATTGTAAATGTTAAAATGTCCCCTCAATTGTTTTCAGTTTGTGTCAGCATACAATATTTCAGTTCTAGAAATGATTCCATGGTATGTTATCCTTGTCAGAAATTCATAATTTTATGTGCACTATGAAATATATTTTTACCATATCAGATAATTTGCTTTGTTGTTAATAAATTATAACTAAATTATTCTATTGTTCATTTCTTGTTGTTATTTGGTGTTGTTAAATTAAATTATTCAAACTTTTATGGGTATCTGCGTTATTTCTTTGATGAACCTTCCACTTACTCAATTTTAATTTTGTTACTCTGCACAAGAGTTCCAACTGCCTTTTTTTACATTAACTCCACACAGGAGGCCCTGAGGAAAATAATTCCCCAGGGCCTATGTCATCTTTGGGTATGCTGTTTGGAGGGGTCTTTTTAAGAAAGGAAGTCGTGAAATTTCTTGGGGTATCTGAGGGTTAGTTTGTCCAGGACGGACGTGTGAATCCATCCCCCCCACTGCGGTGCACACCAATGTTCCTGCTGGAGAGGTCAAAAGGTCTCCCTCAACCAGTCTCTCCCGATCCGGCCCCCCATGCAGTAGGTAGGCCCAACTGCTGCCAAGGTCCGGACAAGCCTCACTCTTTGAACCCGGCTCTCCTGCTAAGCCACCAAACATAGCGAACCACTTGGGGTGACCTATGGCGGAGGAGTTGGTTATTCAATAAATGGTTCAGTGAAAGCATGGATCCATTGTGTGCTTTTATAATTACTACGGAAACGCACGGCATGGCACATTGTGATGGCTTACATTTTGCTTCCCTGTTATACGGTTATGCAGCAGTTGCTATGCTGATTTCATAGTAATTTGAAAAGCAGCACCCATTGGGGGAATGTTTTTGAAAGTTAACTTGAAGTGAGCTAGTTAAGAAGAGCGTTTAGAGGATGAATGGGAAATCCTGACTATTCATATGTTGTCATTTCAAGCAACAATTCGATTCTGAATGTTGATACCTCACCAGAGCAATATTAAGGACGGGTTGTTTAAAAAAAATTCATGAATTCATCAAATATTTGAAGTTAATTTTAATGTTTTGTAGAGGTTCTGTTCATATTCTGTGATTATGTCATTATAGGCCAGTTGCTGATGAAGCTGAAATAATCACAGAACTTGAATAGAACTTACACAGAACATGAATTCATCCATTTTTTTTTAACAACCCGTCCTAGGAGTATCCTCCACCCTGAAACGAAGTACAAATACCTATACTTATTATGTCTAATTTTGAAACAGTTTACATATTCATCTTTTTGTTATATTCATCTCCACACAGGAGGCCTTGAGGAAAATAATTTCCCTCAGGGCCTATATTATCTGAGATGCTTTTTGAGGAAAGGGAGGATTGAACATTGCTCTTGAAGGAAGGAGGAAACACAGAGGCCGGCATATCGTTCCACATCCGGGCTGTTGAATACAAGAACGAGTCGAAGAAGCAACCCATTCTCATGTGACAAATGTCAACCGTGTACATATGTTGGGCACGCATTTGGCGTGTTTCCCGATTATGCACCGGTGCCGAAGGGATAAATGACGCTAGTTCCTCGGAGCATCTTCCATTGAAATACCGGTAGAACAAGGATAGCATTCATACCCGATGCCTGTGCTCTAAAGATTGCAATCCATTTGCTAAGTTAGGAGAATCTATCAAACGGACCACCCATTTCTACACAGAGTTCAGGGCTTTATTCAGGTGTTTTGGGTCTCCAGACTAGAGGTGGCTGCTAAATTCAACCATGGGGCGCACTTGTGATTTGTGCAGGGTTAGCAGCTGTGTACTATTAAAGTATCTGCGGGCCCTGTACAGTACGCCCAGTTTTTGAGAGGCTTACTTAACTCTGGCTTCGGTGGAACCCCTGTTCGGAATATTGCTTCCGTTGAAGGAGACTAGATTCTCATTTAGATCCCTTTTAGACGTAATCAGGCATGTTTGGGTCATTGAAACATAAAATTCAACGAGATTATTTTTACCCCAAGAGAAAACTCTCGAGGTAACCGTCCATTCTTTGCTTCAAAGCCCTCCGAGGCGTTGGAGATTGTGAGCCCTTTGGGAGCTTGTCGAGCAAAAAGCTATCATGGACTGTACTGTCATCCGCGTAACAATGAATTGGTGCACATGACAAAAGGTCATTGATGTGCAACAAAAACAAAGTCGGATACAGAACCGATCCCTGTGGGACGCCAGCATTTATCTAGTGCTAGGAAGAGGTGAAACCTTCAGAAATTGTCTGAATCGACCTCTCCCTCAAAAAGTCGGCAATCCACATACACAAGGATGCGGGAAGTCCATAGGAAGAAGGCAGTTTATTGACAAGTCCTCGGTGCCAACCCTATCAAAGGCCTTGGATATGTCCAGTGCAATCGTTTGGGTCTCACCGAAACGTTTCAGGCACCGCCCCCAAATGAAGGTCGCCGCATGAACGGTTCCGCCGGAATCCGTATTGACAGTTGTTAATAATTTTATTCTTCTTGAGGTATGTGAGCAGTTTGTCGCTGATCACACATTCCATCACCTTGGACAGAACTGATGTGATCGCTATGGGGCGGTAGTTGGCCGGGTTGGAGCGGTCACCCTTCTTTGGAATAAGATGGATAACCGCTTTTTTCCAACCAGATGGCACAGAGCCAGACTTCAGGGACATTTTGAAAAGCTTTGTCAAAATTGAATTCTGCAGCGCACCTCTGCAGTAACAGGGCCGTCAGGCCCGCTAGCTTTATTAACATCAAACCCTCGTAAGACATGGAGTACTTCCCGATGTCAGATCCTCAGCTTTTTCATATCAAAACCGCAGTGAGGAACCGACATCGGGACAGCACCTTGGTCATCGAGGGTTGAGTTATCCGACCAAGAATGCTCTGCTGCTATGCGGGCACACAGCCAGATTTTTGCTGATCTGCATGTCGTGCTCGAATTTTGACCTATTTATGATTCTCTTGGTTTTCTTTGCCACTTTGTTGTATGCTCTTCTGTCTTTAGATGTTCTAGATATGTTGTAGACTCGGTAAGCCGCGTTTTTTCATCACACTGCTTCATCGCATTATCGACTGAACCATGGCTTTGAGCCTGCACCAATTTCCTTGACAGTGGATTGCTAATGACTTCACCAATTTCTTAGATACACCTTGAGGGATCCGAAGTCCGAAAACAGACAGCTGACCATGGGAAAGCATTGCCCGCAGACCGAACCAATCTGCTGACCAATATAGTGCCACACTTTTCTCTTCAGCCTTTCATTTGGCGGTCTGAAGTTTACGGGGATTGACGTCGTCACCAGGCGGTGGTCGGACGATCCTAAAAGTGCTGTGACCTTAAACTTGTAACCGTTTGGCACAGTGGTTAAAAGTAGGTCTAACAGATTGGAGCGGTGAGTCTGGACATCAGATTCCGCCTGTTGTCCAGCCGAGCCTGTAGGGTAGCGGGGCAAGAGGTCATCAATAGTATTGCTTAAATGTTTAAAGCTCGGATATATGTATATTATTTTTAATTCTTGGAATATTTTATTTCTTGAAAGAACAATATGGTTGGTGAAAGACCAATACTGTAGAAGAACCATTTGTAAAAATGTTCAGGAGGGACACAAAACCACACGTATATACGCACTCTTGCTTGCTTTTGTAGTAACCGAGTACAAGTAGTTTATTGGTCAATTACACAATTTGAAAGCACCAATCAATGTGGCTTACGCTGTTCAGCTGAAATTGACTGTATTTTGAATTTATTGGCATGAATAACTGTGTCAGATTATTTTCAATCGAGCTAAAAAATTAGTTAGAAGGCATATTTAAATAAATAGATTCAGTTTTTGAGCTTGAAATTATTGTTTGTTGTGTAATTAACCTTTGAGAGCAATTTGATATGATAATTTAAATGAATATCGCAGTTAACGAGAGAGTTAACACTAGAAAGACCGGAGCCTTCATTTTGACGGCAGCCCGAAGTAAAGTGACGATATAATGCTTAATAATTATTCTATTGGTTTGATTTTAACTTACATTTCATGATTTGTGGTTTAACAACTATGGAGAAAAGATAGGTACGTGTCTTAATTACTTTTGGAGATATATTGACTTATACCTACAAAGACCGCCGGCGTCAATGTGACAGTTTGGGCCATAATGCTGAGTTCATAAATATACTAACCCCGCTGAGTTTGTTTACAACCTTCTTTACCCAAGTTAACAACATACCCACTAACCCATTCCTCCTCGTTTATGATAGTACTATTGTGTCTGTCTCTTTCTTTCGGTATCGCGTATCCATAAATGGCGTATCATTCGAACTCAATCTGTATGATGAATGGTCACTGTCACATAATTTACAAAAATACCAAAAAAATATATCTCCCGCCCAAATTTATTTTATGGCTTGTTGGAGAAGGACAGAGTATACAAATACCAGAGTTGATCCAGGTGAGTTTGCTTCTGAAGAACTGACTTGACTTGACCATTTATTGGATAACCAACACGTCTGCCATAGGTCACCCCAAGAGGTTTGCTATGTTTTGTGACTTAGCAGGGGTGCCCGGGTTCATGGGGTTAGGTTTGTCCGGATCTTGGCGGCAGATGCGTCTGCCAAACAACTGCGTGGAAGGCCAGTTCGGCAGAGAACGGTTGAGGGTGATCTTTTGACCTCGCTAGCAGGACTCTCAGAACATTGCCTTGCACCACACTGGTGGCGACAGATTTATAAGTCCGCCAATCTTAAACACACGGAACCCCAGTTTCCTACCCACCCTTCATACCTCATTTCCTTCCTAGAACCTATTCTTCTCCCATTCCCTAAAGCTACCCTCCACACAGCATTCCAAAAGATGACAAATGAATTATTTTCCTGAGGGCTTTTTTGTGGAGGTAATGTCAACAAAAAAGAAAAGAAATCAGAAAATAAAACTTCTGAACGACGTTAATGCCAAATTAATAAAAACCAAACAAATGACACGTGTGATAATTGTGAGAAACCCGTTTGCGGAGAGTGCTTTCCATTTTATAAAAAAATGTAACAATTCGATATCGTACAAACATAACAATATTTGTACTAAAATTACAGCATTTTGCACTCACATGATTTTTTCCAGGAAGCCCCGGAGAAAAAACCCTCAGGGCCTAGTGTTCTAGTATTAAGTGACACCAAAATCTTTGAATACCGAGGGGCGAAGTCACTTATCTTAATATATAAAACAAAGTCGGGTTACTTACACTATTTATAACTCGAGAACGGCCGGGCCGATTTTGATGATCTTTGATTTGTTGGATTTGTCTCCGCTCCGGATAGGATAAAAACTATTAAAACATCACAAAAATTAACGAAAAATATAGTTATTAAGAAAATTATTTTCCCCATACATTTTGTATGGAACGAAATATTTGAAAGAGCTGCGGGCATTTTGTAATAAGTGCCTATAATATTGAACTGTGCGTAAATTCCAAAAATTCAAAAACTTCAAATGTCAATGCGCTAATTGTTTTGCATTTGTTCTTAATCATGTAATGCTGCCCCTCTTTCTTACACACTCAGTATCAATAGCCGAAAATGAGACAAGCGGTGAACGTATGTCTGCAACAATCCAAAGGAAAGATACAATAATTATAATAAAAATCCCTTACACGTATGTATAAAGAAAATGAAAAGCATTTTTTTTTACGTAAGCTCACACATGAGGCCCCGAAGAAAATAATTTTCCTCAAGACCTATGTCATCTTAATGGATGCTGTGTGGATGGGTCTTTTTAAGGAAGGGAAGGATAGGAAGTTTTGGGAAGGAAAAGGGTATGAAGGGTGGGTAGGAATCTGAGGTCAGTGTGTCCGGGAATGACAGACGTATGAATCCATCCCTCCAACTGCGGTGCAAGGCGATGGGTCAAGAGAGTCCAGCTGGAAAGGTCAAAAGACCTTCCTCAACCAGTCTCTCTCGATCCGGCCCGCCACGCAGCGGGTGGGACCTGGACAAACGTCACCCCATGAACCCGGGCACCCCTGCTAAATCACCAAACGTAGCAAACCACTTGGGGTCACCGATGGGTGACGTATCACAGAGGTGTCGGTTATCCAATAAATGGTTCCCGGGGCGGCGGCACCCATACCCGCCTCCCAAATTCCCGTAAGTAAATGGAAAAATAAGAAACTCACAAAAAATATAAATTCGTACACAATGCCATCGCTGATACTGACAAAAACAAAACACGGACAGTTGCGCATTGATGATTGCTTCATTGTGTAATTTTAACTTATTTGGGTGGCTTTAGTGACAATGTTATTAATATGACAATATGAAAGTTGGAATGTAAGATTGGAATCTAAGGTAACACCCAGGTCCCGAACTGATTCTTTTCTTTTAATATCGACATTGTTTATTGAATATTTAAATATTATTTTGGTCCTATTTCTTGTAAACGATATTGAGTAACATTTATCTATATTTAGGAACAAGCAGTTAATTTTGCAATATTAGCTGAGATTATTAAGGTCGTCCTATATTTTTAAGCAGCACGCGATGTCATTAATATAGATATTAAACAGGAGAGGACCCAAAATTGATCCTTGTGGAACTCCTGATGTAATATTGACCCAGTTTGATTTGAAACCACTTAGCACAACAGCTTGCGAACGGTTTCTGATATATGAGTCTATCCATCTTAGTAGATCTCCATGGATACCTGCGAGTTTTAGTTTACTATACAGAATGGAATGGTTAATTTTATCGAACGCCTTGCTGTAATCTGTATAAATGGCGTCAGTTTGAATACGCTTATCCATATTATGAAGTATAAAGTTCGTAAAACAAGCTAAGTCAGTAGTGACGGATTTACCGCTTCTGAAGCCATGTTGGTGTTCACTAAGAATGTTCTTTAATGCGTTGGAAATTTGGTCTGCTGCAAGTTTTTCGAATAATTTTGAGAAAATTGATAGTTTGGATATTGGCCTGTAATTTTGTACAAGATTTCGCGGACCGGACTTATATATTGGGGTTACAAATGCTTGTTTCCACATCGAAGGAAATTTACCCTAGGTATGCTCTAGGTTAGGTTTTTTTATTAATGTAGGTTATTCAGAAAAGCCCTGTGGTGATTGACGGAACACTAAAAGAAGAAACTTTTTTATCTGTAAAATAAATCACTACACATAGAACCACCTCAGCATTAAAAGGAACACCTGTGAACCAATATAAATATCAAATGATTTGAACACATGGTGGGCAGGGAGGATCTAGCCATGGTGGAACTTTTCTCCCGGTGGGTATATGACAGTAAGCAAATACTGAGAAGCAAGAAGCAGGAAACGAGAAGCAGCAGGAGCGGAAAGCGGGAAGCAAGAAGCAGGTAAAAACATGCAATGGGAAGCTGGAAATGCTAAGTGGGAAGCAGGCAGTAATAGGCAGAAAGTAAGAAACAGCGTGAAGCAAAAAACCAAGGTCCAGTAAGGAGTAAGCAATAAGCAGTGGAAGCGAAAAGCACAATCGAAGGAAGAAGAAGATGGAAGCTGGGAGCGTGTAGCGGAAAGCATAAAATAACCGGAAGCTGGAAACGAGATTCAAAAAGTAGCGAGAACGACAACCAAAAAAAAACTATATGAGGGAAGCTGGAAGTGAGAAGAACGGGAAGCAAAATAATGTGAAAGGTGAGAAACGAAAATCAATTCCTTTATTCTTGCTCATTCTACATTCATCCCATTTCTAGAGCACACAATTCAACAATTAATCAGAGATTTACGAAACACCGTAAAGTAGTATTGGCATTATCTGTTGTGTTACCTTCAAATTTTGCGGCCAGTTCTGAAATTGAAGACGCAATTTTTATGTATTCGGCAGTGCTACCCGAAATATGTACATCTGTCATCAAAGCAGAACTTGAGTGTGGAAAGCAGCTATGACTAACCTACTCCAAAATCTGCTTTGAAATGCTAAGATAAGTGAGATCAAAAATTATTTCCAAATATTTACACGTTGTTACAAATATTGGCTACCATTCCTGTTTCCACTGCTACACCAGAAAGGACTCAAGCCTACGGAGACTTAAAAACTACTTGCGGAACGCAACGAGTGAAAACAGACTGAACGGCTTGGCTCTCATGAATATTCACTATGGGATAGAAATTGATGCGAATGAAGTAGTGCAGTGTTCCGCAAAGTGTGTGCCCCGGCACAGTGGTGTACCGTGGTCAGTAGCTGGTGTGCCTCGCCATATCCTATCGGTGGCTCAAAAAGACAAAGCCTTTTTTCAACGGATGAAAGACCAGTCTAAGAAACAGGTGACTATCATGAGTTCGTCTTTCAAAACATCAAACAAAACAAAAAGCAAGCTACGTGATCGCTTATATGCTATTTAAATCCAAGTAGCCTCATTTTCCATCAAGAATCCATTCTCAGGTAGCATTTCCCTTAGACACTTTACCGACAAACGAGCAGAAAGAATTAATGGAGGTAAAATCTGATCGGACATTAAAACTAAAATTTTCCAAAACAGAGCTAGCACATTTTTGGCTGCACATAAAAAATGGGTATCCACTGCTTTCAAAGTGTGCTATTGCAATTCTCTTACCATTTGCCACAACCAACTTACGCAAAGTCTGGTTTAAAACTCTCACTACGATTGACTAAAAAAAGAGAATGCCTGAGGACCATCGACGAAGAGATGAGAGCAGCATTATCAACGATTGCTCCAAATTTTGATTGCCTATGCTTATAAGCAGGTTCAAATTTCTCCTTAAAACATCTTTTCATATTATATTGATTTTGATAATTAATATTAAATAAACATTGTTTTTTTCTTTGGTGTGCCTCTAAAATTTATTGATTTGGTAGGTGTACCTAGAACATAAAAAGTTTGCGGAACACTGAAGTAGTGGATATTTTAAAAAGAAAAACAGAAGACTATTTCTGTAGTGCAAATGTAATCAAATGAACCTTCTGTTTTTTTTTTTTAACTAAGTTAGTCCTTTCTTCTCTCCAAATGTGAATCCAATAGAGCTTTGAATTGGTTTATATTAGTTGCATCTGTGACATGTTGTGGAAGTTTGTTCCAAGCATCCACCACCAGTCCTGGATTTGTCAATAGGCCTTATAGGTGGCAGAGTTCAGGGGGTGGCGCTCGCATGCTTTGGTAAGCCGTTAAGTTTGTGTAAGATTATAAAAAACAACAAAAACGTCACAGTGGATAGATAGAGTCTTTTATCTATTAACCTTTAGAAGCCCAGTGCCGCGGATTTGTATGGTTCAATGCCCAACGGTCCAATACGGGACCGATTATTGTGGTGCGAATATTTCAAAAAAATGATTTGGCAGTGTGCTACCTTTATTGCACGTGGCGCACGAGCGTCTTAGGGGGGAAATAGGTGTATGGCGGTGTATTTTTAGTGATTTTCATGAATTTTTTTAACACATAAGGAATATAATATATATTTTATTTATACTATATATTCTAAATTTATATAGATTATATTCTAAAATTTTCAAATATTTTCCTCAAAAAATAACGGAGATATCAGCTGCCGCGCATTGTAAATTGTAAGTCGCCATCCGACTGGACAATTTGTGTAACTCCTGAAGGTCACAATTTTCATCCGAAATCAATTTTTTTTTTAAATCCTGTTTATATAAATGTTTCTTCTACTTGAACCTCACTCCTAATCGAAAATTATTTTTTTTTTTGAGAAATGTGATAATTTTGTATGTTTTTTACCATTCTTTTGAACGTTTTTTTGCCATAAATATATTGTTTAGGATCGAGTTTCAAATAGAGCAAATTTATATAAAGAAACCACGTGCTGAGTTTGATAACGTTTGATCAAAAACTGTAGGAGCTGATCGATCAAAAACTGTAGAGTTTGATAACGATTGATCAAAATAAGAGTGGCAGAAAAATATTTGTGGTATCTTAGAGAATACTATTTTTGAATAGTTCTACCATCGATTTATGAAAAAAAATTAAGCCTCTACACCTATTTCCCCCCTAAGGAAACTTTAGCCGCCCAGACATCACGTACGGGACCGCGGATTGCGTTGTGCGATTATGATGCGAATATTTGGCAAAAAAATGCTTGGGCAGTGGGCTACCTTTATTTGGTTACTAATCGTATTTTGGAATACTATTTTGGAAAGACTAAATAAAGTCAATGCTCAGATTCAGAGTTCATCGATTTTTGTGGATCTGTTCCCATGTTTATTATACCAGAGTATGAAAACTTTAATTATTTCGAAGAAAGTGCAATTGAAATGAACACACTTAAGCAATATCAGGGCGACATTAAGAGTAAGATGACCGTAAGGGAAAAAATTTTTAGACGAAACGAAACATCAAACGAGGATATTGAAACAGCTTCCTGACGAGATCTGAATTAGAGAGAGGGCATAAGCGAAGGCATAAGGCATAATATGAAGGCATAATATTTAATAAAAAAAATAAATAAAAAAGGGTTAACTTTAAACAAAAAAAAAAATCCCGTAGTAAATTACAACTCTTGTACTAATTCATTAGTTTATTTCATTTTTGAATACCTAATTAACCTGTATTTGAATTTATTTTTATTTTAAATTGTGTGTCACCTAAAGGTGCGTACGGACTAAGCGTTCCTTTGATACGCGTAGTCGGAAAAACGCTGTCCACGCGTACATTGGATACGCGTACAGCTCCTGTACGGACCGCCGCGAACCTATACGCGAGGTCAATCGATCCATTTTGATTTTGCTCCTTTCTTTTCTATTTGTTGCTTATAAAGTTTTCATCTTTGGTTTTAATAATTCTATTGGAATTTGCATTTCATTTGAAATTGCCTTCCATGCATCTTCGCGTAAATCGATAGTCAGTTAGTGTGCTATCTCACAAAACTCGGTGAAATTCATAAAGTTGAATCAATCTGACAATATTTTCATTATTGAAACTCGATGAACACGTGTGTCTATCCATTTTGCCGTCAAAATACAGCGTACCCGGGCGTGCGAGCCCCCTTTGACGCGCGACCGAAAACCGACTAACGGCGGCTCGCGTCCGAGCTAGTTCGCGCGGCACGCGTTCCCCAAGAGTGTACGCGTAGCTGCAGTATGAACATGGCGTTCCAGAACACGCGTAACCGACTACGCGTAGATTGGAACGCTTAGTCCGTACGCACCTTAATAAAAGCCTACAAGTGAGTGATTATGATAGGTGGCAACTTCTCAGAAGGAGGAAGGGGCGGCGCAAATGAAGCGGCCTATACTAATGAAAAGTGTAAATACGGCCCTGTCCACCACTCTATTTGCAAGGAAGTGTTTTCTGGGATTAGATGCAAAAGGCGTTATGGTAATTTTTTTTGAGTGTCCATGGAGAATTATATTTTTATTAGGAGTGAAGATTCCTTGGATGCCAGGGCAGTTGTAGCGTCCAGATAAAATTTTGAAAGTCTCGATCAAGTCACCCCTTTCTCTTCTTTCTTTTAAGGTTGGTAATCTTAGTTCCTTGAGTCTATCTTCATATCACCGATCTTTCAAAGCTCTTGGTATTTTAGTGAAACGTCTCTGTACTCCTTCTATCAGATTTATATCCTTTGCGAAGTAAGGACTCCATATTTGGAAAGCATATTCCAGGAGAGGTCGAACATATGTTTTGTATATTTTTAAGATCATGTCACATTGGAGGGTATAAATCCCGTGGTCGTCAAACTGCGACATATTTTAACTCCAAGATATTTGTGTGGCCCGCGACATAGAAAACAATTTTAGCCAATGACAATTTATTTTAGGAGACAGTGACTACCAAAACTGATTTTGTATACGAAGTTAACTAAATTTAGAGGTATGGGGAACGGGAACACGGAAATAAGAAGAGCAAGTGAGCGGGTAGCGGATATCTATTGCCGATAGTAGGTATCTATCGAAATATGGTATCCTACCTGAAGGAATATTTGGCAGGAATTCAAAAAAGATTTAATGATGTGAGAAATCTTAAGAACTGTTATTCTTGTAGGAAACTCTTGGCATTTTGAAAACAATGAAATGAAATTATTCAGCCAGTTCGCATTTCCTAAGAAACAGTTGATTAAGAAAGTAATTGAACTAAAATACAACACCCAACTCATTGCTCATTCCATTGAACATCGTGAAAACCAGGAGTACATTGAATTTTGGAGAAATGTGCCTAACATCTATAAATGTATACGAGACTGCACACAATTTTTTTTTAGCTATGTTTCCATTAACATACCTCTATGAAGCTTCATTTTCGAAAATTAAATTTATGAAAAACAAATACCGCAATCGCCTTTCCACTCATTTAGAAGAAGCAATGAGGATTGCTGTAGTGCCAGAGACTCCGACTTAGAAGAAATAATTTTAAAAAGAAAAGTCAGTTTAAAAAAAAAACCTGCACCCGATATTACCTAAATCACATAATAGTATAAAATTACATAAATAATATGTTTGTAGTTCTAATAAAAATTTTGAATTTACTATTTTTTTCAATTTACATACATCCACAACCAGTAACATAAAGGTAGGCCTGCATTGCCAATGAAAATAATATCGAATTCATAAATGTGCGGCCTGCAGTGATTCCTCACATTGTCGTAAATGGCCCGTAAATAACCAGAAAAGTGTGATGACCCCTAGTCTAGATTAACAGATTCTTTTAATAAAAAAATTAGTGTCTTGACGTGCGCCGTGAGGGAGGAAACCATATGTTTCCTTAAAACGCCGGTAGGAAAGTGATGGGTTCCCCTCTAAGAAGTGCCCCATAGACCCCATAGTGTACTATTCTCACTGGGCAGGAGTACTCCTGGGCAAGGTGGTACAATCGTATTGTATCATATCGTCATACGCCATGTTGAATTTACGCAGACGGCATGCATGCTCCATGTGCCTTATCAGCGGTATCCCTTTATCATTGACACTTGCTCAGTAAATATGTGATATTTCTGTAGTTTTATTTGGTTGTACTAAAGATTTGCGAAACTTCTAGCATTTTTTTATAGAAGAAAATTTGTTTGGATTGGGTCTCCTAATAGTTTAGCTCCGGGCCGGCCCTGGTTTAATAGTATTTTGTAAAGCGCTTGCTTCGGAGATATCAAAACCGAATCATGCTTCTAATAGTGTTTTCCAACATTTTATTCTAATTCAGTTGTCAATGAAAAAATACAACAAAAATTAGTTTTCGATAGCAAACCCTTGAAAATATCTTATTGTTAAAAACAAAAGTTGCGGTGATGTTTATTACTAAAAGATGTTAGAAAATCAGACATTTTAAAAATTGTCTGATTTTTTGACGTTTGAGTCTGTCAGACGGCAGGCATACATTTAAACAAACATTTCGGCCTCCTTCTGTCTTACCATTCCATCCCTCAAAGTATCTCCTAGGATCTCTCTATCTATCGATCAGTGTGCTTTGCTTCGTCGGCGCATTTCAGTGTTCGCCGTATGCTTGACGACCTGTCTGGTTAGTGGGTGATCAGCAATAACCTAAGTATTTACTTGACGTCTCTGAGGCGGATTGACAGTATTAGTATGATTCTTTCGTAGAAACTCACTGGCCATATTGTTACCAGTCATGCGAAAATACGGAACCTATGGAAAGGTCCCTTTTCATGAAACATCTGGCAAGGAAATTTATTTTACCAGAGTTATAAACAGTCTACTTACAACGAAAGGCTGCCAAGAGAACTGAGACTTACCATCGAAAGGGTTCTCGGTCAAACAAACTTCCATCACCTCAACCAGGAGCTGTAGATGAGATACCATGTCAACTCAAAAGACGGGCGTGCTTTGGCTTTTGGTTATGCAAGAAGCCAATATTCCTGGGTTGCAGCAATATGACATGTCACCATTGTGGGCTAGAATTCACCTAATTGGATGCCTAAACGTTTTTATTTTATTTAGATTTATGGATCCATTTGGTATTTAGTTTTATTCTCTATTTACTTATAAAAAAATTATGTTTTTCAATTTTTAATATGTATTTTTTTATAAATAAAAAACAAAAGCATGTTCAATTTTATAATTTTTATCTAAGTGGGTTAATTAAGTTCCTCTTATTTGAATTTTAGTTTTATCGTGCTCGCTTTTTTTTCTAAAATTAATAAAAACATCCAGATAAACATTTTGAACAGATCTTTGTACAAAATGTTGGAGGCAGTAATTAGTACATAATAAAACCCCTCCCTCGGGCGGGTCCTCAGCAATATTGCACCTAATAATCCACGTCAACAGTTAAAGGCTAACATTAACTCCACACAGGAGGCCCTGAGAAAAATAATTTCCCTTCGGGACTATGTCGTGTTTGTGGATGCTGTGTGAAGGGTTTTTTTTATGGAATTGAAGTAGAGCTAGTTCTGGAAGGGAAAAAGATATGAGGGGTGGGTATGAATATGGGTGTCAGTCAGTGATACAGGAGTGACAGACCATACAGATATGAATCCATCCCTCCCAGTGCGATGCAAGGCGATGGGTCGAGAAAGTCCTTCTGGAGAGGTCAAAGGGTCTCTATCAACTGGCTTCTACCTATCTGTCCCGCCACGTAGTTGGCAGGTAGACGCATACGCCGCCAAGACCAGGACAAACATCACGATACTAAGTCACCAAAAGTAGTAAACCACTGTGGGTGGCCTATGGCAAAGGTGCTGGTTATCCAATAAATGGTTCCCGGGGCGACCATACCCAAAACCACATCCCAAATATATGCATGTTTTGCATGTGTGTTTGCAAGTGTTCTCAATCGTAGGTTTTACAATAAAACTAGGGGCCGTCTGTTTCAACAGAAAGCTATATCGTGTCCTAAAGTTAAATTTTAACTGTCAGTTAAAGTAACACGGATGTTAAATAGGACCGCGCGCTGTTTCAAGTGTATTTTCGCTAAAGTAATAGTTGTCAGTGTGGCCAGTCTAAAAAGCAGAATATTCCTCGGAATTATGTTAAAACACGCATCGAAATATTTTTTGATGTGACAACACCGTAAACTAAATCCTAAAATCGGAACAACTGTCAAAATATTCGGTTGTATTTTGTTTCGCATATTAGGGCGACGGGATTGTTCCGATTAAAAGTATTTGTATGCATATTTACAAATAAGTGACGACCTATTATAATACATATAATATACAATATGAATGTAATTTACTTTCCAGTAGTTGTGATATTTCCTTGAATTTGAAGTGTCACATATTTTACGAGATCTTCAATTCAATTTATTTATGGTATCGAAAACAGAAAAACATACATTTTATAGCTTTTTAAAAATCCGTTTGAGTATTACATTAAACGTAGGTAAGTAGTAGGTGTACAAACTATACTAGCATTAATAGAGCTTGTCTTTTAAAGGCAGCTTCACTCGCTAAATATGTGGATATCCGAAACGATTCTGTCCAGGCGGTTCAGGCTCTACCTACTACTCATGTTATATTTTTGTAATGTTTATGAGACAATTAATTGATTTGAAGATATTGTAAAACTTGCGATACATCCATTTATAGAGCTTGTCTTTAAAAGGTAACGCTAAATATGTCGATATCAGAATTGATTCTTTTCAACAGCAAGATGTTTTCGAAATGCGGTGCCGCGCCAATAATTCGAGATCATCCCGGATAACCAAATTATTGACGCGGGGTCGAAATGTTTTTGGTTTTCGCTGTCAGACATATTGGATGAGGAATTCATCGGCTTCTACAATATATTTATCATGATTTTGTAGATTACCTCGAGCAGAACTATCATAAATAAACTGAGAACTGTCAAATATGCCAATATGGCGGAGTAACTCAAGAGTAACTATCGGTTTTCGGAAAGTAAACAAAAAAGTTAAAAGTAACGTAAAACAAGCAGTCAAATTGATTGAAAAACGCATTTTAGTGAAATTTAACTTTAGTAACTGCGTTTTGCTTTACTTTTGCTTTAGCGAGCGTTGAAACAGACGGCCCTAGTTTTATCACTTAGCTTCTTTTAAGGTTAGTATTTAAAAATATGAAACAAACAATTCAGTGTCATTTCAAAGATCCTAGCAAATTACTGAAATTCTGTATCAAGCTGAAAGTAGTTATTCCTAGAAATTCCATACAAAAGAAACGGTGCAAATTTGAAAACATCATTTGAGAGCTTTTACTGTTTCGGACAAACATATTATATCTGCTATGTAGCTGTTGAAGTTGTGCTGGCTAGGGATCAGGTGAATTGGTATGTAATCCTTTACAAAATTGCTGAATTATATGTTGATCATTGCTGTTACATAAACTAATATTATATTTTGGTTAATAGTAAATAAAATGACAGGATTTATTTTATTGTTTTCCATAAAAAGATGTTTATTTATCAGATGTATAAAAAAAGGACACTTCATGTGATATCCTATGTATTTTATTCTTTATTTTTACTAAAAGATATATATTTATAATATGTAATAACTCGTTTACATGGCGTCTTTCCTTCCACTGGCTAACAGTTAACTGACTGGCATATATGTGAAAAATTGACATATTGTATATTATTAAGTACATATTAGATTTCATTGATTGAATCACAATTTGTGCATTAGGTATAATATTATCTCAATACAGATCTAGACTGTATAAAATTTATGAAAATGCAAAATGGTTTGTGAATTTAATAAATATCAAATTCTTCTCTACTCTTTTGATATTTATAATAATTTTAATACAAAAGTGATCAAGGTTTTATTGTGTGTATATTTATGTAGTTTATTTAATATAATATAAATACTACAAGATCTAACTAGAATTATTTTACTTATAGTAAAACTAGATTCTTAAAACTAATCATTAAATATCATTCTCAGTTTGGTCATACAACCTGGGTTATTGATTTCAAATGTTTGATGACTTTAAAAACCTTTCTTTTGAACCATCCAAATGTTCAAGAAGCAGAAATCAAGAATTATTTTTTAAATGAATGAAAAACTGAAATAACATTCAGATTTTTCGATAAAAACACGATAGCATAACAATAATTATATGCGCAATTTTTTTTAATGAGGATTTCTGCGAATCGAACAATTTGGACATATTTGGCTGTACGACCCTCAAGTTGCTTACAATATGTTTAAAATAAAAATTGGCAAATTCACATAACATGCGTCTGAATAAACTAAAGATAAAAAATTTTGTATATTTAATATTACAATTAAAATTAAAAGTAATGACTCTCAGTCAAAGAGAATAACCTTTTTGATCAGCATTTCAAGACACACGCAGCGGTGGAATGTCTCGCCGTGCTATCAATACAGTTGACTATATCCCAAAGGGTACATTGGTAGTGCATACATCATGTCGTATCATACAAGTGTTCCACTCACGTAGTGAAGCCACGTAAGAGTACTAGTACAAGTGTAGTACAACTGTGATATTTCTCATCAACTCAGAGTCTGGCAGTACATCACTTAATCAAAACTAATGTTGCAGCTTTGTTCGGTGCAAACGTAAGGATGTAGTTACAAGTAAAATGCATCCGCACACACACTCACACTAGGACACCTAGACTCGGGTTCATTGTTCGTCTTCTACGCCATACTTTTCCTCGGGAGAGGACTTTGTATCAGTCAAACTTCTTATGGGCAGTCACTCATATCTAGATTATAATTTAGGTAAATTAATGGATAAAAACAATTTATATAAAGGACTAAGGAGCGTAAGTGACCTGGTCGTTACAGACAAGAACTATCGGCGATATACACGAAGCGGTAAGCCAAGTAAGTGAGGAAAGATCTCCGATTCTACTCGTCTAATTGAAATAAAAACAAATTCTCCTTGCTTCCCTCCACTTAAAATTACAATACATAAAAAACTGAATTTTCAATGTTTGGCACCCAAGTATCAAAAAATAAAATAAACACTAATGTAAACTGCAGTTGGCAGCTCTGGGTTGAGTTACGAACTGACTGTTCCTTTTGAGCAATAGTTCCATTGTAAGCAATTTATCGCGAATTAAAATAAATGCCAACACAACCCATTGTTTTTTTAAAGCACAAATTTATATATCATCTGAAAAATAAATTGTTTTCGTTCCTATATACATATGTATAGATTAAAGTTAAGATGTGAAATGAACAAATGCTGGAAGAAACACATTGGCTGTGGTCCATTCGCAGCATTTGTTTATTACACATGATTCTTGTTTCTCGCTGAATTTATTCAAAATCAGACTAAAATTGTGCTCTCGTTCTGATGTCTGGCTGTTTCTTCATCGCACCTTCCAACACTTTAACAAAACATCACAATTATTCTTCTATAATTTCGTATCTTTTTTCTCCTTTTCACATCATTATTATAACATTGTCATTTTTTTTGTCTTTTACACACACTCAAGATCACAGTTGGGCTGTGGGCTGATTGGCTTCATCCACATCAGCTCACCTTCTCCTCGATGTGGCGGCCACTGCGATCATCTGCCTCAACATGGGCTCCGGCGTACACACCTTGGGGTCGCACTTCATCTGACCATCGCTTCCGCATCTGAAACAAAGCACAAGACCATTAGAATCAATCACATATTGGGTAAAGACATTTTGTAATTACATATATTGTAAGTGTTGATACTCATTATATTCAAATTGGATCTAGAAATTCTTTTTAGAGGATGAAGATACTTACATGCAATGCAAGCACGGTCCAGAAGTTTGTTTGATGGTTTCTCCGACCTGGTAGGATTGCCCCTTAATTTGGCAACCTCTTCGCTGAGCTGCTCCCTTGTAGGCGTGGGATAGGAAGTGAGGTGGTAAGGTTGTTGTAGTGGTGGTTGTAGTTGTAGTTACATTCATAACTGTAGCCATCGACACGGGACATTCGTATCTTGGACAACAGAATCCTTGGATCGGCTCCTCGTGGCAGTGCTGAATTGGTGGTGGACAGCTCTGTTGCAAGCAGATGATATCACTTCTGAAGCAGAAGCAGAAATCGCACGGGTCGTCTCTGGGTATTTGTTGGGCAGATACGTAAACCTTTCCTCCATATCTGCAGGTACCAGGTCCGAATGCTTGGTCTTCTCCTTCATAATCTGGTTCCTCGTTTCCAGAAGAACCGTAAGAAGGAGGGAAGTTAGGTAATTGTGGCACTTGATGGTCTTCATCTTCATCAGGGTTAGGAATTGAGGAAATTTCAGCTTGGTCAAGTCCAGGGTCAACTGCAGTATCGGGATATTTACTAGATGACTGATATGGTTCTTCGGTTGTGACTTCCGGTACAATTGGCATTTTGGAAGTTATGTAATCGTGGACTGTCACTGTAGATGTGAAAGGATATTCTGAAGACTTATTAAATGGCATTGATTCATCTGAAGCGGTAGTCGCTTCTGTGTCAGGTTGCTTTTCAGATATTTGTGGTGAATGTTCATCTTTTTCATCTTCTACCGATTCTTCTTGTGACTTCTGAGCCTCGTCACTTTCTGAGCTTGTAGTTGCTTCCACTACTTCTTTGTCGGTTGGTTGTGTTGGCTTCTTTTCTTCATCACTCTCCACGCCGACTGTAGTATGGACTGAATCTTCAGGATGTTCTGTGGGCCTATTTGATTCATCAATTTCTGACTTGATTGTAGAGTGTGCCTCTTCTTCAATATGTTCCGTTGGCTTCTTGACGTCATATTTATCTGTACTGATTGTAGTATGGGCGTCATCTGTTCCAGGTTTTTCTGTTGATTTGTTTTCGTCATCAGAACTAACCGTTGTGTATTTGTCATCTTCATAATGTTTGGTTGGCTTTGTGTCTTCTAGTTCTGTTCTGACAGTTGTTTGAATTACATCTTTGTCGGTTTGTTCTGTTGGTTTTTTTACTTCATCCCCCTCTGGAGTGATTGTGGTATGATCTACATCATGCTCTGGTTTATATGTTGTCCTCTTTCCGTCGTCACTCTCCACGCTGACGGTTGTATGGACTGAATCTTCAGGATGTTCTGTGGGCCTGTTTGATTCATCAATTTCTGACTTGATTGTAGAGTGTGCCTCTTCTTCAACATGTTCTGTTGTCTTCTTGACATCGTATTTGTCCACACTGATTGTGGTATGAACGTCATCTGCTCCGGGTTTTTCTGTTGATTTGTTTTTGTCATCAGAACTAACTGTTGTGTATTTATCATCTTCGAAATGTTCTGTTGGCCTTTTCGTTTCATCTCTTTCTGAGCTGACAGTTGTTTGAACTACATCCTTGTCAGTTTGTTCTGTTGGCTTTTTGACTTCATCACTCTCTGAGGTAATTGTTGTATGATCTACTCCACCCTCTGGTTTATCTGTTGGACTCTTTTCTTCGTCAGTCTCCAAAGTTGCTGTTGTCTGTTCGGAATCTTTAGGATGTAATGTTGACTTCTCTTGATCGTATTTGTCTGAACTTACTGTGGTAGGAATATCGGCCTCTGACTTTTCTGTTGAGCTCTGTGTTGTCTCATCCTCCGAAGGAATTATTGTGTGCTCCTCATCACCAGGATGTTCTGTTGGCTTCTTGACTTCATATTGGTCAGCGCTAATTGTGGTATGGTATTCGTGATCCTCTGGTTTTTCTGTTGTTCTCTTTACTTCATTGTCCTCAGAACTGATTGAAGTGTGCTTTTCTTCAGTGGAGGATTCTTCTTCGGAGGATTCTTCTTCAGAGGAGGATTCTGTTGGCCTCTTTGATTCATCACTCTCTGAGCTGATAGTTGTTTGTACTAAATCCTCGTCGGTTTGTTTTTCTGGCTTCTTGGTTTCATTACTTTCTGAACTAACTGTAGTGTGTTTATCTTCTGCGGAGTGTTCTGTTGGCCTCTTTGTTTCATCACTCTCTGAGCTGACAGTTGTTTGTACTACATCATTGTCGGTTTGTTCGGTTGGCTTCAAGTTTTCATCACTTTCTGAACTGAGTATTGTATGATCTTCATGCTCTGGTTTATCCGTTGGTACATTTGCTTCATCACCACCTGAGCTAACTGTTGTTGTGTGCACATTGCCTTCTTCAGACTGTTCGGCTGGTGTCGTGACTTTGTTTTTCTCAGTTGTCTGATCTGCTTCTTCCTCAAGTAGTTCAGTTGTCTTCTCCACTGAATCACTATCTACACTAATGGTTGTATGTGCAACATCAGGTTTTCTAGTTGGTTTCTCACTTTCGTCTTTCTCTGGAATAGTAACGGTGTGAGCTTCCTCAGGTTGATCAACTGGAATTTTCACTGTCGTGACATGCTCCCCACTAATAGTTGGATGTATTATTTCTTCTTCCGTTGGTTTTGTTACTTCAACATTCTCACTAATATGAGTAGTATAAATCTCGGGTTGTTCACCCTCTCCACTGACTGTTGGGTAAATACCTTCGTCAGATGGTCCCTGTACTTTAATTTGATCAACGCTTATCGTCGTAGTATGATCTATTTCTTCCTCTCCAAAGTCAATTGTTTGATCGATATCTTGTCCCTTAGTGAAATCGGTTTCGTGAGGAATTTTTTCATGTTCTGTAACCTGTTCATCAACAGGATTTCGTGTTGTCAGTTGTTGTTCTGGCTTCTTTTCTCCCTTTTCGGTTTCTTTTTCAGGCACCTCTGTGGATTCCGATATTTCTGCACTTACGGTCGAAAGGGTGACTTCTGCATCTTCTTCGGACTGTTTCTCAATATCTGATTTCTGTGTCACTGTTTCTTCATCTTCTGCCATAGGAACTGTTGTATATTTCTCTGTATCGCTCTCATTTAATTTGGTGATCTGTGAAGTTTTATCTTTTTCAGCTGACTCTGTTGGCTCTGCCACCTCATCCTCTTCAGATTTTTCAGTTTGATGTTCAATTTCCGCTTGATTTACAGATTCTGTGACCCTTTCAGCATCGTGCTCGGCGTGAGATGTTGTGTGAATAGTTTCACCTTCTTTGCTTGGTTCAGTTGCCTCTTGATCTTCTTCATACTTAGATGGTACAGTAGTTTTATCCCTGTCTTCGAATGGCAAAACAGTTGTGGGTGTAATTTTAATTCCAGAGTCAAGTTTCGTTATGTGCTTGTCCTCTGATATAGGGCTCAATGTAGTCTGGCCAATGTCGTCAGTACTGATGGTTGGCTTGCTGGCTTTTTTCGAATCATCGACTGGCGTTGTTTCTGCATGCTTCATGTCTTCAATTGTGATTGTTGGTTTCTTTATATCATCATCATGTGAACTCAAAGTCGTGTGCATTGCATCGTGATCAATTTCTTGTTCAATAGGGGTATTGTTGTCATCATCCGTATAGACTGCTGTTGTGTGGAAAGCATCTTCAACATAAATAGTTGGTTTTGGTGTTTCAGTTGACTCTATAACATCGCTTTCAGTTGTTATATGCGTATCCTTGAGTTCAGTTTTAACAATACCTCCATCTTTAGTTTGGTCAACTCCTGCAGTTACATCTTCCTCGTGAGATGTCTCAGAGACAGGAGTTATGCTTTCTTGAGCATGTGTAGTAGATTTGATGATTTCACTTTCTGTAACTGTTGTTCGTACTGAGTCGTCTTTCTCAGATTTATCGGTTGAGATCTCATCAGATATATCGTTGTCTTCATTTGATCCGATTGCTACTGTTGTATGTGAAATTTCGTCACCATTTATTGGTTTTTCAGTTTTGTCTACAAGAGGTTTATCTGTTGTCTTTTCATCTTCTTGGGTGCGTACTGTTGTTGGTGTGAGCTTATCATGATCGATTTCCAATTTATCTTCTTTGTTTTCATCAAAGATTGTAGAATGTTCTATTCCTGCTTCTGTGACAAAATCATTTGTTTTTGTGACCTTATCATCTTCACCATCTGTCAAAGGTTCAACATCTTTAACCTTTATTGTATCTGTTGCTGGCCTAATTGTTGTTTGTTCTTTGTCCAAACCATATTCAGTGGGTTCTTTTTCTTCAGTTTCAGTTTTGTCGATTGGTGTCGTGGCATCAATACTTTCAGGGTCTTCGAAAGCTGTTGTAACATGCACATCAGGTCTACCTGTGAGCGCGGGTTCAGTTGGGTATTCTGGTAATTGAGGAGAATTATCTCCCTTTTTGATGTGATTATCTTTCTCATCTGCTTTGTGGTGATCAACGTGCTTATTTGAATCAGTGACATGTTCAGAATCTGTTACAGCAAAGTCGTCTTCGTCGACTGATTGTGTCACCGATGGTACGGTATAGGTTTCAGTATCTGATCCAATAGTTGTCTTTGATGTTTGGCTCTTAGTGTGGTCGGGTTCTTCAAGATGTTGGTCATCTTCGCTTGAAACATCGGTATCCACAGGTTTTTTGGTACTTTCAATTTCATTATCCTGAGATGTATGCTCTTCAGAGATTTCGGTTCTCAAAGTAGTAGTTTCATTTTCATTGAAGTCGACTGCTTTAACAGTTGTGGAATCAGTCTTAACAGTGTCAGATTGAGGAGACAATTTTTCTTGTTGTTGCGTGACATATCCTGTAGTTTGTGGAATTACAGTGGCGACCTCAGTTGTTGGCTTGTCACCTGTTTTATCTGTACTCTTCTCCTCTACGGTTGGTCTTAGTGTAATCTTATCATCACCCAAATCAGCAGATTCTGTTGTCTCCCGTGTTGGAACTTCAGTACCTTGGGGTTCCTTTTCAGATGAAAGGTCTGGTTTACTAGTAATTTCGTGACCGTCCAGTTCTTGCTGTTCATCAATCTGAGAGTCTTCCAGTGATGGTTGGGTTCCTGATTCCAACTCATATTTCGTTGAACAAGTTTCTCCGGTGCATTTTTCTTCATCAAAAGGCAATTCGACTTTTTCACAGCTATCTCCTGTGCATTTGTCTTCTCCTACCGGCAATATGGTTTCCTCACAATTATCTCCAGAGCATTTTTCTTCTTCGATTGGCAACTCGGTTCCCTCACAGTTACCTCCTGTGCATTTATCTTCTCCGCTTGGCAATTTGACTTCTTCGCAGTTTTCTCCGAAGCATTTTTCATCGCTAGTTGGTATCTTAGTAGTTATCGGCGACTCAGTCGGGGCACTTGTTTTTTCCAAACATGATGGGGAGCTGCAGCCGTCGGGATATGATGTAGATTGTTCTGGCTCAATTGTTTGAGAATGTTTATCTCCATGAAGTACGTATTCGCTATCATCAGTTTTAACTGGAACGTTGATGGATTTATCACCGCATCCCTCTCCACTGCATTTATCTGGTGTTACAGTAGTTTCTTTGTGTTCTTCACTTACTTCATGGTGGTCAGGAATCTCTTCCTTAGATGTGCACAATCCGTTATCACAGTCTACTTTAACTTCCGTTGAAGAATCTTCGGATGGTTTCGAAGATGGCGGTACTGATGTTTGTATTTCTCCTACATAGATCTCAGTTGTCGAATCGATCTTGTCGTGTTTTGTGCCATAGTCACATCCATTAGGACCACATACTGGTTTATCCAGGTCATCGCCAATAGTATTTTGTTCGTCATCTTCGCAACCATTTTCTCCGCAGTTAGATTCTTTAGGTTTCTCTGAAGATTTAGTTTTGCAGTCACCAGATTGACAATCTCCCAATACTGGTGCAACTGTGGTTTTATCAATAGGAAGATTTGTGTACTGTTCTTCAACTTGGCACCCAGCATGTCCGCAATCTCCTACAACAGAGGAGTCTGGTTTTTTGGGTGAAATTTCGTCTACAGAGTCAGTTGGAAGAACTGAAACGCCAATTCTATTAACATCGTCAGATGAGACGGTTGTGTAATCAATTACATGGACCGATGTTATTTGTTCTGATGACACTTTCGTAGTTGATTCTTGGGATTTCTTATCGTCTTCATCAATTACATCAGATGGTTTAGAAGTTGTTTCGACTTGGTTAAATATTTTTTGTTCATGATCGGGTGCAAATGTTGTAACGTTTTCTTCTGTGTGATCATCTTCAAATATCTTATTTTCATCGATCGAGGGTGATTTTGTTTCAGTCTTTACAATATTTGGTGTTGAACTAATTTCATTGTCATCAGATATGTGACTGTCATCTACAGTGGCAACAGGTACCTTAGTAGTTACTGCATTCAATGATTGTTCAGTACTGTCATAGGAATCTAGTTTTGTTGTTTGTTCTTTGTCTTTCAAATCTGTATCAATGACACCTTTGTTGTTTTCGTCATGTCCCAATTGATGTATATCTGGTAATATAGTCTCCTTCTCGGATGTAGTAGTTGTTAATTCTATGTCTGTTTGAGTCTGTTCAGAATGATCCTTTTCATGATCAGCTATTTGTAGTGTTTCTGTAGATGATTCTTTTTCGATTGCTACTTTAGTTACAGAAATGTATTCTGGAGTAGCCGTTGCGATTTCAACCTTGACATTATCACCAGTACTTTCTTTGACAGCATCTTCTGTTGATTCATCTTGGTTATCAGATACATGGGATGGAATCATAGCAGTTGTTTTTTGAATGTCGTATTCCTCAGTACTTTTCTCTGTTTTTTGATATTCAATTTCTTTTTCGGGTTCAGAAATTAATGTTGTTTGATCCTGCACAATTGGTCTTTCAGTTGTTAAGTCACTTGAAACTGGTCTCAATGTTTGTGAATCAACTTCATGTTGCTTGGTATCAGTAATAGAGTAAAGAGTAGTATATTCTCCGGAAGTGACATGTACTTCAGTTGTATCATATTTTTCTGTGAATATTTCATTAGGAGTTTTAGTAATTTTGCACCCTGCAGTTCCGCAATCAGGTATATAAATAGAAGGAATAATCGGTTTTTCCTCTACTGGCAACTGCGTTGTTCCCTTTTCAATACCACTTGTAAAGTCTTTGGTTGGTTTGTACGATACAGCAATTTGTTCAGTCACGTCAGCCTCATGAATCTTGTCATCATCAATGGGACTTTCTGTGATGTGTTTGATTGATTGGTCTACTGACGGTGTTGAGTGTTCAGACATTTGGTTATCTGATTCGATCGTAACCGATTCATGCTCGCATGTGTACATTGGGCAGCATGTATCTTTTCCGTGATAAACTGGTTGACAATTAACCATATTTGAAGGAGGCGGAGAACATACAACATGCTCGCATTTAATAATGCTGTTCACGCACTGGCAAGAAGTCTGACATCTATTTGCTGTAGGTATCAAAGCCTTGTTTTTATATGAATGACCGTCAACTAAACAGTCTCCCTCGCCTGGAATTCGAGACTCATCAGTAGGTTGCTTATGATGATCCTCGTTGATTTCATTTTCTTGTAAATCAATAACTGTGGTTGGTGTTTCTGTTGTGATTTGTTCGGGAACCTTCGTACGAATATCATCGATGTCAGATTCTTTAGAAGAAACCGTTGTGGTTACATGTTTTATTTCATCTTCTGAAATGCTGTGCTCTTGCGAATGACTTCCTTCTTCTGTTACGGAAGATAACCGTACAGTGGTAACTTCAATTTTTTCTCCAGAAGCTATGGTGGTAACTTCAACTGGCAATGATGTTTTCTCATCTAATGAATATGTGTGATCATCGTGGGGTAAAAGAGTTACTTCTTTGTCATTATCTTTGATTCCATCAATGTCCTCGGGAATTGTTACATGCGGAATTTCAGAGTAAGAATCATATTCGTTCGACGAAAGTGTTGTAATGTCGTGTTCAGGGTGTATATTATCGTCAACGTCAATCTTTTCTGTATGATCCAGTTCATCTGATAATTTTTTTGTTGTACCCGTTTCTTCATCGATAGAGTGCAATGGCATTTGAGTTTCTAGATCGGTCACATCCTTCACACTGGATGTTGTTACATGGAAGTCCTTGACGTCTGATTCGCGATCGGGTAAAAGTGTAGTTTTTTGTTGAATATCATGGTCTTCTGTTTTCTGATATTCATTATCCGAGCTCTCTGTGCTATCTAGAGTGGTATGTTCATAACCTTCTTCAGGTACCAAGTGATCTTTCTCGGACGCTGTTTGGCTGATGTCGGGTATAATATCGTGGTCATCTGGTTTAGTAGTACTTGGTTCTTCAACCTCGGACTTGTTTGTGTTCTTTCCTAAGTCCGATTCAGAAATTTCCGGTAGTCCTGTTTCCTGATCTAATTTATGACTTTCAGTTGTTTTGTCAAACGAATCATATTTACCGGTTATGTCATTTGCATCAGCGTGGTCATCGTCAGTCAAAGGTGTTATGTGTTCTTTTTCTGTTGATTCGAATTCTTTCTCGGATTCTTTGCCGTCAGTATCATGTAAAGTAGTTGTACTTTCAAAAACTTCTTCATCGGGCTCTTTTTCTGATGTTGGTTTATCAGTTTTGAATTTAGAAACCGAGTGTGTTGTCGTAAATTCTTGACCGGATTCAGATGAAATCTCAACTGGAATATTTGTTTTGTGTTCTACATCTGCTATTGTAGATGCCGTAGTCACTTCGTGAATTTCGCTGCCAATGACTGAGTTAACTGTTATATCAGCTTCATTATCTTGGTGGATGGTTGTGATTTCATCATCAATAAGATGGTCTGTAGTTATCTCCTGACTGACATCTTGTTCCGAAGAATCATTTTCGGCTGAATGCTCATCAATAGTACTTGGAATGTTCGTCACCTTTTCAATTTTTGGAGTAGTTTTTTTAGTTTCAGGTTCCATGCCTTCGTCGCCAATGTGCACTGCGGAATCAAGGCTTTCAACAGTCGTAAATTCACCGGATCCAAATTCATCAATTACAATACCATCTCCACTGCTTTCTTCAAGTGGGATTTTAGTAACATGCTCACCAAATATGGGTGTAACATGTTTTTCCAAATCATCAGTTTTATCTTTTACATTTTCAGAAACAGGCAAAGATGCACTAGTCTTGTCTGCATCTTCTTCATTTGTATATCTTGTGTTCAAATTATCAGATAAAGTAGACCCTCCGATTTCAGAAGTTTCTGTGTGAGCAAATACATCTTCAAAGTCTTCGGTCGGTTCGCTAGATGATTTGTATGGATGATCAAAGAAGTCGGGATATTTCGTAGTTTCAATATCTGATTCCTTTGTTATGGATTGACCTGATATTAAATAAGATGTGGTAGTCTCTATTTCACTTAAGCCAGGTACAGTGTGATCTTCTTTTTTAACCGATGGCGTTTTTTCTGTCTCCTGTCCTACAATTTCTTGCTGTGAAATTTCTTTTTCTTCTTCGACTATTTTGTCTTCAGTTTGTGGTTCAGGTTCAACATTATCGAGTACTATAGTCGGCTTTCCTGTAAATTCATCGACTTTTTCAGGAACAGCATTATCCGTTTTCTGGTCGTAACTAATATGGTCTGATCCATATTCCTCTGTTGAAGGTACAAATAGAATATCTTTCGGTGAAGTGTGATCTTGCTGTTTTTCTGTAGAATCGATTTCTTCTGTTGAACTTTCAGTCACCTTGTCTATGTGTTCAGAAATCTCATTTTCGGAAACATTTTCTTCTTGTTCTTCATTTTCACCCTTGTTATCTCTGAGTCCTGCTGTGGTTTTTGAAATATCTACGTTTTCAATTGAACTAGAAGTGGTTTGGGTCAAAATTCTTTCGGTGACGGTTGTTTCTTCTTCGGTAGATTGGATTGTCGCTTCATCTGGTTTAGATACTTCCAAATCTTGTTCAATCTTGATGCCTTGTGTTGTGGAGTCGTTTCCACCATCGGGAATTACAGTGGTTACACCACCAAATGGCGTGCCTTCTTCTGTTTGTGGTACGTGTTGAATACCTTGTGTTGTCGCATGTTTAACACTTTCCGGCAGAAGAGTAGTAGCATCTATGTCTGATTTAGTCGATTCAATTTCAAGCTCATGTATAATACTCTCTGTTGCGTCATTTTTCTTAACATCGGATTTTTCAGTTGTTGCATCTGGTACTGATTTAGATGCGTCTACTTCAGGCACATGTTTGAAACCCTCTGTTGTCGTAGCTTTTTCAGTTTCGGTATCTACAATAGTTGCATCTAAATCTGGTTTAGACGTTTCTATTTCTGTTATACGCTTGAACCCATCTGTTGTTGCTGGTTTGCCAGTTTCAGAATCTACACTAGTTACATCTGAAACTGGTTTAGATGTTTCTGTTTCGGGAACAAGCTTGAAACCCTCAGTTGTTAAATCTTTATTAGATTCAGAAAGTACAGTAGTAGCATCAAACTCTGGTTCAGACGTTTCTAATTCCGGTTTACGTTTGATACCCTGTGTTGTGGCATCTTTTTCAGCATACGGATGCAAAGTAGTAACATCTTGTTCGGGCTTTGTTACCTTTATTTCGTGTTCATGTTTGAAACCCTCGGTTGTAAAATCTTTGTCAGTTTCTGAAGGTACGGTGGTAGCATCAAGCTCTGGTTTAGATGTTTCTAATTCTGGTTCTTGTTTGTTACTCTGTGTAATGGCATTTTGGTCAGCATACGGATGCAAAGTAGTTACGTCTTGTTCAGGCTTAGTTGCCTTTAATTCATGTTCGTGTTTGAAATCCTCTGTGGTGGCGTCTTTGTCAGTATCGGAAAGAATAGTAGTAGCATCAAACTCTGGTCTGGTGGTTTCTAATTCTGGTTTGTGTTTAATACCTTCGGTTGTGGCACCTTGATCTGCATAAGGATATACAGTTGTAGCAACTTGTTCCGGTTTAGATGTATCTATTTCCTGTTCATGCTCTGTCGTGGCATCTTTGTCAGTTTCGGAAAGTGAGGTAGAAACATCAAAACCTGGTTTAATTTTTTCTAATTCTTGTTCATGTTTTGTTCCCTTAGTCGTGACTTCCTGATCCACATATGGATGTACAGTTATAGCATCTTGTACTAATTTGGATGTATCTATTTCTTGTTCATGCTTGAAACCCTCTGTCGTAGCGTCTTTGTTAGATTCGGAAAGAATAGTAGTAACATCAATTTCTGGTTTAGTTTCCCCTATTTCTGGAGTAACGTCTTCTTTATCAGAATGCTCAGTAGTTGCATCTAATTCTGATTTAGATTTATCTAATTCTGGTAAGTGTTTGAAACCTTCAGTTGTGGCTGCTTTGTCAGTTTCAAAATCTGCGATAGTTGTATCTGATTCTTTTTCTATTTCTGAAACATGCCTCAAACCCTCAGTTGTTGCTTCGTTGTCAGATTCGGTCATTTTAGTAGTGGCATCATACTCTGGTTTAGATGTGTCGACGTCTGGTTCATGTTGGATGACCTGTGTTGTAGCATCCTTATCAGTGTTCAGATTTGTGGACACGTCTTGATCAGATTTAGTTGCATTCAATTCCTGTTCATGTATGAAACCTTCTGTTGTGGCAACTTTGTCAATATCGGAATCTGCAATAGTTGCACCTAAATCTGTTTCTAACTCTGGTGCATGCTTCAAACTCTCAGTTGTCGCTTCTTTATCAGATTCCCAAAGCGCTGTAGTAGCATTCAACACTGGTTTTGATGTTTCTATTTCTTGTTCTATGCTCTCGGTTGTTGCGTGTTTGTCGCTATCTGAATCTGCATGACTAGCATCTACCGCTGGTTTAGAGGTCTCTATTTCTTGTTCAATCATTTTTATATCCTCAGTGGTGCTATCTTTGTCACTTTCGGAAAGCACAGTCGTCGGAGCTTCTTCTCCTTCGCAAACGAAATTATCTGGACAACATTGTCCTTCTTTTGGTGCGATTGCAGTACAATTTTTGCCTTCATTTTCCATTGGAGTTCCACACTCTTGAACAGCGCATACAATATCTCCCTTCATGCAATAGCAATGCTCGCAAGCCTTATCGGTAGCAATCATAGCTCCATCAGCAAATACTTCATCGTGATGTGTGCATTCCATAGTGTAACCGGGAGTGAGCGTGGTCGTCAAGATGAATCCAGGCGTTGGTCTAACTGTTGTCGTCGTCATGTCATCAATCATCAATGGTCCATCTTCTTCTGGGTGATCTGAAATAGGACACATCATGAAAAAAATAATGGTAATCTTACTAAAATGTACTGATTTTTTAAAAAAATTTAAATATTGTTATTATTCGTAAAAGTAATGTAGAACTTACCACATGAGTATCTTACTGGACAGCACACTCCCCTCTGGTAAACGGGTGTGCATCCCTCGACGTGGAGGGTGCATTCTTGCATGACGCAGGCAGTCATATTCCTGATGCAGTAGCAGAGTTCGCAAGGCTTATTGGGTTTAGATGGGACTTGGGCGCCATCTGTGTAGAAACGACCATCGATCGAGCATCCGTAGCTATCATGGTGACCAACTTCGGTCGAAGCCACTGTGCCAACGGTTGTGGAATCCACTAGATCAACTGGAACTGTAAAAAAGCAAAACTATTAAGAAAGGAAGATTTAAAAAAAAGTGTTGTGGTACTTTTGAAAGTTGATTTGTTAGTCTTTTGATTTATTAAAAATTATGGAAATTAACCTGTCATATTTAGTGATGATCTTACCATCTGGACAGGTGATGATGGGGCAGCATTGATCTCCCCTCTTCTCCACGGTACAGTCCTGGCCGATGGGTTTCGTGAAGGGACACACCCTCAGGTAGCACATGAGCATCCTGTTGTGGCAAGTACAGTTCAGGCACGGTTCGTTCGTCATAATTCTATCTCCCTCTCCGTAATGCTGGAAGTTGTAATAACATCCTGCTTCTGGAAATAAAAAGATAAAAACATGGTTAGTACCAGAAAGCTTTTTAAAAGTTGAAGAGCTGGATTTCCAACACAACTTCTTCCTCTTGCTCTTTTAATACGCATGTAACAGAAAGCGGGTAACAAAGGAACTCTCAGCGCAGAGCCACTATTCTTATATCGTTTGTTATTTTAAGAAAATTGAACAGGTATACAAGAGGACTATAAATTTGTGATAGAAACAAGGGTTCGATGACAAAATGATGCAGGCAAGACTTCAGGGCACAGAATAATTGCATATGCACTAAATCTCATATCTATAACATATAATGCTTAAAAAGGTTAAACTCGTCAAATTTAGCCTAGACGAGATACGATCTTTGCATGGAAGACGACTTCTGGGACCTTCTTCTGCGCGCTGGAGTGTATCGCATCTCCATTGTTCCATCCGTGTGATTACTCCAAGTTCATGGACGCCTTTTCGTGTTTACCAATAGCTAGCATCTTCACCGTGTGATCTTATTATTGATTGCAGCATTTCAGGAAGACAGTAAGTGCAACAATTATGTAAATGACCAGAAAAACAAATGGTTTCTTTATCTGATTTTGCTATTTTAGCTGAACTTGCAGAATCTTTACGTCACAGAGATTTTCATCAGATTTCATACGATTTATTCTCTGCCACTCTTTCCCAACCAGGGATGCCATCCGATGATATTGTTGTTCCTAAGATATTTTTTCATCCTATTTTAATGTGAACTCGTTCAAATATTCTAAGATCGTTCATAAATTTACTAACATTATTCCCGTTTCTATGGCATTGTAAAATACCGAATAGGTTGATTCAAATTTATTAAGCAATCGTAACTTGAGTCAATAGGTGCTTTACTGCTAATCGAATGAAAAAAAAGCGGTACAATTTAATTAGGTACGAACTTTAACTACGTAATAATATCACAACGAGAATGTTATAAAATAATGTCAAAAACATCTAAAAGCAAGCTAGAACAGAACAATTGTTTAGAGCAGTCGATGTGTTGTGATTTTCAATCCTGACTCCTGACAAGTGATGAACAATAACAAACCGTGCTAATTGAAGGTTGTTATTTTCCCGGAAACATCGACATATCACGACAACAAACATTTTATGATGAAATCTGAACGAATAAAGATCGACAAATAATAATAAATTATATAATTAATTCTAACTCTGAGATTTTTCGCGTCTAATTTTACAGGTGGGCAAATGTTGTTAATGTTAAAGGATTTTTATTATTTTTTGTATAACGAGAGAAAGACGTTTATTCAATACATTGGTAATTTTTTTTAATTTGTGCAATTTAAAAATTTGCTTTCAAACTAACGGGCTTAAAAAGAATTTATTTAAATGACTGATACTCAATTTTTACTTAAGTAGATAACTTTAAAACCCTTTTTTTGCATTCTTTATCCGCTAGTGGAAAAATGTCATCGCGATTGTTTGTGGTTGCATATATTATTTCGCTAATATTAATTTTTATAGGTCGTAATAAAATCCCATCACGTTATAAGCTCCATTTTTAAGCCATTAGTGCGGGTTTTTTCCGCTAGGCTGCATTTTTTCTGCATTTGCTTGCTGGCCAATGTAACAATGAAACAATGAACTTGCCTATAATATTCATACACGTAATCAACTGAATTATTACTTCATTTCAAGAATGATTTTGAAAACAGTTATGGCTGTGCTGATGCGATATACGCTCTGCGTGGGAAATGTTTCATTTCTTTGTAAAGTACGTACGTTAGATTTAATACTATTATCTACTAAATAATATATTTTTTTAAGTCTTAAGTGGAGCAAAGTTCTGTTGATTTTGATTGTGAATTTACGTTGCATTAGCATAGATTTACCGCGATGTTCGCTCTCCGCTTACCGGTGTTTCTTGACATTCTTGTAAAAGTATTGTGTAGCGAGGTGGTATAGAAAAAAAATCTTCATATTTCGATAGTTCAAATATTCAAAAATATTTATTGAAAGGGATTTTTCGGAATTCGAATTATTTTAAAAGTTATAGCCATTTTAGTGTCGTACAATTCCACCGGTTTCGACGGAATCCAACTAGATTCTAAATAGAAAAATAAAAATTACAAGCGTTTTTCTTGAAACTACTGTTTACGAAACTTTTGTCAAAAAATCTCAGGTTTTCACAGATTTTCTTGAAATTTGGCATGAATTTTCTTTAAATATGAGGTAGAAACCAACATAAAATCAAATTTTGTAATTTTAAATGTTTTTAAAAACCAGGAAAAGTTAAAAAATATCTGAAAAACGTAATTTTTTTTTGAGTAGCCGCCATTTGGCGAGAATTTTTTTTTCATTTTTCCTGGTTCCTACCATAAAGACATTTATACTGAAAAAGAATCTACCTTTTTTATTTTCCAGATGACCAGAAGGGTGAAAATGTGACAAGATGGGCACACTCTTTTTCCT
The DNA here is from genome assembly GCA_917563855.2 of Limnephilus lunatus. Lineage (NCBI taxonomy): Eukaryota > Metazoa > Arthropoda > Insecta > Trichoptera > Limnephilidae > Limnephilus > Limnephilus lunatus. The sequence continues at coordinate 64,064,969 of OU830598.1, read as the reverse complement.
TCCTCTACTTCAACAGCGTGTAACTTCGTGAAATACATATATTTTTATTTTTTTTGTGATTATTTAAAATATAAATAAATACATTATAAAAAAACGAATACTTAAATTTTTTTTCGACTGTCAAAGACCGTACTAGAGTACCCCCTTTATTCCATTATGATTCAACTGAGGACTTAAAATATTAGTCGGCAAAAATGTAAAATGCAATACCCACCCTACTAAAACGGATATAATTTCTAAATGGCTGTTTTTTTTTAAATTAACTATTTTTTCAAAAAAAAGATTAAATTTTACGTGTTTTGACAGTTCTGACCACCATATTTCTGATCTGAGTTTTGTCGTCATTAATGAATTTTGGTTTGATGAGGTTTGCAGCGAAAAAAATAGGTTTCACTTTCGTACGTCCGATTTGGCCTCCCTTTGGAGTTTGCTCTAACGCCGAATGACTGGAAACGGTCTACGTCTACGGACATCGATATTTCGATAATAGTGGAATACGTTTCGACGAAATATTAGTACGCAATAGCGCCTCTAATTGTAAAGCTCTATTTTTATCAGAGGTAAAGTTTGAAGGATATGAAAATTGAACAAATTATTTTCGTCTTAGTTAGTAGTAACGAAACTAAAACCAAATGTAATTTTTTTAAGTGCGTATCCAATGATTCTAAAAATTACTCATTATATACATGCTGTTTTCAACTTCAAGTGTGATTTAACCCACTTCCCGACATCCGATCAAGCTGAAACTCGACAGATAGACTCGTTATCGATGACAATGCATCATGATGATAATTTGGTGGCACTCACGCCTACATGCGCGTACACACATTCGTTTTACGAAAATTTAGACGGCCCAAGAGATGGCCCGAAAATTGAAAATAGATGCTTATATTAAATATACTTAGTGAAAAAAAAAACTTTTTTTATATTACTGGCTGATTTTTTCTGCTGATTTTCATGTTCTAAATTGTAAATTTGTAATTGCAGAGCTAGGTACGGAATTAAGTCGGGTCGACAAGTAAAGTGTTTTTGTAAACATGTTAATTAGTGTGATTGAAGCATAATCAAATGTACAAACATCAAATTAACTAACATTTATATCGTCAAGCACATCGCTTAAAATACACGTGCCTATCAGCAACAAACTTAACTACAAACTATGTACGAACAATATACAAATGTAAGCACATTTTATTGTTTTCTTATGGAGATATCTGAGCACTAAGTACCTCGATCATTAAGTCATTTCATCAAAGTTGTCTTGTTCGGCAACGTCGTGGCTTTTAATGTATTTTAATTGACTACGGAAGCGAATCTTCAGGCATTTGCAGCCGGCAAATAAAGTGAACAGATCTTCGCCTGATGACGTAACAGACCGATGAATAAAATCGTGACGCGGGAAGGTCGCTGGGAGTCATCAAAAGACCGACAAAAAATCATCAAGGTCAATGGTAATATTGTATGTATTATTATATTATCGAATACATTGTGGAAACACTTGCTCGAGGTATTCTGTTGTTGTTAAAGCTGTTTTGTAGTGGTGTTCGAGTATCGGTGATTCATTTTTATTTAACGAATCTGTGAAATACTCTAGGTAATCGATATATTATATAATCGATTTATTATCGAAACACATGCTCGTGGTAGTTTGTCGTTGTTTAAACTGTTTCGCAGTGGTGTTCGAGTATCAGTGATTCATTTGTATTGAAGGAATCTATGAAATACCATTTTATATTATTATCCCATCGGATATAATATCAAAACACTCGCTCGGGGTATTTTGTTGTCGTTACTGATTTTTAGTGATGTTAGAGTATTAGTAATTCGTTTGAACGAATCTGTGAATTCATTCAAATTTTCAAATATTTTATTTTATTATACCATCGAATATAATATCTAATCCTCACTCAGTGTAGTGTTTGTTGTTTGAGATGCTTGGTAAAGATATTCGACTATCAATAATTTGATTTTTGAATTACATTCTTCTTAAATATCCAAATATAATTTTATTAATTTCCGCGTTTTTTTTATTGTGCATTTTTATTTGCTTTTCCCTTCATTTTAAAATCATTCATATTCAACAAAAATATAATTATATCTCATGATGATTTTTTTTTGAAACTGTAATCGGCTTATGAATAAATGAATGTTATGAATCGATTGAAAAAGCATCGAACTTCATACCACTAGTGTGTAGTTGTTGCCTTTGTGCTATAATATTATACGTTTATTGATTGAACTCACCCAAAGTTCACCGGGAATTTAATGATGTATTTTATAAGAAAATTATGTTGTTTAACGATTTATCATTATCATTTTTTATTAGTTGTTTTGTAGATGGTTAACTATTGATTAGCAGCTTGAACAATAGTCAAGTATTTGATGTCCATACGATGTCTACCTTCAATTGTAATACTATACCGCAAACAAAACCGATTAATTTTAATAAAAAAAAAAAAAATATTTGGATAAACTTACCTTCATCGTATGACTCGATCTCAGTCGAATCACTCAAAGGAGCTGAAACAAAAAAAAATCAATCATTAGTAAAGCACACATAATTCATATAATAAATGGTAAAAAATGAAATGTGTCTTTTGACAGCAATTCTAGGAATTTATTAAAAAATCACAAAAATTGAGCAAATGATTCCAGTGATTACAATAACCGGAGGCCACTGTTATCCAATAATATGAAGTGGTTTCAAGTTGAGATGTTTTTTTTACATTAACTCTACTCAAAAAGCCTTCACGAAAATAATTTTCCTCAGGGGCTATGTCATCTTTAAAGATGCTGTGTGGTGGGTCTTTTTGAGGAGAGGAAGGAGTGAACATAGGTCTTGAAGAGACCCATATTATAAAAGGGAGGAAATCGAGTCGTAAAAGAGGCGGCAAATCGTTCCACAGCCGAGCTGTTGAACTTAAGAACAAGTCTTAAAAGCGACCCGTTCTCATGTGATAGATATCAACTGTGAACATATATTTTGTTTTGTTTTTGAAGGGATCAGTGACGCCGATTCCTCGGAGCATTTTCCTTTATTATACCGGTAGAACAATGACAGCATGCTGACACTCATGTTCTAAAGATTCCAATCCTCTTGTTAAGATAGGGGAATCCATCAAACAGACCACCCTTTTTCTGCACAGAGTTAAGTGTTTTTCCAGATATTTTGGGGCCCCAGACCAAAGATGGCTTCCAAATATAACCGTGGGGCCTACTTGCGATTTTTACAGGGTTAGTTGTGTCCTATTAAAGTATCTGCGGGCCCTGTACAGTAGGTACGGCCAGCTTCTGAGATTCTAGTTTGATTCTAGCTTCGATGGAGCATTTGATGATATGTTTTAAATCAATGACAATTGTTTAAAAAAAAACTATTATGAATTGTATGTGATTTTATAAGTGTAACAAAACCTTATTATTGTCACACAATTGTGATTATATAAATGGTACATAACTGTGGGAACACCAGAAAGGTGTAATCACTAATACCGTATTGTGATAACCATAATATAAATCGCTCCGTTAGTGAATCATTATTTAATTCTGAGCAAATTACGTTCCGCTGTATATATATATTATGATACGGTGACAATACTAATTTGTTGACTCGTGCTAAAGTATGTTTTTATTATTTGCGGAGCTATTCGCATTGTTGTTGGCTCCAGTGCAAGTAAGTCAGGTTTACACGATGTTCTGCTTTCAGATTGCAGAAGCCAATTATATAAAGTACAGGTTGACCGCTCTCAATTCACACGAAATAACGCAAATTATAAATAGCATAGTCTTTGAAACAACGCATTAATAAAACACCTACATACTCAATTAGAACTATTTTATATAATTTTTTAGTAGTCAACAAAATAACGAACGTTTTATTCGTGTATACAAGTTTTGAGCTTCCACGAATTGTCAACAGATGTCGCACATTGCCGTTTCCAATTCGAGGTCTCAGTTGACTGCGGAAAAGTCAAAGTAATTTTAATCGCCTAGTCAGAATTCAAATTAATTCTTATGGTACTACGTATTAGTTTGGTACCTACCTAAATCCAAATCAATATAAATATTTTTATCTATCAAAAGCTTTACCTGAAATGAGTAGGTACCTACGCTAAAACATTTTTTTTGCCAATTCGATCGGCATAATAAAGCAATGAAGAAAGAAAATGCAGACTTTTCAGTTTTGCCGATGACTCATTACCATTTTTCTGGACAGGTTTTTTGTGTTATCGTTGTACGCCTAATTAATGATGTTTGTATTAAGTAGAGATTAATGATTTTCAAATAGTCGTAAAACAGGTATTTTTTTGTTATATCGGTATTTCGCTATAAATAAATTTAAAAGAACCGATACAAAAAATTGATTCATTGTGAGCTAAATTTGAAAACCATATCGTTGCCAAAATTGGAAAACCAATAAATTATCCGTTGAAAGAATTAGTATTTCCATTTTTTTATTTAAATTATTAATATATTCATAAAGTTGCTTTTTATGAGTGACCGTAGAACACCGCCAAAATAATTTATTAGATTTGAGACTTTGGAAAAAAAACATTACTACACAACTTTAGTTGTAAAAATTTTCATGGTTTATAAAACATTAAAATATTAACTTAATTTTTTAAAGACAGTAAATCAATTTTGTATGTGTTGTAAATTTAAAGCTTTTTAATGTTTTGAATGCAAGATATTATTTAGGTCGATACAAGACAATTTCATATTATATTTCAAGTATTTGACTCCATGAAACAATTTTTCATTTGACGTTAATAAATTTTTTTAAATTCTGAATTTGAAGGTGATATTCACTTTTTTAAAATAACGTGTTAGATTTTTAGAGTCCTGGAGAAGAGAGCATTGAAGGACACCGTTTCAATTTGCGAATGTATCAGTCCTGAAGGGTTCGATTTTATCCCTTTCGGTATGCCGTTACCATGCGTGACTTCCGTCACTCGCGTCACCCCGTCACCTTCGTCACTCTGCGTCACGCCCCGTCACGCCCATCGCACGGGACAATGGGACGGGGGCTTACAGACTGACAGAATCTGACAACTGTGATAACCAGCATCCAGGGAACCTTCAGTTAGGCGGCAAACAGAATTCAAATGTGACTCGATCAACAACACTATAGGCAGATTCATACCATCGATTCAATCTAAACACTAGATGATATTTCACAATCTATTATGTGGGTAGCTGGCTATATACCTACAAAATTAATAGTCCCATCTTAAAACTAGAGTCATATAATAAAAAAGGTATAAAAATCAAACGTGTGACGTGAAGCATCAATAAAAGAAATTAAAATATCCCACACTCGATCAAAATGCTATAAAAAGAACACCTCTGATACTACGAATAATAACAACATTACTGACCAAAATTTCTACATTATTTGACCAAACTCCGATACAACGCCAACGGTACTAAATACATGGATAATATGCTATTACATAGCGGATACTTCGCTATTCGACTCGTGAGAGAGAAATTCATGTTTTGTATAACTAATCAGAACTCAATTTCGGGCATTGCCCGAATTCCTCTGCATTACAAATTACAACATGTCAATTACCGATTACTATTCAATTCTAGCAAATCGTGGAACACGGACACCCAAAATGATCTAAGCTAACAGTAAACGGATACATTTTGACTTCGCCTAAATGTTTCAAGGATTCAATCGCGGTTTTTCTGAAGGAAAAATCACTTTGTTGTCGACGTTTGTCACCATTAATCTTTCGAAATATTTATCGATTGAGGACTTAGTATGAAAATGTGTAGAATTTTGTGGCTCATTGTCAGTTTTAGGACATGATCAGAATGTTTATGACAGTGTTATCTGAATGATATTAGTTTTTTAGTCAACTCAACAGGATTTAATTGGATTAAATTATTAAACTAACAATGAGAAAAATACAGTTTAATATTTCTCTACGATTTATTTCGTTTCACTCTTTTAAGGTCAAGTTTATCGCTGATTATAAATGAATGTACGAGGGTGAGGTACGCTCGTGTGAAGTAATTGAAACATTAAAGGCCAGTAGCTTTCTATATGAAATGTGAATGCTAAGCGTCAAGTGGGCAAGACACATTGCGGCTGACAGTCATTATGTCAGCGGTGAATTACAACACAGTTTGGGATCTATCGCTTTCTCGGACAATGGCTTTCTGGTCACGTTGCCCAGATTTTTTGGCGCAGTACATGACGTTCGCAGTGGGAATAGGTAATCGGGCTATCGGGAACATGAGAACCAGGAACCGAGAATAGACGAAAAATTAGACCCGCAGTGTGGTGTATATTAATTGGACTTACTGACCAACAACTTGAACTTTGGTTCAAGATCAACGGGGTTTGAAGAACAATACGATAATTTCAACCTATTGACCTGATCCGGGTTTTGTTTTTCTCACTTTGTCAGTGTTGGACTAAAGTGAAGTCATTTTGCATGTTTTGTGGAAGTTCGTTGATATTCAAGACGCGCTCAAAGCGCATCTAAATGGTTGCTATCAGTAACATTACTGCAGTTTCTGTTAGTCAGCATGAGTAACTCTTTAAACCTAATTTAAGTAAATGTACGACATTGCGTCTGATTTATTTGAATTTAATAAAATGCCATCACAAAAGATTGCTTTTTAAACCGTTAAGTGTTTACGATTTCCTCTTTATCATGTTGAAACATAATCCATATATTATATTCGCCCGTTCGTCTTTTATCTCTCATGTTCACATAAAATGCACGGTATTCAAGGTGGGCGTTGATGCAGAATTTAGACTTTACCGTTAAGCATGCGATGACCTGATGCGACAATATATTTGGACAATTTTATGGCCAAAACTCATCTCGCCGAAAACGAAACCAGTTTTTACGGTCACTGCTCCAATGGCCTTTAAACGGTGATGTAATTTGTACAACGGCTGAAGGAAGCATCCTTTAGCGGTTTAGCCTATAATTATCTCATGAAAACACTTGTCAAATTAGTAAACCTGTTTTCCGATTGAATCACTATTTGATTGGCGCTCAAAGCCATAAACTACGTAAGTGAAGCCAATTAACAAAGAGTTTATCTGAAATTTATTCGTATAGAATGAGTATCATAACTTGAGATAATCTAACACTGATTTTATATCAATAGAACGATCTGTTATTTGCGTGTTAATTAAGATCTATTATAAAGGACCAGCCGATGTTATTTTCGTAAAGATTGTTTAAGGCGATTGAAATAAAATAGTTAATACCGTGTGTTTTGTACAAGTTGAACAAATGTTGTTTTGAAATGGTTTAACATTTGAATCAGTAAGCTGATCTTCGAAGCAATTTTATTATTTTAGAGGGAGTCGTTAATAAGAAATTGCTGATATCAGATATAGGCAAGGAGTAAGACATGAAACCTTATTCGGAAATTCCTTATTCCTGCGTGCTATTTATGGAAGCCAACGTATCATTAAACTTAACATAGTCAACATTTGTGATTAACGGATGGAGCAACAGAAGATAGCATCGCTCGATTATTATGTAAAGTTTCCTAGATTTGCAGATAAACCTCAAGGCTTTAATTCTGCTAATGAATAACGGATTCTTCAAGATGGTGGCGGATAAAACCAGATCCCTACACCAGAAGCTGATAAAGGGGCTGAGAAGTGGACGTATCATTTACTCCGTGTCCTTAAAATCTGACCAGAAGAAAGACGGCTTTCGATAAAGGGGAGGCTCCGCACGATGCATATCAACAGGCTTGGGAAGAAACGCTCGGGAAGAAACCAGTTTGCTGATGACGAAAACGTTACTTAACTAACTTCTCTCGTGAAACGAATACATATCATATCATTAACTCCACGGTCAGCGGAAATCGTTGAAAATATTTCGCATTATTGCGCTTTTACTGCATTGCATAATATTGATTATGCTATCATATGTTCACGCTTAATGTCCGCGACATCAACCGTTTCTGGCTGAATGGCATAAAGGAATGTTTCGTTGGTCATTTCGTTTTATTGGAAAGTCATTCCCAGCTTAAGTACGGGATCTTTGAACTCTGTAATGGAAAGCTGCGTCGTTATCTTTTAAACATATCATCCATTCAACTGTTGAGACCTTACTTCGAATGCATTGAACAAAAATATAGATATGCCTTTTTGATACTGCAAAGAAATCTCCGTACAACTTCATCATCGGTTCTTTTAATATTAAAACATTGACAAGTCAAGATAGATCTGTACAGACACTTTACTCAATTCTGGGATGCCATCAAAGCCCGTTACGATAACTTGTCTCTGACTGTGTTCCGATCCTGATAAGGAGTTTTATATTTATGACCCGGCCTCAGAGCAGGATTCCTTGTGGTACTCTTGACTATCCCATGAGATCCATAGATTCCTTTACAAGCAATACTGCCAACGCATCTCCTGTGAGAGGAATGCTTAACTTTTACTAACTGCGAAGAGCAGAGAGAGTGGACATGACAAATTCCATTAAAATACGCATACACATTGTATGCACTCTACTCCATACTTTTGATTTATTCAGAAATGCAAAAATTTTCCAACTCAAAGGTATGCTAACAGATATTGAATTTTTTTAACCATGTTGTGTTTACCACGCCCCCAACGTTTCCCGTGGTGCTAAAAAATCGATCTAATGAACTAATTCTTGCCTCCCACAGTATAACAAATTCTCTCATTGTCAAGGCAAACAGCCCAGCTGTTTGAGCTCCGTTAGGCCTCTCAAACGTGTCGCAAGTTTTTATTTGTTAAACATATCAAAGCCTCTTACTCCCACCGTGCGAGCCTTCAAGGAGCCCGTTGCACAGTGGTCAGAACGACCCGTCTAGCAATAACTGTTAAAATTCTAAGTGGAATTCAAAAGCATAAAAAACTTGTACCTAGAAATCTTTTGGGTCGAATAACGAGTGGGTGGCACTTGGCATACATCTTATGCTAATTGTTTCACAGGTCCATCAATGTGACGCTAAGATGACATTGCATCAGATAAGCTTGAGCAAGTTCAAGGTGCAAGATAAAACAGCTTCTCTACGAGATCAACGACATGGAAATATTTAAAATAAACATAATGAATTTGTACTCGATGGCTTCAGTTGAGGAAATGACGTATTTATTTTAATATTATTTATTCAAAATGATTATACGTGTATGAATGCTTATAAATTTATAACAAAGATGTTACATCTCGCTTCATTGGTCGCAATATAAGCGCACCGGTTTTCCATCACCGAGAATTATTAACTTTTTTATATTTTACATGTTATTATTTATCGGACAAGTTTTTCTACAATGCATAGCGCACCATTACGATATTTAAATATAGAAATAGCATTAATGATTAAATTATTAGTATATATAAAAAAAAACGCGATAAAAGGTTATTAAACTCGATGACGTCTTAAGATATCAAGTTAATCCGTGAAAATTGCCAATTCTTACAGCTCCTTGTAGGTATCTCGAATCAGACGAAGGTATTGTTTTTATAACAAAATCTCTACTATATGATATCAGGGAACTGTTCTAGTGGAAAACCTCGATGTTGTAAATCATGTTTAACCCTTTTCTATTGTGGTTCTGGAAAGCGAATAAATTAGGAATTAACTACAATTGAGAAGCTTTTTGTTGTAAGACAGTACCATTTCGCAAGTCAGTAGCAGTTACGCTAGCTGAAGGTATATCAATTATATATTTATGATCCTGTACCTACTAAAAGTGAATACGCATAGACACTGTCAGACACAAACAGCTAACCGTTGGCTATTTCATTACTTGTTTAGTTACCATTCAATATATCCACCTAGCCGAGAGATCCCACAATGGGGCAATAAATACATGCGTCGCTTGTTTTCTCCTAGAGATCATATTTTACAGGCCTTATCGACGCACAACCGGGATATTGATATTTCTAGAGAGAATAATGTGAGCTTACATGCGTAGTAACTGAACTTGCTCACTGGTTGAATCTATTCCGCGAACTTTAATCTCTAGGACTTCCTAGATATCAACATAACTTACTCAGGAAACCTGCAACAACGTGTAAATGCAAATTTTAGTACTAAATACTGAAATAGTGTCGATAAATTACGCATTTTGTTCAATGATAAAGAATTGTTTTCTTAAGGTTAATAATACACATGTAAAAATGTGTATATTATTAGTGTGCCCTATTTCAAAACGAACATTGGTATTAGACATAAAACCGCTGCCAAATGGAGTCTGAAAATGGCCGATTTTTGCGTAAAAGAGGTTTTTTTTATTTTGTGAATAATTTAATAAGAAAGAAAAAATTAATCAAAGAAAATTGTCATAGATAACCTTTGCCATAAAATTGTATTTTTTAAAGGTTGTTTTTTTAGTTTTTTTTTTTTTGTTTCATGCATTAATGCAAATGTATAATGTGTAATGTAGAATAAATTTTTAGATTTTCACGGCCAAAAGCATTTTCGTTGTTAGTTTTTGGGGTGTTATGCCGTGTTGCGCTACCTCCTTCTATAGCCGACGTTTCGGACAGCGTTGCAGTGTCCATCATCAGGGAAGATCCGGTAGATGCAGACAATCAGGGTTTATATTATGAATACCAAAAATATGCTTTGAATAAATTAAATCTTTTCTTTCGTTTCCCTTGAGTAGAATTAAAATAAAATTGTTAGTTATTCTATAAAAAAAATATAAACGTAAACTACATTACACATTTTCGTTGTTAGTTTTTGGGGTGTTATGCCGTGTTGCGCTACCTCCTTCTACAGCCGACGTTTTGGACAGCGTTGCAGTGTCCATCATCAGGGCAGATCCGGTAGATCGGATCTGCCCTGATCGGAACAGGCTCAGCCTAGTGAGGTGGTTTATACCAAAAAAAAAAAAAAATGTACATTGTATTTTGTATATATGTATTGCAATATCTTGGTCAATAAATAATTAAAAAAAATAAAAAAAATGCTTGTTTGCCGATGTAACCGCGGCCTCTATTACCCTGCTAATAAACTTCAAGAGGAATCGAGGGGGATCAATTATTTGTGAATCATAGCCGACGTCTGGATTTCCTCAGAATCCCCAAAACACCCCAGTCTCCTAAACACCCCCCGTCTCTGAAACACCCCGAGGTCTTTGTGAGTCGGAATAATTGGATTTTATATCCATTTATATACTATTCTCTAATGGAGGCGTGGGCGTTTTCAGAAATGTAGGAATTATACAAAAGTAATGGAAATTGGTGAAGAGAGGGATTATAGAAATTTCTCTTGCTCCACGGTAATACTGCAAATGAATTGAAATACTCATTACCGAATATTCAATACGGTTTGGTGTAAATAAACAGGGTGAACAACTAACTACTCCAAATCATTGTTTAGTATTTGCATTGTGCGGAGGTTTATTATTTAATGCCGAAGAGGATTGCTTTTTGGAAGCATTATTTAATTTCTGAACGCTTTGTAAATGAATAATATGATCAAAAACAATTCATTTATTTTATTCCTCGTATTACGGGATCTTTGAAATGGTGAATTATTTAATTAATTAAGAGGCAGGAGTAAATAACAGTAAAGAAAAAAAACACACATAATAGGCATTGTAATTAAAAAAAAATGTATTTACTTTTAATTAAAACTTTTTTCTTTAGACTTTATTATTAACTAGCGCAGACTAGATAGGACTTTGAAATTTGTGAAGCTGAAAGTTTACGTAAATAACCCATCAGAACGAGAACAATTGTTGCAGAATGATCAAGAAAAATATTCACGAAAATGTACTAATTTATAAGTAGACACTTTATCGCTTGTGTAAATTCTTCACATTAGTTAAAATTTTTGAAAATGACAAATATAATAACTTTCTGTTAAACATATATTATATTATATTATATGTTATTATATACAGGTACTATATACCATACCTAGTAAGTATACCATTACTATACTCTGTTTAAGGAGCTAAACGTTACAAAATTTTAAAAACTGGGAAGACTTCGGTGGCTGGGTCATGTGTAGAGAATGACCGAGAATCAAACACCAAAGTCCCTGCTGAACTCAAGACCGATAGGGCGAAGGAGCCTGGAAAGGCGAAGACTAAGACGGAGCGACAACGTCGTCAAAGACATATCTACCTTGGAGTTTCTAAACTGGAGAGAGCTGGCACAAAACCGAGATGAGTGGAGGAAGACTCTTGAGGAGGCCAAGACCCTCCAGGGATTTTAGAGCTAAGGGTGATGATGATGATGACTATGCTATACTATATGTCTGAATTCTTCATACAATTTTGAATACGACAATTAAAATTCAAAACAAATCTGAGTTTCAGAGTTCATTGAACCAGAGTTACACAGGACAGAAAGACAGCCGAAATCAACACCTTTGATAAGCCTCTTTGGTGGTCTGTTGTCTTCCACCCTTACCATGTAAATGCCCTGCAGATTTTTCTGAGGTTCTTTAGCAATTTTTTTCAATTTTGTAGGTTTATTCGAAGTTGCGGTTAAAATTAATTGTTCAAGAAGTAAGTCAGAGTTAACGGCAATTATATAGTTAGGTTTAAACAAAACAAAGAAAATAATAAGAATCATTCTTGTAACATCGACAATATATAAATTATGACGTGTCTTCCATTACAATACACGATTCGTAAAAATCAACGAGGCAAGTTTATTTACTTAGTGGTTAAAACATTACGCGTGAAGCTACACAATAATGAATACAACATGAGGAGACTTCGCCTGCTGAGGATTCAAAAGTTACAAAGTTATTCTCGGCGGGTTCAGAGTTAGGTTAGATCGGCGATAAGTTCGCCCATCGCCGGCAGATGAATCTTGATGCAGGAAGGTTGCATTGGAATTGCGAAAAGCCAGGCGGAGATACACTGCATCCTTAATTAATGTCTTGGACTGGTAACATGTTCGAGAAGGCGGAAGACGCAGATCAGAGATGCTTCTACATAAATACGAAAGCACGTTTTATGCTAATCTGATATGACTTCTAAATTATAATATGGTTACAAACATTCAAGACATCAAGAGACTTATTAAGCCAGCCATACTAAAACCGATGCGGGCTGAATCTATATTCAGGCGTTTTCCGCCATCGTATAATTTACAGGAAGAAAAATGCGTATGGAGGTCATAACCAAGAACCACCAGCATCTTCTTTATACAGCATTACACAGTTCAGTATTCTCCACTACTCCAGCAGTTCACTCCATGGTTTTATAGCCATTTTTTTTAGATTTCAAAATGCATGATGTGCCGTTTGATTAATAAGCTGTACTTCAATCGTTGTTCTTAATTGCTGACTATTAATTTGATCCAAAGAGAAACATATATATCGTCGCTGGACGCATGAAAACCTTCAATGTGAAAACAAATATACATTTTACAGGAGAGTGAAAAAACCATTTTTAATGCAGTAAAATTAAGGGAAACCTTCAAACAAAATGTATTTATATTAATAATTATCAATGTACACAATAAATAAAAAGAAACCTAAATTTTCCTTAATTTTCCTGCTTAAAAATAAGTTTTTTCACTGTCCAGTAGATTTTTTTTTAAATTTCACGTTGTAGGTATTACGCGCCTAGCGACGATATTGTAGACGCGTTTTTTTAGGAATCTGTACTAGGCCTTCATTCTACTATGGATTATAGGTTCGCTGATATGAGCCATTGTCCTTTTTATGTGAATAACGAACATGTGTCGCAGCTGCTCGGAGAAATTGATACTATGACATCCTCAAAGGGGATATATGTCGAGGAAGCAGGTGGAGAAAAGGAAAGCGGGAAAGTACCTGGATATTCAGATCTGGTTGTTACCGAACGCAGCTAAATCCATTTCAAACAATGTTTCGATTCTGAATGGTGATATTTCACCCGGGAGATATTAACATCAGTTCTACCACTCTCTTCACTGTCCACACACTCATCTCCTTACATTGTTACGAATGAATCTGCATAATCCTATACAGGTTTGAACTTTCTTATTCGACTTACAAATAACGATTGCGGTATTGGGCACCACTTTATAGAGCTTCAATGATACAAATTATTTATGGTTGACTAGAAGGTTTCGCATCAGATTAGAACAGTATCCACTTCCCTATCTAGAATCAATAGCTGCCCAACCAGGACCTTTCCCGTTATCCTTTATTCCCTTGAGCGAATTAATACTGCATAATTCATAAGGTGAGATTAACAACAGCATAACCTGTGAAATGAATTCAATATTAAATAGTTGAAGAAAGAGTTTCGTGTTGGAACACGAACGCGTTGATATTTTTAAGGAACTTAGAATTCAACGCAACGAATACATCGAAAATAACTCACTTTGATTAAAAAAAACAACATATTTGCAACTTCCGATATGAAATTAAAAAGAACAATACGTAAAATATTAACATTTAACTAGCACCCCATTTCTCCGGAGGGGTGGGTAGAGAGGGTGTGGACCGCCACACGGCTCTATTTAGGCACCCCACTTCTTGATTTTTTGGCATGCATACTTCATCTCATAATAATCTTAACTATTCTATCGAATTTACATGACCGGACTCAAGTATTTATTTGACTAAATACTCAATTTTTTAATTTTAATAATTGACCATAGTTAGGTTTCTTTTCATAATGTCTGAATAACTGAATGTGTAACTAATAACTATGGTGAATACAACGATGAAAATATGTCCAATTTATTGGAATAACGTTTGAAGGTTGTAACATCGATGTAATATTATTTAATAATTAAAGAAGAAGATAATAATAATAAACTTATCGAAACATGAAACAGAAAAATACACGGAAAATAAAAAGAATATTGTAGCAGTTAAAGCGTTGTCCTGGAAAGAGGTCCTTTGCTTGATCCCCAGTTAATAATAATAATATTAATTGGATAATTTGTAGACCGCCTTTTTTTGTAAAAAAATCAACTTAAAGGCGCTGAACAATTTCTTGTGGGTTCTTCGGCTCCACTTTATTTTATTATTTACAAACAGATTCAGAAAACATACGTTACTTGCAGGTCACTTCTGATACACACATTTATTAGAAAGATTAAGCTTGGAGAAAATGCGACTTCGCATGTAGACTATGTAGAGGACACTATACTGAAAACACTTACACGATTTTACTTTTGCTACCCTACACAACTGTTGATATTACATTTATGCAAAGATTAGAGGCAAATGTAGAGTTGGTATTTATTGCGACCAATATCTTTTTTTTTACTGTCTATGTCTTATTCTGTTTCATGCTTCAGTTATAGATTTTTTTAAATAATTTGATATTGTTTTATTTTAGAAAGAAATAAAATTGTTTAATTTTCTTAATAATTTACCAGCAGCGTATAAGATAAGGGCGGAGAATCTATCTCATACATAATAAATGACGAAATCATCCTCAAAAGAATCCTAAGCCGATTACAAGTGGCTTAAAGGACTTACAAAGCACAGTTCAGGTATAGAGGGGTCAAAGCATCCAACTAAGTGTACCTACATAAAGCTTAAATAAAGCTCTGCCATACATAATGCATGAAGCCAGTACTACAAACAAAGGGCATAGCGCCGACTTGTTGTTAATAGATGATAAACCACCCTCGCTGTTTTGGGATTTATTCTGTGAATCAAAAACTTGGTCACTTCTCAAATAAGTGTGCAAAACAAATAACATACCCCACTTTCACACCATAAATATCAAGTCCTTTATTTTGATCTGTGATGCTGATAGTATTTATAAAATATTTACTTCAGGCTCATCGCCTATCAAAATAATAATTAGAAGAAGTTAGTCAAATGAACGCCCTTAGTAAACTTTAAAAATCATCGGTGATTCAGATTTGAATCATTAAAAAATCTAAACAAAAGAAATACCCATCATAAATTTTGATTTATTAATTAAATAGAATAATTTTGGTACCAACTTTATCGCTTGATTCCCACAATTAATATAAATTTTGAAAAATAAATTAAGTTGATTTTACGCAGGAATACGCTGAAATATTTCTTGTCACGCACATCATCACAGACATTCTAAATTATTATGTAAAATCTCTCTTATGAATGAAAATAATTATTATATAGCTCCGGTAATTATTTTTACAATTTTTTATTATGCATTTTTTTAATCCATTAATTTGTCCTTCGTTAAAATATTAAAGAAGTAAGGTGTCAAAAAAGAACTTTTAAAATATGGGTTGTTTTTAGATATCTTTTAAATTCGTAAGAAGCATCTCATAGATACTAATTGAATAACAAACGAAGATATTTTAACAATACGTGTTACATCAAACCCGCCTTGGCATCCTTGAAAAATAACCATTTCATGAATGCATATTTCTATAGAAATATAAAACACGGTGTAGTCATTTTTTTTTTTATTTCCATTATTGTTGTAGTGTCTAATTATACAACGCATTCAAGTAGGTATCTAATTGATTTTTCATTGTTGTGTTGAAATTCAAGATTTTAAATATTGATAAATTATTTTCCGGATTTTTGCAGAGCCTTTTTGGCGCTTTTTCGATAGTAAGTACAAAATATGCTGTTGGTATAATTTGTTAAACAAGTTTTCTTGTAATTCAGGTGGAGTTGAATCGTGCGGCAGTGAAATACTTTATTTACTGACATTATTCTCAGCATTCGGAATAATGTATCGGATTGCTTTAGAATAATTACTTGATCCAGTTAGTGTCCCCGCGACGTGCCGCCCATGTGCTACCGTTAGATAGACGTTAAACCGACTGACCCGCAGTCGGGCTATATTTATCTTGCAGTACAGGTGAAAGCAGTGGAGGAGTGTGCATAATAATAAATTACTGTTTAATTGTAATTGATTTTAATAATAAACCAATTTCTTAAAAATTTTCCCAACTGAGTTTCAGTCTGTAAAAATATGATTACAAATGATAGAAAGGAAACAAACGAATTTTAGCATTTATTATTGTCTGAGAATAACATATGTGCATTTTTCTGCGAATTGCGAATTTATTTTTATTAATGAATCCGTGTTTCACTTGACGCAATAATTTATTAATGAGGGTTGAATTAATTTTAAACAATTTTCAATTGAATTAATTTTAATCAGAGATTAGTGTGCTGGTTAATATCGAGGAACTAAACTCGAATTATTGAAAGTTATTGGAAGACGAATTGTCGCTTTTCACATTCCCATGTTAAAAGTTCCTTATCACACTCATGGTGCAGCTCTTTCTTACACATTATAATGGTGAGACAACAGAAGAAACACACAATGCACTTATGTTTGTTTCCTCCAAAGGAAAAAAGTAGTACTTTGGAGGAAACAGACGTACGTACATTGCGTGTCTCATCTTTTGTCTCACCATTATTTAATTTGTAAGAAAGGGCTGCAGCATTATTGTGACAAGGAACGTAGGTTTATTGCTTTTTTATATCGTCGCCGTCATGTAAATGTTGGAATACTAAAAACTCCTAATGAGTAACGAAATTTGTATAATTTAATTTAAAAACCATTTGTTCGAAATGGTCATAAAGCTTAAAAGTTTTCTCACTTAGACATAACGGTTTTAGCCGCAGATCAGTAGTGCATAAATACAATAAACTTGATCAGCCCGATAACCTGTCATAACCAAGATTCGAAACTGCATATTCCTTGTATCGGTGCTACACTATAACCACTAGTAAAAAATATTTTTTGAATGCAATTTCGACACTCCCTCCCGTTAAAAAGGTTGTGTTAAACATGCATATTTAAACAACACCGTTATTACAATTAACTCAAACACTGGTCAGAAGGTTTCTGAGAAAATGATTAGTATGCAACGCCCGGCACGCCGGCACTCGATGAAAAAATACGCTAATAATGTTGTAGTGTTGGAATTTAACAAACTTGGAATAGTTATTTAACCTACGTTTTTTTAAATATTGTTGGTTAGTATAAATTAATGTAAGTTACGGCATAATTAGCTGTTTTATTTTTGGCTGAAACTCTGCCCACATGGTTCATTTCAGAGAGTTTTCTTTTGTGTAAGAATACGCTGTTATCCCTAGTTCCACATCATTAGTTTTTTTCGCGATTTTTTTATTAAACTATAACATTCGTAGTAGAAATTTTCTTTAGGGCTTTCTGTGAATAATATATTTATATGGGAACACCAATGTGACATCCCCAAATGGGGCATGTTGAGAGACTGTAAGGAGTGGGGAGACGAAGATTTTAGAGTAGAGAAAGGTTGGAAAATGTCTGTCTTTTCATATCTAATCAATAAAAAGTTCTTTCAGGTAATATTTCGTTTCAGGTTGGTGGTTTTTCACTAGGATCATTCTGAGAAAATCAACATCTCTAATCAACGCAACAGGGATTTTCAGTAATATTTCCTATAAAACCTAATATCCCTATTAAAATACTATGTGGTTTTATCTGTGATTAAAGTCTATTACTTTTGTTAGCAACTGAGTGTCAAATAATGGTAATTTTTTTATAAAGCTTCGTGTGAATAGCACATTTTCGCATAAAATGCAAATTTGGATAATTTCTGGCTTCTTCACTTAAAATCATTCGAAAGTATTTCACCATAAAATCGATAGTTATTACACATAACATCAACACCCGATTTCGTCAGACAAACCCAATAAATCTTTAATATTTAATTAAAAACCACAGCTTTGACTGCAAACCGCAGTTTATGCAATCAAAAAGATACCTGTTCTACCTCTCCGCGGTCAATGGCAATAATTGTAGGTTACCTGCATTTCAAGTTGCTGTCGCACTAGACCTTATATATATGTATATTATTATACCTGTACGGTGTTCGCCCGCAACCAGTTTAGCGTGCACTTGAACATGAGAGCGAGTACGGTGGAGTGGTCACTCGCCTCTGATGTAACTCTGCAAACATCACCGCGAGCGAGTCGAGAGGTTGCATGCAATACTTGCGCAAGACTTTCAACACATTTAGGCCAGCCATAATTTTTTAAATTTTTTTATCACATAATATTTTTTTTCCGGGACTGAAAGTTTTTTTTTTACTTGACAGTTAAGGTTAAGATTGATTTCGAACCATGTTGAATTTTCCTGAACCATTTTCCTTTTACTTAATTTATGTGACCTTTCTTATTTTTTACAGTTAAGCGCGCATTTCAAAACGCCATAGCTCATGATGGAAAAGACGTTTCTTGCTAAAATAGTCGCATCTTGTGTATTCTAGAAAGAAATGGTTTTTCAAGTTTCATGACACCAGAGTTCACGGTTTTTGTAAGTAATAGGGTATTTTTAGTAAGTCGGGTTTTAAGGTTTTCCGCTTTGTACATATTTTTTAAATATCTATACCATAGAATAATGAGTAAATTTATGACCAAAATGTTAACGGCCCAAGCTCTCAAAATTCGGTTTGTTCAATAAATTATTTCACGGAATATTGGAAGATGTATGCGACGTCCGCCCACAAAAACTGATACTGCATTAAAATAACTGCCCGTTATGGGTAAAGTCAATATTGACCATAAACACTCGGGCCCACAGAGTCTAGGCCGTGGGCACTTTCAACATACACAGTACTGTAATATGCCCCAAACACTCAAATACTGCGCATGTTGCAATACTAAATACCGAAATGTCAATGATGAAAGAAAATGCACATCTTTATCTCTGGTCACTGGAGAACTTTTTTCAACCCAGCACGCCCTGAAGAATACCATTTTCCTCTAGGCTTACGACATATTTAGATATACTATGTGTACGGTATGGATTCTTGTTCTAATTGTTCTAACTGTGGATATTGGAAGGGAGATATTTAAATTAATTCTCACGCACTTTTAAAAGCTCGAGCTTCTCAAGATCGACTGCAATTTAAAGAAATATTGATACCGATTCAAGTCAACTGTAAAAATTCATCTTTAAAAAAAAATCAACAGCAAACAATACTACATAATTTGTTACAAGCAGGTAAAAATAATTTGTAAACAAGAAACCATAAATTGAACCTATAAATTTTATTTTTAATTTGTGAGTGCTCATCTTGCGGAATGTTGCCATCATTTATTGATCGTATTGAAGGTTTATAGTTAGAGTTAATTTGATTCGATGCTCGTTAGTATACATTTATATTCAATGTGTATATTCAGGTTTAGCGGAAAACCATAGGTGTCTGTCTAATAAATGTAACTTTTTTATTGAAGGTTAATAAACTTCTGAAATATAATGAATGATTCAATGACCGCCCAAGGAATTAGTAAAAATAGTATTTTTTTTTTTAAATGCATAATATATTGCTTCAACTCGTTTTCCCGGTGTAATTTTTCAATTTACTAATTTCACGCCAACAATTTAGCCGATAAGTCAAAAACCTTATCACCATTGTGTTGAAGTACTGAAAAATGTGCATTTTAGTTTTGCCAATACGTGAAAAAGCTTAAGTGTTTGTAACGGTCTCATAAGGCGTCAATATTAATTACGTGAACCCTGCTACTCAGACCCTGCCAGTCGCAGGACGTGTTTTGACCGGCGAAGGTTTATTTTAGTCTTGGGCTGGTTTATTTTCATCGCCTAAGGCTCGTATGGGAAGCATCGTACTTGATATTCCTCGTTTTTTGCCGTTTCTTTTTGTTTTGACCATCAAACGATACTCCGGTGCATTGTAGCCAGGGATTGTGAACCAAATATCTGAATAAAAGCTTACTTCTCTACGTATGTATGTACTCCTGGTATAAATAAAAAACGTCGTTAAAAATACATAGTAAATTAACAATTTTGTGTCGTTTCTTTTACAAATTAAAACAAATTAATCATCTAAAATGTAATTCAGTTTGAACTAGGTTATTAAACAATTTGATTGTATTCATTTGGTGTTTATTTTTGTGGAAAGCAATCAACTTGTCATTTGACAATACATAAAATTCTCCGAATCCAAATTTTCTGCCAAATCTAATAATAAACACGATATAACCGCATTATCATTTTGTTTAAAGATTTTAGCAGAATTCTGAGCGCAACTTACATTAATCACTTTAATTTTTATCTTTTCTAGTTTCTCATGAAATTCAATTTTTATTTTATTTATTTGATACTGAAACTTTACATATTTTAAAACATTTTTGGATAATGTAGGCTTCAATAGGCGCTTTACCCTCATTTTAGAATTTAATAAAATTCAATAAAATTTGAAATAATAAATTTAAAAAAAAAAAATACTACTTAGACCAAATAAAATAAATTACATGCAGGCGTTAACGAAAAAAAAAAATTAATCGGCAAATAATATGTGGTACGGTTGTATAAAAAATGACTGTTTTATTTTTACTTTTTAAAATATTTCAAATATTGCCTCTTTTGTTCATTAATCCATCATTTAATTTTGTTGCTGCAATTTATTATTTCCCTCATTTTTTGTATCGAATGAAAGCTTTTGTTGCCTGGTATTTGTAATGTCATTGTCCAAGGCTTGTGTATACTACAATGTATCAGTGTATAAAGAATACGTAGTAATTTAACACAATAACATTGACTTTAATATAAAAAATTGTTGCTTTAACCACTCTAGTATTTTTGTTGACCATTTTGAATATTTTCCGGCCACATTAATAAAATCATACCTCCGAATTATTGTACGGAAACATACAAACTAATTACAGTTCTATATAGCTAATAAATTCGCCTATCGTAGGATTTATAAAAAAATCGTTAACTTCTACTTAATTACTTACAAATAAGGGAAAATTTTCCAAAATTGGCAGCAAAGCAATCCGAGATATTTTAAATAGTGCCATATTGTGGCAAAAAGGGCTCCAGTATTTTAAAGTAATACCTATTTTAAATTGTTTTTCTCACGTTTCAATACAGCTGCCGTGCAACTGCATGTGAACGTGATGATTTTTCGCATTCTCCATAGCGGGCGAGCGTTGTGCAATACATGATATCCTGACTTCTTTTTTTCTCGTTTCCTTTAAACGGCCGGTCCATCGCATCATCTTCGCGCATAATAACCGAGGATGGTACACTGCAGCATCTCGGGGACCACTGAACTCTGGGAGATACCAGTATGCAGGATTACTCAGCGGTTAGCAGGTATCACTTACATCTACCATCGACGGGTTTTACTATGCTAAAGTGTGTGAAAGTTTCCTTGCAATTATATGGGAGCCAGAGCACAACTTTGTAACGTAAATAATGATACATTTGCGAAGTATTTCTATTAATAGATTGTTCTCATTACATAGGTGGTTGTTCATCGGTAAAATTAATATATTTTTTAAATTATTGCTGTACAGATGTAACGTTTTCTGAATTGTACCTACCCAACACAATTCACTGTGGAATTTTTATAACTTAAATATTGGAATAAATCTAGTCCACATTCTTATGTATTTTAATTTTATTATTTTTCATTGTTTTCCATTTCACTTGTAATCTCAATTGAATTACTTCAGCTGTATACATAAATTTATTTACTTTTTATGTGAATATTGCACAAGAGTTCCAACTGCTCCAAATAATATTATTATTCCTAAACGTACCTACTTTATTCATACTTTATAATTACATCAACCTGCATTATTATTTGTTCATATATAATGTAGATAGTATCCCATGTACACTAATTTTAGGCGTATAACTGAATATCGTCTAAATAAATAAATATAACTTTTGGGACGGAACTTTTGGAATTACGCAATCGAGATTTGGAACAAAACATACAATTTGGGCTTTTATTTCACAGAATGGTAGAAAGAGAAAACTAAAGTAGACAAGAGTGGGAGGCTACGAAGCACCACACAAAGAGGAGACCGATCATACTGTCTCATTCTGTCGCTGGCTTTAGGATTTATTCTAAAGATGTATGTGTTTGTCTCTTTTTAGTGACACAATTTTTCGTTTTATTGAGTTTCAAATTAAAACGGTACCAAAGCAGTTTTCATTTCAAAAACTGAGCTTTCAAATTCAGTATCTAAATAACATAGAGACATTTAGACTCATAGTGGCAGTATTTAAGTCGACTGTCTGTGTCTAATTCAATTCCAATTTAGGTAAGAATCGTAAACACTCGTCCCGTATGGCTATTGGCAACTGGACATCGTGTCTCTATAAACCTCAGCGAACAAGGAGCGGTCTGGCGTCTGGCTATCCACTTCTAGTCATTGGCGCTCTGAATACATGATGAGCCGGAGGAAACTACGGGGAACTGATGCATCTACGTTGCACTGCTAACTGCATGGAACTGCATTCCGGATTGCCCTTTAGTTGCAGCTTAGTGATCTAGAAATAAATGCACTCCTTGCATCGAACCTGGCATTGTTATACGAAAAAATCTATTGAAATTACTCGGAATACTTAGTGGGCATTTTGTATGATTGTTTATTATTAAAGAATATATTGAATACTCCGCACGAATCGATATTAAAGGACCGAATTATCGTGGAAGATGATAACCGCATTGGCATTGTTATACGAAAAAATCTATTGAAATTACTCGGAATACTTAGTGGGCATTTTGTATGATTGTTTATTATTAAAGAATATATTGAATACTCCGCACGAATCGATATTAAAGGACCGAAGTATCGTGGAAGATGATAACCGCACTAGTTGCTTTAACAGAGTGACAACTCCTGGTGAGTTATTGTTCCACAATGTCACACGCAGATAGTAATCGTCACATAGGTAATTTGGCACATTTTGTCAGATAGGATGGGTACGGTATGGAAAGTATGTTGGATGAAGGAATGTAGATATGCATAGTTGCGTCAAAAGTAATATTTATTAGTTATAGTTTTACACCATCCCTTTTTTCAGCCCGATTCCCGTATAGAGATCAAAGATAAATAAAATTCGTTTTACACGATCGCTATTTTCTTATCTACGATTTCAGTAGGCATTATTACTGCAGACAATACATAAACCATGTTATTTGCAGTGACGCCAATTGAAATCGTAGATATTAAAATAGAGATGAAAAAAGCGATCGTGTAAAGCGAAATTTTTGTCTTTGGTCTCTATATAGTCTACTATGAAGTTTGGATCACGGTGGCTTTGAAAGATATTATATTAATCAATTATATTTGTACTTACGTTAAAATATAAAAGCTGAATTTTATATATGTATGTTACTTGAGGAACTATCAACATATGTTTTCTCAGTAATCAGACAGTTTCGATGGTTCCTTCACCTTATCAGACACATTAAAAGTCTACGGTAGGTGCGAGCGCGATATAAACATGCAAGCGGGTGGGAGCGAAATAGTGCGAAATTTCGACGCTAGCAGACCTACCTTGTAAAAGTGCGAGCAAAATGCTCTTGAAATTGTGGTACAATTTTTATACACCTTTGCTATCTGCTATCTTTCAAGGCCATCGTGATCCAAACGTTATAGTCGGGGATCGTCTTTACCTGTATTTGGGACCAGTGGCGGCTGGTGTTCATAAAAATAGGTGGTGCGCTAAAATAATAATAATAATGGTCTTTATTTCAAGATGTGGGAAGGTGAGTGCAATCCCACACATACCATAGAGATATCCCATAAATCTTGGACCTACCTACTCTAATTAAAATAAATTCAATTATGAAAAAATCCTACCTATTTGTAAATTAGGTCGATCCTCCATTATCTCTGGGTGCATGCAACACATTGAGTCTAAATTAATTATATTTTTTAAGATAGATTAAATTCTTTTAAAGTTTAACAACATCGTTCAATCTAAACAGATGTCATAAGGATTTTGAGGAACAACTCACTGAAAAAGCATTCCATATTCCATTATTTTAAAAGAGTTCTAGTAAAATAAATATTGATCCATCACCATTTGTAAAGTCGCCGCGATTGTAAATTCAAATTCAATAACAGTTGACTCCTATCCAGAAAATTGTATGTAGATACTTATTGGCACGAAAATCGAGTTAAAAAAATGTTCAGTTTATCACACATCCGAAAGTCTTCCTTACGCTCCGTAACTCCAATGAAATATATACTGTCATAACTCATAACAAATAATGTCCGCAATGTTTGTTGTTATGCTGTTGTTGGTCGATGCTGAGTGAAACATAGCATGAAAAAGAGTAGATATTAAAATAAAGACACGATATGGATAATAATATGACACAAACGTGTCCCCGTTTAACATGCTACAGAACGAACCATTCCTTTTGATGTGGTGGAAATTTTTGGATCGTCACCCGCGATTTCGTAAAATTTGCAAAGCATTCAACCTACCTACGATTTTGGCTCATTATAGAATTATAGAAGAACTCCTGTGATCGCTTTGCAAAATGAACCACCACTCTGAATATAGGCACACAACGATCTGTTTTGTTAGGCGCGCAGTCCAGTAGGCACCTATATTACGCATGCATTATAACCGAGTGTATATTGTGAACTGTGATGAGGCCTGTCGGAAATAAATATGTTTTTTGGCGCTCGGAATTTTTTAGATTTAAATTAATTAATTAGATTAGATTTAAATTAATAGATATATTTTGGGAGTGCGGCGCTCCTCCGCACCTTAGAGCTGGCCGCCACTGTTTGGGACATACACAGAGAAACTTTCAGGTTTTATAAAATAACGAAGGTCTGATCGTCACGGGCTCTTGCTCTAAAACGGCAATCGGGCTGAAAAAAGCGATGGTATAAAACGGCTATTAGACAATCATTATAAATTTACAGCTTACTTTAAATTTCTGTGAATTTCAGAGAGGAGATTGTACTACATTCGTAAATGCAAATCATTTGATTGCGCCGCAACAATAATTATTACTTGGAACCGAAATCTTCTTAGTACCGAAAATGCTTAATGAAACTTCGTGGGAGCATATCACTCTATTCAGACCAATTATTACAAGTTGCACAATGGCTTCAATAAATATTAAACTGTAGCGGGCGGTCCGTGATTCGGGCATAAATAAATAATTTATACGGCGTTGACGCCACAGATCTGTTATCAGTTGTTACCTACGATTACAGCTAGATTAATAATAGATATTTCGGTTAAATTGTGGTTAACCAGAATGTGGTTACAAGTCACAATTCGTGTTTCGGAATCAATTTTATTATTGGTCCGTGATTGTCTGGGCTCGCGGGTCGTGCGATCGGCGAGCGGAATAAATCCCAGGCCAAGAATTCTGATATCATTAGAACTGTTGTTATGGATGCAATAACTACGACTCTGTGTGAAACAGAAGCAGATATGGAAGAGATGGGGTTATGTGGGATGGTGTGGATGTGTGTGAGCGCTGAGTCCGGAAACTGACTGATTTGATCGCATTACGATGCTGTAAAAAGAAGAAATTTCGACACAGCGAACGATACGGAATTTCCTTCGGAAAGAATATTGATAACGCAGCGAAGTTCAATCTATGTATATTATTTTGTATATAATATTCATCTTTAATTAACCAAATTTGTCACATTGTTGGATACAATTTTGCTTTTGATGAAACAAGGAAATTTTAATAAGGATTTTCGTAATAAGTATTGGTAAGAGGGTATAACCAGAGGAAACCAGAAATATGTCATTTTTAAATCAGATTTTAGACGTATTGACTTTTTTCCACAAAAAGTATTTATTGATTTCGAAAGATTGTTCTTTTATCTAGTAAATGTGCGTTTTAAATTTTGAGAAAAATGTTTATTTTTAGTATAATATGGTTATACCATAGGTCGTTAGCAGATTTGTTAAATTTTCAAAAAAGATTTTGTATTATACAACTCCCATTTCAAATGATACAATAATGCATTAAAATAAATTAAATACATTATCTGGGAAACGTATGTTACAGAATTTTAATTTTAGTATAAATAAAATCTTGACGAAAATTGGTCCGTTTGTGTATTTATTTGCGCACTTACAAACTAATATATTTCAGATTTTTTTACATTCTTGTTTTGCTTAGACATGATGGTTTGAAAAATGATAAATACTTATGATCGAAAAATAATTACAAAAAGTACATAATTTTAATAGTTTTATCATCACGCCTTTCAGCATTTTTGGATGTAGGTATAAATTAAAGCAAATTTGGTATGAAATAAAATCGATATTGAGTTATAATTTTAAAAAGCTGGTACGGAGAATAATGAATCTTTCTCATTGGAACCGCCCTTTACGATCGTAAGAACATCTTTCGACGAAATGCGGGTTTTCGGCCGCTGGCTGGTTAAACGCCTTTAACACGTTGATATTGTATGTTTATTTGTGTTCAGCGAATTGTAATTTAGCCTGGTGGTGGTCTCCTTTGAATCCCACGATCTTGTGCCATTTTACCGCATTTTCAGAATAGGTTATGCTAATTAAAAAGATTTGGACTATATTATATTATGGTTTACAGCTTCCTTTTTAAAATAAACTTAATATTAGGTAACTACTCAAATAATGTGATGATAACAATTTAAATAATTTTAGACTCAATACCAAAGAGATAAACTGTGTTTAAAGAATTACGACATTAATTGAATAAATATTTATTCTTCCAAGATTTGAGCTGTGAGTCCCTGATTACAGGTTAAGTTAACGCGCCTGCGTATATCGATGATGGATTATACCTGTACTTATCTACTGTGGATACATTACTCCGCGCTTAGTGTGTAATTTCGAATCTGGTGTAATTTAAAAATTATTACGCAACATCGGCCCCCGGAAGGGAGATCATCTCGGGATGGTTCAACTTGGCTGCTTACTATGCCAGATATGGTACCAAGTATCAACCAGATACCTACCAAATACCTACCTGATACCCACTATAGATACCAACCAGGTACCAATTGGTATCTATCTACGCCTGCAGATGGTAGGTACTAGATACAGTAACTGTACATCGAGCCTTAGGCATAACGCAAGTGTGGAAATGTTAAATGACTACACGATGGTAATGAATATTTAAATATTGTCGAATATGGAAGATAGTTAAGAAATTTAAAAGTGATTTATACGCTGGAGAATGCAATCAAAATCACGCAGAAAGGGCGTCTAACAATGTTGCAAGTTGTGATCATCCATCTAAATTTAAAACCGTTTTCTAATGGCATGGGAAGTAAACGTTTGCTCGATTCAAAATATTCTGCATTCAACCTAACATCGTTAGGTGTTAGTGATAGCATTAAACCTTACGATGTTCAGTTTTTGTTCGCCTTCAAAAAATATACCAAATTAGGTACCAGCATAATGTCTGGAAGTTCTACATTCTTGGATATTGGGGAACTTTATTAACAGGCCTAAGTTTAGGAAGCACAATGGGAAACTTGTGAAGGAAAATTATGTTTGTAAATTAGTTGTGAAACTTACCGGCTGTAGTTAGTGGCGCTAATATCGCCAAAAGCAGCGCCAACGCAAAAGCGTTGCGCCGCACGTCCCCCACACTCATGCTTTTGTAGTCGAACAATCTGTAACAAAAAATAATATAAAATTAATACAAAGATTAGAAATATATTTTAAATTTAGAAATTTTTTTACGACGGGAACAATAAATTTCGATTTAACTTTTAGAACATTTTATCAGATGAGAACAATAAATTTATTTTCGAAATTAAAATACTTTATTAGGTTGATGAGAACACGATGTTGTTTCAATTCAAAATTAGAACATTTTATCGTATGAGAAGATCAGATGAGAACAATAAATTGCAAAATCATGTTTTTGTTGTTGTTGAGAACGATTTCAAATAAAGAACATGGGAGCTTCATGAATCTTTAGAGCTTTTTAGTGTAAATTTAAAGATGTTTTTTAAAAACTCCTCCGTTTGAGGATCTTCCTAATTTAGTTAGAGAATGGCATTGTGTTAAAATAACTTTCCTGGTGTAAGCCCATAAAAGTAAATGAAAAAAATGTTTACGAGTAACAAAACAGTGGACAAATTATACTAGGAGAATGAGAGTGGGACTGATAAGAAAATTCAGTTTATTTGCAAAATTTATGGGTCCTCTGTTCGCTATCAAAGAGGCATATTTTTCGGAAGTGTGTCAAATTATTCGGTAGGTAGTAAAATAGTTTTGCTTATTTCGCATTTTACATAATAAAGTATGTACTTGAAACGCTTAGAAAAAAACATAGAAACTGAAATAAATACGCATTTGATGGTGCAGAAAATCTGTATTCTAAAACGATGAACTCTGACATCATGAAAAATGGACATATTCTATTGCGATCTAGGAGATAAAAATAAGATCGACCGCCATATTGTTCTATCTAAAACTGTAAATCGTGATCACGAGCGAAGCCGGGTAGTACCTTCCTAAAGCTAGTAATAATTAATTTTAAAGTTGAAAAAGATCAATGAAGTGATTTACGTTATGAATAAAACAGTTTAATAACCACGTTCTACCAGGAGAACATATTTCAAGGGGGATAAATCAAACCGTTTAAATTATTTAAACTATTACTTGAAGATAGGTCCCACAGCCGGGCGTATCATTATCATGGATTATAGTTGTAATCTTCGTAAGCCTTGTAATAGGGATGGTTAGACCACCCAAAACAATGTCTTTTAATAAAATATAACGATCCGACGGGGATTCATTTCATAAAGGTTTATGTAAATTTTGCTACTTGAGAGTTTTATCAAACCTACCTCTTTGTAAGATGCTTCCGCCCTGTAAATCCTTCTAACTTAATTGGATATCTTTTACATAAAATATATCCCAGAATCCTTTAAGAAACATAATACAGTATTGTACGTCTTTGACCTTAGGTAAATAATTTAAGCAGAAAATATTATAATAAAATGTTGAAAAATAATACTAATCTAAGTTATTTTCATTTTCTGATTTCCTTTTCAAAAATAATATTAACATGAAAGCGTAAAGTTGCTTTTCCCACCAACTTCAGGAGGCTTCTGACATATCAATTTTAACTTTAAATTACGTCTGCCGATTTTATTATGATTAAAAAACCTGCGGCAAAGAAGCAACAAACAAGAATTTCATTTCGGGCCGTATTTTTTGAAAGAACTTGTTTATTTCCCGAGCGGAAACACTTGAGTCTAATAAAACTTTTCCTCGGGTAGCAGGTAGTCGGGTCTACTTTACCTTGGGAAGAATTAAGTGGGAAAATAAGAAAAATTATATTTCTTCAAGCGTCCTGATTTTAGGTAAAAATGTATCAGTTAGGTACGTGGCTCTTAAAATTTCATGATAATATATGGTACAATATTCGGAATATAAAAGCTACTCAATTTGCTATTTTAAGAATAAATAAATAGGTCGGAAGTAGCAAAACCTCTCGATTAGTAAGCGCTAGCGTCTTGAAGAATCCACAGCAGCTTTTTTGTCTAGAGCTTTGAGCTCAATACTATTGTTTTCAGCTGATAATTTACATCACAAGAGAAGAGAAGAATAGAGCTTTTATATAATAATTTTTACAAACCAATTTCGGGTAAAAATAGGTTGTAAAGATTGTATTTATTATTTCGTACCATTAAACACAAGTTGTAGGAGTCGAATGAAATATTAGCAGATAAAAAAGTATGAAATAATTTTATCAAAATCTCTTTCTCTGAACTAAACTTATATTACTCACGTACGCGAGGAAGTTAACTTCAATAGGTGTATCGTTGAAATAGAAGATGCTGATATATTTCTCGAAAGCTAAACCCCTCGGTACCACTTGGGTAGATTTATTCGCTAAAGTTTCCTCCATGGTAACAGGTGCAGTGAGGGAGGGGGGAGGGTTGTATCCTCTTCACGTTTATCTTATTCAAAATACCAAAAACTTCGACAGGTTTGTAATTTAAATCGAATTTGAGGGTTTTTCCTGCTGTATTTTTTAGCGTGTGCATTAAATTATTTATGAAAAGAGTATCAGGTGGATATACGATGCATAAGTGGGTGGAGAAGCAGGGGACGCTTCAGAAAGGTATGACACGATTAAGTGAATCAAATACAGGAATATCATATAAAATTAATGTGACAGAATTGCGCGCCATTTCATCTAGATGACTACCCCTTATCAATATTGGTAGATGCTACTACCCCTGCAAAGAAACGACGTGATGGTAAAGATATTTAGATATATAGTAGAAGAAATGACACTTTCGAGTGATTCAAATATATACTCGAATCGGATCATCTCAAGAGTTATGGTGTGTGCGCTGTGACAAGGTAATGTGGCGTTCCATGCACCACGTCTGCCTACCCTTGTGAAAGATAGCCTTATAGTTAGTACAAAATACAAAACGAAGCATTTCACTAACTCTTGCTATTTTACCTGTACGTAATTAAGTCATATTATATTATTTCAGAGGTTTACTTAGGCATTCCTGTCACAAAGTCTAACTGTATGAGCTTTTGTTTGTTTGGCAATATGTTACATCTACAACAATCATGTTCTCGCACATTGTATGAGTTCTGTTTATTCACAAGAGTGTGCTACATGGACACATGGCAGTAGGTACCAATAGAGGATATCACAACCTGCCCAGCTATCTTCCAAGTAAATACTGCGCCTCTTTCACCAAACGAGTTTAGTCAAATCACATCTCTGTAACCACCTAAATCGATTATCTTATATCGCGAGCATCTTATTTTCAATGACAGGTCACTAAGGCATTGAGTGCTAAACTTTAGCATTTTCGTACTTATCATCTCTCTATCTAAATTTAAGACTTCTCTTTTAATTACATTTTGGTATATACACAATTGAGCCCTTGCCCGGAATAATGTTGTATCCAACAAAACTATCAATGTCGAGTCATTGATGGATTAATGTGGGCATATTAATACGCATCTTTTAAGGTAGGGATTATGGTAATGAAAATGTTTTTAGGCCTGTGGCAGCCTTTTGAAGTTTGGTTTGTGGAAGAATGTTGTACAATGCCTATGAAAATCATGGCGCATGGTTTAATTTATGGGAATAAATGGAGAAAACGAACGTCTTATGGCTTCAACTAGAAAGTCTTCAAAGCCAAGAAGCTGAAGAATGCAGAAAAGTAGAATTTGTCCAAAAAAAAATATTATTAAACCTGCTTTTTGGCCGTTGAAACAGTTTTGTGGAATAATGTCGTATGTTGATCTCAAGACAATATCTAGAATGTAAATGGTTTCATTAATTCAAATAGGTTTTTTTTTTGCTTTTTAAGCTCAAATACATCAATGAAATGAATAGATACATTTATCTTAGAAGACCATGTTGGTTTATGTAAGATACGAAGAGCAAAAAAACCGTTTTGTGGAATAGCGTTGTACGTGAAATTGTTCAAATAGAACATTATTTTGTACAAATTCAGCGTTTATTCTAGTAATAAACTCTAATTTACTTGCCTTTCTGAACGGCTTTTTAATTAAAACTCTTAAGAATTGTATGTTTTATGTATTTTAAATATAACATGTTAAGAAACATACCTAACTGGTTTCGTTTTTTCAATTTTTCTCGAAACTAGAATATTGTTGGATGCATGCAACATTCTTCCGCTCGAGGGCTCAGTTATAGCTTCTGCGGAGATGAAATTTGTTATCAGTCTTGGTTCATCCCACCCAAAAATGAGAGGTCAAATTGTATCGCATTTCATTCAGAAATGAACTCTGCATTAGGAGATTGTAAATCCTTATAATATTAGAATTTGGTTGAATAGTATGTCTTATGTAGAGATATTATCTCATGTAGGTATTTATGATCGGGTACCAAAATTCATATTAATTTCCCATTCCCAGAGAGCGTTGCGTAATAAAGGAAGTAACACAACATTATTTTTACTATCGATTCGGAAACATTAAGTATTCTTAGAAAACAATCCTGAACCCTTCACTCTAATCATTATATTGCGTTAATAATCGATAAATTCTTATTAAAAACCTTCCCGAGGGTATGCGTGTTCATATTAAAACCATTAACTTATTGACGCGACCATTCAATTAATGATAAATTTTATACTAATTCGTTACAGGAAACACTAATATTTTTAATTTTCACATACCTATTTAGTTATTCGTCGAGCTAAATATTTTACCCCTCGGAACACGCAGTTAATTTAATGGTGGAATATTAGTTTCACTTTGCGATTTTAATTAAGAATCCCACCAGGAGTGTTAAGTACGACGGAGGCAGGGAACCTCTTGAGGGTGTAAGTACTGCATATTTAATAATTAGCGAGAAATTTTAAGAAACATTTTGAACATCGTGAGAAGATTTATTAAGACTCAGAACTCGCTTAAAATTCCAATACTAATTGATTTACATTAATGATTTTTAATTAGTTATAAGCCCTGAACCTTTTCATGGCCAGAGAAATATGAATAAACCAGGTTACGTATTCCTGAACTAATTTAATTATTTATGTTTATATAATTTTTAGCTACGCAAATATAATTTTTTGAGGTGATCACAAGTTATTTCTCAGTTATTAATTTAATACATAAAATAATGTTAACTATTCTCGTAAATCCCTTTTTAGATACTTAAGAAATGTTTGTGCTTGATTTGTAATAAATGTAAATCTTTACTTTATCTCCTTGAAGATGTTCATCCATGTTACGGGTCTTATTTTCCATATTATTTATTTATTTAATTATAATGTATTACAAAAAACATGGCAAGTAACACATTATTCCCAATGAGTTGAGAAAAAAAACTCATTACGGGAAGGACAGATAGACAATAAGTACATTTTACACGGATATTACACGTTTAAAAAATACAACATATTGGAAAGGAAAAAAAAATGCATTGTCAAGAATAGAGATTTTAAAAATACTGAGAGACATCCATACACATTAAACATAAAAAAAAAACAAATGTATGAAGGCGAGCCAATATTTACTGGTTTAAAAACATTTTCAGGAAATATTCTTTAAGCGTTTTCACTAATATTTTTTTGTAAGGTACTGATTGCTTAATTTCATTAGGTAATGCATTGTATTGTCTATATGCAATATATTGTAATGAGTTAATACCAAATTTGGTTGTGCGGGTAGATGATGCTAAGTGTATTTGATTTTGGGATCGTGTTTTGTGCTGGTGTATGTCTGTATTAAAGGCTGGTCTGATGTTGGTGTGTGAGGATCTATGTATGATTTGTAATATTGCACTAGTGATATTGTATTTAGGTAGAACCGTAAAAGGAAGTATGTTTGTCTTTGAATATATATGTTTGATATGTGTATCCCACGGTAGATGGTAGATATTCCTTATAGCTCGATTTTGAATCACCTGTATCTCTGATATTTGTTTTTTAGTAATAGTGCCCCAGATACTAACTAAATAACTCAGATGGGAGTGAATCATCGCATAGTAAGTGGCACGTAGTAGAGATATGGAGAGAAGACCTTGGAGTCGGTACAGTACACCGGTAATTGGGGAAATTTTCGATTTTACATGCTCAACATGGGAATTCCACGAGAGTTTAGAGTCTATTAACAGCCCTAAATATTTCGTAACTTCCATATTTTGGAGTTTATCAGTTCCAAGTGAGATATTCATGGACACATAATCCTTATTACCGAATGTTAGGTAGTGCGTTTTTTTTATGTTGAGGCTCAATTTATTAATACGGAGCCAATTAGCTAAAATTGAGACATCTGCATTCATTAGAGACTCAAGGTCACTCAGGCTTTTACTGTGATAGTAGATTACAGTATCATCCGCATAAAGTTGGAGTTTTCCAGAGATACCACATTTAGTTATGTCATTGACATATAGCAAGAATAGCAGAGGGCCAAGAATTGATCCCTGTGGCACTCCACATGTGATTCTACCTAAGCCACTCGAGACCCCTTTGACTTCAACAAGACAAAATCTATCATCTAAGTAGCTTCGGAGGAGATTTAGGGGCTTCCCAACAATTCCCAAATATTCCAATTTCTTTAAGAGTATTTCATGATTGACCGTATCAAAGGCTTTTTTGAGATCTATAAATATGGCTGCCACATATTCACCCTGGTCTATATACTGTTGAAGGGTAGAGATAAAATCAAAGGCGGCACATTGAGTACTAGAATTTTTCCTAAAGCCATATTGTTGTGGTGTAAGGATATTATTCGCAGATATGTATTTTAGGAGTCTATTTTTGATTATGGTCTCAAATACTTTTGAAAATACCGATAGAAGTGATATAGGACGATAGTTAGAAATACATGTTTTACAGTCTCCTTTGTGTATAGGTATTATTTTCGCAAGCTTTAATTCATTTGGAAACTTTCCCGAGGACAGAGACCAATTAAAAAGTTCTGCTAGGTGACCCGCTAATTCTTCTTTACAAGCCTTAAGAACTGATGGTGTTACTCCATCGAGTCCCGGTGCTGCTTTCAGCTTTGTTTTAGAGATGATCCTCATTACCTCATCTTTGTTTGTCCTAGCCATGTATAAGGATTGGCAAGCCTTCGGTTCCACAAGGACGGTATTACAGTCATCCGGAAATGAATAGTTAAATATTGCATATGTTTTATGCAAATAATACAACATGAAGGATTCGTGCCTTGTACAGCAACTATCGAATATTGCTAACATGTTGTGAAGATGCGAAGAAAAGGATGTTTGGTTACATTAAATAAAAGCAACATAATCATGTGTTAAGCTTTTAATATGGCTATAACTTTGCTTGTAAATTATCGTAGTTATAACTAATATCGATACTTGTAACGGTATGCACAGCGTAGTTCTGGTTTTCTTCCAATGGCGAACAAGCTTGTATCTTTATTTAAGGATGTTTATAGAAGGAGTTAAACTAATTATTATTGTTCCTCGCGAACAGTTCATTGGGAGCGGCTTTCTTTAGTGAAACTGAACATCAAGAAACACACTTTGACATTAAATAACGAAGACAAACGAGAATCTCAACAACACACACATCCGTTCTATGATATTAGCAATTTATCAACAAACTCCATAGTGCCGTAATAATATTCGCTGGCAATTGGCAACATATATTATATCTTCTGCAAACAGGACGTGTTGGAAGAGGTACGAGAAGATTAGCTAGTTATATTAATTGCCCGTTGAACCAGTGCAAGCAGATTTATGCAGTAATTCCAAACAGGACACTAATAAGAGGTATCATTAGTTTCGTGCGAATACCTGCCTCATTAATTTATTTATTTCGGATGTATTCATTAATAAGGTTCCTTTATCACGAGATGATTGTAACAAGATGTTAAACGCTTTCTCGATCAATGCTGAATTGAAAAACCAAATCCTGGAATTACTTTCAGAACCAGTTGTATAGATAATAATTATACCAAACTATATAAATGCTTTTAAAACCTTACTGGTTTATACTGGTTTTTGTTTCAACGGGGTTAAAATCACAATGAACTTTGCTGAAAGGGTTCAGAGACAACGTTTGACAGTACTTCGAAGAAATGCTTCGTTTTTTACTTTATTAATTATTGTCATAGAAAACCGTATAATCCTTTTAAAAGGTGTTAACGTAAATATTTTCGGATAGGGAAACGTTAACCATAGCCTTCATGACTAAGCTGACCAATTAAAGTTTATATATTATATTTCATTGAACCATATTAGGTTTTGCATGAGATATGGTTTGCGTTGCATTGCAACATTTTCAGTCATAAATCAGCGAAGACGCTTGGGACATTGACTGCTGCGACTTTGTAGTTCACATACAAACAATCGAACACAACAAACCTCGGTA
Organism: Limnephilus lunatus; assembly: GCA_917563855.2. Classification (NCBI taxonomy): domain Eukaryota; kingdom Metazoa; phylum Arthropoda; class Insecta; order Trichoptera; family Limnephilidae; genus Limnephilus; species Limnephilus lunatus. The sequence goes on along the minus strand of OU830598.1, from coordinate 64,028,462 downwards.
CATATGCATATCGTGAACACCCGGCGCAGCCACTTAATTTTATCACCTCGGTCAAAGAAAGGCATCCTTGTTCCCATATAACACGCAGAGTGCAGTGTGTACTGTATGTCTTCTATGCAGTTCCCATCCCGCAATAAATCTGAGCAATAAACAGGACTTTTGTGGAAGCTGGTTGCCCCCCCACCCACAGGAGACGTCCTGCAGGATATTTATGCGTCTGGCAACTTCGAAATTTAAAATATATCTCGGGAACACTATGGCAATTTATTCTGGTAACGTTAAGGCTTCAACAATTTATCCTGGAGACGTTATGGCTCTAACTATTTATCCCGGGTTCGAGCATTTATCCCTAGGGCGTTTTAGGTTTAGTTGAGAATCGGTCCTGAGACTTTGGGACTTGAAGATTTCGGGAACCAAGTTGGGATTCGAATCTAACGGTTATTTAGTACATACATTTAAGTTTTTGTTTTGAATGGTTTTGCGAACTTTACTATTTAAATTAAATGACTATCTTCAGTCTTATATGCCTTTTAGAGCAGGATTCAGCTGTAAATATCGAATACAGTGCAAACTGTGCAACTATGGTTTTAAATAAGACGACGTAATAAAGCAACGATTAAAATATCTCACAGCCACGACGAGGGTGCATTTTTGTGCCGTACATCCGTAATAAACCATACTAAACCTACTTCGTTATTTTATGCGTAGTTGAAAAGTACGAGGCCGACAGTACAAAAAAGCTTTCCGAGTAAAATCTTAATCGGATTGTAATCAGTTTTATCTAGTATTTCGTCAAAAAAACTTTACTCGAGGCGCCAGCAGCCGTTGTGATTTATATTCCCACAAAAGTCGGAGCTAATCGACGGCAGATGAGAGCTAATTACACGTATGGACGGTTAATTCTCGCCTTATATGAAACAATAATTAAAACAACATCTCTGAAGATTGCTCTCAAATAATGACAGTGATTGGGGCTAACGGTCTTCAGGAAGTACGTCTGCATCAGATCGTCAATTTAACGTTATGAATATATCAAACTGTTCTTCTTGTAGCTCTAGTGCCACATTTTTCCGCATCATTTGAATTAATAATTAAGCAACATTGTAATAACTAACAACATTACACTTCAATATTATGCAATACATTTTATATAAGATTTTGAGTCAGAATGATTGGTGAATTTCTTTATACATAATATTTAAAAATCATCTTTTAACACACTAGTTTGCTATCGATTTTGTAATACAGTGCCCCTTCTTAGTCTCAAAGTATAATGTAATTGATTAATAACAAATTAATTAATTATCTTACATAGTGGTATTCAGCATTGCTTATCTGAAAGTCCGGAAATGCGTCTTTAAATTTCGTGTTTAATTAGAAACATATTTGGTGCTTTTATTCCTTGTTCAGCTAATTTAATTTTTAGTGTTTATTTACAAAAATGGATAATGAAAAGGAGTAATACTTTATGATTCTGAAAACTTTACTTATTCCCACGGGTTATTCACACACAAACAAAGGAGAAGATAAATATTGATGTTTGTTCAGAACAATATACAGGATTACTACAAAATACATATAAAAGCAAACGCCACACATGTTTTTTTATCTATGCATTAAAAAGTTCATTGAAATAAACATTTAAAATGCAGATTTTAAATGTGTGATTGAAAAAGAGTCTTCGACCGCGAATTTAATCATAATAAATCGAGGAGTGTGGATATTATAATCAATTAATTCCGTGGTTGTAAAAAAAAATCAACGTGTTAATTTACATACAGACAGTTAATAAAACCATGTTATATTTTTATAACCATTTTCAAACCATTAAACGCTGTGTTGCTAATCACATAAAAAAAATATACGTAATATTTTTTAACACGCAGTTTATAAGCAAACACAATTAAATTGAATTGAAATTAATTTATTCATGAATATTCCTCTGGTAGTTCTTACAGTAAATTTTGAATTTTGTTTGATTTCAGCGGTCAACACCGATTCCTTGATTTGTTGACTTTGTCCGTGTGGTCGGCAAACAAGTTTCATCCCGTTTTCGGTACATTCTCCTGTGGGATTAACGGAGATACTTTGCGGCACGACCAACAAAAATATTAGATTTAAAGTCCTGGTCCGATGTTTGTGTTTCTTGAAAGTGGATAAACTAACAAAAGACAACTAAAGGATATTTATAATTCTTTACCATTTCGGTTATATCCATGGTTTTATTCTTTTACCGATTGTGAATTATGGAATATTAACCACTAGCTGATTCCCAGCATGCGTTGCTATGCCATTCAAAGAAATAAATTAATTCTGCCGGCATGTCCTTTCCCGTGCGTCCCCGTTCCCTTCCACCCTCCCCGCCTTCCCCCTCCCTTATCTCTTCCCTCTCTGCGAACCCCACCTCCCCCGCTCCCCTTCCCCCTGCCTTTTTCCCTGCCGCTAAAATATATGTAATGCACACATTTTCATTTATACAAATTTCATAACGCCAGAGCTCACCATTATATAGAGCCTTTATGTTATTATGATGTATAGTTATATTATTGTAAAGTTTAATTAAAATCCATTAAGTAGTTTTTGCGTGAAAGAGTAACAAACACACCTACATCCATACAAACTTTCGCGTTTAATAATGTAAGATTGGGGACTGGCATTTGTATACTGCTTAGTGCGAACACGTAGGTACTTTTGTACCTTCAAAGCTTATATAAACATTCATTAATACTTTGTAAATGTTCATGTTGGGAGGCGGATATGGGTACCACCGCCCGGGAACCATTTATTGGATAACCAACACCTCTGCCATAAGTCACCCCTAGTGGTTCGCTACGTTTGGTGACTTAGCAGGGGTGCCCGGGTTCATAGGGTGAACTTTGTCCGGGTCTTGGCGGCGGATGTGTCTGCCCACCAGCTGCGTGGCAGGCTGGATCGGGAGATTCTAGTTCAGGGAGACCAAAAGGGAGATCCATACGTCCGTCACTCCTGGATCCACTGACCCTCAGATTCCTATCCACGCTTAATACATTATCCTTCCCAGAAATTCCTCTCCTTCCTTTCCTTTAAAAGACCCTCCACACAGCATCCCCAAAGATGACATAGGCCCTGAGGTAAAATATTTTCCGCAGGGCCTCCTGTATATAGCTATTGTAAAAAAAAAAATGAAACATGTTTTAAAGTATGCTTGGCGGGTATACAAAGATTTCAACCAATTTTATTAGCTGATTATACATAGAGATATCAAAGGCCTGTGTTTAAGATCGTATCAAAAGGTAAACTACAAGCTCGTCTATCTGAGTTTGTTATATGGGTAGTTTCCAGGCATAAATATGATAATTAATAAAAATGCAATTGAGGTTCCGACCTGTTGCCCACGCAATATTATACCTAACTCGTCTGTGTGTAAATGTCTTAACTGTGATAATACGCTTTTTAAGGCCTGAATATATTTCGCAGTACGCTTCTGAGAACGTTGAATCATTTATTTTAATTGCGGTAGGTACTAGAAATTCGCGGGGACATGATCACGGATGCTAACGAGGCTCTGCCGATTAGCATTTCTGGTTAATTAGAATAGAATGAAGATTTAATAACGGTGCTCAGGGGGTAACACCTTCGAAGGCTTGAGCGCTCAAACCTCTCACGCTCTGGCTCTGGGGACTCTGCCTGAAGAATTCACGAATGTTAAATAAGGTTCCTGCGCGAGTACACTCAACTTCCGGCGGGTTCAAACCCGAATTCACCGGGTGCAAGTGACCGGAACCGGTGCTTTTATTTTATTTTTAAATTCCTTTCTTCTGTTTTGATGGTGTCGTTAAGTTGTAAGGATTTGAGTGCAAATTTAATTTATAATGTATTCTTACTATTGTTTTACTTAATAAAGAGAAGTAACCAAGTAAGTATATTTTGCGGAACTAAAAAAATACCAGACTGGTCAAATTAGAAATGGTCAAATTAAAGCGCTGTAACCGGGCTCAAAAGATGAAGATAAAGAGAGATATGTAATTACGAATGTTAGAGGAGCGTGCTAATATTTAAAGCGATGAAATCGGTTCGAAAATTGTGAAATGTTTAATAAAACACGACTCATTTAAAATAGAGCAAAAATCTCACGGGAGTTGTCTTAAACGGCATTTAAAGAAACACTGTGAATTTTTTCGTACGTATAACTTGTAAAATAACTGAAACAAACGTGTTTATAATATTTTTTGGAGCACACTGCGATTTTTTTTTATCGATGGAAATTTATATAATTTGAGTTTCGGCAGGGGCAATGTCTAGATATTATCTTTAAGAATAACGTATATTTTTTTAAAGCTTTAAAACTTAAGGTGTTTAAGGGGGGTATGTAAGAAATCGGTAGAAATTCGGGTAGCGGCGGCTTAAACCTTGGCTTTACAATAATGTAGAGCTTTAAGTGGGTAAATTTATTAAATGAGACTTTTAATATTTATTTTGATAATATTAACGTTTTTTCAATATTTAGCGAGTGAATTTTAAATTTCACTCTGATCATTGTTATATTAAGATAATTCTTATAAAACCCTACAAACAGAATTCACATTCTCATAACTTTGTATTTATCCGTTTTTTGTTTCCTTCAAATTCTCTTTAAAAAAAGTTTAAGACGAAAATATATTTTTTAAAAAGATCTTAGTAATATAAGCCATTCGTCAAAAGTACCGAAAAGGAGCTTTTAAACTTGTTCCGATGATCTATAGTATTTTATATAAATCATTTCCAGCTGCAAAGCAAGTACCTAATGCCATTATGCAAATGGTGTCACTTAATTCAAATTAATGATCTCACAAACCAACACGGATTATAATGTTAACTGTAACATTCTACTTGAGGCAGTTGTGCTAGTACGAACCGAAGGAAATTATCTAATAACATATTACTTTGCAGGTAATGGTAATGGCATGCTTCCGATCAAATAATTTGTTAGGATCGCTAATTATTGTGTGATATTTGTACAGATTAGGAATCTGGGCCGGACATTGATCAGACGTTGCGATGGTCTCAATCAATACTTATTATTGTGAATAAATTCATCTAATGAGTGCCGTCATGAAATTACGATCAATCGAGCGCTTACCGTCATCTGTACAACATTCAATCTTTTGAGATACAAATGCCATCATGTTAAGAGCCTTAGACAAATTTTCGGTGGCTGACGAATTCGAGTATATCTGATCGTCGTTTAAAGTTCATTACTTATTGGATTATTAATATTTGAAGTTATTAACAATTTACCGTTTGGATTTTCGTATCTGTTTGACTTGTACAACAGATAAAATACTTAAATAGAATGATTATGCTAAGTAACTGAATCACTTATACGACACTTAGCGAGTCCGTTACTTTGAGTTAAATAAGAGATAAACTTATCAATAACTGGAAGCTGCAGCTCAGAAGTTGTGCCCACATACATTACTAGTGCATATTCTTATTAAATTCAGATCAACCTCCAACTTAAAGTGTAGATTATTGACTTTATTGAGAATTTTTGTCGTGATTTACTGCAATTTTACCGAGTTACTTACATTTCGCGTCTCCATAGAAAGAAGGCTTATGTTAATTGTGTTAGAAAGTGGGCATCTTATGACAGATCCACTTTTGAGCATAATATATAGACGAATCTTATTACATTTCTAGGGGCATTGTTTAGTTGTAAAATCACGCACATGTCGTTATTTCGAAGTTGTTCGAATGCGTCGGCCGTTGTAAGCTTTTAAAATCTTCAGGATTATTAATTATTTTCATACCGGCATACTTCTTAGAAACGGACCCACATAAATTGATGTACTTAGTTTAATTAAATATATATATATATACTAAAACATTTACATGTATACTGAATGTACTGACAAAAAAAATTTGATGAGAAGCTGACATCGATATCCAAAATTGAAAGCTGCCCACTATACTTAAATCTGGCATGTAGGCGTTGATACTCTGACAAGAAAATAATATGATATCGGTAACGTATCAAAAATATTTATAAATAGAATCTATGTGTACCAGGGAGCGCAGAGGGTTAAATATTATTATGAATGTGTGCCATTGGAGAAGTGTGTGCCATGTTCTTCAAATAAGGCGAACCAATTAGGCATTTGAAGACATCAATGGATCATTATTCTTCCATTGATTCGCACCTCTGCCAATTCTTCATTCTTCTATCCATTTGCGATTCGATACAATCCACTCAATAACAATATTATTATTGTTATTTTTCCCGTTTCTCTAGGTCTTTCTCCTAATTTTTTCAACATGTAGAAAATATACACAATCCGGCGACCATTTCGTCGGTAATTGGATCTGACACCTGCCGAACAGTTATGTTGGAAGTTAATTTGAAATGAATCGCGTATTTCTTTATGAATGTAAGAAAATGGGGCAGGGAAACAGAATGGCCGCAGAGGTGACCGAAAATGAACCTTTTGTGATAACGCCGTCCAGATGAAAAACAGAACAATAACGGCCGTTGTGGCCAACATAAAAAATGATAATCCGAGTGAAATCTGAGCAAAGCGCTAGGTGCCCCTCAGTTAAGTGATCTTAGCGAAACCCTCCATTTTGCTTGTGCCCAACTTTTTGATCGGAGCGTCGCGTGTGTAGCACCGTTTATTTTCATACACTAAAAAATGACGTCAAACTAGGAACTTTACATGTTAAATTAATACCGAAGCGTTAATTAATTGTATTTATTATTTATACAGATAATGTATTTTAAATAGTGTAATACATCAACCGACATTTTATATTTTTAGAACAAACGTATTTAATATATTATAAATAAAGTATCACTTGACTTACTTTTTTGTTTACGTGAAGTTTGACGTTTGACGGGATCGGTTTGCACTTGCAGTTCATTAGTTGAAAGTTCTCGAAAGAAATATTAACGTCATTGGAAAGAAGCTGTATTTGTATTGGTTTATTTATGGAATAAAGTGGTCCATGGGTGGTTTGGTATATTTGTGAATTTTCCTCTCCTCACTCCTCGGCTTCAACTGCAGTAGCTAGACTAACCGGTAAGTTGTCTACTGATTATCTCGTATAATAATGTGTTCTTTAAATTCAAATGCCAAACAAGCTCGATTTAAGAAAGGTGGTGTGTATTTCGCGAATGTGGACGACGGAGGAAGACATGACAGGATCAAGAAAACCTGATATTTGAGTTGGGCCATGTTAATAGTCCGAATAACAGAAGAGAATGTGTGCGATGAGATATGATTGTGAGTGAGGCAAGTGGTTTGACAGACTGTCCTATCATAACCTTTCTGGGAAGGTTGCGATGTTTAGTTAATTAGAATTTCTATTCGTCCAAATTGATTTGTCGTAATATTTTATATATGATTGCAGGTCCCTAGCTGCTCTAAAAAAGGCATGGGACAATCTGGCATGAGATGCCCGAACACAGTCAGTGCCAGTTGTTTGGAATTGGTGGAGGGCCCAGTGCCCAGCCAAGATATGTGCTATCCAGTGCTGCTAAAGATTGGAGCAGCACTTGGATTAAGTTCTTCCGGGCTGGTAAATCCGTAAGTTAAAATATCTTGTATTTAATTAAATTATGAATGTTATTATTAATGGCCTTTAAGAATATAAAAAATGATACAGTATTATACTTAAGTGAACTGCCTCAGCAACAAATTTAGTATTTGGTGATGACTGAACATGTCCACTGAGTTAGCATTAGTACCCGGGGTATGTGGAGCAATGAGGAATACATTATGTATACGGTATATGGCAGTAGTCCCAGAATTGGTCAACACTCAAAGACTCAAATAAACCCTCACTTGTAGTATTACCATTACCTACGTAGTGGAATCCAAAAGCTTGTAAATGCATTGTCGTTATAGTCCAACAACAATAAAGTGCACGTTACTTATGTCTTGTTCATATACATATATTTCTATTGGTTTTTTAAGGTTTGATTCAAATGGTCCTGCCGCCCAAGATGATGGTCAAGAGGCATCCACCAGCCGCAGCCGGGAGGAAGTAGTGCAGCTGACACATGAATCAGCGGAGACTGAAGAATGGACATTTGTAATTTTTATTTAATTTATACAATTCTCAATAATCTTATTACTCACATTGGTGTCTCAACTGCTCCCAACCGTCCGGAGTCAGTGCGGTGAGACTGCGACATCTCATGTGAGACTGAAGGTACTAGGGAGGGGAAGGGGAAGTACTTGGCTATTCAGATCTGGTCACCAAGAATGGCTAAAACCATTTCATTCAATGTTTCAATTCTGAATGGTGGTGTTACAACAGGGTGATACTGACAGTATCTTCCACTCTGTAGTGTGCTGTAAATATACTATTTATTATTTTTAATGAATAGTTTGTGGAAAAACACAAATATAAATAAAATTTACTTGCGCATGCTGGGATTTGAACACGCGACTTCCGGATTGCTAGTCGTGAGGCTTACCGCTCGACCACAGAGGCCGTCAATAACTAATAACTTGAAATAACTAATCTGCAAAATATTTTAATTTCTTTATTTTCAAACTTATTGTGTAAAATGTTATTTTATTACATGATTTTTTGAAAGGTTTACACATTATTTGTTTTTAAATTGATTGTTGCTGGTTATAAAACTTGATATTTATATAAAACTTGCATATATATGTATGTCACGATAAATAATATTACTCTTTTCTTTCATATGATTCTTGTTTATTGGTCATATTCATTAGCTTCGCAGATCAATATCAATATGAATGCCTGCCTTTTATGTGTACTTTTTAATCTTTCTTTGTTTTGCTTTCATGTTGTCTTGAGTCTCTGTTGCCGAGGGCCACGACCCCAACTCCAAATCCATGATGAACAAGAAACAACAACTATGTGAGCTCCTTCACAGCATAGAGAGCTGCCAACACCAACGTTCTGGATGCCTGTGATTGGTCACTCCGGTGTATTGGTGTTACTACTTACTGTCATGATTAATTATATTATGTTCCAATAAACTGTAAACTATTCTATTATTTATGTAAAACTTGTAACTTTCTGCCTTTAATTAACTGGCAAATCCATCCACAAACAGAGTAAAGCTTTTTCTAGTAGCGTGGATTCATTTACTGCAATATACAAGACATTTGTATAGCAAGAGATTGTTTAATTTATAAATGTACCTATCCTTCCATTTCCTAACCCTTATGGATCATTAATGACCAACAACCAACTGTAAACATGACAAAATGACTCCGAATGAGCTATCGGGAGAAGAGTTTGGAACGTTAGCGCAAAGCACGTTCAGTCCACAATTAATCGAGTTACCTGCATTTACACTTCTTTCAATATCTCTACAACCTTCTCAATTCTCATAAACATACTTCCCAAATACACTTTCATTTGCCTATTAATTATAAGTACCTATTAATCATACACATTCCTTTTAAAGTTATGATATACAAAAAGGTATTTGAATATTTAAACATTTGGGATATCCACTATCTCCAAGTAAAGCTCCATTTGGGTACTGCCCTGTCTCAAACATTGCTTTGGCTCGGCAGCCTTGAAATATAAGGAAGTCATGTGTAGCTTCTGGCCAACTCGCTATGATGCCCCTTATCCTCATTCTAGCATCCGAAATAGCCTGCACGTTAATAGAAAAGCAGCCCTCCCTATTTCAGAATGCTTCTGGTCCACCTTTGGGAGAAAGCAGATGGTTAACACAATACTGAATTGGTACTATACAGAACATTGCAGGCAACAACACAGAGCGCTTGTCTGGCCTTACCCACGGATTAACAGGTCTTAAACTTGCGAAGGCACGAGAAACATTTTTTACGATTTTGCTGGTTTTTTAAAAAAAGTCTCCATTTGTTATATGAAAACTTCAAGTAGCATAGAAACGTAATGCAACAAGCAATTGATTGCCTGGCAAAATTGGGGAGTTTCTAAAAAAGAAATAAACAAAGCATAGGTAATAAACATTAGATAAAAGGTTTTCAGACCTGAAGTTCTAAATATATTCCACATATTATTGCAAAAATGACACTCGAATAAGTTAGAACTTTACCTTTCGCTTGCGTAAGTTAATTTATCGTGTATTTGGCCCAAAACAGATTAAAAAACACGTTTTAGTCATCCTAAAACGGTTATAAAATTCTGCATCTTGTCGCTGCCTATGTGGCCCCTTATTATCATCAAGAATATCTGCCCATTCAACTATATCTACTATATTCAATATGTACATAATTCAATTTGAAAAAACCAAATAAAAAACAGACAAGAGCGTGAACTGATAACAGATGCGAGATGACAGATGACACTTCGATTGTTTTCGCGGAACTCTGTTGACAGTTTTTATAAGTAGGTCTTCCTCAGGCAAGTTAATCCTCCGGCTGGGTGGATTACATTTGAGGTGGAGCGGGGATCATCGGGCTTTGGGCACAGCGTATTTGGGCATTTTAGCTAGATTGAGTTGAGATTTCGGCTCAGCCGTTGATCATTAGTTTGGCCACAACGGCCGTAAGAGTTCCGTTTCGCCGCCGTGAAAATAAACCGACTGAACACAAGTTAGTTTAGTTTGTCTCCAGGGGTAAATGACTCCCAAGTCAGAATTCTGACTTGAAAAAAATATTAAAAAATGTGTTACGCTCCGTGAGCTTAACGTTGATAACTGGATTCGTACAAAATTCTTGAAAAATGTAAACATTTAAAAATAATATCAAGTTACAGTAATTGCCATTAAAGTAATTGTTATAATAATTTTGTAGCAGTCAAAACGCTTGAACGATGAGCTCTAGCGTCATAAAATTTGCACAGCTTTGCAAATCGACGCACCTACTTTCCTATTTGCAGCGTCATTTTCACAGTGAACCGTGATGTCTTTTACCCGTAAAACTGGTTTAATGAACCGTTTTAAAAATTAAATAATAATATTATTAAATGTACTAAAATAGCCATGAGAAAACCAAGCCAATAAAAAAAATGAATTCACCAGAAAAAAGAGTTTTAAAAGAACGGTTAAATAAAGAATATTGAATTTATTTTTCTTGATACTTAGGTATAACGTGCAACAATTTTCCAGTTTTACTTATAAATAAGTGCTTACTATATACATCGTATTTTGCTCGAGTTGAGACTAAAACAATCTAAATCCAAGCAAAACACGAGGCATAAATTTGCACGTGTAACTTTCTTCCATTGTTCTAACCGGCACGTGTGTATACTATAGAAGTCTCTTGTGTAAAAAAATAGATGTTCTTACAGCGTTTCATTACCATCTTCCAAGGGCGTCAGCGTTTCCGCTTCAGCAGTTTCTTCTATGCACCAGTGACCTTCGCCGGCCCAGGAGAAGTGAGGAGATCATCTTCACAGCCACTGGTGCATCACGCATTTCATTATGTGACGAAACAGCCGGCAGTCTTTTACGCCATATTATCTGGCTGATGATGCAACGAGATATTATTAATAATTTGAAGGCGAAGAAAGTATTCTCGGAAGTGGTGATGATTTATTACAACAAAAAACATTTGATGAAAAATTCATTAAAATTAAATAGCATGTGTTTTTAGAATTCGGATGGTTGTAAAAAAAATCTTTATTTCTGTATCAAATATTGTATTCTAAAACTTTCAACTGAATCTCTTCAATGAAGATTATTTTTGTATTGGATATATGTGTATTTCAAAATGCTCCATAATTTTATTCCCACTTTCTTATTGAAATAATAATAATATTTGGATGACTTGTATAGCGCCGTTTTTGCGAAAAATCACCTCAAGGGTGCTGCTCAATTGTACTGCAGATTAATTACCTAATCACATTAAAAAAATTCTTAGAATAATCTAAAGAACTTAATTTGCTACTTTACAAAATAAAACCGTATCCGAAAGAGGGTTTGTAAGTTATGAATAGGATATTTTGCAGTTTGCACCTCATAGCATTTTTTAAGGGTCTGATTCCTTATTTTTTTCAAGGCTTATAAAAATACTATTAAAAAATTGCGCGATTATAGTAAAGACCAGGATGTGTTCAACTAGCATTATTTATTTAAAACATCTACATATTATAATATTACGAATCACTATCTAACACTTGAAAACAATACATGTTTTTCTAAACATAAGAAACATTTACGAACTAAAACAAATTGACAAAATATTTTGCACTGTAAATCCATAATAGAATATGGAATCATTGTTTGGGGAAGAGCTACAAACTTAGCTATCGGTCATACAGAAATCGCACTGATAATCATCTAAAACGTAGGTAACACTTAAAGACATAGAATCACTGACCCAGATCAAATATTCAACATGTTTGACGTACCTACTAGATGTACGCCAATTATATATATTTTTTAAATATTCAACAATCTTTTAACCGATACAAAAATGAGGGAAACAAAAAAAAAATCAGATCCTAAATTAAAAGATCAAGATCAACATGATAAAAATTATAAAGTAAAAGTACAAAGCATATTTAAAAAAAAATATTGGTTCACCAACAGAATACATCACATAATTATTAGAGTAATTATAACATTTCAAATATGATTATAGCGATAAACACACAGTTCATCACAACATTTTTTGTGCAATGTTAAGTTAAACGTAATAAAATCATCGTGTTGTTTTGTAAATTGATAATATGTCATTTACAACCAACCGAAATGAAGAGAGGTCTGTTATGTCATCTACACAGATGAACAATGATAGTCTGAGACCACCAAAAACAAAAGCAGGTATTCCTAGGCAGCGTATGAAATGGACGAACGATGTCAATATGTTCATCGTTCGTTCATATTTTTATGTAACTAAATTAGAAACAGATATGTTATTGTATAGGAAAAAATTACATTTAATTTTCTCACAAAATTATCCGATTGCCCAAGTAAACGAACAAAGATTAGCAGACCAAAAGAGGGCAATTTTCAAAAATAATTTAATTCCTGTAGTAACATTAGATCAGATAAAAAAGGAAGTAGCAGATAGATTGCAATTAGAAAATAATTTAGAATAAGTTAATACGAGTAGTAATGTTATATCAGATACATTGAACGTAGATAGTTCAGATAATATTCTAGTCGAAGAATCCAATGATATTACAGTAGACTCAAATAACTTAGACGTTATTTATAATCTTAGGGAAATCAACATTGCAAATTTAAACTTACTAGATGAAAATATTATAGAATTAGCTAACTTACTTCATAATAATTTAAATAGATATATAGATATAGAGCCCACAGTTAGACCAAAATTACCAAAATAACATACGTCAAAGAAATTATTTAAATTAATTTCTGAATTAAATAATATAATTTTACCAAAAATTATATTTGATGACATTAGTTTTTTAGATCTTCATACAATAGTGTACGCTAGTGCTATCACTATATGTAATAAGTTAGGAGTTAAATTAACGTCTTCTGATGATAGATCATATAATTATAGAAAACCAGAATGGCAGAGTAGATTAGAAAATGATGTAGTATTTTTAAGAAGTAGCATAGCTAGAATAATAGAGTATAAAAACGGAAATAGAAGTAGGAATATTTTGAGACATGTAGATGTAATTGGGAGAAAATTTGGTTATAGCATTGGTAGTAATAATAATGAAAATATAATAAATGATTTATTAGATTTGTTAAAACAAAAATTAGGTGTAAAAGCTAGTAGATTAAAAAGATATAATTATACGTATAATAAAAAAAAAAATAATAGATTATTTCAGAAAAATGAGAAAATATTTTATTCCAAACTTGACGATAAACAAAATATTATTTCGAATAATAATAATCCGTTGCCATCTGAATCAGATATGCGCGATTTTTGGACAAATATTTGGAGTAAAGATATAAAACATAACGAGTCAGGTCCGTGGATAGAAAATGAAGAACTCAATTGTTCAGACATTGAACAAATGAGTTTTTCTGATATATCGGTTGAATTGTTAGCCAAAATTATAAAAAGTACTCATAATTGGAAAGCCACGGGTTGCGATTGGATACATAATTTTTGGTATAAACGTCTGACTACTTTACATCCCCTTTTGGCAAAAAATCTTTCAAAATTTGTCAGAGAACCTCAAAATTTTCCAAATTTTCTAACTAAGGGCATTACTTTTATGTTGCCTAAAAGCGAACATATTAATAATCCCTCTCAGTATAGACCCATTACATGTTTACCGACAATATATAAAATTTTAACCTCTTGCTTGACAGATTTAATATACACTCATTTAGATGAAAAAAATGTTTTATCTGAACAACAAAAAGGTTGTCGCAGAAAACATATGGGATGTAAAGAACAATTAGTTATTGATTCTGTAATTCTAAAACAGATTCAAACCCAAAAACGTAATTTACATATTTGTTATATAGATTACCAAAAGGCTTATGATAGTGTCCCGCACTCGTGGCTGATAAAAGTTTTAAATATATACAAAATTAACCCAATTATTATTAGCTTTTTGGAAAAAATTATGGCATTTTGGAATACCGATTTGCTTTTGAATTTGAAAGATAAGAAAATTATAGTACCGGGCATTTCAATAAAAAGAGGGATTTTTCAAGGAGACTCATTGAGTCCTCTTTGGTTTTGCTTAGCATTAAATCCTCTATCTAAAATGTTAATTAAAAGCAAGTTTGGAATAAAAATTAAAGGTAATATTAGAGAGAGAAATATAATTTCTCATTTATTATTTATGGATGATTTAAAATTATATTCGAATTCTGAACCAAATTTAGAGAAAATGATTAAAGTAGTTAAAAATTTTTCAGATGATATTAAAATGACTTTTGGTTTAGATAAATGTAGAACGATCCATATAGAGAAAGGTAAAATTGTAGATGGAGACGAGGGTATATTTAGAAATTTCAAAATTGAAAGTATGAAAGGGGGTGAGGTTTATAAATATTTAGGATATCCGCAATCAAATAGATTAGATCATACTAGTATTAAAAATGATATTAGGATTAAATTTAAAACTAGCATCAGAAAAATTTTGAAATGCAATCTATCTGCTAAAAATTTAGTAAAGGCGATAAATACTTGAGCAATACCTCTATTAACTTACTCATTTGGCATAATTAAATGGTCTAATACAGATTTAGATAGCTTAGAACGATTTATTAGAACTACATTAACTAAATTTCATTGCCATCATCCAAATTCAGCTGTAGAACGAATTAATTTACCCAGAAATTTAGGAGGTAGAGGTATAGTCAAAATAACATCTTTAAAACATAATCAGGTTGAAATGCTAAGAAATTTTTTCCATAGGAAAGCTGATAGTTCAGAAATGCACAAAATTATTTGCAAGGCAGATAGAAATATTTCACCATTAAATTTATACGACGAGAATGCCAGCATTCTTATAAATACCAACCAGGAATTATTAGATTCCTGGTCAAATAAAATTCTTCACGCAAAACACTTCAATTATCTCAACCAAACATATGTTGACAAATTTTCGTCAAACAAATGGTTGAGTATTGGAGAGTTGAGCGCAGAAATAGAAGGCTTTATGCTTGCCATACAAGATAGAGTCATTAATACTAAAAATTATAGGAAGCATATCATCAAAGATGCAAATCAAATTGATGATTTATGTAGAAAATGTTTGGCTTTTCCGGAAACTATAGAACATATTATATCGGGATGTTCTGTATTAGCGCCGTCCGAGTATACATTTAGGCACAATCAAGTTTTAAAAATAATTCACCAAAGTTTGGTAATTAAACATAACTTGATTGACTGCCGTAATGTACCATATTATGAATATGAACCAAATTCATTTTTAGAAAATGAATTTTATAAAATTTATTATGATAAAACTATTCTGACAGACAGAACAATTAGTCATAATAGACCCGATATAGTTTTACATGACAAAATTAAGAAAATAACTTATATCATTGATGTCGCTATTCCAAATTCTTGTAATATTCAGAAAACTGTTTCTGAAAAAATAAGAAAATATACAGATTTAGGAAATGAAATTAAAAGAATTTGGCATTCTCAGACTATAAAAATATTACCATTTGTTATTTCGGCTACTGGCATTATACCTAGCTCTCTCATTCAAAATTTAGGAGTATTAGATTTGTCAAAAAATTTGTACATAAAAATGCAAAAGTCGGTCATTTTAAATACATGTAGGATTACGAAAGATTTTTTAAATATTTATATTGAGGGATCAGTAGGATTTATCGGACCAGTTAGGATTTCATCAGAGCCGAACCCTCTGATATGAAAATATCTGGAGTCGGTGAAATATTTTCCCATTATGTTTCTGGTGGATTGACGTATTGTTCTTGTATTGTTTTATTCTTATATAGTGCACTTACATTGCGTTCATTTACTAGATATTCATTTGTGGAAAAGTGTGTGGAAGGGTTTAGTCTTTCATTTGGGAAAGATTCAACCCGGACATAAAATCTGGAGCACCGTAATGTTATACACAAATCATTACATACATCCGCACCTTATAATATTCTGCGATTTTATTTATTTTTTTTCATTACGGCCTTTGAGTATTTTATTTTATTAAAATTTATTATTTCATGTTTTATTGTAAATAAGGTAAAGCACTCAGTGAGGCCCAAATTATTAAATAATATTTTAAACTATGTAAAATTATTATCACAAAAAAAAAATATACATATTTTTAAGCGATCAAATTTTCAAACCGAAAACACGTGATTTTGCATTACGTCTTGCGTCGCATTGATTTCAATGTATTTACATTAGTATTTGATCTAGTTCAACGCGCGTGGAGTAGAATGAGGAGTGACTAGACCAGAGCCACGCTCGCCCGATTAATCTAAAACCACTTATCCGGCGGTCTACGGTCACGGTGGATTAAGCCCCGTTAAGGTTTGCGTTTACTATAAATGTTTCCCGTACAAACATCTACGTGCTCATACGGGGAATCATGTGAATATGTCAATGTCATTTAGTTTGTTTGACGAGTTTTGTTTTTTAAGTTAATCGCATTTAAATCGGCGTGGACTCAATGAGATGTAGGTATAACTCTGTAAGCCACTTTAATGTTCTACTTTTAATGAAAAAACTTTAAGATAAGTTTTAAAAGACGCTAGTGTTATTTTTGGTATTAACAACGATTATTCACCACTTCAAAAGCCACTCCATTCGCAAGAGTATATTTTACAGTTTTAATCCAATGAAGATTTTTAAGTGACCTCATTGGCTCCTTAAATGTCTACTCATTAGCATTATATTAAAAGAGTAATTTACGATTGAGAAACACGTATTATGTTATAAATATTATACCATTTCACATGTACTAATCAACATAATAAATAAATGTAATTATATTGCAATAAAGATTAAAAAGGCGTGTTGTAAGTACATACTTATTACAAATTGTTTAGGGATGGGTTATTTCAAAAAATTTATGAATTTTTTAAAGTTAATTTTCTCGTTATGTGTAAGTTCTATTCAAGATCTGTGATTATTTCAGCTTCACGCAGCAACTGGCCTACAATGATATAATAACAAAACTTGAAAGAACCTACACAGAATATGAATATTAACTTCAAATATTTGATGAATTCACAATTTTTTTTTAAACAACCCGTCCTTAGAGTTCAAAATAATTTGTTATAAGAATTCATCGGTCATAAAATCATTAGATAATTAGATTATTTAATTAATTGCCTGAATCTATTGTGATGATTTTTCCCGGAGATACACTACCTACCTACTACAGATTGATCACTATCATCACCCCCAACTCTCCGCATTTTCTTTGATCGTAGAAAGGCAATCTTAGATTAGCATAGTTGAATGGTTTTGCAATCAAAACACCCTTCTTGTAATTATCAGGAAGATCATCACTTTCAGCAAGGCATTTCCTAGTTTATCTGTGGATATAATATCATACTAGGCGCTCAAAACGACAATTTGCAACTACCCGATTCGTTACGTACTTAAAAGGTATAATAGGAACGCGGTAACGAGGTATGTACATCTTAAATTCGCCAGTCATTACAGTGATTCAAATACATAGTTGCATGTTTGTTGGAAAAAGATCAGAGGACGCTGGCGTATGTTCCACTTTTTTACATGTAAAGAACGCCAAATGTTAACGGGAAGCAACGGTGGTTGTGACAGACAATATGTCTGGACGCTGACACGAATCCAATCAGATCTAATAAGATTTTTTCTCGTCTCGCGCAGTAACAAGTAACATACGGGGTAATTACACCACACTGCCAAACTATTATTGACAAGTCGGGCCGGATTTGATAGGACCGTAACACATATTCATGTAGGTTCCATCGTATCGCAGGCACCTCGCTGACGCCTCTCCATTTATTATTTAATCAGTCTGGCAACTTTGAAAAAATAAGCTATTAAACTGATGTAAAAAACAAGAATGCAATGTAGGTCTATTGCCACGATATGCAGTACGTGAAGACGAAAAACCGGTGGCGCCAAAATCATCCGCAAGGCGGAACGTGATTTCCACGGATTTTTTTTTAATTACTGTCATGTAAAAATGAACTAACCATCTTCTTCAAAACGGAGTTGCAATTTTTTTTATCTTTTGCACATTGGCAACTGTAATATTTTTCATTCCTATTGAAGAAGGTCGTAAAAAGAAACATTTTTTTTTAAATCGCACAAGTCCTAATTGCTCCCACCCGTCTGGGGCTAGTGAGGCTATGGTATCCCCAATTAAGGAATGTTGTGAGGCTGAAGGTAGTTAGTTAAGGGGGGGGGGGGGGAGAATATCGGGAAGAGGAAGGTGGGGAAATTTCTGACTATTTAGATCTCGTCTTTAAACACGGCCAAAGCCATTTCAAGCAACGTTTCAATTCTGAATGATGGCTTTACACCTTACACCAGAGCGATACTAAGAGTATCTTCCACCCTGGAACGTGCCGCAAACACACTATATATTTATTTACTTGAAGTTTAATTATTGGAGTGGAATAAATAACAGTTGATTATTTAAATATAAACATGTTTTAAAACTGTTTAAATTAACGATTAACAGAAAAAATAAATTTATCGTGACATAAAAAAGTCGTTCAGCTACTTTATTGCGGGTTAAACAAAAATAGATAGAATCTAATGAACTTGAACTGGTGGATTCTCAAATATTGTTTTATGTTGTTTTCTTAACATTATCTAGTCACCAGAGAACATCCGTGAAACGAAATACCTGCTTAATAACTTCCTTTGAAGAGATGATAATCTATTATGTGTTCAAGGTACTGACTGCTATGAACAGTTATAGCCGTTATTTGATTTGAAATTACGAACAGGAAAAAAAAATATGTATGTCATGTAAAAGCAAACAATCTGTGAACAAGACTCATACTGTTAAATTACGCCATTTGATTTAGGTATCTTAATACAGCTTTTCTATGGACTCAATTTAACTCTTAGAATACTGGTGTATCGGATATGTTACACTTATGCATAAAAACTTGGGATATAATGTTTAGAATGGTATTCATTGATAAAATATTTACGAATACATTTTCATATACGAGCCTGCATTTTTACTACTGAGCAAAAAACAAATAGACTGCATTAATAGTGGGACTAATAACCTCGCGTCAATGGATATAACCTATTACAAGTGTCATGGCAATATAACAGGTTGCAATAGATTACGTATTTATAAAAAAAATACATCTTTCATTCATTGATTTCAAGAATTAGCATTAATTTAAATAATCAAATGATTATTTTACCACTTTAAACAAAATTGAAATTCCGGAAAAAACTGTACCTCGATGGATAGCCTGATTCAAAGTTTTTGCAATTCGATATCTTTGTAATTTAAAAGGCGTCTTTGGTCTGTGTACGGATTAGTCCCAAATGAAACAAAGATGTTTTCAGACAGAAGAACATCCGTTCTAAGAAACATAAATTTGACATGTCGCCACTGCGAAGTAATTTGCATTAGTAAGGTCAAGCAACCCTTACAAGCTTTGTACAAACTACTCCATTAACTAAAGTTTTAGCGAATAAATAACCAGCAGCTGTAGAAAGGTAGGTAGAAACAACCAATTGACTTGTATATATTATATTTAACGGGTTTATTATGATGTTTACGTTTTAACTGAGCGCGACGAAACTAGTTTTATTATTAAGAGATTTTATAGACACGTCTGAAGTTAATTACCCCCTCTGTCCCCTCACCAACCGTCTGGTGCGAACTTCGTTAGAAGTCTCCCGCTAATTTTCAATCAGCCTCCTTAATTGAAAACAGGAGTCGGTTTAGCACTGCCAAAGCAAATAAGGCTTCTTATATCAATGTAAGGCTATAGGAATGTTGATTCAAGCATGTTACATTTGGGACGTTGATTGGGATTCATTAGAAAGCAAAAAAAAAGAAGATAAATGAGATAAATTGGTTAGCAGAGCTAACCTAACTCAGCATGTTTAGCATTACAAATATTATTTATCAATGAACATACATTCTTAATTCTTTTTCAAAAGATCTTATTTGTTACATAAGAAAGGTATGCAAAAAATGCACAGAAAATCCCAAGAAGTGAGATTTTCGCCGATTTGTAAGAAAACCATTGAATTAACACCTTTCAACTTCTAGAAGTGAGACAATGTAATTGATAGTATATAGAAATGTAAAGATGTATATATAATAATAGGCTTTATTCAGACAGTAAATTACATTACATTATTTATAACACTTACCATGCATCGACTCTCTATCTGGTATGTCACTAGTTGACAAAGGCCTCCTCCAACTGTCGCCATTTCCCTCTATCATTAGCTACTCTTACAATGTAATAAATAGAAATTGATTGTTGAAGAGAGTTTAGAATTTTGAAAATTTTCTAACAATTTAACCGAAAGCAGGGAAAATTTGAGTTAATTTCGGGAACACAAACATGCCCACAATGCACTTATAATGGATTTGTCTTATTTACATTTAAAAAAAACTCTCAAAAGCAGATCAAACAAAGTGCCGCATTTCTTTAAATTTAGAATTTCCCAAATCGAACACGTGTTCATTAGCGATTGGCGCCATTATTTGGGATCAATCCGTGCGGAATCGGTTGTTGGGGATTCGGCTCCGGTTGGATCCGGTTCGGGTTACCAAAGTTCCCGAATGTACCACGAACCACATGGGCGGGCGGTTCCCAAGACCCGAGAGTCGGGGCCTTTGCGTTCAGGCGCGGAACCTTTCAACCCGAGTCGGGTCGGGGTTGGAATAGGGAGGGTTCCATCTCACGTCTCATGTTGCACTGGCTGACTCATTAACGCACTGACTGTTTGTTTGTTCTCTTCGTCTAGACTTGAATTGGAAACTGCCGCAGAAGGTGTGCCTTGACCCCGCATTAATTGATTTCATCTTGTGGTCAAGACGAATTAAATAAACATGCTAAAATTTAATGTGGAGTGGTCATAACGTTTGTATAAGCAAAGTGATTTGACGTGTTTGCTTTCTTAATAGCCATTTCTTATTCAAACAAACACTTGTAATTAATTTTAACTTTAAAAAAAAAACGGAAGAACTGAAGAGGTAAATCGATAGAATTGTATTGTGAGCGTATTTCCGTAAGCCAATGTTCAATGATCACAAGACAATGATTTCTATGTTTCAGAGAGATTGAACAAACCTTGTCAAGTACAGAAATGCATCGATTTGTAGAAAACTCTATTGTGAATTTGTAGGGAACTCTACTAAGTGTTCGTTAAAAGTTTTATATGTAATCCCAATGAAAATAAATAAATATGAAAACAGAGGCACTAAAGTAAGCATCTAATTGCAAAAGACCAAATTAAATCTTAAAAGTAGCCGCAAAAATGTAACCATAAACCAATAATTAAAAACAAGTCACAAATTATCGTCTTCTTTGGTACGCTGCAGCCTCCTAATGAGTCTTGGGTGGGATATTTAGAGATTTATCTCATTGGGGTGACATTTGTATCGCCCGAGGGATGAACAGAACTAATGGGTATTATTGTGGTGTTCGGTAAATCATTAGAGGCGTTGACATGTTTGGATATTTATAACCTCAAATGGAGTGTTTCGGCGACATTTAAAATACATTAAAACTGTTCAAAGGATATTCTCACATTTGCGTTTAAACTCCTACCATGAAAACTCAAATAATGAGTGTGATATTTACATATGCTCATTGAAAACACGTATTTTTAGAAATATTTTATTTTCACAATCTCTAACATTATTTTTTACCGTCTAACATACCGTGACAGATATTTAAACCATTTTTAATGAGAATAACGCACAAGAATTCCAACTGTTTCAAACTGGGGCTTTGGCATTCCCTATTGGAGTATGCTGAAGGGGGTGTGGAGGGGAAAGAGGTGAAAAAGAGGAAAGTCGTGAAGTACCTGGATATGCATATCTGGTCATTAAACCTAGGTAAAATTTAAAAAAAAAACGTTTTGGTTCTGAATACCGGAATTTCAACAGGGCGATAATTACCTCATTTGAGAATTAACATCATTTGAGAATGCTTTGATACCTCTGTACTTAAGTAATGTGTTGGTAAAAAAACTGTATCTACAGTAACAAAATGTTTGGTTAGCTTAATAATTAATTCTATAGGCATTTATTTCAGTGCATTTTAATACACATAAAATTATTAAAAATAGGTCATAATTTTTAAACGACTCAAAAAATGCAGTTAGACAACATTTCAATGTCACGATTAGCGCCACAATTAATAATTATTCAATCAAAAATCATTTGAGATTACTTTTTATGAAGCAATATCAATCAAATATATCAATGTGAGAAGTTGCATTAGTGGGAAATATTCAAATTTTACCCCCAATAAAGATGCTATGAATCAATAAATGTGATTAAAATTCGGCGTTTGATCGATAAATCTCTTCAGAGAGAATTTGTTTGACAGGAGCCAATACTTCGATTTTATTGGTACACGCCTTAATAAATCCATATTAATTTGAATAACTAACTGTCTAGTAGTTTTGTGTGCTATTATTAATTTTTAACGGTGATATCGTTTTTTTTTATTTAATTAACAAATAAAAGCAGAATATAATAAAACGCGTCATGGAAGAGCCTATAAATAGAGTGATTAGAAGATTATTTTAAAAAATCAATAGAACCATTTTTTAAAATGCATTCATATAAACGCTTCGTCATAAACCGTCACAAATACCATAATTTAAAATTTAAATGGAACAATGCTAGGCATGTAGCACGACTAACAGACGACCGTTGGAAATCCAATATCGTGAGGGTATTAGTCAATAACCTCCATTCAGGATTGAAACGTTGCTTGAAATGGCTTTAGACATATTTGGTGACCAGATCTGAATAGTAAGGTATTTCCCAACCTACCTTTTTCCTTGCCCATTCCCCTCAGGCTAAAAAAATTCCCCAATCAGGGTTACCATAATCCACAGGAGCAATTTGGGCACTTGAGCGGAATTCACATATAAGGGGTTGCTTATTTACTGAATGTATCCTAAAACATATAAAAGGCTTTAGAAACAGGCCTACATTTTTTCAAAGCTGGACGCCAGAGGGCTTGAGAAGAAAAAAATAATAATTTAAATATTCTATCGATATGTGTACTTACATCGATGATTTGGTACCTATTTAATTAAATGTTTGGAATGTTCTCACGTCGGTAGGTATATTGTATATTCCAATAAATAGCGTGTACAGTTATGAAGTAAATATGTGAACAGACCACCTACTTGCGATAGGCATACTTTAAGATAATAATGATGTTAGTTTTTTAGATGCCCTCGTAATATTCTCCCAATCACAGTTCTTGTATTGATAATGGCCCCCTGAGGCTAAATCAAATAGGTACAGTACTATAATGAATATAATATCTACCTATTGCGAATAATAATATTATATAGGTTGGAAAAAACTTGCTGTGGTACTCTAGAAGTGGTTCATGTACGGGTACCTATCTATTTGGAAGAAAATATAAGAAAACGTCTTGTGATAGGGTTAGAAGGCTATTTTTGGGATCGTAGAGACCAAAGCTTTCGCTTTATCTCGTTATTAGGTATAATACATCTTAGATGGCTTCGAAACTCTGTATCTACCCCGTAAAAGGTAAAATATTACGATTGGTTACGATTTTATAATAACACTAGTTGAATTCCCTGGCATTGACCGGGCTTTATGTCAAAAGCGCAAAATTTCATTGAAGTATCAAATTTGTGCTTAAAGGGTTGGGAAAAGTGGGGTAGGGGTGGTTTTTCGAAATATCGTGTATCCGTAAGGGTTAAATTCGCATTTGTTTTTACATTAGGGTTAAATTCACATGTTTTAAAAAAGAAAAGTTTTTTTTGGGCCATCGACAGATGAGAGGTCAAATGACCTTCCTCCCGTTTTGAAGGTCAAGTGTGCTAAATTTCATCAATCTCAAGGAATAAAATTTTGTTTTCAATCTCGTAATAAAACTGTAGACATTCTCATTTATATAATACAGGAACTTATTTATATATATATAAAGTGTTTGGCCAAGGAATTTGATGATTGTTAAATAAATAGTCTCACGCAGCACTTAAATAATTAATAAATTAAATATTCATTTCAATTTCGAAAAGTTAATTTATTTACATTTAACCTTGTTAGAGAATCGGAATAAAAAGTGTTACTGCCTTTTTTGTGATGGTATTTATGTTACCGAAGTCTGGTCCGTAACGATTAACTGACTTTCTGACATTGGCAGCGGAATGTGCGGTTATATGTTTATTATAAGTAATATAGTTACCGTTCATTTAAAACGGCTGTTAAAACCTATTACTGAGTTCTTTTCAAAATCACGGTCAGTTCTGGCACACTGCACGGTTACGCTAATAAACTAATAAATATGTAGTACAATTTAGGAGATATTTTACGACGAACTATTTTACTCTTTAATTGATAGCTTTTTCGTATCCTAGAGATGAAGACATATTACTTTTTACCTGTTATTATAGCTTTTGAAATGGATCAGGCATCGTTTCAACATTATTGATTATTAACTTGAGGTTAAGTCAAGCATGACATATTTTACCTTTCAACTATTATTTTATTGTATTCATTATTACCGTTAGATTGATAGTTCAAAGCTATTTAGGAAATAACAGAGTTAATTGTAATGTAGTCAGCAATAGCTATAATTATGTAAATACGTAAATTTAACTCCCAATCGTTAAAGTGAGTGCATGCCTGCATATATTATGCATAATATACACGTCCGCATTTAGATTGCGTCTTTTGTTGCAAAAACCAGGCGACCTATTCCTATTTATTTATCATTATGAAATAAAAACACTTCAACTTACACAAAATGAAGGTATGATAGTACCGAGATTTTCTAATAAACATGGGCAGCGAACTTTTGAATACATTGTACCACTTTTATTTAATATGCTGCCATGTGATTTGACAAAATGTTGCTCCACACCTAAATTTTGCACTATGAATTGTTAAAAATGTGGCTATTGGAATCAGATTTTCTGTATTAACTGACTCCTCGTGGATTTTAATTTTTTTTAGATGATGTCTTATTATTTTTCATTCTTATTTATGTTTTTATTATGTACTCGTATTTTTTTAAATTGTAATATTTTTTTCTTCTATTGTAAGACATTTTATACTGTACTATGTTTTTGACCACGCTATTTTCCTGCCGAAAGCTCCTTGCAGTAGCTTTGCAGGTGTAATGTAAACAATAAAAAAGCCTATTTTCTGTAATAAAAAAATAAAAAAATCTATTACAAAATGTTGTAGATACTTTGTAAGGGATTGAAAAATTTCCCGGTTTTCGCTTGAAAATGTTGTCAAATAAATTGCCTTTTCTTTTCAGATTTCACAATGTACAGTTAATACAGACGCGACAGAAAATATTTCGAAAGGAATACCTCTTTACTTTACCGTAACCTCCTTCGCGGACGCTTCATAACACTGTGAGTGCAATCAAGTATTCAAAGAAGAGACGGTCAAGCACCCTGACTCCGGCCAAACTATTTCTCAATTAATCTTCGCTTTTTTCCCATCCTCTCAAGTTTATCGTGAATAAAATGATAAAAAAATAAAGCAAGTTCCGCCACAGAATCACAATCTGCAGCGGGGCAAAAAACTAATGGGAATGACATACACGATAAAGCAATTTTCTCGCTCTTTGTGGACGACAAATTAAGTTTCGTTACTTTATTGCGGTGACAATGGATGCTCCGTCCTTTGTGCGTGAATTACTATAGATGATCGAAACCAATTGTAGCCTAGAGGTGATGAGCTACTACCTTCACACTTGCAAATAAATTGCACGGGAAGAACCGATAATCTGCACCTCGTAAAGGTTCATCGCATATTTCAAATGATTACCTATGAACTTTGCTGTTCTTATGCCGTAACAGACATTTATGGGTAATAAATTAAGAGCTTATTTAATGTTCAACTATAAAATTGACGCTATTGATACCCTGATTATTAAAGTTCATTAAAATTCGATTGCTTGTAAAATGTACTAGAAATAAGAGCATATTTTCATTTTAACGATATTCTCACCAATTCTCACAATCGGCACAGTTACATATTATAGCATTCACCTTTCAAATTGATACGAATACAAAGTAGCCAAAATACAACCTTTCCATATTATACTCTCTTTTAATGGATAACAATGGCGCATCTCCCGTTGAAATTACATTATTAAAAAAATGCACTAATCACTACAACTACACTCTTCTCATTAATGGTTTTTAATTCTCTATTATGTTGTACGAATATTGAAGAAAAAAATTCTTGTATTACTTTCCCGTGAACAAAAATCTACGTTAATTGCATCGAATTGAATAGCTAATATGCTAACAACGATAAAATCTTGAAGTGAATTTAAGATTTTCAATACATTGCTCAATTATTTCTTAGTAACTATGTAATGTGTCTACATTGAATTTGTATCAAATGTAACCGAAATTTTCCTATTATGTTTTCTAATTAGTTAAATTTCTGAGATTGTTATTAAAATCACAGAATCTTTATCAAAAGTGTGTATATCATAAAACTGAAGACTTTATATCTCTTCGATACAATGTTGTATGTTGAATCACTATTTTATATCCAAAGTGATAAATATGTTAATTGCGTTCAAAGGTCCGCGAGCATCGCAAACCGTCCAAACCATCGAATCATTAGTCACAATATTGGTCTCGCTTGTATAAGTGTAAAGTATAAACTAAAAGCGTTCTTTGATCGCAACTCACTATGCCAAAAAACTACCGCAAAAAATGTGTTAACGCCTCCAGTTGCCAAAGTTATTTTGATACTACTCAGATAATGTCCATTGTGTTTGAGAAAGGTGAAGAGTATACGATGAGTTTTGGCCTTTTTCACCTCTGTCATCTTCAAATTTGATCATTTGATATAACTTGTCTCTAACATGTCAGGAAAAAGATGTCTTTCCTTGTTTTTTCACACCTCACGAGATTCCTCTCCCTGTACACTTTAAGGAAAGATCTGTAAGAAAATAATTGACACCAGTTTTGCTGCTTTTTAAAAGAGAAAAGCTAAAGATTTTGTTCATCATTCTTATTGCAGAGCTGATTTTATTTAGCTGCTATTGGTGGATAATTTTAAATTCATACAATATTGAACAGGTTTGTTATTTTACTATCAAGTATGCTAATAACTATCAATCAAGGATAAGTTTAGCAGCGCGTGTTTATCGTGTTTACCATTGCTAATTTAACATGTTTACTTACAAGAGTACTTCAATTTTATTGATGAGTAAATAAGTAATGCCTTACCGAGCTGGCAAATTTATTGAAAAATGCGGAAAATGCGCCGTGTGAAGTCTTTTCTAGTGCTTACCTGCAAAGACAGAGAAAAACATGATTAGTTATTGAATTCAAGTACCAATAATTGAACACTAAACAAAATATTTTATGTCTCAAGGCACAGGTTATTATACTGTTTATCACCAACAATATATAAAAACTAAACGGTGATAAAGCATGAGATTGATTTTTTTGGATTCTAAATCGGTTGCCTGATCGGATCATCTTTGGTAGAAAAAGCTGCAAAAAATGCTCATTAAATTCAATGATGAACAATGAACAAAAACTTAATGTCTCAATTTTATTTCTGTTAACTTCTAAGGTAAAGGCATTTTTAGAGTATTTTCTGATTTTCGAGTGCTTAGCTAACCTACTTTATAATACTTGGCTGATTTATAAAGCGCCGTTTTTGTGAAAAATCACCTCAAGGGCGCTGAAAATTTGCCGTTGCAAATTCCAGGAATGTTGGCAGGTATAGAAAGCATTCACTGTGACATTGAAATTATCACATTTTATTGAATGTGATTATATGACCCGACACTAATCGTTGTTCTTGAGAACGTCTGAGTTTTGGTGACCACCTCTGGTCTGAAGCCCATAATGGATACCCGAATAAAACTATTGCAAAAATTGAGAGTCGGTTTCATAGAATCTTCTATCAACGGACGGACTGCGATCTTAAAAACTTGTCAGGTGGTAGTTTTAAGAATATAAATTTGACGACAGTCATACCTGATTGATTCAGACACAGGATCATTACTTTTCCGTTACACAACACCTTCAGCATCAGCACAGCATTTTATTACATCTTAGAAGTGTGTGGTGCCATTTTTGATTTGCCGCCAAAACCGCATGTTCATTTTTGTTCGCAAATTTGGCTTGATGACGTTACGCCAATCAATGTCGGCAACAACCGTCATGCCAGTAGCGTTATCTACATCATAACATCGTTGTAGCCAGTTCGAACCATTTAGGAATGTAGATCGGTTTTAGATCGTCCTAAAAATGTAATATATTAAATTTACACATTTTCAGTTCGATGATCAGAATCAGAAATGTAAACTTTAAATCCTACACACATTTTTAACGGTATCCATAGATTATGAAAATACCCTATTCAAGTGATTTGATTTATTTATCTTGTGCCATGGGAATTGCTTCTTTATTGCATGGGGAAACGCCTGTTGGAAGAAATCAGAATGATCTCATTATTAGTTACATGGAATCTCCCACCATGGCGGAAGAAGATCAGTATTAGGAAATCAGCAAACCTGTTCGTGAAGGGTCAGGGAACCCTTTGAACTCTAAATTAATCCATCATTATGCATTCAGTTCATATCGTTTGCGGCGTTCGGTTCGTTCCGCTGCCTGGGTCCGCTGCTACTTTTACTTGCAGAGATTTTAAGAGGGAAAAGTCCGATGGAAATGAAGGCAATTTTATCATAGAAGATCTTTTGAAGATGTGTATCACTGGTCATGTAGTTTTATAATTAACTGGTTAACGTGCTTCTAGCCCATTCTTCTCGGAAAATGTTTAATGTTACTACTTCTACTTACTAAGTCATTTCTCTCGTAATATCTCAAATGGAACTCTCAAAAGTTCTTTACGAAAGAGAAACGTCAACAAGTTGACCACCAGATAAGATGGATCTAAAGAGAATTGCCAACTTTGAATCATAGCTAAAGAGCAAAAACAATATAGGCACTTGAGGAAAAACAAAATTCAAAGCTGGTTGGCAAATTAGAGTTATTTATTAAAAAATACACTTTTGACATACTCTAACATAAATTACATGATTTGACTTCTAAACTGTTTCTCTCATCGTTGAATGGCACTGAAATAACAACAATAACATTAGTTATCATGGCGCCAGCCTAGCGTGGATAATTTTTGTAACACCCATCGCGGATTGCGCATGCGTGGGAAATTTCCTTCATTCTATTACATCACCGGCCAAGTTCACGGTAAGATGGCGAAACAGAAGAGAGCAAGATGGCATAACATGTCATAATGTAATTAATCCAGGCAAGGGGAACAATTAGACTTCATTATTGTTGTAGAAACTGGACTGATGGCGGAAGCACGGAAGGAAGAAGAATTCTCCTGTCATTGAACCTGAATGTAAAACACATGTCAGCCTGCAATTTCTTTTTGGCGAACATTGCGGATTATTGTCGATTTTGCGCCTGTATAAAACAGTTTAGGCAAAACGCATAGCACAAAAGCGCTCTATATTGTGCGTTCTATATTTACCTCGTAGTATCTTTGATGGACGTTTTTATATATTTTTTCTTCTTTGTGTGGTGGAGAGTTACTGTCAACGTGAGAAGCTGAGAGTATATATTGTGGCAGTTTATGGTATATGGAACATTATATAGGCGTTAATATTATTAAAAAAATATTTACCTCCTCTAGGACTGCTCCTGCCCCGTTGTCAAGTTTTTTTAAAAATATATTAGCTACAGGTGGCTTTGAGATAACAATTTCCCTCGGGCCTATGTCATCTTTGGGGATGTTATGCGGCGGGCATTTTTGTCAGGTTGAGGTGTGAGGAGTAAGAATAGATATCTGAGGGTCAGTGTGTTCAGGAGTGGTGGGCGTATGAAGCCATTCCTCCCACTGTGGTGCAAGGTAATGGGTCGAAAGAGTCCGGCTGGAGAGGTCAAAAGGACTCACAAAAACGCATCCGCCGCCAAGACTTAAAAAAAACCTCACCCTATGAATCCGGGCACCCTTGACAAGTCACCAGACGCAGCGAACCATCGCAGGGGTGTTGGTTATCCAATAAATGGTTTACGAAAGGCGGAAATCATACACGCCTCCCAAATTGTAAGCTATGTAGAAAACAATATAGTGGTACGAAGCCCAGGAACACCTGCCCTGAAGATGGGCAGTATATTTGACTTTAATCCGCCTGTATATAATACAGCAACCTTCTTTTACGGATGATTATAGTGTTCTATTTTAAATCAATAATCGTAATGTTAAATTGTAATGAATTTATCGATGATATGATAATGCTTTTAATAACGGAATATTAAGTCTATAATATCTCGCAAAACAAGTTTCTCAGGAATTGCGTAAATCTCAAAGTGGGATAACAGAACTTAAATGTTTAAGGAACATTGCCTGAATTACATAGCAAATACAAGTTATGTATCCACTAATAGCGGAAATGTAAATTATTTTTAAGCCGTGTGAGCATCCGTTTTTCCTGTACCTGTCAGTGTTAATTATGCATTATAAAATAACGTTATAAAGGTTTTATTGCGACATCCTTTGAGAAGTTAACTTGTTGTTGAAGAATTGTAACAGGGTACAAGACATTGCGTGGGATAAAAGTTTGCTGTGATCAGTTTATCATAATCCAACAGGTGTTGTTGAACTCTTTCAGACTGCGAAAGCGTTGGCGTTTGTGAGAAATGTAATAAATCTGCAACAAAACTTTGTTTAGTCTCAGTGTAATCATATTTAGAGTATGAATGGGGCATTACTAAATACACCCACCAATTATTGTCGTGCATTATAATTCAGAACAATACTTCTATGTTTCCAAAACAGTCGTATCAATCGTACAAGATTAAGCCGTGTAAAGAATGGTGTTTACTGATATTTGAATAATCGTCAGTTAACCTGTACCCACGTACCCATCCTTGCTACAGGTCACCCCAAGTGGTTCGCTACATTTGGTGACTTAGCAGGGGTGCCCAGGATCACTGGGTGAGGTTTGTCCATGCTTGGCGGCATATGCGTTCGCCCATCTACTGCGTGGTAGGCCGGATCGGGAGGGATTGGTTGATGGAGACCTTTTTATCTCTCCTGCTGGACTCTCTCGATCCATCGCCTTGTACCATGGTGGGAAGGATAGATTCACACGTCTGTAACTCCTGGACGCATTGACCCCCAAATTCCTCCCCACCCCTCATATATTTTTCCTTCCCAGAACTTCCTCTCCTTCATGTGCTTATAAAGACCCTCCACACCGCATCTCCAAAGATGACATAGGCCCTGAGGGAAATTGTTTTCCTCAAGACCTCCTGAGTGGCCTATCGTAAAAAACCTACCAATATCCTATGAATGTCATGTTACATCCAGATTTATTTTTTAATTATTTACTCTCTTGTATTTCTAATTTACTATGTTCTAATCGCTATACTTTATCTAACATTATAAAAATATTAATAAACTAATTTATCAACAATGTATGTAATGAGGTTTTAATAATATGAATAAATTAAATAACAACCAGTCATACGTGCTATGTTACACAGTATCAATTTCATTAACCCTACATACGCTTAACAGTGCAGTTGTGGCAAGCAAGGGTGTAGAAGAGACGCAAATACATTGTCCATGAACACTTCCGAACAAACACGAACTAGGGTTATAACAATCCAACAAATAATAAACATCATTTTACTGGTATTCAAAGATCGCGGAATTGCCCCAAAATCATTGACCCAAGGCTGAGGTTTTCGTTTGGTATATTATTATGAACAATAATAAAGTTTAATTGTTCAAATACATAATATCATATTGCGCAGAGATTATGGTAATTAGATGAATAAGTACTTAATGTTATTGCTATTGACTGATGATCGTTCACCGAACTAGCATTTATTCAATTATCATTTGAATAATTTATGAATTTTTTATCAAAGAACTTTTCAAGTAGGTTTCTATGTATGATGTGGAAACTAAATCGATAATGTACTTATTAATTTGACGTCTACAGGGGGTCAATTTGCATCGGAATTAGGTACCATTTCAGCAAGAATTCAGCTAACATTATTAATGAATCTAAGTCATAAAAAATTAAACATTTCATATCAATATTATAGATTTTTTTATTTACCTAATCTTGGAAGGTTATACCATAATTGTAATTTTAATCATTTAAGATGAAGATTTTTATTTATTTTTTAATTTTCTTTATTTATTGCATTGTTAATGACTAGACATCGGATTATATGCACTAACAAAGTGCCAAAATATGCATGCAAATATGCACTAAAAAAGCCCGAAATATGCACTAAAAACTCTTGATATGCCTAAAATATGCACAATGTAAAATAAAAAAACCATTTTTATTTTTATATATTTTAATTAAAGACGATACAAAAACAGCGAAATTTTCTTAATATTATGCATAGTTTTTGTGACAATATGCAATGAAGTATTTTTTCAAATTTTCGATCAAAATTTTTTGATATTTGTCACCCAAAACGCCGAAAACGACTTCTCTACGTCAACTGACGTCATCCGACATAAATTAAAAAAAAAATGGCGCCATTTCTGGAGATAGGTACCTGTTTAGGCAGGGTATGTATGACCTGTGCCGTTGATGTTGGCATTAATGTTCTTTATTTAGGTCTTCAAGACTCAGATTTTTAAACAAAATAGCGTCTAACTTCTCACGAATCTTTTCTGATATTGAATTGGGAAGAGCGTTGGCGAGTTCAATCATTGTTTCCAGTATTTCTATTGATTTAAATAGAGGAAGGTTTTTGTTTCCAATTTCTCTATGGTATCTGGTGACTTGTGGAAATGTGTTGAGATGAGGGCGATATTCTGTATAATGGATGCGTCTTCAAATGCTAAATATGCACGATTGGGGAAAAAAGGCTAAAATATGCATTAGCACCGTAATTAGAGAGTTATATGCATTTGCATATGCATATAATCCGATGTCTATTAATGACATACTTGGAGGACATTTCGACCACCATGCTAGGCACATATTCCCGTTTTGTGGTGGTCGATTTTATGTACAGTGCAAAACATGTGAAATTTAAAAGAATATAAAATACAGTAAATAAAAATGACATAATAATATTAATGAAAATAAAACAATATAATGAATACAAAGTAATGTAAAAGAGCCTGAAAGAATATAGTAGAACATAGAAGCATGTAAAACGTTTAGTATATGAAGGAATATAAAAAGGATGTAATTTAAAAGCTAATGTACCTATAAAACACAGAAAAAGAAAAAGGTAAAGGTCGCAACTAAAATGTTATATCAAATATGAGATCGTCAAAAATGAGTTGGTTGAGGCGTTATCGCAGGAGGACAAGGAATCGTTTAGATTCGCAGTTGCGACCGTTACCTTTTTATTTATCTGTATTTTGTTCTGTTTGACGTTTCGTTGAGATGTATTAGTATCATCTACTTTTTGAATGATTGAGAGAGTAATGATGTTAAAATTAAAATTAAATAAAATAAAATAAAAACACATCGAAAGATTTGCAACATTTGTTCGTGAAGTGAAACAATTATTCTGCGCAAACCCCGTTGTGGTGAATGTAAAACTATTAGAACCGTGTTATATCGTAAACTAAAAGCGTATTCGAGTCAGTAATACAAAGTTGTCAATCATGTGAATGATTTGGCGGAATCCCATAATACTTTTCATTTTATGATCAATAAAACCGTTTGAAATATTTCCTGGGGCGATTGAACGTTGAACTTTACTTTCGCTTTCGCACATTGCTACGTGGATGTAAGGTAAAATTGACAAACGTAAATATATGTATGTAATCGTAAAATGAATGCACCTATTTTACGATTCATGCGACTAGCACATAAAATCGGCAGTAAACACGACGTGCAGACAGAACCCTCGCTTGGTTGACATTGTGTTGTCAATTATACTGCGCTAAACCGACTTTACTGTGCCCATAGACAATAACAACTCGACATGCCCAGAACCGCAGGAGACAGGTTGAACCCCGCGCTGATCAGATGTTCACGAGAAATAACTCTTTCCTTTTCTGTGTGATTCTAAAATACATGATCAATGACATGAGATGCCATTGACTGTGTGGTTTAGAAGGTTGGTCGGGTATGACTATAAATGGCTCAAAATGAACCTCGATTTAAATCAATGGTTACCTATGATTCTTAGAGGAAAAATGTTCTTCTTTACGCGGTGTGTAGATATTTGGCTTTGATTAGGTTTGCAATTTTCCTTAAGGATCCGTATGTGATTATATCGGTACGGTTCTATTGAAACCACCTGCTGTACTTTGTTACGAGAATAATTATTGATTATTGAGTGCATCGTAATAATAATACTCCTTAGCAGGAGCGCGCAATGCGCCGTGCCCTTATGTCGAGAACGCAGCTTACAATACAATGCAGGCATAACTCAGAGCAAAACAATATACTCTTCTAAAAACGAGTACATTCTTGAATTCAAAATCGGATCCCTAACATTGAAAAGCAGGCAGACTTTGCCGTATCATGCAGCAGATCGGCATACGGACTGCAGAATCCAGAACTGACCTCTGCTTTGAAGCGTGTGCAATGCAATGTGCAATGTGTGCATCGCACGGAAATACTTAGGCACAAATAAGACTAAATTGACAATTGTGCATAGCAGGGAAATAAACCTGTTCATATTGTATGGCTGAAGTCACAGCTCGAATGTGGCGGTGGTTTCTACGACTAAAGCCCGGAGCATGCTTGCACCTATAATATCTGCGTGCTTAGAGATTCTATGAATACGAGATTCCTGTCCCGTGATGGTAATTTGATTCCTTAAGCCATTATTGAAATATACTTCTACATTTAAATTTATCTCTAAAGCTGCCTAAATTTATGCAAAATAATAGATCGGAATGTTTATTGTCGTTGCTGATTTGGTAGCTTAATGAAGGTAAGATAGCTAGTACGTTAACAAAAGACAGATTGTTAGGCTTAATTAACTGATCAGAATAATAATTGGACCCAAGATTATAATCAAAAGGTTCGCAATAATACTCTCGCCATGTTTCACCAAAGAATCTTCACGGGGAGCGTACATCCGAATCGCATTAAAAGCCTTAATTACAACATTGAAAAATTTATTACGCAGCCAAGGTAAATTCACCGTTTTAGTTAAGTAAGTTTACTGGGAAAATTACGCGTAAGACTTCTTCAGGGGCGATTAATTATGAATTTATTGCAAGATTGTATTACGGCTTGCAAGAGGAATAAGAATTATTAAATTACACATCCTTTAACATATTTAACTGCGAATGCATAATAAAAGATACATAATTACGCCTGGTGGTAACACAAGGTTTTGACCTTTTCATCTTTGCAAACATTTTATCACTTTAACTGCAGTAAAAAATAAACAAAACTATGCAGGTGAAAAACGAATCGATCATCACAAGTCAGAAATAAGGTCAATAAATAAGTGTTTTTTAGGTTAAGGAAAGCCAAAATTGAATTAATTTCCGATTTGTTTCAATAAAAACTGTGCTAAGTTTCAGTACGTGATTCTGTATTAATATTGTATTCATATTCAGTAGTTCTTTTGGCACGTTATGCCGGCTTGTTCCTGTCTAGCTACTACGCCTTATTAAGGTTACATTATTCAGGGCACGACTTTATGCATTGTCCATTTTCTTATTACTGGACGTAGCAAATAAATTCAAAGAAAGTAATATTATTATTTTCTGACTATCTCTTACAAAGAACGTATAATAATATATTAACGGGGTTTGAATTCTTTCTCTTCGAAAAAATAAACGTGTAAGAGGATTCTGAGAAAACTAACAAGAAAATATTAAAATTGGAAATAATTGCAGCTTAATTTTTTTGATTTAAATATTTCTATCATTATTAATAAATTTGAATTTAACATTTTTCGTAAAGATACATATATAGATATCATTATACATGAATCATCTAATCATCCATTTTCACAAAAATTAACAGCTTTTCATACCTTGCTAAGTAGATTAATTAATGTTCCCTTATCTTTGAGTAATTTTAAAATATAATAAAATACTATTAAACAAATTAATAATTAATAACGGTTATTCTTCAAACTTAATAGCCAATATGTTAAACAAAAAATAAAAGATAAAGTTTTTTAGATCTTTTGTTTATCCACAAGTTGTTGAAAATGATAATAATTGGAAAAACAATTATTTTCAAATAATAGCATTTCAAATTAAATAATTAAAAACATGCCAAATAATATCCTACAGCCAGCTTTTTATACAAATTATATATTAAATAAAAAGGATAAATGTGATTTTTTTAACAAATCTGGGGTTTATAAATTAATTTGTAATGATTGCAACTTTTTTTTATATTGAAAAAACTTCTAGAAATTTTAACATTAGAGTTAAAGAACATATAAGATGTTTAAATATTAATTATTATTCTGAATTTGCCAACCATATTTTGGAAACAAGTCATTGTTTTGATATTAATAAAGGTCTTAAAATTTTACACACTAACACTACGGGCATACAATTAGATAATTTAGAAATTTTAGAAATTAGAAAAAGCATTAATAGTAAATTAAATATTATAAATAACCAAACCTTTTTTTAAAATAGCCATCTTTTAAATTTATTTTCTTATTAATACTTATAATAATTATAATTATTTATTTTATGATTTAGACTAATTATAAAATAATTTAATTATTTAATTATTTATTTTATGATTTTGACTTATTATTTGTTCTTAAGAGTTTTTTATTAGATATCTAAATGCAAATTTTGTATAACTATTTTTATGAGATTTAAGCAATTAATCACCTCTACTTTTTAATTAGAATAAACTTGAACAAACTAAATAAATGACAAACAAAGACTTGTTTGTCAATTATTATTTTTAATTGATAAACTAACGTTTTTAAGACAAGATTTTTATGCATAGCACAAAGGTAGATAACAATTATTATAAGCAATAATTATCAACCTGAAAACTCATCTACATTGAAAAAATCTTCCGAGAAAAGTTATTTTCTTTAAATTAACATATCCTGATGAAGATAACATTGTTATCGAAACATGTAGATATTGTTTATAAAATAGTGGTTTAAACAAAGTGATATATTATTCATTATAGAAAATATTAACACCGCTAACTGCTTCCAACCGTCTGGAGCTAGCAGGACAATGATATTCCCGATGGGGAATGCCGTGAAGCTAATGACTTTTATAGACCGTTTTTGTGAAAAATTACCTCAAAGGCGCTGTATCTACTAATTGTTCATAATTTATATAAATTTCTTTGGATTTCATTAATAGAGCCTCGTGTATACAGTATAAGGCATATTATAAAGCCAGCGGAACGCAGTTTGGACCGAAACAAAACGAATGCTGACCGCATTTTGCTCTTTTTCTCCCGAACAGGAATCACAGATGATTTGTTGTGAGAAAAAAATGTAAACGATTTCAGATTGCCGTGAAAGACGCAGATTCCGCCATAAAAATCGGACGCCCGATAAAAAAATGAACGATGAGTCAACGGCTGTTGGGCGGATTGAAAAATATCATAGAAATAAAAGTCAACAGAATCATCCGACGAAATACCATTGACATCATTCGAACTCCCGAAAAAAATCCGATCCGCCGGTACCGTCTCATCATCAGCGCGTTTTTTACACCTGTATAATCTGTTCCTAGCTCCACAAGGTCGATGACGCAATCGAACTTGAAAACTAGGAGCCTCATTAGTACTTGACTTTTGCACAATACATATTTCAGTAATCTAACAATCTTTAGACTAAAGTATTCCATCATAACTAGACTATCAAACTAGGACTATATCATAAATGTATTTAGCACATCTCCAAATTAAAAAACTCACAGATTCAGAACGGATTGTACCTATTATATTGTACAGTATTACTTTGAACAATATTTTCGGAGAAAGTATACTTATAATAATATTCAATAGGATCAGGAAAAGTGAAGATTAT
The DNA here is from genome assembly GCA_917563855.2 of Limnephilus lunatus. Classification (NCBI taxonomy): domain Eukaryota; kingdom Metazoa; phylum Arthropoda; class Insecta; order Trichoptera; family Limnephilidae; genus Limnephilus; species Limnephilus lunatus. Next base: position 63,989,985 of record OU830598.1, on the reverse strand, counting down.
GATTTAGAATTGACATCGAAATCTATTTTTCGAAATGTATATATTTTTTAACACACCATGAATCATGTTGAAAGTAGCATTTTTATTTTGGCACAAGTGGAAACAATTGTTTCGAATATTGTCTGAAAGGTTTTCTGAAAGTTGGTGTGAAAAGCTAGCAAAAAGGTATCGATTTAAATAAATAAACCTTTTCGATCTCTAGGCTTCTAGACTAGGCCAATGAATTTGTTAAACTACTGCAAAAATAATTTAGATAATTGAAAAAAATGTTTGATAAATTTCAGCAAAAGCATAGAAAAAAATTACTTACTAAATATTTTAAAAACATGTATATAACGGTCAACTTTACATAGCGTCGATAAGTAAAATCGTCGTTAAATCAACTAAACTTTGATGTTTGTTTTCTCAAATATATCTGATATTGCTCTGAAAATTTGTATGAGAATGCATGATGTATGATTTGTGTAGATCTTGTGTATGTATATTGAGCAGTCTGGGGTCTGTGATTTCACCCTGGCGGGGTCGAGGGCGCCAGAGCGGCCGCCTGACCTCGTGTGTCAAGTCGCTAACCCGAAGATGTTCCTGGTGTTGAAAAAGTGCGCGCTCTTATACCTATGGATTATGGAAGATGCTTCCTTCAAGGTCCCCTCGTACACGATACGCGGACCACATGATCCTATCTACGTAACTAACGTACCACTCGTGTGGTTCAAGAATTTATGGCTGAATACCACACGAAAATAGATGTTATGTAATTTTATATAATTTTTTAGAAGAATCGTTCTACGAATGGTAGGTTTTTACTTTGTATTGACATAATTAATGAATTACAGTCTTAATTATTCTTTTATAGCAGTTTATGATTTCCTGATTCCTTAATCCGATTCTTTTTGATTCCATCATCAGGATGCGCTCTATACTAAAGTTGAATGTAAAGGGGTTAGAAGAGTTTGGGCAAACCCAAATCTGCAGAAGAATTGATGAAGGGATGGAAGGAGTAGAAGCGGAGGTAAAATAATTAAGGCAATACATGGTACTCAGAAGGGAAAAATTGTTAAGCGAGAAAATATTCAATAGAGGAAGGTATAATTTTTTTTTATTAGTATTTATGTATCTATGACTTAATTAATATTACCACTTTAAATTTTAAGCTTCCTAATCTTTAATACTTCTAAATTATTATTACACATGAAGAATTATATGTATTTACTGAAAAACAGGTTTAATAAAAGAAAACCTTAAAAAACGCAAAAAATAATTATAAGGAAATTTATTCGTGATATGAAAAAATATCGCTGAAGACTTAACTGATTTTTTCAATAATTTACATTTCAACTCTTAGGTTCCTGACAGGTCAGAATTTAAACTTTTGAAAAAATTTAGGAAAACTGTACATACTTTTGGGCGCATGAGCAGTGTGAACAAACCCACAACACAATTCTATTTGTTTAGTCGTGTTTTCAGATTATACCGATTTAACTGTCTCGACACAGGTATACACCAGGGAGACAGGCATACAAATAAAACCAATGTAAATATATTTTATTATAGATAAATAAAAAAAATAAAAAATAAAAAACTTCAGATGAATTCGTAAAGATGCGGTCTTTAAAATAATACAGTATTTATGAGTAATTTTCACAAAACACAAATAAAATAACGATATGATTATGTCATTATTCATTATCATTATATTTTACGAAGCTGAATTAATCTTAGCTGAGGAAGATGAAAAAAAGCACTTTACCGAGGAAAATGTTTAATTTTTTTTCAAAACGTTCGGCGAGACGTGAAGGAATGATCGAATCAATCAATTATTCTGTGAAATATGATTATTTTATTGCCTTACAGGTTGTTAAATTAGTGGCCAAGGACGATGAATGATTTGTTATCCGAAATTACGTAATACGAACCACAAATTAAAGATGAGTGTACACTTTTTATTTCCTTCCCAAAAAAGTGGCAACCCGTCAATGACCGATTTCCTGAAGAAATATAATTGTTCGTAGTGTAAATAAATCTTTATTGGGCGACTTATAAAATTCTTCAATTCTCTATAAAACCGACAGAAATTAAACATTTCTTCTGTCCTATTTTACTTGTCTCCAATTATTAATGTTTATTAATGCATTCATATTAAATTTAAGGCTGTATTATAAACAGCTATACTAAGTTTTGCACGTAGCAGTTTTACCGCAGTCACATTATTTGTATAAAACGAGATAAACTGCATTACTATTATAATTTTCCAATGTCGTCCATTAAAAAAGGCTTGATGATAAACATCATTGTGACCTTATGAGTAATGTTAATGAGTTCTTATTAATATTTTCTTGTTTTTCCGAGGCGGAACTATGTAATATATGCGTTCGTGAATCGAGACAATAAAATCCTTAGACTTGTGCTTGCAGTATCGTTGAAATGGTCCATGAATTATTGTTAAAACCTTTTTTGCTGTTCTGAAGCTAGACATCGCGTGTAAATGCCCTGCACACAGCTTCCCAGGATCTAAGATATTTAAAATTATGTGTCTGGCATTTCATCGATGTTTGATCATTTTAATTTTACTAGAAGAAATATTGTGTATGAAACTCGTGTTTTTCTCCCCACACGCTTTATACGGTGCTCCAGATTTTATGTCCGGGTTAAATCTTTCCCAAATGAAAGACTTAACCCTTCCACACACTTTTATATATATATTTTATAGGTATAATGCCAGTAGCCTAAATAACTAATGGTAATATTTTTATAGTCTGAGAATGCCAAATTCTTTTAATCTCATTTCCTAAATCTGTATATTTTCTTATTTTTCAGAAACAGTTTTCTGAATATTACAAGAATTTGGAATAGCGACATCAATTATATAATATACATATATATAATCTACAATTTATTATTCATTCAATAATTATTATTATGTTTAATGTGACCGATTCAATGTCATTGCATTTATAGCTATTAATGAATATTAGTAATGTAATGAGCAATCATCAACCTGTTTCCTTTCTAGGGATAAAATATTTAATTTCAGGTTCCTACAAAAGACATTGTGTTGTCAAAGAATGAATTCATTTCGTGGCTGTGTAACGTATTTAAGATATATTATGTTAGTATTTGATTAAATAGGTATCTTTGTTATGACCTTGAAGAATGCTATATCGTTGTGAACTACAACAGTTCACGGGTTGTTTCCTATCGGACGCATAAAAAAGCTTATTACCCTGATGAAAAAATGAATAAATATGAAGATGAGTAGTAATTTAACGATATTTTAAGATTTTAAATTAATGGCTCGTAGAATGGGCACACAAAAGATGGCACTGCCAGAAATGATGTAATTGGACTAAATCTAATTAGCTTTGAAATCTTCTTTATAGATATTTTGTAAGCAAATATTTTGTATGAATCTTATTCACGATAATTTTATTTCTTGGATTTAGTGGTCATTTAATGAGGAATGATTTTCTAGCTTTCTGAGACGTAATTGGCCCAAAATTTCACAAAAATGTCTCAACAAGAAATTGTCATAAGTTTCTGTGAGCGGAATATACAGTTCGTAACACGTTGAGGTTTTGTATCGAAGGAAAGCTCCCAAGTCCCGTGAAGTCAAAGTTATCTTGCAATGGATCGATTCACTCGCGGCATAATGTCCAGTATCCAGTATCTAGCAATGCCTGCCCAGTGAGTGTCCAATGCCCACGCTTTGAGCCTAGACGAGTGGGCTTAGATTTTCAATTCTCCCGTGTGGTGTTGCGACTCGGAGCTCCGGGCGGGGCGTATTTGCATGCGGGCACACAGGCGGGGACAGGCAGGTACTTGGTGCCTGGTGCCTGGTGCCTGATGCAGGCAGGGGCAGGCAGTGACCACCTGCGGCCGGCGCATGCGCGGGCGTGGGGAGATTATCACGGGACGAGGTGCAGGACCGGTCATGCCTTCGTGACGGGGAAAATTAAGGGCGGATTCCTTGACTTGTATTTTTTAATGTTGCACTTTGGCTGGTTGTTGCTATGCGCTCGATGTCGCAGATTATTTAACTAACTATATCTGGATCAGTTTTGACAAAACTTTCTCATGGGACACTCTCAGCCTTACTTCATCCATATCCACTAACCTATGTTATTTCAACTAACCTAACCTAGTATTTGATAATACCATGTCTTTCTGTAGTGTTCCCGACTTTTTCATATATCCGCTTGTGTGTCGTATCCAAACATTCCTTCACATAGATTTCCTTAATCATTCATGTTTTCATGTCAATTAAAAGACTAATTTAATTTCAAGCCTACTCTTGTATTTCTTCTACAAGTTCGATGCATCACTCCATTGTAGACTGCTAGCATCACCTTCACTATTCTACAAAACTTAGAAGCTTTATGAACTGATTTATCAAGGTATTAAAAAAAGGAAAATTAAATTAAAGCTGTCGAAAAAGTCACGTGAAATTTCAAAGTTCTTAAATACATTTTATTTCTATTAATACTCGAATATTTCGTAAATATATTTCTTATAATATTCGTTTATTTGTATGGTGATACGTATTTTTTATCATGTTTTCGAAGATAGGTATATTTTTAAAATTAAATTGAAAAATAAATAACTATAAACGTGACTCTTTTATGACGCCACTAAATAAATTTATCGATTACGACATTTCCGCTTTTTTTAAACATTGATTTTACTATTATTTTCGAAAATATCATATCATGACTAACCAAAGGAACGTTTATTACGAATTTGTTTACAGCGCGTTATCTGAAAAATTAGAAATAACGCGCAATTAAAAAAATACTAATTAAAATTGCCCTTGTTTAAGAATATTATTTATTTTTTTAACATTCTAAGACGTAACTCAGGAATTTATTTAATTTAATTGTTTGTTTATTCAATTGAACTTTCTGGAGCTTCGTTAGTTAAAAGAAAGAGGAATCAATACATTAATACCACTTGTACGGAAATCGCTTCCTTTGTAAATTTTATTGCCTATGTATTAAAAATAGATTTTATGTGGTTGTTGTCCGTACAAAGGTTAACTATAATTGTCTGTGTTTAATTTTCAATTCTATATTTTTCCAGTAAAAGGTCGGATGATGTTGGATTTCCTATTTATAGATATATTATAAGTTTACTACCCGGCTTTGCCCGAGTTTCCATTGTTTTTTTATTACTGAACAAATTGAAAATTAAAAACAAATAATACGACACAACGTCCTATCTTATTATTGTTAAATTGTAGATATGATTTGAGATCTTCACGGATAAAAGTAATATAATGATTTATTTTTGGGGTGTCTCGCCGTGTTGCGCTTCGTCGTTTTTTAACCAACTTTTCGGACAGCGTTAAAATGTCCATCATCAGGAAATCAGGGCAGATGTATAGATTGTATGAAATGAGTGCCCCTATAAATGTAGAAGCGATACATAAACCAATGGCTAAAGAAGGAAAAAGCGTAACACGGCATTATACCCCAAAAATAAATCGCTCTAAAAAATTAAACGCTAGTTTCATAGCTCCATAGCTTATGACAAAATGACGTTGCGAGCAGAAATAGTTCAATAATTTTTATTATTGAACAAACGAAAATGTGAAACAAATGGTACATGACATATTTTCTTATTTTTATAGTTAAATTGTAATTTCCTAGCTCTTTAGCTCATGATCGAAATGACATTACAAGCAAAGTAGCAAAGTTATTACACATTTTTTAGTAACAGCAATTAATAAGTAAATGATCATGACACGCATACAGCATTTCAATTAAAACATTTCATAATAAATATGACACATACCCCATACATTTCTAATGATGGGGAGCTAAACCAGTTTTTATTGTGTGCGATGACAAAAATGTTTTAATGTAATGACAAGGATAGATAATTTAAAAGAAAAGAATGTAAGCATTATAATGGCGACATGTGTATTGTGTAAGAAGGTTTATAGATTTAAAATATGTTTTAATATGACGTGAGTGATGAGTTGTTTTCTTTATTACATCAAATAACTTGAATAACATTTTTATCATTCCGTACCAACATAATTGATAGATCCGTCATGACTTCTCCCTCTTTTTTACAAGCTATGCATGTAGCAGAAATAGTCAAGTTGTTATCAGATTTTTCAACGCCTGGACAATATAATTTTTTTTTATGTGAAATCGTAGAATATTCTCAAGTGCTACCAACTGGAATTATGGCATCTAGGCCATCTAGCTAGTGGAATTATGGCATCTCCAATTGGTGTATTTTATGAGACTACAAATTACCTGGCTATTTAGATCTGGTCACCAAACAAGACTATAGCCGGTTACGATTTTAGATTTTCACTTCCAAAAGTATTTTCGTGATTTATTTTGGGGTATTATACCGAGTTGCGCTAGCTACTTCTTTAACACTGTCGTTGGCTAAAGAAGGGCGTAATGCAACAAGGCATAATACCCCAAAAATAAATCACGATAAGTTTAGATTCGAAGGTCGGCGTAGTCCAGACTCGCATACAGAAGGTCGCGCGATCGAATCCCGGGGTAACAAACAAATTTTATTTGATTAATTTGTGTTATTTCACAATTTATTCATTTAAAACAATATATAGTAAATTTGCGGCACGTTCCAGAGTGGAAGATACTCTCAGTATCGGCCTGGTGTAAGACCACCATTTAGAATTGAAACGTTGCTTGAAATGGCATTAGCCGTGTTTGGTGACCAAATCTGAATAGCAAGGTTTTTCCCCACCTTTCTCTTCCCTATCTCCGTCCCCTACCCACTACCTTCAGCCTCAAATATACCCCAATTGGGGGTGCCATAGTCTCACTGGCTTCAGACGGGAGCAGTTGGGACTCTTTTGAGGTATTCATATAAAAAATAAAAGAAAGATTCTGAATTACCAGGGCGATACTGAAAGCACCTACCTCTATAAGTTAAAGTGGTCGTTAAAATTAATGGTAATTTTGTCACATCTTCATTTTTTTTAATGTTTGAAAATATTTATTATGTTCAAATTTTCGATCAATCAACCAGATAACCACGAGTTTTAATTGTTTCGTAGTGCTTTCACACTAGTGAAGTGTTGAATTCCGTAAGTCTAAACTTAAACATTTTAATCACCTAAGATGAAATAAATGCACTTTAGTGGTAAAGTATGAACAGTCTCTATTAGGAAAATACTAAAGGGAAGTAAAGACGAAATGAATGTGCAATAAATTTGCCTGCAGATGCATAGATTGCTACACGTTTTCGCAATCTATGTATCTGCGCCAAGAAACGCAGGTAGATATGCGACATTGCAAATATTTATGCCAGAACTCTATGGGGTTTTATGAAAAGTCGTTAAAACAACACCGTTACTGAGCTTTTGTCCAGGTGGAAGAAAGCACGGCCGTATCTATCCGAGTTGTACGCAGATTCAGCATTCATTCTCTATTATAACTGTAGAGGCTCCGCTGTGCAAGGGCTGGACCAAAGAAAACAATGAGCTGCTATCGTTCGTGGCCGGGAGTATAAAATACAACAGTTGTTATTATTATTTGTTTGACATATTTCTGAGGGGTTTATAGCAAAGCCACGTGAAAAGATTGCGGCGTTTTCACGCCTCTGATGTAACTTAAATCATCGCGCTTTAGAAGCAGGAAGTTTCTACCAACCTAAAAATATAACTAGAAAATAAACACCACAACATAATGATTATTTGATCTTTAAAATTCAAAGTTTATGTTTTTACCATGCTAATTCTATCGTGGAATTTCGTTATAACGGTGTTCTTAAGGCAAGGCCAATTTATATGCAAAATTATTATGTAGTTTGCATTTATACAAAAAAACGAAGCAATGTCATTTTTGTATTATTTTTTTTTTTTTTTTTAAATGTATTTATTTTAAAAATATTACATGGTTAATACATTATATAAAGTTTTTATTTCAAGAATACATTGTTTATTACGTTTACACCTTTTTTAGGAGCAAAGCTCGTGACAAAAAAGGCGGAGAAAACGAATGTAGTTAAAAAAAAAATTACTAATGGTAAAGAAACACATATTTTTTTTTATATATACGAGTATAAAACTAAAAATAGGTAATTTAATTAACAGTAGGCTAGAAAAATCATTTATATTATATAATATGTCTATATATTTTTATATAGTATATGTATGAAACATATAAAAGAAGTAATGTAACACAAAGAAGAGGAGGAGATAAAAAAAAAGAAAGGATGAAGATAAAGAAAGAAAAAGGATAACTGATATTATAACATATCTACCAATTTCGGTTGTCTGTGTTGTGTGTTGGTCCTGCGTGAAATCTGGTTCAATGAACTCAGATTTGCTTTGAATTTAAGTGCCATTTTAAAAATTGGAACTGATTGTTGAAAGAATTTAGACAAGCGATAAGTACTTACCTATAATACAATATTTTTAACATTTTGACGAGAAATCAGACTATCCCGTGTTTTTTGCGCTCTAATGATAAAATCACAATATATAAGTTGACTTTCCAAAAGTATTAATTAAGCATTTGAAATATTCAACAATTTTGTAGGTAGGGAGTTGAATCTTTAGGTATCTTAATTAGAAGAGACTATTTTAATAATTTTCTTATCATGTATAACATCAGTTTCAAATATAAAATGTCACTCATACGCACAAACATTCTATTAATGGTTACTTATCCATAAGTTGCATCTTGGCGTCATTAATCTATAATATCTACCATAGTGGTCTACTGTTGTTATTGAACATTTATTGAATGAATTATTTCGTATTCCTAGAAGTTGTGTTTAGGAGATAAGTAGGGTGAAGGGGTGATAATTATTATATTATTTGTTGAACAAAACGAGAAAGTACGAGGAATGCATCAGGAGCACAGACGAGCGAGGTGGTTTGCTAAACCCGACATGGCCATAACATTACTATGAACCGTTGTACGACTGGCGAAGGCAGATCGGTATGTGGTACCTACTGGGCACCGCTGCGGATACCAGGGGAGGAGAATTTAATTATTGTGGCGAGATGTTAGAAAATAAACGCATGCAATACAAGCTCAACCCAGTAAAATCTGCAACCCGGGCATTTTATTAATAAAAATATATCAAAGCCAATTTATTTGATTTCTACTTTGTGATTTTATAAAATTTTATTCTGAAATAACTAACAGCACTAAAAAGCATAAAAATTGTTATTTAATACAGGTATACTATATATGTATTCCTTAATTTTTATGACGTCTTTAAAAGCAATCAATTTGGACGTTTTAAGGTACGGATTTCCTGATTATAAAATGCACTTAACAACATAAAAAAAACAAATAAAGCCAGTCCGTTAGCAAGTACCTATGTCCGTAACTCTAAAAAAATTAAGTGAGGTGTTATTTCAAATTAGAACCAACAATTATCGTTTAGTCTCAAATTGCTTGAACGAATAAGGTAGGTGAATTAATACCTTAGAGATATTTTTATTTATTTTATTTTTATTTTTTATTCTAAACGTCTTTTGGTTTTTCCATAAATACAATGTAAAAGAATTTGATATTTTTTCGACCAGCTTTATTTTTATTGTATGTTTTTTCACTGAATCGCTTCAGAATATCGGATTATTTAAGACTCCGTTATAAGCGAAAATGGAGAAGACTAGTGTGAAAATAGTTTGAAAGGGGGTAAATATGAAAGATGGAAAGAGCGCGGTAATAAAATAGAGATATTTATTTAAAATAGAGCAAAATATCTGGACATGTAGCAATTAAAAAAAACATTGTAATTTTTTTCATTCCTGGACCAAATGTTTTTTTTATCATTTTCAGAGCATACTTTGCAATTTTTTTCTATCGAGGAAATTTCTTGTAGGTAACAACCGTAAATTCTCGGCCTCTGAATAAATAGTATCTTAAAAATGACGTATATTTTTTAAAAGCTAGAAAACTTAAAGCGATCTAGGAAGTAGATACTATATAAATATATTATAAAAAAAGAAGCCCAAGCTACCCAAAGTACCTATTGCATTAATTGGATGCCTTATCTACTTGAATTTAATTTTTAATTAAATCTTCTCATAATTATTCAACATAATTCTGAGCATAAATCGATTAAGATCCATGGCCTGTTTGCTCGTTTTATTATATAAATATCGCATGAAAGCTTGCTCCATTGCCCCGAAGATGAATTCATTGAACGCAGAGTGCAATACGTTACTCTCATGAGAGGCTGGGATGAAGAGAGACCGAGGGGCAATGGGGTCGAAGGCTAATCCCACAACCAGCCATCGCAGTTATACAGAATGAATTGTACTCTGAGATGGGATCTTTCAATTAACCCGTCGGTGCAAAAGATTACTCTGTCAGGTAAGCAGGTAAGATGCCAGATAAAACTGTTGTGTTTATAACGCATTCAAATGTCTCTGAACTTGAAATATAACCCCACTATTACATAATACGTAGGTACTTACTTGGGCTTTCAACTTATTTATTAGTGAATATTTCATCGGTGAAACGGTGATATTTTAAGGCTATTCATTTTACATTTCACGTAATGTTGATTTGATAATAAACAAACACTGTTAATGAATAGGTTTTTATTCAGAAGACGAGTAATTCTCGTGATGAATATCTATAAGTTTTCCAGGCGGGAATATACTCTCAGTACCGTCTCAGAGATCACCATTCAGAATGGAACATTTCTTGAAATGATTTTAACTTATTTTGATAACAGATCTCAATAGCTAAGAATTTTCCAACTTTTTCATCAATTTCTCCTTTCATTTCCACTTAAAACGACTTCACAATATTCTCCAAACAAGGATGCCTTAGTTCTATTGGCTCCAGGCAGTTGTAGCTAAATATACTTAAATATCAAGAATAAAGTATGAAATAAATTCATAAATATTATTCATCGATAGCAGTTTTTAGCTAATTTTCGAATGTTTTTGCCGCAAAAAGAATTATCAACAAAAGAAAACATAATCTTCCGTACAAATCGGTTAACATTATGAATACCAAAAAAATGATTTCGATAAATTAAAGCTTTTATTATAGTTTCGCTTGGATATAATTAAAATAAAATTATTAAATACTTTTTTTTTAATATAAGTGTAAACTACTAAATAATAAATTTCTCATCTGAAATTACACATTTTCAACATCTCTCCCTTCCGCACGCCTACTTTTACCCCTTCCCTCTTAGGTACCTCTCCCACGCCCCCCACCAAAGTTGATGGTCTCTCTCTCTCTCTTCTACTTTTCATTTAAATACTCTGTAACTCTGTATTTTATTTAACATATTTTATTCACCCTGATGAAGGTTCAAGTTGAACCGAAACCGGTTGGTTAAAAAATATAATAAAGTGGAATAACGCAAAGATTTTTTAAAGTAGGCAATTCATCCTAAAACAGGTTATTTTATTGTCATTATCAGAAATTAAACAACTTAAAAAAACACAATTTTATGGGTACGATTATTTGCGACAGTTTCCTTTGATTAACTTTTTTCTTTCTTTAATAAGTCAGGTACGCATCATACTTCATAAATATCTCTGGTTACGTTATATTATCATGAAAACAAGAAATTATTCACAAAAAAATCTAAATAACTTTGCACTTAAATCGATCGTTTCTAGACGGTTTTCCAAGAGATTTTTATGCCTATTACCTATATTCGTGGTGATACAAGACACTTCTAAGAATGTAAATATTTTTGACTTGTATATTCTTATTAAGGGCCTTTAACCAGCCAGCGGCCGAAAATCCACATTTCGTCGAAAGATGTTCTTACTATCGTACAGGTCGGTTCCAATGAGAAAGATTAATTACTCTCCGTACCAGCTTTTTAAAATTATAACTCAATGTCTATTTTATTTCATTCCAAATTTGCGTGTATTTATACCTACATCCAAAAATTCTAAAAGGCGTGATGATAAAACTATTAAAATTATGTATATTTGTAATTATTTTTTGATCAGTATTTATCATTTTTCAATAATGTCTAAGCAAAATGAGAATGTTAAAAAAATCTTAAATATATTAATTTGTAACACCGTAAATAGATAGACAAAATAGAGAAATTTTCGTCATAAATAAATGTTCGAATATTTTTTTAAATGATTTTATTTGAACTAAAATTAAAACTTTGTAACATGCGTTTACTAGATAACGCAATGATTGACAATAACGTATGATTACATGGTATGAAATATGTTTTGTAAAATAAGATTTTTTATTTGAAAATTTAACAAACCTGCCAATGATCTATGGTATAACCTTATTGTACTAAAAATAAAAAAATCTCAAAATTTAAAACATTCATATAAAAGATAAAAGAACAATCTTTCGAAATCAATTTATAATTTTTTTTGAAAAAGAGTCAATTCGTCTAAAATTTGATTTAAAAATGACATATTTCCGGTTTTCTCTTGGACGTATGTATATGCGGAGAATGTACTGCCAACATTGCCCACGTTATAAATATCGATATAGCAGCAAAGTGTTAAAGGCTCGAGAAACAATATGCCGAGGAAACAATTAAATGCCTTCGGTATGGCCAAGCCATGGCACCTAGGTGCTAAAAGAGGGAATGCGCGGAGAACAATGTGACGGGATCATTCCGGGTGCTTTGTATGGCGCAATGATGGATCGCCATGAAGCTACGGCAAAAGCTGGGACCCAATGGTCCATTATCAACCTGGGCCTGGTCACTCTCACAGAACTGCATAGTGTTCATTTCTCACTGAAGCCTTTCTACAATTTACAGCCACCCTCAAGTGGAGAATTCCTCACATATTATGTTGTTACTCTAAGTTATGCACATACTGAACAAATAGTTCCGTGAACAGTAGACCTTGCGTCCAAAAAGTACGTTTCTATTTTTCTCTTATTTGGTACCTAAATCAAAACCAAAATTTCCTCTGAAACCATGAGGCTTGTTAGCAGGTACTTAAATACCTTCCTACCTTACAATTATAAACCATATTATACAAAGTTTACATAGTCTTGGTAACAAATACTTAAACAATATGGATGTATTTGACGATGATTTGAACTTAGCAAACTTCAAACGCCATACGTGCCAACTATGTATTTCTACCTATCCCATAAACATTATAATGTGAACAACAATCTTAAACATTAGGTACCTACTTTATGTCAACTCCTATATTTTATGATTTATTATATTTTATGTTACCTGTATTTTGTTAACGCTCATATTTTATGTAACCTACATTTTGTTTTTAACATAATGTATTAGGTTACCTGCATTTTGTAAACTCATTATTTTCACTGTAATTAAAAAAAACATGTACTGCATTCTAAGTAAAAGCCCTATAGGCGTTTAAATAAATAAATAAATAAAATAAATATTTGTTATGAAATATTAAAAAAAAAATTTAAATAAGCAATTTAACAATTTTCCAAAGCAACGTCACTATCTCACAGATAGTGACGATTTTTTGTTATGTTTTATGTACCTATCAAATATTGAAAAAATGTGAATAAGAAAGCAACAATAAACACGATGATTTCGCATTTGAAACTTTCCTGTTTCATTAAAACGGCCACCATCTTAAAACGGAAAAGTAACGTGTAAAAAAATTTACAGACAGTTGCAATGCAAGTCGATTCGGTCAAGTTAAAACAGGACTCCGCCACGCAAAGTCCGTTATTATTGTTTTTAAAGAAATTCTAGCAAGTTAGTGGTACATTGCCGTAAAAGAAAAAGGAAGCTTGTGAAAATTGAATACTGTACATGAATTCACACGCCGCGCCGGGTGATTAACATGTCTGAATATGGTGAAGGTAAAATTTAAGCTCCGTAATTTAGGAAAATGGTTTCAACAGCATTATTTATGGCATTTCCAGAATCTTCCGAGAATTTTTCCTAGTTCTAAGGCTCTTTTTTCCATAGCGGTAATCTTTACAGTTGAGGCTTAACAGTAATCCTTCTTGCAGTGAAACTTCTATAGCCCCGCTGTGATTTGGATTTCAAATGAAACGGAAATGACGATTACTGCACCTGCGACGCATCAACTGCGCTCATTGATTATGATGTCACTTTTAAAGGCTCCTATTGGTTGAAATATGAAACGGAAATTACGCTAGGTCTGCGCTCATTGGTCGCTTTGATTATAACCTCACTTTTCAAGTATTGGTTTAGACTGTTTTGGTAAAGTTTCGCTTCTACCACGTGTAAACTGCACTCGATTATTTTTAAATAAAGCGACTATGTAATACGGTATTAGGTTACATGTACTAAGGTAGGTAGGTACTTCTTGTTTTTGAAGTGAAAATTTCGTTAGCACCGTTGTGATTTGAAACTTGATGAAACTAAAAATAGCGACACTAAAATAAACAAACACATACATCTATAGGATTTATCTTGCGAGAAAATGAGATAAAACAATCGGTCTCCTCTTTGTGTGGTACTTCGTAGCCTATCGGTTTCCTCTTTGTGCGGTGCTTCATAGCTTCCTCACTCTTGTCTATTGTAGTTTTCTAAAGGTTTCGCTTCACGGTATTTGAATGGCACACTCAAATTTTTGATGTGAAAATTTCGTTAGCACCGTTGTGATTTGAAACTTGATGAAACTAAAAATAGCGACACTAAAATAAACAAACACATACATCTATAGGATTTATCTTGCGAGAAAATGAGATAAAACAATCGGTCTCCTCTTTGTGTGGTACTTCGTAGCCTATCGGTTTCCTCTTTGTGCGGTGCTTCATAGCTTCCTCACTCTTGTCTATTGTAGTTTTCTAAAGGTTTCGCTTCACGGTATGTGAATGGCACACTCTAATTTTTGATGTGAAAATTTCTTTACCACCGTTGTGATTTGAAACTCGGTGAAACGAAAAAGCGACACTAAAAAGAGACAAACACATTAGAGAGAAACATCCTTGGATTTAGTTTGCGAGAGAATGAGATAGAATAATTGGTTTCCTCTCGTAATCTCCCAATTCTTGTACTTTAGTTTTCTGAAGGTTTTACTTCTACCGCGTGTGAATTGCACACTCTGATTTTTTTGTTATTAACCAAATAAACTGTTAACCGAAACAGTAGAGATAAGCAATTTCAGAAATTAACAGATAAATAATATTACTTAAAATGCCAATAAATATTATTATAAGTATTTATCTTTTCATTATAATAATATCGTAAGCATTGCGTTAAGTGTTATTTAGCTTTTGCCGGTGCTAAAAGGTCAAGTAAATAATATAAAAATGCATCCCACGCGAGATCTTCGGTCATTGTACGGTTGTAGAAGTGCATGCACATTGCAGATTGCGATGATGACTGTTGCTTACTCATTTTATATTATATTAGCTTTGTTTCTCAGGCTGTGCTATTGCATAACTAAATTTGACTTATTACAAAAATCAAATTATCATTAGAATGTATAAATTACATGGAAGTGCAATCTGTTATTAAAACATTTTTTTTTAAGTTTAAAAGTTATTAAATGAAAACAAATCACTTCGTATACAACCTTATTTATTCAAAACTAGTTGGGTTACCCGGCTTCGCCCAGGACAACATTCAGGAGTGTTCTGGAATGTTCCACAATGATGTTCCCGTTTCCCTATTCCCGAACATTCCATAACATACTAGATCTATTCCACGACATACGAGCTCTATAGAAACCTTCTAGAATTTTCGGGACGGCTGTTCTAGAAAGGGGTGAAATTTCCAGCCCTTATATCTTCAAAAGCACGCCCTTTAGGTAAAAACATATATTAGTCATCCTCGAGGGGGGATAGAGATCTAACACATCATACAACTCCCTTTATTGGACCGGGACTCGTTTCTGAGTTTTTGCGGGACACACGTTTTTTAAACCTTTTTTTAATAATGTATATTGATTATCAATATGTTTCGAAGTCAAAGTTTCCTTTGTAAGGATAAAATTAAAATTAATAAAAATGACAAAAGACAAACCAGTATAGAAAAATAAGTTCCTAAAGACAAATATTATATTGTAATATTTTATCCTGACGAAGGAACCATTGGTTTTAAAACATGTTGATAATTTTCTTTCAATAAATGGTGTGAACAAAGTGACGTGTCTTCATTTAATTAAAATGACGCCACACAGTTAATAATTTTTTACATCTTCAAACTTCGCAAAATTACTGTGTGGCATCAAATTCATTATTTGATAATTTTTTAAGTTAAGAATTTAAAAGTTATTTATAATAACTAGAAACTTTTTGGTTTTTCATAACATAGTTGCCCGGAACTATAAAACTAAATGTAGGTATTGTAAACTTGAATATAGTCAGTAATCATGTTGCAATGTGATTATTGTAGTTTATCTCCGTTAGCTACAATAATTCACAAATTTTAATTAAGGTCAAACAATTTCAGGTGCTTGGCATCAGATTATAATAAGAATACCAAATTATAATGTATTTATACGGAATTAATCTCACAGAAGTGCTTGCGTTTAGTTTCAATTACCCCAAACATTAATCACAAATTTCCAGCTAAATAATGTCACACCATTTTAATTTTAACGATGAAGATAACTTAACGCGTGAAAAGTAAAAAAAGCTTCGTGTTTGACATATTTTAGTACCAATGAAACTAAGATAGTCGTCAGTGAAATGCACCAAGCATTGCACATAAACCCGCATTAAACGATGCATTAAATAGAATCGTATTCTTAAAATACTCGTAAAATAAAGAGAGACCGTTCTATATGCATCTCTCTGGTTGACAAGAAACAAATCAACTATTTCCTGTCCCAGCGGACCCTTTTCCAACTACTAAATGTAGCGTAAAGTTCATTTTATCTAATTCCTTCCAGTTGTTAATTAAAGGAAGGGAAAACTAACTCTATAATTACATTAAGTTGGAAACTGTGCGCCCTTTCATTGCTTATTTTAGTTGAGATTTGTTTGAAGATTTTATGAAAACCACCCACGGGAAGACAAATAAAAGTGAGGCGTATCCAAGAATGAATACGACTAATTCTCATGCATACAGAATTTGTCTACGTGTCACACGATATGTAAGCGTTTGACGCCTTTTTATATAAATATTAAGTTTAATAATCGAAACGTTTTTGTGTTGAATTCATGTTGTTAAATTTGCATGCAATTTCCCGCACAAAATTCACAAAAAGCAGCATTTTGTAAGTTTCCTTAGAAATTTTTAATATAAATATTCAGATAATCCTTAGAAGTGAGATCTATACCGACTTGAAAGAAAAACTGAAGTAGCCAATTTAAATAAACGCTTTTGACTTTTTTTATTTTATTTTTTTATTGTAAGAATAGTTAATACAAATCACTAAGAAGTCCTGCTAAGCCAATTGAATTGGCCTGTCAACAGGTGCTTATAGTTAAGTTACATATACATTTTAAAAGTTATAATTTTACATCTTATTTATACAGAGTAAACATTTTTTCATAAAAATCAATTTTTACCATATATTTAACAGAATTACATTGCTTTATAGTGTCAGGTAATAAAATAAATATCTTCGGTATGCTGTATTCAAACGTTTTCTGTCCGTACTTATTATTAAATTTCGGAACTAATAACCCGTCGTTGCGCGTGAATCTATTGCTGTATTTATGTTCTAATATCTTTTTATGCTGCTGTGTTATAAACGTTAAATTATAATTTTGTGCCATAGTATTGCGTTAACAGGTAAAATTTTGGCACTCTGAAAAAGCAATGGTGTATTATGTCTCTGTTTGAAAATATTAGGGACGACTAATAATTTTACAATTGCGTTTTGCACAACTTGGACTTGTTTCAGATTTGTTATAGTAGTATTTCCCCATATTGTTAATTCAATCAGTATTTGAAAATGTCTGATAATGTACGTAAAAACAAATGTTTTCTGTTTTACCGATTTTTCACAGATTAAAATCCTAATTACGCAAATATCTCAATGAATCGAATTAAATCACGGTCGCATCGGGTGAATAATTCATCGAAACAATGGACCGGCAGTCGAGTCAACAGTTTATTTTCTCGTAATAACAACGCCTGCCCGCTCCCGCTCGCCACCCACTCCGATCATTCCTTTCACACGGGCTCGCCTGCGGCGCGTTCTCTTATTCAACGATTCACTCTTGAACTTGGTTCAACCAACCGGTCGGTTGTATAACCGTCAACCTACTTTATGACTGGAGGTGAGTTTTCAATGCTGAATATATTACGGAATTAGCGATAGGTGCTCGTGAATGGACGATGCAGATTTGTAAATAAATTATGTGCGATTTTGCTTTATGCTTTGCGTATTTATTTTACTATAAACCTTTAGATATCTATTATTTGATGTTAATATTATTTATTAATACAATGTAAAACTTTATTTTACAGATATCTGGGTAAGATATCTATGCTTTTACTTAACCGATTTTAAGGATAAAACAATTGTTTTGAAGTAATTGTACCTCTCTCTGGTGAAGCGATTACAAAGCAAATTATTTAAGACGATTTAGTTATCGCATTTCTTCTACAATACGGAGACAGTTATTGTCCCTGCATTCTTACGACACAGTCTCCGAGAAAAGTAATTTTGATAGTTAAACCTTATTGACGGAGGCTTCAATATATTATCTACAAAACAGCCTTAAATAACGTCCGTAAATATAAAACCCGCAAAACCTTTCGCGTACTTCAAGATAAGACTTGATGAGAGTAAAAAACGCGACAGTTACAAGTTACCTTTTGTGGTTATAGTTATTTCTTACTCTTATATTAAACGCAACATCTTTGTATATAATTACTTGAAATATTGGTAAAAATACTATGCAACAAATAGTCTATTATGTAAACTAACAGTAATGAATCAATCAAGTTAATTCTCCTAGTATTTCTTTTAGATAGGTAGTTTCTCAAGATCCGGTGTGAATGAGCCAAAGTATGACGAGGTTGAACATTTAATCAAATTCTGTAATCAAGGGACTTCATTCACCAAACAAACTGAATCATAATTAACAAGGTTTTATATTGCATTGAAAAATATTCACATCAAACTGAAAAGCGGCAAATGCACCAAGCAATTATGCCGTAAGAGATTTCCTTACAAATTGTTAGCAATTTTTGTTGCGTGAGGAACCTAATTCGGACACCTTGAAGAATTTTGCCACAATATCAAGCAGTTTAATGAATTTAAATATTTTCGCAACTATTTACTAGCAATACATTGTGCTTCGAATAGCTTATTTATAATCTAGCAATCGCTATATAAATCGGCGTCTCTAATGCAAAGTTTACGTGATCAACTGTCACGACATCTTGTAATTTAATTAATCAATCATAATTTTATACCACATTACTTAATTACCTTTCAGCGGCGTAATTGATGCAAATATATATTATGGGTTTCGGCAAATCTCTTGGGAAGTGATGAATTCGGGTTGTTATATGATGCTTACCTGTTGAAGAATGAAAAAGACATGATTAGCGATGGTTCAGTCTGATGTCATACATTCGTGAGTACAATAGTTTTTATAAGACGCTATTAAAATGCACTCGGCGTTTTCGCGCGAGTGACTTCAACGCTGAAAAACCAGAAAATACTTATTTTTCTGAGTCGACAATGATACTTAATGAGCTATTTTCTGTTTTATGCGAGAAGGAATACGATGGAACTACTCGTCGAAAGGTTTCTAACTAGTCATTCAGAGCCCTAAAAATATTATTAGTCCCTAGATGCTGCTTTACAACTTTTTTTTTTAAATGTGAAACGATGTTTTTAAATCTACTTCTTAAAAATATGTTTACGCATAAAACTGTTTCTTCTTCTAAAGGTATTTCTATAGCGAACAGTATTTTGAAACGTGAAAATATTCACAAGCTCTCAAAAAACTATAGGTCAGCTTTAGGTGTTTGGATAACTTTTAAATTTTATAAATAACTAATGTTTCGAAGAAGCCAGAGTTATGTGGCTAAAAATAATCGGATATTTAAGAGAATTCTGACCTCCAGTCCAGCCATCTCTTCTAGGAAAAATAGTTCCAAGCCCGTCATTATCAATTCAGACGATAAGTGCAAATCAATATGTCAAATTGGTATTACATTCACGTTCATCGTTTGATTCACGTGAGACGCGAGAATTCCTATGTCATGACTATATTATAACATGTACGTACACGTTGTAATAGGTTATTTTTATGTATGTCAACAGAATCGCCAGTTTACAAAAGCATAAAACTGCGTGTGTGTATTTATTGTTAAAGTAATTGGTTTCATATGCAATTTTATGCATTATTCAAAGCAGTGAGACATCTTTTAAACACGCCCTTTTCGAAAAAAGATATAACATCTTCATACGTACAATCTGAAAAATCGATTGAACACTGTCCAAAATCTAAATACAAAGCTTAGTAAATCATCTTCCTTACAATACAACCGTAAAACGTGAAGTGAAAGACAATATTGTAAATGATGAATAACATGAAATTAATTGAAAAATAACTGAAATCTACTGTAAAAGTCGAATCACGTATACGAAATGTAACTCGGTGTAAACTGTAATGTTGTAAATCAGGGAATCAACTGCTGAATAAGGTTGGAAAATAATAGGAAGTGTGGTCTGCTAAACGTTCCCATGCAGAAAACCGATACACTGAGAAAAGAATTCAATCGGAAAATACACCATGAGACAGCTTGTAGATGTTCCAAGAAATATACTCATGAAAATCTATCGGTCTCCTTTAAAAGTGAATATAACCAAGCAGAATTGTTTGAAATTACTTTTTCAGCTGGATAACCGATTGTCCAGAGCGCGTTTGCGATAATTATTGATAGTCTGCTATGTGACATGACCATTGCCTTGTGGGGAATATGGACATACAAGATCAGCTACTCCCAAGCCCAATAGCGGTTGTTGTGGGTAGTCTACAATTCTACAACACTAGAATACAGGTAAAGTGATGGATCTGTTAGTGCTGTCAATTATTTATCATTGCGTTCATTTACGAAGATATTTTCTTGCGCCTGGCGCAAATGCAGCGAAAAAACCAAAGTCATCAATATATAAAATATATTAGATTTAAGTTAGTTTTATTTAATTATCTCTTTTTATTACTTGGATTTAAAGAAATTAATATATTATGTTGTTTTGGTCTTGAAGTATTAAGTTACATTGATTCTCATCCTGCAATTAGATAGCAGAGTACATCTGCCCTGATTATGAACAATGCAAGGCTGCCTCTTGTTTCAAGAAAGTGGAGGAAGCGTTACACGTCCCCGAATCTCAGTGAGAGTTTTAGATCAACTCATAATAATGTTAGGTTTCATCGTGTTAACGATCTGGAGTCATTGTCATGATATTTTTCTATAAACTGAAAAATATCATTATTTGTGGCATTTACTCGGTCTGCATTGAAGATGTGCTGATAATATCCACCGAAGCATCTCCATCATTAGCGAGAGTAAAAAGTTCCAGCACGTTGCGCAAGGATGATAATAATGGTAAACCTGACGGAGGATTCAATCATGATGGACGGAGTCATCATTAACACACTGTGATGGAGAGTGCACAGCCGTATCCCCGACGTCAGTGGACGCTAATGGATCTGACGTGAAAACTTTGCAGGCTATTTGCACTTTACAATGATTCTCAATTAGGGTCGTCTATTCAGGAGTAATTGCCCTACGAAATCAACAGAGTTTATTAAAATTTCAATTACCTGGACACCTGTTTGAAATATCATAAAAGCTCACCACACAAACTAATAAAATTATTACGAAAGCCAGATCTCGACTATAAATCGTGAAGAAATAAAAATTTGCTCTCATCCGATAACATAAATACATATATATGTATATATAAATTTTTTTCATCAGTTCAAATACAAATTTTATATTTTCTAAATAGCTTGAATAACAAATATAACCTAACCTTAATTTAATCGGCGAATGTACAATAGAAGTAGGCATAATATTTACTAGGCAATCGATAGAAAAATCCATTTACGCAAGGGTTGCAGAGATGTGTTTAAGATTTTCTTGCGATTAGATATTCGATTAAATATAAGATTGCTTAAAACTTTTACAAGACTTTGTTGCTGGTCAGGAGTTAAATGGGATCATCTCTCGTTAATTGGAATCCTGATCACAATAAAATTAAGACATCAGTAGTGTCGAGAAGGGTACTTTATTGACTTGATTGATTGTTATCAATTTAAGCACGTTGTTAAGATAATAGATGTATAAGACGCTGAATTTATGGGCGTTATGATCAAAGAATTAACGTTAGCAAAAAAAACAGTTTTTTGTTGATCTGTAAGGCTGTTTTTATTTCTTGGCTTCATGTTTTGTTTGTCATGTGCGATTATTGCTGGTGTATCTATGGGGTATTGTGCTCACATAAAAAAACGTTATCTTGTACGTAATAATAGGGCAGATGATTTCATCTTTTGAAAAACAGATCCGGGAACAACGTTTGTAATATTATGCATAATAAGCGTAATATTATGAATTTCACACGTATGAAAAATTCTGCAAGTGGGAATGAAAAAATAACATGCAACATTTTTAAAGAGAGAAGATTTATTTTAAGTAGTTTATAAACGATTGAACAAGTTAATTCACGCGATAATTGTTGATTTCTATCATCCGATCTAATGTTATGAAGAAGTAACCGATTCGTTGATCTGAAATAATGCTTGGTAAGAACGACGAGATAAAACTAATGTACGATATGAATTATTTACTAAATTACGAACAGTGTCCGCGGTTCAGGGAGTTTCGTGGCTAAATTGATTATTCAAGGCATTCAAATAAAGAAGAGAAAAGATATTATACCTTCGTGATATATTTTTTTAATTCAAAAATTCTTCAACTAAGTCTCAATAGTCGAGAAAACTTTTTTCGATATACCTAATGATCGTTTTTTTATCTTGTGACTTTGTCGCAATCTTGCCAATAAACTTCGATTTTCTTTCCTGATGATTGAATTTATTGTAGTTCCTCGACCTTCTTAACACAAAGTACGATGAACATAATAAAATTAACCTCTATTATTAAAATCGATTTATTTTACACGAAAAAAATTATAATATTCAAAATGTCTTGAAATAATCGAATTTTGTTTTCAATTAAACGTGAATACGGCGATGAGACGATTCCTATGTATTCATTTCAATCAATTTTCGATTATTATCTAATATGTTTTGAAAATCGATAAGGTTACCCAACACTACTACAAAGCGATGCATTTTTATCAAAAAATGATTGTAAGGTAGTTGTAAATCAAAGAAAAGGCGCTTTTTTATTGTGAAGGAATTCCTCGTATGAGATTTTATTTTCACACTGAAATTTAAATAAATTTTAATAACGTAATGAATCAATAAAAGGGAGTATCAGACATTACGGCGTTTTACGACGTTTTACTACGGCTCCGCAAGATCAAAGGAACTTGATATAATGAACAAAGATGCATGTCGGGTAATAAAAGTATAGTTGTATAATAAAATAAATTATTGAACACCCTCTCGGGACGATGTTCGTAATTAGCCCTGTCTTCCATTTTCATTTTTTGTGTTATTCAAGGATAATTGTCCTGTCATATCCAAGTCACTGAATAACCGTAAATTCAAACCCAATAGACCAAGTTTTACTATTTTCCTTCAAACCATTCCCGAGAATTAAACAGATCTGAATCATATTTCCACTTAATTTTTTTATGTGGACATTACAAAACAGTATCACTGCAAGTAGCCACAGAAACCATGGCAACCGCAAATGTTGGGAAATAATTTTTGGGAAAAAAGAATAATTGATCTGACAACTGGTAAGTTGTGTATTGTTTTAGTAAAAACTGGTGTCAATAATTTAACTAAAGCATTTTGATTACAGTTTCATAAGCGTAATATAGAGATAATATTTAACTCAAAGTACAAAAAATGTTCTGTGGGCGAGTTGTAGGTATATACTAGATAAAACAAAAGCATCGCGTTATCGTCCAAATGTCGTGGGTTCAATCTTCTGCAAGCTATGTCCTCCATAATTGCGCAATGCACCACAGATGATTTTGGCTTTAAATTATAGAAAAAGAAAGAATTATTCTTAATATGAATGAATGGTAATTATTTCTTTATATTTTATCAACTCTGTGCCAAGGTTTGAACATGATCTCTTGAATCTGGATTCAAAACGCCCACCACTGAGCTTAGACGCCCTATCGGTTTTTGGAAACAAACTACTTAGTAGATACAACAACCTATTTGTTATCTTTTATTACCTACTTATTTGTGCTTTCAATTCCAAAATATCGAATATATTATATTTACTGTCTCATATTTATGAATCACAAATCACAATAGAATACACCCTTCATAATAATACTCCTACATCTTTTTATTAAATTGTTGTTTAAAATCACCTCGTGTCAAGAGTATTCGATGTGGCCATAGCTAGCTTTAATCCGACTCAAGTAAGTAAAGATAAAGATGTGGATTTTACTTTCCAATATTTTAAAACCGATTTTTATTTTGCAAGTATATTATTTGTACAGACGCGAACAATGCTGAAAAAGCTGCCAAAACAAAACATTTCATCACTCTAACAGCGCGTTCCGAATTTAAACAGCAAGTTAAAAGCTTTCTATTGATCGTTAAGTAGATTGAAACCTTGTATTGTCGAGCATAATTATGTTAAATTTTAAAATTATAGCTCTCCAGGAAGCACGGGAGGTAGTTGTTTAAGATATAACGTGAAAACACGGACAAGAAGAAGAACTGAATAAAGCGTACAAAAAATGCAACACTGCAAAAGAATTTGAACTCATAGGTCGAACAGTTATTGAATGAAATGCAATAATAATATGACACAGTACCCCAGACGAGTAAGATTTATGTCAGGAGAGCAATGGCAATATCACGGTCATTGTCCGCGGCCACAGAAACAGTCAAAGGCCGTCAAAATCCATACAAAAGGCCACCGAACCGACAGAGAAAGTTGACACTTCTTGACAACGGCCATATTTGTAACTAATGATTGAGCTGTCAAAAAGAATTTTTGTCGTGTCAGAGATAGGAGATTTGCCATTTTGGCGATAGCATCTGTTAACGAGCTTGTGGGAAGAACGAATAGAGCTTTTTTATATCATAATTTTTAGGTTAAGTATATCGATCATCTTTTTTGAGATTTATTATTTCTTTTGAATTTCTTCTCATGGAAAGGCAAAGTTTTATAGAACTCTCTGCCCTTCCCTCTTGTCCATGCACTGGTTTATTTGCACTGGTTTAGTACCTATTTAACCTAAAGCTTTTACAAATAGTAAAAAGTCAACCCGTAAACATAATTTTCTTTACTGTAATGCCTCGATTTTTATTATGAAGTGAAACAGTTTTGACTTCTCGTTAAATTTCATCCATTTTATCCACAGGCATCATTTCATCCAATTTCAGATTTTCGCGTGTGTGTGCGCGTGTGCGTGGGTTAGTGCAACCAAAATTTGATAAAATGCATTGTCATCTACAACGAGTCTATCTGCCGAGTTTCAGCTCGATCGGTCGTCATCAATGTTAATCATTCTTTTTTTTTTTTACAGTGAATACCGCACAAGAATCTCAACTGCTCCCGTCTGGAGCCAGTGAGACTATGGCATCCCCAATTGGGGTATGTTGTGAGGCTGGAGGTAGTGGGGAGGGGAAGGAGGTGGGGAAGAGGAAGGTTGGGAAGTACCTGGCTATTCAGATCTGGTCACCAAACACGGCTAAAGCCATTTTCAAGCAACGTTTCAATTCTGAATGGTGGTCTTACACCAGGGCAATACTGATAGTATCTTCCACTCTGGAACGTGCCGAAAATATACTATATATTATTTTAAATGAATTAATTGTGAAATAACACAAATTAATCAAATAAAATTTATTTGCGCACGCCGGGTTCGAACCCGCGACCTCCGGATTGTGAGTCAAGAGTCTTAGCCACTGGACTACGGAGGTCGTCATTAATTCAATCAGGAAAACAAAATCGAAAATCAAATAGAGATAATACAAAATTAAAGCAGATGATATCACGATGCGTTTTGCATCTTTCTTAACAATTCAGAAAAAATACATTGCGTTCTTGTGCCATGGACTTGTGACCTACAAACATAATATTATTATATAAGTTCATCATGCGAAAATGACAACAGGTTGCAGACATATCTGCATATTTAAACAAATGTCATGTTTATGGGAGCTGCCTTTATTCCCCGAAGTATTTAAATACGGCAACACAGTGGCAATGTATGCAAATGACTTGGACTAGACGCGACAAAGAATGTCGCGTTGCACATTTCGCCTACAATGGAGTCAACTTATTCGGTTTTTTTGTATGCAAGTGTGTCATACACTCGAGGAAGGCGAGTCAAATTCACTTAGTGATTTTTGGCACATCCTAAAGAGGCGATAAACTTTTTTTTATAGGTTGAAAAACCGCGTTGCATCTATCGAAAATGAGGAGGATACGTGTGCTGAATGGGATATGGTTATAGTTACGAAAATAAGGTAGACAAGACGTTTCTGGCGATAATGTTGCTATGGGATGGTTAAATTTAATGTTTATTTATTTCGCATGTTTGAAGTCCCACAGCCCGTCACCATTGGATCTAGGGCACCCCCCTAATGAGGCGGAAGGTCAAGAAAGAAGATGGTTTTATTAGATCCATCTATTCAAATCTAATAAATATGTGAAAGAAGGGTTCGATACCTAATTGCTGCATATTCTCTGTCTTTATCTGATTTACTTATCAGTATGTTAAAAATATTTATCTACACTTAAAATTAAATAGGTGGTGTCAGGGTTAAACATATTGAAAAAATATTCCTTCTCTTATCCTTATGAATTTTATGCTGTGCGTTTATCTTTGGGCGTTGGTAAACAATGTTGAACAATAATATTTTGACTGCTTTCTGGTTAAGCTTTTAGCGTCCTTTCTGTTGTGAAACCGTCTTTACTCATTAGTTCTTGCACAAAAGGCCGACATCACAATAACCTTTGCATTTTACTACGTGTAAGGATTTAAGGAAAGTATCCGCCGCAGTAATACAATTCTTATTGCGAATCAACTTTATATCAAGACACTGGAAGACTATTAACCACTCTCGGTCCGCTTGACTCACCAGATCTTAGAAGGATCATTGAATTTCCAATTGTTGTTTTGCGGTTGGTTTTCTAAATAAGAACTAGCTCTATCTGATTGCCTATTCATTAGGTGTAGCTACGTAATGGTGTTGATTCCATTTAAACACTTTAAATTGGAAACAACAGCTTAGATATTCACTTTATTACTATTATTAGTATAAGTCTTGTTTTATTAGGTATTATTGCGATTGAATACGGACTTTGTGTAATATATAATAATTTTGTGTATCACAAATGGAAGCCGGAAATTTGTTGAGAATTTATTCTTTTACATTTCTCAACGGAACGACTTTCGAGTTTACATTTTTATAAAGTTATATTTGTTATAAGAAAAAATGCGGTTGAAAACATTCTTATATCCATTCTGTAGACCTGTGTAATTATTGATTATTTGCTTACTGTGTTGGTCCTCATCAAAATACCAAGAAACCGCAAATATCTTCGATACAACAATCCGAAAAAATGGGTCAATGGACTCTTTTTTATATCTAACCACACGAAAGTCCCGCTGCAAGTGCCAGCAGGACTATGGCATTCCTCAGACGAAGAATTTAATGTACAACAAAAGGAGGAGGTTTTGAAGAGTTTATAGATCGTTTATGACTCAGATATGATTACAATATGCTCAAATTAGGAATTACAAAAGGAAATTAACTAAATGTAAATACAGATTTTTTTTTGGGATAGATGGAGTAAAGATATCTTTTTTTGCTTAGATCCCTACGATATAATCTAAAATGTACGAATGAAAGCTTATTGACTCAAATTGGCAGATCATAAATCGCTTTAACACCTACAAACTCACAATGCCCAATAAATCAAACAAACAAGTCTTATCTCAACAAATAAATGACCAGTTAGTCAACAACGTCGTTTGTCCATCATTGTTGACTGATATACTTCGCACATATTCGCCACAAAGATGGTGGTTGCTTAACAGGTACAACATGGGTGATTATTATCATCATTCACAATCGTCATTATCAGAGTCAGTCACCTTTTCAGGGCGATGGGTGCTAATTGGAAAGGTAGACATTTTTTCCTTTCGGTTGATTTTGACACATTGATGATTGTGGTGCATTGAAGTGTCGATGACCCTCGAGGCGTGACACGAGATCATTATGCAACCGAATAAAATTTTTAACACTTACTATTAATATCGAGATGCTCAAATTGCGTAGGTTTCTATTTTTAATTGTATTGACCATAAAGATTGTGAAGAAAAGTGAAGATTGTCTTAAACATGCTAAAAGCACGGATATATAGATATTAATAGATGTATGGATGGCAGTTTATTTGTCTTTATACATGAATAGGTAATTTTTTCGGTGATGTGTTTGAATAAAACAACTTTTTTAATATAGTGAGCTCTGGTGTCAAGCACTGTTTTAATATATTTAAATTTTCGTATACTTTCCGTATTTCTTTTTCGTATTTCAACTAAACTGCCTAAAAATAAGGACAAGTCGCCATATTGTTTGTTCCATATTTTTTTTCAATTGAAAGGTTGTAAAAAACAATAAAAATTTATTTAGGTTAAAAATAGGTAATAAAACTACTAAAACTTTTCGTGTAATTTCGGGTCTTTGTGTGTAGATTCTTGTACATAGATTGTTAGGATTTTGTCGAGCAACACTTTAATTTTGCGAGATCTTGATAAAATATATGCATTGCCCATTGCTCATATTCCTCGGCTCAATCAGCAATCTAAGCAGGAATCAAAAACGAAAAAAAATAATTTTAAATTATTAAAAACGCATTATCATAGTCATATAAACTTAATGTTTGCCCGCAGTCAAACGATCTGATGAGATACTGAATACGATCACGCTCTGTGGAACACGGAATTAAATCTGTTTTCCTTCAAAAACCATACGGGATTTAAAAATTTAACTTTAACGTCTGGTTCGCTCGCTCTCAGGCAGGGATTTTTTGTCGGTCCGAATCTTGTCCGAATTAACGGTGCCAGTAAGTTTATTGACATCTGTTGGTAAGGTATTTATTAGATATCGGTACCCGCTCTCAATGCCGGCTTCATTGAATGCTCCCAATATCGTACATAATACAAAGCAAAACGAACGAAATGTGTAACGAATTTGAATTTAATTTAATTTCATCGAGCAGTATTACATGAAAAAAATACGTTTTTTTTCAACTACTTCAAGATGTGACTTTGATTATTTTTTTACAAACCTACGAACATTCATTTTACCATTAAAAATAGGAAGAACCGTTGTACTAAAACTTCAATCTTACAATAAGAATGTGACGACCTTCTTGGTTTTTTTGGAGATGGAATTCAACAACCATCGCTTAGTGTTTGTTTTGCTGTTATTTTAAGGTGTTGTAAATTAATTAAACAAGAATAATTTTGGCACAAATTGAAAACTATTTCACGTTTTATAAAACTATTTCACTGTGGAACCAATTCCTTTATTTATAAAGTTGAGAAACCAAATAATGAAAGCGATGAAAAAATTCTAGTTGAATTGATAATTTATTACCTTAAATAGTTGTATCTTAATTATTTTGAAACTTTATTCACGGAAATTTTCTGGTAATGACGCTATGTATTGTTAACAATTCATCATGATGACGAATGTGCATCCATCAATAACTAACAAAAAATCTCTCAACGCCGCAAGTGCAGCAAGAATTATCATTGGGTAATGCATTTTTTTGTGGGATAATTCAATTTACACTGGTTAGAGGTTGTATTAGGAAGACGTACGCATTCGGCGGAAGAAAGTGAGAGCGGCCATTTACTTCTAATTAGATGTTCCTACAAAACGTGCATTTCAAAATCTATAAGTCGATCTTATCTGTGCAGCCAGCGGAATGGACCATGATCGTTAATCAATACTAAATGGAAAATAATTTGAGAAGATGCAGCTAACCAGATGATGAAATTTTAAAGGTACACTAAAGGGCCCGATGCTGCCCAAGTCATTATTTGACATGTTGGCAATCACTATCGAATGTAAGAAGTAAGATGTGTAAACTAACTTTATAAGAACTAGTAGAGCTAAGACACCTTCAAATGTGAATCTTGTGGTGTTAAAGTATATAATGTGAAAGAAATTAGCTAACTATTAAGTTATATATTTTAAGCAATGTTTTAAAAAATCACCATGCCTACATTATTTTCAATTTTAATTGGTATTATTTATCCATGGGAGTATATTTCAGTCTTAAGCGAAACAAATTTTTGTTTGAATTTGTTAAAATTACAAAGTCTGTATACCTACATAACGTTAATAGTTATTATTAAATACGCGAATATTTTAAGTTGGGTCCAAAAATGCGAACTTGGGGTAATAAAAATCAATAACATACATACCTCGTATTAAAAGCATGGAAGTCCAAAACAGATTTACAGTGTACAAATCAGTAAATTGATAAATCTTCTTTATTTCTTTCATCGTCCATCAAAACACGGTTCAAAGAAAAGAAATAACTACGATATTTTGAATATCTCAAGTGGCATTGTCGGACCACATCCAGTAACAAGTTTCACTTTCTGTCGAGATTTGTTTATTTTTACTTCTGCCTCCGCGCCAGGGACGCAGGAGATCTGAAGATGTCGAAAGCGGGCACAATAGAACGATGGGAGAGCTTTGTTATTCTGCCTATTCAAAGAACTCCATCGGTGTGGAATTGACGGGTTTGCCAATGGAGCTTTTAGAAGTGGACACTACAATCAGCTATCTCAAAAAAATAATTACTCTCCAAAATGGAAGCATTTATAAAAATGTTCATTTCGAATATTTAATTGACATTTTCAATAAGAAAAGTTCCAAAAAAAGAGTGATTATTTGTGGAGACCACACAAGACTCCGAATATTAGGAGCCAGTGGATCTACAATACCCCAAATGGTATGGTTTGTAAGAGACAGAAAGATGTAACTACTCTTATCTGGTTATTAAATATAAGTAAAGCATTAATTTAAATATTAATTTTAATTCACGTTTGTTTTTTTTTAATTTTTATTCATTATGTTCATAAAATAACCACACATAACTAATAGTATTGAAACGAAACGGCTGTCACGCTTTCGAGATCCTGTACAAAGTAAATAGGCGTAGGCGCATTTATTTTTGAAAAATGGATTTATTCCATGAAATAATAAACTTCTTTGAGAATACAAATCAGTGATTCATGTTTGTTCCTTCACACAACTATTTTATGAAATATTAGATGGAAATTATGACCAAAAACACAACTTTATTTTTTATTTGTTTTATAAAACTAGAATCTAATTGGATATGAGTGATGAACGACGTACACCCAGATTTGTAAAGGGATACAATTTGACTAGTGAAAAGGATTGATGGTTTCAGATTAGAATCTCAGGAGAATCCGAACAGTTCGTAGAAATATAATATTTTCTATCAAGAGAATATCATCAATATAAATGTTTACACCGACTCTTTGAAATGTAAACCCCTCTTTGATAAAAGTATTCCTTTTGATGCTGAGGGTGAATTTGATACCTGACTATTGAATTGGGAATTGTCTCAAATCTCAAAAGCCTGTTTTGCCAAGGCGCTATTTTATCGATTTTATGACTTTGTTCAACTTTTGACCGTGGTTGACATAGTCTGAATGTCATTTAAAGTGGATCTTGAATTTGAAAAAGGATTTAAAATACTTTTTGCGAACTAAAAATAGCTCTTGGGACTGTTGGGACTTTTATCAAAGGATGTAGAAGACGCAGTTAAAGTTGGGTTTTTGTATGAATAATATATGATTTATATTTACATTTTAGTAGACAAATCCTTATGGACTACGTTTAAACTAACTAACTTTTAACTAATGGGAATTTGTAATCGATTTTAATGATAAGCAAGCTTTCATTGAGTTGGAATTCAATTCAAATTGAGAGAAAACGTTTAAATTCTCTTTCTTGTTACAAATACGAGTACCTATTCATAAAAAATATTAACTTTTCTTTCTTTAAAAATAATAATATTATTACAATAGAGACAACTCTTCCTTTATAACTTAAGAGATTGTTGTAAATTTAATGCAAAAATTAATGGGAGTATTTTCTTCACACTACAACCTACAAAAAATAAGAGTACACGGAGTAATTTTTAAGTTGGGTACGTATTTATTATTTACTTCATTTGCACATTATTTGTTATCCACCACTGAAAATATTAGGGATCAAATCATTTGAGTATTAAAATACTTATTAGGTATTGCCACAAAAATGTGAATAAAATGATTAACTATGAGAAGAATTTAATTTGTTTTTTTTCCTGTATAAGGTAACTAACACGACGACGAGGAAATAATTATTCACGAAGGCAGGTCTACACGTTAATAGTTATTATTATTATAGCAGTTGGTTGGTTTCATGTGGAACCGTCATACAATGGTACGTGGAGCCAGGACGAAACAATCGTACAATATATCAGCAAGTCCACGTTTCCGCTGTTTTCGCCAGAGGTCAGATATTATAGAATGCACTGAGATGCATTTCTTCCACTAAGAATAGAAACTCCGTATTATTATTATTTCTCTTTCTATGGTGCATGCATGGTTTGCACTCAGATCGGTGTAAATAGTTTAGCTTGTGACTTGCAAAAGTTTGTTTGGAATAAACAATTCTTTATAGGTAGTTATTTTAGTTATAATGCAAAAAAAAATATTATCGATAATTTTTATTCTAACGAATATGAAAAACTAAGGATGAGATATTCCACAGAATTTGAACAATTCATCAAATTTAAACTACTAGAAAGTTCTATTCAAATTATGTTATTATTTTATCACGGTCCGGTTAGAACAGTATTATTTATTCATACGTGGATAATTACAAAAGTTGAATAGTACTTCCACAGAACTTGATGTTAACTTTTAAATTTAAAGAACTGTTCAAATGACCCGTACTCGGATCAAGGATTTGAATAATTTATTAAAAAACAGAGAAAATCAAATTAATAACGATCTCTTTGACAAAGCGATAAGATGCTTGAGTTCAGAAATCAAAGCTTTGTAATCTGATGGAGTGCAAATATAAAGGTATTAAATTAAAAGGATTATTCGAAAACGGACTTTAAATTAAATAACTTTTAAAGAATTTGCATTTTGTTCTACAGGGAAGGGAACTTCCATTTTAGTAATATTAAAATAATTTGTTGGACAGCTTAATTCGCAATCAAGTCAACGAAAAACGTGGAAAAATTATTTCCAACTGATTACTGGCAGAAATAAAAATCAATACAGCACTATCGATTATTAATGAATAATGAGCAGACTTCGGCACCAGCCGCCGTCTGGGGGATGAAATCGAATCATAATTTCATTTACCATTAATGCACCCCCATTAGGTAGTTGGCAATGCAATTTTCCCTGAGTTCGCCATATTTCGCCCTAAATACTCGGCGGTTTCACCCAAACTGAAGGCACATAATAATAATAATAATATATAAAGTCTGTACCACCCCTCGGGACTCTGTTTGTTGAACAATGGACGGAGCTAGGGCTGCGAGGGTGGAAGTATTTGACCATCTATTGTCGTGATCTCGCCAATATGAATGCAGGTTTTTCGGCAAAAACACTTGTCAAGGTGGCGCGTTTAACTCCCGTTCATCGAGAAAATAATAAATATTTATCTCTGAATATTAAAAAAAATTTATATAAAAATTTAAAACTTTTTTCAACTTTTTTTTTAATGTTAATATATTTTTTTAACAGTTGATAATTTTTGAAACAAGGACGATGAGCAGTAAATACCTAAATAGGATTACCATTGAAATTCTACACTGGAATAGCTGTTAAAATTTTATGACACCAGAGCTCACCGTTTGTAAGTTTTAGAGTGTAAAGTTATTTAAAAAAGCACACTTTTGCCACTTATTAACGAATATGCAATACATTAAAGAATACTTCAAATTTACAAAGTTAAACAGATATTTTTTGAAGATACATTCTATGCTATATTATTAGGAATTTTTGATGTCAGAAAAAATAAACAGTCATATATGGCAAAATTATCCGTCTTTTAAATAAAAGATTTTCTTCACTTAATATTTGTTCTATAATTAAAAAAAAATTCTTCTAACAGTATTTAATTCAACATTAACTTTTTTATAAAAATATTGATAGTTGGTTATCAAGTTTTCACTAAGTTCAGGGTCGTTCAGATAGGCTTAGAGATATTGGTTTTTAGTTTTTGATTTAATTTAATTAATATTCAAAAATAATTATTCGTAGAGTTATATTTTAAAATTTTAGCCCGATTAGCTTTTGTTTTATAAACGTTTTTCACTTATATCGAACTCCCAAGTATTTTATGAATAAAATAAAACTGTAAAACTAAGAACTTAGAAGAACACACAAGACGAAGTGGTTTTTGCATAAATTAAACTTTTTATATTCACAATATTAACAATTTTTTATATTTACCTATTTTTTTTAATTTGAAGCTCCTTTAGTTAAATAATTATTTTACATCGATATAATTACATAAATTAATTTAAGATGAGAAATTTTCACATTTAAAAAAAACTTATAATTTTTTTTTATTGTTTGCATTAAGTTCAGTCGTGCATAATCTAACTTATCGTTATGTTACTGGAAAATAAATTTACATAAGAAATTATTATTTTTTGAGATTTTTAGAACTTTTTCAAAATTTAATTGAATTTTAAAAATCTTCACCGAATAACATTTTATATAAAATAAATTAATTTAAACGAAATTTTTTTTATTTAATTTTACGGTTTAAAATGCAAAAGAAAATGACCTGTGTGAGTTAAAATTGACTTGCATGAAATGTCAATTTACAGCTTACAGTACGAATCATTAATAATCTAAGCTGCAAATTCGATTCCCTCGCTAGTGGGAAATGCGTTGAACTTAATATCGGGTCCTTATAAAAGCAATAAAACAGTCACGCGCTTGGCCCGTTCCTCTGTGCATATAAATTATAGTTCCACGAGAACACAGAGCATAAAGTACGTAGAATTATTTCTCTACACGGAACGGCTCAGTCAAACATCTGTTACGCGACCCGATCACCCGATGCGACATTCGCACGTACGGTGTCACCATGGGAATGTTCCCGATCGAATTCAATTTATTTCACGGTGAAAGCCGGGAAATTATCAAATTTACGTCAGGTGAAAATCATGAACGATGAACTTACAACCAAACTTTTTTTTTCAATTTTTAAATAAATACACATTTAATATAACTGCCGTAAGTTTTTTTTAATACTTTTTTGTTAATTTAAAAAAAAAGGTTTTTTTGTGAAATTTAAAAAAAAAAATTATTACTAAAAAAATAATTATAGGTTTCAAGTTTTCGAGAAAAGTTTTTTAAAGGTTGGATTAATTTAAATGGATTGGGATGAATTTAATAAAATCCTGAAAACTCAGGAAGCTTGCAATAAAAGTTTAAATGACTTACCGTTATTTGTAAAAGTCGGAAAATTCGTCGCAGACCAATCTCCTATCGCTGTGTCGATGTGAGTGGATATGTTGTTGGAGTCTGTATACTGGAAGTATATGGATACTGGGATCTCCCCCACTGAGCGTCCAATGGTGTCCACGTTCGGGGGACGACTGCCCGGAGTAGTCAGCCTCCTAACCACCACTCAACCAATCACCACCCGACCACTAGCCAGACTAGCGACCGCAAGGCGAACTATCCTGCCGAACAATCCCGACCAAACCCGAACTACCCTGATAGCAGAAGCTGGAGGCAGATCTTCCCGAATGGAACTGGATGGAAGCTAGTATGCTAGAGTCCTTATCACTTTAACTAGGATCTGATCACGATCAAGGCCACCGCTGCATGGCACGAGATGATGAGATCGGAAACAGCTTCCGACGCGGGTCGGTGGGCGATCTACGAGCAGTACTGGGAAGCGCACACCATTCTTACTTGTGCGTGCGTTTTTTTCTCGGTGTTGCCGCGTGTGCGAAACGCTTGAAGATTCGTCCGCGAATGAACTCTTCGCTGGCGATGCACTCTGACTTTAAATACTCGG
Source organism: Limnephilus lunatus (assembly GCA_917563855.2). NCBI lineage: Eukaryota > Metazoa > Arthropoda > Insecta > Trichoptera > Limnephilidae > Limnephilus > Limnephilus lunatus. Next base: position 63,953,911 of record OU830598.1, on the reverse strand, counting down.
GGGGGAGGGTGGCAGGGGCGGGGAGGCTCCGTCGGCCCGTCGGCCGGGGGGGCCCGTAGCGCCTTCGCCTCGGGGGTTAGAAGCACCGAAAGTACGCCGATCATACACGCCGATCCCGCTGCGCTACCCGAAAGCGTACAAATCTCTCCCGAGATACCAAAGCTCTAATAAAATCTACCGCATCGTCTGTTAAAACCTGTCGCTTTGTATTGAGTGCCTCTTTGCTCCCCTCCGCGCTGCTGCGGCGCGTTCGGTTCCTACTGTAAATTCTGCCTCATCTGCGCTAGTGCCCATCCACACAGAGGGTACACTCCTCTTGGTGTGCGTGCGGAGGGAAGCTACGGAGGTTTCGCGCGGCCCGCGAACCATTCCGCATTCAGACGCGTCAGGAGACGCTCGCTCGGACCCCCGATCTCGTCCAATCCTCAGCTTCTGCATTTACGTAGAAACATCGATGAGATTATTGGACACACTCGCGTCGAATTGGATGATTTTTAAAAAGCAGTTACCAGGGAAAACATTATTACGCAAGTTGATGCCACTTATAGTGTAGAATTTTTATGAAAAGGAAATCATTTATTCAATATATCAAATATAATTATATTTATTCAGATATGCATTTATGCTCTGGGAAGGTACTCGTATGCAGTTGCCATTGACCTTTTTTAATGGAGGTAGTGTTAGTTACCCATTTATTACTTTAATGATTATAATAAAACTTCGTTAAATGGAAACATCTACAATAAAGCGGATAAATGTACATATTTCATCATATTATAATATATTTTAATAGGAACATTTACTATGTCCTCCAATACGTGGAAATTGCGCGTTGATTATTTACTAATTAAAAATAACAACAAATGTTATTTGTTTTTATTTTTAAAATAAAAGAATTAATTATCGACAGGAAGGTAATCTAGTGGGTATTTGATGTGATCACGTTTTCTGAGAATTATCACGGCGAGCGCATGAAATTCGTATGAAAACGCATCACTGATAAAACGATTATTTTCCCAATGATTCAAGGTCCTTCGGTCTGACCCCAGATGAGGTTTAAAATACTTAATACGTATTTGCATATACCTACGTCATGGGCAAACATTTTATCACTGTTCAGTGGAAACGATACTTACGGTAGTTTGGTGGTTTTTTGTGCAACTTCGTTCAAGAAACCCACTGCTCAGAGCAAGTAGGTCTCTGTCAGATACCGAATGTGGAATTTTGTATGGCAGAAGGAAATGGTGGAGGGGTTAATACCATTTGATGAACAGGGAGATGAAGGATAGGATTCAAAAAACAAAATGCTACTTACATTTTGTAATACTACTTACATTTTATAATTTATAATTTACAAATGATTTTTTTTTCGTTTTTACGCTAATTGCTTGTGTTTATTATTGTTTATTTCGAATTTTTCTTTTATCCTAGCCCCACGTTTATTTACCCACATGTTTATTTTCTTTATCTACTGGCTATATATGTAATTATTATTATTATTAATGTTTTTTATTTTTTTTTACATGAGTTCAACACAGGAGGTCCTGAAGAAAATAATTTCCCTCAGGGCCTATGTCCTCTTTGAGGATGCTGTGTGGAGGGTTTTTTTTAAGGAAAGGAAGGAGAGGAGAGTTCTGGGAAGGAAAAGGGTTTAAGGGATTTGTAGGAATCTGGGCTTCAGTGTGTTACGGTCGTCCGCCACCAAGACCTAGACAAACCTCACCCCATGAACCCGGGCACCCCTGCTAAATCACCAAACGTAGCGAACCACTTGGGGTGACCTATGGAAGAGGTGTTGGTTATCTAATAAAGTTTCCCGGGGCAGCGGTACCCGTTCCCGCCTCACAAATTATAATACGCATATTACTAATTGGATTGTGACGGCCTATGTAATCCAATTGCGTATACCATAGTCTCACTGGCTCCAGACTCAGTATGTAATGATATAACTTTCTAAACAAAAAAATAAAGGGGCATACAAATCTGAAAGCAAATTAAAAAAACATATTATTCGTTTATTTAAGAAATTATAAAATATACTAAGGTTTTTTTAATTCACTCTTGCATCTTTCTGCGTAATCCGTGATATAAAATAAATAACTTTATAAAAATGATAATTGATATTTAAAGCTCCGAAACTAATTGAAAAGATTTTTCTAAAACTACCGATGCAGTTTAGACGAAATCTTTAGGAGAATCTGTGTTTTGGACATCTGTCAAAAACAAAAAAAACTCAACACAGTGGTATTTCAACACCCCTTCGAAAAGCGATGAAAAAAATTAGCCTATCGTAACGTAATTGTTTTTCATCACTTTTAATTGTTTTTAAACGAGTGATGAAGTTGCACGTTGTTGAGTTTTCCGGTCATCGCCAAAAACATTATATCAAACTTCTTCAAGCACAGAACTGTTTTTGACAACATACGAACTGCTTAGGATGAGACGTGACACAGAGGGCAAAACCTTTTACTTTCGCTAAAACAACTTTTGGCCAAAGAAATTTTAGATTCCTTACAATAGAATGCAATTCCACTGGTCATTAGACACACCAAACATCAAAAAAAAATTATAAGTTTGTATTCCCAATGGTACGAGGCTTATTGTCTTTTTATTTTAAATTGGAATTGGCATCAAATGGTTCTTGGCATGCGTTGCTATGCCATTTAATAAAAAAATTGTTTCTCCTTGCGTGTCCTTTCTCATTCGTCCCATTCCCCTTCCGCCTCCCCTTCCTCTACCGCGTCCCCTTCCCCTCTCGCGTTCCCACTTTGCTTCCTTCACCTTTCATCTCCCCCTCCCCCCTCTTGAGTTCACCCCCCTCCGAGTACCCCTCCCCCCTCCCGCATTCCATATATTGAGTCCCGGTACATTCAGTTTTCAAACAGCTCGCGTGCTACCAATTGCAATTTTTGTATAACTAATTAACAAACTAACGTACTGGTGCAGTCGTTCGGAAGTTATGCGCGTACATACATTTCAGCGATTCATTTTTATTTATATAGATGAAATATTGTTACTATTTTTATTTTTTATGTAAACAGCTTATGTTATAAACTGCGCCTGCTCTCAACACAGGAGTTCCTGGTGAGACGGGAATGTAATAAAATTAATAAATGTGAATAATAAATTTAAAATAAAACAATTACCTTTTTATTTTAATTAAGTCTTTGGATCCATGGCATCCCGATATTATAAATTGTTTACAGATATTACATCCCGATATTATAAGTAAATAAAGTTTTGAGAACTTAAGATCTGGTATCACCAGAGCAATACTGAAAGCATCTTCCACTTTTGAATAAGGTTGCAATATTCCATCCGTGATTCTGATGGTACTGATATTATTAATGCTGATGTCATGATAATATTTGTTCAAGAAACACGAAAATCAAATGTTTCCGTGTTTAAAAAATCAGATTTTTTTTCAGCCATACTTGATCCATTGCCGAACGAAGGCCTCTCTATTCTGCTTTCATATCCACCACGCTACTCTGGGGGTTTAGAATATGTGACAAACACGACGGTCAGACCAAATGTGAATTTTGAAATTGATAGTTAAATACAATAATTTTCCGATAAAATTTTCAATTTTAGGTATCTATAACGGGATTCTCTACACAATCAGTTCCAAATTTGGAAATAACTCTTAAATTCAAAATAAATCCGAGTTAATTGAACCAGACAATCACGGACGAACCCACAACCAAAATTAGTATGTTGAACGAGAAAAAAAAGGATAGAAAAAAAAACATAAAAACCGAAACAAAGAAAAAAACACATTTACTTATTTTAAATTGTTACTAGGTTTCACACTATAGTCGTTATTTAAATTATAAAAAAAATTGAGAAAAAAGAAAGTTTGGCGGTTGAAAATTATAAATATCTACATATAAGAGCCTCAAAAGATTGAAAATTTAAAAAAAGGGAATGCCTTCGAAATTATATATCCGAGGCGTAGGTACTCGTACAATAAAACCGTTAACAAATTTAACGGATCTTGGAATTGTGTTTGGAAAATCAAATTACACGGTTGATTTTTTTTCTATTAAAGCTCTCTTATTATATTACTACTGGCCTAACTGAAATTATAACAGAACTTGAACAGAAATCGGGTAGAACTCGAACAATACTCGAACAGAACTTGAAAGGAACTTTAACAGAACTTGAACATAGGTTTCACGGAACTTAAAATTTAAATTTGAAATAGTATTCAGAAACAACTGGCACTGAGTTTCTTCTTGGGCCGAAATGGGCTGGATAGAGTGGAGAGTGGAGAGTGGCGTAGGTATCTGGAATCCTAGCAAGGTGGGGTGCTCCCTCAAGATACAGAGTTGCAGAGTAAGAAATCTAATATATAAAACAAAGTCGGGCTAGTTACACCATTTATAAATCAAGAACGGCTGAACCAATTTTTATGATCTTTGATTTGTTGGAATGGTCTCCGCCCCGAATAGCATGAATGAAAACATTGAAAATTTTTCCCGTACATTTTGTATGGAACGAAATCTCATCTTTTGAAAGAGCTGCAGCAATATTGTGATAAATGGCGAGTGAATTCCAAAAATTCAAAAACGTCAAATGTCAATGCGCTAATTTTTTATTGTAAGTGTAAAAGTAAGAAAATCAATTCTGATACTGACAAAAGCAAAACACGAAAAGTTGCGCGTCGATAATTGCCTCATTGGGTATTTTTAACTCAATAAATAAACTGAATTTAATTTAGCTAATAAATTAACACACCAGTTATTGATTCTGATGCAGTACGAAGTTCGTTGGGTCAGCTAGTAAGAAATAAAAGTGAATCCATTTTCTCTATTTAATCCTTTAGAGAAGAAGTAGATTTTTTATAATAGCTTCATGCAGAAGGCCCAGGGGAAATTAATTTCTCTCACTGCATATTTGGGGATGCTGTGATGAGGGTCTTTCAAATAAAGAAAGGAAAAGAAGTGGAATGGAAAATGGGCATGAGGGATGGGTAGGAATCTAGATGTCAGTAGGTCCAAGAGTTATGGACGCATGGATCCAATCCTCTTACTGCGGTACAGTACGCCTAAAGGCGATGGGTCCGCTGTCCCCCGCAAATGCATCCGCCGCCAAGACCTAGACTTTAACTTCACCCTATGAACCCAAACACCCCTGCCCAGTCACAAAAGTAGCGAAAGATGATTGGTGTGAGAATGATGATTAGTGGTCAGTTATTATTTATACAGCGCCGTTTTGTGAAAAATCTCCTCAAGGACGCTGGGAAATGGCTTTTTTTTACATGAGCTCCACACAGGAGGCCCTGAGGAAAATAATTTCCTTTGGGGCCTATTTCATCTTTGGGGATGCTGTGTGGAGGGTTTTTTTGGGGAAAGGAAAGAGAAGAAAGTTCTGGGAAGGAAAAGGGTTTAAGGGGTGGGTAGGAATCTGGGGTTCAGTGTGTTCTGGACATCCGCCTCCACTACCTAGACAAACCTTACCTTATGAACTTGGGCACCTCTGCTAAATCACCAAACGTAGCGGACCACTTGAGGTGACCTATGGCAGAGGTGTTGGTTATCCAATAAAGTTCCCGGGGCGGCGGTACCCAATCCCACCTCCCGAATTTGAATTAATTTGCCTCGCTAATCATTTTATCCTTGAACATTTTTTATGACGTGAAACAGTATTGTTTTTACATAGGTTCACAGATTAATTTCATTTAATCTATCCTGCATACTTTATTCAGAGTTTTTTTAAATTTTTTTTTATATATTCATTTCTTCTTTTTCTACCACTTTGTGTTTTTTTCATTGTTTTAATCTATGTTTTTTTTTAATAAATATATACTTTGAATTTTTACGGAAACTTCGCTGGTTCATGCAACCATGTTATCCTAATAAAATATGTATAACTGTTTCTTTCCCCAATAAACTAAAATAATAATAAAAAAATAATAAAAAAATTTCATGTTGGCTTACTTCTTGGCTTACCAGTGTGTAGGTAACTTCAACAAGAAGCAAAAACTCAATTGATAAAAATTATCAAGCTCTCGTTAAATAATCAAACCCTTTTAATAAAAACATGTGATAATTAAACTAATTCGATCAACAAAGCACTTTCCAACAAGGGTTGCGTGCTTTATGGAGTATTGTTGTTCCATCAACAATTCATACATAACATTTATTGGCTTACGTGACAATGTGCATGTGGTCGTGAATGGGTGAATTTGGCAAATGGAATTCAGTTCTGAACTGAAGAGGGGAACCGCGTAGACTGGGGCAGAGTTCCGCACACTTTGGCATGCGAAATAAAGATTTATGAATATTTTTACAAAATGCTTGCTGTCTACGCGACAGATTTTGCAATTGTTTCGATGTTATTATGGGGACCTACATTTCATTATTTATCATCGAACATACCTACTAATTTTAATTGTCTATGCATCCTGCGTGTAATCTGGCTCAATGAACTAAAATTTGCTTTGAATTTAATATGTAATTGTCATTTTAAAAATTGGAACTTATTGCACGAAGAATTCACAAGCGATTAAGGCGATCCAATAGTACAGGAAAAACCGAAATCTGAATTCACGCCCATTTATGGGAGGAGTTTAAAAATACTTGAAAAAAAGCTTTTGGAAAGGTTGGAAAAGATATTTGAGAATTTTTTTACATGTTGATTTCGTAAAGGCCTGTAAAAAAAATTAATTCTTTTTTTACGCATTGTTTCTTGTAATAAAACGGAATTTTAAAATTTATTTCAGGAAAAAAAGCGACGCGGAGCCTAACACGTCTGTTCTCCGCTCCGGCCGGAGGAGTAGTGACAGAAAATAGGGGCGGCTGCCAGTTGTTCTTCGGTGGACGGTATAAAGTTCACTTTGATATTCCAAATTCATCGACTGCCATATCGTCGCCGTGATGTCAAAAATAACAACGCGAAAATGCATGTTATATTTTATTTTGTGAGGTTCGGGCGTAAATTAAATTTTTTTTGCGATTATCATAAAAGAAACTAAATTTGCCACATTAAACAATAAAATCATATTCGAAAAGATGTTTATAAATAGGAGAGTTTGGACTTCAAAGTGTTATTTATAAACCTTATAATTTATTTTTTTCTAGGCTTATTAAAAGACTTATAAAAAAATGACCGTCATTTTTAAGGGCCAATATATTTTCTACACGCAGTATTTAATTTAAATATCTATAATACTTCTAAGCGATCAAATTCTCAAAACAAAAACGTACGATTTTGCATTATTTAGTATGGCTTCATCTTAAGTAGCCACTGGAGCGACAGCCCAATTTAAAACTTTTTTCTCCGATTGCTCGAGATTTTTTGGTGCTCATTTTGAATATGCCTTCAAATTTTAATAATGAGACATACAAACTGATTATAGTTCTATATAGCCAATGAATTCGCCTATCTTTTGTTGATTATCATATATTCGTGTAAGATTTTTAATAATAAGGGAAAATTATAACATGGAAAATTAGACAAAAATGGCAGCAAAGCAATCTGAGGTATTTTAAATAGTGCCATATTGTGGCAAAAAGCGCTCCAGCTCAGCTATAATATAATATTTTAACAGAAAACTGCAACGATTTGTCCAGAATTCATACTATCCGGTGAGTTTTTGGTAACCAGATAACTCTCAAAAGTTTAACTACTTTTAAAAGTTATTAAAAGTGATAAAAAAATATATATAAAAAATTGGAAAAATAGTTTACGTTAGGTTAGATTATGGACTTTTTTTCTTTTTTTTCATAACTTTTAATGACTTATCAAAGGGGTGTTGAAATTGCATGATTCTGAGTTGTCTTGGAACGAGTTTTCACGTGTCCGCGCTAGTTTTGAAATAAAAGAGTTAATAGGAAAGTTAGAACGTCTCTTTGTGTCAATTCTGTAGCGGAATGGCAAAACTTGATATGTCCGATTTTTTTAAGACGATCATTAAAAAAAGGTATTCACTAAACAATTAGCTAATACCGGTTAAACGATATTAATAAATTTCATTGCACATGTAATTTAGTAAGTTGAAAAAAATATTGACACTTGGAAAATTTCAAGAATTTAGGAGGCCTTTCAAACTTTCAAAATCCTCTACTGAAAAATTAGGCAAGATTGACATATCAAGTTTTGCCATACCGCTACAGAATTGTAAACACGAAAAAAAACTGTGCAAGATTTTAATTATATCAGAAAAAAGATTTCAGCCATGCGATTCTATATCTTTTGTGAATACGGAATCGATTCCGTACATAATCGCCTGTCAAATTTGTGTGATTGTTTACGGCTTGCAATTGCTTTTTCAACTAGTTTAAAACACGATATACTGTAAGTATATGTATGATGATTTATTCAATTAATCTACGTTTAAAGTTGTATAGCATGGATTTGACATTAGCGAAGCTTCGTTTCAATCTAAATACGCACCGATTCCGTATCCACAAAAGATACAGAATCGCTCTTCAGGGAAAATAATATAAAATAAAGATTTTTTGACAATATGAAACACCTTTTTTATGATGCTATATATTTCACTGTGCACATTAATGCAGAGTTATAGATACTCTCAGTATTGCCCTAGTGAAAGACCATCATTCAAAATAATTTAATTTTGCTTTGATTTGCAATGTCAGGTTCATATTTGGGGATTCCATAGTCCCAGATAGGCTCTTGGAGGTTGGGACTATTGTATGGAGATCATATAAAAATCTCTTGATCAACCCGCCGTCAGATTAGAATTTGAACCCACCCCCTAGAAAGCTCTAATTTTTTATCTCCATTGAACGCCTTTCACATGTGTTAGTTTTTTCTCAAGAAAGAAATAAAACCAAGTTTGTTGTCTCAATGAGATTTCATTTATTTAATCAATCTATTTATACATATAAAGAATAATCTGTGGCGGATGGCGTGGATTTCATATTCATGCAAATCTACAGATTTATTCCGAAATTCATGAAATTTGGCACAATTGACCTTCACATCAAGAGGATGATCACTGTCTGTCACGTGCGATTTCTCATAACACCCTCTTCCCCTTTTTACCCTTTAAAGCAGAACATTGATATTGCTTGGTGAAAATTTGCTCACTTCAAGTTTAAAATAAGAGGAAAATTACTATCTACATCTGATATCGAAAAACTCTCCGTAAAGTCCGGTCAAATTCGGATACTTTAGCTAGTTTAAACATACAATTCAAATTCGAACAACAAATCCTCAACGTCAAATGAGTAGACTATTTAAATACCAGAAACACTTTTAAAAGGTTTGCTAACCCTGCTTAATATACCTGGCTCTCTTTTTTACTATTTACATTTTATATATTTATAAGCTCTTATTTGTACACGACGAACCTGCTTCAATAGTAATATATTACACGAGATTTGAATTTGCGGGACTAGAATTTTAATTCCTGGAAAGAACTAGTTCAAAACCACGCACAATTTTTAATGGTAAAGTGTTTGGAAGGTCGTTACTCCTTTTTAATAATATTTTTTAAATGGATCAGAAGAGTGTAATAAAAGAAAAGTAATTCTAGAAAACTTGGTGTAGTGCTTAAAACGTTTGAATCGTGTTAAAATCAAAACACTTTAATCTATATATATAACAATGAATCCATGTTTCCCCTGGTCACGCCATAACTTCAGAACGACTTTACCTATTTCATTTATCTTTTTTTAAAGTTTTTTAATACTTTGTAGAAGGTTCTTTACGGAAAGAAAAATTACGAAAATTGCACAGAAAATTGAATAATTTCAGAAAAATTAACGACTATTTTAACTTCGCACGTTTGACAGTTTGCGCGTTTGATAAAATTGAAATTAAAAGAATTTTCTGTTAATTATTTTTAAATTATAGATATTTTAAATAGGTACCTATAGTAGAGGGGGCGGGGGGCGTGCGAAGCCGGAGGCAAAAGCTAGTACATCATAATGCTTTCAAACCGATAGAGTTATGGGTTCGGCGCAAAGTAAGTTCTAATTTTTCATACTTCTGATGAAATATTTTCAAATACCGAAACTTTTGAACAGATATTAAATTTGAATACCCTTTTTCTTTTCTTTAAAAATTTTTAATTTTCTTATGCCGAATTTTTCTATGTTAAAAAGTAACAATCAAACACGCGCAGTTTCGCATTTATAATATTAGCATAGATTAGTATAATTTTATCTGTCAAAGGGATCTCCATAGTAACCTAAACAAATAACAAAATGACAGCTCACGTCAAACGATTACTTAGCAACGCATTGTTTTTCGTCTGGACAATAAACGTATAATAAATAATTTCATAACGCCAGAGCTTACCCATATATATATAGCCTATAGTACTCGCAAATAATGTAGCTTTCTATTAGTGAAAGAATTTTCAGAAGTCCATTCAGTATTTTTTGTGTGAAAGAGGAACAAAAATACATCCATAAAAACTTTCGCCTTGATAATATTATATGATCAATGACGGTAAAGAATAGGATGAACACGATTGTTCTATTAATATTATTATGGACGCTGTCAGATCTAACTATTGTGGTGTCGGTTGATAGGTTTAGAAAAAATGATCTTTCCGATGTGGTATGATTTTTTCTTTAAAAAAATTACAAAAATTAAATAATAATAATAATAATAACGTAATATTTATATAGCGCAGTTTTGTGTCATTTCACTTCAAGTGCGCAAATGTCTCTGCAAAAGGAGCCGTGACCACCAATTCAGAGGAAAAGCTCTCACCACTACGCCATTTCGTCCGTAGTTTTGTGGTACGAGAAGTCAAATGGAAATAAGTTAATGTGTTAAGTTATGAGACGGGAAAACAATATAAACAACGTAAAGTCTTTCAGTTACATGCTAAATTGACAACTGGCAGAAACAAGTCATAGAAAACACATGTGATCTTTCTTTCATACAGCACCCCTTATCTAATATATCCCCTTGAGTGTTCCATCAAATTAACATTTCGAGATTATACTGGTATTATTGGGCATTTTCGCCAAAGTTTATACAAGTTTGTATGCATTCTATGCCGCTACTTCTACGTTCCACTTATAAGTTCCCACCAATATGGTTTTGAAGTGAAGTGAAGGATTCTAGGCCAGAAATTTTAATCGTGATTTTTTTTCAATGTTTGTCTAAATCAGGCATGTCCAACCTAAGGCACATGCGTCGCATGCGGCCCAATAGGCCACTTGCATCAAATAATTTTTATTTTTTTCCGGTTTAGGCAAATATTCTAAGACATTCTGTATTTTTTGTTTTTTTTAAATCGTATTTTTGAAACCCTGGCGATTTTTTGAAAATTTCAATCCGAAAAATCAGACCATTTTTTATAAACCGGAAAGACGAGACATAATTTAATAGGTGCGAAAAAACGATAATTACAAAGCCGAAAATCATTTTTAAAAAATAACGTTTTCCACACGAATAGCAATAAATTGTACGGGGTTCTCTCTGTAACATCTGTAAAAACACCGCCATCTTTATCAAAAAATCAAACCAAAGGATAAGTTCGCATAGAACAAACAATACATCTAGTGAACGTTAAATGCAAATTCAAAAATACGCCGGAAATCAAAGTTTTGCCATAAAAAAAAATAATAATCAGTGTGGAATTTTACAAAATTAAGGGAACATAATCGGAGACGGAACATTTTCATGTAGTGACGTCACGAGCTCAAATAATGGATTTATTCATTTAAAAATAAAAATAACTATACATTTCTAAAAAAATTTACTAATATTTTCGTAATCTTAGTAAAAAAAATCTATCCACACGATTTTTTCCAAGTCGTTATGAAATCCATGCAAGTGGCCTATTGAAGTTTTTTGCGGCCCAAAAATAAATTTTCCATGTTTTTCCATTTTTTTTCAAAACTTTCCATTTTTGGATTTTAGTATTCATAGAAAAAAAGAATAAATCGTTCTCGTAAATTTATCACATTTACATTGTATTTTGTGAAATTAGAGCTTTCTTGTTATTAGACCTCGAACCCTAGATGGGGGGGTTTTGATACATTTCTTGAAAAGGGCACAGGCACATGGCCGCACTAGGAATTTACTTTTACAGTCAATCAACTTGTAAGTAAAGAAGCCGTGTATACAAATTGCGGCTCGCGACCCGTGTATTGTACGGACCTACTGTCGAATTTTCCCTATCAAAGAAAAGAAGAAGAAGAAAAATGATGTGGGAATCATAACGACGTAAGTGAAGAAAACGTGTAAACAAATATGCGCTCGTGGCACGGCGTATTTGACGGACGTACGGTCGAATTCACCCTAGCAGGCCTGGAGATTCGACCTTTCCACCGGGTTCATTTGAATTAATTCTGAAGAACATGTTACTTATATTTAAATTTTCTAAATGAATACCTCCCAAAATTATAAATTCATCGTCTAGAAAAATAAAATATCGTGCTCACTGCTAACTTTAGTTGTACACCGTATTACAATTTTTAAAATCGTTGTACGTTAAAAAAATGATGGCAGCGTACTGTTTTTATTAATCTAAAATATAAATAACTCACATCCCTTGTGAGGCATGAAAATAAAATTGATAATTCAATTACGAGTTCGCCGAAATAAATTAAAATGTGAGCCTCGGGCAAGCCCTTGATAAACGTGGTTATGTCTCGCCTTAATAATTTCCGTTTTAAAGTAGGTATATTTTCAATAAACATTATGCTTCTGGGGTCCTAGCATGGGCCATCGATAAGGATTGATAGGATAACTTTCGGAAGATCCTTGTCTAGGACAACTGCAGATTGCTGACGTACAAACCACATTCATATATTAAGTCATTGTGAACTTTTACTTATTCGTTAGCGATCTGCAATCATGCCAGGGAAAGATATAAAGTTACCGAAAGCTATCCTATCAATCCTTATCGATTTCCTAAGCTAGACTAGGACCCCTAGTCATATAAATTTAACGGCAAAAGTAAATACATCATGTCATATCAAAAGATTTAATAGAATGATTTAATATAACTAATACGTTTTCATTGCCCTGGTCGCGCTAACAATAGACTCACTCTACCGTTCTACTATAATAACACACATACATTATCACATTATTACTCACCAATCAGTCGATTACACATTTTGGGAAATGAACATGCTAACATCGGCGACATTTATTTCTTAAAATTAGCGCAATATAAACATGCACTCAAAAATTATTTTTCCAAAATGTAACTTTATATACGCAATATGGACATGTTGAAATGAAATGATGATATTTCTCATTGTTATTTTTTGTTGTGATACACAAAATGAATGTATGTTATTTTAAAATTTAAAACTACCATTATGGAATGATATTATTTTTCTTCTTTCTGAAATAATAAAAATAGCTGGCCCCTGCTGGCCGCAAATAGCTCAAGAGAGAGATAAATGGAATTCTTTAGAGGAGGCCTTTACCTTCGCCTGAGAGAGGGGTTCTTGCTTATGAATAATTTAAGATATCTACCTATGTAACTTTTTTCAACAAAATTGTAAATAACATTGATTATACTTTTTTTAATAACTCGGTAACTTACCTATTTGCAAGAAATAAAAGGCTTTTTATTTATTTTTTATTATTTTTCTTACTGTTATACTCTATTATATGTTTATTTATAAAAGGCAGTATAGCCGTTAATGTATTTAAAAAATAAAATAAAAGGTGAAGTAAATTATGAATTGAAATTGTAATTAACACAACGAATGAATAACAATAAAGCAAGGAGTTTGTTCCTACATTGAGGTTTGTAGCGTCCCATCCTCTCTGCGTTAATTGATTAGTAAGTTATTTTCGAGTCGATGTAAGATTGCTCTTACAACGTTGTGTTTTCTTCTCCGCTATAAAGTAAGTTTATTGCTATTCAGTATGCAATGTGTCCTAGAGCTAGAGCATAATTATTTTATGTTCGTGTTTAGCTCAGGTTAGGATATAATCAACTTCATTTAAATTTATTTGCCACATGTAGTGCTAATAGTAAATCCAAAAAAGGCTTCCGACCTCGTCGTTTTTTTCCTCGATCATTTAAAAAGCGATAATTTATTGATTTTATGCTTTGTCTTCAAGTTTTATGATATCCTGGTTGTTGAGTAGCTTCAAGAAATCTATGCTTGAAAATATAATATGTCATTAAAAAAACTAATAAAAGTGTTTTCTAACCGAAGTGTTCGGTTTTGCAAAAGTGATCCAGCATAATCTAGAAAACCCTGGTTTTTTACTGCCCAAAGAATAATAAATTGAACTGCATTAATTTTTTTTTGCATCAGCTATAAACAGGAGGCCCTAGGACAGGGACTATGACATCTTTGGAGATGCTGTGTGGACAGTCTTTTAGGGATAAGAAAAAGAGGAAGTTCTGGGTAGAAAAAAGGTAAGAGGGATAGGTAGGAGTCTAGGAGTAACGGAGCTCTACACAGGAGGCCCTGTGACAGGGCCTATGACATCTTTGGGGATGCTATAAAGAGGGTATTTTAGGGTTAAGAAGGAAAGGAAGTTTTGGGGAGAAAAAAGGTATGAGAGATAGGTAGGAGTCTAGGAGTAACGGACGTATGAATCCATACCTCCCCCTGCGATGCAAACCGTTGGGGTCCAGAGTCCAGGTCTCCTTCAACAAATCTTAAATTCGGCGTGGTGGGCCGGATCGGAGCAAATGTATTTGCCGCCAATACCTACACAAACCTCACACCATGAACCCGGGCACTCCTGTTAAATCACCAAACATAGCGAACCACTTGGGGTGACCTATCGCAGGGGTATTGGTTATCCAAAACATGGTTCCCGGGGCGGCAGTACACATACTCGCTTCCCAAATTAATGAATGTTGTGAAAAGAAGGGGCACGAGTATGGTTGAAACAATCACTAACATCTAGTCATCTATTCAAATCTAGTTACTGAACATAGCTAAAGCAAATAGCAAAGGTTCATTTTTGAAAGCTCAGAAAGAACTAGACAGAGAGTAATCAAATTATTGTGTGGTTATTGTAGGATTTGTGTATCTGAAAGCATTCATAAAAATATATTTGCCTCATTGCCTTTCAAAGGACGTCCAGAAATTAAATTTTTGATTGAACACCTTTAATAAACTCGGAAAGTTAGGTCATTTGTCAAAGACTTAATCAAAATGAATACACAATTCAAATAAAATCATTTTGGTACCTACTTTATCGCTTTTCTGAATCGCTCCCAACATCCTTTTCAATTTTGAAAATCAAAGCAAATACAGTTCTATATAAACGTTGACAGAATTACACACAGACACACCACTGAAATAGTTATATTTTTAATTAGTTGAATATTCGCACTACTTTTTTCTGTTTATCTACAAACCTAGAGAAAAATTTCAAGAACTGAGGCATGATTTTTTATATTATTAACATTCAACATAAAATAAAAATTCAGGAATTTTCGAATCTTTGAATTTGTGAAAAATATTCTAAATAATTCAGTTTATGTTGATTGAATTCGTTCAGAATCATTTATACGCCCTCACTATTTGGCATGATCTCCTTTTTAATAATAATATAGAACAAAGTGGGCCATTGGCGATCTAGTTCCAGTTTTAAATGTCATCTTTTGCAGCCTTGATTTAAAATATATTATTATTTCGGTTTCATTATTAAACGACATAAAACGGGTATATGATTTGTTTAGTGGTTGTTTTCCCAAAATGTCAAGGTATTAGTTGTTAATATTCGAAAAAAAATACTGCCTTCTGAGCTTTCTTATATCAAAGTTAGAATAAGTTTTGCATGTTCTAGTTGGATTAGATACATCGTTGTTTATAATTATGTCGACGGATGCATGTAATGTGTCCCAGTAACATTTAAAATTGATCGAAAACAAACACGGTTATTGAAAATTGTATCAACCGATCTAATATAAATCACGCCAAGAGTTTAAGCTTCCGCCAAACAGATTATATGTATACTTATTTAAATTAACTGACTTTAGATACAATTTGAGCAGGCCTGTATTTAATGATGTATTCACATAGATGTATGGAATATGTTGCTGATACAATATAAACATGAAATAGTGAAATCATTTATCCATAATACAACTACTCACCATAGAAGTTCTTTGGTAAATTTATTAAACTACATCGACAAATTTTCTTACGATCGTCCAGGGTGGTTCCAATGAAAAAAAATAATTATCCTCCGTTCAAGTTTTTTAAAATAATAACTCAAAATCGATTTTATGTCATTCCAAATTTGCTTTAATTTATACCTACATCCAAAAATGTTGAAAGGCGTGATGATAAAACTATTAAAATTATGTAGTTTTTGTAATTATTTTTTTATCACAGGTTTTTGTAATTTTTCAATAATTTCTAAGCAAAATATGTGCGAAAAAAAATTGAAATATATTAATTTGTAGGACCGTATATAAGACATAAAAGAGAAATTTTCGTCATAAATAAGTGTTCGAATATTTTTTTTAATGATTTTATTTGAACTAAAATTATAATTTTGAAACGTGCGTTTACGTATGGATTTACAATAATGTATGATTACATGATATGAAATATATCTTGTAAAATAAGATTTTTCGTTCGAAAATTGAACAAATCTACGACACAAAACGACCTGTGGTATAACCTTATTATACTAAAATAAATATTTTTTCTCAAAATTTAAAATATGCGTTTACTACATAAATGAACAATCTTTTAAATCAATTTATAATTTTTTGTGGAAAAGATTCAATACTTCTAAAATTTGATGTCAAAATGACATATTTCCGGTTTTCTCTGGTTATACCCTCTTAATGCATGTTAGTAATTAATTAATTCATAGAAATATTATAAACCATTATAACCTGTAATATTATCTACTTTTTTAATAAACTTTTTTTTTCTTTTCATCATTTCAAATTTGGGCAAATAATGGTACCAATCCACAAAAGTGGCTATTCTTATTATGTTGTTCACAGATTTTCTTTTGTTTCATTGGAAAGAGGGTTTATTTCCGGTAATGTGTAGATATCTTCTCAACTTTTAACATGATTTACTTATTAAACCTATCATCAAACATCTTCAACGTAATTTACATACATATTTTTTTATTTATAAAATACATGATACATATATTAGACATTTATGTAGATTATATACATTGAATCACCATACTAGGCGGCTGCCTGTTTCATGGTGACCAATGGAGGATAGTTACTTTGAATGATGTTGAAAATTGGTAAAGTTATAATAAAAAATACGTGGTGAGAGTATAAAAAAGTATGGTATGACATAAAATATAGTCACAGTAATTATATTAAAGCCAGGATTACAATGCTCAAAAGAACGAATAAATTTAGTACAAGATAATTGTTCCACGGGCATTTCTAAAGAGTATACGTAAATGTGATAAATAGATCAGAACAGGGTAAGTGATTAAGTGGGAAATATATGAATGCAGTTAGTATGTTAAAAGAAAGTAAACAGTTTTAATGATTTGTGAAATGTATAAAGATATAATTAGAATATCACTGTTGCATTATTGTAGTCTTTACTCATTCTAGTATTTATTGTTTGATTTGTTATCTGCACATGTCTTTCTCACCTCTGCTTTCTATTTTTTGTTGTTTTACAAGTTCACTAGAGCTGTATTTTTCATGTTGCAGTGATACCTGATACTCATTATCACTCTTAGCTCTATAACGCCTTGTGGGTCTTGGCCTCCTCAAGAGTCTTCCTCCACTCATCTCGGGTTTCTGCCAGCTCTCTCCAGTTTAGAAGCTCGAAGGTAGATGTACATTTGAAGACTTAGTCGCTCTATCTAATCTAATCTAGGCCTTCCCAGGCTCCTTCGCCCTATCGGTTTTGAGTTCCGCAGGAACTTTGGTACGGATATCTGATACTATGTTATATTACTTAAAAGCCGAAAGGCGTTAATATTATAAAAAAATAAATGATAATTTTTAAAATGTTGGTGGGTTTATAAAGTAACGTGAAATCATGCCCTTGAAATATTAAAAAAAGCTTTCTAACGAAGTAGGTAGATATCCACCTATGTAGGTACTTACCTGTTTTTTAAGTAACATTTTCGGTACTGTGTACCTGTATGGAATTAATTATATGAATCGTTGAAAAATCATGCAAACACAACTACGGCTATTTTGTTACCAAAAAAATGCTAGTTCACACTAAGATGGCATAAGGTGTTATTTTTTGGCATCTGATAGTCTCTTTCGATTATGGATTATGCAATCATATCCTAGTAATTATTGACCAACAAAAAATAATGAAATACTTTCGATTATTTCAGAAACGAACGACTTCTAATATTTACATGTGTAATTTCATACTTTGTATTTTCGTCCATGTGTAATTCTATAGGTAGGTGAAATTCACATCTGTGTAATTTAATCCGAAATATTAATACATTTATTGGATTTTATAGATTGTCCAAACATAAAAGTTAAATAATACAAATAAGATGTACAATAAGATCAACGATACACAAGAAAGAAAAATATAGATTATAGAAAATATTAGATGAGAAAACAAGCAATCAGATGAATCAAATTGGGAGGCGGTTGTGGGTACTGCCGCCCCGGGAACCATTTATTAGATAACCGCCCTGTCATAGATTACCCCAAGTGATTCGCTACGTTTGGTGACTTAGCAGGGTGCCCGGATTCATGGGGTGAGGTTTGTCCTCTCCAGCCAGACTCTCTGGGTGGCACCCGGGGCGGATAGGGCGGATAACGTAATACGATAACGATAATAAAAAAAAATTAACTTTTGATAATGATCATATTAATATTTATATTTGGATGAGTTATTTTCAACATCTCCACAAGAAGAGTTATTCATTTATTTATCTATCTATCATGTATTTATGTACCTATTTTATTTAAGCGAAAAAGCAGCCAACAATAAGAATGGTTTATTACTTATGCTATCTACTTAATTGCGAAAACACTTAAAGAATTCGTTGATATACGAAAATATTGTACCTAACTAAACTATGTATTAACCAATAACAATTCTTACATTTATATAATTACTAGCTGGCCCGGCGAACTTCGTACCGCATCAGAATCAATAACTGTTGTGTTAACTTATTAGCTAAATTGAATTAAGTTTTTTTATTTTGTTAAAAATTACACAATGAAGCAATTATTGATGCGTAACTGTCCGCGTTTTGTTTTTGTCAGTATCAGAGATGGCGTTGTGTACGGATTTATAATTTATGTGATTATCTTACTTTTCGACATACATTCGGGAATCGCGTTTCATTTTCTTTATACGTGTGACGGAGATTTATTATAATTATTATATTTTTCCTTTGGAGGGGTGTAGACGTAGACATACGTTCACCGTTTGTCCCATTTTGACTGTTGACATATAGTGTGTAAGAAAGAGGGGCAGCATTATATGTTTAATATCAACAACTCTTTCCTCTTTCAGTTCTTTCCTCTTTCAACTCTTTCCTGAATCCATCCACAAACTTCTATCGCAATGAATCTCTCCCCTTATACTCATATCCCTACGAAAGTCTTACTTTCTATCCAAAGGTGCACCAATCTATAGGGATATGTAAAAAAAATATTTAAAACTCAGCTCAATCCAGTAATGCAGAATTCAACAAAATTAATGAAAATAACTGGCCAAATTATATAAAAGTTTTCACAGATGGTTCCAAACTCAGTTCGGACTCCCATTGTGAGCCAGTGTCTGTGCACCTTACAGGAAATTGTGTTTCCCACGCAGACCTCCCAAATAGTGTTCCATTTTCTCCGCTGAATGTTTAGCTCTCGTATCATAGAAGCTTTACGACTCGTCAAATCTCTCAACATTAGAAATGATCTCATCCTTTCAGGCTCAGTTAGCTAACTACAAAAAATAAGCGCATCCCTTCTCAATTCCAGTATTGACCCTTTAACCTGCTCTATCCGAGACCTCCTGCATTCCATGTCACTGGCTCAAGCGTGTTAGTAGTCTTGGCCTGGATCACATGATACTTTGGTATTGTTGGAAATGAAAAGGTTGATTCTATTGCTAAGGAATTCATTGTCCATGGTCCATTAAGTAGTATACATATTCCTGTAAGATACTATTTCCCTATTTTAAAAAATAAGGGACAACGCCAATAGTCCTCTGAATGGAAATCATCCTCTCTGATAAAAGGTCACCAGTACTCATTAATTCAACCTTCTCTTCCTGTCAAGCCCTGGTTTCACAAATACACTTCCATTCCTAAAAAAATGCTTCTCTTTCATAACTCGAATGCTTCTAGATTATACTTGTTGTCTTAGCCATCTGACCTGATTCCACATAGTCAATTCGCCTTATTGTGATTGTGGTTCAGAGGACACTTTAGACCATAATTTTTTTGAGTGTCCTATAAATTACCAATTTCCAAACTACATACCTACATGAATTGGTAAAACCTAAAATTGAATTCTCTACCAGTGAACCCTGCCTTATTAGTATCAACCCTCCTGAAATTCACTATTTGTTAGCAAAATTTATTTGTAAAAATGGCCTTAACATTTACGCATCAATCACATTTCTTTCTCTTCCATACGTATGCATTTGTTCCTGCAGTGTTATTAGTACAATTGTACAGGTTCCTATTTTTTGGAACCTGTACATCTTCCTACTCTACTATTTTGTAATTATTATCAATACCAACTCTGTATATTAGTACAACTTGCATAATCATATGAATATTTGTCTTAGCCCGTTGTCTATAATTGCTAATATAATTTATCTATTCCATGTTGTTTGGTTTTGAAGTGATAATATGCACAGTACCTACCGGGATGTCATTTTTATCCTTCCTACCTTCCCCAACCATGTCACATTGCTGAAGAAAGCTGGGAACCGTGACAACAATAACAACCAACAATTGGTGACTACAAGTCGACTTGTGACATTGGAAGGAAGTGTTTTTTGTAAGTTATGTGTTCGCCTTCTAATTTGGTAAGTGCCTTGGTTTTCCTTTCTTCCTTGTAGTCCACAATTTACCAGCACACATATAAGCATTCAGCTGCAATCAATTCTTTTTCGTATTTTCGTAATTTACAGTCCATATCGCCAGTTGCATTTGAGGCTGTCATTTTCGAAGGTAGCTTCGGATGCAACATTTTTGGTCCTTCGAGCCGGATTTCGTGAGCCTTTGGAGTTGGATGCTTGTATGTGTTTTTCCTTTAACCTTGATCCCGTGTTCCTAATATTCCTGGCATTTCGGCCTTCGAATTGGGCATATTGTCACCTCAAAGGGGATAAAATTCGTGGTAAATTGCGCATTTTTCGTTTGTTGAATTCTATTTTCAAATATTAGCAAGGGATTATTATTATTCAATCTTTGTATAAAATGGCTGCTTCTGCTATTGTCCGTAATAAATTGGCCATTCTAGGTCTTCGGGAAATTCATGATTCATCGATCAAAGCAGTTATTTCTGGTAATTTAATAGATAGAAATAGTTTACTGGTTAGAATCAAAGATATCGAAAAGCAAAGGAATGACTTTGTTGAATCTTATGTGATCTTAGAAACGTCAAAGAGTAAAGAGTTAGACCTAACCGATTTGGAAAATAAATATAAAACCTTTATGAACATGTATTTTGAAATTCATACGAATTATCTAGCAGTTTTTCCACCAAAGGAAGATTCAATAAAAACATCAAATAGTCTCGGTTTTTCACTTCCAAAAATTAGCTTGCCAACTTTTTCGGGTGGAATTACTGAATGGATAAATTTTATAAATACGTTTGATGCAATTATTCATAATAATGAGTCTCTAAGTGACATACATAAACTGCATTATTTGTTAGGAGCGCTATCGGGTGACGCGTTGAATATTATAAAGCATCTTCCGGTTTCCGCAATCAATTATCCAATTGCTTACAATTTGTTGAGAGATCGTTTTCATAACAAACGGATAATTGCAGACAGACATGTAGAGAACATTATCTCATGCCCCATAATAAAAAAGGATTCGCTCAGATCTGTCGTTAATGTTTTGAAGGAAAATATTCAGGCGTTAGAAGCCTTACATTTTCCAACAGATCAGTGGTCATTTTTATTACTACATATTGTTCTGAAGAAAATTCCTGATGACCTCAGAACTTACTTCGAGATAATGGGTCACAAGGACGAAATTCCTTCATTTTCGCAGTTATTGTCGTTTTTAGAATCACAATCTAAAATTTATGAATCGGTTCATGGGTACGGTGTGAAAAACGAAGCACCAAAAGCAAAACCAAATCGCTTATTAAATTTTTATGTCAGTACACAAAAATTGGTGTGCTTAATATGTAAAGGTGGACATTTTCTCTCAAAGTGTGACCAGTTTTTAAAGCTACAACCACCTGCTAGATTCGAGGTTGTGAAGAAATATAAATTGTGTCAGAATTGTCTTTCCGGTCAGCATTTGGTCAAGAACTGTTCGTCGCGTTGTAATTGTTTTCAGTGTCATAAAAATCATCATTCGTTGTTGCATTTTTCTCGTGACGTAAACAGCCAAGTACAGGCGTCAAATAGCAACAATTTCGATAACACTTCTAGACAAGAGATACTTGATTCCCCACCTGAAACCATCGATCCAATCGTATCGGCCATCGCGGCAACAACACCTCATTTGGAGAGGTTTAATAATCCCAACGTTTTATCGAGCTCTAGCCAATCATCAGTTTTGTTAGCTACGGCTATCGTAGAAGCTCGTGATAAAAAGGGTAACTTTCACAAGGTTCGTGTATTATTGGACTGTGCAAGTCAGGCAAATTTTATTTCAAATGATTGTGCAATTCGTTTGGGCCTCGACTGTTCTAATAAACAAATTCCTATTCGAGGAATAGGACAGTTGTCGGCCATCGCGCAGAAGGGACTGGTCAAGTGTCGGATCCGTCCTCTATGTTCGAATGAGCTTTTTGATGCGGATTTCGTCGTGTTATCAAGCATTTGTGCACAGTTGCCTAGTTCTCCCATTCGTCGGGGAGACTGGGATCATTTGAGAAATTTAACTTTGGCAGATCCAAATTTCGATAAGCCCTCTACAATAGATATTTTATTGGGTGCTGGGTTGTTTTCATCCGTTCTTCGTTCAGGGCAGGTGGTAGGAAAAGTGAATGAACCGATAGCATTGAACACGGCTTTTGGTTGGATTTTAATGGGAAATGTCGATCACAGCACATCTCCTATTAATTCGTTTTTGACAGTATTAGATTCATCAATTGAAACTAATGTGAAGATAACTTGTGAAATTGAGGACATTCCCAATCATCCTTCACCGTTGTCTACGGAAGAGTTGCTTTGTGATGAAATATTTTCAACTCAGCATTATAGAAATTATGCGGGACGGTATGTTGTTCCACTTCCATTCTGGGAAGTTAAATCGGCTCTTGGTGATTCATATCATTCGGCAGTATCTCGTCTGCATCACCTCGAGCGCCGTTTCTCTCGGCATCCAGATATAAAATCTGATTACATTCACTTCATGAGAGAATATGAATCTTTGGGCCACATGATAGATGTGACAAGTTCATCAGTTTCGACTGGAAAATATTTCATTCCTCATCATTGTGTGATTAAGGATACTGGATCCATTAAAAAGCTTAGAGTTGTTTTTGACGCAAGTTCAAAAACATCTTCTAACCAGTCGTTAAATGATATACTTTTAGTAGGACCTAAACTTCAGCAAGATATTGTGAAGTTAATTTCAAATTTCAGAACGCACAAAATTGTCTTTACAACAGATATTTGCAAAATGTATAGACAAATATTGGTTCGACCAGAGGATAGATCCTATCAACATATTTTATGGCGTGAATCACCAGAACAAATGATTAAAGAATTTGAACTGCAAACTGTTACAAACGGAACGGCTTGCGCATCGTTTCTCGCGATACGTAGTTTACAGCAACTCGCATCGGAAGTAGATGCCAAATTTTCAACAGCATCAAAAGTTTTATTAGAAAATACGTACGTTGATGATATTTTAACTGGAGCATCCACACTTGAATCGGCACGTAAATTGCAGCGAGACTTGGTGGAACTACTTAATCTTGGCGGTTTTGAATTGAGCAAGTGGTCGAGTAATTGTCGTGAACTGCTTTCTGATATTCCAATCTCACACCAGGAAGCACCTATAGAAATTGATTTAGATCATGCCAATAACATTAAGATATTAGGTATTGTTTGGGATTCGCAAACTGATTCGTTCTCGTATCGAATAAAAACATCTTCTAACCATTCGTTGAATGATGTATTTTTGATTGAGCTTAAACTTCAACATGATATTGTGAAGTTAATATTGTATTTCAGAGCTCACAAAATTGCCTGTAAGTTAACTGCTGAAGAACTTCGTTCAGTTCTAAAATCGTGGTTTATGAAAGTGCAATTCGTGCATTTTCATCCCGTTACAGGCAAAACTTGTCAAAATTTGTCTCTCGGTTGGCAGATTATACCTTTTTTGAATTCCATTAGTTTATTCAGAGGTGGTGGGCGATTGCAGCATGTCCATATCGCCTCTAATGTCCAACATTTTGAACTTTTGCCCAAGAAAAGTCATTTTACAAATTTGATTATTGACTCGTACCATAAAAATTATTTACTTGTGGGGCCTAGGACGTTATTTTCAATTTCACAATCAAAACATTTAATTGTTTACGCTCGAAATGCCATTCGGTCGCATCTTGGTAAATTCATAACATGTTTTAAAGCTCGTCCTGTTGGTGTACAGCCTATGATGGGAGATTTGTCCCAAATTAGATTTTGTGAAGGTCGTCCTTCCCTCAATCTTGGGGTAGATTTTGGTAATCTATTTTCAATAAAGAAAAGTAGGCGTAGAGGAGCCAAAGTTTTGAAGGCTTATCTGTGCTTATTCATTTGTTTAAGTACTAAGGCAGAACACTTAGATATTGAATCTGAATTATCCACAGAAGCCTTTTTAGTGACTTTGGATCGCTTTTTAGCCAGAAGGGGATTACCTTCTTGTATCATTAGTGATAACCACATAAACTTCGTTCTTTACTTATCAGCTCGTGATTACCTCACATCTGCTGCCACCACGCTGCAAATCAAATGGTATTTTCACCCCCCTTCTGCTCCTCACTTTGGAGGCATATATGAGGCAGGAATAAAATCTTCAAAATATCACCTAAAACGAGTAATAGGTGAACAAGTACTCACGTTTGAGGAATTAGCAACATTGTTTAGTCGAATAGAAGCCATCTTGAATTCTCGTCCATTATCTCAATTGTCTTCTGATCCATCTGAACTTGAAGCATTGACGCCTGGTCATTTTTTGATAGGGGCTCCTCTTACATCGGTTCCGGAACCTGATTGGTCTGAAGTACCAATGAATAGGTTATCACGTTGGCAATTGTTGCAAAAAATAACTCAGGCATTTTGGAATCGATGGAGAAAAGAATATTTGCACACCCTTCAACAACGTGGAAAGTGGATAACGTCATCACCTAATCTTAATGTTGGAGATTTGGTGCTATTAAATGATGGAAAAATTCCATCTATGCACTGGCCACTGGGACGCATCGAGGAATGTCATCCGGGTCCTGATCAAATCGTACGGGTTGTGACAGTTAAAACTGCACAAGGAACTTTTCGTCGACCAGTTGTCAAACTGTATCCATTACCACTCTGAAACATTTTACTCGTAATTTTATTATTAATTTTATATTTATCGTTTTCATTCTCGTTTGTTTTCTCCTTTTTTTTTGTTTGATTTACCGCAGTGTCGGTTGCTATGAAAGATAGTTCTTAGATAACTTATCTTAGGAACATATTCGTTATGTACTAATTTTAGCTTTATTTTAGACTTACGTTCCTATTTTTTTTAATTTCGTTAAAGTTTTTCGTTGAACAAAGATTGAATAATTGTTTGTCGTTTGTTAATTGTAGGTTGTTATTAGATTCATTTGTTTGTTGTCAGTATTCGGAAGTGTGTGATTTACCATCGGTCGTAGATAAGAGATTTCAATCTCTTCTCGGGGGCGGGAATGTTTGGTTTTGAAGTGATAATATGCACAGTACCTACCGGGATGTCATTTTTATCCTTCCTACCTTCCCCAACCATGTCACATTGCTGAAGAAAGCTGGGAACCGTGACAACAATAACAACCAACAATTGGTGACTACAAGTCGACTTGTGACATTGGAAGGAAGTGTTTTTTGTAAGTTATGTGTTCGCCTTCTAATTTGGTAAGTGCCTTGGTTTTCCTTTCTTCCTTGTAGTCCACAATTTACCAGCACACATATAAGCATTCAGCTGCAATCAATTCTTTTTCGTATTTTCGTAATTTACAGTCCATATCGCCAGTTGCATTTGAGGCTGTCATTTTCGAAGGTAGCTTCGGATGCAACACATGTAAAAAAATGAAAATGTAACTAATTTAAAAAAACCTGAATATGTCACTAATTTTAAAAACACTGATAATGTAAAAAAAAAATAAAATGTGAATAATTTTTAAAATAAATAAATGTCCAAGGACACCCTTAATGGGTGAAAGCCAAATAAATAATTAAAAAAAAAGTTTAATAACAAAAGCAAAACAATCAGCGCATTGACATTTGATGGTTTGAATTTTTGGAACTCACTCCCTGTTCAACATTATAGGTACTTATCACAAAATGCCCGCAGCTCTTTCAAATATTATGAGAATTCGTTCCATAAAAAATGTATGGGGAAAAGAATTTTCTTAATAACTATATTTTTCGTTATTTTTTGTGATGTTTTAATAGTTATTATCCTTTCCGGGGCGGAGACAAATCCAACAAATCAAAGATCATCAAAATCGGCCCGGCCGTTCTCGAGTTATAAATAGTGTAACTAACCCGACTTTGTTTTATATATTAAGATATATTCATAATTCGACTACCATAATACGGGCATGTGCCTAGCGTGGTAGTCGAATCACCTGTAAAACTGTACACAAATTATATAATGAATAAAGAAAAAAAAAAAAATATATATATATATATTATGTAGTTTTACTTATATACAAAAAAATCCATTCCACTGCTTCTTGTCTCCTTTGGGGAAAGCAGAGAAAAATAGAGTCTTAAAAATCACATTCCTTAAACATTACATTGATCCTTTCATGTCCACATAAGTGTGTAAATAATTTTCTTTACCAATTACTGGTTTCTTGGATTACAGAGGTATATAAAGAGTTATTATTTAATAAGGCTTTAATGAACATCAACTTGGTCGCAAACAAAGAGGATCCATGCACCTTCCCACCGCCCAGGGCGAGAATAAACCGAATACCACCGTTATTCCACCATTGAAATGGCTTGTTGATGTTGATTTGCAATTAATGATATATGTAATTATGCAAATGTATGGAGATGCAAAAATAGTTGAATGGGAATGGCGGATAAACGATCAGCATACCGAATTGTGGCTCCCGATTATCCTCAGTGACCGGGTGTCATGACCGTGCAAAAAAAAATGTCCCAAATTATGCTTTTTTAATGAAAATGTTTTATATTCAAATAGTTAATGACTTAAAATTAATTTTTGCTATTTCTAAAAACGACGAAATTATCGAATACTTTTTTATTTACCGTGAAGATTCATGGTAATACTGTGGTGACCGCATAAAAGAAAGCAATAAACATTCTTTCCTTATCACAATATTGCTGCAGCTCTTTTAAAAGATGAGATACACAATGTACGTAGGTCTGTTCCCTCCAAAGGAAAAAAGTCATATTTTGCTTGCATCTCTCTCACACACCGCACCGTGACGTCTTCGTAGACCCTAACCAACACTACTTGGCGTGACAATAATTTTGAAAGTTCGGAATATAGTTACAAGGATCATATTGAAGTGGGTGATTTTCAAAAATTCAAAAAAGTCAAATGTCAATGCCCTGATAGTTTTCCTTTTGTTCTTAAACATATAAGCTGCCGCTCTTTCTTATACATTAAATGACAACAGTCGAAAATGAGACAAACGGTGAACGTACACCTGCACCCCTCCCCCCCGAAGGAAACAATCATTTTCAAATATCTCCCTCACACGTATATAGAAAATGAAACGAAATTCCCGTAGCAAAACCAGGCAGTGCACAAAAACCACAAAAACCAAAAACAGTGCTTTGCAGGAAACAGTGTCTCACCATTATTTAATGTGTAAGAAAGAGCTGCAGCATTATAGCGGTAGAACGTATGTTTATTGTGTTTTTTTGCCACCACGGTACCGTTACCGTGAATCGTCATGGCAAATATAAAATGCGTCCATTAGCTTTCAAAGTGAACTTGGGTAAAACGATCGCGACCGCCCAAATTACCACTAGACAATTCAGTACAATTCAATTCGAATGGTATCACTTACTTACATACATAACACACACACGTCACCACAATCTCCACATCTACCCTGATGATGGACACTGTAACGCTGTTCGAAACGTTGGCTTAGTTAGGAGGAATTAGAAAAATTAATCACGATAATACTTTTGGTTGTGAAAATATAAAATATAATTTCTTTTTTTATTTAAAAAATATATAGAACAAATAATATGGTAGCGTGTCTTATAATGTTTTAATGCCTAATACATGTTTTAAGCTCAATAGCTCATGATGGAGATTACGTTGGCAGAACCTTTTGATTTTAGATTGTAAAAAAGTGCCATTTTCATGGCGCTAGAGGTCACCTTTTCAGTTTTTTAACTACATCATATTTTTACTTTGATTTCATAGACTCTCAGGTAGGCACCTACTTTTACACACTTTAATATTATATACAAATATCGCAGACCCGTGAAAAATCACGGGATGGTCTGAATTCGTGACGCATCAGTTCTAATCATGAAATGACAGTTAAAATAATTTTCTGTCAAAATATTATTTTACAAGCAGGTGTGTTATCGGTTATCTGAATTATTTTGACGATCAGTTACAACTTTGAAATTCAAAATAAATTTACACGTTTGGTTAATAGAAATCTTATCTTAAAATGTATTTTGCTGCAAGAAAGAATGTCTCCCACCTTGTATAAAATGGTTAAAATTTTACTTTAATATGAAAAACTGAACAACATCCATCTTATATTTTTATCAATCGTCGTGGATGAAGTTTAGTATGCATTATTGTTATTCAGGATGGTCCACCTTCGGCAACACGCTGCGCCATTGAACAAAAACTAAATAAAAGTGTATTAAAATACTCTAAATTGCTCTAAATTCAACTGTTGCGAACTCCTACAACTTATAAACTTACGAATACCCACAGTAACAACACGACAAAACACACTATTCTACTGCAGCATTCATAAGCGGAACTATATTGCCCACTCTCCGATACAACGATTTTACACTACCTATAGGAAATCAGTAGAACTTAGGTGATGTTCATATATTTAATATCAACTTGGCGAGTTTTGTGGATCTTGTAAAAATATATATTTCACTATTCCTAAACACATCTGTATTTTTGTATTTTTATGACTAGTGTGAATTTTTTGTCTAATTTTATTTTTTCTTTATTTGTTTCAAAATTATCTGTCATAAATTAATTGTACTACCAAACATGTAAAAGCCCTCTGGGCGTTGAATAAAAAAAAAATTAAAAAAGTATTGAAGTCGCCAATTTTCAAGACCTAACCTCAAACCGGTCATCGAGGTCGTCTAAGTAATGAAAAATGTACCTCACATCATGACATAACTACATTATCTACGACCTTTCACTTGCACTTCTGTGAAATAAAAAAAACTTACGAAGGTAGAATATTGCCACAAAAATATTTTACATACGAACACTGTCTGTTATTTATATTTTGGAAACTCTATGGCTCAGTCGGTCGGGGATCCCCCATTAATTCTGTAGTTTTATTTTCTCTAACTCTTGCTGGGGATTCCCCTGAAATATTCCTTGCTTGTCACCTGTATCGGGATTGGTTTATTTTTGCCTGTATCATTCTCAATTCTTCTTCGATAATTGTTGGGGTGACACCACATTCATTCTTGGGGTGACACCACGTTATCCGCACCGGATGTCATCCATGCTTGCTACGCCACTGCTTCTATTGGTTAAGCTCTTTAGTAGGCAGCGCAGACTGAAAATATAAACACACAACTGTACCAGTCTGCTGGTGACAGGAAGTTATTTGTATTAATTCCACCCCCGCGAGTAGCTTCGTAGTTTATATCGAATGGCTCTATCAATATTTTGATTCAGACTGACAAATCCAATGGAATCAGAGGGTGATTTGATACGAATAAATTGAATTTCGTTGTACCTAATAAATTTTTAGGTTTGTTTGAACACTATGACTATTGAGGAATTTAATTATAATGCATTTCACATCAACATTTTATACAACGAAAATTTAGGCCGTAAATTCTTGTAACCCATTTTCTAGTATCAATGATTGGTTTTTAATTCCACAGGGTCATATTAATTTGTGCATCTCGCTGAAAAACCAACAATGTTTACTTATTATTACTTAATTACTCATACTCTTCAGTCAGAATCTCTTGATCCAACACCTTGCACCACTGTGGAAGGGATAGATTCATATCTCCATCCCTCCTGGACACGTTGACCCCCAGATTCCTACTCACCCCTCATACTTTTTTCTATTCTAGAACTTCCTTTCCTTAAAAATACCCTCCACAGAAGACCCCCAAAATATTGCCACAAAAAAAAATTGTTGTTCAATTTTTTTTGTTTGTTGTGCTAATTTTGTATTTTATTTGAATGCTAATTATAGGCAAAAGGATTTTGTCATTCTCAGTTTAAATGTGAATAATACGTTTAAAAAAAATTCTTTCATCAATTCGAAACATTTAATAAAAAAATATCATGCGTGGGGTTGTTTATCTTTGTATTTTAAAAAAATTCTTGCCCAAATTGGTTGGCATATTAGCCACCGTGATCAAAGGGCAAAGCTCTCGAATTCTAACACATTGAATTTTAAACATTTCAAAATAATATAAAGTATATTTGCGATTTGCGAGACGTTCCAGAGTGGAAGATACTTTCAGTTTCACCCTGGTTTATGGCCACCATTCAGAATTGAAATGTTGCTTGAAATGGCTTTAGTGTTTGGTGACTAGATCTGAATAGTCAGACACTTCCCCACCTTCATCCTTCCCATCTCCTTCCCCTCCCCACTTAGGAGCCATCCTTAAATTACGTCACATGAATTTCATGATTTTTTGGCCCCCGCCCCCCCCCCCCCCCCCCGTCCCTGTCACACATCGTCACATTTGTGATACCCCCCCCCTAGTGTAACGTCTCATATTTTGCAATTTTACAGCTAAAAATTATCAAAACGGTACTTCATCATTTTTTTACATGTGACGTCCCAAAGCTGATGACCGCCCCATACCCCTAATCACACAATGTCACACTTCTCTACTCTCCCCCCTCCCCTTAAGGTGTGACGTAATATACCTGCAGCCTCACAACATACCCCATTGGGGATGCCATAGACTCACTGGCTCTAGACGGGAGCAGTTGGGACTTTTGTGAGGCATTCACATTAAAAAAAAAAACCTAAAGAAAAGAAAAATCTAGAAAAATCGAACTAGGAATATAACCTTTATTAAATTGAATGGTAATTTGACTAAAGTGATCCAATTTCATCCGGTATAAATGGATCAATTGAAAGCTAAACGCCTTCACCCGAATCATCTCCAATTAACTCTCAGCCTCGTCTGAAAAGCCCCTATCAATGATGCAGAATCAAATTAATGTGGACCCACCATCACTTCCATTGAAAGATCAATATGTCTGGCTCACAGTAGCTATCCTCTATACTCTACACAGATCGGTGGGCAATACATGTCGACAAATGGCGACATGATACCAACATACATTATACATATCACAACATTATAGCATTGTATTAACAACAGGACCGGATCTGCTGTAGGTGCTGATGATTCTGTAACCAGGGCGTAAAATTTTGGATGAATGCTGGGAATCAATATCAATATGTCTGTCTCAAAGTAGTTACACTCCACAAAAATCAGCACTACATGTCGACAAATATCGACATGATACCAATATAATATACATTATACATATCACAACATTATAGCATTGTATTAACAACAGGGCCAGATATGCTGTAGGTGCTGATGATCCTGTAACCAGGACGAAAAATTTGGATGGGTGCTGAAAATCGCTTATTGTTTCTACAAAATGAGCGCGGGAGTTTTGAAAGTCTCTTTTATTGTAAGTTTAACAGTTTAAATTATTACCCTGATGATGTTTAAGTCAGGTGAAACCGCATGGTGAATAAATTTAAATAAATAAGTGGTTTAAAACGGGTGGTTCCAATTAACAGAATAAAAACGTCAGACGTTCGCTATATTCATCAAACCAATGAATAAACAGATGCAAATTAACAAACGATTATTAAAAAAATATTATAAACCCTAAATTATAAAATTCAAAAATATCTTATTTTTTCTTTAAATAAAAGACAGACGTTCCGGGATTACGAATCCATTAAGTAAAATTTTCAGAATTTTGATTCATTCGAATTTTGATTCATTCGAATTTTGATTCATTTCGAATTTATTTTTGAAGAAATAATGAGATAATGTTCTGGGAAGTAAAATGGTATGAGAGATAGGTAGGAATCTGATGTTCAGTATGCCGAGGATAGACATGAAAAAGAGTGTCCGGCTGAAGGGATCGAAGGGTATCCCTCAACCGTTCTCTCCAGATCCGCCCAGACGATCAAGACCTGGACTAGACATGGACAAACCTCACCCCATTAAGATGAAACTTTCATTGAAATCACTAATTTCGATTCATCTTTACAGGGAATCTGTTTAAATTATGGTACAAAATAAATAATCTTTGGATAAACTCATTGTATTCGTGTAAATTATTGTATTAATTTTTTGTGCGTAAGTTACTGCATAATGTGTTTTTCAACTAAGAAATTATGAACGCATATAAGAAACAATTATAAAAATATTATTTTATGACTATGATAGATTTAAAAATTATTCCCAAATTCTATAAAAAAAAACACTTTTGGGCTTAAATCGAGCATTTCGAGACTTCGTTTTTTCCAGGTGAATTGTAAGTAGGAATATTACCTTTATTCATGGTTATAAAAGACACACTGAAAATAGAGACACCTGCTAAGTCGCAAAATCTATCGAATCACTTAGGGCGACCAATGGCAGAGGTGATGGTTCCCGGGGTGGCCGGGTTAGGTTATCGCCTCCCAAATGCATCAATGTTTAGTCGTCACTAGTGCGCTTTTATATTTTATTAAAATAAACACGTATCATATTGCGAGGCAAGGCCGTCTTTTTAAATAATAGTGACATAATAATGATATTAATAAAAAAAGTTTTAATTTGAATACAATACACAATTCAAATGCATAGCAACCGTTTATTGGATTACCACAATTCTGTCATAGGTCACCGCAAGTTATCTGCTACGTTCAAGAATTTAAAATAATTAAAACGGCGTAAGTCCGGCCCTGTGGGCCAACGTATTATAGCATCTACCAACATGATACCAACGGCCGAAAGTTGGATACATGGCTCTGCCGAATTAGCACCACATGCCGACACGCTGAAAACAGCATTAGTGCATTTCCAATAGTCCGACATTGATTTTTGCGAGGTAATTTCGTAATGACTCTACTAACGATGATATTATTCAACTTTTTTGGAGATGGTTATCCCCAAAAATTTTATTTGTTGAATAAAAAAATCAACACGAAAAACAATTTATTATAATATATCAATTTTCAAATTTTATCTTTATTTTTTTTTGCTTGACTGAAGTTTAAACTTTCTACCAAGTGATTGGAATCAACCGTGATACCTACTCTATCTTTAAATGTGTTTTAAAACTTCATTTTTTTTTGGTTTGTCCTTCCTATCATGATCGGAATCAACCGCGCTACCAACTATTTCTATCTATCTATCATCTTCTTCTATCTTCTATATAAATAAAAATTAATCGCCAAAATGTATGTAAGCGCATAACTCACGAACGACTGCACCAAATTGGATTTTTTTTTTGTGTTGCTATTGTCAGGACAAGGTTTGTATAAAAGTAATGGTGAGCTCTGACATTATGAAATTTGTATAATAAAATTGCAATAAGTGGCACGCGAGCTGTTTGAAAACTTAATGAACCGGGACTGAATGTATGGAATGCGGGAGGGGGAAGGGGAACTAGGGGTTGGGGGGTTCGCGGAAGGGGAACCCGGGAGTGGGGAGGGAACCTGGGAGGGGGGAGGGAAACTCGGGAGGGGGGTTCGCAGGACGTGGGTAGGGGGGGGGGGAGTGGAGTGGGGAGAGGGAAGGTGGAGGAGGCGGAGTGGGAACGCGAGAGGGGAAGGGGACGCCGAAGGGGAACGGGACGAATGGGAAAGGACACGCAGGGAGAAATAATTTATTTATTAAATGGCATAGCAACGCATGCCGCGAACCAGCTAGTTTCATATAATAAGTGCATTAATTTCATCGAATTTCAGAAAATTTCGTGTATGTCCGCGTGGGTGTGCGTGATTGCCACCAAGTTGATAGAATGCATTATCATCGACAACAAGCCTAGTTTCAGCTAGATCGGAAATCGGTAAATTCAATTAGATTTTTTGAAAAATAGTTAAGTTGGAAAGAATGCAAAATGGCCTCCTAGAACTTCATACAACATAATAAAATGGACTTATTTGAGGCAACGAATAGATTTAGCCTAAAAACTCTATTGGTATTCCATTCCCTTTGGAATTCTATGGCTTATAACTACGTGCCTGAAAACTTCAGCGGTAGTCGTCACCAAGGTTTTGTTCAGGATACCTTATAGTCCAGTAACTTTGTCGCCCAAATGTATGGGGTAGTATGCGTTAAATCCAGTAGTTCTGATTTTTTGTAGGCTTGTTTATAATGTTGGCCAAATGAATAATCCAAGTTTTTGACCTCGACCGCCGAACGCAACTTTGTCAAAAATCGGAAAAACCGCGAAAAAATCGTTATTTTTTAAATTTTGGCCATTATAACCCTAAAGGACTAGTTTTTTAAAAAACTTTTTTTGACAATTTTAAAGTAAACTAAATTTGCTAAAAAATGATACTATAATTGTTTCTGTAGACCCAATAACTTTTGAGATTAAGCCTTTCAAAGTTTGTGACCTCGAGCGCAAACCGCGAAAAAATCGTTTTTTTTTTCAAATTTTGGCGATTATAACCCTAAAGGACTAGTTTTAGAAAAAATTTTGTAAAATGTTTTTAAAGTAGACTAAATTTACTACAATATGCTTTTAGAATTGTCTCTGAAGACCCAATAGTTTCCGAGATTGAGCCTTTCAAAATTTATAATTTTTTTCGAACTTCGCAATTTTTTGCAATTCTGTCTTTCTGAATGAATTTTGACCATGATTATTCTATCGAAGCCCTGTACTTTTATGATGGGATGATGATGTATAAGCTAAGCTACGAATAATGAAGTAAAAAAGATAAAAACAAAGAAATTTATTTTTATTTTTTATTTATTTAAAAAAAGATAAGTACACCAAAAGTTAATAAGTTTATTTGTTAGGAAACTGAGTAATATTCAAAATAAAAATTTAATTTCATTTAGCCCTTTTGGAAGGTCCCGGTTGAGGTTCGTCCGTATCTAGATCGACGTATTGGGATGGCATATCCCCATCAGGAGATGGTAATGAGTCTTCGACGTCTTGTGCCCAGTAATACATATCGCCTTCTGGGATATGTATTACTTCAACATCGGGTATATTGTCACAAGAGGCCCCGCTACAGTGCCTGCAGACTGATGAGCATTTTAAATTTGCCTTCCTGCAGCTGCACGCGTTCCCACAACCCTTCGTGCAGCCGCAAGAAATCATCCGCAAGAGGTGTTGTGGGGCTGCATCTCTGGTCATGTGGCGTGGATATCCACCCCCAGGAGAGAGGACTCATGATTCCCAACCACGCCTGAACCTGTAAGAAGATTGTACATGAGAATAGAAAATGATGAATGATATGTAACTGATGCAAAGACAAATTTTTACCTGATGGTATGTCCGCAAGGAGTGAAATCAAGCAGAGTCTCGTGTAGGAGGTAACCTGGTTAGATTGAAGCTGATTTTCGTCGCAGCCCTGGCGAATAGTTGGTACCGCAGCTCGTCATGGTTATGGGTATTGGGGTTGCCTCCATATAGAGCAAGTATGACTCGTTCTCCTGCTGCTGCTATATCGTAAGGTGTGGAGTTGGTGTCGAGAAAAATCGCAGCTTGCTTTTCAAGGTCCGAATTTTTTTCGACTATGGACATCATTTGTATCTTCCCTAAGCCAAAGAAGCAGGATGTCGAGTCACAACCACTAAAGGCACGGATGAAGAGGAAAATGTTTGCAAAAGATTTTTCTAAAACTAGTCCTTTAGGGTTATAATCGCCAAAATTTGAAAAAAAAAAAACGATTTTTTCGCGGTTTGCGCTCGAGGTCACAAACTTTGAAAGGCTTAATCTCAAAAGTTATTGAGTCTACAGAAACAATTATAGTATCATTTTTTAGCAAATTTAGTTTACTTTAAAATTGTCAAAAAAAGTTTTTTAAAAAACTAGTCCTTTAGGGTTATAATCGCCAAAATTTAAAAAAATAACGATTTTTTCGCGGTTTTTCCGATTTTTGACAAAGTTGCGTTCGGCGGTCGAGGTCAAAAACTTGGATTATTCATTAGGCCAACATTATAAACAAGCCTGCAAAAAATCAGAACTACCGGATTTAACGCATTCTGTGATGTATAAAGTTACTGGACTATTACGGCAGAACAGATGCTCTGACACAGTAAAGCACGAAAAAAACAATAGTGGTATTAACTTAAAATTCTAAAACAGTAGACATATTTAGTTATACTATTAAATAAATATAAAACTTTTTTGAACAGATAGGTATCTCACCAATTATTTAGAATGTTATTTATTTATTTATAAGCAGAAACAAAACAGTAGGTACATTAGATACACTGGTGAAAAAAAATTATAATTAATAAGTATATTTCATAGTGGGTACCTATTATGTGTTTCATTGTAGTGTCTTATTTATGGTATATATGTATGTACCTAATTACCGGGTGATGTATGGAGTGGGAAGGTGTGTGTGTGTGTGTGAGGGTGTGTGTACGTATATATGTATTCACATTTAACAATTTATGTTATTGACATGGTGCTCTTTTTAAATTAGGACAGTAAATCGGAGAAAACGATGTTGGAATTTAGACCAATAACAATTTAGACCAGAACATGTATTATGAAGAGCACGATTGATTGGCGAATTAGTTGCTGCATTTATCTTGTAATTAAGCGTGTGGAATAGTTCTGTATGGCGTGTATGTCTTAAGGGTATGTTAAAATTAAAAAGGGAAAGAAGTTCGGTACAATCAATGTTATTATTTAAAATTTTATGTTATTTTTTAAAATGATATGTTAATAGTGAACACCTCTCACACAATCTTGACTAACTTTAAGAAAATATAACATATCCTTAAAAATCCAATCCCATCTAATAGAATATTCAATTTGTAAGTCAAACCATTAGTTTTAGGATGAACTTCTTTAAGGGAGGGTTTAATAAGGATATCGACTGAATAAGTAGAGGGTTGAGAGGGGATCTGGATGAGAACGGCATATTGGAACTCGTTTTTATTTAACGCCGCGCTTTGATTTTAATGGAATATTTTTGCATGCATTACCGAACCCAAAAAGAAAACAACAAAAGTTTTTCAATGCATTTATTAAAGTCCCCTCCGCAAGTTGCAAGGCAACTGTTTGAAGATCGGAAATGCTTAACTTTTTTTATCGAAGTGTTTTTATCACTATCTTTAGGCAACAGTCCAGATTTAAAATTTGCAGGCTTTTCCAAAAGGCTAAATAAAATCACGGACTTTTCACTGCCTAATTGCTTATTGCTTCTTGAAATTGTTTTTAAAATTTTGAAACTCTCGTTCTGGTGAAAGACCGATCTTGGTAAAACGTTGCCCTTTTAACCCCCGACGCAAGGAGCGGTGTTATAAGTTTGACTTTCTGTGTGTCTGTCTATGGCCTCGTAGCTCGTAAACGAATTGACCGATTACGATGCAATTTTTATTGTTTGAAAACTGATGTGATCGAGATGTTTCTTGGCCACAATTCGTGAAAATCTGTTCATCCTTTCAAGGTCATCAGCTCATTTTATTATTGTTGTTAGTTCCGGTAAGGATCTTAGACGCGTAATGGGTATTTACTTTATTTTCAAACATATGAGTGACCTCATATTTTAAAAACAAATGTATTCTAGAACCACTGAACTACTCTAATGATGGAGTTCGAAGGTAGGAGACAAAACCCTGTATTGCCTATTATTAAATCCACCAAGTTTGGGCTCATTAGATTCGTCTTAACTAGTACTGTTCATTTCTCCTTGTGACGAGGACCCGATGCTGGAACTGGAAGGTGGCTGTATAATAGGTGGCTGTATAATGTGTCGGGGGTTCTTTAAAGTTTATCACCCAATTATATATTTACATTAGTTCTACACAGGAGACCCTGAAGAAAATAATTCCCCTCAGAGCCTATGTCATCTTTGGGGATGTTGTGTAGAGGATCGTTTTTGGTAAAATTTGTTATTTGTTAAAATTGAAGCTTGAAATGGCTTTTGTCGCGTTTAGCGATCTGATCTGAATAGCTTATTCCTATTTAATTTCCAAAACTGAGAATCCTTCCCCTCCCCAATTTTACTCCAATTTGGATATGTCATAGTACTACTGGTGTCACAAAATATACACAGCTTTTGCTTAGTCAACGCGACAATTTCAAACATGAGCTATAGAGATTCGAATAAAAAAATTCAGTTAGATTTTTCAATAAAACTAACGGAAATTCTACTAATAAATAATACAATACGGCATTATAGGATGGGGTGGAACTTATAAAAAACATACACAATCTGGCTTTACATGGCACAAAAAATAATACGAAAAAAAATCATCAGAATTTCTGTTTAAAGTATTTAGAGTCAGAAAAAACTAAATGCATTATACTACTACCATGCAACACTAAAAATTTACTTATTCTTCTTATTGTACACTGCCCGTTCAACGGACGTTGGATATCATGTTGGCTATGCGGACTTTGTTTACTGCGGCCCGGAAAAGCTCTACGGTAGACTGGCCAAACCACCGTTTCAGGTTTTTCAGTCATGAGGTTCTCCTTCTTCCAGGGCCTCGTCTTCGAAAAATTTACAAAGATAATAAATATTCCAAATAAAATAGCACCATTAACAATAATATGAATCTTTTTTACTCGTATAATTAATTACTAGAAGTCATCAGAAATTTGAGTAACAATTTAAGCGATTTTAAATTTCAACTTGAAAACATATAAAAAGAAATATTGAAAGGCACTAACAAATTCCACATACCCCCATAAGCCTTGTTTAATTACGGTAATACATTAGACAATATTAAATTAATAATAATATGATGTCTCACATTGTTAAATATCTTCTTACATTGTTAAATGCTGATGTTATTTTTTTGAATACACACACATAAAATAAATATGCTCGTACGTCAGTTATTGTTACTTCACTTTTTTTCATTTAACATAAAACATATTATTTTAAACTAAATCTGTTTGTGTTATATATCTGACCACAATAGAAAAGGAGATACATGTATAAAGTTCTACATTTTATAAATTTTAAATAAAATATCCCCCTATAAGATATTATTATTTTTATTACATATTATTTTTTATTCGTTTAGTATGCGTGCGTTCGTTCGTTTAGTATGCTAAACAAACGAACACGCTCTAGAGTTCAAGCTGCCGAAATGAGGTACTTGAGAGGAGTGGCAGGGGTTGCGAAATGGGATCAAATAAGAAACTCGACAAGACGATCTAAACATTGAACCACTGTTACTCTTCATAGAAAAATCGCAACTGAGGTGGCTTGGGCATGTACTAAGAATGCCTGATGGCCGAATTCCGAGGGAAATATTGAGTGCGATTCCAGAGACAGAAGTCCAGTGGGCAGCCCCAGACGCAGTTGGGTGAGGCAACTCCAGAAACTGTGCGAGGAGAGAATGGAATTGCAATGGACGGAGGCCGAACAATCAGCACAAGACAGGGACGTACGGATGAGCCTTGTCTATGCAGTGGGTCCCCGACCCGAATAGGATAAGAGGATGAAGAAGATGATAATGATGATAATTTTTTATTCAATATATTTATTTATTAAATATTTTTAAAATGCATCTATTAGAAGACAGACGTAAAATAAATTACTTAACCTTTTTATTAAAAATGCTAAACTCTAAATTTGACTGTTGTTTACACCTGCAACTCACAAACTTACGCATACCCAATAATAACACGACAAAATACACTATTCTACTGCAGTATACAAAACTACATTGCTAATTCCACGATGGTTTCGCACTATGAGAAATCAATAATAAGTTGATGTTGACATATTTAATGTTTACTTCGCGAGTTTCATTTCTAATGTTTTCCTTGAATTGTATGCAGAAATTGTATTTATTTAAACCTATTTAATCGCTGTATTTTTTCTTTTTTGTTTCTTTAAATCTTAAGTTTCAAAATTATCTGACATGTTAAAATTGGACTTCTTACAAGAAAAAGAAGCTGAAAGCCATATCCGCGTTAAACACATAAATAAATTAATTAAAATAAATTTAATTAGTTATAAGAAGGAAGCGTCATATGGAGACATATATAATAGAACCAATTTGACCACCATAACACGGGCATCAGCCTTGCATGGTGGTCGAAAATTCCACAAATGATGTAACCATAATTTTCCACGAAAAAAGAAAAATAAAAATAAAAACAAAAAATAACCCCAGTAGTAATTAAGTATTTAATTTACACGTATGCATCCCTGTCCAATATTTATAATTTTTCCAAGCTGCAGCCTTCGGAGGAAAGATTTTCCATATGATATCTAGAAATGGGCAACACAAGTAGAACCTGTTGCCTGTTGGACAGAAAAAACAATTTTATTAAATAATGCTCACACTTGAAGGTATAAAATGAAAAATTCTTTTTTTTTTAAGGAAAAAATGTTCAAGAAACGAGGACGAGTCGGTAATAAAGCTATTTTTGATATAATTAGCTCTCAAGGTTCGTCTATCATAAACCTGGTATTGCCTTTCATTAAAAAATAAAAAGACGGTGGAGCACAATTACAAGTGCATCTTCTTCAAGTGGTGTCTGGAATCGTTTGCACACTTTTATGACTAAATGCTGGGATGCACAAAACTAAAATAGATGCATTTCTCACTACATCTGTTCTCTTCGTGCACTTTACAAATTTAATAGTCCAGTCTTCGGAGGAATGTCAGGGAGTTACAGATTGGAGTAGAGTGAAAAGAGATGTGAACCCCTATTACTATTTATAATATTTATTTATCTTGACATACAAATAGATACCATGAAATCGAAAACTGGTGATGTTTATCAAGGTTCAGAATTGGTTATTTGTAAAGGGAAAGAACTATTTTAAATAATGGTTCGTATCATTAAATAAAGTTAATTTGCTTTATTATATAATTTATTTTACAACTAATTAAAAAAAACTCTATTTCTATTCTTTCAACAATCAATGTTAAATTGTTGTCTATTATTTTTATTATTTTTGTGTAAAATAATAATGGTACAAAATCTACCTAATTTAAATGATTTTTACTTTCACTTTTACCTTCATATTATATTTGTGATTACGTACTCATTATGACTCATTTTCATAATATTTTATTAATTTATAAAACTATGTATTTATGCATACATACGTACATTAATTTATTATACATTCTATGCATCAAATTTCGACTACCATAATAAGGCCAAATGCGTAGTAATCATGTAAACACTTTAGTAGAAAAACATTTATATTATGAATTAAGAAAAATAAATAAAAATAGACAAACTCTCGACTTTGGGAATATACAATTTTTTTTTAACACAAACTTTTTTCCCTTTTCCATAGATACATGCTGTCTAAAGTTACCCGCAGCAGGGTGAAACCGGTAGATGAGATCGAAAAATAATGAACTTCAATATACGTGAATAAATCTTCTGCTGCAATAAAGATTTAAAAAGGAAGTACCTTCTGGAACGTCTGATGTTACTCCGCTAACTATATATAGATTTATGATAACGTCCGCTTTGATTAAAAACCATTCCGCGGTTATTTTACGATTCTAAACCCTCAACATCAATCTATCGTAATGAACTTTTTACAATCGTATAGCACAGATGCAGCTTGCATGAATGTACTGACTAATATAGATCTTCCGACCCTGCTTCACAGGAAACCGTCGGCTGTGTAGTGTACAATTAATTCGAAGAAGTTAATTGTTTTTTATGGTTGGTTTTATGCGTATTTTTTTTTCTTTTTAAGGTAATAAGTCTTCATATTACAAGATTCTTAGCATCTGATAAATTGATGTTAAATGGAGAATTGGACATTTAAATCATCATTAGGTCCCATTGCGATTTTGGATTACCCATTTTGACTCTATATCATAAATCAGTGTTGAAATCCTGTAATCGATAATACCCACATTTACTTACTATTGAATACTTGTCT
This sequence comes from Limnephilus lunatus, assembly GCA_917563855.2. Classification (NCBI taxonomy): domain Eukaryota; kingdom Metazoa; phylum Arthropoda; class Insecta; order Trichoptera; family Limnephilidae; genus Limnephilus; species Limnephilus lunatus. Next base: position 63,911,403 of record OU830598.1, on the reverse strand, counting down.
TGTTTATTATATCTACTTAATTTATTTTAAAATAAGTTAACAATAATAATCTAAAAGAAAATATTTTATATTTATAATATGATATATTTCACTGATGGGAATAACCTTCAAAAAAGTATAAAAATAAAGTTTTTCTTATAAAAATGTAATTTATTTATTATTATAAAATTTACTTGTAATTATTTAACTACTAGCTGGGTTACTCGGCTTCGCTCAGACAACGTTCGAGTGTTCTGGAATGTTCTACAATGATTTTCCCGATTCCCTATTCCCGAACAATCCACGACATACTCCGCCACTCCTTCCAGAACTTTCTAGAGCTCTATAAAACCTTCTGGAACAGTGGTTCTTAGTCTTGTTGGAGGTACTGACCCCCACCAGTTTCATATGCGCATTCACCGAACCTTTCTCACCACCACTCATTCACCGAATCATATGAGTCAGGGGTGTGCCTTGACCACCGCCGAATCCGTGAGATTGACTCACTGTGAACCCCTATGGCACCCCTGGGGTTCGATCGAACCCAGGTTAAGAACCACTGTTCTAGAACTTTCCGGAAAACTGTTGTAGAAATTTCAAGAGGGCGAAACTTCCAGCCCTTATATCTTCAAAAGCACGCCGTTTGGGTAAAAACGGGAACCGTCATCCTGGAGGGGGATAGAGATCTACCAAAACATATAACTCCCTTGATCGTACCTGGACTCGTTTCTGAGTTTTTGCGGGACGCACGTTTTTTGGACCTACTTTTATAATATGTATTGATTGATTATTATCTACTTAATTTGTGTACGTATTACTTTTTTCATATAATTATTTTCTTATGATGTGTACTAATTTGCTATATGTGTTTACTAATATTTATTTATGTACATATTATTATTACTTACTTGGTATTGTGGCTGTGTATGGCTCATAAGCTACTACAGCTACTTTGTAATACTTATTTAGAGTTGACAGTAGAATGTTATTGCTGCCAACCATTGCCACTACCTAACTGTAATTTTAGTTTAAATAATTATGGTGTGTATTTTCTAATAATTTACTAGATTTATATTTTTAATATTATATTTTTACATGATTTTTTTCATTTCTATATTCGTAAAGCTGCTTATCTTGACACAGGAATTCCCTAGTGAGATGACCGGATTATGGTTTTATTGTAATGAAATTTTAATAGATACCTAAATAAAGAATCTCAAAATGTCAAAAATCACTGACCAATTGATATTTTATGATTAGCTCGTTGACTACTAATCTATATGGTATTTAAAAAAAACGAAGTTCTAAAAAAAATATATATTTTATTTATGTAGGTTCTTTCACAAATAATAATAAATATAATAATAATAATAAATATGTATATTTGAGACTTAAATGCACTCTGAGTGATATTCTGGACAAAGACAACCATTCAGATGTGTTAATTAAACACATCTTAACGCCCATTAACCAGCGGCCGAGAATTCAAATTTCGTCGAAAGATGATATTGCGATCGTACCCTTACAACTGTACAGGGCGTTTCTAATGAAAAAGATTAGTTATTCTCCGTACCAGGATTTTTGACTAATAACTCAATATGGACTTTATTTCATTCAAAAAATTGCTTACTTTACATTCAAGTTGAAAATAAAAATGTTCAAACGCATGATGATGAAATTATGTTCTTTTTAGTAATTATTTGTTGATTTTAAGTTTTTTAAATTTTTCCACAGTGTCTGAGCAAAATAAGTGTATAAAAAATCCGAAATATATTATTTTGTAAAACCCTTAATAAATAGACAAACTGAAGTATTTTCGTCACGAAACGCGGATTTTTTAAATGATTTTATTTTAAAATTCTAACAAGTAGCTTTCCTAGATAATTTTATCGATTTCCAACGACCGTAACAAAAAGAAACGATTATAATAATTTTTCAAAGAAAACTTCTTCTGAAAGGAATTCAATTTGTGATGGCATTATTTATTTTATTGAAAAGAAAAAGAACTTCGTTTACGTCACTTTATTTATAATATACACAATCTACGTGTTTCGTGAACAATGTTTACATCATCAGGAGAGTGATGTTCACATCATCGGTGTACATTTACTCCTAATGATGTGGACAAATCATAATACACTTTTCAAGTGACTTATCAATCTTCATCTTGTGTCAGTACAATTTTATCTATCACTTTGTTAACTCAGAATCGACGTTTTTACCAAACGACAATGCTGTGTTTTATATTTCCGCAGAACAAGTAAAAAGAATTTCTGCTCTACGGTAGCTGAATTTACACCTCGCTCGAATCTTAATCAATCTTTTCATTCCATTCTTGGTAGAGTCGAATTAGCAGTTTTTCACCCTCTTAATTGCAGGCAGAGGAGTTGACCTCGGGTCAGCTGAGGTGAGATGGCGCGTGAATGCGGAAAAGGCCAATGCAGGCTACAGTGTTGCTAGGACCAAGTGCGTAACTTAATGTTGCCGCACACTGGACCTATGTATGCACATCAGCAACTTGCAACATGCAACAAGCAATACATAATTTCATTTCAATATTCTGTACCTAAAACAAAATAATATAAGAAATTGGAAAAAAAGCTATTATTTTTGGGAAAAACAAATTTTTTTCAAAAAATGACTATCCTCAGAAGACGTTTTAAAAATTGTCTAGCAAAATGTGACGAATATTAAGTATCTACTATCAACAAAATTTGCTAAAGTAAGACCATTTTCAAGCATTCAAAATGAAGTTTAAAAAAAAAAAAAAAATTTATTGAATGCTCTTTACATAATAATAATAATAATTGGATAATTTATAGAGCGCCGTTTTTGTGAAAAATCGCTTCAAGGGCATATATATAAAAAAAATTATTTCATTATTCATTTATCTATTTATTAACACCGTTTTTCGGGGCTTTTACATTACATCTGAATAGTCAGAAATATACAGTATTTATTGTGCATAACTGAACTGCCTTTATACTGCATTATATTTGAGTTCTCACGACTACCATACTATGCCTGTACCTGCATCAATATAGCCGAATGTAAATAAATAAAGCATTGACTGGTATATGAAATGCGTGGAAATAATATATAATAATTAAACATATGTATATAACAATTAGAATTCAAATTAAACTGAATGATTTCAATAATACTTTACGAAAAGTAAAAATAAAAGTCTTAAATAATATTTTAAAAGAAAGATTGATAAATGCACCTGAAATCTGTATTATTCCTTTCTGGCTGTTTTTATAATCTTTTGAATCCATTTATTTATTTCGTTCACGACCCACACCGTTTATCCCATAAACCCGAGTCCTTTACTTTTTCACGAAATTTTAATCCAGTTCTAAGTAATTTCCTGGCTTTGTTCGATATCGATATTATGGTACTGATTTAAACTCATATTAACTGAATTAATATGAGTTTAAATAAATATCGCAAAAAATGGTGGTATAAAACTAGTCACATTTATGCGTGGTTGAAGATCTTGAAGGTCACTGGAAGCCTGCAGTCAGTCGTACAGCGAGATCCTTGAATGATTACTTTTATTTTCCAAAACAAGAGGGTTGATCGCACAGTAATTTTGATGGTTATATTCGGAATAAAACACATGTGTTAAATTACTGGCTTATTGGTTTATTGGTTTATTGGTTGATTGCGCATATATAGACCAGATAAACTTGCAATGACGTTGAAATGATTTTAAATACTGGCTGTAAGGCTTTAAGAAATGAAATTATTGAGTTTTTGCAAGGTTTTATAGGATGGAGAGGAACATATGATGTTATTTTAAATCCTCTCAAGCATTAATAACTTAGGTGATCCTGAAAAAAACCATCTACAATACACAATATATATACAAAATATTCAATACTACAAACTTTTGAAGAAAAACGGATAAAAAAAATACGTTTCAATATATCAGCAAGAAATCAAAACAATATTAAAATCCCAAAATTTAATTCCAACCACAAACAAAATACCTATCTGTATCTAGGTATAAATTATTTCAACAAACTCCCATTAAAACTACAAATTATCAAAAATAAACGTGAATTCAAAATTTAATTAAAAAATTACCTGAAACAAATGCAAGAGTACATTACTTTTATTAATATTTCATTTAAATCTTGAAATTGTTTGTTGATATACCTCAAGTTTTTCTTACATATCTATTGCTATTAGTTGCAATATTATTATTCACTTAGGTACTTAAAAATAACAAATACCTGAACATGAATTCACTCACCAAACACAAGAGCCTTGTCACGTTATGGTGAGGAAATGATTTTATTATATTCATATTACAAATCTGTTTAACACGTAAAAAAATGTATAATAATTATTGTAAAAAAACGTAATAAATATTTATGTATTTAAAATTGGTGACAGTGATTTCAAAATGATTTTGCTCTTGTTACTGCAAGACAAAATGATAAAAAGACAAATTTGTTGTAAAAATTAAGATTAAATGCGACACGTACGTTAAATTGAAAGTACATAAAAGAGTCCATAGACATAAATTAATCAAGATGAATTACAATATAAAATGACAAGTAAAAAATTAAGTTAAAAATTTCGAATAGGACGATAGGACATAACACTTAATAGCATTACGTCGCCTTAGTTCTTAATTGTCCAAACGACCAGTTTAAGATAAAGCTATTTCCGTAAAGGTAAAGGTCTCATTAGTTTAAATAATTCTTAGTTAGGTGATTAACTATAATTTTTAATAATTTATTTTTAGTTTTAAAATGGAGATTGAACAAAATCTAAAATGGTCGTTTGGACAATTAAGAACTGAGGTAACGATTAGTGCAATAAGTACATTGCAACATTTTCGTGCGTTGCCTGTTCCTTATTGCATGCTTATTGCTCCTGTGTTTGTCCTAGCCAACCAACCTGACAATGAATTCTGCATTTCGCCGAAGGTGAAAGCATTTCGCGAAAACTCGGCATTCCGCGACGCGATTTGTATGGAGTTCATTATTCCCTGGGATATTTCAGCGCTCGAAGCGGATCTGAAACGCACACAATGCGCCTTGCACTCAGTTAATGCACATTTTATGAAGTTTACGTGAGCTTTAGGCGCTCGACTAAGTAACCTGGAAATCCGCGAGGTACCTATTTGACTAAGTAACCTGGTACCGCGGTGCTGCTAATGTTAGTTCTTAACTCTGGTATGCTTTTGTTATTTTGGCGCTGCTATGCAAGGTACACCATCGTCTTGACATTTCTTACTATAATGACAACCAAGCCCGTATGTCAACGCTGGTCATAAATTCTATAAATTTCAGGAGTAAATATTTAGCACAGAGTAAAGCGTGAAAGGCGTCAATAAAATTTCCTATAAAATCAGTTTCCCGTTACTTTGAATGTTTAGGCAAATACTGCATCAGTTTCCTCGCTCCTAAAAACATGGGTACAGAATAATAATATGTCTTTATTGTAAGAAATTTGCTACCATTACTAAAAATACATATAGTGTGTCTGTGTAGTGTATATTGGTTTATAAATTAGATAATTACATAAATTTCATTGATGAAGAAGATAACAATAATAATCTAAACTAAAACATGAAAGAGAATATTACACAGAAAAACAGAAAAAGATAATGGTCGCTGGGACTGTGTCATATTCTCTTTCATATTTTCTTTTAGATTATTATTTTTATCTTCTTCTTCGATGATATATTACATTGGTGGGAATAACCTTCAAAAGTTATAAAAAGAGAGCTTTTCTTATAAAAAAATTAATTAATTTAACATAAATTTAAATAATATATAAAACGGAAGGTAGATAATAAATAAAAAATAAAATGAGGTTTCTCTTTACCCGGCTCACTAGGCTAGCCTGTGTTGAGACAGTAATGTCGCAAGAAAATTAGAAATACCTGTAAATATGCGCTAATATTAAAATATGTGCAGTTAAATAAATAAATTCGAAGTAATATGACTTACAAGAATTTGGAGTACATCCTTGTTAGAATTTCGGGTACAGCGAGTTTTTAATATGTTTTATAGTTTTTACACGTTTGATGAAATGTATACACATATGACAATACTGAATGCTGTAGAGTTTTTTTAAGTGTAGTTTATTCATTGAATTTTTTATTACATAAATTGGGGATTTTCGACCACCATGCTCATTTTGTGGTGGTTGGCTAGAGATGAAGACTTGTTTTAAAAAAAAAAAATGTTTTCTATAAATAATCTTAGGTAGCTACTTATGTAACCTCTGCAATATATAACAACACACTCCACGCCTGTATTTTTCTTTTTTATTTATTTATTCAATTTCTTTTCTATTTCTATCATTTCTTTTCTATTTATTTCTGCCACCTAGAAATAGGTGAAATTAGCCCAGTGAAGTAAAAAGGTGTTTCTATGTATTGTATTTTGTTCGAAATTGAAATTTAAAAAATGTTTTAGTCGGGTCCTGGCTGGATTCAGAATAAGATAAGGTTATGTAATAGACAATATATGAAAGTTAATGATGAAAGAAGTGTCCATCCTCTGCCCACCCTTGCGGGAAAATACCGTGATTGTTGGTAAAGTCTAAATCCAAATAACGATAAAGTATATTGGCATCATGTTTTCTTTCGACACTTATAAAGAATTCACATTTAATAATCCACACCATGTTCGAAATATATTGTTTTACATCCTTACAACTCCCGAAAGGCAATTCCTAATAATAATAACCTTTTTTTAAAAGTAGATTTTTCGTTTTGTGTCGCATTTTACTACTAGTGCCGTATCATTATTTATTTTTAATCTTATCTAGATTGATTATATTTAAAATAAAAAAGAACTGGGTTTTTAGTCCAAGCTCAAATGATTCTTCCAGAATTTTTCAATCGTTTTGGTTAAAAAAAATTAAGCCATATAAATGCCGTTCGCAATAATTTTGCCACTTATAATAATAATCTCGGTGAAATTCAAGAGCCAACAAAGAAATCTTAATCTACATTTGGTACAAATCGAGGCAATTAGATAAAAACTCAATAACTACCAAATTTATGAGTAAATAAACGAATGTTTTAAAAATGGCGGACGGCCCTTGCGCTAAAGCTTTTTGCATAATATTAAAAGTAATCTGCCTTTCCGGCATCCGCAATTGCCATTAAGATATTATTTGTGCAATTATGCCGGTGAAAATGCACTCACGTTTCTCGAACGAGTGCAATCTTTTAAAATATATAAATAGGGACCCATTGCGATAATTATAAGCCTCTCGTTTAAATTTTGCCGGTCAAGTTCATTCAACTTTTAAAATTAATCAATATATTTTTTGGAGGCTCTGGGATACTCAAAACAACAATGTAGTTTGTCGAAACGCAAGTTCGTATCGTTTAAATTGTAACATATTTTTAAAAAGTCATTTAGGCCTAGTTGTTTCGCAGATATTTACGTGTGACAAAGTCATCAAAGCGCCATTTTTTTTTGACTAGCTGAAAGGTTTCCGTTAAATGCCGATTCAAGTCCGTTTAAGCTTTTGAACAAATTCTAATAAGCAAAAGAGGACAACTATAATGCTGTAAAACCTTGTCAGCTTATTACAATTTGATGGAAAGCTGAAATACAACTAGAATCATTATCATTTATTGGCCATTTGATGTCAATGTTAGAACTGAATTTCTGTAAAACACTCGTTCTGACTAATCAAAATTATATTCTCCTGCATGTTTCACAAATGAAAATTCGCAGTTCGATAGGTAAGTAGGTACCTACCACACCCATATTCGTACAGAAGGATCGTTACCACTCAACCACGGATGTTGTTAATATTATTATTATTCATTAGTTTTAAGTCAATTGTAAATGAATGTCATAAGTTATTTTTATTTTTTACGTCTTGAGGTGAAATTTAATAAAAATTCTGTAATACAAATGATTAATTTACTATAATTATTTAACATATTTCTTACTTAAGAATGCGAGATCTTGCAGGAAAAAAAAACATACAGGAATTCAACAAAAGATATAATATAATATAATTTTTAAAAATATCATAAAGCAAGGCAGCTTAGAGATCTCTTGTAAGATACATTTTCCTCAAAGAGAATCGTTGAACCATGGCTGCTCTGCACTTTGCATACCTCCAGAGTGATTCACCACCTTTTTCCCTGGAATATTCTTTGGACTGGAAAAAAATATGAGATGAATCATATGACACCATTTGCAAAATGCAAAATTCTTATACACTTAACACTTTATCACCCTAAACCTAAATCATTATTTAAGGAAATTAAAACAATAACGGAATTGAAAATAAGTTGTAGTAATTTTAAGACAATTCAACCTGATTTTTTTGAAAACTACAATGAATTCGAAGAGTTAAAACAATTATTGATGTATATATTATATTTATTAAAAGAAAATAACTTAGTTTACATCACTTTATTTATTGTACACTATCAACATGTTTCGTGAACCATGTTCACTTCTTCAGGAATAAAAGTATACTTTTATTCCTGAAGAAGTGAACATGGTTCACGAAACATGTTGATAGTGTACAATAAATAAAGTGATGTAAACTAAGTTATTTTCTTTTAATAAATAAATAATGACATCACAAAGTGACAACCTTTTAGAAGAAGTTTTCTTCGAAAAATTATATATTATAGTCATAGAGAATGTTAAACAAAGTTGTAAAAGTTTCCTAGTATTCGTTTCCTTATTATTTTTAATTGATAAACTAACGTTTAAACAAGATTTTTATGCATAGCACAAAGGGTATATAACAAATATTATAATCAATAATTATCAGCCTGAAACACTCATCTACATTGAAAAAATCTTCCGAGAAAAGATACTGGCCGCCAACGGGAATTGAACCCGTGACCTTCTGATTGCCGGTCAGGTGCTCTTGACCACTGAGCTATGGCGGCTTATCTAATACCCGCCAAATAATTCAATATATACTAGTGTTTCATTCGACAATTACTCATTATTACATTTTTCCAACTGAAAACAACCAACTTTATTTTTGTGAGAGAGGTATTGTTAATACTAAATCTCCCGCTAGGTGGCGTCGAGACTAATTATGTCTGCATTTATTGCTGAAATACTTTAACTTGTCAAATATTAATTATTATTTTTAATTGATAAACTAACGTTTAAACAAGATTTTTATGCAGTGTTTCAGGCTGATAATTATTGATTATAATATTTGTTATATTCGTTTCCTAGTTTCCTAGTATGGCGTCATGAAACTTTTTTTTTCAGTTTGTCTGACTGAAATTGGTGGTAATTTTCAGCCCAAAATGTTATTTACACTAAGAGCTGTGGCACTTACGGTTGTTGTTCCCAATCCTACTGATCAACTGTTGAGCCGAAATTTTTGCTCATCACTCCTCAAATGCTCAACTCCGACCAAGATTCAAATCGAGCGTTACTAAACAAATCACTTAGCTGATCGGACACCCAGAGTGATCGATAGAAAAGTTGGGAACAACGGCCGTTTGTGCACAAGAGATGTGTCCACAAATGAGAGAAAATACGATATTGTTTACCCACATTACAATAAACTACTACTACTGATTTGAACTAAAATTTTATTGATTAAGTGTGGTGAAATCCTGTTTAATCTCCATCATTTGTCATTTCATCCGTCAAATTTGTTTGTAACGTTCCGGTTCCGGTTCAAGATGATGGCCGTGTTGGATACTACATTTTTATCTCAGCAGATTCGCATGATCGGGGGTTCCTACAACGTGACAATAATCAATATTATGGTGCCCCCCGGCCTGAAAAGGTTCGAAAAAAAATTTACGTCAAGATGGTGACAATTCTTTGGACAAATTTTATAATTAATTATTTTAAATAATAAAAAAGGTATATAATAAGTACTTCAAATTAATATAGTTAATTACTCGTACGTACCGCAGATCTTATGATTTCAGATTCAAGTTTGATTAACTAAATAATAGGAAATTATAAACCTATTTTTTTGGACGCGATGTCCATTGTTTACAGAACTACTAGTATAGTTCGTATTGCTTCGTAAAAAATGAAAATAGAATTAGCAAAAGAACTAATAATATGTTTTACTCCCCCCAAACCAATACTAAATTAATGCAAACACATAGCAGCTTTATTGGTCCTCGTACATTTATATCTTCTACCAAAACACATTCAAATGGCAGATAAAATATCACTTTCCGTAAAAGAATTAAAATTATGGTTGAATGATGCAGATATTGGAACATTTTTTCTATAAATTATTTATTTGTAAACCTTCGTGTTTCACTTTTCAATACAATTCTAACTTTATTTACTTTCTTTACTATAACAAAAAATCAACAAAATTTATGTTTCACTATTTTATTTCACTATTTTATTTTATTTTACTATAATGTTTTCACAGATTACTATATTTCTAAACCTTTAGTTTAAAATTTACATTTTTCAAGTTCAGATGGATGCTAGTTGCGAAAGAGTTGACACCAACAGAATCTCTGACGTTTATAATCATCAATAAGGACCGTTACCTTTCGAGGAAGTTGTTCTCCTTAAGATGAAATAAACCTCGCAACTAATCACAAATTAAGGTTGGTAAATTAAAACCGTTCATGAAAAGAATAAAAGTATTGCATACACGTTTAATCATTTTGGATGATAATTTTTGATACTTTTTTTGGTACTTATCAATTAATAATATGTGGGCAATACCCCAAACCGACAATTATGACATCACAACTCATTGGTAGGCTGACACTGTTTTGCGATTAACCTTTGCTTATTTGATTCAGGTTATTTTGAATTATTGTTGAAGGTTGAATTTTTTTTTAAATTCCGCAAACCAAAACTCACTTTCTAGGAACGTCATTATTTGATGAGGTAGGCATCTTTGATAATTATTTTATTTTAAAGGTTTAATTTTAGAAATTTATATTTCTTTTATTGGCATTATTTTATGTAAGCCCTGAAGACTGTGGAAATGAAAATGCGTAACCACAAAGGTTAACGGATCAATGTTTTTTTTAGTACATATACAGAGGGGTAGCTACTATTTACTGTTAAAGCAGAACATTTACTTCGATCCAAAGTCTCGTTGTCAAAGTGTGATGTTTGCTCAGTGGCTGTTAATCCATCTTTGTGCATTGATAATCCTACGCTATGTGTTGAATTATCAAATATGTTGAGGTTTTTTCAACATTATTTGCAAATGCCTGTGCCAAAATTTGTGATGTAGATTTGTGTGCTAATGTGTAAAAAAATTGACAGTGTTGATGTATGCATTTCAGGTTGTAAAATAAACATGGATTGGCAAGTTAAACGACAGTAATAAACATTTGTAGATTTTTGTAAATAAATGTTTTTTCATCATTTGGCATTGAGTGAATGTTCAGGCATTCAAACGACATTTTTATTTTGCAAAACTTAAATATTCAAATGTATTTATATACGGAGGAATAATATTATATGTAGGGAATTCTCCCCATTATTATCCTACATGCCTACATATCTATAACCCGAAACTTACTATATTCCTTTCTAAAGAACCAACATAACCTTCTTCAAAACTCTTGTGCGAATATTTCGAATATATTGTAAAATCCACTGACCAAATTACGGGACAGCCACTGACCTGCCAAAATACATTTACATAAAAAAACTAACTAACTAAGCATCACAGCCATTTCCCCACAGGGGTAGGCAGAGAGGACGGACCGCCAAACAACTCGGTCTTGGCACACACTCTTTGCCTCATTCACATCCATATATTGTCTCATACATAATCTTCTATTATTCTGACTTTTGACATGGCCCGACTCACGTATCCGATTCACTTGATCGTATCATGTCTTCCTCGGGCGTCCCCGACTTCTTCTACCATTCACATTTGCGTCGTATATTCTTCTTACACTACTTTCTTCGTTCATTCGCTCTTCATGCCCAAACCATCTGAGGGTTCCTTTCTTAATCTTACTCATTATGCTTACATCAGCCTTACATTCTTTGCGGATATCCACATTTCTCACACGAGCATACGTTGTTTTACCACAAAGCATGTCTTTCTTATTGTAAGCTATTTATTTAAAAAAAAATCTAATTATGGAAGGAAAAAATAATCTTATCTATTGTTGTACACAGTTGTAGTTGGACGGATGGTAGGTATCGCAGGCAAATCGTAAAATAAGCCCGATCATGATGCGCCTGAAGCACTTCACGATATGCCGCCACGCACTTCACGAAGTAGCTAGTCGTAAAATGATCTGCCTGATTTTACGATCGGCCGCTTATATAGGTTTTTCCATTTTTAGTTTTTTTTATGTTAACCTCGTGTCTGCGGTATAAACTTTAAAATAATTTTAAAAATGCTGCCAAGTAAAACAGGTAAAAGGATTTTTTTGAAAAGGTTAAAGGAATTTATTGTTAATTTTAATTTTTAAAGTTGTTTGTGTTAAAACTATGTACAGTAGGTATAAATATATCCTATCATAAAGACGTAGGATGTATATTGTACACTGTATATTGTACACATATTTTTACCTATCTATTTTAGGCACCTACCATTTTATATACATTCGTCCCCATTGTCAAGAGCTAATGGTATCTTTTGAATAATGGCAATAGAATTTATAATATAAATAATAATTTTCTGTATTAGAAAAATCCGTACAAAATGAAAAATTTCCTATCGTTGAACCCGTCACCTTTGATTGATAACCCTGCAATTTCGAATTTCACACTTTACATTTGTTATAATCAGAAATATAATATCAATGTCTAAAATAAGATACATAAATCTTTCTCGCTGGTTAACATTAATAAATTGTTAATATATATCCAAAGATTAATAGATATTAACATACACATAAAATCCTGTCATAGTTTTAGATGAAATTTGATGAAAAAAAGTAAAATAAATAATAGAATTGGGTAGGTAGTGCGTACTGACGTTATCCTATTACCTACCACATGAAAGGGAAATCACTTGTGAAGAAATAATGGAGAATTCCAGAATGAATTATGTCGTGACAATAGACAAAATTCATTGTAAATGATATTCCAGATCAAATGAATACGTCACCATTAACAAGTAGGTAGTATGTTAAACGCCTGTGGTTTTACATAATTCGCGGTACAATAAATTTGATAAGGAAACTGGTCCCGATCTACATAATATTGTCTCGTTTGTTAATAACCACGCTCATAACTCATAAGAAACGCTGGACATATAAAATATAATCAGAACTAGAATTAAATGTGGAAACTTTGATACTTTTAAGGACATCTTGGAATTGTTACGCCAGACTGGGAGTGTCGGGTATTTTTAAGTTTTTGTTACTCGATCACTTGGTATTGCTTTTCCTTGTGATGAGAAAACTATGGCCTACTTAGTAAAGTTTGAGAAAAGTATGCTGTGTCATCGTGATTTTGTCAGGTTATAACGAGTTATCGCGGAAATTAAAATTTTTCCTCGACATTCCTGTCTTGTATTAGTTATTCACAGGTTGGAAAAGCGGTTAAGGGGTACATTACCTTATGATGTGTACATGATTCAGTTGTTTTTCTGATTTACCTAAAGGTTTCTTCGAACGATGCGAGGTTTCTTAGAAATTTGGTAGTCATTGGAAATGTTTGTTTATTAAATTTCCCTAGACGTAGACATATTGCGTCTTGTGACAAACATTTCATTACAATGATAGTGAGCCAATTAGTCAAGTGAAATAAATATATAACGTCACAACTCTAAATGACAATCGGCGAGGGAATAACCAGACACAATTGGAAATATGTCATTTTTAAATCAAATTCTAGACGAATTGACAATTTTATAAAAATAAAATATAAATTCATTACGAAAGATTGTTATTTTGTCTTGTAAAATTAATAGTTAAAGTTATAAGTTAAACAAATAAAAAAAATAAAAAAAATATTATTATACTAAGGTTATAGCGTTGGTCGTTGGCAGATATGTTAAATTTAAAAAAAAATGTTGTATTGTAGAACACACATTTCAAATCATATAATCATTCTATCTAGGAAAGCTACTTTTCAGAATTTTAATTTTAGTTTGAATAAAATCATTTTTAAAAATCCGCGCATGTGTTTCGTGACGAAATTACTTCAGTTTGTCTTTTTGTTTACGGTCTTACAAACTAATGTATTTCAGATTTTTTTGTACTCTAATTTTGTTTAGACGTTATTAAAAAAATGTGAATACTTAAGATCTAGAAATAATTAAAAATAATAAGTACATAATTTTAAAAATTATATCATCACGCGTCTGAGCATTTTTATTGCTAACTTGAATGTAGGTGTATACAAAATCTAATTTTGGATGAAATAAAATCGTTATTAAGTTAGAATATATATGAGAATAATCAATCATTCTCATCGGAACCGCTCTGTACAGTTGCAAGGGTACGATTGCAAGACCATCTTTCGACGAAATTTTAATTATCGGCTTCTGATTAATGGGCCTTAATAAATCAATAATCACATTAAACGTCTTTAGCAACATATTCATAATTGTATGCCTTTATTTTGTCGAAATTTTTTTACCATATTTTGAAGTAAACTGATGAACCATTCTTTTAGTATTAAAATTATTCGTTCCAAAAAATATTTGCGTATTTACAAAAGCGCTTACAAAAATAACAGGTTACAGAATCTTTTTTTCATATTATTTTTCGCGTACAGCATCCATCGTGGTGAATGTAATCACCACCTTGGCGGGAATACTCGCACTGTCGGATATAGTGATGAATTAACACGAGGAAATAAAAATCTCATTGTATTCAAAATAGACAGGTTGGTGGGTACTAGAAAAAAATGCATCCTAGTTTGCGTTTGAATTAAAACAATCGACTAACGAAAACATTCCTAATTGAGTGATTACCCACTGTTTGTTTTTTTGTATGACTGGATTGACCGTAAACGTTAACATCATCTATGCATACAAGAAGTTTAATTTATTGATTGCAGTAATTATGAGTAGTTATAGGCACTATTGCAAAAACACTGCGCTTACCAAATTTATATCTTAATTTTTTTCGATAATTTTATTCAATTTCATATTTTTGTTCTGATAAACATGAATATCTGTTTTTTTTATATGCACAACATACGACAGGTAGATACACTTCCTGGGCTTGTGGAACTTTGACAAACGCAATAGAATTTTGCATTTGCATAGCGTAAGCAAATGGAGAAAAATAGGATGAATGGGAATTTGTCTGATACGTTTTTAGATTTTCACGGCCAAAAGCATTTTCGTTGTCTGTTTTTAAGGTGTTATGCCGTGTTGCGTTACCTCCTTCTTTAGCCGACGTTTCGGACAGCGTTGCAGTGTCCATCATCAGGGCAGATCCGGCAGATCACACATCTGTCGGATCTGCCAGATCTGCCGTGATGATGGACACTGCAACGCTGTCCGAAACGTCGGCTAAAGAAGGAGGTAGCGCAACACGGCATAACACCCTAAAAACAAACAACGAAAAAGGCAATTTGTCTGTTTAAATTTAATCATTATACTTAAATTGTTTTTAAATCTATTTAAAGTAATGTTTCAATTCGAAGAATCTTTATTAAAAATAAATAAATAAATATAAATATAAATAAATATCTTAACTGTTTTTGTGGTAATTTTGTAACGTACGTCTTATTTTTTCTACTTTTTATATTTTGAAATTGAAAATGCTAGCAAACTCATTACCCATGTTTTTTTTTTAAATGTTGTAATCTTTATAGAAAGCATAATAGCAGAAGTCAGAACAAATTGCTTTAAATGTTCGTGTCGAATCTGGTTCATCAGACAAGGTTTGAGATGTTCACATTTGTAACGGGGCAAGTCAACAATGGTTAAAAGCTTCATAAAAAATTCAATTAATTAATTAAATACTATTGAATGTAATGTAAAGATGAAATTTGAACATGATGAAATTTTCATGTAAGGCAAGTGTTAGCTAATCAGCTTCTTCTATCGAAAGTAGGAATAGATCGGAACAATTTAATTGTAATTCAGAGATGTTGTTCCTTAAAACAGACTTCAATAAATAGGAGATCCTTCTATCATCCATATCAATCCTTAAATGATGAAAAAAAAACTAAGCCCGAATACACAGAAAACAAAAATCGGTATCTGAATAACAGAATGAAATTGACTACAGAGCTGGAGCTACAAATCTCTATGCCTACCCGCAACATGTAGATAGTGAAAATCAATATGAATAAAATAATACCGATCATAAAAAGAAAGTGAAGGCCCCGTAGTAAGTATTCAAAAAGAAGGAAGACGGTTTAAAAGGGATAAATGTAAATTATAATGTTAGAGGGAGTGCCCTAATATTTAAAAAAAAATGATTATATTTAAAACAGATGTATGTTGTAGTATTAAGTAGCATTTAAAGATACACGGTGATTTTTTTTCAACCCCATAACATGTTATGTAATACCAAGAACCAGAAGTGTTTTTAATAATCTTCGGAGGAAGATACTTTGCGATTTTTTTCTATCAGGGATTTTCATATATGATAATTACTTTTCAGCTCTGCAAATGTATTATCTAAAAAATTACAATTAAGAGCTTAAAACTAAAAGTTTTCAAGGGAAGCATGTTCGATGCAAGAAATTCTGAAAGTGGGGTCTGAATGTGTGACTTAATCACTTATATTCATAAGCACACGTTTATTGCGTGCTCCTAGGAATTAGTGTAAAGTGTGGATGCACCCATTCCGATTTATTATCGATTTATTCAAACTGGATTTCGTAATTCCGACACTTGGTGAGGTGAGTTGATTCTCACTTGATAGCGGCTGATTACTTGGGACAAGTGTAATTCCACTAATCTGGTCGAGTCAGCCAATCCAGGGCCAAACTACCAAATTCTTTAAATGTTTTGAATAGTTTGCTTTACAAATTTAGCTTTACGTAGATAATATTATTTGCAGCACGTTCCCGATTGGTAGAAATCATCGTGTAGCGACGGTCGGCGACGCAGTTTCGAGCAAAGCGTTTCCTCTGGTTACGGCATTTCATGTACCGCGCACATAAGTGCAGGCAAAGTAAATTACGCCGCCAAAAATAGCTAAAAGTATTGTTTTTAAACTGCTCACAAATAATGAAAAAGTTCATAATGAACGGCAAGAATTTATTTTGTGACGGCATAAGTTGAGACATCTTTCGGCCGGTCAATACTTGTAAGTTGTGTTTGAATCATTGACGGGGATTGATAGGTACTACGCTCTATTCGTTCCTCCGTATTACACAGAGTTCCAACTCTTTTTTAATAGTTAGGAAAAAAACTTATAACTAACGTTAGACGTTGGTTGTTTTCCCCCCCACAATTTTTTTTTTCATGTAAAAGAAATTAAGATTAAGAGAAAATAACTATATATTTATAATGTCAAAAACAGACCGTTTTACAAGTTATCCTCATTTTAGAGTTCATAATAATATAATATTATATTAAAGCTTGTCATAATAATATAATATTATATTATTATATCTCCGCTCAAAAACAAAAAGATGGAGAGATATGTAATTACGAATGTTGGAGAGAGTGCGCTAGTATTTAAAACGGTAAAATTGAAGCAAATATTGTGAAAATGTTTAATAAAACACGACTCCTTTATAATGGAGCAAACATCTCTTGGGGGCTGTCAGAAACAGTCTTTAAAAAAAACACTGTGCATTTTTTCATACATATAACTTTAAAATAACTGAATCAGACGTAAAAACAATAATTTTCGGAGCATACTTTGCGATTTTTTTCTATCGAGGGGATGTCATATAATTTGCGTTTCGGCTTGGGGAATGTATAGATATTATCTTAAAATATTTTATTTTTTTAAGAGCTTACAAACTTCAAATTTTTAAGGGGGATATGTAAGAAAACGGTAGAAATTCGGGTAGCGGCGTGTTAAGGCAGGCTTAACTACATAATTAACATATACCGACGCACAACCAGCAAGTAAGAAACTAATAGTTAGACGTATATATATCAGTTTATGTTGTATATTTATTATTGAATATTTTGTAGTTGTCTGTTTCGCCACTGGTATAAAATAGTGCACTTTCATCATCGCGTACTTCTAAATGCGCGCGCAGTTAATGGAAGTCCAAAATAATGACAGTCTTCTCACTTTCCAGCCTGAAAAAATCTCCGTAATATGTTA
The DNA here is from genome assembly GCA_917563855.2 of Limnephilus lunatus. Lineage (NCBI taxonomy): Eukaryota > Metazoa > Arthropoda > Insecta > Trichoptera > Limnephilidae > Limnephilus > Limnephilus lunatus. Next base: position 63,893,279 of record OU830598.1, on the reverse strand, counting down.
TAATAAAATACATCAAATTACACTCCGGTGTGCGTTCAATACCTCAGACCACATCATTATTAATTTTAACACTGCTCTACCGGGTGTTAAGAAAACATACAAATTGATTGACGATACTTATTTTTTTAAATATATAGTTTTACTTGTTGAATTTGTAATTACTGTCAGACGATATTTTTCAAAAGATTATATTGAAGAGTATACCTCTCAGAAAAACAATAAAAAAATGTTTTAAACAACAACAAAAATGTTTGTGCTATTTTTAAATTAACAATACTTTTCAAAGTAGTATAAGCTACTTACATACTAATTCTAATTAATGTGTAATAAATTATATTCGCGATACAGAAATAGAAATCTGCAAAAAAAATAACTTGAATGACAATCGTTAAAAAGCTTGTTCTTGGGTAGAAATTCTCATTTGTATACGACAAATACGTAGGTATTCTAACGAAAATCGCTCCTTTGTGTTTTAAGTTTACGCCCATCAAAATGCTTATTTAATAATTTTTTTTCACGTATTACATCATAATATAATATATAGAGAATTTTTGTTTAAGCATCATTGCCGTAATCACGACCTCCGTAGTCCAGTGGCTAAGGCTCTTGACTCACAATCCGGAGGTCGCGGGTTCGAACCCGGCGTGTGCAAATAAATTTTATTTGATAAATTTGTGTTATTTCACAATTAATTCATTGAAAATAATATATAGTATATTTGCGGCACGTTCCAGAGTGGAAGATACTATCAGTATCACCCTGGTGTAAGACCACCATTCAGAATTGAAACGTTGCTTGAAAATGGCTTTAGCCGTGTTTGGTGACCAGATCTGAATAACCAGGTCCTTCCCAACCTTCCTCTTCCCCACTTCCTTTCCCTCCCCACTACCTTCAGCCTCACAACATACCCCAATTGGGGATGCCATAGTCTTACTGGCTCCAGACGGGAGCAGTTGAGATTCTTGTGCGGTATTCACTGTAAAAAAAAAAAAAAATTGCCAAAATTGCTTCTAAAATCATGAAAAGTTTGATTGTTTGATGGCCTATTTTTATAATGTAAAGCACAAAAAATAAAGTACCACTTATCCGTACTAGATATTTGTTAACCTTTTGATTAGAAACAATAATTATTCAATTTTTTTTATTTTTTTTTTTATATTATAAAATTAAGTTGTGTATAAAAAAGGACCCGAAGCCACAGGATTTCCTAGCGAGACAAGCAAAGTGCATCACCCATCTACTAATGTACCTAATAAAGAATGAATAACAATTTAAGTTTAAAATATTTATTATAAGTTGTATTTGATCTAGTTTACTAATTTTGAAACATAATGGGATTGTCCAATGCTCTGAAAATGAGCGGTGTAAACTGGGCTCCATAAAGTTTTGGTTTATAGTTTAGACTTAAGTAAATTAATACTTCGTTTGTGTGAAAGCACTATAAAACAATAAAGATTTTTTTTACGAAGTTTCCATCCACCGCGTAGCCACATACTCCGTCCATAACGAACTTGTCACTATTACATCACAATAACACTACAAACTCGTTTATTTTATGGAAACATTTTATCCGGAACAAAAGTATCTTGGCACAGACGGCGTGCATTAGCTAATATACCCCTATTTATTTCTGATACAGTCATCCCATGTGATTTATTACTCAAAGTTGCATAGTAATTCTCCCAAAATATACACCTTCGATGATGGTACCGTTATTTGGACATGTTTTACGGTAATCGATTGCATTGGTATATCATTTTTGGTGGGATTTTCACGAGACCAAATACATTTTAATGTATACATTTTTTGAGTGTGGATGTAGGTCTAAACCGGTGATTCCCAATGTGGGCGATATATCCCTTCTGGTGGCGTTGGAGTGGTCTAGGGGGGCGGTGGTGGCCTTGATGGAAAATGATGGAGGTGAAGGCTCCAAGGGGCGGTGTGGAGCTGAAATGGGGGTCTGACGAATTTTTTTTTCATAATGAAAACAACTAAGTCTTAGGAACATAATGGCAAAATGCATATGTATCGTGAACAGCTATTATTATAAGCCTGGTGGATTTTTTTTTCAAACATACGTAAATGCATGGAAAAGAGGAGGTTTTTTTTATTTGGAAATATGTTCATTCCTGGGTTACAAATTATCTCTGAAATAAGAGGCATCTTCAATGATAGAGGACTAAACTAGTAGAGGATCGAAACCAAAACCCCCGAGTTAAAAAAATGAATTACCACCCTACATCCGTGATATTCCAAAAGTGTCGTGACCTTGAAGGAATAAATCTCTCGACTAGCAGTGCGAAGGTCACGGGTTCATATCCATGAGTACGAAGGTAAATTGGGTTTGATTAATTTGTGATATTTCACATTTTATTAATTTTAAAATAAACTGTAGTATATTTGTGGCACTTTCAGATTGGAAGATACTTTCAGTATCGCCGTGGTGTGAGACCACCATTCAGAATTAAAACTTTGCTTGAAATGGCTTAAGCCATGTTTGGTGACCAGATCTGAATAGCTTTGTACTTTCCCCACCTCCCTCTCCCCCATCTTTCCCCACTCCACATTACCTTCAGCCTCACAAAATACCCCAATCGGGGATGCCATAATCTCACTGGCTCCAGACGGTTGAGACCCTTATGCGGTATTCACGTAAAAAAGCACTAATCAAACACCAATGTATCAATTGCGGTCAAAATAACACATCAAAAAGTTAGTGGGCTTTCTAATGGCCTTAAAATTACCGTAAAGTGATTTTAATACCGGTAACGACAACCCAATTAAAAAAGGTCTTAAAATAATCACCGATCTGGCACAAATTATAAGTTAAAAATTGGCACAGTCAATGAGACTCAAATATAATTGACTTTTTTTAAATTTGGTGAAAAAACTCTCAGATCAGATTACGGAGCGCCAATATATTCAATGGTACAGATTTGACTAGACGGTCCCCTCATCAACAAGAGTAACCAAACAGTTTTCATTGGTTGAATAGATCTTTTGCAAAGATGTTCCCGCAGTCATTGTTATGAAGCACCAAGTTCTTCCAATCCTTTACCATAGGTCACCCCAAGTGGTTAGCTACGTTTGGTGACTTAGCAGGGGTGCCCGGGTTCATGGGATGAGTTATGTCCGGGTCTTGGCGGCGGATGCACCTGCCCACTACCAGCATAGCAGGCCGGATTGGGAGAGAATAGATGAGGGAGTCCCTTTGATTTCTACAGCCGTACTTCCTCGGAACATTGCCTTGCATCGCAGTGGGAGGGATGGATTCATAGGTTGCACCAAGTTCTTCCAATCCTTTACCATAGGTCACCCCTAGTGGTTAGCTACGTTTGGTGACTTAGCAGGGGTGCCCGGGTTCATGGGATGAGTTATGTCCGGGTCTTGGCGGCGGATGCACCTGCCCACTACCAGCATAGCAGGCCGGATCGGGAGAGAATAGATGAGGGAGTCCCTTTGATTTCTACAGCCGTACTCCCTCGGAACATCGGAGGGATGGAATCATACGTCTATCACTCCTGGACACAATAACCCTCAGATTCCTACCCACCCTTAATATCCCTTTCTTTCCGAGATCTTCCACTCCTTCCTTTCCTAAAATGACTCTCCACACAGCATCTCCTGTGTGGTTATGCAAAAAAACGACCCAAAGCGGTGTTCCGAGAGAGTCCTGCTGAAAAGGATCGAAAGGTCTCCCTCTATCAGTCTCTCCCGAAGTCCTGCCAGGCAGTAGGTAGGCAAATGAATTAACCACTGAGACCTGCACAAATCTCACTTCATGAACCCGGGTACCCCTGCAAATTCACCAAACGTAACTTACCACTATAAACGTTGAGGGCTTAAATTATTTTCCTGTAACCTATTATAATTCATATCAATGGCGAAAACATAATATTCCATATTCATTGGGGTCGCCAAAACAGTTACAATAACAATAACTTTTTGGAATTTTGTGATAAAATTTACTGTTGCTATTAATGTAACCTAATACTTACTTTATTGTTTTCTCAAAAATGTAAATTTTGATATTGAATTGAACCTTTCATTATTAAAACAAATTAACTTGTTTAATAAAATGATAACGTATTATTTTTTGTATTGAAACAGATACATTAAGATATGACACCAAAAATATTGCATCCGTTGTTTGAAAGATGAGGCATTTTCTGTCAATTAAAATTTATGCTTTGGAATGGACTTACATACGTGAATTCAAATTAATTGGCGATTGTGAGACTTAGATTGTTGAAAGCAAGCAGGTATTATAATAACGATGAAGAACTTCAAATAGTAATCACAAGATGTAAAGGAGCTATTCCAGCAGGTTGAGGACCAAAAGATGTCATTGAATAAAACTCTTTTGAGCAATTGGGTTTATGACGTTCTTTACAAAATAGATAGGCATTGTTTATTGACAGTAATATAAAATATGGAAAAAAGAGCTAAAAATGTTTGGTTTAAATAGGTAAATGGATGTAAACAAATTCGTGTATGGAATATTTATTGAGCTCCAGTGGTGTTGCAGCGCTTCCATGATTTTTTTCTTAAGGCCACATCCACATCACTGCTTCCAGAAAATGGGTCTCCGGTCTTGTACGAAAGACTTGATAATTTGAGCAGATAGGTAAGAATCTGCTAAAATTATTGAGTCTTTTTGTACAGATAGATAAAAGACCAATTAATTAACAAGTAATCCCAACGTTTGCACAAATGTTAATCTAGAAGTACTGATGAAGTATGTTCTACTTATTATAGTCATTAAAGTGAAAGACTCAAATAATATAATAACATCACACTACGACTAACCAAAGGACTAAAGTCACGTTCAGAAATAATAATCAATAATTGACATTATATTGTACAACAATATGTTTTTGATCAAATCAGAGAGCTCTGCATTCATAACGCATTGTAATTATCATTGAGAAAACAAGAAGTACAGACAAAGGTCGAGACAAAAGAGCTAGTTTAAAATCTAACCTATCACAAACATCAAAAGCGTAAAAGAAGAGAATCTAGTTCATCAGGACAATACGAATCATGATCCTTAACAACGAGAGAAGAGCTTAAAAAGAAAACCCTAATTTCAAAATCAATGTGTCAGATAACCTTGCGTGCATACAAATTTTTTTTAAATATCCGAGAAAGAAGAATAAAGCTTTTTTTGTATGTTTATTCAGTCATTAATTTTACAATATTTTATTTTACAAATCTTACAAAACTGATCAACCAAAACTGAAATCTCTAATTCTTCCTATTTACATTTTAATATATTATGCTTTTAAGTAATACATTGTAATGACTTAAAAGTATAATACTTAATATTAAAATACTAATTATTTAAAAAATATGATAGTTATTTCTAGGTACCTACTTGTACACAATATTATTCTAGGTATTTGATCAATATTCGATCTAGGTATTTGTACAGAATATTATTTGTTTTCATATTCTACGGAGGTAGAATATTATTTGTTTTCATGTTCTACGGAGGTAGAATATTATTTGTTTTCATGTTCTATGGAGGTAGAATATTATTTGTTTTCATGTTCTACGGAGGTAGAATATTATTTGTTTTCATGTTCTACGGAGGTAGAATATTATTTGTTTTCATGTTCTACGGAGGTAGAATATTATTTGTTTTCATGTTCTATGGAGGTAGAATATTATTTGTTTTCATGTTCTACGGAGGTAGAATATTATTTGTTTTCATGTTCTACGGAGGTAGAATATTATTTGTTTTCATGTTCTACGGAGGTAGAATATTATTTGTTTTCATGTTCTACGGAGGTAGAATATTATTTGTTTTCATGTTCTATGGAGGTAGAATATTATTTGTTTTCATGTTCTACGGAGGTAGAATATTATTTGTTTTCATGTTCTACGGAGGTAGAATATTATTTGTTTTCATGTTCTACGGAGGTAGAATGATTTAACTTTTGTTTTGATTTTTGAATAAAATGTCTCATTTTTAATATTTTCAGGTAATGAATACGTTTAATATTTCCGGAATTTTATGCCCTTTTGTTCTATCACAGTATACATTTTGAGATATATTAATAATAAACATTTGTGCTTCTCTATGCCTAGTAGGGTAGTTGTCCAGAATTCATCTAGCGTTAATTGGTAATCTATGTACTATGTATAGAGAGCACATTACACAAGGAGAAAAAAAATTATAATCGCCTTCACATAATTAAACTTTTTTTTGCCGGATGTCAATTTTAGGAAACGGATTTGTAATTGTTCTATTTTATTTAAGTACGTTTTGTACGTAACTATTTATTCGGCTAATGCGTTGTATACCTATACAGTACAATATATTTTTATTAACAAAGTTTTTTAGGTGGTAAAATTTCCCTAATATGGATCTTAATCTATTACATACATTTTCAATATGATTTGACCAGTTAAAAATGAAGTCGAGAACCAACGTATGTATATTGGTACACTTTTTCTATATTTGGGCAATTACACCGCAGGAATTGGTTTTTTGTGTGCAAATAATCATATGATTGGACTAGCCAAAAGTATAAACTCTGCCATCTGCCAGATTTCAAAGCAGAAAACAAGTTTCATTAGTGCAATTGACCTAGGAGTCACAATCCTCAGCGAAATAATGACGGACCACACCTAAATTCTTTTTTAAACAATCTTTTCGACATTCCGCAGTAACTTGCATACCTCGAAACTTAACTAAAGTGAGTTGACCGCGTGGAGTCGCCGTGATAATGCTGTGTGCATTCGCCGTGACATTACCGTAAGCTGAGTGCAATAACAGGCTAGCGATACGTACGTAACTATGGGTTACGACTTTCAGGCGAGCTCCCAAAAAACGGTAAGATGCAAGAGCCATTCTGGAATGCACCTAACGATCTACGAAAATAATTTTACCCCATTTTTTGGCAGCTAAACAGTAAATTGTGTACCGATACACGCAACTTATGCGTGAAAGCTTCCTTTGCGATAAATAAACGGATCTTTATTAGATCGTGCCACGCGCTAGAACGTAATGCTAGGTCGTAAATTAATGCTAATGTTTGAATTGTAGTTTGATCGCAGTTGTTTTCTGTCGTGCTATCGATTTTTTTAGTTACTCCAAATCCATTTTTTTAATCTTGTTATCTACAATAACGTGCGGTGAAAAATATGTGTATTTAATAAATTTACTAACAATCTTATATGACAAGACGCTAATTTGTCTGAAGCAGTAACGCAAAAGATTTAGGTCGGGGTCATATTATTTCCTAAATTTCAAAATACATATATTTGATTTTGTTACATTACCTGCCTCAATCATCTAACGTATTTATTTCGGTTGTGAGTCTGTTTGTGATGTAACTCCTGTTCAATGATCTCGGGTTTGTTTTTAATTTAAATATCATTTTCTGATCGTGTCTTAAGAACTTAAATAAGCTTACACAGGGTCATTTTTAATAACCTTTTCAAATTTGGAACTGATGTGTCAAGAATTCAGACAAGCGTTAAATATCTACCTTTAATGTACTTACTCAATATTTTTCACCACAAAATTATTTTTATTCCATATTAGAAATGTGTATTTCTTTTATTTAAATTTCTTAGGGTAAATCTTGACACAGATGTGGTGATTTTTAGGGGTCTACGCTTTTTACATTTTCAAGAAAGCGTTTTTACTAACTTACTAGATTTAATAATAATATACCGTGATTTTTCACGGGTTTGCGCTAGTATACAAGAATTAAATAAATATGAAAAAGTATTATGTAAGTATTTTTGTGCTAAAACACAACTTGTTTATGAGTTTCGGAAAAACAACCTTTCTTTGTCATGACAATAAGTTGTTAACACCAATTTAATTTATTTTAAAAATAGGACATAATATTAGAAGTGCATTTCTTTAACAAATGAAGAATATTACAGCCAGTACCGCCTGGAAAAAGGCCGGCGGCGTAGACCTAGGCCATTATGCAACTCCTCCGCGCAATCTCGCCTCTTGCCGGTGACTTTGGCCTCGTGAAAGCGAGCGGGACGCACTGTGGCCTGCGTAGCGCTGTCCCGCTCCCACAGGGGCGTTGACTCCAACCGGAGAAAGCCGAGCGCCTTGGCGAACTGGTCCGCCGGTGTTCGGCTCTTGATCTTGGCCCTGAATCCGCAAGTAAATAAATTCTTCGCTCCATTTTTGCTAATTTGGCATGCCTACGCCTATGAGTTTCATTTGTTTTAAATGGGTAGTTTTTTAAGCCTTTAGAAATTTGGCGTATTTTTCAGATGGTCAAAATATTACCGTTTTTTTTAATAAAATCCAAATAAATTGAATATTTCTGAACATATTCGAAAAGTAAAAACTGTTTTTGAAAGTTGATAAAATATGCTTTCAAATTGTATAATTCGAAATAAACATATAATTTTGAAATTTAAAAATTTTGCATGCAAACATAAAAAGTTTTAAAAATCGCTCACCTTACGTTTTTTTAAACTTAAATTGCTGATAAAAAAATAAAAACACATATGTATTCAATTAGACAAATCTATATTGAACGCCACCTGTCACCTCACTTTTTTATGATTCCACGTAAAAATTATTAATCAAAAATTTCGAAAGTTTCTAAACTTTGATTTAATAAAGGTTTGACTTTTTGACTTTTTTATGGTTATTTTTTTACATTTGAATGCAAAGCTTGGTATTTTCTTTTTCTAACATCGTTTATATCACATTTCTCACTGTGATAGTAAGGGAGATACAGCGATTTACACGAGACCTATGTGAATTGGGACAAATTTGGTCTCATGTGATTAAACGGGTTAAAGCTGCGGATAACAGCTTGACGACCCCCGTGGTTGAGCGGTTACCTTTCAAGTCTCAGAAGGACATTATTAGCCATAAACATCATATTCCATTAGAGCCGATTAGGTACAGATCTGACCCCGGGCGTCAGTGCATTATAAAAGTTTGAGATTTGTTCGACATTAGAAAGAGAAATAATTTTTCTCCTCAGTGTGCCTCAAATATTTGTACTTGTTTCCAAGGATAAAATCCTAAACTTTGTCGAAGTGTATGACTACACATTGACTTTTTTTTTAGTTTATAAGAAGTTTAGTTTTAGTTAAAAAGTGTAGTGACAGTTTTCTAACAATTTCCTATGAAACGGGAATGTGTTTTGTTAATATCGAATTCTAAAGATGTTTCGGCCATTTTTTTTTTACATTTTCATATTTTTTATTAAAATGTTATTGTTTAGAAATTTCAATGTTTATTTCAAATACCGAAAGATGATTTTAGCTTCTAAAATGGCATTTGTTTTTTAAAACAATTTGAAGAATAAGAAATACCAAAACAGCACATTTAAAATAAATACCTACCTCGGAAGCATTCCGAAATTTCATGAGAAATTCCCCCGTCATCGTTGGGACCTGTGGGCAAAATATTTCAAATCCGGATCCTCTAATAAGAATTCAGAGGTCGCGGGTTTGAATCACGGCGTATGCAAACTGATTTCAATTAATTAATGTGTTGTGTTATTTCGCTTTACTTAATACTAAAAAATGTACATTTGCGACACCTTCGAAAGTGGAAGGTTACTCTCAATAAAAAAGGCCACGACTCGGAATTGAAACGTTGGTTGAAAAGGCTTTAGCAATCTTAGGTGACCAAATTGCACAGAATAAAGAAGAACGCAGGAATGCTAGAAAACGCTATGTGGGCATGTTTCGTGATGTGAAAGTCTGCAGAAAGTGATTTGAAAGTCTGTGTTTCAACATTATTTGGGTGGCGGGAATGGGTACCGCCGCCCCGGGAACCTTTGTTGGATAACCAACACCTCTGCCATAGGTCACCCCAAGTAGTTCGCTACATTTGGTGATTTAGCAAGGGTGCCCGGGTTCATGGGGTGAGGTTTATCTAGGTCTTGGAGGCGGATGACCAGGACACATTGAACACCAGATTCCTACCCACCCTTTAAACCCTTTTTTTCCCAGAACTCTCCTCTCCTTCTTTTCCTTAAAAAAACCCTCTATATAGTATCTCCAAAGATTACATAGGCCCTGAGGGAAATTATTTTTCTCAGGGCCTCCTGTGTGGAGCTCATGTAAAAAAAAAATATTATGAAATTCAAATTGGATGGCGATGTACGACGACAGGCAACTAACTTTAAGAGAGATATAACGTGTGATAAATGGGCTAGAAAAAAATGTACCAAGTCAGTGGTGACATTGGTTTCCATTCCAATTTATATGGAAGGCATTCATTCTGAATACCCATGTGCTAGCATCCTTCCCACTTTACTTTCCTTCCCTACTCCCTTCAGCCTCACACCTACTAAGAGCGTGCACTGGTGGGAAGTACAACGGAAAGCAGTTACGGTACTGCTTTTTGAAAGAAATAAAAAAATATCCTTTAACAAGAAGAAATTTTTTCATGTAAAGTCTCACCTACGTTTAATTTTAACAAACTATTTTTTGCCATAATATGTATGTCAAAATGGAAGATACTAGACACTATCACACACTTAAATGATGTGAGGAACACATATCAAAAGTTCCGTGTACCTGAAAATTTGAAAGTGCACTCCTGAACATATCCCAATTGGGACTGCCCACTGGCTCCAGCAAGTCTGGAATAGTGATATATGCGCGGCATTTACATAAAACAAAAAAATTAAAAAGTGTAGAAAAGAACAGCCCATTTTTTGCCCATATTTTCAAAAAAAAAAAATATTTTTTTTTGAAATTTTGTCGGTGGTATATGTGTTTATCCAGATTTAAATGATTATCATTTATTGGAGATTATAAGCATGTATACGTCATACTTATGTCGTAAGTAGTTTTTTTATTAAAAAGTAATTAGTGCTAGGAACAAAAGAAAAAATGGCGTTAATCATAGATTCAAATTACGTCTTAATGTTGCCAACATACTAGGGTGGGCTGAAAAGTAATGCACACATGCTTGTAAAACACTGACAAAAACAAATAGCAAGATCGGGCAGAAAGTAAAATAAAGTACAATTCTTAAGCTTCAAAATCATGTATTTATTTTTCAACATATTCACCGTTAAGGTTAATGTATTTCTCCCAACGTGAAACAAGTTTTTTCAATACGTAACTGAAAAATTCCTCCGACATTTCTTGAATCCAGGACTTGACAGCTGCCTTCACCTCATCATCCGGGGTGAAATGATTACCCTTGAAGTGTCACTTGAGTAGAGGAAAAAAATTAAAATCGCAAGACGAAAGATCAGAAGAGTGCGAAGGGTGTGGGTGGAATCGGTTAAAACTTCAGGTTTTGCAGCGGCTCTAATCGACGCTGTTTGTTATCTTCTGTGAAATGCCGTTGTAGCCATCGTCCACAGATTTAACGGTATCCTTATTGTTTAACAATGAAGCCGATATAATCATTGAATATTTCAAAATGGTTTGTTATACGGTCAATTTTAATCAATTCGTGGACGAGTTTGTATTGTTTACCGTCTGTATCAATGATCGGACGTCCGCTGCGTGTTTCATCAGAAATATTGCTTTTCCAGGCTCATTATCATGAAATTTTATTACCCATCGATTTACAGTAGACCTATCAATAGCATCATCACCATAAACATCCTTTAAATGACGATGAAACTCAGTAGGAGTCACTTTTTCAGCAGTCAACAATTCGAGCTGTTTACCTTGCATTGACATAACACTAAAACACGTCTCCATACATCCGCTTCTCAAAATACACTGGATGAATTCAATGACCTCAAACTTGCACGTATATATATAAAAGAAATGTCACTTCCATATTCCACTTGGCGCGCTTCTGTAGGTCATTTGGTTCGCACTGTACAAGCATGTGTGCATTACTTTTCAGCCTACCCTCGTAGATTGATCCAAAAGTGTTAAGTCGATTTACGCAACAGGACTTTTTTCTCAAAAGGACACGACATAAACCTTTTTAAACACAGAAAAACTAAAAAATCTTATTCGCATACAAACAAATATTAAAGTAGATATATAGACACATTTTAGTAGAGTAGCTAAATTATTTATTAATATTTTTAATATCAAGCCAAAACGTCCACAAACTCAAACCACCTGTAACTTTTATGATTGAAGAAATGACTAAATAATAGCTTACAATACAGAATAATTCAAAATCTTTGAATATAAAGAAAGAAAAAATATTTGTACAGAATGTTAAGTGATGTACCTGACTTACTTGCTAGTGCTTCCCAGTGATTCCTGACATTATTTGAAGTAAAAAATAAATATATCAAATTTTGGTCTCCGGTGACATTTCTGTTATTTTTTGTTCATAGTTGTATACCTACGATTTTTATGTTTATAGTTAATAAAAAACCGGAAATAATTGCTTTACTCCAAATAATCTCTGGAATAACCGCAGGTATTTCTTAAAACACTTTTTTGTATTGTAAACAATATTTTGTTTTATGTTTTAAGTAATCAAACAAAGCTTGATTTGCCTCTCTTGATCAATCAATAAGACTTTCATCCCGCCCAAAATACTACATTAAAAATTAATGATTATACTTATTCAAACAATCATAGTACAGAGCAGTACCAGGAGCGCAGCAACTGTGAGAGATGTACGTAACTCTGCAAATTTATTTGGCTGCCGTGATCAGCGAACTGCGAAGAATAGTGCGCTTCATATAATAACTTTTCTCTCGAGGCAGGTGAGCTGGGAGATAGAAGATGGGCGAGTTCGCTTTCTTCTCAGGTGAGCGCGAATCGCTTTTACTTGTTGTTTTTCCAATCGCTCTCATACGGCACCAACTATATGAGAGCGATAAAACAAGATGAAACCTGCAATCCGAATTGATTCGTGGAATGTTATACTTATTGACGGAATATTAGTTATTTTTATTGTTATACTAGTTTCAACGAAATATCAAGAGAAAAATACATTTTAAGCACAGTGCAATTGAACTCTATAAGCTCAAGCCTATATCATTGAAACAATCTTCACGAAATATTCTAATACAAAATGTTTAAGTCTAGATAAAAACAAAAGGTCCTTATTTTTTTGTAACTTAAGAACACCAAATCAAACAGAACCCGATAAAATTATATGTAATTATTAACTATGTTTTTTTTGTCTTCTTAATAATATTTCATAATAATGTTTAACATAATTATACAATCAGTTCACAATAATACTAAATCATAAACCCGTGAACACCTTAACACTGGTTCCAGAGGTGTTTACGTAACATTCTATTTAAATTACAAAGAAGAGTGCGGGCGGGAGATGTGGATTTGATTTTTATAAAATTATTTTTTATTCCGAAATTAATGAAATTTTGCACATTTTACCTTCATAATAAGAGTCATTGTCTGTATGAGATTTCGAAAAACCATCCCATCCCCTTTTCCCATCCCTTAAGGCAGAATTTTGAATCTTCTTATTATTGGAAAATTTTTGTTACACTTACAGTTATAAAATAAATGCGAGTAAAATGAAAATAAGAAAAATATGTAGTAATTCAACGAAATATTGAAATAATATTTCGTCCGTTGACCGGTCAGTGGTTGAGTGGGCATAGCGCTTGGGTCTCACCCGGGCGTCGCATGTTCGATTCTTCGGCTGGCTAAGTTCTCCATCACAACACAAGCAACATTTTCGGCTTTCTGTGGTGGTAGTAGGAGAGTTTCAAACGTTGTTGGGTTATTCGTAACCCGGGAATGTTTGCCTTTCTTTAAAAAAAAAAAATTATAATAATATTTAAAAAAATCTAAACGAAAATTCAATAGCAGAAGCAGAGTGCGTGCGTATTGTAATATTTTTTTAGCATATTTCTATGATTAAAGATTTTTAAATTATTGACATATTGCACGAAGTTTTAGTTTTGTAGAAAAAATATATAAAATTGAGTTATGAGCGAGATACAATTTAAATAAGTAGAAAAAAGGTTAAATTCTGTCTCTGTGTTAATAATATATTACGGATGATGAGTGTAAAGACATTAAACTTTTATTTCAATCAAGTAGCCGAGTGTAATACGAGTATGTACAACTTACGTTAATATGTACATATTGTGAAGGAAAAGGGAAACAGCAATTCCAAATAAAAATTACCCATAAGGCCATTATCAAATTAAAAATTCAATGATTACTTTATAATTAATTAACAATGAAATTTTATTGCTGCCTTTGAAACAATATGGTACACATTTGCATAGCGTAAATCCTGCGAGAGCTTTCACTTAGTTCATTTTACGCTTTCATTAAAAGCTTACAACATCAAACCAAATAATAGCACTTTGCAAAATAAAAGCTAAAAGCTGGCATTATTTCACAAAGGAAACGTCAACATGTCCCGCCATTAAATCCCGCTCCGTGTGTTTTGTTTTGGCTGTGTTTTTTGTTTGGTCTGACGGGAAATTTTCCAATGAACCGGAAACCGTAGTTACTTTACTGAAAATAAAGCATTCGCTCAGTGCTTCATGCTGCGCTCTGAAACTGAAATGTAAAAACCAGTTGAAATTATTGCACGCTGAAACTGAAATGTTAAAAGCGGTTTAAATTGAAAGCTAAATAAAACACTTTAATGATACATTACATTTATGGGAATAATATTAAAAAAGTTATAAAAAATAGTCTTTCTTATATAAAATCGAATATTCATTTAGACTTTTATAAGAAGTAGAGATGCCACGAATAGTTATTTTGCCGAATACCGAATACCGAATATTCGTCTAGGCTCTCGGCCGAATACCTCGGCTACACTTAGTACACTTCGAAATCAGTTTTCATGTAAAAATCAATTACATTTCGCAAATGAAATTGATTTTCACACGAAAACTGTTCGCCTAGTCGGATGGTAGATCCTTACAAGTGATAGTCAGCAAACGCAAAACAGTATCCAAGTTTAGCAGAATTTGCTAACATTTATTTTTCATCTCCCGGTACCAGCGTTTATAGTGAGCGGCTGTTTTGGGAAGCAGGTATAATTTATAAGGAAAAGCGTAATTGTTTGCTATCAACACATGCTGAAAAAATGTTTTCATTCAATTAGCTTACCACTGAGAGATTTTAAGTATTAAATATGCTGATTTTTTGTTAAAATTAAAAGAGAGTATTTTTTTTTTATTTATTATGCGTTTTTTTTCATGATGTATTTTTTCATTTGTTATTCGGTATTCGGCCGAATAGTAAGCAATATTCGGCCGAATACCGAATAGTAGCCGAATATTTGTGGCATCTCTAATAAAAAGCCAATAGTTCCATATAAATAAAATCGGATATATTTGTCCGAGACGCGATCTACGAGACAAACCAATTCTTAGAATGATTGTTTCCAATAAAAAGGGTAGTTGCCTATAATATGGAAAAAATAATTGAAGGTAATATTGTTAATTCTAAAATTTGAAATATGATGGTATCCCCAATTAGGGTATGTTGTGAGGCTGAAGGTAGTGGGGAGGGGAAGGAGATAGGTAAGAGGAAGGTGGGAAAGTACCTGGCTATTTAGATCTGGTCATCAAACACGGCTAAAGCCATTTCAAGCCAACTTTGAATGGTGGTCTTGCACCAGGGCGATACTTAGAGTATCTTCCACTCTGGAACGTGCCGTGGGTGGAAATTATTTTAAATTAATAAATTAAGTAACACAAATTAATGAAATAAAATTTATTTGTCACCCCGGGATTCGATCCCGCGATCTTCGGAGTGCGAATCAAGAGCCTTACCCGCACTCCGCCTTAGTTAAAGTTAGTGGTAAATTTACAAAAAAAGCTAACTAAAAATCAAATCCAATAGAATATCGATTAAGGGCTATTAACCAGCGGCCGAGAATTCATATTTCGTCGAAAGACGGTCTTGCGATTGCAAATAAATAGACAAACTGATTTTATTTTGTCATAAAACACGTTCTCGGATATATATTTTTTAAAGATTTTATGTATTTGAACTAAAATTAAAATATATTTATTGTTATCAAGTTTAATTTGTAGAACTCCATTTAAATTTTTATTTATTTTATATATTCAATAATTTTATTATTAAATTAATAAAAACAGTTTATTTATAATAATTACCAGCAGAACTTGTTTATAAATAAACTGTTTTTATTAATTTAATAATAAAATTATTGAATATATAAAATAATTAAAATTAAAATTCTGAAAAGCAGCTAACCTAGATAATTTATCGATTTATTTTACTGCTTGATTATATAATTTGAAATGTGTAATACAATTTTTGTTTGAAAATTTAACAAATCTGCAAACGACCTACGGTATAACCTTATTATACTAAAAATAATCATTTTTTCTCAAAATTTAAAACATACCTTTACTAGGTAAAAAGAACAATCTTTCGAAATCGATTAATACTATATAGTGGAATTTTTATTATTTAAAAATGACATATTTCCGGTTGTATCTGGTTATTCCTTCTTAAGACGTTAACGATAAGTTTTAGAAGCTTTATACAAAGTATGAAATGTACAATAAATTCTCTTGCCTTTCAACGAAGAACCCAACTAATTTTAAATTTCTATGAAGGTTTCACGTAGCTTTTGAGCCACGTATAGGGTATATTATGTAGGTACCTTTATAATAGTATTTTGAAAGCGCATTTGAAATTGTGAAATTGCCAGCCGGCGTAAGGAT
This sequence comes from Limnephilus lunatus, assembly GCA_917563855.2. Taxonomy (NCBI): domain Eukaryota; kingdom Metazoa; phylum Arthropoda; class Insecta; order Trichoptera; family Limnephilidae; genus Limnephilus; species Limnephilus lunatus. Next base: position 63,876,687 of record OU830598.1, on the reverse strand, counting down.
GGTAAAGGAATATCCTGAAAAGGTTTCCTAGACATTTCACGTTTCCTGATTTCATTTTCGCCCCCTCGGTGCTGTTCACTGAAAGATCAAATAACATTCCGTTTCCGGCGCTGGAAAATGCACTACCTTTTAAAACTTTATATCATTTTAGTCAACTCAAATAATGGTGGAAATTATTTGATCTTTATATTCGAAAGATATGCATTATATTAAAGAAAACGGAATCGAATCCCGATGAACTAGGTACTTGTATGATGCTGACCATTACACCACCAACCTTTTTAAAAACGGTGGCATGAATTCATTATATGTATATATCATAGGCACTGAAATTAATAAGACTTTTCTTTATACTTTTATTAATATTATTATTTTATTTAAAAAAAAAACAGTTTATTTATTAACAAGTTCTGCTGTGTAATTGTTATTACGAGTGACAGCTATTTCGCTTTCCGAAGGCAATATCAAACTGCTTGATGGCTTAATCCCTTACAATTAATTGAAAAATACTTTCGTAAGTTGAATCAACTGTCACGCGTAATAATTATTATGTCCGCTGTCAGTGTGTCTTAAGGCATCCCAATTTGCAGTATGTTGTGATGCTTATGGAAATGAGAAATGGACGGAGCTGGGTGAGAGGAAGGTCGGAAAGTTCCCGGCTATCCAGATCTAGCCACCAATCACTCCAAAGGCCATTTCAATCAATGTTTGCAATCCCACACGAACAAATCTCTATTATATAAAAAAATATATTTCAATAATTAAAAGAACTGATTGCGAATAGATCACTCTGAAATAAAATAGGTCAACAGATGTACACACGTACTTGTACAGTTGGGGCGTCATTGGTGTCTGTATTGTGATTAAAATTTTGAGAATCCTTAGGTAATCTGTTTTCCCAAGTCGAAGGTTTTCCAAACCATAAATTACACCTTTTCACAAGAGCCAATCATTTGCTTATATATTTTTTTTACTTTATCGAATACTTTGAAACTGTTGAATTCGTCATACTTTGTGAACCGTAGAAATATCAAAATTTTCCATTGGACTTGTCAGAGTTCTGAAAGCCTCCCAATTCCCAGACAGCGGAGACATAACGTACAGTCCGCCAAGAAAGTGTAGACATTTAATAAAATGGTACTAAAATTTATGTTATGATATGTACAGATACCGAGTTATTCCTATTTTTAAAAGAAAGACATAAATATTCCGGGGTTACGAATAACCCGACAATATTTGAAAATCGCCTACTACCACCACAGAAAGCCGAAAATTTTGCTTGTGTTGTGATGGAGGACTTCAACTTAGGACCGAGGAATCGAACACGCGACGCTCGGATAGGACCCAAACACGATGCCAACTCATCCACTGACCGGTCAGTATGAAAGAATTAAAGTTTTTTTAATAATTATTACACTGCAGAACTTGTTTGTAAATAAACTGATAAAAAGTTCCGATTTTCTCCAAACCTTATTTTGAAACGATAATTAATTAGAAGCAACTGATGTTAGGGCGTATATTTATATTTTTATGTGAAGAATAAGAGTCCTATTTACTCCCAACCGTCTGGAGCCAGTGCGACTAAGGCACCCCCCATTGGAGAATGATGTGAGGTTGAAGGTAGCGGGGAGGGGACGGAGATAGGCATGATGAAGGTGGGTAAGTACCTAGCCATTCAGATGTGGTCACCAAATACGGCTAAAGCTATTTTAAGTGATTTTTTAATTCTGAATGTAAATAATTCATTAGGGCGATACTGTACGTATCTTCCACTACGGAACATGCCACCGATATATTTTATATTATTTTAATAGAATACATTAGATAACACGATTTCGCAAATAAAATTTACTTGCGCGCGCCGGGGTTTGAACCCGCAATCTCCGGATTGATGCTTAACCCTCGACCATAGGGGCAAAGGAATGGTATTTTTGATTTATTATACAGTATCATACATGCCTTTATTATGGCCGCTAACAATAACCATCCTTGTGTAGATAGCGATAACGTTAAAATTCAAGTTTAATATCAACCACCTGTTTGGATTTATTAACGAAAAAACAGCTGAGCAGCTCATTCACAAATATAAATGTTTTTTGATATTTTTCATAAGAATTTAATTTAACTGAAAAAGGGTTCGTAAATAGAATATTTTGAACTTAACATCAGTTTTTATAGATCTGATACTTTTTTCTGGCTTTAAAAAGACTAATAAAAAAATTCTCGATTATTTCAAAGGCAAATATACTCGTATGTTCTACTCGCACCATTACTATACATTATTATTATACTTCTAAACACCATTTGTTGTCGAAGTGAACAATTTTCACTGGGACCGCAGTGTTTTTAAAAGCTGCAACTTTTCCTTTTAAACATCTCAGTGTTCCAATAATCCATATTTTCTCTTCATATTTTTACATTTTCTAAACGGACTGTACCATTATACCAGAAGCAAGTCAGTTTGCCGCTATGTTGTCACAGTGAAATAAAGAAGAACAGAAGAAATAAAACGTGGGCGTGTTTCGTGATCCAAAAGTCTGACCATTCTTTGCATAAATTTCAATCACGTAACTGTGTCTCATCACATTTATGAATTTTTCATTTCGATCAAATGTGATGGTGATATACAACACAGAGACTGAACGCATTCTAAATAGACTGAAAAATTAGACAGTACTGATAAGTCAGTAACGATATAGATTTCCATTCGAATCTACATGGAAGGCATTTCTAGGGTTCCGAGATTTTTCATTCCCCGAAAAAATAACCCCCACAAAATATCTACTAAAATCTAACCTAATCTAACAAAAAAAGAATTCAGCGTAGTGGAGATACATTTTTTCCTTGGAATATTATGTCGGGGGATATTTTGTCGGAGGATGAAACACTCGCGGTACCATTTCTAGTGCATCCAGTGTGTCAGTCACCCAGTCAGTGCAACTTCTCAGCTGAATAGAGCCTTTAAATTTTTAACCTGTTAGCGAAAACTTTTTAGTGAAGAAAATTATTAAACATGGTGGCAAAAGTGGAAAGTTTAGTTCAGTAGATGTAAAAGTCGTAGCAGAAGAAATATTATTTTTAAGTGATGCCAGGAAGAAAAATCCGAAGTATTGTAATCGATGGTAAATAGAAATATTTATTTTAATTAAATGAAGACAATATTAGGGAAACTCAATCGAAAATCTGGAGACAGAAAAATCAGAAAAAAGATATTGGTTCCACGTTCCACTGGAACTCGAACCCAGGGCCCTTTGTTGACATGACAAGAGCTCTGCCAACTGAGCTAAGGAACCCATTTTTAATTCGGTCACTTTTAACTGTATTATTCTTCGACTAAGAACTACCAACACTATCATAATTTTCTTAACGCACATATTATTTATTGGCTACTATCTTTATATATGATCGCAAGATTCAACCCGAACTAAATGCTATCTAGATAGTGTCTGGATAAATATTTATCCATTTTATTTTTAATACGCGACATCTATTGATTTTTTCTGCAGGTCTAGGATGAATATTTTTACTTTTATTTTTAACTTTATGAGTAAAATCTCAAATAATAATATTTTAATTAAATGAAGAAAATATTATCGAAACTCAATCGAAAATCTGGAGTGCTAGGTAGTTCTTAGTCGAAGTATGATACAGTTAAAAGTGACCGAATTAGAAATGGGTTCCATAACTCAGTTGGTAGAGCTCTTGTCATGTCAACTAAGGGCCCTGGATTTGAGTCCCAGTCGAACCAATATCTTTTTCTGATTTTTCTGTCTCCAGTTTTTCGATTGAGTTTCGCCAATATTGTCTTCATTTAATTAAAATATTATAAATTGAGATTTTACTCATAAAGTTAAAATTAAAATAGAAATAGTTATTTTCATTTATTTTCATTAATAGAACCTCAAAAGTATGATATTTATGAATTTGTTAGAAATTGATGGTCTGGAGCCCCAAAACACTTAAAAAAACTGTTGTTCAGAATCGACCAGTTCGTTCCATAGATTGAAATCAATAAACGAACGAATGACGATGGAAAGGAAGGAGAATAAGTTCTGGGAAGGAAATTGATATAAGGGGTGGGTAGGAATCTGAGGGTAAGTGTGTCCAGAAGAGACAAACTTATGAATCCAACCCTCCCACTGCGGTGTGCGATGTTCCTGCTTGAGAAGTCAAAACGTCTCTTTACGAGAAGTAAAATTATAAAAATGTGAAGAAAAAATCAAGCTATCTATCACGTCATTACCGTTGTTAGTTTTTATATGCTATATGTCCTCGGTGGTCATACAGCTGTCATATTAGTTTCTTTATAAACAACTAGCGGCGGTCCCCGGCGTTACACAGTTTTTATAAATCATTCATAGACATACCCCATACATTCATAATTAGATATACTCAACTCTGTATATACATAATAAAAAACATAGATAGTGAGATGAATATGATGTAGATATTTATATCAAAATTGAAAGTCCTTTTAAAATCAATCTCCCGAGTATGTCATCACGACACCAACTAATAACGTTCCACCACAGATCACTTCCTCCAATAAATTTCCAGATTCTAGAACCATCCACCCTCCACCCACGTGATGTCTCAATCCTCCCTTGCGAGCTGCGAGCACAGCTCCCCCTCGCGACAAGAAGTGGAGGCTTATCCTCCCTGACAACTAAACAGAACTACCCCTACCTCATACAACACACACTTACTCTCTCTTATAATAAGGGAGGAATGCTTATGTTTGAAGTACAGCAGTCAGTTTGTTTACTAGGTTTCTGAATTAAGTGGTTTGATTATTTAGATGTACACATATTTTGAATATATTTCAAGACGTCGACACATGACATAAATCACGCATTCTAAATAAATTGTAAAAATGATTTGAGAAAAAAAATTTCGCAATAAAAAAAAAATAAAAAAATACTGTTCGAGAATTTTTAGCAGAAATGTACTTTTTATCATGAGCACAAAACTGGATGCCTTATAGTTGGCATCCCCGGCGTTACCCGAACTTTACAAAAAGATTTTCGAAATCAGACGTTCAGAGTAATTTTCACAGTATTTTTTTCAGTCTCCGCGAATAATAATAATAATAAAAAAAATCTGTGTTAAGGGGTGGGAAAAGGTGGTGACAGTGATAAAACCTTTCTCCTGTTTTGAAGGTTAGGTGTATAACATTTCATCAATCCGGAATAAAACTCTAGATTTGTTTAAAAAACACGTAAAAGTACAACGGAACATTCTGACAAACGGGTGTTAGGGGACGTACGTGACTTATTTTTGTCAGTGATTCCTGATATTATTTGTAGAAAATGTTTATGATCTCCGGTGACTTTTTTTGCAATAATTACAATAATTTTCCACAGGGTCTGTCATCTTTAGGGATGCTAAATGGGGGAGTCTTTTGAGTGAACCTGGTTCTGGTAGAGATGCACGTGGTAGGGGGAGAATACAGAGGCCGGAAAATCATCGCACAACCTAGCTATTGAACACAAGAACGAGTCGTGGAAACGACCGGTTCTCACGTTAAGCGTCATACAAATGTTTCGCGCACGTTTGGTAAAATTTCAGAAATTATTAATATAAATATATGAGCACCAAATAATTGTATAGATTCTTGACAAAATACAGTAAATTTATTCGACTTTGACATTTTTAACAAAACTACCCCCTTTTACGTATATATTTTCCTTCTATTATCTTTCAGTTAAAATTGAAAAATAATATTATTAATAACTTCCTAGTGTAGTTTCATTTAAAATTAACTATGGATAGGTACTTTTTTATTTTATTTTTATTTTTTATTATTTTTTTTTTTTTTATCATTAAAACCTCAAATTGTAATATTTAATTAAATTAAGACAATATAAGCGAAACTCAATCGGTAATCTAGAAACAGAAAAATCAGAAAAAAATATTGGCACCTCTGGGACTCGAACCCAGGACCTCTCGCTTTCCGGGCGAAAAGCGAGAGGTCCTGGGTTGAGTTTCGCTTATATTGTCTTAATTTAATTTTTTCGCAGCCTATCTCATGACATATTTAATTTGAAAGGCGAGTATGGATACCTCCACCCCAGGAACCACTTATTGTGTAACCAACACCCTTGCCATAGGTCACCACTTGTGGTTCGCTATGTTTAGTGACTCAACCGGGTTATGGGCCAGATCAGGAGAGCCTAACCTGGAACTCTTCAGCTGAACTCTCTCATCGCTTTGCACCGCAGTGGGAGGGGGGCATTCATAAGTCCGTAACTTCTGGACATAATCTTATTTCATCCCAGAACTTCTTCTCCTTCCTTTTCCTTAAAAAAAACCCTCAACAAAGATGTCATAGGCCCTGAGAATTTTTTTTCTTGTGGATCTCGTGTGTGCTCCACAAAGTAAAAAAGTATTTAATTTTGTCGAAACTTAGAGGTCTATATTATTTAGTTATTCGCTGACCTTTTGTTCTCAAGTGAAAGTGTTTGTTTGGAATATTATCTTCATGATATTATAGTGATATAATTTTTTTTATAACACCCCGAGATAAAAATAAACACATAATATAAGTTTTTTTTTTTTAATTATCTGTTGTGGTAGGAGGAAATTTTTAACAAACATTGTTAGGTTATCCATAACCCGTGAATGTTTGTTTTTCTTTAAAAAAATAATAATAAATAAATTATCAAACTAATAAATATCTTTATCTAAAACGATCTTTATTTGTTGCCAAATTTTGTACAGCATCAGGAAGACATAAAAATTCCGAACGTAAGCTCTTAAGGTACCAATTTATAGACCTCCTTAACGAACAAGTAACCAGACCTACATAATATGGCGTGTAATTATTGTAGCTACACCTGGTAGTCGTTCACTCGCTTCTATAAACACCTTCAAAGCTATATTTTCTGTAATAAATAAATGCTTTTTATACAAAAAAAATACAATTTTTACTTTTTTTTTAATTTGCTTTAATTTTAATTTAACTTGCAATAATATGATTGTTTTCACACATATTTCTACAGCGGAATTCCACTCAAGGTGCCTTCAGATATAAGTATATCGATTTTGGATGTACGGCCGTATATCCTCTTTGCATAGGTACTTACTTGAAGAAAAAATCTTCTAAATGATCAGGCCGGATGAATTGTCACCGGATGAATTGTCGGCCGGATGAACTGTCGGCAAGATGAACTGTCGGTAGGATGAACTGTCGGCCGGATGAACTGTTGCCGGATGAACTGTCACCGGATGAATTGTCGCAGGATGAACTGTCATGGAACCATAAATAAGAGTGTAATTAAGTGACTCTTTCATACAAATCTTTGGCAACTTTTGAAACTAGACTGCCAAAACTAGGGAAAGGTCACTGTTTACAAAAGAATTCGAAAAACTACCCCCATCCCCCTTTTCCACCTTAAAAACTGAATTAAACCAGGGTAAAAGCGGGAAATTCAGCTAGTAAACCATATAAGAGAAAGAAAATGGTTCGAGACAGTTAAGAATCCCGTGCCGTGAAATCAACTAACTCGATTCTGAATGGCGGTGACACTAAGAGTGACACTGAAAACACAGATACGGAAACTTTAAAGTCCACACCAATGAAATATTATAATTAATTAGAAATTTGTAAACTTAAATGTACAAATTAATATTTAAAAAAAGACAGGGCGACACTTAGGGTAACTAGTAACTTCCACTCTCTTTTTTTTATGGGTTGTTTCGGTTAAACAATAAACAGTTTAATTGAAAAAAAATATATACATGTATCTCTTGAAGGAGGCACGGCTGATTTCGAATCTAGTTTCGTTTAAAACGACAACGAAAAAACAAACAAATGTACTTTTTTGTTCGAATAAAATTAATTTATTCACCGGAGAGGTCCCAAAATTTATTGCTTTATTTCTGTGAAATAAAAACAGCCAAATAAAACCTCGGGTCTGAAGAGGGTATAAATAGAAGTCAACCCTTATAACACAACAACACCACCAATCTACCTATAAAATCTACCCACATTTACAAGTGCCAGACAATTCTCATTCCCTTCATGCCTTCATTAATTTCACCCCCAGCAGAAATGCTATAATATTTGGTTCTAATATCTCCGTAAGGTAACGAAGGCTTAAGAGGGGATGTTTCTACGCATCTGGTTAGGATATTATATTCACAGTTTTATTCTCTTAAGGTCACGATAAGTCAATTTTTACTTTATAAGACGTTATTATTATTAATTAAATGTAAGGTAATTTATTTTTCTTCTGTTTTCTAGGGAATGCAATTTAAGTGTATTTATTAAGAATGTATAGTTAATGTGTTGAATGGGTATATTTAACTTGAAGTTAATAAATCGTAAAAATTTGTGCTGAATAAAATATTTTTCTAAATATTTTTTAAATGAATTTGATAACATGGGGACCAAACTATGAAATTGTATTCCAGCAAGCTGCGTACTAGTGACAAATTAATGATCATTAAGGCTTATGAATCCATTTTACTACATTAATTATGTGAATACCGCACAAATGCCTCATCAGTCTGGAGCCAGTGATACTGCGGCATATTAATTAATTGTTATGCTGTGAGGCTGAAGTTCGCCTGGAGATGAGAAAGTGGCGGCGGGAAAATGCTTGGCTATTCAGATTTGGCCACCAAACACGGCTAAAGTCATTTCATTACACTACATCAAAAAGAAAAAAATTTTTTGGGAAGAATTCGGCATAAACTTTCCAGAAAAACAGCAATCACTATTTAGAACACAATTATTGCTCCACACTTTTACTGCTCAACTATTATTTTCCTGTGTAACGAACGACAACAGAATAAGTTTTAAGTTCTCTAAAATAGGCCAATGAGAAATCTACTTCGGCGAAATAGATTTTAAAAAGTAAATAAAATGTTAAAGGAACTAATTTGGCTAACCGTGAAACAGATGCAGACCTTAAACACAATGATATTTATCTATAAAATTGTAAACATCCTGTTATTAAAACACCTACTTATCAAATAAAATTATATACAACAAGGACATTCACAGACATAACACAAGGACGTGCAAGGGAAAAAGGCAACAAAAAAGGACAAACTGTACAAAGGGATGAAGTATATAACACGTTACCAGAAACTTTAAAGTCCGCACCAATTGGAAGGTTCAAGATGTGTAGGAGCTACGTTAATGAGAAAAAATATAGCATGCAATATGTACCTAATGTTTAATTAATTAGCAATTTGTAAACTTTAATGTACAAATTACTAAAATAAATAAAAATAAATAAATACCTACTATGTGTCTATCATTATACATGTAATGTGTATTTTTTTAAATGTATAAAACAATTATGAATGTAACTATTAAAAAAGTGTTGCCAATGTGTAGGTATCTGCTGACAAAATACAAAAGTTATTCAACAAAAAAAAATAAAGACTTCGCAATTCTGGATCCACAGAAAAGTCTACAATAGGTACACTTATATCGGTTTACCTATCTATATTTTATTTGATAAATAATTCATTTTCAAAAATTCACTATAAAATCAAATTTTGAAACCTAGTCTAGATAATTTACTGCACTTAATTGTGTTGAACTCCCTAGTACCACCCTCCGCGAAATCGGATCGGATTCCGCATCATTTTAATCGAATTCGGGAGCGCTGAACTTTGATCAGGGTAACTCTGTTACGGGGAGCCAATTAACACCTCTTCCAGTGAGAATTCGGTAGCAGTAACTAGTACCTACCCAGGGGCGTGCACTCCATATAGGCACATAAGCACTGCCTACCCTACCGTATTTGTAAAACATAAGCATGTAAATAATATTATAATTTATTAAATTATTTGCTAAAAATAAATAGACACTTTCAATAATAAGCGTGACACATCAAACGGCATACTACAAACGTGGAAACTACACGCGCCCTCTGACTGCCTCACTAAAATGAGGCTAAAGCAGGAATTATTTCTGCTTATAGCTAACTTCATACAGGATATAATCAATGTTTACGAAATGCAAGTAGCATAGAGTAGAACTGTCGCTTTGAATTTGCTTCAATGAGGTTTTTTGTTAGTATTAGGCAGTGCTTTCTGGAACAAAATAAGCAAATGGCAATCAGTGGAATGACATCTGAAGTATGAAGTGTGAGACAACGCCAACGGCCTTTATCAAGGCCACCTCGGATGTCCAATTGGCTTGTGATCATATGCATAAATGATGCGATTATTTATTATTATTATTATTTGGATATTTGATGTGGCTTAAATCTAAGATAATCCAAACCTACATCATCTGCAGCTATCAGCAAGCACACTTAGCGAAAACTTTTACGAAGGGAGTCATCTGTGGTAAGTTTATTTTTTATTTATTTGAATCAATTCGGCGGTTTTCCTACTGCCTACCCTGATCAAAAACCCTGTGCACGCCACTGTACCTACCTTACAACCAGCAGAATGCCCAGGGATCTGGAAGTGGTTAATTGCAGCTAGATTTTATGTGGATTTTCAGAACCGAAGCGCTTTTTTTAAAAGTGATAACTTCTTTAGCACCGTTGTGGTTTGAAACTTGATGAAACGGCAGCGAGCGACACTAAAAAGAGACAAACACGTACATCTGTAGGATTTAGTCTACCAGAGAATGAAAGCAATAAAATATTTATTTATAAGCGGGTACTCGGTTCCAATATTATAATACGATAAATCCACCGTCCCACGAAAGTCTCCTTTAGTATAGTGATATAAAGCACCTGACGAACCTTTGCGGCCAGACATTCAGCAGACCAAGGTTCGAATCCTACAAAATAAAAAATATAGGTATTTTTTTTGTTGTAAAATCAATATCCAATCTTCAAACCACTCCAAAATGAACAGGCAAAGAAAACACAAAGAAAAAAACTCCGAAGAAGCAAACACAAATACTAATAAGATACCAAATGTATATGGAAAAAGGTGCACTGGAATTCGTCGTCAAAAATATGGAAAAAAGTGCTACGTAGTCTCCCCACTCTTGTCTACTTTAGTTTTCTGAAGATTTTGCACCCTCGCAAATTGCACACTCGGATTTTTTTTCATTAACTCCACACGGGAGGTCCTGAGGAAAATAATTTCATTCAGGGCCTATGTCATCCTTGAAGACGATGTGTGGGAGGACTTTTGAAGAGACCCATGTTGTAGGAGGGAGGACAAACAGAGGCCGGCAAATCGTTTCACAGCCGAGCTGTTGAACCCAAGAACGAGTCGTAGAAGTCGAGATGTTTGGCCAGTTTCCTCGGAACATCTTCCATTGAAATACTAGTATAACAAGGAAATCATTCCCATCCGACGGGACGTCTGTGCTCTAAACATTGCAATCCATTTGTTAAGATAGTAGAATCTATCATACGGACCGCCCGTTTTTGAACAGTCGAGGGTTTTTTCAGACATTTTGGGGTCAGGCCAAAAGTGGCCACCAAATTCAACCGTAGGGCGGTAAAATTTAATAAAGTATTTTTTACTTTATTCTATTGAGATCATTTATTATGGTTGACAAGACAGCAACATGACAGAAAACTGTATAATTATTAGATTTCGAACCAAAAAACAGTGTTTACCCCAAGCCAAAAATCAAAGATATTTAGTTCTATTAACTCAGTGGTAGAGCAGCGCCCCGACAAGCCTAAGACTCTGGGTTCCATTCCTAGTGGCGACCGTATCTTTTTGAATCTTTAGTTTTAAATTTTTGATTGGGAGTCGCTTCAGTGATTAAATATTTCAATTTGAGATTTTACTCATTAAGTTTGACCGGTCAGTGGCTGAGTGTGCATTGCGTTTGGGTCCCACTCGGGGGTCGGGTGTTACATTCCTCAGCTGGCTAAGTCCTCCATCACGACACAAGTAACATTTTCCGCTTAGTGTGGTGTTAGTAAAAGATTTTCAAATATTTTTGGGTTATTCGTAACCCGGCAATGTTTGTCTTTCTTTATTTAAAATTTTTTAAATTTTTTTGGTATTATCTAAAAAGAATTACTGGAATTTATTAACCTATCCGCTACATACCTCTTCGAGAATCGTCAGTTCTCTTGAAACATTCCGAGGTATTTCCCACCTACGTCCACCCTGTTTCCTCTCCTACTTCCCCTCTCCTGCTTCCACTTCATGATCAATTTCCCCCGCAGAGTTTCAATGGACTCTCGCCAGCCTTCAGTTAAAAGGGCGAAAGGTAATGTTCCACCTTTCGTGGAAACGAATCCTCAGCCATTTTTCTGTTTTATTTTCAAAAAAATCAGCCTCAGTTGAATTTTGGCAGCCACCTTACAGTCTAAATCCTTAAAATACTTGAAAAACTCTTGACTCTGTGCGGAAATGAGTGGTCCGTTTGAAAGATTCCCCTACCTTAATAAACGCTTCCTATCTTACGCTCCTCAAAACACCATCCTCACTGCATCCCCAAACATAGGCTCTGAGGAAAGTTATTTTCTTCAGGGCCTCCTGTGCGAAGTTAATGAAAAAACAAAATCTCTTTTTACTTACCTTTGTATAACCCTTAAAAATAAAAGCGCAAATGGTGAGGAAAAACCGTGTACGATCGGTGAGAAATGTGGAGATTCTCAAAAAAAGCAAGGCTGTTGGGTAAGATTAAGAAAGGGACGCTTAGATGTATTGGACATGTAAGAAAAATTTATGACGCAAATATCAATGCCAGAAGAAGTCACGGACGCCCGAGGAACACTTGGCACGATCAAGCGAACTAAGTTTTTGAGTCGGGCCATGTCAAGAGTCTGAATAACAGAAGGATATGTGCATATATTATCTTGGTTAATAAATAATAATGAAAAACTACATATATGAAAAGATGTATGAATATGAATGATGCCCCGAGAGTATGCCAAGACCGAATTTTTTGGCTGTCCTTCCAAAAGGGTGCCGAAAACTACTGTCTTATCTAAAAACGGTTTAGTGGACCGAAAACTTTCCCATCTAAATGTTTGTAAATATAATGTGTGTAAATGTAAACGGTTAAAAATTACAAAAACTGTCTCATCTAAAAATGGCAAACTGTCGCAACTTAGAAATAGTTAAGAGTGCCAAGAACACTATCATAAAAACATAAATTTAAAAGAAACAATAACTGTTTCATCTGGAAATGATTATAAGTTATAAGTGATAAAAAATGTCTTATCTAGAGACGGTTAAAAGTGACAAAAACTGGCTCATGTAAAAATGGTTAGTTCGTCGTTTCAGAAATGTTCTTCAGTAGCCTTTGTTAGGAGTGTCGTACAGAAGGCTTCCCGCTGAAGCTTTTAGGGTAGGCAGGACGGGGGGGAGGAGGAGGAGGATAGGAGAATTAAAGGGGAGGTGGGAGGGGGGATACCGACAGACAGGGGGTAGATCCCTGGGGAGGGGGAGAGGAAGGGGGAAGAAAGCAAAAATACACTGATATTTATTTTATAGATGTCAAATTGCGAAGGTGAGGATTCTCGAGACCAGAGCTGGACTAATTATTATTATCAATCAATTTCTTAATATTTTGATAGTAATTGTTTATACCGATTGGGTTTCGCTTTGAGTTGGTACAAGTTAATGCGTGAAATAATAACAAAGCATAACATCGCGCCAAACACTCACAGAATTTTCCTCTCGAATACCTGATTGTGTTACACAATTCATAGCCCTGCCATCGTTGCCACTATTAAATTTCATATACTGACGAGGAACACAAGGCAAAATGTAACATTTTTCTGCAACACATACACAACCAACTATTAGACGCACTCACTAACCATTAGGATGCAAGATCTGGGCAAGAAGTTTGGGGATACTATTGATATATTTACTGCCTCGATTTATAGAATTAAGCCTAATTTACACCAGCACTTCGCTGAATTCTACAAATTAATTTTTATTTCTTTTATAAAACGTTATTATAACTTTATGTCCGGGTTAAATCTTCCTCACAGGAAAAACTAAACCCTTCCACACACTTTTCCACAAATGATATTCTAGTCAATCCACGCTATGTATATATTAGTTTAATTAATACAAAACAATACAAGAACAACATGTCAACCTACCAGAGACCAAATGGGAAAATAATTCACCAACTCCAGATGTTTTCATATCAGAGGGTTCGGCTCGGTAGAACTCCTAACTGGACCGATGAATCCTACTGATCACTCAATATAAATATTTTAAAAATCTTTCATAATCATAAATGTTTTTAAAATGATTGATTTTTGCATTTTTATATGTAAATTTTTTGTCAAATCTAATAAGCCTCAAATTTTGAATGAGAGAGCTAGGTATAATGCCAGTAGCCGAAATAACAAATGGTAATATTTTTATAGTCCGAGTTTAATCATTCATAATCATAAATGTTTTTAAAATGATTGATTTTTGCATTTTAATATGTAAATTTTTTGTCAAATCTAAAAAGCCTTAAATTTTGAATGAGAGAGCTAGGTATAATGACAGTAGCCGAAATAACAAATGGTAATATTTTTATAGTCCGAGAATGCCAAATTCTTTGAATCTCATTTCCTAAATCCGTATATGTTCTTATTTTTTCAGAAACAGTTTTTAATATTACATAATAATTAAATAATAACATATAATTAAATATAAAATTAAATAATAACACTATTTTTTAATTAAAAAAACAGTTTTATAAACAAGTTCTGCTATGTAATGATTACTACGCGTATCAAAGTTTGATAATGCCTTCAGAAGGCGAAACAGCTGCTACGCGTTATAATAATTATGTAGCAGAATATGTTCATAAATAAACTGTTTTTATAAATTAAATAATAATATTATTGAATGTTTAAAAGAAATATTAAAATGGAGTTCTACAAATTAAACTTGATAACAAGTAATTAAAGTAGAGTAAGTATTGGAATTTAGTTTCCATTTTATTATACTATTGCTACTTTCACATGTTTTACTTTTTTAAATTAGTTCCGTAAAGAAGGGGATGCTGTATGGAGGAACTTCTGAGTAAAGGAAAGACATCTGGGGGTCAGTCTCTCCAGGAGTGACGGCCGTATGAATCCATCCCTCCCACTACTGTGCAAGGCGATGATTCAAGAGAGTCCTGCTGGATATGTCAAAAGGTCTCCCTCAACCAGTCTCTCCCAATTTGGTCTGCCTCGCTGCTGGTGGCTAGATGCATCCTGTCAAAACTCGGACAAACCTCACCCTATGATCCCGGGCACCCCTGCTAAATCACCAGTTGGGCGTTAAATAAAATAAAATAAATATTCAATACCGTGTCGCTATTCCTCATTAGCGAGTGAGTTCGATACCAACCGAAGTAAGATAAAAATATACCTATTGCGGGAATACTGACACGTCCGTTACACATTTATATCACTTTATCTCTTCGGTGACTGGTGCGGATGTAAGCAATTCACTTGTTAGTAGACCAGTCCACCCCTCGATTACAGAGAAAGGGGGGTAGTTTTCTTGGGGCGCTGTGGGTGAAGTTTGAGTTCATTTACTCAGACGCGGTGTGTTCACAAACCTATGTGCGTAGGATACAAAGGCCTAAGTACCAGGAACAAATTCCAGGTAAGAGAGCTTAAAGTTTTAAAGTTTGAACCAGCTAGCTTTTATGCCGGTAGGTGCCTATAATATTGTGCTTTCACCTACCCTAAAAAAAGCCTAAAAAGTTACAGAAAAAAGTGGTAAAAAAATGATTTCTTAAATGTATGCGAGTACCAGTACTTTGAAAAAAAAAATGCTTGGAAAAAGTCTTTTATTTTTTATTTTTTTATTTTTTTGTTTTGTTTATTTCAACATTTATTTGGTGTAAGACTACCGTTCAGAATTGAAATGTTGCTTGAAATGGCTTTAGCCGTATTTGGTGACTAGATCTGAACGGCCAGGTACTTCCCCGCCTTCCTCTTCCCCATCTCCATCTCTTTTCCACTACCTTTACCCTCTCAACATATTCCAATTGGGGATTACAAAGTTTCACTGGCTCAAGGCGGTTGGGAGCAGTTGAGACATAAAAATATTAAGAACATAATATAATCAATAATTATCAGCCTGAAACACTCATCTACATTGAAAAAATCTTCCGAGAAAAGATACTGGCCGCCAACGGGAATTGAACCGGTGCGCGGTGGCCCTCTGATTGCCGGTCAGCTGCTCTGACCACTGAGCTATGGCGGCTTATCTACTACCCGCCAAATAATTCAATGTATACTAGTGTTTCTTTCGACAATTACTCATTATTACATTTTTCCAACTGAAAACAACCAACTTTACTTTTGTGAGAGAGGTATTTTTCATTACTAAATCTCCCGCTAGGTGGCGTCGAGACTAATTATGTCTGCATTTATTGCTGAAATACTTTAACTTGTCAAATATTAATTATTATTTTTAATTGATAAACTAACGTTTAAACAAGATTTTTATGCATAGCACAAAGGGTAGATAACAAATATTATAATCAATAATTATCAGCCTGAAACACTCATCTACATTGAAAAAATCTTCCGAGAAAAGATACTGGCCGCCAACGGGAATGGAACCCGTGTCCCTCTGATTGCCGGTCAGCTGCTCTGACAACTGAGCTATGGCGGCTTTTCTAATACCCGCCAAATAATTCAATGTATACTAGTGTTTCATTCGACAATTACCCGTGTCCCTCTGATTGCCAGAGGGACACGGGTTCAATTCCCGTTGGCGGCCAGTATCTTTTCTCGGAAGATTTTTTCAATGTAGATGATTGTTTCAGGCTGATAATTATTGATTATAATATTTGTTATCTACCTTTGTGCTATGCATCAAAATCTTGTTTAAACGTTAGTTTATCAATTAAAAATAATAAGAACATCTATTTGTCAAAAATATTTCGTCTGGAGGTCATTCTTCACAAGTTTTTTTGGTCAAGACCAACTGCAGAACAAGCTTCAGCGCGCAACATATTTTGAAGTGTCACGTGGTTAAGTCAGTGCCATCGAGCATCAACAGTTTACAAATGCTGGCGATCAATGTTGATTCTCGTTGTTACTGCTATTTTGTATTTGGTTTTATCACAAGTATACTATAGAGAAAAATTATTTTACTATTTTAAACACTGAAGTTTACTTGACGACAGCACTGATTTCGTAATACGACTGTAGCCAGGCCTATAGGTACTGTAGTCGGCATTTCCATTTGGTAGATAAACCATCATACTTTATTTTTTAATAAATTGGGTAATAAACTGTTAATGTTTGGTATTTCCACCCTTCAGTCCAACTGCCCAGACAACCCATACTGCCCGACTCTTGCTACCCCACTACGCAGCTTTCTCCAAAGTTTCGGCTGTCGAGCGTATCTCTTCTTCTGCAAATATAATTTATGATAGTCCCCCATTCCTCTATCCCCGCATTGCACCGCGCAAGACCTTTCGACAGTGATGCATCATTTCACCTCCCCTTCACTTCCCCGTCTCCTTTCAACCTGCCCCCTGTGAGTTTTGATAAAGGTACCTCTTGTACTTTGATCAGGGGTGTGCTTAAAGATTCTATTAATTAAACACTAAAATAATTATATTAGAAAAAGTTAACAATAATAATCTAAACGAAAATATGAAAGAGAACAAGACACAGAAAAACATAAAAAAGACTATGGTCGCAACTGGGTCTCGAACCCAGACCTCTCCGTCTAACCGGGACGAGCGCGTTAACCAATTTCGCTATTGCCACCTTCTGTCAAATCGTCATATTTGTCAATCTCATATTTTCAAATTTTAGAATTAACATTATTATCAACTAATTATTTTTTCTGTTTTTCTGTGTCTTGTTCTCTTTCATATTTTCGTTTAGATTATTATTGTTAACTTATTCTAATATGATATATTTCACTGATGGGAATATCCTTAAAAAAAGTTAAAAAAAGAAAGTTTTTCTTATTAAAACTAAAATAATTATTACTCGTTGAATATCAAAATTATGTAACGATCTTCTATTATTATACTTACTATATCAATACTGGATGTGAAAATGGTCGGCGTATTTGGATAAAGAAAACAATTATTTTCTAAAAAAATTGCTCTTAAAATATGTTCCAACCGAAAAACTATACTTAAGGGTAATTTTATTTTTTTTATTTTCTGTATGATTTAAAAAAAATCTTATTATTAGTTATATAAGTTTACAGTTTAAGTGCTGACACAGGATGTCGACATTTTAATTAAATCGTATTGTGATTTCCTGTCCCTTCCAAAAGATTACGTTGATATTTGGGACAGCCTGTGTATTTGTATTAACTATAAATTTCGATATTAATAGAATAATTAGTTTTTATACCTTTTATTGTTTATAAAAACCGACACGTTTCATAAACGCTCACGTCTTCAGTTTTTAATAAACCCTGAAGAAGTGAGCATTGCTCATGAAACATGTCGGTTTTTATAAACAATAAAAGTGGTACAAACTAAGTATTCTATTAATTTCGAATTAAAATGATGCCACAAAATAAGTGTTTGAAGAAAGTATAACATTAATAACAACATAAGTTAAAAGATAAATTCTTTAGAATAATATAAAATAAATAATTTCTACATCTCAGGAATACGACATAAATAAACATTTAATAATATTCCTTTATAATTTAATACAAGTGTTTTTTATTTCAGCTTGTCAAGTTTATGTTTTCAAAATTATTAAGGTATTTAAAAAATTACAAGAGGATTTAAAATTACAACTGCTCCCCTCTGGAGCCAGTGAGACTATGGCATCCCAAATTGGAGTATTTTGTGAGGCTAAAGGTAGTGGAAGGGGAAAGAGATGGGAGAGAGGAAGGTGGAGAAATACCCGGCTATTGAGATCAGATCACCAAACCCGGCCAAAGTTATTTCAAGCAACGTTTCAATTCTGAATGGTGGTCTTACATCAGGGCAATACTGAGAGTGTCTTCCACCCTGGAACGTGCCGCAAATACAATTTATATTATTCAAATAACACAAATTAATAAAAAAAAAAATATTTGCGCACGATGGGTTCGAATCCACGACCTTCGGATTGCGAGTCGAGAGTCTTACCCCTTTGCTACGCAGGGAGTCTACGAAGGTGTTTGAATATTTAAAAACATATTGATTATATTCAACCTAAAATCTCTTCACACATTATGTTTATGGAAAATCTTATTTTGGAAGTAAAAAAAAATAGGGAAACCCTAACTACAATCAATAAGGCTAGTCCTTTAAAAATACCCATGACATAAAAAAATATATATAATATAAGTATATTTATGTCTTCGGTATTTTACATATTATGTATATACATTTTATAAAAATTATGTAAATGTTATAGCCCTGCGGCCCCACTGGCGCCTAGTTATCCACCCTTCCCCAATTGGGCACAAATTTATATTTATCACTAAAGAATTTGGGAAAGTGTGGCGATTCGATCAATCCACTTAATGGATTTATTGGCAATTTATTACCTTCCCGCATACTCACTCTCGTACTCAGTGCGAATAAATTGCGCTAATCTTCCCACAAATACTTCTTTATTCCAAATCAGTTGAGCGGAAGACAATTAGGAGGTTGATGATGGGATAGCGATAGAGTTATAAAATTAATTCAATAAAATTAAAAAAAAAAACAAAAACATTTCATTACTGGAAAATCATTATATTCTTATTATTGAGAGTTTTTACCATTTTATTTGATTCGTCTAGTTTTTCTTGCTATTTCTTGCTGTCGACCACAAAATATGTCTAGGTATATAAAATAATTCACATTCACCACGATTATTCACATTAACCTACATTATGTAGGGTTTTTTTACATTAGCTCCACACAGGCTCCACGTCATCTTGGGAGATAGAGTATTTTTAGGAAAAGGAACGAGATGAAGATCTGGGAAGGAAAATTAGGGGTGGGTAGGAATCCAGGGAATTTATCCAGGAGTGATGGACGTATGAATCCATCCCTCCCACCGCGGTAAAAGGCGATGGGTCGAGAGAGTCTGGCTGGAGAGGTAAAATGCAACGCATACAGGTAAAGTATAAAATGAAGCGCAAGCAACGCTTACGCCGCCAAGACATAGACAAACCTCACCCCATGAACCCGGACACCCCTGCTAAGTCCCAAACGTAGCGAACCACTTGGCCCATGAGAGGAGTGTTGGTTATCCAATAAACGGATCTCGGGGCGTCGGTAGTCAACAGTATTGAAATAAATATTCCCAATTCCTATTGTCTAAAGATGCTAAATCACATTTCACCTGAATATAGATTATTATGTAACAATTGTTGGTCTAATTATATTATACTAGCTGGTCCCCGGCATCCGTTGCAATGCCATTCAAAGAAATAAATTGATTCTCCCTGTACGTCTTTTCCCGTGCGTCCCCTTCCTCGTCTCTTCCCTCCCCGCGAACCCCATCGCCCCTATTCCACTTCCCTCTGCCTTTCCTCCCTGCTGCTAAAATATATCAAATACACACATTTTTATTTATACAAATTTCATGACGCCAGCACTTACCATTATATATGGCCTATATGTTATTCTGATGTACGAGCTATATTATTGTAAAGTTTCATTAAAATCCATTTAGTAGTTTTGGCGTGAGAGAATAACAAACACGTATGTGTGTTTGTTACTCTTCATTTTCATTCACTCTTCGTTATCACTATTAAGTAGGATTGTGTTTTTCCTTTGGAGGGGTGCAGACATACGTTCACCTTTTGTCCAATTTTCGACTGTTGACATTTTAGTGTGCAAGAAAGAGGGGCAGCATAATATGTTTAAGGAAAAAAGCAACAAAATCAGCATATGACTTTTTTGAATTTTTGGAATTCACTAACTACTCAATATTAAATTTATCACAATATTGCTGCAGCTCTTTCAAAAGATGAGAATTCGTCCAATGCAAAATGTATTAGGAAAAGAATTTTCTTTATTATTATTCTTTTTGGGAATTTTTGCGATTTTTTAATAGCTATTCTGCTATTCGGGCGGAGACAAATCCAACAAATCAAAGATCATAAAAATCGGTCCAGCCGTTCTCCAGTTATAAATTTGTTTGACTTTGTTTTATATATTAAGATTTTTTTTAAACCTGACATGAATTTGAAAAATCTCCTACTACCATCACTGTAAACGGAAAATGTTGCTCGTCTCGTGATGGGGTTTATACTGCCAGTGGGTACCAGTCGCAATGCCAACTCAGCCACTGTCCAGTAAAATTAATAACTAATTATCTACTACATGGATTATGTATCTACTACTTGTGTCTCTCTTACGAACTAGTATATTAAGTAACTTTATTTATTTAACTTCTGTCGTTTTCGTCACTTAAACTATAAATTCAGAATATTAAAGTACCTTGATCTCGCGTGCCAACACAACATTTGCATGTGAGTCAGGTGGCAGAGGTACAATATCACATTAAAACCAGATTAAGACGTAGTTATTTGCAGGTAAGGCCTATCAATTGACATCAATACTACTCGAGTTGGTCTCCATTCGTGCTTTGATCTTGTTCCTTCGGGTGATGGAATTATTGATGGAACTGTGTCCAGTTCAGTAGTGACAGTTAAATAGTATATTTATACTACGTTTCATTAGAATAATGATCACTAATATTTATTTATATTTATGTAGATAGCAGCCAAAATCATGCGTTTAGAAAATGAAGATAACGATGGTGGTTCTTAGTCGAAGAATTATGATGCAATTAAATATGGCCGAAAGGGATAGTATGGTGGGATTAGCTCAGTGATCAGAGCAAAGCCCCTGCAAGGCTGAAGTCCTGGGTTCAATTCCTAGATGCATCCCAAAATTTTTCTGACTTTTCAGTTTCACATTTTTCGTTAGAGAGTAGATAATATTATCTTCTTCTGTTGTTGATGACTTTAACCTTTTTTCTTACGTTTTCTTCTTCTTCTTCTTTATCGGAGAGAGGTGTGTGGTTTTTAGTTTCAATGTCTTTGTTTCAAATTTTCATGGATGGTTGTTGATATTAACTTCTAAATTATGTAAGGTTTTTGAAGTGAAAACTTCTTTAGCACCGTTGTGATTTCAAACTCGATGAAATGAAAAATAGTGACTTAACAAAGAGACAAACACATGCATCTATAGGATTTAGTCTGCGAGAGAATGAGATAGTACAATTGGATTCCTCTTTGTGCGGTGCTTCGTACCCCTCACATAATTGTCAACTTTAGTTTTCTGAAGGTTTTACTTCTGCCGCGTGTGAATTGCACGCTATGTATATTTTTGAATTAAAAACTTCTTTAGCACCGTTGTGATTTGAAACTCGATGAAACGAAAACGAGCGACTAAAAAGAGACAAACACATACATCCATAGGATTTAGCCTACAACAGAATGAGATAGACTAATCGGTTTGTGCTGTGCTTTCTAGAATAATATGTAAAATAATTTTTAAACTTGGTTACAAAATTATAATATATAAACTCTACAATGTCCTATTCCTGATACTCTGAATTCTTCAACTTCTCTCGAAGTTTTATTTTGTGAAGGTTTCACTTCTACCTCGTCTGAACTGCACACATGATGTATATAATTTTTTCTTTTCATGTTGCTTTCACTGTATTTTTTAATTTATATTTTTGAATTAATAAGCTCTCTTTGTATTAAATACTCCTTTCATTAAAAAAAAAACCACCAGATTACATTAGGTAAGCAGGTAGATAGGTATATAACATTTCATACAATTGTAAAATCTAATCGTTTAGTTTTATGAAAAACAAAACTTTTTTTTTTTTTTTACAGTAATACCGCACAAGAATCTCAACTGCTCCCGTCTGGAGCCAGTGAGACTATGGCATCCCCAATTGGGGTATGTTGTGAGGCTGAAGGTAGTGGGGAGGGGAAGGAGGTGGGGAAGAGGAAGGTTGGGAAATACCTGGCTATTCAGATCTGGTCACCAAACACGGCTAAAGCCATTTTCAAGCAACGTTTCAATTCTGAATGGTGGTCTTACACCAGGGCGATACTGATAGCATCTTCCACTCTGGAACGTGCCGCAAATATACTATATATTATTTTAAATGAATTAATTGTGAAATAACACAAATTAATCAAATAAAATTTATTTGCGCACGCCGGGTTCGAACCCGCGACCTCCGGATTGTGAGTCAAGAGTCTTAGCCACTGGACTACGGAGGCCGTCGTCGGCGACTTCTAAAAAAACCGTTAAATTTTACAAAAATTATGTAATATTATGGAGACGCCTTAATGTATATGCAAATTTATTTATTCAATAAATTTACGTAAACCTTTGGTTCGAAAATTGATTACATTTTTTTTTCCAATTGTAACATATTAAACAAATTATTGTTAAACATTATTGTTTACTGTGTATATTTTTAAAAAATATTTTTTTGGGATCAAAGAAACCCAAAAGCGTCAAGTGATAAGTTACCTATTAAACCAAAATGGTCCCATTATTCGACCATGTACCATTGAAACTCGTTGATCTCGTGAACTTAGCAAATTATAATCCAGACTGAATATTCCGCGAAATAAAAACCCGTTCAAACCGTTCCGAATATCTTTCCCATAAGGTGGCACATTTTATTGTCTGTGACATCACTGGCTTAGTGATACAAGTACACCTGCGGATTAACACATTGAAGTCACATACCGTCATAATTTATTAATGTTAATGAATCGAATAACACGAAACGCGTAACACGAAAATTCGAATTACGCGAATTAAATACAGAAGGTAAATAATGATGTAATGAAAGTCCGACGTCATTTTTAAATATATACTATTTGAACACCAGAAAAGAGTTCAAACTTCTCGGAGCCAGTAGGTTTAATGCATCCCGTAATGGAATACTTTGCGAGGCTGAAGAGAGTGATATGGGAAGATGGGAGAGAGAACGGCAGGAAAATGCCTGGCTATTCAAATCTGATAAAATCCACTTCAAACAATGTTTCACATATTGTTATTTCACCAGAGCTATACTGAGAGTATCTACAAATGTGTATCGTGCCGTAAAAAGTAAACATACCATAATATTATGTTGGTAAATTGTAAAACAAAAATATGCTTTAAAAAAATTAAGATTAAATTCAATGTACCTGCGTGTTCAACACGCTCTTCTTTCCTGTTCAGGGTGGATCAATGCAAGACAAACTGAAAGCAGAATTCTTGCCTGAACAGACTATGCAATAGTAACAATAGAATATTATCCAATGTGGACACTTTCAATTGCGAACTTACCAGTAGAAGTAAAGTCACAAGGAGGAAATCCATAATTGGTTTTATTTTGGCTATTTAATACTATGCACAAACTGAAATAAATGTAAACTGTCGATTTACCGAAAATTAATAAATAAAAGATAATGTTGGTAGCTCTTAAGTCGAAGTATGACACAATTAAATACGACGGAAATGATAATATGTGGTTGAATTAAATCAGTGGTGAGAGCAATACCTCAGCAAGGCAGAGGACCTGGGTTTAATTCTCAGATGCGACCTAATCTTTTTCTATATTCGCCACGAAGATACAAACCATAAACTTACCCCCTTACCAATAAAGGTCATTTAAATTTTGCACCACTGATAAACATACTTTGATGGTCGTTTATCAGAATAAAAATTCTGTACAAAAAAAGATACAAAACATCAACCTCATTTCAATATCGCGTAAAATAATTCCCATTGTATTATCATGACTTTATGGTTGATCTTCCAAGTTCCAATAGAGATTCCCTGGCGATGACATCAGCCCGTGAACCCGCGGAGCCAATACGGATCCGCAAACTTGTTTCTCGGAAGCATCTGCGGATTAAACTAACTATTTTTTGCAATTTTCAAACTATAATTGCTACGTCATGTCATGGTGAATCACGATAATGGCTACACGCTAGTGTAAATGCGAATCTTCGATGGTTCCAGAATATTATTTGTTTTTTTATTTTATTTATTTTTTTATTTATTGATCTTAAAAATGGAACTTATCTTCCATTAAAAGCATTTGCTTGTGTAAAAGCATTTGCTTATTTTATTAAAAGCATTTGCTTGTGTAAAAGCATTTGCTTGTACAGTCATGAGTGTCACATATGTAGGTAGATACAGTTAATATATAGTTAATATACAGAAATCACATAATCAAGACCCTTTAACTACAAAACAGAAACATCCATGTACTCAGTAAAAGAAAAACAGGTATAGTTTTTATTGTGACATTCATGTGGAAATAGGGGAAGCAGCAGTTTTCCCATTGATTATTTCTCTAAAATACGTTTTAATAGAATTCAACAATTGTACTTTGTTATTAATGCTTTTAATTTCTACCGGTAGGTTGTTACAGAAATATTTTCCTTGGTGTGTATAATGGTGTTGGGCAAAAGAAGTGTTTAGTTTTGGGGCATACAAAACATGCTTTTAAGTGTTGTACGATTTTCAGTTATGAATTAGTATTTATCCTTTTCTTTTATAATTTGTATGATTGAATTTTTCACAAATAAGTTTTTAAATGTTGGAACTTTGAAATCTTAGAAAATGCGTTCAATGTTATAAATATAAATTAACGTAAGACTACGGAAAATAGTTGAGGTAGGTCTTTTCTCACAAAACACAAATTTTCTCGCGAAAATTTATATAACCAAAAATCAAAAAGGAGTTTTGAAGGAAGATAAGATTTTAAAATATGTAGGAGGTAGTGATTTTAAAGTCAAATACATGCCTAATAAGTGTTATTATTGGCAACGGATTCAGAGAATCGTTAGATAAGTTTTATCATTTATCGGGATTTTTTTTGGGTTATTACGCCGTGCTACGCTTTCTCCTATTTTTTATATGAATACCGCACAAGAGTCCCAACTGCTCCCTTCTGAAGCCAGTGAGACTATGGCATACCCAATTGGG
Source organism: Limnephilus lunatus (assembly GCA_917563855.2). Lineage (NCBI taxonomy): Eukaryota > Metazoa > Arthropoda > Insecta > Trichoptera > Limnephilidae > Limnephilus > Limnephilus lunatus. The sequence continues at coordinate 63,850,898 of OU830598.1, read as the reverse complement.
GTATGTTGTGAGGCTGAGGGTAGTGGGGAGGGGAAGGAGATAGAAGTGAAGAGGAAGGTGGGGGAGTACCTGGCTTTTCAGATCTGGTCACCAAACACGGCTAATGCCATTTCAAGCAACGTCCCAATTCTGAATGGTGGTCTTACACCAGGGCGATACAGGGAGTATCTTCCACTCTGGAACGTGCCGCAAATATACTATATATTATTTTTAATGAATAAATTGTGAAATTACACAAATTAATCAAATAAAATTTATTTGCCACGCCGGGATTCGATCCCGCGACCTTCGGTGTGCGAGTCAAGCGCCTTACCGCTGCGCTACTCCGGCCGTCAGATGGGTAGTGGCACCTCGGAAACCACTCATTAGATAACCAACATCTCTGCCATATTCACCCCGAGCGGCGAGTTCCGTTTGATATCATAGGTTGGTATTTGGGATCGTGGATTGAGGTTTTCGTGCGGATACTTCTGCGTACCACTTGCGTGGCAGGTCGGATCGGAAAAGACCGATTGAGGGATACATTTTGACCTCTCCAGACGGACTCTTTTGACCGGACGCATTGCACCGCAGTGGGAAGGATGGTTTCATACGTTACTCCCGAACACGCTGACTCTCAGAATTTTACTTACCCCTCGTACCAGAATTTTCTTTTCATAAAAAGAGACCGTAAAAGACTTCCGTAAAAGATACCATAAATTCAACGAATAATAGATTTATTCAATGTGTTAAGGTATTAATAGAATTATATGAAACAAAAGTTAAAAAAACATAATGTTATTATAATAAAAAGGTAACAAAAAATATTAAAAATATATGAACAGTGCTGTGATCCAGATTTTATGTCCGTGTTAAGTCTTCCTCACAGGTCTTACTAAGCCCTTCCACACGCTTTTCCAAAAATGTTTATTTAGTCAATCCACGCTATGTAAGTGCACTATATAAGTATAATAAATACAAAACAATACAAGAACAATACGTCAATCAACCAGAGACCAAATGGGAAAATAATTCACCGACTCCAGATATTTTCATATCAGAGGGTTCGGCTCGGTAGAACTCCTAACTGGACTGATAAATCCAACTGATCCCTCAATATAAATATTTTTTAAATCTTTCGTTATGTATATTATTACATTATATAAAAGAAAAACATTACATCAAACAATAACTTTCTCATGGTAATAATATAGAATAGCAAATTTTTTCGGTGTACATACTTACATACATACCTATTATGTTTCCCAACTCTTTTCTCATCTGCGTGTTTGGCTCTGAATCTAGTTGACCTAAAACTTTAAAGTAAGTTTGTTTACATATTTTTCATTGAACTTTTTTTCTGAATTTATTGTAAAATTCTATCAGTGTGGAAGATTTTTAACGCATGACCTCTCGTCCCAGAAACCCAAGTATTGTTGATCTACCATGCAGTCGGTAATAGTTAAACGGCGTTTAAACCCGAAATACATTAAAAAATATATATTTTTCAAAATTTTGGAGGCGGGTACGGGTAGGACCGCTCCGGGAACTTTTGTTGGATAACCAACAACTCTGCCTCTCAAGGTCAACTCAACTCTTTAGGTCACCCCAAGTGGGTTTGGTGAATTAGAAGAGTTGCTCGGGTTCATGGGGTGTGGATTGTCCGGGTCTTGGTGGCGGATGCGTCTGCCCACCAGCTGCATGGCAGGCCGGATCGGGAGATCCGCCATACTCTCTCCGAACATCGCCTTGCACCACAGTGAGAGGTATGGATTCGTACGTCCGTCACTCCTAGACACACTGACCCCCATATTCCTACCCACCCCTAATACCCTTTTCCTTCCCAGAACTTCCTCTCCTTCCTTCCCTAAAAAGACCCTACACGCAGTATTCCCAAAGGTGACATAGACCCTGAGGGGAATTATTTTCCTCAGATCCTCTTGTGTGGAATTAATGTTAAAAAAAAAAACTAGCCGGTTGGTCCAGCTGTGCTGAACTTTGGAGTACAGACGTCGAGAGGAACTGCCGTCATTGATCACTGTATTATTACTCTACCAAAACGCATGTTTCTGCACGTAAAATATTTCAATTTTCAACAGCTTGGCATCATTTGCAGGCCTCTGTGTTTCCTCCCTCCCACAGCATAGTAACCCCAAGATCAAGGAACTCTCCTTATTTTCCTCAAAAGACCCATCACACAGCTTCCTAAAAAATGACAATCCTAAAGGAAATAATTTCCCTCAGGGCCTGCTCTGAGAAGTTAATATAAAAAAGAATTTAAAAGATGCTCTATTCCCTGCAAAATGTCAGTAATTTGATAACAATAAAAACAAAAAACACTTGACATTACATTATTTCAGGATAAAACAGCACGTTTCTAGTTAGACTTTAGTGCGCCTTGTGTGAGCCGCGTCCCACAACTGCCCTTCGAATTAAGATATGGATCAGTCGGTCTTGCCCACACTTTTCTGTTAACAGGCGATATCTCCTGGCAGATCTGGTCCCCTGGTACTCGGTGACAGTAACAGGTGTCGGGGCTGCCAGCCAGCGGACAGCCGGACAATGTTGCACAAACAAACAGGCGAAAGATATTATTTTACAAACTTGTTAATATTTTATACTTCAGTTGGACAAGGTTCTAAATGACATTTTTTTCTGCAATGCAAAACTATTTCTTTTGCTCATTTCTATCAACAAAATAATGTTCAGAGCAATCTATGTCGTATTTCCGTAAATTCTTATATGACGAAGTACTAAAATCACGTTTTAAAAACTTTCGCTTAGTTTACAAGGTTCTAACATCAATTTTAACCTTTGGAAATGATACTAGTATTTTGTTTAAATTTGAGATTCGATCGTTTTTACGTGGCGCGGAGTTGATCACTTTATTCGGAAAGCGTTCCAACTTCGCGGTACCATGTTAGGGGCCAACCATAAATTACGTCACACGAATTTCATAATTTTTTTACTCCTCCCCCCCCCCGTCCCTGTTACATCGTCAAATTTGTGAGACCCTCTCCCCCTAGCGTGACGTTACATATTTGGCAATTTCACATGTAAAAATTATAGTTGGTAATATTTTAAAGTTTTTCGTCAACATTTAGGTAATATCATAACGGTCATATTTACCACAACGGAGGGGACGTAATGGGATACCACGACGGAAGGGGTGTAATGGGATATCACAACGGAGGGGGCGTAATGGGATGGGGAAAATATTTTTGTTACAGTCGCATGTGTCGCAGTCGTTTTGTGCACGCGACGTCGCAAAGCTAATGACCCCCCTGGTCACACAATGTCACACTTCTCTACTCCCCTCCCCTTAATGTGTGACATAATTTATCTATGGCGCCTTATGAAGTGTCAAAGTTTGCAAAGACGAAATAAACCACTCGTATTTAACAATATCAGATTTTGAGGTTCACTTTAGTGTAAAGCATTTTCGTTTAACACATTTTAAAGGAAAATATATAATTAGAACGTAGCCCTATCTTGGAATGGCATTTGGGAAATGTAGTTGGAATCTTATGCAATGAATTACTTTGCCCTAGCTGGTTGCATATTGTTCTATTTGCATGTTTAGGTGTGTTCAAAAATAAATTACAAACGTTATATTTAATAATTTTCCTTTAAAATGTGTTAAACTAAAATACCTTATAAAATATCATAAATCGATAAATAGATTATGAGAAATCGTATTTGAAAATTTTGACACCTCAAATATCTAGAACAAGGCAAAGTGATGTTAGAACTCTGTTCAACCAAAGTGTTTCTACAGCTGTCGGTGCCTGGAATTCAGAATGGTATTCATTTATTTTTTACCTTAACTCTTCAGAGGCCCTGAGAAAATGATTTCCCCAGGGTCTTTGTCATCTTTGGAGATGCTGTGCGCATGGTCTTTTTAAGAAAAGAAAGGAGAGGAAATTCTAGGAAGAGACAAGAGTGTGAGCTAGTAGTCATTGTGTACTGGAATGACGGTCGTGTAAATCAATCCCTTCCACTGCGGCGCAAGGTCTGGAGGATACTGCATGAGAGGTGAAAGGTCTCCGTCAACCAGTTTCTCCCGATCCGGTCCGCCACGCATTCGCTGCTAAGACCTTAGTAAACTTCACCCCGTGTACCCTGGCACCGCTGCAAAGTCTCCAGATGCACTTGGGGGGACCTGTGGAAAAATTTGTTTTGGATTTTTATTGGTTTTTCAATGAATGGTTCTCTGAGCGGCAGTACTAATGCCTAACTACTAAAATAAAACATAATTTTAATGACTAGAAAATACTACCTACAAAATTACATGAAATCATTATAACACTCACTCGTGTTATAGAAGGAAATAACTACCTGATGAAATAATATAAAGAAGTGTGATATGTATCGAAGTAAGTTAAAATTAAGAAATAACCAATATAGTTCTGATATAATTATAATTCTGTTATGAACAGATAATTAATTTTACTGGTTTCTCTGGGGCCTAGGAGTCAACATGTTTTGTGTAAATTGACGACATAGTTTTCATTCACACAGTAGGATCAGCAGGTCCTGAAGAAACCAATTCCCCTAAGGGCCTATGTCATATTTGAGGATGCCGTGTGGAAGGTCTTTTTAGAACAGGAGAGGAAGTTCTTGGAAGGAAAAAAGGTATGAGGGTTGGGCCTGTGAGTCTGAACCTCCCACTACGATGCAAGGCGAGGTTGCCACCAGTCTCTCCTGATCCGTCCTGCTACAAAGTTTGTGGTCAGACGAATCCACAACTAAGACCCGGACCAACCCAACTCTATGAATCCAGGCACCCTTGCAAAGTCACCAAACGTAGCGAACCACGTCGTCAGCCACTTCTCAGCTACTGCTACTTAATAATTGCGAAATTAATAAATGAATAAATAAATAAATGTGGGTTCCCCAGTGTTAGCGACCCAGAGACGTACAGGCGAAGAGGTGGACTGACTGCGTCGAGGGCGAATGGAAATGTTGTATAAAAGGGTACAATGAAATCAAAATTCACTGCAGTCAAATGTGTAATAACTCATTACAGTTTGGGACCCTGCACAAATACCCGCCTCCTAGCAGGCCCGCCCCTTCCACGGTTATAAATTTGTTTTATTTTCAATGCAATCCGTTTCAAAACATGTTTTGTTTCACCCACAAGGGTTCTATTTTCGATGAAAATAATTGTTTGATACGTGGATACGTTATTCGTATCCAAAGCATTTAAGAGAGTTTTACTAAAAATATTTCAACATACTTTTATCATTTTGACATGACATCCTTACCCGCCTCACTAAGCGATGTCTTTTTGGAGACGAGGGTGTTTTAATAAACCCTGTTATACCGCGTAAAAAATATTACAAAATAATGGTACAATTACATTTATTTTTTTAAATATAATAAAAAAGTAACTACAAATAAAGTATATTATAGTACAACACACAAGAAAAGCAGGTAGATACCCATATAAGAAAATACAATAAAATATATATCTAAATAAATTTGTAAATAAATAATAATATGCAAAAAATACGAACCCAGCACATATTTAAATTTTAATGGAATTAATAGATTTTACGGAGGCTTTGCGATATCAGTCATTTTTAGCTTAATAACTTGTAATTTTTTGTTTTTGTATTTTTAAATGACAATTTACAAAAAATCTTGTTAAATCTGTATTAAATGTAATAACATAAAAATTTTGCATAACATAAAAATAGTATTAAAATGACATGAAATTATTATAGACAAAATAAATATAAAAATATAAAAGTACATTTTACGTTATTATACGCTGTTCGATGGCTAAAGCAGGAGGTAACGAAACACGGCATAACACCCCAAAATTAAATAACGAAAATACTTCTGTACGTGAAAATCTAAAATCGTATATCAAAGTACATTCCTAAATATATTTTTTAAATATTTGCAAAAATTCTTATTACCCTTTGACTTACATATTTATTTTTTATTTTACTCGGTTGGGAGTTTTTTTTAACATCCGCCTTATAATTTGAATAATAAACTCAAAATATTCACTCGAACATTTCACTCTCCTATTTTCTAAGATCAAATTTTGCATATACCATCACGTTTTAGGGTCTGCGATACGAAAAAAAACAACGATTATACATATAACGATATTTCAAAACATTCGTTAATTACGGGCAATGATAAGTCATCAATGCAGGATACAGATAGATCGACTTAAAGTAACTTTAAATTAAATCCACTGGAGCGATTATGATCGAAAAATGGACCACTTTTATTTGTCTGCGATTGATAGCGGTCCAAAATAGGATCACATTTTCCTACCATTTGTAAAACATTTATTGTAATTGTTTAAAACATTTCCATGGCCAGTCATATATTTTAAAACGAAGGTATTGAAATTCTTTATCTATTATGACCATAGATTTCGCAAATTCGAACATCGTAGACTATTTTAGAACGATGTTAAAAATAATTTTCTTAAATATTTTTTCCCGCGAATTTTGGATCAGCTGTTTACAGTTAAAATTAAGTCCTTTTCCATAGACATGTACCTATCATTATCAAGTATGCCACAATAAATCCTCCAATTATGAGATAAACCGTAAAATACAGGTTAATACATTGGCTAAATAGCACCATTATAATTTTTTTATGTCTCCATGTTAAAATTCTAAAGTATGATTTTTTTATGTTTTTATAATAATAATAATAATATTCAGAAAACTGTTTCTGAAAAAATAAGAAAATATACAGATTTAGGAAATGAGATTAAAAGAATTTGGCATTCTCAGACAATAAAAATATTACCATTTGTTATTTGGGCTACTGGCATTATACCTAGCTCTCTCATTCAAAATTTAAGTGTATTAGATTTGTCAAAAATTTTGTAATTAAAATGCCAAAGTCGGTCATTTTAAATACATGTAGGATTTCGAAAGATTTTTTAAATATTTATATTGAGGGATCAGTAGGATTTATCGAACCAGTTAGGATTTCATCAGAGCCGAACCTCTGATATGAAAATATCTGGAGTCAGTGAAATATTTTCCCATAATGTTTCTGGTGGATTGACGTATTGTTCTTGTATTGTTTTGTATTTATTATACTTATATAGTGCACTTACATTGCGTGAATTTACTAGATATTCATTTGTGGAAAAGTGTGTGGAAGGGTTTAGTCTTTCATTTGGGAAAGATTTAACCCGGACATAAAATCTGGACCACCGTAAATTCTTTATTCCAGGATGTGGGGAGGTGAGTGCAATCCCACACAACCCATAGAAAGTATAAGTAAGTTATTAAATGACGAAAATTTATGAAAAATTTAAAAAAATGATCTGGGAAATCTCGAGCAATTGAGGGAAATTTATTTATTTCGCGTGGTCGTCCCAGTGGATAAAAAGTATTATCTAACGTTGTGGCTGTTGCAGCAGTATTTCCTTCCTGTGGCGATTTGTCAGAGTTCTGGTTTATCTGATTATAAATATATAGCAGAGGGGACAGTCGGCATTTTGGCCAATAAATAACACCAGGTTACACCTACATGTGGGTATATAATCCACCGCACTTTGCACAATGAATATTTATAGAGCGCGCCGGGCGGACTAATGCACGGCCGAGCATAACGAAGCCTTAATCTGGGCTTAAGCTCTGGAAAAAACTACGTTTGATTTAGTTTACTCTACCTTCTAACGGTATTTTTGTGTAATATGAATTAGTAAATGTTAATATCGGATGGGGCAGTGCAAATAAAAATATACTAAATCCACTACTTAAAACTCAAAAATCCATAATGAAAATTATATTGAAAGTTCCTGTAAGAACTAGCACTGATGAAATCTTCAACAATCTTAACATCATTTCAATTAAACAACTGTATTCTTAAACTATACTCATTTACATTCATAAGTACAAAACCCAAGAAATGACAACTTACACGTACATTAGAAACACTAGATCTCTTGGTCAAAAACATATCCAACAAGTAACTACTAATACAACGTTTGGGAAAAAAGCTTCTTGTATTATGGTATTAAACTTTACAATAAAATACCACTCTCACTTAAAAACCTCAACAGTATAACATTTAAATCTCAAATAAAAAGCTGGATACTAAATATAGGGAGAACAGAAATAGAAAATATACTGATATCAAATACAGTCTAAAACCGACTCTACTGAACTGAATTATAAAAAAAAACACAATTTTATTTAATTTTTAATTATTTAAAAAAATACTACATGATACCTATATGTTTATAACTAATTCATATTAATTTCTTATAATTAAATTATAATATTTAAATGAAATCCTCAGCACGGGAAATCCCAGTGAGGATGTCATTATCTCTAGATGTTTGTAAAGAAAGGAAGACAATAAATCATTATTATTATTATTATTATAATTAATGCTATCGCATAGAATTTTTGTCACTTTAGAGGTTTTCAGATTTGCTCAGCAACTTCATGGACAATGTAGCCCATGTAAATAGAACACTCGACTAGCGATTCGGATATCACGCGTTTTTTTTAAGTGAGCTCTACACATGAAGCCTGGAAGGCCTATAACATCTTTGGGGATGCTGTGTGGAGGGCGCAAGTAAATTTAATTTGATTGATTTGTGACATTTAACTTTTTTTTTCTATTAACTCCACACAGGAGTCCCTGAGGAAAATAATTTCCCTCAGAGCAAAAGACATCTGATATGCTGTGTGGAGGGTCTTTTAAAGGAAAGAAGGAATGAACATTGGTCTTAAAGAGACCCATGTTGTAGGAAGGAGGAAACACAGAGGCCGGCAAATCGTTCCACAGCCGAACTGTTGAACACAAGAACAAGTCGAAGAAGCGACCCGTCCTCATGTGACACATGTCAACCGTGTATATATGTTGGGCACGCTTTTGGCGTGTTTCCCGACTACGCATCGTTGCCGAAGGGATCAATGACGTTAGTTCCTCCGAGCATCTTCCATTGAAATACCGGTAGAAAAAGGATAGCATTCCCACTCGACGCCTGTGCTCTAATGATTGCAATCCGACTGTTAAGATGTGAGAATCTATCAAATGGACCGCCCGTTTCTGCACAGAGTCGAGGGTATTTTTCAGGTATTTAATCATTTTAAAAAATTACAAGTGTGCAGTTCACACCCGGTAAAAGTGAAATCTTCAGAAAACTTAATTAGACAAGAGTGGGGAGGCTATGAAGCACCACACAAAGAGGAGACCGATTACTCTCTCTCACTCTCACTCGAACATGCTAAATCCTACAGATGTAAGTATGTTTTGTGTTTTTAGTGTCGCTTTTTCGTTTCACAACGGTGCTAAAGAAATTTTCACTTCAAAAATGCCATAGTCTCACTGGTTCCAGGCGGTTGGGAGCATTTGGGACTCTTGTGCGGTATTCACATTAAAAAAACCAATCGTTGATCCATTCCTTCCAACTAAATCATACTACCATTTTTTTTATAACGGAACTCTTACTCAGAAATTACAAGTGGATTCCGCCTTTTTGAAGTTTTTCTTTTAAAAAATCATTTAATAACAGTTAACGTCCCAAACAGATGGTAGTTTTTACATTTTCCCACGGCACAGGTAGACTTGTCATATTGCATCCTTGAACTACACTTCAAAAATCAACAGAGGTTACAGCAAATCTTTGAAATTTTTATTTATAATAAAATTTCTAAAATGATTTCTAAAAAAATAAACAGAATTATACGGAAAAAATGCTGCGGTAAACATTGGTTTAGCATCTTAGATTTAAATTCAAGATTTGGAAAAATACAAATATAAACCACTATTCGGTCTCCCTTGGCGATGCAGCGCTACGCATATTACGTTTTCAGAGGGAAGGGTACGTTGGTTCGCTGCTTTGATGCGCCACACAGTGGTCAAAACCTGTCAGGATAGTAGCAAAAATACCACAGTCACATATCGGGCGTATTTTTAGAAGGTCAAAATATTTCCGCTTTGCAATAAAATCCAAATAAATTGAATATTTTTGAGCATATCCTAAAATGAAAAACTGTTTTTGAACGCTTAAAAATGTCATTAGAAATAAAAAATAAAAATTTAGAAATATTAACAGAATTATTAGTACAAACTTAAATAGGTTTTAAAAGGCTCGCCGTATGTTTTTTCTGTCTAAAATTACTGATAACGAAAGAAAAGAAAAAACACACATATTTTATTAGGCAAATGTATCATAAACGTTATTATTACCTCCGTTTCTGTCATTTCATAAAAATATAATGAATAAAAAAGTCTCAAAATTTTAAACATTTTTCTCAAATTGCTGTCGGAAACGTTGATTTGATAGAGGTGCAAATTTAAAATTTTCCATGATTAAATGCTTTGTTTTTTCTCTTTCTCACCCCGTTTAGATCATATTTCTCACCATGATAGTAAGGGAGATCCGAGTACAATGGTTTATTGAATCTCCTGAAAAAACGGGGTAGTACAAGTGTATCCTACGTAGGTAAAGTCAATTTCTTTTTGTGTTGTATTACTATTATTTTTTATCATAATTCATCATGTTATTTTATAAATAAAGACACATACATCAGATTGCTTACACAATGGTATTCCTGCAACGTGTACATGTGAAAATATGGAACTAGTTAAAGAATATGTTTATTTAGGTGTTATTATTGATTGCTTTTTCAAGTGGGATATACAAATAAACAAAGTTTGTGCACGACTAAGATCAATTGTAAGCAGATTGTATAAACTAAATTTTTTTGTTCCTATCTGCACACTTCGAATAATTTATTTATCTCTAGCTGAATCTGTTATAAGGTATGGAATAACAGCTTGGGGATTTTCCTGTAAAACAAATATAGACCATGTTCAATCAGTGCAAAATTCATTGGTTAAATTATTAGCTGAAAAAATTTATACAAAGAAAGGCATAATATTCCATACTTTTATCAGAGTCTCAAAGTTCTTTCAGTGAGAGCAATTCTGTGGTACAAAATTATATTTCAGCACATAAATAATCCTTTATATATTAACAGGCTGGAACACAACCATAATACTCGTTTTAACTTTAATGAAGGGCTAACTGTACCTAAGCATACAAATAAATATGGACAAAGAACGTTAAATTACATGATTCCCAGTTGTTTAAATATGTTACCTGCTGAAGTTAAAAACTGTGCCCAAAACAAACAATTGATGAATTTACTGAAGACTTGGCTTACGGAAAGAATTAATTTGTATTAGCTTACAATGACATATTATTCTAAAGACTTTAAAAATGTTATTTATGTTTTCAAAAATTTATTTTTATCTATATTTCTGTAAAAAATTAAATTTTATTTTATATAATTGCAAAAATGTAACTATTAAATCACTATAATAAGATCTTTAACGTAAAAAACCCGTTAGACAAACTGCTAAAAAGTAGTTTATCGAGACTTTTTGTCTTGTATTTGTAAAGTGTATAAAATAAATAAATAAAAAATAAAAATATATATATGTGTAATTTCTTTCTTTTCATATTATCAATCTTATATTGTATTATTTTTATTTTTCTTAATTTATCTTTGTTGATCTCTCATTTCTAATTCTGGGTTCGATTCCCAGTTGCGACAGATACGTTTTTATTTTCTGTGTCTTGTTCGGTTTGATTAGATTAATTAGTATTATCTTAAGTAGTTAAACCGGACTTCTTGGAGGTTACATTATTTTATTTATTTCATACATATCCGTCTCTGAACTAGTTTGAAATGAAATTATATAATTAACACAACCTAAATAATTTTTTCATCGTCACCTTGAACTTCGTTGTCATTGTGTCGTAAGTCATGTTTTCTCTCCATCATTAAACACTCATCATCTAACAATTCATCATCTTTAACTGTTCTTCTGACTTGTGAATGAAGTATTTATTTCACTAAAACATCTCGGCACCTGTTTCACCTGTTTGATCTTTAAGAGGAAGCCGGGCAGCGTTTTGTCCATACAAACATCTTCCCTAATTTCTTCTCTGAATTTTGATATTAGTGAAAAATTTTTTTAATTTAATGTTTGGACGGTTTAAACGCTATCAACAGACGTTCAGTATTCAAACTGGACAATATATTTTTTGAAAAAGTAAAATGTACAGACATAGAGTATTTTCTTTTGATAAAAAAAGTTAAAAAATCGGTCGAGTTTTGGAGGAGAAAAGTGGGGAGTACAAAACCGCAATTTTGATGCTTTTATTTATGTACTAGCTGGTCCCCGGCTTGCGTTGCTATGCTATTCAAAGAAGTAAATTGATTCTCCCTGCGCGTCCTTTCCCATGCGTCCCCGTTACCTTCCAACTTCCCGCCTTCCCCCTTCCTCGTCTCTTCCCTCTCCACGAACCCCACCTCCCCCGTTCTCCTACCTCCTGCCTTTCCTCCCTGCCGCTAAATTATATGAAATACACACATTTTTATTTATACAAATTCTCTTAACGCCAGAGCTTACCATTATATATATAGCCTATGCGTTATCCAATCGTTTCATTAAAATCCATTCGTAGTTTTTGCGTGAAAGAATAACAAACACACATACATCCATAAAAACTTTCGGGTTTATAATATTAGTAAGATTATTATTTATTTGTAAGACACAATAAATTATAGATATTTTAAATAGAATCCCTGCATTAACTATTTTTAATAGAATAATAAATATTTCCATGTTAAAAGAAATACTTTGACAGCATTTGAATTCCATGTAATTCATCATAAGAAACCTACATATTATGTGCTGAAAGTGTTTCCTTTTCAATTAGGTTTGGATTACGCATTGAAGACCCGTGATGCTTAAGTTTAAACATAATTTTAAAAACTCAAAATATGTGAAATAAGTAAAAATATTTATTTATTTATTAATCTTTTAGAAATGTTGAACGTAATCCAAACGTACCAAAAATACAAACAATTATGGATTTCATCCTAATATTAAGAAATTAATAGAATTACGTTAAAAACAAACTATAAAATTATAATCTAACAAGAAGACAGAAGGATGTATATAAAATAAATTAAATTCATAATAGAATCAACAGCAAAAAAATATATTTTAGATTTTACTACTCTACCTCCTTCGTTTGGACAGTGTTACAGTGTCTTATCATCAAATATCTGCCGTAACGCTATCCGAAATGTTGGCTAAAGAATGAGGTAGCGCAACATGGTATAACACCCTAAATATAAATAAGGATAACTACAGAAAAGTGTTACCCATGACGTGTTGCATTGTAGTAAAAAAATTCTCAACTAATAAAGAATGCAATGAATAAATAAACATAAAAAAATTAAATATCCACTTTTGATTTATGATATTGTACGGGTAATTATTACATACATTGTTAAAGTAAGAATTTTGTTTACACTTTGTTTTGCATTGATCCGTTATGGATAGGACAAAAGAACGTGGATTGTGCGCAGGTATATTAAATAGAACTTTATTTAGCAACTCCGGGCATTGAATATTATTATTCACAAATTTTTTTTTTTTTTTTTACATGAATACTTCACAAGAGTCCCAACTGCTCCCGTCTGAAGCCAGTGAGACTATGGCATCCCCAAATGGAGTATTTTGTGAGGCTGAGGGTAGTGGGGAGGGGAAGGAGATAGGGAAGAGGAAGGTGGGGAAGTACCTGGCTATTCAGATCTGAATTTATTACACATGAATAATCCATTTATCGCATCGAAAAAATTTTCATCTCAATGTTGTGTCACCGAGAGGGTAAGGTTAAGTAGCCGAAATGGAGTGCCATTAGAACGATTCCATGAAAATCGTCTGCCCGTGTCACATGGTAAATCCGAAATTATCTTTCCGTGACCATCCACATATATACATGTCCAGCTCATAATTGCTAATGCATCTTTCTTGTAATCCCCGCCTCAATGACTTTAATTTTAATTTGAATAGTCATTCCACTGAAGTCAACATGTGGAGAAGCGGTGACTTGTGACCGAAGGCGACAGGAAGTTCTAGGTTCGCATCCGAAATCAAACTTCGGCAAGTTGATTGTTGAAACTTGTTTAAATCTTCACTTGGAGGATGATTCTGCCGTCATAAGCAAAAAAGCAGTAGGGAATTTGCAAACGTCAAATTCTGATACACTTTTTAATTATAATATGTGAAATCTCTCGTATGTAAGAAAATGACCTTTGCAAATTTCCAGCTGCCTTTTTGCTTATGAAGGTAGGACAGGTGCACATGAGGTAAATTACACCTTCCATATTTTTATATATACCTACTGTTTATGAAGAATTTGCACGCTTGAGGAATACGTTAAAAATGATTGGGAAATAAAAAATATATATATTTTTCCGATTCTGATAAATGCCAAATTATTATTGCTTTTAAGAACTTTCCAAATTGGCTATGGGAGTAGAGCCACGCACTCAACGCAAAAGTGTAGCATTTGTGCACAAAAAAGTCAAACAATATTTGTACCACATTTGCGAAGACATATGAAGAGATTCAACAGTCACAATCAGAAAAATTTCAAGCGAAAAACTAACGTCAATGTGCTCAGTGACCCCATAGCCTGTTCAGCGCGAAAAAATTATTCTAAAAAATGGATTGTTACAATGAAAAAAATAATCTGACCTAGTGAGAATAATTAATCATCGCGTACCCAATGAGTAAAACGCATGACTCCATGTTCCATTTCATGTAGTTGCTTCTCGCGCTAATTTTATGTAGGTTCAATTCTTATTCACAGAGATTGTAAGGCGTGTAATGTGACGTAATTAATTTTATTAACATTGCTTACTTTAAAAAGCAAATTCACAATACATGCGGATATGCAATAGTCATTAATTGTATGAGCTTGTTATTATGTTATGTTTATTATGTTTTTAAGTTTATTATTGTGTGTTTTTTAATAAGAAAAATAAAATAAGTACTTTTTTTTATTCCTTTTCTATTCCTTATAATTCATCTATGTTTTCTAAAGCCCAAATGGCGTACAAACAAATAAATTACCAACCGCAGCGAAATCCTGTTTTAACTCGACCGTTTGGAATTTCATCTGTTTCTAATTTTTTTGCATTTTATACGTTTCGTGTGAGGTTCCTAATTTCTAATTAAATGAAAACAATATTAGCGAAACTCAATCAAAATCTGAAGACAGAAAAATCAGAAAAAGATATTGGTTCCACTGGGACTCGAACACAGATACCTTAGCATTCATGGCCAACTGCTCTACCGATTGAGCTATGGAACCCATTTCCAATTCGATCACTTTTAACTGTATCATACTTGACTAAGAACTACCAATACTATCTTCATTTTTCTTAACGCACATATTATTGGCTGCTATCTTTATATATGATTGCAAGATTCAACCCGAACTAAATGCTATCTAGATAGTGTCTGGATAAATATGTATCCATTTTATTTTTAATACGCGACATCTATTGACTTTTCTGCAAGTCTAGGATGAATATTTTTATTTTTATTTTTAACTTTATGAGTAAAAACTCAAATTATAATATTTAATTAAATGAAGCAATATTAGCGAAACTCAATCAAAATCTGAAGACAGAAAAATCAGAAAAAGTTATTGGTTCCACTGGGACTCGAACCCAGATACCTTAGCATTCATGGCCAACTGCTCTACCGATTGAGCTATGGAACCCATTTCCAATAGAGTAGAGCAGTAGTAGGGTAGATAGTGAAGTTTCTTTGGACAAATTGTATAATTTCTTATTTGAAAATTTAATTTTTTTTACATAAAATATTTTGGTTTATAATTAAGTAGGTAGGTACCTACAACCTGCATACAAATCTAATATTTTCGAATAAATTTTGGGTTTTATTATTGCCTAAAAGACAACTAGAAACATATTTTTTTGGACACAAGATCCACTGTTCACAGAACTACTAATGTTGTTTTTTCAAGAATACAGCAGAAGAATCAATATCACAATCATTTGCTACCATAACAGGTAAAATTTCCAAAATGCTGGTGATATTAATACCAATATAGTGCTTCTGGCTCTGCACTGAATTTCATCAAATTGGTAAACAATATCCGGTTTCCCAGTTCAATCATCTCCGGAATGATCTATCGCCATATGAAATTCCGAGTTCAATGGCTGGTCCACGAAGGACGCTGGAGAAACTGTATCTATTGCTGCAGCTCTGCACTTTTACTTCGTTTAATTTACATGTTTTGGGCGGCGCCGGAGTATAATAATGACGCTCTGCGGTCTCGCCATAAATAATGTTATAAAATACACCACAATTTCTCGTAAAACTTTGTCTGTGCGATGTGTTTATCGTTTTACTGTTATGATCTTCAGAGTGTTATTTTGACAAGCTGTGAGGGGAAGTTGGTTGGTTATATACGGTATCGTTCATGAAAAATCCTGATTGCCTGCATCAAAGCAGAAAAATTCTCGAGGGAAGCACGAACTTTGCACAGCTTTTTCTATTTCAACTATTCTTCCCATTTTAAGATACAGGTACTGTAGTTTTACAAAGTGTACTCTTTCCAGATAAAATGACCAACATTATTTGTTAGATATTAAACCTACCTAAAACAATTGTGTGATAATATAGCACTGTACTATTTACGCATACATATTCATCATATGTCAATGTACCTAAACTACACAACACGACAGCTCAAAGACAATTTTTCTTCCTAGCTCCTAAAATCTTTAACCTTATCCCTGAAAACTTAAAAACGTTGAGCCAACCCCATTACTTTACAAAACAAATAACGAAATGGATTACATTACAATTTTAATACCCATTCATTTCACACTCTATCAATTTAATCATCCTTCAGACAAAACATAATATATCTCTATTTTCTAAATTAGCGGCATTGTATGTACAAGATTAATTAGTGTGATCTATATCTAACAACTCCTCTAATTTTTCATTTTTCATTTTCTAAAAATTCTCTAACTTCTTGTAACCCAATATAACTATATATCATTTTCTTTTTATAGAAGATCTGTGTGCATAGTATTAAGAGCAGGCAAAACATGATATATTTTTATTTACCATCTCAGCATTGTATATATGTATAAGACTGATTACTGTGATTTATATACCAATAATTTTTTAATATATTAATAATAACTTCTCTGTTCCAATAATTCTTTGTCTTCCTTACCTTATTCTTGTAATCCAATATAACTACATAAACTCTTTTCCAACCTATACTAATGAATGTATGTCCGCAAACTGAAAACTTCACCCGCCATAACACAGGGTCATCCCTAGCATGGAGGGTGAAATATCATAAAAAAAACTATATGTAATCGAACAAACTCTAAACCATTCTATACATTATCACAACTCATCTCTTTCAGTATACCTTCTCGTAGACTCAGAAATAAAGAACTGCTCTTCCTCAATCAACACTCGCTAATTATGGCTATAATTCACCACGGTGCAGAATGTGTAGAACAGTCAACTCACGTCAAGACCTCGATTTTTTTGGTATACCTAAGCCTAAATAATTTTTGTCGCTTACTAAACATTTGAAGATATTTTATATTTCTCTAATTTTTGCAAAGTCTTGACTTGGCTTGACACTTCTATGTTACTTATATTTCTTTTGTTTTCTCTATATGTCTTTGCCTTCATATACCTTCCTATATTCTTACAATGTACATTTTCCCAAAATTCGTGTCACCTTGTTGTAAATTGGACGTAATTCCGTTAATAAATAAATCAATACATAATATGGAAAGCATGCTTATTTATATTATTAAATTTTATTTTATTATGTTTAGGAATCAAAAAATTTTTTTAAAAGATACTTTCATTGAAAAATGAAAATGGAAAAAGCCCCATCCATTAATTAACCATATATATACAAACCAATAATTATAAATAAGTAGGTACTCATTGATATTTGGTCGACATCGATATACTACAATGCAAACAAAAACGAAATCAAAAATAAAAACAATAAGAACAACAGTTAAAACAGTAAAAATAAGTCTCTTTTTTTTATTTTTGCTTCAACGTACAGATTCAGCCTGTTTTTTTATATTTTATTGTAAGAATAGTTAATACATACCTGTCAACAAACAAGTCCTGCTAAGCCAATTGAATTGGCTTCTCAACAGGTGCTTATAGTTTAGTTGCATATACATTTTAAAAGTTGATTTTTTTTAAAGTACAGTTAAAAATGTCTACATCTCACATGGTATTAAATGTTTTGCAGATACGTCCCATTAATGAATTTTGCGAATCTTAGATTTACCACGTAAAGAGTTTACGGAAAAAAACACTCTTTGTGGTGAGGCGTTCGGGGCAACGAATGCAATCCTTCATAATATTGTGATGAATCAATAAGCCAGTTCATAATTTGTATATAAATATCGCATTACATATTTTTCTACGTTTACATTATATAGTGTATTAAATGCATGATTTCTGTAGCGATACGACAGATGTTTTGGATGTTTTAAATACGATCAATTGAGTGCCAACGCGAGTCACACAAAACGCTGAAAGCTGTATAGACCACATTTGATAATGTTTAAGATTAAGAAAAAACTATTTCATAATGTTTTGATTAAGAAAAAAATAAAAAAACCAAAACAATTATACTTGAAAGCATAATTACCGATCAGAATATGAATATGACAGCAATAGAAAAGAAAAGACGAAATATGGTAGCAATCAAAGATATTAAAATACAAAAGAGATATGCTATGATGTCCGCGCGACTGTCGGCGGGCTACTACTTAATCGGAGTAGTTTGCATTCGAAAATAATTTGTTCATTTCGTTGATTTTTTGAAGGTGTGCATTAGTATTGGTTAACAATGTAGTTTGAATACGGAAAGAATTCGTAAATCGTTCGTTTAGTTTATTCGTTAATTTTATGTTCAATTAGTTTCGGCGACACCTGTAAGCGCAGTCCCACCTAGTAAAAACTTCGGATAGCGCATCTCTTATATATCAACATTTTTGGTAGCAATAGACACGAAAACACGAATATAAAATATTTACGTAAAAAAAGCCTATGTTACAAAAATTGTATAACTTAAAAAAATAATACGTAATGTACTACGCAAAACCGTTCCATTACAGACTTCATTATATGTATACAACCTTACCTCTAATTAAAATAATTAATGTAAATACTTTATTTTATTTCATTTCAGTTTTATTTTATTTCATTACAGTTTGTTATTTTATTATATTTTTTATTTAAATTCATTTAACTGTAAAATGGGAGCCTCAGCATGGGTAAAGCAAGTTTTAAAATATGTACAATAATTGTATCAAATAAAAATAAATGAAAATTTCAATATTGGGAATTCCAAATGGCTGAGGCAAAATCAAGGTTAAGTTCTTATATGTATATGTCATTAATAGCAAAAAAAGTGTGTGCGGTTTGGCAAAGGGCTTTGCAATAATCCCACCTATAAATAATAAAATAATATTGCATCTCTGTACAGTGGTTAAAAGATCATTAAACTCCGAGAACCTTAGTAACTCACAAGTGAATTTATCGTAATAATAGAATCTCACCAGATTGCCCAACATTACCATTTACACTCGGATGCTGTTCTTCCATTTGATCTGTGTATCATTAGTTCGCCATCAAGCCAAAACGTGAAGAGATTCATTCACTTTTATGGACTTATCGTAATCTTTGAATAACGTTTGCAATTAATAAAGCATTAAGAATGATTTCTCTCGTTCTTTGGAAGATTAAATTGCGTAATAAAACAGACGAAGATTAGAGAATTGTTAATATTGGGCTCCAAAAATACTGAAGAGATTGATAGAAAATTTAAAAAGCTCAGCGATAGACCGGTAAGCTTCTTTGTTCCGGACCCACAGGTCGCGGGTTCGAAACCCGGCGTAGGCGTAAAATGTTTGATTTGATTAATTTGTGTTATTTGTTATTGCACAAACCTCCATGGCTTTGGGGCATAAATAACTTCTTCTATTGTTCTTTCTCTTCGGAGGTTGGTTGTCATGTGGAAACACGGAGGTCCTGAGGAAAATAATTTCCTCCACACAGGAGGTCCTGAGGGAAATAATTTCCCTTAGGGCCTATGTCGTCTCTGAGAATGAATGAATGTCATCTCTGAGAATGGGTCTTTTAAAGGAAAGGAATGAGAGGACGTTCTGGGAAGGAAAAAAATAAGAGGGGTGGGTAGGAATCGAGGGTTCAGTGTGTCTAGGATAGATGTCCAGGATGTATATATATATATAATACAGAAAATTCTTAAGGAATTATACTTAAGGGGGCATACATTAATTACGTGAACTCAAAGGGGGAGTGGGGGAGGGGGGGGGGGGGCAGCAAAATCTCACGTTACTTGAAAATAATATACGAAGTGGCCCAAATTTATCTCACCAAGGGGGGGTGGGATTTAGATTGGAAGAAAAACTGCTCACATTATTAATTTATGCCCCCTAATGAGTGTTAAACAAAGAATTTTATACAGACCAAAAATCTTGAACAAATCAAAACAAAGACTTGTTTACTGAATAAAGGCATCCAAATGTGTAGTTTAGTTCCTAGTGAAATTAAAAATGTATCTATCTATCTATATACCACTTGAAGTAGATCTATTTAAAGTTTAATTAATAAATAAAATATATATTCGCCTCCCACATTAAAATTTACATGGTAAATTTATGTTCTGAAATTAATTTTTCATATTTTTCATTTTCTTAGAGCGAAAGTAGACTAACGCAAAAAGTGAGGTAATAATTTCTTTAAATTAGAATTATACCTGGATTTCCGCGAGGGCTTAAACCTTATTAAAATATAAGTCCTCATTAAAAATGGTGCTTAATTAAAAGTTAAAGTCATTTATAATATATTACATGTACCCAATGAGTTATCAAAACAAGGAAATTTAATTTATTATATTAAACTATAAATATAATATGGTTGTGAAAATCTAGGTCTTTGAGAAAAAATTAATAATAATAAATATAATTATATTCTCTTTCAAAAATACTTAGATGAACAAGATACGCATACCAGTCATACCACAGCACTCAAACTAAATTGTTTCGACAATCTATCCTACATTATTGATTTTATTAGTAGGTGGTTCTATTAAGCAAAATACATACAAATTAACGACCTATAATTAGGAGAAATTCTTTAATGAATAGATTTAAATAATAAATTTGTATGCACTTCTTGATAATGTTGATCTTGATAACATGTTATGTTTATATTTTATGTTCGGCTCTAATTTAAAAAAGTGTTATGTTTGGATAATATAATATACTAGCTGGTACCCGGCATGCGTTGCAATGCCCATAAATAGTTTCTCCCTGCAAGTCCATTCCTGCCTTCCCTCCCTGCCGCTAAAATATATGAAATACACACATTTTCAAACCACTCGCTCGCCACTTGTAGTATTTTTTTATAGAAATTTCATAACGCTAGAGCTTACCATTATATATAGAAACACTCTTCTGCTAAAATGCGATGTTCTGTAAAAATTTTGAATCAATTTTGATTGCACATCCTAATCACCTAGCGGAATGAAATATACTTTACGACCTATTCTCATACCTAACAAATATGCATAAAAAAAAAAATATCAGTACAGCCGTTTTGGAGGAGTACCACCACAAACACCGTGACCCGAGATTAATATATATATATATATATATATAGATTTGGATAAAATAACTTCATTGAAATTGATAAATTGGCTCTTCGGCTAAAAATGTTGATCATTACTGATTTAGAGGAACAAAGGTGAACACAGTTAGAAAAAATGCGAAAGATGGCATAATTTTTTTTAAAACCAATATTTTCAAAATGAGAATTTATATTAGGTTTTGTATTAGCTGAAGTCGCATTATAGTATATTCCACAATAACCGTAGGATAATCACTGAAATCTACTCTGATAGAACCTCTTACATCGGGTTTATTCAACCTACATGAACCAATTTGTTTGCAGATGTTCCGTAGCATATACTATTAAGACTTGATTGATTGGGAACATTCAAATGGCTACAATCGTCGATGTTCGAGTATGAGTTACATACTACAATGTGGTCTTAAAATAAAAATAAAACCAATATGTTATTAATAATATTATTATATCTATTATACTAATAAAAATATAATGTGTACAGTAGGTATATCAAATATATACCTAGTAATAATAATGATTGACTGCCGTAATGTACCATATTATGACTATAAACCAAATTCATTTTCTAACAGACAGAACAATTAGTCATAATAGACCCGATATAGTTTTACATGACAAAATTAAGAAAATAACTTATATCATTGATGTCGCTATTCCATATTCTTGTAATATTCAGAAAACTGTTTCTGAAAAAATAAGAAAATATACAGATTTAGGAAATGAGATTAAAAGAATTTGGCATTCTCAGACTATAAAAATATTACCATTTGTTATTTCGGCTACTGGCATTATACCTAGCTCTTATTCAAAATTTAGGCGTATTAGATTTGTCAAAAAATTTGTACATAAAAATGTAAAAGTCGGTCATTTTAAATACATGTAGGATTACGAAAGATTTTTTAAATATTTATATTGAGGGATCAGTAGGATATATCGGACCAGTTAGGATTTCATCAGAGCCGAACCCTCTAATATGAAAATATCTGGAGTCGGTGAAATATTTTCCCATTATGTTTCTGGTGGATTGACGTATTGTTCTTGTATTGTTTTGTATTTATTATACTTATATAGTGCACTCACATTGCGTGAATTTACTAGATATTCATTTGTGAAAAAGTGTGTGGAAGGGTTTAGTCTTTCATTTGGGAAAGATTCAACCCGGACTTAAAATCTGGAGCACCGTAAAAAATTATATTTATATAATATGCACAGCAGTTTAAACAACTACATCAAAATATGGCTACGTAAAAATAGTAAGAAAAGGAAATTCTAAGGACAGAATAAGAATAACATCAACACAACAACGAAATATAATAGAATACAAAACTATTCTATTTGACAACAACCTAAGCCTTTCTCGGAATAAAAATTTCTAGTAAGGAGGTCTACGAATAAAATAAAAATATGCATCCATGTAATTTAAAAATACAACTTTCAACGATTAATAATAATATATTAAGGACCGTTGTTTTACAGAATTTGGACAAAATCTTTAAATTTCAACGTTAATTTTGAAGCGTTTTGCAAAAAAAAAAAAAAGATTAACTACGGTTTGCTTGAGGATGGTTAAAATATAACACCTTTTTTAATTCCGCGAGAGACGCGTAGGTAGGCAGGCAGGCTAAATATACATTTTTTTAAAATTCCTACAGTTTATTAGTAATTAGCAAGTATTTATCAAACATTTTCTGACAATATCACAAAATCAGATTTGTTAGAATAATTTTCCTGGAAGGCAAAAAAATTACAACGTGAAAGAAGTATTGGTGTGGGAATTGAAAAAACCACCTAGGAAAAAAGAGCGTACGGTTATACAATACGCTAGGAGCTAGGAGTTTAGATGAAGGTCGTGCAACGGCCTTTAAAGCGAGTACAGTGACTCGAGATGCCGGCCAGGGGCGCAATGTACCAAATAAACTGGGAAAAATAATGTTCAAAAGTTAATATCTCCTCAAATCTTCTTCGTTTCGTAAGTGGATCTTATTCCACGGGTTGATTTATTTTTTATAGATATATTTGATACATGAACATGAACATTATAAGTACTTATCTGTACAGATTTAGGCCAAATAATGTAAGCGTGGTTTATGCGCAATGGGTATAACATAAATATGGGAAAGTACCTGTGTGTACGTCGAGGAGAAGCTGCAATACAGTTGTTAATACATTATGGCCCAGCCAACAAACTAGGTTGTGCCTCGTAAAAGAATATATTTGTGATTACAAATAGGTAGGTATAACATTTTTCTATTATCGACGTAGAAACATGTGTCTGTGAAGTCGGGGGGCTACTTAAAAATGTAAAATTCCTGTTTTGGTCTTCCAATAGATATTTTTGTACCTACTGAATATAAAGAAAATGCAAATATTTGTGGCCAAATTATTGAGAAATAGAGGGAGTTATGTGATCGCGTCGAGCAAAGAAAATTGTGCAAGCTCGCAATTGAAGACATCTTTCCAACTTTACACCGAGTGCAGTTGTTTACTTTCGTGCTTTAGAATTTTTAGTGTGTGTTTTAAATGATTTCTTAAAAAATCTACTCGTTATTCAAACATTGACCTGTAGCGTATTTAATTATCACTTAGAAGTACTTAGTTGCACTTTGGTAGCACTTCTGGAATCTACAACACTCTTTTATGATACCTACACTCTATGGTGCACTTCGAGAATCAAAATTATTTCTATCGTGGGGGGGGGGGGGATATGGCTACTATTCGAGGCTCTACTCTACTGACTTTTTCTTTAGTGTGCTCAGAAAGAACTACAGGGCACAAACATTGCCACACATTTCTTCAACCTTATTCGTGGATTGATTGAAAACTCGGCTATCATGGAAAGCACTCATTTTTGTGTTCCCGATGGTTACCTCCGTCACCGTAGGCTTAGAATGTATTATATCCCAACTTGCCAATGGTCATGCTGGTGAGGAGGACAATCTTAGATGTTGAACGCAGTCAATTCGGATATCGAGATATTTAGCATCAGTTTGGCTCATTTTAAACGGCAAGACATGTTACTGTCAGTATTTCGGTATTTTTAGATTTCAAACAAGAAGCATGGGAAGGAAGAGGTCGCACGCTGATGACGTCCATACGGCTCTCACTAGGACTAGTTTATAGTACCTCCGGAAGGTGTTTTTAGTTTATTTTATACTTACACTTCTGCTTCACATAATTTTGCCTTAAAATATTTTATTTCCAAATGTATTTATTTTTTATTAATTTACGGACAATAGTCCATTAAAAACATAATAATAACACGAATAAAAATAAGCAGAGATTACAGTGAAGGGAGAACACATATGAATGAATAGCAATGACAACATAAAATGTAAAAAGTACGTATAGAAGACACTATAAGTCAAAGCATGAAGAAGTATTTAAATATTGCTTATCGACTGTCGAAAGTCATTTAGTTTTACACCAAAAAAATTAATGAATTCAAAAAACTCAATTCAATCAAAATGCCAAAAGACGTACATTTTATAAGGTTTTTTTATATAATAAAAATAATTAATTGAATGTCAACTTTATTTTTGAAAGCAGTAGATTTTTTTTGGTTTTATTTTGGCATTAACTATGTAACAATTTTTAGATTTTTTTTTCAGCTTGCACAACTTTTGCACTCTGTAAATCACCCTTATTAACAATGTTCCCACGTAATGCTGACTCCTCCTACCATTCTTTCCCTCCCCAAAATCACCCCTCTCACTACCGCCACCTAATTAAATCTAATCATTTTTGTATTTGCATAGAATTTTTAAGTTAGTTTTAAGTTTGCTAGTGAATGACCAGAAGCAGAAAAAATTAAAATTTAAGTAACAAATTAATGTACATGGAAAGTAAAACTCTTCAAAACAAAATACATACAGCGGTAAATTATCTCATATTATTTTGATCAGTTCGGCCCTGTGAGGAAGCTGGGAGAAATAACATCAAGAGATGATAGAGATGGTTTGATGGCAGAATTCCTATGTTATTGTCTGAAGATTGGATATTATAAATGTAAGCACTTATTTATTGGGATGATAATAAATAAGTGGCTACGTGTTTTGACGGTTGGCTGGACTTATAAACTTATTTTAATTAATATGACGGTATGGTACTCTCGTTAATACCCACTTATAAACCCACCTGGCCAGTTAACAAGAGAATTTAATGTTTTATTAATTTATCTACCTTATTGATATAATTAATATCTAATATTAGTAAAGCTCAAGTGAAAGTAAAGGCTTTATTATAAAATACCAAACATAGATTAGGGGGCATACATTAATTAAGTGAGCTCAAAAGAGGGGAAGGGGGTCCAGAAAAATCTCACGTTTACTTGAAAAGAATATACGAAGTGGCCCAAATTTATCTCACACCAAGGGGGGGGGGGGGACTGCTCACGTAATGAATGTATGGCTTAACAGAATTTTTATTTTTATTATATTTGTTTAAATAGAATTTAAACAAATTATGGAATAACTTTAAATTTTTATTTTTTTATTTGAATACATTACAAGAGTCCCAGAAGCTCCCGTCTGGAGCCAGTGAGACTATGCCATCCTCAATTGGGGCATGTTGTAAGGCTGACGGAAGTGGGGAAGGGAAGGAGATAGGGTAGAGGAAGGTGAGGAAGTACCTGGCTATTCAGAAGAGGTCACCAAATACGGCTAAAGCCATTTCAAGAAACGTTTCAATTCTTCAATAAAATTAAACCAGAGCGATACTGAGAGTATCTCCCACTCTAATGTGCCGCAAAAATGTTATGTATCATTTAAAATAGAGGACAAACGACCGTTCTGCCCAATCCTACTGATCAACTGTTGAGCCGAAAAGTTGGTTCAACCCTCCTCGAATGCATAAATACGCTCTTCCCTATGCAACTTTTCGACCAACAGGCGAATCGAGTACCTATTACTAAACAAATCACTTAGCTGATCGGAGACTCAGATTGATCGATCGAAATGTTGGGAACAACGCCCGTTAGATTCTCAATTTTATGAAGATAAGATTGTTCCAAGAAAAATCAAATGTTGTACCACTAAAATATGAATTTTAATACAGACCTTCAACTTCAAATAGCCATCACCGATTCTCCAATATCGTTATTTTCGTCGAAGCACGTGCCTCTGAAGCGATCAATCTTCATCAGTAGGTGCTCCGGAGAGTGAGGAGAGAAGTGGCGGTCGAATTGTGTATTATTTCTGACCATAAAATTGCAACACAGTGTCATTTGGGCACCTTTCGGTCACGCCTGCTCACCTGTAGTGCCCGCTGATACCCTGGATACCGTTACTTCCAAACGCCCAGTTTTGTAAGCCAAATTACTCGGAATATGAAAAATATTCACGAGATGAAATTATGTACGTAAACGTGTTTACGTGTGGTAGAATGTGGTAAATGTGTTTACGTGTAGGTATCTCCACATAATTCAATCCAATTCAATCATTTTAATAATTTTACAAAATCAAATTTTATGTAGTTTTTATTTTTAAGGCGGTTGTAGGTACTGCCGGGAACCATTTATTGGATAACCAACGCCTCTTCCATAGGTCACCCCGAGTGGTTAGCTATCAATTTTGAAGGCGGGAATGGTAAGTACCTACCACCACCGCGGGAACAATTTTTTGGATAACTAATACCTCTTCCATAGGTCACCCCAAGTGGTTCGCTACGTTTGAACATTTAGCAGGAGTGCCCGTGTTTATAGGATAATATTTGTCCTGCCTTGATGGCGGGTGTGCCAGCCCATCCAGTGGTACCCAGTTTCAGAGTGGAAGATACTCTCAGTATCGCCCTGGTGTAAGACCACTATTCAGAATTGAAACGTTGCTTGAAATGGCTTTTGCCGTGTTTGGTGACCAGATCTGAAGAGCCAGGTACTTTCCCACCTTCCTCTGCCCTATCTCCTTCCCCTCCCCACTACCCTCAGCCTCACAACATACCCACAACATCCTCACTATAGACCCTATAGTGGGGATGCCATAGTCTCACTGGCTCCAGACGGGAGCAGTTGGGACTCTTGTGCGGTATTCAGGTAAAAAAAAAAACGCACCAGGTAGCGTGGCGAGCCGGATCAAGAGAGACTGTTTGAGGGAAGCCTTTTGATCTCTCCAGCCGAACTCTCTCGACCCGTCCGTCGCCTTGCACTGCAGTTAGAGGGATGGATTCACACGTCCATCACTCCTGGACACCCAGATTCCTACATTCACCCAGACACCCCCCCCCCCCCCCTCAAACCCTTTTTCCTTCCCGGAACTTCCTATTATTCCTTTCATTAAAATAAAAAAACCTCTACACAGCATCTCCAAAGATGATATAGGCCCTGATGAAAATTGTTTTCCTCGGGGTCTCCTGCATGAAGCAAAAAAAATTAAAACAATTAGGGTTTCACTACAAATCTAAATTGTGCTTCCTTGATTTTAAATGTATCATGTAACGTAATAAAAAATAATATATTATAATTAATACATCAGAGTCAATATATAATTTTTCTATTTGATTTTTATTTTACAAAACTCCTTTATTTGTCCACATGGCTTTTACAAACATAATAATTGTCGAAAGTTTATAAACATTACACGAAAAAAATATCAGTAGATACATACATATTATAATACATATCAGTACAATAAATACTATCATTTTACCTATTTATTTTATTTATAATTGCTAGTACATTACATGTTGGATTAAAAATTGTACTCAAAGTACAGCTCGAATACGGTGTTATGGGCCGATTGTGGGTAATTTTTATGAGCGACCGACGAGTTTACAAAGGAAAATGAATGGTTAATACACACGTACCAAAGATTCGATAGGTATGACATATTTTGGATCAGAAACATTCAGGCACTTCAGAATCGATGAAAATCGAAATAAAATAAAACGTCATAATGTATGGACAATGACAACCAAATCAAAACCTTCTCCAAGAAAAAACCTTAAGACTGACTGCCCTAAAACTCGTATTTCAAATAGTGATGCTTATTAAAACATTTCAAATTTCATTATTACAAAATTTACTTATATTAAACTACCTTCTCCCTGACAGACATCTGGTATCAGCATTAAAAAAGTTATAACCAGAACCAAACCAAATCTGCCATCTGATAACAAGTACACCTGCACGAGCTTTGACATCAAACATACCAGAACAATGTAATTCTCACCTATTTATCACCGATCAGAGTACACAACTGATGCTATTTCTGTATTAGGATATCAATGATTACTGATTATGTAACACGGTAGGTCACATTACAATGGCATGACTTCTTCTCGCTACGCTGATAATCGACATTAATTCCGTGAGAAAGGATTTTTTTCCCTGGTTCATGGATAAATAATGTAGCCACCTGTGCCTGAAGTCATTTAAAGGCAAACTTACTTGTGTTTTCTGCACAAGCGTGAATAAAACCAAGAAGAATCTCAACAATAATTTCTGACTTAGATCAATTTTGCCATTCCTCATGCCGTATGCGAATTTATTGCTCAATTGTTTAGAGTCCATAAGTCCCCAAGTTATGTCTGTGTTAAGCATTATAACAAATCTCTTGATATTATGTGCAGTTCGTCCGTTTTCCACATCCATGGCCGATGATAGGCTCCATTATGTCACAGGCTTGAGATGTTGTGTCACGATTTTGATACTTTAATGCTTATGCTGACCTCCTGAGCGAATCTTCGACTTATCATCGCTCTAACAGATATAGATACAAACTACATACACAGTGGTCATGTTAGGTGTTTTAAATTATGTAGATTTGTCAAAATACTTATTATATATTAAATAATGAACCCTGGCGAAATAAATCCATAGATCGGTCTAGTTGTAAACACATTAATATCATGACAGATTAAATTCAAATACATCACAAATGTACATACGTTGTCACAGTTTGTAAATCAGTGCTGAAAACTAAAAATAACCGTTTAATCTCAAGGTACACAAGGTTACGTCAACGTCCTTGAAAAAAGATGTGTAATCTAATACAAAATATATGGAAACTGTGCATTGAGAATTGCCCGAACAGACTGCATAACAAATTTAGAGTTCATGACAAGAATTTTCAAAGATCAGGAAATTGCCAACCCAAAAAGCTCAAGCTTCAGATCTGTAGGCATAGTTTAACGAAAAACAAAAGGATGAAATAATTTAACAATTGATGCAAGGCAACAACTTAACAGAAATCATCACGAATAGTTTTTAATGAAACACTTTAATTATGACCCGCAATTTCTTCGAACGAAAGTTAAAGCTAAATAATGATAAGAGAAAAAAAAAACATGATTGATTCAGATCAAGGAGAAACAGATGTACGTATAGAAGAATAGATCTTCAAGTGATCGAACACCAAAACATCGCAATTTAAAAATAATATGATGAATCCTTTCCAACGGCGATGCACCATAACGTGTAGCGTTCGGCCAATAACAATATCACTCCTAAGCGGATGGCGAAAGAGTTGTTATATGAAAAAAAAAAATTTCACCAAAAGCCAGGCACGAATTTAAGAATGTTGTTAATTTTCAAAAGAACGTAATTTTCCACATTATGCAATAAAACTATAACCGAACAGGGGATCTTAAGTATAAGATTTCGCTCTTTAAAATAGTTTTTATAGGAGCGATGCTGGGCTTTAAAAAGATAATATGTGCGTTAAGAAAATGAAAGATAGTGTTGGTAGTTCTTAGTCGAAGTACGATACAGTTAAAAGTGACCGAATTGGAAATGGGTTCCATAGCTCAATCGGTAGAGCATTGGTCATGTAAGCTAAGGTATCTGGGTTCGAGTCTCAGTGGAACCAATATCTTTTTCTGATTTTTCTGTCTTCAGATTTTGATTGAGTTTCGCTAATATTGTCTTCATTTAATTAAATATTATAATTTGAGTTTTTTCTCATAAAGTTTAAAAAAAAAATTATTATTTAAAAGGCAAAGAAATTTTCTACCCACAGTATTTAATTAAAGTATCTGTATCAAATTTTAAAACCAAAACACATGATTTTGT
Source organism: Limnephilus lunatus (assembly GCA_917563855.2). Taxonomy (NCBI): domain Eukaryota; kingdom Metazoa; phylum Arthropoda; class Insecta; order Trichoptera; family Limnephilidae; genus Limnephilus; species Limnephilus lunatus. Next base: position 63,820,330 of record OU830598.1, on the reverse strand, counting down.
ATTACCCCACAGCCTTAACGTTTTCACGATGCTTACGGGTAATTATTTTCTTCATTTGAAAATTCAAAAGATGTTTGATAAAAATCAAGGGCTTGTAAAATCACAGCAGTAAGTAAATCAGTTCTGCAAAATTAATTTGCCTAGAATGCAGGTAAATTCATAACCTAACATCTCTTCGACTGTAAAATCATATTTTTATAATAATGGAAATACGAGTGTAATTACTTTAACATCTGTGCACCATCAAGTTCATAATATCTCATCCACTGGATACTAGACATACGATACTACTGATGGTATGGCACAAGTTATGGCATGATATTTAAACAGATTCGTTTTCCATTATTATAATCCGTAATTTATGTTTCGGGATGCTGAGGGCTGCAATATTTCCATTAGTTTATGTGATTGGATGTCCGTGTCAATCAATTAATTACGGTGTCAAATTGCCGATTTAATTTGATCATTAAAGATAAATGAGGAATGTAATACTAAATATGTAGATGAAAAACGCTTAAAATTTTAGTGGGGCCATAATAGTAGTCGATGATGTATCTATTCATCTATTGCTCTATCCAAAAACAAAGACCGTTAAATCACTGTAAACCTGTAGGGTGAGTATGTGATGTAATGAGCTGATTCATTGTTTCTTAAAGCAATTAATAGTGCTTTGAAAAACAACGTTTTTCTTAGTTGTGTTATTAATTAATTATTATTTACTGGTTTTTGTTTTTAATTCGTATAACACAATTTTTTATTATTTCATATTAAATTTAATAATGTTATTATTGAGTTCTGCAAGTATTTTATTTTTTATTTTTTTGACAGCTGTTTCAGCTTACAACGTAATTTTAAAACTGTGGTTAAACCACTTTGAGACGACTTATTTATAGGATTCTAAATGTCAATTTTTGAAGGTGTCTAAATTGATTTATTAGCGGCTTAACTAATTTGCTGAGAAAATAATTGCCACAGTAGATACTCGTAGTATTGTTTAATTAAATTAGAATCGATTTTTATCAAATTGTAAATTGTTCTTTTTTGTTTTTTTGGCCTCAGTGAGGTACAAAAACCAGCATTGCCAAGCTTTCAATTTTCGAAAATGAAATATAAATGTATTTTTAATGAATTTATTAAGCAATCGTAGAAATAAATCAATTATTGAAACAGATAATTTAAAATTTGTAAAAAGGGGCGCCCGATATAAAATCGTCAAACACATCGTCAAATCCCATTCATTGTCGCATACCTAGTGAATTATTTATTTATTTATAGCGACTAGTAATGCAAAGAGGTGAAAACATTGATTTCTTCATTAAAAGAAATATACCTATACGTTTACATACAGAATGTTAAGGAACGTACTTAACTTAGGAACCTACTTTAACCAGTGATTCCTGACATTATTTGGAGTAAAAAAAGTAAATGAAATTTTGTTCTCCGGTGACATTTTTGATGTTTTTATTTTTCTACAAAACATTAAAAAAATAGTAGGTGTTGGACTGTTGGGGGCGGGGCTAGGGGTTGGTCGTTTACTCGGCTGAGTGACCATTAACGGCTTGTGGAAGATTTTTTTTTGTTTGATTTTAAATAAAAAAAAATTAAATCAAAAGGTCGTCAAAAATTCACCGGAAACCAAAATTTCATTTACATTTTTTACTCCAAATAATGAGAGGAATCACTGGTTAAAGTAGATAAATTACGTCCCTTAACACTCTGTATATATATACCTATATATATTTATAGTTTCTTTACATTGAGAATGTTTTCATTTCGAATACAATTATCCTCACTAAGACAATTAAAAATGCGCACAAAAGCTCGTTGAGAAACCACGTAACGCTCAAGCAAGTAGTCTGTTTTATTATAATTAAGTGCTGCCCTTGATCTTGTTTTATTTTAAGCCGTAACTGGACTTATAACAGTGCTAAGAGTTATACTCCTGATTAATATTCTCGATCTGTTCAGCTTTGCTCAACACATAATCCGACACAGAGCGGTCGCTAGTCTGTTCGCTCCTCGCCGTACTAAAAGTCTTACAGTTCAAGTTTGGCGATTAAGGCTTTAACGTAGTACGTACTCATAAATTACAGGCGGACATATCTGGCAATTTAACATTTTTGGACTGTAAACTGTAAATGGATTTCATTGTTGAGGTGTGAATAGAACTCCTTGTGAAGGCTTTATTGGATTTGAGGAGCGTTTTCAAAAAGAGAAAGATCTAAATGCTTTTTTGGTTATTGATTTTTATTCTCTATGTAGATGTCTACGATATGGCTAATTCAGATAATTGAGGAGCGTTTTTACAAAGAGAAATATCTCCCTCAAATGGTTGTTATATTCTGATCCTCTTTGTACGTGTTTACGTGTTTTATCCTCTTTGTTCTGATCCTCTTTGTACGTTGAGATGGGTAATACAGATTTTCAAAAATTAATATATTCACCTGCTTTATGCGTGATAGAAAATGATGATAAATTTTCGCGAACTGAAATATCTACCTACATCTGTATAAAAGTGAAATTATTAGGTAGGTACATAATGTCAGAGAACCGTCATTATCTTATTTCAATGTATCTAAGTAGGCCTCCAGTTAAAAAAAAAAAAAATCTCATTTCATATCACAATTAAATTACAAAGGAAAACGCTTAAAGAACTTAGAGGACTTAGTAATAAATAAAAATCCCTTAATAATAATGAGTCCATTATTAATAAACAAAAAATATTACTTTACAGTTCTATCTTACATACGTATGTATGTTTCCTCACAATGTCCGTTCTGTTTCCTCCTCCCATTCTTCATTAATCCCTAGCCACGCCCCTTAAACACCCCTAAAACTAAACTACCCCTATCACAACACTTACTAATAGTCCTGAGGTAGGTAGGAAGGTCGGCGTTAATAAAATTTATAAGTGGTTCTAACAAAGCAATATTGTTTAATTTATGTATAATGGATAACCACAAAGTTATAGCCGCATTCAAAAGTACATTATAGTTTATTTAAATTATTTTATTAATATTCATTAGATATACATTCAATTATACTATCAATATGATTAACCATATGTGACTTGTGGGATTGCACTATCCTTCCCACATGCTGGAATAAACAATAAATAAACGTTTTTCTTCAAATACCGAGATACTTCGTTTTTATCAAAATTTAAAAAAAGATGGCTTTTCATAAAGGAATTGAGTTTTCTAATTAATCATCACGTCTAAATTTATTATGTAAATGAATTTGCATTTAAAAATTATCATAATGTATTGACGCTTGATAAAACTGTCTCACGAAATAAGTTTTTGTGAAAATCTCTCTTCAATCCATATTTTTCTTAATTAATGTCAGACTTCTTATTTATGAGGCTTTAACGTAATATTAGGTGTTGAATGGTTTTACTAATTTTAAATAGTATTTCCTACTTAGCTATGAGTTGGGTTGCACCTAAGCAGCATGGTTATATGTTCAATATAAGTTAAGACAACCTGACATTAATATCTGTAAAAAAACATTAATTTCTTAACTAAAACTACCACTACTTTCAAGCATATGTTCAATATAAGTTAAGACAACCTGACATTAATATCTGTAAAAAAACATTAATTTCTTAACTAAAACTACCACTCAAGCCGGAGAAATGTTAATAATTAGCTTATACTTTTTAAATTTCTGAATAACCTCACAGATTGCCCTCAAATTTTAAGTATTATAAATATTCGCGTCCCTATGAATCTACTGACTCCACTATATTTTCCAATGTGACAACCATAGCACTAAATATTATTATCCCACATCACTAGCGCTATTTCACCGAACTGCCAATACAGATTTTTTCGATATATTATTCAAAATCTTTCCGTCCTGCAGCAAAGCAAAAATAATTAGTTGTGAAATAAACTGATATGACAATGTAATATGATAAGTTCTTATTATATCTTCTGATAGGTATGTATTGTACGTGTTGATATACATTATATTACTGCATTACGTAAATTTTTGATTTGTATTATGATCGTAAAAGCTCTCTGGCTTTCAATAAATAAATAAATGTTAGTAATATCACACGGGAAATGCATGATAAATTCAAGCACTTAAGTTATTTTTATGAGTTGAGGTTTAAGCAATTTAAAGAAAATATCCCTTTTAAAGAAAAAAGCGCTTCGGGTTAAATAATTACCACTAAATTACGCTACATAAATTTTATGCCATTATTACCATTGCACTCGTAGTACACCGAATACCCCATGTTATTTTTATGAGTAATATAAAAACACAAACAAAAAACCGGAGACCTTGTGTCCAAGAAAATTCTATTTTTATTTTTTTCTTATTTATAGGTATACTTGAAGGAATTAATAATAAGCTGTTTCATAGATGACGCTAATTTAATTATTTTAGAAAAAATACTTTTTGCATGTTGTGCTTTAAAATATTTAGAATAATTATTTCTTAAATAGTTTTGTCCGTACCCAAACTCGATTCTTTCAAGACAGTCATACAAGTACAATATTGTATCGGTGATTCAATTCAAAAATTGTATTTGTACCATAGACATATGAATATTAGTAGACCTGCCCTAAGCAATAAAAGCGTATTATTTCCCCCTCCCATTGGAACCATTCCATTGGAACCGGCTGGGATCGTGTATGGCTTCGCGTTAATCTTAAAAATGTGACGTCATCATTCTTCTGCAAGCCAGCGTCGAGCACTCATCGGTGCATTTTACGAAATAAGACGGTAAACTTAGTGGCTTGTGTTTTGAAAACGTGTAAAAATAGAAGTGAAAAAGAGAATAAACAAAATTGTCGTATTACATTCCATAGGCAAGCATTATTTTACACTATTTTAAGCCAATTCAGATCACATAATATGATCATTTTTGTAACATACACTGTCACTCGAGATACATGGCGTGTGCCCGTCCCTGTTTACTAGGGTAAGTAAATTATGAAACATTTATAAAAGTGTCTTCACTTAATACAGCAACAAAATATTGAACTCGACCTTATAGGCGACCTTACTTTGCATATTTGGACTTCGCAAATGTGTTCATTACGCAGCGAACAATTCGCGCTCCCATGTAAAAAGGTATATTCATTCAAAAGCAGAGTTTACTTTTAAGAACGAAAGTGTGATATTATATTGCGAGATGCCTATATACTGTCAGATTGAGTTTTGACGAATCACATATCACCAAAGCCGTCTTCCTGCCCTTCGTCCCGCTGTAGTTGGTTTCTACCCCTCACCTTTCTGTTCTGGTCTATTAATATTCATATGTCTATGATTTGTACACTCTATGACCAATGACAGTCACTGGTTTCTGGAAGGCCGCACCATGATCAAGAGAAGCAAATATTCGACTTGGGTTATGCTAAGAGTTTGTGTGCACGATATTTTAATGCGAATTTTTTCCAACGTTTACATAATTTATTCATATTACGCATATGTATGACGAGCAAGAGGACGTGGGAAGAAGCTGGGGATGCCCCAGGAAGACATAACACGATCAAGTAAAACAAATACTCGAGTCACCAAAAACCTCGATAATATTCCTAGTTATTATTATGAGATACCAGCAAAACACGGTATCACGTCTACATACATACACACTTCAATACAATCCACACGTCTGCCCTGGTGATGGACACTATCACGCTGTCCGAAGCGTCGGCTAAAGAAGTAGGAAGTCCAACATAGCATATTAATTAATTTATTTATTTATTTATTTGTAAGAAACAAACAGCTTTTAAATAATACATATACAGTGATAAATATATAATTGAACTGGAGTCAAGCCACAGAGGTTTCTTATGCTAAAGTACATCGGAGATGAAGTTTTATTATATTATAATTAATGTTGGGTTATAGGAAGAGGAGAGGAAGAGGAATATAGAAAAAGGATAGGAGATGCTCACGATATATTCTCATATTAATAATCGATCGTACGCGTTACTTCATATCGATATTTCTTAAGGTTTTTACTAAAAATGTCAATGCTGTGAAATTTTGTATTATATTGTGCACAATGCACATACACGAGGAATTGGGGAGTTTTTTCTAATGTTTGTTCTACAAGAGGGTAAATAAAATGAAATTCATTAATCACTAACAAATTGAATAAGCAGGTCAAGAGTCTTGGAATAACCGAGTCGACGCGACGCGACGTGTGGGACGTCTATATGCAAATGATGATGTCGTGAAAAGTTCAATTCTCCATTGCCCTTGGCTAATTATTGATATTAATTTTCAAATAAATGTAAATATTTTAGTCTCAACTGCTCCCACTGGAATCTTTGAGATCACGGAATCCTTAATTGGCGTATGCTGAAGAGGCAGGTGGTGAATTACTACCAGACTGTTCAGATGCGGGCACAAAACACGGCTAAAGCCATTTCAAGCAACGATTCGACTTTGAATCAACAAACGATCTGATACTGATAGTATCTTTAACTCTGCTATGTTCTTTATTTCACTCATTATAGCGGCTGACATTATTTGCATGTATTTTAATAATAAATAATGTATTTTATCATACTTTGTAATCTCTCAAACCCGAACTATAATATTTATATGGAAATCAACTGATTTTTTGAAAATGAAGTGTCAAACCTCAAAACATCGATTCAATATAGTACATGCGTTCCTATACCACTCATCCGTGATTTGTTGTGCGCACACCCGTTTATATATAATTGTGAGTTCTGGCGTTATGAAATTTATTTAAAAATTATAAAATAGGTGTCGCGCGAGTGGTTACGTAGGGAATGCGGGAGGGGAGGGGGAGAGAATTAAAACACAAAAAAATTATTTTTTTAGTAGCATTCAACGCATGCCGGGTACTCGCTAGTATCTCATAAAGCAGTAATATCTTACATTTTTTTTATATGAATACCGCACAAGAGTCCCAACGGCTCCCGTCTGAAACCAGTGAGACTATGGCACCCCCCATTGGGGTATGTTGTGAGGCTGAGGATAGTGGGGAGGGGAAGGAGATAGGAAAGAGGAAGGTGGGGAAGTACCTCGCTATTCAGATTTGGTCACCAAACACGGCTAATGCCATTTCAATTCTGAATAATGACACCAGGGCGATACTGAGAGTATCTTCCACTCAGGAACGTGCCGCAAATATACTATATATAATTTTACATATTAATTCTCAACATTAAATCAAGTTTCTTATAATACAAACAACCGATTTAGAACTAATTTCAAGGCTCCATTGAAATGCTTGTAAAAATATCAGATCAACTCAAGTATTGGGCTTTTAAGAAACTGCTTAACCTATACACATCTCAAGTACGTCCAACAATTGGATTTGGAAGCCACCTCTGGGCTGGAGCTCCACAACACTGGATAAACCTACTTGACTCTGTGCAAAGAAGAGCGGTCCGTCTGATTGACAATCAATTAATAACAGACCGATTGACATTTTTAATTCACAGACGAGACTTGGGCATGCTGAGTCTGTTCTATGTTAATGGAGCCTGTTCTAAGGAGCTAGCAGCGCTGATCCCCGGTTCACCGACTACGTGCGTGAAACCCGACGAACAGGAGCGGATAACCCGTTCACAGATGATTTTGGCTTCATGAGAACGGCTCATTTCATCTAGTCGTTTTTGTGCAAGTCGGCTCGTATAATTTTCCTCCTTCTTATAATTCCTTCCTTGAGCCCCTCACTCAACCCGTCTCAAAACCCTGCCCAACCGGGTGGGGACATAATTCTCCTACCCTTAGACGGAGGCATCTACTAAACAGACAAAAACTGAACAAATCGGACTAATATCCATGAGAAGCCATGTTCTGACTAATATCTATATGAGGTATGTTGGTACAATATCTATGGGAACCAAAGTGAGGACGAATATCTACAGCTCAAACTGCTGACTTATAGATATTTATGGAACAGGTGATGTCGACGAATATCTACAGCACTGGCAGAGGTTGGGTTAGGTTAGGTTAGATTAGGTTAGGTTTATTCTAGGTTAGGTGCTCAGCTGCCCTCTGTAGATATTAGTCCCACCTACACTCCATAGATATTCGTCACTACTGGGACCGTCATCGATATTTATCCGACCTTAGCTCTGTAGATATTAGTCTTCACTCTAGATATTTGTCCAACATATGAGCTGTAGATATTCGTCCGACATACAGGCTGCAGATATTAGTATCTGGAGTCCCCTTAGACGGCACAGACAAGAGAGCTCTTGTGGGGTATCACATAATTTTTTTTAAATGTTATTCTGTCTGCAACTCAGGTTCAATGAACTCTGGTAGTTGGATTTGCATTGAATTAAGTTAGTTTTCCAAACTTGGAACTGATTGTTGGGACAATTTATTTTTAATAAAGAATAATTTTGCATTTAAAATATTTTTTTCTCTATTTACATTAGCTCCAAACAGGAAGCCCTTAGAAAAATAATTCCTATGTTTGGGGATGCTGTGTGGAGGGCCTTTTTAGTTTAAAGGAAGGAGAGAATGTTCTGGGAAGGAGAAGAGCATTAGGAGTGGATAGGAATCTGGGGGTCAGTGTGTCCAGGAGTGACGGACGTATGAATCCATCCCTCCCACTGCGGTGCAAGGCGATGTTCCGAGAGAGTACTGCTCGAGAAGTCCACGGGACTCTCTCAACCATTTTCTCAATATCCGATCTTCCATGCAGCTGGTGGGCAGACGCATCCACCGCCAAGACCCGGACGAACCTCATCCCATGAATCCGGGCACCCTTGTTAAGTCACCAAACGTAGCAAACCACTTGTGGTGACCTATGGCAGAGATATTGGTTGTCTAATAAATGGTTCCCGGGATAAATTAAAATTCCTTATGTTAACTCCACACAAGATGCCCCGGGTAAATATTCTCCCTCAGGGCCTATTCCATCTTTGGGGAAAAGGAAGGAGAGGAAGATCTGGAAAGAAAAAAGGTTCGAGGGGTGGATAAGAATCTGGGGGTCAGTGTGTCCGAAAGATTATGACAGTATGAATCCATTCCTTCCACTGCGGTGCAAGGCGATGGGTCAAGAGTCTAGCTGAAGAGATCAAAAAATGTGTATATCTTTTGTTTAGGTTTTGATAGATGTCGTAATTATTCCAGTTTGCTAACGGTATTCATTCGATGGGTAAATTTCTGATTCTCTCTCTCTCTCTGAGAGGCAAACATTTTTTTTCATGAATACTTTCAGCTTCACAATTCCTACAATTATTATAAAATCCTATGATTTTCAATGGTCTGTGCTAATTCTCTTCTAAGTTCACGAACAGGTAAACTCTAGTTCGGTATTTGGTCAATAGTTTAAGCATAGTCCGAGGGTGATTTAATGCGTTTACCTTGCGTTCCCATTCCAAGTGCACGGCTCCTCGAGGCTGCTTAGTTCTCACGCGATTCCGCTGTGCCCGCGATAATCACTGAATAGTAATGTCTCAGAATACTAATACCCCCACTAGGAATCCTCAAATGTTCCAAATTTTGTATATTATTTTCTTTAGCCGATCGGTACAACTAGATAATTGTTTCTACTAAAAAAAATCTTCTACATATCTTTTATTTCATTTTTTCCATTGCCAAACGAATGATCAATTAAAAATTTCCTTATTTCTGAAATGTATTCCACAGAACTTCGAAGAGCGTGTAAAGCGTGATCTTTTTTAAAAGTGTTGGTAATAATAAACTACTCCTACCATCACCATAGCGAGTGAAAAATGTTTCTTGTGTCGTAATGGAGGACTTAACCAGCCGTGGGATCCAACACGCGACGCGTGGATGGGACCCAAACGCGATGCCAACTCAGCCACTGACCGGTCAGGTGACCAAACTATGGAATTAAACTCTAATATGCTACGAACTAATGAAACAAATAACATTTTCAGCAAGTGAATTAAAGGTTTTGATGGTTTTAAGCAAAAATCCTAATTTATTTACTTAATGAATTCGTACTATTTATTGTTTGTAATGTGATTTATGTGACGAACCAATTCTAGTTTTTCAACAAACATAACTCCTAGGCCTATTGTTTTAGTAAATGTCTCCAGTTGAACATTTTCTACCGCAATTTAAATTTGACTGAAGCTTTTGCCAATTATTAATACGGGCAATATCTTTGTAATTTTTTTATGTCATAATCAAAGAGTCATTGTTGAAGCAGGATATTAATAATTATTATTTAATTTCGACTTGGTTCGTCTGTCAATTTTGCAAAAGAGTGAACAAAATTAGATAATTACGTGATGTATTTATTTTGTTTTTTTTTTAATCTTCATTTAAATGTATCTACGGAAGATTTTTTCATGGATTTAGTAGTAAAAGCGGATAAAATACAAAATAGAATTACAGTAAGAAATACGGTTAATTTTTTGCACATATATGCAATACATCCTACGAAAAATACCAAGACATGTGACTTCCTTTAAGCAACAAAGAAAACGAGTGTTCACAGTCATGTTTGAAAAATAATAAATTCAAAGATATTTTGGCGGTTTAAATTATTTAAGATAAATATTAGTACGTGTAAGTTTGAGAGCCGCTGTAATAAATGGACAATGTAACTAAAGTAATGAAGTAATCTGCAATCAAAAGTGTAACACTGGTCTAATGATATGATAGTATTTAAGTAACTGTGGCTAAATCTGATGCAACGTGCGCAGTTTTTTTTATGTCGTCAGACATTATTGATTAGGTGCTAAATAATATTATTTTTATTTTTTATTTATTAACATTTAAACCCGCTAAACTACCTAGGTTATTTTTCAGCAGATACATAATGACAATATTTTATGCAATAACATGGTACATTTTCAAACAGTTTACATATATGTGTAATATTGACGCTAAAATAACAATTAGATAAATTACTTCTTCAATCTTTGCAAAATAACTTTGTGGCATTATTTATTATTTAATTAATAACTGATAACTTTGTATGAATTACTTTTTAATAAACAATATCGACATGTTTCAATCTTCTTCAGGATATATTAATATTAATATATGTTATTATTAACATATCCCGAAGAAGATAACATTGTTATTGAAACATGTCGATATTGTTTTTTTAAAAGTGGTTTATACAAAGTTATCAGTTATTAATTAAATTAGATAAATTGTTTAAATTACGAAATAGTAGGTATATATGTAAATAGCACTACAAGCCTCATAATAAACAAGTTCAAAATAATTTAATGTGAACAAATTAATATAATCAACAAGGAAATAGTTTATAATAGGTTAATATACATGAGGTATTACAAAATTAAAATGATTACAATTAGTACAAGGGCTTCTGTAGTGCATCAATATAAATCATCAGTACCTAATAGCCATTTCCTTAGATTATATTTGACTTTAGCAGTAAAGACGTTATTACTTTTAATTTTTATTAGTAGTTTATACAACATTTTGGTACAATATAATTAAGGGTTCTTTCGCCGTATTTATTGGTACGTTTCGGAACCACCAATCCTTCATTTTGAGCGAATCTTGTATTATGTTTATGGTAAACTCTTTCCCTTATAAAATAAATCCGTCAACATAACATGTTATCTTTCAATATTATAAAACCAATATAATAATAATAAAAATAATATATGGATGACTTGTATAGTACCGATTTGGTGAAAAATCACCTCAAGACCTACAAACTTATATTATATTTCTACAATTTTACTTCTAACTACAAATTAGACAAACCACTATGACAACTTAAGGCTAAAAATTGCAATAACCGGTTCATCGATCACTGATACGAAACTATATTATGTACAATGATTTGACCAATGAAAGCGATGCTGCGTAAACATGTACTGTACCTACAGGCAGAAAACATACAAGACCATACATACCTGGGAGGTCACTCTGATTGACACTGTTTATTGTTTATTTAGAGAAATTTTGGTACAGTTCGCACCAAAGATATTGCCCGGCCATCGGCGGACTACCGTCTTATGGGAATACTTTGGAAAGAATCGTTCATTTAGTTGATTTTTTGAAAGTGTGCAGTAGTATTGGTTCAATTTGGCGACGCCAGGAAACACAGTCCCATCCAGAAAAACTGCGGATAGCACATCTCTTATGTTTCAATATCTTTGGTTCGCATGCAGAGAACATAATTGGAAAGCATATAATATATTTTAGCGTATTTTGAAAGCAAAATCAAAATTTTATAATGGGCTGTAACAACAGTACAAGGATTTGACTAGAATATTCATCTTCCTAGAGACAGATTGATTTGTAAATTATTAATTCGAAGTAAAACAAGTCTAGTAAAACGCAATTAATAATATACTAATTACTTTAAGAAGTATTTCATAAAAGTGTTAACAAACGTTAATTCTGGAAAGCCACAAATCTAAGCGCTCCGGCTCGGCTCTGACGCGTGTTACGTCACATCACAGATGTCATCTAACGCAAATCCACTGTCGCTATTTATTATAATAGGAAAAAGTTGTTTTCAAAAAAATTCGAGTAAACTTAAAATATTTCGTAATTGTTTGCGCCCGTAAATACGTAATATGAATATGATAAGAATATAAATAAATGGTTTTATTCATATGAAACCCCAATTCTTTAGAAAGGCATGCAAATAAAGCATTTTATCGGTGATTCAAACCAATATTGTATTTGGATATCTTTCATATTGCGCAATTACAGGCGCTAACAAACAATTCGTCTTAATATTTGAACTCGCAAAAGGTTTATTTTCACTAGCTGGGTTACTCGGCTTTGCTCAGGACAACATTAGAGATTGTTCTGGAATGTTCCACAATGATTTTTCCGATTCCCTATTCCCGAACATTTCACGACATACTCCACCACTCTTTCCAGAACTTTCTAGAGCTCTATGGAACCTTCTAGAACTTTGCGGAAGACTGTTCTAAAAATTTCCAGAGGGTGAAACTTCCAGCCATTATATTTTCAACAGCAGGCCCTTTAGGTAAAAACGGGAACCGTCATCCGGAGAAGAATATATTGATTATACAGCAGTTGTTTAAACGCGGAAAAGTTTTTTTAGTGCACTTATGAAAATGCTAGAAAAATCTCACAATTTTGAATGAAATTATTATAAAAACTTCGATAAGAGAAGTTAATTTATTTATGTTTATAATTGTTTGAGTTAATCAATCATAGGTTATCTGGCACCTCACCTCCAATAACGGTGTGATATTCCATGGCTTTGTAATTAACACACTTTAACCAAGGATGATATTGCTTGTAATTAATATTTGCAGGGGTCGTCATTACATAACATAACTCACAACAATAATATACATATTCAATATTGACAGATAAAGAGATAACTGATTATCTGTATTTTGCAGAGTAAAAAACAATTTTTAAAATGTTAACAAACATAACTGATTGCCTGGTTAACTTAAATTTGAACTGGAAACCTCATTTCCATTATGAGATTAAAAAACTTCAAATGGCGAAAAATACCACAGTATTTTCCTATTCGCCCCCCTGGTTATTAAAGACAAGTAAAAAGGTCGATTTTAAATATAATGGGGGAGAAGCTTTCCGAAATGTATCTAGTTTCCAAAAAATAAAAATGGCCACACAAAATGCATTATTACGAATTTTGAAAGCAATTATAATAAAGCCTGTTTGTGTTTTCTTTGTTAAATAATAATAATATAAGTAAAATTTTCAAAATTTTAAGCAACCCCCTACATAAAAAAAGCTGATGACCTTGAAACGCCTGAACAGATTTTCTTGAATTGTAGCTAAGAACCATCTCACGTCAGCTTTCAAAGAATTCAATTCGTTTAGGAGCTACGATGCCACAGACAGACACACAGACAGACAGACATAGAGAAAGTCAAACTTATAACACCGCTCCTTGCGTCGGGGGTTAAAAAAAACATTACATTTTCTTGCGTTATTATTTATTTTATTTGTTATTATATCATTCTGATATCACAAGTATTCTAAAGTTAATAGAAACTCAAAAGTTCTTTCTATTATATCTTAATATATAAAACAAAGTCGGGTTAGTTACACTATTTATAACTCGAGAACGGCCAGGCCGATTTTGATAATCTTTGATTTGTTGGATTTGTCTCCGCCCCGGAAAGGATAATCTTAATATATAAAACAAAGTCGGGTTAGTTACACTATTTATAACTCGAGAACGGCCAGGCCGATTTTGATAATCTTTGATTTGTTGGATTTGTCTCCGCCCCGGAAAGGATAATAACTATTAAAACATTACAAAAATCAACGAAAAATATAGTTATTAAGAAAATTCTTTTCCCCATACATTTTATATGGAACGAATTCTCATATTTGAAAGAGCTGCGGGCATTTTGTGATAAGTACCTATAATATTGAACTGTGCGTGAATTCCAAAAATTCAAAAACGTCAAATGTCAATGCGCTAATTGTTTTGCATTTGTTATTAATTTTTTTTTTAAATTATTTATTTGGCTTTCACCCATTAAGGGTGATCTTGGCCATTTCTTAAAGTATTTACATTTTCAGTTTTTTTTTAATTAGTTACAATATCAGTTTTTAAAAATTAGTTAGATTTTCAGATCAGTTTTTAAGCATGTTTTTTTTGCATATTATATTAGCAAATATAGAAAATGGGCCAAGACAAATATTCGTATGATTATACAAGTTATACAAATATTCATATGGTTTTACATAGTTGATATTAATTGTAATTACAAAATTGTAGATTAAGAAGATGTACAGGTTCCCAAAAATAGGAACCTCTACGATTGTACATAATAACACTGCAAGAATAAATGCATACATATGGAAGAGAAAGAAATCTGATTGATGCTTAAATGTTTAGGTCATTTTTACAAATAAATTTTGCTAACAAATATCGAATTTAAGGAGAGTTGAGACTAAGAAGGCAGGGAACACTGGTAGGGAATTCAATTCAGTTTTATTAATTAACGTATGAAGTTTGGAAATTGGTCATTGACAGGACACTCAAAAAAATTATGGTCTAAAGTATCCTCTGAACCATAATCACAATAAGGCGAATTGACTATGTGGAATCTGGAGAAATGGCTAAAACAACAATTATGACCTAGACGCATTCGAGTTATGGAAGAGATGTATTTTTAAGGCATGGACGTGTATTTGTGAAACCAGGGCTTGACAGGAAAAGAAGGTTGAATTATTGAGTACTGGTGACCTTTTATCAGAGATGACGATTTCCATTCAGAGGACCATTGGCGTTGTAACTTATTTTTAACATTATTTAAACAGGGAAATAGTCTCTAACAGGAATAGGTATACTACTTAATGGACCATGGACAATGGATTCCTAAGCAATAGAATCAGCCTTTTCATTTCCAACAATACCAAAGTTTCCTGGGATCCAGGTCAAGACCACTGATACTTGAGCCAGCAAGATACAATAGAGCAGGTAAGAGAGTCGCTACTGGAATTGAGAGGGGATGTGCTTATTTTTTGTAGTAAGCTAAGTGAGTCTGAAAGGATGAGGGCATTTCTAATGTTGAGAGATTTGACGAGTCGTAAAGCTTCTATGATAGCTTTGCATTCAGCAGAGAAAATGGAACACTCTTTGGGAAGTCTGTGTGGGAAACACAATTTCCTGTGAGGTGCATAGATACTGGCCCCACAATAGGAGTCCGGACTGAGTTTGGAACCATCTGTGAAAAAAATTATATAATTTGGCCAGTTATTTTCAATAATTTTGTTGAATTCTGCATTATTGGATTCAGCTGAGTTTTTCTTTTTTTTTTACATATTCCTATAAATAGGGATACGAGTATAAGGGGAGAGATTCATTGCGATAGGAGTTTGTAGATACATTCAGGAAAGTTGAAAGAGGAAAGAATTATTGTTATTAAACATATAATGTTGCCCCTCTTTCTTACACACTCAATGTTAACAGTTAAAAATGAGACAAACGGAGAACGTATGTCTTCACCCCTCCAATGGAAAAATACAATAATTATAATAAATCTCCATCACACTTATGAAGAAAATGAAATGAAATTCCCGTAAGTAAGTCGAAAAGTAAAAAAATCACATAAATTATAAATCTGTATACAACACCTTCTCTGATACTGACAAAAACAAAACGATGACAGTTACGCATCGATAATTGCTTCATTGTGTAATTTTTTACTTAATAAAAAAACTGAATTTGAATTTAAGCTAATAAGTTAACACAACAGTTATTGATTCTGAGGCGGTACGAAGTTCGCCGGGACAGCTAGTTATATAATATTTTATCTTTGTATTACTAAAAAAAAATATATTTTTTTATGTTTTACATAAACATTGTTAATAATTATGTTTGGATCATTTCTATTCCACCGTTTTCGTAATAAAATCGCCTCACGGGCGCTTAACAACCTTATTTATAGATTTAACCTATACCCTATCACCTATCACTTAGACTTACAATTTCGATTTATTACTAGTGGCGTATAACTAAGATTGATAACTAGCGTCTCAGTTGTAAGACTTATAACTAGTGACTTGAAACTATGTTTATTTTTTACACCGAGCGGGCATTAATACAAAACTGCTGTACTCGTATTATGACTAAGACTTATAACTATCTTAAAACTAGGTATTTAGGACTAAGTTACTAACACTTAAAAACACTTGGTATTATTTAATTAATGAAGTCAATATTAGCGACAATCGAAATAAATAAAGTCTCATTTTTTTTTCTCTTTCGGGGTTTCGATTGAGTGTCACTAATATTGTCTTAATTAATTAAATATTTCAATTTGAGGTTTGACTCGTTAATTTTTTTTATATATTATTATGATTACTGCCTGTGCTGTCAGTAGTTACTTATAAAACAATATTACAAGAAGAGGTTTATGCGTAATAAATTGTTCGTAAATAAATAATGTAATAAACAATTTTAAAAATATAATAATTTAATACAGCAGAAATATTATGATTGTCATTATTATCTAATTCCATAAATAATAGATTATCTAAGAATCTTTTTTTAATTCAAAATTAATAGATTTCTTTGTTTTACCACGTTTATCTACATTATATATAAAAATCAAAATATGTTCGCTTGAGGATATATATTTTTTTTTTTTACAGTGAATACCGCACAAGAATCTCAACTGCTCCCGTCTGGAGCCAGTGAGACTATGGCATCCCCAATTGGGGTATGTTGTGAGGCTGAAGGTAGTGGGGAGGGGAAGGAGGTGGGGAGAGGAAGGTTGGGAAGTACCTGGCTATTCAGATCTGGTCATCAAACACGGCTAAAGCCATTTTCAAGCAACGTTTCAATTCTGAATGGTGGTCTTACACCAGGGCGATACTGATAGTATCTTCCACTCTGGAACGTGCCGCAAATATACTATATTATATTATTTTAAATGAATTAATTGTGAAACAACACAAATTAATCAAATAAAATTTATTTGCGCACGCCGGGTTCGAACATGCGACCTCCGGTTTGTGAGTCAAGAGTCTTAGCCACTGGACTACGGAGGTATATAGGAGTATACGAGGTGTCTATGTTTATCTATATTAGGCATAGGACATGAAAAATGTTTTAAACTTTCAAAATACCTTCTTTAAACCTCCGAGAGAGTTTTTGGATTACAACCCCGTATAATAATACATCTAAAAATTTTTTTTATTTATTACAAAAACTCTTGCAGGACTGTAAAAAATGTCAAAATTTGAGAATGACATTCATGATTATTTATCTCACGAAACAAGTCGTTTTTTTTATAAACAATAAACTTGGTTAAAATTAATTTTGAATTACAATGGTACCATAAAATAATTTAAGTGTGTTTGAAGAAGGCTTTTTAAATTGTCTTTAACTGTGCGTTCAAAATATTCAATTTAAAAGGCTTTCATAAAACTAGCATTGAAACTTGTACGAAACCTTTTCTACCCTTTGGTAATATTTTTCTACGTAGTTAAGTGGCTATTTTACTATTATTTATGAACGTTTGTCTACAATATGTGTATTATTACACCTCGATAAATAACACATAATAATATTTATATTGTGTTTGTCATTTAATGACAAACTATTTTGACGTTCGTATTATTCTCGGCGTGTTCAATATAAATTATATAACATTAACATATTATAACTTCCCGTCAAGTGTCAACGATTTATGTACAAGAAGTGTTAATGGCTTACATGGTAAAACAATACCTGCATTGTTTATTGAGCCAACTAGTGCCATAACTTTATATTGTGTTTATATCAAACATGTGGGTGGTGAAATGAAATCATCGGTTTCCAATAAACGTTACGAAGTGATACGGATTTTATGATTCCATGACAACTTAACAAAGCGGCAAAAACACTATTTTTTGGATAACCTCTGCCATAGGTCACATCAAGTGGTTCGCTACGTTTGGAGACTTAGCAGGGGCGCCCGGGTTCATAAAATGAAGTGTATTCGAGACTTGGCGGCGAATGCGCCTGTCCATTTTTGGCCGAGAGAGACCCTTCGTCTTTCACCGCAGTGGGACGGATGGATTCATACGCCCGTCACTCCTGGACACACTAACCTCTAAAATTTCTACCCAACCAAAAAAATTGATCTTCCTAAAACCTGTGATTGATTTGATTATTGAAAATGGCAAAAGTCAGGGGGTCGAACTAAAAAAACTGCAATTGTTACAGATTTACTTGTTTTGCACATGACTCAAAGCAAAATGAAGCTTGGAATCAGGAAATAAATCTTTTATTTCATAATATACAAAATCTTGTTCCGCTTCCTTTTAATAAATGTTTAAACCTTGTGATGATATCTGCATGATTATATTATATATTGTTATATGGTACCTGAACTACGTCGTTTCTTATTATTTGTGTCAGTGCTTGAAAGCGAAATTAACATCCTCACGACACAGCAAAAAATCTGTTCAGAGAATTTTGGCGTAGGCATGTGTTTATTTTACGACTTTTGACCTGCCTCAAATCGTTATATCAAAAATTCAAAAGCATTGCTTTGGTCCATCAATACAGAAATATTACGTAGGTACGTTGGTTCATTGTGGTATTTTTCGAATAACTCTCCTTTTTAAGGATATTGCAACATCAGTCCTTGTGTGTTTTTTGTAAAACTTTATATGAATGGGAACATTATTGGCTTAATATGTGTGAAAATATATTTTGTTAGATTATAGTTTTGGTAAGATTAAAACAAAAAGGCATTTATAACCAAACTGTGATAAAAGAAAAGAAGATCAATCCCACAATGTCAGGAGTAACGGGAAAAAACCCTTGAATGGTAAAATCAATCTGAATTGCAAGAATACTATCAATATACAACATTTTAGCTCTAAGCCATCAATAAATAAAACATGAAAAGTATGTAACAAACTTTCCGGAGTTATAAGGACTATATGTTATAACTATATTTTATAAGAACTATATATAACAGTCGTTTGGTGTTTAGAAAAGGGCAACGAAAAGGAAAAGAAGAAAGGGACTGTAAAAAAGTGCCTTTTTACTCTTGTTAGCATGTTTAACATGAATCATTTTAAACAGCAGTTAAAATTGTTTTTAATGTTTAATCTCAATGACTCTCTGATAAGTTTAAGTGAAAAAATAATAATTTTAATTCTTCACAGTGTTATAAACTTTTGACCTTTGGGTACACTGGTCCTTACTGGTATACCAGCAGTTCTTGAATGAACATTATTCAAAACAAAAATAGATATAAAACCACCAACGGCTGAAGAAAACACTCGAGATAAAAGTTTTATCAATACTCCTATCTTTGTAATATCAAGACTACGTATGACTTGCCGTAAAAACATGTTTATTTCCAAAACGAACATCCATAAATCTGTCTATTTATTCAATGATTTGCGATCAAATGACTAATATTTGTGTTTGCGGCTCTTCAAAATACTAAACCTGCGGTCACTTCGCCATAAATACCTTGTTCTAAACGAAATCACCTAAAAGCTATCATTTACAACCAGGATGATGTTGGAGATGAGATCTAGGTATTTACTTCACTTCTATTTTTACTGGTGGCGTCATCAGAAGCCGATGCAGATAGGAGGTGACTGGTATACCTGGTTCATCGTCATCGGGTTCATCATCACAAAGGGAGGCTGATCAACATCTGCAGGTCAACAGTCACGGGGGAGACCTAGTAAGACAAATAATCATTAAATATATAACAATATATTACATTAATATGATGGGTTGTTTCATCAAATATTTTAAGTTAATTTTCACGTTCTGTGAAAGTTCTTTTCAAGTTCTGTGATTATTTCAGTTTCATTGATATAATAACAGCAATAGAACTTGCACATAACGTGAAAATTAACTTCAAATATTGGATGAATTGTTAATTTTTTTTTAAACAACCGTCCAAAACAAGAGGTTTAAAACGAAATTGGGATAGATAAGTTTTGATCAGTAAAATAATAAAAGTTTTTTTGAATTTGGTGTTTGTTTTAATATTTATTTTAATCGTGTTGGTTTTCATCACGAATTTTTTTAACATTATTTATTTCTATTCTTGTACATATGTACAGTTTACATGTGCATTTTTACGTGCATAATAAGTATTCAATAACTGTACACATGTACATGAGATTGTAGTAGTGTTTTGTGAACACCTCACTATGTCATTCTGCCGTCATAAGTAAAAACACAGCATCGCCCCTGAGACTGTCATGAAGAATAGTGTGATTTTACCCATACTGACAGTATTGTTTATTAGGTTATTAGCAGTTTTTTTATGAATACCGCACAAGAGTCCCAACTGCTCCCGTGTGGATTCAGTGAGGCAATGGGATCCTCAATTACGGTTCGTTGTGGGGCTAAGGTGGGGTGGGAAATAAGAAGAGGGAGGTGGGAATTACCTGGCGCTTCAGATCAGGTCACCAAACACGGCTAAAGCATTTCAAGAAACGTTTCAATTAAGAATGGAGTCTTACACCAGGGCAATACTGAATACATCACGATGAAAGTACATCATAATATTATAGGACACAATGTAACGAATAGTAAAGAAAATAATACTACATGAAGTAAACTTAATGAAGTAGTAGACGAAAAGAGAGTAAAAAATTTAAGGGCAGTAAAGTATTTAAAAACATTACCATTAAATGACAATAATCTATTTTTAAATAGATCTAATTATACAGGGTGGTAAGTGGCGTATTTGACTTTTTTACCAGTTATTTGACCAGTTCCACTTTTCTGACATTATAGGATTTATACTTAGAGTATTTATACAATTCCTGACATTATAGGATTTATACTTAGAGTAAGTTCTGTTTTCAAAAATCCACAAAAATTTAAGATTCTCTACATATCATACGTCAGAAGCCACCTAGATTATGCTTCAATAGTATGGAACCCTCATTGTTCTACATATAAATCAAATATAGAAAGAGTACAGAAAAAGTTTTTGAAATATGTTTCGTTTCGCATGCGAAATGATGTAAATTATGTCTCTATGAACCTCAAAACCCTTGACCAACTCAGAGATATCAGAGACCTAGTAATGCTTTATAAGATAATCCACAATTTTATTGATAGCCCTTACTTATTACAAAATATTAATTTCAGATGTCCAATAAGAGTTACTCGATCTCCAGACATATTTTATATTCCTGAGAACAATGCTAATTATCTTCAAAATGTGTTTATAAGAAGAAGCTGTAGCACCTTCAATAGATTATGCACAGACATTGCCGTGTTTAACACGAACCTTGCTAACTTTATAAAATTCGGAAAAAGTAATATTCAACGGAAAACTTAATGTTTCAAAAATTCCTTAACTTTCTTTGTGATTTTTAATTTTCATTTTTTTCTACATTTTCTTTTTTGATTTCAGCAGTTTGCATTAAATAACCTCTTCAAAAATGTTACAGTATATTATATTACCTTTGAAAATACATTTTTGTAGATTTAAGTGAGTAGATGCACTTTTTCAGAACTGTTTATATTACATACGTATATTGTTTTGTTTGTTTTTCTTTTTATTATGGTCTCAAATTTTTATGTCGTTATTTTATTGGTCAATGATATGATTATCTCTAACACTGTTATATATGAACTTGTAATGACTGTTTATAACGCTAACAAATAAAATAAAAATAAAAATAAATATTTGTTAAAGACAGGCCAGAATAGTACCAAAAAGTACCTAATCTTTTATATTCCCTTATATTATTGATTATTTAAAGTGTTAATGCACTATTTGTAAAATCGACCTCCATAACACGGGCATTACCTAGCATGTGGTGGTCGAAAAATCCACAAATTATGTAACCATCAAAGTGTTGTCAGCGTAGGTAGGTGCTAATAACATTTTTTTAATGTTCGTATGTACCTATGGTACCTTTAACCCATTTAACATATTTATCATTTTCTTTGGTATAAATTTTACTTAATTGATTCTTGTTTTTGTTATTTATTATATTCATTATTATTATTCCTGTTTAAACAATCATGTATGTGAGTTTTGGGCAGCATACCTCTTTTACGTATTAAAATAAAATACATATAATATATCTAATAGAAAAAGAGGTTACGTATAAAATGGAGATCTATTCGGCAATATCCCACACTGATCTTTTTTCATTACTAATTGTAGATATATGTTAATACATATTGCAATCCATATCTTGTTTATTAAATCAGTCGAATCAAAACATTGCGTGTTTTTTTTTAATGTTTGATATCCTGTTAAAAAAGGGACTTTCTTATTGGTTTAATCTACGGAAAGCTTTTATCCTATGTAAACCAGTCAATAGAAAACATCATCGAAATAATTTTTTCATAAAACTCAATGATAAATATCAAGTTTTGAAAAATTGTTGCTTATAACATTGTGTAAATATACAGTAGTAGCATACTGGGACTCACACTAGCACCTGTCTGGCTTGAGTTATATCTTACTGTCACACATCAACATGAGGTCAATATATCTTCAAAGTAATAAGCAGGTAATAATTTATTATAAATAAACTTAACCTAACGTAACCAACTGCGGTTCAGTCAAGAACTAACCTTTATTGGGCACAAGGAAAAAATATTGGGTTTCAGATACGGAAGGGATGCTTTATAGGAAAGGAATTTTCTGTTAGTTAATTATGCCTAGAAGGTATGTTGTTTCGTTAAACTGTTGTTGTTCATAAAATAATACATTTGCATTCAAAAATGGCGTTGTGTTTAATAAAGTGTTTTCAATATCAAATCGTGGTTGTTCTGATATTGATAGTGAAGCGTAGTCATGGTTATTGAGAATTAGGTTCAGAATAATGCAAAAACCTTACTAAATTCTTCGTTCCCATTTTATTTACGTTATTTTCTTAATTGAAAGCCTAATTATTGATTTCACATAGTCAACTGCTTTTCAAATTCATATTAATACTGTGGCTCAGCTAGGTATGCATACTACTTATATGCGTAAAACAGTGTGAATGCGTTAATGTGGAATGTTCGCAAATCGTTACGCATGATGTCAGAATGGAAACTTTCTTGAAATGTCTTTATCTAAACATAAAAAAAATCTCGTGTCACGGTATTTGTGGTCACACTCCTCCGAAAGGGCTGGACTGATTTTTATAATTTTTTTATGTATATTTGGTAGGTATGACAATGGGTCGTAAAGTATATTTCATACCGCTAGGTAATTAGGTTGTCCCTATCCAGAATTTTTATTTGGCAATTAAAAATACCCAAAACCCCAAATTTTCACCCTCCTACCCCCACCCTCCCATTTTTTAATCGTGATTTTAGTATTTTTGTATGTACAAATTTTACCGTCGCGTCGTTCGGATTTCAAACAGAACGAAATTATTTATTTTGTTGAATGACAGATGGCGCTACAATAATATATTACTTTTTTCACTTTAAATTTAACTTTTAAGAGATCAAACAATGAATATGTCCGTTACTTTAATGAAATACACTGAGAAAATTAATGGTTGGTGTTTTTTTTGTTTTTATCGGCGGTCATCGTCTACTGTATAGCGTTCCGTTCCTCTTTCTTTCATAGATCCCATCCTCACACACTTACAATACATTCGTTATTTTTTATTTAACAATCAAAATTTTCACTAGAAATAATGAATATGGCAGAAAAACGTTTGCTGAGTCAGCTGGTAGATTATGTAATTAATGTTTAAGTCCTTTCAAAACTACCTAGGTAACTACATTGCCGAAAATTTTTAAACAGAGGGTTAACATAAAGCAGTTTTGGATAAATAATAAATGCCGACAGTCCACAAAGGTGCACAAATAAATGTAAGGAGAAAACAATAAAAACCCGATTAAAACAATATCAGTAACAACAACGGAAAACAATATACAAGTCAGGTGAGATTAAGTGAGATGAAGTAAAGTCAAGCGAAAACAACAAATTCGAGAAAGTGTTCAGTTCTGTGGGCTATTGCTTAATATTTCAGGTATTGCCACTACAGTGAATGTTATATAATCATAAGTAATTTAATAAAGGTAATAAAATAACAAAATCTTACCAGCCAGATTCATTTCAACCCCCATTTTCCAGATCTAAATAACCATTAATTTAAATAATTACTTCTCAAAACATTACCCATTTGGTGATGCAATAATCCCACTGACTCTAAATAGCAGAACTCTTCTATGAATTTAATAAAGTTAAAACGTTAATCATTTATATGCATATACATAGGTTAGAACATCTAAGTCTTCATGTGCCTTTGGTTTTTCCCTATTGTATTCAATTTTAGATTTCCAGACTGGAAATACAAAGTTCTAAACTCAACGAGACAATTGAGTGGCAGCTTACATAATAAAACTTACGGAGCATGTCTGGCTCCAACATTTTATTCTTAGTGAAACTTGCTCTTTTCCAGCAGAAGAAAGGACTTCAGAAATAAGTTGAAAGCTTAACAAAATATTGTACACAACACACGCCCTGCAAGTTTAGCCTTTATACAAACAGTTTTTAAATTAGTAAAATATAAACATACATGTATTTTTTTATATTTACAACGTATGTAAGTGCTTATTGGTAGGTAATACCGTGCCTAAGTTACATACATATTAGAAAGAATAAAAATAAAATCACAAAGTTTTTCACCGACGTCGAACTGATTAATTTACCGTCACTCAAATTTCACTACTTTTGGTTATTCATACATCGACTTACATATATGTTTTTTAAAATTCCAACTCTTGACATCATCCCTATTAGTATTATTATATTCTCTTAATCATTGCGTATCACTCTGGGAAATTCTACGTCTTCTCCCATCCACTTGCGTGTTACTTATTCTCCTGACAATATTTATTCCCCTCTTTTTTCATATGAAAAGAAACGTATTTCAAGTAACAAAGATATTTGACAAAGGTTATAAATCCATGTTTAAATGTTGACATGGGACATTACTAAGATTTTACAAAAGTGTTGAAGAAGAATTGTTCTTCAATTAATCACAAAATGACACGATATAAACAAAAGTATCGGTTTATAACAATAATTAAAACAATACAACAATTTCTCATATTGTGCTATTATCTAAAAGCCTCTTATTAATTTTCTGACGAAAATATTATAATCAATACAGTTGTAAAATTAATGTACCAGACTCTTTTCGGTACTTAGTCAAAAACGGGTCCTAAATATTTAACGGAATCTCGAAAACATGGTTTTTAAACTAAAAACTGCTGTAATTACAGCGGACTTGAGCTTTTATAACACTGTTATCTGTAAGTGGCGAGAATCATCAACATTCATTGGAACCTTTTCTCAATGCTAATCCACGTAATTTATTGATAACTTTGAAACGTCACGTTGCGTCGAATAAGTACAGAAGTTTCAACTCTAAGTGATGATACAAATAATTGTTTGTCGAACACGACTAGTATTACCTGAGTTCATTACTTTATATGATTAATGAAGGAGATAAAGTCATTTGAGTCTGCAATCGGTTGCCTCTTCATTGGATAGAGGAATACCTTATTTATACACGTATTGCAGAAAATTATCCATCAAAATATTTAATATTGCCATTAAACTTTAAGTACGGTCAGCAAGGATAATATCCCTTCCATAATAATATGCTTTTTGGAAAATTTTGAACATTGTTTTTTTTTTTTAAATTCAAGGTTGGAATTTTGTTTTGATCCCAATTAATTATTTAAACTGGTAAAGTTGCGTTGCATCAGCACTAACTTGCCAAATTATCAAGAAAATTCATCATTATCTGGTGATCTCACAAATGAAATTTGTTTTTGTCAACACTTCTCAGATATGCTGTTTATTGCCAATTATAAAACTGATAGGAGAAAAACATTTGCATAATTCACAGTGGAAGATACTTTTCAAATTTTCCACCGTGAAACGTTCCTAAGACATTCCTCGGTACCCACGTATTAAAGGTGAATAGTCCAATTGACTGACTGGACGCTTCTGTCGATATCAGCCATCACATAGCCAGCAGCAACGCTTTATCCACTGTTGATTGTAGTCTCCGTGGTCGAGGGCTAAGGCTCTCGATTAGCAATCCAAAGGTCGTGGGTTCAAATTCCGGTGAGCATAAATAAATTTTATTGATTAATTTGTGTTAATTAATTATTGTTAAGTAATTTATAGTACATTTGCGGCACGTCCCAGAGTGGAAGACAATCTCTGTATCGCCTTGATGTAAGACCACCATTCAGAATTAAAACGTTACTTGAAAAGGCTTTAGCAGTGTTTGGTGACCAGATCTGTTATTCTCCACCTTTCTCTTACCTATGTCCTTCTCCTCCCCACTACTTTCTGACTCACGTTGTACCCCGATTGGGGATGCCATAGTCTCACTGGCTCCAGACGGGAGCAGTTGGGACTCTTGTGCGGTATTCACATGAAAAAATCTCTTGACGTCTTCCAGATTTTTCGTGGTGTTTCCGTATACCTAACGTTTGTGTCTTGTCGATTCACAAGGACTTAAGCATAGTTTGAATTCATGCAACTCTTGGGCACCGCCACGCCCGTACCGGTTGAGGAGGTCAACCCGCAAGCAATTCATTATTTATCTGCTGTTCTGCTTTTCGCTTTTAGTTTCTCCCTTATCTATAACCATTTCATTTCTCTTAGCCATGACTGAATGCAGAAAAGCCTTACTACAATTATCAAAATCTCACCAACCTTCCCAATGAACATCTGAAAAAGAAGGGTTCCCTCGAATAACTGAACAGGAGACATTGCCGTAAACCCGAAAAAAATCTGGTGAAATGAATACTCGGTACTATATATCCTGTCATCTGGAATTCTTTCAACGTGCCCAGCCCGTTACAGCCTTCAGAACCAATAATCACCGAAATACGAATATACAACTGTCAACTTATAATCTGCCCTACTGATGGACACTGCAAAGATATCAAAAACTTTTAATGTAAAGGGAAAGGTAAACGAAATGCTACTCAATATCCAGCTTTGACATACGTAGGTTCTAGAAAATTTGAAATCATATTAAACAATCGTCACTGACTAACACGACAATAATAAAACAAGTCAATTACAATGCCTAATGAACTCATATTTTGACAGATTTACAAGAGCCATTTATCTTTGACACTTGCCGGCAATCCGTATAAAATGCGCAATTAATATATTGTTATTATTCATTGAGAGTAACGAGGGTTTGTCACGCTTCGTTAGTAGATAATTCAGTATTAACTATACAATAATAGTACAAACTATGAGTACATTGACTACTACACAATGCTCATTCATGGGCGATGCGCTGGGCTCAGTGACATCAGAACTGACATAATAAAGCCCGTTGATAGAACACTCCACGCTAATGTATTCTGATTTATATTAATGAATAGCTGATTATGGAATTACGATTAATTATTACAGGAATATTAATGGTTTCACCGTAGTAGTCAGCGCACACGTGGTTTTAGTACGATTGTAGATTATTAATTTATTACTGGCTTCACTACCCGGTGTTGCCCGAATTTGATTTTTATTTTAATATTAAACAATTTATAACATTATACCTGCGTTGTAACATATTGTCTAATTTTAGACAATTTAAATAGAATCTCAAAGCACCGAAGTTACAGGGAGCTGAAGGAAAAAGTTCGGATTATGGGCGAAATTCCTAAAAAAATAAAACTATTTATCTTTATACTAACTTTGGGCCGGGGAATCCGAATCTGAAAGAATTAGGTTGGGGCAAGCAAATATAAACTGATTAAACGACTGCAAAATTTTGAATTCATACACAGTTTACAGGTAATTTTGACGTTTTTGACGCTCTCAACAATGCCATAGAAAAAACCAAAGATATTTTATGTTCAACCACAGAAAATTAAGTGATGCCATAAGCAATAATATCAATAACGTAAAACTTTCTTTGTGTAACATGGTTTGTGATTGAAAAGAAAGTGCCCCCTTCGTAGCGCCTACTCGCGTCAAGGCAAGAAAACATCCCAGTTTTCAAGTAGTTTAGCGGCTAATCTAGGTTTGTGTAACATGGTTTGTGATACAAAAGTGAATAAAATTTATAAAAAATAATAATGAAATTATAAACATGTTTTTTTACGTTATTGATATTATTGCTTAATGGCAACACTTAATTTTATGTAGTAATATGTAATATCTTTGGTTTTTTCTATGATATTTATTTACAGAAAGCGTCCAAAATGGCCTTTTATATTGTTTGTGAATTTAAAATTGTACAGTCGTTTAACTCAGGTAATATTGCCGAGTGTAACCTAATTCTTTCAGATTCGGATTTCCCAGCCCAAAGTTAGTATAAAGATAATTAAATTTCTTCTTTAGGAGTATCGCCCATAAAAAGATGTGTCATTAATTTATTGCATCTTGTTTGTGTATGGAAAATTTTTAAGTCGTGTAATTCAGTTTATATGTGCTTGCCCCAACCTAATTCTTTCCGATTCGGATTCCCCGGCCCAAAGTTAGTATAAAGATAACTAGTTTTATTTTTTAGGAATTTCGCCTATAATCCGAACTTTACCCGAGCTGAAAATTTAAAAGTTTAGCAAGCCATTCGAGATTTCTTTTTGTTTCTTTATTATTTATTTATTTAGGGAACGTAAACAGTCTTAATCAAAAATACTAATTCCAATTGTATGTGTCTGCCCGTGTAACTTCGATTTTATAAGGATCTTTTTTTAAAGAATTCAGACAAGCGATAGCGTACCTAATATTATTCAATACTAGCTTTTACCCGCGGCTTCGCTCGCATGGTATTAGTGGGAAATTACTGGCATAATTGTTATTATTCTTGCTTTATTGTCTAATAAAAAATAATTATTGTTTAATAGACAATTTCAAAATTTGAGAATGACATTTTGCAAATAAAAATTCTATTTTAGAAAATATTTAAATTATAGAAATTTATTTTAAGTACCTACTCCCCTAATTTATTCTGATGATTTCGCCTCAAGTAGGAATTAGTATTTTATTCATATCTGAATCCAGAGTAATCAAAAGAAATAACAAAATGACAGCCCACGTCAAATAATTACATAGCAACGCTATGCTTTTCGTCCGGACAATAAACATTTTTAGAGATAGGTAGATATTAACTATGACGCCAACAAAGCACTATTTTAAGGGTGAATTGCCTAATTAAAAAAAAAACATTGTTCCAAGGTAACAATTTGTTTGACGTTTGCAATAACTCGATTTTGTTAGGGACAGAAAACGTATGAAAAATAATTGCATATGCCTATATAGCCTATGTTACTCGCAAATAATGTAGCTTTCGATTAGTGAAAGAATTTTTAAATTCTATTCGGTGTTTATTGCGTGAAAGAATAACACTCATCCATACAAACTTTCGCCTTTATAATATCTATAAGATTTTAAAAGAAGTTAATTTGTAATTTTCTAAATTTTAGAACCAATTTGTCAAGAATTCAGACTATACGATGTTTTTTATGGTTCTGCGCTAGTACTACCGTAATATACGTACAGAACAGATTGACGAAAAACATAATATGTTTTAATCGTTAAAGAAAATAATCAATTAATTATTTTCACGGATAGGTTGATTTAGAAATATTTAACGAAGAATTTAACAAAATAACTGATGACTGAAGACTAAAATATTATATTGTCGTTTGACTTTTAGATATACTTATAGAAACGCTCACCAAAACCTACCAAATTCAATTTGAAGAATTTTTTGGTCACGCCTCCATTTCCACTTTATGCATTTGAAATCACCCAGACAAATTTATAATTAAACCCATTCAATATTCAGCCGGTGTCTACGTTAGCCTAAAATCTCGGGTGAATAAATTCCAACTATTTCAGTGTTGCTAACTGTAAAAAACGATCTGCTTTAAATTGAAGGTAGCTACCTTGTACCTATCAACATACATACTTGAACAGCTACAAATTGTCTTGTTCTGTGATTTATCTACTACGCGGTTGGTGTGGACGAATTTATTTGGATTATAATTGCAATTCTGTTTTTACTCGCGGAAATCATTCTAAATTTACCTACCTACTTCGTGTCAAGAAAATGAATAAATTGAATAAAATAGTTCTAAAATTTTCATTGCGATATTTATTTTAGAACAAATTGTATAAGATTCAAATGTGAGGTAATGGTTGACGTCGGAATTTGATAGGAAAAATGTAACAATTCATAGTTTTTACTTTGATAACATCTAATAAATGGCTACTTCGATTTGTACACAAGTATAAAAAAAAACAAGATGGAATGTAAAATTTCGTTGGGAAATAATAAAAACTTCGATATGTACAAGTATTAAAAAAAACCAGATCGAATGTAAAATTTCGTTAGGAAATGATGCAGAACCTGCCCAGGAAGTAACACCAACTTCTGATGATAGTGTGAACAATGTGCGCTGAGACCAATCGTCTTTGTGTTTCCATTGGAAACCATTAATTTAAAAGATCGCCCTCCATTTTGTACCTAAATTTTATTGATAAGCTCTACTAATAATACACGTAACCCCAGATGTGTCAAATTTATTATGTAGTGATTATAAATATGATTTAACAAAAAATGTTTATATTCGAGGCTTGTAGCGTTAGTAGCCATTGCAAATCTGATATCGGTTATTTTTTTAGGGTGTTGCGCTTCTTCCTCCTTCTTGAGCCAAATTTTGGACAGCCTTGCAGTGTCCATCATTAGGTCAGATGTTCGTGTGTAGATACAATGGACCAAGTTTTTAAATGATTATCCCTGTATCTGTGATTCACGAGTCTTAGTTAATTCTCATTAATGTAGGTTATATCGGCCTTTTCCTGGAAATACCCTTCAAAGGCGGATTTCGATAACCTTCGAATCCGAATTTCCGAGAAACTATTGAATCACCGATTCTTTTTCATCATGGCGCTATATTTATCTCATTGGGTTGGATTTGGCCTGTTTCGCGGGGGCTCTTCTTCTTCTCCTGCTGTCCACTCATCTCTGTTTTCTAGGTCTTCCAATCCTTCCACTCACTCACCTCTTCCCTAAAACTATTGATCTGTTTCTAGGACTTATCCACAGGGTAAACACTTGAAGGCGTTCTGTGTCCTGTCATTTGGCATTCTTTCATCATAGGCATCACAGCCTTGGTATCACCGATACACGAAAACCCTACTACCTACCTATAAACTATTCACCGCAGCCCTGATATCGAAAATTGAAAGATTATTAAAAAACTTTAGCTCAAGGGGAAAAGTTAACCACAAATCAAACTTTTTATAAATTCAATTTTTTAGACCGTGGATATTTGGGAAATACTTATTTTCGATATCCTTCCCTATTTTAGCAGTTTAACAACCGGGGAAGTTAGATATCTTTAAATTTTGTGATTTTTGGCTTTATTGAGTCTAGTTCTGGTAAATCATCAAATGAGCATTAAATTCCTCACAAAAAGCCAATCAATCCCATCGTTTCCAGGAACTCTCCGAGCCTCTAGGATGTCTGAAACACGATCCTTTAAGATATTTTTCCGGGATCGTGAATTCTATTAATATCAATATACGCCCCTTATTATGATAAATTTAATTATATAGTGAAAGACGCGAGGTATAATTAATATATAAAATTCTATTCTTGAGAAGGGTTGTTTTAAAGATATTCATTATGAGATTGTATTGTTTCAATAAAACAATCAGTGTGTGAAAAAAATATTCTTATAATATTATGTTTTCTAAGAACTCATAACACCCTACATCACTTTTTTCAAAATTCCTAAGAAGATCTCTAAAATTCCACCGAACCTACTTTACCGAATACGGAATTACAAAATGTGTAATGAAAAAATAATAATATCTATATTCTTACTATCCGGGTAGTCTCACTTTCGACACTCCTTTCCTTATTGATCATTTTTAATAAATATTGGCACCTTGTCAAATATTTAGAGAGTTGTGATATCTTATAAATGTTCGAATATTTTAAATCTCATGATAAAAATGAGGTTGCTAACTGAAAAATTTACATTCATTTCATGACGAAAAAGCTCTTCAAATTTCATTTTAAAACCGTAAGATCACAACGTTCCAGAGAGTTTTCGCCATTTCACATAAACATATTGTATTGAAAGATCTTTGGAACGGATGCGAGTGATTTAATTGGTTTGAAAATTTTAAAGATTTTAAATGGCACTATATACAAATATTGCAATTAGTGCCATTTAAAATCGTCGAAACGACTCACCTTTGAAAGAGAACAATTTGCAGGACAACAACATCGGATTCTCGCCTTTAAATACTTCCTTACTTTAACCCAATCCATCATCATCGCATTCAATTCCAACATCCAGTATTCTCAGGCGCCAACTTCTATGGCAATAATTCACCTATTCAATTACAGGCTCTCCTGGCTAATCGTTTACGGCGTAGGTGGTCACTTCCCTATTCCTTGTTATCGGTTTCAAGATGTGAAAAATCATATCCCATTATTTGTCATGGATCGCCGAGACTTATGGCGCTATGAGTTACATTAAACATGAGCCAATGCATGCGGAATATATTTATAACGAGGCTCGAGAAAGCACATTCTAACTTGTCCATTCGGAATAACAGACGTGCAAGAATTTTGAGAATACTTCAAATCTCATGGTGATTCCTTTATCGGAAAAATAAGATTCAACGATTTATAAACATGATAGCCCGTGGCTTGCTATAATTAAATGGAACAAATATTTTGTTTTGAACCAATGCATTTGTTCCAACTGTCTAACGGTTTTGGAAAAACCCTGTCTTCCTAACAATAATTATAAATAGCCAAGCATAACTTTCGTCCCGTCGAAAGAAGTGGTCTTCCGAAACCGGACAACTTTGGAAATAACTTTCATACTTGAAGACAAAAGTTATACATTGGTTGATATAATAAGTAATTATCTGACTTCCTTATTATCTGACTAGTTACTATATTACAATATAAAAATAAATAATTAATGATTATTTTTAATTGATAAACTAACGTTTAAACAAGATTTTTATGCATAGCACAAAGGATAGATAACAAATATTATTCCCGTTGGCGGCCAGTATCTTTTCTCGGAAGATTTTTTCAATGTAGGTGAGTGTTTCAGGCTGATAATTATTGATTAAAATAATTAATGATAGTTGTACTCTTACATTATCAAACAAATTAGACATGATAACGTTAAAATGTTTATTGAAATTACTGGGAAAAGGACCGCGTTTGTCCAGTTATACTTTTCTTCGTATTGTACTTCTGCAAACATTTTGATAACTTTAAGTGAATGCAAGGAACAACTCTTTGCCATAAGGCAATAAGTAAACCGCTCCAATTCGATGTAATTATTCCTTTGTTTTCACAAAACTCCACCTTCAAACTACCAAACTCCGCCTCAATCAGAGCTTTTGCCAAAAACACCCACCTTCATCTGCGTGCAATACCGGTTGATATACCAAACACCATTACCCGCATAACACATGAATCACATCAGTCCAAAAATAAGTTCCCATAGTTGACGATTCTGCATACTTTGTGATACTTAATTTAACCCAAATACTGCGAACAGACTGCCTACAATAGCTGATTCCCATACCTCGCCATACTCCGTGAATTCTGATCACCTTTCGATACCAATATTGAATCCAAAATGGCCAACTGTCTTTACTTAATACTTTCTCGACGTTTTGCACATGGTGTAAAGGGTGATTCGGTATTTTTGTATTGTATCTTGTATTTAATATTTGGAAAAATACTCTGCCCACAAAAAGGTTTTTTCAAGGCCTTGGTTTAGATCTCAATTTTTTGATAATAATTGGAAAGATTATCATCATCTTTGGGGATGCTGTATGTAGGTTCTTTTTACGAAAAGGAAGGAGAGGAAATTCTGGGAAGGAAAAGGGTAAGAGGGGTGATAAAAAATTAGGTGAAAGGACAGTTTGTCCAAGAGTGACAAGTGCCAAAGGTCGAGAGGGTCCACCTGGAGAGGTCAACGGGTCTCCATCAGCCGGCCTCACCCGATCAGGCCTGCCACACAGTTAATAGACAGTAGCAAACCACAGACAAGACCCGGACAAACATCATTCCCTGAATCCAGGCTTTCCTTCTAAGTCACCAACAGTAGCGAACCACTTGGGCGACCTATGGCAGAGGTGTTAGTTATCCAAAGAATTGTTTCCTAGGCTGCGGTACCCATACCACCTCCCAAATTGTGGGTTTTATAGATTGATTCAATCTAAATGATAAATAGCCATCAATGGCGTTGACAATAATTTCAGTCTTTTTTAAAATGTTTATGTTTACAGTTATTTTACAATGTTTTATCACAATCTCTGTATCAAAACTGGTTTCTCAAAATAAAAGGCTGATGACTCATTTATTACGATGGTCATCATCAAAGATTTAATTTAAATAACGAACAGTAATTTGCATATCCTTATCACGATGTTATTGACAAAAGATGTTATCCAACTACCAAAAAATAATTATGATAAATATTTCTTTGCGGTCAGAGATTTATTTTTCAGTCGGTTTTTTTTAATCACGACTGCAGTAATTGTTCCCGAATCAAAGTGCATCATGTATACATTGACGACATCGCAATAAAGCTAACGGCCGTTGCATAATAACTTACATGAAATGGGAGAAATGTGCAGAATTCTAGTTGACTGTTAATGAGTATGCAGCGGGCGTCCAAAACAGAGGCATACCTGAGCAGAATTAATGCACTGAAGACTAAACTCCTCGATATATTAGTCTGTACCGTGGGCACGTTGTCTCAGTGGACGTGCAATGAGCGAGCCTTAGAACTCGTTGCATTTGATTCGCATCACAGATTCATTTCGTCAAGCCAGGCATTATTTTATCTATTTTATCGCATCGGTGTCTGCATGCCTTGCATTTTGCAGAAGTCTAAAAATAATTTCTTAAGGGGGAGCCTGCGTAAATTTGCTTTCAATTTAAACTTGGTCTTCTAAAAACCTAAAAATGTAAAATTGTAATTTTTTATTGTATATTTAGTAGAAATAGATAAGTTGACATTATATCTTGTGGAGAACGATAATTTTGAACGAAACCGCCAAAATAAATTAAATTTCTGCAATTATTTGGAAAGTATGTTATGGAATAAAAATAAATTTTTATTTACATAAAATATGAAAACAGAGACCACTAATATGTATATGTTCACAAAAAGTTAGACCAAACTAAAAACAAAATCAGGAGAGAGAAATCTGGAGAAGAGGAAGGTTATGGATGAAAAAATACTTTATTTATCAATATACTCGTAAAAGAGGACCGCATGAAAAAGATCATGGGCTTATAATACAATACCTTGATAATATTTTCATTCCGTGCGTCTATTTCACCAAATGCCCATTCAATAAAATTGGTTTCACTAATCATATTGCAAATATTTTCCAATGCTGAAGGTGTGCCGGATTAAAGATTTGCTGGATTGAAAATTTGCTGGATAGATGATTTGTTGGATTGAAGATTTGCTGGATTGAAGGTGTGACAGATTGCAGATTTGCTGGATTGAAGGTGTGCTGTATTGAAGATTTGCTGGATGGAAGATTTGTTGATCGAAGGTGTACCCGATTGCAGATTTGGTGGATTGAAGATTTGCCGGATTAAAGGTGTGCTGGATTGCAGTTTGGTGGATTAAAGATTTTCTGAATTGAAGGTGTGCTGGATTGCAGATTTTCTGGATTGAATATTTGCTGGATTGAAGGTGTAGATAGGCTGGATTGATGTCAGTCTACCAGTGTTATAAATAAATAAATAAAATAAATAAGTGTTTATTCCAGTATGTGGGGAGGGGAGTGCAATCCCACACATTCCATAAGGGTATAATATAAACATACATGTACAAAGTATAAAGTATTTGAAAGGAAAAAAAAGAAAAAGAAGGTGGATATGAATGTACACGAAACAAAAAAAAGATAATAAGCTAATAGTAGTAAAAGGAAAACAAAAGAAATAATAATATTAAGCTTTCAGGATTCTGTGAGCACGTAAGGAGCCAGTATATTATCATAACAATTGCAAAGGGAGTAGAATTTAACGCTTGCATTATTATTTATTGAAAGCGCCATTGGGTGATCAAACTATTCCAACGGTAATAATATTGATCAATAAAATGGAATGACGTAACTCTATTAAAAAAAGTCATTTTTTAATGTCAATAACGCACAAGAGTCCTAACCGCTCCCGACAATCCTTGAGCCAGTAAGTCTATGGCATCCCCAAATGGGGTATGTTTTGAGGCTGAAGGTAGCGGGGCTGGGAAGGAAATTAGAAGAGGAAAGTAAGGAAATACCTGGCTATTCAAATCTGATCATCAAACATGGATAAAGCCGTTCGAAGCATTGTTTCAATTTGGAATAGCGGTCTTATACTAGGATGAAACTTAGTATCTTCCACTCTAGAACATGCCGTAAATACACAATTTTTTTTTAATCCATTGTGAAACAACACAAATTAATTAAATAAAATTAACTTACGCGCGCCAGGTTTTGAAGCTGCAATCTCCATTTTGCTTCTTTAGAGTTTTACTTTTTGACCACAAAGACCGTCCAAAGTTCATAATATTGGCCTTCTAAAAATATCAAAACCCTTCATTTGCTAAATCTTTCACCTTTCATGAGATTTTCTTAAGAGTTAAAAATGCCAGTCTACGTATCCAATAATCCGGTATCATATTTTTTTTTTCTAAAAAAATCTATCAAATATTCCGTTGAGGCATGCCCATTTAGAGGTGCTTCGCAATGCAGTATCATAAAATTATGTAATTAGTTGGTCATTTTCAAATGTGGTAGACGCATTGCTTCATCAAATCGAACGTAAATGC
The DNA here is from genome assembly GCA_917563855.2 of Limnephilus lunatus. Classification (NCBI taxonomy): domain Eukaryota; kingdom Metazoa; phylum Arthropoda; class Insecta; order Trichoptera; family Limnephilidae; genus Limnephilus; species Limnephilus lunatus. Next base: position 63,783,114 of record OU830598.1, on the reverse strand, counting down.
CACAATCCAAGATAGATTGCCGAAGGTTTGACCTCTAAAAGTGGAGCGTTCTATTCTCATAATAAAAGTTCCCGGGTGCAATGTCCTTCCATCCCAGATTACTTGCGATTAGCGATGTGCATTTATTACATAGACCGTATAACTAACAGCCGCACGTGTGTGCATATTATTATCTGCAATGCGAATACGTTCGTGTATCTCGGTGTCTCGATTTGAGTAAATCCACTTGACTATTCTGTCTAGCGCTCGTTTATCAGGATCAATTTCTGTGTCAGTTTTTTCGACTGGCACTATTTACCGCCAATCTTTCAAAACTATGATTGAAAAGCATTCAATTGAAATTATACACTTTGCATTGTACACTTCGCTGACAATAAAATCTATTAGAAATATTACTCGTTCTAATACATAAAGTTTTTTTTTGTCATGTAGTAAATTTTTCAGGTTTCTGACTCCATAGTCGTGTCATTTTTGCTTGATCTGTTTTAAAATGCATTGTCATTATGATGTCTCATTCTTAAAAAGGTAAGATTTCTGACATGGCATAGAACTTAAATCCTGAACTTCCGATGGATTTAAGGTCATCAATATTGTTGCTCTCTGATGTTAATATTTAGTACACTTAGTTAAATAATATTCGAAATCATCGTATTTCAAGCACATATTATAAAGATTTTATTAAATATTATTTTAAAATCATCAGTTTTTCTACCAATCTTTCAAAACTCTTATTGAAAGGTAATCGAAGTGTCATCATTCAAAGAAATATTGACGTTTATATATATCCGACAATAAAAATAATTTAAAATGTTGTTCTTCTCCAAAACGGAATACAAATCCAAAGATTCATTGATATTAATATATTCAAATAACGGCAGTTTTATTTAGCTCGCCCACGTGAAATCTTAATATAATATTTTCATAATATTCTTATCTTGAGATCAGAAGGTATTTTGCTCCTACATGTTTAAAATTGAATCTTTTTAAAGCTGGGAAATTAGAATTTGATTTTTGAATCAAATTCCCCAAAGATGTTGTGGAACGGTTCTTTGTTTTGTTTAACCTATGTCTTGTAAAATTGGTTTTTAGTATTGCCAACACATCTTTCACATTGGACAAGGTCCGTATCTAATCGAGTACCTGTTTGGTTAAAGTTCTATTTCTTGTTTAAAGATGATATAGGCAATCTGGAGAATCAGAATCAAATGCACCGCAGAAGTTGCGGAAATGTCAAAGGTTCATTGTTTTCCTGCTGTAACTTGCATTGAGTGTCATGTCAACATCATGTTGGACGAGGTTCACAACTTAACTAGTTCCATTTTAGTTTACAGTTATTGGAAAATTTAGACAATCAGAATCGAGTTCAATCAAGGAATGGTTATTTTTTTTCACTCCTCTCTTTTTTTCATATGTATCTTTGCCAATTAGATTTGAGTGTTGCTAGTGTTTCCAATGCCTTTTTGTATTGGATTAGGTTCTCATCTAATCCAGTTCCTGTCAGTAAAGTTCCAGAGCGTGTTAACCGTTAGGTGATTTATTTGATCGGTTGAGTGTTTTATTTTCTTGTAATCTGTATCTTTGTCAATTGGATTTGAATTTTGCCAATAAATCTGTTTTGTTGGATGAAGTCACATCTAATCCAGTTTCTGTTAGATTAACGCCAATCATAAATTTGGAGAATCAGAAACAAATTATTTACATGCGTTGAGGTAATGTCAATTGTTTTCCTATACGTATCTTTGGCAATTGGATTCGAGTATTGGCATTGTTGCCAATGCTTTTGTCGTATTGGACGAGGTCCACATCTAATCCAGTATCTAGTTTAAAGTTAATCTTTAATTTTAAGATTAGAACGAAATCCTATACAGACGTTGAGGAAAGGCTCATTGTTTTTCTTTATTATGTATCTCTGCCAATTGTATTTCTTTGTTGCCATTATTGCCAATACCTTGTGTTGGATGAGGTCCATATCTAATCCAGTTCCTGTTACGCCTTCACGAGTCTCTCAATCTGCAGGCACTGTATGCAAGTTACGTGGACAACCTTATCTCGTGATGAATGCGACCCAGCGGTGGTGTGACCCACATTCCTCCAGGGGAAGATAAATCCCGCGGCCCGGCGCGCACGCGGAGTGAATACTAACATGCAGCGCGCATACACTAACGCACGCAAGAGGTGCACAAGACGTGCTCAACACGAGACAGCGGGCACGTAGCTGTTCGATGGAATTTTTTGGCCGTTGCCGAAAACACTTCAAGGACCAAACTATGAAATAATGATTTATCTTATACTAGCGAGTTCCCGGCATGCTTTGCTACGCCACTTAATAAAGAAATTATTTCTCCCTGCGTGTCCTTTCCCATTCGTCCCGTTCCCCTTCCGCCTCTCCTTCCGTTTCCCCTTCCGCCACCCCTTCCTCTCCCGCGTCCCCTTCGCGTTCCGTCTTCCCCGCCTTCTCTGTCCCCACTCCCCTCTCCCGCTTCCCCTGTCCCGCGAAACTCCCTCCCGCATTCATTCCGTTCTGGTACATTAAGTTTTCAAACCGCTCGCGTGCCACCTATCGCAATTTTTTTATACACATTTCATAATGCCAGAACTCACTATTATACAGGAACCATCGTGGGCATGCGCACATCAAATCCCCAAAGTTTCATCGCAAACGGATGGATGGTTTAGCAACGCACGGCCATCTCACATTCAAACCCAGAAGCAAACATATTTTCATTTTTATATATTATATGTATAGATAGATGCATCATACAAGCGTTTCAAATATCCAGAGAATTTTGATTTGGCATCTCTTTCGTGAAGTTTTATGAAGGGAAAGAGGAAGGCTGGAAAGTGCCTGTATATTCAGATCTGGTCTCTATGAGTCACTATCTTGCTCTATAGAAGAAAACACAAAGAACCAGATAAAATATATACGGATCCGTAATCATTCACAACGGCAACCATATTACAGAATATTTTTTCACCTATTGTAGTCCCTTCGCTTACTTCCAAACCGTGTCCCTTATTGTCCTGGCTTCCCTCTAAATAACCGTTAATGGAATCTGTTCATTATTTTTATTACACATTTATTATCATGAAGTTCTCAATCAAAGCTAATTATAAACAAAACTACCGTGTAAAAGCTTTTGAAATGGATAACATAAACAAAGGTTATCTCACAGCCATAAACTTTTTCGTGCTCATAGAGAAACAAATCATGCAAGCTTATAAACTTAAACAGATTTATAAAAGAAGAAAGGTGCTAATCAAGTTTATGGGCGATTGATACGATATTTAAATATGTTAAAAATTTCACCATCAATTTTGAAATATGAACCGGAGCTCTGAAAGTTTTAAATGAAAATTTTTCTGAAAATCTTAGGCGCGCATACTCACCGAGATTTATGTATCAGAAAATTCGCGGTCACCGTACTAATAGACTATTAATAACTTCGAATTCAAAAAGAAGTCACCAACAAAATATGATAATCATAAAAATTATTACGGTGATTAAAATTAAGATTTAAAAAAAAATTATTAGTAGGTATTACCAAGTATTTCAAACAGCTTATTTAGAAAATATATTCCTGGAATAAATAAAAGTAACACTAAATATGAAGTGCGTGATAAAATAACGAGAACATAGAATAATAGTACACCTGTTAGAGTTGTGTTTATGTTAATAAATTATTCGATTAAGATGTACCTGGAGGCATTACTTGTTTTTTTAAGTTGTTTTTAAATTGATTGGATCGTTACTGTGTTGATGTTTTGTGGTAGGTTATTGTCATTTTGTATACATTTATTGGGGTCCTTTTCGGAAGGCAGATTGGGTTACTTAACCTAAGTTAATTTGGTTTTATATATCTGTTGTGAGTGTTTTGGTGAATATCTTGTCTGGAAATGACGATACTTATGGTGTACTTAATACCTACATAAATCAGTGTCAACACATTTTTATTTTCATTGGAGGTCTGTATGAGTCAGGTTGACTCCTCTTTTTGAGATTTTGCCAAAGTTTCAGACAGCCTTTCAACAAAATACGTTTAATTTATTTTAACGTGTTGTGGGTATATTTATAGCAGGATATGTGAAACACACCACTGCACCAGTCTGTGATATATTATATTATTTTAATTAAGACAACGCCACCAATTTCAAGTGTTGAAAGTTAAGATTATAAATACGTTGCCAATTCACTTCGCTTTTGAAATAAAATCTGCCTTGAAAATAAAATTCTAAAATCGTGTTGCCGTTTTGGATGTACATAAATCTAACACAAGGGTCTTCCAGAACTTCTTGTAGTACTAAACAACGTAACGCCTTCTGTCCGACCTTTGGAATGAATTTATTATATTATTATTCAAGTATATTTTGAAGGACATAGATAACAACGAATAACTTAGTTACTTTTTCGAACAACCCCTGAATGATTACCTAAACTAAAAAAAATATGAAGGTATTATTATTTGATCTATCACTGGATTCAATGTGTGATTTAAAAAATGTGCGAAAACAAAACAAAAAATAATGTTTGTAGAATTAAGCCCACCGGGATTTGAACCAGCGACCTCCTGACCGCTAGTCGAGAGCCTTGCTCCTCGACCACAGAAGTACATAATAATAAATAACTTTACTTATTTTAAAACGTCATTTGATAATGTGGTCCTCACTGAGTGCCACACCGCTGGTGTACCATTTTACAATTTAATGAAATATGAAATAATATGTACTATCCTGATGAAGAGAACATCGTTCTCGAAACATGTCGACTTTTGAAATAAAGATTATTGTGTTAAAAACAAAGTGTTTTAATTATTTAATTAATAAAATGGTGCCACAAAGTGAATTTGCAAAATTTGGAGAATATGAAATAATAATTTAATAAAATAAAATATATAAAGACGATAATGCAAAAAAAGGTAAATATTGTGAGGTACGGTTGTATATAATACGATGCATTGTATTCTTTTACATAATTTTTAAAATATTTCCTTTTTGTTTATTAATCCAACTTTTAATTTTGTATCTGAATTTTTTTGTTTCCTTAATTTTTTGTATCGAGTGAAAATTGTAGAAGGCTTCGATTCCGAGTGATTCCGTATTTTTTTGAGATCGTTATTAGATAGTGGACGTAATCCCTTGTCAGATTTGTGTGATTTTTATGATGTCTGTTATTTGCTTTTGCTGGGTACAACGTACATTAAATTAATAAATAATCTTACGTACTTGCAGGAATTCGTGTTTAAATCGATCTAAACTAAAATATATGACAGTAAATATGTAAAAATCACACAAATCTGACAGGAGACAATGTCCGTTATCCAATAACAATCCCACAAAAGATAAGGAATCGCTTGGCTGGTATTTGTGGTGTTTTTGTCTAAAGTTCGTGTTAACCGTAGGAGTTTTGAGTTTTTTACGCGCCTTGTCTAGCAGGTCTATTAATGATAATATGTATAGATTGAAATTAGTTTTTTGGTGTTTATAAAAATATACTGATCAAGTCAGTGGTAAAATACGGGAACATATTATAACATATCGATCGTCCAGTTGATTAGTCAGATATCTCCAAATTGACCGGTCAGGGGTTGAGTGGGCATAGCCCTTGGGTCCCACCCGGGCGTCGCATGTTCGATTCCTCGGCTGTCTAAGTCCTCCATCACAACACAAGCAACATCTTCGGCTTTCTGTTGTGGTAGTAGGAGATTTTCAAACATTGTTGTGTTATTCGTAACCCGGGAATGTTTGTCTTTCATTTAAAAAAAAAAAATAATAATAATAAATTTTTTAACTCTTTTCTGGCACCAGCTCTTAAAATAAGCATTCATATTTTAAAAAAATATTTAAAATCTTAATGCTTTTAAAGATATGATAACCCTCTTATGTTTTCTAATATTTTGATTAAAGTATAGAATCTTTGAAACATTTGAATTGTTTTGTTGTCTGGTCAGGCATTCGAGTGTTTTGTATAAAATTAGTACATTATCGACTGAACCCGGGAACAGGGCCTATAAATATCGTATTAAATTGGTCCTGAGATACCTCGTGTCAACCTTAGGTCAAGCGACACAAAATTATTGTCGTCTGAATACAAAAAATATATGATTAGATTGTTAGTTAATACGAATATAATACAGCTGATGCATAATCTTATAATTTATGCATCTTTTAGTATAAAAGGCACTTTCGTAGTAGTGATGGGATAGGGGGAATCGTCATATTTATTTTTGAATAATCATTTATTAGTCGTTCCACCTTTTGACTTTTAAAACCGATTCTATACCTAGAGCCAAACAATTAAAGGTGCTATTGCATACTAACGTGTTCCACCACTAGAACGCCGTAATCGCTGCGAGTAGACTGGATTTTGTAGTTTCCGGTCGTTCGGCGTTAGAGCGTTGGGAACTTTGGACGCCAAATCGGTCTATTTGTTTGTACAAAAATAGAACTTATCTATGAAGTGAAAACTTTTTTAGCACCGTTGTGTTTTAAAACTCGATGAAACGAAAAATCTATAAACAATTGCATCTATAGGATTTAGCCTGCGAGAAAATGATATAGAATAATAGGTCTCCTCTTTGTGTGGTGCTTCGTAGCCTCCCTACTCTTGTCTACTATAGTTTTGTGAAGTACACATTGTATTATTTTTTCGCTTCATGTCTCATCTAAATAAGACACATCCTTGCTTCTACCAATCAAACTAATTGACCTCTAATCAGTGTTGTTAATCCTAGGCAATTGAGTGTAAAATAACACGAGAAAGGAAAATAAAACATATATTCTTAATTACTGACGACACAGATATGTTTGGGTCCCGTTTCCATCAATTTCATAGCATTTCCCCTTTTTTACATTAGTTCCACACTGGAGGCCCTCTGGAAAATAATTCCCTTCAGCACCTATGTCATCTTTGGGGATGCTGCATGGAGGGTCTTTTAAGGAAAGTAAGGAGAGGAAGTTATGGGAATGAAAAGGCTATTTCCACTGGGTAGGAATCTGGGGGTCATTGTGTCCAGGAGTGACGGATGTATCAATCCATCCCTCCCGTTGCGATGCAAGGCAATTTTCCGAGAGAGTATGGCTGGAGAAGTGAAAGGGACTCCCTCAAACATTCTCTCCCGATCCGGTCTGCCATATAGCTGATGGGCAGATGCATCCGCCCCCAAGACCCGGACAAACCCATGAACTCGGCCACCCCTTGCCAAGTCGCCAAACGTAGCGAACCACTTGGAGTGACCTATGGCAGAGGTGTTGGTTATCCAATAAATGGTTCCCGAGGTAGCGGTACCCATACCCGCCTCTTAAATTGCGTACTAAGAGATACTATTTACAAACGTGCGCTTAAAACGATAAACAATATTGCCGTACCGATTGCTGGATGTAAAGTAAAATATACATGAAACACAATGCAGAGTAGGTTCATATACATATTTTTAAAATACTTGCAAACAATGTGAGAAAAGAGTTATCGATTTTTTCGTAACTAGTGAATCGGTAGGTTTAAATCTAACCATTGAAAAATTAATTCCACAACACAAGTGAACTTCTGGTGTGAACGGTTATACTTAATATTTTTGTAATAATATAAAATATATGTCTAGTAAAAAGATACTAATATTATAAAATATAAAATTATAAAATTATTTACTAAAATTATTTTATTAAAGAATTTCTCAAATAGCGTTTCGATTATGCTCATCACTTTTTCGGAGGGCACAACGTACCTACACGTAACAAATGAGATGTAATAAATATTTTACCTACTGTGAGGCTTTTAAAACCGTTGACAAAAGAATATATTGACACACGAATTGTATTTACGTATTATATTATCATTATATTTGTGGATGATAATATTTTCTAAATTTGATATCTTACTCATCTTGTTGGAATGACTTAAAATATAGATAAAAATCGTTACCTAAGAGGATTAAATACATCTACATAGTACGAGAATGTTGTTATATTAAACTATTTTTTTACACTTTGCTTCAAATTCCAGTATCGCATACACCTTTTGTTCAACCAGACTGATACCTAGACACAAGACTTAACAACATTATTTTTTTCAATTATTTCTGGCTTTCACACGGCAAGGGTGTTCTAGGCCATCATTTAAAATTACAGGGAAAGGAAAGGTGAATTTATATATTAATTTTATTTAAATGTGCAAATTTTCAGAATTATGTGGAATATTGTAGTCGAGTCGAGTTCATACTTAGAAGAGATGAGATAAAGTCGTGTCTACAGCGACAAAATGTATTTAAAACATCTGAAAAAAACAAAAAACACCGTGGGAGGGCCACAATTTTTTTTATTTTTTTATTCCGAGGTTAATGGAAAAAAGAACGTTGTGGCTCCGATCAAATGTTTTTGTTTTTGTCGGATGTTTTGAAAACATTTTGTGGCTGGAGACTCGACTTGAGGAGGACTCAGCAAGAATACTTTAAAAAAGCTCTGAAACTAATAAAATCACATTTATTAATATTAACGTTTGGGGACCCAATTTAAACTTATGTTGTGTTGGGTCTCCTGCTATCTCAGAATCTATTCTATGGGTTCGAATAGAACGAATATTTTTATGTAACAACTTTTCCTGTCTTTCTTTTTATTCTTTCACGCGTTGAGAATGCACTCTAAGCAAGCCCGTAGTAAAAACTTTTATCGATTGATCCGGGCAGATTGATGCCCATTTTATCACAAATAATGTTTATACCTATTGCTGGAAGGATCGTCAGGATGTGGTTATCAATATTTATGTATGTCGAAGGTTACACGATCGTAAATCAACCAGGCAAATAGTAACTGAAACAATAATAGATCAAGAAGCAGTCACGATGACCCATGACCCAAGATGCCGAAAGGCCGGGTGATTTGTTGACCGACGCGCGGTGTCGAGCCATGTCAAACTCGTACGAACCCATTCTCTGTCACTAACTTCGGTCATAAACTTGTAAATTTACGGTTGAATGTGACAGAACTCTTGACTGTTGTCAATATACCAACGAATAAATTAGCATCGACGGTGAGGTGGATCAGCAAATATCAATGGGTCAGTTGCTTGAAATCTCCTCTACATTTATCTATCACGCAATAAGGTTTTCATTTCCATGGTTAATTCTGTTCGATAGTTTATCGTATAAGTGTATTATATTTACTTTGTGCTAAACGGGCTATTAATTTTATAGATTTATCTATCTTTATAATATTTGGAATATTTAAATTAGCAATATTTGAAATCCAAAGAATGTTGAGTTTCTTACACCGGTATTTCTTAGACACTGGTGCAGTGTGCACAGCCAGGAGATACGCTAAACGATTTCCTTACTTTAGTTTTAAAGTTTTCAACTTTAGAAATATTTGTATAAAAGTATTCGAAAAAATGAGTAAAAGGAAAAATGTTTACTGGCTGGTGTCCCTCAAGGATCAATTTTGGGACTTAGGCTTTATATTCTATTTTTATAATAATGAACAAACTATTTTCACTTGTTAAAAACCTTGTTGACGTTTTTCATACGATAAAGTGTGTTTTTACAATTTTTTCATGTGATTAACAGCTCGGTTTTGGAATTACTTGACGGCTTTTGTGTTCCCCCAACAATATAAGGCTCTTAAAGTCTCTCCGTAAAACATCTTCAATAATTATTATTTTTAATCCTTCAATAGTAATTTCAAACATGAGGTTGCAATATTCCTAGAATATACATTTTTTTATTTTTTTTATTGAAAAAATTTGCCCTTGGTACAATACATACAATAGATACATATATATAATGAAAGTAAATAAAAGCTTAATACAATTATAATTATTACAATTATATATATATATATATTTAAATTATTCTCCCGTAATAAGCAAATGCTTGTGTGTACGGGAGGGAGTATTATTTGTTTGGTTATTTTGATTTTTAAAAAAAAAAAATTATTGCTGTTTTTTATTTATATTTAGTACTTTGAAATTAAGTTTATGTAAGTAATAAGATAAATGTGTGTTTATATAAATGTATGCGTATATATAATTTTTTATTATTATTATTTATTTATTTTTTAGTTAAGGTTTTCAGTATATTTTTTTAATTGTGTTTTGAAATTTTTGAAACTGTCACAAAGGGATCTTATATTTTCTGGTAATTTATGGTTCCCAATTATTTGTAGTTTTGTTGGCCTAAAGTTTTTTTACAAATGGGAATTGGTAACATGTATTTTTGCCAGAGATTTGCTGTGTTTTTGAAAGGTATGGTTTTGTTTAGGATATCCTCATTGTAGACTTGTAAGGTTGAGTGATACGGAAAAAGAGTATTTAATTTTCTGACTTTAAATTCTTTGAATATGAGTTCAGATGGATATAAAACTGATTTTTTTAATATTACTTTAATTATTATTTTTTGCGCAATGTAAAGAGATTGTTTGTGAGTTTTATAGGCGCCACCCCATCCTATTATACCATATTGGATTATGGATGGACAGAAACATTATTCAAATTTTTCTACGATAGTAATAGTGTTTAATGAAATGTCTTCTAATTATGAAAAAAAAATTCGAAAAGTCTCAACCATCCAGTTAGAAGTGAGAGCTCTTCAGCCTTGACCGACTTAAAAGTAAGCCCAACCCTCACAAAGATTAATCAAGTATGATGGTGCGAAACCTATGTATATTTCCCATGATTGTAACTATTTATGCGACTCTAAACCAATGTAGGTCAGATCCGTTGATGCATTTGATGATCGTTGAAGAGACGCCTGTTTAAAGAAACATCTTGTTGCTATTTGTTTAATTTTCTATTTAAATTTGTTCAAAAATTGTTAGTAGTATTTTTCAGTGCACGGCGATCGTAGAAAAATTTGAATAATGTTTCTTCATACGATGAAATACATGGTGAGATAATAGCTAAAATAAGGCATTTTAACGTTTGACGTAAAATAATGAGTGGCGTTTGAAAAAAACATGAAGTTCATTTTTTTTCCTAAATGAGTTATCTCCAGACAACTTTTAGCGTTTTTGCGCAAAAAACTTGTCTTCAAAAATCACAATAAAATAGTTTTCCATGTTGTAGTTTGTTGACCTCCGTTGCAGAAGTGTCATGATCCATAGTTCCCCAACTAAAAAGCAAATAAAAACATAATTTACAATATTTACGATGTTTACGTCATTTACAATTTTCACATCATTAACAATATTTATTTAATATCAATAATTGCATAACACAGTTCAGTTAAATACAAGCCTAAGAAAATACTGGACATTTATATTTTTAAATATAACAAAAAATGTGGCATTTGATTGTGATATGATTTGATGCGAAAATGAAGTCAGAAAGTATTAAGACGATGATTTTGTGAAAATGTCATCAGAAAGTTAACAGTAAAACAAATGCTGACCTTGAACACGTTGATATTTATTCACAAAATATTAAATAACATGTTACCAAAATACTTCTAAAATAAAATCGTATACATTAAGGACATTCACAGACATTACACAAGGACGTGCAAGGTAATAAGATTAAACAAAAGGGACAAAACGAATACGCAAAACAGTTTGCTGTTCAAAGGAATTAAGTTATATAACACACTACTAGAAACTCTAAAGTCCTCACCAATTGAAAAGTTCAAGATGTATTGTAGGAGCTACATAAAACAAGAAAAAATATAGTGAATTTGAAATATTATAATTAATTAGCTGCAATATGAAATATTATAATTAATTAGAAATTTGTAACCGTAAATGTACAAATTACTAAAATAAAATTCAAATTATTATTATAAAGTATAAAGATTTGATATAAAAATGTCATCAAAAAGTACAAAATTAAGAGAAGCTCTAGAAATATGTTAAAGTAAGACGAACAAAATATATAAATAGACTTAGGTGAAATTAATATTGATAGAAAAGATAGGATAGATAAAGCACAGCCTTTTTGTACCTACCTTCCGCGAAGTTAAATATATTCGCCAGATCTGCGTATCTATTACTAACCAATATTTACATAGTTCAGTCAGGATAAAATTAAAATTAACAAAAATGACAAAAGACAAGCAAGTGTAGACAATAGGTACTCATAGATAATAAAAAACGTGTGAATTTTTTTTTATTGTTGATACATTATTTTACAATTTTTCATATTATAGTACAGTAATGTTGGCCTCACTGGGTTGTGTACCCGTGCTGAGGCCCCCATTTTACAATATAGAATTTATACATAATCAGTAAAAACATTTAAAATAAAGATAAATTTAAACTAAAATAAAGATTTAAAATTAAAATAAAATTAACAAACTAAAAAAATAAAATTAAATGAAAATCGGAATATATTATGATTTGTGTGTTTGTGAGTGTTGCGTATTTTATATTGGTTTTGTGTGTTGAGTGCATATGTTTTATTCTTTTATGTTAAAATTTTTTGGTAATGTTGTCTTTTTTGTTCTTTAATCCATTTTTTTAATTTTGTGTGTTGAATGCATATGTTTTATTCTTTTATGTTAAAATTTTTTGGTAATATTGTCTTTTTTGTTCTTTAATCCATTTTTTTATTTTGTGTCTGAATTTATTTTTGTTTTCCTCAATTTTTGTTTCAAGTGAAAGACTGTTGAATGCTTTAATAGCAAGGTATTTATGGTGTCTTTGTCCAAAGGTGGTGTTTACCGTCGGAGTTTTTATGTTTTCTTTATACGCTTGTCTAACCGGTCTATTAGTGATATTTTGTGTTTGTTGGAGTTTGTATTTTTGGTCGAAAATGTAGTTTAGTAGTGTTTTAACATATAATTGGCGTATGTCTAGTACGTCACAACTTTTAAATATTTGGTCTGTGTCGGTTAGTCTGTGTTTTTTAAGTATTACCTTTAAGATTGTTTTCTGGGCTATTTCTATTTGATCGATAGCTGCGTTTGTTGCTCCTCCCCAAGCAATTATTCCATATTCTATTATTGATTGGCAGAGTGCAAAATATATTGTTTTCATTTGTTTTATTTTATATATGTTTCTTATGTTTAGGAAAATGTGTATTGTTCTGAGGAGTTTATTTGTGATTTGTTTGATATGATGTGTCCATCTAAGATTATGGTCAATTATGATTCCTAGATATTTTATTTGTTCTGTTTTTTCTAGAGGAGGGCAATCGCAGATGTTGGTGTTTATGCATTCGTGTATTTTTATGGTGTTTGTATTGTTCTTTGGCTGTCCCTTGTTTGTTATGCTGTACGTTGTGAATTTTGTTTTCGATATGTTTAGTGTAAGTATATTATAGTCTAGCCATGTTTTCACTTGCGTGATTCCTAGATTCGCTATCTTATATACCTTATTCCAATCCTTAGATTTAAAGAGTAGAACTGTGTCGTCTGCGTAACTAATTATTTCACCGTCTATTTCCATACTGCAAAGTTCATTTATGTAAATGGTAAAAAGAACGGGCCCTAGTATGCTTCCTTGTGGAACTCCGTGTGTAATCGGCAGTGGTTTGCTAGTATGGTTGTTAATTTTGACTTGTTGTGTTCTGTCACTCATGTAACTTTTCAATAGTTGGAGTTCTTTCTCTTTGATACCCATATTTTCTAATTTTTTAAAAAGTGTTTTGTGGCAGATTGAATCAAAGGCTTTAGCTAAATCTAAATATATCGCTATGCATTTATGCCCTTGATCTAAGTTGCTATGTATATAATCTATTGTACTTGCCAAAGCTTCTTTTGTGCTTCTTTTTTCTCTAAATCCATATTGTTTGTCCGAGATTAATTTGTTTTCTTCCAGGTATTTTATTATTTGGTTTTTTAGTACTCTTTCGAAAATCTTTGATAGCGAGTTTAACAATGTGATTGGTCTATAGTTAGTTATTTCCATTTTGTCTCCGGATTTATAAATAGGGATCACTAGTCCTTTTTTAAGAGTACTAGGAAAGTAGGCGTGTGTTATGCTAAGGTTAATTAAGTGTGTTATGGGTTTTAATATTTCATTTTTAATTATTTTAATGCAATCCGTTGTTATCTCATCTAATCCAGGAGCAATCCGGTTTTTTAATGTGTTTATTATTTTGTTCATTTCCTTTTCCGAAGCTGTTTTTATTATAAATCTGTGTTGTGTTGGTTGAGTATTGATGTTTGATCTGTTTGTTTGTGTTAGTATGTTTGTGCTATATTTTTTACAGTTCGCTAAAACTTTCCCTATAGTTGCGAAGAAATTATTGACATGGTTTGCCATAAATTCTGTATTTGTTTTGGCATCAATTTTTTTTGAGTTAATATTTAGATGTTCGATAGTATTTTTCTGTTTGAATTTTTGTGTATATGTAACTTCTTTTAATATTCTCCATATTTCCTTTGGGTTATTGTTTTCTTTTTTAAGTTTTTCTCTGAAGTATAACTCCTTAGCTACTCTAATAATTTTAGTGCAGATGTTTCTATATCTTTTATAGTAATTAAGTTGTTCCAAGTCATACGGTGTGTGTTTAATTTGTTTGTGAATTTTGTCTCGTTTACGAATACAGTTTAATATTCCTTGAGTTATCCATAGTTTAATTTTTTTTGCTTTGTGTGTAAGTTTTACATGTTTTATTGTAGTGTAATTATTTATTTCTTGCGTTAACGTATTTGTAAATTTATTCCAGGCCTCTTCGACATTATCTATTTGGTATATTGTATTCCAGTCTATTTTTTGGAGTTTTTCTTTTAAGTTTGAGTAGTCAATTATTTTTTTTGTAAATATTTTATTTTGGTTCGAGTTAGTGTTTTCGGTGTCTATTGCTATCATATTCATGTAGTGATCTGTAATTGTGCTTTCAAGTACTACTGTTTTGGTTTTTAGTTTTGTCTTGATCATTATGTGATCTATACAGCTTTTAGTGTTTTGTGTGACTCGTGTTGGGACATTTATCGTTGGCTCCAGTCCATGCTGTACTAACATTGTTAGGTATTCTATGTTTTGTGGGTGTCCGTTTTGTAGAGTGTTTATGTTTAGGTCTCCAATGATGATGATATTTTTGTATTTGTTGAGATCATTTAATGTATTATTAAGTGCAGTTAGGAAATTTGTAATATTGTTTTTGGATGGAGATCTGTACATTGCAAGAATACACGTTTCTTTTTCATATGTTATTTGTATACAGTTGGAGTCTACGATTTGTATTTCTTGGACGAGTGTGTTTATTTTATCATTAGTGTATATGACTATGCCATCATTTTGATTTTTGTGTTTTTTTGTGTGGTGTGTGTTGTAGTGTTCAATTGTTTTTGGAATATATTTTTCATTCAGCCAGCATTCTGTCAGCACAATGACATCAAAATTATTATCAAGCTGTTGGAGGTATATTATAAATTCATCAAAGTTTTTATTGATCGATCTAATATTTTGGTGTAATATTTTGATTCTATTTTTTTCTTTTGTGATGTTGTTCCATAGATTACAATCATTTGTACTTACACAGTAGTGTTGATTGTCCGAGTCTATATATTCCATGTAATCAGCCATGTTGGTGGGTGTGATATGAGGTTGTGTTAGGTGTACATTAGTGTTTATGTCAGTTTATTATGTATATCGTTCAGGTGTTTTATTTCCATAACCTTAGAGTCTTTTGTTTTTCTAACAAGAATTTTTCCGGATTTTACCCAGACATATTTATACTCTTTTTCTTGGGCTCTTTTTCTGGTGTTCCAGTGCAGATTTTTATAATACTGTGTTAAAGCCGCATTAAAGTAAACGTATTGGGCTCCTTCCCCGTTGAATTTTTTTATCGGGTCACTGTGTTTAGCTGCTAACATGGTGTGTACTTTTGTGATATCCTCGAAATTAATCGTAATTTTTTTTTGATCAGCTTTGTTTGTGGTGATTTTATAGGTATCTTCTGGGGACATAGTAACGCCTGCGAGCTCAGCGATCCGCGTAATAGCATGGATCGGGGATATGTTTTCCTGTATTCTTAGACCACTGATTTCTATGCTGTTCAATAGTGCCGATTGTTCTATATCCGCTAGGTGGATTTCTACCGTAGCCAATCTGTTTTCTTTTTCCTCCAGTTCCTCCTTGAGTTTGTTGATTTTGTTTGGTAAGTCCATGATTTGTTGCAGTTTTTGTATAATGTCGTCATATTTGTCGTTGATGAAGTTCGTGAAGGTTTTTATTTCTTGCAGCTCTGTTTCAATTTTATTGAGCATTGCTGTCTTCATTTCCTCGAATTTCGCATTAATAAATTCAAAAATTGACTCACTGTCTATATTAATCATAGATTGGTGTGTCGCCGACGGTGAGTCCATGGTGCCAGTTAATAGTGGTGAAGATGTGGTTTTCTTCGCGCTGGAGAATTTACTGCGAGATTTAGACATGTTGTGTTGTCGTTTTTTTTTTTTTTTTTGCTTTTAGATTAAATTTCTATGGTTTGTTCACAAATGCCCCACAGTATTTTTTTTTTTTTTTTTTTAAATTTATTTTGTTGAATTGTCTATGACAAAAATTGACACTTTTTTTTTTCAAAACACATAAATTGTCTGTGGTTTACTGTGACTTGTTTCGATTTTTTAAACGAGATTTGTAGATATTTCGCACTGCCACTACCATATATTCTCACTTTATTTAACGAATCACTGTTTTTTTTTGTTTTTTTATGTGTTTGTAGTGTTTTTTTGCTTAATTGTTACTTATTTTGCAATAAAAATTGGAGCTGTCAGAATTAGGTTTTGTTCCTTAGCGGTTATCCATCTGATCACAAAATGAAATATTATTAATAACCTTTTTTTAAATAGCTATATCTTATATTTATTCACATATCATTTCTTATGTTTATAATAATTTATTTATATTATGTAGACAACTCGATTACTTTTTGATTATTTTGTATTAATTTTTAAAAGTCTTTTAATGTATAAATGCAATTATATTAGCAATTCTAAAATAATTTATTTTTTACTTTATACAATTTTTTTTAAACTAATTAATCATCATATTTTGCAAAAATTTTTTTTCTAAAGGTAGGTACTTATTTGTGAATACTTTTTGGTCCTTCGTCCTTTTTATTAATTTTAATTTTATTTCGAACCATTGATTTCAAAACACTTTAATAATTTTGACTAAATAAGAGGTGTATACAAAGTAACCTGTTTTCATTTAATTAAAATAATACAAGAAAGTTAATTTGCTAGCATTGAAAAAAAAATTATGTCATTTACAGCCTATGGCATCCACAATTGGGGTATGTTGTGAAACTGAAGACATTGAGGAGGGAAAGAAGTGTGGAAGTACCTGGTTAATCAGATCTGATAATCGAACTAGGCTAAAACCATTACAAGCAACGTTCCAATTTCGAATGGTGGTCTTCCGCCAGGGCAATACTGAAAATATCTACCAGTCTGGAATGTGCCGCAAGTACTATTATAAATGAATGCGTTGTGAAATAACAAAAAAAATTATCTAAAATTTACCCGCAACCTCCGAATTCGTTGACGCCAAGGATCGTAATCATTCAACCATGGAGGACGAATTAAAGTATTCTTAATACTTATACCTCTCGTTAAAGATCACATTTAATGTGAAGTTTTCAAAAAAGTTATGAAATACATGTTTTCCCTCCCCCATTTAATTTCGCTTCACGTCAATCTCGACTTGGAGAGCCATAGCCCCCATATACCGCAGAAACTGAGACCAATACACATCAAAACAAAATTGTTAAAAACAAAAATATGTAGTATCAGTTTGTTCTTGAGTAAAACCTGAAGTCCGAAGTTCCCATACTTCGTGAGGTTTATATCTATGTCTGTTCGCAGTTCGTTCAGTTTCGGCCAAACAGCTTTTTGTGGGAAGAGGTACAGGGACTGATTTCTGGCCAAATGGTTTATGTCCAAGCTGTCTCTTAAAAAACAGTTGTATAATGAGTAATGCCTTAAAGAAATCAACACTTTTCGTGATTTTAGCAGCCTTGAAAATAGGATTATTCATAATTAAATATGTTTAAGTTAATTATTAAACTTAAGGCGAAGCTTAATGTGAAATCACTATTTTACTTACACGACGAATCGTTTACATTCCGATTACAAAACTGTACTTCGGATGATTTAAAGCTTTCCCTATCGTTATATTATCGGCCATGTAATGTACCACGCAAAGCAAATAATAGAATTTTACATGAAATGAATAACTACTTTGTTGGATGCTTCTTGGACCTAAGTAAAGCCTTCGACAGGGTCTGTCATAAAACCTTATGGGAGAAATTGAAAGCTAGAAATGTATATGGCACTCCCAGAAGGTAAACGCTGTACGGTAGGCAAGTAAGATATTACTAAAAATCTTTGAAAGACATGCATATGACCACGACAGAAAAAAAAAATATTTGGATACAGAAGGACAGCGGTGCATCTATGATCTTATTGAACTAGGACTAAATGGATTCGCCGGCAAGATGAGACACAGCGTTGACACAATTTAATAACAACTACCTACGGGCATGTGCCTAGCGTGGTAGTCGAATCACCAGTAAAACTGTACACAAATTATATAATGAATAAAGAAAAAAAAAAAATCCCGGGGGAGCCAGAATGCGGCTATTGGCCTCCGACAACAAGGTGATTAACGCAGCCTTCCAGCACCAAACGCCACTCCTGAGTAAGCGCTGGGCCAGTGCTTACTCAAGACTACGCCCTGCATAATTGATTATTTACTATTTTTCATTTTATTTTATTATTTATTTTTCTGTTTCTTTTCTTGTTGTACTGTTTTCACATACTACGATGTAAATATTTATCTATATGGGACATTGCACTCTCCTCCCTACACCATGAAATAAAACATAATTATTATTGTAAAGTACTAAAAATTGCACTTTTTTCTTTGGACATTTATGAATGCATTTAAGAAACAACTTTAAAAATATGTAGTTTTGTGACTTAGATTATCTTTGATTGTTTCCCTTGATTAACTTTTTTCTTTCTCATAAAAAAATAATCACAAAATAAATAATAAAACTTTGAGTTAAAAGTTGAGTTAAAAAGTTAAAGGTTACCACGCTAAACTTGAGCGTTTCTAGACTCTGTTTGCAAGCGTTTGTTATTTGAGGTGATATAAGGCACACAAAAATGTGCACATTTTTAGCTCGTATATTTCTCAATATGTAACAAGGGAAGGTTTAAAATATTGCAAAAAAAGAATAGTCTTTTGTCGACTAATTTAAAATGACAATAATATACTTATGTGCCAAAAATTCCTAAATTAATTCGAAGATATGTGAAGATAAACGAATATTTATGATGTTGAAGTTGCAGGTTATGCCCTGTACTTCGAATGACGTATGGGATTAATATATCTACCTGGAATCACATATTATATCTACTTACCGATCGGGTCAAGTCGTGCTTCTTGTATTATCTTCTGACCAAGACCCATATTTCTATGGCAACGACATTATTCTTCACAGCCACAAACAGACAAAGAGTACTTGATATCACAATGTGTTGTTTTCATTGCTTAACAGATTACGTTGCTGTATCGTGTCATGAAACGGTGCTTCTAATCTCAATCTGTGTCCCTTTGTTGGCGAAATAAATCACCTCGCATCACTTGGAGATCAAGACATCAGAGAGGACACCCATAGAAAGGCATTGCTATTCTAAGCAATGAGTGCTTAGTGACAAGTGTTAAAATAATATGATAATGTGTACGCATCACATCACCTACTCCTTCAAAAATTTAGCAAATTAAGGTGTTTATAAATTTATTACTAGAGCAGACCCGTGGAACAGCATAGTATATTATAATTGTAGGATTGGTTTAACAAATATTTTAACAAACAGGATGATTGTCTATTAAAAAACAAATTATAGAGATTAACATAAATTTACATTTCAAATTAATACTGTTAGTAGACCATATTCAAAATACTATAAAAACCATTTGTGATTCGTATTTAGATGTGTCAATTTTTGAAAAATTTAATCAACACACATTTCAAATGTAGAATTTTTATTAAAATAAAATAATGTATAAACAAATAAAATAATGTAATAATAACAAACGAAGTATTGAATTCCGTAAGTCTAAACTTAAAGCGGGTTCGCTACAGAGCATTGGACAATCCCAAAGGACGGTCTATGTCACTCCGCAGTAGTTTTTTTTTCATCTCTGGCTGATGCCATTGAAGAAATAATCATGTATTGTTTCATAGTGCTGCACACAAACAGTTCCTATTTTGAAAAAAAAGAAGGGGCAAACATTGAAAGATCATCGGCCTGCAGAAAGGGGATTACTCCATGGTGCTGCACTGTTATAAAACACAAATTATTAATTTAATTTTTGTATTCTGAAAACAAGCTGCAACAGAACAGCTCATAGTGGGAAAGGGTGGAGAAAATATTTCCGATCTAAGAGCGATCAGCGATGCTGCTGCTATTTAAAGTAATAAAAAAAACCTAGCGTAGACTTGTGCCCAGAAGACTTTTATTAGAGAGACGTAGACGTATTGCTATGCTAAAATATTATTTTTTAATAAACTGATGTAGTATGACTAACAATACGATTCTAGCTCCAATCAGTCATTCTAGAGAAAGTCAAAATTTGCTGTTGCATCGGACTTCGAAATGCGTTGATATTCATGAAAATAATTTGTATTATTTTTTAAATATTTTTAAAGGTTGCAAAAATATTTGTTTTAGGGATACCTAAAATATTGATTTATTATTTTATTACACGTATTTAAGGAGATATGGGAGTTTAAAGGGCGTGGTAGACTGGCATTACATTATTGATACGACATGGTAAATGCAGTGGATCAAGAGATATGTATGTTGTTCATGTCCTGTAATGCATTTTATTCTTACATTAGGAGGCGCTAAGGAAAATAATTCCCTTCAAGGCCTCAAGGCTTCTTTGGGTATGTTGTGTGGAGGGTTTTTTGATGAAAGAAAGTAGATGAAGTTCTGGGAAGCAAAAAGGTCTGAGGGTTTTGTATGAATCTGGGGGTCATTGTCTCCAGGAGTAACGGATGTATGCTTCCATCCCTCCACCTGCGGTGCAAGGCGATGTTCCGAGAGAGTCCTGCTAAAGAGTTCAAAAAGTCTCTTTCAACCAGTCTCTCCCGATCTGGCATGCCACGCAGCTGATAGGCAGATGCATCCACCACCAAGATCCGGACAAAGCTCACCCTATAAACCCGGGCACACATACTAAGTCACCAAATGTAGCGGACCACTATGGGTTACCCATGGCAGAGGTTATGGTTATCCAATAAATGGTTCCCGGGACGGAGGTATCCTTAACCGCCTCCCAAATTGAAGATTTTTGGCATTGAAAATACCTACCTATATTTTTAAACGGTATCTACAATTTAAACTACTTCGACCTTAAATCTGCAGTATTATAAAAGATGGCATAAAAATAAATAATAACATTTTAAAAAATTTCAATTTCAGACACAGAATACCTACGTCCAGTTTATCGCTCCAAAAACATTAGGAATTAACAAATACGGAGGTTGTACCAGTAGAGATGGACCGTGTCCACCGAAGAAACCCAAAGATAAACCCGAAGAAACCCAAAGAAACCCGTAAGAGACCTGAAAGAATGAAAATTTTAATTTTGATGATTTAAGAATTGTCCGTCATCTGTCAGTATCCGTTTACACATCAACCTGCATACATTATGACAGTAATACTGCAGATGAACCAGTTAACATCGTAATTTTCAACGTTGACAGATTTCACTTAGAATCTGGTCGCGTTGCGCATCCGTTACCATCCATGAATCAAGTCAAGCTTTCAATACCAATACATTGTTGTATTGTTGTGGTAAGACCCCTCGAGTTCGAAGGCCGCCGCGTACGTGATGTCACCCTCTGACAAACACTCCGCGCAATACCTGCATCTCACCTCGTCCGCCGCCTAAAGAGGGAGGTCAGGACCCGCTACTACTGTCGGAAAGAAATAATTAATGATGAATAAACAAAGTATTGTTAAAATAACAAGGGATGTTCGTAAAGCTTGACAATTATTTATTTTAATTTCGGTGAAAGTTTTCTTAAGTGTAAATTGAGAAACCAATAAGTTCTTGAAGGTCGTCATTGTGAAAAGTGTTGCCAAGTTGATTTTACCAACTAAATAAATAAAATGTTTTTCAATTTTTATAAGAAAAACTTTCTTTTAACCTTCAAATAAGTATATAAAAAAAGTATAAAAATTGAATATTCATTTAGACTTTCGTAAAAGTCAATTGTTCCATATAAATAAATTCGGATATATCTATCCGAGACTCTATCCAGGTTACAAACCAATTCTTAGAATGATTGTTTCCAATAAAAAAGGGTAGTTGCCCGTAATATGGACAAAAATAATTAGTTGATAATAATTTAATTCTAAAATTTGAAAATATGAGATTGACAAATATGACGGCTTTGACAGAAGGTGGCAATAGCGAAATTGGTTAACGCGCTCGTCCCGGTTAGACGGAGAGGTCTGGGTTCGAGTCCCAGTTGCGACCATTGTCTTTTTCTGTTTTTTTGTGTCTTGTTTTTATTATCGTTAACTTATTCTAATATAAAATGTTTTTTTATTTTTCATGTTCTTCCTTTTCTCAAATAATGGTTGGTTGGGTGACACAGGCAAGATTAATTCAAAACACTCCATCGCCAAAAGCTTGTACGTGGTTGGAAGATTTTTATAATTCCACCTTGCCCAACCTTCCACATGTTTATATTTTTAAGATTAAATGAGCACAACAACATTTAAACATACTTTAAATGTAAATAACATTGTTGTTGTTATCCTTATTTTTGTGTTAAACTATTTATGCTAAAATGCGCCTGCTCTCAACACAGGAACTCCTGGAGAGACAGGCACAGCACAATCACCAATGAAACTTAATATATAAAGATTACAATAAAAAAAAATTAAAAAAAAACAAATACAATTTATTTACCACGCCGGGATACGATCCCGCGACCTACGGATTGCGAGTTAAGAGCCTTACCGTTCGACCACGCCGGCCACCAAAGCTAGGCCGTTTGTTCAATAATTAGATTTGTTATTCTGCTTATCAATATGTACCTTAAATATGTCAAAATATATACAATTGTGGTTCCTCGTTAGAGATGTCGCAAAAATACGATAGATATTGCCTCCATTGAACAATTTGAACATGCTGAAATTTTCTGAAATCAATCTTGTTGTGGTATCCCTGACACTTCTGCTTACATTCACTTTAGGTTTAATATCCTGCTATTTCTCCAACAAAAAACACTATTATAAAATAACCTCTTGATATTAATTCCATTCCCTGTGAGCATCGACAAACCCTATACACTATACACAGTATTCGGAAACTCGTAGTACAATCGGGAAGCTGGTGAATCTACATCACAAAGAGAACCCAAAACCTTTCTATTACAGCATTTGGATTTTTTATTACTTCTTAAAACTTTTTTCGACAACTACAGGGTTCAAAAAAACTTTTGGAATCGGGCATTAAAAAAAACATTACATAGCTGACATTAGCCCACTAGCGATAGTTTAATTTTCAAATTTGACCTTAAGAAATCTAATTTCAGACTCGATTTCTTAGAAATCAATTGCTCAAATAGTTCCCCCTGCATCTTCCCCACCTTCCCTCGCCCCTCTCCCGTGAACCTCCTTTCCGCGATCCCCTCCTCTTTCCCGCGTTCAATGTATTTCAGTTCCGGTACATTTTTCACATCAGATTTTCAAACAGCTCGTATGCTCAGTCCGGGTACATTTTACACATCAGATTTTCTTTTTTAAATTTTTAAATTTTTCATATATTACAGACATTCGTTCTTATGTATTTTAAGAACAAGCACTCAAATTTGGTACCTAACATAGGTACCTCATTAAAATAAATATAATTTTTGATTACTTTCAAAGTATTAGATTTTAGTTATAACCATAGGCGAGTACTTCGATTAATTTAAAGAGTTATTCGAAAACTGAATTTTTGCACAACAATAGATTGCAAAATTTCATTCTCAAATTGTGACATTTTTGACAGTTTCATAAGAGTTTTTGTAATGCTTAAAAAACCTTTCAGATGTAATTTCATGTGGTTTTAATAATCCAGAAACCTTCGCTAGGGTGGAAAGAAGGTATTTTGAAAGTTTCAAACATTTACTATGTTTAATATAGCAATGCATAGACAACTCACATACATATAATCATATATCGATTTTTACATTGTAGATACAAAATCGATAAAAAAATAATGAAGATTCAACAGTTTCCCGCTTGTACTACGAGTCTCTGGACATGGTGTATATCGATGCTTATAAGCAATAAGAACAAACCCAAAAAATAAATAAGGCTCTTCTAGTCAAACAGGTTACAATTTTTAACATATTTTATTTGCCCCGTTGGTTGGTGAGGTGAAATCGAATTCCCGAGGTGTGCTAATCCGAACTAACAATATTGTGTCACCTGATATTATAACACGTACGTAATTTAGATTGATGCCACGCCAAGTTAATTAATAATCAAATCAATTATGCGAGAGAGGCGACGAAGCGTTAGGGAGTTAAAATATTCATTTTGGGATGTCGACTGGTACTCGTGTGACTAACATACCAAACACATATTATTCTATTTTATCACTTATGTTTTGATAACATCACACGAAGATAATGTTAATTACTTAGGCATGAAGTTACATGTCAGTTTATCAACATCTTAATAGAACTGTTGATTAATAATTACGGTGGTTATTGGATATTAAAATATATATTAGTCTGTCAAAGAATTTGACATGCGGTTGTGGGTATATTTTTGCGGTGAATGTAACGCTGAAGGCGTTGAAATAACGTTTTTGTTGCTTTTTTAGACTGTGTAAGCTAAATTGACAGGCTTTATTTAGTTAAACGGTGGCAAAAGAAATGATGAGACAAAATATAAAAAAATAACACTAACACACTTGCCTGAAAACTTGTAGAATAGTAGCGAAACTGATGCATCTGCATCGTATCTGAAATATTCAATTTTGAGTAAATACAGTCCAAAGTTCAAATCTTTTTATTTGAAATTAGTCTTTAATTTATTTCAGCTGTGGAAAAACTCAGACAGAAAGTTTTGGATGTAGATTCACATGTTTCCTGCTTGTACTATGAGTTACCAGACAGTGTGTACATTAAGATCATTACTAATTTAATATTGGTAGGTTCTAAGAATAATAACTTGCCTTGCCTAAATTTTTAATGGATTATTTTAAAAGTGTGAAAAAAAGCACTTAGTCTTTTTAACAATGAAAAATCTTAGGATTTTTTTATGAGCACAAAAGTTTCACTTCCCGAGCCAGTGGGATTATAGCACACCCTGGTGGGGAATGTTAAGAGGAGTGATGAATTACTTTTGAGATGATGTTTCATATAAACAACACCGTTTATATTTTACAAGTATTATTAAGGTGTGAAACCCTTTTGGATGGAAGGAGAGAGACTCCTTTGATCACTTCTCACACCAGACGATAGGTGGAAACTTGAGTTTCAATCGGCCAACGTGAGAAATGCTTATCTCGTACAGGACCCCACTGAGAGACAACCTGGGTTCTCTTTGCCTCGCAAACTCTGGTCCGCCATCAATAGATCCTATAGCCATAGTGCCCACATGATGCATAGATGGGGCCTTAAAGAGTCGGCGATATGCGAATGCGATGCGATGCAGACCACTAAACATGTGGTCAACGAATGCCCGAACCATTAATTCCCTGACGGGATTGATGAGGTCCACAGGGTCACGCCTGAGGCCCTAGACTGGCTCTCAGGCCTAGATGTCCCCCTTTGACTCTCCACCATGCGCAAGAAGAGAATTTAAGTACCTCACAAGAGGCCCAGTTGCTTCTAACGATTTGGATCCAGTGAGACTATGCATCCCGAATCAGGATTACATTAACAAGCTGAAGATAGCGGGGAGGTGAAGGAGATGGGGGAGCGAAAAGAGTGAAGTACCTGACCGTCTCGTGAGTCGGATAGGCCGGTTGAGGAAGAGTATTTGCCCTCTCTAACCGAACGCTCTCGACCCCTCGCCATGCACCGCAAGGGATGAATTTATACCTCTGTCACTCCTGGCCCCCTAGCATGGTCGATCGATATGGGTTTTATCGAAAATGTCGGTAACTTGTCATCGCTTCCGAGCACGGCCGCTAACGAACTAACGACAGTTCACAACGACTAAGGGTTCTTATTTATTTGACGTGAACTGTCGTTTGTTCGTTAGCGGCCTGCAGTCGTGCTCGGGAGCGATGACAAGTTACCGACATTTTCGATAAAACCTATATCGATCGACCATGCTAGGACCCCTGGACACACTAACCCTCTGATTCATTCCGTTTTTCCTTCCCAGAACTTCTTCATATCATTAAAAGACCATCTACACGGCATCCTCAAAGATGTTATAGGCCCTGAGATATTTTTTTTTCTTCGAGGCTTAGTAGACTGTGGAGCTAATGTAGAAACAAATATTAATCGCATTTTCCATCTTGTAACATTTTTTTTAATGGACTAACGAAAAATTATAGTCTAAATTTATCAGCGGTGTACTCAAGTGCTCATTCATTGAATTGAATTATAGGATTATTACGTTATATATAGACACTTGTTAATGATTGGTGGCTATCCATAGCAACAAATAAAACTTAATAATATAAATCTTACACTCCGGCCTCGTAAACCATTATCAGTTCATTAGCTTTTTTAACATACGCGAATCTCAATTATTGAAGAGCCATCGGCTATCCAAGGATAAATAAATTAAACAACACTGTTACTTGATACCAGTTAACACAAACAAACTAATCATAATGATTATTAAAAAACGTTTTCCATCGTTAATTTAACTGCTATATTTTTTTTCGATATCGTAAATAAAACCATCGTAGATTACCATACAATAATAAATGACCTTAATAAAACAACCGGAAATTTTAGATTTTTTATATGAAAAAATCACGCAAAGTGCAAATTTGAGTCATGGAGAAATAATTCATTTCCTTAGCCAAAGTCACGAACTATAGATTTAAATTGAACTTAGGTGAGGAAACTGACTAAATATTTTTACTTCTTTCTAGAGTTTGTGGGCATGACGTACATATGCAGAAGATGTTACAACAGTTTATTGGCATGTCGTTATTTTAACAAAAGTTATTATTATTATAATAAAAATAAGGTATTTATGTTCAGGAAATGTACAAAGCGTTCCGAAGATGGCGTTTTAAATTTATTGGTTGTATCTAGCTACGTATAGATGCGTAATATTATTGAAAAGCTTTATCCAGGCATTTGGAAAATGTTCCCCGGTGGGAAAAACACGGGTAAGAAAAAGGGGAGGTGAATATTAATCTTTGTTAAAGTACTTACCTACCTATTTTCTTTTTAAAGGAAAAGAAGCATTAATCAAAATCAAATTAACAACTCTTTCGAAAGATGAAATATTTTTAAATCATCATCAAACATAATAATTTTGATTGTGAGTCGGTCAGGAATGTATTTCTGGTTCACTGAACTCGGATTTACTTAGATCTTAGATCAAAAGTTCCAAGTTTGAAGAATTCAGATAAAGTAGATCTTTTAACAGAAATTATTTTATTTTTATTTTTGTTAAGTGCATTTCTTTTGTATAAATTTCTCAGCTTTACAAGTCATGTAAGATTTCGTGATTTTTCAAGGATCTGCACGTTTTGGCTAACGTACAAATATGAATCCTACATTTATGTATAATATCTCGAGATTTTTCACAGGTCTGCGCTAGTTTAAAGATAAATGAAAATTAAATTAAAACAAATAACTTTGTAAAAACCACTATAAAATCAACACTATTTGAAATGATATGAATATGTTCAAATTGTAAGTGAGAAGAATTTTCACTGACTTGGTATTTCTGTATAAAATTCTGAATGTTGATAGGTGGTATTGCTTGAATTGATAAACTTCCGGATTCCACTACGTAATACTAAAAGTCAGGATTTATTTCAGTGCAGAAATTCTGGGACTAACTACCACATGTACTTCTCTTTGCCCAGAATACTAATGGAGGGAAATAATTATACCAAGTCAGTGGACATCTTCAATTTATCTTTAAAAAAATATTGTTACTAGTGTAGTTCAGTCATGTAAAATAAATACTGTATATTTCTTAATATTCATGTGTAGAAGTGCCGAAAAAGGGCGTTAATTAATAAATAAAGAAACGTTTTAAAAACAAAATTTTCATCGCCAGGATAAGATTAAGACTAGCTGACGAAGAAAACTTTGTTTTCGAAACATGTTGATAACATTGATTTTTGGTGCTCCAGATTTTATGTCCGGGTTAAATCTTTCCCATATGAAAGACTAAACCCTTCCACAACTTTTCCACAAATGATTATCTAGTAAATCCAATCAATGTAAGTGCACTATATACGTATAATAAATACAAAACAATACAAGAATAATACGTCAATCCACCAGAAACAAAATGGGAAAATATTTCACCGACTCCAGATATTTTCATATCAGAGGGTTCGGCTCTGATGAAATCCTAACTCGACCGATAAATCCTACTGATCCCTAAATATAAATATTTAATAGTGGTTTTTAAAAAGTTATTTATTTTCATTTAATTAAAAATGACACCACAAAGTATATTTGCAAATTTTGAAGAAATAAATTAAAACGTTTAGAAGTTTCTCCTTACTCCTCCCTTACATATATCTGCTATTGTTTCTTTCACCTGAAATAATTATGACGTGGCTTTTCAGGCCAATATATTTATTTTCAATTCACTTTGGCTAAATTCGAACATAAAAAAATATGCCTAGGTACCCGCATTTTTATTCAGTTACTGCTCTGAAAAAAAATTCGTATCTGATCCAATCCGAAACTTCTATAAACTTTGAACTCAAATAAAGTGGTATGTACCCATACAAAGATAACATATTTAATTTTTACAATCTCACAAATATTAATGCCGAAAATTATGCAGCGTATTAATTTACTTATCGGCTAGTCACGACAGAAGTAACAACATTCGTGTATTCTCGAGTGTATAGATTTTAGACCCGGGCGTACATGTCTTGTGGAAATATGTACAGTGATAGAATTTAATTCTTCCTCTGGGTATAAAAGTGAAATTACGAGACTGGGCAAAAAACTCGCGTTCATCACACATGCCTTACCTACACTTGACCTTGCCTGTTTTTATACCAGATACATCAAAATATACATTACGTCATTATTAAATACTGCGAATATTCTTCAGAAAAAAATGTATCGTCTTTATCCCTGTTGTTTGATTATGTCTGCAAGTGTGTATGTACATTTGTTGTTTGTAGGACTACATCACAAACTTTTTTTTTATTATTTTAACTCCACACAAGAGGCCCCGAAAGTTCCCTCCGTGCCTATGTAAGTAATTTTTAAGATTGCCTTGTGAAGGGTCTTTTTGAAGTGAAAATTTCTTTAGCACCGTTGTGATTTGATGATACGAAAGCGAGCGACAGTAAAAAGAGGACACATAGGATTTAGACTGCGAGAGAATGAGAAAGCAATAAAATATTTATTCATTTCACAGATACTCGGTTCCAATATAATACGATAAATCCACGGTCTCGCTCAAGTCTCCTTTAGTCTAGTGATACAAAGCGCCTGTCCAATCTTAGCGACCAGAAATACAGCGGACCAAGGAACGAATCCTACGAAATCCAAAAAAAAATGGTTTAGCATTTAGCATGTAATTATTAACCCCACTAGGGTTTGCCAATGTCGTATTGTATTGGATATTATTTTTTGTAAAATCAATATGCAATCTTCAAACCCAAATACTAATAAAATGACCTATAAGATGTATAGGAAAAAGATGCACTGGAATTCGACACAAAAATATGGAAAAAATCATCCTTCACATACATAAAAAAGTGCTTCGTAGTCTCCCCACTCTTGTCTACTTGAGTGTTCTGAAGGTTTCACTTCTACCGCGTGTGAATTGAACACTCTGATTTTTTAATATTTAAATTATATATGTTGGATAACCAACGCCTCTGCCATGGGTCACCCCAAGAGGTTTGCTACGATTGATGACTCAGCAGGGGTGCCCGAGTTCATGGGTTAAGGTTTATCAGGGTCTGCCTACCAGCTGCATGGCATGCCGGAGTCCCTTTGACTTCTCCAACCATACTCTCTCGGAACTGCACTGCAGTGGAAGGGATGGATTCATACATCCGTCACTCAACCCCCAGATTCCTACCCACCCCTAATAATACCCTTTTCCTTCCCAGAACTTCCTCACTTTCCTTTCCTAAATATACCCTTCACAAAGCATCCCCAAAGATAACATAGGCCCTGAGGGGAATTATTTTCCTCAGGGTCTCCTAAGTAAAGCTATGTAATGTAAAAAAAAAAACTGCATAAAGGAATCAAAATGTTTAGCTTAGCTCCCAGTGAAATTAAAAATAAAGGTACCTAGTATAAGAAAAAAAAAAAAAAAAAACATTAATAAAATTATGTGTGTGCTAAGTATTACAAGTGTGAGATAAAATGAAATAGGCCAATAGGCCACTTGCATGGATTTCATAACGACTTGGAAAAAATCGTGTGGATAGATTTTTTTACTAAGATTACAAAAATATTAGTAAAAATTTTTAGAAATGTATAGTTTTTTTCTAATTTTTAAATAAACATATCTATTATTTGAGCTCGTAACGTCACTACATGAAAATGTCCCGTCCCCGAATATGTTCCCTTAATTTTGTAAAATTCCACACTGTTAATTTTTTTTTATATGGCACACTTTGATTTCTGGCGAATTTTTTAATTTGCGTTTAACGTTCACTAGATTTATTGTTTGTTCTATGCGAACTTATCCTTTGGTTTGATTTTTTGATAAAGATGGCGGTGTTTTTACAGATGTTACGAAGAAAACCACGTACAATTTATTGCTATTCGTGTGGAAAACGTTCTTTTTTTAAATGATTTTCGGCTATGTTATTATCGTTTTTTCGCACCCATAAAATTATGTCCCGTCTTTCCGGTTTATAAAAATTGTTCTGATTTTTCGGATTGAAATTTTCAAAAAATCGCCACGGTTTCAAAAATACGACTTAAAAAAAGGGGAATGTCTTAGAATATTTGCCTTAACCGGAATTTTTTTATAAAATGTGATGCAAGTGGCCTATTGATGTGGAACAATGTACAATAAATAAATAAATCCACTTTAAAATGATCTTAAATTAAAACGATTTGAGCACGTGTCTTTAGATGCATTAACTCTACGATATTTTTCTCTTTTCAGTACATATAGAAAGACCGTAATAGAAGAATGAAAATTATCGTGAATTACCTAATTTGACCATTTTAGATGAACAACTGCAGACGTAATTAACAGTACCTATTCCTTTTCAGTAACATCAGCATAATAAATAAATGTATCTATTAAACATTTTCCATTTTATTATCCACAAGGTTCACTAAGCCATGTGATGAAAAGCATGATGTAATGAGTTTTTAGTGGTCATTTACAACATTGTTTTAACTGGTGTATAAGTTAGGTAAAGCTCTGAAGAATCGTTTACGTTGAGGCTGGCACTGTTTTCGAATAAAACAAATACTTTTCTTCTAAAACAACAAACTTATTTTGTGGCACCATTTTAATTCAAATTAATAAATTATTTTGTTTTTACCACTGTAATTGATTATAAAAAAAAATAATTCATAAATTTTTTGGATTTAAATATTTTAATAATAAATTTGAATTTAATATTTTTCGCAAAGAAACATACACAGACATTGTAATCCATAACACCTCAAATCATCCAATTTCTCAAGAAATGTCAGCTTTTCATTCTATGATTCATAGATTAGTTAATGTACCCCTATCTTTTAATAATTTTTCAATAGAACTCAATATTATTAAACAAATATGCAATAATAATGTATATAACACCAATTTAATTGAAAACATTCTTAATAAAAAATATAAGAATAAATTTCTTAAATCATACATCTATCCCGTACAAAAGGATAAGGAAGAGAAAAAATGGAGGAAAATTATGTATTTTAACAATAAAATTTCTAATTCCTTAACAAAGATTCTACCTAATGAATTTTTTCCTGTATTTTATGCAAATAACAAACTTAAAAATTACATATTAAATAGTAAAGATAGAGATTCAAAAATGAACAAATTTGGAATCTACAAATTGAAGTGTAATGATTGCGGTTTCTTTTATATAGGTAAAACCTTTAAACAATAATAGTTTCTCTGAGTTTGCCAACCATTTGTTGGAAACTAGTCATACCTTTGACTTCAACAGTGGAATAGAATTGATGTATTGTGGTGTCAATGGTATTCAGTTGGATAAACTTGAAATTTTGGAGATCAGAAAGAGTGTGAATGACAATTTGAAAATTATTAATAATCAAACATTGTTTTTAAATGATCCAATATTAAACTTATTTCCTTTTTAAATTGTTCCATATTGTCCCTACCCATTCTAATTTTTACATTGTTACTATTGTCTATGTTTGTTATTTTTCTATTGACACCATGTTCTATGTCTATTTTTAAACATTACTATTATTAAAACCCTGATGAAGTAAGCTTGGCTTACAAAAAATTTCGGTTTTTTATAATCAATTATACTGTTAAAAACAAATACTTTGTTAAACTATTAAACTTCCTCGAAGGAAGTAAATACTTTGGGGTGTGACATTATATATTAAATGAAAAAAGACACAATATACCACGATTTAAGTGTTAAATAGCTAATCGGTACATAATGCGTTTTTTTATTTTTTTATTTTTGTGATATTGTGACGACAACTCTCATCTCATTTAAAAGCCTACCGGGTTTCGCTTAGCTCAAGCTTCGCCAGGGCTTATTATATTAACTAAAGCTAATTACATACAGATTATGTTAAATTAACGGATTTCTTAATTTCGAGTTTTTCTATTTTATCTCTTTCTGTCACCAATAAGGTGTCCTTTTCTATTTCCATCTCTTTCACCCATTGTTTTACATATGTGTTTGCGTCTGTATGTAGTTAACTTTAGTTAATATTATAAGCTCTGACGAAGCTGGAGCCAAGCGAAACCCGGTCAGCTGTTAAATATTAATAATAATAGTAACAGTGGTGTATTACAAAGTGTATTTTTTATATTAATCTTCCGTCAGAGGTTGCACTGACTGAGAGTTTTTACGAAACAGATAAAAGAAGATTAGTTTTATTACTTCTTCTTCAATTAATCTAAAAAATGATTCCGTAAGATGTTTTTTACATGTGAAATGAGAGTTTTGATCACAATATCACAAAAATTAAAATCACAGTATTTACCGATTAGCTATTCAACAATTAAATCACATAACACAAACAGCATCCTAGTTAGTTTTATCATTAAAAAAATTTAATAATAATATCAGTACCTACGTACGCATGAGGGTTAGTGTTATTTGTCTATGGATTCAAGTAATAAAGTGGACTCGTGTCTATGGAATGGTTAGCTGTGGGATAAATCAGCGGCATAGCTCAAGACATCGCGGCCGGTAATTCGCGCGCCATCATAACTCCAGGCGCGGGAGCAGCATGGCTGGCGCCACCCTGGATCAAGGCCTGTTCTATATCAATATAGAAGGAATTCAAGAGGATATGTGGCGAAATATTTATGCCGTGCACTGCGAGAAAATGTAATATTTAGAATGGCTGTACGTTGTACTTAATGTACATAGGTATGTACGGTTGTACGAACTTAGCAGCATTTAAGCACTCGTAGTTTTATAGATGCACTGGTGTGTGGACACCTACTCGTAAATCGAAAACAATATACGGACGATACAAGTTAATTAAATATGTCAGTCGGAATATTTAATGTCTATACCTGGTGGAACTAATTATTATTTTTTTTTTACAATAACTCCACACAGAAGGCAAATAATTTCCCTCAGGGCCTATGTCATCTGATATGCTATGTGGAGGGTCTTTTTGAGCAGGGGAAGGAATGAAAAATGGTCTTCAAAAAAGCCATGTTGTAGGAAAGAGGTAACACAGAGGCCGGCAAATCATTCCACAGCCGAGCTGTTGAACACAAGAACGAATCGAAGAAATGACCCGTTCTCATGTGAAAAATTTCAACCGTGTACATATGTTGAGCACGCGTTTGGCGTGTTTCCCGACTATGCATCGATGCCGAAGGGATCAATGACGCTAGTTCCTCGGAGCATCTTCCATTGTAATACCGGTAGAACAAGGATAGCTTTCCCACTCAACGCCTGTGCTCTAGATATTGCAATCCGTCTGTCAAGATGGGAGAATCTATCAAACGGATCGCCCGTTTTTGCACAGAGTCGACGGTATTTTTCAGGCCAAGACTTCTGCCATAGATCACCCCAAGTGGTTCGATAAGTTTGGTGACTTAGCAGGGGTGCCCGGATTCATGGGGTTAGGTTTGTCCGTATTTTGGCGGCGGGTGCGTCTGCCCACCTGCTGCGTGGCGGGCCAGATCGAGATGGACCGGTTGAGGGAGGCCTTTTGACCTTTTCAGCGGACTCTCTCGTCACATCGCTTTGCACCGCAGTTGGAGGGATGGATTCATACGTCCTCACTCCTGGACACACTGAACCTCAGATTTCTACCCACCCTTTCACCCTTTTCCTTCCCAGAACTTCCTATACTTTTCTTCCTTAAAAGACCCTCCACACAGCATCCCCTAAGATGACCTAGGCTCTGACGGAAATTATTTTTGTGTGAATCTAATAAATGTAGTAAAAAAAAAATCGGAAACATTATAGGTGCGACATGAAACGATCAAGTTAATCAAATAGGTCGCGTTAATAAAATATGTGAGATCTCTATATATTGCATGAGTTTACTTGTTGGAATTCCGTCACAAATATTTTTTTAATAAAATCTGTAAAGAATCATAATTAGTCTATGATCAGTTCTAACATTCCTTTAGTTGTGTATGTTATCTTCGGGTCACATGGTCTCGTTACGAGTTGTGCCGAAGATCACCAAAGATAGGTAGGTAGAGTGATTATTTTGCGAGAGCAAAACATAGCTTCCCAGTAGTAAGGACGTGAGTCTCTCTAAACCATGTTTGTAAAGTACGAAACTACAATAAATAGTCACTCTGATCTCAATAATCTTTATCTTTTAATAAGCACATTTGTATTGGATATACTGGACCCAGTACTAACAAATTAGAATATCTCTGATGAGGACTTCAGAGATACTTTAAAAAATCAAATCTAATTTGAATTTTACTATTAAGTTCTGCAAGTAAAAATAAATATTATTTTGGAAGCGACTCGAAGTCTAGGTAGGTTTC
This sequence comes from Limnephilus lunatus, assembly GCA_917563855.2. Lineage (NCBI taxonomy): Eukaryota > Metazoa > Arthropoda > Insecta > Trichoptera > Limnephilidae > Limnephilus > Limnephilus lunatus. The sequence continues at coordinate 63,747,874 of OU830598.1, read as the reverse complement.
GTGGATAATAAGGGTAAAATTAGACATTTAGGTAATCTTGTCAGTTAATTCTTAGAAAATTCGTTTCCTTTGCGTCGTTATTTAATCGTAATGGTTTATCCTCTTTTTTGTATTTCTTGGGCATTTACTATGTAACAATTTCTAGACATTTGTTTTTAAGAGTTTTTATTTTTCAAAGTTCATTTGTTACTTAAATTTTTTAAATTCCCACGGTTCCCCCCCTCCCCCCAAAATCTCCCCTCCCACTACCCCCGCCTAATTAACTTTTGTACTTGTATATAATTTTTAAGTTAGTTTTAAGTTTGCTCGTTAATGACACGCACGTGTCGAAACCGGTCGCAGAAAATTTAAAAATTTAAGTAACAAATATACTTTGAAAAATAAAAACTCTTCAAAACAAAATGTTCATCCTCTTCTATATTTAATCCAAAGAGATATGCAGCAGTCTTCATCTTGATGTAATAAATACTTTCCTGCGTCCTTGCAAACCGGATGCTTGTTTTACCATCACTCATCTCTATTCCTTTTTTACCCCCGCCATGTCCGTTTCCTCTGAGGCTCTGGCGGAGTCTAGGGGATGTAAAGAGACGACAGATCGCCTATCATATTAACTCACAAAGATTCTGTCTCTATCGTCTAAGGTATTACTCTCCTGTCCAAATGAAACTTTATAGTTTTGTTAAAGTTTTTACTGCACAGTGTTATCGTCGTATGAATAGATTAGAATAGAATGGATGCAAATAATATTACACCTAGCAGCAGGACCGGTTGAGCTACACCCATTTTAGATAAATATTAAATGCACATAATACTTTTAGCACAGGAACGAAAAAATTATGTTTTAGGCAAAACGAGTGTGTTTACAGGTGAAAAAATAGAAAAATCATGACATCGCTGTTTTAAAAACAAAAACAAAACTCAATCGTTTGAATACCGCACAAGATTCCAACTTCAAGGGGGAGTAGGACTATGATATCACCGATATGTTGTGAAATTTAAGTGTGGAGGGGAAGGATATGTTGAAGAGAATGCCGGAAAGAAAGTACCTCGTTATTCAGATCTAATCACTAAATACCGCTAAAGCTATTTCAAGCCACGTATCGATCCTGAACGGTGGCCTTCACCGGGCGATATGGAGAGTATCTACCACTAAATTATGAAAAATTGACTGGAGACAAACATTAATTTTAAAAAATAATTTTTTTTTACAAGAATACCGCACAAGACTCCCAACTGCTCCCGTCTGGAGACAGTGAGAATATGGCATCCCCAATTAGGTTGTTGTGAGTGTTAATATGTTGTGAGGCTGAAGGTAGTGGGGAGGGGAAGGAGATAGGTGGGGAAGATAGGAAGAGGTAGGTGGGGATGTACCTGGCTATTCAGAGCTGGTCACCAAACCCGGCAAAAGCCATTTCAAGCAACGTTTCAATTCTGAATAGTGGTCTTACTTACACCAGTGAATATCTTCCACTCTGGAACTTGCCGCAAATATAGGTATCTACCATATTTTATTTTAAATGAATAAATTGTGAAGTAACATAAATTTATCAAATAAAATTTATTTGCCACGCAGGGATTCGATGCCGCGACCTTCGGATTGCGAATCAAGAGCCTTACCGCTGGACTACGCCGGCTGTCGAATTAATGTACTTACTAAAAAAACAATTACTTAATACGAAACTGAAACGTTTTTCACTGTTTAAATAGTACTTATGTAACAGGCAATATTCCCCACAATAACTAATGATACATTATAGGTAATACGGCGACCCCACACAGGCGGCCATTAAAAGCGCCTACTCCTACGAGAGCAGGAACCTAATACCGCCATAGCGTATTGTGTACAAGGTAGTGTCTTGTACATAGATATTGCATGCGGAGCTTATTATTAATGGCGATATGTTACTAATACCGCCGTGATGGAGATGGCAATCTACGATATAAATGTGGCTAAACGCCAACTTTTGATCATAATCTTTAATAATTTCATAACTCTGTACTCATAATGCAGGTCTATTTATTAATTATTGTTGATACAGAGACGGTATGCATAGGCATAGCTCACGCAAGCAAACACCACATACCCAATAAGAAGAACACGAAAAATGCGATGTGAGCGTGTTTCATGATCCAAAAGTCGAACTAAATTATGGGAGGTAAATTTAAAAATGAGACAGTCATATATATTTTTTTTTTTATTCAGAGAAAGATACATAAATTACAATACATTCAACATAATAATTAATTACATAATATGTGTACATATTTGATTTATCCCCATAAAAAAGCAGGGCTTGTGTGTATGTATTTTGTTTTGCATTAGCTCCACACAGAAGACCCTAAGGAAAAAAATCCCATAGGACCTATGTCTTCTTTGAGGATAGAGGTCAATATGTCCAGGAGTGGCGGACGTATGAATCCTTCCATACTGCCGTGTAAGGCGGTGGGTTGAGAGAGTCTGGCTGAAGAGATCTAAATTAAGACTCCCTCAACCAGTATCTCCCGATCCGATCCGCCACGAAGTAAATGGGCAAATGTATTCGCCGCCAAGACCTAGACAAACCTCACCCCTTGTACACGGACACTTCTGCTAAGTTTCCAAACGTAGCGAACCACTTTGGGTGACTTATGGTGTTGGTTATCCAATAAATTGCTCTCGAGGCGGCGCGGTCCCATACCGTCCTCCTAAACTGATATTGTATGAACTAAAACAGACAAAAATTTGACACAGAAACTGCCAAATTAGAATCCTAACCATAGTTTTGCACTCGCTGGGTCTTGAACCCGCCATCGGCTCTGAGGCACGGAGGTCTTTCTTACAAAAAGATGATAATTCGGAAGCAGTACAAGATATAAACGCCAACATGAAGTTAAGGATGCGGCACAAGATATAAAAGCCAACATGAAGTTAAGGATGCGGTACAAGATATTACCCCCAATATGAAGTTAAGGATGCGGTACAAGATATAAACGCCAACATGAAGTTAAGGATGCGATACAAGACATTACCGCCAATATGAAGTTAAGGATAATAATAATAATAATTGGATAATTTTGTAGAGCGCCGTCTTTGCGAATAATCACCTCAAGGGCGCTGTACAATTTATTAAGAATTCTTAGGTTCTATCTAATTTTACTATTTACAAATAGATACAGAAACATACTTACCTGGCAGGTCACTTCCGATAAACACACTTTAATTAGAAAGTTTATTCTTGGAGAAAATAACACTGGACATTGCACGATTTTAAATTTGCTTCCCCCATCACTAATCACACACTATAATTTATGAAAAGATTTGTGGAAAAAGTAGAGTTGATATTTATTTTGAAAGACTGGAGAATTTAGGACTCTTTAGGGCTGGAGAATGTTCACGAAATGACCTTTATAAACGCTTACAAATAGGTTTTTTTCAACATTTTTACAAAAGGATGAGGTTCAAGATAAAGTACGATCGGGGACGTGGTACCTAACGCTCAAAGGAAAAGCTAGAAGGTGTGTTTATAAGTTTACCCGCCAATGATAATGTTAAAAATGCGCGTGGAATTGATTATATCATAAAATGGCGCCGTATCATTACCCCATTATTATTAAATAACAGGTTGATAAGCATCTAATGCACATCGAGTAATCGTGATAAATAATTATATACAATTTTTAATACTAATTAGATACAAACTATTTTATCACATTTACTGAAAATTAAAGAGTAAGGTTTACTTAATAATACTATTTTCCAATAATGCTAATTCTGCATGAACTTTGTAAAAATACATTAAAGTATTTTATTTGATCATGAGTATCATGATCAAAGAAATTATTGACCCATAGTTCGAGGTTGAGAAGAATCATTGATTAATGGTAATGTAACCGATTCATAACATTTATAATTGATTGTTTGTCGATGCATCATTATAATTTATTAGTTATTCAGTCATCATCACGATTGTAACCGCAGCGAAATTAACCCAAAATTATTATGGTGCCTTCAACACTTCTTTCCTTATCCCGGAAAAAGGCACAATACCTACTTCAAGGTTATTGGCTTTTGTAATTATACAAAAAGATATCATCCAACCACGGACGTACAAAATATATGGACATGCCCTTACGTGATAAAAGGCGTGTTATTTTACCCTCCCATTGGAACCATTTTTCGGAACCGGCTGGGCTTGCGAGAGCCTCGCGTTAATCTAAAAAATGTGACGTCATCATTCTTGTCCGGACCAGTGTCGAGCTCTTATCGTACATTTTACGCACGGACGTTGTATGTCTATGGAACACATACTATGACATCGAGATACATGGCGACGCGAAACACAAAGCCGCTGTTTACTGTGGTAAGTAAATCATAAAACATTTGTAAAAGTGTCTACGGCAACAAAATATTTGACTATGAAAATACTCAGAACCTTACTTTGCGAATTTGGACTTTACACATTTGTTCACAACGTGGCATGCAATTCGCGCTCCCATATAAAAAGGTCTATTCATTCAAAAGCAGATTTGACTTTAAGGAACTAAATGGTGATATTATAGTGCGTGGTGCCTATATACTGTTAGATTGATTTATTGGCGAATCACAAGTCTCTTTCCTCTCTTCGTCCCGCCATAGTTGGTTTTTACCCCTCATCTGTAAGTTCTCGTCTAGCTATTTGTATGTCTATGCATCCAACAAAATATGGAAATAGTTAGGGATATTGTTAGTAATTGTTAAATCTAAGTACGAGTGCAATAGCTCAGTTAATACTATCTTCTTCTTCCAGGCTTAAGTGGGTTTTAGATTGAAACCGGTTCACAGAATGATGGAGTAATGAATATTTGCCCATAGATGGAGGACAGAAGAGTAAAGCAATTGATTTTTGTGCGTAGATGGATAATTAGAGAAAAATAGCATTTCTTCTAAACTTATGCACTGAGCACAAACAGCAGTGAAAAAATAAGTTTTTGGATCTGATGCACAGTAGTGGAGCAATGAATTTAGATTGATCATCGGAGTAATGGGTTTTAACTAGAAGTTGGCACACAGAGCAATGGAATAATGGTTTTTTAACTGAAATTGGTACTCAAATCAGTTGATAATGGAATAAGCTTGGTGCTAAAGCGCAGAAAAGTGAATATTTCCCCGAAACTGGAGAGAATTATTTAAAAAAAAAACCCCTTCGATTTATTTACCTTACAAAATACTACTCTCTTAAAAGTGGCCCGAAATTGTGCTTCGAGTGCCGTTAATTGTTGGTTAATTCCGTTTTAAAATTATGTTACCAATCATAGTTTTACTAACTCGATGATAGGCAATATCAAGTCCTAAGTATTGAGTCCCCATTATTTAATTCGATAAAATATAGAAAGCGATCATTATCTTTCCTTCCGTTATCCCTCTTTTTCGCTATCAAGAAATAATTGTCACTGTCGTATAAATATTCTCTATTTTACAAAAGGCAATGCACAAAAAAACAGTTTTCGGCAAATCTCTGAAAAGTATTCATCTTTATTTGTAAAGCTGTTAAAAATTATGCATGCCCATCACGATTCGCGTGGGTTTAACTCATAAAAATAGTTCTCAAATAGAATAGCACTTGTTTTGTTTACTAACACTGATATATTTTTCTGACCTATGATTTTATTAAATTACGTATGTACCCATTCAAAAAATTCAAACATCCTCTTCGTTTGTAAAATAAAACCAGAATCGTGATTGAGAAAAACAGTTACAAAACAAATAGGTACTTCATTGACAGAATAGCGTAATAACTCGAATGCAGTTTTGGATGTTTACCTACCTATTGCTAGGCACATTTTTGTTCGAATTCGGGGAATTTCCGTGCAAAATTCTTACCGATCATCATGATTTTCTAACAAATAGAAATAACAGCTTATATCACTTAATGTTTTTTCTGCTTTAGCGAAACCTACTAATAACGTAATAATACTACAAATATGACTTCCATGCCCGAGCGGCTTAACATAAATTTTATTATGTTTTGTACAGACCAAAAATCGATAAACCACTTAAATTTTGGAAAGCAGTGCCTATCCAATATTATAATTAAAGCGGGAAGGCCCTACACATAACTAGGTAAATATAAATGGATACACCATCGCAGACACGCAAAAAACTCATATGGAAATCATTGAAATCTTTTTTTTAATTGCCACGACTGAGAACCGAACCCGTTCAACTGCTTGGAAGGCAACTATGCTGAACACCACCAACTATTATGAGAACGGCGGCATAAATTCATTATAGCATCAAAAATAATACCTTAGAATTATAACCAAAATTATGATTTTCTTTATTTCTTTTTAAATATAAACTAGTTATCTTAATGGGGCACACAAATAGTATTTACATAAACTAATTTAATAATAAAACTAGTGATTATTTTACTAATTAGTTTTAATACATTTCGGATTTTGAAACTTATTGGTAAGTAGGTACTTATTTAAAGACCAAATTTGGTCCTGCCTCTGAAAGCTCCGTTGTAACATCTCTCTCTCTCTGTTAATTGTGTAATGTGTGGTTCACGAAAATTATTAAAAGGTCACACCGAAGCTATTAGCAAATTGGCCTTTTTACAATTTTACGACGATCTTTCATTACTTTCAGAATTTACGCTTTCCGGAAATTGGTCATGACTTATCAAATGGACCTATCCAGAAACGAGCCTCCAAAACAAACGAAAAAAAAACATTCAAATAAACACGTCATATCAAACAAAGTACAAATTATTGACTACGATATTATGATATTGTGACTCACGATGATCTCACGCTCGTGTGAAAAACCTCCCCGCGCTAATATTAAAATTATAATCCTCCTAGAATCTTGATTCATCTCCTGATCCTGCTGAAAAAATGGCCTCCATCCGGGATCCCGCGGGTCGCACGGATCTGCGGTGAACAGATTCCCGTTAATTGATATCATCACGTAATCATAATCAATAATTGACGCGGAGTCGTGCACGTGTGTCCCGATGGTTCCATTGATAGAAAATCAACGCTGACTGAGTTGATGACGTCTTATAAATAATTAATAATATATTTATTTATTTTGTCGAGATACGGCGCAGGTGATGAGAGTGATCATGTTTCCGTTTCTGGTAGTACCTAATCGAATAATTATGATTCAATTCACATAATTATTAATTAATTTATTGCGATGCTCGTTTGACTTTGAATTCCAGGGACGAGAGAAGGTTCTCGATGTTAATGGTATGAAAGGTGATGTTAGAAAGATGCTATGTTGATTTACGTAGTGTAGAGCTTTTATATAGAGGTGCGCGATCTAACTCTTTCACCTCTTTCTATACCAGAACATCTTCCAAATTAGACATTAGTCAGCAATAATAGATTACGGTGCATCAATTCAAAAAATGACATAAATAGAATAACAGAGTGTTATCATTGAAGAATTGTTCTAGAACCAAGTTATCTACCTCGCACAAATTACTAAATAATATTGGCGTAGCTGGGAGGAAGAAGTTATTTGGGTTTCAGTCATGTTCCCGAACATACGAGTCGAATGATAAAATCCTTGATGACTTGAAATTAGGGTTGTCTCCTCTCTGAGGATCAAAGAGAGCCTTCGCTTTCAAGCCTGCCACGAATTGAAAAATCATCTGAAAGACCCAAATATTTTCCAAAGGTTATTTACATAACCTTGGAAAAAAATTGGTTTGTCTTCCAGCTACTTTGTCAGTTGTTGGCAGGCTTGAAGGCGAAGGCTTTCTTTGATCCTCAGAGAGGAGACTTTTGCGTTTTCGCCGAAAGAAGAAAACGCGGGACCCACAGCGACGCGGCTTCGCACACTGACCGAGAAAGAGTTTCCGTACAACAGCCAACCACACAAAACCCGTTCCCCCTTCACTTCTCCCCTCTACCACCCGATTCTCATTACTTTTGGGTCCCCCTACGTATCTAAAAGGAGACGAGCGAATAATTTTTAAATTCTTGCGAAAAGAGAAACTTTCTTAGATATCTGACGGGCAGTACGAATTAGAGCTTGTTTATTTGTAGATACTTGAGAAGTAGATATTATACGTAGGGAAGAATAATATTCATCCATAAAAACTCCTAAACTATCATTTGTCATCTAAAAACCTTCACCGGAAAATTTAAATCTTTTGTTGTCGACATATTATAGGGATATTATATATTTACCTTTGTCATGTGTCATTGGTGATTTCTTAGTTGGAAAGGGAAAAAATAGCTTACATGAATTATTAAGTAGATATTACACAAATATTTTGTGGTGAATGAGTAACTGTGACTGAGTGGTAACTCTGAAATTGAAGGAACTGTACGAAAATCGTTTTTTTTATCACGACATATATGTGGGTTAAGAGATTGCGTATCAATCCCTACATCATCAATAAATGAACATCTTACCCTACACGGTCTTGTGAAAACTATTCTCGGGAACGATTTATATTTTTTATAATTTAAAGAATGGTTTAATATAAAAATATTACATAAAAGACAGAATAAATACTAACCGTTCAATAACGGTGCTCAACAAAAGTAATATTAAAACAGTATGTAAAAAATCAACAACACCAAAAAATATAACAAGGTTTGATTTATTTTATTACTATATTAATATATTTATTACGGTGTTATGAAAAAAGTCACAGAAGAAAATTAATTCATTAAATGTATTCGTTTAATATTGTACGCAAAATTTTAATTTATAGTGTACTAAAACCGATCTCGTGCACCCATGAAAAAGTTATTAAAATAGTAATTAATCGATGGATAATCGATATTGATTATTTGTTAAACCTTGCTAGAATGCCGTAAAACGGAGGTAATAAACACAGTTAAAGAAACACAATTAATTTATTAAAAATAATTTACATTTGCGGTGCATTTGCGCCACGTTCCAGAGTGGAAGGGACTCTTAGTTTCACCCTGGTGAAAAAACACCAGTCAGAATTGAAATTTAACCAAATTTGGTGACCAGATCTAAATAGCCATGTACTTCCCCATATTCTTCTTAACCATCGCCTTACCCTCGCCACTATAATCAGCCTCACAACATACCCCAATTGGGGATGCCATAGTCTCACCGGCTCCAGGCGGTTGGGACTCTCGTGCGGCATTCACAATGAAAATGACTTAATTTTCAGCCCACGTCATGTCAATAAATCATAGCAAATGTAGTTTCGCAAAGCTGGGATCGAATTCGAACCCTCTCAACTAAATTAAGATTTATTTTTAATTTAAACAGTTTGACATTAATTACTTCAGCCTAATATCATAATACCATAATTTAGCCAATACCGAGCTCACTAAAAACTACGTTATTATTGTAAATCATTAAGGCAGATGAAATTTCTCATCCCATCATCGCATGTCACAGGAAATTACTTCATTAGTTGTGATGATTATTGAATTTAATCCTGAACCGCCCTCGACGCATTTAATTAAAACTACAGTTAATAATATTGTGTTCAATAACTTATTCGGTATATGTTGAATGTTGATACAATAAACCCAGCGGTGGACTGTCAATCAAAAATTCCAACGGGTTTCAATGAGATTTAGCAGAATTATAAGGAAAAAAGCTACCCGAAAGCGTACTTTGATGAGAACCGACGTGTTTAATTTTATGTAAAGCACTTAAGAAACCGTGTTCAATGTCAAAATATTTTTGTTTTTTTTTTACTCTTGTTTCTTTTATTTATTTTATTTTAGTTGCTACCCCACCCGAAATGAGTTTAACGCTGTTTTTTCCTGATTGTATAAATATGGCATCTTGTGATATTGTTGTCTTTTTTTTTAAATGTTACACAGCTGAAATTATTCCCCAAGACGAAGAATTGCAAAATCATGTGTTTTTGGTTGAAAATTTGATCCTTTCCAAAAATTATACATACTTTAAATAAATGCTTCAAATAGAACACATCTTGGCCTTTGAAATAATAGAGCATTTTTTCTAAACCCAGAAAAAATACCCATATCGCCTACTTTCCTGTTCCAACGAAGACTTCTACTACTGAGCCACTGTGGTCACCGGCACAAAAAAGGTTATTAAGTGCAAAATCTCCTATTTACGAACCCTTTCTTATGGTATCGTTTTAACATGATGAAATTAAATAAAACATCAAATTTTTCGAATGATTTGCACGAACGTAAAATTTCCTCCCGGAGAGGTATAACATGTTATGGTAAAGGTTTCACGGATAAAAGATGTAGAATAGTTTTTTCGGTTTACCCGCGTAAAATGACTTTTTAACTATATACGTCTCGGATAGATCTCACTGTCCATCTTCAAAGGCCTTATATCTTGAGTTTTGTCTCAAACTGATCGGACAGCTAGGTTTCGCCAAATCCGAATGTTCCTCGCCGGGGTGCAAAGTGTTGTAATAATTTTGTGGTGTCATAAACAAAAATCATATCGGCCTCAAGTGGCAATAGAGCTTCCACATTCACAAATCAAGACCAAAAATTTATATACATGTTTGTTTTAATCGTTTTTTTTAAATTCATTAACAATTAAGTATAATATTGTCGGTGCTTATTTACATAGTAACACTTACTTAGCTAAACACTAATGAGATATACGAGTATTTATTTGAAATCCATTCACTTGCTTTGGTGATTCATTTTCCAGTTTTTAAAGTCAGGCATTTTGAATGCTTCATTCGTGAAATTTATTATAAAACTCTTTAATGACGAGATATTATCACTTATTTGAAACTTACCATAATATCAAAAATGCAGATCACAAAACTAAAAGCTTTGGCCTTTGGAGAAAATTCAAAATTATTAACATTGATACTACCAGGAAAGGATAAAAATCATCACTTAAGATGAGAATTTTTATAATTGTTCTCTGACAAAAGGAAGATGGATGTGATTCTAGCGGATGTTTTAACCTGTGAACTCATTAGAAGATCTCAAAGTGTTGGATATCTGGTTAAAAAGCAACTGTAAGCTTTGGTTGATTGCCATGACCCGAAAAAACACAAAACAGGTGCCAGAGTGCTAATGTTATTTTAACAAATTAGGGTCGTGTTTTTGACCGCATCACTTAAATTGCATTAGTATTGCAAAATAATTTATGCAGTTTTCTTAGATCTGGTATTTAAGATTATAATGAATCAATTTGATCAAAATACATATGTAATGGTTTATGAAGTACCTGTATATAGTAGTGTGCAGTACAATACGCTCAATAATGTTTACTTTTTAATCATAAAGACTTATAAGCTTGTTTAAACGATAATATAACATTACCAGACATATGTATGACGTACGAAGCGTACCTGACTAATTAATGAAGTGTCTGAATGCTGTTAAAAATCAGTGTCAAATGTCCACGGGTGCAATCTCTAGTTTTAATAAAAAATAATGCCATTTATACATTTGCATGGCGTAAATGCACATTCAGTCATTAAAAACATGTACAGTTTGTCAAATAAGAGAAGAAAACATAAGAGGGAGCCACTGTTGTTCAAATGGCAATACTAAAAATATAACCATGGTGGTAATCTAAAGCTGTGTAACCAACATTTTTATTAAAAATTAAAAAGGCATAAAAGTGAAAAAAAAAAAATTCATTACAATAAAGATACCCACTAATCACAAAATTAGAATTGCGTGTACGTATATTATTATTATACGTTTGCAATTTTGTGTTAACATAATGAAGAATAACAATATTGTAATAAAATATAAGCAAACTTTAGAAATTGCTCACATTTATTTAATATTAGCTTAAGTACCTAGCGTTGCACCCGGTCTTTCGATTTAGCTTCTCTAATTTTAGATCTGAATATAATTAACTCATTCAGATCTAAAAGTAGTGTAACTAAACTCACCTTTCTACCTACTGTTAATTCAAACTTATGTTAAATTAAATGAAAGTCGATCACTTTGTAAAACACAATTTAATCAAATTTATGTCATTAAGTAGGTACCTTAACAATAGCGCTTCTTCGATATAATTATTTTTATTTTTTAAGAACAAAAAACTGTTTTTTTAAATGTGTGTACAGTGTTCTGAATTTTCAGTGTCATTGCACTTTAAAAAATATTTGACAGGTAAATTGGTATTGCCAGCCTACAAATTTTATAGTTCCATTTTTTTATATTTTCTATTCCTATTTGACAGACTCTATGTCAAACGTTAAGGAGAACGGCTAAACGGCCTTTTTCATGCCTAATTCAATTTTGGAATTGAGGCCAAAATAATAGAAACGGAATAATAGTTCTTTATTCAAAAGGTGTCCCAAATATCTAGTGTGGATGTGTGCTACTTTATTAATTTGTGTTTCATATTACAAAATATAGGCTATACACTAGATTATAAAGGCTATTTTTGCAATTATTTGTATGATAATGGCGATTATTACAAAAAAGGGCTATATATTGGGTTGATATAATAAAACAAAAATTAAGTAAAAATAAAATAAAATAAAAAGTTATTAAAAAACATTGATGTGCTTAAATAAATTACAAACGACTGATTTACGCGATTTTTTTTTTTGAAAATTTATTTTATTTGCATTATATTTTCATAAAAGATTGGGTCAGGTTATTTGTTTAGTAATTACCTTAATTCACAAAAATTGTCAAACTTGACTCTAGAATCATGAAAAATTGAATTATTTAATGGCCTATATTATATAATTTAAAACACACATAAATAAAATAGCCCATATTGGCACTATAAATTTGCTTAACCCATAAATAATTTTTCCGTTTTCAAAATATTTTGGCCTCAAATCAAAATTTAAGTTGTGCATGAGAAGGGCCGCGTAGACGTTCCTCGTGATGAATATTTTTTAAAGCGTTTTTATTGTTTGACAATGTTTCACTCAGCTACACGATTTTCTTCGAAATCTAAACGCTCGGACAAGAAAGAAACCTGGAAAATATTCGTAATGGCTTCCAAATCAAACACTTTTTCAACCACAGATAATAGTTCCACAGCCAAAGAAGTGGACTTCCAAAGGAGTGGGAAGAAAATATTTTCATCCAGTGAATATATGTTTATTAGTTGAAAACAGGATGAAATCTGACAGGACTAATGTAAACATTATTTAAAGAAAATGTTACCCCGAAAGAGAATAAGATTTTATCAAGTGTTTTAATCTCACATTGAATACGCTATTGTAATTTATAGCATATACATTTTTTACTACAGTCTTTAACGTTGTTCTTCAATATGCAAAGGTTATATTCGTACCAAAATTCCTTTGCAATATCTTCACTGATGATTGCACTCCGCATCCGGTCTGAGGTCTGACTCAAGTTAAACAATTATCACGGTTTCTGTGTAAAGCGGCATTTCATTAAATTGTGAATGACAGATAAAGGCTTTATTTACATTATAATTCTAATTGAATGATGATTACCATAAAAATAATTCGTCATATGCGAAGCAAGTCTGAATTAATTATTGGTCGACAGTGCGATAAGTTATAAAATACATTCTGACTTATCTGAACCAATAGAAACACAAAGGGAAGGTAAACAGGTTAGAAATCACATTTCAAAATCAAAAATAAAGTAACCAAAAAGTTAGTATGCGTACGTGCAAATTCAATTAATGTCTATAACACACAAATGTTAGTTTCAATATTGATCCAACTTTTTTCCGTTTTGGCGTGGATTTATTTCACCTTGATCGTTTTGGTGTTTGGTAATAAAACTTCTTATAATTTATTCCTGTATGGATGGGTATTGAGTATAGTCCTGTGTTATTTCTTCAGTATTCCTTGTTTTGGGACATCATCTGCCGATCAAGGTTGCTCCCACGCACATCGTCGAGTATCAAACATTTTGTGAGAATACGTGTGCTTTAGATCATGATATGAACAAAGTAGACAACAAAGAACGCGGGATAAAAAAATGATAGCTATAGCAACTCTTTGATTGGTGACATCGCGGGTCCTGTGATTTCAATGGCGACATTGTCCGGGACGAGCTATTTGTGACGTGAGTGCACAACATAAGAATCGGATACTTGCGTATCCATGTGGAAGAAAGGTCCAAGTTTTACCGTCTTCTGGGAATGATTGTGACGTAGGAAATATGATTTTTTGTATTTTGGTAGAAAGCAGTCACTTAATGGTTTGACATATTTACTGAAATAAAACAATTACTTTGTAATCATGATTTTTTTAATACCGACTGGTTTCACATAACACAAGCATCTTCATGGAATAAAATTAAACTGGGAAAATAAATTACTTAAAATTTAATTTTATAGGCTTCAGATTGTGTTATGCGAAACTGGTCGGCATTAAAAAAACGTGGTTACAAACAAAGTAATTGTTTGATTTCATTAATTTTATAGTATTTTTGAAAATGGTACCATATAGCGAGCGGTCCCAATTGCCCGAAGCCTGAACTATAGAATCTGTTTTTTTTTTGAAAAAGTTGTCAGGCTTTGGTGTTTTTTTTTTGTTCCGCATTTATTGAATTCCGCACAAGAATCCCAACTGCACGGATCCTGTAGGGTTACGGCACCTCCAATAGGCCACTTGCATCACATTAAAAAAAATTCCAGTTCAAGGAAATATTCTAAGACATTCTGTATTTGTTTTTGTTTTTAATCGTATTTTTGAAACCCTGACAATTTTTTGAAAATTTCAATTCGAAAAATCAGACCATTTTTTATAAACCGGAAAGACGGGACATAATTTTATGGATGCGAAAAAACGTTAATTACATAGCCAGAAATCATTTTAAAAAAGAACGTTTTCCAGACGAATAGCAATAAATTGAACGGGGTTCTCTTCGTAACATCTGTAAAAACACCGCCATCTTTATCAAAAAATCAAACCAAAGGATAAGTTCGCATAGACCAAACAATAAATCTAGTGAACGTTAAACGCAAATTCAAAAATTCGCCGGAAATCAAAGTGTTGCCATATAAAAAAAAATAATCAGTGTGGAATTTTCCAAAATTAAGGGAACATAATCGGAGTAGTGTCGTCACGAGCTCAAATAATGGATTTATTTATTTAAAAATAAAAATAAAACTACACATTTCTAAAAATTTTACTAACATTTTCGCAATCTTAGTAAAAAAGTCGTTATGAAATCCATGCAAGTGGCCTATTGGAGTGTTTCGTGAGGCCGAATGGAGTGTGAAATCAAAGGAGATGGCAAAGAGGAAGACTGAAAAATATAAGGCTAATCAAATCTCACAAAGGTCACGAAAGCCATATCATAATTATCTGTATTACTGTAAAAGCCCTCTGGGCGTTGAATAAATAAATAAATACCATAACACAACGTATTGATTATAATTAGTGGTGTCTCACTAATGTGGAACTAGGTATTTTCCACTCTTTATCACGGGATGAATCACGGAACCCGTGAAAAATCACATTTTTATTAATAATTTTTTTTTTAAATTCAAATAATAATCATACCGCGACTGAGAATCGAACCCCGATCAATTGCTTTTAAGGGAACTATACTGACTATTATACCATGAGCTACGTAGGTGTTATAAGAACTGTAGCACAAATTCTCTGAGTGCTTTGAAAATAACAATAATTATTATGTATTAGCATGCTTATTTATTTCCAATCATTTTGCTGGACAACAACACTATAAACTAAATAATTATATTTACCTAGTAATTCCTTCAATATTTCTTTAACATCTTAAATTATATCATTGGTGTATTAACTTGGTACACCATTCAATTGTCAAGATTAAAATTAATTTATCATTGTAATTTTTTCTTATTATAGATTTTTACTTCAAATGGCATCACAATTATTTTGATTGCATTAGACACTTGGTTCAGCAATTCAGACATTTACTCTTCGCACACAAATAAAATTAATGCTTTTGACGTACTCTATGAGGTGTAAACACATTTTTTTGATTATGCACAGAAATTCTGCAAATACGCAAAGCACACAGCGTGCTTTTCTGAAATAATTTGGCTTATGTAATAATATGCATTAGTGGTTTTGTGAACAGCGGACCCCGCGTCCAAAAAACTAACTAAATTAGTTGTTTTTTAATCGTTATCGAATTTGAAAATATGTAAAATTTTCAAAATTTTAAGCAACCACCAACCCAAAAAGAGCTGATGACCTTAAAACGCCTAAACAGATTTTTATAAATTGTAGCTAAGAACCATTTCGATCACGTCAGCTTTAAAAAAAGCATCATAATCGGTCCATTCGTTTAGGAGCAACGATGCCACAGACAGACAGAAAGTCAAACTTATAACATAGCTTCTTGCGTTGGGGGTTAAAAAGGATGAATTTTATAATCAAATAACATAACTTTCGATTACGTTTCTTCCAATGCCAATAATTTAAAGATTTCATACAGTTTTTTATACAAACCTGATCGAAGTGTAAAGTTGACATTTGGCTGTCCTCAAATAAAGTTATGAATGAAAACATTCATTTTGTAATAGCGTGTCTTAAATAATTTACAATTTTTTAATGATTTAACACTAAGTTGTGAAACAATAATCACGTAACATTTTTTTCTCCTGTTATCTGACATTTGAGGACACTATTTTTAGAGCGTAGATGCACCGTCAGTACAATAATCTATATAATTTAAATTCCAGAAAGCTGAGTATCGATTTAGAATCACTTGCATAACCCGTCTTTATCAAAGGCGTTTTACCCGTAGGAACTGAACTGCGCTATATGCAAGACAAGTTTTGTATTTATAAATCTAGCCTGTAACCGTAATTTCTTTCACCTGCTACTGGCATGATTAAAGAAGCTCGTGCACAAAATAATACACATTTAAAATTACAGTAATTTATTAATATATTAGCCTATCAACGAGAAGGCCAATTAAATAATAACATGTTAGGCATTACATTTGCAAAGACAAGTGGTTTTCTAAATGTTTAAGGGTATAACCAGACAAAACCGGAAATATGTCATTTTTAAATCAATTTTTAGACGTATTGACTCCTTTCCACAAAAAAATACAAATTGATTTCGAAGATTGTTCTTTTAATTATGAGAAAATATGTTTATTTTTAACATAATAAGGTTTTACCGTAGGTCGTTGGCAGATTTGTTAAATGTTCAAACAAAATTATGTATTATACATATACAACACACATTTCCAATCATATAATCATGCAATAAAATAAATCAATCAATTATCTTGGAAAGCTATGTTTCAGAATTTTAATTTTAGTTCACATAAAATCTTCAAAAAAAATTCGCGCATGTGTTTTGTGACGAAAATATTTCCGTTTGTCTATTTATTTACGGTCTTACAAATTAATATATTAAAATTTTAAAAAATAATTACAAAAAATATATAACATTAACAGTTTTATCATCACGCCTTTCAGCACTTTTGAGTGTATTAAAGTAAATTTTGAATGAAATAAAATCGATATTGAGTTATTATTTTAAAAAAACTGGTACGGAGAATAGTTAATCTTTCGCATTGGGACCGCCCTGTATGATCGTAAGAACGTGGCTGGTTATTGGCCCTTAATTGGTAAAAGGGATTGTTTTACTAATACTGATTTCATTTAAGTTTAATTTATTTTTTTATAAGAACAACTCTATTTTTATAACTTTTGAAGGTTATTCCCATCAATGTAATATATCATTGACGAAGAAGATAATACTAATAATCTAAATTAAAATATGAAAGAGAAAAGGACACAGAAAAATAAAAATATATAATGGTCGCAACTGGGATTCGAACCCAGAACCTCTCTCGAAGATAATATTGTTAAAACTAAAAAAAAATGAAAATATGAGATTGACAATTATGATGGTTTGATGGAAGGTGGCAATGGCTGAATTGGTAAAAGCGCACGTCCCGGTTAGACAAGAGGTTCTGAGTTCGAGTCCCAGTTGCGTCCATTAGCTGTTTCTATTTTTCTGTGTCTTACTCTCTTTCATATTTTCGTTAAGATTATTAGTGTCCTCATCTTCTTCAATTAAATTTAATAATAAAAAGTTTCGATGCCTACTTCTTATAAATGAAATAATATGGATTTCACGTTACATTCGAGAAATAATTTGGAGGTAAAATAGTTTTTTTTTTTAAATGGGGAAAGAAGATGACGAGAAAACGGCAGAGAAATAGCTGGCTGTTCAGATCTTATCACTATGCAACGTTTCGATTTTGAATGGTGGTCTTTTACCAGGGCGATACTGACAGTATCTACCACTCTGATTTAAAATTGCAACTAACAATATTAATAACATATTTTTTGACATTTTGGGTATTAAGCAATTATAGTGTGATGATGATTTATTTTTGTGGCATAATATTGTCTTACGCTACCTTCTTCCTTCCAACGTTTCAGACAGCGTTTCAGTGTCCATCATCAGGGCAGATGTGTAAGTTTTTGATAGATTCTTTATCGTAATCGATATTGGTAGTGGTAATGAAGATGCGCGAAATCAATCATCTGCGAGTTATTAGTATTATATGGTATTAGAGTTTAATTATAAATGGTTTTCTGCGTTTAGTTTTGGTGTAGCCGTCAATTACCGGATATGTTAATGAAAAACGAAAAAAGGACAAATAAACTATTTTATCATGATTTAATTAATACTGTGTACCTACATATCATGATATATTTTTAGGGTTTTATGGCGCGTTGTGCTATCCCCATATTTAGGCTAAAAAAGAAGTACACGGCATAATACCCCAAAAACAAATCAAGTCGTGATAATCTCAAATCGTAGCTACTAGGTACGTGCTTCAAATTTCCATAATATTCAACCGTAAATGTTTTAGTAAACGTAAATCTCGTTAATTTATGTATTTTAATGTTTTAAATCTCGTTAATTTTACTATGTAGGTACGTGCTTCAAATTTTCGTAATATTAAACCGTACATGTTTTAGTAAACGTAAATCAATTTAATTTATGTATTTTAATACACATATGTGATTTACCTAACATATCATTGCAAATAACGTTTTTATGTTCCGAATATCAGAATAATTTTTCTCCACTCATCTGTCTATTATGGCCCAACACGTACTGTAGTTCCCAACCGCCGACTTATTATTGGAATGGTTAATTCAACGGGCATCGGACGCCGGGCATCATACGCCAGGCACCTGCCATTTCGTCTATTTCCTAAAGTCGTGTCGGCCGCGGATAGATACCATTATTAGCCACCCGGCAATTATTTTGTGATTCGGTGAGAAGGTGGGGGAGAGTCATCATACCGTAAATTTTTAAATCGTGCTTGTATTTGGGTGGTTCAACAATTATTTTAAGCCGTGTGTTTTATTTTTTCGCTGAGGTTTTAAAATCAGTTGGTGCGCTAGTTCTGTTGTAAATCAGGAACTTTACTTGAACAAGCGAGCATTGTTAGCGTTATGCTTTTGGCTTCCATATTTGCTATAAGCTTGGCGAATTTTGACGGATTTCACCCATTCCAATTTTAGGTCATCCGCGCACTGTAGGCGATTTTGTTTATCTTTTGCAAATAAGGATGCCATCTCATGATATTGAATTTTTTCAAAATTTCTGTATTGGCTGAAAGAAATAAAAAACACTTTTCACAAAACCCTTTCAAAAGAATAATATGTTTTTTAGCATCACATTAAAGAGTGTGTTTTTAATTTGGTTTGAATTTAAATATTTGCATATTTTTGGTATTTGCCGCCATCTTCTCTCCAAATTCTGGGAAGGAAAAAGACATGGGTGGTGGATAGGATCTGAGGGTTAGTGTGTCCAGGAGTGACGGACGCATGAATCCATTTCTCCAGCTGCAATGCATTTTTTTACATTAGCTCCGCACAGGACGCCCTGAGGAAAATAATTTCCCTCAGGGCCTATGTCATCTTTGGGGATGCAGTGTGGAGGTTATTTTTAGAAAGGTAGGAGAGGAAGTTCTGGGAAGGAAAAGGGTATTAGGGATGGGTAGGAATTTGGGGGTCAGTATTCCATGAGTGATGGACGAATCCATCCCTACCACTGCGGTACAAGGGGATGTTGTACAGAGAGTGCAAAGATAGTATGGCTGGAGAAGTCAAAGGTTCTACCTCATCCACTCTCTCCCGATCTGGCCTGCCATACAGCAGATGGGCAGATTCATCCACCGCCAAGACCTGAATAAACCTCACCCCATGAACCCGGGCACTCCTGCTAAGTCACAAAACGTAGCGAACCACTTGGGATAAATTAAGCAGAGGTGTTGTTATCCAATAAATGGTTCCCGGGGCGGCGGTACCCGTACCCTCCTCCCTAATTGCTATATAACTGTTTATAGATATTATATTTTTTCTGACTAACCAACAAACTTCCATCATATACGTAACCTTTAGTTTTCCTACATTGTAATTTCCAATTCAAAACCTGACTCAAGTAGGTACCTAAATGAATTGGAAAATCGTGGCAAGTGTTCATGAACGTCCCCTACTACTTCATAGATTCACTTCTTGGTCCAAACGCACTCTTTTCTTCATCCATTTGCTCTCCATTTTCAAATCATCTACTTCAACTCAAAGAAAACTAATCCGTGCATGGCAAAAATAAATATAACTTGCAATAATATCTGAATCACCCTTCGATCTATAGTCAACAGCCAAGAATGCCAAGGACACTCAAGGTCGCTCGGGGTACTGCCCTGAACCTCATGTAATCAACCAACCAGCGCCACTTCTCACTCTAAATTACTAGGTTTCCATCACAAATTTGTCAAAAGGGAGCAACCAACAACAAAGAAACACAAACTCTCAGAATAAATAACCACTACCTTATCATTCGGTGCACCATATTAGAAATGATTGAAAATTGCGCAATGTTATGAATCTAGTTCGCATTCAGAGAGTAAAATGGGGAAATGAAATTGATGCGTTGGGTAAAATGTAGGAATTTTTTAACGAAAAATTATTAACCCAGTTCAAATGGATTTATACTTTTTATAAATTGGCGTTTTTATTAGAACGTTCTAGGCGTCGATAAAATAATAAGCAATAAAAGTGGTTTTGTATGTACAGTAGGTATATTTTTGTATTTTGCTACTTAGGTTGTAAAATGCTTCTAAACTTCATGTTTTAGTACCTACTGGCCCGTTAGTAAATGTAAGAATAATTAACAAATCTATTGGAAATACCGTCAA
This sequence comes from Limnephilus lunatus, assembly GCA_917563855.2. Classification (NCBI taxonomy): domain Eukaryota; kingdom Metazoa; phylum Arthropoda; class Insecta; order Trichoptera; family Limnephilidae; genus Limnephilus; species Limnephilus lunatus. The sequence continues at coordinate 63,726,808 of OU830598.1, read as the reverse complement.
AGATAAATGTCGCGGAATTCAAGGGGAAAAAACTTTTTTATGTGAAACGAACACATAATTTATTAAGAGATCAGATGCGATATCGAACAAGTGTCACCTACTCGGAGCCATTAGAACAGTGGCGTCCCCATTTGGAAAATGTTATAAGCCCGAACTAAGTGTGGGAGAGGATGAAAAGAAGATAAGAGAAGAAGAATAGCATGTGTCTGACTTGGATCTGATCACGAAACACACACAAAACTTTTTTGTTCTTAATTAATGACTCTTAAAATACATAGTATAGTAGTTTATTCACACGAAGGATTCATGTTCTGAGACGGACTATGAATAGTTGTTACATCATGACATCTTCGTCTTAATTATTTTTTTAATTCTTTATCATCACATTCGTTTACTATGTTTGTTGATTTCCTCATCTTCATGTTTGTTGACTGTGGGTTGTGTTGGTGTTACATCGTAATTTTATTGATCAGCTTCATATTCGTTATCTACGTTTATTGATTTCCTCATCTTCACGTTCGTTGACTGTAGGTTGTGTTGGTATTACATCGTAGTTTTAATGATTCCCTCACCTTTATGTTTACTTTTCCATTGGAGCGATACTAACATCATCTGTAATTATTAAGTTATTACGTGGGTCGATAAACTTTACTTGATATCAATGATGATCTAAACATTCACGAGAATTACAAAAAATATACTTATATATATATATTATTAAATTATTGTAAAATGTTCTGTTCAAATAATGTTCGAATCGAACATAAGCACAAATGTTCCGTGTCAAATTTTTTATTCAAACACATTTTATGAATATTCTGCTGAAAGTTATGAGCAATTCCGGTAATTCCAGACATTGAAGAAATTAAATTCACGCAGAACGCACTTTAATACAACAAAAAATAAGGCAGTTGGTGATCAGAAGACACAAGATGACCTCTGGCTGGGGTAAGATAAATTATCGAGAATTCCTGCGGTTTTTAAAGATTAAGAAGAAAAACCATGATATTAGTATCAGTTTCACCTTATTGTGGTTCGATGGCGTTACTCAGCGAATGAATTCTCGGTAGAAGGAAAAAGACAAGGCAAACCTCAGACGAATCGGATGACTTTTTGGGCAAGGTTCATTGATGCCAATAAAAATAATTTTAAGCAAACAATAATATTTTTATTTATATAAGAATCACAAAATTTGTGGTTGAACATCATTAAAAATAGTTGGGTCATAGTTAGCAACGTTTTAAGTATGCCTTTATGTAGGTATCTACACCATCGGTATTATTGTATTATATAAAAAGATTGCGTTCGTCCTTTCTTTACATAATCTTAATATACCTATAAAAAAATACCTTTATGCATTTTTATACCATACATCCGATTGCAATGAAACTTTGGGACTGATGTTCCTGTGCCCTTGATGGTTTCTATACATATAAAAGTGATCTCTGGCGTTGTGAAATGATTTCATATACTATTCATCCGATTGCGATCTTTGGTTGTTTTTATATATGAGCACTGGCGTTATGACATTTGTATTAAAAAATGCAATGGGTGGCACGCGATTAGTTTGAAGAATGTGTGTATTTCATGTGGTTTAGCGGCAGGGTGGCAAGGCGGGGAGGGGAAGAGTATCCGGGAAGGGCGGAGGGTTCGCTGGAGGAGGACGTGGGAGGGTGGAAGGCGGGAAAGTTGGAAGGGGAACACGGGAGGGGGGTTCGCTAGACGAGGGGAAGCGGGAAAAGGGAAGGGGAAGGCGGGAAAGGTGGCGGAAGGGGGACGGGGAAAAAAGGGAAAAGACACGCAGAGAGAAACAATTTATTTATTTCGGTGCCATTTCAACGCATGCCGGGAACTCGCTAGTTCAAAATAAAATTTAGTGAAAATTCGTTGAATAAATAATTTGTACCTATAATTCGAACGAACTAAAAATATTATACTAGAATACACTCTAGCTACAAGCGCATTGATCGCAATAGAGACATGCCCCGACATATTTACGAGTTCGAAATTATTAAGCGATTTGCATAAGTTATGTATTTTCCGAATGACTATCTGCCCCAGTAGGAGTTCTCCTTCCATAAACGTCAGCCACCGCTTTCCATTACTCTTCCAGTCTCCAGACTCGAGACACCCATGCTCTGAAGGCGGCAGCCAACACCCCCGCAATGCCACCGGCAACAAGTGGGCAGAGGAATGCCAGACTGCTATTTTGGTATGGATTTGTCTCGATTAATCATTGGCGAAGATCGTAATACAGAATTCCTATCGTTTTCAAAAATATATGCCCATGAACATGAACGTAATGTAATGTTGATTTTTGCGTACTAGAAAAGATTACGAAAGTGGACCCGTAGATGAATTCTGGATGCACAAAGAAAGTGTATTTTTACTAAGTGGGCATCCATTAATTACGTGAGCACAAAACGGGTCCAGCAAAATCTTACGTTACTTGAAAAGAATATACGAATTGGCCCTAATTTATCTCACCGAGGGGGAGGGGGGTCTAGATTGGAAGAAAATCTGCTCAGGTAATTAATGGATGCCTCCTAACGGATTACTTTATAATTACATAATACGTGTAAATTGAAATGTTTAAAATAATTATTGTTCATATGAATCAGTTACTTTGTGATGTGACGTTATAATTAAAAATAAAACAATAACTTAGTAAACACCGCTTTAATTTTTTTAATGTACTTAAGTTAATAAAAAACAATATTTACAGAATACGTACATAATAAATTAAAGAATCGAAGCCAAAAGTAGGACACACAATGTGTCAAAGCCTAGTAAGAGGAGTCGGTGTTAGGTAACAAAGAGTCCAAATGAATAGTTAGTATCTATGAAAAATATTAAAGTATCGACTGGAGTACCTAAAGTTGCCCATCTGGGCCCTTTTCTTTTTAACATATTTTTTAAAGATACTATCGTAGTAATGTGAATGTAAACCAAGGAGAGTCAAGACAGAGTTGTTTGGATATACCGATATTATCAAATCTTTCAATGGATTTATATATGTTAATATTAATGTACGGAATGGAATTATATATGTTAATGTCCATTACGATAACTGGTGGCTTATTTTCGTTTGGTTCAAAAGTCATGACTGTAAGATGCCTAGGGCATCCCTTTGCACAAATCCATCGAAATGATTTGAAAATTAGACCTTAAAATTTTTTTTAATGATGTAGAATTTCAAGGGTTATAATTAGTGTCCGACCGAAACAGGACTTTCTACCGAAACCGAATCTTCGGTATCTGTCTCAGTTTCGGCCGAAACCGAAACTTTTTAGACGTGATAAATATCTATTGTTTTTTATGCACTTTCATTTTCGTCTTCGTTTTAGAATGAATACTGTAGGAATGAGAACCCTGAGGCGTTTGTGTTGTAAATTCACGTATGAGGTGAGATTGGACATGTCGAGCAAACGAAAGAAGAAAGGAGTGTAAGGAGAAGAATTTATGCGATTGAAAATGGAAGAACAAATCGGGACGTCCGAGGAAGATGTGGTACGATCAAGTGTACCAAATACTTACTTGTATCGGACAATGTCAAGAGTCAGAATAAGATAGGAGTATGTACCTATGAGACGATGTATGAATGTGAATAAGGCAAGGACTGTGTGCCAAGGCCGAGTTGTTTGGCGGTTCGTCCTCCATGTCTTCCCCTGCGGAGAAACGGCGTGCTGGTTAGTTACTTAGTTTAGCATTTTACGAGTGTAGGTACCTACATCGTTGTTGAAATTGTGCCATTGGAAATTGTCTTCAAATTAATATTCAATTAGTACATACATATAACTTATTTTCAGTTAAAATTAAAACGTTATATTAGTACCTACTATTTTAATTACCTATTGCACAAATTGACACATTTAAAGAATTAATTGCGCATCAAATGCGACAAATTATATGACTCAGTGTTTTAGTGTAGGAAGATACCTTCAATAGTCTTCCCGCACAATCGGTGTCAAAACTTACATACACTTTAAAATATGTCTCACGATTTATCACTACAAAGGTGACTCATACTCAAAATGCAACAAAAAGCTTTGTTCAAATTTGGTCCAGTATTGAAGTCATACAGAATCAAGAAGAATATTTAAATTCAGCATATTCAATGTTATATAAAACCAAGGACGGATTGTTTCGGATAATTTGAAAAATTCATCAAATTTCAAAGTGAATTTTCAAGTTGTGTGGAAGTCCTATTCAAATTCTGTATTATTACAGAACTTGAATAGAACTTTTACAGAACTTGAAAATTGATGAATTATACCAATTCTCCGAAACAAGCCGTCCTAAGTAATCAAAGTAACCTAAGATATTAAAAATTATTTTTTTATGTGAAAACCGCACGGGATTCCCTACTTCTCGCAACCGTCAGGAACCAATGAGACACTGGCATCCCGAATTGGGGTATGTCGTAAGGATGTAGGTAGTGGGGAAAAGAAAGAGATTCAACTACTTTATTTTTATTTATTTATTTAAACGCAAATAGGGCTTTTACATAGAATGAAGTACATTTTTTTTAATTACAGTAAAAATAATGAGTTTACAAAATACAGGTAACAAAATATAGGTTTCATAAAATATAAGCGTTAACAAAATATAGGTAACATAAAATATAAGAAAGAAAATATAGTCCATAAAATATAGGAGTTGTCACAAAGCAGGTATCTTATGTTTAAAATTGTTGTTTACATTAGTTTATGGGATAGGTAGAAAAACAAAGTTGGCACATATGGCGTTTGATGTTTGCTAAGTTCAAATTATTATCAAATTCATCCGTATTGTTTAAGTATTTGTTACCAAGACTATGTAAACGTTGTATTGGAGAACGAGAGTACAAAAAAGTACTTAGGTAATCTATGCATTATTTAAAGTTTGTTATTGGGGAGACCATCGAATATAATAAAATCAATAATATATTATAACAGCAAGGGTACCAAGATACACGTTGGAATATAAGTCATTAATGTAAGTCAATTATTATAATTATAAAAAATAAAAACCAAAACATTGTTGTTAATTTTGTGTATAATTGGAATTGTGGAAATAAGATTTTTATTATAAACTAGCAGACCCGGCCACACGTTGCTGTGGCTAACAAAACACAACGCCATTACCCAACCTTTGTAAAATCCACACTACCCGCTTGACAGCTGCCCGCTGCCTGAATTGAATATTTGAATTTCTCGGCTTTTCTCTACTACAATAAGCATGTATTATATCTATTGGTGAAAAACGCATGAACATCCGTTGCGTAGTTTAAAAGATCTAAGCGCACAAACATTTTGAGCGACTTCATTTTATACTATGTAATGATGATTTATGCAAACTTTTTAATCTAACATCTTCTCAAATGCATACACATGGGTTTATTACCGTTTAAATCCACGGTTTGGCTGACAAAAGTAATTTGAATATCACTTGCGATGACACTATTTTTGAATCATTGACGTCATGTAATCGCTTCTTCACGGCCTTGCATTGTTTTTTCAATATGTAAACTCTGCCATACACAATGCAACATCATGTGGGCTTTTGCGGTTATTTTAATTCAAAAGTAAAAGTAATTAGCTTCCCAAAATACATGCATTGTTCATTTCGCCCACCCGACTGCCGCCTGTAGTCGGTATAATGATCTACCGGTTCGATTCCCGCCTCATCGCAATACAATATTATGGATCTTTTTCATTTATTGCGCTGGCAGTTTGGGCGTTTGATTTTAAAGTTGAATGAACTTTCCATATCTGGCTACCTACACCTATCATAAATATTTTTTTAATAAGTTCAGAATAATAAATTATGTGCACTAATATACAAACTATTTTTCAAATATTATTTTTTTTAAACTTTATTTAAAAAAAGATAATTTTTTTTTTTTTTTAACATTAGCTCCACATACGAGGCCCTGAGAAAATAATTTCACTTTGGGCCTTCGTCATCTTTTGACGCTGTGTGTAGGGATTTTAATGTGAAAAGAAGGCCTGTGTCATCTTTGATGCTGTGTGGAGGGTTATTAATGGAAAGAAAGAGAGGACGTTCTGGGAAGGAAAAGGAATAAAGGATGGGTAGGAATCAGGGGGTCAGAGGGTCCAGGAGTGACGGAGGTATGCATCCATTAAATCGAGAGAGTCCGGTTGTAGAGGACAAAAGTCTCCCTCAACCAGTCTCTCCCGATCAGGCCAGCCACGCAGTAGTTGAGCAGACGCATTTGCTACCAAGAGCTAGACAATCCTTACCTCGTGAACCCGGTCGCCCCTAACTAATTCACCAAACGTAGCGTAGGGGTGTTAGTTATCCAATAAATGATCTGGGGCGGCCGCGGCAGTACCCGCCTCCCAAATTTATGAATTTGTTATTCGATTGATGCAAAATACGAAATTATAGTCAACTCAATGTGATTTGTGAATATTCCTTCTCATTAAGTGTTGATAATTCTAAAAATATAAAACACTGTCTACACATTTATTTTACATAAATTATAAATAACAACGTCTTTTGTGTTTAAAATTCAAGAACAATCATCATTTTATTGACGTTCACTTAATTATCTGCGTCATTAATGGTAACCTTTTATGTTCAACGGCGAAATGTTTAAGGAAAATTGCAATCCTTTCTGCAGAAAACAACTCCTGCATACAGATACAGGATTCTTTATTCTGGTGGTGAAGCCAAAAAGTTAACCCTCCAAGTTTTTCCTCTTGCCTTGTAAAATTACCCAAACCTTTTAAAGAGGTTATTCCCTCCGCAAAACAGGCCCTTAGCGATTCTTGGAATGAACCGTAAATAACTCTGATCTTTCATCTCGAGTCAGGTGATTTGTAGTGATATGTCAATACATCAATGTCAAAAAATACAAATAATGAACGACTTGGTTTTTTACTTCGTTAAATTTAAAAAAAAAGTCATCAAAATTTACGACTGTAGCAAATAAAAAGTATTAAGCTTGAAGTTGACATTGATGCCGTACTCCCTCTTAGGCAAATAAGAAAGTTAATTGTAGAAGAAGTCGGGAACGTCCGATGAAGACGTGCTAACATCAAGTGAATCAAGTTCTGGTCATATCAAGAGTCAGAAAAATTGTTTTTTTACGTTAACTCCACACAGGAGGCTTTGAAGAAAATATTTCCACTCAGAGCCTTTGTCATTTTTGGGAATTGTGTGTGGAGGGTTTTTTAAGATATTGAAACAAGGAGAGGACGTTCTGGAAAGGAAACAAGTATGAGGTGTGTGTGGGAGGAATCTGGGAGTCAGCGTATCCAGGAGTGACCCTCAAACTGCGGTGCAACGCGATGTTCTGAGAGAAATTTCCCTCAATTGTTACGCTACGCAGTTTTTGGGCAGACGCATCCACCACCAAGACTCGGACAAATTTCACCCCATCCCATGAACCTGTGCACCCAAGTCACAAAACGCAGCGAACCACATGGGGGTATTAACTAACATAGGCAGAGGTGTTAGTTATCCAATAAATGGTTCCCGGGGCGGTGGTACTCATACTCGCCTCGATTGTTAGTTAGTTTCCATGATAAAAGCATAGACCTTGTTAATCACAGCATTTCAATAACACGAGAAAAAAACACAAATTCAAAAACATTCAATTTCAAATAGATTCGCTGTTTTCGAAAGTATCCCAAAATAAAACACTATTTTCGAATGTAAATGATAGATTTTCATTTTACAAATGGACATACATAGGTACCTGTATTTTTTTTTTTTTTACATTAACTCCACACAGGAGGCCCTGAGGAAAATAATTTCCCTCAGGGCCTATGTCATCTTTGAGGATGCTGTGTGGGGGGTCTTTTTGAGGAAAGGAAGGAGTTAACATGGGTCTTGAAGAGACTCATGTTGTAGGATGGAGGAAACACAGAGGCCGGTAAGTCGTTCCACAGCCGAGCTGTTGAACTCAAGAACGAATCGTAAAAACAACCCGTTCTCATGTGACTAATATCAACCGTGTACAAATGTTGGGCGCGTGTTTGGCGTGTTTCCCGACTATGCACCGGTGCCGAGGGGATCAATGACGCTAGTTCCTCGGAGCATCTTCCATTGTAATACCGGTAAAACAAGGACAGCATTCCCACCTGACGCCTATGCTCTAAAGATTGCAATCCGTCTGTTAAGATGGGAGAATCTATCAAACGGACCGCCCGTTTCTGCACAGAGTCAAGGGTTTTTTTTAAGGTATTTTGGAGCTCCAGACCAGAGGTGGCTACCAAATTCAACCGTGGGGCGCACTTGCGATTTGTACAGGGTTAGCAGTTGAGTACTATTAAAGTATCTGCGGGCCCTGTACAGTACGCCCAGTTTCTGAGAGGCGAACTTAACTCTGGTTTCGATGGAGCCACCATACCTGAGCTGGTCACTTAGAGTTACACCAAGCATATCAATGGAGGTCCTGTTCGGGAGAATGCTTCCGTTGAAGGAGACTAGATTATCATTTCGATCCCTTTTAGACGTTATCAAACATGATTGGGTCTTTGAAACATTAAATTCGACGAGGTTATTCTTGCCCCAAGAGAAAACACTCTCGAGGTAACCGTCCATTCTCTGCTTCAAAGCCCTCCGAGATATTGGGGTTTGTGTGTTCTTTGGAGGCTTGTCAAACAAAAAGCTATCATGGACTGTACTGTCATCCGCGTAACAATGAATCGGTGCACACGACAAAAGGTCGTTGATGTGCAACAGAAACAAAGTCGGAGACAGAACCGATCCCTGTGGGACGCCAGCATTTATCGAATGCGAGGAAGAGGTGAAACCGTCAGCAACCGCCTGAATCGACCTTCCCCTCAAAATGTCGGCAATCCACGCACACAAGGATGCGGGAAGTCTGTAAGAACGCAGTTTATTGACAAGCGCTCGATGCCAAACCCGGTCAAAGGCCTTGGAAATGTCCAGTGAAACCGTTTGGGTCTCACCAAAACATTCCAGGCACCGTCCCCAAACATGCGTCACATACGCGAGAAGATCACCGCACGAGCGGTTCCGCCGGAATCCGTATTGACGGTCGTTAATAATTTTGTTCTTCTCGAGGTATGTGAGCAGTTTGTCATTGATCACACGTTCCATCACTTTTGACAGAACAGATGTGATCGCTATGGGGCGGTAGTTGGCTGGGTTGGAGCGGTCACCCTTCTTTGGAATGGGGTGAATGATCGCTTTTTTCCAACCAGAGGGCACAGAGCCAGACTTCAGGGACATTTTGAAAAGCTTCGTCAAAATTGGAGCTATTTCTACAGCGCACCTCTGCAATACCAGGGCAGGTATTCCCCGCTAGCTTTATTGACATCAAGCCCTCGTAAGACTTGGAGTACATCCCGATGCCGGATCCTCAGCTTTTTCATACAAAAACTACAATGAGGAACCGACGGCGGGGTAGCACCTTGATCATCGAGGGTCGAGTTTTCCGCGAACATTTTGCCTAATAAGTTAGCCTTTTCGGCGGCGGTATTTGCTAGAGAGCCATCAGGTCTGGTAAGAGGTGGCAGACTGGATTTGCAGAAATTGCGACCTATTGAGCCCGCAAGCGACCAGAACGCTCTGCTGCCGTGCGGGCAGGCAGCCAGCTTACTGCTGATCTGCAGGTCGTGCTCAAATTTTGACCTGTTAATGATCCTCCTGCATTCCTTTGCCATTTTGTTATAAACTGTTCTGTTTTCAGACGTTCGAGATGTGTTGTAGGCTCGGTAAGCCGCGTTTTTTCGTCGCACTGCTTCGGAGCATTGTCGACTGAACCACGGCTTTGAGCCCACACCAGTTTCTTTAACAGTGGATTGGATGAAGCCATCCATCGCGGATGTGATGACTTCACCAATTTCCTGGGCACATCTTGAGGGATCCGAAGTCTGAAAACAGACAGCTGACCACGGGAAGGCATTGAAATGAGCCCGCAGACCAAACCAATCTGCTGATCTATAGTGCCACACTTTTCTTTTCAGCCGCTCGTTTGGCGGTCTGAAGGTTACGGATGTACAGGATGGCCCTTAACTGTATACCTAGTTTCAATTAACAAAAAGTAAATAATTGTAGAACTTAGAAATGTTTTATTTATATTTTCGGAAACAACAATAAATGGAAATTTTTAATGATATCTAAGTTTTAAAAATTATATTTCCCAAGTGAGTTCCACCAGCTCGTTGTCTAAGTCTAAGGCGGATTCGAAAATTCTCAAAAACACGTACACAAGTTTCCCGTGGGATGGCGTTAATTTTCCGTAAAATGTTTTGTTTTAACTGATTTATTGTTGTTGGATTGTCTTCATGGACTCTTGATTTTAAGTATCCCCACAAAAAATAATCACACGGGCTGAGATCCGGGCTATGCGGGAGCCACTAAATGTCTCCTCCTCGTGAAATAAGTTTCCAGGGGAACATGTCCTTCAAACAGTCCATGGACAGTTGGCAGTGTGACAGGTGGCGCCGTCCTGCTGAAACCATGTCGTGGAATTGTTACCTTGAAATTCTTGAAGAGCTGGGACCAAAAACTCCTGAAGCATCTGACAATAATTCTCAGATTTCACTGTCATAGCAACTCCTCTTTGCGTCTTCTCTTGCGAGTCGATTGTTGTGGATTTTCCCTTATTGATTCCTAACACGCTGAATAACTTCTGGTATCCTCGCTAGCTTCGGGCGGCCTTCATTCATTATTCTTACTGTTGAGCCGGTTGTCTGAAACATTTTGATCCATTTCCGAATAGACTTTGCCCTTGGTGCTTGACTTATATCTCTTAAACCGAAGTGAACACGGTACATTCGTTTCGAAATCGTCATGGAATAATTGTTTACGTAATATGCACGAACACAAAACGAGTGCTGCTCTCCTTTGAACGGCTCCATGGCGACTAAAAATTCCACGAAATAGCGCGTCTAACGCTACCTCCTGCACCGCGCCCGCCCTACGTATTATTAAAAAAATAAGGAAACAAATCGCGAACACAGTTAAGGGCCACCCTGTACAAAAAAAATGATCGCTAACATAGTTTGTTTTCGTAAAATCTACATAAAAACAGTTATTACAAAAAGTGGCGAACGGGTAAACTGTTCGGCGGTTTATTATTATTAAAAAAAAAACGAAACAAATCGCGAACACAGTTAAGGGCCACCCTGTACAAAAAAAATGATCGCTAACATAGTTTGTTTTCGTAAAATCTACATAAAAACAGTTATTACAAAAAGTGGCGAACGGGTAAACTGTTCGGCGGTTTTCTCTGAATAAACTTTTAAACGCAAAGAAAAAGTTTTGTGTTCTCTTTCTAAATATGTTGTCATAATACCTGTCCATTAAAGAAAAGGAGATGGAACGATTTTTGTGAGGACAGGTCATTTGACGACGTACATAAATAACACTACCTTATCTCTGTTGTTCCTTCAGACCCACCGAGTTCCTCCAATGCATGGTGTATTTTTTTTTTTAATATTTGAAGGGTACTACAGGAGAGAAGGTGTAACGTCACAATTTGTAAATGTTCAAGAGAGCATTTTTAAACTTTGACAAAGTCAACTAGGAAAAGATACGATATTATGCAGTCATAATTTTTTTAATTACTAGTACAATCTTACAAACACAATTTAACGATCAGTCTAATCCATCAAACTAATCCATTTGACGGCTGGCGTGGTCTAGCGTTAAGGGTTTTGACTTGCAATCCGAAGGTCGCGGGTTCGAATCCCGGCGTGGGGAAACAAATTTATTTGATTTATTTATGTTATTTAATTCATTTAAAATGATACGTAGAGAGTATGAAAGAGAAAAGTGAAAAGGAAAACAAATAATGCACTAGTAGGCACATCTAATTTTAATATCGAAAAATATTATTTCATATCAGGCTCTACAATACTCTTCATTTATTATTATCATGGTACCTATTATGTAATATTAGCTGTTCCCCGGCATGCGTTGCAATGCCATTCAAAGAAATAAATTGATTCTCCCTGCATATCCTTTCCCGTGCATCCCCGTTCCCTTCCACCACCTTTCCCCTCTCTCCTTTCTTCCCTTTCCGCTAACCCCACCCCCCCGTTCCCATTCCCCCTGTTTCCTCCTGCCGCTAAAATTTATAAAATACACACATTTACATTTTTACAAATTTCATAACGCCAGAGCTTACCAGTATATATGGCCTATATGTTATTCTGATGTACATATGAGCCGCATACATTATTGTAAAGTTTCATTAAAATCCATTCGGTAGGTTTTGCGTGAAAGAGTAGCAAATACACTTTCGCGTTTATATCTAATATTAGTAAGATTCAAACCATTTTTTTCGTTTTCCTCCTATATCTGTAAACTTTCACTGCAAATCATTCCCGAATCCATTTTTTTTCATTTCGTATTATATACCTTTAATGTGAAAACACACAAAAAAATTTCAACTCAAGAGATGATCGTCGAAATAATTTCATGTGAAGGCGGTTTCTTTGATCTCGTCAAAGCGATTTATTCCCACTTAAAGACGGGATAAGCTGCAAACACTCAATGCTGGCCGGTTCCGCCCATTTAATGCGCAAATCCGATTACATCAGTACACAAGACTCAAAGTTAAGTAATGTGACGTGATGAATTATTATTCCTGCCCAAAAATACGTCAAGGTAGGTAATATTATTCTTCCTACATTTTTCTTTCGTATATTTGTAGTAATAAAAATGCCAAAATGCGCATGATCAAGTCCAAAACAGCGGTGTTACGATGTTAAAAAATACCTCTCGGCACCCAAGTGATCTCTCGATATTCGGCCCATTATGTTCTACCACTCAGTTTAGTAAGGAAAAAGTCCAGAACGCTTTATGTGTGCTCACACATTGCTTATTTCACAAATTGACATTAAACTAATTTTCGTTCATACATCATTTTTATATAGCAAAGGAGCCCCATCTCTCCAGAGCCGAAAGAAAATGGGCAAGAGGAAGGTTTGAAAATTACCTGTCTTAAATTAGGTACCAAATAAGTAAATAATTAATTTCAAGCAACGTTTCTGTGTATTTATATTTTGTGTGAAAGCTATCTATTTAAATATAAAAGCTTCATACTGATGCTTCAAGGGTGAAACAGATGTCGAAATTGTAAAATGGATATTTTTTAAGGATTCTTAGTTTGAATGCCAGTAGTTTTCTTAGTTAAAAATAATGAAAGTCAATCTTGAGGGGTTCTTAGTTTAAATGCCAGTAGTTTTCATAGTTAAAAAAATAATGAAAAGACATTTTTGAGGGGTTTTTAATTTGAATGCTGGTAGTTTCCGTAGGTAAAAAAATAACGGAAAGACAATTTTGAAGGGTTCTTAGTTAGAATGCTAGTAGTTTTCTTAGTTAAAATAAATGGAAAGACATTTTTGAAGTGTTCAAGTATAAATTCTTGTAGTTTTCTTAGTTTATTTCCTTGTATAAACTTGTTTGTTTGAACTATGCATTATAAGTATGTACTAAATAACAGAAGGCTTATATTGTTAAATTATTCTTAGTCACTTAAATAGGCAATATGAAATTTTCCTTTGAAGTAATAATCATAAGCAGAATTGTTGATGGCGCCATCCAAGATATTACTATTATTAGAACGTTTTATGTTATAAAATAATGTTTGAAGTCCTCTAAAGTGGTCCTGAGAGAAGTATTCTTAGGATCAATAATACTTGTCAAACAAAGATTAAAGATGCAATTTCTGAAGAAGTTTGATGACACTCAACGTAAAATGATCATACAAAGGCGTACAATGTGTACATACTACCACTTCTAGAACAAAAGTTTTCGCAGTAAAAAAAACTATCATTGTATGCATTTGAAAGATTAATGACATAAACGATGACACAAAACACGGTTGATCCAGCTTTGATCAGAATTATTTTGGGGCCATTTTTCACTACGACATAAACCATTGTTTTTGCAATAGGTATAGATATAGCAATCAAAGTTAAGTTCAAAACAATACTCACACAGACGCGTTGATTGCATACCTACAGCACGTTCCAAACTTTTTATTCGATTTCAGGAAAGAGTATTTCAGTGAAAAAATGTATGTTAAAAACATCTTAATTACTCTTAAAAGTCTGGGTACATTTAAAAATATATATATATTTATTTTTATGTTTAATCAATAAAGTGATGAATAATATTGTGATGTAATGTAATTTAAGTGTAATATAATGTACGAAGGTAGGCTGAAAAGTAATGCATACATGCCTGTACAGCGCGAACAAAATTATTTTCAGAAGCGCGCCAGTTGGAATATAGAAGTGACATTCCTCGTCTATACGTATGTGCAAGTTTGAGGTCGTTGAATTCATCCAGTGTATTTTGAGAAGCGGAAGTATGGAGAAGTGTTTTATTGTTATGTCAACGCAAGGTAAACAGCGTGCTATTATCGAATTTTTAAATACTGAAAAATTGACTCCTACTGAGATTTATCGTTGTTTAAAGGATGTTTATGGTGACGACACTGTTGATAGGTCTACTGTTAATCTATGGTTAGTAAAATTTCATGATTGTGAGCCTGGAAAAGCAATATTTGTTGACTAAACACAGAGCGTACGTCCGATTATTGATACAGACGATAAACAATCCAAACTCGTCCACAATTTGATTCAAAATGACCGACGAATCACACAAAAGCGTACCACAAACCATTTTGAAATAACCAATGAACGTGTCAGCGTCATTGTTAAAAAAATAGGATACCGTAAAATCTGTGGACGATGGGTACCATGCCGTTTCACAGGCGAGAACAAACAGCGTCGATTAGAGCCTCTACAAAACCTGAAGTTTGAACCGATTCCACACCCTTCTCACTCCCCCGAGCTTTCACCTTGCGATTTTTATTTTTTCCTCTACTCAAGAGACACTGCAAGGATAATCATTACACCACAGACGATGAGATGAAGGCAGCTGTCAAGTAGCTGGGTTCGAGAAATGTTGGAAGAATTTTTTAGTTAATTAGTGAAAAAACTTGTTACACGTTAAGCAAAAAGCGTTTGCCTTAACGGTGATTATTTTGAAAAATAAATATATGATTTTGAAGCTTATGAATCGTACTTTAATTTTCTTTTGGCTCGATCTTGCTATTTGTTTTTGTTCGTGTTTTACAAGCATGTGTGCATTATTTTTCAACCTACCCAAGTAAAATGTATTTATTTTGGTTATTTCTAGTTAAATAAGTGAAAATGTATAAAAATTAGAAGAGTTAGAGGGCTAAATTTACGTGTAGGCTATCAACGCTACACAGTAAATGTCCCCACAACAAATTCTTTAAGCATTTAATAATGAATAGACTAAAATATTGATCTGTTGATTGTTGATCTGGTTCATCAGGGCAATTGGCGTGGGGTCGGATTCCTTCACAATGAAAAAATACTGAAGGAGAATAAGGAGCTATGATATATCTATTTTCCATATATCTCCGTAAGCCTTCCTACGATTATCCCTTTTCCCTTTGTCCCTTTCCATTGCTTTATGATCTGGAAAAGTTGATAGATGCTTCGTCATAGCTCAAAGCCCTTTTGGGTAAACCTTGTATCTACTTTTTTCTACAACGTATTGGGGAATAAAAATATTCCCTAAAGAAAGGGCAAATTGTACTTGGGGTCAATGTACCTTATTTCATAATGTTGAATATACACCTAGAATATTAATATTGACGACTTAAAACACAATAGGTAATTCTGAGTTATTTTTTTATTATTGTAATACGAATATAAAAATTATAATAAACTTATAATAAACTTATAATAAATGTAAAAAAAATGAACCCACAAAATAATCGCGCATTAAAGGAAGTGTGCTATGGAACTGGCAGAAGATGGATGAAAGAAGACTGAATGCTCTAGAAATCTCTGGTGGATGTATGGTAAATTTTTGTATCTACCTATAACCATGTACACATGTGGAGATCTGAAAAGAACGCAAGGTTGATATGTATGTAAATAATAATATTGTGAAAAGGACGCGGTTTGGACATGTGGAGCGGATTAACGAAGAAAGGTGTGTTAGGAGAATATAATGACGCGAAAATAAATAGAAGTAGGACGGGTTCACGATCAAGAGCCGAAATAACAGAAGAGTATGTATCAGACGATATATGAATCCGAATGAAGCAAGGAGTAAGTACCGATACAGAATTATATGGTGGTCCATCTTCTCTACATGTTAGTTAGTTCCTCTATTATACTCGTATTCGGGGAACTTGCCCAAGGATTCAAATGCTTCTATCTTATTTATATAAAGAAGAGTGTCTGTGCGGGCGAACGGGCGCGTGGTTTTGATTTTCATGCAAATCTACAGTTTTATTCCGAGATTAATGAAATTTTGCACAATTGACCTTCAAAACAAGAGGAAGGTCAATGTTTACATGAGATTTCGAAAAAAACACTCCCATCCCATTTTCAAAGGCATTTTGCAGAATTTTGAAGCTTTTTGATGAAATTTTGCACACTTCAAATTAAGACGAAAATTTCAAAAAATTCTGTGTAAAGCCCAGGCATCGCCGAGGACTTCTGCTAGTGATAACCAAAAAATATTATAGTGGTGATAATAACATGAATGCATTGAATATAAGCCATAAAGCCATATTAATCATTCTCCACTCTGATGTTTCCCATCAAACTTGCATAACTCTTCCATCCATCTCTTGCAGTAACCGGCCCAGCTTTATTGCCGTTAAAATTCAAAATACGAAACAAATTATCATCTATTAAGGCATATTACAGTACATACAGCTATCTATAGCCCGGGGGGACAATCTCAAGTTCCTTCCTAGACTGCTTGTAGTGCTTATATTAAACTTCTAACGAAGACTCTTTCATCTTCAGTCCATCATATTAAAACTTAGTTACAGTAATCATCACCTACGATCATAAGTCTCAGCGTAAAACAAAATAGTGTTGCTCATTTGTGTTTTTTGTTGCATCCTTTGGGATTTTTAAGCGGTCTAATAATATATCAAATAAGCTGGTTGTTATTGTTTTGAGGAAGGAAAAAAAGTTCGTTTAGAGTTGTTTCGTTCGTTTAGTATGGAAAAAATTGGCATTGATAAAAATCATATACTCGTATATTGAAGATAACGTGACATGAAATTATAACTAACTCGCTGCAGTCCCCGGCGCTGCAAGAGCTGTACTTGGAGTCTTTCGAAATCAGATAGAGACAGTAGTTTTGCTCTTATTTTGAACGCTGAGTGTGCAAAATTCCATCAAGTAGTATCAAAATTAGGCTTTACGGGGCGGGAAAAGGGGAAAAGGTGGCTTTGGTAGACAGTCAGTTTCCTCTTCTTTTGAAATTCAAGTAAACAAAATATCATCATTCTCGGGATAAAGTTTAGATTTGCAAAAAAAAAACAAAGCCAGACCGCCACAGATACTCTTATTTATTAATTTATAATAGATAGAAGATAGATAAAAGAAGAACTCTTCTTAGGATAGGTTGTTTGAAAATATATTTAATGTTAATTTTTACGTTTTGCGAAAGTTCTATTCGATTTCTGTGATCATTTTAGTTTAATGAAGCAACTGGCCTATAGTGATATAATAAAATAACTTGAATAGAACTAGATTATAATAAAACAAATAAAAAAAACTTTATTCACCAGTCTGAAGATGGCTCTGACGAGCTAAAACGGGTTACGGTCAAATAAAATTAAGGTGAATAAAGTTTTTTATTTGTTTTATTATAATCTATTATAATGGACTTCCACCACGAATTATCAGTTTCAAAAATAGAAATATTGAATAGAACTTCTACAGAACGTGAAAATCAACTTAAAATATTTGAATAATTAAAAAAAAATTTTAAACAACCCGTCTTTAGTAATAACAACAAAACCTTAAAAAAAGTGCATTATTGATATTAAAATATTTTAAAAAATTATTCCTGCTGACATGGCAATATAATGTTTATCAACATACATTCTGTACATTTTTTAAAAAATTTATTTGTTATGGGAAAACATCATAAGCTTGATATCAGCATGATTTTCGGGACTTGGTACAAACTAAACTAATAATTTGCAAGTAATTATCGGAAAACCATTTAAATACTTCAATCATTTATGCATTTAAATCCAATTAGTTGAAATATTCACCTTCCGCAAAAAAAATGATAATAAAAACACCTGTTGTTTTAAACATTTTTTTTCCATCAAGATGTTTTTTTCCGTCCTTCATAATGTATTGAATTCAAATTAAAACTATTAATAATGAAGAAACGTTTATTTTTATATTTGAATAAATGCAAGAAATGCACTGTGTTATTTTATATTAAAAAATTACATTTTATTAAGTTCCTCTTTGCTTGTTTAAAATGGACACGCTTAATTTCACACAAAACCTTTTTTATATTTCCGTGCAAAATTAGAATCACGTTTTTCGTACAAAAGAAACAATCGCGTGGTGCCATTAGCTAATTTTATATACCTAATGTAAAATTATATTATATCTTCTTGTTTAATACTTGACCTTGATTGGCCTTGGTCATCATTAAATCATTCTACAATTTAGTTTTTTTTTTTAATATTAAAATCAACACAATAGTAGAAGGTTGAGTATAACCATGTTAATAATGGCTTTTTATAATAGATACTAAATGGAATTTTACGTATACAATTTTCACATTATTTCGTATTTCGAATTGAGCATCGTTGATCCTTGTTTAATTGGCAAACGTAAAAAAATTAGAATTATGTATAGAATTATATTTTGTTGGTTTAAAGTTCCCAGTAGTTTCGTCAAGTTGGATGGTTTATTGTACGTTGTTCGTTAGTTTTGATAATATAAATTAATAATAAATATTACTTGAGAACGAAAGAAAATTGATCTAAAGAAGCGATTTATATAGAATTTTCATTTATTTACAATAGACATTTGTAAGGAGCAGAATATAACATACGCAAAATGTATAGATAACGAAATTCAAAGATAGATTTACTATGTATTTTGTTTTGCTATGGTCATAGTTACATAATGTCATGTAAAAAAAAAAGATTCCGATGTTTCGTGGTGGAATTAAATTAAACTAAAACCAATTAAAAATTCTTTATTCTTAATTTATTCCTGAGCTGATCAGCAAATATTCCTTAAAGTATTGTTTAAATACATTAAAAAATATATTTTCGAAAATGTGAAACAGAAAAATCAGAAAAAGACACGTTCACATCTGGGACACGAACCCAGGACCTATGACTTGCCGGGTCAGTGCTCTACCAACTGAGCTAATGTATCCGATTCGATCATATTCAACTGTATCATTCTTTGACCAAGAACTACCAACGACGGCAGGCGTAGTCCAGTGGTAAGACTCTTGACTCGCACACTGAAGGTCGTGGGATCGAATCCCGGCGTGGCAAATAAATTGTATTTGATTAATTTGTGTTATTTCAGAATTTATTCATTTAAAATAATATATAGTATATTTGCGGCACGTTCCAGAGTGGAAGATACTCTCTGTATCGCCCTGGAGTAAGACCACCATTCAGAATTGAAACGTTGATTGAAATGACATTAGCCGTGTTTATTGACCAGATCTGAATAGCCAGGTACTTCCCCACCTTCCTCTTCCCTATCTCCTTCCCCTCCCCACTACCTTAAGCCTCACAACATACCCTAATTGGGGATGCCATAGTCTCACTGGCTTCAGACGGGAGCAGTTGGGACTCTTGTGCGGTATTCATATAAAAAAATAAAAAATTATCTTCATTTTCTTATCACATATTTTTATTGGCTGCTATCTTTTTTTTGCATGAGCTCCACACAGAAGGCCCTGAGGAAAATGATTTCCCTCAGGGCCTATGTCATCTTTGGGGATGCTGTGTGGCGGGTTTTTTTAAGGGAAGGAGAGGAGAGTTATGGGAAGGAAAAGGGTTTAAGGGGTGGGTAGGAATCTGGAGTTCAGTGTGTCCTGGTCATCCACCTCCAAGACCTAGACAAACCTCACCCCATGAGCTCGGGAACCCCTGCTAAATAACCAAACGTAGCGAACCACTTGGGGTGACCTATGGCAGAGATGTTGGCTATCCAATAAAGTTCCCGGGGCGGCGGTACCCATTCCCGCCTCCCAAATTGTTATTGATGTATGATTGCAAGATTGAATTAGAACTAAATGCTATCTTGATATAGTGTCTTGGATAAATTTATGATGTCCTAGATGTGACCGTATCTTTATCTGATTTTTCTGTTTCAGACTTTTGATTGAGTTTCGCTAATATTGTGTTCATTAATTAAATATTACAATTTGTGGTTTTAGTCATTAAGTTAAAAATAAATAAACAAAAATTTTAACAAAACAAAAACGACTTTAAAAAATGCACTAAAAAGTAAAAAAAATATTTCGTACGATTGTTATTTTTTGAGTCGGTGTCAGCCAAGGTAACTACATACATAGGTAGTTATAGGTGAGATGTGGAGATCTTGGCTGACACCGACTCCAAAAATAACAATCGTACGAAATTATTTTTTTACTTTTTAGTGCATTTTTTTAAGTCGTTTTTTGTGTTGTTAATTTTTTTGTTTATTTTTTGATTTTTAGTGACGAGCGTGCGTAAAGAGAAGTTTTACTTCAAAAAAAGAATCATCGAAATCTATTGGCGTAATATTGAGTTATTCGTCCATTCGTCGCGCACATACTTATTGCAAATTTAAGACATATATGGTTTTCTCATGAATCCCATTGTCAGATCTGGACCAAATTAAAATTGGACTATATGGGAAGCACCAGCTTTCTAATAAAAAAAGAATCATCAATATCGGTTCACCCAATCGAAAGTTCTGAGGTAACAAACATTAAAAAAAAAATACCAAAATGCAATTTATTTATTTCTAAATTAATAGAACACTTAGTTTTTAACACTTTTATTTTTTTATGACATGTTTAAAGAGAAACGCTCACTTCTTCGGGGTTTACTTAAAACTAATTATACCTAAATTACAAACAATGGTGTCAATGGAAAGGTGAGAATGGGTAGAGGGAAGAGGAGCAATAGGTAACAATTTACAAAGGGGACAGGTTTAATATTGGGTCATTTAAAAACAATGTTTGATTATTAATAATATTGAAATTCGCATTCACGCTCTTTCTAATTTATCCAACTGAATGACATTAAAATTACATTGTAATAATTCAAATCCGCTATTAAAGTTTAAAGTGTCACTAGTCTCCAACAAATGATTGGCAGATGGTTTAATAAAAAGAAAATTCTTCAGTTCGTTCTTATTATTACTATAATTATTTATTTATCTATTTAAAATATGATTTAAGAATGACACCACATCAGATCATAAACAGGCGTAGGAGTTGTTCTATTGTAGTTTATATTTTAAATATGAGTAACGCATTTAGAAACATTTCAATAAGGTGCTCTTTTACTTTTTGTCTTATCGATCTGATTTGAAAAACGACGCAATATTATTGTGGGTGGATAAAAAACAATTTGATTTATGTGTATGATCCGCTTTGTTCCCTTTTCGATTTATACATTCGGATAAGTTCTGCAGAGGTTGATCACTTTTAAATTATGACCGACCTCAATCCCTCGAGGAATTTTAGCAAAGTAAATTGATTCACTGATCCAAATATCCAGATTTCATTTAAATGATTAAGAATTGCAGGCTTGCGCTTATGCAGATTAACTCTGAAACTGAACTGGGGCACTCGAGTCCCGAAAAAGAAATGTTATTTTGGGAATCTAATTTATCGACGGGTTTGTCCTCCATAATGCCGATTTTATTATTTATGCTTTAAACCGCTTACTCGTTAATACGGAGTATTTTTTATTCAAACAGTTGGATTTAGCTTTATTATCACGAAAAGTGAATATTTATGTCGCGGGAGACAAAAAAACATGCAAAAAATATGCATTTAACATTTTAATTTTGTTCAAATTAATTCGCTTACGCGGTAACGTCATTTTATATTTACCGTTTTTATTACATAGACAATCAATCATAATTACACAAACCCGCTAGACAAACCCTGCTTTGCCAAACAAGCCATTCAAAACCTGGGATGTTTTTTTAAATTATGATGACATACAGCATTCGTAGTTTAACCTCAACCCAAAAAAGGAATATTCCGTATTATCCGTGCATCAAACTTCGACAGCACGAACGTTCCGTATTATCCGTGAGGTGGACTAAATGCATATTTACCCCAATTTTTGTGTTCTCTTTTATTCTTCAACGTGTGTCAATTTTGTTTTGTGATCACCTGGGTAAAGCTCTCCACTAGCAATACGGAGGTCGTGGGTTCAAATCCGGCCTTAAGGAAATTAACTTAATTGGATAAATTAATATTATTTCACAATTTAATCATTCAAATTAATATAACTTATATTTGCGGCACATTCCAGAGTGGAAGATATTTTCAAAGAAATAGCTTTAGCCGTGTTTGTTCGGCCAGATCTGAATAGCCAGGCCTTCTTCTTACCCTCACCACTACTTTCAGCCTCACAACCTCCAATTGGGGATGCTATAGTGTCACTAGCTAGAGGCTTGGGAGCAGTTGAGACTCTTGTGCGGTAATCACTTTTAAACAAAAAGTATATTTATAGACATATATTATTTGTGTATATTATATAGAGTAGAAAATCTGTTTCTGTGTTCCGCTAAAAATACTCGAAGGGTGAGCTCTGACGTCGTGAAATTTACATATCTGTTTCTGTCTAAAATGTTTAGGCAACGAAACTATTTGATGTCCATATCGTAATTTGCATCCGAAACGTCTTTTCAACCATCAAAATGCCATGTTAGGTTTTCCATCATATTAATTGTTCAATTCGATAGGCAGGATAGTCGTTACTAAATAGGTTCATGTACCACATTCACTCAAATGTGTATGATATGCTTTGAAGTAACTTAGGTTTGGGCAATAAATTTATCAATAAAATGATAATTTTTTATGTGACTATCGTACAAGAGTCCCACCTGCATCCAACCCTCTGGAGCCTGTGAGTTGATGGCATCCCCAATTAGGGAATGTTGTGAGGCTGAAGGTAGTGTAGTGCGGAGGGGAAGAAGAAGGCGAAGAGGAAATTGTGGAAGTATTACTTCATTTAATTTATATTTGAAATTAAAATAGGTTAAAAAAATAAGAATTTTCGCTAAGCCACTTAAAAGTTTGCCGTATTTGAAGGAAAAATGGGTTATTTATATGAAAAAAGGCTCGACAAAGGTGACATTATCTCTAGAGGAAATTATTTATATCTCTAGGGGTGTTAAAAAAATTAAAGTATTGGCTAAATTTGAACACGTCAGGACAGAATACCAGGAGCAGAGGAGTACACAAGAGATCGCCTCTACGGTTGGTTGGTTGGTTGGTTGGTTAGGTTAGACAACCGGAGTAGTCCTTTGAAGGCCGTCGCAGAGGTGAAGGACGTTTCTGACTCATCTGCGGGGGCCTGCACGCCAACAGACTCTGCAACTACCAGGGCCTGCCAACATGTGGGACCATATTAAAATATGAAATTATTTCATTTTATCAGCAGTTATAACTAAAAAATATCTTTATGTGTGAATTAGTTAAATTTCACACTAACTTTCTAATTAATATCCGAACACGCAAATGCGTCCCTCATTTAGGAACTTGAGAGAAAAATATATACATGGAGGTATAAAGATCAACAAAAGCTGATTCAAAAGCCGATTTAACAAATCGTTATTAAACCACTATAGAAACCCTAAGAGACTTAAATCCCGTGTGATTTCTCGGCAGGTTCTGACAGAACTTAGATCGCACCCTTTAACGGTCGAAATGCGTGGACTTGTTCACTGCGGTATGCAAATTATTTCAAGAATGGCCGTACTGTTAATCGACAAAAACGGGTACGTATGACGTAATGTGTACCCCACCAGATGTCGATCGTTTTGGCAGACTTAGAATTATTTTAACTATAAAAACGACAGTATTTACTAATAAAAACTGGTATTCAATTCATATGTAAATTAATAAAAATTAAATAATATTGACTGAAATTCCTAATTTATCCCAGCACTTTTCCACAGTTTTGAAGTTGTCTGCAGGTTGAAGATCGATAAACCTGCTGATAACCAACAACCGATGGTACTAGAAGAAGAAGTTAACGCAAATGGAATTAATCTCAATAAGTAACGGTTCATTAGGAGCGTCTTCATTAAGGTGAAGAAACTCATCTGAAATCTAAATAGTTAGTGTAAGAAATAAAGGGTTGTTATGTTTTCTTTATTTGTCTGTATTGGGTGGAAAATTAAGACGCAAAATCGAACATTGACATAGAATGTTTAAAAATATTTAGATATTCGTGTAAATATGTGATATGTTAGAAGTTCTTCAACAAATAATTAGAAAACGTGAAACTTATAGTACTGTAAGAAGAATTGTATAAAAAGAAGAAAACTATAAAATTTTATAAAAAGATATAAGAGAAAGTTGACGAAAAACTGGGTCGAAGAAGAATCCGCACCCCAAAGACACGAAGTCTTGTACGAATGCAATTCCATCGAGTTTTTTTGAAACTCATCTTGCTGAATGAAGATTGCACTGATAGTAAATAGGGAACTACCGACAAGATACAGTAAGTTTAGTATAAGTAAGCGATACAATATTGTCTCATTCAATTATAAGCACGCTGAGGATTAAACTTTTGAATTACAAGTTACTTTTGAAATACAAGGGTCAGTTAAAAAGTAATGCCTCCTATTTCTTTCTCCTTTAATTATCAAGGTATAAAAATGCAATTGCATGGGTTGAAAACTACACTATTGACGATTATTTTTCTAACTTTTTAATATAATGTCCGTCCATTTCCACAGCTTTGGTACATCTTTTAACAAGGGCATGTATCACAGTGTTGTAAAAAACACGGTCACATCCAGAACACTATCGCAATAACATAATAAACCCATATTTCGTCTCCGATCAACATTTTGTTCAGAAACCAAGCGCTGCAAATGTTGTGCTAAGCGCTGCTATTGTTTTTCATGTTTCTTTTTTCTGGCCGGTTAACTTTCTTCCACCTTGTACAAACGTTTGTTGAATAATCAGTAGTCGAATAATCGTCATCACAGTGCCTTTACTGAGGGAAAGAATGCGAAATCTGTAGTTATCTGGGGTCACCACGAATGATGTCATCAACTCGCTTAATGTTGCGTGCAGTCACTGCAATCAACGGTCCACCGCTCAGCTATTCGTCAGCTAGCGGTGTTTGTCCTTCAGCTTCGTTTCAGTGACGAACCCATCGTCTAGCACTGCTGACGTCCACTGTTGCATCATGGTACACATTTTTCAGTCTTTCATGAATTCGAATGGGCGTTTCACCTTCTACAGTCAAGAATCAATCACAGAACGCTGTATATTACAAACATCGATTTTGACGTTGACGCAAAAAGTTACTACTGCAGCAGATTGAAGAAGAAAGTTTGAGGAATTGCACCAAATTCAAAATATTCACTTAACTAATTTTATTTGTAAAAAAAAATAAGAGGCATTACTTTTTTACTGACCCTCGTATTACCGTAGATTAATTAGTCTTGGTATTTGCGGCCGTCAAAAAAAAACAATTGTACTAAGTGTGACGTTACCGGTTAAAATTGCAAAAATGCTTCGTGTTGTCAGAAGTCAGGATGGAGCTATAATCTTCTATATAATATTGAATGACATGGATAATATGAATACATACACATATAATACGGCGGATGCATTTAATTGTTAATAATGTGTAGGTAGGTACCTACGTCTTTAATAGCTATTCTCTTGAATCGTTACTAATGCATGATAAATCGACTTTAATACTGCTGAATGTTCCATCACGCCATTAATTTTTTTTTTCTTGCTGTTTTTACATAGCCTTGTTTCTACTTTAATTATAATTCTTATGTTAATTACTACTATCACACTTATTGATGTGTCACTAAAAATAGGTTATTCAATTTGGATGTTGTTATTTTATTTATATTTGTATCTGCCTGTAAACGTATTATGTATTTCTTTGGTTGGTTATATAAATAGAAAGAATTTTAAAAAAAATACTAGCAAGTTTCGGTCGGTGGAGGTATTTGTGTTTCACATGGTACATATTTATCATATGAAGAATCTACAAACTAATTATCAAGCAGTTACCTACCTCACCTATCCCTTACAACACTCACATCATTTATTTTGTTTCATTTTTTCTCAAAATGGATTAAATTTTTAAATTTGCTTTTACTTAATTTCAAAATCTCTTTTCTGCAAGCCCTAAAATTTCTCGTATCTTTTCTGCAGTACATAACCAATTTCGCGTCCCTTCACAAAGCATACGGTGATCAGATGTGGAAAATTCTAACTGCCCATTTTATCGAAATCTTTGAAATTGATCCCTTAGCCATAACATTCAAGTTTATAGTTGATTTAATAGTGTCATATCCATTCAAACCCTGTTAACTTTAACGATGAGCTTTAGGTGTATTGCACTAAAAGGGGGTTAAAATGCAAGGGAAATCACTTAAAATCGAATTGTTAATAAAAATATATGGTACCATTAGGTGCCAGCTTTACTGCCTTACTTCACTAGAGATTTCAACATTCCTTTACCTATATTTTTCCCCGTTTTTAAATAGTAGAAAAAATTCAGTTACGAGTACTAAGTAGTAAGAGAATTTCAAATACTGTCAGGTTATAAAAAAAGTCTACATAAGTATTTCAATTACTATTCCCTGAGATATTACGGACCATCCACCAGCTTTACTGTATATTTGATTGAGATTTCAGCAATTTTTTACGTAAATCTTAAATCGTTTTTCGAATTGACCAATTCAAACATTACAATCTAAACGACATGGCTTTTGTTAAGTAGATGGATATTTCTGCAAATTATAGGGTTGAGCTAAAAAGAGCGGAAAAAACTTTATAAATTTAATGATATCTGCCGAGTGATTATATATCTTTTGTGTGATCGTTATAGAGATAACGGACGCGATCTCCTGTCAGATTTGTGTGATTTCTTTACTTTTTCTACGTACAACGTACATTAAATGAATAAATAATCATGCAAACTTCCAGGAATTCATGTTTAAACGATCTTAACTAAAATATGTGATAGTAAATATTTAAAAATAACAAATAATTACAAATCTGACAGAAGATCACGTCCGTTATCTCGATAACGATCCCTCAAAAGATATAGAATCACTCGGCTGAGCGCACCGTTCAATTTTTTTCGTATGTAATCCTAGATATTGCATATTCTAATAATATATAGCTGTGCTTACAATGATTTCAATGTATTTTTAAGATATTTTTTCTTACTAAAACCTTTGGGAATCGCTTGTTTAGCGTTGCCTGGTCACGATTATACTCACATTACTTTACAATGTAAAAAGAACCATCATGACCTGTTATATAAGCATTACATGAATCAGTCGTAATCTACGATACAGAAATATCAGCAAAGCTTAAGCTTCCCTGGAGAGTAAGGATACCAATAATTTAAATTCCAAAATCATTATTCACAAAAAAACACACTTAGCATCATCAATACACTCGTCTGTTGTGGTATTTTTCAATCAATGAGAATAAATTTAAGCACCCTGAAATTATAATTCATCGACAGTAATAATTACTCACAGGTTGCAAAAAAAAAAGAAAACTTAATTTACATATTTTATTTATGGTTTTGAGTATTATTTTCTACCCGTGACATGGAAAATGCCCATTTCGCCCACTGAGAGGTGCCTGGTTTCTCACTGCCTTGTACACTCTGGTCCTCCATCTACATCTAGGAAATCCTCCTCTCATACTCCATCTAGGAAAAGGAACCCCTGTTGTACTCGATGCATAAGAGAGTCAGCGAGATTGTAGACGTATTGTGGTCAACGTGTCTACAATCCTGTATAGACTGTTCTATTAATTCCTGGCGGGATCGATGAAATCCACAGGGCGACTCCTAAGACCCTGGACTGTCCCGCAGACCTAGATTTCGCTTTCGGGCGTCTAATCCCACACCATACGAAAGATGAAGAATAAGGGCTTTAGCAATATTTCCTTTACAACTTTTTAAAACGAAATGGCGGTATTAGTTTTTTTGCGCGTAAAAATTGATTCGCTTTAGATCATTCTTAATAACAACAAAAAATGTACTTCATTCAATATAATGTAGGTTAATAAGTTACTCTTTCTGAAATTTTATGCTAACCAAAGTCCACTTTTTGAGGGAAGCCTTTCATGCCGTCTGAAAATTTGAAATATATTTCAGAATTTTTTTTGCGCTATCTAGAGCGAATAAAAACTGTCAGTTTTCGTTTTCCAATCGCAGGTATGACTGGCTTTGCACACTATTTTTTAATTGAACTTTAACTAGTTCTGACGTTAACTTATGTTATATTTTGAAAGACGACTTTTGTGTTTAATCTCTACCAATTTTTTTCTCAGTAGCGACAATTTCTAAACTACCTATGGTTAGAAAAATAGCAAAAAAAAAATCTTATAACTCTACCAATTGTCATCAAGGATCAAATACGTTCTAACCGCAAATTTTAATTCAGGTCTGAAAGGGTTAAAATTGATTTTAATTGTTACGTCAACCAAGTTGTTGAATAAAAATTCTTAACTTTACTCCCTGTATTTCCTAACTAGTTCAATTAAGTTTTCCCTTTAGAACTTTGTTAAAACAATACCCACAGAACCTATATATGCTCTCGGGGCCATCGCTACTCAACATGTTGTGCATACCAAAAAAGATTAGCTACTAGTAGTTTGTCATTTCCTCATCGGGTAACTTGCACATATTGATCAATATCGCTCATATTTCTTCCTGAAGTTACTGAAGGTTTAATGTATTTTTTGGAAATAGATTCGATAAAATTTTATTGGGAACTTTCGGAGTGACCCACTTACAAATTGCAATGAAAGCATATCTTCTATGGTACGTGGAGAAAAATCAAATTAACTTTTCTTATGCATGGATTTTATCCTTTTACATCATGCATGGTGCGCAGTTTGCGATCTAGGCGCAATTTACGATCTCTCATAAAATTGTTTGTAAGTAAAACCGTCAGCACTTTCCGACAGGTTGGCAGCGAGCTGCAAAATAATGTCGAAAATGTGGAAATGTGAACAAGTATTCAGGACCTTGCCAACGGGAGTATTGTAAAAATTACACTTGATGCCAAAGCTAAGGATCACAATTCGATTAAAGAAAACTGATATCCCCGTTTTACCTAAGACCTTTCAACTATTTGGCACCAGGTCAATGGAATTAAATTCTGTTCGATAGATGTTTAAAAAAATTAAGATAAAATTGTTGTTATTTCGGGCACACATACACGCCCACAACACACTTCCATCAGATTTTTTTCTTCTGTTAGCGGAATCTGTGTCACATACAGGAACATTCATTGTCACATTGACAGAAGATGTAGGTAGGAACAGAACGAGTTGTTTTTTACAATTGTTATTTTTTTACGCATGCATATAAAATGGCTTCAGACTTTCGATTTTTATTTGCAAATTCAATACCAGCACAAACAAATGCTTTTCATTAATCGATTTCATAACATCGTCCAACCAGCAGCGAAAAGAATTTTACTTTCAACTGTACATTATTTGTTGAAAATAATATACCTATCGTGTATAGATCATTTTCAGACTGTTTCGCTGCATTTTTTAAATATAAAACATTTTTAATATGACATTGAGATTATGGCATCCCGAATTGTGTTATGTTGTGAGGCTGTTGGTGATGGAGAGGGAAAGGAGATTGGGAATAGGGAGGTGGGGAAGTACCTGGCTATTCAGATCTGGGCGATAAAAACGGGTTAAGCCATTTCAAGCAATGTTTCAATTCTGAATAGTGTTATCACGCCAGGGCGATACTGAGAGTATCTTCCACTCTGGAATTTGCCGCAAATATCCTACGTTAAATTTTAATTAATTTTTAATTAATAAAACAAAAAATAAAATTTACTAGTGCATACCGGGGTTCGAACACGTGACCTTTAGATTGCTAGTCGAGAGCTTTACTCCTCGACAACGGAGACCATCAAACTGCCTGAGTAATAATTAACATTTTTAATAGAATAAGAACTTTGTTTGTAACTTATCTAGTATTCACACAAGAATATTATAATCAATTCCACATGAGAAAAAAATATATCTTTAATTTTTCTTACAAAAAATATTTCCTGATCTCTTCGATGGTTAGGTGCACGAGTTACACTTTAATTAGTTATAAGAAAACAAAAAAACATGCCTCAAAAATCCGTATATCTACCCATCGAGTATCGATCATTTTCAGACTGTTTCACTGCATTTTTTAAATATGAAACATTTTTAATATAACATTGAGATTATGGCATCCCCAATTGTGGTATGTTGTGAGGCTGTTGGTGATGGGGAGGGAAAGGAGATTGGGAATAGGGAGGTGGGGAAGTACCTGGCTATTCAGATCTGGGCATGAAACACGGCTAAAGCCATTTCAAGCAATGTTTCAATTCTGAATAGTGTTATCACGCCAGGGCGATACTGAGAGTATCTTCCACTCTGTAATTTGCCACAAAAATACTACGAATTATTTTAAATTAATAAAACAATCAAATAAAATGTACTAGTGCATACCGGGGTTCGAACACGTGACCTTTAGATTGCTAGTCGAGAGCTTGACTCCTCGACAACGGAGACCATCAAACTGCCTGAGTTATAATTAACATTTTTAATAGAATAAGAACACATCATGTTTTGTTTTTAACTTATCTAGTATTCACACAAGAATATTATAATCAATTCCACATGAAAAAAAAGTATATCTTTCATTTTTCTTACAAAAAATATTTCCTGATCTCTTCGATGGTTAGGTGCACGAGTTACACTTAAATTAGTTATTAGAATACAAAAAAACATGCGTCAAAAATCACACATATCGCAAAAGAACTAATAATAAAATTAAGAAACGTAATTAAAATTTTACCAAAGAAAATAAGAATTTTAACGTTACGTCTTCATTTTCAATTAAATTAAAAATAAAAACATAGAACTTTTGCGTAATTGACGGTAGTTAGTATTTTTAAGTAATTATTTTTTTTAAGTGCCTTGCATAGTATCTAATTTTAATCGGCTCAACGGGGGACCGATTGAAAACATCGTCCAAGCAAATATTTCGTATCGTGATTCGTAAGACATTGAATTCACGTATCATAATCATGACCCTTGGCCGGCTATATACAAATGAGTAATGATTAAAATTAATTATTACATGAATAATAATGATTGTTTACGAATAATTCTTATCGAGAGTCCGGCATATCACCTAAGCAGATAGGTGTTGAGTTTTTGCTGTAGATTAACTTAAAAAATATGGTTAACTCTGTCAAATGTAAATTTGTTTTGTCGAGTTTTTGACGATTTTGATTACGTTGTTAATTTTATATTCTGTAGGTAACTATTAGGCAAGTACAGCATTTATTAAGCCAACTAACTGAATTCCTCGGCGTTGCCTGAGCTTTAAACAGAGTTGATTTTTTTTAAATTAGACTTAGAAGGTGACCTTCCTCTTGTTTTGAAATTCAAGATTGGAAAATTTCATCAATCTCGGAGTAAAACTGTACATTAGTATACAAAAATCAAACAAACTCCGCACGGGGTCTCCCGCCCGCCACAACAATCTTCTTTATATAAATATGTAAACACCATATAATTCATATTTGATATGATATTTCATATTTCATAATTGATAAAGTATATAAGCGAATCCGGTGTTCTACAAATATATGTAATAGAATGTAATTAATTTATTTAATTTAGGTATTGTTTTACATTGCCAATCCACAAAGGGATTTCCGTGATTGATAAAATAATAACATAATATCTTTATTGTAATAAATTAGCAACTATGAATAACTAAACATACATGTTTAATATAGTGCACAGTGGATTTTAAATTAGACATGTAAAATTAATAATAGAAAATAATATATGACAAATTGTAATGTGTAAATAGTATAAAAATATAATTAAAGTTGGGGATTCTAATAATCCTTCCCACCATGTTGGCCTATATTTAGGCATGTTATTTTAGAATGCAAGTAATAAAATATTATTTCTCCACCAAAGTTTTTTTTTGTGTAACATTTTTTTTAATCTTGTAAAACCGTGTCGTAAAAGCCTTTTTCATAAAGAAAAGTTGGGAATGTTTTTAAGAGGAACAGCTGTTTCTACGACCTTTTTCACTCAAAAATTTCAATTTTGATTTGAGGCCAAAATACCAAAACGGACAAATATTTTTTTTAATCGAAAAGTCTAGCACGGATATGTGCTCTTTTCGTTATTTATGTTTCAAATTATGTCTTATAGTCCTTTAAAGAATTTAATTTTGCATGATTTGTGAGTTAATTAAAAATATTTTTTTAAGTAGTATTGCTGTATCTTCTGTGTTAATACAATGAAAAAAAAAATACATACCATCCTTAAACAAATCAAAATAGTTTTCTTAATTTTTTTATTTTTTTATATTTCGTCATATTTGCATAATAAACGGAGCAAAATTATGAATTCAACACAAAAAAAAATACTTATATAAATAGCCTGTATTTTATAATTTAAAACACAAATAAATAAAGTAGCACCTGTCCTTACTAGTTACTTACTATAACTTTTGATTAAAAAAATATATTATTTAATTTGGTTGGTTATTTTAGTCTCAAATCCAAATTTAAGTGTTGTATGAAAAGGGCACGCAGCCGTTCCCCTAAACTTTCTACGCAAGAAAAACAGGTTCAAGAAGTAAAGTACCCACCTACCCATCATCATTATTGTATTGCTGGTTTGTCTACAAGAATTTATTTCATGTAGGCACTTATCAACATTTATCACTTACAAAGATTAAAACAATGCATTGTTTTACAAGATTCCACTACATTATAAGTGAATAGACGCTTTTATAATTACCTTCACGATTTATGGTAACGGTACCGTGGCGGTATAAAAAGAACAATAAACATAAGTTCCTTAACACGAAAATGCTACAGCTCTTTCAAAAGACGAGATACACAATGTACGTAGGTCTGTTTCCTCCAAAGGAAAAAATTTCATCATCATCATTTTCTTGCATCTCTCTCACACACCGCACCGTAACTCCTTTGTAGACTTCTACCAATACTACTTGCCGTGACGATAATTTTGAAAGGATGGAATATAGTTACAAGGATAATATTGAAGTGTGAGTGAATTCCAAAAATTCAAAATCGTTACATGTTTTGCTTTTGTTCCTAAACATGTAAGGCTGTAGCTATCTCTCTCTCTCTCTCTCTTACACACTAAATAACAACATTCGAAAATGAGACAAACGTTAAACGTATGTCTGCGCCCCCCTTAAATGTAATTCCCGTCTCAAAAAAGTTGTAATTTGGAGGAAACAGTCACACGTATTTTGTGTATCATTATTTAATGCGTAAGAAAGAGCTGCAGCATTATAGCGATAAAGACCGTAAATGTATTGCCTTTTTTTGCCATCACGGTACCGTAACCGTGAATCATCACGCTAATTATAAAAGCGCACAATGAAAAGAGCTGATTTTGCAAGTAAATATGTTAAACTATCCGTTATGCGACTAATTATGTTTTTATGTGTTTTTTCGTAGTTTTAAACATAAACAAAAAGATGACAACATAGCGGAAGAAAAGTGATAATTTTATTCCCAACAATATACAAGATTAAAAATTCCTACCTGATTACGCTATGTTAACGACTAAAATAACTTTGATAACAATAATCGTCATCCTTTTAATAAAACCAACCGAGCAACATATTCCTCCGGCGCAACATCTTGATGGAATACAAATAATGGAGAACGCATCATAATAATGTATTATAAGCACGCTTAAATAGAAAATGACCTCATAAGTTTAATCTATAAGTTTCACGTGACACGTTTGGCATAACAATACCAATGATCAATAAATGTATGAGTGGCTGATACTCTCAGTATGGCCCTAGTGAAAGACAACCTTTTAGAATCGAAACGTTGGCGTTGCTTGGAATGCCTTCAACCGTGCTTTGTGACCAGATCTAATAACTTTCCTCTTTCCCAATCTCTTTCCACTCCCGCTGCCTTCAACCACACAAAATTTATTTAAATGAAAACTTCTTTAGCAACGTTGTGATTTGAAACTCGATTAAACAAAAAATTGCCACACTAAAAAGAGACAAACACACATTTACATGATTTAGCCTTTGAGAGAATAAGATAGTACAATCGGTCTTTTCTTTGTACGTTGCTTGGTAGCCTCCCAACTCTGTCTTGCTTTCTGAAGGTTTCACTTGTACCGCGTGTGAGTTGCACACATCCACACTCTGATTTATTATTTCTTTTTTTATATAAATTGCTATGTCTGTTATACATCATGTTTTATAATTAATTTTAAATCTTTAAGAATGCCTTAAACTTGGATATGTAGGTATATTAAAAACATATAAACTGAGTTCAATTGGAAAGAATTTTAGATTTTCACAGCCGAAAGTATTATCGTGATTTGTTTTGGGGTATTACGCCGTACTGTGCTACCTCTTTCTCCAGCCTGTGACTCTGTCCGAAACATTGTTTGCATACTGCTTACTAACAACATATGCAGGGACGCTGGAGGTCTAGATTCGTTTAAAATAAATGTATCTTCGTGCTGATGCAAGGCTGATGTAAGCGTGATGTGTAAGATTAAGAAAGGGACTCTCCGATGGTTTGGGCATGTAGAGCGAATGAACGAGGAAAGGAGTGTAAGGAGAATATATGATGCAAATGTGAATGGTAGAAGAAGTCGGGGACGCCCGAGGAAGACATGGCACGACCAAGTGAATCAGATACTTGAGTCGGGCCATGTGAAGAGTCGGAATAATAGAAGAGCATGTATGAGACGATGTATGAATGTGAACGAGGCAAAGAGTGTGTGCCAAGATCGAGTTGTGTGGCGGTCCGTCCTCTCTGCCTACCCCTGCGGGGAAACGGCGTGATGGTTAGTTAGTTATCTTCGTTTAACGAAAAAAATTGAATCTTGCGCGTTACTTATATCAGGGCGGGTAAGTGGTAGATAACCTCCAATGTCCGAAACATTGGCTAAAAGGGAGTAAGCGCAACACGGCATAATACCCAAAAATAAAACACGATACTTAAAGTTTTACTACTGGTTTGCATGCAAATGCGCATTAGACAAATCAAAGGGAAAAAACCCAAAACACTTATTATTGATATATGTTTTCCGTTTTGTATTGTTTGCTGTTTCTGGAGAAGTAGGCGTTTTTTTATGTAAGTACCTAATTGTGGTGTTTTATAAAATTTTATGGTTCTGGAGGCATTTGACATATCATTTATAGTAATTTTTATCACGATGATATTTTCACGATGAAAACATTAATAAAAATTTTATTTTTTAAATCCAGAATTATTCTGTATCTAAAGTCTTGGGGGAAATTATTTTCCTCAGTGCCTCTTGTGTGGAGCTACTGTAAAAAAATAATTATAGATTCGAATCAGTAGATAATAAACAGTAGAAAATAATAATAATAGGAACTAATGACATACAAGACATACTAACACTTGTATACATTTTAAAATCTATAATTATATATCGGGACGTAGGAAATGAATAATTTATTTTATTTTAATTTTATTTTATTACATTTGTTACATGTGTACTGCAAAATTACATAATAATAATTTTGAAATATTATTATTATGTAATTTTGCAGTACACATGTAACTAATGTAATAAAATAAAATTAAAATAAAATAAATTATTCATTTCCTACGTCCCGATCATACCCAATCTTGGTAAAACTTAGATGGGATTAGGCAGGCAACCCCAATTGGGAAAACTATAGTCCCAATGGCTCAGCCTGTTGGGAATCTTGTGCGGTATTTACAAAGGAAATACTATCGTGTAAAATAGCAATTTTAATGATAGCTATAAAAACCAGTAATGCGCGTTTTCACCCCGCGACAAAATACCACCGACTAAATATCCTCCGACAAAATATCCTACGGACAACCCCAATTTCCATACCCAAACAAAATATAGCTACTAAAACATAACCTAACCTAACCTAACAAAAAATGTGAAAAAAATAATACGGACACCTGTAAAGACAATTATTGTTATCTGTATTATTTTTGTCTGATTTTTTTTACATTATCCACACAGCAGGCCCTGAAGAAAATAATTCCCCTCAGGGCCTATGTAGTTTTTGGGAATGCTATTGGAGGGTATTTTTAGAGAAAGGAACGAGAGGAAGTTCTGGGAAGGAAAAAGGGGTGGGTAGGAATCTGTCCAGTAGTGAAGAACGAATAAATTAATCCCTTCCACTGCGGTTCAAATTCTGCTGAGAGTCCTGCTGAAGAGGTCAAAAGATCTCCCTAAACCAGTCTCTCTCGATCCGCCCTGCCACGCAGTTGGTGAGCAGACGCATCCACCGCCAAGATCCGGACAAACCTGACCCCCATGAACCCGGGAACCCCTGCTAAGTCACCAAACGTAGCGAACCACTTAAGGTGACCTACGGCAGAGGTGTTGCTTATCCAATAAATGGTTCCCGGGGAAGCGGTACCCATACCCGCCTCCCAAATGACAATTTTGCTGTTTTTGAACAATACAGAATGCCTGTAATTTTTATTTTATTTTATTTGTAAGAAACAAACAGCTTATATACATATAATAGAAAGATATATACATGTGAACTGCAGTGAAGCCAAAAGAGTTTCTTATGCTAATATTGTTTGGAGATGGAGTTTTATTTTACCTTAAACTAAATTTTAGGCTTAGGAAGGGGAGACGAAGGGGAGAGGAGGGGGATGGGAGGGAGAATATAGGATAAGGATATGAGATGCTCTCGATACCTACCACTCC
The DNA here is from genome assembly GCA_917563855.2 of Limnephilus lunatus. Lineage (NCBI taxonomy): Eukaryota > Metazoa > Arthropoda > Insecta > Trichoptera > Limnephilidae > Limnephilus > Limnephilus lunatus. The sequence goes on along the minus strand of OU830598.1, from coordinate 63,689,998 downwards.
AGCATAAATCCAATATCGCACGCGTTACTTCTATTCGATACTTCTGAAGGTTTAAATTAAAAATGTCTACGTTGTAAAACAATTCGTTGTATTGCGCACATATTCGAGGAATTGGGGAATTTTTTCTAAGGTTTGTTCTGCAAGTGGGCAAATATAGTAATTTTGATTGTCGGGTTAATCTTGAAGGAATATGGATTTTTATTAAATTGGTAAGCTCTGACGAGTCCGGGCCATTGTTTAGAATTTTAAATAATAAAATTTGATCAAAAATTAATCGTCGTGCATGAAGGGAGTTGAAGTGATGAAATTTAATACTTTAGACCCATTTTTTGTTAGGTTAGGTTAGGTTTTAATAGATATTTTGTTGTGGAATGATGAAATTTAATACTTTAGACCCATTTTTTGTTAGGTTAGGTTAGGTTTTAGTAGATATTTTTTTGTGGCATGTTTTGTCCGTAGGATATTTAGTCGGGGATATTTTGTCGGAAATATCTTGTCGCGGGATATTTTGTCGCGGAACCATAAAAATCAGATCGTTCTGAAAAACGTTTAAACTTATGGATCATGTTTACATACCAGGATCATTAAAACTTAACAACACTGATCCGTTGTGTATGGCGATCGTGGTGAGCACATAATTACATAGAAGTAAAACAGGGGTTTAATCTGACCACAAATCATACCCACCGAAGTATAGGTATCAATTATTTTCCTTCAATCGTCGTAATAAATGCAAATTAATTACTTCCATTTTTGCAAACGCTAATCGGTCTCCATCGCCATAATGTGTAGTGGTTTTATTTAAACAGACATTTTAACGAATCATCATTATATATATAGTAATGTCGTGACTTACCATAATATTATAATGATGTCATTGATCTTCTTTGTAAATTGTTGTTATTAACAAAGGTATAATCATCTTAATATATAAAACAAAGTCGGGTTAGTTACGCCATTTATAACTCAAGAACGGCTGGACCGATTTTTATGATCTTAGAATTGTTGGATTTTTCTTTTTTTTATATGAATACCGCACAAGAGTCCCAACTGCTCCCGTCTGCAGCCAGTGAGACTATGACATCCCCAATTGGGGTATGTTGCGAGGCTGAGGGTAGTGGGGAGGAGAAAGAGATAGGGAAGAGGAAGGTGGGGAAGTACCTGGCTATTCAGATCTGGTCACCAAACACGGCTAGTGCCATTTCAAGCAACGTTTCAATTCTGAATGTTGGTCTTACACCAGGGCGATACCGGGAGTATCTTCCACTCTGGAACGTGCAGCCAATATACTATATATTATTTTAAATGAATAAATTGTGAAATAACACAAATTAATCAAATAAAATTTATTTGCCACACCGGGATTCGATCCCGCGACCTTCGGTGTGCGAGTCAAGCGTCTTACCGCTGCGCTACGTCGGTCGTCAAATCTCCGCCCCGAATAGCAGAATAGCTATTAAAACATCGTAAAAATTCACGAAAAAATTATTATGAAGATAATTATTTTTCTCATACATTTTGTATTGAACGCATTCTCATCTTTTGAAAGAGCCATAGGAATATTGTGATAAGAATAATATTGAGTAGTGAGTGAATTCTAAAAATTCAAAAACGTCAAACGTCAATGCGCTGATTTTTTTTGTTTTGTTCTTAAACTTATTACGCTGCCCCTCTTTCCTACACACTAAATTTCAACAGTAAAAAATTGGACTAACGGTAAACGTATGTCTGCAACCTCCAAAGGAAGAATACGATCATTATAATAAATCTCCCTCACACGTATAAAGAAAATGAAACGCAATTCCCGTAAATAAGTGGAAAAGTAAGAAAATCATAAATCCTTACACAACGCCATCTCTGGTATTGACAAAAACAAAACACGGAACGCATCGATAATTGCTTCATTGTGTAATTTTTTACTTATTTAAAAAACTGAATTTAATTCAGATTAGTTTACACAACAGTTATTGATTCTGAGGCGGTACGAAGTTTTCCAGGTCAGCTAGTTTTAAATACAATAACTAGAGGAAATGCACTATTCTTTGTACATTGATTAAAAAAGCTTATTCTAGAATATCTTTATTACATCTATTTTTTAAGTGAAAATTTCTTAAGCACCGTTGTGATTTGAAACTCGATGAAACGGAAACGAGCGACACTAAAACGACACTAACACATACATCTATAGGATTTAACCTGCGAGAGAATGAGAAAGCGATTAAATATTTATTTAATTTATGGGAACTCGGTTCCAATATAATACGATAAATCCGCAGCACCGCGCAATTCTCCTTTGGTGTAGCGATATAAAGCGCCTAACGAACCTTTGCAGACATTTACCCGACCAGGGATCGAATTCTAAGAAATTTAAAAAATATATATTTTTAACTAACTTACTAACCAACCATCACGCCGTTTCCCCACAGGGGTAGGCAGAGAGGACGGACCGCCAAACAACTCGATCTTGATACACACTCCTTGCCTCGTTCACATTCATACATCGTCTCATACACGCTCTTTTTTTATTTTTTAAATTAATATCCAATCTTCAGATTACTCCAAAATGAACAGGCAAAAGAAAGCGTCATCTAGCGACTCTGACCAAATGTACAGGAAAAGGTGCACTGGAATTTGCCAAAAAAATGAAAAAAATCATCCTTCATATTGATAAAAAAGGGCTTCGTAGTCTTCTCACTCTTGTCAACTTTAGTTTTCTGAGGGTTTCACTTCTGCAGCTTGTGAATTGCACACTCTGATTTATTTGTATCATTATGAAGTGCGAAAGTATATAGGTCTTTAGTAAAATAAGATATGCTTAATTATATTGCTAATAGAAGTATGCTTAAATGTGAAAATAAGATTTATTTTAGCGAAATGGACGAGGTTATTATAAGGATTTTTAGATGTTTCAGTGTGTGAATGAACGCAGAAAAGGAAGGAAAATAATGTGTTAATGAGTAAGTTGGGGAAAGCCTACGAAAACATGACATAATCAAAGTGAATCAAAAACGTATGACTTTTCAGACCAAGGACATATGATTGTGAATGAAGCAAGTATGGGTGCGAAGTGGAAATAAGTGTTGTTAAACCCTACAAACATTCATTGGTCGGTATTTCTCGAAGGAGCTCTTCACCGCTCGATACATTTGTTATGAGCACTGTTATTTTAACTTCTTTCAAAGGGGGAGGGTCTTACAAAATACGTGCTTTTTTAATCTTTGTTTTTTAATATTATTTGAGAATTTTATTTCTCTCTTATTTGAAATATGTATTTTATCAATCAGTTTTATTTTTGTTATTGTTTGTGGATTTTTTTGTTTTTTGAATATCGTTTTTATTTGTATGTGGACATTTACTATCTAACAGTATTAATAGGCTTGCGACTGTGAGGTTGATATTTAAGAATCCGGCTAAGAATGCAACTCTGACGCCGCGCCTTACGCAAAACCGTTTTCATACTTAAACTCATTTACATTTGTAATCTTTATTTTTAAAGTACACTGTTCGGTCGGTATCCACGATTGGAGGGGTGAAAAAAGATGGGATGGAAAATAGAGACTTTGAAAAATTGGTGTTCTCTCACCAAGCCGATGTCTAAAATCTTGAGTTTAATTATTAATAATGTTGGTTTAATAAGTTCTGTATTTTCGAAGTAGACGTAAATACCGTTGGAGAAGCCTCAATATACTTAGGCTTCACGGAAATCCTTGCGATGCTAGTATTGTTAGATTTGTCAGATTAATCAAAACCCGATTCAGTAATGAGATAATGGCTGTTTTGATAAATATTGGAAGCCAATTTGTAGATAGTTGAACAAGAATTCGAAATCCTGATAACATCGTGAGGTCACCACCGACTGCAGATACCAGAGAACAAGTTAGCAGGCAATGCGTATCTCAGTAAACAGGCGCCACTTCCAAGAAACCATTGGGGAAGATAAAGAAAATGATTCAGAGGTCGTGAGAGCAAACCTGTTCCAGCCATCGATGAATTTCATCCTCTTCTATTAAAAGATATAATGGCTGGTTGCGGCTGATAATTAATCGGATTCGTAATACGCTGATGCAATAGTTGCAGCAATAGTTGTATGTAGTTTAGTGCATTTATGTAGGTATTATGCACTGCATGCAGTGGCGGTCCTTCTTTCAGGTCAATTGGTCAAACACCACCCAAAATTATAAGATGTTAGTAAAACATAATATTGTGAAATATTATGCTAATCAAAACAACTGATATTGTGAAATATTATGCTAATCAAAACAACTGATATTGTTCAGATGTATTCTAAATGCATCGCGAGATAGCAGGTAGCGGCAAGCAGTGACATCTAACGTCAAAAATGGAAGCTTTATTTCCCACGCACTATGATTGGCTCGGTCAATTTTTCAAACGTCCCAATATCATTTCTTCTGTCTGTTCTGCCATAAAATAAACGAGATGGCACTATACGATTCTGAAGACATTTTGGGTCATGGCCGTGAGCGAGAGAAAGTATGAAGAATATTATGCGTCTGAAAGAGATGGTTTGATAAACGTAGGTTGATTTTGCATATTGTAAGCTTGTGGCATGAAATAATTTTCTATATTAAAAGTAATTTGACTCTCAAACTCGTGAGGTATTTACGAATTAATATTATCGTTTTCGTTATTTGTTTTTGGGGTGTTATGCCATGTTGCGATACCTCCTTCTTTAGCCGACGTTTTGCACAGCGTTGCAGTGTCCATCATCAGGGCAGATCCAGCAGATCCTACAGATCCTACAGATGTATCAACCTTAGAAGATAGAAGAAATATATCCGACCAGAAATTTTTATTCAAAATTATTAACAACGTTGTTGACAACAACTATCTTCTAGAACACATTAATTTCCACTGTCCAACAAGAAATACAAGGTCAAACCAACTATTCCACATCCCACACTCAAAAACAAATTAAACACAACATTCATTTTTCCGAAGGACGTGCACAAAATACAATGATATGTTTTACGAAGCTGATATTTTCCATTTGTCCTCAGGCCAATTTATTAAATTCATAACTGAAAAAATTAAAACCAATTTTTAATTGCGAACCCTCCACCCCTGCTGTCTGTTGTTTTTTACAATCTCATTATGTTGTTTTTCCTTCTTATTATAAAAATAATAATATTTTTATGATTTATATAGCGCTATTTTTTGTTGTTGTTGTGAAAAACCCCCTCAAGGGCGCTGGCAAATGGCTAATCATTTATCCTTAAACGTTTTCTAATGATGTAAAAATGTGTTAATTTTATATAGGTTCGCTGTTTAACTTCATCTTTTCTTTCCCACATGCTTTAATTTGTGTTTTTTTCATTTCTGTTGTATTATATTTTTTTCTTTTTTTCTAACACTTTACTTTTTCTTTTTCTTTTTAATCTGTGTTTGTATATTATAATTTTTTGCGGAAACTTCACTGGTTAATGCACCCATGTAATTACCTTATAATATGTACAACTGTTTGTTTCCCTAATAAATAAAAACAAAACAAAACATCTGTCGGTGTGTCACCCCAAAAACGAAAATGCTTTTGGCCGTAAAAATCTAAAAACGTATCTAATATTATCGTATTTAATTTGATAATGTATGATAAAATCTTTTTTTTTTTAAATTTACCTTCCACTTCTGGACCCCTAGAGCCGCCTCTGATTGCATGGTAAAAAGGATGCACGTAATGACGTACTGAGACGATTCTAACACGACGCTAACCAAAAACGCGTTTGGCTACTGAGTTTACTTGATGATTCAAGATGCAGTTCAATGTCAAAGATGTTTTTATCAGTTCTCGTGTGTTTTATCCCCACCTGGGAAATAGTCGAAGGAAACTTATCAGGATTTAGCAACAGCGAATAAACGTCACTCTGACCAATGTATGGATTCATGGTGAAGGAATCTTTATTGTATGCACGTGTACTAAGTATCGACATAAAAATAAAAACCTTGAATTTAACTTAACATAACCTAATTTCATTATTGTATTATTTTAATCAATGTTAAATACTCCTATAAATGGCGGGCAGCGAGTTCTTTACAGAGCTAGTATAGTATTCATTCGTAATCAGACTGGTGCACTAAAACACTTGCTTAACTTTACACGATTGCGTGTAAAGTTGGGTATCTGATAAATAAACCAGCAATCAAATTCTCAATTAGACGTCTCAAATTATCACAAAATTCGACTACATTCCCTCATTGGGCAACTGAAAAAAACCAATGGGCAACTCAATTGCTATCCACAAGCAATTGAGTTGCCAATTGAAAGCAACTTGTGAATTTCATTGGCGGTCCGCAAACAGGCAACTTCTCAAAGACCAGTTGTCAAGGGCGACGCAACCAGTCATTCGCAACTACCAGTGCTAGTCGCCGCGGCCGGCGCGTTACAGTTGCCAGGTTGACAGGTTGCCATGTTTGCGCCTCATGACCTGTCAAGTTTTCGAGTAATTTGCGATATGTCAGAGCAGGAAATTATCGACTTTGTTCAGGATGTTGATAAATTATTATATCAGAGCAGGAAATTATCGACTTTGTTCAGGATATTGATAAATTATTATTATTTAAGGTTGATAATTGATAAATTATTATTAAATTATATTTTGTTAGCCAAGCAGATATATTTACAGATATCGTAAAGTTTAGTTGCGCCGTGAATTGAGTTGCCAACTAGTTTTAGTTTAGTTTCGGTTTTTCCGTGAGCGAAGGATTTTAGTGTACAGATATTCTGGATATCAAATCAGACGAATCAGTTCAATTACAGTCTCGATAGAAGCCAAATAATGCATTTTTATAGCTATTTTGTCCAAATTTAAATTTACAAATTCGCTTGGCGGCCGTACTAATATTAATTTGTCATCGATTTTAAATGTACCGTCCTATGAAAAAAAAATTAAATGAAATAAAGGAAAGTAACTACATTTTCAAGACTTTTGTTTTATAAAAATAACTGATGAATAACTGAATAAAAGTTTTTTTAAATATCTTAATTAAAAAAAACAATTGAATTGCTAAGGCCGAAAATCAAGCCCCGATCAAATGCTGGGAAGACAATTACACTGACTTACACCGCCAATTATTGTAAATCTTTACATACGAAATAATTAAGTACCTAGGTCTTTTTTATAATTTTACGTTCACGTGCTAAAACGAAACGTACATAGAATTGAAATTATTTTTAATAATAATTGACGAAGTAGCTTTTCTTAGCGAAATTCTTAAATGTTTAAAAAATATAATCAGCTTACAATTCAGATGGAATGATTTAATGCAAACACCATGTAAAAATTAGTCATGGCCACCAAAAAGCCAAAAAAAAACTTAATTCAAAGTGGCGTTCTCGATTTTGTATTCTTTGCTACTCTGAAAAAATCGTCTGTGCGATTCCATTCATAAAAAAAGAGTAACGGAGTATTTTCCGTGTGCAATAATAGAATAATAGTATCACGTTGCGGGTGGTCCACATAGTGCTGGTTGGATGAATGATTAAGGTATTTCCACAAATTGAATTACAATAAATAACACAATCGCTGATCGACTAAGGTATCTGAAGCCATTTCGCACAATCTTTGTATTTCTATTTCACCATTTTTTCTCCAAACTTAACAAGACTCTGTACAAGATAGAAGACAACTGATAACATTTAAATTTATTACACGACTAACTACCATCTTTATTAAATGGCAAATGAGATGTAAGCGTTCATAATGAAAATTAATTCAAACATATTGATATAAGACATGTGAGGGATGTTTGGGTTAATGAAGGAGATCGCCTACAGGTGAGAAGGATTAACGATATAAAAAAAACTGTTGGCTTTGGATGAAGAGCACCGTGAAGAATCGGCAGAACTGGAGAAATTTGAGGATATGCTAAACTGGAATCTTCTGAAGAAGATATCGATGAAGCTATAACGGTGAAAAGCATAGAATAAAGAAAACATGAAATACTATGTGGGCGGGTTTCGAGATACAAAATTCTGGACATTCTTTGCTTATATTAAATTATGTAGAAGTGTCTCTTACAATCATTATGAAATTTAAATTAGATAGCGATGTATAATTTCAAGCATGCAAGAGAGACAGAGCGGGTGCTGAATGGGCTACAACCAAAAGAAACAAGTCAGTGGCCACATTGGTTTCTTTTCAAATCTATATGAAAGGCATTTCGAGTGATCTTCTTTACTAACCCTGTATGGGACACTGGTGGGCCTAGGGTCATTCATAATTATTAATAATTAATAATATCTTCATTTTATGAATAAAAAAAATCTTAACCTGTACGACGAAGGGGGTAAACAATAAGGGGGGTTAATCAAATATACATTAAAAAGAAAAATCGAAAACCGTCACAGAAAATACAGTCACCACCAAATTAACTATCAGAATACACAGTCACAATCAATTATAATTTGCGATCTGGTAATATCTAAATTTTACAGGGAAGGGACATCTCATTCTATGTTAATATTTTTCTTATATACATTTTCGTTTAAAAAAAACCTACCATAATATTTCCACCACCAATATTCTTATTTTCAATATATCAGTAAATATAGTTTAATGTGGTGTGATCGACGGTGAGAGGGGTATGTATTTAAATTTAAATGGTTGTCTATAAGAAAAATGTAAAACCGATCAAGATTTATTAATATATTAATACAATTTTAATGTCAAAATAAACTAGAGATATTACTGCTAGTTTTAATGCGATAAATTCTACACAAAAAAAACCTAAACACTCCAATCGATTTCAGATGTACACTTTGTGATTTGTATTGTTTACCGTTTCAGGAGATTTATGCGTTTTTTTCAACGTATGTCGCGTTTCATAAAATTTTATACAGACTCTGTATGATTTGTCATATTATTTATGGTATATTTTATATGGATGATATTTTAACAATTAAAACGTCAATAAAAATATTTAAAAGAATTATTATTGTAATACATACATTCAACATCATCCAAAATCCGCCAATAATTAAACAATTATTTCCTTATTTTGACTAAATATTTCAGATAATAATATGCAAATGCGCAGTGGCAGCGCATAAAGCCCGAAAAGCGAAAGGTCCTGGGTTCGAGTCCCAGAGGTGCAAATATCTTTTTCTGATTTTTCTGTTTCCAGATTTTCGATTGAGTTTCGCTAATAATCAATTTATTTATTTTTTTGTAAAAATGTTTAAAAATCCCATTTTTTTCTGAATTTTTCATTGTTTCCGTATTAATTAATTTATATATATTTCCGTATTAGTCAATATTTTAAATTAATTTTTTAATTAAAAGAAGACAATATTATTAATTAAATTATTTTTAAATATTGAGTTTGATTTTACGTCTACTTTTCATTTATGGCAACATTGAAAAATTCAGAATAAATTGGGATTTTTAAACATAATTGTTTTTTTTTTACATAAAAATAAATAAAGTGACTATTTCATATAACATTATTATAAATACAAATTTTAATGATTAAGATAAGATTTTAAAAAAAAACTTTTCAGAGGTTCATTACACAGGCATCATCAACATTGGGAATTATTGTGTTTTCAAAAGCCCCGCAGCACCCGAAAGGAGGGGTGGTGGAAAAGACCTCCTTTCTGGGTTTTCACATAGTTTTTAAACTTCGAGCTTATTCGTGAGGAACGAAATAAGTACAGCCTTGGGTAGATAAAGGTAAATTAGCCGCTAACGCATGCCCTCACTGAGAACAATCGAATATGAACACTTCCATTCAGAACGAAAAGTTTTAAGGGCCATTAACTAGCCAGCGGCCGAGAAAGATGTTCTTACGATCGTACAGGGCGGTTCCAATGAGAAAGATTAATTATTCTCCGTACCAGCTTTTTAAAATAATAACTCAATTTCGATTTCATTTCATTCAAAATTTGCTTTAATTTATACCTACATACAAAAATGCTGAAAGGCGTGATGATAAAACTATTAAAATTATGTTTAACATTTTTTGTAATTATTTTTTGATATTAAGTATTTATGATTTTTCAATAATTTCAAAATAAGAACGTACAAAAATATTAGTTTATAAGATCGTAAATAAATAGACAAACTGAAGTATTTTCGTCATAAAAATGCGCGGATCTTTTTTAGTGTTTTTTTTTAAACCAAAATTTAAATTCTGAAACATAGCTTTCCCAGATAATTTATTGATTTTTTTACTAAATGATTATATGATTTGAAATGTGTGTTGTATAATGCACAATTTTATTGAAAATTTAACAAATCTGCCAACGACCTACGGTATAACCTTATTATGCTAAAAATAAACATATTTTCTCATAATTTAAAACATAAATTTACCAGATAAAAGAACAATCTTTCGAAATCAATTTATACTTTTTTGTGGAAAAGAGTCAACACGGCTAAATTTTTATTTAAAAATTACATCTTTTTTGTTTTTTCTCTCTTAATTGGCACTGGCTAAATTTGCTGACTAGATCTGAATCTCTGAACATCGGTTAACCACCTCCCTTGATCCTCACAAAATAACCCAATTAGGGATGCCATAGCCCTACTGGCTTCTGACAGTGGGGAGCTGTTGTGACTCTTGTGCAATAACACCCAATTAAAAAAAAAAATTCAATTCAACAAAACCCGTTTTCACTCATCCCTTTTACGAAGCTATAATAATTGATCCGGATTTAAATCTCATAACTGTGCTATTGAAGTATATTAAATGTTAGGACGTGAAATTGATCTCACTTGTCTTCCCCGGTATCAATCATGATCATCTCCCATAGGCACATTCCACGGGGAGGGAGGTAATAAACGTTGATTACTTTGAAGCGCGGTAGCAGATTTGAGAGATAAATGGAAGCAGCTCCGAGAAAACACGGCTCCCAGACACCGCGTGCAATCAGGTCTTTTTAAAACCAATTACACCGCGTCTCTAACGGGAGCACATGAGAGCTAGGGGGGTACACGTTATGATATTGGTCACTTATTAAAGTTATTAATAGAACCTGGTTTACACATAAACATTACTGAAAAGTTGTGTTCATTCGAGTTGTGTTCATTTCGAATTCAACACCTTACTTTAACGACCTGTAGTCAAATTTTAACAATGCATTAAGTGAGGGTAATCATTAACCATTATTAATTTCCAATAAAAATAAAGGCATTTAGATTTTCATGCGGATATATATGATGTTTTTTTTGTATTATATATTGATCTTTATTAATTACATTACATTGGTCGTGTGCTGTGCCTATCTCACTAGGAATTCCTGTGTTGAGAGCAGTTGCAGTTTATAACATAAGCAGTTTACTACTTTTTTATTATTGTTTTAATTTATTTTTTCTTCTTTTTTGTTATCTATATTATTTGTTTTAAAAATTTAAAAAAGAACTAACTGCGGTTTACATATGCGTTTTTTCCACCGTTTTAACAAGAGCTTTGCTCTAAAAAAAGGTGTCCAACGAATTCAATCAATGTATCTTTTAAATGGAAAACTTTACTTGATGTATAACATCTAATGTATTTAAAATAAAATAAATAAACAAAATAATTAAAAAAACAACAACAAAATAAATACAGCAACACAATATTACATTTGTAATAAAAGACATCAGCTTCGAACATCATACTTATAATTTTTTTATTTATTTATCTATAAAAAAGCATATTTACATACATTGGGTTTTTTTGCCTGTCTCACTAGGATATACCTGTGTCGAGATAGGCGTACAAGTATATAAATGAATATCGTAGTTACAAGAGTATTTAAGGTAAAATACATATTAATTTGAATAAAAATTAAAACAGAAAGGTAAAAGGGCGGGTAAATCTTTTAAAGAGAATGTTGAATTATAAATACATCATCTATAAGTGGCTTAACCACAGTTTTATAATGCTTTCAGAATGCGAAACAGCTGTCGCGTGTAATAATAATTAGGCAACGCAATAATTATTTCATAAATAAACTGTTTTTTTTGTAAATTCTATAATAATGTTTTTGAATATATAACATAACAATATTTAAAAGGGAGTTCTACAAATTAAACTTGACAACAATAAATAATAAAAAAGTGTCATGAATGATTGCTAACAACTATAAAAATAAAGTTTTGAACATTTCTTATTTGCAATTTTAAGCCAGCAAATTTATCAGATGACAAGATTTAGGGGTTATTTCACTGCCTTTGAATAAACTGTCGATAAGCGTTACTCGTCTAGTAGGGTACCATTATTACATTTTTCTCTCCCGTAAATGCATGTTTTCACCACCATTATTAAGGGTACTTGACAAGTAGTTTCTCAGAGGTAGTAAAATACCCCTAAGGGGGTGGATACCGTTTAAAAATTTGCTAATATGTTTGCAAGAATTAGTTAGAAATGTCTTTTTCTAGGAAATAAAAAGCGAAGTGTACATCGAATAAAAATAGTTCGAAGAAACGTCATTAAAGTGGGAAATAGTGCTACTGTACAAATCTGCGCAAATGTATACTAAGTGGCTTGTATAGAATTTCATAGCGTTACCCAAGATCAATGAGGAATGAATTCTTTTTATACACCTCAAAAGGTTACACCAATAATGTTAGTTTCGAAAAATCTGTACTTTTTTAGGATACGAGGAAATTTTCTTAATAATTAGTGAGTATAAAACATTATTACTTTATCAGTCAATAGAAACCACGCATATTGAAATACGTTACAACGGACCACACGCCACGAGCTTATATAATAATAAATTATACAGGCATGCTAGTTTTTCATGGCCTGTTATAATCCCTTTTGTTACTATCATAATAATCTCCACACAATCGCTAATCCCAAACATCGTTGCAAAAAGTAATTTATTTTCACGAGACCATAATAATTTATAATCAGCACTATTTCAGAGAACACATAAGCATGTTTACCTTTCCGGTGGGTATGATTTAATTTCTTGGGGAATGCAATAACTCGGAATCCTTTGCTTTTCCACTATTCAATTTGCACGTAAGCAGAACTTAAACATGCTGCATTTTACTCACTTGAACCTGGTGACCTTGGATTAGCTCTCAATTTCCACTGGTGATGATCTTCAGACCGGAAAACGAATGCTTAATCATCAATTGGAGATGAAATGGATGTTGTTCTTGGTGTAATTGTAAATTGCTTGAAGCGAACATTGCTCTAGCCTCTTGCAGGATGCACCATGGAGAGCACGTGATCGTGTTGAATGCAAATATTTTTGTACTTGTATCTGTAGTTTATCACTTTTTTAGTAATAATAAATGAATAATATGAAGATAAAATAATTAAGATTAAGATGAGAAAATAAATCTCAAATGATGTCAAAATCTCTGATTGAATAAAGTGATGATGCTTATTTTGAAAATTTACATTCATTGAAACTATAACAGCCTCGACTAGGAATGTTTTGAGACTGAATGCAGTAAAGAAGAAAGGAGATGGGAAAGAGGAAGTTTAGCAAGATTATCTGACTTCTTAGACGTTGTCGCTAAAACATGGCTCAATTCATTTAAAACAAGTTTCTGACGGTGATGAGACCATCGAAATTCAATAAAACGGGCGGTCCGTTTGATAGATCCTCCCATCTTAACAGACGGATTGCAATCACATCTTTAGATCAAAGGCGTCGGGTGGGAATGCTATCCTTGTTCTACCGGTATTACAATGGAAGATGCTCCGAGGAACTAGCGTTATTGATCCCTTAGGCAACGGTGCATAGTCGGGAAACACGCCAAACGCGTGCCCATCGTACACGGTTTACATTTGTCACATGAGAACGGGTCGTTTCTTCGACTCGTTCTTGTGTTCAACAGCTCGGCTGTTGAACGATTTTCCGGCCTGTTTCCTCCTTCCTACAACATGGGTCTCTTCAAAACCAATGTTCATTCCTTCCTCTCCTCAAAAAGACCCTGTACACAGCATCTCAGATGACAAAGGCCCTGAGGGATTTTTTTTCCTCAGGGCCTCCTGTGTGGGGTTTATGTAAAAAAAAATTATGCAACGAAAGCAATTATTTTTTTAGGACACGAAATAAATGTAACATTTTAGGAAAATTTCAGACAATGTAAATTGCTTGTAAATAAATGTCCATCATTCAGGCAATAGTTAAAAAAACGCGGTTTATATCAAATATTCACGCAAAACGTATGTATACTGCTTGTGGACCAGACAAAATCTCGACAAATCTGCTTAAAGTAATCAAATCATTCATAGCATCTCCGATAGCGTTCATTTCCAATCTAAGTCTCAAATCAGGAACATTCCCTAAACATCTAAAACATTCAATTGTTGTATTACTGCACAAAAATGGAGATAAATCTGCGATTCAAAATTACAGGCCGATATCTTTGGTCAATTCGGTGTCAAAAATTATCGAGAAAATTGTTAAAAACCGTCTCAGCTTTTACCTTGAAGATAATAACATTCTTTCTGAGAGACAATATGGCTTCCGACCGGGTTTAGGTACAGAAAATGCCATTGGCAATCTGACTAAAGTTGTTTCTAATAACATCGATCGAGGAATCAAAAGCATCGCGCTCTTTCTGGATCTGGCTAAAGCTTTCGATACCATCTCGCACAAAATCCTTTTGAAAAAATTACAGCTAATCGGTATACAGGGGCAGTTACTTAAATGGTTAGGAAGCTATTTAGAAAATCGGAGCCAAAGAGTTAATATTAATGATACTCTAAGCGATCCAGCAAATATCGAATTTGGTGTACCACAAGGAAGTACTTTAGGACCGATATTGTTTAATATCTATATCAATGAACTTTGCAACAGTAACCTTGCCGATCATATCATCACTTTTGCTGACGATACGGTCTTAATATTTGAGGGCAAAAACTGGTACGAAGCGCATAGAAAAGCCGAAATTGGAATAAACAATGTCAAACAATGGCTAGACAATAATCTCCTTACTCTTAACACGGATAAGACCAAATTTATACGTTTTAGTGCAACACAAGCGGGACAACCCAAGGTAATTATTAATATTACTATTCACATTTGCAATGAACCGAACACTTGTACTTGCAATAAACTAGAATGCGTTGATAGTTTAAAATATTTAGGAATCATCATAGATAAATATCTGAGATGGGAAGAACACATTAACTCAACTGCCTCAAAAGTCAGAAAACTTACTCACCTTTTTATTACCATCAGAAATATTCTCTCTGTAAAAGACATGAAATCAATATACTATGCCATGTGTAATTCTTTACTTGAATATGCATCCCTAGGATGGGGTGGATGTGCCATAACAATATTGGACTCCCTGGCTAAAGCACAGAAATCTTTACTAAGAGTCATCCTTAAAAAACCATTCAGGTACCCCAGTGATGCATTATTCACGGAATTTAAAGTTCTCGATGTTAGACAATTATATATTAGAAAGATTGTATTACATGCTCAAAAACGACGCCAGCACTACCCTTCCATTGACCACCTTCACGACACCCGACATTCAAGGAACAATCCAATAGTCCCAATAAAAACCACGACGTCCCTTGGACAACGTCAATTTTCGTACTTAGGACCTAAATTATTTAATATCATTCCTAATGCTTGGAAAACGAAAAGTACTAATGTTTTGCGCAAATTAATCAACGACTGGCTCCTTGATTTAGGGAGGGTCAAAAGCGAAGATATGTTGACCAAGAGATAGGCTTCTTATTATTACCATCTGGCTTGTATTTGCTTTATTTACTTTACCGGTTTTATTTACTTTACCGATTTTGTTTACTTTACCGGTTTTATCTTTTATCTTTTATCTTTTATCTTTTATCTTTTATCTTTTATCTTTTATCTTTTATCTTTTATCTTTTATCTTTTATCTTTTATCTTTTATCTTTTATCTTTTATCTTTTATCTTTTGTCTTTTATCTTTTATCTTTTATCTTTTATTTGTATTTGTTTTTGTTTTTAAGCGCTCTAGGGGAAAATATCTGAATTTGATGTTAAGATATCATTATTTGTCTTCTTTTTCTTATGAGTACAAAATTATATACTGTTATGAATACATAATTAACACCTTTTCCTGCTATAAATAACATGTTATGTTAGTAAACAATGTAATATGAATTTAAATTTGTCAATTTGACTGGCCTAAAACAGGATCCATTCCTAGTTGGCTAGTCAAAGATTCCACATATGTTTTATTGTTCAATTTTATGTGAAATAAAGTTATTATTATTATTATTATTACTATTCTGTAAAGCGTGTGCTGGAATTAACATGTTTTCCTAAAAGGAATGTTTCTACAATACTAGCATCATTTAAACACTTTTATCTCACTACAAGATTTAAAATATTACTTCTAGAACGCAAATTGCAATCAGGTTCTATCGGAAAACATAAACATGTTGCTATTGGAGTTTTTCTATAGTAAACAGTTTATTTAGAATAATCGAATTGCATTAATATATTATATGTGACTGAATAGTTCGTTACATGACTTCCGAGTACATGAAAGAGATAGGTAGGGTATTTAAACCATTGTCAAAGGAAGTCTTACTCTCCCTTAGCTAAGCTCTCAGCTAGCCACTGCGTATCGATCATCTGTATTCGTTATATTAATAAATGTAATCAATTAAACTACGAGGATTACCTATTTGAAGTATTATGTTATTAAAGATATTAAGAAAATATATGTTTTATATATGAAAATAATCAAAATGTGTACTATCCCTTGTTCATTATTTGCTTACCCCCCCCCCCCCCCCCCCCCCCCCCCTCATGTTAGGTTGGGGAGGATCTAACAAACAATCTGAACTCGCGTAAAAGTTACGCGAGGAATCGTCATGAAACTATAATACTTTGTAATTTTGAAATTCTGCCTTCTCAATAAAATCACTTTTTAAACTGTTTCAGGTTTTAATATCGATAACTCGTATTGAAAAAAAACTTCCTTCATCAAAATGTGTAAGGAAAAAAATATCGAAGAATATCAGAAATTTTACAAACTAATGAGAAATGGAAATCAATTTCTTGCAACTAATTATAATAATATACAAATGCAAAGCTATTATAATGTTTACCAAGCCATAAAACACTGCAATGATCTTCCTTATGAATTGCGCTGTTTTATCAATCAGAACAAAAAATAAAAAATAAATATTTGAAAAAAAAAAAGTTACATAAAAATAATGTAACTTATAATATATCTCTGTGAATGAGTACCTTTAGGTACGAAATTTATGAATATTCAACACACTTTATTTATGGTTTCGGTATGTGGCACCTCTAGTGCTTGCCCATTGACATTATTTGGGACATTGATTATATTGCGAGCCCTGCAGTATTTTTTGATGCAATAGTTGGTGATACTGAGAACTGAGTTCACTAGGGAGGACTGGCATGAAGCTTGCCATTCTTTGACCAGCCACGGGTGACCTCGGCCACTGTCCCTGTGGCGGGTCGACGCATCACCTACCCATAGTTCGCCATTATTGTACATCATGTGAAAATCTATAATTCCGCGCCCATCAGCGGCATCCTTTAATCAAGACTATCAGCAAACTCATCAAGATCATGGGACAGAAGCGGAGTACCAGGGGAGAAGCTTATTTCTGGAGGTAACAAAATCCAGCATCCGGAGCCAGTCCCAGCCAAAAGGACCCTCCAGAAACAGCAAAGGCGGATGACTCTGGATACCAATCATCCCTCCAGGATGACTTGCAGTCGGCTCTCAAGATGGCGAGTATGACATGCCAAATTTACAAACACAATCGTAGCGGTCTTCAAAAAAGGATCCATCGTATTGCGGTCGAGGGGACCGCCCTGAGCCCTCGGCTGTGATACAAAGAATGACCAGCTCTCTTTTCAAATCAGCAGATTTGAATTCTGTCCAGGATCAGCAAACGTTGCATTCAAAAATATTGCAGGGCTCGCAACATTACCAATGCCCAAATGTCACTGGGCAAGCACTAGAGGTGCCACACACCGAAACCATAAATGAAGTGTGTGTAAGAGGGTGCACACATCTTGTTACAAATACTTTTATGTAACATACATGTATTAAAAAAATGTATATTTTTTTGCAAAACATATTAATACGTACAACCAAAGTGAGAATCGTGGCTCCCTTACCAGGCACAAGAGCTCCTCTTTTCAGATGAGGAATTCGTGACCATATGTACTCCATCTTGCAATAAAAACCAATAAAAACCAATAACCGACTTCAAGAGAAGCATTAAGATATGGATTATGGACATGGGATGGAAGAATGTAGATTCAATTTTGCAACCTAACAATGATTAATGCTTGTATTGTACTTTCTTGTAGACATAACTTTATAATGTTCCTCTTTTAATATTTAAACTTATGTATTTATTTATATTTCAAACACGAAAACATGTACAATGTGACATAAGAACGGGGTACTCCAGTAAGGAAACATTTTTCTACAAAATTGTAACCCAAAGAAAAAAAAATGTATATTGTTTTGTGAAATATGTATGCAAACCATATTCTTTAAATTTAATTAAATTAAACTGTACAAAAAGTTAAACCGTTTAAAAAAGGCAGTAATTTACAACCAGTAGATCCAATATGCATTTTTAATGAAGTTGAAGAGATGATATAATTTATTATACTATTTAATAAATTATTGCATCTCGTCGATAATATTGTCTCCATGAAATTTTGATGATATCAAGTTGAATGTTGACAATTTGAAATTTATTTACAATATTTTCCCAAAATACTGATAGGTATAGCTAGTCTATGTTAATTATTTGACCATGATTTCTATTAACGTCTTAAGTTGGCCATAAAGCTCACGTTATCTGCAAATAAGGCGAATAAAAGTCGTCTGATGAGTTTAATATTCAATATAACGGTTTATTGTCCTACGCAAAATTTATCGCTTTCATAAAAAACAGAGTTTTGTATCCATCAATAGTATTAAACTTTATTAGTTTTAATCCTGTTCTTAATTTATATCACTTTATTTTATTGCTGTAAACTGACCATTAGTAAGAACCCGGCTTGTCCCGAGATTTTATCTCTCATTTTCGAACAGAAATTTTGGAACTAGCAATATGGCTTCTTGTCTTGTTTTTACCGTTTTTAAAATAATGTAAATTTGTCAGCTTTATAAATCGATAGTGAAACTATGTAGCTCACGATGGAAACTATGCAAATTTTATGACTCCGGCGCTAACCTTTTGAAGATCTATGTGGGGCATAGGTATACGTAGATTAGTTGCTTTAAGCAAGTAGTATTTTGAGATCTATGAAAATAACGCGCTTTAAAGTGTGAATTAATAGAAATTAGTTGTTGAAGTTAAATCGTATACTTACCTGAAAAAAAATTTCCCACGAACTAAAATATCATTATAAAATAATTACTTGATTTCCACGAATAAACCAAGTAATTGGTGAAACACGTAACATTTTTTCGCGTTTTATGGCGAACCTTTGAGATCGTGAAATGTTTTATGACAAACACCCCCCCTGGTTGGATAATGAATAATTCTTTCCGTTTTAATTAATTTCCTTTTTAACGATCCATTTTATGAAGGTAGAGCCTATCAGATAACAAAAATAAATCATTTCAGGTTTGCCAATAAGGGTTATTCTTAAATGGCGAAACCAGACACTTTTGCCATATCAAATAAAAATAAAATTATAAACAGCGGAATCGGTTAGTTATATTATAACCACGTTGTTGAAAAGCCGGTTTGCAAACACATTCTTCTTTACATTATCAACTGAAACATAAACATAATATATTTAATTTAAGAAGGTTTTTTAGGCATTTTGAAACCTAATATTTCTATTGTATGTAATATTAAATTTGTTATTATGACAAAATACCAGTGGTATCTTTTTAGCGGCTTCGTCTGTAATTATTTTTTTCTGAAGAATTGAAACATGTGAGACGGACATAGACATCAAAATTGTTAGACTTGCCCTAAAATAAAATGTATTTTTATTTTCGATGAACTGGAGGCGGCACCAGGAGGGTTCCGGAATGCTTTGAATAAACTACAAATAACATTGAAATAACCGGACCCTACGCAGAAGAGTTTCTTAAAGTAATGCAACGGCTTGCGGCGGAGTAAATTGTAGAACTTTTCTGCGCAGGATCTGAATGTGCGTTTTTAGTCGAACCGCTGAGTAAATCTCTATCCCCTCTTCACGATGAGGCTTTTATAAGATATAATACTTATTATATTGAAGATCGAAGGGCTGGAAGTTTCACCCTCTAGAAATTTCAAGAACCGTCTTCCGGAAAGTTTTAGAAGGTTCGATAAAACTCTAGAAAGTTCTAGAAGGAGTGGCGGAGTATGTCGGTGAATCTAAAAGTTTCTAGAACGTTCTAGATGTTTCTATAATGCTCTAGAAAGTTATAGAAGGAGAAAGTTTTTGAAGCTTTCAGAAATGAGTGGCGGAGTGTGCCGGTGAGTTTAGAAGGTTCCGGAAAGTTCTAGAAGCTACATATCAGAATTGAGTGGAGTGTGCCGGTGAGTTTAGAAGGTTTCTGAAAGTTCTAGAAGGTTCTATAAAGCTCTAGAAAGTTTTGAAAGGAGTGGCGAAGTATGTCGATGAGTATTTGAAAGGATTCCACATCATTCCAGAACTTCCCGGAAAATTCTGGAAAATTGTGGATTGTTCGGGAATAGGGAATCGGGAACATCAATGTGGAACATTTCAGAACACTCTCGAATATTCTCCTGAGTGAAGCCGGGTAACCCAGCTAGTTAATATATAATTTGATGTTTCAAAACTACTGAAAAATGTACTATTACGTATTCATTATGAAAATACATCTCAAATAAAATCGTATACAATAAGGACATTCACAGACATTACACAAGGACGTGCAAGGAAATAATATTAAACAAAAAGGACAAAACGAATACGCAAAACAGTTTGCTGTACAAAGGAATTAAGTTATATAACACAATACCAGAAACTCTAAAGACCTCACCAATTGAAAAGTTCAAGATGTATTGTAGGAGCTACATAAAACAAGAAAAAATTTAGTGAATTTGAAATATTAAAATTAATTAGCTGCAATATGAAATATTTTAATTAATTAGGAATTTTTAACCTTAAATGTACAAATTACTAAAATAAAATTCAAATAAAAAATAAAAATAAATGTAAAAATTGTAAGAAACAAAATTTATTTATAGATAAAAAAAAGTTAAATACTCGTATTTCTTGCTGTAACTGTTTCGATTTAAAAATATATTGCGGTATCTTTGAAATTCCAGCAGAAAAAAACATGCGCAAATTTCATGACGCCAGGGCTCACCGTTCGAGAGTCTTGCTGGTGCATTCAATCGGATGTCTGCTTCATAGCGTCTGAAGATGGCTTTAAAACGAGCTGAAACAGGTTACGGTCAATAAAATTAAAGTGGAAAAAAGTTTTAAAGTTGTTTTATTATAATATAGTATAATGAATTCCACCATGAATTGCCACTTTCAAAAATAGAAATATGTTCTTATGATTACATAGCATATGATTAAACATTTGTAAAAACCTTTAAAAAACATTAAACACTTTAAATCAAACATGAAATCATGTGTATTACCATGAATTTCGAGTTTGTAATATAATAGTGCAAAATTATGTCCTTCTACAGATCTAAAAATCCGATCGTTTTCGAATACAAACTAAATAATAATTGCCTAACAACTGTTCAATATATTAAAGACCTTGGAGTCACTCTTGATAGCAAGCTTTCTTTTCGGGAACATTTAAATGTGATTATTAATAAATCTCTCAAACTACTTGGTTTCATCACTAGAATCACTTCCGACTTCAAAAACAAAAATACCTTAAGAACTCTTTACTGCTCCTTGGTTCGCCCCCATCTTGAATATGCTTGTGTTATATGGTCTCCTTTTTATGCTGTCCATATTCGTCATATTGAATCCGTTCAACATAGGTTCCTAAAAGAGATTGCTAGGAGGCTAGGATTAGAGCGAGACAATTATTCGTATGCTGAAATTGAAAAAACTCTAAACCTTTCTCCTTTAGAAGACCGTCGGAAAAAATCCGATCTCATCTGTTTCTTCAAAATTATTAACTACATAATCGATTCACCTACATTACTACAACTCATCCCATTCAATATACCTTCTCGTAGACTCAGAAATAAAGACCTACTCTTCCTCAATCAGCACTCCACTAATTATGGTTACAACTCACCACTGTCCAGAATGTGTAGAATGGTCAACTCACGACAAGACCTTAATTTTTTTATGATGATATTTTATATTTACTGTAATTTTTGCAAAGTCTTGACTTGACTTGACACTTCTATTTTATGTTTGTCTTTGCTCTCATGTACCATTTTCACCCTTACAATGTACATTCCCAAATTTTCGTTATACCATGTTGTAAATTGGACGTAAGTCCGTAAATAAATAAATAAATAAATAAATAATAATTGTATTATTTTAATGTACCGTTAATGTTTTTAATAATTACTTTATATATTTGAAATTGTCTTGTCCCAAACACAGCAAAAACGTAGTTTAGTGTACGCGTTGAACTCTAAAGTAAATCATATTTCTGATTAGCTTATTCCCGATGCCTTTGAGATAACATCTGCGATAGATCTGCTGACAGGAAGCCAGGTGTCAAACCAATCTTATTAATAATATTAACTCTCGGATAAATATGATACCGATTCATTGTGACGTGCTCTGAGAACGTATTAGTACATTAAAGACTTCTGCTACGGTAAATAAGGATGAGGTACATCTGTCTGATTTACTAAATGGTAGAATTGGTTAACTTGGCACGTTATAAAATTATTTGATGCGTTTCTAGTTACCTGTCATAGCTCAGCTTTTTTATAGATAACATGTTTTAAAACTCTGTCGCACAGATTTGTCGGATCTGCCTGATCTGTCGGCTAAAGAAGGATGTAGCGCAACACGGCATAACACCCCAAAAACAAATAACGAAAATAAGTGAGTAGTTTATCGTAAAAATCGTTATATATATTACCGTCGTTTCAGATTAAAAAACACGAAAATAAATCAACTTGACGAACTATAAAAAGAAAACAAACAGAGGCTAAGGTGCTAGAGATGGGCTTATGTACTAGGTACCGGGTTTGAGAATGTCGACCTGGATTACTTTCGCTGGCTGTATTGTTGTCGGGAAAACCCGCTGGTTATATTGTCGCCAGCAGTCACGGGACTGTCAGCAGTCTGACATCTCTCGAAGAAAAAGCCTCGGACATCGGACAATGGGCGTCCGAGATAAGGTAACGGGCCCATTCTAGTCTGCAACGGCGCCCGGGTTCCAATCATCTCCCGAGATGAGGCAATCGAACGTGCGCGTAAATGGACAAGTGGATATTTGATGATGCCTCATATAATAACTGCAATCGGTGGGGGACCGAATAAAGGAAGCGAGACGGGCCAACAATGAAACGGTAATTGCAGACAACTTATGAACAGCTCCGACTGCAATTAACGCCTTAATAGCCTATGGAATAGTAACCCAAATGGTGAGTTCCACAATACCCCTAGTCACAATGACCTTTCAAGGTTTTTTCCTCATCTAACTGTTATTCTGACGAGATTTTCGCGCGTTTAGAATTGCCATGGGTATCTTTCTTATGCTATTCGGGATATGTTTAATTCTCGCAGAAGTGTGCGTACGCCTTTGTTACTCCCGCTTCTGCGTGTTTGGAGGTATAGTTACATGCGTCTCACGCAACTCACTAACAAAAAGTGAGATGAATAACATATCTGACCCCATATTAAACCACTGACTCTAGACCTATTGTACTATTTTACTATATCTTCATATTGATACGCTAACGTTCGAATTTGATCGGCTTTTTAACGCGTTTCGCACTGAAGTAGAGCAGATACATATATCTCAAATATTACTCAAACTGTATTATCAAATTCTGTATTACCTTACGTGAAGAAAACTTGGAGAATACTTATATTAATCGCCATTTTGTTCGTAATGGTCAGTCGGTCGTTCAACAGACAGAAACCAAAATTCTCAAAATCCCAACTTACGTGTCGTCTTCACAACAATTACCAGTAAGAGTTTTTCTTCTAATTCATTCTGCTTTTATTACATTTTGTGATAAAGAAAGAGAAAGCAATTTTCGCTTTCAGTTATTACTAAAGATTAAAATTACTCATTAAATTAGCTTTATTGGAACAAACGGTTTCTTTACTTTGCTAGCTAGGAATTGACTAAAAAAGTTGGTTTCATTTTTTCCTCAATATTCTTTAACTGCTGAACCCGTGGGTGCAAATCGCAAGTGAACTCCACTGTTGAATTTTGTCAGCCCTGTTGAATCTGGACTGAAGCACCAAAATATTTTAAAAGAACGCATCGCTGCAAAAACGGGCGGTCCGCTTTTTAGATTGCAAATTTTTAGAGTACAGACGTCAGGTGGGAATGGTGTCCTTGTTCTATATGTATTTCAACAAAACATCCTCCGAGGAACTAGCTTCATTGATCCGTTAGCCACCGGTGCATAATTAACATTTGATTTGCCAGCCTCTGTATTTTTTCCCTCCTACAACATGGTTCTCTTCATGATCCATGTTCACGCCTATATCCTCTCCTCAAAAATACCCGCTACAAGGCATCCCCAAAGATGACAAAGTCTCTGAGGGAAATTATTTGCTTCGGGACCTCCAGTGTGGAGTTAACGTTTTTTATTTAAACTACGAATATTGTTATCTAATATTTGATTGTGGAATGAACAACATAACATTGACGATAAATTTTCTATTTCAGAATTAACCGCTTTTAAAAATATTCTGTCTTAAATAATACCGATGATATTAGATATTCATCTAAAAGGTTACTTTGTGATTTTACTTACTTTGTCTGAAATTTTGAAATTGCCAACCATTTTTTTCCCCAAAGGAGAGAAAAGGAAACATTTTTTACATGTTTTTGTTATCTGCGAGATATAATGTGACGGCTTTTTTTAATGTGCAGTTACGTAAGCCGTTTGCATTTTTTACAGCTCAGTTTTATGCATATTTACAGGAAAGAGTAATAACAATAAGGTTTAATAAGTTGAGAGTTATTTAATAAAATAATATTACAGAGTGTTTTTGATAACAAGTCTTGATAGTGAAATCCTGAAATAATAAAAGATGGAGGCATTAAAAACGAACGACGAATTATTTTTAAGTTATTGATCGTTTTAACTTTTTTGCGATTTTATTATTTACGAATAATGATAGTTGTTCAACAAGATGAAAACATTTTCAAATCTAGTACCTTTATAATATATAATACTCGTAGCAACAAACGTTTTATAAACCCGATATGATATTATAATAATATTAAGCAATTTTATTCCGCTGTCAGTCGATATTTTACTTCAAGAAGGCTTTACTGTAAATTATAGGCCTCCGTGGTCGAAGAGTAAGGCTCTCGACTAGCAATCCGAATATTTTGGGTAGAATTTGGGAGGCGGGTATGGGTACCGCCGCCTCGGGATTTTTATCATTTATTGGATAACCAACACCTCTGCCATATGTAACCCCAAGTGGTTCGCTACGTTTGGGGACTTAGCAGGAGTGCCTGGATTCGTGGGGTTAGGTTTTTCCGGGTCTTGTCGGCGGATGCTTCTGCCCACTACCTGCATGGTAGGCCGGATCGGCAGAGAATGGTTGAGGGAGTCCCTTTGACTTCTCCAGCCGTACTCTCTCAAAACATCGCCTTGCATCCCAGTGGGAGGGATGGATTCATACGTCCGTCACTCCTGGGTACACTGACCCCCAGATTCCTACCCACCCCGAATACCATTTTCCTTCTTCCTCTCCTTCCTTTCCTAAAAGACCCTCCACACATCATCCCCAGGCCGTTTAGTTCGTTTTTTACAGATTTTTCGTAAATTATAGAAAATGATTCTTTCTCGATGAAAAGTAGAGGAGATGTACCGAATGTGGAATAGCTTAGGTAAAAAAATCTGATTAATTATAATTGAATTTGTCTATTAAGTATTAAAAATTGAAATCTTTGGAAATATGGTTACGGAACTTAAAATGTCATCAAAATAATAAAAGAAAAGAAACCCAAAATCGTCTTCGTTTTAAACGAAAGGTAAAACAATAGAAAAAGCAATATTAAAAAAGTGCTCCTATTATGGGATAGGTACACTGATGTTTTCGATTTTGCTTGCAATAATCACATAAAAATCAATATTATCGGCTGCCGAACACTCAAAATGGCACCAATGGCGGCAGGCTGTACATTGGATCCACTCTTCACTCTGATATCACAAGGTCTTTGATTTTACAGCTTCCATGACTTTTATCAATTTTTTTCTGCCAGGTCTTCCGCTGTTTCTTCTACGACATTTTGACGTGCGTGCAGGCCAAAATACAGCCTGGAATAGCAAAAAGATTTTTTTTCTACTAGAATTCCATATTGGAAATACTCTTCCTGATATGAGATAGATATTAGGGTCACTAATAAATCCCATATTAGGAACAAGATCAACACAAACAAATATATTCGAAGAA
The DNA here is from genome assembly GCA_917563855.2 of Limnephilus lunatus. Taxonomy (NCBI): domain Eukaryota; kingdom Metazoa; phylum Arthropoda; class Insecta; order Trichoptera; family Limnephilidae; genus Limnephilus; species Limnephilus lunatus. The sequence continues at coordinate 63,663,522 of OU830598.1, read as the reverse complement.
ATGAAATCTACTTGAATTTAACTTCAAAGCGTTATGAAAACATAAAATTTAAATAATAATATTGTCTATCAGTGAAAGATTGACAATTTTGCGGTGGAAAATGTTTGAGAAAAAATAGAGTAAAATTTACGTAAATATCAAATCACTCTTTTGGTGGCGGTGTGGCCGGCGTCAGGACGAGCCCTGAATATTCAAGGTCGGTCGGTGGGGAATCGGGAACACTGGGTTACAAAGGATGTTCTAACTTAAATTTTAAGAAACACCACCATCTCATATTAGGTACGTATGCCATATTCGGTACATCTCCTCTACCTATAGGTCTACTTTTTTTACTTTTCTAAGGCAAAACAACAATCGAAAAGGACAGACATAAATATAAAATGACACATAAAATGTCTAAAAATTATATGTGTATTAATTATACATACATGTGTATTAATTATTATAGGTATCATAAAATGAAATTTTTGTTTCTTACCATATCGAAGATACCGTTAATTCCAAGCCCGCTAAGTCCTTCCGGATCAATGGTGGAACATTGCAAGATCATTATAAAACTCTTATAGCCCATTTCAGAAGAGCTATTAACATTCGAAGCCTCATACATCCTTTACCGACACTGATGCTTAATTTACTGCTAGAGGCCTAGAGCCATTTGCATGTATGGTTAGTATGGTGTGTGCTTTGCCAAGGTCAAGAAACCCATCGTCATCCACGTGAAAATACGAATAAAAACCATATTAGAATGCCATAAAAAACATGATACGATAATAATTGATTTCATATCTATGAGAATATCTCTTGTGGATTTTGCAGGCTGCAAGATCATTAAACAGAGATAAATCTAAGTTTGAGTTTTTTTTATGTGCAGAATGAATAAAATTTGTAAGGGATAATAAATAACATAAACTTAAACAAAAAAAGTTCTTTGTTTTAAATCACAAAATTATGTTTTTGGACCGTTTCTTCGGCAAGAAAAATTAAAAAAAAAAGACGATACGTACGGAGAGAAAATTTGTGTATAGTTATTTATTTTTTAAGTTTTGGAGTGGGAAATAACATGAGTTAAAGTGATACGTAAGGGGTTGGAGAATATGTAGATGATTTTAAGTGGTGGAACATAAAAATGCTTTATAACATTTGGTAGAGTTTTTTTTAAGGTGTCCGTAGTCGAGTGGTATGGGTCGCGGGTACAAATTCCGGGGTGCGAAAATAAATTTTGTTTGAATAATTTGTGTTATTTCACAATTTAATTAATTTGAAAGATAATTAGGTTTTAGAGGGAGTGTTTCACTTAAAATGACAAATAGTACACTAAGTTTTTTTTACATTAGCTCCACACTCCTGTGCCCTAAGGGAAAAAAATCCCTCAGGACCTATGTCATCTTTGGAGATGCTTTGGGGAGGGTCGTTTTAGGGAAAGGAAGGAGAGGAAGTTTTTGGAAGGAACAAGGTATGAGAGGTGGGTAGGATTTTGGAGGTCGGTGCGTTCAGGAGTGACGGACGCATGAATCCATCCCTTCAACCGCGCTGCAGGACAATGGGTCGAGAGAGACCGGCTGGAGCGACCATAAGGTCTCCCTCAACCTCAAGTCTCTCTCTCATCCGCCTCCAAGACCTAGACAAGCTTATCCCATGAACCCGGGCACCCCTGCTAAGCCACCAAACATAGCGAATGAATTGGGGTGACCAATGGCAGACGTGTAGGTTATCCAATAAATGGTTCCCGGGCGGCGGTACGTTCATCTTTCAAATTGAAATTTTTTTTTTTTTTTTTTTTTTTCTATTTTAAAAGAAAGACAAACATTCCCGGGTTACGAATAACCCAACAATATTTGAAAATCTCCTACTACCACCACAGAAAGCCGAAAATGTTGCTTGTGTTGTGATGGAGGACTTAGCCAGCCGAGGAATCGAACACGGGACGCCCGGGTGGAACCCAAACGCGATGCCCACTCAACCACTGACCGGTCAATTATCGGAAATATGACATTATTGGTCCCTGGAATGTTCACAGAAGAACCAAATTATTTTGCTCAGTGCCTCCTGTACAAAGCTAATGTAAAAAAATACAATAAAAAAAAAAATCGAGTGCGGTTCATACGCGGTAGAAGTGAAACTTTACCATAAACAATCTCGATCAATAGGAGCCTTTAAAAGTGTGGTCATAATTAAGCGGCCAATGAGCGCAGACATGCGTCATTTCCGATTCATATCTCAACCAATATAATCAAAGCAGTCAATGAGTTTGATGCTTCGCAGGTGCTGTGATGCGTCATTTCCGCTACATCCGAATTCCAAATCACAACGAGGCTAAAGAAGTTGCACTTCGATAAAAAAATATCGACGAGATAAATGTTCAATCTTTGAAAGGTGTAAAAATTATTGTTTCTTCGCATTTCTAAAAAACCAGAAGCCTGTTCTTTTGGGATAACCATAACCCTCAAATATGATAACACGTTACGAGATAAACTCGAATAACACTGCCCCGATAGACACATTATAACTGACCAAATTTGGAGAAACGACCATTGACCGTTGTATAGAAATGGTTCCATGCCAACTGAGAATAAAGTCAACTCAACACATCTTTGAAAAGTCATTAAAAGCTATGAAAAAATAATTTTAAAATACCCCGTAACCCTAACCTAACGTAACCAATTTATCCATTATTTATAAAAAAAATTATCACTTCTAATGACTTTTCTGAGGTTGTTCTGAGTTGGTTTCATTCTGACTTGTCCGGTCACCATAAATATAAGTATTTCAGGAAGATTTTATACACAGTGGACTACGTTGATTATTTATCGCCGAAATTAGTTGTAAGATCAGTGAAACCCGTTGAAAGCAGCGGTTTGTACAAATATTTTCAATCGCGTACTGTGTACATTGTACGGGCTCCGTGGGTTGTTCAACATACATAGACAAATTAATATAAAACATGTTTTAGTTTATGGCTCGTAAACAATTGTAATATCCTGTGGCAACTGGATTTCATAAAATCATTAACTCTCCCGTATCCGTGAGGGGTTAGGTATGTACTGAGCTATCCTATCATTACAATGAAAAGAAACAATAAACAACAATAGAACTACCTAGGAATAAATAACGTATTTAATAAATTGCCAGAAAATATAAGATTCCTTCATAAATACCTTCATAGAATTCAAAATATAACTAAAGATATGTACTGAATATTTCAACTAAAAAAAATTATAATAAAAATAAAAACTACGTAGTAAAAACAGCAACAGTAATAGAATGTTTTTCTTAATAACTAAATAAATAACACTTTCCTCCCATACTCGTTTTTTTATTGGAGTCATCGACCAAGTATTGGTCGAAGATTGAAATATATTTATATGGATTAAAAATTATGAGAATGAAATTTTTCATAAAATATATGATTATTCTATTATATTTAATGATAAATATATTATTATTATATTAAAATTTAAAAAATAAATATATAATAATTATATTAAAATTAAAAATAAATATATTTTTATTATATTATATGTATAGATAGTTTCCAATAATAAAACAGGGACAAAAAATAACAATATACTTCTAAAACACGTGTAATTTTATTTTACTTACCATAGCTATGAGGTAACATGGAAACCACGCAACCTGGAATCTAGTTTTTATGCATTCGTAGGTTAAATGGAAATTTCGAAAAACGAATAACAAAAATTTGAAAATACGAACTCGAATAATTTCGGTTGTCTGTGAAAACTGCGTTTCTCTGGTTCAATCATTGAATACAAAGTATTTTATTTAGTCATTGATTTCAATGTATTAAAATCTGCCATAAATAAAAGTGTCATTTTCAAAATTAAAATTGATTGCGTTAATAATTCAGATAAGCATTTAAGTACGCAGAACAATACAATATTTTAAGCAGTAAAATGTATAGCGAGTTACCGGCATGCGTTACAATGCTACTAATAAAGAAATTGTTTCTCCCTGCGTGTCTTTTCCCATGTCCCGTTCCCCTTCCGCCTCCCCTTCCCTTCCCATGTCCCCTTCACTTCAAGCGTTCCCAATATTATTAGATTTTATAAATAAAAAAATAAAATCAATTCAATTATGTCATGCGTACATACACCGAAAACTAATTCGAAAATCGATTAATCAAATTTGGTACCTAACAAAGGTACCTCTTTAAAATAACTATAATTCTTGATTCAATTCTTGAGGCGAGTACTTCAAATAAATCCATTATTTTCGAAAATAGAAATTTGATTTAACAATCATTGTTTTGCAAAATGTCATTCTCAAATTTTGACAGTTTTGCAAGAGTTTTTGTAATGATGAAAAAACTTTTCAGGTGTATTGTCATGTGCTTGTAATAATCCAGAAACCTTCGCGGGAGTTTAAAGAAGGCATTTTGAATGTTTCAAACATTTCATATGCTTAATACAGCAATACATAGACGTGTCATATACTCACATAATCAATAATATATCCTTATTTCTGTATATATGCATAAACAGAAATAAGGATATATTGATTTTTATAAATATATAGATTTTAAAAATTGGAAACGAATTGTCAAGAATTCAGACTACGCTGTGATTCTTACAATTCTGCGCTAGTAAAATACTCAACAGGTGTCTAAGAAGCCATTTTTCATAGAAATTTTTATTTACCTGGTCAAGCAGATAATTGCACGGTTAAAACAATCGTACTCCGATAACGAAAGCTTTTCCCCCTTTTCCATAATAAAATATTTAATTGTAGGTAGGCGCTAAGTCATGGTATCTTATAGAATGCTGGGTTTGAACGATTTTTTTTTTAATACCTCACAAGCGTCCCAGCTGCTCCCGTCTGGACCCAGTGGAACTATGGAATCCCCACTTTGGGAATGTTGTGGGGCTGCAGGTAGTGGGGAGGGGAAGTAGATGGAAGAGGAATGTGGAGAAAGACTTGGCTTTTCAGATCTGGTCCCCAAACACGGCTAAAGCCATTTCAAGCAAAGTTTCAATTCTGAATGGTGGTCTTATACCAGGGCGATATTGAGAGATTGAGAGTATCTTCCACTTGAACGTGCCGCATATACATATCTATATATTATTTTTAAATAATAAATTATGAGATAAAACAAATCAATCAAATAAAATTTATTGGCGCACTCTGGGATTCAATATCGTGACCTTCGGATTGCGCGTCAAGAGCCTTACACTTCGAAATTAAATTCGAGAGGTAAGGCTTAGGCCTCAGGTTCAAATTCAATCAAGAAAAACTCCATATGTACAAATATATTATTTTAAATATTAGTTTCTATGGTAAAGTTCGACCATTTTATCAGTATAAACATCAATCAATTAAGTCATAAAGCATAATAATCATAATATAGTCACAAGGGTTTCCTGTTCTCAGGCGGCCTGTAGTTTTTTTTTTTTGTACATATATCTTAGTTTTTTATCTTTACATTGTATTCATAATGATTGTAAGTTGTTCTATCAGCCATGTTTTTACTTTAATAATAGATATATTAATTTCTGTATTTTTTTCTTTGAATTGGTATTAGTTTCGTAGCACTAAATAGAATATTTCTCTGTCCAAAATTCAAACTGAGAATAACTAGTATATTTTGGCTGATTATCCTGGTTGGGTATTTAATATTCTGAGCATTGTTTTCCTCTCAGATTTTTTACGCCCCTGCTAGATTATATTAAATCCTACTTGGATTCCCACACCACTTGAGATCACGAGATGTATAAGCTCCCAATTAAAGTCATTACAGGACCATCTCGATGGAATCACAATATCATCAGCATCCCAGTTGGACCAATCATCACTGCTTGAGAGATGTGATCGATAACCTATCGAGGAAGCAGATTACAATCATCTGTCGACACAATCAGCCGACAGGAGATTAAATGATCAAAAGTATAATTCAACTGTACATGGAAGGTTCATCACATTTTTTGATTTGACAACTGATTAATCGGTACCGCCATCAATTTTTTTTTAAATATTTAATCTTTGAAATAATTTTTAGTGAAAATATGCATAGGTAAGTAACCTCTTCATAATAATTTGATCATATGAAACTATACAGATGTTGTGTCTTTTCCAAAAGCATTAATTAAGATTCAGGTTTATTAGTTATTTTTCGGATCGACAAGAATTGTATTAGGGGGCATACATTAATTACGTGAGCAGTTTTTCTTTCAATCTAGATCCCCCCTACCCCTCCCCCCCAAAACCCCTTGGTGAGATAAATTTAGGCCACTTTGTATATTCTTTTCAAGTAACGTTAGATTTTTCTGGACCCCTCTCCTCCCCACCCCTAAGCCACTTTTGAGCTTATGTAATTAATGTATGCATTTTATCCCTGTTCCAAGAACCTTTTTATAAAAAAAACCATAATGTTGAATTTGAAAATACTAAACCAAAGGAAACATTTTTTTAATCAGAAGGTATAATACTAAATATCTGGTAAGATGTCAGCTATTTTATTTATTTGTGATTTAAATTATTAAGGATTTCGATTATTCATGATTTTAGAGGCAACTTTGTTAATATTTTGCGCGATAATGATATTTTGTAAAAATAGTTTATATGTAAATAAATATAAAATGAAAATGATTAAAAGAGCATTTTGGTTGAATTAAATTCAAATTACAAACGACAAATGTTTTATTTTATATTTCATTGTAAGAAGGTTATGCAAGATTATTTGTTAATATTTACTCTCACAAAACTCAAAAAAAAAACCAAAGCTGTCTTTAAAATCATGAATTCTTTAATGGCCTTTATTTTATGATAATTTAAAACACAAATAAACAAATTTCCGTAGGTACTAGATATTTGCTACGCATTTGGAAAAATTTTTTTTGGGTATTTTGGCCTCAAATCCAAATAATGATTTGTAAGAAAAATGCAGCGCAGCTGTTCCTCTCAAGAGTTTTTTTTATTCAATATTATCCACTCAGGAGGCCCTGAGGGAAATTTCAGAGTATATCTGTCAGCTGAGGGCCTGTTTAAAGAAGAAGAAAAAGGGGAAACTTTCATGCTGTACGAGAGAAGAAACGTAAAAGCCAATAAGTTATTCCACGGACAAGTCGTTGAGCACACGAACGAGAGGTAAACACGACCCGTTCTCATTCTGAAAAGTCGACCATGTACAATATATGGGCACGCAATTGGCGTGTTTCCCGAACGTGTACTGGATCCGAAGAAATCAGTGATGCTATTTCTTCTGAGTGTCTTCCACTAAAATACCAGTGAAACGAATGCAATAAACCTCGTGTAGTTATATGTGTTACAGATTGCGATCCGCCCATTAAAACCGATAAATCTATCAACCGTAGAGCCAGCTTGTGCAGTGTCAAGAGTTTTTTCGGTTATCGAGGAGCTTCGACCACAGTTCACTATTACACTCAACAGTAGGTAGTAGAAAAAGTCGGAAATTCCAAAGGCAGCGACTGCAAAAAGCCTCAAGGATGATAAACATCAACAATTAAAAAAACAGCAATTGAAAAGTGTTTTCCGTTACATAATACCAACCAGATTGATTGGTTTTCTTTAATGATATTGGCCGTTTGTTCAGTTTTATTTCTTAGTAGTGTGTAATTAGTAAATAAATATCATGAAAGGAACACATCAAAACTATTATCATATTCTACTATTCTTTAAGTTATGTATCGTTCTCAGAAATTACATTAAGGACGTGTAGTTAATTCATCATGTTTAATAGTATGATTGAAACCAATGACTTATATTATTTTCACTTATTAATCTTAATTTAAGCTTTTGATACTTCAGGAGAAGATGCATGTAAGTTGAACGAGAGGAGACATAGCATAGCATGGCTTTGTAATTATATACCTTACTGATAAGTGAGCAGGTTTTTATTTATTTATTTATTTGTACACGCCCAATAAGGGCTTTTATATATAATAAAATTAAAAATACATTTGGTACATACAATCAAAGAATTAAGAAATAACAATTAATAAGTATCAAGTATGTTATAGAAAGAAAAATAATTAAAGTTATATCCGATAGGAGATATATTAGAAGAAATAAAACATTGTATTCATGTGATTACCGGACGACGCGACGCACGGTCCCGATGAACTTTCCAATATCTTTATTTATTTTTATTGGAAATTTTTGATACATGTTATTGGTACAGTTATTATAAAAATACAAGGTAAAATGTAACAAATAATCCCACAAATGCAAAGCCTTTGCAATGTGCGTAGGTATTATGGTAATTGGCAATTATTGTGACTTTTCTATGAGAACTACCCAAACACCTTTCCAAAAAACCAACTTAGCTTCTCGCTACATCTTGCGCATATGTTTCGACTATAAAATCCATTGTGGTGGCAAGATACCGAACATATTTTTGGTGAGAGCCCCTTGTTTTCCCTTGACCCGAACTTTATCCTCAGAATCAATAACTATTGTGTTTATTAGCTGAATTAAATTCAGTTTTTCATTAAGCAAAAAATTACACAATCAATTATCGATGCCCAACTGCTGTCCGTGTTTTGTTTTTGTCAGTATCAGAGATGGCGCTGTGTATTTTTGTGATTTTCTTACTTTTCCACTTACGTACGGGAATTGAATTTCATTTTATTTATCCGTGTGAGGAAGATTTATTATAATGATTGTATTTTTCCTTTAGAGGTGTGCAGATATACGCAGTGGCGGATTTGCCCTAAGGCCAATGTAGGCCCGGGCCTGGGGCGACTAGATATTAGGGGCGACCAATCGTGACAAAAAGTAACTGATGATAACAAGAAATAACGTACGAGAACGTCATTGCTCGCCGCAAGGGTCTTACGTTCGTGGTCGGGAGTTTCGTGTATTTTTTTCTCCACAGTGAGTAGGCATGTGGATTTTAAATTGTCACTTTCAAGAACACGAATAGTCACAGTCGGAACATGATAAAGTTTTGTCTTCACTGTGAGACGGCTTGTGGACTTTTAAATGTTCCTTTTAAGAACATAAATACTTGCAACCGAAACATGAAAATGGTTTTTCTCCACTTGAGTAAACTTGTGGGTTTTCAAAGTCGCCTTTCTAGCACATAAATAATTGCAATAGGAACATACAAAAGATTTTTCTTTCTCAACTGTGAGACGGACTATAAATGTACCTTTCGATAACATGAATAGTTGCATTTTCTTATATTCTGGGTGTAGATTAAAACCAGCTTCGAGAAAAGCTTTAAATTCGAGGTACACAACAGAGCAAAATCATCTGCTTGATCTGTGTGTAACTATTATTTATGCTTGTGAAGCCTTGATGAGTGAACACCCCCCCCCCCCCCCCCCCCCGGACTGCAAATCCGCCACGACATACGTTCTACGTTCACCGTTTGTCCCTTTTTCGACTGTTGACATTTAGTGTGTAAGAAAAAGAGGGGCAGCATTATATGTTTAAGAACAAAAGCAAATCAAGACAAATCGAAGATGATGAATATCGGTCCAGGCGTTCTTGAGTTAAAAATAATGTAACTAACCCGTCTTTGTTTAATATATTAAGATTACAAACTTAAAATCGATTTCAAAAATACCTTTAATAATACGGTGCTATGTATATCAAACGAATTTATTTGCAGTGTCGATTTTGTATACTTACTCGCTGGTATATGCAATACACAGACATTTAGTTTTTTACCTAATGCATTTGAATAAATATTTGTTCTATACTTTTGTCGTTCGGCAGTACATCCTCTCTGAACACCCTTTCAGGGGACACTAAGTTACATTTTGTGTAAGAGGTGTACCATATTTTCCTTAAATCGACTGCATATTGTACGTAAGATTGGCCGGTATATATTTATTTTGTTATTGTTGTTATTTCGTTGAATATATATTTTACTAGCTTTTACCCACGGCTTCGCTCGCATAGTATTAGTGAGAAATTACTGGCATAATTATTGGCATAATTGTTATTATTCTTGCTATTTTGTCTAATAGAAAATAATTATTGTTTAATAGAAAATTTCTAAATTTGAGAATGACATTTCGCAAATAAAAATTCTATTTTAGAAAATATTTGTATTATAGAAATAGAAATTTATTTTAAGTACCTACTCCCTTTATTAGTATTTTATTCATATTTGAATCCAGAGTAACCTAAAAAAATAAGAAAATTACAGTCCACTTCAAACGCCATGCTTTATCGCAATGTTATGCTTTTTGTTCGGAGAATAAACATTTTTAGAGATATGTAGATATTAACTACGACGTCAAAAAAGTACTCTTTTTAATCACAACAAAACACTATTTTTAAGCCTAAAATTTAAAAAAAAAACATTGTTTCCAAGGTAACAATTTGTTTGACGTTTGCAATAACTCGATTTTGTTAGGGACAGAAAACGTATGATACATAATTTCATAACGCCACAGCTCATTCATAACGCCAGAGCTTACCAATATATAAAGCCGTTGTTACTTGCAAATAATGTAGCTTTCGATTAGTGAAAGAATTTTAAATTCCATTCGATATTAAGGTAAGGACCATCCAACCAACCAACCATCCATACAAACTTTCGCATTTATAATATTAGTAAGATAAGATATTAGTAAGATATTAACGCTTTTTTTTGCTAATTACGAAAACTTTCCGAAAACTAGAGAACGTCACTAGATCTGGTCACTTAACACGGCTAAAGTCATTTCGAGCGACGAGAGTATCCACCTCTCATAGACCTGTGTACTAATGAATCTTAGCGGGCGTATGGGGGGGAAGTTTAGTAATAATGATGGTAGGAGTTTGATAACACTTACATACGTAAGTCTCGGTGCGAAATGATCGCTGGTTCAAGTATTGTTCTCACCTCTCGTGGGAAAAGAAGGCGCCGTGTGTTGTGTGTACAGTTTGGTTGGAGATTGAGATAAACGCTGGTTTATTCCACACGAGACAGAGCTGGTCAACTCATCTTCCTTCCACAAATCATAAGCGCAGCGCGAGAAAACCTTAGGTGGCTGGTGTTGGGGCCAACTCCGTGACCTTAGATACAAGGAACTAGAAGGAAACGGTAGGATACCAACTGAAGACTGGAAGAGACGATTCTCCACGTTTTATAACGAGAATGATGTATGAATGTAAATTGTAAAGTAAGGGACGTCCTCTGTGGTGGAGAGGTAAGGCTCTTAGCTTACAATCTGGAGGCGTCGGTTTAAATTCCAACGTGCGCAAGTAAATTTTATATAATTAATTTGTGAAGTTTCACAATTATTAATTCATTAAAAATTGTATACAGAATATTTGCGACAAGTTCTGGCGTGAAAGATACCCTCAGTATCGCCCTGTTGAAATACCAATATTCAGAATTGAAACGTTGCTTGAAATTGCTGAAATTGAAATAGCCGTGTTTGGTGACCAGATCTGAATGGCCAGCTACTTTCCCTACCTTCCTCTTCCCGACCTCGTTTTCACCATATGCCATAGTCTCACTGGCTCCAGACGGTTGGCAGCAGGTACTCTTCTGCGGTATTCAAATAATTTTTTTCAATCTCTGAATTTCCACTGTATGAACTTGTAAAACGGTGTAAGCGGGTACATTATACGTGCAAGTTGGTTGTTTGATCTAGCGTCAAGCACGAACGTTGTGGATATTATTGCCGAGTCACTGATGGGCCGAGAAACGGTTATTAAAGGTTTTTTACAAAATTAGTGGAAAATGCTAAAAATTTTAATGACATTGATTTGAAAACAATGTCAACTGTGACAGGGTTTCCAAGAATTGTGGTGACCTGCTTGAAGACTTTCGTCAAAATTTGACCAAAGGCCGAAAAGTCGAGAATCGGCTATTAACACGGGCTGTAATAATTGTATGTGGCAAATACCAAAGATATTAAAATTACATTGATGGCCGTTTCGATGATAGTCAAATGTGACGAGTTTTTCCGTTTGATAGATTCTCCTTACTTAACAAAAGGATTGCAATCTTTATAGAACAGGTATCAGGTGGGAATGCTATCCTAGTTCTACCGGTATTTCAACGGAAGATGCTCCCTTCGGCACCGGTGCATAGTCGGGTAACACGTCAAACGCTTGCCCAACGTATGTACAAGGTTGACATTTGTCACATAAGAACGGGTTGCTTCTTCGACTCGTCGAAACAACTCGTCCAACAGTTCAGCTGTGGAACGATTTGTAGGTCTTTGTGTTTCCTCCTTCCTACGACATGTTGATTCCTTCCTATCCTCAAAAAGACCCTCCACACTCCACACAGCAACGCAGATGACATAGGTCCTGAGGGAAATTATTTTACTTGAGGGCCTCCTGTGTGGAGTTGATAATTTTTTTTAAACCAACCAGGCCTTGGAAAGTAAATATTCATAGATCTGTTGAGCGATGACCAGCCCTGGCACGGAATCCCCAACTGACCAGAGCCGGAGTCCCGTTAGTTCAGCTGCATGTGGTGTGTTGCCGTGCTGTTTCTGTGACGGTTGCTTAGTTACTCGCACTCGCACTCAGCAACACTCTTTACTCTTTAATCCACGGCATATTTGCGTGCGAGAGCCAGCCACGAGAGGGGCCGCCAGGAATTCCTAGCCGGCGCCAATCAGTTTTACGATTGGTAATTGTCAATTTTTCGGTCAGCGAAGATGCTTATAATGCTACCATACATAGCTCACTCGGATAGTCGATACTATTACTTGATAGACTCGATACTGGGGTTATAATAACTAACTTATAACTCCGCGGCAGTCACTATAGTAGCCGATATCTCGTTTTACAGTGATTGATAATGGTAGGTCGGCGCTTGTTTATCTGGATCTGATAATTAATTAGGTCTTGTTGCTAATTAATTTATTGATTTTGCAATTTGTGTAATTTGTCAGTAGGGGTTCACCTGCTTCGGTGGGAACAGGATGCATTCTGCCGAGAAGCTGGGAGATTTCATTTATTTGTCGTGAAACAGGACTTAACTTTTTTTATATTAGCTCTACACAGGAGGCCCTGAGGAAAATAATTCCCCTCAGGGCCTATGTCATCTTTGGGGATGCTGTGTGGAGCGTCTTTTTAGGAAAGGAAGTTCTGATAAGGAAAAGGGTAGTAGGGGTGGGTGGGAATCTGTGGGTCAGAATATCCAGAAGAGAAGGACGTATGAATACATCCCTCCATTGCGATGCAAGACGAGGGATTGATTCATTCTGGTCATCTGGCATCTGCCGCCAAGACCCGGACAAACCTCACCCCATGAACCCGAGCACCCCTACTAAGTCACCAAACGTAGCGAACCACTTGGGGTGACCTATGGCAGAAGTGTTAGTTAGCCGAGGAATTGAACTCGCAACGCCTAATTGGGTACAAATGCGATGCTAACTCAACCACTGACCGGTTTTTTAGTTCAATCCTTCCAATCGATGGTACATATTTGGACGATAGAATCATGTGATTTTTCTGCTGGTGTCTAAGTGGAAGGTGCTCTGAAAAATTTGAATCTTAAGTGCCATATTGGCACCGGTGCATAGCCGGGAAGTACATCAAAGACCTTCTACAAACCTGAAAAATAATCTTTAATCACTAACTTAACGGACTGGTGGCTATTTTTTGAACGTAGATATCAGATTTATTACTGTGTTTTATTTATTTCCTATTACCTATTATATAATCATTTGTTATCAGTGCCTAGGTATTATTGCCCATATTTGGGTGGAACGCCTTCCTTGAGACGGCTGTGGTTATTCAGCAAAGTTGATGTTATGTGAAAAAAGCAAAGAAATTTTCTAAATGTTTAAATTAAATTTAATTTTAAAAATTTTTTTGCAACAAATTTATCCATTAAAAATATATACGTAATTTATTAGCTGTTCTTCTGTGTATAAGGGGAAAGGGGGGGGGGGAGTTTTATCTATTTAGTGATTAAGAAATTTTTTTATACAAATATTTTTTTAATGTTTTCGTTATACTTTTTTTAGTAGTGTTTTCTGTAAATATTGACGAATCTTTTATTTTCTGGTAATTTTTTTCCAGGTATTTGTAGGCTGACATATAAATTTTTACACATCGGAATAAGCATTTTTCAATTTAAGAGGCGGGTATGAGTACCGCCGCCCGGAAACCATTTAATGGATAACCAACACCTCTGCCGCAGGTCACCCCAAGTGGTTCGCTACGTTTGGTGACTTAGCAGGGGTGTCCGGGTTCATGGGGTAAGTTTTGTCCAGGTCCTAGTGGCGGATGCGTCTGCCCTCCTGCTGCATGGCGGGCCGGATCAAGAGAGACTGGTTAATTTCTACCCGCCCCTCATACCTTTTTCCTTACCAGAACTTTCTATCCTTCCCTTCCTTAAAAAGACCTTCTACACAGCATTTCCTAAGATGACATAAAATAAAAATATATAAAATAATTTCCCTAAGGGAAATTATTTTCCTTGGGGCCTCCTGTGTGGAGCTAATGTAAAAAAAGCCGACAAGTATTTGTGGCTGAGATTTTTATTTTTTATTTATTTAGTACAAGATTGTACATTTATTATACATTATTTATAAAATGTTTTGATTACCTAACTTGGAGGATTTCCGTTTTAGGACAGTCAAATTAGGATGAGTATATACATATGGAATACGTTTTGTACAAAGCAAAAAGAAAATGGAGGAAATAAAAATATGAGAAATATTGGTAAATTTTCGATACGAGTGTCCACGCTTATTACTAATAATTTTTAGAAAAAAACTTTAGATTCGCCTTAATTACTATAAAAGGAAAGTTTTCGCATTTCGGGCAGCGGAAAATTATGCATTTTAATTGCGTAAAACCAAAATTCACTTCGCAAACCGATACTGCGACAATATGCGGCCATTAGGTACGTCACTGTTATGTTGTTATCCCTGATGCATTAACAAGAGCTAAATACGACCGTAGCCAACTTCGTAAATATTAAAATTTACCGAAATATTTTTTTAAATAAAAGTTTCAAACACAGTAACTGTAGTTTTTAGAATAATTATTAAAATAATATTTAAAAAAGGTATATAAACTTAGTAATAGATTAAAACATGTAACTGGTGAATGCATTGCAAATTATAGTCCTACATAGGTACATGTGTTGTATAAAATAAGAAAAAAGAGATGGGAAAGAATAAAATAAAAAACTTATTCAATTAAAACATAAAGTTAACTACTGCTTGTTCAGCATTCTCATAACATGTTACAATAAAGGGTTTTCTTAAAAACTAGCAAGTTCAATCTCTTTGTTATTGACGAACGGCGGAGATACGCTAAATACAGGTTTAGAAATTATATGTCGCATGAGAATGACGAGCTAGCTATTTTATGTCCTCCCTCCTATAACAAGACTCAGATCCACTATTAATTTCTTCAAATATATTCTTAGTGCAGTATAAAACGATATAGTGGAACTTTAAGGAACCTTGTGGAACTGAAAGGCCTCATATGAGAAAATATAATAAAACAAAAATAAATCGTTCCAACAATAATCGTTTTACAACATAACATAAACTGGGAAAAGAGGAAATTTAAGGTAAATAACTTGCTTTTTATTTATTTATAACATGTAATAAATGGACAGTTACGTTACGAATAGTCTAGGAAGTATGTCAACAACCGGCCATTTAAGTATTACATCTAAAGTTATCTCACGAGACACAAGTTCATTCAGTAGCTGAATAATCTTATTTATAGTGTATTTTAATATAATATACAAGCACGTTCAACTAGAAATGCATATGGCGTAATTGCGATGCTTCGCACGATTACAATTATTCGGATCACACAAGATGATATCTTTCCATGTACAAGATTTATATTTAGAATACTTCCGCAAAGCAAACTGAGAAATGTTTTCATTCAAATATTTTTCGACGAGCACGCAAGGTATCAACATCGAACATATTAGGATGGACAAAAAATAAATGAGGCGAGCAGTACCAAATTCTTCCATATAAAAAATATGTTTTCGAGAAAACCGCTAAAACGATTTCGATTTGTTGCATGATGAAATTAAAATCAAAATATATAAACACAATTTCGAAAGAATCTAACAATGTCTCAAAAATTTAAGCCATTATTTAAAAAGACGATTTTTTTAGCAGCATTTGTGATATAACGAATTTTGGGAATGAAGTGGAGAAAATGAAGGGTTTTAGAACGCTCAAATATTTAATTAAATGAAAAGAAATAACTTTGTAAAACACCACTATTTAATCAAAATTATCAACATGTTTCGAAAAAAAAGGTTTCTTCGTCAGGATAAGATTAAAATTTATAAAAATATTAATAGACAAACACGTATAGACAAATTAGAACTAAAGACAAAAATATTACAGGGAGAGGTAAATAATAATTTGTTAAAAGTATAAAAGAAAACAATTTTATAAAATGAAATACAAAAATTATTTTAGAATATGAAAAAATTACTTAAAAAATTTATGTACTTAATAAAAACTTTTAAAACAAAAAAATTATTATCAAGAAGTCTAAATATCAAAAATTAATAAAGGATTAACGTAACGTTAAGGGTAAACATCTAACCAAAACGAGAGTTTCTGGGTTCGAGTCCCAGTTGCGACTATTATCTTTTTCTGTTTTTCTGTGTCTTGTTCTCTTTCGTATTTTCGTTTGGATTATTATTCTTATCTTTTTTTTCAATGATATATTGCACCGATGGGAATAACCTTCAAAATTTATAAAAAGAGAGTTTTTCCTACAAAGAATTGAAAAATAAATTATTATTAATATTAATATGAAAATACATTTAGATACGGCTATTTTAAAAAAGTATTTGGCTATAAATGATAGTTAATTAACACTTTTTCGAATTTCTAAAATTTCTCAGTTTTTTAATTATTTTTTTTAAATTTAAAGACTATAAAAGATAATGTAAAATTACACAATAAGTAAAAATACCAAGTTTTGTGGTTTGTTTACAGTCCTCCTCACTAGGTATTCCTGTTCCGAGGCGTACTGTATGTTGCTGAATGGGTGCTGATCTTTATTTCCTCATCTTTTAGTTTCTTGATTATCACAAAATAAACAATAAATAAAATAAAAGTATTGGTTTGTTGTCTGCAGGTTACATTGAGGTTACTTCATAATTTTAATGATTTCCTCATCGTCCTGTTTACTTAACCATAATTTGATGTCTTTTTTAAACTTTTGTATCTCCATGGTGTTCTTAGTTTCAATTGGAAGGGCATTATCTAATTTTGTAGCATGGAAATTATGGTTTTTCTGGCCAAAAGATGTATTTAATTGCGGCATGTTAAGTAGTTTTGAGGATTTCGACCTTGTAGTGTAGTGTAGGTGTGTTGGTCCACAGGGTATTCACATTTTTCTTTAAATTTTAGTAGTGCATTTTTAGAGTATAATTTAATAATGCTGAACACATTTTAGTTTTTAAAGATTTCTTTTGTTGGAGTTTTTATGGGTACTTTTATGATTGTTTTTATTAGTTGTATATAATTGTAAAGCAGTTGTGTTTGTGTGTAAAATTGTAACCCTTTATTTGTTTAATAGTACTTAACTGGCTATTAATTTTTTTTAATGAGATAAATTTATTATCAAAAGATTTAAATCATAATCTACAAAATGAATTTATTAAGCAAATTGAATTATTAGCTCTTGATCTAAAATATGCATTAAATCAGAAAAGATAAATCACAAATATAAATTTGGTAAAATTATTAAAAACATAAAATCTAATAATTATAATAAGAATAATAAATAATATGAAGAAAAAAGCATTCCATCAATATTTCAAAAGTTACACGTGACAAAAACCTAATCATAACAAAGGCTGATAAAGGAAATTCAATCATTATTAAGTGGAATATATCAAAAAGACTTTATAATACAATATCACACAAAAAATGGAAAGAAGATACGACTTCGAAAAAACAGAACATATCGGTACATAAATAGAGTTTTGACAAAAATGTATGTAGATAAAGAAGCAAACAACATTATTTATTTTTGGAATATTGTGCCATGTTGCGCCTCTTTTTTTAGCCAACATTTCGGATAGTGTTACAGTGTCATCAAAGCAGATTTATTTATATATGAACGCCCTTTTTTGGGGTTTTTACATATGAATAGTGTTTGCGCATTATTATATGGGATTGGTTGGGTATTGCATTTGCAGACTTGGTGGGTATAATATGTCAAATTCCTGATTTTATCCCACCTACCTAATATTCCTATCCCAAAATGTCACCTTGAAAAAGAGCAATTGTTGCATGAACAAGAGGTGACACTATTTCAAACAGTACAAATTAATGTCTCAGACAGGAAGCACATATTGAGCATATACTGTTGCAAAAATAATATTGCAAGTTATTAAACATAGTGAAGTGCACCAAAACCTGGAGATCAGAGAGGCCCCATCTGCAACTGGTGAGTCCTATTTTCCCTTTCCGTTCTGGGCTTATCTAATTGTCCAAAAACCCAGATCTGAACATCGACTGACTATCCATCAGGTTTTGCGAGTGCATGCTATCTAATCGTCCCATGTAACATAGCGACCGCTTAGTTTCGGGACTGGTCCTTTGAGGGTTGCGTCAGGGCTTTGCTCTGAAGCAAAACCGCCAATTTTATAGTGGAGTCGCAGTTTCGCGACACCATTTTTGGTTCTTTCGAGCCTGATTACCAACGGGGTATTTAAAATTAATATATTTAACCTGCAAATTTATGTTATTTGCTTTTTATAATTTCTAAATTCGTTTGTACCGAACTACGTTTGTAATTATTGTTGCATTAAAATTCCTACATAGAATTAATCATGGCGACGAGTGATGGTACTCAGGATCTAGTTAAAATCAAATTACTAGAATCTAAGATTAATTTAATGCATAATCGTATCAATGAGTTATATGAGAAAGCAAAAATTATCGCTGATAGAGAGACAAGGAGTTCGGATGAGTTCGTTAAACAAACGGTTAATGTAGCTACATATTATTCACAATTTAACACGTATTGTGATGACTTTCTTTCGCTCCAATTAAAAAGAGATCCAAATTATAATATAAATTTCGATTTATGGAATAAATTCGAAAATAAATACTGCTTTGTAGTTAGTATACGCGAAAGTATTGTGGCGAAGCAAGATTTAGGTGGTACGCAGAAATTAAATAATTCCCAATTTATTAAGCTTCCAGCGATCGATATGCCATCCTTCGACGGAAATCAAGAGAATTGGTCAGTATTTTACGAAGCTTTTAAATTAAACATCCACTCTAATGAAAATTTGAATACTTCGCAAAAGATGCAATATTTGATAGGAAAACTCCAAGGAAAGGCGTTATCGGTTTTTGCTGGAGTACTTCCGAATGAAAAAAACTATTTTGTAATTTGGAATGCTCTTGAAAAGAAATATCAAGACAAGCGCGTGCTAGGTACCTTTTACCTGAACAATATATTAAATTTAAAATTATTGGCACCTTCTAACTCAAATGATTTAAATAATTTTATTGAACGGTTTGCATCTTCCATGTCTGCGCTCAAGGAATTAGGTATTGATGACCTAACAGACTTTATAATTCTACATATTGCACTGAAAAAATTAGATATACAATTGGTGCAAAATTTCGAAATGTCTATACGGGAGAAAGATATACCTACATATACCGATTTAATAGAATATATTCATTCGCATGTTAAAATTCTTGAACGAACCGGACTAGATAGTAAAGTTAATAATAATAAAAATAAAGTTTCGCATTCTTTCGCTGTGGTTGAACCGAAGTCGTTTGATAATAATCGTACTACAAGTAATAATAATAAGTGCCGGAAATGCAATCGAAGCGATCATGTTGAATTGTTTAAGTGTGAACAATTTAATGAATTGAGACCTAAGGCACGTTTTCAGTTTGTAAAATTAAATAACTTATGTGTAAATTGCTTAAGCGATAAACATAGGACGGTGAAATGTTCATCTAAATCGGATTGTAGAATTTGTAAAAAACGTCACCATACCGCATTGCATTTTGAGGGTACGGTGAACAACGAAAGTAATTCTAAAAACGAAGCTGTTGTATTAATAACAATGAATAAACACCATAATGATTTTACTGCGGGTAATTTAACTACGAATGTACTATTGTCAACCGCGCAGTTATTTGCTTATGACAATAAAAATAATCAAGTAACCGTCAGGTGTTTAATTGATTGCGCCTCGCAACAAAATTTAATTAGTTTAAATACTTGTAATGAATTGAATCTTAAAATAATTCCTTTAAATAATTCAGTTATAAAAAGTGTGGGTTCGGTAGAGACACCAATATTGGGGCATGTTGCATTGACAATTAAATCCCGTGTTTCAGAAGATAAATATAAAATAAGCCTATTAGTGGTCGACAAAATCACGGACAAGCTCCCTACACAATATGTTGACACAAAGTCATGTGAGCATTTACTTGGTTTAAACCTAGCGGATGAAAATTGGAACGTTCCATCTGATGTTGATATTTTATTAGGCGCTCAGTTATTTCCATATATTATGCTGGGAAATAAGGTTTTATCTAAACATAATATGAATGCACCACCCGCTATACAAACGGTATTCGGATATATTGTAATGGGTGAAATACCTAAGTGTACGCCGGATGTTTCGTGGACATTTGGCCCCATAACCAACGTGGATTTATACAATGCGTTATCCAAATTTTGGACCATTGAAGACATGCCTATTAAGTCATTGATGAGTGCTGAAGACGCGGAATGTGAGAAAATGTACGTCGAGTCCGTCCAACGGGATGACTCGGGAAGGTATATTGTATCTTTACCTTTTAAGATAGATCCTAATAATTTAGGAAATTCGCTCAGTGTCGCGCAACGCAGATATAAATATTTAGAACGGAAATTTAATACGTCGCCAGAATTGCATCGGAGTTATAATGAAGTAATTTCTGAATATCTGGAAAAGGGATATATAAGGTATGA
The DNA here is from genome assembly GCA_917563855.2 of Limnephilus lunatus. Taxonomy (NCBI): domain Eukaryota; kingdom Metazoa; phylum Arthropoda; class Insecta; order Trichoptera; family Limnephilidae; genus Limnephilus; species Limnephilus lunatus. Next base: position 63,642,639 of record OU830598.1, on the reverse strand, counting down.
AGTTCCGTCTTCATCTAATATTGATGAGGGATATTTCATTCCTCATCACGCAGTAATTCGTAAAGATAAATCAACAACTAAAACTCGTGTTGTATTAGACGCCAGTACAAAGACCAGTTCAGGGTTATCACTTAATGACATTTTGTATACTGGTCCTAACTTGCAATCTAACTTATTTACACTTTTAATTAAATTTCGCTTATTCGCTATAGCATTGACCGCAGATGTTAAGCAAATGTATTTACGTATAATGGTAACGGAAAGCCATCGTAAATATCAAAAAATTCTTTATAGATTTCACGAAGATGAAGAAATTGGAGTTTATCAATTTAATTCGCTCGCCTTTGGATTAAATTGTTCACCGTTCCTCGCGATGCGAACTTTAAGACAGCTAGCGAGCGATGAAAGAAATCGTCACCCGAAAGCCGCAGAAGTTGCAATAAATGATTTATATATGGACGATTTTGTATATTCTGTAAATACTATAAGTGAAGCCGTCACTTTGTCTACAGAATTAATGGCAATGTTCAAGTCTGGAGGATTTGAATTAGTTAAATGGTCGAGTAATTCTGCTCATTTGCTCGCTCAATTACCAGAATCGCACCGCGCAACGATGGATTTCTCGGATAATTGTAGCATTTTAGGACTAAAATGGGATCCGGTATCTGATTGTTTTCGTTTTATAATATGTCCCATGGAGGAGAAAACTATATGTAAAAGATCAGTTCTTTCCACAATAGCACGTTTATTCGATGTATTAGATTTGGTTGCTCCGGTAATTTTATATGCCAAATTACTTTTACAAGAGCTGTGGTTAGAGAAAGTGGGATGGGACGAAGAACTACCCCAAAGTATTGTTAATCGATATGTCAAATTCAAGGAAGAATTACCGATGCTTTCTAATTTAAATTTACCTCGATATTTGGGAGTAAAAGAGGACTGCACGATAAATATTATCGCTTTTGCAGACGCGAGTACGAAAGCGTACGGGTGCGTAGTATATCTTCATGTCACAGATAAGGGTGGCAACGCTACTATGAATTTGATATGTTCGAAATCCAAGGTAGCCCCATTAAAAATAATTTCGCTCGCTCGATTGGAATTATGCGCAGCGCTTATTTTATCTAGACTTGTTAGATCTATTGTAGATACTTATAAGAATCGCGTTTCGATAAACGATATATTTGCTTTTTCAGATTCAAAAATAGCACTTTCTTGGATTCACTCATCCCCGCACAGATGGCAAACTTTTGTAGCTAATCGAGTTAGTGAAATTCAGGAAAATTTACCCGCGAAACATTTTTATCATATAGATGGAGTTACCAATCCTAGTGATTGTTTATCACGTGGACTATTGCCCGCTCAGCTTATTGATCATTCTCTTTGGTGGCACGGTCCACCCTGGGCTGCGAACCCAGTGTTCGAGTGGCCTGTCAAAAGCTTTTCTCCCTCAGCGCAGGAGGAGAATACTTTGGAATTGAAAAAATCGCATACATTCACGATAACGTCAATAGAGAATAATTCTCCAATATATAATCTTGCCTTAAAAATTTCCTCATGGCCAAAACTGCTAAGAATTGTCGTATATATCTTACGATTTGCGCGAAAGTTATCGCGTTCAACAGTTATAAATTCCACGGAATTAAATATTGCTGAAATAAATGTATTAAAAGCTTTACAGAAAAGGTATTTTTATGCCGATATACAATTAATACAGAGGAAAAAACTATGCTCATCTTCGATTCGAAAATTAAATCCGTTTGTCGATCATAATGGATTGCTACGTATAGGTGGTAGATTAACAAACGCGAATATACCTTATGAAAACAAACATCCAATACTTCTGCCAAAACAGGATCATATTGTCGATATAATTATAGATTTTTACCATCGTGTGAATTGTCATACTGGTGCTCATCTCCTTATGTCTATAATTAGACAGCGTTATTGGATCTTATTGGGAAGAAACCTAATACGCAAACGAGTACATGCGTGTAATTTCTGTTTTAAAACCGCCCCTTCTAATATTATACCACCAATGGCTGATTTACCGACAGCTAGAGTTCAAGAAGCAAAAGCATTTACACATACTGTTGTAGATTTTGCCGGACCGATAAATATAACCCTTTCTAGGCGTCGGGGGGTAAAAAGTCAAAAGGCATATATATGTCTATTTATTTGTTTAACGACAAAGGCTATACATATAGAATTGGTATCGGATCTAAGCACGGACAATTTTTTAAACGCATTTAAACGTTTTCTATCCAGACGTGGACCGGTTTCATGTATGTACAGTGACAATGCGACAAACTTCATAGGCGCGAAGAATTGTCTGGATGACTTATATAATTTTTTGGAGGCAAATTCAACTAATGAAGTCCTTCGCAATGAATTTAACATTCGGAGAATTGAGTGGAAGACGATTCCACCTCGCGCTCCTCACTTTGGAGGATTATGGGAATCAAATATTAAATCCATTAAATCACATCTGTATAGGGTTGTGGGTACCCAACTTTTATGTTATGAAGAACTTCTCACAGTTCTGACACAAATAGAGGCTTTACTTAATTCACGCCCGTTATGTTTATTAAGTAGTTGTCATTATCCAGAAGCTCTTACTCCGGCTCATTTTCTAATGTCTACTCCGATTCAGCATATGCCCGCTTATGATATGACTAATGAACGCATTAGTCTGCTGAAAAGGAAAGAGCTTTTGGACCACCTCGTTCAATCTTATTGGAAGAAATGGCATATAGAGTATCTTCACTCTCTGCAGATGAGACAAAAATGGAATAGTCCCGCGAGTAACATTCTAGTAGGTACTATAGTATTGGTGCATCAAGAAGATGCGAGTCCACTTTATTGGCCGGTGGGTGTTGTTGAGGAAATATTCCCGGGCAAAGACGGAGTGGTTCGTGTGGCACTCGTAAGAACCCCTTCTGGGAACTTTAAACGACCAGTCGTGAAATTATGTCCTCTGCCTACACAATAATTATTATTTTTCTTTATCTCTATTTTTTTATTTTTCGTTCTTAACTACGTAATATCAATCGTGGATATATAAGATTATTACATTTCATTGTTTCACTATAAATCTTTACTTTATTTTGAAAGTACCTTCAGTTTCGGTAGGTACTTCCAAGGCCGGGAGAATGTTTGCGCATTATTATATGGGATTGGTTGGGTATTGCATTTGCAGACTTGGTGGGTATAATATGTCAAATTCCTGATTTTATCCCACCTACCTAATATTCCTATCCCAAAATGTCACCTTGAAAAAGAGCAATTGTTGCATGAACAAGAGGTGACACTATTTCAAACAGTACAAATTAATGTCTCAGAGAGGAAGCACATATTGAGCATATACTGTTGCAAAAATAATATTGCAAGTTATTAAACATAGTGAAGTGCACCAAAACCTGGAGATCAGAGAGGCCCCATCTGCAACTGGTGAGTCCTATTTTCCGTTTCCGTTCTGGGCTTATCTAATTGTCCAAAAACCCAGATCTGAACATCGACTGACTATCCATCAGGTTTTGCGAGTGCATGCTATCTAATCGTCCCATGTAACATAGCGACCGCGTAGTTTCGGGACTGGTCCTTTGAGGGTTGCGTCAGGGCTTTGCTCTGAAGCAAAACCGCCAATTTTATAGTGGAGTCGCAGTTTCGCGACACCAAATAGTAAGAAATATACAGTATTTATTGTACATAACTGAACTGCCTCAGTAACAATATTTTATATTTGTTTAAAGATAAATTGAATCCACAGATCTGGTATAATTGTTTCCCTCCAGTAGTATTCTGGGCAAAGAGGAATACAAATGATAGTTAGTCCCAGAATTCCTGCACTGCAATTTTTTTTTTAATTATTGTTTAAAAAATTGCATACAATTGGAATTTCTTACCCGCTTACTTTTAAGTACCCAAGTAGCTTGTCAGCAGGAGATTAGTTCCGCAGATGAGTTACAACTACAAATACAATAATCATAAACGCGTTGGCGTACAACATACACAAATACACATATAACATACCTATCAACATTATGATGTGGAATAGGAAAATATTTATTTATATATATTTTTTTAAATATCGTGAAAAAGTTGAAAAAAAGCAATACGTTAATCACATACTTGAAATTTAATGCATGGTAAGAAAGAGCAACATATATCAAATAGCTCTTCCCTTCACCTATATCTGTAATCTTAGTATTACTAGCGGCATATTCCCCAGCCACTTTAAAAAAGCAAACATAGTACCTATTTACAAATCCGGAGAAAAAAATAATCCCTCAAACTATAGACCTATCTCACTTTTAAATGTGCTCACAAAAGTGCTCGAAAATCTAGTGAAAATCCAACTTGTAGACTACTTAGACAAACACAAAATCTTATCAGAAAATCAGTATGGTTTTCGAAAGAATATTGGAGTACAGGATGCAATATTAAGAGTAACAGAAACCATTTTAAAAAATGATGACCAAAAAAAAAGCTGCATTGCCGTTTTTCTCGATCTAAGCAAAGCCTTTGACACGGTGTCTCATAAAATCCTCCTTAAAAAACTAAAAAACATAGATATTAAAAATTCTGCGTACGACTGGTTCAAATCATATATAACTGACCGCAGCCACTCGCTAAAAGTAGGCAACGTAACAAGCGAAAACCGACACATTACTTATGGAGTTCCCCAAGGAAGTACATTAGGACCCATCCTATTTTTACTATACATAAATTCCTTGTGCCAGCTCGACATTAGCGGAGATGTTATTTGCTTTGCGGATGACACAGTTCTTATTTTCACTTCTGACTCTTGGACAAGTGTATACAAGAAAGCTACAGAAGGAATAAATAGGATTAAATATTGGTTAGACAACAACCTACTGACATTAAATACTGACAAAACAAAGTACATGACTTTTAGCATAGATTCCAGACGACAACCAAGACTTGATGAAAGCTTAACCATACATGACTGCACATCCAAAAAAAACTGTCTATGCAACCCACTAACTCGGATTCAGGTAATCAAGTACTTAGGCATTTATATTGATAACTATTTTAGATGGACAGAACAAATAAATAAAACAGCGGGTAAAGTTAGAAAACTAATATATTTTTTTTAAAACATACGAAACATAATGCCAATGAAGACTCTAAAAACGATATACTACGCGCTAGCCCAATCAATTATCACTCACGGTATGATTGGTTGGGGTGGTGCTGCTAAAACTAATATGGACCCTCTCGACAAAGCACAAAAAGCTTTAATTAAAGTTATTACAAAAAGACCTTATAGATTTTCGACAATACAGTTATTTAAGGACTTTGCTGTATTGAACATACATCAACTGTACATCAAAATTATATCTATACATTACCAAAAAGGCAAACTTAACCATCATACTGCACAACATAATTACGACACAAGACACAGACACCAACACATGACTCCAAAGATAAATACTACCTATGGACAAAGACATAACCATAATTTGGCTCCAAAATTTTTAAATTTAATTGAAACAGATATTAAAGATATTTGTTGGTGCCTAGCATTGCTCATTTACCTTTATTTTTTCCAACTTTTAATTTCTACCTACCAATCCTACCCACCTACCCACAAATCATACCTACCCATGCCGACCAGACAGTTTAGTTACAAATTATCCACTGTCCTGTCAACACATATGTTGAATACGGAGCTCTTGTACCGAACATTTTAAAGTGAAACTCATAAGTGAATGTTTTGTGTGGAAATATTACAGCCGTGCTGTGTGCAAAATATTACTATAATAAATGTTTTGTGAAAACTCAAAAAAGGAAGAACCAGCGGATCAAAATTAGATAAGCGAAGGGAGAAAATCTGCGGGTAAGTCGGCAATCCCCAAATTTTTCCTTCCCTTCCGCTTTGCGGGTACATGTTGAAACCCCAACATTTGGTCGATTCGAGCCAAGATAAATTGAAAATTTTCATTAATTTAATATACATCAGGATTAAATTGTTCATAAAGTTGATCTGTGAAATGCGCATCAGCCGTGCTGTGTGCAAAAGTTTTCTGTAGGTAGTGAAAAAATACCTTACTGCTTACAAATTATTATTATTTTGATTATATACTGTGGAATTGATTTGATAATATTCTTTAAAGTGAACATAATTCAATTCTTCACAAAAATATATTTTTTTTTTTCGTAACAATGGCGGAGAAAAAAGCAGTTTTGTTAAAAAACCGATGTGACCGGATAGTTTCGAGAATTCGTGTAACACATGAGCTTATAGCTAACATTTACGATGATACAAAGAAAAAAGATACATTTCTGGCTAGATGTGAAAAGGTAAAAGAGTGGTTACAGGAATTTGAATGGATTCAAAAGGAGATTGAAGAACAATTATTGGAGTTAGACAAAGTGAAAGAAATGTCTGATTTAGGAGTGATTTCTATTCAAGTAGATGAATGGTATTTTGATATATTGAAAACGAAAAACGCTATCAGTAGTAGTTTAGAAAATTCAATTGTTAAAACGCCAAATAATTCAACGGTTCGTGCTCCAATAATAAAGTTACCTACTTTTGACAGTGAAATTAAAAATTGGTGTACATTTCATTCTTTATTTAAAAGTATTATACACAATAATAATGCGTACACAAATGTAGAAAAATTTCATTACCTCTTATCGGTAATTACAGGGCCAGCACTAGGACTGATAAAATCATTGCCTCTTATTGAAGAAAACTATGACATAGCCTGGAATATTCTGGTAAATCAATATCAAAATTCTAGAATGCTTTTTACGCATTACGTTGATGAAATTCTTAATTTCAAATGCCTACAAACCGAGTCAGCGGCAGGTGTAGCGCGTATACTAAGTAATTTTCAGGAGAATTACGCCGCGATAAATGCGATGAAAGTAGAAAATATCCTTGATAAATTCGTGGGTCACATTATAATAAGAGCAATGGATCCGACAACAAAACGACAGTTTGAATCCAAATTAGCTGACGAGGAGATTCCAGGGTCAGATTCAATTTTCGGGTTTCTTAGAAATCAATCACGCATGTTGGAGATGTCATCTCCACCTACGACAAAAGAGAAAAAAGGTTCATTGAAAACGTTGTTAACGGCAAATAAGGATAATAACATTCGTTGTCCGTTATGTCAAGGTTCACATTTTCTTTATAAATGTGCAACTTTTACGTCATTAAGTCCCCTTCAGAGGAGGGACAAAATTAAAATTTTAAACCGTTGTTTCAATTGTTTGAAACAGCACCATATTAAAGATTGTGTTTCAAAGTTTACATGCCAGTTTTGTAATAAAAAACACCATTCAATGTTGCATATTGCCGCCGAACCATCAGGTAATAACGACTTAAATAATGTGGGAACAACCCTAGCAGCGACAGTTTTACAAAATGCACCGTGCGTATCTACTATATTACTGGGTACAATTCAACTTGAAGTTCGTAGCAAAAATAATGAGTATCTACCTGTCCGTGCGGTTATAGACAGTGGTAGTCAGGTATCTTTAATTACAGAAAGATGCGCCAAGCGTCTCGGTTTGTCAATAAAAGCAAATCGAATTCCACTTAACGGTTTAGGTAATTGTAGTATAAATTCTTGTTATGGCACAACAAAATGTTTTATAAAACCTAAAAATAAAAAGGGGCCTATTTTTCAATGTCAAACTATTGTGATTACGGAAATCACTTCTAATCTTCCGTCATATGATTTACCATTGAGTGTGACGTCACAATTTAGTAATTTAAAATTAGCTGATGAATCTTACGACAAATCAGGCCCAATAGACATTTTGTTAGGTGCTGACATATACTTGGATATATTTAATGGTAGACATGAAATAATTCGTGGATATCCTTGTGCAGTGAATAGCATTTTCGGTTACATTATAATGGGAAAATTAGATAATTCAGCATGTCAAACGCCTTTGTCATTGTTTGTTGGGACAAATTCCTTGAGCGATGATCTTAGGAAATTTTGGGAAATTGAAGAAACGCCTTCAATGTTGACTAATCCGGAAGACGAATTAGCCGAAACAATTTATGCTTCAAAACACTATCGAGAAAGTGACGGGAGGTATGTTGTCCCGTTGTTAATAAAATCTGAAACTATGCCAGCACAGAATTCGTTCAAACTTGCCGAATCACGATTGAACAACTTAGAAATTCGTTTTAAGAGGGATCCCATATTAGCAGTTGATTACGGAAAATTTAATTCATCTTTACTTTTGGATCAGGTTTCGCAAGAATACCAGCAAGATGGTCATTCCTTCGATAACGCCGGAACTGATCAAACTGTGAAAATATTAGGCATTCAGTGGAATCCGATGACTGATAATTTTACCTACAAGGTAAACATACCTAGAAACGAGTTATGCACAAAAAGAACTATTTTGTCAACGGTAGCTCGTTTATTCGATCCACTTGGGATCATCACCCCAGTGACATTTGTTGCTAAATGTCTATTACAGGAATTATGGAAGTTAAGGGTTGATTGGGACGATTGTGAAGTTCCACCACATATTCGTACTATGTGGAGTAAATTTGTAACTCAGCTTTCATTACTTCGAACAGTAAATCTCCCAAGATATTATAACACAGTGGGCACAAGCCGTCTGGTCCTCATAGGATTCTGTGATGCCTCAGAGTTAGGTTATGCTGCAGTGGTGTATTTATTAGAGCGTAGTAATAATACCACTCACATTTTAATGGGGAAATCGAAGGTCGCTCCTTTGAAAACTTTGTCAATTCCACGATTAGAATTGTGCGGAGCTGTACTCCTCACAAAACTTATACAGTATATTATGTCATCTGTAAAATTTACCGAACAAATAGAAAACGTTTTTCTATTTACAGATTCGACTATTGTACTAGCTTGGCTAAAAACGCCGCCCTATTTGTTGAAAACATTTGTCGGAAATCGCGTTGTCCAAATACTGGAAAATACACCAAATGCTATTTGGAAACATGTTGTCTCAGAGGAAAATTGCGCCGATTCAGGTTCAAGGGGTCTTTTTCCAGCAGACATTATCTCACACCCATTGTGGTTTACGGGACCAAAATGGCTTAGTCAACCAGTGGCACACTGGCCGTGTTCAGGTGTGTCCAATCAATCTATCGAAGAGGTACCAGAAATCAAAACTGGCAACCTTAAAACCTTTGTATCATCTCAAATCGTACCTAATTCAATTATTAGTAAATATTCTTCATTCAATAAATTGCAACGCGTCGTCGCTTGGATAATGCGTTTCGTTAATAATTGTCGCAAACTTCCTGGTACAGGTAATACAAACTCTACTTATCTTAGCTCTCGCGAATTAAATGACTCGCTTTTGAAAATTATACTTCTCGAACAGGAAACGTATTTTTCTGTCGATATATGTAACATGCGAAATAACGTTCCATGTTCAATGCAAATTCTAAATTTGAAACCGTTTCTTGATAGCCACGGTATTATCAGGGTGGGCGGTCGACTCAAGTACTCCGATCTGTCTTACGAAAATAAATTTCCGATCTTATTACCGAAAAACTGTCATTTAGCTTATTTAGTTATAGATTATTATCATAAACTATATTTTCATATTGGCCCGCGAAGCCTTCAATTCACAATTCAGCGTAAGTTTTGGATAGTAGCGGCACGAAATAAAATTCGTTCGCAACTTTCAAAATGCATTGTTTGCCATAAGATGAAATCTTCAACGTTACCACCTCCATTGATGGCTGATTTACCACCCTCTCGAGTGCAACAGAGCCGTGTCTTTTCTCGAGTCGGAATTGATTTCGGAGGTCCTTTCACTTTGAAAGATCATAAACGGAGGGGAGCTAAAACGTCAAAGGGTTATTTGTGTTTATTTGTATGTATGGCAACGAAGGCAGTTCATTTGGAAGCTGTGTCTGACTTATCTTCTGAAGCCTTTATTGCAGCCCTTAGCCGGTTTACGGATCGTCGAGGGTTATGCTCCGAAATTATAAGCGACAACGCTACCAACTTCATAGGTACAAATCGGTACCTACTCGACATAAATAAATTCTTGGCATCACATCGTGATGTTATATCTAATCACTTAACTCAAAGTGGCATTATTTGGTCGTTTAACCCTCCGTCTAGTCCGCATTTTGGAGGTCTATTTGAAGCTGGGATAAAGTCTGTGAAATACCATTTAAAGCGGGTAATAGGTGAGACCGTTCTAACTTACGAAGAATTTGCGACAGTTCTTACCAGAATTGAGGCCATCCTCAACTCCCGCCCTTTGTGTTCAATGAGCTCAGACCCTGAAGAATTAAATGGACTCACCCCAGGTCATTTTTTAATCGGTGGATTCTTATTGGGGTTGCCTGAATATGACTTTCTTGACACCGCGTCTAATCGATTAAGTAGGTGGCAACGTCTCCAAAAAATGTCACAACATTTCTGGAAACGTTGGCATTTAGAATACTTAAATACGCTTCAACAACGATCAAAGTGGTGCAAAATTAATCCTAACATGAAGATAGGGCAATTAGTGTTAATAAAGGACGATCGTCTTCCACCTATGAAGTGGTTGTTAGGACGAATTATCCATGTTCATCCCGGTAAGGATGGGATAGTTAGAGTAGCTACGGTTAAGACTCAAACTGGTTCGTTGGTTCGACCAGTGATAAAACTGTGTCCGTTACCGGTAGAATAAAGCTAGTATTAGTAATTATTCAGTATGTATAAAAGGGAAATGCCTATTCCATTTCAATTTTCGTTAATTTTATTTTATTTATTATTTTATTTTTTTTGGATGCCTATACTCGAATTCTCGTTAGTATCCTACTCACATCATAGACCCGAGGTGTCTTTACAAATTTTCATTATTTTTCAAAATATTTTTTTTTTTTTGTTTTCTGCGGGAACCGTACTCCCGACACATTCATTATTATTTTATTTGATTTTTTTTGAAAGTATCTTCGAAGCAGTACAGATACAGCTTGTATGAACAATTTATCTTGCTTTATATATATTTTTTTTTGTTGTACCCTCCATGGGGATTCTTTGTAATTTAATTCGATTTGGTTAATTCAATCAAATTAGGTGGGCGGAATGTTGGTGCCTAGCATTGCTCATTTACCTTTATTTTTTCCAACTTTTAATTTCTACCTACCAATCCTACCCACCTACCCACAAATCATACCTACCCATGCCGACCAGACAGTTTAGTTACAAATTATCCACTGTCCTGTCAACACATATGTTGAATACGGAGCTCTTGTACCGAACATTTTAAAGTGAAACTCATAAGTGAATGTTTTGTGTGGAAATATTACAGCCGTGCTGTGTGCAAAATATTACTATAATAAATGTTTTGTGAAAACTCAAAAAAGGAAGAACCAGCGGATCAAAATTAGATAAGCGAAGGGAGAAAATCTGCGGGTAAGTCGGCAATCCCCAAATTTTTCCTTCCCTTCCGCTTTGCGGGTACATGTTGAAACCCCAACAATATTCATATGACAAAAAATGTTAATCTAAAAACCAAAATTTATACGTGGATATTCAACAAAGGCATTGTATACTGCGGGCAGATAACTTATTCAAAATAACAACCAACTAAACGCCTATATCTTTCTCTTTTCCTATGAAATAATAATATTTATTTTTATATTTTTGTATTTCTTATTATTCTTAAATAATTATTTTATATTTTAATATTTCTTATTTGTTATATTTCTCAACACTTCTCTTTTTCTTTTCTTTTTATTTTCCCTTCATTCAATTTATCTTTTCAAATGCAAATTAAATTTTTTATTTAATTTTATCCTACAAGATAAAGTATCAAAATTTCATTAAATTTTTTATTTAATTTTATCCTACAAGATAAAGTAATCAAAATTTCATTAAATTCCTGCCACCTCGGAACAGGCTCAGCCTAGTGAGGTGGTATATACCAAAAAATAATACTAAAATAAATTGTAGGTACTTCAAACTGTAAAAAAAAATGTATTTTTGTGCTTATATGATCTTGGTTAATAAATAATTAAAAAAAATATATATATATCTAATCTTAATACATTAGGTTACTCCCTAAGAGCCATGATTTTAACATCAGTCAGAATTTTGTTGTGGAGCAATTTTCTTTAAATTCGTATGGCAATTTGTTAAATATTAATGGTATAATATATTCAAGGGTTCTTTGATCATATTTATTTTGAAATACAGGTACTTTCATTCCTTTATTTTGTAGGAGACGCGTATTATGTGCGTGATCCACCATTGTTTTATATGGACTGCCGGATATATGCTGCAATACATTTTTTTGCCACATAATATCACGCACAGGTAACACATTGATTGATTTATATACGATACTAATGTCTCGCCTTTGGTTAAAAACGGTTTTATTTACTAGCAAATTTACCATGGCGTTTTGAATCATTTGTACGTGTTTTATGTTGGTTTTACATGATTGACCCCAAGAAGTTATTCCATATCTCACTGTTGATTCTGCAAGAGATAAATAAATCAATTTCATAGTTTTTATAGGCACATAACATTTTATTTTATAAAGTCTACCTACAGTAGATCGGAGACGCTTACAAAGTTTGGAAATGTGTACATTCCACTTCATGTTACAATCTACTGTAACTCCTAGATATTGATATAATGTCTTCTAGTATTACGTAGTGGAATCCGGAAGCTTAACAATGCAAGCAATATCGGACTATCAACTAAATCATTTAGAATTTTATACAGGAATACCAAATCCGTGAAAAAAATTCCGTCTGACAATTTGAGCATATTCATATCATTTAAATGTAATAAAATAATTACACATCTGCCTTGACGATTTACACTGTGAAATATAAAACTCTTTAAATGGTCGACGATGAAAATTTGCGCACAATGAATATGGCCCTAATAATTTATGTAACGCTCTAGAGGCGTTTGCGCAATATTCCATAGTATCTACCCCAAAATATATCACGATAATACTTTGGACCATGAAAATGTCAAGTCATAAATTCAGATATTTCGATAAAATTAGTCTTTTTTCAATTGAAAATTTGCGTAATGACTACAAAATTCATTTAGACTTAAAACCTTTAAAATAAATACTTTGACTTGATTTGACAAATCTCGACATTCTGGACAAAGGAAACGGAGATTCTATGATCTTTGAGCTCTAAGCGAAGGATTATACCATTCAGCCACAATTTTTCTTACTCCCAATCCCAGCAGTGAGACTTTTGTGTGGTATTAAAATATTATAAACAAAAATGTTTTTATGGCACCAATAAACACAAAATTTTAAAACCCAATGCTAATCAAAGATCTCGTTGATCACAACAATTTAAATAACACGAATAATACCATTAAAAAGTAGCACAGTAGTGGTACATTAATAATTGTGAGCAAACAGTCGCCTAGTCGAGCCCCGGGGCATGTAATAATGGCTATGTTCGAGCAAAAAGATTCAATACCGTATCCAATCTTTGATGTCAGTAGCAACGAGATGTGTAGGCCTTATTCGATTTGTATCACCTACTATGGAGCATTCCAGCCAAAACCCAACAACAGATGATATTAGGAACAGCCAAGTAATATCTTCTAGAATTATAATTTACAGTATAACATAAGAAATTGTAATCTAAATACTGTCTAACCTACATTTAAATTGCGTACTAAGAAACATATTGTATTCATAGACGTTATAGTACCGTAAGTTTTAGAGGAAGAATTTCTTATAGTTGCGGTTCCGATGGCGATAAGCAACTATCTTTCCTTCACAATGTTACTAATAAACTTCACATTGCGTATTCATGATTCATTAACGTTATCAAAAATGGAAACTACTCAAGTCATTAGCAAATTTTAGCTAAGAGTAAAATGATGTCAAAGCAACTTAACAAGTGGAAAAATGTCACTGATAATATTTTTAGCCGGAATTAAACAATCGAAATTAATAAAAAAATTGCCTTTATAAATTCTAGAAAACTTTTCGATGAAGCTCAGGCCCTATGTCGTCAAGCCAAGGAAGGAAGGAATTTTGCAAGAAAATGAAGAATTGAAAATAGGTCTTCAAAAAGAGATCCGTAATGTAGGAGGGAGGAAACACAGGGGGCAGCAAACCATTCCACAGAATCCACAACCGAGCTATTGAACACAAAAACGATTTGTATGGAGAATTTTGGCCACCATTGAAATTTTTACTGGTCTTGCACTCGCACACATCGGATTAACGGATAAGAAGATGGTGAGTAGAAATGTAATTTTTTTTTCTAAAGGAGGCATCCATTCATTGCGTGAGATGTTTTTTTTTTTTTTTAATTTCTACTCCCCCCCCCCCCACCCTGGTAAGATGTGAGTTTTTATTGTCCCCCTCTCCCCCCCCCCCCCCTTCAGTTTAAATTAAATTTTACTGGACCTCTCGCCCCCAAACTTATAAATATCTGTAAAATTATGATTATCCGCATGATTGTTCCGTTATAACACGCCAATTTCTGTGGATTTCTTAACAGAAGTTATTTTGCGGGGTTAGATTGTTTGTTAGCCATACACCCAACCTTCCTCTTTTATCTGGACTTAGGACAGGCATCAGCGTTTCCTTCGCTGAAAGTGGAAAAAATTATCATGTTGTTTTTGTGCAATTCTTGTTGTTCATAAATCAAACTACTTGTTGTGTGACGCATTTATTTTTTTTTATACTTCCTAACGATGCGTTCAAACGTGATAAGCAACTACTCAATAAGGACAGAAACTCACTGAGGGAACTGGCAGGACTACTAACGGGACACAGGCAGTCTCTCAGGAGACAAATGCAGCAATTGGAAATGAAATACACCAAAAGATGCCGGTAATGTGAAGAGGATGAAGAGACTCCAATTCACCCACGGTGCCAATGACGATGTCCCACCCTGATGGGAAAAAAGGCTCAGATATCTGGGAAGACACGTTGTGGAAACAGAAGACAGCCGAGTATACGAAGACAATTCTGATGAACTTTATTAAAGAGACCGGTGTAGTGTTAAAGGAATTCGGTAAAAAGGGAGATAACTACCGGTAAACCGACTCCGCTTTTAAATTAAATAAATAAATAAGTGATTTTTTGTTATTTTCGTTAATTATTATGCATTTTTTCTTAGTTTTAAACTTTAATCCATGAAAACTATTATATGTGTGTCGTTGATTCCGTAGTCATAAGTCTTAGTCGTCAGTCATTAGCTATTATTAGTCTTAGATGTAAATCTAGATATTATTATAAACAGTAGTAGGTCAGTTACATTAATTTTATTACAGCTATATACTTATACAGCGCCGTTGAAATGATTTTTCACGAAAACAGCGCTATACAAATCCGCCAAATATTATTATTATTATTCAAGATATCCAAGCAATCATTCGGTGAGCATAAATTGATTAAACGCATAAATTTGCTAGTCAAATTACGTTGCTATTACTAATGAAACCATTATTTTTGTTGTATAAGTTTGATACTGATTTAAATTTAAAATAACGTGCCATCTTATGTTTTCATCATTCTAATGCGGACAACTGGCACTAAAACCTTCGTTTTAATTTTAAGCACTTATGATTACAATGCGAAATCTAATATAATTTAACAGCCCACCCAAACAAAATCGTTAAATACACAAAATTATGTGACAAATAATGACGGCTTTATTGTATACATTAACTAAATTATTTATGCATTTTTTAAAACACAAATACATTTATTCAACAAATTCATTTAGCAGCTAATAAAAGATTCACAAGTTCATAATAAAATCATTAAGCATTAATAATTCGCTAAACTGTTTTATTAACTCATCACTTTGTTAGTCGTAACTTGTTGATACGTTATTAAAAGCTATGGCAATGGTAAAAAGGATCGTTGTCGATATTTTTATAAATGGAAAATGCTAATGCGATTTTATTAAGTCGCAAAGTAGTAATTTTATTACTCAGAGCTGTTCATGAATAAATTAATAGATGTGTGGTTGATATCCAGGTGGGATTAATCCTGAGGATATCCTGACTGGTGAAGAAGGCTCAACTGACAGTTGGACGGGCCGGGTTCTTACCCACAACATAGGTATACTTTTTTAGTACACAATTACGCATATTGAATAAAATTTAATGCATGCATATATTAAAATAAAACAGTTCTCCTTTTAGTATACTCTTCGAGGGTAAATAGTGAAAAGAAAATATTTTAGTTCGATATATTAAAATAGATTCTTTCATTTTACTGTATCATTTGCTCGACTGAAAGAAAAAACACATTTCCAAGAGATTTTTTTTATTTTTTTTTTTTTTTTTATTTTTTTTTTTTTTTTTTTTTTTTATTTTTTAAATTTATTTTATTCTTTCAAAAACATTACATTTTATTTTTAGCATATAAATTAAATTATAGTATACATTTATATAATGTTATAATTAGCATACATGTTCATGTTCGAATGTTAATACCACTCTTCCATAGAAGCATTAGCTTGTGTCTGGAAGAGTAGTGTACATTTTTTATTGCTATATTATGTTTTGAGTTCTTAAATTACTATGTGAATGTAAAAAACAATAAGTTGTAAGTTCGGTGATATGTAATTAAAAGTATTTTTCTACTAATAAACAATTTCACTATTAGAATAAAGTATCTTGAGTTATTGTAATTAGTTGTTAAAAACAAAACAAAATTTACCTTATTTGAAAAACGGGGTATCACTTGGAAACTGAGTTATAAGTTGTTCTTGAGATTAGATTATTCGGAAACTTTTTTTTTTTTGAGATTATCTATATTTTTATGAGAAAATTTTTAACAGAGTTTGTTAATTGGATTTTATCATTAATTTTTCTAATTTCATCCGGTAATCGGTTGAAAATAAGTCTTCCTTGATAAGTATAATAATTTTGTGCGAAGGAAGTGTTTAATTTTGGGCATGAAAAAATATATTTATGTCTAGTACGATTTTCAGTTATAAATTGATACTTCTCTTTTTCTTTTATAATTTGAATCAATGTATTTCTATTGTACAGATCTTTGAAAGAAGGTACTTGGAATTCCTTAAATAATTTATCCGTTGGGTAGTCAGATGGTTTTTTTAATATGATTTTAATAATTAGCCTCTGCACAACTTCAATTGGGGAAAGATTAGTTTTGTATGCGGATCCCCAGCTAATGATAGCATATTGTAAAGTTGATTGAACCAAAGCGTAATATATTAGATATAAATTTTTACAGATAAAAAATTTCTGATTCTTAAAAATATGTAAATCAATTTTCTAATTTTTTTTACAACTTGACAAATTTGTTCCTTCCATTTTAAATTTTTATCGATAATAACTCCTAAATATTTTATTGTGTTTGTTGTTTTTAATATTGTGCAGTTTTGGATACAATAATTTTTACTATGTGTTGTAGAATTATCATGGATGATGATATCAATGTTTTTAGGGGTATCATTTTTGTGTATTGCAAATGGAATTACAAATGTTTTATCACCATTTAGTGATAGTAAATTTACGTCGAAGAAATTCTTTAAAATATTTATGTCTTCGGTGGCTTTAAATGTTACTTTTTCCCAAGTTTTATCGCTAATTATTAGTACCGTATCATCGGCATATGAAGTTATTTGGCCATGTAGTGGTTGAAAAAAAATGTCATTAACATATATGGTAAAGAGGATTGGTCCGATTACTGTACCTTGCGGGATTCCAAAGTCTGATATTTCTTTATCGCTATTAATCTGATTTATTTTTACGACTTGCGGTCGATTTTTTAGGTAGTTCGAAATCCATTTAATCGCATTGTCTTTTATACCTATATTGTTCAGTTTTTTTAGGAGAATCTCATGGGATATACTATCAAAAGCTTTTCTGAGATCGATAAATATACCGGCACATTTTTCACCTTTATCCAATGATTCGTTGATGTATGAGGTTACATTAGCAATAGCATCTTGTGTGCTAAGTGACTTTATAAAACCAAACTGGTTTTTATGAAGAATTTTATTACTTTCTAGGAAACTGATCAATTGGTTTTTAACAATTTTTTCAAAAATCTTTCCAATGTTTGAAATTAGACAAATTGGGCGGTAGTTAGTTACTTGTTGTGGATCTCCAGATTTATAAATAGGTGAAATAATTGTATTTTTATAGTTTGTCGGAAATATTCCATCTGTTAAACTTAAGTTTATCAAATGAGTAATTGGTTTTATCAAATAAATTTTCATGGATTTTAGAAAATGTACTGTAATATGGTCAAATCCGGGAGACGAACCTCCTTTCATGCCTTCTATTATTTTTAAAATTTCACCTTCTGAGGTTGTTTCAAATGTTGATAAATTATTTTGATTTTGTACATTTTCAATCGTTTGTGTTTTCGGGTTAAAAGATTTATTGATATTTTTCGCAAGATTTTTTCCTACATTAACAAAAAAAGAATTAAAAATGTTTGCACATTGCTTAGGTTGAATATTAGCATCTATGATTTTATTTTCATGTTCAATGTATTTTATTTTTTGTGTTTTTTTAGTGTTATCCATGGCTAAGTTGACTGTTTTCCATATTTGTTTACTGTTATTGTCTGTAGAAAGTATTTTATTTTTGAAATAGTCTTCTTTATTTTTTTTGATACAGTTTGTTAATTTATTTTTAAATGTTTTGTAAAAAGTGTATGCTTTTTCATTTAGAGGATTTTTCAATGCTATTTTATAAAGTTTTTCTTTGTTTCTAATTGATATTATAAGTCCTTGTGAAATCCAATAGATATAAATGGATCTGGAAGTAAGTTGGAAGGAAGAAAAACAGAGAAGTGTGGTAGAGGGAAGAGAGTAATATAAGGGTATGTTATGTTTTCTGCCCTGTAACGTAACGTTAAATATGAGAGAAAGAAATATTTCCCTGTGATAACAAGCCGACTCAATAATCATCCCACTAAACCCACAATTCTAGGAAACCGCTGAATCAATAGAAGAAGATAATATTGCAAAAACATACAAAAGCATTTATTTTATCATGGTTAAAAACACTAAGGGCCAGTTTACCAATTGTTTCAGATCCGGTTATATTCAAGTTCTTTGAATGTTCCATTTAGTTCTAGTATTATCGGATTTTTGACCAGTTGTTTACAGAACACATAGTTTATTTTAAAAATTAGGTTTCTGCACACTTATCCCTCATTTTTTCAGGAAAGGAAGGAGAGGAAATTCTGGGAAGGAAAATGGTATTAAGGGTGGGTGTGAATCTCGGGTCAGTGTGTCCAGGAGTGATGGACGTATGAATCTATCCCTCCCACTGCGGTGCAAGGATCTCGGAACTGATGAACCAGAGTATGGCTGGAGAGGTCAAAGGGACTCCCTCAACCAACTACACTCTCCCGATCTGGCCTGCCATGCAGCTGGTGCACAGATGCATCCGCCGCCAAGACCCGGACAAACTCATCCCGTGAACCCGTGCACCCCTGCTAAGTCACCAACCGTAGTGAAACACTTGGAGTGACCTATGAGAGGCGTTAGTTATCCAAAAAATATTTCCCTGGGCGACGGTACCAATACTGGCCTCCCAAATTCCTAATATTATGCCAAATACACATCACAAACAATATAATTGTTCTGTATATTAATACATTGTAGCGAAGCTTCTGCTAAGATATAATAACGAATCTTCCCCGATTCATAAATACTTACTTATGCATTGATTACTTAGTTCAATGTGGCTAGCTTCAGTAGATGCATGGTAGGTAAGAAATAATTAAATTAAAGAACTCATATTTAACTAAATATATAAAAGGGGTTTATTAGAGATAATGATTTAAGTACATTTAATTAATTATATAATTAATAAGCATGACTCTAAGTTAAATAAATGAATCTCTAGGGCCGCGTACAAGATCATCGAAGAAGATCTTTGTTGGACAAAAATGTTACAAGAAGCTATTATCACAAGTGTGCAGAACATAAAAGAATATCGAGTTAAGGGCGCCATTGTATTTTAGAGTTAATACAAAAACTGATAGTATGATAGAAATGATAACCTGATAAGTAAATTAATATAATTATAACTTTACGTAGTGATGTTGCGATCCAAAGCGCCATGATTTGGTTGAATTCTGACAGTCGCAGCAGCGTCCGTTCCCTGGGCTTGATTTCACTGTACTGCTTCCGAAGCAAACGGTATCTCTGCACCAGCGGTCGTTACAGGGATGTCATATCTCAAACGTCCAAAGTATTTAATCAGCCACGTAATCGGGGTTGGATGATCCTTATATGAACCTACCCGTTACAACATTAGTGTGAAGTTAATGAAAGCATTGAAAAAGAAACAAAAAACCTTTTGTGCAGTGACTTCGTTAAACTAAAGCAATGCTTCCGACCTTTTTTGACCGTGGACCACTATGACATTTATTTGTTCTCACAGGGACCACAAGATACAATAATGATAAACTGTTAATCGCGTAAGTAAACGCGTTCTTGCAATTAATATATTTTTGCAATTCAATGTGCCCTTCTTGGACTTCTTTAGCTACCTCTCTATCATTAATACCAAAGGGTTACGAATCAGCTTTTGGATATCGATTCGGTTTTGTGATACTTAAATGAATCTAAAGTGGTTTTAGTACAGCTTTATACGTCAGTAGATACATATTAAAATATCAGCAACTTTAGCTTAAAGATGTGTAATCTATTTATAACAGAATTGTAGCCTGATATCGTAGTATAATTGTCACAATAATACATTCTAGTGAACCTTGATCTAATGGTAGGAACATGAAAGTGAATCAAAATGAATATTTCAGACCTATCCAACGGATAATTTATATAAAATATAAGATCAAAAATTGTTTTTCTGTCACTAAACTTGTAAAATGTATTTTGAGAATAAGCTAAGTTATTGTGAAAGACAATCATGATTGGTTAGGTACGCAAAATGATAATTTTACAACTATCACTGCGCAAAAAATGAAATATGTAAGAAACGGGATAGGGGTTATAATAAGATAAAAAGAGTTTCATTGCAAATAAAAAGCTGGAAACTTGAAGAAAGAGGAAGAAAGAAAAATAAGGCAAATAATATAAAATAACGGCAGATGCATCTAAAGATAGAGCGGACAGGTCAAAATATACTATGTAAGACAGAATATTTGTCAAACATTTCTTTATGTAGGTACTTCTGGTATGATCGTGGTATTTCGTAGACATTAACGACCAATATTATTTGAACCAAGTGTAGTTTTTCCTTTTCAATGTTTTTGTTAAGCATTTTTGATAATTCTTTTATAATTATGAATATATATTTTTTTGATTGTTTAAACGAGATAAAAAAGTGAAGTGATAATTTTCTTGGTGATTCCCTAATTAAAAGGAATATAATTGAAAATACAAAAATCGGGGAAATCTAGTTTCTAAAATGACTTTTTTTTTTTTTAAAAGAAAGACAAACCTTCCCGGGTTACGAAAACCCAACAATGTTTGAAAATCTCCTACTACCACCACAGAAAGCCGAAAATGTTGCTTGTGTTGTGATGGAGAACTTAGCCAGCCGAGGAATCGAACATGCGACGCCCGGGTGGGACCCAAGCGCTATGCCCACTCAACCACTGACATTATTTTCAAAAAGAAGAAATATATTTCACATTTTTAATACCTTACATTTTTGCAATTTGGGAGGTACCCATACCGTATTTGGAAGGCGGTATCGGTACCGCGTGTGATAGGCGGTATTTAACTAATAATAACCAACATCTCTACCATAGGTCACCCCAAATGGTTCGCTGTTTGGTGACTTACAGGGGTATGGAGTGAGGTTTGTCTAGCCTCCCCAGCCGGACTCTCTTGACCACGCCTCTCTCTCGCCTTGCACCGCAGTGGGAGGGATGAAATCATATGTCTTTCACTTCTGGAAATACTGACCCCCAGATTCCTACCCACCCCTTTACCTTCCTTCCCAGAACTTCCACTCCTTATTTTCTCTAAAAGACTCTCCACACAGTATCCCCAAAGATGACATAGGCCCAGAGGGAATTCTTTTTTCCTCAGGACATCCTGTTTGGAGCTAATTTTCGAAGTGAAACTTAAAAGAAACTTAACTTCTATAGAATGAGACGAATGCAGAGTATCAGGAGTAGGACAATTGTAGGGTTTATTTATTATAATATTGTTACTAAGTGTAAAAAGTATTTTAAACTTAGTACGAAGCGCGGCACAAAGAGGACACCGATTAGTCTATGTAATGTACAGACTTTGGAGGTGTGTTGTGTCATGTCAGTGCCTTTAATTGTGGCGTGTCGGGTAGTATCTACACAGTAAATGAAGATAGTATACGTAATTATGTACTGGTATTTATTTGGGAGCTGCTCGTAGCAAAAGAGGCATCAATCATGCATGCATGCATTCCGTTTTATAGAATCTCGCAAGCATACTGTCTCGCTTGCACTCATACACATTCACACATACACCACTGTCTATTTCATTATACCGCAGGCTAACTCCTATAGATATATGTGTTTGTCTCTTTTTAATGTCGCTCGTTTCCGTTTCACCGAGTTTTAAAATTACAACGGTGCTAAAGAAGTTTTCAGAAGTTACTTCAAAAACTTAGAAAAAAAAGATATTTTCTGAAATTCCATGACACATTTCAAGTTCATAAGCAACCGTCTTGTTCTGTATAAACAGTGTACTTAAATATCTTTCCATGAACTATTTATTGCTGTTAAATATCAGTTTCCATTAGTAAGGTTTTTACAATGATTATATTTTTATACACTGTTATTTATCAAATGTATAAAATTTGCAACAAATTGTTAGTGTAAAAAGCCGTTACACAATTTAATACTTGCTATTAAACTTTATATTTATCGCAGGTAACGATTCAGAAAACATAAGATTGGCATTTATGACACCAAATGTAAACGGATATCAAATAGTCTGTAAAATACTTACACATACAAAATTTCGCTTCCTGCCAATGGAACAGTTCTGTGTTGTGTTGCCTATATATCTACTTCTGGTAAGTTCTAGAGTGGAAAATACTCTTATTGTCGCCCAGAATGGATTCGTTGCTTGAAATGGCTTTGTGTAATGGCTACTCACAAATAATGTCAGGAATCACTGGTTAAAGTAAGTCCCTTAGCGCATTAATTTAAATTATAAAAACATACATTTGTTATACCTACACATCTTTATATATTATATTTTAACTAGGGGAAACTAAAAAAGACCCCCAATGCCAACATTCCAACATCCTTCATGCAAAATTTTGCCCCTGAATTTATACGATTTACAAAATACTTTCCTTCAACACTTAAAATTTTTGACATAATATCACATATACATTTGCCGAGCCAAACCGATAATTATATGAAATTCCCTAAATGGAAAAAATCGCACAGTGTATGCTCTGAAAATTACTAAAACAAATTTAGTTTTGTTATTTAACATGCTTTAGGTATGAAAAAATTCAGTGTTTTTCATTAAATATTACTTAAGACATTTGTCGAAAGATTCTTAATCTATTTTAAATAAGTCGTGCTTCGTGAAATGTTTTCACTTACGCCCATCAATTACTTATAATAGTTTTTTTTACATATAAACGCGCTCTCTCCAACATTATTTATATATCTCTCTTTCACGCCATCCTTTTCTTATTTTTAAACGCTTACCAATGAGCCTTATGGAAGTGGGGTAGGAAAAGAGAAGAGCAGAGAAAGGGAAGAAAGTAGCTGGCTAAGTACATGCAGCGAAAATCATGTTCTGATATACAATAACCTTTCATCTATAATAATAAAAAAGTATATACGAAAGTGACTTGCAAATTCCTACCTACCTGTTTTCTTATGACTCTAGTATAGTTTTCTAATTTGGTCACTTAAGATATCTGTGCAATTCACTTGGAATTCGGTTTGATGTTTTATTACTATGGTTAAAACGATATAATATTTATTCCCTCTAGAATAAATATTATATCACTTGTTAGATTCTACTCCTGTGTATCTAATAGCGGGTCAAATAAATACGTTTCTAAGATAAAATTTAATGAAGTAATTCGTTGACGTAACAAAATTGTAAAGAAAGTTTAAATAATCTAAAAAGAGATTTTTAGAAAATTATCCAACCTTTTGGGTTCACTTAGCCCAGCCTTAGTTCACCTAGCCCAGGGGTCGGAATTAGCGGCTCGGGAGCCGCATGCGGCTCTTTGCATAGGCGCCTGCGGCTCTTCAGACATCAATTGCAATTTCACCTCTTCTGAGATGGAGCCGCCGAACGAACTTTGACTCGATCAGCATCAGTGTTACCAACTCAGCTTATGGAACGTTTGATTTACTAAACGAGTCTTCTGAAGTATGAGAATGGTTTCGGAACTTTCGGAAGACAAGGTTGGTTTACGGTTTAAACTGAACGGTGATTCTGCGTAAGAGTCCACAAAATTAAATTAATGTTGCACGCGGAACAAGTAAATGGTTTCCCTCTGATTTTTTTCTGCATTTACCATAGTACGATATGGCTCTCTGATATATTTTTTATCCCATTTCTTTGACAAATTAGCTCTTCCCACTTAACAGTTTGCCGACCCCTGGCACCTAGCCTATTTTAATTCAATTATTATTTTTTTAAACGCCTTTAAATCATCCACAACAATTTGCCTACAAACCTTGTTTTACTCCGTGCAATAATTGGAGGAAATAAATCAACCGTGATTCTCTACGTGATTGACGGCTTTGTATGTTTATTTAACCAGTTGAATGTATACATCGTAGTCGTAAATAAACTACAATAAAGCACTTAAACGCCAGCTGTATGAACTGCATAAACAATAACTCATCTAAATGTGATGCATTTATTGTGCAGGAGAAATGGGAAAATGCAACGGTACCTCCTGTTAGAGCATTGAATTTTACAGTGAGCTTTAACATTGTTTACAATAATTACGAAAACGATTAGTAAATCTTTAATAACTGTAAATTCACTATGTGGCATAGTTTTAACTACTATTTTAATTTAAAAAAGTATATTGGTGTTTCTGAATCAAGGGATTCTTCAGGATATAAAATACACAAAGTGTATTATAGGTATATATGTTATCTTTCGGTATAATTATATTATATAGACGAGTAACCCGATATGGATTTGACTTTCAAAAAATCTACAGTTTC
Source organism: Limnephilus lunatus (assembly GCA_917563855.2). NCBI lineage: Eukaryota > Metazoa > Arthropoda > Insecta > Trichoptera > Limnephilidae > Limnephilus > Limnephilus lunatus. The sequence continues at coordinate 63,617,526 of OU830598.1, read as the reverse complement.
ATTTCGAGATTGATGAAATTTTGCACAATTGACCATCAAAACAGGAGGAAGGTCTCTGTCTACATGATATTTTGAAAAACCACCTCACCTTAAGGAAAGGAAGGAGAAAGAAGGAAAAAGGTAGGAGGGATGGGTAGGAATCTGGGGATCGGAGTGTCCAGTAGTGACGGAGTTATGAATACATCTGCGGTGCAAGGCGATGGGTCTACAGAGTCTCACTGGAAAAGATAAAAGGTCTTCCTCAACTAATCTCTTGCGATCCGGCCCGCTATGCAGTCAGTAGGCAGACGCATCCACCGCAAATACCTTGGCAAACTAACTTCAACCATGACTCGGGCACCGCTAAGTAAGCAAACCGAACCACTCGGGGTGACCCATGGCAGAGATATAGGTTATCCATCACCACTGCCATGGATTCTCTCTAAATGGTCCCGGGGTAGGCGGTACATATCGCGAGTTAAAATCATGGCGTGCGAAAGCAAATATAATTTAATTAATTTGTGTTGTATCAAAATTAATTCTTTAAAAATAATGTTTAGTATATATTAACGGTTCGTTCCAGAGTAGAAGACACTCTTTATCATCCTGGTAAAAGACTACCATTCAAAATTGAAACGTATGTAATAACTTCCCCGCCCTCTTCTTTCCCATCTCCTTCTACTCCCGAATCGCGGTATCCACATAAAAATATAAAAATCAATAAGTAGTTTGCGTTTGTAGTATGTTTTTTTTCAAACATAATTAATTCAATAATAATTCAAGACGACTAAACAAACACATGAAATGCATTTAAAAAAATACCAAAACAAACAACTCTTCCCGAAGCGCAAATTAATTTTAAATAAATTCGTCAATTCGTAATGTTATCACAACCTTCATAATACGAGAAATTATCATCACGTTTATTTATGCAAATTCTAAGTAGGTGCCACTCAAATTGTATAAATTTCAATCGGGTACATGAGTGCCATTTCTAAGTACCGAAATACATATCTCATTATGGTGTTGACATTGTAATATGTTTGACATAAAACAAACGGTTGTTTTTGCTTCTAAATAGGTACTTAATATTTATGTTAGAGCGAACCAAAGTTTATAAAACATCTTGAGGATTGACCTTTCTCTGAATTGATGGGAATGCAAACACTTCTGTACGATTTTGATTATTTTATTATTTACTGATTAATAATCCTTGATTGAAATTCGAAATAAATCTATAATTCTATGGAATTATAAAAATTACTTAAAATACTGCAAAAAGCCATTAATTCCTCAAAAAAACTTTAATTACAGTAGAAGCATTCTATATACTTATTCTTAGTCAACGATGGATATACGAAACATATGAATATATACTGAAGAAAAATAGATGTACGAAAGTCAAGGTAAAGGTGTTAAAAACCCGGTCATTACAAATTATTTATTTGAATACTTTATTTTTAATCGTTAAAATTATTTACGGCAATACATTAACTAAATTTATGAGAAAAATTGAAAAAACAAGCACACACACATAAGAATCAAATAAGACTGCAGTCAAAAATTATATAGTACATGATGTAAATATTAGATATACAGGAATGATAGGAAATTAAATTAGAAGAAAATTTAAACTATTTTAAATTAAAATAATGTGTACTCCTGTAAAAAATACAGAAAAAGTAAACATTCACATTTTAACACAAGCACTACTTAATAATGCAGATTTTAGATAAATAGTACAAACATAAAGGATAGATACCCGGTTAAAATAATAATTAAGTTAAGGAAAACTAAATATATTTATCCGTTATCCTTATTTCGTTGCAATCCCAAATTAAAGTAAATATTGAAGTTTTTTAAAAGTTAGGTCTTAGAAATGATTTTTTTCATCAAATAAACGTTTAAAATCATGAAAACAGATTGAAATGAAAATAAATAGATAATAATTGGTTAGGACATCATTAAAGTAAATATTGAAGTATTTTTTAAATTTGGGTCTTAGAAACGATATTTTTCATCAAATAAACGTATAAAATCGTGAAAATAGATTAAAATTAAAATAAATAGAAAATTGTTAGTAAGGACATCAATAAAGGGTTTTAAATAACTATTAGTTTAACCCCCTTAAATAGGCAGAAATTGAAATAATTGTAGTAAGAAAATACGCCATGTCATAAAACAAAGCATAATGATTAGGGAAAGTTAAAGCTTGGCTTATCAGATATACTCGTACTAATTTTGATTGTCTGTGATGTGCGTTAGTTATACCTGCGAGAAATTGGTCAAATAAACTCTATTCATCCGATTTCGATGAATCTTTGGTGAGTTGTTGTGCGCACGCCCGCGAAAGTTTCTATGTATACTGGTGAGCTTTGGCATTATGAAATTTGTTTTAAAAAATTGCAATGAGTGGCATGCGAGCTGTTTGAAAACTGAATGTACCGGGACTGAATATACAGATCGCGGGAGATGGTAGGAGAATGCGGGAGGTTGGATTCTCGAGAGGGGAAAAGGTGGAGGGGAACGCGTGAGGGGAAAGGGACATGGGAGGGGAAGGGGAGGCGGAAGAGGAACGCGACGAATGCGAAAGGACGCGCAGGGAGAAACTATTACTTTATTAAGTGGCATTGTCACACATGCCGGCATCTCGTTAGTATAATATAATGTTTTCAAAAATTATTTTTATTGCCATTTTCAAAATTGAAACCCATTTGTCGAGAGTTCAGACTATCCCGTGAAAAGTTACTTATTAGAAGTAATCCAATATGAGTTATCATAATTTATTTTTAGGTTATTGTGTCGTATTTCGCTACACCCTTCTTTAGCCAACTTTTCGGACAGCATTAATGGACAGTCCATAAGGAGGGCAGATATGTAATCAAAGTTTGTGGAGAAGTGAATGTATATGTATGTAGTTACTATTCAATATAAGCTTTGAAAATAGACACTGTCTAAGGATAAAATAAAAATTTTATTTCTATATCTAACAATTTTTCATACATAATATAGCCATATTTTTTTTAATATTGCCGATATACTTAATTATTTTGAATGAGTGTGTGTATGTATACAATATACATACATAAACATTCTGTCCAAACGGTGTATCATAGCAGGAAAATAATATCTTGGACATTTTATGAGGAACAGAGCATACAAGACTAATTATTATAGTTAATAATCTGTAGGAAGATTGACGAAGATAAAGCAAAGGAGAATCGCTTAATAATCTACGTCACTGGTGCGAATGCAGTTCTACAGAATTGTTCCGGGAGACAATCTGCTAAGTGAAGATTGCTCAGAAATTAGCCAACCTACAATATGAGAGGTACCAGAAAAAGAACACGGTGAACACAAGAACTTGAACAGGGCTTTCACATAACTTTTTTTTTTTTTTTTTTTTTTAAAAGAAAGACAAACATTCCCGGGTTACGAATAACCCAACAATGTTTGAAAATCTCCTACTACCACCACAGAAAGCCGAAAATGTTGCTTGTGTTGTGATGGAGGACTTAGCCAGCAGAGGAATCGAACATGCGACGCCCGGGTGGGACCCAAGCACTATGCCCACTCAACCACTGACCGGTTGAATATTAACTTTGAAATTTATGTATTACTAGCTTTTACCCGCGGCTTCGCTCGCATGGTATTAGTGGGAAATTACTGTATAAAGAATTTTCCCACGTTAATGAAAATTTTTTTCCGTAATAAAAAGTAGCCTATGTCATTTCCCATTCCTCCAATTTTCTCTGTTTAAAAAAAATCACATAATATAAACAACAAATATCTCTAAGACAATTAAAATTCTCGTACCAACTTGTTTTTTTTAATTTTAATTTAACATTTTTTTTAATGTTTGCATACAAATAAAATATTGAACATCTGAATCGAAGTAGTAACTTATTGAAACTGCGATATTAATCCAAATTTGGGAGGCGTGAATGGGTAGCGCCGCCCCGGGAACCTTTATTGGATAACCAACACCTCTGCCATAGGTCACCCCAAGTGATTCGCTACTTTGGTGATTTAGCAGGGATGCCCGGGTTCATGGGGTGAGGTTTGTCTAGGTCTTGGAGGTGGTTGACTGGTAAATATTGAACATCAGATTCCTTCCACCCCTTAAACCCCTTTCCTTCTAAGAACTCTCCTATCCTCCCTTTTCTTAAAAAAAACCCTCCACACGTCATCCCCAAAGATGACATTAGATGGAAAATTATTTTCCTCATCGTCTCCTATATGGAGCTCATTTAAAAAAAAAATAATATATAAAACAAAGTCTGGTTAGTTACACCATTTATAACTCAAGAACTGCTAAACTGATTTTTATGATCATTGAGCTGTTGACGGCGAGCTTGGGACTGTTCTGGTGTCTCAGCAGCCCGTTGAGATGATAGATATTCAGCATGCTGTTGACGGCGAGCTTGGGATTGTTCTGTTGACTCAGCAGCTCTGTGTGCTGCCTGAAACAACGCATGTTTAAGTTTTCGCACTTAAGCTTGTGGAAATGTCTCTTCAAGTCTTGCAACTTTCATAGCTCGAGCATTATTGGAGCTTTTTCTTAGATTCGACTTACGCTTTCGTGGCATAATTGTTATTATTCTTGCTGAAAATAATTATGGTAGAAAATTTCAAAATTTGAGAATGACATTTCGCTAATAAAAATTCTATTTTAGAAAATATTTAAATTATAGAATTAGAAATTTATTTTAAGTACCTACTCCCTTTATTAGTATTTTATTCACATTTGAATCCAGAAAAACCTAAAAAAATAGTCCACTTCAAATGCTATGCTTTATAGCAACGTTATGCTTTTTGTTCGGAGAACGAACATTTTTAGAGATATGTTTTGTAGATATTAACTACGCCGCCAAAAAAGATCACAACAAAGCACTCTTTTTAAGCCTAAAATTTAAAAAAAAAAAACATTGTTTCCAAGGTACCAATTTGTTTGACGTTTTCAATAACTCGATTTTGTTAGGGACAGAAAACGTATGATACATAATTTCTTACCAATATATAACGCCGTTTTTACTCGCAAATAATGTAGCTTTCGATTAGTGAAAGAATTTTTAAATTCCATTCGATATTTATTGCGTGAAAGAGTAACAAACATCCAACCAACCATCCAACCAACCATCCATACAAACTTTCGCATTTATAATATTATTATTATTAGTAAGATTCAAATTCTGAAAAAAAAAAATTATATCATATTTTATGTTTTTTACAATACACATGTTTTATATATTATACAGTTATTATTTTTAATTGATAAACTAACGTTTAAACAAGATTTTTTATGCATAGCACAAAGGGTAGATAACAAATATTATAATCAATAATTATCAGCCTGAAACACTCATCTACATTGAAAAAATCTTCCGAGAAAAGATACTGGCCGCCAACGGGAATTGAACCCGTGACCTTCTGATTGCCGGTCAGGTGCTCTTGACCACTGAGCTATGGCGGCTTATCTAATACCCGCCAAATAATTCAATATATACTAGTGTTTCATTCGACAATTACTCATTATTACATTTTTCCAACTGAAAACAACCAACTTTATTTTTGTGAGAGAGGTATTTTTAATACTAAATCTCCCGCTAGGTGGCGTCGAGACTAATTATGTCTGCATTTTTTGCTGAAATATTTGACAAGTTAAAGTATTTCAGCAATAAATGCAGACATAATTAGTCTCGACGCCACCTAGCGGGAGATTTAGTATTAACAATACCTCTCTCACAAAAATAAAGTTGGTTGTTTTCAGTTGGAAAAATGTAATAATGAGTAATTGTCGAATGAAACACTAGTATATATTGAATTATTTGGCGGGTATTAGATAAGCCGCCATAGCTCAGTGGTCAAGAGCACCTGACCGGCAATCAGAAGGTCACGGGTTCAATTCCCGTTGGCGGCCAGTATCTTTTCTCGGAAGATTTTTTCAATGTAGATGAGTGTTTCAGGCTGATAATTATTGATTATAATATTTGATATTATACAGTGTTATAAAGGAATATAAAAATAGCTTTTCCCCACCATAAAGAGACAAGGCACTTGTGTTTGGTCAGGGAATTCATACTCACCATACGTCAATATAATCCACTTGCATCTGTTCACTATCCGAGCAACGACGTAGTAAAATTTTATCACCACATAACATGTTTTTGGATTATTTTGCCATAATCACAAGAGGTTCCAGTGTAACGTGTTATATGGACGGCGGGATGTTAGATTTGTTAGGTATATTTAATAAAATAAAAAGCCTGTATTTTAACTGCTGTTGGGTCCAGAGTGAATTTTAATTAATAAGGTAGATCTAGTGTCCTCTTCGGCATTACCTTTTTTAAGATCTTATTCTTTATGGGTTATAAACAGCGACATATTTTTCTATTTTTGTGCGAATCGTTTTCCATGGTTTATTATTTTTCTTTGTTTTTTTATGCCTATGCCATTAACGCTCAAAAACCATTAAGTCTCACCATTTAAATTCCAAGATAGCATCTCGATAATGTGGTTTTATACATGATCTCGTAGATTTGAAGTAGATTTTTCAAGTTTTTTTATCACCTCACGGAAATTTTAACGAATAAGTTATTGACCGGTAGCGCATGTTGTGGCAGGATAATAATTTAAAATAAATTAATTAATATTCTTTTATTAAACTTCCGTAAAGCTAAAATTATGAAGGAGATTTGAATGATTTAATTTTCAATTAAATGAAGACAATATTAGCGAAACTCAATCAAAATCTGAAGACAGAAAAATCAGAAAAAGATATTACTCGAACCCAGGTCCCTTAGCTTAGCTGGATTTGAATCCCAGTGTAACCATATCTTTTTTTGGTTTTTCTGTCTTCAGATTTTGATTGAGTTTCGCTAATATTGTCTTCATTTAATCAAATATTATAATTTGAGTTTTTACTCATAAAATTAAATATAAAAATAAAAAAGATTTAAATTTTCAGCTGACAATAAACGTATGAAGCAATACAAACTCAAAAACAGTGCGCTGTTGCAGCATAAAATGTGTACTTGCCGAGAGTTTTTACTCTATGCAACTATTCTAAATTTTCAATTTCCTTCATTAACTTTGAAATATCCATTTAATTGTCAAGCAATCCCATAGAAGGATTTTTTAAATGAGAATCATCAGGCGATTATAATATAACGAATCAATGCGTTGGAAAATGAAAACGTGCCTAATAATTCGCCCATTCATTCATGCTCACTTAATTTACACAATCCCGTAACCACACCTAATATTAATTGCACTTGTTCTGTCCTTAAATCAACAAAGGTAGTTAAATATCTGGGGCTAATCATAGACAATCAACTACGTTGGGAAGCCCATATCAGTGACACAGTTAAAAAGCTCCGTAAACTCTGCCATATATTCTGCTCCCTTAGGTCTATCTTAGATTTACAGACCATAAGAAGCGTATACTTTGCCCTCTTCCAATCCATAGCAACATATGACATATGGTATTGTGGGATGGGGTGGTTGTGCTGAATCCATCATCAATCCAATTATTAAAGTTCAAAAACTAATTTTGAGAATCATATTTAAATGCAAACCTACCCATCCCTCAAAGGAACTCTTTGCTAAACTCAAGGTCTTAGATATTCGACAGTTATTTACTCAGATTAGCGTATGTTACACATGGCAAAAAAACCAACTGGTTGCTCCACAACATCAAGCACACACTCGTTTCTCATCAAACCTGGGCTGCGTGGTCCCTAAAACTAAAACCTCATTCGCTCAAAGACAATTCTGGTTCATCGCTCCTAAAATATATAATGCTTTGAGTGCCGACATAAAGTCACATAATTCTAAATCTCTTTTCAAATCCCATTTAAAACTTTGGATATCTGAAAAAGGAAGAGATTTCTTCAAAAAACACATAAGAGCTTAACATTATATTTAAAAAAAAAAACTACTCTGGCGCATATATTCTCCTATTTCTTTCGCAGAAAGAACTTCAAAACTGAACATAAACATAATCATCGACCAAGATATCATACGTCAATGGGAAGAATACTTGACAAATTTTATTTCTATCTTTTATTTCAATCTTTTTTTAAATATCTTTATACACTTTTTTCTCAGCTTTCTTCTAATTCTTATATTTTTATCTGTATTAGTATTTATCTTTAATTTTATTTATCCCTAAATATGTTCTTTTTTTCTTTCCTTTTTATAAATTTTATTACATGTTTATTTAAAATAATGTATCATATATGACTACCACAGCACAGGCAATAGCCTAGTATGGTAGTTTAAAAAATTGGCTGTATTATGTAACTTGTAAAAATTTATGAAATAATTAAAAAAAAAAAAAAAAAAAAAAAAAAAAAAAATTAGCTGATAACTTGAGAGCTTTTTCAACCATTTTCCGGACGATGCCGGTTAGAACTACGACATTTTTTCACATATGGTACCAAATTTTGCGTAAACTACTTTGTAAAGAGCTTGTCTTTAGAGATTAATTCACTTGCCCTACTAAGAGGTTCCGCGACTTTTAACCCGTGACAAAATATCCCCGAAAAAACATCCCCCAACAAAATATCTACTAAAACCTAACCTAACAAAAAAAAATGAGACAAAAATAATACAGACATCCTGTAAAGACAATAAATAATTGTTTAAAAATTGTAAAATGTTAAATAAGTTTAGGTTAGGTTAGATTTTATAACATATTTTTTTGGAGGATGTTTTGTCTGTGGGATATTTTGTCGAGGATATTTTGTCGGGGATTTTTTGTCGCTGGATGAAAACACGCAGTACCCCCTAAGAAACCTATAAAAACAAGGTAAATCTCAGAAAGTTTTGGTTTAGATCAGAGGTTTCCAAACTTTTCCCCGTAGGCCACTTGTCAATTGTTTTCCGAATGACTGCCTACCGAATATTGAATTTTTCTAAACCAATTTAAGTCAAATGTTTTTTTCACAACTTTTTTTCGTTAGAAGATTAGCTACCGCGCGAAAACCCTTCTCCCCGATGTATGAAGATGGAAAATTATCAAAATTTTTCTTGCGATATTCTGTTTTTCTCTATATAATCCAGGCATCTTCAGGACCCACATTAATAAATCGGCTCCTAACTTTACCAGACTCACAACGCTGCCCAACAAACGGATGGTGATAGAGTTCCCCTGTCTTCACACCGTGCTTACTCTTTTTTCTGAAAGTCTCAATAGAGACATTTTATCCGGGTGGTAAATATAATCAATATTTTGTATAGGAATATGCAATTTATGGTATATATACTATGGAACTTATAATGAAACTTTTTAATGTTGTCAGAATGAATATTGAAAAAGGAAGAAAATTATACCTTAGTTGGCATCTGACAAGGGTTTTGTATAATATGATAAATGTGCCAAAAAATATTTAAGTCTTTTGCAGCTCTCAGAACAAAGCCAAAAGTCATAAGGGCCTTTTTGATAATATTATTAATATAACATACCTATAAAGGTTAATTTGCTATGCAATAAAATACCTAGGTCAATATTTCACTAACGCAATTTACTTTTTATCATTTAATATATATTGAAAAAAATTGGACCATTTATTCTGAAAAAATGTTACCATTCCTTTACAGCCAATGCTAGTTGTTATAGAGCACAATCCAAAAAGATATCTCAAGTAAGTCTGTAATATAATGCAATAATTAATATTGTTAATCTCTTTATACATATAGTTTAATAACGTCAGAAAAAAGTAACACATTTATGTTAGTAAATACATCAACAATGTCATTTATGAATATAATAAATAAAATGGGCCTTAGATGGGAGCCTTGCGGCACTTCACTTGTCGCTACAAATTCCTATGAATTTACGCCATTTATTTTCACACTAAAACTTCTTTCGGACAAATAACGAACCAATTCAGTGAATTACCATAAACTCCAAGTGTCCCAAATTTATTAATTAATATTTGGTGAAACACTTTCTCAGGGGCAAATTGTTTCACAAAATCTAATATCCATTAAGAAATTCTCAGCAAAAAAACTCTAACAATTCTAATTATTGAAGAAAATGGTGATGACCTATTGAAGGGTAAAAGCCAGAAACATTCTAAAAATATCATATTTTAATAATATTATATTGATCTCATCTTAGTCTCTCCAAAACTTCTGATCGTGAATTTATGACATTACACATTAGGCTGAGTACACATTTTTTTAAACATTATATCCACACAGGAGGCCCTGAGGAAAATAATTCCCCTCGGGCATGGCAATCCTGCGAAGTCACCAAACGTAGGTAACCACTTGGTGTGACCTATCGTCGCCTCAGTTCTTAATTGTCCAAACGACCATTTGAAAATTATGCAGGAGGAGAAGGTTTTCTTTCATTATTTCAATAAAACATTATGATAAGTGCTTAAGATAAAGACATTTCCGTAAAGGTAAAGGTCTCATTAGTTTAAATAATTCTTAGTTAAGTGATAAACTATAATTTTTTATTCTTTATTTTTAGTTTTAAAGTCGAGATTGAACAAAAACTAAAATGGTCGTTTGGACAATTAAGAACTGAGGCGACGCTATGGCAGAGGTGTTGGTTATCGAATAAATGGTTCCCGGGGCGGTAGTACCCGGAGGTATCCATACCCGAAAAGCGAAAAATTTTGTCTTTGGTCTCAGATAGGGGAATCAGGCTGAAAAAAGAGATGGTTTAAAACATACATTACACTAACCAATCATAAAATACCTTGAATTTGTGAAAATATTCTTTTTTTTCAGCCCACAGTTTGTGAAGAAGCGAAATGTAGCGTAAAGGAACTCAATTATTGTTAGCAAGTGATTCCAGTCGCATAAAGCAGGATGAGATAACTTAGGAGTTTTTTTTCACTCTTTTGAATGTCACGGTTAACCCGCAGGAAGATACTGGAAGTACTGAAATTGTACTCGTTTGCGAATTAAATTGCAATTTCCAATTAAATACGGAGACATGATCGTTGTTTACGATAAACTGGATTTTGATTATGATTATAGCTTCATTAGGATTAAAATAAAGAAGTAAGGTAAAATAAAAAAATTTACCACTGTTGATTTGTCAGATTTTAATGGTTTTCGGAAATCAAACATATAAAATCCAGAATTTTTTTTTATTATTATTTTATATAATTTACATTAAATGATTCTTAGGGTGAGTTTTGTCTAGGTTTTGGCGGCTATTTTTTCCAAATTTCTGAGTTATCTAATTATAAACCCGTTGTGTTTTTGTGAAAAATTTTTAACCCTTTATTTATATAAAAAGTTCGATTTGTTTCCAAAATGTGGTTGGCAAATACAGATTAATAATTATTATTGTTTAAACGGTTCTATAAAAGTTGATTCGCCGACAATTGGTCCCCCGGCATACTTATAAACAATGTGCAGTCGCTTTAGGGAAAAAACGTTATATCTGATAAGACAATTTTTTTTTTTTATTTAGGAGAAAATAAAGATACAGGTGTAAATTGGCAAGAATATACAAAACAAACTAAAGAACTCACCTGCATCCAAACTATGACAAGCAGCAGGTAAAAACATATACAAATATTTTTTACTTTAGAAGTAGGGAAAAAAATATATGTAAGAATACTATTTTACAAATAGAGAGATGAGGGAAATGCGCAATATCCTTATAAAAGTTTACAAATTGTTTTTTGAAAAATTTAGAAGGTAAGCTATAAAAAGTATATATATAAAAAATAATGTTATACAAAATTTAAAAAAAGAAAAGTAGGGACATACTTAAAATTATAAACGAAGTACGGATAAGTTATTGTACTTTGTAGGAAAACAGCCTTCAATTTTCTACTAAAAGTACTACGTGTATCAAAAATTATGTCGGAATCCTTGAGGTATTGATTTTGATTAAACGATTCGCACATTCTTCTGATTGGATCCCTGACACCAGCATTTGCACGCATCCGGCTAGTGTGGAATAAGTCGTTAAGCCTTGTCACTCTGGGTGGTATTTTGAAATTTTTTAGTTTCAGTAGGTCAGGACAGTCAGTAACGTTGTTGCAGATTTTGTCATGAGGTCAAGTTATGTTCACCAATTATAGAGTGGAGACGTTATAATTCTAAATATAACCAAGTGACCCCGTAGGGATGTGCAGAGAGGATGTACCGCCGTATAACAAAATATTAAAACATATTTTAGTTAAAATACATCAATGAAAAATCTGCTTCTCTGTTTACTGTAAGCACTAGTGCGTAAGTACAACAAAAAAATCGACACTGTGTACATAAAAAATTCCTTTGGTATTCATACTAACTTATTATTAAGGGTATTTTTGAAGCCGAACGGAATATATTTTACGTTTGAAATTGGTAAAATGCACAAAAATTATAATTTTATTGTAAATATCATTTCGGGGGACGACGCGTCGGGTCACCATTTAAACATCTTAGATGTCCCTTAATGTATTCCTATTGTTTTCCACTTCTAGGCCCCAGACAATCGAAATTGATTTTCTGTTCAAGAAAAACTGGATATTTAAAAAAAATATATTCAATATCGCAAGAAGTAGGATAAAGTTGAGCTTATTTCGGACACACAGACACGCCCACAACACACTTCAAAAGGTTTATCTCCTCAGTGTCTTGAACCAAAACAACGACTGGTAACCACATTCTAATTTCAAAGCATTTTCCGTGTTAGTGTTAGCACTAGCCTGCTGGTAGAGCTACCTGGTGCGAATTAACAGTTAGCGCTGGCGCCGGCACCTGGGACACTTACCCCCCTCAGCAGCACTCCCCACTTCCCACCCCTACCCAACTCGTCTCAGGTTCAAGGTCTTATCTTGCCAATGAAACTGCATACATGCCTACTATATCAATGCACTCGATACACCACACACGATATTATATATTTCTTCAGACAAAAGACCGGACAAACTAGAAATAAATAATAAATCAATGATTTTATTTTATTTTGTTGAAATTTGTTAATGTTATTGTAAAATTTTACTCGGAAATCAAGAGCATTGCTTATAATAATAGAATCAATTTGATTTTCATGTTAAGTAGGTACCTATTTTTTATTAAAAAAAAAAATGCTCGGATTACGAATAACCTGACAATATTTGAAATCTCCTCCTTCCATCACTCATCACTGTTAGCGGAAAATATTGCTTGTGTCGTCGTGGAGAATTTTAGCCAGTCGAAGAATTGAATTCATGACGCTTGGGAGGGAATGCCAACTAAGCCACTGACCAGATTACAAGCAATATAAAGTAAAATATTAAAAAGAAAGTATTATAATCAATAATTATCAGCCTGAAACACTCATCTACATTGAAAAAATCTTCCGAGAAAAGATACTGGCCGCCAACGGGAATTGAACCCTTGTCCCTCTGATTGCCGGTCAGGAGCTCTGACCACTGAGCTATGGCGGCTTGTCTAATACCCGCCAAATAATTCAATATATACTAGTGTTTCATTCGACAATTACTCATTATTACATTTTTCCAACTGAAAACAACCAACTTTATTTTTGTGGAGAGAGGTATTGTTAAGTACTAAATCTCCCGCTAGGTGGCGTCGAGACTAATTATGTCTGCATTTATTGCTGAAATACTTTAACTCGTCAAATATTATTATTATTTTTTTTTTTTTTAAATGGATAAACTAACGTTTTTAAACAAGATTTTTATGCACAAAGGGTAGATAAAAAATATTATAATCAATAATTATCAGTCTGGAACACTCATCTACATTGAAAAAATTTTCCGAGAAAAGATACTGGCCGCCAACGGGAATTGAAAAAAAAAGATTTTTTCAATGTAGATGAGTGTTTCAGGCTGATAATTATTGATTATAATATTTGTTATCTACCCTTTGTGCTATGCATAAAAATCTTGTTTAAAAGCGTTAGTTTATCAATTTAAAAAAATAAAAAGAAAGTGTAAACCATATCTATAAATAAAATAAAAAAACTACAAATATTCGTTCTTATTTTTATAATATATCGATAGCGGAAATTTGAAATACTGTAAAGTGTTAAATAGCTGTGTCATTTTAATCCATTGATCTTTCGATCTTCGCTGTCGAAATATTTTTAGGAAAATAAGTATGTCCTTTACGACGCGACGTGTATTTTAAAAGGATTTTTTTATAAAAAATATTATTTAAAGAACTATTTATTATAAGATTCAAGCCCGAACAATGCATAAAGATAGCACCAATAAAATATGCGTTCAGAAAATAAAGATAATGTGGGTGGTTCTTAGTCGAAGCAGTTAAAAATGACCGAATTTGATATCGACACCTTCGCGCAGTGGACAGCGCGTTCGCCCGGAAAGCGAGAGGTCCTGGGTTCAAGTCCCAGAGGTACCAACATCATTTTCTGGTTTTTCTGTTACCAGATTTTCGATTAAGTTTCGCTTACAGTGTCTTCATTTAATTAAATATTACAATTTGAGGTTTTACTCATAAAGTTAAAATAAAAATAAGAGTAAATATTATTTATTCCGTATAAAATGGAACATTAAACTTTTCAAAACAATAATTAATCATTATTGCAATTTTTTATTTCGGAACGACGTGCATTATTAGTATTGGATTCAGAGATCATCTCAACACGGAGAACCCTATTAATTAAGCGTGATTTAGTGGCTTTGACTTACGAGTAAAAAATATTTATACGAAACGTGAACGAAAGCTTAAAGCGTTTGTTTTGCAGGAATTAATGATTTCCAAGCTAATTTATTCCAAAGTCCCGTTCTTTCTAAAACCTGCTTTATATCCAACACCACACAACGTTACATCTTAATGCCTATCAAACAAATACCTCCTTATTCCATTTAATTTTATTTGCTTTTTTGCGAACGAGTTAAAGTATTAATTATAAGATTGCATTAAAAGTCGACTAATTGATGAGAAACTCGAATCGTCGAAACGAAACTAAACATTCTTGTTAGCAGAAAATGCTAATAATATTTTTTAAATCGCCATTAAAACACTTTTATGTTTAGTGAGAAAACCTATTATTTACCCTCTTAATATAGTAATCACGATATTGGGTACCTATGTGTCTGGCAGGGTCGGACAAGGGAGAGAAAATCTTGGCCCTGGCCCGAGGAGCAATATCTGAAACGCGCAAAAATCTGTCAAAGAAGAATAATAAAAATGTTTCTATTTTTGACAGTGAAAATTCGTGGCCGATTTCCATTATAATAATATATTAAAACAAATTTAAAACTTTTTTCCAATTAATTTACTTGTTTCGGCAACCGTTTTCGGCTTGTTAAGACCATCTTCAGACTGGTACAATTGTTTCTAAATCAACGGTTTATGTGCACATTGGGGAGGGGGAGGGGGTTGTCTACATGGATTTTATTCAAATTATATGGATTTTGCCATATTTGTTACTACGTCGACTTTGATGATTGCATTTCCAGTTATTTGGTTATTACCAATGGGCATAATTACCTTGGGTTTATAGAATACTTTAAGTTTGTTTGGGAAATACATAATAAGTAAAATGAATTTCTAACAACCCATTTTATTATTGTTATGTCTAATATCTATTAAAATCATTATTATATTTATATTATGTGATAACATGGATTTTTTTTAAAGTTAGATTTTTAGATAGAATTTTCTTATTAATAGAACATTTTTATGAATTCAATTTAATTGAATTTTTTTATTAATTGAACATTTTTATGAATGCATTTCATTATTGTTCCATAATTAGAAAGTTTATTTTATTAAAATTATTTTAAGACAGATAATCCTCCATTTGTACAAGATTTCTTGTTTTAACATTCTTAACGTAAGTATGTGATAGTTACCTACACAACAAAAGATTATCATTAATGATTTAACCAAGACAAGTTATTTATTGATACATCACCAAAATTCACTACGTTGCTTTGGCCAGTTTCAGTCAAAAAAATTCGGATGGGATGAGTTAAAGAGTATTTAAATGATCTACTGTTTTAGAAATTTCATTCAATAGCACCATTCCGACGACCTCCGTAGTCCAGTGGCTAAGACTCTTGACTCACAATCCGGAGGTCGCGGGTTCGAACCCGGCGCGGCCGCAATAAATTTTATTTGATTAATTTGTGTTATTTCACAATTAATTCATTTAAAATAATATATAGTATATTTGCGGCACGTTCCAGAGTGGAAGATACTATCAGTATCGCCCTGGTGTAAGACCACCATTCAGAATTGAAACGTTGCTTGAAAATGGCTTTAGCCGTGTTTGGTGACCAGATCTGAATAGCCAGGTACTTCCCAACCCTTCTCTTCCCCACCTCCTTCCCCTCCCCACTACCTTCAGCCTCACAACATACCCCAATTGGGGACGCCATAGTCTCACTGGCTCCAGACGGGAGCAGTTAAGATTCTTGTGCGGTATTCACTGTAAAAAAAAAAAAAAAAATCCTCATGTCGTACTATGCTGTGCTATAACGTCTGTTCTGCCGTGTGGTATCTTGAAAAAATCGTGGTAACGACTGTAGACTGCGGCTGAACTTTTCAGGTTCGTATAATGGGTTACAAAAAGTTTAAAATATAATGACAAAACTTTTTTTTACATTTGCAGCAATTTATTAAAATTCCCTTCCCCGACCGATAAAATAGGTACATATATTATATTGTTACCTTTACAGTAGAGTTTTAGCCAGATGTTATTATGATTTCTTGTTTCCGTTTGTGTCTAATTTTAATCATCTATACAAATATTTAACATTACCAAAATTTGTACTACGATGAACTCATGAACGTGCAAAAGTTTCTAAATAGGGTACATTTATTTGCAACCTGACGTAAGCATTAAAATAATTTTGTTTGATGTTTGGTTTTGAAATGAGAATATGCTTAGTTCTTACGGGTATAACATTTGTCCAGTTCCTACCTCTCCCTAACCATCTTGCTATAAAAGTATTTGAAATTTGGAACACTGGCTAGAAAAATAGTGAAAATTCGAGTGTACTTGTTTTGAAAACAGAAGAAAATTTGGGACTAACTTGGAAGCGAGTGTTTCGTGTACTATGCCTCGTTTTTAAGTAAAAAGAAGGAATTTGACTATCTCGAAAGTAACTACATAATATTGTTTTGTATTCATTTTGTTTTGTTCAGGTTATAATTAAATCGATGAATCGCGATAGAATTACATAACTATATTCCGGTAAGGCCGTGTGCTCCTTCGCAGAGATACAGTATTATGTGATTGGTAATTCCTTTTTCCAAATATACCTTTTTTCCTTCACATACTATCACCAAATTCCAACAAACACCATTTCGTCTCGTTTCGTAATTAGTATTTACAGTCCAGAACAGGTGCATCGGTGCGGCCAGTACCGGATTATCCTTTAGGAAGTGTAGTCAACTGCCTAGAGGCCCCGTATCGGCTGGCGGCCCCGCGCCCCGGGAAAAAATGACTTGCGTCAATGGTGAGCAAGTACTTACTGTCAATTAGTGAGAAACTCCGGCACCGATTTTGGAAAAAGTCAGCTTCCAAGATGTTTTAATTTTTTTATTAGGAACATTTACAGGTTAATAACGTTACATGCAATAAAGAAAACAACAAATTATAATAATTAGGCTATAACCCAATAACTAATGTTTACATCATGCACAAATAATTTAAAAAGTCAATAATTAAAATAAATATTTAAACGTAGTTGTATTTTATTTTACTTTCCTTCTCTTCTATTCATTAACCAGCATTACTTAGTATCAACTGGGATGTGATTGTAAGTGCCGTGTGTGGTTTGTTTTGGCATCTATTTTGTGTGAGTTTTTTATTGCATTTATTTCTAATTATATTTTTAAAATATAATATTTTGTACAAGCTTTAGTGTGCACTACCTATCTGCTTGCAAAATTCTTTGTTTCTCTTCGTACCAAGGTTGTCCCGAAGAGATCACTTTAGTAATAAGACCGCTCATTGGGGTGATGGCATACCTTTGTGATGTAGTTAAAAAACAAATTAATTATGAATAAAATTACGTTGTGATAGAAAAAAATTAATTTTGGAAGTTAGAAAAAGGTAAAGTGCAGTGGCGGACTAAACCCGTCAGGGGCCCGGGGAGGCAAAGGAGAATGAGCCCCCCCCCCCCCCCCCCCCCCCCCCCCCCCCCCCCCCCACCCTGTTTAAGAAGTTGATATAATTTTCCAAGCTTTTCATTCAGTTCTCACGGGCCGCTGAGTCTGGGGGGCCTCCAAAGGCCTCCATGTTCCCTTCATCAAATCCTCAACAAGGCTTTATGGGACCAGGACACTGTAAAAAAAGGCATTTTTAAATTCATTTTCTGATGGTTAAATTGACGGAGATAGAGCATTTTATATGAAACAGTTTGTATGTTGAATTATCCTTCAGCAAAACTTTGAACGCGTTTTTCTCGAAATTACATTTTTCAACCTGGTTGACAACATATTAGAAAAACCATACATCCGATTTGCACGCACTAAGTCTTAAACTGGTAGAAAATCCAGTCACTATGGAAACATTTAGAGATTTTTTTTATAAAGGGTCCCCCTCTATTTTTCTTCTATGAAATGAAAATTTTCCATAAAAAATCCAAAAATAAAATTCGATGGTGCCATAGACACTAGATTTTCGAACAGTTTAAGATTTGGTGCATGTAAATGGGATGTATAGTTTTTTTTTTAATATGTCGTCTACCAGGTTGAAAAACGTGTTAAAAAAGTTTCGAAATAAACGCATTCATAGTTTTGCCGAAGGATAATTTAACATACAAACTGTTTCAAACGGTTTCACATAAAATACTCCATCGACGTCAATATTTCGAATTTCTTTAAAACATTTGGTGAGAGCATTTTTAACAAATGCATCTTACTGAAATGAAATTTAAAAAAAATACAATCCTTTTTTATCGTGTCCTGGTGCCTTAAAGCCTTGTTTAGGGTTTGTTCAAAGGAAGAAGGAGGCGTTTGGAGGCCTCAGGACCAGAGGCCCTGGGCGGGCCGCTCCTTCCATCCCCCCCTTACCCCGTTAGTCCGCCATTGGTAAAGTGGTAAAGGGGCCCCAAGACGTGCATTGTCTAGGGGCCCCGACATGGTTAATCCGGCCCTGGGTGCAGCCAGCGTAGTCCAGCAGTAAGGCTCTTGACTCGCAAACCAAAGGTTGCGGGATCGAATCCCGGCGTGGCAAATAAATTTTATTTGATTAATTTGTGTTATTTCACAATTTATTCATTTAAAATAAAATGTAGTATATTTGCGTCACGTTCCAGAGTTAAAGATACTCTCATTATCGCCCTGGTGTCACACCACCATTCAGAATTGAAACGTTGCTTGAAATGGCATTAGCCGTGTTTGGTGACCAGATCTGAATAGCCAGGTACTTCCCCACCTTCCTCTTCCCTATCTCCTTCCCCTCCCCACTACCTTCAGCCTCACAACATACCCCAATTTGGGATGCCATAGACTCACGGGCTCCAGACGGGACCAGTTGGGACTCTTGACGGTATTCATGTAATTTTTTGTTTTTAAAACCTGAAGCTAAAATTCGTAAGTAGTTTTGGGTGAAACATTTGAGTTAATAATAAATAATGCTCTTATGCAAAGTGATCGGCATTTTAAATGGACCTGAATTATTTCAAAAATAATTATATTAATGGTTTTTCCATGGAGAAATACTACCTACAAGCTTTACGTGCAAACAATTATAAACTACTAAAAGTGCGCTTTTAGCAAAAAAGCTCGTAATATAGGCGCCATTTTAGCGAAATATACATTGAACTTAAACTTATATATCACTATCACAACCCGGGCATTAGCCTAGATGGAAGCCAGAAAAAAAAACAAAAAATCTGTTACAAATAAAATATTATGAAATAAAAAATAAAAATTGTGGGGATATATTTTACAGCCGTAAAAATCGTTCGTAAGTAATCTTCGTCCCGGCTCTGACATCTAGTAACTATCCGAACGAAAGCCAGATTTGGAAAAAAAAAATCTCTTCTGCAAACTTTACTTATTTAATGAATTGGTTAGGAATCGAATTTAACAAGAGATTCGTTTAAAAGGTGTTAAACTAATGGATAGGTTTCCAAACTACCAATTTAAAATCTTATAACTGTTGGCTATGGTTTTCGACCGGTTTTTTTTAATAAAAAGTAATAATAAATAATCTCTATAACCACACATTGTAAATAATTGGTTACTAAAAATGGATTAAAGCTCTAATTTGATGAATTGCTACCAGTATTCCACAGAGGCATCTTAGACATAAATAAATAACAGCATATAATAATAAATAATTTAGTTGAATGAATATGTGCTACTTTTTTAAGTCAACCGAAAAAAGGCCCAATTGTTCCCAATCATTTGAAGCCAGTGAAACTATGGCAACCAATCGGGCTTTGTTGTGAGGCTGAAGGTAATTGGGAGCGAAAGAAGATGGAGAAGAGGAAGATGGAGAGTACTAAGTACTTAACTAGTAATATAGCCAAAGCCATTTCAAGCAAAGTTTCGATTCTGAATGGTGGTCTTACACCAGGGCGATACTGAGAGTATCTTCCGGAACGTGCCGCAAATGCACTACATAATATTATTTTAATAATTTTTTTAGTAAGTCGTGAAATAACACAATTTTTTTTTTAAATTCTTGGGCACGCCCGGATTTGAACTCGCGACTTGCGGCTTGCCAGTCGAGAGCCTTCTAAGTCGACCATAAAGGCCGTTACTTATCCTATATATACTTAAGCTATAATATTTTTATTATTTTTTAATTGATAAACTAACGTTTTTTAAGACAAGATTTTTATGCATAGCACAAAGAAAAATGTAATAAGCAGTAATTGTTGAATGAAACACTAGTATATATTGAATTATTTGGCGGGTATTAGATAAGCCGACATAGCTCAGTGGTCAAGAGCACCTGACCGGCAATCAGAAGGACACGGGTTCAAGTCCCGTTGGCGGCATGTATCTTTTCTCGGAAGATTTTTTCAATGAAGATGAGTCTTTCAGGCTGATAATTATTGCTTATCATAATATTTTTCACTCATGTTCCTTATCGCAATAATAATTGGAAATTATGTATGTTCGTATATTTATTCATATAGAACAGTAGTTCTTAACCTTTTTGAAGGTACTGAACCCCGCCAGTTTCATATGCGCATTTACCGAACCCTTAATTGGAAAGCAGGGCGTGACATCAGTGGCGGCGGATTACCACAAGAGGGGGCATAATGGGATAGGATGGGGGTCGTGATCACCACAACAGGGGGGGGCGCAATGGGATAGGATGGGGCGGGATGGGATAGTGACAATATTCTTCATCATTTTTTTCGGGTGTGTCTTGCCTTCCACCGAACCCGAGAATATAGATCGACAAACGCTGATTTTGAATATATAAGTTTTATGACATATTATTTTATACGTAGAATGTATAAATCGTCTTTTAAAAACTATTAAAGCCGTAAGAGATTTAAACGCTCTGTGATTGGTCGGCGGGAAAGAACTTACACCTCTACCTCTTTTGTGCGGTATACAAACTATTTCAAAATAAATATATATTTTTTAATTTTTCTAAATGCTTAAATTGGGAGTTGTTGATTGCATAGTGCAATCAACAACCGAGAGATGTGTGACGTCACGCATACCCCTTCAAATTTCGATCGTTTTTGCGGGCTTTTAAAATTATTTTAACTATGAAATCGACATTATTAAAAAAAAATACAGGCATATAAGTGAGAAGGTGAAAATTCATTAAACATTTTTTTTAATGACTAGAATTTCTTATTACCCAGGAAAACGCAAATAACGCTAATTAATCGTAAACTTTGGAATTTATTCGGTGTCATAAAAGCCGCTACCTGTTCTATTGATTACCCATTTTGTTAATTAATCATACTGTAAACTCCAATTGGCAATAAAGCTTTAATTGAAACCGTAAATTGTCAGTAGTGGTATAGTCATTGCAAAACATGATATTTTTTATGTATGGCTCAACCCCACCCATCCGACTTCACTTCAGTTTGCTTAATAATCTTACAAAGATCATTACGGGTGGTTTCAAAAAATTTTAACAATTCATCAAATATTTTAAGTTTATTTTCACGTTCTGTGAAAGTTCTATTCAAGTTCTGTGATTATTTCAGTTTTATAAAGTAACTGGCCTATAATGATATAATAACAGAACTTGAATAGAACTTACACAGAACGTTGAAATTAACTTCAAATAATTGAAAAAATGTTAACATATTTTTAAACAACTTGTCCTCACTAGCGCGTATGCAAACAGTATATTGTTACGTTTTTAATAACTTTCTGGGTTCACAAACTAATAAAAACAACACGATTGTCAGTCACACTATTTATTTGCATTCCATTTACATTAATACAGCTTTATTTATTTTTACAGTCATCTAACTATACCCAGATTTTATTTGTACTGCTTTGTTATTTTTCGTTTCCATGGTGATATCTTTATTTATAGTTTCCTTGGTGATGTATTTATTTACACTAGTGCTGCCATAGGCACCACAATGTTCTTCCCATTACATTGCCCCCTCCTTAGGGCTGTTTCGTCCCGGAACAGGCCCCGAATTCTCTTCATGAAGGTATCGGCAATCTAGTCCTCGATTGCATCGAGCCGACGCAAAGAAATGACAAGCTACAGTTTTACCATCACTTGCTTCTGACCCTTTGTGGTAACAGCATACCAGAACCAATATGCCAGTGTATCGGAAGATCTCTTCGAACATGCTCCGCAAGATCCTCCAGTCCAGCCCAATCCCACGGCCACCGAGCTTCGGGATCCCTATCCGGTTGATATCAGACTGCAACAAGCGGTCCCTCAAAACCATCAGACAGTCCCAAAATTTTTTTTTTTTTTTTTTAAGTTTTCTTTATTCATTAGATTTTTCATTACATACATTGGGGATTTTTCGACCACCATGCTAGGCACATGCCCGTGTTGTGGTGATCGATTTTATATACAGTAGGTACATTAACAAATGAAATATGAAGAATGTGAAAGAATTAAGAAATTATATACATAAAATTATATGATATTCAAGAATACAAAAAAATATAAAAGAATCTAGCTATAGAGTAATATAAAAGAGTTGTAATAATAATAAATAAATAAATAAATAATAATAAATAAATAATAATAAATCAAACAAAGGTATGTAATTATAAATATATAAAATAAGAGTAGGTACTATATGGTATGCATATGAGAAAGGAATTTTATTTTGTTGAAAATCTAAATGTGCATGGTTATATTGGTAGGTACATTATTTTACACCAATTTTTGTACAAATAAATGTTAGGTTTAAAAATAAAATGATGTTTTCCTCCAAATAAATTAAGTAATATGACATACTATATTATACAAATAACAGTAACAGAAACGGTTTAGGCAGATGTTGACCTTTATAATAAAATTAGACTTTTTTTTTTTTTTTTAGAAATGTATTCCTGTTTTTGCAGAAAGTGTTAAGTTAAGTTAAGTCAGGTTAAGTTAAGTCAATTAAGTTAAGTTAAGTCAAGTTAGGTTAATTAAGATCAAGTTGACTCAATTTAGTGGTGTCAGGCATTCTTTAAAATAGTTCCTTCCCTTTATAATTAACCAGTTCTGAACACTTGTGATATATTGATTGTCAGTTTTCGATTTCCTGGTATCAATACTTAGCAAATTGAACATTTTGGGTGCAATGTAAGAGAACTGGTGCTGTGCGAAGGCTGTTTTTGTTGGAGGAATTATGCATTTTAGTTGGGATGAGTACCGGGTGTGAATTTTTTGTTGTGTTTTTTTCATCAAATCATTTTTCCATAAGTATATGAGAATCGTCTTTATGTATAATTGTCGAATGTCTAATACTGCGAATTTTTTTAAAAGTGGTTCTGATGGGTGTGATGGTTCGGTACTCCGGCGTAACTCGGGTTGTTTCCCTGGTCACCAAGCAGAAGATTGGTGGTCCTTCCCTGTTGAGTTGCGCCACCTCTCCGATAGCTGGTGCTTGCCGCTCCAACTCCTGTTTCACTAGAAACTTATGCTGCAAAACCCTTGAAATTCCCCGTGACATGTCGAAGTCGTGTGTCACGCAGAAGGCCAGAGCATGCTCCTTTGAAAGCCCGAACAGGTCCTGCGCTATTTCTTGTGTCACTCCATGTCGGGTCTTGTGCCCCTCGCTAGCCTGGGACATGAATTGTTCGAAGGTAATTTCCTCCTCAGGGACCTTGCAGACTCGGACAAGCTGTTCCGGATCATCCTGATTGTCACCCAGGAAGGGAGCAAGCCGGTTGAAGTGGACGATCCGTGGTTTTCCGTTGGGCCTCTTCCTTATCCTGTAGACCACATCGTTGATCCGCTTCAGCACCTCATAGGGACCATCCCAAGACCGTTGGAGTTTTGGGGAGAAACCTTGGCGCCTACGGGGGTCGAAGAGCCAGACTAGTTCGCCAGATTGATAGCCCCCCTTCTCTGCCTTGACATCATAATGTTCCTTCATCCGGTCACTAGCAGCCTCGATATTCACACGGACCCGGTCGTGGGCATCATCCAGACGCCTACGAAGGTCTGACACGTAGTCCTCACCAGCTACGTCTTCTTTCGGTTTACATCCGAACTTCAGGTCACAGGGCAGTCGTAACTCTCGTCCAAAGAGCACACTTCCAGGCGTCTGCCCCGTAGTTTCATGAACCGCCGATCGGTAAGCCAACAGGAACAAGGGCAGGTGTCGGTCCCAGTCTCTTTGGTGATCCGAGACAACCTTCGCCAGATGTATGCCGATTGTACGGTTCATTCTTTCAACCATTCCATCAGACTGCGGGTGCAGTGCTGTAGTCCTCGTCTTCCTAATTCCCAGGATCTCGCACATTTTCTGGAACTAGTGATAACTAATAATAGTATGCATAACTTGGATAGATGCGAAGATTTAAAAATAAAATTGAAGAATTAATAAAAGCAAAAAAAAAATCCAATAACTTTCAAATGAAATCGAATTCGAAGAGGAAATATAAGTTTTGAAGCATATTTTTTTTTAATTTTAAAGGGATATTAACCCGACTCCAGATATCCCACACAGAAGGCCCTGAGGAAAATAATTCCCATCTGCTCCTATCTTATCTTTGGGGATACTGTGTACTGTGTGGAGGGTCTTTTTAGGAAAGGAAGTAGAAAAAGTTCTGGGAAGGAAAAAAGTGTGAGGGGAGCCACGCAGTAGGTGAATGAACCAGGGCACCCTTGCTTAGTCATCAAACGTAGCTAACCACTTGGGTGTGACTTATGGCAGGAGTGTTAGTTATCCTATAAATGGTTCCTGGAATGGTGGTACCCATACCCGCCTCCCACATAATAATTTTTTGTCATTGTCATTAATTTTAAATGTCGTTATTTAACTTATCTGTGATATAGCTTCACTGTAAAACATATGACATAAAAAAATTATATTATTGAAATAATAAAATAAAATCTGTCTTTGAACTATTATAAAAAAATACTAATTTCGGTTGTCTATGCATCTTACGTTACTCACGGTGATTGAACTCGTATTTGCTTTGAATTTATCCATAATATATTTGCTTTTAATTTTTAAAATTAAACTGATTGTGCGGAGATTCGGACAAGCGATTAAGTACCTTCCTATCATCGACCCGACATTTTAAACAGAAAATTATTTCAATTCTTAAATTTTTTTATATTACTGATATTGCAATGGTTCAGAATGTCCCGTGATTTTTCACGGGTTTGTGCTAGTTATCGTATGGATCCAGTGCAGTGAAATGTTATTTTTTAACTAAATTAACTTTCCATAACTGCTAAACCATTTCTTGGGTAGATAGTTCGTGATGTAATTTAAATCACCCTAACTGAGAACACGAAAAATAATTCAATATTGTAACCGAAAATGTAGTAAGTAATATCCTTTGAATGTATTTATATTAAACACACACATTTCTTTTGGAACAAACATAGATGTGATTTACCCGCCTCGGAACAGACTTTGTCTAGTGAGGCGGGTAAAAGAAAAGAAAACAATGTAAATAACCATGAAACTAAATAAACGCCCGGGTTGCCGGCACTGAAACTGAAAAAAAAAATTTAATACCGTATTGAACAAACCACGTGCTTCAAACCTTATCTTACAAAAAGCACGTTTTACGTTGTTATTTTCCTCATTACAATAACATTGAAAGATAAATTGTTTCTTAAATACAACGCAAATAAAAGCAAAGAAAAAATTTTCAAAGTTTTATTATTATTTTTAACTAGCTGGGTTACCCGGCTTCGCTCAGGACAACATTCGAGAGTGTTCTGGAATGTTCTACGTGATGTTTCCGATTCCCTATTCCCGAATATTCCACGACATACTCCGCCATTCCTTCCAGAACTTTCCGGAAAACTGTTCTAGAAATTTGAAGAGGGCAAAACTTATACCATATAACTCCCTTGATTGTACCGGGACTCGTTTCTGAGTTTTTGCGGGACGCGCGTTTTTTGGACTTTTTTTTTTAATATATATTAACGTATATATTACATACATAATGGCTTTGTGTAATAAATAATCGTATTCACACAACTGTTAAAGAAATTTCTTTTGTGATAACTAGGTTTTCTGTCAAGTTTTCAAATATTATTAATTTGTAACATGGTGCTTTTCTTGTACGCAAGCAAGACTTGGACAAAATTGGTATTTTTCTGATCTGACACATCGCAAATTACTCGAAAACTTGACAGGTCGTGAGTCGCTACCATGGAAACCTGTCAGAATGGCAACTGAAACGCGACGGCCGCGGCGACCAGCACTGCTAGTCACCGCGTCGCCCTTGACTGTGAAGAGTGGTCTTTATAAAAGAAGTCTGAAATCGAATAAAAAAAAAAGAGATATAACTGCATTAAAAAAAAAATTCCACATCTCTTGCATTGATTTCATGGTTCAAATATAAAAAAAAAATTTTGGTTTAAAAAAAAAATTAGAGTGTAGTTTACACGCGGTAGAGCGAAACTTTACCAAAAAAATCTCAACCAATACTTGAGAAGTGAGGTCAAAATCCAAGTGACCAATGAGCGCAGGCTAGCGTAATTTCCGTTTCGTATCTCAACCAATAGGAGCCTTTAAAAGTGACGTCATCAAAGCGGCTAATGAGCGCAGTTGATGCGTCGGAGGTACAGTAATCGTCATTTCCGTTTCATCCGAAATCCAAATCACAGAGGGGCTACTATAGAAGTTTCACTTCAATAAAAATAAATGTTTGCTGTTCATTCTCAATTTGGGAAGCGGTATGGGGTACCCGGGATCCGTGTATTGGATAACCAACATCGGACATTGTTCCGTTCCTTCTCATCTGTTTAAAATTCACGTAATTGACTCCCCAAATTATACATTCTGTACTCTAGATGTGGGGACTTTAGATCACGCATTTTTTTATTGTCCCTCAATAAAAAAATATTATCTCTTCTATGAAGCGTTATCTAAAATTATATGATTCTGAAATTTGGACATTTAAATTAAATTAATATTTAAAATTTCATTTCTTTTCTCTGTAATTTGAAATGATGGCCTAGAACACCCTTGAAAAGCTAAAAATAATTGTTAAAAAAATCTAGCGGGATTCTCTCGACCCATCGCCTTTTACCGCAGTGGGAGGAATGGATTCATACGTCCTTCGCTCTTGGATATATTGACCCCCAAATTACTACCCACCCCTCATACCTTTTTTCTTCCCAGAAGTTCCTCTCCCTTCCTCAGGGCCCCCTGTGTGTAATAATCAGGGCACAATGTGAGCTAATATAAAATTTAAAAAAGGCTTTCAAAGTACCTACCTACTCTAATAGACCACTTGCATGGATTTCATAACGATTTGGAAAAAATCGTGTGGATAGATTTGTTTACTAAGATTACGAAAATGATAGTTAAAATTTTTAGAAATGTATATATTTTTTTTTTTTTAAATAAATAAATTCATTATTTGAGCTCGTGACGTCACTACATGAAAATGTCCCGTCTCCGATTACGTTCCCTTGATTTTGTAAAATTCCACACTGATTTTTTTTTATATGGCAACACTTTGATTTCCGGCGAATTTTTGAATTTGCGTATAACGTTCACTAGTTTGTTGTATGCGAACTTATCCTTTGGTTTGATTTTTTGATAAAGATGGCGGTGTTTTTACAGATGTTACGAAGAGAACCCCGTACAATTTATTGCTATTCGTGTGGAAAACGTTCTTTTTTTTAAATGATTTTCGGCTATGTAATTATCGTTTTTTCGCACCCATAAAATTATGTCCCGTCTTTCCGGTTTATAAAAAATGGTCTGATTTCTCGGATTGAAATTTACAAAAAATCGCCAGGGGTTCAAAAATACGATTAAAAAAAAAATACAGAATGTCTTATAATATTTTTTCCTAAACCGGAATTTAAAAAAAAAATGTGATGCAAGTGGCCTATCTTAATATATAAAACAAAGTCGGGTTAGTTACACTATTTATAACTCGAGAACGGCCGGGCCGATTTTGATGATCTTTGATTTGTTGGATTTGTCTCCGCCCCGGAAAGGATAATAACTATTAAAACATCACAAAAATCAACGAAAAATATAGTTATTAAGAAAATTCTTTTCCTCATACATTTTATATGGAACGAATTCTCATATTTGAAAGAGCTGCGGGCATTTTGTGATAAGTACCTATAATATTGAACTGTGCGTGTTCCAAAAATTCAAAAACGTCAAATGTCAATGCTAATTGTTTTGCATTTGTTATTAATTTTTTTTAAATTATTTATTTGGCTTTCACCCATTAAGGGTGATCTTGGCCATTTCTTAAAGTATTTACATTTTCAGTTTTATTTTTAATTAGTTACAATATCAGTTTTTTCAAATAAGTTACATTTTCAGATCAGTTTTTTTACATGTAAGCACGTTTTTTAAAATATTATATTAGCAAACAAAGAAAATGGGCCAAGACAAATATTCGTATGATTATACAAGTTATACAAATATTCATATGGTTATACGTAGTTGATATTAATTGTAATTACAAAATTGTAGATTAAGAAGATGTACAGGTTCCCAAAAATAGGTACCCCTACGATTGTAAATAATAACACTGCAAGAATAAATGCATACGTATAGAAGAGAAAGAAATTTGATTGACGCTGAAATGTTAAGGCCATTTTTACAAATAAATTTTGCTAACAAATATCGAATTTAAGGAGAGTTGAGACTAAGAAGGCAGGGAACACTGGTAGGGAATTCAATTTTAAGTTTTATTAATTCACATATGAAGTTTGGAAATTAATCATTGATAGGACACTTAAAAAATTATAATCTAATGCATCCTCTGAACCATAATCACAATAAGGCGAATTGACTATGTGGAATCTGGAGAAATGGCCAAGACAACAATTATGACCAGACGCATTCGAGTTATGGAAGAGATGTATTTTTAAGGCATGGAAGTGTATTTGTGAAACCAGGGCTTGACACGAAAAGAAGGTTGAGTTAATGAATACTGGTGACCTTTTATCAGAGATGACGATTTCCATTCAGAGGACCATTGGCGTTGTAACTTATTTTTAACTTTATTCAAATAGGGAAATCGTCTCTAACAGGAATAGGTATACTACTTAATGGACCATGGACAATGGATTCCTGAGCAATAGAATCAGCCTTTTCATTTCCAACAATACCAAAGTGTCCTGGGATCCAGGTCAAGACCACTGACACTTGAGCCAGCAAAATACAATAGAGCAGGTAAGAGAGTCGCTACTGGAATTGAGAGGGGATGTGCTTATTTTTTGTAGTGAGCTAAGTGAGTCTGAAAGGATGAGGGCATTTCTAATGTTGGGAGATTTGACGAGTCGTACAGCTTCTATGATAGCTTTGAATTCAGCAGAGAAAATGGAACACTCTTTGGGAAGTCTGTGTGGGAAACACAATTTCCTGTGAGGTGCATAGATACTGGCCCCACAATAGGAGTCCGGACTGAGTTTGGAACCATCTGTGAAAAAAATTATATAATTTGGCCAGTTATTTTCAATAATTTTGTTGAATTCTGCATTATTGGATTCAGCTGAGTTTTTTATATTTTTTTTTACATATTCCTATAAATTGGTGCACATTTGGATAGAAAGTGAGACTTTCATAGGGATATGAGTATAAGGGGAGAGATTCATTGAGATAGGAGTTTGTGGATACATTCAGGAAAGTTGAAAGAGGAAAGAGTTAATGTTATTATCTAAACATATAATGTTGCCCCTCTTTCTTACACACTCAATGTCAACAGTTGAAAATGGGACAAACGGAGAACGTATGTTTACACCCCGCCAATGGAAAAATACAATAATTATAATAAATCTCCGTCACACTTATGAAGAAAATGAAACGCAATTCCCGTAAATAAGTCGAAAAGTAAAAAAATCACATAAATTATAATTCTGTATACAACGCCATCTCTGATACTGACAAAAACAAATCGATGACAGTTACGCATCGATAATTGCTTCATTGTGTAATTTTTAACTTAATAAAAAAACTGAATTTGAATTTAAGCTAATTAGTTAACACAACAGTTATTGATTCTGAGGCGGTACGAAGTTCGCCGGGTCAGCTAGTTGTGTTCTATTTAAAAATATTGATTTTTGGAAACTTAAATTAGCCATTTTGTAGACAACTTACTTGGTGTATAAAAATGAATACCAATAAAGATAATAATACCAATAAAATATCATTTGAGGTAGATATTTCGAAAATTATTTGTGAATACGCTCCTCAATTAGTTATCAAAAGGAGAAAAGAGCATTCCTCAATGCTGAGCTCATAAAATAAAGACTATCTAGCTGAAAGTCCTAAGATCTATAAAATACTGTTACAAAAATTCGTTGAACGGCAGCAAACTACTATCAGAGATTAACGTCACTGTTTATTAATATTATTTTAAAGATGGAAACTGAAGAATTCCGTTATAACATATGTTATGGTTTTCTTCAATGATGGCAAATTCACTTTGTGGCGTCACACCACTAACAACATAATCGATGTATGTATATGTTTCAAAACCAATGATTTCTTCATCAGGACATGGTGTGTACTGAATATTGTTTTATTATTGTATTCGTTTGATACCGAACACGATGCCATCAACCCAAATTCAAAACCCTTTCACCCAAGTGGTATAAACACTACTATGTTACTTTCTCATTTTGCCCTTTTTAGTAGCGAGTCGGGGGTCAGCACCTACACTTAAAACCTCCGTGCCTATCATTAATTTGAGAGGGTACTTCTTCAACATGAGTTATCCTCAGAAGCAGAGATGCGTTTCGGATAACAGAGCCGCTGAAGGGACCGTTATTCCTGAAGGCTTTTGACAGGCGCAGATGTACAGAACCGCTTGTAATTGAAAGTGCCGAAGACATAATCTTGCGGGAGAATATCATTATGTTGCCGTCTTACCGCCGGAATCAGGAAGCGAGTGAACCAATTTGCAGGCAATGCTGCGTGGACCAGGTACCCTCAGATCTGATCTTATTCTGCAGTCGTTATATATTTACCCACTTCCGCGATGTGGGGGATTAAGGATTGTAAACTGGAAGAGTCGGCATTATCTGAACCTACGTCATAAAGATTACTTGTCTTTAGTGTTGAACTAACAGCAATTATCGGGTATAACCATCCATGTTAGCGAATAATGTAAATAGCAGTCTAAGAGCTTTCATAATAATAGTAACCTTACAACCTATCACCATCGCTTCGACATGACGCGCTGGAATGCCTATGTCATCCATGAACATGTTTTTGTTTTGTGGATTTCAGTGGAAAAGTTCATTGTTGATCTCGGCGGCATGAAAACTGGTACTTTACTCGACTTAATTTGTTAAATTTTGCAACGGTAGCAAACAGTTCCTACCTTATGACAAAGAACTGTAGCCGCTCGTATCCCTGACGTATTCTACAGGCGCGGGTTCCGGAACGGAAGGGGGAGGAGCTTGAGGCCTCTGAGCTAATCAGTTGGATTCTAGTGGTGGAGGCAAGCAGCTGGACGTCGAGCCGAGGAAGAGTCGGACCAAACTCACGTGAGAGATTAATAATTGATAGAGAGTAATCAGTGCGAGATAACATGTTTGATATTTAAATAGAGTAGCTTAGAATCGCTATTATAAATTTGTAAGAATTATGTTTCTTTACAGGCGCCCATTATTCAGATTCTTTGCAATACTCATGTTACCAATGTCGGTCGCGTTTTGAGCCATTGAAACTTTCAGTTAAATATCGCGGAGTTGGCGATGTTTGACCACCCCTGTAGATTCATTACTTAATTAGGATATTATTATACCCATATACATAGATCATGTCCAAATTTTTGCAAATTTACCCTACTTTTAAACAGTTTTGAGCAATTTTTTCGACAAACGTTTATTTTTTTTAAATATTTGCAAAAACAAAACAAAAAACTGCCTAAATGTTGATATTTTTGCCGGGTAATGCCGGGTTCGGGGATTTAACGTAACTTCATTCGGCTTCATTCGCGTGTGATTACGGTATTCCCCTGAATAGTTCCGCTAAAAAAAATAAAAGAATAATTTACTACTAATTAAAACAGTATTAATTTTAGTTATTATGATGTCTATTTCCCAGGATGAATACACCGTACCGTGTTTGGATCCTTGTAGGTGGCTGGCGTCTAACTGTGGTCTAGGTATCGGTCTAGGTCTAGGTCTAGGTATGTCCAGGAGACGAATCCTGGAGGTACCAGTTCCCGGACCACGCGATAACCTTGAATAATGCCTGTCACTGCTGGGTCCAAAAGTTCTCAAACCTTTATTAGACCATCAAACCTACATAAATATTGTAAAATGATAAACAAGTGCAGTGAAATTACTAAGAATAGATCGAAATTTATATTTAATTTTCATTTTTCCGTAAAGTATAAAAAACTTTACCTCGTTTTCTTGCGCTTTCTCAAACATTTAATAAACTAACCGTGACCTTTCCTTATGGGTAAACGGACCAACTGCCTTAATGCTTCCACAACATTCTTATAGCTTTTACAAAAGCCACAACTATGGTCCGAACACCCACGCGCACGAAAATACCGATATTTGAAACGTGAGTGACATCTATTGAACAACTTATACACTAAACGACACCATGTTCTTTCCAAAAATTGTATGAATGACGATATATGTATTACGGACTGCGCTAAATTAAATCATAAATCTAATGTAAAATATCTTGTTACATGGAAAGACAATATCAACCTCACTGTGGAAAGAATAAGAAAACGTATCTATATCTTTTATAATGTATACAACATATTAAAGAAGAAAACTATCAGAATAGTCTTTTATGCATTAATCGAGTCCCTATTGAAGTATGGCATTATTGGGCGGGGAGGGGCCTTTAAAACTTCCTTCCAGTCCATAATTACAATTCATTGAATAATATTAAATTTTCCTACTTTGGAGATTTTATTCTATGATTTCGAGAATTTAATGTAGTAGTAATAAAGTGAAGTAAATAAAGTTTATGAAGAATATTTCATAAACGGAATTAACTCCTCAGATATCTTAAGCAATACATTCAAAATAATAGCCTTCCCAATGCTAAGGACGACCACGGCCCAGCACCACTACTTTTATTTAGGTACAGTAGTATATTATTGTCCAAAAACAAAATTAATGCAACTGAAAGTTAAAAATATGAACAATTCAAAAAACCAATTAACTTCCTGAAATTGGTTAATGGTTATATCCTTAATGTACGTTTACGTAGGTACTCCTTATTATCTAGCATTAAAAAAATACTTAAATGTTATTTTTCTAAAACTATCCTCTAAAATTGTGTTGAATTACCTTTGTAGTAGTTATTTTTAATATTGAACTAGGTACGTTGTTTTGAACTAAACTATTCTCTAAAATTACGTTTAATTACGTTTATAGTTATTTTGAAAATTGAACTACGTTGTTTTAAACTAAACTTTGCAGTAAAATTACGTTGGATTACGTTTATAGTTATTTTTTAATATTGAACTACCTACGTTGTCTTGTACGTCAAATTACGTTTGTAGTTATTATAAAAAGACTTTCAATATTTTTTGCATACTGCTCTACTGATGTAAATACAAAGCACATTCAAAATACCTATCTATATCTAGGTTTAACTTATTTCAATAACCTCCCGTTAAATCTAAAAGTCATCGAAAATAATCATGAATTCCAGCTTAAATTGAAAAATTACCTATAAGAGTTTATATCTATTATTATTATTTCTTTTAAATCTTTAAATCTATATTATCTTGAGTTTTTCTTACTTACCGGTTTGTTTTTATTTGCAATATTTTATTTTTATGTATTATTTACTTACGTAAATGAAGCATGAATTACCTCACCAAACACAAGAGCCTCGTCTCTTTATGGTGAGGAAAGGCTATTTTTATATTCCTTTACAACATGCAGAAAATGTTTACGTATTGTAAAAAAAATAAAAACATGAAATTATTAAATTAAAAAATCATTACTTGTGCTACTATAGTGTGTAGGTTTCAGCGAAGTGCTGGTATAGATTACGCAAAATTATACACTTGGAAACAGTAAATATATCAATATGACCACCCCCAAATTAAGTTCTTCAAAGGACGCCCAGCTTCGTTAAAACCTTATTACATAGATTAGTTACATTGTTAATCGTCCGGGCATTGATTCCCCCCATATTTCTGCACGGTGTGGAAACATGGACACCTAGAACCAGCGAAAGAGGATAGACGCCCTCGAAATGTGGTGCTGGAGAAAAATGACAAACAGCCAAATGGGCCAAAATGGGCTACAACGTATCTAAAGATACTTTGGACACGTTGCTTGCATAACTGAGGACTCCAACTTGGAGAAACTCATAGCCACTGGCAAATTGAAAAGGCAAAAAAGGCAGAAAAGGCAGAGGAAGGTCACCAATACGCTGGAGTGAACCAGCGAAAGCGGATAGACGCCCTCGAAATGTGGTGCTGGAGAAAAATGACAAACAGCCAAATGGGCCAAAATGGGCTACAACGTATCTAAAGATACTTTGGACACGTTGCTTGCATAACTGAGGACTCCAACTTGGAGAAACTCATAGCCACTGGCAAAGTGGAAAGGCAAAAAAGGCAGAAAAGGCAGAGGAAGGTCACCAATGCGCTGGAGTGAACAAGTATCTCTGACGTCTGGCACCTCGGTGTCCGCAGCTCTTCATGCAGCGCAGGTCTAGGAGGTGTGGAGGAGCCATGTTCAATTGGAGTAGGAGTCACGATCCTCAGCAATGAGGAACCGACTTGAGAAGAATATATCGTTAATGTGTGCAATTAATGTCATGTTTTTATCAAATATTACACCAAATCACGCATTTGTGACACTGATATTAATTAATTGTATTGCATATGCATGTAAGACATGTCAATGAATTTGGAAAATCATATTACAGGACATTTCTGAATGTTAAAAAATAAATCATTTTGTTCAAATCATTAATTTAGTTGGTCCTAAGTTAGTTTGTAAAATCAACTACCATCAAATCAAAGCAAGGCCGCGGGAGGTTGATATTTCTTAGGGTTATCCTAGTATTTAGTTTTGACCTCTCTCGTGGGGAATGGTATTCACAAACACACATAGAAGTATATTATTGCGTTTTCGAGCCATACTTAAGACCAAGGTTCTGTTCTTATTGAAACTTTTTTTAGTAAATTACCACACCAATATTACAATATATGGAAAACCCATCAAAGTGGTGCGCTGCAATCAACGCTGTAAAAACTCGAGATGCAAATGGTTATGGTTTATTTCATTTAATTAGAAGGCTTGCATCAGGAAGGTTCTTAAAGGCCTTTATTTATGAGTTAAAAAAATCCTTCGTAGGAAAATTTACATCTTTGTGCAGAATATTTTATGGGGTAATATCAACAGGTAACTCATAAATGTGTAGAATTGTGAGGAGAAGAAATTTATATGACTTAATAGTACACAGCTTATCATACTTTAGATGTAGTATGAATAAATTTAGGAGAATTTTATACGAAGCATGTTCAGAAAGTAAGTGTACTGATTTTTTTAAAAGTGTATTAGAAAAAAAATTACAGGATATTGTTGATACACTTGTTGACTATTTTTCCAAATAATCGCCATCCCGTTCAATGCATGTGATGAGCCGTGGCACAAGTTTCTTTATGCCCTCCTCGAAAAATTCTCTCGCCAGCTCCTTCCCCCACTTCAGATCCACTTTCTGCAACTGCTCGTCGGTTAAAATTTTATTTTCATCCATATATGCCTTCAGGAAGGTAAAAAGATGATAATCTGAAGACGCCAAGTCAAGGGAATACGAGGGGTGGTTCAAAACATCCCAACAAAATGAGTCCAAGAGCGTATTGGTGGCTAAGGCTTTGTGAGGACGGAAGTTTTCGTGAAACAAGCACACTTCTCTGGTCAGCATTCCCCTACTTTTGTTTTTGATGCTCCCTTTGAGTTTTTTAGGGTATCACAATATTGTTGTGCATTGATAGTCTCAACCTGAGGCAGAAATTCGATCAGAATGATGCCTTTTCAAACACTGAGACCGTAATTTTTTACAGGCTTTTAATGAGTCTCCCACTATCATCTCCAGTCGCAATATAGCTCAGAAATCCTCACCTTTTTTCTTGTAGGTGTTATTCCTTCCGTGAGTAAAAAGCGGATCACAGCACTTGGCGGGATTTTTGCCGACATCTTTCACGCAACTGGATTCTACAACGTGGGTTTACGTACTACATGTTCCTGCGATATTCGCTCCGGGCAGGAGATCCCCCTCTAGCACTCAGTGTTGCAAACCCTCAAAAAACTAAAAACCACCGCCCTTTATGGTCACAGCACACTTACTTTCTGAACATTTAATTATATCTGTAACAACGTGGGGATAAAATTGTTCGGTATTTGTGGTATTGAGATCGCTAGATGGAGTTCTTTGTCCGTCGTCCCATGAGCCATAACGGATAAAATTTTGTATTGCGCTTCCGGAAAACATAAAATTGGTGAATTCAGGAAGTATTGTAGGAACCATATTGAAGAAGAGACAAAGAAATAGTATGAAAGTAATAATACTTGGTGTAAATTTAAACGTGCAAATAACAAAGATAAAATTATTAAATAAACCTTTATTTATTTATTTACTAGCTGGATTACCCGGCTTCGCTCAGGTCAACATTCTAGAGTGTTCTGGAATGTTCCACAATGATGTTCCCGATTCCCTATTCCCGAACATTCCGCCACTCCTTCCAGAACTTTCTATAGCTCTATCGAACCATCTAGAACTTTCCGGAAGACTGTTTTAGAAATTGCAAGAGGTCGAAACTTCCAGCCCTTATATCTTCAAAACCACGCCCTTTAGGTGAAAAACGGAACCGTCATCCTGGAGAGGGGATAGAGATCTACCACACCATATAACTCCCTTGATTGTACCGGGACTCGTTTCTGAGTTTATGCGGGACTCAGGTTTTTTTTAACTTTCTTTAATAATATATAGCTTTTGCCCCGGCTTCGCACGCGCTACTGCGCAAGTGATCGATAGCTGAGTTTGTTGCTCCTCCCCAGATAATTAATCCATATTCTATTATTGACTGACAAAGTGCAAAATATATTGTTTTCTTTAAAATAAAACAATAACTTTGTAAACACCACTTTTATTTTTATACTTTATGCCGACCGGGTTTCGCTACAACCGTAGCTTCTTCAGGGCAGTACAATCTCTACTAAAATTAATTTACATGTGTGTTTATAACTAATACATGATTAAACCAAATGGGCCGGACTCCTCAAGTAACGGAGGAAGTAGGTATAGGTGTAGATGGAGAATTGGGAAGGGAACGGGCGTGTTCTTTGTCAATAGGGAACAATCTTAGTATGGGACTTTTATTTAAATTTAGTTGGTTATTAACTACCTTACTGTTAGTGTTTATGGCTTTCCTTAGTTCAAGTGCTTCCAGATTGTCTAGCCTAATACCGATGTTGTTTTTATGAATTAGTGTGGCGCCTGTATTTTTGTCAAATTTATGGTCTTTTTCGATCAAGTGGTTTGCAAATTCCGAAAATCCAGAGCTGTGTAAACATCTAAGGTGTTCTTTGACACGGGTATTTATATTGCGTGCTGTTTTGCCTATATAGAAAAAAGGACAGTCGCTGCATTGAAGTGAATAAATTCCCGAGTGAGATAGACTATTATCTTTGTCCTTGCCGTTCATTAAATGCTTACCTATATTATACCTATATTATACATTTAATGAACGGCAAGGACAAAGATAATAGTCTATCTCACTCGGGAATTTATTCACTTCAATGCAGCGACTGTCCTTTTTTCTATATAGGCAAAACAGCACGCAATATAAATACCCGTGTCAAAGAACACCTTAGATGTTTACACAGCTCTGGATTTTCGGAATTTGCAAACCACTTGATCGAAAAAGACCATAAATTTGACAAAAATACAGGCGCCACACTAATTCATAAAAACAACATCGGTATTAGGCTAGACAATCTGGAAGCACTTGAACTAAGGAAAGCCATAAACACTAACAGTAAGGTAGTTAATAACCAACTAAATTTAAATAAAAGTCCCATACTAAGATTGTTCCCTATTGACAAAGAACACGCCCGTTCCCTTCCCAATTCTCCATCTACACCTATACCTACTTCCTCCGTTACTTGAGGAGTCCGGCCCATTTGGTTTAATCATGTATTAGTTATAAACACACATGTAAATTAATTTTAGTAGAGATTGTACTGCCCTGAAGAAGCTACGGTTGTAGCGAAACCCGGTCGGCATAAAGTATAAAAATAAAAGTGGTGTTTACAAAGTTATTGTTTTATTTTAAATTATAATGTCACATCACAAAGTAACTGCTTCATATGAACAAATATATTGTTTTCATTTGTTTTATATTATATATGTTTCTTATGTTAAGGAAAATATGTATTTTTTTGAGGAGTTTATTTGTGATTTGTTTGATATGATGTGTCCATCTAAGGGTATGGTCAATTATGATTCCTAGATATTTTATTTGTTCTGTTTTTTCTAGAGAAGGGCAACTGGAGATGTTAGTATTTAAACATTCGTGTATTTTTATGGTGTTTGAGTTGTTTCTTGGTTTTGCTGTACTATTTATATTGTACGTTATAAATTTTGTTTTCGATATATTTAGTGTAAGTATGTTTGAGTCTAGCCATGTTTTCACCCGCGTGATTTCTAAATTTGCTATCTTAAATACGTTATTCCAATCCTTAGATTTAAAGAGTAAAACTGTGTCATCTGCATAACTCACTATTTCACCGTTTATTTCATTTAAGTGTATTGTGGCAGATTGAATCAAAGGCTTTAGCTAAATCTAGATATATCGCTATACATTTGTATCCTTGATCTAAGTTGCTATGTATATAATCTTATACTAAGGTTGATTAAGTGTGTTATAGGTTTTAATATTTCATTTTTTATTATTTTAATGCAATCCGTTGTTATCTCATGTAATCCAGGTGCAATTTTGTTTTTTAATGTGTTTATTATTTTGCTTTGCTCTATTACTCTACGAAGAAGAAGGCCCAGTTCGCTAAAGTGATGTAAGATGTAAGGGGGCATTCATTAATTACGTGAGCAGTTTTTCTTCCAATCTAGACCCATCCACCCCCCCCCTCCCCCCCTTCATGAGATAAATTTGGGCCACTTCGTATATTTTTTTCAAGTAAATTGAGATTTTTCTGGACCCCCCCCCCCCCCATCACCTTTGAGCTCACGTAATTAATGTATGCCCCCTAACTCATTTCAGCCTGCAGCAAGTCCATTGTGGGACTTTCTGCGCAGTGACAGCACGTGGATTATTTCGATTCCTTACCAACCCATGGCGCCCATAGTAATATTTGTCCGAAAAAAATTATGCAACAAGTGGAGTTCCACAGGGTTCACACCTTGGCCCAGTCTTATTTATCTTGTTTATAAATGATCTAACAAAAGTATTTCATGATGTATTTTTCTTACTTTTTGCTGATGATCTCAAAATGTTTAGAATTATTAAAAATATTTACCATTGCAACATTCTTCAAGATAATATCAACAAATTGTTGATTTGGTGTAATGAAAATAGACTCTATTTAAATATATCAAAATGTCAAGTAGTTAGATTTTCTCGAATAAAAAATCCAGTGATCTTTAATTACAACATTGATAACAATACTCTTGAGACATTAACACAAATTAAAGACTTAGGCATCACTTTTCAATCAAATCTTTCATTTGTTAACCACATAACAGAAATTTCTAATAAGGGCTTAAAAATGTTGGGATTTATAACTAGGCTAACTAGAAATTTTAAAAATATAAAATGTATTAAACTGTTATATTTTGCATTTGTTAGAAGTCAACTTGAGTACAATTCTCCCGTCTGGAACCCATATTATAATACACATGTACAAGCTGTTGAAAGAATACAAAATAAATTCTTACGTTTTCTAAATTTTAAAATGGGTATTCCAGCAATTATGTTGAACTACAACACTATTTTAAATGATATGAATATGCTCAAATTATCAGACAGAAGAATTTTCACAGACTTGGTATTTCTTTATAAAATTCTAAATGATTTAGTTGATAGTCCATTATTACTTGAATTAATAAGCTTCCGGATTCCTCTACGTAATACTAGAAGTCAGGATTTATTTCAGTGCAGAAATTCTGGAACTAACTACCATATGTATTCCTCTTTGCCCAGAATACTAATGGAGGGAAATAATTTTACCAAGTCTGTGGACATCTTCAATTTATCTTTAGACAAATACAAAATGCTGTTACTGAGGCAGTTCAGTTATGTGAAATAAATACTGTATATTTCTTAATAAAAGAAATATATACATTTTATATTTATTGGTAAAAGAAATATACAGTATTTATATTTTATTTAATCAAGTGTAATTTTTAAATTGTATATGTAAAAGCCCCGAAAAAGGGCGTAAATAAATAAATAAATAAATAAATATGCTGTATTTCCAAAAAGCTTGTTTTAAAATAAATAATCTTAATTTTTTGAATTTTTTTTTTTACTTTCCTCGCAAACTAAAAGAAGGAACAATTTGCAAGTGTGGTGAAAGGTTAGATTGACATTTCATTTAACGATATTAAAAAATATATAATTTATTTTCAAAATCATGATAATATTATATTCTGTTTTATTTATACATTACAAATTAGTCTAAAATCAAACCTTTCACCAAATTTTGAATTATTGCTAAGTTTAAAGTAATTTATCTCACAACTACATATTTTTTGGAGTTACGGGCGATACCGAATATTGACACATCACGCGACGCGCACGTGACCTCCTATACGGGTAGCTGCCGATACGTGAGGCCAGTACGCTGTAAAATGCTGAATTCAGAAGATTCATTTATCGTTCATTTCGTCATTTCATTCCGCCTCTTTACCTCGAAATGACCCGTCTGAACACGCGATGAAACGAAAGTGAAGAGAGACAGAGTTGGAATGTTGGATCGCTTCATTCGTGCACTTTTCACTCGCAACCGGAATTAACATCACGTGATTAACATGCGAATGATGTGTGTGAACAGTCTTTCACTCCCGAATTAGTCGGCCGAGAATGTTCTGGCGTGGCCGGAGCGGCATAAACGTCAAAATGCTCCGTTTTGTTCGCTTTTCGAAATAACTCCTACACGTCTTATAGAAATCGTTGTTTCTCAATTCCTACCATAGTGAAAAATATGATCTAAACGGTATTCTAATAACACTATATATTCAATCTAACAATTAACCACAAAATAATACGAATGAACACTTTTATGGAACCAAAGTTTCCGATCGAAATTTGAAAAAAAAAAATGAAAATTTGTTAATTTTTTATAAATTATTTTTATATGAAACGACGAAAAAGTGAGGCGACAAAAACGTTTAATAAAATAAGTTTATGTTTTCATTTATTTTTTGTTACCAGTAATTTTAGTTAGAATAAACGCAAGGAGAGTCATTTTTAAAACTTTTAAAAGTTAACATTAATAATAATTCTATTTTAAAAATTTCATGGTTATTTCTAATAATAAATTTTGAAAGCATATTTCATCACCTTTGGAAAACAGTTTTTAGTTATCGGATACAATAATAAATATTCCATTTATATGGATTTTATTGCAAGCCTAGGCCTATTTTGGAATAAAAAAAATTTCATGGTGCAAAAATACTGGTAGATATCTGTTTTCAGGTTATTTAGAATATCAGGTAGTTTACAAGAATCGCCAATTTCTCGAAATTTAGTTCGACGTTATCAGAAATGTCAATTTGAAATCGTAAATATGCCGTCAGCGCCGACCGACGCGTGCGACCAACATTTATGCTTCAACAGCGCTCGACGACTCTGTAGTGAGAATGTCGAGTGAACTCTTATTTCGAAGGAACCGTCTGAACACGCGGTGAAACGATGTTATGAAAACATTGAACTTATTCATAACAATTGTAATCAGGTACTGATTACCAATATAATTATTGTCTATGGTTTTTTTGACAGCCATATATTGATGCAAATAGGCAGGAAGTGTTTGATTCTTGCCTGGCTCTCCACTTCCCCGCGGGGCCCGATTGGGCACGGACCCTGTGGGAACGTCACAGTGCCAAGTTTAATATAAGTGATTTTTAAAAGTCGAGCGGAGCAAATGCTCTTTTAAATTAATCAAGGCATCCAATCCTGGATGAGTATGAATAATAAGTTCGTGTGCGAATCGCGAGTAAATACGCATGGTGCGTGAAACAAGACCGGATCCGCGAACGTAAATCGCGTGTCGGCGTATTCCGGAGATTCGAGATTCCATTTGTAGAATCGATGTGTCGGAGGGTAATCCTCGCTCGCTTCGAAACTGTTGACTGTCGGGATCGACTATTAGTTACTTTGATATCGGATGAGATCCGTATTTGGGGGGCGAGATCGCATGATACCCACTTTGCCGCGCTCGCCGGGGAAGTCACGCAATCATATGGATGGAAGGATACCGGAGGTAATCCACGAGGTCCCGGTATAGTTCTGGCCTGTATTCTGTACGAGAGACGAGCTGGCAGGCTGGATGCCGCTCTGAAGCAGTCGCGGAACCCTGGAGGAAGGCGTCCCCATCCATCGGTAGAGACATAGTAGTTAGGGTTTAGTTATACGGTCAATGATGGGGGTAAGTTTTCACATGTATTTGTAAACCCTTACTTCTAATGAAATAGATTCTAATTGTGTTAACAGAAGATCTTGCCTTTCATTGTTTGAGACTACTTGTGAATAAGCACCTCATGCCCATCCCTGATGATGAGAACCCATGCCTTCCCGCTGAGTCAGCATACCTTGCCTCCGGCAAGGTTTGGCGTCCGAGTTCCCGTCGGGAACAAAGCTGACCACAGTGATGGCCATTATAATATTTAATATATGTACCTACATATAATCATACACCCACTTAACAAGCGGTGTTTTAACATTAAACGCATCAATAGCCCTGCTCATCAAACCCTGCTAACGAAGGTAGCGTATCAACGAGAATGGAACATTTCATCGAGTAAACCTTCTTCCGAGTGAAACGTTTGAATTCACCTTAACACAACATTCTGCTGGGTATTCAATTAGAGATGTTAGCTAGAATTTTTTCCCTTGATCCCTCCGGTGCTAGTGCAAACTAGAGAGAGTCGCTTGCCTAATATTTGCGCATGGGTGACATTATTGTTCACAAAAAAGTAATTTTTATGACTATTTCTTGTGCTGAACAATTTTGGGGCGACTTGTTGACTTGGTTCTTCTAAACCAAAACATGGGTATATTCGATAGTTCTCTTTACTTAAAGAGAACCTCCATACTGCATTCCTTAAGACCAGACTTAATATTTACGATTGTGAATAGTGGTGTAACACCAGTTCGACACTGATATTAGGTATCTATCACTATAAAATATAAAACGGATAAAAACAAAATCACATTTAGTTACCTGCCTTCTTCAAATGAATTAAATTTTCGGGCAGATCGAAGTTTGA
The DNA here is from genome assembly GCA_917563855.2 of Limnephilus lunatus. NCBI lineage: Eukaryota > Metazoa > Arthropoda > Insecta > Trichoptera > Limnephilidae > Limnephilus > Limnephilus lunatus. The sequence goes on along the minus strand of OU830598.1, from coordinate 63,573,568 downwards.
CTCCTCGCACCAAAGTTTGACATTCTCTGTCTTTAGTCAATGGAACAACTTCTCCGAGATTCCGGTTACTGCCAAGAACAGGAAGTCACCCGGGACCAGTGCTCCTCAAACTTTATGAGCCCCGCTCCCGGCGCCCGCGCGTCGCCCAAACGTGTCGGCAATTGTCAATAAACTCGCTAATGTGCAATTAGCAAACACCTTGTTACCGGCAATTTTCTGAATTAATCGCAGACTGGTGGTAATTTCTTACGGCTTGACTTTCATGGAACAATTTGCGATATGCGATTCATATTCCTACATCATCAATATGTAGGCAATGTAGGCATGTAAATCAACTCGACCTTTATATTTGATGATCGTTTTATAAATTTTATCTTTTGCTTAATTTTAAATATTAAAAAAATATTATTAGTTATATATCAAATTGAGGAATGAAATGAGGATCTTTGGCACCAGTTGCAAGGCTTATGGTATTATTTTTGCATTTTATTTTCATTTTTCTTTTATGTCATTTAGGTCGCGTAGTTTTTAAATTATGCTTTACTATGACTCATGACTCGTCAAAATGGTGGGCAAACTCCGAGAAACTGTTATTGTTTAAGACGACACTATACCCTAAAATATTTTCAGAATCTTAACGACGTAAGTAAAGAAGCCGTGTATACAAATTGCGACTCGCGACCCGTGTATTGGACGGACCTACTGTCGAATTTGCCCAATCAAAGAAAAGAAGAAGAAGAAAAATAATGTGGGAATCTTAAAGACGTAAGTGAAGAAAGCGTGTAAACAAATATGCGCCCGCGGCACGGCGCCATCCGACGGCGGGCCTAGCAGGCCTGGAGATTCGACTTTTCCGCCAGGTTCATTTTAATCAATTCTGAAGAACGTGTTACTAATATTTAAGACATTACTAAATGAATACCTCCCGAAGTTATTAATTCATCGTTTAGCAAAATAAAATCTGGTGCTTACCGTTTACTTTAGTTGTACAACGTATTACAATTTTTTAAAGGCGTTGTACGTTAAAAAAATGATGGCAACGTACTGTTTTTAATAATCTAAAATATAAATAACTCGCATCCCTTGGTGAGGCATGGAAATAAAAATGATTATTCAATTACGAATTTGCCGAAATAAATTATATCTCGCCTTAAACATCTCATATGTTCCTTTATCCTTATTTGAAAGTTTCTCGAAGTTTTACCTATATAAAAGAAACCACAATCATTACACTTTAATTAATAGATTCCAGATTTTTTCGTTTTTGAATCTCTATCCTTATTATTTAGAACGTAATTTTTAAGTTTGTTATTTGCATAAAAAACAGGAAGAAATTCTTTGTTTAGAGAAGTGATATTTATCATAGTTCAGAGGCTTTGTTAATTGTTTTCGCTAAGTTTTGTCTCGGAAATTATTAAAACCATATCCATAGCTCGTTAGTGATCAGATTATAAAAAAAATACTCTACTTTCAAAAAGGCCTGAACTTTTTTTTGATAGCCATTAGTTTTTAAGATATAGGGAAAAAACGAAAACAAGTGCCTAAATTATTTTACCGAGAGACGCGCCGGTCGTAAAATTGGTTTTTACAAAACTCTGGCAACCCAAACGATATATGTAGATATATGTAGAAAGGGTACAGAGGTTGATTCTAAAAGTCATTACACGAAAACCATCGATATTTCCAACAATACAGCTGTTTGACTCTTTTAGGGTTCTTAGTCTTAACAAAATTTTCAAAAAGAACTCACTGTTGCAAATCCACAAAGATCATTTCAATACTACAACAAAAATCACAAAAATAAGTAACCGATCAAGATCACGTGGCAACCTAGATATCCCTAAAGTTAAAACTAGTGCTTTTCAACACCACTATACCTATCAAGGTATAAAATTTTTTAATGCCCTTCCATATAAAATCAAATCTGAAGAAAATTATAAAGCCTTTAAATCACAAATAAAACAACTACTAGATCAACCCAACACAAATTATAAATTTTAATTTCACAGAACGAATTTGTACTGATTAGTAGTAATTGACCAAGTTTTAATTATGATATTTGATACTTTAGTTCAAAATTAATCATTTAATTCCTTCATTAATTAACAAAAAAAAAAAAAAATTATAAATTAATGTATTCTTCTCATTTGCACATATCCTCTTAAAATATTTCATCAGCATTTGAACTGAAATGTAGCGATTATTGTTGTAACTTAACATTATGTACCTACTCCTGCAATTATTATCAGCTAATCCAATTGTTAGAATCAACTATATGTACTTACCATCTAACACCTACCTATTACGAGAAATGTAATAATATTATTTTTACTTTTAATTATCTATACTACATGTATCATGTATATCTATTTTAGTAACTGCTATGTCAGTAAATTTATTGATCAATATTTGTTACCATTCATAACTTTATTTTCTTAATTTAAAAAAAAGATTATATATTTGTATATTATTTTTTCTTTATCTTTTTCTATAATAGAACAACTCCCCAATTCAAACACGAGAAATGTTTTCTCTTTTAAATTGGGTAGATTCATTAACAAGAAATAACTTTATCTGTAATTAGTTTTTTATGAACCAAATATTTTCTTTCTGTAAATCTGTTATATATATGTATATTTCAAATAAAAAAAAAAAAAAAAAAAATATCAAAAATTCAAAATTACTCGAACTTTTGCAACAAATTGACGTTATTGTGCTAAATTAAAAAAAAAAAGCTAATTACACGTTAACTTGAAGCCGCAAACCAAAATTCTTACACATTATAGCTAAAAAAACAAAATTTGCAAGTATTTTAATTACGTATGTACGTAATACCGCAAAAATTAAATCCGCATTCAAAGAAATATTTAAACTAAATTAGAAAATTTAAAAGAAATTAGTTACCACTAAAAAAATCTATAAAAATTATATAGATATATGTAGAATGATCAGTGAATACCATTACACCACCTACATTATCTATAAGTCACAAACAAGATACGTATATTATTAAACTTTTTAAAATTTGTATTTTCCTCGAAATGTAATATAAATTTTAAAAAATTGGTGTTCACAGTTTTTGGTGAGTGACGTTCACTCTTCGCCGAGGTCCATGCGTAATGAGCATAAATATACTAAACCACCCACGAAATGAGGTTCGCTCTGTAGCCAATAATATATGTTTCGTATCGCGGTATAAATAAAAATATATGCTAATATTTAGAGAGGAAAGATTTGATTGTTTGTTTGTTTGTTTGCTTGCATTGAATAGGCTCCGAAACTACTGAACCGATTTTAAAAATTCTTTCACTGTTGGGAAGCTACACTATCCCCGGGTGACATAGGCTATAATTTATAAAGCCAGCTAGAAAGGGTATGCGGGAGGGGAACGGGGACGCACGGGAAAGGTGATTCAGGGAGAAACAAAGTATTTGGCATTGCAACCGTATATTGGCATGGCATTTGCCGTAGACCAGCTAGTTAAAGATAAAAGAAGAGATGATAAATTAATCAAAATTACATTTTTCTTTTCTTTTTTTAAAGAAAGACAAACATTCCCGGGTTACGAATAACCCAACAATGTTTGAAAATCTCCTACTACCACCACAGAGAGCCGAAAATGTTGCTTGTGTTGGAGGACTTAGCCAGCTGAGGAATCGAACATGCGACGCCCGGGTGGGACCCAAGCGCTATGCCCACTCAACCACTGACATTCTTCTTAATATGATAAAAATTATGTATACTTTTTTAATAATGTCTAAAAAAATATGTGTGTAAAAAAATTCAGTAATAATTATAAGTCCTTAAATAAATAGACAAATTGAAGGATTTTCATCATAAAACATTTCTTAATGATTTTACAAACAACAAACATTAAAAAAAATTTCGCTCAGGCAAAAGCTGAACTTGAGCTCTTGAAGGTAATCATAACAACAAAAAAACACTTGTAACAATAACACATAATGGACAGGAATGCCATAAAGGGGCAGGTCAGAGCGCAGGCGCAGACTTAATGAAGTGATATGATAATTATTTAGAATTTAGATGGTGTCAGATGGTGTGGTGACGACTCTGAGTAGCCCACAAATACCAAATTGCATTTTTGCGTGCAATTCGAACATCTCTCTCGGCCTTTATCTCCCCATGCATAAATAAATATATCCAAAATGAGTGCAATCACATTTAGGCTCGCTTTTAACACGTGGTTTAAAATAATTTAATTAGAATTTTTTTTTTTTTTTTTAGTTTTGCGTCTCACGAGATTGGCTTAATTAAGCAGGGATTAAAGCACCGAAAGGAAAAAGAAAAATGATTGGCTAAAGGGAATAAGGGAAGGGCAGAAAAAGGTCAAAGGAAATATCAGGAATACCTACGGTTGACACAAAAGAAAAAACCTTTCGTTTGGACTCTGAACGGACTCTCTCACCAGGAGAAGGTGTATTCCCCTTTAGAACGGAGTGAAAATTAGATACGATTTTTTTATTCAATTAGGTAACTTACATAATATAATCCAAATATGACAAAATTGACAATCATAACCGGTCAGTGGTTGAGTGGACATAGCGCTTGGGTCCCACCCGGGCGTCGCATGTTCAATTCCTCGGCTGGCTAAGTCCTCCATCACAACCCAAGCAACATTTTCGGCTTTCTGTGGTGGTAATAGGAGATTTTCAAACATTGTTGGGTTATTCGCAACCCGGGAATGTTTGTCTTTCTTTAAAAAAAAAAAAAAAATAACAATTTGTGCTTTAGCAGGTTTTGAACCTCTTTTTGAAGCTCTTACCTGCAACATCAAAATAAGCCAAGTTTTTTACATTTTACGCACATCTTTGCATTTCTTTACTTATTTTTACATATTCCTAAAATATATCACTTAGAAGTGAAATAAAATTCACTAAAAAATCATTGGAAGTGTAAAAAAAAATTTAAAACTATTTTACGAGGGAAGACGTTATCTATACGAGAAGACTCTCTGTGGGTGGGTGGCTTTGTTTTTAAACAAATCTACAATTTGAACCCTTTTGAGATTGATGATTTTGCACATTGACAGGATGGTCACTGTCTTAATAAGATTTCGAAAACCACCCACATTCTTTTATCCCACCCCTTAAAATAGAATAACGCCCTGGCAACGCCGGGTGCTTCGGCTAGTATTATATGAGTATTCATGTTTAAGATTCTGTTTTTGAAACCCGGCCTAGGAGAAGGAGGGAGTAAGAAGGAAGGAGCCTAGGAGTGGTCCCACCTGACCCCGCCGGGACCTGGTTCATTAGCAGGCAGCGCAGAGCCCTGACCCCTCAGAGGCGCCAGCCGCTACAAGGCAGGACCACATACAGGATGCTGCGGGAACCCACTGACTGTTGCCTATTGCCTACTGCCTACAACCTAATGCCTACCTATGTACAGTACAGAGCCTACTGGGTACAAAAAGCTCTCCTGGACAGACCTGCTTGGTGAACGGACTCACTGAGACCTGGAGGATTAATTCTATATTAGTTTAAGTAAGTAGTTTTGTAATAGGTAATATACAGACCTCGCGTCCATAAACGGGTTTTTAATTTTATCTTAATTAAGAAAACAAAACTAAAATTTCCTCTGAAATTATAAAACTTGTAAGTAGGTGCTTAAATACCTACCCACTTGATCATAACACTTACATTTTATGTAACTTTTTTTTAAACTATCTTCAGAGATAATATAATTTTGAAAAATTGCGAATAAGAAAGTCCCAATAAACACGATGATTTCATATTTGAAAAAATAATCTTTACAGAATCATTAAAACGGAAAATATTTTGAAGCGGAAACGGAAAGTACAAACTAATTTACGGAGAGACGAAATGCAAAGTGGTCGAGTTACAACAGGACTTCGCTACGCTGAGTCGTCAAAGAAAACACTGCCGTTTATATTATACCGGCTGAAGCCGCCGGTTTTCCCAGGGCTTTAGTTTTTCGAAATCTCATGGCACCCCCGACTTCTTCTACCATTCAAAACACTCTCCATACCAGTCCCAGCGAGAGAGTGTGTGTATGTGACGTCATCGTTCTTAGAATCTTTTGTATTTTTCATTTTCAAACAAGACGTGTAAAAATAAAGAAGATGAACGTCAGTGTGAACTCTCGCTGGGAACACTCCTGCTACCTTTGACCAAGTATATACTTAGTCGATGCCTGCCACTAATAAAATCAAACTTTGAAATTTTCGGCAAAATCAGTGGAGTATTTTTTGTATCTTTAGGACACACACTTTCTATTTTCTAAAGATTAGCTTTAGTAATTTACTACCCGGCTTATTCAGAGCTGTCGATTAAAATACATAACATCTTGTCTTATTTCATATAAGTTTTGTTTTAAAGGAAAAAACACAGACAATTAACAAGACAATATAAAACATTTACATCAGAGCCTTTGCAAAAAATACATGAATATTAAATTAAACCGATTTTAATAAAAATATTTACCTAGAAAAATGAGAAAAACTGCACTATGTCTATAAATAAATGCTTGGGAAAAAATATATTATACAATAAATCTTAAATTATGTTGTACAGAAAAATGAGAAAAACTAGGTATACAAAGTTTAAAAAAAATAATATTGTAATTGTATTTTATAGGAATACAGCTTTTGAATGTTTTACTACTAAGTATTGCTTCTACCAAAGACTAGGTTTTGATTTTGATTGTGTTTTGATTTTTATTAAACAATTCGCCTGATGGGATCCCTGACACCAGCATTTGTGCGCGTTCGGCTGAAATAGAATAGGTCGTTAAACCTAGTGATATGTTAAAGTTTATGCGTTTGAGTAAGTTTGGCACTCGATAACGTTACTTCAGACTTTATACAGGGTCTTGAGGTCAAGATATTTTCGCCGTATAAAAAGAGTGGAGATGTTATCGAGTTCAAAGAACACTGCGTAGCTCAAATTGGAAATGAAAAAAAAGTAGCGCAACAGTTGTACAAGCAGATTTCACCATTTGTAAAAAATTTTAATATGTAAAAAATATAGATTTTCTGATTTTTAGTGACGAGTGACGCACATGCTAGTACATACTACATATAGAGGGTGTTGGGCTAGGTATTGATGATTATGTAGAAAGACACAAACGTGGGCATGTTTTTTTTATGGTTTTCAATGAAGCAAACAGTATTGATTTCCTCTGTATTCTTGTACTCATCGTTCTTATCTTAACTATGACAAGCAGCGGGAAAATAATTCATACCTTCCTTGCTCCCTATGCAAAACGATTATTTTAAAGCAAGAAAAACACATAACGTGCTTTGGCCGAGTTAAACGCTTGAAAATTCAAAATAATTGGCATCGTTGAATTACCATCATTACAGCATCACGGACAACACTCTTCATAAGCAACATGGACACAGCTTCACTATCGCACATCTGCTTTATCCCTGCGAAAAGGGTCTCATTTTATTAAGGATCCGAGAGAACATTACACGCACTCAGCCTTGTACGCAGAGTCATTTCGAGAACTCGGTTCTAGGTCTCTAGGCAAAGGTACTAAGGCTATCGTGCATAACAATCAGACTCGTACAAATCATTACGTCAAGAAAATTCTTAGCCGGACTTTGATGTGACGAATGCTGTTCTTTTATGACCATTTACCATACAAGGGAAATAGCGTCTTCAACATTCCTAGGTCGGTTTTGATGTGAACAAAACGCAACACCATAAAAATGTAATGCCACTAAGCCATGTTGGGCAAACCATCGCTCTGTACGACCTAAAACTGTCGAAGAATCCCGCAAATCCTTCTTTAACTTCAGATTCGAGTGGGTAAAAAAGTATTAATTATTATCTCTCCTTATGTGCAAAAGTAACCAACATTATACCGACATTTGAGGTTAGTTGACTGGAAAACTAATACCAGGTAAAGAGTGAGAAAAGGGTATTTGTCCGTCAACTATTTGAGTCGCAAGGACACAAACATTAGCCCGACGCCCGACTAATATAAACTGCCAAAAAAGCTTCTCAATGAAACATAATATGTATTTAAAAATAACATTCTGATCGTACGTGACTAATCTCTGCGTGGGTGACAGTATTACCCAGAAGCAAGACTGGTAACAACCTAACACACTGTTTGAGCTTTCTCGAAAGCTTCAAGATCTGGGGATATAAAATTTTAAAAGCTTGAATAGCTTCTACATAAAGCGGCCTTGGGGTCATTTTATTGGTACATATGTAGTCCTGTATAAAATTATTAACGAATAACAACCATAAAATAAAAGTGATTTCCTATCGCACACGGGGCGTACAACTAAGAATTAAAAAATAAAATCAGTGTTTCTCTTTCATCAAAAAGTATTCCCCTGTTTGTTAGCAGTGAGCACTGAGCAGGCTCACGCAGGTAATTAGAACAAGTTGTCCGCAGTACACCTGATCGGTGATAACGCGCGTTGCATGGCCAATCTCTCTCGGGAACTGAACATTCCATAGTTGGAAGTTATTAGCTTCAAAAATTAACTATTGTTGAAACCGGTAAAGGTAATTTTAAACTTGTCTAAGAATGCTGCCACCCTCTGCCGTTAGGGGGCATCCATAAATTACGTTACACCTTAAGGGGGGGAGGGGAGTAGAAAAGTGTGACATTGTGTAATAAGGGGTACGGGGGGTCATCAACTCTGTGAAGTCACATGTAGCAATCTTGATTTTTTTTTTAAATTGAACTACTGTTTTGATTATTTTAAGATGTAAAATTACAAAATATGTTACGTCACACTAGAGGGGAGGGGGTCTCATAAATGTGACGATATGTGACAGGGACGGGGGGGGGGTCAAATAATCATCAAATTCGTGTCACGTAATTTATGGATGGCCCCTTCGCTATAAAATTTAGTTTGGTAAATATCTAAATGTGATTATTTCAAAAGCTTCTGATTTTTATAAAGACTTGAGCTTGACAATTAGGTTTAGTCAGAGTTTACAGATTTTTAGACATCTTTTTTTTCGTATGATACCCCACAAGAGTTCCAACAATCCGGAGCCAGTGAATCTGTAGATATTGAAGAATTTTGTAATACTGAAGGAATTGGGCGAGGAACGGAGAAAGTACCTGGATATTCAGATCTGATCAATAAACATGGCACAGTACACCTGAAGGAACATTTTAATAAGTAAAAGTGATATTTTACCGGGTCGATAATAAGAGTCTAGGTACATAAAATAAACAAAAAGAAAAAAAAGAAAACTATAAACCAATTATCTAAAATACAAGAATCCATATCTGTAGATATGCGTTATTATTTTTTTAAATCTTAAAATCTGTTATTGATAAATCTTGCATTTTTCTAACTCGCATGATTACTTACTCTTCTTATTTACATGATTTTATGTAAGTGAGCTATTCCATCATTAAACACAAGAGCCTTGTCTCTTCATGGTGAGGAAAGGCTATTTTTATTTTCGTTTGCAGGTAAAATTGTTTATTTATAATAAAAAATACAAAAAAAAAGCTTGTCTAATTTTCGCTAATAAAATAAATTAAGGAAATAATATTGCGAGCTAAAAAAATGCGTTGACCTAGAACCTAGACCCTAAACAATCCAAAAAAAAATCACCACAATTTTCATGACGCCAAAACTTACCGTTCAAACGTTTTTGGTCCATCGGGCAAACAACAAACAGATAATTTGCTTTATCGGTAATAATTAACTATCAAAAAGGTGTTTTTACCAAATATTATTTATTAATAAAGTCGCCAATTCGAAGAAACCGTGGGTAAGTTTTTAATTGACGCGATACGCATCGGCCATTGTCGCATCTTTTGATTTCGCTGATAAACTTTTTAACTCTTATAATATGGTGTTTCTCCGAAGTGATTCTTGATTTGGCAGATTATTCATCCCTTCGGTCAGAAGATGCATTGTCGAAGTGCGTTTGTCTCGCTCTCCCCCCTTTGTGAGATGCGAGAAAGCTGAGAAAAAAGACAGCGGCCAGTTACCCCAATTATCTGCGTGGCAGGGCAGTCACCTCGGAGTGGTCGGACCATAAAATCTGTTGGTGTAATTAAAAATGCCACCGCGCGTCAAAAGCCCAAATTATGTGAAAATACATCTACTCGCTTAGCATCGCAAGCACTGGAAGGGCCAGATTGAGGGACTGATATTGTTACTAGAAAAAACCGCCTGATTGATTTTATTTATTTATTTACGGACTAACGTCTAATTTAGAACAAAGTATCACGAAATTTGAAAATTTACATTGTAAGGATAAACACGGTACAAGAAAGCAAAGACATAAGAAAATAGAAGTGTCAAGTCAAGACTTTACTAAAATTAGAGTAAATATAAAATATCTTCAATTGTAAAGAGCGACAGAAATCATTTAAGCTTGTATCAAACAAATCAAGGTCTTGACGTGAGTTGACCATTCTACACAGAATGTTTATTCACTTCCCATTTAAAATTAATGCTGATTGAGGAAGAGCAGGTCTTGATTTCTGATTCTTTATTTTCACTGTCGGAAATGGAAATCTGGGCGTTTGTTGAATATATTCTGTTGAGACTTATATCGGCTTATTTGATATAAATAGAGATTCTAAATAAAAATCTTACCGATTCTTGAAAGAGTATCTCGTCACTGACGTGATCTTAACCACAACTTGCATTTTATGTATATAAATTCTTCTTCTAAATATGTAAGTAATTATACCAAAAATTGACTCCAAAGATAATGTAGATTCACAAGTTTCCCTCTTGTAAAGTAAATAGTGTATAGTGAAAAACATACCTGCCAACATCTACCTCTACCTGCCCTCCTACAGCAAGATTCATTCCTTCCTCTTCTTCACCTGCATTTCTAAAATATAATCGTGTCAAGTATTTTGTCTTTTTAGATTGCCATCATCAGAAGTTGGTATGAACGCATTAGAGAAGTGTGTCTTTACTTCTCTAAAATCTAGTATATTCTAGCATAACTATGTTGGCTTCAAAATCTTAAAATAATTTCGCATTATTTTTTTCAATATGTAATTGGTTAGTCCAGTCCAGCCCTTGAAGTTTTGTAATATTTACGAGCGAAGCCGAAAATAGATGGATTTAATAAAAGGCAAATAAGCTAGGTTTACAGTTACCTTACACGCTACCGTGAATGTTTTGTTTGTGGCTTCATAACATATGTTGCACAAGATCACTTTGGGCATTTGAGAATTGTGAAACACGGGAGATAACACGTCCATGCAGCTTCTGTTGTTTTTCTTCACTAATTCACACTGGCCCGGTGTATCAGTCGCTTTTTAGCTCAACTTGGTTGGAAAGTCGACCTTAGCGCGGCTCAGCACATAATCCGTAAATAAGTCGAAAGCATAGATATTACAAATATTAGACGTATTTTCCCTGATTTTGATAGAGGAACGTGTTTCTTTTTCTTTGCAAAACCAAACTACTGTCATCGTGATCTTACAAAATGTAAACGACCGCATTTTATTAACAGGTTTAATTTATTAGTTGATTTTTTCCCTACTTTAATCATCATGGTGCTATCGTATGGGACTATATTAAATTCAAATACATAGTATTATTTGTTTTTCTGTCAGTGCATTACACAAACAAACAAACTGTTCTCACATTGAATCTTTTAAAATCCCTATCATAACATACCAAACTATTTTAGATTGATTATCAATTTTTTTTAATATCATCGACATTCGTCATCGCTCGATGAAAATAAAATAGGCAATTTATGATTTATGTCAATTTCGGTGAGATGAAAGTATGCAATTATTTACATTAATGTCAAATATGACATGTGTCACTGCTAACACCTCGGCGCGTCCAGAAGTGGAACTGCTTTGCGGCGCCGAATTGACATGACACCAAAAAGTTGGTGTATGTTGCACAAAATAAGTGAAACCTTCAGTATCACAGCAACCATGGTACCATCATCATCAAAGCTTTTTTCTGCAATGCACAATTTTGTTGTACACATGGCGATGTACAAAATAAAGAAAATACTGTCACGAAAGAAAATACGATGTTTGATTAAATGGTGGTTTATCAAGAAAGTGTCTGAGTGCAATGTAGTTAACCTCTGAATTAGCAAATGAAGATCCTGAAACCTACAAAAACATATTTGAATTAATGAAACTTTATTTAATACTTAATTGAGTATTCCAGCATTTGTCATTTTCGACGTTAAAGTTCTCACGCAGTTACACGGAACACAAACGTCCGTCTCAGCTGAAATGCTTCCGCGACATTAGTTGCATCACGTTCTTACACTTTTTGCATACCACTAGGGGTGCCGTAATTTCGCGCTGGCGCAATTCTATTTTTGTGGAATACAACTAATGCACGCATGATGAAGTCATTCGTTTACGCAGTGTAACTAATGTCATACGACTCGTCACCAGGTCTGATCCATTCATGAGAATTTACTTTGGATTGTCTCATTCTGGGCGCCCTCTCCCTTTGTTTCCAATGCTGGTATGTGGTATTTGACCTACCTTTCAATATGTAGTTCTTCTAAAGTGTGGCAAGCTGCTACTCCTACGGCCGGCGTACTTACTTTAGTTAGATATTTTTTTCATTAAAAAAAATGAAAAACACGTTTCTTAAAAAATTATTTATTTATTATCTTTTTATTTCACAAAAAATCTCGGCAAGCATCTCTCCATCTGGTGAAGAAAATATCGAACAGATAAAAATAAGGACCAAAAATCACAAAATCAAATAGTAATCACAAAAAATTATTTAAATTCATAGTAAATTACTCAGCCATTTGTTAATATTATACAATTTTTTTACACTGTTTTAACTTCAAATTATTTTATGTTCAAGTCAATATTAAATTTAAAAAGAAGCAGTCATTTAAATTCATTATACTTAGCAACTCTTTTATTTTGCTGTTTACAATAATTCAGACACAGCCAAATGCCCTAAAAATATTCACTAAAATTCCTACAAAATCTTCGATTGAACCGAAATGATGCAACCAAATTACTAAAAAAATGTGACTGCTCTTGCTCTTTTAGAGCTTTTAAAGAAACTTTTTTTTAACACATCCATCCTTGAACACTTACTAACAATTTTAAACGTAGGCTCACGATAAAGTAACTAATTAATTTAAAAGAAATTTAAACTCACAAAGCCAAAAAACAAAATAATTTATTTTTTTCATTACAAAACTTTTCGTTACGCAGATTTTATTTTTATGAAAAATGCAGAATAATAGTTTAATCAATAAAGTAAAATAAAAATCATTATTAATAATCAATGAATATGTAAGTATACGTTATGATGTTTGGGTACTTCTCGAATTTGTGCATTAAATGTTAAATTTGGACTTAAATATAGGCTTTAAAACAAAGTTATGTGGCGATTCCGTTATTAAGTAAAAATACAGTTTATATTCTAACGTTGGGAACACCGAACCAGCAGCGGGTACTATTCGTATGCTTCAGAACGTCGATACCGCGCGCCGCTACAGGCCGCCGCGCAAAAAAGTAAAGTCCGAAAGTAAGGTAGCTGTTTACAGTGCAGTCCATTGAGGGACTTTACTGCGTGGCGACCTTGAACGGCGCGCTGGATCGTCGTTCCAAAGTGTACGTGTATTTTACTTGAGTGTAGGTACATACTTTCATAATTTTCTTATTGAGAGCCTTATTATAAATGTTGGCGATTCAAATTTAATTTAACCGCTATAATGGCACTGTTCCGTTACATAATTTTTAATAAAATAATGATTTATAAACCCAGGATGATTATAATCAAAAAAATATATTTTAAAAATTATATTAGCTAAAATAACCTAAACAACTACTCACAGTTCTGATACAAATAAGAACTTGCGCATTGCTATACATCGACTAAAAATCGACATTTTAAAAAATACGAATTAAATCTACAATCACTTTGTCAACAGTAAAAATTGAACTACATAATTTCAATAACTTCCACGAAATAAAACGTTAAAAATACTTATTAATTATTAAAATACATTAATGCATAATGATAAAGTACATGGTGTCCGGAAACTCGTAGTACAAACGGCAAACTGGTGAGTGTAATTATATTTTTATTCAGAAACTAAAAGGTTTAAAAAAACTTTTGGAACCGGGTCTACTTCGACGCATTTTAAGAATTTAACAGCTGATGTTAATTAACCCATTAGCGAACAATTTTTTTCTAATTTGACCTAAAACAAACAACAACAAAAGTTATACCACAAAATCGTTTCAAATGTAGATTCAACAGTTTCCCGCTTGTATTGAGAGTTTTCGAACACCGCGTATAATATAAATTGCCAAGAAACGTAGCCCTACTTATAAAATATTATTAACTCCAACAAATAAGTTTAAAATGATCTACATATTGAAGGTGATTAACATTAATATAATCGTGACTTTGCATATAATATTAATGAACACATAAAGATCACCTTTCAGAGAGACGCATATTCACATAAGACAATCGTAAGAGATTTCAACGGAATTTGCTTTAAAACTGTCCTACCGATTTTCGTGGCAAATGTAAACAATCCACGAAACAAATAATAACGAAACGTGATATGATTTGAAGAACAGTACTTGAAGTGTTGAAAATACGTAGATATATCTAGCACACGTGAAGATTTAGAAAGAATTCATAATTGATTGAATAAAAAATGATGAAAAGTGTTATAAATACTAGATGAGTGACGTCAGGGATTTAGAACAAGACTTTTCATCTAACTGACGCATGACGTCAGATTGACAACGGTCAAGAATTAATTTAATAGTGTCAGTATCAAATACGCCACTGCCACGTTGTCTAGTGTAAGTGGACCCTAACTCTAATTTTAGTTTAGTGATGGTACTATTAATAAAGACGGTAAATATAAAATGTATTATAATTGAATGGCAAAAAGGTTTCACATAAGTGACATAATATTAAAACCGTTTGTAAGATTTTGTGATGATTTTGCCCATATTAAACATCATTTGAGGATATTTGCTTAACATTAGGCTTTATTCAAATCCAAAGTCGTCAGAATCGAATTTTTTATTATTTTATTTCATAAACCTATTGTTAAGAGGTATGAAAACATACTTTTAAAGCCTTTAAAGCTGGTTTTGTAATAAGATACACCAATGCCAATCTCAGCACATAATTAAGGAAACATAAAAAAGTAGCATTAAAATTAAAGAATAATAAAAATTGCCTAAGAAATATTGCTATAACCAAGCCTACATTGGCTTGTTAATACGTAATAAAGTTTAAAAAATAACATTTATCAATAATGACAAAAAATCTAAGATTGCATTAAAAAATAAATTCATATTATTCTAGGATGAAATCATTATAAAAACCATGCAATAAGGTAATACAATATAGAAGTATAGCACCCTGGTATAGTTAGTATATTCATTGCCTATTAAAAAATATTCCTGACAACACATTGAAACATAAATCATATTATGTGCTTTCGTTATAGGTACCAAAACGCATAAACTTTTAACGTAATCGGAGAAAGCATTTATTTTGTGGTTTGTCATAATTATTACAATATAAAATTATTAATAAACGCAGATTTTTGTTCATTTTACAACCTGTGTCTTCAAAAAATTTACAAGTTTTGTAACTCGTTAAAAAACAGATGACCTACGTCGAAATTTAAAATATTGCAACATAAAAACCGTAGTTGATAAAAATAATTTGAAATAGTTCCAGTGTTGTTTTTGATCAGGAAAACGCATGCACCAGCTTCAGTTGAACACATTCTAAATAAATCTAAACAAAATAAATAATGTTATATAGTAAAAATATACATAAGATTGAAGCCGCAACTTTCGTTTCCAGCTTTACGTACGTATGCAAAAAAAATAAAATGGTTGTACGATGTAGTATTATTGTAAATAAGTATATTGTTGCTATAATAACTATTATATCATTAATTTTCATAAACATATTCATTATTCATGTAAAATAATAGTGTAAGCTGTGATAGCGTAGACATTCCTGATAGAGTAGTCGCTCCTAGAAGATGTAGAGGAAAATTCTCGTTTTTGCAAATTCTCGAGGAGATTTGTTTAAATGTTCTAGAACGGGAATTGTCGACCGCAAAGTCTAATCGCGGTTGTGGAGGGTGGTCGAATATCATATCAATTGAAGGGTTGTTTGATGGGTAGTAAGCGAAAGACGGACTCCCTCATGGATCTAGACTAGGGCCAGTCCGGCATGAACACGCGGGCTTCGTCGCTCGGCTTCTCGTGGCAGGGTCCGGGTTGAAGTCCCTCTCGAGAAGGTAGGTTCACTTAATTTAATCCAAATTCTATAAGGAAACGACGAAATCAATTTAACACTTCATGAAAAAGGGGACTTTAATACGATCAAGAGGAAACGCGGGTGGCGTTTTGACCATATAAACGGATATTTCCCTATTTACTCTCTGGATTTTGACACTAGCGAAAATATTTTTGAATTTTTTAATAATAAACAAAAATATTTTTAAACTCGATTATATAACCACTAACAAGTGCGTACATTTTGCTTTTTTTTAAATTACTTCTATCGTCGTGACGGCCTCTCGACTCGACTCTCAGTGATAGACTCTCGATTCGCAATCCGAAGGTCACGAGTTACTTTGTGTTATTTCACAATTAATTAATTAAAAAAACAGTATAAAGTGTATTTGCGGCACGTTCCAGAGTGGAAAATACTCTAGTACTTCCCCACCTTCCTCTCCACCATCTCCTTCCCCTCCCAACTACCTTCAGCCTCATAACATACCCCAATTGGGGATGCCATAGTCTCACTGGCTCCAGAGTGGAGCAGTTGGGACTCTTGTGCGGTATTCATATAAAAAATTATTAAAAAATGAGTTGGAACTCTCCAAAAATCCTTGAAGTTGCCTGGTTTAACCGCCAACAACGAACATTCAATACACAAATTTGCCAGCGTAATTCTAAAAAAGTAAAACGCACAGATACAGAATATTTTACAAGTTGGTGAAAAAAATCTTAAAAATGGGTCCAGTTTTGGAGGAGAGAGCTAGGGAATACTAATCCTCGATTTTTTACGATTTTATTTAGGTACAATTAGCCTAAGATGCAATCATTCCTATCGCTCAGTATTCGGGGGGGTGCACTAGCAGAGACACTGATAACAACAGTTGTGGAATATACCTATTATTAAAATTTCTCGGCGCCCGCGTTTCCTCTTATTATGCAGATTGTAAGCTTTTTAGAACTATCACAAGACAATAACCGTGCTTTGTACGTACAAATAGTGAATCAAATACTTCAGCAGGTCATTTCAAGGATCATTCTAACGAGTTTAATATGGATCACAATGCCGGACGCTCGTTCAAGGTAGCCTCAGCTTGTATGAAATTCCACAAAAGTTTTCGTTTTAATATTTTTTTCAATTTATTCTTATTTACTAAATAATATTTAAAGTTTTGTTTTAGTTACATTAAAAAAAAAACATTTCTGGAGGTTCTCATACAAGTTAGGAGGCCGATTGGATTCAGTGTCCCGGTCATGTGATCTAGGAGGTTTTGATTTCATAATATGATGTATTATTGTGAATGCAGTAAGGGGGCATCCATTAATTACGTGAGCACAAACGGGGCAAAATCTCACGTTACTTGAAAAAATATACGAATTGGCCCAAATTCATCTCACCGAGGGGGTGGGGGGAGTCTAGATTGAAAGAAAAACTGCTCACGTAATTAATGGATGCCCCTTAAGGAATGCGTACAAAGATGGAGACTGGTCGTTCCATCCTCACTACTAGCCCTGCGGAGAAATTCATGATTATAATGAAAGTCAATATACTTAAGTCAAAATCCATATCGCATATCCATTAGAAAAGTGTCATAAGTCAAAATTTTCTATTTTACGTTTTATTTCTGAAAATCAAAGCGATTATGATTATCTATTCATCTATGCCCCACGAAAACCATATATAAGTTAGATCGCTCGCTCCATCTTCGCAAGATGCCGCGAGATCTCTTTTCAACAGGACCGGAAAACTAGCTACCTATCTTTGAGTTCCTTTAACCAGCAAGCGGCCGAAAATCCACAAATCGTCGAAAGATGTTCTTACGATCGTACAGGGCGGTTCCAATGAGAAAGATTAATTATTCTGTACCAGCTTTTCAAAATTATAACTCAATATCGATTTTATTTCATTCCAAATTTGCTTTAATTTATAGCTACATCCAAAAATGCTGAAAGGCGTGACTTTATGTATTTTTATAATATTTTTTTGTTCTTAAGTATTTTTAATTTTTCTATAATGTGTAAGCAAAATAATAATGTAAAAAAACTTACATATATATATTAATTTGTAAGCCCGTAAATAGCTAGACAAAATAGAGAAATTTTCGTCATCAATAAGATTTTTTTTAATGATTTTAGTTGAACTAAAACTAAAGTTTTGAAACATGCTTTTAGGGGTCGTCCATTAATCACGTGAGACTCGAAAGGAGGGAGGGGGGGCTCGAAAAAAATCACGAAACATCACGAGGGGTGGGGGTAAAATGAGATATCACGTGTATTTATTTTTCATTGAACGCATGATTTCTAAAGGTGAACGTCCTATACTTTGTACTAAAAAAAATACACGTGATTTTGGGGGGGGAGTTAGTTAAAACCTCACCACATATCACCAGGGGGGGGAGGGGGTCAAAAAGTTGCTAAAAAACATCACGTGATTAATGGACGACCCCTTACTAGATAAGGTATTGATTTACAATAATGAATGATTACATGGTATGAAATATGTCTTGTAAAATAAGATTTTTCGTTTGAAAATTTAACAAATCTGCCAACGACCTATATAACCTTATTATACTAAAAATAAACATTTTTTTCTCAAAATTTAAAACATGCGTTAACTAGATAAAAGAACAATCTTTCAAAATAAATTTAAAATATTTTGTGAAAAAGAGTCAATACGTCTAAAATTTGATTTAAAAATGATATATTTCCGGTTTTCTCGGGTTATATATACCCTCTTAACTTTTTTGACTTACGACACTTTTCTCCGGTATGTGCGATATGACGTATTTACACATCTACACACTTACGATGGACACTTCCAAAGATGTCAGAAAAGTTAACACAAAATGTACACCCCGATAATCAACGAATATCAAATGCTCAGCACGGTAAATTTCAATGAGGAAGAAGACATTATAAATATAACAAAAAACTATAAATAATCATAAGTAATATTAAAAAAAAAAACGAACCTTTCCCCGACAGTATGTTGTCCTAGTCTAGTGCGGCCCACCGCATGAAGGCCGGGAGGTCCCTTACCGGAAGGTCCCTCGACAGAGCCTTGACCCTGAGGTTCCGATCGTCAGTCAGTAGCACCACTTCGCGGACCAGCCTCCTCACGCCATCGGTGCCGACTCCCGTACTACTCGGAGAACTGGCTGAAGAACCATCTGCAACAAGCAATACTGTCAACGATGCTACTCTCGAATGGACAAGCGACAAGGGCATGCAATATTATGCAAATGTTGTTATCATAACAAGGAGTCGCAAAAACACCCAGTTTTTCAATACTTACCTGTATTTTATAATTCAATATAACTCATGAAGTCAAACCAGATGTCAGGTATGAATGTTCCGTTTGTTCTACGGGTATTTGAATGTAAGATGCTGTAGAGAACAAGTTTATTCACTTTGACACCGGTGCGAAGCCTATAGGCACTTCAAATGCATGTCCAATATTTAACATTTCTACGTAAGAACGGTTCTTTTGTCTGTTCGCGATAAACTCAAAAACTACTGAACGGATTTTCATGCGGGTTTCACGGGATAGAGTGATTCACGAGGAAGGTTTCGGTAAAGTTTTGTGTAAATTGGTTGAAATATATAATAAAACTAGCAGACCTAACTAAACCTTTATAACCAACGCCGTCTGTTAAATCAAATCCACACACCCGTTTGTCAGCCCGCTGCTCGCTGCCGCTTAGCCAGATATATTATATATTCCAACCAATTTACACAAAACCTTGACAAATTATATACCTACCTAAAAACCTTCCTCATGAATCACTCTATCTATTGGTGAAACCCGCATGAAAATCCGTTGCGTAATTTAAAAGATCTAAGCGCACAAACAGCGTGAGCGACTTCATTTTATACTATGTAAAGATAAAGAAGAATGTCTGTATGTGGTAGACGAGCGGGCCTGCTGGCTAGCGGCCGGTATGGATTTGATTTGTATGCAAATTAACAGATGGCGGTGGTTATAAAGATTGAGTAACCATGCAGCAGATGGCGTTGTGTTTCGTTCACAGAAAAGCTTGTCCGGGTCAGCTAATTCAGACTAAAAAAGGAATGATGAATATGATTATCTGTGTTCGTTTACTTCCTGCAGTTTCCCAACTTCCACGAGATTTCCAGGATGCGGTCGTGTTTGTTCAGTTGGTCGAATCCGCTGAGTGAATATGATTGTGTATGTGTATCCTACCTTCTTGCGGCTGCCCCGCCTTGGTCTGTCCCAGGCTGAGCGAGGCGGCCAGGATGCGGTCGTCGTTGTTCAGCTGGTCGTCCCCGTCGCGCTCCGCCGTGAAGGTGGGCGAGGTGAGCAGACTGCCGCGCGTCGTGGCGAAGCGCAGCACGGGCCGACGCGCCTTTAGCAGGCCGAGAGCGGCGCGCGCCATGTCACCGACGCGCGCCGCGCGAGTTAGACCCTCGAGCTCGGCCACAACTGAAACAAAGTAATCCCTAATTATATTCATTGTTTTTACGTTTAATTCATAGATCTCGGTTTAATTTTTAAAAAAATTAATAAAGTTATCATTAAGTTCTGCAAGTATTTTAGTTGTTTTATTATTGTGACAGCTGTTTCGGTTTACAAGGCCATTTTCAAACTGTGGTTAGACCACTTTGAGACGACTTATTTATAGGATTCTAATTTTCAATTTTGAAGATGCGATGTATTACCGGTTAAATCGATTTACTGAGAAAATAATTGGGACAATAACTTGAACAATTAGGAATCAATAAACGAACGAATGACTATAATATAACAATAATTAATTAAGTAAAGAATATTATGTATTCCCCACTTCTCGGTAGATATAACATGACCTACATAAACAATATAACACATGTAAATAAGTCAATAGCAGTCACGCCATTATTAAACAATTAAGAACACATTAACATTTAATGTGGGGAAAATAAATTTCAAAGTACCCCATAAAATATAGGATCTATTGTCACAATTATTTTCTCAGTAAATCGGTTTCGGTAACAAATCATTTTAGACACCTTCAAAGTTGAAATTTGGAATCGATAAATAAGTCGTCTCACAGTGGTCTACAATTTGAAAATAATCATGTAAGCCGAAACAGCTGTCACAATAATAAAACAACTAAAATCCTTGCAGGTTTCATTTTTAACAAAGTAAAACTATTTATTTTGTTAAACTACCTATTCATTTTTTTATATTTATGTAATGGTATATAAATTTTATCCACATGCGATTTTTCGATGCCTGTCTCACTAGTATATACCTGTGTGGAGACGGACGTAGAGGTACATAAATGTGTATAAACATAGTTACATGAATATCTAAGGTTAAATATATTTTAATTTAAATACAATCAAAAAGAAGGTGGATAAATCCCATAAAGAGTGTGAACATTAGATTTATCCTGTGGTTTGGCGGCGAAACATTACAACCTACAATTGCCCTAAAAACATCCATTGAAGGAGGCATAATGGTTTTATTAGCCCAGATAAACAAAGGAAAAATCGAGCCCTAGATAGAAATAAATTCGAGCCGCAGGTTTACTTGGAAACCTTTCACAAATTCAAAATCAGCAAGACAAAAAACAACACCAAAATGACAAATTAAAATGAAATTAAGTATAAAAAATAAACGGTCGATAATTCATTGTAGAAAAAATTTGACTGAATTTATAATGTCTGAAAGAGGGGTTAATATTATAATTAAGTTATGAGAAATTTTTTGAAAATTTTGGTAATCTGAACTTTGTAGGAATGTAGGTCAGAATGTGTCAAGTATTAAATCTACCACTTTCTTTTTTTATTTCCACTTCAAAATCCCAAGCACTAGACAGCATAATGTATTATAATTAACTACGTTCATAGTGAGCTTTTGCCATTTTATATTTTTTAATGCGAAATGTGATTAGCCCGAAAATACAAACAAATGAAGTAATAAATAACTTTGATGGAAATTTTCTTTGCTAATCCAATATTTGAAATTCTGTTTATATCCCAGCCAGCCCGGACCGCTGCGGTAGGTTTCAGTTGACTCTCGAATGCATCTTAGTAAAAAAATTGATATTGAGGATAAAACTTCAAATCTGTGTAAGTAAAAGAAAAAAACAACTTCACGACCAAATTTTTCTAGCAAGGACGTTTTGATATTCATCCGCAATCGTTGCTGAATCTTATACTGTTTACTTAAGTTTTGAAAACAACAGGAAATCTAATATCTGCGCACGATTGACAAGAAAGAATACCAATTAATAATATGAAACGTAAATAATAATGCTCGTTTTTTTGGTATGTTAGGAATTCAAATGCACTTATCGGGCATGCAATTATTTTCAGCCAACAAACTTAACTCTTGAGTGCTTGAATACCGCATAATTAATAGAATATAGTATTTGCACAATTGGCAAATATCGGCGATTGCAAAACAGTTCGTAAGGTAATGGCATTTTTTACAAGGCTGACTTAACATGTATTACATTATTTGCAATCTTCATAATAAAATAACTTGACGCGAGGATATCGCATTTACGCACGTTTCTCGATAGTTCCAAGGAACGGCTGTCCAGTATTCAGTGTCCAGTGGAGCAAGCGATAAAATACCTACTCGTAATCCTAATCTAGAGTTAATGAATACCGTGACGCGGCTCTTACGCAAATGTGAAATGGGCCGCGAAAGCGATGGAAATGCGCGTTAACTACACGCAAATTAGATTTAGGTCGTCGTTATCGATAAAAGCTATCGGCGTATTTCTTCCCGCCCGTTACCTGAACACCGGCGACAATACTCGGTTAATAAGCTTATCTGGCGGTCGGCGGTCCTGGTGGATGACCTGCCTGACACTAGCCACTAACCACCAGCCACCAGCCACTAGACACTCTGGACTCTGGACAGCCTTAGGCCTCGGCGTGGCTTTGCAGATAGCAGATCATACCTGATACTTACCATATGGCACATGGCACTTGGCACACCACTACGTGAACTAGGCTTGTCCACGCGCACTTGTAAACGGAAAGCTAATAACTTAGATTTCGCATAAAACAGACGTTAAACGTAAAGCTCTGCGCAGAGAGGATGACGTCGCTACATTCCCAGGCCACGACGAATATAATAATGGCCAATGAGAAAACATTATAAATTAACAGACAGGTTTGATAAAGTTTTAGGATTCTGTGAGGTACAAACTAGAGGCATTTTCTTTAAACTTTAGGCATTTTTAAATATTTGTAAAACAAATTTTAAGGTATACACCAATCCCGGAAACTACCGAAAAGCGAAACTACACACCTTCACCAGAGTTTTTAATTGAAGAAATTAAAAACGCGGAGCATTTTAATTTCTTAATTTTTTTTCCATTTAACAAATTTTCAGTATTGGAAATTTGTTAAATGGAAATTCAACGCTATGTGCCTCTTGAAAGAAATGGCTTTGATAGCCGAAAATATTGACATTGACGCGGACACGGAATTGCATGACGCCGGAGATTATTTAACGTTAGCGAGTTTTTTTGTGAGATATGCAATTTATCTTATTTTTCTTTTTTTTTTTTACTTTTCAGGTTCTCCATAAAACAGTTATACACCAAATTATTATGGAGAAGATTACAAAATTTAAGAGAAAAAAAGTCCAAGGGGGCAGTTTCACTATGTTGAGACATATGTCAAAAGATAGTTAGTTACAGAACTCTCTATAGGTAACGTTGAAGATGTCGATGCTCAATACAGAATTGTTAAGCAGTTGAATTGCTCTGTTTAATGGCGCATTCTGAAAGGAAGAAGTTCTCGCTTTCGGAGCATAAAAAAGTGCGTGGGATCTCCCACGAGTATACGCGTTAGGGACATATAGGTTAATCTCCTTTAACATAGGTGGATTCAGTCCGGAGATCAGCTTAAAAAAATGTTTCCCCAAAAATATTTGTCGGCGGGCTTCTAAGGTGTTAAGATAGAGCATTCCTGTTAAAAACAACGATGGATACAGGAATGGATATTATGTATATTCCCTCATATACAGGTAACGCATTAACCTTTTTTGTACTCTTTCTATTTCTAGGATATGGTTTTTTTCAGAGTAGGCCCAAATAATGGAGCTGTATTCCAGGATGCTGCGGACAAGTGCTTCATATGTTCTTCGTATTGCAATTCCATTAGTAAATGATCTCGCGTTACGAAGAACAAATCCGAGCATTTTGTTGGCGCGGGAGACAATATCGGACAATATATGTATATGGCTCACATCATAATAATTTCGCAATTCAAAGCTGTTTTCAAGTGTATTTCTGTATTATAAATATAATTAATTTATATTTTTTCGATGATTTAATTCCGAGGCTCGAGACAGGCAAAAATCACAACATGATATTAAACTAATTCCTCGCCCAGTAACAGAATATTCCGCGCGGCAAACATGCGAGCACGTACTTCTAATCTCTGGTACATGAAATTCGAAGAAAAGGTTTAGTCCCAAGATAAATGACTGTGAGATCTGCGCCGAGGGACAATCGCGTGGGCCTCCGACTCACTGTTCATTAGCAAGATACTTAAGAAGTTAGCCGAATGAGACGACATTAAGAACAAAATTAACTATCGCCACAGCAAGTCGTGGATCCACTCCACCGGCTTTTCCCACTTCATAAACCTCAAATACACCGCGACGAGTGTCAAAGGAACAAACTTTTACCATAATAAGAATAAGCAGTACATTCATATTTTACGCAGAATGAATGACTTGTGGTGAGGACGCAAAAACTTCAGCGTGCTTATCGTTAATTAAGGACTTGACGACGAGGAAACGACAGAACAAGGAATAGTCAACTGATTTAAATGTCGTTTTGTCACGTCTTTGACTGCCAATAAGTTGCATGTAACAATGGACTATTTAGAAAATAACTATCACAGTTGACCAGCGCGGAATATGATGGGGAATATATTTTAAATCACTCGAGGAAGGGCATCACTCATCTGTGTATGAAGTCTAGGAATAATGAAAAAAGTATGCAATATTTTCGCACCCTCTAGTTGTCGTCAGTAACACATTTAAAAAAAAAAAAAACAGTTTTAAAATAAATAACTTAAAAGTTGTTTGTGAAAATATAAAAACTTCAAGCGTTCCTCTAATGTAAAAATATTATAATACTTTTCTTTTTGTTTCTTCTGTCAATTTGTATTATATGTACATTATATTATGCTGCGTATACATTTGCGAAACACATTCGCCGTTCGGCTCGCAGGTTCGGCTCGCGTTTGTACACGTAGCTTTATATGCAATTCATCTTATTATATATTTACGTAAATTTGTACTTTAGTATTATGTCGCTCTCCCGCAACAGCACTAATACAAATAAAAAATATATAATAATCACTTTATTTGTTATTTGAATTATGATATACGTCATAGATATTTGGATTTCTAAATACTACAACGTGCCGGAAATAATCAATCAATATATGGGTACTATAAAAGTCTAAAAATACGTGCGGCTCGCTAAAACTCAGAAATGAGTCCCGGTACGATCAACGGAGTTATATGGTGTGGGAGATCTCTTTCCCCCCTAGGGAATAAGGTTATTATGTTTTTACCTCAATGGCGTGCTTTTGAAGATATAAGGGCTGGAAGTTTCGCCCTCTTGAAATTTCTAGAACAGTCTTCCAGAAAGCTCTAGAAGGTTCCATAGAGCTCTAGAAAGTTCTAGAAGAAGTGGCGGAGTATGTCGTGAAATGTTCGGGAACATCATTGTGGAATATTTCAGAACACTCTCGAGTTGTCCTGAGCGAAGCCGGGTAACCCAGCTAGTGTGCTATATATTATTTTCAATTGATTAATTAACAACACAAATTAATAAAATAAATTTTACCTGCGAATGTCGGGATTTGAACCCACGGTCTCAGGATATGTAGTCGGGAACCTTAACCCTTTACCACGGAAGCCATCAGATATAAATATCAAATGAACATTTTTGTATGTATCTACTATACGATGCTATTCTGCACTATTGATTACGTGTTACGTTTATTACAGTTTACAGTGATGTTATGGGTGTGCGACGTGTATTACTTCTTAGAAGTAACGTATAAAAGATAAATGAATGTGAGATCCTTGTTTTGAAGGTCAAATGTGCAAAATTTCATCTATTTCGGGGAAAAAACTGTACCACCCTCTGGCCGCAACAGACGATCATCCTTATATAAATATGAAGATATAATTTGTTCTAAAGTTTGTAACATTTTGAGATGTGAACAAATTAATTTTTGAAGATTTGTTTTTATAGATTTTCTGCATCAGTAAGTAACTAAACAATCCATATTTTTAACATTAACAAGGGGTGAGAGTTAATTTTCTTCACGCAACTTCAAAATCCTTTACCTTTATTTAGCCTAGGTTGTTTTACCATACATTGTGTAATACCCATTTATGTTATTTAAATCCTTACCACTGTTTTATGCTTCGAATCATAGAAAATGAAAAAGCCCATAAGGGCGTTAATGATTAATATATAAATAAATAAAATCAACAGCTATGTAGGAAAATATTTTAATTATAAACGCTACACGATCTGCTAGGAAACTAAGTTCCACCGAGAACTAATTGATTGGGGTTTGTTGGGAGGCCATACATCCTACGGATGTTTCCATAGTGATTATTATCCACCACCCACTACACCGAGAAGACAAAATGCACTCGTACAAAACATATTGCCAGTACCAAATCTTGCACTGTTAAGTAAAAGAAAGCGAACAAATAATTGCTCTCATTTTGAATGTCTCGTATGTTATGGAAAGCTCTTAATTCAATGACGTTTATTTAAAAATATACCTAACTGAACAATTGCCATGAAAGCAATGATCAAATTGTTTCATAATTCTTGAAAAATGTGCTCCTAGTACAGAGGATATTAAATGTTGTTAGTCAACGAACGTGCCAAATAACTAGTACCTAGTACAAAGACTAGTAAGAAAACAAGACATTTAAATACACAAAGCGACAATTAAATATGTCGGTCATGTCAGACAATCATCACTTTAGGTCTCCTATTTATAGGCGTCAGTATTTTACTCATAGTAGTCTAAATAAATAAAGAAATATCAAATATTTATAAACTAAGTCATTTTTTTATGAAAGTGGATGTCCCGGCAATCAAGTAACTACTAGTATTTTATTATTTAGAAGAAAACACGGATAAAGATCTTAATTATCAAGACAATGTTAAACAATAACTGGAGAATTCGCCTGTATACCAACTATTTCTAACGGATTAACAATCGTAAAAAAAAGAAGAAAACTAGAAGTGCCTTCCATAAAAATTTGAATGGAAATAAATATTCTGAAGTCCAATTCCAATATCCAGCGTTCCGTCTCACTTACACTGGCCTGATATCTTAGATCCTTCCGATTCGAATTTCGCAACAACAGTTTTGTATTGTATCACTGTATCACAAAACACACCCAGAAGGCACTTCTTGTATTTATTATTTATTAGAAGTCAAATGCCTAATGTAATGTTTTCAAATGAGGAGCGTGTGGCTGTTCCAGCCTTCTTTCTTCGAAGCCAAATGCGGTGGCGTTTTCAATATTCCAATATCGCCCAAATTGTCGTCTGTTTTGAGAATTTTTCAGCATTTTATTCTAGCATAGAAACTACTAGTAATATTCTAAGCATGCGATCAGCAGATTTAAAAAAAAATGTAACCGATAAAAATTCTGACGAAACTTGAGTCAGAACCAAACAGTAGACATAAAAAATAATGGTGTAAAACAAACGCTTTTGCTTTTTCTACCAAAGTATCTACTTACCCACAGTACAAAACTGAAAACAACTGTTCAGTTAAACACACATATAATTAATTATTATATGTATAGATAAAAAAATAATTATAAGGTGAGTAAAGAACGTTCATAATGACGTGTAATCATTAAAATATTTAAAAAAAATTAAATAATAAGTTACTCATTTCAGATAATGATCATTATTTGTATTGATTAGCTGTTGAAAACATTTTGTTGACCGAATCCAATTATTATTATTATTAATTCTAAGACTCATCGTCTGAAGAATACGGCAAACATTTAAAAATATATCCGTATCACCCGTCAAGGTGTCTACTCCATTGAGAGGAAGCTTAGAGTTCAAACATCACGGCCCATCAAACGTGTTTTTTTTTACTATTATGGCATATAAATGACTTATCGCGTTTTTCTCCACGCCGATCAATCTTCATTAGACAAATTTGAAAGAATGCTATTAAAAAAAAACTACTTAAATACTTTTAACTATGTAATTTTTTTTCATAGTGAAATTTCTTCCTCGAATAGAACGGACGTGAGATTTCTTCAATCTGTAAAATCAATGAAGAGGATAAACCAATAAAACCGTGAGCACATTTTCCCTTAGTTCTTGCGATAAATGTATTTATTTGGTGACCGGCCAGATCAGAATGAAACCAACTTAGAACCACCTCAGAAGGGTCATCATTAAGAGTGATGATATAAAAATATTAAAAAAATGGTTAAAAAGGTTATGTTAGGTTAGGGTTACCGGCAATTTTAAAATTATTTTTCCATAGTTTTGATGACCTCTCTGAGGGGGTTCTGAGTTGGTTTCATTCTGAGTTGGCATGGAACCATTTATTTTGATGGCCGGACAATTCAACAATGTAATTTAAAAAAGTAACTAAGAAAAAACTTAGTTCAATAAGTTACGTAAGGTTGGGTTATGGGCTTTTCTATTTTATTTTTTCCTTTGAATGATTTTTCAGAGGGGTGTTGAAATGCCACTTTGTTGAGTTGCCATGGTACCATTTATTTTATTCCGCGGGTCTGTTTTAAGTTTTTATCTGCCACTTGCATGAAACTGAGATATTAAGGGTCACATTTTGAAACCCGAAGAAAATTGTGAAAGTATTTATGAAAAAGTGAATATGAAGAAAGCATTCAAATTTATATTGGTGTTTAATGACGTTCCATATTTAAATAGTGGCATTTACCCACATAAAAAAACTTTAAAAAAAAGATACCCTATTAAAAAAAAAATGCTTCGAAATCAGCTAAAATGAACTATTGCAATGAAAGTGTTCGAAATGTATTCCTCTACACTTAGTCGTGCAATTTCCTTGATCTATGAAATGTATTGACAGAAATGTAAGGAACGAAGTAGTGCTAACTAACACTGGGACCTTTTGTGTCTTCAATGATAGCTACATCAGTTCTGGTACCAATCACACAATCGATAAGGCTTTGGAAAGGCTAAGCTTTAACAGATAATGGATATCTTGGTAATCCGACTACCTGTTCCCTTTTGACGGGAGGGTTGCATTTTGATGGAGGTGTATTGGGTGATCAGCTGGCTTGGGACGGAGCAGGCAGCAGGGCTCGTGGGAAAGCAAACAGCCTGGGCGATGCGGTAACACGCGTTAATTTTATCGGTCAACATGACGGGGTGTTGGGCAATCGCCGACCAAATGGAGGAGCAAAGTAAACCGCCTACTCCCGAGGAAGAAAAACCGGATCACTCGTCTAAATAATAATCCGCTGGGCGAACTTTAAAATAGGAGGGCTGCCCCGTGGGCACTTCCAGAGCTAAGTAATTGAGATCTTCAACAAAACACAGTTATTGACATTAAATTTAGTGTACACGTGTGCGTATCGGACTATAAAATTTCAGTTTTCTGATACCTTAACTACAGAACATATAATTTGTTTCCACAAGCAGCATCGTACGATGAGCTTTGGCGCCATGAAATAAATAAATAAAACTTTTTGTATGGTATTTTTGTTGTAACGCAACAATTTTCAGATCACAATATCAAGTGTCTCAACTGTCAAAAATAGTAGTAAGAAAAGAATATTGTTCAAATTTACTACATACGAAATTTGTACAATATTATAGAATAATAACCAAGAATAATCGAAGCCCGTACTATAACGAGTTTTGTAAATAGTACAAAAGCCTATTTGCAGTATTTTCATGAACATTACGAGAGATGGGAAAGCTGATAGAGATATTGAAAGGAGGGTAAATGCAGGTAACTCTATTAATGGAGGAACAAAAAACTGTCCGAAGAAACGAAGCTAGCCGTCCATAATGGAGTGCTGGTACCTACCCTGATATATTGGCAGTGAGGCATGAAACTGGCAGAGGAAGGATGAAAGTAGACTGAATGCTGTAGAAATGAGATCCCTGAGGCGAATGTGTGGTAAAACCATGTACGATCGTGAGAGAAACGTGGAGATCCGCAAAGAATGCAAGGCTGATGTAAGCGTGATGTGTAATAATAAGAAAGGGACTCTCCGATGGTTTGGGCAAGTAGAGCGAATGAACGAGGAAAGGAGTGTAAGGAGAATATATGACGCTTATGGTATGGTAGATGAAGCCGGGGATGCCCGAGGAAGACATGGCACGACCAAGTGATACTTGAGTCGGGCCATGTGAAGAGTCGGAATAATAGCAGAGCATGTATGAGACGATGTATGAATGTGAACGAGGCAAGGAGTGTGTGCCAAGATCGAGTTGTGTGGCGGTCCGTCCTCTCTGCCTACCCCTGCGGGGAAACGGCGTGATGTTTAGTTAGTTTCATGAACATTTCGTGCTCATTAGTAAAAAAGTACGAATTTTCAACACCAAAGCAGCTAAAACCTCGGCAAAATAAGACTGGAATACATTTTTGTGATTCGTATATTAACTTTATCTATCTGTCTTCTATATATATAAAAATCTAAAAATGTTTGTATGTCCGCTTTGCTAAACCATTTATCCGATTGCGATGAAACTTTGGGGGTTTGATGTGTGCATGCCCGCGATGGTTTCTGTACACAATAGTGAGCTCTGGGGTCATGAAATTACGCGTTGCTAAACCGTTCATCAGATTGCGATGAACTTTGGGGATTTGATGTGTGCATGCCCGCGATGCATTCTGTATACAATAGTGAGCCCTGGCATCATGAAATTATGTATTGCTAAACCGTTCATCCGATTGCGATGAAACTTTGGTGAGTTGTGGTGAGCACATCAACGAAGGTTTCTATGTATATACTGGTGAGCTCTGACATTATGCAATTTGTATAAAAAAAATTGCTTTAGGTGGCAAACGAGCTGTTTGAAAACTGAATATACAGGGACTGAATGTGTGGAATGCGGGTGGCGGGAGGGTAAATCGGGAGGGGGGTTCATAGAGGGGTGTGGGGAGTGGAAAAGCGGAGAAGGTACAGTGGGAACGCGTGAGGGGAAGGGGATGCGGAAGAAGAATGGGACGAAGAGAAACGATACGCAGGGAAAAAACAATATCTTTATTAAGTGGCATAGCAACGCATGCCGGGAACTAAAAATCCAGAAGCTAGCATATTTTGATTTTTATGTATGTATATAGATTTCCCCCTAAAACCATGCGAGTAAAGCCGCGGGTAAAAGCTAGTTATCACTAATTTTAAAACGTTAAGCTGTGAAATCGATGGGTCATTTTTTCTTTTAACTTTTGTTTGTTTAGCTAATGCACATATCTATTATATTAGTCAGATAATATTATCTTTACATTTTATCACTTTGTCCATGTATTTGCTAATATATTCACCTGAGTAACAGCCGTGTTTTGGTCTTGAACATAAACTGTGACATTCGTATTTCACAATAATTACTCGGCATGTTAAAACTTCATTATGTTACCGCAGCCGGGTGGGCAAAACAAACGTAATCAAGAGAAGTTAACTTCAAACCTTTCAAACAATTATATTGAAGCCTCAGTATAATCAGTTAAAGTAATAGCATAACGGTTCAAAATAACTACCCTTTTAATATGCCAGTGAACTTTTAAAGGTTCATTACTGGAACAGTTATGTTTCAGGATTGATTTGACGGGACTTACATTAATGCGAAAAACGATAGGCAACTTTCAGAAGTAAATTGGATATGCATAATAAATAGGGAAATAATACATACCTCCGAGTATTTTCACAATGGATAAGACAGGATTAACTTGGTATCGATTTGTACAGTTTACACTTAATAATAAAAAAAATTAAAAACCTGAAAACATCTATGTACTTTTAGCAAAAGTATAGTTGTACGCAATAATTAATTTTTTATATTTTGACAAAAAGAAAGTCTATTAGCAACCTACGCCCTAAGTTTCGTGGGTATATTTTTTAAACATACCTTCGGTTAGATACGTTTTTAGATTTTCACGGCCAAAAGTATTTTAGTTATTTGTTTTTGGGGTGTTATACCGTTTTGCGCTACCTCCTTCTTTAGCCAACGCTTTGGACAGCGTTACAGTGTCCATCATCACATATCTGCCCTGATGATGGACACTGTAACGCTGTCCGAAACGTTAGCTAAAGAAGGAGGTAGCGTAACACGGCATAATAGCCCAAAAACCAATAACGAAAATATCTTCGGTTGTCTGTGCGTTAGTCTTGCATAAAATGTGTGTCATTCAATTCAAATTTGCTTTGAATTTAAGTGTCACATTCAAAATTGGAACTGATTGTACGACGAATTCGAACAGGGATAAAATGGCGATTATAAATTATTATGATCGCCATTTTTTAAATTGAAACTGATTTGTCATGAATTCCGACTATCCCGTGATTTTTAACGGGTCTGCACTATGTCATGTAAACCTATTAGCAAGGCGCACTGATTTCTGTATCAATTTAAACTTCTTAATGATGGTGAAAAAAAAATGGCAAAAAAATCGAATTTTTGTGCATTTTAGAAAACGATGTAGAATTTTAAAACTATTTCCACGCCAAATCTACCCTCTTATACACCCAAAATAATATCCTTAGTAATGAACAGTGCTGTTCACGTGTTCCAGTGCTGTTCCACTCACAAAAGAAATTGGAGAAAATAGGAAAGGTCACAATGAACCTCCAGGAAAGATAACAGCCTGGCGGGGGGTGGGCATAGCCACCCCATATATTACAATGGAAAGGTTCCAACCCTTTGGGTGTCGGGGGTGCTCCTCCACACTGAAGTTCAACAACCCGATCCTTTTGGCGTGGACGATGATATAAAATATAAGTTTACTTTATATTAGGTTCCTGGATATTATTTAACCGGGAGGTTACAAAGTAGCTTTTCAAGGGCTAGGTTTTTATTTTTTTATTTATATATTTATTTAACACCCGTAAGGTTTTTAATATGTCGAACATTTACAAACATTATACAGAAAAACATCAGTACGTAGATACATATAACACAAATTAGTACAATAAATACTTATCATTTTACAAACATAATACATATCAGTAATATTCACAACTCATTATTTTTGCTTTGACGCAGGACGGAGAGGTTTTGAAAATATGGTTAAGGTATGTAGGGGAGGGTGGGGCGTGTTGTGACAAAATTACAAAACTGAGTGTCGTAGAAAAATCTTTAATGAAATCAAAGGTTTGACATTTTATTGGAAACAAATAACTCTTTAGCTACATTATTTTGGTACTATTAACCTTGTTAACATACGAATAAAGTGACAAAATATTATTTTACAAAATATGGGAATTGGCACAACACGCCCACCCGTGGGGCTAGTTGAGACGGGGGTGGGGCGTGTTGAGACGAACAAATAATTAAGTAAAAGCATTAGGTAGGTACGAAATAAAATTGGTAAAATCGAAAGTCATGATAATATATTATCATCAGTTAAATAAAAGTGGTTGTAGTGTACCTCCAATGTAATAAAAAAAATAAAAACATTTAAAATAAATCTCAGCCAGTCAAGCAAAAGTCGCAGATGAAGTCAGGAATGTATTCATCCACTCCGGCACATAACTCATGACACCATTTATGACATTTTATGCACCTCACCCATCTTTCACCAGAAATATCATTAGAATAGGGGTTACGACCAAATATACACTGCTCTTCTTCGTTTGCATCGCTGTCGTCAGTTTCCATAAGTGGTGGCTCCTCTTCAGTTTCACTGGATGATGTGGACACCGAAATTCGTTTTTTTACGTCTAAAATATTTTTTTTATGTGGTTCTGTTTTTGACACCGCCTTTGTTTTATTGGGTGCTTGTTTTTTTAGTTAGTTTTGTATTTAGCCTTTTTTCTATTTTTTTATCTTTCTTTTCCTTTCTTAGTTTGTCTTCTAATTCTATTTTTTTCTTTGTAGGGGTGTATTAAGCCCATAGTAAACTTTTCTGCATTTTGCGATGTAATCTGCAAGTTCTTTTTCCTGTGAATGAGTAAAAACTTGACCAGGATTGGAATATCCCACCTTACAATTTGTAAGAGGACTAGCTTTTTTCCTTTCGATGAACCGCTTTAGTGTCATATGATTAATTCCAAAAGAGACTGCAGCTTTTCGAAGTGACACGTTTGTAGTAATGATTTCAGCTGCAGCTTGTTCATAAACGTTTTCTGGAATTTCCCCTCTATTCGTCTTTTTTTTATATTTTCGGACCATTTTGCAAGACTGAAAAAAAAATAAAATTACAAATAGCCGCAAAAAGGAAATGTTTTTAGGTAATAATATATACATTCATAATATGTTAAAAAAATACGCCTGTTTACATAACACAAATTGTATTAATGCATATTTTATATAAACGTAAAAAAAAAACTAAATTCTAGCGGCGAGTTATGTCTGCCACAACTCGCCCCCGCCTTGATGTAACAACTCGCCCCACCCGACGATTTTACATAAAAATGGCCATGCAAGTAAACATACTTGACGTACGCATTTCATTTATAACTAATAACACAGTCAAAAGATACAGTTTGTGGAGAAAAAAACATATAACGACTTACCGAGTGTTAGCAGGTTGGCAGACGACTTCGAAAATTTCTTGGAAAAGTTCGTTTAGCCCTTAAAAATCACACTTTGTCGTATAACTTTAATTATACCGACCGCACGGCACCACCGTTTTGACAGAAACTGGCGGTACGGGGTTCACACGAAACGGCGCGATGCGCGCGCAGCTAAGTCAACTAGCGGGAATTTTAAACGCGATGTATCAACACGCCCCCGTCTCAACACGCCCCACCCTCCCCTATATGTATTGGCCGTTCGGTAAAATCTCACTAGTGGTGAATGATATGAATAGTTATGTATTGGCAGTTCGGTAAAATCTCACTAGTGGTGAATGATATGAATAGTTATGTATTGGCAGTTCGGTAAAATCTCACTAGTGGTGAATGATATGAATAGTTATGTATTGGCAGTTCGGTAAAATCTCACTAGTGGTGAATGATATGAATAGTTAACCCTACAGTTGTCACAGTGGAAAAAATGGTGGAGGCGAGTAGATTTAACAGGGACACGGGTATTAATAACATTTAACATTTGAGGACAGTCTGCGAGATTATTAAGTAAAAAAGTATAAGAATATCAGTAATAGTTCTCCGGGTGGAAAGTAGCGGTAGTTTAAGATTAGACATTGATGTGTTATATAAGATGTCAATTACAGATTGTCTCAAACTGTATTGAACCAATTTATTATTGAAATAACTAAGAAACTTCCTTTGTACTCTCTCCAAGCGGTGTAAGATAAAGTATACATAGGAGACAAATAAGTACATTTTCTAGCTGCGATCTCAGAAGAGACCAGTATCAACGTTATGAAAAGCCCTTGTGTTACAAAACGTTAAATTTGCATAGCCTTTTTGGAAATTGTTTCGCAGTGACGATCAAAGGTAAATTTCCTTCTAAAACAACACTAAGATATTTGATGAATGGTAGATACTAATACAATTTCGTTATTATTAATTTAATAGGATGTAGATAATGCATTCCGTGAACGATAAAAACAAATGTAGAAACGTTTAGGAATTATTTATTTATTTCACACCAGCTTAGCAAGTACATCTATATTTTTTTTAAGGATAAGTACATCATTTAAACATTTTATAATCTTGAAAAGGTTTAGGTCATCTGCAAATAGAATGAATTTGACATTATCGGAATACAAAGACAAAACATTTATAAATATAATGAAGAGAAGTGGGCCCAGAAGAGAACCTTACGCACATTTGACAAGTACAGTCTTCTTGCCCGTGAGAGTACATTTACCGGGATGATAACGATTTCATTAATTTGTAACATACCGTGTGACGATCGTGATACCAATGTCAAGGTTTAAATAATGATAATACCTATTCCTTTGAATAATGGTACTTGTTTCTGGTACCTAATGCACTGTATATGGATAATATTGATTCATTATTTAAAAACAGTTTTACTGATAGACTAATCAACGTCTTGGTATAATGAAACAATAGAGCGTAATTGAACCTGTTCCAGTAATTCCCAACGGCTGGGAGTACAATTAAAAGCACGATGTTGATTGGTGTTATACATACAATTTCATTGATAATTCTTGTTATTCTACTTACTAATGAAACAATCAATTAATGAAACTAGTACAGCCTTCTTGTTTCCCGTAATTCCCTACACCGGGAGTACCTACATTTGGTCGGACGATAATAGCCCCTGACGGATGGGTGACGGCAGGTTAGGCGTGTCGTCGCTTGTGGCGACAGTTAGTTTGCGGTAACCCCGTGGGTGTATATTGGCACTTGGGGCGGCAATGTTTCCGGCCTCCGGGACGTAATATCGCGCCGGGTTCAAGTGATATTACACGGCCAGGTTCAGTCGCCCGTTGCCCATACTAGAATAATATGCCTGCTCTAATGAGACAGTGTTCAATGACTTTTCCGCAGTGGCTTTAAAAGTGTAAATTGAGTGTAAATTGTTTCAAAACCGAAGACAAAAGTGATTATAATCTAATCCGAGCCTGTTGAAAGTTAACTTTTTTATATCCAGGTATAATGCACATATGGTACCGCGCAAGAAACCCAACTACACTAAGCAATGGTACTATAGCGTTCTAAACTAGGGGTTTTATGTATGGCTTAAGTGAATGGGGAGAGAGAGGAAATAAGAATAAGGGGAATAAAGGAGTAGGATTGGAAAGTACCTGGCTACTCACATTAGATCATAAAATTCGGCTAAAGTAATTTCAAGCAGCCAACGTTCAGATTTAATAAACATTAAATTACATATTTAATTCAACTCCCTAAAATGTAGACTAACTAAATAAACTTCAATTGCAGCAATAGGGTTTTTTTACAAGAAGAAGAAGCAGGAAACTAATCATCCAAAAAATTCAAATTAAAGGGAGCGTGATTCTGGAAGTGGAAGACATGACATGCGAATAAATAAGTTTCACGTAATCAAATCTCTAATCATATTACATTATAAGTAGACAAACTAACATCCGTTTTTATGGTAGTCGCACACGAGCGCTGTACTCTCATAAATAATATATGTGGCCTAGGCCTGTTTTACCATATCGCTCGCCATACATTCCCATTGGGAAAAGAATAGCGCTCGTGTGCGACTAATTAACCAATAAGAATCAATGAGTGGAAGAATTTTTTTGGAACAATTTACTTTGGCAAAAGAATAAGCGAGGAATTACTCAACTCCATTTTAACATTATAACGATACACAAAAAAAAATCTGCGCGGACGCCATTCTGAAGAGATTAACGCTTAGCGAAGATTTATCCATATTATGAACATATTAAGAGGAAAACGGGCGGCGTTTTGTCCATACAAACGTAATCCCCAATTTCTTCTCTGGATTTTGACATTAATACAAATATTATAAATATATATAATTATATAACGTGGATATCGACCACTAGCGTCTCGGTAAATTTTTAGTTTTTTGATAAGTTACTTCTTATAGGCTTAAAAATGGTTAAAATTTAATTAAATGAAGACAATACTAGCGAAACTCAATCGAAAATCTAGAGACAGAAAAATCAGACAAAGATATTGGCACTCCGGAACTCCCAGGACCTTTGCTTTCCGGGCCACAGCTCTAGCCTCTAGAATCTTGTAATCATACATAAATATAGCAGCCAATAAAAGAATGCGTTAAGAAAATGAAGATAATGTTGGTAGTTCTTAGTCGAAGTATGATACAATTAAAAATGACCGAATTGGATAGAGACACCTAAGCTTAGTGGCTAGAGCTGTGGCCCGGAAAACCGAAGGTCCCGGGTTCGAGTCCCAGAGGTGCCAATATATTTTTTTGATTTTTCTGTCGCCAGATTTTCGATTGATTTTCGCTATTATTGTTTAAATATTACAATTAGACGTTTTACTCATAAAGTTAAAAATAAATGGATTAAATTGCCTGATTTGAACGCCATCAACTCGGTACACAAACTAGACAATGTATTTTTTGAAAAAGCAAAACGTACAGACATGGAGTAATTTCCTCTAATACAGTTAGTAACAAAAACTATACAATCGGTTCAGCTTTGGAGGAGAAAAATGGGGAGTACAAAACCTCGCCAAAATTATCAGCCCGAAGTGCAGATGTCCCTTTCCTCAGTATTCGGGGGAGTAAGAGCGACAGTGACAACAAAAGTTTAATAAAATACCTATTGTTCAAATTTCTCCGCGACCGGGTTTCCTCTTAACAGTTTCGGTGAGCAAAAATTACGCACAACAGTTTTGAAGACACCGAAAATATGTTTTTTAAATACGATTTTGAACGCTCCGTTTTTCGAAAATGAACGTAGGTAAGGGGGCATACATTAATTACGTGAGTGGTTTTTGTTCCAATCTAGACCCCCACCCATGGTGAGATAAATTTGGGCCACTTCGTATATTCTTTTCAACTAGCATGCGATTTTGCTGGACCGACGTTTAGGTAATAATTTTGACAAGTCAATTCGATGCTCGAAAGCTGCCAGAATCTATTCTATGGTAATTATTATTCTTCCGATTCTCACGTCAAAACCCCTCCTTCTCCTTCCTCGTCTTCCTCTTATTTCTCCTTCTTCCTCTTATTTCTCCTTCTCCCCTCTTACAAGTTCAGCATCTAGTTCCTACAATAAAGTCTGCGTGTAATCATGTCGGACGGAAGCCCTCCTCCAGTAATCACGATCACCATTTATTGCACATTTCCCACGGTGTATGCAATCTGCATAGGTAGGTACTGTCGACCGTAAAAAAGAGGCAGATATATCCTCGCGGAGTTATCGGCAGATCGAGAGTTCCAATTACATATCGCCCTAGGTGAAATCGAACATTTTCCAGGCAATAACCGTTCCTAGAGCAAACGTGCCAGACACGAAAGATTTAGAGGCAGCCGAACCATCGCATCGTTTGAAATCCACAAAAGCTTTACGGTAAAGCGGCAAAAATAGAACTTCTATGTATAAACAATATTCGTTATTTTTACTTAAACACAAAAAGTTATAAATGTAGCAAGTAGAGTAGGCAGAGAAACTGATGTTAAGATAATGTTCCTAGCGTTAAAATAAAATGCACTATAGAGAGGTTTCAAGTAGAGGTTTTTTGTCTTGCAAAAGGTGGTTTAAAAGATATTTCGATTATAAAGACGCCATTTTCTATGAAAGGTGCCAAAATTTGATTATATTTTTCAAAATAATTCACACAATACAATTTTTATCAGGGTACCAACCAACCTTTACAATATAAAGACAAGATATATTTTGGACTATCTTTTGCAAGGCAAAGGCCTTTATTATCTCTACTGATTGGACTACCATATTTTTCCTGTTTTAAATAGGACTAAATTTGTGTAGAACACTCTAAACCAATTAAAGTTTAGCATTATGAAATGCCCCTAAACTTCACCTTGCAGTCTTCTAAGACAAGCAAAACAACAAATGATGTATCTGTAAATTCTATAGTTAGGCACTACTTTGCATAATATATTATAATAAAACAAATATAATCAAACATAACAAACTGGAGTTTGAAAACCAGCGAAGTCATTTTCAAAAGTTTTACCTAAAATTCCAGAATGTGGGTAAATAAATATGTATAGGATAAGAACTTTTTTTAATGAAAACAATCTAAAGATTTTCCTAAGTACCCGTATGGAATTTACTGATATGTAACTCATTCGTAGTATTTCTTGCGATAGCAGACTACAAAGTGTTTTTTTTTTAATTCTGGCCTTCTTCGGAGGTAAAGAAGGCACCATTATTCAATAAGAAATAATATTTTATAAAAAATGATGAAATTCAGACAAGGCCGGGTAGTGATAAATTTCTCTATTCTTAACGACAATTGAAATTTCCTAATTTAGCCCGGCTAAATGGACATATGATACAGAAATACAGACATATATCTCTTTCGTCTGCCCTTTGCATGAAGTTACAAAGTAACATAGTTTGTATAAAGTGTATGCCTACATTAAAGATAATGGAAGTAGTCGTAGTGGAGACGAAACTAGACCTTAGAGACGTAGAGAGTATGAAAGTAGGTTAATAATAAAGGAATTGCGAACGCCGGCAAATCGCTTATTGCTTATCTCCTATCTCGGGGAAACCACGATCCATATATTCCAGATCATCGCAAAAATCAATTAACAAATCTCGGCTATCTTTAAATGTTGGAAGGCGATATAAGTTAGCTACAAGTAAGCTTTTACATATTAGGGGCCATACATTAATTACGTAAGCAGTTTTTCTTCTAATCTAGACCCCCCCCCCCCCCCTTTGAGCTCACGTAATTAATGTATGTCCCCTTATAGCTTTTTACCACGGACGTACAAAATATATGGACATGCCCTTACGTGTTAAAAAACGTGTTATTTCCCCCTCACATTGGAACCATTTTTCGGAACCGGCTGGGCGTGTCCGGACCAGTGTCGTGCTCTCATCGTACATTTTACGCACGGACGCTGTATGTCTATGAAACACATACTTAGACATCGAGATACATAGCGACGCGAAACACAAAGCTGCTGTTTACTGGGTCAAGCAAATCATGAAACATTTGTAAAAGTCTGTCCTATCTTCTATCTGTCTATCTTCTAAACTCCTCCTCTTTCCGCCCCTTCCCCCCCCCCCCCCCCCCCCTCCAACTAATTCCATTTCCACCCACGCCTGTCTTTCTATGCTTGATAATTTAGTTTTAGTACATATAATGTCCTGATGAAGAGAACATCGTTCTCGAAACATGTCGACTTTTTAAATAAAGATTATTGTGGTAAAAACAAAGTGTTTTAATAATTTAATTAATTTGTAAAAGTGTCCACGGAAACAAAATATTCCACTATGAAAATACTCTGAACCTTACTTTGCGAATTTGGATTTTACACATCTTTTCATACCGTGGCATGCAATTCGCGCTCCCATATAAAAAGGTCTATTCATTCAAAAGCAGATTTTACTATCAAGAACTAAATAGTGATATTATAGTGCGAGGTGCCTATATACTGTTAGATTGATTTATTGGCGAATCACAAGAC
This sequence comes from Limnephilus lunatus, assembly GCA_917563855.2. NCBI lineage: Eukaryota > Metazoa > Arthropoda > Insecta > Trichoptera > Limnephilidae > Limnephilus > Limnephilus lunatus. The sequence continues at coordinate 63,532,118 of OU830598.1, read as the reverse complement.
TCTTTCCTCTCTTCGCCCCGCCATAGTTGGTTTTTACCCCTCATCTGTAAGTTCTCGTCTAGTTATTTGTATGTCTATGCTTTTTACAAAACTTATTTATTTTTATTGTGTTTTATTCGTAGTAATACACGTAATTATTTTTTTTTAGATTTAAGTTAATAATAATAATAATTAAGTTAATCAAATTTAATAATGTGCATTATTAAGTTTTGCAAGAATTATAAATTTTATTATTGTGACAGCTTGTTTTAGCGTTCAATGCCTTTACCAAACAGAATTTTGTAACAATAATAATAATTAATTGCAGAACTTAGTAATACTAACATAACATATTTATTAAATGTGATTTAGGGTAGTTAGAAAGAGAAAACACAAAGCTTTATATTACAAACTGGAATTTTTTTATAAATTATTTTTACAAGAAACAACAAAAAAGTAAGGTTTATAAAAAATACATTCGTCTAATAAAATTTGAATGTGTTTTTTTTTTCGTTATGACTAATTTTAGTTAGAAAAAACGTAAGGTGAACAATTTTTAAAACTTTCATGTTTGCATTCAACATTTTTATATTTCGAAAATTATTTGTTTATTTCGATTTATAAAAACTGAAAGCGTATTTCGCACATTTCAAAAACAGTTTTTAATTTTCGGAAACGTTCAGAAATATTCCATTTGTTTGGATATCATTGCAAAGCGGAAATATTTTGACCCTCTTACAAAATATGGACGAGGCACGAGGGGTTAAAAAACAATAAATTACAAAACTGATTATACCTCCTTACAACGTTTTTATGTAACTTAAGACTTCTCAAAGAAGCAATTAGAATGTACAAAAATGATTTTTTTTTATTAATTTTAAGTAATTTTGGCTCCGCAACTGCCCGAGAAACCGCCAGGAAGATGAATGTTAAGAAGACATTCAGATCTGTTCTCTAAACGTAGTTAAAGCCATTTTAAACAACGATTAATTCTAATCAAAGCATCTCTCAGCGATATTTTATTGACTTTAAAGCACTCAAGATCAACCTATTTAACATTCCACTTGTTCCTTTACATTTTAAGCGACATAAAATCCCGATGGTAATACTCGCTTTATTTTACCCCTTAAAGGCAACATCGATCACGATGGCATTAACAGGGTGCCAATTATACCTGATGATCTCCTTTAAAATGATTATATTATACGAGTATATCTACGTATTTATACACCGTAACATTGTTCGTCTTTGATGTAGATAATAATTATTTGCAATCTAAACATATCGCTCCGCACAAAGAATATTGTAATTGTGTAATCTTTTAAAACCATTTTTAATATTTCATTTATTCATTTTATTTCAACGCCCAAAATGCTTTTACAAGTAATGCAGAACGTTTTTTATTTTTTATTGTAATATAAAACATAAGTTACATTATATAGATATATATTTTACAAAATATTATAATAAAGGTTGTTATTGGTCATGTGTCATGTATACCTTATCAGAAAAGAGGAACTCTTGTGCTTGATAAGGGAGCCACGATTCTTACTTAGGTTGCAAGTTATAATATGTTTTGTATAAAATTATTTACTTATTACTGTAATTTTTTTTCATTTTGTTTCATTGTTCTGATTGGTTGATGATACAGCGTAATTCAGAAGGAAGGTTATTATAGTATTTTATGGCATGGAAAATATAATGATTTTGCATTTGAGTTGTTTTAAAATTAGGTGTAATAAATTGGTTTTCATTTCCCATTAGTTTGTAAAATTCTTATTATTCTTTGTTATTTTTTTTCTTTACACATTTTTATAATGGAAGCTTGCTTGAATATGTCATCGACATTTGGTACTGAAAACAATTTAAAAAGTGATTCTGTTGAGAAGGTAGTTTTTTTATTAATATTACTTTAATGATTCTTTGCGACACTTTTACTGAGTTTAGATTGTTTTTGTAAGATCCTCCCCATCCTATAATTCCGTAGATGTAAAGAATGAACAAGAGCATAGTACAAGTAAAGAATGAACAAGAGCAGAGTACAAATTTTTCATTATTTTTTTTACATTTAAAACATTTCTTAATCTAACAAATATATATATGTACATTTCCTTATTCTTTTCACTAGCTCTGAAATGTGACTATTCCACTTCAGGTTTTGATCAATGATCACACCGACATATTTAATTACGGAAGAACAGTTAATTACGGTACAAATAGGGTTTTACAAAACATGTTATTTCATCATCAGAATAAAAACCGTATAAATATTTTATTTATTTATTTTATTTTATTTTAATGCCTATAATGATTTTTAAAAAAAGGCAGAAAATCTTTTTTAAAATTGCAATGAAAATAAAGAGTTGAGAAAATGCACTATACATAAAATATAAGAAACAAAATAAAAGTTGCATAATATATAACAGTTGACAAAAAGCAGTTAATATAGAATATAAGTGAAGTAAAAATAGATAATCCAAATCAACAATAATATTAACAAAAATGTAAAAAAATTGGTGTTCACAATAATTTACGAAATAGGTAGAAACGGTTCGCACATACGGCGTTTGAAGTTTGCCAAGTCAAAATTATTGTCAAATACATCCGTATTGTTTAAGTATTTGTTACCAAGCCTATGTAAACGTTGAATTGGGGAATGCAAACTATAGTTGGAATGAGATGTATACGAGTATATATAAAATTTTAATGTTTATCTATTATCGTGTGGTACATAAGATTTATTAAACGCAGTAGTTAAAAAAATCGAATTTACAGTTGAATAATTGGAATAAAAAGGTTATGTCGTTTATTTCTCATCTATTTTCTAAAGTCGGAATATTTGTAATATTAAAAAATTATATAATGATTCATTGCTGTTATAACTATGTGAAGTATTCTGTTGCAGAGCCTGCGATTCCTTCGGCTAGCCATCTTACACATTTCGGAAATATTTAAATGTAGACATTGCACTGTACAAAAATATTACTTTTTAAAATATTTGGTACTAATACAGATAGTACAAAATTATACAGTGGTCTTGCACTAGGGCGACACTGTGTCCACTCCAGAACGTGCCGCAAATATACTATAAATATACTCGTTATTTTAATTAATAAATTGTGAAATGAACACAAATAAATAAAAATAAAATTTGCTTGCGTGCATCGGGATATTAACTCGCAAATTATGGATTCGAAGCCAATTATCCCTCCACAACGGAGGTCGTTAATCTACCGCAAATTTAAATAAGACATTTTGAGTCTTAGTCCCCGGACAAGCCAATGAAATTGATAATGTACGAGTTTATCACTCCGTAGTGAAGTACATTTTTATATGTTACTTTACTTATTAGATAAATCAATACCATGTACTTACCATGCCATTATTACTATGAACAACGAATAGTTAACACAAGTGTATTACTTTCATTAATTTTATGTAAAAGCCCATGAGAGCGTAAATAAATAAATAATTTGTCCAGAAAGACCTTCGAGATATGAAAATATTTGATCAATTTCCCCAGAAGTAAGGAAAAATTAGCTCACTTCGGGCAAACGGATACTATCACAATACACATTTAAGTTTTCAGTTTTTTCTATGGACAAATAATAAATTTTATTTATTTTATATTATAGGAACAAAACAGTACCTACAGTGGTTACAGCGATGAAACAATTTACAGATATTAAATATTTCATAGTGGGTACCTAAGCTATGTTTTCTTGTAACATCTTATAAATATGTATTATTTAATCAGGTTACGTGTGTATTGTACAGGTGTTTGTGTATGTGTGAGTGTGAGTGTGTATGCATATAAATGCGCATTTATTAGAAAAGTTTATATAATTGATAGGATACTCCTTCTAAATTGGGGCTGTGAAACTGAAATAATCATAAACAAAGAAGTCGAATAACGTAATTTAGGTGAAAGAGTGATTAATCAAACTGAAAACTCAAAGGTTTTTCTAATTCAGCAAAGCCCCGCGAAATAAGCCCTTATGTATGTGTGCAATCACCGTATTCACACTGAACTTGTTCCATCGGTACAATTGACATTTGTTGGTAATGAAAATGTTGTCCATTGCATCTGCGCAGGCTGCCATTATTTGAGGTCTTAACCATGTATGGCTCCCGGCCGGCTAACGGATCCGCGGCCCCTAACCTCCGACCCGGGGGGAGGGGGGCGCTGGCTCCATAACCCCCCCACTGCTGCATTACCTACCGCCTACCCCCACTGCCACAATCACCCCCCCCCCCCCCTTATTTTAGTAGAATGGACAAGCGCGCAAGTCAACAACAACAGTATATAATATAATAACAATCGAAGTCTTACACCTGAATTACTTGTCTTACATGAGTTATACTTGAATTACCTGTCTTACAGAGGGACGAATCACATTTAGGAAGATAAATATTCTAATGAAATTCTTGTAGGTACTATTGTACTGCACATAAAAAAAATAAAATTTTGCTTTCATTTCAGAACATCTTACTAATATTATAAACGCGAAAGTTTGTATGCATGTATGTGTGTTTGTTACTTTTTCACGCAAAAAACTACTGAATGGATTTTAATGAAACTTTACAATAATATAATTCATACATAAAAATAACATATAGGCTATGAAAATATAATGAAAATGTGTGTATTTCATATATTTAACGGCAGGGAGGAAAAGCAGGGTAACGGGGAAGTTGGGGTTCGCGGAGAGGGAAGAGACGAGGGAGGGAGAAGGTGGGGAAGGAGGAAAGGGAACGGGGATGCACGGGAAAGAACACGCATTAAATAATAGCATTTCGAATAATTTGTGTTGCCAATTACGTACTCTGCATGCAAACTGTATCTAAATTTCTCTAAATTTTTATTTATTGTTTTCAAGATACAATCCCGTTAAACCGCAATAAAGCAGTTTGTCAACAGGATGTTAATGTTCAATTACAATTTAAACATACATACATATTATTATTACTATAACTATACAAATAGACACAATTAACAAACATTAATTAATATAAACAATCTCTATTTAGTAACCATTGTTTCAGCATATATCTGAATCTATTTGTAGAGTCGCAATTTTTTATATTAATTGGTAACATGTTAAATATTTTTGGCACGTTAAATTCCAGGGTTCGCCGTCCGTAGTTATTATTATATTTTGGAACAAGCATTCCTTCATTCTTTGTGAACCTCGTATTTTGCTCATGTTCCACTTTCTTCTTATAATCAGACTCAGATACATGCTGAATCAATATTTTATACCATAATAAGGCCTGCACCGGTAATATTGTTAAATTCTGATACAACAATGAAATGTTTCGTCTCTGTGAAAAAATATTTTTTTGAACTAATAACTTAATCATAGAATTTTGTACTGATTGTAGGCGGTTTAAATTGGTTTTGCAAGAGTGTCCCCAAGTAGTTAATCCGTATCGTAAAGTTGATTCTGCGAGTGATAAGTAAATAATTTTTAAAATATTCACCGGAACGAAACATTTCAGTTTGTACAGCCTACCCACTATCGCCCTCAGGCGTTTACAAATTTTGTTTATTTGTATATCCCATTTGAAATTACAATCAACAGTCACTCCCAAATAAACATATTCATTTACAAGTTCTATACTATCGCACATGCAGGGCTGCAAAATGTTTTGATGAATACACATAAAGTCATGAGATATTATTTTAGGCGTTTTCTGAAATGAAGCATGTGGAGATCGTTAAAAAAACAACAAAAAGTGTTAATCTCAAGTGACCTCCCAGCTAAGTTCTACATTTCTCATATTATTTTCTACATTTCAACGCAGCATCACGTTCATAGGTCAAATGCATTTTACATTAGTTTTGTATTAGTGATTGGCGAACCGGAGGATGCAATTTGTTAGCCATACGTTTTTGTAACTAGTCTGTACTTAGAAGTAAGAGGATTGTAGAAAAATATGTAGGCACAGCGCCCTTGAGATGATTTTAAAAAAAAAAACGGCGCTATATAAATCATCCAAATATTATTATTAATTATATGGCCATTTTAACGAGATCCAAACGGGACGATACATTTTTTGTTTTTGAACGATATCGCTTTTGGATAAGAGTGCTAAACAACTATATAATCACTATTTAGTTTATCAGAGAAATAAGCCAGAGAATTTACTTAACTGCAACAGTTCGCGAAAGAATGAAAGTAATAACTTGGGAGACGGGTATGAGTACCGCCGCCCCGGGAACCATTTATTGGATAACCAGCACGCCTGCCATAGAACACTCCAGGTGGTTTGCCACGTTTGGCGACTTAGCTGTGGTGCCCGGGTTCATAAGGTGAGGTTTGTCTAGGTCTTTCTCTCTAGTTTGGCAACTTTTCTTGTTTTTCGAGAAAAAACTAGTTTACAATTAAACATACTAATTTCAGTTGTTGGTGCATGAGTACGTCGGTACTGAACACGGGTTTGGGAAGGGATTGGCGTTACAAACCCGTGCACAGTAGGACACACATGCCGCTTGCCTTTAACTGATTTAAAATTGCATTACAAACTCGTGTTGATTTCGAGGCATCTTTGCCTCGTATTGAAGACGGAAAAGAAAATACGCAACCGGGAAATGTTTCTTTAAAAAATAAAAATAAATTCTTTATTCGTAATATGTATTAATTTTGTTAGGTCCATTGGACATACTCATAATATTTGAATGGCTATCCTTTTCATAAGCGGTGCTATATTTTCGTGACTCGTGAGAATATAACATATCTTGTATTTTTATGTCTTTGGATAGATATCGTAATTTTTCAAGTATATACTAACAATCGATAGCTTAATTTCTAATTTTGAAAGGCAATGATCCCGAGGCATACTTTTTTTTTAATAAATACTTTCAGCTTCACAAATCATACAATTATAATAACCCGTGATTCTTGACGGGTCTATGCTATTAAATACATGTTTATTAATTGAAAGTAGTAGTTGGTAATATTGAAGAACTTTATCGTGGCAAAATTGGATTCGAGTATCTCGCCATGAGACTCACGAGAGACCCGTTCGGCAGGCGGTCACCTGAAAGGTAAATGTTGCATATACGAATATAGCCTTTAAGAGGCTGGAATTATAATATTACGGAGAAAATACTAAATCAGCAGGTTATTACATATCCTAGGCGCCACACGTTTAAATGAGCACATTAAAATGGTTACAGTATGCGATGAATTCGTAATTTATCATTAAAGCCATTATACCAGTTGAGCTTGAAATAGAGTAACACTGTGAATACACGAGAGAAAGCATTAAAATGTATTTTCAAACATCTCATAGAGGTCAGCCTTTGGTAGAACCGAACCGATATATACCTAAATCAATCAAAACAGTGAGCATTTTAGAAATTTGACACTACAATGTAATGCATCAGTTAATAATTATTTGAAATTTACCTTTTTTATACAAAGCTTTTGTAGTAATAATGCCACTTACCAAAACCTTAAAATCATTTTTTAAAGGTTTATTGTACTTAAAAAACACCCTTAAAAGACGCGGATGTAGCAGCAACGAAATTTTAGAAAGAAAAAAATTTACGATGTGCGGGAATCGAACCCCTAAGCTCTTAACTCTAGATCGTTAAAAGCGTAAAGCCAAGGTTACGTAAAAAGTCAATGTTTCTTTAAGATGATACCGCGCCTTTTCATCCCGCGACAAAATATCCCTCGACATAATATCCCAAGGACAAAATATCCTCCAAAAAAATATCTACCAAAACCTAACCTAACCTAGCCTTATTTTACATTTTAGTACCTTTGAACAATAATTTATTGTTTCTTCAATCTTTGCAAAATAACTTTGTGGCATTATTTATCATTTAATTAATAACTGATATATTAGTATATCCTGAAGAAGATAACATTGTTATTGAAACATGTCGATATTGATTATTAAAAAAGTGGTTTATACAAAGTTATCAGTTATTAATTAAATAATAATTTATTGTCTTTACTGTATTATTTTTGTCCCATTTTACTAATTTTTATTGTCTTTACAGGTTGTCTGTATTATTTTTTCCCATTTTGTATTAGGTTAGGTAATGTTAGGTTAGGTTTTAGTAGATATTTTGTTGGGGCATGTTTTGGATATTTTGTCGGAGAATGTTTTGTCCTTAGGATAGTTTGTCGGGAATATTTTTTTGGGGAGTATTTTGTCGCGGGATGAAAAGTCGCGGAACCCTTTAAAATAGGCGCAAATTAGCGGTGTGCGGGAATCGAACCCCTAATCTCCTAACTAAAAGCGTAAACGCCTAAACGTTACGTAAACTTTGTGTTTTCTTTGATAAGGCGCAAATTTGTAAGATTTTTGCCAACAGCATACACATTTTGAGATATTTACACGGCGATTGTATGTGATTAATAATGCTTTTGCTTTTTTATATAGACTAGCGCAGACACGTGAAAATGCATAGGATGGTCTAAATTATTGCATTCCGGAAGAAATCCGGAATGTATAGCTAAACAGTGTCCCTTTTGTCAATAAAATCAATATAATCAGCATAAATATGTAACAATCTATTTTCAAATAAAAGTTTTTATTCTATTACCACTGAGACATAAATACGGTTGTGCTAGGGTTCTAGGTCGACGAGGTTAATTAAGTACCAGATGAGCAACGCCTCATATTAAAAGTTGGATGTACTTACTAGCAGTTTTTTACCGATATTTTACAGTGTGAAAGAATAATATTATACTAATTATCGATACTATTCACAATCGACATGAGAGTTGATGTTAACATTAAGAATTTACACAACTTCATATGCTTATTTAACAATAATTCACTCTCTACCATCTTTTTTTAAATGTCACATCCGATCTTGATTTTTGAGGAACAGATTTGAAGCAAAATAAAAAAAATTAAAAAACGTACAGGTTGAACCGGATAAATTGTTGTTACCATTGAAGGATGATATTCACGATAAGATTTCACTCAAGCATGTAGGATGTAGGTTATATTATCTTGTCATTTTCATGACATTCATAGATAGAGCCACGTCTGAAAAGATCCCTTGAAGAGGTCGGTTGTTACGCAAGCAAATGGCAAAATTTTCCTCGTTCCATTGTTGACTAAACTCCCGCATTACAGTCAGTCTCCTTCAGATAAAATCTCTAATTTAGATCAGCGACTCCGCGATAAGTGAAGTCTCCTGTGAATTAGTGTCATCGTTAGAGTGCTGATGCACGCGGAGTGGAGAATGCAGAGTCCTGTCTGTATTTATAGACTAAATTGCGGTACCTATTTTCTCTATTTATAATTTCTACATGTCGTTAACTCAATGTGATATGTTTTTCCTCAATGGTAGTAAAATGCTGAAAAGCAAAGTGTGATATCGCACAGATTTGTGTGAATATTAAAAAAACACAAATTTATATGCGAGTAATAATTGCAAATCCATCAGTGAAATAATCCAGATGACGATATTTTAATGGTTATTAAATTATTATTTGAGCAGATTCTCAGCAACATGTATCGCCATTATTCAATGATAAAACAGAACATAAAATGTATGGGGTATGAATTTGTACTCAATTTATTTAAAACACAACGGCTATGGGGTACGGTATTATATCTATTTCAGGTATTTATTTCATAAAGTACGAATGGGAGTTTTTACTACATAATGAAAAATCTTTAAAATTGTTTGTTTATTAAACTGTTTTGGTAGTTCCCTTCTCCTCCAAAGCTTTATTAGTTTTATTTGTTCATTGTTCATCCTTCAAGTGAAACTGTTTATTTTGTACTGTAATATTATCACAAAACACTAACATTTTTTAACCTTATTTATTAGTTTGACCATAATAACTCAACGTGACAAATAGTAACTACTTATTATTATTCTACCTATTTTTCGGAATCAAAAAATGTATATTCCATGAATAAGTTTCTATTGTGTAAAATATCTTCTAATCTTAATATATTAAACAAAGTCGGGTTAGTTACACCATTTATAACTCGAGAACGGCTTGACCGATTTTTATGATCTGTGGTTTGTTGGATTTGTCTCCGCCCCGAATAGCAAAATAGCTAAAAATTATTAATAATATTCTTTTCCTCGTACATTTTGTAAATAAGAAATAAAAATACAAAAACGTCAAATTATGTCAATGCACTGATTGTTTTGCTTTTGTTCTTAAACATATAATGCTGCCCCTCTTTCTTACATAATAAATGTCAACAGTCGAAAATGGGACAAACGGTGAACGGATGTCTGCACCCCTCCAAAGGAAAAATACAGTAATTACAATAAACGTATTAAGAAAATGAAAGACAATTCCCGTAAGCAAGTGAAAAAGTAAGAAAATTACAAAAATTATAAATCCGTACACAACGCCATCTCTGATGATAAACAAAACACGGGAAGTTGCACATCGATAATATAATTGCTTCATTGTGTAATTTTTAACTTAATAAAAAAACTGAATTTAATGTAGCTAAAACGTTAACACAACAGTTATTGATTCTGAGGCGGTACGAAGTTCTCCGGGTCAGATAGTTACAACATATATCTTTAAGATGTTATAATATTATTTACTAGATTTACTTCTATATTGGCACACAACCAAAAAGCTTCTGATTGAATACGTGTGCGACTAAAACCATTAGTATTATAAACAGCATCGGACATACCTAACAAATTGCAAGATGATCTTATCTTGAGGACAGAATGATGATTTATTCAAAAGTAATGGCGCCTCAATATCTGAGATTGCATCAATTAGTAATCTAATCCCATCGAATTACTGTATATCTAATTGCATTTCTCTTCACAGGGACGGGAAGACCAGCAAAGTGTATCAGAGAAACACGTGTTCACAATACAAACGTCATTCGGCGCCTAGAGGACTTTTCTCAGGAATAAGTTATGCTGAACTGAATCAGGCGATGTGCATGTGCATACGGTCTACACAACTGGTACGTCAGCGGGAGAAAGGCTGGAAAGAGGTGGATGCCAGGGGTAGCGAACACAGCGGTTCAAATTTAACCATTTAGTAATTTAATCCAGGCACAAAAAGAGGAAACGTATTGTTCACCAAAAAACTCGATTTATATACCTAAGGAAGAAGGCGACAAGAATAATTTAAATAATGGTATTAAAAAGTGAAAAAATGAAAATTCCTGCAACACAAAGAGAGTGGATTTCTCTACAAACATGTGTTTTTTATACAAAAGGAAAGCTATGTATTACAAAAAGGGTAAATGGAAAGAATGCGGGTCAATATTATGGTAATTATTAACAAAACTTAGAAAGATGTGTAAAATGGTTTAGAATTAGAGTGGGTGAACTGATAAAATGTATAATTGGATAGAAGTCAACCCCAGTGCCACGAAAATCGGTATCGTATCATTGGATCACAGCATTCTGTAAGTACATTTGTTAAATTCTTTAATTCACTTCTACGTTTTTATTTCCTGAAAGAACTGTAGTCAATAGAAAACAATTATGCCGTACCTATCTGTAATACTTCTTTTTTTTAAAGATATAGTCACAATTATTTTGCTTAGTGGTCCACTGGAACGATGTCGGTCCAAAAATGGACCACATATTTCTACCATTCGTAAAACATTTATTGTTATTATTTAAAACATTTCCTTGGCCAGCCGTTTATTTTAAAACAAAGCTATTGAAATGCTTCATCTATTATGACCATAGATGTCGCAAATCTGAACTTCTTAGACCATTTTAGAACAATGTTAAAAATAAATTTTTAAAATATTTTTTCCCGCCGAAAATATTTAAAATTGTTAAAATATTTTTTCCCGTCGAAAAAATATTTTAACAACAGCTGTTTACCGATAAAATTAAGTCCTTTTACCATAGATATGCACCTTTCATTATCAAGTATACCACAGACAACATACAGAAACCGAAAATATTCTATGTTGACCCGAATAAGTATCCCTCACGGCAGTTTCAAGTAAAAACACTCAGGATTCGCGCGATTATAAATTTACGATTTTTATATTTTTTTATAAATCCCACAAATATGATATAAACAGTAAAATATAGGTTAATTCATTGGCTATACAGCATTATAATAAGTTTTTATGTCTACATGTTAAAATTCGAATGTATGATTTTTATGTTGGCGAAAAATTAAAAAAAGACTTTCTGGAAAATCTCAAGCAATCGAGGCAAATTTATTTATTCCACAATGATCGCTCCAGTGGATAATAATACATTTGGAATCCATCCGATTCAAAAGCTTGTAGGATACGAAAATGCTACGAGAACAATGTGCATATAAAGGGTCTTCCAATAGGGACTTCCCAACTTTGACAGTAGTTGATAGCGGCCATACTGTTGAAGCGACATCTGTCAAATGGTTGTCATTTATTCAGTCTGTTTTGCCAAATCACCATGGACGGATATAGCGTTCAACAACACGTGTAAATGATAAAATTGTTTAAAATTTAATTAATTTTTTAACTATTTAATTAATAAGAGATAACTTTGTATAAACCACTTTTTAATAAACAATATCGACATGTTTCAATAACAATGTTATCTTCTTCAGGATATGTATTATTTATGATATTAACATATCCTGAAGAAGATAACATTGTTTTTGAAACATGTCGATTTATGTTTATTAAAAAAGTGGTTTATACAAAGTTATCTCTTATTAATTAAATAATAAATAATGCCACAAAGTTATTTTGCAAAGATTGAAGAAGAAATTTTTTAATTGTTTAAAAATGTATAATGCTAAAATCTCACGTGGAGGTGATGTGAACTGGCCACCGAGATCGTGCGGTTTGACCCCGTTAGACATTTTCTTGTGGGGTTTTCTAAGTCGCAGGTCTATGCGAATAAGCCACAAACCACAGCGGCCCTCAAAACCAATATAACCCATGCCATCGGTCAAATTCAGCCTGATTTATGCGCCAGAGTCATGGAAAATTGGACATTTCGAATGCGCGCCACCCAGAGAAGCCGCGGCGGACATTTGAACGATGTTATATTCCATACATAATGGCATCGATAGGCCTTTCAAACGAATAAAAAATTTCGATGATATCTCGCACACATTTTGTTTTATTTAAATTTAAAGATAGGAAGCGCTTAATGAAAGTCCCTTAGGAAGCAAAGTTCTCATGAAATATCCTTCCTCGATTTGGAATAAAATACGTAGCAAAGAATAGTGCTTGTTGGTCTCTGTGATTCGTCGGCAAGGCGGAGGTCGCACCGTCTCTGACACCGCAAACAAGATGCGACCGTGGTTCGTCCTACGTCTCCCGTGGACTTCCTTTATGAATTACAGGGAACGTGGAGCCGTCGAGCGGCGACAGCGTACGATGCGCAGTGTAAATTAAAGGACGCGCCGTCATAACTCCGCATAATCGTTGCGCGGGACACGGTCATATTTCTGCATGTTTATCGCGCATTGTTGGGTAATGTCTATTGGCGATGCGCATCTTTTTGAAGTGAAAACTTTTTTAGCGCTTTTGTGATTTGAAACTCAATGAAACGAAAAATAGCGTCACTAAAAATGGACAAACACATACATCTGTAGGATGTCTGAGAGAGAAGGAGATAGTATAATCGTTCTTTGGTTTAGTTTTACTGAATTTACCTTGCTTCTACCGCGTGTGAATTGCACACCCTGATTTTTGTTTGATTCTACGTGAATACCGCATAAGAATTGAAACTCCCGGAACTAGTGGGACTGCGGCATCTACAATCGGACTATGTTATGAGGCTGAAGGGAGTGGGAAGAAAGGAGGCGGGAAAGGAAGGAGGAGGGGAAAAAAGGAGGCGGGGAAGAAAGAAGGCGGAGAAGAAAGGAGGCAGGGAAGAAAGGAGGCAGGGCAGAAAGAAGGCGGGGAAGAAAGAAGGCGGGGAAGAAAGAAGGAGGAGAAGAAAGGAGGCAGGGAAGAAAGGAAGAAAGGAGGCAAGGAAGAAAGGAGGCGGGGAAGAAAGAAGGCGGAGAAAAAAGGAAGCAGGGAAGAAAGGAAGAAAGGAGGCGGGGAAGGAGGCGGGGAAGGAAGGTGGCAGGGAAGCGAGAGAAGAAAGTTGTCAAATATCTGGCTCTTCAGATTTTATCACTAACTCGGCTGAAACCTTTTCAAGCAACGTTTTATATTCTGAATGCTGAAATTTCACCACCTTAAATGCTATGTAAACAGAGGTCGTACAGCCAAAATCATCAAATAATAAAAATTTTAATCCCTCCTAGCTTCTAGCAATAGTAGTTTGCATTAACTGCATTTAGATACTTATGTTTGACTTTAGAGATAATAAAGTCGTAGTTCGCGTCCTCCTTGAGCGGTTGCCGACGTTTCTGACAGCTCTACTGTAGTACACGCGATACCATCTACGCAAATAAAATAACTCTTAGATGCATACACTATGAACATATTGCACATCAGTCCCGATGATGGGCACCCCAACCACATTCAACTATTGGCCATGATTATCTTCAGATTTTAAGTACCGACCTATTAACTTGACGTCTTAACAATAATTATACGCCGTCCAATATGGGACGATAAAAATAATAAAATAATAATGGATCACTTTTAAGAATTCGGGAGAATCACCTCAAGAAGGAAACACAATTATAAGTATAAACTAAATTGCATATATAACATCAAATTTTTAACTCATAATTTAAGTACGCATGATTTACCTAACTACACTTACTTACTAAGCATTGATAGAAAATTATATACATTAAGCACATTATTAATGGGTAAGAAAATGTAAGCCATTTGACATAATTCATATTACAAAATTATGCAAATAGAATTGCAAAGTAAATTAGACATTACTTCACAGCAATAAGATTCTGTGCAAAGGAGAGCGGTCCGTCAATCTATCGTTAACAGACCAATTTCCAAAATCTAATGCACAGACGCAATGTGAGCATACTGAGTCTTTTCTAAGGGGCTAGCAGCATTGATCCTCGGTGCACCGGAGAACGTGCGTGAAACTCGACGGGCGGGACACCCGTTCACTCGTTCGTTTCTTGAGAACGGGTCGTTTCTTCGACTCGTTTTTTGCTACGACTTCCCTTCTCGTACAACTCGGGCTACCGGCATCTGTTTTCCTCCTTGTGAGGTGTCACATAAAAAAAGATAAAATTTAACAAGTAATAACTCAGAATAGGGTGCCTACTCAACCCCAATAGAGGCTTTTTATTTTCGCGTAACTAAATTACTTTTATGTGCAATAATTATTAGCCTGAAACACTCATCAACATTGAAAAAATCTCCCGAGAAAAGATAAATGCCGCCGACGGGACTTGAACCCGCGTCCTTCTGATATCCGGTCAACTGCTCTACCAACTGAGCTACGCCGGCTTATCTCCCACCCGCCAAATAATTCAATATATACTAGTGTTTCATTCAACAATTACTGCTTATTACATTTTTCACCTGAAAACAAACAACTTTATTTTTCGTGAGAAAGGCATTATAAGTGCTAACTCTCCCACTAGATGGCGTCGAGACAAATTATGTCTACATTTTTTGGTGAAATACTTTAACTTGTCAAATACTAATTATTATTTTTAATTGGTAAACTAATGTTTAAGACAAGATTTTTATGCACAGCACAAAGGGTAACAATTATTATAAGCTAAACCAACTAAGTTGGTTGGTAGAGCAGTTGACCGGATATCAGAAGGACGCGGGTTCAAGTCCCGTCGGAGGCAATTATCTTTTCTCGGGAGATTTTTTCAATGTTGATGAGTGTTTCAGGCTAATAATTATTGCTTGTAATAATTGTTACCCTTTGTGCTATGCATAAAAATCTTGCCTTAAACATTAGTTTACCAATTAAAAATAATAATTAAATTACTTTTGTAGTTTTGTAGCAGCAGGGTACAACATCGTGTAGACAACATTTTATGGAATAACATGGTTAAATTTAAAAAAAAATAGTATAAATATTAGTACAAGCGTTATAAAACAAACAATTACAAATTAAGAGTCACATCAATAGTGTAGATATTGGTAAGTTTACAAGCTATTACAAAATTATACGTTCTAAGTATAAATAATTAAAATAAACTTAAGAGTCTGCTCTACGTGCTTAGTCTAAAAATACATGTTGGAAACCGATCCTTGAAGTGACACGCTGAGTCTTAAATCACCATCAAACGGGCTTTGCCGTAGCTAAGAAAATGCACTAAGATGAATTTTAATGCCGGAATAAAAAACAGGGAATAAAAACTTTACCAATAAACTAATCCCTTTTTAACAATTAAAATAATTGTCAATTTAAGTATATGAATTCAGTGTGAATATTAAACAGACACTGACTGATTCATATAATTATTTCATTGCGAAAAATTTGAAAATCACAAGACTTAAAAAATATATATGTAACTTAATCATAACCTACTGTTGCATTGGGTGGGGGTACAGGAAGAATAATATTAAACCTGTTATGTAAGGCACAGAAATCTATTTTACGTGTTATTATGAAGAAACCTTTAATATGATGAAGAAAAGTTTATAAAAATACGGTCAAACACAAACATCACGCTGGAAGGGCAGAAATAACCTTTCTATTCCAAAAAGCAACACAACGATATATCAAAAAGTATTTTGGTACGTCGGACCAAAATTTTAAAATAAAATCCCTTCACAACTGAAACTATGCGAATTGTCATTGTCATCTTTCGGTCCAAAAACAGCAAAATGGTTTTTAGATTTAGTTAAACTAATATTTATTTATAAACTAACGTTGACTGGGCCATAATGTATTCACGTCTGTATTGCAGCTTATTCTCGACGTACACTGTACTTGTCAAATTATTACAATAATTAAATCATTGTGCATAATATATTTATTATTATTTGGCTTAATATAATAATTATTATAATAAATAATTACATATTATACACACAATTTTATAGGGTATTTGGGGCACGTTCCAGAGTGGAAGATACTCTCAGTATCGCCCTGGTGTAAGACCACCATTCAGAATTAAAACGTTGCTTGAAATGGCTTTAGCCGTGTTTGGTGACCAGATCTGAATAGCCAGGTATTTCCCCACCTTCCTCTTCCCTATCTCTTTCCCCTCCCCATTACCCTCAGCCTCACAACATACCGCAATTGGGGATGGCATAGCCTCACTGGCTTCAGACGGGAGCAGTTGGGACTGTTGGTATTCATATAAAAAAAAAAAACAAAAACACAAATAAACAAAATTCAAAATAGGTTATATATATTTTGAAGATTTTTAATTAACTGTTGAACGTGTCAATTTATTATGGTAATTCAAATATGACCTTTTTGTTTCTAAATGATGCGATGAAACTTGTCTTAACTGTTAAATTCATAAATTATTGGATCAAACGTAAACCGCACTACCAAACACATTGTTTAAATTAATACATGTTTCTACCTAACAGAAAAAACCAGAATATCATTAATAAAGAGAAAAATTGCCAACTGAATAAATACCATAAAAATTGGGATTATAATATGCACAATAACTCAAAAAGAAGCACATTTTTATAACACAAAAAATCAACTGTCCGTGACGGAACGAATTAAATATTACGACGAAACTAACCGAGCTCCATTAGAATTTATTTCGGGCCGATGTTTTATTAATTTCTTTCTCTTACCGAACCCTTTTAGCGACCCTGGAGTGTTTTAAATCCCTGATTGCAAGTGCTTTCAGATGTCCGGCGCATCTTTAATCCCGTCCTGAGTGTCCGCAGGGGTAGGCAGTAGGGTAGGGTGCGGGAGGGGGGGGGGGTGGTACGTGATCGCCTTCCTAACGCCGACGGAGGAGTTCCGGTTTTGCCAAACATAATTTACGACGGCATAACAAACGTATAAATTTAGTACGGCCGGAGCTTACGGGCTGGATGGGAAGATTCACCCCACGTGTAAGCTCTTCTTCTGGCTCGTGGTAGATTACTTTTAGTGGGAAACACTCAATGACAGAAAGTAGATAAACGTTATTTGAATGTTGTGAAAAAATATTAATTTATGAGCTTTAAAGATACTCGTACACATGGCAGAGCGGTAAGGGCTATGATTCTGATCAAAAGACCACGATTCTGATCAAAAGACCACGGGTTCACGAAGAAAAAAGGAAAATTAGTAAATTTTCTATGAATTTGAATAATCAGTAGGGTTCAAGGCGGTGGGGTATATTCAGAAGGATATAAAGGAGTGTAAGGAGATGAGGAGATGAATGTGAATGGTAGAAGAAGTAAGGGACTCCCGAGGAAGGCATGACACGATTAAGGGAACCAGATACTTGAGCAGGGCCATGTCAAGAGTTAGAATAACAGAAGAGAATTTATGAGACGATATAGGGATGTAGGGTAAGGAGTATGTTCCAAGACCGAGTTTTTAGCGGTCCTTCCTCTCCGAGAAACGGCGTGATGGTTAGTTTGAAGTAAGATGGAATGCTCGATATCGCCTTGGCGAGAAAAACTGTGCATAATAGGCCACTTGCATGGATTTCATAACGACTTGGAAAAAAATCCTGTGGATAATTTTTTTTACTAAGATTACGAAAATGTTAGTAAAAATTTTAAGAAATGTATAGTTTTTCTTATTTTTAAATAAATAAATCCATCATTTGAGCTCGTGACGTCACTGCATGAAAATGTCCCGTCTCCGATTATGTTCCCTTAATTTTGTAAAATTCCACACTGATAGTTTTTTTTTTTTATATGGCAACACTTTGATTTCCGGCGAATTTTTGAATTTGCGTTTAACGTTCACTAGATTTATTGTTTGTTCTATGCGAACTTATTCTTTGGTTTGATTTTTTCATAAAGATGGCGGTGTTTTTACAGATGTTACGAAGAGAACCCCGTACAATGTATTGCTATTCGTGTGGAAAACGTTATTTTGTTTTTACAGATGTTACGAAGAGAAACCCGTACAATTTATTGCTATTCGTGTGGAAAACGTTATTTTTTTAAATGATTTTCGGCTATGTAATTATCGTTTTTTCGCACACATAAAATTATGTCCCGTATTTCCGGTTTATAAAAAATGGTCTGATTTTACGGATTGAAATTTTCAAAAAATCGCCAGGGTTTCAAAAATACGATAAAAAAACGGCATGACTTAGAATATTTGCCTTAACCGGAAAAAAAAATTAAAAAATGTGATGCAAGTGGCCTATTGAAATCGAAATGACTTTAGTTAAACGACTTTTTATGTTATTGAAGAAGCTAATAATAAAAATAAAAATATGAAAGAGAACAAGACACAGAAAAATAGAAAAAGATAATGGTCGCAACTGGGAGTGGTTCTGGGTTCGAGTCCCAGTTGCGACCATTATATTTTTGTATTATTCTGTGTCTTCCCCAATTGGGGGATGTTGTTTGGCTGAAGGTAATGAGGAGGGGAAGGAGATGATTGACAAAATAATGGAATACTTCATAGGAACTTTACTGAAAACAAAGCGCATTTACGATCGTCAGGTGGTTTCGCGTCAAAACCGAGGAAATTTTCTGCCGTTATAAAAAAAAATTCCGGTTTCTAAATCGCTGTTACTTACGGAAACATTAACAATTTTACAAAACAACTCTATTTTGATTCAATCCCGTGGTATCGTAGATATTGGTTTAAGAGGTTACCCATAGATAGCACGTAGCTGTCGATAATGCTGGGATTGAGACTTAAATAAATACGATTCCAACTTCAAAGTCGAGGTCCAGAATCATTCCTACTGCCTGCTAAATAAGCCATCCGAGCTCATTGTAATAACACCAACAAAGTCCAGTGTTTTGTTGACCCGGAGTTTTTATTCAAACAGTTTGTGAAACAAACCCGGAGTTACAACAAATCCATAATATAATACAACCTGGAGTCCTAAATTACAACGATAAAAGTGCGTATATCTGAACCACGACGAGAACAGAATCTCAATCACCGGATCCCAAAGACAAGCGTTGTAACCGTTACTCCATAAGTTCACCGTTTAAAAAACTACTATATTTGAATTGTAACCACTTACTTTACCAGCAAAACTAAAAATGCCACTACTAAATCGAAAAATAGCCGTTAATAAAAAACAATCAATAATTCACTGAGCCAATAAAAAAAATCCCAAAACTGGACTCGCATTTCGTCCAATGTAATAAATTATAACGGTGTATTTTTTGTCCTTGGTCTTGACCGGTCTCAAGGAGCGCAACTGAAGATTAAAAAAACTTCGATAAAAAGATTCGGTTTTGTAGTAAACTAACGGTATCCGAATTAGATACAATGTTAAAAAAAACTCACAAAGTTAGGTGACAGGCGAAATACCGCGAATAATAAATTGTCATTTTGATACCATTCGTTCGGATTAAAGTACTACACCAGTAGTCGCTGAATGTCGTTCTTAATTTACGGGACTGATCTCGGATAGATTCTCAAACAATTATTTATTTTTCATAACTATTATTTTAAGGTGAGTGGGGTTGTAAAAAGGTTTTCACTATTTTACGTGAGTCCGGAATTTTATTATTCATCGAATCCATAAATTCAAAACACAAGACTGGGAGAATCGACCCTGCTCCGAAAACATTATCCCCGGGAAGGTCGCATAACTTAGGTAAGAGATTAATAGAAATACCTAAAACGCTCCATATAAATCAAACAGCCGAGTTTAACCCAAAAGCAAATTTAGCTAAAATGCATAACTCGGGTCTGCCCCACTGGCAAGAGAGTAAAAATCATAACTTGATTAACCAATGTGAAGAATATTTAAAAAATAATATTAAAAAAATAAGGATATATTTTTAATAATGTCAGCGATCACTCAGTTTTGGATGGTAAAAGTGATCGTTAAGGGCAACCAGAGAAACCTATTAATAATAAAGGTGCCAGGGAAAGAAAACGCACAAAGAAAGAATAGGAATAATTTATTGCGCACCACATCTTGAATTATGAATTACTAGAAGACAGGAATACAGTTCAGTAAATATAGAAACATAGGCGAAGTAAAACTGTGGCTTACAAAGCGAAAAGCTCTTGAACTTGAACATAAAAAAATACTGGTTGAAAACCCGTCAATAGTGTCAGAGAAAAATGAGACTTTTAAGCACGTGGCAAGGCTGAGCAAACTTAAAAAATCTTATATGGCCCAGCCAATGAGAGCTCCGTTGTAACCTCTACCCGTATTACTTCACAGTTGTTCATGAGAAAGAAGGAAGGACTAGCTGCATTTATGAAATATTGATAAAACCAAAATTTATAATCCCCTGACTACCGACAAAAACCAAATTTTTCATTTCCAACACTCTGGATAATGCGTAAAATTTTGAAAATAACGTTCACGCACCTACAGTAAAAGTTTCGAACATAATATGATCCTATAAAATTTAAAAAAAAAACAAAAGCAACACAAATATACTTCATACGAAATTATGTTGCTCTTGTTGAGGGCATAATTTTCATATCTTAGAACTTAATTTTGGTTGTGAACAAATTACACTTACCGACTAGGGGAACGACTATCGTGTAGGGGCAGGCGTCCATGTTGAGGATCTTCTGCAGGCGAGGGAGGTGCTCGATGAAGCAGTTTGTGTCGGGCACCAGGTAGCGGGGTCTCACCTCAAGCTCCACGGACACCTGGCCTTGCTTCAACAGCGACTGCAACAACAACACATACATAAGGAACAGGAAATAATCTAAAATAGTTAGGGTCAAATAATACAAAAAAAAATAATTAACATTAGGAAATGTGGTTCGTACAACGAAAAAGAGAACAAAAAAGAGTCACCAAAAACCCGTACATGAGAAACAAAACAACATGAGGAATTAAATGGACGTACGCGAGAGGCTAAAACATAGGTTCTCAACGTGGGCGATAACGCCCCCTTGGGGGCGTTTGAGACCTTCAGGGGGGCGGTAGAAGATCCAGAGACAATTGGGGGGCGTTGAGGTGGCACAGGGGGGCATTGGCAAGTAAAAAAAAATGGTCTAAAAAAGACAAACAAAACACTCTAATCACATAATAAAGCAAAGTAAACTTTAATATTGGTTAATTTTTGTTATTAAAAATCCACGTCGGAAGTAAAAAAAGAAAATACGGCAATATGGTGTGGATTATATTAAATACAGATTTATCAAAAATCTCACAAATCATCATCGCCAATGTGCCTTATTTGTTGAAAAACATTTTCAAATGAAACGATGAAGCCTTCTAGGCTTCAAGACATAGACATATGAATATTCATATGTCTATGCTTCAAGATCGTTTTAATAAAATCCACCATGATAAGAAATACCAATATGTGACCCATTTTTAAGACATGAAAAAGAAGTACAAAATTCAGCTAACAATTTTCAACAGCTTCTAAGCATGAAGATGACGGACTTCTAGCTTCGTACAATATCTCATTATTGATTGCTAAAACAGGCAAACAACATACTATTGGGGACGATTTAATTTTACCAGAAGTAAAATAAGTAATAACCACTGTGGTCCATAAACCAGCAACAGATATTATCTGAAAAATTCATTTGAGCAATAGTTCTGTGCAAAGACGAATTGATGAAATGGATGAAAACATTGAAGAATCATTGTGCAATCATCTGCAGTCTTGTCGATTTTCAATTCAGCTGGATGAGTCCACTTTACCAACCCATGAAGCCTTGTTATTGTCATACATGAGGTTCATCAAAGATGAGAAAATATGTCAAGAACTATTGTTTATTACAAATTTGGAAACAAATACAAAAGGAGAAACCATATTTAATACACTGTAAAAGTTTTGTGACGAAAAGAAAATTTCTTTTAATAATATTTTGTCAGCTGCTACAGATGGCGCCCCAGCTATCACAGGGCGTCACAAAGGCTTCATAGCGTGCTTAAAAAATAAAGTTCATGACTTGCTTGCTGTGCATTGCATAATTCATCGCCAGCATTTGGTTACGAAAAATCTGAGTGAACGCCTCCATACATCACTGCAATATGTTATCAGAGCAGTTAATAAAATCAGAAGTAACTCATTGAATGACAGATTATTAAGACGGTCTCCACACGGTGCTGCCGCAGCACCAACTGCTGCAGAACTTTAGTTGACTGTAGTCAAAAGCGCCAGCCGTATTGTTATTATAATAACAATACGGCTGGCGCTTTTGACTACAGACTATACGATTTTTAGTCAGTTCTTCGGCAGTTGTTACTGCGGCAGCACCGTGTGGAGACCCCTTTATAGTCAGCTTTGCGTTGCCAACCGATTGCTGCTTCACACAGAGGTGCGCTTGCTGTCAAAAGGTTCTTGTTTGACTCGATTTTACAATCTGTTTGAGTCTGTGATAGAGCTCCTAGGAAACCAAAACACAGAATTGCGCGACAACCTCACCTCATCGAAGAACGATATTGCGTACTTGACAGGCCTGTATAAATTGTTTAATGATGTCAATCTCCAACTTCAAGGCAACTTAAATTTGATTAAGACAAAAATTTGTGTTGCAGCTTTTATATCCAAACTGCTATTGTACAAAAGAAATATCGGCAGACGGGAATTTAATAACTTCCCAAATTTATCAGCAGTATCATTTAAGAACGACGACTTGCTTGTTTACTGTCAACACTTGGAAAACCTCCACAGTGATTTCAAGGAACGATTCCAGGATATTTTAAACATGGATATACCGCACTCAGTTTTGGATCCTTTTTCAAATGTCAACACAGTAGGATCATCCCCGTTAGAAGAAGAACTAATAGAACTGATAACAAATGAGGAATTAAAAATTAAATTTTAGAATTTAAACAAACTTCTTAAAACGCATCAAATTCAACCATCTTATTAGATAACTTATAAATTCAATATCTTTTCAATGTTAATAAAAATACTTCTCTATATAACTAAGTATGCGTTTTAATTGTTCTCATTGAAAAAAATCTTCTTCTCAGAAATAGGATAGGAGTCAAAGCCTTTGTTATAATTACGTAATATTACAGTGTAATTACACGTTTAAATATAATCGTGGCAATAGCTGTTTCAGATTCGCGACTATTTTTTTACATACTAGGTACCTAGTAAGTAAAAATATAGATGGACTTTCAGGAAACCCAGAGAAACCCATCGCCCTCCCTCCCCCTCCCCCAATATGGTATGTAAAAGCAGTTAGGGGGGGGGGGGGGGGGGCGATAGAAAAAATATATTCTCAAAGTGGGCGGTGGGCAAAAAAAGGTTGAGAATCTATGGGCTAAAATCTCGTGCACAAAGGACTAAAAGCAAGTGCACGAGAAACAGAACAACACGATACAATAAGATCTCGTAGGTTAGAAACAGAGACAAGACCCCAAAAGCATGTTCATAAGAAACAAAACAACATGAGAAACTTAAAGCTCGAACACGAGAAGCTAAAAACTCGAGACCCAACAAGATCGCACTCGAAAAACTAATTTGTGAAGCTATTTTAAAATTTAAAAAATTGTTAGATACCGTAGACTTAAAAAGCTTTCCTGAGATAATATTTCAAAAATTATTATTATCATAATCCTAGACCACTCTGCCGATATTAATGGTTACACAGGACCTTCTCTAATATAGATAGTTTCTTATACTTTCCTTTCCAAAACAAAAAAAAAACAAAGATATAGTACATAATACGATGACACGAAATACCAGAGACTAAACACTAAGAACCATATTATGCAGAATAGGACTTCATGAAACATTAAAGATCAGACTAACGCAGAAATAAATAATGCACATTAGTATTAATGCTTGTTCCCTTGTCTTAGAACTAAGGTCAGGGGTTCAAATACCACACGCAGCTTCGAGATAGATGATTTGCTAGCCTGCTAGACGATAAGTCAGAAACTATGGATCACTTAGACTTAGCCCTTACATCTTCCATCGTGTGATTTGTGGATGGCATTACCGAGATTTCTAATTTACAAAATCCTGGATGTTCCTTCAGTTACCTACAACATATTTTTTAAAGCCTTTTGAGAGATCTTCAATTCACAATGGCTGTTTGTTACACAAGTGAATAATGATTTTTAAAAATTTAAATTCTTAAAATAGCCCTCTGAATTACACCAAATTCTTACAATGCGAAATCTAAATCTAAGTCGTTAATCAGTCGAAAATCTACATTAATCGCAAAAATGCAGCTTGAATATAAATTTGAATCAATTTCCTTGTTTTATTCATATCTAACTTAATTAATTGTTAATTCGGTCGGCTCTGAGAGGTTATCTAGAAATTAAGGTTAAGGTGTTACGATATCACGGAATTACGACATCACGGAAATCGATAGAACAATATATGTAGGTATTAGGTATGTTTTGAGTGGCAGAGCTGCATTTACGAATTAAGGTTAAACGTCACGTACGTTATAATCTACGCATTCACAGATGGCGCCAATCAAATTATTTTAGGTTTTTAATGCTTTTTGCACGTTACGCTTTAAAATATTAGAGTAAATTAATAGTTCGCGGTCGTACACATTTAATTAGTATATAAGTAAATAGTTTTGTCCATAAACAAACCCAAATCTTTCAAGAAAGGCTGAAAAATACAATATTGGATTGAGTCACCGATAAAAAATTGAATTTTTCAGCCTTTCTTGAAAGATTTGGGTTTGTTTATGGATAAAACTATTTATTTATATTCTAATTAAATACGTACGATCGCGAACAATTAATTTACCATAATATTTTAAAGTGTTACGTGCAAAAAGCATTAAAAACCTAAAATAATTTGATTGGCGCCATCTGTGAATGCGTAGATTATAACGTACGTGACGTTTAACCTTAAAGATCTTTGTCTGAATCAAAGATTTCGTAAAACTGTTACATAGAATTTGATCGCTTATGTGAAGAGCCACTACGAAAACTAATGCTAGGGACACTCAGCTATAAAAGCGCCGCCGTTATTTGGCTTGGCATATTTCGGCATATCGATATAGAGCGATATGTTGAAATAAGCCGAGCCAAATAACGCCGGCGCTTTTATAGTTGAGTATGATATGAAATTAATGCAAGTGATATTTCCTCCGCATACCATTTACGTCAGAAGGAAATAACACTAATTACAAAAGGATGAAATTACACCTACTAAAATTACACACGTTAAAAAAAACTGTTTTTCAAAGATTTAAATTTTAGAGTGTATGTGTACGCTATATATAAATTTAATATATATGAAAAAAAAAAGTTGGGTTAGGTTAAGTTAGGTTTAAGAAGTTTATTGATAACGTAGCGAGAGGACGGGTGTTTGAGCATTATTATATGGGATTGGTTGGGTATTGCATTCGCAGACTTGGTGGGTAGAATATGTCAAATTCCTAATTTTATCCCACCTACCTAATATTCCTATCCCAAAATGTCACCTTGAAAAAGAGCAATTGTTGCATGAAGAAGAGGTGACACTATTTCAAGCTCAGTACAAATTAATGTCTCAGACAGTGAGCACATATTGAGCATATACTGTTGCAAAATAATATTGCAAGTTAATAAACATAGTCGCAGTTTCGCGACACCATTTTTGGTTCTTTCGAGCCCGATTACCAACGGGGTATTTAAAATTAATATATTTAACCTGCAAATTAATGTTATTTGCTTTTTATATTTTGTAAATTCGTTTATACCGACATACGTTTGTAATTATTGTTGCATTAAAATTCCTACATAGAATTAATCATGGCGACGAGTGATGGTACTCAGGATCTAGTTAAAATCAAATTACTAGAATCTAAAATTAATTTAATGCATAATCGTCTCAATGAGTTATATGAGAAAGCAAAAATTATCGCTGATAGAGAGACAAGGAGTTCGGATGAGTTCGTTAAACAAACGGTTAATGTAGCTACATATTATTCACAATTTAACACGTATTGTGATGACTTTCTTTCGCTCCAATTAAAAAGGGATCCAAACTATAATATAAATTTCGATTTATGGAATAAATTCGAAAATAAATACTGCTTTGTAGTTAGTATACGCGAAAGTATTGTGGCGAAGCAAGATTTAGGTGGAACGCAGAAATTAAATAATTCCCAATTTATTAAGCTTCCAGCGATCGATATGCCATCCTTCGACGGAAATCAAGAGAATTGGTCAGTATTTTACGAAGCTTTTAAATTAAACATCCACTCTAATGAAAATTTGAATACTTCGCAAAAGATGCAATATTTGATAGGAAAACTTCAAGGAAAGGCGTTATCGGTTTTTGCTGGAGTACTTCCGAATGAAAAAAACTATTTTGTAATTTGGAATGCTCTCGAAAAGAAATATCAAGACAAGCGCGTGCTAGGTACCTTTTACCTGAACAATATATTAAATTTAAAATTATTGGCACCTTCTAACTCAAATGATTTAAATAATTTTATTGAACGGTTTGCGTCTTCCATGTCTGCGCTCAAGGAATTAGGTATTGATGACCTAACAGACTTTATAATTCTACATATTGCACTGAAAAAATTAGATATACAATTGGTGCAAAATTTCGAAATGTCTATACGGGAGAAAGATATACCTACATATACCGATTTAATAGAATATATTCGTTCGCATGTTAAAATTCTTGAACGAACCGGACTAGATAGTAAAGTTAATAATAATAAAAATAAAGTTTCGCATTCTTTCGCTGTGGTTGAACCGAAGTCGTTTGATAATAATCGTACTACAAGTAATAATAATAAGTGCCGGAAATGCAATCGAAGCGATCATGTTGAATTGTTTAAGTGTGAACAATTTAATGAATTGAGACCTAAGGCACGTTTTCAGTTTGTAAAATTAAATAACTTATGTGTAAATTGCTTAAGCGATAAACATAGGACGGTGAAATGTTCATCTAAATCGGATTGTAGAATTTGTAAAAAACGTCACCATACCGCATTGCATTTTGAGGGTACGGTGAACAACGAAAGTAATTCAAAAAACGAAGCTGTTATATTAATAACAAGGAATAAACATCATAATGATTTTACTGCGGGTAATTTAGCTACGAATGTACTATTGTCAACCGCGCAGTTATTTGCTTACGACAATAAAAATAATCAAGTAACCGTCAGGTGTTTAATTGATTGCGCCTCGCAACAAAATTTAATTAGTTTAAATACTTGTAATGAATTGAATCTTAAAATAATTCCTTTAAATAATTCAGTTATTAAAAGTGTTGGTTCGGTAGAGACACCAATATTGGGGCATGTTGCATTGACAATTAAATCCCGTGTTTCAGAAGATAAATATAAAATAAGCCTATTAGTGGTCGACAAAATCACGGACAAGCTCCCTACACAATATGTTGACACAAAGTCATGTGAGCATTTACTTGGTTTAAACCTAGCGGATGAAAATTGGAACGTTCCATCTGATGTTGATATTTTATTAGGCGCTCAGTTATTTCCATATATTATGCTGGGAAATAAGGTTTTATCTAAACATAATATGAATGCACCACCCGCTATACAAACGGTATTCGGATATATTGTAATGGGTGAAATACCTAAGTGTACGCCGGATGTTTCGTGGACATTTGGCCCCATAACCAACGTGGATTTATACAATGCGTTATCCAAATTTTGGACCATTGAAGACATGCCTATTAAGTCATTGATGAGTGCTGAAGACGCGGAATGTGAGAAAATGTACGTCGAGTCCGTCCAACGGGATGACTCGGGAAGGTATATTGTATCTTTACCTTTTAAGATAGATCCTAATAATTTAGGAAATTCGCTCAGTGTCGCGCAACGCAGATATAAATATTTAGAACGGAAATTTAATACGTCGCCAGAATTGCATCGGAGTTATAATGAAGTAATTTCTGAATATCTGGAAAAGGGATATATAAGGTATGAAGTTCCGTCTTCATCTAATATTGATGAGGGATATTTCATTCCTCATCACGCAGTAATTCGTAAAGATAAATCAACAACTAAAACTCGTGTTGTATTAGACGCCAGTACAAAGACCAGTTCAGGGTTGTCACTTAATGACATTTTGTATACTGGTCCAAACTTGCAATCTAACTTATTTACACTTTTAATTAAATTTCGCTTATTCGCTATAGCATTGACCGCAGATGTTAAGCAAATGTATTTACGTATAATGGTAACGGAAAGCCATCGTAAATATCAAAAAATTCTTTATAGATTTCACGAAGATGAAGAAATTGGAGTTTATCAATTTAATTCGCTCGCCTTTGGATTAAATTGTTCACCGTTCCTCGCGATGCGAACTTTAAGACAGCTAGCGAGCGATGAAAGAAATCGTCACCCGAAAGCCGCAGAAGTTGCAATAAATGATTTATATATGGACGATTTTGTATATTCTGTAAATACTATAAGTGAAGCCGTCACTTTGTCTACAGAATTAATGGCAATGTTCAAGTCTGGAGGATTTGAATTAGTTAAATGGTCGAGTAATTCTGTTCATTTGCTCGCTCAATTACCAGAATCGCACCGCGCAACGATGGATTTCTCGGATAATTGTAGCATTTTAGGACTAAAATGGGATCCGGTATCTGATTGTTTTCGTTTTATAATATGTCCCATGGAGGAGAAAACTATATGTAAAAGATCAATTCTTTCCACAATAGCACGTTTATTCGATGTATTAGGTTTGGTTGCTCCGGTAATTTTATATGCCAAATTACTTTTACAAGAGCTGTGGTTAGAGAAAGTGGGATGGGACGAAGAACTACCCCAAAGTATTGTTAATCGATATGTCAAATTCAAGGAAGAATTACCGATGCTTTCTAATTTAAATTTACCTCGATATTTGGGAGTAAAAGAGGACTGCACGATAAATATTATCGCTTTTGCAGACGCGAGTACGAAAGCGTACGGGTGCGTAGTATATCTTCATGTCACAGATAAGGGTGGCAACGCTACTATGAATTTGATATGTTCGAAATCCAAGGTAGCCCCATTAAAAATAATTTCGCTCGCTCGATTGGAATTATGCGCAGCGCTTATTTTATCTAGACTTGTTAGATCTATTGTAGATACTTATAAGAATCGCGTTTCGATAAACGATATATTTGCTTTTTCAGATTCAAAAATAGCACTTTCTTGGATTCACTCATCCCCGCACAGATGGCAAACTTTTGTAGCTAATCGAGTTAGTGAAATTCAGGAAAATTTACCCGCGAAACATTTTTATCATATAGATGGAGTTACCAATCCTAGTGATTGTTTATCACGTGGACTATTGCCCGCTCAGCTTATTGATCATTCTCTTTGGTGGCACGGTCCACCCTGGGCTGCGAACCCAGTGTCCGAATGGCCTGTCAAAAGCTTTTCTCCCTCAGCGCAGGAGGAGAATACTTTGGAATTGAAAAAATCGCATACATTCACGATAACGTCAATAGAGAATAATTCTCCAA
Organism: Limnephilus lunatus; assembly: GCA_917563855.2. Taxonomy (NCBI): domain Eukaryota; kingdom Metazoa; phylum Arthropoda; class Insecta; order Trichoptera; family Limnephilidae; genus Limnephilus; species Limnephilus lunatus. The sequence goes on along the minus strand of OU830598.1, from coordinate 63,501,845 downwards.
TATATAATCTTGCCTTAAAAATTTCCTCATGGCCAAAACTGCTAAGAATTGTCGTATATATCTTACGATTTACGCGAAAGTTATCGCGTTCAACAGTTATAAATTCCACGGAATTAAATATTGCGGAAATAAATGTATTAAAAGCTTTACAGAAAAGGTATTTTTATGCCGATATACAATTAATACAGAGGAAAAAACTGTGCTCATCTTCGATTCGAAAATTAAACCCGTTCGTCGATCATAATGGATTGCTACGTATAGGTGGTAGATTAACAAACGCGAATATACCTTATGAAAACAAACATCCAATACTTCTGCCAAAACAGGATCATATTGTCGATATAATTATAGATTTTTACCATCGTGTGAATTGTCATACTGGTGCTCATCTCCTTATGTCTATAATTAGACAGCGTTATTGGATCTTATCGGGAAGAAACCTAATACGCAAACGAGTACATGCATGTAATTTCTGTTTTAAAACCGCACCTTCTAATATTTTACCAGCAATGGCTGATTTACCGACGGCTAGAGTTCAAGAAGCAAAAGCATTTACACATACTGGTGTAGATTTTGCCGGACCGATAAATATAACCCTTTCTCTAGGCGTCGGGGGGTAAAAAGTCAAAAGGCATATATATGTCTATTTATTTGTTTAACGACAAAGGCTATACATACAGAATTGGTATCGGATCTAAGCACGGACAATTTTTTAAACGCATTTAAACGTTTTCTATCCAGACGTGGACCGGTTTCATGTATGTACAGTGACAATGCGACAAACTTCATAGGCGCGAAAAATTGTCTGGATGACTTATATTTTTTTTTGGAGTCAAATTCAACTAATGAATTCCTTCGCAATGAATTTAACATTCGGAGAATTGAGCGGAAGACGATTCCACCTCGCGCTCCTCACTTTGGAGGATTATGGGAATCAAATATTAAATCCATTAAATCACATCTGTATAGGGTTGTGGGTACCCAACTTTTATGTTATGAAGAACTTCTCACAGTTCTGACACAAATAGAGGCTTTACTTAATTCACGTCCGTTATGTTTATTAAGTAGTTGTCATTATCCAGAAGCTCTTACTCCGGCTCATTTTCTAATGTCTACTCCGATTCAGCATTTGCCCGCTTATGATATGACTAATGAACGCATTAGTCTGCTGAAAAGGAAAGAGCTTTTGGACCACCTCGTTCAATCTTATTGGAAGAAATGGCATATAGAGTATCTTCACTCTCTGCAGATGAGACAAAAATGGAATAGTCCCGCGAGTAACATTCTAGTAGGTACTATAGTATTGGTGCATCAAGAAGATGCGAGTCCACTTTATTGGCCGGTGGGTGTTGTTGAGGAAATATTCCCGGGCAAAGACGGAGTGGTTCGTGTGGCACTCGTAAGAACCCCTTCTGGGAACTTTAAACGACCAGTCGTGAAATTATGTCCTCTGCCTACACAATAATAATTATTTTTCTTTATCTCTATTTTTTTTTTTTTTTCGTTCTTAACTACGTAATATCAATCGTGGATATATAAGATTATTACATTTCATTTTTTCACTATAATTCTTTACTTTACTTTGAAAGTACCTTCAGTTTCGGTAGGTACTTCCAAGGCCGGGAGAATGTTTGAGCATTATTATATGGGATTGGTTGGGTATTGCATTCGCAGACTTGGTGGGTAGAATATGTCAAATTCCTAATTTTATCCCACCTACCTAATATTCCTATCCCAAAATGTCACCTTGAAAAAGAGCAATTGTTGCATGAAGAAGAGGTGACACTATTTCAAGCTCAGTACAAATTAATGTCTCAGACAGTGAGCACATATTGAGCATATACTGTTGCAAAATAATATTGCAAGTTAATAAACATAGTGAAGTGCACCAAAACCTGGAGATCAGAGAGGCCCCATCTGCAACTGGTGAGTCCTATTTTCCTTTTCCGTTCTGGGCTTATCTAATTGTCCAAAAGCCCAGATCTGAACATTGACTGACTATCCATCAGGTTTTGCGAGTGCATGCTATCTAATCGTCCCATATAACATAGCGAACACGTAGTTATCGGGACTGGTCCTTTGAGGGTTGCGTCAGGGCTTTGCTCTGAAGCAAAACCGCCAATTTTATAGTGGAGTCGCAGTTTCGCGACACCATTTTATTGATTCTGGGAGCACGGGAGAGCAGTGACCAGGTCGACATTTGCATTTTATGTCCAGAGGTAATCTGAGAGAACCATTTTCAGGAGTTCCTTTATAATTCAAGTGCTCCCCTGCACTGCTGGGACGGACGCCGCTAGACCGACTATAGGACATAGGACTAGCAACCAACGGATGGTTACGATATTGTGTAGTTATATTATAGGAAACTATGGCATTATCAAGTGAATCAAACACTTTAGTCGGGTCATGGTCATGTCAAGAGTTCGAATAATAAAATAGTGTGTTTAAGTTGAGCATTAGTGCGAATAAGACTGTGTTCTCAGACATACAAGTAGTTGTGTGGCGGTTGATCCTCCCTTCCATGAAGTAATTTATTGTAGTTTAATTGTAAATAAAACTTTCCATCTTTTAAAAAAATTATGAACACTGTTACAAAATCATTACTTTTAACATAAATAACAACTAATTTCGCTAAAAAAAAATTTATTATGTTTCTGAAATAATATTGTGAAACAGTTTTGCAAATCAACAGATTAAAGGGAGGGAGAAAGCTTAAAAGTGGAAATGCGAGAAATATATATCATTAGTAAATGTGAAAGGCGAAAGCAAGGAAATCGGCATCTGCACCGAATGCACCCTAAATAATATGAGAAAACAGTATTTATAAACCAGAGCTATTGATAGTAGAATCACAGTGTAGGGAACAGGCCGAATATAAACTGCATCATTTCGGAATTTCCTTACTATTTCCCAGGAGATATAGAATGCTTCGGGAACGAACAAATAGTACTTTACAAATATACCTCGGCTATTACCGATCCTGCGGCGCTTTTACTTATTTTCAGTATCTATTATGTTAATAGATAAGTCCTGAAATAATTTGAAGTAACCACTAAATTAAATCAAATGAAAGGAAAAGACCATTAGAAAATTTTATTCAAAAAAATTAACTCCTCAAGCCATTTCTCCTCAGGTGTAGGCACAGAAAAGACGGATACAATTCTGTCTTGACACACATTCCTTGCTTCATTCACATCCACACATCGTCTTATAAATAGTTATTTATTCTGTCTCTAGACATGACCCGACTCGATTCACTTGATCATGTCTTCCTCGAAATATGCTCAATACAGCAACCTAGGAAATTAAGGTTTCCAGGAGCGAACATTTTTTTTTTTTTAAATTGAATATTATTCTTGATGTTTATCATACTTTGATTCTCTTGTTAAATGTATCTTTGCATACACTTTTCCTCTGTATGCTGTTTCTGTATCTTCTGTAAAAACTATAATTTGTTTTCTCCTTAGTTGTTTATAATGCTGTTCTCTTCCCGGAATGTGCTTTTCCAAGTCGTAGTGTATAATATAATAAAAATGGGAATAATGTAATTTTTGGTAATATATTATCATTTTAATAAAATAAATATAAGGACCCTTTTCAAATAAATACCTCAGGCTAATCTGATCGCTTTTAGGAACAACTCATATAGGTCTCATAGAAATCACTGTCTCCCTTACTATCACAGTGATAAATATAATATAAACGGTGTTTGAAAGAAAAAACACCATGCTTTATATTCAAATCTAGAAGTTAACAACAACAAAAAGTAAAATGTACATCTTTATGAAACTAAAGTTTCGGATAGCAATTTAAAAAAAAATTATCAAACTTTGGGAGTATTTTAAATTATTTTTACATTTATTTATTTATTTATTTATTTATTTACGGACGAATAGTCCATTAACAATATAACAATAACACGAATAAAAAATAGAGAGATGACAATGGAAGGAGAGTACATATATATGAAGGGCATTGACAAAATACATATAATATAAAAGTAAATATAGAAGATAGTAAATATAAATTCATATAATATAAAAGAACATAAGTAGCTTGAAGATGGATTAAAAAGACTTTAAAAAATCACATTGCGTATCGACTGCCGAAAGTCATTTAGGCTTACACCAAAAAATTCAATGCATTGATTTGCGTTGACAAGTCTCGACATTCTGGATAAAGGAGAATGATATCCATAATTAGTAGAATGTTGATTGAGGAACAGCAATTCATTATTTCGGAGTCTACGGGAAGGGATGTTGAACTGGATGAGTTGTAACAAAGCAGGTGTGTCAGTAATACTGTTGATAATTTTGAAAATGCATATTAGATCAGAGTCCTTTCTACGTTTTTCTAAAGAAGAAATGTTTAAAGTTTGTTCAATTTCACCATACGAGTACTCGCCTCTTTCAAGTCCTAACCTCCAAGCAATCCCTCGCAGGAAGCGATGTTGTACAGATTCGATGTGATAAATATGGACAGCATAGAAAGGAGACCAAATAACACTAGCATATTCAAGGTGAGGGCGAACCAGCGAACAGTAAAGAGTTTTAAGTGTACTTATATGTTTAAAGTCAGAGGTAATTCTATGAATGAAGCCGAGTAGTTTAAGTGATTTGTTTACAATGTTATTGATGTGATCACGGAAAGAAAGTTTGCAGTCTAGAGTGAGCCCAAGGTCCTTTATAGATGTGACAGTAGAGAGACAAACATTATTTAGTTTATAATCAAACTCAATAGGTTTTTTGGTTCTATAAAAGGACAAAATTTTGCATTTGTCAACATTAAGTTGCATGCAGTTAATTTTGCACCAATCATTAAATGAATCAATATCAAGTTGAAGAAGTAAACAATCATGATGGCATTTAATTATCTTAAGAATCTTATTGTCATCGGCAAAAAGCCAAAAACGTGTGTGAGAAAAAACTTTAATGATATCGTTAATAAAAAGATTAAAAAGAAGCGGGGCCAAATGGGCTCCTTGCGGAACGCCAGAGGTTACATCAATGTTAAAGGATTCAAAGTTATTTATTTTAACCCTTTGTTTTCTATTTATCAAGTAAGAGTGAATGAATGATAAAAATGGGTCTCTAATGCCTATAGCATAAAGTTTAGCCATGAGGATACGGTGGTTAACTTGGTCGAAGGCTTTGGAGAAGTCAGTGTAGAGGACATCGACCTGAGTGTTGTCTTCTAAGGCTTTAATAATGGTATTTGTAAAGGACAATAAATTAGTTGTTGTAGATTTGGCCGATCTAAATCCATGCTGTTCCTCAATCAGAACATTTTTGAAAATAGGAGTGATTTTCTTTGTAATTAATGACTCAAATATCTTTGGAATATTAGATATAATTGATATTGGTCTGTAATTTCCAATATTTGACTTGTTTCCGGACTTAAAAATGGGTCGAATAAATGAAATTTTCCATGAGTCAGCAAATGTTCCGGATGAGAGTGATAAATTGTACAAAATACAAATTGGGTTAGATAATGAACATTTACATTCTTTTAGCAAGATTTCTGGAATGCCATCAGGTCCGGCACTTTTTTTGTTAGAAAGATTATTTAAGGATTGGTATACCTCTGCAAGTGAAATTTGGCAATCATTCAAATCAATATTATAATCATAGTTAAGTGGAGGGATGGTACATGAAGCATCAGAATATACAGAGGAAAAGTGTTTAGCAAAAAGGTTGGCGATGTCGTGACCATTTGTAGCGTGAGTTTCATAATAATACATACTTGAAGGGAGATCATTATCTGTACGCTTTTGCGCAACAAATTGCCAAAATTGTTTAGGATTTTGCAGTAATTTTGTCTCTGTAACTTCTACATAAGATTTATAGCATTTGGCTGATTCGATTTTAGACAATTCCCTTAATTGAGAAAATTTTTGATAAAATTTTAAGTTGCCAGTGTCTTTAAATATCTTATGAGTTTTCTTTTTTTCAATTATTAACTGTTTAAGTTTCGAGCTAAACCAATTTGGAAACTTGGGTTGAGAGTAACATCCCTTAGGAACAAACAAATCTATAGCACGTGTTACACATTCATTAAATTTAAATACGGCGTCATTAACATCAGAATTTAAAAATAGTTTTGTCCAATTAATCTGGGAAAGATATTTGTTCATGTTAGAATAGTCACCATTAAGATATCTGTAGTGATACGAGACACTTGATTTCAGAGATTCAAATTTGAAAAAGTTAGTGATGTTAATAGAGAGAGGTGGATGATATTTATCAATAGGTAACAAAGAGACATCAGCTTCACTTACTATGACATTAGGTATGCTAGTGAAAATTAAGTCAAGGCAAGAACCTAGATAGTTAGTAACTGAATTTACTTGAAACATATTCATAAAGGCAAAAAAATTTACAATTTCAATAGCTTGTTGCGAAAGATTACTAGTAGGAGTTTTGACCCCTTGGTTGTCATTCAGCAACAATATTTTAGGTAAATTATACATGTAGGTACGTACGTCAAAAAATGAGGTTTTCAATGACGTTTATAATACATTTGTCATAAAATAAGTAGGTATGTTTTTTTTTTTTTTTCCTTAACTTTAGTTAGAAAAAACTTAAAGTGAGCCATTTTTAAAACTTTTTATGTTTTCGTGCAAAATTTTTGTACTTCAAAAATTATATGTTGAAAAAATATATTTTTCACCTTTGAAAGATAGTTTCTAATTTTTGGGATACTCTCAGAAATATTAGATCCTTTATTTGTATTTTTTTGACAAAATATGATCCGAGGCCTGAGGATTTAAAGGATGTATTCGAAGTAGAGTTAGTAGACGTACCAACTCTTCGTAACCACAAATTAGCATGAGTCCATAAAGTTAAGCCTTTTAAAAATTTAATTGTTTTTAAATGTTGGGCGTGTCCTTCTGGTCTATTCACAAAAAAGCTTTTAAACATTCACGTACTGTCTGCAGCTTCTGCAGTTCCACACACGTCGGCCGCGTCTGGCCCGACACCAGTAACACCAGTGACACTCTGACAGGCCAGACTGCCGGAATATGGTAATCCGGCAGCGGCCGTCCCAATTACTGCCGCCAGCGCGTACCAAACGGATCAAAATGGCAAAAATGCGGATCCACGGAGCGTTCTCATGACGGGACCTAACTGTTTGCTATTTCGTTCTAATATGCTAAATTCTAAGGCACGTTCGGCAGACTTTCTGGGTGCGTATAAAGACGTATGGCAAATTGAAGGAACGTTTTAAATACAATTAAATCTCATTCTGAGGCACGTTTGCTACACTTGTCGGGTGTGTGCAAGACGTAAGCCAAATTATAAGATGTATTTAAATACAATTAAACAAGGCACGTTTGTTAGACAAGACCAGAGGTCGGAAAACTTTCAAGTGAGAATAGCTAATTTGTCAAAGAAACAGGATAATAAATATATCAGAGAGCCATATTATAACGGGGCGGGTAGGAGGGTTGTAATAAATAGTAGGTACTGTGGTAAATGTGGTGGAACGATAATTACGATTTGCTTTGTGTTATCTGCATGCTTACTGTAATATCACACTTCTTCCCAATTAAATGTTTCTATAAACGGACTCGCGCATAGATTATTAAATTAAAACCAGTTTAGTGTTCAGAATGCAAAAAAAATAAATGCAGTTGCGGATTCATCTGCTGACGCATTTCAAGGGAAACCATTTTCATATTCCGATGTCTGAAGGGCCGCAGACTCCTACGCAAAGAGCAGCAAATTCCGACCCCTGGACTAGTCTTATAGGCTACGTATGCGGGGTGGGTAGGAATTTGGGTGTCAGTGTGTCCAGGAGTGACGGACGAATGATTCTATCATTTCCACTGTGATGCAAGGCAAAGTTTAGAGAGAGTCCTGCTGGAGAAATCAAAAAATCTCCCTCAACCAGTCTCTCCAGACCCGGCCTGCTACGCCGTTGGTGGCAGACACATCCGCCGCCAAGATTCGGACAAACCTGACCCCATAAACCCGGGCACCTTTGCTAAGTCACCAAAGGTAACGAACAACTTGGAGTGACCTATAGCAGTAATCCAATAAATGGTTCCCGTGGCGGCGGTATCCATACCTGCCTCCTAATTGAAAATTTCTCTGCTTTACAGTTATTTTTTATGTACAACAACTTGCACGTTCGTGATGAGCGACTAACGAATCATCCACGAAAAATACCACAAAGTGATAGTCGGATTTTTTTAATTGAAATCCCAGGCGCACTAACGTTTGCTAGGACGCAGCGTGCTGTATCTAGAATCCAGCTTGTATCACTCAACCTTGTCAGAGCACTACAATAAGTTTGGTAGAATCCCACATAATCCGTGAACGGTCGCGCACAAATCGTGAAAGGAATCAAAATAAGGAAACCGCTGTTGAATAAATTACTCTGATTCGTAATTGATTCTTTAAAATACACAACATTATGCAACCGGCAAGGATCAACAAACTCTTGGATACGACATAATTCATTCCCTATACAGTGAGATCATCGAATCATTCATCAAGATTTTATTAAAACTAGCAATTTAAATCAGTGAATGAATGACAAAACTTCGTAATCATTTGAAAGGTTGTCAACAATGACGGAGGAAAATATAAATAACATCTAATAATTTGGTGCTTTTCTTATAGGTAGGTACCAGTAAAAATTTCATATTAAAAATCAGTGTGGGATCACTTTATTTATAGAGTATGCGTCGCATCGACTCGATAATTTTTTTGAAACATTTATTCAAATACAGTTTTTTTTTAAATATTAATTCTTTTTTTTACTATTTTTTACATTTAATTTTTTTATTATTTTTAGAAAACAATGTGTCCTTACTGGTGTATCCCGTTCTAAGGTCACATTGTACATGTTTATGTGTTTGAATAAGTACCTTAGAACCTATGACAAGAGGAAAATTATAAAGTTATATCTATGTAGAAGAAGAGAAAATACAAGCATTAGTTAGGTTCAAAATTAAAAATATCTATATTTTTACTTTCCATGTCCATAATCCATATCCTAACACTTCTTTTGAAGTCTGTTATTTTTTAATAGTTTTTTTTTTATTGCAAGAGTTTTTTGTTCAAAAATCCTTTTAGTTGTAGGTTGGTGATTCCACCAACCGTACGTTGTAATGATGTGGATCTTGTTAATCGGCCTGAGTTGGTCTGTGTAAAATTATCCTGTTTTTTTAATGCGTACATTAGAATATCTTTTGTGCATAATTGATTCAGTAACATTAAAAACAGGGCTTTAAAAACATGATCTGTAGGAGTTCTGATGGGGACTCTCAAGAATAATTTTCAAAATTGTCTTTTGTGTTATGAGGACTGCTTTTAAATTTTAGGCAGTTGCAAGGAATTTCTTGGTTCACGTTTAAACAGTTTTTATTAATTTTTATTTTTATGTTTGTATTTTGAATTTAATATATTTAGTGTTTGTGTGATTTAATGTTAGTGAATTTAAATCAAGTCATTATTTTACACGATTCATCCCTTCATCAGCTTATATTGTAAACAAATTCAATCCAATATAAGAACGAAAGCAGAATTATATGTCGATACAGCAGGTACAGCAGCGCATCGACAATGTTTACGGACTGCATGAATTCGCCGTTCTGATGAGACACCGGGTCACTGGAGCCAGGATGCGGCTAATGGCCTCCGACAATACCTACTGTGGTGACCGCAGCCTTACAGCACCAAGCGCCACTCCTGAGTGAGCGCTGGGCCCGAGCACTATGGCCCATCACCAGGCCCTACATAATAAATTATTATTTATTTTTTATTTCATTTTATTTAAATAACTATTTTTTTCTATTCTATGTACCTACTTGTTTCTTTACATAAAATATGTTGTGTAAATACGAATAACTCTATGGGACGTGTGGGATTGCACTATCCTCCCCATATCTTGGAATGAAATATTATTATTATTATAAAACGTTATATTATAAACGTTCAGAAAATGTCAACAATATGTTGTGTTTAATAAAAAAAAAAACAATGCATAGCAAAGTCTGCGATCTCTGAACCAGGTTAGCTATACATACCTATAAATAAGGGAAACGAAAAGATTTTAATATCGAAAACCACTATTTAAAGTTATATTTTGGTATAAATGGATATAATCGCATAATCAAGAAACTGCACTTGAATTGAATAACACATTAGCAAAGTCAACATTCCTATTTCAGGTTGAAAAAACATGAATCGTCAAGCCTGAAAGGTGTCAAGAACACTTCTAAAAAAATATTGAGACAGACCTCAGACACTGTTAATAAAGTTCTTTATCATCTGGTCGATGGCGCACGATGGCAACAGCGAGGATATTAAACCGGTACCCCGTGTGAGAATTGCAATTGCCGCTGCAGACATCACAATTAACGATCACTTCTAATATCTAAGAGCTGGCATCTCCAAACAGGATGGGAGTAGGACGAGAAAGGAATCCTTAACACCAGCACCTACCCTCCACTTCCAAAGGCTGGCTGGAGACATTAAGCATGCAGAACACACGGATGCCATCATTATCACCTGAGAATGACACGAAAAACATGGAAACAATTACGCTTACGGTATCATTAAAATAATTAAAGCTTAATTTTACGATCAGCAACTATTTATTATCCTCGTCAAAGATTTATTTAACGATGTATCCTTTACATAAATTAAGATACATTTTACGATTAGTTAACCGATAACGAAAAAGCGCTGAAGATAAGTAAGTTATAAATTTACGAAACATGAAAGGTAACTAGATTACAACTTTGCATAATGTTGGGCCCACTCATGCGGTAATCTTATAAAATTGACCCTCCGGACAGCGTTTAATTGCTGGCGTGTGCTTTGTCGTGGAGGTCTTTGATACCCTGCCATGAGGCGTGTATAAAATTACAAACAGCTAATTCAAGCGTACACAGATATAACAGAATTAAACAATTTATTGTGTTTACAATTATTATGTTCCGTCCACGATTCAATTTAAAAATGATATTGTGAAATATATTCTGTATTCGTATTGGGGACAAAAGTAATTGCCTTGCTGTACTAGTTAAAAGGTTAGGAAAAGCAATGATAATAATTAAGGGCTGTGAATGAATAAGCGTAGTCTCCCAAAAAGGGTTAAAAAATAAAACTCCAATTTAATAAAATAAAGATGAAATAATGTCGTAGAACGTATTAAAGAGAAATTTTGTTGCTACATTGTATCAAGCCTATTTGTTACTTTGCCTTGAAATGTAACTATTTTAAACCCACTATTATTTAATACTGGCACACCGTGAAAAATCACGTAATATTAACTGTACGATTTGTGAACCTTATGCAATGGACACTTCATAACAAGGAAAACAATTGCTGCAGAAATAATCAAGAAAAAAATATTCCAGAAATGCACTAATTTATAGGGAGGTGGGTACTTTATCGCTTGTCTGAATTATTTGCTTATCAGTTCCGATTTTGAAAATGACAATTAAAATAATTTAAAACGTTATGATGTAGGTAGCCACTTTATGCCTTGCCTTATCATTACCAATTTTGAAAAAGACACCTGAATTCAAAATTAAATCCAAGTTCCAGAGTTCGCAGGACAAACGTATAGCCGAATTTAGTATTTTTGATGATACTAAATATAGTTTTAATAATGCATTGGCATGAATACATGTGTGTTCGTTTAACTTATGAACTAGGTACGTTATTGTCATGCCTTCTCTTTTTGTAATGTATCTTTTTTTATGTAATGTACGAGTAATATAGAGGGGATAGGGTTACCGTATTTTTGTTATTTTTCAAAGTGCATTTCAATGTAACCTTTTTCTTTTTTTTATAATATTTTATTTTATTGTAATATTATTACCTGTCTTAGAACAGACATCGTCTAGTGAGACGGTTGACTTACTTGCTTTTTAAAGATTATTTAATCTAAACATGCCGGCTTGCCGGTAATTAAATTTAATGTAAAAGCGCAGTGGGCCTATATCATATATTTTAACGTATAACCAGCATTAGAGCAATTCTATACTTAGATCAATGCATATCTTCATAAATAAATCATCATATTAAAAAAAAAAAACAAACAAAATATAAATAAATAATACACTAACCCTCAAACCCACAAACAGAATACGTGAAGAAAACACGAGTTAATCCCAAGGTTATCATTGAATATCTACTATTGATAAATATATTTTTTTTAAGTTTCCGATTTTTCCCGGCAAGTTTTGCTGTACAAGATTCAATTTCGCCTGTCCGCCGTTCGGCTTTAAGGCCCAAGGAGCAAAGGAGCCAAGGAGCGCAGGGCCAGTGCCCCCAGACGTTGATTTATCGCACCCGCCGGAGATAGATTCCATCCCTCCCCCCACCCCTACCCCCACCCGCTGCCCCCAACTCGCGTCAATAGATGTAGACCAGTGCTTCTCAACGTGAGGCGCTCTCATCACAGGGGGGCAATTTGAAAGTTTAAGGGAAATGCTCAAATCATTAACATATTCATATTCTCTTGCGATTTTTTAACAAAACATTGCATTTATCAAAAACGTTTTTTTTACAAAGGATTAAAAAAAATTACCTGCAATGTATTTCGTTGCTCTCTGCGTTTCTTACATTCATTAGGTTCATTAAAACAAAAACAAAAAATATTTTTTTAAAAGAACCTTACAGGAGGCCCTGAGCAAAGTAAATTCCCTTAGGGCCTATGTCATCCTTGAGGATGCTGCGTGGAGGATATTTTAAAGGAAAGGAAGGAGAGGAAGTGCTGGAAAGGAAAAAGGTATGAGGGGTGGGTACGTATTTGGGGGTCGCCTGAATACATCTCTCCCATTGCGGTGCAAGGCAATGGGTCGAGATAGTCCTGCTGGAGAGATCAAAAGGTCTCCCTCACCCCCCCCATGAACCTGGGCACTCCTGCTGAGTCACCAAACTTAGCGCAACACATGGGGTGACCTAAGGCAGAGGTGTCGGTTATTCAATAAATGGTTCCCATACCCGCCTCCCAAATTAAGATACACAAATAAATCGAATAATAAATATCGGCAATATTTTAATTTATCAGGCAAACCAAGCAAAGGGTCCTGGGTTCGAGTCCCAGTGGTTTCCAATATCTTTTTCTGATTTTTCGGTCTCATGATTTTCGATTGAGTTTCGCTAATATTGTCTTCATTTAATTAAATATTATAATTTGAGATTTTACTCACAAAGTTAAAAATAAAAATAAATATTTTAATTGTTTCACCTTTAACCGATCAAATTTTTCACCTTTCGGCGCTTTTTTCCGTTTTTTGTGAAGATTGTAATTCACATCGCAATTCTTTCGGCCTCGGAATATACCATATTACAAAGTGGGTACACAATTTATTAACTATAAAATTACGATGGGGGGGCATGGAGATTTTTGAAGCATTGAAGTGGGGGCATGGCACAGATTAAGTTTGAGAAACACTGATGTCGACGATGCAATCGCGCGGGATGCTGAGGACGATGGAGGTATCGTAAACTTTAATTAATTTATTTACGGCAGATAGAACATCCATTTATTTATAGTGAAGTTTTTACAATTTTATATTAGTATATCGTTAAATAGCAAGAAAGAAATAGTGTACATTAACGAACAAAAGAAACAATTGAAATACTCGACATATGCCTGTTGATGCACAACTATTATTTTCCGAAATGTTGGCTACAGAAGGAGGAAGCGATGCACGGCGTAACAACCCAAAAATTCTCGTACTCATAAAAATATAAAACTGCAATAGATTTGGTAGTCTGCCGAAAAGGCTAATATACTAGGGCTGTCCGTAAAATAAGGTCTCCAAGGTGCTGCAATCGAAAAACGATGTTACGCACAATCTTTTAACACTGGCGTGTAGCCTGGTTTCCCCTTGCCAAATCCCCACCACGATGCACCCGCTTTGGCTTTGCCAAATCCCCACCCGATGTGACGCTTAGTCTCGGTGTGGTAGCCGTTCGCGATGAAGCTTCAAATTTACTCTATTTAGTATCTATAACTGTTGACTAATTTTCTGACAAGTCCCCTATTTGTTATTCTAAATAATCCCACTTAAATAATATGTTCTCTGTTATTATAACATTGATATTATTTCTTTAGTACAGTAATAGTAGTTTAGTAACACATACATACTATACCTAAATACTTGCTTTTATCACACATACTTTTTTTAAATGTACATTCTTATTTTGTTATTATTGTAATACTGATAATCTCCTGTGTACCACTGTATACTTATAATATCATGTACCTATCACTTGAATGTAAAAGCCATTCTATGGCGTTTAAATAAATAAATAAACATGTCTGAATTTCTTCCATCAGTGTAACATATTTATTACGGAACCAGCAGGCGAACTAAAAATGAGTGCAGAATGCAAAAATGCACACACACGGCAACGGGATCTACGTGGAAGGAAAGGCAGGCGATAGATCACGGGGAAAGCATATGGCGAGGTGATTATGTCAGACTAACCGAGGGTCATCCGTCTTCCGGCCGGGAGTTAGCGGCGGACAAGGAAGCCTGGCCTTGCTAGCCTTGCCGCCTTGGAATCTCCCTAATATGCACCATGGATCATAACACGTTATCGCCAGTATGGCCTCTTTATATTTTGGTAAGGGAGATTGATGAATATGCTGAAATTTACACCCTCGAGGAAGGATGATTACAAATTAATTCTAAAGGAGTTTAAAAATACCTAAATATCTAAAACTTGTGCAATATTATTTGAGCTGTTCGAAAAATTTAACTTTCAAAGCAGTCCGATCGCACAAAAGGGAAAACTTCGCTCTGCTAACCGAAGCCCGAGAGACTAAAATCAATTATTAAGGAATGTTGTAAGGCTTGTGCGGTGTGGGAAATGGAAGGTGATAGGTAAGAGGAAGGTGAGGAAGTACCTGACTAAATGCATATTTTTTATTGTTGTTCTGTGTGATTACCACACAATAGTCCCAACTGCTCCCATTCGTCTGGAGTCAGTGAAACTATGGCATCACCAACTGGGGTATTTTACGAGGCTGAAGGTAGTGAGGGTGAAGGAGAAAGGAAATAGGAAGGTGGGAAAGTACGTGGAGGAGATTCCGGCTCTACTTATGGAAAAGGAATTGTCAATAACCTTAAAATTACAGACAACTCTTACTTTAACTGCGTTTCGAGTACTCTTGTGTAACAACAGAAATGTCCTAAACCTTAAAATTATAGAAGACTCCTGCTTGGTAGGGACAATTACTTATCCAAGTAGAACCGACTTTCTGGCTATTCAGATCTGGCCACCGAGCACGGCTAAAGCCATTCCAAGCAACGTTTCAATTCTGAATTGTGGTTTTTGGTGACCAGACATGCAACTTCAACAACTGATGAAAAAAATGGTTAAAATAGGTTAGGTTATGGGAGAGAGTATCTTCCACTCTCCATTCTATTATTAAAAAGGACCAAGCAAATCTTTTTAAATATTATATACACATTTTTTATCTTGTTAACACAAAAGATTAAGAAAACTAATAATAATGCTCACCTTTAGAACCTACACAAGTTGATATCTATCTCCTTATCTTATCAGGCACAAGAGCTCCTCTTTTCTGATAAGGTATACATGAACAAAAACGACCTTTATTATAATATTTTGTAAAATGTATATGCATATATGTAACTCTTTTTTTTTATTAAAATAAAAAAAAATTGTCTGACATGCATCAGCACACAAGGTTTGTGGATGGTACGATATGAGTTAAGAATATTTCCGGTTATCATATTTTAACGAGCTTGTAATGTGTTGATGCCAAGCATTCCAATGAGAAACAAAAATAATTATTATATTGCTGCAATGACCGTAAAGAATCGATAATTTTAATTCAATTAGGTTCCGATATTCTTTTATTTAAATTTTTTTTTTAAATCGTGCGTCTTTCCATAAGTTTAATCATTCGTGCATCAATTAACAATCAAATAAATGTAGGTTTCCCTCCAAACTCACATTATCATCATTAATTTGGTCAAGTTATTCAGCCTAATATGTTTTTCGTAGTTGTCATCTCCAACTTTTTGCCAAGTTCTACTGGATTCTCAGTATCTGAGAAACGCTAGTAAAAAACCAGTAGGTACCTAAGGAGCAGATTTATTACCAATGAAAATAGAGCAAGTCTGTGATTAAAATAAGCTTAGCGTCGCGGTAGCCGGACAATGGCGGACAATTGGATAGTGACCACGATCGCATTGACCACTGGATGGTGTGAAAACGGTATCCGACAACCGACTACGTAAGATAAAAGTTCCGTCACAAAACCGTTCCCAACAAACATAACTTGAATAATAAATTATTTTCCAACGAAGTTTATATTGTGTGCTTTAATTTGTTTAAATCTAACTCTCACATTATAGGCGCAAATATTTTTATCCAATTAATTTCTTCTAGGTCGTTTTCGGGAGAATTGTCAAAATAAAATTAATTTTATTTAAAAATATCCATAATAGACATCTAGAAAATCCTATATTTTAAAAATAATAAAAAAAATACAACTAAGAAGAATAATAATTGTTACCCTTTGTGCTATGCATAAAAATCTTGTCTTAAACATTAGTTAACCAAATAAAAATAATAATTAATATTTGACAAGTTAAAGTATTTCACCAAAAAATTACACATAATTTGTCCCGACGCCATCTAGTGGGAGAGTTAGCTCTTATAATACATTTCTCACAAAAAATAAAGTTGGTTGTTTTCAGGTGAAAAATGTAATAAGCAGTAATTGTTGAATGAAACACTAGTATATATTGAATTATTTGGCGGGTGGGAGATAAGCCGACGTAGCTCAGTTGGTAGAGCAGTTGACCGGATATCAGAAGGACGCGGGTTCAAGTCCCGTCGGCGGCATTTATCTTTTCTCGGGAGATTTTTTCAATGTTGATGAGTGTTTCAGGCTAATAATTATTGCTTATAATAACAACTAAGAAGAGTTTTGCCAAGTTTTTAACAAAGACAATTTTGTATTTCAAAATTCCATATACCTAACTGAAAAAATATATGACATTGTGAGCTCAAATACCATTGCGTTCACATGGAATTTTCAAACAGAAAAATATACGCAAATTTTGCGACACTGGAGTTCGCCGTTCGAGTGTTTTAAGTGGGACTTGGTTAGATTTTCTGGTTTATAGTTAACAATAGCTAAACATACCACCAGATGAACATGGATAAATTAGCAAGTTCAACGTTCTCACGTAGTATCGCCTCGACCAGATCAGAGGGGTAGGGCGGGCCTGGCCTACGCAATGACCGGCGTGGGATTCTATCCCATCCCAGCCACCAGCCAGGTACCAGGCACCCAGTCACCGGGCATAGTACACCCGGCACCAGGCACCAGGCACCCGGCACCAGGCCCAGTCCCCGCCAGGTTATCTATCTATCTCTCCCAGGTAGATCAGGTAGATCCCGGGAACTTGATGCACGTACAACCAATTAAGTTTTGACACACTCAGACACTACTCCCACGGGGAGGCCAGAGACGGTATTGTTGCGGAAGTTTAACAAGCCCTGTAGTTTGGTTAATAATAAACGAGAGTTTCGGGACTCGCGAAACTAAATATTAAATAGTAACGAAGTTAACTCAAAATTCGTGGGTGCAGGTATTAATTAGTAGATACTAAATTCAATTATTTATTTAATTAAATGAAGACAATATTAGCGAAACTCATTCAAAATCTGAAGACAGAAAAATCAGAAAAAGATATTCGTTCCATTGGGACTCGAACCCAGATAACTTAGCATTCATGGCCAACTGCCATACATATAATATGTGCGTTAAGAAAAATTAAGATAATGTTGGTAGTTCTTAGTCGAAGTATGATACAGTTAAAAGTGACCGAATTGGAAATGGGTTCCATAGCGGATCGGTAGAGCAGTTGGCCATGAATGCTAAGGTATCTGGGTTCGAGTCCCAGTGGAACCAATATCTTTTTCTGATTTTTCTGTCTTTAGATTTTGATTGAGTTTAGCTAATATTGTCTTCATTTAATTAAATATTATAATTTGAGTTTTTACTCATAAAAGTTAAAAATATTAATTATTTATGTTCGAGTTGGAATGATCACGGAGAGGTGTCACAACTCTTACTATAAAATATCAATGAAAACCACATGCGGGGATTTAATTTTTATGAAAATATTTTTTTTAAATCCGAGATTGATGAAATTTCTCTTCGTGAAATTTCGGAAAGCTCAGGCAACGCCTGACTCCAGCTGGTTAAATTATAAAGTAGTTTACCACCCGGCTTCGCTTGGAAATCAAAAAAAAATACTTCTTTAGAAAAAATCGGTGATGCAGTCTTATTTTTCGCCAATTGAACAGATAATTAAAAGCTCCACAACTGAAATGAATGAAATTGACTTGAGAGCTGAAAATAACTGAGATGACCAATAATTTATTTCATTATACGAGTATTTCCAAACAATTCAGAACCAACAAAAGTAAAATATCCCCAATTCTCCAAATATGTGCGCAGTATAACAAAATAAAAGTCAAGACATTCTTGGCAATAACCTCCAAAAATATCGAATGGAGTACAGAATATAACGGGAGCATCTCCTATCCTTATCCTTTATTCCTCTTCCTCTCCCCCTTTCCTAAAATTAGTTTTAATACACAATAAAACTCCATCTCTAAGAAACTTTAGCATAAGAAACTTTTTTGACTGAACTTCAATTAAGTTATTAATATTTATTTTTGTATTCTATGCATAAGCCGCTTGTTTCTTTCAAAATAAATAAATTCCAGTCAGAAAAAACCGCACAAATTTTATTAAGTCACGAGAGATCACGGTTCGTGACATTTTGCCGCTTTATACACATAGATTTTCCGCTTTACAGTTAATATAACATTCGTACTTAGTTATCACAACGGCTTAACATTAAAATACAGTAGTTGTTTACATGCACTACGTAATAAAAGCCTGGCGGTGTAATACTCGTACAAGGGATACATCCGTTTATTAGTAACGCGGCCCTCGCAACTCGCAATAGGCCCGCAACTATCAATGAGTCATAACTCAGTGCAGCCGGGCCCGATTCGCAGCCCGGGGGCGGATGTTTACGTCCGATGTAAAGTCAGATACGTCATAATCTGTCCGCTACTGTTCAGGCCAACTATAAACAGGCAGCTTTCGAGCCAACAACAACAACAATGAATTCATTACTAAAAGTTCACTTATTATTATAGATCTTTAAAACCATCTGCTAAGCTCAGGAAAGTCTAATAAGAGACAGAATTCTATTACACGGAAGTGGGTACATGAGAAATTTAACTGTCGGCGGTATTAATTCAGTAGTCGCTAATAAAGGACTAGCAATCCACAGTGATTTCTGGTACCCAGCCTGATGTAATGGATAGTTAGTTGTTATAAAACGAAAATAAAATTGTCGCATTGATGAGTGAAATGCGAGATATTTAGATAATAATGATAGATATTTAATGAATAGCAAATATTTTATTTTTTTGTAGGCCATGGAAAACACGAATTCGGTATTAATCTTTTGACTTGAAAAAAATACGTATTCATGCAATTTACGACCTGGATTCGTATCAAAGTTTGGAAGATCAGAAACGAGGTCGCATTGTTTACTGGCCGACTGTCAAACAAGCTTTATCTCCTTCACCGTGACCAAGGCGAAGGTTCAACTGGCTCTATTATTTTATTACGACCCTATTCATCTCCATTGTGATTCCTGACCCCGAATCTAGAGATCTGCGGCCGTGTTTCAACCAGTTCTAATGGAGGCAGGTAGTTTGTTGCAGCACTTGTTCAGAAATCTATCGCAGGTTGTCCATGTCGATCTTGTCGAGCTTGTAGCTAAAACTACGGTCGAATAAGGCCAATGGGGCGGGCCGACGGGAGATGGCGCCTCGCGATATAATGACCCAGTTCACGATGGCAGGCCATACACCATAGTCTCAGAGACCGTAGACCATAGACCAATAGTCAGACACGCGACACGACGTTGTGACATTTGAACTTGATTTAAAGGCAAGGTTGATGCTGCTACGGGGAACTAGATAATGGGAAATGCGAGTCATCGGAAGACCGGAAGAATTGTAACTGTCCGTAGAGTGAGAAGACCGTGTAAAATATGACACCACAATGTTATTTTATTTTATTTTATTTTATTTTATTTTATTTTATTTATTTTATTTATTTTATTTATTTTATTTATTTTATTTATTTTATTTATTTTATTTATTTTATTTATTTTATTTATTTTATTTATTTTATTTATTTTATTTATTTTATTTATTTTATTTATTTTATTTATTTTATTTATTTTATTTATTTTATTTATTTTATTTATTTTATTTATTTTATTTATTTTATTTATTTTATTTATTTTATTTATTTTATTTATTTTATTTACGCCCTAATGGGCTTTTACAAGCATAGAAGGAAAAGTATAATAACAATAATAATTGTGTACTCATATGTTACTAAACCAATAAAACAGAATAAATAATAAAGCAATCATCATCACAAGGTATAGAACATCATAACAGAAATAAAAAACGTAAAAAAAATTAAACATCATAAAAGAAATTAAATAGTATGAGTGATAAGAAAAAATCAGTAATAAGACCTGAAATACAAGAAAGTGCAATGTGTAAAAGCAAGTTAGTAGGTATAAACAAACAATGATATGTGTATAATAATGTAGGATGATAAAACAGAACTAAATGGAACAGCAAAATAAAATAAAATAAGGTTATAAATTACTGGTAAGATTTTAAATGAGAGGAGGTTTTATGAAAAGAACAAAAATAAAAAAAAAGTTAATTATTAGCAGATAAAATAGAGATGAGTTGTCTCTTGAAAATTGCAAAACTGTCAACACCAAATATATCTATAGATTCACAATGCTTATTTGCAAGGCTATGCATTCTAATATTGGCAATACTAAAGAATATTATTAGTATTTGTTTAACAAGAACGTTGCAACTTGCAACCAAAACAAATTTATAAGAATCTATGATCTAGAAACGAGGTCAGTTTTTACCTTTTAGCCTGATAGTAACATTGATCTTGGGAATTTTTTTTCTACATTGGCTCCATACAGAAGCTCATGAGGAAAATAATTGCTATCCTATTGAGTTTGAGTTCTGTCTTTTCTCGATTTTCTCGGGAAAATAGTTACGAAATACTGGAAATGTAGAAAAAAATCAACAGTACGAAAAAATATCGTTATATTTTTAAGACTTCTACCAAATGTGTTGAGTGGTGTTAAAATCAGAATTCACTCATCCCGACATGTAGCCAACATAGGGCATGATCGACATCTGCTTGATGATTGCCGGGCAAAAAACGAACGTGCCAAAAGCACGCATAAATCAAAATGGCAACAAAAAACGCAGTATTCAGAACCATCCATCCACGGTTATATTACACATTGCCTAGCGACTCGCGAGACTACAGTGCACCCGGCAGTGTACAGTGTACATTGTACAATGTACATACACCCTGACCTAGAAAGGGCCCGGGCTGGCTGGTTGGAGGCCGGTACTGTACCTTGCGCACGATTTGTGTGTTAAGCCCAATTAAATTATGCCATACATCGTTATTTCCGCGTGATCCGCAGACAAAACCCATGGGAGAAGGATGGCCGTTAGCCGTCCCGCCATCGCATCGCATCGTATCGCCGTATAGCAAGCCACACAGCCGGTCGTTACTCAAACATTCGAAGGGAATACTCCGAATGCACAAATCATCATAATTACAACGGGGCTTACCAAGAACGTTTCATTCAATGATGATTTCCGGTACAGATTGGTGCAACTGAATCCACCATTCATTCGGTCAACAAACAACGCACTGAATCCTAAAATCCGCAATTCACTTCCTTCACAATACTCAATCATTTTATTAATTAACCATTAACAACTTGATTTTATGCACCTCTATATGATCAGTTTGCCACAGCTTTCACGCGTGCACTATCAATATCTCGCTAAATTTTCATATCTACTTTTTTTCTTCAACTTAATCTTTACCCGTTTTTCCATCTACGTACTACGTTTTTTGATAATTTATCGCTTTTGACTGCTAAGGGCCAGTTGTTTCACAGAATTTCAATAATTTGTCAAATTTCAAAGTTAATTTTCAAGTTCTGTAAAGGTTCTATTCCAGTTATGTTATCATGCCAGTTGTGTCACATAACATAAATAATACCAAAACTTGAAAAGAACCTAAAAATTAACTTTGATATTTAATTTTAAATTCTGTTAACAACTGGCCCATAGCATTAATGTGCACAATAACTACTAAATTGCATTTACCCATTCTCGTACAAAATACTACAGGGATACATGGCACCAGTAATCGAAAAGTATTTGGTGACCTGGACTGAATATCCAGGTACTCCCCAACTTTCCTCCTCCCCATCTCCCTCCCTTCAACATCATAATAGTCCACTGGCTCCGACCAGTTAGGACTATTGACCCTTATGCGGTATTCTCAACAAACACATGTATATCATTAAATAATATGTAATTAGTCGTTTAATAAAAAAATTATACCTCGTAACTCGAAATCAATTCCTGACTTACAGAGCTACCGCCAGAATTGTGTTGGAATTTATGTATTTCTGACTCGCGTCATCAAAGAGGCTTCGTGTTTTGTTGGTCATCCATTCGTCTGTCAACGGTTTTTTGCAACAACAAGCCCCCGAACGGTTTTAATATTGATTGAATGATTTTTCCTCACCGCGCGCTGCGAGTTTTTTTTTCTTGTAGTGTGCCATTTATTTTCATTTGCGAGTTCATTAACTGTAATAATTTTGACTGTCATTCAGTAAGTTTACCGCGTGTTAACTTCTAAGTCGTATTCGGCCTTAAAAGAAATATAATATAATTGATTGATAAAATGTCCACCGTTTTTTTAGATGCACTAATGAGTGCATTCACATTTGAGTAGATTAATCGCTGGATATAATGAGTGGTTATACCCATTGTTTAGCGAGAGCTAAATGTTATCCCACGGTATTCCAGAAGGCAGTCGCCAAATGGCAAGTAGTCGGGAGAGCCTAAAGCATTTTAGGAGATACACGAAACATGCACCGACAGATAACTGTATACTGCCACGATTAAGCAGATGGTTGTTCAATTCAAATTATGCAGTATTGATCGTCTATATTCATTAGATCGGGGATATTTATAATTTTATTGTGATTTTTGTAGTACGTACTTACATAATATTTTATTCATTTTCACAACTTCAACTCCCTGCATACATGACGTCTAATTTTTGAACGAATCTTGTTATTTATAATAGGCCACTTGCATGGATTTCATAACGATTTGGAAAAAATCGTGTGGATAGATTTTTTTACTAAGATTACGAAAATGTTAGTAAATTTTTTTAGAAATGTATAGTTTTTTTTATTTTTAAATAAATAAATCCATTATTTGAGCTCGTGTTGTCACTACATGAAAATGTCCCGTCTCCGATTATGTTCCCTTAATTTTGTAAAATTCCACACTGATTAATTTTATTTTATATGGTAACACTTTGATTTCCGGCGAATTTTTGAATTTGTGTTTAACGTTCACAGATGTGTTTTTACAGATGTTACGAAGAGAACCCCGTACAATTTATTGGTATTCGTGTGGAAAACGTTATTTTTTAAAAATTATTTTCGGCTATGTAATTATCGTTTTTTCGCACACATAAAATTATGTCCCGTCTTTCCGGTTTATAAAAACTGTTCTGATTTTTTGGATTGAAATTTTCAAAAAATCGCCAGGGTTTCAAAAATACGATTAAAAAAAAAAAAAATAGAATGTCTTTGAATATTTGCCTAAACCGGATTTTTTTTTTAATTTGATGCAAGTGGCCTATTCTGAATAATGGCCTCGTCTCGCCAGAGCTTACCAACTAAATAAAAAATTATATTTCGTCAAGATCAACACGACAATCCAGATTATTTTATTGGCCCACATGTAGAACCAACATTAGAAGAAATTCCCCAATTAACTGTATATGTGCGCAATATAACACAAAATTTCACAATATGGTTTTTCAGAAATATCGAATATAAATAACGCGTATGATCGAGAATTAATACTAGAGTGAGGAATAAATCGGGAACATTTCATATCCATATCCTATATTCGTCTTCACTCCCCCTCACCTAAAATTAATTTTACGATACAATAAAACACTATCTTCAAGCAACCTTAAAATTTTGGCTTGACTTCATTTAACTTAATATATACATATATTTATATCTGTATTTTATGTATAAGCTGTTTTTTTTCTTACAAATAAATAAATTACGAATATCATCTGGATTTTGATCACCAAAAACTTATAATAATATAATCAATATGACACGTTACTTGAAATATCTTAATAATGAATTTTAACTATAGGTACTCGTACAGAAGATCTGTTTGCAAAAAGCGGCAAAGGTGAAGTCTTTCGCCTTAAAATTTCAAACGTGTAAGTTGAATTTCTAAGTCAACGTAACTATTTTTAGCTTGAAACATTATCAATAGATAGTAAATAAAAAAATAAGACAAGCCACATTGCGTGCACTATATTTCGCAATAAGAAAAAATTAAGGGCCAAGTAGCTATAATTTTTTTTAAGATTTGGCTAATTACTTTTATTTAAATAAGAAACGGCAGAATAATTTGAGAATTATACTTGTGAGCGGCACTCAAACTTGTCAAAATAAAGCTTAGAATCAAAGTCAATATTGTGATGTTATGGAAACAAGAATCGTAACGAAACCGTGGTTAACAATTAGATTAGTGGGTCAGTGCTTCGCATTAGAATGTTTGCTTTGGAATTTTAAAGCCCTAAAACTGGATTACAATACGAGTACACCAAGGCGTGGCACAATCTTAAAGTACGGAGAAAGCTGTACTATAACAGCGGCGGATAATAGGTTCACTTGAAAGTTCCAACTAATAACATGTCAAGCGAGAAATGTGTGCTCCTCATAGTACGTTTAAATACTCGCAATAACTTCTCCCTCGGCAATAACACTTCGAAGCCAATAAATAGGCTTTATTGGTGCTAAGTAAGCAGACTTTCCTATAGTTAATTTAATAATAATTATAGAGTGGTAACATTGTAGTAATACCTGCAACATAAAGCTTATCAGGGGCAAACCAATTTAATTCACCAGTATTAAGATCTAGTTTTCGCATAACTATTAATAGCTCGTGATTAAACGACTTTCTCGGTGTATCACAGACGAACCAAAATAGCATTAATTATATAAAGAGTACCCGTTTGCGGGATCAAACAAGATCAAAAGAGATTTTCCAGTTGATGTAATAAATAATGTTATTGGTCCTTTGATTATGTACTATACTGCAGTGGGTATAAAGTATAAAGCCCCTAAATCACCCATTACGTATTGACGAGCAACAGCTCTGTTCGGGAGCGACAAAAACCACCCCTCATGAATAAATGAAAAGGCTTCGAAATAAAATCTCCGCCTCGGGTCGAGGAGAGATTCTAATCGATCCAAACGACCTGAAGAACTCGAATATTGTCGCATATTTCAACCATTAACAGTGAATTTATAACAGGGCAAATCGACAAAAACTAGTTTTAGCCAATTTTATACGTTGCGTAATATAAAGGAATTGTAATTTTCTTCAATTCATTGTAGAGAAAATATTTTAAATTGAATATTACAATGTAAATAATGCGTCCACAAACTTTCTATAGACGTGTCCGACGTATAAAGTAAAGATAAACAGCCGTACCTGATGTTGGGTGACGGCCTCCCTGTGTTTTTTTTCTTTCTTTTTCGTTGTTATGTCGGATTTGACCGCAACACACTCGGCTTCAAATATTATTATGCATGTGTAAAAATGTCGTAGGTATACAGAAAAATTCCAGTGTGAAAACTATTAACTTACTTCATCGCTAATCTATCAATGATTTTACCACTATATTTCTACTATATATTTCTACGTTATCACTCATCAACAACTTTTGTTATGAGTTATTCAGATTGTTTATTTGTTCTTTAAATTGGTACTGTACGTCTAATTCTTACCGAACTGATGTAATCCCCACCTTAGAATAAGTTAAGGCATTGTCGAAAATGACCGAGTTACATACTTTTTTAATGAACTGAGAAAATTTGATGATAAAGAATATTGATATCAGCGTGAAAACTGGGAAGAGATTGACCCCCTAATCCGATTACAACTTTATTTTTCAGTGGCTGGCCCTCAGATCGGGGTCCTACTGTACAGAGGCAGGACGAAAACCCGTTTCCACTTTGGCAGTGAAAGCGAAATGGTAAGTATACAATATCACAAGTTGGCAAGTGCGGCGGGCCCTGTCTGCTCTGGGAAAGTCCAAAAGTCCACGGGGCAAAAAAATCCGCGTGGAGCGTCCCACGCCGGAAGGGGGCATAAATAAGCGCAAATATTCAGGAATGCGGAGTAATTGTGCTACGTCAAATGGTCAGGAACGCCAAATAGCAGGGGCAGGTTTGGACAGTTTGTAAATTGCGCGAATGGGACAATTATTGCACTGAGTACATAATAACAAATAATTATTGTTTAGCGTTCACTTTCAATATACGCAAATCATTGAATCTGTAAATGACCATGTAAATATTTAATTATTATGTAACCGCTATATTCAACTGTCACAAAATTTTAATTTACTTTTATCTATATAACATATGCAATCTTCTCATGGAAATGTAACTAATAAAAAAAAAAAAAAAAGAAAAAAAAAAAACAAAGTATGTATGTAAATATTTAATATACCAACATATAATTTATCTTTTTTATCTTTCCACATACATATATATATTTGTTTAAACACATTTCTTTTGGAACAAACATAGATGTGATTTACCCGCCTCGGAACAGACTTTGTCTAGTGAGGCGGGTAAAAGAAAAGAAAACAATGTAAATAACCATGATACTAAATAAACGCCCGGGTTGCCGGCACTGAAACTGAACTGAAAACTGAAAATACTGAAATTTGAATACGTATCTAATTATTATGCTCTAGGAATGTGGCGTAATACTTTACGCACTTGGTTGGCTTACATCAGGGCGATACTGAGAGTTTCTTCCACTCTGAAACATGCCGTAAATATATATAATATTATTTTTAATGATTAAATAGCGAAAACCCCAATCAATCAAATACAATTTACTTGCGCACGCCGGGAATTGAGCCCGCGACCTCCGGATCGTTAGTCAAGGGTCTTGCCCCTCGACGACGGAGGCCGTCAAAGCCGTTCTTGCTAGGTGATTTACAGATTTTTTATGTTATTAAAAATTAGGTTTATTTCCTGTAATATGAAGACATCTCAACTTGAAATATAACTTAGTTATTAGGTATATACCCACCATAAAAAAATTTCAATGTACCTCATCTTTATATATTTTTTATCGCTGTAATATTGTATTCTTTACAGGATCACATTGTTTGCTTTGTTATTTACACATGTTTTCAACTTCTATTTCCTATTATTTGCTGTTTTACACGCTCATTAGAGTTGCCTTTTACTCAGGTATACAATTCTCATTTACAAATCTTTTCGACTTAAAATATATTTTACTCATTATATTATTTATGCCTATCCTTATGCATTTACTGTGCACCTCAACTTTTAAGTTACTTACATATATTTTAATTAAATAAAATAAGTATTAAGGAAGTACATTTCTTGGGCATTCCAATATTGAATTACCAGGGATCTCATTTTGCTTTATTATTTATACATATCTTAACTACTATTTAGTACCTTTGCTGATTTACGCGCTCGTGGGCTCTTTATCAGCGTTCAATATCTTGTGTTATGGTTAACGCCTTGTACTATAAATTATGTTATGTAGAAACCGAAAGAATTATAATAATTAAATTAATAAACAAAAACCTTACAAAAATGGATGCACCTAGCAGTGGCGGTTTTCTCTAAAGTGCGTTTGTGCGGTGATCCCCCATAAAAAGATGATATTATTATTACAAAACAAGAAACTTGTTTTATAATAATATATATAATATTATTATAAAACAAGTTTGTAATCATTATAAAACAACTTTATAATCACATTATAAATAGGGCTCCATTAAAATCCGTATTTAAAACTCGCGCCGCCACCGGCACCGCGTCGAAATCGGTACCAGTTCCATTTTGTGCTTGATGTTATTGCGCGCAAAGGACCCTCTGACAGTGATTTGAACGAAACCATGCATTTCTTTGCCAAATTCATTCCCGCTTGGTGCGCAGCGATCCCGAGTAATGTGATCACGTGATATCCGATCTTTCACGAGTAGTACCGATCGATTTCGTCGCGAGTGACCATTGCCTTTGCACCGGATGAAGCTATAGGTGAAATCTTATTTAGATACTTTGTAGATTAATTTTTACTACGAATTAGTTTACTTAAAGAACATCACAAAATATGCTACGGATAAAGTAAAGCTTTTACCACCTTTTGAATGGATTGGAAATACAATAAAATTATTATTTACATAACAAAAAATAAAAGAGTAAACTATTAAAAATAAATGTTTTTTCACGACTTAAGTAACTATGAAGTAATATGAGAAACATATTTTTTTTTTAATACCCCTTTATGGCTAAGACTATTTTTGACCTTTTTTTGAAATCTAACTTTTTTTCATTCTCATAAAATTATGCACAAAATAAATAAAAACCACTTTGGCGCTTACTTGCCTCGTGCAAAAAAGACGCTCGATTTAAAATTTAGGTGTGAAAATCAAAATATTTGTAGCGTTTATATTCCTCTTCCTCTAATATTCTGTCATCTTTTTTTTACACAATCGCTGAATACAGTGTTGTGTACATAAAAAAATAATGCTAATACTTATGAAAAAAGGCTGGAAATTAAAAATAAGAGGCCTCCGCGTCCACTTATATATTCTACGTAATAGGCCACTTGCATGGATTTCATAACGACTTGGAAAAAATCGTGTGGATAGATTTTTGAACTAAGATTTCGAAAATATTAGTAAATTTTTTTAGAAATGTATAGTTTTTTAATTTAAATAAATAAATCCATTATTTGAGCTCGTGACGTCACTAAATGAAAATGTCCCGTCTCCGATTATGTTCCCTTGATTTTTTAAAATTCCACACTAACTAATTTTTTTTTTATATGGCAACACTTTAATTTCTGGCGAATTTTTGAATTTCCGTTTAACGTTCACTAGATTTATTGTTTGTTCTATGCGAACTTATCCCTTGGTTTGATTTTTTGATAAAGATGGCGGTGTTTTTACAGATGTTACGAAGAGAACCCCGTACAATTTATTGCTATTCGTGTGGAAAACGTTCTTTTTTTTAAATGATTTTCGGCTATGTAATTATCGTTTTTTCGCACACATAAAATGATGTCCCGTTTTTCCGGTTTATAAAAACTGGTCTGATTTTTTGGATTGAAATTTTCCAAAAATCGCCAGGGTTTCAAAAATACGATTAAAAAAAAATAAAAATACCGAATATTTGACTTAACCGGAAAAAAAATTAAAAAATGTGACGCAAGTGGCCTATTATTCTTGTTGTAAAAACAATAATAATTAGCAACGTGCATTGCTGTAAAAAAACATTAAGCAATTTAATTACTTTAAAAGTAAATTTTGATTAGATATACCTTCTCTTGGATTTCTGAACCCCCTGTTAAAACGGCCACGAACCGCCACTGGCACCTAGTGATAAGTAAATAATTAATCTTAATTTGTTAAAACATTAAGGCGATAAGAATTTTGGAAGGGTTTTGTCGAATAACTTCCTTCAACTTCTTTAAATTTTCAATAATCAATGCCCACTTAATTTTCCCTTTGTTACAAAAGATACCTATAGCTTTTGGTACGTCCTTGATCTAACATATCAAACGTTTTCATGATGTTTAAATCGCCTGATTTAATGATGTTTAATGAATCCATAAAATGAATATCGTGGGATACATTAAATAATTAACAAAGTAAACAAAAGCTTGGGAACCGGGTAATCTTTCAAGGATTTCTTTATTGACCGAGACGATGATTAGCTGGCCACTGATCAAGCTCTATGCCAACAGTCATATCAAACACTACTACACCACATTACTCGTGATCTAGCATACAAATTATTAAAATCGATGTTGTTCTAATGCGATTAATGTCTAAAAAAACACTAGCAACCGGATATAACGAAATTGTCTGTAAAATTATTATTATTACGATTACAGAGGTCAAAAGATAACAATTAGTAACGTGGGTTCTTTTATCTCACAAATCTCCCTTTTTCATTAATATTTATATATTTTGTAATATTTAATAAAATTAGACATAATATTAGTAATTTATTTTTAAAATATGCAATTATTTATACGCAGTTAATTACTCTAATGCTAATTTATTAAATAAATCTTGGTACCGATGTTAAATCATGTAATAAAATATTTAAGTGGATTCAATAATTGTTATCATAATATAATATTTTTTGTTACATATGAACTTATCGTTGCTGCTAAGGTACTTAATATTACAAAGATAAAAGCGCGAGCAGATTATCTGATCAACCGCGAGCGCTTATATGTTGTACCGTCACACGACGCTATCAAATATTTCTTCCTATGGTAGGATAGGGGGTCAAATGAATAAGAGAGCTGCCACGAAATGCCATTTTTTGTACTGAATCTGTCAACTTTGCAGCTGTCATCCGCCCGTTTAGGCCGCTACGTAATTAAAATTAGAGGGGGTTGCATAACATTGGGCATATCGCCTCGGCAGCGGTTACGGCAGATTACGGCGTATAACTTTGAGCTTCGAGCGCATAAACTGCTTAGGTGTGACAGGTCTGATGGCTTGTATGGAGAGCGTTATTGTGAGTGCGATGATCTTTTATTCTCGTGTGTAAGGCGTTTCTTAAGGCGCGGTATACCCGGTCAAAAAGTAGAAGATGGAGCGATATGTAAATACGAATGTGAGAGGACGCGCTTATGTTAAAATAAATAATATTTAAGCGAAAATCGTGAAAATGTTTAATAAAACACGACTCGTTTAAAATAGAGCAAAAATCTCGCGGGGGTTGTCTAAAACAGCATTTAAAGAAACACTGTGAATTTTTCATACATATAACTTGTAAAGTAACTGAAACCAACGTGTTTATAATAATTTTTGGAGCATACTTTGCGATTTTTTTCTATGGAGGAAATTTCATATAATTTGCATTTCGACGCGGGGATTAACAAATTTTTTAAGAGCTTTAAAATTTAAAGTGTTTAAGGTACAAATGTAATAAATCGGTAGAAATGGTACGTCTCACATTGTTTTCTTTTTACGTGCATTATATTACAATAGCGCAGGCCCGTAAAAAAATCACGGGATAGTCTGAATTCTCGACTAATCAGTTCCAGTTTTGAAAAATAATTTTCAGTTTATAAAAATATTACATTATCCCTTGATCAGATGCAAGTTCATATGACTTCCATGATGTCTGACTAATTACATTTGTATGTGCCTCTCACCTGCATCTTGAGCCTTCTCCTCTCGAGATCTTGCCGTCTCTTCTCGAGCTCTCCGCGCCGCTTAAGCAGTCTCCTGGTAGCGTCGTCCTCGCCGGACTCCTCTTCCACACAGGCCGCCCAGTCCACCACGGGAGACACGGGGCAGATGCCGGCCAGACATCCATCGTCCTCTTCACCATCGCCTTCGCTAAGGCTCGCCTCCATGATGTCCGAATCGCCGCTGGACTGCACGGCCAAACAAACAAACAAAAAACTATACGTAAACATTGTGGACATTTGATGAAGGAAATTACAGTGTTTTGTTTGTTTTTCAGTTTTATAAATTATAGTACTGAGCAAATGTCTACATACAAACAAAATCTACATAACGTCACTTCATTTGGGTAGGGTTCTAACTTCACTTCACCTTGATCTGAGATATGAGATGTCAAAGTTTGCAAAGACGATTTCTCATGATCTATTTACCAATTTCCGGGTTTGAGGTTGAATCTTGTGTTAAGTAATTTAATTGAACATATTTTAAAGGAAAGTATTTAAATAGGACGTATACCTATCATTTTATAACATATCTTTACATGCAAATAGAACCTTGTGCAACTAGTCAAGGCATAATAATTATTTGCACAAGGTTCTAATTACATATCCTTAATGCAATTCTTAGCTCGTACCACGTCCTATTTAAATATTTTCCATTAAAATATGATAAACTAAAATACTTGAACTAAAATTGTTACGAAAATTCGTCTTTGGAAACTTAGAAACCTTTAAAAATGGTAAGGCGTAGTTAGAACCCTATCCAAATGAAGTGACGAACCATGTTTCTTTTTTTTTACATTATTGTAAAACTGCATATCTCGATACAGGAATGCCCTAGTGAGATGTGCAGCTATGTTTTCATGTATTTCTTATTTTTTTCAATAAATAAATAAAATAAATAAATAATGCGCTTCGTATGTAGATCATCTATCAGATACAAACAAAATAGAGGGTGTAAGTGACGATAGAACCTTGTAAAATGAATTATTATTGAAAATGTTTGAAGTTAGAACTTTGTCATACTAAAATAAAATAAAATAAAATAAATCTACGAAAATACAACACGGATGGTTCTGAATTTATTTTAATAATAGAAATAAGCAAAAGAAATGCTTCGGCATTCAAAGGCCATTTTTGAAAAAAATGTCAGTTAGAACCAAATGAAGTGACGATAAGCCAAACAATTAGGCAGGGAAATATCGTAAGAGATCCATTATTATCTTACTTCAATGTATCTGAGCAGGCCCCCAGTAATCTAAAAAAAACTTTATTATCTGATTTTCCGCCAATTTTTTTACGTGGGTATTAGAATTTTTGAATGCATATTTACATAGGTACTATATTTTAATTTTTGGGTACTTCGAAAGACAAAGCCAACATTTATTTTTATTAAAAACAATTTTATTTTAGAACTTGTTACGATACGCCCTTGAAGCGAGTAGTTTCGAGAACGCGACAGCCCACAGCTGGCCGCCCCCTCTTCCCGCCCCATATCCTGTTTCTCCTTACCTCTCCGCTTGCCCGGCGACTCGGCATTCCGCTGCGCTCGACAGACGAAATCCGAGCGCCTTTGCGAACGGACACGCTAGCGGCTCACTTTAAGCCGGCGGACCCAATTCAACGGGCCGCGATGTATTATTGAAATACCTTTGAGTATAATTGGCCTTTTGCCGCATTATAGTTCGGTCTACTTAGACTATGAAAGTGCCTGATGAAGCTGCCACATGAGACGAGGTTCCTGCCAACCTACATGTAAGCTGTATCTTGATTTCCTCTTTAAATGTTGTCCGTAATTCAGTGAAATGTAGGGCCCCCGCGGAAATCACGACTCGGAGAGTTTCGTTTTGAGAGACAGTCAGGGAGAGTTAAACACTTTAGCTAGGTTTGTGTAATTTGTATTTCTTGTAATTGAATTGTACTGTAGAAACCTATGTATGTGTTTGAGTTTACAATACATGTCTAAATGATTTAACATTGTTATTATTCTGCTACGGCGGGAGGATTGTTGGCCAGTGAGGATCCCGTGGGTCACCGGAGGATGGAGAGAAGTTCCCTAGCCTTGAGCTGCCCACCCCCTGAATAGAGAGTACCCTTGTCCCGCTGAGAGCTAGCCAGGGACGTGTTGGTGTGCTGATGTTGGTTTAGAAGCCGACATCGGGGTACCCTAACAATTGTCGCCCGATCGTGGGGCTGGAATTTTTTTTTCTCTACCCCGGTCGCTTTGCGGGACCTTTCCTTGTCAAAATCCTTCCCGCACAACAACTATTTTGTAAAACATTAATTATGCCTTGTTATTCTACAGTGAATCCTGTGAAAAAACCACAGAAACCAATATGTAAATCAGATCCATAACAGATCTGATTGTAATTATGAAATTAAATCGCATTTGAAACGGCCATTTTGAGTACCCGAAAGGCCAGCCTTTGACCGCGAATCTGAATTGCGTCACCAAGCGGCGGGCGCGTTAGCAACAGTTATTCGCGCCCAAATCCAACGGCTTTTGTTTCACGCGATATTCCGGATTGCGCGCAAATGCCTTGTGCCCGCCAATATCCTAACCGACTGTTGCTAGGCTGCGTTTTAAATCCAAACCGTTTTTTATGACTGAACCGGGATACCAACGGAAATCATTATTATGAATTTGATTCTGGAACCCCAGTTATTTTGCGAATTCCTGAATGAAAATTTCGGACTTACGTATTTTTATTATTTCTGCACAATATACCAATTGGCCCACTTGTGTCTGTCAAATTAGTACAATTTAATGTTTCTCCAAATGGACAAAATAATGACTTTCTTTCCCCATTGTACATTATAGGTACTGTTTTTTTTCAGCATAAGTGAAAGTGAATTGTGTTTTTTTCCCTTACATAAGTGAAAAGTGGAATAATAATAAAGCCAATGACTGATTCCATGAATAAATAAAATAATTTTAATATGGTTGGATGCAATAAACCCCATATTCAGTCATTTTCATCCGGAAGTTTGTCCTTTATTTGCCAGAAATGTGCCTTTTGTGAACTTTAGTGCCTTTCTCAGTGCAAAGTGTTTTGTGAAAATAAAAAACCTGTTTTCTAAAGGTCAGTCCTGGAAAAATTTTTCTAAAATAAATAAATACTTGTGAATTTCACAGTTTTCTCAAAAGTGGTCAGTAAAATACAAAAACCTTTACCACTAAGGTCTTTCCACGCAAAATTTTTCTCGTCTGCCTCTCCTTGACAAGAATTCTGGTGTCATGTATACAAAACACATTTGGAAGTGCCAACAGTGATCACCAAGTGAAAAGTGCCTCACAAAAATTAATTTTTGCGCTTTCTAAAGGAAACCCCTGGCCAATTTTTTTTCTTCTCCCCACCACCCAGGAAACTCACAATGGAGGACAAGCAAACTATTACATCATCCAACTTGGGTACCATTCCCAATGTGCATAGTTTATCCAAAGCCCACTTACAAGCTGCTTTAAGGGATAGAGGACTCTCGCCATCAAGCAAATCTAAATCTACATTGAAGGCATATGCACTTTTATTCAACAAAAAGTACATTAGGAGAATAAATCTCGCCCCCTCCAACGAAAATAATTCAGGTTCGGCTACGCAAGTTTTGGATAATCTTGACAAAGAACCTACGCCGCATGTAATGATAAAACAGGACGTCGCACCCATCTTGACACAAGATAAAACTTACGATTTATCCTCTTGGAAAGTCAAATATAATGGCGTCTCCGATGTGCTGGATTTCATTGACCGTATTGAAGAAACGGCTACAATCAAAAATATCCCATTCGAGATTCTACGGAGAAACTTTATAGAACTCATCTCCCCAGAATTAATTCCGTGGCACCGCATCCAAAAGACTAAATGCAAAGATTGGAATAAACTCAGAGCTGCCCTAATCTCTAGCTTTGGAAAAAAGGAGGCCCAGCACCGGATCAAACTATCTCTACTATCTATTAAACAACTAGTAGATGAACCTGTGGCTACATTCATAGAAAGGGCTGAATCCATCAACATCAAGCTTTCACATCCTGTTCCGGAAGCTGAACTATTACCAGTCATAACTGATGGCCTTTTAAGCAAATACGAGAACATCATCACCTCACAGAAAATTGCATCCCTGGCCCAGCTAAACGAAGTCTGTCTCCTCCTGGAATCGTACCAGGACAGGAAAAACATAAAGAATGTGTCGAATAATGTGGTTGTGCCAAGCCGTTCGTCTGGTTTAAAGCCAGAATTCGACAACAAAAAAGTGTGCTCCTTTTGCAAAAAAGTAGGCCACCTAGCCGCTACTTGTTTCAAGCAAGCAAGACTTCTGGAATCCAAGGAACCCCGAACATCCAAGAGACACCACTCTAGGGACCGCTCTCCACGCGACGAACTGCGCAACATTTTTAAGAAATCGAGGCACAATGCAGAAAGGTTACAAAACCCAAGCGATGTCAGACCTCAGGTGGATTTCTCCAAGCCCCCACCAAATTTCTACATGAAGAGGCCAAAAAACTAAATAATAACCTCTCAGGTACCCATTCTGAACCAAGGTCTAAAGAATGGACTGATTGGTTATCACACATTAAGTATTTTAACCAGACCTTAAATGTTTCCTCGGTTTGTTGCAAACAAGCTAAAGATGGGAGACCCTATGCTCTTTTCTCTGTTAACAATGTGCCCTTTTCCGGATTACTTGATAGCGGTGCATCTGTCAGCTGTCTTGGCAACAATGCTCACCTGCCTTTTGTTAACAGTGATTTTAAAATTTCGCCACAAACAACACACCTGACGACTGCGGATAATGTTTCCCAGCCGGTCATCGGTACCCTTGCACTGCCAATTAATTGTAACAATAAAATAATTACAATCAATTTTCTAATAGTGCCCTCTATATCCCAGAATTTCATCCTTGGCGTTGACTTCTGGAAGGCTTTTAACGTTGCTCCCCAAGTATTTAATACTCTTGGCGAAACCTCCACTGCTGCTCAAATTAGTGAGATCCGCACAATAATACCTCACGAAAATTTAAGCACGGACCAAGCTCTCCAACTAAAGGAAATGGTCAATAAATTCGAATCAATATCTTTCGAAAAATGTGGATTGGGTTTGACAAATTTGGTAGAACACCACATTAAAACCAATGGCCCACCCATAAAGCAACGTTATTACAACTTAGCCCCCCAAAAGCTTAAACTTTTGGAAAAAGAACTTGATGAAATGTTAAAAATGGGTGTGGTGGTTCCCAGCAGAAGTGCATGGACCAACCCAACTCTTTTGGTTTCTAAAAAAGATGGCTCCGCACGTTTCTGTCTCGACAGTAGACGTTTAAATTCTTGTACGGAAGCTGATGCATACCCCTTACCTTACGTCCACGCGACCTTAGACCAACTGCGCAACGCCAAGTTCATCTCCTCTGTTGACCTAAGCAAAGCTTTTTGGCAAATACCTTTGGACGCAGAATCGTGTGAAAAAACTGCTTTCGTTGTACCTGGTAGGGGAATGTTCCATTTTAAAAGATTACCCTTTGGTCTAAAGAACAGCCCCGCCGAATTACAAAGACTGATGGACAAACTCTTCGGTCCTGAAGTCGATAACAGCCTGTTTTGTTACCTTGACGACCTCATCATCGTCAGCGACACCTTTGAAAAACACCTATTAATGTTGGAAAAGGTTTTTCAACAACTCAAGTTCGCTGGTTTAACCATCAACTTGAAGAAGTCTGAATTCTGTAAGTCCCGTTTACGTTATTTGGGATTCATTGTCGACGAAAAAGGTCTAAGAACAGACCCCGCTAAGGTGGAAGCCATGGCAAATTTTCCCCGACCCAAAAACGCGAAGGAAGTCAAAGGTTTCCTTGGACTTGCAGGTTACTACAGAAGATTCATCAAAGACTTTTCCACAATTGCAGCCCCCTTAAATAAAATTACCGGCACCCGTAAAGGTGTCAGCAACTTCCGATGGTCTGCTGAAACTGAAGAAGCGTTTACAACTTTAAAAAATGCCCTTCAAAAAGCCCCCGTTCTGAATTGCCCGGATTTTGCACTCTCCTTTACCCTCCACACGGATGCCTCCAACGTAGGAATCGGTGGAGTCCTAACTCAAGAATTCCCAGATGGCGAACACCCTGTAGCGTATTTTTCCCGTACATTAAATAAACACGAGAAAAACTACGGAATTACCGAAAAGGAGTTACTGGCTGTATTGGATTCTGTTCACCATTTCCGCGGTTACATAGACGGTAGCAAATTTACTGTAGTCACAGACCATAGTAGTTTGAAATGGTTGATCTCTTTAAGTAATCCCTCCGGTAGACTCGCTCGTTGGGCCTCCCGTTTGTCTCAATTCAATTTTGATGTTGTACACCGTAAAGGCGCGGACAATATTGTTCCTGACGCTCTTTCAAGAATTGAATTGGCTTCATTAAATGTTGACACAATTGCCCCCCCTCCATCTACAAAAGATGAATGGTACTTGAAAATCTTCGAAGGTTGTAAAAATAATCAACAAAAGTTTCCTAATTTTATCATAAAAGAAGGACAACTATACCGTAATTGCAAGGCACCACTATCCATCCTCGAAGATTACTCTTGGAAACTTGTCGTTCCCCTCGAAGGAAGAGAACAAATAATAATTGACAATCATAGTGCTCCCGACTCTATACACCCAGGAACTTTCAAGACGTATAAAAAGATTTCCTTGAAGTATTACTGGCCTGGTCTCTTCAAACAAATTCGCAATTACATCTCTAAATGTGAAACTTGTAAAGCTTATAAACATAGCACGGCAGCACCTGCCGGCCTAATGGGTAACCCCAAACGTGCCGACAGACCCCTACAGTCATTGTCAATGGACCTCGTCGGACCTTTTCCTCGAAGTTATGCCGGACACATGCACATACTTAGTGTAGTGGATGTTTTCACCAAATTCTGTTGGATCTTCCCTTTAAAAAGAGCCAATGCGTCCGCCATCATCAAACTTCTGGAAAAACACATTTTTATACCTTACGGAACACCCAGAACCGTAATTGTTGATAACGGAAAACAGTTTATTGCCCAGGAATTCAAAGAATTTCTTGCCAAATACGGAATCAAGGACATTTATTATAACACCTTGTACACTCCCCAAAATAACACTGTCGAACGTTACAACCAAACAATCAACACAGCTCTAGCTATTCTAGTTGATAAAGATCAACGCACTTGGTGTAAAAACCTAGATAAAATTCAGGCCGCTATGAACAACACTGTTAATCTGGCCACTGGTTACACACCTTTCTTCTTAAAACACGGCATGGAACAAGTCGTCCATGGTTCTCTACATAGGGACACAAACTTTCCTACGTCATCCGCCACCACAAGCAACCCTACCGCAGACTATGCCCATCGCTTGGAAGAACTGTCGGCCATTTACAGTGAAGTCACTGATGCTTTGCTCCTGGCTCACCAAAAGAGTGCGGACAGATATAACTTACGTAGAAAACATGTCACCTTCAATACAGGAGACATAGTTTGGAGAAAGAACAACACACTTTCCCAAGGAGCCATGTATTTCTCTGCTAAGCTGGCACCACGTTTCGTGAAGGCCAAAGTCCTAAGGAAAATATCAGACCTAGTGTACTCCTTGTCTGACTCATCTGGAAAGCACATTGGTAATTACCACATTAAGGACATTGTAAAGTCTGGAAGTGAGGAGTCAAGTAAAACTGCCCCCACTATCTCAGCAAACGTAAAATGATCCAGTGTGTATCATCACATTTTTTTTGTAAGCTCACAGAGTCTTACTACGTCAGGCGTGTATTGTGTCAATCTCATGCCCATCGTTTCGTAAATAAAACAAGTTGTAAATTATTTTGTAAATTAATGCGTACTCTCCTTGAAGTTACTTTCAAATGTTGTTTTTTTGCACTGTTTTTTCTTTCCCTCACGGCAATTTTTTTTCTTTTATTTTTTTTTCACCTGTTCTAAAACTGATCACTTTGGAACGGAGACACTTTTCGAGTTTCAATGTTTGGGAAGTCGCGAGCCCATTTATTGTCTCAACACGTACACTACGCAATGTTCATGCCATGTCATACCCTGCCTTGTCATGTAATTTTGTAATTTTTTTTATTTATTTTTTGTTGCATTTTTGTCGTGTGGAAAGGAACTTTCTCACCTGTTTATTTTGTTCATGTAAAGTAGTTGACAATTGCCCATCGGCGTGTCGTTCTAGAAGTCGGGTTTTGTAAATTCCAAAGTGTTAAATTCCGACTCAGAACCAGTTAACTATTTTTTTTACAATTTTTCCTTTTATCTTGTTCATCATGAGTTGTAAAACCTTCCGAGGTATCTCTAGCATGAAAATCAAACAGTGGTTACTTACATAGTCGCCCCTCGTGTAAATAAGTTTTTTTCAATTTTTTCCTCTTAAATTAAAAATTGATGGCGTCCTACCCAAATTCATGCTCTTGTACCAAAATTGGATATCGACACGTCCATTTTGGAACTTGTATTTATAAAACCAATGATTGGTCTTTATAACCCTGTATATAAATCAATTTGGCTCGTTTCAACTAAAGTACGTAAAACCGAATCATCCGGTCTTTGGTTGTTATAACAAAGCCACTGCTTTTTTGTTATTTTGTTTTTTGCTTGTACGTTACGTATGTCTTATATGACACGTTTCAACCCTACAAGACAGGTTAATAAAACCTTATGGTCATCCTGATTTTGGAATTCACAACTTTTAGGTGTTCATTTAACCAAGTATTTGCAACCCAAATTGCACATAACCTGGTATGTTTGTAACTGCACAAAGGGTATGTAAAACCGTAATTGGTCCCTTTTCTTTGGTCTTCCTCACTGCAGGTTGCCACAACAGACAGTATGTAAAACCATTATAGGTCTGTCTTTGTTTTAAATACTTGGTGTAAGTAGAATTATACTCTGCCATCACCCTTGTATTTTGTAACACATGAAGTAGCATCAAATTGTCTATCTTCTCTGTCGTACGCTTTTGGGCTACGGAGTTAGTTAATCTAACGAATCTTTATAAAATGTGTTAAAATCAAGCATCGTTAACGTTTATTGTGTTGTATTTAAACGTAACCCTGTTACATTATAGGAGAGATCCTTAGAACATCCACCGTCATAGGAGAGATCCTTAGAACATCCACCGTTATAGGAGGGATCCTTAAAATACCTGCCACGATACGAGAAGTTCGTCATAATCACTTTTGCTCATAGCTAAATGTTATTGAGTTGGTCGTGTGACATATTTGTCATGAGTACCACCCTTTCTGTACAATCTATTTTGGTCGTGTGTCATTAATTTGTCATGAGTACCGCTTTTGTATTTTGGTCGTGTGTCATTAATTTGTCATGAGCACCGCTTTTGTATTTTGGTCGTGTGTCATTAATTTGCCATGAGTACCGCTTTTGTATTTTGGTCGTGTGTCATTAATTTGTCATGAGTACCGCTTTTGTATTTTGGTCGTGTGTCATTCATTTGTCATGAGTACCGCTTTTGTATTTTGGTCGTGTGTCATTAATTTGTCATGAGTACCGCTTTTGTATTTTGGTCGTGTGTCATTAATTTGTCATGAGTACCGCTTTTGTATTTTGGTCGTGTGTCATTCATTTGTCATGAGTACCGTTTGTATGTATAATTGTGTACAACCCTTGTACACGAGACGTGGAGACGTAATAACAATACCTACCGTGATTCGTGCGAACGACATAATATCGGCCTTGCCATCTTCTTTAAGAGGCATTGTATAAACTCTTGACTTTTGTCTATAATTGAGTTTTATCAAGTATGTACTTACATGTTTTCGTACACTATACGTGGAGACGTTAAAACACTTACCATGATTCGTGCGAACGATACAATATCGTGTGTCATCTTTTATGATGCAATTTGTGCCTTTTTTGCATAACTCGTTGTCTGGGGAACGGATAAGAAAACCCCCAGGTTTGTGAAATTGGAGCAAGGGTCTGTCTTTTCTCACAATCACGCAGGAGTTTTTAAAATGACCCCTAATTTTTTTGCCCAATACACGCAAAAGATTAGTCTCTTTGTTAATGTGTATTCAAATTTCTCCTCATCCTTTTAACAATTGTAAAGAGTCAGGAAATCTGCTGGTTGATCATGTTTCATTCTCACATGGAGTTTGAAGTGGAAATTAGTC
The DNA here is from genome assembly GCA_917563855.2 of Limnephilus lunatus. Lineage (NCBI taxonomy): Eukaryota > Metazoa > Arthropoda > Insecta > Trichoptera > Limnephilidae > Limnephilus > Limnephilus lunatus. The sequence goes on along the minus strand of OU830598.1, from coordinate 63,460,167 downwards.
CAGTCTCTAGCAAGTTTCGTCACTCAACTCCTTTCCTTTTCCTTTCCTTTCTCCTCACCATCATGTTCTCAGGTATATGTTATGAAGAGGAAAATCTGTTGTTAACCATAATTCGCCCTCACTGGGAGTGCGAATAGGTAAATTAACCAATTATCAGCAGGCTTTCTCCCTCACTCTCTGCATATGTCTCACCTTTTGTTCTCGTTCTCAATTTCACGAAACACATTCATGAATGTTGGATATGTACGATATGCACTTGGCGTACCGTCTGTCTCCTTTTGACAACCTTTATTCATGAATTGGTTTCTCTGCTTTTACCGTGACTCATTCACGACTTCTTTGTCTTGTTCTTTGAAATTCTACAAAAAATGTTACCACCTTTATGTTAACATAGGCCATGGAAGGCCGGTTGTTTTTTAACCAAGACATATTGTCACTCGGCAAACGCCAAGTCATCCTGGTAAAGGAAAATGTTCATGTAATCACAATGTAGTTAGAAAACTCTCTCTTCGTCACTCTCTGGGTCGGTGATTAAAACTTCGTTTATTTCATAATCTGGACACATTTTGTTTCTCTCCAAACCTTTTCTTCATTGGTCCCTAGGCAGGTAAACTTCAAGAATTTTGCTCTAATAATAATTTCTCCCGGATTAAAAAGAAGCCCAGGCGGATGTCATCACCAACAGCCAAGCTGAGCTCCACTTCCTGACAGCACGCGCTGTGGTTACTAGGTCCCTCCTGCTGCCATTTTTCTACGCATTTGTTCCTGAAAGCACAGACCATACCACCCATATGTATGTTGTTTTGTCGTGCCACAGCAAGTTGAGTTGTCCCACTATACATTATGACACTCTGAACCACCTTTTGGGCACGCTAGCTCCTAGGTTTGTTCTTACTCTTGCTATCAATGCCAACCATGTCGTCTCTTGCGCTGTCATGCAGTGACGCATATATCGTCATGTGTAAACCATCATTACCTTGACCTCCAGTATTCGCTGAATGCGTACCAATACAAGTTATGTTGAGCTACATTATGCTTCAATAACCATTATATACGATCCGTGTTTACCTTAATAACACTTTAGGATTCGTACTGGCATGTCTGCAGACACTGGATTCTCCTCTTCAATGACCTCTGTAACCATAGTCGCGGCACAGCAACCACAGTCTCCACTTCGTGAACTTCGACGTCTTCGACAAAACCAAGTGTTTTCTAAGGCCCAAGTGTACTTTTGAGTGTTATCTCAAAGGGATCTGATTACAGTGATAATGTAATCCTTAGAATCTGTGAAACCACGTCCTCCTCTTCGAAATTCTCCGAAACCAAACAAATCCACGCTTCGCAAACTTAGCTCCCAGACCAATGAAACCTTAGAATCACACAGGCATTTTTGTTCTTGTTTTTTTTGTTCTTCGATTGTACAAATATGAATTGTTATTTTTCAATTGCATAACCATGTATTGTTATTTTTCAATTGCATAACCATGTATTGTTATTTTTCAATTGCATAACCATGTATTGTTATTTTGTTCAATTGCATAACCATGTATTGTCATCTTTCAATTGCATAATCTTGTATGTTGTTTCACACCATGTACTTTCACCAAAACTGTTCTTTTCCAAACATTGTATGTACCCCTCACCCATTCCCTACAAACATTGTGACCTAAACTATAACATAAATTGCATGTTCTAGCTAGGCATCTCTCAAGCAACGAATCTCTCAAAAAACCCCGATGGAAGTTTAAGAGGATTTTTTTTATCCTACAGCTCCATTGCCACGTCGCTTTTTTTTCCAAGCGCGGGGGGAAGTGTTACGATACGCCCTTGAAGCGAGTAGTTTCGAGAACGCGACAGCCCACAGCTGGCCGCCCCCTCTTCCCGCCCCATATCCTGTTTCTCCTTACCTCTCCGCTTGCCCGGCGACTCGGCATTCCGCTGCGCTCGACAGACGAAATCCGAGCGCCTTTGCGAACGGACACGCTAGCGGCTCACTTTAAGCCGGCGGACCCAATTCAACGGGCCGCGATGTATTATTGAAATACCTTTGAGTATAATTGGCCTTTTGCCGCATTATAGTTCGGTCTACTTAGACTATGAAAGTGCCTGATGAAGCTGCCACATGAGACGAGGTTCCTGCCAACCTACATGTAAGCTGTATCTTGATTTCCTCTTTAAATGTTGTCCGTAATTCAGTGAAATGTAGGGCCCCCGCGGAAATCACGACTCGGAGAGTTTCGTTTTGAGAGACAGTCAGGGAGAGTTAAACACTTTAGCTAGGTTTGTGTAATTTGTATTTCTTGTAATTGAATTGTACTGTAGAAACCTATGTATGTGTTTGAGTTTACAATACATGTCTAAATGATTTAACATTGTTATTATTCTGCTACGGCGGGAGGATTGTTGGCCAGTGAGGATCCCGTGGGTCACCGGAGGATGGAGAGAAGTTCCCTAGCCTTGAGCTGCCCACCCCCTGAATAGAGAGTACCCTTGTCCCGCTGAGAGCTAGCCAGGGACGTGTTGGTGTGCTGATGTTGGTTTAGAAGCCGACATCGGGGTACCCTAACAAACTACAGTATTTATATAGTACCTAGTCAATTTCGCTTTGTGAAAACGTTTTTTTTTTTTTAATATGAAGACAGGTATTGTCAAAATTCGCAATTTTCGATTTACTTTCAAACAAATATGGCTTTTCACAAATGAATTGTGTTTTCTTTTTTTTTCAACATGTCTTAACAGTTTATTGGATATGAATTTAAAGATTATCCTAAAATATTGAAACTAATGATATTTCTCTTCGTGAAAGCGCTCCCCAATTATAGTATGGCTTATGTGATCGATAGCTTAATGCTGTGGAAATAACAAAAAAAAACCTTACAGCCAAGATGGCCGTCGAACTTATTCGAATATATTTTTTCACGTCGTGGATTAAAAGTTATTATTTCATATAACATAATATCAGCAAATTACAAAATTACAGAAAAAGGTTACACATTAACTAGGTAACTAATTTCTTCTTCATATGGATGGGGATGAGGGGTGGAGGTCAAAGACGTATGCTGAGATTATTCAGCTTGTCAACGGCATCGGGAGTCACTTGGTACAGTAAAGACTTTCAACCTAACTAACTAACTAACCAAACATCGTAATCGGTTTTTTTTAACTAAATATAAATAATCAACTAAAGCCAATTACCGCTTAAGCTCAGGTAGTGTGTATGCTTATATTATGTACGAAGGTATGGATATAAAAACTTGGAAAAAATCATGTGGTTCGTGAATAAACATGCAAAATACAATCATATTAGTGAGAGCAGACCTCACCAATGACTATTCATTAAAAATGGTTTAAAATTCGACACATACCCAAAAAATATTCACAAAGCAAAAGCTATCATCATAACGTAAATCAACTTGAAGCATGTCATAATTTCTATTGAAATAAAGTTATACCCAGCGATAAATTAATTACAATGTATTATTGAGAACACGCAATAATGCAGGACGAAGCATTCTACATTCTGCATTCCACATTCGATACATTGACGCAGACGGGCAGGCCAGAAACCATGACAGAACAGCAAAGTCGTAAACATGCAACAGTTTGGTGGGATCGCAACGGATCGCCCGACCGCAATGGCTTTTTTAAAAAGATATACCCTGGTAGTGCCATGTGGAACTTTGCTGTACCCTGAACCGTGCCTCAGAGCTCGGACGAGGTTTTATTGGTTTACTACTTCGGGGCGAAGTTTGCCAGCGCGAAAGCTGTCCCGCTGCCCGATGCCTGCAGAGCGCTAAGGGTGTTGGGAGCTGGGAAGGACGCAATAAATTATCGTGCTAAACGTCTGGGATTGTGGAGAGATGGTAACAAGTTGCTTAGAGTAAAATCATCGATTGTCTTGCAGATAAAAACTCAGTCAAATATTTCAACTTGCTAAAACGAGCGATAACAGTTCGCAATCGAAAAAATAAGATAACGTGACAAAGGGCGTTGGGAGCTGGAAGTGACGAAATAAATTCTGGAAATTAAATTTGCTAAACGTCTGGGATTGTGGAGAGATGGTAACAAGTTGTCTTGCAGAGAAAAGCTCAGTCAAATATTTCAACTTGCTAAAACGAGCGATATGAGTTCGTAATCGAAAAAATAAGATAATGTGACAAAGGGCGTTGGGAGCTGGAAGTGACGAAATAAATTATCGTTCCAAACGTCTGGGATTGTGGAGAGATGGTAACAAGTTGCACGGGGTAAAATCATCGATTGTCTTGCAAAGAAAAGTTCTGTTAGATATTTCAACGTTAGTTTAGGTTAGGTTTTAGTAGATATTTTGTGGGGGATATTTTGGCCGAAGGATATTTTATCGGGGATATTTATTTTTTATTTATATTTTGACGGGGGATAAAAAGTCGCGGAAGCAAAACCATGGATTTTCTTGCGGCGAAATGCTAAGCCAGGCATGAGTTCGGAATCGGAAAAATGAGACGAAGGGACAAATGACGTTTTGGACATTTTCATCGGTGTGAACGCATTAACATTGTGTAAAAATCAGTAAAAGCAAAATAATGGGTTACTACGCCAAGGAAGAGATAATCTTCCGTATATTATGTCTTCCTCGGCGTCCCCAACTTCTTTTGCCATTCACTTTGATGAAATACAAAATATTTGGGAGGCGGCAAGTGGTTAGTGGTGAGGTTTGTATAGGTCTTGGCGGTGGCTGCGTATACCCACCTGCGTGGCGGGCCGGATCGGCAGACTGGTTGAGGTAGACCTCTTGACCTCTCCAGCCGGAATCTCTCAGATTCATCGCCTTGCACCGCAGGGTGAGGAATGGGTTCTTAGGTAAGTCACTCCTGGACAAACTGACCCCCTGATTCTACCCACCTTTCTACCTTTTTCATTCCCAGAACTTCTTCTCCTTCCTTTCCCTAAAAAAACCCTCCACCCTCAAAGATGACATGAGAAATGGTTTTCTTCGGGGCCTCCTGTGTGGAGCTAGTGTGAAAAAAAAAAGTTTCCAAAAACATCAAGTTTTGTCTAAATAAAGGTTTGTGTGCACATAACATATGGACTCACGTTGACGCGCTCCCTGCCTATGGGCACGGGCTGCGCCTGCACGACGCTGACGTACTCTGGCACGCCGGTCGCGCCCAGCCGGCTGGCCAGCGCCGGCGGGTCCGTGCCGCACAGGAACTGCGTGCCGAGGAAGAGCAGGGCGCGCGCGCGCACGGCCAGGTGCGCCGCCTCGGGCTCCAGCGCGCGCGGCGCGCACCACCGCCCCGGCACGCCATACATGAGCGGCGTGAAGCCAGACAGCTGCGTGTCCTCCGGCAGGCGGACCATCTCGTGATCTGCAACAAACAAACGCACAATAATATTACCAAAACGATACTAGCTAACCACAAACAACTGTCTAGGGAAGGGAGGCTACCTAGCAATCGAGGGCTGATATCAACCTTCTATGAAAATGCGGCACGAACTGACGGAAGAAGAATGGAAGTTTACTAAATGCCGCAGAAATGAGATTCCTGTGGCTTACGTGTTATAAAAATTAAATTTTATGAAATCGGTATTTTTTTGCCATGTAAAGAGGAGTCAAAGATTCTTGAACTAACAGATAAAATGTTGTATGAAACCCTGCTGAAAAGCAGCTGCATTCTGGGAGAAATCCTAAATGTATAGCTGAGCAGCGACATTTTTGTCAATATAATTAATGATAACTAACTGCTTTTTTATTATTATTATAAACATGAGATTATGTATCTTTCTTTTAAGGTTAAACGTCACGTACGTTATAATCTACACATTCATAGATGGCGCCAATCAAATTATTTTAGGTTTTTAATGCTTTTTGCACGTTACGCTTTAAAATATTAAGGTAAATTAATTTTTCGCGATTGCACATTTTTAATTAGAATATAAATAAATAGTTTTGTCCATAAACAAACCCAAATCGTTCAAGAAAGGCTGAAAAATACAATATTGGGTTGAGTCACCGATACAAAATTGAACTTTTCAGCCTTTTTTGAAAGATTTGGGTTTTTTATGGACAAAACTATTTATTTATATTCTAATTAAATATTTACGATCGCGAACAATTAATTTACCTTAATATTTTAAAGCGTAACGTGCAAAAAGCATTAAAAACCTATAATAATTTGATTGGCGCCATCTATGAATGTGTAGATTATAACATAGGTGACGTTTAACCTCAAACATGTTTTTTGAAATGCTAGATAAAATAATCACTTTTTTAGTCGTAAGTTCGCAATAATCGTTATAATATAATAGGTCTCCTTATATCTATATTCCCACATCTGAAAAAGATTTTTATACAGCATTTTTTTGCAGAAAACTCTAGCCATGTTTAATGGTTTAAAATTGAGAATTAAGACTTGGATAAGAAAACATTATTTGAATACTGACGACAGCGAATTTACGTCTCATTTATGGTCCAAATGCTCCATGGACATGTAAAACATTAGCGTTTAATTAGTGGAAATATAAACCTTAAATCCGTAACTAAAAAATACCGTGTACATTTTGCTGTGAACATAATATTTGTAATGCGTTACCTTCATACCTTCACCAGTCATTACGGGAGCGCATTAATAATGGTAAAACCCAAATAACCGTTAAAGTTATTATTTTAAATAAAAAATACGGGTATTGTTAAATAATTTCAAAGTCAATGTCCATAAAACATGGACAATAATTACACACGCATTCCTCGAGAGCCAAGTTTAACGCCGAAGATATTTCACAACGACGTGTAATTTGTTAGAAAGCATCGTACATCGTACGCAGCTCTCGGGCGGATATCGAACCCGGGACAGCGGCAAATAATGCTCGGACTACACCTCCACACCTCCACTCGGCCACGGCTAGAGTCGCACCATACACTATACACAGAATAGATCTTAAACAGCAATCGCTCCGCCTAATACCGTACCATGTAATGCGGTGATTGGAATGCCCGAAATGTAGCGGCCCTAGCGGACACCTCGCGCCCTACGGCGATTTTTTTATGCAACATTTAATGCCTCTTCGTATATTGGATTGTTTATGGGTGACTGGCCGGGTTGCGTTATGACACAAAAACCGCAAGAGCGTATCATATACAGACTTACAGACACGCATCCAATACGAGCCAAGTGCTGGATGGACAAACAAAACATTACCCTGACCGCCGCGCGCCGTGAGACCAGATAGCCCTTCGACCAACCACACATTATCGTAAAAGCATTGTAAATTTTCAAATTACTTACGTGTGGTACGCATATTATAATGCTCTAATATTAAGAAGCTTTTGAGATCCGTGTTGAGATGCGTGTTGTTTTCTGCAACTTTCAACATTCCTAGAGAGCAGTTGCAAATAAAATGTATCCCGTATCACTTAAAATGGAAATAAAAAAATGAATAAGTAGAATTCCCATAGATTTACGTCAGCCTACTCGAAGATGATTTATTCAAATTCATTTTGCGCGGTCGTGTTACATCAATTTTACAATTTGCATTTCGTGCACCAAAACAAACACGGACGAGACCTTGAATCATATTTATATGGTAAGCAGTCGAATAGCCCGTTATTTGAACATACAATCGATCGACTTGCTCAAACAATTATTACCATGAACCGATGATCGCATGAGCACTTTAACATCCCGTCCGAGGAACATATTGAAAAGGTTCTCTGAAAATCGACTAGCAGGAAATGCAAAAGCGTAACCTCTGAACCCAGCATGCAGGTTAGACCAATTGTTTACATTTACTTTATGATCTGGGTGAAACTGAGCATAACGTGATTTCAAACAGTTAAGTATTGGCGGTAGATATTTAGGAGTTCAGTTGTTGAGCAGAGTAAAATAACATTTATCGATACAATAGAATACTTGTTCGGCTCTCACGTGTTGCATGAAAATAGTACGGAGGTATCAAAACAGATGCCCCGTTTAAGATGACTCGGTGCATTTAAAACAATATGGCCGCACTGCCGCAGCAACCCATAAATAACTTCAGATAGAAGATGGAAAATGGCACAATACACGACTGCCGCGGCTGCGGTCAACCTCCAACAACCAACCACCACTATACAGCAAGCAACTAAGCACTGGGGAATATCTAGTGAAGAGACCATAATTCGTACCGGGAGAATCATGACACCATCAGGAGTCAGCTTTGAGGCTCAAATAATTATAAAAGAACGTGCAGAGTATTTGCAAATGAGAATGTGAAAATACCATAAATATATCAACAAACCGAATGTGATGAAGGATACATGGAGGATATGATTAAAATATAATTATGTAGAGGCAGCATCATACTTTAAAATTGATTCATTCAGTGTACGAAGGCATCACCAAGATATAATAGGATATAATATCCAATTCACCGAGTTACTAAATAAGATTCAATTTATATCTAGTGATAGTATCTGTGCGCTATTCCGACCTATTCAAAGTGGATCAATGTATAACAGACTGAAAACAAAATTCTCGATTGAACAAACCATTTGATGGCCGGCGTGGTGCAGCGGTAAGGCGCTTGACTCGCACACCGAAGGTCACGGGATCGAATCCCGGCGACGCAAATAATTTTTATTTGATTGTGTTATTTCACAATTTATTCATTTAAAATAATATATAGTATATTTGCGGCACGTTCCAGAGTGGAAGATACTCTCAGTATCGCCCTGGTGTAAGACCACCATTCAGAATTGAAACGTTGCTTGAAATGGCATTAGCCGTGTTTGGTGACCAGATCTGAATAACCAGGTACTTCCCCACCTTCCTCTTCCCTATCTCCTTCCCCTCCCCACTACACAACATATCCCAATTGGGGATGCCATAGTCTCACTGGCTTCAGACGGGAGCAGTTATTCATATAAAAATAAAATAAATGTAATATTTATAATAACATGATTACAAAAGTGGACATCTTCAATTGCGAGCTGAATATATAAAAAAAAGTCGACTATTGATGACTAATAAAAATAAGTTAACCCAAGGATAAGAGGGTTTCCTGAGCAGGTGGTAAATTTTATTACGACAACCTTTGAAGGAGGTACTCTCGCTAAGATAAAAAAAAAAATACTCTGTTCAGTGTACATAAATGTATAACATGTTGACAAAGGTTCAGGGCATCCGTCGCCAAATCCGGTTCAAGAGAATTAGAAATATAAATCAATCGTGAGCCCATATAAAACGAGATTAAAAAATAAGTTTTTCAGCACACGAGAGACGAACATGGGAGCAGTATGAAAATATGTATAGGTTAAGGTAGAGAAGTAAAGAAACAAAGGAGCCTGTTCTCGGTTCGTGATGGGACTCACCTTTTACAGGGGTCACTGGGTGCGCAATATCTATATGCAGGAATAATAGGCGGTCATATTAACTGCCAGGTGAGGTGAACCATTCATAGTCTCCTGCGTCTTCAAACGTTCAAATATGTATTCAGTTTTGTTAGGGATAACTTATTTAGCTTATAAATTTCATTCACAAAGATAATATCAACACATTGCGAATAATAACTGGAGCGATGCAGTCGTCACCCATCAATTCCCTTCAAGTGGAATGTTCTGATCCCCCACTTTATTTAAGGCGACAACTGTTTGCTGACAAATTTGTTCTTAAATGTTTAAATTCTAAATGTCATCAGGTTATTCCCAGAGTTTCGTTGTTCAAAGACTCAACACATTCATCTACAATCAGAGCTCGAACTAAACCTCTTCCTGCCATCTGTAAAAATTTTCGCTCTCTCTCAGAGATTCAAATTATCCAAAATGATCTTCTTCCACTATACAAATTAAAATATAGTCATGTCACCCTATCCCCAACAATTTTGGAAGGGATCGGCATCCTTAAAAGTCATTCCAATCTCCCAGCCCCTACTGTTAATAATATGTTCAATGACATTATTTCTTCTAAATGGCCCAATTCTTCTCTTTTATTTACTGATGGCTCCAAATCTCCTGACTCTCCTAACTGTGGTATAGGTATTAACGTTTACCACAATAATTCTAATGATAGAATATTTCATTCAATTTCAAACCAATTTTCAATATTTTCTGCTGAGTGCATTGCAATAATTGAAGCACTCAAATATATAATCAAAAATAATTGTGAACATTCCCTTGTTCTCTCTGACTCTCTCAGTTCCCTCCAAAAACTTAAATCCTGTCCTCTTCTTCATCCTGATGATCACTTTGTATGTCTCATTAGAGTGCTGATAGCCTCCATTCAAAGCTCTGGAAAAACCGTAATTCTTGTTTGGATCCCTGGACACATTGGCATAGTGGGTAACGATATTGCAGATTCTTTGGCAAAACAAGGAGCGTCCAACCCTATTGTTACCCTCGTAAACCATATTCCCCTATCTGATATTTTTTCCATCATCAAAGATAGATCCCGCAATGTTTGGACAGAGCATTGGAACATTGCCAGTCAATCCAAGGGAGCTCGCTACGCTTCAATACAAAGGACTATCCCATCAAAACCGTGGTTTCAAAAATTTCCCCATTTTTCCAAAAAAGAAATTTCCTCACTTATTCGAATGAGAATCGGTCATTGTTCCGTTCCTTCTCACCTTTTTAAAATTCACATCCTTGACTCCCCAGATTGTACGTTCTGTGGTCTAGATGTGGGCACTTTAGATCACATATTTTTTGGTTGTTCCTCTCTAAATAAATATCCTCTCTTCTATCAAACGTTATCTAAAATTGCCTCCCCTCCATTCAACATTTCATCTCTTCTAAGTCTGAACTCGACTCCAATCTTCCATATAATTCTGAAATTTGTACATTTAAATAAAATTAATATATAAATTCACCTTTCCCTTTCTCTGTAATTTTAAATGATGGCCTAGAACACCCTTGAAGGGTGAAAGCCAGAAATAATTGAAAAAAAAAAAAAAAAAACAACCTTGAAATGAAAATATGATAAAGACAGTTACAGAAAAAAAAAGGTTACGGTTGCAACTGGGACTCTATAAGTTATCTAATTTATCTATTCGGGGGCGGCGCACTATGGAATGGCCCGGAACATGACCGTCTCATAAATCGAAAAACTGTAAATGATCGATAAATTTTTATACGTTGGAAAAAAATGATTTGTTCTTTTGTATATTTAAAATAATGTCAAAGTACGGGTTCAGGCTGAGATATTTAATTGAATCAAAATGTGAAATATTTCGTGGTACAAATTGAAATAATTTAAGCAAGTTTATATATAGTTTATTATATATCACCCCAAAGGTTGTCTTTAAGCTTAAATAATGTGTATTTTAGTTTTAAATAATCATGATTTATAAGCTCCCTTTGAGCAAATGATACCTAAACCAGATTTTGACAAAGTTCAGGTAAACTCTCAACTGGTCGCAGGGTTTGCCCCTTTGGATATTAAAAAAAGTTTGCGGATTTCTTGCGCAACAGCGTCAAAAACGGTTTTGCCGCTGCTTTTTTTATCAGAAAATTAATTTGTCGCAGTAATAAAAAAGGAAAAATTGTTTTTGAAATGACATGTTTAATATCGAAATAATAACAAATCACTAAATCAAATATGAAATATAAAAAATATTTAGTTAATCAGCACACCAAGTTTTATTTTTTTATGATAAGAAACAAAGAAGTTACAGATTTATGAGACGATAATGAGAACCACTGTGCGGCGTTTGTCTGTCGGTTTCCAATTTTCATTGAGAATTGTTGATATTACCTTCGTCAATGATTAAATAATAATACGTAGACTCAAATTGAATAATTTTGCATAATTTCTTCAAAATTTATTTTTTTATAATAGCATTTTGACGGTTTACTAACTTTACGGCATATTTTAATTTATTGCAGGAAGTCGCAAATATACATCAAATATGACCAAAACCAATAAAATATGTAATTAAAGTTGAAAATTCCGTTTAAATGTCAGTCACATGAAACATTATTTTGTGGATGGGTTGCAATCAAACCCAGAAGAATGAAATTACAAAATATTTTTTAATGTAAAGAACGGGTTTGTTTTTTTTAACCAAATCTACAGTTTTATTCTAAGGTTGATGAAATTTTTCACAATGGACGTTGAAAACAGGAGAAACGCAAGTATCTTATCTTATGAAAATTCTAAAAACGATCACCCCTTTTCCCACCCTTTAAAACAGACTTTTCATACTTCTACATGAAATTTTGCACACTTGACGCTCAAAATAAGAGCAAAATATTAGTCTTTTTTTAAAAATTAACTCCACACAGGAGGCCCTGGGGAAAATAATTTCCTTCAGTGCCTATGTCATCTGGGATGCTGTATGGAAGTCTTTGTGAGGAGAGGAAGGAATGAACATTAGTCTTGAAAAGACCCATGTTGTAGGAAGGAGGAAACACAGAGGCCGGCAAATCGTTTCACAGCCGAGCTGTTTATCACAAGAACGAGTCGAAGAAGCGACCGGTTCTCGTGTGACAAATGTCAACCGTGTACAGGCGTTTGGCCTGTTTCCCAACTATGCAACGGTGCCAAAGGGATCATTTATGCTAGTTCCTGGGAGCATCTTCCATTGAAATACCGGTAGAACAAGGATAGCATTCCCACCCGACGCCTGTGCTTTAAAGATTGCAATCCGTTTGTTAAGATGGGAGAATCTATCAAACGGACCGCCCGTTTTTGCTCAGAGTCGAGGGTATGTTTCAGGTATTTTGGAGCTCCATACAAGAGGTGGCTGCCAAATTCAACCGTGGGGCGCACTTGTGATTTGTACAGGGTTAGCAGTTGTGCACCATTATGTACATAGTATAGAACAGTTGTGTACTATTCTATACATAGTATAGTCTACATCGGATTTCCAAAAACTCTGTGTCAGGCCCTTTGTGTGGACTTCTTATCGTATAATATTGTATGAATCATTCATTGCGTTATCTGTCGTGATTTAGATTTATTTAAGAACTTTCAAAAAAAGTGACCGTAACAGAAGAAATAGGCCCCAAATAGAGAACATTGAGTCATATACCCGCAATGGATAGACTAAAGATCAACGTGGTATAGAACTGGTGGTAATGAAAATTGATGACTAAATAAGTATCAAGGTTTGCTACAGCTTCCTAGTATTATAATACTAGATCCACAAGGCACGGTCCGATCGGCGAGCAGTCTGGAGCCCATTTAATATCTGCTGATAGTTTCGGCCTACTTGGAGCGGTCCCACCACACGCCAATCAGAGAATTCCTGATATCGGTACAAAGTTCAGAGTGTCGGTGTGACTAGGTCCGTACTGCCGGCATTCTCCCACGCGAATATCGCGATGATAGACAAACGGTATCGTCACAATTAACACGAAGTATTACAGTGGTCGCACTTCGCCAAGGAAATACGACGTCGCGAATAACGCGCAAGATACAATCTGCGACGGGACATTTTAGCGGAGGAAAGACTTGACCGTCTTGGACTTTGATGGTTACCGAAGGAAGACTTTAGATGCAGATGAGATTGTGCTCCATACAGAGGATATGGTCGTTGAGCCATTTCCACAAACTCTTCTGATTGGAGTTATTCAGATTGAGACGGAGAACTCAAAAACGCGATCAGATAATCACCTATCGTGTAAAACATAATGAAAAACGATCGGTGTTCGTAGATTCTAGGAATCACATGAGGTAAAACAGGACCGAATACGGCAAGACAAATATAATATTATTTAAGCTATTGCTTGGATACAAATTTTTTATTTTGCTCCTAAATAAAACTTTTATTAATTTAAATCATATCTTAACCTTGCAGTTCACACTTTGGCGAATAAATTATTTCGAAAAAATATATCCCGCCAAAAAAAATCTGTTTTATTTTAGTAAGGAGTTCTTACGATGTCATAGCAAATGAACACATTGAAACTGTGAAATTATTAAAATGTCTGACGGGTTACTTAAAATACTAATGAGTACGCAAATCTCTCAGTGCAAAAAACATGAATCCGTAAAATCATGTAAGTACATATTTGTGCGCAAAACATATTTATCAACAGCAGGACCACGAAGACGATTCTGGCTGACCAGACAGCGCCCCGAGAAGTTTTTTTATGGTTGTAACTACCCCCAGCCAGTGGAACTATTGTATCTAAATTATTATTATTGTATCTATTTTAGTAAATGTCAAATAATAAGATTTTATAAAATAAAGAAACCGACCATTTATGAATACAATCTTGACAAAATTATATTGAACTCAGTAGAAACAATAAATGATCTAGGTATTATTTTTAACTCAAAACTTACATTTATTAGCCATATAACTAATATTATTAATAGAGCAATGACGATTTTAGGATTTATTATTAGAATAACTAAACAATTTTGTAACATTGATACTATTCGCATTTTATACATAACGCTAGTGAAAAGCATTTTGGAATATAATTCTACGATTTGGGCTCCATATTACAATATCCATATTCAAGCGATTGAAAAAGTCCAGCATAGATTCCTTAGGTATATTAATTTTAAATTAGGTATTCCAAGAGAATCCGTGGACTATAATTTGTTACTAAACTGGACTAATCTCGTAAATTTATCAGATCGCAGAAAAATCTGTGATCCATTAATATTATGTAAAATAATTCACTCGGTCCTGGATACCCCTGATTTAATAGAACTAATACGATTTCATTGCCCTGGTCGCGCTAACAATAGACTCACTCTACCGTTCTACTATAATAACACACATACATTATCACATTATTACTCACCAATCAGTCGATTACAAATTTTGGGAAATGAACATGCTAACATCGGCGACATTTATTTCTTAAAATTAGCGCAATATAAACGTGCACTCAAAAATTATTTTTCCAAAATGTAACTTTATATACGCAATATGGACATGTTGAAATGAAATGATGATATTTCTCATTGTTCTTTTTTGTTGTGATACACAAAATGATTGTATTTTTTTTTGTAAGTTTAAAACTACTATTAGGATGTAATGATATTATGTTTCTTACTTTTGTACTCTATTATATGTTTATTTATAAAATGCAGTATAGACGTTTATGTATTTAAAATAAAAAAAAATAAAAAATAAAAATAAAAATCTCCATTTGGGAAATGTGGTCAGTGGGGGAGAAGAAGAGGAATGTTTGTCTAAAGTACCCGGCTATTCATATCTGATCACTAGACAACTACGTAAAGCAATTTCAAGAAAAGTTTCGATTCACACCGATGTGCAAATATTCAAAATATGAAATTACCGCGACCGTTCCAGAGCCAAATAGCAAATCGCCCTGCCACGAAGGTTTAATAAAACTAATGTATTTTACTTTGTATCAAATTTAGACAGTTCGCCTGAGTTTAGTAATAAAGGCAGAAAGGGTGGTTGGAAGAGGAGGGACGCAATATCCCAGGAGAGGTCCGGGGCACGGGTTCAATGGTTAACCGCCGGCAATAAGGCCGCGCGTGACAAATGCCATTCCTGGCTGTGGCTGCAACACTTATTGGATGATGGAAGATGCGGAGATAAAGAGATACGGAACACGGCGGGCGTATCTCCTGCGTCAGCCAATAGACTGGCAGCTATTTAACTGGTTTGGTATCATAAATGAAGGCTTTTTTGTAAGACCCTTCATACTTCGCAATCAAAATCACAAAAATGTATCGACTATCTATATATTTCTATCGGAAAGTTAGCAAAAATATGTTCATTAGAAACTATGCAAAAATGTATGTCTCTGGTTAATTGACAATTCATAGTCATCGTTCATTACACACATATCATAAATTAGATATTACATGAAATTAAAGCTTGTATTTTAATGCAGGTAAAATAATAACAGGTTAAATTTAATCATTGAAAATTGATTTTCACTCCTAAAGTAAACTAGTAATTCCGTAAACACTAGACTTCGCGCCCAGACATTTTCTTCTAATATTCTCTCATTTAATAAATCAAAACCGAAATTTCCTCTGAAATCATTAGATTTGTAAGTAGGTCCTGATAACTGATAACCTGATACCTACATCTTATAAATTATAAATATTTTCATAACACTTTTTTATTACAAATAATGAAATATACAATTTATTCAAAGAAGTGTCATCACCATAATGACCATTCTTTTGTTCAAAGTTTCTTCATGCCGGTAGGTACCTGATAGTTCGGATTTGAAGGCTCATAGTACGATCCACGGTCGCGTGAAGTCTGGCGGGATAAAAGTTAAATACAACATGGCCACCATCTTCAAGCGGAACCGCAACGTAACAAAAAAAGTTATGACAGATAAAGTGCCAAATTATCTAGTTAAAACACGTCTTGTTAAAATCAGTCAATAATAAATGACAGTCATACAACTATGCTCATACAACGTTTTTTACAAATTAGCTTTTGGAACTTTGTTGTAGAAAAACTGACCAACTTTGTCGTAGAAGAAATTACTATCATCGTCGGCACTGCAACCCTTGAAAACTACTGGTCGATAATCTATAAGAAACGTCCTTATCCCTGCCGATCTCCTAGTGTCTCCCTTCAGTTCCTTACGTCTCGGTGTTCACCTCCACACCGTCTAATATTTTGAGAATACATACGGAATGATGGGAACGAAACTCAACATGTTAAATTGATCAAATACCAAAGTTCACAACGTTCAGTAACCTAACTGTAGGTCTCTCTCTGTTGTTTATTTTTCAAGCAACACGACCGTATGTTTATTTTATGGAATCGAAAACCAAAATAGGCCTTTCGTGTTGGCGAATAATCGGAAATTACCTTACGTAATATCTGTAACACTCATCCGTGACGAGAATGCATTTAAAAATGCAGTGAGAATCGCATCGCGAGAGCCTCCAGGCAGACGGGCGCCGGGACTAGCGGTAGTTGACACTTTCCCCGTGCTGTCAATAGTACAATTAACTACCCATAAAAGCCACGCAATAAAAAGGTAAAGACACAATGTTATCTTCGCGGAAATGTCATTTAAAAGTCACCGTGAGAAAATTGGCTTTTCTACTGCGTGGTGGCACGCGTTGGTTGGTCCGGTTGTGAACTCCAGAATTCGGCGAAGAGATTGACAGGGTGATATTTACGCTCGCCCCGACCGGTACGTGAGAAAAGGTATTATGCAATCGAAGTCCGAACGCCGAGAGAATACCCAATGAAAAATACAATAAAGTCTGCAAGTCCCGGACACTGCAGAAACGTGCGAAAATGATTATTTAAACAACGATTTTATAATTTTTTCTTGATGATACCGCGAAAGTCTCAACGATACGGAGTTTGTGGTAGAGACATACTCCACGCAGCATCCCCATAAATATGATACAGACCCTTAGATACATTATTTACCTCAGGGTTTCCTGTAATGTATGCGGAGTTAATATAAAAAAAGGCCAACGAGTTCCTATTTAGGGAATGTTGTTACAAGAAAGGCTCAACGAATTAAGTCAAGGGAGGTAGAAATGGACGATGAAGGTTTGGTAAGTTTCATGTCTGGTCACTCAACAAAGCTATAAAGTAATTTTAAGCGTAGTTTCGATCGTGAATGGTGGTCTATTGTGAACAAGAGGCTTAT
Source organism: Limnephilus lunatus (assembly GCA_917563855.2). Taxonomy (NCBI): domain Eukaryota; kingdom Metazoa; phylum Arthropoda; class Insecta; order Trichoptera; family Limnephilidae; genus Limnephilus; species Limnephilus lunatus. The sequence continues at coordinate 63,442,640 of OU830598.1, read as the reverse complement.
AGGAGGTACCATTCTACAGAGACTGGACTATTGCGCGTGTTGTCAGATTTAATGCTTGCAAACGAGTCAGGTAAGTTAGCTTTGCCATCATTATTAGATTTGAGCGCGGCATTTGATACCATCGACCACAACTTCCTCATCGAAAGACTGGAAAAAACCTTTGGACTGGGTGGTGAAACTATTCAATGGATAAAATCCTACCTCTGTGGCCGAACACAATCTGTACAAGCCGGTGGTAAAAACTCTCCCTTTGTAACCCTCACTTCTGGAGTCCCCCAGGGTTCAGTGCTGGGACCCCTACTTTTCATTTTGTTCATCAACGATGTTGCCAAAATAATAGAATCATTCGGACTTCTTTCCCATTGCTACGCTGACGATCAGCAAATCTATTTCTACTGCGCGCCGAATGAGAGAGATAGATTAAAAGATATCACTGTTAAATGCATCGCTGCCATAACAGACTGGATGTTTTCTAACAAACTAAAACTAAATCCAACCAAAACAGAATTTCTTTGGACAGCAACAAAAAAGCGTCAGTCAATATTAGACAAATCACCTCTCATTACTTCTGGCTGTAACATCATCCCTAAAAATGGCGTTAAACTCCTAGGTGTACATCTAGATCAAGATCTTTCCCTCAAATCCCAGATTAATAAAACAGTAAGCGCGGGATTCTTTCACCTGCGTCAAATCAAATCTATAAGGAGAAATATTCCGACTAAGGCCACAAAGATGCTGGTAAACTCTTACGTTGTGTCACGACTTGACTATTGCAATGGCATATATGCAAATCTCCCTAAAACATATACTGACAGACTTCAGTCAGTTTTCAATGCTGCAGCAAGACTGATAACCGGCGTTTCCAAGTATTCTCACATTTCCCAACATCTGCGGAACCTTCATTGGCTTAAGTGTCCTGAGAGAATCCAATTCAAACTCTGTTGGATGGTTTTTAAGGCAACACACGACATGGCGCCACCCTACCTGTCGGAACTGTGCATTCCAAATGATGTCAACACTAGGCAAGCAACCCTTCGTTCAGCATCTTCAACAGCCATGGGTAGACTCTCAGTACCTATGCGCAATCCCAATACCAATTTCGGAGACCGGGCTTTTGCAGTGGCAGGCCCAACAGCTTGGAACAAACTCCCTTCATATTTGCGAAAGATCGACAGCACATCTGAGTTCAGAGCAAAGCTCAAAACTCACCTTTTCACATTATCATATCCAGAAAAATAACTGCCTTTTTTCAGTAGTATCCCATTACTCAGTCCACGGGACTTACCTAAATTGATATATCTTCACTACCACCTTTTACGATGTTACGCAATTTTTGACAATATTTCACAATTTATTATGTATAAACTTTTTTTTTTTTTGCTATATTTTCATGACTTACACTGACAGCACGGGCAGTAATCATGACAATATGTGTTTATAAATGTTAATAAGTATGTTAGTCCTAAATAACTAATCTTAAGACAGTTGCAAGTCATAATACGAATGGAGCAGTAACAATACTGCTCTATTCGTATTATAACTGTATTATGGCAGTAACCATTACAATATGTGGTTATAAATGTAAATAAGTATGTTAGTCGTAAATAACTAATTGTAAGACTGTTGCAAGTCATGATACAAATAGGACAGTAACAATACTGCTATGTTCGTATAATGATTTGCAAGTACAAACTCGGTTATAAAAATAAGTATAGTTCTAAGTCACTAGTGAGATAAGTCTTAGTTGTATGTCATTATTTATCAATCTTAGTTATAAGCCACTTGTAGTATATAGGTATAGACGTATAGATTTAATGTACCTATAAATGAATTTGTAAAGCGCCCTTGAGGTGATTTTCTCACGAAAATGGCGCTATAAAAGTCATCCAATTATTATTATTCCTATATTTTAAATGAAAATCCAAACAGTATCTAATATATGAACGAACGTTTGGATTTGATTTGCGAACAAATCTACAGTTTTATTCAGGGGTTGATGAAATTTTGCACACTTGACTACATGAGATTTCGAAAAATCACCCCTGTCTCCTTTTCCTGCCCCTTAAAGCAGTGTTTTAAAGTTTATATTAAGTTTCTATTAAGATGACAATATACCAAAAAATATATTCAGAATCTTAACGTCGTAAGTAAAGAAGCCGTGTATACAAATAGCGACTCGCGACCCGTGTATAGCACGGACCTACTGTCGAATTTGCCCTATCAAAGAAAAGAAGAAGAAGACAAATAATGTGGGAATCTTAACGACGTAAGTGAAGAAAGCGTGTAAACAAATATGCGCCCGCTGCAAGGCATACTGGACGAACGTACGGTGGAATTCACCCTAGCAGGCATGGAGATTAGACCTTTCCACCGCGTTCAATTTAATTAATTCTGAAGAACGTGTTACAAATATTGAAAATGTGCCATGATGTCGCACTGCCGAAGTTATTAATTTATCGTCTAGAAAAATAAAATCTGGTGCTTACCGCTAACTTTATGGTTGTACACGGGTTATAAAGTTTTAAAATCGTTTTACGTAAAATATATTAATGGTAAGGTATTGTTTTTATTAATTCTAAATACAAAGAACTTACATCCCCAGGACAAGATCTGAATAGAAAAGTTAATATAGTTACGAATTCGCCGGAAATGATTAAAAGATGAGTTTTGAGCAAACAAAAATTATTAGGATTGTGTACCTCCTTAAGGAAAGAAAAAAAGAAAATCTTTGTCCATATCAGATTTCCGAAAATTCTGCATAAAGCCAGAGCAAGGCCGGGGACTTCAACAAGAATTGATATATATTACCATCGATGCACTTCATGCTTAAATAAAGACGTTACTTTTACTATGCTTAGGGTAGAAATGACGATATTATCAGAATCAAGGTCATTTAAGAGCATGACTTTTTTCCGAGGGGTCACTAATAGTTCTGCAGCTCTGAACTACTCGTGTTAATGAACTGTGCCCGTGCTATTTAGTAAAACTATCAGGAACATAAAATCTACATTTCCGATGTGATCATTCAAACGGTTATTATACGGAACTCATTATAAGTAAAGCAGACAGTGAAAAGTCGATATAGAATAAAGAATAACACAAGAAGTGCCTTGTGAGTGTATTTCGTGATCTAATTATTGACCTAATTTCGGCCTATATTTCCATACAAAACTGTGTTTTCCTGTGATTAAGAAATTCAAATGGGATGGCGATATACATAAAAGGTAGGTACTAAGTCAGTGGCACATTTCTTTCCATTCAAATTTGTACGGTAGGATCTTCTATTACCTACATTGTTTATTCTATGCAAGTCTTGCGACTATTGTGGCGAAGTCTTGTGGGTTCGTCTGCTGCTCGGGCGTTGAAATAGTTAACGACTCAAAACATTCAGTTCAAATTGAATGTTTTTCGTCGTGCTGATAATAATTTATCGACTCAAGTGTCGGCAAAGGCATAAATATGTATGACACAATATCAATTCATAAAATCACCGTCCTGGCATAAACTGGCGATCTTTATCACAATACTATGTTATCTAGGAGTCGGGCGTTCAGGCCTTGTAAGTATTATAGATTGGCCCTATCCGTTCGCATCATGGCTATAAACGCAATAAATTTATATGATCGCATCGGGCTCGGTGAACGACAATGAACTAAGAAGATAAAATCGCGAATAGCAACAAACACTTCCAATACGCAATCAACAGAGGTTTGTACTTTTAAAACTGATTAGACCTCATTTAAGGGGAGCTTATAAAACAGAAAGTTTCAAAAGGGAGGCTAATAATAATGGTGTGAGATGACCTTTTCTCACATTTTCACAATATTCCACAAGTTTTTTAATAATATATTTTATCTTCTTTAAAATAAACATGCGTTCGTGATGCTTGAAAAATAAATAACACAGAGAGACCTACAGTTAGGTTACTGGACATTGTGAATTTTTTTTAATTTGATCAATTTAACGTGTTGAGTCCCGTTCCCATCATTCCCTAGATATTCTCGGAATATTACACGGTGTGAAGGTGAACACCGAGACGTGAGGAACTGATGGGAGACACCAGAAGACCGGCAGGGATAAGGACATTTCTTATAGGCGACCAGTAGTCTTCAAGGGTTGCAGTGCCATAGATGATGGTCATTTCTTCTACGACAAAGTTTTTCAGTCACATTATGTACTTATATATGAATACTTTCTATACATTTTAAACTGCAGAGTAAGTAAAGTAGGTGCAATACTGCGCTTATAACAATCATTTCTTCTACGACAGTTCTTCTACGAAATAAACGTTTTCATTCACGTAATGTAGGGGAGACATGTCCAAAACCGTATACCTAAGGTAGAAGCAAGTGGTTTAGTAAATTAAAATAAAATTCGATTTACAATAATCATTTTTATTACTTCAAGAAACATGTCAGAATTCCAAAAAATCAAAATTCCAAAAAATCAATCCAAGACCCAAAGTAACACAAAAAACAAAAAATAATGTCGTTCGGTTTCTTTCTCCCTAAAGATTTTGCTTTTATTTTTGTCAGGTTGACAGCTAAGCAGACCATATATTAATATTAATCATAAAGAATAATTATTTCAAACTAAGAGAACAAATCCACAATCGCGACACTATAAAAATGTCTAAATTTTATCCTTGCCCCAGGGCGACCGCCAATTCTGGCCGTCATTCGCTACTCCCCTGCCCTTGTCTCGTACATTATCATCGGTGCAAAAATGTGTTCAATAAAGTTTAGTACCTCTGCGCTATTTAATATAGTGGATAGTGCGGGAATACGGCCGATAAATAAGGCATACATAGTTACGAGTCGAAGAATGACAGGAGCATCCGGTACGAGCCATAATCCTTTAACGAATGAACTTTAAACGCTGACATAATCACGGAAAACAGCTGGCAAACCGCACGGGATTATAAACCTAATTGATGGGCAAGGATGAGTAATTATATAACACTTGACACGTGAGTGCGCCAGATTGTCAGCAATACATCAAATATTTGCTATCTACGATCTCGCGTTAGGCGACTGATGAATGAAAATATTATGTATTTATATATCCCACATCCTTAAAGTAATTTTTTTTTAACTTAATGAGTAAAATCTTCTAGATGCGGCCGAATCTTTTTCGAATTTTTTCGAATTTCTCCACACAGGAGGCTCTGAGGAAAAAAAATCCCCTCGGGGCATATGTCATCTTTGGGGACGCCGCGTAGAGGGTCTCTTAGGAAAGGAAGGAGCGGAAGTTCTGGGAAGGAAAAAGGTATGAGGGGTGGGTAGGAATCCGGGGGTCAGTATGTCCAGGAGTGACGGACATATAAATACATCCTTCCCACTGCGATAAGGCAATGTTTCGAGAGAGTCCTGCTGGAGGGATTAAAATTTAAATGTCTCTCCCGATCCGGCCTACCAAGCTGTTGGTGGGCAAAGGCATCCGCTGCCAAGATCCTAACAAAGATCGCACCATGAACTCGGGCACCCCTGCTAAGTCAACAACCGTAGCGAACCATTTGGGGTTACATATGACATAGGTGTTCCCGCCTCCCAAATTAAAGTTAATTTTGTTTGGTAGAAAGCAGTTTAATGTTATACCCTGAAGATGCTTGTGTTGAGTGAAACCGGTCTGTATTGAAAAAAATAATAATTAAATCGTGATTACAAAGTTATTGTTTTATTTCAATTTTTATTTATGGTTCTTCAAAAGTTCTGTCCTGTTAAACTGCAATTACGCAGCTTATCAACAGGACGTTCAATGATCACAGTGTAAATATAAGTACCTAAACATAATATCCGTATATTTACACTAATTATAAATATGCGGATTATTATTATTGACATCCATAATAATATAACACGATACTACTTTTATGTACATTTACGTTGAATAACAAGTACAGGTTGATTAAATCGCCTATTATCTCTCTCTGGTTTCAATCCTGGGATTGGTTTGCAGCAATTTCCTCTAATTTTCTCTTCCATTCTTCCCTGTCTTGTGCGGCTCTTTTGAATTCTGCATATGATGAGCAGCGCACGTCCACCAGCAGGTCGTCCAGGTACTCTCGGCGTGGGCGTCCCCTAGAGTTTGTCCCCTCGGTCATACCCTCCATTATGGCATGCAAGAGGCCTTCTTGTCGTATAACATGGCCGATCCATCTTGCACGCCTTTCGGACAAGGTCCTGAGCAGGTGCCTTCCTTCTTCGATTCTTTGGAGAACCTCCTCATTTGTAATGTGGTCTCTCCAGGAAATTCCTAATAATCTTCTATAGGACCACATCTCAAAAGCCTCTAGTCTCCGTTTATCTCTTTCGGATAGGCACCATGTTTCGCAGCCGTACATCAAGATACTCCACACATAGGTCTTGATGAGGAGTATTCGCAGTTTTAGGTCTATATTATTTGATTCAATTACTTTCGACCCTTTATTGAATGCAAGCCTAGCCTGGTGTATACGGCTGTCGACCTCGCTCTTAGACCGACCGTCCCATGTTATTTTGCTCCCGAGGTAGACAAACTCCTTGGTGTTCTTTAGTGGAACTCCTGCCATCTCTACTCTCATCTGGTGTTGCGTTAGGCCTACAGTCAGCTGCTTTGTTTTGTCTTTATTTATCTTCATGTTGTAGTTGTTTTCAAGAATGCTTTGCATGGTTGTTAAGGCCTCTTGCAGTATTATAATTATTGCCTATTATATCTCTACTTAATATCTAAGTAACTACCTAAGTATCTCTATGTAGAGCCATCGTTTTAGCATATATATGTATATATGAATCTAGTTGGTAATTCGTAATCTGTATATTACTTGAATATCTTGGGCGCGGTACGCTCCAATGTTCGCTGTCCATTATTGTTATATTTTGGTATACTAAGCATGCCTTCATTATTTCTAAACCTAGTATTTTGTCCATTCCACTTTCATCCCTTTTTCATTTTTTTTCATTCTACTACGTGCCATAATAAAGCCTACACCGGCAAGAGTTACGTTTTGATAAAACAATGAAATTAATATCATTAATAAGTAAGTATGCAGGGATAATCTTAACAAGCGTCACCGTAAACATAAACCGCATATTTTTACACTGTAAATTACATTCAAACATTGTTAGGATCTTCTTAAAACTACTAGTATTTCTTTTATTTAAAAAAAAAAAATTCAAAATTGTATCACGTGTGACATACTTATAAAATATAGCAGACACGTGAAGAATTACGGGATATTATAATTGTAGGATTTTTAAAGATGAAAGTAAGCTGCTTCAGCCATTCAAAAATAATTTTTCAGTTTGGGTATTTTGATCTCAAATCCAAAATTAAGATTGGTATGAAACAGGCCGAAACGGGCCGCGTGAACGTTCCACTTAAGTTACGCAAAAAAAAAACAAATGGTATTGTTTAATAATTAGTTTGGCAATGTTTACCTTCAGCCGGGTCTTCTCTCAGCAAATGTCCCTGCAGGTCTAGGGGCTCCAGAAGATTCATCAGTTTGGCCAACTTCTCCCATGGATCTGACTCGCCACTGCAAACGAAAATAAAAATCACGCTATAAATGTCATTCGTTGAGAAATGCGAAGAGGGCTTATTTCAAAATAAAAAATCAAGAGAACTACTATCTTTACCGATTTGAAAGAAAAACGATGACGTCAATTCACAAAAGGGCTTCCGACCTATTCTAGGTCCCGTAGAGACAAACTCAGAATGTTTTCGCTTGCAGCGCTTTTGGACTGTTTCACTTTCCGTGAGGTTTACGTTTCATTTGTTTTAAAACTTTCCATTTAACAAATTTCGCTGACTGTTTGATAGTTTAACTATGGGCAAGAAGTGGATAAAGTTCTGCCTGCGACGCGTTCTTCTCCGTCTTCAATAATGATATATGCCATTTGATATTTAAATTATAGTTAATTTCTCACTACCTTCAACCTTACAACATACCTGGATTGGGGAACAATATAAAATAAATTATAAAAATCGACAACATTTACCTCCTAGGACCATGTACAAGAAATGCAAAATGCATTTTTTTTTAATTATTGAAGAAAATTTATTTATTTATCTATATAAAGTTTATTTACATGCCATTTTTCATGACGATGATTTTCACTAGATCGTCTACTACCCGTGTCGAGATAATATTACTGACTCCCAAACAAAATTTTGAAATAGAAGAATCATAAAAAGATTCGGTCGCATCTAGGAATTAAACCCAGAACCGACAAGGCTGAAAGTTCCTGGGTTCAATTCCTAGATGCGATCGAATCTTTTTCTGATGTTTCTATTTTTAAATTTCGTTTGAGAGTTGTTAATATGGTCTTTAAGGGCCTTTAACCAGCCAGCGGCCGAAAATTCACATTTCATCGAAAGATGTTCTTATAATCGTACAGGGCGGTTCCAACGAGAAAGATTAATTATTCTCCGAACCAGCTTTTAAAAATTATAACTCAATATCGATTTTATTTCATTCCAAATTTGCTTTAATTTATACCTATATCCAAAAATGTTGAAAGGCGTGATGATAAAACTATTAAAATTATGTGCTTTTTGTAATTATTTTTTTATCATAAGTATTTATCATTTCAATAATGTCTAAGCAAAATAAGAATGTAATTTTTTTTAAATATATTAATTTGTAAGACCGTAAATAGATAGACAAAATAGAGAAATTTTCGTCATAAATAAGTGTTCGAATATATTTTTTTAAAGATTTTATTTGAACTAAAATTAAAATTTTAAAACATGCGTTTACTGGATTACGTATTGATTTACAAAAATTTATCATTACATGGTAGGTATGAAATATGTCTTGTAAAATAAGATTTTTCGTTTGAAAATTTAACAAATCTGCCAACGACCTATGGTATAACCTTATTATACTAAAAATAAACATTTTTTTCTCAAAATTTAAAACATGCGTTTACTAGATAAAAGAACAATCTTTCGAAATCAATTTATAACTTTCTGTGGAAAAGAGTCAATAGGTACGTCTAAAATTTTATTTAAAAATAACATATTTCGGGTTTTCTCTGGTTATACCCTAATAATGATGAAATATTATAATTTGAGGTTTTACTCATTAAGTTATTCCAAAAATATATTTTTTTATTTTACTTATTAATTCATACTTAAAGCGATGCTTTGCCGACGACGAAATTTTAACTTTTTGACAAACTGCAGTAAGGAGATCCTTGTGTGGTGTCGTAAAAACCATTAAAAAAAACACTCTTAAGTCAAGCCCATGATCGGTATTAATATTTAATATATTATATTATACCGTCCAATAGTAAATAATATTGGGGAATTTATAGCTTCCTCTGCAACATTCTTAATTAGCCATAGCTCTAGCTCTAGCTCTGGTAGTCAATCATCGAGACAGGGTTAACGATCGGGACCGATTTAAATTCCTAGCGGTTGCAGAATTGAAATGCGCAAAGGTAATACGCAAAGGAAATACGCAAAATATTAATTATTTAAGTGTTTACCTGATATTATTATTAATTATATATCAGCAGACAATTTATTAATTATACATCTGATTTTATTACGCAATATACACACATCGAGTAATAAAATTAAACAATAAGGAAAAAATATGTTAAAAGAAATTAAATAGCTAGCTGTCAATGAACAGATAAATCGATGCAAACTGCAAAACTTCAAATTAAATTAACATCAAACAGTAATTATTATTTACCTCTGTCACTTCCGTTCACATCCAAAGAGAATGATTAAACAGCAAACGTTCAGATACATTAAAATACTTTTAAATATTAAACGCATAAACACACATAGGTATGCCGCTGATAGCTCCGTTGTAACCTCCCTCTTTCTCACAAACAAATCCGTGTAATAATCGAGAGGTTACAATTTACAACGAAGCTCTATGGCAGAACTATATACGGAGTTAAGAGACATACCTGACTTATTTTTTAAACTTATTTTAACCAGAAACTCCTGAATTTATTTGGAGAAAAAAATGTATGTAGTTGGCGATTTTTAATTAACTTAAAACATGAAGAAAGAAAAAAACAATAGTGTCCACCGAAGACCAAAATTTAATTTACATATTTTTAACTACAAATAAGGTCAGGAATCGACGGTAAAGTTTGCTAGGTAAGTTTCCTATCACTCTGTATTATCATAAAACACAATTATTCAGACCAGACGTTCATTCCATTTTAACCTTTCCCTCTCTCTCACAACGAAACTTTTAATAAAAAAGGAGATTACAATGGAGCTCTTCGTAGCTCTGTTGTTACCTCTTCCAATGTCTCAAAAACGAAGCATTTAATAGAAAAAATGAGTTCCAATGGTGCTCTTTGCGGCAGAGCCATCTAACATAAACAGAATCATGGAGATGTTTTTGAAGTAAAACTTCTTTACGCACGCTTGACACTTGGGGGTAAAATGATGAATGCGTTACGAAAAAGAACCATATATATATTATGTGAAACGCCATATATTTAAGTTAGTGTAGTTTTACTTCAGTGGTGTGGTCTAAAGCACACTCGTTTTTTTTATATACTAGCTGGTACCGGGCGTTGCCCAGGCTTTACGCAGTTTTTCGAAATCAGATGTGGCAAGGGACCTTCTTCGTATTTTGAAGGCCAAGTGTGCAAAATTTCATCAATCTTGGAATAAAACTGTAGATTTTAAAAGAAAATTCAATCCACGCCGCACGCGCCCGCCCGCCACAGGGCATAGACACCCTCCTTTATATAAATAGATAGATATACATATTGTAAAGCAGACGCGCTTAGAGTAGTTGGTATGTAAAATTTACGATCCAATAAAGTCAGCGAGAAAAGGATAAGAGATTTAATAATTACTGCTTCGGCGAAAACGTCGTTGTGATGGACGACTGACGGCTGACGGCCATCGCAACAACTAATCAAAGCAGAAGATTCACTCGCTCTTCCGAGATAAATAATAATGGCATTCCATTAGCACGTTGTCAAAGCGATGGCGATATAAACTAAATTAAATTGCAAGGAAAAATAATACAACCGTTACGAAATAAAAGTTTTACGATAAAAGGATTTCAGGAAGTGATATCGAAAGGTTGTAATCATTCATTTTTGACAACTCACTGTGGCGCAGGACATTGACGTGAAGTAAGGCAAGCATTCTTAAGAGGACGACTGCGCGGCCTTTTTCATACAAAACTTAATTTTAAATTTGATATAACTGTTTTTTTTTTTAAATCAAAAGGCGTAGCTAATATTTAGTACAGATTAGATGTAATACATGTGTAGCTAATATATAGTACAGAGAAACTAATTTATACATGTGTTTTAAATTATAAATAGACGGTACTAAAGAATTCGATTTTGATGATTTTAGACGCAACTTTGCCATTTTCAAAGTTCATAATGCAAATGACAATTCGAGCTGAAAATAGTATTATTAACTTAGAAATTCAAAATAGGTAAAAATTTGCACATTTCATAATGCCAAAGTTCATCGATAGAGGTTGTGTTGCTTCATACAATCATATTTCGGCATTTATAATAATCCACCTGCCATTCTAATCAATAATTTTGTATGCCTGTTAGTAGTACCCAGTGACCAAAACCATTCAGATTGGAATTGTTTCTTAAACTTACTCTAGCTAAGAAAATTTGGAACTATTAATCATTGACGATAATTTTAAAGACTCTCAAACGAAAAATGTGAAACAGAAAAATCAGAAAAAAATTCGGTTGCATGTAGAAATTTAACACAGTATCTCAGCCTCGCCGGCACTTTGCTCTAAATCCTAGATGCGACCGAAACTCTTCTTTTTTTTTATTTTTTTTTTTTTTTATTTATTTTATAAATTCAATAATATTATTATTTTATGTATAATAAACTGTGTTTATACATAAAATAATAATATTATTGAATTTATAAAATAAATAAAAATTAAAATGGAGTTCTACAAAATAAACTTAATAACAATAAATAAAAAAAAAAAAAAAAAAAAAAAAAAAAGAAACTATTCTTGATATTTCAGATTATTTCTAAATTTTGAGATCCACTCATATGAAGAAACGGCGTTGGTCCCATCATTTCGATGACGATAAAGATCTTCAAAATGCTGTATCAGGTTGGCTACATTCCCAGGCAGCCCAAGTTTTATGCAGAAGAAATTTCTAAATTGGTGAAAAGCTATAAAAAGTGCCTGAATTAAAGTGACGACTGTGTTGAAAAATAGTGGAAAACAAGTTTGAAGAGATTTTTTATTACATACGAGTAGTTAATGCCCAAGAAATACAAAAAAAGTGTGAACGCTAGTTTTAAGAGGCCTACCTACTCCTTTCTCTCTCCATCGGCCCTATAATCCCTCAAAATAATATAATAAAACAAGCTTGGGCCTTGTCAAGCGAGCCGCGTCGGCTCCGTGTAAACATAACGGTCAAGATATTTACGAAATACTCGATGGAAGTGCGAGCAATTTAATGGTAGCGCGGATTAGACGAAAGAGCGGGGCTACCACAAAAAAACTTGCGAGATATATTTCCAACCGCAAGAAGAAGATCGCAGGAAGAGGGGGACCGCTTGCGCTGGACAGCTCGGGTGAAGGTCGCCGGGAGGTAATGACGCCGGCCGGGATTATGCAATATACTTTTTATACTCTCTACGTGTCGGTGTTCGGGTGAGTGGTGAGGGCCGAGTGCTGAATCGGACACCTTTGGATCCAAATTGCTTTTCGATGGAATGATAGATAGGCGAACTATCATCTACATCGTCCATCGCCATTTCGGACAGAGGTGGATGGTCCTTTGCATTTAAAAAAAATTGTAGCATTTTTAATCGAATACCGGTTTTTAATGATGGATGTAATTATGTTTACGCGTGACAATTGTGTATCAACTGTTATAATTGAGGTCTTAGAAACTTATGGTTGAATTTAATAATTTTGACCTCGTCAATGTTGGACAACCAAATATACAATAATAATGTAAAATAATAATATATCGAAGAGTGTCTGTGGGTTTGTTATGTATACAAATCTACAGTATGATTCCTATCATCGATGAAATTTTGCACACTTTACCTTCAAAAGAAGAGGAAGGTCACTGTCTACGTGAGATTTCGAAAACCCCCATCCCTTTTTCCCACCCCTTAAAATCGAATAAAGCCCGTAATAAAATACATAAAAAACATTTGTATGCGCTTGGACAATTTACACAAAGACGCTGAACAAAGTTTTCAGATATGAGAAGCCTGACACTTCCAACCTTCCACTTCCCCCTCTCCTCTTTCTTAATCCTCACAACACTCCCCCAAATTGGGGATGCCATTGCCGCATTTTTTAATATCGTTTTCCGTTTCGTTCTAATGACGAATTGATAAAAATGCACTTGTTTCGTGTTGTTTTGCGCTATCTGTTATTGTCTCAATGAATTTTATAAATGTCATGATTTGTGTTACGGAACAACCGTAATAAAATATGCACACGCTCCGGTAGGTTTTTAAGACTTCTTACATTCCGTATGTCCGTATGTCCGGTGCCCCCTACCATCTCCCTGGTCGGTAGGTAGGCCGGCAGGTACTAAACCGCCCGCGGGTTTCGGCCGTCCATCAAAAAGTAATATTTTACGCATTAACTGTATCCGTCTGCATTAACAGTAAGAAACGTTAGGAGCCAGTGTCAAAACACAGTCCGTAGGTATAATAATATTAATAATAGCTGTGGTCTCTGAGAACCCGCGGCCGGGAGGCGGAAATATCTCCATCTATTTCACCGCCGAGACGAATTGATGGCCCAACGCAATTTGGATATTTACGAATTGTTTCAGAGGTGATTAGTTTGCAATAAGGAATAGAATATGTGTGTGTAGACTGGAGACGAATTATTATTTATGGCCGTTCTTAGATGCAAGTGGGCAGTGCAAAACTTCGTTTCCGTTTCAAACTTGTTTTTTTTTTGGGTGTCAAGATGTTGCGATTCCTTCTTGAGTTTTCCTTTCGAACAATCGTCAGAGTGGAAAATCCCACTGCTGGATTCAACAATACTGCGACCGCTTATATCGGAGAATTAGAAAAATAAATGTAATCTCAAGAGAATATCACGACATAACTTGATAAGCTTTAAAATTTTGTTCACACGAAGCTAAAATCAGAAAGGACGATGGAAACAAAAAAATAGCTGAACCAGAAAGTTTGAAACAATTCCTAAAGATCACAAGCTGACTGCGAACAAGTGTCGATGTGTGCCACTCAACGGGAGACTATTATACATTCAACTACTACACGCAATAAACATACATTGAACAACTTTACGTTCAACAACTATGGGTTCAACTCTACAGCCAACTTCACGGCGATACTTCTAGACCACAACGCACCAGAACTAATTGCCGGAGATTCATCTTGAACATATCGAGATCAGGCAAAATATCTTTAACAACCAATAGCTGGAGTTGTAATGCATGTACGGTCCACCGGCTCTCGTTGGGATGACAAATGACATTGGATCTAGTCCGAGACCTTAGGTAATCGAATTCTTGATGAGCAGTCCAGCCTTGCTGTTTCTATTTGTTAAGTAATCTCTTCTACGCTCTGGAAATCTGAACCGGTATTGTATCAGATTACTTTGTTATTATTAAAACATGACAAAGGGATTGAACAAATCCACATTAATATTATTATGTATAGAAGTCCCACGATTCCACGTTTGGTTTATTATCTAATTGTAGGAACGGGGTGGCGCTTAGCTATCATAATAAAAAAGCAGTTACATGCATAAATCTTGATTGTTTCCTGAAAAAAAATAATTAAAATCTTCACCGCGAATTATTGCAAAAGTTATTGCAAAAACAACCTTCAAACGTGTGAAATTAATGTTCATTTGGTGAAGTTAAATTTGGTGCTTCCAATTTTGCGGAAGAGTAAACAAAATGATGCACAACAGCAACAACAACATCTAAAAACGAGCGAAGCTAAAGTAGATGAGTAGGTTTGTTTGTTACAAATGGGCTTCAGACTGAGTGTTTTGGAGTAGAGCGACCGCAAAAACATAGAAGGTCATTTTTTAAGGTCACACATCTAAAAAATCTCCACAAGTAGCTGTGGATTCGGACGGTCAGTTAGAATACTGGCCCTATTTCTTTACAAGTATGGCGAAGTTTAATGTATCGGCGGTCAGGGGATCCGGCAACACGTGCCATTCGATAAAAAACACCACAATGAAATAGAGAAGTTCGAGTACCTACCGCAAATACGCATTGCCCAATGTCTCAAAATATCAGTGCGAGCGAAGAGAATTAAAAACGCGTTGTAAAATTCCGAAGCAGTAATGATATACACAAACACTGGCCATGTGCTCACGGCTCATACACGCAAGGCATAAATATTTATGGCCCGGGCATCGTGCAATCGATCTGACCAATTGTCTCAAGACGAGTGCCATAAAGAGTGTGCTCTTAAGCGCCAAACCCAATAAAGTATTCAATAATTTGATAACAGTAAGCTATTTGATGAACTCTCCCATTTCGACACTGCGCCTTTACCGAGGTTTTTTAAAAAATATAATTACCACAAAATTCCTACCTGGCGTTCTAAAGATTGCAATCCGTCCGTTAAAATTGGGGAATCTATCAAACGGATCTTCCACTTTAGCACAGAGCCAAGAGATTATTTCACTTCTAATAAAGAACAACAGGTAGGCAAGTACACTTGTATGACGGATCATAACTTCCATAACATATTCATTAAACAATCTTAAGCTACATATTACAAAATAACGGTAACCTCACCCCTTGGGTTAGGGCCGCGACCTGTGGAAACCGACGGCGAATATTACAAAACAGCCAAAGCTCTCCCCACGGACAGCCGGCAGTACAGAGCTTAGATAAACTCAAATCTCGATGAAACAAACAACGCCTAACGTAAACGCACTCAGAGGAAGCCCGTTGCGCGAGAAGAGGTGGGACATGAGACATGATGTGGACAAATTACAAATTCTAGTCAAGCAATAAACCATCTCGGGGTATGTAAGATTGTGAAATCATAATATGCAATTATGAAACAACTTTTAGAAGGAGGATTTATTACGTACAATACATTTTCGACCGCTACAACGTGGGTCTTATTCTGTAGTCGTAAGACGCCAAAACGTAAGAATAACTAATTTGTTAATAAGAAAGAAGGGGTATTAACGACGTCGCCGTTATATTAGCTCAACAGACTACTGACCCTATACAAAAATACTAGAAATGTAACATTAAGGCGAGACATGTTTATCGGGGGCTTGCCTGAGGCTCACATTTTAATTTATTTCAGCGAATTCGTAATTGAATTATAATTTTTTTATTTCCATGCCTCACAAGGGATGCGAGTTATTTATATTTTTTGATTAATAAAAACAGTATCTTGCCATAATTTTTTTTTTAACGTATAACCCCTTTAAAAAATTTTAATACGTTGAACAACTAAAGTTAGCGGTGAGAGCATCAGATTTCATTTTTCTAGCCGATGAATTAATAACTTCGGGAGGTATTAATTTAGAAACATCTTAAATATTAGTAACACGTTCTTCGGAATTAATTAAAATGAAACCGGCCGAAAGGTCGAATCTCCAGGCCTGCTAGGGTGAATTCGACCGTACGTCCGTCACTTTCGTCGGCATCGTTAAGATTCCCACATTATTTTTCTTCTTTTCTTTGATAGGGCAAATTCGACAGTAAGTCCGTCCAATACACCGCTAGCGAGTCGCAATTTGTATTCACGACTTTTTTACTTACGTCGTTAAGATACTGAATATATTTTAGGGAATAGAGTGTCGTCTTAAAAAAAAGTAAAATATATTTTTTTTTAAAACTCAGTCTTGGCACATACTCTTTGCCTCACTCACATTCATACGTATTATATTCAATCATATTCATCGTCTTATACATACTCTTCTATGCTTCTGACTTTTACATGGCCCGACTCAAGCATCTGATTCACTTGATTTTTTTTTTTTTTTTACAGTTAATACCGCACATGAATCTCAAATGCTCCCGTCTGGAGCCAGTGAGACTATGGCATCCCCAATTGGGGTATGTTGTGAGGCTGAAAGGTAGTGGGGAGGGGAGGGAGGTGGGGAAGAGGAGGGTTGGGAAGTACCTGGCTATTCAGATCTGGTCACCAAACACGGCTAAAGCCATTTTCAAGCAACGTTTCAATTCTGAATGGTGGTCTTACACCAGGGCGATACTGATAGTATCTTCCACTCTGGAACGTGCCGCAAATATACTATATATTATTTTAAATGAATAAATTGTGAAATGTGATCGTGCCATGTCTTCCTTGGGCGTCCCAAACTTCTTCTACCATTCACATTTTCATCATATATTATTCTTACACTACTTTCTTCGTACATTCGCTCTACACGCCCAAACCATCTGAGGGTCCCTTTTCTTAATCTTACTCATTGTACTTACATCAGCCCTATGTTCTTTGCGGATATCCACATTTCTCACACGATTATACATGGTTTTACCACAAATACGCCTCAGGGATCTCATTACAACAGCATTCAGTTTACTTTCATCCTTCCTCTGCCAGCTCCATGCCGCACTGCCATACGTCGAGGTAGGTACCAGGACTCCATTGAGGACTGCTAGCTTCGCTTCTTTTAACAGTATTTTTATTAGCGCCAACGGCATTCAGTCCTCCATTAATGGAGTTACCTGCATTTACCCTTTTTTTTCAATATCTCTATCAGCCTTCCCATCTCTCGTAAAAAATACTACCCAGATAATGTGAAATAAAAGTCAAGAATCACTGGTTAAAGGTTAAAGGAAGTCAGGTACGTCCCTTAATATTCTGCATACACAATACTACAAAACTAAAAAGCAAGTCTTCTAAATAATACTACGCCATTGTCTGGTGAACCTTTGACGGGTGCTAATTTGCGGGCGAGCAAAAAATCGTCAAGACTGGAATCTAAATTGACACGACATTAGAGACGATCCACCGGCCGAGCAGCCGACCAGCCCGGCCCATACCAGGAGTGATTCAGCGACTTCATTGAGAGGCTGGAAATCAATTTATGCTTTCACACCAACGTGGGAATTATATTGTTGCTCCTCGTGTATCGGACTGGTTTGGAGATGCTGATGACAGCTGGATAGATAAGCAACGAGGATCTTGCCAAGTGGTTAAAGGTGAGATTTCACCATTATTAATAAACCTTTATATTATGCATAAAGTGAAAAATAACATGATTTTTGCATTTAAGGCAAAGCTATCAGTGAAATCACTATTTTCAATTAACATTTACTATGAAACTGTTTATTTACATTATACTACCAAAAATATGCCCTGGTTAAATTAAAGCTTTTCCTATCGTTTCGCTTGAGTGGAATGAAAATAAAATTGTTAATTACGCTATTAAAAATATAAGCGTAAACTACGAAATAACGTATTTTTCTAATACAAAATTATGTACGCATATAATAACATTAAAAAACAATATTTTATGCTAAGATTATTGTTACGATCCTCGACTACGAATCCAGAGATCGCGGGTTCAAAAAATCATAAAAAGGTACGGTCACATCAGGGACATGATAAATTTATCCAAGACACTATCTCAAGATAGCATTTAGTTCTAGTTCAATCTTGCAAACATGCATCGATAACAATTTGGGAGGCGGGATTGGGTACCGCCGCCCTGGGAACCTTTATTGGATAACCAACACCTCTGCCATAGGTCACCCCAAGTGGTTCGCTACGTTTGGTGATTTAGCAGGGGTGCCCGGGTTCATGGGGTGAGGTTTGTCTAGGTATTGGAGGCGGATGACCAGGACACACTGAACCCCAGATTCCTACCCACCCTTTAAACCCTTTTCCTTCCCAGAACTCTCCTCTCCTTCCTTTCCCCAAAAAAACCCTCCACACAGCATCCCCAAAGATGACATAGGCCCCGAGGGAAATTATTTCAAAATGGAAAATAATTTCCCTCAGGGCCTCCTGTGTGGAGCTCAAGTAAAAAAAAAAAAAATAGGTCACCCCAAGTGGTTCGCTACGTTTAATGTTAGCAGGGGTGCCCGGGTTCATGGGGTGAGGTTTGTCTAGGTCTTGAAGGCGGATGACCAGGACACACTGAACCCCAGATTCCTACCCACCCCTTAAACCCTTTTCCCTCCCAGAACTCTCCTCTAAAAAACCCTCCACACACTATCCCCAAAGATGACATAGGCCCTGAGGGAAATTATTTTCCTCAGGGCCTCCTGCGTGGAGCTCATGTAAAAAAAAGACAATTGGGAGCAGTAATCCAGCACGGTGCTCACATAAAAAGTTAACCTGGCAAAATGTCAATCCCTCTTATTCCACTATTATAAGTTGTTCATGCAATGAGCGAGGCTTAGCTAGCTAGCAGAGGATTAAACTCGCTACCCGACGCATTTGTGCACTCGACTACTACTTTATTAAGCTTATGTTTTGGTTTTTCTCGTAGCTAATGACCTCCATGACAAAGCCATAAATTCATTGGCTCTCGACCCAGAGGTCAGGGGTAATAAAACCGGGCGTCGATAAATAGAAAACATCAAAAACGTTATGGGATTAGAATGGGACACAATATTTTGTCACATGAGAATGAGTCGCTTCGACTACTCGTTCTTTTGTTCTACAGCTTGGTTGTGGAATGACGATAAATAAAGAAGAGTAGTTCTTTGTCCATTACATTATTTGTATACATCTACTAATGTAACTAATTCATTGACTGTTTTTTTTCCTTACAATATTGTTTTAAGCACTCAACACGTAAGTAGTCATATTTGCAAAGGTGTTGATGAGTAATGAAGTGAGGCAATGAGTACCTTCCATCGATAATGTCATTAACTAGGTACGGTATATGAAAGGGCAATGGACTTCTCCTGAGCAGGTATCAGCTGCATGCTTTTATCACTAACAACCTATTAATAGAATGCAAACAAGGAACAAAATAAAAAGCAGGAATGCCATATTCCAGTATCAGGTAATAAACTAATTAATAAACCATTAAAGGGTTATTTCTAATTATGGTTCCGATTAGCAATTACTATCCTCTACTTAAACTTATATGGCATTCCGGAAAGTTCCATTAGCGCTATTCAGCGTGTAAATAACTACCGATCATTGACGGAGATAATAATATCAACAACTCTTAGTGCAAATATAAAACAGACACAGAACCCGGGTCCTCTAATATTACCGGGATTGGTACTCTGCCAATAGGCCACTTGCATCACATTTTTTAAAAATTTTCCGGTGTAGGCAAATATTCTAAGACATTCTGTATTTTTATTTATTTTTTAATCGTATTTTTGAAACCCTGGCGATTTTTTGAAAATTTCAAATCCGAAAAATCAGACCATTTTATCAGGGTGCGAAAAAACGATAATTACATAGCCGAAAATCATTTTTAAAAAAGAACGTTTTCAACACGAATAGCAATACATTGTTTGGGGTTCTCTTCGTAATATCTGTAAAAAAACCGCCATCTTTCTCAAAAAATGAAACCAAAGAATAAGTTCGCATAAAACAAACAATAAATCTAGTGAACGTTAAACGCAAATTCAAAAATTCGCCGGAGATCAAAGTGTCGCCATATAAAAAAAAAATTTATCAGTGTGGAAATTTACAAAATTAAGGGAACATGTTCGGAGACGGGACATTTTCATGTAGTGATGTCACGAGCTCAAATAATGGATTTATTTATTTAAAAATAAAAATAAAACTATACATTTCTAAAAATTTTTACTAACATTTTCGTTATCTTAGTAAAAAAATTCTATCCACAAGATTTTTTCCAAGTCGTTATGAAATCCATGCAAGTGGCCTATTACAAATTGAGTTATTGCCACGTAATTAAAGTCTGTCATTTTATCAATCTCATACTTTCATTTTTTAATTAGGTACTTAAATTATCTTATATTATTTTCCCCTGTTTTCCCAGTTGCGACAGTTATCTTTTTTTTTATTTTCTGCGTCTGTTTATATTTATTAGAGACGTTGATATTATCTTCGTCAGTGGATATTTCACAATCCCCTTGCAATTTGATCCGTAGGATAATTTTCGATTAATTTATTATTTATAAAGTCCGAATTTAATATTCGTACTCGAACCCATGAATGGTGGCAATACATCCGATTAGACAGTCAAGTTTACTACCAATTTCGAGTATCTATTTATCAATATATGTTATCCTATGGATAAGTTATCAACAGGATGGTGAAAAACCCCCTAAATATTGCATCGAGGTTAAAAAGCTTCTATAAGTATCCATAATAAAATTGAGCATGTTAATAACTGCTTAGAAATGGCAAAGTCATTTTATTTAAAAAAAAATGCAATCCTTAAATGAAACAATCTTTATAATGGAGTGGGTATGTGGGGCACACAATATATTTGGCTTTCAATAAATATAATCTTTAATACAAAAATTTATAATTTCAAAATATATAAACATTTAAAAACATTAAAACCTCAAAAAAAATTACAAAAACACGTACGTGTACTATTTTATGTTTATTTACAATTTTTATGTTTTTTTTTAATTACATATAAAATATGGTTTTTGAAAAACGTATGCTAGCGACATCTGTTAACAAAGCCTCAAAGTTTAATGCACTAGAAAAGAACGGGCAAAAAACATAAGTAGGTACAGCGTCAAACATCGGAGAGAAGAAACTTGAATAGTATACATTACTAAGCATTGGATTACTGCCTTGTGTTATGCACATTCATACCTAACATATTAGTTAAGACAAATCCTCCGGCAAGATTTACCCACTGCGACCATTCACGCAAATCAGGATTTAATATTTATCTAGCTAGTAAACTGAGGTTATTTTACATGTTATGGGGAACCTTGCATAAATAATTACTCTCAGGGGTCCCTAAAACTTTGTACGGCGTTACATAGTTACATTGCAACAGTATGCGCGGTATCCAACGAGATAATGAGCAAATAGAAGTGGTGCAAAGACACCCCCTTCACAGATAGTTTGCATCATTTTTTTAAACTCAACTAACTAATTTGTAGAACTACCAAACTACACAATAAGATGTCGTTCGTACCTCATAATATTATCTTACCATTCAATTTCCATAATAAAAAATGAGTGAAAAAACAATAAAAAGTGATGCAAAGTAACACCCCGGTGTACGGTGAACTATGTTTGATCGTGTGATAAATTTGGAGATTCGCAAAGATAGGAAAGCTGAGATGGTTTGGGCATATAGAGCGAATGCACCAAGAAGGGATTCTAAGGAAAATAAATGACACGAATGTTAGAAGAAGTCATGATAGAAGAAGTAGGGAACGCCCGAGGAAGAGATGCCACGATCAAGTCAACCAAACACTTGAGTCGCGCCATGTCACAAGACAGAACAACATAAGTATCTGTATGGATATGAAGGATGTATTTTTTTTTTTTTACATGAATACCTCACAAGAGTCCCAACTGCTCCCGTCTGAAGCTAGTGAGACTATAGCATGCCCAATTGGGGTATGTTGTGAGGCTGAGGGTAGTGGGGAGGGGAAGGAGATAGGGAAGAGGAAGGTGGGGAAGTACCTGGCTATTCAGATCTGGTCACCAAACACGGCTAATGCCGTTTCAAGCAACGTTTCAATTCTGAATGGTGGTCTTACACCAGGGCGATACAGAGAGTATCTTCCACTCTGGAACGTGCCGCAAATATACTATTTATTATTTTTAAGTGAATAAATTGTGAAATTAATCAAATAAAATTTATTTGCCACGCCGGGATTCGATCCCGCGACCTTCGGTGCGCGAGTCAAGCGTCTTACCGCTGCGCTACGCCGTCGATGTATGTCAAGATCGAGTTTTGGCGGTTCAGCCTTCCCGCTTACCCCTGCAGAGAAACGGCGTTATGTTTAGATAGTTTATGACCCATAATAATTCATCATTGTGGAAGAGCAGGGGTCTAATTGGATGGTGCTCTGTATGCCAATTATTCATAATGATGCTTAATAATCGGATAATAATCAAGGGCGCTGTTATCACACATTTATACCAACCATTCGTACATGACTATCAATATATGCAGGAAGTCCCAATCTCTTTGAAATATGTTTTTTTTTTTCAAAATTATAAAAAGCACGTAATCAATGAATTTTAAAAATATTTTAATCAGAATCAACTGTGATAAAATTTTCAATTCACTTAATTTCAACGTTCGAGCATGGCAGCTGTCAAGGCTCGCATCGTTCCATACTACTTATTTAATTCAATGCTTGGAATAAAACGATATCGGCTGTCGGACGAGACCGCATCCACATCCCTTCAGGAGGCTGTTCAATGAACTCGGCGAGTAACGGTGCTACAATTTTTTTTCTTCGGTCGCCAAATCTAAATAGAAATCCTTCAGAGTGTCATTGCTCCGAGAGAAGAAACGGTAGCGCATTCGACGGGAGGTATCAGCGGGTAATAGCAAATAATAATAAATAATCGATATATCCACATTAACATTCCTCCAATGTACTACAAATGGCATGCAATTTTAATTGTAACTCTTCCTAAAATAAAGGGGCATTTTCGCCATAGTTTGTACACATTTTTATGCATTTCATTTTCGTTATTATTACTTTCCACTTATAAGTTTCCACCAAGACCAGATTATTAGTTAGGATTTTCTCAGTGGAGAACGTTAGGTACCAACTAGCATAATACTACACCTTATTGCCCAGAATAGCATTATTATTAATAATAGAATAGTAAATATAATTATGCATTCGGTGGACATCTTTAATTTATCACCAAATAAACAAAAGTTTGTTACCGGGGCAGTTCAGTTATGTATAAATAATAGTGTAACAGTAATAGAATTGCGTGTAATAAATATATTAACTATTCCTGTGTAGAAGTCGCTAAAAAGTACGGAAATGTATAAATAAATATAGTCACCGAATGAAAGTAACAAAATTATATTCAAGAATTCTATTTAAGCAATGTTAAACGTGATTTTTCATCGATGTTGGCCCAAATTTATAAACTATGTAAAAATAATGTGTAAAAACCATATATATTTATTTTAATATACATTTTATGTTAGCTAACCAAGAAACCATAAATTTAATCTTACACACTTAAAATTAATTAGGAAATCAAATTTTGTTTAATTGAATGTACAGGTAAAACACACTACCTTTTGATCTAAATAATGTATTTATAATAATAGAGGTTCTACATTTATGTTTAACTGACTAAATAAAGCTATTTAATAAATTTGGTTATTAAAAATATATAAGTTCCCAATATTCTATAATACATAGCAATGAACAGAAAACAATTAAAATCAGAGGACATGACCAAAACGCAATGCACAAACTTTGGCGAAAATTCCACAAACCTTTTACTATCGAAATTTATTTTCATAATTTGAAGCATGCATAAAATATCTTAACATTAGTTTTACTATAACACTTTTTAATCGTAAATGGACGCAGTCTGTAATGCACAAAAAGTGTCGCTTGGAACGGAACAGCGCTAAACAGAAAGCGGCCGACATCTGGCGTCTCGACGGATAATTAAAACGCCGCGCGCCCAAGCCGTTCAGACAGGCCATTTTCTTGGTATTGGAAATTAAACTTATTTGGCTAGACAACTCGCTCGCGCTGTTCTGATAAATTTTCGCAAACGCAAAATGTGTAATTGATACATCCGACGAATTATAATTTCAAGTATGATATTCTAGTACTCAGAGGCGGCACAACGCTTTTGAATTAGATTAATTGATGCATTTAACACTATTTAAATTCGATAAATTAAAGTAAAAAGGTTAAGATTAAAAAACAAAGCACATTTAGTAGGATTCTACTATCTACGCACTAGCAAAGGTACTGCAACGAGAGTCGAGTCCATTGAGAATTCTTTAACCCACGGTTGAGTCGAACACGGTACCTACCTAATGAAACAATTAAATTAGTGGCGTCAACCTTTTTGAGCCTGCGTACCCCTTGACTCTTACTACAAATTTGTTGTACCCCGTACCCTCTTATCTATCTTGTGTACTCGTGTAATGAAAGACTTGTTTCATTAGTAATTTTTAAATACTCTCATTATTACATGAATTTAACAATCATGTCACACAAATACAAATGCCATTTTATTTAGAGTGTATTTACTTCTGGCATTTTTAACCATTGATTGATTATATAGGCGAAATTGATCAAATTTTATTATATTTATTTCTTTTTAATTCGACAAAAAAAAATACACATCCCAAACTCACGAACTGTATTGAGAGGATGAATATTTTTAACCCCAAAAAATATGCTAGAAAAAAAGTTTCTCATGTATCAGTAGTTAAAATAAAAGCCCAATTTCCTGTTACACCCTGTATAATCAATCTTTGCAGACCAAAATTTCACAAAGTTCGGCTCAATTTCACGTAGGTAGAGACTCAAGTCTGGTTCAGCATTCAGACGATTGCGATATTTATTTTTAATGAACGAACAAGAAAATGCGTTTTCACACAAAGACGTGCTTGTGAACGGTATTAATATTTTAAGAGCTACAGCTGCTATTGGGGGATATTCCTTCAAAATTTCGAGACAGAAACCTACCAGAGACATTTTTTCAAAGTAAATTTGGAGCTGACAAGTAGTTTTAGACACCTCGAACAGATTTTTCACTTCTTTTATTTCTAGGTGTGTTGACACTGTTACATCATCTCTGAAAGGTTTTCGCACCCAGTGCATTTTGTTTAGTGATTTTTGGGAAATATTCCGGAAATATTATTTTTAGAGATGCCAAATATTGAATTACATTGATTTTAAACATTTTCGTCAATTTTCAAGCCATAATCGTTGATCAAATTGTAGAGGCATTCAAATACTTCAATGCGTTTGTTTAAAAAAACACCGAGCGTTAACCGCCGAAATTTGAAAACGTTACTCTAAGTTTTAAAACGTGCATTCCGTGCCACGATATTGCGTACAACAGGTTGAAAACCATTTGTATGCAGTAAGCATGCTTCAAGCGTGTTATTTGACTTCTAACATTTTGGGAGGCGGGAATGGGTACCGCCGCCCCGGGAACCTTTATTGGATAACCAGAGGTGTTCTGCCATAGGTCACCCCAAGTGGTTCGCTACGTTTGGTGATTTAGCAGGGGTGCCCGGGTTCATGGGGTGGGGTTTGTCTAGGTCTTGGAGGCGGATGACCTGGACACACTGAGCCCCAGATTCCTACCCACCCCCTATACCCTTTTCCTTCCCAGAACTCTCCTTTTCTACTTTCCTTAAAAAAACCCTCCACACAGCATCCCCAAAGATGAAATAGACCCTGAGGGAAATTGTTTTCCTCAGGGCCTCCTGTGTGGAGCTCATGTAAAAAAAAAAAAATTGCAATCAAAATCAAACAGTTTTTTTAAGAGGTACAAAATAATGCGAACACAATGTAAAACTTTTCCAAAATTCAAGTTCAATGATCGGTATCGTGTACATTTGTTGTATTTTCTCGTTGATAAATAGGCGTTAGCAAGATAAAAGGCTGTTTCACAGTGATTTTTCGAAAGGACATCACTGTTATTGTATACGGAATTGTAATTGGGCCATTGATTAAAGATTGTTCTTTTTCTATGAATTAGGCAAACAATAATATTTGAAACAACTATAAAAATAATAATTATTATTAAATAAAATTGAAACATCACTATTAATGAGAACTGGAATTTCATGAGAATGGGTTGTTTCTTTGACTCTTTTTTGAGTAAATCGACTCGAATGTGGAACGAGCTACCGGCATCTGTTTTTTATAATCAGGGCATCTGCAAGACCCGCATTAATAAATTCCTTACTACACCCTGTTACGGTACGCGATAGTAAATGTATTATGTTTTAGTAAATATATTACTCAATCAACAACCCATAACCTTAACCCGCCTCACAACGCTGCCCAACCGGGTGGCGACATAGTTCCCCTGTATGTATGTACAGAGGCGCTCTTGTAAGGTGTCACAAAAAATAAAATAAAAATAAAAAGACTTACCCAACGTCAAAGTCGTCACACGGTGGTGGAGGGTTCCATACGGAGCTATGGTATAGCATCCAATCTGACCAGACCTGGGAAAAACAATGAATGGGTCAAGTAATACATTTTGAAAAAAATTTACCACTATTATTTTTAATATTTTTTTCCTAAATACACCGGTATACATTACAATATAAACTTTTTTTTATATAAACAGTAAAAAAAGAAAGAATAATACAGTTATACAGATTAAAGATTTAAAAAGAAAAAAACAGAATGTGACAGAAAATGTGTACATATATATAGTCTGCATACAATAATATAATGGTCTACATGAGCACCTGATAGTGGCACAAGTCCAAAAATTGCATATTTGAGTTAGTATGCAGAAATGTTCCTGGATATCTGTTCTACCTTCGATAAAAACGACACAATTCAGAAAATTTAATTGTTATATTATAATATTTTACTCGAATTCAAGCAAAAATAGTGGCATTATGATCATTTGAGGTGAACTATCCCCTAGACATGTAACGAAATTACATAACGGCTTGTAAAACAATGTTTTTTTGTTGGATAATAAACTGATTTAATACACTAACGAAATATTCAAACTGCTTCTCCTGAAAAAATAAGTTTTTGAGTTCTGCCATTGTTATTCCCCAGGTGCGATATGTACGATTCCAAAAAAAATCCCACACAGACATCGCCAGTTCGTGGGTATACTTGTGATTTTAAAACAGTTGAAATTTACTCGTATAGTATCATTTGCCAACTATTTAGTTTGTCTTTTGGAACTTTAAAGTCAATAAAGCAGTGTCATTTGTTCTTCTGAAAATTCCTCACAAAATTATGATTCAGGGGTAATTTAACCGTGATGAAACGCTTAAACGGAGTCGTAATTAAGAAGGCAGGACTTATTTATATATTTTTTTAAGTATGTTGTCGCTCACATTATAACACATCATTATTTTTTTTTTTAAACTACTCGTGCGCCACGGTCTGAATCGACAAAATAATGTTTCAATCACCGCTCCTTTTATACAAAGTTTAGTAACAAAATAATTAGTACTTTACTAAGATTAGCAGTAAATGTTCATACAAAAGTTTTATTTAGTAATAAGAATAAAATTAATAAAAAAATGTAAGTCTCTTATAATTTATATTTGTTTTATTATTTTAAGAAAGTTGAATAAAATATTATGTATATATTTCACGCATAAGAACCAAGCTTATCTCAGCCATGTTTTGTGTATTACACCGCGGTCATTTAAAATACCTAGCAATGAAAAACAAATAACTTCTACAAATAACTGATCCCTAAATATTAGTTAACCTTTTTTTTTCAAAAATGTGCTATTTTTATTTATTTTATTTGTTTATCTATTTTTATTTGTTACTCCTGAAAACCTGTGTAAAATGAGATTCGCGGTGTTATAACGAAAGCGACAAATTATAACATATTTTTTATTATTTATATCTTATATCTACTTTTTTCAGTATATAGACATGTTTTTATACGCACCTCTCAAATTTTAGATTTTTAAATTCTATATAAAATATTAAGTATTATATGTAAAATGGAGCAATCAGCGAGATAAAATTTAAATAAAAAGAAAAAAGGATAAATTTTCGTCTAGGAGTAAATACTACGAGTATATATGTAGATGATGACTGTAAAGACAGGAACTTTTCAAATTTAACCTAAAAAATTTTAACTTTGGATTTAATCGAAAACTAAAAAACCTCCAAAATATCTCAAAATCGACTACAAATGTGACGTAGATTCACCAGCCTACGAGTATATATGTAGATGATAAATTAGCAATAAACAACAAAGTCACATCCTTTGAGGCTTTTCCAATTCAGAAATTACTTTGATTTATTTGGTGACAAATTTCTGTATTGTATAATCGTCAATAAATACTTCCCAAATATTGTGAACAATATCTATTTTTTATAAATAATCACCACTTAACACTTTCCTCTGCGCATCCTGAGCACATAGCAGATATATTATGACAAAGTTTAACAATAATTTATCTACTATCAGCACATAATATGTATTTTAGTGGATAAAATTGATTAACGCCCACGCTTCTGAGAATATACCTGCATCAACATAAATTCAGCATCCGACACTCTTCAAATGAGAAAGCTTGGGTTCAACGGCCATTCGAGATGGTATAAGTAGTAATAAACATGGCTATCAACTGTATCCTTAGGCTTAGTAGCTATGCGTAATATTCAATCTCCTTGAAACAATCGAATTGATGGGAAAAGTATGTGAGAAATAAGAAAGAGTAGAAACGGTATTTGCGGTCAGTCGGGATCATATCATAATGATTGTTAATGGTGAGAATATTCCTTGATAACTTCAGTAAACGGGCTTTCAATGCGGATTCAATAAAGCGATTGAAAGTTGATTTAACTACGAATGTAAAAAAATGCTCTACTAGCCAATTTTACTTTTTCTAAAATAATTTGAAAAGTAATTCTTCAAACTTAGCAAAATTAAATAAAAAATAATTTATACAAATTAATTTATAAATCTGGGGTTTATAAATTAATTTGTGATGATTGTAACTTTTTTACATAGGAAAAACTTCTAGAAATTTTAACATTAGAGTTAAGGAACATATAAGATTTTCGTTGTTAGTTTTTGGGGTGTTATGCCGTGTTGCGCTACCTCCTACTATAGCCGTCAGATCTACCGGATCTGCCCTGATGATGGACACTGCAACGCTGTCCGAAACGTCGGCTATAGTAGGAGGTAGCGCAACACGGCATAACACCCCAAAAATAACAAAGAAAATGCTTTTGGCCGTGAAAATCTAAAAACTTATCCAACATATAACATGTTTAAATAATAATTATTATTCTGAATTTGCCAACCATATTTTGGAAAAAAGTCATTCTTTTGATATTAATAAAGGTCTTAAAATTTTACATACTTAACACTACGGGTATACAATTGGATAATTTAGAAATTTTAGGAATTAGAAAAAGCGTTAATAGTAAATTAAATATTATTAATAACCAAACATTTTTTTTTAAATAAACATCTTATAAATTTATTTTCTTATTAATACTTACAATAATTATTTATTTTGTTAGTTAGACTACTTATTTTTATTGTTTGTTTTTAAAAGTTTTTTATTATGTTAATAAAATTTTATATATCCTTAAATAATTTTTATATTTAATTTTATATAACTATTTATATGAATTTTTTTAGCAATTAATCACCTCTCATTTTTAATATTTTGTCTTTGTCCTAATTTATTCTAATTTGTCTATACTTGTTTGTCATTTATTTTTTTTAATTAACATCATGTCCTGATGAAGATAACATTGTCATTGAAACATGTTGATATTATTAATTATATAGTGGTTTAAACGAAGTTATTTATCTTTCATTACCTGTATTTATTTGAAAAGTATATATATTACCTCCCTTAAGAAGAGAATTCAAACGAATTGAAATAGGTCTGTAATTGAAGTCACTTACGTACATGCGGACGAGTATCTCTATTTTTTTAAAGAAAGACAAACGTTTTCGGGTTACAAATAACCTGACAATATTTGAAAAGCTCCCTTCCCTCTACCACCAAAATAAGCGGAATTTTTTTATGTGAATATTACACAAGTGTCCCAACTGCTTCCGTCTGGAGCCAGTGAGACTATGGTATCCCCAATAGGTACGTTGTGAAGCTGAAGATAATGGGGAGGGAAAGGAGGCGGGGAAGAAGAAGGTGGGGAAGTGTCTAGCTATTCAGGTCTGATCATCAAACATGGCCAAAGCAATTTCAAGCATCGTTTCAATTCCGAATGGTGGTTTTACACCATGGCGATACCGAGAGTATCTTCCACTCTGGAACGTGCCGCAAATATAATATAAATTATTTTTAATTAATAAGGGTTGTTTAAAAAAAATTGACGAATTCATCAAATATTTTATGTTAATTTTCACGTTCTGTGTAAGTTCTATTCAAGTTCTGTGATAATTTCAGTTTTATGAAGCAGCCTAGCCTATAATGAAATAATAACAGAATTTGAATAGAACTTACACAGAACGTGAAAATGAACTTCTATTATTTGATAAATTCGTCAAATTTTTTGTAACAACCCGTACTACTAGTGAAATTTAGAAATTAATCAAATAAAATTAAACTCACGAAGCCTGGGTGGAACTCAAACGCGATACGAACTCACTGACCGGTCATTTTAGTTTGCAGTTAATTATATAACGTTTCGGTTCTTTAAAAGAAAGAGATAAGTGATTTTCTTCGAAGGTTCTGATTGAATTGGAAGAAAGTATGTGGGTACATAAGGAAACATTACAAACACGAAGGTTTTGAAAGCACAGCAGAAAAAAACAGCAATCATGGGAATTAGAACTGCGGTCAGCATCGCTAGTTAGGAATAGAATTACAGGAATTGTTTTGGATTATGTAAGGATATTTACAGTAAAAAAAAAGAAATTATTGAAGACGTTTAGGCGAAGTGCAGAGTTGTTATTAGCGTGTGATGATTTAAACCCATCTAAAATATTTTGGTTTTTCAGAACGATAAACTTGATTAACGTATTTATATTACGATATAAAATAATTGCAACAAAATTGAATAATAGTACTACGACATTGACAAAAATAAGAGAAAAGAAGAAACTTCTTCAAATATTTTCATACAGTGAAAACGACATTGACAAAAATAAGAGAAAAGAAGAAATATTTTTGTTCACATAAAAAAAGATAGACATATATTTTAAGGTAAATTGGGAATGTCAATGAGCCGTGTCGCATTACAGAAAACAACAAATTATCGATAATTTCACTCTGAATTCGCGAAAACACCTGAACATTTTTTACTTCAGATTTGTGCAATTTGCATTTATTAGGCACATATGAATTCATTTATGCAATATTCGCTTTTTTTTACAGTGAATACCGCACAAGAATCTCAACTGCTCCCGTCTGGAGCCAGTGAGACTATGGCATCCCCAATTGGGGTATGTTGTGAGGCTGAATGTAGTGGGGAGGGGAAGGAAGTGGGGAAGAGGAAGGTTGGGAAGTACCTGGCTATTCAGATCTGGTCACCAAACACGGCTAAAGCCATTTTCAAGCAACGTTTCAATTCTGAATGGTGGTCTTACACCAGGGCGATACTGATAGTATCTTCCACTCTGGAACGTGCCGCGAATATACTATATATCATTTTAAATGAATTAATTGTGAAATAACACAAATTAATCAAATAAAAATTTTTTGCGCACGCCGGGTTCGAACCCGCGACCTCCGGATTGTGAATCAAGAGTCTTAGCCACTGGACTACGGAGGTCGTCCAGTGGTTAGTTGTTAGTATGTTAGTTGTGATAACTTAATCCCCTCAGGCTAATTTATTCGCTTTTGGGAACAACCTGGTCTCATAGAAATAGTTGTCTCCATTACTCTTGTGGTGAGAAATTCGATCTAAACTTTTTAGATATAATTTTTATTTTTAACTTTATGAGTAAAACCTCAAATTGTAACATTTAATTAAATGTTAAACTTTTTAGGTTTGCATTGAAAAATTTTATTTTCCAAAAATTATATGTTATTTCGAATTATAAAATTTGGAAGCGTGTTTTATCACATTTCAAAAACAGTTTTTAATTTCCGGATACGATCAGATTATTATAAACATATACTTATTATTACGCGTGACAGCTGTTCTGCCTTCCGAAGGCATTATCAAACCATGATGAAACAACTTACAGAGGATCTATTTTTATTACTTCCATTTAAGTTCTTATAATTAAAATCAAATTGCTTTTAATCCTATAATTTGGATTTTATTTCAAAGCGGAAACATTTTGAGGTTCTGACAAAATATACTCGAGGGGTTAAGTAATACACAACAGGATACTTACCACTTGTTGCAAATTATTTTCAATATTATTTATTTTCATAAGCAAGTTTAAAAATTTAAAACGTCGCGCCACGCCGTATGCTTATACCGATGTATCCAATGATAAAAAGTAATCCTGCTCTCATTTGCGGCAAAGCGCGGTACGTCTCGTGTGGCCCATTAGGAGGTTCACAGAAATAACAGAGAAACATATGAATCCGCGATTCCTAGAAGGGTGTATGCGAAAAAAAAAAAGTAATAAAATAAAATACTGTTTTGTTTAAAACCACGAGTTTTATTAATTTTTTGAACCGACCGGTTTCGCTTTACTCAAGCATCATCAGGGTACAAATTAATACTAATAGTATTAATTTGTACCCTGATGATGCTTGAGTAAAGCGAAACCGGTCGGTTCAAAAAATTAATAAAACTCGTGGTTTTAAACAAAACCGTATTTTATTTTATTAAATATGTCAATCCACAAAGTGATTGCTTTCTACAATAATAAAAAAAGTAATAATAAATACCAATTTGCTCAGCCCGTTTTCCCTTTGCTGAATCAGTAAAGAGAATAATTTCATTTGCCAATTATTATGGAGAATTCGTATGCCAATTCAGGTTGGAATGCTACAAGCACTAGACATCGATAGTTACTGCTTCAAGTAGTTACTGCATAGTCCTCAAAGAAAAAATACAAAACAACAAGGCAACCCGTACATTTTGTAGTTCGACAGCTTGCTGCAGTCCGCATATTCCAATCTGTCGTATTATAGTTATAAGTTTATTTTATATTTAATAATATTATTATTAAATTTTAAAAAAACCTATTTCTTTATAAACAGGTTCTGCTGTGTAATTATTTTTACGCGTGACAGCTGTTCCGCCTTCCGAAGGCATTATCAAACTGTGATGAAACAACTTACAGAGGAGTAATTATAATAATTCCATTTAAGTAGGTACTTATAATGAAAATCAAACTGCTTTTATTTTAATTACCACAATTACAATGCCCTTAATGATTTGAGTATATTGTCGGAAATTATTATAAGGAAACACGGTCGTCGAAAAATTTGAATAGTGGATGTTTACCAAACTGTTGCTGTCACTGTCGCTTTTACTCCTCCGATTACTGAACAAAACGGACAACTGCACCTCAGGCTGATAAAACCTAGTAAATCGTAAAAATCGAGGTTTTGAGTTCCCCTTTTTTTCCTCCAAAACTGGACCGACTTAAGACTTTTTTTACCAACAATATAAAAAAAAATTAGCACCAGTGTCAAAATCCAGAGAAGAAAATGGGGGAATACATTTGTATGTAGGTATGGTTTAACAAATGTAAAATCATCCGAAGTCCAGTGTATTATTTTAATCAAATTAGAGTACAATTCCACCATTTGGCCACCATATTACAAAGTCCATTCTCAATTATTGGAAAAGGTACAAAACAAATTCCTCCGGTATATTAATTTTAAAATGAAAATTCCAATCGAACTTATAAATTATAATAACTTACGCGCAGAAACCAGACTCCTTAAATTAATAGATAGAAGAGTGTTAATTGATTTGTTATTTTTATTCAAAATTATCAAATCTTTAGTTGACTGCCTTAATTTGTTAGAACTAATCTGTATTAATATACCTGCCAGACAAACTCACAATAAAGATATTTTCAATTTTAACAATACCCTCAATACTAACTATTCTATTAATTCACCAATCCCTAGAATGCATAGCGCAAATAAACATTGTGAAACTATAGATATATTTGGTGTTAACAGTTTTGCAATTTTCAAGAGACAACTCATCTCTATCTGCTAATAAATAACTTTTTTTTATGTTCTTTTCATAAAACCTCCTCTCATTTAAAATCGTACCAGTAATTTATAACCTTATTTTATTTTTTTTTGCTGTTCTATTTAGTTCTGTTTTATCATCCTACATTATTATACACACATAATTGTTTGTTTATACCTACTAACTAGCTTTTACACATTGCACTTATTGTATTTTAGGTCTTATTACTGATATTTTCTTATTACTCATACTATTTCATTTCTTTTATGTTTAATTTTTTTTATGTTTTTAATTTCTCTTATGGTGTTCTATACCTTGTGATGATTGCTTTATTACATATTCTGTTTTATTGGTTTAGTAACATATGAGTACATAATTATTATTGTTATTATACTTTTCCTTCTATGCTTGTAAAAGCCCACTAGGGCGTAAAAAAATATAAATAAATTAAATATAGTGTCGAATCTTCTCTAAGCATAAACTTTCCAATAAAAGTTAATACTACCAGGTAAGTATGTTTTCTGAATGTAAATAATAAAATTAGATAGATTAAACCTTAAAAAAATATTAAAATGAGTTAATAGTTTCGTCCATAAAAAAGCTCAATTCTTTCAAGAAAGGCTAACATGCACAATATTGAGTGAGTGATTCAATCCAATCTTGTATTTGTTTTCCCTTCTTGAGACATTTTAGTTTGTTTATGGACAAAACTATTTATTCATGATTTATATTTATTCGTATTTATTTTGCGTGTGTATTATGGGCGCAAATAAATAATTTATCTTAATATTTAAAAGCATAACTTGTAAAAAGCGTGATTTCCTAAAATATTTAAACTCGCACCATCTATGAAAGAGTAGATTAGGAATTCTGTTAGGTATCACCTAATCGTGTTCTTCGTTATTCTACGGTTTAAACCGCGTTCAATTATATGCCATAATAATATAATAATTAGAGAGGGAAAATCCTGCGTCTTCCAAATTATTCATTTAACTACAACCTTTGGTCGCCTTCAAACAATTCAATAATTGTGGAAAATTTATATAGCTACTTTTAAATATGTGAATACCCCACAGAAGTTCCAACTAGGGATGTGAAAAAAAATCGATTATGAAAAAAATCGATTTTATTAAGCGATTTTAATTTTTTTTTAAATCGATTTTTTATAAATCCATTTTTCATGCCAATAAAAAGAACCGATTATTTAATAATCGATTCTAGTTCCAACTACTCCCGGAGCCAGTGTGACCATGGCATCCCCGGTTGGAGAATGTTGTGGGGCTGAAAGGGGAAAGGAATGAGACGGTGAGAATGAAGGTGGAGAAGTACCTGACTAATCAGATCTGGTCTCCAAACACGGCTAATGCCATATCGAGCAAGGTTTCCAATCTGCATGGTGATCTTTCACCAGGGATAGTTTTCGTAATGTTTGTCGGGAATGTTTGTCTTTTTTACGTAAAAAATCGTTTTTAAAATGTCAAAAATTTAAAACAGCGTCGTCATTTATCGTCCACTTGACGCCATTAAATGTGACGAGAATTTAAAACAACCCAACGTTATTATTTTTCCTCCATACCACCTCTTGAATCTTCTTAGAATTCTTCAAATTTTTATTAAATAAATTTATTCAAACTTTATTTACACTCGAGTCTTCACCAACAAGTCAACTTAAAGAGCCCAAATTTGCGTTCATTATAAATGGTTGTCAGCAAAAATCAAGACGATCTGGCGCCAGTTTTTTGAAGTAAATATGGTGGTAATTTCGTTTTATTCCGTCTGAAGTTTTACTGCTCGTCATTTTCATCCGTTGCACCCATGTCCCGCGTTGTACCCTTGTCAATATCTTGTTTTCTTATTTTTATACTTATTATTTATTCAAATAAACCCGGTGCAGTGTAATAAAAATAATGCTTTCGAAACAGATGGTATCGTATCAGAACATCGCAGATATAAATCAACGTCACATTGAACACTTGAAAGTTTTGGTCTGTTAGCATTAATATTTTCACAAAATAATTTGTTTCTAATTTTCTCATATTGAATCCAAAATTTTCTCTAAAATCATAAAAGTTGTAAGTAGGTACTTCATTATATGCCATATCAAAATACTTAGTCTAATTTAGTTAAAATTTAGAGCTAAACTTGAAACTCATCTTTTCAGACAGTACCCATAGTCAGAAACCTTTCATCCTCACAGTCCGTGCGACATTGGAAGAGCGTCGCTCAATAAGTACCCGTATTTGAAGACAGATGGCATTGCTTAGGGAAGTTGACATTACCGTCGTGTACTGCCATCCGTCAAACGACACCACACTAAATTTCGGACTGATTCGTAGGTTAGTTTTTATTTGGCAGCTAGTTGTATTACACGTATTTCTCTATAAAATGAAAAAAGAGCATTTTCGATTTGTAATTCGCTTTCAATTTTGGATGGAAAAACATGCGAAAAAATAAAACAAAGTTGGATGCTATCTATGGGGACTCTTCAACAACTATGACAATTGTGAGACATTGGTTCAACGAATTTAAACGTGGTCGATCATCTGTTTCTGATGAGGAACGATCAGGCCGCCCGACAGACGTTCTTGCCGAGGAAATCGTTGATCGACCCTTTCAACGATTTCCCGATCGACATGATTCTTGCTGATCGCCGAACTAAACTGCTAAATAAATAATATATCGCTCATCCCATATAAAGGGTTGAAAGACAAAATTTTCTGTGTTGCGTTTTATCTCTGAATAGTAAATTTTTTTTTGAAATACATACATATGACAGATTCACAGAAGAAAAATAAATGGTTCTTAAAAACTAATTACAAATAAAGTAATTTCTTGTTAATGAATTTACCCAATTTAAATGAGAAAAACATTTCTCGTGTTTGAATTGGGAAGTCGTGCCTTTACGGTAAAAGATAAAGAAAAAAGATGTACCTATATATTTGTTATTTTGATTGATTGATTGTGGTTATCTATTTAAGTTAGGTTTTTTTACATGAGCTCCACTCCATCAGGAAAATAATTTCTCTCAGGGCCTATGTCATCATTGGGGATGCTGTGTGGAGGTTTTTTTTGAGGAAAGGAAGTTATGGGAAGGAAATAGGTATGAAGGGTGGGTAGAAATCTGGAGGACAGTGTGTCCAGGAGTGACGGACGTATGAATTCATCCCTTCAATTCCAGTACAAGGCAATGGGTCGAGGGATTCTCGCTGGAGGTCGAAATACATTCTCAACCAGTCTGCAGATCCGGCCCACCGCGCAACAGGTGGGCAGACACATCGGCCGCCAAGACCTTGACAACGACACCCCATGAACCTGGGCACCCCTGATAAGTCACCAAACGTAGCGAACCACTTGGGGTGACCTATGGCAGAGGTGATGGTCATCCAATAAATGGTTCCCGGGGCGGCGGTACCCATACCCCAAAATTCACTACGTCTCTTTTCGACGGGATCGATTGTTCTTCATTTAAATGATGTGTGTTTTTTCAGTTGAAAAGTGTAGTTTTTCAAAGTATCATTGTTTTCTCAATGTTTTTATTATGTACTAGCGAGTTCCTGGCAATCCTGGCATGCGTTGCTATGCCACTAATAAAGAAATTGTTTCTCCCTTCCCCTTCCACTCATGCATTCCCCTTCCACCTTCCCCGCCTTCCCTCTCCACTTTCCCGCAAACCACCCTGCCGCGATCCCCTCCCCTCTCCCGCGTTCAATATATTCAGTCCCGGTGCATTCAGATTTTCAAACAGCTGGCGTGCCACCTATAGCGTTTTTTATAAATTTTTATTTTTTACATGTTACAAACATTCATTTTTGTATATTATAAGAAAAATCAATCAAATTTTTTACCTAACATAGCTACCTATTTAAAATAATATAATTTTCAATTAGATTCAAAGTATTCGATTTTGATTAGTACCATTAGTGAGTACTTCGATTAAATTCATCAATTTAAAAAGTTTATTCAAATATTGAATTTTGATTGAACAATCGATGTTTTAAAAATGTCATTTTCAAATTGTGACATTTTTGTAAGAGTTTTTGTAATGATAAAAACTTTTCAGATGTATTGTCATGTGGTTGTAATAATCCAAAAACCTTCGCGAGGATGGTTGAAACATTTCCTATGCTTAATATAGCAACGCATAGCGGACATACATATAAACAAACATTTGTAGATTTTTATATATATAGATTACAAAAAAAAACTATAAAAATAAAAAGACAGTTGCGTGGCTAACCTTGAGAGCGGGCAGGATGACTAGCACGTCCTCGTGCACCGGCAGGGGTTGATTGGACGCCGGAGGGGTGGACAGCAGACTGCAGCAGCGGCCCAGCAGAGCACCGAACATGCGCAGCGACACGGCCAGCGCACGCTCCTGCAGCTCGCTACGGCACCCGCCCCCGCCCACAAGCCTGTGGGTCGCATCTGGAACAACAACAAAAATGATGATCAGTGACTCTTCAATTTACGAGCAGAAAGAGAGTTAACATTTCTCAGAATATCAATTACCTCTTGAAACACAACAAAGTTATTTTGATGCACCATTTTAACCACTCAGCAACATAAGCAGATATACACGTTAATATGCCGACATCAGTTAAGTACAATAAGCGTGTTTACACGTCAACGCGTATGTTTATACAGAAATCGTCATAACTCCGTTATTTTTCTAGTGAAATCCCTAAAACAAAAAGGAGAAGCTCCATAATAAATCAAGCTACCCATCACTATTCAAGATGTCCATAGAAATAGATAAAAAAAATCTTTTCTGTCAGATACATGACAGACCGTCAAATTGCCTATCCACTGTTCGACATCGTTATTTTTTTATTAAATATTCTTGTATGAAATGATAAAAAAACGAGTTGACCAAATTGTTTATTATACATTTATAAGATAGAATAAATATTGTCTTTTATATAATCCGTGATTTTAGTACCGTTTTCACATAAAAACATCACGTGAGTCATTTTTTCAATTTTTTTATGTTTGCATTCTAAATTTTAATGTTTACAAATGTTAATATTTATTTGTAATATAAAAATTTGAAAGCTTATTTCATATCCTTTCCAAAACAGTTTTTAGTATTCGGCAGTGTTCGGAAATGTTTCATTTATAGAGCTTTAATTGTGAAGCGGAAATAACATAAATTTTTCATAAATCTGACATGTCGTTTAAGACGTAAAAAGTGCATATTCGCGATGTATCGGAGTGGTTAATAAAAAAAATAATTGATTTCTTTGGTTTGTAAAAAACCGACGTGTCTCGTGAGCGATGCTCCTTCCCGAGGTTTTATTTTATTAAGGCGATCCAATAGTACAGGAAAAAATCAAAATCGGAATTCACGGGAGGAGTTTAAAAATACTTGAGAAAAAGCTTTTGGAAAGGTTGGAAAAGATATTTGAGTTTTTTTTTTTACATGTTGATTTCGTAAAGGCCTGTAAAAAACATTAATTCCTTTATTACGCATTGTTTATTGTAATAAAACGGAATTTTAAAATTGATTTCATGAAAACAAGCGACGCGGAGCCTAACACGTCTGTTCTCCGCTCCGGCCGGAGGAGTAGTGACAGAAAATAGGGGCGGCTGCCAGTTGTTCTTCGGTGGACGGTATAAGGTTCACTTTGATATTCCAAAATCGTTGACTGCCGTATTGTCGCCGTGATGTCAAAAATAACAACGTGAAAATGCATATTATATTTTATTTTGTGAGGTTCGGGCGTAAATTTAATTTTTTTTTGCGATTATCATAAAAGAAACTAAATTTGCCACATTAAACAATAAAATCATACCCGAAAAGATGTTTGTTTATAAATAGGAGAGTTTGGACTTCAAAGTATTTTTTACAGACCTTATAATTTATTTTTTTCTAGGCTTATTAAAAGACTTACTAAAATGACCGATATTTTTAAGGGCCAAGACATGTTCTACACGCAGTATTTAATTGAAGCATCTATAATACTTCTAAGCGATCAAATTTTTAAAACAAAAACGTACTATGATTTGGCATTATTTAGTATGGCTTCATCTTAATATCGATAATTGGATGATTTATATATGTTTACATTAGATGACACAGGAACCCCTTAGGAAAATAATTCCACTACGGGCATATATAATATTTGGGAATGCTGTATGGAGGGTCAATTTAGGTAATGAAGTAGAGGAAGTTCTGGGAGAGTAAAGGGTATGAGGGGTGGGTATGAATCTGGGGGTCAGTGTGTCAAGAAGTGATGGACATATGAATACATCCCGTCCACTGCGGTGTAAGACGATAAGACCCTCCTTCCCCTCCCCACTACCTTCAGCCTCACAACATACCCCAATTGGGGATGCCATAGTCTCACTGGCTCCAGACGGGAGCAGTTGAGATTCTTGTTCGGAATTCACTGTAAAAAAAAAAAAAAATAATAAATAAAAAAAAAAAAATAAAAAAAAATAAATAAATAAAATAAAAAATAAAAAATGAAACGTAACTGCGTACCTTTGAATTAATAATATTAAAGACACTGAAATTTCACTTGCCTTTTTGGTTCAATCAACAATAAAAATGTACCTTAGAACAGATGTTACATCTCGACATATTGTAGAAGATTTTTTCTGAAAATAATTGAGATTATTATCAGTGAATACGAGCTATTTTTAACATCAAAATTAATGGAACGTTTATTGAAAAGCCCGATTGGAATCAAACATCTGAATTTACCGTGCTAACCAGATCATACACTTCCACCTGAATGGGGCCACATTATTTCTTTCATTACGGCATAGCAACAAGAGAATCAAATTATTACTCCATTGTCAGAAAATGTGCCCGTAATGTACCGGAAAACATAATTTAAAAAAAAAAAAAAACAACTGAGTCACATTGTGGATGGAACGGAGCTTTTTGAAAACGTGACGCGCTCCCGGAATATTCCATTCTCGTCTTGATCACTGAACAGATAAACCTATAGAAGTTTTTTGTTAAGAGGAAACCCGGTCGCCGAGAAATTTGAAAAATAGGTATTTAAGGAAAATTTTGCTGTCACTATTTCCCTTACTCCCCGAATACCGAGCGAAAGGGACAACTGCACCTCTGGTTGATAATCAATATATATTATAAAATAAAGTGTATAAAAGTGTGTGTCCCGCTAAAACTCAGAAACGAGTCCCGGTACGATCAAGAGAGTTGTATGGTGTGGTATCTTTTTCCCCATCCATGGAGAAGGTTCCCGTTTTTACCTGAAGGCCGTGCTGTTGAAGATATAAGGGCTGGAAGTTTCGCCCTATAGAAATTTCTAGAACAGTACAGAACATTCGAGAGTATTCTAGAGCATTAAACAACATTCCAGAACATCCAGGAATATTCTGGAATGTTGCGTAATGTTCGGGAATAGTCTGGAATGTTCGGAAACACCCGGAATATTCCAGATCATTGTGGAACATTCCAGAACACTCTCGAATGTTGTGGAATGTTCTGGAACATTGTGGACCATTCGAAGCCTTTTTTGTATGGGTGGGGCTATCCATTGGTAGGGGTATGTAAAGCAAGATCCTTCGTGGGTTCAAATTTCGACAATCTCATATCAACTCCCTGAGCGAAGACGGGTACCCCAGCTAGTACCTAAATAAAATCATCAAAATCTAGGTTTTGTATTCCCCATCTTTCTTCTTCAAAACTGCGCTGATTTTAAAAGTTTTCTTTATTAACCGCTATGTCAGCACGTTTTTCTTTTTTTTAATACATTGTCTAGTTAGTATGCTGAACCTCTGTTGACGGCGTTCAAGCCAGTCAATTTTAACGATTTTTGGAGGATTCTAATTCCTACAAGAAGTAACTTATCAAACAAAGCAAAACGTATCGACACGCTAGTGGTAGATAGCTATATTATATTCAAAAAAATATTTGCAAAAGTGTCGAAGTCCTGAGAGGGGAATAATTGGGGAATAAGTTTGTATGTAGAAAACGACGCACACTGGGGCAAGAGTGATGAAAAACGCCCTTTATTCACAGGGACGTTTTTTAGAGAAAATTTGAATGTGGAAAGGAAGGTTATAAAAAAACAAAAATTTTAAATACATAATATGTGTAAACTTTATTATGTACATATTATATATATACGATTTAAATAAATAAATAACAAAAAAAAAATTCAGTTCCCTTGATCTGACTTGTTTGAGCCAAAATCACTATCATCATCCCCACCATCATCACCACCATCAATACTACCATCATCACGATCATCATCATAATCGTAATCGTCACTATCATCATCATCATCCTGAGTACTTGAATAATTTTCACCTGTCGGCTGTAATGATGGAGCCTTTAGCAGTTCTACCGCTTCTTTGGGGAGTGTGATCAACTTTTTTTGGCATCTTCCTTTTGCTCGTTATCAGAGGATCTGATGACAACAACAACAAATTGAAAACATCAACATTGGATTTTTCACGACTGCATTTTCGTGAATGATGCTCCCTACATTTTTTGAAATCCTTATTTCGTTCTTCTTGTGCCTCTTCTGTCAATTGACCTATTGGCAATAATGCGCTTTTTATTATTTCTGGCCCGTGGATTAAAATTTTATGAAGTATGGGTGGCATGACGTACCACGGATACTTTTGTACAAAATACCTGGCCGAGTCTAGTGCATACATCGATTTCATTTCCACATGATATAACAATCAATACGGTATGCATTTAATCAATAAAATCCAAGTTTGTTATTTCTGCAGATACTGCGGCATTTTTGTGGCATCATTGGTGTTACCAAATCCTGGTTTTGGCTTGTCCA
The DNA here is from genome assembly GCA_917563855.2 of Limnephilus lunatus. NCBI lineage: Eukaryota > Metazoa > Arthropoda > Insecta > Trichoptera > Limnephilidae > Limnephilus > Limnephilus lunatus. The sequence goes on along the minus strand of OU830598.1, from coordinate 63,399,232 downwards.
CGATCAAACCTAGTCTTTGTTTAAACTGCGCCTGAAATTGCCTGTTGATTTCTGCAACCTTTTCTTTATCCGAGCCTCGAGCCTGCCATTTTTTAAAGGAAGTTTGTACGCCAGATGAAGGAGACATTAAAAAAACGTATCCATCCGTGCAAGACCGAAAGACAAAATTTCAAATACCAATTTCGTTTTTTATTCTCCAGAAATCTTACTTCAATCCGGTGCGCTGTTACCCATCGTGAATAGTGTTCCGATTTATCCTTCTCGAAATATGTTTTCTGGGATCATCGATGCATCCTGTCCTCAATTCCATTTCCTATTGCAGCGAATTCAGCTGATCTGGATTTTTTACCTGTCCAAATTTCTTCATTATCGTGAATAATTGTTGTCTTGTCATGAATAAAGTAACGGAATTCGCACCTGTGTGAAAAAAGGAAAATGAATAAATTTCTCCGCTCAGTTCACGTAGTGCTGTATTTGTCATGAAGCATCAAAAACCGCTGATTCGAGTTGTGCTTTTATCTGTCACCAACTGACATGACTTCATGTCTCTCAGAAAACGCATTCTATCTTTTTCTATTATGACCAGACATGTGGTATAAACCGTTTTAGGATGGGGGAATCTGAAATTTTATCTCTGAGTTTAAACACTTTACCACTATACTATACCTATACCTTACGTTCAAAAATTGGAAATTGAATGTCGGTAACGATTATTTTGAAATAAATCTCTTTTCTAACGGGTTTTGTAACTAACATGATATTAAATTGTCTGATCCCGAGTCATTAAAAAAACCGTTCATTTTATTTTTAGCTACCGATCACATAAAAATAATTAATTACTTCAAAAAGTGCAAATATGTGCAAGATTTTAAAAGTGATTCATAAATTACAATAGTAACTGGTCCTAAAAATGTTTGAATGAAAGCCCGGAGGTGCCCGGAGCTCAACTAATCTCTAAAAGAATATGATTTTTTTTTAAATCACGACTATTTTTTTGTATATATTTGATATACAAGTTTTCCTATCAAAATAATTAATTATGTTAAAAATAAAATGTAAAAAAATAAGATAAATACCTGAAAATGATGGTTCCATAATCAGTTTTGGGATTCGTAATAAGTATCTTCCGAAATAAATACTTGAACTTGAGGTTTACGCTGGCACTTGTAAACGACTTGTTTTCTGCACGAGTGTTCGCTCTCTACTGAGCGGTGTCACAGCTAGAAGGGTAGGGTGAAGGGTTTTTTCCTGCTATATAATAATGCTACAACTATCGAGGTATCTCAAAACAATTGAAGTGACATCGTATAATTGAATTTAATTTTTTTGTTTATTGTATCGACTTGTAGTATTTGGCCCCAGTGTGCGACGCCTGGATTTCTCTTAATGTTGTGGGCGTCCGAGTAAGCAATTATTTTCCTTACTCGTGAAATGATGAATGGAGTACTGAGAGCACAATGACTTATGCATGTCAGTGAGACATTGAACTGCCGGAAGAAGGGTGAAAGGAGACTAGGTGCAAACGTACAGCAATTTTATTGGCCCTCGGACATTAATGTTAAATCAAAAATAATTCAAGAAATATCAATATTTTTTACTGTGGAATACCTCATTGAAGAAAACCTCAAATTTTAATACTTAAAAATTGAAGGCAATATTAAACGCTCTCAGACGAAAATGTGAAACGGAAAACACAGAAAAGATACAGTCGCGTCTGGGAAGATAATGCGTTCAGAAAATAAACATGTTATAAGCTCTTACGTAAGATACCTACTGTTAAAAATTACGGAAATTAATATGGTCGAAGTGGTTAGAGCAAAGCTTTTGTAGATTTTTTAACAATAGATATTAAAATTGCAGAAAGAACTCAGCAAATTCGTATTTTGATTATTATTATTTTTTACATGAGCTCCACACAAGAAAATAATTTCCCTCAGGGCCTATGTCATATTTGGGGATGCTGTGTGGAGGGATTTTTGAAAGGAAAGTAAGAAGAGGAGAGTTCTGGGAAGGGAAAGGGCTGGGTAGGAATCTGGGGTTCAGTATGTCCTGGTCATCCGCCTCTAAGACAAACCTCACCCCCATGAACCCGGGAACCCCTGATAAATCACCAAACGTAGCGAACCACTTGGGGTGACCTATGGCAGAGGTGTTGGTTATCCATTAAAGGTTCCCGGGGCGGCGGTATCCATTCCCGCTTCCCAAATTGAAAAATAAATTTGGTCAAAGAAATTACTTTTATCAGGCTCCACTCATTTAAAAAAATATATAAGTATTTTAAAAAATATTAAAAAAAAGTATATTAACACACTCAGGCAAAGACTACGCGGGTTCCCATTACTTTGTAAACTATTACAAGGAATAAAAAAAAACTGAATGCTGTAGAAATGATAGTAGATCACACAAGATACACAAAATGCCTTCTACTTCGTAGTGCCAATAATGATTGAAAACGAATCACATAAGACAGCTTACGAGCTTTCCACAGTCACAGATAAACTTCACTTAAGTGGATGGAAAACCGGTCTAATGTTTGTGAATTACTCAATACCATTCGTAGTCCCGTATGCGAGACTTTTTTAATACTTATTTTAGCAAAAAAAAAATTCCGGATTCGATCCACCGTTAAGTGGGGATAATTGAAAACGAAATTGTAAAATTGGTTACGGCAGGAGGAGCGATAGCCCTAAAGCCCGATTTAAATTATTTTAATCGCTGGAATGCTTGGAATCTTACGCGAATAACTTGGCGAAAAACACTAACGTACCTAATTGGGTACATTCTTGCAAAATTTTATAGGTACATTAATTATTGAAAAGACTTGTATTTAACACATTGCCGGAAAGGGCCGAAAACGGAAGTTCGTGATTGGACACAATTAAGTATAGAAATGTTCGCGTTGACACAGATGGACCGGCTACTATAAAACAAAACATGACTTCCCTTTTTATTGTGGCATATCGAATCCCTTACTAAAAGACGTACCTACTATAATATGCAAGGTCCTGGGTTCGAGTCCACGAGGTGAAAATATCTTTCTCTGTTTCCAGATTTTCGATTGAGTTTCGCTAATATTGTCTTTATTTAAGTAAATATAGTATGTACAATGTCATATCACATCTCTAAAACGACTTCAATATACGTTTTGACCGTGAATGTGTTAATATTACGCCCATTATTTTGTTTTGTGTGCGTTTAGGGGTCGTAAGTCAAGTAAGACACTGTCTCACTTGAAAGGTTTTTTAGCATTTTTTTATACCAGCCCTTGTGAGTTGGGCATTTAAGCCGCCCCTACCCGAATTTCTACCGATTTCTTACATATCTCTCTTAAACACGTTAAGTTTTAAAGCTCTAAAAAAATATATGTTATTCTTGAAGATAATATCTAGACATTCCGAAACGCAAATTATATAAAATTCCTTCGATAGAAAAAAAAACCGCAAAGTATGCTCCAAAAATTATTATAAACACGTTTGTTTCAGTTATTTTGCAAGTTATATGTATGAAAATATCACAGTGTTTCTTTAAATGCTGTTTAACACAACCCCCGCGAGATTTTTGCTCTATTTTAAATGAGTCGTGTTTTATTAAACATTTACACAATTTTCGCACGATTTTGTCGCTTTAAATATTAGCGCGCTCCTCTAACATTCGTTATTTCATATCTCTCCATCATCTTCTTTCTGAGCCCGGTTGCGGCGCCTTAAAAACTAATTCAAGTTGCACAATACATTAAAATATTATAAATGCTAGAAAATTTCTTAGTTTCGTCTTCTGAAATGGGTGCTATAAAATCTATCGTAGAAGACCCATTGAGGTGATGTATTTGAATTCAAACAGGAAATCTTAAGAAAATTGCTTGTTTAATGATAATTTTTATGTCTTCCAGCCAGCGCATCATTTTGATTGGGCTATAGAGATCATTCTCCACAGCAAAATAAAGAGATTTGTATTTTCCAAGGCAGTTAGGGCCAATAACTTTACGATGATAATTATTGCAGTTTATTGGATAATAATTATTACTAGCTAAGTATAAGGGAGTAAAAGCTACGGTCAATGAAGCAACGCCTGTAATTGGTAAAATAATATTATAGTTCAGCGAGTTGTCGCCAATAATGATCATCAGCGTCACTCAGGATACGCAATTATGACTGTCTTAAGCGAAATAAATATAATAGGATGACTGTTTATATTATTAGAATAAGAAGGTAGAAAAATGTGGAATCTTAAGGCGTGAGTTCTTGGTCTTTATCAGATACCCAGCAAGATAGGCACACCTGGAAGCCGTGGGACATAATATATCTTTAAGTGATAATAATAATAATGTTAATGTGATAGTAATAATAATGTTAAGGGACGTACTTGATTTACTTTAACCAGTGATTCCCGACATTATTTAGAGTAAAAATAGTTAATAAAATTTTGGTCGACGGCGACATAATTGATGTATTTTTTTTTAACAAACAAAAAAAATCGAGTGCAGTTCACACGCGGTAGAACTGCAACCTTCATCACACAATCTCAACCAATAGAAGCCTTGAAAAGTGAGCTCATAATCAAAGCGGCCAAAGCGGTAAAGTTTCATTCTATCTCATTCTCTCGAAGGCTAGTACCTACAGATGTACTGGTATGTGTTTGTCTCTTTTTAAGGTCGTTTACGTTTGATCGAGTTTAAAATCACAACAGTGTTAAAGAAGTTTCACTTCAAAAATGTTTCACATATGATCACTCAGCCGAATATCCGCCCATCCCCTCGCCCCGATCCTAAATGTCCAATACGAACTGATTTTTAAACCAAAAAACATCAAAATGTCACCGGAGGTCAAAATTTCATTTATATTTTTTAGTTCAAATAATGTCACGATCACTGGTCAAAGTAAGTCCTTTAATACAATAAATTATTTAATTCAATGTATTTTATTTTATTATATGCGTTTGTTGTTACATTTTTTTCATTGTATTATATTTTCTTTATTGTTTTGGTAATGAAGTATTTGTGATATTCAACTTATCAACTAGAATGTAAAAGCCCATCGGGGCGTGTAATAAATAAATAATAAATATTATTACTACAAAGTAAAATAAAACCACGAAAATAGTCGTCGCCAAAACGCACGCGTTTTCGCTGCTTCATACAATGAGATTTCCTCTTTATAGTAAAGATAATTAACAGTTAAAGCTCACAAAAAGTTACCTCATGGCGAAGCGCTCAATATTAATTACATTGAGTTACGGAATTGTAAAAGAAGTACGCAGAGCCGCTAGTTTCTCAATTAACGAATAGCTTGCTCGGCGTCGGGAGCGAGACCACTTCAGACGACCGCAATTAATTCTGCACATATTTGCTATCTCGGAGGCTTCCCGTCGGACAAACAGGACGCGCACTTGATCAAACAAACGACTCGGAAGATACGAACAAGATGGGGAGAAATTTAGGATCGCGGTGGAATGAGTGTCCCATTCTTAATGGTAGCTGACAAAATTATATATATATATGTATATACATACATATAATAAGGATGTGGGTTTTTTTATATTTAAAGTCAAATATCAACATTTTGTATTATTTCGCTCCAATTTGCAAACTAAACTAAATTACTTTACCGATTTTCATCAAACGATAGAGAGTAAATACCGGAGAAATTGTAAAAGAAGAAATATTATATTCCTTTACGTTTACAACTTTATCGTAATCACCTGGTGCTCAAAGAAAGAAATGGGAGAAACGGGCGTCAGTCCTCAATGTGATTCATACAATTCACAGAATATCTTTCTGGTGGTATTTAGGTACAGATAAATGACATAGAATGTCATGATACATCTGGGCGCAGAGAAAAAAAATGTATTCAGATTAGATTTGGTACAAAATTTTAATAAAACACTGTATGTAATAGGCATTTCGTTCCGGAGTGGAAGATTGTCAAAGTATCGTCCTGGTGAGATAACCTTTAAAAGACGAAAATTGCACTAACGGCCTTAGCTACTCACATAGGTACTTTTAATGAAATAGCCAAGTTCCCTATCACCTTTTTCTCATCTTTTTGAAGTAAAACTCGCACTACTACACACGCTCGACACTTGGGGGTAAAAAGATGAATACGTTATGAAACGTTACGAAAAAATATGAAACGTTACGAAAAAATGTGACAGGATTTTTTTTTAATGTGAATACCGCACAAGAGTCCCAACTGCTCCCGTCTGAAGCCAGTTAGACTATAGCATCCTCAATTGGGGTATGTTGTGAGGCTGAAGGTAGTGGGGATGGGAAGGAGATAGGGAAGGAGAAGGTGGGGAAGTACCTGGCTATCGTGTCACCAAACACGGCTAATGCCATTTCAAGCGAGGTTTCAATTCTGAATGGTGGTCTTACACCAGGGCGATACTGAGAGTATCTTCCACTCTGGAACGTGCCGCTAATCAATATGAAACGTTATCAATGTGAAACACTAATCAATGAGTTGAGTTGAGTTGAGTTGAGTTGAGTTGAGTTGAAAGTAAATAGAAAAAAGGAAGACTTGATTGGTTTATAATTGCAACTTATTTAAGGTTGTTTTCCTATGAACTTATGATACTGCGTATATATTTAACAGAGTAAGAAGAGAAATAAGTTTCGCTGTTTAATTTCAGATTGGAGGCTTTCGACAGAAATAACATTTTTTAGACGATTTTCTAAGCCAACATGTTGAAAGGTGAGGTTCTCATGTTTTGAAATAGTGCTTATTCATAATTATATTGCTAATAAAATAGCTTCTTAGTCAAATTAGACTCTACTTACGATTAAAATGGATTCCAGAGACATCACGCAGTCTGATAGAACATTCATTATGCTTATTGCAAATACGAGAATTTTTCATTGGTTTATATTTAATATGCATTTTTAAGTAAAAATCCAATAACTTGGAAACCTACATCCAGATGTCGTCGAGGAGCGTAAAGGAAACAACATTGAATATGAGACTTTTTAATTACTTAAATTCTCCATTGCTTGGGAATGGTGGCTGGCATGATATCCGACTACACCAGCGCCAACGTCTGATTCGAGCGTTTAAGATTACATGTCATTTTGCCTGAAATTAGTTGATCGCACTCTCATTTATTGGACCATAAGAGCGGCAATACAATTAATACTGCTAATTTGCTACGGCAGTAAGGATTTATTTATTTATAATGGGTTTTTACAGATTATAAAAGCTCAGTTAATTATGCAAATGATACAAATAGGTTAAAAATTACATAAAATCAATCAGTCAAATAATACATTGGTAAATTTTTAAATAAGTAGTTAAAATAAAAATTACATAAAAAAAAAAGAAAAAGAATATAAAAATACAAAATTTACTCAAATGACAAATAACACAGAGAGGCAAGACAAGAGACATAATCAGAAATACAAATGATAAATAATAAATTAGCACAACATATTTTGAGCAATCGCCGAACATTTTTTCAATTGACAAAAATAACTACTTCAGCACCCTCTATCTTATTATATAATCGACACATTTGGGTTAGAGGGCTAAAATAGGCGATATTATTTTTAAATGTATTCAAGTGAAACATATTATGGCGTCTTAAACAATGGGAAAGTGGAACATACATATCAATATTGCTAAGACACAAAGTAGTATCAAGATGGCCGTGAATTATTTTATGCAAAGGAAAAGGCAGAGAAGTATAAACTTTTTACCCAATGCAGTATCAAAATTTACTAACTGAATCGTGGAAGTATGTCGGGAGACAAAGCAAAGTACAAGAAATAAAATATTACAAGGATGACTATGTTTAACCAGAATCATAAAATATGTTTTTTCTTGGAATAATAATATAACATATATACCGCCGTCTTATAAAATATAAGACGCTATATATACCGCCTCTATCTAAAATGTTAATTAAAAGCAAGTTTGGAATAAAAATTAAAGGTAATACTAGAGAGAGAAATATAATTTCTCATATATTATTTATGGATGATTTAAAATTATATTCGAATTCTGAACCAAATTTAGAGAAAATGATTAAAGTAGTTAAAATTTTTTCAGATGATATTAAAATGACTTTTGGTTTAGATAAATGTAGAACGATCCATATAGAGAAAGGTAAAATTGTAGATGGAGACGAGGGTATATTTAGAAATTTCAAAATTGAAAGTATGAAAGGGGGTGAGGTTTATAAATATTTAGGATATCCGCAATCAAATAGATTAGATCATACTAGTATTAAAAATGATATTAGGATTAAATTTAAAACTAGGATCAGAAAAATTTTGAAATGCAATCTATCTGCTAAAAATTTAGTAAAGGCGATAAATACTTGGGCAATACCTCTATTAACTTACTCATTTGGCATAATTAAATCGTCTAATACAGATTTAGATAGCTTAGAACGATTAATTAGAACTACATTAACTAAATTTCATTGCCATCATCCAAATTCAGCTATAGAACGTATTAATTTACCCAGAAATTTAGGAGGTAGAGGTATAGTCAAAATAACATCTTTAAAACATAATCAGGTAGAAATGCTAAGAAATTTTTTCCATAGGAAAGCTGATAGTTCAGAAATGCACAAAATAATATGCAAGGCAGATAGAAATATTTCACCATTAAATTTATACGACGAGAATGCCAGCATTCTTATAAATACCAACCAGGAATTATTAGATTCCTGGTCAAATAAAATTCTTCACGCAAAACACTTCAATTATCTCAACCAAACATATGTTGACAAATTTTCGTCAAACAAATGGTTGAGTATTGGAGAGTTGAGCGCAGAAATATAAGGCTTTATGCTTGCCATACAAGATAGAGTCATTAATACTAAAAATTATAGGAAGCATATCATCAAAGATGCAAATCAAATTGATGATTTATGTAGAAAATGTTTGGCTTTTCCGGAAACTATAGAACATATTATATCGGGATGTTCTGTATTAGCGCCGTCCGAGTATACATTTAGGCACAATCAAGTTTTAAAAATAATTCACCAAAGTTTGGTAATTAAACATAACTTGATTGACTGCCGTAATGTACCATATTATGAATATGAACCAAATTCATTTTTAGAAAATGAATTTTATAAAATTTATTATGATAAAACTATTCTGACAGACAGAACAATTAGTCATAATAGACCCGATATAGTTTTACATGACAAAATTAAGAAAATAACTTATATCATTGATGTCGCTATTCCAAATTCTTGTAATATTCAGAAAACTGTTTCTGAAAAAATAAGAAAATATACAGATTTAGGAAATGAAATTAAAAGAATTTGGCATTCTCAGACTATAAAAATGTTACCATTTGTTATTTCGGCTACTGGCATTATACCTAGCTCTCTCATTCAAAATTTAGGCGTATTAGATTTGTCAAAAAATCTGTACATAAAAATGCAAAAGTCGGTCATTTTAAATACATGTAGGATTACGAAAGATTTTTTAAATATTTATATTGAGGGATCAGTAGGATTTATCGGACCAGTTAGGATTTCATCAGAGCCGAACCCTCTGATATGAAAATATCTGGAGTCGGTGAAATATTTTCCCATTATGTTTCTGGTGGATTGACGTATTGTTCTTGTATTGTTTTATTCTTATATAGTGCACTTACATTGCGTTAATTTACTAGATATTCATTTGTGGAAAAGTGTGTGGAAGGGTTTAGTCTTTCATTTGGGAAAGATTCAACCCGGACATAAAATCTGGAGCACCGTAAAAATACAAACAATGCTTGTATGCTCTTGACTCATAATCCGGAGGTCGCGGGTTCGAACCCGGCGTGAGCAAATAAATTTTATTTGATTAATTTGTGTTATTTCACAATTAATTCATTAAAAATAATATATAGTATATTTGCGGCACGTTCCAGAGTGGAATATACTATCAGTATCGTCCTGGTGTAAGACCACCATTCAGAATTGAAACGTTGCTTGAAAATGGCTTTAGCCGTGTTTGGTGACCAGATCTGAATAGCCAGGTACTTCCCAACCTTCCTCTTCCCCACTTCCTTCCCCTCCCCACTACATTCAGCCTCACAACATACCCCAATTGGGGATGCCATAGTCTCACTGGCTCCAGACGGGAGCAGTTGAGATTCTTGTGCGGTATTCACTGTAAAAAAAAAAAAAATGTCGTAAAAAAGTGTTGGTCGTGTTTGTTGTGTGATTTGAAACTCGAATAGTTTTCTGAAGCTTTCACTTCTACCGTGTGAACTGCAGTCTTGCATGGTAGATAAATAGTTGCATTTAAATGTACCTATATAATATATCATAAAATAATATTAAAATGAGCAAGGAAAAAAATAAAAAAAACGAACCAAAATAAATTGCACATGGCATAAAATATGTGCAATCGTTCTTATGCAATGCTACTAAATAATAATATTACGCTACATAAAAATATCATTCAGAGAACTAATAATAAATATGTCAATACTTGAGGTGAATTCATTTCCAAGTGTGTGAAAGCGGGGAATAGATGCATGTATTTGGTAGTTGATCCCGGAATTATTGTCGATGAAAAAGTTATTGTGCCTAGTTACTATATTTGGTACTAATAAGTCGATGAGATGCAGGAGTTCACAACAGTCTAGTAGTGAATAATTTTAAACAAAAAATTCGTTTATTTTTCTTCTATTTTTTTTAATGCATAGTTTATGTAATAAATAGGTATGCGTAATTTGAATTTAATAAATCGTAAAAAATTGTGCTGGACACATTCAATATTTCTTATATGAATTTGATAGTATGGAGACCGCACTATTGAATTGTATTCTAACAAGCTGCGTACCAGCGAGAAATATACGATTTTCATAACTTCCAACTAATCTAAATCTTTGATAATTCTGAATATAAATTCTAAAATCTTAACGCCTTTATTGGTTAATTGTTGCATTCGATTTAGGTACTTAATTTAATTGGGTGTCAAACATAACTCCAAGACCCCGAATTTCGTTGACTTGTTTTAAGATTTGATTTTCTATTGTGTATTTGAAAGATAGCGAGGCATTTGTTCGGCAAAATGTTAGTGTTTTACATTTGTAAGCGGAAGACGTTGCTTTTACAATATTGGAGGACTTAGCCAGCCGACGAATCTAATGTTCCGACAAATTAGCCGACTCAGGTCCACTGAATGGTCAATGATTATTAATTTTTAACGTTTTCTAACTGCTACAGAAATTTGCTCAAATTCGTACTTATTTATTACCATTTTTTTGTTTAATGATGTTTACTTTGTTTAGTGATTTTTTGTTTGTTTAATGATGTTGGCTTGATTTTCGTCATTGTGTGTTTGGAGATTATTTATTTAGTGATTGATGTTCGGTGTTTGATTATTTATTGTTCGATTAGTGATTGCTTTATGTCAAATTTTATAGAAGTCATCCTTATTCCACTTAATTTACCTTTGTTGAGCATCGATTACACATCTATAGTTTTTGAATCTCTGATATATAAAAGTATTTTTTCACATTTTAAACCCCTTCTCTGCACTAGGCAACATGGGTTTGTTCCTCAAAGATCAATCAACTCAAATCTTTTGGAATTTTGTAATTATGTTTGTAATTCTTTTAATGAAAGATTACAAGTAGATACAATTTATACTGATTTCCAAAAAGCTTTTGATAGAGTTAACCACTCCATCTTACTAAAAAAACTTGAACAAATTGGAATACATGGAGACCTATTACGCTGGGTGAAATCATATTTGTATAACAGAACTCAATTAGTTCTTATTAATGGATACAAATCATCCCCTATAATTGTAACTTCTGGTGTACCACAGGGTTCAAATCTTGGCCCCCTGCTTTTTCTTATATTCATAAATGACCTTGGCTCGAAATTAAACTGTGATTATGCTTTTTTCGCCGATGATCTTAAAATTTTTCGTAAAATTAAGTCTGTTTCCGATCATCAGCTGCTTCAAAATGACCTCGACACACTCAATAACTGGTGTACTGTCAATGATATGCACTTAAATGTTGAAAAATGTTACATTTTAAACTTTACTAGAAATAGAATTATAAAAGATTTTTCTTATGTTATCAATAATATTATTCTCAAAAAAGTTTCTTCAATAAGGGATCTAGGAATCACTCTTGATTCTAAATTCATATTTGATGTACATATTAACAACATTAAGTGCAAATCATTAAAAATGATGGGATTTATTCACAGAATATGTAAACCTTTCAAAGATCCTCAATCAATTCTAAAACTTTACAATGCCTTAATTAGAAGTAAACTTGAATATGGAAGCACTATTTGGAATCCACATTACTGCAAATATGAAAACATTGTAGAATCAGTTCAAAAAAAATTATTAAGAATGTTATCCTTCAAATGTGGACTACACGACCATCTCAGATCATACGATGTACGCCGTGATTACTTCAAGATTGATACACTTAAAACTAGAAGGCAATTGACTGATCTAATATGTTTACATAAAATTATTCACGGCCATCTTGATACTACATTATGTCTTAACAGTATTGAAATTAATGTCCCCAATTCCCATTGTTTAAGACGCCATAACATTTTTCATATGAATACATTTAAAAATAATATCGCCTACTTTAGCCCTCTGACCCAGATGTGTCGACTGTATAACAAGATAGAGTGCGCTGATGTGGATATTTTCGTTGACAATTTGTACGGATTTAAAAAAAAAGTTCTAGCGCTGTTAAAAAGTACTAACTAATTATGTTGTGTGAATTGTCTTTCTATGCCTGCTCGCGTATTTCATATGTCTTTTACCACTCATTGCAATGTGTTACTTGAGTGACCTTGTATATAATTCTGTATTTTTATTTGTGATGTTTTTGTTTTTCTAATTGTATTTATTTGTATTTAATTGTATGTAATTGTAGATTTTTATAATTGTGTAATAACTGAGTTTTATAACTGGATTGTTCTCATGTAAGTGTAAACATCTGTAAAACCCAGTATAAATAAATAAATAAATAAATAAATCTAGGGAAATCTGTTCAGTGAAATAAACAGCTATAAAGTACCTGATTCCATATTGAAACCAGACACACGACGCAACTAGACCTGCGTAACAGGCGTGGTTTTTTGTGTCCTGCGGCTCGCCATATGTATGTTGGCATAGGCCGACCTTGAGCGGATCTATTGCATTATGATGCCGGGTTGGAGGGGAGGGGAGAAGGATACTGCGAGAGTACGGAGTGGAAGCAGAGTATGGAAGCTGTACCCGCGGTGAGTGGGATCTATCCGTAGCGGCCATCGCCCAGTGAGCACCGGAGGTGACCAGGCGACCAGGATTTCAGGGGGTAATTTCCCTAATAGCATATTATTATGGAAAATACGTTTTCCCATTTCAGTCGTCCAGATTACAATCACTTCAGTTGTACTCGCTAATATACAATTCAAGCAAACCAATTTTACGAAAACCAACCTGACAAAATTAGAATACTCTAAAACCCCCGTCATTAAACACAAAAATGGTTGCTTGTTCAGTGATTGAGCATACGACGTCTGGGCGCGAAACTAATATGTATGTCAGAAACATTAAAAAATAAGTTTAAGTGCATACATAGGTAATTACTGTCGACATAATCTTACAACCATAAAACTAGGCACTTTTGAAACCGAATCGATATAGGGTAGCTAAAGAAATAATAATTATTCGTAACCAAAAAAAATATTGTGTTGATCATTTTCTATCTATCCATTTATAATATAACTGTCAAGTGTGGCGGAAGGGTGGCGTGAATTTGATTTGTACAAATCAACACTTTTATTCCGAGATTGATAAAATTTGACACTTGACCTTCAAAAGAAGAGGAAATTCAACTGTCATATTTTGAAAAATCACCCCCATCCCCTTCTTGATAAAACTTTGAACGCTTGACGTTTAAAATAAGAGGAAAATAATTGCTGTCTACATTTAATTTCTAAAACCTGGGCAACGCCATAGAATTCAGCTAGTACCGTATAAACATTTCCAGAAAAAAATGTTAAGTATATTTAAATCGTGAAAACTATATTTTTAAATCATATTTTGAAAAATCACCCCCATCCCCTTCTTGATAAAACTTTGCACGCTTGACGTTTAAAATAAGAGGAAAATAATTGCTGTCTACATTTAATTTCTAAAACCTGGGCAACGCCATAGAATTCAGCTAGTAACGTATAAACATTTCCAGAAAAAAAGTTTAGTAGATATGTTTAAATCGTGAAAACTATATTTTTATCGGCCGGAAAAAATTGGTAGTGTTAAGAAAGATAGAAAATACCAATGAGATTTTTTTAAATGTAATTGAACTTCGAACTCGAATCTTTTTTATGTAGGTACCTAAACGCCGGCAGAGAAAATCTTTGTTGGATGATCACGGGAACAAGTATGAAAAAAAACGTACATTTGCAAATAATAGTCCACAGCGCCGAGGAATTAATTCAAAAGAATCTCATCAATGTTTCAGAAAGTAAAGATTTTTCTTTTTAATTGAATATGCTTGAAGCTATTTCAAAAAGAATTTGTTTTACAGAACGATATGCTTGGAATAATGAAAGTAAACTAGGGTTCACAACCGTGAAGAAAATTGATTATTTATTTTTTTTTTTAAAAGAAAGACAAACATTCTCCGGTTGCAAATAGTTTAACAATATTTGAAGGACTTAACCAGCCGAGGAATCGAGCACGGGAAAAACGCGATGCCAACTCAGCCATTGACCAGTAAAATTTAACTAAATATTAAATATCAAGTTTAATTTGTAGTACTCCTTTTTTATCTTTACGTACTTGATTTACTTTAATCAGTGAGTCCTGAACTTTATTTGGAGTAAAAAAATCAATGACTAAATAAAATAATTAAGGGAAGGACTTGGCATACCAATAAAACATTCTGTCCAAACAGTCGAAAAAAATGGCGGCCAAGAAGACCACAAATTCGGACCGTTTCCATGGTTATAATTCGGTGGCTTAACAATTGATGGACATTCGGGGGCAATAACAATTATGTATTACTTATCACATAAATAAAACACATATTCATTTATACAGTACTGTAGTTAATAATAATCATTCTGACAAGTCTAGTCGGACATCAAGGATATAATAGAAATAATAATCAAAAATAACCAATTTTCAAAATTAGATACATCAGTTTTCATAATCTGTATTTTTTTTATTTATTATTTTAACTCATTGACGTAATACACATATTCATACCTAATATAAACATAATGTTGTGGGCACTGCTTAATCCACCGAGTTACATTCAATGTGCTGTTGACGAAACGTTCGTCAAAATATTTTGAACACAGAAGAGTTCTTGGATGGTTTCCAACTATCAGGTCACACAACGTTGAATCACCTTTCTTGAAGTTTTTTTCCAATTACGGCTTCGATTAAAAAGGTCGTTAGAGGTGTTTCAAAATGATGACCCAGGGGTTTCATTTTTCTTGCATAATTAAGTATTTGTGTGTTCTCTCATAATTGAATTCGGTTTAAAATGGGTTAATTTATTAATTAAAAAAGGACATTGCCCGATTGTATGAGAGAGAATAAAAAAAATCGAACTAAATTGTAGTTAGGTTAGGTTACCTACCAAACAATATTTAAGTTATCAACCAATTACATAAGGCAGTAAGTAAGGGAAAGAAAAAGAGCTCTGCGTAAAATCATCTTCCTTCAGTTTATTTCCTCCATATTATCTTATACCCAGGCATTCGAAAGAATGGCCAATTGCAAAGTTACAAAATACACTGGCCGAGATGACATAAAAAGAAGATTTGTGCAATAGTTCCAGTCGATCCTGAACAAAGGGTCCATGAACCCTGGCGTCATGATTCTGCGGCGGGGGCTACGACCTCCCCCTCCCCCACCCCCGACAAGGCTGCTCCAAGGCCACCTACCCTCCTCCGCCCTTCCCCTCGCCCCTTTCCGCCCGGGCAGGTACCGGGGCAGGATGCGAGGGCGCCGGATACTGCGCGGGCCCGGTGCTGATGCTGATGCGCACCGGACGCTGCGCACTGCGCACTTGCGCAACCGCGGCCCAATGTCGAGACACGGTCGAATAAAAAGATAAACAAACGGAGTTGATATGTTTTGTTAACGCACCCGATAAGCCGGAGGAAAACCGATGTTCTCCCAGTTACATTGTGCTGACTAAAACACCCAGAGCCTCTGGTGTTTTTTTTTAATGTCAGTACCGCACAAGTGTCTTCACTGATCCTAACCGTCTGGAGCCAATGAGACTATGGCATCCTTAAGTGGGTTATGTTTGTGAGGCTGAAGATAGTGGTAAGGGGAATGAGTTGGGTATGAGGAAGCTGGGAAATACTTGGCTAGTCAGATCTGGTAACCAAACACGGCTAAAGCCATTTCCAGTAATGTTTCGATTCCGAATGGAGATCTTTCACCAGGGCGATTCTACCATGCTGGAAGAATAAATTAAAATGTGCTTACTTGCTCTCGCCGTGATGTAGATTCGTAGTAAAGGATCAACCAAGACCAACCACGGGAGCCGCCAAAAGCAAAAGCAAATTATAGTATCAAAGAAAAATAAGTAAAGTTTAATACTGACTAATCATCATGCCATTTCCCTACCTATTTAGTGAAGGAAGCGAAGATGGAACACCACACAATTGGCACACACTCCTTTTTTCATTCATCGTCTTGTACATACTCTCATACCAACTCCAACTCCAATACCAACTCCATTTGGATGACCGGGGGCAAATATTTAATTTATTTGAAAAAGACTTCTCGGGGCTTATCCGACTTAAATATTTCTTCTTCCATTCACTTGGCAAAATGACATCTACCTTTTTAACCCAGCATAACTCAGGAATTTTATTGTCTAATTACTGTCAGGTAATTTGTAACCAGGGAACGTTTATCTTTCTTTTTAAAAAAAAGGTGGTTTGTCTTTCGGGTAGGTACATGCCGATACACACCTGTATATTCTGCTGACACTCCTTTTCCACGTCCATTCACTCTACTAATATACAAATTATCCAAGCGACCCTTTTAGAAATCTTGTTCATTACAACTGCATCGGTAATACAATTGTAGAGACGTGATTTTGCTGCACACGCGTCTTGACGATCTTATTTCTACTTCAATCATTATTTCATCCCACCTCTGCCAGTTCCACGCCTCACTGCCATTCATCAGTCTAGCTATCAGAACCATTGGAAATATGTACCCATAATTATCATGCTCGCATTCTTCGGAGAGGAATTCTCATTCATCAGACGTAGCGATACATCTCTGATGTAACGATAGAGCCACAGCAGTGAGCGAGTGGACTACGAAGAATGGTTCGGGCGAATTCTCGTCCTGGGAACCGCCGGCGAAGTGGAGATTCCTGGAATAGGGCGGAGGTGGACCTAATGGCGACCCACACTAGACCAGTATCGAGAATTACGTCGGGAATTATATCGACACTAGACCAGTATCTAAGAATTATGTCGGGAGCTGCGCCTATTACTCGAATTTAGCATTATATTATGATAATAACTATTCAATACTACTACCTAATGTATAATTACCATAAATATAAAATGAACAATAGAATACTTAACATTCATTCGAAAGCATTAAAAAAAGTGCGATATGTGGGTAGATAGATAACTATGCGAAACACCTGTATTAAGTATACCAACGATTTTTTCGATCTAACCTATCCCAAAAATGTAACCAAAAGTAAATTATGAACCATTATTAATTATATCACATGTACCGATGACATATAACTAACTATACACAAAAGATTTCTTTTGAAATATTGTTAATAAAAAAATATCTATGGATCACTTTTTTAATGTGAATACCGCACAAGAGTCATAACTTCTCCCGACCGCCTGGTACCAGTGAGACTATGACATCTCCAATTGGGGAATGTATTTATAATATAACTCAACACTTATATTGGATTAACTTATTGAGTAAAAATTCAAAGTTTAATATTTAATCATTTCGATGTGATCGAATATTTTTCTGATTTTTCGTTTAAGTGTTGTTAATATTATCTGCAATGATTAAAGACTAATTTTATTCTTTAGTAATTGTTACTCGTGTTTCTGTATTTTTCCTCATCCTCTTTTTTTTCTCATTTAAACATAGGTTTATCTGAACTTGTTTTACTCCTTTCTTAAACACAACCACCAGCTTACATTAAGAACGAATTTAATATTGTACAAAATTGTACACTGCAAAATCCGTTGATCATGTAAAATGTAACAAAAAATACTACCTAATAAATAGAAGAAAAAAAATCCCATATCCTTCCACTTCAACCTGATAACATACCCCGAATCGGGGGTGCCATAGACCCTCTGGCTCCGATCAGTTATGTGTTGTTGACACTTATTTGGTAATTGCATTTAAAAGAAAAAAGCTCACACATACTCATCTAACATACCGATCGGGCGTCCCCACAATTTCCAATTGTAACCTTTATTACTTTATCTGTATTCTTAATTCTCATAACGACGCTTGTAACAGAAAGAGAACAAAGTTACAACGGAGACCTCAGCGACAGGACTCGTGTTACATGTCATTTTTTCCAGCTACACAATTCAACAAACGAAATCAATGTTTGCATCTCGATTTGCAGTAATAATTAGTATTAACGGAAGAAATGTGAGTGGATGTGTGGTCGCTCGAGTCCTAGACGAAGAGATAATTAAAGGAATACAAGGAAGATAATAATGAAAACAAGCAATGAGGGGCAAAGTACTGTAGAAGCAAATGCAAAGCCAGCCACATTCCGCTGCACCGCTGTCTGCTACCGTGCGCAGTGCAGATGCAACGACCCCGCGCAAGTGCATCAACTTATAATATAATGCATATAAAACAATTGAGTAATTATTACTGCAAGGGGGAGGATTTAACTGAACTGATCCATTCTAGCGCAGGCCTAGACAGGTTCATTTGTTAGGATACACTCGGCACCCCGCTGCTCTCCAATAGATCCAGCTGATTAATGCGCATTACAAGTAACGTTCAACGTGCAGCTTGTCAATAC
Organism: Limnephilus lunatus; assembly: GCA_917563855.2. Classification (NCBI taxonomy): domain Eukaryota; kingdom Metazoa; phylum Arthropoda; class Insecta; order Trichoptera; family Limnephilidae; genus Limnephilus; species Limnephilus lunatus. Next base: position 63,380,237 of record OU830598.1, on the reverse strand, counting down.
TAAATTATGTTATGTTTTCGAATGCGCACGTCTATTCGCGAGGGAATCAACTGGTTTCAAAGATAAGATACAAGAAGTGTTTGTATTGAAATGGCTGGAAGCAATTTTACTAATATGAAGAAACTCTTCTGAAACCCGTGATCTGAGAATGAGGATCGTATAGTTCTGCATGACTTGAAAAACTAGGTACTAAATTAAGCATTGATATGGTTAAAAAAAAGCCTTGGAATTTTGGATATGGATGCGATCCTCAAAATACCATGAACTGATAAAGCAACTAATTTCAAAAATGGCTTTGAAACCTACGTAACCGATGCGAGTGCAGTTTAAGTTAGTAGTGCTGAGTTGTTCCGGCATGCAGCCTGCAGGGCAAAGATCTAAGATTTCCCTGATGATAGCCAAACTACGATAGAAAGGGATACCAAAAGAAGAAGGAAAATTTTATAAGGGGCAATTGCAGAAATTCTTAAATAGTTTGACTAAAATTTATTATTTAAATAATATATTCTAATTACGGGTATTTCCAATAAAGTCTTATCAAAGAAGCAATCAAAATTATTATAAGAGCTCAAACGAATTAAATATCCATTATTAATTTACGAACCATTGAAACATATTTGAGATAGCATCTCAAATTCCGGAGGGAAGAAAGAATGCAAATATTGTAATTACCAATTAGTTGATCGAAGATCAGTAGAAGAGATTCAGCGAGGAAGGCTCGCGGGCCTATCTGGTGTACTGGAATATACTGTTGGTTAGGTAACTACTAACAGCCTCTGACCACGCGATTAAAGTCCAGAGTGCACGCGAGCAGCAGTAGTGCTATTACTACGCGAGATAGAGAATAAACAAGAAAAATATCTCAACCAGACATAAAAAGGGAATATCTTCAATGAGGATATATAAATAGATAACTAGATCAATGAGGAAACTTTTAAGGAGGTGGTCAGATTTAATTATTGATCGTATGTCCATCGTCGGGATATCGCGTACGAAAATAGCTCTCGCGTGATGGGGAGGACACAATCATCCGTAATAGCCAGAAATGACATCCTGTGCAGATTTCTGTGCTACTGGGAAAGTTATTTAAAGCAAATTTATCAAAAAGGTACTAATTTCCTGATACAATGTATCTACCCTATTCCTATTAATAAGATGAAGGGCTGCGCTATCTAAATTTTTATTTGGATTTAAGACCAAATATACCCATTTTTAAAAATCTAATTTTGCCGAAGAAAATATCTAGCACGGAAGTAAGCTATTTTATTTATTTGTTTTTTTTTTTTAATATATAAAATACAGGCCAATAGAATACGATGTTCCATGATTGTAGAGGCAACTTCGCAAATTTTTAGAAAATAGTAATCGGTTAAAAAATAAAGATTAAAATATTTGAGATTTTTAACTACCGAAGTTACTTCTAAAAATCATGAAAAATCATTTTCTTGTGGCCTATATTAAAACACAAAAAAAAAATAGTTCACATCAATATCTGCTAAGCGTTTGTTTTAATCAGTTTGGTTGGGTATTTTGCCTTCAAATAAATAAAAAATGTTTTTTTTATGAAACACAGTCATTCCTCTTAATATGTAAACCGCCAGTATATTTTCTTAATGAACTTTTCAACTGTCCAATAAGGAAAATGAGATTAATAACTAAAAAGTTTTTCACCAATTTTTCGCGACCACAAAAGCTTGTCAATGCTTCATGATACCTGTACCAATATATCAACAGATGATAGAAGAAGGTTATTAATCTATAAGCTAATCGATGTGTTGGATTTAGGAAAGTCTTAAAATGTTATTTGCAAGGGAGAATCATTAGTTCGTCTGGTGCCCGGTGACATCCAGCCTTGGCGCCACGGCACTGCACACTGCGCGCTGCACCGAGATACCGAACACGAATGTACACAAGAGCGCAAGAGCTTAGAGCAGCCAGCGGCATCACACCATCATAGGCAGCAGGGATTTGTCAATAATAATTAGAGATGTAACCTATGCGTACCCATATTAAAAACATTCATACATAATATTGCGATATTCTATAAAATGTAATGTAATTTCCCACAAGAAAAACTTTACGGTAAGGTTATGATACATTAAGATATTTCGAATTAAAATACATACATACTTCTATCTTAGAGATTTTTTAACGAAGTGGAGTAACTTAAAAGTACCATGAAATCAACATTTATAAATTATTAACGCCTTTACCCTTTGTGAAGATGAACAAATAGAATGAACCGACTGAAGAACTGTGAGCGAGCCTGTGTTCCCGAAAGAAATGTCAATTTTATTTTACTACCGGTTAAAATGATCTTACTTTTCCAAATACATTTATTTTCTTTAGTTCGTTGGTGCAGTGCTTTTACCAGTGTTTTATCAAAGCCATATAATAAACTAACAGTGATACAGAAAAGCCTTTGAGCTTTATCAAATTTCTTATTATTTTCAGTTCACAACGCCACTTCAAAATGTCAAAAGTAAGACGAAATACCTTGCTTTTAAATCAGAATCCAGGGCGAGACCGGGCAGCAAAGAAAAGTGTCAAGAAATATATAAATTTAATATTTTATAAGAGAGCTGGTAAACATTTTGCTTTTGGCTACCAAGTAGCTTGTACTGCCTTATGATTTATGCAATTATTATTACTATCGCCTTCGTCAGTTCATTGCCACCAATTAAAAAATAACCGATCGGCGGTGAGCATTAAAATAATTTTATTGGTGTTGCATACCGTCGATTGTGTATCGTAATAAAGTACAGAATTATTTTACATAAGTCCCTCTCATAACTCATAACAAGTTTGCACTGCACAAACAAAAACAGCGACTGACGACGACAACGGTGCTTACGTATCGGAGTAAGGCAAACATATCACTGGTCCGGAAGATAAAACATCGCAAATCAAAAAGTTGCACTTTTCGGGAGGCTATAAAAATTTCAGAGTTTAGTGCGACGTACCAAATTTAGAACTGTTGGTGCAGCTGTTTCATCAAGTTAGGGATCTCTTAAAAGTTTAATCGAACAATAATTAGTGCGTGTGATTAAATTTTGACATTTTCAAACCTCACCCCATGAACCCGGGCACCTCTGCTAGTCACCAAACGTAGCCAACCACTTGGGGTGACCTATGGCAGAGTCGTTGGTTATCCAATAAATACCCATACCCGCCGCCCAAATTGATAAACCACGGTACATTGCAGGTCATTGTACAATGTACAATTCAGATTTCTTAGGCTGTCTTGTCTTATTTACTAAGAGATGCAACCTGGCAGGTCACTTCAGATAAACACACATTTATTTTTCATAGTATCATTTCTTGGAGAAGAAACGACTTTGCACGCTGAGGACTAACATCACACATTAAAAACCCTGTAAATTGCAAGATTTTTCCTTTGCTATTTTACCCTACCTATTGATATTACATTTATTAGAAGCTTAAATGCGAAATTGTCAATAGATGTTTACACATTTGTTTGTTTACAATGTCGCGGATAGCGATGGTGAAAGGTTTTGGACTTTATGAAAATGATTGTCGCAAAAGATGAGTTAAGTTTAAGAGCGTATAACCAGAGAACACCTGAAATATGACATGTTTAAATCAGTGTTTAGACGTAATGACTCTTTTCCACAAAAAATTATAAATTGGTTTCGAAAGATTGTTCTTTTATCTAGTAAACGTATGTTTAAAATTTTCAGAAAAAAACATATTTTTTAGTATAATAAAGTTATACCATAGGTCGTTGGCGGATTTGTTAAATTTTCAAAAAAGTACATTTATTATACAACACCCATAGCAAATCATATAATCATGCAGTAAAATAAATCAATACATTATCTGGTAAACGTATGTAACAGAATTTTAATTTTTGTTCAAATAAAATCATAAAATGTATAAGTACATGTGTTTCTTGACGAAAATTGGTCCATTTGTGTATTTATTTGCGCACTTACAAACTATTATATTTCTTTTTTTTACATTCTTATTTTGCTGAGACATTATTGAAAAATGATAAATACTTATGATCAAAAAATAATTACAAAAGTACATAATATGAATAGTTTTATCAACACGCCTTTCAGCATTTTTGGATGTAGGTAAAATTTAAAGCAAATTTGGAATGAAATAAAATCGATATTGAGTTAAAATTTTAAAAAGCTGGTACGGAGAGTAATTAATCTTTCTCATTGGAACCGCCCTGTACGATCGTAAGAACCTCTTTCGACGAAATGTGGATTTTCGGCCGCTGGCTGGATATACGCTCTTAACTCTGAATTCTGCCGAGTTCGAGAGAATATTTTTACATCATGTGGCAGTCCATTACAGGCTTTAGGCCCTTATACTCCAAAAGCACGCTCACCGAACTTAATATCTGGTGTGCGCTTTGGTTCCTTCAACTGGTTCCGATAGCTGATGACATTTCTGACCTAAGGGTGGACTGACAATTTCAGGAAACACAGTTCCGATAAGTAAACCGGAGCCATTCCCTTGAGTGACTAAAATACCTTCCAGCAGAGCTCGAACCGGATTCTTTCAGGACATTTGAGCCAGTGAAGATTTTTGAGATGCTCTGAAATGTGGTAATATTTATATTATCATTGATAAGATTAAATCTCCATAATCAAGTCATATTTCCATCATATTGACATTTTCTTGACAACTGAGGCCAAATCTCAAACTGTGATGTATGGCCGTGATTTTGACATAAAAAAGCCATCGTATTTTTGGACATGTGACGACTTTCTTCCGTAACAGCAGTACCACGAGTTTATTAGGCGAGTCTCAAAGGAGGCTGGCTCCTGGCAGAACGCGATGTGACGAGCCTTCCTCGCAATAATTATGATTTTATTTACGCCGCCGGAGGGCCTGGAGTGAGCACTGAGCATCGTAGTTATGCAAGGACCGAGACGCGATAATAAATACGACTGGTTTGCTCAGCGCTGTTTGCGAATGCGGGGCTCGCGGTACTTGACTCGATACCATTATCTCCGAGATTGACACCTTGATTGGAGCATGTGCTCCGTATTCCTTTATAATTTATGACATCTCTTCTGACTCACAGCATCGACTTCATCGCGGGTGTAATTCGATTATTCAAATCTATTATCTGATTCGCACAGCCTATGAAAAAGATCAAAGAGATTTTTAATTTTTGTATTTGATAACACTTCCAAATACCCGGAGCTATTTAAACTACGACATACCTATTTGAGGAATGTTGTGAGGCTGAAGGAACTAGGATGGGGAGCAAAGGAAAATAAGATCTGATTCAGATTTGGTCATTAACCCCTCAGGCTAATTTGTTTACACTTTTGGAAATATCCCACATAGGTCATCGTTGTACCTATCTCCATTACTGTCATGGTGAAAAAAATGGTATAAACGGTGTTAGACAGAGAAAACGCCACGCTTTATATTCCAATCTAAAAGTTAACCACAGAAGAATTAAAATGTACCCCTATATGAAACCAAAGTTACTTACCGCAATTTAAAAAAAAATGAAACCTTGTGAATTTTTTTTGATTATTTTTACATGACGCGAACAAGAACGAGGTGGCTACAACGTTTAAAATACATGTGTCAAATAAAAGTGTGCGTGTTTTTATTTTTTTCGTCATCATTAATTTTAGTTAGAAAAAAAACGTGGGCCATTTTTAAAACTTTTTTTTTGTTTTCTTTCAAAATTTTATTATTTAAAAATAAGTATCTACTTATTTTTTAATAATAACATTTGAATGCATATTTCATCACTTTTCAAAAACAGTTTTTGGATAAATTTAGAAATATTTAATTTATTTGGATTTTATCGCAAAGCGGAAATTTTCTGACATTCAGACAGAAAAAGCCCGAGGCCAGAGGGGTTAAACAATAAACTTAGCAAAATCTTTTTTCTTTTAAATAAATTGATCGTCGCAATAGATGTTCAACTACCAGGAGCCAGTGGAACTATGGCATTCCTTTTTGGGGAATGTTGTGAGACTGAGAAACTGGGGGAAGGGAAGGAAAGTTATTAAGTCTGCATGGTGGTCTGATAGAATCTTCTACTTCCAGTGAGGCACAAAATACTATATTTAAGTTTACGGGAAATACATAACAGAGATATAAATTAAATAAATATTTTTAGTGATGCCAGGATTCGAACCTGCAACCGTTCGAAGTACAGATCCAATTATCTTACCACGCTGCCAAGGAGATTATCTAGTACAAGTTAGGATGTAAATAAATATTTTAAAACTTTAATAAACCTCACATGTGCCTTTACGGTACAGATAAGTGAAATATCACAAAACTCGCTTTTTAATTGACGTTCATAGCCCGAGGGAAGAACGGTTGTGCATGTTGCATGTGCTTCCGCTCAATATGTCGCTGCGTATTATGGTACAGTGACGGGGTTAGGAGCCATGTTGACAAGGGGAACAGGATCGCATAATATGCCCAGGGTATGTCTCTTCATTTAGTGTCAGACAGCCATTCGAGACGGTCTGTATTGCTACAAGACAGTTTGATAACTCAGCATACATAATGAGAATTTCATGCAATCTAGGAGTACCTAGTACACTTGAGATTTCTTAATTTAACAATTTTTACAAAATCTACAAGATATGGATAAAAATATAATAAGACAGTATGATGACAGTTACAATATCATTTTTCAAATCTCCGTATACATATATTATGTACATGAAAAAATTGAAATATTTGTAGGTGTTAAAGAGAAAACGAAGTTTTGTCCAGTTTTGAAAGGTTTCCTTTGTTCAACATCATATTATAAAACAATTCTATTGTATAGTGCTAACCTCACAAGTCGAGATTGTACTGTTGAAGGCCAGGTTACCAAGAGGTCTTCAATGTCTACTGATGCCCTCTCATATCAGAGGTTGCCTATGCTTTGGACAATCTTAACCCTACAGGCTGCAGCTTGGAAAAACTTGTCTCACGTACTAATCAAGAAGGTTTCAAATCCATGGGACTCAGTAAGTCTTTTGCTAGTTTTACGCTAGTTAAGAAATAATAAGACATCAAAAATTAATAATTTCGCTAAAACAGTTTTGTAAAAATTCATTGACTTAGCTGAAAATATCTCTATATGGATCGTTCTACATTTATCTAAACCAAAAGTCATTTTAATTTTTTACGGTGCTCCAGATTTCATGTCCGGGTTGAATCTTTCCCAAATGAAAGACTAAACCCTTCCACACACTTTTCCACAAATGAATATCTAGTAAATTAACACAATGTAAGTGCACTATATAAGAATAAAACAATACAAGAACAATACGTCAATCCACCAGAAACATAATGGGAAAATATTTCACCGACTCCAGATATTTTCATATCAGAGGGTTCGGCTCTGATGAAATCCTAACTGGTCCGATAAATCCTACTGATCCCTCAATATAAATATTTAAAAAATCTTTCGTAATCCTACATGTATTTAAAATGACCGACTTTTGCATTTTTATGTACAAATTTTTTGACAAATCTAATACGCCTAAATTTTGAATGAGAGAGCTAGGTATAATGCCAGTAGCCGAAATAACAAATGGTAATATTTTTATAGTCTGAGAATGCCAAATTCTTTTAATTTCATTTCCTAAATCTGTATATTTTCTTATTTTTTCATAAACAGTTTTCTGAATATTACAAGAATTTGGAATAGCGACATCAATGATATAAGTTATTTTCTTAATTTTGTCATGTAAAACTATATCGGGTCTATTATGACTAATTGTCCTGTCTGTCAGAATAGTTTTATCATAATAAATTTTATAAAATTCATTTTCTAAAAATGAATTTGGTTCATATTCATAATATGGTACATTACGGCAGTCAATCAAGTTATGTTTAGTTACCAAACTTTGGTGAATTATTTTTAAAACTTGATTGTGCCTAAATGTATACTCGGACGGCGCTAATACAGAACATCCCGATATAATATGTTCTATAGTTTCCGGAAAAGCCAAACATTTTCTACATAAATCATCAATTTGATTTGCATCTTTGATGATATGCTTCCTATAATTTTTAGTATTAATGACTCTATCTTGAATGGCAAGCATAAAGCCTTCTATTTCTGCGCTCAACTCTCCAATACTCAACCATTTGTTTGACGAAAATTTGTCAACATATGTTTGGTTGAAATAATTGAAGTGTTTTGCGTGAAGAATTTTATTTGACCAGGAATCTAATAATTCCTGGTTGGTATTTATAAGAATGCTGGCATTCTCGTCGTATAAATTTAATGGTGAAATATTTCTATCTGCCTTGCATATTATTTTGTGCATTTCTGAACTATCAGCTTTCCTATGGAAAAAATTTCTTAGCATTTCTACCTGATTATGTTTTAAAGATGTTATTTTGACTATACCTCTACCTCCTAAATTTCTGGGTAAATTAATTCGTTCTACAGCTGAATTTGGATGATGGCAATGAAATTTAGTTAATGTAGTTCTAATCAATCGTTCTAAGCTATCTAAATCTGTATTAGACCATTTAATTATGCCAAATGAGTAAGTTAATAGAGGTATTGCCCAAGTATTTATCGCCTTTACTAAATTTTTAGCAGATAGATTGCATTTCAAAATTTTTCTGATCCTAGTTTTAAATTTAATCCTAATATCATTTTTAATACTAGTATGATCTAATCTATTTGATTGCGGATATCCTAAATATTTATAAACCTCACCCCCTTTCATTCTTTCAATTTTGAAATTTCTAAATATACCCTCGTCTCCATCTACAATTTTACCTTTCTCTATATGGATCGTTCTACATTTATCTAAACCAAAAGTCATTTTAATATCATTATATTATTATTATTATTATATTATTATAATAATAATAATAATATAATGAAAAAATAATAATAAATTTAAAAATAATTCACCAAAGTTTGGTAATTAAACATAACTTGATTGACTGCCGTAATGTACCATATTATGAATATGAACCAAATTCATTTTTAGAAAATGAATTTTATAAAATTTATTATGATAAAACTATTCTGACAGACAGAACAATTAGTCATAATAGACCCGATATAGTTTTACATGACAAAATTAAGAAAATAACTTATATCATTGATGTCGCTATACCAAATTCTTGTAATATTCAGAAAACTGTTTCTGAAAAAATAAGAAAATATACAGATTTAGGAAATGAAATTAAAAGAATTTGGCATTCTCAGACTATAAAAATATTACCATTTGTTATTTCGGCTACTGGCATTATACCTAGCTCTCTCATTCAAAATTTAGGCGTATTAGATTTGTCAAAAAATTTGTACATAAAAATGCAAAAGTCGGTCATTTTAAATACATGTAGGATTACGAAAGATTTTTTAAATATTTATATTGAGGGATCAGTAGGATTTATCGGACCAGTTAGGATTTCATCAGAGCCGAACCCTCTGATATGAAAATATCTGGAGTCGGTGAAATATTTTCCCATTATGTTTCTGGTGGATTGACGTATTGTTCTTGTATTGTTTTATTCTTATATAGTGCAATTACATTGCGTTAATTTACTAGATATTCATTTGTGGAAAAGTGTGTGGAAGGGTTTAGTCCATAGATTCTCAACCTTTTTTTGCCCACCGCCCACTTTGAGAATATTAATTTTTCTAGCGCCCCCCAACTCGTGAATCTGAAACAGTAATTGCCGTCATGATTATATTTACCACAACGGCGGTGGAGGGAGGGGAGGGGTAGGGGTGGGGGGGGTATATACATAAAATAAATTTCAAGATATATGAAATTTTCAAAAAATTGAAAGACATTGCTGGAGTCATCCGTTTTTATCGCTTTTTGCTGTTCGCTGACGATCTAAAATTATTTATTCTAATAATGGGATGGGGCGAAATGGGATATAATAATAATATTTCTTTATTAATTTCTTACACCATTACAAATTTGAATTTTATTATATATAAGAAATAAGGCAAGAAATATGGCAATTTCAAAAAAAAATTCAGGCGGTGGTGAAGATTTCGTCAATGTGGAAACTCTTTCAAGAATCAAAAGAATTTCCCTTTTGGATCTCTCCTCACTGACGCCAAATATATCAATCTCGGAGGAGATTTGGTTCAGAATTAATATACTCCTTGGCAACCAGAACCATTGGCAAGTTAGTCCTTTAAATAATAGGCAGGAAGATAGAATAATTTATGATGACGCTGTCTAAGTTAGTCATCTGGAACATAGAGACACACGCGCTCCAAAATGGCTGAGTTCTCAATATAGCCTCGCAGCAGTCTGAATTAGTGGGTGGTGGCATACCCCTCTCTTCTGAGCTGCAGGGAGTGAAGTCCCAGCATGCCCAGAAGAAAGTTCGGCAGGTAGAGCCATAGATAGTGGTCGTACTCCCTCATGTAGAGAAATCTTAGAAACTTTTTTGGAACCCTTTCAAACATAAGGGATCATCCCACCTTATGAGGATTCTAGATAAGCGAACCACTCTCCAGCCTATTGCGGACCAGGGAGAAGTACAAAATCTTCAGAGCACGGATATCGCGAAAAACTCTGACGGTTATATGAGGACGAAATGTCAGCTTACTTTCATACATAATCCCAAGATCCTTTATATTTGAAACTCGTTTGAGATTATGACCGAGCATAGTGTACCTGTGGTAGGTGAGACTGGTATGCTCTGGTAAAAGTCAGAACTACGCATTTCAAGACATTTAAATGAAGCTGGTTTCGTTGACTCCATTCTGAAATGTTATCAGCATCAGCTTGAAGGCGCTGACAGTCCTCAATATTTCTTATTAGAAGAAATAATTTTAGATCGTCAGCGAACAGCAAAATGCGAGAAAAACCGAGGACTCCAGCAACGTCATTAATGAAAATAGAAAAGAGAAGAGGCCCTAGGATCGATCCTTAGGGAACCCCAGAAAAACGAGAAATTCAGCAGATTGGAAGATTCCGTGTGTGACAAAGTGCTTTCTGTTCTTGAGGTAACTTTTAAAAAACTTTAACATCCGAAGGGAAAAATCCAACTGGGCAAGTTTTATGAGTAAGATATCATGATTCATAGTATCAAAGTCTTTGGAGAAGTCGTTATACTTGGTATCCACTATCTAGGGACCTAGCAACATAGTCGGTGAAAACCATCAGATTGGTTTCAGTGGATCTTCCTTTCCTGAAACTATGCTGTTCGGGGATAATGTATGCGTCTATCTGAGGCATAAAGAATTTATAATTTAATTGTTCAAATAGTTTAGCTGAGAGTATGGCAACTGGTCTATAATTTTCGGTTCACTTTTTCGAACCTTTCTTAAAAATAGGACATATTTTTGGAAGCTTTCCATACTTCAGAAAAAGTGGAAGTAGGGGAGGGTGGGGCGTGTTGTGACAAAATTACAAAACTGAGTGTCGTAGAAAAATCTTTAATGAAATCAAAGGTTTGACATTTTAATGGAAACAAATAACTCTTTGGCTACATTATTTTAGTATTATTAACCTTGTTAACATAAGAATAAAGTGACAAAATATTATTTTACAAAATATGGGAATTGGCACAACACGCCCCACCCGTGGGGCTAGTTGAGACGGGGGTGGGGCGTGTTGAGACGAACAAATAATTAAGTAAAACCATTAGGTAGGTACGAAATAAAATTGGTAAAATCGAAAGTCCTGATAATATATTATCATCAGTTAAATAAAAGTGGTTGTAGTGTACCTCCAATGTAATAAAAAAAATAAAAACATTTAAAATAAATCTCAGCCAGTCAAGCAAAAGTCGCAGATGAAGTCAGGAATGTATTCATCCACTCCGGCACATAACTCATGACACCATTTATGACATTTTATGCACCTCACCCATCTTTCACCAGAAATATCATTAGAATAGGGGTTACGACAAAATATACATTGCTTTTCTTCGTTTGCATCGCTGTCGTCAGTTTCCATAAGTGGTGGCTCCTCTTCAGTTTCACTGGATGATGTGGACACCGAAATTCGTTTTTTTACGTCTAAAATATTTTTTTTATGTGGTTCTGTTTTTGACACCGCCTTTGTTTTATTGGGTGCTTGTTTTTTTTATAGTTAGTTTTGTATGTACGCTTTTTTTTTTTTTCTCTTTCTTTTCCTTTCTTAGTTTGTCTTTTAATTCTATTTTTTTCTTTGTAGGGGTGTATTAAGCCCATAGTAAACTTTGCTGCATTTTGCGATGTAATCTGCAAGTTCTTTTTCCTGTGAATGAGTAAAAACTTGACCAGGATTGGAATATCCCACCTAACAATTTGTAAGAGGACTAGCTTTTTTCCTTTCGATGAACCGCTTTAGCGTCATATGATTAATTCCAAAAGAGACTGCATCTTTTCGAAGTGACACGTTTGTAGTAATGATTTCAGCTGCAGCTTGTTCATAAACGTTTTCTGGAATTTCCCCTCTATTCGTCTTTTTTTTATATTTTCGGACCATTTTGCAAGACTGAAAAAAAAAATAAAATTACAAATAGTCACAAAAAGGAAATGTATCTAGGTAATACATATATACATTCATAATATGTTAAAAAAATACGCCTGTTTACATAACACATATTGTATTAATGCATATTTTATATAAACGTAAAAAAAAACTAAATTCTAGCGGCGAGTTATGTCTGCCACAACTCGCCCCCGCCTTTATGTAACAACTCGCCCCACCCGACGATTTTACATAAAAATGGCCATGCAAGTAAACATACTTGACGTACGCATTTCATTTATAACTAATAACACAGTCAAAAGATATAGTTTGTGGAGAAAAAAACATATAACGACTTACCGAGTGTTAGCAGGTTGGCAGACGACATCGAAAATTTCCTGGAAAAGTTCGTTTAGCACTTAAAAATCACACTTTGTCGTATAACTTTAATTATACCGACCTCACGGCACCACCGTTTTGACAGAAACTGGCGGTACGGGGTTCACACGAAACGGCGCGATGCGCGCGCAGCCAAGTCAACTAGCGGGAATTTTAAACGCGATGTATCAACACGCCCCCGTCTCAACACGCCCCACCCTCCCCTACTAATAGCGAAGTTAATGATAAGACATATAATGGTGTTTTTAGGAACTCGGTGCACCCTTTAATAAAAAATACGGGAACGAAGTCTGGTCCGATAGAGGGTGAGTTCTTCATGAGACTTATGGCACTCATAAGGTCAGATTCCGTAAATATATTGAAATTAAAGTTTGAAGCTCCTCTGGTAGTAAATGTGGCCGTGTTATTAATGTCTAGAAGTGGAAGGTTCTTATTGTAGACCGATTGAAAACGATCAGCAAATGCGTTAGCCACACTCGAGCCACGAAATTCTTGATTACCTTTTATCATGGTGTGAAGGGATTTTATATAGTGCCAAAACATCTTGGGATCATGCGTGATGTTTTCCTCGATTTCAGACACGTAGGCTCGATAGGCCACTCGAAACTCGCGCCTAACTAACGCTCGGTAAGAACTAAACAGATCGTATTCACTCTGAAGGCCTCCAGTTTTCCAACGCTTATGAAGGGCGTGTTTGATCTCTATATTCGAGATGACTTCTCTCGAGAACCACTTCTCAGATACTTGCGACCACCACCGCTTGTCGTTAGCAAACGAAGCGCACTAGTTTCCTTATTAATATCAATTAGGATAAACTTGAAAATCATTTTAATAATTTTAAAATTACGGCGCGCACCGAAAAAGACGTACGTCCTGCCGGCGAACAATCTGGAGCACTGAACGGGTAAGATGGGTTTCTCTGGGTCTTCTACCGCCCCCCTGAAAGTCTGAAACGCCCCCCAATTTGCTCTTGGTCTTCCACCGCCCCCCTGAAGGTCCTAAACGCCCCCAAGGGGGCGTTATCGCCCACGTTGAGAACCTATGGTTTAGTCTTTCATTTGGGAAAGATTCAACCCGGACATGAAATCTGGAGCACCGTAAAAAATTAAAATGACTTTTGGTTTAGATAAATGTAGAACGATCCATATAGAGAAAGGTAAAATTGTAGATGGAGACGAGGGTATATTTAGGGGTATATTTTTAGACGAGGGTATATTTTTATTATTATTATTATTGCAAATTTTATCTTCACATGGTCTTCTGTCAGAATATAAATTACAGATATTACATATATACGAGCAAGAAAGCTTAAGTTGAAGAAGGAAGGAGGTCGGTTTGTGATTTTTGTTATTACTTCACTGGCAGCTTGTTACTCTTGGAAACTTTTCAGAGCCAGTATGACCATTTCATCCCCAGTTTGGGGAATGTTAAATTTGAGGAAATGAAAGAGAAAAGCGATGGAGAAAAGAAAGTACTTGACAGTTCAGATATTTTTACTAAACATTAATCATTTCGAACAACATTTCGACTTGATCTCTCACCGGGCGATTCTGAGATTATCTTCCACTCTTGAATACTCTTCCACTCGCAAATATATCTCACGTTAATTTTATTTTATTTGCCCACCTCGGGGTTTGAATCCGCGAACTATAATTGATCCAGTGCTAAATATCTCACTGGCAAATAAACAATATTTAAAAAAAAATAATCATTTATTTTAAAAGCGCTAGTTCGAAAAATTATTGTACAAAAATACAACGCTATCAGAGTTGTGAGAATATGTTTGCTGTTTAACATTTTCCTGCTCTAACGAAGACATCGTGCAGCGTGGTTATCTCCATTTACATTAGGTGTGTCTTTTGTACTTTGTATGTTGTCCAGTCACGCTTAATGTACGGAACAAGTCAATAATTTACAAAATACCGATAAATATTTCACTTGATCTGCATTTATTGGATTGTGGCAGATGGCTCCCCGCGGAGTGGGCAAACCTAAACATTGCAAACACCAACAGTACCAGAGTTAGCAAGAGTGCAGAACGCGAGAGGGAAAGTGGGCGAACAGGCGACATCGCATTAACAGGGACTTCAGGGCGGACGGTCATGTTTCTAGTTTAATGCCTGTCAGTTGGAGGGTAAGCGATACAATTAATAGATACTAACATGTCGCATCTGTCGACAGATACAAGAAGGGCTTACAACATTTACAGAAAACTAAATTATTCAATTAATTAAATAATGTTTAAAATGACATGCAACGTTCGAACGTTGAATTTTAACTAGGAAGTTAAACATTTTAATTATGGCTAATATTCTACTTGGCTTTAGATGTAAACAAAATTGTTTGAACATTATTTGTTTTATTATTAAATGCTTGGAAAACCTTGGAGTTTCACTCAGGTACCAGACCTTTGACATATTTAGATATGTTACAAAAAGTTTTTTTAAGGACAGATAGATTGAACCTGGGAAGTATTTTTTAGCATAAACTCGTAGAGATTTTGAGTACAAGAACGAGTCGTAAAAACAATCCATCTCAAGCGAAAAAGTCAACCATGCGAGAATGTTGGGGAAAATAACAAAAAAATGTGACTCCTCTTTCAGATTTGTTACATTTATATCTTAAAATTATTCACAAGGGGTAAATTGAATGATACTTGTTTACATAATTTAATTCCGAAAATCCAAAACAATTGTCATGTAAAGAGATACAGAGCAATTGCAGAGCGATACAATATGATAATAAATGTTATATTTCCAAGGTTTTCAAACAAAGATCACACATAAACTAGACCTCGGAATCATAACGATACGAATAAAAACACAATTTATTAGGACCAAAATCTACGTCACTGCCTACGCCATCCATAATAATATTTTAATAATATATCGCCACTATCAGCATCTGCTATTTGGGAGGCTGTGATCCATTTCAGATGAAGTTTATTGATTTTAAAAAGGGAAATCCTAATGATATCAAGGTTCTTGCGTTCATCACGTGGGAGCAGCCAAGAAGTCAATCCACTCAAGCCGGAATTTTTTTATTCAAAAGTTATCAACAACTTACATATCTTTACTTATCAATTCTTCCTATAAAAAGATTGTAACAGCACGAAAGCGAAGGATCTTAACCTCTTGTGTGCCTCATTCGCCAGGCCGATTTGAAAAAAAGCGCGCGCAAATTACCTTCCTGACTTTTGCTTAAATATCCATATAAATACGAAAATGAACTGATGTTGTTATTTTCACACAAACCTGAATACACAACCTACATGAAAAACACATTTCAAAGGTGATTGCTAATAAATAAATACCTTTAAATGCATTTGAAAAAGGAACAAAAAGTCCGCTTTCTCCCTACTTTCCAGTTTTGACAGCGTTTCGAAGTCGGAGATAATTCAATTACAAATCGTGTAGTGATGCCACATGCATGAAATCTTTAAAGCTACGAAGAGAGATATTGGCGCAATCGATTGTGACCTTATCTTTCATACAGTTTCTTTATACATAAGGGTCAAAATTGCATGCAATTTTTTTTTTTTAAATACAGCCGTGGCCACCGGGTGACCAACGGCACAGATGACCTTTTAACCAACGATTACCAAGCATATTTGGAATAAAAAATGTATATGTTTGCTGTCCGATGATATTTAATTGCAATTATTTATTATATTTTTCCAAGGAATCGCTGGTTATAATCCTTCCGGTATGTTCTGTTAGATCCTGTATACGCCACTTTAAAACCAACAGGGAAAAAAACTTGCCTTTTCAGGGCAATAGAACAAAATACAAATTCAACTATTAATAATTTATAAATCTTTTTCAAGAGCTATTTGTAAACAGTAGCACAGGTAAATATATTAGGGCGCACCGATGATGAACAGACGCTTCCTTTAAATTTAGTTATTATACTACCCAGAAGCAGAAGGTAAGAACAGAAATCTAATCTCCTTCAACGGAAGCAATCTTCCGAACAGGCCCTCCATTGATATGCTTGGTGTAACGCTAAGTGACCTGCTCAGATATGGGGGCTCCATCGAAACCAGAGTTAAGTTAGCCTCTCAAAAACTGGGCGTACTGTATGTACAGAGCCCGCAGTTACTTTAATAGTAGATACACAACCGCTAACCCTGTACAAATCACAAGTACGCCCCACGGTTGAATATGGCAGCCACCTCTGCTCTGGAGCCCCTAAATACCTGAAAAAACCCTTGACTCTGTGCAGAAACGGGCGGTCCGTCTGATAGATTCTCCTAATTTAACAGACGGATTGCAATCTTTAGAACACAGGCGTCGGGTGGGAATGCTATCCTTGTTCTACCGGTATTTTAATGGAAAATGCTCCGAGGAACTAGCGTCATTGATCCCTTCGACACCGGTGCGTAGTCGGGAAACACGCTAAACGCGTGCCCAATATATTGTACACGGTTGACATTGGTCATATGAGAAGGGGTCGCTTCTTCGACTCGTCTGGGGCAAGATTTTCCGGCCTTTGTGCTTCCTCCATCCTACAACATGGGTCTCTTCACGACCAATGTTCATTCCTTCCTCTCCTCAAAAAGACCCTCCACACTGCATCTCAGATGACATAGGCCCTGAGGGAAATTATTTTCCTCAGGGCTTCCTGTGTGGAGTTAAAGTTTAAAAAAGGTAAAGTTAGGTTAATTGTGCCCTCTAGTAAGGATTGAGCTGTGTTTTAAATTATAAAATACAGGCTATTAAAAAAAAACGATTTTTTATGATTTTAGAGACAATTTAAAAATATATATGTATATGAAATAAAGATTTGAAATCGTAAAAAAGGCATTTTTGGGTCAAAATTTTAATTTATGTAAGACAAATTTGTGTGTTTAACGTAAATCAGTCTTTGTAATTTAAATTTAAGCTCAACAAAACTAAATTTTTAATTGTAGACATATTTATCATATTACCACCAACGCAGGCAAAAATTATTTTTTAAATCATTGTCATTAACTCACAAATAATTTCCTAGGTTTCCTCTGCAATCACGAAAAACGATTTCCTTAATGACTTACATTTATTTTAAGAAACATAGAAATAACGTAGTTAGTTGAATAGATATTTGTTTTACCTAATGATGTTTAAAAAAAAATTGGATATTATGGTCTCAAATCCAAAATTAAGTTTTGTGCAAAAAAGTCGTTTTCATAGTGATTCATTTGAGAGTTAAGAATGATTATGGATTGGCTTCCGCATAAACCTAATCAATCGTTTTCTTCAGTAGAATAATTAGGCATCATAACTCATTTTACTCTGCAATCTGAAGTGTCGCTTATAGAGCTATTTAATCCAGAGTTCCACCCACTTGTGCAAAATACTGAAAACTGTGATTAATTTTCCATTACGGACCAAGAACGGGTAAGATTATATGGCAGATGCGAATCGAAAACAATTTGTTACAATTATATTATAAACGTGATCAGAACGCCACACATATCGGTCCCGGCACGCTTCTCTAGCTACAAGATTGTATAATACAAGTATATTTCTAGGTATAAAAAGCTTATACAAATATAAAAAGCTTGTTTATTGTCTTTCAATACATTTTGAACTGTTAAAAATTTTTTTCGGTTAGCATACTAGGCTCATGCCCGTATCATGCTAGTCGTTAATTATCGCATTGTAATTATTATTTATCGCATTGTTGTAATAATCGCCTCTTTATCATAAGTTTGACATTATTCACTAGTGAATGTTTGAAATACATAATACTGGATTTGCATAACAATATCATGAATTTATTATTAAATAACAATCGGATTATTCACGATAACCTAATAAACATATATAATAACTACGTTGGAAAAGAATCCTTAACAAACGTAACAATTTCGGTCGTCTGTGATGCACTCGCGATTATTCACATTCAATTAACTCAAATTTCCTTAGAATTTAAGTGTTTGATAATTTAAATTGGAACATTCTAAATGAAAATAAATTTTATTGTCTTTTTCAAAATTGGAATTACAATATCCCGTAATTTTTAAGTAAGTAGGTTTATTATTGTGTAGTGTAATAATTTTCAAATATTCAAATAATCACAATATTATAGTAACATGATCATTCGACATTACTCACAATAATGTAAGAATGATTTTATCGTAATATTAAAATAGATCTCATAACGATGATAATTATTATTGGTGTTACAAAAAGAAAATACCACTTATATTCAAATCTAAAAGTTAACCATAAAGTAATTAAAATGTACACCTTTATGGAATTAATTATTCTTAGATAACCACAAAAAAGTGAGTTGACTCCTTTTATAATTCATTTGCCTAATAAAATATGAATATTTTTATTTTTTTCGTTATTTGTAATTTTAGAAAAAAATGTAAAGTGAACCATTTTGAAAACTTTTTCATGTTTGGATTCAAAAATTTTACATTTCAAAAATTATATCTTAATTTCGGATTATAAAATTTGAAAGCGGATTTTTAACAAAAACAGTTTTTAGTTTTCGGATGCGTTCAAAATATTCCATTTATGTGGATTTTATTGCAAGACGGAAATATTTTGACCTTCCGACAAAGAATTATGATCACAATATTGGTTGTATTATCGTATATTGGAATTGATATCACATTATCATCAAAATTATAGAAATTCTAGTGCAGACACGTGAAAATTCACGGGATATTATAATAGGCCACTTGCATCAAAATGCATCACTTGCATCAATTTAAAAAAAAAACGGTTTAAGCAAATATTCTAAGACATTCCGTTTTTTTTTAATCGCATTTTTGAAACCCTGGCGATTTTTTGAAAATTTCAATCCGAAAAATCAGACCATTTTTTATAAACCAGAAACACGGGACATAATTTTATGGGTGCGACAAAACGATAATTACATAGCCGAAAATCGTTTTAAAAAAGAACGTTTTCCACATGAATACCAATAAATTGTATGGGGTTCTCTTCGTAACATCTGTAAAAACACCGCCATCTTTGTCAAAAATCAAACCAAAGGATAAGTTCGCATAGAACAAACCATAAATCTAGTGAACGTTAAACGCAAATTCAAAAATTCGCCGGAAATCAATGTGGAATTTAAAAAAATTAAGGGAACATAATCGGAGACGAGACATTTTCATGTAGTGACGTCACGAGCTCAAATAATGGATTTATTTATTTAAAAATAAGAAAAACTATACATTTCTAAAAAATTTTACTAACATTTTCGTAATCTTGGTAAAAAAATCTATCCACACGATTTTTTCCAAGACGTTATGAAATCCATGTAAGTGGCCTATTGTAGGATACTTGAAGCTGAAAGTATTTGTAAAAAGAATATTTGCTTCAGGATATTTGCCTTGCCTTTCAAAATAAGAAATTTACCTTTCAAATGTTAGTTAACTTGCAAAATTACGTACAAAAAATTAAACAAAAAAAATACATTTCAGATAAAGAAATATGAATTAATAAAATAATTTTGGTAGGTACTAGGTACCTACTGTATAGCTTGTCTGGTATGATTTATAATTTATACTTATCAATTCCAATTTTTAAAATTAAAAGATCATTTTACGCATGAACACAGGAACACACATGCATTCATGCACCGACAACCGAAATGAGTATGTTTAATTACTGTTATAATAATTTAAATGACATCATATTACAGGAAATACAATATGTCGCTGACAAGAATCAAGTCGCCAAATAAATTCCCCGTCATTATATCAGAATTCAGAATCCAGAAACGGCGTGCAAATGGCGTAAGACCGAAGCGCATCTCACCCGGACTCGCCCGGGGCGGGTCGACTTCCACCTTCCGTTGCGCGCGGGAACAGGAACACTAGGAGGGGAAGGTGGTGGGGGGGGGCAGGGTAGGTAGGCTCCGAGTCTATAAATAGCCCCAGCTGTGAATCCCGTCCTCTCTCGTCTCATCATCATTGCCCTCCGCTGGTGACTTACAAGGGTCACTTTGACGATACATAGTTAGCGGAGGAAGACGCTATTTTTAGACATTACATTAGATTTACTAACCGGTTCCATTTGTGATTTTATTGATTATTGTGTATGTTATTTACAAATCCCAATATTTTACTTTCAAGAAATCAAGTTAGAAACAAAACAAATTAGGTATCACATGAAAAAAAACATACATCTTTCCTTTTATTTTAACAGTTAAATTGATCAGATACGTTTTTAGATTTTCACGGCCAAAAGCATTTTCGTTGTTTGTTTTTGGGGTGTTATGCCGTGTTGCGCTACCTCCTTCTTTAGCCGACGTTTCGGACAGCGTTGCAGTGTCCATCATCAGGGCAGATCCGGATCTGATATGCTTGAAAACAAACAACGAAAAAGTTAAATTGATTTTTCAAGGCCCCGTAATACATTGATGAAAATAATTTCCCTCATGGCCTGTGTCATCTTTGAAGATGCTGTGTGGAGGGTCTTTTTGAGGAGAGGAAGGAGTGAATATGGGTTTAGAAGAGACCAAGTGTTTGGCGTGTTTCCCGACTATGCACCGATGCTGAGGGGATCAATGACACTAGTTCCTCGGAGCATCTTCCATTGTAATACCGGTAGATCAAGGACCCTGGACAGCGTTCCTACCTGACGCCTGTGCTCTAAAGATTGCAACCCGTTTGTTAAGTTAAGAGAATCTATCAAACAGACCGCCCGTTTCGGCACAGAGCCGAGGTTTTTTAGGTATTTTGGGACTCCAGAGCAGAGGTGGCTGAAGCAAGCTAAGCAAATTGAATAACGCCAGAGGTCACCACTCTAAAGTGTTGTATTGCGATGAATAATTAGAACACGATTATAAATGCAATATTATTTATT
The DNA here is from genome assembly GCA_917563855.2 of Limnephilus lunatus. Classification (NCBI taxonomy): domain Eukaryota; kingdom Metazoa; phylum Arthropoda; class Insecta; order Trichoptera; family Limnephilidae; genus Limnephilus; species Limnephilus lunatus. Next base: position 63,358,615 of record OU830598.1, on the reverse strand, counting down.
AACCGCTTTGGTTGAAAATCGTCTAACAAGTGCTTGGCAGGAAGAGGTTATCAAGTAAAGACAATCATGTAGAAGTATGCATAGACAATATTATATAATTATTACAATAAAACCATAGAAAGTTTAACGTGGCATAAACACATTAAGATTATTAATGTAAAGCTAAAATACTGGAAATTATGCAGATATAAAATTATTGAAGAGTGTGTTATTTATGAATTTCAGCACAATATTCGTATCACCAACTAACTTGGCAACCTGTAAATTTAATTATATCATTGTCTGTTGTAAAATATCTTAATGCCATCAAAACAAACAAAAGGCTTGAACATAATCACAGAAGAGATAATATGTAGACGTATTTTTCTCAGACATTAAAACGATCATAACAGTAAAATTATATCAAACAATAAAGATTTATAATTAGGAGTAATACGATAAGTCGAGTGTTATGATATCGTGTCTACAATTTTCCGTCGATTGAAATAAAACGTCGGAAGTTCAGAATCATAATTTAGAAATGATTTTTTTTAATGTGGATCTTGTATGTAACTCGTTGTATTTTGTATTATTATAAAAACAGATATCTTTCGTCCAGTTGATAAGACATCCGTACTAGATTTTAGCTGTACCTTTTGATTAAAAAATCAGTTTGGTCAAGTAGGTATTTAGTATATATGAAAAAGGCCGCGAAGCTGTCCTTCCTAATGCACGCAAGCGTTAAACCCACGGAAACGACCAATGGTTTTCTATGGTTACATTTCATGTTTTCCCGTGGAGTTTGAAAAAAAGGAAATTTTAAAAATCATCAAAGAAAATTCAAAATATACAATACAAATCAGTAATCACATAAAAACTTAACATCAAATAAACAGAAAGTAAAATCACAGAGTCAGGTTCGTCGCTTGCCCACGCATTGGTGATCTGGGTTACATGACACGGATTAATTCCAAGATTCCGATACTGACAAATAATTAATAATCCGACCAGAATGCGCAATCTCCGTGTTATGTTGGTCTTCTCCATCGGTTTGCAGTCCGCAGTCAGCACGGGGGAATACTTTATATGGAGTAATTTGAAAGGCATTCCTGCGAGTATTCCTTGCCTATTAAGTAATTTAATGACTATCCTAGGTCAGGCTGGACGAAGATAAATGTCGTAATTATCACACCCTTAATGCTCTTATAGTGTAGGTATCAAATTGCACAATTTAAAAGGAATTACCGCATATTATACTAATGGGATAAGAGAATCGCGAAATAAAACACTAAAACGGCGGGATTTAAAGAAAGGCAACAGCGAATCAGTAGATTTTCAACCTCTTGCCGCATGACTTTTCAGTTTTAGAGACAATTTTTTTAATCAATAATGTATGTTCAATAATAAGTTTGAATGTACAATAATTCAATCTTTACAACAACTTTACTTCAGAATTTACATTTATACATATAATTTTGAACAATAACATCGTCCCTGATTAATATTAACATACCTTTGAGACGTATATTTATGCAAGACATCGCTATTCCACACATTTAATTACAATTACAAAACAAAGGCAGCATCTAACTCGCCAATTAACAGTGCTTTACATACCTTTAATAATATATGACCCAACTCTATTATCGGCATTTTTTCTGATTCTCTGCCCAAATTTAAAAGGAGCATCATATAAACTGTTCAATGCATATACATAAAACAAAAAGTGCGAGTAAATGCTATGTTTCTAAATGTACAATGAATAACAGGGTGACCACAGAAATGGGATTTCAAAATTCCCTGATATTTCGTATTTAATTTAGTCATTGGATATTTCCAGGTTTTCCAGAGAAGTTTTTAAATTTTTCCCCGATATATTTTATTTGATACAGGGGCACATCTTTCAAAATTTAATTTTAGACTCTGTAAAAATGTATGTAATTTTGACGTTTCGTCTGAACATCTGAACAATAACTGAAGATCCGAATAAATTAATATTCATAATACGAAAAAAACGCGTAATTTAAAATTTTTTACAAAAAAAGTTCTCATAAAAAATAATTATTTGAAAAAATTCAATAATCAATAATTTCGTAATTCGAAATTTATTTTTCGCGTAATACGAAAAAATTCAATTGGTACGAAAATACATTCTTCGATAAAAAGAAGCTAATACGACGTTACACATATGCCCTGATGATGGACACTGTAATGCTGTCCGAAACATTAGCTAAAGAAGGAATTAGCGCAACACGGCATAATTACCCAAAAATAAATCACGATAATACTTTTGGCCGTGAAAATCTCAAATCATATCTAGTTGGGTATCGTGTATTAATAAGGCACCAGGTAAAGCAAGACACTAAACTGACTTAGATATGGAATAAATCTTCAAGTAGGTACATAGATTGATAGAATGATAATATATTTTTTGCTTTTTCTGTCTACGTGAGCAGAATCACGCTAATAAATTCCATAATTCTTACACTGTGAAATTATGATAAATTGGGCAATATTTTTAATTACAAGCTCATACTATAGGCGACGATTAATAATAAAATGCTGAATAAACCTGTGTTACGAGTATCTTCATGTTTTCTGTTGCGTTATAAAATATATATGACCAGCTATTATATTATGATCTTCGTCCAAACCGTCTAGTATCTTAATTTGCAAATCCACGGATCGATTTAACACACAAAACAATTATCATCACTTTTAATAATGATTGCATATAATTATAGTAATGATTATGGTGTATCATCTGCTGCTAGGTAATATACAAAAAATAAAACACCGCGGTCGAGGCAAAATCGTCGATATGGTGCAACCAGCGATATCCTAAGTATGACTGATTCAAAAGTATTTTTCGAAATAACCCGTCAAACTGTAAACAAAATGTAAAAATTAATAAATGTATCAGCAATCAATTGCCGATTAGTTTTGGCGTACCCCAAGGAAGAGTTTTAGCTGCCAGTTTATTAATAATTTACATAAATGAATGGTGTAATCTGTCAGTTGATGCTAAAATTGCAAGTTTCGCTGATGATAGATACGATTCTTCTCTTCAAATCATGTAATTGGAATCAAGTTTTTTTATAAGGAAACAGTAACTGTTGTTAAAAGATGGTTAGACAATAACACAATATCAATGAATATGACAAAAACTAAATACATCTGAGAGAATTGATCCTTCCTCAAGTATCCCAGAAAATGTGTGATCCCCTTACTTAGAATGGGTGACTAAAATCAATAGAAATAACATATTAGGCTCTCCCACACGTACACTTCGGAGCGACCGAGTCCCACGCCATTTCAGGCCGCCGCGCAGAAAAGTAGAGACAGATAGGTTTACAGCGCAGTTCACGGTGAGACTTTTTTGCGCGGCGGCCTGAAGTGGCACGGGACTCGGTCGCTCCGAAGTGTGCGTGTGGGTGGCGCTATTATCACTACATCAACCAAACTTAGATCCACATTCTTTTTTTATACAAACTCGCAACTTTCTTAACTTGAATCAACAAAACAATTTACTATGCACTATCACAATCTTTAATAGAGTACGGTATTATTTATTTATTAATTTTCAGGAAATGGACAGTTAACATTTATTTCAGTTTGTACATAATATTAAATAGCCAAAATAAAACCAATTATGGATTTCCTCCTTGTGACTTTACTTGTACTGAGACAGCATAATAAGAATGTAAATTAATTTTATAAAAAGGCAATATGAATCCAAAAATTATATAAAACAAAAACCAAAAAACAAAAAATATAAAACAATTTTTTTCTTATATAAAATGAAACATTACTAAACAAAAAATCTATCAATACATTGGTAGCCATGGAGAGAGGTTGTACATATAAATCAAATCATAACATAAATATAAAACAATAAAAACATAACATTATTCGCGTAAAACATAACATATTACGGTGCTCCAGATTTTATGTCCGGGTTGAATCTTTCCCAAATGAAAGACTAAACCCTTCCACACACTTTTCCACAAATGAATATCTAGTAAATGAACGCAATGTAAGTGTACTATATAAGAATAAAACAATACAAGAACAATACGTCAATCCACCAGAAACATAATGGGAAAATATTTCACCGACTCCAGATATTTTCATATCAGAGGGTTCGGCTCTGATGAAATCCTAACTGGTCCGATAAATCCTACTGATCCCTCAATATAAATATTTAAAAAATCTTTCGTAATCCTACATGTATTTAAAATGACCGACTTTTGCATTTTTATGTACAAATTTTTTGACAAATCTAATACGCCTAAATTTTGAACGAGAGAGCTAGGTATAATGCCAGTAGCCGAAATAACAAATGGTAATATTTTTATAGTCTGAGAATGCCAAATTCTTTTAATTTCATTTCCTAAATCTGTATATTTTCTTATTTTTTCAGATACAGTTTTCTGAATATTACAAGAATTTGGAATAGCGACATCAATGATATAAGTTATTTTCTTAATTTTGTCATGTAAAACTATATCGGGTCTATTATGACTAATTGTTCTGTCTGTCAGAATAGTTTTATCATAATAAATTTTATAAAATTCATTTTCTAAAAATGAATTTGGTTCATATTCATAATATGGTACATTACGGCAGTCAATCAAGTTATGTTTAATTACCAAACTTTGGTGAATTATTTTTAAAACTTGATTGTGCCTAAATGTATACTCGGACGGCGCTAATACAGAAAATCCCGATATAATATGTTCTATAGTTTCCGGAAAAGCCAAACATTTTCTACAAAAATCATCAATTTGATTTGCATCTTTGATGATATGCTTCCTATAATTTTTAGTATTAATGACTCTATCTTGTATGGCAAGCATAAAGCCTTCTATTTCTGCGCCCAACTCTCCAATACTCAACCATTTGTTTGACGAAAATTTGTCAACATATGTTTGGTTGAGATAATTGAAGTGTTTTGCGTGAAGAATTTTATTTGACCAGGAATCTAATAATTCCTGGTTGGTATTTATAAGAATGCTGGCATTCTCGTCGTATAAATTTAATGGTGAAATATTTCTATCTGCCTTGCAAATAATTTTGTGCATTTCTGAACTATCAGCTTTCCTATGGAAAAAATTTCTTAGCATTTCAACCTGATTATGTTTTAAAGATGTTATTTTGACTATACCTCTACCTCCTAAATTTCTGGGTAAATTAATTCGTTTAAAAATTAATTAAATAAAATAAATAAATTAAATAGGTAAATTAATTCGTTTTCATAAAAATTTTAATTTCATTAAATTTTTTATTTCACAAAAAAAAAACATAACATTATTCACCATCAGAGAAATATTCTTTTACGGACCTCTTATATTTGGTAAGTTCGCAATTGAAAATGTCCACATTGGATAATACGTTATTATAACTATTGCATAGTCTGTTCAGGCAAGAATTCTGCTTACAGTTTGTCTTGCATTGATCCACCCTGAACAAGAGCGTGTTGAACGTGCAGGTACATTGAAATGAACTTTATTTAGCAACTCTGGGCATTGAATATCATTGTTAACTACTTTATACAGGAATAGTGCATCCATATGATGCCTTCGTACACTCAATGAATCAATTTTAAAGTGTGAAGCTGCCTCTGCATAGTTATTAAATCTTACAAATGACTTATAACAAAGATATTTTAGGAATTTGTTTTGAATTGCCTCGATTTTGTTTATGTGGATTTTGTAAAATGGAGACCAAACAACTGATGGAAACTCCAGATGACTCCGTACATAGGCAAAGTAGAGTTGCTTAATGATATTGATGCTATTAAAAAGTTTTGTGTTTCTTATGATGAAACCTAACATTTTAGCAGCTTTATTTGTGATTTGTTGTATTTGAAGGTTATATTGTAGTTTACTATCAAGGGTTATTCCAAGATCACGAATATCTGAGACTGTTGCAATGTTGTTGTTATTTATAAGTAAATAATGTTTTATTTTTATTTCTTGAAAAGGTAATGTGATGACATTTTGAGACATTTAGAAATAGTTGATTTTGTTGGCAATAGGTAAATATATTGTTTAAATCATGTTGTAAATTGACATAATCATTTTGACTTTTTATTGACTTGTATAGCTTGGCATCATCAGCAAATAATTCTATTTCAGAGTATTTAACAACATTGACCAAATCATTGATATACAAAATAAAAAACAATGGTCCGAGATGAGAACCCTGTTGGATTCCAGATTATAGTCTGGGGAGAAGCCAATGGTGCCGCCATTGGCCCGATCTTTAAAACTCGGAAACTAATTATAAAGATTATTAAAAAACTACCGATCACAAACAGTTCGGATGAAATCTTTAAGAGAATTTGTGTACCGGACTTTATGCCAAAAACATACCTATTGAAACACAGAACTGTTTTTAATGATATTCAAACTGCCCATAATACTAGAACCAAAGGGCGTAATTTCTTACTATATCTTATAAGATGTAAACAACGTCCTTTCCAAATATTTATTGCCTGAGGTCGAATCTGTGGAACCCTCTCAGGGAAAGTGCAAAAATTGTAGTGAATGAATATTTATCTGACGAGTCAAAGCCATCTCTCGTTGGCAGGCCTATTTCAACACGGCTTGAAGCGCAAACAAAAGAAGCGAGCTTAGAGTGCGGTTAGTGCAGGCGAGCTTTATTCCAAAAAGAATTCAGCGGAAAAGGAAAAGTTCCCTAGATGTTTAAAGCAGGCAGAAGGCAGTAGTTGGCAATGGCGATGCAAGCGAGCCGGTAATCCATTAGGCGCGTAAAGATTCCATTTGCATTCGCTGCAATGATGAACTCTCCAAGTACGTAAACAACAAGTGCAAACCGATGCACTTTGGATCTTGTATACCTCTCGGAGTTATATTACGAGGATAATTCATTATTCACGGTGAAATAATACACTCGGGAGTATTTATATTTACCTAATGTGGGTAATATTTTTGTTTTCAACAAAACGCCGATGCTCATCTGCACACGTAAGGAATAAATGTATCTGCATGGGAAGATTATCAATGAGCTTGCACAACGACGATGGAAATGTATTAATCCAAGTATTAACGATAATATTATTATAATAACGACAACTTTTACGGAAAAATATTTCGTATAAGTGCAAGCAATAATTCATCCAATGATTAACAGAATCGTCTTTAATCAATCTACAAGCGCCAATGCAATTACGCATATATGCACAGAAACTAAAATAAACACACTATCCGCAGAAAAATACAACGTCACGCATAGAGTTGAACTTGGTAGGAATAGATGGTGATTTTAATAACATCACAAGAAATATTTAAATAAAGGACATCCATGGCAATGGCGTGCAGTCTATAGAGGCTTTTAAGCTGTTCCTTACCCCAAGATAAATGAATCATAAGAAGAAATTATAGAAAAATTAAATAATAAAAAGGAGACAATTTTATGAACAGAATATATTTTTCCATTAATTTAGTAAGCTAATTTATAAAGTTCGCTACAACAATCAGAGGAAGATGATAATAAACGGCAAGCTTCAAACATTTAATGCACAATAACTATTTACACCCAACATAAAAAATCATCAACAGCAGACCTTTGGTTGTAGAGCAATATACGGCTACTGATCGATAGTAGGCACCTAAGAAAGTTGGAAATATCGGAGCATGCGTCTACGGTCAACCTCTACGATCCATCTAAACATTCTAAACCTTAGCCAAATTAGTGTTTTCAGCATTACTGTAAATTTTGTTACGAAGCATCAATGATGAGCACGATGAGAGCACCACCGATGACGTTAGGCACGCAGTTAGCTCAAAAACATTCATTATCCGCAGAATTGCTGTCGAGATGCGACAAAACAGTGACAGTAGACTTTTTCTCTTAAAATTATCTTGGAACAATAAATAGTGGTTTATTTCGTTTTTTTTGTAGATCCTTTGCTACGAGAAGAAATCTTGGTAGTCTTTTGTAAGTATTTTCTAATATCTTGTAAGTACTTATTGGAAAATAGATATAAAAAGATGGATGTGTTGACCTTTTTTATTGTACGACACGTTATTTATCCATTTACATTACAAGATTTCTTATTTGAAATTGTTAACATTTTAATATTCTAGTAATTAATTTAATGAAATGGTGGCCTGTCTATGTAAAGTAGACGTCATAATTTTGTTTCAACATTTTTACGCCATAAAATTGGCAAACAATCTTCATCCCTGAGCGATATAGATCAAATTTTGCAAACTTGACTTTCAAAACATGAAAGTCACTGTCCAAATGAAATTTCGAAAAACCACCTCCATCCCCCTTTCTCATCCCTTTAAGGAAGACAGTTATACAAAGGTTATTTAAAGAGTAATTAAATATATATATCCACCTCATTAAAAACTTCATTCAATAGCACCGATCCTCTCATCATGCCATGTTCTATTAGATAATTAGAACATCAGTTCTGCCGTGGTATCTTGAACAAGTCGTGGTGACGAATACGACTGAAGTTTTCATGCTTTTAACGTGGATTTCATTTATTGAAGTAGTGAATGGTTCATTTATTCTACATTTCGTTCTATGTAACCTACACTTAAGGCCCGGCTTCCCGGATTTCTACTGATTTATTACATATTTTCCTTAAATACTGTAAGTTTTAAAGCTTTAAAAAAAATGTTATTCTTTAAGATAATATCTATACATTACCAACTCCGAAACGGCAATTATATGAAATTCCCTGGATAGAAAAAAATATCGCAAAGTATGCTCCGAAACTTATCATAAACACTTTTCTGTCATTTTACAAGTTTATGATAAAATTCACAGAGTTTCTTTATATGCTATTTTAGACAATCCCCCCGAGATTTTTGTTCTATTTTAAACGAGTCGTGTTTTATTATTTACTACAACGCAGTTCCTAAACATTATAATAATTAGTATTTTAATATTAAGCATTATATTTAGTATTTAATAGTAAATACTAAATACATAGGTAAAACTGAAAAGTATATAGTATTAATTAATTAGAAAAAATGCGAGATTTCTTACAATCAAACTGATTGATCAGTTTCGTAAGATTCGTAAGATAAAATATTGTAAAATTAAAACTGAATAAACATATTTAAAAAAAAAAATAAACATTTTCACAATTTTCGCTTAAATATTACCGTTTTTAATATTAGCGCGCTCTCTCTAGCATTCGTATTTACATTATCACTCCATGTTCTTCTTTTTGAGCGGGTACACCGCGCCTTAAGTATTGAGTGTTTCGCGGCTCTGGAGAGGAATTCTGGTAGAAGAAGAAGTGTTGCTTACCTTTGAGGTGTGCCGAGTCGATGGCGAACATGTTGAGTGCGGTGAGTTGCAGCAGGCGACCGCAGTTGATGGGCAGCGGCGAGTGACGCAGCAGTGCGCGGAACTGACGCAGCATCACACCAGCAGAGGTTGAGAACGTCTCCATGCTGAGGAGAGGATATACGTCAGTTTTATGGATAACAAGCTAAATTTTACGAAAACAATCATAGGAATAAAACTTATTAAATAAAAATAATATTTTATTACAGAATTTATTATTGTTTTAAATACATAATTTTTTGGGGAACTTAAAATTTAGTTACCACTTCTTATCGACCGAAATAAAAATAAATGTCCAAGATTCTTTATTATACCTACTAAATACAATACCTACTTAAATCTAAAAACGTATCCTACTGTGAGTAGGATATTTGGCCTAAATTCTGATTGAGCAATATTTTATTTTATCGAAATGCATGGATTTTTCTCATGGGGAGTGATTTTTTTAACGCCTCTGGCTAATTTGATCTGGATAATTCGTTTAGGTCTGATATAAATTGTTGTGTCTCCCTTACTACTAGGTTAGAAATATGATCTAAACGGTGTAAGAAAGAGAAAATACCACGCTTTACATTAAAATCAGAAAACAACTACAAAATAATTAAAATATACACCTTCATGAAACCAAAGTTTCCGACCGCAATTTTTGAAGTGAAACTTATATAGCCCCGATGTGATTTTGATTTCGGATAAAACGGAAATGACGATTACTGCACCTGTGCTCATTGCCCGTTTTGATTATGATGTCACTTTTAAAGGCTCCTATTGGTTAAGATATGAAACGAGTAAATCTGCGCTCATTGGTCGCTTTGATTGTGACCTCACTTTTCAAGTATTGGTTGAGATTTTTTTGGTAAAGTCTCGCTTCTTTTTGCGAATTTTGCGAATTTTATATTAATTATTTGTACACGAAACAACAAAAAAAAGTGCGTTGCCAACATTTAAAAACAGTTTCGGAAATTTACCATTTATTTTGATTTTATTGCAAAACTGATATAGAACGTCCGACGTTAACCTCCATAGCATAGGAAATTACGAGCTGAAAATAGTTGCGTTGTCCTAGAAATTTCAAGACAGAAAAAGCATAAAACTTCATTACACTTACAGAGCTATTCATAAAACATACCTACTAAACAAATCATACAAAAAGCAAGGTGCTTTACCATTTCCAGGGAATAAATCACATAATACGATTGGCAAATGTCAATAATAAACATGTGCTATTGGAGCAATCAGAATGGCAATAATATTACTCAACAACCATAACTGGCCGTATAAATCTTCGCAAGCTTCCACGCTGCTCGCGGGCGATGCAACAATACCAGGACTAAGGAGACAATAATAAATACACAGGGTATCCCAGTAGAACCACCCATCATCATCCTGGAACACATCAATTCCACGCGGACTCCATTCAATGGGTACAGACATGACGTTACCTTTGCGTTTATTTGTGAGCGGCTCCGGTCGGCCCGCGGGAGCTTTAGCTGAGACTTATTTGAATGGTTCACTCACGAGGGGGTGGGCGGAGCGGAGATATCTCATAGAGCTCTGGTTTAGAGCTAGAGCTACTACAGTCAGAGCTACACTCGCAACACTGTACTCGGCTCACCATTGTTTGCAAAGTGTTGTTGGTGGCTTTCATTTCACGTCCGCTCTATAAAAGCTAGCTAAAATGGACTAATGGACTAAGATAAAGTCTCTTGAAAAACTAGGACAGTTAAAATGAGTAACATGGACTATTTGCTGCTGTAAACGAAGAGTGAAGATATTTTTGTTGTTTGATATAGTACAGAAAAGGCATTCGCACGTTGGGACTACTTAGATATTCCGATCTGGTCATTCATTAAACACAGTCAAAGTAATTTCAAGCAGTTTCGACTTTGAATGGTGAATATTTTCTAAGAGTAAAATAACACATAATATAAATAATTTATGATTTGCCCACGTCGGGATTTAAACCCGCAACCTGTGGAGTCCAGATGCAAGGCGTTCATCGTTCTGCCCCGGAGGTCTTCATAATAAGCACGTCCATTAACGTTTTACTAACAACGCTTTTTTAGCTTTCTATAGAATTTCAATATCTAAACGTAAAACATAGCTTTAGACGCACCAGTGGCCCCCCACTACGTTCCCGGAACCGACTCCGGGAGCAGAATATTCCCTCAACCAATTCCTTCAGAAATAATTTAACAGTTTGTAAAATGATCCAACGTGTACATAAATGAGTATTATGCCACCCAGAACCGGTGAACAAAAAAATATATTACAATTCAATCGATATTTTCCTCCCACCAATAAGTTTTAAAAGTGCGTAATAAAAATTAAAAATCGCAAACACGTGTTGCACGTTTTTGCGCGCAAGTGAGAGTTGATTGCACCCACGGATTCCGGCACGAAGGTTCGCCATTGTCAAAACGCCGAGAGTACGGCGTAATTAGACCCTTAAAAAATTAAGTGCCCGCATAATTGTATGACGCGTCTCTCCCGACCATTATCGAGATTGCTGAAGAGTTCCAGCGCAGCCTCCGATGGGGCATTTCGGTGGCATAAATAATCCGCGGGTAATTGCGGGGGCAGCTTTAGGGGCGTAATTAATTAACATCGCGGGTTGAGAGCCCGGGATAAGGGAGCCAACAATAAGGAAATCGTAAGGTTCTTATGTAATGTTGCACAAGAGCGGGCAGAATAATCAAAATAACAACAAATGATAAAAACGCAGACACCAAAATAACAAACCAAATCTCAAAGGCTCTGTTTGTTCGTCAAAGCTTGTTGGTTGCGAAATGCAATTCGTTACGATTATTTCAATTCTTCTTCAAGTCATTCCTCAAAGGAAATCTTTTTTGTCGTGCATATTATCGAGGCTTCTGACACACATAATGTTGTATTTTTTATACGTCGTCATTAGAACGTCTAAAGTTCTTTAAAAAATACCTAGAGCTTTATGTAAGAATTCACTTTCAAATATTTTCCAAATTACATAATCTTACAAATTTCGATTAAGGCGTAGAACTGAGTTTAAGCTATTAAATTCTGAACTTCCGATGGGTTCGAGGTCATCAATGTTGTAACCTTCTGTTGTTCATACATAATGCACTTCGTTAAAGGATGTTCGACATCTTCAGTTTGTTCACTTATCGAGCACACTGGAGAATCAGAGAGGCTTTTCAAACACAACATTGTTCCCATTAGTACGTACGGATCTCAATCTAAAAACAATTCTCATTTCCTATCTTTTCAGATAACTTGGTATTTTAAACGGTTCCTTTAGAGCTTTCTATATCGCGAGAAAGGGATTTGTTAAAAATGGAGTCTTGGAGAGGTCTGGATTGAATGCAAGAAGAACAACGAACACCATTACTTCGTTCTATGTACGAGCTTGCTGTAACAAAACGGATCTGAAACCAAATTGTTCTCCTGCTGCGACTTCAACTACAGACTGGGGTTTCGCACTTGGTCGCCGAGTTCCACGCTGGTGCCCGGAAAAAATAGATAAACGATAAAACATTCGGCTAGTAAATAAATTCTGTGCAAAAACTAGGATCCATTGTATACTCATCGTAACGTATTTTTTAATAACATTCTTTCGCAGAACAAAGTGCATTCACGTTTAATATTATTTCGCGGTAATCATTAAAATCTACTTTAATCAGTAATATAGTTAGATAGAAAAAAAATTCTTGAAGAATTGAAATATGTTTAATAATTTAGGAAAATAAGTAAATTTCTTAATCAAAAGCTAAATAACATAGCAATCTTGTAATTGGAAAATCGCCTCATTTAAAACAGGAAGGAGACAGCTTGTGAACAAAATTGTTCATAAATAACAACTAAGTATTTGATACTCAAGCAGCACGTAAAAAAGTAATAATCCGTTGAAATTGCGAACGCTAAATTGCCGGACCGAACATTATTTATGTAATACTTAACACATAATGACTCCCTCCCTCGAACAAGAATATTTACTCTGAATACATAAAGCAAAGAAACCATGAAAATCGTAATTTGGTTCATTCAGATAATTTGCTTTATTTATTTTTTACGCCTACTAACGAAAATTTGGTATTTTTTTATCGTTTATCAACGCAACGTCTCCTACTACCCCTGTGCGCTGTACATTTCGCATGAAAAAATGAATAAACGTAATCCTTTCACATCATCAATGATGCTTATTTCGGTTGTCGGTGCGTGAAGTGAAATTCCTGCGTGAAATTATTCACGTTCAATGAACTCAAATTTGCTTTGAAATTTTCAAGATTTGAAACTAATTGGGAGAATTCAGACAAGCGATGTACCAGTAGGTGTACCTAACTGTAATCACAATTTTTTTTTTTTTTATTAATTAATAAAGCAAATCAATTCAATTTAAAAACATTACAAAAATACAATTTCAAAGCGTTTTTAAAAGAGAAAAATATTTTAGATGAAATAAACCGATTTAGACTAACAGCATTGCTGCTGTCATTATTGCTGCTCTTGTTGCATTCAAACGGCAAGCTTTTGAATTGTGCTTCATTGATGTTAAACACATCGATATTCGAAGCGATTCTATTTAAGAACAAGATAGCTCTCCCGACTGGCATAACCATTGGCAAGTTAGTTCTGCAAGTCGGGAGATAAAACAGTCTATGCTGTCGGTGACGGAGATAACCATAGAAAACATAGAAACTAATGCTCTCCATGATAGCCGAGTTTTCGAACCTTCCACGAATCAGTCTGAAGAAATGTGTTAAAATGAGCACATCCCTTCTGACCCGTAGACGGTTCATACCGAGCATGCCTAGGTGTTGAACAGTTCGAAGTGGGGTTAGAGGTTGGTCGGTTACTCGGCTGAGTGACCAGTAACGACATTTTTTTGTTTGAGTTCAAAAATTGTTTTGAGTTCAAAAAAAACTCATAAAAAAAGTCACCGGAGAGCATAATGTCATTTCACCAAATAATATCAGGAATCACTGGAGTACAAGTACATCCCTTAACACCTTGTATGTATATCTAACATTTTTTTTTACATTAACTCCACATAGGAGACCCGGAGGAAAATAACTCCCTCAGAGCCTGTGTCATATTTGGGGATACTGTGTGGAAGGTCTTTTTAGAAAATGAAGAAGTGGAAGTTTGGGAAAGAAAAAGGAATGAGGGTGGGCGGGAATCTGGGAGCCAGTGGGTCCACGAGTGACGGACGTATGAAGCCATCCCTCCCACTGCGGTGCAAGGCGATATTCCGAGAAGATCCTGCTGGAGTGCAAAAGGTCTCCCTGAAACAGTATCTCCCGATCCAGCTTGCCGCGCAGTTGGTAGACAGACGCATCCGTCACCTCACCCCTATGAACCCGGGCACTCCTGCTAAGTCACCAAACGTAGCGAAGCACTTGGGGTGACCTATAGTAGAGGTGATGATCCAAAAAATGGTTCTGATAAATAAAATTTAAAATAAGTACCTACTTGTTTTTTAAATGACCCCGAGGCAAATCTTATATCTTCTATGTATATATATAAAAATTTAGGTTCCGTATGTTTGCATTCGCAAATCTCGAAAAGTAATCGATGGATTGACTCAACTTTTTTACAGAACATTGCTTTTCAGCATAATAGTGTTTCTATATGTAATGTTAAGCTCTAGCTTTATGAAATTTATATCAAAAAAATAAAAATGTAGTTTCGTATGTTTGGGTCCGCAAATCTCGGAAAGTAATCGATGGATTGATTCAATTCTTTTACAGAACGTTTCTTTTCAGCAGAATAGTGTTTCTATATATAATGGTAAGCTCTGGCGTTATGAAATTTGTATAATAAAATTACTATATTTGGTGCACGAGTGCTTTGAAAATGTGTGTATTTCATATATTTTAGCGGCAGGTAGGGAAGGCAGGAGGAAGAGGGTTAACGAAGGATGTGGGAAGGGTGACGAGCTAGGGGGAAGGCGGGGAGGAGGAAGGAAAACGGAAAACGCCGGAGAGGAAGGGGGAGAGCAATGGGGACGCATGAGAATGGACATGCAGGGAGAAACAATTTATATTTTTGAATGGCATAACAACGCATGCCGGGAACCAGCTAGTTATGTATATAAAAATCAATATTTATTTGTTTGTTCGTATTTCATGCGCTGCAGCTGTACCTACCGTTCATCCGATTGTGATGAAACTTTTGTAATATGTTGTGCGCACGCCTACGAATAGTATAGGCTATATATAATGGTAAGCTCTGGCGTTATGAAATTTGTACAGATGAAAATGTGTGTATTTCATATATTATAGCGGCAGGGAGGAAAGGCCGGAAGGGGAAGGGAACGGGGGAGGTGGAGTTCGCGGGAGGGGTGACGAAGGAGGGGGAAGGCGGGGAAGGACATGCAGCAAGAATCAATTTATTTATTTGAATGGCATTGCAACGCATGCAGGGTACCAGGTAGAATTTTATAAAAATGAACTTTCTTCGTTACAAATCCTACAATTAACCCGTTATTTTTTCACAGGTCTGCGCGCAAGTAAAAAAAAAAACAGGGGGGCAGAAGCAACGAGAGATCGCGGCCCTTGCGATGTCATCATGTCGCAAACCCATCCAGGAAGAAGTTTATACTTGTTGAAAGTATAGATATTTGCAGGAAGGGTTGTTAACCTGGAACTGCTCCGTATTATTATGTACCTATTATTATCGGTGCACGTGATGCTGCGCGCGTGCCTTTCGCTCTGCGGTCAGAGAAAATAATCGATTTCCGAAATTATTAAGGACGGTGTTTCCATTAGGTCCAAATAACAAGGAAAATGCATCTCTGATTCGAAGGAGGAAAAAGCTTGAACGAACAATCATGCTTTATTATCTCTACAACTAATTAAATACATCTCAGGCAAAGGAAAAAAACGATAGTTACACGTATACCTACCCCCGATCCCCTGACACAAGCTGGAAAAAACCAAAATAGCGAAATCTCAAATCACATCTGCATAAAAGTTTGCTTAATTTAGTCACGTGAACTATTGTTTGGTCGTTGGCGGTCTACAGTTATGCTCGGGAACGATGAAGTTACCGAAATTATTGGTAAAAAAATCTTTATCGATGTGCTTGTGCTAGTGGGCAGATTCTTATTTAAAAAAAGCAAAAAAACTGTTTTACGTCTTTTTTTGTCAAGCAAAAGGTTAAGCTAGTACGAAAACTTAAGTAAACCTATAGGAATGTCTATGAGTAAACCCTATACTGGCACTTAATCCAGGATAAAATTAGATCCCGTCATAAACTCCCGTGGCGCTAATCGTCCCGAGAAAATGAACATGACATCTTCTGTTGAAACTGTCAATATAAATTTAATAAAATGATTCTCTTTGCAATATCACAGCGGGGAAAAATGCAAATATACAGTAAAGTTCTTCCATAAAAGCAAACACAAATTATGTTCAAAATACACTCAACTTTGTATTAACGATTTAAAAATACGTCTTATAGAGTGTGTATGAGTTGATGCATGAATATGAATAAGGCAAGGAGTGTGTGCCAAGACCGAGGTGTTTGGCGGTCCGTCCTCTCTACCTACCCCTTCGGGGAAACGGCGTGTCGGTTAGTTAGTTAAAAATATGTCACGGTGATTCAACTCAACTCAATTCTGCAATTCAATTTGGTTGAAGCAACCAAATTGAATCACGTAATTATAGAAGTGAATGATTCAATTTAATTATTTTTTTAATTCACAAAAAGATACATAAATTACAATAAGTTTTATACAATAATTAGTTACATAATATATGTATTTGATTTAAATAAATAAGTAGGGCTTGTGTGTATGAGGGGGCAATGTAAAGGGGAGTATTGAATCAATGTTCAACGTTCAACGCGGTTGAATGAGAATTGAACGTGTAAACACAAGTAATGAATGATTCAATCGATCTTTACTTGGGCGCGCCGCAACCACGTGAATATTTGCGTTGTCCTGGTAGTCAAAATGGTTTATAAATGGAAAGAGGAGCATACGTCTCTGTTTTTGGAACATTTTAATAAGTACCCTAGAGGGTATCATTTAATTAATTCGTTATCTAAGTGATCACGAATTAACGTAATTCCCAAGGGACGACCTGATTCCAAGACATCCTCAGCAATGTGAATCGAATAGTTCACTTATTCAGGATACGTGTAAACAACACACCAGTTCAATTCTGCGCCGTTTAACCAAATTGAAGCAATTTGATTGAACAGTGAAACATCGCTATTATAAATACTATTTACTTATATTCATAGTTTCTGTTTCATAGTCTATATTTCTATCTATATACACGGTGTCCGAAAACTCGTAGTACAAGCGGAAAACTGGTGAACCTACATCACATAGGGAACCTAAATAAACATAAAGATTTTAAATTTAAGAATTTTTACATTCAAATTTTAAAAAAAATATATCTAATAAATTTTTTCGGGTTCTTTAGGGTTACCGATTTACGGAAATGTTATTTTGACAGTTCGAAGATGCTACAATAAAATTATTTATAAGCTGCAAAATCTTTTTTCGTGTCCATAGTTTATTTATTTTCACTTACTAAGTTATTCTTCCACCTCTTCTAGGCATTAAAATATGGTTAATTAACGTATTTACTTTGTTGTGGAGCAATTTGAATAAGCGGCGGGCAATAATTTACTCCAGTTGAAAGTAATACGAACGATTTTCGGCCAATTCGAATAAGCCTTGTGAGAGAAATTATTAGCATATTTGTGTTCCAACTTACATTATGTAGTAATGTTCCTTTTCAAATCAAAAAACCCTAGGCACATCACAAAAAACACATTAAAATGTCATTGGTACATCACAAAAACATAATAACAGGCGTTGGTATTATTCCATTGTAATACACAATAATTAATCACGTTAAACTACGAAAATATCACAAAATAGTACACAAACACACATTGTTTTAAAGTTTAATGAACGAAAGGGTTGTTGATAGAAAAAATGTCAACAAAACGCGTCAATCGCGTGAACCGTGAACCGAAAACTGCATAAACAATAATAAATAATACCCGAAAACACGTGATCGTGTCGACAGGTCCGAATATAGCCGCAATCTTCTAGCCTCTTCTCTCGCGTGTATTGAAATGAGCGAATAGAGATAGCTAATTTTGTTTTGGAATGCGATACGTACAAGCTGCGAATGATTCTACTTCTTGAAAACTATCGCGCGTCTCTTATTTCACGTGTTTATTGAAAGGAGCTAATAGACAGAGCGGATTTTGTTATACTACAAGCTGCGAAAATATTACGATGATCTATTTAACCGTCGAATGACCAATTATTTTATTTTTACAGTGAATTAAATTTTGGGCGATTTCAAAATAATGCTTAAAATCCGGAATTCCTTATTTGTTTTTCTTTTCAATAGTTTTTATTAGTTAGGTACTATGATCGTCAGTAATAATTTATAAGAATTTGACCAAAAAAAAAAACAACTTCTGATTCGATTTACTCGAAAACAAAAGCTCAAATCAAAAAAAGTTATACTACAAAATCAACTCCAAATGTGATGGGGAATCCCCAGTTTCCCGCTTGTACTACGAGTTTTCGGACACCTTGTATAGTCATTGTTTTTTTTATATTTTAGCAGGAGTAGTTCAAGACATGAGCGCGGTGTATATTCGTATTGTCGTCATATTGTCGTATAATATAATATGTTCTAAAAACATGTTTTAATCAGTTAAAATAATCATGTTTGCACATAATTTATTACACATTGTAGTTATAACGCTTAAAAAAATCATATAATTAATACACACATAAATTATATCTATTATTGTAAATTTTAATGTAGTTTCTCCTATAAGTGTACTATGTGTTAAAAATTCACACTTCTAAACACATAACCTAACATAACTTCATATCTTTATGTTGTAAATCTTATTGTAATTCCTCCATCATGTTATCGGGTACCTGGTTTACACTTTTCAATACTACTATCTTATCTATTTATCTCATACCTCTGTAAATCTGAATATATTATAAGTTACCAGGTTAATTCGGTAAATCCGATTATAATATGTGCTACCAGTGGCGGCCAGCTCTAAGGTGCGGAGGAGCGCCGCACTCCCAAAATATATCTATTAATTTAAATCTAATCTAATTAATTAATTTAAATCTAAAAATTTCCGAGCGCCAAAAAACATATTTATTTCCGACACGCCTCATCACAGTTCACAATATACACTCGGTTATAATGCATGCGTAATATAGGTGCCTACTGGACTGCCCGCGTAACAAAGCAGATCGTTGTGTGCCTATATTCAGAGTTGTGGTTCATTTTGCAAAGCGATCACAGGAGTTCTTCTATAATTCTATAATGAGTCAAAATCGTAGGTAGGTTGAATGCTTTGCAAATTTTACGAAATCGCAGGTGACGATCCAAAAATTTCCACCACATCAAAAGGAATGGTTCGTTCTGTAGCATGTTAAACGGGGACACGTTTGTGTCATATTATTATCCATATCGTGTCTTTATTTTAATATCTACTCTTTTTCATGCTATGTTTCACTCAGCTTCGACCAACGACAGCATAACAACAAACATTGCGGACATTATTTGTTATGAGTTATGACAGTATATATTTCATTGGAGTTACGGAGCGTAAGGAAGACTTTCGGATGTGTGATAAACTGAACATTTTTTTAACTCGATTTTCGTGCCAATAAGTATCTAAATACAATTTTCTGGATAGGAGTCAACTGTTATTGAATTTGAATTTACAATCGCGGCGACTTTACAAATGGTGATGGATCAATATTTATTTTACTAGAACTCTTTTAAAATAATGGAATATGGAATGCTTTTTCAGTGAGTTGTTCCTCCCAATCCTTATGATATCTGTTTAGATTGAACGATGTTGTTAAACTTTAAAAGAATTTAATCTATCTTAATAAATATAATTAATTTAGACTCAATGTGTTGCATGCACCCAGAGATAATGGAGGATCGACCTAATTTACAAATAGGTAGGATTTTTTTCATAATTGAATTTATTTTAATTAGAGTAGGTAGGTCCAAGATTTATGGGATATCTCTATGGTATGTGTGGGATTGCACTCACCTTCCCACATCTTGAAATAAAGACCATTATTATTATTATTTTAGCGCACCACCTATTTTTATGAACACCAGCCGCCACTGTGTGCTACCAGATTACTTTTTCTACTTTGTCACAAAAAAAATGTATGTATATATTACATACATTTTCTTTATTGCACAAGTTAGTTTCAGAGAAAAATTAATTATTTTGTTATGTAATTATGTACATTTCATGAATAATATGAACTAAACATGTCAATTTCTGTCCTGGAACGGGAAACTTTCCTAGTTGGACAGGCAAAGCTTCCTATTATGTAATTTGTACTTTCTTTTGTATCTATGTATAATAAATAAAATTAATAAATAAAATAAATAAATAAAGTGTGTCCCTAAAAAAAATAAACTCAGCTAACTAGCGATCATATCCATAGTTTTGACAGGCTTTAAGGAACATCAGGTAGGGTTTAACTAACATCGGTGCGTTTTATTGTGCTTCTAACTACATTAGAATAGTACATATCTTTCAGTCGTGTTCAATCATTCAATCTTCGAACGACTTAACTATCGTTTGAGGGCGTTACAACGTCGAGAATGTCGGAAGTTTAATATATATTATTAGGATAAATACAATATCCAGTAGCCAAATGGGTGGGAGGACTCTGATTAGTCACTTCATTGGCTTCGCCTTACAACCAAGCACGACCAATAATTAACATACTACATTAAGTTCTAACCTTTAATGGCGGAATAAATAAGAATCACCATTAACGTCCTAATAAATTGGCAAAACGGAAATATAAATAAGCAACAGCGAATCATAAAATGTTCAAAGAAATCATATTATATATAACGATATCGGTCCAGAAATAAAAACAGGTGATCACGGCGAGCTCATCGGACACAAATACGAATCTCGTAAATATTCCAAGAGTGCTTACAAATATGCATAAAATAGTGAGTCGTTTAACTCGGACGAAATAAACGGGAGGTGATAAGTTCGCAGAATTTATCAGGCAATAATTTCGCTCGAGATACAGGTCTCGGGGCATTAATGATTTGAGACGTGCCGATTGGCGACAAGTAAGCTCGAAGACGGCTCTTTCTGCATCAGCCGGCGCTTAATGCAAACGTATTCAGAGTGGACGCGTACTACGCGCGTCGGATTATGCGATACGAAATAATGAAATGCATCGATCAGGGCAAAGGATGATTGCGAATGATTCTATGCATTGGATTTCGAGCGGAACCGAATGAAGTATTCAACGCGATGGCAGGAGAATGTGGAGCAATTTAAACTGTTCACTTAAGAGTGTATAAGCAGAGAAACCAGAAATATGTCATTTTTAAATCAGTGGTTAGACGTATTGACTCTTTTCCACAAAAAACTATAAAAGGATTTCAAAAGATTGTTCTTTTATCTAGTAAACGTATCTTTTAGATTTTGAGAAAAAATGTTTATTTTTAGAATAATAAGGTTATACCATAGGTCGTTCGCAGATTTGTTCAATTTTCAAAAAAGTACATTTATTATACAACACCCATTTCAAATCATATAATCATGCAGTAAAATAAATCAATACATTAGCTGGTAAACCTATTTTTCAGAATTTTAATTTTAGTTTAAATAAAATTATTAAAAAATATATACGGACATGTGTTTCTTGACGAAAATTGGTCGGTTTGTGCATTTATTTGTGCACTTACAAACAAATATATTTCGGATTTTTTTACATACTTATTTTGCTAAGACGTTATTGACAAATCATAAATAATTTGATCGTAAAATAATTTCAGGAAGTATTTAATTTTAAATAATTTTGAACATCGCATTTCACCATTTTTATCGCAGCCCGTAAACACAAATTTCAGATTTCATTACGGGCCCAAACGCGGCCAGGAGAGCACGTCTTCGCGACGCTTTGAATAATAATATTTGGAAATGAAATTTGAAAACGAAATTTGAAATAAACACGAATTCCTTGATTCACGTTTGTTAAATCTACAGGGTTGCCCGAATGCAATTTTTCATGTTCATTGAATATTTTTATGCAAAAATTTTTATAATTTCGAATATTTTTTTTATTTTAAATTATTCTTGTGTGAATACCGCACAAGAGTCCCAACTGCTCCAAAATATTTTTTGGGGTAAATCTTTTTTACGCACGCTCGACACTTGAGGGTAAACTGGTGAATGGGTTACGAAAAGTGGTGATTGTTACGAAAAATGACATGCGAACGGTAATCAATGCGAACGGTGATCGATTGCTCGGCGGGTCGGGCCTTTACGCACGCTTGTTTTTCGTGTTATTGTTATATTGTTAATGGACTATTTGTCCATAAATAAATAAATAAATTATAAACAGCGGGTACCCGGCATGCGTTTCAAGGGCACTGTAACCTCGCGGTCAACTAAACTGTTATGGTTCCATCACAAGTCACGGGAATTATAATGCAAGCGCCTGCACTATATAACATTATATACAGCGGGTACCCGGCATGCGTTGAAAGGCCACTCAAAGAAAGAAAGGGTTTGTGCGCTTTAATTCTGTTTGTTGAAGTGCTTATTATTAATTATGCACACAAATAAATATTTTAAAATGCGACATTTTTTACAATCCAACTGAATACTACTCTTTTTTTTCATGAATACCGCACAAGAGTCCCAACTGTTCTCGTCTGGAGCCAGTGGGACTATTGCATCCCCAATTTGGGGTATGTTGTAAGACTGAAGGTAGTGGGGAGGGGAAGGATATAGGGAAGAAGAAGGTGGGGAAGTATCTGGCTATTCAGATCTGGCCAATAAACACGGCTAAAGCCATTTCAAGCAACGTTTCAATTCTTAATGGTGGTCTTACACCAGGGCGATACTGAGAGTATCTTCCACTCTAATGGCCGTAAAATACAATTAAAAAACAAAAAACCAAAATATTAAAAAGAATATAACAAATTGTTTATTCATGTAGGTATCTACTTAATACCTACTGTGTTTACGCATTTCACTTGAATCTATTTATATTTATGCACTTCGATATACAAATTACAAATAACTACTACTAATTAAAATTCTGGAAGCGAGAATAGTATTATAAAGTAGTAATAGTAGCGGGCAGCCCTAGCTCGCGTGAACAAAACCCTCAAAACTCGGATTGCCGCGGAACGAAATTTAGTTCTGAAAACGCCGGCTCGCGAGCCCTGATGTGTTAGCGCTAGTGTCGGAATCGAAGTTGTCATGTGCTGGTTATTCACTCTTAAACAACGTCGTGAAAGCCAATTATGGCGCGGAATGATAACTTTTCAGACGGCAAAAAAAAATACCTTTGAGGGTGGAAAATTACGTTATACAATTTACCAATCCTCCGCCTGCGAGAGACGTCTGACAAGAACTTTTAATTAATTGTTTAATGTTCGAATTAGTACGTACGTCGAGAGAATACAACATGTGTATTTTTTTTTATTCGTTACATGAATCTCAATGAATTCGAGACTAGGGTATGTACTGGATGGGCTCTAGATGATTTTGAAGTAAACAATGTGGTTTAAATTAAACATTAAAAAATGTGAAAGCCAGCGTACCTATAGATAGATTATATAGCATGGTAATTTTATCCGCGATATGGATACCTAATCCGGTGGTTAAAAAATGCCGCAGTTTTATCTTTAAAAAAACACATTAAGGCCGTCCGTTCATGAAGAAACTGAAAAAAACAGTTGGCGACGCAATTGCAATCAACCTCCCGAACGAAATCGATATTTTTCTGATCTGACACGTCAAAACATGACAAAACTTGACAAGACAGCACTGCTGGTCGCCGCGGCAGTCGCGTTTCAATTGCCTTGTTGACAGGTTGCCACGATAGCGGCTCACACCTGTTTTGACACGTCAGATCAGAAAAATATCGATTTTGTTCAGGAAGTTGACTGCGATTCCGTCGCCAACTATTTTTTTTCCAGTTTCTTCATGAGCGGATGGCCTTACACTCCCTTCTAACATTTAAGAGGAAACCCGGTCACCGAGAAACAGGTATTGTACCAAACTGTTGCTGTCACTGTTGCTCTTACTCCACCGGATGCTGAACGAAAGGTCTTGTCAGAATCTTGAAAGAATCTTGTCTAATCTTATCAACTCGATTAGAAGAAAATATTGTACTAATGAACTTTTGCTTTTTTTTTAATACATCGTCTAGTTTGTATACTGAAGGTCTGTTAATGGCGTTCAAATCAGGCAATTTTAAAGATTTCTGGAAGGTCTCAACTTCTATAAGAAGTAACTTTAAAAACACACTGACACGCAAGTGGTCGATATCTATATTACATTCAAAAATATTTGCTGTAGTGTCAAAATCCAGAGAGAAAAATCGGGGAATACGTTTGTATGGAAAAAACGCTGCCCGATTCTCTATTAAACCGTAAAATTTAATGGAATGTTTTATATCTACTTTTAAATTTGAGCGATCGGCGGTGACAACCCTAAAGAAATTTATTGAATGCTAGGTTTTTACCACCGCTTTCCAGCTATTCAAATTTGAAACCTTTATGGAGCTCGTGGATTTAATTACGATTGCATAAAATCTGGAATATATATATAATCATATCTTCCGCAATTAGCAATTGCTTCAAGATTCAAGACAACCAGTAATTAAATTACGGGGTGGCAGAACGCATGTTCGATCTGTTATCGATCTGAACACAACCACGCAAAGGAATAGCAGCCAGGCGTGCCAATGGACCAATGTGCCAATGAACCAATGTGCCAATGTACCAAAGCACCAACAGCGGGCAGTGGGCACCAGGAGAGCAGAACCGAGGTAGGATCTGGAGACTGAGATAACCAAAGATAACGCGGAGAAGTTTACGAGCAATTTCTCAGAATGGATTCCTTCTTCGCCGGTAGCAGTGTCCGCGGATAATTTGCGCGGTAGCACGGAACGCGCAAACACGTGTCGGGACATATTTCGCGCACGAGATAACTATCAGGACATCAGGAGAGCAGAATCTCGACGATTACGCACTTTTATATGGCCGGCCATAGCACTGTTTCCTCTTGACTCACGGTGTAATGACGATTCTTGTAAGGTGGAAAAATTGCCTTGTAAATTGCTTGGTGTGAAATATTACCACCATGTAAGGGAATTTCTAGAAGGTCATCACATCTATTGAATGGATAGAAGTAACTGAACGACAGTATTTTATAATAGCAATAGCCTATCCTTAACTTTAATGGAGAGATATTATAAATTTTCAAAATTAATACATTACAAAAATAATGGCTTTAACAAACAAAATGATTTATTTCTGGGCAATAATTCTTCCTTTCAACATATTTGGCATGAGACAAGATATTGACATAATATCACGTAACGTGTATTTTGCGAGTATGCAAGTTTTTTGTCTTAAACGAACTGTCAGATTTATAAAAAACTTTGTGTTATGTTATTTCCGCTTCGCAATTAAAGCTCTATAAATGAAATATTTACGAAGTAGCCGAATACTAAAAACTGTTTTTGAAAGGTTATGAAATAAGCTTTCAAATTGTATTTTTACAAATAAATATTAACATTTATAAACATTAAAATTTACAATGCAAATATTAAAAAAATGTAAAAATGACTCGCGTAATGTTTTTATGTGAAAACGGTACTAAAATAACGGATTATGATTTTTAAAAAACACTTATTCTATTGTATAAATGTATAATAAACAATTTTGTCACCTAACTTTTTTACCATTTCATACAAGAATATTTAATAAAAAAATAACAGTGTCTAACGGCGCGTAGGCCATTTGGCGGGTGAAAACTGTTTCTACAAAATAAGTCTTTTTTATGTACTTCTGTGGACAACTTTGAATAGAGATGTGAAACTTGATATAATATGTATCTTCTACTTTTTGTTTTAGGGTTCTCACTAGAACAATAACAGAGTTATTACGATTTCTGTGGAAACACAAACGTTAGCTTGAAAACAAGCTTATTATTGTACTTGACTGCTATTGTTATATTGTCATGTAAACGAGCTTAGGGGTTGGAGTGGTTAAGGAATCACCATTTTAATTTGTGCGCTATAGATACCTTAGAAATAAGTAACAAAAATCTAAAATTTATTTAGTTGATAAAATAATAGCACCCTTATTAATCACCCTTATTAACAATGTTCCCATGTTATGTTGACTCCTCCCACCGTTCTTCCCCTCCCCCAAAATCACCCCTCCCACTACACTTACCTAATTAAATCTGATCATTTATAAGCTTGCTAGTGATTGACACGGATGTGCCGATACCGGTAGCAGAAAAATTAAAATGTAAGTAACAAATGTACATGGAAAGTAAAAATCTTCAAAACAAAATGTCTAGAAATTGTTGTATAGTTAATGCCCTGGAAATAAAAAAAAATGTGAACGCTAAGTAATCCTTTACATCTATTGTATTGTATGTCAATGTTTACATCAAAAAAATTGTGACCGGAGACGAAATGTGGGTTAATTTTTTTGAACCTGAATCAAAGAGGCAGTCAATGGAATGGTATCACACAAACTCACCAAGGACAAAAAAATTAAAAACTGTGTGAACAGCGAAAAGTAGTGCCGATGGTGTTCTGGATGTGACCGTGCTTTTTACAACACTGTGATACACGCCCTTGTTAAAAGATGGACCAAGGCTGTGGAGCTGAACGGAGATTACATTGAAAAGTAACAAATTAATCGTCAATAGTGTGGTTTTCAACCCATGTAATTAATTTTTTTTATTTCTTGACAATTAAAGGAGAAAAAAATAGGAGGCGTTACTTTTTGACTGACTAGTAATATTTTTTGAGTCTGCGTACCCCTTGACTCTTACTACAAATTTGTTGTACCCCCTACCCTCTACCTATATTGTGTACACGTGTAATGAAAGACATGTTCCATTTGAATTTTTTTAATAATCTAATTATTACACGAATTTAACAATAATGTCGCAAGAATATAATTAATACAGAGTGTAACTTGACTTTGGGCATTTTTAACCAGTGATTGTACATGCGAAATTGAACAATTTTTTTCCACGTCTTTTTATTTCGATGAAAAAAAATTAACGTTCTCCATACACAACTTTAGCTCACAAAATTTATTATTTATTTTATTTAAGTTATTATTCCAGCATAACTGGGAGGATAGTGCAATCCCAAACTGCCATATTTCATAAATAACTATAAAGTATAAAAGAAATAAAATGTGATAACATATTAGGTAGGTACCTAATTAAAACACAAAATGAAAATAAAATTCGTCACATAAATAACAAAAAAATTAAGCATAAAATTGAAATTAAATTAAACAATATAATTTTCTTTAAATTAAAAATATTTAAAAAAAATTATATTTAAAAAAATATATTCAAAATAAAAATTAATGAAGTAAAATTATTGTGAGGATGAATTTTTTAAACGTCGAAAAATTGCGCAGAAAAAAGTTTCTGATGTTTTGGTAGTTGCAATAAAAGCCTGATTTCCTGTTACACCCTGTATAATTAATCAAACAATGTTAGTAATATAATAATATTTTTTAAATATTTATATTGAGGGATCAGTAGGATTTATCGGACCAGTTAGGATTTCATCAGAGCCGAACCCTCTGGTATGAAAATATCTGGAGTCGGTGAAATATTTTCCCATTATGTTTCTGGTGGATTGACGTATTGTTCTTGTATTGTTTTGTATTTATTATACTTATATAGTGCACTTACATTGCGTGAATTTACTAGATAATAATTTGTGGAAAAGTGTGTGGAAGGGTTTAGACTTTCATTTGGGAAAGATTTAACCCGGACATAAAATCTGGAGCACCGTAAATGTTAATACAGTCAATGTGACCCTTGAGCTTGCTTTGCAGAGTAAAGTTTTAGAAAATTTGGCTCAATTTCACATAGGCAGGGCGTCAAGTCTGGTTCAGCATTGAGGCGATTGCGATATTTATTTTTAATAAACGCAAATAAAGAAAATGCCCTTTTCACAAAAGTATATGGTTGTGAACAGTATTAATATTTTTAGCACAACAGCTGCTATTGTGGGATATTGTTATTCTAAGAGATGTCAAATCCTTAATGATATTTATTTGAACATTTTCATCAATTTCCAAGTCACAATCGCTGAGCAAATTCTAGAGGCATTCAAATACTTCAAAGTGTTTGTTTTGAATGGAAAATATCCATAAATCTATATTTTTCAGCATTGCCTCAATACGATCTCCAACAGCAAATACTGTGATGGTGTCTCCTTGAAGAGACAAATTTAATTTATTAATTTGTTGAAATATGTCAGTCATATTAGTTATAATATGAACTGTCTGACTGACCGGCGGCGCGTCGCGGCAGGCTGCCAAATCACCAAGAGTAAACCGCCGAAATTTAAAAAGGTTGGGCCGAGTTTTAAATCCTATATCGAGCCACGTACCCCCAATCTGGGTACGCGTACCACAGGTTGAAATCCAATGCACTAGAATATGTAATGAAAGTTCATAACGGATTCCCAACTTTTGTAAGACAATGTTGTTTTATTGGCCAATAAACTGATTTAATACAATCAAACGAAATATGCAAACTGCTCTCCTGGAAAAATAAGTTTTTTGAGTTGTGCCATTGTTATTCCCCAGGTGCGATATATAAATCTAAGTTGTTATATGATTTCTATTATATATTTGTATATACAGCGCCCTTGAGATGATTTTTCACAAAAATGACACTACATACATCAGCTAAATAATTTTATTAAAACTGTTGGTGTTAGTGTTGTTGTTGACGTTGTTTTTTTTTTTTTCGATATCCAATAATTTTTTTTTTATAGATATTTTATAGATATGGTAGTCCTCGAAACATACAAACGCAAAATGCAACATTGCAGTCAGTGCACATATATTTTGTATTCTTTCTTTTTCCAGGTAATGTATAGATAATTTATCGGTTGTCCTAGTATCGTTATCTAAAAAAATTGAGGTATTTCATGACAATGCACGGGGGCAGAATAATGTGGCAGCCACTCCTTGCTATTTAAAACGCTTATGGACTTCGATACGAATTATACCCGATCACCAAACAAGATACGGTATTCACAATTAAGTAATACTCACTGATGTTGTGTCTCGTGGCTTGATCTCCATTCGGTGACAGTCACAGATGTATTCAAAAGCGTGCGATACAGATTGTTCTGGTTGGTTATTAAAACCACGATAAAGTTTGAGTCATGAGACGATTAACATAAGCGGTTCACATAAAGCATACGATGAACGAAGGCGATATAAGTTATGCTTCATATTACACACCTCCGATTGATAAATAATATTTCAACGTAGAGTGAAATGTCACGTTACGATGTGTTACGATGGTTGTTGACAGACTGGCGATATTGCGGTACTTGACTCCTGTCTACCGTATAGGTAGGTACACTTAATGTGCGGAATTCCAAAATCTGAATTCCTCCGATCCTATAGGCAGATCGGAACACAAAAACGAATTAAACCCATCAGCGTTATGAAACAGAAGGGCTCGCACGAAAAGTTAAAATGAGTCTTGGGAAAATAAGACTTTGAAGAAAGGAGTTTCAATGATTGGATTATTTGTCCAGTAATAATTAAATATATAAATAAATATATAAATATATAATAAATTAAATATATAAATTAAATTTCTTTGTTGAGCATTTTTCCACAAGACCCACTAGCAAAATCATAGCTAAAAACATATATAATTCGGCCATATTATTTTTAGAAGTTGAACAACTAGGTACTGATTCATTTGATTCATTCATTCATAGATGAGCTATCCGAAAGTATTGGCAAATCTTCAAGATCCTTGTACACATCTTCGCCTTCACCGTCGATCAACATATTGGCGATGTCTTGTTCATTCAAAGGGTTAACCATTTTTATATAAGTTATCAGTACTAAACACAAGTCAAATCACCTAAAAATTACCTATAAAGAAAAATCTATATTGTAATATCAATGGTGATACTTACGAATAATTATTAATATTACAATACGCACTTCACAATTCGAACTGTAAACAACACTTTTGAATTTTGCTCCAACTGTCAAAAACTAAATTAAAAATGACTGTCAGCACAATCACATACTAGGGGTAGGCTGAAAAGTAATGCACAAATGTTTGTAGAACAGCAAGCTCAGGCAAAAAGGACATTAAAGTACGATTCTTAAGGTTCAAAATCATATATTTATTTTTAACATAGTCACCGTTAAGGCTAAGGCATTTCTCCCAACATGAAACAAGATTTTTTATTACGTAACTGAAAAATTCTTCTGACATTTCTCGAATCCAGGACGTGACAGCTGCCTTCACCTCATCGTCCGAGGTGTAATGATTACCCTTGAGGTGTCTCTTAAGTAGAGAAAAAAAATAAAAATCGCAAAGCGAAAGATCGGGGGAGTGAGAAGGGTGTGGAATCGGTTCAAACTTCAGGTTTTGCAAAAGCTGTAATCGACGGGGTTTGTTCTCGTTTGTGAATCGACGTGGTACCCATCGTCCATAGATTTTACGGTATCCTAATTGCTCAACAATGAAGCCAACACGTTCCTTGGATATTCCAAAATGGTTTGTGATGCGCTTTTGAGTAATTCGCCGGTCATTTTGAATAAAATCCAGAGTTTGGATTGTTTATCGTCTGTATCAATGATCGGACGTCCGCTGCATGTTTCATCAGCAATTATTGCTTTTCTAGACTTACAATCATCAAATTTTATAACCCATCAATTTACAGTAGACCTATCAACAGCATCGTCGCCATTAACATCCTTTAAACGACGACGAATCTCAGTAGGAGTCGTTTTTTCAGCAGTTAAGAATTCGATAACAGCACGCTGTTTACCTTGCATTGATATCACACTAAAACACGTCTCCATACTTCCGCTTCTCAAAATACACTGGATGAATTCAACAACCTCAAACTTGCACCAATGTATAGAGGAGGAATGTCACTTCCATATTCCACTGGGTGCATTTCTGAAGATTATTTTGTTCGCTCTGTACAAGCATGTGTGCATTACTTTTCAGTCTACCCTCATAATAAGTACACACATCCAAATGTTGAACATAATTTTTCAATGCGAAAAAATACAAAACGAATAAGTTACAATGTAAAATGCATAGAAATATCAACGGTTTAATCTTTCAAAGGAAGCGTCGCTCATCTGCTCACAGTAAAAATGTTTGTCATTACAGACGTATGAAAGGTGATGTCACAGAATATTTAAATCGTGAATAACTCCGCGGATATGATAGCCATATCGCTAAAAACTTTGACAAGTTATGGGGAATTGATTAGAGATGTCGGTAACATTCAGTTTTCTTGAAAAAATCTAGAAATTATTAATTTCTAGGTGCTAATGTATGTACATGTACTGTCATACTCCTTCCGGACTTTTTTTTCTCACCGTACTTGTACGGTCATACTCCCGGACAGATTAATTTTTGTAAGCTAGCAAGCAATAAAAAAAACTGCCAAACTGGTAACCAAGAGTTCCCAACATATTTCAGGTTGGGAGCTGCTTTTTACCTTATTTTTCAAGGTGATCGACTTCTAACAAGAATCTTATACCTATGTTTTTTTTGTCCCTTTTTTCTACAAAACTTTGATTTGTTTACATAAAAATTATGTCCGTCCAGTGTCATCTTTGGGGATGATATGTTAAGAATATTTTTAAGTAAAGGAAGGAGAGGAAGTAAGTGGAAGGAAAAAATGAATATAATTATAAACTGGTGTTATTATTTCTTACGGTGACCAGACAACTCAGAATGAAACGTACTCAGAAGCACCTCAGAAAGGTCATTAAGAGTGATAATAAAAAATTATAAAAATTAGGTTGAATAGGTTAAGTTAGGTTAGGGTTACTGGCTATTTAAAAATTATATTTTCATAGCTTTTAATGACCTTTCTGAGGTGTTTCTGAGTTATTATGAGTTGGTTTCTTTCTGAGTTGACATGGAACCATTTCTTACATATACAGGGTGTTAAGGGACGTACTTGACTTACTTTAACCAGTGATTAGTGACATTATTTGGAGTAAAAAATGTAAATTAAATTTTGGTATCCGGTGACATATTTTATTTTTTTTTACAAAACATAAAAAAATGGTAGGTATTGGACAGTTGGAGGCGGGGTAAGGGGTTGGTCGGATACTCGGCTGAATGACCAGTGACGACATGCAGAATAAATTTAATTTTTTTTTTGATTTTGAAGAAAAAAATTTGGAAAAAAAAAATGTCACCGGGTCCAAAATTTCATTTACATTTTTTACTCCAAATAATGTCAGGAATCACTGGTTAAACTTAGTCAAGTACGTCCCTTAACACCATGTTTAAACAATACATATCTACATAAATACCCTAGAGGGCATACCTTAATTACGTGTTTCAAGTAACATGAGATTTTGCTGGGACCTCCCCACCCCCCTTTTGAGCTCACATAATTAATGTATGCCCCCCTACATGAAAAACAATAATTTTGACATGCACAGACAAAATGTTTTCTAGACAATCAGAGGCTACATTCATGACGTAAAAAAGTCATATCGCAATGTTATTAGTGCAAGCCATTCTAATCTCGCCCTCTATACAGGAGACCATTCTGACATCATGGGCAATTTCATTTGTAAAAAATAAAATATCTCCCAAGCACGATCAGCGATCAACTCGTCAATAACAGTTAAGCAGAAATTTTGCAAAAACCAATTTGTTTCGTGACCAGGATATTCATTTTTTCATCAGTGTGAGTGCACTTAAAATATTAAAATAATTATTATTTTCAAAATTCAAAAACAAAATAATTATTGGGATCAAGCAAATTTTACTCCGAAATCAACTGTTTGGGAGCCCTTGCAGTACACAGAAACAGTTGGATTTCCAAATGATGTGATGTTGGGTTCCTAACATCATGTCTTCTATCCAAAGTTCCTACTTTCCTACCCACCACTTACATACTTGGGATAGAAGATCAAAACAAAAGATAGAAGATCAAAAATAAAAACTGTAAAAATAAGTTAAAAAGTGGTTGTTTGTTGGTTATTAGTTGTGAATAAAACTATTGTTTATGAATGGTTTCATTTGTTATTTTTGATCACATCAAGGTATCGTAAATAACATCTACTTATTGTCATACTTTGGAGTCATTGAAGATATAAACCGATGTAAGGGTTTATGGTCATGTCTGTGTGAGCGACTACCTACATGTGATGTTATCATGCCTGGAACTGGGATTCTCATGGCAAGTGTTTGTTCCTTTTCCTTTCCATTTCTTGTTTTATCCTAAATTCACATTCATCTAATTCTGTCAAACATTATCATCATAAATTATAGATTTCAGTCTATTAACTTCATCTATTTTTTTTCAAATCAAGAAATTGGTAGGTTGTAAAATATTTATAGAGGCTAGTTGTTATATTTCCAGTGAAAAATTTCCCCCAGAACATTATAAGAATGGCATCACTGCGTCACCATCGAGTCAACAAAATAGTTTATTTAACCCTCGACCCGTCGCGTGGGGTCTTTAAAAGCCCAGGTTTTACAGAAATGCTAATTATGTACATTTTAAATGTTCCCACTGATTCCTCACTTTAGGTAGCTTCCTAAAAGGGACTATACTTGAAGCTAGCGCCGCGAACATTCAATCTGTGCATGTGAGATGTGAGATACAGACTTTTATTTCGGCGTGAGGCTCAAAAAAATCAACAAAATACCATGAAAAATCAAGTTTATATGTTTTTTCATTGTATTTTGTTGATTTTTTTTCTTGTAATAATAATAAGTCTGTATCAATCTCAAATAGTTATAAGTTTGATTGAAATTGGTTAAAAAAAAATTTATGTTTACTATTAAAAAGTATGATTTAAAATTCTAAAAAATGTTCTTTGTTGATTTTTAAGCTTTTGGATTGAAAATAAATATCAAATTTTTTATATTTCTTTTTATTTCAATGCATTCATTATCACCTGACTATAATCAGTTAAAATAACACATAAAATGTATGCTATAACAACAATTTAATCATATTTATTTTTGGGGTCCTAAGCGACCCTGCGCGACACCTCGCATTAAAAAAAAAAGGCGCGACGGGCGGAGGTTTAATAGTGAGTATTAAAAAATAATATACATAATTAAAATAGTTTTTTTACAAGTATTTAACAAAGGTTTATTTAAAATTAAGAAGTAAGAAATAATGTAGGCAAGAAATAATGCAGGCACATAAAATGGGTATATCTTCCAGAACAGAATCCGCTTGAAAATGCCGTACCACCGAGGAAACTTTATTTCTTGTGCAATACTGTACGCCTCGATGTCAGAATTCATACTGAACAAATTTTGGCTCAGGGATTGCACATACACGACAGAGTCAGCAAGCCATTGGCTCGGGAATTTCGCGATCCACAGTATATTAGCTTGACTTGGTGGATTTTGAACTTGCCAAATTCAAGCGGAGGATTCCGAGCCGCGCCAAGCCCCCTGAGTTTCCCCACACACAATGGGTTTCGCCAGGGGGTATTCGGCTCGCTGGCTCTGCCGTGCATGTCCAACTTTACAAAACTGGCCATATTCAGTTTTATTGTAAGAAATCTGAAGCAGCTGCTGTAAACAGTACAATAATTAAAAATAAATAAGACTCACCCAATTTTTGTTATCAATTTTCCATGGACGTGCAGGTAGCTTGTGATAAATCTCTTGTTCAACTGTTGGGTAAAAATAATGATATAATTACAATGTGTAATTAATTGGTTACTTATTAATTAGATAATTTTAAAAAAATACATTTTTTTTTATAAATGTATGTAGATTTTGCACTTTATTTTCTTATCTTTGAAGCGATATTGCTGCAACAGCCATTAAATTACCTACAAGCTTGCTATTTATACTTCATTCTAATGTGAATCTTAACATTTGTAAAATAAATCAGAACATTGGTTATAGTGATGAAACCATTTAAATGTCGATGTTAGAGTTTAGGCAAACATTATTGAAGATATGATCCCGGGTTACGAATAAACCAACAATATTTGAAAATCTCCTACTACTACCACAGTAAGCGGAAAAGGGGAGTCATTTTAATATTTTTTTAAAATTTGCATTCTAAATTTTAATATTTACAAATGTTAATATTTATATGTAACTAGCAGACCCGGCCACACGTTACTGTGGCTAACGAAACGAAACGCCATTAACCAACTTTTATAAAATCACCACTACCCGCTTGCCAGCTGCCCCCGCTGCCTGAATTGAATATTTGAATTTCTCGGCTTTTCTCTACTATAATAAGCATGTATTATATATATAAACCTTCCTCTTAAATCACTCTATCTATTGGTGAAAACCGCATGAAAATCCGTTGCATAGTTTAAAAGATCTTAGCACACAAACATTTTGAGCTACTTCATTTTATAGTATGTAATGATGAATATTTGAATTTCTCGGCTTTTCTCTAATATAATAAGCATGTATTATTATACATAAAAACCTTTCTCTTGAATCACTCTTCTATTGGTGAAAACCGCATGAAAATTCCTTTGCGTAGTTTGAAAGATCTAAGCGCACAAACATTTTGAGTGACTTCATTTTATACTATGTAATGATATAACAATTTGAAAGCTTATTTTATAACCTTTCAAAAACAGTTTTTAGTGTTCAGAAATGTTTCATTTTTTTAAATTTTTTTTAATAATAATATCTTTATTTAGAAAACAAACAGCATTACAAAGATACATAAAAAAGAAAGAGTGCTAAAATAAAACAGTAAGCCTAAAAACATGTTTTCGTTGATAAATTTTTTTTTTCGCTGACAAGAAAAACTAAGAAAAAAATAGTTAAGAGAAGCAAAAATTAAAACATAAAGAAAAACGAAGAAAAAAAATAGTTAGGAGAAGCTAAATACTTAAATTATGCATGATAAAATATAGAAAAACACAATATGGGGTAAGCTTATGATCTTATAGTATTTTTTTTTTTTTGTTTTTACATTAACTCCACACAGGAGGCCCTGAGGAAAATAATTTCCCTTAGGGCCTGTGTCATCTTTGAGGATGCTGTGGGGAGGGTCTTTTTGAGGAAAGGAAGGAGTGAACATGGGTCTTGAAGAGACCCATGTTGTAGGAGGGAGGAAACACAGAGGCCGGTAAATCTTTCTACATCCGAGCCGTTGAACTCAAGAACGAGTCGTAAAAACGACCCGTTCTCACGTGACTAATGTCAACCGTGTACAAATGTTGGGCGCGTGTTTCCCGACTATTCACCGGTGCCGAGGGGATCAACGACGCTAGTTCCTCGGAGCATTTTCCATTGTAATACCGGTAGAACAAGGACAGCATTCCCGCCTGACGCCTGTGCTCTAAAGATTGCAATCCGTCTGTTAAGACAGAGAATCTATCAAACGGACCGCCCGTTTCTGCACAGAGTCAAGGGTTTTTTTTAAGGTATTTTGGAGCTCCAGACCAGAGGTGGCTGCCAAATTCAACCGTGGGGCGCACTTGCGATTTGTACAGGGTTAGCAGTTGTGTTCTATTAAAGTATCTGCGGGCCCTGTACAGTACGCCCAGTTTCTGAGAGGCTAATTTAACTCTGGTTTCGATGGAGCCCCCATACCTGAGCTGGTCACTTAGAGTTACACCAAGCATACCAATGGAGGTCCTGTTCGGAAGAATGCTTCCGTTGAAGGAGACTAGATTATCATTTCAATCCCTTTTAGACGTTATCAAACATGATTGGGTCTTTGAAACATTAAATTCAACGAGGTTATTCTTACCCCAAGAGAAAACACTCTCGAGGTAACCGTCCATTCTCTGCTTCAAAGCCCTCCGAGCTATTGGGGTTTGTGTGCTCTTTGGAGGCTTGTCAAACAAAAAGCTATCATGGACAGTACTGTCATCCGCGTAACAATGAATCGGTGCGCATGACAAGAGGTCGTTGATGTGCAACAGAAACAAAGTCGGAGACAGAACCGATCGAAGAGTATATGGATGATATGTATGTAATTAGGGAATATGTAAATATATTGCAAATTAGGAAAAGAAATCTGATTAATAATATAATAAATAAATATAAATATGGATGTTAAGTGGTGTGTTGTGATGCATTACATTTATCTGATAGTGTTGCTTTGAATTTGTTGAAAGTTATATTGAAGATGTCTGTATATGTGAGGTGTGTGCTATGATAGTGGCAGGCTCGATGTATGAATTCATTTTGTAAGTAGTTGGTGTTGGAGCGGCTGTTATAAAAAAGGGATACGTTTCTGCCATTCCGACCAGGAACTCAAATATCTATTTTTTATAAAAGATATGGGGAAGATATCGTATTATTTAGGATTCTGTACGATAACAATTGATCAGAAATAATTCTCCTACATTTTAATTTCGGGATTTTAAAGAATTGACGGATATCTTCATTTGATTGGAATGCATAAAACGACCGAAAATTTATTTAGGAGAGAAATTTTTCCTGAACACGTTCTATTCTATGAACATATGTTATATATCTTGGATTCCAAATTTGTGAGGCGTGTTCTAGGTGCGGATGAACATAGGTATAATATAGCAAAATAAATGTATCGAGATAATAAAATAGTTTTGATGTTCGTAGTATAAATCCTAACATTTGGGTGACTTTAGTGACAATGTTATTAATATGAAATTAGAATGTAAGTTTGGAATCTAAGGTAACAAACACCCAGGTCCCGAACTGATTCTTTTCTTTTAATATCGACATTGTTCATTGAATATTTAAATATTATTTTGGTCCATTTTCTTGTAAACGATATTGAGTAACATTTATCTATATTTAGGAACAAACAGTAAATTTTGCAATATTCGCTGAGATTATTAAGGTCCTCCTGTATTTTTGAGCAGCACGCAATATCATCGATTGGAAGGTATAGTTTCATATCGTCTGCATATAAAATTGCCTTGCAGTGTTTAAAACAACTTGTAATGTCATTAATAAAGATATTAAACAGGAGAGGACCCAAAATTGATCCTAGTGGAACTCCTGATGTAATATTGACCCAGTTTGATTTGAAACCACTTAGCACAACGTCGGCCTACTGGCAAAGTCCACTAAGTCACTAAAACACAATCCTGAGATAATCGCATTTCAATATTTAGCAATTTTGGAAAGGCTATAAGTGGATGAATATCTCCAAAATATGTATTTTTAATATTTTATAATTTAGAATGAACCCTTAAGTACCTTATCAATACAAAATATTAGTTAAAAGCAATAACAGCAACCTTTAATCAAAGATTTACAAAAAAAATGAGCCGGACTTAGTGGGTTTTACCAGCCAATAATGACTTAGTGTACTTTGCTTGTTAAGATTACTGTTAAATTGTTAAAATTAATGCCGCGAAATGCCTTTTAGATTATTTTAAAGCTGACTTAGTGTATTTTGCTTGTGTTTAATATTTTAAAGCTGACTTAGTGGATTTGGCTTGCGTTTCAACGGTCTAAATTGATGTATTATTGACATTTAGAGTATAATGTTTGACTTAATGTGTTTTGCTTGTCAATAATATCGGATCTATGACTAATGGTAAAGGAGTATGCCAGTCGAAAGAGGACGATTTTTTACATAAGACCTCATACCTAAGTCATTTCATGAAAATACGTGACTTAGTGGACTTTGCCACTAGGCCGACGACAACAGCTTGCAAACGGTTTCTGATATATGAGTCTAGCCATCTTAGTAGATCTCCATGGATACCCGCGAGTTTTAGTTTACTATACAGAATGGAATGGTTAATTTTATCAAACGCCTTGCTGTAATCTGTATAAATGGTGTCAGTTTGAATATAAAGTTTGTAAAACAAGCTAAGTTAGTAGTGACGGATTTACCGCTTCTGAAGCCATGTTGGTGTTCACTAAGAATGTTCTTTAATGCGTTGGAAATTTGGTCTGCTGCAAGTTATTCGAATAATTTTGAGAAAATTGATAGTTTGGATATTGGCCTGTAATTTTGTACAAGATTTCGCGGACCGGACTTGTATATTGGGGTTACAAATGCTTGTTTCCACATAGAAGGAAATTTACCCGTTTGTAACGAACGTTTACCCCTGCCATAAATGATTGAAGATTGCACCAGGGAAAAATAGATCATTTTCAATTTGTCAATCTCGAGTACTTTCTTAGGTATCTTACTAATATTATAAATGCGAATGTTTGTATGGATGGATGTGAGTTACTCTTTCACGCAATAAATATCAAATGGAATTTAAAAATTCTTTCACTCATCGAAAGCTACATTATTTGCGAGTAATATAGGCTATATGTATATACTGGTAAGCTCTGGCATTATGAATAAGCTGTGGCGGTATGAAATTATTTATTATACGTTTATTGGCAAAGTGTGTTGCTAAGTAAATGTTTGACGTGGGCTGTCATATTGTTATTTTTTTAGGTTACTATGGAGATTTTTTTGATAGCAAATATTCAAATATGCGAGCGAAGCCGGGGGCAAAATCTAGTATGAAATAATTAAGGACAGAATTTTGGTACAGCACTACAGTCATAAGGTACTATTGTATATAATCACCTCAACACTGGTCATCCCGGCAAGTTCCTCCTCATCACTGTGGACGTCGGGCTTCTCCGGCTGCAGCAGGGTGGTAGTGCGACCGGCGCGGGTCCAGACCTCGCGGCGCAGGCCCCCGCGCCAGCCAGCCACTGTGGCAGGTGTGGCCGGCGCAGTGCCCGCCAGCTCCAGAGCCTTCTGCCGCTCGGCCAGGCGCTTGCGCTCTCCCGACTCGTACTGGGGATGAATAAAAGATGTAATCCAATGGCAATTTAACGTTTAGATGCGGATTTCCTTTTTTGACATTTTTTCCCAAACCCTGTTAAATATCTGGCATTGTTTTTTTGTTGTTAAATCTAAAGCTCAGTTATTGCATCTGGTAAAGCTTAAGTTGTTTACCTAAATGTGTTTTAAAATTTAAAATCTTCATTAAAAAAATTGAATTTTTGAAAACAAAAACATTTTCGACTGCGACATCAATAATGTTGTATTTTTCAATCTTAGCACATTCAACTCTTTGATTAGTGAGTTATTTTTTTATCATTTTCTTATATTTTGTTATAATATGTAAAAATGCTTGACTAATATATTTGTATTATCTATAAATCATAATTTAATCGAAATTACAAACATGGCAATAGAAAAATTTGAATAAAGTCGTACGGCCACAAATACACGGCGATACTCTAAATGGATCTTTCGAGTTCAAGGGCCATACTGCTCAAAGGGTTAAATGCCACGAACCGCCATTTAGTGATTAAATATTTTTTGTTATATTTGGCAAAACAAGCTATAGCTATACGACGGATGAAGCAACTGAACCTAAGAGTTCTCGTAAATTGACTAACTGCATTTGCTATTGGACTAAAAAAATGTTGATTTAGCTGGTTTACATCTTAGGTATTGATAGAGCGTGTAGCTTACAAGTAATCATAGATTTAAAAAAAAAAACAAAACAGGGTAACCGGAACAGGTTGTAATGATTCAAAATCATTAAATAGGAACTTATTTTTAATTTTTGAGATAAAACAACAATAATAAAGGAGTACCGCTAATAGCTCCGCTGAACTTCTCCCTCTTTTTCACCAAGGAATAATGTAAACAGAAAGAGAGGTTACACCGAAGCTCCCCCGGTGGCACGCCATTATTAAGATATCTTCGACTACGAAAGTGAAAAACTGAATCGAAGTATTTTTTCAATTATTAACTGGAAAGGTTGTGTGATCATTTTTTAATGTTTTAGCATACCATTTTCTATAGCTTAATGTAGCAATAACGAAAGATTTAATCTAGTCACTAGCAAAGCCATTTAAAAGCGATTTCTTGTCACTAAATATTGTGCCCTGCTTCCCACGAAAACACTAGGCAAAAGACCACAATAACGTCCGGTTTTTCATCAACTTTTCAAATATTTGCTTTTCAATTTTAAATAGATTTCAATTCACCTGTCATTACTCATCACCAGATCTATGAATTGTAAATAAAAATATATTATTTTACTTGTAATAATATAATATGATGTTGACTAACAACCATCAAAATGCAGAGAACCACGGTGGTCATTACAATCCTGATGATTAATTTCATACCCATTTAAGCCGTAGCTTAGGGCTAACATGAAATATACAAAAATGCAATGGCTGTCCAATCCGAGTTCTAATCCAGGATTAAGCTCATGATGAAGAACCGGACCGAATAAGGACTTTCTATGCTAACTAGATTTGCATCTTTACTAGATGCCAAAATTCCTAAGGAATCTTAGTTATTCTGAGAAGCTTTGTGTTAGAATAATTTTTTTTTATTTGTATACCAAAATGTCTACAGAAACACCAGTCTTACATTTTCATCACAATTTTTTCATGATTTATAATTATATACACTCCAACTCTGGGAATGACAACCTCGGTTAATGCTGGTGCTTTTACCGTGGTGTTTGAAATACACAAAAAGATGTCAAATAGATAAATAATAATTATTAATTACTACAGAGATAATTTCAAACAAAGTAAACTATAATAGGGTACAATATTTTTTTTATCCCCAAAGCATTATCACTCTTGTTGTGTTCTACTTATCAGTACTTCGATTGGCTATACTTACACTTCCATAATTCTGGAACTGCAGCATGAGCGCAAAAAAATATCCTTATAAACTGTTAGGCCAAATAGTTCATTATACAATAGGCGCCACTTTCAGAATAAATTTTAAAGGGTTTTTAAGTTTGTATTTTGCTAGTTTAATGAAAGAATATTATGAAATTTAAATGAAGAAGAAACAGAATAATGGAGTTTTGCAAGGAGCGGAAAA
Organism: Limnephilus lunatus; assembly: GCA_917563855.2. NCBI lineage: Eukaryota > Metazoa > Arthropoda > Insecta > Trichoptera > Limnephilidae > Limnephilus > Limnephilus lunatus. The sequence goes on along the minus strand of OU830598.1, from coordinate 63,316,431 downwards.
TCACTGATGCCTCAGGGTGTTTAAGTCTCACAAGCCACTGGAATATCAAAATCCACAGCACTTCATGCAGGCAAATCCATGAGAAATGGAAGACCCTGGTTCATAGGGCAATTGAAAAGCCCAACATGAATAATGAAGACAAGAAACCGGGTACATATATTATGTATTGTAGTGGATTGCGCAACTGTTCTATGCCACAGATTGAAATCTTTTTAGGGGAAACATTTAAACGCATAAATCACTGATTTGTGAATGGATACTGTTGATAAATCTTTTAATAGTGGGTATTAAAAGCACTTCATTGAAATACTCTTGCATTTTGAAACAGTGAATATGTGGTTAGAATCCATGGACATGAAAAAAATGAGCTGAAAAGGAATGGAATTTGACATTTTTCAAAGGTTACTATTTTTTTTAATTGGGTTAAAACCTTGAAAATTTTAATAAGTGGGTATGGATATATTTTATGGTTACATAATATAATAAAACATATTATTGCAGTATTCAAGAAAATATTGAAATTTGCAAATTTCTACTTTTAATTCTACCCCATCCTGTGTGGTGGTCAATAAATTTTTTTTTTTTCAAATTGAACGCAACTCACGATATACTAAAAGAAATTGCACAAATGAAGCTTCAAGAAAGAGAGACCATGTTAGAAGTTTGTAAGAAAAGTCGGTGTAAAAATGGAAGGGACAAATTCAAATCATGACAGAATGACTTCATAAAATGTATGCAGTCATAAAAATTACTAATTACAAAAAAAAGCGGCACCTATTGTAAATCAATTAAATTTCGAATTTTTTTTTCTAAGGTGAAAATTGGATTTCTTATATTATGGAAGAAATTTGTAAAATCTCTTATTTGGAAAAGCTATAAACCCTTGGATTTGCAGTACAGACCTCATAAGTGTAACCTGTATTGAAAAATGAGTAAGTCGGTAGCCGCCCTGGGATTTGAGCTCGACCTGTCCAACTGCTATCGCTAACGACCACCTTCATTATATGATGCAATTAAATTTATCATAAAATATTTTTTAAATCGGTCTCTTCGAATTTCTATTAAAATTGTAAATAAAACAATAATTTATTTTTTTTATTAACAAGATAGACTGCTGAAGCTTTGCGAAGCCTTAGGTAAAATTTATTTACGGAGATCTTGCAAATTCTACTGATTATCAATGTGTCCTGGACAAACCAAGACTTAGCACATCTCTACACCATTATCATTTTTAAAGTGCACACCACATAAATTCTTAGGTTACCGGAGTCAGAACTTTCATAGCATCCATAATGAGAGGAAAAGTTATGTGGCTAGGAGTAAAGTGCCCGGTTATTCAGATCTTGTCACTGAACTAGCTAAAGCAAACAATTTGGTGGATTTCATGGCATGACACTTTTTTCCTGATTTTCGCAAAATAAAATGCTTTTAGGAAAATTTATAACTGGAATTATTTTTTTGTAAAAACTTGTTTGGAACAGTAGGAAAAGCCTTAAGAGAAGAACTCCAGATTGTTTTTAATGTTATGATATAAATAGTGGAGAAAAAAAATTTTATGGGGTCATGAGAAAAATGTGATTATAGGCGAACCACTGATAGCTTAGTTTATAAACTCTCCCTCTTTTCCATAAACGAAGCATGTAACAGAAACAGAGATTACAACAGACCTCTCAGCGGCAGGTCCATATTCCATTTTTCATAATGAAAATTAAGGCTAATAATTCATAATAATCTGCAATAATCCACATTTTTTATACCTTTTTCCTATTTTCATCTAGCAGTGCAATGAGGCTCTCCCGAGCAGAATGCACCGGGCTGGATGACATAAGGCTGCGCATATAAAAGTATACTGCATCCAACTTGCGTCTCTGTGAATAAAAAATAATAAATTTAAACTGCGGGAAAGATTACTGTTATGTTTAAACATCTGAGTTATTTTTGAACTCACACCTGTACAAGTATTATGAGCAAACACACTGGTTTATGTGTGCTTATTGCGGCTAATAAGTTGAGTGTTAGTAGGTACAAATAGATTAATGCAGTACGCAATACGGAAAAAATTCGTAAGACCTTTTTATTTTTTTACATTGATGCTGGGAGGTGTGGAGGGCCTTTTTATTAAAGGAAGTTTTGGGAGGGACAAAGTATGAGGGGTGGGGAGGAATCTCGGGATCAGTGACCCAGAAAAACCTCACCCCATGAACTTGGGCACCCCTGCTAAGTCATCAAATATAGTGGACCACTACGACAGAGGCAGGGTGACCTATGGCAGAGATGTCGGTCCAATAAATGGTTCCCGGGACAGCAGTACCCGTACCCGCCTCCCAAATGAAGTGTAATGCAATATGTAATTATATAACCTGCTTTTTTGTTTTTCCTGCATTGCTGAGGATTGTGACCCACAGAAAATTATGAAGGCAATTTATTATTTAAGCACTTGATTTTTTTAAGTTGTAGGCTGCCTTTAGACACATAAGTAAAATTTTCATAATTTACTCACAGGAGCGTTTACATATTATGCTTCTAACTTATGATAATTAATGTTCACGGAAGTAGTTTGGAAGTTTAACTCACGTAAGTTCTCACAGCGACTGCTACAGCTGTAATTTTTTTTTCGGAAGATGTCTTTCCTATCAACAATGATTTGCTGCTGTCAAATTTAAACAATTTTGTCAATAAAGACAAAAGGACCCAAATAAAGTGTTGGAATCTGTTGGAATAGAAGTTACCTGGAGAGAAACAATTCTCCACGCGCTTTTGATCCGTTAACGATGGAAATGAATAGTTTTTTAATTTTATCCGAATGACAGCCAGATTGACAGCAACGGACTTCGAATTCAAATAAGTAATGTTGTAAAAATAAACATTGAGATTAGAAAGGATTGGACCGATAATTAAATAGAAGGATGGTCATTTTCAGAAAACTTTTTTCCACCTGAAAAATAAATGATATCTCTTTGGTTTTTTGAATCAGAAAAAATTCTTTCCGTTTACATTTTTGTTTTCGTGGGTAGTGCTTATTTGAGTTTCATCTAGTGTTATTTTTATATTGTGTACGGGAGATAATAAGGTTATAATAATTAATTACATTCATAAAAATACAGTAAATTTTCGCAATAATCAAATTTTCGCTGCTGATACCGTTGCGGCAGGCAGCTTAAATTCACATATTCAAAATTAATTTGTATATTTATAATACAGTGGAACTTGGTTATAACGATCATGGCTATAGTGAGGTCATGGCTATAATGAGCAATTTCCAAATTATATTTCAGTTCAGATTTATTTTCATATAATTGTTGACTGTTATAACGAGGACGATTCACTGTTAAAACGTACAAATAATTTTGTCAATACAATTTCTAAATACATAAAAGGATGTCAACACAATTTCTAAATGGTTAAATTTGTTTAAAAAAAAAAACAATAATTGGGAATTATTCTCGTAGTAAGGTATAAGTATCAAAGGTGGCGACCATGGAGGGACATATGCCCGGCATGCAACAGCGGCGGGCGGGAATTTCCTTTCCCGTTAGGGACAGATTCATATTTTTATGGCACTACCTATGTAAGATTGTCGGCTATGTGAAACATTGTTACCCATAGGGCACTTTGTAAAATTGTCATAAAATCTGCTAAAGTCAATGAATTTTCAGTTTGCAAATTTGTTACCTTTCTTAATCTTTTTTTGCATTGTGCCTAATCATCAATTTTGTTTTAAAAATCAATAAAAGTGTTTATGAAGGTACCGAGCTACGAGTATCTACATGGGGTAAATTTGTGATAGTGATGCACAACCTTTTTAGCTTAGGGGTGTTCTGCCTCTTTATCAAATGGCCCGCGACCTACATGTGGATTTCTAGAGGGAAGGAGATTGACAGCGAAATTCAAGATTTTGCTGTCTGGGGATTTTTTTCTAGGGGTCTTCCAATTTAGTTCCATTTAGGGCAAACAGTGTAAATTTTACAAAGCCCAATAAAAAATATTCTCAACCAGGGATTTCAGGGTTTTTTTCTCTATAACCAGGAGGACATACTCATACAAAATTGGCATGCGGGCCGCACGAATCGGATTGTGCATCACTAGGTTGTGAAAAGTGTAATTTTAGTTGAAAATCAATAACAATCCCACCAGCTAATGATTTATAATAAGTGAGATTTTACATGTGATATAATACGCACAAGCTATCGATAATAAGTGAGACAATTTTTAGGGATGTTTTTCTTGGAAACCTCGAACCAGGTGATGGTAGATGTGTTGCTTTTTTGTGTAGGAATTTGAAAAGCTTAAAAAAGAAATCTTTAAAACAATTTAATAATTAGTATTTTTTTCTAATATGTTTTTGAAATAATATGATACCTACTAGCATTTTAAAATATACTTATACATTTGCGATTATATTAGAGTAAGCAGGTAGGTACTTTCAAAAAACCTATTTTGGATATAACGAGTAATGGCTATAAGGAGAAAATTTAGTCGGTCCCCTCGTGCTCGTTATAACCAAGTTTGACTGTATATATTTTTGCATAAATTAAGATTTTGTTGCCAATTTCCGTTGCAGCCAGCCCTTTAAATGCAAACATATTCAAAGAAAATTCGTAAAAATACGATACATTTCCATGTAAATCGAAATTTCGCAGCCGATTTCCATTGCAACCGGTGGTTTAAATTCAGATATTGAAAGTAAATTTGTAAAAATCTGATTCATATCCGAGTAAACCGAAATTTTGCAGCGGGATTTCTGTCACAGCCGGCCCTTTAAATTGAGATATTCAATTCGTAAAAATACGATACTTTTTCACATAAATCGAAATTTCACTTTACGCTGAGACAGGTACTTCAAACTCGAATATTCAAAGTAAATTTGAGAAACTAAGACATTCCGGTGTAAATTGATATTTTGCTGCATTTTACTGCCAGGTATGACTGTCAGATTCAGATTTACAATTAAATTATACTTTTTGCAAAAAATCGAATTTTTACAAATTACACTAATAAATTTTCGTGCGCCGACAAAAATAAATTTCAAATAAAAAAAAAACATTTTGCATGACAAAAATTTTTGGGGTTTATTTTTTCAAAAATTTAGAATTACACGGTTTTTAGAATTATCGGGGTTTGAATTAATAGGGTTCTACTGTATTCACACCCGGACATGTCCGGCCAAGTAAGACGTCATTGGAGCATTTCTGTAAGCACGGTCTTTGACATCATCCTCTCCCTTGAACACTAGACTATTTATTCTTACAGACAAATTGAATTATGAATACATACTTGCAAAGCGTTGAGACAATAATATGAAAAGAAATACATGCAAAACCTTTTTTTTAAATAAAAGAACAAATCTCTAACTCACTGCATAAACTGCCAAAATAGCCAGCTGATTATAGGGTCGTCCATTCTTTGGATTGATCTGGTGCGCCTTGGTGTACCAATTCTTGCTCTTGGCATAGTTGGTGGTATCATTAACCTGCTCCTTATACCTGGCAAGGTCTCCAAGGAACAAGTAAATCTTCTGGGCGGAGATAAGAGCAAGGCTGACGAATCCAGATCCCTTCGGAGCAGTCCGATAGTTAATGTTTAAGTACTCCTCCAATTTGAATTTGTAAGTGACTTGAAGCGTTTCGAGAAGGCTTTCGAAGTAAGAGTTGCCGTCTTTAATTGTGGCATTGATCATTTCAGTGTATTGACTTTTGTTGGCCTCGTCTTGGGTGATGGTTTTCCGAAGTACTTCAATCATGCTGTAATAGAGCATCTTCCAGAAATGGTGCTCCACATTTTCAGTTTGGCAGAATTTGATGTCGGTGGTAAGGAGGGTTCTTAATGAGTGCTGCAGGAATTGTCTGAAAACAACAAAATAATCATACACTAATACACACACATAAATAAAAATGCCTATCAACACAAAATACAATCATCTTAATACATATTTAAACACCCTGGAAGTTATATTTCACAAATATGGTGCTATAAAAAAAGTATAGCCATTAAAAAGAATTGTTAACATTAACATAACTGTATTTATTTATTAACGCCGATTAAAGCGGCTTTTACAAAAGAATTACAATTATTTTACATATGAATACAGAATATACATAGATAAAAAATATGTACCTGAATTTAAAAAAATATAAATATAAAATACATAACAAAAGAACAATAGAAATTGTAGTATCAACATAAAAAAGTACAACGAGTAGGTTATTATAAAATCAATACAACATATTATAAATCCCGGATAATATGTATTAAGAAATTAATACTTTAAAACCGTATTTGATATAATCAAGGTGAGAATCGCTGACAGACAGTTTTAATTAAGTAGTGTTTGTATGAGGTTAAACTAGCAATGTTTATAGAATCATCCAAAACATATTTATTTCCAAGTACATGCAGGCGATTCATTATGGAATTGAGTTCAGCGTTAGATCCTGTATTGTTGCAATGATAAGTTAATTTGAAACGAACTGATCGACTAGGTACATGGAAACATATTAACGAAAGAAGTTCAGGGGAGTTCAACAGGTTGGTAACGATTTTAAATAAATAAAATAGGTCTGAACAAATTCTTCTTTCTTTTAATGTATCGAGTCCCAATAATTGTAGCAGAGAGGGGTAATTGATGTTTTCGATGAATATTCCCAATTTAAAATTAATATAACGTAAAAATTTATGTTGAACTCGCTCAAGGGAATTCTCATGTACACTGTAGTAAGGATTCCAAATGGTGGAGTTAAATTCTAGTTGGCTTCTAACAAGCGAAGTGTAAAGTAGTTTGACAGTTTTTAAATTTTTAAAATCCTTTGAAATCCGTAAGACAAATCCTAACATTTGCATTGCTTTACTGGTTATATTATTAATATGTTTAATGAATGTTAATTTAGTGTCAAAGGTTATACCAAGGTCTCTTATTTCATCAACAGATAATAAAATGTGATTATTGAGAAAGTAGGTGAACAACAAAGGGTTTTTTTTTCTGTGGAATCTCATTAGTTGACATTTTTTTACATTGAGAGTTAATTTATTTATAAGACACCAATCATAAAAGCTATTAATATTAGATTGAAGTGTCAGACAGTCCTCGATATTTTCAATAATTCTATATATCTTCATATCATCAGCGAACATTAGGATGAGAACACGGGTGAATATGTTTGATACATCATTAATGAATAAATTAAAAAGTAAAGGACCAAGATGCGAACCCTGGGGTACGCCACTGGTAGCTTCGAACGTGTAGGATAAGTGATCATTAATACATACAGTTAACAGACGCCTAAGTAAGTAACTCTTAAACCAAGATAAAAGTTTTCCATTAATTCCGAGTTTCAAAAGTTTATTAATGAGGATTTTAAGACAGACCTTATCAAACGCCTTACTGAAGTCGGTGTATATAGAATCAACTTGTTGTTTGTTGGCAAGTGCATTAGAAATGAAATTTTCATATAATGTTAAGTTAGTCAAAGTTGATCTGCCGGAGATAATGCCGTGTTGACAAGTAGCGATACAAGAGTTTACAAAGAAGCTGATTTTCTTAAGAATCAATTTCTCAAAAAGTTTAGGTATAGACGATTGAATACAGATAGGCCGATAATTTTCAACAAAGGATTTATCACCACTTTTAAATACAGGAGTTAGGTAGCTAAGTTTCCATATTTGTGGAAAGTGTCCTGTAGAGAGTGACTTGTTAAACAGTATATTAAGCGGAACAGATAAACTTTGGACACAATTCTTAAGTAAGATGGAAGGAATCTTATCAGGTCCCGAGCTTGTTTTAGGTTCAAGTGATTTAATACAGACTATAATGTCCTCAATATCGATGTGTATTTGCGATAAGTGTAAATTTATATCCGAATTGAAGTACGGAATTGAGTCATCTGGAATATCAGGTTCATACAAGTCCTTACATTGATTTTGTGTATTTCCAAAAGTATTTTACATCATGAAGTATCGTGTTCTCAACCGAATTAATGTAATTATTATAACATCTTTTTGTCATTTTTTTGCAATCTCTTCTAATATTGTTGAATGCCATATAGTTGGGAATTGTTCTGTGTTCTTTATATTTTTTATGTGTTTCTTTTTTAATAACAATTAACTGAATTAATTCTTTGCTGAACCATATCGGATACTTTCGTACTTTATGATGAATTAGAGGAATTGTGTCGGAAATGATACTATTCAGTTGAGAGTAAAATACTTCTACGCTATAGTTGAGATCACCTTCCTTGAGAACAGACCAATTTACTTTGTTAAGTGCTTGATTAATGTCCTGGTAATTAGCATTAATGAAATTACGACTACAATTTTTAATTAGGGGGTCACACTCTATTGTATTAGGTACTAGTATTGTAAGTGGAGGGTGGTGATTATCAATTGGGTCAAAGGATTCGGCTGACTCATAGACTTTTATATCCTCATCAGTAGAAAAAATTAAATCAAGTGTCCGATTACTGCAATTCGGCACATTGTTACATTGAAATAGACCTAAATAGTTAGACACGTCTAAGATTTCTCTCTCGCACGCCGTTAATGGTAAGTAATCCAAATCATTAAATTTACAATTGGGTAGGTTATAATCACCGCAAATTATAATATTGTGATTAGGGTGGTTAGATTTGAGTAGCTCGACATCTTCACAGTGATTTTTATACATTATTATATTAGAATTTGGTGGAATATATACACATCCGATGATAGTTTTTTTGGATTTATCGTTTAACATTACAAAAATTTGCTCAACATCATTGTTTTTGTTTTTTAATAATTTAGATGAAATTTTTTTATTAACTGCTATCAGGACGCCTCCTCCTCTTGATTTGGAGCTGGTGTTCCGATTTCGGTCAACTCGGTAGATACTGTGGTTAGGTAGACCGAGCTCCGCTGAGAATATCGATGGTTCCAGCCAGGTCTCAGAGAGTATGATGATGTCCTGTGTGATGGTGGGTGCATTCGTTCTAAAGTCACTGAGTTTAGTCCGAAGTCCCCTGACGTTCTGGTAGAAGATGTAACGTGGCACGGTTATAAGTTTTTTGGTATATTGGTTATAATTTTAGGTCTATTGTTGATATATTTAATAATTAAATTATTTTCTCCCTTGCTTTTTCGATCCTCCAGCTCCTTCCATAAGTTTTGTACTTCTTGCCGTTGAAGCATTGTTAAGTCGTTCTTGGTCTTGATAGTTACACTTCCATACGGTATTCCTTTTTTCTGTAGAATAGTTCTGGCTTGATATTTATCGGAGAGTTCGATCTTGATGGGGCGTGTTTTATTAGTATCCTTTTTACCCAATCTGTACACTTTAATTAGCGAGGTATCAACGTTATCGACATTGTTAAGAATATTCTTGACTTTATTCAGATCTTCACTCATTGTTGCAGTTTGAGAATTGCCCGAGCTTTCAGGAACATTGAACATTATTACATTTTTAGATCGCGATTTTCTCTCGTCCATTTCAGCCAAAGTTTCGCAAATTCCTGTTAGTTGTTCCGTTTCGATGTTGGTAGTTGACAAATGTTTTGAATGATTAGGTGAAATGTTCCTGTAGGCATTTAATTCACCTTCAAGAAAACCCACTTTTGTAGAAACCAAACTAATATTGCCTAGTAGCACTGAGAGTTGAGGCGTTAATTTTCCCATTTGTTCTTTAGTAAATTTATTAGAGGGATCCATGATGGTCGTATTTAAATCACGTATAATATTGTTTGCTAATGTGATGAATGCATATGTATCGCAGGAGTCCATGATAAAGTAGCTGGCGAGATGGGTTTAGCTGCCCTGAATTGTGTCGGCGGGAAGGTGTGAGTACTTGCGCTGAGCGGCTAGAACAGTCACTCTAGAGTAGTAAGTCGCACTCGGTGGAATTAGGTACCTAATAGCGGTAATGGCGGATTATTTTAAATAAACTTAGGTTTAGAGTTAACACAACGCGTATGTGGAGTAATGCACTACTTTCACTGCACTCTTACTAAAGTAGCACTAGAGTAACGTATTACTTTTGATCAGGATCTATTTAAATTAGTTATTTTTTAAATATTTTAGCAGGAGCTGATTCAAACACGTAAGTAATGTGTATATTGTTATTGTTGTCTGTTGTATTACTATTAGTAAGTTGTTATAGTAGTCTCAAAGAGGTTGTACAATCATCATCAAAAGTCATCCACTTCCTTCTCACACGTCTTGACAGAAGAAAAAGATAGAAACGTCACATACAACATCCCTCTAACCAAAATTATCACAACATTATTAAAAAACGTGTGCTGTGTAGTTTTATTTTTTGTTAGATAACCAACCACTTTGCCAAGCGATTTTTGGCATATTATGGCAAGTTTGCAAAACGACTTGAGCGATCGCTTGCCATAATGTGGCAAATATCTATCTTTCGTAAAATATATTTTTTTAATCTTTTCAAACCTTCCCGCGATCTACAGTTTGCGTTAGTAGAAAGCTGTTATTATTCTTTCCCATTTTATCTACATATATATGTGGCCGAATATATACGCCTCTAAATTCCAATATTGTTTATTCTCAAGTTAACAGTTTGTCCTCAAACGGGCGCTTGTTAAAATGGCGTAAGTGTTTGTTTTATTCGATTTTTATTATCTATTTATGTACCAGTGTTTTCGTAAATAAATAATATGTCCATTTTATGTATTTTCAACTCGTGTGAATTCAGGGCCGGATCTACGAAATCTGGCGCCCTGTGCAGTAGGTACCGATGGCGCCCCCCCCCCCTTCATTTTTATTTTGATTAAAAATTCGTTCACCCCAATTTTTTTATTTAATTTTTTTTTTACACTAATTTATCAAATACTTTAAGAGTATATTATAGGAGCAGAATTGTAATTTGCTGAAAAACGGCTCTCTAAAACGGCTTAATACTACCTTTCGTGTGTCATTCTTAGACTTGATATTTTTTGTTACCAAATAATGGACTTTTATTTTTCAATCTGTTTATTTTTTTTTGTAATCGATGTAGGCATTTGACCATGAAAAATAAAAACATTGATACACCATTCAACCCACTTTTAAAACTTTAGTCTATGATTATCGCGTAAATAATGATTTTACACAATATTTTAAATTTAAAATATATACATAATACACACATATGTAAAAGTACGGCCTCTTATTATCGTTATGATATCTGTGAATATTGATAATTAAATAAATACTTCATTTTTCACCAAAATCGAACACATTTCGTACCTTCTATTCATTCCGGGCTAGAATCTCCCGTTGGCAGGTAGGGAATCTGTACGCTCCTCGTTTGACAGCGTATATATTTTGAAAATACGGGCGAAATGTTTTATTAATAGCTTTAAACATAGAATACCGACTCACTTGAACCACTGCAGTAAACTCAGTAAGCTACAAAAACAGGAAGTACTCGAAAATTCTCTTTTTTAGTGTAAGTTGGTCGAATTGTATTTTTTCAACCGCCATATTGTATAAATCGTTTAAAATATAACATTTCATGTGCGTTATACTTCCGAAAATGGTTTGTGCGATGTTCATATTGTTCCATGCGTGTGGCGACGGGCACGTTTTGCAAGTATGTGTGAGAATTCAATGCTGCGTACACACACACAGCTATAATATATGTAGCGTGACGTATTTCGGAATATCAGTATTAGTTCATTTGTTTGTGTCGTGGACATTCATTCACTCGTCGAACATTTCTCCGTAGGTACATTATGTACGCTGTGTTTGGTAGTAGATACAAAAATTACCTTATATGATTAGTATTAGTATTAAGTATAATAGACAAAGAGACAAGATAGGTAAACCCTACGTCATCGAGTATACGAATGAAACTACTTTGTAGTGATAATGGACGTTTATAAAACCTTAAAAAAGCTGGTCTGCCGGTGCGTCTTTTGGCAGGAGCCGCGCTGTCACGGAAATAGTCAGTGATTTTTTTCGAAAAAATTACGACATCAAAACAACGAGAATAATAAAAGTCGATTAGAAAATGAGAAAAAAGCAGGTCTGCCAACCGACAGCCTGGCACGTTCGCAGGCAGCCGGCGTCAAAGTGGGGTAAAAAATAGTAAATTTTACGTCATCGAGTACACGAATTAAACCAATGAATAACTATAGTCCAGATCATTTCATTTAAGAATTTCTTGGTCTGCCGACCAGCAGCCTGGCAGCTTTTTGGGTACGACTTTAAAAAAAAAAATAATAATAATTTTTCTTTTTCTGAATTATTATTTTTATTTCATTAGTTTTAAATTAGAATGCCATATTTTTTTAAAATAAGCCAAAACCTGCCGCGGTGCCCCTCACTGCTGTCGCGTGTCCATATTTTTGTACAAATTTATAATAATAATAGTCATTTTAAGATTGCCAAAATAGTCCATACTAGTTGGAAGTTCGAACAACCAACGCACCGTCGCCGTAAGAGCTGCGTTCATCCGTAAAACGACGTAAATTTCCGAACCTCGTCCGTTTCATATCGGTTTCGCATGCCCTGCTGCATCGATTACATCGAACACAAGATCGAAACTAACAAAAAACTGTAATCTAGATCATCCCATTCACGATTTCCTTGGTCTGCCGACCAGCAGCCTGGCAGTTCAAAAATAAAAACACCATAAAATCGACTCCAAATGTGAACCACGAGAATAATTACGAAGCAGAATATGTTTATAATAAACTGTTTTTATTCAATACATAACTACGAAATACATAATCACGAAACAGAACTTGTTTATAATAAACTTTTTTTTATACATTAAATAATAATATTATTGAACATTTAAAAAAAATAAAAAACGAGTGTGCAAGACCACACAACTGAAATAAAATTTCACTTATCTTATAAAAGAACATATGACATTGGGGTGACATAGACGTTGACATTCCAGACAATTTGGTTTGTTGCATTTCACACAGTAGTACACACTCAGGCGTCTTTTTTTCGCTGGGCAAAAGTTGCCCCGTTTTCTTTTGCATGCTTCGTTTCCTTTTTTAATAACATTAATCACCGTTCGCATCGATCACTGTTCGCATCGATTACCGTTCGCATCACACTTTTCGTAACGCATTCACCAGTTTACCCCCAAGTGTCGAGCGTGCGTAAAGAAGTTTTACTTAAAAAAAATTATTTATACAATGCATAAATACGAAATACATAATTACGAAGCAGAACTTGTTTATAATAAACTGTTTTTATTCATTAAATAATAATATTATTGAACATATAAAAGAAATAAGAAATTAAAATGGAGTTCTACAAAATAAACTTAATAACAATAAATGCACCACGAGATTCCAAACGTCGCGTCGGTAGTTTATAATGGGAGCTGCGCGAGTGTATACGAATGACGTGAACTATGGGAAAAAACCATCAACAAGCAAATAATGAAACATTCGTAAAAAGGATCATACTAAATATTCTACCAAAATAATAAGTTCCATAAATTAAACACACTTTGTTATTGGTTTGGTTTTTACTTCGATATTTAAAAATATTGTGCACGTCATAACATAACACAAGTTGAATGTTGAAGTTTTAAAATTCGCGATGGCATTACTACCGACATCTAGCGATGTAATAATTAATACATTTTGACAGTTTTCGAATTCGGCCGTGGCTAGTACATCCCTTTAAATCAAGACATATAAAGGGTGTAACTTTTCCAAGTGCCCTGGCGGTAGATCTCACACTCGTTTTTTTTAAAAGAGAGAATCGCCAGGAGCCCTATACTCTCTGAATCTATTGGGTAAACATAAAATTATGGTGCTATTTTAATTATTTTAGGAAAAACTCTTTTTGCAAGTTATGCTTTAAAATAATACAACGAATTGTTTGTTTGTGCCCGTACCATGATTTAAAATATAGGTTACGAGACAATGCGGGTGGTTTCGCTGAACTAGGTCCATTAGACATTCTTGAGGTTTACTGCGTTTATGTATATACCCAACGCGAATATTAATAGAAAAAGCAAATACAAATACGTTTCCATGGCAACGTACAACACAAGAATAGCATCTACAGCTTCTGACTAGCTCTAAAATCTAATAAGAATATAACCTCATATTTGTACCTTGTATTTCCCCTGTGTTGAGCGAACAAACACCATACAAAAACTGACGTATGGTATCAACGGCTTACGAAAGACGCTTACACTGACACCGTAAAATAACAAATCTAATAGATATTAATTATACATTTAACCTCTCTTGTGCCAGGATTTGTTGCCCATACTTCGTATAAAATCTCGGAAAGAGCACTTTTGAAGTAATATTTTGTGCATTTATTTTGAACTATCGTATATTTTATTGACTGAAACACATTCTTTGAACAATAAACTATCGATAAAAACACTATTACTTGTGTTTATTTGATGAATTCATAGGTTTTTATAAGTTTTTGTGACCAAACATCGACGGACTTTTGACAGTTCAACTGTGGCAAAATATGACGTTCGTACTCCACAGAAAATGCTTTTTTAAATATTCCAGATTCCAGTGCTGCCATATGAATAAAACTTTTGGCGGTATAAACAGTACTGTTAGCGCAAGTCATTCTGAGCTTGACTTTCATACAGTTTCTTTATATATAAGGGTCAAAATCACATATAAAAATATTGTTTTGGCCGCTTTAAAGGCGCAAGACGGTTTGTTTGATTCTCCAGAATAAAAATACCGCGCTGTGATTGGTTATTGAATTTGGATCGCACCCATTCGTCGTAAGAGATATATGGAAAAATAGATCTTACGTTTAAACTAAATATATGGAATTTGTAAAAAAATTCTGTAACCGACTATAAATTCGTAAGCCGTTGATACCAACCTGAAGCGTGCGCATTCTGTTTCTTTGGAAAGTGTTGCTAGAGCGTAATAATTATTTCGTACTATGGGTAATTTTTAAACGATTCAGGGAATATTATAACTAAATTTTAATACAATATTTATTTACTCACGGCGCCCTTTCGGAGTTGGCGCCAGGTTTTTTGCACGTTTTTGAACGTATGGCAGATCCGGCGCTGTGTGAATTAAAAAATAGTGGTTTTTACCATTTTTTTCTAAACAAAGTGTGAATTCTCCGCCTCATGGCTTTTACATTGTGAAAGAGGCTGTTCGTGTAAAATGATTTACTGAACTAAATAAAGCGAGAATTGATATTATTCTTATTGATAAATGTAGACAGTGAATGTATCTTTCTAATGTAATATTAGTTCCTTGTGGTAAATGTATTAAATATCCTAATTTAGAGCAATCAATTTTGAAAGTTTGCGAACCCCAATTCTATAAAATATTTTTTTATACAAAACTTTTGATTAATAAACCCTAAAATATGGGATGAACAGCAAAATAAAAATGGATTCATTGGCTACACAGCACTATAATCAGTTTATACATTTACATGTTAAAATTCAGAGGTATGTTTTTTTATGATTTGTACTGTCTTACCAGATGTGTTTACATATTTATAAAAATAGTACCTAATCTACCATAAGTGGTTTCCCCAGAATAGCTAGTTATATTCAAATAAATGATTTTTTCATAGTATCATCATCATCAAACAGTATTAATAGGCTAGCATCTGCCGAAACACTCTAATACAGACGGAAGTGCTGCCATCTATCATCAAACAGTTATGTTCCCGCCAGTTTTTTCTGACGTTACATTAGTACGGATAAATTACAAAACTGGCGTATAGATAGCGCCACTTTTGTCTGCGTTTCGCACACGAATAATTCCAACAAACTGATTTATACCAAAAATTTCCTTCAATAACGAATACAAATGAGTCTACAAACCAATTTTTTGTCCCCTGCTTCTTGAAGCGGGGCCTTTATCGATGATGTTGTAGCTATCACTGGATAAACAGTGGATCCGAGGAACGGCCTATTTTTGGAACCAGTTCCTATTGGGTTTATAAAATGGTCACCATCACTAACTGGGTGAAGGCGCACTAAAAACAGCCCGCAGTTCCTAGCAGTAAAAACCTGCAGAGAGGGTTTTTAACTGCTAGTCCTTATGGATATGCTGGCGAACAAGGGGTTAATGAACCTTCTATACTTAAAACGATTTGATTAATTACCGTATGAGCATGATCCGCTCTGCATCTCTGACCAGAGTGTTATTCTTGAATATCCACTGCAGCTGCATATCCGCCCTCTCCACCTCCCTTATGAGATCCTGGTTGTGGCAGGACCTGAAGTTCTCGGAATTGACATCGTAGTACAGGGGCCTTCCCCCTTGCTGGGGGGCAGGGGGGGCACTGGGCTCGCTGTGGGGGATGGGGGCCACAGGAGGATTGGGGGCAGAACCCAGGCTGTGGGGGCCTGAGTGGGGTTGGGACACCACAATTGGCTTGCCTGGATTGAGGGGGTTGAACAGGGTGCGCTGAACCATGTTGGACTGCTGAGGGCTTGTATTGCTGACGGTTTGCGGAGGATTCCTAGAAAATAAAATAAGGTTAGCAAAATTAGAGCTTTTATAAAAATAAAAAAAGTTGTATTTGTGTGAAGCCACAGAGAGGTCATACATATTAGAGATGGGCGAGTTCTGCATTTTGCCAGAGGCCTCCGAGGCGTGCTTTCTTTCAAAAGTACTAGAGTTCTAGGAGCAGGTCCTCGGTCTGAGTTCTTGGATGCGGACTGGGTACTGGATGCTGTTGCGGCTACCGGGACGCACGGGTACGGTCGGAGCTGGACCTCGGAGCCGGACCTCGGAGCTGGACCCAGATAGAACCCGCAAAAGAACTCAAACCCAGACAGGAAAGCTCACGACTCGCGAGTGGCTCGGACCGCAACACCAGCAGAGGCATTCGGGTTCCAGCTCCGGATCCGGCTCCGAATTCCAGGTTTGTGTCTGAGTTCTGGAGTAAACGATTTGAAAAAGGAGGAGTAGGATCAGCTTCCTGCGAAGAACCCGAGTTCAAGAGCCCACTCCAGCTGAACCTACACATCGCTAGTATGTATGTCATAGACATTTGTCCTGTTCCTTCTCACACGACTGTATGAAAACGAAAAAGACAGAAGACACTAGAATGACGATGTCATTTACAACCTTTCTCTGGGACTACTACAGCACAGGATTAAAGTTTTTTGTATTGACTGTAATGTGGTATTATTATAGTTGAAATCAGTTTAGTATTTTTCCCTATACATTGAAATGTTGATAAATTCACAGGAAAAGAATTGCATTAAGTCACCCTCTGTGATGATGTTCCATAGCCGAGTCCATGGCCCTGTTTCTCTCTGGGGCCCCATCGTGTGGCAGCACCAGAATTCCCGGAGCCAGCCCCTTGCCTCCGCATGCACTAGCACCACTGGGTATGTCATGGTGGCGTTCCGCTTGAGGAGGGCCAGAGTCATTTCTTCTGCGGGGTTCTTGGGTCTCTGAACGTCTACGAGAGAAAAGATTTTATTTTTATTTTGGGACATAGTACAAATTTACCAATGCTATAAATATGATTTGATTAAATAGGATTTATGGAAAAAATTATGCGTTTTTTATCTAAATTGAATTTTCTTTCCACTTTTCTTGATTGATATGTATTTCAAGAGTAGCATTACGGCATTTTTATCCTTCGATTGGCTTGATTTATCTTAATTGGCATATAAATCTTAAAATATTTCTTCTGTTATTGTCTTTATCACAAGACTTTTGTTCAACTTACCTATTATCACTCTGCATCTCATCTCTCCAGTTTGAAGTGGGCGCCGGGGTTGCCCCCGCCTGGCCCCCCACACTCCTGTCGGAATCCTTCCTCCTTCTGCGTCGGCCCCCAACAACTCCTGGACCTGCGACAGAGGCCCCAGGAACACCCAGGCCCATGGGAGGGCCTCCTACTAGGCCAGGGGCGCGGAGGGGGGAGATGTCGCCTACCCCGCTCTCCACACTTCCGTGGCGGGAGCCACGTTGTGACCAGCTGTCGCGGCGATTCTGGAAATATTATTGAATTATTAGGCTATTATTGAAAGGCTTTTTGAAAAATAAAATTATTTCTAGTTTTCTGTGCAATAATAATTGTTTATTTAAGTAAAATTTTATTTATTAATTTAATGCCCAGTAATATATGCCCAATAATATTTATTTATTCAATTTTGCATGCACGTAGTACAACTTTAACATGAAAAATAATTATGAATATGAGAAAGAAATAATAAAAATAAAATATATTTATGTAAATATGTAATATTATTGGTGGCAGCCAGTAGGCGGGCGGCATTTGTTCGATTTTTGTACAAATCTACAGTTTTATTCTGAGATTGATGAAATTTTGCACACTTGACCTTCAAGCCCAGAGGAAGGACACTGTCTAAGTCTGATTTCGAAAAACTCTATGTAAAGTCAGGGCAATGCCGGGGACTTCAGCTACTAGATAATAAATACATACATACATACTTGAAATAATTATGTATACAAGAAACCAAAATTTTAAAATATATTCATCAGATAGGTTAACAAAAAGATAATAGAAGGTTTAGGAATAGGGTTGGAATAAATATTTTATATGAGGATGGGGTGAAAAGGTTCCAACCTGACAAAGAACACATCCATTTTTTTTATATTTCTCAACATATAATCTCCTTGAAGACTAATACACTTTTCGTAACGGTGCTGTAACACAGTTATACCAACTTTTTACGGTCCACAAAATTCACCAAGTTAAGGGCGTTTAACCAGCCAGCGGCCGAAAATCTGACGTTCTTACGATCATACAGAGCGGTTCCAATGAGAAAAATTAATTATTCTCCGTACCAGCTTTTAAAATTATAACTCAATATCGATTTTATTAATTAAAAATTTGCTTTAATTTTACCTACATCCAAAAAGGCTGAAAGGCGTGATGATAAAACTATTAAAATTATGTACTTTTTGTAATTATGTTTTTATCATAAGTATTTTTCAATAATGTCTAAGCAAAATAAGAATGTAAGAAAATCTGAAATATATTAGTTTGTAAGTGCGCAAATAAATACACAAACAGACCAATTTCCGTCAAGAAACACATGTACGTATATATTTTTTAATGATTTTATTTAAACTAAAATTAAAATTCTGAAACATACGTTTACCAGATAATGTATTCATTTATTTTACTGTATTATTATATGATTTGAAATGGGTGTTGTATAATACAAAATCTTTTTTGAAAATTTAACAAATCTGCCAACGACCTATGGTATAACTTTATTATACTAAAAAAAAAAACATTTTTTCTCAAAATTTAAAACATACGTTTACTAGATACAAGAACAATCATTCGAAATCAATTTATAATTTTTTTGTGGAAAAGAGTCAATACGTCTAAAATCTGGTTTAAAAATGATATATTTCTGGTTTTCTCTTGTTATACCCTCTTCACATTAAACATGTCTATTTCACCTAAATATGTAATGGTTTCTCATAACGTGAAACTGGATAATGGTTTTAATAAACAGACTTTCCAATTATGGTTTTCAGTTAATACATAATTGCATTGCCAGAACAATACTGTTGCATAATTGCATGGGATATTTTATTAAAACCAATTCTCGTGTTAAAACGAACCTGATTTCTGGAGTTTCGGGAAGCATTGGGAGGAGGAGGAGGTAGACGGAATCCCTCGGGATCCACCCTCGTGACCGGGGCAGGTCGGATCGGCCCGTGGTGGGACGCGGGGGGGTGCGAGGGGGGGCGCTCTCTGCTGCCGCCCCTCTCACCACTGCTGGTGCGGGAGTAACTGTATCTAGAATTATCAACATAAATAAAATAACTGAACTTTTTTTCTTTGATAAATCAAAAATTAATCCTAATAATTCCTAATAACACTTTTTTACATTAACTCCACACAGGAGGCCCTGAGGATCTTCCTGGTTGTCCCAGTCTGTGGCAACTGTATTTTCTTAATATTTTTTAAGAATTATTATATAGACTGCGGTTTGGTAAAATCCACAAAATTAAAATTTTACAGCAGACGAAAAAAACAAATATTTACAAATTCGTAACTAATTAAAAATCTTGAAATTTATTTGAAAGTGGTTATTTGTTTTTAAAATTTTTTATGTAAAATATTTTAATTCCATTTGTTATTATGTAAGATTTGAGGGTTGAGTAATTTCATTTCCTTTTTTTCGAAATACACTTCATTATGTACAATAGAGATGGGTAAGTTCTGCATTTTGCCGGAGGCCTCCGAGACGTGCTTCCTTTTAAAAGAACTTGAGTTCTTGGAACAGGTCCCGAGAGCCACTCTCAACTCGTGGCTCGGGCCGACGCACGGATTCGCACCTCGAAGAACGAGAAAAAGAACTCAAACGCGCGACCTACTCGGAACCGAGACGCTCGGGTTCCACCCTAGCCGAACCTCGGAACCGGAGCCCGCAAAAGAACTCAAACGCATGGTTCAGACCGAGACGCATGGGTTTGACAAGTGCGAGTGGCTCGGCCCGTCGAGTTTTGGGTACAAGTACTGGACCGGATTCTTTGGGAGTAGTCGATTTGAAAAGGGAGTAGAAGTAGGATCTGCTTCACGCAAAGAACCGAGGTTAAGAGCCCAATCCAGCTGAACCTACACATTGCTAATGTACAACCGTCCCTCATAATATTTGCCTGATTTTTTAATTACCACCTTTATCACTGTATTTTATTTTATCAATTAACTTTGCATTAGATTTTATCAAATTGTAAAATGGGGGCCTCAGTAAGTGCAAATTGAATTGAAAACCCACAGTGATGCCCTCGTTATCAAATAATTTTTGAAAATATAACATAGTAAATATGATGCATTCCAGTTTTTTTTAAACAGAATTTAATACACACCGATCTCTGCTGTTTTCTCTGCTGTACTGGCTTCTATTCCAGTTGTTATTCCTGCTGGGCGGTCTATCCCCTTCGATGTACTCATTCCTGTGGTATGTTTGGCTGCCCCTGCCCTCGTTATTGTGGTTGGAGTTCTGGTGCTCTTGACTATCCCTGAAGTGGTCCCGGCCGCCCTGGCTGTGAGGGGAACGGTCGGATCTGCGATTGATCACATCGTTGCTGGGCTCCCGTCTTTGACTACCCCTGCTCGAACTCCTAGAGTAGGTAAATATATTAATACAAGAAGTTCCTACAATTATTTCATTCTAATTTTACCTGAACATCACCGATGTAAGTAGGCATAAAAAAAAATTTACTAACGATTCCTCTTAAAAATTAATTAAAAAAATTTGAAGAATTGACGAATACATATAGAAATTGTTAAACTGCAGAATCAGAAGTTCAGTTTGTAATGTGCCTTAATAAGGAACTCCAGTCCATTTTTTTTAAAATCAATATTACCTTTCTAACTTAAATACCAGTATAGTATATATGTACTTATATTTATTTTAATGTTAGTTTTCATAGTTAAAATACCCACGAAAATGCACCAAATCTATGGCATGACGAGTGTGATGTCGAATGAATTTTATATCTATTTAGAAACTGTAACTCCAAGAATAATAATATTTATAGTAAATTCCAGAAAAGCAGCCAGAGTGAGCATGGTGGCGACAGCGGGCTCAAAATATCAAACATAAGAAATAATTATTTGCGGTCACAGTGTAATGACTGTGTGTGGGTTGTGCGACAAGCAAAGATTACGTGGGTCATTATCTATCCGCTCATTGCGGCCACACTGACAGGCCTAGCTAGTGTGCGACATACTCACTACTGGCGGAGGAATCAAACCAGTTTGGTCTTGTCGCTCGGCAGTTGTGCTACAAGAAATAGTAATGCACTGTGGACAGCTACAAGCTACCTCCACTGCATCAGCACCAGCGCAAGTCGCTGCGCATTCACTGTGGACATTTTTTTACATTAGATACACACAGGAGGCCCTGAGGAAAATATTTCCCCTCAGGGCCTATGTGTTTCATTTATTTTTAAATAATGATTTATCAGTTCTACGTATGTATAATAAAAATTATGTACATGTATTATTATTAAGAATGATAATGTATAAGAAATAATTTTTAAGCTGTTAATATTTCATATTTTTACTGGAGTTCCTTATTATACATTATTTTATCGTGCATATTTTATAATAACTCGTTCTTACATTGCAGGTTTTTTTGAACTCTCTAAAAGAGAATTAGGATTCAATCCCTGTCCCTGCAACAGCGCATCCGGCCAATTTGTTATCATTAATATTTGATACAAATAAAATTAGTTTAAAAGTAGTTTTCTGTAACTTTAAAATGTGTTTGAATATATATATATAGAATTTAAGGCGGCCCAAAAAAAGAAAGGCATTTACCTTGATTTGGGAGATTGTGTGGCAATAATGGATGGAAATATGGTTGCTACCATGGACATACAAATAGATGGACCTGCCCTAAGCGATAAAAGGCGTATTATTTCCCCCTCCCATTGGAATCATTCCATCGGAACCGGCTGGGCTTGCGAGAGCCTCGCATGAATCTAAAAAAATGTGACGTCATCATTCTTGTCCGGACCAGTGTCAAGCTCTCATCGTACATTTTACGAAATAACACGGAAAAAATGGTGGCTTGTGCTATAAAAACGTGTAAAAATAGAAGAGAAAAAGAGAATAAACCCAATTGTCGTATTACATTCCATAGGCAAGCATTATTTTACTTTAGCTAATTCAGATCACACAATATGATCGTTTTTGTAACATATAGGTACTATCATTCGGGATACATGGCGTGTGCCCGTCGCTGTTTACTGAGGTAAATAAATTATGAAACATTTGTAAAAGAGTTAAAATGAAATACGACAACAAAATATGTATTGGTCTCAATCGAAAATAGGCGACCTTACTTTTCTGTATTTGAACTTCACAAATTTGTACATTACGCGGCGAGCAATTAGCACTCTCATGTAAAAAGGTCTATTCATTTAAAAGCAGAGTTTACTTTTAAGAACTAAATAATGGTGATATTATAATGCGAGGTCCCTATATACAGTCAGATTGAGTTTTGACGAATCACATATCACCAAATTCCCGCATTCCCGCTCTTCGTCCCGCTGTAGTTGGTTTCTACCCCTCACCTTTCTGTTCTGGTCTAGTAATATTCATATGTCTATGGTTGCTACCAAGTTTGATGGACCTTACAGAAATAGTTTTATAGCTATCATAAGGAACATAAATAAAAACATAAAATCTTTATTATTCGAAAATCCAATGTTTGGTGAACCCAGTTAGAAAGAATAAAGCCCAAGTAAAAACAATTGAAAACCAGTATAAGTGTTTTTAATTATTAATTGATTGATATAATAATTTAATTAAATTACACTACAAATTTAGAAAGGCAACTAAAATTATTTTATGAAAAAATCCCAAATTAAAAGGCACGTAAATATTACCACAAAAACATTTTAATAATTTTAGGAAGTGTCATTTTTCTGGTCAAAATCTATTTAAAACCGAATATTTTGTGCGGCTGTCATCTTTAAGCAAGCATTTATTGATTAATTTAAGTATGAATCAGTCTCAGAAGCATTGCGTTGTTGCCAGAAGTTTGATTCTTTTGGAGTGTTGCCAAATTATCAGCGGATAATTTGAGAATTTTTTAGAACAAAACTAAACAAATGCAAACGGGAAGCTTTACAAAATACATTAAAAAAAAAACATTGAAAATTTGCTATGACTACGGTTTACCTATTCTATTAATAGTCTAAATATTTACTACTAAAAAGCAAGTGCCAAGTATAAAATTATGTTTTTAATACAAGTTTGCACATAAAAACAAACAAAGTTTATATGTTTTTAAAGAGCAATACTGTGGAACAGATGGTATTTGTAGCTGGTAACTGCTACAGTACTGTTGATTCATTGAATCCACAACTATCACCTCTAAAGACAGGTTTACACGCTCGGACTTATCGTACTTTTTATCAGATTCGAAAAAACCTATCAGGTAAAACGGTCTTATCGAATGGAATGAAATCCAAAGTAAGATGGGATAAATGACAGGAGGCATTATTTTAGGAGAACTGATATGACAAAACGTAGTGTGTAAACATGTTACAACTTCACATCCATTTTTGGCGCAGTTCGCATCAAACTCAACTGGAGGTGCTACCGTTCATTCTGATTCCTTTATTATTTATAATTTTTTCAAATCCACAATTGACTAAGTATACGATATACAGACCATTTGCAAATAATTGCACCAGTTGTTTAGTTCTCTCAATTTTCTCTTAGTGTGGGAATAGTGACTTCTTTTCAAAAGCAACTACTTCATCTTCTCTTTTCCCTGCTCACCTTTCCCCGTTTTTGAAATCGTTGCACCAATTGGAAACAATACATAATTATTAAAAATAACAATAGTGCTTCATCCATATTGGACACTACATACAAATATTGTAAAACACAATAGTCAAATGAAAATAGCACACCGTAACTTGAAGTTGAAACTGAGATGGAAAACCGAGGATAAGATGTTACCATATAAATCAGTAATTCTTAACTGGGCCGCGAGCACCCCTTTGTGGGCGTTTTGCGGAAGTAGCTGCGACTGAGCATTGTCAATGTTTAAAATAAGCTCATTCACGAGCTATGCACACTGATACACCGACACACTTTCTTTACGCACTAGCATTTAAGTTCTGTTAAAAAAACATAAATTACACTTTCACGCACAAAAATTTAAACTGAGGCATAATACTCACTGTCATTGTGATTCATATAAAATAAAGGCCTATTCAAAAAGGTCAAAAATATCACCTATGAGTGAAAGTTTTGTACCGTCCGAGGATCGACACTTCTTACGTATGTGTTCATTCGTTGATACGGAGCAAGATCAAGAGAGGTGGGTGGGAGGGGGCAGGAGGGACACCGCTGGATAAATTTACTGTGGTAAAAGGGGCAATTCTTTCAATACAGTTAAGAAACACGGGTGTAAATACTTCACAACACAATTTGTCTACCGTTTTGCATAATAGATATAATGTAAGGTAAGTCCTAGCATGTAAACCAGCCTTAAAGCACGT
Organism: Limnephilus lunatus; assembly: GCA_917563855.2. NCBI lineage: Eukaryota > Metazoa > Arthropoda > Insecta > Trichoptera > Limnephilidae > Limnephilus > Limnephilus lunatus. Next base: position 63,291,502 of record OU830598.1, on the reverse strand, counting down.
AAAACGGAAAACACATCACTTAAAACCCCACTTATACAATAAATGTTTGAGAAATCTGATTTGGATCAGACGTCTTGCCACACACCATTTCAGATTCCTCTCCTTAAACATTTCTTTCCCATGTATGAAGAAACTCCCACCGTCACCATTCATGCAAATATCTAACACTAGTAAATAGGCCAAATAAATAAACACAATGTAAAGTGTACAACTTATGTGAATATGAACTATATTAACAAGTGTGGAGAGTTGTGAAATCATTATAAACAGTAAACGCTCATAATCTGAACCAGATGCCAATAATGATAAAGGATTTTGTTATAAAGCAGGATATATAATAAAAGATGAAACAGAAAATCATTACAATTTGGGAGGAGGGTATGGGAACCGCCGCCCCTGGAACCATTTATTGAACAACCAACACCTCTGCCACAGGTCACCCCAAGTGGTTTGCTACATTTGGTGACTTAGCAGGGGTGACCAGGTTCATGAGGTGAGGTTTGTCCGGGTCTTGGCGGCGAATTTGTCTGCCCACCAGCTGCGTGGCAGGCCAAATCGGGAGAGACTGGTTGAGGGAGACCTTGTGACCTCTCAAGCAGAACTCTTTTGGAACATCGCCTTGCACTGCAGTGGGAGGGATGGATTCATAAATCCGTCACTCCTGGACCCACTGACCCCCAGATTCCCGCCCACTCCTCATACCTTATCCTTGTCAAAACTTTCTCTCCTTCCTTTCCTTTAAAAGACCTACCACACAGCATCTCCAAAGATGACATAGGCCCTGAGGGAAGTATATTTTCCTCAGGGCCTCCTGTGTGTAGCTATAGTATATATATTTGAAATGTATTTATGCATCCGGCCTTACAATATTGTAGGAGATAAATGAGGGTTTACGGTAAATAAAGAATAGTGTGCATTGGAAAGTGTAGCTACTGCAATAAGCATGCAGAGTGAAAAATAGTATGGCTCAGAAAATGGAGATAAATCCGATGATCATGAAATCTTACCGATTTCCGGCATTTCTTTTTCGGACACCTCCATTATTTCTATATGAAGGAAAAGAAACATTCATTAGGAAGCTCGACAATGACAATAATGCAGGATACAACAGAGTTTCAGTTCTGCGCAATACTTGCTTATGCTCAAATGATTAGTATGAAGCCCCGGGAGTTATTTCTTTGCTTTATTTTATTATATACATACAAAGTCAACTTTGTACTTAAGAAAAGGGTCAAATGAAAATGGTTTATTAGTTTATTAATACCTAAAGATGTGAATAACAAATGTGGAAAAGAAATAATTTTTCATTCCGGTGTTTGTGTATGTAGTTCATTGTTAAAACTGGAAACTTTATCGCAAATGTAAACAAAATAGCACACCACTATGTGGACTTTGCTGTCTTTCTAATGATACATGTGTATTGTGTACCGAGGTATCTTTTGTTTACGTTTCATTTTCAATTGGAGATAAAATAATGATTCCATTTGTATTTATAGTCAAGCCAAGATGAACTGTAGACTGGATGCTTAGTAAGCCAGAGGAACATCAGCCTTGTGATAATAGACAAACTAATGGCTACACACACTTTCAAAACCATTCAAAGAATATGGATGATGTCCACAAATAACATGAATAAAAGACAGATCTTTTCGGCAGTTAGTCTAGAAAATCATCAGTATTGCAAGAGTTTTATAATTCTAGAGCTAAGACATTTAAATTTTTAACATTTAGATGTGACATGAAATTACGTAGATGCATGAGGCAGAGGAAGATAAAACGCATCAATGAGAAAACGTAGATTCATACTAATAATGGGGAAATAGAATCGAGTGGTGGAAATAAAACAGATAAGAAGACAGATAAATACATTAGATCATACAATAGCATTGCGTTGTTACTGTTGATTCTGAAAATGAATTCAATAAAATTGTAACACTGTTTTCAAACACCAATAAATTAATGCTTCAAAGTAATTGTATGTACAGCAGACAGCATTTTAAATTATTACAAATGTTATTTTTCTGCACAAGTTTGAGTGGGAGTATTAATCAATAACAATATGAAATGGCAAGGGAAAACAATGCCTTTTTATCATTACTCTAACCACCACTATTTCCCCCATTATTGTGTCATTTAAAAACACCAAAATATCTCTATTTGTGTAAAACAACAGCATAGCAAAAAAGTGAAATGAGCACAATTAATTGTTGAAACTACAATGAAATAATTTTTCAAAAAGTGTAGTATTTATACGGTTAATGCCATGTTTATGTTTTACCAAAATAGAATAGCAATCAATCCCAACAGACAGGGAGATGATCAGATCAAGGAAGAAGATTGTGAAATATTTGCTATATTCAAACCTCCTTCTTCTTCTGGGACCCTTGCCCCCCCTTCTTTCTCCTGGGGGCCCGCCATCCCGGCGCTGGTCCTGCCCCCCTCTACCTGTCCCACTTCTCTCCCCATCCAGGGGCCTTTGAGGCGGAGAACTCACATTTATACTGCGTTCAAGATTATTTATCTTCTCCATTTCCTCTGACCAATCCTGAAACATTATTTTGAAACATTTTAAAAATGTTATATTCATCCAAATAAAACATCAAAATGCAATATTGGTTTAATATTGTGCAATGTGCGAGTCATGCATTATGCTACATTTTAGAATCTAAGGTCTGTCTGCACACAGCGGCTTGCATGCGCAATCAGTTTGTGCAAAAATCATATCATTTGAAGTGCATGCAAGCCAATTGCGCATTAAACAGTCTTGGCGCTTTAATGTATTTGCTTACTTGTGCAAATTAGAGCAAATTTAGTTTGTGAAAATTAATGTTCGTTCAAGCTATTTGCGCTGAATACCGCTTTGCTGTCTTAAAGCGCACGCTTACTTATACAAAGTACGAATGTATTCTTGTGTATTCTTAGACAGCCGAAATTGAAATATACTTAAGTGTACTTTAAAAGAGAAATTATCGTCTATGAAAGAAAGAAAGAATACAAATCGAAATCTGTTATTTATGGGGATGGTATCAAGTTTCAGCGACATTAAACCTCATGCAAGGATAATAAGCCAATGACCTGACAATCTTTTATCAAATAATGCGCAAAAGAACTACAAATACAAAAAAAACAATAATCTCTAAAAAGATAAGCACAAATAATAATATCTCACCAATATCTCCATGCACTTATCGTCGATAGCAGATATCTTAATGGATGTGATGGATTCTAAAAGTTTATTTGAGCTGGGAGTATCGGAGGATACGCTGTTGGAAGAAGTTTCCTGGGACAGAACCCTCGGAGCCGAGGTGTGACTCCCGTGACTATGGGTACTCTGGACATCTTCCTGGACGCTTTCAGTCTTGTTATTCCATTGGCGGGTATTATTGTCATGACTTGAGGGCTCCTGATCCATCCGCTCATTGTAGTTGATTTGCTGAGTGGCGTGGTAGGCGTGCGGAGGTCGCAGGGGTGGCTGGGTATAATTATTACTGGAGTAATCTACAAAAGAAACGCAAAGTTCAACTTTTCCAGCAGTACTATCAATCTTCTAGCCTGGATCCAATCATCGGCACATTTAGACTGATAAAAACCTCTCAGTATCAATCTATTGAAGGAATCATTGATCATTCATTGACTTCTACCATATACACGGTATCCTGAAACTCTAACTTTAGCGATGGACAATCTTAAAAAAACTTTTTTATCAATCTGAGCATTTTGGTTTTCATTTTAACTACTTTTTTTTCGGCAACTAAAATTGAAAAAAACTTTTATAGCTTACTCTACGCTTCGACACCTTTTAAAAGACGTTAAAAAGTTAATATTAACCCCCTCCTAGAGACATAATTTTCACAAATTTACTTGAAAACGAAACCTCGAATGAAAAAACTTATACCACAAAATCAACTCTAAGGTGTTGGAGATTTATCAGTTTCCCGTTTGTACTACAAGTTTCCAGACATTGTGTATAAAAGACAATGATATAGGAAACATTGTGGAAGAAACATTTTCATGAAAGTTATTTTTTGTAATACATAATATAAATCCACTTGCTAAAACATTGGAACTGAACTATAAAATGTTCGAGGCCAAAAAGGTCTCACAAACACTGCACTATAAAAATAATTATAAAATGTTCAGTTGATAAAGTAAATATTCTAGATAAGGGAGGTTAGTATATATAAACTCCATTGAAGAGAGTAATGTATATTATTACCATAATGCTTATTTTGAGGGGCGTAGTTATTGGACGAATGAATGTTTTCCTGGCTCCCTGAATAGTGCGACCTACCCGGGCTACCCACAGGCAGGGCGTGGGGAGTGGAGGATCTCGAGTCAGTTCCCGAATCAAAGGTCTGCAGGTAGGCATTCATGGTGTGCTTTAACTTCTCCCTGTCAAAGTCCTCATCCCTCAGGCGGCCCCTTCCGCGGCTGGGCAGAGTCTGGGACCACATAGGGGGCCCGTGCTGCTGGGGAGGGTGGTGCTGCTGTGACTGGTTGTAGAAGCCCGGCTGGTAGTTATTTCCACCTCCGCCTTGTGCATTGCTCTCAGAGTCTAACTGACCACTTTCAGCCAGGAATTTCTTCCTGAACCTCGGTGGCATGCTATCTAGGTTAAAGCCCATGTTCAACCCAGATCCCCTCCTTCCGGTTGGGGGCTTGCTTCCGTTGGAATGGTGCATGTGCCTGGAGGAGTCCATGCTCCTTGTGTCCCTACCTCTAGGCGGCTGATTCTCCATCATTACCTTTCTCGGAGGTGACATGTTTCTGGGTTCGGAATTAAGTCGACCGTCTCCTAGCCGACGGTGGTTATCATTCTCTCTCCCTTCTCCTTCTTGAGGGTGTCGTCTGTTCCCTGAATATCTTTTGGAGCGACCTTCGTGATTATTGTCGCCGTAGCCAGAGTTGGATCTGACGGGCTCCTCGAATCTGGTATTGCCCGGTCCTCTGGGAGCGGGCCCCGCATCTCCTCGACGAGGAGAAGGACTTCTAAATCCATCTCTTTTAGGTATGTGATTAGGCTGCTCAGGTTTTCTGTTGTAGTAACCTGGTTTGGTAGAGTCTTGGTTAGATATACTGATATTGGAGAGCCTATCTGACACATCTTCATGGAAGCGATTGCTATCCTTGTTGGAGTTCCTGTTATGCCTGCTGCGGCCGTGGCCTCTCCTGGGGGGGTCGTTGCCTCCACTGGGAAACTCCGGCTTGCCTCCCTCTACATCATCGGGACCCATCGGACTCTTCTTTAATGGTCCACTTCCTGGACTGTAGTATTGCTGTTGCGGTTTACCTCTTCTCATCCCTCTAAACTCATCATCCATATTGTGTCCAACCTGAAATTTAACAAATTCTACTGAAGAATGTGCAAATTCCATTTAAAACTCGACAAATAAGTATGAAAAACAAATATGATTTTAATAGATTTGTTGTTTACATTTCCAATCAGTTGTATTTATTTTAGGACAAATAAACTTGTTGTTTACATAATAAGAGTACAAAATATTATTTTCACTAGTTTGTGGTCATTTCCATTATAATAAAAATGTTTCTAATGCATAACAAGTGACCAAATTCAACTTAGTACAATGTTATTCCCACCTAATAAAATCGTCACTAGAATGTCGATTAATAAAATTACAAAACGGCTTTCGTAGCATGTTCTTATATTTTAACCGATAAGCTAACTGGCGTATTAAACGTAACATTCGCAAGATTAATTCGATGTTTTACGCGTGAATTGAAAAAGCTTGATTGAGGTTATGTATTAAGAGCGAAATACAAGCAAATAAAGACAATTCAAATGCCCTAAAAGTACCCACAAAACAACACACTCATAATCCTACCATCAACAAATAAATATCAACCTCCTCGAACGAAATATTTTAATTCATTTACTATTTTCTCGTTATGAAACTTCCATTCGCCATGTTGTGATTGATGCCGTTTATTCTTTGTCAAATTTTCGAGAACAGTGTTTGCCAACATAACATTCAAAACAAATAATATCAAAATGGTAAGTAGGTACATACAAAAAAAAATCGCTTCGCCGTAAAAATATAAAATCCTGCAAAGTTTATATTTCAGGGAAAAATATGATCTGGTTTTATCACTGTAAGTTAGAAAAAATAAATTTACGTCTTTCAAGAGAGAGATTAATTTTTGGTACTAAAATGTATTGTGGTTATTCCCTTCAATCATGAATAAATAAACCAATACCCATGAATACAATTAATTTACTTTTAGACGTAATCAGACATAATTGGGTCTTTGAAACACTAAAAACGATGAGGTTATTCTTACCCTAAGAGAAAAAACTCTCGAGGTAATAGCCCATTCTTTGCTTCAAAGCCCTCCAAGCTATTAGAGTTTGATTGCTTTTTGTGGGCTTGTCAAAAAAACAAACAGCAACATTATTTCCTTATAACGTTTTGTTCTATCAATCTGTGGATCGCAGTGGCGTGGCTAGGGGGGGGGCGGCCTGCCCCGGGTGCACTATAGGGGGGGGGGGTGACACCCGACAGAAGTTGGGTCACATGGTTGTCCCTAGTGATGTACGCCCCTTCCATTCTGAGTTTAACTGACGGGAAGAAAGTTGTGCTCTTGGGGGGTGACACTCTGTCGGGTGTCACCCCCCAAGAGCACAACTTTCTTCCCGTCAGTTAAACTCAGAATGGAAGGGGCGTACATCACTAGGGACAACCATGTGACCCAACTTCTGTCAAATGGGGAGTTTAGAGGGAGATTTTATAGTCTCTCCCTATCACCCCATTTCAACTGCGCATGCGGTAATACTGATCAAACAGCCGAACACATTCTGTGGCAATGCGAGATTTTGACGGATGCCCGAGAGGAAATGCTCGATGGCTTGCAAGTTACTACGAGACCAGCTTGGAACGCGGATCTCGTTTCGAATAAGGTGAACTTTGAGTGCTTGAGGAAATTTACGAAAGTCTAGGTTGAGAGATGGCCTGACTTAGAGTCGCTGACTAGCTGTAAAATCATGTAGGTGCCAGGTGTATCTGCTCCTGAATCCACGGACATCCTTATTACATCTACTGCTAGAATTTTATGTTTTACATATATCTTATTCTTATGTACCTTTATCTTATTCTATTGTATACATTTTGTTTCTATTACTTTTATTTTTGTGTGACTTGTCTTTTTTTGCTTATTTTATTTATTTTCGCATTGTTTATTTTAGATTTCACTAAGCTATGCTAGACGATGTTTTATCGAGATACCTGTTTATTATTTTTCATAATTTTTGTTATACTTTCTTTGTTTTCCAGTTTCATATTCCAAGGAACACTGATGTGACCCAACTTACATACTCCACTTTATTTTTTTTTCTGGCGTTTGTTTTGGTTTCTATGTTCTCCTTTTCTTTTTAGTCCCACAACCTCTACTTTGCTTCGCTCAGAAGGATGAACTGAACTGCATCTATCTATTTTGTTAGTTTCTTTTTCCCCTTCTGGGGGTGCGCTAGACCTCGTCCCTGCATCAACAGGAGTCGGTCGACAACGGCACGGTGCCCTCTAAAATCATTTGCGCCACCCCCAGCAACATGTACAGTATGTACAGGCTTGAGGTTTGGGGGGGGGGGGGTGACCTCGGCTCCTCTCCTTCGCCTTGCCCCCGTCTACTCGACGCTGAATTCCTTAGGGTCGTCAGGTATTTCGCCCCCAATCTCCCATTTACTTTTATTTGAGGCATCACCGAGGAATCCGGGCGTTATGGTGGTGTCACCCCCCCCCCCCCCCCCCTCCATTAAAGTTGACAAACGCAAATTTCGACTTCATAAAAATCGGTCCGTCCTGGGGAGTGGGGGAGGGGAGAGGGGGTTAGAGAGGGCTTTTTTTGGAGGTTATTATCCACCACTTACCCGCCCTGGTATAAGTAACAGATGGTTACTCCTTCAAGGCTATCGCAAGGACTCTAATTTTTTTGAAAGAACGAAGTTACATTTAGTTTAGAATGAATTTAGACCTCCAATGTTCTTACATACGTTGTTAGCAAGCAGTATGCAAGTGCTTAGCGGGAAATACAAGATAGAATATGTGTTAGTATGATAAAATAAGACAATGGGACAGGTTGGTGAAAGTCCACGAGGTGGTAAGCGCTGGGTGATTGTATCCAGCGTATCCTACAAGCACCTGTTTGGGAAAAAGACACAGTACATAAGTAACAAGGGCATGGTAAACGGTTGGGAGTCCTCTCCAATCAATCGGCAGTCCCAGCAAGAGTGCGCATGACGTTCGGTCTAGCCGTGAACCACGCTCAGCTTCCGCGCCCCTTAACCGGTTCCTCGGTGATGCCTGACACCACCACCATATGACGGTAACACCACCATAACGCCCGGGTGCCACCCATGCTAGCTACGTCACCCCAAGAGCCATTTATTGGATCACCAACCCCTCTGCCATAGGTCACCCCAAGTGGTTCGCTATATTTGGTGACTTAGCAAGGGTGCCCGGGTTCATGGGGTGAGGTTTGTCCAGGTCTTGGCGGTTGATGCATATGCCCACCTGCTGCGTGGTGGGCAGTATCGAGAGAGAGGTAGGTAGGAGTGGGAGGTATTTTAACCTCTCCAGCTAGAATCTTTCGACCAATCGGCTTACACCGCAGTGAGAGGGATGGATTCCTATGTCGATCATGGACATACTGACCCCCAAATTCTTACCCACCCCTAATACATTTTTCCTTCCCAATATTTCCTCTCCTTCCTTTCCTAAAAATATACTCCACCCAGCGTCCTCAAAGTTGACATAGGCCCTGAGGGGAATTATTTTTCTCAAGGCCTCTTGTGTGGAGCAAATTTAGAAACATATTTTTGCTTTTATATTTCTTAATTCGGTAAACTATTGAGATGACCGGAATATTATTAAGAAAAAAATATTATTTTACAAAATTTTATCTAATTTTTTCTAATTTAAATATTATATGCATTTTATTTATTTAATTTTATTCAATTGAAATTTTAAATGCAGTATTTTCCGTCGCGCCGGATGCAAATGTATAAAAATTGTATTGTAATGTTTTTTATAGTAATAAAGCTGAATCAATGTTTTTTTTAATATTCGTATTTAGCGTCGCGCCCAGCCATCCCGAAAGTTTACCCTTAATTCATTTTTTTAAAACTCCTGGACACTCCAACAACCAAAAGTTATCAACAATTAGAAAATTCTATCCTTAAAACGGTGACCAGACAACTCAGAATTATCTCAGAAAGGCCATTCAGAGTAATAATAAAAATATATAAAAACATTGGTTGTTTAGGTTAAGTTAGGTTAGGGTTACCGGCTATTTGAAAATTATATTTTCATAGCTTTTAATGACATCTCTGAGGTGGTTCTGAGTTATTATGAGTTGGTTTCATTCTGAGTTGACACGGAACCCCTTAAAACAATATCTTCTAAACCGTATCAGATAGCTGTCATGTCATCCAAATGAGGTAAGTTCGATAAGTTTAGTATGCTCAAACAAATAATTCGAAACTTGCGAAAAATAATTTTTAGTTAACCCACACGGTGTTTAAAAGAAAATCAAGCCGCCCAACTTGCACCACAAGGAGGCGCTATTTTTTTATTTGAGCTCCATACAGGAGGCCCTGAGGAAAATAATTTCCTTCAGGGCCTATGTCATCTTTGGGGATGCTGTGTGGAGTGTTTTTTTTAGGAAAGGAGGGAGAAGAGATTCTGCGAATGAAAAGGTTTAAGGGATGGGTAGGAATCTGGGGTTCAGTGTTTTCTGGTCAGCTGGTCATCCGGCGCCAATACCTAGACAAACCTCACCCCATGAACCCGGGCACCCCTGCTAAATCATCAAAAGTAGCGTACCGCTTGGGGTGACCTATGACTAAGGACACGATAAAAGTATCGATAGGTACTTTGTGGCATCGAGTACTTTTCCTTTCGATATACCGATATTTTTGTACTCGATACTTTGTATTCGATAATTTTACTCAAAGAGTACTTTTACTCAATGAGTACTGTTTGGTAAATATCGATATTTTTAAAATTTTGGCTAAGCGGATCATGTTTATGGCAACGCCATCTAGTTCAATCATAGCAAACATTCTAAAACATTCAATTGCGTTGGTATAATTCCAAGCACAAGCAATCTAGTGTGTCATGGAACGAAAAGATGGCGCTGTCGAATTAGGACAGTAAATAACTGAAATAATATTCTAATCTGTGACTGTGTTTATTTCGCGCTTTGTTTCATAGTCTGGCAGAATTACCCGCTCACAAGCTAAAGTGATCAATTCCACCCAAGTCCAGACCGACCCAAAGGGCAAGGAGAAAACGTCGAAAATTCCTGGTAGCCAAAAAGACGTCCAGCAACCAGAACCATCCACATCTTCAGCTGGAACCTCTGATGGCCATAAACCGAAACCGGCAAAGGAGTCGCAGCCCTCAACCAAATAGACCTCTGTAGGGCCGTCACGCCCAACGAATCGTGATCAACCCTGGACTGTTGTTGGTCGCAAAAAACGACCCTCCACTGTTATAGGTAACTTAAAGGAACAAGGTACCTATTCATACTTCCACCTGTACCCGCTGCATCCGGAAACCTCAATCGACGATCTAACGTCGTATCTATGTTCAATTGTAAGTACCGCCTCATTTAAAGTGTGTAAAATAAAATCAAAGGGAGAATACGCCTCATTTAAGGTAGGTATCCCAAATGCGGTGAAAAACGAAGTTCTTAAACCGGAATACTGGCCGAAATACTCTTATCTCAAAGAATGGAAAAATAAAATTAATACACCGCGGCTTCCTGGTTTAAAACCCAGTTGACTTCCGGATAGTTTAAATTTTTTTTACCAAAATGTTAGAGGACTAAAGAGTAAATGTGCCTCATTTTACGCTAATGTTTTGGTAAATAATTATGATGTAATTGGACTCACTGAGACGTGGCTAAACTCAAGTGTGTTCAACCCAGAGCTCTTCGATGATAGCTTCAAAGTATTTAGAAAAGACAGAGATAATGGAAGTGCCCGTAGACAGGGAGGAGGCTGTCTATTAGCCGTTAAGAGCGCGAATGGCCTTATTAAGGTAGAGCACTTACCTGCTCTGGAAACTGTCAACGAGGATCTGTGGGTCAAAATTACATATAAATCGTGTGTAACTTTTATATGTACAGTTTATTTTCCACCTGCATCACACTTTGAAATGTATAAATTATTTTTCGATAAATTACAACAAAATGTGGATGTTATTGGCGGAAAAAATATAATTGTGCTTGGAGACTTCAATCTGCACTCTGCAAGAGGTGCCGTAGAAATTGAAAACGACCTGAATTTTCTATGCGCCGTTTTTGGTCTCTCCCAATGTAATAACATTCCAAACATAAACTCAAGAGTGTTAGATTTAATTTTATGTAATTCAACCATAAATGTTATTCATTGCGATTCTCCCCTTGTAACTGAAGATAAACATCATCCTGCACTAGAATTTATTTTTTCATGTAAAAACAATGTTAAAACAACAAAAATTCCAAAAAATGACAAGCATGCTTTGCGTGGATGGAATTTTGGGCAGGGCGATACTTCGAAACTATACAATATGATGAGCCAACTAGATTGGCAAGAACTTTACAATTTTACCAGTATAAATGAGGCGGTACATCATTTTTATGCTTGTGTTTACAATATTTTTGATACCTGTTTCCCTAGAAAACCTCCCAGTAGAGGTGGTCGTCGATATCCGAAGTGGTTCTGTCGAGATACCATCGCGGACATCAGGATGAAACATGCTCTCCATAAAAAATGGAAGGCTACTGGCTGTCGGAGTGACTATGATTTGTTCAGTGTGCATAGAGCCGTGGTCAGGCGCAATATTCGCACTGCTTTCCAATCATATATAAATTCCATTGAACACGATATTAAGCATGATCCCAAAATGTTTTGGGACTATGTCAAATCACTGAGGAAAGATGGTGGTATTCAAGACACCATGACTCATCGTGATCGGGAAGTTCGCGGAGTAGATGTAGCTAACGCTTTTGCAACACACTTCCAATCAGTATATAGTAATGAGTCTCCATTACTAAATACTAATATTGCTGCCAAGTTGAATATAAAAGGTGCCCAGAATATTGATATTGATCAAATTGATGAATCAGATGTAGAAACTTCCATCAAAAAAATGAAAAATACACATTCACTTGGTCCAGATTTTCTTCCAGTATTCTTTTTTAAAGGTTGTGTCGAGTTTTTAAAAATGCCACTCACTTTCTTATTTAACCTTTCCTTAGAAACTGGTGTATTTCCTGATACCTGGAAAATTTCGAAAATTTGTCCGATTTATAAAAGCGGCACAAAAACTTCTGTAGAAAATTATAGGCCGATTGCAATACTATCTGCACCAGCTAAATTGTTCGAATCGATTATCCATAAATACACACTGCCACAAGTGGAGCCGTTCTTAATTTCAGAACAGCATGGATTTAGAAAAGGTCGATCTACAGAAACCAACTTATTGGTGTTTACTGATTATGTATCAAATTCTTTAGATAAAGGCCATCAGGTTGATTGTTCATATAATGACTTTTCAAAGGCCTTCGATACTGTTAATCACGACGTCTTACTTAATAAACTGGCTGAAATAGGATTCTCCATGAGACTACTCATCTTTTTTGCTAGCTATCTTGCAGGCAGGAAACAGTTTGTGTCTCACGGACTATTCCAGTCTATCATATTTTTTGTACAATCAGGAGTACCCCAAGGTTCTAATTTAGGTCCACTCCTTTTTTCAATATTCATTAATGATATTTCAGAAATAATTCTGCACTCCAGGTTTCTTCTTTTTGCTGATGACCTAAAACTGTTCTTAGAAATACTAACCCTAGAAGACTGCAATCGACTCCAGTCAGATATTGATAGAATTATTGACTGGAGTAAAAAAAATCGGATTGAGTTCAATATTTCTAAATGTTTAGTATTGTCTTACACTAGGGCATGCCATACCTGGTATTACCGTTATACGATGGACGCCCGAAATCTAAAACGTGTCTCCACTATGAAGGATCTTGGAATCATGTTTGATAGTAGGCTGACATTTCATACTCATATTCAGATGGCTTGTAGCACATCATTGAGAATGCTGGGCTTTGTTCTGCGTACTGCAAGGAACTTTAGAGACACCCGGGTTCTCAAAATTTTATTCAATTCTTTAGTAAGGAGTAGACTTGAAAGTGGGTCGGTAATTTGGAGTCCACACCAAGTAAAATATTCACTCATGTTGGAGAGAGTTCAGAAGAAATTTCTGAGATTTCTGTACATGAGGGAGTACGGCTATTACCCGTGGCTCTATCCTACAGACTTTCTTTTGGGTATGCTTGGAATGAATAATCTACGGGTCAGAAGAGATGTGCACATTGCTACGCATTTCTTCAGATTGATTCGCGGATGGCTTGAAAACTCAGCTATCATGGAGAGCATTCATTTCTATGTACCCGATGGGTATCTTCGCCACCGACAGCATAGACTGTTCTATCTTCCAGCCTGCAGGACTAATTTGCCAATGGTCATGCCGTTCGGGAGAGCAATCTTGCTGTTAAACAGGATTAATTCGGATATCGACATATTTAGCATTAGTGAAGCTGCCTTTAAAAGGCAAGCTCTATTAATGCTTATATAGTTTGTGTTCTATGTAGTACAAATGTACAAATGTATTTTAAAAACGCATTAAAATGTAAAATTTTGTAATGTTTTTGAAATAATAAAATTGAATTGAATTGAATTGAATTGAATTGAATAGTTATTCAATGGGCGACCACATTATTGCGGATTGTGATTGATTGTTTATTGGGCTTGCCCGTTGACCGTATTTGATTTATTCAAGTTTAACATTGGAACTATGGAACCTTCTAAAACTTTCCGGAAGACTGTTCTAGAAATTTCAAGAGGGCGAAACTTCCAGCCCTTATATCTTCAAAAACACGCCCTTTAGGTAAAAACGGGAACCGTCATCCTGGAGGGGGATAGAGATCTACCACACCATATAACTCCCTTGATCGTACCGGAACTAGTTTCTGAGTTTTTGCGAGCCGCACGTTTTTTGGACTTTCTTTTATAATATACTAGCTGGGTTACCCGGCTTCGCTCAGGACAATAAGATATTGTTCTGGAATGTTGCACAATGATGTTCCCGATTTCCTATTCCTGATCATTCCACGACATACTCCGCCACTCCTTCCACAACTTTCTACAGCTCTATGGAACCTTCTAGAACTTTCCGGAAGACTTTTCTAGAAATTTCAAGAGGGCGAAACTTTCAGCCCTTATATCTTTAAAAACACGCCCTTTAGGTAAAAACGGATACCCTTATTCCCTAGGGGGGATAGAGATCTACCACACCATATAACTCCCTTGATCGAACCGGGACTCGTTTCTGAGTTTTTGCGAGCTGCCCGTTTTTTTGGACTTTCTTTTATAATATATGCCATTTTCAAATAAATAAAATGTTACTCCTTACATGTCCTTTCGCGTGCGTTCCTCTCCAGCGTTCCACTTCCACCTTCCCCGCCACCGCTCTCCCGCTCCCCCGTCCCGCCAACCCCCCTGGCACTGCATTTCTTGACTCCTCTCCCGCCCGGCCCATAGCCGAAACTTTTTTCTAATACTAACAATTTTAAACTCGTGATATCTTTCTAATTAAATATCCGAATTGAAAAATTCAAAAAGTTAAATAAAGGTATTGAAGCTGTCTTGAATATGAAGTAATTTATTTTGATAAGGATTAAAAGCAAGATACAAATAAAGAGCCTTTTCAAGCGGCGACATTTAAATTAAATTTTTAAAATAAAAGAATACTTATTGTGGCATAACCATAATAGTTAGACATATGCTGTCGCGACCTTTTTTGAAAATAATGATGTGTTCTATAAACTCGTATCACATTATTTTATTCTATCATCAATAGTTTTCGCAGCGCACGCGATTTAAAGAATATTTTTTTAAACCCTGGGTTACATTATTAAAGTTTTAGTAAGGATGCCAATTTTTTTTTTAAATATAATATAGCCTATGTCACCCAAGGATAGTGTAGCTTCCCAACGGCGAAAGAATTTTTCAAATCGGTTCAGTAGTTTCAGAGCCTATTCGATGCAAACAAACAAATATTACCTCTTTATATAGTGTAGTAGAAGATATTGATTATAAATACTTAAATTTGATTGTTTCTTTTTTCATTTCGCTGACATTGACGTCCTTTTACCTTTTAGAACTAAAATAGATACTTGAATTTGAACATTCTTATCCTGTGGGGGGGGGGGTTGGTACGTAGTTAGTCCGGTCAGAGCTGTAAATCCAGGCCCTAAGAAATGTACTCGATACTTTTGTTTCAATACTTTTACGAGTACGATACTCATGAGTACAGTCTCGATACTTTATATTCGATATCGTGTCCCTACCTATGACAGATGTGTTGGTTATCCAATAAAGGTTCCCGGGGCGCGGACCCATTGAAAAAAATCCAAAATGTTTCATACTGCCATCAGGATGTTTGGAAAACATCAGAAGTTAGAGATATTATTAATATTTTTGGGTATTTAGGGTGCCATTCAACTAAATCTAATTTATGGCTGAAAGTGACATACAAATCAAACTTTCTAACAACTTGTCACTGAGATATTTTGGGTTAAAAAAATGGATTTTAGAAAACAGTTTCTTTTTTAGCAAATTTATTTTTTCCTCCTTGTATACCATCTTAGGTGACATTCATAATATTCGAAAAAAAGTATTTTCTTTGAACGCGACTTTATCGAAAATATAAACCAATCGGTTTCGGCTCAGCCCGAATCTTCTTCAAGGTTGTATCAATTTTAATACACAGCATAAATAATAATATATGTTTTTTGTAAATAGTAACAACAAACAAAATATTCTAAAGAATCACAAAGTGGTTGGTGCCAGTGAAAGGTTATTTATTATTATTATTATATGGTTATTAATTCATTCGTTGGCAACACTATAACACTAAAATAAATCTATGCAAATCTATGGTAAAAGTTATGTGAACGTGCATAGTTTGACATTTCAATAATATTAAAATTATTATTTAATATTTTTTCTAATAACTAAATAATATAAGGCTCGCATATTTTTGTATGTTCAAATTCATTCGGAATAATAACATAACACAACTTATTTTATTCTTTGTATGTTATTTTAAAACCCTTGACACTCGGGAGACTTCGAGTTTCAGCAGGCGCTTCTTTAAATTATGCCAATTGAATATGTTCTAATAACAGACAATTGCATCGAAGACTATATCGGATTACCCACTCAAGAAGATGGAAGTTTGGCTCTTAGAACATTGTCGGAAGCTTTTCCAGGTTGCTGTGGATTGACGTATGTTCACCCAACAACCTCCAACATTCGAGGGCTGAGATTAAAGGATGGCCGTCTTTACCCTCCAAGTGAAGGCTGGAGCTCCTACAAATATCTCTGCAATTTTCCAAAAGAAGTTATTGAGAAGCCTTATACAAAAATCTACCAAAAAGAAGCGACAGACCTCATAGTCCTGGGTTTGGCTTGGAAATCTACGGAAGATACTATAAGAGAGTATTTTGAAACATTTGGCAAAGTCAGAAAAGTCTGGCTGAAGAAAACCGCTGAAGGCAAATCCAAGGGTTTTGCATTCATCAGATTTGCAACGTATTACACACAAATGAGAGTTCTCACAAAAACTCACATCATTGATGGGCGCAGGTGTGATGTACTGATTCCCCACTCCAAGAGAGGATTACCCTTCAAAGTGTTTGTCGGCGGCTGTCCTGAGGATCTGACAGTCACCGACTTGCACACTTACTTTTCACAATACGGCCCGGTGACCGACGTGTTCCTTCCAAAACCTTATCGTCCTTTTGCTTTTGTTACCTTCCTCGACTCCTGCGTTGCCAAAAATGTTTGCGATGAAAACCATTTTGTGAATGGCGTTGCTTTGAATGTATCTGTTGCTGTACCTAAATTGACTAATTCCAGCAGATATACCAGCAGTAATCAGGGAGAATTATCATTGGTTAGTCACGGAGAAAATGACTATTCCGATCAGATGACCACTCATTACCAATGGACTAATAATAATTGCAACATTGATTTGTTGAATATGCAAAACTTACACATAGGTAAGACAGAAATGTCGAGTTTGCATCAGAATTGCAGTAATTCATTTTTAAATCCATTTTCTCTTCCCGTTAATACTTCACCTTCCATGTTCAATCAGTCCAATTGGGGAATATCCCCCAATTCTACGTGGAATGAAATCTCCAGCTATACGATGCCAAATATTCACCAAAGAAATACACCAACTATGAGCCACGGATCGGAGAATGTTTTCCCCTGGTTCCCCAATACCTACCAGGGAGCTTCCACGGATTATCAACAGCAGCTGTTCCCACCACCGGTTTACCAAGATAACTCTTTGTGACCACTCTGTCCCTGGAATGTAATCCCGGACTTCCAGTTTTTTTAATTGACGATTGTGTATAATAATGTATATTTACCTATGAGTGGATCTCTGCTATCCAAACTGTTGAACTATTCTTCACTTCATCACTATTTCCTAGTCATAAAAACCTCGAATGGAGCTTTAAAAAAGTGACACACTTTAGAGTTTTTAAAACATTTGTAGCTATTTTCAACAAACATTATTTATCATTCACCTGTAATGTTACATTTTTGAGAGAGTTGACTGATAACATATTATATTCAATCTAAACACTTGAAATATTTTGACTAACAGAGTTAACATCAACTTATTTTTTAGACTTGTTCAACACAATCCATGATTACAGTGAAAATTTCCTAGTAATTTTGGATATAAATTATACTTTTCTGTTTTAAAATAATCTAAATTTTATTATGTATTTACAAGTTTTTGTATTATTTTTTGAAGCTGTGAAATTACTTGGTGCTTAAATCATATGACATCATTTATGTATACCCCTATTATTCAGTGTTTTTTTTTTTAAATAATACTTTATTGTGTTTTCGAATTACATGTATTATAATAAAATTATGTATACTTATGTAGAATGTACTAAATGAAACCTAAGATTTAGATCTTGGTTTTATGTTATATTATTAATTGTCAAATGCTTTAAATGTTAAATTTTAATCACATATTTCTAAGGGAGTTAATTATTGATGAAAGTATTTTGTTGTAAGAATCTGAGGGAATTTCTAGAATTTGTTGGAGTGTCTTCTTAAAATAAAATTGTAATACAAAGTACTTAGTACAATCACACCTCTTTAAATTAAAGGGAGTGGCTCCAAAAAAATAAATAACCGGTCTGGCGAGCTACAACAAGTTTTCCAATGGGCTTATACCCAATAGGATCAATACCTTATCAATGTTTTGTTTTTAAACCTTAAAACCCTTTGGATGCGGATACCGCACATAGATGGCAGGGAAATCTGTACCCCCGCTGCATGTCCCGAGTATAACCATTCTAAATATTTTACCTCATGCATTATCATGCATATTATGTTTGTTTGATTTTCGAATTCCCAGGCCTATTTTGACTGTCCACCTCTGTTAAATATCAATCATTATAATATTTATACCTCACAACTATCAATATCATTTATCTATCAAAGTGCATAGATGATTACATAATAAACAAAATGTGTATTTTTGTATGCCATTTAGTAACCAATACATAAATACAATATTTATTGAAAATCTTTATCTTTTTATGTACTCGTCTATATCAGATTTTATAGTCATGCCAAATGGCAAGTCTTAGTATTAACAATAAGGTGCATTTCTACGAAATTATGTTATGTAAATGTTGTGGAATGTAAATAAGTGTGTCAATCAAAATAATATAACAATATTTTAATGCCTTACATGATATTTGTGATTTCTTTATTTTAACTGACAACGCATTTAATTACAATAATGCTGCTAAACCCAATTAGATTTTTTTGTGAATTTCTTTTACTGTATGAATTTGAGAATATCAGTAAGAAGTCCATCATGGCCAGTGGCGGCTGGTGTTCATAAAAATAGGTGGTGCGCTAAAATAATAATAATAATGGTCTTTATTTCAAGATGTGGGAAGGTGAGTGCAATCCCACACATACCATAGAGATATCCCATAAATCTTGGACCTACCTACTCTAACTAAAATAAATTCAATTATGAAAAAAATCCTACCTATTTGTAAATTAGGTCGATCCTCCATTATCTCTGGGTGCATGCAACACATTGAGTCTAAATTAATTATATTTATTAAGATAGATTAAATTCTTTTAAAGTTTAACAACATCGTTCAATCTAAACAGATATCATAAGGATTGTGAGGAACAACTCACTGAAAAAGCATTCCATATTCCATTATTTTAAAAGAGTTCTAGTAAAATAAATATTGATCCATCACCATTTGTAAAGTCGCCGCGATTGTAAATTCAAATTCAATAACAGTTGACTCCTATCCAGAAAATTGTATTTAGATACTTATTGGCACGAAAATCGAGTTAAAAAAATGTTCAGTTTATCACACATCCGAAAGTCTTCCTTACGCTCCGGAACTCCAATGAAATATATACTGTCATAACTCATAACAAATAATGTCCGCAATGTTTGTTGTTATGCTGTCGTTGGTCGATGCTGAGTGAAACATAGCATGAAAAAGAGCAGATATTAAAATAAAGACACGATATGGATAATAATATGACATAAACGTGTCCCCGTTTAACATGCTACAGAACGAACCATTCCTTTTGATGTGGTGGAAATTTTTGGATCGTCACCGGCGATTTCGTAAAATTTGCAAAGCATTCAACCTACCTACGATTTTGGCTCATTATCGAATTATAGAAGAACTCCTGTGATCGCTTTGCAAAATGAACCACCACTCTGAATATAGGCACACAACGATCTGCTTTGTTACGCGGGCAGTCCAGTAGGCACCTATATTACGCATGCATTATAACCGAGTGTATATTGTGAACTGTGATGAGGCGTGTCGGAAATAAATATGTTTTTTGGCGCTCGGAAATTTTTAGATTTAAATTAATTAATTAGATTAGATTTAAATTAATAGATATATTTTGGGAGTGCGGCGCTCCTCCGCACCTTAGAGCTGGCCGCCACTGATCATGGCATTTTGCACCACTTTTGTACGACTGTACCTAAATGATGACTTGTGTTAAGGGTGATATTTTTGTTTGCTTTTGGTGTAAAATCTATCTATTACGTGATAGGTTTGTTTGTTTTATCTTTTACTACTTTATTATTACCTTTTCGAGTTTACAAGTGATAAAAAATATTTTTAAAAGTATTTTCATTGAAAGTTTTTTAGATGTTTTGTTTGAATAGAATTTTATACCAATTCTAATAGTCATTAAATTAAGTATGATGGCGTTAAACTGTTGTGTTTTGTTATTTATTTATTGTCTGCATTTTAGGTTTTTATTTTTAATAATTAATGAGAAGCTAGTCATCTTTGTGCAATAAATACCATGTTCTTTTATACACTACAAAAAATAGAATGCAATGGAAAATTACGAATTTTGCATTACACACTTGTAATTCTGTATTAACCAATTTCCTTTCGTAAAAATTTTTTAAAGTTGTATATAATATACATTTTTAAATATTTATCTTTAAATTCTACAAAATGTCAATTTGTAAAATAAAATTTTAAGTCAAGTTAGTTTAGTTTACCTGCCATATTTTCGAAACTATTTTTGAATTTGTTATTTTATCTATATATGGAAAGAAATGTTTGTGAATAAAAATATTTTATTTCAAGAAAATTGTTTCAATAATTTTGACAGTTGATTTTTTAACCACTCCGATACGTAAGGGGATATAAAAGATAATATAACGATAGCAGTCAAGTACAATAAGCGTGTTTCCATGTGAATGCGTGTGTTTCCAGAAAAATCGTTATAACTCCGTTATTGTTCTAGTGATATCCCTAAACGATAATAAATCGAGCTGCACATCCCTATTCAAGTTGTCCATGGAAAAACATAAAAAGACCTATTCTGTCAGATACATGGTAGACCGCCAAATCGCCTATCCGCTGCTAGACATTGTTATTTTTTTATTAAATATTCTTGTATGAAACGATAAAAAAGTGGGGTGACTAAATTGTTTATTATACATTTATACGATAGAACAACTGTTGTTTTTTTTTACATAATCTGTGATTTTAGTACCGTTTAAACATCACATGAGTCATTTTAACATTTTTTTATGTTTGCATTCTAAATTTTAATATTTATAAATGTTAATATTTATTTGTAATATAACAATTTGAAAGCTTATTTTATAACCTTTCAAAAACAGTTTTTAGTATTCGGCTATGTTCAGAAATGTTTCATTTATAGAGCTTCAATTGCGAAACGGAAATAACACAAAGTTTTTGTAAATCTGACATTTCGTTTAAAATGAAAAACTCGCATATTCGCAATAGATCGGTGCGGTTAAACCCCGTGGACCTAACCTGCCATCTCGCATTCAGGAAGCCTTTTGAACCAAAGGTTATCTCTAATATTTTTGACCTTTTTTATCTCATTCACAGTTACTGAGTTTGGTTTTGAAGAGTAATAAATAATAATATGAATAAAACAATTGGATTAACTTGAAAACAACAACCAGTTTATTTTCAAAAGCAGAAAACATATACTTATTTATACAAACTATAGTACAAAAATTTACAATAATCACAATTATACACACAAGCTGGAACTAAATACTTCTGAGCGACATCAAATAGGACAATTTTTAAAACCAGCTCTCAATTTCATGTTTTGGTTTGGAGTTACACAAATTCTCTAAAGGGTTTTAAGCTAAATACATAGCCAAAGTAACTTAGTATGATGTTCTGACTGTCACATATTCATTAACATTAAAAAAATAATCTATGGAAATTTTCTTAACATAATGAATTCACCATTTTACCGTCACGCTACAAAAGCTATTCTTTGTCACACTAAACTTAAGCCAAGAGTGTCATGATCATGAATACAACAACTTTGTGAAACTGCTCACGTTTCCATGTATATTGTATAAGGACTTAACAATAAGCAAATTCATTTTACTTTCTAAATAACGCATTCGGCATAAATTTTAACATTTTAAAAACTTCAATTTCTGTGAGAAAATTCATGAATTTGCTCAGAGGGTTTATAATTTTTACATCTTTAGAATAATACTAATGCGATCATTTCTTATTTTAACATAACTATAATGCTTTTAATCATAAAAGGTGGCTGCGACATTAACACACATACAAAATAGACTAGATATTTTGACAGCCATTATCAAAATTAAAAAAATATACACATTTCTGTGATACTTTGCTGCTATGTTATTATTTATTATGATAGGCAAACATTTTAAAACTGCATTTTTGGTAGAGGCTTCATGTTATCAAAATCTCCGGTACGTCAATGTCATTGCATCACTCTGAGTAAAAGTGCATACTCACGTAAGGGAAATAATGCATTCTGACGCTTTAACACAAACTGACTTCAATGTCATTGCATACTCACACAGAGGAAATAATGCTGACGCTTTAACACAAACTGACGTCAATGTCATTGCATAATCACAGAGGAAATAATGCATTCTTGAACACAAATTGACGTTAATGTCATCGCCTAATCACACTGGGGAAATAATGCATACTGACGCTTTAAAACAAACTCATTTCATTCTCTAAATAAATAGAAGCACATTTGTAACGATAATCAATTTGAACCATTTTAATTCAACAAATGTTAAAAAAAACTTGACAACACATAAAATATTTTTATCAGTCGGTCGAAAATGGTATACGATGCTAACATCTATGTTTAATTAGCTTACAGATATGCAATTTCTTACTGTAGATGTATTTCAGAGGTGCCAACGATGGGTGTAATATTATACAACATTAAATTATAGGCGGTAGTGATCAATGAACTAGCCAAACTGCTATAATTATAAAATGTGTGGGATTATCAATACTTAATCATAAGTTATATGAAATTTTGTTTCTATATTGATACAATCGTAATTTATTTTGTAAGAAATACTCCGATTACCTTGGAATTTCAACTATCAGATATTCGAGAGATATTATTCAGAAATTTAGAACAGTTTCATTTGTAAAATTTGCCCATGAACTCAGGGGAGCACCATAGAAACATTTCTGTGCTAATTTGAATACATTCAAGATATGAAACAGTTTCATTTAGAGTAGTATTTCATACAGGTATCGGTACATTTTCAGTGTTTTAAATTAACTATTACATAGATCAAATCGAAAACTACCTTCGATGGCAGTCTACAAACTACTTTCATTATTTTGATAACATGAACATTTTGTACGAGGAGAATGAGTTTGTCATTAAAAAATATGTCAATGTTTGAAGAACGAATGTGAACTAAAAAATTTCACACCAGCCGCGGGAATTCAAAAACACTTGACATGTGCAGTAACACTGTGTTCAAACAGATACACACATCAATGACCCAGAGTGAAAACTAAAAAACAACTTATTCTGGTGCAAGAGCCTTGACAGTTACAACATGCAAAAATCACTTTGTTCTTCAAACCTTAAAATTACATCTATAAATCGTTACTCACACACCAGAATTGAAATTGCAGTACAGTAAAACCCCCATATAAGGTTCCTAGATAAGAAGTTTCACGGCTAGGAGATATTGTCTCAGTTCTTTGACTGTATAGTCTAATCTATCCCACTTAAGAAGTTTCAAGATTAAGATTTTTTCCTTTTTCAGTGGAAAACCTTACAAAGGAGTTTCCTGTATAATCGATAGTATTTAATAATTGTAATGATACAGGAGAGTTGCTGTGTTAGGCACATGAATACAATGACATTCACAATGACCGGGTGGGTTACATGGTATTGTAGACAGGGTTGGTGCACCTAGTGGTGGTGTGGTTCTTGAGCCGGGCCAGCGGGTGAGTTTTGCCGTGTTGCAGCTGTTTCTTTTGAGCTTTGGCTACAACTGAGGCCACCACCGCCTTGGGGAAGGATAGTGGCGCCATAGCCAGCACGGTGGGTGCCACCGGTGGGCGTAGCGTCACACCTGCCCCCTTTGGAACCGCAAACACAGAGTTCTTGCAGCCTGGTGTCGACTGTTTCCTTTCAGTTTTATTATCTATATCACGTTTTAAACTAGACTGTCGCACAGGGATAGGAGGTTCGCCGAAATTAGTTTTGCCACTGAGCTGCTGGCTTTTTGGCCTGTCGTACTTGCCCACTAACACCTTGACGGACAGGTCCTCCAGGGAAGTGGTCTGCCCGACAGCGGGGGAAGAAGGTTCTGGCTCCGCTTGTTTCTTATCTACGTGAACACTGACTGGTGATGATGGAAGACTTCTGCCTTTACTTTTGGTGTTGTTTTCAGAGTTATTTATATTTTGGATCACCGTTTCCACATTTAAAGTATTATTTTTAGTTTCGTTATTCATAATCGACTTGGCTTCGAATTCCATTTTTAAATTTCTCACTTTTCCGGATAATGTTCTGTTAGTTAGGGTATTTTTGTCCATTTTAAAATCGTTAGTTTTGTGCTTTTGAGTGGGGAAAGCTTTGACTATAGAAGCGTTAGAAAAGTCACCGTGTCTGGAGAAGAGGTTTCCCACGGAAGTGGAGCAGGGGCGGGAGAGGGGGCACTCCAGCAGCAGGTGGATGCCGGAGGTGGCGGGGGCGCTAGCAGACAGGGGGGAGTACAGACTTCCACTGCGCCTCGGAACATTGCACAAAGCATCACCACTGTTATTAAAGTCTGGTTCTTTAAGTATGGCACTCATTTTATTGTTTTTCTTTAAATTATCGGGTACACTAACACTAAAGCCGTTGGCAATCTTTAAGTTTTTATTGGATTTTGCGCAACTATGTTCGTGATTTTCATTTATAATGTCTAAATCACAGGGGGGAACTAAAAGTTTGTGCGTTAAAACCGTGTTTATCGCTTCGTTGATTTCACACGGCGCCGGGTCCGCATCCGGACACAGCTTCTTGGCAGATCCTTCCTCCAGCTTCTGCTTGGTGCGTTTCACCGTGCCCATGTTCCAAGGCTCATCGTAAGAGCCCCACGAGGAGTTCCTGGAGGGGCGCGTGTCGTAGGAGCCCCAGGAAGAGTGGCGGGAGGGTCTGTCCAGCACCACGGCGCTGTCGCAGGAGCTCCAGGAACCCTGGCGGCTGGGAGGGGGCCCACCCTCCCCTTCGCCCTGGCGCCTCTCCTCCTTGTCGAACACTCGGTCCAGCTGCTTGGAGAAGGGGTCGGCCCCGGTTACTTGGCGGGGCTTGGCGCGTACATCAACCGTACATATGCCACTATCACATTTCACTATTTCGTTTGAGTCTTTATTATCACAATTGTCACTAACATTTAATTCTTTTTCCTCTATATTCTTTTCCCCAGGGTCCCATGTTTCTGTTTTATCCGTAATATCTATGGTTTGAACAACATTACCCACTAGTTCCGTGTTGATAGCCTCATAGTGAAAATTTGAATCGCTACACTCTGAGGATTTGTCTTGGAGTTTCTCTCCCAAATCTAGGTTAGCGTCGCTCTTGAGGGCGTCTATATGGTGGGCGAGGTTCAGTTTTAAGTTTCTTCGTTCTCTCTGAGTCCTCCTTTCCGTGGCTGCTACGTGAGATTCTAACTCGTTAACTATGTGTTTAACACTAGGAATTCCGTCTTCTCTGAGTCTCATGATCTGATTCTGAGACACGCTATAACTTCCGTTAGCACAGGGCATCAGGACATTCCTAGTCTCCTGGGCCAAGTTTTCTAGAGACACGGAGGTAGGTGGGAGCAGTTGAGAGGCGAGGCGTGTGTCGGGAGACCAGGAGCGTGGCCTCCCTCGACACCTCCCTGAGAGAGCTTGGATCAAAGGAGTCGGCTCCATTATTCTAGAGTCTGTTTTGGAAACTAAACCTGGAGATTTAAGATTTGTTTCAGATTTTGACCTCTGAAGCTTTTCTTTGTTCTTCATAGCATCTAATATTCCTTGGTACGTTTCTAATTGAGAGAGGAAACTAGTGTTAGGCTTAATGCAGTTACGCTTTTCTTTCACATGCTTCATGGCTTGGTGGAAATCCCAGTCAAAGGCTTTCATGGCGTAGGCAATTACCACCGAGGCAGACCTGCTGACTCCCATCTTGCAATGAACCAACACCTTGGATCCCTCCTTCCTTGCTCGACTGATGTACTTGAAAGTATTGTCCCAGTGCTTCAGCAGGTCCGTCTTCTCATCATCGTACACTCGGATGTTCAAGTAGTCAAACATGCCCGGGAAGAAGTTGTCAATCTCTCGGGTGACGTTGAGGATGTGTCGAACCCTAAATAAAACCATACATAAATTAATCACAATTCAAAGAAAATAGACATTTTAAATGTACAAACCATTAAATTGAAAAAAGGCATTTTTATTAAGAGGTGGATAAAACTTATGAATAAAGATAAAAAATTCATATTAGTTAAGTAAATGAATACTAATTAATGAATAATTAATTTATTTAAACAGGGAAATACAAACAATATCTTGCAAAATCCCACATTGGCAAGCATTTTAGCAACAACAAAAAAAACAGAAAATATTTACCCATTTTTCTGCAATTCCTCCAGATTACTAGCGTTCCACTCGGAGCCAAGGTAGACATGATCGAAGATTTCTGTGGGAGAATCCATCTGTCCGAGGATAGTCAACATTTCTTGGTCAATGAAGGGCTTGAACTCTCCGAGATCCATGTCCAGGTCCTCCTCCAGTCTCCCTCGGATGACCTTGCTGGTGACCTCGTCAAGGTCAACGCTCATCATTATCTCCTTCAGGGTGGATCTGATGACGCGCTCTGTCTCTTCGCGTTCTCTAGGTCTGCAAAGAGGAATTGATAAGATTATTATAAGAACTTAATGAATGCACTACATTTAATAGAATTGGTTAATTGTGTGGAATTTTATTGGTAAAATATTCCTTGTTCAGAATAAGAATAAAAAGATCGAAGAACATCAAGCGTTTTGAACAGCCGAGCGATTCCGTATCTTTTGTGGGATCATTATTAGATAGCGGACGTAATCTCCTGTCAGATTTGTATGATTTTTATAGCTGTTATTTGCCTTTTCTATGTACAACGTACATTAAATGAATAAAAACAATCATGCATACTTGCAGGAATTTGTGTTTAAATCGATCTAAACTAAAACATGTGACAGTAAATATGTAAAAAAAAAAAAAAAAAAAAACACACAAAATCTAACAGGAGATAACGTCCGTTATCCAATAACGATCCCACAAAAGGAATCGTTCGGCAGAAGAAGAGTTGGAATGCAAAAATGATCCAAATTTCATGTGATATTTCAAACATTAACATTTTTAAATATCAAACATAAATTTTTTAATGATGACACTCCATTATGGGCAAGAGGCAACAACCGCATGTTGAAATCGCCAAGTCACAACCCCAGTGTGTCCAAGCTATTCACAACAACAGATTCCAAGCAAAATCAGGATTGTTTAATTTCATCACACTAAAAGACTCTTGTTGTATTAATCGATAAGGAAAAAAAATCAGAGAAGTATAAAGATTGAATAAATCAAATGGGCAGTTTTACTTTTTCGTGACATGAGCATAAAAAAGTGCATGTGATCTCCCATAAGCGTACTTGTTAGGCACATATTATAAGCTAATCTCTTTCAAAATACGTAGTTAAGTTGGAATAAATATAGTTCCAGAGGTAAAAATTTTAAAAATTACCTAAAAATATTTTTCGGCGGGCTTCTAAGGTTTTGAAATCAAACATTTTTGAAAACAAGGATGGATACGGGATACGGGAATGGAAAGTATGCATATTCCCTCATCTATAGGCAATGCATAAACCTTTTTTTGTATTCATTCTATTTCTAGGATACGATTTTATTCAGAAGGGACCCAAATAATTAAGCTATATTCCAGGATACTGCAAACAAGTGATTCGTATGTTCTCCGTATTGCGATTCCATTAATAATAATAATAATGTAATATTTGTATAGCGCAGATTTGTGTTACTTCACTTCAAGTGTGCTTATTATTAGTAAATGATCTTGTATTGACGAAGGTACAAGAAAGGTAAGAGTGAAAGGCAGGACTCACTTATTCCGCACGGAATCAGGGGAGGGCGGGCGACGCGACTCGATGCAGTCCATGGCGTGCCACTCGTTGAGGCAGGAGCGCTCCGACTGGATCCTCTGCTCATAGTAGCTCACCCAGCTGTGGCTGGTACCGCCCAGGAAGTAGTTCCTCTGACGCGCCTGGCAGCTAACGCGGTGAAGCGTCTGCAGCGCTGACCTGGACACAATATATATTACCAGTTAGACAATACAGTTAGTAATTACATTATTATTATTATCAGCTTTATTTCTTAGCTTAGTCTCAGAATTATTGATATTCAACTAAAATCAAAACTGACTTGACTCTTCCAGATGTTTTAATAAACTTTTTTTTTTTAGCATAACGACTAGTATTGCACAATTCAAAAGAGAGAATGGACCAGACAATGAACCTATGTAAGGCAAGAGGGGATTGGATATCAATAGGAAGGCCTTTTATCCTAGAAATAGGTCCCATACCTGATTAGGTATTGAAAAATGAAGACGATTTAAAATAGCTATCATTTTTACTCAGAAAAAAAATGATTGTATACACTTTTTTAATGAAGATTTCAAGTTATTTTCTGTTATTATATCTCAAGCTGGCCAAAGGTCGGTCAAATAGCCAGACAAAATAATAATCAACAACCTGTCATTAAACATCTGTACTAGGAACTCAAGCATACTTGCATTTCCTAGAATATCTATACAGGACTGAGGTCATACACATAAGCAGATATTTTCGATTACAGAAATATGTTTATTTGGCAGGGGAAAATACACAATAAGTACTTAGAAACCATAATAATCAATAAACTCGCCCGTAAAGGAGGCTCATGGGCAACAAAAACAAAACTTATTTCAGTGCAAAATGTACCTACAATATTCCTTGGTGAAATTATTATTAAACAAAACTGAATATGAACAAAGACAAATATGATGTACCAAAATCATTACTGTACAACTATGTAAATTTGTTATCTGTTCGTGCTATATTGTGGCTTAAAATTGCGAGTCAGCATCTCAATCTGAATATAATAAAATAGTGGTACATGTTCATAATACAAGACTATTTAACTGCAAACGATGGATTGGAATTCCCAGATACCTAAATAAATATGGTCAAAGAACTTTAGAATACCTTGTTCCAATAATTTACAACATGTTAACCAACTCAATAAAAAACTGTGAATTGATTTTCAGGAGGAAATGTATGCTAAAAAACGGTTAAGTTAAGGAACTTTTTTGTACTAATCTCTATTTTTCTACTTTTCTATATTACTATTTTTTTTTTCTTTCCTTCTCAAATTTTCTATGTTCTTTATTTTTTTTAATGTTTCCAAAAAATATATTTGTAAAATATATGTATTATGTATTGTATGTATCAGTGGTGGTCCGTGGGTTTTCAGTGAGCTAGAGGGCTATGATTGAAAAATACGACATTGTTTTGTATTAAGATTTTCAGGATTCTTTCAGTTTGGGGATACGCCGCATCCACATTTCAGTATATATGTTCATACATTATATATGTTTATAACATTCTTACATATAGAGTAAAAAAATGTGATTAACAAAAAAATTTCAAAAATAACAAAAAATTTGGATACAAAATAATGATAGGGCCTTTACCGGCGCGCTCACCCAAATTCGTAACTAAACCAATGTACTGATTGTTATTATTCAAAATTTATTGTTAAGATGAAGCCATACTAAATAATGCAAAATCATACAAAATCGTATGTTTTTGTTTTGAAAATTTGACCGCTTAGAAGTATTATAGATGCTTCAATTAAATACTGCGTGTAGAACATAAATTGGCCCTTAAAAATATCTGTCATTTTTTTAATAAGTCTTTTTAATAAGCTTAGAAAAAAAAAAAGTATTAGGTCTATAAAAAACATTTTTAAGTGCAAACTCTCCTACTTATAAACACATTTTCGGATATGGTTTTATCGCATAATGTGGCAAATTCAGTTTCTTATATAATTATCGCAAAAAAATTGAAATTTACGCCCGAACCTCACAAAATAAAATATAATATGCATTTTCGCGTTGGTATTTTTGACATCACGGCGACAATACGGCAGTCGACGAATTTGTTATATCAAAGTGAACCTTATACCGTCCACCGAAGAACGACTGGCAGCCGCCCCCCTGTCTTCCGACATTACTCCTCCGGACGGAGCGGAGAAACAACGTGTTAGGGTCCGCGCTGCTTGTTTTCGTGAAATCAATTTAAAAATTCCGTTTTATTACAATAAACAATGCATAAAAAAGGAATTAATGTTTTTTACAGGCCTTTACGAAATCAACATGTAAAAAAAAAATTCTCAAATATCTTTTCCAACCTTTCCAAAAGCTTTTTCTCAAGTATTTTTAAACTCTTCCCATAAAAGGGCGTGAATTCCGATTTCAATTTTTTCCTGTACTAGTGGATCGCCTTAATGCAACCAATCTTATGTATGATTATATTTTAATATAAGTGTAGGTATGTTAATAAGAAATATAAATTGACTTAAAAATTACTGCCTCAACACAGGCTAGCCTAGTGAGGTGGATTACGAAAAACCATAATTTATAACTATTTTCTATTCTTCAAGTAGGTACCTTCTGTTCATATTTATATTTATCTTCTGTTGCTAATATTTTGTACTTACATAAACCATTGTAAATATTAACACTGAATATGTACGTTTCTTTTTTTGTTATAAATCTTGCAAATTTTGTTGAATAAAGATATATATTATTATTATTATACAAAAAGGTGAAAATGAAAAAAATATACATATTGGTTTTCAGCTACAACATCAAAAACGTGGTATTTTTCAATCTTAGCTCACTGAAAACTCACGGACCGCCACTGTATGTGTATATAATGTGTATATTTTATGTACCTGTTTCAATTTGAAAAGTAAATGTTAAAAGAACCCTTTGACAAACTGATATCAATCAGTTTAACGGGACTTAATATAAAAAAATGTTAATATATAATAAAGGAATTTTTAAAAAAGGCATAAAATAAGTCGCATCCACCATTGAAAACTTTAATATTTTCAGGTGGAAAATGTGGACATGTTTATTTATACTTACAGATTATACATTATTAGAGGCAGAAGAGTATATTATACTACAATATTTTTCAGTTTTTCAACTGACTCTAATAGTAAAATTCCGAGAATATCGTACATTAAAATGTATACATAACAGTCAATTACCATAGAGGCTTGCTAAATATTCAACATCTACTAGAAGAGGCAGACTAATATTACTATATAGAAGTATGACTGACAATCCTGCTGTTTTTTTCCATACTTGTAAAAAAACAATTCAATAAATGCCTCATCATAACTCAACGGAACAAGTCTCTTGAGAATTTATCATGAATATTATTTATCAACATTCAATCGAGCAAGTAGAAGGAATGAGGAATACATCGCGATCTCCATCCAATGTCATATGCACAACTTTATATTATTTATCGTATTACGATATTCACACTTCTAAACGAGTTTATTTATACCTTATTATCCGACAGTTATTATTATCTGTATAAAATTACGGCCGATATTAGCATTATTTTTAAGCACAACTAACGTATTTCATATAAAATTTTATATCCAAAGACACGAAAATAAAATGTAGAGAAACCAGCACAAATAATATAATTTTCTGTGCTGAAATTTACGAAATATTACATGTTATATTTACGAGACACCTACTGGCATAGTAGACTAAAAAAACAAATATTAAAAATATCACAAAATTGCTTCGAATTCAAAGCATTTCTATATGCTTGGGATAATCAATTTAGTTCGTATTTTAAGCGGGTCTGAATCTATACTCGAAACTCGTTAAAAAGATACCCATCTTTCCGAGAAGGCACCTTCCAAATTCCAAACTACACAAAACTAGCTCTGGTATTAGTATACGCCAAACTTTAATGCCGGCCTGAACTTGATACGATCCATTCTCGCGCAGTTACTGACTTTAAAATGAACGTAAGCGAAAGAGAAAGATGCGTAAAAACATACGTGCGACAGAGAAAGGCAGTGGGCGGGGAGGCTTGCCACTTTTCTGACCTTAAACTCGCCATTGCGAAGATTTCTGTATCAACTATCTGGGTTCTATAACTTCGAGTGAATAATTGAATATGGAGTCTCTCACACAACAAATGACAGATTATGCAGTCATCTTGGGAAAGCGATTTTGGCAACAAGCAACTATCCTATTAACTTTTATCCATAAATAATTTAATCATAGAAGTCGGTTCGCTAACGCCAGGTGCTGTGGATTAGCCTCATATTATTCAAAATTATTATTTCATTAAATGGACTCGTGAGCCTTGAACACGCAAACTGGAAAGGAATGGTAGTTGACAAAGTTCAGGTGTTTAAGCTAAGTAAATGGTTATTATTATTTATGCACACTTCTCGAACAATTAACATAAATAATAAAGGCTGCGTTTATCACCGTCGGCACCTATTACGTAGATTGTGAACGTGAGGCGTATCATTTTAGATACCTACCTATTATACCCGATTCAATCGCGTACCTTCAACAAATACTTATTTCCAGAGCGTTAGAGGAAGAGGGTATACGAGAAGTAAAGGCAATAATAGGCATTAGACAGTGGTAGCAGGGTGTATTCTAAAGATGATATTTACTCAGAGCTGGAAAAAGAGGCGGAGAAACTGAACACACCAAATCTGAAGGTTATTTAAATCCATCGACCAAAATAAGTTTAAAAAAATATGTTTAGTTTTTTAGCACAAAAATATTTTTAAATAACTAATTTATTAGAATTAATCTGTATTAATGTACCTGCTAGACTAACTCGCAATAAAGATATTTTCAATTTTAACAATACCCTCAATACTAACTATTCTATTAATTCACCAATCCCTAGAATGCATAGCCTTGCAAATAAACATTGTGAATCTATAGTTCAAATCTTGGCCCCCTGCTTTTTCTTATATTCATAAATGACCTTGGCTCGAAATTAAACTGTGATTATGCTTTTTTCGCCGATGATCTTAAAATTTTTCGTAAAATTAAGTCTGTTTCCGATCATCAGCTGCTTCAAAATGACCTCGACACACTCAATAACTGGTGTACTGTCAATGATATGCACTTAAATGTTGAAAAATGTTACATTTTAAACTTTACTAGAAATAGAATTATAAAGGATTTTTCTTATGTTATCAATAATATTATTCTCAAAAAAGTTTCTTCAATAAGGGATCTAGGAATCACTCTTGATTCTAAATTCATATTTGATGTACATATTAACAACATTAAGTGCAAATCATTAAAAATGATGGGATTTATTCACAGAATATGTAAACCTTTCAAAGATCCTCAATCAATTCTAACACTTTACAATGCCTTAATTAGAAGTAAACTTGAATATGGAAGCACTATTTGGAATCCACATTACTGCAAATATGAAAACATTGTAGAATCAGTTCAAAAAAAATTACTAAGAATGTTATCCTTCAAATGTGGACTACACGACCATCTCAGATCATACGATGTACGTCGTGATTACTTCAAGATTGATACACTTAAAACTAGAAGGCAATTGACTGATCTAATATGTTTACATAAAATTATTCACGGCCATCTTGATACTACATTATGTCTTAACAGTATTGAAATTAATGTCCCCAATTCCCATTGTTTAAGACGCCATAACATTTTTCATATGAATACATTTAAAAATAATATCGCCTACTTTAGCCCTCTGACCCAGATGTGTCGACTGTATAACAAGATAGAGTGCGCTGATGTGGATATTTTCGTTGACAATTTGTACGTATTTAAAAAAAAAGTTCTAGCGCTGTTAAAAAGTACTAACTAATTATGTTGTGTGAATTGTCTTTCTATGCATGCTCGCGTATTTCATATGTCTTTTACCACTCATTGCAATGTGTTACTTGAGTGACCTTGTATATAATTCTGTATTTTTATTTGTGATGTTTTTGTTTTTCTAATTGTATTTATTTGTATTTAATTGTATGTAATTGTAGATTTTTATAATTGTGTAATAACTGAGTTTTATAACTGGATTGTTCTCATGTAAGTGTAAACATCTGTAAAACCCAGTATAAATAAATAATTAAATTAAAAAATTAAAATAGATATATTTGGTGTTGACAGTTTTGCAATTTTCAAGAGACAACTCATCTCTATTTTATCTGTTAATAATTAACTTTTCTTATTTTTATTCTTTTCATAAAACCTCCTCTCATTTAAAATCTTACCAGTAATTTATAACCTTATTTTATTTTATTTTGCTGTTCTATTTAGTTCTGTTTTATCATCGTACATTATTATACACATATAATTGTTTGTTTATACCTACTAACTAGCTTTTACACATTGCACTTTATTGTATTTCTGGTCTTATTACTGATTTTTTCTTATTACTCATAGTATTTCATTTCTTTTATGATGTTTAATTTTTTAATGTTTTTAATTTCTGTTGTAAAAGCCCACTAGGGCGTTAATAAATATATAAATAAACTTCCCGCTACACTTCTGTCTCTTATTACATATCTTGTAGTTACTATTTTTAACACCACGGCTACCAACCAGCTGCGTGTAAAAGAACATGCCCCTTCGATGACGGAAAATATTAACGTAATTTTACCCGTTCCCGAAAGTGTTAGGTAGGTAAACATAAAATACATTTGATTATCTTGTGGGTTTGCTCTGATAACCACAACCTTACCAGATAAGGCATACCCGCGATAGCTGCTTTGTAAGCTATGAAATCCATCGCTTTCTTATAAATAACGTATGAAAACTAAGGCATAAAAATAAAAGCTCTTATATGCAATATACATAGATCCATCAAACTGTTATATTTTGCCAAATAGTTCCCATAAAACCTAACAAGTTATAATATCGCCAGCTGACATGAACAAATTTATTTATTTATTAAGACATACACAGTACATAAGTTTAAAAGTTACAAGGAATATTAAATGAAATTATTACATGGTATAGTACCTATTACGTAAGTCCGTAGAATATCATTAGATAATTTTGCCTGGGATTTGAACAGTTCTTAAAACTTAACTAATGAATGAATGAGTAGAGATAAAGGAAGATTGTGTATGAAGATAAACAGACATATTTTTAGAACAAGAATAATTACATGCTCACAAATAGTAATTAAAGTTTAATGAAAAGATAAGTATATTTAGAACAATATAAAATGGGGTAATTGAAAATATCAAGCGATGAATTGAGTAGGTTAGCTGCAGCAAAGTGCGCACAAAGGCAAAATGATAATTATTCCAGACCGGTTGCGATTCGCGCATTGATATAATTAAGTCAGACCGCTACACAAGTTTTCCACGGCGATATGAATCAATGGATCCCAGCTTCATCAACGGGGAGCGGTAGATTGTGCGATTGGTCATGTTTCGAAATACGACAAGCATAATAACGGCGGGTAAAATGTCAACCAGCGAGATGGTAATGCTGGAAGGACAACGGTACGGAGAAACAGTTATTGCGGAATAGTCCCGTTCACATCCTGCATTGCCAAAGGAGGAAAATGTCGCTCGGCCCGAGTGGAAAACCTCAACGAAATAACCGGTTCAAAAAGTGACAGATGGAAGCTCTTTTCCAGATATTTAATTTCAGAGATTTAGACGTGAATGTACAATTAAAAATATTGTTAGAGCCAACTTACAATGAATTCGAGCGTAATGCACACCTACGCAAGAACCTATTTCAACCGCCATTTAGATAATAATTAATAATAATAATAAACAACGTTTAAAGTAAGTCCGGATAATAACATACATTAAAGAAAGACAGGGTCTTGGTTTTTCCCCAGCCCAATTCTTTATATTAGATAGTCGGGACAATTAGATAAATTGAAGAAAGACAGGGTATTGGTTATTCCCTAGCACAATTCTTAATGTAAGTCGGGACAATTACATAAAATGAAGAAAGACAGGGTCTTGATTATTCCCTCGCACAATTCTTAATATAAATCGGGACAATTACATAAATAAATTGAAGAAAGGCATGGTCTTAGTTATTCTCCAGCTCTTGCTACTGTCAAAAGTTCGGACAAGGTCGCGAAGTCTGGACAATCCGGAATAAATTCCTGAATTCCGACGCATTCATCTCAGAAAATGAGTTATATCAAAATAAATAGCATGATTCAGGTTTTGACGAAAATTATAAATGCTAATTTGGAAGTCGCCTAAATTTGATCCTCACGTTTTCAGGTATAAAATTGCACGAAACGTTATTATATACGTATGGTATATAAAAGAAATAAAATTTGTGATTTGAATGCTCATCGTTTCTCGTGTTACGTAACCTATGTAATTTGTCTACGTTGATAAATAGGGTCAAAAAATCTGAAAGAAAAATATATCACGCAATGTATAATAAAAATACGTTTAAAATAGAATATAACATGTGTAATGTAAACGTAATTATGTACTATTTATTATAGTGGTGTTTTAACTCTCTCAGAATATTTGCATAAAATGGACATAATGGCAGGTCGACATAACTCCTGAGAAAAGTGAGATCATGTTTGCAAGAAATAATAGTAATTTGAAGATCCATTCTCTTTTTTTACAATCGAACAGGATCCATCAGCCGGATTTGGAAGAATATTTTACGTAACCTGATATTATCAATAGAAACACCATGCATTAAACTGCTATCATCGTTCCTACCTACTGACTATTTGACTTACGAGGTTTATATATCTAGCAGCAATACGTAATTAAAAAACCTTTATACTTTATACTATTCGGCCGCTTGGTTGCATTCGCGTTGGAGAGGTTTACGTTAAAATAAAAAAAAAACAGAGAACACAACGAGAATTATTAAAATTATTAATTATTAAAATATAAGCGACCGCGGTGCGCCTTATAACTTTATCGGTAAAGCGTGAAAAAGGAACGAAAGAATTGCACCGGTATTACGAAAGCGTCTGTAAATAAGAAATCAGACAACCTATTCATGCTAGATAATAATATATAATAAATAAATCTGATCGATTGCATGGGCCAGGTAATATGTCATTTGGACACTTAGGCAGCTTTTACTTATAGTAATAATAATAACGAATAGTGAAAAAAAAAACTATTGTATGTATTTATTTTATAAATTGAACTCGCAGCCAATCAGCTTATATTCGGTAGTCCATCATGTTAACGAATACATATTTTTTAAAGTCAATGTAAATACACTTCAATATTATATTTCAAAAGAAACTTAATTATCAACCACAGAGCATTCAACATTTAACAAAAGAGCTTTGGCAGCTACAAAGTTTGGGACGTTTTAGCACAGAGATCAATTAAGATTCAGACCGATAAATTAATAGATCATCTTCAACAAAGGATTCAAAACAATCGTGATCTAATGTTTTACCATGGGCAAAAAATACAATACATAGGTTACCTATATCATAAATATGTATTATACAACTCACGGATCTAAGTGATTAAAAGTGGTCTACGTCCCAAACCTTGCGTCATTCTTCTCTCCCTACTTAGGGACAAGGACACTACAAGGCGGTATATATTATGACGATAATAAAGGTATACTTTCAAAATATGTAATAAGTAATATCCTAATGTACATTTTAGAAATAATATTATGACATTTCATAGTTATTGGAAAGGTATCCCAATTGACATGGTTTGGCAATCATGATCACCCACATTGTAATGTTAGTTTAATTGACTAATATTATCGTAGGCACTTTCCCTCATCTCTTTTTTATACATACGTATTCGTATCGACTGTGACTGTGCATAGGACAGTTGGAAAAAACAATTAGTTCAGGGACCCATAAACATATCCAAATGAACCATTGAATCCAAACTGAACCTATCTTACAACCAACCAAGTCGATATTGTTGAATATTCATCATAAGCCATTCTGGATTACATTTTTCTGAAAACGGTAAGGAGCGTAAGTCTCATGTCGAAATGTAAAAACCAGGCGGTTTTACCAAAGAAATAAAGCACGCGTCATTATGATGCTGGGACGACTCCCATAAAAGAACTTACCTACCTAGGATTCGCGCAGCACTTGCTTTATTATTTATTATCGCTTCGAGCAGAAACAAGACACCGTTAAGCGAGTTACGAGAAAAGAAAGAGAAAACACAACGAGACCCCGATTGAAGCGGTATTCTGCATCTCGATCGTCAGGTTTGACGACCCTGCGTCTGAGGCTATGCCCATAACACGGGAGACTTGCGTCATCAAACCAGGTAAGGCCCGTTTTACATGACAATCAACTTGCCTGCTGCCGCAACAAAAGATACCAACTCAAGTAATGAGGGATAAATCAAAACGTTTGAATTAGAAGTCTCTTTCTGTTCGCTAATCTTGTTTTGCTTTCTCATTTCCTCGCAGCACATTGCTGATTCGGAGCTCAATTAGTTGAATGTCCAAACAAGAAGTTAGACACTTAACAAAACATGCGTTAACAGATACAATACAAAATATAGTTGACACATGGGTGGATTGTCTCTTTTTGTTCGGTTGATCTAATTTATTGCCGATGAAGTTAACGTCCGTTAGGCGGGGATCATCAGGCGTGAGAGTTTTTCGATTAGATCTGTTGCCATATTTCCCGCCTGAATTTGTCGCACCATTTTGGGGGAGACGGGTCGGCGTGTATTATGGGGCATAATAACTGCGCAGAAAAAAACATTTGGACCGACCCTGCCGACCTAGTATTCGCCTAAAGCCTAAACGATCCGGTTAGTCAGAAAACTTTACGTATTTGGGCTGCCGCGCGGAGGTGGAAAATCGCCTTGGTAAATTATTTGAATACTGAAGACTTCTATTTGCTATGTTTAATTATTTCTTGGAACATTGCTTAATTAGAAAAATAACATTCCTGGAACGCATGGCTTGTGTACTTACTTGACTCTGATTTCAAAGTCGGCAGCGGTCTTAATTATTTCTCAGTATCAAACTATTGCACGGATAAATATTTCAGTAATATTTTCTTTTAATTTCAATGACGTTTTCTGAAATGAATTCGATATATTAGAATTTGTTATACCTAATCAGTTCAAACCATTTTGTAACCCGAATTTTATTTTACTCCTTTTTTACGCCCATGGAGCTTTTACATTTGGTACATAAATGTTATCATTTTTTTACAAAAGGAGTTAATAACAAGTGCTAGGTAATTTGTCGTTACACGTCAAATCAACTAGTTAACGGTATGGAGAAAGTAAATAAACCATGGCGGGCATCATTGTTACAGTTGTACCCCAACTAAATACAAATACTAAGCTGATTTTTTTTTAAAGAAAGACAAACATTTCCGGGTTACGAATAACCCAACAATATTTGAAAATCTCCTATTGCCACCATAGTAAGCGGAAAATGTAAGGTTGCGTGTGTCGTGATGGTTGAATGGGTACGCCTGGGTGGGATCCAAATGCGATGCCAACTCAGCCGCCACTGACCGGTCATTGTATGGGGATCAAGTGTAGGCACCTTTACATACATGGATAGAAGGAATACTTGCAATTTACTTCATAATAGAACGGTGTGATAGAGTAATTTTGAAAGCAAGGTGAATTCACGGACCGACTTTCCTGAAAATATGTATAGTGCCCAAACTTTGAGAACATGAAAGTATGTCGGTCCAAGAATTCGGGTTAGCGCAGTCGATAGCAGTGTGATTCCTTCTTCAGGGAGAAGGCGTGATTAGCTGTAATTTTGTTCATTGATGGGTAGATATAACTGGGTAAATAAAGAGAACTTTATAGGTTATATAATTGAATGTGACATATATTGTCGGAATTATAATATTGATGCAACTTAAAATTCGAGATCAAAAACATAAAATAACTAATGAGTCGACTATTCACATAAGTTTTTTAAATTGCTCATGAGGTCTGTTTTTTGTAAAAATCATAACATAGGTCGACGAATGGAAGATCTTCGGGTCGCGGATACTGTACAAATTTTCCGAGTGTCGTGTCTGCACTATCCAGCCTTCCACACAACCATACAAAATATATCAACTGTACCTATTGTTACGATACGCCCTTGAAGCGAATAGTTTCGAGAACGCGAGAGCTAGCCCACAGCTGGCCGCCCCCTCTTCCCCCCCCATATCCTGTCTGCCTCTCCTCACCGCCCCGCTTGCCCGGCGACGCGGCGGCCGGCAATCCGTTGCTCGCCGACAGAAGCAATCTGAGTGCCTTGGCGAACGGACACGCTAGCGGCGCACTTTAAGCCGGCGGACCCAATTCAACGGCCGCGATGTATTATTGAAGTACCTTTGTGTATAATTGGCCTTTTGCCGCACCATAGTTCGGTCTATTTAGACTATGAAAGTGCCTGATGAAGCTGCCACATGAGACGAGGTTCCTGCCAACCTACATGTAAGCTGTATCTTGATTTCCTCTTTAAATGTTGTCCGTAATTCAGTGAAATATAGGGCCCCCGTGGAAATCCCGACTCGGAGAGTTTCGTTTTGAGAGACATTCAGAGAGAGTTAAACACTTTAGCTAGGTTTGTGTAATTTGCATTTCTTGTAACTGAATTGTACTGTAGAAACCTATGTATGTGTTTGAGCTTACAATACATGTCTAAATGATTTAACATTGTTATTATTCTGCTACGGCGGGAGGATTGTTGGCCGGTGAGGATCCCGTGGGTCACCGAAGGATGGAGAGAAGTTCCCTAGCCTTGAGCTGCCCACCCCCTGAATAGAGAGTACCCTTGTCCCGCTGAGAGCTAGCCAGGGACGTGTTGGTGTGCTGATGTTGGTTTAGAAGCCGACATTTATTTATTTATTTATTTATTTATTTATTTTATTTATTTACGGACGAATAGTCCATTAACAATATAACAATAACACGAATAAAAAATAGAGAGATGACAATGGAAGGAGAGTACATATATATGAAGAGCATTGACAAAATACATATAATATAAAAGTAAATATAGAAGATAGTAAATATAAATTCATATAATATAAAAGAACATAAGTAGCTTGAAGATGGATTAAAAAGACTTTAAAAAATCACATTGCGTATCGACTGCCGAAAGTCATTTAGGCTTACACCAAAAAATTCAATGCATTGATTTGCGTTGACAAGTCTCGACATTCTGGATAAAGGAGAATGATATCCATAATTAGTAGAATGTTGATTGAGGAACAGCAATTCATTATTTCGGAGTCTACGGGAAGGGATGTTGAACTGGATGAGTTGTAACAAAGCAGGTGTGTCAGTAATACTGTTGATAATTTTGAAAATGCATATTAGATCAGAGTCCTTTCTACGTTTTTCTAAAGAAGAAATGTTTAAAGTTTGTTCAATTTCATCATACGAGTACTCGCCTCTTTCAAGTCCTAACCTCCAAGCAATCCCTCGCAGGAAGCGATGTTGTACAGATTCGATGTGATAAATATGGA
This sequence comes from Limnephilus lunatus, assembly GCA_917563855.2. NCBI lineage: Eukaryota > Metazoa > Arthropoda > Insecta > Trichoptera > Limnephilidae > Limnephilus > Limnephilus lunatus. The sequence continues at coordinate 63,249,941 of OU830598.1, read as the reverse complement.
CAGCATAGAAAGGAGACCAAATAACACTAGCATATTCAAGGTGAGGGCGAACCAGCGAACAGTAAAGAGTTTTAAGTGTACTTATATGTTTAAAGTCAGAGGTAATTCTATGAATGAAGCCGAGTAGTTTAAGTGATTTGTTTACAATGTTATTGATGTGATCACGGAAAGAAAGTTTGCAGTCTAGAGTGAGCCCAAGGTCCTTTATAGATGTGACAGTAGAGAGACAAACATTATTTAGTTTATAATCAAACTCAATAGGTTTTTTGGTTCTATAAAAGGACAAAATTTTGCATTTGTCAACATGAAGTTGCATGCAGTTAATTTTGCACCAATCATTAAATGAATCAATATCAAGTTGAAGAAGTAAACAATCATGATGGCATTTAATTATCTTAAGAATCTTATTGTCATCGGCAAAAAGCCAAAAACGTGTGTGAGAAAAAACTTTAATGATATCGTTAATAAAAAGATTAAAAAGAAGCGGGGCCAAATGGGCTCCTTGCGGAACGCCAGAGGTTACATCAATGTTAAAGGATTCAAAGTTATTTATTTTAACCCTTTGTTTTCTATTTATCAAGTAAGAGTGAATGAATGATAAAAATGGGTCTCTAATGCCTATAGCATAAAGTTTAGCCATGAGGATACGGTGGTTAACTTGGTCGAAGGCTTTGGAGAAGTCAGTGTAGAGGACATCGACCTGAGTGTTGTCTTCTAAGGCTTTAATAATGGTATTTGTAAAGGACAATAAATTAGTTGTTGTAGATTTGGCCGATCTAAATCCATGCTGTTCCTCAATCAGAACATTTTTGAAAATAGGAGTGATTTTCTTTGTAATTATTGACTCAAATATCTTTGGAATATTAGATATAATTGATATTGGTCTGTAATTTCCAATATTTGACTTGTTCCCGGACTTAAAAATGGGTCGAATAAATGAAATTTTCCATGAGTCAGCAAATGTTCCGGATGAGAGTGATAAATTGTACAAAATACAAATTGGGTTAGATAATGAACATTTACATTCTTTTAGCAAGATTTCTGGAATGCCATCAGGACCGGCACTTTTTTTGTTAGAAAGATTATTTAAGGATTGGTATACCTCTGCAAGTGAAATTTGGCAATCATTCAAATCAATATTATAATCATAGTTAAATGGAGGGATGGTACATGAAGCATCAGAATATACAGAGGAAAAGTGTTTAGCAAAAAGGTTGGCGATGTCGTGACCATTTGTAGCGTGAGTTTCATAATAATACATACTTGAAGGGAGATCATTATCTGTACGCTTTTGCGCAACAAATTGCCAAAATTGTTTAGGATTTTGCAGTAATTTTGTCTCTGTAACTTCTACATAAGATTTATAGCATTTGGCTGATTCGATTTTAGACAATTCCCTTAATTGAGAAAATTTTTGATAAAATTTTAAGTTGCCAGTGTCTTTAAATATCTTATGAGTTTTCTTTTTTTCAATTATTAACTGTTTAAGTTTCGAGCTAAACCAATTTGGAAACTTGGGTTGAGAGTAACATCCCTTAGGAACAAACAAATCTATAGCACGTGTTACACATTCATTAAATTTAAATACGGCGTCATTAACATCAGAATTTAAAAATAGTTTTGTCCAATTAATCTGGGAAAGATATTTGTTCATGTTAGAATAGTCACCATTAAGATATCTGTAGTGATACGAGACACTTGATTTCAGAGATTCAAATTTGAAAAAGTTAGTGATGTTAATAGAGAGAGGTGGATGATATTTATCAATAGGTAACAAAGAGACATCAGCTTCACTTACTATGACATTAGGTATGCTAGTGAAAATTAAGTCAAGGCAAGAACCTAGATAGTTAGTAACTGAATTTACTTGAAACATATTCATAAAGGCAAAAAAATTTACAATTTCAATAGCTTGTTGCGAAAGATTACTAGTAGGAGTTTTGACCCCTTGGTTGTCATTCAGCCACAATATTTTAGGTAAATTATAATCGCCACATATAAGTAAGGAATCAGCGTTTCTAGAGACACGCTCAATTGAAGCAGTATGCGACTTGTAGACTTCTACCGAAGAGGAAGGAGGAATGTAAACACAACCAAGTACAAGCTTTTTGGTACCAAATATAACACATAGGAACAATTGATCAGAAACATTGTTAGATGTTTCTAGAACATGGCAAGGGTATTTTTTATTTACACATATCATCACCCCACCACCTTTACTCTTCACAGAAGAAGTAGAACGGTCACAGCGAAAAATGTTGTAGTCAAACAGTCCAAGTTCAGCAGATGAGACATTATCCGAGAGCCATGTTTCGGTAAGAAATAAAAAGTCGTAAAGACATACACTGACGTTACAGCGAATAGTGTTCAGTTTTGTATTTGGGACATCGGGGTACCCTAACAATTGGCGCATCAACATGGAGCCTGGAATTTTTTTTCTCTATCTCGGTCACTTTGCGGGACCTTCCTCTGTCAAAATCCTTCCCGCACAACAACTATTTTGTAAAACATTAATTATGCCTTGTCATTCTACAGTGAATCCTGTGAAAAAACCACAGAAACCAATATGTAAATTAGATCCATAACAGATCTGATTGTAATAATAAATTGCATCGCAAGTTGAAACAACGGCCATTTTGAGTACCCGAATCTGATTGCGCACGCATCGCCAGGCGGCGGGCGCGTTAGCAACAGTTATTCCCGCCCAAAATCCAACGGCTTTTGTTCCAAGCGATAGTCCGGATTGCGCGCAAATGCTTTGTTCCCGCCGGAATCCTAACCGACTGTTGCTAGGCTGCGTTTTAAATCCAAACCGTTTTTTATGACTGAACTGGGTTACCAACGGAAATCATTATTATAAATTTGATTCTGGAACCCCAGTTATTTTGCGAATTCCTTAATGAAAATTTCGGACTTACGTATTTTTTATTATTTCTGCACAATATACCAATTGGCCCACTTGTGTCTGTCAAATTAGTACAATTTAATGTTTCTCCAAATGGACAAAATAATGACTTTCTTTCCCCATTGTACATTATAGGTACTGTTTTTTTTTCAGCATAAGTGAAAGTGAATTGTGTTTTTTCCCTTACATAAGTGAAAAGTGGAATAATAATAAAACCAATGACTGATTCCATGAATAAATAAAATAATTTTAATATGGTTGGATGCAATAAACCCCATATTCAGTCATTTTCATTCGGAAGTTTGTCCTTTATTTGCCAGAAATGTGCCTTTTGTGAACTTTAGTGCCTTTCTCAGTGCAAAGTGTTTTTGTGAAAATAAAAAACCTGTTTTCTAAAGGTCAGTCCTGGAAAAATTTTTCTAAAATAAATAAATACTTGTGAATTTCACAGTTTTCTCAAAAGTGATCAGTGAAATACAAAAACCTTTACCACTAAGGTCTTTCCACGCAAAATTTTTTCTCGCCTGCCTCTCTTCGACAAGAATTCTGGTGTCATGTATACAAAACACATTTGGAAGTGCCAACAGTGATCACCAAGTGAAAAGTGCCTCACAAAAATTAATTTTTGCGCTTTCTAAAGGAAACCCCTGGCCAATTTTTTTCTTCTCCCCACCACCCAGGAAACTCACAATGGAGGACAAGCAAACTATTACATCATCCAACTTGGGTACCATTCCCAATGTGCATAGTTTATCCAAAGCCCACTTACAAGCTGCTTTAAGGGATAGAGGACTCTCGCCATCAAGCAAATCTAAATCTACATTGAAGGCATATGCACTTTTATTCAACAAAAAGTACATTAGGAGAATAAATCTCGCCCCCTCCAACGAAAATAATTCATGTTCGGCTACGCAAGTTTTGGATAATCTTGACAAAGAACCTACGCCGCATGTAATGATAAAACAGGACGTCGCACCCATCTTGACACAAGATAAAACTTACGATTTATCCTCTTGGAAAGTCAAATATAATGGCGTCTCCGATGTGCTGGATTTCATTGACCGTATTGAAGAAACGGCTACAATCAAAAATATCCCATTCGAGATTCTACGGAGAAACTTTATAGAACTCATCTCCCCAGAATTAATTCCGTGGCACCGCATCCAAAAGACTAAATGCAAAGACTGGAATAAACTCAGAGCTGCCCTAATCTCTAGCTTTGGAAAAAAGGAGGCCCAGCACCGGATCAAACTATCTCTACTATCTATTAAACAACTAGTAGATGAACCTGTGGCTACATTCATAGAAAGGGCTGAATCCATCAACATCAAGCTTTCACATCCTGTTCCGGAAGCTGAACTATTACCAGTCATAACTGATGGCCTTTTAAGCAAATACGAGAACATCATCACCTCACAGAAAATTGCATCCCTGGCCCAGCTAAACGAAGTCTGCCTCCTCCTGGAATCGTACCAGGATAGGAAAAACATAAAGAATGTGTCGAATAATGTGGTTGTGCCAAGCCGTTCGTCTGGTTTAAAGCCAGAATTCGACAACAAAAAAGTGTGCTCCTTTTGCAAAAAAGTAGGCCACCTAGCCGCTACTTGTTTCAAGCAAGCAAGACTTCTGGAATCCAAGGAACCCCGAACATCCAAGAGACATCACTCTAGGGACCGCTCTCCTCCACGCGACGAACTGCGCAACATTTTCAAGAGATCAAGGCACAATGCAGAAAGGTTACAAAACCCAAGCGATGTCAGACCTCAGGTGGATTTCTCCAAGCCCCCACCAAATTTCTACATGAAGAGGCCAAAAAACTAAATAATAACCTCTCAGGTACCCATTCTGAACCAAGGTCTAAAGAATGGACTGATTGGTTATCACACATTAAGTATTTTAACCAGACCTTAAATGTTTCCTCGGTTTGTTGCAAACAAGCTAAAGATGGGAGACCCTATGCTCTTTTCTCTGTTAACAATGTGCCCTTTTCCGGATTACTTGATAGCGGTGCATCTGTCAGCTGTCTTGGCAACAATGCTCACCTGCCTTTTGTTAACAGTGATTTTAAAATTTCGCCACAAACAACACACCTGACGACTGCGGATAATGTTTCCCAGCCGGTCATCGGTACCCTTGCACTGCCAATTAATTGTAACAATAAAATAATTACAATCAATTTTCTAATAGTGCCCTCTATATCCCAGAATTTCATCCTTGGCGTTGACTTCTGGAAGGCTTTTAACGTTGCTCTCCAAGTATTTAATACTCTTGGCGAAACCTCCACTGCTGCTCAAATTAGTGAGATCCGCACAATAATACCTCACGAAAATTTAAGCACGGACCAAGCTCTCCAACTAAAGGAAATGGTCAATAAATTCGAATCAATATCTTTCGAAAAATGTGGATTGGGTTTGACAAATTTGGTAGAACACCACATTAAAACCAATGGCCCACCCATAAAGCAACGTTATTACAACTTAGCCCCCCAAAAGCTTAAACTTTTGGAAAAAGAACTTGATGAAATGTTAAAAATGGGTGTGGTGGTTCCCAGCAGAAGTGCATGGACCAACCCAACTCTTTTGGTTTCTAAAAAAGATGGCTCCGCACGTTTCTGTCTTGACAGTAGACGTTTAAATTCTTGTACGGAAGCTGACGCATACCCCTTACCTTACGTCCACGCGACCTTAGACAAACTGCGCAACGCCAAGTTCATCTCCTCTGTTGATCTAAGCAAAGCTTTTTGGCAAATACCTTTGGACGCAGAATCGTGTGAAAAAACTGTTTTCGTTGTACCTGGTAGGGGAATGTTCCATTTTAAAAGATTACCCTTTGGTCTAAAGAACAGCCCCGCCGAATTACAAAGACTGATGGACAAACTCTTCGGTCCTGAAGTCGATAACAGCCTGTTTTGTTACCTTGACGACCTCATCATCGTCAGCGACACCTTTGAAAAACACCTATTAATGTTGGAAAAGGTTTTTCAACAACTCAAGTTCGCTGGTTTAACCATCAACTTGAAGAAGTCTGAATTCTGTAAGTCCCGTTTACGTTATTTGGGATTCATTGTCGACGAAAAAGGTCTAAGAACAGACCCCGCTAAGGTGGAAGCCATGGCAAATTTTCCCCGACCCAAAAACGCGAAGGAAGTCAAAGGTTTCCTTGGACTTGCAGGTTACTACAGAAGATTCATCAAAGACTTTTCCACAATTGCAGCCCCCTTAAATAAAATCACCGGCACCCGTAAAGGTGTCAGCAACTTCCGATGGTCTGCTGAAACTGAAGAAGCGTTTACAACTTTAAAAAATGCCCTTCAAAAAGCCCCCGTTCTGAATTGCCCGGATTTTGCACTCTCTTTTACCCTCCACACGGATGCCTCCAACGTAGGAATCGGTGGAGTCCTAACTCAAGAGTTCCCAGATGGCGAACACCCTGTAGCGTATTTTTCCCGTACATTAAATAAACACGAGAAAAACTACGGAATTACCGAAAAGGAGTTACTGGCTGTATTGGATTCTGTTCACCATTTCCGCGGTTACATAGACGGTAGCAAATTCACTGTAGTCACAGACCATAGTAATTTGAAATGGTTGATCTCTTTAAGTAATCCCTCCGGTAGACTCGCTCGTTGGGCCTCCCGTTTGTCTCAATTCAATTTTGATGTTGTACACCGTAAAGGCGCGGACAATATTGTTCCTGACGCTCTTTCAAGAATTGAATTGGCTTCATTAAATGTTGACACAATTGCCCCCCCTCCACCCACAAAAGATGAATGGTACTTGAAAATCTTCGAAGGTTGTAAAAATAATCAACAAAAGTTTCCTAATTTTATCATAAAAGAAGGACAACTATACCGTAATTGCAAGGCACCACTATCCATCCTCGAAGATTACTCTTGGAAACTTGTCATTCCCCTCGAAGGAAGAGAACAAATAATAATTGACAATCACAGTGCTCCCGACTCTATACACCCAGGAACTTTCAAGACGTATAAAAAGATTTCCTTGAAGTATTACTGGCCTGGTCTTTTCAAACAAATTCGCAATTACATCTCTAAATGTGAAACTTGTAAAGCTTATAAACATAGCACGGCAGCACCTGCCGGCCTAATGGGTAACCCCAAACGTGCCGACAGACCCCTACAGTCATTGTCAATGGACCTCGTCGGACCTTTTCCTCGAAGTTATGCCGGACACATGCACATACTTAGTGTAGTGGATGTTTTCACCAAATTCTGTTGGATCTTCCCTTTAAAAAGAGCCAACGCGTCCGCCATTATCAAACTTCTGGAAAAACACATTTTTATACCTTACGGAACACCCAGAACCGTAATTGTTGATAACGGAAAACAGTTTATTGCCCAAGAATTCAAAGAATTTCTTGCCAAATACGGAATCAAGGACATTTATTATAACACCTTGTACACTCCCCAAAATAACACTGTCGAACGTTACAACCAAACAATCAACACAGCTCTAGCTATTCTAGTTGATAAAGACCAACGCACTTGGTGTAAAAACCTAGATAAAATTCAGGCCGCTATGAACAACACTGTTAATCTGGCCACTGGTTACACACCTTTCTTCTTAAAACACGGTATGGAACAAGTCGTCCATGGTTCTCTACATAGGGACACAAACTTTCCTACGTCATCTGCCACCACAAGCAACCCTACCGCAGACTATGCCCATCGCTTGGAAGAACTGTCGGCCATTTACAGTGAAGTCACTGATGCTTTGCTCCTGGCTCACCAAAAGAGTGCGGACAGATATAACTTACGTAGAAAACATGTCACCTTCAATACAGGAGATATAGTTTGGAGAAAGAACAACACACTTTCCCAAGGAGCCATGTATTTCTCTGCTAAGCTGGCACCACGTTTCGTGAAGGCCAAAGTCCTAAGGAAAATATCAGACCTAGTGTACTCCTTGTCTGACTCATCTGGAAAGCACATTGGTAATTACCACATTAAGGACATTGTAAAGTCTGGAAGTGAGGAGTCAAGTAAAACTGCCCCCACTATCTCAGCAAACGTAAAATGATCCAGTATGCATCACCTTTTTTTTGTAAGCTTACAGAGTCTTACTACGTCAGGCGTGTATTGTGTCAATCACATGCCCATCGTTTCATAAATAAAACAAGTTGTAAATTATTTTGTAAATTAATGCGTACTCTCCTTGAAGTTACTTTCAAATGTTGTTTTTGCACTGTTTTTTCTTTCCCTCACGACAATTTTTTTTTCTTTTATTTTTTTTTTCACCTGTTCTAAAACTGATCACTTTGGAACGGAGACACATTTCGAGTTTCAATGTTTGGGAAGTCGCGAGCCCATTTATTGTCTCAACACGTACACTACGCAATGTTCATGCCACGTCATACCCTGCCTTGTCATGTAATTTTGTAATTTTTCTCCTATTTTTTGTTGCATTTTTGTCGTGTGGAAAGGAACTTTCTCACCTATTTATTTTGTTCATGTAAAGTAGTTGACAATTGCCCATCGGCGTGTCGTTCTAGAAGTCGGGTTTTGTAAATTCCAAAGTGTTAAATTCCGACTCAGAACCAGTTAACTATCTTTACAATTTGTCCTTTTATTTTGTTCATCATGAGTTGTAAAACCTTCCGAGGTATCTCTAGCATGAAAATCAAACAGTGGTTACTTACATAGTCGCCCCTCGTGTAAATAAGTTTTTTTCAATTTTTTCCTCTTAAATTAAAAAATTGATGGCGTCCTACCCAAATTCATGCTCTTGTACCCAAATTGGATATCAACACGTCCATTTTGGAACTCGTATTTATAAAACCAATGATTGGTCTTTATAACCCTGTATATAAATCAATTTGGCTCGTTTCAACTAAAGTACGTAAAACCGAATCATCCGGTCTTTGGTTGTTATAACAAAGCCACTGTTTTCTTGTTATTTTTTGCTTGTACGTTACGTATGTCTTATATGACACGTTTCAACCCTACGAGACGGGTTAATAAAACCTTATGGTCATCCTGATTTTGGAATTCACAACTTTTAGGTGTTCATTTAACCAAGTATTTGCAACCCAAATTGCACATAACCTGGTATGTTTGTAACTGCACAAAGGGTATGTAAAACCGTAATTGGTCCCTTTTCTTTGGTCTTCCTCACTGCAGGTTGCCACAACAGACAGTATGTAAAACCATTATAGGTCTGTCTTTGTTTTAAATACTTGGTGTAAGTAGAATTATACTCTGCCATCACCCTTGTATTTTGTAACACATGAAGTAGCATCAAATTGTCTATCTTCTCTGTCGTACGCTCTTGGGCTACGGAGTTAGTTAATCTAACGAATCTTTATAAAATGTGTTAAAACGAGCACCGTTAACGTTTATTGTATTGTATTTAAACGTAACCCACCGTCATAGGAGAGATCCTTAGAACATCCACCGTTATAGGAGGGATCCTTAAAATACCTGCCACGATACGAGAAGTTCGTCATAATCACTTTTGCTCATAGCTAAATGTTATTGAGTTGGTCGTGTGACATATTTGTCATGAGTACCACCCTTTCTGTACAATCTATTTTGGTCGTGTGTCATTAATTTGTCATGAGTACCGCTTTTGTATTTTGGTCGTGTGTCATTAATTTGTCATGAGTACCGCTTTTGTATTTTGGTCGTGTGTCATTCATTTGTCATGAGTACCGCTCTTGTATTTTGGTCGTGTGTCATTAATTTGTCATGAGTACCGCTTGTATGTATAATTGTGTACAACCCTTGTACACGAGACGTGGAGACGTAATAACAATACTTACCGTGATTCGTGCGAACGACATAATATCGGCCTTGCCATCTTCTTTAAGAGGCATTGTATAAACTCTTGACTTCTGTCTATAATTGAGTTTTATCTTGTATGTACTTACATGTTTTGTACACTATACGTGGAGACGTTAAAACACTTACCGTGATTCGTGCGAACGACATAATATCGGCCTTGCCATCTTCTTTAAGAGGCATTGTATAAACTCTTGACTTCTGTCTATAATTGAGTTTTATCTTGTATGTACTTACATGTTTTTATACACTATACGTGGAGACGTTAAAACACTTACCATGATTCGTGCGAACGATACAATATCGTGTGTCATCTTTTATGATGCAATTTGTGCCTTTGTAAATAACTCGTTGTCTGGGGAACGGATAAGAAAACCCCCAGGTTTGTGAAATTGGAGCAAGGGTCTGTCTTTTCTCACAATCACGCAGGAGTTTTTAAAATGACCCCTAATCTTTTGCCCAATACACGCAAAAGATTAGTCTTTTTGTTAATGTGTATTCAAATTTCTCCTCATCCTTTTAACAATTGTAAAGAGTCAGGAAATCTGCTGGTTGATCATGTTTCATTCTCACATGGAGTTTGAAGTGGAAATTAGTCCAGTCTCTAGCAAGTTTCGTCACTCAACTCCTTTCCTTTTCCTTTCCTTTCTCCTCACCATCATGTTCTCAGGTATATGTTATGAAGAGGAAAATCTGTTGTTAACCATAATTCGCCCTCACTGGGAGTGCGAATTGGTAAATTAACCAATTATCAGCAGGCTTTCTCCCTCACTCTCTGCATATGTCTCACCTTTTGTTCTTTTTCTCAATTTCACGAAACACATTCATGAATGTTGGATATGTACGATATGCACTTGGCGTACCGTCTGTCTCCTTTTGACAACCTTTATTCATGAATTGGTTTCTCTGCTTTTACCGTGACTCATTCACGACTTCTTTGTCTTGTTTTTTGAAATTCTACAAAAAATGTTACCACCTTTATGTTAACATAGGCCATGGAAGGCCGGTTGTTTTTTAACCAAGACATATTGTCACTCGGCAAACGCCAAGTCATCCTGGTAAAGGAAAATGTTTATGTAATCACAATTTAGTTAGAAAACTCTCTCTTCGTCACTCTCTGGGTCGGTGATTAAAACTTCGTTTATTTCATTATCTGGACACATTTTGTTTCTCTCCAAACCTTTTCTTCATTGGTCCCTAGGCAGGTAAACTTCAAGAATTTTGCTCTAATAATAATTTCTCCCGGATTAAAAAGAAGCCCAGGCGGATGTCATCACCAACAGCCAAGCTGAGCTCCACTTCCTGACAGCACGCGCTGTGGTTACTAGGTCCCTCCTGCTGCCATTTTTCTACGCATTTGTTCCTGAAAGCACAGACCATACCGCCCATATGTATGTTGTTTTGTCGTGCCACAGCAAGTTGAGTTGTCCCACTATACATTATGACACTCTGAACCACCTTTTGGGCACGCTAGCTCCTAGGTTTGTTCTTACTCTTGCTATCAATGCCAACCATGTCGTCTCTTGCGCTGTCATGCAGAGACGCAAATCGTCATGTGTAAACCATCATTACCTTGACCTCCAGTATTCGCTGAATGCGTACCAATACAAGTTATGATTGAGCTACATTATGCCTCAATAACCATTATATACGATCCGTGTTTACCTTAATAACACTTTAGGATTCGTACTGGCATGCCTGCAGACACTGGATTCTCCTCTTCAATGACCTCTGTAACCATAGTCGCGGCACAGCAACCACAGTCTCCACTTCGTGAACTTCGACGTCTTCGACAAAACCAAGTGTTTTCTAAGGCCCAAGTGTACTTCTGAGTGTTATCTCAAAGGGGTCTGATTACAGTGATAATGTAATCCTAAGAATCTGTGAAACCACGTCCTCCTCTTCGAAATTCTCCGAAACCAAACAAATCCACGCTTCGCAAACTTAGCTCCCAGACCAATGAAACCTTAGAATCACACAGGCATTTTTGTTCTTGTTGTCTCTTTTGTTCTTCAATTGCATAACCATGTATTGTTATTTTTCAATTGCATAACCATGTATTGTTATTTTTCAATTGCATAACCATGTATTGTTATTTTGTTCAATTGCATAACCATGTATTGTCATCTTTCAATTGCATAATCTTGTATGTTGTTTCACACCATGTACTTTCACCAAAACTGTTCTTTTCCAAACATTGTATGTACCCCTCACCCATTCCCTACAAACATTGTGACCTAAACTATAACATAAATTGCATGTTCTAGCTAGGCATCTCTCAAGCAACGAATCTCTCAAAAACCCCTATGGAAGTTTAAGAGGATTTTTTTTTCCTACAGCTCCATTGCCACGTCGCTTTTTTTCCGAGCGCGGGGGGAAGTGTTACGATACGCCCTTGAAGCGAATAGTTTCGAGAACGCGAGAGCTAGCCCACAGCTGGCCGCCCCCTCTTCCCCCCCCATATCCTGTCTGCCTCTCCTCACCGCCCCGCTTGCCCGGCGACGCGGCGGCCGGCAATCCGTTGCTCGCCGACAGAAGCAATCTGAGTGCCTTGGCGAACGGACACGCTAGCGGCGCACTTTAAGCCGGCGGACCCAATTCAACGGCCGCGATGTATTATTGAAGTACCTTTGTGTATAATTGGCCTTTTGCCGCACCATAGTTCGGTCTATTTAGACTATGAAAGTGCCTGATGAAGCTGCCACATGAGACGAGGTTCCTGCCAACCTACATGTAAGCTGTATCTTGATTTCCTCTTTAAATGTTGTCCGTAATTCAGTGAAATATAGGGCCCCCGTGGAAATCCCGACTCGGAGAGTTTCGTTTTGAGAGACATTCAGAGAGAGTTAAACACTTTAGCTAGGTTTGTGTAATTTGCATTTCTTGTAACTGAATTGTACTGTAGAAACCTATGTATGTGTTTGAGCTTACAATACATGTCTAAATGATTTAACATTGTTATTATTCTGCTACGGCGGGAGGATTGTTGGCCGGTGAGGATCCCGTGGGTCACCGAAGGATGGAGAGAAGTTCCCTAGCCTTGAGCTGCCCACCCCCTGAATAGAGAGTACCCTTGTCCCGCTGAGAGCTAGCCAGGGACGTGTTGGTGTGCTGATGTTGGTTTAGAAGCCGACATCGGGGTACCCTAACACTATCTGAAACCACCCACGACGGCCACGACCTACGCTACGCAGCTTCCCTTCCTATATGTATTATATTGAATGTGTGCATTTGACCCGGTTGCTGATTTGAGGAGATGTAAAAACTATGAACACCTATCCCAATCAGTAATATTGATAATAATTAATCACGCGGGCGTTTTGAACGGATAATCAATAAAAAAAAAAACTGATAAATTATTATTTTAAGACTCGAGGAGTCAGCAAAGATATGCCGAGACAGACAAAGGCTATATACTCGTAGCTATAAGTTATAAGGCTTATGATGACTGATAAATTTTCGATTGATTTTCCTGCCAAATGTTTTAGAGCAGGCATGCCCAACCTGTGGCCCAATTTAAGATGTATTGCGGCCCAAGATGAAGTTTTCATAATTTATTATAAATACCTCAACAATTTTCTAATCATTTCAGTTAACGAATTTCTCTGCCATAAACCCATCACGCTCTTCTTAGCTTTATTATTATGAACAGAACTTGTAGTTTAATAATGTTCGTCTCTTGAAAAGGTCCCTTATAAAGAAAATATTAGTATCGTCACGTATCGTATCGTAGGAATTGAAAATTTATTTACCGATATTATTTAATTTTTTATGAATTCGTTTAAATCAAATATTGATCGCGGCTTCACAATAATTGCATTTTTGACACCGAATTACCGGTACAAACTAACGGTAATATCTGAAATTTATCTGTATTCATGGACGGATCTAATTTAGCTGACAGCCCCCACCCCTTCCCTCCATAGGGTTTATATGTGTGGCGTGTGGCCCGCCTAAACTCAGTAATATTTTTTTGGCCACCCAAGCCCATTGAAACAATTAATTTATTTTAATTTATAAATAATATTTAGATCCATTATAGTTGTGCGTTATTTCACCTAAGAACACTATACAGTCGCATGTTGACATTTATTTTTACACATTTAAAATGCACGATACGTGCATTTGATTAGCGGCATGGGTGGCACGAAACATGTAAGCAAATGTATTATTCCATAATATCAAAGGAACAGTTTATGTATACTAATTTGCTTGGGGCGCTCGCATAATGCAAAGCGTTTCGAAGTCGAAAAGTAATTAATAATCGAAAGAAAGTAACAATATCCGTAATATTCCGATGTTTTCTAAACAATCATTGTTATTCAAATGTCGTAATTCAGACATTAACTAAATAATGGAGAGTTCATAATTTAATTACTCACTAAACTCATCAACTAAACAGTATTACTAATTAGAGAAGAATACTCAATAAATCATAAACGCATGACATAAACATCTATACAACAATGAAGATGCAATTATTATTGAACGTGGCATTTCTCCAAGAATGGGTACCTTTGAGTTACGGACACGGTAATATTTCTTGGTAATGAATTATGCGAAATTCAAGAATATGATTTCAGTGCGTTCAATGGCTCTATTATAGAAATATTGGCAGTTGGTATCGTCCCTCAAACAATTATTATGTTACACGAAACCGCGACATTTCAGATACACCCAGAAATAATACTAGTATAAACGTTCTGACCACATAAAAGCTTATTGTACGATGGGAGGATTTCCGAGTAGGGATTAGTTTATTTTGGGCGTTTGAAGTTTATCAAACCATGTTCCAGATACTGCTTTTCGTGGTAGGTATAATCATTTGTTAAAAGCAAAGGCAGCAATCCTTTGGTTAACCGAATGAGATTGCTGCCTTTGCTTTTACACACCTCATTTGAAGTAAACTCGATGTATTTAGTAAATAATTTTTACCAGGCTAATTTCAACATTTTTGCTGTTTTTATGAGGTTTTCAACGTTGATTGAAAACTATGAACCCTCCGAGGTATTAAAAGTATATAATTAACGAAGACAATATTAGCGACACTAAATTGAAAATCTGAAACAGAATCGAACCTAGGACCAAGATGTGACCGTATCTTTTTCTGATGTTCGATTTGGTGTAGCTGATATTGTCTTCATTAATTATATATTTAGTTTATTAGGTTTCAGGTTTTACTCATTAAGTTTAAAATAAATATTACAACTATAAAGAAACATTATTCTTAAATACCATGTTCTCAGTACACTTTTTTGACAGCGTTGGATCGTTAGTCTGATTTTGGTTTATTTGTGATGACAACAACACAATACAAAAAAAGTGCTTAGTTTACCAGGAAGGTTGAACAAAGCTCTACAAAAAAAACTAAATAGATTGAATACTAGCTTTACACATAATTCACAAAGTTCAAATCAAAATAAAATTCAAATCTTAATCAATAAGTTAATAATAACGAAGGTCTACTTAGATTTTAAAGCTAACTTCTAACGGGGTGCGCCATAACCAAACGCCCTCAATTCTCATTTATTTTAAACCTTTCAAAGTTAAAATATTATTTCATCAAAATAATTTGGCTTTGACGAAATAATACATAGATTCACAATTTAATGGGCGGGTACGGGTACCGCCGCCCCGAGAGGCATTTATTGGATAACCAACACCTACCTATGCCATAGGTCAACCCAAGTGGTTCGCTGTGTTTGACATAGGCCCTTAGGGAAATTATTTGGCTCAGGGCCTCCTGTGTGGGGTTAATTTAAAAAAATATATATATAATATATATCTATGTGTATATATATAAAATTACAATTGCCGCGATCAGTTGCAGAATCAATTTGCAGAAAACTATGACTGTTTATGGAAGTTTTGTTGAGCATTTATTCCTAGAAATCGCTCTTTAGGCGTAAGAAGTATTCGATCATGAAGCGGTCTTCAATCATTATGCCGAGGCCTTCGCGTAGCTCGCAACGCGCGCGGACTGATTCACCGCCGATATGACCATACAAGGCGAGAGCTTCGACGTACACGGAGAAAGTGCTATTCAAATTTGATTTAAAACGACTTCATACATTTTTTTTTTTTTTTTTTTAATTTTCTTTATTCATTAAATCAAAAATTGAGGTAACATTAGTGGATTTTTCGACCACCATGCTAGGCTGGTGCCCGTGTTATGGTGGTCGATTTAACATAATTAAGTGCAATAACAATCAGACGTTCGTGTAATATAATGTAACATAATTATAAAAAAAATAAATATAAATATAAAAACTCCGTCAAAAGTGCGTTTGAAGTGCATCCTCCGTCATTGCGTTGGAAGTGCATCTTCATCAAACACCGAAGTGCTGGCAATTATGAAGTTTGTTTGTTGATAGAATGCGTAGCATCATGAACAAATAAATAAAGGAAAGGTCCATTAATTCGAATAAGCGGGAAAACGTGAGGAATTTTATAGTAATTTATAGGCACGTGCATGTCTAAAAAAACTCGCAAATAGTGAGCATGAATTTATTTCAGTAATAATATAACAAATCACATGTAAAACTTATTTCCTCTTAATTTATCTGTCTAGTGTGGAGATGGCTAAACGGTACCTACGGTCAAAAATAAATTAACTGGAAATAAGTTTTATATGTGTTTTATTAGATATATTATTATAATGGAATTGCACTACGAATTGTCAGTATTAAAAAATAGAAAGATAGTTATGAAATATCCATTTAACTATAAAAAAACGATAAACTGTTTAAGAAAAAAAAGAGCTTTGAAACTCGGAGCTAGCCGGGTTGAAACTGTGAATGAACTACTGGCTTTTAACCGTGTATATTTGTATTGTTCGCACTATGACAGGAGCCGAGGTTTAAGCCTTTAGGTATTTTTAATCAATTCAGCCAAATAAGGGCGAAGATCGAGGAATCTACGGACCGCGGGAAGGCTATGTATGTGGTACTGTGCTGTAGCACTGGGCTTGCGTACCAAGAGTGTCACTAAGTCTATACACAATAAGATAAATAAAATCGAGAGAATCGAGAAAGGAAACAAAGAAAAAATATATTGAGAACTTCAAGCTAACCAGCTGCAGCAATGTGTCAAGTCATACGACTAAGAATTTTGGAGCAATTAGGAACTATTATGAAAAGTAGTAAGCAAACAATGCTACTTACTCGACTAGCATGCCCATGCCTGCCGTTGGCAAAATACTCGAGGGGAAATCTGCGCACATAAAGGGGATCAATGCCGCAGCAATCACTGACGGACTACAGTCACCGCATCACAGTAAATGCAGTGAAGAGGCCGTCAAGACCACACAATGGGGCACTTGATGGATACAATGACCATGATACCAATATCAGCAGTCATTGGTCATGGCTTTTAGGCTTCCACGGAGCTCTCGCACACATGACGCTTTTAGCAAGAGAAGAAAAGCGCGGGTGCAGTGGAACAACAGGAGCGACTATTTGGTATACAACACTTCGAGGGCACCAAACACTGAATTGAATTAATCTAATAGAATTCTAACAACACTGAACTGTTTAATCCCAAGAGCAAATGCGTACTTGCTCTCGAGGATATGCGCAACACCCAAAAGGAGAGAACGTATCCTTGGGTGCAGATTGTTTGCACAAGATTCAACACACAGATCTTCCGAAGCACTGATTGATATTGCGAGCGATGGATGATCACAGGCAAAAATGGGAAAACACGCGATGATCACAATGTCAAGTTGATTCAGAAACTCGTGTTGGTTTGTTGGTTGGTGTTATTGGGTAACAGGGCCCCCGCCAGTGTTGCTCGGAGTGGGTTCGTTTCGCGACTGGCGTGCGAGCTCGCAGGCCTTATTGGGGCCCGAGGACACGTGGGCGCGAGGGGGGGGGGGAGGTGGGTGCAGATCGGATGCAGGTGTCTATATGGTTTCATTCGATCGATCCGTAATGATGATGGGCCTCGCAGCATCATGGGAGATGTGCAAGGAGATAAATATGTTTGAAGTTGCCATTGCCTGCCTCAAAATTATCTTACAAAATTAATGTGGGAATTCTGTTGCTTTGTTTTAAAAAAAAAAGGAATCATGCGCTACGTAAGTATCACTTGGACATTGTTCGTGAACAAAGGTTGTTGCTTATTCTTGTTACTTTAACACTTGTTACATGCAACTGTGCTACGGTTAACGAAAAATCTTGAATCCGTGAAGTCTCGATGGATGGTCAATATTTTTCACAATCGGTAATACGAATATCTGACTCTAAAGAAATAATGCCCGTATCAAATAACAGAAGTATGGACGTACCAACTTGTCGCTAAGTCAAGAGTGGGTTATTCGCGTTTACATTAAAAACACGTTTAAGGAAAATTATCTTACATAATGCTGGACAAGCCACAAGGCGTTTGAGTCACTAATAGTCGACTACAAGATAGAAACACGCGTACTATAGATGTGTTTGGTAAATAGACACAGTCCTCACACCTCCCAAACAAACGTATCGCAAGAACACCTGGATATTGAATTGAATAATTGTATCTAAGCTAAAACTGTAAACTGAATGTGTTCAACGTCATGTGCCCTGACGTCAGCATCCATAGATCTCTTGTTCGAGATAAAAGTCTTGCCTACGTCTGGGTTGAATAAAAAATATAACAAAACAGACGTATGACGTAATATTATGGGACTGTGAGCGAGCCCGGAAAGTTAGCACAAAATGAGTAGTGATTTAGTTGCTAATAATTCGAATACACGAAATGAAAATAACAAAAAAAAATGAAACTACAAAACGTAAAATAATATTTGCACACCATAACATTACTTCTATGTTGTTGTTTTATCTACAATTACTCGTATTGCACTTTCTTTCTAGTGATCATTTTATTCAATAACAAGGTGTAAATTTAAGAATAAATACAGAAATTTTAAAATAACACAAAAACATTAATATGCATCAGTAATTAGACTTAGGGAGGACTACCTAACAAAACATTGTATAAATAAAAACAGTAGAATGCAGGAAAATTGCACTATAAGATATGACCGTTTGTCCTGACCGGAAAAAAGAGAATAAAGACATGCGTCATTATCAAAGCAAAACCCAGCGATTTACAAAAAAAAAAACGGAAAGACCTAAACAACTTTCAGGTGACATTTTAAATAAATAAATAAAATATTAAAGTTATTCATTTTCATTTCATTTAAAAAAAAAAAAAAATTATGCAAGCCAACAATGTCTTTGCAAATTACAGCATAATATTATTTTTTATAATTTTCCACCACAAATTTTCATAACACAATAAAAAATATATTTTGTATGTTACCTGTAAGATTGCAGGAGTAAAAGAGCACATAAACATTACCTGATCAAATTTAAGTTTTGTATGCGTCAGGGATAAAATAAATGGTTAGAGACGAGCAACTTATAGATATCGCTAGTTATATTACTACTTTTCGAAGCCATGTTGGAAGTTGGCTGATTGCAAAACACCAAAAACCGCAGTGTTTCCTTCGCTTATCACATCCGGGCGGCCATCGCTCATGAAGCAAGTAATGGAGCCGTTCTGCGGTGGCCACATTTTGGCTTCCTTGTTGAAAAAATTAAATGAACATTGCTTTTTGTCGGGACAAAGAAAGTGGAATTGCTCTACTGAGTGCAAGTCAATAATAAAATAGGTTAATATTTTTAAGTACATAAATATTTAAGTACAACTCTTACGCAAACAAATCAAGAACAACTCGTACGCCTACTAGAAACCCCTCAGCGATAAAAACGATTGGTAATTTATTTAACTGATTTTAGCTTTAACTTTGAGAGTCGACACTCAACAATGGCGCTAAATGCCACTTTGTATATTTGTAATACAATCACTACTACAAGGAATTTAAAAGGATCATATTTTAAGAATTTTATTCATTGGAAATCTTTGAAATTTTCCTAACTACCCCTATAGAAAAATCAGTTGTAGTGTAGCTTGTATTGCAAATTTACAAAGCTTTTATTTTTTAGTGTCGACCCTGTGTTACCAAGATCTGATAATACAATTTTAACGCTGATAGTTATTTCGTCGTCAGTAGTATTAAAATATGTATTAAAATCAATCCAGAAAAGGGTGAGTGAACCGATGAATGCTCTAACCCATTAACTTTAGACCCGCCATGAAAAGTCAATATCAATATATTTTCATTATTATAAATATAATGAAAAAAAATTGTCCCCTAGGATCCTCCACATTTTATTGGAAATTGCAAATTGAGAAGTTATAAACACTAAATGAGCAAGATGGTTTCGGGTGACATTATTTCCGCTTTGTCATAAACTATCAACTTATTTTATTTATTATAAGCAATAATTATCATCAATAATTATCAGCCTGAAACGACGCCACCTAGCGGGAGATTTAGTATTTCACAATACCTCTCTCATAAAAATAAAGTTGGTTGTTTTCAGTTGGAAAAATGTAATAATAAGTAATTGTCGAATGAAACACTAGTATATATTGAATTATTTGGCGGGTACTAGATAAGCCACCATAGCTCAGTGGTCAGAGCTCCTAACCGGCAATCAGAGGGACACGGGTTCAATTCCCGTTGGCGGCCAGTATCTTTTCTCGGAAGATTTTTTCAATGTAGATGAGTGTTTCAGGCTGATAATTATTGATTATAATATTTGTTATCTACCCTTTGTGCTATGCATAAAAATCTTGTTTAAACGTTAGTTTATCAATTAAAAATAATAATTATCAGCCTGAAACACTCATCTACATTGAAAAAATCTTCCGAGAAAAGATACTGGCCAGTATCTTTGGCCGCCAATTTATTTAAATAATTTTTTTTTAAATTGCGGTAGGTACAACTTCAGCGTATCAGTTGTGCGGTGGATTTCATTTCGTCGAAACATATTTTTTATGGTTCAGTATTTCCATTTCTGACAAATACAATAATAAACGCATGGCGAATACATAACAATGATCGCGTTATTTAACGATGTTTATTGAATATATTTACTAACAATATCGGTGAATAAATAGAGCACGCCAAAAATAGTGTTACGATACGCCCTTGAAGCGAGTAGTTTCGAGAACGCGAGCAGCTAGCCCACAGTTCCGCCGCCGCCTCTCCCCGCCCCGTATCCTGTTTACCTCCCCGCTTGCCCGGCGACTCCGCAGTCCGCTGCGCTCGCCACCACAGACGAAATCCGAGCGCCTTGGAGAACGCACGCTAGCGGCTCACTGTAGCCGGCGGACCCAATTCAACGGGCCGCGATGTATTATTGAAATACCTTTGAGTATAATTGGCCTTTTGCCGCACCATAGTTCGGTCTATTTAGACTATGAAAGTGCCTGATGAAGCTGCCACATGAGACGAGGTTCCTGCCAACCTACATGTAAGCTGTATCTTGATTTCCTCTTTAAATGTTGTCCGTAATTCAGTGAAATGTAGGGCCCCCGCGGAAATCACGACTCGGAGAGTTTCGTTTTGAGAGACAGTCAGGGAGAGTTAAACACTTTAGCTAGGTTTGTGTAATTTGCATTTCTTGTAATTGAATTGTACTGTAAAAACCTATGTATGTGTTTGAGTTTACAATACATGTCTAAATGATTTAACATTGTTATTATTCTGCTACGGCGGGAGGATTGTTGACCAGTGAGGATCCCGTGGGTCACCGAAGGATGGAGAGAAGTTCCCTAGCCTTGAGCTGCCCACCCCCCTGAATAGAGAGTACCATAGTCCCGCTGAGAGCTAGCCAGGGACGTGTTGGTGTGCTGATGTTGGTTTAGAAGCCGACATCGGGGTACCCTAACAATTGACGCCCGAACGTGGGGCTGGAATTTTTTTTCCCTATCCCGGTCGCTTTGTGGGACCCTTGTGTGTCGAAATCCTCCCCGCCAAACAATTGGCGCATCAACGTGAAGCCTGGAATTTTTTTTTTCTCTACCTCGGTCACTTTGCGGGACCTTCCTCTGTCAAAATCCTTCCCGCACAACAACTATTTTGTAAAACATTAATTATGCCTTGTTATTCTACAGTGAATCCTGTGAAAAAACCACAGAAACCAATATGTAAATCAGATCCATAACAGATCTGATTGTAATTATGAAATTAAATCGCATGTGAAACGGCCATTTTGAGTACCCGAAACGCCAGCTTTTGACCGCGAATCTGAATTGCGTCACCAAGCGGCGGGCGCGTTAGCAACAGCAATACCCGCCAAATCCAACGGCCTTTGTTTCACGCGATATTCCGGATTGCGCGCAAATGCCTTGTTCCCGCCGGAATCCTAACCGACTGTTGCTAGGCTGCGTTTTAAATCCAAACCGTTTTTTATGACTGAACCGGGATACCAACGGAAATCATTGATTCTGGAACCCCAGTTATTTTGCGAATTCCTTAATGAAAATTTCGGACTTACGTATTTTTATTATTTCTGCACAATATACCAATTGGCCCACTTGTGTCTGTCAAATTAGTACAATTTAATGTCTCTCCAAATGGACAAAATAATGACTTTCTTTCCCCATTGTACATTATAGGTACTGTTTTTTTTCAGCATAAGTGAAAGTGAATTGTGTTTTTTCCCTTACATAAGTGAAAAGTGGAATAATAATAAAGCAAATGACTGATTAATATGGTTGACGCAATAAATCCCATATTCAGTCATTTTCATCCGGAAGTTTGTCCTTTATTTGCCAGAAATGTGCCTTTTGTGAACTTTAGTGCCTTTCTCAGTGCAAAGTGTTTTGTGAAAATAAAAAACCTGTTTTCTAAAGGTCAATCCTGGCAAAATTTTTCTAAAAAAAATAAATACTTGTGAATTTCACAGTTTTCTCAAAAGTGGTCAGTGAAATACAAAAACCTTTACCACTAAGGTCTTTCCACGCAAAATTTTTTCTCGTCTGCCCCGCTTTGACAAGAATTCTGGTGTCATGTATACAAAACACATTTGGAAGTGCCAACAGTGATCACCAAGTGAAAAGTGCCTCACAAAAAATTAATTTTTGCGCTTTCTAAAGGAAACCCCTGGCCAATTTTTTTTCTTCTCCCCACCACCCAGGAAACTCACAATGGAGGACAAGCAAACTATTACATCATCCAACTTGGGTACCATTCCCAATGTGCATAGTTTATCCAAAGCCCACTTACAAGCTGCTTTAAGGGATAGAGGACTCTCGCCATCAAGCAAATCTAAATCTACATTGAAGGCATATGCACTTTTATTCAACAAAAAGTACATTAGGAGAATAAATCTCGCCCCCTCCAACGAAAATAATTCATGTTCGGCTACGCAAGTTTTGGATAATCTTGACAAAGAACCTACGCCGCATGTAATGATAAAACAGGACGTCGCACCCATCTTGACACAAGATAAAACTTACGATTTATCCTCTTGGAAAGTCAAATATAATGGCGTCTCCGATGTAATGGATTTCATTGACCGTATTGAAGAAACGGCTACAATCAAAAATATCCCATTCGAGATTCTACGGAGAAACTTTATAGAACTCATCTCCCCAGAATTAATTCCGTGGCACCGCATCCAAAAGACTAAATGCAAAGATTGGAATAAACTCAGAGCTGCCCTAATCTCTAGCTTTGGAAAAAAGGAGGCCCAGCACCGGATCAAACTATCTCTACTATCTATTAAACAACTAGTAGATGAACCTGTGGCTACATTCATAGAAAGGGCTGAATCCATCAACATCAAGCTTTCACATCCTGTTCCGGAAGCTGAACTATTACCAGTCATAACTGATGGCCTTTTAAGCAAATACGAGAACATCATCACCTCACAGAAAATTGCATCCCTGGCCCAGCTAAACGAAGTCTGCCTCCTCCTGGAATCGTACCAGGATAGGAAAAACATAAAGAATGTGTCGAATAATGTGGTTGTGCCAAGCCGTTCGTCTGGTTTAAAGCCAGAATTCGACAACAAAAAAGTGTGCTCCTTTTGCAAAAAAGTAGGCCACCTGGCCGCTACTTGTTTCAAGCAAGCAAGACTTCTGGAATCCAAGGAACCCCGAATCTCCAAGAGACACCACTCTAGGGACCGCTCTCCTCCACGCGACGAACTGCGCAACATTTTCAAGAGATCAAGGCACAATGCAGAAAGGTTACAAAACCCAAGCGATGTCAAACCTCAGGTGGATTTCTCCAAGCCCCCACCAAATTTCTACATGAAGAGGCCAAAAAACTAAATAATAACCTCTCAGGTACCCATTCTGAACCAAGGTCTAAAGAATGGACTGATTGGTTATCACACATTAAGTATTTTAACCAGACCTTAAATGTTTCCTCGGTTTGTTGCAAACAAGCTAAAGATGGGAGACCCTATGCTCTTTTCTCTGTTAACAATGTGCCCTTTTCCGGATTACTTGATAGCGGTGCATCTGTCAGCTGTCTTGGCAACAATGCTCACCTGCCTTTTGTTAACAGTGATTTTAAAATTTCGCCACAAACAACACACCTGACGACTGCAGATAATGTTTCTCAGCCGGTCATCGGTACCCTTGCACTGCCAATTAATTGTAACAATAAAATAATTACAATCAATTTTCTAATAGTGCCCTCTATATCCCAGAATTTCATCCTTGGCGTTGACTTCTGGAAGGCTTTTAACGTTGCTCCCCAAGTATTTAATACTCTTGGCGAAACCTCCACTGCTGCTCAAATTAGTGAGATCCGCACAATAATACCTCACGAAAATTTAAGCACGGACCAAGCTCTCCAACTAAAGGAAATGGTCAATAAATTCGAATCAATATCTTTCGAAAAATGTGGATTGGGTTTGACAAATTTGGTAGAACACCACATTAAAACCAATGGCCCACCCATAAAGCAACGTTATTACAACTTAGCCCCCCAAAAGCTTAAACTTTTGGAAAAAGAACTTGATGAAATGTTAAAAATGGGTGTGGTGGTTCCCAGCAGAAGTGCATGGACCAACCCAACTCTTTTGGTTTCTAAAAAAGATGGCTCCGCACGTTTCTGTCTTGACAGTAGACGTTTAAATTCTTGTACGGAAGCTGACGCATACCCCTTACCTTACGTCCACGCGACCTTAGACCAACTGCGCAACGCCAAGTTCATCTCCTCTGTTGACCTAAGCAAAGCTTTTTGGCAAATACCTTTGGACGCAGAATCGTGTGAAAAAACTGCTTTCGTTGTACCTGGTAGGGGAATGTTCCATTTTAAAAGATTACCCTTTGGTCTAAAGAACAGCCCCGCCGAATTACAAAGACTGATGGACAAACTCTTCGGTCCTGAAGTCGATAACAGCCTGTTTTGTTACCTTGACGACCTCATCATCGTCAGCGACACCTTTGAAAAACACCTATTAATGTTGGAAAAGGTTTTTCAACAACTCAAGTTCGCTGGTTTAACCATCAACTTGAAGAAGTCTGAATTCTGTAAGTCCCGTTTACGTTATTTGGGATTCATTGTCGACGAAAAAGGTCTAAGAACAGACCCCGCTAAGGTGGAAGCCATGGCAAATTTCCCCCGACCCAAAAACGCGAAAGAAGTCAAAGGTTTCCTTGGACTTGCAGGTTACTACAGAAGATTCATCAAAGACTTTTCCACAATTGCAGCCCCCTTAAATAAAATTACCGGCACCCGTAAAGGTGTCAGCAACTTCCGATGGTCTGCTGAAACTGAAGAAGCGTTTACAACTTTAAAAAATGCCCTTCAAAAAGCCCCCGTTCTGAATTGCCCGGATTTTGCACTCTCTTTTACCCTCCACACGGATGCCTCCAACGTAGGAATCGGTGGAGTCCTAACTCAAGAATTCCCAGATGGCGAACACCCTGTAGCGTATTTTTCCCGTACACTAAATAAACACGAGAAAAACTACGGAATTACCGAAAAGGAGTTATTGGCTGTATTGGATTCTGTTCACCATTTCCGCGGTTACATAGACGGTAGCAAATTTACTGTAGTCACAGACCATAGTAGTTTGAAATGGTTGATCTCTTTAAGTAATCCCTCCGGTAGACTCGCTCGTTGGGCCTCCCGTTTGTCTCAATTCAATTTTGATGTTGTACACCGTAAAGGCGCGGACAATATTGTTCCTGACGCTCTTTCAAGAATTGAATTGGCTTCATTAAATGTTGACACAATTGCCCCCCCTCCATCTACAAAAGATGAATGGTACTTGAAAATCTTCGAAGGTTGTAAAAATAATCAACAAAAGTTTCCTAATTTTATCATAAAAGAAGGACAACTATACCGTAATTGCAAGGCACCACTATCCATCCTCGAAGATTACTCTTGGAAACTTGTCGTTCCCCTCGAAGGAAGAGAACAAATAATAATTGACAATCATAGTGCTCCCGACTCTATACACCCAGGAACTTTCAAGACGTATAAAAAGATTTCCTTGAAGTATTACTGGCCTGGTCTTTTCAAACAAATTCGCAATTACATCTCTAAATGTGAAACTTGTAAAGCTTATAAACATAGCACGGCAGCACCTGCCGGCCTAATGGGTAACCCCAAACGTGCCGACAGACCCCTACAGTCATTGTCAATGGACCTCGTCGGACCTTTTCCTCGAAGTTATGCCGGACACATGCACATACTTAGTGTAGTGGATGTTTTCACCAAATTCTGTTGGATCTTCCCTTTAAAAAGAGCCAACGCGTCCGCCATCATCAAACTTCTGGAAAAACACATTTTTATACCTTACGGAACACCCAGAACCGTAATTGTTGATAACGGAAAACAGTTTATTGCCCAGGAATTCAAAGAATTTCTTGCCAAATACGGAATCAAGGACATTTATTATAACACCTTGTACACTCCCCAAAACAACACTGTCGAACGTTACAACCAAACAATCAACACAGCTCTAGCTATTCTAGTTGATAAAGATCAACGCACTTGGTGTAAAAACCTAGATAAAATTCAGGCCGCTATGAACAACACTGTTAACCTGGCCACTGGTTACACACCTTTCTTCTTAAAACACGGTATGGAACAAGTCGTCCATGGTTCTCTACATAGGGACACAAACTTTCCTACGTCATCCGCCACCACAAGCAACCCTACCGCAGACTATGCCCATCGCTTGGAAGAACTGTCGGCCATTTACAGTGAAGTCACTGATGCTTTGCTCCTGGCTCACCAAAAGAGTGCGGACAGATATAACTTACGTAGAAAACATGTCACCTTCAATACAGGAGACATAGTTTGGAGAAAGAACAACACACTTTCCCAAGGAGCCATGTATTTCTCTGCTAAGCTGGCACCACGTTTCGTGAAGGCCAAAGTCCTAAGGAAAATATCAGACCTAGTGTACTCCTTGTCTGACTCATCTGGAAAGCACATTGGTAATTACCACATTAAGGACATTGTAAAGTCTGGAAGTGAGGAGTCAAGTAAAACTGCCCCCACTATCTCAGCAAACGTAAAATGATCCAGTATGTATCACATTTTTTGTAAGCTTACAGAGTCTTACTACGTCAGGCGTGTATTGTGTCAATCACATGCCCATCGTTTCGTAAATGAAACAAGTTGTAAATTATTTTGTAAATTAATGCGTACTCTCCTTGAAGTTACTTTCAAATGTTGTTTTTGCACTGTTTTTTCTTTCCCTCACGGCAATTTTTTCTTTTATTTTTTTTTTCACCTGTTCTAAAACTGATCACTTTGGAACGGAGACACTTTTCGAGTTTCAATGTTTGGGAAATCGCGAGCCCATTTATTGTCTCAACACGTACACTACGCAATGTTCATGCCACGTCATACCCTGCCTTGTCATGTAATTTTGTAATTTTTTCTCCTATTTTTCTGTTGCATTTTTGTCGTGTGGAAAGGAACTTTCTCACCTGTTTATTTTGTTCATGTAAAGTAGTTGACAATTGCCCATCGGCGTGTCGTTCTAGAAGTCGGGTTTTGTAAATTCCAAAGTGTTAAATTCCGACTCAGAACCAGTTAACTATTTTTACAATTTTTCCTTTTATCTTGTTCATCATGAGTTGTAAAACCTTCCGAGGTATCTCTAGCATGAAAATCAAACAGTGGTTACTTACATAGTCGCCCCTCGTGTAAATAAGTTTTTTTCAATTTTTTCCTCTTAAATTAAAAATTGATGGCGTCCTACCCAAATTCATGCTCTTGTACCAAAATTGGATATCGACACGTCCATTTTGGAACTTGTATTTATAAAACCAATGATTGGTCTTTATAACCCTGTATATAAATCAATTTGGCTCGTTTCAACTAAAGTACGTAAAACCGAATCATCCGGTCTTTGGTTGTTATAACAAAGCCACTACCTTTTTGTTATTTTGTTTTTTTGCTTGTACGTTACGTATGTCTTATATGACACGTTTCAACCCTACGAGACAGGTTAAATAAAACCTTATGGTTATCCTGATTTTGGAATTCACAACTTTTAGGTGTTCATTTAACCAAGTATTTGCAACCCAAATTGCACATAACCTGGTATGTTTGTAACTGCACAAAGGGTATGTAAAACCGTAATTGGTCCCTTTTCTTTGGTCTTCCTCACTGCAGGTTGCCACAACAGACAGTATGTAAAACCATTATAGGTCTGTCTTTGTTTTAAATACTTGGTGTAAGTAGAATTATACTCTGCCATCACCCTTGTATTTTGTAACACATGAAGTAGCATCAAATTGTCTATCTTCTCTGTCATACGCTCTTGGGCTACGGAGTTAGTTAATCTAACGAATCTTTATAAAATGTGTTAAAATCAAGCATCATTAACGTTTATTGTGTTGTATTTAAACGTAACCCTGTTACATTATAGGAGAGATCCTTAGAACATCCACCGTCATAGGAGAGATCCTTAGAACATCCACCGTTATAGGAGGGATCCTTAAAATACCTGCCACGATACGAGAAGTTCGTCATAATCACTTTTACTCATAGCTAAATGTTATTGAGTTGGTCGTGTGACATATTTGTCATGAGTACCGCTTTTGTATTTTGGTCGTGTGTCATTCATTTGTCATGAGTACCGCTTTTGTATTTTGGTCGTGTGTCATTCATTTGTCATGAGTACCGCTTTTGTATTCTGGTCGTGTGTCATTAATTTGTCATGAGTACCGCTTGTATGTATAATTGTGTACAACCCTTGTACGCCATACGTGAAGACGTTAAAACACTTACCGTGATTCGTGCGAACGACATAATATCGGCCTTGCCATCTTCTTTAAGAGGCATTGTATAAACTCTTGACTTCTGTCTATAATTGAGTTTTATCTTGTATGTACTTACATGTTCTTATACACTATACGTGGAGACGTTAAAACACTTACCATGAGTCGTGCGAACGAAATAATATCAAATCTTTTGTGTGCGATCTACGAAATGTAGTCCACAACCCTTTGTTGTCATTCAACGCCAATGCCCGTGGACCTCCTGTTTTTTTACTTCTTTGCAAAAAGGAAAGAAGCCCAGGAATATCTACTATCCCAAAAGGACTAGTTTGTAGCTTCACTGCTAACTATGGGGCATAGTGCTGTGGGAGTTAATCGATTGAGCACAAAACCACCCAACTCGTTGTCTGGGGAACGGATAAGAAAACCCCCAGGTTTGTGAAATTGGAGCAAGGGTCTGTCTTTTCTCACAATCACGCAGGAGTTTTTAAAATGACCCCTAATCTTTTGCCCAATACACGCAAAAGATTAGTCTCTTTGTTAATGTGTATTCAAATTTCTCCTCATCCTTTTAACAATTGTAAAGAGTCAGGAAATCTGCTGGTTGATCATGTTTCATTCTCACATGGAGTTTGAAGTGGAAATTAGTCCAGTCTCTAGCAAGTTTCGTCACTCAACTCCTTTCCTTTTCCTTTCCTTTCTCCTCACCATCATGTTCTCAGGTATATGTTATGAAGAGGAAAATCTGTTGTTAACCATAATTCGCCCTCACTGGGAGTGCGAATCGGTAAATTAACCAATTATCAGCAGGCTTTCTCCCTCACTCTCTGCATATGTCTCACCTTTTGTTCTTTTTCTCAATTTCACGAAACACATTCATGAATGTTGGATATGTACGATATGCACTTGGCGTACCGTCTGTCTCCTTTTGACAACCTTTATTCATGAATTGGTTTCTCTGCTTTTACCGTGACTCATTCACGACTTCTTTGTCTTGTTCGTTGAAATTCTACAAAAATGTTACCACCTTTATGTTAACATAGGCCATGGAAGGCCGGTTGTTTTTTTAACCAAGACATATTGTCACTCGGCAAACGCCAAGTCATCCTGGTAAAGGAAAATGTTCATGTAATCACAATTTAGTTAGAAAACTCTCTCTTCGTCACTCTCTGGGTCGGTGATTAAAACTTCGTTTATTTCATAATCTGGACACATTTTGTTTCTCTCCAAACCTTTTCTTCATTGGTCCCTAGGCAGGTAAACTTCAAGAATTTTGCTCTAATAATAATTTCTCCCGGATTAAAAAGAAGCCCAGGCGGATGTCATCACCAACAGCCAAGCTGAGCTCCACTTCCTGACAGCACGCGCTGTGGTTACTAGGTCCCTCCTGCTGCCATTTTTCTACGCATTTGTTCCTGAAAGCACAGACCATACCGCCCATATGTATGTTGTTTTGTCGTGCCACAGCAAGTTGAGTTGTCCCACTATACATTATGACACTCTGAACCACCTTTTGGGCACGCTAGCTCCTAGGTTTGTTCTTACTCTTGCTATCAATGCCAACCATGTCGTCTCTTGCGCTGTCATGCAGTGACGCATATATCGTCATGTGTAAACCATCATTACCTTGACCTCCAGTATTCGCTGAATGCGTACCAATACAAGTTATGTTGAGCTACATTATGCTTCAATAACCATTATATACGATCCGTGTTTACCTTAATAACACTTAGGATTCGTACTGGCATGTCTGCAGACACTGGATTCTCCTCTTCAATGACCTCTGTAACCATAGTCGCGGCACAGCAACCACAGTCCCCACTTCGTGAACTTCGTCGTCTTCGACAAAACCAAGTGTTTTCTAAGGCCCAAGTGTACTTTTGAGTGTTATCTCAAAGGGGTCTGATTACAGTGATAATGTAATCCTTAGAATCTGTGAAACCACGTCCTCCTCTTCGAAATTCTCCGAAACCAAACAAATCCACGCTTCGCAAACTTAGCTCCCAGACCAATGAAACTTTAGAATCACACAGGCATTTTTGTTCTTGTTTTTTTGTTCTTCGATTGTACAAATATGAATTGTTATTTTTCAATTGCATAACCATGTATTGTTATTTTTCAATTGCATAACCATGTATTGTTATTTTGTTCAATTGCATAACCATGTATTGTCATCTTTCAATTGCATAATCTTGTATGTTGTTTCACACCATGTACTTTCACCAAAACTGTTCTTTTCCAAACATTGTATGTACCCCTCACCCATTCCCTACAAACATTGTGTCCTAAACTATAACATAAATTGCATGTTCTAGCTAGGCATCTCTCAAGCAACGAATCTCTCAAAAAACCCCGATGGAAGTTTAAGAGGATTTTTTTATCCTACAGCTCCATTGCCACGTCGCTTTTTTTCCAAGCGCGGGGGGAAGTGTTACGATACGCCCTTGAAGCGAGTAGTTTCGAGAACGCGAGCAGCTAGCCCACAGTTCCGCCGCCGCCTCTCCCCGCCCCGTATCCTGTTTACCTCCCCGCTTGCCCGGCGACTCCGCAGTCCGCTGCGCTCGCCACCACAGACGAAATCCGAGCGCCTTGGAGAACACACGCTAGCGGCTCACTGTAGCCGGCGGACCCAATTCGACGGGCCGCGATGTATTATTGAAATACCTTTGAGTATAATTGGCCTTTTGCCGCACCATAGTTCGGTCTATTTAGACTATGAAAGTGCCTGATGAAGCTGCCACATGAGACGAGGTTCCTGCCAACCTACATGTAAGCTGTATCTTGATTTCCTCGTTAAATGTTGTCCGTAATTCAGTGAAATGTAGGGCCCCCGCGGAAATCACGACTCGGAGAGTTTCGTTTTGAGAGACAGTCAGGGAGAGTTAAACACTTTAGCTAGGTTTGTGTAATTTGCATTTCTTGTAATTGAATTGTACTGTAAAAACCTATGTATGTGTTTGAGTTTACAATACATGTCTAAATGATTTAACATTGTTATTATTCTGCTACGGCGGGAGGATTGTTGACCAGTGAGGATCCCGTGGGTCACCGAAGGATGGAGAGAAGTTCCCTAGCCTTGAGCTGCCCACCCCCCTGAATAGAGAGTACCATAGTCCCGCTGAGAGCTAGCCAGGGACGTGTTGGTGTGCTGATGTTGGTTTAGAAGCCGACATCGGGGTACCCTAACAATAGGTTTGTGGTATCGATTGTTAATTAAATTTTGTTCATAATGAGAATGAGCAATGGGTTTTGAGGAAATTTATTAGTCATTCTCCGATTTGATAGTAAACCAAATACAAACACAGTCACTCAAAGAATATTATTATTTTTTTATCATCTACAGACACATGCAATTATAATTTTAAAAAGTCGTGCGCACCTTTGTCTGAATCATGTTTAATGTTATCGAATGTAGGTATACAGGGACTACTTGACATACTTTAACCATTGATTCCTGACAATATTTTGAATAAAAAATTAATAAAAAAATTTTGTGACTTTTTTTCAAAAATATCTTTTTCAAAAAAAAAAAAAATTTCCACATATCACTGGTTACTCAGCAGAGTAACCGCCCAACCCCTCACCCGAATGTCCAGTACCTACAGATTTTTATGTTTTTATCCATATTTATAACATATTATGATTATGATGCGTCAAATTGCGTGCAACTTTTATACACGTTAATCAACAATGTCGTTCTATTATAATTTTCTATTGTTGATCGATCGGTTGGTGATTGCAATAATTGTAAGTTAGAAATCTTTATTTAATAGATTGTTTAAGTACCTACATTATACGTTTTCGATAGTGATAGTAGCACTTGGTCATTTTGTGTGAAATTTTTTGTCATTTTGTATGAAATATATCTGTGTAGTCCCGTGCAAAGCTAGAAAATACATCTAAATATATGTAGTTAAATTGTGTATATTAAAATACATAGCTACTCAAATAGATCAAACAAACAAAACTGATATTTACATGTTAACAAATATCTCGGGTTGTGCGAGGGTTCAATTTGGGGGCAAACTGCCAAAAAACGAAAAATTCCAAACTTACACATTAGTGCAAAAAGATAATGGGTAATAATACAATTTAGGCACGACGACACGAGTAAAGTTTTCCAAATGAAGCTATGTAGGAACATACCGATAAAAAAACACGTTTTAATTTAAATTATTGTTTGTGTAATATAGGAAATCGATTTGCGTTAGGTTAAGTTTTCGAAATTATTTCGGATACGTAAGTAGTTATTTTTAATTTATATTTTTATGTCTGTAGGTACCTAACGAATAATTTAGGAAATCAGTTTCGGCTCATCAGAAGAGCGGCTCCGTGTTGTGAAAGGCAATGTTGGCCGGCAGGTGGCTTATAAGGAAACTACTCCCAACCTCTTCCCACGTCTGTCCGCCAAAATCTACAACCGTGCTAAGCTAACCGCAAACACAAGCCAAATTTCCGGAAAGGAAAACATTGCAAAATCGAGAAGGCAATTCACATATTTGTTTTTCACAATTTGGCAAAAAATCTGGTAAAATTTCCGTACAACTCTTACCTCTAAATTGGCACAAATTATTTGAATAACACTTCATTTCAACTTAATTACTACAAAAAAAAACTATTCACGCCGGGGATATGAAAAAAAACATTAAAGCTTCAGTATAAGTACAATATGTATAGTTAAAATTAATACATCTACACCAGTAATGATCAACCTTTTTGCGGGAGGGCCAATAAATTTCCAATCTGTTCGCAGGCCGCAGGGCCTTGACATTGTTAAATTTGCTGTTGGTGGTGTCGCAACCCTGTTTGTATTTTCTAAAAGCAATTTTTTTAAATCAAACTATTATAGAATGGAAGAAACAAAGCGCCGCATGCGCAAAATTTTATATCTTCAAGGTCAAACCAATAAATGCTGTCGATTTTATAATTCTGAAATATTAATATGTATATAAAAATTATTGCAATTTCGGGCAACTGTTGATTTTCATTAAAACAAAATTTAGTCTGAAGAAGTCGGGGACGCCCGAGGAAGATATGGCACGACCAAGTGAATCAGATACTTGAGTCGGGCCATGTGAAGAGTCGGAATAATAGAAGAGTATGTATGAGACGGTGTATGAATGTGAACGAGGCAAAGGGTGTGTGCCAAGATCGAGTTGTGTGGCGGTCCGTCCCCTCTGCCTACCCCTGCGGGGAAACGGCGTGATGGTTAGTAAGTTAGTCAAAATTTAGTCAAGAAATCTATTAGTATTTTATAAAATGGAAACATTTAAAATTCATTACACTTAAATCTCAACAAAAAAGCTGCGCTGCTTGGGTGAATTTTTTCTACAGTCGGTCGAACTACAAAATTTAATATTTTTAAGAATACCTATGTAAGAAAAAAATATCATTTAGAGCGACTGCAGAAAGACTGAAGTTTTCCGCTAAACCCTTTTCCAAAACCGAACTGGAACCGTTGAATTTTCTATACAGCAATGTTTTTGATATTTTATTTAACCCTGTGGGTACGAGTAGACCTGTAGATACGAAAAAGCTTGCGGGACACACAAAATGGGTTCACGGGCCGCGGGTTGCTCATCGTTGATCTACAATCTACATGATATTTACTGTCTTTCGAAACCATGTCTTCATTTTGATATCGTATGACAGAAGACAAATATGCAATGCAAATACAAAAATTTATTATTAACAGATACAGACAATAAAAATTTAAAAATTACCCCAAAAAGAACTTAATAACCTCTTTTATTCTTAGGTTCATAGTTTGGATTATTTAAATAATTTGTGCGTATTTATATTGCGGACATTACATCATACTGACAAAAAGAAATATGGCGTTAATTCTAACGACAAATTTATTCCGTTTATACGTATTTTTACCAAACAATTTTGGTCCATGTTTTTTTCCATCTCCCCCGATTTAAATATTGTTTCTTATAATAATGAAGATAAAATAAAGTGTTGTTTCCATAATTTGGTCGTATTTAGAAGTATATACCGAAATTCACAAGAAACTATCTCGGGCAAACAAGGGCATAGTTACCAAATTTACTGATTAATTTATTACGGAGCTTTAACCTTTCCTCATCTGAATTAATTATTGAGATATTTTTATGTTTGATTAGGTATAATGGACTAAGTTATGATGTATTCTTCTAAATAACAACACAGAGTTGTTGTGAGGCGGTCCAACTCTATTCTTGCATTGTTCACCCCTCCGGGAAAAATATTGATAGTTAGTACATAAAAAAAGGAATGATAATATGCCTATTTGCTTTGACTGGTGAAGACTGAATTCGAGTTGTTATAAAAAATATTACGTACAAAATATGCTTGCTACGGAGATAATATCTTGCCAGAGGAGAAGGGTTAAAAAAGCATTGCGTAAACTTAGTTCATAATGATCGTTTGTAATTTCAATGAACCGATAATGATTATAAAATTGGCCATTTAATATGATTACAAAGATTAATGAAGGGGCATAATGCCAACGGTACAAATAATAAAAGTACATCGTTTGGAAGTGAGCAATACAAAAAAATAATTGATTAACGATTTGATTAGTGTTATTATTAATTAGATCTTGTGAAACGTGATATTAAAAAAAATATATACAAATATTGCCCTTGCCGAGGCAGCTTTACTTTTAGTGGGCTAATTTATTAGGTACGAGCTTTATTTGAAAAGTCAATTTATAATTAGTTCTTACGCAAGTATATCGACTGCATTATGGCAGTTTGGAATCGTCAAGTTTGTATATAAGTTTTCAGTTAACGATAATTAACTCGCTTTTGTCCGTGTGTAATGAATGCTCGTTCGCGTGCGACCTTCGGGGTAACAGAATAAACGAACAGTTTAAAATGGTTGGAACCAGTGCCGAATTTGCGAGAGGGGCAATTAGAGCAGGTACCAAGGCGGAAAAACGAAAAGACGCAAATAAATTTTGGTAATTTCCTTATAAGACGCTGTAATGCGTTGTTTATAACGTTTGTTCATAACAGACATATTTCAATACAAAGATCCAAAAATTACATTCAATGACTAACTAACTAACCATCAAGCCGTTTCCCCGCAGGGGTAGGCAGAGAGGACGGACCGCCAAACAACTCGGTCTTGGCACACACTCTTTGCCTCACTCACATTCATACATCGTCTCATACATTCTCTTCTATTATTCTGACTTTTGAAATGGCCCGACTCAAGTATCTGATTCACTTGATCGTGCCATGTCTTCCTCGGACGTCCCCGACTTCTTCTACCATTCACATGTGCGTCGTATATTCTTCTTACACTACTTTCCTCGTCCATTCGCTCTACATGCCCAAACCATCTGAGGGTCCCTTTCTTACTCTTACTCATTATGCTTACATCAGCCTTACATTCTTTGCGGATATCCACATTTCTATGACCATTACTCATATTCTCCAAAATACGTATATTGAAATATAATTATCACGAAAAGTTTATTTTTAATTGTTAATTGGACGTACTTAATGTTTCTGGAAAGAAATATTATTTTATTATAGTTTTATGACGATCGTATTGTTTATATAATAATGTTGGAAAATCTCAGTTTGTCAATTAATTGTAGATATTATATTTCATACGTTAAAATTTTTTTAAAACATGACTAAAATCAGCTGTCGAAAATACGACCATATCGTATTTTATTACAGCCTACATGATAAAAATCATCACATTGTATTGGGGAGATGCTCTGGCATTTATGATTTTTTTGGTGCAGGTACATCTCAATGATGTTTGTCAGCCGTTAAGCAAATAAATATAATATTTTCTGTTAATAGGAATCGATTAATAGGATTCTTGGTATCGATAAAGTCCAAGAATCGAGTCCTATTAACAGAAAATATTATATTTATTTGCTTAACGGCTGACAAACATCCTTGTTTAATTGTCATTGCTCTGTTCATGTATATGTACTCTCCTTTCGACGTCATCTCTGTTTTTTTTTTCCATTCGTTTGACGTCAGTATATCCGTAAAATAATAAATAAATTTATTTATTGTTTTTTCACATGGGTACATTTTAATTTTTAAACTCACTAGGACTAGCCCGCGTTGAATAAAGTAATGATTTCTGCATCGGGCAAACATTGTTATTCCGGCCCTGGAGGGAATAGTGAAGTTAGTATAAAGCGTGTTTAGACCTATCAAGCAGCGACACGTTACCTTAGAGCAGGGAGAGACTGTGCTATTGATATTGAAAACAATCATTGGCAATTACCAGAATTTATTGACCAATTATGGTCGGCATAAAAAAGCAAATTGGCTCTCGGCGAAATGATTCCGTAACTGCAACTTTCGTAACCTGCATCCTTGAGCTTGTTCGGTAAGGTCACAATCGTTTTTCTATGTGTCACTCAAAGAAAGAACTTTTAACAATTAAAAAGAGCTACATTAATGACTTGAAAACTTACTAACTTTGTGATTTATAAAAATACATTAAAAAAATTGTAAGTAATCATATATCTCGTATCTCTCGTTTTCCACCTCCCTTTCCAAAATATGCATCGGCTGTTGCTCTGCATCTCTTTCACCTGACATCTTGACTGGTCAGTGGCAGAATTTGCATCGCGTTTGGGTCCCATCCAGGCGTCGTGAGTTTAATTCCTCGACTCTAAGCCCCCCATCACGACACCAGCAATATTTTTCGCTTATGTGGTGGCAGTAGAAGAAAAACTAAAAATTCATTTAACTTGAATGCGTTTACGCATTAGGCAGGAATATTTCACATCATCCACGCACCCATCCATGCACCAAAACCAAAATTAGAATGTTTAATAAAATTGTTTTCTAAACTAGTTTAAAAAAATTTCATTCAAACTCAAGTAAGACAATTTTTCATGTGATTATGTTGAGGAGATAAATTTGTTAATAATTTTAATTTTAGCCTTGTCATTATTGGTAGGTACGATAGAAACCTAAAGTTTTATTAATTAATATGAGTATTTCTGTAAATACTTTTTTTATGCCTGATTTGTATACCATTACGCTTTGGCCTGCCACGTTATCGATCGAAGAATATATATTATTATAAACTGGTATTCAAGAATAAAATAAAAAAAATTTCACTCTGGTCACTTGTAGAATGTTAAATTCGTGGAATTTAAGATCAAGATACAAGTAGGATTTGAGCTATAAAGAAAAGCGGGAGCAATAAATTACACTAGCTTATGCCTGTTGCAAATGCAACTAATGGGTTAAAACACTATGCGATTTGACATGTGAATGTGGATGAAGCGAGGAGCGGGTGTTTAATTAAATATATGAAGAAAAAACGACGTTTGAATGTGGATAAGGCGAAAAATTAATTCATACTTTCAGTACCTACTCACTGACTGCACCAATTTATTTTGAGACAGCTTTTTCCCGTTGCAGGCAACTAACGGGTTATAACATAAAGCGAGGAGCGGGTGATATATTGAATATATAAAGATAAAAACTATGTTTGAATGTGGATAAATCAAAAAATAGTTCCTACTTTCAGTACATACTCACTGAGTACATCAATTTATTTTGAGACAGCTTTTGCCCGTTGCAAAACAACTAACGGGTTAAAACTAACTTTACTTATTAACTAACAGATAAAATATTATTTCATAGTAAGTGGCTAGGTACCTACTGCCCTTATTGTGCTTTTCCACAAAATCGACGCTATAAAAATGTATTATTCAGAATTTCATAAAAACTAAAACTTTGATTTATCGGGACGAAAAACATTACAGAATAAATATTATTTTATTGTAAGCGGGTACGTGTTTAGTAGGTATTGTTTTTAATTTCTTACAAAATAAAATTTAATTTATCGGAGTTAAATAATAATAAAAAAATATATATTTCATAGTAAGCGGGTAGGTACCTACTGCCCTTATTGTATTTTTTTACAAAAAACATTATAAAAATGTGTAAATCAGAATTTCCAAGAAACTTTGATTTACTGCAGTTAAAAAAATTACAGAAAAAAATTATTATTCATAGTATTTCATAACAACTCACAAAAACTCATAACAACTCATAAGAACTCATAAGAACTCATAAGAACCCATAAGAACCCATAAGTACCCATAGGAACCCATTAGAACACATAATAACTCATAAGAACTCATAAGAACACATAAGAACCCGTAAGAACCCAAAAGAACTCATAAAAACCCATAAGAACTTATAAAAACCCATAATAACCGATAAGTTTCCATGAGAACCCATAAGAAACCATAGGAACCCATAAGAACCCATAACAACCGATAAGAACCTATAAGAACCCATAAGAACTCATTAGAACTTATAAGAACCCATAAGACCCTATAAGAATCTATAAGAACCCATAAGAACCGATAAGAACCCATAAGAGCTTTTAAGAACCCATAAGAACCGAAAAGAACCCATAAGAATCCATAAGAACTCATAAGAACCCATAAGAACTTATAAGAACCCATAAGAAGTCATAAGAAGCCATAACAACCCATAATTTGCATAAGTACCTACTCATTTTGGCAAAAAAAAAATTTAAAAAAAAAAAAATCCTTCAATTTTAACGTTCTGTAAAAGTTCTGTTCAAATTCTATTCAAGTTCTATAATTATTTCAGTTTTATGTTGCAACTGGCATGTACAGATAAAATAACAGAACTTGAATAGAACTTACACAGAACGTGAAAATGAACTTTAAAAAAATGTTGTTGAATTATTTAGTGTCGTGGAAACAACACAACCTCAGTATTGCATTTAAACCTATTGTGAATTTGCCTTAAGTAAAACCTATTGTGATGCTGCCTTAAGTAAAAATTTCCACTTCAGAATGTTCTATGGCCACGCGTTTTATTCATTTTTTTGCGATAAATCAGTTCCCACTGATAAGTACGTACTGGCGAATTAAATGTGAATGCAGCATTATAAAATCTTTATCGTTTTATTTAGTTTTCTATGGAATTGAATACCTTCGTAGTAGTACGATTTGGTTTCATATACCTTGGTACTATTTATTTTCTGCATATAAATTATTCGCCTTTCAACGCCGGTAGGTACCTACCAAGAATTCATTTTAACTGGCCGCAAAATTGTTCATTGTCGAGGACAGATTAATTTCCACAAATGTCAGAATTATTTCAATCTTTGATGCAAAATTGTCAATTATTTTGAATGACATGCGGTCATGTCGTGGATTTAAAAGTTTATAAAACTTGTATTGCTTATGTTTAATCAAAAACATGTCCGCCGGAAGGTGTTTTTTTAACGTAATCTTTAATTCCGTAATGCCCCTGTAAAATGTCAATTTTTCTCAAGAATTTTCTCGAAGCCGTTTAATTATTTAGTATAAATTCCGAGCAAAATCAGTTTTGTATGGAAAAAAGTCTTAATTACATTCCGTGAAAAACGCGACGGTTTTTAATGGGCGAACCTGTCGGCAGGAAATAGAACTAAGGCCGAATTTCTTCGAAGGTGATAGATTTAATTATAGTTTTCGCCGTTTGGTGCGCTGTAAACCGTGCACGGGTTTTTTGTATGAAAAATGGTCCTAAATCGGGACACGATTTGAGCACGCTACCCTGAGTCCGAAAATGGTCTCTGCGGTCTTTGAAACTCGAGGAGCGGAGAGGTCACTTTCGGATCCATCAAAAGTCTTAATCGACTTTACCCGAATGTGAACCTCGAGGTTGGTGAAACTTAAGGGGCGGTGCGGTCGATTTTGGCGTGCCAGAAAAAGTGAGCGGTCGATCGAAACCAGACAATACTATATAACTAGCTTATGCCTGTTGCAAATGCAACTAACGGGTTAAAACTAACTTGACTTACTTACTAACAGAAAAAAATCATAGTAAGCGGGTAGGTACCTACTGCCATAAAGGCATGGTAGGCATGCGCACATCAAAACCTAAAGTTTCATCGCAATCCAATGAATGGTTTAGCAACGCTTAGCGGTTAAACAAACAAATGTATATAAAGCCGCCCGCAGGGCCTAGTAGCAAAAAACCTACCATACGTTAGTATATAGACCCCGTTGTAGGCATGCACACATCAAATCCTCAAAGTTTCATCGCAATCGGATGAACGGTTAATCAATGCGTAGTTTCATGATGCCAGAGCTCACTTTTGTATACAAAAACCGTCGTGGTTATGTACACATCAAATCCTCAAATTTTCATCGCAATCGAATGAATGGTTTAGCAACGCTTAGCGGTTAAACATACAAATAAATATAAATCCGCCCGCAGGGCCTAGTAGCAAAAACCTACCATAAATTAGTATATAGACACCATTGTAGGCATGCACACATCAAATCCCTAAAGTTTCATCGCAATCGGATGAACGGTTTAGCAATGCGTAATTTCATGATGCCAGAGCTCACTATTGCATATAGAAAGCATCGCGAGTATGCGCACATAAAATCCTTAAAGTTTCATCGCAATCGGATGAATGGTTTAGCAACGCTTAGCGGTTAAACATACAAATATTTATAAAGCCGCCTGCAGGGCCTAGCAGCAAAAAACTGTCATTCTTTAGTATACATACACCATTGTAGGCATGCACAAATCAAATCCCCAAAGTTTCATCCCAATCGGATGAACGGCTTAGCAATGCGTAATTTCATGATGCCAGAGCTCACTATTGCATATAGAAACCATCGCGAGTATGCGCACATCAAATCCTTAAAGTTTCATCGCAATCGGATGAATGGTTTAGCAACGCTTAGCGGTTAAACATACAAATATTTATAAAGCCGCCAGCAGGGCCTAGCAGCAAAAAACTGCCATTCGTTAGTATATATACACTATTGTAGGCATGCACAAATCAAATCCCCAAAGTTTCATCCCAATCGGATGAACGGCTTAGCAATGCGTAATTTCATGATGCCAGAGCTCACTATTGTATACAGAAACCATCGTGAGCATGCGCACATCAAATCCCCAAAGTTTCATCGCAATCGGATGAATGGTTTAGCAACGCTTAGCGGTTCAACACACAAATATATATTAAGCCGCCAGCAGTGCCTAGCAGCAAAAAACCTACCATACGTCCTCTTCCTTTCTCGCGTTTCCAATCTACCTTTCCCACCTTCCCCCCCTCCACTTCACTCTCCCCCTTCTCCGTCCCGTATACCCCCTCCCAAGTTCCCCTCCCCCCTCCCTGTTTCCCCTTCTCACAACTCCCGCGTTTCATACATTAATTCCCGGTACATTTAGTTTTCAAACATATCGCGTGCCACCTATTGAAATTTTTTGTACAAATTTCTTAATGCCAGTGCTCACCAGCCAATAACCAACACAACATAAAAAGAATTATCCGGTTTGGTGCAGTCGTTAGAAAGCTATACGCGTACATACTTTTTGGCGATTAATTTTATACAAATTTCATAATGCCAGTACTCGCCATTAGTTTTATACGAACCTTGTCCTAACAATAACAATAATTACATAAAAAAAATTATCCAATTTGGTGCATTCGTTCGGAAGTTATAAGCGTACATGCATTTCGGGGATTCATTTTAATACAAATTTCATGATGCCAGAGCTCACCAGTAGTTTTATACAAACTTTGCCCGAACAATAACGAACATAACAAAAAAAGAATTTTCCAATTGCTTGCATTCTTTCGGAAGTTATGAGCGTATATAAATTTCGGTGATTCGTTTTATACAAATTTAATAATGCAAGAGCTCACCAGTAGTTTTATAAAAACCTTGTCCAAACAATAAAGATCACAACGTAAAAAGAATTATTCAATTTGGTTCAATCGTTCGGAAGTTATGTGCGGACATGCATTTCGACCATTCACATATAATAATAATATAAATAAATACTCGTAGAAGATATAGTTTATTGGGTCCCTACCTAGTTCATCTCAATATTCTAAAATTATTTTTTCAATGCTGGCAAGACCAACAGAGAACATTGTCAAAACCATCTCAAACCAGGCCTGAAAATCGAATAAAGGCCTAGTTTTTAAAAAAAATTCCATACAAATAAGCTGTCCTGGCCTTGCCGAGGGCTTGAGGTGGTATGTTTCGCATTGGAATATTATTCAATTTTCAGTGTTGCACAGTTGGGGAAAATTTAAATATCTGCCAAATTTTATAAGCGATTTTACAGGCTGCAAACAATTAACATTATCTATGAAAGTGAATATTTGGAAAATGTCAAAAAAATGTTGATTTTGAATGCATTATTGTGAAACATTTTGAATGAAATGCGGTACATGTTATGATTTTAAAAGTTTTTAAAACTTGTACTGTTTATGTTTATTCAAAAACATGTCCGCCGAAAGGTGTTTTTTTAACGTAATCTACGATCCCGCAAAGCACGTTTAAAATGTCATTTTTTCTCAAGAACTTTCCCGAAGCCTTTAAATTAATAAGAATAAATCCTTAGGAAAATCAGTTTTGTATGGAAAAAAGTCTTAATTACATTCCGTGAAAAACGCGACGGTTTTTAATGGGCGAACCTGTCGGCAGGAAATAGAACTAAGGCCGAATTTCTTCGAAGGTGATAGATTTAATTATAGTTTTCGCCGTTTGGAGCGCTGTTAACCGTGCATCGGTTTTTTGTATGAAAAATTGTCCTAAATCGGGACACGATTTGAGCACGCTACCCTGAGTCCGATAATGGTCTCTGCGGTATTTGAAACTCGAGGAGCGGAGAGGTCACTTTCGGATCCATCAAAAGTCTTAATCGACTTTACCCGAATGTGAACCTCGAGGTTGGTGAAACTTAAGGGGCGGTGCGGTCGATTTTAGCGTGCCAGAAAAAGTGAGTTTTTCAAAAAACCAAACAATACTATATAGTATATTATTGCCTATAGCTCGTAACGACACCCTTCAGTCGATATTGCCACTGATGAGATCAGCCTCATGCCTTATCTCTGATCTCCCAGGGCCGACCCTCGGCGAAGCCTTTTAAGGGAGGCAGTCCGAGCTAAATTAATATCAATAGATCGCCTTGTTCGCTGCCGATGAATTAATTCGACTCCATTACCCACAGCACCGCCATCTCTTGCGCGATCGCCGCACTTGTTAGTCAGGTTGCACCCACTTACAAACTCGCCGGAACAAATACAGATAATAGTTGTACAAGACGTGGATTTTAGCATATCATTTATAATAAATTAACATTATTTAATCAATAATGTAATAAATTTAAATAATATTCTAGTGATGATGTTATTGTAGTGAGTTATCGGAAAAATGCAGCAAATAGGTGTTAAGCTTGTAAGGAACATATTTTTTGTCCATAAAGACCTTTGCTCATTTTCGGTGACGCGGACGTTATTTCTCAAAAGATGGCGATACAAAACGAGCGGTAATACGGCGTGGTAGCTGCTTCAGTGCGATCTTTGCGTCCATTTGAGACACTTTCTCAACCAGAAAGGGATCTGCCCTGTAGAAGTTCGTGAGCTCGCAATTTTTA
Organism: Limnephilus lunatus; assembly: GCA_917563855.2. NCBI lineage: Eukaryota > Metazoa > Arthropoda > Insecta > Trichoptera > Limnephilidae > Limnephilus > Limnephilus lunatus. Next base: position 63,205,711 of record OU830598.1, on the reverse strand, counting down.
CCCCAATCAAGTAAGTCTACCATACGAACGATTTTGAGCGAAAAATCCTTGGGTGCCTCAAATGCTGTTAAACCGTTTTTCCAACCAAGGCGAGGCTTTTTTGGTTTGAAACGTGAGTTCACCACCTAACTCCGGATTTAAAAAGGCAATTAATGACACGATTTTCATGTTTTTCTTCACATTTGAAGCAACTTTTGGCCGGAAAACGTTTGGAGACGGGCGAGGACGCGGAGGACAAGGTGGGAATATTTTTGGCGATTGAGTTCTACGACAAGGGAATCAAGGACCTCGTGCTACGGCTCACCAAGTGCTTCGATCGTAACGGGGACTGTCGAAAAATAGTGGGGATGTGTACCTAAAATGTCATATGCTGTTTTTATAAAAATATTTTTTTACTGGTTTTTAAAATAATTAAGGTCTTTAAATATTGGCCGGCCTCAGCGTTTCCTCTTTTCTACAATATGTGTCTCTTCAAGACCCATGTTCACTTCTTCATCTTTTCAGAGAGACCCTCCACACAGCATCTTCAAAGATGACATAGGCCCTGAGTAAATAAAGTATGTAAAAAAAAAACAAAAAAAGGTCTGTGAAATAGTTCTTGTCCAAAAAAAATACGTTTTAAAATTTCTCTTATTTAATAAATCAAATCCAAAATTTCCTCTGCAATCATATTTGTAAGTAGGTATCTACTCAAATAACTACCTACGTAATTATAAATCATAAATATTTTATATAAGATTTTTTTAAATCACAATTAATTATTTTTAAAATTTTTCAAGAAATGTCATTATCACAATGACTACTATTTTTTCAAATTCTTCAGGCATAATATGAATTATTCCGACTTGTATAAGATTTGAATAGAATCCACGTTCATGCGAACTCTGGCGGGATAAAAATGCTGTATCCAACACAGCAACCACCTTGAGCCGAAAAAGGAACAAAAAAATGTATAGACATATAAATTGCTAAATTGTTGACTTAAAACAGGACTTCGCTACAATTATTAATGCAGGAGGATTTTTCGACTTCTCGCTCAGAACCAATGTTAACTTTGGGGATGCTGTGTGGAGGGTCTTTTGCAGGAAGGGAAAGAACACAGAAGCTGATTCCGATAAAACTATCAAAAACGAGTCGTTAAAACAACCGTTAAAATGTTGTGTCGTTTAATGTCAATTGTTAAAACGTGGCAAAACATATAAAATGCAACTGAAAATAAATGCAGCCTCAACGCGAAGATTTTGCAAGAAATGTAAGAAATGCAAGAATTAAACAGAACAGAAACGTGCATAACTCCAAATATAAACCACAATGGAAAATTTGTGTATTTATACGTTCCACGTGCTCGCCGCATTAATTTCGGCTGACCCGTGTAAGCAGACGTGAAAAATTGAAATGCGACGAACTGCTGCATATTCTATAGACCGATACTTCGGGCTGAAAATGAACAGTTTGAGTAGCACACAAAGCTGTCATAAAATTACACATTTGACTAAAGTAATTATTGTCAGAAAGTCAGATTTACTCCAATGTTGTGGTTTTATTTTTATGACTATATACACACCTTCAATGGTATCGTTTAATTAAACTAATCCAAGATCACGTCATATTGAAGGATGAACGTATGAAAGCTGAAGAAATGAGATCCACGAGGTGTACGTGTGGTAAAACCATGGTACGATCGTACCATGAGTAAGAATGCAAACCTAATGAGTAAGATTAAGTAAGGGACGCTTAGATGGTTTGAAGAAAGGCGTGTGAATTGAGGTCATCATTTCTGCCTACCCTGCGGGAAAACGACGTGATGGTTAGTTAAGATGACGCAAATTAGCCATAAATTTCTTTCCTAACAAAGAAACTTTGTTTCATTAACGCATTTTCAAATAAAATCCATCTCATTACATGATCCCATTTTTTCATCTATCCTGGGACGATTCCCTCTTACAACCATGAAAGCACCGCAAGATTGGAAGATACTCTTAGTATCGCCCCGGTGAAAGACCACCATTCAGAATTGAAACTTTATTGGAAATGGCATTAGTAGTGATTTGAATAGCCAGGTACTTCCTCTTCCCCATCTCCTTCCCTTCAGTCTAACTTCAGCCTCACAACATACCCCAATTAGGAATGCCATAGCCTCAGGCGCCAAACGGTTTGAAGCAGTTGAGACTCTTGTGCACTTGAAATCACATTTAAAAAAAAAGTTAGACGACACATTAATTTATTCGAAACCGATTCGAGCTTATGAAAAGTTTCGATCCGAGTGTGAACGAACGTTTAATCGGTACCTAAACAGTTGGCAAAATCATTGAAGATAATATTAGCCAAATAAACAAATCCAGCATTCCTTCTCTGGTACTGGTACCGAGTTTTAAAAATAAATAATGATTACAATACACGGGAATGTATGAATGCAGCGAAACCATATTGCAAGGGCGGGTAGCATAAACATATTTGATACGAATTCAAAAATTGAGAGCTATAAATAATCTGACCAAAGGAAGTCTTAAATTAACTTCAATTATTTCTACCTGATACATCACGCTGAACTGTCGAAAACAATTAATAATAGCAATTATTGGCAAACCATTAAAGTGATTAGAGCTAATATAATATTTTATTTGTACGTGCAGTTGACGATCAAGCCACTAATAAAACAATGTATCACCTGTCCGGCACGGGAGGATTGTTGGCAATTTGACGCTAGGGAGGTTTCCGGTAAGAATAAGTCGACAGATAAATTAATCAACACTGATTCAAAAATATTAAATGTCCAAGTCTACAAGCTTCAACTGCCAAAACAATTAAGCAATGCAAATACGACTGTCGCAAATTAAAATACAGGACAATATGATACGATTGTACCACCCCAGTCAGAAGTGCTACTACAGTGCCTGTTATGTTGGTGGGAAAAAGAAATGGGTTTTTATTAGTACATACCAGCGCCCTTGAGGTGATTTTTCACAAAAACGGCGCTTTATAAATCAGCCAAGTATTATACAGTAAGTAATCTGGAGCAGGAACAGGAATAAAGTGAAGCAATGAGTATTCAGGGTGAATGTATAATTTTTGTCTTGTAGTCTTGTACTGTGCCAAAATAATAGACAGTATCCAACAAACTGCAAAGTTTTGAGAGACAAACGTGTGGACGATCACGTAGGTACAATTAATTGAATAGTCAATAGTCCATGGTGGCAGTGAAGCTTCGGTTGCCCCAAAAATAGAAGACGTAAAATAGATTCCGATTAATTTAATAAAACATATACCAATTTATGAAAAATAAGTATTCACTCATGTAAATTGTTGGAAATCTAATGTAAATCCCTTCCAAAGTTAAAAAAAAACTAAGAGAAACCTATACTGTTTAATCAAGTTTGATTTTTATAACTCCATTTTAATTTTATGGTTAACAGTTTGATAGTGCCTTCGTAAGGTGAAACAGTTGTCACACGTAATAATAATTACACAGTAGAACGTGTTTATAAATAAACTGTTTTTTAATAAATTGAATAACAATATTATTTAATGTATAAGAGAAAAACAAAAAAAAAATATATGCAGGTTCATTTTTAAATCCATTTTTTATAAACTTATTTCATTTGATACGTTTTCGTTTTTCCTAAACAATTTACAATTTAAACTAAATAAAAATCAAATTGTTGAAACCTCCTATTTGATCTAAATTATCAACATGTTTCAAAACCAATGGTTCTTTCGTCGAGATTATTTTTAAAATTAAATGAAGACAATATTAGCAAAACTCAAATCAAAAATATGAAAACAAAAAAATCAGAAAAAGATACGGTCACATCTAGGACTCGAACCCAGGACCTACGTCTTGCCTAGTTTCGCTAATATTGACTTCATTTAATTAAAATATTACAATTTGAGGTTTTACTCATTAAGTTAAAAATAAAAATTAAATAATTTTGATTAAATAAGAGGTGATTTGTTAAAGTGAATTTAGAATATTGAAAAAATTAAAAATTAGTTGAAAAATGCCCATAAATCTGGGTTAATCAGTATCAATTGAAAAGTTCAAGATGTATTGCAGGAGCTACATAAAACAAGAAAAAAAGAAAGAAAAAATATAGTGAATTTGAAATATTATAATTAATTAGCTGAAATATAAAATATTATAATTAATTAGAAATTTGTAACCTTAAATGTACAAATTACTAAAATAAAATTCAAATAAAATAAAATAAATTTGAAAAAAAAATGACTTCAATTAATTGAAATTAATTTAATTGGGTGTCTATATTAGCTCAAATTATTTTCCCTTATTCGAACTTAAGGTATAGGTACATAAATCATTCAAACGCTGTTATCTGCCTAGCACAGGGAAAATTTGGTATGCGAAATGAGATGAATAGAGATGGCGTCGAACTTACCGATGTCTGCTGCATTTTCTGTCAGAATGCACCATGTGAAATTTGCGCTAAGCGTGTAGGAAGCGGTGTAGTGGAAGGTCCCCGTATATTGAAGAGCCGTGACGTCAAACAGTAGAGAGTTCCCCGCTGCAGCAGGCGGTTTGCCAGCTCAGTGAGAATTAATCGCCGTGGACAGCTATTTCGGGAGCAGTACTTGCCCATTCAATTGTATTACGTCGACCAAAAAGTCGGAAGTATTTTTATACTGCTAAATTGCTTTAAGAGACTTTTCTTCAGTAGCTTTGACATTTTTGCTAAACTTATTTTTCACGCTTTCAGTTTATGTTGTGATGTTGACTTCATAAAATAATGTTCACCGAATGATGACTTCATTATTTTAAATGTGTATATTTTGAATATAACCCGTAAAAGGATATTTAACTAGGTCTTTGACTTCTTATATTATAAATAAATGGTCATTTACCTACAAAATGAAGTCATTGGCAGTTTTTAGTTAGTTAACGAAATAAACAATATATGGGCATATACGTTTTTAAAATTTCACGGCTAAAAGTATTTTGGTATTGGTAATTCTTTTTGGGGTATTATGCCGTGTTGCGCTACCTCCTTCTTAGCCAACGTTTCGGACAGCGTTGCAGTGTTCATCATCTGTGTACACATCTGCCCTGATGATGGACACTGTAACGCTGTCCGAAAGGTTGGCTAAAGAAGCAGGTAGCGCAACACGGCATAACACCCCAAAACAAATAACGAAAATAAAGGTACATTTCATTAATTGATACAATCGGTGAAAAATCGTTAATTGACAAAATGATTCGTATATTGGGGGCGATTAAAAAAAAATATTTCCAGTAATAAATGTGATCAGTATCATTTTGATTTAAGGTATTGAAACCAAAACTAGTTTGCCTAAAAATACTTATATTAATTCAGTTAATTAAAACGGTCATGATTAAACTATTAACGGGCGTGGACTTAAAACGACGTGGAATAATGTTGAAATGTGAAGTATCCAAGAAATTCCAACTTCCGCAAATTGAAAAATATAAAATATAAGTGCCATTATTCCGAAAGGTAATTAATGGAAGGCAGCTGTTTATGAAACTGCAAAGCGCAGGCGAGGACTTTTTTCAATTAAACGGACCAAAAAACGCCAGTAAAATTTAATGACTTCATCCCGTTAAAGAGCCGCGAGAACCCCTTATACGGTGCGGACAATGCGTCGATATTGAGCGGCTAAAAGGTCGAGCCTTCCGCAGGGACCACAAGGAGAGTTTACTGCCATTATGTACCTACGCAAGAGATATGGAGGAAAAACCATTCAACATTAATTTTGCTCGTGAGAAGGTGAAAATAGAAAATTAATTATAACTAATAGAATATAACTGGCGAATCAACAATATTTTTATTGACCAAGTGAAAAATGATGGAACAACAATTTGGCAAATTTCATGACATCAGAATTCACCGTTGATAGGTTTTACTTCTTCAACACAGTTTTTTTTGTAGTATAGTTAAGATGCCAAAACTTTGGTTGGGTACTTAAAAATAGTTTAGATTATTGACAGCCGACAACCTCTCCGTGTTACGCGTAAATAGAAAAAAAAATACAGGAACGAGTACTTGCTGCTACCTACAATAAAAAATAAATAATAAACAAACTTTTAAATTTATATCTGCTTTACACTTTACAGTTAAGACATAAACGATCAAGTATATCCACTCCGATCTATCGCGAATATGCACTTTTTATGTCTTAAACGACATGTCAGATTTACGAAAACTTTGTGTTATTTCCGTTTCACAATTAAAGCTCTATAAATGAAACATTTCCGAACGTAGCCGAATATTATAAACTGTTTTTGAAAGGTTACAAAATTTCAAATTGTTATATTACAAATAAATATTAACTTTAGTAAATATTAAAATTTAGATTGAAAAGATAAAAAAGGTAAAAATGACTCAAGTGATGTTTTAATGTGAAAACGGTACTAAAATCACGGATTATGTAAAAAAAAACAGTACTTATTCTATTGTATAAATGTATATTAAACAATTTGGTCAACTCACTTTTTTATCATTTCATACAAGAATATTTAATAAAAAAATAACACTCTCTGACGGCCGGTAGGCAATTTTTCGGTCTACCATGAATCTGACAGAATAGGTGTTTTTATCTATTTCTATGGAGAACTGGAATAGTGATGAGTAGCTTGATTTATTATGGAGCTTCTACTTTTTGTTTTAGGGATGTCACTAGAACAATAACGGAGTTATAACGATTTCTGTGGAAACATACACGTTGACGTGAAAACACGCTTATTGTACTTGACTGCTATTGTCATATTAACGTGTACATCTGCTTACGTTGCTGGGTGGATATAAGAGTTAAAAAGCTAAAACTAACGAATTGTGGGTGCAATTCACGGATAATAATATTTGGATGATTTATTCTTGTGAAACCTACCTTCTACCCCAAGGACGCTGTAAAAATTTATAATATATTTCTACAATACTCTTTTCTTACTAGTGACTGTCTAGACCAGTGGTTCCCAAACTCTTTTGGCCCGCGGATCCCTTTTGTGGGCGAGCGTTTCAGACTTTCAGGGGGGCGGTAGGAGACCCAGAGAAACCCATCTATTTATAATATAGCCAATTAAAGATTTCACTGTTTAATGATTTTGGAGGCAACTTTGGCAATTATTTGTTAGTTAATGAAAAACAATAAAAAAAATCGTTTTACTATATTTATCATATAAATATGAAATAAAAAATAAAAATTTATAAAAAAAATCATTTTGATGGGTTTAAATTAAAAATACAAATTACCTATTTACGACGGAATAAAAAATAGTCGCTTATATATTAAAAATTACTACCCAAAAATGCATTTTTAAGAATTTTTTATTTTATTTTTCATTGTATTTTTAAAATAAATATAGTAAAATTATTTTTTTAATATTTTTCTTTTACTCACAAATAATTGCCTAAGTTGCCTCCAAAATCATGAAACACTAAAATCTTTAATGGCCTATATCTTATAATTTAAAGCAAAAATAAATAAAGTAGCTCACATCCTTACATACGAGATATTTAATATACCTTTTGATTACAAAAATAATTTTTCAGTTTGGTTGGGTATTTTGATCTTAAATCCAAATTTAAGATTTGTATGAAACAGGCAGATATGGGCCGCGCATACGTTCCCCTTAAATCAAACATTTAAAAGCCTGGGCGGTATGAAAAGCATGAGTGGGTGGTCGGAGTTTCTCGATGTGTTTATTTAAAAATCGATTTATTAAGATCTAGGAACTAATTATCCACTTGATTGGACTTGAGAGACGTTATGACCATTGGTACCGACATAATCCGACTATAAAGCGTATTTTAAAAGCCGCGCCCACACGTTTCAAAAGCACCCGACTAAAACGACGAGGCTAGTTTCCACTTTGCATAGCAAACAAACCTGGCCACAAAGCATTGGGAAAAGACCGAGGCAGGTCACGAATAGACGACCGGACCGGTGACTTTCGTTCAGCCAAATGAAGCGAATACATTACTAGAAAACGTAATAGAAGAATATGACAACCGAGGTGATGAACACGTAACTGCATACACAATCACAAGATCTGTTGCACTACTCGGAGAAACTTTAATAAAATGTAATTTGTACGTGTTGGTGCCCGATTGAATTCGAACAACATCGGGTGACGTCTTTGGCATAGTAAGAGAGACGGGCTGACAATCCAAAAGAACTGACGGCTTCGAATAGGCGAATGAATGCCGTGAAGAATCAGCAAAACTGGAGACATTTGAAGCCAATGCCCAAATCTGGACTCCTGAGGGATCACAAAGAATATAAGAAGAATGTTGATGATTTTTAATACTTTTCCTCATTCGGACGGGTTAAAAGTATACTGCAAATATACGAGTCCATAAGATCCTTACTTCCTTCTCAAAAACGACGATGCAACAGAAAGAGAGGTTAGAACGAGGCTTCGGGTGGAAGGAGAATTGGCGTACTCGCTAGGTTTTGCATATATTGTGGATATCCCGAGATATATTCATCCGCAGTGTCAATTATAATGAACCGGTGAAATTTATCTCCTAGATTTGCATTGCATATATGCTTGTTTAAACGGGAAGGGTAAGGTAAGGATTGGGAATCGAATAATTGCTTCGATCTTGAAGTTGTACATATTGAGATAGGTACGACACGAATTCATTGAGAAAAGGAATGAAAAATGATTGCTTATACGGCAAAGCGTTGACGGCAGAAAGCATAGATATAATAATTATTGTCTAATATCTAATCCAAGTTTGTAGAAGACAAATAAAAATGTACTGACTACATACTACGCTGAGACTGAGAGTCAAGAAGGTTCCAGCGACCTTTTCTAACCAAAGAAAGCCTGAAAAAAAGTTTAACCTTGTTTAGATAATTGTTGCCACAGCAGTTGTAATTGAAAAGAAAAAGATGCCGGGAGCTTTTCACTATCAATATGAACAGTATAACATTTGTAATCTCAAATAACGCATATAACAAAACACAAGCTAAAAAACTCCTGAAGCCTTTTAGTAGTAACACGCTCAAAAACTTTCACTATTGTTGTAACGGCGTTCGACATTGACTATAAAAAGACGCCTGGAGTTTTTCACTCCTCATATGAAGATAACATAACAAAAATTACAAAATAAAATAGGTTTGCGTGAAGAATTAAAAAATATATCATTTCACTTACCACATAGCTTGGACAGAGACAGGTTTGAAAATGTGTTGTCTGCCGCAAACGCTCACGCTGAAGCCTCTGTAAAAAAAATAGAAGAGTTAGGATAATAGTAAAAGAGCACGACTCATCAGCACTATGGATTGAGTTCTTGCCCTACATATTATGTACACTGTGGACTGTGGATTAATGCCGGGATATAGTATTGTCTAATCAATCGTTGACTCGGTAAAAAAGCTATGTCCGTAATTGAAATGCGAACTATATTCCGAAGTGAGAAGTGAATGAAATACTAATTACATTACATAAAAACCTGGCTTGATATACGAATTGCTAATTATTTCTAAAAGTTTGAGATCAGATAAGTACTAATTGGCAAGGGCGAATATCCTAAAGCAATCAAAATATAAAATAAAGGTTGGGGTATTTTGCACGTTTCGATGTTTGCATAATCTAGCAGAAATCTGTTAGTTAAAATCAGCAAAAACTCTTGAACGCTGAAGTACCTACCTATCGAACTTTACACAGCTTTTGCTCTTCGGAATTTCTACATAAACGCAACTATTTTAAGCTTATTAGATAATTTCCATCATGGGCTGTAGAGATTTTTAATTTTTCATTTAACGATCGGAAAATAAGACATATTATTAAGACATCATATTCTTATTTATCAATCAAAATCTCAGGCGAATACAAGTAGTAAGGTAAGATAATTTCATAAATAATTATACATTAATATTCAAGAAAACAAATGATTTATAGCATTCATAACCACGCTAAAAGTGTTTAAATAAAACTTCTAAGGGTTCAAATAAAAAAAGGGGATTTATTAATTTTCTTAAGTGTATTATGACAGAAAATATGTTAGAAAATGTTCTATGAAATAAAAAAATTGCGACTTGCTTTTAACAGAACTATTATCCTCCGCTGTGCTTTTAAGGGGGCTTAGGAATAACAACTCGATAAACAGACTCGCAAATCAACGCTGAAATACTAAAGGGACAATTAGGAGGGAAACAGCGCGCGAGTGTGGGAGGGGGAGCAAACAAGGCGAGGAAAAGTTTCAGCATAATTGTGACTTACGGCGTCTGCTCACGCAGCTTTTATTTCACTCTGGAAAACGTTTTGGCTAGATTATTCAAAACTGTGAACGATGACACTTGGATTTTCAGAACACACAAAAAGACACCCAGAAAATGCCTAGGTACCTTATCTACTTTTATCAGATTATAAATCAGAAATTTTATTGTATGAAACAGCAAAATCTCCAAAACGGAAACCGTAATTTAAAGCACTCATTAGCAATGAACTTTGATGGACATCGACGCACAATGGTTTTACTAGTATGGGAGCGTCGGAATTAAATCGAAATTTCAAATTGCAGGGACCATAAAATTTTGTTTCTATATCTTGACATCACGTACCAGCGCATCTTTTCCCATACCACCGAACTCAGCAAAACGTTTCGTCGCTGCGTAACACGTCAGCAAAGAATGACTTCCCGAGCAGTCAGGACGTCTGTGTGAAAATGTAACGTTTATTATATAACATTTAGGGACTGTTTACTTTTTACACCACTTGCTGGCAAACTTTTTTCTATATGAATTCAATTCCTTCAGGTGTGTACTAAAGACATAATTTTTTTTTTTTCATTTCCTAATTTGATAAATTTGGGAAATATTTTTTAAAAAACATCTCGTGAATATTTAAAAAAATAAGATGATTTTTGGAACAGTTAAGGTTTTAGTTTGATATTTCCTAATATTTCGTAAATGTGCTAATGTACTTTTATAGCTGACCTATTTTAGTATCATATTAAGAAAAAAAATCTTGCGCATTTTTGCGTCTCTAAAGCCCAGTAATTTTTACATAATTTGCTTCCTGTAAAATTTGAGTGCTTCATAAATATTATTTTTGACACAGGTTCGTTTTCAAAGGATTTGTTCTTAAGATAAAATGAGTTATTTGATATAGTGATGAACTCAAAGTGTCAACAGATGGAAAAACGATTTTTATATCGAAAAAAAACTTATAAATTGCCCCAAAGAAGGCTGTAAAAAGATTGCGGGCTTCAAATTTTGCTTTAAAACAAGATGGACAATTGCTTATCGAAATGAAGCTAGATTTTTGATGGAAAATAAAAAATGGCTTGAGACTCCGATTTTTTTAACATTATATGAAATTTCTCCTGAAAAACAGCACGGTCGCGGTCGCCCGGAAATACAATTTGAACAATGTTCTGACCGATCCAAACGCTTATAAACCAAAGATCTTCGGAAAAGTTCACCTCTTTCTCATTTGGCGTTTACAACGAAAACCTTTGGACCATCTGGACAACTGATTGCATCTAAATTAGTAGGAAATATTATTCGTTCACCTAGGAGCGCATCTATGTACAGAAAAGCGTATAAGGTATTTGATGATAATCGCTCTCGACGGATGTCTGAGGAGGAAGCCCTCTCAACCATGGTGGAAGCCAAGCTTACGAAGCACCAGTACAATGCCATAAGATAGAAAGATCCAGAAAGGTTTCCACCGTACAATATAGGCAAAAAAGGCATGCTATTCAAAAAAAAAAAATTTAATAAATATTACAATCACTCCTACATCTACAGAAGTAACAAAGATTAAAAAAAATATCGCGAGAACTATTATAGAAAATGTTCTCGTGAAAAATGTAATGAGGATGTTTTTAATTTAATGTTTGTTACATCTGACACTGTCATAACTAGTTACAGGCAACTCCCAAAAAAACAATCAAATCGTTTTTCTAAGAAAGTTTTTGATTTAATAATTCTTCCGGACATTCATTCTTCAAATATCTTTAAAACTGACGATGATGATGATGATTGTTAATCGTCCGTATCAGAATATTAAAAAGCAAAATTGGACGTTACTCGGCCGTTATTTTTGCATGGATATGGACATAAATATTTTTTAATTTTATTTTATTGTTTTAAATTTTATATTTTTGTTAATAAAATACAGAAATCGCAGTAAAACTTACTAAATCCGAATATTTTTATTTTTTTAACCCATACCGAAATAAAATATCACTTTTTTTCCTGTAAACCCTCCCTGTGAATTGATTCCGACTTTTGGGGTATTTGGAACCACTGTGCGACGTCTTGAAATAACCACTTGACTGGCAAAAAATAAGACAAGATGCTGTTTTTCAAATCTTAAAAGAAGTCTAGAGTTAAAACTCAAGCAGTAATCCCTAATATCATAGAATAAAAAAGAGCACTGTAAATTCCTTCAATGGAATTGAATGGAAACAAATGTCGCCACTGACTTAGTACCTTTTGGTTCCAGACCATTTCGCCCGCGCTCCGTCTCTCTTATAATTGCCTGACATCATGTTGAAACAAAGTTTTTATTGAAAATTTAAGGCCAGATTGGAAAGAGCTTTGGATCTCCAAACACGTCCACATGCCATTTTTTGTGTTCTTATTTATTCTGTGACTAGTACTAAACAAAACACCGAGAGATTTACCTTGATACACAGATTTTCATGACAACTATAATTTTCTTTATTATAGATACCCTTATTATGAAAGTCTTTTTTGAGGCATTCTAAATTTATTGGCGATAAAACTATCAAAATTATACCCAACGGTAAGCGAAAGTGTATATTTCAATTTAAAAAAAAAAAAGATAAGGAAAAAATCCCATTGAATCCGACACGATTGACAAAACATTGGAAACAGAACAATGAACACCAGTGACAGTTGCCTCCAACACGCAGTGGACCGGTATCACAAAAGCGATAAATCAGTACGAAAGGTTTCAAATTCGTATTCGTAACTATATTTACAAAACGCATTAAGGAAATTGAATTTGCACAAAAAATACACTCCATTCTCTAGCAATTAATAAGAACCTTAATTCAAGTAATGTCAACCTCTCTAGAGTGCATTCTCTTAATTGCGTCGAGTTCGCGGAATTTGAAGGCTTTGTTCTGGTTAGAGTCTATAACTTGAAAAACACACAAATTAGATGAAGAATTACCCTTTCAATATTAATCCAGTTTCTATACTTCGACAAACACCAGCATAAAACATGCTCACATAACAGAATGCACTATCATCTAATCACTCTACTAAAAATTATGAAATCAAATCATTACGACCGCCGCATATGTGACGTTAGCTAATTAATGTAAACTACAGGTAGTATCATGTAATAGGCATCAGTGTTTCCTCCCTCCTACGACATGTTCACTCCTTCCTCTCCTCAAAAAAACTCTCCAATGACATAGGCCTAGAGAGAAATTATTTTCCTTAGGGCCTCCTGAGTGGAGTTAATGTAAAAAAAGCATTAAATATTATAATAAAAGAAATGGCATGTACGGTACGTCCATACAGAAAATTAAAAATATGCCAAGAGAATATCTAAACACAAATACTTAGAAAAAGCATTTACAGCATTTTGACAGCATTTCCCATGAAAGACTTGTATTCAAATTAAAAGAAAACGGCATTGACCGCATAGCCCTTAAATAGATAGAAAGCTACCTAACAGAGAGACCTCAAATAGTAAAATTAAACCAATCATTTAGTACATTTATTTATTTATTTGAGACACAAACAGGATATTTATGAAACATTTTTGCAGGTAATAGAAAATAAATTCTAATACAAAATATAAATATCCCTAGACTAATGTGTCTGCAGTAATAACATTTGCATATTCACAGAAGCAACATGAAAAACAATGTAAGTATTATTTATAGATAACTTAAAAACTAAAATACAAAATTTGAAAACTAAAATTCAAAATATTGAAAACTAAAATACAAAACTTGAAATACATAATAAAAATATGAAATGATTGTGATTATTGAGAAGTAATGAAACAATTTTTTTTTTTTTTTTTTTAGATGAACTTATTAACAAGATTATTCACTGAAGCAATCACAAGAAAAACAATGTGAAATATTTATGAAGTAATTATTGAAAAGTAATGAAACAAAAGCATTTTTTATTTTATTAGATGCACAAATCATCACCAGTCAATTTGGCATCCCTGAAGGTACGGTCATTATTATTTCTAATATATGTGAATGACATTTTCCAACAGGAAATTAAAGATGAATTAATCTCCTATGCTGATGATACTTTATATACAAAGTCAAATATGAGAACTAGTAAACAAATGTGCAAATGAAGATACTACTATATCTTAAAATCATGGTTTCATAATAACCTACTCAAACTTAATGCAAAAAAAAACCTACAGATGTCTACATATTTGTAAACCATTTAAAATTCCCTTTTACCGTTCCACTAAATTATTTCCCATTACGTACGATTTATTTAATTATCTTATAACATTATCTATTTAGTAGGAACCTATCTAGATATATAATGAACGCTATTTCTATTCGAATTGAAAATGCTACAACATATTTCTCCTACCCGGAATGAGATAAGTACAACTAATTGGGAGTAGGTATATTATGACAGTAATTATTTTTGTGATGTAGTTAAAAGAAAAGAAATTTCATCCTTTTATATAACTTATAATTTCCCAACGTTTACATCATAAATCGACTAAAATCGTAACTCACCCGTAATCAACGTGGGTGACATAAATAGAGTGTTAAATTGCGCCAATAATATCGATAATAGTCCACGATATGAGTCGAGTAGTAATCAATAATACCCGGTCGACTCGCACTTCCAATAGATTGATTCGACTATCTCGGAGAGATTGGACAAATTGATTATTATTTAACTCCGAGTTATCGACGTCAACGGCGGTGTTTGTCCCGACAAAGGAGCTTCATTGTGTTGTCAATGTATGTCTATGTATGAAGTATTCATATATAGTAGATGGTCATTCATATATAGAATGGGGTAGAAGTTAAATACATTCATGATAAATAATAAGTGAACGGATTGTGGTTTTATCAAAGAGAAATTAAATTAAATTAATTAAGATACACGATAAATATGAATATGAACGGTGTTAGAAAGAGAAAACATCAAGCTTTATATTACAATCTAAAAGTTAACCACAAAAGAAGTACGATGTACACCTTTGTGAAACCAAAGTTTCGGAGAGTAATTTGATAAAATTTATGAAACTTTGGGAAATTTCTATTGATTATTTTTACATGGAATAACAAAAAAAGTGGTGACAATAACGTTTATAATACATTTGTCTGATAACATATATACGAGTTTTTAGTTTTTTCATTAGATATCAATAATTTTTATGTTTGCATGCAAGAAGTTTATATTTCTAGATATTTATAAAATTGGAAATTGCATTTTATCACCTTTCAAAAACAGTTTTAATTTTTCGGATATGTTCGGAAATATTCCATTTCTTATTATTTGGATTTTATTGCAAAGCGGAAATATTTGGACAAAATATAATCGAGGCATGAGGGGTTAAAAATGTGGTTTTAAAAGTAGGAAGTTTATCTGCATAATTAGATACTTATTATTAACCGACTTGGGTCGATGTTATTCTCATGGGCAATTTTATTTCTAAACATGCCAACATCCTACGATTATAAGATATTATAACAACAAGAATTATGACAACATTTCTAAAATTGAGAGAAATTATAAATAGATTACGCTGATAAGTTGCCAGGTGGAAAGTGAAATCTCCTAAGCTAAAGCTTCCCAGGGCTTTCATAAGCCGATGCCGCAAACAAACTAGTCAGGTTTCCATATGCCACACTGACTCTAACTCTGCTGACTGGGAAAAGTAGATAATAAAGTTGCTTTTATCTGGCCTTAAGCCGGGAATATGATGACACGCACTTTCAAGAAAAACCTTTAAGCTCGAATAGAAACATATACTTTTATCCAAGGGTTGTTTTGAACAGTGTAAAATGAACTCTTTCTTTTAAAATGTTTGTAATAAAGATAATATAATTATTATGCAAAAAATAATTAACGGAAAATGAAACCTCAACAGAAATGACGTTCTATGATAAAATTTGTAGTTTAGGGTTTAGAGTCTCGAGATCGCAAGTTTAAAATTTTTTCACATGTACATTCAGCACAAATTAAAAGTGGAATGCACGACCAACGTAGTAGTCCTGGTGATAAGTAACCATTCCGAATCGAAGTGTTGCTTAAACGGGCTTTAGTAAATAGATCTGAATAGACAAAGACTTTTAAAACACCCCTTTCTCAAATTTGTTTTCTTTTTCAATTGTGGGTGGGGTACCATTTCCCCCGACTCCTGGCATCGGGAAACTATGTATGGGCATGGTATACACATAAAAATAAAGCAAACAGCCTAAAAAATTGCATAACACTCGTAGTTATGAAGACAACAAATCAAAAGGATCAAGTTAAAGATTTTGCCGCTACAATTTCAAATACGTGAAAGATCAATCTTACAAATGACTCGATACCAGGAAAGGTTTATTTGGATTTATAATGAGTTGTCATTATATATAATATGCCAATAATACGCGTATTTTGTGAAGGGATTGATATTATATGGTGAGTTAGTAAGTTAGGTGGCTAAAGCGATTATTCATAAGAAGTAGTAGCGAAAGGTAGATTTTAGAAAGCCTTCTTGTGGGAATAGTATTGAAACGTAATCAATTATCGACGCACGAGTGCCACCGGAGTCAGGAGACACGAGACACGATCAAACAATCAAATACTTTATAGGTACTATACGCCTTGGTGCAACTAAGACAAATAATTTTATTTCTCGGATAAAATATCAGCTTTACAAAGGCATAAATAATATAATCAGTATTATTAATCATTAACCATAGAACTAGGTATCTAAACGAGTATTTTTTGGTAAAAAAAATTGTTTACGATAGCACAGGATAAATAATGGTTAGATAACAAAAATAATGAACGGGAAAAATCGGATTTTCAAAAGGTAGGTATTCAAAATAACCACTGAACCAAAATGTATTTATTAATGAACGCCAAATAATGATAGGTACTATTTATTTAACACAACGCATTATTTTTAATAGAGGTTGAAATACGTTATTACTTTTTATTCCTGGTTTCAAAATAATTTTGCCCATATTTATTGACTTATAAAAAGTTTTTTCTAATGAAATGACTTCAGTATGGGAATGAGCTAGATACGGTACTCGAATAGTACTCAAATAAATAAAAACATGTAATTTTTTTAAATATTCTAATAAATACTTTATTATAGGTAGGTACATTATGTGATGTAAAGACTTTTATGCGAGTGGACAACCTTTTTTAACCTAACTTTGCAGATTTAAGTAAGGTGGAAATAATGCAGTAATTTCTCAAACCTTCTCTTCTCACTAGTAATAAAATAAATTACTGTTATAACAGATCAGGTAAAAAAAGAAATGAAAATTGTCAAATTTTTTGTTTAAAATTGGTGGCTATCGAAACCGTGACCGTTCTGCGGCCCATGAAGCTTTCCATGTCGTGATCGACTGCACAAAGCACGATATTATTATAAACTCAAAATTATAATCATTTTCCCAGAAAAGGCCGCTCGAGTCGAAGGTAAATGTCAAGAAATCTTTTTTTTTTCATAATAAAGTACTACCTCAATCCTTAGCCTATGATTTCAATACAAAATGTCACGAAATATAGGAAAAGGTTTTACAATTTTTTTGTATTTCTTGGACATTAACTGTGTTATAATTTGTAGACATTTTGTTTTGAAGAGCTAACGGTTTCGACACATCCGTGTCATTCACTAGCAATCTTAAAACTAATCTTCAACTATTTGACGTCTTTAAAAATGCGTCGAAGTGTAGAAACGGCTCTAAAAGATTTTCAAACGCTTTAGATGCCGAAAAAAAGGAAAAGAGTAAAAAAGGCTCAGATCGAATAAAAATAGTTTTTTTGGGCTCTTTGTTCTACGTGATAAATTCACAGGTTCCCGCTTGTACTTACTATTGAGTTTCGGACACCGCGTATTCTACAAGTATTTCCGACTTTTGAGATGACCTTACTAAAGCTTTCGATTCCCTTAGATGTTATTAGGCTTCCTGGGATGTCCCTTATATCCATCGTCACCTATGTCATATATTCTCATAAGTCTTATAACAACTTACTATGAGTCTTCGCTGTACGTTTCTATATAAACGTGGAGGAATTAAGAAAATGACGTTCGGATCTTCCCGAACAAGATTCCGGATAAAAATAGTGTGAATAATAAACTTTACTGGCAAAGACAGTCAACTATCTTTACAGGCAGAAAGTCATATTTAGACCTGGGTCAGCAAATGCAGCTCGGCGTTTTATTATAGCTAATGACAGCTATTTAAACGGTCGCCAATATTGTCACAAAGTGATGACATCATCTAATGATTCAAATATGCTTAGTGTGAATAAAGCCTAAGACGTGTGGCATTCGGAATCGGGCCACTAACAATAACACTCCTAAAGTAGACGGTGATAAAGTTGAAATTCCCGCTTAAAATCAGACGCCTGTTTTGATTCATGCAAAAAATAGTGTTTTATTTTATTTTGTGAAGTTCAAGCACTAAATTAAAATGCTTTCGAATAGAATAAAAAACCATAACCGAAATGGGGTTCGAAATCACGAGATTTTGTACTTTAAGGCGGTATTTATAGGCCTGACATTTTATTGTTTCTGGAAGTGACTTACATAAAATACTTATAAAAAGACTTACACATCAAAAAAACGCTCCCTTGTTTTTAAGGCCAAGATTTGTTCTACTCCTAATAATTAATTAAAGTATTTATAATATTTCTGAGCGATCAAATTTTCAAACCAAAAACACGTGATTTTGCATTATTTGAAGCTCCACTGTAAGTAATAATTACAATGATAAAAAAATATTTGTATAAGTCAATTTATAGGTTTGTGAGCCTGATTGTTTATTTTTAAATTGTCCTAGAAAAGGGTAGGGTTTTGTCTGTCGGTATATACGATATATTTTTTTACATTAGTTCCACACAATTTTCCTCAGTTTAGTTTCCCCGTTCTATATCATCTTTTAGGATGAGGGGTTAAGAGTATTTTTAAGGAAGAAGAAGAAGTTCTTGGCAGGAAAATGGTATGAGGGGTGAGTTGGAATCAGGGTCAGTGTGACCAGGAGGGACGGATGCATAAATCCATCCCTCCGACTGCGGCATTAATTTATGATAGAAATATAAAAAATACTAACCCATCTCCGTCGAGGGTGATGGCTGTGTCAGCGAGGACCCGGAGCACTAGGCCGACGGTGGTGCGACGGTTGCAGTCGATGCCCAGCAGACAGGCCTCCTCGGCCCTCGGCCCGCCCGCCCCCGCCTCACCACCATCCTCCAAGCAGCCCGCCACCAAGCGCGACACCACCACGAGATAGCGCGTGCGCGCAGGGTGCACGGACTCCAGCTTCACCGCC
Organism: Limnephilus lunatus; assembly: GCA_917563855.2. NCBI lineage: Eukaryota > Metazoa > Arthropoda > Insecta > Trichoptera > Limnephilidae > Limnephilus > Limnephilus lunatus. The sequence goes on along the minus strand of OU830598.1, from coordinate 63,186,242 downwards.
TAAAAAAAGAAAAGAAAAAAATCAAAATACAAATTTACATTTGTTAACTTATATATATGTTATAGGTTTTTTTATATTCAACTAGCTAGTCCCCGGCGTTGCCCGACCTTCGCCCCGGCGTTCAAGAGTTTTTCGAAATCAGATGAGAAAATTCTGCTCTAAGGTTGAGAATAATCTCATGTAGACGGTGATCTTCCTTTTGTTTTGAAGTACAAGTGTGCAAAATTTCGGAATAAAACAAATATTTTGTTAAAAAATCTAATTTACGCCGCCCGATAGAGACACTCTTCTTTATATAAATAAGATGGATAATATTATTTATTAAACAGTTATTTAATAAAAAAATCAATCAATCGGTCAAACTGTGCATCACAGTTTGATAATGCCTTGGGAAGGCGAAACAGCTGCCACGCATAATAATAATAATAATTACACACCAGAACTTCTTTATAATTAAACTTTTTTTTAATATTATTATAAGTATAAAAAGAAAATACTTTCAATTAAAATGGAGTTCCACAAATTAAACTTAAAAATACCTAATAAATAAAATTTTGGAATTCAAAAGTGCCTGAACTTCAGTCACCGGCCCTCGGGTGGAGACAGGTTTTCAGAGTGGTAGAACCGTCAGTATCGCCGTAGTGAAAGACCACCATTCATAATTGAACAGATCTAACTAGCCAGTAGGCAGGAAGGAACTTCCCAAACTTCCTCTTCCTCATCTATTTTCGTTCTTCACTCCTTTCAGCCTCACAATATACCCCAATTAAGGAGCGTTTTTTCAAAATTCAACCCACTTTACCCAGTTTTACTTAGTTTCCTGAATTTCGTATTTTTTTGCTAGTAAACTGTACATCATAGTTTGTTTCACTTCTTGTATTTATGCTCAACATACAATTTTGAACAATAATATGTGAGTTTAATTATCTTTACTCATTTAAATAAAAAAGCAATTGAAAAAAAAAACAAATGGTTCGGGAAAAATTGCCCTTCCACATAATTATGTTGAGTTTAAAAAAAAAACGCCCCTCAATTGGTGGTACAATCATCCCGCAGGCTCGGTACAGTTGGGATTCTTGATAATTATACTAAAATAGGCAGATATAATGTGAATGAAAGTGGTGGAAGACAGAGACATCATGTTATATAGAGGCATGGAAGTGTGTTCGCTCCTCTTTCCTGAACTAACTATCAGTAGATAAAGTCAGATATTATACGGGTTATCAAATCAGTGATCTAAAAGTGATGATCTAAAAATCTCTTGGTGATACTACTCTAGGCGGCGAGAGAGCTTGGCCAAAAGCCATGTTTGTGATCGAGTCAAAGGACGAGAGGCGAACACACAATGATCACAAAAATTACAATCGAAGGGAAATAGGTAAACGCAGTCATAAAATAGCCAATAATAATCTAAGCAACTACTGCGCGGTACGGTGGTGAATAGAGTAGCACTCGGGCTACCTCGCCTCGGGAAAAATGTACCGAATGTGTATCGGGGTACAAAACTTTAAAACACGCGACCGCGGAAGCAGCAGTTCACAGCGCGACAGACAAAAGATATATGTAAAAGCGATAAGTCCATGTGTTCAATAATAAAATCCGAATTAAACAGAGAAGCTTCCGTGAAGCTAGGTATACACAAGATAACCCACCTGGATCATGATCGAAGCGGTTGGCTCACAGCGCTTTGTGGAAAGGGGTACAGAATAACAAGAAATCACAACACAACCACTTGCAACGAAGAATAAGAACACACAGTGCTGGATTATTATTGCTTGGCCAACGATATTTTTGGCCATTACTCAAATCTAAGCGTCAAACATATAATAAAAACAGCGGATCGCAACGATTTTGGCCAAGTTTCAATTTTCCGCGTATTTCGATTTTCAGATTTCAGAAAAAAACATGTAATGACAATGTATTTTCATTAATGTTTTCTCAGAAATTAAATAAAACAAACTGAACACATCTGGGACTGAATTACTTGCGTGGGTAGATCTCAGTATAGGGAAATACGAAGTTCAGAAAAATCATTTTCTCTCGCTCACAATCACATAAATGCGTCGGATACACGAATGATCTAAGTTCAACCTACAGTTGGTTTTCCACTCTTACAATAAAAATAGTGACGTATGAGACTTTGATTGTATGAAACTATACGGACGTATGAAGATAGTTGTCCTCACACTGTTCAGAAGTTAAATATACAAGCTTTTACTCGATAACATTGCATTTGTATTGGACAATCGACGTTGTTCTTTGTGTTGTCATTTTAACGTAACGCATAAACTGTTCACTTTACAATTTCTTCTCTCCTGAAAAATTTACAAAATGTGGCATCCGACCTTTATTTTCTGAGCTTACGATAAATTCTTGTTCTTATGTATGTTAACAATTGAAATTCAACAAAGAGGCATGTCAACGCTAAAAGGACCGTCATTCATAAAGTGACCCACATTCAGGTGTGCTGTTCTGCCGTCATTACGAAGAAAGATAATGAATACAACCTCGTGTACCGCTAATCATCACACGACTGTCGCCATTATTTCAAGCTTAAAAACTACTCAGGTGAAAAATTGTTAATGACAGTCACCCATGATTTGACTCCGGCATTCGTTAGGCTCACAATTCACACACTCTGTACTATTTCACAGTACATTTGTGAATAACTGCTACTTGCCACAGCTATTAGCTAACGACGGAGGAAAGTGTTTCATTCATACACAAAAACCGCTTGCAGTATGTATATTAGTGGTACAGGAAGGAGGTGAATTGATATATCACTGGGCAAATAGTCGTGGAAAGAACAGTTACTGTTGTTGAAGTGTTGAAGCGAATACGCTACAAGTAGCAGCTTAGTCACAACTTCGGAGATATTATTTGAAGATTTTATAACAGACGAAGCATCCGTTTGACCTACAAATAAATATACATTGAAGCGCTTTTTAACAAATACAAATGTACACGGAAACAAGTGGTAAAAGAGGGAAAATGGTGAATTTTTTCTATATTACTGAAAAATTGTTTTAATTTATAAACCTATGTATTATTATTATTATTTGAGCAATTTAATATTCCACAAATAAAAATTGAACACATACTTCAGAAGAATTAAACACTTTAAAATTAGATTAAATAATATTGAATCTGAAATTCTTACGGCCATGTAATAAAGAGGTTAAAAGTTTAAACAGAGCTCTTTGACTTTTGGGGTATTAATTCGTATCTCGCTTCCTCCTCGAATCAATGTTTCGAAACGACTCCCGGACCTGTACGTATAAAACTTAAACAAATAAATTAAATTAGTTTTCCAAATAAATTCAAACTATTTTCCATGCATTGCGCAATGAAACAATAGCGTTCAACTATGCGCTAATTATGTTTTAAAATTTGAACCAGTAGCGTTTAAAAGCATACCCGAGATTATGGTAGCCTTTGTCTGTAGTAGTCTATAGTTATCGACAATCGTTCGGGATAAATAACTATCACAGCAGACAATGGGATGCCGACTGCCGCCGAACAGATGCCAGTGGATTTCTAAAGCGTGTGCTGCCGCATTGAAAGGAAAACTCGTAAAGTGAGTCAGCGAGGACTTTCACTGGGATGACTGATGAATCCACTGAACACCGTGGACTGGGAACAAACAACACCGGACAATCGAGGAAGACTTGGAAAACATAACTGGCATATTATAAGTTATTGAATATTCATAGTCTTCATTCTACATCGCACGAGACGGGGTGATGTAAAGCGTGATATAATGTATCACGCAAAGCTCAGGGTCGTGGTGCCAAGAGTAACGCATGATAAAACAAGAATAATAGTACAGAGGTGAAGGGATATGAGATGCGACGTAACAGTTAATTTAAGGAAGATGGTTGATTCATAATATAATTGATAAGAAAACAGTATGATTTCTGAGAAAAGAATGAAAGATGAGAAATAAGCGATAACTTATTGAGATTCAACTTAGAAACCGCGAGGTACGTACTCACAATTACAAGCTGACAAACATTGACAAAGTCATCTTAAGCAGTATCGATATACATACTTACACATTGAATTGTTAGAAAATAAAAGAGATGAGAAAACTCAGGATCTTAGTCTAAATAAAACTTAAAGCAACGTACTGAAATATTGATCGAATCTTGCAAATTAAGATTAAGAAATATTTTATTTTATCTGGAAAACCAACAGTTAAAATAATTTACAATATTTTGGAAAACGTATGTATAAAGTAGGGTTACCATCTCCAAACTTTGAAATCCAGGATTTGAAGGTAGAAAAAACAGGACATTTCGGTTTAAAGCCAGGACTATAATGTATAAGAGCAGTACGTAATTGTTATGACGATTCTTAAAAACTATCCAGGACAGCCCAGGACACCCCAAAAAGCAGGACATGTTCTGGGAAAACAGGACGGTTGGCAACCGTAGTATAAAGGGCAGATTTTAAGTAAGTTTTATTACGCACAGATATTATTTATGGTACTGAAATCTTGATTTTGAAACTATAATAATTTGTTGTGCTTGACACAAATCCATTAGACACGTTTCCGAATATTTAACTTATCTGAAATAATGGCGTTTTATTTTTTACCATACCGCCATATCTGACTAATTCTAAATAATTACCGTGGCAAAAAACGACACTGTTTACATTTAGAAATAGACAAAACACTTTCTCTCCGGGAAAAAGGGCCGTTAATATATACTGTTTATTTCTAAAGGCTTTGTTATGAATGGGAAGTACGAAAGCGTGAATAATAATCTAAGTGTTCATAAAAAGCCTCCGCAATTTACATGGTTGTTTTTTTGTCCGCAGCCTCATGGCGCCAATGGACCCTACGGCCGGAAAACGACCAAATTATTAAGTTAAACAGAGCGAAGATAATGCCATCGGAGTAGGCCTCAGTGACACGGGGACATTTTAAATTACATTACCTTATTCAAATCTGCATAAAGGAGAGAAAACGCATGGTTGAAAACCATTTTTCAAATTTGTTCATCCATAATAAGTGGTAAAGTGGAAAAAAATGTTGAAGTTTCTACTCTTCATTAAAAACAGGAATATTTTTTCCGCATGCAAAATCGGTAATTTCATAAAATCCGATATAAGCAGCGAGGAGAGGAAGATATTGGTGAGAGACCATCATAAAAATCGAAACGATGCCTTAATTGGCTTAGGCTATATTTACTAGATGTTTAAACATACACCTTGACATTAAAAATAATATATTTACGTCAAGCACCAGGGTGGTAGTTTTCTTTCAGAAAGACCACCATTCAGAATCGAAACGTCACTTGAAATGGCTTTGAAAATCTGAATAGCCAGGTGCTTCCCCACTTCCTACACATCTCGCTCCTTTCTTACTGCCCTCAGCCTCACAACATACTCCAATTGGGGATACCAGTCATGACAGTCCACTAGCTCCAGACGGTTGGGAGCAGTTAGGACTTTTATGCGGTACTCACATAAAAAGATCTAAATAGTCGGAGAGTTCAAAACCTCAAGTACAGTGAATTTAATTATGCATTATAAGGAGCCAGCTTTATCAGGACAATTAGTGTGGGTCACTATTCTAATTTAAAAAAAAAACAACCGAAGAAAAATAAAAAGAAAAATCGATAAACAAGCGATTATTCCGTGTTTTAACCATTTCAGCATTTCGTAATTCATGCTAACACATAAACAAGTACATTATTGGCGAGGTGTTAACACAATAAGCGCACTTATCGCAGCCGTTTACGTCGCTTTATTTGCATTGCGACTGCCGCTGTTGCATACGAACTAGAAAGTACGCAGTATGCCACGATAATAACTCCACACTATCTTGCGTGCTCTAAAACTCGCCGAGAGCTGAGCAACATTGCCGCAGCTGGCATCGTGGAATTGTGGGCCGGGATATTATAACAGAAGTGGTGCTACTGGTGAAGTGATGTAGCAGACCAACTGCAATGTAGGACAGGCAGTATTCAGGAGATAGGCTGGTGGTAGTGAAGTATTGAGGTAGTGGACCGGTGACAAGAAAGTGAACAGCGCGATAGAGCGGTTGTGGCGGTAGGACGGTTGTGCGGGTGCAGCGACCGGCGAATGAATTATCAAACAGAGGAAAGTGATAATGAAAAGGCGACTGTGAGAGGCGATGGACAGAGGCTCGCTAGCGGTCATCTGAGGTGCAACGATAGAGTTTTTTTACAAGGTACACCTAGACGAGTAAAGTAATACAAATTTCAATTATTGGCTTAGAGATAATGTACAATAATTTTAAAACTTTGTATAATGCAAAAAGCGAGGAATTTTGCGGGGGCCATAAATTTTTATGGATGTAGTTTTGTGAAGCAGTTTTTAAATAAAATTAAACATCTCAAGACTAGGGTGATATGATAATGCATAATTTCAATTTGGGAAACGGGAAAATGGGTACCGCCGCAAAATAAAATGGGAACCTCTTTTGGTTAATAATAATAATAATAATTGGGCAATTTGTAGAGCGCCGTTTTTGTGAAAAATCACCTCAAGGGCGCTGTACAATTCATTATGAATTCCTAGATTCTATTTAATTTTATTATTTACAGATAGATACAAAAACATACTTACCTGCAGGTCACTTCCGATAAACACACTTTATTAGAAAGTTTATGCTTGGGAAAGATACGACTTTGCACGTGGAGGACATTATATTTAAAACACTGGACATTGCATGACTTTACCTTTGCTACGCTCATCACTGTTGGTTTTACATTTATATTTATATTTATAAGAAGATTAATGCCAAAGTTGGGTTAATATTTATTTTGAAAGACTGGAGAGTTGTGAGAATTTGCTTTATTTTTACACAATTAGTTATTTACTATGTCGCGAGCCGTGAAGCCGAAGGTGAAAGGTTTTTTTTTAAACTTATGGATACGACTATCTGAAAAGATGAGTTTTTAGTTTAGCTCTAAATTCCGCTGAATCTGTGATCATTCTTAACTCGTGTGGCAGTCCATTCCAGGCTTTAGGTCCTGACACTCCGAAAGCTCGCTCATCGAATTTAGTATCTGGTGTGCGCTTTGGTTCCTTCAACCTTCCGATAGCTGATGTTGCTGCTGACCTGAAGGTTGATTGTCGCGAATTGGAATTTTCTGGAATACACATTTCCGATAAAAAAAGGCGGAGCCATTCTGTTAAGAAATTTGAATACTATCCAGCATATAACCAACACCTCTGCCATAGGTCACCCCAAGTGGTTCGCTACGTTTGGTGATTTAGCAGAGGTGCCCGGGTTCATGGGTGAGGTTTGTCTAGGTCTTTGAGGCGGATGACCAGGACACACTGAGCCCAAATTCCTACCCACCCCTTAAACCCTTTTCCGTCCCTGAACTCTCCTCTCCTTCCTCTCCCTAAAAAACCCTCCACACAGCATCCCCAAAGATGACATAGGCGCTGAGGGAAATTATTTTCCTCAGGGCCTCCTGTGTGGAGCTCAGGTAAAAAAATAAAATATTGATATTCTGCTTAGAGAGAACAAATTTCCATATCGCCTTGTTGTAGAGAATTTCATTCATAATCAAATGGGCTTTAGCTATGTTTAGTAACTAAATCTGAATAAACAACCACTTTCAACCGATCATCTTCCTTGCTGTAATCCCCACGCATTTCCTACAACATCAAAAATTTCAACAGGTGGGTTTAAGAGGAACGATTGCGCAGCCTTTATAATATAAAATTTAAATATGGATTTGAAGCCAAAATACTTAGATAAACTGAATAATTTATTTTTTAATCAAAAGATAGCAAATATCTACGGCGGATATGATCTACTTTTTGTGTTTTAAAATATATAAAATATAGGTCATTAAAGATTCAATTTTTCAAGATTTAATTTTTTTTGTGAGTTAATGGTAACAATGTTTTTAAAAAAAAAAAACATTGTAAAAAAGTGTTTTTTGGGACGAATTTTTAAAATTTACATGCAAAAATTTTGAGTTCCAAAGTAAATCACTCGTTTTAATTTTAAATTTAAGCCCATTAAAATGCTTTTCTTAATAATTTATATTACATCATATTTTCATAGCAGGAAGGGCAAAATTATATTTTTAAATTATAATTATTAACAACAAATAATTGCTAAAATTTCCCCTAATTTAAGGGCGTATATATTACAATTTAAATCAAATCACTGATTTTGAGCAGTAGAGTTTAGCGGCAGTAGAATTAATATTTTTTTATAACAACTTTTACCCTCTCGTGAGTATATTAAACATGCGAATTACATATTTAAAAAGATACAAACAATTAGCACGAAATGTCAAACCTTTTTTTACCATATTTATGTGGCTAATGAAAACTTAATCAATGGCATGTATAAGTACAATATGAAAACATTAAAACACTGTAAACACGCAATAAAGTACTAAAATACAGCCTTCCTTACTTGCGATTAGATTAACTAGTTGTATTTTTAAATAAAGCTATTTGTGATAAAAAGTGATGACGCTTTCAAAGAACGTAATCAGTGTAAATCAACTAATCTTACCAGACCACCCAATGCTGTTGACATTGATATAGATGGTAGTTGCTAGTAAGGAAAACTTACCAACAGTTCAAATCAATAATATTACATCGTTCTTAACAAGGCCTCTTTCGGAAAAAAAAAACTTTATTTAAGTAAGTTTTTAAGTCTGGAGCCAGTGAGACTGTGGCATCCCCAATTGGGGTATGTTGTTAGGAAATGGGCAGGGGAAAAAGATGGGGAAGAGGAGGTGGGGAAGTACCTGGCATTCAGATCACAAAAGACGGCAAAAGTCATTTCAAGCAACGTTTCAATTCTGAATCGCGGTTTTACACCAAGGCAATACTGAGATTATCTTTCACTATGGAATGAGCCGCAAATATACTATTAATTATTATGAATTAATTAATTACGAAATAACAGAAATTAATCAAATAAAATTATTTGCGCATGTCGGGTTATGAACCCGTGATCTTGCGCGATTGCTAGTCGTGATCTACAAATAAAACTGACGCCAAATTACAAGACCGTACGACCGTAAGCCGTACGATCCCTAGGACCCAAAAAAGACAATGAAATTGATTATCTGTTTCGATATTGAAAAATGTTTGATTAATTTCACCAAAGTAAGACAAAATTACTTACATAGATACTTCGTGCACAGAAACGCCCACAATAAACTTTTATCCGTTAATCTCTTCAGTGACAATAATGAAAAAAATTAATACGGATAATTACGAAGTACATTAAAAGTCGACAGTTTGAAAAAGGACATAGTAAACAAAAAAGGTTGTACCTATAGGAAATATATATTAGGCTAAGAGTGGTAAATATAGCTAAAAATGCAGACTATTCGCTTCATTTCAAAACACAATATCATTCAAATATGCAGTGATCCGTGTCGATGCAAATCGCGGTCAAAATTGGATCGAGCCATATTCGCGTTTACGCGTCAAATATCAATTAACGAGTGAAAGCAACCCACGTGCGAAGGGACATTACGAAATGCATTACATTTTAATTGAGAAGTTAAAATAAAATGCGATCGATAACTTTCTTGGGTAATTGATCGCTTTCTACGTGTCACCATCGTTTGCGTTTGCGCTTCGGCGGGCGCCAAACTTGCGCAACTAACAGTGACCGACGGAACCTTAATTTACGGTTAGGCGGAAAGGTGAAATGGAAGAACACCGGACGACTTTTGTCAAATCGCTAATGATTAGGACACTAACTTGACTTGAATGCGGATATTGTCAAAGCTCAAAAACACAAGAAAGGTAGCAAAATATAATATTATCAGGCTTGATTTGATAAATCAAAATATCTTTATCGTAGGTACCTATATACCTACATAATATACAAACTTTAAAAAATCGTGTATAAAATGATACACAAGTTCACCTAAATAATTAGACAGGTAGGTACAATAAATTAGTAGATTTTTTTAAATAAAAAAAAGAAAGAGAATAAGCTTCTCTGATGTGTTTGTCGGACCATTTTTTTATTAAAAAATAGTAATTATTATCTGTATCAAAAACAAACATAAAACATCACAAAACTTATGAAATTTATTAGAACATGTAAACTGGAAAATATTTGAAAGTGAATTCTAATTCTTATATAAAAGACTAAACGCCTTTTAAAGTACGTTAGAGAATAAAATGATAATATATTAATATGTATTATAATTTAAAAAACAGATTAGGCAAAAAATGACAACATTATGTGAGTCAGAAGCCTCGATAATAAACATGATAATTTTTTTTTTTAAACACTTATCAGAAAATTACCATGTTTGCACTCATGATATTGAACACAGATAGACCAAAGAAATGACACATAAAATATTACTTACTCTCAACGTCAATATTGAGTTCGCGAAAACGTTACGTTGAAGATGACGCGACTTTTAGTTGATACGAATGTACCAATGTACCGTGAATGTACCGTTTTGTGGTACCTACACGGAATGTCGAGAGATGGTTCTCAGTTTTATTGTAGTTCAAAGTAGGAAAATGTCTTCAAAGCTGTAGAAAGCATTATTTTTTAGAAAAGCTAAAATTCGTAAGCGAATCCCTAAAAACTAAAGTAATTCCAGCTTACGACTTGTTCAAACACAGCAGTAGTTACATCACTGAGCACACAAGTAGTCGAATTTACCTTGCGGAATAATCTAATCGCGACAAAGTGCGTGTCACCAAAGTTGGCGAACAGATTATGCGGCGCCAGTGTTAGGTCTGTGTCAGTCAGCGGGAACTGTTCCCACTGGGGACATTATTTAACGAGCTTAATGAGATACGAGGGATTTAGAGTTAGGCAATTATGGAGTAGGTAACAGCCACACCATGACAGAATTGATATTATTATTATATTGGATTTTAAATGTCTTTGAAATAAGGTTCACAATAGGAAGAAAACATTAAATGAGATTAACCAATTTAATAATAATTTGTAAATAAATGTCCTGTTCATATTGGGAGACAAAAGTTCCCGGTGTCTTTTTCTAGCCAATACATAGGCTATAATAATGTTGTCATTGAATCACTGAAAAATAAGCCCGGAGCTTTTGACCCCCAATGTGAACAGGGCAGAAAGCACGACTTAGATGCGTTAGAAAGCTTCAATAGGTTGGAGTTTTTTATTTATTTATATTCGGCCAGCTCTATTCAATATTGTTATTTCCATTTATATGAAAATATTATTATTTTCTTTAGCTGTACAATGAAAATGGAGGGACAAACATTGCAGAATCATGAAAAGGGAAATTCACGGGGGATCCACGTATGCCTTCTTTAAACAATTACGAGAACGTGACAGAAACTTCCAATGTCCAACCCTCCCGGCCTTGTGAAAATACAACGTCTTTATCTTGGCGCTTAAAGAGTACATATTATAGATTTGATTGTTACGTATGCTGAAAATGTTTAAAATAAAATTGAGAAGAGGGATTTGGCTCCTATTCAAGATAATAAAATAGAGTAGCAAACGATGCGAACAAAGAGAGGTGTATTCAAAGATTCAAAAACGGTTCGTGAGTGTTAGATGTTAGATAATTATTAAAAGATCTGAGCAAACAGCCGATAACAAACACACGTGTTGGAGGATTCTGTGGTCAGACAAAACAATGAGATAATACTATCGTAAAGGTAAACTATGAATAACTATGGTATGCTATGAATAACTGTATATATAGATACTAACTGCAACTAATCTTATATTTTATGTACATGATATTGACGCCATGGGTCGACCCAGTCTCCTTCTTGACAATATCAAGGAGGATACGGTGTTTCTACTTTTGTCGTCAGAATTGCATTTATTCCAAAACATGGGAACACCTCAGCACGGGTTCGCCTAGTGAGGTGTTCACAAAATACTACTAGGTACTTACCTATATACAGTTACGGATCAGTAACATTTTTTTTCCTTATTACTAAACTTAATATCTATGTATACCAATGTAATTATCTGTAATATGTATGTATGTTAAAGAATAGAAATAAATAAATAAACGCACTGTAAAGATAACGTAAAATCTCACTCAGCTAAAGAAACGACATACATATTGAAGCAAATCAGTAATCTTTTTACTTGTTGAACGGAAGCCTATGATTTATGGAATGTTTTTTTTTTACCAAAACATTACATAGGAATTTAAACTAACGTTGATTTATATCTGATTTGCGTTTTAAGGCGAGAATTATTATTTATTACTTCTGAATACAAATGAAATAAATTATCGTGTCCATTAAATTCTCCTGCTTAAATATTAAGTGGCGAACGTTTAGACGAAACGTTAATTATCGGCAAGGCACAATGAAATATCTCGAGGGGCAAATTTATTACTGGGTTACTGTTTTTAATATAGGTACTTTGAATTACTATTTTTCTAATATACGAGTAATTTACACTTTATCGAAAAATCGTAAAAACTTTATGTGCATTATGTAATTTCACTAACATAAAACTGATCGGAAGAAATTGGAATGAAAAATTGAGTACAGTTCAAAGTACAGCATCTCTATCTCTAGTATTCTGGGTGAGGCAATGCTTTAACAACACTGACTGCTGGAGATAAGGGCCAGCGAAGCTATTTGTCAATATTGCCAAACGGTCGGCAACTTAGCAATCCATAAATCCGCTATCGCCAACTTACTGTTGCAAGCGTATCGATTATGGATACAAGACGATTTCTCAAATGCCTGTCCAAACAAACAATACAAACGATATTTCTGATAAAATGAACGCCGTTACATTATATGACAGAGAACAACGTATTGTCATTATTTTTTAATGAAATAGAAAGCAATATTGAGAAAGAGTAAAAATAAAAATCGATTGTTAGATAATCGATTATGATTCCGAGTTTGTACTTTAATTATCAGTGATCATAAAAACTGTATCCGAGTTTTTAAAATGTGGACACTTTATGATCAGTATAATATTTCGTTCACTGGAAAACAATGATGGTCAATTACAGCAAACAAATAAATAAGACACAAAGCGCCTTGCACCGAGGGAATATACACATTACGCATGCGAAATGCAATAATAGTTTTTTTTTTTACATTAGTTCCACACAGAAGCCCCTGTGGAAAATAATTCCCCTCAGGGCCTATGTCATCTTTGGGGATGCTGTATGGTGTCATTTTAGGAAAGGAAGGAGAGGAAGTTTTTTTTTTTTTTTTGTTATTGCGTAATGTGTAAGATTAAGAAAGGGACGTTCCGATGGTTTGGGCATGTAGAGCGAATGAACGAGGAAAGGAGTGTAAGGAGAATATATGTCGCAAATGTGAATGGTAGAAGAAGTCGAGGACGCCCAAGAAAGACATGGCACGACCAAGTGAATCAAATACTTGAGTCGGGCCATGTCAAGAGTCAGAATAATAGAAGAGCATGTATGAGACGTTGTATGAATGTAAACGAGGCAAGGAATGTGTGCCAAGACCGAGTTGTTTGGCGGTCCGTCCTCTCTGCCTACCCCTGCGGGGAAACGGCGTGATGCTTAGTTAGTTTATTAATAAATTCCTTTATTACTGATTTAAATTAAGTCCCGTTAAACTGATTCATATCAGTTTGTCAACGAGTTCTTTGACATTTTTTTTTAAATTGATTCAGATACATAAAATATACACCTTATTACATTATATATACACATAAAAAAATAGATATCTATATTTTTGAAAAAAAAAATTGTTTATAAAAACAAAATTTGTTGATACATTTGTTTGGGAAGGAAAAAGGTATGAGGAGTGGGTAGGAATCTGGGATCAATGTGTCCAGAAGTGTCGGATATGCATGAATCCATCCCTCTACAGTGCAAGACGATGTTCCGAGAGAGTCCTGCTGGAGAGGTCAAAAGGTCTCCCTCAACCAGTCTCTCCCGAAGCGGCCCGCCACGCAGTACGTGGGCAGGCGTAACTGCCGCAAAGATCCGGACGTACCTCACCCCCTGAACCCAGGCACCTCTGTTAAGTCACCAAACTTAGCGAACCACTTGGGGTGACCTACTGCAGAGGTGTTGGTTATCGAATGAATGGTTCCAGGGGCGGCGGTACTCACACCCGCCTCCAAATTGAATTGAAAATTAAAAATGCAAGTCGAAAAAAAAAAATGCATCACGAATTAACTGTTTACAAACCGCAAATGACAATAAGGAATGATCTTTAATGTAGGTACTATAAATCAAAAGCCTTGAACATATTTTTTTTTTCAAGATGATTCTTTCTCGATCTTCAGAATAGAGAGTTGTTATAGTTCGCGAAGAACTATTTTATTAATTATTAATGTTTCCTCATTCTTGATGCCGGAAAGGATACTTTGTTGTGGAATCACACAATTGCTCGTGAAATCGTAATGAGAGTGGGTAAAATTTTCTCAGAAGAATATTATGCATTATGCATCCAAGCAGTCATTATTCGACCGAATGCAGCGGTGAAGACCTGCCAAATAAGTGATACGCGGTAATCGTTCTTTGTTCTGTTCCATGGAAGCGAAGGAGTCGAGTGGAAAATCATTAACATTGACAAGATTGAATTAACATCGCGTTTGTACCGAGTACTGTGTAATGTGTACCTACACCATCGTTAGTTAACCGCAATATGAGCACTGAACGCACGATCAATATTGTTCCCCGAAATACAACGGCGGAATACAATACACAACAGTGAGTGCATGGAACTTAATTAAAGTACAGAATATTATACTGATTAGTCTGATTACTGAATGATATAATGAACAGTACATATGTTCGACATTCATAGCAGAGAAGAAAATTGTATATTAAATGGGGAAATGATTGCAAACAATGCAAACTGTGAAAAAATATAATATGCTTAGAGCTAAAGATGTGAAGGCATGTGTTAAAGAAAAAAAGGTTGGTCTCATTATCGAATAGAAATGGATTTTTTTTTCGAAATAATAAAAAAAGCAATTGAATAATTTATGAATCGAAATTATATCTAATTAATCAGAAGTAGAAATGATTGAAATATAATATGCATAATACGCATGTAACATTAAAAACTAGAATCATTTTTATAATTAATATTTATTTTATTTAATTTATTAATTTGGGAGGCGGGCATGGGTACCGCCGCCCCGGGAACTATTTATTGGATAACTCACTCCAAGTGGTTCGCGACGTTTGCTGACTTAGCAGGGGTGCCTGGGTTCATCACGGGGTGAGGTTTGTCCAGGTATTGGCGGTAGATGCATCTGCCTGCCACCTGCGTAGCAGGCTGAATCGGGAGAGACTGATTGAGGGAGACCTTTTGACCTTACCAGCAGGATCCTCTTGAATCATCGCCTTGCACCGCAGTGGGAGGGATGAGTTCATACGTCCATCACTCCTAGAGATACTGACCCCTAGATTCCTACCCACTCTTCATATCTTGTTTATTCCCAGAGCTTGATGTCCTTCCTTTCCTCAAAAAACCCTACACAAAGCAACCCAAAAAATGACATAGGCCCTTGGGGGAATTATTTTCCGCAGGGCCTCCTGTGAAGAACTAATGTAAAAAAACAGTTTGGGTATACGTATAGGCCTTTTGGGGGGGGGGGGTAGGAGGAACACCCCTCCCCCCTATTGGGGATTGCGTATGAAAAATGAGAATAGTACTCGTGGATTATATTCCCGGAAAATTGCATTATTTGCACCATTTATTAACAATATGATGGTAATGATGTTAGTAGATGACGGTAAGTTGAGGTTCCCCCCACCTTCTCCCTTGCCCACCCCTAGGATCGACCCCCTCCCCCCCACATGTGAATGTTATAGCTACGCCGTTGGTCTTAGACAGTATTGTCATCTCCCGTTGCGGTGAGCATTATTCACCAATTTTGACATTCACTGCATACATATTTAAACTGTCAAAACATGTGGTTAATGGCCAAGATAACACGCGTTAAAAGATAGTGCGCAATATCCCATATTCCATTTTATTATACATTAAATATTCCATTTACGATAATGCGTTGGAAGAAACAATGTGACAAAAATCGTCATCGGTATTCGTACTCCAGTGAGTAATTCGATTCTTAAAAAATATCGAGAATAATTATTTCGAACATGCCCATCACTATTTCAGAACAAAAACCAAGGCTCACATTCTAAAAACTTATTAGACATAGTTATAATGAAACACTACAATAACCACGGGCAAGGATTGATAAGAGATCAACAGTTTACAAACAAACGAACACGGCCAACCGCACAATAAATCCGGCGAGTTGCGCAACCGCGACACGGCCACTAACTCATATTAATATTTAATCTGCTTGTTAAAACTACTTACCCTTACTTATAATATTCTAACAACTGGTAGACCTGGTCAGCGGTTGACAGCCTAACAAATCATCCCATGGTCCGCCGTACGTGCAGTGCACCGGGCCAAAACCACCTCAAGCCAGGCCTGGACACTGAATCAAATCGGCCTCTTATTATGATCCTCATACCCATATCACCATTTATTCTTAAAATTTATTGTAATATGTTCGTTAACTAGTGGTACAAGCGGGAAACCAGTGAATGCATCACTTTCGGAGTGTACGGACCTAAAGCCTGGAATGGACTGCCACGTGATTTAGGAATAATGACAGACTCGGCGGAATTTAGAGATAAACTTAAAACTCACCTTTTCTGATTCGTATCCGTTAAGTAAAAAAACATTTCACCTTCACCTTCACTGCCCGCGATATTGTAAATAACGAATTGTGTAAAAATGTAAAAAAAATCTTATTTATAAGCTTATTATTAAGTCTTTCATAAATTCCGTAGCCACTAATTTCTTCAAATATGATTTTCAAAATTCCAACTTCGGACTCGATTTACTCGAAAACTAAATCTCAGATCAAAAACAGTTATACACCTCAAAATGTGATGTAAAAAACAGTTCCCTGCTTGTAGAACTAGTTTCCGAGCACCATTTATAGGATAGAATGACTTGTAACATAATTATGTGGGAGGATCCTAGTAAGAGGCCGTATTAATTTAGTGTCCTGGCCTGGCTGGAGGTGGTTTTGACCGGGCCCTCTGGGCAGCCACATTATCTCCGCGTGATACTAGCGTCCAGCCAGACAAACAGAGACTCTAGCCACTAGGCACGGGAGAATATTTACCCCACTGAACAGCTAATCCCTATAAATATGATCTACACCGAACGGGAAGAAAATGACGTTAGCAATTTGCATCACATAAGCCTTTCAACCCCTAGGTTCCAAGGCAGACCAAGAAATCGATTAACGCTCAAGAAAGAACTGCGATACTTCAAAATGTTTGACCAATTTTAGCAGAAGTAGGGTTAAATTGGGCTTACTTCGGGCACACGGACACGCTCACAACATACTTCTATCGGCTTATCTCGACAGTGGAGTACTCCTTCCCAGTATCATAAAATGAGACGGACAAAAATGCAAGCTGTGAGGCATCGTGTTAAATGCATGAGACGTCACTGAGAAAATAAACAGGCGAATAAAACGTGGAATAGTCAACAATAACTTGAAATACAATTTTCTATGTTCACGATTTTATCGCATGCGACTCCGACAACCGCTTTGTAGAATTGAGGAAAAATTTCAGCAAAAAAAGCAAAACATGAAATGCTCCATTGTATTTTTAAGGGTGGCTGAAAACCTGAAATTTTCAGACTTACCTGCAGTTTTTTACCCCTTTACGCGATGTTTGAAATTTGATCCTGGAATTCAGATAGCCAATCATGATTATTTTTTAGACACGTGATTTCCGTTGTATTTACCAACTGCCTTCCGGGAAAAATATTAAATTTTGAAAACAAAATAAGTGGAATTTCAGAAAAAAACTACTTGTTTACTACGTTTGATAAAGCAAAAACTTCGAATCATCTTTATTTTAAAGAACAAACTTTGTTTTTACTAAATAATAATTAATTGATTAACTTTCATTTCGTGGAAATCCTGTACTTTAAAACAAGATGAATCCGAAAAATTATAACTAACGGATTATGAATCAATGGGCGGCAACAGTAAATCACAGGGAACTTTAACTTCAGCTGTCAGTTTCTAGATATTAATACAGATAAACGAACAGTACGTAGCTACACTAAAACTTGGGGAAGATAAGAAGAATGCAGATAAGAGGCCAGAAGAGTTAATTTGAGTTGAGGCTATTTCCGTTGCAGTTAGTGGGGGAGTAGCGGCTAGATAGTAGCAGAATACGACTGCGGTATAAAAAGCTTTATTACTTTCAGAGCCTAGGAACACGATAGCAGTAATGTCCGGAATGAGAAACGGCTCGTTGTTATATAGAAGCTTACCGGGTAATTAAATACTGAAAGTCTTATTATTCATGAGACATTCCTTATGCTCGGAGGTCGGGAAAGCATCATAATGACACGTTAAAATTTAATAATTTCTCCCAAAAATACTCGTAAAACGTACCACGGAGCTTTTTGTAGTAATACTATTTTATTAAGTGTCATCATAAAAAAGTCTCGCTTGGCAGAAATCTGTGTTGCATGATTACTTTTTGATTTATATTTTGAATTAATGGCATATTTTTCAAAACATAGCCCATATTTAGGATGGGTTGTTTAAAAAAAAAATTACAATTCATCAAATATTTGTATTTAATTTTCACGTTCTGTTATGTTAAAGTTCTGTGATTATTTCAGTTTCATGAAGCAACTGACTTATAATAATATAATAACAGAACTTGAATAGGACTTACACAGAACGTGAAAAAATATTTAATGAAACGTTAAAATTTTTTTAAACAACCCGTCCTTAGTGCTTTCACGTAATACGTATAAAATACGTTAAATGTTGTAAATTTTTATTTACAACATTTTTCAATTCTGGTACGAACCGACAAGGGTGACACACTCAAACATAATTTTATAAATATAGCTGAGTAATTGAAAATATAGTTTTATAATGTTGATATTCAATGGAAGATTATTTTTGTCGGAAAGCTATTATTATGAAAATTTTATGATATCACTGCTTCAAAATATAGAAAGATTCTAAATGAATCATAACAGGAATCGTCTAGCGAGGAGAGTAATATATATGTATTAAAATTAAAAGTCAACAGACTTCCGGGATGCCGGTAATGAAAAATGAAATCAATGAATGTTACATAAATCAACTTCGGATCGATTGCTGAGCAAATTGTCGACAGGAAAGGAGTAAAGATCACAGAGTCATCATCATTGTTAGAATAGCCAAGAAGTCTATCAATATAAATGACGACACCACCGGCTCATCGGTCTGCGCTCCTGGCCGTCTCCCATCACCATCACCATCACTAGCGACATGACCAAACCAAACGCAGCCAATAAGAGAACCAACCAAAGAGCATCACAGTGCAATGATACGCGTATAATAGACGGTACAAAGGGTTGGTGCATTCCTTTGTGCGGGGACAGATTAACGTGGAACAATGACGATACGAGATTCCATTCCCGTCACGTAGTGTCTGCTGACTGGTATTAGCGAGCCACGGAGAGGGCTCGCATGCAAAACCAACCAACAACTATGTACTCATTTGTGCTAAGGATCTTCCTCGAAGCCAACCACGATAAATATCTAATGTCTAAGGATATCAATACACCTAGAGGTTTGCTATCTGCAAAGCGACTGTTACGGCTCGTTCATGCACGCGTTATGAATACATGGAAAGAAAAGATTATTCTGAAATTTGTCCGGACTGTAAATTATAATGAAATGGTCTCGCATGGAATACAATCATCATATTAGGTATATATACCATTAAATCGGTTTGTTTGCCTCATTAAAAAGTATCGAACAGAGAGCTTGGCGCTTCGACCAAGTGATATCATACGTCAATGGCTTGGCGTCATGAATTTTACGCAGCTTTTGCTATCTGGAATTTCTACGCCAGTACCATTATCTTTCGCTCGAAGTAAAGCCGTGAACTTTTGAAGTGGTAAAACTTTGAAATATCACATTTTCACAGTTTTAAAAAAAGGATTTTTTATTTGATAATAAAAATATATTTCTAAAAAGCTGACACAAGATAACTAGTATAAAACATATATTTTATGTAAACAATACAAAGTCGTATGACTGAATAAGATGAAATTTTCTTAGAAAAGAAATACAGTTCCGAGTTTCGACAAATTTACTGCTAAATTCTAAAGCAAACCCATAAAATAACCAATAAGTACACATATTTTGCAAGCTTTGGTAGAATTCAGAAAATACGACTTTAAAAATCATCACAAATAAATTCTCAAGAGTCGAGTTTTCCATTCTGGTCGACTATTAGTTTATGAGTAACAATTTGAGTACCGGGTTTGGGGAGATTGGGGAGGGAAGAGCCATGAATCAAACAACACTTCTTCAGCAGCACGCAAACTTTGTTATTATGCCATAAGAAGTGCTTCGCCAATAGTATAACAAAGGGCCGGATAGGAGGCGACGTTTTGTCTAGCAGTATCAAAAACATGAATAAAAGTTTTTAATTAAAGCTTGTGAAATTTACCTCCGCAATTTATTAGAAAGTTGTGCTTTTCAGTTATAATTAGGATGAATCGATACAGCAAAGAAAACATTCAACCAACTAGTTTACAATGTCCGATTGAATGTTTCCATCAACTAGTTTACACTTTGAACGATACGTAAGAAAAAATCGTAACGTAACAAAGATTACATTAATTTTTATGAATATTAAAATTATATCTTCAATGCACATATATATGTAAAGAGTGTCTGTTTTTTGTCGGTTTGTTTGTAATACAAATCTACAGTTTTATATCAAGATTGATGAAATTTTAAACACTATCTTCAAAATAAGAGGAAAGAAAATAAGCATTCAAGATTTCGTAAAAACCACACCCACCCCCTTTTCCCACCACTTGACTCAGCTAGTTTATACACATTTTCGAAAACCGTTTAGATTGGAATAGTTTTTAAATAGTTCATTAGTCAAAACTAATAAATATTTAAAGCCCTTATCTGTGATACTATTTAAATTGTTTTGGAAATGAAATGTTATGTGCTAGGGAACTTTACGGCTCAACTTCTCTCGAAACGATTATTGCTTAACAAAACCAATTGCGAGGTAGGTACTTTCAGAATGAACCCATTTGAATGGCAGTTCCTCAATAAAAATACCTTTGACGTCTTACTTTGTACTTTTAACCAATAGAATACGGCATTGACAGTCTACATCGGGCTTGAGTGAATAATAACAAACTGACGATATAAATTGGATCGCTGTGCGAAGCCGTAGTACTAATAAACTACACGTTACACTGTTGGCTGAACACACTTACTTTGACTTGAACTTTTCACACGATTTAGTATCGCTTCCGCCTCCAAAGTGTAAGTAGAGCTTATTTCGATTCCCGCTGGTCCACTCAAAGTTTTGGCATAACAATGTTTTTAAAAAGTTTACAAAAACGTGGTAGTTAAATGGTTTAAACTAGCGCAGAAAATCACGGGATATTGTAATTGTAGGATTTGTGAGGCTGAAAGTATTTAAAAAAAAAATTATATTTGCCTCCATTCAAAATAAGACATTTACATTTAGTTAGATTTTACAAATAATAATCAAAGAATTAGTTAAATAACACTCAACAATTAAAGAAAACAGAGATAAGCATATAAGACAATTTGTCAATTTGTTGTAATTTTTTATTAATAATGTGACATCCAAATATCATGAGTTGCTTTGCTGACAAAGAAACTACAATTAAAGTTATTTGTCCGTCTTCAAAATATTATATCACTTTGTAATTAAACTTATTTTTCAATCTTCTTATTACTTCAATCTGTGCTACCCAGCTAGACAACAAAACAATCATCATCTATCATTTTCTGTCTCCATGACAACACCTATTTAAAATTCGAACATAAAGGAATCCTATGCATTTCTAGGTAGGTACCTATTCCTTTACATCTCCCCCCTAGGGTTAGAAAATTTCTCTGGAGATTTTCGTCTCTTTCAATTCCTTTTTCTTCTTTCTAATCTTCATTTTCTTCTAGTATGGGGGCAGGAATAAGTTTTGTAATATGGAAAAAATTTGACTCCATCTTTCTATGTCCTGTATTTATTATTTTTAATCTTGTATATTGATTGGGATAGTTTATCTTCGATTTTAAATGGACCAATCCTTAACTCATCTAATTTTCTTCTATTTAGTTTGTGACCATTTTCAACATATATCATATCGCCTATTTTAAAATTATGAATTGTTCTTTTTTTATCAATTAACATTTTATTATATTCATGTGACTTAATTGTAGTTTTATAAGACAATTTGTCAATTTGTTGTAATTTTTTATTAATGATGTGACATCCAAATATCATGAGTTGCTTTGCTGACAAAGAAACTACAATTAAAGTTATTTGTCCGTCTTCAAAATATTATATCACTTTGTAATTAAACTTATTTTTCAATCTTCTTATTACTTCAATCTGTGCTACCCAGCTAGACAACAAAACAATCATCATCTATCATTTTCTGTCTCCATGACAACACCTATTTAAAATTCGAACATAAAGGAATCCTATGCATTTCTAGGTAGGTACCTATTCCTTTACAAGCATATTATCAAAACATATTTTTAGATTTTTTTTTGGGTGTTTTCAGAAATTTCTGAATATAAATAGATTTGCGGTAGACTGTATACCAATTTTACTGGTTTTGAAAGCATATTAAAAATTCTTATAGATTTCAATGTTAAAAACGGACATTTTATGTAATTAAATATATAATACATCTCATTTCAAAAATTGAGGAATTTTTTAATAGTTGTTTTGTCGCTTACCGATTGTTTTTCTTATATTGTAGAAATATCACACTATATGTAACTCATTAACATATTTAATTACACAGACCTATTATAAAGGTTAAAGTTACTTCACTTTCTTCCTTTTTCATATTAAAATAAATCATTTAAAAAATTCACTCACTTTGACAAATCTTTAAAATTTTGTTTATTTATTTTGAAAAACTTTATTATTGAATTAAAAATGCTGGCACAAACTAATCAATTTTATAATTAACAAATTAAAATAATCATCAGAGATAACAAGGACTGTTAATTCTGCTAGTTCTAGAATAATAAAAAAAGGATAGGATGACCACAAAACGAAAAATTCGGTACATTCAAACAAAGAGAGCGTGAATAGGACTTGTAAATTAGATTTGTTGGCATGTCCCACGCTCCGGACTGGACCACCACCGGTGATGTGGAACTGCGCGGATGCTGAATGGCTCCCACTCTCCATTACCAGACAAAAAGGGACAATCATCATTTCTCGGTGTAATTTGCTGGGTAATTCGCTTTGTGCAGCCGACGAGACGATCAAGGCGGAGGAAGAAGAGAATAAGATTACCGGTGCGCGATGGTTGTAATAATATATGGCCCGTAAAATAAAAAAAAGGTTAAAAAAGTTCCTAATTTACGACGGTTGCAAGACTCAAATCTCATTGAAAGCACTCGATTGGATCCAATTAAACAACTTAACGAGCAAATCGAGAAAAATATAATTATATAAAAAAACATGTGTGCAGTTCACACGCGATAGAAGTAAAACTGCAGAAAACTAAACTACGAGAGAATGAGACGAATGCAGAGTATCAGGAGTAGGATAATGAAGGGTTTATTTATTATAATATTATTATTTTACATTTTATTCTAGGAAGCATCACGCAAAGAGGATGCCGATAGGCTTCGAAGCAACGCACAAAGAGGACACCGATTAGTGCAACTCTTTTCGCGCAGGCTGAATCCTATAGATGTATAAAATGTTTATCTCTTTTTAGTGTCACTCGTTTCCGTTTCATCGAGTTTCAAATCACAAAAGTGCTAAAGAAGTTACTTTGTGAAAATGTGGTAGGTACCATGTGGCAGGTAAGGCAATATTTATACCTCCTAGAACCTTGATGAATGTTAAATAAATACAATCTATTAAGGTGAAGTTATACGTGAAATTCTATTTAGATACTATTTAGAGTAATCTTTATGACGAATTGGCGGCTTACAGTATCAACATCAAAAAATATGCTACGGATAAATTGAAGCTTTTACTAGGTTTTCTATGTAACGGAATTACAATAAAATTATTATTTACACAACAAAAAAAATAAGCGTAAACCACTAAAAAAAATGTTTTTTCATGACTTAACTGTGAAGTAATACAAGAAACATTTTTATAAAAATACCCCTTTATGGCTAAGACCATTTTTGAGGTTTTCTATGTTCTAACTTTTTTTCACTCTTATAAAATTATGGACAAAATAAATAAAAACCACTTTTTCGCTTACTTGACGCGCGCAAATAAGACGCTCGATTGCAAATTTTGCAGGCACGAGAATCGAAATATTTCTAGCGTTTATATTCCTCTTAAGTAACGAGTCCTTGATAAAACTGATGGAACTAAAATCATTGTCTGTTGTGTCAGGAGAGATGCCAATTTTTTAAATAATCATTAGTCATCAATATCAAACGTAACTTCAAATGAGCATTTTTTAAAATTAGTGTTTATTATCGGTTGAAGAGTTTTATTAAAGAGTTCTGTAGTTAGAAAATATCTTTAAACACAAAAGAAGACTACAACGCCCTTTGTATTATAATTGACTTATTGCAAAGGGTCATGATGTTGTGTGTCATGTTACACCGCTGTACGACGTCGTTACATCATGTTAACATCACAAGGCGCATAAAGGAATTGAGTGACATAAGGAGCAAAGAGTTCAACGGCTTGGTCCATCCAGGACTCGGGTCGTTTACAGATTTTACGATTTTCCCTTCCTTGAGATGACTAACGACGTCAAGTCATCGGCTTTTCAAGCGGTCAGTCCTCTGCTCTTTGTCACTGTGAAGGACGAGATGCCACTGGATAACTAATGACGCCCGATTACGACGAAATTCTGTAATGACACCCGACAGAAAAGGAAAACCCGCCAGAATTAGTCACAAAGAGGAAATCTCCGGAAAGGTTCTTACTTCTACACTATAATTACGTACTAAAGCGAGAAATAGTAGATAATAAAAAATGCACATTAATATATAATGTCAGTTGCCTTGAAGGTAAGCCCACAAAATGCGATGGAAGAAATTTCATTACCGTATAAACTAGGGTCGTAAAATATACAAAACCTCCGAATGACGTGGGTAAAGTAATTTTTTTCTAATCCACCGTTCTATATCTATATTATTTCTTGTAGGTCGTCGGAATAACAAAAGCATTCATCGTCAAATGAAATGCAAGAGGATCAAATAACACATGCGGCCTTGCTGGCCGATGGCTAACAGAAATCAATCATAGTGACATAAATGGTGCGTCATCTATTTGGTATAGAATCTCGGTATGGGGGGGTTGACCCGGGAGCCACTAGATTCTAGACCGATTAAGATATTTAAGAAATCAATAAAGTTTATTGACAAGGAAAGGCTTCGACCGGTCAGTGGTCGAGTTAGCATAGCGTTTGGGTCCCACCCAGGCGTCGTGTGTTCAATTCCTCAGACACAGGCAATATTTTCCGCTTACTGTGGTGGTAGTACGAGATTTTAAAACATTGTCAGGTTATTCGTAACCCGGAGATGATTGACTTTTTTTTTAAAATTAAGTGTCATTGAAAAATCATGTCTTTTAATTTTCTTTTTGAAGTAAAAACTTATTTAGCACCATTTTGATTTAAAACTCGATGAAGCGAAAAATAGCGACACTAAAAAGAGCCAAACACAAAACATTTATAAGATTTAGCCTGCGAGAGAATGAGATAATATAATAGCTTCGTAGCCTCCCCATTCTTGTCTACTTTAGTTTTCTGAAGGTCTCACTTCTACTGCGTGTGAATTGCATACTCTGATTTTTCAATGCGAATACCGCACAAGAGTCCCAACTGCTCTATTTAAATATATGGTACAATAATTTCCAATATTTTCAAATCTATAATGAATGCTCGCAAAACATGATATATAATATGAAACGTATTGATAAATCGACCGGTCAGTGGATGAGTGGGCATAGCGCTTGGGTCCCACCCGGGCGTCGCATGTTTGATTCCTCTGCTGGCTAAGTCCTCCATCACAACACAAGCAACATTTTCGGCTTTCTGTGGTGGTAGTAGGAGATTTTCAAACATTGTTGGGTTATTCGTAACCCGGGAATGTTTGCCTTTCTTTTTAAAGAAAAAAAGAAAATAAAAATAATAATATTAGCTTCACAAATATAATAATATGAAGTGGTAGAATTGCGAGTCATGAATCGGACCAAATTGACAGACTCTAGATGTTGTTCTCTTGTTGCAACAACTTCAAGTTGGTCGTCAATTGACCCGTCGGCGGTCCATCTATCATATATCGAGTCTGATCTCCAGCGGAGTGGCGTAATTGGTGAGCGATCGGGAGAAATGGAGATGAATGCTATTCGATTGATCAAAGCAAAGTCCAAATGGTATTTGAACTGAACACTGACAATCCTCATTGCCGCACAACGCCCTACTTTAAATAATATATTAGTCTCAATGAAAAAGTAAATAATAGCATCTGTATAAAAAGCTTGCACTGGTCTTGAGGATGTATTCAAATCAGGTAAATAGGCCAAGAGAGAAAAAATAGATGCAAGGTCAAGAATTTGACAAGAAAATTTGCCTTGAAAAAGGTAAACATACCTACTACACTAATAAAATAGAAAGCTCTCTCTCTGACAGTGTCACACACGGACGTAGTTATTTGTATGTCTATGGTGTCACACAACTTGTCATTTGGCATTCAACTAATGTAAGATATTTTTATATTTAATTTTATATAACTATTTTTATGATTTTTAAGCAATTAATCACCTCTACTTTTTGATATTTCGTCTATGTTGTATTTTATTCTAATTTGTCTATACTTGTTTGTCATTTATTTTTCTTTATATTAACATATCCTGAAGAAGATAACATTGTTATTGAAACATGTTGATATTGTTTATTAAAAAAAGTGGTTTATACAAAGTGATTTGTTATTAATTAAATAATGTAAGATATATTCATATTGCTAAATAATGGTCAACAATGTGCCGAATGACTCACGTCGAAAATAGAACTTATTAAAGACAAGAAATATTTGTTGTTAGGAAATTTAGAAACAATCGGCCCATAGAAAAGGCAAATAAGAGCCACAGAAAATCATACAAATCTGACAGCAGATCTCGATCCCACAAGATATAGAATTGCTCGGCTGGACTCTATGGTGCTATAGATACTGACTTGGCTCTGGTGTTCTTTTGACGGAGTTAAGAAGAATTTTTCGTTGAAAAACTACCAAATTATGAAGAATGTAGGTAGGTAACCCAAATATTATGAAAACCACAACCTGAATGATGGCAAGAGGCATCGCCAGCAGCTTTAATATGTGGAGGACCCGGATTCTACTGTTATTGTCCTGCTAACTCTATCGCTCTACTGCCAACCTCAATTTTGAAGAAGGAGAAAGGTTACAACAAACCTCTCAGCGGCATGACCAAAACGCTTTAATAATTTAATGGAAGGGATGATTGGGAGGGCTTACCATTTTGAGCGTCTCCTCCGGGCGCAGCAGGTAGAACATGGACTGCAGGTGCTGGTGAATGTCGCTGGAAGATGCGGGGGCGGTGGGGGTACTCGGGGGGCGGCGCTGCCCCCGGTGCCCCGCGCCGCCCCCCGCCCCGCCGCTAGACAGAACCACCGCCGCGCCTTTGCTCGCAAAGTAGCACTCGCTGAGGCTGCAACAATACAACAAATACATCTGTTAGTTCAAAGGAAACTTCATCTACAAGCGTTTAAACGTCACTTATTGGACTGATGGCATGCTTAAAACCTGTTTTTTTTTTTAAATCAACATCATTATAAAATTATCTGTCAAATATATGTCATTACAGTCGAAAATAAAAACTCCTTAGTTAGCTCAAGGGAAATTTCTTCTTCAAGTGTTCAAACATAACGTTTTGGTTTGATGTCCCGTCTAATATCAATTTCATACGTTTTAATCGAAGGCATTGTCAAAATGTCCAAAATGTTTTCAAAGCAAATAATAATAGTTTATTCCAGAAAAGCGAAACAGTTGTAAAAATAAATCTTTACCTCGACGGAAACATTATCTACTAGTATATATTCAGACGTCACCTATTGGTGTGATGACATGTGTAATACGCAGTTCATAAACGTATTAATCGAAAGTAGGTACCTACCTACCTACTTAAAATTGTCCGACTTCAAAACAAAATATTTTCTGAAAGCGGACATTTTTTAATGTCAAGTGGATTCTGAGAACGAAAATCTGCGGATCTGTCGCTTAGGGGCAAGAACTAATCCAAGCATTTTTGTCTCTGTTAATCGAAACGGAAATGACGCATTACAGCACCTGCGAAGCATTAATCTGCTGTCATTGGCTGCTTTAATTATGATGTCATTTTCAAGGCTCCTATTGGTTGAGACATGAAACGGAAATGACGCTAGGTCTGCGATGATTGGTCGCTTTGACTACGACCTCACTTTTCAAGGGTCCTATGAGCTTGGTTGAGATTGTTTTGGTAAAGTTTCGCTTCTACCGCGTGTGAACTGCACTCGATTTTTTTACAAAAGAAAAGAAATCAAGAAAGAAATTTTCCGTAGTGATTTAATAATAAGCTGAGATAAATAAAACAATTTTCCATGAAAAGTTGTAGGCTTTACCTTGGGTTACATAGCAAGTAAATCCGCAAAATTCCTGAAATTCCAAGGGAAAGTTTCCTAAACCCACAAACAAACAATCGCATCGAGTACCTAAAATCTACCCAACATAATGTAAGAGGTTTTTGGTTGAATGAATTGTTAAAAAAAATATCCCACTCAAGGAATATCGCGATTTTCCGAAAAATCGTGAATCGCTTACAAATTTCGCGAAATGTACAGGAGATTAGTCGAGATTATCGCCAGTGAACAGCATCTGGTCGGCTATTTCGGTCCGGGCAGTGAGCAATGAGCAATGCCTCGGGGAAGACGGGGAGCTGCTGCGGTGTCTAGGTTACAGGATTCATGCAGCTCTCTGGTCAAAGTCAGACAGACGCTGTGAGATATTGGTACCCTTACTTGGGATGGCCGCTCATAATAATAAACAGACTGAAGACCGCTCTCATCAATCAAACTGACCAAAGATCAAATTTGGCTCAAACGCACTAATTCGGTGCCATCTATGATGTGGCTCAACAAATTTCCGCTCAGCTACAAAATTGAGCAAACTATTTAATGAATTCTCCGCTGAGTGTTTATTTTTAAAATTCACATGCCAAATTCATATCTTTATAACCTTATTACAAACCTAAGATATAAAGTAAACATTTCCACTACAAAAGTGGAAATGGTAAACAGGACGTAAACTATTTTTACAAAAAATTTTTTTTTGAAGATTTTGCTCGGACTACATTTTTGATGAATTTTATACATACTGGTAAATATATTGTCGCTATACTGTAAAAATTCTATAAATGACAAATGACAAATTATACAAGAGACCGTTAAAGAATCTGATCTACTCCTTAGGAATTATCGTATGTGTTACAGCAAAAATAAATTGTTTTAATAAAATCGAAAATATTTATTGTAATAACAATGCATTTGCACCTCAAATATAAAAAAAAGGAGTATGCAATTCAAACGCGGTAGAAGTGAAACCTTCAGAAAACTAAAGTAGACAAGAGTGAGGAGGATACGCAGCACCGCACAAAGAGGAGACCGAACATACTATCTCATTCTCTAGCAGGCTATATAGATGTGTTTATATTTTTTTGGTGTCGATATTTTCCGTTTCATCGAGTTTCAAATTGCAAGGGTGGTTAAGAAGTTTTCACTTAAAATATTTTCAGATTTTTTGCAGTTATTCTACAGGAATTGACAAGTAATCCTTAACGAAATGTTCGTCTAAAGATTTTATTTTAATCAGTTCTGATTGATGAAAGCGGCGGTAATAATTTATAGATATTCGAAATATAAGAAGAAAAAAAACTCCTTTACAACTTTCATTGAACTATTACTATTATAACTGGGTTATATACATAACTAGCTGACCCGGAGAACTTCGTACCGCCTCAGAATCAACAACTGTTATGTTAACTTATTAGCGGAACTAAATTCAGTTTTTTATTAAGTTTCTTCCCAGAACTTCTTCTCCTTCCTTTCCTAAAAAGACCCTCCACACAGTATCGCCAAAGATGACATAGACCCTGAGGGGAATTATTTTCCTCAGGGCCCCCTGTTTGGAGCAAAAGTTAAAAAATACACAATGAAGCAATTATCGACGCGCAACAGTCCGTGTTTTGTTTTGTTTTGTCACTATCAGGGATGGCGTTTTGTACGGATTTATATTTTTTTGTGATTTTCTTACCTTTTTACTTACTTACGGGAATTGTGTTTCATTTTCTTTTTACGTGTGAGGGAGATTTATTATATTGATTGTATTTCGTTTAGAGGGGTGTAGACATATGTTCACCGTTTGTGTCATTTTCGACTGTTGAGATTTGGTGTGCAAGAAAGAGGGGCAGCATTAGATACATGTTTAAGAACAAAGGCAAAACAATCAGCGCATTGACAGTTGACGTTTTTGAAATTTTTGGAATTCACTCACTATTCAATATTATGCATATCAATACTGGTGCAGTTCTTTCAAAATATGAGAATTCGTTTCATACAAAATGTATGAGGAAAAGAATTTTCTTCATACCGTTTTTTTCGTAAACAATTCCGATTATTATTTTTTTAATTGATAAACTAATGTTTAAGACAAGATTTTTATGCATAGCACAAAGGGTAACAATTATTATAAGCAATAATTATTAGCCTGAAACACTCATCTACATTGAAAAAATCTCCTGTATCTTTTCTCGAGAGATTTTTTCAATGTACATAGATGAGTGTTTCAGGCTAATAATTATAGCTTATAATAATTGTTAACAATTCCGATCGGAGATAAATCCAACAAATCAAAGATCATAAAAATCGGTCCAGCCGTTCTTGAGTTATAAATGGTGTAACTAACCCGACTTTGTTTTACATATTATAGAATTAAGAATCACGGAAATAATACTCGGTCGAAAGCATAGACACGAATTTCCTTAATCTAAGAAAGCACCAAAAATGATTAAATATTCCAGTCATACAACATTACGGCGAAAAATCTCATTTATGAAAGGTCAGCAGCAGCGAGCAGCGACGCCCTTTTTTTATAATACAGACGTTTAAATGCTACTGAATTTTTTCCCCCCGAATGCCGAAGAAAGCTCCAAGAATAGCCTGCCGACACTTAACTACACTATACACTACAGTACTACACGAACAATGAAACGTAGTAAACGCAAGGTCGCCTATAAGATTGAGCACAGATATGTAGATTCAGACAATAACACCAGTATTTTTATGTTATATGTATTTATTATAAGTTTAATCACCTCTTGTGTGTAATTTTCTATTGTGTTTATGAAAGGGATCTTTTAAAAAACGTGCCCAAGAGGAGTGAATGAAG
Organism: Limnephilus lunatus; assembly: GCA_917563855.2. NCBI lineage: Eukaryota > Metazoa > Arthropoda > Insecta > Trichoptera > Limnephilidae > Limnephilus > Limnephilus lunatus. The sequence continues at coordinate 63,154,771 of OU830598.1, read as the reverse complement.
CAAGGAATGTGTGCCAAAAAGAATTGTGTGGCGTCCTGTCCTCTCTGCCAACGTCTGTGGGGATTGTGAGGAAATGAAATGATCGTCGGTAAGGTTAGGTTACTGGTAGTTATAGTATTATTACGAGTCAAATATGACGAAGGTCGTAAGCGAAAATCTGGACAAAGAAAAGTAAAGGAAGGCAGTAGGCATACTTTCAACTATCGAGAAATTTAAATTTAGACGAGTTAAAAACTGAATATTTTTTTAGTGGTTTTAGATAGTTGTCTTCAAGCCGAGAACAAATTCTTGAAAACATAATTAATTTCTAAATTTCGCAGGTCCGCGTGGTAGGTGCCTACAAAAAAATAAAGCTGCGCTAGCTTTGCCGTCCCAGTGGAATTAATCAACTGCAGTCAAATCAGAGTGAACAAGTAAAAAGAGATGGAATAAAAATCCCCTGCGAATCGGATCAGCAAGCGATAAAATCACCTGCTTACGCATGCCATCCGGTTCGACGGATATTTGGAAGTTTTTCAGATGGCCTGAGCTTTGTATTCGCGCGTACGTTTTCTCAGGCCGTTTATAGGGAGCTTTATTTTTAACTCGGGCGCTTATACGTTCGGCGCACCAAAAAAGGCATTGCTAAATATTACAATATATTTTTTATGTTATATTTTAAAATAGGTGCGTACGCACTCGCTCTTCTATTTTGACAGAACATTTTATTTTCAAATAATTCTCTACGCTTTTAAGGTTCCTTCACTAATCTTCTTCTAAAATATAAAGTTGATAGATCTCTTTGTGGCGGGCGGAGGGCGTGGATTTGATTTGCATACAAATCTATAGTTTTATTCCGCGATTGATGAAGCATTGCACACTTGACCTTCAAAACAAAAAGAAAGTCACCTTTTACAAAGTATTTAAAAATAAAACCACATGCACCCCTTTTCTCATCCCGTAGAATTTTAATACATCGTGATGAAATTTTGCACACTTCATGTTCAAAGTACTAGGATCATTACTGTTTCCATCTGACTTCGAAAAACTCTGAGTAAATTCCGGGCAACACCGAGGAATTTTTTTTATTATTTTTATTATTCATCTTTATTAATTTTTGACTTAAAATTGACTTAAAAGTTATTCTATGCCTGTCTCACTAGGAGAACCTGTGTTGAGAGCATGCGCTTAGCATGAGTAGTTTATAATAATAACACATACAAAATACAAATAATAACACAATATTACAAGTAACAGTTACCCATCAACAATAAATCAAGAAAAAATAAATCCTTATAAATTAGTTTTGAAAAAATCTTTGATAAATAAAACATTCCACAACTTTCTTGACAAACTTAAAGGCCAAAAGCACAGAACTCAATAAAGCTCAAAGCACTTAGCTAAAGGCTCAAAGCTCGGAGATCAAACTTCAAACCTCAACGCTCGAAACTCAAACCTCAAAGCTCGAAGCTCAAAGCTCCAGCTCAAAAAAAGTTCAAAATGATTTTTTTTTATTATTATCATGAATACCCTAGCTTTCCCTAAATTTTCAAGACATGAGCGTCAAACATAGTATATAAACAAAAAAGCGCGTGTAGAAACTCGGGTGCAGAAACTCGGGTAACTACCTGACTAATGATTTATATTATACATGCTGATGATGGATTTTTCAAACCAAAGGTAATCTACCATTGCCACGTTAAAATATGATTGTAAAAGAGTTTTGCTTGTTATTATAACATTTACGGTTTTTATTTATTTGGTTTTACGGTGTTAAATGGCTTCACGATAATAAAATATTATCGTGAAGCCATTTAACACCGTAAAACCAAAGAAGTTTATCTGCGGTTTTGAGATTAAAGATGTGCGTGTTATTATTATTACTTTAAATAAAACAAAGGGGAGTAGCGCGTAATAACAAGCAATAAAATTTCTAGTGCGCATGGCGATTTGTAGTCGAAGCTATTTGTGACCTTCATACGCAGTAGCGATAAAATATAAATTACTGCTAAGATATTAAACATAATACGTAAAAACACGTTTCCTAAACGGTTTTTAAATTAACATAAATTAAAGTAACCAAATCATTGTTAAGTAACCAAATTAATACTGAGCAAATTATTTACCATAGCCACAGTGTAACTTACCTAAAGTAATTTCGATAAGTTACCTAAAATAACCTCAATATGTCAACTAACACAACCGCAACAATTTAACCCTCTCGAGCATGAATTATGAAATATATTACGTAACTCCAATAGGTTAGCCAGCATAACCTCGGTAAGTAATCGATTCAGTTGATATTCGGGCATATCAATAATTAGGAAAATGTTGTTCCATAAAGCCTGCCAATACAAGAAAGAAAGCGTGATCAATCATAGAAAAACGACATTACAAATTAATAATTAACGTTGAAGTTATCGTGGCAAAAAAACGCTGTTGTGAAATCGGGTCAGTAGAAATTTTGTAAGACTTATTTGGTATTTTTTTAAACTAGCTAGTTAGCGTTGTTAAATAATGATTATTTGAACCTATATTTCGCGACGGTAACCTACCTACTGCCATAAGCTGTACATTTCTGTTAAGTAGCAAGATTTATTATTTATTGATTTAAGCCATGTTTGGGGACCAGATCTGAAGAGCCAGGTATTTTCCCACCATTTTCCCCCGTTTCCTTCCCCTCTCCAATGCCTTCAGTCTCACAACATACCCCAATTGGGGATGCCATAGTCTCACTGGCTCCAGATGGTCGGGAGCAGGGACTGTTGTGCGATATTCACATAAAAAAAGATTTTAAGATGTCATGATGCAATAAAAAACATCACGAATGGTAAGAAGCAAACAACATATCACTAACACATATTACATTCTTGACGAGAAGTTCGAATACTGGGCATACGGTATAACATTCAAATATTCGGCATACGATATACCATATGCACCTATTACCTTGACGAATAGTTCAAATACTGGGCATATGGTACAACCTATGTACATACTACATACTTGACTAATAGTTCTAATATTGCGCAAACAAATATTTATTTATTTATTTGTAAGAAACAAACAGCTTTTAAATAATACATATTCAGTGATAAATATATAATTGAACTGAAGTCAAGCCACAGAGGTTTCTTATGCTAAAGTACATCGGAAATGAAGTTTTATTATATTATAATTAATTTTGGGTTATAGGAAGGGGAGAGGAAGAGGAAAATAGGAAAAGGATAGGAGATGCTCACGATATATTCTTATATTAATAATCGATCGTACGCGTTACTTCATATCGATATTTCTTAAGGTTTTTACTAAAAATGTCAATGCTGTGAAATTTTGTATTATATTGCGCACATACACGAGGAATTGGGGAGTTTTTTCTAATGTTTGTTCTACAAGAGGGTAAATAAAATAAATCGGATTGCTGGGTTGATCTTGACGGAAGATGAAAATTTAGAATTTTAAACAATAAGATTTGATCAAAAATTAGACGTCGTGTTTGGAGGGATTTTAAATTGTGAAATTTAATGGATTCGGTATAATTTGAGAAGTGTAATTTGAATTTATAATTTAAGTGTTTAAATTTTTGTTTTGAATTCTTTCTATTCTTTCAATATGGGCTTGGTATAAAGGAGTCCAGATCGGTTTACAGTGTTCCAAGTGCGGGCGAATATATGAGGTGTAAAGGGAATATAGAGTGTTTGTGTTGTGGAAGGGATTTGCTATACGAATTATAAATCCCAGCATTTTATTGGCTTTGTTAATTATTCCATCAGTGTGTTGGATAAAGTTTAATTTGACATCCATTGTTACCCCAAGGTCCCTGATATATTTTACTTAATTGATATGTGTGCCGTTCAGTGTGCATACAAAAGAAATTATATTTTTATTACGTGTAAATGTTAATTTATTGCACTTTGAGACGTTAATAACAAGTTTGTTTAATTCGCAATAGACAAAAAGACGATTGAGGTCTTCTTGGAGTTTAATGCAGTCAAATATTGTGCATACAGTATATACTTGATGAGAATACTGGGCATACGGCATATCACTTACACATACTACACACTTGACGAGTAGTGAGTAACTAAGCTCGTGAGTAACACAGTAGTAAATAACTAAGCTTGTGAGTAAAGCCTCGATTACATTAAGCGAGTTTATAAGCTACTAGCCGGCGTATTCACTATCTGCTAGTGAACTCGCTCAGTGTATCATACTAGCTAACTAGCAGATTTTACCTGAAGGATGACAGATGACAGATAGACACTATGACAGATAGTGAATACGCCGGCTAGTAGCTTGTAAACTTGCTCGATGTAATCGAGGCTTAACACAGTGCAGTAAGTCAAGTCACTAAGCATGTGAGTAACACATTAATTCCTTATTACAAGACAGTGATAATAATTTTTTTAAATAAACACAATGGCCTCTATTGCGTCCATGGAACTGTGAGTTAAGGAAATTGATAGAAAGACACCTGTTTGGCCAACATCACCCTATTACATGCTTGTTGATGATTGAAATACCCTGTCATTTAAATCTGTACACAAGATGATTACTTCCAAGAAAATAATGTATACACAGGATTGATGGAAGATATATTTATTCGGGTATCAGAAAATTAAAATAATTTGCCGCATCTCTCATCAAAATACGATTTAGTTTGAGCAAGAATTTGACGTGCGAATGTTTCCTGGTGTGATGATTGATTTTCTGGCTGAAGAAATGATATATTCAAGGATTTGTCTAACCTCTAACCCACTCCGAGTGCGGCGTACAGTGTACACCGTTCACACACTGAACAATTAATCTTTGCATATGGCGGCCGAGTAATCAAAATGAAATTCAAAGATGGGCAAAAATTACACACAACGAGTTTATTATCATTAAAAATTTACAGAAACATTTTGTTAAAAATGTCTTGAGCGCGTTATTATACTAATATTTAAGAAAAATGGGAGTCTGACTAGGAATACTTACATTGCCCTAATGACCAAAAATGTACCTACGTGAAATTTACAATCTCGAGATTGATTCATAATTCGAACCATGCTGTTAGTGGTTTTTTAAACGTCATTACAAGTAGGTAATATGTCAGGTTAATTTTATCGGTGATAAGATAACTACTTATAGAAGCTTATAATCATTATAATATTTATTCTAATTCCTTTAATTTAATTAATGAAGAAGATAATATTTATCACCAATTCGCCATTAAAATATAAATCAAACAAAGACACAGAAAATAAAAAGGCAACGATAGCAAATGGGTTTCTAACCGAAAAATTATAGAAAACAATTGAATAGGATAATGTTAGTAGACGGAATGTATAAAGGTGGCAAGGGCTCAATTGGAAGATGCGCCAGTCCCGGTAAGACTAGAGGATTTGAGTTCGAGTCCCAGTTGCGACAGTTACCTTTTTTAATTTTCTGTGTCTTCGCCTGTTTCATATTTTCACTGAGAATTATTGTCGATATTATAGTACACACCAAACTTTAATCTCGGACTGAACTTGCCACGATCCATTCTCGCGCAGTTACTGACTTTACAATGAACGTTAAGCGAAAGAGAACGATGCGTTTAATAAACATACGTGCGGCAGAGAAAGGCTTTGGCTTCGAGGCATGCCACTTTTCTTACCTTAAACCGTATTAACGTCAATGATTTCTGTATCAACGTCAGGCCGGTATTAAAGTTTGCCGTTTGCCTTCTTAGCCATTCACTTGACCGGTTAAACGTTATTTCATTAAAATTACAATTTTTTTTTATAAATATTAATTTATATCCAGATGCGAAGCATGATAGTATTCGCTGCTTGGTTGAAACTTATGAAAAAAAATATTTTATAACCACGGCTTGTATTAGAAGAATTTTCTTTCTGAAACCCGATGTAGCGTGGACATTGGACTGGAAGTATCTACGCTGTACCTATTTGTATTTGTATTTACGTATAATTTGAACGCGAATCGTCGAGATTTCGCACTCAATGTCCTTGAGATGTAAAGGAGGAGTCTTTGGAGCATCCTCGCCGGCTGAAGCGATCACCGTATTGGCAACAGATCAAGGAACGTACAACATTAGGAGCACGGTCGCCAAATTACTATTAAGGGGGAGACATTACTATAAACAGGCATTTGGCAAGATCTGTACCCATTATTAAAAAGAGATAGATGGAATTGGACGGAAGAATATAAATTAATTAATATGGAGAAAAATAATTAGTTCATAATAATGTTAATTCTAAAATTTGAAAATATGAGATTGACAAATATGACGGTGGCAATAGCGAAATTGGTTAACGCGCTCGTACCGGTTAGACGGAGAGGTCTGGGTTCGAGTCCCAGTTGCGACCATTGTCTTTTTTCTGTTTTCCTGTGTCTTGTTCTCTTTCATATTTTCGTTTAGATTATAATTGTTAACTTATTCTAATATAAATTTATTGCTTGTAGTTAAATTTAATAAATCTTAACCCCTCAAGTATCGACCGTATTCTGTCAGTAGGTCAGAATATTTCCTCTTTGCATAAAAATCAGAATAAATGGAAAGTTTGTGAACGTATCCGAAAACTAAAAACTGTTTGTGAAAAGTGATGAAATACGCATTCAATTATTAGAAATAACCACGTAATTTTCTGAATATATATTTTTTCTAATGCAAACTTTAAAAAGTATTAAAAATGGCACCATTGGGTTTTTTGTAACTACATTTACTGGTAATGAAAAAAACACATATATTTTAATAAATATTATCATTGTCTCAATTTTTAACGTTTCATGTAAAAAATAAATATTTTTAACTAAATTTCTTAATTTTTTTTCAAGGTCGGAAAATATTTTTTTTTTTTTTTTTTTTTTTTTATTATTTTTTATTTTCATTAATATGTTTTACATGTTGCTAAATGATCATTTTACATCTTAGGTTTTTTACTACTTTTCCATTTAAAGCATTTGCTTGTGTATGGAAATAAAGGTTCACATTTATCTACATAGTTATTTTATTGTTCACTTTAGATTTGAATACATAGCGTAGCGTTTTCTCTTTCCAATACCGTTTACATCATTTTTCTCACTGTAAGGAAAGATATCCACGAGACCTATATGAGCTGTGCCGAAAAGCGAACAAATTAGACCGAGGAGTTAAAAACGTATAATTCCTAAAGTCTAATACAGTACAAATACGAAAACAAAAATTGAATAAACAAAGTTATAATGTTTAATTAAATGATAACAAATAACTTTTTCAAAAACACCACTATATATAATATATATTTTTTCAAAAACACCACTACATACGTATAATACATATTAATCAATATTATCAACATAAAATTATATTATTAATATTGATCATGATCATAGTGAGTGGTGTTTTTACAAAGTTATTTGTTTTCATTAATTAAAAATGACGCCACAAAGTGTATTTGCAAAGTTTGAAGAAGTATATTGTTTAATCTTACTACTATTATAAATGCGAAAGTTTGTATGGATGGTCCTTACTCTTTCACGCAATAAATATCGAATGGAATTTAAAAATTCCTTCACTAATCGAAAGCTACATTATTTGCGAGTAACAACGGCTTTATATATTGGTAAGCTCTGGCGTTACGAATGAGCTGTGGCGTTATGAAATTATGTATCATACGTTTTCTGTCCCTAACAAAATCGAGTTATTGCAAACGTCAAACAAATTGTTACCTTGGAAACAATGTTTTTTTTTTAATTTTAGGCTTAAAAAGGGTGCTTTGTTGTGATTAAAAAGAGTACTTTTTTGGCTTCGTAGTTAATATCTACATATCTCTAAAAATGTTTATTCTCCGAACAAAAAGCATAACGTTGCTATAAAGCATAGCGTTTAAAGTGGACTGTCATTTTCTTATTTTTTTAGGTTACTCTGGATTCAAATATGAATAAAATACTAATAAAGGGAGTAGGTACTTAAATAAATTTCTATTTCTATAATTTAAATATTTTCTAAAATAGAATTTTTATTTGCGAAATGTCATTCTCAAATTTTGAAATTTTCTACTAAACAATAATTATTTTCTATTAGACAAAATAGCAAGAATAATAACAATTACCCCAATAATTATGCCAGTAATTTCCCACTAATACCATGCGAGCGAAGCCGTGGGTAAAAGCTAGTTTAATAATACGTTTTTAATATATTAAAATTGCGAGAATATGTGTGCCAAGATCGAGTTGTGTGGAGGTCCGTCCTCTCTGCCTACCCCTGCGGGGAAACGGCGTGATGGTTAGTTAGTTAGTTAGTTAGTTAGAGAATATGACAGAAATTAACGAGCTTTTGACGAGTTTTTCTAATCGTACTGATTATGTTATCTTACTTCAAACATGTGCAAATAAAAAAAACACAGAGAAAAGTTTTATTACATGTAGATACCAAATGTTTGTAAACATCACCATTCATTATGAGTATTATTACTCTTGTGTGAGATCTATTCTGAACGATCTATTCTGCCGTCATAAACTAAAAAGGCAGCTGAAAATTTTCAATGGTCACATTCTGATGTATTTCTTAATATTGTAATAGGTTCACGTTCACTAAGCACCATCTTTAGGGTGAACTGACTATTTCAAAAAAAAAAATATATATATATATATAAATAATAGGTTGATAAACACGAAAGGTCTCGTATTACAGAATGTGTTAATTAAAAATTTTCAGTTGCCTTTTTGCTTATGACGGCAATATTATGAACAGGTCATGGCATCTACTACAGTTTCAGGTACGAATGTAAGAATATAAATTTCCAAGAGAAATGGATTATAAAATTAAATATTAAAGTATTTTTAGTGCTAAATTACAACGGTCACATATCGTACTTCGTAGCTACAAGGCTCAGCGAGTCCATTTATTTAAGTAAATACATATGGTGCATGAACCTTGAGAAAGATCCACGAAACCGCGTATAGACGTACCAAAGAAATTTTGTGCTAATTTGCTCCGGCATATTTTATAAATTGCAAATCTCTGAAGGTTAAAATAGTGTAGGTACCTCTATATCTTCATATGTTGCTGTCTAATTTTACAAAATGCCCTTGAGGTGACATTTCACAAAAAAATAAATTGGCCAATAATTAATTTATCCAAATTATTATTAGTATCATAACACACCTGGATATCACCTATTTTGCAATAATGATCAAACGCTTTTTAAGTGGCCAATTGTGCAAGCAAGATAACGAAAATAGTAATGCAAACAGCTGTGACCACTAACAGTCAGTCAGCTGTGCGCTTTACCGGCTCATGTAATATTGCACACAGCATAATAATAATACAAACCTTGAAACAATTTACATATATACAAAAACTAATAATAAAACAAATTATTGATAGCTCTCATTAACAATAAGTAGTTGCTCATTATGAGATTGATGATTAAAAAATCTAAGTTTGCCCTAAATTGATTTAGATAAAAAATAATTATCTTCTGTGGGAGTTATCTAAGTTCATAAACATCGTAAATGGTAACAACGACAAAATATGGTGTGTTGGTAAACAGAGCGACCATGATAAGCACGTGGCGGATAATTTATTCAAGAGGCCGTTATCGTAAAGGGTTATCGCTTGTCTATTTGTCCACACGACCCTAGACCTAAATGGAATGCACTTCCCAGATAAATAATAATGCAGAACTGTGCAACGCCAGTAGGTGTAGGTAAAGGAGAGAGCTGCAATAAAAAACTTAGCTTTCAATTTAATTGTGCATCGGCATGCAATTCCACCGTACGCACGAACAGCCCTTTTTCTTGTTTACGTCCACTTATTGTCACTAGCGGAAGAAGGACAGTAAGTTTATATTATTATGATTTTAAAAGAATATTGCTGGAAAGTATATAGCGTATCCTATTCCAATAATCTCAGTTTTCATCATTTTAAGTTCGCATCAATAATAGATTTATTTGCGTCAGCTTTTCTGCTACAATTTGTTTATTTTACTCTTCATCGCATTTATTCACTGGACTGCGTTTACTTCTAATGCATATAGAATATAGGCAATAGTTGATGCTGATGATACGTGCACATACCTATCAACATATGTAGATATGTTTTCCATCAACCAAAAACATTTAAACAACATATTCCTTTCGAAATTAACACTAACATTGTACCCCCAAATCTTCAAATATTCTTACATAATCATTCTCTCGCACAACACGATACTAATCACTGCCGACAAAAATGTTCATTTCTGAAAATAGCGGATAAAATTACATATCTTGGAATAATTATTGACAAAAACCTGAAATGGAAAGATCATATCGGCCATACAATAAAAAGAATTAGGAAATTAATTTATATATTCTTACGAATTAGAAACTTCTTATCAACAAAAAATCTATATTCAATATACTACGCATTAGTACAGTCTATTCTTCAGTATGCCATTATCAGCTGGGGAGCAGCTTACAAAACTAGTCTGACCCCAATAGAAATCGTTCAAAAACTCATAATAAAAATTATACTTAAAAAACCTCCAGACTTCCCCACTGAACGCATTTCCCCACTTTTCGAAGAATTCAAAGTTACAACATTTAAAAACTTATTTGTGAAAAATTCAATCATACAAATTATAAAAGAAATGGATAAATACTCATTCATAACTGAAAATCGTACAAGACTTAAGCATGTATTTGTATGCCCCAAACTAAACACTTCTTTTGCCCAACACCATTATACACACCAAGGAAAATACTTCTTTAATAACCTACCAGTAGAAAATAGAAGCATTAATAACAAGGTACAATTGTTGAATTCTATTAAAAAGTATTTTAGAGAAATAATCAATGGGAAAACTGCTGCTGCCCCTATTTCCACATGAATGTCACATTAAAAACTATACCTGTTTTTCTTTTACTGAGTACATGGATGTTTATGTTTTTTAGTTAAAGGGTCTTGATTATGTGATTTCTGTATATTAACTATATATTAACTGTATCTACCTATATATGTGACACACGTGACTGTATTAACTGTACATATGTGAAATGTAAACTCTTCTTCCATCCACAAGCAAATGCTTTTAATGGAAGATAAGTATTATTATAATATGTTCCATTTTTTTAAAGATCAATAATAAAATAAAAAATTTAAAAAAAAATATTCATTTTCCTGCACAGTTATGTACGATGTCCTTTCTCTCATTTAGGACTTTTATTATGACTAGAGGAAAAGGGACAACAAGTTTATAATATGTTCACTATGTTTAAATATTCCAAGAGCGCATACCTCGTCATTGTTTATTACTCATTTGAATTCAGGCACGAAAATTATCACATTCAGATAAACTGTATTTTAATAACAATGAAATAACACAATATTCAGCATGCCAAAATACATTTTATATAACCGACTTCAACACGCTTTAGATTTGAAGTCTGAAATAATCATTAATTACCCTTATCTTCATTAAGGTCTAACGAAATACATGTATGTAAGTTATGCATCTGTGTGCGTACTGTAATGAAGTCAACTTAGATGAATTAAAATTGATCTTAACTGGTATTAGACCAATATCAGTTAAGATCAATTTTAAGGCAGCTTGCAATCGGTTTTATGGTCGTGGGACGGGGCGGTATCTACCTACGATTATAATAATTATACTCGTACGTGCACAGAACCAACATTTCTTTTGTTTGGCATACCATTGATGGGTTCGTTGTAACCTCTCCCTCTTTCTCATAACCGACGAATGTTCCAGTAAGAAAGGTTACAACGGATCTTCCATCGGCAAAACCATAGGCAAGTTTGACTGTTTAAAATTGTCTAGGGGTGTATTTCGATATATTCACATGGGTATATCAGATACAAAAGGGTGTTTTCTGGTTCAAAGGGCGTGTTCTTTGAAGAAAATATTTAAATGGGAACCACGCTGGGATAACCACGTAGGCACTCACAAAATCACGTATTTCTAAGCGAATTGTGGAAGAAGGTATACATTTTATAGGTATACAACATGCCATAAAAGTATTTATATAGGTACCTAGTTGCAAAATATAAACGTGCAAACATAAAAGGACCGAAGTGAAGAGGGGGGGGGGATTAAGTATATTATAGGGTGGTGGTCTAAACATTTGACTTTCATTCCTGAAATTGAGGATTTAATTCCCACGCAGTACCTACATAAAACATTACTGTAATAAAAATAACGTTTTTATTTTTCAGTGATAGCCAAGTACTCGTATGTTTTGTATTGTGATGTTGATAAAATATTTAATATTGAGGCCTCAGGTATGATTATTCACATAATTTTTTCTAATAAATTTTCCTTCCTTAAAAGATGTACTTTTAAGTTACCGAGTCCTTCAAAATTAAACAAAAATTGCTCACAGCTGGTTTGCACAGAGACACAGATGGTACCTAATATATAAATATTTTTCGAGTTGGTCAAACCCGATTGGTAACAACTCAAAGCGAAAATGGATAAAAACAGAATTATCTACAAATGTCAGAATTATTATCAAGCACTTCCGTAATACAATACGAACAAAGTTTTGTTCTCTGCCTGTTCTTGCGACACTGAGCTGTACGATGTGCGGGTAAAATAATTAGTAAAGGAGGACCGGTTTTCAGAACCGTTTTCAGGTAAAATTGGGGTAAATTTGAATATAGTGGTGCTGCGAAATAAATTCCCAAGAAAAGGGAGACAACAATAAGACCCACACAGTTTACCTGAACCTGTGATAGGTACCGGGGACCGGGAACCCGCGAGAGATCAGCAGTTGCCTGGCCATGTGTAATGTAATGTCATTCCCGACGAGTATCACCCTCATTATAAGCCATTTCAAAAAGGTTTACACCAGGTAGGTGTAGTATTTCTAAATACAAGTCTACTAAGATTTATTGACGGAGACATGGTTTGTCTCCATAGTCAAGTAATGGTCAATTCACTTTCGTTTATTTTTGTTTAGTTAGTACGAGAAAATTAAAATAAACTAAAAAGTCGACCGGTTTCGTAAAAATCAACCCTTTGTCTAGACTCTGAACGTCCTTCGGTAGGAAACCGGTGGTTGACAATGGATATAAATTTTCTGGTTAAAAACTTAGGTACTTAAATATCCAGACACGCTGTACGTCTTTAGAAGACGAAAATAATTTAAAAAACACTGCATCAGTTCAATTACAATTAGGAGCAACTATTTTATGTGTCCGGAGAAGTAAAAAAAAAAGCATTTGAATACATAGCTATTTAGTTTAAATTAAAATTGTCTATTTGGCCATTACTGTTGTGACATAAAATGTGAAGAAAAAAATTTGTTTAATTTTTTCAATCTTATAATTTACTTAAACTGAGAACCCAAAATAGGAATTTAGTTTGTTAATTAAAAATGAGAAAAATAACCCTTATAAATTTATTTTTATATTTCAAAACATGGGGTGAACAAAAAATGTTAATTTATCAGTACATTAATTTGAACGAAATAGCTATTAAATTGCATTATTATGCTTCTCCGGAGAATGAAATAGATGTTCTTCATTGGTATAACTACGAAGTGTTAATAATTATAATTTGTGCGTATTAAGGGTGTCCAGCGTTATCCGGATATTTATGAAATCAAAGTATTTGTTTAAATTAATCCACAATGCATAATTTTCTTTCTAACGGAGTAGAGTTAGGTATTCCGAAACTAGTCGAATGTATCAAAAAATAAAACTTTTATCGCATTTCATTGAAACTGCTTTTACGTGCATAATATATGAAATAAATAATATTCTCATATCGCATATTATCCATTTGGATTGACAAGTTTCATTAATGCACCATCACAAGAAACGATAACGATATTATCAGAATAGAGATAAAACATCTTTCGAATAGGAAACGGTTTCACAGTGCACAAACTGACTCACACTTAAATTCATAGGAATACAGATAATATTAATCACAAACGTCGGGATGATTTTTTTTAAAAGCACTCAAACATTTACAATACTGAACGGTTTGAGATCTCTTTTATCAGGTAGATTAGTCCTCCGGTCTTACCTGTCTTTGGACAGGGCGGGATTGCGAGCGAACGCCGCCCTGGGAGGGGGCGGTAGGGCGGCCGGCATGGCTAATCCTTCCCTCTGGAGCGTGTGAGGGGTCGTGCTATCAGCCCGAGCGCCCCCCACGTCAAAACAGTAAAACGACACGTCAAAATTCACCAAAACATCCATCGCTACTATTTCATTTATACTATTATATAAAAAAACTTTGGTTATCAATCACAAATCACAGATATGGTTTTTAAAACCGAAAAACAATAGTTTGTCATCACATCATTACATTACACAGCTGTCAAAACATTCAAAATCAGAACGTCCGACTCAAACTTTAAACATCGCCCGGAGTACCTAAGTCAAGTGACGTCTGGTTCTAAATCGTTTCTAAAACTTTAACAACCACCGAGATGTCAAATCGCGCGGTCAATAAACAAACGAACTCAAATCTGTTTGACAGGGGATTGAACACTCGCGTTTGTTGGGTAGTTTAGTAGTTGTCGGGCGATTCGACGCGGAATATTGAGTGTTCGAGTGCGTTCAACGCGGCGCGGCCGACCGCTCGGGGGCAGGCCTCGCACTGAATGACTGAATTGTCTGAAACGAGCGAGCAGTAGCGCTGAACTCTGTGAGCGAAGGGCAGCGCAGCACTCGGCTCAGGGCGGTGCGGCGGGCGCTCGCGACGCGGCGTCTCCGCAATATTTTTGTACTACTGTCGTTCTTCGCCCGTTGTCCTTCCAACACGAAGTGAGTGGACACTGGACAGGCCAGCGAACTAGCGAACCCGTGGAGGATGGCCAATTATTTTATGAACCCGTGTATCTACTGTGCGTGTTTGCTAAGTTTGCTACACGTTTCATGTGCAAGACGGTGATGCGAAATACATAATATTGCGATTAATCCGTCCTAAAAAAGTATGTTAATTTTACCACTAGTAATTATTCCTTCCTTAAATTTATCTGTAAAAATGACATTAAAATTCAATTGTCGGGGGTTAAAATCAAATGTATACACTTACCTGCTATTTGTATGCATTTATTATTTGCACTTCACTCATTTCACCTGTCTTGGATCAACAATAATAATGTAGCTTATAGTACCTATTTGAAGTAAATAAGTTTCTTTCTTCCATCTTTGTACTTTTACTATTATTTATATGTTATAATTTGTAGGGTTGCTTCTACGTATTTACTCAGATATTATATTCATTTTCTGCACCATACCGTGTAACGTAACAACTGTAAATTTGATGCAACATTGTTACTAACTTTAAGAACAATCTATACTAAACTAACATCTTAACATGGACAAGATTGCTCTGGGGAGAAAGCCAAAAAAATAATTTCAAAACCAACTTATTTTTTGTCTTATACTACAACACATAAATTGCAAAACTCACGCGAAATCCCATCTTGCTGAAACAATCTGAATTACATTATTTAAGGGGGTCATGTTTTTGTGTTTAACTTAGTATACACGTACACATAATAATGTGATATTCTAACAACTATTGAAGTACTGAGGCGAAAAATACAGAGCCCGCACAATCTGTTCAATACACACCAAAACAGCGCTTTCAAGTTATATATATATATATTTTTAAAAACACTTATAATAATGAATACGGACGACCAGGATCGTTAATAAAATAATAACACGCACAATAAACGCTCCGGAGCGGCACCTTGACACGATGAACCGACGCCGACGCGGACCGATTTGTCCGGTGGGAAAAGCGCGGGAAACGCCAACAGATGAGCATAGGAAAAGTTCATCGCGGATTCTAAATATAAAGCGCGGCGCATGTCCGTCCGAACACGCTTCTAGTCGACAGTCGTAAAGCTTGTTTCGCGTTTACATTAAAAGGGAGATGCGTGATGTATTTTTGACCGAGGTCGGAAGACCACGTCTGTCTCTCGTCATAAGCCAACTAACCATCTACTACGAACCTGCCTATTATGGCTGCGTTTTTGTGAAAAAAGTCGCAACCAAATTCTGAAAACAGCAAAATATTACACCTACATTTTATTACAAGCAGTTATAATTAATTACTTTTTCGTCGAAAGTGTTAAAATCGCGTCATTATTTGAAAGAAAATTCTCTCAATCATTTAGCAGGAACCGTAACACAAGACCCAGAGTCAGAGAGACTGTTGCAGCCCCATTTGGACAATGTTCAGAGGCTGATCAGGAAGTCCATTAGAAAGTACCTGGATATCACAGACCTTGTAAGAAAATTCGGCGAATTGCCATTTCGTTTTGTTTCGCCAAATGGTTAATTCTTAACAGGGCTATGGTATATTCATTCCACTGATTTATTTAAATATTTGAGGCCTACCGGATTTGCTTGTCACGGGAAGTTCATTTATCAACTAGCAAAAAATACATAAAAGAATATATTTTAGGTAATATCAAAATTATAATATTAATAAACGTTATGTAAGAGATGAGACGGGATATATATAATATTATGGATACATAAAAGAGTGGGATTAAAAGCTATGGAAAGTTAGGTAATCGATTGATGGGGAATTCATTGTAAGGGGGATTATCTGATATCAAGGAATGTATTGGTATAATGGGTCATTGATCAGTATAATCACTTTGGAATTATTATTACAGGTTTATGTAACACCTCTCAGTTATGATCTGTCTTCATGTCTACACCCCCTAATTAAACTATATTAAAAATGTTTTTTGTAAGCTCTTAATTACGAAGACCTTTTTTATCAGTTAAATTTATTTGCCACGAATTATTACAGATGTTTTTTGGGAAAAATTTGCGCTTTACTGAATAAAATCATAAAAATCTTTTGACAATTTTTTAATAGTTTTCTTTTCTCAATTCAATATATTTTCTTTATTTCTATAGAGAAATCAGTAGTCCTTTGATTAGTATAAAATGTCTGCGAGGGTCTCGTTTCAAAAATACAAAACTTCAATAATTAGACAATACAATCATACAAGTAAATTTTATTTGATTGATTTATGTTTTCACAATTTAATCATTTAAAAATAATATAAGGTATATCTGCGGCCCGTTCCGGATTGGAAGATACTCAGTATCGCCCTGGTGTAAGACCACCATTCAGAATTGATACGTTGCTTGAAATGGCTATAGCTAGATCTCAATAGCCAGGTACTTCCTCAAATTCCTCCTCCTCGTCTCCTCCCCCCCCCACTTACCTTCTTCCTCAAAACATACCCCAATTAGGGATACCGTAGTCTCACTGGTTCCAGACTGTTGGGAGCACTTGGGACTCTTGAGCGGTATTCACATAAAAAATACCTAATAATGACATATGGTTATTTCAACATTGTTGTGTCTACAAAGCAAATACAATTGCTTTACACATTATCACGGTAAAAATAAATAAATAATGTACGTACATTCATTATAGATAATAGTGTAAAAAGTAATATGTCAAAGATAAAAACTGAAAAATAGACGAAGGTAGCATCGAATTATTCTGCCGAAACGACCATAAAAATACGTGTAAATATTCCAATCAAAAACACCAAGCCAAAGCACATGCTCGCCACATGAGCAATCTTGAATAATGTCGATTTAGCATAATAATTCATCGCTTAAAATATATATTTAGCATTGCGAATTCACAATGCATACATGATCCAAACAATAATATTAAACATTAATATATATATATATATATATATATATATTTATCTCCTCTCGTAAAACGTTGATCTTGCGCGACGGTACACCAGTTTTAAGTTGATCCGTTCGGACGTGTTGATCCATCCGGATATGCTGATCCATTACACAAGCTGGCATACACATCCTGATCCATGTGGATCAATTTATACCATCAAGATTTCGCTGTAAGCCACGCCCATTGTTCGGTGTCTTATACATTTTACACGTTTTTTTTTGTTGATCCATATAAATGCCAAGTTTTGACCGCCAACAAAGGTGCCCGTCTGTCGTACTTTTCAGCTTCTTTTAGTAGGTACCTGTACGTTCTAATTTCAATTCGTTCTATTTCATTTCTTTTTTAATGTATTTTGGTTTGAGATTTAATTTTTATTTTGATTTTGTTTTTGATTTTGATTTGGATTTCGATTTTGATTTTGATTTTGGATCGAGATTTTAATTTTGATTTTGGTTTGAGATTTTAATTTTGATTTTGATTTTAATTTTTATTTGCATTCTTATTATGATTTTTATTTTGATTTTTACTTTCATTTTGATTTTGATATTGATTTTGGTTTGAGATTTTGATTTTGATTTTGGTTTTGATTTGAGATTTTAATTATGATTTTGACATTGATTTTGATTTTGGTTTTGGTTTGAGATTTTGATTTTGATGTTTGATTTTGTTTTTGATTTTTGATTTCGATTTCGATTTCGATTTTGATTTCGATTTCGATTTCGATTTCGATTTCAATTTCGATTTTGATTTTGATTTTGTTTTCGTTTCCGCTTCTAAGACCCGCACAAACCTCACCCCATGAACCTGGGCACCCCGGTTTAGTCACCAAACATAGCGAACCACTTAAGGTATACCTTAATTTTGGGAGGCGGGTATGATTACCACCGCCCCGGGAACCATTTTTGGGTAATCAACACCTCTGTCATATGTCACTTTGCAGTGACATTCGTGACTTAGCAGGAGTGCCCGGTTCAAGGAGTGAGATTTGTCTAGGTCCGTGCGGCGAACGCGTTCGCTCACCTACTGCGTGGCAAGCCGGATTGGGAGAGACTGATTTTTTGTGACTTAGCAGGGCTGCTCGGGTTCAAGGGATGAGATTTGTCTTTGCGGTGAATGGGTTTGCCCACCTACTGCATTACGGACCGGATTGGGAGAGACTGGTTGAGGGAGACCTTATTTTTTTTACATTAGCTCCACACAGGAAGCTCTGAAGAAAATAAATCCCGTCAAGGCCTATGTCTTCTTTGGGGATGCAATGCATTATCGGGGAATACGTATGATTTTCCGATAATGCATTGCATTACGATCTCTACGAATTCGGAAGTCGCAAGAACAAATTGCATTACGATCAATACGAATTCGGAAGTCGCAAGAACAAATTGTTGCGTGCGAAAGTAAATATTATTTTGATTTAAATGTATAATTCAACGATATCTAAGGGGCATTGCGACCTTGACTACGAATTCGGGAGTCGCAAGTTCGAATTGTGGCGTGCAGAGGTAATTTTTATTTGATACGTTTGTATAATACAACAATAATGCAGTGCAGTGCGATCTTGACTACGAGTTCGGATGTCGCAAGTTTAAATGGCATGCGCCAGTTAATTTTATTTTGATAAATACATATAATTCCTCGATAATGCATTGCCTCACTATCTTGGCTACGAATTCGGAAGTCGCCAGTTCGAATTGTGGCGTGCGGAGGTAATTTTTATTTGAAACGTTTGTATAATACAACAATAATGCAGTGCAGTGCGATCTTGACTACGAATTCGGATGTCGCAAGTTCGGATATTGATTTTGGTTTTGGTTTGAGATTTTAATTTTGATTTGGACTTTGACTTTGATTTTGGTGTTGGTTTGAGATTTTGATTTTGATTTTGAATTTGATTTTGACTTTTGATTTCGATTTCGATTTCGATTTAGATTTAGATTTTGACTTTTGATTTTGATTATGATTTTTATTTTGATTTTGACTTTTGATTTTGATTATGATTTTTATTTTGATTTTGTTTTTATTTTCGTTTTCGTTTCCGCTTTTAAGACCCGCACACCCTATGAACCTTAGCACCCCGGCTAAGTCACCAAATATAGCGAACCACTAAACGTATACCCAAAATTTGGGAGGCGGGTATGGTTACCACCGCCCCGGGAACATATTTTTTGGGTATTCAACACCTCTGTCATATGTAACTCCAAGTGGTTCGCTACTTACGATCACATTCACAAAGCCAAGATGCTTTCGAATATTTAATACCTACTTTGTTTTTAAAACTCTATTCACCGTTTTTTTCCTTAACCTTATAAACTTGTATTATATTCAGCAATGGTTTTGGAGGGTTATTATTTTTCAAAAACAATTTATTCTCAAATTAAATTCGGTTTATTTTTAAATATCTTAAGTTTTTTAAAAAGCAAAACTAGCGAAAACCATTAAAATTATGTCAATACTGATCTGATCTGCCAAAATCTTTATTTCACATGCTCGGCGCTCTGGTTGCGCTAATACATAACATTGTTAATTAGTTGTAAATTCGTTAATCCTAAAATCCTATATCTTTCCAAACGTTCGGCACCATATCACGCATGTTTAAGGTTTTTGTCATAAATCAGAATGCCTCTCCGCTAGTGCACGCGTGCGTCATATATCTTCACTACTCTAACAAGTCAATTTCCGATATGGTTCTCTACCTGTCTTGCTCTTTCACCGTTCCAGCCTCTGTAGACTGTCCCGGTAGAAATATCATAGGATCCGCCGGAGTCTATTACGCACGGAGAGCCTTGATTTGTAAAAGAGTTTTTTAATAACCGTAGAATTATATTAAATTTTACGAATGGTTATATAAAATAACTCAATGTCTATTTTTAAATTATTGTGGCATTGTAAATGAGGTTTTTTCGTAACTCAAATTCTCAATAGAAATCAACACAAACAGGCAATTCCGAAAGCGTTGTTAAAATCAATGAAATAGACGTACGCTTCTATATTCATTTTAATTTTAAAATACTTACGTAATACAATGTTATTTTAACTAATTAATTATTTTGACAATTGCCTATTTATTTGACCGAAAATTAGTTACTGTTGTTGAATAATAATATTAATTATAAGACATTATAATATCTATGTATTTACAAATGACAGCAATTGGGATCAGTTTTTATTTTTATCGT
The DNA here is from genome assembly GCA_917563855.2 of Limnephilus lunatus. Classification (NCBI taxonomy): domain Eukaryota; kingdom Metazoa; phylum Arthropoda; class Insecta; order Trichoptera; family Limnephilidae; genus Limnephilus; species Limnephilus lunatus. Next base: position 63,133,950 of record OU830598.1, on the reverse strand, counting down.
TTTATTGTTGAATCAAAATATATTATAATATGAAAAAAGTTTATCATTTTACTAACATTACTTTGCGAAACTAACATCAAAGATCATTTACTAACTGACCATAAACATATAACAAAAATACAATAAAATAAGGTATAAAGGTTGGTTTTATTTTTTATTTTTTATTGTAACTGCAAAATTTCATCGACGGAGGAATTAATGTTTGGGTTAGTCTCATTTTGAGCCCTTATTGACTGGCCTACAAGGCAGGGGCCGCCTCTGGTTACCGGCTATTTTAAAATTATGTTTTCATAGCTTTTAAGGCGATCCACTAGTACAGGAAAAAATCGAAATTTGAATTCACGCCCTTTTATGGGAGGAGTTTAAAAATACTTGAGAAAAAGCTTTTGGAAAGGTTGGAAAAGATATTTGAGAATTTTTTTACATGTTGATTTCGTAAAGGCCTGTAAAAAACATTAATTCCTTTTTTATGCATTGTTTATTGTAATAAAACGGAATTTTTAAATTGATTTCACGAAAACAAACAGCGCGGACCCTAACACGTTGTTTCTCCGCTATATAAGAAACTGAATTTGCCACATTATGCAATAAAACCATATCCGAAAAAGTGTTTATAAGTAGGAGAGTTTGCACTAAAAAATGTTTTTTATAGACCTAATACTTTATTTTTTCTAAGCTTATTAAAAGACATTAAAAAAATGACCGATATTTTTAAGGGCCAAGGTATGTTCTACACGAAGTATTTAATTGAAGCATTTATAATACGTCTAAGCGGTCAAATTTTCAAAACAAAAACATACGATTTTGTATGATTTTGCATTATTTAGTATGGCTTCATCTTAATGACCTGAATTATGAGTTGGTTTCTTTCTGAGTTTGCATGGAACCAATCTAACACTATTTAAAGAGGAAAGATTTGATTGTTTGTTTGTTTGCATTGAATAGGCTCCGAAACTACTGAACCGATTTGAAAAATTCTTTCATTGGTAGGAAACTACACTATTCCCGGTTGACATAGGCTATATGATATTTTCAAAAAAAATTAGGGATCGTTACTAAAACTCCAATAATGTAGCCCAAGGTGTAAAAAAAATACCTAAAATATTCTTTACATCGCGTGCGCTGCGAAAACTATTAACAATAGAATAAAATAATGTAGTACGACTTTGTAGAAAACATCATTATTTACAAAAAGTTTCGCGACAGCATATGTCTAACTATTATAGTTATGCCACAAAAAGTGTTTATTTATTTTAAAAATTTAATTAAAATGACGCCGCGTCAAATGGCTCTTTATTTGTATCTTGGTTTTAATCCTTTTCAAAATAAATGACTTCATATTCAAGACTGCTTCAATACCTTTATTTAACTTTTTGAATTATTCAATTCGGACATTTTATTCTAAAGTTACCACGAGTTTAAAAATAGCCCCGTTTGGGGAAAGGGTTGAGAAAGTCTGATTGGAGAATTCATAATCCATCCGGTCCGCCACGCAGTTGGTGGGTAAACGCATTCTCCGCCAAGACTTAGACAAATCTCAACTTCTAAACCCAGGCACCCCTGCTAAGTCACCAAACGTTGTGAACCACTTGGAGTAACCTACGGCAAGGATGTTGGTTATCCGATAAATAGTTCCCGGGGCGGAGTTACACATATCCGCCTCCAAATTGATATTCCTTTGTTGGGAGACGGGTCGAGGGACTAATATAGGTATTTTATGAATGTACCGCACAATAGTCCCAGATGCTCTCTTCTATCTGGAGCTAATGAAACTAAAGACGGGTTGTTTCAAAAAATTTTACGGATTCATCAAATATTTGAAATTATTTTTTTACGACCTGTGTAAGTTCTATTCAAATTCTGTATTATTTCAGATTGATAGAGCAACTGGCCTATAATGATATAATGACGGAACTTGAATAGAACGTGAAAATTATCTTAAAATATTTGATTATATTACAAAATTACAATTTGAGGTTTTACTCATAGTTAAAAATAAATATTCCTCCTAGACTTGCAGAAAAGTCAATAGACGTCGCATATTAAATAAAAATTGATAACTTTATCCAAGACACTATCTAGATTATATTTAGTTCTGGTTGAATTTTGCAATCTTTCATACAGATAGCAGCCAATAAAATTTGCGTTACGAAAATGAAGATAATGTTGGTAGTTTCTAGTCGAAGTATGAAACGGTTAAAATGACAGAATCGGATGGGGACTAATTAGCGGCATTAGCGCAATGGTTAGAGCTGCTGCCCGGAAAGCCGAAGGTCCTGGCTTGGAGTCCCTGATGTGACCGTACCTCTTTCTGATTTTTCTGTTTCAGATTTTGGATTGAGTTTCGCTAATATTGTCTTCATTTATTTAAATTTTACAATTTGAAGTTTAACTCATTGTTCTAAATAAAAATAAATATTCATCCTAGACTTGCAGAAAATTTAATGGCCGTCCTTAACCAGTCTCTCGATCTCGATCCAACCCGCCACGCAGCAGGTGGGCAGAGGCATCCATCGCCAAGACCTGGACAAATCTTACCCGAGGAATCGGGCACGCACACTAAGTCACCGAACAGAGAGAACCACTTGGGGTGACCTATGGCAGAGGTGTTGGTTGTCCAATAAATGGTTCTCGGGGCGACGATACACTTATCCACCTCCCATGTTATTCCAAGTTGAGAGGCGAGTCGAGGGAGTTCTAGGTTAGGACTCTTTCAATTAGTCTCTCCCAACCTGGCCCGCCACGCAGTAGGTGGGCAATCGCATTCGTCGCAAAGACCTGGACAAACCTCTCCCCTTAAAACCGGGAATCCCTGTTAAGTCACTAAACGTAGTGAGTTTCTTGCGGTGACCTATGGCGGAGGTGTTGGTTATCCAATAAATGTTTCCCGGGGCGATGGAACAAATCGGACTCTCTCAACCTCCCAAATTGGGTTGAGAGAGTCCAATAGAAGAGTTCTAGGTTTGGTCTCCTTCAATCAGTCTCTCCCGTTCTGGCCTGCCATGAAGTAAGTGGGCAAACACATTCTCCTCAAAGACCTAGACAAACCTCACCCCTTGAACCTGGGCACCCCTGCTAAGTCACTGAAAGTAGTGAACCGCTTGGTATGACCTATGGCAAAGGTTTGGTTAATCAATAAATGGTTACCGGGGCGGTGGTGTGCGTAATCCTCTTCCCAATATACCTATAATATTAATGATAAGTTTTTAGATTTTCACGGCCAAAAGCATTTTCGTTGTTTGTTTTTTAGGTGTTATGCCGTGTTGCGCTACCTCCTTTTTTATCCGACGTTTTGGACAGCGTTGCAGTGTCCATCATCAGGGCAGATCCGGCAGATTGTCGCAGACATCGTCGGATCTGCTGGATCCGCCCTGACGATGAACACTGCAACGCTGTCCGAAACGTCTGCTAAAGAAGGAGGTAGCCAACACAAAACAAAAAACGAAAATATAATATTAATGTATGTAGGTTTGCTGAATTTCCGCCAAAAATATTTTAAAACATACATCATGTAACATGCATATCTTCAATGGATTACAAATGTCAAATATTTCAAAACGGTTCACAGCAATGTATTTTCTTTACTTTTACGTAAAAATTAAACCAACTCGTTCGGTATCATTTTTTACGGAGTGCCTTGAAAATAGTTTCCATAGTGTGGATTATCATTGTGGGTGGCAGAGCCCGTTCACACTTCTGGCTAGGCATGAGTGCAGGTGTTCAAAACAAACTGGGTGTTTAAAAATGTTTGGAAGAAAATAATTATCGATTTTTTCTTTTTTAATTATTTTATTTATATAGATGTTTTTATTATTTGGAATGGCTAAAAGCTTATCAACTTTGAACTTCAATGAAGAATGCCCGAAGTAAAAACCATTGAAATCCCGCTTTCTTAAATATTTTAAAACATCTAATCGCATATCCCATTACTAAAAATTGCGTTTTAACTAAGAAAAATGAAATTATGTGTGGTATATTTTTGTTTATCAGTTGTTTAAAAAATAAAGCACGTTTTAATAAGTAAGGACATTTTTTTCGAAAAGTAGTTCTTTAGAGTAGATATTTATTATGTTATTTTTTTGGGCAAAAAATTATGCTACCTTTACATAGTATAAAATGAAGTCGCTTCCGCTGTCTGTGCGCTTAGATCCTTTAAAACTAAGCAACAAATTTTCATGCGGTTTTCACCAATAGATAGAGTGATTCATGAGGAAGGTTTTAGAGTATATAATTTGTCAAGGTTTTGTGTTAATTGGCTGAAATAGGGCTGGCAAGCAGGCAGTGGGCATCGGGCAGTCGGCAGCAAGCGGGCGGTGTCGATTTGATTTAACAGATGGCGTTGGTTATAAAGGTTGGGTAGTGGCGTGACGTTGTGATGGCGTTATGTTTCGTTAGTCACAGCAACATGTGGCCTGGTCTGCTAGTTTTTAACTAAAAGTATACTATCTCGGGAATGACTAGCTTAATTAAAAAAAAAAAAAAATTTATATCATTGTTTTTACCTTACTTAAGAAAATATTTTAGAAATCATAATTAATACTTTCTTACGACGGCGACGGCCAAGGAGCCGCCTTTTTATATTAAAGTGATATTAAAAAGATTTCACAATCTACTCTTTCATAGATGGCGCAAGTTTAATTATTTTAGGGAACACGCTTTTTACAAGTAGTGCCTTATTAAGATGAATGAATTGTTAGCGCCCATTCATGCGAAATATGAATATGAATAAATAGTTTTTTTGGTTTAAATAAATCTTTCAAAAATGGCAAACAAATACCATATTGTATCGGTAATTCAATCCAATATTGTATTTGTACGCCTTTCTTGAAAGATTTATTCAAACCAAAAAAACTATTTATTCATATTCATATTGCAACTGTACGGGCGCAAACAATTAATTCATCTTAATATTTTAAAGCACAACTTAAAAAAAAAAGTTTAACGCTAAAATAATTAAACTCGCGCCATCTACATATAATATAGAGGCGTTCTTTTAAGGTGAAGTTATACGTGAAATCCTATTTAGATTAATCTTTATGACGAATTGGCTTACAGTATCAACATCAAAAAATATGCTACGGATAAATTGAAGCTTTTACTAGGTTTTTTATGTAATGGAATTAGAATAAAATTATTATTTACATAAAAAAAAAAAAAATAAGCGTAAACCACTAAAAAAATGTTTTATCATGACTTAACTATGAAGTAATACAAGAAACATTTTTATAAAAAATACTCCTTTATGGGTAAGACCATTTTTGAGGTTTTCTATGTTCTAACTTTTTTTCACTCTTATAAAATTATGGACAAAATAAATAAAAACCACTTTTTCGCTTACTTGCCGCGCGCAAATAAGACGCTCGATTGCAAATTTTGCAGGCACGAGAATCGAAATACTTCTAGCGTTTATATTCCTCTTAAGTATCACATTTACTTGGAATTCTGAGTTTGTTTGAGTCTCAAAAGTCTAAAAAATCCACTTTCCGTCACATAATCGAGATGAAACTTGGTACACAGTCGATTCTTTCTGTCTCTGAAATTTTATGTTTATGTAATAAATAAAATTTGCCAATGCAGTTCGGCCCTCATTTTCATTAATTAATACTAATGAGGCTACTGTGAAATAAGTTTTAACATAAAACATAATCGTAAAAATTGATTAATTTTTATTGAATTTGTTACCACACTGTAGATTTGCTAAAAATTTAAAATAATATTCAGATATATATTTAAATAGCGGCAACATGAATATATCAAGTTACCGACATCCGGTCTTTAATACAATGGTTTTTAGAATATTTCAACCACTCGGATACGTAAGCGTGTTAATATATAACAATAGCCGTAAAATAAGCGCGTTTTTTCGTGTGTTCCCACAGAAGTCGTTATAACTCTGTTATTGTTCTAGTGATAACCCTAAAACAAAAAGTAGAAGATCCATATTGAATGCTTCACATTTCTATTCAAAGTTGTCCATAGAAGTACATAAAAAATACTAATTTTGTAGAAACAGTTTTCACCCCCAAATCACCTACGCGCTGTTAGACATTATTAATTTTTTAAATATTCTTGTATGAAATGGTAAAAGGTAGGTGACAAAATTGTTTATTTATTCAATAGAATAAGTGTTATTTTTACATAATCAGTGATTTTAGTACCGTTTCCACATAAAAACATCGCGTGAGTCATTTTTACAATATTTTTATGTTTGCTTTCTAAATTTTAATATTTATAAATGTTAATATTTTTTTTGTAATATAACAATTTGAAACCTTATTTCAAACAAACGTTTCAAGTTTTTAGTTTTTTTCTGTTATTTGTTTATGGGGTGTTATACCGTGTTGCGCTACCTCCTTCTTTGGCCGACGTTTCGGACAGCGTTGCAGTGTCCTTCATCAGGGCAGATCCGGCAGATGTGTGACAGTTTTTAGTATTCGGCTACGTTCAGATATGTTCCATTTATTGACCCTTAATTGTGAAGCGGAAATAACACAAAGTTTTATAAATCTGGCAGTTCGTTTAAGACAAAAAACTTGCATAATCGCAAAATACCTGAGTGGTTAAAATATTGTGATACATATTAATTTAAAAAGTAAACAAACGATTTCCGACCAGAGGTGACCATAATTTCTGTTGAACATTTACAGGAAATACAGTTTTCTACTCCAAAACTTATGGGAAAACTATAATATTAATCAATGTGAATAGTGTTATAATCACCGCCAGACTTGGCAATGTCTGTAATCATGACGTCTGTTTATCGTGTATATTAATTAGTGCATGATGCACATTCGAAATCAAATATGAAGTGTAGGTAATTTTTTTTTCTTCAAACTTCGCAAATAAACTTTGTGGCTTCATTATTGCTTCAATGAGAATAAGTAATTTTGTAAACACCACTATTTTATTAATATTATCGACATGTTTCAAAAACAATGTTATCTTCGTCAGCATAAAAGATTAATAATTTTAACAATTAATCATTATCCGGTTATTATCAATTGAACTACGGTGTCCCCATACAACATATTGCGTGGCTGAAAAACTTTATAAGTAAATGAATAATACTATGAAGTACACTCCCAAACCAGATCGTGTTTTAGATTTTTTGTGAATACTAACTGCTCGTAGCCAGTAGGACTATTGCATCCCTAATTGGGATATGTTGTGAGGCTGAAGGGTGTGAAAGCTCAACTGTTTGACTACCGGTGTGACTCCAAAGTTCATCAAATTATTGTAGATTACCGGTTTCACTTTAAACCAAAGTTCACCGGATAGTAGTTTACCGGTTTGACTTAAACCAAACCAATTTTTTAATGTAGTTCAAGTACCGTACCGATCAAAGTTCATAAGAATTTCGCATTTTATTTATGACTAGCTGATACCCGGCATGCGTTGCAATGCCATTTAAGGAAATAAATTGATTCTCCCTGCATGTCCTTTCCCGTGCGTCCCCGTTCCTTTCCGCCTTCCCCCTCCCTCGTCTCTTCCCTCTCCGCGAACCCCACTTTCCCCCTGCCTTTCCTCCCTGCCGCTAAAATATATGAAATACACATATATTCATTTATACAAATTTCATAATGCCAGAGCTCACCATTATATACAGCCTATGTTACTCGCTGATATTGTAGATTTCTATTGGTGAAAGAATTTTTCAAATCAGTTCAGTAGTTTCGGAGCCTATTCAATGCAAACAAACAAATAATCAAATCTTTCCTCTTTATTATAGTTTTTTTTCTAATGCTTTCATTTTTAAACTAATAAAATGTCCGAATTGAATCATTCAAAAAGTTAAATAAAGGTATTGAAGCAGTCTTGAATATGAAGTAATTTTTTTTGATAAGGATTAAAACCAAGATACAAATAAAGAGCCGTCATTTTAATTAAATTTTTAAAATTAATAAACACTTTTTGTGGCATAACTATGATAGTTAGACATATGCTGTCACGACATTTTTTGTAAACAATTATGTGTTCTGCAAAGTCGTAGTACATCATTTTATTCTATCATCAATAGTTTTCGCAGCGCACGTGATGTAAAGAATATTTTAGGTAATTTTTTTACACCTTTGGTTACATTATTGGAGTTTTAGTAAGGATCACCAATTTTTTTGAAAATATAATATAACCATGTCACCCGGGGATAGTGTAGCTTTTTAACAATGAAAGAATTTTTCAAATCGGTTCATTAGTTTCGGAGCCTATTCAATGCAAACAAACAAACAAACAAACAAATCTTACCTCTTTATAGTGTAGTAGATAGTAGAAGTGTGTTAGATTAGAATGATCGCCTTTCGGAACGGTGAACGGTGGAACAACTCATAATGAAACATACTGAGAAGCACTTCAGAAAACATAGGTTGAATAGGTTAAGTTAGGTTAGGGTTACCGGCTTTTTTAAAATTATATTTTCATAGCGTTTAATGACCTTTCTAAGGAGGTTCTGAGTTATTATGAGTTGGTTTATTTCTGAGTTGACATGGAACCTTTCGGAACATCGCCTTGCAACGAAATGGGAGGGATGGATTCACACGTCCGTCACTCCTAGACATACTGACCCCCAGATTCCTACTCACACCTACTACCCCATTCCTTCCCTGAACATCCTCTTCTTCCTTTCCTAAAAATACGCTCCACACTGCATCCCTAAAGATGACATTGGCCTTGAGGGGATTTATTTTCTTCAGGGCTTCCTGTGTGGAGCTAATGTAAGAAAAAAGGTCTCCCTCAACCAGTCTCTCCCGATCCAGTCCGTAACGCAGTAGGTGGGCAAACCCGTTCGCCGCAAAGACCTAGACAAATCTCATCCCTTGAACCCGAGCATATACATATATTATCAAAATAAAATACAATATGAACTTACGACTGTATTGTAATGTACCGAGGAATTAAACAAATTTATTAAATAAAATTTACTGGTGCACGCCAATTTTGAACTTGCAACATCCGAATTCGTAGTCAAAGATCATAATGCAACGCATTATTGAGGAATCATACATAGATATTTATCAAAATAAAATTTACTTGTGCACGCCAATTTTGTACTTGCGACCTCCGAATTCGTAGTCAAGGATCACAATGCAACGCATTATTGAGGAATCATGCATAGATATTTATCAACATAAAATTTACTTACGCACGCCAATTTTGAACTTGCGACTTCCAAATTTGTAGTCAAGATCGTACCGCAACGCATTATCGAGGAATTATATCTAAATATTTACCAACATAAAATTTATTATTTTTGAACTTGTGACTTCCGAATTCATAACCAAGATCGTAATGCAACGCGTTATCGAGGAATTATAAAAATTTAACAAAATAAAATTTACTTGCGCACGCCAATTTTGAACTTGCGACATCCGAATTCATAGTCAAGGATCATAATGCAACGCATTATTGAGGAATAATACATAGATATTTATCAAAATAAAATTTACTTGCGCACGCCAATTTTGAAATTGCGACATCCGAATTCGTAGTCAAGGATCATAATGCAACGCATTATTGAGGAATTATATATAGATATTTATCAAAATAAAATTTACTTGCGCACGCCAATTTTGAACTTGCGACATCCGAATTCGTAGTCAAGGTTCATAATGCAACGCATTATTGAGGAATCATACATAGACTTTTATCAAAATAAAATTTACTTGTGCACGCCAATTTTGTACTTGCGACCTCCGAATTCGTAGTCAAGGATCACAATGCAACGCATTATTGAGGAATCATGCATAGATATTTATCAACATAAAATTTACTTACGCACGCCAATTTTGAACTTGCGACTTCCAAATTTGTAGTCAAGATCGTACCGCAACGCATTATCGAGGAATTATATCTAAATATTTACCAACATAAAATTTATTATTTTTGAACTTGTGACTTCCGAATTCATAACCAAGATCGTAATGCAACGCGTTATCGAGGAATTATAAAAATTTAACAAAATAAAATTTACTTGCGCACGCCAATTTTGAACTTGCGACATCCGAATTCATAGTCAAGGATCATAATGCAACGCATTATTGAGGAATAATACATAGATATTTATCAAAATAAAATTTACTTGCGCACGCCAATTTTGAAATTGCGACATCCGAATTCGTAGTCAAGGATCATAATGCAACGCATTATTGAGGAATTATATATAGATATTTATCAAAATAAAATTTACTTGCGCACGCCAATTTTGAACTTGCGACATCCGAATTCGTAGTCAAGGTTCATAATGCAACGCATTATTGAGGAATCATACATAGACTTTTATCAAAATAAAATTTACTTGTGCACGCCAATTTTGTACTTGCGACATCCGAATTCGTAGTCAAGGATCATAATGCAACGCATTATTGAGTAATCATACGTAGATATTTATCAAAATTATATTTACTTGCGCACGCCAATTTTGAACTTGCGACTTCCGAATTCGTAGTCAAGATCGTACTGCATCGCATTATCGAGGAATTATATCTAAATATTTACCAACATAAAGTTTATTATTTTTGAACTTGTGACTTCCGAATTCATAACCAAGATCGTAATGCAACGCGTTATCGAGGAATTATACAAATTTAACAAAATAAAATTTACTTGCGCACGCCAATTTTGAACTTGCGACATCCGAATTCGTAGTCAAGGATCATAATGCAATGCATTATCGAGGAATCATATATATTTATCAAAGTAAAATTTATTGCGCACGCCAAAATTTGAACTTGCGACTTCCGAATTCGTAGCCAAGATCGTAATGCAACGCATTATCACCCCTCGAACCCGGGCACCCTTGCTAAGTCATCAAAAGTATCGAACCACTTGGGATGACGTATGACAGATGTGTTTATCCAATAAATGTTTCCCGGGCGGCGGAGCCTAGCAACAAAAACCCGCGGAAGTATATTATTAGAATTTTATAAAATACAGAAAGATATATTTTTCAAGTCGGTGCCGCGGCCGTTATAATATTACGTTTTGCAACTTCCATATCGGCTCAACCAATGAGCAGTAAAACCAGATATAGGTATATGTTTTTTTATGACCAATCAGAAGGCTTCGTTCATAACGCCATCTTGAACGCCATTCTGATTGGTCATTGTCAGATCAACAATTTTATAGTAAAAGCACATATAGGTACATAAGATATACGATTATGTGGATCAACAACGCATGGCAATTTGGGCGGATCATCAACGCATGGTAAATTGGGCGGATCAACAGTTACGAAGCGTATGATTTCCATACAAACATCGAAAATTTTATGTGTAGTATTTCGTTTACTTTTACTGGGAAACTGGCAACCTTGCTATTTAATGTAACGTTGTTGCAAATTCATACAGAAGTAATCCATTAAAGCCAAGTTATTCGGTGTTAAAGGTGGATCAACACTGTCAAATAACTTCTTACTGGATCAGCATATTACGAGAAGAGGTCAATATATATATATATATATATATATATATATGCATATATGCAGTAATCAGCAAAGAAACTTAGTATTCCGTCTTCGTTGGTGGCAAACGAAACCAATGCACCTGCATACTAAACGTTGCTCCCGCCACACCAAAAGAAATACTTAAGCCATTGTTTGTGTTGGTTTGGATGGTTTTGTTCAACAAACACCCCACTGGGCGTCGAATTATCGGACGAAGCGTGTGTAGTTCAAATAACAAAAAAACTTTATGCAGATTATGCAATAACGATCAAAGTAGGAGGTACGCAAAGTGATTCATACTTTGTCCGATTTATTGAAAAATTGTTTTTTATCGTTTCCCTTTAAATATTTTTAGTTTATTTCAGCGCTTTTAATGTCGACACATTTATTGCAGTGAGTGCAGATTAGACAACTTCTTACCCCCTGACTAATAAATGTGTTATAAATTTTACATAATTGATTAACAACAATTTGCCATGCATTAAAACTCCTCAGGCCTCGGGCAAATTTTGTGGGAAAGTTAAAATATTTGCGCTTTGCAATAAAATTCAAATACCTAAATGGGATATCTCTAAACGCATCCGAAAACTAAAAACTATTTTTGAAAGGTGATGAAATGCGCTTTCAAATTTTCTAATTCGAAATAAACATATATTTTAAAATACATAAACAAAATTTGAATGCAAACATAAATTTTTTTTAAAAATGGTTCACCTTACAATTTTTCTAACTAAAATTACTGAAAAAAAATAACAAATACATATTTTATCAGGCAAATGTATTATAAACGTTATCGTCAACTATCGTTTTTGTCATTTCTTGTAAAAATAATTAATAAAAAATTCCCAAAGAGTCGTAAATTTTTTTCAAATTGCGTAAGGAAACTTTGGTTTCATAAAGGTGTACATTAAGGGTGTGTGTGTACATTAAGTAGGTGTGTGTAGTTAACTTTATTAACTAACTATAAAAGTAATAACTTTATTAACTAACTATAACTGTAGTTAACTATAAAGCGAGACGTTTTCTCTTTCTAACACCGTTTAGAGTTTAGATCATATTTCCCGCCTTGATAGTAAGTGCGAAACAACGATTTCTATGAGACCTATATGAGTTGTTCCGAAAAGTTAACAAATTGGCCTAAGGGGTTAATGGCTGTTTATCAACAAAAAACACGTTTATTAGTTAGGCCCTTAAAGATAAACTTCATAGATAAGACAGATTGTTTCGATACGCCGCGCCGCGTAGGAATAGCAAATTTAATACGAACTACACTAATGCAGTTAACAGTGAGATATTACGATAATGGCCACTAAGAATTATAAGTAATTACCGTTTTCACACGTTATCAGCGCAGTTTTACGAAATGCGTGATTTTGTTGTAAATGATTTTCTTCGAATAAAATTGGTTGAATAAATAGTAGGTAATAAATAAACGAGCTCAATTAATTATTGTCAATTGAGCCCGGGTAATTGGTTCAAAGTCAGTTAGTAATGTCACGAGCATAGAGCCATAACGAAAACGCTCCTGGTTGCATTATCCTTCACCTTTTTATAGGGCAAATATACTGAGGCGAGTCGTGAACCGATTATTCTGTAAACGGACTTAAAGATCATGAAAATGCTGGCAATTTCACAAAATTACCCACAATTACGGTAAATGTTCTACTACTGATTACGGATTCGCAAGCCGATTTGCATAAACGTTTAAGTTTAAATTTAGTCAAGTTGCAATCCGCGGGGAAAGAGCATTCGACAACTAAAAGTTAGGTAACAGCTTAAAAACCGCTTACGAACAACAATGTCGTCAATCAATTCGTTACAATCATTTGGGGAAAGCCTGATAAATAATCTTTAATCCGTAATGTTTGATGGAAATCCATTGCGATGATTTAAATAAAATAATTCGATATTTCAGGTGAAACATATTTTTAATAAATCCTGACTATCTAACTAACGGTTTTAATGAGAAAGTGTGTTTTTACGTTTGTTTGTTTTTCCTTTTGTCAGGTTGCAATGGAGCGACCGATCGACGTGATTTTAGCTTAGGGATAGTTGAGAGGACCGGTAAGTAACGTAGGCTACGTTTCATCCCGGAAAAATATTTCATTCCCATGGGAAAATTCTTTGTACATTAATTTCTCCTCAATACAACGCGAGCGAAGCCGCTATAAGCCGTCATTAATAAACGATTTGAAATACTATCATATTGTAAATCAAAGTACCTTACAATAAATCGTAATATGTGACGTAAGATGTTAAATCACACAATGGGACCACATCTGACGTAAACCGGATTGAGTAATTAAATCCATTCACATATAATAATGACTACACGTGTGATTCTAATCGATTACACGTACGGGATGAGAGGTAAGAACAAGTCGATATCTCCCATTGAACGTTGAACCCACGGCCCGGAGAAACAATGAAGTCTGGCCGACGAGAGTGACGAAAGAGAATTACATGATTAGTTTCATTAATAACTTAAAGACGGGGGAGTAGCCGGAAAAGGGAGTCGATGATGGAGCAATGTAACATCTGATCCGAGGCACAAAAGATCGACACCTTGAACAGACATTTTAACACAATACAACCATTACAGATTTTACCAAATAGGTAAAAGCACATTGTAGATACTCTTTAAAATGGGCTGAGTTATTCGAATTAAATATTTCCAAAGGGGAATGCAATATGAAAAACCTTTTTTATTCGTACGCAGTATTATCAAGTGTACCATCGTAATTTAACCAATCTTTATTTTTTCCGTTAGGTTTCATTTCTACGAGGCTTCAGTCAATTGAGTCACAAATGCACGATACTTTGTTAACCAGGCGCAACTAAATCCAATAACTGAGCAAAAATAATAAAACACATGTATAATACAGGTTTTCTTTGGAGAAAGGAATAATGGCATTGTATTCGATAAATTGTCAACGTGATAATATTATACTAGAATTTAGCAAGTCTATTGCTCACTCAGATTTAATTTGAAATGAAAATTATAAAAATAAAATGGAGCCTTTGTAGTGACAGTTCGTTACCCTTGAGCGTGTCTTGTAGTACTAATATAATAGAGTCGCAACTTTCGTTTTTATTGCAAAATGAATTTCTGCGCGTGCATTCAAACAAGTGTTAGTTAACGTTTGATAATTAACATTACTAATGTAAATATAAAAATGTCAGCCATTACTGTAATTTTGAAGAACACCACCGAAGTGATTTGGTGATACAAAAATGCTTTCCAAATAGTGCTCCTTGTCTGAATATTAAGCGTACGATTATCTATAACACGATATTTTATAAAGAAAACAACGTGACAAGCGTGACAGGTGACAGCAAGGTGTACGTCAGTCGAAGCCTGAATCGAAAGAATAGATAATTCATTCGAACCTTTCAAAATTTTCATTTCTGCGACCGAGTAACCGAGATTGTTTTTTATTCGCATGGCCTTTTGCGATCTCTTTGAATGCTCGTCAGTCATAAGACCATACCCATAAGTCACGGACGAATGAACCATTCTACAGTTTGTGTCTCTGGATTTCTTATTTAGCTTTTGGCGTCATCTACTGTCAACGGCAGAGTCAATGGCCCGAGGCATCACTATTCACATCTGTCAAAGGTACATCGTACATCTGCTGAATTGAAAAGGCTCTCTGAAAAAACGGACCGTAGAGAATGGTTCAGAGTGTAGAGATCTTTCAATGCGAGTCTATGTCCTAAGCTATGCTACGGAGAGAGCGCTAAATAAAACACGGAGTTTGTGATGTTAAACGTGTCATATTATTATTAGCACAACAATATGCTACAAAACATAGTGGGATATATTCTCGCACGTCGCAACAAACTTTAGTTTATGTGTATAGTAACTTTACTGCCGATGTGAAGTTTGCGAATTATCTGTTAAGTAGTATGATTAACAACTTATCGAAGAAACGCAGGTAGGTATTGCATAGCAAGCGGCCGAGTAATCAGTAAGTTATTATGCAAAAACGATATGAGCGAACACACAACAGATTAACGGGTAATTATGTCACGACTGAAAAGCAGGCACCGCGATACGAACATAATAGAGCGCTCGATGCAGGAAACCAAGGCACATAACAACTAATGTTACGCTCAACATCAACTAATCTACATCCACTTTCCATGTAACGGTTTTCAAAATGCTAATAACGCTTTAAAGAACCGGGACGACCGAACTAACAGAATACAGTTCGGGCCAAAGGTATGACGATGATAAGGCATGTTGTAAAAATGTTTTTAAGGCTGCGTGTACACACGCGGGCTGAGCCCGCGAGCCGAACCGCGAATTATAGGAAAGGAACGAAACAAATGCCGCTTTCCTTTCCCATAATTCGTGGCTCGGCTCGCGCTTATGTTCGCAAATATATACGAGGCTTAACAGCGACCGAAAGGGATGCGCCACGACGGCCCACCATCAGCATAACGGAAGGCTTTATGTAAAATACCTTAACAGTTGACAATAGGAAAAACTCTCTCCTATTTGCGTATTCAAATCAGACCAGTGAATGACTTGTTGAACAGAGTTCAAATCAAACACGCTTGCATAAATCAAAGAACATGATAAGACATGTTTTTTGGTAATACAAGATGTTTTGTAGTCTTCGCGTTTAACAAAGGTGACATTTTGTAACCGTACCATTACAAAAAAAAAAACAGTAGATAGTGGTGGTTCAATGGACTGGCACGATAAGGCAACAGACTCAGTTCACCGGCCCGCGGTATTAGTCAATGTTCCGAATCGATTATTTTATGTTAGGAAGTTCGCAGATTGGGTAAACGGCGATAGATTCGGGCGAGAGCAGAATTAGCCTCGGCCAGTTGGCGATGGTGGAATGAGTGGTAAATGGTAATATCCTGAGACGATTAGATAAAAAGTCCCGTTGCGGAGCCGCGCCAGCTGGTCCGGCCTGGCCATGGCCAGTCAACTGGTTTGAACAAACGTTAGATTAATTGGAATAAAAACAACAGGTTGGAGTATTACGAAATTGGGGAAATGTTATCACGTTCTGATTTGATTCGGCGATTTCATGACTCGCTAAACCCGGTACGCCAATTTTATTATATTACCCACAATTGTGATTTTTAGTACGAAACATGAAGTGTACAAGATTAAATAACGATCACGCCATTTTCACCCCTGGGGTAGGCGTGATATTAATTAGTTCACACTATCTCGCTTCATCGGATTTCATCCATTTTCATATTATGTCGTCTCATACACCGTATTCAACCAAAACCTCCTAGACTCCACAAGGCCAGGACACTGGATCAAGATGGCCGCCGCTGAAGGCTGATGAGTATGGATTAAAAAATCTAATAAGGTGCCAATTATGGCAAAATAGTTATCTGAAGAGAGAAAATATTATACTAATTACACACTGAAGTGCAAAACATAGGTTCATGGCACATTGGGGAAAAAGTATTGACGGGTAAAACATAGGTTCATGGCACATTGGGGAAAAAGTATTGACGGGTTAAATAAGGCAACAAAATTTCTTAGTAAAAAATCAATATATCCTTTATTAAAAATGCAACATTTCTAAGTAGAGTGTATTGGTACTTATAATTGGAGAAAGTATCAAAAAAAGATATATTTTTTAGAATAAGGGCCAGTTGTTTCACAGAATTTAAACAATTCATCAAATTCCAATGTAAATTTAAAAATTCTTTGAAAGTTCTGTTATTAAACCAATATGGGCAAGTTATTTCACATAGCTGAAATAATAACAGAACTTGAGTAGAACCTCAACAGAACTTGAAAATTAACTTTGAAATTTGATGAATTGTTATTCTGCGAAACAACTGGCCCTAAAGAATAAACAATAAATATAAAAATAAATATAAACAAAATTAATGATTGATTACATTTAATAACGAAATTTGATTATAATGATATATATGTTTGAATATGTATAATATGAATGTTGTGTAGTTGGTGGATATGATTGCCGGCAGTTGAGATTGTAGAGCAGTCTGCTGCAGTTTCTGGAGGTTGAAGGCTGGCTGCTGTAGAACGTGCACCTAAAAATAATAACAACTAAAGTAGTACACAAGTAGTATAAATATTAGAGGTATATTGTTTTGAAATGTTGAATGGTGATGAGGGAATGGTGTATGTGGGTATATCAATCAGTCAAGAATATTTTTTTTTACTGTGTAGATTTTGCGACTTTTTACAACTTTTTTGGTAGTATCATTTCTTCTTTTAACATAATTATTTAACAATGAATTTGTAGATGATCTGATTAAATGTTGCAAAATAATATTCGATGAATGTCCAGCGGGACAATTGAAATCTGTTAGGAAAAAATCTCTATCATTGATAGCGTCAATTGTCAATTGTGATACTAATTCACGCTGGTTATTGTAATCTAAAAACATTTTTTCTAATTTGGTTGATAAAAGCTTTTGTACGGTGACATAGTTATGAATAACAGCATTGACGATGTCAGGGTGAGGACATAATAAACCACCTCGATCCATATTCCTTATTAAAGAGTAACTACAATCCGTGTCTAACATTTTATCGACAGTGATGGAATTTGAACATGTTGTACATTTAAGTTTCTTTAAAACGGTTCGGGCACAATAACCTGCGAGATATGTAAGAACAGGGAGACTGGCTTCTGCTTGCTGGAAATCTTTCTCAGTAAATGTTTTATATAATCCAGAAAAAGAGAAATTTGGTTGCTTATTTAAACTGGTACATGCCTGGGGTTCATTCTCAGGTTCACAATCAACAATGTCAATCTGTATACGGCCAAATGCAGACGAAGACAACGTTAAAGGTAGCAGATCTTGAATCCTCAACTTTGACTCCACTTCAAATATTTGTCTGATTGATATTAAATATTGTGAACCTGCCATAGTTCTATACTTACCAAACCTGGCTTCTAATGCATCTGTTTGAATTTTGCCCGGAAGAAAATATTTGAACTTTAAAGTATTTATACAATATTCAGCCATTTCTAAAAGACCACGGGTTGTGTGTGTAATAGCTAAGTGAGTTTCTCTTGTCAGTGAATTAAAATTATTATTTGAAGCTTTCCATGAATCTAACCATTTAATAAATTTTTCCAAAAATGCTACATTTTCTTCACCAGGTTTAAGAGAAAGTGGTTGTTGAAGGGGATTTCGCAATCGTATTCCTTTGAATGGAGTTTTTACATTGACAATATTCCACCACGTGCGAATTAAATATATGAAATGAGCAGTTGTTGCAAAATGAGGAATATTATGTTGCTCACCTAGAATCATCAATGCCTGTTCAACAAATTCATTAAACACATTTTGAACAAGTTTCACGTTTTGTCTTTCAAAAGAACTTGGGCAAAGAGATTTCATTGTTAATCCATAAGCATACTTGACTAAATTTTTACATTCTAATTCATGAAGTCGTTTTATGGAAGAAAACGCAGCTACTGATTCAGACGTATGATCTTCGAAGTGTGGAAATGATAATACTTGTTGGGTGTCTTTCTGATTAATCCAATTATTTCTTACACATTTGAATATGTGGACAGAATCTAAAACATAAAATAAAGGTAAACTTTCATTGGATGGATGACAGTACACAGTTTTCAGTTGCGGGGGAGTGCTGAAAGACATCATAGCTTTTCTATTAATGGAATTATTATCACTAACTACGCACAAAACATTAAAACCTATCTGTTGAAGACCCATTATAATTTTTTTAATAATAGTAAACAATTGTGCTGCATTTATAGTTTTAACGGGGAGTATATGGACTACTTCTTTATATCGAGAGAGTAAACTTTGAATCATAAAGACATGTGCAGTAGTAGCTGCGTTTTCACTATTGTAAGCTATTCCCAAAATGTTGCCTCCGCTGTAATCTAAATATGGCTTTATGTGAATTTCATCTATCATCAATGTTACACTTAAATCTCTTTTCGTTAACAATTTATATTTATTTTTCATAAACGACAAAAAATTACCGTCACTCTGTTCATTTAGTGGGTTTGTATGAAACTTGGAGCAAACTCTTTTTAAAGTTCTAGGATGGGGAAACGTTAGATGATCTGAGCCTCTTAGGAATTTATATGAATGGGGTGAAATAGAGAACAGAATGCTACTGAAGACTACAAAACATGGTGAATATCTTGCAGCCCCTGATTTTCGATTTAATAATTGTAATTGTTCTGTTAAAAATTGAATCTTTTTTTGCTTTTTAGTATCATCTGTTAACAAGTTATCAATTTCACTTAGTAAATGGACCACAGTTTCTAATACAGTATCTATAGCATTGTCAGAAACATTTTTGAAGGACTGAATTGATAATAAAATAGTATTAAGTTCATTGTAATTGTTTATTTGCTGTGGAAATTTTTTTTCACCTAATTGCTTTAATTCTACGCATTCAACAAATAAACTCAACTGTAAATTTATATCGACAACGGCAGATGCAATGACTTTTGGAAATGGAGTTTTCGCAAGATAAAAAAATACTACAGAACTTTCTTTTTTCACGGTAATACAATCAGTTGGAAAGTTATGTTTGTCAATGCAACCTAAAAATTCATTAAAAGTTGAAAAATGGTTCTGAGATTCAAAGACTGCATTAGAAACTATGCTCTTTTCTACTGCTATTTGTAAATTAATAAGTTCTTTCCTGCTCTTCCTTGCGTCCACACTTTCTCGGGGTAATGTCGGAGTTGCTGACAGGTAGGCTGGACAATTTGGCAGAATTGACGGGATGGCTCCCGGAGCAAGTTTCACCCTCTTGTACTTCATTATGCATTGCTCTCCAGTTTGAATGTTGGTGTGAACACTGGTTGTAATGATGTCTTCCTTTCTAAAATGCAGCTCGCAAACCTGAAAAGTTATTACTTTAGTGTTAATTTATGTTCAATAAACATTAAATATCTAGGCACTCATTCATTACAGCAAAAAGCTGTCACAACCGAAACAATATATTAAATTATACAACAACGTTAACATAAACACATTTTCAAATCAAAATAATATGAATAAACATGTGTAAACATCACATCACAATCGCAGTTGCACGTTTTAATACATTGAGGTTATGTACAAATATAGCAATCAATATGCATTCAATTGGGCTTGTTAATATATTGTAGGTACATTTTCACAATGCACGACAATAGATTTCAATAAATAGTGTTATTTAGCCGTTTAAAATATTAAATATCTAGGCACTTTAAAAATTTATATTTTTTCATGGTGTTGTCTTTCATTACACCAAAAAGCCGCCAAAACCGATACAATATTAAATTAGACAACAACGATAAGAGCTAACAACATTAAATTAGACAATAAACACATTTTAAAATCAAAATAATACGAATAAACATGTGTAAACACCACATTACAATACATTTTTATGACGTTTTTCATACAGGTATATTGAGGTTATGTACAAAGTTGAATCCTGTATTTGTAATAAAAAATAAGCACATTTCACTTACCGTTGAATATTTTGTTGGAATGAAATCCCGACGAATAGACTTAACCCATTTATTACGTAATAAAACATCATTTGGGAACTTGAATGTATGACGTTTTGGTTGGTTATCATAATTTCCTTTACAACGAGGTACAACGCACTTATTAACCATTTTTAGAACTTAAAACACTTCTAGAGAAAAATAATATGTAACGTCGCTCAAACTTTTGTATGATTGTGCATGTAATACTTCTAATTTATAGTTTTTTGCCTAAATCAAAACGCACGCGTTTCACCGCGGCAATAATATCCATAGAAGTGAGGTTCGTAACGTATGAATCTGACGTTTCCAGCCGCCTAGCTTCAGCCTCCTAGAAGGTTTATCACCGCTAGAGGCGTAAACTGGGTCTTGGCCTTTATACCGTGGGTGACGATTCAACTCTCTTGAAAGTTTCAAGGAGTTTTAGGGCGTCTCTGATTCTCTCTGTGTACTTGTTTTATTTTATTTTATTTTATTTGGAAAACCAACAGTTTATAACAATAATGTTTGATGAAATACATATGAATAAAAATTTAACCAATAACAGGTTTTCACTGATGTATATTAAATTATTAAGTGCGTAGGTATAAAGAAAAATAGTTAAATTAGGTTATGTGGATGGGATGGTGGAAGGGAGGGGAAAGGGATGGATCTATTCTGTGTAAATAGTGGTATGTATGTGTAAATGTTATTTATTCATTTTAGATTTGAAAATGTTAGGTGCTGTGTTAAATAAGTCGAATTCACTGTATGTCATGTTAAAGATGAGTGAAGCGCGGTGAATGAATGTATTTTGTTTAGAGTTAGTGTTGCATTGAGGAATGTATAATGCGTGGGTTTGTCTTGTTTGTCTGATGGGCACTCTTAGTTGAATTCTTTCTAGTAATTCCGGGCAATCTATCATAGAGGTAGCTATTTTTCGTAGAAATAGTACGTCTGCCAAATTTCTTCGACTTTCCAAAGAATATATCTTGAAGAACGTGGCTGACTCTTCGTGGCTTAGATGAGGACGATAGCTCCGAAAATCAAGGTATCGTAGAAATCGGTTTTGCACTTTCTCAATCCTTTCTATGTGACATATGTACTTGGGATTCCAGATTTGAGAGGCGTACTCCAGAGAACTGCGTACGTACGCAAAGTAAAGCATTTTCATGGTTTTTACTTTTTTTAAATCTTTGCAGGTTCTAAGTACAAAGCCTAGAACCTTGGAAGCCTTTGATACCATGGATTCGATGTGGCGGTCAAAAAGTAGTTTCTGGTCTAACACTATTCCCAAGTCCTTGACCTCCGTCATTTTTGTAAGTACTGTACCGTTTAGGGCATAATTGAAAGTGATCGGGTTTTTATTGCGGGTGAAACTGATGGCGCTGCATTTTTTAACGTTTATTTGAAGGTTGTGCTGCGCACAATAAATATTGAGACGATTAAGATCTTCTTGTATGCCGGTACAGTCGTTGGTACACGTGACAGGGGAAAATATTTTCATGTCGTCTGCGTACAACAACGTCCTGGAATGGCGAAAACATTTTCCAATGTCATTAATGTATATATTGAAGAGTAATGGTCCCAATAATGAACCTTGGGGTACTCCCGACGGTACGGTTACCCAGTCTGACTTGTAGCCACCAACAACTACTGCTTGGCTGCGGTTTGCTATATATGACGAGAGCCATCTGAGAAGGTCTCCATGTACGCCGATTTGTGAGAGTTTGATCAATAATATATCATGAATTACTAAATCAAAAGCTTTGCTGTAGTCTGTGTATATTGCATCTACCTGTATGCGCTGGTCCATATTGTCTTGTAAGAATTCGGTGAACTCCGTTAAGTTCGTTGTTGTAGATTTTCCCTTCATAAATCCATGTTGGTTGATATTGAGTGATGATCTCAAGGCCGAAAACATCTGGTTATACACAATTTTTTCGAAAACTTTACTGAAGATGCAGAGCTTTGATATTGGTCTATAATTTTCGACGTCAGATTTTTGGCCATTTTTGAAGATAGGAGTTATAAAGGCTGTTTTCCAGGTGTTTGGCACTATCCCCTCTTTAAGGGAGCGACTAAAAATTATGGATAGTGGCTTAGACAGGCTGCGCGCACATTTGCTTATGAAGATAGGGGGAATTTTATCTGGGCCTGCACCTTTTTTGGGATCTAGATCTTCAAGGTGTTTCTGTATATGATGCTGGTCGATGTCAATATTATGAATGCTAGCAACACAGGGCTCGTTGGGGTTATCCGGTAGAATCTGGGTGCTTCGAGCGTTATTGTTGTAGACAGAAATAAAATATTTAGAGAATAAGTTGCAGATGTTAGACCCATTTTCAGCTTTTTCGTCTTTGAATGTCATGATATTTGGAACACCATGGGATTTGGACTTGGATTTAATGTATTTCCATACTTTTTTTGGGTCGGAGGATATGTCATGTTCGATTTGAGTTAAATATTTATTGTGGCATTCCCAATTAAGTTTTTTATGACGTGATCTTAGAAGAGAGAAAGAGGCATAGTCTGAGGAGTTTTTGTAAGTCTTGAACTTTTTTAAGTATTTGTACTTTTCTTTAGTTAATTTAATTAGGGCCGAATTATACCATGGTGGGTATTTAGAATTCCTACATAGTTTATTCGGAATATAGGCGTCTATAAGTTGATATAAAAGTGAATAGAATTTTTTTAAAACCGTGTTCATATCACCAACCGAGAGAAGATCACGCCAGTTTACCTGATCTAGAGATGTATTAATTTGCTCATAATCGCCGCGCCTAAAGACGTAAGCCCTTCTAAGCTCCTCCACTAGTGTAACGGGTTCAGAAAATATAACTTCCATCGTTAAGGAGGTGTGATGAGAATCTTCTAAAATTAATGGTTCGTCACAAGCATAGACCGTAAGCAAGTCATTACATAGGACAAGGTCGAGAAAGTGACCATTAGTATTTGGAATTCCATTATATTGATACAATCCAGAAAAATGCATGCAGTCAATGAATGAAGCACTAATAGGTGATAAGCGATCACTAGGTATAAAGGACGTGTTAGTGGGAGACTTACTCCATGAAATTTCAGTGAGATTGAAGTCACCTAAGATAATAAATTTGTCCGAGGGAAACTGCAACGTAAGTGTAGAAATTTGGGTGAGAAAGCTTTCCATATTTTCACGATATGTCAGTCCTTTAGGGAGATAAACACAACATATATGAAGATGTGTGTGTTTAGGTCCTTTGGATTCTAATGTTATCCAGACGTCTTCAGCTCGTGAGTGCCACGCCGGGCGCTCGCGAGCTACCAGCTCACGACGAACAGCGAGTAAGACACCCCCACCCAAGCGCTGTCCTGTACGAGCGTAGTCTCGATCTCGGCGGTGTACGTCGTAGCGATCATCAAATAGTTCTTCGTTGCGGATTCCATCAACGAGCCACGATTCAGACAGAGCGATAACATCATATTCGTTGGACCGAACAGCCGTCAACAACGTATCAGTTTTAGTGCGAAGCCCTCTTACGTTTTGGTAATATAAATTCAAAGTCATTGGCTGAGGCAAGTGAATCTATGATTAAGTGCAGACTTGAAATCGATTTGAATCCATGCTTGTATTTTATTATTGACGGATTTATGTTCGTTTTTATATAGTTCCCAAATAATAAAATTGACACAATAAAAGAGCGTGTTAGAGTGAAAAGATCCGTAAGGTAGGTACTGGGGATGAGGGAGGGAAAGGAACATTCTAAGTATGATGAGATAATATGAAAAATTAAAGTGAAGTTAATTTCAAGAAATACAATAAATTTTAATAGCCTTATCTTGAGGCTTTGCTCGGCTGAGGATCTTCTGCATCTGCTCGGTTGGGTCCTGTTGCTAGAGGCTCGCGGTCCATCTTCTTCAAGTCTGCCTCCTTTGAGATTATGATGGGCGTTGTGCGTTGAACTAGGTACTGAAATTCTTTGTTAAAATTTTTTGTGAAAATGAGTTATCGAATGGCCTTGTGGCAAGCAAGTTCATATATTTCTTCTAAATTTTTAGAGAAACATCCATGTAATACTGATGGCTTGCTAAATACTTCCACGATTTTCTTATATTTCAAAAAATTTCCATGAAATAAAATGCTGAAATTCGCCTATCACTACAATGTAACTCAACATTTATGATTTCTGAAGGGAATATTGACAGCTACGTCGATTCAACGTAACAATGCCATTCACGTTTGAAACCATTCCGCGAAGTTTCCTCCCACGCCATATGCCAGTTCGTAGGCCGTGGGCCGAGACATATTCGCGCGGGCCACAAAAGCCTTCCGTGCCTCGCGCGACGCCCCCGCCGCTCGACGCCGACGCCGACGCCCGCCGGAGTCGACGCTCAAAGGCGCCTCGGGAAAAGGCGGCGCGACGCCACTTTACGCCGGGGAAAAGCCTGGAAAAAACAAAGCACTCTAAGACTGCACCTACTTACTGCGATGGTATTTGCTTTTGTTCTCGGACGCATGCACAGATATTTTAAGTGCATTTTTCATTCTTGGAAATGCTTTTTAGTGAAATTTTGATCAAATATATTTTCGTATATTATTACAAAGTGTTACACTTGGGGAAATAAAGTATAGTGAAACACAACGTACGCAACGAAAAGAGAGGTTACGATATGATGAACCTTTTAGTGGATCATATTCACCGCCAGCGTCAGCGGGTGGTGTATGTGTAATCTAGTCTAGTGGACACGAAACGCGGCTAAGGGCCGCTTCATTTACCCTTATCACCCGTGACGTCACCCCCCGCGTGGGCGGCAAAGTTGGGCGGGGTGGGTAGTGGGCGGCAGGGGGCGACGGGAGGTCATCGACCGCCAGATCGATTCGAGGCCGACCCTCTCGGAGGACCTTCGCTTTGGACCAAATGACTCCTGATACCGGTGAAAACTATGATATCGTCTCATTTGATATTCCGCGTCGCGTTATACTGCCAATATATTCATAACACAACGCTTGTAGGAATAAAAATTCATATTGGAGCACCTTGTGGATATTTTGTCGCATCCCAGCGTTGCCAACGTATTCAAAATATTATTCAAGTTTATTTTTTAAAGTGTTAAATTCGTGGTGGAGTTTAGCTGTAATACTATGAGAAAAGCTTTTTTCACAGGGCTAATTTGATCCGCCTTCGGGGATGTGGAATGGAGTAGTATGTATTTAATTATTTTATTGCAGGGAAAATCAATAGTTTACAATTTGGTTAGTTTATACGTGTGTATTTCACCAAACTGAAAAACCAATTACAGATTTTCTCATTATACTAATGTACTGTGTATCTAAAAATTAAACAGCATACTTCTAACAACTAAACTATATTACATAAATATATATTATATTTAATTATACAACAGGATAATATTATGTCTTAATACATAATATATCATTACATTTCATGTAGGTTGGTCAATTGAAGATATCTACATGAGAGCGAATTTTATTATATGTTGAACAAATATCAAATCAGAATAATCAATGTTACGTTACCTACCAACACGGAGAAAGTTTAAAAAGAGAATTGAGATTGAGTTGGTGACGTTTCTTTGAAAAAATTGCATAATTCCTTGAAAGTTTGGTTTTGATTTATTAAATAAGAGAAAAATATAAACATTTCTTTGGAGCCGAGGTCTACTGTTAGTATAACTATTTGTCTGTAGTGCTTTACAATCATAATATAAAAAAATTATATTAAAAAAAAAAATATTAGTTTTAATGAAGTGATGGCTTAATGTCTTTTGTGCAAACTTGTAAAAAACTTATTCCAAACTATTCCTAAACATATATGTATTTTTGTAAACTTATCAAATCGCTGTATTTTTGTGACTTGTGTGCATTTTTATATAATTTTATTTTTATTATGTCTTTATCTGTTTAAAAATTATCTGTCATAAGTTAATTGTACTACCAAACATGTAAAAGCCCTCTGGGCGTTGAATAAATAGATGAACAAATTTAGAAATGGAAACTGGCGTTATATTGAGCCAAGTGTTAATTTCCTTAAGTAAGTACATTAATCGTGTTTATTAGTTTCTGGTAAAATTTCAAGATGGTCAAGCTCCCAGTTATTTATTAGAAATATAATATTGGCAACTTATTTATTATATTTTAAAATTATTCTTAATCTCCGAGACTTTCATTCCGACTGAGCACTTGAAACATAATGATATTTTAATTATAGTTATAGAAAACGAATACATCAAGTTTTTAAGCAATACATCAACATCTCAGAGTGGATCGAAAAGCAGAAAAGAAAAAAATGATTGATGATATACACGCAGTAGAAAATTTCATAAATTTTGCGCATTCACAACACACAATAAAAATAAAATGTATATTGAAGACCTAAAATTATCCACTAGGCGTGTTTAAATCAACGATCTTGAAAAAAGCTGAAGAGATTGGCTTGAGCATCGCCATGGGCTATCGACAAAGTTGTTGTTTTGTGAGACACGAGCTGAGTGGTTACACTGAACAGAAAATCCCCAGACCGCACAACTATACAAATTTGAAAGACATAATATCTACCTTTCGACTCCCATGCCACAGACACCATGAAATTCGCGAACGTATTATGTTCACGAAAGAATACTAATTTTTAAAAATGTTTTTCAGTCAATTTCAGCAGAAGTAATATAAAAATGACCTAATTTTGGGACACATACAAGCCCGAATACACGTCTATCGGTTAATTTCTTCAGTGACTATTGTAGTGGAAGGATAGTTGGGTCTCTCTTTAGGTTAAAAATAACGGTATTTGCGCTCATACTAAACATTACATCAGAAAGAAATCGTTTACCACATATCTCTTGCGACTGAAATCACTTCAGTTTTATTTATTTATTTACCATTCGGTATAGTATTACACAAAAAATACAGAAAAGAAAATCTAAACTAAGCGAGATACGAGAGTTCTCTTCACATTGAATAGAAATTCCGTTGTTAGCTCAAGTGTCAAATTTTGGCAGTATAAATAAAACAAAACACGCTTTAGCAAGCATGTATTCAGAATAATGACCCCAAAAGCATGAATTTCTATTCTAACAGTTCATTGATTATCTTCAATATCTCTAAATTTTGCTTTTCGTAAAACCACGGATTTCTAATACATTAAAAAAGCATTGTCTATCAAAGATTATTTTAACCTTGAAACTGAACCACAACTTGAACTTGATATAACAAACAAAGGTGTAAAGGGAACCTCAATTAATTACTTTGAACACAGGTTTATTTTGAATTCGTGTAATGAATAACACGTACAACAAGCAGCCTTGGACCTTTACTGAATACACCTGCGTCCTGAGAACACCAAAGTATCCGTGATACAGAACGACCGCGAAATATGATCGTTTGACTCTTGTGGCCTTGGATTGTAAAATCTCGACTGCTGATTGTCTGAAAAACTCGTTATGTTGTTAGCTAACAGAAAATGATTTGTTTTTTTTTTTTACTAAGGAATCTATCTTTGAACACTGTATAAACGCTTCCATCTCTGATAACCACACATTTCTTGTCTTTGTGCTAACAAATAACTAGAGAATGCAATCTCG
This sequence comes from Limnephilus lunatus, assembly GCA_917563855.2. NCBI lineage: Eukaryota > Metazoa > Arthropoda > Insecta > Trichoptera > Limnephilidae > Limnephilus > Limnephilus lunatus. Next base: position 63,105,465 of record OU830598.1, on the reverse strand, counting down.
TTCTCGCGAGATCTCGGCCTTTTTTAGCGAGATTGATCTCGGACGAAAAAAGGGCGAGATCTCGCGAGTTTAACGAGATTGCACTCGAGCATAAAAAAATCTTATTCGAAGCACGAGTTGCAATCTGTAATTTCTAATAGTCTGACTAATTGGTATATTTTGTTAATTAATCTGTAATATCTAATCGATCTATTGAGTACCTACATATTGTTTAATTTGATTAATAATAATATCTCAGTTTAATAGTCAACTCAACTAAGATAACAAGTTTCATTTTTTTTTTTACTTCTCGTTGTTTTGTTTGTTATAAAAGACCTGTTTTATTGCAAAAGATTTTTGTTTGATATTAGAAGAGAAGACTGGTTGTTTCTTTCATTTGTTATTTGATAGATACGTACGTCAAAGTTAACTACTTAGGAGTTTATTAAAAAATTATAGACAAATACGTCTAACAATGTTTGATGCATGTCTATTGATAAATTCGTGAAAATAAATGTTTTTCTTATAATACATATAATTTTTATTATTTTTATTTATTTATTCAAATACTAGCAGACCCGGCCACACGTTGCTGTGGCTAACGAAACACAACGCTATTACCCAACCTTTATAAAGTCCACACCACACGCTTGTCAGCTGCCCGCTGCCTGAATTGAATATTTCAATTTCTCGGCTTTTCTCCACTATAATAAGAATGTAATATATATATAAACCTTCCTCTTGAATCACTCTATCTATTGGTGAAAACCGCATGAAAATCCGGTGAGTAGTTAAAAGATCTAAGGGCACATACATTTTTAGCGACTACCATGCCATGCCAGTTTAAATCGCATACAAATATATTTTCTTTGAATTTCTCGGCTTTTCTCTAATGTAATATGCATGTATTATACTTATAAACCTTCCTCTTGAATGACCCTATCTATTGGTGATAACCGCATGAAAATCCGTTTCGTAGTTTAAAAGATCTAAGCGTACCTACACACATTTTGAGCGACTTCATACTATCTAAAGAAGATATTTATTTTCTTTGAATTTCTCGGCTTTTCTCTACTATAATATCATGTATTGTACATACAAACCTTTCTCTTGAATGACCCTATCTATTGGTGAAAACCGCATGAAAATCCGTTGCATAGTTTAAAAGATCTAAGCTCACATACATTTTGAGCGACTTCATTTTATACAATGTAAAGATTGTGATTATTTGCAAAAAAACACACACAAAACTACCAATCTCGCGAGATCTCGCAGTATTGTTATTTGTAAACTCGCGAGATCTCGCTTGAGCCCCAATCTCGCGAGATTTTCATTTCTTACAAATAACGTACCTAATTACATTTAATTATATAGCACAAAAAACGTCTTCAAACACTAAAAACATTTTTAATTTTCAGCTCTTTTCTGCCTGAAATTTATGGTCCAATACAAATATTTTCAGCTTGAGCTATAAAGTTTTAAAATATACCCACATTAATCTTTTAAACGATAAATTTATCAAATCGTTCAATAATAGTGTTGGAACTCGGGCAAAGCCGAGTAGCAAAACTAGTATCATAAAAATATAAAAGATGTAATAACAATAACCAATTGCAGCATTCAATAAAGTACCTATGTATTTATGTGTCTGCTACAAGACAGACAGTCGAGCGAACGGGCATAATATTGTGTGAGCTACGAGCGAAAGAAACACAATACGGACTCATACAAAGCGCCCAACAATGAGTAAAGCAAAAAGCTGGATAAGTCGGTATTATAAACTGCAGACATAACAGATTTACTCGCATGCGGGATCTCTACGAGGACACACGATATCGCGTGAGTACGTAGTCCTGTGTCCGGAGGCGAGGCGAGGAAAAGATGTCCTTACAGGGGCCCACGTAGAGGGATAACGAAATCAATTCCTGTTTGATCCGACGTAGCAGTCTGACCAATTTTTACTCACGTCTAGGGAATATGATGAAGTGGTACGGGAACCCGGGATACCGACGGTATTCTGGTCACGAAAAACCCGATAATAGAAGCTAATCCCGGAATTCTAACAAACAAAAAATACCATGATGTTGCCATTGAGAGCTCCATTGTAAAGTATCTTTATTTCAGCGTCGCGTCTTTTATGAGAGAAAAAACCAATCTCAACGACTAAAACATAGTGTTTTTTTGGAGTAGGTAAAACTGAACAAACTTTTTTTCATAAAATAAAATACTGTTTTGTTTAAAACCACGAGTTTTATTAATTTTTTTGAACCGACCGGTTTCGCTTTACTCAAGCATCATCAGGTCGATGTGTTTGTTATATTTGTATCATGTTGTCTCCCTCTATATTTTGTCTCCCTCTAAATTTTGTCTCCCTCTATAATTTGTTTTATATAAGCACACATTATGACTTATTGTTTAGTATTAATTTGTACCCTGATGATGCTTGAGTAAAGCGAAACCGGTCGGTTCAAAAAAATTAATAAAACTCGTGGTTTTAAACAAAACAGTATTTTATTTTATTAAATATGTCAAACCACAAAGTGATTGCTTTCTACAATAATATAAACTTTTTTTCAGTAAAGATGAAGGTAAAGAACCATGAGGCACAACCGTTATGCCATTAAGCATAACGGGTAAAAACTGAAACGGGTCGACTATAGGGACTCTTCAAAAGTTAAAAATTCGACATTATCGATTAAATGCGACGGAAACAAACATCCTTATGTAAGTTTCGGAGTAGGAAGTGTAAACATAATATGAATTTATGTTTAAAAATGAAAAATGTTTAATACTGAAATCTTTCTTGTTTAATCCCGGGATCTCGGCAAAGAATTTACAAACTCCCGGAATAGCAAAGAGGCCGGGGATTGTTTTCCCCACTCAGATCACATTCAGCAATCCCCAAAGGGCCAAGTCTGGTGTTTTATTTGGTTATTTCTCGAGACAAAGTTCACCGCGGTCCCTTGAATAGGTTTCCGGTCAATGGGCACCGGTTATTGGACAGTAAGCGGTCGGACTGGCAGTTTTTAAAGAGGAAGCCATAATATTAAATGGCGTGTCAGATCCGTAATTTGGCGGCAATTTTCTATTTAAATGCAAAATATTCTGGATGGCACAAAATAAAATGCATGTTTGGGCAGATGCAATTCTGCTATTAAAAATGATAAACGATATCCAATGACGATCGATGCGATGACAATCCATCGAGAAAACACTCTAAGAATGTTATATCTCTAAGTACCGAAGAACCTACTGTATTGCTCGGCTTATATGTACATTAAAATGCCTGCTCCAGTTTCGATCGCGCTCCGCTCCATGTTCCAAGAAAAAATTCAATTCGAATAACAAATTTAAAGTTAAAAAACCTCACAGACGAATAGATATTTCTGTTAATCATTTTCTTCCTACTAAGAAAAAATTCTGTTCTACTGAAATAATCTACTTTCTTCCCCTTTCCTTACATCATTTCTATATATTATGCATAAAAGATTTCAAGAGCATTGTTACAAATAATTATTGTTCAAAGAAGCGAAACTAGCAGTCCAAATTGGAGTGCTAGTAGCTACCCTAATGTATGAATGGTAGTGAGGGATAGAAGTAGCGGAAGAAAGTTGAAAATAGACTGAATGATATAGAAATGGGAGTTGGTTTAGTTAATATCTTTTGATTGTAAAAGTCAAGCGAAAATAAATGAAAAAAAGGTTAATACAATATTAGTTTTTAAATTTGCAACTATGAGAGATGCTAGATGACCCAAAATAAAATGCCTGTTTGAGCAGATGCAAGACGAGCTAGTTGGTGTGTGTCACACTGTGCACGATTTTGGGTAAAAATAATATGGGATGATTTAAACTCACAATAATTCATCAAGCGTTGTAATAAGAAAGAATGTCTAAAAAATAAATAACAAAACAGAAATGAAAAAAAACACTTCACTACTTGTCATGAGAATAATACAGTGAGATGTAAATTTTAAAGTCCCGCTAAAGGCTTTTACACATTTGAATTCTCGACGTAAACAAAGCTATCTCTAAAAATAGGTTCCATTCCCGGTTCCGTTGGCGGGCCTTGGCCGGGCGGGGAGGCAGTTAGCGCCGTCCTTCGGAACATTTCATTAGGCGAGAGTGACACTGGGAGTGGGACGTAGAGGCTCCCCGAGAGCGGTCAAGGCCGGTGCGGGAACGGAACGGAACGGAACGGAACGAGAACGGTCGAGGACGGAACAGCCTCGAGCTTATCGGATTTACGGGAATGCGGGAAAAGCGGATGCAATTATTATTGAGTTATGGCAGGGTTAATAGGAAATAAACTAACGCAGACCCGAGAAAAATCACGGGAATTCTGGACAAATTAGATCCACTTTTGAAAATGATAAAAATAATTTTCTGTTAAAAATATCATACTAGGTATTGGTGGTAATGTCAATATGTTGTAATAATGAACTAACCTCAAAATTCTTTCGGTTTTCTTCTTTCAAAATTATTATTCGATGATATAGTTACACAATGTTGATATTTCCACCGCTCAGTGCCACATAGTTTTTCACTTGGAAACGATATTTTAGTAGAAAATCTGAAAGTATGTTATTTTTATTTTTGTTTCGGAGCAACAATACGAAGGTGTAAACAATACAAGTACCGGAAACGGACCAACCATAGATAACTGTCAAACTGAACTGACAGACAAGTCAGTGTCATAGTCGGCCAACGTCACAACCATCAGTGTTGCCAGCGTAATAAATTATTTTGCACGCAAAACCATGGATGATCAATTTCAAATTTTCTTTGAAAAACTGAAAATATAAATGCAGAACCAAACAGAATTTATAACTAATACAATAATGGAGAGAATGGATGAAAAATTGAAACCAGTGTTAGAAGAAAATAGAAATTTAAAACTTAAGTTGGAAAAACTGGAAAATAAAATACAACTTTTAGAAAAAGATAAGAAAAGCAATAATATAGTAATCTATGGACTGAAAGAGGGTGAAAAATCTGTAACAGAACTACTAGAGAATACGAGGCAGAAACTCCATGAAGAATTGGACATAAAAATAGAAAACTTCGAGTTAGACAAAATTTATCGTATTGGAAATTCAGCAAACAAAGAAAAACCGAGACCTACACTCGTGTCCTTTATCAACGGATGGAAGAAGAGCGAAGTTTTGAAAAACAAGAAAAAGTCTAAGGAGTTACATATTTCTGAAGATTACACTAAAGAAACTTTGGAGAAGAAGAAGGCATTACTCCCACAACTAAAGGAAGAACGTAACAAAGGAAACATAGCCTACCTAAAGTATGATAAACTCATTGTCAAGGATAGCACAGGCTTTAACGATAAAAGAAAAAGAGAACCACCTGCCTCCTCGTATGCTGCTAACTCGCAACCCAAGAAACAGCAGTTGACAACCTCTATGAAAACTAACCGAACAAATGCATTTGACTTTATGAGGGCTCGATCTACTTCTCTTACATCCCAACCAACAGGAAAACAACAATAGCAATCAGCTATCGGCGAACGGAAACAAGAACACCAAGAAAAAGACAAAACAACAACAACAACACACCCTCCCCCAAGCCGACTGGTCCTCGTGGGGGAAAATGACCAAGACCCTTTAAAGATAAACAAAAGAACTTCAGATACACATATAAAGCAACATTTAAGTCAAGATCGTCAAGGACACCTAAGAATTAACATATAGACACTTAAACATATTACCACCAGTTAGCAAAGAGGAAAAATGGTCAATCATTCAACCATATTCGCCTACAGAATCAAATAAAAAGAAGATATAATGAAGATAGAAAAGTTCTACCATGATTTGCAAACAACCATACAAAAAAAACATACAAACAAATCATTGTGGTTTTAACGACCAGATTGGAACATGCGATAATGGAGAAGAATACACAATTGGCAAATATGGATACAGCAAAAGAAGTAAAAATGGTGCAAGGATAGTCATATTCGCTTTAACAAACAAACTTAGCATTCTCAACAGCTTCTACAAGAAAAAGGAATTAAAAATATGGACGTTGATTTTCCGGATAGAGAAAAATGGAAATCTTTAGAGGAGGCCTATGTCGAAAGACAAGCTGTTTCTAAAAATAACGACTCGAACGCTGATAATTTTGAATAATATTTAACAAAAAAAAAACATATATATATATTAAGTTGATTAGAAAAATGTTTATAAGTTTAACAGCAATAAAGGCTAATTTAATTTAATTTTAAACTAGGTATTATTTATATAGGTACTCTATCGCTTGTCTGGGTTCTTCCCACAATAAGTTCCAATTTTGAAAATGAAACTTAAATTCAAAACAAGTTGGAGTTCATTGAACCAGAGCACAATCAGAAGAAGACAGCGAATGAAACATTTTATTTGCTTGATTAGGTTGATGGAATAATTTTCATTTACAGTGTTTTTGTAAATGTATAAAAAAGGTTTTATTTTTTATTTGAATAATTATGTATATGATATAATATAAATTATGTTGATATTTTCATTGTAACCATGATAGCAGAAAAGCAAAACTAAAAATTGAACTATTAAAAAAATTATGAATACAAAACCAAGGTAGGTTTAATTTTTTCTCAATCTTTATTATATTATTTAAAAAAACATTAAAAAAATGTTTTTTTTTGCATTTGTTAAAAGTGTTTTTTACCACAACATTACCTTAATAGAATAAACATAAATAAAACATCATTTAAATGTACATACAGACGAGTAAATATAAGCAGATCGTATAGGAAAAATGCCTACGCGTTTGGTGATGGAATAAAAACACGCCGCAGGCAAACACAGTGTGCAAACGTCGGCTGAATTGATAATTCAGCAAACAAGGGTTGGTTGCCTTTGTTTTAATTGAAGGGTTTCCACTCCACAATATGAGAAGCTTACACCAGAGTGGCACGAATGCAAATAGAAAAGAGTCCCTGCCTCTGAACCGAAAACACATAGAAGTGTGCACAAATGTTCGGAACAGTGTGAATGAGGACACATTGCATCTGGTGACCGGACAACTCACAACATACAACTTAAACACCTCGTTTGAACAGCCAATAAAAGTGATTTAAAAAAATGGATTAAATAGGTTGCTGTTTGGTTAGGGGTTATTTTTCAATTTTTTTTTATAATTTTCAATGACTTTTAAAAGGGGTGTTGTCTGCAGATAGCAGAAGAATATCCTCTTCATCAGTTCCCTGAGGCACATGTCGCACCTGGGAGACAATAGTGGCAAAATTGCATTTTTGAGTTAACTATGCAGAAATCTTCCTGGATATCTATTCTACCTTCGATAAAAACGGCACAATTCTTAAAAATATTAGTAGGTATGGCCTTAAAAGCGAAAATGTCATTGTTGTACTATAAAATTTTACTCGAATTCAAGCAAAATAGTGGCACAATGATAATTTGAGCATCCACCAGATATATAACAAAATTACATAACGGCTTCCCAACTTTTGAAGAACAATGTTTTTTTATTGGTTAATAAACTGATTTAATACACTCAAACGAAATATTCAAACTGCTCTCCTGAAAAAAGTTAGATGTCAGGTGCTGAACCAAGTGACTATCGATGCCGTCGATTAGCTGGACAGCCTCAGCATTTCACTTTGACCTCCACCATACAAAGAAGTGTAATCTATACCGATCTGAAAGAAAACCGGTGTCGCAAATATTCATAAGAAATTGCAACTGCTAGAACACAAGAGACACATAGACACGCCCAAAGTGCAATTCTGTCGGTTTATCCCTTCATCGGTCCCTGCAGTTCGATGGGACGGCATTAATCCGGTTTAAATCACTCAGCACAATAAAGGACACTGGCCTACCCCTATGGGTCTACGGGAGCATGACGTGACTATGTGTGAGTAATAGTTGTGACGGTGTGTGTGGTACAAAGGATGCACGGGCCGCGAAGGGAACAACATCAAAGTGCAGAATTCAATAACGCGGCGTGTTCACGGCGGTATATAGTATGCATGGCTGCACCATACATTACTGATGTACTCTTACAGCTTTACAGTTGTTGAATATACTTGTACGTGTACACTGTCCAGTCTACACTGACTAAAAAACTAACCATTACGTAATTTCTCTATGAGAATGAGAATGAAACACCATACAACTCCGACTTGGGACATATTCCTATAGTCTTATGTTATTCTGACCCCTGACAAGCCCGACTGAGATTCGATTGGTAGTGTTCATGTCTTCCTGGGCCTTTTTCTCAACTTATCTCCTGATTCCTTTGTCTAAAATATCTAAGCATTTTTGCCTCAGTGATCTCGCTTCAAAAGTAGTCTAGTTTCATATTTCGTCTGCCAGATCAATTTGGGAGGCAGTTAGGGGTACCGCCACCCCGAGAACCACTTATTGGATAGCCTACACCCATTCCATTTGTCACTGCAAGTTGTTCGCAACGTTTGGTGACTTGAGTATGGGTGTAGGGGTTCACGGGGTGAGGTTTGTGTAGGTCTTTGCGGCAAATGTGTTTCCCTCCTCTTGTGTGGCGGGCCGGATCGGGAGAGACCGATTGAGGGACACCTAACCTAGACTTTTCCAGACGGACTCTCTCGGCCCATCGTCTTGCATCGTAGTGGGAGGGATGGATTCATACGTCCATCACCCAAAAAACAGAACTTCCTCTCCTTCCTTTCCCTTAAAAGACCCTCCACATTCAACCCCAATGATGACATAGGCCTTAAGGTATTTTTTGTCCTCAGGGCCTATTGTGTAGAGCTAATGTAAAGAACAAAATCATATATGTATTGCATATATGTACAGTGTTGGTATCAGTATACAATGTGAACTGCTATCTTCACTACCTTAAAAAGCCTCCCATTCATTGAATTTTCGACATTTTCCCTTCTATCAATGCCCTTATCAGCTTGCCCGTCTCTCGCAAATATGCTCTCTAAGTACATAAAATCTCATCCACTTGTCCCAAGGATTCACCTTTCACAGCATTATCTTTCACATACCACTACTTTAGACTTACTCAATTTATCACTCAATCATTCTGCAAAAACTGTCCAGTCTTATGAAGGAAACCTGATAGGGTCTGAACCTGAGGGCGATCGTATCAACGCCGATGCAATAAGAGGATTAGAAGTGAAGTGTAGACTAATCCATCAGTACTCGTTCTATTTGTTATCGTCTGGTGGATTAGAGTCAACACTAATAGAACAAAATAATGCAGGGTAAGTAACGGAACTATTTCGTCGTTCACTTTAATATTTTGACGTTCGCATCAAGTTCTATGAAAATTGATAAACAACAAAATTATGAAATCAATTACTCTGAACTTTCGCGCAATTTATTAATAGTTAATTATCAACGTGGAATTTACAAGGGTGAAATAACCCCATCTTGTCTACGAAATGTTAGCATCTGGCGCCCTCACTCCCCTAACAATGTTCAATAAAAATCCTCAGTACATTGAAACAAGGGTGGACGTCCATTATATTCGTAAGTACCCCAACAATTAACATCCCCCATGGGCTAATCGTAGCGCGGACATCAAAAGAGGAATTAAAACGATGCTGATAATTAATGTCCTAAAGATATTTATCACCAATCATGTACATCAAGGTTATGATCCTACAAATGAGAAGTCTTTTCTAATCTCTTTTTCTCTGGCATGCTTTATTTGGGAGAAAGAGCGAGACCAACGAATCTTTCAGTGGTCTGCCTTCAGAGATGATTTGTTTACTCTTCTCGTCGTGAACATCGCCGTTGATTCAATTAGACCTGGAATACTCCATTAAAGTTCACCTCATTTGCTACACGGCGGTAATAAAAGAGTTTGATGGCGCTGTCAGATTGATTCACGTGGGTAAAGGTCGCGGCTCGATTGTGATAGAACTCGCCCGTGGCGAAGAAGGGCCGACTAATATCGCGGCTTCCCGGGCGGCCCAAAGCCCTTAGATACCTGGAGCGCGATTCTGGTACTTTTTGCGTTAACTCTACTGCTATCGCTCACTAACAATGATGGCGCTTGTAAGGATCCGAATTTGTCGTCTCCTTACATCCATTTTCAACAGAGCGATTCTGTTTCTTCCATTGTCCTTACAGGAGCGCGTAAGGCGAGAGACCTAGTAAAAAAATCTAAACAAAGGTCGTTAAGACTGTTAAGAGATTCTTTGAAAACACTAATAAATTAAAAACAATCAAGAAACGCAAGGTTCTTGATCAAAACTTTTTAAAACAATTACTTTATGTCGTATTGCATTTTATGCACATCTCATTTTATTTTAAAATAACGTAAAAAGCCGTTTATCGAAGATTTTCGTTTTGTAAAAGGTACCTACCTCACTCTTGATGGTAATGACCTTTTTATTCATTCACTACTTCTAAAAGTGACAGATGTCGCCGAGCCAAGATGGCCAATGGATGTCACGATTTCAATACAATCATGTCGGTTCGGTTATTTAAACGATATTTTGCTGTACAAAGCAATAATGAGGTAAGTAAATGCTATAATATATGTATCTAAAAGCATATAAATATACTCATATTTGGCTCGAACCGAATTATCAACAAGATTATGTCTGTGATTTGAGGTTACGTTTTTCATGTAAAAATCGAGACAGTTCATTTAATATTTTACAGAATAATATTATTTTTACCGTATTGTTGTTTTAAGAAACATAAGAAAAATATATGTATAATGTGACGTTAATTGGCGTAAAATTATTTTTCAGCATTTTGATCATCAAACTGTTTATGGAATGTGTATCACGAAATGGAGAACAAAGACGGTTGAAGGAATCAAATATGCAGGAAGACGTTCCCAATGATGTATGTATTTTTATATTTGTATGGTGCTATATTGTGTTTCATATGTACACAACTAATATTGATAAAATGTGATAAACTGTTTTTGGAATGCAGCACAGCGTATGTCACCTTCAGCAGACAGAATATGCACTGTCAAATTACCTGATTTTGAGATACAGAAATTTATTTGTTAGCAACAAGTAATATGTGTTATTTTAAACATAATGCTGTATGATACAATTTGATGTTTATTTCTTTTACAGACACTAATGCGGTGGCAGTAGGATTCGCTGCAGCTGATGATTGATGTTGACGTCCCGCAAACTTGCAGCACGAGGATAATTATCTGGACGTCAACTAGGGTAAACCTTTCATGAAGAGAGGCGGTCGAAAGGCTCAAATGTGCTGAAAGACCTTTCCCATTGATGAAGTATGTATTTAATATTTTTTATGGTATATTGTGTCAACTGATATTGATCATGTGTGTTGAATTGTTTTTGATGAAGGTTTAACGGAACCTACGTTATAATCTACGCATTTACAGATGGCGCCAATTTGATTATTTTAGGTTAAAACACTTATTGCAAGTTACGCTTTAAAATATTAAGATAAATGAATTGTTTGCGCTCGCTCGTATTCAATATGAATATGAATACATAGTTTTGTCCATAAACTATTTTCTGAGAAAGGCTTACAAGTCCAATTTTGTATAGGTGACTCAATCCAATATTGTATTTGTTAGCCTTTATGGAAAGATTTGAGTTTGTTTATAGAATAAACTATTCATATTCATACGGAATACATACAAGCTCAAACAATTAATTTACATTAATATTTCAAAGCATAACTTGCAAAAAAAGTGTTTTTACCAAAAATAAATAAATTGGCGCTATCTGTGAATGCGTAGATTATAGCATAGGTTTCGTTTAACCTTAAATGCTGCATATTAAAGCGTATGTTACCTGTGAATGGTAGTAGAAGTCGAAGACGCCCAAGAATGACATGGCACGACCAAGTGAATCAGATACTTGAGTTGGGCCATGTCAAGAGTCAGAATAATGGAAGAGCATGTACGAATGTAAACGAGGCAAGGAGTGTGTGCCAAGACCGAGTTGTTTGGCAGTCCTTCCTCTCTGCCTACCCCTGTGGCGAAAAGGCGTGATGGTTAGTTAGTTAAATTTCATTTGATACAATTTGATACTTTTATTTCTTTTTCAGAGATTTCTTTCGAAACTGATGGAAGTGGCGTGGTCGCTGTATAGTACCTACTGTCGCTGATGACTGCTCTAGAGTAGTGAAGAAATGCTGGTGACTGAGGCGATGGTATCCTCACTGGGATCTCCTGTTCTGGGGATTTCATTTGCATTTTAATATTTAATTATATAAATAATATGAAGTTACTGAAATAACTATAAGTATATGATGTGGTATTTTTTTAGCGAGGTCGAGTATTTGTATAGGAAGGAGTACACTTGAGAGTGGGTCGGTGGTTTAGAACCCACACCAAGTCAAGTATTCCCTCATGTTGGAGAAGGTTCAGAAGAAATTTCTGAGATTTGTCTACCTGAGGGAGTATGGCAACTACCATTGGCTCTACCCTACTGACTTTCTCTTTGGCATGCTCGGTATTAACCATCTACAGGTCAGAAGATATGTGCTCATTATAACACATTTCTTCAGACTGATTCGTGTACGGTTCGAAAACTCGGCTATCATGGAGAGCATTAGTTTCTATGTTCCCGATGGTTTTCTCTGTCACCGACAGCATAGACTGTTTTATATCCCCGCGTGCAGAACTATCTTGCCAATGGTTATGCCAGTCGGGAGAGTTGTTTTAATATCGATATGTTTAACATCAATGAAGCAAAATTCAAACAACAAACTTTGTTGCTGTTAGTCTAAATTTGTTTATCTTAAAATCTGTAGATATTTTCTCTTTTAAAAATGCTTTGAAATTGTAATTTTGTAATATTTTTAAAATGAATAAATTAAATTGAATTGTATGTTTTGAATCCAGCTCTTTTTTAGTTTTGAGTTATAATGTTGCTGTTGATTGTTAAATGAAAGTGGGGTTTAAAAGTAGTATTGTTTCACAGCAGAATTGTTTAATCGACACGACGCGACGTTAAGATATTGAAAATTTCTTCAGTGCTAGTTTTTTTAAGGCCTTTCAATATAATTTTCAAGACATCTTTTTGGGTTTTAATTAGAGAATTTATTAATAAGAATATTATAATAATGTATTATAGTATTAAAGTTAAGGTTTCCACATTTTTTTTGTATTTTCACAACGGGTTGAAGTTCCGGGAAGGACAAAGTTACTAGTAAACATAAGAAAGGCCCAAGTTTATGTAGGTAAACCTTATACAAAATAAAGTTATAAGTAATTATTTGATTTATTACCCTTATGTGTTTTGCAATTTGAGTATTTTTAATAAAATAATGTTTCCCTTCATGCCATATTTTATTTTTACCTATGAACCATGTTTTCCTATCTCCTTCAGCCAGATATATCACACATACTTTAAACATGTAGTTTATTGTTATTATCACTATTATTATCACTCTAATCAAACATTTTGCAAGTTATGTACTTTATAACCCCTCAGGCTAATTTATTTGGTGTTCGGAACAACTCACACAGGTCTCGTTGTCTCCCTTACCATCATGGTTAGAAATACGAAAGGAAGAATATGGAAAGAGAAAATACTTCACTTTTTATTTAAATCTAAAAGTTAACCACAAAATAGTTAAAATGTACACCTATATGAAACCAAAGTTGCTGGTGGCAATTTGAAAAAAAAAAACAAGAAACTTTGTGAATTTTTAAAAAAATATTTTACATGAAACGACAAAAAAATGAGGTGGTGATAACCTTTATAATACATTCGTCTAATCAAATATGTGTGTTTTTATTTTTTTTTTCATAGCCAGTAATTTTAGTGGGAAAAAACGTAAGGTGAGACATTTTCATGTTGCATTCAAGATTTTTATATTTAGAAAATTACATGGTTACTTCTAATAATAAACTTTGAAAGCGTATTTCATCACCTTTCGAACAAAGTTTTTAGTTTTCGGATAGGTTCACAAATATTTCATTAATTTGGAATTTAATGCGAAGCAGAAACATTTTGACCTTCCGAAAAATAGGCCCGAGTTCCGACTAGTTAAAACATCGCAATTACGGTAATTCGGTACATTTAATAGCATTATTATGTGAAGAATAGTTCACTAATCATGTTTACATTCAAAACTTACGACAATATTAAGTTTTATTTTGTTAAAACACGCAAATATCGACAATGTCATACTTTAATGTCAGACACTACCTCGCTAATGACAGCCCACACGGTCTCCTTTAGATCCTTTCCTTCGCGAAGTTCAAAGGAGAGGATTTAGCTGTCATTGTTAGAACGTGAATCGCAATTTGCAAAAAAATCGTTAAGTTGAAGGTAAGGAAAGGATTACTGTCGTTAAATAGAACCAGAATCGCGCTCCTGGTCACTGAAGCGCTCCATGTCAAGATGAATAATATCACGGATCAGAAGGCATTATTTAACAGGTTTCCTCCAGAGAAAAGAGAATAAAAGGGTAGAGAATGGTTAAACAATTATCATAATGAAGATCGTACTGTGAAACTCAATGTTCTTAAGCTTTAGAGTTTAGAGGAATGTGGTTAGAACAAAAACGACTTTATAATATCTAGAGATACCTAATGAGATCCCTGAGGCATATGGGAATTAAATCCAAGTTTGAAAGATAATGAGTGCAAGGCCGATGTAAATGTAATGAACAAGATACGGCTAAGAAATTATGAACGGAATGTAAGGAGAATATAAGACGAGGAAGCGGACGGAAGAAGTTGAAAACACTACGCGATCAAGTGAATCAATTGCTTTAGTCAAGTAATGTCAAGAATGGGAATAACAGAAGATTACCTATGCATCGACACAGGTATACCCTAGTGAGACAGGCATACAAGTAAAACCTATGTAAATATATTTAATTATAGTTTGTGTGCTGTATCTTTTTTACTGTCCTTAAGGGAATGAAGTGAAGGTTACTCAGTTAATAATTATTAATAATAAAACATTTTGCGGACATTTGGTGTTGGTGCAATGCGAAAATATTTCCCATGGCCGCCGCCGCTCATTTTAAAACACAAAAGCTTTCACGAAACAAAAATAAATAAATAATTTCAAAAACACCACCGAGGAGACGTCACGAAGTCTGTAAAATTAATATTTCAACCGATTGTTAGTTGGTTGGTTGTTAGTTTGTTAGATAGATAAAGAATAATGATTCAAGGTCTGGCTGGGTGCAACTGATCCCACTATCAATGCCGGAACAGAAATACGTAGCAGATAGTGACGTAACGTGGCGCTACTTCGGCAGATATGTCTTGAGAAGATGTTATCTGGGTCAGGGTCGGGCACCAGGAAGAGTGATGTAAATCTAACGATCAATAAAGAAGAAGAAATATTTCCAGGAAGTTGGGCCCATTCAAACAAAACTGAGCCGAGTGATAAATGTTTTGATATTTTATGGGATGTGATGGGCATCACTGGTGAAAATCAACTTCTATTATGATGTTATTTATGTAAAAAAAGGTATAAGAAAGTTTTTAAGCAATAAACACAAATTTATCGAACGTTAATAATAATAAACATCTTAAAGGATAGGTGGATAGATGATGGATAAAAAAAGAGAAAACATAATTTAATTGTTTTGAAACATTTTATCGCATTATGACGTTATAAAAATGTTAGTTTTAAATCCATACTGACAAAAGATGCTACGTTGTGCTTTAAAAATACTTAATACCTAGTCAATATTCTGATAAAATACCTAATAAAGAAACAAATAAATTATAGTCATTGGAAAATGGATAAATTCGTTGAAGTCCGTTTCTTATTTAAATCTGATATTTACTTAATATCGTAACTTCAAATATGATAAAGAAAATGTATTGTTATGTTTGTCTTTATTTATATACCTGTACGATTCATAGGTATATTATTAAAGCTAATTTTTTTTTAAATCCCCAATTGTGAAAACATTGTGAAAGTTCTTGAAATATACCTTGTTTTCGGCATCTTCTTTCTGTTGTAATAAAACGTGTTAAAAAACGAGTACTGAGGAAAAATTCACCTTATAATGTTAAATACTAAGGCGGTCCCGCAGAGGGCAAGTGATAATAAAATAATGATACATGGGGAACCCTTGTTTACATCACAATAGGGATAATAGAGGCTTTACTCCCCTACGGTATAAGTAAAGGGGGTTAAAACGAAAAAATAAGGGAAAATTATGCACACTCTTACAGAGGAATTTAGATTCCTTCTTAAATTTAGAAGTTTATCGAGCTTGTTAAGAAAAGTAATTCAAAAAACGTACCAGAAAAAAAACATGACTCCCTTCTTCTTATTTATTTACAATTATCTATTTTAAGGAAGGATGTTAAAGCGGAAATACGGGCTTTAGAAATCTGAGATGAAAAATGTCCCGAGGGCAAGGGAGATATGCAAGGAAAATTGGGTAGGTTGCTTTGTACAGAAATAGAATATGTGGGCCAACTGGCCAAGTACAGCATACAATACAGTAGGGAGATACTCTACAGGAAATGGGGGGAAAGATAATTATTTTCCAGACAATTCTTATTCGAATAAATGTAATATGTTGTTTTCAAAAGCGAACAAATAATATCATAGAAAAATAAGGTTTTAAAAATCTTCTGCAATTGTCTGCAACATTTTGTGAATATTATGTAAATACGGATTTTCTTACCGAAAAAAATGCTTTAAAAAGCATTTAAATCATTATTTCAGGACTATTTTTCAGATTACGAACTTTTATGACGAAAGAATGGGAAATTCGCCACATCCGATTCATTAGAAGAACTGGGATAAATACAGCATCGTTATAAACGTAAAGAACACTATACGGAGGAATTTGTGAGAAATAGTTTGGATGCAAGTGAGTTCTCTAGTTTGTTTTCAGGGCCGCCGAGAGGGCACGTTGGCCATGTCTGAAACTTGGGGCTCGGGCCTAAGGGGGGCCCGGGACATTTTTGACTAATAAAAGTCACTGACACTCGGAGCGGACGCGGGCCGGGCCCGCACGCTCCGTAGGCCCAGCTGTCAAGCACGCCATCGTGCCGGGCAAATTTTTATTTGCCTATATTATTATTTTATAGTGTGGAGTTTTTACTATAATTTTTAAAATATTACAATTTAGTATTCCATTACTAACGAATCTGTGTTGATATTATAATAATTTAATTTAGCCTTAAGATATAATGAACAACGAAGAACATGTAAATACACACACACAGTAGCCTAAAACAATAAACACAAGTATTTTATTTTTATTTTGAGTATTCACCATAACTTTTTAAACATTTCCATTGAATAATTATGCTAAATTTGAATGATTGGTATAATGGTATAAGATACTAGAAAAAAGGAATAGGTAATAAAATAGTACTCCTAGCAGTAGCAGGTTAGCATGAATTTTTTAATTGTTTCCCCCCCCCCCCCCGGTAAGTTGGGGGAGGGGGCCCGGTATAGTCTACTAGACTTGGGGCCCAGATTGGCTGTCAGCGCCCTTGTTTGTTTTGTATATTCTTGCCAATTGACATCTGTAGGTATCTGCATTTTCTCCTTAATAAAAAAAAAACAAAACTTATCGAGAGAGGAAAACAACTCGATTACACCGTAATAGTTCATATATTTCGTGCGTGGAAACAAAACGACTTTCCGTGTTTAGAATCCCATTACGTAGTGCCAGGAGCACATAAAATTCGGATTAAGGGAAGGAAATTCTAAAGAAGATGAGCGTGATATTCCAAGCTAAAGGTCGATCCTTATAGAATTGACACCGAGGTCGTGTGCCGGAGTAATTTGCATAATGCCTTTGCGGATCCGGAGCTCTTTATTACTAGCTTTGTTATATTGTGGTACACCAATTATTTATTGTTAGATTTGGATTCAGTTCATGAATAAACCCAAAGCATGTAGAAAAAAATGCAGTAAAACCACTAAGGGCCAACAACAGTTTCCTGGAATTATTCATAGGGTACCATATCCTTTCCTTACGAAATTATAACAAATAAGGTAATATTATGAAGGACTCTAATGTCCCTGCATTGCAGATACAGGGCAGGTAGCTGAGGTCCTGCCGCCGAGAATTCTGTTATAACACCTCTCACTGTGTTACATGCGTCGTTTATGAGAAATAAGAAAATGTTCTAATACCCAGCAGTATTTAGCTACGTTTATTATAATCAATCAATAACCAAAGCTCAACATTCAAAAGCGTAAAACAAAATTTTAAATAACAACGGTAACGTAAAGCGAGGAAGATAAACTGTATTTTTATTTGTTTAAATTATAGTTAGCATTAAATATTTTAAGTAATGGAAATAAATTAAAATTACAATTAAGAGGAACAACAGCGCGGCCTATTTCATAGAAAAATTTATTTTGAATTTGAGGTCAAAATACAAAACCAAACTACAAGGTATTAAGTAAATATCTAGTAAGGATATGTGCTATTTTGTTAATTTTTATTTTAAATTATAAGTTTGGCATGTTTTTCGTGAGTTAATTATAATTATTAAAAATACAATCTTACCCTACCTACTGACTTAATATAACGAAAAATTAATTTAAAAAATTAAACATCATAAAAATAAGCATTTTTTGGGTAGAAATTTAATTTATGAACAACAAATTTGGCATCAACGCAAATTGGTCGCTTCCTTACTTCATTAGCTATATCGTTTGATTTTTTTTTTACTGTTTAGTTAAAAAATTTGCCCTCAAATCCAAAATTAGGTTTTGTATGAGAAGAGCTGCGCAGCAGTTCCCCTTAAGGTAGTAAAGCAACACATCATTTATCAGTTTTCCATGAAACTTTCTCAAAAATAACCATTTCTGTTCCTGAATATTACATAATTTTGTAAATTTAAACTGTATTTTAAGTAGAGTACCTTTATTTCGAAAAACTACCTGTACCACGTGCTTCTGTTTTTAGGACTTGCGTTAAGTATCTTTTGTATAACAACAACAGTTATAATAATAATAATATTTGGCTGATTTATAAAGCACCGTTTTCGTGAAAAATCACCTCAAGGGCGCTGTACATATAAGCATAAAATAAAATAAAATTAATTCGATAGGCTTACAACTAAGATTCAAAATTATAACTAGGTGCTTACACTTAAGACTTATATGTACAAGACTTATTACTACTGACTGAAAACTATTGACATACATATATATTTACAAATGTGACTTAAAATTAGAGATTTACAATTAAAATAGGTATTTACATATAACAATAAATATTGTTAGTTTTGCGAGGTGTCTAATATTACCAAGTGATCAACAAAACTCTACCGATATAGGTACAGACAGAGAAGAAAGTTATTGCTGCAAGTCGAAGCAGTTTGATGATTTTATATATGCATGTATACATACATACATATTATTTTATACCCCTTTTTAATATTAATATTGTTAGCGCCAGAAGAAGAAGGAAGTTCGTACATAATATTACAATTTTATAACACGGTTTTGAAAATGATTTTAATGGGTTAGTTACTAACAATGAGAAAAAAATCTCAGGGTAAAAAATAATAAAATAAAATGCATGTTGTTAAAAAGTGAAACTTTACAAAGTAGTGCATTGTTCGTGTTTATAGAACATAACATCAAATAATAATAATTCGGCAACAAAGAAACGCAAGTTTTATTTCAATTGTTCGCTAACAAGTTACCTTTTCACCTAATGATCACCCGTTGTCTTTGACGAATTATTTAACGTCGCTTCTAGCAATATTCCAATTGAACTTGCCCCACTTTTGACCCATTGTTTGGGTTATAATATAAGTACTAATAACAATGATAAGAATGATCAAACCGCAGTAACAATGGAATTTCTAGCGTTGCGTGTAGGTGACTTAATACGTTTAATGCGTGAACTTAATTTGCTTAAAGATAACCATCTAGCACCACAATGTTAGAGGGATGTAAAGTAATTGTGTACTAAATTTTTATATATTTTTTTTGAAAAGTGTATTTGAAAGAAAATTAAAGGATATTGTTGATACGCATTTTGACTTTATTTCCACAAAATCGCAATCCCGTTAATAATAATCCCGCTATAATATAAATTAATTTAGTACCTTAATTATTAAGTACAACCATAAGTGGTGTTCACAATGTATTTCATTAAATGTACTTTATTATTAGATACATATCCCATCTGCATTTAATTGAACCACTATTGACGGAGTGGTGTTTTACAATAAAAGGCTCAAATGCGACTCAAGGCAAAATTAATAATCAACAATTAAAATAAATAAATATAACCTACGGATTTTTGCATTGGAAAATAAAACGCGACCTTTGATAATAATTTATAAGGTTGCACTATCGTAATTTGATATATATGGGAAGGAGAGTATTATCAAGTTATATAAACTAGTAATATTGATCGGTATTATCTTCATTTGTCGCAATCGCAAATATTATATAAATGCCCTTATCAGACGCTTTAACGCATAAAATCCGAGAAATAATATTGCAAATAATATTGTACATTTTCCTGGCGACCAATCAACGCAGCAAACTTGAAATATTATTGATCTAACACTAAAACATAATTGAACGTGATAATACCCATGCGTAGGTTCATTTTATAATCAATCATTTATAAAAAAAATTAAAGCAAATGATACTTATTATAAAGCGATCATACAAAGAAAAATCAATCGTGAAAATTCACTAATGTAATGCCTAGCTAGTTTCAATTAAACAAGTAAAATGCTGTAAAACAAACCACATTATAGCAAAGGATCGAGTAAGACTTCATGTCACGCAAGAGCATGAGACGATGATCAAATATTTTGACACGATTCTCGGATCAAACGAAGATTCTTGACCTCGCGTAGACCGAGCCAAACAAGGGAACTGCGAAAACACATGGTGCCGCAAAGTTCTGCAAAAGGTTTGGACCAAAGCCAAGGTTAGTCGGAAGACGGAACGAGAAATTTCCAAGAAAAACAAACATCACCAGAATAAACCAACTCCAGTAGATCTGCCTTAGGCGTAAAATAGTTTACGTTAGGTTCGGGTATTGGAGTTCCCTCCTCAAAATAATCGGACGATTACTTTATACATAATAAACCCAGCAAAAAAACCGAAGAGAGTTTTTGGTAGACCTCTGAAAACTTTAGGCACAAAAAATATTATCATGGGTTCCCCTGAAGCATTATAGCGTTAAGTATGAACAAGGTTTTCAATATAATGAAAACAGTTATTATGTCCTTTAACTCGTGAGTTGGGTGGCCTGAGTATTTTATAACAAATACGTACGAACGTAACACAAATTTGATAAAAATAAACCAATCGGTTTTGAATATTGTTAGATAAATCGGTGATCATAACTGCTGAAATATCTGTCCGAAATTATAATTTAGCGGTCGCTCGTGGAAAATTGACTGGCAGAAATAAACAAAGTGCTAACGCACGTAATTTATTTGATTTCACATCGCGCGATGGAATAAAATTTCATATTTCAAAGCCAATGTAAAGCGGCGTCGACAGGCCGCGGCAGTAAACTTGCAATTTGGAGCAATAATTAGTCTGCACGGGCCACTAGCGCGGGTAATGTGCGCCAATTCACGCAGATCACAGATTAAAACAGTGGAGAAGTATTCCCGAGTCGGCTGTCGGCTCAGAACTCAAAGTTGAAGAATAAGAAGCTGCGGGAAGATTGGCAAAAGGAAACACTCGTGACGGATTCAAGACCTCACACAAATTCGGAGAATTGTACTGAGATGCACTTATTACTCTGTTTAAGTTATGTGCATTGTAAGGCAAAAGGTTAGTTCTAATTATCACGTGCGCTAAATGAATGATGATATTAACTTTGGTTTGAAGATAAATCATGATTCATGAGACTCGTGATGAATTAAATGCATCGTGAGGTGATAATCAGAGAATGGCATTGGAACCATGGTGTTCAGGTCAAAATTTCCGAGTGAAACTATTCTAAATGCCTACATGAAAATTTATTTATTTTTATGTTCATTTTAATAACAATGTCTATTTATTGTCCTAACAATTTCTACAGTGTCATTATTTGCGAAAAATGAGTACTTACTTCATTTAACAGGTTAACGTCGTTTAAAAGGTTGTGATTAATTTTACCACAACATATTTCCACAGAATGTTAAATTGTGGAGATGTAAAAAACAACAAAAACATACCCACACCTTTTTGATTCAGCAAATTAGTGGGTAAACTAAAAATAAAAATGTGAGAAGACGCATGTTCTAAAAAAAAGTTGTGATTCGTATCATGAAGTTAGGTTTTTCTGTATTTCAATAATGAAATGCGTACACAATATTGATGAGAAAAGCATGGCAGATTGTGATGACGATCTTTTCGCGCGTGTTCAAACCGTAATCATTTATATTATGACGCACATTTAAAACGTTAAATATTTATTCATTATCGTTGCTATAACTTTTAATCACAATATATCCAACCTTGACTCCGGTCGTAATCGTAACGTAAGGTTAGGTGTACACACGAGAGCCGAACCATGAATTATGGAAAAGGAACGAAGCAAACGCAAACTGTGCAAAATTCCTCTTGCGGTTGCTTCGTTCCATTCCCATGAGTTGTGGATCGGTGCGCGTTTATGCACGCAATGTGTACGCAGCACTAGGCATAATTAAGTACAGTCTGACGTTTAATGGTAGACAAAAATTGATCGCTCTGTTATCGATCGATTGAAAGGTTTTTAAATGGAACACCTAGTGGGTCATAGAAAAGTAAATGTACGTAAGTTTAAAAGCACAATTCTCCAAGTGCATTTTTTAACTTTAAACAAACGGTGTTCATAAATTAGTTGCAGGTACTTTCCAAAAGGAGCCGATTCTACATAATATATTATAATAATAAATCTGAGACAATTGTAACTTTGATCCTTCGGTTTCAACGTTTTTTTTTTATTACTGCGATTTTATTTCTGTGATTTATGTATCAAAATTGCTATTTATTAAAAGTTAAATCCAAATAAAATTAACTAATTCGCGGAACAAAATTATAAATTTATAAAAAGTTTAAGAAATCCAGTTATGATGTGTCCCCTTTTTTGTTTAAAATGAACTGTCAATCTTGAATGTTTGAATGTTAAGCAATTTAAACGTGCAGAAAAAATTTCAAAGATAAACTAAATAGCTTGGTGTTGCCATAGTAATGATTTTTTTAAAACAAGAATAATAATAGAACCAATTGAATAAATTTCTAGAATATAATGCCAAGCTGTATACGAAACAATATGCCACCAACATAGTACAAATATAACTAATAATTATCTCAAAAGCGGTAATAATATTAAATTTAATAGAAAAAACAAACAAAAAAGATTTATCTTAATGGGTAAAGATTAGATTATACTGATAAAAATGTACGTTTATTTTTATTTTTATTTTTATTACGTACAATCTTTAGATATTTGGGACACAAAAAACATTTCAATAAAACGTATGTTAATAACGAACACCTACAAAAACACTTGTAGGGTTACATCTGGCAAATGAAGATTACACGGTATCGATTAAACAAATTTATTCATGTAATTATTATGAGCAACGGCATGTTGCAATCATTAAATTATTATGATGTCTAGTTAGTATATCTCGACACAGGTATACCCTAGTGAGACAGGCGTACAAATAAAACCAATGTAAATATATTTTATTATAGATAAATAAATAAAAAATAAAAAAAAGTTATGTTCATTTGTAGAAAAAAATAAAATGATACAGAATCAATTTTTTAAAACTCCGAAAATGAGTTAAACAGCGATTAATCAAATATTGTAGTAAACGGTGTAAACTAACTCTTGCTTTATTAAATTTTCGAGTTTTTCATGTGAATTTTTCAAATGATTACATAATGCGATGAGCGATCAATGTTGGACGATAGTTGAGTCAGGCGAAAATGAACACGAAAAGTATGGGCGGTGTGTAGGCACCCATACCCATACCTAGCGAAAGTTTGTGAATGTTTTTTTGTGAAATAAGTGATGGTTTCAGGAATGTAATAGGATGAACTAATAAATGCTGTGGATACTTTCATACAGTTCTACATCTACATACTATTTGTGACGGAGAAGACGATTCATTTTAAACACCGTGCAACACGGTACAGCGTAACATCAGGAGGCGAATTATTTATTGATTTATTTAAACGCCATAGAATGGCTTTTACATTAAAGTGCTAGGTACATTATATTATAAGTATACAGTGGTACACAGGAGATTATCAGTATTACAATAATAACAAAATATGAATATATTATGAGCATATTGGAGTAAAATAATATGTAGATACAATTTTGGCAGGCCTGGGCTTCGTCCACAAGGCCCATCGTCTGGTATAGCATCGGAAGGCGGGGAGCGGTTATTCGACTGATTGAATATTCTAAGCCAGAGGCGACATGCGACATGTTTTTAATTGAAAAAAAATGTCTGTTTTCATTTTTAACTTAATGAGTAAATCCTCAAATTATAATATTTAATTAAATGAAGAAATTATTAGCGAAACTCAAACGAAAATCTGAAAACAGAAAAAGATATGATCTCATCTAAGACTCGAACCCAGGACCTTCGCCTCATTCGATTCGGTTATATTTAACTGTATCATACTTCGACTAAGAACTACAAACATTATTTTCATTTTCTTAAAGCATGTTTTTATTGGTTGCTATTTTTTATCTATGATTGCAAGATTCAAACGCAAGAAAAAATGTAACCGGAGACCAAAATTACAAGTGAATTTTGTAACACTTCGAAGTTTTCTGGTACCATCCTTATTAATTTACCCTTGCATTTCGATTGTCCAGAGTTATGAAAAGAAAAATCCTAAGATTACAATAATATTTCCAAAGACGTCCACAAAGTAATGGTGTATTCGTTGGTAAAACGACACCAGAAGCAAAGCAGTTGGTGCTGAATCGCAGGAGTGCAGGTTCCAGAAACAGGTCGATTATTATAATACCAGTATGGAGTTGCGTTGCCAGGAAACTGGAATTTATCGAGGCCTGCTTGTACGAGTATCCCCGAGGAAAACAATCTCACGAAATAGGCAAGAACCAAGAGCGCCCGCTGCCTAGAATACATTTCCATTATTGGACATTTACATTTAAACCGAGCAGATGTTCCCACATGTCACCTTCAAGGTATGCGGTATGGAGAACTAAAGCTGCAATAAACTACCAGTAGATCTTGAGGTTATGTTTTTAATGACACGTTTCTTCGAATTTGAACACAAATTGTAGCAATGTGCTTTTTTGCAATAAACGTACCTAATTGAAAATTGCTTGAAAATTTTTTTTATGTGACACCTCATAAGAGCGCCCCTGCTGTACAAATGTAAAGACAGGGGAACTAGGGGAACACCTGTTTGGGCAGCATTGTGAGGCGAGTTAAGGTAGGGGCTGTAGGAAGGAATGTATTATATGAAGGAGGAAAAACAGATGCCGGTAGCTCGTTCCACATACGAGCCGACTTAGGTAAACAAAAACGAGTCGAAGAAACAACCCGGTTTCACGAAACCATCATCAACTGTGAATAGGTGTTTCACTCGTGTCCAACGAGTTTTGCGCACGTGAACCGGTACACCGGGGATTCACGCTGCTAGCTCCTTAGAGCAGGCTCCATTAAAATACCTGTAGCACAGACTCAGCATGCCTACAATTTGCATTTTAGATGGCAATTGGTCTGTTAACAACTGATTATTAATCAGATGGACCGCACTATTTTCCACAGAATTAAGTAGGTTTATTAAGTATTTTGGGGCTCCAGCCCAGAGGTGGCTCCTACATTCAATTGTTAGGCGTATTTACTTTTATTTTTTGTAACATTAGCACTGCCACAAAATTGTCGGACCCTATTCTATTTTAAATTCGTACAATTAGAGTTACGTTAGTTTTAGCCAGTTTTATCTTACACCCATTGAATTATCGTTAGTTTAAATGTACAACTTATTAAGCGGCTTTTCATATTACACGCATAACTTATAAGGTACTGAAAATTAATTGGTTTTACTTTTCAACCGAAGATAGTTTGAAAGCATGACGCAAAGGAAGATTTCCACGAAACGAAACAAGTTCTCCCCGGAGAACATAATATTCACTGGGTAGTCAGATTCGTTGCAATATGATCAGCGAACTTGAAATAAGAATTTATATGCACATATTGCAAATACCAACGCTATAATAAAGAAAATCGAAACACAAGCAAGTAAAAAAAAAGAAATATTTTGTTTGCCAATTATTCTAACAGGGAATTCTACTATATTCTAAAGTAGTACCTATCTGCAAACAAAATATTCCCATGAGGAATAGTAATTTCCCTGAGAGTTCGTTCGCCGGTTCCATGCTCATTTATAATGTAGGTACCGCCCGCCCAGTGCGGATATTTCGCTAAAAACGTTAAAAAAAATTCTTGAGTTTTTTACACCAGTCAGTGCTCCTAACGCCATCCAGCGGTAGAAACTCGAATGAGGAAAAGTCCCTCATGTTCACCGAAAGCTGCAGCGCAGTCGGAGTGAAAAGAAAAATTGCAGATCTGTCAATTCAAAAAGAATGTTTGTTTTGTTTATCTATGTGTTAATTGAATATAATTTTGTATTTTTGCAACGTGATGAGATAAAATGCCTGACATGACAAATTTAATTAAACTGCACTGTGTACAAAATCGTAAGCTAAAATTATTTCAGGAATCTAACATTTTAGAAAGCAGTTTTTTTTATCACGAAAACAGTAAAGTTTAATGATTTAAAAAAATACTAACGAGAACGCAAAGATTTTGTACCTTAACATGTACAAAAACACTGTTACTAAGGTATATGTTTGTTCCCCCTGTTATTGATTATGTTTACAATGAACAATACATTCCTTGTACGAACTGACCACGGATGTAACACTGTTTCACTACAACTTGCTTTATGTAAAGCAAATAACACGGGTGTCATAAATAACTAGCAAACAAAATATCACGATTCAGCTACCGATAAAATATCTCGTTGGTTCATTTTGTCTCCTTGCTAAGAAAAAACGGTAATATTATTTTATGTAAGTATGTATACATAATTTTATTCTCAAGCTCCAACATGTTTGCAGTCTTTGATGTTATTAAAATAACTATACACAAAATACCCGTTTCTTCCCGAAGAGTTCCTTCGAGCACCTTGACGACATTAATATTAATATTATTACAAAAATTACAGCATCAACATGATTAAGAATACTCACCGGATATAAAAAAAAACTTTTCGCAGGATATCCGCTTAAATTAAGTGGGCAATCGTAAAATAATAATAATGGCACCGTAGTCGCTGAAAATAAACTTTAAAATTCAATTTATTTTTATTTTTTACTTTATGAGTAAAATCTCAAATTATAATATTTAATTAAATGGAGACAATATTAGCGAAACTCAATCGAAAATCTGGAGACAGAAAAATCAGAAAAATATATTGACACCACTGGGACTCGAACTAGTTCGAGTTGAATCTTGCAATCATATTAAAGATAGCAGCTAATAATATATGCATTAAGAAAATGAAGATAATGTTGGTATTCTTAGTCGAAGTATGATACAGTTAAAAGTGACCGAATTGGATATAGGTACCGTAGCTCTGTTGGTAGAGAACTTGCCGTGTAAGCAAAGGGTCCTGGGTTCGAGTCCCAGTGGTGCCAATATCTTTTTCTGTTTTTTCTGTCCCCAGAATTCCGATTGCTAGAAATGACTTGGCCGTGTTCGGTGACCAGATCTTCACTGTCTTCTTTCCCTTCCCGATACCTCCAGCCTCACAAAATACCCCAATTGGGGATGCTTTAGTTACACTGACTCCAGACGGTTGAGAGCAATTCGGACTCTTGCGCGGTACTCCAATAAAAATAAAGTCAATAATTGAGCAAAAATTAATAACTTAAGCTTTTTCATTTCAATGGCTTAATATTGAATATACGATGTCACGTAAGTAATGCTGCAAGTAACGAAATAACAGTAAAGTTGGTCAGTATGTTACTGACCGAAGCCAGTTAGAATGATGTAATCTATGTAAGCAAAAAATAAAATAAATAAAAGTGACTGAAAAAAGTAAGAAACCGTTGTTAGCACCAACACGCTTCAAGGTTTTTACGTCTTCAAAAAGAACAATATCACAATCACTGTCATGCTTTTGTAAATAAAGCCAGCCATGATTATCATTTGGTAATTTTTGTTAGCCGGAAACCAAATCTGGATAATAATGATACAGTATATGTATTTGGAAAATATTATTATTTCACGCTAGACGGTTTCGCGTCACGTAAATTTTCATAACAATACATGACGCATTATACGATTTTACAATAGAATAGTAAAATAAATAAGGCACTAGAAATACTGGCATACAAATTTAAAAATTATACCGGATGATGATTGCAACATTTCACTTCATATTGGCTGAATTACAAATTTGAGTCATTAAAAAGAACTGAAACACGCGCATCGAAATTATGTGCAATATATTTTTACTTCTGTTTCGTTTGTTACACTTAAAGTTAAAAAATAAAACCAATATACTGAATGAGGTGAAGCATTACAATCAGAAAATCCGCAAATAATAATTAGACAAACATCAACTGCCAAATAAATTAAACCGCAATTCAAAAAGTTTCCTGCCAGTTAAAACCCCTTCCCCTTTTGTTATTTTTCATTCAAAAGCTTATTTAATCATATCTATATATTCTATTTCTTTCTGTACTTGTCGATAGTTTAACTTCTGGCCTAGCGAAGAAAGGGATTGTCCAAAACAGATCGACAGTTGAATTAAATTAAGCGGAACAACCAAGAATTTGTTTATCAATCAATAAAACATGTTGTTTGACCGGTCCGTGGCTAAGCTGGCATCGCTCCTGGGTCCCACCCAGTCGTTGCGACGTGAGTTCAATTCCTCAACTAAGTCCTTTATCACGACACAAGCAACATTTTCCGCTCACAGAGATTTTCAAATATTGCCAGGTTATTCGTAACCCGGGAATTTAAAAACATTTTTTTTCAAAAAAGCCCCCCATGGGGCTTTTGCATTGGGTACATCAAATGGTTACATTTTCTTTGTACAAGGATTATTATTATAAATAAACCAGGCTCGCATACAATAATTATAACGTTGATGCCTATAAAATGTTTGTCAATTTTATTTTTTAAAAAAACTGGTTTTTCAGCCATCAAAAGCAACAAAAAACTTAAATGAAAAGGGTAATGTGTGAATTGGTGGTGATTAATCGATCCAATAACACACATATTATTCTAAACCTAAAAGGCGATTGTAAATCACAGCCCACGCCGGACTCCTCCATATAAGATAAGGAGCATTACGTTTCGGCGACAGTGAAAGTTAGTTCGCGAGAGCACTGCGACGGGTGACTCACGCGTTTATTGAACTGATTAAAGATTTATTTATTCGGGTAGGAGGACAGTATAAGGTTATCAGAGGAAATTCATAATATTGATAAGAAAATTAATCGGAAAACAGAACTTTATGATGCAAATGACGAAAGATAGTACTTAAATATGAGCACGGACAAAAAAAAACTAAATAATTCCAAATAATAAAAAATAAATAATGCATTTAAAGTCTTATATTATGATTGATTAAAAAAATTATTAAGTTGTAAAACCAGTCCGATTAAAATATGGAATAAGTTTCTAAGAAACATTCCATCGAAATTGCACATCGAATGAAAAAAATAAATAAAATGGAGAATGATTAGTATGCTTAGGTAATACATAAATCCATTTAACACAAATATTTTATCAGCACGAGGAACAAAATACATTAAGAATTGCAAATGTAAGTGCATTGGGATTAGATTAGAAAGTGTCCAAGAAAACTTCAATATGAAACATTGAGTGGAAAATGAATCAAATTCGACATTGGATGCACTTGGCTGAATAAATCTCCCCAGTTTGTGTGAATTATGGGCGTGAGAGGCGGAGCGGGTTTCACAAATTAGACGTAAAAGAAAAAAGCACAATCTACCGCCGAGTCTAGAGGAGGCGGACACACTGAACCCAATAAATGGGACACTTGGTGCCTGTCACGTAAAGCCATTTGCCACGAAGCGTTTCGCTGCGGTTTGCTCACTAAAAATCGTTTCGAAATCGGCGAACGGAGACGGTAATGTTCGAAATTTTCACGGCCAAAAGTATGATCTTGATAATTTTTGAGTTATTATACCGTGTTGCTCTTCCTTCTTTTTAACCAACGTTTCAGACAGCTCATGATAAACACTTATGGATGATGAATCCTAAAAATTATCACGGTAAGATAAGATATTCTGTCATTGAAAATAAGAAAGTTGTTTGAAAATTGACTTACATGAAGTACACTAACAAGGGATTGTCAAAAACAAAGAGATCATCGTTAACAAGGAAAGATCAACTAATGAAACACCATAATATAATAACTTGAATTGAATACGCTAACCGGTTTCGTCAGAACTAGTTTATATGTGCCCTATCAAAGGCACGAATGTAGGAACACAAAGTTGCAGTGTTTCATTGTCAAAAAGAAATTGATCTATCACTTACCAGTGCAAAGTTGTAAAGTTGCATCAGTTAACTGATTCACCATATATCCCACAAGATGCACTTTTCACAGCCAGCAGAGGCAACAATGCACTTATTCGCACGAGCACCGAGAACGTATTGAAGGAGAGTGATGGACGCGAAACAGAATGTCAGTTGAGCATACAATCTAAGACAATTGAGCAAACGGAAGTGTGGTGATGTTTCCTAGTTGTTTCACGTGTATAAATTAAAAACTGTAATGCATTATTTTAACGCCTTACAAGCGTTGTACAATATCGAAAGTGAAGTCCGACCGATGGAACAAACGACGTGGGCGGGAGTCGACGTAGACACATAGGAACTAACTCTCACGATATCGACAGGTCTACCTGGCACTTCTTCATTGTGAATTATGATTAAAACATGTAGATGATAATAATTCCTATTGACATATTTGTATCAGTGGCGGTTGGTGACCTAATCGTGCGAGAGCATAAGAAAATAATAAAAACAAGGTTTTATTTTTATTTTTTAGCGGAAAATGATAGATTTCTCAAATAAATATTTTCTAAGGTTTTTAGAAACGTAAAGATGCCTCAAAAAATCTGAAAATATTATGAAAAATCTTACATTCGTAATGTACAATATATGGGTAAAAAAATGGAGGAAGAAGTTGTGAACTCGCAGGATGATCGGAACGATTAAATTAATCAAATATCAGTAGACTCATATTAAGAGTCAGTAAAAAAAGAAGGGAATTTATTTACATCTTTTTTTTTTTTTTATTTTTTTATTTTTTATTATTTCATAAATTTTTACAAGTTACATAATACAGCCAATTTTTTAAACTACCATACTAGGCTATTGCCCGTGCTGTGGTAGTCATCATCCATCAGATGATGGATGGAATTTAATTAAGCAAGTGTTTCCAAAGAAGCGAAGCTAGCAGTCCACAATGGAGTGCCGGTACCTACCCAGATGTACGGCAGTGAGGTTGGAAGTAGACTGAATGCTATAGAAATTATGTCCCTAAAGCGAAGGTATGTGTGGAAAAAACACGTGGAATCGTGTGAGAAATGTAAAGATTCGAGAAGAATGCACTACTGATGTAACTGTACTGAGTAAGATTAAAAGAGGAAGCTTAGACGATTTGGGAATGTAGAGCGGATGAACGAAGAAAGGAGTATGTATGGCAGAACAAGTAGGGGATGCTAAAGAGAGTGAACCATATACTAGAGTCGGCCCAAGTCAGGAGTCAGAATAATAGAAGGAAAAGCATGAAATGATGTATGATTGTGAATGCAGCAAGGAGTGTGTGCTAAGAGCCAAGACCGATTAGTTCATTTTGGTCCCTCATCTCTGCCTACCCATGCGGGGAAATGGCGTGATGGTTAATTAGTAGCTAGTTCATGCCAAGACGGCTTAGTGTGGTAGTCGAACCTTTCTGTGGAGAAATGTGATGGTTAGTTAGTTGAGTTTTTATTAATCTTAGATATTCAGAGGAACAAAATCACCAGCTGCCAATGTATTGTAGGGCTTTCTATATCGGTATCTCAACAGATAAGAGACAATTCAATACCAGTAGTTGCTGTTGCATGGAAATAAATAAGACATCATCATATTATTTATAGATAGGTCTGCAAGCCAAATAGATTATCGATGTTATCACAATATTCGTCTTGCCTTTATTGATGTAATCGAAGATAAAACTTTGTTGACTGAAGGCGATAAAAACCAAATTTAAATTGAGATACAGGTACGTCTTTTTTTCTTTGTCGAAGCAATCAATATGAACGACCCACAGCCAAAACTTTGCTTTGTCGAGTTCAAAAGAACGAGCTGGTATCGAATTTATTGGTGAGTAATTTTATATTCGGTTTTAAAGTATAAAACGTGTTTTTCTTTGGATAACGATGACTTGGATTTTTCTTTGTACAGCAAATTACCCACAGCGTATTACATCGAACAATGTTGAAAAGCTATACAAATAGCTTACTGAATCGATTTTACAACACGATAATTACATTTTTTGAGGTTACGTGTGTTACCTAAATAAACATGATAACAAAAACGTGGAAAGTTTTGTGTAAATACAATAAATCAATCAATAAATTAATAATGACTAAAGTTATTATGAATCCATCACTAATCAAACTAAGCGATCGCTGTGATAAAATTTGGTTCAAACACAATTTTTGAACCGTCAAATTGACGTTCACGTATTTTTTTCGAGTCGGCCGCGTTGAAAGCTTAAATAAAATCATTTCAGAATACATCACAATAAAAAATGAATTCACAAGAAATACAATTTAATATAGTTTATGATTAGTTAATATTTACTTCTTCAATATTCGCATTTAAATAAATATTTAGTTTAATGTTCACTAAAAACGTTGTCCATTGGCATTACACAATGATAAGCCAAAAATGTTGCTGAAATTGATTGACTAATCCGCTAATGGTTAATATTAACTTTAGGCTAGCTAAGTTTTGATTATCTTTCATGGGAACATTTACGGGAAATCAAAATTTTGTACGTCTTGTCAGAAGTTTGGTGATACCTTCAGTCTCAATGTGAACTATTTCAGAAATTTTATGAGAGAAGAAATTGGCTTGTTGGGGTAGGGGGTACGTGGAAAGGGTTGAGTGTGGATGGGATGTGTGTGGGTGACGCGTGGCCTAACAGGGCGGCCTGACAGGATGTGGGTGGTAACAAGTAGTGGGCATGCGGTGGGTGGCACATCTCGGGGACGCTTTAATGGGTCAGTTGTTATTACCCGCAGTTCCGCATTAGGGCTCGTATGAATTAATGGAAAAACCCTATGGCGCAATTCTGGAAACAGAAAAAAATGGTCACGGGGTTCCCTTCAACCACAATTGTATGCGTGGCGATCAAATTGTAAAAATACTATCATATTTATTTATTATAAATCATGGTTTCGCCCGAGTCTTGGGTCTAAGTTGCGATGTGAAGAGGAGGAAGACTTAGTTACACCTTACAACTTACACTTTACAAGAGATAAAAGTAGGATTTCTTTTACAGTTAAGGGAGAAACAATGTAAGAATTCACCGGCAAAGGTAATAAAACAACGCACGGGCAGAGTAAAAGTGTTACTGTGTTAAGTGTTAGCTGTTTTTCAACTAAATAAATAATTGTTCAGGCACTAAAATGGTCATCAATGCCGCCTTCTTCGCCAAACTAACTACTTCTCTCTAGCATTAGTATTTCGTTACCATTTTTCAGCGGCTTATACGGACGGTACGTATTACATACTGATCGGTGTCCCCATTCTCATTTCTTCAACAGCTGCGGCGTATGAGGTAAAGACTTACCGATGATAGCTCCGTCGCAACCTCTCTCTCTTTCTACAAACGACGTGCGTATCGGAGAGAGAGGTTGGAACTTAACTCTCAGTGGTAGGACCATAATATGAACGTTCACTCCAAAAATGGGCAAACACACGCGTGCTTCCGCCGACCCCTCCTCGCACACCGGCTGACTGAAATCGCAGTAAAAACAGACACCACTTAGCAGAAAAATCTACTTTTAAGTGAGATTTATGGCGCATTTCAGTTAATACACGATGATGTTTTGCAGAGGTGGTTGGGTTTAACGATCGTTATTTCTTGCTTATCTTTAATAAGCAAGCAGTTGCATTATTTAGTATTAATTCTCCACGCGAGGCATTTGGAAATGGCAATGCATGCTGCAGGCAACACCACGGAAAACCAGAAGGCCCTGTTCCCCTGTTGGCCTGTTTGGTACCCAAAGACAGCCACTGAGAAATGACAATGTTCATTGAGGCTGCTCATTAACTAGAAAACGATCATGGGTTCTTTTGAACTCCTTATATTAATGGAGCCAAAGGGTACAAAAAGTCTACCCATTGATTTGGTGTTTAATTAAAGCAAAAATAATAAATTTTTGGTATATTTATCTTTGAGCGCGTATCGCATTCATTGGTGTTGAATTAAAACACGAATAAACAAAAACAACGCGGTTGTTATGCAGACAAACGTGTGCATGAAAATTATGGTAGTGAAGTTATTAAGTTCTACCATGATCGGTATTTAATAAGCGCAGGAATTGTAAAACGACATAAAAACGAATTATAAAAAAATAGGCTAAATGTTGCATGAAATATGAAAGTATTAACTAAAATCAATAAAAATAATCATGCCTCCATTTTCTAATACTGCAACCAAGTTGTATCGATGCAGGTACAAGTTAATGCCCGCAAATGACCAGGTAGGGAAAACTTAATGAGAGCATTGGAACGTTGCATAACAAGATTGGTTTGTACATACTAAAATGTACGCCGGACACGTGATGTAGGGTGGTTTGTTTTTGAGCGAGTAACCATGGCAACGGGGGTGGAAAGGGGTGGGCAAGGGATAAAAGCTTTTCCGTGGCAAGGGGTTGTTGGCATTGCGCAATCAAATTTCCCGACCAGGAACAAAGCCGGGCGTAGGAGGCAACGACACGACTTCGTGAATAAACTACACCTTGCCATTTCTTCACTACGGTGACTTTAAAGGGATACATTTCTTTCTTTATTACACGAAATATTTTGAGAGAAATGAGGCTACCTTTCAGAAACTTGACTTATACTAAGGCTGTAAAAATAAAGTTTATTTGGCATTTTTATAACTGAAACCGAAAGTATAGAGGTTTAGCATTAAAATGGTTTGAATCATATCTAAAAAAACCATGAGCAGAAAGTCCAAATTCCAAATATCGATGAAAAAATGTTTCAGTACATGGTAAAATCCAAATGGAGAACAATTAACAAGGGTGTGCCACAAGGAAGCATTCTTGGACCCCTCCTCTTCCTTATCTATATAAATGAACTTCCAATTATTGCTGGCACAGAATGTTCAATGTTTGCTGATGACACCGCTTTGTTATTTGAATGTAATGGAGATGTTGAAGAATTTAACAAACATGTTAATGAGACTTGCCAATTAATAGCAAACTGGCTGTTATCACAACATCTGTCACTCAACACAAACAAAACTCGAATTCTAAAATTTTGTCCGGTGCAAGCTACACCTATAAACATGAATGTAAACTTTTATAATAATATTATCGAACCCTCCCAAACTTATTCATTGCTGGGAATACAACTAGATACAAATATAAACTGGAAAGCACATGTATCAAAAATAGTAGCAAAAATCAGTAGCTTTTCTTTTGTTCTAGGTACACTGAGAAAAATATTGAACATCGAATCAGTACTAGCCGCATACTACGGTTATGTATATTCAATAATAAATTATGGTATTATTTTTTGGGGAAACTCAGTAAACGCCAAAGATGTTTTTATCATCCAAAAAAGATACATGAGAAAAATTGCAAACTCTGCTCGTCTGGATTCACGTAGACCTGTGTTTAAAAATCTGAAAATTCTGACAGTCACAGATATATATATATAATGGAATTATGCATGCTAGTGCGATCATCTACAGTCAAGTTTCCACAAAAAACTCCACACACAAATACGCTACAAGGTTCACAGAAAACTTATTAATACCAAAAGCAAACAAAACAATATTCCAAAAAGGACCATAATATTACATGGCCGTTAAAGTATACAACAATCTTCCACATAAAATCAAACAAATTCAAGACACACACAAATTTAAGTCATCACTAAAAACATTTTTTCTAAACGAATGTCACTCTACTCTTAATGAATACCTGATGTAAATCAACTCTATTAAATTTTTTTTTTAAATTTTCAAATAATGTAACATGTAATTGTTTGGTTTAACAAATGTCTTATAACAAATGTCATTATACCTATCTTTGTATTTTATTTGTATTTTATATGTGGTTAGCTGGAAGAAATGGAGTGTACCCACAAGCTACACACTTTGTATTTCATATGAAGAATAAATATTTTTTTGATTTTGATTTTTTATAATTAAAAACACCACATTGTTAAAAACGCTAATCATTATTTTATTCATACAAATGAAACAAGAAAAATGAAAAATTGAAAATAAAGCAAACTGTTAGGTATGTACCTAATTAAATACTTTCAATAGGTAAGTTCCCATAAAAGTCCTCATGATTTTCCACTCTGTCATTAACCTACACTATTTTTATTGTTCTCCCTATTTTTGTTGCCCTTAAGAAACCAAGCTTCATGAAAAACCATGGTATATCCTCGTATAAGTATTTCAAAAAGTATTCCAAACCATGAAGTGATTACTTTATAGGGTGTGGTAACAAAAAAAGGACAAATTTCGTGTTCAATACTTTATTTTTTCGTTTCTGTATAAAAAAACGTTATTTGTTGGATTGCGTACGCGTACAGGATAAGGCGTTTGAATTGTTTTTCAAACAGCAAAAACCTACAAAAACATTGTTTTCAAACGCACCTGGTTGAGAGAAAAGCATGATCTACGAAAAATGTCGGAGATACTATTATATTAGGTATATCGGAGACAGCATTGCTTGTTTATTTAATTTTAGCTACGAAAGGAACAGGGTGATTCAAATTAAAATTTAAAAGCAAATGGAAATAATAACTAAGCGAGCAAGATTCGTGAGAATTTATTATGAAAATATTCAAGAATAATTTTTATGAATAAATATATTTAGGAGTGAATCTTAACGGATGTTAGAAGAAGTTTGATAACCCCGCTACAGTAATAGTTTATTTACAAGAACAATAGAAAAGGACAAAGAAACCAGAGTTCCTTTTCCTCAAAGATCGATTAGTGACGCAAATTAACCCATTTTCCAAAGCATTGAATAAATGGCGTAGAACAATGGAGTCGTTGTTTCACGACAAAGGCCAGCGAATTAAAATCGGCGCTATGAATGGTATAAGACTGGCCAACCCGGCTACGGTGATAAATTATGATTAATTCAATGCAGAGTTCTTCATAATCAACATTAATTACCAATGTTGATGGCTATAAATCGTGATAACACCTGTGATCAAAGGCTCACCTGATAAAATCATACAGCTCTGTGGCTATACTAATATCAACCAAGCCAAAAACGGAGTCACCATTTACTGTTTTAATAGTAAAATAATATTAGTTAATAAAAAGGCTTTACGAATTCCAAAATTATCGTTTTATCATAATGTCTTTCAGCTGATTTTGGCACCTCGGAATGAAATTTGAAATATTTGAAAAAAATTGTAGTATTATATCAATATTGAAAAAAATGATAGAATAAATACTACAGTAGAATCATTTTATAGAGATTCTTGCCCGTGTAGTGATATACCTACTGTATCACAGGACTATTGCTGGGTAAGAAAGAGGGGTGCGGGCGATTGATCCAAACAATTTCAATTGAACAAAGAAACAATTTGAGCCTCTTTCGGTGTGCACAAATACATACATTCAAAAGCGCGATCTTTCAAATTATTTGCCTGTACCTACTGCTAGTATTAGGCATAGAATAAAGAAGTATTTGCTTACAGATTATAATTAGTACGCTGTACGATATGCAATGTTTAAATTGATATTTAAGCCCGGCTGTTTCGTTTAATAAAACATGAATAGTTTCCGCGCTTACCGTACAAGGAGACAAATCAAAACACTCGGAGCAACACGTACACAATATTTGGCAATTATAATTATTATTATTAATATACGATATCATGCGCAATACTTTTTTTCCGTCGCCCGTATGCCAAAAAGCTATTCGGTGTTTTCCGGGAGACTAATAAGGAATGTTTATAGATTCAACTAGCGATTGAGTCAAGATGTCTGCCAGAATCGGTGATGTATAAATGTATAATACATCAATAGCTAGAGAAGCAGAGAAATACTTTGTATTGCAAATAAAGCGCGAATTAAATTTGCATTCCATAGGAACCGGCCGAATGAAAAAAGTTGTTATCGGCTTTGCGATCAATTAAATGTACCTATACAAACCTACGTCCGTATGAACATTGAATGTAACTCGTTGAAAAGCCCCGAGGAGATAAATAATTACTGTTGGGAAATAAGCAGCCAGTTTTCGATTAGGTTTTTATTCGCTTAGGTCACCAGTGGCGTAACGACACCCTGGGCAATAACCCGGGCACGTAAAAATGTAAAAATCTATTTACACAAAACAAATATTTTATTCATTTGGCAAACGAAAAAATTGCCATCGGCCTTGCCTCCATATTTTTAAATAGGTTCTGTACATTGCGGCTTTCCATCTGGTGTTTTTCGTTTTAATTTTAATTGTTTTTAACTGTCTTTGTTTTTCTTGTATCTTAGCCATAAAACTGACAAACTTTTTGTATATTACTTTTAACTTCTCTTTTATGTTGCATGTTTATTTTGTTTTTTTGTTTGTTTTATCTATACATATAATTATTACATTTTTAATTTTGATTAAAAAAATAATATGTTAATAATTAATTATAATGTCCATTCACATCATTGCGCATGATGTGAATGAACATTACTTATTGGGTTTTAATATACTTTTTTTATGTAATGTTATTGACATGTAAATGTTCCTAATAAAATATATATAAATAAATGACTTATTCGAGTCTACCCAAATATGCTACGATGAAAAATAATCTCTGATCCAAATATTATAAGTATCCTAGCAAAGGTTAAAAATCAGTTTGAAGATGCCCGCAGCATAGTGAAACCGATGCAATTTGATTATTAATTAGCAAATTCTAAAATAGTAATATTAAAAGAGTTTGCCGTGTGTAATTAACAAAAAACATTTTATGTAACATCTCATTATTATTCTACATAAATTACTCCAAAAGTATCGCTTAAGGCGGTAATTGCATCCGATCCTTTTCTGTGTGGATTAATTAAAATTTTGTTCGTTTTCAAGGAGTCTGATATCTAAAAAATCTACTTGATGCGCTTTCTATCTTCTCACCTTCGATGGAGGCTAGAATGCACGTGTTTTACAGAAGTACGTTGTTATTTAATAAGTAACGAACAGGTAAAAAAATATTCATAAAAACAATGTAGGTAAACGAATTAGGGACAGCTTTACAAGCATGCTTAGGGTCAGAAAGAATTCCAATACGCCACTGGTATGTATATATTATACCTTTCATTTGCCAATTTGTTGCTTCATAAGAGTGAAATAATAATATTAAATATACGACTATAATAATTGTAAAAAGGCTTACACAAATAAAATAAAACACGCTGATGCTATGGTAATCTCGGAGAAAGGCAATCTGTCTAAATAATACGTCGAGAAGATAATGGACCAAGATGCTGCAAAGGTTTGCTTAGATTTAAATCTTACCGCAGTCTTTTCACGCCGAGAAACTTCGGGTCGAAAAGACGGTAATGATTGCTGGCTTCTTACCTGCAAAAAATAAGAGAAAAAATGTTAGTTTTATTTATGTCACGGTCATAGAGCAATTCACACGGTGGTCGTTTTAAAACAAATAATTGAACATAATTGCAAAATTGACATGACAGGATTTTTTTATGAAATGTTTACATTACGATATTCTGATGGTTTTGCGCAAGGCTTTAAAAAGTTTAACTAGATAATTTAAAATTTATTACTGTGGTGGAGAATAAATTAAATCATCATCAATTAAGCCACATCATTAAGGTAAAAAAGAATTTAATTTAAAAAATCTTGATTTGAAGTACGGTTATATTTTTATATAAGTAATAAATAACGGATTATATTGCAAACAATTTATTAATAGTGAACGGCGAAGAAGCAAAAAGCGTCAATTACCGACTAACTAGAAATAATAAAAGCCTTTCTTAAAGGAAGAAGTTTCTCAAGTTATTAGAAACAATTTTTCTAAGATCATTTTTAAGTTAATACATTCTCACGATTTCAGTTTATATATAAACTATGAGGTAGATAAATATATTCGTAGCTATGTCAATATTTAATTTTGCCTGGACTAAGCACGCTTCAATCATGTTAATTAATAATATTAACTATTATAACTTAAGTAAAAATAATAATGAAGAAATTGTATGTACATAAGATAAATAGAAGTATAGAGAAATTACGAAATAAATAATAATTACATTATCCTCACAAATTGCAATTGACTAGGCATAAAAGTTCAAGAAAAAAATGAATGAATTTACATAACGCTTCAAAAAATTGTAAATTTGTTTAGTACAAGGGTGTATAAAAATATCTCTTTACATTGAATGCCAAGTTTATGAAGTACGTGTATTTAAGTATCAAGGAGCCCATTTGAAAACATTTTGATTATCAAAAGAGAAATGAATCTCGACCGAAACATTGGCTTATTTCTCGTATTTACTGTCGGGACTCTAAATTTAATAAGATCAAGGATTTACTTAAGTCACAATCCATATAAATAAACATTAGCTAACACTGGCCGGCAAACAACATGGCGGTGCGCCGGTCAAGAGAAACGATTACTCGCTGATAATTATGCCAAACTTTACACAACATTAATTCGCCATGCGTACCACCACGGAACAATAGTGCAAGCGTATTGTTTCTAAATAATTAACGCGATAGAACACGGCCTCGTCACAATTACAAACAATTTCCACCATTACGAAATAACGCAAAGTTGTAATAACAAAATAGGAAAAAAAAGAAAATTTCCCACAAAGAAAAAAATGAATAAGATAACTTTATTGTATTGAGCAACTAACAAAGGAAGCCTGTGACGAAATCTTCAATTAGCTACCTTCTCGTCATACTGGAAACAGCCCAAGCGGGATGTTCATACAAATTGTATCTGAATTGACAGTTGGAATGTAAATTTCAGAGACTTGTCAGAAGTCAAAGACAACAAAGATATCCAATATCGTAGTGTGCTCACACTTTGTACGTTCGGCAGTGTGGGAATATTTCCCATAGCACGTCTTAAATAACATTTGAATACATTTCCCTTGGGCACTGGACATCGAGTCATCTGAAGAATAATACCTAATACCAGTACGTATTATGCAAATTATCTGCAAACAAACAAGGAGCAAAAATTACTTATTCACACGACAAATAATTTAACTTCCTTATTAGCGACACAAACAAAATAATTATTAGTGAGTACGTAATCTTTAACTGCGTACAAGTAGTAGATAAGTCTGCATCTAGGAATCTTCTTAGATGCGACCGAATCTTTTTCTCATTTTTCTGTTTCACATTTTTCGTTTGAGAGTTCTTAATATCGACATCTTCAATGATTAATTATTATAATTTGAGGTTTTACTCAATAAGTTATTCCACTTTAAAAATAGTAAGTTTTATCAGACCTTGGTTGGCGTGAAATGAATTTTGCGAAATAAAATATTTATTTAATATTGTTTGTGTATGGCTTAATCTTCTCCTACCATGTAAGTATATAGTAATTTACCAACATGCCGGTTCTTCCGCAGGGGTAAGAGTAAATAAGATGGAACACCACACACATCAGTCTGTTCTGGAGTACACTGTTACTTCATCCCCACATCCACCCCAAGTATTATCCACCGGTTCACTCGATCGTACTCCGAATACTTCCATCCGTTTACCCATCTTATTATTATATTCTCATTTATTAATCTATTTCATTCGTAATTCGGTCATACCACAAATGCTTCTGAGATATCTATTGCAATCAATGTTAGAGAGCCGATTGCTTACGCACCGTAAAAAAAACTGTTTTGTTGCAAGCGATTTCGCTAGAACGAATCGATCGTAGCAAAATGAAATCTATAATATATTGCGTATTTTTCAAAAAGCCATAGATCACATTCGGAGTCGGGAATCGCCAGTTTCGTGTACGCCGGCGGGTCGTGAGAACGGATACATCACGCCCGAGAGAAGATTACACCAGCCAGCGAAAGTGCTTTGCGAAACGCCAAACAGGCAGACTTCGTACTCCGTGTCGCGGGAGAAGAGCATCTTCGGAGGAATTATAATTATTGTGAAATCGAAAACGTGACAAGTCCCGACTGCGCTGATCTTAGGGCCCAGGAGACCGACTGGTAGGCGACGGTGTTGATGGGAAATTAGCATCCATTACACCGAGACCAACGAAGCACGTTCAAAGACCTTTGTAGAATTTCTAATAATTGAACCTCAAAACTAGCGGGTACCTTCAGATTCCAAATTGGATGGAATTCTCTCGCCGGTGAAATGCTTTCGGTGCAAAGTATCGTCATCAAATACATAATGATACAAAATTATAAAAAATATTAGAAAAAAGTGGAAATATAGGATCAACCAAGAATACGTTGAACTGAACATTTGGCAGCTATATCAAATACGTTTTAATTTTTTTTCAAATGATAAACGGTTAATGCCTTCCGAGGGGCCACATTCATACTTCGGCATCACTTACAAACAAAAGGACAAATCATAAGAACGAAGTTGTAAAAGCTTTTCCCGGCGAAACAGCATTAGACGAAGAACAAGTTTAAAATTTATAAAAAATGATAATCTAACATACTTACAATTTTTCATAATATATGAGATCATTTGATATAAAAAAAACCCGTTATAGGAACGATTGATACACCAAGGTTATACCTATAAATCATTCCATCAAAACTTTAGCAAAAGACAAGGTTATTATCATTGATAAATAAATCGACATTGGACAAAGACTAGGCCAAATTAAACTGACGTAAAATTAAATACATCTCGGGTCATTGGTCATTCTCCGCAGACGCGACGTCCCTGTGGGCCGTTTTATTTGGACCAAGCTCATCAATCATCTGGTCATATCATCCAAATACAAAATGGTTTATAACAGTAAACGTTGCTGCATTAAAAACTATTAAACTGGTTTGGTTGCGCAAATGGATCCATCATTGCCGAGATAAGCGGCGTCCATACAACAGCGTGCGTTCTATCTATATCTGCAGCAATGGTCTGCTGACTGCTGAGGGCATTCGTATGAAAAGGCAATAAATGAACTCTCATTATTGAGTAATCTGGGATGGTAAAGCAACTCAACAAAAATTATTCGTAATAATATTTCCAGAAGAACGTTTATTGACATTATTTGGGTTGTAGCTGTAGTGGCATACACTTTTTGGTTGTGATTTTTAAGCAGACTTCTTATCAATTTATAATTTTGTAAAATTAAAAAGTCTATTAAGCTCTAAAAATTGTGAACCACTAACTTCTTGTTTTGTGTAATCAAGAAATTCAGAAAATATGCAATTTAAACCAAAGATATTTAGTGACAATGTCAGAATAGCTGAATATTATCACAACTTTCTTTCACTCATTTTCATTCCTTCATATACCCTTCGCCTCACACAAGTTGCGCGACGAACGCCAATATTGGGGTTAATGAATTCCCACTATCTCCGGGCAATTGGGAAAAATCCTTGAACTTTATTATATCACGAAGAAATTTAGAATCTGACTAGGTATGCACGAGCATGTTTATTTGTTTATTTATTTACGCCCTCATTAGGGGCTTATACCCAGGAATAGTAAAAATTATTCAGATTACACAATTAAAACGCCTCGGTAACAATCTGTTGCATTTGTTTAGCGTTAAATTGAAGGTATCCACTGATTCAAGTCTCAACATTTATTACACTGAAATAAATCCCGACTTCTAGTATTAATAAAGAAAAGAAAGAAAAAAAACTCTGGACAATCAAACACATCATTTAGAATTCTATATAGAAATACTAAGTA
Source organism: Limnephilus lunatus (assembly GCA_917563855.2). Taxonomy (NCBI): domain Eukaryota; kingdom Metazoa; phylum Arthropoda; class Insecta; order Trichoptera; family Limnephilidae; genus Limnephilus; species Limnephilus lunatus. The sequence continues at coordinate 63,061,445 of OU830598.1, read as the reverse complement.
AGTGAAAATCCGTCTCTACGACAATTTAATCATATTCAGATCATTTAAAAGAGTGAAGTAATTAAACAAAATAGTTGGAAAACCCATTTTAAAACTTAGAAAACGTAAAAATATACAATAGAACAAAATTTGTAATGACGCAGACTCTCTATATACCTATATACCCGAGGAGAAACAATTTTTCATGTCTGCGTTGTTTAAACTCAAGCGAATCATGATGAAATAAGAAGATGCATATTATTAAATCGACCCATGATTCATCCCTCTCATGACATACTGCAACAATGCAGTTTATACATGAAGGGTTTCATTGTCATATACAGATACTTCCATATACATAGTCAGCCTACATGCTCCAAGTGATCTAAAGATACAAATCCCCCGTCACGGATAACAGCCCGAACCAAAGGGGAATTGAAAGGGTTGATTCATCCCGCCTGGGGTTGACATCCACGATTGACCATCTAAATCACACACCGTGTCCAATATATCATTCAAATTTTAATATAATCCTGATTCATATATGCCTACTTTAAAACATTCGGTCCCTGTTCCTTTCTACCTAGGTCCCTCCCGGCCTCCCCCAGTAGGGTTGAAATGTTGCGTGGCAAAGGGAAATGGGATGGGATGGATAAGGGGAAGCACGAGGTAGAAAAGGAAGTATCTCGCTAATCAGATCTAGTAACTGTACGCAACTAAAGCCATTTCAGACAAGTTTGTAACTTGAAAGGTTGGTCCTCACTAGAGTGATAGTGACAATATCCCCGTGAATAAATGTAAAAAATAATTAGAAACTGTAATTAACTTGAAATTAGTAAATTCATGAATTTGAATAAATGTGGAACTCGGGAATCTTGTCTTAGAAAATTTGTGCACATTGAATTGCACCTCGAAACTCGAAACAGGCTCAGTCTTGAGGTGGTATATTATAAAAATAGTAAAAATTTACCAATTTGTATATATTTTAATATTATATCTATTGCTAATAATATAAAAATAAAAATAAATTACAATTCATACAAAACAAAAACAAAAATGGAGGGAGTAAATTAATTTTATATTTTTAATATTAAAAAATAATAATTCACGAGCATATCATATCATGAGCAAAAAGTGCCGAATACATGGTTGTGCCGAAACCGGTTGGCCTCTTAATTATAAAATAGATATTTAATATATTATATATTTATAATTATAATTGTAAATCGAAGTGATGTACACAAAGTATATTTAGTTATAAAAAAAAAGCTTATTCAACATAACAAACACTATGATTTGCATCGATGTTTGCAGCAGTCATACATTGTTCATTCACCGAGTTCGCATTCTGTAGGAAGGAAACACAACTGAAAGAAAAAACAAAAAATCCTACCAAAGAATATTAGCACAATAAGGTGAAATGGGAGATAATTCCCACTAACGACCAGTAAATTTTCCGGCCGATAAAGAAGACGTCAGACAAAGGAGAGATGACCCGCGCGGCGCCCCTTTGTCTGCACTCTCCGCCACGTGCTCACTGCTCTGGGAGTTGGACCGGACCGCTAGATACTAGAGACACGAGGCGAGAGACGCACAGTCCATGGATTCGGTATGGATTAAATTATCTCAACACACGAGCCACACAATACCAAGTACCTACCGACCACCAACTCGACATATTAGACACAATTTAATACGAGGGTAATCCTAAAAGTAAGGTGTCCTAAATTTTTTTGAAATACAAAGAAACAATTATTTTTTAATAGTTTTTACATAATAAAGCTTGAACATTTATCTATTTTTCTACAAAATCAGTCGATGCATTGAAGAGCTGTGGCAATTTTTCAATACGGCTCCCTCGAATGCTCACAGTAGACCACAAACGCGCTTCAGCAACGCCGCACAGTTGGTAATTTTGAGTATCTAGTTCGATTTTTATTATTTTAGTTTGTATTTGGGACAATATCATTATACGAAAAAATTGTTAAAAAATATATATTGTGCGATTCAACCTGATACAGTCGTTTTAATACCTACAGCAATCTATACATATACAAATTTAAGTTCCGTATGTTTGGGTTCGCAGATCTCGGAAATTAATCGATGGATTGTCTCAAAAATTTTACAGAACATTGCATTTTAGCAGAAGAGTGTTTCTATATAAAATAGTAAGTTCCGGCGTTATGAAATTTGAATAAAAAATTACTACAATCAAAAATCGCCTTGAATGAAAAAACAATGACAATGAAAAAAACTAAAGTTGATGTGACACATTAATATCCATTAAACACAGAAAACGTAAAATTTTGCCGGATACATTTTTAAAAGCCTCGATGAATTCAAAACTTTAAGAAAAAATACGCTTTGAAAAATCGATACTTTATTTTTTATCACACTAAAACACAAGTTAATTAGTTATGATAATCACCTGATTTCCTAGATTTCCTCATAAAGATTCCGAAAAACACAGTAGTTATTATAGTTGAATTATCACGATGACGCATGACGTGCACACACGTCCATCCGCGGAGAGATCTAAACATGACTGATATAAAATTACTCGTTCGCGTTTCGAGGTAGTGCGTATTTGCGATAGTGGTCGCAAGCAGCTAAAATGTTATTTTTTTTTTAAATTCTAACAAGATTAGACATTTAGGTTCCCAATTAAATTAAAATGAAATCCAGAAAGAAACATAGGATTTTATAATAAAGTCGAGCTATGTAGATACCTTGAATTTTTAACTGTGCGCCGATAAGGAGAAATATGAAGTACAACGCTTAAACGCGAAATTTTCATGAAATTTAGATTGTAACAACTTCTTGTGTATGGAATTTCGTAGTCAAAGAGTAATTATTTTCGTCTTTTGATGTTATTTTCATCGAGCAGTGACGCCGTGTCAATTTACTTTTTTTAATAAAAACGTCTTATTTTTCGGCTTTTCCAACATTTCAAATGAGTGTTGAAATATCGGGGAAGCCGGTACTAAAAGCTAGTAAATAAATTATTGTGGACCTGAAGATTAACACTTGTCGGATAAAATTAGTGTAAGACAAATTTACGAGACTTTATAGTAGTGAGTTATTCACCGCAATAAAGAACGATTTTTATGCCTCCAACAAAGAACTAGCTGAAAACAAAGCAATTAAAAGCAACAGTAATTAAAAATGATGAATTTGTACATGATATCACGAGCAAACGCCAAAGTTAAGATGCAATAAATACAAAAGCTTCTAATGAAAACCCGCGGCGTGCCTCTGTTTTCCTTTGTTTGGTTTTGTTGAAAGTGAAAACGAAGCTGAATTATTATGGCTTTGCTATTCATGTTATCGCAGTAATATGCAAAATCACTAAATATTTACCATAACTAATTATTGAAGTAAATTGACTCAATAGAAACATTTTTTAAAATTGTTGACTCAATAGAAACATTTTTTAAAATTGTGAACCACGTGTGCTTAGATAAATAATATGATTTTAGATTCTCACGGCCAAAAGTACTAAGTTGTTGACTTTACACGGCTCAATAGCCCAAAAGTTAAACAACACGTGCGCTTAGTTTATGTGTAGACAAAAAAGGAACAAGGATCGTTAAGTAAACTTTGAGCGTAGCTATTGCTTTTGAATCGGAAAATGTCTTTGTCTAGTTAGAAATAGTTGAAAATAAATTTCAACTGTGAAAAATCTATTAACTCGTTTTTAAAAATTGAAAATAAATTTCAACTGTAAAAAATCCATTAACTCGTTTTTATTCACAATCGACACCCTAACAGCATTCCACAGCATACCAATGTATTATTTTTTTTGTAAACACAGGTCCCATATTTGGATTTCAATAACTAATTGGGCAAATATTTGGAAACGTGATTTGGAAGGCCAATCAAAAACACAACAAAATACTTCATATACGATTGATACTTCTATACGACTACACACCTACCCTGATGATGGACACGTGTAATGCTGTCCGAAACGTTGGCTAAAGAAAGACGTAGAGCAACACGGCATAATAACCCAAAAATAAATCACGATAATACTTTTGGCCGTGAAAATCGCAAATCATATCCAAAAAGACTTCAACGAAAAGGATGGAAATTCTAGTCATGATTTTAGATTTTCATTAATGGTTCTTTTCGTATTAATGGTCTTCAACATTCTCGAAGTGTAAGACAGTTATAAAAGATTATTTGGTTTTGGCCTTTTTCAGCATATCAATCGCCATACATTTCCAATGTTTTTGCCACCACCAGCCGCGTACTAAGAACTAAAAGAGGAAAGACAGAGTGACCAACAATAATAATATGGCCGGCAATGTTTAATTAATAAAATAAAAATGTATACAAGAATATTTTAATCACATACATATATGTTAAATAAGTGGAAGCACACCAGGGAGAGCAATACGCGATATATCATCATAAAATGGGTTCAACATTTATAGCTCTAAAGACCATTCGCCAGTCATTATAGAAGACATCAAAATTATCTTACGAGTGCAATACAACAATTATTATCTTTATTCTAATTCCCTACAGCTGCTTATAAATATGATTCCATATATGAGAGCGAAGTCTTCTGGCATACCGATAACAAGAATTAATGAAATACTGCTAATTTTATTTTATTTATTAGCTTCCCAACTGTGTGTCTATGATATTAATTGGGATATTTGTACACATCTCTTCCATTATATCAAGCTGCTAACATTGCTAACTGATTGCTATGAAGAAGAATGGTGCATGAATTTAAAATGAGGAAAAACAATATGAAATATTATCCCGGTAGGTACCTAAATGCATTTTACTTTGTATCACGTCAGCCCAAAGGGTGAACGATCTTTACAGCAATAAAGCAAAAAGAATATCTCTTTGATGTCGATGAGTTTTTACAATCCTGCGAAGGGTATTTGCGCAGACTGCACTTTGTAATGGATCAGAGGATGCGTTACTTGCATAACGTTTTTAAATTTCAATGCAAATAAGCATTTGAAGAGATAAAGTGAAGTGACAGTTTTGCAAAGACCACACTAGACATCTCGTGTATAAAGTGTTGTAAGATGCAACACTTGAATGAATGACTGACTCAATATCTTTAACAGAAACTAAATTGTGCACAGGTTTTCAATACCGATATTTTTTATGTGTTATCACCTTCGACCAAGTGTATAATGGTTATCACACGAGATTCGCACTGCTCGAAACCAGTGGAACTTCGGCTTTCTCAATCATTGAGAAATGTTGTGAGGCGGAATAGCGTGAGCAGGAAAAGAGTTTTGGTATTAGGCATTTAGCCCAGTTTTCTTAATTTTAAGCAACGTTTTGATGCAGGAGGATGGTGTTTTACGATGGTCGATACGAATAGTATGTTTTGATTGATATAAAATCTGTGTGAAAAACCCCACATAACCAAAAATGCATGTAACATAAAAAAAACAACAATTTTTTTAGGAAGTCGATATTTACCAAGGAGTTATATAATATAAAGTCTGTGTTCCTTAAAAAACCTCTGCAAAATATTGTTCTCTCGCTGGAAGTAGGGAGAGGATGAAGAAACTGTCGATGTCTCCCGAAACCTTCTATCTCCGACAACTCGACGATGAAAAATCACATTATCGCTTTTTCTGTATTTTCCAGAACGACTTGTAATTTATTTTGATTTAATAATGTATTAATGCCCTTTCAAGGGCTTTTAGTAAAAATCATGTGTTCGACATATCTATCATTTGTGTATTATTTTTTTTTAATTTAAAATTTTAGTTTTTAATAGGAAATACAAATGTTCTCAGGTTACGAATAACCTGACAATATTTGAAAATGTCTTACTATCATTAGAGTAAGCGGAAAACGTTGCTTGTGTCGTGATGGAGGACTTAGCCAGCTGAGGAATCGAACACACGACGCCCGGGTGGGACCCAAACGCGATGCAAACTCAACCGTTGAAAGGTCAATTATGTATAAACGATAGATAAATCGAAGATGTCCACTGACTCAGTATAATAATTTCCCACTATTGGTATTCTGAGCACAGAGAAATACATATGGTAGTCAGACCTAGAATTTCTGCACTGAAATACATTTCGAGACATTTAAGTAAAGTCCATTTCTATTTGACCAAATAAGGAATGTGTGATATTATCTTGAAGAATTTTAAAATGGTAAATATCTTAAAAGTAAGATAAATATCTACATCATGAAATATTATTTATAATATCATTTATAAATAAGATGAACAAGATTGGATCAAGTTGTGAACCCTGTGGAACTCCATCGTTGACTCTTTTCTTAACTTACATGTCGGCATTTTACATTTATCGGCGAAGACCCGTACCCAGTGAGTGCTTGATAATAAAAACTAACTAACTATGACTATTAGCCCCAAGTTGTGGTCCATTTTTCGAAAGCTCAACCAATTTTAAGCTATTTCATTTCAAACGACCCAGTCTAACGATTTATTTACACCGTGTTGATAAAATTCAGCCGTACGAGCTATTTACAGATTTAGGTAATGCTTCGTCGTAAATCGCGAGCTTACCATTTGATCTTGAAGCCAGTTGGTTGGCGTTGCTATTCAAGAGCTCTTACGGCTATTTGCAAATACCACAAATCCGCATTGTTTACACGCAGACCCCTTCACTCCTCCACTTGACTTTGGTGGCATTAACGTAAGGTCTTTACGATCGGAGGTGTTTGCGCCACACGATTGGTTTGCTAGTGAACAACAAGCACAAACTCGTCACTAAGTGCTCGCGAAGAGTGTCTCTTTCATAATACTGAAACTTAAACACTCACCCCGGTTAATATATGTTCAACTAGCAGACCCGGCCACATGTTGCTGTGGCTAACGAAACACAACGCCACACCATTACCCAACCTTTATAACCAACGCCATCTGTTAAATCAAATCCACACCGCACGCTTGCCAGCTCGCTGCCCGCTTGCTAGCCTACTACTTTTACTTATATATTTCAACCAATTTACACAAAACCCTGACAGATTATATACCTAAAACCCTTCCTCATGAATCACTCTATCTATTGGTGACAACCGCATGAAGATCCGTTGCGTAGTTTAAAAGATCTAAGCGCACAGTCAGCGGAAGCGACTTCATTTTATACTATGTAAAGATTGTTATAAACAGAACCATAAAATATGTATATAAGCATATCGCCACACTCTACAATCAACCAACAGAAATTGTATAGTTATTTTAATAACAACATATTATAGATAAAATTAAACCTTAAACGGTTAAAAACAAAGTGTTTGTTTAATTGAAAATATAGGTATGTGCAATCACATAACATTATTTTCTATGAAAACAACATATTCATAGAACACAACTTTTTGAAGGTTACATGACATTAGATTTACGGAAGGTTTACGTCTACCTATAGTTATTTCTCATCGATATATTATGAACTATCATAATATATTTCGTCGATGTTGCTTTTAATTTAAGAGGCGGAGCAAATACGCGTAACAACATTATAGTAAGTTATAATACAGTGAAATTTAATCATAGTAGCTACGAACTGGAAAGTAGCTTAATTTCCGTTTTACAAAAAAAAATAAACAGCATTCTGCGAAAGCTGTACGAAAGATAATTAAAAATAAAAACAAGAGTGAGACAACTACGTTTTTTTTTTTTTTTTTTTTTTTTTTACATGAATACCTCACAAGAGTCCCAACTTGCTCCCATCTGAAGCCAGTGAGACTATGGCATCCCCAATTGGGGTATGTTGTGTGGCTGAAGGTAGTGGGAAGTGGAAGGAGATAGGGAAGAGGAAGGTGGGGAAGTACCTGGCTATTCAGATCTGGTCACCAAACACGGCTAATGCCGTTTCAAGCAACGTTTCAATTCTGAATGGTGGTCTTACACCAGGGCGATACAGAGAGTATCTTCCACTCTGGAACGTGCCGCAAATATACTATTTATTATTTTAAATGAATAAATTGTGAAATAACACAAATTAATCAAATAAAATTTATTTGCCACGCCGGGATTCGATCCCGCGACCTTCGGTGCGCGAGTCAAGCGTCTTACCGCTGCGCTACGCCGGCCGTTAAAGTAACTAGGTTTTAACCTTCGTTGTTAACTCACAAGAAATGAATTGCAAGTTGCAATTTGCAACTATAAGAGATTAATAGTTATATTGCCAGGATTAATGTTTTCCAGCTGTTGATGCCGAGGACCAATGAAACGATTATCAATTTACAATAAACAAACGTATAAACATAAACAAGCCTACGATAAGATCTAATCATAGACAATAAAGTACTGAGAGTAACGCACTTAAACACATGTTGTATTGGACACAAATTGATTTTAAAGAACACATTATATTATCAATATACGCAACGAGCCTGATATAACCTATTTGATACCGATCTAAAATAATAACTGTTCGGCTCAATGAAAAACACGTATGTATTTTCATATAGATGCGTTAAAAGTAGCATTGGAATTGGAAATATGTTTATGATACTTGTTTATTACCATAGAAGAAGAGGTGTGGGCAGAATGTGTGAATACTTAGCTAATTAATATGTTGTACCTTTGATACCTGGCAAGCCTTACCATAATAAGTCAATACGAATGTGATCTGTGAACGTCATAGTAGGAAGTAAGAGACTCACTGGACTGTGTAAAAACTTTAAAATAAGCATATGTATATATATATATACAAACACAACATTCGGTCAAAGAAATTTCAAATACATTGCGTCTAAAATATACAATAACCTACCTGACAAAACAAGACAATCGAATAATATTAACAAATACAAAATTCTGATAAAACAATGGATCATCGAAAAAGGTCGTGCAATAATTAGTCACCTCACCCCACAGATAATATAAACAAAGGGAGATATGCTATGGACAATTTAAACCTTGTGGAACTGTGTTTCCTCGTGTCGCCGATATTATTAACCAATACTATTACACACCTTCGCTTACGCTAAAGTATACGCCCCTATTCGAACTCACACTTAAAACTTGTCATTTTCGTTGGCACTAATACTTAGAACAGATTTCTATGCGTACACGTTCCGAACGCATTCGCAATTAGCAATACATAGAAATGATGACGAATAAGGCTTACAAGAATAAAAATCGACAGAGATCGACATTTTAGTTAAAAAAAGGTTCCAGTTAAAATTTTGTTGAAAAATTCTTATTCTCAGAACCGATAAAACGAAACAAGTGTGATCTGGACTCTGGGCACATTTAACGTGTCCCATTTGTAACAAATCCAAATCAAATGTTTCTAATCTATAATTAGATAACCGAATTTTAACAGTTTTTGGTTTTGTTCAATAACTTTAATCACAATAACACTCACAGTTCACAGTGTGTTTTTGTTGTTGTAAAAATCCATAAAAAGAAACTCTCATTTTTTAATCATGTTAATTTATTTTGTATTTGAGTACTTCACAAGAGTCCCATCTGCTCCCAACCATCTGGAACCAGTGAGACTAGGGCATCCGAAATTGGGGTATTTTATGAGGTTTCAGATGGTGAGGAGTGGAAGAAGTCGAGGAAAATGAAAGTGGGGAAGTACCCGGTTATTCAGATCTGGTGGCTAAACACGGCTAATAAATTTAAAGCAACCTTTCTGTTCTGAATGGTGGTCTTTAACCAGGGTTATACTGAAAGTATTTACAATTCTGTTTCACAATTAATAATTTTACAATAATAATGACAAGTATTTTGGGCAACGTTGGGTGCTCTACCCGTGTTAGGGCCTTTATTTTGCGATTTCATATTTTGTTTCATAATCTATTTATTACCCGTGTTTTACAGGCAGTTTTTTTAAATAATATGTAAACAGTTATTTTCCTCCTCTTTTGAATGTCAAATGTGCTAGTTTTCATCAATCTCGAACATATGTAAATAAAAAAATTTAAATAAAAAACCCAGCACAAAAATATATAGAAATATGTATGTACAAGAGGTATTTCATTTAGCAAACAAACATTTAAAAAATATATACATATTATTGACCGGTAAAGTGGAGATATTTGTATTTGGAGATACTTGTCGCTTCGATAATTTTGGTGTTACGTTTTTAACTAAGTAATGTAAACGGATATCAATGTATTTTTCCAAAACGGCTTTAGTGAGTTGAACTGAATGATTATTCATTGGTGATTGGTCATATTGCTGAAAATAAATATTTTCAAATACTTTGATTCCAACGAAATGTCGTAAGGCTTTGGTTACTAGTTCCTGTTTAATATTATTTTTTGATTTAATTTTCAGTTTATTTTTATCTACAATAGCGTTCTTTATTGTCACTTCCATTGTTTTGCAAATGTTTATAACATCAATTGAAGGGAAAAAAGGCCAGGTTGCTGGTTTAAAATCGTTTTGGCCAAAGTGAGACGAGCAAATGATGCTATGGCGAGTCGAAAACCAGTTTCCCTTTCTCCCCGTTGCGTCAATCCATTTTTCTTTAATTGTTCCGTCCTTCGGAAATCTGAAATAATTAAAATACTATAAGTTACTGCATTTAAAAACGGATATAAATTATATGTTACCTAAGATAAATAAATTATCACGCTTTTTTGTTATGCTTCTCCCCACCCCGCGAACCCCCCCCCCCCCCTCTCATCACTCTCTCACCCCCGCCAACCCCTTCCTTCGTTTCCCTTCTCCACCCACATAATCCTCCCCCTATCAGATCCCTCGTCCCGGATTCTCTTCCCCTTCTCCTTCCCTTCCTGAGGCTAAACTATATGAAACACGCACATTTCTCAAACTGATCATGCGCCAAAAAAAACCTTCACGGGCGTGCCCACACGAAAACACCAAAGTTTCATCCCAGTCGGATGAATGGTATAGGAAATAATTTTATAATGCTAGAGCCCACCATTATACTCGTATATAGAAACCTTTATGGGCTCCGGCACTAAAAATCACCAAAGTTCCATTGAAAATCGAATAAATGGTACACGAACGCATGCGGAACAAAGAAAGATTAATTTTTATAAATAATGATTTTAAAAGAAAAGCATTGTATTTGTTTCTACCACCAATCAGCATCTACAACAATAATTATCTACAAAAATAATATGTTTATACATATTTATATATTTTTTTATAAAGCCCTACTAATATTACGAAATATCGATGGTCGGTATTTAAAAGAATTCGCGTCCCCATCACTAGTATCGTAATGGCGGCGATATTTGTTTTAACGGGGCCTTATGTCAATAAAAACTTCGAATAATCATTAAAAATTGATAACGTACTCTAATTTTGTACTTACCGGTGAAATGAAACTCCATTTATCTTGAAGTTCACATTTCTTGTATTATTTTTGCATAGATGCACTGAACAAGACGGCATTTTGAATAAAACGGGCACAAACTGTACGCGGTTACGACACAAAACCAATTGAATGAACGAATTCTTTCCGTATTCACACTCCGCTCCGTAGGCCGTAGTCCGTCCACGGTCTGGCGGCCAACATAGCATATCTCGGGTTTCTAATATCTTTGCCTCACCCAAATATAATCCTCTTATCCCATTATTGTTACCACTACTACCAACCTGAAATTTTTTGTCAAATATTTTTACTTTATTGAAAAATGTATTTTATTTAATATTTATAAAATATTTGTAAACTAGTCTGTCTCGACACAGGATTTCCTAGTGAGACAGGCAAGACCAAAAAAATGTTAACTTTATTGTATAGATGCACAAATAAATTGTTGTTGAATAAAATAAATCGAGTTCTCTTGAACAGTTTTTTGGGTCTCTACTTGCTAACTGTATATTTTGCGCATGGAGGGTTAATAGGTACTTGGTGGTGGAATAAATTGCATATCCCATTCACGTAGCTGGAAATAAAAATAATTTATCAGTAAATGCCAGTTGCATCATAAAACTGAAATAATTACAGAACTTGAATAGAATTGGAACCGAACTTTTACAGAACGTTAAAATTGACTTGAAAAATTGAAGAATTTTTAACAACCCAGCCTAAATATGTGTTTTTTTTACGTATGTATGCAAGTACCTATACTCAGAATATAAGTAGGTTCCTACCTGCACATAAACACTCGGTATCATCCGACGATATTGCATATGTATTAGATTTCTAATTTTACAGTGAAATTAACTGAAGTTGAATGAGATATTTTATTTAAAGTATTAAATTAACATAGCTTTTTTTTTAAGCAGTAAAACTACTGGTGAGTTCTGGCATTATAAAATTTGTATGAAAATGTACGTACGCTCATATCTTCCGAACGACTGCAACAATTTGAAAAATTCTTTTTTTGTTGTGATCGTTATTGTTAGTACAAGGTTTGTATAAAACTACTGGTGAGTTCTGGCAATACGAAATTTGTATAAAAAAATTTAATAGGTGGCGCGCGAGCTTTTCGAAAACTAAATGTACCAGGAATTAATGTATGTAATGCGGCAGGGGGGGGGAAACAAGAAAAGGGGAGGGGAACCTGGGAGGGGGGAGGGGAACACGGGAGGGGGCTTACGAGACGGAGAAGGGGAGGAGTGAAGTGGGGGGAGGGAAGGTGAGGGAGGCGGAGTGGAAACGCGAAAGGGGAAGAGGACGCGGGTGAGGAAGAGGGGGGGGGGGGCGGAAGGGGATCGGGACAAATGAGAAAGGACACGCAGGTAGAAACATTTTCTTTATTAAAAGGTATAGCAACGCATTCTGGGTACCAGCTATCTTCTATGTATAAAATCAAAAAAATGTGTACATGTATGTATGTATGTCCGCTATGCGTTGCTTAACCATTCATCCGATTGCGATGAAACTTTGGGGATTTGATGTGCGCATGTCCGCGATGGTTTCTGTATACAATAGTCAGCTCTGGCATCACGAAATTACGCATTGCTAAACCGTTCATCCGATTGCGATGAAACTTTGGGGATTTGATGTGTGCATGTCTGCAATGGTGTTTATATACTAACGTATGGCAGGTATTTTCTGCTAGGTCCTGCGGGCGGCTTTATATATAGTTGTGTGTTTAACCACTAATATTTATAATATTTTTTATATAATTTTACAATAATGTAATTTATTAAGTCTTTTTTTATGGGAGCTTAAGGGCGTAAATAAATACGTAAATTAATAAAGCTTTTTACTTTTGAATGTAGCTATAACTTTGTGGTTATCCATTATAGATAAATGAAACAAACAAAGTAACATTGTTTCATTTATCTATAATAAAGCTTTATTCATTTTATTTCGAACAGGACCGGTTTTGGATAACCACATTCATTTCACGCCCCTAGGGCTTTTATACACTAAAATATTTATTTATTTATTTCAACGCCATAAAATGGCTTTTACAATCCGATGATACATGATACACAGTGGTACACAGGAGGCTAAATATAATGATGAAAAAATAATAATGTACATTAAACCAAAAATAATGATAACAACTAGTATTTAGTTATAGGATACAATTATGTTTTACAACCTAAAAAAGAATATGAGCTCGTATAGAGTATACACATTTTATGCAGAATAAAATATTACAATGAACATAATAATGTTTCTATTTCCAGCCACATGAATATTATAGGTAATTAAATTGATCCATTTTCGCACATTAGCAAACATTCTAGCAAACACGCATCGCATTTTAGCAAACACATAGAAAATAAAATAGGAAGAATCAAAGTAACACAAAGTACAACGAGCACAAAGAAGAGAAAAAAGTATTGACAACTGCCGAGTAAATAGTAAAAATCAACATTAAAAGAAAAAGCAAGGTACATGGTAAAAATCAATGAAAATATTAGGCTTCAATAATAACAAAATATATATGAGAATCTCCGAAACTTGATGTGAAAATAAACTGATTAAAAATAAGAAAAAATCATCATGTCAGAAGTGTCTGGTGTATGTAGTTGCAATCCTTTCGATTAAAGTTAGCAGCGAAATGAATCCGCTTGCTGCAAGCTATAATAATACAATATTATATTATATTACTAAGTTTTCCTCTTCGTATATCCGCCCTGTAACCATTGAGGCAATATCTAACCCTTCGCCCTTATCTCTCTCAGCGGGTCTTCACTTATCCCGCATGATCCTGCGGCAGGAACTAGGGGCCATTAGGCCTCCTATCCTCGAGCATGCGTCCTGCGTTTATCTAAATCACGGCAGTGAGGGGCCACGCGTTATCTCCCGGCTGGAGGCTGTATTAAATAACATCAAGGGGAAATGCACAGTAAAAAGACAAGCATGTAATATGTTGTGAGATTTATATGAAAATAATAACATTTGTGTCTGGCTGGAAGAAAATAAAAACCATTTGCATTTGGGAAAAATCACGGGAAAAAGTTTAAAGGAATTTTCTACAGCCGTTGGGTTTGGACGTGTTAGAAGTTAAGATTATGCTAGCGCAAATAATATAATTCTAAATTTGAAAATAACAATTAAAGGAATTTTCGATTAAAATATTATTTTATAGGCAAGTACCAACATAACGCTTGCCTAAATTATTCTGCACTTTTGCAATTCCCATTTTGAAAATGACGCTTATATTCAAAGCAAATTTGAGTTCACTGAACCGAATTTCAGGCAGGATTAGCTAACGCACATCACAAACAACCGAAATTAGTATGTTTGATGATAGACAGTGCATTAAGTAAATTACAGAGGATTTCTTGAAGATAAGAAAAGTATCTAAACGATTTACCGTGAGAGATTTCAATTTTAGAATATCGATCCGTATCAACTTTTTATGTAATAAATTCGACTGTTGCGAACTCCTGCAACTCATAAACTTACGAATACCGACAGTAACCACACGACAAAATACACTATTCTACTGCAGCATTCATAAGCGGAACTACATTGCCCACTCTCCGATACGACGATTTCACACTATGGGAAATCAGTATTTGTATTTAGGTGAAGTTTACATATTTAACATCAACTTGGCAAATTTGGAGGATCTTGTAAAAAACTTATTCCAAAACTATTTCTAAACATATCTGTATTTTTGTAAACCTATCAAATCGCTGTATTTTTGTGACTCGTATGCATTTTTTATCTAATTTTATTTTTATTATTTCTTTATCTGTTTAAAAATCATCTGTCATGAATTAATTGTACTACCAAACATGGTAAACTGGGCGTTAAATAAATAAGTAAAATAAATCAGCATCAACAGTGGCAGTGGAAATCAAAAAACATGTTATCCAGAATTCAGGTTTTCTATTGTATTAACCCTAGGCCGAAGACCACTCAAGAAGATTCAATTTTACTACAGAAAAAATGTTTTACTTTTTTCCTTGTTTCTAGTTTTACGTTATGAAGACAAAACTAAACAATTTTCCAATTACCGACTTTAGAAATACCAAAAACACGAATAATTATTTATTGATTAAGTATTCAACACTGAAGACATAATCTCATAGAAATACGTGTCAGTGTACCCAACGTAAGTTAAATTTAACCATAGATCGTATAAAAAAAAAAATCAGATAATATATTTAATTGACATGTCTGGGACCTAAGTCAAAAAGATCGCATGCAATCGACTACATCAATTTTCATTCTAATCGGTAGATATACATCACACTTCTACGAATTTTATGTACTTACAGTATCAAATGAAAATATACTAAATAAAGAAAATATAAAATCTATAAATTAGGTTAATTCCAAAACATTTCCGAGAAAGACATGGCACGACTAAGTGAACCAGATACCAGAGTCGGGGCATGTCAAGAGTCAGAATAATAGGAGAGCATGTATGAGACGATGTATGAATGTGAACGAGGCAAAGAGTGTGTGCCAAGACCGTGTGTTGTTTGGCGGTCCGTCCTCTCTGCCTACCCCTGCGGGGAAACGGCGTGATGGTTAGTTGGGATAATTCCACGTTAATTCCTAATTCCGGTCGAAAAGTCTGCCAGTTTTCTTGTTCTCCCGGTTAGTGACCACCCTGTTGGTCATATGAGGAATCGCAAACCTCGTTAATTTAGTAAAATCATTGCAACACATCGTAGACCTCACGCGAGGAGTCACCGGCGAGCGGGAGAGGAAGCACGCTCCACGCGCTGCCGTGTTAAAGCACCCGTGAAACCGCGGCGGGGTAATCTGCGCGGTAATAAAACTACCAACTACCTGGAATACCATCCGCGCGGCTATCCTTGATTAACGGCGCGTGCGGAGAGGAATCCAGCAGGATCTGAACACCGTAACGTGGTGCGATACTACACCCAAACGAGGGGAAAATAAATGTAATAATAAGAAGTTTCGTTTAAGCCTTGCACGATATGCACAGAAGAAAGATTAGGATGGCAGGATGAATGGCAGAAATTTATAAACATCTTGAATATGATTTATTTTTCTTCCTCCTTTAGTCAACATTTTTGACTGCCTTACAGTGTCCATCTCGGGGCAGAAGATGTTCGGAATTTGAAAGTGTGTTTATTTGTGTAGAAGTATTCTTGAATACCTGCAGTGTCTTTAAAACCAATGCATGTATCAATGTTCTGATAGTTGCAAAGCCATTTTTTGAAGTTTGTCGATTAGGCGGCATAATGTAATGGTAAAAAAAATATTTTTAATGATTCCCACCGCAGCGGAGCCCTAAAACATATAGACACAAATGTCCCAGTAGCAGTAGCGGACTAAGGGGGGGCGGCCCGCCCCGGGCCCCAGTCCTGGGGGGCCCCCAAACGCCTACATGTTCCCTTGATCAAATCGTAAACGAGGCTTCAGGACTTTCAGGCATCAAGGCACTAAAAAAAAAGAAACATGCACTTGTTAAGAATGCTCTCACCAATTTTTTTAAAGAAATTCGAAAAATGGACGGAGATACAACATTTTATGTGAAACCGTTTGAAACAGTTTGTATGTTGAATTATCCTTTAGCAAAACTTTGCGTTTTTCTCTAAACTTTTTTAACACGTTTTTCAACCTGGCTGACAACATATTAAACAAACTATACATCCGATTTGCATTCACCAATTCTTAAACTGTTCGAAAAAACTAACCTAACCAAACCTCCTAAAAATTAATCTGCATAATTATACCTACACAATACAATAATAATACGGTAATACATACCTACACGAACATAACTATATTATGATACTGTATTCCTAAATAAATTTTAAGGCCATAAAAGAAAAGCTTTTATGAAAGCTCAGAAATGTTTATTTAACGAGTCGAAGTTACTCCGCGGAGCCGAGCTTTGTGGGCTTTTTTAAATATGTTTCTTCACAATGTAATTGAATGGCAAACATATTTGCAAGTGCCTCGTTATTTTTAAGGAGCTATAAAAAAATGCTAATAAAAGTTCGTGGTTCATCTTTTTTGAGAGTCAATAAAAAGTATTTGCATTCTCAAAAAAAGGCGTGAAAAAAAGATGAGTTTCATTATTATTTGAACAAGCAAAGTAATGAATTATGACACAAAAAACCGGATACGTAAAAAATCGATTTCTATAAGTTAATGCGAAAAATAGCGGTCGTGTGCGAAATTATTCTTCAAACATGTAGTATTTCAAGACGCAGAGGTCAATATTTTGCGCACAGTTTCGGAGTATAGAAAACAAAAACCATAAAAACCGATAAGCAAATAATTTTGAATAAATAATATTAAATTCCCCAAACATGACTCGGAAAAAGCTATTGATATTTATACCAGGCACATAACAACTAAATTATTCGGTTAATTTGTTTACTATAACGAAATATTGCAGTTTGGTCATTTTACAAAGTAAGGGGATTTACAACATATTGAAAAATAAGAAGAACAAAGGTTCAGGGAAAGAAACCCGACAAAATAATGAGAGGGCTGATTTTTGAGGGAATTCGACGGTTCTCTTGGCACTCGAATAAATAACAAAAACAGAGATAAAAATCAGAAAATTTATCCTTTGGTTGGTCAGGTAAGTTTATAATAAGATATTGATAAAAGAGGGCAAACAATTCATATTGCCACTTCTTGATCTTGTTGCTACTTCTTGTTTTTTATTGGTTTTTCATAGATCTCATTTGCTCTTTTTGGCTTTTCTTGCCTCTCCCTGCGGAGATTTATCGACTGGTATTCAAAAACCATCACGAAAGAAAAAGAAAAAAAGAATACAAGCTATTACAGTTGCTGGCTTATAAGATCTTATATCGTAAATAGCTCATGCCAGCTTTAATATATTATTTAGAGTCAAGTAGGCAAAAATGTATAAAATATTTTTCAGCAGTGAAAAATAACGCAGCAAAGAGACAGACCTTCACAGCAGGCGTCGAAGGTGATGTCACCAGGTGCTCAGCGAACCATGTTAAGTGGATATAAATTTATTAGTTATTGAAAACATACTGTTAATTTAGTTGCGAGATAAGAGCCATCAATCTACAGATTGTATGCCACTGTCAAAGATTGGCAAAATGAGAGGTCAAGTAAAAAGTTTGGGGTCACACACGCGCGAAAACAAACCAAAGATACAATGGAAAGTTTAAAGTGAGTTTTTAAAACTTGTAAGATCGAATGTAAATACCAAACGTATGAAATACATGTACGTGAGAATTAGCTGATGCCTTAAACTAGGCAAAAGTGATAAGGTAATGCAAATTACCTAAAAATAAATTGATTTCACGATCACCTTGTTTAAATTATCTACAATGTAATCAATTATAGTTATGTTGAGAGTCGGAATAACAGAAGAGTATATATGAGACGATGCATGTATAATATGAAAGAAGCAATGACTGTGTTCAATTTTTTTTTATATGAATACCTCACAAGAGGTGTTTGCCCAGCTTCCGTCTGGAGCCAGTGGGACTATGGCAACCCGAAACGAGGTATGTTGTGAGCCTGGTGGGAAGGGGAAAGAGATGGTGGAGGGGAAGGTGAGGAAGTACCTGGCTATTCAGATCTGGCTACCAAACACGGCTGAAGCCTTTTCAAGCAACGTTTCAATTCAGAATGTGGATTTATAATAGAATGTGAATGTATCTTTCACCCTGGAATGTGTCGAAAATATACCATATATTATTTTTAATGAATTAATTGTGAACTAACACAAATTAATCAAATAATAATTATTTTGCGCATGCCGTGATTCGATCTTGTGACCTTCGGATTGCGAAGTCTTTGCTTACCCCTCAGTGAAAACAGGGTGATGGTTAGATAGATAGCAATCAAATATTTCTTATTAGCATATTGAAAATTGCACGAGATAAAATGTCAGTATCGAGAACGAGGTATGAAGCTGTCGAGGCAACAAATAGGTTTATGGTGAGATTTTAGTAGATACATTTTAAACCAATATGTATTATATGCACCAGAAAATCACAAGGAAAAATGTCATTGTTGCAACTGCGATTTTGATTGCAGGACAGCGGCAACTAATCCGAGCTTCTGAAAATTTGAGGAAACCGATAGAATCGCCGTGAATAATCAATATATACTTGTATGATTTTTTTTTCCGAAAATTGAAAATAAATTAAAAATAGAGAAAAGTAAATTATAAATAATATACACAAATGCTGGGAATGTCAAAACACAGTTAAAAGTTAAAATACCATTTGGTATTTTTCTAGGCTGCCACATTCCTTGGTGATCTGGCAGGCTTAGCCGCAGGCCGCTAAGTGTTGGTCAATTTGGCCTTCCGAGGCAGTTAGCACCAGCCGCCTGCACTTGCGGAGATGGCGATAGGAGAACGGGGGAGCCAGGTGCATTGTGCACTGTGCAATATTGCAGGTGCAACGCAAATTCAACAGGCGGGAGGAAGCGGTAGTACGAAAAAAAACGAAATAAAGAAACTTAATAATGAAAATTTGAAAATCCTTTACAAAATTTTTTGGGCGGAATTTATTTATATGATTCTATTTTCAAAAAGCAAAGTTATTTCCAATATGAGCTAGCTATAGAGCTGTGAATCATCCTAATATAATAATTATAAAAATATTTCATATTGTTGCTCGTTGCATATTTTCCAATTAAGTAAAAAATAGTGATTGAACTCGAGCAAATTCGTGTAGTAACTACATGAGTAAGTACCTACCTAATAGTATTATATTCATAATATAAACACACATTAAAACTGAAAGAAGTTGTTTTTCAATGTACAGACAACAAATAACGTTTTGGTTTTAATATTAGTGTTTTTTCTTTTAACGCAAATACTACAAAATAAATTTCAATTGAATTATATTATTAATTTGAATTCATAGAGCGTTGAATAGAACAGCTCGCTATCTTCAAACAGCATCCACATTATGTAAATCTGTTCCCGACTAAAGGGAGAAGATCATTATCTCAAGTAATAATATAAAGTACTTAACAACAGCAAATTAGCATCGACACAAGGAGAGGCAGATTGGAAAATATCTTTGCAGTTTAGCGTTCGTATCATTTAACATAATCAGTTTCAGATGCCCAAGTCGGGAATCGCCTCGAGCAGAAATCGTATATGCTTTTGGGTGTACTTTTCATATTATTATATATTGCTAATTTAATTTTCAAGCATCCGCTGTAAATGATCGACTATAAGACGGAGTGAAATATTGCTCAACTGTTCGTTGCTCAACAGCTATACCAACAACAGAATTGAGATTACGAAAAACCTACCCAACTCTAATATATTAATTATCCACTTGATGTGTTCAGTGTACATTGTACATGTGTACAAGGTACACAAGTTTAAAAAAGATACCTCATTCTACAACAAATTTCACGTGCGTGTAAAAAGGTAAGTCGTATTACTGTGAGTGTTCTTATGGATGCTGTAGATTGAAGTACGCTTGTAAGCAAGTGGCGAATTGTTTAATCAAATATTCGACCGCACTCGTGGAATTAATGAAGCAAGCAGCTGTGCAACGCCACGCAGTCTGCCTTTGCGTCTTGCTCGAAGGATAAGGAATGTAATTAGAATGAGTAAAGTCAGTAAAGCCTTCAGAGGTTCAGAACCTGTCTTTAGTATCCACCCGAATTATGTGGGAGGCGTAGTTATTTACTAACTGTTAGAATACTTTGTCATCGTTTCGCAACACGAAACCACTTAAAGTAAGTTATGCCAGAAACGGCCTTTTTAATGAGGAGATTGTATTTTATTGGCATAATTGAAGCATGATATCTATGGTCAAAATTTTATGCAAAAATGAACTTGCAACGATCCCGATAATTCGAAAAATAATAAGTTTCACTGGATTCCTTGGCTCGGTGGACCAATTTTGTATAAAATAGAGAGTATACAGAGGACTATGACCAATGCATTCTGCAGTATCTAGGTAGTTCTACTATAATTCTGCTTATATTTTTGTGCTTTTATTATTCTCTACTTTATTTGTTGCGTTGTTCACTATAACCCAGTTTCCTGTCGGGTTGTTTGTTAGACAGCAGTTAGCAGCCAGCAGGTAGCTAAGTATAACTCAATCGGAAGCTGACTGGAACACCGTTGTTTTGTCTCTCCCGAGACTTAGCCCTTACAGCATCCTGCTCTCCCGGCAATTATTATTGCGTGGGAGACAATTACAGCACGGCCTAGTTGGTAGTCGCATATGTGCTGTCGCCATATAATGCAAGCCTTTTGTGGAATACATCACCTCAATTACAAATTGGATCAGTTCTATCATCAAACACTAGAATTTGTTTTGTCAGATTGGGATAGGTTAAAAATCCCAAAAACAGGTACCTAAGTACACGATAATAAAATAACGTGGCAAGCAGTTGTTGATCTATTTTTAACTGACGATATATCTTTTACGATCGATCTCTATTCCATATACTTAATATAACATACAATGATTGAAACAATAATCGAGATTGACAATCAATAATATTTAAATTGTGGACGGCCACTATAATTATCATATCAAACAGGCGCATACAAAATACGCCACGCAGCAAACTAGAATTCTTCACGGATCGTTTAAATCGATCGAAGATTAATATCACGATTAAAATGTTATGGTATAAAACGAGACCATATATGGCACTAAGATAAATAATATCTCATAACTGATAACACAGAGCACACAAACACAAAATGCGGCTGTATTCAATAAAGGAACCATTTATTTAAGAATTATTCTGCGCAATAGTGAGCGGACGCATCGCGGATATGTTTTATAAGGTGAAAGGACAACTAAACAACATGCAACGTCAACACAAAGTGATGAAAAAGATGGTTTATGGAAAAGATGCGACGAATAGTGATTTTCCCGAATACCGAATATTCGGCTAGGCTCCCGGCTGAAGTGCCGAACATTCGGCGGCCGAATATTCGGCGTTTTCATGTAAAAATCAATTACATTTCTCAAATGATTTTTACTAACCCCCTCCCCCCCTGGTGAGGTTTCTCAGACTACCCCCCCCCCCCCCCCCCAAATCACGTGTATTTTTTGAAGTACAAAGTATAGGACTTTCACCTATAGAAATCGTGCGTTCAATGAAAAATAAACACGGGTGATTTTTTACCAGGCCCCCCCCCCCCCCCGTGATTTTTTGCCGCCTCTCCCGGTAGCAGTTTATTATAGTGAGCGGCTATTTTCGGAAGTAGGTATAATTTATGAGGAAAAACGCAATCGTTTACTATCAACAAATGCTGAAAAAAATGTTTTCATTCATCATAACATACCACTGATAGATTTTAAGTAATAATATATGCTTATTTTTGGTTGAAATAAAAAAAAAATTGTTAGTTATACTTTATTTATTATTCCTTTTTTTTCATGATTTGGTATTCGGCCAAATGGTTCGCAATATTCGGCCGAATAGTAAAAAAGTAACCGAATAGTACCTAGCCGAATATATTCGTGGCATCTCTAGTTTACGGGCTAACTTTTAAATTGGTTTTTCATAAATTTTGAATTTTCAAAGTGGTGTTGAAATGCCACTTTATTGAGTAATCATGGAACCGTTACATAAAGTGCTAAAAATGAAGCATTGAATTTTCAGGTCAGTATTCATTTCAATTGAAGTATGAATTTATTTATTTTTTAATTAATTAACACCCTTTTCGGGGCTTTTTCATATGAACAGTAAGAAATATACAGTATTTATTTTACATGACTGAACTGCCTCAGAAACAATATTTTATATTTGTTTAAAGATAAATTGAAGATGTTTACTGACTTGGTATAATAGGCCACTTGTATCACATTTAAAAAAAAAAAATTCCGGTTTAGGCAAATATTCTAAGACATTCTGTATTTTTTTTAAATCGTATTTTTGAAACCCTGGCTTTTTTTTGAAAATTTCAATCTGAAAAATAAGACCAGTTTATATAAACCAGAAAGACGGGACATAATTTTATGGGTGTGAAATTACATAGCCGAAAATCATTTTAAAAAAAGAACGTTTTCCACACGAATGGCAATAAATTGTACGGAGTTCTCTTCGTAACATCTGTAAAAACACCGCCATCTTTATCAAAAAATCAAACCAAAGGATAAGTTCGCATAGAACAAACAATAAATCTAGTAAACGTTAAACAAAATTCAAAAATTCGCCGGAAATCAAGGTGTTGCCATATATAAAAAAAATTAATCAGTGTGGAATTTTACAAAATTAAGGGAACATAATCGAAGACGGAACATTTTCATGAAGTGACGTCACGAGCTCAAATAATGGATTTATTTATTTAAAAATAAAAAAACTATACATTTCTAAAAATTTTTACTAACATTTTCGTAATCTTAATAAAAAATCTATCAACTCGATTTTTTCCAAGTCGTTATGAAATCCATGCAAGTGGCCTATTGTTTCCCTCCATTAGTATTCTGGGCAAAGAGGAATAAATAGTCGCTTATAAAACTTACAAACGAAGGAATGATTTTTTAGGTCTGACGAACCGCAGACCTATAAAAATATTATTATTTTAATTATTAATGTAGGTACTACCTATGAAAAATAACATAGGTAATCAATATTCATAAAGACAGAAGAATTAAATTTATAAAGTAGTTAGATTATCAAGACCGTTAAGGTTCACAAAAACATTTTTTAGAAATGTAATCTAATGGTCCATAGACGCAAAAAAACCTATCTAAATTAGTTCAGAAAAACATCGAAAGTTCACTCAACTATTGGAAAGTTATAATTATTTTTACATCCGGAATACGGTGATTAAAATGTTCTTTCCGATAAAAACAAAAAACAAGCATTTGAAAACATGATGAAACAGCGAAAATAATCGCTCCCGAAGTCAACAAGCTAGAAAAAGATCCGTGTGTTCAATGAGAAATTCAAAATGGAGGGCAAAGCTTTATGTCTCCATTTAAAATAAATTGTAAGATACAGCGGCCATAAAAATGTTCAGTACAGCCATATTGCAAATTTATTTCAATTACTGGCGCAGCGTTCATTGGCCAGTAATGTAAGTTCGATACCAGATTGCTAATAGAGCTTCGAGAGGCTTTCGTTGGTAAAACAAACTTGTTTGGTCACGGGCTCTATGGAGTAAGCAAATTGAAAACAATTAACGATGATTGGATACATACTGCGATTGCTGATAATTATTGGAAAAGGAATATCAAATACTAAGGGCAAAGATCAGGGACTTAGAAATTTATCAATGTTATTTTATTGGTAATCGTGAATTATTAAAGTGAAAACTTCTTTAGTACCGTTGCAATTGGAAATTCAATGAAACGAAAAATAGCGACACTTAAAAGAGAGAAACACATACATCTATAGAATTTAGCCTGCGAAAGAATGAGATAGTATAATCGGTCTCCCCACGCTTGTCTACTTTAGTTTTCTGAAGGTTCACTTCTACGTGTGCGAATTGCACACCCTGATTTTTATACTAGGTATGGTTTAGTTTGCTAACGTTGCCACCATTACGGCTTACAGAGAGGTAATAACTTTTTGTTTCATTTTCCTATAATAGGTACTTATTTCACAGTAGACTGACTCAAATAAAAAAGACATTACAACAGTTTAAGAACTATAAAAAAAATCTAAATTTGCTCGATAAATACCGATATTAACCTAAGGATACACGGCTTAGTTGTTTTAGATAGTAATAAAGTAATAATAAATAAACACATGAATAGACCATTTCATCGGTGTAGTGGTTTCTAGCGAAGCAACGATATTGGATAATGAAATTTTATTCCGAGACCAACGATGCCAGGAGTCAATGATATCTGGAGAGCAGAGCTAACGACAGTTGTTAAATTTCTTAAAAGCATGTCTGGATTCCTGAAACCAATTGCTTTTATTATGCAAGAAACAAGCTTCAAACAAAGCAACAGCTCTCAGACAAAGGAACCATAGCGAGAGTTTCGTTATGAATCTGCGGGTTTTTTATCATTATAATTTTGCTGGTTGAAAGTCCGCCTATAATGACGGTGAAAATGAGAGATTTATGCGCGAAAAATTAAGCTGTGTAAAACCGACAGAAATAAATATGTATATGGGTGTTCTTGAAATTACTCTCCCGATTGTAGAAAAATAATAACCCTTCAATATCTTTTAAACGACCGACCATATTACACGTAATAAATACAACAAATCCAAGTAATAAATGATTATACTTTTATTAATGTACTTGGGTTTAAACCAACAGTAAAAATGGGCTAACTAGTTAGAATATATTAGTGAGTGGTAACTTTTTTGATACCAGAGGGCTAAAATTGAAAAAAAAACTATTATTTTTTAATACAGTGGAAAACAGTTTTTTTTTATTATTTGAAAGCTTTCAGGATGTAAGATAATGTTTAAACAAAAAAACTACAATATTACATTTATTTTTAAATTTTCTGCCAACAATTACAATTAAGAAGAAAATTAGTTTATGTTAATATCATTTTCATTGTAAATCATAGACGTAGCTTTTAATGGTCATCTGACCATTAATTGAGATTCACAAATGTAAAGGTTAACAAGGTTGCAATCTGTCGTGCCACATAATATAACATTTGGCGATCAACACAAATCACGTGACTTTGACGTGCAGGAACACAGTTTGAAGTTTAATTTTATTAAAATGTGAAGAAAAATAATGTATAATTTTATTCCGATATAGAGAAATCGTGACCCGTCGCCGGCTTATACATAGTCTGTACTAATTAGTGCCTACACAAATAATAATATGTCTGAGAGGGACCGATATCCCACACGAGTTCGTTACTGGGAGCTGGAGAAGTATTAAAAATGCCAACGAGTTAAATGGCTTTCTAACAACCAACTGCATCATGTATAAAAGTATGTACATATTTCTATGTCAAAGGATAAGAGAAAAGCTGCATGAGTTATAGGATGCATTATCACAGTCGGTATACTTGGCCGGAGGTACGCATTAATATTCGTAATTAAATTGCGTTCACAGGAAACTTGCCGTCCACTGATTGCAGTAATGTAATAAGCATTATCTTGCAAATTAAAAAAAATGTCGGATGTTGTGAAATTACACAAAATTACGTACAAAAAACTGTAGCAATGCGATTGCTGGTACACTTGTGGTCGATTATATTGGTGTTTATTTCGCGACGGGAGTAAATTGCTAAACCGACAAAAATGCCTCGTGAAATGAGCATTACTAAAATCGCAACCTTGGACCAGATAAAAAAGGAAATGGTAAGTACAAGAGGCGTCAATTACGCAACTTTGGGCGGTGGAAAATAATGCTTTCGGCTGCGGACGTCCGTTTGTGCGTCCAATTGAAGATGTCGACACCAAAAAAATTAGATTAAAACAAATTGAAATGTATTAAAAATTATCCAAAAGGCCGCCTTGGCATATTCTTGTTTCTGATTACTCAAGCCTAGTCTCCGAGGAGATAAAGTGAAGTGGACAGCGGTAGAGGCTAGAGGCATTGAAATAGTAAGTATCCACTCTGTCCGGATTGTTGCTACGAGCCTTGTTAACATGGTTTATTTCGCAAGAAGAATAATAATATGATCATACCAACAAAGCGAGTCGGGCCAGCCTTGAAATGGACACCATATATTCAAGAAAGTGGTCAGCGGGAAGGACACCGGCCTCCTCCTGCGGTCACCTCAGCGGACAATCACTCGAGAAGAAGGGCCGAATTTGTGAAACTTTCCGCCATCACGGAGGAGTTAGAGGACGCGCGGGGTTAAACTATACGTCGGAAAATTTTTCACTTTTAAGTCACTCCGTCCGCGTCAGTAATCAGCCGCGGAAAATTGATTTGCGCGGATTTTATGCGGCATTTTTACGAATTCGATTTTTTTTTTTTTAAAGTTTTAAAAGTTGTAATTTTTTATTTAATTTTTATTTTTAACTTTATGAGTAAAACCTCAAATTGTAACATTTAATTAAATGAAGACAATGTAAGCGAAACTCAATCGAAAATCTGGAAACGGAAAAATCAGAAAAAGATATTGGCACCTCTGGGACTCGAACCCAGGACCTCTTATATTTTCTTAACGCATATTTTATTGGCTGCTATCTTTATGTATGATTGCAAGATTCAAACCCGAACTAAATGCTATCTAGATAGTGTCTGGATAAATCTTTATCCATTTTATTTGATATGCGACATCTATTGACTTCTCTGCAAGTCTAGGATGAATATTTAATTTTTATTTTTAACTTTATGAGTAAAACCTCAAATTGTAACATTTAATTAAATGAAGACAATGTAAGCGGAAAAGGAAAGCGAGAGGTCCTGGGTTCGAGTCCCAGAGGTGCCAATATCTTTTTCTGATTTTTCTGTTTCCAGATTTTCGATTGAGGTTCGCTTACATTGTCTTCATTTAATTAAATGTTGTAATTTTTTATTTTTTATTCATTGATTTTATAATATTTTAAGAGCTTTATAGTTGCGAATGTTGCGGACGGGAGAAAAAATCGTCCGCGTTGAGACATTTAGCTAAATTTATAATTTTTCAAGAAATACTAATTTAAAATCCGTAATAAATATTTTTTAGATTAACTCCACACATGAGGCCCTGGGGATAATAATTTTCCTCTGGGTCTATGTCACTTTTTAGGATGCTGTGTGGAGGGTCTCTTGAGGAGAAGAAGACTCTTCAAGACCCATGTAGTAGGAAAGACAGAGGCCGGCAAATCGTTCCACAGCGGAGTTGTTAAACTCAAGAACGAGTCGTAGAAACGGCCCTTTCTTATGTGACAAATATTGGGCGCGCGTTTGGCGTGATTGCTACTTCCTCGGAGCCATCCAAGTTCAATTCCGCGCACTTACGATTTGTACAGGTTAAAATTTGTGTATTATATCTGTAAAATATCTGTGAGTCCTGTACATGACACCCGGCTTCTGAGAGGCTAACTCGAGTCTGCTTTCGATGAAGCCTACATGGCTTACCTGGCCACTTAGAATTAAGCAAGCATATCAATTGAAGGCATGTTGGGAAGATTGCTTCCGTTGAAAGAGACTAGATTGTCATTTCGACCCCTTTTAGACGTAATCAGACATGATAGGGGTCTTTGAAACTTTAAATTCGACGAGATAATTCTTACCCCAAGAGGAAATACAGCAAAATGTATTGTATAATATTTTGCAACGGGGTTGTTAAGCTTTATTAAACACATGTATGTACGTATTATAAAACATGAAATAATTTTTTTTTTCCTGGAATTGTTTATTATCGACAACACGCGACGATTAGTCTCACGCACTAACCTTCCAAATAATTGGTTTGAAAAATGCATAATCACTGAAAAAAGCTTGTAATTAGGAGACGTAATTATTAAGCAACTAAAGTTAAGTGCTTTTTGTTTGGAAAATAATTATGGGGTAACGATTTTACGAAGTCTCTCTGCTACATTTTAACAATCTCTAACGAAAACCCTGTAAAAAAAGTGATTGGAGTTCGATTTTATTGACTAGTCTGAAATTAAATCTAATAATATGTGCAAAAACTCTTGACTAGTCTGTAGAACAATACCGTCTTGTACAAAGGATCCCGGTTCGCTCCTTCGTTACTTATAAAAGACGATCCACACGATCCTCAAATATGATATAAATGTATGTCCTTTGGACAGGAGCCTGAACTACCGGCAACACATGGAAACAGTGGGCAAAAAAAAACAGGACAAGACTAAACTAGTCAGTAAGCTACCTGGAACTGAGCTGGGGATGTGAAGCCAACATGCCCAAAACGTCTATTTCCATCGCCCTGAAACAGCTGAAGATGCCTGTGAACAGCTGAAAACTGTGCTCCAGTATGGGCTAGAAGCGCCCACACTCCCATGGACGACGTTCAGCTTAATGCCGCAATGCAAACCATCAACGGAACTCTAAAATCTACTCCTTTCCATTGGCTCCGCGTACTTGCAGACACCAATCATCAGGCGAGAGATTGCAATACTGAGGGGATACAAGAAAGCGCTGCAAAAAAGCGCAATAACTTTGCACGATGATGACTCTCACCTCGATGCTTCTTGAAGTCAAGAAAACCCTTCTGGACGGAAGGAGAGAGACTCCTCCGATCACCCCAGAAGGTAGGTGGAAACTTGAGTAGCAATCTGCCAACGTGGAAAATGAACATGAGGTCAACGAATACCTTTTACTCCCCGGCGAGATTGATGAGGTCCATAGGGCGATACCTGAGGCCCTAGACTGGCTCGCAGACCTAGATGTCCACCTCTGATCCCCCATCATACGAAATAAGAAGATATAAAAATCAGCTACCCCGGTGTGGAGTTAATATTTAAAAAACAAACAAAAAACTACAAAAACCATGTATCGTGCTTTTAGTAATTGAATTTTAAAAAGGCAGCCAGATAATAACGAATAGCGTGCGTGATCGGCGTTGTATGATATATTATAATAAAACTAATTACTGCTATTAGTAGTAGTATTTCAGAACATTTGGTTTTTTATTTGTTAAAAAGGTTGCGAAATTATGTGCGGTAACGTATACTTTACGAAAGTAATTATTTTTAGCTGCTTGAAAAATAATAAACCGAGAGTACATTTTGTAAAAATCTCCAGCTTGCATTAAAATTCAACAAAACAGCGATACTAATTAGTTCACATTATTTGTTCACCCTTGGCACTATTTTTCAAACGAAATTTATGTATATATATTTTTTTTGCGTAAATATTCGTGAAAATATCTGTGGCAAGGATTCCAGCAATTAAACACTGGAGTTGAAACTCGTGTATGACCTCTTCTTAATTCAACAAGCCAGTGCACTGGGTACATTGGTGAAGAACTATGATTCAAACAATCGTAAAAATCTTAAGGGAATACTGCACAAGCCCTGGTAGCAAGAAACATCGTTAGGTCAAAGAAGTTAACAAGTTGAATTATTGTAATTTCACATTTAGTAATGGTGCAAACGAACATAGTAAAATATTCACCGGTATTAGCATGTACGGGTACGCTGTTCACGAAGTCGAGAAACAGGTAGTTCGCGCGAGTAGGTTGGTTGGTTGGTTGGTTGCGTGCAACGTCAAGTGCATGCAAAGCTGCAGTATGCACTGTATGCAGAATGCACGCCTGCAAGGGATGCAGAACCGCAGAAGAGTAATAATGCAATAATGGTGGTTGTTGCATATGCAAGCCGGCGGCTTCCGTTCACAGATCTATTCATTACACTGCCTACAAGCACCGGGCAGGTGTAGAGAGCGCACTGCAGGACAGGGCCCATTGTCCGCGGGGCAACTTCCACGAAATATAAACGCGAATAGGAATTATTATTCTGGATACAAGTTATTGACTTGCAAATGCACGCGGATTTAATAAGAGAATGTAAATACGAGTTGTAAATGTGAAGAAGGAGAGTGATAAATGAAATGTGAACATTGTGCTTATCTTAGAAAATAAATTAAAATGTCACAATTTGGAAAATTGTTAGTTTAGACAATAATTCACGAATTCATCAAGAAAAATAGTAAACGAGTATGGGATATTTTTGAGAGGAAGATCCTAAAACCAATCTTGGGACACGTCAAAACAATGGTTCCAGGTGTAGGAGGTACCAATTGTATGAAGATCTGTCAATAACAAGATTTTTAAAACGGAGACTGTGGAAGATAGCCGACCATCAAAGAGGCTTCTCTACGACATTAAATTTGAGAGTCCTCCACTTAGGTACGAGTAGTTGGACGGTGTGAAGGCGAATCTAAAATAATAAAAAAAATATCTTTAGGTAAGTAGCATTTTTTAAAGTTAAACTCTGGAACCATAAATAATTCATCTATAATGAAAGAGGTTAACTTATACATTCCTAGCAAGGATACTCGTGCAAGTACTCAAATACATTTTTTAAGCTCCGAAAGCGAAAATTTATGATTATCAGAAGGCGCCAATCAACAGATTGGCCGAGGACATTTTTACGTCATTTACGTCAGAGTTTAGCGACTATCTTTAAACCCATGTTACAAAATAGTTGTAAAACTGTCCTATGACCTATGCATTCTTATAAACTGTCCTATGGCCTTTTTTTCTACGTGGTTTTATTTTCACATCACTTTTCCTATTGATACACAATAATTTTTTTACATGTTTGATACAGATTATCATATTTAGTATTTTTAAATATCAATATAAGTATTATGTACTTTTACTACTATTTTTCATTGCAACTACTTGTTTATATGTACTTTTTACCATTTATGCTTTACTGTACCTTTATGTGTTCTATATCCGTAGGTACCTAATCTCTATAATGTATCGGGGTATAATACTGTTTTACGGAGATCCTGAAAAAAGGCCATGATCAAACAAAAAAAATAAGTTAATAATTTATGAACATAACATAACATTCACTTACCGTACAAATTATTATCTACATGACATCAAATAATTTAAAAACACAAATCGTGTTGTGTTAAAAAAATGTAGAATATTACAAACAGGTGTGCCGTTCATTTCGGCAATTGAAGAAGATATTATAGAAGAAGAAGAAAATTTCAATTAAGTATTAATAAACACAAGATAATTATGAAATAAGAGCGTAAAACACAGCAATTTAGATACAAGCGAGTCAAAGGCGATTAACTTTAGACAACTGTGGGAGGCAAAGTGCAAGCGCGGTATGTACGCTACATGTAGGCATATTCAACACGTTAATGTTGATTCAACTTTGATTCCGTTTATTTTCACCGGGACGCGATGGGAGTACCTTTGGTCCACGGTTTCGGAACAAAAGAAACAGAGCGTGACCGCCGGGGGGCCGATCCGAATTATGATTACGCCTTATTACCTAACATAACGCCAGCATGCAATGGCAGTGGGCCCGTGATGATGCTACTAACGGGTTATACAACCAAACACACGACCATTAACCTAACAAACAGCCTAACAACCAAACAACCCAAAGATCAGACCAGCGCTGGGATAGCCGCAGGTCAAAAAATGCAGACGGGCTAAACGCTGTCTAATGAAATTTGGACTAAATTGTTCAGCAACAAAAACTCCATCTTAAAATGAACATCAGGCTTTTCCGAAACAATTTAGGTTACATGCAACGTTTTTTTTATTGATTCTGGAACTAATCTAACTGTCGAGTATGCTTTTGATGTTGGGTTGTGGCGTGGGGCGTTGGTGGGAAGACTGGAGGGAGGTACTTGTGGTTTAACAGTGGGAAAGATACGGGATGGTACGCGAACAAAATCTTATTTATACAATTTCATTTACCTTAATGACGCGCAAAGAGTTGGTGTGGAAATCGTCACTTACCTGAAAAGAGAGAAGAAAGACGTTAGTAATGCGAACAAATAAGTAGTATCCAGCAGAACACAATACAAAAAATATAAATTTAAATAAGCCGGAAACAGGGGCCAATCAAACACACTAACAATAAAATTTATTCGATAATACGAAGGAATAACAATCTCTCAAACAAGTCAAGAATGTGAAAATGTGAAGAGCTATTCCCACCATAAATATTGTATTTTTTGTTATTAAAAAAACTGGAAATAGACCCTTTATTTAAGACCCTCCCAACAACACCTCCAATGGTAAAAATATTTGACTTGTGGAGTAAACAAAGGAAGATTGATTAATACAGATGACTGGGCAAACAGAAGAAAACGACTATCAAAAATACGGGTCATTCAAATAAACGGTTCATAATGACGGACAGAACGGAGGAAACACGCGATTTGCAGAAGTGTTGCCGCAAACAAAAATGATTGACGGTAAACATTAGGGATAATGATAAGTGGAAAAAATTAAATAAATAAAATAACTCTTTACGCGTACATGTAATGCCATGATCAAATAGTATCGTAAGGTATTCAGAAGTAGCCCACAAAAAAACTCTTTGAATCCCCTGTAATCCATTAGGTAAATAATTTATCCTCGTGTTCTACTATACAAAATGATTATGAATTTTAAAAAAATCCTGTACATCTACATCTTCTGGTGATAATCGTTTTTACAATGTTTCTACATTACCGTAACACTATCATTCATATTTGGGGTATATTATTATCTTCAAACAAACGTGCAGTGCGCAATATTGTTTGTATTATGCCTTCTGTACATTAAGAGCGAATAACCAGCAAATTTAAATTCAGATTCCGACGTCAGCGCTACACACTCGCTAGCGGGCATTTTTAGAACTAGAGTTCGATCCGCTCCAAGCTTGGTTTCGAGATATACTAGCTCACGCGCTAGGACTGTATAGACGCTACAGTATGGGTCAGATGAAGATGTTAAATTCTCGCTTCCAGAATTTTGATGAGTAGTAGTTATTTGTAATTTGTATATCGAAGTGCATAAACATAAATAGTTACAAGTAAAATGCGTAAACCCAGTAGGTATTAAGTAGATACCTACATGAATAAACAATTTGTTATATTCTTTTTAATATTTTGTTTTTAATTGTATTTTACGGCCATTAGATATCTCAGTATCGCCCTGATGTAAGACCACCATTAAGAATTGAAACGTTGCTTGAAATGGCTTTAGCCGTGTTTAGTGAACAGATCTGAATAGCCAGGTACTTCCCCACCTTCCTCTTCCCTATATCCTTCCCCTCCCCACTACATTCAGCCTTACAACATACCCCAATTAGGGATGCCATAGTCCCACTGGCCCCAGACGGGAGCAGTTGGGACTCTTGTACGGTATTAATGAAAAAAAAATAGTAATATTCAGTTGGATTGTAAAAAATTACTCATTTTAAAATATTTATTCGTGTGCATATTTGTTTATTTTATATTTATGTGAATACCGCACAAGAGACCCAAATGCTCCCGTCTGGAGCCGGTGAGACTATGACGTGACTATGGGGTATATTATGAGGCTGAAGGTGGTGGGGAGGGGAAGGAGATGGGGAAGAGGAAGGCGAGGAATTACCTGGCTATTCAGATCTGGTCACTAAACACGGTCATAGCCATTTCTAGCAAGTTTCAATTCTGAATGGTGGTCTTACACCACCCAGGGTGATACTGAAAGTATCTTCCACTCTGGAACGTGACGCAAATATATTATTTTTAATTTAAATAATTGTAAAATAACCCAAATTATTCAAATAAAATTAATTTGCCTACGCCGGGATTCGATCCCACGACCTTCGGATTGTGAGTCAAGAGCCTTACCCCTTGACCACGCCGGCCGTCAATAGGTAGTATCAGTAATTTGGAAGGCGGGTATGGGTACCGCCGCCCCGGGAACCATGTATTGGATTATCAACACCTCTGCCATAGGTCACCCCAAGTGACTTAGCAGGGGAGCTCGGGTTCATGGGGCGAGGTTCGTCTACGTGGAAGTTCGGATCAGGAGAGACCGTTTTTTTACAATCGCTCGACACACTGCCTATCTCTACTTTGGGAATGCTGTGTGGAGGCTCGTTTTAGGGAAAGTAAGGAGAGGAACTTCGGAGAATGAAAAGGGTATTAGGGGTGGGTAGAAATCTGGGGGGTCAGCGTGTCCAGGAGTGCGGATGTATGGGGCCATCCCTCCCACTGCGGTGCAAGGCGATGTTCCGAGATGGTAAGGCTGGAGAAGTCAAAGGGACTCCCTCAACCACTTTTTCTAGATCCGACCTGCCATGCAGCTGGTGGGCAGACGCATCCACCGCCAAGACCTGAACAAACCTCACCCCCACGAACCAAACGTTGCGAACCACTTGGGATGACCTACGGCAGACGTGTTGGTTATCTAATAAATGGTTCTCGGGGCAGTGGTACCCATACCCGATTCTCGTGTTTGTTATTTTTGTAATACGAAAAATGGATATAAAAAAGGCCTACCCTCCCACCCCCTCTCAACCCCCCCCCCCTAAACCCCCCTCCCCTCACCCCCTCACCCCCCACCTCTAACACCTCTCCACCCCCCGGCTCCTTTACCCCCCCCCCCCCCCCCCCCCTCAGCCGCCCCTTTCATCTCATCTCAACTCTCCTCCAACCTCTCTCCCTTGGGAGCTGTTGGACTCTTATGCGGTATTACATAACAATATTTTTTTGGAGCATTTGGGACTCTCGTGTGGTATTCACAAACAATAATTTACAATATATATATATTTTTTTAATTTAGTCTGCTTTAGAGTCAAACACGACTGAAGTAAAACTTAACAAACTTATAACAATAAATTTTTAAAAAAAACGTGCTTCTCAAACGGACAGCTGTATGCGACCTGCGGACGTGTCGGACGAAAACACAAAAATTTATGTGAACCTATTCAAAAGCACTTCAACAAACAGAATTAAAGCGCACAAACCGTTTCTTTCTTTGAGTGGCCTGGCAACGCCCGCCGGGTGTCCGCTATATATAATGTTATATAGTGCAGGCGCTTGCATTATAATGCAGTTTTCCGGGACTTGGGATGGAACCATTACAGTTTAGTTGACCCCGAGGTTATAGTGGCCTTGCAACGCATGCCGGGTACCCGCTGTATTTAATGTTATATAGTGCAGGCGCTTGCAATATAATGTAGTTTCCCGGGACTTGGGATGGAACCGTTACAGTTTAGTTAACCCCGAGGTTACATTGGTCTTGCAACGCATGCCGGGTACCCGTTGTATATAATGTTATATAGTGCAGGCGCTTGCAATATAATGTAGTTTCTTGGGACTTGGGGTGGAACCATTACAGTTTAGTTAACCCCGAGGTTACATTGGTCTTGCAACGCATGCCGGGTACCCGTTGTATATAATGTTATATAGTGCAGGCGCTTGCAATATAATGTAGTTTCTTGGGACTTGGGGTGGAACCATTACAGTTTAGTTAACCCCGAGGTTACATTGGTCTTGCAACGCATGCCGGGTACCCGTTGTATATAATGTTATATAGTGCAGGCGCTTGCAATATAATGTAGTTTCTTGGGACTTGGGGTGGAACCATTACAGTTTAGTTAACCCCGAGGTTACATTGGTCTTGCAACGCATGCCGGGTACCCGTTGTATATAATGTTATATAGTGCAGGCGCTTGCAATATAATGTAGTTTCTTGGGACTTGGGGTGGAACCATTACAGTTTAGTTAACCCCGAGGTTACATTGGTCTTGCAACGCATGCCGGGTACCCACTGTATATAATTTATTTATTTATTTACGGAAAAATAGTCCATTAACAATAATACGAATAACATGCGTTCGTTAAGGCCCGACCCGCCTAGCAATCGATCACCGTTCGCATCGATTACCGTTCGCAGGACATTTTTCGTAACAATCATCACTTTCGTAACGCATTTACCAGCTTACCCCCCATGTGTCGAGCGTGCGCAAAGAAGTTTTACTTCAAAAAAATTATTTTGAAGCTGTTGGGACTCTTGTGCGGTATTCACATAAGAATAATTTACAATAAAAAAAAATTTCAAAATTTTCATAAAAATATTCAATGAACATGAATTTTTGCGTTCGGTAAACCCTGTAGTTTTTACAAACACGAAACAATGAAATCGTATTATTTGTTTCGTTTTAAATTCGTCATTTCCAAATATTACGATACAGAGCGCCGCGGAGACAACCGCCTGCTGCCACGTTTGCGGGCAGAGTGAATTCCCAATTCTCGAGTCGTCGAGCTATAAGAAAAATGGTAAAACGCGAGCTGTAAATTAATTAATATTAATTACTTCTTATGATTATTTTTCGATCAAAATTTTTATGACTTGTCAATAATGTCTAAGCAAAATAAGTATTTAAAAAAATCTTGAAATATATTAGTTTGGAAGTACGCAAATAAATACACAAACTGGCCAATTTACGTCAAGAAACACATGTACGTATATATTTTTTAATGATTTTATTTAAACTAAAATTAAAATTCTAAAACATACGTTTACCAGATAATGTATGGATTTATTTAACTGCATGATTATATGATTTGAAATTGGTGTTGTATAATACATGGACTTTTTTGAAAATATAACAAATCTGCCAACGAACTATGGTATAACCTTATTATACTTAAAATAAACATTTTTTATCAAAATTTAATCCATAACTTTACTAGATAAAAGAACAATCTTTCAAAATCAATTTATAATTTTTTGTGGAAACGAGTCAATAAGTCTAAACACTGATTTAAAAATGACATATTTCTGGTTTCTCTGGTAATGTCCTCTTAATGGTATCTTCTTCAATTTCATCCCACTGATATTTAAAACTATATTATGTTTTATTCTGACTTGTTGCAAGTGACTAGACTAAGTTTGATTATTTATTATAGATATTATTTTAGATAAATATAATTATGTTTTTTTAAATATATATTTTTTAAATAGGCTATTCACCCTAAAAAGAATGTTTTGGGTGATTTATATTTTATTATACGCATTGTAAAGCACTCATCGACTGATCTTAAAAAACAGCTCTATAAAAATCTAGCGTTATGATAAATCTATCGTTAACCAGTTGCCTACATCACAAATATTTAAGGAAATTCAAAGTAAAAGCGCAGTGTCATGAAAAATAAATGAAACCCACTATAGAATATAGACATATAATCTAAATGAAATGAAACAAAGAAATAGAGGCCATCAACAACAACACAAAAGATCTGAGACGTCGGAAGAAGAGTCCTTCATAAGTAGCACGCGATCACGAAACCAATTTCCTTATGGAATTACGATGCAATGTAACAACGGCTTATTTGAACTATTACGTAAAGTAATAGAGATAGAAAAGAAACTCTTTATGTAATATATGTGTTTGCTTATGGCAAATAATGCCAATTCATGAACCCATCTCAAGTTATCTAATAACACAACGTGAAAAACTTCTATTGAATTATTATGAAGCACTTTTGAGATGATTTACACAAAATGGCGATCTAGAAATTATGCTTAAATAAACATATTACATTGACATTGAGTATTAAACCTCAGTTTAATTTTATGTGTGAGAAAGTGTAGTTTATTTAACAGAACTTGTCAAATCGTTGTATCTAAAGAAAGTGTGTTAATGTTTCAGTATGCATAGCTCGTGGATGAGCTTATTTCCTATGTTGAAACAATGCCCACTCGAACTTCTGCAGCGCCCCCTTAATGCTAAAAATTTAAAAACGCCCCCCTCCCCCAAGGCCCCCAAAACGCCCGCAGGGGGGCGCTGCCGCCCCCGTTAAGAATCACTGGGTTAAATTATCTCAATGGTCAGAGCACTAAAGAGGAGGCATTTTATTTTTATTTTATTTTATTTTTTTATTAGGTTTGTCAACAGTGATTTACATCGAAGCTTTCACAGATACAATTACACTAAACATGGTTATGCTATCACTAATTAAAGACAAACACAACATTGATAATATAATACTTACATATGTATACAATCGTTATATTATATTAATAAGTTTTTGCAACAAGTTTTTAGAACAATAATATTATAATATAAGTTTAAAGGTTTAGTTTATAGGTTTATAAGTTTATATAACAATATAAAAGGGAGCTTTAAATCTTGTTAAGAGAAGATTTGAAGTTGGACAATGTTGACATTGTCAAATTAATGGAATGTTTTTTATAAGCCTCATTAAAATTACGGCACATTCTTGATAAAGCTGAGTCCATACCCCAGCTTAGTTCGATATTTTTTAATATGTAACGGAACATAATTTATAAGTCGTGAACCAATTCTAGGAACATTGAACCTGATTTGATGAAGTAGAAAAGGGCAGTTTATTAAACCATTAACAATTTTGAAAAGAAAATTTAAATCTGTATTTAGTCTTCTCTGTTCAAGGGTGCGTACATTGTAGAATTTTAGTCTATCGGTGTAGTGAGGAAGTGATCGAGCTCGCTTATCGGAATACGCTAGGTGGTACATAAAATGTTTTTGAACTCGCTTTATTCGCTGAATGTGAACTTTGTAGGTTGGACTCCATACAGCAATTGCGTACTCCAACACGTTGCGGGTGAAGGAATTGTACAGTGTTATTTTTGATTTGGGGTTTTGAAAATGTTTACTATTTCGTTTGATAAATCCTAGCATTTTCAAGGATCTAGAAATGATGTTGACGATATGAGGTGTGAAAGTAAGTTTTTTATCAAATAACACGCCTAGGTCCCGAATGGTTGCGACTTCCTGGACTTTAGTACCGTCGATAAAATATTGAGTTGGAATAGGATTGTGTTTACGTATAAAAGTTATGTGAACACATTTTAAAGAATTTAGAAACATTCTATTGTTGTTGCACCACTTTGAAACTCTGTTAATATCATTTTGGAGAAGTATTGAGTCTAGTGATGTATGGATAATTTTGAATATCTTACAATCATCAGCAAACAACAAAATTTCAGAATCCAAAATAACATCGCACAAGTCATTTATAAAAACAAGAAATAAGATTGGGCCCAAATGGGACCCTTGCGGCACTCCAGATGGCACGTCTAATCCTCTTGACTCATAGCCATCAAATACTACTCTTTGTATGCGGTCAGTTGAATAGGAGTAAAACCAGTTTAGCAAGGTACCATGAACACCCATTTGTTTGAGTTTACGAATTAATAATCTGTGATTTACTTTGTCATCAGCAAAGCAAGGAAGAAGTCCTGGGTTCAATTCCTAGATGCGACTGAATCTTTTTCTGTCTTTTCTGTTTCACATTTTCGTTTGAGAGCCGTTAATATTGTCTTTAATGAATAAATATTACAATTTGAAGTTTTACCCGTTCAGTTATTCCACAATAAAAATATTGAAAACCATTTAATTTATTTTTAAGAATGTTTGACATGTTTTTATATTTTCAACGCCAGAAGTGAGGGCACATCTGTCATGACGTTGGACAGTGTAAAACGCTATCCAAAAAGTTGGCTAAATAAGGAGATGGTGAACACGGCACAATACCCCAAAAAATCACGATAATAGGAATGTTTATTCACAATCGTGAATGAAGACCATTTTAATTAATTTGTATAAATGTTTGTACAAAATCTAGAATGCGCGACCACTGTTTACCAATATACCTAATTAATTACTTAAATCGATTCAAGAAGACCATTAACCAACTTGTTTTAAAATGAATAGAAACATTAGTAACTCTACATTAACGCACATGCAAATCAAAAATTGCGATGTTATATGAATCTGTATACTGTTAATTGTGGTATTTTAAATATGTAAATAGTTATCTATGTCATAATACAATCCTTATATATACATACACTTAAAATAACACATCTATACCAAATCAATCACATATCTTCACAATTTAATTTTAAATACCTTTATGCTCTCTTCCAATTTTATTTCTTTTGGTAAGTTTCCAAATATCTTCAATGCTCCGTACATCAATGACTTTTGACTCTGTGTTTTTTCCTGAAGGGGAGTCTTAGTACATTTCTTTTCCTCGTCTCATGTGTATGTTTGATTTGTAGTTTATCAATTTTTCTTAGGAATTCAAAAGACGATACTGTTAGAACTTCAAAGACCTATAAATAACGTGGAAACAAAGTATCTATTTTCGACGAAACTAAAAACAATAATATTACGAAGAAGAATTCCTGCAAAATATTCTTACAAACTTTTGAACGTTATAGAATTTCAAACACGAAGACTGATACAAAACAATTCAGATCAAATATTATTGAACAGATAATTGGAAAAGCCAATATACACGAAGCAAAGTCATGGCAACAAAAGAAACAATGCAAAAATGAAGAGCACCCGAAATATGAACATAAAGCACAGTCAACAAGTACAACGATAATAATTTATCGCACAACAAAAGTGAGGAGTACAATGGCGCTCTCCGCGAAGGCGAGCCGGGCGCTCTTCTGCGAATCATTTCTTTATGAGAAGTGACCGCTGACAATGGAAAGTTATTTGTCAGCCGGACGACTAGGTTTATACTGGATACTTGGGAGTCTTGGTATTTGTAGTTTGCTGAGGTGTTGCTGCCTTTTCAGGAGCGACTGGCAACAAAGCCGCAGGCAACAGGTGCGACCACACAGACAAATGAAGACAAAGATGTTCACACCATTGTTTCTTGTTTCGCACTGGAGCTGGTAGGTACCGTGAAACGCAAACCACACAATAAAAATAATGCCGCTTATGAAAACGTTTTACGCTGCATCACCAATAGGACAGGAATAGCTTTATCGTCTTCGATTGACACAAATGAATAATTGCACATCGAGCTGCTACATATTACAATGACGAATCACAATAATTCAGACTTATAAAAAGTGAAACAATGATCACATTCGTTTGATATTCGACAAAACACGAACTGGAATATTAAGTACATCAAGGGCCTAAATTATAACCAAGAGTAGTTACACCAAACCAATATTGCTTATAGTCCAAGAGATGACCTTAAAATATCCTAACCAATGAGTACTGGATATTAACATAAAAAAAGATTAGTATAGCAATTCGGCTCAGGATAAATCCTGCAAAGGACCACTTTCGGTGTCTAACTAAAACTAATGGCCAAAGTTCACGGCTAATTAGTTATGAAAAAATGCGTTCTGCCAATTTAGAACTTTCGGGGAGATGACCTAAAAACTCGCATCCAAAGGCAATGAAAATCTAACCCGTTACCGGTATGAAGGTAAAGATTCCCTCTTTATGAATACATCATTCTACCAACTTAATGAACTTAATACTGAGGAGAAACCTCTGACAGACGTGATTATTCGAGTGAAAAAATTCCTTTCCATTAGTGACACTGTTAAATTATATGTTGAAATGAAATATTATTTTATGCATCTGGACATTAGTCCAGATGGTAACTCATTTGGTTCAGGTAACGTATTAGTTCGGATATTAGACTTTAAAGAGAATATAATCAATATATATTATAAAAGAAAGTCCAAAAAAACTTGCGGCTTGCAAAAACTCAAAAACGAGTCCCGGTACAATCAAGGGAGTTATATGGTGTGGTAGATCTCTTCCCCCCAAGGGAATAAGGTTATCCGTTTTTCCCTGAAGGGCGTGCTTTTGAAAATATAAGGGCTGGAAGTTTAGCCCGTTTAGCCCTCTTGAAATTTCTAGAACAGTCTTCCGGAAAGTTCTAGAAGGTCCCATAGAGCTCTACAAAGTTCTGGAAGGAGTGGCGAAATATGTCGTGGAATGTTCGGGAATAGGGAATCGGGAACATCATTGTGGAACATTCCAGAACTCGATTTCATTCCCACTCGAATTGTCCTGAGCGAAGCCGGGTAACCCAGCTAGTATGCTATAAATGAAATTAAAAACCATTGGTTTGAAAAAATATTTTTAAAGATATGTAGATAAAGATTACTCTCTCTTACTTACTGCTCGGTTAGTTTAATGGCACGACCTAGAAAATGAAATCTTCAAATACTTGACGGCATGAGATGATACTCCTTGCTTCATCCACATTCATAATTTTATAATAAAGCAAGGATTGCTTATGCTAAGACAAGAGCTGTATGATGGTCAACCCTCTATCCATTACTGCAGAAAACGACGCGATGGTCAATTTGTATTGTATAATATTATAATGCAATTTAACTAGACTTTTAATGAGTGCATTAGATACTAAACTTAGCAAAATACACAATCATTCACACACAATAATAAAAATACAAGTTACACAATGAAGGTAATCCGCCACAGTCAGTCTCAATCGCAATGCGCATAATAATAATTTGTCTTCCATAAACGGCGCCGATAAGTACCTAATGCCGGGGAAACAAAATTACCATAACTGTTCTATTGTCGGCCGGATCAGAGTTGAAAGGTCGCGGCTGCCGGTAGCGCCATGTCAAGGTGGAATGCAGCAAGAGAAAACACTACCGATTAAAAATGTGCGATATTACTTAGAAACAATATTAAATGGTGACTTTTTGTGCAAGAGTGCATTTAAAAAATATATATGTGACTACCGCACAAGAGGACCAATTGTCCACAGAGAATGATTCTGAATCCCCCCCAATTAGGGTATTTGGTAAGATGGGGAAAAGGAAGGATGGGAATTACTAAAGATCTGATACGTTTTTAGATTTTCACGGCCAAAAGCATTTTTGTTGATTGTTTTTGAGGTGTTATGCCGTGTTGCACTACATCCTTCTTTAACCGACTTTTCGGACAGCGTTGCAGTGTCCATCATCAGGGCAGATCCGGCAGATCTGTCGGATCTGCCTTGATGATGGACACTGCAACGCTGTCCGAAACGTCAGCTAAAGAAGGAGGTAGTGCAACACGGCATAACACCCCAAAAACTAACAACGAAAATACTAGAGATCTGGTCACAAATATAGCTAGTCATTTAAAGCAAATATTTGATTCTGAATTGTGGTCTTTTACAGGACGATGCTGAGAGTATTTAACACTCTGTGCCGCAAATATACATAGGTATCTTATCTTGCCTAGATGTATTCTTTCACTCTTTTTTTAATGAAATTTTTTAGTTATTTAGGAACGGTAACTACGACTAGATTGCTGAAAATCTTCTGAAAAATAAACATATCTTAAAAAAATTGTGCTACAACAGTGAAATTGATGAATGGATTTATACGTCTGTCACTCCTGGATACTCTAACCC
This sequence comes from Limnephilus lunatus, assembly GCA_917563855.2. NCBI lineage: Eukaryota > Metazoa > Arthropoda > Insecta > Trichoptera > Limnephilidae > Limnephilus > Limnephilus lunatus. The sequence goes on along the minus strand of OU830598.1, from coordinate 63,017,690 downwards.
CCAGATTCTCCAAAGATGACGTAGGCGCTGAGATTTTTTTTTCTTTAGGGCCTCCTGTGTGGAGCTAATGTAAAAAGTTACCGCCAAAAAAAAGTACATCAAAAGAAAGTTTGAAGTCGAAGTGGGATGCATTCTAGAAGACAGCAAGAACACTGTTATTTGTTATAATTTATAAAAAGATGACGTGGGAGATGAAAAAGATACTAGGTCATAAATTACAGGTCGAACCAATTCTCCAAAGTTGAAGAAATTCATAAATTTTACTAAGCGGTATGAGGGAAGAAGTGTGAGACCAAACCGTTGAACCCAAATTGAACAGAAGATTGATTAAATTTCTTATGGGAATAAAACAAGTGTTCGATATAATCGATAGTCGGTGTGAATCACCACCGCAAGAAGCCCCTCCGCCCAGGACATCCTCCTGGGAGCTGGGAACACGGAGGAGTGTTAACCTCAAAATATCCGCTTACTTGCCGCTTGCCATATCGAATGTCCAACAAATCCACACAAAGAAGACAGCGAAGTTATACAAGGTGTCCAGAAAGTGTAAGTGCATCTACATCACAGAGAACCAGAAAAAGATTTATTTGATTTACGCATTTCTTTTTTTTCAATTTCTTTTCCATCTTTTTCGGTAACTAAGCTTCGACTCATTTTAAATGGCTGATACTAACCCTCTAGCAAAAGATTTTTTTTCAAATTTGACCTAAAAATTCCAACTTTCGACGCGATTTATTCGAAAACGAAAGCTCAGATCAAAAAAGTTATATCACAAAATCGATTCCATGTGTGATGAAGATTCATCAGTTACCCTCCCGTACTATGAGTTTCCGGATACCGTGTAAATATATTTAAGTCTAATTTAGGTCATCATGAAAGGATGGTTTAGCTTTTATTTATGTAATAATAATAACAAAAGAATGGTATCACCATTATCACTCTTGGCTCCACAACCCCTGGTGGGTCTTGGCCTTCTCAAGAGTCTTCCTCCACTTATCTCGATTTTGTGCCAGCTCTCCCCAGTTTAGAATCTCCAAGGTAGATATATCAAAAAAATTGTATAGCGCAATTTTATTATATTTAATCGTTCAGCTGAGATGCGAATAACGTCACTACCCGGCTTCGTCCTCTGTGTTATTATCGAATTAAAAAAGAAATAATAAAAAGGGTGTTTATTATATTTCTAGAAACTTGAATGGATATTTCACACCTTCATATTTTTTTAAGAAAAAGGCAGTGTGTGTTGAAAACGATCACGATGGATTAGAAATTTCATTACATAAAAACAGAACAAAGCGACAGAATTTCCGTGACAGTAAAAGCGCAGCGCCATAATAAATATCTACTATTAAAAAAGCTCTTGTGATATTGTCCTTTTAGAAATTAATTTATTCCACCTCCATTGGGAGTATATTATGCAATGAATTGAAAAAAAACGTTATGTAATATATTACGCAAACAACAAAGAAACAATTAAATAACAATTTCACACAAAAAAAGAGACATTGATGAACCATGAAATAGAAGGAACTTAAATCTGAGAACTAGGTTTAACGTGTAACGAAATTATTTGCCAAATGTGATTACATCAGACCATAGCCAATATCAAAACGAACTGGTGGAAAAAACCTCCACGACTCGAATGACTAAATAAATGTCCGCATAAAAAAGTTCGATAAAAAGTTTGTACTACTTGTCGAGAGTTAATCTATATCAAATTACAGACTCGTGGATCTAATTTTCTTGTGTGTTTTTCTGGTCACGCTCCAAAATATCCGGTTTAGAAATAGTCAATGCAAATAAGAAAACTCCATGTCGTATCGTGCGGTAATTTCTTACAGGAACTTTCAGTATAATGAAAATTATACTGAAAGTTCCTGTAAGAACTAGCACTGATGAAATCTTCAACAATCTTAACATCATGTCAATTAAACAACTGTATTCTAAAACTATACTCATTTACATTCATAAGTACAAAACCCAAGAAATGACAACTTACACGTACATTAGAAACACTAGATCTCATGGTCAAAAACATATCCAACAAGTAACTACTAACACAACATTTGGGCAAAAAAGCTTCTTGTATTATGGTATTAAACTTTACAATAAAATACCACTCTCACTTAAAAACCTCAACAGTATAACATTTAAATCTCAAATAAAAAGCTGGATACTAAATATAGGGAGAACAGAAATAGAAAATATACTGATATCAAATACAGACTAAAACCGAATCTACTGATCAGAATTATAAAAAAAAAACACAATTTTATTTAATTTTTAATTATTTAACAAAATACTACATGATACCTATACGTTTATAACAAATTCATATTAATTTCTTATAATTAAATTATAATATGTAAATGAAATCCTCAGCACGGGAAATCCCAGTGAGGATATCATTATCTTTAGATGTTTGTAAAGAAAGAAAAACAATAAATCATTATTATTATTATTATTATTATTATAATTACTACAACTAAGTAACTCCGAAATCAGCGTTTTTTAGTCACACACTAAAAGCATAACTCCATTTCCTTGTCTCCGAATGCTACAAACAGAAAAGTCGTAACGCATTGGAATCATCAAGTTATTTGAAAATTTTATATTTTAGTATCTCCAAAAAACCGTATAATTTAATTCTATAATTACCACAAGCGTTTTTCCATATTTCAATCAGGCAACTAGACTTAGCTGGTTGTAGCACTAAAATTTATGGAATTGCTTTCGTTGCATTTTTGTATGTAACAACTGGGTAAGTCATTCCATTTTTCTAAATAAATACACAAAAAAGATTAGCCATTTTATTTTTTCAAAAAAAATAAGTATTACAGTTCTCTACACATAATTCTACGATTTAATAATACCTACTTATCAGGTTAAATATACAACAACCGATTTATCAGATTGATTACCATCTTATAATTCCCAATTTACCAACAAAGCATCTATTTGTAGTAATTACCCCACGATATTATAGAATATGATGAAAATACTTAAATCGAGCTAAACTATATGGAGATATATATACTTAAATGTAAATTTAAAATATTTCGCAATTAAAGATACGAAATGGACGCCAATTACATAAATTCTTTCTTTTCTCCTAAAATCGTCACTTCAGAAGTAAAAGGTTATTCGTCCAAAAATTTATTGTTACAGATGAGGTTGTTTATGGTTGCCCTGCCTACGCTATGATAACGCTTCGTGAAGGTAGGTAATCCTAAAAGAGTTCGGGTCCACACAGTGTTCAGGATTCAAATAATGTTTTATGTCTGCTGACCAGATAGGAAGGACCTTTTAAAATGAATGAAGTACTTTTAAATTGAATGAAGTACTGGGTTCAACCCAGAAATTTGAAGGACCGGCCGCCGAGAAATTTGAACAATAGGTATTTTACCAAACTGTTGCTGTCACTGCCGCTCTTACTCCCCAGAATACTGAGCGATAGGGACAACTAAATATTTAACTTTCATTGTTATATTATCATTCTGTATGACTGTTTGTTTCCTAAATAAATAAAATAAAAATAAAAACTTCACCTCAGCCTGATAATATCTAAATAAATTCTCAAAATCGATGTTTTGTATTCCCCATCTTTCTCCTCAAATAATGTACCGATTTTTAAGAATATTTTTACTAACTGTGCGTTTTGCTTTTTTTTTAAAAATAAATTGTCTAGTTTCTACCTCTGTTAATAGCGTTCAAAGCAGACAATTTTAACAATTTTTGGAGGGTCCTAACTCCTATAAGAAGTAACTTATCAAAAAAATTAAAACGTATGGACACATTAGTGGTCGATATCTATATTATATTAAAAAAAACATTTGCAATAGTATCAAAATCTAGAGAGGAAATTGGGGAATAAATTTGTACTCTTAAGTACTATTACATTTTGTATCCCTAAAATGTAACCATCGACTATGAGTCAATGCAGATTATTTTACAATTTCTTTTCTCCAACAAATTCTGAACCAAAGTTCATGATCACAAATTCAATTTAAAAAGAGAAAAACTTAAGAAGAAATGTAGTATTTACTGAATAATAATACTATGTTTAAATAACCAAACATATTTTAAATTTAACTACTATAAAAGTGAATTGTTTCATTCATATACAGCCCGAAATAGTTTCATTCGTTTAGCAATGCTCCATTTCCTATACATAAAGTAAACAGCCAAGTGCAATTGCAGCACATGAACGCATTGCGATAAAAGATTAACGCAATTTAGAGTTAATTATTGCGTCCGCTGAAATTAGGAAACAACAAGGGAAAATTTATTTATAAAATCATTTTACAAAGAAACGCGTTGCATGGTTCTGTGGTATAAATTTTCGTAAATAAACAGGAGAATTTCACACAATAATTTTGAAACGAAAATTTCAAATAGATGCGAAAGATTAATCAATGAAGAAAAGTTTAACGTCCTATCAAGTATTCGCAACACTAATAATTAACGACATGATGTAACACATTCCTTGCAATTTAACTCAATTTCAGATGTCATTAATTTTCACAAATATTTTTTTTTTTTTTTTTTTTTTTTTAAGTTTTCTTTATTCATTAGATTTTTCATTACATACATTGGGGATTTTTCGACCACCATGCTAGGCACATGCCCGTGTTGTGGCGATCGATTTTATATACAGTAGGTACATTAACAAATGAAATATGAAGAATGTGAAAGAATTAAGAAATTATATACATAAAATTATATGATATTCAAGAATACAAAAAATATAAAAGAATCTAAATTGCTATAGAGTAATATAAAAGAGTTGTAATAATAATAAATAAATAAATTAAAATAAATAAATAATAATAAATCAAACAAAGGTATGTAATTATAAATATATAAAATAAGAGTAGGTACTATATGGTATGCATATGAGAAAGGAATTTTATTTTGTTGAAAATCTAAATGTGCATGGTTATATTGGTAGGTACATTATTTTACACCAATTTTTGTACAAATAAATGTTAGGTTTAAAAATAAAATGATGTTTTCCTCCAAATAAATTAAGTAATATGACATACTATATTATACAAATAACAGTAACAGAAACGGTTTAGGCAGATGTTGACCTTTATAATAAAATTAGACATGTTTTTTTTTTTTTTTAGAAATTTATATTTGGTGTAACAAGACACGCCAACCTGTCATTAGGAAAAATAGTGAATTACTAAGAAATAATTAATGTTTCTACACAAGTTCGTACTTCATACAAAAACTTATATGGTCCTAACTTGGTTCAACAATCGGCAAATCCAATTAACGCGAGTGGATGGCTATCAAAATAAAAACTATTTGACAAAAATACACTAAAATTACGCCGAACTAAACTGTTTTGTATTACAATAGGATAAAGTGCATCTAAACACGTCTTCAACGTGGTCTAACTATGTATTTTAAAGCCTAATTCACATGGACGTGTTCAGCGAATACACATAAACATCACATGATTGTTTGTTTATTAGGTCAGATCAAAGCTCGTAACTGCTTATTATGTTGGTACGGATAATATTTACCATATTATCATAGAAAGATAAATGTCGCAATAGCGAACTTTCGGAGCTTAATGGTAAGTTGCACATAATGTTACGACTAAGTATAATAAATGAATCATTTTTATATTGCTAGTTAATTCGCGTCTGAAAATAATAATATGAGCGCTAGAAATCATGGAATTTTAATTAGATATATTAAAATAGCCATATTTCGGGTCCGGGTCATTGGCTAGATAATCGTAATGTGATATCTTTGAACTTTAAATACCAGCAATGAATTAATTAATACTTGATCTGTGATGCAACTACGCATGTTGTGAAGATAATATTTTGAGTTTCTCTAGACTGGTTCTGGAACAGTAGGTACACTTTCCACTTCGTTTTAGATTATACTATCGCAGACCCGTGAAAAATCACGGAGAGTCTGAATTCTCGGCAGATAAGTTTCAATTTTGAAAAAGGCAATTAAAATAATTTTCTGTTAAAAACTTTATATGTATTACATGTTTTACTTTATTTTGCCGCTTGTCTGAATTTACAAAACAAACACAATTTTTAAAATGACACAAATTCAAAGCAAAAGTTCTACAGTTAAATGAACCGGTGTTAAAGAAAAATTAATAATTTTTTCATTATGTGTATAAGTACAAAATACTTTTTTAAAGAATTTTCTGTAGCATTTTTAAAAAGATAAAACCTATAATAGTGAAAAGCGCACGTAATGAGCAATTAATGATAGCAAAACAGAAGTGGAACCGACACTTTCAGGTTTTACTAAAGGCGGCTATAAAGTGGTAGGAGGGGGTAATTTGCATGGATTTGGAAAACTGGTAACTCATTCACCCATCATGGATATAATCAGAGTAATCTCTTAAACTAATACAAATGTTAAAGACACTAAGTAAATGGGGATAAACAGTTTAATCAACAATCCATTTGCGGAAGCAAGGAAACATTAACCTTAAATATTTACAATAGGTATAGATTAAGAGTAGGTACTGAGTTAGCGAATGCATAGTTATCGTAATACAAGAATCTTGGAAAGTTTAAAGTTATCGACAGCATTGAACAAGCCACAAAAATCGGAAGCCGCCGAAGTTTTGCAATCAGCAGAAGAAAATTCTACGCGAAAAGCGATTCCTCAAAGCCTTGCACGTTTCAGCGATTTCGGTGCATGGTACTCCGGACTGGCAGCTCGTGACTGGTGGCATGGAGATATGATGTACCCGCAAGTTCCCTCATCACGATTGATATATCACGCTCTAAATTAATCTCAAATGCCGAACAACCGAGGAGGATCTCACGGAGAACAAGGATCTAGGCACCTCAGATCATAATAAGATTTAATTTTAAAGGGCATACCTAGTATTCAACTACTTACAGATACATTATAGTATGTATATACACATAATAGAATAACATTAATTTTTTGCTGCATTTTTAATGGACTGCCTTCAAGTTGCTTGGCCATTAAAGATACAGCGAAATGTTAGGTAAAATATGTACATAGGTATCAATAAAATTATCAACGTTATTCGGGGGTATACTTTTTACTAACATATAACTATACCTATTATAGAAAATAGCTAGAGATAAGCCTCTTTGACCATAAGCTCGGTTTGAATCGAAGCAGGATATTAACATTCGGCTTTATGTAACGTGACTTTTTGGCTAAAACGTAAAAGCAAACATATCAAATTATTGGAGTGAAGTGTCAATTTATTTTTCATTCATTTTATAAGTTGGATCATTACAACGTCGTTTTGGTAACAGATCACCACAAGAGCGTGTATAGTAAATTTCGAATTATGTAAATTGATTTGTAACTTTGCTCCAAGAATATAAAATAAGGTGTTTCAATCTTCAAGTGATGAAGATAAGCTTTTATTTCATAAAACAGTTAGTGAGTTATTCCGTCACTACAGGTTCGTCAAAGTGCCAATTCAATTATCTTGCCCAGTCGGCAGAAACATCAAACAATTAAGATGTCCATGATTTATCTCAGTTGCTCGGCTGAATCTCCCAAAGGAGGAAATACATCATACTGTCGTAGTGAGAATTAATTCCACTTCAGGTTCGATGGCTTTGCGCTCCAGTCTCTAGTCTCTAGTTTGTGATACGCCCATCGCCAGATGGTCTGGATACCGTTTTAGGAGATCGGTAATGATGATCGTAAAGTGATTGCTCGCACATAGCATTATTAGTATTAGGCAAACGAGAGAAAATAATCAAAATCACAACTCAATAGGATAAATCAGAGAAACTGCATTGCCGAAATACCTATTATTAATCCTTTTTTTAAGCAAAGGTTGATCAATAAATTGAACACGTAGGTGTACTAGACGTTTTGTACACAAATTACAAAAATAGGGAGCTGGACACAACTTGGCACGCCAATGTCCTTAACTTCTGGATTTAATGATTCTAAGTTAAATTAGCAAAAACTGACTCTATAACTGTTGTAAAAACACTTAAAAGACTTGCAGACTTTTGGAGACTTTTGGAGACTGTTGGGGTCAGGATAATGGGATACTGGGAGAAAGGTAGAACAGAATTTAAACTGATTAAAAAACACTTTTAAAGTAGGTTAGAACTTGGAGACTTCAGTTTCTTGGAGACTTGTGACTTCTTGGCTGGTAGTTTTTTAACTGATTTCCTACCGGTTTGCCGTTTGTTTTATAGGGCAAATCCAGGTTGGACTTTTGGAACACAGAACCTCCCTGTTTCTGAAGGGTGCTTGCGTTTACGTATTTTTCCCAATCGCTATGATTTTCGAGCAGATGTGTTAAAAATCTGTGTGATAACCTTTGCCAAGACACTCCTGTTCCAATAAACCGAAGTCTCACATAATTTTTATTGTTTCAACAAGAAAAGGTACAAGTTTACAAATGTGATACAAGATACAATATCTAGAAGTAAATATTTTCTTAAAGTGCAATAATCACTGGTAGACGACAGTTTTTGAGGTGTTATTGTAGTATATACCTATTTTTAGGTGATGATATATATTTCTTGATTCAAATTATTCCCGATTTCCCGAAATTTAGCTCCGAGTTTTTCGGAATGTAAATTGGCTGTCGTAAATATTTACGATTCAAACATTTCCTTTGTTCAGCATTGACCAATGGCGCCGCGTCTGGTAGCAGGGTGGGGATAACGTAAATACTCAATCATTTCCTTGATTTTGATCATTGCTGTCTGGGGTCCCTGGTGGAAGTATTACGTGGTTATTCAGATGTGTTTTCGAGTCCAATGATGCTGCAGCATGTATTTATTTTCAATTGCGTTTATGTTTTCAATTGATAATTTAATTGTAGAATGTAATAGCATTGTAGACATCATTCCAAATGCACAGTTTTTCGTTGGCCAATGAGAGCACTCCCTTTGTTTCGTAGGTTATTGGAAGGGGTAACGCGCAGCGGCACGGTATTATGTGGAAGCGTAAATTCTATTCTTGAATTCTCAGGGTTGTCATACGCTTTCGTCGACACGTTCGATACACGTAGGTATTCCAGGAATACAACATTTTGATCGATAATAGGGACAAAAAATCGCCAAAAAGCGTGTTTTATTTTATTTTGTGAAGTTCGGACACAAATATTAAAAGTTTTACCGTCGTTTTCTAAAGAACTTAGTTAGCCACATTATACAATAAAACCATAACCGAAAAGGGGTTCGTAAGTAGGAGATTTTGCATTTTAAAGCAGTTTTTTAGGCCAGATATTTTATTTTTTCTGGGCTTATAAAAAAAACTCAGTTATTTCAAAGGTCAAAATAACTCATAATAAAATTGCTCGCAGTATTTAATTAAAACATCTATAATACTTCGAAATTACGATGTTTTTTCGTCATTTCCATCCTCCTTTCCCAGCCCGGTGGGGAATTCATTGATTCGACAAGGCGTTTGTACTATTTCAATAGCTTTAGCAGAGTCCCCGAGCAAAGATAGAATCTGAACTCTCAAAACCATTTATTAACGTCATAAAATTGCTAAATGAAAAAAAAGAAATGCTATCGATAAAGTAATTACCGAAATTAAGAATCGTGAGCTCCGAGAATGTAATGTGGTGAAAAAAACTTTTGACAATTACTCGCGGGCTTATAACTTATAATAATGCTGACAGGAAATGAGCACAATTTAGTAAATAATTGCGAAACTGATATGTTCTTATACAATAATTTATCAAGCTTACCAGAACATAACATGTACATCGTTTAAAAATTACCGGCAATCCGTGCAATTGATAAAGTCATCTAAATTAATCGCTTCCTAGGCTTTAGGCAGATTGTAATCAAGCTTCTAAAAACGAAAGTAAAAAATCTGACGGATGTTGAAAAACAGAAAGAGTAGATACGGCATAAGTAAACACCGATAAAAAGGCTTCCGTTTGAGACTAATTTGAAATATAAACGTTACCCACCTATCTGATCGAGAGTGGATATTATTTAGTCGAATACGATCATTCAATGAACTGGATGTTGTCTTCATCACTGTATTTTTAAAATGCTATTAGCACGTCCAGAAATTTTGCTATCATGTTTTTTCATAAATTCTATGTTCTTTGCTATGTTTTCATGCTTACAGTTGTTAACTGATTTAAGCAAGAGACGTATTCATTCATTTGTGAAAATAGGTATAATGCCTGTATTATGCATCCTCCGACGATGGCCTCCGTAGTCGAGGGACAAGGCTCTTAACTAGCGAACCGGAGGTAGCGGAAGATAAATTTTAATTGATTGATTGTATTGATTTGTTTTTACAATTTAATAGTTAAAAATAATATGATGGTATATTTGCGGCACGTTTCAGAGTGGAAGATACTGTCAGTATTGCTCTGGTGTAAGACCACCATTCAGAATCGAAACGTTGCTTTAAATGGCTCAAGTCATTGTCACGATAATATTTATTTCGGATGAATAAGTATTATCCTGACTTATTAAACCTTCACCTGGCCGTTTACTTTTATTGTTGGATCGCCGTATTTTTGATTTTTTCCGCTGACAACTCGCTTCATCTATTTCCGCGGTACTTTTTGGATTACCGCCGAACAGGGAGCCACGGCGATAATCTGACTGGTCACATAAATTATAGTTTGTGTGCGGATCATGTGTTAATCAACATTGTACGGGTTTTTACCTTTTAAATAAAAAAAAATAATTATGTGATTAATTCGAACCGTGAACCAAAAAATGGTTCTTTGTGCGTGGCACGGGCTTTATTGAAAGTTATTCGAGACCAACAGTGTTCGCCATTTTTGTTGCACGGGAAGCAATACCGCCGTGTGTAAATTTAATGTCGGTTATCGACGTAATCGCGGCTGGCGAGACCGAGAGATTCGGTTTGGGCGAAGGTTTTACCTCCTCCGCTGGTAGCGTACGCTATTTGTGGCGGATGGTCCCTGAGGACAGATTTTACTCCGGATGTAAGGCGCGATACACGGGGCTCGCAGAGTGTGTTGATCAGATCGCTCATCTGGTACACTGGTCCATTGGAGGTTACTCAACCACTTTCCCACGGTGTTCTAAGGAAACAGATGGTTTCCTCCTTCAACGTACACCTCAGGACTCAAATTTTTTTAAATAAAGAAGCTACTTTTTATTTTAAATGATTCTAGACCTCCAATGTCCGGGCATACATTGTTAGCAGGCAGTATGCGAGTGCGTACATGTTGTTAGTTATTTATTTCACAGTACCACAGTCCTGCAGCCAGATCCTGTTCCATGGTGTGGAGTCCCCATCCACTGGAGCCTTCCTCGTGGCTCTTTCCCGGTTGCTGTCCTGGAGGGTCCGCGTGCTCCTGAACCTCGCTTTCCTCCGCACGTTACGTGGATGCCAGTTTTAATTCATGGATGCCAGTTTTAATTTATACGCGTCTGTTAGGATTTGTTAAGGATATGGTCCAAGGGTACGCTCTTTTATTTATGAATTTCCAACAGCTAATACTCAATATGAGTTGGTTTTGTTCATGTGAGAATTTAAATCTCGGTCCCTTAAAGGGCTATTTTGTATTAACATTACAAAAATATATCAGATCCGTCACCACGAGTTACCTTCTTTTATTATTCTAATACTGAAAAAAGAACTGTATTTTCCCATCCCACCATCCAGAGAGAGATCCTCATGCTTTACATAAAAAAGGGTACCAAGGTGGGCAACCTGGCACTTAATTACTGTAACATCATGTTTGGTGACTAGATCTGAAGACCTAGATCTGAAAAGATAAGGTACTTCCCCACCTTACTCTTCCTTATTTCCTTTCCCTCCCCACTTACCTTCGGCCTCACAACATACCCCAATTGGGGATGCCATGATCGCACTGGCCCCGCAGACGGGAGCAATTTGGAATCTTTTGTGAGATATTCACATAAAAATAAAATAAATATGATAAAATTTCTATAACCTTATATTTTTTTAAGTATTTTCGGCAAAATACTACTAATTTTATGTGTTCATTTTGAGTTACATACCAGTCATAAGTCATAATGTTGGTACCGTTTTGCATCGAAGTAAATTGATTAGTATTTTCGACCTCCTATAGTCCATTACAAGTATGAACGAATCTTTTTCCAGCTGGTAGGCGAATTTAAGAAGTTCTCTCTAACATGTCCAGATAGATAAAATTACTTTTAAAATCTAAACTACTTTAAAATTCTTCGATCAAAGTAACACTCCGAAGTCGTCACTTGAATTTTACGCATCAATCTTCAGTCCGAAATTTTCAGCTTCCGATTTTAAAGTGGCACTATCTTCGATCATCGTCATCATAAATACGTGTTATAATTACTAAAACAAGCAACAATCGAACAGCGGATCAATCATGAGATGTGGACCAGGAGCGCAGAAATCAGACGAGGTCACACCGGGCGAGAAGATAATAGCGTCCGGCTGAGCAACCCGACCACCAACAATACAGAGAACTGATCACAATTCACATCAAAATCATTCCAGCAACGCATGGATCCCATCATCGTCTAGGAAATGAACGTATAGTGGTAGTTATTGCTCGATGCAACAAAAAATCTAGCGCAACGACTCAAGAAAAAGCCACTCCGTCGTAATTATCTTTAGCAACATTACAACTCGCATTGCTATAGAGCACGTGGGAATGCGACACGGCAGTTCTTAGCCAAATTACGGTAACATACGGAAAACAAAGGCGAATCAACAAAACGGCTGATTATTTTACACCGCCATTTCGCTTTTCACACGGTGTTTCCGTTTTACTGCAAAGAGAGTGAGAGAGATAAAAAATAGTTCACCGATCGTAGCGGTTGCATAATACTTTTATGGCGTATAGAACGCTGCAGATGAATGAGATGAAAAAAAAGTGTCGGGATTGCAATAGGCAATAATAATAAGTATTTTAAAAAATGAGAGTGTAATTACAATGGGAATGATAAACTGGGCAGGTTATAAAATTCGTAACAAATTCCGAAAAATGTTTCTTCAAATTAAAAATTATACAACCTTTAAGGTACGGTCAAACGCAGCGTTAAAAGCGCGAGCACTTATCTGTTGAACCGCGAGCGCTTATGCGTTGTACTGACACACTACGCTATAAAATATTTCTTTCTGTGGTAGGAGAGGGGGTAAGTTGAATTAAAGAGCTGGTATTAAATGCCATTTGTTTGTACTGAATACTGAATCTGTCAACTTGACAGCTGTCTCCGCCCGTTTAGGCAGCTCCGTAATTAAAATGACCCCCTCTCCTGTTTACGGCGGAGAGAGGGTTGCATAACTTTTCGCTTATCGCATGAGTGGCGGTTACGGCGTAAGATCTGTATGGTCTATGGTTTATCTGTGCATCACATTCTTAGGTGTGACAGGTCTGTATGGGATTGTATGGAGAGCGATATTGTGCGTGCGATGATATTTTATCTTTGCGTGTGACACATAACATTAAACGTAACAAACCATTGCGCCAATTCTCCGCAGGGGTACGTACATAATGAAACGTTATACAACTTAGTTCTTCATTGCTTCACATGACCCGACTCAAGTATTTGGTTGACTAGATCGTGCCGTACTGAGGTCTTCTCAATTATCTTGACACTCATTTTTCTATAATCTAAATCCACATCTATTGCTATTGCATTACTATTGGATTTCTTTGCTCGTAATTCGGTCACGCGTGATTTTACAATCCATTCGCCTCAGGGATCGCACAAGAAAATGATGCACGAATCATACTACAGCAAACAAATTGGCAAAGGCCTCGTAAAATTTATTACAGTGTGTTTTTCCTACATGATTGTAAAACTAATTAAAAGCAAAGAATTGCGGCAACCAAGGAAGAATTGAATAAAATAAACATGAGTGCACGGGTGGTAAACTTTTGTAATACTGTTGTAAATTATTATTAAAGGAAGAATAAAGTTGCATAAAAAGCAGCAAATTATCCCGAGGTATTATGAAAAGATTGAAAGATTAGTTACTTGCAACGTCTGTAATGAATTTGCGTAACATTCCGTTGTTTTTATACGCAACATAAAAACAGTCAGAAATATCTTCCACGGCAATACAATTTCGCGAAACCAAGTGGTTGCCATTTCTCAAGAGTTGCTTTTACATGCAGCCCTTCATGGACTGGCACTGTTTCAAAAACGTTATAAATTGGTAAACGGGAGCTTTTTACCGTTTGCTGTATAAATCACACCGACTGGAACAATGGAGGACGAGGAAAACCGATTGCTCCGGAACGGTGAGTGACTCGTACCGGTAACCGGTGGCCAAAACCCGGTAACTGGTGACACAACGGGAACTGCACCCAATATGTACAGTAATTATTGCGACGGACATTCGGACATCATTCAACGCGATGTGACCACAAAAACAGGTCCAATCCACTTAGCTGAACGTATGTGGAAAATCTGCCTATTGAAAATGCAACCGAGATTTGTGATGATAAACTTGAGGATGAAAAAACTGGTTATTGAAATATCATTCTGACGGTAAAAGAAAAATAAATTAATTAAATATCAAGGAATTAAATACGGCCGAATCCTATTGAAAAATAAATAATAATATTAGGTAGGAGTACCATTCAGAATGATTCAGACATGAATTACGTATTTTCTATTTATTAATTAAGTTAATAAACGGATTGCAAAATTCGATTAGAAGAAACAAAAGTTTTAAAATCGAGAAAAATGAAGGACGATAATGAATATTCGTTATGGCGAAGGAAGGACGAAGGGCGAAGATTCTTCGAAAATACATTTATCAGTAATCAAGTTTTGTTAAATTTACTGTAAAAAGTTTGAACTCACAGGTGTTGTGTTAAAATATGTGTAAGTAATAAAATAAATCTGGCTAACCACTGAATGGCGACACTATGTTAAAATATTATCGTTACAACGTTAATAGGGCAGTTTAGAGATGATAAACTGTTTTCTTTCTATCTTGATTGATGGCTTGAAAAAGCGCAAATATAAACATAACGACTTGAAAATAGTCATTAATCACATAGCGGATCTGCGAAGATTAAAGCGTGCGCTTATAATATATGTGATTATGTTCACATGCGACTAAATAGTTTTGTGACTCATACATAGGTGAAAAAAAACGTTCTTTGTGCGGCAGTTTTTTGAACTGAATATTTGAAAAAAAAAAACTAATCACTCAAATTAGCGTATCTAACAGGATAAACGTTATGAATTTTACCAAAACTAAATAAGAATTGGCATTTAATTTATGACAACGGCTATGTAATAAATTTAAAAAAAAACATAAAAACCAATAAAACAGATTTGATTTGACATGATCAAACTTACAAACACAGTATATATGTACTTACTTATAAACACGCAATAAGTACTTTCTATTTACAAAATGGTATCGTTTTAAAAATAATAAAATGCGACATCTATTGACTTTTCTGCAAGTCTAGGATGAATATTAAATTTTCGTCATTTAATTAAAATATAACAACTTGAGGTTTTACTCATTAAGGGGTTACATGGGTTTCGTAGCCAAGGAAAAAGCATATTTTCTCAATTTTTCAAAAATGTAATAAATGAATTATTTCATTCGAAGTGTTGAGCACCTAAAAGAACAACTTCTAAATAATATTGAAAAAAATTGTCGTAAAAAAATTCGGAAACAGCAGGTGGGGCCTGGTTTCCGGAGACCCCTAAAAAGTGTCTTGGCGGTAGGCAGGATAACTCATGATAGCTTCATCTGAAATTTAAAAAATATATATTCTGTTAATAGATAAGTTTAAGCTGTACTTGAAGAAGTAATTCAAAAAAAATTAAATTTGAAATTTTTGGAAGTATTGTATGCTAAATAATTCAATTTTTGGTTCAATTTACACTAGGTATAAGCCTTGTAAAATTATTTGTAGTTGAACAAAAAACCTAGTTCAGGTACCTACTGGTCAATGCTATTTTGATGAAGTGTGCCAAATTTCAATGAGATGGGTGCGTTGGTTTCTGAGAAATCGTGCCTACTGACTTCAAAAATGGTGTTTCAAGATAAAAATGCGATTGAAGTTTCGAGTAAACGGAGATATTTTTTTATAACTCATAAAGAATCGTCGACTTCAGCATCATATAACAAATGCCTGCTGCAGCTGTGATGTCGGTCGATAAAGGTAAAAAAAGGATTTTTTCAAATTTTCGGACATATGTAACCCCTTACGTTAAAAATAAAAATATTATTATTCTTTTAAGAAATAAAATAAAATAAAAATTGGTCTCAAAGAATATATATGTAGATACATACATGGTGTTAACGGGCGTACTTGAATTTTGGCCTTCGGAGACATTTTTAACGTTCTTTATTTTAACTAAAACCGTAAAAAATCAGTAGACATTGGACAGTTAGGGTCGGTGTAAGGGCTTGAGCGATTAGGAGGCATCCATTAATTACGTGAGCACAAACAGGGGGGGTCCAGCAAAATCTCACGTTATTTGAAAAAAATATACGAATTGGCCCAAATTTATCTCAACGAGGGAGGGGGTCTAGATTGGAAGAAAAACTGCTCACGTAATTAATGGATGCCCCCGTAATGTGTGACTAGTAAATACATGCGGAAAAAAATGTTTAAAAATAGTCACCGGAGAATAAAATTACTTTAACATATTTTACTCCAAATACTGTCAGGAATCACTGGATAAAGTAATTCTAATAAATCCCTTAACACCCTGTAGATAATACATTAAAAACGAAGTATCTATTCGGAAACTTCACAAAAACGGCGCTAAGAAAATGAACTCATTGTTATTACTTTTCATTTTACACCATTTTAACCATCCTTTGTTCAATACCCTAAAACTAATTAGCGCGGTTTTTCAGCAATCGTGAATGTCTCACAACGTTGACATAAGTAAATATAATCACAAGACAATACAGACTAATTTTTGCACAATCTTAATGAGGTATGACGAAATAGATGAGGCAGCAGATGACTGAGAGAAGGGAAGCTGTGGTACCTGTACCGTCATGTCACTAGTCACTAGGTGTGTTTCGGTTGCCCTCACCCGGATGCTGTCCGACCGCCGAGAAACAAAGAGAAGCGATGTGCTGCAATGTGCAGTGGCGGTTCGTGACCTCATCTCAATGCGAGTTTAATCGGAGATTAAAAAGAAAGAAAAAAATTCTAAGTTAGTTTTTTCCATAATAATATAGGTTTATTTTTCACTAGATCTAAAGTCTAAAGGAATTTAATTACGTTACTACACAATAGATTATCAACTTAGCAAAGATATAGAATTCGGCGATTCATTAAAACTACTTACGTGGCTCAGGAATATAATATCGTAGGTTACATACGAAAATCACAATTCGGCCTACGTCATCTGAGATGCTATGTGGAGGGTCTTTATGAAGAGAGGAAGGATTTAACATTGGTATTAAAGAGACCCATGTTGTAGACGGAGAAAACATAGAGGTCGGCAAATCGTTCCGCAGCCGAGCTGTTGAACACAAGAACGAGTCGAAGAAGCGATCGTTCTCATGTGGAAAATGTGAAACGTATACATATGTTGGGCACGCGTTTGGCGTGTTTCTCGACTATGCACCGGTGCCGAAGGGATCAATGACGCTAGTTCCTCGGAGCATCTTTCATTGAAATACCGGTAGAACAAGGATAGGAAAAAATCTGTTGATTCATGTAAAGTACTATTCCACACAAATTTAGTCGGTGATGTGCACTCGGGCAGCTAGTAGATTACAAAAAAAAGTTTGCAGGTCTACCGCTCGGGTGCAAATAGAAATTTTGAATGAACCTAAGAAATATGACGGAAGTTCATATAGGTGCATAGGTGCTGATATTCATAACGCACCCATGAGATTTGGGATGCATTTCGGGCTCGCTCTTGGGCAGTACCAGTACCTATCATTCGGACGGATGTTTATTTTAGTGCGGAATTTGAATGGATCGCTGTTTAAAGTTTGGTAAAAATATAATACAAGCTTGTCTTATTTCATTATATTTTTTTATGACAGTTCACTGCAAAAAACTAACTTTAGAGAAAACCGCCACTGGTCATGTGTCCTTATTAACATAACCGTTGTCCGCCGCATCTCTCGACCCGATATTAAAACCGTATTTTTACAGCGAGACCAGCCAAATAAACATTCGCGACATGGCCGTAATACACTCGAAAGCACAAATTCAACGCACCACATTTCCGTTGTTGAATTAGCGGTGTTTGTGGAAAGTTTTTCACAACACACAAAATTATGATGATTTAGAATAGATAAACGGAATTAGTGACATGTTATGAAAGTGAATGATGAAATTTCGGCGTGACTTCAAATATTGAGTAATGCCAGTCGTGTTTACATGCTTAATTTACTCGATATCAAAGTTATTGGATGGCATTGATCAAAAATAATAGAATTATAAAGCAATAATTCATCAAGTCTAATAACAAATATAACATACGAGTAGGATCCCAGATTCATCCACTTCCTTATTATAGTAGATATATTTCTAATAAAGCACATAAATTATTTTGAAATCTGATTTCATCTAGGTAGGTACTTAATAAAAATTCGACTTCATGCTGCCAATAATGAAATGGAAAGATTATTTTATAAGCATTCACATACTACAAAGAAAAGGGGTTTTCATCCCTGAAGGATAGGGTGAAAAATAACTCATTTTATTCCAGCATAAGTTTAAAATAGATACATAGATATCAGTCTGAAGACGCCCTGTCACGGACCAACCGAACTGGTGAAACCGATTCGGTTTAATAATAAATAACACGAATTTATAATACTTTTAATCATAACATAATGCTAAGTACCCACGATCGATGGTTTGGCTCGGTCGAACATGTTGACTATACTCGTCGTTACGTCCACACGCTCGAACGGCGCACATCTCGTGTCGAACAGCTCAAGCATCTCGGTATATATCTATGGTCAAATGTGTGTGGTTTATTTAAGATCGAACGTAAAAACTGACATTATTTTCCATAAGCACTCTACTTCATGACATAAATTAATAAAATTTTCAATAAAATCACAAGGATAACTCGAATATCCATTTTTGTTCATGCGTTGTCCACACCGAATTTCGGTCGAACTTCAAAAAAAAATATGGACCTTGAATCTTTGTCGCATCGAGCGACACACTTTGAGACATGTTCGAATGAGCGTAAAACCATCGAAGATGAACGGGCGTGGGTACTTAGCATAAGAATAGTATTTATCGAATTTATAATAGACTTTTGACTCGTGCGCAGACATCAGAATCCGTTAACTTTTCACTGGAGTCACTTTCCCCGCCTTCCGAGCCTAATAGCGATAGTATGTGATTAGGTACTGATTAGCAATATCCTAAAGAAATTTTCGCCTGGAACTCGAATCCAACCAGAAAATGCACTTTCTAGAGAGAACGAGAAAAAAATGGCGACCGAAACATTGTCATTATCGTATTGTATCGGTAATCATATTCCACGGCGGTTTGGAGAATGAAAGAACGCGTCATCACGGTACAGCAGTTCAGCTAAACGATGTCACTTGCCTCTGTCAGGGCATTGTCAAGGTACGAAGAAGAGAAACGCTAATGGAGTTCGGGACATGCCTTCAGATGTTCTCTTATCCTAATATTCCATAACGTCAAATAACGTGAAGGAACCTACCAGCGAGATAACAATAGAAATAGAAAGTCGCCAGTACCTTTATTAGAATCATAATGTCTGCGTCAACTCGTGATGGCGAACTGCTCAAAACCGTGAAATTCAACGCTGACAAATTACCAAGAAAGAAAAACATTGATGACACTATTATGGATATGCAAGTCTTGCATTCAAGCATATAAAAATTGATTCAAAACCACTTAAAACCGTGTCGAAAAAAAAAACATTAATGCATGTCGTCATTTAAATACAACTTACAATAATATTTTGAATATTTAATTCATCACATGCCAAATTATTTCTACGATTTTAATAACGGATGAGCGGTACAGTGAACCGGAAAAACAGGTTTACGAAATAACCTCGCATTTAAAAAATGTTTCGATGATAACTAGGCACTAACTTTTTTCAGGTTTATCCAGACGTGCTTTCACGGGAAGTGGGCAATTAATGTCATTATTTAGCCATTGGCAAATTATACGAAGGCATTAAAGATAACTTTTCGTACTAGTTAACAAATTAATAACATTTAGAAAGTGAGCGGATACATAACATGGATTTACGATGGATAGTTTCACGAAGATAGATGAGAAAATAACTTAAGGAGCAAATGCTAATTTTATTCTCTCTGATTATTTGGAGGGAAAATTAATGAATTTCAACTTGGATCCAAAGATGAAAAATACTGAGGTAAAATTAGATGAGTCAGACCTCTAGCTAAATTAGTACATTCAATCATTTTTACTTGTCGTGTTTTTATACACTGAATCATATCACATAAGTAATGTAATGTCCTTTTGTTCAATGAAATTCCTTTTTTGTATATTAACTTCAAACACGCCAATGTCAACTTTGGGATGCCGTGTGTTACGACCGTATTTGTTTTTTTTTTACATTAACCCCACAAATGAGGCCCCAAGGAAAATAATTTCCCTCAGGGCCTAAGTCATCTTCGGAGATGCTGTGTGAATAATAAAAATAACAAAATAAATTTTTCTCATCACCCTTTTTTATAACAAATACAGTTAATAATATCCTCACTGGGATCTCCTGTGATAAGTACATAATTTGAATATTAAAATTTAATAGTAATTTTTTATATGAATACAGCACAAGAGTCCCAACTGCTCCCGTCTGAAGCCAGTGAGACTATGGCACACCAATTGGGGTATATTGCGAGGCTGAGGGTAGTGGGGAGGGGAAGGAGATAGGGAAGGGGAATGTGGGAAAGTACCTGGCTATTCAGATCTGGTCACCAAACACGGCTAATGCCATTTCAAGCAACGTTTCAATTCTGAATGGTGGTCTTACACCAGGGCGATACAGAGAGTATCTTCCACTCTGGAACGTGCCGCAAATATACTATATATTATTTTTAAATGAATAAATTGGGAAATAACAAAAATTAATCCAATAAAATTTATTTGCCATGCCGGGATTCGATCCCGCGACCTTCGGTGTGCGAGTCAAACGCCTTACCGCTGCGCTACGCCGGCCGTCGAAAAGTATGAACAATTATTTTTCAATCAAGCAGTATTTTTTCCGAAAAAATTATAAAATATATTAGTTATATAGACATTTTTTTAGTGCAGTTGAGTGGTTTCGGTTTCAATCTGTATTTTATGTCAGTATATTTTCTATTTCGGCTCTCCCTATCTTTCGTATCTAGCTTTTTATTTAAATATTATAATGTTGTGGTTTTTGAGTGAGAGTGGGATTTTATTTGTAGAGTTAAGTATCATAGTATAATAAGCTTTTCTGCCCAAATGTTGTATTTGTTGTTACTTGTTACTTGACACCCTTGGAAAGATAACCATAATTCTAATCCTTATCCGTCGTGTTGCGATAATGGATTCGCAGGTTATGGCTTTGTGTGCAATTTTACGCAAGTTCTTCAACCAACAAGCATAACTGACAACACAGCTAAACAATAAATGAGCGATTCTCTTACAGTCGTGCACCTGCAAACGAGATGCTAATGTATACGTGTAATGAAAAATCTGCATGCAAATTTATTTCGGCGATAAGTGAAATAATTACAATTCATATCCCGGGAAGATCACGAATGGCGTATGAGTGATGACTGGTGATAGTGGTGATGCAAGCTCCCATAGCAACAGCATGACGAGTCACGTGGGATAGCGTTACTGGGTGTCCCTAATAAGTGCAAAGGTCCAGGGTCTCCTAACAAGACAGGACCAAGGATGATGAATGAGCGAATTTAAATAAAACTACACCCACGACCGATAATAAGACTACATATTTAGGACGGCGGGTATCGTCTCAACTCGCGAGGATCCCGTCCATCTGAGGAACACGAGAAACAATGGAAGAATCATATTATAAGCAGTTTGATGCTTGTCTCGATCATCTTAAATGGTGAACAATAGAACATCGCTCATCCAGCTGCATGAGGGCTTATTATTTAAACAATGTGTTTATTCGCAGAAGCTTTAGAAATCAGAAAGCTTCATCGAAATTAAAAACGAAATAGCGTTGAACTCAAGCCAACTTAGACGGGTGTGATTTTAATCTTACTACCTGTGCACGGAAATAAACTCGCTTGAGTAGGTACATTAATTGGTCTACAATATATATCTACTTACACTCCATAGTACCTATGTAATTGTGTTCAATGAAGAAATTAACACAACCACGTTACTAATTCACTAATTGAAGCCTTGTGGAGGCAGAGCGGTTGTTGAAACACATGGTGTTTTTAAGATTAGCTAATGTTGCGTTAGGTATGCCTACAGCCTACAGCAGGGCTCCTTCGACAGAAAACATGAAAATTTGCTTACACATTACTATAAACATTGGAAATTGGGGCGTGGCCACTAATGCAGACAAAAGGTGCAAGGCCACGCCCCCATTGGCAATTTTTATAGTAATGTGTAAGCAAATGTTCATATTTTCGGTCGGAGAAGACCCTGCTTACTATAAACAATTGATTGATCCGCTTTAAGAGGCGGGAAAAGGGGATGAGGCGATTTTTCAAAATCTCAGGAAGGGTGGAAATGAAAGGGGGAAACTGGTGAATCCACATCACAGAGAGTACCAAAATAACATTTTTTAACTTTTTTCAGTTTTATGCAACCAAAGAATTAAAAAAAAAAAAACTTTTGGAGATATTAACCCTCTAACGACCATTTTTAACCATCTCTAACGACCACTTCAGGCTCCATTTACTCGAAAATGAAAGCTCAAATTAAAAAGTTACATCACAAAATCGACTCCAAATGTGATATCGTATAGGTATGTACGTGTGTCCATATAAGTATAATGTATAAGTGCAGGTTCGTATAAGTATATATGGACAATACGCCTTTTCGTCCAAATTTGGGAAAGAATATTTCAAAGCTCCAAAGAACGAGACGAAAAATGTTGCGAGCTTAAAATTGTTGAGTAGACGCTAGAACTTTTATGCTATATTTTAAAATTATCTGCTTTATAGTAAAGATAATAAAGAAGCATCCTAAACGAAATACCGATATTCTTAATACCTTCACAGGTATGTGACCTCGAATAATAGTTGTGAAGCTTTCAGTGATGAATTGAAGAGATCTCACGATAAATAATTCAGGTAGGATTAATGAAAGGACATGGCGGGTAATTTAAGGCCATGTATCGTACACCAGCAATGAGCAGTGAGTCATGAGGAGCCGCCAGACAAGATGGTACCAATCCATACCGATCTAACCAATCCGCAATACCGTTCCTTAACCGTACAAACGCGTGGGTGGAAGTTCGCACAAGAAAAATGTGTTACGACCGAATAAAAAAGCTTCAAGGTCGGAATCTGCGGTATCAGCGGCCAGTATTAGATATTTATTAAGGGCCGACAGGGTAAGCCTGGTGCTTCAGAAAACGCTTTCCCGACAAATTTAATAAATAGAATTCCATTACTGATCCCTAAATAGACAAGTAACGGGCTTCCGAAAGTTATTACGCAATAAAGGTTAAACAAGATAGGTACAGCCTTTGGCCATGTTTTTGCAAAGCTAAAAAACTAACGTATTAGTAGATACATCTCTACGATAAAAAAGAAAATCTGTGTAGAAAATCTCTCGAAAGACGAGTTCTGGCGTAATGATTTATCTAGTTTTGTCATCTGAAATCTTGTAGATGAATGAAAATATTTGCAACTTACAACTTAAATACAATATAGATTTATTGTACTCGGAAATATAAATGTATCTGTAAAAAAAATAAAACAAGATGCCAAACTAATTATTCAATAATATACAGTTCTTCTCTGTGAAGCAGCCACATGGAAAGATGTATTCATAATAGCCGAAAAAAGTTTGTCAATTGTTCAAAAATGGCTAAACAGTTATACTCTTACCGTTAATACAATCAAAAGAAAATACATCACACATAGTATTAGACAAAGAGGTCAACCTCCATCAAACATAGACCTGTTTCTGCATGACTGTGAACAAACTTCATCCAATTGTCAATGCGAGCATATAGAAAGGGTCAAACAAAGTACCTAGGGGTTATTATTGATACACACTTACGCTGGACTGACCACATAAACTTCATCACAAATAAACTAAAAAGAATCATGCACCTAATAAAATTCGTTAAAAAACATTTTCCCACTAACAATACTCAGATCCATATACTTGGCACTTTGTCAATTCATTGCCACATATGGAATACTGGCTTGGGGAAGTGCTACAAATATAGCAATTGACCCAATTCAAAAGATACAAAAGGCGATAATTAAACTTATCCTGCAGGTATTATTCTACACAGATTTAAGCGAAATATACAAAAAATTAGAAGTCATGTCAATAAAACAACTATATGCCAAATCTGCTCTGCTGCACCTCCTCCAAAACAAACTCCATATTCTAATTGAACCAAAAACAATAATAAAGACAAGGTCCTTAACAAATGTAACCCTGAACATACCGATAACACGCACCACACATGGACAAAGACATTTTCAGTATTACGCAACCAAACTTTTTTAATTATATGCCCATCACACTGAAATAACTACAAACTGCACATATCTACCATCTATAAACATTCACAAAAAACATATCAGTCTGGATCAAAAATCTAGACATTCACTTTATACAAAATTTCTTAATCCCTAACAAACATAACAAAACTATAAAAAAGTAAAATAAATAAACATGTCTTTCAAGAATTTACCAACTATTCATATATAGTTTATATACATATTTTTTTTCTTCTAAATAATCCATGTACAATAGGGTGTATCGATTTTTAACTTTTTTTTTGTTTTCAAATACCAAGTTAAAAAAAAGTTGCTACTAGGCACCACATTTTATCACAAAAAATTTTGGATTTTTAAAAAAAATTTTAGGTCTCCCGCACAAGGCTTAAAGTTTAGAAAATTTACTAAAAAGGTCAATTTTTACAAAAATATTAAAAGAATCCAAAACACTTTTATTCTAAGCTGCAAGTTAAAATTCCTCTAACAATAAGTACCAAAACGTTAAAAAAATTATTTAAAAAATTTAGCACTTCATGTAGGTCTCCCGCATAAGGCCTAAAAGTCGTAAATTTCAGCCAACTTTTGAAATTTTGCAGTACTTTGATATTTGTATTGTTCATAGTTCAAACCTTAAATTTGACTAAAATCTGGTTGAGCTTGGTTGGAATTATTGTAATAAGTGAAATAGCGAGAACTTAAATGTCGTCACTGCTGAAAACCAAGAGGCAGTAATCGACAAATCAAAAGTAGTACGTGAAAGACTTAAGTCTCGTAAAGAAGCAAGCTCAACTCGAACCTCCGATCTGTTGGCTATTTACTTTGATGGTCGTAAAGACGAAACCATAACAAAAGAAATAGTAGCTGGTAAAAGCGTCAGAAAATGTATATCGGAAGAACACATCTCTATTGTTGAAGAACCTGGTTCCAAATATTTCGGTCATGTAACTCCCATAAATGGAACAGGAAAGGAAATCGTTACATCACTAGTTAAGTATTGTGAAGAAAAAACTGTCGACCTGAAAACACTTAAAGCTATCGGTTGTGATGGTACGGCAACAAACACAGGTACTTCAAAGGGAGTTATAACCTTATTTGAAAATAAAATAGAACAGCCACTGCAGGCAGTTGTGTGTCTACTACATTTGAAAGAATTACCATTGAGAAAAATTATGGTTGCTCTTGATGGACCAACTTCTGGACCGAACACATTTAGTGGGACTATTGGTAAACAACTTTTAAGCTGCCAAAATCTGGAAGTTGTAAATTTTGTTGCAATTGAAAGCGATATACCAAAGGTTGATCTTCAACAGTTGAGTATAGACCAAAAGTATCTGTACGAAATATCCAAAGTTGTATCAACAGGCACATGTACAGAACAGGTGGCTTACTCTGGCAAATCGAGTCCTTCGTTTGTATGTAGCCCCCGATGATCCGACCTTTCAGCTAAGAAAGCTTGCAGAGTTCATAATGAAGATCTACATACCATCATGGTTCTCAATTAAGTGCAATCCCCAAATCCCGCAAGCTTCCATTCATTTTTTTTAAATGATTCTTTTCAGCATTTACTTGGGAGATGAGCTAAGAAAAGTCGTCTATGCAACGTTACATAGAAATGCTTTCATGGCTCACCCAGAGCATGTTTTGATAGCTATGCTGTTCGATGAACGGAAACATATCAGAGCCTTGGCTTATAAGAGAATCCAGAAAACTCGCTCAAACGAAAGTAAAGGGGTAAGGGTATTTAAACCCCCTCAGATCAATTTTGATGCCGAAGACTATATAGATATGATTGACTGGCAATCCACTTCAGTAACCGAACCCCCTCTTGTTACTGATATGAGCCTAGAAGAGTTGGAGTCAATTGCGGAAACTGGCAAAAGTGGAAGGGTTGAATTTAGAATTCCTTCTCACACTCAAGCGGTGGACCGAATTGTCAAGGAAGTCACAGAAGCTTCGAAGCGAGTATGTGGGCTGATCGAAAGAGATGGTTTTATTCGTGCCAGACTGGAAGACCGTAATGAGCTACCTACGTTCGAGACCAAGAGCCAGTACAAAACCTCTGCAAAGGATTAGAATTTAAGTAAGTTTTTTTTGACTATTTTGTAGTTATAATGTTTCTAAATAACATCTTCATCATACTGTCTTCCATATTAAATTGAAATTTCATTTGGGAACTGTAATAACATTTATAAAATTTTGTAAAAATCACTAGGCCTATGTAAATACTATACATAACTTTGATTTAAGGTTTCGAAGCCAAGATGAAAGGACGAATACTTAAAAAAGTCAGTAAATTTGCAGTAGAACAAGAAAACTGCCACTCATGTCGTATGGAAAGTAATCAGCAACATTTTGTGCTTAGTTATTATACTACATTTTATGACATGTTATAACCTTTTATACTTTTATAATAAAATACAGTAATAGCAAATAACATTAGTTTCTTTCAACACCTTTCTCTTACAATTTACACCGTCCAACTATCTTTTTTCAGGTATAAAACATATTATATATATAGTATATATTATGTGGTATATATTCTTACTATATATATATATATATATATATAATTCATATATATATATATATATATGAATTATGTTTACATAAATTGTCTCATTTTATGACTTCTGTAAGAAAAGTACAATTAATTCCGGTGGTTTAAATTGAAAAAAAAACATGGTTCATATACACAAAATTTCATCAAAATTAACAAACTTTAGGGCTTGTGCGGGAGACCTAAAATTCATTTTTTATAAAAAAAAATTGTTTCTTACTTATTTTTATGCCCTAATATTACTGTTTTTTAACTTGGAATAAACACAAAAGTTACGATATTATTTTTTTAAATTTTAAAAAAATTTGGTAGTTTTTGAAAAAAATTTAAATTTTAGGCCTTGTGCGGAAGACCTAAACATTTTTTTAAAAATCCAAAACTTTTTGTGGTAAGTTGTGGTACCTAGTAGCAACTTTTTTTCAACTTGAAATTTGAAAACAAAAAAAAAGTTAAAAATCGATACACCCTAATATACAATAACCGTTAAAATGTAAAAAAAAAAGAAAAAACAACTAACTTTCTACTACAACAAATAAATACCTGTACGGGTCACACTGAATCATAAACACGTAACACAGGTTCTCCTAGTGAGGTGTTCACGAAACATACAACGTTATCAACCAACAGTTTCACCTTCTTAAACCTACCTTAAACCCAACATAATAAAATGTAATATTAATATGTAAAAATGTTTTCAAAATATATTATGTAAAAATGTTAAAAATAAGGTAAAAACTGCACTATATAGAAATAAACAGTTTTCAGATATATCATAAGATAAAATATTACGACAAACTACATATATGCTGAAATTAAACTCATCCGAGGTCGGAAGTAAAATTAGTATTTCATAATAAGTAATCATTAATATATTTTATTCATGAATATTAAAAATATTAACGTGCGCTTAGTGGATCAGGAAAAGTAGCTACTGCCACGGTAGTCATTTGACAAATATTGTAAACAAGGTCATTTATTCATAAGGATAAGAATTATGTATGTAAAACTAATCAGAACTGTAAAAAGAGTTCGTATCGGAAGACAATCACGATAAAAGCGTGCTGTCTCTTATGAAACAGTGTTTGGTTAGTCAAACTGGATTGATGACTGTTCGATAATTTTTAGAGGTCAATCAGAGATAAGAAAAAAGGTTTGATCAATCAGTAACGGACAATGAAAGATAAGGTTATCCCTCTCTTACAAGACAGTAACTTTTCACATTTTTGTTGGTTTTAAATAGTTTTAAACAGGTCATAACAACTATGTATTCATCTTCAAATTGAGTGTGAAAATACAAAACATACCTTTTGCCACCTCTGCCAGAATCATCTTCATCCGCTGGTGCTGCGGAGCCCGACTCCTAGAAACAAAAGAAAATAATAATTAATATGGATACCTAAAAGGTTGACAATCTCATTTGAAAAGTTTGGCAAAAAGAGGAAAACATTTTATTTAAAATTTTTGTATGCAGAGGAAAACTAAAACACCAATCACACAGATTTTAAATTTTGATATTTTTGAAAAGAACGTAAAAATTACAATTAAAGTAATTTCTTTAAATGATGGTGGTAGTTCTAAAACATAATAAAATGAAGAAATCAAATTTGGAAGAATTCGAATGATCTTTTTTTACTGCGGAAATGATTTTTTCCGGAAGATGTTTTTAAATGCTGATTTAATTGCATATTTAAAGAAATTAATTATCCGAAAATTATCAAAATATTTACACAATATTTTGATCTAAAAAGATTTTATAGAAGTGAGGTCGTAAAAAAGTACAAAAAATATAAAAATATATACTTAATCTAATAAATCCCAACTTCCTGGAATATTATGTAAAATAGTCATAAGGCAGACAATGTTCTATCTACTATGAAAAAAATCGTAATAATTACCATATTAGATAAGAATAAATAATTACTAGGTTATGTATTTTATACACTCTATGATTTCATCTGATTTAATTGGAGTCGGCAGCGAAGTAAAAAAAATATTAAAACAAAGTAAAAACATAAACATCGAAAAAAATCGCGAAAATATTGTTTTTGACTGAAAAGATTGCCAAGCGAAGTTTCGTGAGCTATTTTCCCATGATATTTTTATCACAATGGAATTCCAGAACCAATCTCAAACAAATTATAAATACACACTTAATTAGGCGACACACCAATATCTTTTCAAGTACATGAACTCATTTTTCGTTATTTTCAATCAAATAAGAATATGACCTTCCAACAAAACTCTAATAACTTTATAATTATTAATGTCCTATAGATTTAGATAAATTCATAGGCTATAGAAACAAGATAGATGATATAGGGCCAAGAACCATTATACTAGTATTCATCCACACTACTGCCAATCGTAGTTCGGTGACACTCGGCACGCTTTCATGCCATATCTTCCTTTAAATTAATCAAATATGCCACCTTGTGCCACCACGAACGCAATACACAAGGTGGAAGTTAAAGGCATTTCAAAACTAACCCACAAAACATATCAGCTGTGTTTTGGTAAATCATTCAATCCATATTTTTTTAGGAACGTAACTTTTCACCGGTTTCATGTAGAATAGTCTTCGAAGTACAACATGGTAATTTTTTTTGATGATTAAGGCAATTTTAATAATAAAAACTTAATTTAAGCGTAAATAATTTTTTTTTATTATTTATAAAAAAACATAGATGATTATAGATAGACACATTAATTCCTCGTACTAATAGAAGTGAAATATTTTTCATCAAAATGCTCAACAACAACACCCACTCTCATAAAGATTTTTTAATTAGTTTAACGAATTTGTAAATATTCGTTTTTATAGTCTCCTGTAAAGTTTTCATTTTGTTGCTTTAAGGGTTTTAACAAACCACAATCGATGTGATAATAATATTTGGATGATTTGTATAGAACCGTTTTTGTGAAGAAACACCTCAAAGGCGCTGTACAAATTTACAACAGATTGCATCCACTAGGTGGCCAGCTAATCAGTCAATAATAACATAAAACTGCATGTACAATACATCAACACAAAAAAAAACTAAATGTAGTTTTATATAAAAGTGTAAAAAAGGGGCCCAAGCGCAGTAAAGGCACCCAACGAGGCCCACATTATCAAATAACGGGGAAAAAAAGTTAAATAAAAAATTAAGATTTCGTAAATGTACGAGACGCAGCATAAGAAAAATTGATGTGATCGATAATTACCCAAGCGGAGTCCAGCCACCGCGGCACCGGTGAGAATTGAGGAAACGGCCGAGGTCAGCACACAACAAAGGAGTGAAAAAGCGCGCATTACGCCAAGAAACTGATTGGAACCAACATTAAGCGAAGATTAACAATATGGCTTAAGATTTGGAGGACGGACTACCCTTGGGGGAGATCATTGTCCATTCTTTCAGAAGACCTTGGAGAAACAATCCAACCGAAACCAATTTCTCAGAGGAATTTATGTCGGCTTATATATTTATAATAGAAATAGTAGGTACCTATATTAATATCGCTGAAGATTTTCACAGTCCGGAGTCTGTGTTATTATGGTAACTCCAATAGGGTAACTTTGAGACAAATGGAAATGGTGGGAGAGGGTAAGGTCAAGCCAACATCTGGAACCTGGAGAAACTCGTGGAAACTAGGAAAATGCAAGGCAGGAAAATCAGAGAACGGATTGATGAAGTGTTATAGGTATCCTTAAATTCGATGTTCACATCTTTTATTGGAGTGCAGGACAACTGTGAGGAACTAAGGAGCCTGATTCAGCAGGGCAATTGACTCAAAAACGATCAAAGAATCCAGAGAAATTTTGTTTCACGCGTGCTTCAAAACAGGCTAGTTGCCCCGAGTCACAAGCTAATTTCCATATTTCAAAATCACCTCCAGGGGCATAAAAAACAGGAATACAAATTGTCTATAAATACGAATCCAATAACCAAGTTCGAAATGCATTTAGTGTAGGGTAGGGTTTATTTTCTTAATATGACCAGGAAATACCCTGTGACCTTGGGCCGTCTGTTTCAACGCTCGCTAAAGTAAAAGAACAGCAAAAAACAGTTACTAAAGTTAAATTTCACCAAAATACGTTTTTCAATCAATTTGCTGCTTGTTTTACGTTACTTTTAACATTTGTATTTACTTTCCGAAAACCGATAGTTACTCTAGAGTTACTCCGCCATATTGGCATATTTAAAAGTTCTCAGTTTATTTATGACAGTTCTGCTCGAGGTCATCTACGATATACCGCGCTTTAACATAGTAATCATGATATATTGTAGAAGACGATAAAAGTGGCGATGAATCCCTCATCCAATGTGTCTTGCATCGAAAACCAAAAACATTTCGACCCCGTGTCAATAATTTGGTTATCTGGGATGATCTCGAATTTTTTGGCGCGGCGTCGCATGTGGAAAAAATCTTGCTGTTGAACAGAATCAATTCTGATATCGACATATTTAGCATTATATTTTAAAGACAAGCTCTATTAATGGATGTATCGCAAGTTTTACAAGATCTTCAAATCAATTTATTGTCTCATAAACATTACAAAAATACAATATGATATATGATGATAATCGTTTTGGATATCTATATATTCAGCAGCTGCTTTTAAAAGACAAGCTCTTTAAATGCTAGTATAGTTTGTACACCTACTACTTACGTTTAATGTAAATACAAACGGACTTAAAAAAAAACTATAAAACGTATGTTTTTTCTGTTTTCGATACCATAAATAAATTGAATTGAAGATCTCGTAAAATATGTGACACTTCAAATTCAAGGAGATATCACGACTACTGGAAAGTAAATTACATTCATATAGTATATTATGTGTATGTATTATAATAGGTCGTCATTTATTTGTAAATATTCATACAAATACTTTTTATCGGAACAATGCCGTTAGATCCTACGATGCAAAACAAAATACAACCGGATATTTTGACAGTTGTTCCGATTTTAGGATTTAATTTACGGTGTTGCCGTATCAAAAAATATTTCGATGCATTTTTGAACATAATTCCGAGGAATATTCTGCTTTTTAGACTGGCCACACTGACAACTATTACTTTAGTGAAAATGTACTTGAAACAGCGGGCGGTTCTATTTAACATCCTCGTTACTTTAACTGAAAGTTAAAATTTAACTTTAGGACACGATTTAGCTTTCTGTTCAAACAGACAGCCCCTTAGTAGGTATAGCTACACTATCAGAGTCATAACAACGACAAAAAAAATGTACGAAGGGTTTAGATCAATGTATAATTCGTACGGTATTTCTTACAAATGACCTAGATAATTCTATATGATTTGGTTGCAATAAAAATTGCATTATAAAACGCATTAAACAACGATGAAAGAAACTTGATGAATCCACGGCGAAGAAAGGCATCGCATTGAACTAAAAGAACATGATTTTCGCGGTCTAACTTTTGTGTTCTTTTTACTCAATGGCGCTGTTTGCGTTTCCGCCGGAGAAAAATAACATAGGTATGGGTAGATTGATCGAGTATAACATATGAAGCGAGCTTTGTATTTTTTTCCAATTACAAAAGAGTCCGCGGTAATTGCAGACGTTGACAAAGCAGGTTTGTGGAGCGTGCAATGAACAGCACGCTTTACAAATAGAGCGCGGTGCATCGTGAGCACCCGTGACTTGTGGAGCCGCTTCTATGAATTATTTATCAAAACTCTCGGGATATTTAAAAAAAATATTTTATTATATTTCATTATCATGCACCTATCGACACAATTTGAAGAACAAGTAAGCGATCTGGTACTATGTTTCGAGATATAAATTCGCACACGATTCTAATTAACTAAACAGCACACTAATTCAACGCAGAGTTGGGCTAAGAGGATATTACCTATGTATAACGACACACAACTCTGTCATAGCATACACTCCTTGTTTCATATTCTGTTATACCAACTTCCGTTGTGACCGGAGACAAGTATTTAAAAAAAAATGATTCCAGAAAAAAAAATATTATTGCACATTGCACCATGTTTTCCTGAGGCATTTAAAATCGTAGGCACCGTCGTCCAAACTAAACAAATAATATAATTATGTTAACCTTGTTTATTACACACTTAGAATGGAATTGCATTATTTTCGGATCTCATTCGTAAAACGGTCGTACATGACTTCCCAGCATATACACATATGTCATTTCTACTTTTGTCCTTCCTCTGTGAGCTAAATGCGTCAAAGTCAAAAAATATTAAAATGCCAACATATCGGGACAACATAAAATTTACGATAACATGAACCCGAATGACTGGGTAACTCGCCAAAGCCGGCGAACTACTTACTCGCCCCTAGGGCCCGCAGAGAATATTGAGGCGATTACCTCGCAGTCATAATTAGCGTCCATCTCGCATCTCGGCTAAACGATGTTAATCTCGGCCATTACGCGAGAGGAGCAATGTCGATCCGGCTTCTTGCTGGGCTCCTGGCGCTGCTAATTGGGCAGGACTGCGGATCAAACCGACACACACAGATGATAAACAGTTAAAGGAAGCTGCACAGTAGTGCACAGTTACTGTAAATAAGGACAATTAAAAATCAAGCAGTATGTTGTACGCGAGTCTGCTCTTTGTGTTTAAACCGTAATCGCTGTTCTATAAAAACGTGTATTTTATTTTAAATTGTTATTAGGAAGCACGTGTTTTTGCAATATGGCTACAACGGAAAGTTGATATTCTTTGACCGCTGACCGAAGAAAAATTATAAATAACAAGTATGTATATGAAGTAAAGTTATCCATTACGACACGATTTAGGTATTTAGCCATCCCATAAACGAAATTTGTCACACTTAGTAAAAAAAAAGAAGTGATTATTTAGGTCAAAATCTGAGTTCTTGGAAATCTATTGGTACGAAGTAATAATTTACGTGTGAAACTGTTCCGTGAACTGACATGTTTACAGAATCCGGCAGTTCATTTGACTTCGTACAATGTACATGTTCGGGAGTTCCGATCGAAAAAACGTACCGACTAGTGGTCGACTAGTAATCGATATCTATATTTATTTGCAGTACTGTCAAAATACAGAGAGGAAATTGAGGAAAACGTTTGTACGGACAAAACGCCACCCGGTTTCCTCATAATGCGTTGTCTTTACTTAATTAACTTAATTAACCTAATTTAATGATTTTTATCTTCACCACCATTCAGAATTGAAACGTTGCTTGAAAATGGCTTTAGCCGTGTTTGGTGACCAGATCTGAATAGCCAGGTACTTCCCAACCTTCCTCTTCCCCACCTCCTTCCCCTCCCCACTACCTTCAGCCTCACAACATACCCCAATTGGGGATGCCATAGTCTCACTGGCTCCAGACGGGAGCAGTTGAGATTCTTGTGCGGTATTCACTGTAAAAAATCTTCCTTTTCATCTAGATTTCAGACCTAATTTGATCATGAAAAATCTTGTACAGGGACGCAAAATCCGACCTATATTTTCGTTATCACAAAAGTTGTGAAAGAAATCCATATCAAATCTGTATCCTCTAATCTTTCAAGATATTATACATTATTTATTTACCGATTATTAGTACCTAAAACATTATTAGTTGAACGAAGGTTATTTTTCGTCGTCCACACCTTCGCTTCGATCTAGGCGTATCGTCGCTAATCGCGTCAAGACTTATCTAAAGCAAATAAAAGAAACATTAGCACTATAATTTGATATCAGCAAAAAGTAGAATTATGCATTATCAACAAAAAAAACTGGAATGAAGGAAATGAATTCGATTTAATTTGAAAAATCTTATAAATTATTACCAGTTGAAACGAATCGATCATCCACAGCTGTGTGGGTTTAATTGCACTCTTTAACACCAGAATCGACACAAAAACGCGTGACTACAATCAAGAAAAAGTTGTACAAAAGAAAAACTATTCGGCTAGAGACCAGTAGCATAAAACACCAACAACTTAGTTTTTTCTTGTTAGAACTATTGTCTATCTCCTGACAATATTGTTAAGTACCTAAACGACGAGGAATACATGAATAATTGTTGAAGATTGAAAGTACAGTACTTAAGTCGGCTAAAAATTGCTTCTAGGGGTCTGTTGTGTAGTGGGAAGGACAGAAAATCGTGTCTGCTCCGGTCGCAGTTCGCCCAGTCTTCCTAGAAACTTATTCGGGGACAATCAACGGAGAGCGGAACGAATCTGTCCATCACGCTCCAGTGAAACCAGCACCGCGAGATTGTGAGGAAAAATATCGGTCTTTGTTCGTCTTCGGTACACACACGGAACGCCTCGGGTTCAAGAGATTCCAGAAGAAATAACACGTATGTACCAAACATGAAGATATTCATTTTCGTGGAAATATATCGAAATTTTTCATTGGCAGATAGCATTAAATAAATAAAGGCTTAATTTCTAAACACACAATCGGCAGATATCTATTTCAATGAACAGAATCGCGCGCGGGCAACGTGCATGAACTCAAGATACCAGTGGAATAAATTCTATGGGCAATTTCAGAGGGAAGATGTTCTGTAGGTCGCACCACTCAAAGCCGGTGAAAACGGAGAAAAGATGCGGAGGCTGGGACTGAAATGGAAGTAGGTAGCGCAAAGAGATGCCTTAAAGATAGCCACTTGTCGATGTAATAAATGGGTCGGGTCGGTGACCCATTATTTGTGACCGGGAAAAGGGAATGAACGCTAAAATAAATAAATTTGTGGAGTGAAAAATTATATACACATGAACATTGTACTTTTTAAATTTTGCTACTAGATTGACAATCAATGAATGGTAGATTTCGGTTTTCAACAATAGCCGCGATACGATGTATAACAGATCTAGACAATATGTCACGTCGATAAAAAACATTTCCGTAGTGGAAAAAGTGTGAGTTATAATATGCGATATGATATCAAAGTGCACGAGAATCATAAATCATAGTAAAGCTGATAAATATAGGCCAGAGAGATTGTGGAGAGAAATGCACAGTTTATGGAAAATATGTTTACCAACGAACTCCATTACTGTGATAAGCGCGACATAAAAACCACATAAACTTATATAGGTAACCGGTGTGAGGAACGGCGAAGAGTTTAATTAGTGTCTACTAAGTTAGACCGGTCAACAAGACGGTTGGATATTGAATACTGATGCAGAACAAGCAGTTAAACACAAAACAAAACCTTAAAAGCCGGTAAATCTCGAAAGGTAAAAGCGTTTCGCCATGAGCGTCTAGCGGTGGAAAGTCACTCAAATTATGCGAAGATGTTGATCAACACAGAACCTAGAAAAACTGGTTTAAAAAATACACGAAGTTGGAAAAACCACCTAGTTTTATTCATGTTAATTATTGGAATCGATTGACTAGACTTGGAATCAAGGTGCACAAGTAAAAGTGCACACATGGGTGCTTGAGTTTCACGAAGTGTCGATTACCTCTGGCTGATATGAGGCGGTCAGCGCTGACGTGAAATAACCCACAAAAATAGAGATTTTAAACGACATTACTTTTCATTAAATAGAAGTGGATAAATAAATTAAAAAATGTATTTCAATGTTTCCGCGTTTTTTTTTCAATGTTTACTTGAACGACCTCCACAATTTAAAACTTTTACTATTTGATTGCAGCTTAGTGGCTTAAACCACCTCTGCTCTGACCGCCTCAAATTTGATTTTCTTGGGTCTCGTCCATACGGTGTTGCTGGAATGAGACGGAATGAGCTGGAATGAGCGCGTACCACGTGATATGTTAGGTTGTATCCAGTGACAACGTGTGATAAAATTTATTTTGTTTATTTTGAAAAAAATGTCACCGGACAGCAAAATGACATGTACGTATTTAATTCACATGATCTCAGAAATCGGTGATTAAAGTCTGTTGGGTACATCCGGTGTTTCAATCACAGCTTCAGAAAACAATAAACATAATAAACAACAGATATTATAATAATATATAGACAATCGGAATCAAATGTAACTTTCGAGGATTTCGTTGTCGTCTTAGGGGTGGGTAGAGATGGAATTCCACACAACTCTATGTTCTTGCTGTATCCACAATCATTCATAGTCTTCTGTTATTTCGACGGGCGCCTATCGTATTCACTATCCTTATTTCTTAGTGTTACTGCTCTACTTGTCCAAACTTAATTGATTATGCTTATCGGCATAGGGTCATGCATTCTTTTCGGATCTCCTCATTTGGAATTATTCTGTCATACATGGTCTTACAACGCATATGCCCCGGGGATGAATTAGTATCAGAAAATCAATATTCATGAAAAACGTAAACAAATAAGCATTCCAAATGGATAATAATAATTATTATTCCAAATGCATAATAATCATTACTCATTATTATTCCAACTCGTAAATAAGCGAAGGCCTCATTAGAGACGCGATCGTCTCTTTTCCAAAGTCGATCCTCTGCGAGCTGATTCAATTGAGATGTAAAATGTACAATCGATAGTCGGCTCATTACGTGCGATTCACGATACCGGTCCTATGAGCTGCGGCCTTTTATATCGATACTGCAGACTGCGGGCCTAGCTCTAGATAGGGCGGACAATCGTCATTACGTGCCCAGCGCGGTGCGTATTATAATAATATGATAAAACGACCTTGATCTTCAGATAGCTTCACGTAATAACTTCAATCAAAATACATTTTTATAATTGCCCTTCAAAGATTTGATGAGTTGGTATGCAGAAGTATATTTTTTTAATGTACCGCACAAGAGTTCCAACCGCCTGAAGCTATTGGTTCAATAGTAGGTATCCTCAATTAGGTGATCGTTGTGAGGCTGAAGAAAAGGTTTGGAGAAGAAGAGGAGGTTGGGAAGTACCTGGATTTTTAGATCTGATCGCTAGGAATAGCAAAAGCCATTCTAAGCAAAGTTTTCGTCAGGTAGCGGTTATATTTTACCAGGGTGATATTGGGAGTATGTTACACACCAGAACGAGGCCAAAATATACTTACCCGGAAAACCCTTCATATGAAAAGATTCGATCATTTTTACTTGCCTTCCTTTGTAACCTAGATAAACACAATTGAATTTACTAATTTCGGTTGTGTGCCTCTAACTCAGGTTGAATTAACTCTGGGTGAACTTGGATTTGCTATGATTTTAAGTGTCATTTTCAAAAGTTAAAAAAAAAACTGTTTTCTTGACCAATGACTGCCAATAAAGTACCTACCTAGAATATAATAATATTTTAAAAGAAAATTATATTAATTTTCTTTCATAATGAAAATTAAAATATCCCGTGATTTTTAAGGTACTCACGTAAAAATATAAGAAAAAATAATAATATTATTAAATATTACGCGAAAAAGAAAAAAAAAGTTATGTTCATTATGGTTTTTTCAACTAAATAAACCAACACAATTTAAATTAATTATGATGATAAAACATTGAGTATGAAAACAGAATACGAAAAATACCAATCTAACCTGAGTTGGGTAATCTCTAAAAATAACTTCAATTGAATTTTATTGATCGACTGATGCAATTGTTTGTTGCAAACAGCAGTCGCCATTTTCCAACGTCACACAGCGGCGGCGAACTGCGCAGCGAACATTCGTAGGTAATAATTTCCCTTCGACTTAAAAGCGCATGCAAATAGACAGGAAGAGTACAATAAATCGCGAACGGCCACAATTAACTCTGCTTA
Organism: Limnephilus lunatus; assembly: GCA_917563855.2. Taxonomy (NCBI): domain Eukaryota; kingdom Metazoa; phylum Arthropoda; class Insecta; order Trichoptera; family Limnephilidae; genus Limnephilus; species Limnephilus lunatus. The sequence goes on along the minus strand of OU830598.1, from coordinate 62,978,905 downwards.
CTCATTCCAGTCATAGGCGGCTATTGCTATGGACACGCGGCCATAGACCACAATGGTTCAAACAGAATTAATGCAGTCAAGAGCTATAAATCATAACAGCTCCATATTAATGTCGCCGGAGAGGTGAGCACATCGCGGGTGTTTGGAGCTTAGTGTTTACTAGCAACTTAACTATACCGTAAAATTTTTTACTTTGCCCCTCTAGGAGAAAAATTATTTTTTATTATTGGTTTTTGGTTTAGACCAAACGAACAAACGCTCATTTTAGTCTGCTCTTGCAAATTGTTTTGGCGTAAACAGTTACAGAGTATTCTTTCGGTGCTCCGAGGGATTCGCCGAAATTTAGTAGAACGTTCTAAGAATGATTGTTCGTTTGTAGTAAACTTCGTAAGTGCGCGCGAACAGTTTCCTAGAGCATTCCTTCGTGTTCCTGCGATCGCAGATCGCTCTTTGAGGCGGTCTTATAAAAATGTTCGTGTTTTCTTGGATCATGCGTCGACTTATTTGTATTATAATTATGTCTGTGGGATCCTTAGAGTAACAATACTCTGAGGTGGGATCCAACTTTTTGGAATTTCAACTTCATCGCTATCGCGTAAGGCTGCGTATACACGCATGTAACAAATGTTTGTACATCGCCTTAGACTTTTTTGTTCAAATGGTGGAATGTTACCCATTGAGGGTCTATATGGTCACCTTTACGGTACCGATTGTGGCTGTCTGTAGCGATTATGGGGCAGTCAGCACTAGCACTACACCCACGTTGACTGATGCCAGTCGGTTGAGTCGGTACGATGCACTTGGCACAAAGGTCCGCCGAACGGATAAACAATCGCCCCGAATACCTAATACCGCACCGGCTGATGGGTGATATGATTTCTGCCGCCCACCGGCGTCGCCCGTGCCGGTTTTCAACAACTGGTGGGGTCTAAGTTGACGTAGGGACGTTGGAGTAGGGTGTAATTGTTTCAATAAATTTCTCAGTATTCAAACCAAAATAACGATAGTTGATGGTTGAAAAATAAACATTGAAAACATTCATACGGTCGAATGAACGTAGGCACTTCTCACTAAAATGCGAAAAAGTTAAAACAAATTAAAAACATTTTATTAATTAAATTATTAAAACACTTTGTTTTTACCACAATAATCTTTATTTAAAAGTCGACATGTTTCGAGAACGATGTTCTCTTCATCAGGACATTATATGTACTAAAACTAAATTATCAAGCATAGAAAGACAGGCGTGGGTGGAAATGGAATTAGTTGGAGGGGGGGGGGGAGAGGGGCGGAAAGAGGAGGAGTTTAGGAGATAGACAGGGGGGAGGGGGTTGCTTAGAAGATCATAGACAAAATTACAATGGAAATATGTTTAAAATAGGGTTATTCACAAAATTAATTTGGTTATTAATAATATTTAAATTTTTATTGACATTTTTCCTAATTTCTAATATTTCTAAAAGATCTAATTGAAAACCACTAACGTTAGTATGTAAAATTTTAAAACCAGTATTTATATCAAATGAATGGTTAAATTCAATTAGATGGTTAGCAAATTCCGAATAATTATTGCTATTTAGACATCTCAAGTGTTCCTTAATCCTCGTTTCAAAATTTCTGCAAGTTTTACCTACGTAAAAATGATTGCAATCATTACAATTCAATTGGTAAACTCCGGATTTTTTCATTTTTTGGTCTTTGTCCTTATTATTTAAAATATAATTTTTCAATTTATTATTGGTATAAAAAGCTGGCTGTATTGTATTAGGGATTTTTTTCCCGATTAAATTGGAGGTTTGATGATTTACAAACAATATTTTTCTCCATTGTTTTTTGATATTATCACTAAGCAATGGGTAAATGTAGGACAAATGAAATTTTTTCTTATATTTTTTGTTCAATACGTCATCTATTAATTTGGGGTTATAACCATTATTAGATGCAATTATTTTAATTGTGTTAAGTTCAGCTTTGAAATTATTTGGGGATAGCGGGATATTAATTAATCGATTGATCAAATAATGGAATGCTAAGAGTTTTTGTGAAAATGGATGGTTAGATGAGTTGTGTATAATTATATCAGCGTATGTTTCTTTTCTAAAAATATTAAATTCAATCTTATTTTTAATTACAGTTAGGTTTAAATCTAAGAAATTTATGCTACAATTAATTCCTATTTCTAATGTAAATTTAATGTTTTTATGAATTTTGTTCAAAAAATTAAGGAACACTTGAAGTTGTCTTTTGGTGCCGGTCCATATACAAAAAATATCATCTACATAACGTTTATAAAAATACACATATTTAAGTAATAAGGCAGAACTATTAAAGATTTTATTTTCGATATGGTTTAAAAATATATCAGCTACCAAACCACTGGTACTTGACCCCATTGCCAATCCGTCTTTTTGTTTGAAAATTTTATTATTAAATTGAAAGAAATTTTGGTTTAAAACTACATTAAGACATTTAAGTAAATCCTGGGCTAAGTCATTAGGTAATTTTGAGGAATTAAGTAAGTTATTTATAATTGTTTTGCTTTCTTCAACTGGGACACATGGAAACAGGTTAACGACGTCAAAAGATACTAATAATGCATTATCGGGGATTTCCAAACCTTTCAAGTGCTCAACTAATTGTAGGGAATTCTTAATTGTATACTTAGGTTGAAAGATATTTGATTCAATTATAATAGTATTTAAAGTTGACGCTAATTTATAGCTAGGAGCATTGCAATTGGAAATTACCGGTCTGATTGGTTGAGTCATCTTGTGAATCTTAAGTAGACTGTATAATTTGGGAATTTGAGGATTTTTTACAGTTATTTTTTTATTTCTAAATAAATTAACAATTTTATCACTTTTACAAGTTTTTAAAGTGTCCATTATCAATTCCTGACATTTATTAATTGGGTTTGTTTTTACTATTTCAAAGTTATCACCTTGTAGAAAGTCCATAGTTTTATCAATGTAATCACTTTTGTTGATAATAATCACCGAGTTTCCTTTGTCCGCTTTAGTAATGATGAGGTTTTTTTCCTTTGTAACCTTCGATATATTGATTGCGTGCATTTGTTCTGACGTATACTGTATTTTGTTAAAGTTAGATTTAGGATTGATGTTTTTTATCACTTCACCACATTTGTATTGAAAGGATTTTGCTTCTTTAAATAATGCACAATTAATATCTACTGCCAAATATTCTAGTTGTTTGTTATTATTTTTTATGTGAAGATTATGGTTTAATCCTTTTGATAACAAATTTAGTTCTTCCTTTTTAAGAACTAAATTTGTTATCAAAAGGATTAAACCATAATCTTCACATAAAAAATAATAACAAACAACTAGAATATTTGGCAGTAGATATTAATTGTGCATTATTTAAAGAAGCAAAATCCTTTCAATACAAATGTGGTGAAGTGATAAAAAACATCAATCCTAAATCTAACTTTAACAAAATACAGTATACGTCAGAACAAATGCACGCAATCAATATATCGAAGGTTACAAAGGAAAAAAACCTCATCATTACTAAAGCGGACAAAGGAAACTCGGTGATTATTATCAACAAAAGTGATTACATTGATAAAACTATGGACTTTCTACAAGGTGATAACTTTGAAATAGTAAAAACAAACCCAATTAATAAATGTCAGGAATTGATAATGGACACTTTAAAAACTTGTAAAAGTGATAAAATTGTTAATTTATTTAGAAATAAAAAAATAACTGTAAAAAATCCTCAAATTCCCAAATTATACAGTCTACTTAAGATTCACAAGATGACTCAACCAATCAGACCGGTAATTTCCAATTGCAATGCTCCTAGCTATAAATTAGCGTCAACTTTAAATACTATTATAATTGAATCAAATATCTTTCAACCTAAGTATACAATTAAGAATTCCCTACAATTAGTTGAGCACTTGAAAGGTTTGGAAATCCCCGATAATGCATAATTAGTATCTTTTGACGTCGTTAACCTGTTTCCATGTGTCCCAGTTGAAGAAAGCAAAACAATTATAAATAACTTACTTAATTCCTCAAAATTACCTAATGACTTAGCCCAGGATTTACTTAAATGTCTTAATGTAGTTTTAAACCAAAATTTCTTTCAATTTAATAATAAAATTTTCAAACAAAAAGACGGATTGGCAATGGGGTCAAGTACCAGTGGTTTGGTAGCTGATATATTTTTAAACCATATCGAAAATAAAATCTTTAATAGTTCTGCCTTATTACTTAAATATGTGTATTTTTATAAACGTTATGTAGATGATATTTTTTGTATATGGACCGGCACCAAAAGACAACTTCAAGTGTTCCTTAATTTTTTGAACAAAATTCATAAAAACATTAAATTTACATTAGAAATAGGAATTAATTGTAGCATAAATTTCTTAGATTTAAACCTAACTGTAATTAAAAATAAGATTGAATTTAATATTTTTAGAAAAGAAACATACGCTGATATAATTATACACAACTCATCTAACCATCCATTTTCACAAAAACTCTTAGCATTCCATTATTTGATCAATCGATTAATTAATATCCCGCTATCCCCAAATAATTTCAAAGCTGAACTTAACACAATTAAAATAATTGCATCTAATAATGGTTATAACCCCAAATTAATAGATGACATATTGAACAAAAAATATAAGAAAAAATTTCATTTGTCCTACATTTACCCATTGCTTAGTGATAATATCAAAAAACAATGGAGAAAAATATTGTTTGTAAATCATCAAACCTCCAATTTAATCGGGAAAAAAATCCCTAATACAATACAGCCAGCTTTTTATACCAATAATAAATTGAAAAATTATATTTTAAATAATAAGGACAAAGACCAAAAAATGAAAAAATCCGGAGTTTACCAATTGAATTGTAATGATTGCAATCATTTTTACGTAGGTAAAACTTGCAGAAATTTTGAAACGAGGATTAAGGAACACTTGAGATGTCTAAATAGCAATAATTATTCGGAATTTGCTAACCATCTAATTGAATTTAACCATTCATTTGATATAAATACTGGTTTTAAAATTTTACATACTAACGTTAGTGGTTTTCAATTAGATCTTTTAGAAATATTAGAAATTAGGAAAAATGTCAATAAAAATTTAAATATTATTAATAACCAAATTAATTTTGTGAATAACCCTATTTTAAACATATTTCCATTGTAATTTTGTCTATGATCTTCTAAGCAACCCCCTCCCCCCTGTCTATCTCCTAAACTCCTCCTCTTTCCGCCCCCCTCCCCCCCCCCCCCCCTCCAACTAATTCCATTTCCACCCACGCCTGTCTTTCTATGCTTGATAATTTAGTTTTAGTACATATAATGTCCTGATGAAGAGAACATCGTTCTCGAAACATGTCGACTTTTAAATAAAGATTATTGTGGTAAAAACAAAGTGTTTTAATAATTTAATTAATAAAATGGTGCCACAAAGTGAATTTGCAAAATTTGAAAAAAAACATTTTAAATAATGTGGTTATCTTTCTAGATATGAATGATCACCGATCATGATATGCATTATCACGAAGCCATTTTTGAAATAGATGCTAGTTAATGTTTGTAATCCCAAGGGCTGAAAGCTAGGAACTAAGATTAGTGTTTTTTTAAAGGTTTTTATTTTTTATTTTATTTTATTTATTTAATTAAATGAAGACAATATTAGCGAAACTCAATCGAAAATCTGGAGACTGGAAAATCAGAAAAAGATATTGGTTTCACAGGGACTCGAATCCAGGGCCCTTTGTTGACAAGACAAGAGCTCTACCAACTGAGCTATGGAACCCATTTCTAATTCAGTCACTTTTAACTGTATCATACTTTGACTAAGAACTACCAACATTATCTTCATTTTCTTAACGCACATATTATTGGCTGCTATCTTTATATATGATTTCAAGATTCAACCCGAACTAAATGCTATCTAGATAGTGTCTGGATAAATATTTATCCATTTTATTTTAATACGCGACATCTATTGAATTTTTCTGCAACTCTAGGAGTTTTTTTATTTAGTTATAATATATTTTTTACATCTTATATCTATTACTAGCTGGGTTACCCGGCTTCGCTCAGGACAATAAGATAGTGTTCTGGAATGTTCCACAATGATGTTCCCGATTCCCTATTCCTGATCATTCCACGACATACTCCGCCACTCCTTCCACAACTTTCTACAGCTCTATGGAACCATCTAGAACTTTCCGGAAGACTGTTCTAGAAATTTCAAGAGGGCGAAACTTTCAGCCCTTATATCTTTAAAAGTTCGCCCTTTAGGTAAAAACGGATACCCTTATTCCCTAGGGGGGATAGAGATCTACCACACCATATAACTCCCTTGATCGAACCGGGACTCGTTTCTGAGTTTAGCGAGCTGCACGTTTTTTTGGACTTTCTTTTATAATATATGCCATATTCAAATAAATAAAATGTTACTCCTCACATGTCCTTTCCCGTGCGTTCCCCTCCAGCGTTCCACTTCCACCTTCCCCACCACCGCTCTCCCGCTCTCCCGTCCCGCCAACCCCCCTGGCACTGCATTTCTTGACTCCTCTCCCGCCCGGCCCGTAGCCGAAACTTTTTTCTAATACTAACAATTTTAAACTCGTGATATCTTTCTAATTAAATATCCGAATTAAAAAATTCAAAAAGTTAAATAAAGGTATTGAAGCTGTCTTGAATATGAAGTCATTTATTTTGATAAGGATTAAAACCAAGATACAAATAAAGAGCCTTTTCAAGCAGCGACATTTAAATAAAAAATTTAAAATAAAAGAATACTTATTGTGGCATAACCATAATAGTTAGACATATGCTGTCGCGACCTTTTTTGTAAATAATGATGTGTTCTATAAAGTCGTAGTACATTATTTTATTCTATCATCAATAGTTTTCGCAGCGCACGCGATTTAAAGAATATTTTAGGTAATTTTTTTACACCCTGGGTTACATTATTGAAGTTTTAGTAAGGATCCCTAATTTTTTGAAAATATAATATAGCCTATGTCACCCGGGGATAGGGTAGCTTCCCAACAGTGAAAGAATTTTTCAAATCGGTTCAGTAGTTTCGGAGCCTATTCGATGCAAACAAGCACACAAACAAACAAACAAATCTTTCCTCTTTATGTAGTGTGTTAGATTAGATGTTGGATATATCTATTCTAATACTAAATTAATAATCTTCTATTACCTAAGCATTCAAATTTGGACTTCACAGCATTACGACATAACCCCCGAAAACTGCAAGATTTTTAAAATTTGGACTTCACAGCATTACGACATAACCCCCGAAAACTGCAAGATTTTTAGCTTTCGTAACATTTACAGGGGGAGTTCAATGAACGTTTTAAAACCTTTATAATAAACAAGCTGACCTGGCCAAGCGTTGCTGTGGCTAACGAAACACAACGCCATCTACTGGATGGTGGTCCCAACCTTTATAACCAAGTGTTATTAATTCACACCGCCATCTGTTAATTTGCATACAAATCAAATCCACACCGCCCGCTTGTTCACCACGTACAGATATTCTCCTTTAATTATATATTTCAACCAATTTACATAAAACCTTGACAAATTATATACCTAAACCTTCCTCGTGAATCACTCTATCTATTGGTGACAACCGCATGAAAATTCATTCAGTAGTTTTTGAGGTTATCGCGACAGACGCGGCGGAGTACTTTAATTTATAATAGTAGAGATATTGTTTTGTGTTCCCGATAAATTTGTTTTAGGAATCCTAAAATCGTTGATAGCAATGAACTTACTCTATTAATACTAACATTATTTAACATATTATCTGGTAAAAAATTATTTTTTTAACTTATTAATAAATACTAAAGTATTATAAACTAATCGTCTGAATTTTCATAATTATACTCGTAATACTCCATAATTCCATACTATTCCGCCGATTAGCGCTTTAAGCCATGCAAATATACTCCAGAACGAAGTGAAATAATGTGAAATATGTTTTAAAAACAAAAAATGTGTATTTTTGATTTCTAATTATTGCAGTACGTGGGGTTTTTGAACTCGCGACCTCTAAACCCAGGGCCAAAGATCTCTCCGCTCTTCCACCTAGATCGTCTGTTGCATGTACATATACAATGCCGTAACAAAGGCTAAAATAGGTAAGCTTTCAATGAGCACCACGCAAAGGCGGCCAACTAAAACAGACAATAAGACCCGGTCGGCTGGAGCCATTTCTCAGGATCACAGAATCAGACAGAGTCACTTGGAACTCCACTCGATGAAAGGCAATCGGGGATCGTAAGGATCATCGGGTAGATTAATCAAGCTTGCCTATAAATCTTCACAAAGGAGAACAATAACAATGATAAGTAATAATAATGGCTACTGTTCGATGTTCCCCCGCCCACTCGACAAAAGAAGAATAATATCTTATTGACAATGATTCAATGAGATCGATACAGTACTGATTTAGATACAGGATTGCTTAATTGGAGAGGTATTCGTAAAACAAAGTGCGAACAGATTTGAATGAAAGCTCTCTACAAAGAACAACAATCCGGTATGGATATAATGGGCCGATGTAATGGGCCAATTATCCGTCGTCAGGTGTTGGAGTGGGCGATAATATCCGATTTTATGTGACACTTATAGCAAATCGCTAGATATTTATGAAGGTGCTCGGCTTAAGTGTATCTAAAATGAGATACAATTGATTTTATTGAAATTAGACTTTGAATACAAAGCACAAAGCATTTTGCTAAAATTCTCCCTTCGATAGGTAATATTTTATTATACAAAGTGTTCGGAAATAACGTGCACTAAAACCAGGAGGTGATTTCTACAAGATAGTAAGGTAAAACATAATTATTTTTTTTAAATTTTTACTTCAGGTCATCGACCAACAAAATCGATTCGTCAATGGTTGAGGTAGTTTTCAGATAAGAAAAAGTTGAATCGTTTCTATTAAAAAAAAAAAAACATTCTATGGAGAAATATTTCGTGTGGGAAATAAAACAATGTAAATTGAAAAAATGTTTTATATATTTACTTTTACAAAACATAAAATTTTCTTTAGCTTTTGGGATTGAGCAATATTTTTTACTTATTGGGCGAAAATTCCCCAAATTATGTAACCATCAAAGCAATGAATAAAGAAAAAATTTTAAAAAGTTTTAAATTACATCATCACATAATTTTTGAAAATATATAATGTTAATATGTCAATGAATCAATAAAACATGTGTACTCTAATGCTGCGTATATATGTAAAGGAATACATACCTAGAAATGCTTAGGATTCCTTTATGTTCGAATTTTAAAAAGGTGTTGTCATGGAGACAGAAAATGATAGATTTTTTTTTTTTTTAAAGAAAGACAAACATTCCCGGGTTACGAATAACCCAAAAATGTTTGAAAATCTCCTACTACCACCACAGAAAGCCGACAATGTTGTGTTGTGATGGAGGACTTAGCCAGCCGAAGAATCGAACACGCGACGCTCGGGTGGGACCCAAGCGCTATGCCCACTCCACCACTGACCGGTCATGTTTGTTTGTTGTTTGGTTGTCTAGCTGGGTAGCACAGATTGAAGTAATAAGAAGATTGAAAAATAAGTTTATAATTACAAAGTGATATAATATTTTGAAGACGGACAAATAACTTTAATTGTAGTTTCTTTGTCAGCAAAGCAACTCATATATTTGTATGTCACATTATTAATAAAACATTACAACAAATAGACAAATTGTCTTATATATATTTGCGGAAAGAAGCAACCGCAAGCGGCGTTTTGCGCCGCTCCTTTCCCATAATTCGTGGTTGGGCTCGAAGGTTCAGCTCACGTATGTATACGCAACCTAAGTAAATATTTGATGTTATAATATGAATAAATTATTATAATATGAGTTTAATTTACTACAGGTACATCCTGCATTCTAACGGTTATTAATAAATTACAATTATGACAAAAATAACGGAATTATTATAGTCAAGAATTATTTTTTTGTTGTTGTTTTATGTATTGAACTTAATTAATATTACATCCTGTCTTATTTTTATAATTTTATAAAATGATATGTCTTAATATGACATCTTCAATTACCACCAGAATAAGTTCCATGAAATAAAATGTTTTTTTACCTGTCACGAGCGAGTTTTATTTGCTTATTAGAGGTAAAGTCAAGAGGAAAAAATCATAAATTGTTTTATTATTGCCATATACTTAATACGCATGCACAAACTAATATGAATAAATAAATCCATGTATCAATCGGTGACCGGACAACTCAGAATGAAATCAACTTAACAGCTCTTTTATTTTTATAAAGGTTACCTACGTTAGGTATGGGCTATTTAAAAAAATATATAACTTTTAATGACTTTTCAAAGGGGTGTTGAAGTTGGATGATTCTGGGTTGTCATGGAACCGTATCAAATCCTTCCTAATTATTATATTTTTTGTAGCCTACCGATTTCCCTAAATGGTATAACCAAATTGACGCAAAATAAATGTATGAAAATGTTGATTGATATATTATAATATGCATAAGTACCTATCGTAGAAAGTTTGTGCATATGCACAATCGATAGGCGTCAATGCATTAGCAATACATTAATAGTGGTGCAATAAATATAATGTGAGTGTTTTATTTCAATTACAGTTTTATTCCATTATCAGAATTAAGCAGGTACGTAGTAAGTAAGGTTTTAAATATTGTCTAACACATAGAATAAAGAGTGTTCTTCATTTTTCTATGGTCGAACAGATGTTTAGTCGAAGTAGTTTAGAAATAATCATCGAGAACGAAAGTAAAGAGGGTCACAAAAAAATGGTCATCAAATTAATGTTAATGTATGGTGCAAACACTCTCGTTACTATTAAAACATATTTAAAATGCCGACCACCATTATTGATGGACTTTCTTCGCAGCCGGGACAGAGATATATCGTGTGTTTTAATTAAAATATCTCTCCTAGGTAGGAATCGAGATGCTGTGTATCGATAGGTTTATAACTGGAAATAGCAGATGTAGTCACATTATAGAAGCCGTCCAGTTTACAGAGCCCGTAGCGTAAGTGAAATCGTCAAAATCTAATGGCAATGCTCATGATCACTTTGTTATACGTGCACAAGAGCTCCCATAGCCAGGAGCCAGCGGATCTACGGCATCAGTGATACAATTACTGTTATGTGTGGAAAATAATTCAAGGCTCAGCTAAAATTCAAGAAAAATCAAACCGAATATCGAGAACAGATTCATCAAGAGGCATAAGTTTCGCTTTCCAAAATCATCAACTCCAGTATCACGCGATAATATAATTTTTATGATTCTTAGTAAACCACTCTTCTTAAATTACACGCACTTTAAAATTAATAAGGAAAATTGGCAGAAAGTTTTAAACGACTGGAAAGAAGATAATTACCATACGATTAATAAAACTACTTTACTCGACGATCACGTAAGTTTACCTAATGGCATATAGCACTTTATGATCGAAAACTATCAAGAACAGAATCGAATCAAGATAACACGATTTTAAACAAAATATTATAATTAGTTATTTAATTTTAGAAGGAAGTAATCGCTTTTGAATTTGATGTCGGGTGTAGGTATCAAATAAAACACCTGTCGGCGACAAATATTTAATTAAATTAGAGGTTCTTCCAAATAATTGATGTGTTATTAAATTGGTTCTAAGAGTCAAATCAAAGTCAAGTGCCTCTCTTTACATGTATCGTGAGAATTATTAACGACAATCTGTGAAGCAACTCACGCGGATTCCCGGCATTCAGCGTGAGTGCAGAGGCAGCGACAGGAAACGCCTATTTAGTAGTGTGTTTGCTCGCATTTATACGGTAATGCTTTTCGTTGCACCCCCAGGCGAGTGAGGAGAGGAGAGGCGAGGAGAGGAGGAGAGACGTCGCGGTCGGTTCAATGCGTCCACGAGACCCCCTTTATCAGACACGGCCGCTGAAGAAGCGCTCGAAGGCCATATATGGCGCAAACCTTCGCTGAATCCCGCCAAGCCAAACCAGTCTGAATTACTGCGCCACACTCAAAGATAAGTTGCATTATTGCCTGGCGGTGTGGAAGCCACCTAGTTGAATATGAAAAATTCAAGCTAGGAGGCAGTTTATTATGGTATATCTAGAAGAGGATGTCTAAAAGTATACGGAGTATAAACCCTACGTTCTTGAAACAAAATGAGATTATATTATATTGTGTGATATTGCCGATATTTGCAAACTGTCATTGATCAAGACAGTTTGCAAATATCGGGTAAATACCCGACAAGCTACTTGCAGTAGCTTAGCGGGTAAGAAATTCCAATTGTATGCAATTCTTTATCGATGGCACTGACTTGATCACGTGACACTTCGAAATACATAATAATTGCTTGATCCAGAAGCTTTCATACAAAAATTCCTATTATATCCCTCAAAATGGTAATACTCTTAAAAGTTGGTACGTGGGTACCTAATTTCAGTACTACCTCAAACTCTATAATACGTATTTTAAAGAAAGACAAACATACCCGGGTTACGAATAACGCAACAATGTTTAAAAATCTCCTACTACCACCACACCAAGCGGAAAATGTTGCTCGTGTCGTGATGGGGGACTTCGAAGCCGAGGAATCGAACAGGCGACGCCCGGGTTTGACCCAAACGCGATGCACACTCAGTGACCGGACCACTATGATTTTCATAGCTTGTACATTTTTCCCCAGCCGATAAGGGTACCTAGTACCTAATGCAAACGAGTCTGAACTACAGCGACATAGCGAAAGATAATGTACATTATTGTCTGTCGGTATAAAAGCAACACAGTTAAATAAGAGAAATTCCCGCTCCGAGGCAGTATATTCTTGCCTATCTAGAATAGGCTGTCCAAAATTGTATAAAATATGAATCTAAGCGGTAACAGTAGGAAATTCTTGGAAAGCGAAGTTATTGAAACCGCGAAGCTATTACTCCCAATAATAGAGAAATTATTAGCTATTCTACATTTGATCGCCAGATACTTATTGTAGCATTCGTTCAAGTGTGTCGACTTTTCTGTCACACAATAATACTAAAAGATTGAAAGGCGGGCGTTGAAATGGTAATACAATATTGACAGAAATTGTACGAACATTCGATATAAAATATCGACAACAAAAATATCAAGTTTCTTTCAAAACATCTCGGGGAAATAAAAACAAAACTATACATTATCGAAAATAATTATTTTGTCAATATTATGACACTATTTGAGTCGAGGTCTTTCACAACCAAAATACTTGTTTAGCGAAATTCGGGAGTTGTACCTACACATACATATTTAGAAGTTTGTTTCTGGTTTCTGGTGACTACGAATCATAAACACGATGTTCGCGGGATTCAGCAAGTTACGTTAAGTAAGTAAAGTAAAATACAAGAAGTGTATGTATGCATCAACCGCATAAAATGAGCTTCTTAGCAGCCTCTGAATTCTAGAGGTAACTACCAAAAATATTTGGCCACCGGCAATGTAACCTGGCGCCTGGGAATCATCGTGCCCTGCATCTTATGATGTAATACGTTCGTAATGATGTTATTACGAAATAGGTACATTTACAAGTAATACCATATCTGCTGTCAGAGGATGCAACTGCGGGTGCTTCCTAGGTGTTAAAATCACCCATGATGAAACCATCGTTACAGCTTCAAGGAACTAAATATTATAATCACAAGAGTGACTTGCAATCACAACCGAGAAAGAAATGAGGCAACGATGAAGCGGATTGAAATCTTAAATTGATCATTTAATTACAATCATAATAACATACCTGTCCCGAACATTTGATTGAAATTTCGGCAGTAATGAGATTTTGCTTGTACAAGAAATGGTGACTAAGCAAATATTGTATCAGATAAACAGCAAAGAGTCTTTCAGGTTTCAGAACTAGGCTGTTTGTAACTATGTAATGTGTATTCACATTTCGGCATCACGTATTCGTGTCATATTTGTCTTTATATTAGAGCCAAAAAAAAACAATTATACATATTTTCGTTGTTTGTTTTTGGGGTGTTATGCCGTGTTGCGCTATATTATACATATATTTTTTTTTTTAAACTTAGGTACATGTACTGTGTACGGGAAGGTTGTTGAGCTATCTTCTCCTTCTGAGCGATGATTACCTTCAGAGAAAACGGTTCCATGACAACTCGGAATCATACAAGTTCAACACGCTTTTGAAAAATCATTAAAAAAAATAAAAATATCCCATAATCTAACCTAACGTAATCTATTTAAAAAATTTATTTTTTCATCACTTTTAATGATTTTTCAAAAGAGGTGATGAAGTTGCATGATCCAGTTGTCCGGTCACCAAAGAAAACGTAAAGGTTGATTAGGTTAGGTTAATTTTCCGATGTGAATTTCCGAATTGGTTTCATTTTTAGGTACACTTCATGGATACATGTAACATGTAACAGAAAGAAATTACACAACGGACCTCTCAGCGGTAGGATAGTTAAATTGGCGAAGTTTGCTGCACTCCACGTCAGTTGGACGATAAGTTTTCTCGCGGCGTTTCGCCTTACAAACAATGGCACATGTCCCGTCACGCTATCCAGAGCCCGCGGGGTAACGCGATCTGCCGGAGAGGTGACCAGACGTCACCGAACACAAGACGGAGCCATCGGCTCGGATATCCCCTCGCGCAGCCCGTTGCCCAGTGCCCAGTACCCAGTGCCCAGCCTGCCGGAAAATAGTACCGTTGCAGGAGTACGCTTGGATACCCGGCCGTACATGGCGAACCCCAACTGGAAAAAGTAAGTTTCCACAAAACACAGCTTCAAGAAAATAAGTTTTTTCATGACATAGCAGTCACATAGGGTGACCGGTCAACTCAGAATGAAACCAAGTCAGAACCACCTCAAAAAGGTTATTGGTTAGAAGTGATGATAACAAAAGTTAGGTTAGGGTTACCGACTATGTTAAAATTATTTTTTCATAGCTTTTAATGGCATGGAACCATCACATATATATCGAAGCGCCATGTTCATCGCGTTTGGATCGCACCAAGAAGTCGTGTAATCAATTTCTCGGCTGGATAAGTCCTCCATCACGACACAAGAAACATTTTCCGCTTAGTGTGATGGTGGTAGGAGATTTTCAAATATTGTCAGGATGTTCGTAACCCGGGAATAACCCGTAAGCCTTTCTTTAAAAAAAAAAGGTCAGATTAACAACAGTTGGGTAATTGGGACCATGATATTGATATTTTCGGTTGAATTCCGAATCTTTTTAATTTTTTTAATGGAAATACCGCGCAAGGGTCCCAACCGTCTGGATACAATGGCATCCCCAATTGAAAGCTGGTCTTACACCAGGGCGATACTGAGAACACTGACGCAAATATACTAAATATTATTTTAAATAAATCAATTGTGAAATCGCACAAATTAATCAAATGAAATTTACTTGCGCACGCCGGGATTTGAACTCACGACTTCCGGTTGCTAGTCGAAAGCCTTACCCCTCTTTCACGGAGGCCTTCAAATCTTAAACAATACAGTTAAATGAAATGCTATATATGTTAAAGAAAAGTATTTGGGTATCTTTGGGTACCCTTTGGTACAATGCTGATTGGCCTTGTACCTTTAAATGTACATATATAACATTGTTGTTGTTATCCTTACTCTTCTTTTTATATTAAACTACTTATGTTAAAATGCGCCTGCTCTCAACACAGGAATTCCTAGTGAGACAGGCACAGTACAATCACCTATGTAACTTGATAAATAAAAATTATAAAAAAATAAAAAAATCTCGATAAATTTACGTAATTCGGTTTAACGGTTGGTGTAGTGCCAACCACCTTACTTATATTGTAGGAATACAAAGAAAAAGAGTTGTACAAATACATTTTGTGAGGTGTCGGCACTTTTTACGCTTTTGTATTTGTAGTGCATCTTGCATGAGGTACTCAGCAATAATCCTGAAGAAGTCTTTGCACGGTGTTAGCATTACTCGATCGTATTTTAGTTGGCAATTGTGTTACAATTATCTTCTCATCTTCTTACATGAGGCGATAATGAAACCACGTGACTGTGTGTTTATATCAAGAACATTGATTACCCATCGCGAGATACAAACCGTCATGATCGAGTACGCAATAAATGATTATACCGTGGCTGGCGTGCGCATCAGAAAACGAGCGGATCATTTTGCGATATTATACACCACGTTCCATGCTCATACTGTGAAACTTTGGGGGGTGGTTATTCATGAAAAAATCTAGCATAGTTTTACTAAACAAAATTATTACATATAATAATTAACACAACAACAAAAAATTGTCCAGTGTAATGATAGCTTTACTTTTGCAAGTAAAGCACGTGTTCGGATAACAAAATGGCAACCCTCACATTTCAAATATTAAACATAGTCAGAAAAAATAATTATTATAAAGGTGTGTTTATATGAACGCATTATAAACCACACAAAATAAGAAATTTATCCAAAAATATTTATTTGGGCATTATTGGTTAATACAGTATTTCATGAATAATCACCCCAAAGTTTCACGGTATGAGCGTGGAACACGGTTTGTATAGAATATAATAGTGCACTAATAGAAAAAGAAAGGAAGTAGATCAAGTGAATTTGAGTCAGGTTGGACACTTTGTACCTTTGACGAGACGAATGCTAAAAAAAGCAATACCATCAGAAAGAGTATAGCGATAGATAAGGTGGGTTTGAACTTAGATAGGTACCTAGGAAGGTACTTCGTTTCGATAAATAATAGATCAGGTGAATTTGAAATAAGAATGGTACGTTTAATTCACAAGTCGAATGAACAAAAATATAGGACCAGTAAGAACATAAAATATACGTGAGGGGGCATACATTAATTACGTGAGCAGTTTTTCTTCTAATCTAGACCCCCCCCTTTGATGAGATAAATTTGGGCCACTTCGTATATTCTTTTCAAGTAACGTGAGATTTTGCTGGGCCCCCCTTCTCCCTTTCGAGCTCACGTAATTAATGTATGCCACCTAAAATAGATTTAAAAATTTTGTTCAACGTAGTCAGGTAGATAGGTACTTCGTTTCGATAAATAATACATCAAACTGATTTCAAATAATAAGAAAGACACTTCGTTTTGTTTACAAGTCGAATGCTCTTTAAAAAAAATAATGACCAGAACGAGAAAATAGAACGGGAGAATTTAAAACAACGTACTCCTTTGCTTCATTGAAAAGAATACACAATCTAAGAACACAACAGCATAATCAGTATATTTTTGGTAAATATATTTTATTGCATTATGCAGGTAATTATTACCCGGATTCATTGTTAGTAATGAAAGTCATTAAAAAGACTTCACGGTCGTGTCAAAAATAATAATAACATAATATTCGATAAAACGTGTTTTAATTTGTAAAGACGGATTGAGTTGTGCCATTTTATGGCAGCTGAGATTTATAAGTAATTATATGCTCATGTATATACAATAATTTATGGAGGTAATAAAATGTTAAATTTTCATGCTCATAGGTCATCAAACTTCTATCCTGCGGCAATACATTGATGGGCGTTTTTCGACATGTCCACGACAGACAACAGTTAACAAAATATCAATATTTAAATAAATGAACGTCATCAGGGGGCATCCATTAATTACGTGAGCACAAACAGGGGGGGGGGTATACGAATTGGCCCAAATTTATCTCACCGGGGGGGGGGGGTCTAGATTGGAAGAAAAACTGCTCATGTAATTAATGGATGCCCCCTCATCCAAATATAAATAATACGGTTTGTAAATAATCAAACCTACATTGTTATCCGTGCTGTAAACACGAATTGTGTAGTATTTTTTGCCAGCGGTTCTACGTATTTTTTACTATCTAGGATCTGGGATACGATACACAATAATCGCAAAAAACGCCCGTTCACTCAACAGCAATCCCAGATCACGTTTCAATCAAGGTCGAATGAGTAAATGATAGAGCAGAGAATGGGAGGCATGTTTAGATCAGGGATGGGCATTATCGAAACTTTTATTTCCGATATGTCTTATCATGTTTCGAATAAATCGCTTTTTGGTTGCTGTTTCCTACATCTACTACACACACTCAATCACTCGCATTAATTTAAATCCAGTATTCCGATTATTCCGAATCTACAGTGTCCCACATTCAATGAAAACAATGCGTTATTCTTTAAAAGTACCAAAAAATCAGAATAGTTATGTCCTCCCATTCTCTCCTCTCCTTCCAACATCTTTTACTATTCTCTTTCTGACGGCACTCAGAGGAAATTGTGGCTAATGTATGTTTTTGCTGGATACGCCTTTCGAGTATGCTGACAGCGAATATCGACTGGCGTAGGACGGATTATGAAGGATTTTGTTAACTTGCAAGAGTTAACAATGTTACATGAAGATTACCCATTAAAAGGTGTAAGAGCAAAACTACCTAGATCAGGGGTGGTTTTTGTAATAGTGACGTAAATTGACGTGTATGACTGAACACCCACATGATGTAGGTTTTGGTAGTATAGATAGTAAATGAGTAATGACAAATCCATTATTTGCATTGCTTGTGGTGTCACCGCCAAGTAATCCGAGGCAGTTATCTCGCAAGGCCGGGAGCGAGGAGATTGATTACGATGACTGTCCCACTTCGGGCGAATACGATCATTCGGTGATGCAAATTGTACACCAAGGATCAAATATAACGACGGTGTTCATGAACTCGCCGAAGCCTCAATGAAATAATAGACTCGCGGACCGAGAAGACGAATATACGAGCACCTTAATTAGAACACCAGAGACAATACAAATTTCCTAACAGCTTAAATTGCTCGACGCTTTGAAATTCTTTAACCATTTCCACATTTTATTATAGTGGACGATTGTTTCAAGCATGAGGAAGAATGGTTATTAGGGATTATCATAATAGCTTCATACAAAAGATCCACTTATGAGCAGTTTACGCTTCCATACATATGTTGATGACCTCGGGCACTTTACAGGGTGATGAACACTATTTTTAAGGAAGATTAATTATATAACTCGGCAGTCGTAACGCATGTCAGAAACTCAAGGTTCATACAAAAATAATAATTGATTGTGGCTTCAATATATAATAATAGATTCCACGAGTTTCAACAACAACTTTGTAAAAAAACGTGTCCAGTATACTTATTGGCATTTTAAATCGAATTCAGACAACATCATTAAGGCTCCGCAACTGGGCTCGAAAAGAAGAAGATGGAGAGATACGAAATAACGAATGTTAGAGGAGAGCTAACATTTACCGCGCCAAAATCGATGCGAAAATGTTTAATAAAACACGACTCGTTTAAAATAGAGCAAAAATCTCTTGGGGAGCATCTTAAGTATCATTTACAGAAACATTGTGAATTTTTTCACAAATATAATTTATAAGATAATAGAGAGACTTGTTTTTTCATATACCTAATTAGCGTTTTGGCTTGGGCAGCATCTAGACATTATCTTCAAAAATAACATATTTTTTTAAGAGCTTAAAAAGTTCAAATGTTTAAGGGAGATATGTAAGAAATCGGTAGAAATTCGAGTTGCGGCCCCTTAAGTATGAACAAAATCTATTTTTTTCCTTTGAGGGGTATGGAAAACATAGTTCACCCTTATGGACAATATTTCAGTCGCTTTTAAAGTTAGGCTTAAGAAGATAATAGCGTTCGTCAACTTGCTTTCGGGTAGAAACAACCTAATCCGACTCATAATACTCCCGAATATGCTCAAAATCAAGCCGTTAGAATGCAAAGAAACGAAGAATAATTTATTGTGGAATCGCCCGCTGTGCTGACGAGAAATGGAAGTTTTTAGGAAAATTTTTTTAAGGGAAATAAATATTTTATAAAATTTTCCATAATAATATTAGATATAAATAAAATTAATAGGTCCCAATGGCTGAGTGGTTGAGGCCCTGTCCGGGTAAGACAAGATATCCCTGGGTTCGATTCTCAGTTGCGACCGTTACCATTTTATTTTTCTGTGTCTTATTCTTTTTCGTCTTTAGTTTAGATTTATTAGTACACATTAGCTTCTTTTTCGATGATTAAATTGATGGGTATAACCTTCTGAACTAATTACAAAAAGACATATTCTAATAAAATTAAATATTCATTTAGACTTATTATCCGAGACACTGTCTAGATTACAAATAAAATCTAAAAACTTTCTAAAAATTTAAAAGATAGCAGCCAAAAATAAGAAAAAATCCGTTGATAATAATATTGTTAATTCTAAATTTGAAATATGAGAGCGACAAAATTAACGTAAAATAAATAGGACCCAGAGGCCGAGTTGGCTAAGACGCTGTCATGCTTTATGGAACGACAAGAGATCCAGGGTTTGATTTATTACATTTTTTTTTTTACAGTGAATACCGCACAAGAATCTCAACTGCTCCCGTCTGGAGCCAGTGAGACTATGGCATCCCCAATTGGGGTATGTTGTGAGGCTGAAGGTAGTGGGGAGGGGAAGGAGGTGGGGAAGAGGAAGGTTGGGAATTACCTGGCTATTCAGATCTGGTCACCAAACACGGCTAAAGCAATTTTCAAGCAACGTTTCAATTCTGAATGGCGGTCTTACACCAGGGCGATACTGATAGTATCTTCCACTCTTGATTCCCAGTTGCGACCGTTACCTTTTTTATTTTTCTGTGTCTTGTTCTGTTTCACGTTTCGTTTAGATGTATTAGTATTAACTTCTTCAACTAATAATACAACTTGCCGGAAAACACTTTTTTTCTGAAATATGTTTAAACATTTGTTGGTTTACTTTCCTCACACCAAAACATATTAAATAACTAAGTAGTAAGCCTGATATAAACACAAGAGGTATAATAATATACAGAAGCTTATCCCTGACCCGAAAGCTTCCCCTAAAACAAATCACGAGCTTAAACGGACTTCTTCATTATTCAGCGATATTTGTAGGTACCTACTATTAAATTCAAACAAGTAAATCTAAATTATTTATACGAATTATCCATTTGTATAACAGATAAGAATAATATAGATTGAGAAATGGTAATGCAGATAATAATATCTACTAGAATACTGAAATAATAATACCTTGAATCAAACGAACAGTTTAGTGTGAGTAAATTCTTGGCATTTGCGTAAGAGGAGGTTACAGACGATATTTAAAAGTCAGCGAAAGCCTGACATTTCGGTTCAGGTAAGTCGGCACTTTGCGAAAACTAGTTCGTATAGAATCACAAAAGGATTATATTGTTCAGATTCACAAGGATGTACCCGGTGTTAACATTTAAACACAATCGAAATTAAAGCACTCTCGCACTGTAACAAGCTCTTGCGAAATATTACTTGAGGCCGTTTGAATGTCAACGAATGTAATTGAGCGTAAATGATCGTAAACTTTGATAGCATATATATTATTACGGGCAATAAAAACATCGCGAGATGCTTTATCTCGTAGCAAGTGTATTCCAAAGCGGCACAAAAACTTGCACCTATAACTTTCCCACAGCAATAACCCATCGCATATCTACCATTGCGAGATTCCAAAAGCCCGTATACAACATTTACGAATAAACATGTAGTTTCCAAGTAAGTCGCCAGAGTCAGCATCATCTAACCATTATTAAAGCATCCAACTGCAATACAATGGCTGCGAAATTCCCTTCGTGTAATTCCAGATGTTAGAATTATTAGTAACTTCCAGAAATTCAGCCCCACGTATATTCCCAGAGAGCTAGTTACAACCAACAAGCCAGCAGTAAGCCAACAAGATGGGGTTCGCGAAAGTAAATATCATGAAATATGCACGGCTGGGAAATACGGTGGTTCTCCCCAACCCTGTGGGCGGAAAAGTCGTTGAAAGAGAACGGAACAAAGGAATACGAAGAGATTGCTTAAATTGCAACGAGGAAAAAACACTAAACAAAGATCTTACTGATATTATAAACGCGAAAGTTTGTATGGATGTATGTGTGTTATATATGTTACTCTTTCACGCTAAAACCACTGAATGGATTTTAATGAAACTTTACAATAATATAGCTCATAAATCAGAATAACATATAGGCTATATATAATGGTAAGCTCTGGCGTTATGAAATTTGTATATATGAAAATGTGCATATTTTATATATTTTAGCGGCAGGGAGGAAAGGCAGGGGGGGGGAGAATGGGGGAGGTGGGATCCGCGGAGAGTGAAGAGACGAGGGAGGGGGAAGGCGGGGAAGGTGGAAGGGATCGGGGACGCACGGAAAATGACATGCAGGGAGAATCAATTTATTTATTTGAATGTCATTGCAACGCATGCCGGCGACCAGCTAGTCTTAAATAAAATCAGAACATTTTGTTTTGAACAAGAGTTTTAATTTTCAATGTACATTTGTTACTTAAATTTTAAATTTTCTGCGACCGGTTTCGACACGAAAACTAAAAAAAAAAATTTAAAAAAAATTAAAAATAAAATAAATAAAAATAAAATTAAATTTTTTAAAAATCAGAACAGTTTGATAACACAAAATTATCTTCACAACAGAATTATTTATCACAATAGATATCAGAGATTTTGTTAGACAAGAAAAATATCTTTAATTTTGGGAAATGAAGACACAAAACGTAAAGATTTATGAACGAAATACGGAAATACCCAATTAAGGCGATCCACTAGTACAGGAAAAAATCGAAATCGGAATTCACGCCCTTTTATGGGAGGAGTTTAAAAATACTTGAGAAAAAGCTTTTGGAAAGGTTGGAAAAGATATTTGAGATTTTTTTTTTACATGTTGATTTCGTAAAGGCCTGTAAAAAACATTAATTCCTTTTTTATGCATTGTTTATTGCAATAAAACGGAATTTTTAAATTGATTTCACGAAAATAAGCGGCGCGGGGCATAACACGACTGCTCTCCGCTCCGTTCGGAGGAGTAATGACGGAAGACAGGGGGGCGGCTGCCAGTCGTTCTTCGGTGGACGGTATAAGGTTCACTTTGATATGACAAATTCGTCGACTGCCGTATTGTCGCCGTGATGTCAAAAATACCAACGCGAAAATACATATTATATTTTATTTTGTGAGGTTCCGGCGTAAATATTATTTTTTTTCGCGATAATTATATAAGAAACTGAATTTGCCACATTATGCAATAAAACCATATCTGAAAAAGTGTTTATAAATAGGAGAGTTTTCAGTTAAAAATGTTTTTTATAGACCTAATACTTTATTTTTTTCTAAGCTTATTAAAAGACTTATTAAAAAAAATGACCGATATTTTTAAGGGCCAAAGTATGTTCTACAAGCAATATTTAATTGAAGCATCTATAATACTTCTAAGCGGTCAAATTTTCAAAACTAAAACATACGATTTAATATGATTTTGCATTATTTAGTATGGCTTCATCTTAATAAGAAATGCAGGGTTGCCAAGAAAATTTCCAATAAAAAAAATCAGAGTGTGCAATTCACACGCGGTAGAATTGAAACCTTCAGAAAACTAAAGTAGATAAGATACTGATTATTCTATCTCATTCTCTCGCAGGCTATGTATGTGTTTGTCTCTTTATAGAGTCGCTTTTTCGTTTCATATCACAACGGTGCTAAAGAAGTTTTAACTTTAACTAGTTCTGTCTACTCTGAAACAGATAGGTAAGTTATAATATAGGCAGAAATTATTAGAATAACTTCTGATCATAAATATTTGTTTTAAGTCATTGTTTTAAAGAAAATTCACAGCCACACGTTATTTGAGTAAAGATTTTTTTTTAATCTATAGTTGCAGGTTTGTATCGTTCAGAAATCCAGAAATACATTTATAGAATTCCATGAACCATTGATATGCCATAAAATGTCATTATCCCCTAAAATTTAGTGAGGAATATTCCGCTTACATAAAATGCAGACTAAAACTTTAATGTGAAAAATGAGGGTGAAATGATATTTCGCTGCTTTGCTCTGGAAAACCCTCTCATATCGAACCAAATGGCCTGTAAAGCGAATACGGAAGTAAAGAACCAATAAAGAAGCTCACTTATCTAGATTAGCTCAAAATATTCTAAGGGAGCATTTTATACGCAATTTAAGCTTGCCGATAGGGGAGAAGACTCAATCTTCAAAATAAGTTTGAATACATAAACGTATCTTATAATATTAAGTTTGCCGATAGGGGAGAAAATTCAAACTTTAAAATAGCATTTATTTTAAGGGAAGTCAAACATTTCCAAGTTACGAATAACCTGACAATATTTGAAAATCTCCTACCACCACCACAGTAAGCGGAATTGTTGCTTGTGTCGTGATGGAGAACTTGGCCAGCCGAGGAATCGAATACGCGTCGCCTAGGTGGGACCCAAACGCGATGCCAACTCAGCCACTGACCGGTGGAATGTATGTTTGAATGCATTTTATAATATAAGACGCAGGTACTGAAATAAATAATAAAAATATATACCTATATATGTATGTATATTGTAGGGACATAAATTGAAAAATAATTTACCAGAAAGGTTGTAATTATTACTACTATATTTTAAAAGTACACATTATGAATGTGATTTTAAGGAGCTCGATTTCTGCTTTATGAATAATATATTTTGAATTTCTCGTCTCGTGTCCGTGAATATTAAAATTATACAGTTTAATTCTCTGAAAATATCACTGCTTAAAGTTTGTAGAGAAACTTTTCGAAAATAAAACTGCCGCAACACGCAGTGTATGGTAGTGAAACAAATTTCAAAAAACTGTAACTTATAAAAATTTATTAAAAAATAAAAAAAATTGTAAAATACCCTTTTCAATTTCTTCTGCTTTATTATGGGTAGGGATTGTAAATCCAGCTCCTTTTCAAATCATGTGGGATATGCGGCATTTGTACTAAGTATTAAATTCAAATTATGTCCATTTTTTATTTTATTATTTGATATGAATTATCTTTGATACCAGTATATTTTTAAAAAGACTAATAATAAAATGACCATAAAAACTTTGTAGAAACTGACTTCCGGGCTTTGTATCACGAGATTCGCAACTCGCAAGCACGTGCAAATCAAAGCAGCATGTTTTTGGTGAAAATTTAGTATTTTATCAATCCCGCAAATTCCGCACATAAAAATCCCGCGCGGGATTAAAAAATGCAGAAATACTACGGGATTCCAAACTCTAATTACGGGTTAAAGGTGAGTTATTTTCAATAAAAATAATATAATAATAACTACGGGATTGCTAAATTTAATTACGGGTGAAGGAGAGTTATTTTCAATAAAAAAAAATAATACCGAACATCTCAGGTTTCAAATTATTATTACACAAGGGAAGGAGCTGTAGGAAGTGGAGCGAGCTACAAGATGGGCAAAAAGGTGCAGGGGGCTTAAATCCAAATCCATGTAGTGGGAGCCAAACCAAATTATTGTTATTCCACCGAAAAGGTGCACGCATTAAACGCGCCCCAATGCGCGAAGAGCCGAACTGTGATTGCAGACGCGGGAGGGGTCTTAAATGACTACACGTGTGTGCAATTACCAGCCAACTAAGTCAACGGGCTTAGTTAAATTGTTAATGAAGTTTAATAAATTATGAATGTACTTAATTTTTACAGCTTTGAGGGGGGGTGAGAGTGATGACATCTTACTAAACACGACGCCATTTCTCCGCAGGAGTAATTAGATAATGGAACACCCCCACAAACACTCCTCTCGCACAATCCGTCCTTCATCCACATTCATAAATGTTAGCCTATTTTTCCGACTCTAGCATTTGAATCACGGGAAAGTTTTTTTCTAGACTGTTCAGAATGTTTATAAAAATGATATTTTTTATACCTATCATATTTTACATCTATCTATCTATCAAAATATTATCATTTTTAATTATTGTTGTTATGTGTACATCAGATATGCATTTCTTTCCGATAATACATGTTTTTACCAAACCCAAACCTCGGGGATGTAATATCATAGGGATATATTATAGTTTGGTTTAAAGTTTCTTTGTGTTATTTTTTGATAACCGGTCAAATTAGAAAACTTGAAAAGTGATATAAAGTAATGATAACCACAAGAAAACTAGGTTAACTAGGATAGGTTTCGTAGTCAATTTTTTTTTCATTACTTTTGAAGACCATCTTACTTTTCAATCAATGTTTAGATTTGTCGTGGTACCCTTTGATTGGCTTCAATCATGGATGGTCACAGCTGTAAATTATAATAATACATTAAATTGTCAAAGTTGTATGTTAATACCGCAAACGTCTTTGAAAGTTCTCGGTGGGACTTAAAATCTTAATTTTTAACATCGACAATTATATTATATTGACACGTCATTATCGGAATAACACGGTTTAAATGGAGGTTAAAACACAAGAGCTACCAAGCTACAAACATACAAATTAAACGAGGCTATAATGGTAAAACAGGGTATTCGAGCAAGTTATAAATAGTTATGAGAAATACCTTAATTTTAGGATGGCATTCAAAGTAGATACCTACCGCCAAGCATTTCGTCACTGACATTCAACGCAACCCGCCTACGCTTTTTGTATTCCTAAAATACCTGAGACACCCCTTTATGGGAAAAGACGTGCACAG
The DNA here is from genome assembly GCA_917563855.2 of Limnephilus lunatus. Classification (NCBI taxonomy): domain Eukaryota; kingdom Metazoa; phylum Arthropoda; class Insecta; order Trichoptera; family Limnephilidae; genus Limnephilus; species Limnephilus lunatus. The sequence continues at coordinate 62,952,323 of OU830598.1, read as the reverse complement.
ACGAAAATACCCCTGCAAAAGAATTTAAAATAGGAGACACGAATTGTCGAGCTACGATGATGCTTCTATACAACTTGTGCCATTAATAATTAATGGTGAGAAAATGTAATCATATTTTATGGTAAGCTCAAAAATTTTAAATATGTAAATGGATAATTATTTCATTAATATGATTATAAAGACGAGCGGTCTCTAATATTCAATAATAACGTGTGTGGGCCAGGCAGTATTAAAGGCTTGGTCGAAGGCAACAAACTTATAATGGCGTTACCACGTTCAAACCATTAGTGTTTAAAATGCAATATGATAATCAACAACACAAAAATCAATTAGCGCTCTTGCAGATTTGTGTCAAGCAAGCCACGACAAGAGATCTACATCTCTCAGACCTCTCACAAAACAAGATATAAAACACTTCAAAACCAAGGCCAATCAATCAGATATTTATTGTATCGTAGACAAATGCAAAAGATCAGCCAGGACCAAAAGTCAACATGATTGTAATGGATTATGTATAATAAAGAAGTGCCACTTATAATCCATATTTAACTTTGCGAGAGAGATTAAATGCATGCTAAGGTTTTGCTAGTAAGCCGTAAACCCTTTCAAAGTTTATCACAATAATAATAATATATAAGACTCGGCGGATGTGTGAAATTACGTGAAAGCTAAGCACCGCAAATGGAAAGCGGATTCGATCATGGTAATATGGAAATTGCAATTCTGATAATCTGTAGGCATAAGAACGCCGAGACATTCAATACACCCAGGAGAATCTGATATTGAACGAGGAACATTAGTGTCGCATAAGATGATCAATTAATTGATTCGGGTCAATGTTGCTCAATTACGATGCTGCGGTTGTTACGATTAAAGCAAGCCAACAATGATTATTCTAGGTCTCTTGCAGTTGTAATGGTCCATCTGTGCCAGTCTCGTGTGCAGATGTCGAAGATAAGACTAAATCTATCCATGTAAAACTAGTTAGGGATATTAGCAGTTGTGGGTATCTGGCCCAGCCGGCCCGGACCCAACACGCAGCCGGTTCCCACATACACTTTTATAACCAACCTAGAGAGGAAAGTTGGTCAATCCTAATTACTACTGCTGCCGATATTGGCGACCCCGATAATTCAACTCTGGTGGCACCTGGAAACGGGCACCTAGCACCTAATAACATTGCGTTTAACTTAAGTTAAGCTTAATAAACAAATTTTTTTGATAAAACGTACATCAGAGGAAAAAACCTGAATTGCGCGGGTCTTGAGACTCCTAATTAGGTATTGATTTGAATACAAGTTTTTGAATACTTCCTCATTGGAGTCGAATATTAAAAAAGCAAGTACGACAATAAAAATGCGTCATTTGTGTAATACTGGATATCATTATTTATGTTTACATCACGGCGAACACTCTTTGGCAAAAGATTGATTGAAGCAAGTTTGAGACCAACTTGACACCAACTTGAAAATGACAAAACGATATGATTTTGTTTGCTTGTCTTTTCTTTTAGGATGTTAAATTCTATTCGTTCAGAGGTGTTCGGCGAATAATTATGAAAATCATTGAGCATTGAAAATCAAAATCTCGGAAAAATCAAACGTATGGGAAAATACGTACTAAAATGTAAACAATCATACCTACTGCTGGGAAAAGGCACAATGGGATGGAAAACCTTTTATAAACCTTAAATCAATACTTTGCCGAGCGGTCCATTACACAGACAATAAAAAATCCTATAAAACACGGTCGGTAGAGAATTTACGGTCAGCTCACGAATCTCAAAGTCTGGGTTCCTTTATCGGCCTATCTCTCATTCTAATATTATATTATTATATAAACCTACATAATATAATATTAGAATGAGAGATAGGCCTACATACAAAATTGTCAAATTCAGATTCATACATGTTTCAATTAAAAGAACATGTGGAAACTGCCCATTTGTGCCATTGATCATTAAAATAAAAAAATAAACGAACTATGAATCAGAGACTAATTAAATTTAGGTATTGACACACTTTCTAAATGCTAAACTAAGCCGATTTAATTGATAGATAAGGTCTATTGATCTACAAAAACAGCTGAGACATCTAGTTGACCGCTCGTATGCCAATAAGAAATCTTACATAAATTCACAACCGAGATTGACGGATGCTATCTCTGAGATCGCTGGAGGCAAAAAACTAACGGTGGTAAGAATAAGAACTAGGGAATTAATCAACCATAGGCCTATTACCTATTCCCATATACAGGCGCTTTAATCAAATAATACCTCACTCGATAACGGAGCACATAATACTTGTGAAATTTCCGCTTTAAACTTTAATTGGCCCCACCTGCAAACTGCACTATTCACAGGCAGCAATGCAGCAAGTGGTCTGATTAAATCAAACCAATAATAGGCACAAAAACGCCCCTCGACTAGATAGTTGGTCAAGATAGAAATCGCTTTATTTTACCTTGAGAAGTTTTTTGAAAACATTATTTATTATAGGTTGTCACTCATGATCTCATGACGCAACAAGATCTCTTAAATATGCAAATAAATCATATATCATAGGATTCCATGTCACAGTGGTAATACCTACAGAATACCGGAATACACAGAGCACGAATAAAACGCTAAATAAAACGGAAATAAAACAAAAGCCAATCCATCACGTGATTTCACATCCTGTTTTTTACATTAGAATGCAGGTTTACAAACGCAGGGAACTGATTACAAAGAGCTGCATTGCATTGTTTGCAGTAAATTAAATTTTCTTTTATCATTGCGTGCTATACGTTCGGACAACGTCGACACGTACAAGTAAAAGCAAATCAGATATACTAACATTTCAAAAGGGCCAAACAATCAACGCAAGTTAGGAAACTAAATAAACTGGAGGTTTCATTAAGTATCTAGTCCAATCGCGAATATCAATGTTTTAATTGGTGAAATAGTTGGTCGATGGGTTTAACACATTGAAAAATGAAACAAACGCAAAAATAAAATTGGCTCGAATGAATAGAGGAATGAGTAAAGATTTCGATTCACAATTCACCTTAACCTGATAGCTCTTTCACTTATGATAATACATGACATAATCGCCGATGATCATATTATTTAGTGTATGATATGTCAATCAGAAATTGCGCAATCCGCGGCGAGTTCTGCCAATCCGTCAGTCGACCGCTGGCAGTTGGCACCCAGACAATGGCTGACCAATGCCTGACAAATGACCGCCTTGCGACCAACTTCAAGGGGTAAGAAGGATACAATGCCAACTATTTCAACAGCAATGTCAAACGACAAATAATGAGAGTCAGGTTTCTTCCGGAGGTAAGAGAATTGAAGCGATCTGAATGCGCTTTAATTGAATTAAAATAACATTCCAGAAAATGCGAATTTAAACAAACTGCTGAACATTCAGAAAATGCCAGGAATACAGAAAATTATTACGATGGTTTTATTTTTCTTTGTTCAATGCTCGCTGAATGAAAAAAACGCTGAACTTGCACAATATAATCTCTTTGTATTCAATGTCTATACGCCAGATTGCTAGTCACCGTTCTTCAGATCCCGAAGATTTATTGTAAAAATAGTAACATTAAATAGACCAAGATGAGCAAGATCCATTACAACCGTAATAGAAAAACGCGGTTTATGATCCGTGAAATTTATTATGACTTGGTTACTAATTCGAAATGCTAATCATATTTCGAAGCCGGTAACATAATTGGACCAGTTAAATTACAGACACATCTGAACCTAGCGTTCTTGGGGCATCAAATATTATTTTTTTAAGTGTTACGGACCTTGTAACTCCAACAAAAGATTCAATGTGCCGGCACGCCATTAAAAAATCATCAGCACGGTTCCTACATAATAGATGGCATTTGGGCTACAACTACTAACAACTATAAATGATAGTCGGGGAAATATGAAAAATAACCAGTATGTATGGGGATTGAACATCCAGATTATGCTAATCAAGGTCGACATCACGGGGAACGACAATGACATCGGGAACCGGGGGCATTCCCTGTGTTATTATATGTATGAACTCGAGGGGTGGGCCTTGTGCACTGTGCACTGCGCACCCCTGACAGATTTATGGACCGATTCAAGCGAAGAACGAAGTGAATGCTTTTCTTGACACTGTGGGAATTGCGGAAAAAAAATGATCAATCGATTGCCTTCAATCACAGGCGTAAAATTATTTTATATCTACTATCTGTAAGATTCAAAGAGTTTAAATTGTCAGATAGGATAATAACAAGAATACATAAGGATATTTTTATAGCGCCGTTTCGTAGTTAGTAAAAAAAAAACAAGAAACTTTATTTCCCTTTTACCAATTGGAATTTACTGAAAATTTGAAACCCATAAAAAACGCCTTATAACGAACAAATTGCGACAATCAACCCACCAATCAATCATAAAAAGTTATATTAGGATGGAAGTTGATTAATGAGCGTGAATTGTAGGCAACATGACACATGGCAGCTACCTTCTTTTATCCGACAATATAAGATTAATTTGGAAAAAAAACTTAATAATAGTTCAAAATGACTTGAAACATCTGCATTAGTCTGTTTGAAGTATCAAGCGATTACATTCCATACTAACATTACTTATTCAGAAGCATTGAAAATAAAAATAAAACATTTATTGTACAAAAATACAGAAAGTACAAAAGGTATAACTGAAAGGTACATCCTATTTCTTCTAGCTAACCTAACAACATTCCTTGTTGCCATTTTGTAAAATCCATCAAACTTTTTAGTTGAAACAAGACCAGCAACTCCCAAAAGCGAAATAAACAAGACAAATGAGTCAACCTGTATTGCTGAATCGGGGTATTGATTACTAAAATAATCATTACGTTGGACGACAGTGATAAAACATCAACGTTCAACTAGTTAATTGAAACATCAGGTAGGCGTTTCCATGTTGACAAATTCGAAGACAAATACCAAAGTTTCGACAAGCACGCATTCCACAATCAGTTTCCACCAAAGCGAATAATTAATAGTAAATTACAGTCACCTTCAGTCTGCTACGAGAACTTCATTCCTCGTTGTCATTGTATTATACAATACCAACAAAGGCGAAATAAATAGCAGAGATGAGATGGGGAATGGGGACCGCCTTAGATTGCCATTCTAAATTCACCCAAGAGTGACAGAATAGATACCGCAGAGGTCGTTCCCTTTCAGCTGTGGCAGAAAAGCGAGGGGCAACAAAAAACACACGCAAAAACGGAGGCACACCAACCATGCCAAGGACAATGAATGTTAAAAACAGTGATGCAATAATTCCGATAATCGTAATCGTAACCGCAAAGGTAAAACAATCTTTAAGGTGATAGTAGTCCCTTATCTGCATTACCTTAATGAAGCACTAATCAATAATAAACGATATTCTCGTTTTCCCCTAAGACGCAGAATCACGTGTTCTATGTCTGGTAATGATACTAGGATTATCTTACCTAAGAGTGCATTTGGGCTTGGTATTTCTTGTAAACTCTGCAGTAAATTTGGTTGTTTTGTGACACATTGTGGGAGGAATTTTAAGTAAGAAGATACCCCCGAATTTACCCCCCTGTATTTAAAGCTTCTTTCGAATTAATTTGAAATGTTTTAGATAATCAATAATATAATGGACCAGTCCGAAGAAAGCTGTAATGGTCTGAATCCGGTAACGGTCAGAAATAGAAAAGAAGAAAAAAGTTAAAAAGTTTTCAATATCAAAAATATAAATAATAATAATAATGAAAATAAACATAACACGCCGTGATTATTCATAGTTAAAAATACTAATTTCGGATAAGATTCTGTCTGTAACTCCGGTTCAGTGAACTCTAGAACTTGGATTTGCTTTGAATTTAGTATCGTTGAAACTGATTGTGGGAATAATTCAGAAAAGCAATAAAGTTACCAAAATGATTTTGTTTAATTAATTAATTAATAATTGTATATTTTAAATGTGTATTCGTTTGCTCAAATTTTTGACAGATATCGTAATTTTTCAAGTTTATTAACGGCATTCCTTGGAAAGGTAAATTTCTGATCGTCTCTAAAATTGACAACGTTTGTTTTTAAAAACCAATGATCCTGAGACAAATAATTTTTATTAACACTTTCAGCTTCACAAATTCATAATTATAATATTCCGTGATTTTTCACGGGTCTGCGCTAGTTATATTCTATTTTCACAATAAAGTAACTCGAGTTATTGCAAATACCCATTCTATCGTTAAATAAAATCAATTTACTTCAATCTCTCACCTTATCTTTGTATTATTTAACTGTACGTTTGTTGATGGCGTTAAAACCAGGCAATTTTAATCAGGCGATTTTTGGAGGGCCCTAACTATTATAAGAAGTAACTTATCAAAAAAAGCAAAACGTAACTACACCATATTATATTAAAAATATATGTACTAGTGTCAAAATCCAGAGAGGAAATTTTGAAAATGTTAATTAAAAAACGCCGGTTCCTCTTAATAAAACAAATATTAAATGTTATTCAGCAATCGTAATCGAACGATTATTTATTTTATAATCGTAAACAGCAAAGTAAGAATAGTTACTTCACTATTTTAAAACACAAGCAATAATATATAGCCGACAGTAAGATACGGGTATCAATACGATATTTTTTACTGCGATTTATCGATATAATAGATAAATCTAAAATAAACTTTGAATAAATCGAAATCGATAAACAACGCCGATAGACGCAAAGCGATACCCGAACGAGCAGACCTTGTGCAATTTTTATCAATACACGGTACTTAAAACAACACGTAAATAATTTGGGTAGTGCTCGTACCTGTCCGCTGACTGTGGAGTGTGTAAAGACTTGTTCTGACCCGTTTGACGGGATCCCAGCCCGGGTCGATGTTGACCCGGGTTTGTCTGTCTGTTCTGTGTTCTGTTCCACTTACGTCACGGACGGGAGAGGCTGTTGTCGCAATTAATGCGAAATGAAGGGATAATAAACAGAGGCCGCGGGGGTAGCGGCCATCTTCATGAGTCACGAGATGGCCCAGCAACATCCACCATCAAATTTATAATCGTTGGGCGGTGTACGGAAGGTGGGCAACGAAAATTTATATTCTAACATGCATACACCAATTTAATTTATGTTGTAAAGTACACACATTAATTTTATTTTGCATAATAATATTACGTAAATAAGTATTTATAGCACGAAATAATAAAAATAATATACTTTTAAAAATAACATTCATTATTAACTAAAAATCAGAACAGAAAATTCTTATATTGTGATTTCTGGAAAAGGTAATGAAATATGAAAAGGATTTCTAAGACAACACAACTGTATTCAGCTTGCAACGTTATTTTTACCAACAGTTTTGGAATATCAATTTAACTGTCATTAAAACAAGATAAGACCACATGTTATAGTTATTCAACATAATAATATATATCGAAATGTTCAATAAGATAAACAGTGTTGAAATCTCGGACAAAGCCGGGTTACCACACGTGCACAATGTGTTACGACAAACCGTAACAAAACAAACAAAAAATACATGAATTCATATTACTTTTTCAAACTGTACATTGTAAAGTCTTAATAGGTAAGTTTTCCTATTGTTAAAAATAATGCAAGAAATCAATCAAGCAAACAATCTAAAATAAATAATTAAATCATCAAAAAAGGAAGTTCTTTAAAATTCCGTGCACGCTCAAAAGCAAATTTGATTATTCCGGGTAATTCCGCAATAACTGCCTCGCTGCTATATATAATCCAATTTTTTTATTTAACAGGGATGAGAGCCAATTTTGTAACTTCCCTGGCTGTTCTCTGAAAGTTGGTACCTACATAGAAGCAAGACCAAAAACTCAGTAGCAACAAAAACCGTACGTACAAAATAATAATACATTTGAGCATCTTACGATGGCCCAAGGAACATCTGCCTGAACGAGACGGTTACCTCAACACAGTCGAGCTCCGGGGTATACAAAGGAACGCAGATAAATCCCACCAAATCGACTAACAAACAAATAAAAACAAGAATGCAAGGTAGTTACAGGCAACTACACAAGAATTCCAGAACAACTCGGGAAGAGGATGCTATTGAAATCGTGTTCGAGCATTTACAATACAATAATAATGAATTTAACGCTAGGTAAACAAAGCTTTTGACCGCAATGTGAATTCTATTATGGGTGATAACTGCTCGATGAGAATTAGTGCCAAATAATTACGGAGTATATGGGTCACTAGTCAGTGGAAAACGTGTTAGAGATTAACCATGATTGTGCACACTAATGTCAATGCTTTCATATCGTAATAAAACTATGTATCTATATACGAGCACAACAGAGGTGTTAAAGTTAAACAATATCAATAATAAAATACGAGATAACATTTTGGCGAAATGTAGTAAACATAAACATAAGTAATATCATTTTTATAAGAAATGGGTTAAAAATAACACGAATAGCATCTCCACTTTTTGGAAGGAAATGAGAAGAAATGGACTCATCTAAGGAGAACCCATATTACTTATCATATATACCTAATATTTATTTTTCGAAATATGGCATCTCTAAATCACAAAAATCCAAGAATATTTACATTTAAAAAAAAGTCAAAATGAAATTTTGTAACTAAACATAGTTATCAAATACATAATAGTTTATGGAGATACAATTTCTATTCTCCAAGCATCATACTATCGACAGAGCAACCAAGATTTACAGAAAACCGTCTACTTAATATTTAAAACAAAAAAACTATCAAAAGGACCTTATTGGATAGCATAGAAAGTATATAATACACCACTTTTTCTTTAACATCAACGTTTAAAGGACTTTATTAAATTTTTAACACCGTTAAAAAATCTTACAAAACAAATATTACTATACTACCCATTATAATATAATAAATTATCCTCTACCTAATGTGTATTTTCTTACATACTTTTCATATATATTTCAGGTAATAAACATATGTAATTCAGGTTACCATGTATAGGTATATTTTTCTTATTACGCTTATGTTGTGTTTTCATCTAATGTCTACAGCATGTAGGCAATATTATATTATAATGTTGTACTTTAGCTGAAAGACATAGGAAAATCTATTAAACTAAAACCGATGAGATACATTTTTTTAAAGTACAATATTGGAAATGCCACCACGATATACAAAACCAGGTATTAAAAACCGATTAATCCCAAGCCGATAAAACATTTATAATAGAATAATCATATAAATCCAATAGATTTTCCAATCCGGAATGAAATATGGAATTGTCATTGCATCCAGTCGGCATATTTATACGTCGTAGAAAAAAAGTCCTTTCGATTCACATGGACCACTAATGCTAATGAAGCGGGATGCTGTCCGTGGGAACCGTACCTGATCCTTCCTCCTCCTCTGTACCCCAACCCCTCGCCTCGCCCCGACGGACGTGGAGGGCTCGGGTTCGACATTGTCTGGGAGCAAACCTGATTTATCGGACCAGAAGATCCGGCAAACGAGGTACTTCATACTTCGTATACTGGAGATAAAGCGAACACGCGTGCTTCAAATTTAATTAAATTTACGTAGTCTGGAGAATAATGGCATGTCAATCAAAAGACAGCGGAAGAAGGTTGTTCCACAGAATTTGAACAATTCATTAAATTTCTAAGGTAAAATTCAAATACAACGAAAGTTCTCTTCAAGTTCTGTTGTTATTTTATCACGGGCCAGTTGTTTTACAGTACTTGGATAATAACTTAGAAATTTGATGAATTGTTCAAATTTTGTGAAACGATCCGTCCTAAACTCTGCATACAGCTGAAGATCTGTTTGTCCTTATAAAAACTATAAAAATGCAACTATTTATCAATATGATGTTTTTTTTTATATATCTCAAAAATATGCACTTTCAACTATAAGGTAAGCATAAGTATACTATAAGCACACCAAAAACACCATTGTACGCGCAGCAATAATGGATTTTCAAAGCTTTTACATGTAAAATTTCTAGGACAATATATTCTAGTATATTTACAGCTCGAATTGTCACTTCCATTAGCTACAAAGTTTTAAAATATACAACTGTTTCAAGACACCATGAGAGAAACTCGTACGCAGCTGGGTAGTAACTATTACCTACATAATATTAGTGTTGGTATAAAGATAAAACCGACACATTTTTTAAACCAAGACAAAAAAAGATGAGCAAGCCGCATGCCTCTTGTTCGATATGGAAATTATGGAGATATGAACTAAGCTATTATTTACAACATATTTAGGGGCGTTAACAAAATTATTCCATTATTGATCCGGCATGGTCGTGTGGGAGTATTTATGCATTATTTAAATAGATAACAGTACACAAGTATACCGGTGCATTGTTTTACTACAATAATAAAGTTTTTATGGCACAATTCAATAGTTTATATTGACTATATCATTACGTTATCATTCGGAATTTGATATTAACAAACACATCACGTGTCACAAAAGAAAAATTGAATAAGTACTTTGTTAATTAATACCAAAAAAAAATTCGTAAGCACTTAATCGATATGATCCGTTAACAGTGGAATTCTTTTTCGCCATATAAATCCTGACGTTGTATGTAATTTTACAGTAGTATTCACACAGTAGACGGATTTTCAACAGATGCAGATGGTTTTCCTTTCTGAGCGATGTGCTTTGGTAGAAATAGCAACCAACTTTTAACTTCTAATGATTGGCTTGAAAAGGAAGGAGTTTTTTTGACTCCTAATATGAACAGGGCGTAAATAGAAGGCTGTGTTTTTATATTACCATTTTATATTACCAGGTCTTCAGGTTATGTTAAAACAATACACATATATTAAATATTGAAACAATTACATAAACAGTTACCTTTATTTTTATGTTTTAATCCTTTGTTGTAAAGTATATGTACCTTTTATTTTATTAATATTTAATAACTATGCTAAGCAATTAAGCAAACAACAGCCATATTCATGTATTAACTGGTTATTATATTTTATTCTTTCTCTTCTCTTTCTAGTGGTTATTTATACAAAATGTGTATGTAGGACCAGAGGCGGCTCTAGGGCTCCAGGTAGGGGAGGTCATTTGAAAAAAAAAGTGAAATTACCTTTTTTCGATATTGTGAAAAATGCCGACATATTATTATCTATATCAATTTGAAGACAGGTAGGGTCATGAACCCGCAACTCAAATTACATGGGTATTATTTATAAATTGCAAAATCACTAAATAATTCATGTACTTGCTGGCACATCATTTTAAAGAGGGCACTTTTTAATATAGTTATGCACACCGATAGTATGTATCTAAGTATACAAAATATAAAAACAAAATTAGGTAGATTAGAAAAAAAAGAAACCGAAATAGAAATATCAAAAATTTAAAAACAAAAATTGACTTTGAAACACACGTCCGCAGTCCCCTTTTACCCCTAAAATGTCCAAAGATATTGGGTGAGAAAAGACATTTATCAATTTTATTTAAATTTAGACTTGCATTTCAATTTGGCGATGTTTTTTTTTTGCATTTTTCAGCTACGTAACAAAAACAGATTTATTATTAAATTATATTAGATATTTTTTATCTAGATATCTAAAGCAAAGGTCCCTTTCAAATGATTTACCTGTAACTAGATAATAAAATGTATAGAATCTGCTGTCACTTAGATTAGGAACCTAAAAAACAAACATTGTTTTAAATCAAGCTGTTTTCTATGTCCGTTGAAAAGTGATCATAATATAATAATTAATAATATTTGAAAAGATCTACTTCTCGATGTGCCACCAAACTAAATTTGAAACGTCGCGTCGCGTCGTCGATAACAACTATTCAAAATCTTTCCCGTACTGTCCAAATACAATGGACGAGGCATGCGTGCAAAATGCAAAACCGACCTATGTTGTATCGCTATCTCTTTCAACAACGAATAAGATTCATAATGCTGTCTCCCTTCCACGACATTCGGTCATGTCCAAAACGTCGCTAGGGTTTCTGTGGTACCTACACGCGGTAATTTTCACTCCAGGATAAAAACATAGTGCCATCGCGTTTATTGTATGGCGCGCATAGAGACAGAAGATATTCTAGGCGGGGGCATGTCAAAAATTGACCCAGGGATATAAATATTGTGAGAATTGGAGCTTCCATTTGACACGATAGATGTCACTGCTCGTCACACGGCGAGTCGTCGCCGCTAACTGCTATTATTTTGCGGTTCATTTTAAGTAAAGAATTCGATGCGTTGAGCGGTTTATTCCGTAAAAAAATATTATTATTATGTCTTATAATTTTGGGGGGTCAAACACCCATTGTCCTAAGGGGAGAGCCGCCACTGTGTAGGACTATAATATGAAATGCAAACACCAGTTAATCCTTTGTTATTAGGTATATACCACGGACGTACAAAATAGATGGACATGCCCTAAGTGATAAAAGGCGTATTATTTCCCCCTCCCATTGGAACCATTTTTCGGAACCGGCTGGGCTTGCGAGAGCCTCGCGTCAATCTAAAAAATGTGACGTCATCATTCTTGTCCGGACCAGTGTCGAGCTCTCATGGTACATTTATGAAATAACACGGCAAAATGGTGGCTTGTGCTATAAAAACGTGTAAAAACAGAAAAGAAAAAGAGAATAAACCCAATTGTGGTATAACATTCCATAGGTAAGCATTATCAGGTCTACCGGCTCGACAGAAATATCAACACCAGTTCCAGATCCAGAGGTGGAGGGGTTCTTATAGCAGTACGCAAAAAAATGTCCTCAAAACTGTTAAAAACTAAAAATAGCGATGTTGAACAAATTTTCATTATGGTAAACGATAAAAATCAAAATTACGTCATTGGTTGCGTGTACATTCCTCCCTCAGCTAATATATCTATATATAAAAACCATTCCGAAGATGTTGAACTTTTAAAATCAAAATATAAAAAACATAAATTCATAATTTTCGGAGATTACAATCTTCCAAATTGTGATTTCAACTGCATTGATTCCCAATCAATAACATTATGCGAAAGGGAAATCTTAGATATGTCAATATTTCTAAATCTTACCCAATTTAATAATGTACATAATTTGAGTAATCGCCTACTAGATCTTGTTTTTTCAAATGAAGAAGACATAGTAGTTAGTAAAGCATCAGAATCTATCCTTCCCATAGATAATCATCATCCTCCACTGTCAGTAATTATTCCAAACAATGTAAAAAGAAGTAATAAACTAAGTTCTAGTTATAATTTTAAAAATGCCAGTTACAATGAAATCAATGAACATCTCAGCAAAGTGGATTGGTCATTTCTCGAGAAAAGCGATATGAGTTATAACATAGATTCGTTTTATTCCAAAATCAATGCCATTATCGTAGACTGCATACCATTAATTGAATACAAAGAATCAAAGCATCCAAAATGGTTCAGTAAGGAATTAATCCAACTAATAGCTAAAAAAAAATTACATAAAACATATAAAGAAGAGAGATCCCTTACAAATTATGTAGAGTTTAATAAAATAAGAAAAGAATACAAAACTTTGTCAAAAATCTGTTACAACAATTATATAAATAAAGTAGAAAATTCAATTAATGGTGACATAAAACACTTTTGGAATTTTACAAAGTCAATGAAAAATGATGACGTTAGTATACCCTCTAACATGTTCTACGAAGGAAAAGGAGCCAACGACACTCAAAACATAGCTCACCTATTTGCAGACTTTTTTAAAAGTGTTTATGTCCGTGACTCAACAGCAGTCAATGATTGCTCGCCCAGTTTTTCCTCAGATCACTATTTAAATTTATCTAATGTAACAATTGAATATAACGATGTACTGACTCAGCTAAAACAACTGGACCAAAGTAAGAGCGGTGGTCCTGATAATATCCCACCTGTTTTCTTAAAAAATTGCGCCACCACTCTTTCATATCCACTACATTTTCTTTTCAACCAGTCGTTACAAACGGGACATTTTCCTGAAAAATGGAAATACAGTTTCCTCACCCCTATATTTAAAAAGGGTGACAAAAACGAGGTGAGCAATTATAGACCGATCTGCCTGTTATCAACCATCCCAAAATTGTTTGAGAAACTTATTTTAAATACAATCATCCACTGTATCAAGCCATTAATATTACCTAACCAACATGGTTTCACTTCAGGAAAATCTACCTTGTCTAATCTTTTAATTTACCAAAACTATATATCCGAATCCATTTCTAAGAAGTTACAAGTTGATTCAGTCTATACCGATTTCAGCAAAGCATTCGACAGAGTTAATCATGAGCTCTTGTTAAAAAAACTTCTCAAATTAGGAATAGTGGGGTATTTATACGAGTGGTTTAAAAGTTATTTAAGTAACAGGAAATTAGCCGTTAAAATTGACGGCTTTACTTCATATATATTTATCGCTACCAGCGGCGTTCCACAAGGGTCACATTTGGGACCAATTTTATTTTTGTTATTTGTAAATGATGTTCTTTCTATTTTCAACGCTGTCCAAGTCTTAATGTTTGCAGACGATATGAAAATATATAAAGCTATAAAAAGTATTAATGACTGTCAAACATTGTCCAATAACTTGTTTAAACTTTTTGTTTGGTGCCAAGAGAACCATCTACAACTAAATTTAAGTAAATGTTTTCTTATGAGATTTCATAGAATAAAAAATCCAATAATTTATGAATACTCCATTAATGATGTAGTTCTAACAACTGTAACCGAGGTGAATGATTTAGGTGTAAACTTTGATCAAAAACTGAAATTTATAAATCATATTGAAATTACATCAAATAAAGCTTTGAAAATGTTGGGTTTTGTGATAAGAATTTGCAGCCAATTTAAAAATATTCAAACCATTAAAAATTGTACATGTCATTGGTTAGGAGTCAAATCGAGTACAACTCGACAGTATGGGCACCTAGTTATGCTAGTCATTCACTCACGATAGAAAGAATTCAAAATAAATTCTTAAGATATATTAATTTCAGAATGGGTATTACAAGGGAATGTATCAACTATGATTATCTACTATGTCAACTTAATTTATTAAAATTATCCGAACGTAGAATAGTGTATGACCTAACATGTTTACATAAAATCATAAATTCAATAATTGACAGCCCAGAACTATTATACTTGATTTCTTTCCATATACCTCGCAATTCAACATCGAGGCACTATCTACCATTCTATTGTGACAACTCCAACACAGAATCACAATTGTATACCCCTGTGCGCCGTATACAAAATTTGGCTAGTGACTATAAAGATGTTGTTGACATATTTAGCACATCATTCACTAAATATAAACAAGTCATAGTAAAATTTATATCAGAAAGAAGAACCACAAATTAATTAATTCCAACTGCATAGCTCTGCTTCGAATTATTTCACATGTATTGCACTTTTCCCAGTCTACAGTTTTTCCATCTTGCATAGTGGAGTATTTTGTTTTTATTTCAATTTGTTTTTTTACTCTATTTTTGTTTTAGATTTGGTTATGATTTTGATTTTGATATTGATTCTGATTTTAATTTTGATTTTGATTTTGATTTTGATATTGATTTTGATTTAGTTTTGATTTTAATTTCGATCTTGATTTTGATTTTGATTTGGATTTCGATATCGATTTCGATTTTGATTTTGTTTTAGTTTTGTTTATGATTTTGTTTTTTATTTTGTTATGCACATTTAGATTTATATGTTCTTTGTTTAAAAATAATGTATGTAAAAGCCCAGCCGGGCGTGAAATTCCAAATAAATAAATAAATAAATTATTTTACTCTATTTTAAGTTTATTCAGATAATAGGAATATAATATGACAACACATACAACGCACAGCAGCAACGCGATACACGGCTACGCGAAACACAAAGCCGCTATTTACTGGGGTAAGTAAATTATGAAACATTTGTAAAAGTGTCATAACTAAATACGGAAACAACATATCCGCTTATGAAATTAGGTGAACTTTACTTTGACATGTTTGGACTTCGCAAAATTGTTCATAACGTGGCTAGCAATTCGCGTTCCCATGTAAAGAGGTCTATTCATTCAAAAGCAGATTTTACTTTCAAGAACGAAATGGTCATATTATAATGCGAGATGCCTATATACTGTTGGATTGATTAATGGACGAATCACATATCATTTCAATCATTTTGCCGCTCCGCGCCCCGCTATTGTTGGTTATTACCCCTCTCCTGTCTGTTCTGGTCTATCAATATTCATATGTCTATGGTATATACATTTATTATCTACTTTTTTTTAAATAAGTACGCTAAACAAATAGAAATATTAAAAAGTGCAAACACAGCGACACTGAAGAGGACTCTACAAAAAACTAATTATTATTTGTACCAGTCTGAAGATGGCTCTGACGAGCTGAAACCGGTTACGGTCAAATAAAATTAAGTGGAATAAGTTTTTTATTTGTTTTATTATAATCCAATCAACAGTTATTGTGTTTAAATGTTTTTTTTAATTCTTTCTCTTCTTTTCATTTTCTCCATTTTATTTTAGTTTGTACAAAATATGTTCCATATGTTCATACTCATCCCAATTTGACTATCCTAAAACGGGAATCCTCCTAGTTGGGCAGTCAAAATATTTTATAAATAATGTATAACAAATGTATAATCCTGTACTAAATAAAAATAAATAAACAATATTGCTCTACATCGGAATATAACCGCCGGGATCTTACACTAACTGGGCGACTGATTGTTCTATGAGCTGACTATAGCGGCAACCTGTGATTGATTGTGCAACAACGTGATTCTCCCAAGAAAATGATTTTTGAAAAATTGTTGCAAGCGAAGTGTATCGTTAAAACGCGGTTAGATTCAGTCAGGAAATTTCTTCCCGGCTTACCGACGTTTTATTTTTGTTGTCATCTTTAAAAATAGTAATTAATTGCAGTTATTAAATAAAAAGCCATAAAAACAAAATTTATGTGACACAATCCAACCATTTTAAGTTAACACCTAACAAGTCCGCTATCAAGGTTACGGTGCCAAGTGAGGCGTTTATTTATGTCATATTTCGCTGACAAAGTAGGTCGGCGCGCCTTTGTTGTTTCAAACGATAACGGCGCATGTAAAACTCGAAAAATGCATCGCGAAATACATAGTGTCATCTTTAGCTTGGAGCATTCGCAGTGACACTAACAGTGACACTCTCGCAGGAACCTTTCCACCATAAGCCACCTCACGCAGCCCGATACGGATGTAACACTTCGCGTAGTATCATATTATTATTATACCGTTAGGGCGTTAAGAGAAAAGATACAAATCAATATTGATGTCATTGTGTTTCCACACGATATCAGCTTACCCTGCGTCAAATATCTAAACGGTTCACTGCGTTTTAGTCAGGTATCGACAAGAGATGCTGCGATGAGTGAGCAGTTACTAAAGACATCAATGCTTCTTGTCTTGTTAATTAACCACCCATCATCCAGTAATCTGAAGGAAGAAGCGTGGGAATTCGAACTGCGAGTTGAGGAAAAAACCGAAACAATACGAAAAGGTAACGGCTTAATTTTTTTTGAACGAAAACCGCATTGTTGCATTCATCACCTGTCTACAGCAAAAACCTTAATAATTCCATAGGATTATGTACCTACCGATACAACTGATGAAACCGTTCGGGAAGCCTACGTAAGGTTATTTTGTAGACATCTAAGGTCAAACAGCGTATTTAATTGAACAATGGGATATATCCGTGCTATAATGACAGGTGACACACTAAAGGTAGATAGACATTTATAACATAGACTAGTGAGGAGGACGTGGTTAATCATTCATACATTAAATTTCATCTGCGATTTCTCATGAAGGCGGAGATTAGTTCGCATGCAAACGGGAACTTCTAGCAGTCCTATATAGTACCTATATGTACGTACTTTGGGCAGTATCAGGAGAGTTGTGATGAATGTGACCATGAATATGGATTGCATCACACAGCCGAAGCGTCTTGTCAATCCTCCGGAGCACAGAGGCACCACAAAATCTTCCATAATAGACAATTTAAGAAAAGAGGTCACTTAAAATTAAAACCACTGGCAAATAATAATGTTAGGGGGCATCCATTAATTACGTGAACAGTTTTTCTTCCAATCTAGACCCCCCCCCCCCCCCCCCCTCCCCCTCGGTGAGATAAATTTGGGCCAATTCGTATATTTTTATCAAGTAACGTGAGATTTTGTTGAACCCCCCCCCCCTCCATTTGTGCTCACGTAATTAATGGATGCCCCCTTAGGTATCTATTCATACAATTATAATCCTGTCTATGGTAGGCGGCGTGGATTTGATTTTTATACAAAACTAAAGTTTTATTCCGAGATTGATGAAATTTTACACACATGAACTTCAAAACAAGAGGAAGATCACCGTCCACATTAGATTTAAAAAAAAATCTGTACGAAGACTTCAGCTGGTCTTGGATAAATCACGTATCTACGACGAGAAATCGACTAATCAATGGCATCTGCTCAGTATCCACGAATGCGGATCTACAAAGGGATTGATTGCTTGTGCACAATAAAGAAGTGCAAATAAAAACATAACAATTATTGTGGCAGTTAGATAAAATATTCTAACCAATTTTATAATCAAATGTTATAAAAATGTGCGATTAAAATGAAAAAAGCTAATACGTGGCAGAAATGTAAAGTCTCCTTCTAAAAATGCAATGTCATTGAATAAAATAATAATATATGGAATACCCAATACAAAACTGGCATCGTCTATCAACGCAGTTTCAATAACCTGTCTGTTAATACTCAGTATACGAGAGATCTAGGTGACAGGTGGTGATCTATGCATTCGCGAAGAGGAAAACCTAGTATTTTGCTTCTGTCACTTATGACTGCAGTCAATATCTGGTTTGCAACGAGGCCACAAGAACGCCAAGAACATCATCAAACTAATACCTCCGATGAATGGAGAAGAAGTTTCCGTCAAAGACAGGACACTACATGAGTGTAAGGATTCCAAGAAAACTAAGATAAATTACAGAACTACACAAAAGAAAATTGGTATCAAAGCTTTGTGTAAAGAAAAGGTATAGACTTGCAACTTTGAAGGGGTTGTGTAATAGTAATCTTGGTCTAATTACAGGACCATACAAAAAAAACTGATTGCTGTTCAACAGCCAATTCAAAGATATTTTAAGGCATCGAGTGGGCAGCTTGTAATCTTAGCTCTGGTTTACGTGACGTCACAAGCCAGTATCCAATCCATGCACCTGTTGCCTGTTAAATATCACTCCGGCTGAGTTTGTGTACGGTTTGTATCGGATACGAGGGTTGGGTTATGGGCAGGAAACCATTGGCATGGATTCCCAAAGGAATTAATTTCAGTCGATTTAATGGGTTTAACAAAAACTCAATACTTTGTAACTAGTAGTTTTGTAGTAGTAGTATTTTATCTTACAATTTGAAAAACATGGAACTAACAGTATATAAGAAATTATATGCAAGTTTCACGATGCCAGAGAAAACCGCCGACTTTTGACGCTCCGGAAACAGATTTTTGTTGAGTAGAAGAAATGAGAAGAAGTGATATAAGCATGAAACTGGAATTATAATTTTCATACATGAACATATATTATTGAAATAAATACCAGAATTAACCAATAGCACCTCAAAAACCTGTGGTTCCAATTATGTCATCTGCATGCGAATTGTATCTAAAATTCTACAATAAACAATAAAAAGGTAAGCATGGTCGTGTATATTATCTGCCTGTAGATAATATACAGGTCCATCCTTACAATATCTACAATTTAACGCAGTATCACGTTTATTGGTCATTGCATTGTACACATATAGTTTTATATTAATGATTAACGAATTGGTAGATGCCTATGTTAATAATTATTATAATCAAGGGCGGCTGGTCGCACAGTGTGTTCATGTGCAGCACTGGCAAATTATAATGGCTAAATTTACTTTATTTACTTACTGAAGACTATAAAATCTCTAATTTAAATTCTCTAATTTAATCATTTCAAAATATCAGTTACCAATATAATGATACGAATATTATCAGGAAAAACGCTTTTAATCTCCAAGTAACATAGCGCGGCCGCCGAGCGCCCTCGTATTGGCCGTGTGCATTCGCTTTTCAAACGGACCAAATCATGTTTTTGTATGAGATATTTTAAAAATCCGAAGCGCGTCGATTTCGCTATTTGTACCAGAATTTAGCTTGAATTCGTGTGCCACACGCCCACGAACATAATCCGATCCTTGCCGAAGTTTACCGATTGACCATGAACCATGACCCGAAGTGACACGAATACAATCGGATTTCGGCGAAGATCATAGATCAGTTTGCGTCTAGCGGCGCGCGTTATATTGACATATCGACCCCGTGACGTGATAATTGTCATTGTTTTGTTTTTTTTTTTGTATTGATTATGTTAAGTACTAATATCATAATTTGTTAATATATAATTTTATTACCAAAATGAGTGCAACCAGTGTTGAATATATAAGAGGAAATAACGCTTTACTTTGCGTACGTACGCAGTTCTCTGGAGTACGCCTCTCAAATCTGGAATCCCAAGTACATATGTCACATAGAAAGGATTGAGAAAGTGCAAAACCGATTTCTACGATACCTTGATTTTCGGAGCTATCGTCCTCATCTAAGCCACGAAGAGTCAGCCACGTTCTTCAAGATATATTCTTTGGAAAGTCGAAGAAATTTGGCAGACGTACTATTTCTACAAAAAATAGCTACCTCTATGATAGATTGCCCGGAATTACTAGAAAGAATTCAACTTAGAGTGCCCATCAGACAAACAAGACAAAACCACGCATTATACATTCCTCAATGCAACACTAACTCTAAACAAAATACATTCATTCACCGCGCTTCACTCATCTTTAACATGACATACAGTGAATTCGACTTATTTAACACAGCACCTAACATTTTCAAATCTAAAATGAATAAATAACATTTACACATACATACCACTATTTACACAGAATAGATCCATCCCTTTCCCCTCCCTTCCACCATCCCATCCACATAACCTAATTTAACTATTTTTCTTTATACCTACGCACTTAATAATTTAATATACATCAGTGAAAACCTGTTATTGGTTAAATTTTTATACATACATATGTATTTCATCAAACATTATTGTTATAAACTGTTGGTTTTCCAAATAAAATAAAAATAAAAATAAAAAACAGTTTGTTTGAAAATAAATTAATAATTAAAAATTCCTAATTTTTTTGTCATAAGTAGGTACGGATTGTCAGTGAACCACCACATTCTCAGGGCAGCGGCCGCCACTGGTTATAACAGATTGTCTAGTGTCTAGTCTTCAATTAATAATAAGATAGATCATAAAAAAAATATATATTTGTTCAACGCTCTTGAGACGATTTTTCACAAAAACGGTGCTATACAAATCATCCAAGCATAATTAATATTTTGATGGAAAATTGTGGAAAGGTTGCCAACATCTGTCGTCACCTCGAAAATATCAACGTTCTGGTTCAAACTGCGGCGGTGGATGTTTCCACCATTAATTAAAACGTTTCTTTTTTGGTTTCGTCCCCTTTCGGAGATGTGTTTTGACTACCTAAACCAAACAACCATTGTACACCTACACAAGTAACATCTCCGCGTTACGTTACGAAATGAAACAATTTCATTGTATTTTTACTTTTGGTGAGGAGCGTAGAATATAATTTTAAAGTAAAGATAAACGAGTAGTTCCAAAAACAATAATTATTGCCCATTTTGTGGTAAACAAGACAGCTTATTACTTATTTTATTACATCAAGCCGTAAAAGTGCTTCAAAAGAAAAGTCAATTAAAAAAAAAACTTTTACGTAATTTAGCTTAAGTAACAAATTATAATAATTAGACAGCGAGGTCACCCAACCATAGATGCCACATTATGTGATTTAAATAGCCGTTACATACTTAAACGTTACTTACTGCCATAAAAAAAACATTTCAACATAAAAATTATAACGATGTGAAAAATTATAAAATGGTAAGGCGTAGTTAGAACTTAGAACCCTATCCAAATGAAGTGACAAACCATAATGCGCCTCGTATTTACTATCAGCTGTCAGATACAAACAAAATAAAGAGTGTAAGTGATGAAGAACCTTGTAAAATGAATGATTATTGAAAATGCTTGATGTGAAACTTTGACATACATATATTTATGAAAATACAACACAGATGGTTTTAAAAATAATTTTGGGTACATAAAAGAGCAAAAGAAATGCCTTGACATTCAAAGGTCATTTTTGAAAAATATGACAATTAGAACCCCATCCAAATGAAGTGACCAAAACCAAATATCATCTTCAACACCACACACAACTTTCCGGAGCGATTGGGACTAAAGAATAAAGAAGCACGGACTATTTATTGTTATCATGTTTTATACTTCATAGAACTCCATTAAACTTATTTTAATGAAGTAAATCCATTTAAATTACCGAATCAGCTCGATGGAATGACTCCGAATCCAATATAATAATCGAATTATATTTGGGTACAGAATTTACAGCAGCGCATAGACAATATTTACGGATCTAGGTCTGAATGTGTTCGCCGACCTATGAGACACCAGGTCACTGGAGCCAGGATGCGGCTAACCGACAACACGGTGGTGACCGCGGCCTTCCAGCACCAAGGGCCACTCATGAGTGAGCGCTGGGCCCGAGCTCACTCAAGACCACGCCCTACATAATTGTTTTTTTTTGGATTCTTTATTCAGTGAGGCACTTACTTACCATTAAAATCTGTCCCCCTAAATATAAAATTTTTTAAATAAAAATAAGCGGACTACCTACGCCATCCCTGGTAGGAAAAGGTTAGGAAATACACCTTGGAAATACATCATATTCAGATCTAGTTGATACCTAATACAGTTACGGTCGTTGTTCCCAATCCTACTAATAATTATTATTACTAATACATTAATTATCACTAATATTGAGCCGAAATATTAGCTCAACACTCCTCAAATGCACAAATACGCTCTTCCCAACGTAACTCTCCGACCAAACGGGCAAATGAGCGTTACTAAACAAATCACTTAGCTTTAGCTGATCGGAGACTCGATCGAAAAGTTGGGAACTCGGACGTTAGTTACTGAATGGAGGGAGGCCTTCCCGACTAGTATGATTCCGAGAAGATGTAAGAAGAATTCTTAGAAATTCAGAGATTTAAAAAGAATTCTGAGAAGAACGAAGTACACAACTTTAAAACCCCGTTGAAAACTTCCTATCACTTGCCACGGGGTTTCAAGTTATGCTTTCAACTAGTCAGTTATTCTCATACATCCGATGCAAAATATTCATTACATATTATTATTTATTTCCAATTAGTTTCAAATTTCCAATTATTTTACCTTGTTATAGAATCTGAAACAAGCGCACCTACAGACGGTATGTGATGAACTATTACAATATCTTACGAATATTCATTGCCTGCAAATAACACGTAGTTATATTACGAATTTAAAAGAATCTAGTCACGAAACAAACAAAAAAAATGCATTTGACATTTGCAACAAAACACGATGGTACTTTTAAAGTTTAATTGCATCATCAGGCATTCCCATTCGAAAACATTTTTTTGCATCCGTGAGCCTGCACCATCCGCGACTAGCGAACACCGAGATAAGGTCATAAAACAAGACACGATGAGAATGGAACTAAGTGGCTTAATTCACTTTTCAAGGAGTGGTTAGTTCATGGGACCGTCGAACTAACCCAATAACTCGCAATATTAAGGTGCTTCGTATGCAAAAGCAAAATCCTAAGATAATGCATTAATAGTACAGGCATTGTGATGAAAAGGGAATATTTAGAGGCTCAGCCTTCTCATCAAAGAGTCGTTACGTAATAGTATTAGGGAGCATACATTAATTACGTGAGCTCAAAGGGGGGGGGGGGGGGGTTCAGCAAAATCTCACGTTACTTGAAAACTTTTATATGAAGGGCAAAAAAGGTGCCCAATTAGGTAATTAAATATTTTATATTGGCATCAAATTTGATAAGATTTTAGGTGTAAATAATAATATAAGCAGGAGGGTATCTTTTTATGGTATATATTGTATTTCACGACATGTAAAGCTTTAACAAATTATAAAACAATTTTAATTAAATTTAGGTCAGTTTAAGATACTCAAAAATGTATTTTTTGGGATGGCTTATTAATGCATTCACACAGCAAGGTGCCCAATTAGGTAACAATCATAGAAACAGAAACACTAAGTATAACGTGCAAAAACATGAACTGATCATAAAGTTGATCATCACAAGTCACGTAACAACGCTATTATTTTATAAAAATGAAATGATGCAAGATTATTGGTGAATATCGAACATCGGTAGCAGGTTGAAAATGGAAACAGGTGGCTACTTCAGGTTCATGTGATGACGCGAAAACGACGGCGAAGCGCAACGGTGGGATATGATGATCTGTGGGAACAAATGAATATCATCACAATCATCAGCATCATCGTCATTAAATTCAAATACTACTTACGAATCATTTTCACATCATCATTACATAATACAATATACCTACGTGGTTTATAATATAATGCATCTCCATAAAAGTATAAACCGCGATGGGAATCAATATAAAACTATAACAACATAAGAAATGCTTTCGAAATTATGCAAGAGAGTTAATATGTGCATATGTTATTGCACCTGCCTGCTTTGCATATATACAAGTACCACCATAATACACTGCATTGATGTATCGTCGTTAGGATATTATGCAGAAAGGAAACAGTGGCGTAAAGATCACCAAGGCAGTCCTAGCAGCCGCCAGGGAGAACAGGCATCGTCGACTCAAACCATCAAACATAATATATTACATGAAAGGTTACAATTTGTTAGCGAATGGTAGCGAAAATCTTAGAATACAATGTAATTTGCAATATAACACATATATAACGTTTTAAAAAAATACTGGAGATTTATGACACTCTTGTAGATATCGATAACACAGTGAACTTTTTTTAAAAATTTTAACGGAGTTGTATCTCTACATATTATAAATTAAAGTCCTCTGTCGCGTCTGTCTGTCTGTTCGCGATAAAGTCAAAAACTACTGAACGGATTTTCATGTGCTTTTAACCAATAGATAGAGTGATTCATGAGAAAGGTTTAGGTATATAATTTGTCAAGGTTTTGTATAGATTGATTGAGATATATAATATATAATGGCGGACGAGTAGGTTGGCAAGCGGGCGGTGTGGATTTGTATGCAAATCTACAGTTTTATGCCGAGGTTGATGAAATTTTGCACATGTGACCTTCAAAAAAAGAATAAGGTCACTGTCTACATTTGATTTCGAAAACTTTGTGTTAAGCCCGGGCATCACCGGGGACTTCAGCTAGTAGGTATAATTATAAGAGTTAGCGAACAAAAAATACAAAGGGTTCTGATTTGATAATTATGTCCATTATGTACATTATTACATAATTATAAAAGAGCGTTCAATTTGTTAGTGTTAACTTAGGTATTGAAGATTCTAAACTTCATTGTACTCGTAATATTTAATCATCGAAGATGATAATATCAACAACTCTCAATGAAAATATAAAAGAGATAGGCACAGAAAATAAAAAGGTAACAGTCGCAACTGGGACTCGAACTCGGACCCATCTTACCAAAGCATGCGATTGAGATGCCAGTCCCGGTAAGCGAAGATGATTTGGTTCGAGTCCTAGTTGCGAGTCCTGTTTACCTCTTTACCCGAGAGTCGTCGATGTCATCTTCTTCAATAATAATTAAATAATGAGTGTTACTCTTACGTATTTTTTAATCTCATTCGTTAGACCTGAACGTTTGGTACAAGAGCCTGCCCCTTAGACTTATGCCATCATAATAATAATTTAAATTTTTGGCGACCTCGTGCGAGAATGGTAAAATCCTTTGAACGCCAAAGTCGCTGGTTTAAATGTTTAAATCCCCACTTCACAAAAATGTTGCATCAAATGATTTATAATCAGGTCTCAAATCAGGTACACGCCAACCTCACTCCTCTCACTTCCTCAGAATAATATACAAAAATGGCGATGACAGACTTTGGGACTATTGTTGGACATCACGAATACCAAAAAAACTCTTCTGCAAAAGAATAAATAATAACTGACGGTTATGATTAATTTCACGATTCGTCAGACTTTTTTCAAGTTTATTTGTACGGTCATCTTTTGTGTCACATTGACCACAACAGGTTTTGAGCAAACTGAAATAATATTGTTGATGCCAATATTATTTTCGCAGGTAAATAAACTTGTTGTCACAGGCCTTAAAGCTTACACGTAGTTACAAACATGTTTTTTTTAAGGTTAATAAACCGGATGTGTTTGTTTAAAATAAATAATAATAAAAAACAAAACCTAATTTGCGTACATTAGAATATCCCTAGTGAAATATAATGTTACGAACACTTCCTCCTATGGCAGGAATCTGACTTTAAAGAACTGGTTATTTTTAAGTGTATTTGGAGAGTCCCATAAAGCATTATTAGAGATTACCTTCATAAATAAGTGTTCCTAAAACGAATTAGTAAATAGTTTTAATTGGTCGAAATAAATTTTCTAATTAAATGCCTAACTTTGAGTCAAGATATTCCCAATTAAAATTGGTCTGTCAATTGATTTTTTATTAGCTTTAATAAAAAAAAAAACCGTAACAAGCATCACAACACACTTGGCATTTCTGAGTAAGAATAGATAGTTTTTGCGACTTGTCCTAGTGATCGACACCTTTGCAGTAGATTAACTTGCCGGCATTTACGTTTCCTCCCTCTTACAACTTAAGATAAAGGTTCACCCCTTCCGCTCCTTAAAAGTACCCTACAGACAACGAACCCAAGGATGACATAGGACCCGAGAGAAATATCAAGGCACACTGAGAAGTAAAAAGGTTACACACATTATTTACAAAAAGTAGCCACAGAATAGAGAAATAATTGGGGCTGTCCATCATTAACCGAGTAAATTTTTGGTAGTATAATTGCGGCTGATTCAAAGTTTATTTGACTTGTACATCGCCGACAAAATAATAATTTACAAACACAAATAACATTATAATAGCAACCAGATGTTATATGCAAAACACATACGGCCCAGTTTAAATAAAGATAGCGCAATACGTTTGGAATATTCCACGTGATGGGACGGACGGCAAACAATATCAATCAATTAGTTCATACTTCAATTGGCAGTATAAAAACACATTTTGTAGTAGAAGATCTAATTTTTAAAGATTCTATGGTAAGCAGTGGTGAGCTAACTTAAAAAAAAAGGTTAGACGATTTTTTATAACTGGAATTCATTCGCACATTTGCGTACCTTTTGCTAGACAATATGTTCTAGTTAAAGACACTATCATGACGAGGACCCCTCTAAGGTCCACCGGGCGACCGATCAGGCATTTATGCAGGCACCGCCGCGCCACTGAGAAAAAACACAAGAGCGCATAAAATGTCAAAGAATCAAAATTATTCAGTATTCTATACTGTTGGAGTACAAAATGAGAATTTACCAAGTCTGATTTGAGAAAACATTGCAAAATCAAACTTAGAATCTATGAGCAGCTAAAGGCAAGAGAAAATAATGGGATATTATTAAAACAAAAGTGCAAAAGGCATTGAACTAATATTCAATGTTATGCAACAATCGAACAATCGTTCATCAAACTTATTCATTATGTAACGCGAAACGTGTGAACTAGCCAACTTTAGGCGGTTATAAATTGGCTCTCACACTTGGACTTTAAATGATTATATGAAGATTATCGCTTCATAATGATTCTCTCTGTTCTTCTGTATATGCAACCCATTCGGCTAATTATTGCAAATATAGGTACGCATCATATCGGAAAATAATGCGTAAAGAGGCTGGCCATAACGAACTCGTTATAAAAAAAAAAGATTTCGAATGTTCCACATCGTGTGATATGCAAGACCACGTAGGTCATGTTACACATACGAAAGAATACAAGACAAGACAAAAGCTTCGATTATGATTACAGTACGAAAAATTCTGCGGCATTATTAAATGGTGTTTATAAAAATAATTAGACAACTTTTATAACGCATTGGACAACATTATTATGAAAATCTTATTTAAAAAGCTATTTTCATCGCAATCAGGATTTGAGCTTTCACTACTTATATTAACTGCTCTATTATAATATGTATTTAAAAACACACATCAACAGTGATGATATGCCAAAAGGCTGGCTGGATAATTCGTGGCATAAAGTTTAGAGAACTCGACCTACTTTAAATCCGGTCGGGGTAATAACGTTTATTCTCGTGTGATTTTTTTAATACTTATAATTTAATCATTAAGATTGATTACATATTTAAACATGAAGATAACATAAGATGAATCCGGCAATATTATCAAAGACTGGCCGCCATTATTCTATAATTTGATAGACTCATCTATGAAAGTCGGTCGGCACCTGCCGCAACAAAGGATTGTTATTTCGCAAGCATAAATTACTACCTATATAAAAATAAACTGCGAATCGTGAGGGAGCAATAACTGGCGGTGGTGGTGTTAATATCGTAGGTAATCCAAGGAGTCCGCACTGTGAAGCCAGTTCACTTTCGTTCTTGCAAATCGCAAAATTCGAAATATTATGTTGAAGGAGAACTGCTAAAAATAATCTAGTTTTAAAAACCAAGTCCAACCTTGTGGGAACGAAACCTGGATGATTAAGACGAAATTGGGTAAGAAGGTCCAGGTTGCAGAAAATAGAGCCGTAGGGAGACAAAATATACGAAAAGAGAGCTGAGGAATGTAAATGTGTGAATGACTACCGAATAGAATTCATTCGGCATTTTTTTAGAGGGGAGTTAGTGGTCCATAAAGCTGTTGAAAAGAGACGCAAGGGTGTATTAAAATCCACTGGGCATAAAATGAACGAATGAGCAAGGTTGGGATGCCTTGTAGAAGCAATGAGTCCCGGACTCGAAGGGGAAAAAGGGTTGATGATAATAGAAGATTTCGAAACTAAACACAAGATCTAAAAGAATTAGAAAATTGGAAAACAAGATTTTTCTAACAAATTGTTTTAACGAAATTAGAACATAGATTATAAATTCCAAAGAAAACGAAACAAGGCACATGAGTTGGGTTATGTGGTTTTGTCAACCAAAACAACATCAAAGTATGGATGAGGCAATGAGTTAGTCAGGAGAAACAAGCGGCCGGCGTTACATCTTATCTTTCTATCCTGTGAGGTAATTGACTGAGCCTAAGTTCTGTTTTAAATCGACAATTTGGTATTTCACCTGTAAGGAAATTTGTGTGATACGTTCCGGTTTCGGTTTCAAGATGGTGACCTTCTTAATCTGTTGTGCGGCGCAGTAGCCGAAAGGCACGATAAAAAAACATTTCTCTGAATATAAGTAGGCATTTGGGGAAAATACTTATGGTAGGTTATATGGGTATCGTATCGTATCATCTACCTACTATTTTTTATAAAAAAAATATATAAGCACATTATCTGGTAAGACGGTACATTTCACAAAAAACATAATTTTCGAAAAAAAAGCAAGTTACATAGGATATAATAGAATCAGCGGGCGCACGGCGAAAAATTAGCATATTTATGACGGATTAATGATTCAGTAAAGATTGAACACGATGATATTTATCCACAAAATATTAAACAACATGTTACCAAAATACTTCTCAAATAAAATTGTATACAACAAGGATATTCACAGACATAACACGAGGACGTGCAAGGAAAGGTTTCAAAAAAAGGACAAAGCGAATACGCAGAACAGTTTACTGTACAAGCGAATGAAGTTATATAATACGACCACCATAACACGGGCATCAGCCTAGCATGGTGGTCGAAAAATCCACTTACAATGTAAATAATGTATGCAATGAATAAAGAAAGAAAAAAAAAAAAAAAAAAAAAAAAAAAAAACGCTACCAGAAACTTTAAAGTCCACACCAATTGGAAAGTTCAAAATGTATTTGCAGGACCTACATTAAACTAGAAAAAATATGGTGAATATGAAATATATAATTAATTAGCTGCAAAATGAATCCTCAGTCCTCATAGCTCGTTTAGGAGTGGCGACTTGGCAAATGTGTTTTGCAAGTGCAGTTGGTTGGCTGGTTGCGCGCCCAGGGCTCGTCGTGCCGGTGGCGTGCCGAAGTCGTGACGAGGATTGGGGTCACTGAAGAAGCGGGACGATTGAAAGGGAGATGATGCTGCATTTAACACGAACTTTCAACGCCATATATATGTAATATAACACTCTAACTGACTAGCTTCTCCTATGTACGGCAGATACGTAGACCACTATTCAATGTTGAAATAGCTTTCTTATGGGAGTACGTAAGTACATTATATCGGATATATTTTCAGATTAAGTTAAAAAATGCCAATCGGTCGCCCTACCGGCTGACACTATTTTCGTAATAACTTACTTGTTTTTGTTTTTTTAAATTTTAACGAACTATGTGTTTATATATTTATGAAAAAAAAAAAAAAAACTTTAGCCCCCACACGGAAGGCACCGAGTAAAAACATTTCCCTATATCATCTTTGGGGATGCTGCGTGGAGTTTTTTTTAAAGGAAAGGAAGGAGAGGAAGTTCTGAGAAGAAAAAAGGTACGAGAGTTGGGTAGGAATCTGAGGGTCAATGAGTCTAGGATTAATGGACGCACGAATAAATCTCTCCCGCTGCAATACAAGGTTATAGGTCAAGAGAGTCCGGCTGGAGAGATCTAGATTAAGTCTCCCTCAACCAAACTCTCCCGATCCGACCCGCCATGCAGTAGGTGGGCAAATGCATTGGCCGCCAAGACCAAGGCAACCCTCACCTCATGAACCCGGGCACCCCTGCTAAGTTATTAAACGTAGAGAACCACTTGGGGTGACCTATGGCAGGGGTGTTGGTTATCAAATAAATGGTTCCCGGGGCGGCGGTATCATACCCACCTCCCAAATTGTATCGTGATAAAAATTTATATATATACTCTCGAGTCAGAATAATAGAAGAGTATGAGACGATGCATGAATATGAATGACGCAAGGAGTGTGTACCAACACCGAGTTGTTTGGCGATCCGTCCTCTTTGCCTGCGAAATCTCCGAACGACGTGATGATTA
Organism: Limnephilus lunatus; assembly: GCA_917563855.2. NCBI lineage: Eukaryota > Metazoa > Arthropoda > Insecta > Trichoptera > Limnephilidae > Limnephilus > Limnephilus lunatus. Next base: position 62,921,145 of record OU830598.1, on the reverse strand, counting down.
GTTTGTTAGTTAGTTAGCTGAAACTAACCCCCTACAGGATATAAACAAATATTCAGGAGGAATTCAGTAGATACTTTAATACTTTATACAAACTCATTCTGAAATCTAGGGAATAACACAACACTGCAGGACAACCGACTGCGAACGAAGCCATGCTCGGCGAGCATGACCGTTGCGTACATTCACACGGATCGGCTCGTGGCGGACAGACGGACAGACCTGTCCGTCGCAGGAATACACGGGCGGATCTGTCCGCCGAGCATATCCGTATGTTACGCTTATCGCTCGTGTCTTGAGGTGGACAGCTTCAGAGATGGACTCGGAAGAATCAACAAATAAAATTATTGTTGGACTTAAACCGTACTCTCCGCTGATTTCCATTGATGGTTTGCCTGACGAATACACTTAACAAGGTTTATAATTTCATGTCGATGCTTCCTCAGTTGGAGTTATCATAAATTCACAGCATCTAGCATACATCATGCTAGTTTTGCTTTGTAGGAGTCCACTTACATCACGCCGCGGACCTGACTAAAAGTGTCGGCATTCGTACTTTCACATCTTCCAGACTGATTAATGCGTTCTACACATTTTCCGAACAAAGCGTTTTGCGAGACTAAAGATAACTCGAGTACCTACTCGCAATAAGACCAATATGAGGTGTTTCTCGCAGACGGCAAAATTGAAAGCGGAATTCTAAATGGCTATTTTAAGATACGAAAGTGTTTCCTTGATGACCGACCCTACAGAGAAATCGCATTCTCAAAATAACAATTAAATAAACAAACCATCGCGGCATTTCCCCACAATTGATGATGGAATACCACACAATTCTTTATCGACAAACAATTCTTCTTTAATTCGACTTCATAGAATCGTCGTAAGATACCCGTACACTGTTCTATGATTTCAAATATTAAAATAATTAGTTTATAAGTCATGAATACTGGGGCATATCCCACCTTTTCTTCCATCCACTTAAGCGTAATACATTCTCCTGACAATCCCCTTTCTGTTCAACATTTTACATGTCCTAATCCGCTCTTTTCGGCCTCCCATTCCGTTCGAATCTACCAAACGTAGACCTGCGCCTTAGCAATTAATTTTATTTTACAATTAATTAAAAGAAGACCAAAATTAAATCAGCGTATTTCCATAGATGGCTAAAAAAATCTTTGGAATTGAAGAAATGGTTGTCCACCATACAATCGAAAATAACAAGTAAGTTCTGATGCAATGCTATAACCGTAAACAATATTAGTTCATTTGACTTAATTGCCTATTAGCAAGGCAATTAATTCTTCGTTAGAGATGAAATTATAGGTTATTAAACATGCATTACTTTACCGGGTACACAATCGAAGTTGCACTGTAGTTCACCTGTTAAAGGTACCTACAGGCATATCGCGAAGAGCTCCGCTGTAACCTCTCTTTTTGTTACATTCATCGTTCATGAGAAAGAAGCAGAGGTTACAGCGGAACTTTAAGCGGTACGCCTGTGGTGTTGTGTTGCGGAACGAAGGGACATCGAGTGATATTAGAACGAGATCCGCTTCCGCAAACCGGCCAAGTAAAAAGCGGACACACCTAAACCCGTAGGAGGGGGCATCGCCCTGGGCAGATCTTCAAGTTATTGCGGAGGGAATCCATCCTCCGCACGCCCGACGCGCGACGTGACTAATTTCCTTCGCAGAAGCAGCTACCAGAATTCACCCGAATTGCGAACCAATTTTAATCAAGTATTTAAGGTGTTGTGTTCGGGATATTTCTTTTGTTCAAAAAACGCTTGATCCAGGTAGGCGAAGGTTTACATAAAAATATTCAAGCTTTTGACAAAATATACTATTTAGATGCCGAGTTACGCTTCCTCCTGCTTTAGCCAATGTTTATTTAGATTTAAGTATTTCTTTATAATGAAAAAAAAGTCGCTTACGGAAGAGATAAACTAAAGAGAACTGCCGTCTTTCGATGGGTGAGAGCCGACAAAATTCGACAACGCTGGGGACAATCCCAGAACGCAGCCTCTTTCCCATCAACAGCGGAGACCGCAAAGGCCAGGCGAGTCCGTGGCCTTAGATTGTCTCTAGACCAGTCCAGAAAATCACTCAACACATTTATCGACTGCGGTAGTCGCTAATTGTGAGAATTGTGAGCTTTGGAAAAATAAAACCGAAGTGCAGTTGGTTGGACGTTGATAAATAATAATAATTTCGCAATGAACACTGTAACATGTCACGATTGTTGTGGTCTGCGGATGATGATTTCAGACTGTACCGGCTTGATCGAATCTCGACTGAAACCACGACTGGGTTCATTGAATGTTACTAGGCGAAATGTTACTATTCCGTAATGTAAGAATAGTATTTTCTGATAGTTATGAGTTAAGAAAGGTTACACCATAGACATTTGATGATAGATTTCTGTAATCACACAATGATTTGATATTGATTTTAAATCTTATGACTTAATAATGATTTCTGCCGTCGCAATTATTATTAGATTGCAATGATTGGCTGTAGGGTGAAAACAAAATAATTAACGAATTAATATAAGTCTAATAAGAAAGCGAGACCAGCAGTCCACAACGGAGTTTTAATACCGACCCAAATTACGTATGGTCGTGTACACGGAATAGGCAGAAGAAGAACAAAAGTAGACGAATGTATGAAGTAGAAATGAGATTGTGACGTAAAAGAATGATTGATCAAGTACGAGTGATATCCAGAAAGCAAGGAATTACAAATCACATTCAAAATATATCTACAGGAGTGTCTGAACCCTATGGCGGGCGGTAGGCGGCCGCGTGGCGAGCAACGGGCGCGGGCGGCATGAATTAGATTTTTATACAAATCTACAGTTTTTTGCACACACTTTCAAAATAAGATCACTGTGGAATTTCGAAAAACTCTGTAAAGCTGGGACTTCAGCTAGTGATAAATAAAAACAAAAGCCAAAGATTCTCACTCCCCTAACAGCAATGACAGTCCATGACACTGAATTTATGCGGGGTAACAAAAATCCTGTTCAGAACAATATTTCAACATCATCAAATGAAATATTATGGGGTGGAAAAGACAAAACAAACAAAAGAAAAAACAAGAATGCCCTCGACATTTCACATCCGTAAATATGATGCCGGAATTACGCGGTTCCCATAGGAACATAGGACATCAATCCCATAAATAGGGAAGTCGGGACGAGGGTGAGAACACTGAGAACCTCTACCACTAGTGACGACAGTAGGTACTCGTGAGAGTCCCGACACGCGACCTACGAGGGACCCGAACCCGAAATAGCCGAAGGTCGTCCCCCATGACACGGGGCGACACTTTGTAAAGTTAATCTCTCAATTGAATCAGAATGTTGCCATTGTCATCTCGCCGCAGGAAATAGTTATTTTGGCAATCCTACCACAACTAGCTGCTAGGAAGTAATACTAAAATGAAGACATTAAATAATATAATCACCTCACATCACAATTGTTTATAACATCACATTGGTTTAGCGGAAACACGAGAAGAATTTTCATGAAGTAATTACCTTTAAAAAAGTGAAGTCTCATGTATACTGCAACAAAACTACAGCGGACAACGAATGAAGAAAAAGTATTAGTACATTTTGCCATTTACGGATTACAAAGGCGAACAAAAGTTGCAATCTTACGCATTCAATATTACAGTAAGTGTAACGGAACTGGCTGCTGGCTGTTGGGACGGTTCATCTTCACACGTGCGTGGATTGCGTGGTCACTCGTCACGACTTGATGGGCAAGTTTACAATTCGACAGTAATTATGGACCTCCAGTATCAAACATAAATAATTAAGGCGGGTCTTGGGGTTTTATTTGAGCTATGGACGGCGGTCCAGCGCGTGAGAAAAACACCAAAGGTTCACCGTTTGGGAGCTGCGGAAGATGAGTCACTCAAGTTTATGCGTTTATATCCCTGAAAAGGCAACGGTAATAATCTCGCAAGAGGATGAACTCGATTATAAAGACAGCCATTACGAAATTACGCGTTTAATGTTGCTTCCTCATTGCTGCAAATGTTTTAGAAAGATGCCGAGTTAAGGAAAAGCTCAGTAGCCTTACACTGTACATCCTGCAGTTAGTTTATACCGTGTTCAAGATGGAGCGTGAGGCGCCATTAATTATTATTACACCGGTCTCGCAATGTCTCCTAGTTCCCTGTTTCCTGATCCTAGCTGCCCGCGGGGTTCCCGCGACTCAAACAGGTTCGATTACAAGTTCAATGCTGCGGCTGACCGTCTATAATGATGCAAAAAGAGGAAATAGACTACTTGCAGGAAGTTACTAGAAATAATAAGGTAACAAGACCCCCGTCTATTCCATGAACCAACCACGATCCAAATTGGACTGATTCAATACTCAATACCTGTAATCCGTTTATATTCCATTTCGATGCGCCGCTGAATACATTATCAGGCTAGCAGATTGACATTTAAAAAAAAATCAGAACAAAACGAATGACACTCACGATTAACCTCTTTCGGAAAAGCATACAGCACAATACAGTTGGAATAACAGGACCGGTATAATTTGAATTCAATAGTAAACAATGCAACGTCTGTTGTAATGAAAACTAGGTGATTTAATTTACATTAAAGTATGAGCTGAACAAATTTACCGTCAACCTTAAAACCTAGAAGCCAGTAATTGACTGCTAATCGGAAATGAAGCAGAGATGAATGACACAATCAAAAGTTTAACAATCAATATCTACTACTAAATTACGTTCGAAGTAAGGGGATATCCAAAAATCCCGTCACACCTTAAGTGGGGAGTAGGGGAGTAGAGAAGTGTGACATTGTGTGACAAGGGGTATGGAGGGGTCATCAGCTCTGTGACGTCACAAATTTTGAACTACTGTTTTGATTATTTTTAGGTGTAAAATTTAAAAAATATGTGACGTCACACTAGGAGGGGGAGGGGGTCTCACAAATGTGACGACGTGTGTCAGGGACGGGGGGGGTCAAAAATCATGAAATTCGTGAAAGGTAATTTATGGATGGCCCCTAAGTAAGCACATACAATCTAAAAAAATATATTTTATTTTATGATTTTCGTTATCTTTTCAATTAATATTTTGCCAAGCATTTTAAGGATGATTAATCCCACTGTACATTGTGCAGGTGTACTAAATAACTGCAGGCATTGCAAATGTCGCGATCTTAGATAGTTTGATTTACACAAGAGCTGCGGAGACGTGGTACGGGACGCACACGCAGAGTTGCGAGGGGTCCGCTGCTTCCTGATCAGCAGAGCCGTGACTCGCATACCCCACCTGGGACTTGAGACCTGAGGACTGACACCCGAAGGAAAAGCTCGTGACAACTATATGGACCGGCAGCCAGTTCGTGATGGGAAAGTGTAAAGCGGGACAGCCAGCTCCCTTACGCACGGAATACGTAATGCGTTCACAACTAAAATTCGACGGGCGTAAGCAAATAATAAGGAAAGGAAAGCCTAAAGCTATTTGACAATTCTTTGCGAGTTTTTTTGGATTACCCAGGAATGGAGACGTTGGAAATTACGTATTCAAGTAAAGCGCCAGTGAATTAAAATTCATTCAAGATACCAATACCAATTGGATCCCGGCAGCCAAAAAAGAAGATGGAAGACATTGATAACAGTTTGCGTCGGCGAATGCACAAGAAAAAAACTCCTTATGGAGTATTGCAATAATTATAAAACATCGAAGATCTAATAATCTGAAGTGAGGCATGTTTATATTTCTTTATGTCACGCAGATGAGAAAGCGTAATGGAAAATGAGAAATACTATTATAGTTTGCATAATAATGAAGGTGCGTAGGAGGAAAACGCATCAGGTATTTAAAATTAATTATAATAATAATTCAATGAGGACTTGGTTTATCAAAATTAGCGACAACTTACTATAATATTTAACCCATCAGGCTAATGTGTTCGCTTTTGGGAACAGCTAATAGGTATCGAAGAAAACGTTGTCTGCCTTATTGTCATGGCGAGAAATATGATCTAAAATCTAAACGATGTTAGAAAGAGAAAATACCACGCTTTATATTCAAATATAAAAGTTAACCACAGGAGAATTAAAGTGTATATGTGTGAAACTATAATACATTTAAATTCTTCAAAAAAAAATTATTACAAAAATTTTTATTACATAAAATTATATACACATATGAAACCAAAGTTTCCGAATGCAATTTGAGAAAAAATTATGAAACTTTTAACAACTTAAGCTTTAAAAACTTTTAAAAATTTGTCTAATAAAATATATGTGTTTTTTTCGTTATCAGTAAGTTTAGTTAGAAAAAATGTAAGGTGAGCCATTTTTAAACTTTTTTATGTTTGCGGTCAAAATTTTAATATATCTAAAATTATACATTTATTTCTAGCAATAAAATTTGAAAGCGTATTTTATCACCATTCAAAAACCGTTTTTAGCCTTCGGATACGTTTATAAATATTCTGTTATTTGGATTTTATTGCAAAGCGGAAATAATGTGACCATCTGACAAAATATGCTCGAAGCCTGAGGGGTTAAGAACGAGTTACTTTCTTGTCGTTTCAGTGTGTTTTAATGAATTGTTTTTGACGAGCGCAACGAGAAGCGAGAGATAAGAAGATAATCTCCGGAGAGTGGGTTTCAATTTGTTTGATTTCCTCGGAAAGAATGATCAGAGTAGTCCTAGCCCCAGCCCGGGCCCACGCTGCCCCGGACAAGAGATTAGTGGAATAGTAGATAACGGGCGAAAGTCATACTTAAATGAATTATTAAATGCAACGGGGCCCGCCCGCCGAATGGGAGACATGTTGTTTCTCGCGAGTGAGATGACGTTTATCCAATTAATCTCTTGAACCGTGGTGAACCAGACGTCTAGCGCACTGAAAGGTGGAAAACTGGCTACCCAGATGTCACAATTATTCATCAACGCTTTTGATGCAAGCTTACGAAGACTGCTATTTTAATAAGTTTCAAGTAAATAATAATGTAATGGTTACGTATGCCTGATTCGTGATACGTTATTTCACGGGTGGTAACCGAGTGGTCCAAACCGTCAGGTTCCCACTAATGTATCGTGTGTTCAATCCTCTGCTATCTTAGCCTTCCATCTTTAAACAAGATACACGAGAACATCATAATGCATATATGTATCACCACATAAGCGAGATTCTGAGGGAAAACTCATCATGTAAAGTTTGGGGATGCCGTGTGGTGGGCCATTTTAAGGAAAGACGGGATTGAATCCCATAGGAGGGAAGAAACACGAAAGCCAATCATTTCACAGATTGTCAACAGAACCCTGGTCAACAACAGAGCGGTGAACCATTGAAAACAAAATTAAATTAATGCATACAACCGCTGCGCTGTTGCTAAGGGATCTCAAATCCACATCAAATTAATATTAAAATAGAAAGGAGAGCTAATTAGTCTAATTACAATATTATGCGGATGCCATAATAATTTGCAGTGCGATAACATATATATTTTTAAGTATGTATATTCTATTTAGCTATATTTTTTTACACATTTTATCTGGTGTGTATCTATTTTAAAACTACTATACTAATATTATATTACCTAAATATAATTATTTAGGTAATATAATATTATTATTATTTATTATTTAGGAATTTAGGTAATATAATATAAGTATAGTAGTTTTAAAATAGATACACCAGATAAAATGTGTAAAAAAAATATAGCTAAATAGAATATACATACTTAAAAATATATATGTTATCGCACTGCAAATTATTATAATTATTTGGTCTTCACAACATCGAGATATATCCCATGAAAAACTGCAAGACTTTTAGCTTCCTTTACATTTAAAGAGAGTTCATAAATTTGTTATAAGAAACCTAAAATCGTTGCAGTTTCTCGTAGGAATTGTAGAATAGTCAAAAACTGTAGTATTAATACTAACACTTTTCAACACATCTGGTGATATATTTTTTTAAATTTATAGATAAATACTCAGGGTATTATAGACTAATCGTTGCCACACACTATATTGGCAATTCTTGGGTCGACGAAAATTATCAAATATAAAAACGACCAATAAACAGAGTTTGTAATTATCCGAGGTAGTAATAATTAGCAACAATAGCTGTAAATTGTTAAGTACAACGCCCACAGCTTCCGTGACCAGAGTAGGTAGATACTAACCGGGCAGGTAATAATGGTTAGGTAATCTTTAGTTACCGGCTGCAACGGGGCTTTATTTATAACCGGTGACAGACAGTTCAATGGAGACGATATTTTATACGATATTACTACACGCCACACGAATCTGAATAAACCCGGTGAAAATAATCACGAAGCATCAAGTGTTGCAATATTATATGCACGTAAATAATTTTAAATGTGTTAAAGCCTTAGAACGTTTGTGCGGCCCGATTCATTCAAATTTTAATTTTGAATATGTGGCCAAAATGATTTTTTTTTAATATGTAATTATAAATAACTCACAAAAAAATTCCAAAGTTTCTTCCAAAGTGTAGCAAAACTGAAATATTTAATTACCTATAACAAAAATAAATAAAGGAGCACATATCCGTACTAGAATTCAATAGAACTTTTGATTTGAAAAAAATATTTTTCACTTGGTTTTTCAGGATTATAAATAATTTACAACAAGAAAAAAATCTTTATTTCATATGAAGCACATACTTCGTGATGTGACATTTATAAAAATATGTAATTTATAAAAAATGTGTTATTTATAAAAGTGGCGTTTACAAGGTGATTGTTTTATTTTACATTTAATAACTATTCTCAAGAATAGATCAAAATTGCTATTCAGTCAAAAATTACAAATCAATTTTCCATCCCATTTATCCAATATTTTAATATTTTCTTTACAATCTCAATAAATTAAAATGCATTGTTACTTTCGCAAGCATCATATTGTTATTTATTTTTGCATTTTAATAGGTTTTGTAAAAATAACAAATCAATCAGTTGAAGAACCTATTTTACGGTTTTCCATTATTGGCATGTTCTCCTTATATTTCCAATCAAGTAAATTTGCATAGATGCTGTTGTACCTTGCAACATAATCTGTGATATTGTTCATCTATGGATATTGTTATTTATTCTTGTAACGTTTTCATGAGCAACGAAAAAGATTTTGTAACTCACCAAAACAAGGAGAACCTATTTTCTATTAAATTAATTAATTATTGGCAAGTCCTCTTTACGATTTCAATACCTTTATTTGCGCTGTGCTCACAAGGGTCTTGTTATTTATTCATATAACGTTTTCATACGCACACAAGATATAGCTTTGTACCTTTCGGTTCTCTAATAAAAGGGCATCATTTCTATGCAAATTGCCCGATATCAAAATATCAGTGGGAGGTGAGGTGCGTACGTGACCGAAAACAACCGGCGAATTTAAGATGAAGACACAAGCCAAAAATGTATCTACGGTCCTGAAGAACAATGTCGGATGTGCAATTTTGTAGTTTTGGAGTAGCTATTTATAGTTTCGTTTATGCATTTTTTCAGTTTTTGAGATCAAGAAATCAGCATATAAGATAAATATACTTATATATTTCATTTAATTTCTTCCAAAATTCTGTACGAAAAAGTATGTATTCTTAGTATGACTTATATCGCCACGAATACATGTAATAGGCATAAAAATCGCTTGGCAAACGGAGTCTAGAAGTCTGGATTTCAAGCGCTAAAGTGGTTTTCATTTATTTTGTGAATATTTTTGTAAGAAAGATAAAAGTTAATCAAGGGAAACCAGCACAGATAATTTTAGCCATAAAATTGTTAGCTGTATGCGTTCATACATTTCTAAGGCAAAATCACATTTTTAGAAGGTTACGCGTATATTTTTTATTTGTTTCAGTTTTTTAAAATATGTTTCAGGATGTAAGTAATTAACAATTTTATTTTAATTCTACTATATTGTTGAATACTATATTTTTTGTATTTACAAACGTAATCCCTAATTTCCTCTCTGGATTTTGACACTACCGCAAATTATAGCTATCGAATAATATTTAATATTATATATAGACATCTACCACTAAGGTGTCGGTACGTTTTGCTTTTTTGATAAGTTGCTTCTTATAGGAGTTAGGACATTCCCAAAATCGATAAAATTGCCTGGTTTGAAAGTCATCAACAGACGTTCAGTATACAAACCAGATAACGTATTTTTAAAAAACCATAACATACAGACATGGAGTCATTTCTTCTAATACAGTTAATAAAAAAAACTTAAAAATCGGTCCAGTTTTGGAGGAGAAAAATGGGGAATACAAAACCACGATTTTGACGATTATATTTAGGTATTATCGGCCTCAGGTGCAGGTGTTCCTTTTGCTTAGTTTTCAGGGGGTAAAAGTGACAACAATAGTTTGGTAAAATACCTATTATTCAAATTTCTCGGCGACCGTGTTTCCTCTTAATTTTAAAAGTAGCCAATTCGTGCTCATTGCGTTTCTAACCGGGCTTCACAAAATAATGGAAATATTCTATATTCCTATTCAATGAAAGATAACTATGATTAATTAACGCGAATTACTCAGGTGACTAGAGATTCGTGTTAAATATTAATTGCATATTCAAGAGCGCCGTGTTTGTGTCATGTGCTACATAGGTGATAATAGACATACACATTAAAAACCTGAATCAAGAAAATCAGTCATCAATATTCAATCTTGTCTCCGCATAGATCGCAACAAATTAAGTATCCTTAACAAATCTTACGGCACATTAAATACATATCGCATTTTGAGCTCCCGCGCTATTGCAGCGCTTTGACAATATTTTTTGACAAAAAGTCGTTGGTCTCAAAGAAAGTCCATGGTTCATTCAGCAAAAAAGACGAGTATTAAACTAAAGTTTGAATAACAAACACGAACCCATATGATCTATTTGAATTTCGATTTTGTTTTCTTAATTGAATGCAAATCTTGGAAGTTAAAATAACCCACTTCCCAACAACTGATCGAGCTGAAACTCGGCAGATAGACTAGAATTCCGATGCATTCCATCAACTTTTGGTGGTACTCATGCACACACACGCGCACACAAGTCTTTCTCTGAAATTGGCTACTAGCCGGCCCAAGAGATGTCGCAACAGGTCGTACCGCTCGATGCGTAAGACCGTGAAATTTAAAAATAGACGAATTAAAAAAAACTTTTGTTTTTACGGATTGATTTTTTATTTTTAAAATGTGAATTTAATATACTTTTTAAGATACAACTAATTAGAATAATATAAAACAGAGTCAATTATAATATTTAACTTGTCCAAAGTAAGCAATCGTCGTTATAATAACAAGGAAATGCAATAAAATTGATCATCATGCTTGTACTTATTTATTGCTCCATTGATTCACGCAGATTCGTTCTATGTGTCTTGATAGGTTTCCATGTTACTTGGTGCAACATCCTCTTCAGAGTTCATGAGAAAGTGCGCCGAGCATGAAATTAAACTGGTCCTCCGTTATAAACCATAATGGCACTCGTAAACCTACTATAGGATGATTACAAATTGTATTTGTTATTGCAGTGAACCAGATATTGGAGGTTTGTCGTGTCAGGGGTCAATCAAAAGATAGTACAAGGTACACACGTACACGATGAGATGTTAGAATTTGTATCCGAGTAAAAAAACGTAGGGTTTATTACCGTGAACCAGATACAAGAGTACTAGAGGCTGGACAGGTCAGAGATCAACTAAAATTATACTTGGCCTAACTACATTAATTACTTTTAATTTCTTTAATGCAGCAGCTAAAGCTTTGGGGTCGTCCATTAATCACGTGAGGCTCGCAAGGGGGGGTGGGGTAAAATGAGATATCACGTGTATTTATTTTTCATTGAACGCACGATTTCTAAAGATGAACGTCGTATACTTTGTACTAAAAAAATACACGTGATTTTGGGGGGGGGAGTTAGCCTAAAACCTCACCACATATCACCAGGGGGGGAGGGGGTCAAAAAGTTGTTAAAAAACATCACGTGATTAATGGACGATTCTTTAGGAAGATTTGTAAATAATTAACGTACCTAATTGTTGTTTTAATGGAGATTTCTTCTTGTTCTACTTGTGCCCTGTCCGTTCAACGAACGTTAGCTTTCATGTTGGCTATGCGGACTTTGTTTACTGCGGCCCGGAACAGCTCTATGACTGGCCAAACCACCGTCTCAGGTTGTTCAGCCAAGAGGTTCTGCTTCTTCCAGGGCCCCGTCTTCCGGCACTCTTTCTCTGCATTATGAGATGCAAGATCTCGTACTTCTCTAGATGTCTCATCACATGTCCAAGATATTGAAGTTTTCGGATTTTTATAGTTTTAATAACTTATTTTTCTTTATTCATCCATAATTCAAGGAGATTTTAAGAGATCATATCTTTGGTAGAAAGCGACTCTATGAGCTGAAAAAAGTTGCATTCACCTAGAAATTCACAGCAGTACACTGTGTAATAAATTAATATCGCTGTATTCCACGAGGACAAACATTGAAAATTATAACATTGAACTAGTGAAAAAACATGGGATATTAAGTATAAATCCAATTTTGAAAAGGATAATTTACCTACCTGATTGTTTGTCTCGTTTTTTTACTCAATTAGTTCCATTTTTGAAAATGTCATTTAAAATTAAAGAAATTCAAGTTCATTGAACCAGATTTCACGGGGACGCACAGACAACCGAAGTAAGAATGAAGAATGAATAATGATATTATATTTGAAAGTGGAATATGGAAAGCCTCATGGTACACGGTGAATTGGATTTGTTAATATTATATTTATGGCAGTTACCTGAATAGGTACTCGTACCTAATAGAAGTTGAACGTGCCAAAGGTCATTCGCATTCGATACGCCATAGTACGTGGATCGGATATTACTTCCATGTGGTAAGATTTCCAGGTTAAAGGCAAGGTTAGGTTAGGTTACGATGCTGCTAACCAGAAACTAGAGGTTAGGGTCAAACAAAGGGGACATAATTAACAAGATGAAGATGGGATCTCTGATAGAGGAAACAACTGACATAGAACATAGAACCATATACGTGCAGGGCGATGAAGAGGTATTTTAGCGGCCATTTTGGAGGCCTTGCCTTAGGACATCTGAACAATAAGTTGACAATTTTGTTCTAAAAAAACCTTCCCCTAATTAAAAAAATGACTTCCTAAAAGTGAAAATATAGTACAGAACACCGAGACTCGTTTTATGTGTGATGCCGGACTCCGTGATTGAGTGGTTACCACCCTTGGATTAATTTGTGTTATTTTTCAATTTATTTATTTTAAATAATACATAAATACTTAGTATAAATTAATAACGTATAGGTGAAAGACCGCCATTCAGAATCGAAACGTTGCTTGAAGACTTTAGCCGTGTTTGCAGGCCAGATCTGAATAGCCGGGTACGGGGGCACATTTTTCTTTCTCTTCCTTAACTTAAAAACACTAAAAGGTCTCCCAATATTCACGCAGGCTCAAGGTTTATTATAGAGAAGCCTCTTTGCTGGACAGCTTTTACTTTTTTGCTTCATGTTCAGTCCAGAGGAACCTTTCCATTTTTTTAAATGCTGCTGTCGGCAGCTCATTTTATAGATAATCGGAAGTTATTTGGATACCTTCATATACAAGGTGTCCAGAAATTCATAGTACAGGCGGGAAACTGGTGGATCACATTTGGAGTCGATTTTGTGGTACAATTTATTTTGATTTGAGCTATCGTTTTATGGCGGTGCCACACACAGCTATAAAAATATGTGGCTTGGCCTATTTCGGCATACCGCTCGCCGTAAATTCCCAATGGGAATATATGTGAGGCGTTCGTAGTCGCAAGTCGTCGTGCCGAAATACGCCAAGCCACATCTTTTATAGCTGCGAGTGGCACAGGTCTTAGAGTAGTAAATCGAGTCCGAAGTTAGAACTTTTAAGTCAAATATGGTATTTTAAAATGCGCCGAAGCGTAGATCTGGATCAAGTTTTGTTGAAAAAAAAGGTTAAAAAAAATCGATATGCTCAGCCGAGCGATTCTGTATCTTTTGTGGGATCGTTATTATTGGATATCAGACGTGTTCTCCTGTCAGATTTGTATGATTTTTATGGCTGTTATTTGCTTTTTCTATTTACAACGTGCTTACATTAAATGAATCAATAATCTTGCATAGTTGCAGGAATTCGTGTTTAAAACGATCTAAACTAAAATATGTGACAGTTAATATGTAAAAATCTGACAGGAGATAACGACCGTTATCTAATAACGATCCCCAAAAAGATATAGAATCGCTCGGCTGATCGAAAAAAAAAGTGTTCTCTGTGTGTCGTACATTCACGCCTGTAGGTACTACGAGTTTCCTGATATCGGGTATTTATAAGAACAGCCTTGTTTTTCAACAAAGTAGTTATTGTTCGTGTTCATCTTCCAAGATGAAGATATCGGATGAGATCATTGATCACACCTAGACGAGATGCAGATTAGAGTGTTGAAATAACGGCAGATGAAGGCGAGGCGAGTGACGTCAGGGAATGGAGCGATGCGCCAGGAACGCCGACGCCCCACTTCACAAAGAAAGGTCGCAGAAACAATCAAGACCGAAATAGAGGTAAATGTGATAGTAACAGGGGAGTTAGTTATACTGCGACGGTTCATCTAACACAGACATTAATATTACGGCTATCATTGGATCCATTTGGCCATTGCATCCATTGGCCGCATGTTGGTATTGCTGGTGCTTGAACAGAAGAAGATGGTTTGATAGGGAGATATATAAATAGTGGAGATTAGAGGGTGTGAGATAATATTTAAAAAAATAATCAAAAGCGAAAATTGTGAAAATATTTAATAAAACACGACTCGTTTAAATTAAAGCAAAAATCTCTTAAAACTGCCTAAGTTGCATTAATTAAAGTCATATTGTGAATTTTTTTGTACCTTTACGTAACATGTTAAATAACAGAACAAAATATGTTTTCAATAATTTTTTTTTTATCGAAGGAATTTCACATAATTACTGTTTCGGCTCTACAAATTGATAATGTGTAGATATTATCTAAAAAAATTATACTTATTTTTAGGGACCTAAAAAATTAAAGTGTTCAAGAAAAAATATGTTATAAATCGGTAGAAATTCGGAATGCCGGGGCTTAAGTTCCTCAACAATAGAGATAATAATCTATTTATATATAAGATGGGTTCCATGACAACTCAGAATCAACTCAACTCAACACCTTTTTGAAAAGTCATTAAAAGCTATGAAAAAAAAATTAAAAACAGCCAACCTAACGTAGCGTGACCTATTTACTTAACCTTTTTTAATTATTTGTAATGACTTTTCAAAGGAGGTGTTGAGTTGAGTTCATTCTTAGTTGTCCGGTCACCATAAAGAAGAGTGTCTATGGCGGGCGGCGTGGATTTGATTTTCATACTAATCAACAGTTTTATTCCGAGATTGATTAAATCTTTAACATTTAACCTTCAAAACAAAAGAAGGTCACTGTCTACATGAGAATCAGAAAAACCACCCTTTCTCATCACTTTTCTTTTTTTTTTCCCTTCATTCAATTTATCTTTTCAAATGCAAACTAATTTTTTTATTTAATTTGATGGTGATAGTTTAAATATTTTAGGAAAAAACACTTATTCTAAGTTATGCCTTAAAATATTAAGAAGAAATAAATGTTTGCGCCCGTACTAACACATCATGAACAAATAGTTTTGTCCATACAAACTCAAATCTTTCAAGAATGGCTAACAAATACAATATTCTATCGGTGACTCAATACAATATGGTATTCGTTAATCTTTCTTAAAAGATTTGTTTGTTTATGTACAAAACTATTTAATCGTATCTATTCACATTGCTTATATTGGGGCGCAAACAATCAATCCTTCTTAATATTTTAAAGCATAACTTGCAAAAAGTGTTTTAACCTAAAATAATTAAACTGGCGCCATCTATGAAAGAGCAGCTTATGAATTGATTTTAAGTATCACCTTAAAAAGAAACTTCGTATGTATTTCGAAGGCTATTGATACTTCACTCCTGTGTAAAACAACACACATAATAATAAAAAAATAAAATTTTAATATTAAAATGCTCTTTGTCAATAAGCTTCCTTTCAAATCAACCTACAAATTATGTACATGCAAGACACAAAGGGAGTTTTGCTGGCAATTACTTTAAAATTATAGTTAAAAAGCTAATTTCATTTCCTAAGATCTAATTTTCATTTTCTAATTTGTGTACAAAGAAAGTAACATTAATTTTGAAGATAAATAGGCTTTTAAAAGCATTGTGGAATAATTCTTCCTTCTATAATAATACACTTATTTTGATGTCCTAGTTTGTCTTTAAATTTATTTCCATTTAAAAAAAAAACATTGTATTACTTTTGAATGACCCTTTAAAAAGATTACAAATGTACCATCAATATTTTCAAAAAGGAATCGTAAATTCGTCGAAGATCGTTCCTTCAACAATTGCTGCACGTTTTCCCAGGACTGTTAACAACCATCCCATAAAAAAACGTCAAAAGCCATTTAGAACAAATTTCAGTAGAAAAAGAGAAATGGATGATCACGATGAGACAACAGAAACGCCGCGGCCGTTGCATCGTCACGTCGTCGTTTGAAAAGTGAAACTACTCTGTTCCACTTATTATTTGATAATGTACCCGCGATTCGATGCATCCGATGCACCTCGCATCAATTGCATTTTGAAAAGTGCGCTTTAACCGTCTTCTATTATGTATAACGATAGACGTTGGAAAATTTATAGTCTTCGAAAAGTAATGGTGTTTTCCCTTCTTCTATGGTAATGTTTTGCACAATATATTTAACTATCGAATAGGTAAAATGCTATATTATTTTGAAAATTTATATCTATATTTAATAAGTTTTCTAATGATAATGTGAACACACATTTGAAACATTTTCACTGCCACAATAACTGTTTATAATGCAAGGGCCTTACTAAAAAACGTGTTTTAAATTTTACACACTTGATAAATAACCGCTAATGTACAGCAAATAGTTGATCATCTGTTGTCTAACATTTAAAACACGTTTATTAGTAAGGGTTTAAGTGTGTTCATCAGTTTTATAACACCTAGTTATCCTAATCTGTGTGAATAAATGTATTTTCCGAGTGATTTCACTCTTGTTTATTGTTAATGTTATGGATGAGCTGTATAATTGACCACGACTTTCTCATTAAGAGACTAGAATTAACATTTGGTTTACATTCTAACGTAAAAAATTGGCTACAATCCTATCTAACGGATCGCTCACAAGCAGTGAAGGTGGGAAATAAACAATCCAACTTCACAAAACTCTCTTCAGGGGTACCTCAGGGATCCGTTCTGGGCCCACTTCTCTTTATCCTCTTCACAAATGATGTCGCAAGAATTATCGAGTCATTTGGTCTCCTTTCTCACTGTTATGCCGACGATCAGCAAGTCTACTTTTACTGCACACCAAATGAGATCACCGGCCTCAAAATTCGCACAGTTGAGTGTCTAGAAGCAATTAGTCTCTGGATGTCCTCAAACAAACTGAAGCTTAATCCATCAAAGACCGAATTTCTGTGGGCAGCTACAAATAGACGACAACATCTAATAGACAACTCACCAATTGCCATTTCCGGCAATGACGTAATTGCGAAAACAACCGTCAAACTTCTGGGAGTTTATCTGGATTCAGACCTTTCATTGAAAAGTCAGGTGAATAGGACCGTTAGCACAGGGTTCTTCTACTTAAGACAACTTAAGTCAGTTCGTAGGAACCTTTCGACAGAAGCAACTAAGCTTCTTGTGAATTCATATATAGTATCGCGTCTTGATTACTGCAATGGTATCTATGCAAGTCTTCCTAAATGTCAAACTGATAAACTACAATCCGTGTTCAACGCCGCAGCACGACTAATCACAGGGGTACCCAAGTTTTCGCACATTTCGGAACACCTCCGAAATCTTCACTGGTTGAAGTGTCCTGAAAGGATCCAGTATAAGTTATGCTGGATGGTGTTTAAAGCTATCAATAAAATGGCTCCACCCTATATCTCTGAACTATGCATTCCGGAAAATATAGGTCTAAGGCAGTCATCTCTTAGATCAGCGACATCGTCTGCAATTGGAAGATTGAAAGAACCCAAGCGAAATCCGAACACTAATTTTGGTGATCGCGCGTTTGGAGTGTCCGGCCCTGAGGCTCGGAATAAACTTCCCATGGAATTGAGATGCATAACCAACCCAGCGGAATTTAGATCCAAACTTAAAACTCATTTTTTCAAATACTCATTTCCATAAATTCGTCATTATATTTAAACTTTGTAATTTAATTATACTCTAATAATTGTTGATGTCCACGAATATATACTATTTTATTTGCTATTCCCTACAACTACTAACGAAAAACTCAAAATGCTATTGATCTACCTACCAATGGTCTATCAGTGGTAACCTAACACCCCAATCCGTTTAATGTTGAGCGATGAGTCATCATAATGCGGTAAAGATCGGCGATTAATTTATTTAAGATATCCATACATTTTCGTAAATCCGATAAATTTTGCATCCATGTCCTTAAATCAGAGGTTCCCAAAGTGGGTGCCGCGGCACCCTGGGGTGCCGCGGACAGAGGTCAGGAGTGCCGCGAGGCGCCCCTGATGTCTCTACTAAAAATCGAAATTGACATGAACGAATACAAACATTTTATGGATGGAAAATCACCCACGTGGCCGGTCCGCGCTCTGGGAATGGATTGGGTGGGAGGCACAGGAGTGGGGATACGGTTGTGGTGCTGCGCTTGCAGCGGCCGCGTGCCGCATTCACTTGTAGTTTTTTCATTCAAGATTTCATCATTCAGGAAAAAACTACAAGTGTGGAAGAGAAAAATGGGTGATGATGGAGGCAAAGATTGTTTTCCAATATTGCAACAGTACATGGCCCATAGCGAAGTTAAGGTTTCAAATAACTTGCTTACCCTTTTCACAGAGCACCTATCACAGTTAACTGACTGGTTTGCCAAGTACTTCGCAGAAGACCAAGTGGAGAAATTTGTATGGATCCAAGATCCATTCCGTGCTCAAGCTCCCCAAGATTTTACTACGCAGGAAGAAGAAGATTTAATTGACCTCTCGACCGACAGCAGCCTAAAAATGAAATACGCTTGTTCGGATTTGACGGAGTTTTGGATATCAGTCAGGAATCAGTATCCGATTCAAAGTGGAAAAGCTGTAAGGGTCCTCATTCCCTTTGCTATTTCATTCTTCTGTGCGAAGCTGGATTTTCAGCGGTTGGTTGCGGTTATAAAGAGCAAATATCGCTCAAAAATAAATGTGGAAAAATAAATGAGGAATAGCTGTATCAAGCCTTATTCCCCGGTTTGAAAAATTGTGTAGCGAGCTGCAGGCTCACCCGTCGCACTAAACGGTTTTTGTACTTGGATTATATTTGCATTTTCTTTGTAAGTTTTCCTATCAATAAATGCACTTATTAATTTTACGAGTTGTGTTATTCAGTGGAGTAGGTAAAACATTGATCCTCCGTCCTGGAGGGGGGGGGGGGGGTGGTTAGAGAATTGTGCTCTTGGGGCGGTCCCGAGGCTACCTCAGGTAGACATTATATGACAGGGGTGCCGTGAGAAAATTCAAATTTTCTAAGGGTGCCGCGACTTGGAAAAGTTTGGGAACCCCTGCCTTAAATAGTAATATGTATTATGTAAAAACTTCCTTCTTCTTCTGGCGCTGTGGAGTGATTCTGGTGAATGTATGATATTTATAAGATGTTTTCAAGTATTTTTAAATGTAAATAAATATGTTAGTTATAAATCTCTAACTTTAAGTCATAATTGTAAATATATGTGTCATTGAGCTCAGTTTTAGTTCAGCTTTTATATGTCTTTTATATGTCTTAGTCATAAGTCACTAGCAATAAGACTTAGATGTAAGTCACTAGTTATAATTGTAAATCTTAGTTGTAAGCCAGTAATATTATTTTTTATGTATTTATTTGTACAGCGCCCTTGAGGTTATTTTTCACGAAAACGGCGCTATATAAATTAGCCAAATATTATTATTATTATTATAAAAGAAGCCTAGATGTGATATTTTGCAAAAAGTATTATTATCAGAAAAATGTTACATATATAATATACTCGTACATAATAGTATGGTGATTTATATCTAGCGTGGTTGTGTGGTTTATGTTTATGCAATACACAACCAAGCATATTAAATTCAATACAATAACAAATTAGGTGATACATACGGCCGTCCATCATAATTGTTAGTAAAAACCCACACACATTAGATCTGTGAGCTAAAACTGAACCTTGGTAGAGTGACAGTGGCCACTGATCACCAAGTACAAACCTATTAAAGTGGTGTTTAATAATTCCAATAAAAATTCATACAGCAATAGGCATTTTTCATAGCAGGCAACAATGAGTCAGAATTGACGGACTGCTGACTTCGGACAGCGGATGGCAGTTTGCGACAATTTTCTAAAAAAAGGCCGGCTGCGAAGAGTGAAAGTGTTCTGGTGGAAATTAAAATGGCGACGACACCGGTCACGGAAGCGGCCACGCGCGGGAAACCGTGAATCATTTAGGAACATTGACAAAATAAATAATTACCGTGAGCGCCATTATTGACATGATAGATGGTTTACCTGGAACCTAGTGCCTAAGGTTATAAAGGGTTCGAATAGTCATTTCACTTCCTTGCATTTAAAAAAAAACATGGGTCACTAATTTTTTTATTATCTCCTAATCCATCTATAATGTTTTAAAATCGATCTAAGATATTTTGTGCGTGCAACGAAGATATATAAAAAAATACCTCGGCGGTTCATAACACACATAATTAGAGAGCATAGTGCATAATACATCAAAGGGTGCGTAGCGATAGTATCATCATATAAGACTGCGAAAACCACACAAATATTTCAAACGATTACATTTTATTTAAAAAATATATTTCATAATGTGCCTACTGAATTGTCATCATAATTATTATTTTGTATTAATTATATTATGTATCCTTATAAGAGCGAATACGGCAATGCTATAATAATAATAATACTAAGGTCTTTATTCCAGGATGTGGGGAGGAGAGTGCAATCCCACACATCCCATACAGAGTATAAGCACAGCAAATATTGAAAACATAGGTATTTATAAATAAGAGTTAAGATGCAACAGAGTAAAGATAAAAAAAAATAGATTAAAAATAAAAATCGAAAGCAAAGAAACATAGGAAAGAAACAATAATAGAAAGAAAGCTATAAATAATAAAATGTATTTCAAATTAGTGATTGACGAGCTGGTGGATGGAATTTGTTAGCAATAAGTTGTTATAATAGTTTGTCCAGTCTGTAATTCATAGTAAGATAGAGCATTGCAATTTGTACATTTTGTGTTTTTTTTACAAAAACGGCGCTATACAAATCAACCAAATATTAAGTATTATTATTAAATGTTGTCGATATAAATGGCGAGAAAAACAAAAATCAATGCCGACAGATATATTTAGGTTGAGACGATAATACGATTTGTTTGTTATTTCTGAAACTAAAACTACAAATATGTAATACGAAGTAGAGATTACAGCAAACAAATATATATGTACATTGTACAAACACAGGTGAAACTGATATTTTATGTACATTGTACAATATTGTACGAGTAAATCGCGTGTTCCTATATTTAGGCATGCATAATGTGTAGATAGAAATTATCATATTATTGTGTATGATTTATTTGTGTGTAGTTCCTTACGACAGTCGTTGAAAAGGTTCATAAAACTTTGCAATAAACATCACAACACACAGCCTGACAGCCTGCAGCCATAATTAAAACACTATTTAATTTAACTTATAATTATTTTTTAAAAATACTACATGATACCTACATGTTTATAACTAATTCATATTAATTTCTTATAATTAAATTATAGTATGTAAATGAAATCCTCAGCAGGGGAAATCCTGGTAAGGATATCATTATCTCTAGATGTTTGTAAAGAAAGGAAGACAATAAATCATTATTATTATAATAATAGATACATATTTCTAAAAAGAAAGTTATAATACAATGTATTTAGTATTCGAACTAATTAGCGATTATCTAAAAAATCATGGCCATTTTAATTGTGCTAAGTCTATCTTAAATAAAGTCTAAGGCAAACTTTCCTAATAAAATACTTACGACTTATGACGTCGATTGGTTTTAACGAACATGTTTGATAGTTACTTGTATTATATATGAAAACAATCGACATACAAAACTAACAATATTATTATATTTTATCAACTGATATAAACATTATGGTTTATATTTCTAAAACGTTACGCTGTCACCACACAGCAAAAATATATAATATTTCGTAAATGGTAAACGATGAATTTAGTGTTGCGGTTGAACAGCTTGAAAACTTTAATTTGCTTTATTGAAAATTGAAACGTTGTTTTAAATGGCTTTAACCCTATTTGATTATGAATAGCCAGGTACTCACCGGGTACCTACCAACCCCACAACAGTCTATCAGTAACACAATACATCACAATTGGAGATGCCATAATCTCACTCGCTCCAAACAGTTGGGACTCTTCTGCGATATTCAGATAAAAAAATAAAAAACGAAAATGTGGGTCTGAATTAAGGAAAGGCGAAAAGTCGTTCATTATAAACGCAGATTATACGTAAGTAATCTATAATTGATTATCCAAAAATATATTAAATTTTGTCAAAATTCGTGCGGTTGACATGGAAGTCGACAAAAATGTAAAAATATATTTGATATGTCTTCGAGAGGGTTCGTACAATTTAATGTTTCGATGACCCAGGCGTGATTGCTTACTACCAAAAAGGACCTAAACGAAAATTTAGCCGCCTTCAAAGATATTTTTCCTAAAAAAGACTTTCATTGACAACACGGTGGTACAGGCACAGAGGATCTATTGGGTTGGAGATTATCGTGCAATCGTTGGAACACAGACGACAGATAGGAATAACGTGCCTATTTTATCGATATGCCAATGGGGGGTGCTCCGGGAATTAACGATATTGATGTCTTCGGCACCGATGCAACGTAGAAACAATTCAGAGGCATATCCCGCACTCATGTACGCCTTGGAAACGAAAAATAAATGATTTGGAAATGGGTGCGTTGATTGAGTTATTGAGGAAATAATGTGCATTGTATAGTCGGAAACAATTCCGTCAAGATTATAATAATATATTGTAATTTATAAAGATTATTGATTGAAAAATAGTAACCGTCAAAGTAAGAATCGATCCTACACACAATGAGCTATATATAGCGTATTAAATACACATGTCGAAATAATTAAATCGTTAATCTCGGGAGAGGTTGTCAAGAAAATGGATCAAGTGTTTATGTTGTGTAAAGAAGCCAAACATTACGGTGCAAGTAGTGTATAGGGTGTAAGCATCGTGTATATACTATGTTTACACACACTGTATCGTCATAAGAACATGTGCATCACACATAGCTCAAATTCACGATACTACAAATATTACACACCTGACTATAATATATATACTATAATAATGTCGATAATATAATATTTATTACTGAAGACGTCAAGGAAAAGTCGTGTGTTTTACGATGGATTCGCGTCATTTGTAGTGGTGGAGGCCGATTGAATAACATGTATTTTTCAATCGATGCATAGATGGGAATTGTTAAGTTTCATCGACCTTATAAAAAACGGTCATCAGGTAGGTAAATTGTTTAATAAAAAGCACTAAATAATAAGCACTTCCGTGCAATAAATGCCTACAATTATTTCAGGAATTCGCTGACCGAGAAGTTCATTTCATAGGAAACAAAAGTTTTATAAATTTTTCAAAAGAAGCACACACATTGTGACTTGACATTTTAAGGTTTTGTACCTTAAAACAGAAGCCAAATATTGGAAGACATCGATAGGCAGTCGCACATTTATAAATTTTATGTTTAAATATCTATGTTCTTCTAGTTTTCTTTACGTGGTTCACCTTACTTGTGAACTTTACACCTTTCTTGTGAACGTAAATTTTATATGTATACATCAAAGGTGAATATTTACTACTAGACTAATTCTCTAATTCATTTAGGAAGTCGATTCTTCAGTCTTGCAGGACAGCAGTTGATTGTGGAAAATATAATTACTGCAGTACCCAACCAAGATGAAACTAATATTTACCAAACTTTATATGTACATATACAGATACAAAGCTGACATAATGTATAATGCAATGCGCTAATTTCGAGTTATAAAATGTTCCTATAACTACCACCATTCATCCGGATAAGACAATTATTTGGAATGCTATATTAATTTAGCAGGTCCATATTCTAATACAATAATATATAGCGAAGAAGCTTGGTGATGGTTATTTCATAATAATAAGATTTCCATTGCGAGATTGGGTTAGACCGGTTAGAGACATCCTCGGGGACATGATAGACCTGGCTTAACCTAATATTTATTTAGAATTGGTTGGAAATCATTAATTGTTCTAATATGTAGGTACATCGGTATTAGTCCATTTTGGTTGACTTACGTTGGTCTTATCTGGATGCGGCTTGAAGGAGTGTTGAATTCTAGCTCGGGGGCGTCGCGCCACTGGCCAGGAGGGCGGCGGGGGGCTCGGGGGCGCCGGCGGGGAGCCCTGCCCTCCCATGGGGCCCCCCCAAGCGCTGCGCCCCCCATTCCCACCCACTCCGGCCGGCAGGACGTACAGCATCACACTGGGATACTGCTACACACTGACCCTGCTGCCATACAAGGCACCAATGCCTCACTCTCACAGGAATACAGATTGAAATGTATTTCACAGGCACTATTTTGCTTTATTCTTCATAGCCATTATTCTTTGCCCTTACATTGTACACGAGCCATGGGATACGAATACCGATAAAGATATAAAAGACATTTTATTGTTTTCCACTAAAACAATACAAATCAATTTCTTTGTCTAATATTATCGTTACCAAAGTTATTTTTAGCTGTAGAACGTAATTAGGAAAAACATACATCAAATTGTTTTTTTTCCCTCTTGACAGGAACTTTATTTCTGAGAAAATGTGTGGAAAAGTCGAAAAGCTTGACCCCAGCTGATAAGAAACTAAATAATAACAACAACGACGTTTAGGTTGGTCATCTCGTCGAGTGCTGATTGGAAATGTAGGTTAAAACAATCGTTGAGTTTTGTATTCCGAAAATTTTGGAATGGGAACTGTCACTCAGAAGAACATTGGGAAACATAACCAAGAAAATAACCATTATTTTGTGGAAATTTTAACAAACTTTGTTCTTACGAATAAAGAACTTCGGCATGAGTAACCCACACAGCTAACAACCCTTTCTGGAGGGAAATCAGAATGTGAATTCGAAAAGAAATTTAGATAGTTCGTAAACGTCAAAATGTCGCGGGGAAAAAGTAGAGCTTGCGGAGCGCCGACACCCACGCTACTCGGGGGCCAAAACCGACTGCACGCCAGTCAACAAGGCGCCCCGCGGCCCCCCACACTCCGCGCATGCGTCCCTTCTCACGGAATCCAACATCCATAGCTTCATACTTCACCGTTAATATTAATTCATAAGAAGATGTTGAGCTACCTTCTGCAACCATATATTATCAATCTAAAACAAAGCCTTCCAAACTTCCGATAACACAGGAAAAGGGGTAGCGCCAAGCGGGTGAATCGGAAACCCCTTATCTCTTATGCATTCTGTCCTCCCAGTACACGATGCCACAGGTTAAAGGTAATTTCTACATATCGGACAAAGAAACTACTCGAATGATGAATGAACATGACCCATGTTGAAGCATATTATGACGTTTATAATTACACGAAATCTTGTGGAATTCGATTCAGCTATGTGCTTCGTATCAGTAAAGATGAATAATTATTCATTCACGACAAACTTCAAATAGTACAGTTGATTAAATAGCAATATTATGGAGCAGAGAAACATAATAACATATACTATTTCGCCGAATATTGCAAAAGTAATTTAACCCTACCTGAAAACGGGAAAATAGGATATTTGCTGGAAATAGAAGTACTAAAAAAAACAAAAAGACATTTTGCGAACGAACTTACCGAGCTCTGTGGAGAATTTGTCACGCTTGGAGATCTCTGAACAGTCACCAAAGCCATAACACTCGCACAAACACATTAAAATATAAACTATTGTGTCTAAAATATGACAGCACAACACTACAAATAAATTCTCGAAATCAGAAACGTCAAAAAGAAGGATTCATCTGTCAGCCATGTTTAGTCAATTCACTTTACAATCAAGAATACAGCCAAGGTTGACATTCCGCGGGTATTTTTTAAAACTTGAATTGATATGAGGTGTGACTATCTTTGTAAAGCACGAAACTTTATTGATTGTAATTAAACTATAAGTTTTATTAAAAAAATCATAACAATTTGACACTACAAGTAATTTTCATACCGGTGTTTTACCTTAGAATTTAAAACACGACTATTAGCACACCCTAGTGAGAACTATTCGAAACATTATCTATCTTCGGAGCATACCAACCACAAAAAAAATAGCCATGAGAACAGTTACTCAAGATGGCACTGTCCATAAATATACCAAACCACCACTGTCGTTCAAAACGGAGGCGTCTACTAATATCTACAGGAATTCCAAAAACTGAACAAATCGGACTAATATCTATGAGAACCAAAGTGAGGACGAATATCTACAGCTCAAACTGCTGACTAATATCTATGAGAACCAAAGTGAGGACGAATATCTACAGCTCAAATTGCTGACTAATATATATGGAACAGGTGATGTCGACGAATATTTACAGCACTGGCAGAGGTTGGATTTGAAATTATGTATAGCGTATTGCATGCGTTATATATAACTGAGGCGAATGTGTTGTAAAACCATGTAAGATAGTGGGAAAAACGTGGAGATCCACAAAGAGTGCAAGGTTGATCTAAGATTAATGAGTAAAATTAAGAAAGAGACGCTCAGATGGTTTGGGCATGTAGAGCGAATGAACGGGGAAAGGAGTGTAAGGAGAATATATTACTAAGAATATATGAGTGTAAGGAGAATAATATATATGTTAATGGTAGTAAGACATGGCACGACCAAGTGAATCAGATACTTGAGTCGGGCCATTTCAAAAGTCACAATAATAAAAGAGCACGCATGAGACGCTGTATGAATTGAAACGAGGCAAGGGGTGTGTGCCAAGACCGAGCTGTTTGGCGGTCCGTCCTCTCTGCATACCCCTGCGGGGAAACGGCGTGATCGTTAGTTAGTTTGACCACAAATTTCGATATTGATAGACATGTTATAGAGCAGGGGTCCCATGTCCCCAACTCAATTCGTTTGGTAGGTCAAGAAAATATTACTGAGCTTCTGTGGGCCACTCGTAGGGAGGGGGGAGGGGAGTTCATTCGATGTCCAAAAATGCTATTATTGTAAAACTGCGACCGTCAATGCTAGAATGCATTAAATTACTATGCATGCGCCAATGTGGGTCCTTTGCCCTCAACCTCCACTTATTAAAATCAGGTCAGTTTCATTTGATCTTCTGAGAAATGTGGGAAAAAATAAACTGGTTGGAATTGATTGCGAAAATAAATTCCAAATGCGGCTATGCGCCTGGCACTTTTCAAGCAATAAATTAAAACCCTTATCGGGAGTCCTGTGTTTCACAATATGTGATATAAATTTAAGAGAACGATTTTTTCTTTTTTTTTAATGAATACTACAACCCAAAATATAGAAAGATGAAAACTTCATGTTGGGCCGCAAAAATCTTTAATAGGCCACTGGTTGAGCATGCCTGCCTTAAGCTTTGATTTTGGTATGGGTACCGCTGCCCGGGAAAAAGAGCCACTTTCACAAAAGTAATTTATTGACAAACCAAAAGGTATTTAAAAAGCAGGTTTTATTCAAAATTGACAAAACACCCCTTTTCAGCTTCTAATGGCTGAACTTATACATTGGAGTCCAAAGGTTTTGGTTTACATTTTTTGTAGTTGTGATTAGCCATTTTACTTTCAGTTCCTACTACGCTTCTTGTATCTGGTAATAATTTCTTACTTGCTGGCAACATTGTTTTTCTTCTGTCATAATATTTATAACCCTTTCCTTCGATATTGTTATTATCTTTTCCTTTTTTGTTTACAATTTTCCACCATAAACTGTAATAATGGTAAGTAAAAGCCTCACACCCTCTTGCGCCATCAATGCTCTTATAAATTGCGTAATTTATACATCATGAAGTAACCTTTTAGCTACCTACCCGGCACGACTATTTATTATTATCTACATTGTATAATGCGTCCTGCCCTTTGAGATTGATTTGTCTGTTATTTATATCTTTTAACTGCAGAGACGTAATTCTATGTATTTTTTTAAAGTAATGCTGTGATTTTCATTCCAATTTATGATTTATATATATATATATACCTTCCTTTTTTTTCTTTATGAAAATATTAACTTTTTTTTTTAAGAACACAATGGAATATATTATAAAACAACTTTCATGAATTATCGCTGTACCTCATCAAAAAGAGACTGACTCCATTGCTTGCTGTGGAACCTCCACTTGCCTATACAACATTACAGTTTTGATCACCTATTAAATTTTTGTTAGAAAATTAATGAGTGAATGACTTAGATAACAGCACAATTAGCATAGCGATTCTATATCTTTTGTGGGATCGTTATCGAGACATATTTACTGTCACATATATTAGTTTAGATTAAACACGCATTCCTGCCAGTATGCATGATTTTCTATGTACGTGGTACATAGAAAAGGCAAATAAAACACATAAATCTGACAGGAGATCACATCCGTTATCTCATAACGATCCCACAAAAGATATAGAATCGCTCGACAGATGAAAATCATTTGATCTTCGATTATTTAGTTCACCATCCTGTAACTTGTGAGTTAGTAGTCTCTCTTAAAATCAGTCTTAAGCCAAAAATTTTAAAAACATTTTCCTGTGAGTCCTGCTGGAAATACAAAACACTGATTGGATTTTGGGAATTCTCATTTTAGATGTTGTCGGCGAGATATTTCACCTCCAATGCTCCAACAATAACGGCGAAGCAGTTATACAAGCAATTATTTCGAGAATGTGATAAATTACCGAAGGAACCTTGTCAATTTTATAAATTTACAGTGAGACAGGTATGCACCTTTTTCTTCACATGGAACGAAATATTAAATATTACATGATATTGGAGATGTTGTCTATGGTTGATAATCTGATTACTATAGCTATCTATTTATTTATTATTATAGAGCTTTAAGCAACATGTTGCAGAGAGTGACCCAGAGAGAATCCAACAGATTATCTCTAGAGCTTTAGAAGACTCAAAGTGGATAGCACAAAAGGTATTAATTATTAAGTTTTTCAGCCAAATGTGACTGTCTTATTATTTTAATTTTTTATTGTTTTTTTTATTTTTTATTTCTCGCTAAACTCAATTTAGGATGGGAGGTTACAATTCATAAGTGGGAGGTAATAGGTTTAGTTTTATGTGGGTATTTTGATATCAAAAAATTTCGCATACAATACGGCATAAAAAAAAGACAAGTTAAGTAGAACAAACATCCCCAAATATGACATAGGCCCTGTGGGGGCCTGCTCATCATCCCTGCTCCTGTGTTGAGCTCATGTAAAAAAAAAAAAAAAAACAAGAGAAAACAATTGAAGAAACAAACAAGAATGTACAAAAAATATGGATGAATACAAATACAGGGAAAAGAAAAGGAGAGAAAAAAAAATAAGACAGTAAAATCAATGATAAGAAAATTATATATTTTCTTTTTTAAATGTCCTTTTTTTTACAACTCCACACAAGAGGCCCTGAGGAAAATAACTTACCGCAGAGCCTATCTCATCTGAGATACTGCGTGGAGGGTCTTTTTGAGGAGGGGAAGGGGTAAACGTTGGTCTTGAAGAGACCCATGTTGTAGGAAGGAGAAAACACAGAGGCTGGACAATCATTCCACAGCCGAGCTGTTGAACTCAAGAACGAGTCGAAGAAGCTACCCTTCTTGTGTGACAAATGTCAACCGTGTACATATGTTGGGCGCGCGTTTGGCGTGTTTCCCGACTATGCACCGATGCCGAGGGGATCAATGACCTAGTTCTTCGGAGCATCTTCCATTAAAATACCGGTAGTACATAGAATTCTCACCCGACGCCTGTGCTCTAAATATCGCAATCCGTTTGTTTGATGGGAGAATCTATCAAACGGACTCCCCGTTTCTGCACAGAGTCGAGGGTTTTTTTGGAGCTCCAGACTAGAGGTGGCTGCCGAATTCAACTGTGAGGCGCACTTGCAATTTGTACAGAGTTAGCAGTTGTGTACTATTAGTATTTGCGGCCTCTGTACAGTACGCCCAGTTTTTGGGAGACTCCTTTAACTCTGGCTTCGATGGAGCCCCCATACCTGAGCTGGTCACTTATAGTTATACCAAGCATATCAATCGAGGGCCTATTCGGAAGATTGCTTCTGTTGAAGGAGACTAGATTTTTATTTCTAAGAGGGATCCTTATAGACGTGTTCAGACATGATTGGGGTTGACATTAAGGGTTAGTTTATTTATTCTCAACCAACTTTGAGATGGGAAACATCAACATTAATTTCTTATTCAAGCTCTGCTAAGTTCAGTTTATTATAAAAAATGACTTTATTGTCCGCATAAAGTTGTAGAGTTCCTTTAATACCCCACTTTGTTACATCATCACATAGATTAGAAATAGCGATGGTCCAAGATTTGATATAAAATCGAAAGCTGCACATTTAATAATAGATCGCCTTCTGAAACCGTAATGGTTTGACGTGAGAATTTTGTTGTGTTTGAGATAATTCAATAGTCTTTCTTTAATGACACATTAAAAAAATTTAAAGATAGCTGGAAGTATAGAGATTGGACGATAACCTTTTTTACATTCCTCTTTATATATAATATAAGCATAATTTTGGCTATTATTAGTTTGTCTGGAAAGGTACCTTTTGACAGAGAAGATAACAATACAGATTTTGGGCTGCAATATCAAATTCTTTATCTTCCCTTTCTATTATCATTCAAGTATAGAGTACTAAAAAAAACACCCTAGTTTAACACAGGTATTAGCTTACAATAATGTATTTTAAGCATGCCATTCATTTTTTTTACTAACTGTTCATACCTAAATAAAAAATATGTACCTACAAAAATAAATAACTGGACAGTAAATAAAAATATTATGTACAAATCGATTTAAAAGTTGATGCAAGGTATTTAATCTTTAACTATGGACGTTAAATTTTTGTTACACTACTATGGAAGTGCGGTCTCACAGACCGCTATCTTTAAATGCCGGAATCTATCTAGTTAAGTATTGTACCTAAAATTGTTTTTATTGATTTACGGACTTAACCAAATGTAAATAAAACAAGACATTTTAATTAAAATATATGTATTTTAAACTAAAATCTAACCATTTAACAATCAAAGGCACTTTTCAGTCATTCTTACTCGAGATTACTTTGTAGGAACATTATCCAAGGAAAATTACCTTTTCAGTAAGTTTCACTAATTTTACAATAAAATATAAGGAATAAAAAATATAAAAAAATTATCATTAACTTCTTAAAACAAAACATACAAATTTTGACAAAGGCCCAACTTGTGCATATTTGTAGGCAGTCTTTGCATAATGGCTTAGAAAAGTGGCGGCTCTCCCCTTAGGACAATGGGTGTTTGACCCCCCAAAATTATAAGACATAATAATAATATTTTTTTACGGAATAAACGGCTCAACGCATCGAATTATTTACTTGAAATGAACCGCAAAATAGTAGCAGTTAGCGGCGACGACTCGCCGGGTGACGAGCAGTGACATCTATCGTGTCAAATGGAAGCTCCAATTCTCACAATATTTAGATCCCTGGGTCAATTTTTGTCATGCCCCCGCCTAGAATAACTTCTGTCTCGTACCATAGGTACCATAGAAATCCTAGCGACGTTTTGGACATGACCGAATGTCGTGGAAGGGAGACAGCATTACGTCTCTTATGCGTTGTTGAAAGAGATGGCGATACAACATAGGTCGGTTTGCATTTTGCACCCATGCCTCGTCCATTGTATTTGGACAGTTCGGGAAAGATTTGGAATAATAATTATTTACGTTGTTATCGGCGATGTTTCAAATTTAGTTTGGCGGCACATCGAGAAGTAGATCTTTTCAAAGATTATTATTTATTATATTATGATCACTTTTTAACGGACATGGAAAACAGCTTTTAAAACAATGCTCGTTTTGTAGGTTCCTAACCTAAGTGACAGCAGATTCTATACATTTAATTATCTAGTTACAGGTAAATCATTTGAAAGGGACCCTTGCTTGTGTAGTGGTGTATTAGATAGATAAAAAATATCTAATATAATCTGTTTTTGTTAGGTAGCTGAAAAATGCAAAAAAAAAAAAAACATTGTCAAATTGAAACGCAAGTCTAAATTTAAATAAAATTGATAAATGTCTTTTCTTACCCAATATCTTTGGGCATTTTAGGGGTAAAAGGGGACTGCGGACGTGTGTTTCAAAGTCAATTTTTGTTTTTAAATTTTTGATATTACCGGTTTCTATTTTTTCTAATCTACCTACCTAATTTTGTTTTTAAATTTTAGATACTTAGGTACATACTATCGGTGTGCATAACTATATTGAAAAGTGCCCTCTTTAAAATGATGTGACAGCAAGTACATGAATTATCTAGTGATTTTGCAATTTATAAATAATACCCATGTAATTTGAGTTGCGGATTCATGACCCTACCTATCTTCAAATTGATATAGATAATAATATGTCGGCATTTTTCACAATATCAAAAAAAGGTAATTTCACAATTTTTTTCAAATGACCTCCCATACCTGGAGCCCTAGAGCCGCCTCTGGCTTAGAACATTGTAGGCATATTGGCTGTTTACAGCCTTCACAAGTGTAAATCGTCTTTCTTTTATCTTTGGTGGGCATAGTTTACTTGCAGATGTACTAGGTTGATCGTTTTCTGACATTTTTAATTAATAAAATCTAGAAAAAATAAAATTACCATGAGCTCAATTTATTTTACAAACGTGGATGCGCGGTCCCACAGACCGCAATCAAAATATAAAGCGAAATTACTTATGCAAAATACAGCCGGCGGCGTAATTTTCACTCTCGACAGTCGTTTTGCCACTAAAGCCGAAGCTAATGAGGTGGACAGACGCGTAAGGTACGCGGGAGGAGAGGAGCACACGATTCACAAATTTGCAAGCGGCCTGTGAGACCGCACGTCCATACTTAAAGGTTAATAAAATAGAAGAAATCAGCTTCACATTTTAAAAAGCATATTTCCACTCTTTGCTTTTATTTAAAGCACTTACCAGGAATCTCCTTGATTAATATTACAAATTGTGGAAATCTAATATGCCTTCAATTTTTTATTTATTTTACGACAAATTAATCATCCATTTAGAGTACATCTCTTATTTTAACACTTTTAACATTTGGGAACATAAGGTAGGTACACAAAGATTTTTAAGATTATAGAGTAATTACATATATCTACCGTTGTAGAAATTTCATTTAATAGCACTATTCCTCTTGTCATGCCATGCTGTGCCAGAACATCTGTTCTGCCATTTGGTATCTTGAACAATTTGTGGTTACGACTACGGCTGAAGTTTTCAGGCACATACATTGCATTCCGAGAAGAATGGACTATCAAAAGAGTTGTTTACAATATTTATTAAAAAGTAAATTAATGGAGATTCATTATGGTTGAATCAGACACTTCACAAATTTTTTATTAAATTTTAATTTTTTTTAAAAGAAAGACAAACATTCCTGGGTTATGGATAACCTGACAATATTTGAATATCTACTACTACCACAGTAAGCCGAAAATCTTGCTTGTGTTGTGATGGAGGACTTAGCCAGCCGATGAATCCAACACGAGACGCCAGGGTGGGACCCAAACGCGATGTCAACTCAGCCACTGACCGGACTAATCATTCATTTCTGTCTTTCATTCCCCTCTTTCACTCGGAGTGACATATTTGAACAAGAAATGAAACAATAGTGCCTAGTGAACCGATCCAACAATGTTGGATATTGGCATCTTTCACTCGCGCACGGAATGAAGGCATAATGAAACATCTGAACACGGAGTAATTCTTTAGTCCGCCTGACATCCTGTACTGGAAGGACGTGTTAATTTCGCATATCAAAATAGTGTTCGATCGTCTAATTTGTTCTCTTTTCGGAATAACTCATACAGGTCTCATAGAAATCGTCGTGTCTCCCTTACTGTCATTATGAGGAATATGATCTAAACCGTATTGGAAAGAGAAAACAACACGCTATATATTAAAATCTAACAAATAACCAAAAATAATTAAAATCTACACTTTTATGAATAATAACACACTTTTTTTTAAAAAAATTACATGATATTTCTTATAATAAAATTTGAAAGCGTATTTCATCACCTTTCAAGTTTTTAATTCCGTTTTTATGGATTTTATTGCAAAGTGGAAATATTCTGATCTACTGACAAAATATGATCGAGGCCTGATGGGTTGTTTATGCGTGATGTGAACATGTTGGGTTCTAACATAATTTTTTTTAAATATAAGTACGATTATTAATCTGTAAGTAAATGTTCCTAATAAAAAAAAGTAAAAGGAAATTATGTATCGCAACATAAAAAGATTTATAAGAGATGCGAGTCCACACTATTTTTTAAAAATTTAATTGTGTCAGCAGTTGCGTAAAAATCAATGCATCCACCACCGTCGGCGTTTTCTTTGCTTGTTTTTAGTCAATTCCTTTATCAAATTATCACAAATCAATTGAATTCCAACGTGCACGACATCGCTCGGCGATATTGTAGCGGGAATGGACGAGTGAACAGTATAGCTCCATCTGACCATGAAGTGAAACGAAGATGGAACATTTGCTTGAGTAAACGTTCACCCGAGTGAAAAGTCTGATTCCGCCTTTATATTTTGATTGATTTAACTCGGAGTGAAACAACTCCTTCATCATCCCATAAGTTACAATAATTTATTGTAATTTATCATGATGGAAGTAAAAAGAGAGTAAATATTTTCAGATAATTAACTGACTGTCACGCCCTTCCTCCACCAGAGAGGATGGACTGTCAAAAAACTCGGTCTTGGCACACACTCCTTGCTTCATTCACATTCATAAATCATCGCATACATACTTTTCTGTTGTTGACTCTTGATGTATTCCGGCTCAAGTACTTGGATCTCTTCATTATGTAATGTCTTCGTTGGGCGTCCACGATTTCTTCTACCATTCACATTCACGTTCTCCTTACGCTCCTTTCTTCATTGATAAGTTCCAAATCATTTAAGTGTCACTTTCTTATTCTTACGCGTTACTCTTACATCTTGCCTTGCATTCTTTGTGAATAGTTTAAAGGTAGATTTATGTCTGACATGTCGTGTCGTTATCGATCTATTGTGACCCGGCCGCTCCCTTGCGCCCCCATCTCCACTGCTCTGACGCCCATCGGGATCGCTTCTGACACAACATGATACAATGCATCACGGCACATTGTGGTATACTTATATAAATCGAATCAAATTAAATGTATGAAACTGATACCATTCTGACGCGTCACGACATTACACGTCAGACAAATATAAATCCACCTCAAGTTATATATCTGTAATCTCCCTTCATGCAATGTTTGAAATTGTTTCAGTATTCCAAAAAGCAGGAAGGTGGCCACAATAAGTTGGATTAAAAAATCTAATGATCGTATTGAGCTCATCGATAGAAAAATAATTATTTGACATTGAAGAGGTGGGCTAGTTTTCTGTTTTTTTTTTTACATTTTTAAATGTTGTATTGTTTAGTAATTAGATATTTATTACTTATGCTTATGGACTGTTAACTCTAA
Source organism: Limnephilus lunatus (assembly GCA_917563855.2). Taxonomy (NCBI): domain Eukaryota; kingdom Metazoa; phylum Arthropoda; class Insecta; order Trichoptera; family Limnephilidae; genus Limnephilus; species Limnephilus lunatus. The sequence continues at coordinate 62,885,159 of OU830598.1, read as the reverse complement.
TAAATGAAATCTAAATAATATGTAGTAATTTAATTAAAGTTGTTGAAATTATTTGTTTTTTATTTAATTGTTAGGTTTGGAGCTCTTTTTTATATAATGCTTACTTCAAACTTCAAAATCACACAATATGCCAGTAATTGGTGGGTTTACTGTGCATATTATAATAATAAAAATAGTATTAGTCTGCCTGTTGTAATACTATTTATCAAGGTTTGGTGTAGTAGACATCAGGATTTTTCCGCGTGGATCATTACCTGGAGAACTGGACACAAACGCACTGCGGCGCTCTACCCCTAATAGGTATTAGAAAAAAAATTCCAACTGTGAAGCCTCAGTGGAAAGAACACTTTTTGTTCCTTTTCCTCTGTCATAATAAACATTGATTTACTTTGTAATAGATTGTGATCGATTAGATGCGATTGTATATTAAAAGTTTTGTGAAAATTGAGCCCCGGAGGGCCTACTATCTATCTTTCACAACGTCCGTACGGCAGGTCACAAACATATATCACATACATCACAAACGCATATTAACCCTCCTCCTATCGTGCTAAAAACTTCCCCGCGCTCTGGTAGCGTACACTCAGTAAATATTTATATGTTGTAATTGTTTAATCCAATACATAAATATATTGCTGAGGAATACCTAAAATATAAACTCTATTTTTACAGAAATATTTCAGTAATTATAGACCGTGTCCGCTTAATTGACAGCACCCGCTAGTGAAGGTTAAATCACAAACGTGCTGGTTTGCGAAACAGAAAGATAGAGAGTAGGCCCCCTGAGGAAAATAATTCCTCTAAGGGCCTATGTCATCTTTGGGGATGCTGTGTGGAGGGTCTTTTCAGGGAAAGGAAGGAGAGGAAGTTCTGGGAAGGAAAAAGGTATGAGGGGTGGGTAGGAATCTGGGGTCAGCGTGTCCAGAAGTGATGGACGTGTGAATCTATCTCTCCCACTGCGGTGCATGATAATGTTCCGAAAGAGTCATGCTGGCGAGGTCAAAAGATCTCCCTCAACCAGTCTCCCAATCTGGCCTGCCACACAGTTGGTGGGCAGACACATCCACAGCCAAGATCCGGACAAACCTGACCCTATGAAGTAAGTCACCAAACGTAGCGAACCACTTGGGATGACCTATGGCAGAGGTGTTGGTTATCCAATAAATGGTTCCCGGCACTTCCCGGAGCGGCGGTACCCATACCCGCCTCCTAAATTGCCTCTGTGTCTCCCTTACTTATAGTGAGAAATATGATATAAACGGTATTAGAAAGAGAAAAACACCCTGCTTTGGGGGCATCCACTAATTATGTGAGCAGTTTTTCTTCCGATCTAGACCCCCCCCTCCCACTCGGTGAGATAAATTTGGGCCAATTCGTATATTTTTTTCAAGTAACGTGAGATTTTGTTTTTTTTTTTTATAGTGAATACCGCTCAAGAATCTCAACTGCTCCCGTCTGGAGCCAATGAGACTATGGCATCCCCAATTGGGGTATGTTGTGAGGCTGAAGGTAGTGGGGTGGGGAAGAGGAAGGTTGGGAAGTACCTGGCTATTCAGATCTGGTCACCAAACACGGCTAAAGCCATTTTTAAGCAACGTTTCAATTCTGAATGGTGGTCTTACACCAGGGCGATACTGATAGTATCTTCCACTCTGGAACGTGCCACAAATATACTATATATTATTTTTAATGAATTAATTGTGAAATAACACAAATTAATCAAATAAAATTTATTTGCGCACGCCGGGTTCTAACCCGCGACCTCCGGATTGTGAGTCAAGAGTCTTAGCCACTGGACTACGGAGGTCGTCGGACCCCTCCCCCCCCCCCCGTTTGTGCTCACGTAATTAATGGATGCCCCCTTTATGAAAATCTAAAAGTTAACCACAAAAGAAGTAAAATACCTCTTGAAATCAAAGTTTCGGATTGCAATTTGAAAAATATTTATGAAACTTTGGGAAGTTTTTATTAATTATTTTTACATGGAATGATAGAAAGTTTTTGTCTAATAAAATATGTTTGTATTATTATTGTTTTCATAATCAGTAACTAAATGCAAAAAAAAAAACGTCAAGGCGTGAGGGGTTGTAACTGCATACAACTTAGTGTCTAATTTTTTGCCAAAGATGGAAGAAGCACTCACTGATCTGCTTTACAAACGTCCATAGAGAAATATTGGGGACACTGAAGCTGACCTTTTCTGTTTTTTTGACCTAGAGGAGGCAAATGTTTTGGTACCTCGACAGCAGCACATTGAATCATATTACATTTCAAAATATGAACTTAAATGCAGAATGCATTGTAGCATTTGTCTTAACAGGTTCGCTGCAGGTGACTCCGGTCAGAGTCACTCTGCATCGTATGTTGGGTGCCAACGGCTCCGGTCCGAGCTACGAGTATGCATCTGCGTAGGCATCATTTTCTCGCTGGCACTCACTGCGATTATAGTTGTTTTTATAATCGACATTGATGTTGAGCATTGTGTTAAGATTTTAGTTTTCAAAAATTTTCATGATATTTAGGGGCTATTAAAAATTAAAGAGTGAATTAAAATTTTTCTTTCTTAATTAAATAATTTGAGGACTTTTCAACCACCATTCTATGCACATGCCCGTGGTGATAAAATGATAAACAAAATAATAATAGAGAAAAACCCTGGCAAAGTGAGGTCCTGGATTTAATTCCTAGATGCGACGGAATCTTTTTCTGATTTATTTGTTTCAAATTTTGAGAATCGCTAATATGGTTTTCAATGATTAAATATTACCATTTGATGTTTTACTCATTGAGTTATTATAATAATAAAAAAAGGCGCCACTGTGTGGATTGCACAGATATATTGTGTCAGATATTTCAGATGCGTTGAGTGCTTCAATGGATAGATACCACTAAATTCTATAAATAAGTTTCATAGTACAGGCATAGGTACAGAACAAGGTTCGTAGAAAATGCGATGAACAAGGTTAGCTCATACGGGACTTTATCGCTTTCGAAATTTCGAACGCGTGACGTACCTTGAAGTAAAAGACTGCCACTTTTTTTGCATTTAATTCCAATCTCCCAGTGGAACATGGACTGCAAGTTACGTCACGAATTTTGAGCCAATCGCTGCTCTACCCCCTCGATGAGTTAACCTTATTACACCCTTTTTCTATGAACCTTGGACATAGATGTCATATGAGTGTAGATGAAACCATGGAACCACATAAAGGTAAGTCTTTGTGAATCTGCTAGAGATGTGCACGGAATAAGTACGCAAGGTAGGAAGAAAGGTGACGCATGGTGGGATGATGAGATCAAAGCGCTAGTCTCAGAGAAGAAAAAAACATGGTTATGTCTAATAGCGACTGGCAGTGCTTCCAGCGAAGAGAGAGAGATTGGGTGAAAGGAATGTAAGGGATACAAGAAGAGTAAGGACGGGTTGTTTAAAAAATATATTTTAAGACAATTTACACATTCTGTCAAAGTTCTATTTACATTCTGTTATTATATCATTATTGGCCAGTTGCTTCATAAAACTGAAATGATCACAGAACATGGAAATTAACTTAAAAATTTTGATGAATTGTTAAAAAATTTTGAAACAACCCATCCTAAAGAGTCATTCGCACTGGGAGAGTAGTTTAGTCGAGTAGCGAGTATATTAGTAACTAAACGCATCTGAATACCACAATTTTAGTAGAGTCAATCCATTTCGTTCTGTTTTTTCGGGTGAGTAGCGACCCCACCATGCGTCCCTGTGCACTGACAAGCGTGAACCCGTCGTTTTGGCAGAGTTCATTGGTAGAAGCGCAGATATGTCGTGTAGTTGGAGCGAAGATGGTACTCTAAAATTCTATATTTATGCTGCTATTAATATGTTTTCGTGTCCATAGTTTATTTATTTTTATCTCACTAATTTATTCTTCCTCTTCTTCTAAAATAAGCAATACAATCAGCTTAGTTAGCATGTTTACATTGTTGCGTGGCAGCCCGTCATCTTTCAACGCGCGGCCCGCTAATACACTCTACTTGACCGTAATGCTTTTCGGTGAGTCAAGTTACTCAACTAAACTACTCTCCCAGTGCGTACAAGCCTTTAGTGTTGGAATAAAAGAAACACCTGGAAGATAAAGAGGGAGTCAAAATGACAAACCACTTCCAAGAAAACTATTTTGGAAGGAACTTAAAAGGTCCCGAGAACGGAAGCATGAAAGAAATAAAATCAAAAGATGGAAAAATGTTGATGGATGAGGAAGATATAAAAGAGAGATGGATGAAATATTTTGAGGAAGTCTTCAAAAGCAACCCGGGTGATAGTGAGTCCAGCGGCGAATTAGGTATGAACGATGATGGAGTGAATTTTTTCAAAATCAGCATGGATGAAAAAAAGATTGATTAAATATACGAAGTATGGTAAGGCTGTTGGTTTCAACAATATTGGTGCCGAATACTTTAAAGGCGATAACCATATCATTCTCAAGTGGTTGTGCAAACTTTTTAACCAGTATTTAGAGGAGGGTTACACACCTTCAGATTGGAGAAGGGCTGCAATCATGCCCTTATACAATGGTAAAGGGTCACATATGGAATGCGGAAATCATGGGGCTACTATGGTTTCCGAAAACTACTAAGATCGATTCCTGGGTTCGGAATTCATTTTCCGTGACACCTAAATCAGAAGGCTTAAGTGCAAGTGAATATGTATCAATGAAGTGAATATGAAAATCTAATAGATTTAATTAGAGACTAACTTACAAAGATCAGCCTTTAAATGATTTGTGGGCGAGTTTGTCAGAAGAGTACCCCAATTTATCAAAACAAACTATTATTGGTTTACTTCAGTTTTCTACAACCTATTTATGCGAAGTGGGATTTTCTAAGTATGCTGCAACGAAGTCAAAGTATAGGAACAGGCTCGATGCCAGACTAGATATTAGAATCCAACTTACCAATATTGTGTCTGATCATAGACACCTCTACAGTATTACTAAAGAACGGCTGTGGTCTGATCTATGGACATACAAATAGATGGACCTGCCCTAAGTTATAAAAGGCGTTATTTCCCCCTGCCATTGGAACCATTTTATCGGAACCGGCTGGGCTTGCGAGAGCCTTGCGTGAATCTAAAAAATGTGACGTCATCATTCTTGTCCGGACCAGTGTCGAGCTCTCATCGGTATATTTTACAAAATAACACGGCAAAAATGGTGACTTGTGTTATTAAAACATGTAAAAATAGAAGTGAATAAGATAATAAACCCAATTTTCGTATTATATTCCATAGGTAAGCATTATTTTAGGCTTATTCAGATCATATAATATGATAACACATCAAGATACATGGCGACGCGAAACACAAAGCCGCTGTTTCATCAAGATACATGGCGACGCGAAACATAAAGCCGCTGTTTAATGAGGTAAGTAAATTATGAAGCATTTGTAAAAGTGTCTCAACTAAATACGGAAATAAAATATTTCACTCAGAAAATAAGTGAAACTTTACTTTGCCAAATTTGGACTTCAGATATTTGTTCATATCGTGGCTAGCAATTCGCGCTCCCATGTAAAAAGGTCGATTCATTCAAAAGCAGATTTTACTTATAGTCATATTATAATTCGAGATGCCTATATACTGTTAGATTGATTTATTGGTGAATCACAGTTATCGTCCCTCTCTTCGCCCTGCCATAGTTAGTTTTTACCCCTCATCTGTATGTTCTGGTCTATCTATTTGTATGTCTATGGCCTGATCTCAAGAAGATATGAAATTCGCGGACTAAAAATCGTCAGTCATTAGGTGCAATATTTATTCCTCTTTTATATTTAATTTGTTTTTGCTTGTAAATAAATAATGTGTTTAATAACTTTTTTTTATATTTTCACTATTAGAATTTTTTTTGAAATAGGCAATTCACCCTCAAAAGAGTGCTTTGTACCCAACGTAACCAACCTAAAAAGTAAGCCAAGTATTCCGTTAAAATTTATGAGTTTGCAAAGTGTTCCATTGCAAAAAAAGTTTGGGAAACCCTGCCTTAGGGCATTTAAAGGGTTAAAAATAAAACACCAGAATTCTTTGGAACTGGTTATAATTACTGTTAACACGTTCATTGCGGACGCCGCGCGTTGACACTGTTGACAGTCATATGACCGGTATGCGCACAACGCGCCACGCGCGGTGTGCTGCTCTTACATGGAAACAGATCTAAAACAGAGGCAGCCATGAGATTTTGAGTCGTTTCCAGCCTCAGCACAGGGAAACCCATCCCTTTATCACTCAGTCAGTATTCTGTCAGTTTGATTTGATCCGTCATTTATATCGGTCGTTTGGAATTTTTATCATTTTCGCGCATAAAGCCGCGTTTACACGAGTTAAAAATATTCAGTGCAAAACATTTTTTCTGTTTTGTTTATCTTTTGTTAGTTTGAAATTAGTGGATGTTGTAATATAGACTTTTTGGTATTTTTGAATGCAAGAGACATTACGTTTTTAGTTTTATGTAGACATTTTGAGTTTTATAGACATTTTGAGTTTTATAGACATTGTGAGTTTTTGTGTCGGACTATGCCACTAGTATCGGTAAAATAAAGCCACTAATACATTTTTTCAATGACCGGATGGATGTTATTTACGCACCCCAAAAACATTTATCGATTGATGAGTCTTTGGTACTGTGGCGAGGGAAGCTCATTATTCGGCAGTACATGAAAGGCAAAGTATGGCAACAAGTTGTACATTTTGGGAGAATCTCACGGCTTGGCTTTGAAAATACTTGTATATGATGGTTCTGCCGACCAGGAGTTGGGTGGAAAAGCTCACACCAGTAAAGTCGTGCATAAGCTGATGGAAGGGAGCACCGGAGTTGGTCACTCGCTATATATGGATAATTATTACAATAGTGTTCCTCTGGTAGAAAATTTACTCCGCCAAAAAACTCACGTAACGGGCACTTTGAGAAGCAACAGAAAATGCAATTCAGATGAATGATTATAAAATATAACAAATTTATGAGCGGTATTGATTTTCACGACCAGATGTTGGCATACTATCCAATTAGAAGAAAAACTTTGCGGTGGTATAAAAAATTAGATTTCAGACGATGCTTTTGAATACGACTTCAAACTTCAAGTTATTGAAAAACTTCTGGGTCCTCCTTCCCCACTAGTACCAAGGCCACGAACATTTCTCACCTCCCAAGTTTTTGCCCGAAAGATGATCATGGCAAAACAAAAAGAAGAAGGTGCAAGTATTGCTGGAGTGAAAACAAGCAGAGAAAAGACTCTATATTTTGTTGTCTTCAATGTCCCGACGTACCAGGATTGTGTTTGGAACCATGTTTCCGCATATACCATGAGAGGAATGGAGAGTGAATAATTTTTTTTACTACTTCTATAAATAGTTTTATTTGTCATTGATAATAAATAAATAAAACATTACCTATTCTTCTTGTTTTATTTCTGAAAAAAAAAAAAAAAAAATGTTGTCTATTCGAAATGTGTGTGCGTGTAAACACTCATTTAGTTTGCCTTTACTTTATTACCTTTCAGAAAGACCTTTTTTTTATACCTGGAATCGGCTTGAAACTCATTAAAAAGGCAAGTATTTTCAGCATGGCATTAATATGTACGAATTTTAGTTAGCAATGAACGTGTTAAATTTAAAAGCAGTTTTTAAAATTTTATTTTTGAAAAATAACTGTGTGTAAGTGCCCACCACCCACTTCTTCACTCATTTAGCCTAGCACTAAAATTTTCAGTCACTCGCTGGAGCATCGCCCTTGGAATAGCGTTAATTTTGTCTGTGATTCTTTGCTTTAACCCTAGAGTGGGCGCGCTATGAGCATTTTGCCGCCCTCTGCAAAAAAACCTTGATAATTCTTAAATCTATTGCGCGTAAATTTTGAGCTTTTTGGTAGCTGGCCCCACTGTAGCTCGCAACCCGTTCCGAAAGACTGGACCCCATCAGTGCGTGGAGGGTCGCTGGAGAAGGAGGTTTTTACCAACAAGTGTCGTCCGGCGGCGATTTTCTCACTGCGCGCCCACTCACGTAAGTAAAAATTGCTATATATTATGTAAGGTTTAATACATTTATTCACTTATTATGAAAAATACAAGTGAAACTTAAAACTAAATATAAGAATTACTTATGAATAAGGTAGGTACTTCTAAATAAAGAAACTATACTTTTTTTTTTTCGGTAACTATACAATTTATTATTTTTTACATTTTTATATGAAACATGTTAGGTATATACATATATATATAAAATAGAAATTATATTATAAATACGTAGTCAGACACTCTTACTTTGACAATAAATTACAGTATTGTGGGGGAAAAAGGGTGTTGCAGATGCTCAAAATTACTGTGCAATGAACATTGCACATACTTATGTGAAAACTGTTTCACCAAAGCATATCCTGTAGATTAAGAAAATATATTTTTTTTTCATTTTTATAAAAATTATAGAAGATAATGTAGGATAACTCAAAAAAGTAAATTGAAATATTAAATTTTCTTAAATTGACTGTAAGGCCTAAGCTACACAAGCGGTTCTCCCGCCGCGGGAAACCGCTCGAGAAAGCGGGCGGGAGATATCAAACTACACGGGTGGCGCCCACGTTCAAACTACACGAGCGGTTCTACCACTGCAGGAAACCGCCCGATCCTTTACGCGCCCTACCAAACAACAACGCTCTCTTGCATTGGTTTGGCATTGATAACAATGATAAAGTAGTATTCATTATAATCGTCAAAAAATGCGTATTTAGTTTTATACTCATTAACGTATTAAGTCATCAGCCATCCTTTAAAGTTTCTCCAACGTTTTTGAGGTCACCCTGTATAAAAATAAAAAAGCATTCTCACTAGATCTGTTTTTATCTTCTGGTCCTAAATCATCCCAATGAGCTATCATTTGTTGTCCTATCTCCATCCATAACTTTGCTTTTATTTCTCGATTGTCATAATCATAAATATAAAGCAGGCCGATCTTGTATTTCTATTATGAATAGCTCCGTATCAAACATGTTGTAACATGAATCCTTTACGAGCACGACCGATCTACAACGCTCTCTGGCACGAAATGATGCAATCGAAATGAGAATCGCTGCATGTGGCGGTCGAATTTCTCCCGTCTGTGATCCACAAGCTCCCGCGGCGGGAGAACCGCTCGTGTAGTTTGCGCCATACAATGCTCATAGTAAATTGTGTCTCAACAAAACCAAAGTTCCTTAAACAGACTTCAATAAATATGTTGATTTGTCATTTATCTCATTTGTGTTTTACCCTGAAATTTTTTTAAATTTAATTGCAGTATTCCTACTTAAAATTGTCCACGAAAACGAGCGTCAAAATGCTCCCCACGCGCCCACTGACGTTTTACGGAAACACTCTAGGGTTAAAACATCCAGGTTGTGTGGCAATGGGTTGTAAACTATACTTTTTAAGTAGCCCCGTAGGAAAAAATCAGCAGGCGTTAAATCTGGGCTCCTCAGTGGCCAGTAGATGTCTCCTCGGCGACTTATTACTCTTTCAGTGAATAATTTATGAAGAGCAGCTAGGAAGTCATTTGTAACATGAGAAGTGGCTCCATCTTGTTGGAAAAATGTGTTGCAGTTTTAGCCGATCTTATTTTGCATTTCTGTAGCCAGAAAAGTCCTGATCATTGGAAATATCGATCAGAATTAACTGTCTGAGCGCAACCATGGTCGTCTTCAAAAAAGTAAGGGCCGATAATGCGAACGCGGTCGGCATTTGTGCTCGTCCTCGATGTCCTTTTGGGCCCAGTTGATTTATCCGGCATTGTGTTCCCAGTCTGTTCAAACTTGCGCACCCAATTCTTGATTAAATTCGCACACGGCACATCTCTCAAAGTGGTTAAATGAAAATGTGTCCGTAGAGACGTCGAACAATGGTGTAAAAATCGTTGTTTTTATAAAACGTTTGCATGCAAAATGTGTGCTGCGGTCCCATGAAGCGATCCATTACTACTAAACTAAACAAGCCCGCCAAGCGTTTGAAACCACTTCCCTCCCCTCGCTATCTGTGTTTGGCGGGTAACGGTCAAACAAAAAACGAAAAACAATATGGGATACCCTTTATTAGTCTGCTAAGTTCAGTCGGCAAGATATATGGAAGAATATTGATTGAAAGGGTAAGAATTGAAACAAAGGATGAAATATGGGATGTGCAAGGTGCTTTTATGAGCGGAAGAGAGTTCTTAGACTAGAGATGGGTAAGTTCTGCATTTTGCCGAAGGCCTCCGAGACATGCTTCGTTTTTAAAGTACTAAGCAGGTTCCGGGAGCCACTCGCGAATGGCTCTGACCGAGACACACGGGTTCGAAAGGAGCCGGAGCCCGCAAAAGAATTCGAACCCGCAGGCTGCTCTCGACTCGCGAGTGGCTCGGACCGAGATGCATGGGTTCCATCGGAGCCAGCAAAAGAACTCGAACGCGCGACCTGCTCCCAACTCGCGAGTGGCTCGGACCTCCGAGTTCCAGGTTTGGGTCCGAGCGCTGGACCGTGTTCTCTGGGAGTAGTCGATTTGAAAAAGGAGTAGGATCTGCTTCCCGCGAAAAACCCGAGTTCAAGAGCCCACTCCAGCTGAACCTACACATTTTTTTTGTTTTTCTTTTTAAAAGAAAGACAAACATTCCAGAGTTACGAATAACCCAACAATGTTTGAAAATCTCCTACTACCACCACAGAAAGCCGAAGATGTTGCTTGTGTTGTGATGGAGGACTTAGCCAGCCGAGGAATCGAACACGCGACGCCCGGGTGGGACCCAAGCGCGATGCCCACTCAACCACTGACCGGAGGACAGCTTGTGCTGTTGTAGTTTTAAATGTGTGGAAGATCTACAGTCTCCCATATCTAGGATGATTGAAGTATGTGCAAAGAATGAGTTAATGATGTACGAAAACAGTGTGCAATATAGTTGTGAATGATGAATACTTGCAGCAGGTGGATAGTTTGTGTATCTGGAAAGTACGAGGGCTATTAAGAAACTAGGGAACGTTTTGTAATAAAACAAAACCTAGGTACAGGAAAAATATTTTATTATATACATCTGAAAGAGTGACTAAAATGCTACTTTTCTACATAGTCACCAAACAAATTAAGGCACTTATCGTAGTGGTGGACAAGCTTCGAAATTCCTTCGTCATAGAAATCCGCCGCCTGCGTCAAGAAATGTTAATGCTGCTCCCATTCGCTGACCTTTATGGAGGTCTGTAAGCAGGGCTGGGCAGTATTTGAATTACTTGTAATTGAAATACGTATTTGAAATACAAATACGTATTTTGTATTTGTATTTCAATTACTTCCTAAAAATGTATTTTGTAATTGGTATTTCAATTACCCGATGCTGAGGTATTTTGTAATTTGTATTTCAAATACTTTTTTAAATTATGACTTCAAAATACATTTTCAAATACATTTAGCGATCTTAGTAATGATAATGAAAAATAAACTGACGTAGATAATACATAGACAAAAAACGTTAGAATCCAGCGCAATATATGTTAATATTTAGAGTAAGTTAGCGACACTATTTGTATCGTATTATATTATTAGTGTCTCACCGAAACAAGACTTTCTACCGAAACCGAAACCGAATCTTCGGTGTTTGTCTCAGTTTTGGCCGAAACCGATTCTATTTTAGCTATTGTATACTGAAATTTGGCTTATTTTTACACTTAGACAATTAACACAAAAAATAAAAAATTATTGAAGTACATGTGAATTTTTTTTGTTGATATTACTGCTATAAAACAAACAAAATATGTTAACTACTTCTTGGAACAAAAATTTGACAATAATAAACAACATTATAAAGGAAGGCCCTCATTAATTAAGTATTTTAATTGCATTTACAATCACAATATTCTTAATGAACGTGTTAAATGAAATAAAGAAAACAAAAATTGAAGTACGTGAAATTTTTTTATTTATTTTTTATTTTATATTAGTTCCACATGGGAGGCCCTGACGAAAATAGTTTCCCTTAGGGTCTATGTCATCTTAGGGGATGCTGTGTGTAGGGTTTTTTTAAGGAAAGGAAGGAGAGGCATTTCTGGGAAGGAAATAGGTATGAAGGGTGGGTAGGAATCGGGGGGGTCAGTGTATCTAGGCATAACGGACGTATGAATCCATCCCCCCAACCGCGGTGCAAGGCGATAGGTCGAAAGATTCCGGCTGGAGAGGATAAAAGACCTCCCTCAACCAGTATCTCTCGATCCTGCGTATCACGGAGCAGGCAGGCAGACGCATTGGCCCCCAAGACCTGGACAAACTTCACCCCATGAACCCGGACACCCCTGCAAAGATACCAAACGTAGCGAACCACTTAAGGTGACCTGTTTGAAGAAATGTTGATTATGCAATAAATGGTTCCTGGGGCGGCGGTACCCTTACCCGCCTCCCAATTCGGGCGGCGGGTATTATTACCGGTACATTACTGATATAAAACAAACAAAAAAAATTAAAATGAACAAACATGTTAACTACTTATTGGAACAAAAATTTTGCGAACGAGCCACGAACTCACCCGAAGTCAGCCGAACGACGCGTGATAATTCACGAAAGCAGAGTTTCGGTGCGACCGAAGGTTCGGCAGATTTTCTGCCGAAACCAAAACTGATGCCGAAACTAGATTTTTTTGCCAAAACAGAAATCGAAACCGAACCTTCGGGCGGTTACTAAATATTTTACTTGTCATTGCTTTGTATTGTACATTTTTGTGTCAAAGTATTAGATCAAGCACTATGGGAATAATTTACTGAATAATAAATTATTTTAAAGTTATTTACAGTAGAACGCATTTGAAGTGAAATAAGACAAAACTGCGCTATACAAATGTAAAAAATGTATATGCTATACAAATGTAAAACGTTCCCTAGTTTCTGAATAGCCCTCGTACATTTACGAGAGATGGGAAGGTTGATAAGAGATATTGAAAGAAGGGTAAATGCACGTAACTATATTAATCGAGAACTGAATGCCATTGGCGCTAACAAAAAACTGTCCAAAGAAGCGAAGATACAGTCCACAATAGAGTGCTAGTACCTACCCTGATGGCAGCGAGGCATGGAACTGGCAGAGGAAGGATGAAAGTAGACTGAAAGCTGTAGAAATGAGATCCCGGAGGCGTGTGATTGGTAAAACCATGTATGTCTGGGAAATGTGGAGATCCGCGGAGAATGTAAGGCTGATGTAAGAGTAATATTAAGAAGGGTCCCTCAGATGGTATAGGCATGCTGAGCAAATGAACGAAGAAAGGAGTGTAAGGAGAATACATGGCACGATAAAGTGAATCAGATACTTGAGTCGGGCCATGTCAAGAGTCAGAATAACATTATTGTTTATTGTGGTATTTTACATAGGTACATAGTTATCTATGTCCTAATACTAACTAACTAACTAACTAACCATTACGCCGTTTCCCCGCAGGGGTAGGCAGAGAGGACGGACCGCCACACAACTCGATCTTGGCACACACTCTTTGCCCTGTTCACATTCATACATCGTCTCATACATGCTCTTCTATTATTCCGACTCTTCACATGGCCCGACTCAAGTATCTGATTCACTTGGTCGTGCCATGTCTTCCTCGGGCGTCCCCGACTTCTTCTACCATTCACATTTGCATCATATATTCTCCTTACACTCCTTTCCTCGTTCATTCGCTCTACATGCCCAAACCATCGGAGAGTCCCTTTCTTAATCTTACACATCACGCTTAATCAGCCTTGCATTCTTTGCGGATATCCACGTTTCTCTCACAATCGTACATGGTTTTACCACACATTCGCCTCAGGGATCTCATTTCTACAGCATTCAGTCTGCTTTCATCCTTCCTCTGCCAGTTCCATGCCTCACTGCCATACATCAGGGTAGGTACCAGCACTCCATTATGGACGGCTAGTTTCGCGTCTTTGGACAGTTTTTTATTACCGCCAACGGCATTCAGTCCTCCATTAATGGAGTTACCGGCATTCACCCTTCTTTCAATATCTCTATCAGCCTTCCCATCTTTCGTAAACATACTACCCAGATACACAAACTCATCCACCTGCTCCAAGTATTCATCATTCACAACTATATTGCATACTGTTTTCATACTCTCTCTTTCAAACACCATGACTTTAGACTTACTTACATTCATCATTAACTCATTCTTCATACATACTTCGTTCATCCTAGACACGAGAGACTGTAGATCTTCCATACTGTTAGAAATTAGCACCGCATCATCAGCATACAATAGGCAACATACTTCCAGATTACTCAATTTCGTTCTTCTTCTTCTCAGTGAGCATACGCAATGAGAAAATCTGGTCCATGCACCCCCTTCCACTCATAAAAGCAACTTGCACATCCCATATTTTATCCTTTGTTTCCATTCTTACCCTTTCAATCAATATTCTACCATACAGCTTGCCCACTGAACTAAGAAGGCTAATAGCCCTATGATTCCCACATTCCATACGTGACCCTTTACCTTTGTATAATGGCATGATTACAGCCCTTCTCCAATCTAATGGCGTATAACCCTCCTTTAAGCATTGGTTAAAAAGTCTGCACAGCCATGTGAGAATAATACGACTATCTCCTTTAAAGTATTCGGCAGCAATATTGTCGAAACCCACAGCCTTGCCACTCTTCATGCATTTAATTGATCTTTTTATTTCATCCATACTGATTTTGGTAACATTCACTCCATCATCGTTCATAACCGATTCACCACTGGGATCACAACCACTCTGGTTACTTTCGAAGACTTCCTCGAAATAATTCCTGTGTGTAAATGTCCTAATATAATCCTTATATATACCTACATACATAACATCTATACCAAATCAATCACATATCTTCGCAATTTAATTTTAAATGTCTTTATGCTCTCCTCCCATTTTATGTCTTCTGGTAATTCTCCAAATATCTTCAATGCTCCGTACATCAATGACTTTTGACCATGTGTTTTTTCCCTGAAGGGGAGTCTTAGTTCATTTCTTTTCCTCGTCTCATGTTTATGTTTGATTTGTAGCTTATCAATTTTTCGGTAGTAATAATAGACGTATGGCCATTGATTATTTTGTAGATTGACAATATACATAGTATTGAAGTAAATAATTTGTTTAAATGACAAGATATTTAACTCCTTCAACATTTTCTTGACTGAAGTGTACCTATTTTTCTATAATTCTATAATAGAAGAGTATGTATGAGACGATGCATGAATGTGAATGAGGCAAAGAGTGTGTGCCAAGACTGAGTTGTTCTGTGGTCCGTCCTTTCTGTTTACCCCTAATAATATTTATAATAATACAAGTTTCGCTCAAGATGAAGGATTGGTGGTTCCGAAATGTACCAATAAATACAGTGAAAGAACCCTCAACTATATTGTAACCAAAATCTCTACACATTATAAATTTAAGTCCTCCACAGCGTCTGTCTGTTCAAGATAAACTCAATAATTACTGAACGCAGTTTTCATCAATAGATACAAATGATTTAAAAAAATAAAATTAATGATTAATAAAATTGATAAAGAGTGGTTCATGAGGAAGGTTTAGGTATATAATTTGTCAAGGTTTTGTGTAAATTGGTTGAAATATGAGAATGTCAGTATGATGTGTACGAGCAGGCTGGCAAGCGGGTGGTTTGAATTTGATTAGTATGCAAATTAATAGATGGCAGTGTGAGTTAATTTATCATGGTTGGGTAACCATCCAGTAGATGGCTTTGTGTTTCGTTAGCCACAGCAACGCGTGGCTGGGTTTTACCTAGTATTTAATAAACTACCAATGACAATTAAAAATAATACCTTTTTTTTATTTTTAACTTGAGTTAAACCTGAAATTGATTTTTTTTATTTTATTAACCATTACGATACATCGCGAATATGCAATTTTTACGTCTTAAGCGACATGTCAGATTTACGAAAACTTTATATTATTTCCGTTTCACAATTAGCTCTATAAATGAAACATTTCTAAACGTAGTCGAATACTAAAAACTGTTTTTGAAAGGTAACAAAATAAGCTTTCAAATTGTTATATAACAAATAAATATTAAAATTTAGAATGCAAACAGAAAAAAATGTAAAAATGACTCACGCGATGTTTTTATGTGAAAACGGTACTAAAATCACAGATTATATAAAAACAATTCTTATTCTATTGTATAAATGTATAATAAACAATTTGGTCACCTCACTTTTTTATCTTTTCATACAAGAATATTTAATAAAAAAAATAACAATGTGTAACAGTAGGTAGGCAATTTGGCTGTCTACCATGTATCTGACAGAAAAGGTTTTATGTATTTCTATGGACAACTTGAATGGTGATGGGTAGCTTGATTTATTATGGAGCATTTACTTTTTGTTTTAGGGATGTCACTGGAACATTAACGGAGTTATAATGATTTCTGTGGAAACATACGCGTTGACGTGAAAACACGCTTATTGTACTTGACTGATGTTGACATATTAAAGTGTATATCTGCTTATGTTGCTGAGTGGTCAAATGAAGACAATGTTAGCGAAACTCAATGGAAAAAGATAGTCACATCTGGGACCTTCGCCTTGCCGGGGCACAACCCTACCAATTGAGCTAATACATCCCTAACCGATTCGGTCATATTAAACTGTATCATACTTCGACTAAGAACTACCAACATTATCTTATGCATATTTTTATTGGCTGATATCTTTATGTACGATTGCAAGATTCAAAGGATGCGTTAGGAAGATGTCCAGTCAGTTGCCCCGGACATAGCTGAAACAAACGCAGAGGCTGTAGGAGATTGAGGTTGCAGTGGACTGAGGCCACAGAAGTAATGCAAGATGGGAATGTCTGAAAGTTCTGTGGCAAAGCTGATGCGACTAAGAAAAGAAAATTATGGACACAATGTATCTCCAAACGTAGACTCCTAATAGGTCATTGGATTTACCAGAGCAGGGCTTCCCAAACTTTTTTCAACTGTGACGCCCTTGGGAAGTTGCCATATTTTTGCGACGCCCCCCTCCCCCCTTCCCCCCCCCCCCCCGGTGACTAAAAATCTAAGCCCCCCGGCGCTCATTTGTACCAAGCGTAGTATTTTGAAGCCCCCCCCCCTGAACAGGCCACGTAGTATGGGTACGTTACCTAATAACAATTTGTCATAAAAACTCCAAATAGTATCTATTTTTTTATTAGAAAATAAGAACACAACATAAAAACAAAAATGGAAGCAAACAAAAAAGATAAAAAAGCATTTTTTTCTTTGGTATTAATGAGAAGGATGTGCTTGCTTTTCTGAGCATAGTTTCTCAAAACGAGGTTTATTACTAGCCCCCGCTCCCACCGGCCGCCGCATCATCACAATGTGCGTGGCGCTCACTTGAGTCGGTCGCGTCAACACAGACAGCCAACCTATAAGCGTCTCCCACACGCACACTTCAGAGCGACCGAGTCCCGCGCCACTTCAGGCACAGAAAAGTAAAGACGGATAGGTTTACAGCGCAGTTCACTGTGAGACTTTTATGCGCGGCGGCCTGAAGTGGCGCGGGACTCAGTCGCTCCGAAGTGTGCGTGTGGAAGACGTTATAAAGATTGCCTCACGACGCCCCTGGGATGATCCCGCGGCGCCCCGGGGCGTCGCGACTCACAGTTTGGGAAGCCCTGTACTAGAGTAATTATTCTTGACCTTTACAATCACTCAAATACTAGGCCATGGGATCACTTCTCCCAGAAATGTAGTTTGATTGTCTGGTCAAGGATGCATTCATTACATTTGAATAAAATCCCCAAATGTCAAAAAACCAAATATGTATGTAGATAAGAATTTTACATAATCATGCCCAGTTCAAACTTCACGCACAACTAGTGTTCAAAAATAGTTTTACAACAGTGCAGAAACCCAGTAGTACAGGCGCTAATACGGAACGGAACTCTCTCGGTATCACGCACTATTATGTTGATCCTTACTGACGCACAAGGGAGCGGGCTTAATCAAATTAAATTTGGTAAAAAATTCAATAAAAAACTATATATTCATTCAGAAAAGAGTACATTACATACTCTGAACAGATTTATTCTTATAATGTACAAATATATAATAAAAACAGACATGAGCCCATCAATTATTTATATAATGCCGATTTTGTTTGCAACGTCCAGCGCGTCATAGTCCCTTGCTAACCTTACGTAGGCCTTCTTCTTGCCATCGGGTCTGAAACAACATAACACAAGGCAGATTAGAAAAGGGACACGTACACGAAGATGCGGTATAACTCTGAATGAGAGTAATTCAGAATTAATTATGATTTTCTTTTCACCATTTGTCAAAGAGATTCCCATAAAGTTGTCATCATTATATTGCTTGTTTAGTTTGATAATGAAGAGACTAAATAATTATTGAAACACTGTTATAAAACAAGAAGTGATGTGTTGGTTTTTACCTGATGAGGGTGTTAACCTTAGCGACATTGATGTCATAAAGTTTCTTAACCGCCTGCCGGATGTGGTGCTTGTTGGAGCGGGTGTGCACGATGAACACGAGGGTGTTGTTGTCCTCAATCTTCTTCATGGCGGCTTCAGTTGTCAGGGGGTACTTGATGATGTTGTAGGCATCCATACTGCAATAGACAAACAATACTTCAATCTGGAGTCAATGAGACTATTGCTTCCCCAATTGGGGTATGTTGTGAAGCTGAAGGTGGTAGGGAGGGGGAGGAGATAGGAAGAGAAAGGTGGGGAGAAGTACATGTTTATTCAGATCTGTTTACCAAAGAAACAATATTTCAATTATGAAAGTTGGGCTTCGCACACATACGCTCTTCGTAACCATTGATATATATACATAGATGAGACAATTAGCGAATAAATTGGTTCAACGGAATCGTAGGTTAGTACCTCCATTTCTCTATTAGTACAACAACAACAACCGTCGACCGTGGCTGGTGTGTGACGTATCAAAGTAGGATGGAAAAGGATGAAACCATGGGCTTGAGTAAAAGGAAAGGACGGCCGAGCCTTTCGACGCGGTGGCTTCAGTTAGAATTAATTTTCCCAAAGGCCTGTTCGTGCATGATTTGAACACGAATCTCGGAGAATTATGTACGGGGTAGCGCCTCTATAGTATATCTCTATGTTCGTAATGCAACTCTACGACCAACGGGCGAATCAAGCGTCATTAAACATTTCACTTAGCTTATCAGAGACTCAGATTGATTGATTGAAAAGTTGGTAAAAACGGCCGTAAGAGTACCTTCCAATCAGGAATGCAAAAATACTACCTGGGTATATAATATTTTTAATGAATTAATTGTGAATCACCACAAATTAATGCTATAAAATTTATTTGCGCTTGAAGGAATTTGAAAAAAAACAGCTTGTAAAATAAACCAAAGCTGCCCTTTCTCACGAATAGACTTGATGCCAATCCGCAGTACGCAAATAAAATTACCACTGTGACGCTAACACCATCAAACATACTGATTTCGGTTGCCTGTGATGTGGGTTATTCCCGCCATGAAATTATTCACATACAATAAAACCCTTTCTTTTTTTTTACTTAAAGTGTTTTTAAATTTTCAAAACTGCTTGTGTGAAGAATAATTCAGATAAATGATAAAATAAGTACCTACCTACAATGTAATATTTTTAACAGAAAATTATGTTAACCTTTTAAATGCCAGTAGGTAGAAATGTAGCTGTGCACAGCAGGCCGTGAACTTTTAATCAAAATAAATCATTTTTAAATCTTATCAAAATAAAAAATCAAAATAAAAAATTTAAATAAAAAAAAAATTAAATCATCCCAATAGATGTCTCTGTGTGTTCCATATTTTAAATTAATAAAAAATGGGACATATGTATGATACAGAGGCTCAAAAAGAGCGAGAATACTCGCTATTTTTCTATGGCCGGCCTGCTGGGCACGGCCAAGAATGCGAGATATCTCGCTCTTGGCACAGAAACGGATAATCGTATTTTGTTTTGAAATTGGAATTATAACATCCTGTGATTTTTCACAGGGTCTGCGCTAGTTTATCCTAAAATGCAGCCAATATGGTGTATGCAGGTTTGGTGGGTTGACATAGATATTCTTGTACCCTACAATTTGATTTCCGGACACACACATTCAACAAAAGGTAAGGTTTAGAAAATGTTTAAAAGAATTGTGACAATACTCAGATATTGTTTGTCTTTTCACTATGTTTCAAAGAGATTCCCAATATAAAGTTCATCATAGTGAGCCACAAAACTTAGATAACAGGAAGGGAGAGGATGCAAAAAAGATTTACAATAACATGAAGTATTATTGCCAACTGAAGGAAAATACAAGCAGGTGACAATTTCTTCAATGAAGGGTGTTTTTTTGTGAAATCCAATTAGTGAAACATGGGCCGGGAAACACAGATACAAATAAACTACTGAAACAAGGTAATAGTGCACTTGTCAATTGAAGTGTCAATTGAAAATATCCGAGAATAGATGGTCTTTACATTAAATGTCAGGCAGACGTAAGAAAAGGGCAGCTTAGAATACATTTGACAATCAGTAGAACAGAAAGTGGAAAAGTAAAGTTTAATGATAATGAACAGGTCTTTACCGTGTCCTCTTGGCCACAGAGTTCCTCTGGTATTTAGGGTTACGGGGTGGCCTGAAGGTCTTGGGGCGACGGAAGTGCACGGAGGTGCGGATCTTCCTCAATCTGGTGCCGTGCTCTCCCTTGGTGATCTGCAGGGAACAAAGTCGTTAGTTCAGGGCATTCTAATATTGCGATAGCAAAACAAAAGGTGGAAAGCAATCAGAAGAAATAAGGCTCTTTTCATTATGATTCAAAGAGATTCCCATTTCTAGTATCATCATATAAAAAAAAAACTTTCAGACTGATAGATTTACTAAAGCTTAAGTCTGGTTCTTGAACAAAATTAACCTTCCCAAGCATTTGCCAATAATATTTTTTAAATGAGGTTTTTAGTAAAGAAATAAAGTTCGATTTTTCAGAAAAATATTTGTTTTTAACATCTTTTTTATTTTTTGATAAACATGATAAAAATAACAAACTTAATATAAAACAATTTAGATTTTTTGGTTATTAAATATAGGTAATCCCTAATATCACAAAAAATAATAATATAGTACTTTATACATAAATAATAATTCATTTCATATCTACTAAGTCAGACCTAAAAATGAATAACTGGTTTTAATGGAAATAAGAAGGCAGCCAGCACCTCACCTAATAAATCTTAATCTAACGCAAACTATCCTACATTATCCAAATATTATGTTTACTTATTTATCTGTACCGTATTAGCCAAAAGAATAACTAAACAAAATATATCTTAACATCTTACGACGCTTACTCTTCAGCGAGCTATAACCGTGACACATTACAGTGACCAAAAATTGATGTGCGTAAATTGCGACCGACACCTGTATAGCAGTCCAGGCGCACACACTTCAGTCCAGTTACCTTATGTCTGCAATGGTTACAGTTTGCTGATGAATACACGGCTTTAAAATACTGAAAGTGTGTTGATGTGTAAACCTGGTCTACAATGCTTCGCTGCTAACAGCAATCTAACCTACAGTGGTGACAGGAAGTTAATAAGAACCAAATATTGAACAGTAACAGCCTCATATGGTAATTTATAACAGCTCAATCTTCTGCAGTAAAAGTGTCCGATTCCTTGAATTAATAATAATCACAGTCCCAGCATGATCGGCAACTTTTCTGAAAATCGTATGAATTGAGTTCAGTCCCATATCCTTGTTCAGGAAATATATTACAGAGCATTGTAAAAATTTACATTCTTTTCAAAATTAGAAAATATAGATATATTACAATGATTTTTTTATAAGAAAAACTCTCTTTTGACAACTTGTGAAGGTTATTCCTATCAATGTAATATATCATTATCTTTTTCTGTGTCTTGTTCTCTTTCATATTTTCGTTATTATGATTGTTATTGTTATCTTCTTGTTTAATGATATATTACATTAATGGGAATAACCTTCAAAAGTTAAAAGATAGTTTTTCTTATAAAAATTTAATATTCATTTAGACTTATAAAAAGTCATAGTTCCATATAAATAAAAATCGGATATATTTATCAGTGGCACTTTCTAGGGTTCAAACCATTTCTGATAGCTGTTTTACACCATCTCTTTTTTCAGCCTGATTCCCGTGTAGAGACCAAAGACATATATTTTTGCTTTACGCAAACGCTATTTTCATTTGGCATCACTGCAAACAGCACATGAACCATGCTGTTTGCAGCGATGCCAACTGAAATTGTAGATTAGAAAATAAAGATGAAAAGAGATATTGTGTAAAGCGAAAACTTTCGTCTTTGATCTCTCTATATGGGAATCGGGCTGAAAAAGGAGATGGTGTAAAACAGCTATCGAACGTTATTAATACCGTGGCGTCTGCGTGGTTAACCCGGCCACGAGTGCATGTCGGATGCCACGCCATACGCGCAGCACCACAAATAACATCTGTGTACATGAAATTTCACACTGAGCTACTGTTATAATTCGGTTTCGAATTCAAGAATTCGACACAAGATGTCGCTACTTCCGTCAGCAGCTCGCATGTGGACGTTTCTTCCGTAAGTACAACAGATTTATAGAATTTAAGTATCTTTCCGGATATGGAGAGATTACATATGGCGTCATTGCCTGTGACGGTTACTTTAACCCGGTGACCAGCTGTCACTAGATCACAGTGGATCCGAGGAACTGGATATTTTTGGAACCAGTTCTTATTGAATTTATAAAATGGTTACATACACTCAAACTGAGCGAAGCAGAAGTAAAAGCCTCCTGCAGGGCCTAGAAGTTAAAACCTGCGGAGCGGGTTTTTAACTGTTTGTTAGAATGATTGTTTCCAATACAAAGGGTAGCACCCTTGAGGTGATTTTTCACAAAAACAGCGCTCTACAAATTGTCCAATTATTATTATTATTGCCTATAATAAGGAAAAAAAAAGTAGTTGAAGAAAATATTGTTAATTCTAATATTTGAAATATGAGATTGACTAATATGACGGTTTGTCAGAAGGTGGCATTGGCGGAAAATTGGTTAAACGAGAGGTTAGACGAGAGGTTCTGGGTTTGAGTCCCAGTTGCGGCTATTATCTTTTTCTGTGTCTTGTTCTCTTTCATATTTTCGTTTAGATTATTATTGTTATCTTCTTCTTCAATGATATGTTATAATGATTTATCAACCAAATTAATAAAGATAAAAGAAGTAGACAATGTCCCATAAAGACATGGCATGATCAAGTAAATCAAGCACTTAGTGATAAGAAGAGTATGTAAGAGACGAAATGTCATGAAGGTTATTTAGCTAGGTACTTCATTTTATGAAAATTTCACGAAAATACACAATATAAGAATTCTGAAAATGCTATAAATGACACTTTTAAATAAGAGAGTAAAATTTAACTACACTTGCCTTAATTTGGGCTTTCTTGGCCTTGACAATAGCGAGCTTCACTCCGGACTTGGTAACTTTGACCCCCTTGGCAGCAGCAATCTTAGCCTTCGCCTTGGCAGCAATCTTAGCCTTGGCGCCATCAAGCTTGGAAGCCTTCACTGGGGCCTTGGCAGAAGCAGGCTTCTTGGCAGCAGTGGCGGCGGGCTTTGCCTTGTCAGCACTCTTAGCCTTGTCGGCAGACTTGGGCTTGGCAGCGGCAGCTTTAGGTTTGTCAGCCGCCTTCTTGTCGGCTGCCTTGGGTGCGCTCTTGGCCTTGTCTGCTGCTTTGGGCTTGTCTCCAGACTTGGGCTTATCAGCAGCCTTAGGCTTGTCAGCAGCCGCGGGTTTAGCGGCGGCAGACTTGGCAGCAGCGGGCTTAGCTGCGGCAGGCTTAGCAGCTGCAGATTTAGGTGCAGCCGCAGGTTTAGCAGCAGCCGGCTTGGCAGCAGCAGGCTTGGCGGCAGCAGCAGGTGCAGAGGCAGGCTTAGCAGCGGCTGGTTTGGCAGCCGCTGGCTTAGCTGCGGCCGCTTTGGGCGCAGATTCTGCCTTCGGGGCTTCGGTTTTAGCCTCTGGCTTAGGCTTTTTGGCCTCAGGGGCCTTTGAGCCAGCAGCTGAAAAACAAACAATATTATTAGTATGTCGACATTTCCACTTGTCAGAGTTTTGAGGTTATAAAAACACAAGAACAAAGCGCTTAGTTTTAACGAAAAACCTAACACGTTTTTATTAAATATAGAGTAATCCAACACATCCGCTATGATTCTGTACACTAATGTTGGTTGGGCATCTGGAAAATGACAATTCACCATGTGCGAACACCGCGTGGCGGCTTGGAGTTTATATTCGACACGATCACACAAAACGTCACTATGTTGAATTTTTTCAAATTACACCGAATTTAAAACGACTTCGAGGGTGCGAATATAACATAAACATAACAAGCAATGCGCGGAACAACTGAATATTGTAAAATACCTGGCTTATCCGCGGGCTTCTTCGGTGGCATATTTATATGAAAAGATGGTGGCCGATCATGAAACGACACGGCAGAGAAAGGAAGGCGCTGCTGGCGCTCTCTGGCGGCAAAACTGGTAGACTCTGCTCATTTACTAGTGCAACCAAAACCAACTTCACCTCTGTGTTCACTTCCGTTTCCAATGACAACGAATGTTTGAAAATTTAATTTTATAATTGACAAAGTTTCCAAACTAAGTTCGTAGATATATTTGTTTTGATCAAAGTATATTTTTAGTATCCAATAAAGGTTTTCTAATACAAATTTATTTTTCAATAAAATTAAAAAAATTTCGTAATTTTACCATAAAACAGTTTCAATAAGATTTTCATCATCAGTTTCTTTATTCAAACAAATGCCTGCAAAAATTGTTTGTTTGTAAAGATAAGTCGTTGACATACTATTACTTTGGCGATAAGGAAAAATAATCGTTTCATAATTAAACCTAGTTATGAATAATTAATTCTCTGTGTTGGTGTTTGTTTTACTTAAATAATGCTGGCGACACGTTCAGCTGTTTACAAAATGGTGAGACAAGATAATAGCGAAAGGAAAATTCATTCTTTACCTCGTCCCTTCATTTCGGATGCAACGCCTAATAAACAGATAAACTTTTCGAGAATAGCGAGAGAATGCTCAAAATGTAGTGTGACAGCTGGTCTGAATATATCTAAAGCCATATTTGTTGGTGATGTAGCGGTAGGAAAAACATCTTTGGTAAACAGGTAATGCTTTTATTTGTTTATATATGTCTATGATTAGTATGATATGTATTTAATTTAAGTCTTATGAAATAGTTATATGTAGGGAGAATGCTTTAGATTAGCCAGACAACATAAGAAACTCTTATAATAATTGTGCTGGCCAACGCTATAAATTCATTTTATAGTCCCTATTTAAAAAAAATGTATTTTTCAACCTTTGTCAACATTATGTTTATATTTGTAACTTTAAAACATTTGGCATTGATATTATAGGTCAAATATTTTAATTGATTACTCTTGCAGTTAATGATATGAATATACATATTTTAATACGTTTTAATTTCAGATTTTGTCACCGAGTCTTTGAAACACATTACAAGGCAACCATAGGAGTAGATTTTGAAGTGGAGCGGTTTGATATACTTGA
Organism: Limnephilus lunatus; assembly: GCA_917563855.2. Classification (NCBI taxonomy): domain Eukaryota; kingdom Metazoa; phylum Arthropoda; class Insecta; order Trichoptera; family Limnephilidae; genus Limnephilus; species Limnephilus lunatus. The sequence goes on along the minus strand of OU830598.1, from coordinate 62,859,548 downwards.
TGTACCTTTCAATTTGCAAATGTTTGTATATTAATAATAAATATACCTATTATTATTATCCAAAAAAAAAAAAAAAAATTATTTCTTCATGTTAAATGTTTTCAGTTGGGATACTGCGGGGCAAGAGAGATTTAAATGTATTGCACAATCGTATTACAGAGGTGCAAGTGGTGAGTTTATTGTTTAAACTTCTTTCTTCTCCCAGAATCTAAATCGTTACCACTATCTTCTTTGATTTTTAGAATAATTTTTCTAACACTTTCCTAGAAATTTCTGCTATAATAAATAATAACAAATATGTATTTGAATTTGTCAGAATATATAATATATTTTTATCTGATAACTTTAGCAATTGTGTTGGTGTTTTCACTTTGCGAACCTGCTTCACTAAAACACACCAAGGCTTGGCTTTTTGAGGCAATGAAGGCAAATATTGTCACTCCGCTCTTGTTTCTTGTTGGTACTAAACGAGATAAAATTGTAAGTATATTATAAAAAAATATTGGGGTTATCTGATAGTATTAGTACGCCAGCGTCTATACGGTTGAAATTTAACTTATTACTTTCATATATATTTGTGATAACTGATACTAGTAAGTCTTAACTAGCATCTAAGTCTTAACTAGTAATAACTTTTCAGATACTAGTAAGTCTTCGTGTATTTATTTCAAAGGCAGCACAAATGAAGCCGAAGAAAAAATTATTAAACATACAACTATGAACCGCCCAATTGCCCTGATCATGGGCATTGCATGGCCGTCTGAAATTTTGATTAAAAAATGAGGAGAAAACGCTTGAATCAAGAAAGAGCAACCAACATGCTATACCTACCTATTGTATATTTATTTATTAAATAATATTTATTTTTTAGCCTTCCAGTAGTTACGTTTCAATTGAAGCAGAAGCCATGACAATGGCGAATGAATTGAATGCCGAGTATTGGGCTGTATCATCCAAGACAGGGGACTGTGTCAATAATCTATTCAATCGTATTGCTGCTTTAAGTTTTGATAAAGCTATGCAGAGAGATTATGATTTGGGGAATGCAGATATCAACATTGGAAATCCTTTGAGTAAATGATTAATTATTAATAAAAATGTATTTCTTAATTATTATTTAGAACTGCTTTCCATAAAATAAGTAAAAGATCATCACTGGGTCAGTACTTCCTTTTAGTACCTACTTACATTTTTACTAACCAGCCAAGCGAATCTATAGCACCTCCCACACGCACGCTTCGGAGCGACCGAGTCCTGCGGCACTTCAGGCCGCCACGCAGAAAAGTCTCTCAGTGAACTGCGCTGTAAACCTATTGATCTTTACTTTTCTGCGCAGCGGCCTGAAGTGGCGCGGGACTCGGTCGCTTCTAAATGTGCGTGTGGGAGGTACTAATATCTTTTGTGAGATCGAGATCTCCTGACGGACGAGATCTCCGTCAGATTTGTGTGATTTTTTATGGCTGTTATTTGCTTTTTCTATGGGTATCAGACCAGCTTCGCCGATTTAAAATGATCTAAACTTAAATATGTGACAGCTCACAGTTGAAATCCGACTTCAGCCCAAAGAAAAAGCAAATAACAGCCAAAGAAAATCACACAAATCTAACAGGAAATCTCGTACATCAGGAGATCTCGATCCCACAAAAGATATAGAATCGCTCGGCAGCCTTGAGTTTTTAATGTTGATACTGATATACATAGTTGGCAACATTGGCATCAAAAAGGGTGGCTAATTTAAAAATGTTTATGAAAATTATTGAGCAATAGTACCCTTTACACGTAGCGTTCGGAGCGGGACGTGCCCCGCGCCACTTCAGGCCGCCGCGCAGAAAAGTCTCACAGTGAACTGCGCTGTAAACCGTTATCTTACTTTTGGTCTTTACTTTTCTTCGCGGCGGCCTGAAGTGGCGCGGGGCATGTCCCGCTCCGAACTCTACGTGTAAAGGGTACTAATGATTAAATTATCATGATTTTTATAAAAAAATAGGTAGGTATCTAAAAACAATAGTTTTCTTCTAACAAAATACTCATATCTATTTATTTTATTTTTCAGCACTGGGAAAAAGTCTCAATAAAGTTGATGGTAAACAGATCAAGACATGTTCGGTGTGCTTGAAGTGATTTTGTCAATTTTTCTCTTTGATATTTATAAGATAACAACTTACCTAATTTTATGAGAAGAAAATGACAGTTGATTATATTTTTTAATACAATATACTTACGGTTAATCATTTGAGTGCCGATTGTCATCCGGGTGACAATATTTCAAGCATATGCGGCCACATTCGGCACACAACAAGTTAATGTTCATTCTTCATTTGCATGAACCGGAATAAAAAGTAGTTTCACTAAGCAGATATTTTAAATTAATTGATTTAAATTTTTTTTCATGTAACATTTTTCTCAAATCTATCACAACTGAGCATGTCGCATGATATTCATTCTAGTCATAATGAAAAAATGTTGTACCTTTAAGAAAATTTTGTTTTTCTTTGGAGTGTGGGATTAATTAAGATTTTATAATTAAAGCACTTTATAAAAAAATATATATTTTTCAAACACATAAACCTTCTCTTTTCTATACATGAAATAATTACATTTATTGTCGTCGGTTGGTTTTTGGTCATGTTGGTTTTTCATTAACAGTTTATCAGCCTTTGTCCAGAGTGTAAAAGTAAGGTTTTTGAGAGAGTTTTAAACTACCATTAGCATCATCATATAGTTACGCAACTGTTTGATGTTAGAATATTAGATTTCTTGTTACTTTTTTATACGGTTGTCCCTGAAACAAATGACCTGATGGTGCCATTTTTTCCTTGTGCATGCAAAGTCAATAAACGAGACTGATGCTTCAGAAATGAAACTGTACAGGTCACTTGAAGATACCGTGTCAGGGTCACCAGTGAAAAGATGCCAATGGAGCTCATTGATGAAGGAGCTACTGGAAAGTATGAAGAATAATACACAACTGCATACGAAAATTGGTCATGAAAGCAAAAAGAAATCAGAAAGGAAGTTCAAGAAATGAAATAATATCTGTTAATGAATAACATAATATTACAGATCAGTCTACCAGTATCTGTCTTGCCTCACTCATTTCATCTGGACTTTCGTTCTCCTGACAATGTTGCCAAACATCATGCCGACTGGCGATATAGCTCCCATAGTTCTCCACATTCTATACCTAGTTTATTTGAGGGTGTTACATAATAAAAGTTTAAAAAAATGGTGGATGTTCAAGGTCACTAAACAAGAGATGTCTACCTTTTTTTTAAATTGAAAGTTTATTTGTCACCAAGGTCTTATCCAATGGGAAGGAGATATAAGAAGAGACCCCCAAGAGATTTTTATTTCTAGTAAACTTAACTCATATAGGTACAAATTTTGGTTCCATGGCAACTCAACGAAGTGGCATTTCAACACACCTTTGAAAAGTCATTTGATAAAAAAAATAGCCCATAACCTAACCTAACGTAACCTGTTTAACCTAGTTTTTTTTATTACTTTTAAGACTGTGTCAGACAACGCTGCATGGGCACTCTACTTACGTGGCTTGGCCTATTTCAGGATATCGCTCGCCACACATTCCCGTTGGGAGTGTGGGCGAAGGATATGCTGAAATGGTGACCGGAGAACTCAGAATCATGCAACTTTTTTTTTTTTTTTACCTGAATGCCTCACAAGAGTCCAAACTGCTCACGTCTGAAGCCAGTGAGACTATGGCATCCCCAAATGGGGTATGTTGTGAGGCTGAGGGTAGTGGGGAGGGGAAGGAGATAGGGAAGAGGAAGGTGGGGAAGTACCTGGCTATTCATCGTGTATTGGTCACGAAACACGGCTAATGCCGTTTCAAGCAATGTTTCAATTCTGAATGGTGGTCTTACACCAGGGCGATACAGAGAATATCTTCCACTCTGGAACGTGCCGCAAATATACTATTTATTATTTTAAATGAATCAATTGTGAAATAACACAAATTAATCAAATAAAATTTATTTGCTACGCCGGGATTCGATCCCGCGACCTTCGGTGCGCGAGTCAAGCGTCTTACCTCTGCGCTACGCCGGCCGTCAAACATCCTTTGAAAAGTAATTAATAATGATGAAAAAAGTATGTAAAAAAAGGTTATGTTAGGTTATGGTCTATTTTTAATTTATTTTTCATAATATTGACTTTTCACAGGGGTGATGAAATTGCATGATTCCGAATTGTCATGGAACTGCTGAAATAAGCCAAGCTATAGGAGAATAGCGCGAGTGTGACAGCCCCATTAATGATTTTTCAAATGAGTGATGAACTGCAACTTTGTTGAGTTGTCCAGTCACCTGGTGAGGAACACTTAATATACAAATATAAAATTGTAAATAATAATTAAAATTATAAATAACGAAAATAATATGTATTTTTTAAAATATTTATTCCAAGATGATATTACAATAAATACAATATACATTTTTTGGGTATATATACCACCTCACTATGCTGAGCATAAAAAATATACCAAACCACCCACAGGCTGAGCCTGTTCCTCTTTCAGACATTCAGGTTTTGTTTTTATTTAGTCATATACCTCAGTAGTCATTCTCTATACTAGGTACCTATATAAACAGCGGACAAGAATGAATACCCTAATTTTATTTTTAGTAGGTACCTACCCCTATTCACTACGATGTGGTGATTCGACCCATAGATATATATGATTCGACATTCGACCCATAAGATTAGTAGGCAGGTACTCAATGGAAGAGTATTTTTTTTATTCCACCTTGCACTGGTAAGAAATGTTTTTGACAAAAATGCCGTTGTAAGGTAAATTTTTACATAAAATAAACAATTTTCTTTCCCGAAATAAATATAATTTGATTTTTTTTATAAAATGAGAAGCATGCGCAGAATAGCAACACAGCAACTTTTTTGACATTTATTTGACAGTTGCACAGTTGACTTATGGTTGACAGAAAGCGACAGAAAGTGTCGTTGGAAACGTAAAAATTACTACAAACAACTCTAACGCACAAAGCATAGAAACGTATGAATAACTTATCATTAATTTTTATAATTATGTATGACTTGAATATTTAATTAACATTATTTGACACATTCATAAATAATGCTATTCGAATACATTTTACACAAGTTTATTATGACCCGAACATCATGACCCGCGAGAATTCCTTCCATTATTCGGATGATTCGGATTCATTTGGGATTATTCCATTCCACACACACACACATTATTTACGTTTAGATTTTGTGCCGCGCGGCGGCGCTGGTGTTCTCACGTAGGCAAACTTCACATTTATCCACATTCCAGATTTTGAGTTCGAGCGGGTCTAGAGTTGTCGAACGGTTCGCGACCGGGGAACAAAAAAGTGAATCCATTTGCCCTATTCTTCAATTTCCGTAAATTATGCGTCTGACCTGTGATATGTGATTCTGCGAAATAGTGGTTTTTAATTTTATGAAGCACTTCACCGGCGTTGAATACTTAACCATTATTCAAAGTTTTCAACTTTGGATACCGAACACTTGTGGAGTGAGTGATAACTTCGTAAAATAAAAACTGCTTTGGAGAATTTGGCGAATTTGCTGTCTGGTAATAATTTATTATTTTATTTACGCACGGTATTAATTTGTGTACGGTACAAAACCCCTCGTTTATCCTTCACGATTTTATTAAGCAGAAAATTTGTTACTTTTAAGAATAAAATATTCCCGGGTGCTTATCCGACTAGGTACCTACGTTGTTATTTTTGCAATTTTGTTTTGTAACTTGTAGGTATGTTACCGGGCATTGAAATACATACCCAGCATACTTTTACCATTTCCTTCAAGTATTTAAGTACCTACATACTTGGTATATATTCTTATACACACGTGAATCGAATTTGATCAACGATAATAAAAAGTTCCAAATTGAATATTTACAACTCGAATTATTCACAGCGATTTAGTAACTACCTATCTCCTCAATTAAAATTATCATTATTATCAAGAATGCTGTTTGCGCATGATATTTCTGTCCTTTTAGTGATACATTGATTTGTTTCTCAGTGACAATAATTAAGATTTTTGGAAAGATTTATTTTCCGCCCATTCCGATTATTTTCCACGCTGATACTATTTATTTCTGCTCTATAATCTAGCTCTAGCTAGCATCTAAGTAGAATTTGTGTAATATAATATTTTATATTTAATGTAATAATAATATATTTTTGATTTTTTATTATTTGAAGTTTGGAAATTTACATGTTGGGTCAGGTTAGAAAATTTTTTATGTCGAGAAAATTTGGATCCTTGAAAATTTTAATTTCTGAAAAAAAATCATTATATGTCTTACTCCGCTTATCGGAATACGGAATATTTCTTAGTCAAACAGTTAAATTTAGCTTTATTATCACGAAAAGTTAGTATTTGTCGGGGGAGATGTAAAAACATGTAAAAAATATACATGTTACGAATTAATTTTGTTAAAATTAAGATACGCGGTATACGAACTTCACTAAACCATTTTTATTTTTTATCATTTTTATATTACATTTCATAGACAATCAATCAATCAAAAATATTATTGCCATATTCGACCGGTCAGTGGTTGAGTGGGCATAGCGCTTGGGTCTCACCCGGGCGTCGCATGTTCGATTCCTCGGCTGGCTAAGTCCTCCATCACAACACAAGCAACATCTTCGGCTTTCTGTGGTGGTAGTAGGAGATTTTCAAACATTGTTGGGTTATTCGTAACCCGGGAATGTTTGTATTTCTTTTAAAAAAACGAAAAATAAATATATATAAAACAATAATTTATTCATGTTATGAAGTGAATGCATTATTGACAAGTTTGTACCTGTATTTATAACAGAAGAACATGGAAAGAAATGTACTATAGAATAATTATACATACCCGTTGAACAAACCCTGCTTGCCAAACAAACCATTAAAAACCTGGGATATAATGGTGCGTTTCCACGCTTGCCAAGCCTCGGCAAGCTTCCACAAACGCCAACGTGGAAACAGGTCGTTTGTCTTGGCTTGCGTAGGCTTGCGAGAGCTTGCCGCCGATCTAGTCGGGGTCGGATCCAGCGGCAAGCTTCGGCAAACGCTCAGTGGAATTTCCGAACTGACGGCTAATGCACGCCGTTTTTGCTCCATGCTGTATATCAATAATTAACATTACGAGACATATGTATGACGTAAGAGGCGTGCCTGACTTATTAAAATGTATAAGTACATAATTTGAATGCACTAATTTAATTTATTGGATTTACCTAAAAAGTCAATATAAATAAATAATATTTTATTGATGATTTATTATTTATTACTTACAATAAAAAACAAATGATTTTTGTTAGAATAACTTTTTTTTAATTATAAAAGACAATATTATCTTGTTTTTTTATACTTTGCTTGTATTTCAAATAAAAGTCAATAGCCGACACAAGTTCGGCGTCCGTCATGCTTGGGTGTAGGTTGCGCACTGACGCATTCACAAATCACAAGCGTGTAAACGACTTCCAAATGTCAAGCGAGATTTGTGGACGCTTGGAGCTTGTGGAGGCTTGCTGAGCCTCCACAAGCGTGGAAACGCACCATAATATATATCTAAACGATGATGACATGCAGCTTTCGTAGCTTGAACCTCAACCCATAGTATTTATAATAATTCGAAGTAGGTACTTTTTTGTTTTTATTTTGACTAGAATTTATTTTATAAGGTTGGTATTTCCGACAAATGTCATAATATTTGATTGTCTAGTAATTAAAAAAAAGGAATATTCCTTATGAATATTCCGTGTGGAACTTCGACAACACGAACGTTCCGTGAAGTGGGCTTATACATTTTTACCCTAGATATGTTAGTAATTATTATGAATATTATGTTTATTTTAAATATAACAGCTAATAAGTTCAAATGATCCTTATGAACCCCATCACATTTTTTGTAGCCATTGATGAAAATTTCCACCATCTATTTCTGTACGGCCATTTTTCTATTTTTCATTTCGTTGATATGATATTAATATTTCATGATCGTTATGTGAACATTTTTGGTAAAATTTGGATAGGGCCTGACACGCTTATTACGAATAATTTTTAGAAAAAAACTTTATATTCGCCTTAATTACTATAAAAGGAAACTTTTTGCATTCCGGGAGGCGGAAAATTATGCATTTTAATTTTCAATTGCGTAAATCCAAAATTCACTTCGAACCGGTCGGCGACTGTCAGCGGCCATTAGATACGTCACTGTTATGTTGGTATCACTGATGCATTAACAAGAGCTAAATACGACCGTAGCCATCTTCGTGGGTAACACAAAGAGGCGCGGAATTATGAAAAACAGCGAATTAGGAATAAATAATGTAGATAAACGAACCTCTAATCAGAATCACTTCAGAGTCTAGCTGAGGCACTGGAATCATGTGTTGGATTTCATCGTCATTATAGTTGGAGGTGTTGGTATTCGTCGCATTAATAATTGAAGAATAGAAATAATAATAATAATAATAATAGCTAGAAGTTACGTAAAATAAAAATAAAACGTGCGCATTAGGTAAGCACTACTTTGACGAAATTCTGAAAATAAAATGAATAAAGGCCTTTAGGCAAGTTTTTTTACATTGAAAATTTTATTTTTACATTGAAAAAAAATTTTTTAAGTAAAAAAAAAAAACGCGGCGTTTTTTTTTTTACTTAAAAAATTTTTTTTCAATGTAAAAATAAAATTTTCAATGTAAAAAAACTTGCCTAAAGGCCTTTATTCATTTTATTTTCAGAATTTCGTCAAAGTAGTGCTTACCTAATGCGCACGTTTTATTTTTATTTTACGTAACTTCTAGCTAATCGTTATTTTATGGTAATAATAAATATACATAATATAATATACGAATAGAGGTTTGTTAATATTATAATTCTGTTGTGTTTTCATAATTCCGCGCCTCTTTGTGTTATCCACGAAGATGGCTACGGTCGTATTTAGCTCTTGTTAATGCATCAGGGATACCAACATAACAGTGACGTACCTAATGCCCGCTGACAGCCGCCGGTCGCTTCGCGAAGTGAATTTTGGGTTTGCGCAATTGAAAATTAAAATCCATAATTTTCCGCCTCCCGGAATGCAGAAAGTTTCCACTTATAGTAATTAAGGCGAATCTAAAGTTTTTTTCTAAAAAATATTCATAATAAGCGTGTCAGGCCCTATCCAAAAATTACCACATTTTTTACACCATGAATTTAGTATTTTTGTTCCATTGTTTACAAAGTCATGCACGATTTTTTAGTCCCTGCTTTCTTTTATCATGACTGGCCGCTCGTGCACTTTCGAAGAAACCCTCTTTTACTTTTAAAAATAAATGTTTTACAAAGTTACCTACCCACATACCTATCTAGTTTCTAGATACAAAAGAGTATCGTGTATCCTGCTATCTATGATCAGCTGTTTCTTCAGTTTTCCGCGGCGACTCCTCTGCCCACGGAGGAAGGAATAGACTGGCACTAGGGCAAACAGGCCCAACGCATGAAAAAAAACTCAAACAGGCCCAAATTTCCTACCTCCGTGCCTCTGCCATTCCTAGTCGCGTGCTCAGTAAAATAAAACTTCATCAAAAATTAAACTCATGTTTCAAAAGCAGGAACACATACAGCGAATAAACAAATCGGTGCCCTCGACTGCCCAATGTTAGTTACGGACACTTGCTGTAGAGATGTAGAGTAAACAATATTTATCTGTACACGTGAATAATTATGATAAATCATTCGCAATCAGCTACACACGTAGGTACCTGTACCTCGGTACCTGTAGTGAGAAACACAGCTAACACCGAGTATAAAATATATACCTGTATCAAGCTGTAGTTTTTATTCTAATCTTTATTAGTAGCACACTTTATACAGACATTGACATAATTAATAACTTAGATTGGTCAAATCAAAAGTATCTCCAAAGTAGTTTCCTACGTAGGTGCCTTTTTACTTTTATTTTAGGTATTTTTTACCGTTCTGTTTCCCAATTTATAATAATGGATGTGTGTATTGTGTCATATTTAAAAACAAAGGGTTTTACCATTGGTAAATTGTTTTTTTTTTTTTTAATTTTATATTACACTAATACAATGACATGATGTATATGTCGCAGGCCAATCGTAAAATCAGGCAGAACATGAGCATCGGCCTACGACATAATATACTATTACAAGATAACCCGTCGTTTGATCTATTCATTGACAGTGATGATAAATAGTTATAAGTATGCATTGATTTACTTCAATAATTACCGATTAATTCAGTCTGGTGGCCACGTCATCCCTCTCAGTGTTTTGCGGCTGTAGGAGAATACTGAAAACCATTATCTATTTAATCTATTAGATAATTAGATTCTTCTATTCAGTCGATTCAATGGAATCGCTTTGTTATGTAGACTTCTGACAAATTGTATAGAATTTTACATAAAAGGCTTCGACTGCCTATCATTGAACTTTTAACTCTAGTTGGGTAGGTAGGTACTCAAACAAATAATTTGAAAATTTTCAAAATTTTAAGTAACCCCCGACACAAACAAAAAAGGGCTGATGATCTTGAAACGCCCGAACAGATTTTTATAAATTGTAGCTAAGAACCATCTCGATCATGCCAGCTTTCAAACAAAAAAATCACATCATAATCGGTCCATTCGTTTAGGAGTTACGATGCCACAGACAGACACACAGACGGCGGTCAAACTTGTAACACCCGTCGTTTTTGCCTCGGGGTTAAAAAAGGTTGTAGCGAATAATAAATAGTGACCGGCCAACTCAAAACCACCTCAGAAAGGTCATTGAGAGTGATGATAAAAAAATATTTAAAAAAATTGATTAAATAGGTTAACTTAGGTTAGGGTTACCGGCTATTTTAAAATTATTTTTTCATGGCTTTTAACGAGCTTTCTGAGGTGGTTCTGAGTTGGTTTCATTCTAAGTTGGCATAACATTTATTAATACATTTGGGATAACATTTAATATGAAAAAAAATACTCTCACATTTTGTTAACAAAGATTAGCACACCGAGTTAAATTCGAAGTATTCGGTTATACATATTTCTAGTTAGTGATATGTCACGCGTTTTGAGGTATATTTTTAGATTTTTCGAAAATCGAAACTTTGAAAGTGCAACAAAAATTTATGTCAGTTTATACATCTATATAAAAAAATAGGTTCCGTATGTTTGCGTTCGCAAATCTCGGAAAGTAATCGATGGATTGACTCAATTTTTTTTACAGAACATTGCTTTTCAGCAGAATAGTGTTTCTATATATAATGATAAGCTATAGCCTTATGAAATTTCTATAAAAAAAAATAAAAACGTGTGTTCCGTGTGTTTGGGTCCGAAAATGTTGGAAAGTAAGTCGGAAAAATTGTCAAAAATTTTTAGAGAACATTGCATTTTAACAGAAGAGTGCTTCTTTATATAATTTTGAGCTCTGGTGTAATGAAATTTGTATAAAAAAATAAAAATTTAGGTTCCGTATGTTTGGGTCCTAAAATCTCAGAAAATTATCGATGGATTGACACAATTTTTTTACAGAACATTGCATTTTGCAGAAGAGTATTACTATATATAATGGTAAGTTCTGGCTTTATGAAAATTGTATATAAAAATTACTACATTTGGTGCGCGAGTGGTTTGAAAATGTGTGAATTTCATATACAGCGGGCACAGGGGATAGAAGTTGAATATTTTTTTTATTTGTTAAAATGCGGATATGAATATAGCAGTTAGCAGTCTACCCTGCTCGGCGGAATAATGGTAACTGAAATAAAAAATCTAACTTTAATACAGTAGTGCATTGACTTCATAAGATCAAAAACCAATTCATTACTTTATTTTCGATTTAATATATTAATGTCATTTTGACTCCATTTATTTAATCGGTGTGATTGTAATTACTGTGTTTATTATATTAATTACAGTGCGTTTAGTAGATAATACTAATATCTAAAATGGTGGATGTAAATCAACGACACGAATTGCAGGCAGGTGAAAACGATACTCAACCTTTTTTCTCTTCGGGCCACATACATGTATTTGTAAAGTTACGCGGGCCGCAACACTATACTGGTACCCCCCCAACAAAGAAAATTCTTCTCTTCCCATTTGTCATGAAGCACTCTCTTTTCGTATGACATTCGATTGCATTTTGAAAACACTCCCGCTATTAGGCGTATTTAATTTTTTTTTTACATTAACTCCACACAGGAGGCCCTGAGGAAAATAGGCCCGTGGGGTGCACTTGCGATTTGTCCAGGGTTAGGAGTTGTGTACTATTAAAGTATCTGCGGGCCCTGTACAGTTCGCCCAGTTTCTGGAGGCTAACTTAACTCTGGTTTCGATGGAGCCCTACCTGAGCTGGTCACTTAGAGTTACACCAAGCATATCAATGGAGGTCCTGTTCGGAAGAATGCTTCCGTTGAAGGAGATAAGATTATCATTTCGATCCCTTTTAAACGTTATCAAACATGATTGGGTCTTTGAAACATTAAATTCGACGAGGTTATTCTTACCCCAAGAGAAAACACTCTCGAGGTAACCGTCCATTCTTTGCTTCAAAGCCCTCCGAGCTATTGGGGTTTGTGTGCTCTTTGGATGCTTGTCAAAAAAAAAGCTATCATGGACTGTACTGTCATCCGCGTAACAATGAATCGGTGCACTTGACAAGAGGTCGTTGATGTGCAACAGAAACAAAGTCGGGGACAGAACCGATCCCTGTGGGACGCCAGCATTTATCGAATGCGAGGAAGAGGTGAAACCGTCAGCAACCGCCTCAAAAAGTCGGCAATCCACGCACACAAGGATGCGGGAAGTCCGTAAGAACGCAGTTTGTTGACAAGCGTTCGATGCCAAACACGGTCAAAGGCCTGGGAAATGTCCAATGAAACCGTTTTATTTCTCACTAAAACGTTCCAGGCACCGTCCCCAAACATGCGTCACATACGCGAGAAGATCACCGCACGAGCGGTTCCGCCGGAATCCATATTGACGGTCTTAAATAATTTTGTTCTTCTCGAGGTATGTGAGCAGTTTGTCATTGATCACACGTTCCATCACTTTTGACAGAACAGATGGGATCGCTATGGGGTGGTAGTTGGCTGGGTTGGAGCGGTCACCCTTCTTTGGAATGGGGTGAATGATCGCTTTTTTCTAACCAGAGGGCACAGAGCCAGACCTTACCTTATTTATACCTATTAGCGCATTTGAAGTAGGTATATTTAGCGCATTTGAAGTGAAATATCACAAAACTGCGCTATATAAATATACTATGCTATTATTATTATTATTAAATCATTATATATATACGCCTGTCTCAACACAGGTATACCCTAGCGAGACAGGCATCGAATAATATATTGTAAACATCACGTATAATAGATCAATAAAAAAAATTTAAAAAAATTGATCACTACATGTATAATTAAGATGATTTTACTATGAATGGAAATATTGTTAGGAATATGTGATTGTAGTTTATGATTACCAGGACATTAATAAGGGAAAATTATGTGAAGCGGTCAAAGGTTTATAACATTTATATATTATATGTATAGTATAGTTATATAGTATTGGTTGAGACGACAACAACTTTATATAATAATACCTTCGTTTTGTTTTATTGCGAGTTCTTGTAAAATAGTAAACTTTGCAATATACGACGAGTTGCGTAATTTAATTCCAACTTCCAATATATGTCAAACACCTAGATTTATAGAATAAAACAATTTCACTCGTTTTATATGGCACATGCATTGTACGTATTTAAATATCTACTTTCAGCACGCCTTCTTCTCTGACCCTATTGGTATTCCTAGTTCGCCCCATATCCATTTTATATTAGTGTTTCTTTTGAATCACAAACGTAAATTATTATTGCAATCGTCAGCATCTAAAATGACTTGTCACCTACGTTCTACAATAATTATAGTAAACTTGTATAGGCAATTACTGCGATCAGTAAATATTGTAAATAAAACTTCCTTTAATTCTTGCAAAATTATTTTAATTTTGCCTTTTGCCATTATCTAAGCTGCTTTTTTATTGGAAATGTAACACGGCTCTACTAGTCGTAAAACGAACTTATTTTAACACATTGCGAAATTAAATTATCCAGTATTATAACAAAACCATCGCCCGTGCGTCCTGCTTTTGTGCATTAACTTATTTTAATCCAAAACCTTACCTTAATGTCACCTTAATCAAAAAGTTTTAGGACTTTAGTCATAAAATCGAAAATACTAGTTTATTCATAAAAATCGATATGGTTCCCTTCAAAGGACTCCCTGTCAACTACAACGTACCTTCAGAGACGTTCACGATTTTTTCATATTCTTTCGGGTGTAGTAACGCGTTCCGCAAAGCGGTTTTTTAAGTCGGTCGAACAGGAAAAAGTCGCAGGGAGCCAGATCAGGTGAATTCGAAGGCTGCTGAATAGTATTCGTGTTGTTTTTGGTCAAACACTCACGGACAAGAATCGCATTGTGCGATGGTGCGTTATTGTGGTGTAAAATTGATGCCATTTTCACACTTAAAACATGCACATGGGTAGACATAGGTAGCCTTTACAAACGTCAAACTATGACTCTGAAATTTGAAGGAAGTATCAATGACAGATGTGGTAACCTGACAAACAAAAAGAATTCCAATCGGGTGAAGGAAGTATCAATGACAGATGTGGTAACCTGACAAACAAAAAGAATTCCAATCGGGTGAATGATAGCGTCACACGGTGGTCGGTCCTAAAACTTTTTGATCAGGCTGGTACGTAAGATGGTTGAAGATTAATACTGATCTATTAAACGGGTAACAAATAAATAATAATAACGGAACAAATGTGTTCCGTTATTATTATTTATTATTTCCGATGTGTTATAAAGCATTACAAGGGCGGATCCAGGATTTTTTTCTGGGGGGGGCACAAGGGGCGGAGGGGGGCCCGCCCCGGGTGCCACTTGATGGGGGGGGGGATGTGCTCTTGAGTGGCACTTGGGGGGTGCCACTCAAGAGCACATCCCCCCCCCCCCTGGGACGGACCAATTTTTTATGAAGTCAAAATTTGTGTTTGGGGGCGTTCAAGTATTGCGTAAAGCAATTTTTGAAGATTTTTGACCCCCCTCCCCCCATGTTACGCGCAGTAACGTTTTCTTATACACCTCCCCCCCCTAAACGTTACGTAACGCCCAAGTGACAATTTTTACCTGAAAGTCACAATTAAGTTGCGCAAAGTACTGTAAAGTCGCTTAAATACCTTTTTTCCTGTTTTAATCGCGTTTGCGGTAATAAATAAAAGAAGATATTTTTAACTCGCGAAACATGCGTATATTGTTTATTTTATTTATGCAAGATGCTATTTATAAAAAAATTGGGAATTTTTATTATTTTATCCGCCTTGTATTCCTTCCTTCCTTGTATTCTCCACAATTTAACAGTCTTTCCTCATGTCCCAAATGCAGTTTTACAAGTTCTCAAAAGGAAGATTTAAAAATCTACAGTATGATTCACAGAAGAGAACAACCTTTTTCATGTCCTGACTGCAACTACTCGTGTTCCCAAAAGAGATACCTAAGAAGTCACTTGCTGACTCGTAGTGGAGAAAATTCTCCGACTGCATCTATTTATGTACTACGAAGTAATTACAACTATTCATCTACTACGAAGTAAACGAAAATCTAAAATTCACATGTTTAACCACAGTGGAGAAAAACCTATTTCATGTCCTGACTGCAACTATTTTTTTCTCGAAAAAAAACTAAAACGGCAATTTCTGACTCACATTGACATAAAACCTTTTACATGTTTCTACTGCGAGTATTCACGTTCTTCAAAGAGGTACTAAGAAAATCACATGTTTATACATAGTGGATAAAACCATTTTCATGTCCCGAATGCAGTTATTCAAGTTCTCGACAGGAAGATTTAATAATCCACAGCGCGATTCATAGTGAAAAAAACCTTTTTCATGTTGTGAGTGTAACTATGCTTATGCGAAGAGAAATTTAAAAAATCGTATGTTTTCCCATAGTGGATAAAAACCCGTTTCGCTGCAAATATACATGTTCTACAAAATAACAAATGAAACGTCACATATTTACCCACAGAGGAGAAAAATCTTTTTCGTGTCCCGATTGCCACTATTCATTTATCACACATCCACAATCTTATTTAACAGCGATAGCTTGAGGTGGAGAACTGCCCCGAAAAATGAAAGCGATTTTACATTTTAGGTTCTAAGACATAAATAACTTAAAACAATTTACCCAAACATTGACGTAGCCTTAAGAATGTGCATTAAGTTTCTAATTCCTATTTTTTATTTAAATAGAAAAAACATGTTACGTAACGCGTTGTTCGACCCTCCCCCCCCCCCTCTCAAGTGCGTTACATAATACTTGAACGGCCCCTTTGTCAACTTAAATCGGGGGGGGGGGGGGACTTTTCCGACCGCGCTTTCCCCCGACCGTACCGCTCTCGCAAACGCTGATTATCATATTTCATTTGCAAGTGCATGAAAGGGATGCAACGAACGAAATTCGCAATTCCGGCCAGAAATAGACAAGCGTTTGACTCATGTTTTTTTGTTATTTTATTCATATATTTTAACAACTCTGATAATTTGATTTGCTTCCAAGTATGTACTGTGATGGAATCTCCACAGTACACAAAAATACCGTCCTGGGGGGGGCACGTGCCCCCGTGCCCCCCCCCCCCCTAAATCCGCCCTTGAAGCATTACATATTTTCACTTGCGCACCCTCTTTACCCACGCGGAGAATGTTTTCCATCGACCACGGAAAGCCCAAACATTGCGTTTGCTTACAAAAATTACGGTGACCGGACAACTCAACTTCACAACTTCACCTCCTTTAAAAAGTCTTTAAAAGTGGTGAAATATTCAAGTCACGCATTTTGTACTGTTTTGTTCTAATAAAATAATATTCCTCCTGAGAATCTATTTCATTTTCCACCAGTCTTCAATGTAGGTAAAATGTGTAACATGTTATCTAAATAAACAAACAGCAGCAAATATTGCAATTATAATAGTAATTAATAAAGTTAAGCCGACAACAAAACCTTCCAAAACACGTGCAATTGCGTTCATGTTTTATGATTTCCGTATTGTGTTATTAATAATTAACACCCACTTATTAATTATCTGAGAAATGTTATTATCAAGAGTCAAATCTCATCAAGTTTGTCTACGTCATGAGCTTGCAGATTTTTATCAAAGCAAATATTATGATAAAAGATTTTGATCGTAGTAAGATATCTTGGCAATCGTTGGCAATACATACTTACTTAATCAAACTTAAAATGATGCAATTCATCGTAACTGGGTGATTAATTTGTCACTTTCGAAACACTGTCGACATTAATTTGTCTTAAATCTAACTTATCATAAATCCCTTTTTGCAATGTTATTATGATATTATCTTATTAAATACACGGTTCAGCATAGTACGACAGTTGTTTATTTTAACACTATTATGTACACATAGTACAGTTTGTTATGGGTTTATGCAAAATCCGGTATTGAAACATTTATTCGTCTACTTCGACTTCATGTTGGATGGAATTTATCACTATGGCTTGAAGTTTTTTCCATATTTAAAAAAAGTGCATTTTTTATTAGGAATAACTCATTGAAGCTTACAACACTCTTTGTAATATTTAATCACTGAAGAAGATAGTATGAAGTTTTAAATTTTTTATTCGCGTACATAATTATTACTTTGTTACAGGTTATATAATATTAGGTACCTTATTTGTAGTAAAAGTGTCGTTGATACGTTTACAGCTTTACTAATAAACGTGGTTTATATTTTATACAATTCATAAACAACCATGCATTTAAAATCTTGCTAATAGAAACGTAAATTGGAAACTTATTATTATGCCACAAAATAGTTCGTGGAAAGACATTGTTTGTACAAACAAAGAGGGGTTTAATTTACGTTACGTTTAACTTGAAATTTCTCATCGAATTTCAGAATATTTCTAAGGAATTTTAAATATGCTATACATATATTTATTATTTTTGAAGATGTCGTAAAATGAAATTTCATTTTAGAAACTAGCTAAAATTGTCTGTTTTATTATCTTTCAAATTTTTATATTCGAAATATAAGGAAAACGTCCATCTGTCCGCGCCGGCCGCAACGCACGCACGGCACGTAACGGATTTTTCTATATCTTTATATGAATTAGTAGAGCACTGCGTCCACTATCGGCAAATACCGGTGGTCGGTGCGGGTCACGGATTTTTCTATATAAATAGAGAAAAATCCGTTGCGTGCCGTGCGTGCGTTGCGGCCGGCGCGGACAGATGGACGATTGGAACATTTAATTTCAAACATGTAAAAGTTCTTATAAAGAACACATAATATTTATACTCCAAAGTGGAACAAAATTAAATAATACGAAATTATGACAACACATTCCTTTTATTTAGGTAATTTACAAGAATAACCAAAAGAATTGACATATTGGATTCACTGTTTTGGGCAAATGACGTTGATTTCTTGGATTTATATTTACCCACACATGCTTAAGGCATTATTAATTGTTTTTGTGTTTAATTCGTAGAACTCCATTTAATAATAATAAGTTATTATCAAGTTCTGCAAGTGAACCAAAATACTCGCAGAACGTGATAATAACTTATTATTATTAAAATTCATTTTAATTAAATTTAAAAAAATGCTCAAGGCATTATTTATATTCATGGAATTCCTATTAAATTCACGTGGTAACATTCAATTAATAAACAATATGTCGGAAATAACCCCGCTTTTTCAAGACGGGAATCTCATGCGTCAGTCTGTCAAAATGCGAAGTTGCCAGCTCTTTTGCAGCTACAGTCATTTTTTAGTAGTAAGAATTTAAAACAGAGCTTGTACAGTCGTTATTCAATTTGTAGCAGCATTTGACTGAAACTTTGGTGGTTTGTTGTGCAGGCGCCCGCGATGGTTTCTATTATAGACAGCTCAGGCGTTATTAATATCCAAATATTATTTTTTACCTCATTATAAATTTCTTTCACAATAATCTTAGGTACCTTAGATTTTATATAGATATTTTTTAATCTCAAATAATATAAAATCACTGTAAAATCTAAATAGAACATTTAAATTTTAGAGTGATTTTCTATTGGTAGTAGATATTATTTGGGATTCAAAAATACCTTTATAAAATCTAAGGTACCTACGTACCAATAGAAAATCACCCTGAAATCTAAATATTCTATTTAGATACAGTGAAAGTTTGATATCTATTTAAATAATTATTTAGGGGTGTATACCTCCGCTAAAACTTTGAAACTGAATACCATAAGCATAAATAAACCAATCCCGACGTAGAAGTGCCATAAACTTATAGACAAAGATGAATTGCATATAGGTCTGTAATTTTAATTGCCATCTCTCGCTCTCTACGTGTATCAATTCGACGGTATTTTTTTTATTATTTTTTTTTATTATTTTTATTTTTTATGTTTGTTGTTACCTCAGAACTTTCGATTGGGTGAACCGACACAATGGGACAATGGGATCTATGAGAAAACCATATATGTCTTAAATTTGCAATAAGTATGTGCGCGACAAATGGACGAATAACTCAATATTACACCAACAGATTTCGATGATTCTTTTTTTGAAGTAAAACTTATTTACGCACGCTCGTCACTAAAAATCAAAAATTAAACAAAAATTTTAACAAAAAAAAACGACTTAAAAAATGCACTAAAAAGATGAAAAAAAAATTTCGTACGATTGTTATTTTTGGAGTCGGTGTCAGCCAAGATCTCCACATCTCACCTATAACTAACTATCTATGTATGTAGTTCCCTTGGCTGACACCGACTCCAAAAATAACAACCGTACGAATTTTTTTTTTCTTCTTTTTAGTGCATTTTTTGAAGTCGTTTTTTGTTTTGTTAATTTTTTTTGTTTATATAAAACATCAACATCCAGCTTAATTCGTCCGTAAATCAATTTGAGGTTATGTTATTATATTAATTTGAGATTATGAGTAAGAAATTTCAGTCTATTCTGCTACCTTGTTTTTATGTGTTAATATCGATTGTCTTTACTGAAAATAAAAATATTTAATGATGTAGGTACCTTGAGTGTTTCATTTGTCTAATGCAAGCAGAAACGCGTTTTCTGATTAGAAGCATTTAAAAAAAAAATGTTATTGGTCTAATGCAGTGGTTTTCAACCTGTGGTACGCGTACCCCTGGGGGTACGCGAAGCCAAATTGGGGTTACGCAATAACGTGGCACGCATGTAGAATCACTGGTTAAAAATGCCAGAAGTCGTGTTACACTCTATATAAAATTCCGTAAATTGTGTTTGTGTGATGTGATTGTTAAAATCATGTACATAATAAAACAATTATTAAAAATTACAAATAAAACACCACTTTCATTACACGTGTACAAAATATAGATAGAGGGTACGGGAAAAAACAATTTTGTACTAAAAGTAAAGGGGTACGCCGCACAGTGGACGGAATGAAGAAAAACACGAATTAATTCTTTGCTGACTAAATATTAATGCAATTTTTTTTTATTTTTGATCTTATTAATGAATTATAACTACTAGCAGTTAAAAATCCGCTTTGCAGGTTTTTTCTGCTAGGCCCTGCGGGCGGCCTTTACATCGGCTTCGCCTGGGCGAAGGGTTTGGGTGTAGGTAACCATTTAATAAATCCGATAAAAACTGCTACGCAGACGCAAGCCTATTAATACTGTTTGATGTTGAAGAAAAAAATATGAATTTACTCTTGCGTAGAGATTTACAACCACGAAATAATAAATTTTGAAGATATACAAATATCCAGGCAAAGAAAACATAGGTATTAATTTTTAATTTTACGTATTATATTTCACATCTATGAACACAAAAAGACTGGCAACAATTAGTTTCATTCATATTTTTAGCGCCCTTGAGGTGATTTTTCACAAAAACGGCGCTTTATAAATCAGCCAAGTATTATTATTATTAATCGAAAATGGTAGAAAATCTAAGCGCTATAGGTGTATCCGTTGTCATTGGAGTCTAAATCATCGCTCAAATTTCCAGAACCATTGGACGAATTCTTAGCAGACTTAAAACTTAAGTAGGTAAACAGAAACATTTTTTTAGGAAGTGATCGCAAATTGCAAATTCATTTCTTATTATCTTTGGAGTTTCTTTTTTTAAATTGTAATCTGATTGGTCTGCAGTATCTTGTAGATCATAGATTCTCAACCTTTTTTTGCCCACCGCCCCCTTTGACATTATTTTTTTTTCTGGCGCCCCCCAACTGTTTTTACATACCATCTTGGGGGGGGGGGGGGGAGGGAGATGGGTTATGGCTCTTATCCTATTTCTGAGAAGAAGATTGTTAATTAAAACGCGTACTTAATTATATAGAGAAGTATTTTTATTGACATAGAAAAGGTATTGAATTTATAACTTATTTAATGAGATGGTTGAATTTGATGCGTTTTAAGAAGTTTGTTTATATTAGGCTTGATTTTACTTAAAAACAAACGTAAGTCGCCGCGTTCTGTAATATGGAGCCTATTTCTCTTTTTGGTTACCAACGTTGCTACAGCACTGAATCCACGTTCAGCTAAATAAGACGATGGGAATGCTATTAAAAATCGTTGAACTACCGACCATAATCCTGGGTACAGTTGCAAAATCGGCTTCTGCAGCCAAAACTCTTGGTACCCATTCTTAAATTTAATTTTTAATTCCTCATTTGTCGTCAGTTCTAATAGTTCTTCTTCTAACTGGGATGATCCTGCTGTGTTGACATTTGAAAAAGGATCCAAAACCCAATCTGGTATGTCCATGTTTAAAATATCCTGGAATCGTTCCTTGAAATCAATGTGGAGGTTTTCCAAGTGTTGACTGTAAACAAGCAAGTCGTCGTTCTTGAATGATACTGCTGATAAATTTGGGAAGTTATTAAATTCCCGTCTGCCGATATTTCTTTTGTATAATAGCAGTTTGGATACAAAAGCTGCAACACAATTTTTTGTCTTAATCAAATTTAAGTCGTCGCCTTGAAGTTGGAGATTGACATCATTAAACAATTTATACAGGTCTGTCAAGTACGCAATATCGTTCTTCGATGAGGTGAGGTTGTCGCGCAATTCTGTGTCTTTGTTTTCTAGGAACTCTATCACAGACTCAAACAGATTGTAAAATCGAGTCAAACATGAACCTTTTGACAGCCAGCGCACCTCTGTGTGAAGCAGCAATCGGTTGAAATCTTCATCATTAGCAATGCAAAGCTGTCGAAATAATCTGTCATTCAATGAGTTACTTCTGATTTTATTAACTGCTCTGATAACATATTGCAGTGATGTATGGAGGCGTTCACTCAGATTTTTCGCAACCAAATGCTGGCGATGAATTACGCAATGCACAGCAAGCAAGTCAGGAACTTTAGTTTTTAAGCACGCTATGAAGCCTTTGTGGCGCCCTGTCATAGCTGGGGCGCCATCCGTAGCAGCTGACAAAATATTATTTAAAGGAATTTTCTTTTCGTCACAAAACTTTTCCAGTGTATTAAATATGGTTTCTCCTTTTGTATCTGTTTCCAAATTTGTAACAAACAATAATTCTTGACATATTTTCTCATCTTTGATGAATCTCACGTATGACAATAACAATGCTTCATTGGTTGGTAAAGTGGACTCATCCAGCTGAATTGAAAATCGACAAGACTGCAGATGATTGAACAATGATTCTTCAATGTTTTCAGCCATTTCATCAATTCGTCTTTGCACAGAACTATTGCTCAAAGGAATTTTTCTGATAATATCTGCAGCTGGTTTATGGAGCACAGTGGTTATAACTTCTTTTACTGCTGGTAAAATTAAATCTTCCCCTATAGTATGTGGTTTGCCTGTTCTAGCAATCAACAATGAGATATTGTACGAAGCTCGAAGTCCATCATCGTCTTGCTTAGAAGCTGTCGAAAATTGTTTTGATATAGTTGGCTGAATTTCGTACTTCTTTTTCATGTCTTGAAAATAGGTAACATCTTTGTCTTTCTTATCCGGGTGGATTTTATTAAAATGATCTTGAAGCCTAGAAGGCTTCATCGCTTCATTTGAAAATGTTTTTCGACAAATAAGGCACATTGGCGATGATGAATTTGTAGGATTTTCGATAAATCCGTATTTAATATAATCCACACCATATTGCCGTATCTTCTTTTTTACTTCCGACATTTAGAGATAGGTTCGTGAGTAAAAGATTAACTCTTAAAACCCTGTTATTAATGACGCGCGTTAATGTTAATGAACATAAAATGATAAATCAGTGCATTTATATAGGTTGGAGACATATAACACGCTTCGACAGGAATAAAATAAACACGCAGTGACTCGCTTTCAGCACCCGGTCGCGTATTTACAAAACCTACACCGGTTCAGTCACAGCGGCCGCGGCAGCTGAAATGGGATAGGGTTTGTTGTGCAAAATCATCAACAAACCCTAAAAAAACTGTTTCGTTTGCTTCGTTTCGTTGCTCTCTCTGCTTCAGTTACACTGTTTTCTACAATAACATTCAAACATACAAGTCCATTCCTACTAGTACCTACATCTCAAAAACTACAATACCATCAGATATTTTTACCGCATGGGTAGGAGATAGGATGACCGCCAAACAACTATTAAATACCAATGGCTAAAATATTAGTAAGATGTATCTATTCTCATACATATGAATGTGATTAAGCCAGCAATGGAACCGAGTTGTTTGGCGGTCTATCCTCTCTGCCTCCCTCTGCGGGAAGCAGCCTGATGTTATTAGAGAAACGGCCTGATGTTATTAGCTACCATAACTGAAATTGTGGGTATATAATAAAGACTAGTAAACAAGACGATGTATAAATGTGGTTAAAGCAAGCAGTGTGACCGAGTTATTTGGCGATCCACCATCTCTGCCTTCCCCTGCGGTTAAACTATCTGACGGTATTAAAGTCAGTGGGATGGCTGAACTGGTAGGTTTGGACTTGTACGTAAATTTAACTATGTAGGAATGTCAGTGAAGCAAGGAGTATGCGGTAAATGACAAAATATGTATTGCTAGTTTTAATTATGTGTCAAAATGTACTGCGACTGCACTTATGATCCAACATAGTTTGAGTTCACCCATGAGTTTCATACCTTTTGAGAATATAATGCAAGCTATGAATTGTACACGTTTTTATAAATTTACGAAATAAATATATAACCATGGAAATGCACCAGCACCAACACCAACAGAAGCTACTCTATAATTACGGTCCCCACAGTCTCTGAAACAGATAGATAGAGCAACGAAGCGCGTTGGCGACTGAAATGGTATTAGGTTTGTTGATGATTTTGCACAAAAAAAAATTCCATTTCAGTCGCCGCCGTGACTGAACCGGTATAGGTTTTGTAAATACGCCACCCGGCGCAGAAATAAAAGCGGAGACAAAGGCGACGCAGGAACAGAATGGATCGGGGGCTAAGGGACCGTCTTGTCGACGCATGCAAGCTCACTCGTTGACTCCCGAATGCATTGACGACACTGAGCAAGTTAGATCAATACACAGATAATACTGTCAATTCTTGCAGGATTGCAAAAATCCCGTTATTTAACAAAAAACGTTAAAATTTAATAGCTAAAAACTTTTTATTTATTAACAGGCTTTTATTAACTTCGCCTGTATTTATGTATGTATGAGATATTTCACGTGAAATCGGAAGATTTTAATTAAAAAAAAAAATTATTCTAATCAACAAATTAAAATTTTCAATAATAAAATTTAATGTAGATCTGAATGTAACGTAATCTATCAGTTCAATTTTCATTCACTTCCCGAATTCTCGAATGAATTTTCGCAAACGTGATAAAAATGATTAAAATACACACAATAACAAAAATTACCCATTAAAGTTTACTTTGCTTTATTTTTTTATTTTATTTTTTTATTTATTTATTTATTTATTGTTTGTAAATATTACATAATACAATATAGTTAACTTAAAATGTCCAACTAGGCAATTGCCCGTTTTAGGACATTCCAGTATGATAATGTTTTTACATGTAAATTATAGTAAATTATAGTGAATTATAGTGTTGACTATTCTGTTGGTAAAATAATACATATGTATATTCATATTCTAGAATACTTTCATTTTTTATTTATTAGTATGTGATTAGCTTGTTTTGTTTGTCTTTTTTAGACCATAATTTTTTTTCTTGTAAACGCCCCCCTGTGCCATCTCAACGCCCCCCAATTGTCTCTGGATCTTCTACCGCCCCCCTGAAGGTCTCAAACGCCCCCAAGGGGGCGTTATCGCCCACGTTGAGAACCTATGTTGTAGATGAAGGCCGTGAGTTTTTCCATATAATAGTCATGCTTCTTGAGTTTCCTTCGCTGTAGATTTGAAGTGGCACCAACGACGTTGTAGGGAGATTAGAGAGATCATGATATTTTACATTACTATACCTTTGCTTGTAGTGACTGTGACTACCATAACCATCATAACCCCATTTGTACATTTGTACAAACTCATTTTTGCTGCTAACTGGAGTTCATCAAGAGTGCGAGACTCTAACAGGTCGTTCAATGTTTTCTTCCTTGATCTAGAACCAATTTCTTGAAATACTTTTATTGGTCAACCCAAAGATTTGGACTCAAATATCATTTCTTCCAACCACTCTAAATTATGTTGTTCAAACCTCGCAATAACAACTGCGGCTTTTTCTCCATTTCTTCATTGATTGTAGTGAAAAATACTTAACAGTTTTGTAAAATGTAGGGCTTGAAATGTTCGAACCTGCCACTATGTGGTATTTTTATGTTAGATAATTAATTAAAAACTTCTTTCATTTCACAGAAGTGGCAATTAATACACCCCGTACATTTAATACCTCGAATAATTCTCTCTGGGGAATCCATATAGGCCTTCCTGAAAATAAAAACATTGTTCAAGAGAGGAGAAAAGAGGAACACAATTTATATATGACATAAAATGTGAAACTTCAGTCTACAATATGTATATATTCATAACTGGGAGCAAAATATGTTTTGTTTCTAAATTCTAATTGAAATAAGCATTTTAACAGTAAAAAAAATACAAAAATAGTGGAATATTAGAAGTTAGTTAGTTTTTAGGATGTTGTGCCGTGTTGCACTATCTCCTTCTTTAGACGACGTTTCGGACAGCGTTGCAGTGTCCATCATCAGGGCAGATCCGGTTGAGAAACATCGTCGGATCTACCGGATCTGCCCTGATGATGGACACTGCAACGATGTCCGAAACGTCGGCTAAAGAAGGAGATAGCGCAACACGGCATAACATCCCAAAAACTAACAATGAAAATGGAATTTTACATTCTGAACACAAAACTGGTTTAAATTAAATCTGAATGCGGTGAATTAAAAC
The DNA here is from genome assembly GCA_917563855.2 of Limnephilus lunatus. NCBI lineage: Eukaryota > Metazoa > Arthropoda > Insecta > Trichoptera > Limnephilidae > Limnephilus > Limnephilus lunatus. Next base: position 62,833,104 of record OU830598.1, on the reverse strand, counting down.
TACTGAACATGAAAATGGTTTCTCTTTGATTCTGGCAACACATACATAATACATATTCTGCAACTAGAATTTTTACAACTGTACTTCGTAAAGAGAAAGTTTTCATTCAAAATGTATCTGCAGATGAATCCAGAACTGAAATTTTACATTCTGAACACAATACTGGTTTAATTTAAATCACAAACATAGTCTGCAACTAGAATTTTATATAGCACATACAAAACTTCGACTAAGACAATGTTTTCCTTCGAAATATGTCAACATATGAATTTGGGTTTAGAATTTTACATTCCAAACACAAACCTGGTTTAAATTAAATCTGAATGCGGCGAATTAAAACTACACTCAGAACATGAAAATGGTTTCTCTTTGATTCTGGCAGCACATACAGATTACATAGTCTGCAACTAGAATTTTATAACTGCACCTTGAAAAGAGAATGTTTTCATTCGAAAGTGTCAGCAGATCAATCCAGAACTGAAATTTTACATTCGGAACACAAAACTGGTTTTAAATTAAGAGTGAATCTGCTTGCAAGTCCCAGCTTTAATTAGCATTACTCGCATAATATGCGTATGGTTTTCCTACGAATTACGAATTTTTTAAGAAGAGTTTGAAACAATTTTTTTTAACTCTATTCGATATATTAGAACGGTTTTCTTCAAAATGCGTCAGCAGATTAATCCGCTACTAGAATTTTGAAAGATCATTTGGAACCTGAAAGTGGTTTTAAGGGTGAATCTGTACGCGAGTTCTTAGCTTTAATTGATACTACATCTAGAAAAAGAAAATGGTTTTCCTCCCATTTTGGAATACTTGGAACACATGGATGGTTTGATGATCCATCGGAATACATGATGATCCAAGAAACTTTCTTTGAATTGTCGAAGCATTGCCACGGACCTCTCTCAATCATTCTCACTGAAAATTAGTCAAAAACTATCCAAGCGCAAAATAAAATTTTGGGATTTCTTGCAATTAGCGAATGTAGTCACAGACGGTGTTGCCAGTTGCTACAGTAATCCACGATGAGATTATTATTCATTAATTTAAAGAAAGCAAAGCGGATCCCCTGATTTTGTCACAGAATAAGTAATGAAAAGTTCCGTGCCCATTGCAATGGAACCGAATCTTAAGGGGCGACAAAAATATGAAATGAAATGGTTAAATTTTTTACAAGATATTATTATTTATTGTGAATTTTTGACGCCCTTTAAAAGTGCCGCCCGGGCCGCCCCCCCACCCCCCCCCCCCCCCGCTACGCCACTAGGTAGATCGCATAAGGGTTTCATCAGTAATTAGTAGATCTTGGGTCTAATCAAGTTGGCCACCCCTGCTATATAGTGACTTACATCTAAGACTTATAGTTAGTGACTTATGACCAAGACATATAAATGCTGACCTAAAACTGAACTCAATGACATACATATTTACAATTATGACTTAAAGTTAGAGATTTATAACTAACATATGTATTTACATTTAAAAATACTTCTACACATCTATATTATATCATGATGAGTGCCCATAAGAGTGCCCATATGATAAGACAGTAATTATATCATGATGATTGTCCATAATAATATTATCTTTTGCACATATTAGACATGTTTTCAAATTGTTCTCCGTTTATGTACATAATGAAGCACGTGGACATGGACCATGAAAAGGCACATGTGAATGTACATAATATTTAATACTTTAAATTTACTAAATCGGTTTTTAATATTTTAGATTTTTAACACCGAAATACAAACACACATTTGGCCATGCATAATTAATGTAAATAACTGTTATAAGTTATAATCAATAAATAGCAGTAACGTTTGTAATATTTACAAAATAAATTATTTTCAAACATGTAATAATCTAAATTATTAAAGTGCAAAACTTAAATGCTAACGAACTTTTTTTAGATATAAAATTGCAAAATATGTGACTTCACACTAGGGGAAGGGGGGTCTCGCAAATGTGGCGATGTGTGACAGGAACGGGGGGGGGAGGGGTAAAATAATCATGAAATTCGTGTGATGAAATTTATGGATGTCCGGCCCCTTGTTGAAATTGATACCTTTCCCAACCTACATTAATTTCATCCAACAACTTGACAAAACATCATGTCAAATCTTGTATTGTTCCAAGGTTGTGATCCTTATAAAAATTGTAGTAAGTTTTTAAAATACGAGTATTGGAGCGAAGCAGAATCGAAGCTGGGACCAGTCTTTTGATGTCTGTGCGGAACATTAAAATTTGGTTCTCCAAATCCTGTTCAAGATGCACTTCATAGCGAGGTTAAAAAGGTTACGCCAGATAGCTGCAAGAAATCTATGTTTATTTTTTTACCGCACAAAAAGATATAAATTGATAGGAGTAATGAATTGTTTCTTGACACTCAAATTAATACTGTTGGATTCCAATATTTAGTTTAGATCACAGCCGTTAGGTGGGAATGCAATGGAAGACGCTCCGAGGAATTAGCATTATGATCCTTTTTTGTGAAATTTGTCACAAGAGAACGTGTCGTTTCCACGACTGGTTCTTAAGTTTAACAGCTCGGCTATGGATCTCTTTGCCGGCCTCAGTGTTTCTCTCTTACAACTTACAACATGGGTGTCTACAAGACCCATGTTCACTGTTTCCTCTCCTCAAAGAGACACTCCACAAAGCACCCCCAAAAATCTTTCTCTCTTCCCTTTCGGCCTTCTGTGTGGAGTTAATGTAAAAAACTTTTATGTAGGTATATTATTAAAAAAATGCCTATTGTGTGTAAAGATACCATATAATATTATTGATGTTATATTATTCTACTTTGTGCATCGTAACAGCAGTTTATAAAAAACTTTGTAGTTGTCGATATCGTCGATTTTCTGTATGATAACTTTACTTATGTAGGTACCTACGTTATATATTTTTTTAATATGTAGGTATTTAGAATTCATCAATAAAGTGACTAATAAATAACCGATAAATATGATTAGTTAATAACCGATATTAACTTTCCTTAATTCCCAGGGAGGGAAATGTCGACTTTTAAACCCAACAAAAAACTAAATTATAATTTGAAACCACATGCAAACAACATGAGTTAAATTCCCGCCGGGGCGAAATCGAATGTCCATAATAGTAATTCCTAGCAATCATAGCGGATGTCACTTATTACAATGTGGTTATTGTAATTTTAATATTTTTTTCATATAATTTTTGAGAGCCTAAAAACATTGTTCGCAACAATTGAGCGATTTGTCTGTCTATTACCACTATTACAAGTCTCGTTGTTGTGAAAATTATGTGTTTAAATATTTATATAAGTGTAGTATGTATTATATAAAAAAATGACTTTAAGTTGTCGTACGAAAGATTGCCAAATAAAATAGAAAGCAATATAGGTATAATATAATATAGGTTATATAATCATATAATATAGGTCCTCGGCGTTGCCCGGGCTTTACCCAGAGTTTCGAAATCAGACCTTGACAGTCACCTTCATTTTGTTTTAAAGGTCAAGTGTACTAAATTTCATAAATTTCGGAATTAAACTGTAGATTTGTATAAAAATCAAACCAACTCCCGCTTTTTAATATTTCTATTTTTGAAACTGACAATTCATGGTGGAATTCCAAATATATTGTAATAAAACTTATTTCCACTTCTTCTTTATATCTCACATCTTCTTTATATAAATATGTACAGCAGAATTTTGATACTTCTTGGTGAAATTTTGCACACTTGACGTTGAAAATACTAGGAAATTACTGTCTATATCTGATTTCGAAAAACTCTGCGCAAAGGGTAACGCCGCGCAATAATATGCAATAAGTATATTTACATACGTAGGCACTGTATTATATTAATCTGATAGAAGCTGGTTTCCTAGCGTGTCGCTCTGAATTGATCCTGGCGTCTTTGTCTAGGTACAGATGATTGCCAGTTTCCGTCACCCAATCATCAATCTGACAGCCTTGACCAGGGGATCAAGGCTGTATTATATTATGTAAGCTACAGATCTAATGAGCGTATTACACGAGCCCGATTTTCAGCCCGATTCCAATTAGAGACAAAAGTCAACATTTTTTGCTTTACGCGATCGCTGTTTTCATCTCTATTTTCATATCTACGATTTCAGTAGGCATCACAGCAAACAGTATGGTTCATGTGTTGTTTGCAGTGATGACAATTGAAATCCTAGATATGAAAATAGAGATGAAAACAGCGATCGCGTAAAGTAAAATCGGGTTCGTGTATAACGGCCATAAGGACCTGTTCAGAAAGTAGACGAGCAACTCGGTTGCCATCCATTCATCACTCAGGTTTAGATTGTAGGTTTTTAGATATATATACACATTTGCAAGGTGGCGTGTGGGCATGCATGCATTGCATAGAATCTATAGTTCAAACCTAAATCGATAGTGAGGTTCGGCTTTGATTATCAAAAAGGGATCGAGTATACTCTTCCGCTATTTGCTAATACTTTACATGGAGCATGTGACCATTTTTGCGAGGGTTCATTGTTCTATCCAGCAAAATGCGGAACCAAATGACATTAATACTTACTTTTAAGAAGCTATACTTTTAATAATACATCCTAGAACCTTGGTCAGATTATAAATACATTCCTTACTAATATAGAAACTAACATAAAATAGTTCATGCTTATCCAGCCAAATCTGTTGTCTAAACTGCTATTAATTTTAATTTCTCGTTGAATTTCGGAATTTTTCCAAGGTATTTCAAATGTCCCATATATTTATTATTTTTGAAGATGTCGTAAAACAGATACCATTTTATTTTAGAAACTTGATAAAATTGCTTTTTGATTTAATAAATTTTTGTTTTTGAAATATATTTTAATATTTAAAAAATGCTATATTTTAATTTCAAATATAAACAAGTTAAAAAAAGCTTACCACAACATTTTTAATCAAAACGTCGAAATTTTTTTGAAAATTCACACTTCCAGAACTACTGTCCTTTTTATTTAAGGAAATTTCAAGAAAACTGTTAGTTTACTATTTACATCGTTTATGCAATTAAAAAAATATTTAAAAAATTTAAGTTGCTTTTAATTCCAAGAAAAAGACAACAAAAAACTAAAATTTTGAACTCATTGCTTGCACATCTTAAAACGTTTATTTCTTGGAGAAATGTCTACCAACACTTGCATAAGGCATTTGTGTTATAAAAAAATCTTTTTCATGAAATTCTTATAAAATTTACTCGTTCAAATTCAATTTCGATATACCATGCCATTGTTTTAATCCTACATTTTGGCGTAAAATTAATGTACAGTTTACAACATATATAATTATTTGACTAAAACTGACGAAAGATAACCCAAATAGGTGGAAAATCTATTGTATTATACGAATACATGAGTAAAAGGTTATTTACCATTTTATGAACAAAAACACGATTTATATAGATATTGTTAGATATATAAATAGCTCACAAAATACTGCTTAACGTTAAAAAATATCCACAAATGTGCATTCACGGGATTGTTGGTAGATGTAAAATGCGATGTTGCCGGATTTAAAGTTTTTTTCTTTACTATCAAATCGAATCTGAGCTTGTAGAGTCTTTATTCAATGTGTAACTAAAATACCGTTTAACGGTTAGGAAGTGTTTTTTTATAGTAAGACTGAATGTGTTTAACCTTCCTTGACGTGTATGGTGCGCGTTGCTTCTAACTAACATCCTGCTAGCGAGAAAGGCCATGAAACAATATAGGTAACTTCATCTGCTGATTTGGCCTGCTGCCCTGTCTGCCGGTGTCTGGTTCTGGTTTTACTAGGTACCTACTGGACTACCTACAAATGTTGTAAGTACTAGGTATTTACCGTCATTCAATACGTTGGAAGTTGGTATAGGTCGGTCACTGCGAGATGACCCTGGTATAGAGGTCTCGTGACCTTTTTATTAGCGCATTCCTAATCACAAAGTAGGTACCTACTCTTGTTTTTTATTGCCTTGAAAATTAAGTCTCAATGTTAAGTACCCTCTACTTGATTGTATAGTTTTACACTAATAATACTATGATCCACCAAGATCGCCGAAAAACAAATTTCATTAAAATGGTGGAAAGTTCTGCTGATCATTTTCCAATTAGCTTCAGTTTCTAGTTCCTAAATATTTCCCCTCATTAACACCTTTGTGACAAGCCTATACCATTCCTGGAATAATTATTTATTTCAAGCTGCTAGAAGTTTCTAAGTATAACGCAATATTTTCCCGCCTGTTGCTGTAACTATCTATTTTTATTTTGTCAGTTCGAAGATTGCGAATTTTCCGCGAAATTTACGTTATTATTAAGACCTCATGGTAACAAACATTGTGCATTTCTTGTGAGTTTTTAGTTTTAAGTATTATTAACACATCAATAAAACCGAAGATGTTAAGTCAGTACATAAACATGGCTCGTTTCAAGCATTAGTAGGTATTCTTTGAAAAAAAATCGTAAATTATTACTATTCAATGTAGTTATAGGAAATAATACCTATAAAATAGTACTAAGGACCAGTTATTTCACAGAATTTCAACAATTCATCAAATTTCAAAGTCATTTTTTAAGTTCTGTGAAAGATCTTTTAAAATTCTATTATCATTTCAAAAAAATTAAATTAACTTAGAAATTTCGTGATTTGTACAAACTGCGTGAAACAACTCGTCCTAAAATATAGTTAAATAATTAATTTGTCATTCCTAAGTATATATTTACTTTATTATTTTAATGGTTTCAGCTTATCTTTCGAAACCTGCAAGTCTGAGAAAAATCCATCCCATTTGAATGCAATTTCATTAAAAATATTATTATTTAAGCAGACAATTAGTAACTTTGTGGCGGATATACAGGGTGTAACAGCACATACCCGAAGTATTTTACCATCGATTCCTGAGCATATTTGGAGTAAAAAATGTACATGTCAGTTTGCTCTCCGATTATATATTTTTAAATGAAAACTTCTTTAGCACCGTTGTGATTTGAAGCTCGATGAATCGAAAAAGCGACACTAAAACGAAACAAACACACATCTATAGGATTTAGCCTGCGAGAGAATGAGATAGAATAATCGGTCTCCTCTTTGTGTGGTGTTTCATGGCCTCCCCCTCTTGTCTACTTTAGTTTTCTGAAGGTTTCACTTCTACGGCGTGTGAACTGCACACGCCGTAGAAGTGTAGCCGTTTTTTTTTTTCAATTTAAAACAATAAAATTATTTTTTCATCTCAGTTGCGACTGAGTATCGAGTGTAGCAGCGGTTCACGTGATATGTAGCGACGAGTAGATTCCGCGTCTTCCTCCCTTTAAAATTAAAAGAACTCGAGTTCTAGAAGTGGTTCCGAGTTCTTAGTACGAACTGGGTACTGGGAGCTGTGGCGGGTGCCGAGACACACGGTTCCGAGTTCCGACCCCAAACTCGGACCCGGACCCGTTTATGGGCTCGGTTATGCACCTAATTTTAAAAAAAATCTAATTAAAAAAAAAAAAAATTACATGAGCTCCACACAGGAGGCCCTGCGGAAAATAATTTCCCTCAGGGCCTGTGTCATCTTTGGGGATGCTGTGTGGAGGGTTTTTTTGAGGAAAGGAAGGAGAGGAGAGTTCTGGAAAGGAAAAGGGTTTAAGGGGTGGGTAGGAGTTCAGTGTGACCTGGTTATCCGCCTCCAATACCTAGACAAACCTCACCCCATGAACCCCTGTTAAATCACCAAACGTAGCAAACCACTTGGGGTGACCTATGGCAGAGGTGTTGGTTATCCAATAAAGGTTCCCGGGGCGGCGGTACCCAATCCCACCTCCCAATTTAAAACAGTATTCAAAACATGACTACATGCATTATCGTCCCGAGAGTTAAGAAACTCATTTAAGTTAATCAAATACTAACTAAGTGACACTGTCACTCAAATAATAATTTGTTGCTAACTTTACTGCTAAATGAATTCTAAGTAGGTACCTACGTGTCAGACGATATTATTATTTAATTAATATTAACTCATCGGTACCGTAAAATAAATCCATAATCGCATATAATTCCAATACTATTGAACAAAGAACAAATCTTTCACACACCGTTTAGTCCGTTTATAAAAGTACCTATACATATAAGCAAAGGCTGACGTGGCACCGGCACCACTCATCGAGAATTTGCGCAAATGACGCGGACCCGTGAACCGTGAAGCGATACTGCCGAGCGATGGGTATGGGGGAGAGGCATTCGGATCCGACTCCGGGTCCGTGTCTTCTTGGAGTAGTGGATTTTAAAAAGTTGTAGTAGTGTGATCTCCTTCCCGTAAAAGATTTTGGTTTAAAAACTGTACTTACACAAATGTCTAGTGATAAACACTCCGTCTCGTTACAGCAGCACGGTAACACACGAAATGTGCGTGTATCACGTGATCCCGCCGCGACGTGTAGGACTGTGATCAGTGGCTGTAGTGGCCTATATTTATCTTATCACTGGCTCATTACTACACTTAGCCCGGCGTAGGCAATCGTCGCACCCGCTGTATTATCACACGCGGTCCTTCCTGTCACTCTGACAGTGTTGCCACCCCCTAAGTGTACGTGAGACAATGTACTATATCTATTTCATAGATACGAACACTACATCCCTTCCTTTTTCAACAATTTAATTAACTTTTCATATAATATGATGAAATTAATATATTTCCCATTATGTTGTTTCATTATCTTCGATTGTTTGACCTTCCTTTTCTTTAGTCTCGTCCACCGATTTCCATTGGCCTTCCACACGCTTAAGATGAATCACATTCCTGCGTAATCTTTGACCAGTTTATGTATTTCTTATTGTAACATCCCCTCCTACTGATTGTTCTACTACATGTGGTGTAGGATTGAAATTAGTTGATAGCTTATTAGCCTTCTCCATTTCTTTAACGTACACCTTCTCCCCTTCCATCAATTCTGGATTTTCCGCTCTTCTTTTACGGTCTCATACTCTTCTCCCTTTTCTTTTTTGAACTTTGTCTCTGTCACTAACTTCAGTGTCATTTTCCGTTTCTGACGGAGTTTTTTTTTATTTAATTTAATTTAATTTTTTTTTTTTTTTTTTTGTACACCGAATTTAATCAGCATCATACACCGAATTTAATCAGCGTCAGGGTACACCGAATTGAATCAGCGTCAAGGTACACCGAATTTAATCAGCGTCAGGGTACACCGAATTGAATCAGCGTCAAGGTACACCGAATTTAATCAGCGTCAGGGTACACCGAATTGAATCAGCGTCAAGGTACACCGAATTTAATCAGCGTCAGGGTACACCGAATTTAATCAGCGTCAGGGTACACCGAATTGAATCAGAATCAAGGTACACCGAATTTAATCAGCGTCAGGGTACACCGAATTGAATCAGCGTCAAGGTACACCGAATTTAATCAGCGTCAAGGTACACCGAATTTAATCAGTGTCAGGGTACACCGAATTGAATCAGCGTCAAGGTACACCGAATTTAATCAGCGTCAGGGTACACCGAATTGAATCAGCGTCAGGGTACACCGAATTGAATCAGCGTCAAGGTACACCGAATTTAATCAGCGTCAGGGTACACCGAATTGAATCAGCGTCAAGGTACACCGAATTTAATCAGCGTCAAGGTTTTTTATTTTGAAAATCAACCCATATATCCAATTTAATCCCTCTAAATTGGAGAGAGAATGAGTCACAGAAAAGGTGTAAAAATACACGGGCAAAAGGTGGATATGATAAGGTTTGCTGACGATATTGCTTTGGTTGCTGAAAGCGAAGAAGAACTGCAAGAGGCCTTAACAACCATGCAAAGCATTCGTCAAAACAACTACAACATGAAGATAGATAAATAAAGACAAAACAAAGCTGCTGACTGTAGGCCGAACGCAACCTCAGGTGAGAGTAGAGATGGCAGGAGTTCCACTAAAGAACACCAAGGAGTTTGTCTATGGCCGGCGAATTCCTGAGAATTTCCGCACTCCAACAAATTCAAAACACTCCGAAAAAGAAGTATTGATTGCTTCAACGAACAACTTGTGTTTCAATTTATCATTAAATATCCCAATAACGAAAATATCTTTTAAACATGGATCCAATCTCAGCTCAAAATTACAATTTAAACTCAAACCTCTTAATAAAGCCTCGCAATCCTTCATAGATTCGTTAGCTAACTGCTTACATGTGATTTGACTCGTACTCAAAAATGTTTCAAAAAAAGTAAAATTATGTAAAGGATTGTGTTAGAAGAAAGGTTTCTATGAAATGATTTAAAAAAATAATAATATTGCGCGACATTTTCGTCATGAAGGTACGATAAATATTTCGTAATATTTTCATCATGTTGGTACTATAAATATTGCACCATATTTTCGTCATGTAGGTACAATAAATATTGCACCATATTTTCGTCATGCAGGTGCAATAAATATTACACCATAATTTTGTCATTTAGGTACTATAAACATTGCACAGTGTTACAGTCATATAGGTACAATAAATATTGTGAAATCGAACAAACTAACTTGAAATGGATGGCCGTGTTGGCGACCAGGCCCGAGCAGGAAGGCACTTTCAAACCATGCTCTTTCCATCTCCTTCCCTTTCGCAGTCCCCTCAGCCCCACAGCAAACCAGAATTGGGATGCCATAGTCCCACAGACTCCAAACAGTTGGAAGCAGACTTGTAGTGATGAAATGACTCCCGCCCTGTTTGGTGACCACATCCAAATAGACAGACTTCCAAGCCTTCATCTTCCTCATCTGCTTCCATTCCCCACACCCTTCAGCCGGAACACACCACAATCGAGGATGCCGTAGATCCAACGGTTCCAGATAGCGCAGTAGTAAAAAAACTGTTCGAAATGAAATTATGAAACCGCTACTACTGCAAAAGTTTATATAACAGAGCCTCCAATTAATTCCTTTCAATTATCGAAATAGACGAAGAGTTATTATTGCTACGCAATTATAAAAACTATTAAAAATAATTGTTTCTGGACAGCAGTTTGTTTCGCAGCGTAGTGCCTTCTCTTTCCCACACCGTCCAAATCACCCTTCTCGTCATTAGAGCAAGGGAGACAAAAAGATCTCCACAAAATTACATGAGCCGATCCGTTTTATTGTGAAATTGATTGCACGCGAACTAAAAATTTCCAATGCATAACACTTTTACTGACCTTTATCCTCGTCGCCACTTGTAGTGGCCTATATTTATCTTATCACTGGCTCATTACTACACTTAGCCCGGCGTAGGCAATCGTCGCACCCGCTGTATTATCACACGCGGTCCTTCCTGTCACTCTGACAGTGTTGCCACCCCCTAAGTGTACGTGAGACAATGTACTATATCTATTTCATAGATACGAACACTACATCGGCGAAGTGTGATTGAAAAATATTTGTTTTGTTTTTAATTTAAAAAAATCTTCGGCCTCACAATGACGTCTACTTTATGCGCTCCAAATATGCTCAGGAATCGCTGGTTAAAATCCTTCGGTTACGTGTTGTTACATACTGTATATTAAAATATGTTTACGTGAAATGGATACCGGTTAAATACATAGATAAGTCGGCTTCATTGTAACATTACACCTGTGCACCCGCAACAAAGATGAAAAATGTACCTACTACAATACATTTAAGATGATCTGTTGCTATACGTGCAATGAGACAATCATAAAACAAGTATTTTTGTTGCAGTGTCCTCTGATAGTTAATATTCTTTTCAAGCGTCATAATATCATTCGTGATATAACCCCAGATCTGACTTCACTAACCCCAATGTCACATGGTGTAATGATAATACGTCAACCATAGTACAAAGAAACCAGGCTTCTTCCGGTAGTCAAAATGTTATCAGGGTTGTATAATCAACTGTTTCTAGTCTTGTCACTATTGAGGAATAATTTCAATTTTGTACAGTTGCTTATATTTATGATGTCACACTTCCCTAGCAAGAGGAGAAAAAACAAGGGGCTTGGAACAAAACGAAACCCAATTGGTTGATTAATGGTGCAATTACAGATCCAGTTCAATGCGGATTTTAGCTGTTTTTTGTTAGGGTAAGGTCAAGAACACCTGATCCGTGGCCAGCACGAAAAAGTTTTTAAATTAGTCAAATCCAACTGTTGTATACTTATGTCCAGTTAAACGACTCGTTATTTATTGATATTCCCGCCAATGCTGCTAGCCATCTAAAATCGTATATGCATAATAAATATTTATGGTGGAGCTACCAAACCGTATCGATCCAATGCGGATTCAATCGAATTCAAAGGATGCTAGTAATGTTATGTCTGCAGACAAATGATCATTCACATTGACGCGCGACGATATTTGACGATATTTTTTTCTTCATTTTGTGGTGGACCGGTATTAAAAAAAAGCATCGGTTGTATCATTTTGCATCCACCACATCGTTTGATAGTTCACTAAAAACACTGCGCCATTTAAATATGCAGTCTTCAAGATCGAGGTCCTGTTATTTAAATTTTGTTATTGTTTATGTATGTAGCCCATTGACATATGTAGCCACTATGTTGTTTAAATCGACCCGTTTGTCTTCTAAGTTTATATCGTATTTTTACCAGGAGCATTTTTTCCATACTGCATTATAAGATATATAACACTTTTATTTTATTTTTAATCCTTTTTTTCGGTGCGTGCTTATATGCACGTCTATTTCATCAGTTGGGGAGGAAATATACTGTTTTTGAAATATTTTTATGTTAGTGGTTTAATTTTTTGATTCATTTCTTAAACCGTTCGAAAAGAATGTTGGTGCCATTATATATGTAAAGTACTCAGTTTAACTGACTGACTAGGATAGCAAAATTAAAATTGGTTTGGTACTCAGAATTTCCTAGATATATGTATGTATCCCGTACGAGCACTCGAACGGGTTTGTGGTGTCACGTCGCGCGTCGGTCATTAGATGGGTCTATGAGTCATGGATCATCACTTTCCTGTTACACGTATATACGTATTGTTTTTTTAAATAGTCTCTCTTGGCAACGTGACTGTGTAGTGTGTATAGACCAGGAGACGAGATAGGTAAACCCCACGTCATCGAGTACACGGATGAAGCTACTTTTTAGTGATAATGGACACTTAGAAAACCTTTAAAAAGCTGGTCTGCCGGTGCGCCTCTTGGCAGGAGCCGCGCTGCCATGGAAATAGTCAGCGATTTTTTTCGAAAAAATTACGTCATCGAGTAAACGAATGGGAATGGTTTCATATGATAAAGGTCGATTAGAAAATGAGAAAAAAGCGTGTCTGCCAACCGGCAGCCTGGCAAGTTCGCAGGCAGCCGGCGTCAAAGTGGGGTAAAAAATAGTATTTTTTATGTCATCGAGTACACGAATGAAACTAATGAATAACTATAGTCCAGATCTTTCCATTTAAGAATTTATTGGTCTGCCGACCAGCTTCCTGGCAAATTTTTGTGTACGATTTTTTAAAGTTTTTTATTTTTTAAATTTTTTGTTTATCTTTATTATTATTTTTATTTCATTATATTTAAAAAAAACTTAGATTGCCTTATTTTAAAAATATAAGCGATAATGATACATATACATACATCTTCTTCCCCTTGTCCTATTCGGGTCGGGGACCCATTGCATCGACAAGGCTCCTCCATAAGTCCCTGTCATTTGCTGATTGTTAATGATAATGATAAAAAAAATAATTTGAGAGTTCCGAGTGTTCCCATCTGTCAGGTGAGCCGTTCGACCAAACCACTTACGAAACCTGCCGCGGTGACATTGTACAAATTTATAATAAGGCCTTTTAAGATTGCCTAATCGTCTATAGTAGTTGGAAGTTCGAAAAACCAACGCACCGTCGCTGAAAGAGCTGCATTCGTTCGTAAAACGACGGAAATTTCCGAAACCCTGTCCGTTTCATATCGGTTTCGCTTGCCCTGCTGCACCGATTACATCGAATAGAAGATCGAAACTAACGAAAAACTGTAGTCTATATTATCTCATTCATGACTTCTTTGGTCTGCCGACCAGCAGCCTGGCAGTTTTTTGTGTACGATTTTTTTAAGTTTTATATTATTTCTTTATTATTATTTTTATTTCAATATGGTTTTAAAAACTTAGAATGCCAGATTTTAAATAAAATAAGTGGTAATGATATAAAATAAATTTTATTGTATATCCCTGTCAATACTTTATAACTTGTAGCTCCCCGGTTACACCATGAAACTTTGCTCAACTCTGACAAAAATAGACCTTTTTTGAATTTATCTCTTCGTTTAATATCCTACTGGACTTGTATCTGTCTTGTCTAAGCACTATGCATCTCTGCAGAGTTTACCACCTTGTGAGATTGCTTCGGCACTCATTTCAAATTGAAATATTTAACCCATACCAAGCTGTTTATCTACATCTACATCTATTTGAATTTGACTTTTGTTTGTTTGAAGGGAGCGGGGTCTTGGTTTAAGTGGAAATTAACCCACTTCCGACAGCCGATCGAGCTGAAACTCGAAAGATAGACTCGTTGTCGGTAACAATGCATTCTATCGATTACGCGCACACTTAATATACCTACTAAATAAATGTCGGTCTTACCAACTCGGAATTTGGCCCGGTTGGTAGTGTGATTGATTCCTCTGGGTAGGAAGGTTCAAACCTCAGCTAAACAAAAAAAAAGTTGTTTTTTTCCATCGTTATTAATAATTTATCAGCGTAAGAGTATCGGACACGAAGGGGCATGATGATTATTATGTAAGGTAGACAGACAGCCATAATAGCTAAATGAAATAGAGTGCAGAACCACTTTCTCCTCAGACCTGCTGTCGGTGCGGGTTCACAAAATACCTACAGCTGGAGTCATGTGAATTATGCCATTGCGGTACGTAATCGATCAATTGCTTCTAATTTATTTTATTTATTTGCTAGCGAGTACCCGGCATGCGTTTCAACGCCACTCAAAGAAAGAAAGTATTTGTGTTTTAATTCTGTTTATGGAAGTGCTCTTGGATATACAATATTTTTTCTTTTTACATCTGGGGCGTACGCCGTACACGAATAAATCAGAAAGTTTTCCGATGCGTGAGCAGCCCATATACAGTTGGGCATGGATTTTTCAAAGTTACTCCTGCTATCCCCTACCGCTACTACGTCTCCTTTGCAATCCCTTCCACTGCCCCTCCCTCGTCCTCCACTACCCCTGCGTGTCCTTTCCCGTGCATTCCCGCACCGTTTCCCATCGAGCGTCCACTTCCCCTCCCGCGTCCCTCTCCTGGATTCCCCTCCCCATTACTCCTTCCCTGCCGCTAAACTATATGATATACGCTAATTTCTCACCAAATTTTCATCGCAATCGGATCATTGGTATAAAAAAAAAATCATAACGCCAGAGCTCACCATTATGTATGTATAGAAACCATCGCGGGCGTTTGCACAACATATCACCAAAGTTTTATGGCAATCGGATAAATGGTTTACGAACGCATAAGGGACAAACCAACAAACATTATTTTTTTTATGTATTTATATTATTAACTATACCTTCAAGTATATTTTAAAATAGCATAAATATATTTACGTCGACATTAGGAGTTCGCCTGAATTGTAGTAGTATAAAATATATACAAACTTTGGCAAATGAACTGAAAAAATCAAGAATATGTCACCAATAATAAAAAAGTCTTCCCATGACTAAATGAATACATTATTTAAAATTAGAATTATGGATTGTTGATTTATTTGTAATCATACCATTTCAATGAAATCTCTTTAAATAAACCTTCTTACTTATTTTTCATGGTTCTGCATTAACCTACTTAATTATTTTGAATAATGTTTTTATCAATTTACAATAATTCAGTTTCCTGGTTATATTTAGGTGTTTTAATATTTACCTAAATTATAATACTGATCGCTAAGACGTCTTTGTTATCATGGCATCGAAAGGTGGCTGAAAGCGCATTGATAGGCAACAACTACGTACATGTATAATATATTTACAATACAGTCGATTCCGCTTAATTGATACTCTGGTTTATCGGGACAGCTGGTTATTTGGGAAAAACCCAAGCAACAAAAATAAACTTAATGAGTAAAACCTCAAATTGTAATATTTAATTAATGAAGACAATATTAGCGAAACACAACCGAAAATCTGAAACAGAAAAATCAGAAAAAGACACTGTCACGTCTGAGACGGATACGGTCACATTTTCCATTTCTGATTTTTCGGTTTCAGATTGTCGATTGAGTTTCGCTAATATTGTCTTCATAAATTAAATTATCCAAATAAAGAAACTAATGCTAATTTACTTCGGTTATCTTGGACACCGTTCCGTTTAATTGGGACAAATTCAGATCTAAAGTCGATGCAAAATGTGTCTTGGAAAACAGCGAATTTTAATGAAAGGCAGACGTAATTCGGTAGATTCACCCACGCCGCACAGTGATTCGTTTCATACATGCTAGACGCTAAAAACTCTTACACATGATTAAATTATTTTTAACCCTCTATTGAAGTGTAGTCAACACTAATTTATGAAAATTATTGTTAAAAATGATTAATATATATTTTTCCTGTCGTTTTTTTATATATATATATATATTTATTTATAATTTTTAAATGAGGTGTTAATAGAGTATTTGAGGTTTATGATAAAACAATTATATGTAAAAAGTAAAAAAAGTGTATTTTGAGTGTAATAAATTGCTAAAATTACGGTCAAAATGTAATACATGGCACAAATAAGGTTCCTGTAAAATGAAAAAAATAATAATAATGTAGATTCGTGCGGGTTAATATCGAAACTGATATGAATAGAATATTAGTTGCACTATTTAAAAAAATAAAATTATCGTGCTATTTTGATATACTCTCTAAGATAAACTCTCGAGAAGTAGGAAATTTTATAGTTTTTAGGCCAAAAAAAAAACACAAAACTTATTTATTATTTAAAAAACAACTAAAATTATTAACAAAAAAACTTTAAAACATTCCTTCCAAAGTAGCCTCCATTTTACAGAACCGAAAAAAAACACTTTTCAAACTTAGTACACAATTTTAAACGTTGAGCTGCGACGAACGAATAAATTGCAAATGATAATTTCAAAAAACATTTTTCGACTTTAAGACTCTGGTATGAGTCAATGCGTGCACTAATCACCCCAATTAAGCATGCATTTATTATTCTGTCTATCTGGCAATGTCGCCATGACGTCATTGTTTGGGAATTCAAAAGTGACTTATTAGCGTCTAGCTTGTATGAAACGAATCACTGTGCGCCGCGCCGCGTTCGCTGTCCGCCGACATTCGTCAACGTAAAATTGTTCAATCCGCAGTAGTTCAAGTTTTTTTTTGATAACTGTTCTTATAATATGTAACGATTTTTTCATAATTTTTTTTGTACCGATCTTTGATTGTTTTCTTTTTTGTTATCTTCCTTTTATCTTCCTTTTATTTAGCCTTGTTCGGCCCAACACAGGTAGACCTGGAGTGAAATAATGTGTATTTATACACCATATACTGTAGGCATTTCTGTATTACAATCTTTATTTAAATTCGAAACATTTTTACTAAGAACTTAATCTAGATTTTTCTAATCATAATCAAAAGCAGCCTCTTCTTTTTATTGGCTACATCCTTCGTTAATGCACGTTATTCGTTTACTTGGAGCTTGAACATAATATTGTAAATTAGGCTCCATTATTTTTAGTTTTCCTGCATACGTGCTCAATGTTCATGTCCAACCCTCACATATCAGTATTTTGTTTGTAACGCATAGAAAATACTGAAACAAACACAATTATTTCATACTTTTTCGTACATTTACGTTGAAGGTTTTGTTTTAAACTACTAACGATTGACGTTGCTTCATAAATATGCATTTTTAATCAGAAATTTAATTTGCAAATCGATCAATAACGGTCGTAATTCTAAGGTCGAAGTTTATAAAATTTTTGAAGGGTCTTTGGATTTAATCAAATACTACGTATGCAGGTACCTCCTGTATAGGTATCTACTATCAACACGTGTATATTAAAAACATATTTCAAATAATAAATCACTAGAGACCCCTGTTTGTTGTACAGTACTTTGCTGACCCTTGCTTGCCATACAGTACCTACACCACTACCGTTGTTGACCACACAATTGTATTGGTAATTGTACTGTATGGTTAAAATAACTATTATTAACCTTTTAACACTTGATGGATTCAAATTCAAATTTTAATAAATCTTTGTTATACAATATAATATAAATTGAAAATGGGGTAGCTTGTAGGTACATAAACAATAAGCCAAAAATATATAATACATTATATTAACTCGTTCATAAATGGCCAGTCTAAATTTAAACGCGTTATAAGTAGGTATATATTTGGGCATTTGCGGAGTAATCGGGTATTTCAAACTAGATCTAATTTGAACTTTCGATATTATAACACATTGAAAAATACATACAAACTTGTCCTCTTTAAAATGATTTGTCTGTACAAACCTCCTGCCTGTCTGCCCTCGTCTGCCATTTCAGCCTTGCACTTTTTTTTTAAGACATGCTCCATCTCTGTGGTCTTCCTGGTGGCCATTAATCTGTCGGTGTCCAATTAAGTAGACCTACGTGATCTTACCACTTTATATCTGCCATCTTTATAGCAATGTCAGTGAATTGTAATGATCTCTATGCCATTTGTTCGTTTTTTTAGTGTGTGCATTTATAATTTATGATAATACTAGCTTTAATACCGGCTTAGCCCGAGTTTCAGCACTACCGATTTTTTCTGATTGAACAATTGGAAAATATTACATTCAAATGTGCAACTTTTAGTCGCCAGAGCTCGTCGTCAGAGGGAGGGTTGTTACCCACCCGAATGCCTTTTATCTAGCTTCTAATAACTAGAGAATATAATATTTACGTAAGTGTAAATATTATATGATTAGATGTGGCAAAGATGGCATTAGACGAAGCGTCGCATTGTATTGTCGCTTTGTGCGAATTAATAATGCTCGAGAACTCTGACACTAACAGAGAACCAAGCACTTCAATGAAGTCAATATAAAGAAAAACAATGAGCGATTGGGGTCACACATCGCTAAGGTTAACTTTATTAATGAAAAACAAAGCTAAATCACGTATACGATCACACTGTACAATACGTCATCGGAATGGTTACTAAATAAACCCTATTTTTACATGAGGTTGCTGTTCATGGGCGTTATTTATATAGTTTGCCATTAATTATGAATTTCTCCAGATATTCGATTGTGAATGCTGTCGAATGTGGCGTAACACACACAAAAAGAAGTATTGGATATTTCAGTAATTTAAAAATACAAATCCTGAAACTTCAGAAAGAAGATAGGGTACCGGGACAACGAGCGTGGTTGCACCGAACTAGGTCCACTGGACATATTTGAGATTTATTGCGTTTAGTATCGCTTGTGTGCGATACTAAACGCAATAAATAGTTTTAGTTCGTCAAACAAGCCATCACCAGCTGCCACAAACACTTCGCTCTGGGCTGTATTTTGTAAAAAAATCCTTCCTTTGCTTGAGAGGTGCAAAAATCATTCTCGAGCAAAATACGATGGAGCTTCTTTCCATTTGTAAATTCACACAAATCACTTATATTACAAATAAATATAATTATTCAAGGATTTTGGCTAAACGAAATCGATAAATGTCTAAATAAAGTAAAGCGAAATAAGGAACGCAGAAACACATAAGCGTTGGAAGGGCAAAGTGACAGTGGGTCGTATTCTACTACGCTGTCGGCTTCCTATTTGTCATTCTTTGAATCGCTATCCTTTTCTCATGCGTTTCTAAAATCAAGAGCCGTGCTCTAAAATTAAGAGATGTGCGCGCCGTTGTATTGCTATTTCATCCTCACATAATAATAATATTTCAAAATAACTGTAGATTTTAAAATGTGTCCCAAGTGTTATTATGTCTTGTACGTCATTAGTTCCTAGCTAGGCAGATTGCCTGTTCTAAGGAACCAAATGCTGGTGAAAAATGCCAAAAATGTATTCTGTAAAAAGAAAAAAAAAGTTTTTTTTTGGTAGATTAAATATATACCAAGTTTTTACAGATTGCGCCATTAATAGTTAATCATGTATTTTTATTAGTTTCACTTCATTCAATTCATCAACCAGCTGTTGATTTGAGAGCATGCTACTATATTCGCGGATGGAAGGGGAAATGAGCATGCTCATTAATCAACAGCCGGTTGACTAGTGAGCTTGCTCATTTGGGCGTGACATACATGCTACTAGGTAGCGCTCGCTCATTAGAAGCAAGAGAGCGTGCTACTAACGAGAATGTCTGTCAGTACCATAATGAGCAACTAGTAGCATATTTGTCCCGCTCAAATGAGCATGCTCATTTAAGAGCATGTGTGTCAGTACCATAATAGATAAAACAAGAATGTGCTATATTTTGTTCGTTTAGTACAGGCATGGGCAACCTTTCCCAGGTCTGGGGCCAAATTGTCATTCTGTCCTCGAGTCAAGGGCCGGAACAAGTTATCAAAGATAGTAAATTAACTAAAACACGTTGCTACTTCTCATAAATTTTTTTATTAATATAATGAACGACACAATATTAATATTATACACAGATTACAAAATTTAATTTGAAAAATCTCTCCCTGGAACTATTATTTTCTTTCTCTATTATCGAGGCACTATCTACCATTCTATTGTGACAACTCCAACACAGAATCACAATTGTATACCCCCGTTCGCCGTATACAAAATTTGGGTAATGACTATAAAGATGTTGTTGACATATTTAACACATCATTCACCAAATATAAACAAGTCATAGTAGAATTTATATCAGAAAGAAGAACCACAAATTTAATAATTCCAACTGCATAGCTCTGCTTTGAATTATTTCACATGTATTGCACTTTTCCCAGTCTACAGTTTTTCCATCTTGCATGGTGGAGTATTTTGTTTTTATTTGAATTTGTTTTTTTACTCTATTTTTGTTTTAGATTTGGTTATGATTTTGATTTTGATTTTGATTTTGATTTCGATTTTGATTTTGATTTTGTTTTTGTTTCTGTTTTTGTTTTGTTTATGATTTTGTTTTTTATTGTGTTATGCACATTTAGATTTAGATGTTCTTTGTTTTAAAAAAAATGCATGTAAAAGCCCAGCCGGGCGTGAAATTTCAAATAAATAAATAAATTACTTCGCCGAGATGAATCAGGGCCGGATGAAATAGCCCGGCGGGCCGGATGCGGCCCGCGGGCCGACGGTTGCCCATGTGTGGTTTAGTATGATTTTAATCTGTGTTTGTGTTTATTTAGTCTATGCCTGAAACAGTAATCTTTTTTCGCTCGATGAATTCACGTACCCATTACATATTAGTTGTAGTAAAATGAAGGACGATTGACTTTGTCGATGAGGGCGACTCTTTAAATCGGAAGTTTTTAATGAAAATTGGTAGGTACCTGTGCAATTCAGTTACCTCCGTGCATACATTACATTAGGGAGATTTTTTAAACTTAGATAAATTTCATATAAAACCTTATAAACATGAGTAATCATTTTGTCTGTAGCGTAGCTCTCTACCGTAACCAGAAACAAATTCGCTTCTCGTTCTTGAATTTTTATCATTGTGGAAGTAAGGATGTCCTGAAACTGGTTTAGTGTGGCTGTGCAGTGCGCAGCCAGTCTGTTCGGCCGACTTTGGAGAAAAAACATTCTGAAATGGAAAAATGTAATTTTTAACCCCCGATGCAAGGAGAGGTGTTATAAGTTTGACGTGTCTGTGTGTCTGTCTGTAGCATCGTAGCTCCTAAACGAATGGACCGATTATGATGCGGTTTATTTTAGTTTGAAAGCTGACGTGATCGAGATGGTTCTTAGCTACAATTCATGAAAATCTGTTCAGGCGTTTAAAGGTCATCAGCTCTTTTTTGTATCGGGGGTTACTTAAAATTTTGAATATCGTCTAAGTATATAAAATAGATGATGGGACAATCAACACTCTTTTTATTTTCATATGTATTTATGCAATCTCATGTCTCTCAATGTTACTTTGATCACATATTTTGTGCCTTCAAACTATGTGGACGAAGAGCAGGGACTTGAGGATACCTATCCTTTTATTTTTCATACATTTAACAGATTTCCTGCAATGTTGCTATAAATCGAAGTCAAGGATCGGGATAGAGGAATTTCTAAAAAAAAAATAGTGCACTATGGTTTAATTTATGTTTTTAAAGCAAGAAAGACGTTGGTTTTCCATAATAGATACATTTCAATTGTTTCAAGGATAATGAGATGGTCGTATCTGGATTCTGGACAACGTATTATTTTACAACCTTTTAAGATGACCTATATTTGTTAAAAATTAAAACTAAGAAATAAAATTTTATCTTGTTTCGCTATTAGTTATTATCTTGATTTATAAAGTTGTTTTGTGTCAGATGTCTAAAAAATGAGATTTCACACAATTAAACTATTACGTACAAATTAAAAAGTGATTACCTTAATGTTTTTTATATTTATTATTTATATAGATAAAAGACTTTTTTTATATGCTTTACACAATTTACTTTGTATTTATTTATAAAAAAATAAAAAAATATATTGTATAAGGCATATAAAAAAAGTCATGAAATATTCTGTCGTCTTATAAAACCAGACGCCTAAAGTACGGTTTACACGAGGCCAGCACTGGCTTGGTCAATACCAATGCCAATGCCTCGTATAAACAGTTTTTCCAGCCAAGCCAGCGCTGGCTGCCAGCACTGGCTAAAATAGAGCGCGCGTCTATTTTTCAAGCCAGTGACCTCCGCCCGCGTGCCCCGCAGCCCCCGTGCCACCGTTGCAACACGTGTAGCGCATCGTACCTGTCACTGGCGCAAATCCGTGGAGTGTATACACGTTTTCGTTTGTTGAGATTTTCTTTCTTTTAAAATGACGAGAAAATTTACTGAAGATGAAACTTCTCTCATCAGAGTGACTTCACGCTGAATTGAGCCTTCTATAAGTGAAAGTAACTCGTCAAAGTTTTCAGTCGTAACTCGCAAGGCCAACCTCTACTCAGCAGGATCTTCTAATGTTAGTTGTTGTAGCAACAAACTAGCAGTTTTTTCTTTACGATTTCTTCCTCTATTATATTAATTATCTCTTCTTATAATAGTGCAGAGATATTTTTTAAACATTTTTTCTTCAACAGCCGGATTTGTCCCGAATTCATTTTTGTTTCGAACGTGTGCTCACCACAAGAAAAATCCAGAAATGACTGGCCTCGTCTAAACAGCTGGCTTGTCTGTAGGACTGGCGGCAGAGCACTGGCTTCGTGTAAACTTAGCTTTAAGTTGCGGAATCACAGACCGCACGCGACCCCCAATGTTCGGTGCAATGGTGCAACTACTGGAAGGTTAAATGCTATTATAGAACAATCGTCTTAACACTTCTGTGTCCAAAAGGGCTCATAATGTAAAACTAATTACTTGAAAAGAATGACATCTGATCTTTGACTTCGGCTAAAATTAGGATAAAAAGTGGAAGCAATATTGGCAGTATTGGCACACAATGTACAAGTCCCAACGAGGGCTCGGACGGACGTCATCGATGTTTGGCTCTTCCTTCTCACGCATCTTGTTTGAAAACGAAAGAGACAGAAAGTACTAAAATGATGTGGTCACGTGCGATTTCTCGCTGGGACTTGTATGTAGGGAATGCAATCTCGTTCTCGCGAGATCTCGGTCTTTTTTAGCGAGATTGATCTCGGACGAAAAAAGGACGAGATCTCGCGAGTTTAACGAGATTGTACTCGAGCATAAAAACGTTTTATTCGAATCAAGGTCTGACACGGACGGAGTTGCAATCTGTAATTTCTAATAGTCTGACTAATTGGTATATTTTGTTAATTAATCTGTAATATTTAATGGATCTACTGAGTACATATAGTTTAATTTTATTGATAATAATATCTCAGTTTAATAGTCAACTCAACTAAGATAATAATTTTTTTTTTTTTTTTTTTACTTCTCGTTGTTTTGCGTGTTATAAAAGAACTGTTTTATTACAAAAGATTTTTTTTGATATTTGGCGTCATCGATGTTTGGCTCTTCCTTCTCACGCATCTTGTTTGAAAACGAAAGAGACAGAAAGTACTAAAATGATGTGGTCACGTGCGATTTCTCGCTGGGACTTGTATGTAGGGAATGCAATCTCGTTCTCGCGAGATCTCGGTCTTTTTTAGCGAGATTGATCTCGGACGAAAAAAGGACGAGATCTCGCGAGTTTAACGAGATTGTACTCGAGCATAAAAACGTTTTATTCGAATCAAGGTCTGACACGGACGGAGTTGCAATCTGTAATTTCTAATAGTCTGACTAATTGGTATATTTTGTTAATTAATCTGTAATATTTAATGGATCTACTGAGTACATATAGTTTAATTTTATTGATAATAATATCTCAGTTTAATAGTCAACTCAACTAAGATAATAATTTTTTTTTTTTTTTTTTTACTTCTCGTTGTTTTGCGTGTTATAAAAGAACTGTTTTATTACAAAAGATTTTTTTTGATATTAGAAGAGAAGACTGGTTGTTTCTTTCATTTGTTATTTGATAGATACGTACATCAAAGTTTACTACTTAGAGTTTATTAAACAATTATAGACAAATACGTCAAACAATGTTTGATGCATAAAAGTCCATTGAATAATTCGTGAAAATAAATTTTATCTTAACGTTTATCTTATAATACTTATATATTTTTTCCTAATTTATTCAAATATTGTGATTATTTGCAAAAAAACACCCAAAACTGCCAATCTCGCGAGATTTCGAAATTGGTGAGATCTCGCAGTATTGTTATTCATAAACTCGCGAGATCTCGTTTGAGCCCCGATCTCCCGAGATTTGCATTCCCTACTTGTATGGTGGTAAATGATTAGGAAGTCAGTCACCTTCATTATTTTAGCGTTATCACTTGTCGATCTGTCTGCTATCAGTTCTTTGTCTTAATAATTATTATTTTAAATACAAGTAATTATGATCCACAACGTAATCTAAGCGCTTATACAGAGAGGTACGTACACTTTATCTTGCCATGAATTTAGTCTTATATTTCTCTTGGAAGGTATCTTCACGACATTGAAAAAATCTTTGCAAATTTTCCACTGATAACTTATTATATTTCCACGGTTGACTTATTAAAACGAAAAACTGTGAAAAAATAGTTAAATTGATATTCATTAATTATTCAGAATGAAGGGCTAACATGAGTTCATTCCTAGACGCCAATCTTTTTCTTATTTTTTGGTTTCAAATTTTCGTTTGAGGGTGGCTATTATCGTCTTCATTTGAATCGTATTTTAAACGAGAATACCACTCTAATGTAATGTGACAGTTTCATTTTCCAATATGCATATGTTAGAGTGTAGGTATGTCAACTTAGAAATTAGAAACCTGAATTGGAACGCCTAAATTTCACAAGAGAATGTGAAACATCAAATTTGATTGCAAATCAAATACCAAAGCAATTGTTTATTTTGTAGTGAGCACTTGTCATCTATCTGTATGTAGGTAGATAGGTACCAGTGGCAGTCCGTGAGTTCTAAATGAGCTAGAGTGCTAAGATTGAAAAATATGTCGCTATTGACGTTGTTGTAGCTGAAAATATATATTTATTTCAAAATTTCAACTTTTTGTATGAAGATCTTCAGGTTTATTTCATTCAAGGGACGTACCGCATCCACATACTGAAAGATCTTCAGACAAAAAGTTGAAATTTTGAAAAGAAATAAAATTGATTTTCAGCTTCAACAACATCAGTAATATCGTATTTTTTAAATCTTAGCACTCTAGCTCACTGAAAACTCACGGACTGCCACTGATAGGTACCTGTGTAATTCCTTTTAAGTTTCTAGACAGTTTGAGACAGTTTAAGAAGGTAGTTATTTTCAAATGTGGTTGAGTAAAATCTGTGAAAAACCAGCATTATTAAGAGGTCGGTATTCGAATTTCTACCGATTTCTTGCAAACCTCCCTTAAACATTTGAAGTTTTTAAGCTCTTAAAAAAATATATGTTATTCTTAAAGATAATATCTAGACATTAGTCACGCCCAAACTCAAATTATATAAAATTCCCTCGATAAAAAAAATCGCAAAGTATGCTCCAAAAATTATTATAAACACGTTTGTTTCAGTTATTTTACAAGTTACATGTATGAAAAAATTCACAGCGTTTCTTTAAATGCTGTTTAGACAATTATCGCGAGATTTTTGCTCTATTTTAAAGATTTTCATGATTTTTGCATCGATTTTATCGTTGTAAATGTTAGCGCGCTCTTCTAACATTCGTAATTTCATATCTCTCCGTCTTCTTCTTTTTGGGGCCGGGAACGGAGCCTTAAAATTAAAGCAAAGGAAGCTTCTCTCTGTTCTGACATTTTAAAATCACACCACACAAATTATGTCGTAGTCAGTTATAATGTATTAATTTTTATTTTATTAAATCTGTTTCCTAATGATTCTTGTATGACTCTTATAATAATCTTTTAATTGTACGCCGAACATTCTTGTTATTATGGTACATGTGTAAAGGTAACTTTGCATGTCTATGCTGCCAAGTAACTAAATATTAAAAAAAATATCTTCCTGTAGTAGAAGGGTGAAAAAAAGCTTTAAACTTTAAGAGGTTTTTTCCACGGTAAAATTACGATTGTGATTTTTTTTAAATTTTATTATAGGGAAATCAACAGTTTACATTGTTATATTATTTAGGCATAGGTATATTCATTTATATCAAACGAGAAAAACAATTACAGATCTCGTTACACCTACGTTAAATACGTCATATGAAAGTTATTAAATCAAATAAATAATGCAGAATATTAAATATATATCTAGAGTATTATGTGAATTAAACTTTTATATTTATTTAACTTTAAATTGTCATTAAAAGCGACCTTGTAGAAAAACCGGCTTTATCTCACGTGGATTAAGCAGTAAAGAAATGAAGTTCGATCCAATTTGGATTAATATTGCGCTAGAAACCTTCAGAATATTTAATCCAATGCGAAGGTTGCAGAAACTATTTTTCAAATTAACATCAATACTACTCAGGAACTTGCAAAGTCAATCGAAAATTAAACCTTGTACTTGACAAACAAAACGATCACCCAAGGTAAATAAAGCAAAAAAAGGTAAAAAACTGACAACTTAAAAATCATTGAGACTTGAGACCACAACCTGTCATCGCTGCGGATACAGAATCTGCGTTGTGCAACTGACAAAACAATATCTACTTGAACCTTTATTAACTCTTCCTTTCTTTCTCTCCAGATACCACACATAACATGGAGTCATCAGATCAGGAACTTCCCCCAGTGGAAGACGAGGCCTTCCTCGGGGCCTCCCTTCTAGACTGGGTGCTCATAGCCGCCCTTCTGTCCGTAGCCTGGTGGTACTTCTTCATGAGGAAACCCGAAAAGAAGGAGGAAATCACAGGCACTAAATACTCAATACAGTAAGTTGGCTATTGACTCTTAAAACCCTCTTACTAATAATAAATGTACACAACTGATAAACAACAATCCACGTGACGTAAACGGTTGTTTATCAGTTGTGTAAAATTTATAACACTTATCTTTTTAGATATTAGGTATTTGTCATATCACTCTACCATGCAATACCCAGACGAATAGTGAATCAGAATAAAAGTAATTCTGTTATAGATAATGTTTAGTAGGTAGGTAATTGTGTGTTATTTATTTTTATTATCTACTATCTACTACACTATATAAAGAGGTAAGATTTGTTTGTTTGTTTGTTTGTTTGCATCGAATAGGCTCCGAAACTACTGAACCGATTTGAAAAATTCTTTCGCTGTTGGGAAGCTACACTATCCCCGAGTGACATAGGCTATATTATATTTTCAAAAAAATTAGGGATCCTTACTAAAACTCCAATAATGCAACCCAAGGTGTAAAAAAATTACCTAATCTACTATATACACTATATAAAGAGGTAAGATTTGTTTGTTTGTTTGCATCGAATAGGCTCCGAAACTACTGAACCGATTTGAAAAATTCTTTCGCTGTTGGGAAGCTACACTATCCCCGAGTGACATAGGCTATATTATATTTTCAAAAAAATTAGGGATCCTTACTAAAACTCCAATAATGCAACCCAAGGTGTAAAAAAATTACCTAAAATATTCTTTACATCGCGTGCGCTGCGAAAACTATTCATGACAGAATAAAATAATGTACTACGACTTTGTAGAACACATCATTATTTACAAAAAAGGTAGTGACAGCATATGTCTAACTATTATGGTTATGCCACAATAAGTATTCTTTTATTTTAAAAATTAAATTAATATGTCGCCGCTTGAAAAGGCTCTTTATTTGTATCTTGGTGTTAATCCTTATCAAAATAAATTACATCATATTCAAGACAGCTTCAATACCTATATTTAACTTTTTGAATTTTTCAATTCGGATATTTAATTAGAAAGATATCACGAGTTTAATAATGTTAGTATCAGAAAAAAGTTTCGGCTACGGGCCGAGCGGGAGAGGAGTCAAGAAATGAAGTGCCAGGGGGGTTGGCGGGACGGAGGAGCGGGAGAGCGGTGGCGGGGAAGGTGGAAGTGGAACGCTGGAGGGGAACGCACGGGAAAGGACATGCAAGGAGTAACATTTTATTTATTTGAATATGGCATTGCAACGCATGCCGGGAAACAGCTATATATTATAAAAGAAAATCCAAAAAAACGCGCGGACCGCAAAAACTCAGAAACGAGTCCCGGTACGATCAAGGGAGTAATAAGGTGTGGTCGATCTATGTCCCCTATCGGGAAAAAAGGTACCCGTTTTTACCTAAAGGGCGTGCTTTTGAAGATATAAGGGCTGGAAGTTTCGCCCTCTTGAAATTTCGGAAAGTTCAAGAAGGTTCTATAGAACTCTAAAAAGTTCTGGAAGGGGTGGCGGTGTATGTCGTGAAATGTTCGTGAATAGGGAATCGGGATCATCATTGTGAAACATTTAATAAAAATTTTAAAAGTTTTCCTGAGCGAAGCCGGGTAACCCAGCTAGTTATGCTATAAGTTTATTATTTAGGTACCTACTTCAAATAACTCATTTCTTTACCTACCTTATTAACTATAATGCCATCACTCCCCGGGAGTTTTGGGAGAATTTGTGAGGCGGGTAAAGGTACCGCCACCCCGGGAACCGTTTATTGGATAAGCAGATATTTGTGCGGCCCGCCAAATGATTACCCTTACCCCTATGATTTTAAAACGTTGATTTTAATTGATTGTCATTTGATTATAAAACGCCCAGCTGGTTTTTTAACATATCCTAAGTCGATTTTGAACTCGCGCAGTGTGGGTCATAGGCTCTCAATGTGGGCGATAATGCCACTTTGTAGTCGTTTGAGACTTTCAGAGGGGCAGTAGAAGACCCAGAGAAAATTAGAGGGCGTTGAGATGGCACAATGAGAGCGTGGGCGGGTAAAAAAAATATGGTCCAAAAAAGACAAAAAAAAAATAATCGCGTACTAATAAAGCAAATTAAACTTTAATATTCGTAAATTTTTGTTATTGTATGTATTGTAATCATTTTTATCACGTGAGCGAAAATTCACACATTTCGGTAGTTCGGAAAGTGTATGAAAATCGAACTGATTTTTTTTTGTATGTAATATCATGATCTTACATGTCATTATTATTATTAAGAATTGTCAATATATCATGAATACAAGAAGGAAGGAGGTAGCAACCCAGTAGTTAAATACAAAAGAATTGCTTTTTTAACTTTAAAAAAAAAGTACAACACCAACCCCCCTCCCCCCCCGAAATCATAAGTGTGCGGCCCGCGTTGAGATACCTCACTTTGTCCTGTGTGGCCCTTGACCAGAAAAGTGTGACGACCGCTGATCTAGTGGGTCCACTCCGCCTTTAGTTTGATTATAGTACATAATCATTTCAGGTTTTCCGGCAGTTTCGTTGATGGTCTATAAAAGCTTCTTCTATATCGCTCTCCACGTCATCTTCATTCTTGTGGTCGTCAACCTTATTATCAGTATCCTCACAGGTCAGCTCGGCATCACACTCTAATAGAGCGGCCAGGATATTTATGGTAGGACTGTAGTAGTTTTATAGCAAATTTTAAGATACGCCTTTTCGGTATTTGGTACTTAGGTTAGCATCTTACTTAGCTCAAATGTAAAATCCGCCGTAGCATCGTAGTATAATTATTTAAATTTTTAAGTACCTACTCGTTGTCAAGCATATTGCTCATTCTGAAATAATGCGGAAAGTTTTGAAACATGTTGGTTAAATTTAAAAACCGATCGATACGATAATAATACATTATAGTATCATAGTATATTCTAGTACATAGTATCATAGCAACGTTATAAAGATTATAATTAGATATGTGAAGTCCCTGTCGATAATGATTATTTTATCGCT
Organism: Limnephilus lunatus; assembly: GCA_917563855.2. Classification (NCBI taxonomy): domain Eukaryota; kingdom Metazoa; phylum Arthropoda; class Insecta; order Trichoptera; family Limnephilidae; genus Limnephilus; species Limnephilus lunatus. The sequence goes on along the minus strand of OU830598.1, from coordinate 62,802,683 downwards.
GCCTATTGTCAAGGGCACAATCTAGATTTCCATATCGAAATTATCGTTCATTTTAAGAAAAAAAATTCTTTGTCATTTGTAATGGGGCATGTCCAATATATTTGTTAAAACGAATTATAAATCGTTAAACTATACTTATACCTTATTGTGCTGATAAAAATTATTCACTTGACAGTGATCTTGTGTCAAGAAATATATCTTTATCTGTTTTATTTGATAAAAACGATGAATTCTCTAATTTTTGTTCAATTTAAATTGTTTGATAATTAATTAAACCCCGATTGTCACTAAAATTACTGATAATGTATGACTTTTGCTTTGATTTGACCTGTGAGGAATGGGTTGAAACAATTTATTCAAAAGTATTGAATTTATAGAAAACTGTAGGTAATATTACTGCATCTATATTTGTATCACCAGCTTGTGGTAATTAGAAGATTAGATGATAACTCCAATATTAAATACTATGGGCTGGTATATCAGTATCATCGTGCCCTGGCATGACTGCAGATCGCTAACGTACAAACAACAGTTGTCGAATATATTAAGAACACTTAATCATTGTGAACTGTTGAACTTACTTATTCGTTGACGATCTGCAGTCCGATGAGAAGTTACCGAAAGTTTTCCTATCAATCGTAATCGATCGACCGTGCTAGGGGGGAAGGGCTCCTACCAAAGAGCAATTTAACGGTTGTAAATATCTCTCAGCGAACAGAACAACTGAAATTTCGGGCCTAGAATTATGACCAGAAGAGGAGAATAATAATAATAATTATGTCTGTCGAGTTATATTAAGTGTGTGTTATCTTATCCTTTGCTTGTACAATAGGCCACTTGCATGGATTTCATAACGACTTAGAAAAAATCATGTTGATAGATTTTTTTACTAAGATTACGAAAACGTTAGTAAAATTTTTTAGAAATGTAGTTTTTTTTTTTTTTTAATTAAATAAATCTATTATTTGGGCTCGTGACGTCACTACATGAAAATGTCCCGTCTCCGATTACGTTCTATTAATTTTGTAAAATTCCGCATTGATTTTTTTTTTTATTTGGCAACACTTTGATTTCAGGCGAATTTTCGAATTTGACGTTTAACATTCACTAGATTTATTGTTTGTTCTCTGCGAACTTATCCTTTGGTTTGACGATGTTATAAAGATGGCGGTGTTTTGACAGATGTTACGAAATGAACCCCGTACAAATTATTACCATTCGTGTGGAAAACGTTCTTTTTTTAAATTGATTTTCGGCTATGTAATAGAGAAGTCCAGTGAATTTTTTTTTTTTTTTTTTATGAAAAATGACCTTCTAACTTAAATTACTGCATATTTTTTTTTTTTTTTAGAGTTAGTTTTAATAGTTAAAATAATTTTCAAAGTTTTAATTTTTGGAGATCCCTCGAAAACACCCATATCTATGGTGAATTTTGTGACGTCATCTACTAAAATAACGATTCCCTATTTTATGATTGTTATGTTGGTTTTCTTGAATCTCACATAGATTTGCGCAGGCGCGCGGCCATCTTGTTTATTATAACGCGTTGATTGGCTAATGGCTTATTTATTGCAAATGGCGAAATCAAATTCTTTGCAAAACAATGAATGACGTTGATGAATTTTATTTACAGTTTAATGTTTTTGATGATAATTTTCGTTTAAATTATTAATTCACTGTGATATTAGTGTAATTCAACATAAGTACCAATGCTGCCTTTACTTTTTTTCAGTTTTAGTCCTTAAATAATGTTTTGTTAGTGATTTAGTTTCGTTCGGTTTTTAGGTTACTGACATTACATAATCAAAGGTTACTTCTTTATAATTTTTATGACTTTTCCACGTGAATTTAATAAAACTTCCATAAAAGTAATATTATTTAATAATGTAAAAGCCTTATGCATATGTAAATAAATACAAATTCGAGAAATCAACGCATTAATTGCGTAAAACCGAGTCCAAGATGTCGGATTTTTTCAGTTATTTTTTCGGAATTATTATAATATTTTTTTATCGTTTTTAATTGTATGAACGAGATAAAAAGTGAAGTGACAGTTTTATTCAAAATTCATAAAGTAAGAGGACTGTATTTTTTAAATTTTGAATTTTCCTAATTTTTTCGACCATTTAATAGAATATGTTTACAGTCGGCTGTTTTTTTTAAATTTTTTCATTTTGAAACTTAAAATACTGCATTTTTCAAACACAATCGTATATGTCAGATACAAAAATCTAAAAGGCAATTCTATCAACTTTCTATAAAGGTATATGCTTTTACGACATCTTCAAAAATAAGAAATATATAGAACACTCGCTTGTGTCATACCTAAATTCCTTTATAAATGACCCAAATGAATTACAGTGAATCACCAGGTGAATTTTCCATCGTGACGTCACCATGACAGCATTACACAGCATACCAACTTAACGCTGTGTTTTAACGAGAATATTAAAAATGCACTTTTTAATATTTTTTTAAAAAATGTACGTTTAATATTATTAAATAAAAGTTATATATTCAGAATCAGCGTTTATTGGTCTATATGAACATATTTTTTTAAAGCCATAATATTTTTCACTGGAGTTCCTTATTGTCGTTTTTTCGCACCCATAAAATTATTTCCCCCTCTTTCCGGTTTATAAATAAATGGTCTGATTTTTCGGATTGAAATTTTCAAAAAATCGCCAGGGTGCCAAAAATACGATTAAAAAAAAATACGGAATGTCTTAGAATATTTCCTAAACCGGAAAAAATTTACAAAATGTTGTGCAAGTGGCCTATTCATATACGCAGTAGACACTGGCATAAATTTGCGCAGACAATTTTTCAATGGGTCCATATTCCATATCAGCGCAATAAACCGCCGCGGCCGTGTTGTTACATATTATCTAATTAAAATATAAATATGTATGTAAAAAAACTCTTTACTGTAAAACAGAAAATCTGTCTTGTCTGTTTATCTGAAGAAACCAAACCTCCCAAACGGTGAGTTCTGTCTCTTCGAAATTTGCACAACTTTTTCTGTCTGGAATTTCTAAATCCACTGTTTTCAGTAAATTTTACAAGGAAAAATAAAAACCAAAAGTGGTTTTAATCCTAAATTCATACGCAAATGTGTGTTATAGCAGTACCTAACCGAGTAGTAAAATAAATTTAAAAAACTTAAGTTTCTGTAAGGTAGACGAAGACAGCTTATCACAGAATGTACTTTAATCTGAGGATACGACGCTGCTTCAATTTCTGCACAGTCATTGGTACATAAAGGGGGCTGATTCCACTCTTCACCTGTCCGTGCTTTAGCTCATCATTTCAGCGAGTATTAGGGCAGCCATGAGTTCCCTTGGATCTCGCTCTATGAAGAGATTTAACTCAAATCATTTGACCTCAGTTACAGTTTGCCTATACTGCCATCATATGCAAAAAGGCAGCTAGAAGTGTTTTGTGGTCACATTCTGATATAGTTTTTATTGTGATAGAATGTGACCATTGAAAATTTCCAGCTGCTTTTTTGCTAATGACGGCAGCATACACCAAGCGATGTGGCCAGCCCGTTTCTATTAGCCTTTTCTAGCGTATTCATAAACGCTGGTTACTTTTGTTTGTATTATCTTTATCCATTCGTTTCCTTTCCTATTTCTTCATGTATGCCTTGCAATTAACTTTCAAACTTCGGTACTAATATTATATTGGAGTTTTTTGCACAGTTAATTTTAATTAGTTTATGTTAGGAATATCAAAATCAAATTTATACTATCAGCCTGCTAACTTCATTATTTCGTTTATATTGATTGAAAATTGAAAGTCTACCACAAATCCAATGGTTATCTGATTGGAGATAGCATAATCAGAGTTGCTGGTTTCAGATGGTTTCATGACAAATCAGAACACTTGAAAATTCATTAAAAAATATGTTCAAAAACTAGCCGTACAACCTGACCTAGAGTAACCTAGTTAGCCTATTTTTCCATCACTTTTCGTGACTGAAGTATTCAGATTTGTCCGGATACCGTTTCAGATATACTCGTACCTACTGTAACTTTATCCGTTCATTGCGTGCGAATTGTCTTCGATGAACATTTTATACTGCCTACTCGTTCTTAGTTCTTATCACGCAAAAAGTGACATTCAAACATACATGAAATTATAGTCATACGCCAGTACACCGACCTTTAGTTGCTACCGCGATAATTCAGGATTTATTATGTAGATATACATGCAATGTACAATGTCAAAAACAAATACGTATTTGCTAAAGATTTAGCACGCTGCATTTATAGACAGAGTGAGTCAAGTATAAAAGTTTCTACATAACCATACATGTTATTTATAATTAAAATATGTTCACTATTTAGCTGTCAAATAATAGCTTATGGTTTGGGCACAAAGTTTATAATTGCAATTTGAAAATTGAAACCAAACTATTGATGGCTAAAAAGTTACATTAAATTGGGAAGATAATATTTATTATAATATTATTATTTGTAAAACGTTCACTTCAAGGGCGTTTATTTTATTACGCTTTCCTTTTCAAATGGTATTTCTGCATTAAATGGTTTTTAGGACCTGAACGAAGTAAATATACACTTTCCTGACAAACTGATATTATCGTAAAATTTTAATCGCATTAATTATCTATTTGCAAAATCGAAAACGAGAAAAATATATTTTTAAAATCTTGTATCAGTTTATTTATTCGGTATTTTAGATATCCGGTGCCCCTTCACCAAAAATGTACATTCAGCTTTTCCTCCATAGTTCAAATCGAACTGTAATCTTGTTAGATGCGATTGGTTTAATATTATCTTACTTTTGGGGTATCGAGACGTGTTGTGCGGAGGTTCTAGAACTCTAGAAGCAGGAAGAGGCGCAACAAGGCCCCAATACCCCAAAAGTCAAACAACATAATGTAATCTATTTGCATTTGCATACTAATAGAAGTTATTACTCTGTCAAGGCCGGCCAGTTTAACGGCCACAACATCTGAGACGTCATTCATCAAGAAGCTGAAGTCATCAGGCCGCAGTCTGGTGGTGTTCTATGGCTCCCAGACAGGCACGGGCGAGGAGTTCGCGGGCCGGCTGGCCAAGGAGGGCATCCGGTACAAGCTGAAAGGGATGGTCGCGGACCCCGAGGAGTGTGATATGGTAACTGTATCATTTTATAAATCTTTATAAATAATGTCGCTTATTGATCAAACGTGGTAGTGACAGAGACGGTTATTTGCGATCAAAATGACAAAATATGTGGTGGCACTGCGGTGCAAAACAATGTTCCGAGAGGTACGGTTGCAGAAGTCAAAGGGACTACCTCAACCATTCTCTCCCGATCAAGCCTGCCATGCAGCTAGTGGGCAGGCGCATCCTCCGCCAAGACCCGGATAAACTCACCCCATGAACCCGGGCACCCCTGCTAAGTCACGAAACATTTGGGGTGACCTACGGCAGAGGTGTATCCAATAAATAGTTCCCGGGGCGGCGGTACCCATACCCGCCTCGAAAATTGTATTGTTCCAGTCATTGAAGAATAATCTCTACTCTACATTATTGTAGAATTTTTACGTAGGTATGTCAAGTTCTCATTATCGGTTATTTCCTGTCGCGTCCCGTGAGGATATGATTGCTCCGCTTATTTTGCACACCGAGCATAAAATCATAGTAACCTGCACATGTTATTTTTTCATTTGCAACAGTGTTATTTTTTCATTACGTTTATTTGTGGTTTAAAAAATGTAGGTTATGTAAATACACTAAATACTTACGTTACACTTTTAATAAGTAGGTAAAGTTTTGAAACAACACTTATCGTTTTTGTGAACCTCAACAATATTCCCACTACAGCCACTACAATAAGTTATTTTAATTTACCATCGTTGAATTTTGTTTATGCAAATACGGCATTTTTACACGCGGCCGATTTATAAAATTGAACGATCAGCGATTCTATAAAATGATGAAGGTCTTTGCAAATTGGACGTAAGTGTGTATGTATTATTTATTGTACCCACTATCCACTTAAGTAGCAGTAAGACCTCAATTAAACGATAATTTTATATAATTCCTCAATAGACGACGTATTACCTACAGTTTAGCCTTTATTTCTTGTCTTGATTTCCGTAATTACCTACTACCAACCTCGTACTTGAAAAACATATCATAGGATGTGATTGAAGCAGACAACGCGAGATTAAAATTTTCCTTCGCAATGACAACTATCTAGTCTTGTGTCGTTATCCTACGTGCAGGGCTTCAGAATTTCAGAATTTTAGAAAGCCACTATCAAGTTGCTTGCAGAGCGAAATTAAATTCAATGAAAGTCATAAACATAAAACGTAAGTTTTACTCAGTTCTTACCTACGTGTGAACAAGTAAATTTCAAAAAGTTAGGTTAGGTAGTTACTAGTTAGGAACCTGAATATTTCCTAACTGCCATATCGCCTACATTATTTTAATCATATTTTTCGTTTTTCAGAAAATATTTGATTATGATTATGAACAACCAACTTGAGTTTTTCAAATACAATGACTGATAAAAACAGTATAGAAGAAAATGATTTTATCCTCGCAAGGCGCAGTCCGTTTCCGCTTTTTTTTGCCGTGGGGGGCAGTTAAAAATTCTTTGCTCCGTTTCTGTAATTTTCCTACCGCTAGGTGCAGTCCGTAATCATTGTTAGAAAAATATTGCTCATGAATATGACAGTTGAAGTAATTAAAAACCAGTGCTAGCTGCAAGCATTCATTTTTCTTGGAAAATTTCTATACCTACCTACATATTTTTTTCCACCCGACGTAGATAAGAAGATGTTACGAAGTGTATTACATATATCATTTGGGCGAATTTAAAAGTAAGCGGAAATTTACCAAATTTGAGGACTAAAAATAAAAATCAACCCGAAAAACAGAAAAGAGTTATTTTATTATAATAATTCATCTATAAATGTTTCTATTTTGAAACTGATAATAATTCATGGTGGAATTACATTATAATAAAACTAATATGAAACTTATTTCCACTTTACTTTATTTGACCGTAACCGGTTTCAGCTTGCTAAAGTGGAAATATGTGTCATATTATTTATTTTATTATATTTATCATCTGTTTTTATTATGTAGTGAAACAGTTTTACGGTCCTACGCATCGAAGGGTACGTGTGTGTGCGTGAGTTCCACGTTCCACCAAAAGTTGATCGAACGCGTCGTGATCGACAACGAGTCAATCTGTTGAGTTTCAGCTCTTTCGAATGTAGAGAAGTGGATTAATTTCCATTTCAAAGATTGGCATCCATTCATTCAAGAAAACGAAATTGAAATAGATGTATGTACCTATTAAAAAATGTGAATTAATGGGAATTTATTTTTCAGGAGGAGCTGATGAAACTGAAAGAGATTCCAAAATCCCTGGCAGTGTTCTGTTTGGCCACGTACGGAGAAGGGGACCCCACTGATAACGCCATGGAGTTTTATGATTGGATCAAGTCTGGGGACGGAGATCTCACTGGGCTCAACTACGCCGTAAGTTTACACTTACGCAATGTGTATTATTATTATTTCATTTCAACTTACGTATCACTTACCACGTGGTCTCTCATCTCTTATCTTTAATTCTATTACAAAACGCATTTTTTCAGTGATGTGAATAATTTTTATCATAATGAAAATTCGGTAGGTACCTACCAACGTACTACCAGCGACAGAAGAACACATATTATTAATATTATGATTATTATAAATAATAAAGCCAATAGTTCTGTGAACATTGCTTCCCATGAAGTATGTTTCTAATTTTTCTTATTTAATATTAATAAATCGAAACCAAATTTTCCTCTGAAATCATAAAAATTGAAATTTGGTACTTAAATACCAACCTACTTAATTATAAACCATACATTTTATGTAACTAAAAAATAAATAAATTAGGAATTATAAAATGTGTCTAAAGAATCGTCACTATCTCAATGACAATTCTTTTGGGCAGGTTTGAGGCAGGTAAGCAGGTGCAGCATACTATTGACAAAATTCGTGTAATAAAGTCCAAATAAGCACGACGATTTCACACTTGAACAAATAAAATCTTTGCTGCATCATTAAAACGACCATCATCTTGAAACGGAAACGGAACGTACAAACAAATTTACAGACAGACAAAAACAAAATGGTTGAGTTGGAACATTTCGCTACGCTCAGCCAATTAATTACCGGTACAGTATCAACATACAAAGAAACTAGAACTTGACGTCACGTACGATCTCTCGCTTGGGACTAGATATTAATTTTCAGACTTTTTTAATGACATAAATTTACCGTATTCTAGCGTACACAGCATCTCTTTTTTATTTTTTTGCTATTTTTTCGTCTTGTAATTTTTGTTCGACTATTTACAAAATCTAGTTTTTGAGAAAAAAGTCATTTCTTGTGAATAGTATAATTAACGCAAAAACTAATGTAGTGACCTGTAACACTGTTACCACTGCATGGCCTTCATCTTCCTTGTGAATAAAATAAATATTATTATAAAGAAATGCGATGTTACTTTAAAGTTGTGATAAAAATTTAATAATCAAAGTAAATGCGCAAACAAAAAATATGCTTCCGTATAATATAATCGTGAGGAAAATTGACAAATGATCCTAACTTGTCCCATTCTCGATTAAATCTTTGTAAATTTATATACATAGTAGAATTATTCTAATATCTTTTTCGTAGATATATACCTAAGAGTATGGGTATTATAGTTCCATGATATATAGTACAATGTAATTATGTTGCTTCGTGATTATTACACGATGTTAACCCGGTTGAAGGTTGTCTGTCTACCTGAATATGCACTTGTATTATTTTTCTTTACAAATGATTTGATTGACCGTTTCGTATTTAATCACGTAATAATTACATACCGGTAATAATATAAGTAATTATCATCCGACGCACAGTGGTTCCAAATACCCCAAAAGTTGGAAACAATTCACAGGGAGGATTAACGAGGAAAAAAAGTGATATTATTTTTCGGTATGGTTAAAAAAAAAGAAAATATTTGGTTTTAGTAAGTTTTACTGGATTTTATTAACGATTTCTGGATTTTATTAACAATAAAAAAATATTTTAAAAAAAATCTTAAAATTGAAATTATTTTTGTCCATATCCATGTGAAAATAAAGGCCGAGTAATGTTTAATTTTGCTTTTTAACATTCTGATGCAGACTATGAACAATCATCATCATTTTTTTTTTTTTTTACATGAATACCTCACAAGAGTCCCAACTGCTCCCGTCTGAAGCCAGTGAGACTATGGCATCCCCAATTGGGGTATGTTGTGAGGCTGAGGGTAGTGGGGAGGGGAAGGAGATAGGGAAGAGGAAGGAGATAGGGAAGAGGAAGGTGGGGAAGTACCTGGCCATTCAGATCTGGTCACCAAACACGGCTAATGCCGTTTTAAGCAACGTTTCAATTCTGAATGGTGGTCTTACACCAGGGCGATACAGAGAGTATCTTCCACTCTGGAACGTGCCGCAAATATACTATTTATTATTTTAAATGAATAAATTGTGAAATAACACAAATTAATCAAATAAAATTTATTTGCCATGCCGGGATTCGATCCCGCGACCTTCGGTGCGCGAGTCAAGCGTCTTACCGCTGCGCTACGCCGGCCGTCATCATCGTCAGTGCTAAAGATATTTAAATAATAAATATATCCGGAGGAAATATTGAATCAAAAACTTCTTTAGGAAAACGATTTAATTGTTTATTTGGGGGTTACCTGTAACTAGTTATCACAGGATCAGATGTAACTAACATTAAATTAAAAACATCCTCATTAAATTTCTCACGAGAACATTTTCTAGAATAGTTTTTGCGATATTTTTAAAATCTTTGTTCCGAGCTTCCGGAGCCTCTTATGATAATCTTAATCGGGCGGCAATATCTGGTGGACGATGGGCAAGGATTCTGCTACACTACGTTTGTATTGTCAGACTTCCCGCAAACTAATCGCATAGGTAGGTACAATTGAAGATATAAAAATACTAGAATAATCCGCATCCTCTCACATCCCAATGAACATCTGTTTTAAGAAGAGCGATTATCATCAAATATTTTGAACACTTACTTGTCTGTTGATAGATGAGCGCCTAGAATAATTTCTTCTAATAATTTTGATTGACCGAAAAGTGCACCTCTTTCTCAAACGCCAAATGAGAAAGAGGTGCACTTTTCCGAAGATCTTCGGTTTTCAAGCGCTTGGATCGGTCAGAACTACATTCAAATTGTGTTTTCGACCACGACGTGCCGTTTTCAGGAGAAATCGCGTACAGTATAAAACCAATCGGAGTCTCGAGTCACTTTTTTTATTTTCCATCACAAATCTAGCTTCATCTCGACGAGCAATTGTCCATCATGTTTTAAAGCGAAATTTGAAGCCCGCGATTTTTTACAGAGTTTTACCACCCCTCTTTAAGGCAATTGGTGAGGTTTATAAGTTTTTTTTTTCAAACATAAAAATCTTTTTCCATCTGTTGACACTTTGAGTTCATCACTATGTCAAATAACTCCTTTGAAGAACAAATCCCTTGAAACCGAACCTGTGACAATAATAATATTTATGAAGCACTCAAATTTTACAGTCAGTAAATTACCTAAAAATTACTGGGCCGTAGAGACGCAAAAATAAGCTAGATTTTTTTTTTAATATGATACTAAAATAGTTCAGCTACAAAAGCACATCAGCACATTTATGGAATATTAGGGAATATCAAACTAAAACCTTAACTATTTCAAAATCGTCGTATTTTTTTTTTATTCACCAGATGTTTTTTAAAAAAGATATCTTAAATTTGTCATATTAAATATATGAATAAAAAAAATCTACATCTTTAGTACACACCCGAAGGTATTGGATCCATGTTGAGTTTGCCAGCAAGCGGTATAAAAAGTTATCAGTCCCTAAATGTTAAATAACAAACGTTGCATTTTCACACAAACGTCCTGACTGCTCGGGAAGTCAATCTTTGCTGACCAGTGTTGCCAACGGTTATACCAGCTTTCCGCCAGATCGACCAGATTCTACCTTTAAATCCACCAGAAAACCACTAAAAAATATAGTACCTACACTCACACTCGCAAAATTTTCCCCTAAAATAAAGTTTAATGAAAGACATTGATGAAAGAAAAAAAGTTTAGAAATTATTTGTTTTCTTTATTATTACAAAAATAATAATTAGTAACCAACACACCATTTGTAGGTAAACCAACATTTTAAAATTATTCAATTAAGACTAATTCTAAATTAAGTCGTCTTCTTCAGACGAACCATTTTTACCTGCACCAAAATAGTCGGTTTCAGATTGATATGACCGATATATAGTACCGATTTGATTTACAACGGCTACTGGAATGTTATAATCATTGCAGCATTTTCTTTCCAACCTCAAACCACAGCGTACTCTCAATATAGCAGTTAAATGATTTACCTAACTTCATTCTATTCCTCTGTTTGTTTTTTTTATTATATTCATGCTGCTAAATAGTCTCTCAGATCTCAACATCGGCATTAGAATGAGGCAGTATTAGGAGACTAATCGCAAAAGTCACTAATTCCTTAAACCTCAGCCCTCCTTGAGCATCTTTAAAATTGAATACTTCGTTCCAAATTTTTTTTGTGCTTTTCGTCTCATCTCACTCCATTTCAATTAATGAATTTGACGCCACTGTTGTTGCCTACACAGTAAACGTAAATCCCATTTAAAATTAAAGAAAGTAGAACGAAAAAGGATGAATAAGATTAAAAATAGAAGTGGATTAGTGGCTGAGTGATTGTGTTTTAGTAATTAAACAAAAATTTTGGAAACCACCAAAAAATCCACCAGCCACTAAAAGAAATATTTCGCCACTAAATGAAGTATGAAAACCACCAGTTTTAGTGGAAAATCCACTAAGTTGGCAACACTGTTGCTGACGTGTTACGCAGTGGCGAAACGTTTTGATGAGTTTGGTGGTATGGGGAAAGATGCGCTGGTATGTGGTGTCAAGATATAGAAACAAAATTTAGTGATCCCTGCAATTTGAAATTTCGAATTGTTTCCAACGCTCCCATACTAGTAAAACCATTGTGCGATGATCCGACTCATCTGTCTTCTCAACTGGAGTTCATGTCAACCTTGATTTATGCGACGGACTCCTTTAAATATTTTATATTTATTATGATAGTAAACGAAACAACAATTAAATTTAGAAGAACCATGCATTTATCATGCAATTGCGATTGAAACACGCTTAGCTAAAATAACGCCAAAGTAATAGATACAAGTATTTTAATATTCATAAAATATTGTAGATACATATTTTATGTTGATTTTTTTCAGGGTTATTTATAGTAAGTAGAAAATTTTAATGTATATCTATAATAGTTTCGTTGAGAAAAAATAATTTGCCCAACAGATCTCTCATGGTATTTCTAATAGGTCAATGTCAATGCATCAACTATTTTCATCTCACAACATTATTTCGATAATGAAATTTTGAATTATCCACTTATCTTTAAAATGACAAAACGATTTCAACTTTTTCATAATTATTTCATTGTAATGAAAAGAAATATTATTTTTTAATTTCCCGCGAAGCCGGGTAGCAATTGTTTTTTTTAAAATGATTTATTTATGCCCTAGTGGGCTTTCAGTTGTAATAATTGTAAGATAACAATTTTGATCAAGTACATAATTACTTATTATTATGATATTATAATAACAACATTGATTTAAGGAATTCCTCTGCGTATCTATTTATCAGCGTATCGTGGGTTTTGATAAAACTGCGATGACCAGCAATTTTCCAAGTACACGGAGTCGACAGTCGTCATGTCGGAAAATCACGTAGGTAGTAGATATAATCGGGTACAATATAATTTTATTATTACCTGTGTGCGGGTAACCCGTGTGTTTCGCGAACCTTGTTCTAAAACGCCTGAATATTAATGACAATTTCACTCCATTCGGAGCGACGGTACCGCGCGCCGCTCCATGCCGCCGTGCAGAAAAGTACTGGTCTGAAAGTATTTACAACTTTACAGCGCAGTTCATTGTGAGACTTTTCTGCGCGGCGGCCTGGGGCATTGCGCGGGGTACCGTCGAGCGTCGTTCCAGAGATTGCGTGTAATTGCCGCTGTTGTGTAGTGCTGCTAAGAACTGTACTAAATAAATGAATATGCTTCTTGGATAGGTATCGTAATAAATAATCAATTTAAATGTCATACTCGTGAATGTAGCCACTTGAAATAAAATTAAAAGTATTTAATAAAAGTACACAGTCCCAGTGAGTCGCGGTCGACAAGAGTCAACACTTTAAATATTACGTTATCCAATCTCCAATGATAACAACTACTGTCGTATAGAATATTATGCAGGTATGTATATTATGCTAGTCCCAACCAGAGATGGTACGTGACGTCATTGTTCTAGTATCGTTTTCGCATTCAAACAAGCCGCGTGTGAAGGAAGAGGACGGATTGGTTTATTTATGAAGAGGACGAAAATCGATGACGTCCACACGAGCTCTCGCTGGGACTAGTTTATGTTTACAGTCCTTGACATGGTGGTATAGGTAGGCCACCTACCAATATCCAACCATTTTATCCAATACGTAGTGATATTATATTTATTTATCAACGCGAAAAAATTTACGAGATTTTATTTGTAGTAGGTGAATTCGTGTCATCCTGGTGAGGTTATTTTTTTTTTCAATGAATATAATTTAGAATTTTTTTGACCACTTTACTATTCACCGTTCAAAATTTGAGCATTTATATTTTTGAAATGTTGGCTTTAAATAACTTTTGAATGCTTCTGTAAAATATAATTTAACACACCTATCGTTTCTGACATAAAGAATAATTTATTTTATTTTACTTCATCCGCGTTTAAATTTTCGCGCAAATATTTTTTAGGTTGGTAGTCGAATTTAGCTTCTCGTTCGTTTTATATTCTAATGTTGTTCTCCCTGTCTAATGTCAAAGTCAATTTTTTTCTGACGGAAATTAGCAAAATGTTGAACAATATTAATTATATCAGCTTTAGATCGTGATGCGACTGATTATTAAATAAGCGTAGATCTAAATAATCATTATGTAATTCAAGTATAATTTGACTAACCCTAGTAATCATATTTAAGGTTAGAATTTACGAGAATCGGTAGTGATATTGAACTTTGTCCATTCAGTGATTGTTTTAATATTTTTGTGAGCCAACAACGCAAATAAGTGTTACGTTTTATAGCTTATTGTGCATTACATATACATACGTCAATGTTTCCTACAATATTTAGATGTTCCGCGCGAACAGCTCACACTTGCGTGAAGTTGCGTCACATGTCCACTCTGACAGTGTCTCCAACTGAGGTAAGAAAATTAATTTTTGTTAGTGTGGTAGCGGTCGGTTTGTACCAATTGCTAGCGCAGATAACGCAGATAAACGTGAAAATCGTTTGACCTTCATTTTTTAGATACGTTTATGGCCATTGGAATTGCATGCATTTTCGATTGGTTTTTATTAATTCAAAAAGAGATATATAAGAGATATAGAGTCTGTCAAATAAGAGTAGAAAACATAAAAAAAATTGAACTAAGAATTTTTTAGCCTGGCAACACCAATTTATCTGTCAAATATTCTTTAAAAGTGCAATGACACTGAAAATTCAAAACACTGTACACACATTTAAAAAAACATTTGTTTGTTCTTAAAAAAAAAATTAAATCGAAGAAGCACTATTGTGAAGGTACCTACAAAATGACATAAATTGTTTTTTACAAAGTGATTGGCTTTCATTTAATTTAACGTAGATTTGAATTTAACAGTAGGCGGAAAGGAAGAATCATTAATGGTGAGTTTAGTTACACTACTTTTAGATCTGAATGAGTTAAATATATCCAGATCTAAAATTAGAGGCTTGATCTAAAGCCCGGGCAACGCTTGGTACTTAAGCTAATATTAAATAAATGTGCGCAATTTCTAAAGTGTGCTTTATATTTTATTACAATATCATTATTCTTCATTATGTTAACACAAAATGGCAAACGTATAATAATAATATACCTATATACAATTCTAATTTTGAGATCAGTGGGTATCTGTATTGCAATAAATAAAAAAAAATATGCACTTTTATGCCTTTTTAATTTTTAATAAAAATGTAGGTTACACAGCTTTAGATTAACACCATGATTATACTTTTATTATTGCCATTTGGGCAACGGTGGCGCCCTCATTTATTTTCTACTCTTATTTGACAGACTGTACCTAAACAAAAGTAATTGTGATTATAAAATTCAATAGCCCTATTACTATGACCACAGTTTGATAATGCCTTCAAAAGGCGCAACAGCTGTCACGCATAATAATAATTACACAGCAGAACTTGTTTATAAATAAACTGTTTTTATTAATTTAATAATAATATTATGGAATATATGTATAAAAGAAATAAAAATTGAAACGGAGTTCTACTAATTAAACTTGATAACAATAAATAAACCCTATATTTTCATTGTGAGTTAGATTACTCTATATAATTAAATGCCGAAACGATGATATATCAATTATAAATATCCAAGATGAAAGGCTATAGCCATGAAAACCACAAGTTAAAAGGTTATTGCCATAATCATGTATTAATGTCGTGATATTCGGCTAACTGGGTTGCTGGGTGAGTTATTGGGTATCCTTTTTACCTGCCGCAGTGATGAATACAAACATGTATTTTTTTAATACTAAATTTAAGCACTTTCAATTTTGATCCACTAGAATTCTCATTATTTATGTCTTACTCCACTTACTGGTTAATTCGCAATATTTTTTATTCAAACAGTTAGATCTAGCTTTATTATTACGAAAAGTGAGTATTTATGTCGAGGGACATGTAAAAATATGCAAAAAATGTGCATGTTACATTTTAATTTTGTTAAAATTGTTGCACTTGCGCGGTATACGAACTTTGCTATGCCAATTTCATTTTCATCATTTTTGTATTAAATTTCATAGACAATCAATGCTGCCAATCATAGAAAAAAAAACGAGTGTGTTTTAGACCACACGACTGATGTAAAACTTTACTAACTTACATCTTCCTCTTATCCTTACCCTCATTATACTTATCCTCATCCTTATCCTTATCCTCATCCTTATCCTTATCCAGCTTGCTCCCCAAGTCGAGCGTGCGTAAAGGCCCGACAGTTCGCCTCACCTGATCACCGTTCGCATCGATTACTGTTCGCATAACACTTTTCGTAACGCATTCACCAGCGTAATCCCCAAGTCAAGCGTGCGTAAAGGCCCGACCGTTCGCCTCGCCAGATCACCATTCGCATCGATCACCGTTCGCATCGATTACCGTTCGCATCACACTTTTCCTAACGCATTCACCAGCTTACCCCCCAAGTCGAGCTTGCGAGAAGTTTACTTCAAAAAATATTATTGCCATACAAAACAATAATTTTTTCATTTTATGAAGTGAATGCATTATTGACAAGTTTGTATCTGTCTTTATAACAGAAGAACATGGAAAGAAAGGTATTAGAATAATTACACAAGACATACCCGTTAGACCAGGGGTGGGGAACCTTTTTAGCGTCGCGGGCCATTTGAATGTTCATGTTGGGAGGGGGGGAGCCACATTCGAATCAAAGAACTGGTTTTACTAAAACTAATAAAAAACATAGTTACATAACTGCCCACACTCTTTGAGTATAGCTACACTCAGAACGTGCAAATGGTTTTCCTAAAATTCTGGCTGCATATAGTCTACAACCAGAATTTTATAATAGATTGAATTTGCATGCGGGGAATTAAATCTACACTCAGAATATGAAAATGGCTTTCCTCTAATACTGGCAGCACAAACTACGAAACTAGAATTTTATAAATGCACTTCCACCACAAAAAATGCATCAGCAAATGAAATCACACCTGACGTGTTTTTGTTGACACTAAACTGGATTTAATTACAGGGTGAATCTGTACGCGGGGAATTAAACCTACACTCAGAGCGTGAAATTGATTTCCTCCAATACTGGCAGCACAAATGCAACTAAAAATTTATATCTGCACTTCAAACATGAAAATAGTTTCTTACGAAATGCGTTAGCAAGATAAAACCCCACCTGGAATTTTTTCGTTGCATTCTAAACACAGAACTTGTTTTAATTATTTTATTTTACATTCAGTGGGCTTTTGCATAAATAATAAAGACAGTACATCTTTAATGGGAGAAAGAAATAATAAAAAAATAAAGTTACGATGGAAATAAAAAGTACATAAATGAAATAAAAAATATAAGCAACAAATAATTAAAGTACAGTGATAATAACAATAAGTTACGATAAATAAAATCCATACATAATATAAAAATACACACAACAAAAATTTAAAAGTAAGGTGATCAAAGGTTTACAAAATTGCAACATTAACCATGTCAGAGTGAGTTTTGTGCGCAGGGAATTAAAAATACACTCAAAACATGAAAATGGCTTTCCTCCAATTCTGGCAGCACAAAGTACGCAACTAGAATTTTATAAATCCACTTCTAACCCGAAGAATGTGTCTAAAACCCCACCTGGAATTTTTTCGTTGCATTCTAAACACAGAACTGGTTTTAGTTATAGGGTGAATCTGTATGCTGGCAATTAAAACTACACTCTGTAAATGAAATCAATTCTGGCAGCACCAAAGCAACTAGAATTTTATAAATTCACTTCAAATACGAGAACGGGTTTCCACGAAATGCGTTAACAGACTGGAATAAACACCTGGAATTTTTTCATTGCATTTTGAAACAAAACTGGTTTTACCATTAGAGCGAATTGGACCAGCTTTAATTAAAAATGCACCTAGAACATCAAAATGGTTTTCCTCCTGGTTTTTTTGCAGTCGGAACGCAAGAACGGTTTCCTTCGAAATGCGTTAGCAGATGAATCCGCAGCAGGAATTTTCTAAGATTCTCTGAATAGAGTTGCCATCAATCCTGAAATATCGGGATTGTCTCGTACAAGAAATTTAAAGGTACCGATGGAATTTATTTTATAAGGTTGGTACTTCAGACAAATGTCATATTTGATTGTCTATTAATTAAAAAGGAATATTTCGTATTATCCGTGTATGGAACTTCGACAACACATACATTCGTATTATCTGTGAGGTGAACTTATATATTTTTGCCAAATTCTCCTCCTTTATTTATTGCAGAGTGTTCATTATTTAACTTTAATTCATTTGTAGGTATTTGGACTAGGCAACAAGACTTACGAGCACTACAATGAGGTAGGAATATACGTGGACAAGAGGCTGGAGGAGCTCGGAGCTCACCGTGTCTACACCCTCGGCCTGGGAGATGACGATGCCAAGTGAGTACTAATTTAGGACAGAATGCTTATTATCAGGTCCTCAACTCATACAATTGAGCCCTTATGCATTTAAATTACGCACCATAAATTCATCCTTGTTCACAGCAAAAATCGTTTTAAAATCTCATCTATAAAAGGCAGTACAAGGCCTATGGTGACGCCGGTAGCTCAAAACTGAAGATTTGTGCGACCAGCACTAGGCATGTTTGTCATTATTAACTAACTAACTAAGCATCATGCTGTTTCCCCGCAGCGCAGGGGTAGGCAGAGAGGACGGACCGCCAAACAACTCGGTGAAACAACTTATGTAATTATAAGTTCTTTCTACTAACCGTATAAAACTGGGTTTACAGCTATCCCAAGGAACATGAAAACAGATTTCCAAGTGTGAATATTTTGTAAATACTTGAATTTGAAGTAAAATTAAATTGAGAAGTAAAGTCACATCATAAAAAAATCCTTTTTCCATACAATTGAACACGATAACCTTATGACATACAATAATGCATTATGTAAATTGACTGATCTGGTTTGTTGAACCTTTGGATTTAAATCGATGCAATATGACTCTTAAAAATTGTAAGTGAATTTATATGTTCTTTTAAAATAGTAGGTAATATTTCAAAGTTCATCACGTATTTTTGTATTTGACAAAACTTGTGAACTTGAATTTAGAGTTAAATTTTATGGGATTAGTCAGCAAGATATATCAATCCTTTGTACTACATCCAATAAATGTAAATATAAATTGCAATATTGTTTGATTATTGTTATTTTCTGATGGAATTACGATACTGACAAGAACCAAAAGAAGAGTTATGGCGTTTGTCCACCATCGCTGTCTCCAAGAAATGAGATTATTTCAGATAGAATTCGTAACAACGTGGCGGCGATCGTGTGTCTACCGCTACTGATTTCGGTGGTTTCGACGCATAACAAACACAAGACAAAAACCGTGCATCAGCTCTGGCAATGTGTAGAGGACAAGTTTAGATATGATTTTATTGCCAGTATTTCGACTTTGGGCCGAGTTCTCGCGATAATGGAGAACTAATGATGACGGACATGTGGTGGACACCCGGCCATAGTTAATGCATGTATCTCTATTTCGGCAACGTCATCTCGTTCTCAGTGATGGTGGCGGTGGACAAACGCCTTAAAGGGGCATAAATTTTTTAAAGAAAAGTTATGGATACTGCCGAGATGGGATTCTTGAGTAAAATCTTTAATAACATCTTTGGTTAGTGAATTGAAATGATGTTAATTGAGGTAAACTTTTGCCACCAGCATTGAAGATGATTTCATCACATGGAAGGACAAGTTCTGGCCAGCGGTTTGCGACTTTTTCGGCATCGAGAGCACCGGAGAGGAGGAGATGATCCGACAGTACCGACTCCTGGAGCCTGCAGAACTTACTCTTGACAGGATTTACACTGGAGAGATTGCCAGATTACACTCTTTCAAGAATCAGAGGGCGTAAGTAGTAATAAATCTGTTGTGATGTTATCTCATTTGCCTTTACTCGTTCGCTGCCGTCTTTGATGCCACTTGATGCATCCCCATATGGTCAGTGGCGGATTTGCAGTCTTGGCCGCCCTAGGCCCCAGGCCATATAGTAAGTACCAGCCGCCCCTTTCTCAGTATCATATAGACCCCCTTTATCCAATGTTTTACATTTTGACCGTAGCGTGGGGAGGGGGGGGGGGGTGTTCATAGAATCTGCAACTAATAATATAATAATAGAAATTAATAATTGCACTCAGAAAAATTAGTTACACACAGAATAAGCAAATGATTTTCCTCCGAATTTTGCAGCATGTGGATTATGTGGAATGCACCTCATCTCGAAACTGGTCTAAATTTAAGAGTGAATCTGTATGCAGGAAGTCATTCTAATCTACACCGAGAATAGAAAAACTGTTCATGTTCTCGAAAGGAACATTTAAAAGTCCACAAGCCGTCTCAAATTGGAAAAAAACCTTTTGTATGTTCCGATTGCAATTATATATATGCGCTAAGGGAGACTTTAAAACCCACAAGTTTACACATGGTGGAGAAAAACCATTTTCATGTTCCGACTGCAACTATTCATGTTTTCAAAACGAACATTTAAAAGTTCACAAGCCGTCTCACAGTGGAGAAAAACCTTTTTCAAGTTCCGACTGCAACTATTCGTGTTCTCGAAAGTGGCAATTTAAAATCCACATGCTGATTCACTGTGGAGAAGAACCTTTTTCATGTTCCGAATTTTTACAAACAATGAAAAAAAATACAAATAATGTCTGAACACAAATTTGGAAAAATGTATGATCTCATGCGATACTAACGTGCTAGCGGAATGAGTGCTAACCAGAGACTGATGAAGTCCCGGCTCACAAGTGAGTTACGTGAAGATGGGACTTCTCCTTGCGTTATGCGAAAAATCTCTTGTAAGTTACTCGTTATGCGAATTACTCTTTATTATTATTAATTACTCTTTTACTCGTCATGAGTGGTTCCACTGTATTTTTTTGTCAGTAATTATTTCATTTTTATTGTGTATGTTTGATTTTTTTTTTTAATTCTTTTTATTTTTAAGCAGGGCCTTGGGCGGCCCGGTACCATTTGATCCACGGACCGGTACCGGTCCACCGGACCAGGGGTTGGGTAATTGGGGACCAGGAGACTTTTATCGAAATCGATTCAGAAATTTAGTTAACTATAATAGCTGCTAGTTTGTAATACTTATACATTTTATCTGTGCGAAATTATTATTTTACATTATATTTTATTATTCATTACATTATAGATATTAATATTCTATACATACAATGTAGAAAGTGAATTAGAAAGATTATTGATATACGATGCAATGTAGTACAACCCGCCATAATGTGCGCGAGCCTTTAAAATATTTAGGTATTCTTGAGTTATTTCTTGTTATCTATCATCAGTGACTTTTTTGTCACAATAAGGAACTCCAGTGAAAAATATTATGGCTTTAAAAAAATATGTTCATGTAGACCAATAAACGCCGAGTCTTTTTTAATAATATTAAACGTACAGTTTTTAAAAAAATATTAAAAAGTGCATTTTTAATATTCTCGTTAAAACACAGCGTCAGGTTGGTATGCTGTGTAATGCTGTTATGGTGACGTCACGATGGTAATCACTGTAATGACAGGTTTATTTATGCTGTACGTCATTTGTATGGGAATTTAGGTATGACGCAAACGAATGTTCCATATATTTCTTATTTTTGAAGATGTCGTAAAAGCATATACCTTTATAGAAACTAAATAGAATTGCCTTTTAGATTTTTGTATCTCACATATACGATCGTGTTTGAAAATTGCAGTATTTTAAGTTTCAAAATGAAAAAATTTAAAAAAAACAGCTGACTGTAAACATAATCTATTAAATGGTCGAAAAATTTAGGAAAATTCAAAATTTAAAAAATACAGTCCTCTTACTTTATGAATTTGGAATAAAACTGTCTCTTCACTTTTTATCTCGTTCATACAATTAAAAAGGATAAAAAAATATTTTGATGATTCCGAAAAAATAACTTTAAAAATATGACATCTTGGATTCGGTGTTAATGCGTTGATTTCTGTATTTTGTATTTATTTACACATGCATTAGTCTTTTACATTATTAAATAATATTACTTTTATGGAAGTTTTATTAAATTCACGCGGAAAAGTAATTAAAAAAACTTTTTTTCAGACGTAACCTTAAACCTATCGTACAACGAAAATAAATCACCAACAAAACACTATTTAAAGCACTAAAACTGAAAAAAAAGTTACGCAGCATTGGTACTTATGATGAATTACACTAATATGACAGTGAATTGATCATTTAAACGTAAAACTGCGAGTAAAATTCATCATGTCATTTTTGCGAAGCTTCTGGTCGCCATAGATGCCATTGCCCATACACCATAAATAGACCAATCAACGCGTTAAGATGGCCGGCGGCGCCTGCGCAAATCTATGTGAGATTCAAGGAGACCAACATAAAAATGTTAAAATACGTTTTTTCGTATTTAGTAGATGACGTCATAAAATTCATAATAGATATGGTGTTTTTAGAGGGACCTTGAAAAATTAAAACTTTGAAAATTATTTTAACTATTAAAACTAACTCTAAAAAAAAAAAAATGCAGTTATTTAAGTTAGAACATTATTCATAAAAAAAAAAAATAAAATTGGACTGGACTTCTCTATTGGCCGCCCCTACTATATAGCCGCCCTAGGCCCGGGCCTACATTGGCCTTAAGGCAAATCCGCCACTGCATACGGTGCTCCTCCCATGGGAGTGATCAGCACTGAAGGGGTTAACCTTCATTACATTTCATGCCCACATTATTTGTAACATTGCTATAGAAAATCTAAACACTTTGTGATTTTTTTAGGCCATTTGATTCCAAGAATCCTTACCTCGCTCCTTTGAGAGTGAACCGAGAGCTGCACAAAGGAGGCGATCGTTCCTGCCTCCATATTGAATTTGATATTGAAGGATCTAAGATGCGATATGATGCAGGTAAAAATTATTTAATTTTATTATCTGCGTACACCTAATTTTAAAAAGGTTTAATCTTCTATGGAAAGATGCAAATGTGCAAATATATGTTATATCCTAATTTATCACTGAAAACTACTCTTACTAGGTTTCTTGATTTCCATTTCAGTTATGTACATAAATCAAATTTTCACTATTATGTAACTGTTTGTAGTTTTGAATTATTTCGATGAAAATGAAATAAAAATACAAGCAATGTAAAACTATTGAGCTCATCGTCTTTCTCTACTCCCTTTTACTAATGAATGTTAAAAGATAAGAGTTTGCCAGTTTTATCTTCCGTTTGTTGGTATGTCAATACATAAGTATCTATCTTAATAAGTCAGTTACTCCTTGTACGTCATACATATGTCTGGTAATGTTATTTTATTGTGAAAACAAGCTTATGGGTCCGATTGGTTAAAAAACTTTTTGACGCATAACATAAATAATAACATCATTAATTTCCTTCAGGTGACCATCTCGCCATGTTCCCCGTGAATGACTCTGATCTGGTGACCCGTCTCGGGGAGCTGACGGGCACCGACCTCAACCAGATCTTCTCCCTGGTCAACACCGATACTGACAGTTCTAAGAAGCACCCTTTCCCATGCCCCACGTCCTACAGGACTGCGCTCACACACTACCTCGAGATCACGGCTATACCGCACACCCACGTTCTTAAGGATTTGGTGGATTATTGCGCAGACGAAGCGGTAGGTTTAACATAAATTTTAAATTAGTATTACGATATATTGTTTCTTACCTTTAAAATATTTCCAAGAACTGCTCTGCTTCAAAATCATTTTGGTCTTCGTCCATTGAACTCCGTCATGGCATTTTTCACATTAAATGCACTAATAAAATAATTAAACGGACACAATTATCATGTCATTCTTTAACCTTCAATTTACCCGAAAACAGATTTTTGAATGTTTACAGTACAAAGTCCTTTCTATATCTAACAATCAAAATCACTTCTAACCTCTAAAATGTATTTAACACCAATCCCTCTTGTTTTTCTACCAAACATTTTTTTCCCTCCTTAAAGCAACTGGGAAAGTCACCTTTTGTTCTTTTTATTGGTATAATAATGAATAGTTTTCAATATTGAGTAAAAACTGAAGGGTGATTCTGTAAATTTTGCGACAGCGTAATGCGTGTTAAATCGGCGGTATACGACACATGTTGACAGTTTTCTTAAACACAGTATTCCGTATCATGCTACCGAGCTAAATACTGCGCTTTTGTTAAGACACCAACTCTTAAGTAGTTACCCCAAAGCCAGAGTTGATGGCCTATTTTGCCGCATAATCCTCGTTAAAGAGATGTCATCGCCTACAAACATTAAAATAACACGACAAATGGATGGTCATTTATAACGCCTAATTAGGGTTATATGCAAGTAGTTTTAATAACTAATAAATAGTAATTTGTGTTTTTAAGTAGGTAATTAATCCATTTGACACACGACGGGCATAGACAAGCCATTGGATTTTTAAAATCATGAAATTCGTGTGACGTAATTTATGGATAATTACAAACAAATAAAATTCGCTGCGGAAGTACCTACCCAAATGTTGTTACATTATAATAATTCAAACTTATTTGCCTAATAAAAACTTCAATGACGAGAGAACTAACAGCATTTTAAAATACAATGTATGGTTTCGGAAAATTATTCTGCTTTGTATTTACATAATAATATGTATAATATATTTCTTTAGCGAGGGACCTATTTATACAGGTTTAACAAACTATTTCTATTCTGTTTTATTGTATTCTTGGAAAGACTTTTGACCTCTCTGTTAAATGCACATTATACTACTATTATTTATATTTCCAGGATAAGGAGAAGCTGCGCCTGATGTCCTCCACCTCGGTAGAGGGCAAGGCCCTTTACTCCTCGTGGGTGGCCAACGCCAGCCGCAACATTGTGCACATCTTGGAGGACATTCCTTCTTGTAAGCCTCCACTGGATCATCTGTGCGAGTTGCTGCCTCGTCTGCAGCCCAGGTTCTACTCCATCTCCTCTAGTCCAAAGGTAACTATTCAAATTTAAAAAGTTACTATTTAACTGCTAGAACTTAATCTTTAGACCAGCAGTTATTCGAAATTGCCGATTGGATGTTGGCGTATAGTTGCGCAGGTTCAATAAATTTCCGTTCATTTGCGGGTATGATAAAAACAACTATATTGATTTGCCTAAATGCAGGGTGAGGAAAAGAAAGGTGAAGGAAACCACAAACTTACCCGTGGTCTGTATGGCTGCTTCTCAAGGACTATTCTGGTAGTCCACAACTGGTCACAGCTCTCACATAAAATGATTGCATAAGTAGTTCGGCAGGGGGCAGATTCACAAATGCCCGATTTGCGGGTTATTCCACAATGACAACAATTTCTACTGTTTCCAAGTTCAACAGCGGAGCATTGGTTATCCGTCGAACACATCAAACAATACATATTCAAAAGCACCTGCGAGGCGTTCAACAAATATAAAAGCACTGAGGTTTGTCTGTGGTTTGAGAAGTTTTAGGAATTGAAATTGGAAGGAAGAGGAATACATATTTTAGGCAATTCAACGATAATTATCAAACCAGTTAAATTATAAGTAGGTACCAAACAGACGCAAGTACTTATAGTCTGTGAAATAAGAGTAGAAAATTTGAAAAATGGAACTAAGAAATTTTTAGGCTGGCAACACCAATTTATCTGTCAAATATTCTTTAGAAGTGCAATGACACTGAAAATGCATAACACTGTATACACATTTTAAAAAACATTTTTTTGTTCTTAAAAAAAAATTAAATCGAAGAAGCACTATTGTGAAGGTACCTACTAAATGACATAAATTTTATTAAATCGTGTTTCACAAAGTGATTGGCTTTCATTTAATTTAACATAGATTTGAATAACAGTAGGTGGAAAGGAAGAATCATTAATCGTGAGTTTAGTTACACTACTTGTAGATCTGAATGAGTTAAATATATTCAGATCTAAAATTAGAGGCATGATCTAAAGCCCGGGCAACGCTAGGTACTTAAGCTAATATTAAATAAATGTGAGCAATTTCTAAAGTGTGCTTTACATTTTATTACAATATCGTTATTCTTCATTATGTTAACACAAATTAAATTGCAAACGTATGTATAATAATAATATACCTATATGCAATTCTAATTTTGAGATCAGTGGGTATCTGTATTGCAATGAAAATTTTTTTTTTCTTCACTTTTATGCCTTTTTAATTTTGAATAAAAATGTAGGTTTACGCAGCTTTAGATTAACACCATGATTAAATTTTTAGTATTGCCATTTGGGCAACGGTGGCGCCCTCATATATTTTCTACTCTTATTTGACAAACTGTGTGTTCAGATTGAAGTGTTATCGAGAAGTCAATATTAACGCTGAAATTGCCTGTATTCGTTGAGAGAGAAACCATTTCCATGTTCTGAATGCATCTTCTTATATTGCCATGTTCTTATAAAACATATGATGCAGTCAAATAAAAAGTATCAAAGACAAAAATATGCCTTAATACTGGTTTGACAAAGTACCCACTATCCATAATAAAAATGGCAACAACGAAAACTTTAAATATTTATAATTAGTAAACACAAAACAAATAATACACTCTATCGACACTTTTGAAACGAAATTGACAAAGGAAAAACAAAGACATCTGTAGAACGCCAGTTCCACCCCAAATACTGATGACCGCTATGCCGGATCAATGTTTAAAAATAATTTTAAATCTTTATCTTTACTGGTATCTTATGATTTTTTTATTTTCGTAGGGGAGGGTCATTCGACTTCTATCTGCAGTTGTTTTCTAGGGTGTCGGCAAAAGCAATTTATTTGAAGCCTAATATTTGAATGCTGCATTCAGATGTAATAATAAAAACCTGATAATCGTACTCTAGAAAAAGATGTCTGGTGCTTTTTTATTCACAATCTTGGCAGGGCCTAGTGGTTATTAGCCTTACAATGAGCACATAATATCATACGGGGATTACTACAACTAGGTAACTCCGAAAACAGCTTTTTCAGGAGAACACAAAACAACACCGCTACAACACTATATTCTTTAGCCACAGACGTTTGGTATATCATTGCTAGTTCGCTAATCTCTGGTGCAGTAATGTGATGGATGAAATTCCTTTAGATCTAGGGAAAAATAATCTAGCAATGATATACAATTCGGCGATTCATTAAAACATCTGTGGCTAAAGAATATAATCTCGAAGAAGCTGTACTTTCGTAGTTAGGTCTGTCTGATCTCTGGTGCAGAGATGTGATGAAATTCCTTTAGATCTGCGGAAAAAAATAATTATATAATATGGAAAAGACATATTATTCCGATCCCAATGAGAAAGGCCACCAACCACCATTATTCCTGACGAGAGTATTATGTTTCTAGCAACACCCGAACACGGTGCACATCACCGCTGTAGTGGTGCAGTACAAGACGGAGAGCGGGCGCATCAACAAGGGAGTGGCCACCACCTGGCTGGCCAAGCTTAAACCCGGAGAGGAAACCCCTGTGGTTCCC
Source organism: Limnephilus lunatus (assembly GCA_917563855.2). Classification (NCBI taxonomy): domain Eukaryota; kingdom Metazoa; phylum Arthropoda; class Insecta; order Trichoptera; family Limnephilidae; genus Limnephilus; species Limnephilus lunatus. The sequence continues at coordinate 62,775,210 of OU830598.1, read as the reverse complement.
ATCTACATCAGGAAGTCACAGTTCAGGTTAGTTATACAGACTACCTTTCATCATCAACAATCACTTTGCACCGCTTTACCGGTTGTTGATTTTAATGTTTTGATCATGTGAAATTTATAAGGCAACAGAAGATAAGCCAAAGTAAAGTTAATAGTTATTTTCTATTTTTTTCTTATTTATTTCACGTAATATTTGAAAACACTAGAATTTCATTGAACAACTTGTGCTAAATTTTTTTTGGAAAATCTGTTTCACTGAAAGTTTAACCTCTGCATATTGAAGCAGTTTTTTGAGATACATATTTGAATTTAAGGTTAACACAATATGCTTTTGTCTAAACTACCTATGTAATATAAACTGTGATTTTGAACAATATCTGTTTTATATGGGAGTTTTACTGCACTGGACTGGACTGAACTTGTCAATATTAATTTCATGTGAAATTCAAGTATTTACAAGAACATTTTCAATTATGATTTAGATTACCCGTGAGACCGCAGACCCCCATTGTCATGATCGGTCCCGGCACTGGACTGGCCCCCTTCCGAGGCTTCATCCAAGAGCGTCAGTTGGCCAAGGATGAAGGCAAGCCACTGGGAGACACCATCCTCTACTTCGGGTGTCGCAACAAGAACCAGGACTACCTCTACAGAGAGGTAAAATCCCATACTTAAATTACAGTACATACCCTCAACAACAAAATATTGCCAGTTTGTATTATACAAATATTACCACCTATGAAAATTATTAAAAGACTCTTGTGATACCTTTTTACTTTGAGACAGCTGAAAAAACATTACTACAAACTGTCTTATTCTCAAACCCCTCAGGCCTCGACCATATTTTGTCAGAGTTAAAATATTTCTGCTTTGAATAAAATCCAAATAAATGAAATATTTCTGATCATATCCGAAAACTAAAAACTGTTTTTGAAAGGTGATAAAATTCGCTTTTGAAAAAAAAATTTGCATGCAAACATAAAAAAGTTTTAAAAATGGTTCACCTTAGTTTTTTTAAACGTAAATTATAAAATAAAACACTCCATTTTATTAGACAAATGTATGATAAATGTTATTGTTACCTCACTTTTTCTTGTCATTCCATGTAAAAATAATGAATAAAAAATTCTCAAAGTTTTATAATTTTTCAAATTGTGATCCGTACTTTGGTTTCGTAAAGGTGAACATTTACTTTTTTTTTAGATTTGAATATAAAGCATGGTATTTTCTATTTCTAACACCGTTTACATCATAGTAAGGAAGGCATGATTTCTATGAGACTTACATATGAGTTGTTCCGAAAAGCAAAAAATTAGTACTTTACAGTTGTTAATCACTTTATTGTATTATTTTATTGGCTTTGTCGTTTATTTATTGGTTTTTCTTCTTATAGGAACTAGAAGAATATAAATCCAATGGATTACTCAAGCTGCACTTAGCATTTTCAAGAGATCAAGAAAAGAAGCAGTATGTTACCCATTTACTGCAGCAGAATGCGGATGAGCTGTGGGACGTTATAGGAGTCAACAACGGCCATATTTATATTTGCGGGTGAGTTTATGCAATATTACTTTTTTTTTGTGCCTATGATATGTTTTTATTTATTACTAGCTTTTACCCGCGGCTTCGCTCGCATGGTATTAGTGGGAAAATACTGGCATAATTATTGGATAACAAATATTATAATCTATAATATTATAATCTATAATATTTGACAAGTTAAAGTATTTCAGCAAAAAATGCAGACATAATTAGTCTCGACGCCACCTAGCGGGAGATTTAGTATTAAAAATACCTCTCTCACAAAAATAAAGTTGGTTGTTTTCAGTTGGAAAAATGTAATAATAAGTAATTGTCGAATGAAACACTAGTATATATTGAATTATTTGGCGGGTATTAGATAAGCCGCCATAGCTCAGTGGTCAGAGCTGCTGACCGGCAATCAGATGGTCACGGGTTCAATTCCCGTTGGCGGCCAGTATCTTTTCTCGGAAGATTTTTCAATGTAGATGAGTGTTTCAGGCTGATAATTATTGATTATAATATTTGTTATCTACCCTTTGTGCAATGCATAAAAATCTTGTTTAAACGTTAGTTTATCAAATAAAAATAAGAATTAATAATTGTTATTATTCTTGCTTTTTTGTCTAATAAAAAATAATTATTGTTTAATAGAAAATTTCAAAATTTGAGAATGACATTTCGCAAATAAAAATTCTATTTTAGAAAATATTTAAATTATAGAAATTTATTTTAAGTACCTACTCCCCTAATTTATTCTGATGATTTCGTCTCAAGTAGGAATTAGTATTTTATTCATATTTGAATCCAGAGAAAAACCTAAAGAAATAACAAAATTACAGCCCACGTCAAATAATTACATAGCAACGTTATGCTTTTCGTCCGGACAATAAACATTTTTAGAGATAGGTAGATATTAACTATGACGCCAACAAAGCACCATTTTTAAGGTGAATTGCCTAAATAAAAAAAATAAAACATTTTTTCCAAGGTAACAATTTGTTTGACGTTTGCAATAACTCGATTTTGTTAGGGACAGAAAACGTATGAAAAATAATTGCATAACGCTACAGCTTATTCATAACGCCAGAGCTTACCAATATATATAGCCTATGTTACTCGCAAATAATGTAGCTTTCGATGAGTGAAAGAATTTTTAAATTCTATTCGGTGTTTATTGCGTGAAAGAATAACACTCATCCGTACAAACTTTCGCCTTTATAATATCTATAAGATTCCTCTCCAAAGCTATAGTTAAAACTATTTCATTTCCAATAATATAAGGATTAATTTTTTTTAAACCCTACATGCAATCAATACATTTTATTTATTTACATTTTTAGAGGTTTTTAAAATTTATCGTTTTTGAATTGTTGTAACAGAATATTGTTATAATATTTTTTTTGTAATTATTTTCAGAGATGCTCGGTCCATGGCGTTAGACGTCCGCAACATCGTACTCAAAGTAATCCAAGAAAAGGGGAACATGTCGGAAGGTGATGCTGTGGCCTTCATCAAAAAGATGGAATCGCAGAAGAGATATTCTGCAGATGTATGGAGTTGAAAATCTTTACAACAAACTTGACTTTTCTTCCGTATGAACATTCTACAAACATCTATTTATGTCCATGTATTTTATTTTTATTACGACATAATTATTTTAATATTTCCACTGGAAGACGAGTTTTATGAAATATTAAAACAATTTCAGAATCAGAAGTGTGATGTTAAAGTTTTGAACAATATTTAAATGTGTGGGTGAGTCTAGAGTGTGGATGTTTTGGAATCACTGATGAATTTGGGTCCTGGTTCTTTTAGATCATTTCTTCAGGTCGGCAATTAAAAACATGTTTTACAAAAATAAATCATTGATTTTAAATTCCCAAATTCGTTAATACATATTCCTAATTGAATGTAGATTTGACTGTTGAGTGATTTTACAAAATAAATAATTATGTATCTATTAATGTGACAGTGCCTTGAATTGCTATGGCCTTAAACGTGAGTGTAATGATAAGCAGCAGGAACTGGAATCTGGGGTTCTCATACTGTTTTGGTCTTTATTTTATGTCAATTTGATAAAACTATACAATCATTATTTCTATTAGATAATGGGATTAATTCGAAATGTATTTGTAAATATATTCGTAACAAAATGTAATAGTTTACTTAGGTGTCATTAAACTACTGTATTCTTGTCAATTTGTGAATTATTTATTTAAAGTTTTATAAAAGAAGTGTGTAATATAATATAAAGCAGCTAATATAATATCATTAATTAGGCCTCTACAACCACTGGAGCTTTCCGCTATATAATCAATTTCAACCTTGAGCTGTCGGAAATTTTTAAGTGTTCGGTTTGGAAATTTCCTGCTCTCTTTCAAAAAATCATACCTCTGAATTTTAATTGGAAACATGTTAATTGTTTTTAGTGCTAGAAAGCGGAATGCACCTATATTTGACCGTTCATACCATATCTTTAGGATTCATAAAGAAATCGTTAAATTTATAAATGCGTGAATTATGTGTATTATTTACTATTGTCATTTGTGGTACGTACTTGGAGCAATATTAAATATGTTTGTGGTCACAGATATAAATTTTAATTTGAACATCCTTTTTTAATATGTAAACATGTGATCAATGATTTGTACGAAAAAATATTTCAATAATTTCGGCAAATAATTCAGAAGAGATGCGAGACATCTCTTGTTAAAATGTGAAACTGCTAAGTTAGTTTTATGATTAATGGAAGATTCCAATGCGCGGGAACTTTTGAAAGAACACCAATAAATGTTTTAAAATATCTCTTCAAATTGGCCACATTTTGACCAATTTGCATACACCCACGAGTTTCCGCTGACCAAAATGCTCCAAAGGATAATCACGACTCCCTACAAAAAGATATATTATGAGAAATGCATTTTAATTTCTTAACGTTGTAATGTAGTGCACCATTAGGAAGAATCTGCAAATGAAATATGAATCAGGAACACCCATACCCTGCTACTCGCATCATGAATGTTTTCATTTTCATAGAAAATGTATGATCATCACAAAAAGTGCAGTGCACAACTGTGTTATCCTGTGTATATTTATTTATACATCAGGATTGCAGCGAAAAGGTTGAGAATATGCATATGAAATATGAATCAGGGACACAGCTGGATGTCTTACACAACAAATAAAGTATTTGGATTGATTCACACTATGTAATATAAGTAGTGTGATGTCATGGCCCTTACATACATCGTCGCCTGAACTGCAATTCTCCAGTTGTGAATGTCAATGCCAAACTTTGCTCTTATAAATCTAATATTTTTTTCTTCAATATCTTTATCTTATAATATACTTGCAGCTGGACCAAAAGCTCTTATTTTTATTTTTGTAAAGGCTGTTGTATGCATATTTGGGTAGGCAGAGAGCTTTTATTTTTAGTTAATTAATAAATAATGTTTAAAAAACAACATACCTTTATTTAAAAAAGAAAATCCCTACTACATACTTGTCTTCCTTTAAGTTAGGGGTTCCATAAATGTGAACCACTTAAGGTACTTGCGAACAGTAGCCAGACTTTGAAAAATCTAATGAAACTTTTTTCATTAAAAAAATAACACGGGTCCCCAAAGGGGCAAGGATGCCAGTTAATAAGAGTTAAAAACCAGCATTACCAAATTGGGTTGTGATACATTTGAATTGACATCAAGCTAAGGGGTCTTTTGAGGGATGTTACATAAATAAAGCCCATAGTGTTTTTCATAGAATACCATCCACGTGGGTGTGCAAGTTCGCACATGCTTGGTTGTAGATTTGTTCTTATAAAGGCCGGTCTTGTGCGAACGTTTCCAGAAGCATTTTGTTTGAAAATTATTTCATTCCATTAGGCGTTTCTTGAAACATTGGGGCACTGTGGGCATTGCCACACATTAAATATAGCGAGTGGTCTATATACAAGATGCACTGCACACTTGAAATCAAAGAAAATAATTACTTTCTTTTAAAGTGAAACGTCTTTAGCCCCGTTGTGATTTGGAATTCAGATGAAACGGAAATGACGCATTACAGCACCTGTGAAGCATCAAACTGCGCTTATTGGCCGCTTTGATTATGATGTCACTTTTCAAGGCTTCTGTTGGTTGAGATATGAAACAGAAATGACGCTAGGTCCGCGCTCATTGCCCGCTTTGATTATGACCTCACTTTTCAAAGCTTTCTGTTGGTTGACATTGTTTTGGTAAAGTTTCGCTTCTACCGTGTGTGAAATGCACTCGAATTTTTTTTTTTACCTTAGCCCCACACAGGAGGCCCTGAGGAAAATAATTCCCTCAGGGCCTATGTCATCTTTGGGGATGCTGTGTTGTGGGTCTTCTTAGGAAAGGAAGGAGAGGAAGTTCTGGGAAGGAGAAGGGTATATGTATTAGGGGTGAGTAAGGAGTCAGGAGATTAGTGTGACCAGGAGTGACGGATGTAAGGTGCAAGGCGATGTTCCGAGAGAGTACGGCAGGGAAAGTCAAAGGGACTTCCTCATTCCATTCTCTCCTGATCCGGCCTGTCATCCGCCGCCAAGACCCGGATACACCTCACCCCATGAATCCAGGCACCCCTGCTAAGTCACCAAACGTAGCGAACCACTTGGGGTGACCTATGGCAGAGGTGTTGGTTATCCAATAAATGGTACCCAAACCCGCTTCCCAAATTGAATTACGTAGATATCAAAAAATGTCACGATGGGTTCTGAGGACGTGACGGGTTGCAGATGTTACATCAGGGAGAAAACACAGATTTCGAGTTAAACTGTAGATTACTCGCACGAAATTTTAAAAAGTATTTATCAGGAATTAAGAATAGAATGTCTGAATGGTCGCAGGATTGGTTTGTCTTCAGCTTGTTGAAATGATACCCGAATTTCATGTTAGGGCAAGTCTATCTCTTTTGGCGTCGATGGAAATGCCTCAGGAGTTGTTTTTGTCTCATTTTGTTGATTTTGATACATTCTCAAAAAGTGTTTGAAATAGATAGGATTGAGAGTGAATTAAATTTTTATCTTTTTTTCTAAATAAAAGAATAATCTATTCAGATATTAGGGATAAAATGTGAAAAAATTACATTCAAGGTTTTCCTCTCAGTGTTTAGCCACTATCTCCAGATGTTCAAAATTTCTAGAGTGGATTTAGCAACCCATGACTCGATTCAATTCGTTCAATATAAAAAAAGTCACATGTAAAACAATGATTCCTTTATAAATCATAAACAATCTAAGTGTTTCCTGAATAGTAAAAGCGCCCTTGGACTTTGGAGCAATTCTTTATCAATAATAAATTTTGCGTGTGCGTCACAAATTTTCAAGCCTGATTTTTTAACATCCAAGGAGAAATGTATGTAATGCTACAGATTTATCTGATTTTTAACATAGAGATATGCATTTAGGGTATGATGTATCTGCGTAGATAAAGAATAAAATAATTAAATGAAAACAAATCACTTTGCATACGCCACATATTTAATCAAAATTATCAACACTAGCAGTTAAAAACTCGCCCCGGCAGGCTGCACGTCAGTAGTTAGTCACAAACTTTGTATACATATCATCCATATCCAGAATGGAGAGATTTGTGAAAATGCAAATCCGAAAGTACTTACACCTGCCAGCAGATGTTTCTCATGCTATGGCATTATTAGCACCTTGCTATAATTCGGTTCTATTACGATAGTAGCTTAGTCACAAACTTCACCTTCACAGATGGTTTTCATAGTCGCGACGTCAAAGTTGTACTCGGAGTGGGATTCTTAAATTTCAACCATACTAGTAGTCCAGGCAATGAAGACCAAAAAACACCGAATAGAGGAAATAATTCATGTAGAAGCCAATTTTGTAGGGGAAGGTGTCCTTAACAGCATGCTAAAAGTACTGGGGGTGGGGGTGGAGCTAAGGGTGGGGGGTCTCTAAAGGTCCCTTTTTTCAGTTTTTCGTTAATAACTCGAAAACTACTGTCTCTAGCGAAAAAAATATCAACGCACTAAATTATCTACAGAAAATTCTCTACAAAAAAGATTCTTTAAACTTTTTTGCTAGAATCTATGCAAGGAGAAATGGAGGGGGGGAAATGTTAAATTAAAAAAATACTGTTTAATTATTAAAAATGAAATATTAATTGTTAAAAATGAAATTTAAGAGAAGAGAGAGATCTTGACTATGCTGACCATCATGGAGGAACTTACTCCAGACAAAGTTGAAGAGAATGCTTCCTTGGTGTTAGCTTTGACGAAATTTCAAAATCATCTTGAATCCCTCTAGGCTCTAGGATAATGTGCATATCGCTGCTTTGTGGGTTCAGTACTTCCACATGGTTACCCTGATGAAGAAGTTCATTAATTCTGAGCGTCGTGGTATTTGGGAAGTGTGTACAGCAGATGATCTCATTTTTCCATGCTAGTGGGCACTTCCAGTACGCAAAATTTGCCCATCTCTACGTGAAAGATATGATACAACTGAAAACTAGCCATGCAGAGGTGTACAAGGAGTTTGCAGAAAAGCGGTACTTCACTATTAATTGCACAGGTATCTACACCTTGGGCAGGTGTTTGATGAATTAACTCCATACCCCCTGGCTCTGTTCAGCAAGTGGGGAATGCGAAAAGGGAAAAAACCATCCCTCTACGTTGTTTTGCCAATAGAGGACAACGCAACTCTCGATCTCACCCAGAGCACCAGTGTGGTAGATGGTGATTTCCTTCTCCACCGCAGGAAGTGGAAAAATTACGGTGAAAATTGCACGGTGGTTTTTGATGGTTATAGTGAGGTCAACAGCACAAAATGAGCGGAGCAGAAGCAAAGAGGGCTCACAAAAACTTCTGTTGACATCAACTTTCATGAAATCATGAACATCACATTTCAACAAGAGCATTTTCTTGCTAATGAAAGGAACAAAACAAGGCTGATTCACTTGCTCAGCGAGAAAATGACAGCAGCAAGGATTGAAACAACATTGCTACAGGGGATGCTTCAGCACTAGTGAGGTGCAGATTGCATAAAGCTGCTGTACATCCAACTTTAGAAAAGTTGGGGAGGATGTGGACTTGATAGTTCTCCTCATTGGATTGGCACCGCCATTAATGAATATGTACTTCATGAAGCCAGGCCGTGGGAATGTGGAGACCAAATTGTTTTCGGTGCGATAACTTAAACAGCTTTCAATCGCTAAAACGATTCTCCTTCTCCATAGCTTCTCCGGATGCGACACCACCTCGGCAATACATGGAAAGAGTAAAGTGGGAATCGCTAAGCGCTTCACAGAAAATCCTGGCCTCACCCAAAACATTTCAGCAATATTCATAGATCCCTCAGTATTACCTGATGATATTTTTGGTTTATAGTTTTGTACCTGAAAATTTGTCAGTGATGATTTTGTACCTAAACTTTTGTCAGGGTGGCAGTTTTGTACTTGAACATTTTTGTCAGTGATGATTTTGTACCTGAACAATTTTGGCCAAGGTGGCGGTTTTGCACTTTAACTTGGAACCAAAACTACGAATGAATCATGAAATTTGGGTGTTTTTATTTTTTGAAGAAACTGCATAAATTTGAATAAAAATGAAGACGTACACATTTTAAAATCTATAGTTTTTCGAAATATTATTATTATGTAATTTTGCTGTATAAATGTAACTAATTTAATAAAATAAAAATTTCTAACATCTCTAAGTTTTTTTTAAAGAAATGTAAATTTTAAGTAACTATTTAAACAAAATATATCTGTAAAATGATATTTGAAAAAAAGTTTAGTCTAGTATTGTCAATTATCACATATTAAAAAAATAACATTGACAATACAATAAAATGTAAAAAAATAAAATAAAACTATTTTTATCATATTTCACAAAAAAAACATTGGTCTAATAAAATGTGAGAAAGAAAGTAATATAATTTTTTGACAACCACCGCGCGGTCAGTCCATCATGGAGTATAAATCGCACAAGCTTTTGAGCTTATTTACACTGAGTAAGCTTAATTATGAGTTAAATAAATAATGTCGTAATAAATGATTGTTTCTATCATGAACTCATATTTAAAGTTTATTTTAGACGGCCCAACCTATGGAATAACTTTTGATAATAATTGTTGTTTTCAAATTCTTAAACGGATTAGGCCCATTTACCAATAGCCAGTAATCTTAATGTAATTCCAAGACACATTTCTGGTGAAACATCTCTTCACCAAGTTGTGTTTTGCACATCTGACTGTAGAATTAAAACCAGTTTTTCAAAATCGGTTTCAGAGATTCGGAAGAAATTGCCCAATTCAAATCAATCATCTATTCTTAATTTCTGATTTTTTTTTTTGATTCTACGGATTCGTAATCCTCTAACTAGCTAGGGCTTTGCAATACCCTTTCATGTTTCTAGCTACTAGTACTGCGGCTCATTTGGCCTTTTTACTATTACCTTCTGAAGGTCGTATTTACTTGACTGAATTTAAGTTACATTAATGTCATTGTGAGGAAAAAGTCTTTAAAGACTAGATAAAAAACCTCACGCAAATTGCAAAGCAAAAGGGAACACAAGTTCTGAACTTTTTCTGGATATTTTACATTTATTTTTGCTAATTGTAAGAATTTTATTTTCTTCAGGTCTGCGTCTCGTCCTTGGGGTTGGTCCTGGTGCCTATGTCTAGTGGGGTAAAAATAGGGAAAAACATCATTAATCTCGGCTCGATCTGCGTTGGTTTTTACGCCAACGCCCATCGAGCACAAAAAATCCCGAGTATCTCGCTAACCCTACGCCACTGGATGCGCAGATGGTATGCGAAGAATTTTAGCGCCAGCCAGGAAATACCGTGCCTAAGCATGTACGAGCGATAATAATAATAATATTTGGATGATTTATATAGCGCCGTTTTTGTGAAAAATCACCTCAAGGGCGCTTTACAAACTTACCATACATGCCTAAAATCTAGAAAGACTACAAGCTAGACAAACAATTAAAAACAACTTATGGCTAAAAATTGCATACACCGGTTCATTGATCACCGATACGAAAATATATATACAATATTTTGACCAATGAACGCGATGCTGTCTAAAAATGAATTAATACAGGACCATACTTACCTGGGAGGTCGCTTGAAATTAACACTGTTTATTGTCTATTTAAAGAAATTTAGATAGAGTTCGCACGCAGAGGACATAATTGTGAATATGTGGAATGTTGTGGTAGGTTGGGGAAGTGTTGGGAAAGGTCAGGATGGAGGTAGGTATTTGTGTAAAGATGTAGGCTGTCAATCTTTATCGGTCATTTGGTCATCCCTTTGTTCATCCTCTGGAACTTTGAGTATTAGGTGTTTTGGCATCTTATGTTTGTATCTGAAAGGAAGATCGTCTGTTGATATGTTCTTATTCAGTGTTCTATAAAATTGCATAGTAAGTTGGAATGCATGTTCTTGAATAGTCGGGATTTCTTCTCTATTGTGTATTAAATAACTATTAAAATTTCGAGATAGTACCTAAGTACGGTCTAAATAGAAATCTGTGTTTTCTCTGACATAACATCAATAATCTTATCGCTAAAACCGCAAGAATGTCTTCCTCATCAGAAATCATCTCGATACAAGACGTCTAAGTAAATATCTTTATTTGCATAGACGTCAAGTGCGCAGTGCACTACATACTAGACCACTACACAAAAAGTGTGTAGCCACACCAACCATTTTAACTAACAGGAGACGGAATGTTGACGAAAACAAATAATATTTTATGTAAGCATGCAATCCGCCTTTACATATTTTAGAATGGTATACATGAGAGGTTATCCACCACTTACCCGCCCTGGTACAATGTATAATTCATATGGTAAAGTAACAGATCCTTACTCCCTCAAGGCTCTCGCAAGGAACCTAATTTTTTTGACAAATCTACATTTAAGTTTGAACAAATCTAGACCTCCAGTGTCCCTGCATACGGTGTTAGGAAGCAATATGCAAGGGCTTACATAATATACAACATGTGAATAATATAAAGTAAGTCAGGGATAAATTAATTAAAAAAGAAAACAGACAGACATAAAAGACGCCTGCTTGCAGGGTAACGGCATCTTTCGTATGCTGCAAGCAACTGCAAGAAATGATAATGAAAACAAGTATGGTGATATGAAGAACGCTCAGGTTGGATATCTTTCTCGTCATCCGGCAGTACCAGCGAGAATGTGTATGGTGGTTGGTCTGCCGTGAATGAATCTCAACATCCGGTCCTTTAGCCGGTTTCTCAGATGTGCCTTGACGATAGTGAGTGGGAAGTAGGTGAAAGTACCCGAAGGTCCTAAGGATGGTAGACACATTAACATTCATATTTTAAGAAAACATTGGCATTATTTTCAGGGTGATGATCACAACAATAATTTGCAGGCGATGGACAACGAAGTAAGCCGTATTATATTTGCACTCCGAAAGAGGCCGTTTTCAACTTCACCAAAAGTGGAAGAGAAGCGATTATGCATTTGACCACCGTTTTAAATGCCACTTTTTGATGCGTTTTTGCTTCGTTTGAAGATTGTAAGATGTGGAGGGTGGGTACAGATTAGATTCAATAATTAAGTCAAAATGAACAAGGTGTGGAGAGTGGCAGTTTTGAATTTATTTATTTTCTCAATTTGGGATGCCATAAACCCACTGGCTTTGGGCAATTGGGACTCTTTTGTGGTACGCTTTTATTTTAAATCTTCAACAAGGACAGACAAGCTGTTTGCCTGAAAGCTTTGCCGGCCACAAATTGCAGACCGGGTGGTGTTTTGAGGGTACAAAATTAAAGAGTTATTTATTAAAACGAAACTTATTTATTATTAAACTTCAAAAATATTAAAACATATATACAAGAGTTTCATGTGCATTTCACAAAACTTACATTTTATTAATATTTCAAAGCATGTTTATGGAACTGATACAGAATTGTAGAAAGTCAGTTTGGCACCTATTTATCAGTTAGTTCAAAATGGATAACAAATACACGTTTAATTGATTACAGGAAATTGGTAAAACGAAAACATGTTTGTGGTTTTATTTTGGTAGCACAACAGTTATAAAACTGTTTATATAGTTATGTATTTGTATCCAATAGGCTTTTCAATAAAAAGTCAAGAGAGATGATCTTTCTTTAGCAATTTCAGTGTTCAACCGACACAACAGGCCAACATAATTTCAGTTCAAGGAGATTATTATTATGCCCGGTTGGAGTCACCAGAACAATCTCCCTTTATCTTGGCCTGTTTGAGAAATTGGCACTGAGGTCAAAATAATCACTTTATGATTTGCATTCTTCAAAGAAAAGTATTTATGTATAATAATTTAAAATGAGATAACATACGAGTGCAATTAGCATTCTTTTCTAAATTTAGTACTTTTTAAATTTAATAATCTTCAAAACCTTTTTATCAATTTCAAGAAACAGTATATAACATTGTCAACAAAAATGAATCGATTGATTATGTTTTTAGAAAATCAAATTAATGCTGAACCTGAAACGAATTTTCATTTGATTTGAAATATGTATTTCAATCTCAAGTCCAAAAAAGTACTTCATATAAAAATACATATTAACTGACTTAAATCCAGAGTAATGGAAACATTACATTTAACCGTTTCACTCAAATTCCCAACAAGTTTAGCACCATTTCTTTACAAGGTGGTGTGGTTCTGAATTCTAAATGGTCCACCATCCCTTCCAACTGATGTTTGACATCACAATCTCAAATAATCAGCCAAAAGCGGCAATCAGTTCATCTCCCTCGGCTCAGAGTGTACAGGAGGCGCCAACATGATTTCTGAAATGCCTTTCATTCCATTTCAAGACAAGAATGCCACACCACTCTTCCAGTTACCTTATAAATTAAATATAACAAAATGATTCTAATTTTACAGCAAGTGACTGATATTATCAAGTGCCAAACCATAATCATTGTACATTCATTTTTTCACAGCTGCAATCAATCAATATTAAATAAGAACACAAATGAAAACAAGTCTTCATTTCACTTTGATGAAATGCGTTAAATAGAAAGAAAAAAAGTAGTTGTAACAGCAAACATTTAAAATATTCTCTCTAATAAAGGTGTGTAATAACTCAAACAATAAAAAAAATCATTATTTTATGCAAGTAACTTTTTAATTAAGGACTCTTAAAACGTTGCGTAATATGAACTCGCGTCGAAGTTAGAAAAGAAATCGGTATGTTGAGCACTATGGTAGCATTTCTTACTACAATGCCGGACAAGCAATATCTTAAGTTTTCATCACATTTCTCATACTGAATAAAGACCAACTCTACGATTTACTAATTATCATATGAATGTTTGGGTCTAGAAAACACCATGCATCCATACTAGTCTCCATTACGCGCATGGTAGAAAAGAGTGTGCGTAACACCAACATGAAGACTATATGTAATATAATTATTGTAACAACCTACGGTAGTCAAGTGGTGTTTACTATCATGCAAAGGTGAATTAGCCTCAAATGTGTACTTTTGGTTTATTTACAGGAAACTGGCTGTAGATTGAGTAAAGTTTAAAAAAAAACTTATAAAAAAACGATTATTTGTATGTAAGTTTGTTTCACAACATATTTATTATATGATAAAATTTATTAAGCTTCAAAAATACATCTAGGTAATAAAAATAGAAATATACCGAAATTAAATGAATAAGAAACAAATATGAATGTCCAACATGTCTAAAAAGAATTTTCACTAATTTGCTTACACTATTATCTTACTCTAGTATTTACAAAATAACTCTGTTTTTGCATATTTAAGTTCTTTAATCACATAGGCTTACATCTAAACTTAGAATACATCGCATACACCACTCAAATATTTGCTGTTATGTACCAGAAAAATTCGAGAAAAACAATTTTACATAATTACATTGTGGTATACTTGTCAGCCGTCAGCCATCAGCCAGTAAGGATAAGCAAGCAACCACTAGGATACTAATGACTCATCACCAAGCTAAAACTTAGCCCATATATTGAGGATTCAGCTCTTCCACCCGACACACAGTCCCCGTGAAGGTGTTCAAGCAAGCCATTAAAAGTAAAATAAATGCAAAAACAACTGCTTTTGGGTTTTCCACCAACTTGATCTCTCTCACCCATTCAAGCCTCGGTTGCCATCCGTATACGGTATCTGTACATATCGACTGGGGGTTATTGAATTCATATTTCATCCATCACCTCATCAGCCACTCAGTACCAACTATTATAAATACTTATTTTACCATGGAAAACCCAAAAACTCATAGAATTACGCAATCAATGTGGAAGGAACAAATAATGAAACATGTATTATGAACTCTGGCAGCAAAACATCCACTCGCGAATAATATGATTTAAGTTTCAACAAACAACTGTACAGCAATTCATTTATTTATCCGTAACAACTTTTATATACTTAAGTATCAAATAATGGAAAAGATTATTTGTGACTTTAACAATACATTTTCAACAAAAGTAAATTACATGAAGCTAGTTGATTATCATAAAATGGAAGAATTAAATAGTTTTCAATGATTAATAGGGTGAATACACCAAATGAAGTAGTGATACTGACATTCAAGTCTATAACGATAATATAGAATGACAAATTGTAATAACCGTAATAGTGTAAGTATGAATCTCATTCGTTGATGATGCATGAAGTTAACAAGACCAGCATATATGGAGATGCATATATTAGGAGTGATATCCAAAGCTATCATGATCTAATTAAAAAGACAAACAAACTCGTGATTATTATTGCTATTTTAACTTGTACTTGGTGCTTCATCCTCCCTCTACGCCCCGTTTGGTCTGTGGCGCGCTCAATGTTCATCACACATGCAAATCTAAAAAAAGGATTCAATCAATAACGTCAATAGGTAAAATATTTTCAACTAATAAGAAAGGCATTTCATAAATCCCTTATTTTCAGTTGTTTGTTTTGCATCGTTCAATTTATCTAGTCCTTGTTTAAAAGATATTTTTTGTATATAGAATAATGAATACCGGTGTACACTATTCAACCAATTGAGTGATCCTCAAAATATTACATAGTTTTATGACTTACGCATGTCATAATTATATATATAAATAAGACGCTATAATGAGGAAGTGAAGGCAGATACGGTAAATCGTAAGTTGAAAGAGAAGGAAGAGAATGCCAAAAACTCACTTAATGAATGACAAAGGAGGCCCAGCTCCCGGGAACTGGTTGCCGGCGGTAGTGACAAACATAAGGTTAGGATCAGTGAGGTTTGCATTGCATCCTGCTAAGACGAGTGTGATGTCAATAATGATAATATATTACAAAAGTGATGAATGCATTAACAACGCTGTTAGCAGTGACTAGGTGTTGTAGGAGAATGGTTCTTGTCTATCTGTAGTTTCCTTTCTTCAGGACTCCTGTTCTGACCAGCCCGCCAGACCTCTCACCACCAGCTCTTGGTTCAGGGATATCACTTGCTGCAAATTAAATACACACGATACTTAGTACGGAAGAATAACCTAATTACACTCAATTTCCCAATAAATAATCTTATCTTTGAACTTGATAAGTCATGTTGAATTGCTATAAATATTTGTGAAATCAATCATTTAAGACATGTTGTATTTAATTTTTGATTGGATTAGTGAATGAAATTATTGATCTTTATTTTTAATTATTTTTTTAAGGCTACAAAAAAACCAATGTGGGTATAAAAGGCGAGTCTGAAGGTTGACATAATGGTCATGGATAACCAAGAATTCTGCATTGAAATCCCAGTGTTGCAATGAGTCAAGTTAATATTTGTACAGATAATTAAACAGCGCATTGTTGCATGTTATAAATGGAAGGAAAAGCATTGAACAAACCTGTGGCCCCAGGGTGAGATATAGGTAAACTTGGGGGAGCCCCTCTTCGTTGTAACCGACCACCTGCGCCTGCAGCAGCTGACCACTGGTGAGCCCCGCCATCACCTGAATTGCATCCGGAGACCACTCCCCTGTTGAACAATCAAATATTTTATAAGCAAATGATTGGACTGTCCTAAAGCAAAACTAAATCAGATACGTCTCTTATTGTGAAAAATACTGATCAGGGGGTGAGTGTATCTTTTGGGTTTAGCCAATGCAGGTTAAATGAGTAGAACATAACATATGTAACAGATTCACTCTACAGAAGTTCATATACCGCATTAGCTAACGCAAAAGACACAGACTTACCCCTCTGAAGAACAACCAATACATAATAAAATATTAATTCCTTAACCAGCTGAAAATGAAAATACTGAGAACTTCATACTTGTCTGTCATTCTGTTGTTTGCATTTTGAGAAAAATAGATAAATTTATGTTTAATTTTTTTTTAACAAAAACTTTCTTTTCATACTTTTTTGAAGGTTATTCCCATCAGTGAAATATATCACATTAGAATAAGTCAACAAAAATAATCTAAACGAAAATATGAAAGAGAACAAGACACAGAAAATATGGAGAAAAATAATTAGTTGATAATAATGTAATTCTAAAATTTGACATTTTGACAGAAGGTGGCAATAGCGAAATTGGTTAACGCACTCGTGCCGGTTAGACGGAGAGGTCTGGGTTCGAGTCCCAGTTGCGACCATTGTCTTTTTCTGTGTCTTGTTCTCTTTCACATTTTCGTTTAGATTATTATTGTTAACTTATTCTAATATGATAAATTTATATTTGCTTGTATTTCTCTTTAAATTGGATTAATAATATCAGAAAAATGCAGACTAAAAACATTATATGTACATAAATGATATTTTATGGTAATCGTTGGAACAATAATCTTTGTAGACTAATAATAATAACCACAAAGGTGATAGGCATATGATTTGCAAGGCATATAGAAATATTTCGCCATTAAATTTATACGACGAGAATGTCAGCATTCTTATCAATACCAACCAGGAATTATTAGATTCCTGGTCAAATAAAATTCTTCACGCAAAACACTTTAACTATCTCAACCAAACATATGTTGACAAACTTTCGTCAAACAAATGGTTGAGTATTGGAGAGTTGAATGCAGAAATAGAAGGCTTTATGCTTGCCATTCAAGATAGAGTCATTAATACTAAAAATTATAGGAAGCATATCATCAAAGATACAAATCAAATTGATGATTTATGTAGAAAATGTTTTTTTTTTTTTTTTTTACATTAACTCCACACAGGAGGCCCTGAGGAAAATAATTTCCCTCAGGGCCTATGTCATCTTTGAGGATGCTGTGTGGAGGGTCTTTTTGAGGAAAGGAAGGAGTTAACATGGGTCTTGAAGAGACTCATGTTGTAGGAGGGAGGAAACACAGAGGCCGTTTGGCTTTTCCGGAAACTATAGAACATATTATATCGGGATGCTCTGTATTAGCGCCGTCCGAGTATACATTTAGGTAAAATAAGTTTTAAAAATAATTCACCAAAGTTTGGTAATTAAACATAACTTGACTGACTTCCGTAATGTACCAAATTCATTTTATTTTATAAAATTCAATTTCTACATATTATGAACCAAATGCATTTTTAGAAATTGAATTTTATAAAATTTATTATGATAAAACTATTCTAACAGACAGAAATATATCATCATAGACCCGATATAGTTTTACATGACCAAATTAAAAAAATAACTTATATCATTGATGTCGCTATTCCAAATTCTTGTAATATTCAGAAAACGGTTTCTGAAAAAATAAGAAAATACAGATTTGAAGAATTGAGCAAATGAGATTAAAAGAATTTGGCATTCTCAGACTATAAAAATATTACCATTTGTTATTTCGGCTACTGGCATTATACCTAGCTCTCATTCAAAATTTAGGCGTATTAGATTTGTCAAAAAATTTGTACATAAAAATGCAAAAGTCGGTCATTTTAAATACCCGCAGGATTACGAAAGATTTTTTTAAATATTTATATTGAGGGATCAGTAGGTGTTATCGGACCAGTTAGGATTTCATCAGAGCCGAACCCTCTGATATGAAAATATCTGGAGTCGGTGAAATATTTTCCCATTATGTTTCTGGTGGATTGACGTATTGTTCTTGTATTGTTTTGTATTTATTATACTTATATAGCGCACTTACATTGCGTGAATTTACAAGATAATCATTTGTGGAAAAGTGTGTGGAAGGGTTTAGTCTTTCATTTGGGAAAGATTTAACCCGGACATAAAATCTGGAGCACCGTAAAAAAACTCAACTAGAAGCCATGAGGCATTTTTAACTTGAAAAGGTAGAGTCCTGTAATCCAAACATTTGGAAAATTTCCCACAAAAGAATTAAGTAATTTAAAGTAAAAAATGTGGTGAAATAAGTAACATATCGTCACAGGAAAGCAATACTGCTGTAACCGCCACTACCTATGAAAATACTTTTGAGGATTTTGAGGTGTGTACATCAGATAAAAACGTATTGTTGACAAAACGACTAATTTTTCCAACGTCGTACAGTTCTTATTTATCGTCGTAGAGTCACGGGACCCAGAAGATCGATGCAGAAAAAAAACCCTGCAAAATGGTTTTTATAAAGTATTTTCATAGGTAATGGCGGTTACAGCAGTATTGCTTTCTTGCGACGATATTATCCCAAAAGAGCACTTATGTAATTTTAGCAAATGTAGCTTACATCAAAAGCCCTTGTTTTTGGGATGATAAGATCAAATTAGGTTGCATTTTGTCAGATTTTTATTTGTTGGTAGAAGGAGGTTGTAGCTTACCATCGACAGGAGCAACATCGGCCAATTGCACCTCCGTGGCCTGGAAGGGCAGCATCATGAAGTCAGAGCGAATCTGCTTCAGCAGGGAGTTGTTCACATTCATGAAGCCGCCAAAGTCCACCAGCTTCAGAAGTGAGGTGTTGGACTCCAGGTTGGTGGTGATGACCTGTGTTCTGTACCAGTTGTTGGCCGTGGGGGCGGCGCAGATCATGCCCTCTGTAACGAAAGATGCGCATGAAATATGTGAAAGCATAGTGATGTGTGTTGCTTTGACAATGCTGAATACCTGACCCAAGTGTGATCCTGCCGCTGAGAGCTCAATTGGATCCTCTAGCATATTCGCTTTAACGATGCGTGTAACAGAACGAGCTCATAGAAATTTAAGACATCGTTTACGAGAAAGATGGAGAGGTTACAAAAGAGGTATCAGCAAAATAATTTTGAGTTCAACCAAAAATTGGCCATAAGCTCAGTGGCACAGTGACAAACCCATAGGCTCCACCCTTCACAATGAATGTGAATGCAAGTAATAGATATTGATGAATTTAATCTCACAAGCTAACATTAAAGAAGTTTGAAAGCAGTTAAGATTTTTCTATAAATATATCGTCCATCAGGGCGTTCACCAAATTGAAAATACCTTCAGGGGCGCAAGTCTCTTACTTTAAACTAGCATTACAGTGACCATAACTGTTTATCACAACAGTTCTAATACACGAGAACTCTCAAAATGTAGGTTTAATAATCATGCTAACCAGCGTTAAAAGATTGGAGAAACCCTTACATTCCCCAAATGCAAGATTTCCGACATACATAGAAATAACTTCAGATAACATAATTCCATGTAAAGTGTTCTGGTTTTGAAGGATTTAGGCAGATCCTAACCTGCAACTTCCTGTGGCAATGTGGGCACGCTGGGGTCCTGGTAGCACACGCCCATGAGCGTGTGAAGTATGTGCAGCGAGGGGTAGGTGGGGTGAGTGGGCTGCTGCAGGAATAACTGCGATGGGGATACGTAGCAGCTGACTATTGTGTCGTTGTTCACACCTTCAACTAGGTTTAACTGCAACAAATATCATTATTAGTCATGGAATTCATTAAGTATTGCTCTGTTTTAATAAACGATATTTGACTTGCGATAGAACAAATTGCCAGATATGTAATAATATTGTTTTGTAATACCTTGTATTTATTTTAACTTAAATTTTTTTTATGTCAACCACTCCGATTTATCGTATAAATGTACAATAAACAATTTAGTCACCTCACTTTTTTATCATTTCATACAAGAATATTTAATAAAAAAAATAATGTCTAACGGCGAGTAGGCGATTTGGCGGGTAAGATCTGTATCTACCATGTATCTGACAGAATAGGTCTTTTTATGTATTTCTATTGGCAACTTGCATAGGGATGAGCAGCTTCTTATTATTATGGACCTTCTACTTTTTGTTTTAGGGATGTCACTAGAACAATAAGGGAGTTTTGTTCTAGTGACATCCGACAAGAAACGATTTCTGTGGAAACACACATGTTGACGTGAAAACACGATTATTGTACTTGACTGCTATCGTTACATTATCGTGCATATCCGCTTACATATCGGAGTGGTTAACAGTTAACATTTTTTTTTTCTCTCCAGAATGCTTGTATTGTCAATTTTAACAACTTGTCAATAAAAGCTTCGTAGATATTATTATTTGATTTATTGCACTTCAATGATAAAATTCTCCGTCAGTCAAACCAGTGGTAGAAAAATAATAAAGCCAAGTTAGTACTGTTATTAGTCATGACTTTAATGATGTAGAATTCAGTGAGTGGAAAAGAATTATATTGCACAAAATAAGCAGTGGTTTATGTTTATGATTAGGGTCTCTGAAAGATAGATTTAGTAATTATGCTGTAAAGACTCGATTGCTCCTGTCAATGAATTAATTAACTTAAGGTTATTTGAATCAATAAGTATGATAAGCTAGTATATTATAACACTCTGACTCCGCTTCCTCACAGGTCGGTAAGAAATCTACATAAAGCAGTAAGAATGCGGGCAAGGAAAGTTTGCAATACCGCTCCCATACAGCATACCCATATGCACAGACCGGTGTACGATCACCGCTCTTGGAATAATGCTTTCTTACTGCACTCGGTTTATGTAACTTATGATAGCCTTAGTGATTTATTTAAAATATTTTCACAACATCCGATAAAACCAAAATTGGGATAGGGCTTTCCGTGGCCGATTGAAAACAAAAAAACGTGGCCACAACTAGACCAAGTAAACATCCACAAAAGTTTTACGTGTTTTTGTCGGAGGAGACACACCTTTAGATTTGGAACATGTTTCTGGAAACATTTCTGTACACGGTATCCGGAATCTCATAGTACAAGCAGGAATTTGGTGAATCTACATCACATTTGGAATCAAGTTTATAATATAATATTTTTTTTTAAAAGCACTGTTTTTCGAGTAAGGCCGGCACCACACTTGACGGAAATTACGTCGCGGATCTTCCGCGACGGAATGCCAATACATGTAATTGCATATAAATTACAAATAGCGGGCACACTACACGGAAGATCGGTCGTTCCGTCGCCGACGATCGGTCGCTCCGTGGCGGACCGCTGGCAGACGCGTCTGTTCCGTCCTCCACGCACCGATCTTCCGTCGCATTCCAGGTATTTGTATGCATCGCGCCACATTTGAAGGATAACCCGCGGCGACAGCGCACGTACAGGATGTTCGATACAGAACGATTTATTATCGAGGTGAAAAATAGAGTTTGCCTTTGGGACCCTAGAAAAAAAGCCGGATAGAACGGCAAAGAAACGAGCATGGGAAGAAATAGCAAAATTATTTTACGACAATTGGGATAGTGAAATAGAAACAAAACAGCTAGAATTTGGTGAGTTAATCACTTTATTAATTTGTCATAGGTATAGGTAATTATAAGTACTCGTATGCATGTACAAATTGAAACTATCTTATAGATATTATAACTTATCTTATAGATATTATAAAGGCGAAAGTTTGTATGGATGTATGTTCATTACTCTCACGCAATAAATACCGAATGGAATTTGAAAATTATTTCACCAAAAAGCTTTCGAAAGCTACGTTATTTGCAGTAAAATAGGCTATATATATTGGTAAGCTCTGGCGTTATGAATAAGCTGTGGAGTTATGAAAATATTTATTATACGTTTATTGGCAAAGCATATTGCTAAGCAAATGTTTGACGTGAACCGTCATTTTGTTATTTGTTTAGGTAACTGTGGAGATTTCTTTAATAGCAAAAATTCAAATACTAGAGTATTCAAATATGAATATTCATTATTATATTCACATATTAATATATTTCATATAAATATATAAATATATTAATATATTATATATTATTATTATATTATATATACGAAACTGCCCATTTCTAGTCGAAGAGTATTTAAGGGATGAACCCAATATTTACGCTTTCTTTTTCTTTCTTCTTCTAATGCCTCATAAATATGGATCCTTCTATTGGATCCTTTACGACCACACCGTATAAGCGTTGGCAGTCGACTGATAATCTGCCACTGAATATTCAGTGTGGCTGCAACCGCGGAAGTTACGCGGCGGAATTTCCGTCCAGTGTGGCGGAATTTCCGTCAAGTGTGGCGGAATTTCCGTCAAGTGTGGCGCTAGCCTAAGAGTCTGAAGATGATTTTTTAGGTCAAATTTGAAACAAAATCAGTAACTGGGAGGGGGGGGGGGGGGGTTAAATGTCTTAAAATGCGTTGAAGAGTCAAAATGGCTCAAAAAGTTTTTTTAACCCTTTAGTTCATGGGTCGGCAACCTACGGCCCACATGCAGCCTGCGAGGCGTCTTGGTGCAGTCCGTAAGATTCTCGCCGCAACGCATGTGACAGAGGATATCATACACAACGGAATGAAAGGGGGCGAGAAAGGAAGCCAGAAAGGGAGCGAAGGGGGAGCGATTTGCAAATCAACATGATAGGTTTGCAAAGTGATACAACACTTAAAATGGCTTTTAAAGGAAAAACTTTGTGGATTACTATGGGGGTTTGCCTTCTGAAAACTACGAAGGAGTTAAAATGGTTTGCTGAGCAAATAATTACTATGTTTGTTTGGTAGTACATAAATTTGTGAGCAAGCTTTTTCAATTCTGAATAATCGAGAAAACAAGCACTGTTCTCGGATTCACATTTAGATGCAATACTACGCGACTCTATTTCAAAAATGCCAGCTAATATAAGAAAACCAGCAAGTCAAATACAACAACAAAAATCTCATTGATTTTATTAATTACATAGATGTCATAAAAATATACAATAACCGTTTTATATTTATGACCAAAATATTTGTTCACAAATATTGTACTTTGGTTTTTTTTACAGTAGCTCCACACAAGAGGCCCAAAGTAAAATAATTTCCCTCAGGGCCTATGTCATCTTAGGGGATGCCGTCTAAAGGGTATTTTTAAGTCAGGGAAGGACAGGAAGTTCTGGGAAGGAAAAAGGTATAAGGGGTGGGTAAGAATCTGGGTGTCCAGGAGTGATGGACGTATGAATCAATCCTTCCAACTGCAGTGCAAGGCAATGAGTCGAGAGAGTCCGGCTGGAAATGTTAAAAGGCCTCCCTCAACCAGTCTCTCTCGATCCGGTCCGCCACGCAGCAGGTGGGGCAGACGCATCCGCCGCCAAGACACGCTAAGTCACCAAATATCAGGTATACTGTAATGACATGTGACCCAAGTGCGGCCCGCACTAATCCCCACATAAAATATTTGGCCCTTTTACAACAAAAGGTTGCCGACCCATGCTTTAGTTGCTGAAAAACAAAAAAATTGATGAAATGCACTGGCGAATTTTTTTTTTTGGGTTTTTCATGTGATGTAGATTTACCAGTTTACCGCTTCCGGTAGTGGCTGAATAGTTGAGACATTTGAGCTTTAAAAATCATTTACCGTATTAATGTCTAAATGGCATCTAAATTAATTAACAGAAATACCTGCCCTAAAGAGAAATCTGCGTATTTTGTCTATTTGAAACCAGCCAGGCTCGCGTAAATTTAGAAAAACTTACACCATCATCAACCTGTTATTTGCCAGGAACGCGGAATTGAGGGCCATGTGTGGCGCATGCGCGTGGAAAAAATTTCGAAAAAAATATTTTTGAATGCGATTTTGACCCTTCTGTGTACAGGATTTGTGTGAAGAACAAGGTCAGAATAGCTTGCGCCAATACCATAGATCAGTGTTCCGCAAACTTTTTATGTTCACGGTACACCTAACTAATCAAGAAATTTTAACGGTACACCAAAGAAAAAAAAGGTAAATTTTTTGATAGGATTGGCTAGGCTTATTACGAATAACGGCGAACTTTGAGGTAAAACTACGAAAGCTGCATGTCATCATAATTTAAAAAAACATCCCAGGTTTTGAATAGTTTGTTTGGCAAAGCAGGGTTTGTCTAGCCGGGTTTGTGTAATTATGATTGATATTTATCACATAACAGTGACAGAATGACTGCGAACTGTCACCGAATCGGTTCGAGAAGTGAATTTTAATTTTACGCAATTGATAATTAAAATACATCTTTTTCCTTCGCCACCAAGCCAAAAAGTTTCCTTTTATAGTAATTACGGCATATCTAAAGTTTTTTTCTAAAAATTATTCGTAATAAGCGTGGCCACTCCGAACCAAAATTTACCAAAAACAATATTTTATTAATATTTATTATTAAAATCAATATAACATGAAAAGATGTTTAATGCGAAATGTGAGCCTGTTTAACTGAACACAGACGATCAAAATTTGGAACAATCGTTGATAACGCTGCTCGCATCTCTTCGTCGATCGTCCTCAGGCGTTCTCTTTTTTTTTTACTTTATCGTAGTGAGAGTTGAAAACCCCAATTCGCATAAATAGGTCGTGGCAAATGGTAATAGAATTGCAATAGCTCGCTTTGACAGCAGTGGATACTCATTTTTTACGTGGAGCCAAAAATGTGCTAACTCTGTTTCAGAAAATTTTAATTTTAGTGTCCGATCAGTTTTAAGCTCCATGAATTCTTCCTGCTCGTTTATTGGTAAATGTCCAAGGGAAATGCTTTCCGAAAATGGATTTCTTACCCAGTCCATAGGTTGCAGGTCACACTTAGGAAAATATGAGCTCATTTTTTCTGCTAACAGCTCTAAGTGTTTCACTATCAAAGCCTGCACTTTTTTTTCTGAATCGGCAGCCATGACATTTGGAAACATTTCGTTACTACCATTGGTAGCGTGGCTGATCCATAGCACCAACTTAGCGCGAAAGCTTTCAATCTTGTACGAAGACGTTAAAATGTTACAATTTCTTCCTTGCATTTTTTTGTTCAGCTCATTTAATTGAGCGAATATGTCCGCCAGATATGCAAGTTTTGCTACCCATTCTTCTTTTTTAAATAATAATGTCTGGGTCTCATTTTTCAGCTCGTAAATCCGAGAAAGCACTTTTCCACGAGAAAGCCATCGTACTTCTGTATGAAACAGAAGTGACTGATGATCTGCTCCCATTTCCTGACACAATGCACGAGACGAGAGTTCAGCGGTCGCGACTTGATGTAATTGACAATTTTGACGACTTCTTGTAAGACAAACAACAATTCATCAGTCAGAGACTTCGGCATCAGTGCCTCTCTGTGTAAAAAGCAATGTAAATTTTTAATATTAGGATTTTTTTCAGAAGCCCTGGTTATAAATCCCCTAATTTTTCCTGTCATAGCTGCTGCTCCGTCTGAGCAAATGCGCAGTTGCGCCATTCCAAATTATGTTCACTGAAGTACTGGTTTGTTACTCTGAATATTTTTTTCTCCGGTGGTATAACCAGGTAGTGGCAGACAAAATAAAAACTCCTGTTTTATTTCATATCATATCCGTGTACCTCACATTTGTGATGAGATGCGCGTGACCACTGATATCAGTAGACTCGTCGACTTGTAGCGAGAAAACTCCACATAGCCTTAATTTTTCAATTAACGTTGATTGAATGTCGGTGGATATTTCATTAATGCGACGTGAGATCGTATCTGCTGACGCAGATATTTTTTCGATTTCCTTAGCGACTTCTTGGCTAATCATAATTTTGACAATTTCTTTGCAGACAGGTAAAATTAAAGTTTCAGCGAGAGAATGAGGTTTCTTCGATTTAACCAGCATATAAGCGATCACGTAGCTTGCTTTTTGCGCTTTGCTTGATGTATTGAAAGACTAACTCATGAGAGTTACCTGTTTCTTAGACTGGTCTTTCATACGTTGAAAGAAGGCTTTATCTTTGTGAGCCACCGATGGGTGTTTAGTTGTTAAATGTCGTGAAAGTTTACTGGGCACCATCGAATTATTAGCCAAAGTTTCTCCACAAACAAGACATTTTGGGATTGGGCACGATTCGTCATCGCAATATATAAAGCCATAACGCACATAGCTCTCATCGTATTTCCGATCAAAAAGCTTAGGTTTTTTCTTCGTTGACTGCTTCTTATTGGGAATCATTAGTTTCACTTGACAAACTTGCGGTACGTTTATCGAATTTATCCATTATATACACGTAACATGGGATATTTTTTTGCAATTAAAAAAGTCAATTAAGTTCGCGACGACACAACCAAACACTAGCATTAACGAATGACTACTAAACAAGCGGGCGCAACGTCGCAGTCGTAATGTTATGTTGTCACGCGCATGCACCCCGATAGCTCGTGCGCAATCACGAGATAATGTAGCAATAGCACCCCACTTATGTAGTGTAGCACACGTGATAATGTAGCGTAGCGGCGTAGCACACGGCCACTTCGCAGCGATCGAGTCCCACCCACGCCACCTCCGGCCGCCGCGCGCGCCGCACAGAAAAGTAAGGACCGATTTACAGAGCACTTTGTGAGAAGTGACGCGGACTCGCGGCACACTTACAAATGGCCACGGCACACCAGTGTGCCGCGGAGCACACTTTGCGGAACACTGCCATAGATGATATAGCCACTAGTTTCATTCACCTGGCAGCACCAGAATATTTTTAAATGATTTTATCGGTGGAATCGAAATGTCAAATTTGCCGCAATTAAATCTGATGCGTGTTTCTTGACGAAAACATCGTAAAACCTATCAATTTTATCAAATTAAAGCAAGTAATGAAGTTTTAGTACATAGTTTATTGTTCTAGGAATGTGTTTCGGTCAATAAAATATAGGGGAGAGTAGGGTATATCGTACCGGTCGATAAATCGTACCACGTGATTATTTCCGCTACTGGTCACTTTTTATTAAGCCTGACAACACTCCGTGAACCCTTTGAAGTGTCATAGTTGTCCCGTCATTTTTAATTAGTGTTGGATCGTGCGTCTGTTTGCAGTACAGTTTTTTTGCTTTTTCACAATCTTGATCTAATTTTTTTGGGTCCTACCTAAGGTGATATCGTGTTCAAAGGTATGTTTGTTTTTTCTCAAATTATCTTCAGCTAACATGTTTATATTCTATAATTTTGATTATTCAATCTGTACATGGATAATTGTATGCAAGAATTGAAAGAAGTGGGATTGGGCGCGAAATTGAGTAATCTGAAAGTATGTTGCCTGTTGTATGCTGATGATGCGGTGCTGATTTCTAATACCATGGAAGATCTACAGTCTCTCGTATCTAGGATGAACGAAGTATGTATGAAGAATAAGTTAATGATGAATGTAAGTAAGTCTAAAGTCATGGTGTTTGAAAGAGAGAGTACGAAAACAGTATGTAATATAGTTGTGAATGATGAATACTTGGAGCAGGTGGATGAGTTTGTGTAACTGGGTAGTATGTTTACGAGAGATGGGAAGGCTGATAGGGATATTGAAAGAAGGGTGAATGCTGGTAACTCCATTAATGGAGGACTGAATGCCGTTGGCGCTAATAAAAAACTGTCAAAAGAAGCGAAACTAGCAGTCCACAATGGAGTCCTGGTACCTACCCTGATGTATGGCAGTGAGGCATGGAACTGGCAGAGGAAGGATGAAAGTAAACTGAATGCTGTTGAAATGAGATCCCTGAGGCGTATGTGCGGTAAAACAATGTATGATCGTGTGAGAAATGTGGATATCCGCAAAGAATGTAAGGCTGATGTATGCATAATGAGTAAGATTAAGAAAGGGACCCTCAGATGGTTTGGGCATGTAGAGCGAATGAACGAAGAAAGCAGTGTAAGAAGAATATACGACGCAAATGTGAATGGTAGAAGAAGTCGTGGACGTCCGAGGAAGACATGGCACGATCAAGTGAATCAGATACTTGAGTCGGGCCATGTCAAAAGTCAGAATAATAGAAGAGAATGTATGAGACGATGTATGAATGTGAGTGAGGCAAAGAGTGTGTGCCAAGACCGAGTTGTTTGGCGGTCCCTCCTCTCTGCCTACCCCTGCGGGGAAACGGCGTGATGGTTAGTTAGTTTAGTTAGTTACAAAATCACATTTGTCAAGTGTATTGTTACATGTTCTGCAGTCATTATTTCATAGAAACTCAGAGTTCGCTAAATCGTACCGCCAGTGGTTTGATAAATCGTACCAGTACGATTTACCATACGTTGTTTTCTAGTTTTTTTTTTTTAAATTTTAGATGACGTCGAAAATAAAATATTATCAGTGGTCTAACGCAGATTTGGAAGCAGCGATTTCGGCCATCAAGAACAACGTAATGGGACCAAACGAGGCTTCACGAGTGTTCAAAGTTTCTAAACCAACATTAAGAAGACATATGCAAAACAGGAATGTATTTGCAAATAATTTGGTTTTACAAAGGGGAAGATTTTTCAAAATCAGCTCAAAAGTATACTTGTAGAGCATTTGTTAAAACTTGAGGCTCATTTGTTTGGTTTAACCATAAGTGATATTCGTCGATTAGCTTACCAAGTTGCTGAGAAGAATTGTATTCCATATACTTTCAGCAAAACCAAAAAAATGGCAGGTAAATCGTGGTTTTACAGTTTTATGAAATGCCACCAATGATTTAGAAGTTGCTGCTGGTATAGCTCAACTGTCAAAATCCCCAAATTAAAAATTGAGAAAAGGACAAAAAAGATTATTAAAATAACACGGCAAATATGATTGCTTGTGCAATGAAAAGATGTAAAAATAGTGGTGGCAAAGAGAATGAACACAGTTGTCATATTAAATTTCACAAGTAAGCATTATTTTATTTTAAACTTATTCAGAAAATATAATATGATCAGCTTCAGTAACACATACCTATCAAATCGAGATATACATATGTAGTTATAAGAAACACAAAGCTATTTAATAGAGAATCAGGGGTGTGCCTTCTTTATTGAGAAAAAAAGATACAGATAGCAATTAATAAGACTATAATATTTTCAAAAAAACTGGAGAATTCGTCTGTACCCTAACTATTTATCGCGAATTGACATAATGCGCTTTAATAAAATACACAAATAATTGTATCATTATTTGGATTGTCTATTTTTAAAGAAGGGTAGTTCTATCTTTTACGCCAGTCCTACTTGAATGGCTGGAATGTCATTTGCTGTCAAAAATGACGTAGTGACATTTTATATGTAAAAAAACATATAAATAAAATAAATATGTATGTATATGTTATACAATTTGGGGTAATTTTCCTTGTCTTAGGTGTGGAATTATATTTTATCAAAATGAAACTTTATAAAAATTATACTGGCACTGGAGATACGCTAATTGTTATTTTTTTGTAATGATTTATAACAGAGTGAAAACCAATTTTTTGTGAAGTAATAAAATATGTTAAAATCCTTCGGGTACGTCCTGTTACACTCTGTATATTGCAAAATAAGCATAGCACTAAAACGGTTAAGTATCTAGTAAGGATATGAGCTATTTTATTTTATTTTGCTTTATAGGTAACTAGCTGAACCCAAAACCATTAACTGCTTCAAGTGTACCGCTCATTTAACCACAACAAGGCACATCATCGAAGTAACAAAACTTGTACCATCTATTCGTAAATAAACAAAATCCAATAAATCTGAAAGGAATACATTTGAATTGGTTAGACTACAATTGTGTTATTAATAAATGAAAGAATCTTATCTCTGCTTGGAGTGCCGTCTCAGGATATTCTGCTACATGTTTGTTTAGTCTGTCACAGTAAATCACTTCACACCATAATCGTTATGTCTTTGTCCCTCGAACACGCTAGGCCTTATGTGGTTTTGTCAACCACCAAAAATATTTCGAATGCGTTCTGAAATATATTTTTGAAAAACCAAACATAACTTTCCAACGGAAACAGGCAAAATTAAACCGCGAAGCAAAACAAATTGTACTGATTTTTACATTTATGTACTACTTTTTGAAGAAATCGGATCACGAAAATGATAGATAATTTATAAAGAAAAGAGGACCACAAAATAAACGTCCTACATCAACACGCACTCGCCGATCTCCCCTAATATTATGAAAAATAAAATTTAAAAAATACTCAAAAATTGCCCAAGTTCCCTCTAAAATCATGAAATATTGATATCCTGTATTTTTGAATTTGAAACACAAATACATAAAGTAGCACATATCCATACTAGATATTTGATTATAAAAATGAATGAATACCTAGAATAGGGTCTGGAGCTGCCTAATAGGGTCAGGTGCTTTAGATTGATAAAATTGTGGCCTATTTAACGTAGAAGTCTTTATTTAGTATTATTTACGCCAAGAAATCGATTAACAATGTACATTCCCGAGCCATTCACAAATTTGACATTTTTAGCATTATTAAGCCCAGAAATAAATATATAACTCCGGGTTATTTTAACAAAGAGTACATTAGGACAAAATACTTACATTATAACAATCTGACATAAGTGAGAATTCTTTCTCACACAGTTCTTGGGTGATGTCCTTGAGGGAGATGTTTGGAAACCTCTTTTCTGGCAATCTTTGTCTGATCATGTCCAGAATTATGTCTACGTCATGCTGTGAGCCTGGCAACAAAATAAAAATAACAATTACTTTTCTATTGCCTGGGAGGTAAACAAATACTAGCAATATGATTAAGTGGTACAAAGAAAGAATGCAGCATAAAAATATGACTTAAGGGCCAAGTTCCCCAAATAACTTTGTATTATCATAGAACCTACAAGCAAAAATACAAATAATTTATCTAAAAATTTTTATGGGGGTAGTTAGTTAGAAAAATATCTAATGTTACATGTGAATTAATTTTTTTTTATCGTTAACTTTTTAATTCTATATGAAACACACACCAACTTTACGTAAAACGTTAAAAAATGTAGCGCTTATTACAGATACTTTCTTTTTTAAATCCTTCTGTAATCTCAAAGCAAACACGGTTACAGATCCTTGTAAATGAATAAAAAAAAAACACTTTAACATATCTAGGTTATTGTTGTAATTCGCACAAACTTTATGAATTTTCAGATTCTTTTGAATAACAAAATATTATAAGCCGCAAGATGCAAACGGGCAGTCCGTTTGATAGATTCTCCCAACTTAACAGACGGATTGCAATCTTTAGAGGACAGGCATCGCGTGGGAATGCTATCCTTGTTCTACCGGTATTACAATGGAAGATGTTCCGAGGAACTAGCGTCACTGATCCCGTCGGCACCGGTGCAGTCGGGAAACATTTGTACACGGTTGACATTTGTCACATGAGAACGGGTCGCTTCTTCGATTTATTCTTGTGTTCAACAGCTCGGCTGTGGAATGATTTGCCGGCCTCTGTGTTTCCTACATCATGGGTCTCTTCAGGACTAATGTTCATTACTTCCTCTCCCCAAAAAGACCCTCCACACAGCATCTCAAATGACATAGGCCCTGAGGGAAATTATTTTCCTCAGGGCCTCCTGTGTGGAGTTAATGTAAAAAAAAAAAACCAGCCCAAAGGAAATTAAATAATTTATTTTTAGATAATAAATAAATAAGAAACTTTCTTACTGTCGCTAATTTTTAAACTTCATTGACATCGTGCGTATGTCATAAAAGTGAGACCCAACCCACCCAATGGCGAAAAAAATAATGCCAAAATACATCATTTCGATGGGCACAATAATTTTCTAGTTTTTAATCAATTCCTATCACAGTCCATACAAGGGAGTTTGGAGGAGGGTAAAAATCGAATGCATGATTTGCATAATTTCGGCATCCATCTTGAATTTCTCGAGTTCTCTACCGATTTGGTTCAAAATCGGAATTATGAAATTTTAATGTCCATCATATTATGTTCTAAAAGCTGTTGAAGAGAGGAAAAAACTGAGACCTCAAAAATGAATCTATGTGTATGTATGTATCCATTCCATTGATAATGATTTTTAATCTTTCAAGTAAACAATAAAGCAAGCGTATTTTTATTTCATATTTTATAAAAAACCCTGACTGATTTATCAAGACCGTGTCTAACTTACCCGCGTCCACTCCAAGCAGACGGTGGATAATGCGGTTGTTTAGCGACCGCCGAGTTCATTCACAAGTAGCAAAAATACCTAGCTGCAGGCTGCAGTGCACCGGAGGTTGGTTACTTGACCCTTAATTGAAATAATAAAGCTTACCTCAATTAAATATTTTTAAATAGTTCCAACAAAGAATGATACAATGGAAATTACAATTTCTATTCTGGTTTTTTATTAACAGACTTGAGCCAATGCTTATAATAGAGAAGTCCAGTCCAATTTTTATATATTTTTTTATGAATAATGAAATAACTGCATATTTTTTTTTTCTTAGAGTTAGTTTTAATAGTTAAAATAATTTTCAAAGTTTTAATTTTTCAAGGTCCCTCTAAAAAACACTATATCTATTACGCATTTTGTGACGTCATCAACACGTCATCTACTAAATACGAAAAAACGTATTTTATGATTTTTATGTTGGTCTCCTTGAATCTCACATACATTTGCGCAGGCGCCGCCGGCCATCTTGCTATTATTAACGCGTTGATTGGTCTATTTATGGTTTATGGGCAATGGCGTCTATGGCGACGGCGAGTTCAGAAGCTTCGCAAAAATGACATGATGAATTTTAGTTGCAGTTTTACGTTTTTGAAGTTAATTTACGTTTAAATGATCAATTCACTGTGATATTAGTGTAATTCATCATAAGTACCAATTCTGCGTTACTTTTTTTTTCAGTTTTAGTCCTTTAAATAGTGTTTTGTTGGTGATTTATTTTCGTTGTACGATAGGTTTAAGGTTACGTCTGAAATTTTTTTTAATGACTTTTCCGCGTGAATTTAATAAAACTTCCATAAAAGTAATATTATTTAATAATGTAAAAGACTAATATGCATGTGTAAATAAATACAAAATACAGAAATCAACGCATTAACACCGAATCCAAGATGTCATATTTTTAAAGTTATTTTTTCGGAAACATTAAAATATTTTTTTATCCTTTTTAATTGTATGAACGAGATAAAAAGTGAAGTGACAGTTTTATTCCAAATTCATAAAGTAAGAGGACTGTATTTTTTAAATTTTGAATTTTCCTAAATTTTTCGACCATTTAATAGATTATGTTTACAGTCAGCTGTTTTTTTTGAGGGGCACCGCTGCAGGTTTCATAAGTGGTTTGGCGTCGAACGGCTCACCTGACGGATGGGTACAGTCGGAACTCTCAAATTTTTATTTTTAATCATTATCGCTTATATTTTTAAAATTTGGCAATCTAAGTTTTTAAAAATATAATGAAATAAAAATAATAATAAAGATAAACAAAAAATTAAAAAAAAAAAAAAACTTTAAAAAATCGTACACAAAAATTTGCCAGGCTGCTGGTGGGCAGACCAAGAAATTCTTAAACGGAATGATCTGGACTATAGTTATTCATTAGTTTCATTCGTATACTATATGACGTAAAATTTACTATTTTTTACCCTACTTTGACGCCGGCTGCCTGCGAACTTGCCAGGCTGCCGGTTGGCAGAGTTTAGACAGACGTAGAGTTTACCTATCTCGTCTCCTGGTCTATAAGGATATTTTTACAATCTTGCTTGATCTTATTTGGATACATGTACATATCCACAGAATTATCCATGTTCGGTTCCGCCACTGAAGTCCTTAGTTGTAACTTGTTTGAACAAAATCGTCTCTTTCTGTTGTTTATGAGATTGGGAGAAAGGTTACAAAGGAACTATTGAGCAATGGTATGCCTTTAGATATACCTCTACATATAGTCAAATAAAAGTAGAAAATATAAAAAATTGAACTAAGAGATTTTTAGGCTGGCAACACCAATTTATCTGTCAAATATTCTTCAAAAGTGCAATGACACTGAAAATACAAAACATTGTACACACATTTAAAAAAACGTTATTTGTTCTTAAAAAAAAAATTAAATCGAAGAAGCACTATTGTGAAGGTACCTACTAAATGACAAATTTGATAAAATTGTGTTTTACAAAGTGATTGGCTTTCATTTAATTTAACATAGATTTGAATTTAACAGTAGGTGGAAAGGAAGAAACATTAATGGTGAGTTTAGTTACACTACTTTTAGATCTGAATGAGTTACATATTTATGAGTTTTATTATTGTTTAGATCTAAAATTAGAGGCATGATCTAAAGCCCGGGCAATGCTAGGTACTTAGGCTAATTGTACCGGACGTATTTAAGATTAATTGTAGTATAATTTCATGTGTAATTTTTATGTAATGTTTATGAAAGAATAAAAATATTCACGGGGTCAGGCAGTCAGCCTAAGACAAAAAATAAAGCTTGACCCCAACCCTCTGTGTAAATACCTACACACTTATTTAGATTTGATTTACTTTTTATTTAATCTCTATTATTTACACTTGCACAAATTCAAATTTGTGCAACCTATGTATTTGTATCTTTATAACACTTGCACAAATTCGAATTTGTGCAACCTATGTATTTGTATCAGTATAACAGTTTTGCACAAATATAAAATCATTCCAATTTGTGCAGACTGTTCATACCCAATGTAAATGTATGTAAAATGTGCAAACTCACAAAATACACGAATGATCGGAGAGGCATCGAGAGTAGGTCGAGATAAAACTCTGTGGCGTTTTCAGCTTCGTTGCGCAATAGCGAAACGAACGCGGTGGCGTTTTCAACTCTAGCAGCCAAAATTCTAAGAATTTCATCTCAGTTCGTAGAATTGAGATGAACAAAGGACTGAGATGGGCAGACTTCCGTCTCTGAGCCCTTTAAATACGGCTGTTAGACTGCCAGATCGGTAGAGTTCCAGATCTCATCACCACAACAGCATCTCGCCTTCTCTTCTGCCTTCTCCGATCGACCCACTGGACAACTTGGACTCCTTCTTGGCCCTGGCCGAACCGCCCTCCCTGAAGACTTCAACGCATACAATTGGTCGATCGCCTTTTTCAAGGTGAAGGTTTCCCTTCTACCTCTACCCCCCTTCCTCCCCCTTGCCTTCTACCTTTCTCCCTACATTTACCCAATTTTCCTGAAATCTCCCCACTTTTCCCTCACTTTCTCCCTAGGTGTCGAAGCGGCCAGCCGGCAACTTTCCACTTCATCGTCTGTGCGGCTGGCGACTACAGTGCCCGTCCCGTACACTAATATTAAATAAACGTGAACAATTTCTAAATTATGCTTTATATTTTATTACAATATCGTTATTCTTCATTATGTTAACACAAAATTACAAGGGTATAATAATAAAATACCTATATGCAATTCTAATTTTGAGGTCAGTAGGTATCAGTATTGCAATGAAATTTTTTTTTTCACTTTTATGCTTTTTAATAAAAAATTAAAATTTTCACAGCTTTAGATTAACACCATCACTATATTTTTAGTATTGCCATTTGGGCAACGGTGGCGCCCTCATATATTTTCTACTCTTATTTGACAAACTGTATTATAAATTAAAGTTCTCCGATGCGTTTGTCTGGCTGTCTGTTCGTGATAATTTCATGCGGTTTTTACCAATAGATAGATACAAGTGATTTATGAGGAAGGTTTAGGTATATAATTTGTCAAGGTTTTGTGTAAATTTGTTAAAATATATAATATTTGAAGGAGAATGTCTGTATGTGGTAAACGAGCGGGCTGCCAAGCGGGCGGGCGGTGTGGATTTGATTTGTATGCAAATGAACAGATGGCGGTGTTTATAAAGGTTCGCTAACCATCCAGTAGATGTCGTTGTGTTTCATTATCCACAGCAATGCGTATCCGGGTCAGCTAGTATAATACTAAAGATTGATATATTGCAAAGTTTAATTACCTTCAATAGCGCAGATCTTCAGTTTGGGCGTGTCGGGGTGAGTTCTGATGTACACCTTGGCGCAGGTGGTCTCGTTCATCTTATTGAGGAAGCTCCTCTTGTTGCCGATGACGAGACCCACCACAGATTGCGGCAGCACAAACTGGTGGCGGACAAACACGTCGGCGGGGGCAGCGGGGTCTCCCGCATTGGTGGGCGGAGGGCTTGGGGACTCAGAGCACCCCTTACCGCTGTCATTGGAGCCCTGGAGGGAACAGATTTATTAGTAGGACCAAGTTAAAAATGTGCTCATATATAGCCGACAATAAACCCTCATTTCGGATAAAGTTTCGTTTTAGAACGAGGCAGATGAAGATGTTCATTATACATTGAGAGATAACTGAATAACAACTGTTCCTTCTTCACTTCTTCACACCATATTGCCGATATTTTGTAAACTCCTCGGCAACTCCAGTCGGACGAGATTGTTTGAGATGACCCTCGTCATCGAGACTTTAAACATGGCGCCACTTGTGTTAAAACATTTTGTAACAATTTTTCTGCTTTGCATCAATGGTATGATGTGATTTGATTTATATGTACAACCTCTCTCCATGGCTACCAATGTATTGATAGATTCTTTGTTTTGAAATTTTTCGTTTTATATTGAAAACAAAAAAAATTGTTTTAAATTTGTTTAAATTTTTGTTTTAAATTTTTTTTTTAATATAATTTTTGGATTCATATTCCTTTTCTATAAAATTAATTTACTTATTCTTATTATTCTTTCTCAGTAGAAGTAAAGTCGCAAGGAGGAAATCCACAATTGGTTTTATTTTTAATACTATGCATAAACTGTAACAAATATAAATTGTCGATTTCCCGAAAATTAATAAATAATAAATAAATAGTATGAACACAGTCAACAAAGAATGACAGATATAAAAATGACAGCTTCAGCAATTGTTTGGTTGCGAGTGTGGTTATGAACACATTATAGTTTTGACTCGAGAAATCAACAATGATTGGTGAATTCCATGAAATATAGGTTTGGTTTGAATTCAATCTTGTGATCTCAGTAGCGATGTGTACTGATTGTGCGCTATAAGTTGTTTGCGATTGAGTACACAACTTGAGTATCAGATACTCGCATTCCTGTAGAACAGCAGTTCCCAACCAGGTTGACCAGGGACCACTATGACATTTGTTTGTTCTCACAGGGACCACAAGGTACATCTCGTAATTAAACGCGTCCTTGCAATTACTGTCATTTTGCAATTCTTCTTGGACTTCTTCAGCTACCTCTCCATCATTAATACCAAAAGGGTTATGAATCAGCTTTTGGATACCTTTCGATTCGGTTTTGTAGTAAATGAATAAATGTTTCGGGACCACATTTTAGATCTCGCGGACTACCTGTGGTCCACGGACCACCGGTTGGGAACCACTGCTGTAGAAGAAGGGTTCGTCTTAAATAACAATACATGTATATTAATTAAACATAATCCTAAACCATTGGAACCTAACGTAAAGCTTTCAACATGGGCCTCAGCATGAGTAAGTCACCCAGTGAGGCCAATATTACCGGATTACTATTGAAATGTAAAATATTGTATAAAAAAATTTTTTTTTTTTAAAGTAAATCAAAAAGAGGAATAGGTTTCTATCAGCAGTGTGCATTTACACTTTACATATTTCAGTATTTAAAAGAAATTACAAAACCAACTGCGGTACTGTTAGAAAAAATATTTTTTTAAGGTTAAAACATGTGCACAAAAAAAAATACATTAATCAAATCTATATTTCATTATGTGTGTATTCAAACTGATATAAGTATCTATCATGTGTTTGTTAAAAAAAAAACATTATTCACACAATAGATTTATGCAGTTGTATTATGGTCATCATACGTAATAAAAGTATGTACATCCAACTTTTTTTTTTTTTTTTTTTTTTTTTTTTTATTAGCAAATTTTTTTGGTACATTTAACAAATACAAAATAACAAAAAAATATATATATAAGTAACAAAAAAAATCCCACAAGGCGAAGCCTGTGTGTGGGTATTATATTATGTGGATAACAGTGGTAGTTAAAATAAAATTTAATATATATATATATATATATATATGTATAGAGGCTATAGAGATCAATCAACATGATTGATTTTACTGGAGTTTATTTTATTTTTTTTAAATTTGGATATATACATATTTCAATAATAAAATATTTAAAAATTTATATCGCATATTTACACCCTTACAAAAATACATTTACATTTCCTTTTTTTATTCTAAATATTCAGAACGACATGGAATATTTTAGCAATTTGGAAGCTGTTAGTTTGAATTACAGAAAAAAATTACTCAGTTCCAAATTATTTTTTATCCAGATTTTAACATTTTTTTTATATTCGTTCAAATTTTGACACATGTAGGTGGAGTGAGGTAGGGAATTGAACAATTTTGGGGCAATATAATTAATGTGTCTTTGGGCCAACCTGGTTTTGCAGTGAGGCACTGTGAACACGCATGTGTTATGTCTCTGGCTAGAGCGATTTGTGTTTAGTGAAATTGTTAGGACGAGTAAATATATATTTGAGACATTGGGTACAGTAGATCTGCCTTAGTTCCATAATTTCGGTTTCTTGAAATAACTGATTGGTGGGATATGTCTTGGGCTTTTGGTACATTACCTTAATGATGGACTTCTGAGCAATTTCTAATGGTTTTACATGGTTATTGTATGTTCCACCCCAGGCGATTATTCCATAGGAAATGGACGAAAGCACCAGTGCGTCGTAAACAAGTTTCATGGTTCTTGTACTGACGATATTGCTCATACGTTTGAATATGTAAATTAAGTATCTCAGTTTATTTACAGTTTTTTCTATATGGTAAGTCCATTTGAGTTGGCTGTCTATAGTTACACCTAAGTACTTGATATATTTTCCTAATTTTACATCTTCGCAGTTTGAGCATGTCTCAAAGTTACAATTAACATTATGGAACTTCAAGTTAAGGTTATTTTTAGGGGATGACTTATGGGAATTATAAAAGGGAATAAAAATAGTTTTATCATAATTTAGGCTGAGAAGATTTCTATCTAGCCAATCTTTGACTGTTGCAATGCATTTATTGGCTTTACTGATTGTGTCTTCCCACGTTTTACCTTGTACTGTGATTGCAGTGTCGTCGGCAAAAGAGAGAATTTTACCTGGTATCACAATATTGCATAGGTCATTGATGTAGATTAGAAAGAGTAGTGGTCCTAAGACAGTTCCTTGAGGAATACCATGTTTTACTAGATCATAAGTGCTAAAGCTTGATCCTATTTTTGTGCGTTGTTGACGATTTAATATATAGCTTTTTAATAACATGAGACTTTTGTTTTTAATTCCAACGTTAAAGATTTTCTTTAATAGAATTCTGTGGTTGACTGTGTCGAACGCTTTCTTTAGGTCCAAGAAAATGGTTAGAGTTTTATTGTTAGAGTCTAGGTTAGAATATATGTTTTGGGTTAAACTAAATACAGCGTCGTCGGTGCACAGTGAAGTGCAACTGAAGTATTAGAAGAAATCATTATCATAGGGATTCATAAAAATTCAACACAATATTTTGTAAAATTGGTCTAGTTAGGGGGATTTGATTATCCATTCTAATTTGTTCAACTATTCCAATTTTTCAAATGCAGACACAACATGTTGAAATGGAAAAAAATATAGTTTAGTTTAGGTTCTGGAGGGGCACAGTATACATAATATCATAATAAAATACACTACGAGGATTAAAGGTGTCCAAATACTAACAGAAGCCACCACGACGAAAAGCTCAGCCATCCTGCCATTCTTCCGTAAGTCAAGACAAGCCTATTGTTCGATCCGTTCCATTCCCAAATGTTTTCTTAAGAACCATAGATAAACTAGTGGGCAAACAATTCGTCCGTAACGGCCTTAAAATTTGATGGCTAAATAAGGTTAATATTGCTCATTTGCTTAAGCATAGCATACAAAACTCAAAACTGTAAAAAAATCTATATAATTAAGAAGGAATAACCAGACACAACCGGAAATATGTCATTTTTAAATCAAATTATAGACATGTCGACTCTTTTCAACAAAAAAATATTATTTGATTTCTAAAGATGTTCGTTGGCAGATTTGTTAAACTTTCAAACAAAATGCTGTATACATATATATGTAACATACATTTCAAATCATATATACGGTAATATAAATCAATAAATTATCTAGGAAAGCTACTTAACAGAATTTTCATTTTGGTTCAAATAAAATAATTTTAAAAAAAATTACAAGTGTGCCGTTCAGATCACATATAATACACAAAAATACAAGTGTTCAGTTCATACACATTCAATCCTTAATAACATTTACGATATTAAGGTGTCATGTCATGCTTGCGAGAAGACTCCATTTTAAAAACAAAAAACTCATGCAGCGGACTACGGAATTTGACCGCATACTGGCGAATTGTAGTTTGATTTCGTGCTTTGATAATCGAGAGGCTGATAACTGAGAGACTACTGATGTCAAATATCAATTTCATAAATATTTTTATGAATTCAGAACTAACAATAAAACAATATGTAGTTTTTTTGGAGAAAACTCATCTCAAAAGCACATAATTATTAGCCAAATGACCCAAATCTACAATCAAGGCCATAATCAAACAGCTTGATAATGGCACTGAAGGCCGAAACAGCTAACACAATAACAAAACTAAAATACTTGCAGAACTTAATAAATCAGGTACGCCTCATACGACTTACATATGTCTAATAATGTTACATTGTAGTGCAAACAGACTTATGGGTCCGAGTGGTTAATAATAATGAAAGAAGGAAAAGCACTATTATAATTCGCAAATGACTTGCATACACTTCAAATGATTGTGACTTATGGATGCCCCACAGTGTACCGTGTTTTTTGTGCAAAACTGATTGTGCATGCAAGTCACCGAGTGTAGACGAACCTTTAGAAAACAGGTTATTTTAGCCAGTCAAAAAATGGTAAAGCAACTCGCAGAGATTCATATTAGTTTTCAAACTTTTGTAAGAAACTGAATTATAATATTTTATTTATTGGTTTACAATACTGTCATAATGGATGTCAAATAATGCGACCTACATTATAATTTATTATTGAAATAAAAATATAGAACCTTCATAAAGAATAATAAATAAGTAAAGCAAAAAGAGACAGGGAAGAGCTTACCTCGCTGTGGTTGTCGGAGAAGTTGCTGATACAGGGACTGGCCAGCATGGCGTCTGCAGGGCTGTGGTTGGCAGAGTCCCTATCGACGGGCCTGGTCTCCAGTTCCACGGCACCAGAGTCTGTACTAACACTATGGTCTAACTTGTCTCCCACCTTCACTGTGACACTGCGTGAACACTTCTCCACAGTCTCCATCTCAAGACTGGAGATCTCACTGTCTGCTGCCTCTCCCTCGGTGACTGG
The DNA here is from genome assembly GCA_917563855.2 of Limnephilus lunatus. Lineage (NCBI taxonomy): Eukaryota > Metazoa > Arthropoda > Insecta > Trichoptera > Limnephilidae > Limnephilus > Limnephilus lunatus. Next base: position 62,733,264 of record OU830598.1, on the reverse strand, counting down.
TGTGGTCTCCGTCTTTTCAGCCTTGGTCTCTTTAGTCTGCTTACGCGATTTCCGACTGCTCTTGTTAGTATTAGTTTTAGGTGAAGGACACTCCATCAGAACTGGAGTTACTTCTTCTTTCCTCATCTCCTCCAGAATGACTTCCCTGACAGGGGAAACGGTAGAGAGCATGGGGGAAGAGTGTCTGTGCTCCGTTTTCCTGTCGGGAGAAGAGGTTTCTTCCTTAACCTTGTGGTTCAACAAGCAGTCAGTGGTAATGTCACGTTTAACACTACAGGACGAATTGATGTTGCTCTGGGTCAGGGTGGCCTTAGCCGGGAGGGACTTGACGCGCCTCTCGCTGGCGGGAATGCTCTCCTGGCGAGACTTCTGGATGGGGTGATCCATGTCGTAGAACTTGTGAGACTTGGCTTTCTCTATTTCGTAGTCGAGTTCCTTGTCGGTGAGACGGACGGGCGAGGTTCGCTGGGAGTGCACTCCGTTGGTCACTATGTCTATGGGGGCGGACTTGGCTATGGACTTGGTCGGACTGATCGTGCACTTGATAGGGGTGGGTTTGGCCTCGCTAGAGGTGGCTTCCTCCAGTTCCTCTTTCAATGTCTTTGTACTTCTCGTATTTCCACCTGGGTCACTGTTGGCGCATCCTCGTTTGCGCCTGTACCAATATATTCCAAATAAAACTGCCACTGATGGAACTGTTAACACTAACAACTGACGGTAGAATGCCATCTTTGTAAGCCACTTTTAACACAATTGTAACACACCTGAAACAACAGATAAATCTCATTAGATATTATTTAATTGTGAAAAGTTCTTTTAAAACTAATGATCTAGAAAAAGAATAAAAATATTTAATTATTTAGAGCATTTTTTATCTTATTAAAAAACCAACATGCATACAAGTTTAGCATCAAATAAAAAAATAAAAATGGGGTGGGTTTATAAGAAATACTACCATTACATTTAATTTAATTTTTACACATTTTAGACGTTTTTCATGGCATAAAATAAACCCCTTAAATTTTAAAAGTTGCTCCAACTTAAAAATACTTATTAAAAAAAAGAACTGACGAAGAAAATTGATAAAATAGACAAAACCGACTGAAATTATTTGTAGGTTATCGATTTATTCTTGTCTAGTCAAAACAGATGCGCCCTTTACAGACAACTGTAAGCGCCAAAAATACATCAAGCTATTTTTATTGTTTTTTAAAAACAGTAATTCGTTGAGGTGTTTGTTTTATGGTGAGAAGCATTTATTTGTTAAGATGTTCTAAAGCTAAAGCGTGAAGAATCTCGATAATCAATAGTTGGACCAATGAGGCCAGCTCAACTCACTGGATTTCTTTTTATTTAGGTTTTTAAATCATTGTTCGTTGCCTGAATATTGACAACGAAACTTCGACCAGTGTATTTGTACAATGTTGTATTTTAGCAGGTGGACATTAAACTAATAAGTTCCTTGTGTTATATTGGTACAGTAGTATTGAAACACGAAAACAGACGACTGTGGAATTTATAAAATGTATGAGTGCCTATTCTTCCAGCATCATTGGCGACGACAGGAAATCGCATAATTCCAACCAAACTAATTATTAAAATTTAGAGTAATTCATTTAAAAAGCAGTCGTATTACAAATGTTAAGTGGATTGTTCACTTTGAAACGTTTCACAGATGTTCCCATTTAATTCAATACCCAAGTTCACTCTAATAGCCCATACAAAAATATGCACAATTTATTAAAAAAATTGTAAAATCAGTAATTTAAGCTATCACAAAATATTATTTTAATCTCACTATAAAAACGATTGATTGATTACGAAAAGCTTGTTATCAATTTCAATTTATAGAACTCCATTTTAGTTTAAAGTTTTTTTTGCATTTAATAATATGACACCAAAAAATATATTAATTTATTCAGCTGTGTAATTAAAAAAATAAAATAATTTTATGAATTCCAGGTACGTTAGTAATTTATAACAAAAAAATAATTAAAAATCATTAACGGAGATGTAAAGTAAACCTAAATGGGGCCTTACTAATAAACAGCCATTAAAATGTAGGGTAAACAGTTGTTCATCATTTGTGCAAAATTTAAAACAAGTTTATGAGTAGAGGAGAAACTCCTCAAAACGAACACCGCAGTAACAGAATTGCAAAACCGTTACGTTTTAATATTTCGAAATTCAAATAAAAAGCGCGGCTGTAGCACAGTCAACATCAATAAAATATTATTTTATCACTGGTAAGTTACGTACGAAAGATAAAAATAATCGGAATTAACAACAATAATTTACGATCCAAATCAAGAGAAAAAGTTAACATCAAAAGTCTATTAAAAATATTATTTTACAACATGAAAGCCAAAAATAAACAGCTAAAAGTAGGCGAATCAACATAATAATATACCTACGCCTTGTTGACAAGTTTACAGCTGGCAAATCTACTGCGTGTTAAAAAAAATCACAACGTAGATCACCAAAAGCGCGAGAATACAATCGCATAACCGTGCGGTATTTATGTCCGGCCGGCATCGGAATATAGACTAATTAATAATTAACAATAACCAAGCCAAGCAGGTACTTAGTGATTGAAACACATTGCAAAATAATTATAGATAGGGCAGGCGGAACACACAAGCTTACATAATTGTGAAAAAATAATACACAGCAAAGGTTATCAAAAGGAGTGAACACAAATACACGGCTGGATATCAACACAACGAGAGATCTCTCGTCAGCGGCCCGCAAGGAATAATAAATAATTACTAACTGTTTATACATACTTATAAAAGCATATTATTTATTTATGTCGGGAATGCTCGGGAACACGTAATAGTACCCCCCACACCGGAGCGACCGAGTCCCACGACACTTCAGGCCGCCGCGCAAAAAAGTAAATACCGATAGAAAGATAACGGTTTACAGCGCAGTTCACTGTGAGACTTTTCTGCGCGGCGGGCTGAAATGGCGCGGGACTCGGTCGCTTCGAAGTGTGCGTGAGGGGGGGGGGGGGGGGGGGTGCTAATCGGGGGGTGGATCGTTCAGTTATTATTATTAGTAAGACATCTCCGAAAAATAGAAATTTGAGTTGGGTATGCAGTTATATGTAAAAGTGTACCCCCAATCTGGTACAATACTCAGATTATTCATACACACAACTAAATCAATTATAATGCAGAAAAACTTGTAGTGAATTAAACTAAATGTTGATATTTTCTCGATAACTAATAGGATATTTCAAAATTATTATTATTAACGAACGGGACCATTATGCCTCCCAGTATTATTTTATATCATATTTAATATGTAAAATACAGACAAATGTAAATAAAATTTGATTTATGCAGAATATTCGAATATTGCTTCCCTCGTTGACTCAAAACTTAGTATTTGGAGATGTCTCATCTAGAGATGAATCAACTGGACAATCCATATGCGTGCATTGGTATTGAATAGGGATGTTATGGATATCCGTAACCGTATCCGAAACTATCGGATATCCGAAATAAAAAAATATCCGTATCCGTAACCGAAACCGATATAAAAGTTTTGGATAGTTTCGGATAAAGGCGGAGTCTAAATGACATGGCCGAGCCGTCATTTGTCATAAAAGCCGCGCGTGACTGATTGTAAAAACAAATGATAATATAGACTAGAAATAAAAGTCAAATCTTGCTATTTGTATTTTACTTTTATAATTTTAAAATTCTAATATCCGTAACCGAAATTATCCGAAACTAGCGGATAATCCGAAATAATTTCATATCCGTAACCGTATCCGAAACCGGTATAATATTATTCCTATATCCGTATCCGTATCCAGATCCGAAATTGCATATCCATAACATCCCTAGTATTGAACATCAATGGTCACAAGTCATAAATTATAATGAAAAGTTGATCTTAAAAACTAGTTTCTAAGTTATAATAAGTCAACCTCGAGTGATTTATAATAACCATATTTTATTAGATTTATGCAACTAAAAAAAACACTTATAAGTTTGCTACTGAAAAGAAATTGATTTATAGGCAAGTACTTTATGCAGGGCGCGTGATTACATTTGACGCATGCATTCGGAGCCTTGTTCCCACAGACCGGCGCCAAATGTTTTCACAAGTTAGTAGTGCGTATGAGCATTACGGCGGCTTTTGTATAAATTCAAAGATGTACTCTGTAATACTCCAATCTCCAATCACTGTTTTTTTTATTATTTTTTATTCTTCATTTTAAGCACCAGCTAAACTGCCAAAGCAGTTTTGTCAGCAGGTCAATTTAACAATAAATATAACACTAAAGCACACATATAACAAGAAACCACAATATATAAAATAGATAAAGAAGAATAACTTTAAATAACTACAATAAAAGCATAAAATACAGAGGCAAATTACGCATTCTCATATTTAAATAAGATTACAAACAATATCAATATAAGAAGTCTTGATCGATAAACCATTTTTTGACATCGCAAAGCATTATACACAAAACAATCTAATTATCTAATTAACGGAATTTTCAATGCCGTTGCAGCTGCGAATGTTTCGCGGCGTTCCGTGGGAGCCTTTGTACGGTAATTAGCCACGTGCTTCTAGGAAACAATGAATAAATAATAATATCAGAATGGTAGGATTAGCGTTAGGGGACAAGGAAATTAATATGGTAAAAATTGAGTTCGCGGTGCAAAACCTGTTTGAAAGTTGATATATTTATAATTCAAAAGTCTGGGGAAGAGGACGTGTTTTAAACATTGCTTCGTATAGGACCAACGGGTTGCATTTGCCATTTTCAGAATAGTTCTGATGGCTGCAAATGGAAGTGGATAGATGTTACTACTGTGTATGAAAGAACAGTCGAACTAATCACATTTAACGCGTAAGCACCATTCATAACAATATATTAATTGAATAACTACTGTACAAGTGAAATTTTAAATGGAAATATTTATCGATTTGCTTGAAGGTTCAGCAAGGGGATGGTTGTAACGGGTGGCTAAAGGGTGGGGAGTTTGCAGAAGTGGCAGTTTGCAGTTTTTTTTAATTCGGTCCGAGTGCTTTCCTTTGGTCAGAGATCATCAGACCGAATCTCCGGCGCTTCTGCTCTTGGCTTTAGGCATGCCTGGCCGCTCCAGGGAAGGGAAAGTTTACACTTCTCGGGTACAGAACCGCTGACTTCCGCACAATCAAAAGGTTCATTATTCAATAGGGTCAAAACAAAGACAAGTAACAAGAGATTAAAAAACAACCATTTCGATCGAAGAGATTTCAGAATATTAGCCACAAATTAAAAGGCTCACAAACACAGAGCACATAAATACCTATAGAAAAGGTACAAGGGATGAAAAACCATTATTGTTGGGCGAACTTACATCTGTAAATGGAAACTAGTAAAAGTTCTTTTTTAAAACGAACCGAATTTAGCGAGTGTTGTCAGCAGTGGCGGCTAGTGACTTTTGGGTGTGCTAGAGTGCTGATATTAAAAATGGCATTATTGATTTTGTTGTAGCCGAATTTATTTTTTTTTGAAAATCTGTTTTTGTATGAAAATTTTCAGGAAATTTCAGTTTGGCCGTGTGCCACACGGATTTACTGAAATATCTTCATACAAAAAAACGATTTTAGAAAAAAAAATTTTTCGTTTACGACAACATTCATAATGTCATTTTTTAATATAAGCACCCTTGCACAACCAAAAGTCACGAGCCGCCACTGGTTGTCAGCCCCGTAAATTTCAAAGAGGATAGTGAAAAAGCACAATGATATTTACCGACAAAAATGCATCCCCTATAATTGCCGACATTAATAAAAAAAAAGTTTTTGTAAATGAAGCCCTGACGGTATGTAACAAAAAAAATGGAATACGCATTAAACGGTGTTAACCTCAAGACCAGTGAGTGGGTGAGTAAAAGTCCTGTATGTTATTTGCCTGTACATAATATAAATAATACGAGCTTATATTTTAACGAAGCATTACATTCATCGGTGAGATACACTGTAATAGGTACGTAATATACATAGTTTTGTATTATTGATCGGAACCGTTTTGATATAATCTGACGTAGCTGTATGAAATTATTATAAATCGTACAATCTTTTGTATTATTGATCGGAACCGTTTTGATATAATCTGACGTAGCTGTAAGAAATTATTATAAATCGTACAATCTATTGTTAGAAAGAAAATAATTATACAGCGCCCTTCAGGTGATTTTTCACATAAAACGGCGCCATACAATTTATTCATATTTATAACAAGGGCAAAAAAAATGTTTGGTTCGAAAATGGAATCCTACTGGTACTGAAATCTGAAGATTACCAAATAATTGAAATAAAAAAATTACTACGAACTTGGGAGTAAAATAATGTAATAAAATAACAATAAAAATATATACACACATCATAATAACATTTTTACATACTTAAAATGATTTCCCGAAGAGCAGTGTGAAGACTAAAAATTTTACATCAAAACATACAAAATTTTATTCGTTTTTTGTGGAACCGGCAGTCAAAAAATTGACGCGGACTTTGAAATAACTATTTTAACAGTACGTCGCATAAAAAAAGATACAACTGATTCACCATAAAATCGAAACTATAAGGTGTTTGATCCGATGTCTGAAGGTAAAACTGATTACTTATGTTAAAAAAAAACGTATGTTGATATCTTTGCAATTTCATAGGACTAATTCAAAATTATAACCGGAGCGATAATACTAACAGGGCATTATTAACAGTATCTACAATTGTTATAAACCTATTGTTATTATGTGTATTATGCCGCGTATAAATTTGCGAACATAAATCGCAAGCCGAGTCACGAATTATGGGAAAGGAACGAAGCAACCGCAAGCGGCGTTTCGCGCCGTTAGCGGTTTCTTCGTTCTCTTCTTATAATTCGTGGGTCAGCTCGCGTGTGCATACGCAGACTTGGGAACAATTCCAACAAATCGCTATCGGAATAATGCATAAAATAAAGATTTCCCAAGAAGTGCCTTGTGGCCTCAAGGACGTATGCGCGGCCCATTTCTGCCCGTTTCATACAAATCTTAGATTTGGATTTGAGATCAAAATACCCAACCAAACTGAAAAAAATATTTGTGTGATCAAAAGGTATGTCAAATAATATTTGTGTGATCAAAAGGTATGTCAAATATCTAATAGAAAATAATAAGGATGTGAGCTACTTTATTTATTTTTGTTTGAAATTATAAGATACTAGCTGGGTTACCCGGCTACGCTCAGGACAAAATTCGAGTGTTCTGGAATGTTCCTCAATGATGTTCCTCAATGATGTTACCTATTCCCCCGAAAAATTCACGACATACTCCGCCACATCTTCCAGAATTTTCTAGAGCTCTGTGGAACCTTACAGAACTTTCCGGAAGACTATTCTTGAAGTTTCAAGAGGGCGAAACTATCTTCAAAAGCACGCCCTTTAGGTAAAAACGGGTACCCATATTCCCTAGTGAGGATAGAGATCTACCTCACCATATAACTCCCTTGATCGTACCGGGACTCGTTTCTGAGTTTTGCGGTCCGCATGTTTTTTTGGACTTTCTTTTATAATAATATTGCTGTTTCCGGGCATGCGTTGCAATACCATATTCAAATAAATAAAATGTTACTCCTTGCATGTTCTTTCCCGTGCGTTCCCCTCCAGCGTTCCACTTCCACCTTCCCCGCCACCGCTCTCCCGCTCCCCCGTCCCGCCAACCCCCCTGGCACTTCATTTCTTGACTTCTCCCGTCCGGCCCGTAGCCGAAACTTTTTTCTAATACTAACATTTTTAAACTCGTGATATCTTTCTAATTGAATATCCGAATTGAAAAATTATAAAAGTTAAATAATGGTATTGAAGCTGTCTTGAATATGAAATAATTTATTTTGATAAGGATTAAAATCAAGATACAAATAAAGAGCCTCTTCAAGCGGCGACATTTTAATAAAAATTTTAAAATAAAAGAATACTTATTGTGGCGTAACCATAATAGTTAGACATATGCTGTCGCGACCTTTTTTGTAAATAATGATTTGTTCTATAAAGTCGTAGTACATTATTTTATTCTATCATCAATAGTTTTCGCAGCGCACGCGATTTAAAGAATGTTTTAGGTAACTTTTTTACACCCTGGGTTACATTGTTGAAGTTTTAGTAAGGATGCCTATTTAAAAAAAAAAAATAATATAGCCTATGTCACCCAGGGATAGTGTAGCTTCTCAACAGCGAAAGAAATTTTCAAATCGGTTCAGTAGTTTCGGAGCCTATTCGATGCAAACAAACACACAAACAAACAAACAAATATTACCTCTTTATATAGTGTAGTAGATAGGGCATTAAGGCTATCCACTAGTACAGGAAAAAATCGAAATCGGAATTCACGCCCTTTTATGGGAGGAGTTTAAAAATACTTGAGAAAAAGCTTTTGGAAAGGTTGGAAAAGATATTTGTGAATTTTTTTTTACATGTTGATTTTGTAAAGGCCTGTAAAAAACATTAATTCCTTTTTATTGTAATAAAACGGATTTTTAAAATTGATTTCACAAAAACAAGCAGCGCGGACCCTAACACGTTGTTTCTCCGCTCCGTCCGGAGGAGTGATGAAGGAAGAATGGGGCGGCTGCCAGTCGTTCTTCGGTGGACGGTATAAGATTCACTTTGATATAACAAATTCGTCGACTGCCGTATTGTCGCCGTGATGTCAAAAATACCAACGCGAAAATGCATATTATATTTTATTTTGTGAGGTTCGGGCGTAAATTTCAATTTTTTTGCGATAATTATATAAGAAACTGAATTTGCCACATTATGCAATAAAACCATATCCGAAAAAGTGTTTATAAGTAGGAGAGTTTGCACTTAAAAATGTTTTTTATAGACCTAATACTTTATTTTTTTCTAAGCTTATTAAAAGACTTATTAAAAAAATGACCGATATTTTTAAGGGCCAAGGTATGTTCTACACGCAGTATTTAATTGAAGCTATCTATAATACTTCTAAGCGGTCAAATTTTCAAAACAAAAACATACGATTTTGTATGATTTTGCATTATTTAGTATGGCTTCATCTTAAAGATTTTAAAGTTTCTGGTTTTTAGAGGCGATTTGGGCAATTATTTGTGAGTAACATAAAAACAATAAAATATATTTTACTGTATTTATCATGTAAATATGATGAAATATAAAATAAAAATTTATAAAAAAAATCATTTTGATGGGTGAAAATTGAAAATACAAATTACCTATTTACGGTGGAATAAAAAATAGTCGTTTATATATTAAAATTACTACCCGAAATATGCATTTTTAAGATTTCTTTATTTAATTTTTCATTGTATTTTTAAAATAAAGATATTAAAATTATTTTTTTAAGGTTTTTCTTTTACTCACAAACAAGCCTAAGTTGCCTCAAAAATAATGAAACGCTAAAATCTTTAATGGCCTTTATCTTATAATTTAAAGCAAAAATAAATAAATTAGCTCACATCCTTACTAGATGTTTGATCTACCTTTTGATCATTTGGTTGCGATTTTACAGTTTGGTTGCGTATTTTGATCTCAAATCCATATCTAAGACTTGTATGAAACAGGCAGAAATCGGCCGCGCATACGTTCCCCTTAAATCGCGATCCAATTACAGGCCCTATAATTCCATACAAAACTGTGCTTTCGAAATTCAAATGGGATAGATATCTACGATTTCAGGCGAGTGTAAGCGAGACGGAACGCTGGGGAGTTGGGCTAAATGGAACAATTGTTTCCATTCAATTTAGGTGGAAGGTACCCCCTAGTTCTATGCAATAGTGTATGTATGTATGAAGGTAGTTATTAGTTAGATTCATGATATATTATTATGATTACGTTTAGCACTGAACTGTTTGTGTCATATTTTTTTAACAAAAAATAATAATTTACCATAAGGGTCACGTGGCCGAAGCGGTTATGATGAGATCGGACAGGAAGTACGTGACGGGCGAAAATGGATACAGATAATCAAAATGCCATTTGAAAATTAATGATAACATTATTAATTTCATAAATCTGTCGCAAAATAGAAATGTTCTACGGTAATTTGCAGGGAAAATAATAAAAAATGCTGTAAAATTATTATTACAAGGGAAAATAAATAACATCGCGAAATAAATGATTTATGATTCATATTTTATCAAGCTAGAATACATTAAAGTATAATTCTAATATTAAATACTTACAACTGGAAAATTTTAAAATAATGCGCAGAAGTAAGTATTGGTGACCGGACAACTATAAAAAGTGGCACTTTATCACTCCTTCGAAAGGCATTGATGAAAAAAAAAACTAAAATAAAAATGTTACGTCGGTAAAGGTTATTTTTAAAATACTTTTGACTTTTAAAAGGGGAGCTGAGATGCCACTTGTCGAGTTGTCAAGGGACCGTATTATTGAACATATTCCCATAGAACGTTACTTATACCTTAAAGAAAAAGGAATCATCACCTTGCTGGTTGATGTTGGGATTCTTGTATGACGATGAAGAAATAAACTGCTATGGACACTTACCTGAACCATTACAAGTCGCTTATGACCAAATGTCACTAGCGGCCTCCGTAGTCGAGGGGTTAAGATACTCTCAGTACCGCCCTGGTGTAAGACCACCATTCAGAATTAAAACTTTGCTTGAAACAGCTTCAATCGTGTTTGATGATCGAATGTGAATAGCCGGGTGCCTCCCCACCTTCCGCTTCCCCACTGCCTTCAGCCTCACAACATACCCCAATTGGGGATGCCATAGTCTCACTGTCTCCAGGCGGTTGGGAGCAGTTGGGACTCTTGCGCGGTATTCACATAAAAAAAATTACGTGATTGATTTATTATAAAATTGCAAACAATAAACGGGCTACCTATTGAAAACAATCCTAAACAAGTAGGTATTTCAGATCAGCGAAAAATAAAATGCTATAATGCATGTTAAAACATTAAGCATTACAAATTGGATTAGAAAATACTTTTCTCGTGTCCCACATGGGAAATTTTTTCATCATTTTTTGCATACAAATTAACCGTGCTCATTTTCTCAAATTAATTTAATTTATTGGTCGGAAAGGTTAATCAACTGATCATGCGGGCAGCCCTTGAAACGGATGTACATTCCGTATACCTTTGTTAAGGGCGCCTTCCACTGCGAGCGGAAAAGAGTTGAGCGGAGCGGGGTGGGAGATGAGCAAAATAGCTTTGACCTTCCACCAAAAAAGAGTTGCTAAGAAGTTAGGTCTTTGCCTTCCACTGCCCCCCGTGCGAGAAATGAGCGAGGCGACCGGAGCGAGGTCAACGAAAAATGAGAAATAGTTTTGCTCTTCCATTGAAAACGAGTCAGTATCGCTTTGACGTTTGAAGTAAACAGAGTGATTTTTGTGATGTCAAGTATTGATTCTAGTGAAGATGATTCTGACAGCATGTATGTAATGAAAAAATGTTTGCTAATGTATATTTATAAAAATATTTTCATAGCAAAAATTTTTACTTTCTTATTTCCGCCAATTTCATCTCAATGATGGTTTTATAAGCCGAATTCTCTTTTGTCAACATTGCTACATTATTTGCGAGTCGTATTCCATAAACAAAATTGGCGACCGGCTTCAATAAACAAATCTGTCTCGACAAAATATGCAGTTGAGGCAACTGAATTGACGACAGTTTTTGAGCGGAGTCCGCTAGAAACTAGTCGGCGATGGTGTGCGCGAGCGGACTCGTTCGGACCTATTTTAACTACTTTGGTCCGCTCCGCTCACCTCGTTCATGATGGAAGCACTTGTATGCAGTTAACGTTTGCGAGTCGAGCGGAGTTCGTACGGAGTCCGCTCCGCTCGCATCAGAGGAGCGGACTCGTTCGAACCTATTTAAACTCGTTTAGTCCGCTCCGCTCACCTCGTTCTTGGTGGAAGCACTTGTATGCAGTTAACGTTTGCTAGTCAAGCGGAGTCCGTAAAGAGTCCGCTCCGCTCGCAGTGGAAGGCGCGCTTTACTTGGCATGGTATCCACCTGTGAAAGGTTATTAAAAGGGACCTCAGACAACGGCGCACGATCAGAATATTGGCTCTTGATTAAAAATCATCACTCCTTCCTTCATTAGATTTGAATGTCTTCGATGACTTTTGTTGTTTAACCTTTTCGGTGCGGTATTCCGATGCATCGGCATGACACGTTATGCCTCTCGAGTGGGGCCATAGAAAACGTCTAGCAAATTTGGTCACAGCATGGGGAATATGTGTGATCCTGTCACAGGATCCACAATTTGGGAGGTCACACTATTTGGAAGGCGGGTATGGGTACCGCCGCCTCGGGAACCATTTATTGGACAACCAACACCTCTGCCATAAGTCACCCCAAGTGGTTCGCTATGTCTGGTGACTTAGCGGGGGTGCCCGGGTTCATGGGGTGAGGTTTGTTTGGGTCTTGGCGGTGGATACGCCAGCCCACCAGCTGCATGGCAGGCCGGATTCAGGCTTTGACTTCTCCAGCCGTACTCTCTCAGAACATCGCCTTGCACCGAAGTGGGAGGGATGGATTGATACGTCCGTCACTCGCACCTTGCCGGTTAAATAAAGCTGCAGATGTTTGCATTGACACGCATCTAAGGTTGCCCTTGCAAACTTAGATAATTTTACTGCGAGTGACGCAACCAATATAGCCCCAGCTAGTTTTGGCACTGAGCTTGAAATCTGCAGGAAGGTTGCCCAATGGCTAATGGTAGCAATACTAGGCCTGACTTTAACTAAAATCAAACTTCACAATATGATAGACCACATTCATTAGTTGCCAAGAAGTGCGGTTTATAATAGTTACACTTATTCTGCACTAACAATATAATATTTATTATTATAAGCAATAATTATCAGTCTGAAACACTCATCTACATTGAAAAAATCTTCCGAGAAAAGATACTGGCCGCCAACGGGACGTGAGTGTTTCAGGCTGATAATTATTGCTTATAATAATTGTTACCCTTTGTTCTATGCATAAAAATCTTGTCTTAAACGTTAGTTTATCAATTAAAAATAATAAATAATATTTATGTTCACTGTCTACAAAGGTAACAGGATATGACGATCTATCAGATTTTTTGCTTCGATAGTTTTAAATGCCAGTAGACTGGCTTGTTAACGGGGCTTGTAACGACCTTTCACAACAGCTATAGAATGTGGATAGAGACTAATTATATACTTTCTGAGATGACGGCCTTGGAGCTTAAATCAGTGGAAATGGCGAACATTTACACCCATTCGGAATTCACAACTCACCAGCGGCGACCGAAGGAGCAAGGAGGTATGGGAAATGACAGTTCGACAGAAATTGCCAACAGTAATTTGTTCGTTACTAGACATTGATAGATCAGGAAGGAAGCACCATTACGAAAAGCTCGGTACAAATAACGATCACTGACATGAAATAATAATGCAGTTACCACGCGAGGAATAGAACACAAATAACCATCGTGAGATTAGGTTTGCTACCTAAAGAAAATAAATAGCGAACACATGCTGACGAATAATCCAACCAGAATAGTTACACAATTACCCCATGTCGAGTACAAAGCTTTATACACGTCGAAACATTATTACAATATATAGTCAAATGTATTGAGAAACAAGGACACAGACAATTCGCAATTCACAGAAGTGAATCGCCCCTCAAAAATAATAAATCAAACCCACCAACGATACAAATAATTCAAATATTAACAGCAAGCTTCATGCTACTAACTAAGCATACATCTCTATTTGGCTACTTGTTATCAAAACTATATACATTTGACAGTGGCTTGACCGAGTTGAGTGGAATGATAAGAAGATAAGATAAATGAAGCGTCTTAACCACGTTTTGGATACATTATTACGAGTGCGTTATCTTATTAGTTCCACGAATAAGGAAATCACAATGAAATGCGACAAAAACATCATTTTATTCATTTCCTAGCGAAGGCACATATCTATCAAATGTTTACACCTGTACAGAGTAAAAAACGAGCGTGTTTTAGACCAGTGGTCCTCAACCCATGGGCCGCGGCCCAATACCGGGCCGTGGACCAAATGGTCTAGGGCCGCGCAAGGGCTTGCTTAAAAATCAAAATACTTTTGAAAAAAAAGTTTAAGCTGTTATTATCGTTGTTCGTATGTAAATTTAAAATTCAGATTAAGGTTATTAATGAATGTAAAAAAATTCTCTTCTCGTCACGTACGTTATAATCAACGCATTCACAGAGGCGCCAATCAAATTATTTTAGGTCTTTAATGCTTTTTTCATCGGTGACTCAATCCAATATTGTATTTTTCAGCCATTCTTGAAATTTTTGGGTTTTTTTATGGACAAAACTATTTATTTATATTCTAATTAAATACGTTCGGGTGCGAACCATTAATTTAACTTAATATTTTAAAGCGTGGCGTGCAAAAGGCATTAAAAACTTAAAATAATTTGAATGGCGCCATCCGTGAATGCGTAGTTATAACATACGTGACGTTTAACCTTAATTGTCTGTTGCTATTGTCTGTTGCTATGTTGTTGTAAACTGTATTTTAATTTGAAGGTATATTTAAACGCGATTCAATTGAAATGATTAAATCAAAACACATAAAACTTCAACAACAAAACTTTTAAAGCAAATAGACAAATAACTTACAAGTTAATATATCTGCAAGATATCAGAATAACATTAAAATCCCAATATTAAACCCTAAGCATTCTCAAAATTCTCCATCTTTGAAAAACATACTTTCAACCTTCCGTTGAACCCTAAAATATAGAAAATACCCATGAATCCAAAAGATTAAAATTCAAATTATCTGAAACTTCTGGAAAAATTCTTTGTTGTTATTATATATTTTTTCTTAATTTTTCCCACAAACCTCTGTGTTTTCTCTACTATTATTGGCCCAGTGGGCCGCGGTAAAATTATCAAACTTTGACCGGTCCGCGGTGAAAAAAAGGTTGGGGACCACTGCTTTAGACCACACAACTGAAGTAAAACTTCACTAACTTATATCTCCCTCTCAACTTCCGTTCGACTCGCCCGATCACACTTTTCATAACGCTCTCGTCACGCATTAACCAGCTTACTCCCCAAGTCAAGCGTGCGTAAAGGCCCGACCGTTCGCATCACACTTTTCGTAATGCATTCACCAGCTTACTCCCCAAGTCAAGCGTGCGTAAAGAAGTTTTACTTCAAAAACTTGTCTAATAATGAATAATGAACTATGTATAATTATTGTAAAGACATTTGTAGAACGATTGTACAACCCCAATAAACCGTGAAGAATCATTTTTTGTAATTTTTTATGCATTTCCAGAAACTGTTCAGCCGAAGGAAATTTGATCAAGTACAAAGGCAGCCAGGGACAAATCCTGGTTGAAGTTGAGGCATATAAAAAGGCATCAGATTAGCAGGTACGTATTTACTTCCCGTAACATTTTTTACCTTTATTTATGTGGGTCCCATATTAACAAGTGTTTCCTTTGTGCTAGAGGAGTTGGGAGACTGGTACAAAAGTGCAGTGCATTCTAAGAAGTGAAATAATATATTCGTGCAACGCTGCTCGCTCGGGCGTGAGTACGAAATAACCAGTATTTAAAAAAAAACGAAAAGTTAACAAACGCCTTTGCGGCAAGAGCACGTGGGAAGTACAGTAAGGATAAAGGGGTATTTTTAAGTTATAAATGCGAATAGATTAAATTTTGATTAGGATTTGAGTCTTGGTAGACATTAGGATAATTTAATAACACTCGCAAGATAAAATAATTTATTATTTACTTACTATTAATCAAGGCATCATGACATTTGACTGCATATAATCAATGCAATGTTACCTTTAGTAATGTTAACACAATGTGTAAGCGGGCCACAGGTGAGGCGATTGATTTCTGCAAACTTTCATAAATGAGCATGCACAATGTACATATTTGCGCTCTTAATAAATTTGCCATGTAAGCAATCGCGAGAGTAATCCCTCGCGGCAATCGGATTAATTCGCTGATAAAGAAGAGTAACAAATATATTTTTTAAAACCAGTATCATAGCGAATTTATTGCTTCTTGGGGAAAGGATCAACTATTTTGGAGTTCGTCAAACAAAATAACAAAAAACATAGCAACTGAATACGAACGACAAAGATGACTGAAACGGCGTTTGGAAGATCAAAATAAACCACGTTGCGGCAGAGGCACTATCTGAAACATATGGATAAGACCATACCCATCTATTCTCAAAAGAAAACTGATTTTAATTCAATTTAACTCGTGTTCTTAATTCTATGAATAAACATTAATTATTGCGGGTAAACAACTTTTGTTTGTTTTCGATTGGTACTTACATGAATGTATGCACATTCCGCTATGGTTGCGGCCGCTTCCATAATTTTGAAGATTAGTCCCAATATCACGTGTCACTATTGTTTATCGAAAAGGACGAAGGTCCGTGATGTTTCTGGAAGAATGTAAACAAGCGGATTGGATACTACCAACTATCACTACAAAGCACCGGGAGAAAGACGTGAACCGGCGCGCGCTGCGCTGGGGACTGGGCGCTGAGCGTTGTGGGGCCTGTTGGCTGCTGGACTGCCGGCCTGCGCGGGCACTGCGGGCAGCGACAGCGAGCACGTGGTGAGAGCCGACGTGGCTCGGGGCCCGCTACGCCACATGCGCGCTGGCCTCACACCTCACACAGGCAACAATTGGCACTCACAAGTCGCAAGGCCTGCATCATATACCTACACGATTCATGCTGGTAGGTCCCCTTCCTTACTCGGTGCCATTATTTAAATAGATTCTATTGACTGTTGAATCCCGCGGATTTATTGAATATTGAACAGTGTAGATATAGGCAAAGAGAGGCCACCGAGCTGATAAAAAGTAATAGTTGCCATTCAATCAACTCCAATCCTAAACAGGGCTAACATCTTTTGGCGAGGTGTCCGCGTTAAGGTTGCCGATGCGGGGATTTTATCAATCACCTGTGTTGACCTTCTCACTGGACACCGGTGAATGGAGGGAAAATTTGAATCGCAGTTATTTGCGGTTCTCTTGCAATAACAAGTTGTTATTATGGCATAAGGCGACATATTGTTTTCTATCACCGGTACTGCATTGGCCTTATGCTACAAATTGCATAATAATACGACTTAATTTTGGGAAAAATTGTCTAACAATTTATAGAAAAATTTAAAAATAATTAGCCACGTTGTAATATCATTTTAACACATCTTGAGTAGAGATAAGACGTGACTGTGTTCCGTTTTCTCCCTCCCACCAGTCAAATGGAAAAACCACAATACCTAAATCGTATCAGTGATTGCGATACCTCTTTGTAGATAGATAGATACTCGTACGTAGACAGGTTTTTGTTTTACATTGAAGAAAACGTGACATTGTTATTTATAATTGGAAAAATGAACTAATACCAAACGTTAATCTAATAATTTAAAAACAGTTAAGTACCTACAAAACATTGCTTTCCTAGACAACTTTGCCCTCTTCTGGGGTTATGTAAATATATATTAACTTAGTAAATATAAGAAATATCTACCTTATCATGAAAAAAAAATGCCACCGAAGCTTCTTCCAAGAGGTCTTGCCGTGACCCCATTATGATAGATAAATAATTATTCGCACACGTGCTTTAAAATACCCTGTTCAAATAGGAAATGAAAAGCTCCTGGCGTCTTTTTCTAGCCAATGAAAACCGCGTAGCAACAACGGCGGCAGTTTTTGGAGGCTGTAAAAAGACGCCGGGAGGCTTTTGACTCCCAATATTAACAGGGCACGGAGTGCCAGTTTCATTTACACTGGGCCCAGATCTAAATCAGATTAAGTTACCGGATGAGGCAGACACGATTTAGAAACCTGGTCTAAGATCAACTATAGAAAGTAGAAAAAAAAAATGCTCCAGATTCTCGATACTTTGTCATACTATGTTGTCAAGTTAGATAATGATAGATAAAATTTAGACGCGACTACCACGCCCAATAGAAAAAAACATTTATTCATTGATTGACTACACTCACCACACTGTAAAAAAAATACTTAAAATTTTAGATGTTCTGTTTTTTTATCGAACCGAAAATAAAAAAAAGGTTATTATGTAATTTGCGACAATAGGAAATCAAAACAAATTAGGGCATATCTTGGTCCGCAATGAAAACAAACATTATCACAGAAATTATTTTGTGGTTTCATTATCATCAAACAGTATAAATAGGCTAGAGACTGTACGATTGAAATTTAAGAATCCGGCTAAGACAACTCTGATGCCGCGCCTTACGCTAAACCGTTTTCGTACGTGGAGTTTGTATACAAATGTACTTTTGTAATAGAACTCAATTAAAGCTATGCCAAAAGATTTACTTACTTTAGATTTACACTTACTTTAACAATTTGCGTGATTAGCATCGCCTGGCAGGCTAAGTACTACGGATTTGTAATTTTGTGTATCTCTCTGGTTATGGAGAGATTAACGATAATATGATTATTATTGTAACTGGCAGTTGTGAAAAATAGTACCACGCGGCTACACATTACATATGACGTCATTGCCTATCGCGGTTACTTTGTCCCGGTGACTAGCTGCCACTGGATCACAGTGGATCAGAGGAACCGGCTATTTTTGGAACCAGTTCCTATCAGATTTATAAAATGGTCACCAACACTCAAACTGGGCGAAGCCGATCCAAAAGCCGCCGGCAGGACCTAGCAGCAAGCTAGGTTTTTAACTGCTAGCTTATCAATATAGTATTGTTAAAAGGCTATGTTTGGGAAACCGAGGCTTCTGATTAGATGGAAATTTAAAAAATAACATGTGTGACATCATCACCAAAAACAACACTCTGTACAAAGCCCATCCTGTGGATTTACTTTTAACAGGAAGGCTTCGTTAAGGCCTCGAGGAAGTTGTTATATTCCGCAGGTTACTCGTAGGTCGGTACTAAAATATGGATGTTACAGACCTCGTTTGAGACCGGTTAGTTCAGTTGATTAAAAATAATTCTTATATGGTAAACTTCTTTCTAAGATTGTAACCGTAACAAACGAAAAACCAGACGTTGGTTTTCTTAATGGTCACTTTACGAAGTGGGGATTGAGATATATTTATTGGAATAAAGTTAAATGTACTAAACACTAATCGGTGGCGGTTATCTTGCCACATACATGATTAACTACGGGTTGAAGTTGAAAGCTACCTCTGTTCTGGAACTCATTATATTACCAGGAAGCACCTCAACAGCATGTGCAAATTAGGGCAATCCCGCTGATATTTTCTCATATCTTAACTACGTCTGTTTCTAGTATTTAATAACAGATTGCTATCGATCAAGAACAAAGCTATTTTGTTATAAGACCACATACTATTTTATTAAATTATTTTATATTACAGGTAGTACGAATGTTCCCCGTCGAAGCTATTGATTTTGAATTATGGTCATTATGTTACATTACCATGATTTCTAACATATTCGATAAATATGTTATGCCGTAAAATTACGTATTAAAAAAATATTAAGTTAACCACAAGGCGAAAATGCTATTTCCACAAAATAGCTTAATATCGTAATATAACTAATATTGACGTTTTTTAAGACATCGGAAATGGTGTCTGAGATTAATAAAGTGTAGACTGATAAATAATGCAATCACGTCCCGAATTTTGACATGTCGTTCGTTGCTTTGGAAATTTCAAACATGATGCAAGTACGCATTTATATTCACAGATATTTTTTTGATAATTGTCTGCGGTATCGTAGCCATAACAAAATACAAGTGATATCAAATATGTGTTTCCGTAACATAATCTAAGTTGTATGTACATAATTACGTATAGTCAAAACTCAAAACTAAAAATGGCTTTTGGCATCCCTTTCGAAAAATTGACTTTGCGTTTAGCAAAAAAATTAAACGAAAATAGCATAATAAATCATGATGATCTCATTGCGCGTACGGTATTTTTTTAAAATATGTTTATTCAGTTTTTAATTTTACAATATTTTATCATACAAATCTGATCAATCAGTTTGATTGTAAGAAATCTCTAATTTTTGCTATTTAATTAATACGATATACTTAATATTAAAATACTAATTATTATAATGTATCATAGTAATTTCTAGGTACTTGTACACAATATTATTCTAGATATTTGATCAATATTCGATCTAGGTATTTGTATACAATATTATTTGCTTTCATATTCTACGGAGGTAGAACGATTTAACTTTTCAAACACAGAAAACTTATTTTGTGGCACCATTTTAATTCAAATTAATAAAATACTTTGTTTTAGCACTTTTATTGTTTATAAAAACCGACATGTTTCGTGAGCAACTCTCACTTCTTTAGTGTTTTAAAAATAAATATTATTAAAACTGAGCGTCGCTCACGAAACATGTCGGTTTTTATAAACAATAAAAGTGCTAAAAACAAAGTATTTTATTAATTTGATTTAACCTTTGTTTTGATTTTTGAATAAGATGTCTCATTTTTAATATTTTCAGGTAATGCGTTAAATATTTCCGGAATTTTAGGCCTTTTTGTTCTATCACCGCATACATTTTGAGATTTATCAATAATAAACATTTGTGCTTCTCTATGCCTAGTAGGGTAGTTGTGGTTTACAGGTTTTTTGAATTCTGTATTCCAGAATTCATCTAGCGTTAATTGGTAATCTACCTTACTGTGTATAGAGAGGACATTACACAAGGAGAATTTTTTTTTATAATATAATAATCGTCTTCACATTATTGAACTTTTTTTTAACCTGATCTGATATCAATTTTAGTTTGATTTAGAAACTCACAGTTGAATTATGTTTTGTATAACTGCAGCAAAAGCCATATTTATACGTCACCATCGCATGTATTGTTACCGCATAATGCTATAAAATGGCCTACTTGAAAAGATATATGATTTTTTTTTTGTTCATATGTAATCGGTCTCAGCGTCCTTTATTTGTAACTCCACGCAATGAGGGAATAAGAGTGAAGAGTTGGGAAAGAAAGTGTGCCGGGTTCAGGTCGATGGTCCAGGCAGCTAAAAGCCCCCTAACAACTTCGTGACCGAATGAAACACTAACCACAGAGAGCTACCTACTTACGGAGTCTGTGCTCGGTATACCAACCGCATATATATATATATATAAACAATATGTTAATTAATCAATAGCACCTCAAGAGTTTGTGGTTTTAAAGCTGCCTTACACGAGCAACCGATCGAATAAGTTGTCGACTGCATTTTGAAACCAAACTCGCTTGACCACCTACTAATAACGTCATTTTGCACACAAGGGTATTTCGGCTGTCAAACATGTTATTTATTTTAATTTTATCCATAAATTATGCAAATACTATTAAATTCCTTACAAAAAGTGAGAGTGCAAAACGCAGCAAGCAAAAATGACTGAAAGCGCAGAATTTGGCTGGGAACTAATAATGCCTGCAGTCTATCCTATGAACGCACCTCTCGACTTACTCGCAATTTCATGTCATGTGCTCTGTTGGGCTTAATTTCAAATTCTAAGTCATGTGGATCGCTCTCTAAATAACGTCTTTATAATCTCCAACTTCAATCCTTGGCACACATTATTATACACTACTTCCAATACTTCCAAGAGAGTTACAAAATATGAATTTAGTTATGTACCCGGCGTAAGATTTAGGCAAATTGACAGGCGTAAATGGAGGGGGGACATTGCCAAGGTAAGCTATGTTGATGTAGCAGTTTGAATCAACCTTGGAAAGGTTTGGTTAAGTTCCAATGAACTTCCTGACAGGAATACTTATCAGTCGATATTTGGCTTGTTGTTCGGTCCACAGAAACTATGAATGGGTGGATAGCAAACCCGGCAAGAATAAAAATAGTCGATTATTTATCTATTGCCATGCGAAAAGTTGCTTATTCGAAGGGAGGTCAGGTCAGTGCGGCGATTTGGTCAATACGTTGTGACGTATTAGGGCTAGTACACATAAACACGATACGACGTCGCATCGTGCTACGGTATTACTGTACTTTGCTAGGGCGCGTATTCCCAATCCCTAACGCGTTTCAGTCGCTCTACCGACTGAAAAGCGTTAGGGATTGGAATGCATACATCACCTTCCAAACACTACCGCGTTTCGGTTGCATTCGCGCTTTGTTGCTCTCTGTTTCTGTGAGGGTGACGACCGTTATTATAGAAGGGTTAGCAGAGAGGATGGACCGCGTTTTTTGAACTTACAAAATCTTATTTTACATTGAAAATATTTATTTTTTAAGTAAAAGAAACGCGCGTTTTTTTGTCATCTACAAGTCTATTCGAGAATCCAGCCGGTAGAATGGATTCATTCGAATGTTCATTATAATAATTGATTTGGCTGGTTGTGTCACGACTGATTACGTCACCGCTGGAAGGTTTGGCGATTCCCACCGCTTCGTGATCTGTTCATTTCGGCACCGGTGAAGTATTTCTCTTTCGGGTCGGACGAGGAGAGAATACTTCACGCCGGCTTTATCACTCACCGGACACCGGTTACTTGCGCTCACCGCTTACCTCGCCAAGGTACAATCACGGAACCACATTCACGGATCACGTCGGTGCCAAGTTTCTAATAAATCAAGAGACGATTTATATTTTCCACTAGGTAGGTAGTATCAACGATCTTTTTACTAGAAATTCAAATACGACCGTTTTTAAGGGTGTTGACACTGAGAGCTCCGTTGTTAGTTGTTATTCATGTTTCAGTTATATTGGTCGTTCATGAGAAAAAGGGAGGTTATACACAATTATAATACCATCACCTTATTATACTTATGAAACGCGCAGCCACCCTCATCTGCAATTCGCGACCATTTTTGATATATCGTTTCTTGAAATATTAAAAGCTCTGAAAATGGTAAACGATTTCCAGTAATCATATTATTAATAAATTATGCTCTTGCTCAGCATACCGTTTGGGCAAAATGTAAAATGGCTGACGAAACGTTGAAAGTTTCTGATACAGGAGCGAACCGGGACCAGGTTTTATCTCCACCTACATTTTCTAATCCAGGTTATGTTCTTGATGTCAAAACCTGACAAAAGGGGCAAATCAAGCATATCAGAACGACTATTCATGTAGATATAGAGTTTGTACAGATAAACTTGTTTACTTACAAAGGTTACTAGAATGTACCGGTTATTTATTTTATTTATTAATCTTAAGTTAGCTCACATCTTTGTGTGTGCTAATATTTTATAAAGATATAAACATTTACATTGGTTGGCAAACATAATCATTCTTTAAATATTACACATAAATAAAGACATTAATAATTGAGGTAGACATACTTTCGTAATTCTTTTTTAAACTTATTTATATTTTCTATCTCAGTAATTTCATTCGGGATGTTGTTATACAGTTGGACGGCCTGGTACATCAGAGATTTTTGTGTGCTTGATTTTTTTCTTGTCGGCAGTCTAATTTGCTTTGAATTTCTTGTCCCGTGTCCGTGAGTTTCGTTATTATAATGTATTTTTCTTTTTAGTTCCTTAGACATCGTCCCCATGTTAATTTTAAATTTATTAGTAATTAAAGTGTGGTTATATAATTGTATTATATATTATCTGGCATGTTTCTTTATTTACTTTGTTTCTGATTCTACCAAGAAATGATATTTTTTTGACAATTTTTTTTAATTGTGTAATCTGCATTTTTTGAGAAGTTCAATTTTGATGATGACACCAAGATATTTAATTTCTTCCACTTTTTTATGATTTCTCCATTTATAGAAACCTTTGGTTCATCATGCGTATTTGTTCTACCTATATGCACGTATTTTGTCTTATTTACATTTAGTTTCAATTTATTTAATTTGAGCCATTTAGACAAAGTTTCTAAGTCACTATTTATCTTTTTGATTGCGTTCTCATAATTATCTTCTGCAATATAAATCAGTGCGTCGTCTGCAAACAGTCTTATTTTGCAATGTTTTAGTATTTTTACCATTATGTAGAGTATAAACAATATCGGACCCAATATCGATCCTTGCGGTACCCCCAGGATATTTTCTATCGGATTTGATACATTGTTTCTTATCTTTGTTGTTTGTTGCTTAAATATTTTTTAAACCATTCCAATTCTTTCCCTTTTATTCCACATTTTTTAAATTTTTTAATAACTCTTTTCTATCTATTGTTTCAAAAGCTCTTTGAAAATCTAAAAACACCGCAACGGTATACAAGTTTTTATCTATATCTTCCTTCCAATCATCAATCACTAAATTTAACGCTGTTTCACATGAATTATTGTTCCTAAATCCAGATTGTTCGTCACAAAGGATGCTATTATTTTCCAAGTATTCTTCAAGTTGAGATTTAATTATGTATTCCATCACTTGCTCATATTTTGGTAACATATTTACAGGTCGAAAGTCTTCACATTTTTTTGAGTTCGAAATCTTTGGAATTGGTATCACCATAGACGTTTTCCATGATTCGGGAAACTTCCCTGTTTCTAAAGATTCGTTTATTAAACTAAGAAACTGTTCTCCTATTACAGGTAGTGCATCTTTTAATGTTTGAATTGTGATCCCATCTTGGCTGGGCTTTGATTTGATGTTGGACAGTATTCTATACTATATGATTATGGCATGATAGATCCGATTCAGGTAGCCAAAATAAATTTTCAATGAACAAAAACTACGCAATTCGAACTATCCGACAAAATATTTCGTAATAAATTGAACCTTCCTACAATATACTTACCACAGACAACAATATTTATTCACTGTTAACCCTCCGCCCGTCGCGCCTTTATTTAACGCGAGGTGTCGTGTGGGGTCGCTTAAGACCCCTAAAATAAATATGATAAAATTGTTGTTATAGCATGTTGTTTCATCTGATTATTATAGTCAGGTGATAATGAATGCATTGAAATAAATAGAAATATTAATATACTTTTGAATGTAGCTATAACTTTGTGGTTATCCATTATATAATTGTCAAGTAAGTATACGTTTGCCCTGAGGAAGGAACGGTCGTTCCGAAACCGGTCGGCTTTAAACAAATATACAAGTGGTTCAAACAAAGTAACATTGTTTCATTTATATAGAAATATTAATAATTAGATATTTATTTTCAATGCAAAAGCTTAAAAATCAACAAGGAACGTTTTTTTATAATTTTAATATCCGTTCCCGCTAAACCACGACGGTCAGAATTCCGTCAGAAACCCATATTTTCGTCTATCCTGGGGGGGGGGGGGGGGTAAGGGGGTGTGTGGCTAGAGAATTTTAGGGATCAACATTTCTCCACAAATCCGTAAATATAGGCTATCTTTACCTTTAAAAGTATGTTATTTGTTACTTTATTCGAATTCGCCAGAAAATCCGTCATCCTGGAAATTCCGTCATTCATAAAATTCTCCCTTTTCGGGACACTTCAATCCGCCAGATATGACGGGAAATCCGTCAAGTTGGCAACACTGGTTCGCGGCGCTAGCGTTAAGTATAGTCCCTTTTAGGAAGCTACCTAAAGTAAGGAATCAGTGGGAACAATTAAAATGTACATAATTAGCATTTCTGTAAAACCTGCGCTTTTAAAGACTCCACGCGATGGGTCGAGGGTTAAGTAGCGAATGTTTGAAAAGTCAACAATAACCACTGTACTTAGAAGACAAACTTTTCACGAGTTCGACGATAATGTAATCTACTTAAAGGGCAACAAATTATTTATACCTCCAGCTTAACACATTTACCTTTGCAGTCAATGGTGTCGCTAGGACTCGCTGGTGCAGATATTGTGGAAACGATAAACGGCCTTTGGCCGCCTGCAAGATCGTCAAGATGTGGTAAAAAATTGAATTAGTACAGTGGTGTTACCAGCCAGAGGTGACACGCGGTGAAAAAAAGGACTGGTGTCAAGCGGCCAAGTTACACATAAAAAAACCAATACATATTTTTGAACGAAATAAACCGTAATTTATAATTTTACCGCGAGCAATATTCTATTACGCGAGCAGGATATATTATATATGTATGGTATATTATATATGGTATGGTATATTATGGATATATTATATATGTATGGTATCTGTATATAGTACTATACTAGGCGGAAAAAACCCTTGTCAACGGTTTAGTAGATAATATATTATACATTTCATAACGTCGTAGACGAGTAAAAAGATACCCACCTGAAATAAATTATGTAATAATGTGTGAAAAAACATGTTGACATCGCGACGAAAAAGTGTGAAACGGTATTTTTAATCACAATAATATCTAACTAAATATTTTGTTTACCATTTCTGGTTATTTAGAATTGACTCACATAGTATGTCTGCCGATTTTCGGGAGTGTATGTAGTCATTATCATTCATGGACATTCTTTGGGTCAACACGTTCAATCACTCAGTAATCGATTCAATACAACAGTTAGAGCAACTACCAATTCGGCACTGTTCGTTAGCGACGATCTTCTAAAGCGTAACAATTTCTAAAAAAGTATTTTAATTTCACACTTTTCTATTCGGTCAAGATTCAATTATTATTTAATCATAGTTAAGTTTAACTAGCAGAATCTCGAAGTAGAAGAGTTCGCACAGGAATAAACATCTGACAAAAGTATTTTGTGTGTTTTGCCTCGTGAAAGTATTCACATTTTTGACCGATATCCAGGTCACCGAGACCAACTATCGAAATGCAGTAATCCAGATTATTATATGTTTAACTGGAACAAGGTGCTTGGGAGACTGCAGGTTTAAATTAGAATAATTATACAGGCAAAGAAACGAGTGATTGTCGCTGACCGCTATCCTAAGCAGATTTTTGAAATCAAATTAGAAACATTTCTGTTTTAAGAGGTACAGACTTGCCCCATTGCCACTTACTTGCCAGGCAAAGACAGACAGTAACAGTTTTTTCTATGACTATGCTACGAAAACAATATAATCTTATAATAATTCTATTTGGTTACCAACAAAATTCATGATGGAATTCCATTATAATGATTTGTTTTTTAATTTCTTGGGTATTAACTATGTAACAATTTCTAGATATTTTGTTTTGAAGATTTTATTAAAACAACTAGCTTTTGGCCCCGCCTTCGCTCGCCTATTCGCCCCCCCCCCCCCTCCTTCCCTTCCCCCAATCAATCAACAATGAAATACGCGCCGTTTCGCATTCATAATATTAGTATAGCTGTTGGCTTAGGTCAAAATGTAGATTAGTATCTATTTTATATTTGTACACTAAATATTCATATCATAATACTCATATTTGAATTTTCGCTATCAAAGAAATCTCCATAGTAACCTAAACAAAATGACAGCCCACGTCAAACATCTACTTAGCAACACACTTTGCCAATAAACGTATAATAAATAATTTCATAATGCCAGAGCTTACCAATATATACAGCCTGTATTACTCGCAAATAATGTAGCTTTCGATTAGTGAAAGAATTTTTCAATTCCATTCGGTATTTATTGCGTGAAAGAGTAACAAAAATCCATCCATACAAATATTCGCATTTATAATATTACTAAGATTTAAAACTTTCATCAACCTTTCATTGTATTTTTGACAGTTACCGGTTTCATCACAGCCATATTCGACCGGTACATTTTTTCCTTATTATGAGATAATTATACAGATTTTTTGGGGTATCAGCATAGATATATGAATTAATATTCATATGTCTATGGGTATCAGGGTTGGTAAATAAACAAAATAAAATCATTGTTTACCACCCTTCATATTCCAAAAATTGTTTACATTAATTTCTAATTAAATATGTAACATAATTTAATGAGAAATTAATGTACCAGTCTGGAGATGGCCGTGCAAGTGGCTATAACAGTAAAATAAATAAATAAAACTGGATAAACGTTTTAAATTGTTTTAATAAATTAATAGATATTCAACGGCGAGATTTGCAATTGATTTAAAAATGCAGTTATTTCTGTTAGGAATTACGGGTCAATGCAAATATTTTCAGCTAAAAATGTCATTTCCATAATAAGCAATTTAATTTTAAATTGTCATTTAACTAGGGGCCACATTACCGGTACACTCAAATTATGAACGCAACCAACCTATTGAGTAAAAATACTTTAATACTAGTGTAGGTATGTTCGTAGGTACTCGTATTACAAATTAACTTACAAAATGACTGCCTTAACACGGGCTAGCCTAGTGAGGCGGGTTAGAGAAACCTCAACTTATAACTAAAAATCTGTTCATTAAATATTACCTACTGATATATTGGAATTAAAAATATTTTGTTATTGTAGGTAGGCAGGTACTTTTTAATGTTAATTATATTGTAATTCATTAAAACGAGTGCCATATAATATGACCAAAGTTTAGAAGAAATTATTTGGTATTGTGGTTAAATACGTGTTTGCTTTAATTTTATAAGAAATTATTTTTTTCTTAAGATTAAAGAGTATTTTCTTTTTCGTGTACCTAAACAAATTAGGTTTAAAAAAAGTAATTTTGTTTTCTTCCTAATTTTGTTATTTGAAATAAGGAGTGATAATTATGTTATGTTTATTTTTAGTTCTAATATCAGAGACTGAATGATTGATATATGATTTAAAAATAAAGGCTAAAACAGACTATTTTTTTTCAACGAAAACGTGACCTTATATGGAAGTTTCGGTTTCGGTTTCGGCCGAACCTAAGATCGAAGCCGAAACTCGGTTTCGGTTTCGGCCGTAAAAACTAGTTTCGGTCGGACACTATTTAATACTTGTTAATAGTAGCCAATGATTAATAGAAAGCAAAATAGCCCCTAGCAAACATTTCTCAATACCAAATACGCGCGCGGTTTGTGCAAAAAATATTTATCGTTAGTCCGACAAGCTATCGAAAAAAATATCCCACTCTCGAAAATAGGTCAGAAGAAAACTGCCGTCATAAACAATGGAAACAAACAACCGATGATAGAATAAGTATAAAGATGTTGTAAAAAAATAATATTCCGATGATTCCTTGAACCCAGATTGACAGGTCATCTGTTGATATCAACTAAATAATAATGACACAAATAAATCATTAAGAAATACATGACTTTAGATTCGGCCCAGGATACTAAAATATTTATTATACACGTTTCAAGACTACAATACTTTCTTCTATTAACCCAAAGGTATGCACACGCATTGGCAATTTATGAGAAATTTGAAGTCCATAACAGCTTTCACTTCTGATATTGCAAAATCTAGATCATTTATCAACGAGACACAACAGTCTAGGGTTAACAAAATATATACCAATGGTTAATATCGTATTTGTTTTAAAACAATGATGTCGCCCTAAACAATATTTGTATTCACATCACCATTTTTGTCAATTTGTTTTCAACATAAAAAAACTAACATTCATAGCATTTTTCAAAAACCAATAAATGAGTGAATTTAATTTTATCTACTTTTGTTCAAGTATCCTTTTAGTAGTTATTTAGTCAACGTAATTTATAATTGGATATATTTTCCGAGACCAACGGATCGCTAAGAAAATAAAATCGTATTTATTTATTTTCAAGTGCACGACGAGTGATATTAACATAGATGTGAATAGTAAAACAACATAAATAAAGCAGTATAAATGCAGAAACAGTGAAAAGTTAAAAAATAAAAGTATTAACTATAAAATAAAAATAATAAACTATAATTAACCAAAAAGTGTAAAAAGTAGATATTTAACGTAAAATGTAAGTTTCGCTATAAGTAGGAGCAAAGAGCTTATTTTAAGGTTAACTAGAAAGAGTTATTATTATTAAATAAATAATAACAATATAACAGACCGTGTCAGGAAACTAATATAATAAGCAGAAACTGGTTTCTATTAAAATATAAAATGCGTATTCCCCCCCCCCCCCACTCACTTTTCGTAATAATAAAGCTAAATCTAAAGCTTTATGGCCCGGTAGTAAGCGTTTAAATAGAAGTAAGGGAGATTTGTAAATACGAATGTAAGAGAGCGCGCTAATATTGAAAAAAATGTTTATAATTAAAAACACGACTTTAAAATAGAGCAAAAGTCTCTCGACAAATGCAAGTTACATTTAATGATACACTGTGAATTTTTTCATAGCTATATACCATGTTAAATAAGGGGGGCATACATTAAATACGTGAGCTCAAAAAGGGGGGGGGGGGGGGGTCCAGCAAAATCTCACGTTACTTGAAAAGAATATACGAAGTGGCCCAAATTTATCTCACCAAGGGGGGTGGGGGGATGGGTCTAGATTGGAAGAAAAACTGCGCACGTAATTAATGTATGCCCCCTAACAGAATAAATTATATTTTTAATAATTTTCGGAACATACTTCGCGATTTTTGTCCTTCGAGGGAATTTCATATAATTACCGTTTCGGCTTACGCCAAATGTACAGATGTTATTTCAAAAATAACATAACTTTTTTAGGAACTTCAAAACCGAAAGTGTCCAAGAGAAATATGTTATAAATCTGAAGAAATGCGGAATGCGGGAGGCAAAGAAAACACAATAAAGAGCTGACAGTAGTATACCTTGTAGCGGCCGATTTTCTCAATTTTTTCCTAAGAATTCATACTTCACACTCGATTTACTCGAAAAAGGAAGCCCAAATAAAAAAAAAGTTATACCACAAAATCGACTCAACACCTTCCCGATAGTACGAGTACCATAAGTTTCCGGATACATTGTAAAATTTTAGAACAGGCCTAAAAAGATTAATTTTAAGTATCTCATTATAAACGATGCTTTCCCAAAGTGACAAAAATAATCGTGGATGCTATCAGTAATTTGCATAATACTTATCCTCGTCCTTGAGATTCTTCGAGTATTGAAATCAAGACAGCTTCGCATAATAATATGAAAGCAGTCTAAAAATACAAATTTAATGTAACAACGTACTCTCTTTGAAACATGGCGTCATATTGTCGCCAAATTCATAAAAATCTGCTTGTAAAGTACATATTATACACATCTAATAAATATATAAATGACGTGCAATAAGGTGATTGTCTTATTGATACTGCTTTTACCTTAACAAGTTCACGAAACAATGTGATAATAAGTAAAGTAATACTAATATTATATGCTGCGAAATATCACAATCGCTTGACCGCGACTAAATACATTCAAATACATAAAATATGTACTGAGGATCAAATTTATCTTATCGGTAAGTTATAATTATTAATTTTGTTATCATAATATTGGAAAATTTTAATTAGGTCACATGACAAACGGTATGAGTAGGGGAGTCTAAAGATTAATTTTATGTAACTGGCAGAAATATACCGGCTTCTAACTTTATTTACCTAAATTTAGATACAAATATATGGGGTTCAATAATTCCTGTCATCAGTGGCTGAGTTGGCATCGCGTTTGGGTCCCACCGAGACGTCGTGGGTTCAATTCCTCGTTTGGTTAGGGGTCATAAATCACGTGATGTTTTTTAGCAACTTTTTGACCCCCTCCCCCCCTGGTGATATGTGGTGAGGTTTTAGGCTAACCCCCCCCTCCCCCCAAAATCACGTGTATTTCTTTTAGTACAAAGTATAGGACGTTCACCTTTAGAAATCGTGCGTTCAATGAAAAATAAATACATGTGATATCTCATTCGACCCCCCCCCCTTTCGAGCCTCACGTGATTAATGGACGACCCCTTAAGTCCTCCACCACGACACAAGGAACATTTTTCGCTTACTGTGGTGGTGGTGGGAGGAGATTAAAAAATATTTCCAGGTTATTCGTAACCAGAGAATGTGTATTTAAAAAAAAAAAATCATGTTTGTAATTTCGATTGGGTTTGCGGTTGAGTACATTTTAGCGACCAACAGGTATTTCACAAACCATATTAATCTGCACGAATTTGTATGTAAACTAAATTATCACATCGAAATGTTCAGGTACGTAACATATATTAATCAGATTGAAGGTCCCAGTGAAATTTAAAGTGTTTTGATTGACACTTAGGTTTATCAGCATGCCTCCCAAAAACAGATTTCTAAATTCCAAGATAGCAATTCGGGTTTTGGTTATCAGAGCAGATTTGACCTTTTGCCAAATATTCAAATTTGATCAAGGGGCGTATATTACGCATTCCTTTTGTCAAGATTGGATTCTAGGTAAGTTTACATTTTAAAACAATAATTAAGCAGAATTTCGAAATGAAAACATCCGTGGTTTATAAATCGCAAAGTTACGAATTATTGATGCTAATTAAGGTAATTTTACTGTAGAGGTACAAATGCCATGAAATCAAATATTTTTTTTTAAATCAAAGAAACCTCCAGAGAATTAACTTACGTCTGAAGGTGGTACCGGACTTATTGAGGTCTGTGCCAATCCTGTAATTGCTTAGTTATAAATTTATTTATTTCTCGTTTCAAATACAATTTTATTTATGAATGCAAAGTAAACGCCTTATAGGTAATACATAAAAAACAACATAGAATGACTGATGCAGACCAAATATTCAACATGATTGACGTACTAGACATACGCCAATTATACATAAAAAATACTACTAAACTACATTTTTGAACAAAAAAAATAAATTTCAACCAGTTAGACGAGCGTACAAAAAAAACATAAAAAAAACTTCGACGATGAACACAGTTTTGGACCAAAAGACACCACAAGGCATTCAAACTGCCGAACCTTCGGTCGCACCGAAACTCTGCATTCCTGAATTATCGCGCGTCGTTCGGCTGACTTTGGGTGAGTTCGTGGCTTGTGGAACTAATTTTTAAATTAAGTACGTACTTAATTGTCGTACAAACTAATTATAGTAACCTTTGTTGAGACTGAAAATTAATTATTAATTAGGTAATCATCTTATCATACATTACTAACTGCAATTAAAATTAAAATACTCAATTAAAGAGGTCCTTCCTTTTGAATGAAGTGTTGATTATTGACAAATGTTTGTTCCAAGAAGTAGTTAACATGTTTGTTAATTTTTATAAATTTTGTTTGTTTTAAAGCAGTAAAATCAAAAAAAATCACATGCTTCAATTATTGTTTTTTATTTAATTTAACACGTGTTAATTGTCTGTATAAGTGTAAAAATAAACGAAATTTCAGTAAACCATAGTTTTTTAACATGTCTAAAAAAGTTTCAGTTTCGGCCGAAACTGAGACAGATACCGAAGATTCGGTTTCGGTAGAAAGTCCTGTTTCGGTCGGACAACTAGTTATTTTACAAAAAAAAAACAGATAACATCCCAGAGCGTGCATTATAATTTATAATCTTAGTAAGTAATAAAAATAACATCTGCCCTGATGATGGACACTGTAACGCTGTCCGAAACGTTCGCTAAAGGAGGTAGCGCAACGCGACATAACACCCCAAAAATAAATAACGAAAATAGAAATAATGTTTATCTATTACTATAGGATTTTCCTTTTTTTATTTATTATCTATATAAAATTTGATTTCAGGTGTTTTTTCGATGCCTAGCCACTAGCACTAGGACATGCCTGTGTCGTGTGTCTAGACATGAAACATTTAATTAAATCTTTATTATAACACAATGACTAATTTCTAATTAGTCATTTTTCGGGTTCCATATTATAAAACCCTTGCCATGAATGGGATAACTCCCTGACGTTATAAACAGGATAATGAATAGTTTGCTTTGGTTTATTTATTCATTTGAGGAAATCATTTGTAGCCATTGAGACTATGGCATCCCCAATTGGGGTATGGTTGTGAGGCTGAAGGTAGTGGGAGAGGAATTAGAGGGGGGAAGAGGAAGACGAGAAAGTACGAATATAGTGATAAAGACAATTATTATTGACTATGAGTATATTAAATTTATACCAATTGACATCACTCACAATTGGGTCAAGTTTTGAAGCAAGCTTCTTTAATCAAGATTCGCACATAAATTCGGTTCCATGATTAAACAAAACAACATTACACCTATAATTAATTTTTTTCATTAAGAAAACCATCTACGAAAGTAGGGGTCGTCCATTAATCACGTGATGTTTTTAGCAACTTTTTAACCCCCCCCCCCCCTTGGTGATATGTGGTGACGTTTAAGACTATCCCCCCCCCCCCTACCCAAGCATCGTGATAAAAATTTCCAGAGACATTAAGGTTACGGGTTGTTTTGATTGGCATTTGGTGTAGAAATCGTGCGTTCAACGAAAAATAAATACACGTGATATCTCATTATATCCCCCCACTCCTTGTGATTTTTTTCCGACCCCCCCCCCCCCCCTTTCGAGCCTCTCGTGATTAATGGACGACCCCGTAGTGGATGCATTTTAATCTAGGAAAAACTAAATTGGTTCAAAAAGAAACCACATTACCTGCTTTCGAGTTACGGTGTCTACATTTATAATGCACAATAAAATAACTTGTGACATATCCAAGAAACTGAAAAAGCATACATCAACGTTGATGATGGGATCCAAACTGCCGTGATTCTGGTCATAATCAGACCGTAGCAGTATACAGTACAATACCCTTTTTCCGGAATACGGAATTGAAACAGAACGGGCAGATTAGTTATGGAATTTTTTTAAATGACTATCTTTTTGTACGACCTTCGATACATAACTAAGGTATGACGTTCACAGGTAATAAAAAGGTTGTGTGCTTTATGTGACTATGTGTACAGATATATTATGCATTATTTTTATGACAAAGGCAATGTTCATGCACGATAATACGATTCGTTACCGTGGAAAACAACATGAAATCATAATAGTGCCATCACCTCATAGGCGCCGAATTGCAAATTACTGATTTTCAGTTACTGTAAAAAATGGTGTTCGAAGAATGCGTAGGTACAGTAATAGATCAAGCGCATAGCTTCAGACGTAATAAAAGTGTGTTCGAATATATTCACCAAAAAAAAAGAAAAATTATTACAGGAAAAATTATCCATGAAGTCAAGAATTCAATACACAATGCACATTACAATTTTTTAAATATATCTTCAGATAGAATTCAAAGCCGGTCTTATTTGAGGATGTCATGGAGGGTCTGTTTTAGAACAGTGACCTGTTGGAGGGATGAAATACGAGTCGGGCAAGCGCAAAATAGCGCTTGCAAAGCAAGAGCTTTTGAGCAAAATAAACAATTGTTCAAATAATTAACTGAGAAAAAATATTGGGCACGATCTTGGCTGTCTCCATACAATCCACAGGTTCCGAAGAGGATTATCCGGAGAGTATTCCATTGAAATTTCGGTAAGTAAAACAAACATAGAAAAAGCTGTCATGAAGAAATCCATATTATGCACGCTTTGAAAACAAGGTAATATGCCGACTGCACTCGACTCTATTTTGAGGGGTAAATTACTAAAACCAGGCAGTTCAGAAATCAGTACCAAAATCAGCGTAAATCGACTTTACTTTATCAAATAATTAACTGAGAAACAATATTGGGCACGATCTTGGCTGTCTCCATACAATCCACAGGTTCCGAAGAGGATTATCCGGAGAGTATTCCATTGAAATTTCGGTAAGTAAAACAAACATAGAAAAAGCTGTCATGAAGAAATCCATATTATGCACGCTTTGAAAACAAGGTAATATGCCGACTGCACTCGACTCTATTTTGAGGGGTAAATTACTAAAACCAGGCAGTTCAGAAATCAGTACCAAAATCAGCGTAAATCAACTTTATTTCCTTGCCAATGTATGCCATAACACATAATGATATTATGTTATGTGAAAAACATGAGCGAGGAAAGGTATGGTTTTGAGTGAACCTCGAAAAAAGCTGATTCGGAATTGCCTGGTTGTAGTAATTACCCAGCGATATTATTTATTTTATACTAGAGTTTAGGTTTGGTCCGCGGCCACTCTTGTGCATCCTCTGTTAGCATTCAAAACGTCATAATCAACGTGAACGTAAATTGCAGAAACTAGTACGTTTTCATATGAATCGTACAATGATAATACAATCACATCCATTATCTCTGCGATTGGCGCGTCTCTCAGTTCAGCGGTAGCAATATTGTAAAAAAAAAGTTACATAATAAATTTGAAAAAGTAATTTTTGCGAGTGTAAAGCTAGACTGTATGGTGAACACATGAGGTGGGTATTGAGATAACGCTCGGAGACAAGGATAGGCATGTGGTACTTAAATAGACGAAGACACAATCGGCCGACAGAAAGATAGTAAGGGACATGATGATTGATCTTCCTACCGAGTATGTGGAGATACACTGTACTTGCTACATATTAGCTTAATTATATATTTTTTATTTATTAATTTTTAACGCCCTAATAGGTTTTTACAATAGTATATATTTTACATGATTTACTGCATGACAAAAGAGCTTATAATGTATAGATAACAATATTTTTTTAACATTATACAAGGTAGTACACTAAAATATATATAATATCGACCGTGGTTTGGTAAAATGCTTCAAGCCACAAAATGAAAACTTTACATGAGACGAAAGCGGTTATTTTATATCAACATTTAACATTTTGATATAAAACATTGCATTCTATTTATAACTAGCTGACACGACGAACTTCGTACCGCCTCAGAATCAATAACTGTTGAATTAAATTCAGTTTTTTTGTTTTTTATGAAGCAATAAGGATCTCCAGTGAAAAATATTATGACTTTAAAAAATTATGTTCATATAGATCAATAAACGCTGATTCGGAATATATAAGTCTTTTTTACGGTGCTCCAGATTTTATGTCCGGGTTGAATCTTTCCCAAATGAAAGACTAAACCCTACCACACACTTTTCCACAAATGAATATCTAGTAAATTCACGCAATGTAAGTGCACTATATAAGTATAATAAATACAATACAAGAAAAATACGTCAATCCACCAGAAACATAATGGGAAAATATTTCACCGACTCCAGATATTTTCATATCAGAGGGTTCGGCTCTGATGAAATCCTAACTGGTCCGATAAATCCTACTGATCCCTCAATATAAATATTTAAAAAATCTTTCGTAATCCTACATGTATTTAAAATGACCGACTTTTGCATTTTTATGTACAATTTTTTTGACAAATCTAATACGCCTAAATTTTGAATGAGAGAGCTAGGTATAATGCCAGTAGCCGAAATAACAAATGGTAATATTTTTATAGTCTGAGAATGCCAAATTCTTTTAATCTCATTTCCTTTTTTTTTTTTTTTTTTTTTTTTTTTATTTATTTAACATTTAAACCCGCTAAACTACTTATGTAGTTTGTCAGCAGGTACATAATGACAACGTTGGTACATTTTCAAACATTGTATATATATATGTATATATATATATGATTTTGATGCTAAAATATAAATTAAATAAATTATTTCAATTCTTATACATATAATAAAAAAGTACAAATAGATTTAGTATATAACAAATGAATATGATCAACAAGTAAATGAATGGTTTCGTATACATGAGGTATTACAGAAATTATAATGAATTTTCCAATCCTTCGAATGTGAGTTTCAATAAAGAATACAAGGACTTCGGGAGGGCATCAATATAAATCATCCCTGTCTAATATCCATTTCCTTAGATTATATTTGACTTTACCATTAAAAACGTTATTATTTTTGATTGACATTGGTAGTTTATTAAATATTTTGGGTACAATGTAGTTTAGGGTTCTTTCACCGTATTTATTGGTACATTTCGGAACCACCAATCCTTCATTTTGAGTGAATCTTGTATTATGTTTATGGTAAACTCTTTCCCTATACAATGAGTCGGACAATATAACATGTTGACTTACAATATTATAGAACAACAATCCTCTGACAGGTAAGACATTGAGAGACTTGTATATTAATTTAGTGTCGCTTCTGTGTTCATTAGTGTACTTATGGATTAATAATTTTGTCAAGGAGTTTTGCAATGTTTGGATATAGTTTATATTAGTTTTACAAGAATGTCCCCAAGAAGTAAGTCCATAACGGATGGTGGATTCAGCCAGAGATACATAGATTAGTTTTAAAGTACTTACAGGCATGAAATATTTTATTTTATAAATCCTACCCACAATAGCCCGTAGACGTTTACAAACATTAGTAATGTGTACATCCCATTTCATGTAGCAGTCAATAGTAACACCCACATATACATAATTTTTGACATAATCAATGGTTTCACATGAACAGGGCTGTGCAACATTTTTATGTAAGCAGTCAAATGTGTGTGTATATAGCGAAGGAATTACACTATATCTGGCGTGTGGAGATCTTATGTGCATTATTTTAGTTTTTTTGGCATTTATTATGAGACCTGCGTCATGAGACCATTTCAAGAGGGCAATAAAATCAAGCTGCATAAGTTTCATTGCAGTAATCAGGTCTTCATGCGATATTACGAGTGCCGTATCGTCTGCATACACAAAATGTTTAACAAATGAAAACAGTTTACTCATAATTGAGACACATATAATATAAAGGGTTGGCCCTAAAATTGACCCCTGTGCAACACCTGTTGAAACATATTTTTTTTGCTAAATTTTTTACGTATTTTTACTGTTATTTGTCGATCAGTTAGTAAATTTTTTAACAATACTAGTAGCTTTCCTCTAATTCCTATTGCCTCCATTGTTTCTAATAGTTTATTTGTATCAATGGTATCAAACGCCTTCGAGTTATCTATGAACAAAACCAATACATGTTTTTTTAAATTTAATTCATAATTTATGTGATTTGAAAATTCCTGAAGCAACATTTCCGTACTCTTTTTCTTTTGAAATCCATACTGGTTGGGATCTAACAGGGAGAAGGATTCTAAATATTTGTTAAGTTTTATGGAAATGTATTTTTCAAG
The DNA here is from genome assembly GCA_917563855.2 of Limnephilus lunatus. Lineage (NCBI taxonomy): Eukaryota > Metazoa > Arthropoda > Insecta > Trichoptera > Limnephilidae > Limnephilus > Limnephilus lunatus. The sequence goes on along the minus strand of OU830598.1, from coordinate 62,694,508 downwards.
GATTTTTTCTAGGGCTGGCAATATGCTGATTGGCCTATAATTTTGTATATCTGAATGTTTGCCACCTTTGTAAATTGGTCTAATGATACTAGTTTTAAGTTCATCTGGTATTACTGCTTGCTTTAAAATTACATTGATAAAATGGGTTATGACAGGCCCTAAAATATTAATATGTGTCTTAATGTCAACCATTCGAATGTTGTCAATCCCTGGTGACTTAGAATTGTTTATTTTGCTAACAATAATATTGATTTCTTCGCAGGTAGCTCTTGGCTATATAATCACATTTATGAACCATAGAGCTAAAACACTGTTCGTGAAATATTCAACAAAGTTATTTGCTACAGTTTCTTCATTATGCGTGTTTAACATATACTTTGAGATTATTTCGTCACAACTACTTTTTGACTTGCGTCCTAATATTTTATTTATTTCTTCCCAAGTTTTTTTTGTATCTCCGTAATAATTTTTGAATTTATTGTTAAAAAAGGTAGACTTACATTTGATAATTTCTTTTGTAACCTTATTTCTGAAATTTTTATATTCTAATTCAAATAATTGATTAGTAGGGGAATTCTTCCACCTTCTGTACAGCGAATCTTTTTTTTATGTTTTCTAAGATATCTGAAGTTATCCAAGATTTTATTGCGAGAGGTCTTTTTTTGGATTTATAATACGTAACGATTTTACTTTGTTCATACAAATTCTTAAAATTATTTTTAATTTTACTGTATAATATATTGCAATCTTGTTCCTCAAGCAAGGTATGCCACGCAAAATTATGTATATTTTTGTCGATTTTGTTTCGAGATAAAATTGAAATTTTTTCCCCGTGTTCTGTGACTTTTTTACTTGCACCGTATTTAATGTTAACTGCAGTTAAAAAATGATCCGCTATAGTAATATTATTACAAATACATGAAGAAAGAGTATCGTTTTGTTGACATCCGCTGTTAAATCTAACAAATATGTGGTCCAAACAAGAGCGAGTGACTTTTCCTGCTAGAATCGCTTCCCTAGTTACGTCACAAATGCATTTGATTAAATAATTATCAGACATTATATTTTCATATGCCATAATAATCGGGTTTTGACAGTTTAAAAGGTCTAGGTTAATATCTCCTAAAAGTAAAACATTTTCTTTGGCGCTTATAGTAGTCAGAATGTCAGATGTATGTTTACGAGAGATGGGAAGGCTGATAGAGATATTGAAAGAAGAGTAAATGCAGGTAACTCCATTAATGGAGGACTGAATGCCGTTGGCGCTAATAAAACACTGTCAAAAGACGCGAAGCTAGCAGTCCACAATGGAGTCCTGGTACCTACCTTGATGTATGGCAGTGAGGCATGGAGTTGGCAGAGGAAGGATGAAAGTAAACTGAATGCTGTCGAAATGAGATCCCTGAGGCGAATGTGTGGCAAAACCATGTATGATCGTGTGAGAAATGTGGATATCCGCAAAGAATGCAAGGCTGATGTAAGCATAATGAGTAAGATTAAGAAAGGGACCCTCAGATGGTTTGGACATGTAGAGCGAATGAAAGAAGAAAATAATGTGAGAAGAATATATGACGCAAATGTGAATGGAAGAAGAAGTAGGGGACGCCCGAGGAAGACATGGCACGATCAAGTGAATCAGATACTTGAGTCGGGCCATGTCAAAAGTCGGAATAATAGAAGAGTATGTATGAGACGATGTATGAATGTGAGTGAAGCAAAGACTGTGTGCCAAGACCGAGTTGTTTGGCGGTCCGTCCTCTCTGCCTACCCCTGCGGGGAAACGGCGTGATGGTTAGTTAGTTAGTTAGAATGTCAGATATTTCATTTAAAAATAGGGGTTTGCTTGAGTTTGGGGGGCGGTATATTGCTATGATGTTTAAAATACTTTTGTTTGGAAGCGTCATAGAGCCAAACACACATTCAAAATTATTTGTTTTTATTGATTTCGGTTGAAACGTGAGTTCATCTCGAACATACAGCAATATACCTCCTCCCGATTTTTTAGTTCGGCAATAATTGTAACATTTAAATCCAGGAATATTATACAAACATACAAGATCCGGTGTTATAGCAGTTTCACATAGCATTAACACATGAATATGCTCCCAACAATTTTTTAAATAGACATTTAGAGTATTCCAGTGTTTATAAATCGATCTGATATTCAACTGAACAATATTGATATTTTCCACACTGCACTTACTATGAACATTTAGCCAATCAGAGATTTTTTTTGTATTTTCGTAATCTACCTCGCCATCTTCTTCAACGTAGTTAGACGCCATAGTTAATAGTAGAGAAGTCTCTCGAAAGGGCAGCTTGGTAGGCAGGGCAGTGGTTTCTGTCTCCGGTAGAATGGTCAGCGGGCTTTCCAAACCTGGTGCAGGTAGCGCAGATTGGCTTGGCGGCAGCGCTGGGGCAGTTTGTCTTGTCGTGACCTTCGGCAGCGCAGTGACCACATCTCTGTTGTTCTTTGCAAAATTTAAATGCATGCCCGAGCATTTGGCACTTGGAGCACACGGTAATACCAATAAAATCACAGACACGGCACACACTCCAATCCACGAAGACCTTCTCTTGAGTCACCAGCATGTGACGAGTGTTGGCAGGAACTTCGTATACTCGATGGCACGTTGAGCCTGTCCGTGGACCAGCTAGATGACTCAGCTTGCACTTTTTTATGGTGGTCTCGATGTCCTCTAAATCTGTATATTTTCTTATTTTTTCAGAAACCGTTTTCTGAATATTACAAGAATTTGGAATAGCGACATCAATGATATAAGTTATTTTCTTAATTTTGTCATGTAAAACTATATCGGGTCTATTATGACTAATTGTTCTGTCAGTTGGAATAGTTTTATGATAATAAATTTTATAAAATTCATTTTCTAAAAATGAATTTGGTTCATATTCATAATATGGTACATTACGGCAGTCAATCAAGTTATGTTTAATTACCAAACTTTGGTGAATTATTTTAAAAACTTGATTGTGCCTAAATGTATACTCGGACGGCGCTAATACAGAACATCCCGATATAATATGTTCTATAGTTTCCGGAAAAGCCAAACATTTTCTACATAAATCATCAATTTGATTTGCATCTTTGATGATATGCTTCCTATAATTTTTAGAATTAATGACTCTATCTTGAATGGCAAGCATAAAGCCTTCTATTTCTGCGCTCAACTCTCCAATACTCAACCATTTGTTTGACGAAAATTTGTCAACATATGTTTGGTTGAGATAATTGAAGTGTTTTGCGTGAAGAATTTTATTTGACCAGGAATCTAATAATTCCTGGTTGGTATTTATAAGAATGCTGGCATTCTCGTCGTATAAATTTAATGGCGAAATATTTCTATCTGCCTTGCAAATTATTTTGTGCATTTCTGAACTATCAGCTTTCCTATGGAAAAAATTTCTTAGCATTTCTACCTGATTATGTTTTAAAGATGCTATTTTGACCATACCTCTACCTCCTAAATTTCTAGGTAAATTAATTCGTCCCATAGCTGAATTTGGATGATGGGAATGAAATTTTGTTAATGTAGTTCTAATTAATCGTTCTAAGCTATCTAAATCTGTATTAGACCATTTAATTGTGCCAAATGAGTAAGTTAATAGAGGTATTGCCCAAGTATTTATCGCCTTTACTAAATTTTTAGCAGATAGATTGCATTTCAAAATTTTTCTGATCCTAGTTTTAAATTTAATCCTAATATCATGTTTAATACTAGTATGATCTAATCTATTTGATTGCGGATATCCTAAATATTTATAAACCTCATATTTTTTTTTAAAACTATGTTTAATAATATTAAACGTAGTTTTTAAAACAAATTTAAAAAGTGAATTTTTAATATTCTCGTTAAAACACAGCGTCAAGTTGGTATGCTGTGTAATGCTGTATGGTGACGTCACGATGTAAGATTCACCTGGTGATGGCGTTTTGAAGTATGGGGCAAGCCATTCAAACACAACATTTCGTGTTTTTTTTATTTGGTTTATTTAAATACTGTTTAAGTTTTACTGTTTAAAGAAATTTAGACATATAATAGTTGGTTGTGTTTATTGAAACATTTAGGCCTTCACAATTAAAATTATGACGGAAAAGGGCTATATTTGCGGACAATCTGATATTTCCAGGATGTTTTTCAAATACGGACTATGTACCTAAGTGCTGAATTTCGTGGGTTAAAGCTACTAAGTAAATAAATCATCTTATTAGTTGTTTTTGAAAGTCGTAGTAAGCTGTAAAAAAAGATTTTTGATAATCTACAGTAAATGTGGCCCATTTGAGGTTAAAGTCGTGTCACTGTTGTCATTTTGTTTACCATAACATCGATCGTATTTTCGAATTGGTTTATTATCAATGGCTTTTTATACAAGTCATGATCAGTGTATTATAAATACCAGTGTTTCTGTATGTGTTATACGTAATACAATGTATTATGTTAAAGCATAAGTCACACCTGAGCACAAAATTTGCAGGCTTACGATGTCATTTGTATTTGCAATGAAAAAGATTAATTGTTATTGTATTCCACTTTGGTACAATACAGTAAACAGTAGCGATGAGATGTTGACATTTTATCTAATGTTTTTCTATATTAAAAGCAGTTAAACTTGAATAAAAAACGCCTCGACTTCTCACACCTAAAATCATTCGTCCATCGATTTTTCAATATAAATGAGTAAAATGACAGCACCTGTTAAAAGTGAATAAAACTATCGATGACGTCACAAGATGAACCATAGATATGGTGGTTTTCTAGGGATCTTACATTTTTGGTGATTTTCTTACTTTTTCACTTACGGGAATTTGGGAGGCGGGTAAGGGTGCCGCCGCCACGGGAACCATTTATTGGATAAAAAACGCCTCTGTCACACGTCACCCATAGGTGACCCAAGTGGTTCGCTACGTTTGGTGATTTAGCAGGGGTGCCGGGTTCATGGAGTGACGTTTGTCCTGGTCTGGTTGAGGGAGGTCTTTTGAACTTTCCAGCTGGACTCTCTCGACCCATCGCCTTGCACCACAGTTGGAGGGATGGATTCATACGTCCGTCACTCCCGGACACACCACCCCCAGATTCCTACCCACCCCTCATACCTTTTCCCTTCCCAGAACTTCCAATCCTTCCCTTCCTTAAAAAGACCCTCCACACAGCATCCCCTAAGATGTCATAGGTCCTGAGGAAAATAATTTTCTTCGGGGCGTCATGTGTGAGCTGATGTAAAAAAAAGCTTTTCATTTTCTTGAACGTACGTTTGAGGGATTTTTATTATAATTATTGTATCTTTCCTTTGGATTGGTGGAGACATACGTTCACCGTTTGCCTCATTTTCGATTATTGACATTAAGTGTGTAAGAAAGAGAGGCAGCACTATATGTTTGAAAGAATAAAAGCAAAACAACCAGCGCATTGACATTTGACGTTTTTGAATTTTTGGAACCCACTCACTACTTAATATTACAGGTACTTGTCATAAAATTCCCGCAGCTCTTTTAAAATACGAAAATTTGTCTCATATGGGGAAAAGAATTATCTTAATAACTATTTTTTTCGTTAATTTTTGTGATGTTTTAATAGTTATTATGTTATCCGGGCCGGAGATAAATCCAACAAATCAAAGATCATTAAAATCGGCCCAGCCGTTCTCGAGTTATAAATGATGTAACTAACCCGACTTTGTTTTATATATTAAGATTATGAAAGATTTGACAGTTTAGTAATTTCGTCAACGAATTTTTTTGAAATATTCTAAAAAAAATAACGCAAAAATTTTTTTTTAGTATTAAAAATTCTTTAATAAGCAAAAATTATATTCTGTTGTAGGTCGAAGACTTATTCTACGTGAAACCACTGAAAAGTAACATTCCCAAAAATTGTGGCTTGAAGAGTTGTATCAAAACACAGTCGACATAATTATTAAAAAAAATAGAGAAAAGAGCAAGAAAAAATAATTACACACACGTCAACTTAATCGTCTTCAATTACAATAGATAATTTTGCAATTGATCTGCCAAAGGAATTCTATATCTTTTGTGAGATCGTTGAGATAACGGACGTGATTTCCTACAGATTTGTGTGATTTATTTTCTTTTTCCATGCACAACGTACATTAAATGAATAAATAATCATGCATACTTGCAGGAATTCGTGTTTAAAACGATCTAAACTAAAATATGTGACAGTAAATATGTAAAAAAAAATCACACGAATCTGACAGCAGATCACCTCCGTTATCTCGATAAGGATCCCACAAAAGATATAGAATCTCTATTCGATTCAAATGGATTCAAATAAACGATTCGAATAATTACATTCAGTGGAAATGACGGACGCAACGGATTAATAGATGTCTTTTTATGGGAATTACTTTGGGACGAAAATCTAAAAAAAAACGAAATTTAAGATTTAATTATTTTAATATTTCTTTTGTAATATTACAGAGTTACTATTTATTAAATTTGGAATTGGCATGCATCTAAGTGTCTACCGTTGGTTGTAAATTGATGAACAATAAAACATGTCATTTTTATGGCTTCTGATTGACCAAAAACCGGATATCCGTTTGAATCTGTATATAAATTGCAATATGTGCATGTGCACGCTGGTCTTAAAAATACCATACCACGAATAAATTAACCTTGTGTGAAAAAAAAACAACAGCAATAAATTAAATAATCACTATTTTTACAAATGAAACACCCAACCTAACAAACATTGCGACGTTTTATCTCGCACGGAACAATTTGTTAAAACAAGAAGAAAAAAAAACAAGATAACTAACTTACTACTTCTGCTAGCGATTTAGCTAGGGGTAATCTGGAGCCGGTATTCGAGGGGTTGGACTTTGAGGTCAACGGCCTCTCGCAAGCTTCAGGCACGGTGGTGCAGCTTCAAGAAGAACAAGAAAAAGCTCGAGACAGGCAAATATTCCGGAGGTCCACCGTGGAGCAAGGGCGGAAGAAACACTTAACGAAGGATTGGCCGGTTACTAGGGAATGTCCCCGTTGGTTAATTAGTACCGCCGCGGTAAGATTTATGAGACCAACATGGAGAGCAGGGTCAACGAACTATTTTTGGCCACCGAGTAAATAATATTATTATACTGCCGATCACCTGCAATTATTTAACAGTTCAATAAGAAAAGAGTTCTGTCTGAAATACATCACGTAAGCATTATTAAAAAAACAAGAATAACATATTATAAACTCTAAAAAAATTATTGCATCCTAATAGTGTGTAGTCGAGAAAGGAAAAGATTAACATCGTTTAAAAGTATGCACGTGCGTGCAAAATAATGAATCATTTGTCATATTTTAGCAGAAATTTGCAAAAAAGGATCAGGAAGCTTGGCCATAATCACTGTATATCATTCCACATTAGTCGCAATCATAGTTCATTTAATGAATTCAAATTAATGTATTATTATATTTTTTACGAGTTGAAAAATCACTATAGACGTTCGTTTGACTTATAAAATGGTCTTTAAAACTATCAGCTATTGGTGTAAGAACGGGGACGAAAATAGCGCCGAAGCCTCTATTTTTACACGGTCAAATTGGTCAATGCGAGTTGAGTATATTATCTCAGTTGGCAGCAGCATCACTGCGGTCGTGAACTGTTGTATACAAAGGTTTGCCAATTTTTTTCAAAGCTTTCGTTTGCAGACGAAATCATTGTGTGACCCAATTTATGTTCCAGTGAACTCAAGACCTCAGTGGGAGGCAATGTACACTTCCTACTCATGGCCTAAATGAAAAAATGGGAAATCATATTTTTCATGCGAAGCAAAAAATAATCCTTGAAAGAATCCAATCTGGCCAAGTGACAGTTATGAGATCATTAAGGATTTTTAATTGAGTGACTGAATACCACATTTTGAAATAGGTTAATGTATAGTAGATTGTGAATAAGTGCCAGCTGAAAAAAATGCATACCGAAACGTGGTGGTTTGCAAAAGTACATTATTTCACGCCAAATGTATGCAGGTTATGTTTCACTCAAAATTATTGAAATATTCGAAATGAGAAGTTGAAACAAATTATTTATTAAAAATGCAATTTTTGCAACTGTTAATTATTCTTGACGGAGTTTAATCGTAATGATTACAATGAAACCAGTCTGAAGATGGAAGTGGTTGTCTGAAACTGGTCCGGTCAAAAAAAATTGGTTTCACCGTACTCAAGTAATTTGTTAGTTCCCCCATTTAGATGATAATATTTTTTTAAACTTAAGATTATTCTGAAAACGTAAAATACATATATCACTTTCCACAATAAATTATTTCATGAGGTCACAATGTTCCAGGTACGTATGTAGATTACCCGAGATTTAAGAAAAAATTAATGAACCGAATTCATGTCCTTTTTGCAAAATCCATCAACGGTTAGCAGAGCTATCAATAATAAACACAAGCGGCATCTCAATTATCAGAGGGCAATGCCACTGCCATGACACCTACAACTGACTACTACTACTGACCATAGTGACCATTCGCTTCGTAGACTCAATAGACAATGATGGACTGTAATCACTAAACCCTGCGAAGGAAAAATTTCTATGGTTTCGATGTCTTGCCGCCTATTATTTACTATCCGCGCGTTTACATCAACTATTGAAAACAAAGGAATTTCATTCCAAGTAAAAGATTTACATAATAATATTGGTAGTGATAGAATGTAAGGTTTCGCGATAAGTGCCGAGGACTTTGTTCAGATACGTAAATTCGGCGCCTATTAAAGTTAAGTTGATTGTCCGGAATTTAAGGTCAGTGTTATTCAAATTGGGATTTTTAGTGCACGGACACCGTTGCTTTTTGTGAACTGCAAACAGGACTAGAAAAAAATCTATGGAAATTATTAATAGCCACTTTAAAATACTATGCATGCCAAATATGTTTTGTCTGTCTCAGCAAAAAAACCATGCGTGCTGCGGAATTTGCAAATTTGTGACTAGATTTTTAACGTAACGATTTCAACGCAACCGTAGATAGCAACTTCATTCCCATCGTGAGTTGTAGAGCGTAGTAATAAACAGTTAATTGTTCAAATATAAGAAGACCTCACAATGTTCCATATGTATATTTTGTAAGAAAGGAGTCAGATGATTATTAACCAAATGCGGTTATACTACCGCTTCAGATACTTCAAAAAAAATTATGAAACATTTTGTTCTCGACACGAATATAAAATGTATTTGGGGGATTGCTTGCGCACACGTCATTCACAAGTCTGACTCGTAAAGCGACGAGGTCGAAAGAGAGAGAGGGAGAAGTTTATTGTGAAAGTGTGGACAGAGTTTAAAATAGTCCGCCATGACGCCAGAATAAGCGCTCCGCTTAAATACAACCATCAGAGAATCGGAGACTGTCTCAACAAGGAAACACAGCTTCCTGGTGAATGGACCTCTGGGAACAGTAGCAAAGAACGCAGAGGATGAAGGAATAACCTAGATAAAAGTTAAAATATTGTTGGGTTATTCGTAAACAGAGAATGCTTGCGTTTCTTTAAAGCTAGTCATAGACGAGAGATATAACCTCATAATATAGGTATGTGGGCTTGGCCTATGTCAGCATATATTATGAGGTTATACGTCTCGTCTGCGACTAGCTTAACTCTTAAACCCTACCTGGGGTACTGGAGTACCCCCCCTGGTGTTTAAAATATCAAAAATTTTAACAATATTGCACTGTTGCAAAAATCGCTCTAGCTAATCTACTCTCGATAATCGGCGCGCATAGACATATGAATATTAATAGACCAGAACAGAAAGGTGAGGGGTAGAAACCAACTACAGCGGGACGAAGGGCAGGAAGACGGCTTTGGTGATATGTGATTCGTCAAAACTCAATCTGACAGTATATAGGCATCTCGCAATATAATATCACACTTTCGTTCTTAAAAGTAAACTCTGCTTTTGAATGAATATACCTTTTTACATGGGAGCGCGAATTGTTCGCCGCGTAATGAACACATTTGCGAAGTCCAAATATGCAAAGTAAGGTCGCCTATAAGGTCGAGTTCAATATTTTGTTGCTGTATTAAGTGAAGACACTTTTATAAATGTTTCATAATTTACTTACCCCAGTAAACAGGGACGGGCACACGCCATGTATCTCGAGTGACAGTGTATGTTACAAAAATGATCATATTATGTGATCTGAATTGGCTTAAAATGGTGTAAAATAATGCTTGCCTATGGAATGTAATACGACAATTTTGTTTATTCTCTTTTTCACTTCTATTTTTACACGTTTTCAAAACACAAACCACTATGTTTACCGTTTTATTTCGTAAAATGCACCGATGAGTGCTCGACGCTGGCTTGCAGAAGAATGATGACGTCACATTTTTTAGTTTAACGCGGAGCCATACACGATCCCAGCCGGTTCTAATGGAATGGTTCCAATGGGAGGGGGAAATAATACGCTTTTATCGCTTAGGGCAGGTCTACTAATATTCATATGTCTATGTCGGCGCGTAAGTACGTCAGTAAGCCCGGAAGCCGTGACCGCCCGGCAAATGCAGTCGCGTCCACAGGTGTTCAGGGGTACCCCAGTACCCCGTGGTAGGAATAGTAAGAAGTACTCGACGTCCAGGATGACCAAAAGGTGGCCCATGTGTCTCTTCTACGGGTTGCTAAATGTCGTTGGTGTCAACTCTTGGGTCTTATTAAAGCTGTCAACTAACATTGATAAAGAGAAAATAATCAAGCGGCGTGAATTTCTTAAGAGTTTGTAAATGGCACTCATAAAGCCTCATATGAGAGTAAAATTACAATGGCCAAGTTTACCCCGGGATATCAGAGAAACTATACGTGCAGTCTTGAATATTCATAGTGAAGATCATAGGCCGGTCCCTGATAATCCCAAACCTGGTCGCTGCCGCTTTTTTCCGCGCACAAAGGACAGAAAATCTCGATCTGTCTGTAACAATTGTCGCCGCCATATTTGTGTTGACCATCAATACAAAATCTGTGCTTCATGTAACGACAAAAATGTTTATTAGCTTTTATTAATAAATTTGATTGTCTTTTCTTTTTACTTTGCCATAATAAAAATTATATTAAAAAAATATATCAAATACTTTTATTTTATTAATTTTTTTTGCGCGGGGTACTTCAGTACCCCGTGGTAGAAATAATTACATTCCCAGAGTGGTAGGGTTTAAGAGTTAATAATTAATTCAAGATATTTTATTTTCATGTTACATTAGGTTATAATAATGACGTATGCCCATCTCACTAGGTGTGAAACGCATGTGTTGAGATGGCAATTTACAGAGTGGTTATTATCTGTGATTTTGTTTTATTAATATTATGAACATGACAGCTTGATATAAAATCTATTTTTTTCTAAATAAATATACAATTCAAATATGTTATATACATATATAGAAGATTGCAGTAGGTACATGGTTACATATTTACATACAGTAGGCATAAAGGTAAGTATGTTATTAAATACCCCTGATAGATGTGTTTATTTGAGGTGATCAATGATTCTACTTTTAAATGCACTTTTGGTTTGAGTTATCAAAGTATAAGAATTATAGAATCCTAAAAGTCGTAGTAAAGACCTTTTCTAACTATTCTTTGTGTTGAAAAGGGAGTAGTAGGATAACCGCTGAAAGAATCGAACTTCCTGCCCACCAGATTATCGACAACCTCGATTCCAGGCGAATCCATTAACCGGATTAGGTAGAAGGTTGACGGGAATGTGCAATGTGCATACAATAAGTCTGGTATGGCTCCGTTGTAATCTCTCCTTCTTTCTTATAAAACAGCTTGGAAAAGAAAGATAAGTTAAAGAGGAGCTCTCCAAGAACTCAAGTGAACACGATGACACGTGGCAAGTTATTTATACGTAGTTTATAGACAAGCTTTCTAGGCAGACAACGCCAGTTAAATAGGGCCTCAGTTTATTTTTCAAGGCGAAAGTATTACTCACTCCACCGAGGACACCGCGTGGTGATATTTATGAACAGCCACAGAAAAAACAAAATGTATTAGAATTTTTAAAAAGCGATTTTGCAGGTTTGTCCTCGACGGGCGGTTCTTACTCCGGCGACAACCAGCGAATTTGTTTATTTGTGAAATTGTATAATTTTCGGGAAGGTCAGCCCGGAGAATGGAGCGCCAACGTATCGGTGTACCCGGCCTGCAGTGCTTCAGATTTTGATTGCATCGAGAGCACCGTTATGTGCACTCGAGCAGGTTCTCCGAGGCGGCGTGACGCTGCGGTGGTAGTCGTGTGGCAGACAAAAACGAAACGCGTCCAATTATCGCAACGGTTGAACAGTTGCCCGAGCTCGCCGGTGCCTGTGCGGGAGATGGGCGCAGATCCGCTGTGCGTCGTGCAAGGGGTAACAAATAACCAATCCAAACCGGCAAACAAGCAAAATACCTCCTAAGCTTTCTGCGATAAGTAATTATTGCAATTTGCTTAGCTCTCTTTTGCCGTAGCAAATTCTAAATCAATCTATTCAAATTTTACTACGACACAATTAGAACGCAACACGAGTTGTTCACACTCACATGCAAACTTTAAATGCGCGTCCAACACTCGTTATGGTTAAAACATGCAAACTGGTTGTTTTCATGACTCGACCATCATCAGCTTATCCAGAAAGATTTAGACAGCTTTTGAATTTCACCCCCTCCCCCCCCCCCCTTATCCTTAAAATATCACCGTCAGAACATCCCCAAAGATGACAGGTTTCGAAATATAACTTCTCAATAATAAGTATTTACACCACACGGAGTAAATATAAAAAAGAAGCAGGTTGACGAAACAGTGCAAAAAAATAGACTGTCATTTGAAAATCCATTCACAAATACTAATTATTGATGGGCATAGGTAGTGCACATCTATAATGATTCCTTTCACCGCTCAAATTTATGAATGGGAAGAAATGAATAGATAAGAATAAAAAAACGAATCAAGATAGACTTCCGCAAAAATGCGAGGATCACCACGATACGATATTCCGCCAAGGGAAAATAACCCTAGCAACGTTTTTATTGCGAAACAAGCTTCGAAAATAGTGTTTACGTTTAAGCAAGCGCAGACTAAATTGGGTGAGCCATCCCCTCCCCCAACCCCCTTTTGTCTATCCCTGAAAACATAGCGGGTACGAGGAGCAAAATTCGTGCCAAACGTTCAAAACACAAACAGCGGAAATCACGAATCTTTTGAAATGTTCGTCAAAAAATAAATTTTAGGCCAGAAGCAGTTGTCATGCACAATGATCTTTCCTCAAACAGGCGCCAAATATCGAATTTTCTCAAAGAGTAGGGTGGCAGGAATAAATAAAAATTAACCAATGTAAGATTCTGTTAGCCTAGAACAGTGGTCTTTAACCTTTTTGAGCCGGCGTACCCCTTGTCTCCCACTTCAAATTTATTGTTCCCCGTACCCTCTATCTATCTTATTTACACGTGTAATGAAGTACGTGTTTCATTTGTAATTTTTAATACTATAATTATTACATGAATTTAACAATCGAGTCACACAAATACAATGAAGTAATGCAATTTTATACAGAGTGTAACACGACTTCAGGCATTTTAAGCTGTGATTTTACATGCGTGCCACGTTATTGCGTACCCCCAATTTGACTTCACGTACCCCCAGGGGTACGCGTACCACAGGTTGAAAACCACTGGTCTAGAAGACTGTGATGAGCTGGTCATGTGAAAAAACTGCCAGATGACGGAAAAACCGTAACAGAGCGGAAGTGAACTAGAGGAAGACCGAATGACAGGTGACTGAACAATGACTGCTTGGAAAAATATTGAAGGGAGGGAAGGGCCGGTGACTGGAAGAGAATGTCAGGTGGCTGGAGCCGGTGGAAAACATTTGTCAAGAAGGCTAAATCCCACACTGGAATGTAGAGCGTTATTATACATGATGATAAGGGTAGGTACTTATAAGTGCTATTGTTAAAGCAGACCGTATATATAATTCGGGAAAAGTCTAAAGATAAATAATCATTGTAGCCAATACAAGGTTTAAATTTATTTCCCGAAAAGTGTAATACAATTAATTTGTATTTGTAAAATGTGTATCATCAAGGGTGCTGTAAGATATTTCACAAGTGAGAGAGACCTTCATCAAAATAACTTCAGTATAAAATACAATACATTTACATAATACGCACCTAAATAAATTAGCGAGGGTGCTCTTACATAGCGATGTCATCAGTAGAGCATAAACAACTTCACAAATATAGCTTTGATATTCGCATTAACACTTAGTAATTAGTAGGTACCTAGGTACCAGTATATGATAAACAGAATCTTCAGAGCGAAAATTTTGTTAAATCAATCAGGTAATTAGACATAAATGGGTTAAAAGGTTATGTCGGCAAAGTAGAAGACTAAAAACAGATAATAATGAAAGTCACAAACACACTCCAAAAACCTCAAATCATAGTGAAGAAACACATAGGTTATCTACCACGCGGTTGTGTCGATACTCGAAAAAGTAAAATGTGTACATTGTACATACCGGCGTTGTTTACAGAATCACGTAATTACCCTCAATGACATTGAAGCGGCCACAACACAATAATATATAATTACACTATAACGATGTATTCGCTATGATAACTATAATATGTAGGGAATACTAGAGAAACGGGACTGGAGGTGCAGGAACTAGAGGAGATACAGTTGGGATATTACATCAACTTTACTTCGGACAAGTGCGCTAAGTACTAATAGTGGAGAAAGCACGCAGCCGGGAGATATTCGGCCCTGTCCATCACGAGGCAGGACGTTTGGACGCACCTCGCCTCTTGTGATGGTGCCAAACGGTGTTATTTATGTTGACCGGTCCCGTGACGGCTAAATACCTATCCACAGGCTGGGAAGCCGTACCGACTACCGAGAGGGAGATAATCTCTCAGCTCAGTCACGCTCCGCTCAAAGGGAGTAGGCTGGCAACTTTACTGACAACATCCAGCATCCAGTAGGTACATTCACATAAACACGGGATCTCCCGGCGACCCGCGACCGAAACGTGATAACGCACTGATCTGATAGCGAGATTTTCCGCGACAGTTAATTCTAGATTACTCCTGGGACCGTGGAATTATGACTCATGCATGCTGTCATCATTATCAAATCAAATGGCTACTATCGAAAATAATAATTAGAGAAACTTGAACGCCAATACAATATTGCCATCAGGGAGGTACCTATGTAAACACTAACATTATAATATTTACTGTAAACTGAAATAAGTACATAGGCAACAAATAAATAGGTAGGTAGGTACTTCTTGTAGGATAGCATTTTTTACCAAGCACTTTACAAATGAAATTCATTCACTTCGAGCAGGCGGAGCAGGTAAACAAAATAAGGAGTAAAACTTGGTTGGCATATTGTCTAATAGCAAAATACCCACAAACATCTATAATAACAAGTTAAGTAGTAGGCATTTACCTAAGTTCATTATTTGTTACGAAAAAAGTGTATTACTTATAGGAATTCTTTACATTGATGACGCATTTACCTTTTACCAACACTTCCTACTCTTCTCAAAATACCTATATCTCGACTTCGAAAGTACCTATGTTCTAACTACATATAGAAAACCAACCCAGATAATATATAACCAAAATTATGACTTATTTAGTGTATGGTTGTAAAATAATGGGATAATTCTAATTTTGATTCATGCACATATGGTTAACACAACCTTCCGCTCCGTGGACGAAATTTTGACGCATATCAGATGATTTAGAAAAACACACTCCATTCGAAACACAGGGGAAAACGATAGAATGATGGTGTATTGAATGATTATTTTCTACAATACGATCGTAATCGGGAATAATATCTGAATTTTAGTAAATGGGCGATATATAACCTAGACAAGGAAACCATTTCGGAACGCAAACATGTGACTGCGAGAACACAAGGCGAAAAATAGCTCTACTCAATTTTATTTCTGGAAGTATTATAAAGAAAAATAGAAGGTTGATGTTATATCCTAACCGAATCAATTCATATAAAAATAAAACACCGGCTTTGCTAAATAAATAGTACAAAGGCAATAATAATTTTATAGGTCAAACTACTATTATAACTACTTTGTGCTCGACGAAATGTCGATTTGCGCAATTTTCTGAACTATAATAGAGACCTCGTCTCTTCGATCGTTTACAAATTTTCGCAACATATAGGAATTTATTCAGCTACTCGACGTCAGATATCAAAATTTATAAAAATAAAGGGAAAAAAACAATGCGCGGAAGGGTTTCACAACGTTACGCAATGTTGTTGCATGGAATTTTTAGTGCGTAAATAGGGAAAAGGGGTTTTTATCAACCTAAATTGTTCGTTTAACGTGTGTATAAAACATAGAAATAGAGCATACACATGATAATAAATAAATTAACACAGATGAATCGGTATCTAGAAAGGGTGGTTAGGTCGACCCGGTAAAATAAACAGTTTTCTACTTACTGAGAGGAAGTGGTGATATTAAAGTCTTCGCAATCACTGACACAATATACAGGGTATTCGTATTAACCTGTAGACACAGTATAAATGTTTGAAAGGGTTTAGTTAGAGAATAATATTCGGATCCACGTGCTCACAATGTTTTCGTGCGAACGATAAACTGCAACATGGCGGCGGACGGCCCCGTTCACTTCATACTCTATCGCAGAGACGCTCTTTATTTTTAATCTGAAAAGCGGTGGCTGCTGCAACCTAGCGGTGCAAGGATATACTCTTTCGCTGGTAGAAACAGTCTCTACGATAGAAAACTGTTTTATCATGGTTTCCACCAGAATAACATTGGTACCATCTGAAAAAATTTAAGATTAAGAAATCCTCGCATCCCATTGGTTAATAACATTTCTGTCAATTCTTTAAGTTTAACACCTGTATTAGCTGTCGTTGTGTCGTCGTTGCGGTTTCGCTACGCAATTTTTGACCCTTGTAAAATTTATGTTGAGCAGTATATCTCAATAATACCAATATGCCGAAGAATAAGGGAAAAGGAGGTAAAAATCGGCGTCGTGGAAAGAACGAGAATGAAACCGAAAAGCGT
Source organism: Limnephilus lunatus (assembly GCA_917563855.2). Classification (NCBI taxonomy): domain Eukaryota; kingdom Metazoa; phylum Arthropoda; class Insecta; order Trichoptera; family Limnephilidae; genus Limnephilus; species Limnephilus lunatus. The sequence goes on along the minus strand of OU830598.1, from coordinate 62,677,429 downwards.
GAGTTAGTGTTTAAAGAAGATGGACAAGAATACGCCCAAGTGACAAAAATGCTCGGTAATGGCCGCTTGGAGGCCATGTGCTTCGATGGTTCGAAGAGACTTTGCCACATACGAGGGAAACTTCGAAAAAAGGTATGGATTAACCAGGGAGACATCATTCTCATCGGATTACGTGACTACCAAGATGCCAAGGCTGATGTCATTTTGAGGTATACACCTGACGAAGCTAGAAACCTCAAGACATATGGAGAATTCCCAGAAACCGTTCGTATTAATGAAACTGTCACATTCGTGGACGACGGATTTGACGAAGATATCGAATTTGGAGATGAAATCAGTTCTGACGAGGAAGTGGATCCTGTGGACAACATTTAGCAAAGTTATTTATGCCCCAATCCCTATCAACAACGTCACGGCTGTCTATTATAGTGTTTTGTCAATAAAATTATTTGTAGACGGAACGGAACACTTGTCTATTCCTCAAATTTATCCATTGTTCGGCTCCTGTGAGATGTCGGAAGATCAGTCCTATCGCTATCAATATAATTTAATATGTCAATGACACTATTGTGAAATCTGGGGAAATCTTATTAAACTTTCATTTTGAAGTAATTTCTATTGTATTTCAAAAACATGGTGTTGGTAATGTGATGTGTGCATCGTTTAAATTTGCGTTGACAATTCTGAACATTATCAACCTGTTTGAAAACATTTGCAGTTGCCTGAATTTGTTGTTCGTTTGTGGGTCATTGGAACCAAAATAATGTATTCAGTCACAATTAACCATTCATCCACCGGCTGTTTGCAAATACATATTATTGTATCATTTCAAGTATCAACAATGAACAAAGAATGTGTTAAATATAAGATCCTAATGTTACTTATATGATACATTGATCAACGAGGCAGCACAAGAAAATCGATTAAAAAAAATTGAAAAACAAACAAAAAAAAGTGTATTGAATTTTGATAAACCAATTTAACTTGTTTTTCTTTCAATAGTGTTATATAAGAGCAATTCATCATGCGTATACTGAAGGAGTGTGTAATTGGCAAAGCATCAAGCATTATCTACTACAATTAAAATGTGTTGCCAATATCCCACGTTGTTAACTTTGTCTTTTTTTTACATTACCTTCAGGAAAAACTTGAGGATAGTAATTTTCCTCAGGGCCTAGGTCATCTTCGAAGATGCTGTGTGGGGGTCTTTTTGATGAGAGTCTTTGAGGACTTCACTACTAAGTAATTCTCCGTGTTTATTTAGACTGCTCCTTCGTGAGTTGGTATGAAGTCAATATCACCTGTGTACAGCAAAAATACAGGCAATGAAAGTAGGCAACACCGTTTCTGCATCGCGCTCGTTCATATACAGGCGCCAATAGAAATATATCGCAGAACACAGCGCTTTCATTGTGACACATTCTTGCTGTGCCCGGTTTGTGTTGATTCCTTACTGACCCGTGAGGGAGTGGCCTTGAGGGCTGCCTTTGTTTCATACCGCCCTCGGTATGAACTTATATATACTTAACTGAAATTTGTGTAAACGCATGAAAAGCACTGCGTTTCCATACGCATATCATTACCACACTGTCCTATTAAAAGTTAATAATCATTTCAGAAAAATACTACATTTTTGCCTACAATTTGATGGTAGCCATGGTAGGAAAACTACTGACCACAGGAAAAAAATGTCTATAAATAAATTTAGGTTCTCTTATTTTTCTTCCGGAGGAATGCTCCAAGGGTTCTGATTCTCGATTTATTATTGCTATGTTTATGCAATGTCGAATGATTTAGGAAGTTTTAGGAAATGAAAAATAAAAGGAAATTTTTATTATTATGTAGTTAATTCATACAAAATTCAAGTCTAACATAATATTGTATTCCATTCTTCTTTATTTATGTATTATTTATTTTAAATTGAGCAATTCTTATTGCTTTCAAATTAATGTATTCTAAAGAATTTAAATGGAATGCTCTTTTGTTCCTTAATAACTAAGGTAACTATGCTGCAGGTCGAGATTTAGATCAATTTGATGTTAAATTTGCACTAACGTGTAAATCTCTGGAAAATTAAATAAGTTTTATACATATCAGCGTTTTCTTTATTTACCCACGTTTCTAATTAATTTATCTAGGATTTGAATGCTTCATTCTCAATAGTATGTCTCGTCTCTTAGTACGATCATATTATTTTTTTACATTAGGTTTGCACCGGAATTGCAGTCTGGTGTTTTTTTCTGCTGAATACTGTAATTAGCCATGAAAGCTGTGTGCTTTTTGATCCCCAATGTCAACTGAGCCCAATATGTATAAAATAATACATGATAATTATTATGCATGTAATGATTATTTTTTAATATTTGTAAGGGACTGTATTTAAGTAACTAGTATCTCACTTTGTTTGGCAACATGCAGTAGAGCAAAATATATATTTAATTAGTTACTTCTCTGCCAACAATATTAATTTTATTGCAAAACATGAGTGTCAGTCGGACAGTGTCATTGAATTTAACAGATAGTTATGGGAATTCTAGCTGTTAAAAACCCGCTCTGCAGGTTTTTACTGCTAGGCCCTGTGGGCGGCTTTTGGTTCGGCTTCGCCCATGTAGTGTTGGTGACCATTTTATAGATCCAATACGAACTGATTCCAAAAACAGCCCGTTCCTCGAATCTACTGTAGCTAGTCACCGGAACAAAGTAATCGGGACAGAGAAATGACGTCATATGTAATATATAGTCACTTGATACAACATGTATTACTGTCAATCGAGAGATACCACAAATTCATAGCAGTTATACCTAGGGCGGAGTCATCCCTGTCCGACCTGCTGACTGAAGTAGCGACATCTTGTGTTGAATTTGAAACTGAATTATAACAGTACCTTTTTGTGAAATTCCACATACACAGATGTTATTTGTGGCACGGCGCGTATGGCATGGCGTCCGACATGCACTCTTAGCTGGGTTCTGAAATTCAACCACGCAGACGCTACGGTAATAATACTGTTCGGTTATTGGTGTTCTCCGCTTTTATGAAATTTCATATTCAATGAAAAACTGTCGATGCGGGACTTTTCCTACAACCTGCCTAGTGGTAGGCAGAGAGGATGGACCGCCAAACAAGTCAGATCTTGCATCGTTCACATCCAATATATCGTCTCACACATACTCTTCATTCTGACTCTTGACAGCTCGATTTCAGTATTTTTTTTTTTAAAGAAAGATAAACATTCCCAGGTTACGAATAACCTGACAATATTTGAATATCTCCTACTAACATCATAGTAAGCATAAATGTTGCTAGTGACATAGCAGACTTTTCCAGCCAAGTTATTGAACTCACAGTGGCAACCAGACACGATGCCAACTTAGCACTGGCCGGTCTAAATTTATTTGCTTCAATTGTTCATGACATGTTTTTCTTGGGCTTCTCTGACTTCTTCTACCATTCATATTCCTGTTATATATTCTCCTCAACCTTTTGATTAGTGACATATTTTTTTTATTATTTACTTTATACATTATTGTATTTTGTTATAATATGTAAAAATGTTTGATAAATATATTTGTATTATTATAAATAATTTAATTGAAATTACAAACATGACAATAGAAAAATTATAATAAAGCCGTATGGCCGCACATATGCGGCGATACTCTAAATCAACCATACTCAACCTGCGGCCCGCCAAGCTTTTGTGTGCGGCCTTAACACTTTATTATCAGGAACTTGATTTTTAAAAAAATTTCTAAAAATTCTAAATTTCGTATATCTATCTTGAGATTCGTTTCGACTTTGATGCACAGATAGTGACACCCGAAAAGGATTGTCATTATAGTCCACATGATCTGGTATAAGAGTGAGATACGTTTTTTAGATTTTCACGGCCAAAAGTATTTTCGTTATTTGTGTTATGCTGTGTTGCGCTACCTCCTTCTTTAGCCAATGTTTCGGACTGCGTTACAGTGTCCATCATGAGGGCAGATGTGTAAGAGTGTTGCTATTTGAACACGCTAGATTTATTAGCAAAAAACCACTTCTAGAAACCACTGCATCAATTATTTTCTTAAATAGAAAAATCAATATTTGTTTTTTTATTTGTTTGTTTGTATGTTTGTTTGTTTGTTTGTTCGTATGTTATGCACTTCCATACCGTTCACCCGATTGCGATGAAACTTGGGTGATTTGTTGTGCGTACACCCGCGAAGGTTATAGGCTATATATGATGTTAAGCTCTGGCGTTATGAATTTTGTATAAATGAAAATGTATTTAACATGTATGTTTAATGTGTATTTAATATCTATGCTTTGAGCTTTAAGATTTGCGCTATGAGCTTTAAGCTTTGAACTTTGCGCTTTGAGCTTTGCGTTTTGAGCTTTGAGCATTGAACTTTGCGCTTTGAGTTTTGAGCTTTGCGTTTTGAGCTTTGAGATTTAAGCGTGTATATGTTTGTTTCTGGGTTTGTATGGGGCCTATGCGTTGCTCAACCATTCATCCGATTGCGATGAAACTTTGGGGATTTGATGTGTGCATGCTTGCGATGGTTTCTATATACAATAGTGAGCTCTGGCATCATGAAATTATGCATTGATAAACCGTTCATCCGATTGCGATGAAACTTTGGTGAGTTGTTGTGAGCACGTCAACGAAGGTTTCTATATATATACTGGTGAGCTCTGGCATTCTGAAATTTGTATTAAAAAATTCAATTGGTGGCACGTGAGCTGTTTGATAACTTGTACGGGGACTGAATGTGTGGAATGCGGGAGGCGGGAGGGGAAATCGGGAGGGGGCTTCATGGGACGGGGGAAGCGGGAGAGGGGAGTGAGGAGAGGGAAAGTGGAGAAGACAAGAGGGGAAGCGGAAGAAGAATGGGACGAAGGGAAACGACAAGCAGGGAGAAACAAAAAGCTAGTAATACATAAAAACCGGTTAATGTCACTGATTAGTCAGGTACCTACTAGCAAATTTTAACAGCATTTCTTGCATAAAGTATTGTTTTGTTAGGTAGCGATTTATGTTCTACACAAATTCTGCAACTAGAGGATTTCGCATCTCGAATTTTTACATTGTGTTTAGAACACAAGGTGGGTTTTAACTTAAAATTGATTCTGCATAAGAGTCCACAAGCTTAAATAATAATTAGGAACAGTCAATTTCTCGAAATTTTGCGTATGGTTTGGAGCTCAAATGTAAAACTACACTTGGTGCATGAGAATGGTTTCCTTCGATGAATCTGCAACTTGTTATTTAATTTATCGTTGTGTTCTGAACACAAAACTGGTTTAAATTAAATCTATATGCGGGAAATTAAAACTACACTCAGAACATGAAAAAAGTTTTTCTTTGATTCGGGCAGCACATACATAGTCGGTAACTGTAATTTTATAACTGCACTTCGAATAAGAGAATAGTTTCCTTCGACATGTGTCAGCAGATGAATCTACATCTGGAATTTAATCGTTTGCATTCTAAACACAAAATTGTTTTAAATTAAGAGTGAATCTACATGTGAGTCCCCAGTTTTAATTAGCATTACTCTCATAATATGCATATAATTTCCTACGAATTGCGAATTTTGCAGCATATGGTTTGAAAAAAAATTTTTAACTCCACTCAAAAGTTTAGAACGGTTTCCTTCGAAATGTGTCAGCAGTTTAATCCACAGTTGGAATTTTGACAGATCATTCGGAATATTAAACTGGTCTTAACTTGTAGCAAATCTGCGTGCAAGTCCCCAGCTTTAATTGATATTACACCCCTGCTCTATTGGCCGCAGTTTCCCCACCCCCTGCTCTAAATGGATCTTTTGAGTGTCGCCACATACGTGCAGCTATACTACTCGAAGGGTTAAACTCCTTTCATCGTTTATTCATTGTACATGCCCAAACCATCTAAGTGTTCTATTTGTCTTCATTTTGATTTTGATTTGTACTGTAATGTGATGTTCCATTAGTCAAGAAAAAATTCAGTCTATAGTATTTATGACAATTGCATTAATCAGGTACATATGTACAATTATCATGTGTGTACAATGATTGAATATCCTATTTTATAAACATTTCACAATATCTGTTGAGCGGGTCAAATACTCATTTCAATGTTAATTCATTGAACCCTACAGTAGATGACCAAGCAAATTTATAAAACAAATATAGTCATATCTCGGTTATATCTGTTTAACGACAGCTCAATAATAAAATAACAGTTTTGCACTATAACATTAGAGGGAGTAAAAGTAGAAGAGATAGCAGCCTAAAAATAGAGAGGAAAAATACTTGGGTATAAATTATGAAACAACAAATGAAAGAGACTACCTTTTGCCCGCAGGCAACTGATTGGTAAAAGTACTAAGCGAAATTATCTAACTGCTTCATGATAATCGAGAGATAGTCAATAAGCTATTAGTAGTTAGTATGTACGCTTAAACGTATCTACGATAGAATCTTCTTTATTTCTGCCATTTCGATGCCTTGCTGCCATACATCAGGACATCATTAGGGGGCGTACATTAATTTCGTGAGCAATTTTTCTTCCAATCTAGACCCCCCCCCCCCTGGTGAGAAAAATTTGGGCCACTTTGTATATTCTTTTTAAGTAACGTGATATTTTGCTGGACCCCCTCCCGCTCTTTTGTGCTCACGTAATGAATGTATGCCCCCTTACCACTGAGACATTGATCGCTGTGAAATAGAAACTACAGTAGGTATCTTATGTAAGTATTTAAAAAAATTGTACCTATTTTAAAAAGCATAAGCCCGTCATCCCACTGGCTCGGTATCTGTACGAATCGATAAAAACTGGAGGTCCAGCGCTGAAAAGTTGTGCAATGGCTGCGTGGCAAACTGTAGTGAACTTTACTTTTCTGCACAGGATCTCCGGTTTTTGCCGATTCCATACCGTTCTGAGATAGGGATGACGGACTAAGTTTAATAGACCCCTTGCCGTTGCTCTAAAATTCACCGTGGACAATAATAGCCTGGTGTTGGTACTATGTATATGGATTATTGTTATACTATATTTCTTTTGTCTTTGTGGAGAAATCAAAGGCAGATTGATAACTTGCCGAAGAAAGAGTGAAATAAGTGTTTTCCACATAGGAAAGAAGGAAGGTTATTTCATAATGGCTAAGACCAAAAATTATTTAAAACTATTGTGAGAATATTCAATAATATCCTAGTGTTGATATTTAAAACGCATACCACAGGTTGAAAACCACTGACCTAGAGGAAATAAGAAATAATACCTACATGGATTCCTTTTCACTTTCTTGAAAATTTCGATTTTGATGACATCTATGATGTTTAAATATAATCAACCCCTACCCTGTTTCACAAAATCATTTAAAAGTTGGTAAAAGCTTCGGGTACTTTTCGATAGATGGCAGTCAATCGAGGAGTTCTTCCGCAACGGAAAATTGGAAAAGTGTTTTATTTTATTAGAATAAATTGGTTTTTGAAAAATATGACTATTGACTATATATAATATTATGTTTCATAAGGCTACAAATCAGTGGCGGACTAAGCCCGTCAGGGGCCCGGGGCGGCAAAGCTGAATGAGCCCCCCCCTAGTTAAAAATTTGAAGTAATTTTACAAGATTTTTATTCAGTTCACACGGGCCTATGGTCCTGGGGGGCCTCCAAGCGCCTCCGTGTTCCCTTGATAAACAAGGCTTAAAGCACCAGGGCACAGTATTACATTTTTTTGTATTTCATTTTCTAAAAGATGCATTTGTTCATAATGCTGTCACCTAATGTTTAAAGGAAATTCTAAGAAAATTTAAAGGAAGTTTTAAACAGTTTGTATGTTGAATTATCCTTCAACAAAACTTTGAACGCATTCTTCTCGAAACTGCGTTTTTCAACTTGGTTGACAACATATTAGAAAAACTATACATCCGATTTGCATGCACCTAGTCTTAAAATATTTGAAAATTCAGTCACTATGGCACCATATAGGGATTTTTTTATAAAGGGCCACCTTCTATTTTTTTTAAGAACACTGAAAATTTTCCATAAAAAAATGGATATAAAATTCGCTGGTCCGCCATTTCTTTTTTTTTAAATATGAAAATTCCCCTACGTGGTGCCATAGACACTGGATTTTCGAACATTTTACGACTTGGTACATGCACATGCTTTAAAAATACATACAGGCGGATATATAGTTTTTTTTTAATATGTTGTCAACCAGGTTGCAAAACGAGTTAAAAAAGGTTCGAGAAAAACGCATTCAAAATTATGCTGAAGGATAATTCAACATACACACTTTTTCAAACGGTTTCACATAAAATGCTGTAAAAAACATTTGGTGAGAGCATGGTGAGCATTGTTAACTTCAGAAAATGAAAAAAAAAAATTACAAATATATTTTTACAGTGTCCTGGTACCTTAAAGCCTTGTTTAGGATTTGATTAAGAAAACATGGGGGCGTTTGGAGGCCCCCTGGGACCAGAGGCCGCCCCTTCTGCCCCCTCCGTCCCGTTAGTCCGCCATTGAATCTTTTTAATTACTTACCTACTTTATTACTATCTATTTTATGTAATGATTAACATAACCTTTGGCAAAGGGCCTAAATAGTAAAAATAATACGAAGTGCAATACGTAAGTGAAACTGGAGCTAAAACTATAGACATTAGAAAGATTAGTAGTAGTAATTTTATTTTAAAAATTGTAAATTACCGGTTCAGGGTGTATTTACTTATTCCTATATTATCTGTATGGGATGATGTTTGTATGAGACCTCCCAACTCCTAATCACCTCTTAGATAGGTACTAAGCATATTTTTAAGGCACAAGGACACTAAAAAATGCACTTTTTTATTTCATTTTCTAAAAGATGTTGTGATATTGCTTTCACCAAGGAAGGTAAGGAAATTCATAAAATTGATGGATATTCGTTAAATTCGCATATTTCAACGCATTCAAAGTTTTGCTGAAGGATAATTCAACATATTTTCAATTATATAATTCAGCACCTTATATGAAACCATTTTAAACATTTTGTGTGTTGAATTATCCTTCAGCAAAACTTTGAACGCTTTTTGCTCAAAACTAAGTTTTCTCAACCTGGTTGAAAACATATTAGAAAAACTATAAGGCCACTGCTTTCGGAAATCCAGTCACTACAGCGACGAATGTGCTGCCTAGGGGACCATACCTGCTGCGGGCAGCAGGTTGGGGCCCCTAGGTTAAAGGGGCTCCGAGACCTGCATTGCCTAGTGCCCCCAACATGTTTAAGCCGGCCCTGGCAGGGCCCTATTGTCAATAAGGCATTGTAGGCAACTGCCTAGAGGCAACGCATCGGGTAGGAGCCCCTAGGGTAAAGGGGCCCCGAAACGTGCAATGCCTAGGGGGCACGACATGTTTAAGCCGGCCCTGGCAGGATCGTATTGTCCACAAGGCAGTGTAGGCCACTGCCTCGGGGCCACGCATCGGATCGGTGGGGCCCCTACGGTAAAGGGACCCCGAGACCTGCATTGCCTAGGGGCCCCGACATTTTTAATCTGGCCCTGACTATGACACTACGTAGGGATTGTTTTATAAAGGGCCCCCTTCAATTTTAAAATTTACCATAAAAAATCGAAACTCAAATTCATTCAAAAATAAAACGCATTCATAGTTTTGCTGAAGGATAATTCAACAGACAAACTGTTTCAAACGGTTTCACATAAAATGTTGTATCTCCGTCAATTTTTTCAACTTCTTTGAAAAAATTGGTGAGAGCATTCTTAACAAGTGCATCTATCAAAAAATGAAATATTTTTTTTTTTACAAGTGTGCTTTAAAGCCTTGTTTAAAATTTGATAAAGGGAACATGGAGGCGTTTGGGGCCCCCCAGGACCGGGGGCCCGGGGTGGACCGCCCCCCCTGCCCCCCCCCCTTGGTCCGCCACTGCTACAAGTTATTTGTTTTTAACAATATCACCCACCTCAGTGAAAAAATCAATTCTCGTATTTGATAGGGGAGTAACGCCATTAATTTACAGTTAAATTATAATGTAAATGCTTGTGTATGCTTATATGTACAGCGCCCTTGAGGTGATTTTTCACGAAAACGGCGCTTTATAATAATAATAATAATAAGTTGTTTATTTCAGCTGAACAGAGCGGTGGGTGCAATACTCTGTCAGCCATATAAAAGTATACATTACATAAAATGGATTTACTAGATAAAAAATAAAATAACATAAAAAAGATTTAAACAAAATATATATCTACATATTTAGTAGGTAATCGTATATCTACTACGGGGGCTTCAGATGAATTCTCCATGTTTGGTGAAGAGGCGCGCCCTGCTACTGGGCCACGGCCTGGACGAGAGTGTTCTCCGATCTTTGGTAGCGCTGACTCACCCCGGCTATTCTGTGGCGCATCAAAGCAGCGAACCCATGTACCCTTCCTTCTGCGAACATCTGCGAGGCACTGCATCGCCAAGGTAGGCCGAATAGCGCCATATATGCGTTGTTGTATTGTATTCGAAGTGTGTTCATGACGCCTTGTGAGTATCTTGTCCATAGTTCGCCGGTGTAAAAGCTCATGCAGTAGCTCTGGAATATTTGCTTCTTCACCGGAGAACTGCACCTGTTGAATCTCCTGGCGAGCATGTTGGCTCGAACGCTGAGTACTCTTCTTTGTCGTTCTATGTCATTTTTATCATTTAGGTCATCAGTGACGACATGCCCCAAATATTTTATTTCCCTGCAGATTTTGACAGTGTCTCCGCCGAGGAGAATAGGTGGAATGACAGTAGGACCAGTATTTGCTTTAAACACCAGCAATGATGACTTATAAATCAGCCAAATATTATTATTATTAAATATTCATTTGTTATAATGTAACAGTAATGGTACGAGACGTAAAATAAGTAGCAATGCATGCAGATAACAAATAATTACAATATTCTGATCGTAGACTTAAGATTTTCAGAGGATGCGACACTGACGTCAGAATACTCTGCATCAATTGGTGTCCTATTTATACTTACTTACCTATTTGAAAAAATAAAAAAAAATGATGTAGTTTCTAGAGATTTTTTGTTACAATAAACCATTATTTTAATCCAAAGACATTGAAGTGCTTCAAAAATATTCATATTTCATTTGTTATTTTAGTTATTAGATAATAATATATTTATTGCACTATTTTATGCGTTATAGCGATATTACATGGTTCATTTCTGGATTCCAATTTGGATGCAGCAACCAAATTGAATAATATATAAAAGTGAATGATTCAATGTCATCGTTCAATCGCATTGAACGTATTGAGCTTGCTCAATATTTTCAAGGCGATTGAATTAAACGTTCGACATTCAACGCTGTTGAATGAGAAATGAACGTGTACACGCAATTATTGAATGATTCATTCGTGCGCGCCGCAGCCACGCGAAAATTTGCATTTTCAACGTAGTCAAAATCACGGGCGTAGCCTCGGTGGGCTCAAGCGTCCCACCGTGCTCCACCTTGGCTGGCCGATGCATGACCTTTGGGATTGTCGACCGAGTCGCGTTTTCAAATTTACAGCACTTCATAGGATGGTTTTTCTTTCTTCCGTTCATACTCTTTGTATTCATAAAGCCAAAAGCATGAATATGTTGTAGAAGCCTACTTTTTTCGATGCCTACTATAAATTTTTACTTTTTGCCCCACCCTAAACCAAAACCTGGCTACGCCCATGCTCAAAATGGTTTATAAATTGAAATTATGTGTTTTGAAAATTTTGAGAAGTTCCCTGGTCCGTGGAATAAATTAATTCGTTATATAAATGATCACAAATTAACAGGGCCGGATCTACGAAATCTGGCACCCTGTGCAGTAGGTACCGATGGCGCCCCCCCCCCTACATTTTTATTTTGATTAAAAATTCGTTCACCCCAATTTTTTTTTTTATTGTTTAATTTATTTTTTTTTTACACCAATTTATCAAATAAAATTAAGACATATAAAGGGTGTAACTTTTCCAAGTGACCTAGCGGTATCTCTCACACTCGTTTTTTTTAAAAGAGATAATCGCCAGGAGCCCTATACTCTCTGAATCTATTGGGTAAACATAAAATTATGGTGCTATTTTAATTATTTTAGGAAAAACTCTTTTTGCAAGTTATGCTTTAAAATTATACAACGAATTGTTTGTATGTGCCCGTACCGTGATTTAAAATATAGGTTACGAGACAATGCGGGTGGTTTCGCTGAACTAGGTCCATTAGACATTCTTGAGATTTACTGCGTTTATGTATATACCCAACGCGAATATTAATAAACGTACAACACAACAATAGCATCTACAGCTTCTGACTAGCTCTAAAATCTAATAAGAATATAACCTCTCATTTGTACCTTGCATTTCTCCTGTGTTGAGCGAACAAACACCAAATTGAGCGAACAAACACCATACAAACACTAAACACTGACGTATGGTAGGTATCAACGGCTTACGAAAGACGCTTATGTACACTGACACCGTAAAATAACAAATCCAACAAATTTAATAGATATTAAATATATGTTTAACGAACTTCAAACAATATGTCAAATCAATGATGAAACTGTCAACAGTGTCAACACGTTGCAACCTGCAAATCCTGCAAACCGTGTGATGCTTTTGTTAATGGAATTTACTGAAGATTTCAAAAGAGAATGATCTTTAACTTCCTTCTTCCAGAGACTTAAATCGTACAAAATAACTAACTAACTAAAATTGCCAGCATTTTGAAAGGCGCAAGTCGGTTTGTTTGATTCTCCAGAATAAAAATACCGCGCTGTGATTGGTTATTGAATTTGTATCGCACCCATTCGTCGTAAAAGATATATGGAAAAATAGATCTTACGTTAAACTAAATATATGGAATTTGTAAAAAAATTCTGTAACTTACTATAAATTCGTAAGCCGTGCTACGTAATTACGGTTTTGAACCGCTTGATTACAGACTTATTGGTAAATTAATAAAGAATAATGCCACAATGTTATATTTAAATACTTACAAATCTTCACCGCTAGCTCATTCGGTAGATTATCGTGTTTGCAGTCCGCTCGGGTACTTGATTCAGAACAATCACCGCTTCATTGGTAGAATTTATACAGGTAAGGTGTAATAAATTAAAAGATTGATTGTCGCTTTAAATATTGAAGAATTTATTTAGGCTTCGACGCTTCTAGGAAAAAGCTTTTGTTATCTCTTTGTGAATGGAAAGTTAATGATTTTAAACCAAAATAAAAGGAATGAATTGATAACATAATGAAATAAGGCTTACGTACGTTATCTCGCACGGGTTACATCTGCAGAGCTGGCTCCTCGTCAGAAATAAATCACTGAATTTATTTTAATCTCTAAACACAAAAAACTGTTGTGATATTAAGTATCTCAGAAAACTATGAAGATTTCGTGACCAACCCTTAGGGAGGCTAAAATAAGAAGAAGGCCTGGAGAGAGTGGAGAGCGCCCGAAGCCTCTCGGCTCCGTTACTTACCCCCTCCCACCGAAGTCTCGGCCAATCAAGGCAACATCGGTGTGGCAAACATTACAAAAAATAATACTGAATTTAGTACCTAGCGCAAATCATCGTACAGGGGTTGGAAGTAAAGATTCAAGAAAGTACTTCATAACACATCCCCGAAAACACCAGCAAAAAACTGCCGTTGTAACGAAGGTTTTTTGGCTTTAAACCCTTCAAAGAATTCCCACAATAAACTTTACAAAAAAACATCATTCACATAGAGATTCAGCATTAAAAAACCTAGGCAAAAAGTTGTACAGTTTACATACACAATAAGTTATAAAGTTTACAGTCTACATAAAAATATTAAAAAACAGCAAAATCAACACGTCCAAGCGGCCTAGCAGGAACATCGTTAAACGCAGCTTTCAGGCAGTAGATAATGTCCATCAGGGCATCCAGAGTAACAGTAACGATCTTCAGCAGCGGAGAACGACTCAAGGAGCGGCGTCAACATGAAAGCAAAACATAACATAATTAGAAAAGTACAAACATTTAGGCATCGAGGCACATAGAGTAAACAAAACTATCTGAATGGTAAATGTATTTGCAACAAGATATCAGAGCATAGGGGAACTCCACATTATATGTTTATCGTGATGTATATATATCGTTGAGCAGACGAAGAACATTAACCCCCGTTTAAAGGACAGGCAATGTATAAGTGTAGTCAGTATTCCACCTTTTAATGGTACGGATTACTGGTTTAAGACATATTAAAAACAAAACAGACAATAAAACAGACAACAAAAAAATAAAAGTATTTCAGTGATCCACATTGTTTCCTATAATTCAGGACAACAATCAGCGCTTCCTATAATTCAGGACAACGCTCATACCTTCCTATAATTCAGGACAGCACTCATACCTTCCTATAATTCAGGACAACACTCATACCTTCCTATAATTCAGGACAACACTCGTACCTTCCTATAATTCAGGAAAACACTGGAAATGAATGAGTCCTTCTTACTTAAGGCCACCCAAAAATTTCCAGCCACACATTAATAATACCACAAGTTTTATCACAGTTCACTGCAAAATAATTGTCGTCGATGTATTGCGTTTTAAGGCAATATTTATAATTATTATACTCAGAGCATTAGGGGTATCTTTTTAATGCTGACAACAATAATAGTAATTCAGATTTTATTTAATGTTGGCTAGAAAATAGTGTTAGAATATATTACATAAGAATAATGAACTACGTCATGGGCGCCAGCTTATTTTTGTACCGAGAATAAGACAAACTCGAATCAAAATAACGAGGGTATCAATGACCCGCGTTACTCCCACCAGAGAACTGCAATATTCAGATTAAGTAATTATTACTTTAAGATACAATAAAAAATATTGTATGATATAGCCGTATTATAAAATGTGAAGTGTGGTCATCGCATTCGGTTAATTACTCCGATGCGATTGTAGGGTGAATTGTATGTACACACTGTCTCAAAAGCGTCCTTTCAAAACAGTGCTGTGTTATAAGGGTGTGTGGATGTGTGTAGTGTAAATTTCATATCTTATTTTCATAATGCGTTGATTTGTCATGTTCTTACAAAACCACTTGAATGATAAATCAATCGAAACACGATTCACGTCGCAAAACAAAAAAAATTTCAAAATTATGGAGAATTTTCCACTTGGTATGGGCCAACATTTCTAATTGGATTCCATCTCGATCTTCTTATCAACTTATCAAATTCCTGTAAATAAGTTCGCTCCTTATCACCACCGGCGGGTGATTCCGAATAATAACATTAAAGTTCATTAATGCCTATTGATGTCGTATGCAATCAGTCTTCCCCGTTAGTTGAATGAATCCAGACACATGGTCTATGCTGAGCTTTATGTATTAATCTAATAATTATAAATCGAATTAAACATCCAAACAATAAATCGAACCCACCTCCTTTGCTACAATATGATTAATTAATAAATACCGATTATATCAGTCTATTTAAAAAAAATCAGCCATTGTACTTCCGTTTTCATTGATTTCGTTTTCCTATCAATTTGGGTTGCGGGTATGGGTACCGCCGCTCCGGGAACTATTTATTCTTTAATCAGCACCTCTGTTAATTCCTACATCTGTCACTCCTGGACACTAACCACGATATTCCTATCCGCCCCTCATATCTCTTTCCTCCTTCTCCTTCCTTTCCTTAAAAGGACCTCCCACTCAGCATCCCTTAAGATGACATAGGCACTAAGGGAAATTATTTTCCTCAGGGCCTCCTGTGTGAAGCTAAATTTCATCGTAAATAAGTCTCTACTCTTCGTTGGAAAGATCGGTGTGTTTGAAGATATGTAAATTTCGCAAGGGATCGAACCCGCGACTGAATCTTAAAGTAAGTTGATTACATCGGTGTGCTTTGCATTATATATTATTTCAGATTCGAACTGGGAAATATTTATATCCTATAAAGAAGGCACTAAAAATGATATCATTGAACACTAAAAATGATATCTCACGGTTATATCACGAGGATTGAACTCGAATTTAGGACAGTTCTTTATTTCTGTCGTCATTTTAACTGGTAGGTATAACTCTCAATATGTAAATACCTATAACATTACCACACATACGTAATGATGTATCGATGTACCTGACCGATTAGATATTATTTGATCGCGTAGCTTTTCTAGACATGGAACGCTTCCAGAATTACCTCAGTCCATATCATACATTGCCAGAAGGTATTATTTTCTACCTCAAACTAAGTATCAAACTTATCTTTTAATATTGTATGTAATCTTAGAGTAACATATATTGTTACTCTGAGTATGTAATACAATATCATTAACACTAGTCAATATATTCACTTTGAAAGGATATCGTACCAAGTACCTGCTTTCCCATATTTGAAATAAATGCTAATCCCAGAAAATAATAAAATGTGCATTTCTCCAATCCTAGCAGACAATAGAACTTTCTATTTACAAATGGACCCAAAATATCCATTAGCCATCTGCCGACGGGTCATAAACTGGTCTGTTGCTTTATCTAACTTTTATGAGGGTGTCTACATTTAATTTTTAAAGAATTTCGAATTCCATTATTTGGGTACTAGCTAGGTACCGACCCGGTCATAAAATAACTCTAAGCTTTATGGAGTTCTCCGAAAAATAAGGAATGTGTTATAAATATAAGACCTTTCTGGGGTGCCATAAAATTAACATTGGCAATGGGTTTTTCTGAAATGCCGAAAGCCGAATAATTACAAATAAACATAATATTTGTTTTTACTATTAATCTGGAAATATTATCTCGATTAAGAGATTTACATTTAGTTTGTCTTAAACTATATAAATAAATCCATAATATTCAGATTCTTTTATCATTTAGACTGAGTTCAAATCACGTCGATTCAGGCAGAAGTTCACATTATGTGGTCTCCGCATATGTCTAAAACCATTTCGAGGAAGGTTTCGATTCAGAATGCTGGTCTAACACCACTTTCATCGTGATGGGAGACACTGAACCTACAAAATACTTTAATAGTTTTATTTTTCAAAAGATTTAAATGCGCTGTGGTAACGTATTTAATTTACAACCGGCTTCCCGTATTTCTACCGATTTATCGTTTTTTTTTTTTTTTCGCTCTTTAAAACATAGATTTTATTCTACATTTTTTTTTCACGCCGAAACGGCAATTATACCAAATTCTTTCGATAGAAAAAAAACGCAAGTAATGCTCGCGCATTTTCTAGTTATGGTGATTCTATAAATGCTATTAGACAATCCCCACGAGGTTTTCGCTCTAATTTAAACAATTCATGTTTTATGAAACACCTTCACAATTTTCGCCTAAATATTATCGTTTTCTATATTGGCGCGCTGTCTCTAATATTCGAATTCAAAAATGGTCTCTTCTTCTTTTTGAGAGGACACACCGCGTCTTAAGTTTCAAATTTTACGGTAAAACCAAAACGCGTGGGTGGACCAACGGTTTAAAATGGCGTTCTTTCGAAAGACGGCGTGCTTCCAAAACAGAGCCTGTCGATTTTGATTATTCAACGGTCAAAACACATGCTGGTTTAAGATAACGGCATTTGAAAAGACGCGCGAACTTTTTAAAATGCGAACACTTGAGATGCGTGATTTAAAATACCGGCGTTTGAAAAAAACACGTGGGTCAAAATGGATGCTAGCGGTTTAAAATATCTCTTTAAAAAACGGCGTGTTTCTAAAACAAAACGCATGGATTCACAGTTCAATTAACAAATCACAATCACTTATTTACCTATATATTTAAAGGGAAAAAATGGTAATTATTTACATACGTATACATACATCACGAAAAAAATATGGAGTTATGAAAAAAATCAAAGAAGCGATAAATATCCCGAATCAAGTTGGCCTCACGTTGGAAGGCGCAAGTGCTACGTAATTACGGTTTTGAACCGCTTGATTACAGACTTATTGGTAAATTAATAAAGAATAATGCCACAATGTTATATTTAAATACTTACAAATCTTCACCGCTAGCTCATTCGGTAGATTATCGTGTTTGCAGTCCGCTCGGGTACTTGATTCAGAACAATCACCGCTTCATTGGTAGAATTTATACAGGTAAGGTGTAATAAATTAAAAGATTGATTGTCGCTTTAAATATTGAAGAATTTATTTAGGCTTCGACGCTTCTAGGAAAAAGCTTTTGTTATCTCTTTGTGAATGGAAAGTTAATGATTTTAAACCAAAATAAAAGGAATGAATTGATAACATAATGAAATAAGGCTTACGTACGTTATCTCGCACGGGTTACATCTGCAGAGCTGGCTCCTCGTCAGAAATAAATCACTGAATTTATTTTAATCTCTAAACACAAAAAACTGTTGTGATATTAAGTATCTCAGAAAACTATGAAGATTTCGTGACCAACCCTTAGGGAGGCTAAAATAAGAAGAAGGCCTGGAGAGAGTGGAGAGCGCCCGAAGCCTCTCGGCTCCGTTACTTACCCCCTCCCACCGAAGTCTCGGCCAATCAAGGCAACATCGGTGTGGCAAACATTACAAAAAATAATACTGAATTTAGTACCTAGCGCAAATCATCGTACAGGGGTTGGAAGTAAAAATTCAAGAAAGTACTTCATAACAGCCGTTGATACCAACCTGACGCGTGCGCATTCTGTTTCTTTGGAAAGTGTTGCTAGAGCGTAATAATTATTTAGTACTATGGGTAATTTTTAAACGATTCAGGGAATATTATAACTAAATTTTAATACAATATTTATTTTCTCACGGCGCCCTTTCGGAGTTGGCGCCAGCTTTTTTGCACGTTTTTGAACGTATGGCAGATCCGGCGCTGCAAATTAACGTAATTCCCAAGCGACGACCTGATTCGAAGACATCCTCAGCAATCTGAATCGAATAGGTCACTTCTCAAGATACGTGTAAACAGCATACCCTTTCAATTATGCGTCATTCAAACAAAGTTAAGCAATTTGGTTGAACCTTGTAATATCATATTAGATAGAAATTGTAATTGGATTTGTCCTTATTAGGGCCATTAGGGGCCATCCATAAATTACGTCACACGAATTTCATGTTTTTTTACCACCCCCCTGTCACACATCGTCACATTTGTGAGACCCCCTCCCCCCTAGCGTGACGTCACATATTTTGCAATTTTGCATGTAACGATAATAGTTAGTAATATTTTTAAGTTTTCGTCAACGTTTTATCGTCACGGTCATATTTAACACAACGGAGGGGGCGTAATGGGATAGGTAAAATATTTTTGTGGCAGTCGCATGTGTCGTAGTCGTTTTGTGCATGTGACGTCACAAAGCTAATGCCCCCCCGCCCACACTCCTTGTCATACTTCTCTACTCCTCCCCCCCTCCAGTATCGGATTATCCTTTAGGCAGAGTAGGCAACTGCCTAGGGGCCCCGCATCGGCTGGGGGCCCCGCGCCCAAAAAAAATGACTTGCGTAAATGGTGAGCAAGTACTTACTGTCAATTAGTGAGCAACTCCGGCACCGATTTAGGAAAAAGTCAGCTTTCAAGACGTTTTAATTTTTTTTTATTAGGAACATTTACAGGTACATAACATTACATGCATTAAAGAAAACAACAAATTATAATAATTAGGTTAAAACCCAATTACTAATGTTCACATCATGCACAAATAATAAAAAAAGTCAATAATTAAAATAAATATTTAAACGTAGTTGTATTTTACTTTCCTTTGAATATTAATTAGTATCAATGGGGATGTGATTGTAGGTGCCGTGTGTGGTTTGTTTTGGCATTTGTTTTGTTTGAGTTTTTTTTGCTTTTATTTCTAATTATATGTTTTAAATATAAATGTTGCACAAGCTTTAGTGTGCACTACCTATCTGCTTGTCAATCACGTTGAAAAACGTGTTAAAAGAGTTTCGAGAATAACGCATTCATAGTTTTGCCGAAGGATAATTCAACAATCAAACTGTTTCAAACGGTTTCACATAAAATACTCTATCGCCGTCAATATTTCGAATTTCTTTAAAACATTTGGTGAGAGAATTTTAAACAAATGTATCTTTCAGAAAATGAAATTAAAAAAATACATTTTTTTTATCGTGTCCTGGTGCCTTAAAGCCTTTGTTAGGATCAAGGGAACAAGTAGGATTTTGGAGGACCCAGGACCAGAGGCCCGGGGCGGGCCGCCCCTTCCACCCCCCCTCCATTAGTTTGCCATTGGTAAAGGGGCCTCGAGACGTGCATTGCCTAGGGGCCCCGACATGGTTAATCCGGCCCTGCTTAAGCCGCCGCTACCCGGATTTCTACCGATTTCTTACACATCCCCCTTAAACATTTGATGTTTTTAAGCTCTTAAAAAAATATATGTTATTTTTGAAGATAATATCTATACATTCCCGACGCCAAAACGCAAATTATAAGAAAGAAATTCCCTCGATAGAAAAAAATCGCAAAGTATGCTTCGAAAATTATTATTTTCATGTCTGTTGCAGTTATTTTACAAGTTATATGTATGAAAAAATTCACACTGTTTCTTTAAATGCTGTTTTAGACAGCCCTCAAGAATTTTTGCTCAATTTTAAACGAGTCGTGTTTTATTAAACATTTTCGCAATTTTCGCTTCAATATTACCATCTTAAATATTAGCGCACTCTCTCCAACAATCGTAATTACCATGGAACTATATCGATACTCTTAGGTAATTACATATCTCTCCATCTTCTTCTTTTTGACCGGGGGATACGGCGCCTTAAGGTGTGACGTAACTTATGGATGGCCCCTAATCTCACTTTAGTAAATTATGAAGGTCCTTGGAACCTACATCCACCAACATATTTCATATATTATATTACACCGATGCCTAGGTAGCAAAGTATTTTGTTGTCGGTAGTAATGTAGCATTCTCGCCCATCACGCGGGATACAGGGTACAGGGGTCCGATTCCTCCCACAGGGGGTTAACCTATGTTTTTTCTCTACTTTTTTCGTTTTTTGTCTTATTTCAGCAAGTATTCAATCTTTCTACTTGAAAGTTTTCTCATTCGATTCAGAAAACATTGTAAACTATATATATATGTAACTGTATAGAGTCTATATATACCTGACTCGACCTAGTTTTTGAATATGTATTTTATAAATTCCCCCTCCTCCCAGGGGGTTTTACACCTCTTCATTTTGGGCGGTCACTGCAGATCTTCATTTTTATTGCCAAGATGTACGATCAAAATTTCACGAATTCAAACCATATTTTATATAATAAATATCAAACAATATTTTACCTTACTAAAAGAAGACCAGCAGAACACCAAATACATGGCCGTAGGATGTACCCAACAAACCCCAACTCTTTCCCAATTTTTTGAAACGGTACCAGGATTTACATAGGTACCTAGGCTCCCTGAAAACCTAAGAGTATGGATATTAGTTCCACGCTGATACTGATAACAAACAACAATAATACTATAGAGCTATAGAGAGATCCAGAAGCGCGTAGTAAGCGCAAATCGCTGTTTTTTTCCGCCTATAGAAACAGATAAAATTCAGACTGCTGAAAGATACCCCAAGGTATTAGTGTACAAAACACTAACGTTTTAGAGCAGTGCTCACGTATGCAGCTGAGACGTGGGTACTAAGAGGAATGAGCGAGCACTGGACGTTTTTTAAAGGAACATTTTGAGGCGTGTCTTCGAACCGGTTCTAGAAAATTGATTTTGGCGCAGACGTTGCAACAGCTCTATACTCTGTTTAAGGAGCTAATCGTCACAAAATGTATATAACTGGGAAGACTTCGGTGGCTGGGTCGTTTGGAGAGAATGATCGAGCATCGAGCACCAGAGTCCCTGCTGAACTCAAAACCGAAAACCGAAGGCCAAGATTAAGATGGAGCGACAAAGTCATTAAAGACATAATATCTTCCTTTGAGCTTCTAAACTGGAGAGAGCTGGCACAAAACCGTGGTGGAGGAAGACTCTTGAAGAGGCCAAGACCCACCAAGGGTTGTAAAGCCAAGAATGATGATGATGACTAAAAGGGTGAATACGGAAGGAAAACAAACTACTTACTGATATTATTATTATCGTTTTATTACCAATTGCTATTAAGTGCTGATTTTAATTTAGGACAAAGTTTATTATATAAACCGTTGCTTAGTATTCACTTAATTTTTCGTGAAGAGTCTTGAAGTCGTCAGTCGGCATCATGGTTTTGCTCAAGTGGTTGATGACCTCTTGCTGTGACTCCTGGCTCAGATCCCTGAAGGTGCTGGCCAGATTTTCATATTCCTCCGTCTCCCGCAGCTCATACGCCAGCGAGAACTTGTCCACGGCCTCCAATGGCAGGCCGGAGTTGATCCTCTTGAAGTCCTTGATCAGGAAGTCCTGGAACTCCTCGATGGGCGAATAGGTCTCGGAGGGGTGAAGCAGCTCGTTGATGACGCGACTGTGCGTCTAGAAAAAAACATTAAAGAAATTTTTAATAAAATTCGATGAAGTTGTGATTGAGTATCCATACCAATCTATTTAATTTGGGAAAGGGGTATAGGTTGGATAACGTTCACCTCTGCCTCAGTCATTGGTTCGTTGGGTGAGGTTTGACCAGGTCTTGGCAGCGAATGAGAGGCCGTTTAAAGGAGACCCTTTTACCTCTCTATTTGGATTCTTTTGACTTTTTCATCGTCTTGCACCACAGAGAGAGGGATGGATTCATACGTCAGCCACTCCTGGACACACTGACACCCTGATTCCTACCCATCTTCCTTATTCCTTCCCAATTTCCTTAGTTTCATTAATAATCCTTCTGCGGTATTCACATAAATTGAAGACCTCAGTGCAATGACCCACGAAAACGGAAAGAGTCAGCACCAGTGGCGGACTAAGCCCGTCAGAGGCCCGGGGCGGCAAAGCTGAATGAGACCCCGTAGGGCCTCCAAACGCCTCCATGTTCTCTTGATCAAAGCCTAAACAAGGCTTTAAGGCGCCAGGAAATTGTAAAAAAATGTTTTTTTTTTCAAATTTTATTTTCTGAAAGATGCATTTGTTAATAATTCTCTCACCAAATGTTTTAACGAAATTGGTAAAATTGACGGAGATACAGCATTTTGATTCCATGCCAACTCAGAATGAAACCAACTCAGAACTGCCTCAGAAAGGTCATTAAAAGCTAAGAAAAAATAATTTAAAAATAACCGGTAACCCTAACCTAACTTAACCTATTTAAAATTTTAAATTTTTTTTTTATCATCACTCTTAATGACCTTTCTGAGGTGGTTCTGAGTTGGTTTCATTCTGAGTTGGCCGGTCACCAGCATTTTGTATGAAACCGATTCAAACAGTTTGTATTAGTAAATAGTATACCTAACAGTAGCGGTCCATGAGATTTCAGTGAGGTAGAGTGCTAAGATTAAAAAATACGACGTTATTGACTATAACGTCGTATTTTCCAATCTTAGCATTCTAGCTAAGGGGGCATCCATTAATTACGTGAGCACAAACGGGGGGGGGGGGGGGAAGGGTCCAGCAAAATCTCACGTTACTTGAAAAAAATATACGAATTGGCCCAAAATTATCTCACCGAGGGGGAGGGGGGGGGGTCTAGATTGGAAGAAAAACTGCTCACTTAATTAATGGATGCCCCCTAACTGCAAACTCACGAACCACCACTGATACCAAACTATGTTACGTTTGCGGCCGATCATAAAATCAGGCAGATCATGATGCGTTTAGCAACTTCGTGAAGTGTCTGGCGGCAGATCGTGAAGTGCCTCAGGCGTATCATGATCGGCCTGATTTTACGATTTGCCTGCGACATATGATCAAATGATATACGGGGCCATAAGGTGGAAGGTAGTTAAGTTCAATTTGAATCCGTTAAATTTTAAAAACTATCACATTTAGAACATCCCATTGAAAATTGAAAACACTATAATATATTTTTACATTATTAGGTGTTAATATTAGGTTTCAAATGGCTATAAAACATACATAATAAACGACCTAATCTTTTAATTAAAATTATTAAACTCTAAATTTGACTGTTGTGAACTTCTGCAAATAATTAATATACATGTACCTACACGAACAACTAGACAAACATTAACATTTTATATACGTACATTTCATTCCAACGGTGATTTTCATTCTCCAATACAACGTTTGCATAGTCTTTGTTTTTTTTTATTTTTAAGTAGGTAACAAATACATACTTAAACAATATGGATATATTTGACAATAATTTGAACTTATCAAACTTCAAACGCCATATGTGCCAACTATGTATTTCTACCTATCCCATACCCCTGTGAACAATTTTTAACTTTAGTACCTACTTTATGTCAACTCCTATATTTTATGGACTTTATTTTGTTTCTCATATTTTATGATACCTGTATTTTATTAACGCTTATATTTTATGTAACCTATATTTTGTTTTTAACATAATATATTATGTAACCTGTATTTTGTAAACTCATTATTTTCACTGTAATTAAAAAAAAAACATGTACTGCATTCTATGCAAAAGTCCTACGGGCGTTTAAATAAATAATTAAAATTAAATAAATACATAAATATTATACAATTAAAATAATAATAATTGTTATACTAACGTTGGAAACAGCACAACACATAAGTAGACCGGCTACCACAAAGAAATTTGCGTTCATCTTAGTAATACAAATTAATATTTACTTAGAACTAACACGGAAGCGTCGTATTAAAGAATACATGTACTTCACAATTGCCTTGGGTTTTATAGGATTCTGCCCATTGACGTATTTCTCCGTACGTGATGATAGAAAATATGCAATTTGCGATCAATTGCAAACCCTTGGAAGTTGGAAACACATCCATATTATCTGTAAAACATGAACACGCACGTTTCAGGGTATAATTTGACTTGCGACTAAACGATAAGGTAATTCTATACAATTCATTTCTACATGTCCTAGTACAATAATAGTATTATCACCTGATGAGAAATGATTTATTGAAAATAGAAAATGTTGGTATTTTTATATTCTACGATCACGTGAGCATTTGGTATCTCCTTCGTTATATTGTTGGCTTTGTGAAGGAAGTTTTCAGATAAACAGCCAGATAAATAATAACTAATTGGCTTCTGGTCTTGGGGAGAGCTGAATGCGAGAATATGCTAAACAACAGTAATTGAATTGTAATTTTTGTTTTTCTTTACATTTTAATTTATATTGGTATTATATTAGCATTACAGTAACTGTATTTTTACATAAAGTAACTTCGAAAATTGCTCAATTCCTCGGGATATTTTTCCTTAAAGGAAAAGTTCCTTCTTTACTTTCATTTTTATTTTTAATTTTCTTGTTTTATCTATTAACATTTCTTTAGTTTATTATGTCAGCTAAACAATAGCAAAAAAATGTCGTGGTATAACTGAAAGTATACTAGATTATAAATATATATGTATGTATTATTTTACCAACAGAATTTCTTCATTCATTTTCATTTTCAAGTTCATTTTTCTTGTTTTATCTATTAATATTTCTTTAGTTTATTATGTCAGCTAAACAATAGTAAAAAATGTCGTGGTATAACTGAAAGTATTCTAGAATATGAATATACATATGTATTATTTTACCAACAGAATAGTCAACACTATAATTTACTATAATTTACATGTAAAAACATTATCATACTGGAATGTCCTAAAACGGGCAATTGCCTAGTTGGACATTTTAAGTTCATTATATTGTATTATGTAATATTTACAAACAATAAATAAATAAATAAATAACTGACAGAAATTAAGTAGCTTCATTTTAATTCAATTTAATAGAACTATAATACTTTAGAGTTTAGAGGGTTATTATACCCATCATTGTAATATTTAATAATCAAAGTAATAAAATTAAATGAAACATGTACCAGAATAAGACACAAAAAAAATCGGTCGCAACTGGGAATCGAACCCAGGTCTTCTTTCTATAATAGATTCATATTTTCAATTTGGGAGGCTGGAATGAGTACCGCCACCCCAATTAGTTTGCTATATTTGGTGACTTAGCAGGAGTGCCCCGGTTGATGGGTTTAGGTTATTATAGGTATTAGCGGTGGATTCGTCTCCCCACTTGCTGCATAGCAAGACGAATCGGGAGGGACTGGTTGAGACTATTTGGCCTCTCCTGTAGGATTCTCTCGACCCATCGCCTTGCACCGCAGTGGGAGGGTTGGATTCGTACGTCCGGAACTTCTTATTATTCTTATCCGCAACAGATTCCTACCCACACCTCACACCTTTTTCCTTCCCAGAACATCCTCTCCTTCCTTTTCTTTTAAGGACCCTACATTCCCAAAGCACACGGCATTCCCAAAGATGACACAGGCCGTGAGGCAAATTATTTTCTTCAGGGCCCCCTAAGTGGAGCAATTAAAAAAAATACATTTATCTCTTAATTGTAAAAAGCATTAACTTTATATGTGTTTTTATTGTACATATATCTCGAATAGCAGTGCGCGGGGATCGAATTCGGCAGGTTCCTGTCGTTCGGCGTTAGAGAGTCGGGAGCGGTACAGGTCGAAATGGACTAATTTGAATTAAAAAAAAACATGGAACCAATTTTTTCGCTTTGTGTCTAATCTAAATAATATAATACATCACTGGGGACAGTTTAAATTCTCGACAAATCTCTTGGCTCTTAACTTTCTTCGTGCTACTTTTGCTGACTTTTTTTCTTTTATGGAAAAAAGAGGTCTCCCAGCGGTAAGTACGTAAAAAAAAGTTCTTTTGTAAAGCAGTCAAAATACTCAAACTGGTGATTTCCAGTGTCATGAAATGTGCAACTTTTTAAGCTGGAAACGTATTTTCCGGTCACGGGATTGTTTATCCCCCGACAGTTGCCCTCCAAAATTACAATTATTATAAAAATATAATTTTTTGCGCATTATTTAACAATTTCAAACCTAAAATCGACTTAAAAATACCCGTAATAAAAAGTTGGTATGGATATCAAACGAATTTTTATTTACAGTGTCGTTTTTTTGTACACACAGGTACAAGTAGTTTTATCCTTTATGCATTTGAATGAAAATATGTTTTAAGATTTTGTTATTCGGCGGTACATACTCTCTGCACACCCCTTCGAACAATTTTTTGTGTAGTATTTTTCTAGTATTTTTCCTAGACCGACTGCATATTATATTTCAGTATGTCGAAGGGTCAACTATCGGAAGATCAACTGTCATGGAACCGTATTTTCCATCCTTATTAACTCTCACCTTTTTGTAAATGGTTCGGTAAGAAAAAACAGTTTATAGAAACTTGACACACGGCGAGTTTACAAGCTACTATCTACTTAGTTTAAAAGCGGGTGCATCGGCGAGTGAGATTGTCATGATGACACACAAAACTGTCCACTCGCTCAGTAGCTCGCGACATTTTTGTAGGAAACTGGACTCGCACGTAGCTGCTAGCGCCAGTCGCGGAAATAACGTGAACTAATTCTTGAGAGAGTTGACAGTCGAAATCAGCTGTTAATTGGCAACCATATTGGAAACATAAATAAACCAATCACGAGTCGGCTTGTAGCGAGTAAAATTGAGGACCTTTCAACATTTTTCCGTAGATTGTCAACAATCTGCTAGTTAGCAAGTAACACGATGACACTGAGCGAGTTTACTAACAGATAGTGAATTTCCCAGATAGAAGCTTGTAAACTCGCCGTGTGTCATCGAAGCTTAAGGGCTTCATCTCACCTCACATCTCTTTCAATGGTCTATCTAGCTAATAGGTACTATCACAATAAACCTTTAATTCCTCACAATATGAAACATTAAAGTTGAAGTTTTAGTATTCAACTAAAATACGTTTGCATTTGTAGATGTTGCAAATAATAAAACACACATCAATATACGTACAATAAAAATTCAAAAAATTAAAAGCTTAAAATTTCTTAGCATTGTGTAAACCGCTCTAGCTTGTGCCAAGCCAGGATAGTAAGGCAAGATCTTGCCGGGACATGTCGCCAGCATACTAGCTTGCTATCCTGGCTTATGAAATACTAGCTTCGTGTGGACCGTGCCATATTCCAGTTTACTTTTATTTAAGATGCTGTAAAGGTTTAGAATATATTGAGGGTCCTTGAATGGTTTACATATTCCATGAATAAATCCTAAATGAATAAAATAATGTGCACTTAATGTTTCTTAAAGTAAATTTCTAGAAGTAAAGGATGAGTAGTTGAGTAGTGAAGTTTTGTCTTGGTCTTGGCGGCCGATGCTTTTGTCCACCTACTGTACGGCAGGCTGGATCAGGAGAGACTGGTTAGAACATACCTTTTGACCTCTCCAGCCGGATTCTCCCAACCTATCGCCATGCACCGTCTTGGGCACAAGTCTGTTTCCTCCAAAGTACTACTTTTCCTTTCGAGGAAACAGATATATCTTATTACAGCTCAGCTACGGCGACGCGAATTGCGTTTCATTTTCTTTATACGTGTGACGGAGATGTATGATAATGATTGTATGTTTCCTTGGGGGAGGGGGGGGGGGGTGCAGACATACGTTCACCGCTTGACTCATTTTCGACTGTTGTTATTTAGTGTGTAAGAAAGAGCTGCAGCATATGAGAGAGAAGCAAGAAAATGATAACTTTTTTCATTTGGAGGAAATAGACCCACGTATATTGTGTATCCCATCTTTTGAAAGAGCTGCAGCATTATTGTGATAAGGATTATTGCCTTTTTGTGCCGGCACGGTACCGTGATCGTGGATCATGGATGGATGCGGTAACAATAAAATCGCTCATTGTTTTTGCTAATGATGCGTATTAAGAGTTTTTCTAAATAGTAAATATTAACCGAAGCTCTCAGTTAACAAGTCATTTGGGTCAACCGCCCCCAGTAGGGTTGGAAAGGGGTGGGGACAGGTGGGGGTGGCAGGGAGCCCAGGGGGAGGGGGCCAGACAGGGAATGAACTGCGGTTCAACCCAACACAGCGATGCACTAACATTCGCACGGTGCACTCGTCACTGTGTGCGTTTCTTTGTGCACGTGTTGGTGGCTCTACCGGCGTACACTGTACAGGAATTGAAAAATGTTTCGATAGCTAAATAGGTAACGCCTACAGGTTTTTGTATTTTAGGAAACTCTATATTATCAAAGACACTTCGAAAAGCATGCAGAAATGATAAAGAGTATTAACCTTTTCAATCACGTGAGATCTCGAATGTCAAAACCCGCTCTGTGGGTGTTGAAAAAAGATGTTTTAACACCACCGGATTGGGGCATATTTTATCGGAAGGTCAAATAAATGAAAAATTTCTGAACGTATCCTAAAACTAGCTGTTTTTGAAAGGTCATAAAATACGCTTTCAAATTTTATAATTCGAAATAAACATACCTACCTATCATTTTCGAAACATAAAAATTTTGCTTGTAAACATAAAAAAAGTTTTAAAAATGGATCATATTACTTTTTTCTAACTAAAATTAGGGATAACAAAAAAAAAACACATAGATGTATTATATTATACTAGCTGACCCGACGAACTTCGTACCGCCTCAGAATCAATGTTGAATTAAATATTTTTTTTTTATTAAGTCAAAAATTACACAATGAAGCAATCATCAATGCGCAACTGTCCATGTTTTGTTTTTGTCTGTGTTATATGGCATTGTGTACGGATTTATATTCTTTGTAATTTTCTTATTTTTCCACTTACGGGAATTTGGGAGGTGGTTATGGGTGCTGCCGCCCTGGGAAACATTTATTGGATAACCAACACCTCTGTCATACGTCACCCCATGTGGTTCGCTACGTTTGGTGATTTAGCAGGGGTACCCGGGTTCATGGGATGACGTTTGTCCGGGTCTTGGCGGTGGATGGGTCTGCCCACCCGCTGCGTTGAACCGGCCGGATCGAGAGAGACTGGTTGAGGGAGGCCTTTTGACCTTTCCAGCTGGACTCTCTCGACCCATCACATTGTACAGCAGTTGGAGGGATGAATTCATACGTCCGTCACTTCCGGACACACTGACCCCAGATTCCTACCTACCCCTCATACCTTTTTCCTTCCCAGAACTTCCTATCCTTCCCTTTCTTAAAAAGACCCTCCACACAGCATTCCCTAAGATGACATATGTCCTGAGGAAAATAATTTTCTTCGGGGCCTCATGTAAAAAAAATGGCTTTCATATTCTTTATACGTGTGAGGGATTTTTATTATAATTATTGTATATTTCACTTGGATGGGTGCAGACTATACGTTCACCGCTTGTTTCATTTTCGGCTATTGATACTTAGTGTATAAGAAAGAGGGGCAGCATTATACAATTAAGAACAAATGCAAAACAATTAGCGCATTGAAATTTGACGTTTTTGAATTTTCGGAATTCACACACAGTTCCATATTATAGGTACTTATCACAAAATGCCCGCAGCTCTTTCAAATATGAGAATTCGTTCCATACAAAATGTATGGGGAAAATAATTTTCTTAATAACTATATTTTTCGTTAATTTTTGTGATGTTTTAATAGTTATTATCCTATCCTGGGAGGAGACAAATCCAACAAATCAAAGATCATCAAAATTGGCCCGCCCGTTCTCGAGTTATAAATAGTGTAACTAACCCGACTTTGTTTTATATATTAAGATTAGGAAAAAGTTTTTCAAACGTTATCGTCAATTCATTTTTTTGTCGTTTCATGCAAAAATAATTAATAAAAAATTCCCAAACTTTCATTTTTTTTTCATATTGCGGTCGGAAACTTTGGTTTCATAAAGGTGTACATTTTAAATATTTTGTGGTTAACTTTAAGATTTGATTATAGAGCGTGGTGTTTTCTAACACTATTTAGATCATATTTCTATAACCATGATAACCATGATACAACGATTTCTATGAGACCTATATGAATTGTTCCGAAAACGTATATAAAGTCCAGTTTAGTTGTTTATGGGTAGGAAACTAGCTGTGTATTTATTAATAATTTATTTAATTACCAACATCATTCCACGGTTCACGTAATAATTTTTAATTTTCAGCTCATGTAAAGAACTACGTTTTTCTTATTTACGTTTCTACGTTTTTCTTATTGACAGTACATGTCATTTTGTTCTTCTGTCAATTAATTAAGTTGTGGAATTTATAGAACTAGAATAGAGAATTTGTGTTATTTTTAACAGACATTCTGCTAAAAACTTCTAATACATTTCTTTAAAAATAATAAATTTAGGATGTTTGACGGAGCATTTATTATAACTACAGACTACAAGAATCTTAGGAAGCACTTATTGTAATGTATTGCAAATATTAACAATGCTGTTAATAATAATAATAATAAAAAAGTTGACAAACTTACGTCAAACAAATGGTTGAGTATTGGAGAGTTGAGTGCAGAAATAGAAGGATTTATGCTTGAGGTTCAAGATAGAGACATTAATACTAAAAATTATAGGAAGCATGTCATCTAAGATACAAATCGAATTGATGATTTATGTTGAAAATGTTTGGCTTTTCCAGAAACTATAGAACATGTTATATCGGGATGTTCTGTTTTAGCGCCGTCTAAATATAATAATAATTCACCAAAGTTTGGTAACTAAACATAACTTGATTGACTGCTGTAATGTACCATATTATAAATATGAACCAAATTCATTTTTAGAAAATTAATTTTATAAAATTTATGACGATAAAACTATACTAACAGACAGAACAATTAGTCATAATAGACCCGATATAGTTTTACGTGACAAAATTTAAAAAAAAACTTTTATCATTGATTTCGCTATTCAGAATTCCTGTAATATTCAGAAAACTGTTTCTGAAAAAATAAAAAAAATATACAGATTTAGGAAATGAGATTTAAAGAATTTGACACTCTCAGAATAAAAAAAATTACCATTTTGTTATTTCGGCTACTGGAATTACCTATACCTAGCTCTCTCATTCAAAATTTAGGCGTATTAGATTTGTCAAAGAATTTATATATAAAAATGCAAAATTCAGTCATTTTAAATACATGTAGGATTACGAAAGATTTTTAAATATTTATATTGAGGGATCAGTAGGATTTATCGGTCCAGTTATACAAATTAGACATGAAAATGATCTAAAAAAATGATGTAACTTATAAAGGTCACTCAGACCTCATAAAATACTACCCTTATTTACATTACATCATGGCTGATCTACTCTCAATAAACTTAAATAGTTCTCACCAACATTATACAACCAATGACACAAAACTCTGTGATTCTATTTTTAACAATCCAGGCTCTCTTACACTACTTAACCAAAATATAAGATCACTTAATCATAACTATGACGAACTTGACATACTCTTATACAACTTTAAAACAGATTTCAAAATTATAATCCTAACGGAATGTTGGATATCAACATCTTTTACAAAAAAACATAAAAAATAATTATAATGCATATCACACATTAAAAAAATAAAACTCAAAATGATGGGATTGTTCTGTACTTATATGATAGTCTTAACGCCTCTGTTTCAGAAATCGACTTAATAAATAATAACTGCCTACAAATAATCATCGACTCAGATACGTGTGTTCTCGCCATATACAGGTCACCATCCACACATAACATTACACCATTTATAATAGCTCTGGATTCTCACTTAAAAAAACTCACTTCATACAAAAACATCATCATTGCTGGTGATCTAAACATAAACATACTTCCTAATGGCCACCCTCAAAATATTGATAACCAACTGATGCTTCTAGAACATGGCATTATAAGCACCATTAACACTCCTACCAGAGTAACCAAAGACTCGGAATCGTGCATAGATCACTTTATGGTTAAAACAAAAAGTCAAATATGTAGTGCAGTATACGAATCCACAATTACAGATCACTACACAACTATGATAGGCCTGACTTCATTAACGAGAAACACAAATTTCCAAAATAGCACCACAAAAAAATTAATTGATTTCGTTAACATAAATCATTGTTTAGAAAATCAAACATGGGAACATCTTACAAAATTTAACTCGGCGGAAGAGGCCTGGAATTTCTTCTTAACATATCTACAAACTCTAATTACCCAAAACACCAAAACTATACACATATCTATCCCACACCGCAAAGTTAGACTTAAAAAATGGATTACCCAAAGCATCATAATTTGCATTAAAAAAAGGGACAAACTACACAAACAAGTCAAACTGAGCCCATATGATTCTTCACTTTATTTCTTCTACAAAAGGTACAGAAACAACTGTTCTCTAATAATACGTAAAGCCAAAGAATTGTACTATCGTAACAAACTGATAACATCAAACTATGACCCTAAAAGCTTATGGTCAATTTTGAGGGAAAGTTCATATTCACAGAAGAAAAAAGATGACACCATAAAAAAATTACTCATTGATGATAAAGAACTCCACTTTCACGACAATCCTACACGTATCCTCAATTATATCAACAAACACTACACACATATTGGAGTTAGCCTAGCTGAAAATATCCAAATTACACAGCCTCTACGAGATATTCAGGAACCCCAAAACAATAAATCTATCATCAACAATGAAAATTTTAACAGACACTTCAAATTACGAAAAATTACACTAGACGATACCAAAAAATACTTCAATCACTAAAGAATAACAATACTACGGGACCTGATGGTATAGATTCTAAAACTATCATAACTTTAAGTCAACAACTACTTGAACCGCTCACATATTTAATTAATCGTAGTTTAAAAGAAGGAATTTTCCCGAGCTTATTAAAAAAAGGCCTTATTATTCCAATTTTCAAATCAAGACAAAAAATAATGTTAACAACTACAGACCCATTACGTTACTAAATACTTTTTCAAAAATTCTGGAAAAAACTATTAAAAAACAGCTTCAACACTATCTGGAAACAAAACAATTACTGTCGTTGAACAAACACGGTTTCAGGAAAAACAGGAGCACAGAACATGCAATAGCTACTGTTACAGACTTCATAACACATAATCTTGACGCTAAGAAAAAAGTTATTTCAATTTATTTAGACCTATGTAAAGCCTTCGACACAATCTCACACGAAAAACTTTTCAAGAAGTTAAAAAACATTGGTATTAATGGAATATAATTCGACTTAATTAAAAGCTTCATGTCTGACCGAAATCAACAAGTTAAAATTGACAACAAGATAAGTGAACCACTTCTAATTATATATAGAGTCCCACAGGGGAGTGTACTAGGCCCTTTATTATTCCATTCATTCATCTACATAAACGAGTTGTGTAATATTGATATTGAAGGTAAAATCGTGACCTTCGCTGACGATACAGTTCTTCTCTGTCAAGCTGCCACATGGAAAAAGGTATTTATAATAGCAGAAAAAAAGTTTGTCAATTGTTAAAAAATGGCTAAACAGTAATACTCTTACCATTAATACAACCAAAACAAAATACATCACACATAGTATTACACAAAGAGATCAACCTCCATCAAACATAGACCTGTTTCTGCTTGAATGTGAACAAACTGTATCCAATTGTCAATGCGAGCATATTGAAAGGGTCAAACAAACAAAGTACCTAGGGGTCATTATTGATACACACTTACGCTGGACTGACCACATAAACTTCATCACGAATAAACTAAAACGAGTCATGCACCTAATAAAATCCATTAAAAACATTTTCCCACTAACAATACTCAGAACCATATACTTCGCACTTTGTCAATCTTTTGCCACATATGGAATACTGGCTTGGGGAAGTGCTACAAATATAGCAATTGACCCAATTCAAAAGATACAAAAAGCGATAATTAAACTAATCCTGCAAGTGCCATTCTACACAGATTCAAGCGAATTTTACAAAACATTAGAAGCATGTCAATAAAACAACTTTATGCCAAATCTGCTCTGCTACACCTCCTCCAAAACAAACTCCATATTCCATTGCAACCAAAAACAATAAAAAAAAACAAATGTAACCCTGAACATACCGATAACACACACCACACACGGACAAAGACATTTTCAGTATTACGCTACCAAACTTTTTAATTATTTGCCCATTACCTACTCTAAAACAACTACTAACTACACATACATACACAAACATTCACAAAAAACATATCACAGCCTTGATCAAAAATCAAGATATTCACTTTATACAAAATTTCCTAATCCCTAACCAAACATAACAAAACTATAAAAAAAGTAAAATAAATAAACATATCTTTCAAGAATTTAATAACTATTCATATATACATATATATTTATATATACCTACTTTAAATATATATATATTTTTTTCTAAATAATCCATTACCATTAAAATGTAAAAAAAAACCAACTTTCTACTACAACACATAAATACCTGTACTTGTCACACTGAATCATAAACACATAAACACCTCAGCACAGGTTCTCCTAGTGAGATGTTCACGAAACATACAACATTATTATAAACCAACAGTTTCACCTTCTCAAACCTACCTTACACCCAACATAATAAAATGTTATATTAATATGTAAAAATGTTTTCAAAATATATTATGTTAAAATATTAAATATAAGGTAAAAACTGTAATATATAGAAATAAAATAAAATAAAAAATAAATAAAAATAAGTTCGGAGTTCCATCCGGCCGAACCCTCTGATATGAAAATATCTTTAGTCAGTGAATATTTTTTCCCATTTGGTCTCTGGTAGATTGACGCATTGTTCTTGTATTGTTTTTTTTTTGCTTTATTTTTTATGTTTATTTATTTATTAAAAAATCAGTTTACAAAGTATAATAATTTTGAATACACAATAAATTACACAATAAGTTTTCACTGATTATTTTTTTAAATGTTATTTCTCTTCTATAGAAGCAGACGCTTGTAATTAGAAGAGGGACGAGTATCGGGATGAAAATATATTTAAAATATATTTACAAAATATATTTTGTATCTGATAATTAATTATGGTAGGAACTTAAAAAAATGACAAATTTAATAGTGATATAAGTTATGAAAATAATTTCATCATTTTGTTATTTTAACCTTGAATTGCTCTTTAATTGCTTTAAGTAGGCATATATCGTTTTCGATTGTTCTTATCTTTTCGGGTAGGCTATTGAAGTATTTTTTCCCTAGATATGTGTATCGATGTTGTGCAAATGAGGTGTTTCGTTTTTGTATTGGAAATATGTGTTTTTGACGAGAAAAGTCTTCAGTTAAAAAGCTTTTTTTATTTTATTATTTGAATTAATTGTATGTTTTGTATTTATTATACTTATATAATGTTTTGTATTTATTATACTTATGTAGTGCACTTACATAGCGTGGATTGACTAGATAAACATTTGTGGAAAAGTGCGTGAAAGGGTTTAGTTTTTCCTGTGGGGAACATTTAACCCGGACATAAAATCTGGAGCACAGCACCGTTTATTCATTATAATAATTGGATAATTTGTAGAGTGCCGTTTTTGTGAAAGATCACCTCAATTTATTCATTGTTGACGGCCGGCGTGGTCTAGTGGTAAGGTTTTTGACACGCATTCCGAAGGTCGCGGGATCGAATCCCGGCCTGGGCAAATACATTTTATTTGATTAATTTGTGTTATTTCAAAATTAATTCATTTATAATAAATCAGGATAATTTGCGGCACGTTCCAGAGTGGAAGATACTCTCAGTATTGCCCTGGTGTAAGACCACCATTCAGATTGAAACGGCTTTAGCCGTGTTTGGTGACCAGATCTAAATAACGAGATACTTCCCTACCGTTCTATTTCCTATCTCCTTCCCCTCCCCACTACCTTTAGCCTCACAATATACCCCAATTGTCTCACTGGCTCCAGACAGGAGTAGCTGTGACTCTTGTCAGGTATTCACATAAAAAAATTCCTATTAGCTAAGTCCTTTATCGTTGCACATGCAACATTTACCACCTAAAATGATGGTAGTAGAAATTAAAAAAAAATTGTCAGTCGAAAATTGGGAAAGTTTATCTTTCAAAAAAAAAACATATTCAATTTCAAGTCATATGTCAATCATTCACTGCTCGTATTATTGGTAGGAAGTCAGTTACTCGCTCAGACCAAATCATAATGCCCATAATTTATGTGCGCGTTGCCTTCGTGCTACTGTGTTAGAGTATGCCTGAAGATAATTTGTTGACAGAATGTACTCCATACCAGGCAGGTACTTAGTTAATGATCTATGTAGCTACAACTAAACATTTTGTAAATTCAAGTGAGAATTTTCAGTTCTGATGGATATGTTAAATTGATTAATCATATGATCTAATTTTATTTATGTTTAAATTACACTTTTTTTTTAATACTTCATTTTGTTATAAGTATTTAATTTTTAAACTTTACTTTTAAATGTTTTGTGCTAAATTTTGACTTTAATTTTAAGAAGCAAAGCCAACCTAAAGTTTATCGTTATTTGGATATGGTTTCATTCAAAGGTTTAATGTTGAATTGTAGAATCTTTGTTCAC
Source organism: Limnephilus lunatus (assembly GCA_917563855.2). NCBI lineage: Eukaryota > Metazoa > Arthropoda > Insecta > Trichoptera > Limnephilidae > Limnephilus > Limnephilus lunatus. The sequence goes on along the minus strand of OU830598.1, from coordinate 62,640,015 downwards.
GAATTACAGTTAATCGTTTGAGTATTAATAAATCTACCACTAAATAGTTAATTGGGCTATCTCATATTTTCACCACTCGCTATGCGACAAACTATTGAAGTTTTTTTTTACATTTTTAACACGTAGTTTTAAATTCGGGATCAGGCCGCTCAGAAAAACCTAAAAAAAAATTCCTCGTGACTGTTATGTTCTGATTTATTCAAGAAAAAATATCACCAAAATCGTGTTTTATTTTATTTTGCGAAGCTCACGCACAAATATTTAAATGATTTACAATCATCTTGTATATAATAAATTTTTCCGCATTATACAATAAAACCATAACCGAAAAGAGGTTTGTAAGTGGGAACTTTAAAGCAGTTTATGTAGGCCTGATACTTTATTTTTTGTGGGCTTATTAAAAGACTAATAAAAAACAATCGATTTTTTCAAAGGCATATATGTGTTCTATTCGCAGTTATACATTAAAGCATCTAAAATATTTCTAAGCAATCTAATTTTCAAATCCAAAAACTTATTATTCTACATTACTTAGCAGTGATTCACCTTAATCTAAAAGAATAAAAGAAAATGTTCGTTGACATTATTGACGTAAATAATAAATTATTTCACTATCGATTTTAAATCGAAAGCCCTTCAAAGGAAAAAGAAATCGGAGATCGTAGATCTGGGAATTTTTTAGATCTTCATACCTAAATTCAATATGTTGTAAAAGCTTGCGAATACTATATGGTATTATTTGCTAGGAAATTCCCTGAAAAACCAGAGCTGAGTTCACTACCACACTTCAGTAGCATGCTTGATCGCTTTTAGGCTTACATGAAAGTAGAGGCTAACTGTATGCATTACATTGAGGTATCAGAAAATGATTCATTTACTGTCTAGACAGAAATAAGCGAAAGGAATTTGTGGATTCTCATGTTAAAACATAATTTTAAATACAGTCACTTGTGATATCTTGAAACTATAAATAAATTTAAAAATCAACGAAGCTTGTGGGTAAGTTTGAAAACTTTTTTTTTGTGAATCGCAGTATAGCAGAAATTTCTTCCAATCCGATAAACACTTGGCAACCTTCCATTGGTGCATCGTTGGTCCTATTGGAAAAATTTTGAATGGGCCAAGGGTCCTTTTATAAATAAGTTTAGTGTACACTTATTTATATATTTATATTAATTTAGTAAAAGATTGTACATTTATATACATTATTTATAAAATGTTTTGACTGCCCAAATAGGTAGATTCCCGTTTTAGGACAGTCAAATTAGGATGAGTATGAACGGTGACCGGCCAACTTAGAATGAAACCAAAACAGGACCTCCTCAAAAAGGTCACCAAAAGTGATGATAAAAAAATATAAAAAAGTGGTAAAATAGGTTATTGACATATTATAGTTTTTCATCTGTGCGGTTTGAATACGTGTGATATAAACGCAAAATATTTATAAAAAAGCATTTCGAAGTGAATTATGAACCAGCCAGTTTTATTAATCTTTTGAATTTACATGCTTTTTACGAGACATAGATAAGTAATAGAACATTATGTATAATAGTTTAATACTACATTATGATAAATAATGACAATAAAAATAACCGAACCGAGTAATTCGCGGAGATTTTTGAAACTTGTTTGAAATTTAAGAGAAAATCGTAGGTTTTCTGATATATTACAAGCTGTGTGAAAATGATTGTTATCAATCGTATAAATGGTACCAACACGATAATATTAGAAGCTTTGCTTTGTATACATTGTTAGGTATACAGAATATAGTTAGGTATATAGAAATACAGTTTTAAGCCAAACTTCATAAATAAACGAATTAAAAAGGAATGTTTACAATTTGGGGGCGGGAATCATATATTGGATAACCAACATTCCGCCACAGGTCACCCTAAGTGGTTCGCTATGTTTGGTGACTGCAAGTTCATGGGGTTAGGTTTGTCTGATTCTCAGGAGTGGATCCGCCCACCAGCTGTGTGGCAGGCCGGATCGGTAGAGACTGGTCGAGGGAGACCTTTTGACCTCTCCAGCAGGACTCTCTCGGAACGTCGTCTAGCACTGCAGTGGGAGGGATGGATTCATACGTCTGTCACTCCTGGGGACATTGACCCCCAGATTTTTACCCTCCCCTCATATCCTTTTAACTCTCAAACCCTCCATACAGCATCTCTAAAGATGGCATCGGCCATAAGGGGAATTTTCCTTAGAACGGGCTATCTGCCTATGTAGGAACTAATAAAGAAATATAAGACATAATAACACTTGTACACATTTTTAACATTTACAGTTATTTTGAAATACTATTATTATATTATTTTTGCTGTATAAATGTATTAGATACATTATATATATTTAAAAAAATATACATGTGTTAGGCTATTTTTGTATGTCTAGTTCGTTTGACAGGACTAGAGTTCAAAGAATTACCAACTGTTCGGAGATAAATCTATTGCAATACCACTTCAAAGATTTATTTAAAATAACAACGCAAATTGAAATTCGAATCAAAACGACAATTTAAAAAAAAATATTTGAATACAATTTTGTGAAATATAATCATAATATTATTTCACTTGATAAAACATGCTACAGTGTATCACATACAAAGCCATTATTACGATATTAAAGTGGAAAGTTTATATGCTCCTCAATAGCCATTTATTATATAAATCTGCGATCATGCTCAAAACCAATAAACTTCAAATTTAGACGGTTACTAACCAAAATACCAGCAGTACCAAGTCAAGCGAGAGCCGTATCATCTATTTTCCAGTCCACGATGCCGCTCTAAGAATCGATGCACATCCAATGAGAGAATGCGAGAGGGGTGAGGTTATGGGGTCCATGGAAGGTTGTCGGAAGGTCACAGCAGGAATAAGGTCCCAGACTTTACCATCCCCTTCCGTCCCCCCCTTCCACCCTACCGCCCCACGCCGCTCCCCACTGCAGCCGGATGCCTCCCCTTCCGCTGGCAAAGAGACAACTATTACAACCACCTTCAGAAGCACGTAGGTTGATGGGAGATATGTATTTGAAAATCACGCTGTGCCGTGCTTTGCCGTATGGATGGAAACATTTAAGGCCATTTTGTTGTAACCACTCTACTTAAGTTGGCATCAATTCAATAGCTGCCACTGATTTCTTGAAGATAAATTATTTCGTACACAGTATCAACATCGGCATGATTAAGTTTTACACTATTTAAATTAATATAATTTCTCATGTCATTGCTATTAAAGCCAATGAACCCAAAAATACTTAACTTAATAAGCTCTTTTCTCCGAATAAGATTAGATTCAGTAATAGGTATAATAATTTATCAACACAAAGACAATTTAATCATCTTAAAGTTCGTGGAATTTGGATTAGTGCAACTTTAATTTAAACAGAGTACTCACTTACAGATTAGTTTGTTAAATAGCCTCTGCCATGTATAACGAAATAGCTAGACAATTAATTAATAATACTTAGACGGTCAGTAGGCGAATAGTTAAAAGTATTCTCAGCCAGGCGCAGGCGTCTCAGATTCAATTCTATTCTAGCCAAGTCATCCACTATCGCACAAACAACATTTTCATCAAGGTCTTGGGGGTGACTAGAGTAATTCTGTGAAAAATTGAACCGGTTCATCAAAAATTATAATAAATGATCATGGCTTTTTATAATTTTTCTAATATTTTTAATTTTATTTAAATATTCCAAAAAGCATTTCCGCATTTTCAGCATTTAAAAATAACCGGTTTCATAAAAATATCCATGGTGACATTGACAGCAAAGGAACCGGTTGTAGTTTTTAATATTTCCTTCCTGAGCGTGCCATTTAACACCATTCGATTATTTTCAACATTTTCCAAGTTTAATCCTGGATACTCAATTTCATAAGTAAGACTTTAATTTGGAAAATTGATATTCTTTTTCGGACAAGTGTCTTAATATTCATCATTGCATAAGGCGATAATATCCTCGAATCTACATCATCAATCTGGAAGCAACACGGGAAATAATCCCTGGATTATTTTTTATTCAATCGGAATATTAGTTAATCTTACTAATATTATAAATGCGAAAGTTTGTATGGATGGTCCTTACTCTTTCACGCAATAAATATCGAATGGAATTTAAAAATTCTTTCACTAATCGAAAGCTACATTATTTGCGAGTAACAAGGGCTATATATATTGGTGCTTACCAATATATTACTGGCGTTATGAATAAGCTGTGGCGTTATGAAATTATGTATCATACGTTTTCTGTCCCTAAAAAAATCGAGTTATTGCAAACGTAAAACAAATTGTTACTTGGAAACAATGGTTTTTTTTTAAATTTTAGGCTTAAAAAGAGTGCTTTCTTGTGCTTAAAAAGAGTGCTTTTTTAGCGTCGTAGTTAATATCTACCTTTATCAAAAAATGTTTATTGTCCGAACGAAAAGCATAGCGTTGCTATAAAGCATAGCGTTTGACGTGGACTGCCATTTTGTTATTTTTTTTTACATTACTCTGGATTCAAATATGAATAAAATACTAATAAAGGGAGTAGGTACTAATTACCAATCTATTATAAATAAATCATTTGTATATGTATTCAGGCGCTAGACACGGTTAACTTGTATTGCAGTTCATTCAAATATCCCCGTGGAGAATTTCAAACTTCGTCACAACTTTCTAGCCAATCACCGCTCGACCCCGTCGACGAGCTAACTTTGTCAAAACATTTTTACGAACCTTGGATAAAACCCCATTTTTTATGAAAGTTCGAAAAATTTTTTTTGATTAAAGAATAATATTTTTTCTATTATCACGCATAAAAAATTAAGTGCTTATTAATTGTTTTTGTGTTTACTTCGTAGAACTCAATTTAATAATTATTTAAAAAAAATAATTTGATAATGTTATTATCAAGTTCTGCAAGTATGTGTTTTTGTTACAGCTGTTTCGGTTTACAAGACCATTTTCAAACTGTGGTTAATATAATGTTTGCATTTATTGTTGTATCTGTAAAAGTTGGTTTTCTAAATATTTCGAAGGTATGTTTATTACATAGAGATATACTATAGAGGCGCTATCCCGTACATAATTCTCCGAGATTCGTGTTCAAATCATGCACGAACAGGCCTTCGGGAAAGTGAATTCTAACTGAAGCCACCGCGTCGAAAGGCTCGGCCGTCAGACCGTCCTTTCCTTTTACTCAAGCCCATGGTTTCATCCTTTTCCATCCTACTTTGATACGTCACACGTCACCCACGGTCGACTGTTGTAGAACTACTAATACTAATAGAGAAATGGAGGTACTAACCTACGATTCCGTTGAATCAATTTATTCGCTAAATTTCTCATCTATGTATATATATCAATGGTTTATTATTACTTATACCAATTGTCGGATCTAAAGTTAGTGAATAATCACGTTACGCTTAAAAACAACAAGTCAAAACCATTACGGATAGAATGAAAGGTTCTTAGATTAAATTTGCTTGAACAATTAGAAATCAATAAACGAACGAATGACCCCAACGTAACGATAATTAATAAAGTAAGCAAAATTATTTATTCCCCACTACTTAGTATGTTTACCAAACCTAAAAAATAAAATGTACTTAAATGAGTCATAGCAATAACATCATTATAAACCCTAACACTTAGTGCAAGGGAAACAGATTCCGAATCACAATTAGTGTCCAGCAAATTGGTTTAAACGGTAATAAATCAATGTAGACTCCTTAAAAAAATTACATTTAAAATCGTTTAAATAGATCGTCTCAAAGTGGATTAACCACAGTTTGAAAATGGTCTTGTAAACCGAAACAGCGGTAACAAAAATACATAGTAAAATACTCGCAGAACTTGATTATAATATTACCAATATTAATTTAATTAAATAAAAAAAATTAAAATGAAATTCTTACCGAATTAGAAGATATTAGAAACCAAACAATATTGCGTGTGTAATTTTAGCGTGAAGGTAAAAATGTGTGTATTTTCAATTCCTGTGCCAGAGCTGAAGATCTGATATATGATTTTCAAAGTTTTCCGTTGATCAGCATGTGAATACGCAACTTTTGAAACCTATTAGGTCCGCCATATACCTCCAAGCATTCTTGAGCTGAGACTTGTGCAAGTGTACCTTACAAGTACACTTCAAGGTGTATGGCGGGCCTCAGAATTCGATACTCGTAAAATCCACATTTTCGCCCCAGTCCACAATATAAATGCCTCTAGCTTGTTGATTATGGAAAATTTGGATAGTGCCTCAAACTGTCTGCAGTTGACCCGAGCGCGAGGTTGATTGAGCTGGGAGCCGGGAGCCAGAGCCGGGGCTGGGCCGGGGTGGTAACGGTGCAGCCGCCCCATCCTGCCCATTCTGCCAGTCGTCGTGCCTGTACACTGTACAGTACCTACTCTAGTACCGTAGTACCGTGGCAGTGGCATGGCAGGGTGCAGCGGTCGACGCCCCGACGCGGAGCGGCGCCCTGTCAGCCAGCCCGGACCGACCGAATACTTCCATTGACTTCTCTACTCCTGGGAGGTTAACGCCACCTCTAGAATGCATTAAATATTTTGAACTTATTGTAGCGATTGATTGATTGACACAGCTTCAATTAATTTATTTATACATATTCATTTAAGATTGGAGATCGTCCACGAAATAAATCTTAAGTCAATGCGGGGCATCGTAGTACACGTTAAAGCTCCGCAATAATTACTTCATTTAGACATTTTCCATTTCTTGCAAACATACTAAACTAATTTATTAAATTTCTTGGCGTGATGTAAATACATATTATAAATATTAAAACTACTTACACTTAACCTTTCACTAAACCTTAATCAGTCAATTATAATTTAGTGAGCATATAATTCTTCTTTTAAAATGTCTCTTTATCTCCCCCCCACTCCGTTTTTTTAATTTTTATTATGATTACTTGTTCATTCACTAACTACCTTTTAAAACCTGTTATTAAAAATGTCAGGCGTAACTACCAAATGACATTCTATGCCTCACGTAATAGATACGTAACCATGTAAAAATTTAACATTTTATAACTAGCATTATAATGTACTGTGTATGTCATTAATAAACAAATAAGGGTTCAAAAAAAGAAAAAGATTACTAAAATTGTTTCAAAAGGGAGATACATTCACGACTTATTAAAAATAGAGCAAAAATTTGTCGACATCCGAGTTACATAAGTAGCATTTAGACTATTTAGAGAAACACGGGGATTTGTCATACCTATGACATGATAAATAATAGAACCAGATATGACGTTTTTGTATTTTTTGGAGTCTACTTAGCAATTTTTTTTCTATCGAGAGAATTTCATATAATTTTTTATCTTAAAAAATAATATGTGTTTTTGAGGAGCTTAAAACAAGTATGTATTTATTTATTGCTGTTATACGCCCATAGGGGCTTTACACATACATAGAATTTAAATTAATATTTAAGTTATCGAGGATTACACATACATAGAATTTATGCCAAAAGTTATTAAAGTGATAAATTTTAAAAATATACAAGTAGTTTTTGAAGAATATAGTGTAAAACCGTGAAATATTTTCAACAATATAATATTTGACAATAACATAGAAAAAAATATAATATAAAACATTACAATAACACACCAAATCATTAATATATTATATCCACGTTCGTTACAATAATTTGTAGGATTCGACAAAGTGTTGGTTTAAATTACATTTTAGATTATAAAGGGAATCAGCGAATATATCTACAATACCACCAAACGTGTTGCCTACATCGTAAGTGAGTGTGATTGATAGTTGTTTATGTATGTGTTGCAAAAGAATGTTATATTTTGTCTAGTATTCCTTGTCGGTACATGGAGTTTAATAGTTGCAATGATGGCAGGGCTGTCAATTAGGTTGTTCATGACTCTGTATAATAAAATTAGGTATAAAATGATTCTTCTGTCAGACAGCGTAATTACATTAAGTCGATTCATCAAACTTAAATAAACAATGTTTTCTATTGGAATTTTGAGCTTGAAATTTAAGTACCTAAGAAATTTGTGTTGAACCCGTTCTATTTTGTTAGAGTGTACTTTATAGAAAGGGGACCAAATAGGTGAATTATATTCCACTTGACTTCTAACTGAATAAATGTAGAGTGTTTTCATGCAATCCAAGGACTTAAAATCAATTAGAGTTCTAAAAAGAAAGCCAAGAATCTTTAAAGCCTTATTAGTTATGTCAACTATATGTGCTCTGAATGTTAAGTTTGAATCGAATATAAATCCCAAGTCGCGAATTTGTGATACTGGTGTTAATTTAACATTATTTAAATTATGTTCATATAAGATGTGAGAATGAGTTCTGGAAAATCGTATTACTTGACATTTCTCAATGTTAAAAAAAACGTATTTTGTTCGCACCATTAACAAAAATTCATCTAAATTTATTCAAGGGAAATATGATGTACGTCGGTAGAAATTCGGAATTCTGGGTTTTAACGTGATTATGTAAGTGACGTGCTCATACTGCTCAAGTTCATGAAAAAGCTTACTAACGAAAATAATTTTAATAAATGCATGATAAATTTAAAAAAATACGTATCACTTGCAGTTGTTTTTTTCAATACTTAGAAGTGAAGGGGAGCTTTGGTCATCCAGACACAATTTAATATAGGGCGCGGTTTAAGAAAGCGTGACAGAATGGCAAGGAAAGGAGGGGGGACAACATTCTCCTAGTAATGAATGACTCTTATTGAAAGATCTTTTGAAGCCACAGAAAGCTGCAAAATGTAACTAATCTATTGAGAACAAAATTGAAGACAACTAGATATTTTACTTCACAGTAAAATTATTGTCCAAAACTTCGAAATCATACATGCATTCTCAAATGACGACCTCCTCAACGTAAGATCAACAGCATAGGTTCTCAATCTTATGAAACAGCTATTGCCACGATTATATTTAACACAACTTGTTATGGGAATGGGAATATATTAAATAGTTTGTTATACCTTTTTGTTTAGGAAGTTAAAAAATAATTTCTTTTGTAATTTAAGTAACGGGTTGCTATCTCCTCCCTTCTTGTATTCGTGGTGTAGTATCAATTCATAATTAAAATAATACACGTAAGATTAGTAGTACGTGATTAGCATGTTTTTTGTCTTTTTTGACCTTTTTTTCCAGCCTACGCCCTCACTGTGCCATCTCAACGCCCCCTAATTTTCTCTGGATCTTCTACTGCCCCCCCCTGAAAGTCTCAAACGCCCACAAGGGGGCGTTATCGTTGATGATCTATGATCTACAGTTTTGACTTTGAATTTTGATGGTTCGTTTCAATTCGTACTGCAGTTTATGGACTGATAAATGACATAGATCAAAACGCGTTTAATGTTTTCATGTTATTGTGATTTTTATTTAAATTTTAATTAATCACTTAATCATTTGATGGCAAAACACGATTAAATATTTATGAATTTTCTAGTAAACATATGTTTTTAAATAATTTATTTGATAACATGGTATTATTATTATAAGAAGATTGACAAAGAGACCTACTCGATTTAAATATTTAATTTATTTTTTGACCATAGAAAACTAATTTATTATCTAAAACATAGTATTATTTTAAGAATCTACTTATTTTGGAATACCTACCAAATCGTTCTTTTGTAAGCATGCATTCTTTACAGCATCGGATTTTCACGAGCAAAAGCTTTGTAGCATAAACTGCGAAAATTTAATTAAAGTAAACTCACCGACGGCATTCCATAGATTAATTAATTTAAGTAAAACCTTCCACTAACCAAAACATACCCACCCTATGAGACTGCATGCATGCAGACAAAAATAAAACAGGTACCTACCTATCTTTTGAATAAAATATTATGGAACTGTGCCTGTCTGTAAAAATGCCGTACGGGGGCTGTAAGAATACCTACTACAGTTTTCATAAATGAAAATGTCACATAAAACGGAAAGCGTACACGTCACCAAAAAATATTCGTATTATTTCGATAATTTATTGTTTTTGAAGCAGTTGATTATACCCTTTTGAATAGTGGTTGTTTTCTGCTAGGGTGGGTAGGAGTTGTGCAATGTTACCGGTGGAAACTCACCTCTCGCATGTTTATGTGCTCCTGGTAGCTTGCTCCGGTCGAGTGAAAGTGCCCGTGTAACAGTGATACCCGCCGTTACCCCCGAATGGTTTACTCCCCCAGATGGAGGGAGGTACCTGTCTATCCACCCACCTGCCCCCGATATGGTTTAAGGAGGGAGTAGGGTGGGAAGTGACTTTTTTTGTTCTATGTGGCTGATGCGCCGGCCGCCGGTTGTCTGGCGCTAGCGTGCACTAATGGACTGATAATAAAATTAACAATAATTTAATGAGGCGTCTTATGGGCCAACAAAGTTTCGTAAATTACGTGAATGTTTTGTACGTTATATTTTGCTCTAAAATAATGTTTTAAAATATTATGAAACTCTAAATAACCACAAAATTAAATATGCATAAACAATTTGTTAAAATACTACTTACTAAACACAATATTTATACATTATCTTCGTCTGGCTAATATTTTCACAACGCAACTGAAAAAATAAAATAAAAGATAACGATGAGATGATAAAGTAAAAAGCGTAACTTACTGCTTCTTGGAAGGATCACTTTGCTCACCCCTGCTCAACCCATTCCGTTCAGGTCCCGTGTACGGTTGCAACCCCACTGCATAAATATTGTTGATAATTCAAATTTTTATAAGAAAAACTCTCTTTTTATAACTTTTGAAGGTTATTCCCATTAATATAATATATAATTGAAGAAGAAGATAACAATAATAATCTGAACGAAAATATGAAATCTTATCTTTTTTTTCTGTGTCTTGTTCTCTTTCTTATTTTCGTTTAGATTATTATGATTATCTTCTTCTTTAATGATATATTGTTGATAAGTTAAACTCGCGAATATAATTTAAGATGAAGCCATACTAAATAATGCAAAATCATACAAAATCGTATGTTTCGTGTAATTTAAACATGTCTGTAAAAAGGCGTGAAATTCAAGTACTAAATTACATACGGACGAAATTAGACTTGGACGTAATCACAATCTAAAGAATTTGGTTAAATGCGTGATTAGCCATCTACTACTATTTTATTTTTATTATTAAGACTTACCGTTTGCTAAACCATGATCACGCATATAATACATGTTAATCCTGCACAGTTACTGAGGTTGTTATCTACTGTATAATTATGAGAAATACCACCGATCCTAATCGGATTCCAAATTCCGAGAAAACTTTAATTTCACATCATATTAGGAAAGGGATTATTGAATCTCAGTAAATATTAATCGCTTTGTGGTTATTTCTGTAACACATTAATAATACCTATACATCCTAATAAGGATTCAAAATCCCTTACTCGAACTTTCTTCTATCGTTCGTTTTTTCGGACGTGATATTTATTTAACCACTGGAGCGATTTATGCCATATATTGGCGTCATTTTAAATGTCTTCGATAGCTTTTCGGATAAAAAAGCCCATTATCTCTTGATTCGGCAATTTAAAAAAAAAATTTGAAGTTCCCACATTTGTTTTTTAGGACTTAAAACGAAGTTATTGAAATGTTTTATCTATTATGACCACAGATGTCGCAAATCCGAATTTCGTAGACAATTTTAGAACGATGTTATAAATAAACTTTTAAAATATATTTTTTACCTAGAATTTTTGATCAGCTGTTTACAGTTTACAAGTCCTTTTTTCATATATATACACCTTTCATTATCAAGTACACCACAGAAAACATACAGAAATCGAAAAAATCTATGTCGACTCGAATAAGTACCTCTCACGGCTATTTCATAGTAACAAACACGCAGGATTCGCGCGGTTATATACTTTTCGATTTTTAAATATATTTTTTAATAAATCCTACAAATATGAGATAAAATGTTAAATACAGCTTAATTCAATGGCTATTGGCTACATAGTACTATAATAAGTTTTTATTTCTCCACGTTCAAATTCGAAGGTACGATTTTTTTAATGTTGACGAAAAATTATAAAAATGATATTTTGGAAATTCCGAGCATTCGAGGCAAATTTATTTACTTCGCATGGTCGCTCCAGTGGAATGGTTAAATGGGACACACGACAAAACCATATATTCATATTTATATTGCGCATGTACACACACATTATAAAATTTAAATACATTAAAAAAGGACCAGTTGGTGTAATTCTATCCAGGTGTAATTTTGTCCACTTGTAATTCTGGCAGTGTAATATTGATAGGTGAAAGTCACGCCCGTCGTCCTGACACCCTGAAAAACTATTTTATACATCATCATCATCAGCACCACGATTACTACTAATCGAGATTTCTTCCCTTAAGCTTAAGATGTGACTAAGGGTTAGTGACGGTGTAACATTTGCGGGGGGTGGTAAAGGTAAGGAGGGTAAGGTGTTTATCTCACGGGAAAGCGCATTACCCTCCAGTCTGGGTCTCTAGTCCCGAGGTAGGAGTGGGTTGGGGTGGGAAGCCGGTGGGGGGTTGACCCCGAGGCTTTCAACTTTCAAACAATAGCAGGGGTCGACAGCATCCTTGCCGAGGTGAACTGCGAATACCAACATTCCCATGTACCTTTTCATTCTCTGTATAGAATTTTACCTCATACTGTAGGGGTAGGCAGAGAGAGACGGGATGGAGTGCCAAGAATGTTTTATTTTATCTCGTAAACTAAGTTTAACATTTTTATGCAACACTTAATCAACAATTTTTTATTTATATATTTTTTATGTATTTGATTTATGTATGCATATATATGTGTGTATATGTTACTGTAAAAGCCCGAACTACGGTAAATCCTAAGATTTTCCGGTGAATCCTAAGATTTACCAACTATTAATGGTAAAAGTCCGAACCGTTCTATAATCATCGTTCATTTACCTAACCTAACATAACATGTACTAAATTCTAATGGGAAAAGCCCGAAAAAATCGTTTCTTATTTAAATATTTCTTATTAAGAGTTGGTAAATCTTAGGATTTACCAGAAAATCTTAGGATTTACCGTAGTTCGGGCTTTTACAGTAACATATATATTTTTTTGTTCCCTTTACACACGAGTAGTTACACTCTCGTAAAGGTTATATATTAATCTGTTTCTGATCAATGTTGCATGTTAGTATTTAATGATTTGGGTTTAATTCGATTGTAACCTGAAAATGTAATTTATTACTCATGAATATATTACATGTACATATATGTAGGTACATGTATTAAAATTTAAAAAAAAATTGTTTCTTTCATTTTTTTGTTGCAAACGCAAATTCATCAACGTAAAATGAGCGCCTTGTTAAACCATTTATCAAATAACTAAATTGTTCAAATAGAACCGTAAAACGAATGCATTTAAAAATTCCCAACTTTCAGCGGCAGAATTTTTTCTTCCTTTCAAACTGTTATAATTTAATTCCAAAAGTATTAATTAACATTAACGCGCATTACACAAATTAAAACTTCCCATAAAAATAATTTTAACAAGTTAATTTCTAAGAAGTGGTACTAAATCACAATAAGGAGTGGGCAGATTGGCCAGTACTCCTTGGAGGTTCAGAGGGAAAGGGAAATGAACCTCCCCTCCCCTCGCGCGCCACCCATTCTATAGATTTCATCCCCCCGGTCGGGGCCACTCGGGCACATTCACTTTTAACCTCCGACTGTAGTTTAAGGTCAACGCAGAGCTTCCACACAAAGTCAAAGGGATTAGTCTAAATTTAAATTTTATACAATTTCTGGATTTCGTATTCATCTTCAACGATTAGCTTTGTTACCAGCTAAATCTCATTCTTTAGGCCAAAAACGGTGTTATTAAATTGGTTTTTTTCTTATGTGAACACATTTATACAGAAATATGGGGATTTAACTGGACATGAGAGGAAATTCCGATTATTTTTAGTGATTTTGATAATTTTAGGCCGTAAATAATTTCTTGCGTGCAAAATTTATATGCCTTTTAAATTTTATTTTTCAACCTATGGTGATGGTGATTATTTATTATTTGGAAACCAACCTAAAAATATTTTCCTTAATACATTTTCATATAAAATGGAAGAATTTCTATTATTATTAGTTTATGAATGACGCAAATAAATATTAGTAGCTCAAGATAGAAACCATATTATGCGCAAATAGCAAAAATATTTCCCCTTTCCTAGAAATTTTCAGTAGTACCTTCAAGAAATATATAATATTTTACTAGATTCCGATTTCCAAACGCGAGATTTTTATCGGAAAAGTATATGTATAGATGATATGTTTTTGCAATAACACATTTTTAATTAAATTTGACCAATTTTTGAATTTTTAAATAAATTTTTCATTTAATTTTACACATCTATAGTAGCTATTACGTCAGTCCATAATATATCGGAGTATCTTTCAGGGAGGTGGGTATTGGATAACCAACACCTCTGTAAGTTTATGGACAGATAAAGAAAAATGAATTTATTGTATTGTATTGTAGAAGGGCATGTAATATATACTCCAGTTGACCTCTGACTAATGAACAAAACAACTTTTCTAGAAGTCTTGGCGCCTTTGAAAACTTTAGGTACTTATTCTTAAAAATAAACCTAACATCGTGTAGGATTTTGATATAATTTGAAAATTTTAAATACATATACTTTGTTCGGATATCTCGGTTCTGAAGGAGCAGGCATAATAATACATTAAAATCCCTCCTCAACTAGATGTATTAAAAGTTTGATAGAATTAAGATAGATTCTCAGATTTATACTTTTCAGAAAGTCAAAATCTCTACAAAACATCAATCGAAAATTTAAAAATCTCTTATCTCTTGCACTTTCTGAAACTTCCGAATAGGTTAAAAAATAATTTTAAAGAATGTTTTATAATATAACAGTTCAATTTGAACGCCTGCGTTTATGTTTCATACCGCAGAGCGGATTGTGTGTGTGCAGATTGCCTATCGACTAGGCGCCACTCTTGAAAATTAACTGACTTCATCATTTTTGAAGCCATTGAAAACCTTCGTACAGTCACGTATACAAAGTAAAATGCACATATTATGGTTTAAAGTTTATTTAAAAAAAAAATTTCATAAGAATAATAAAAATTACAAACTGTGTGAATATTGATTTCAGGCACAGGCTTATAGGCTTTCAACTTCGCAAAATTATGAATAATAAAGGAGTTTCTCTTGAAATTAGATTTGCTCAATAAAAATAAGTATTAACTTATTTAAGAGTGTTCTATTGTTTCATTGATTAGTTACATTAATGATAATCGACGATAAGAGCTCCCACGATCCCCATTATACCTCCAAGGGCTATAATTCAGAACTTTCTTTATTAGCTGCCGCGAAACACTAAATATTAGAACATGGAATTGAACTCTGTAGTAAATTGCCCTCTAAATAAAACAATGTAATATTCCGGCTGCGGTTTCCAGCCACGCTGCATAAGGGTGTGGTGGTTCGAAGGGGGGTGGGATATTAACTGTCCGATGGGGGGTAGGCGGGGGGTGGGTGGGGGTGCATGCAGGTGGGTGGGGGTGCGGCGGTCGCCATGGCAACCGATGGGGAAAACGGTTCACTGGCATTCGGCGGGAAGGCTGGGTCTTTGTTACCGAACCAGGTCGTTTTCTTCACAAGCATTAAAAACGTACGGGAAATAATGTTTCAATATAATTTTATGTCGTAAGACAAATATGAGCAACAATTGAATTAACAAGTCATCGGAAAATTAGATTTTTAAAGAATTTACAAAATTGGAAGTATTTTTGTATTTTCCTGTTTTTCTCATGTCTTTTAGTTTGTACTTGTAATTGGTTCGTACATAGGCCTTTCGCAAATGTCACTTGTATGATTCTTGCCCATTTGCAACTGTTATTATTTATGTCGTTCGCCTATATATTTTGTAGACGACCTCTGCTTCTCTGCTTCAGAAGATGGTGATTATTTTAGGCTCCCTTCTCAATGACCGATAATAATAATTATTAAAAAATCTTTGAAAGTATTTTTCATTTATAATTTTAACAAAATGTAATTTTTATTTCTATATATTGTCACATAATGTTCCAGATATTACACTATCCCCCCAATCCTACTGAAATAAAATTTTAAATAAATAAATAAATAAAAAAAAAAATTGTCTCCTTAATTTGAATAAAGCTTAAATTAAAACTATTGCCTCAAGGCTCAGTTCCCGGCCCCAAAAAGAAGAAGACGGAGAGAAATGAAATTACGAATGTTAGAAGAGCGCGCTAACATTTACAACGATAAAATCAATGCAAAAATCATGAAAATCTTTAATAAAACACGACTCGTTTAAAATATAGCAAAAATTGTCATAAACAGCATTTAAAGAAACATTGTGAATTTTTTCATACATATAACTTGTTAAATAACTGAAAAAAACGTGTTTATAATAATTTTTGAAGCATACTTTGCGATTTTTTTCTATCGAGGGAATTTTATATAATTTGCGTTTAGGCGCGACTATATGTCTAGACATATATTTTTTTAAGTGCTTAAAAACTTCAAATGTTTAAGGGAGTTTTGCAAGTAATCGGTAGAAATTCGAATACCGGCCTCTTAAGGAGTTTTATAATAAGAATTAAAGAGGGATGTCCGTTGTTGCGTGGCTTTGTTTTTTCGATGTTCGATGTTAGTATTTAGTTGTTAGTTATATAGTAGAGATAAGCATTTACATGCAGGCTGAAGCCACACCGTTTTAACCGTTAGAAATAATCTTTGTTACCATCCTGTAAAACTTCTCCCGTGAAACTTTATAAAATATCTCCTCTTCTGACGAATGTTTTTCAGGCACGAAAACCTGCAACATCCTGCACCCCTTCGGCTTTCCACTACTTTCATGAACATATCATCCTTGTTGATCTGTTTTAGCTAATGATATCAAGTCCAAAATGCATTTAAGCAAATGTTCTTGCTATTTGAAACATTAAAATATTAGAACATATTATAGTTTGACAGTAACAATGCCTCCCGCGAGTGTGTCGACCCCGACCTTAGCGACGTCCTGGCGGCGGTGCTGCAATGTCAGGTGCACGTCTACTCCCCTCCACTCCTGCCAGCCCCCCCCCCCCCCTCCCACACCATTCTCAAAGTACCACCCCCTGCTACCACCCGGCACTCCCACAGTAGGCTCCGCGCATATCGTATTCGCTGCCAAATAACCAGAGGACACTTCAGCCACTAACCTACTCCGGACATAGTGTTTCTTTAAAAAGCTTTACGTGATCAGGATTATAGTTAATCTTGGAAAAGAATTTGAATTCTAATGGTACAAAATGACAAGTAAACTATGATACCGGCTTCGGTGAAAGATTTCGTTAAACATTTGTCACAGTAAAACATTTTCTATTATATAATGTTGCCTATACTCGTAACTTTGGACTGTAATAATGTGATAAGACTCGGATATGGTAATGAAATACTTATTTTATAACTAGTTGTTTTTATATTGTTATTATGTACTTCAATATTATTATTTTAGATGAGAAATAGTCTTCTCCTTGCGCTGAAAAATCAGGCTGTGTAAAAATAAGTAATTTACTAACAAGTGTCTTAGGTCGACTTCTATGTCAGACGGCTAAGTTCCCTGCAGACCTAAAGGTCGCGGGTACAAAACCCTCCCAGAACAAGAAGAGTTTGTAAAAAAGATTATATCTCATAGAAATACTAAAAACGTTACTTACAAGATCTGAAAAGTCAGTTTCTTTCCAACTATCCTTTCTCCAGTTTCCTCAGCGTCACAAATATTTCTACTAATATCAGGCGCATTGGACAGAGTGCCAACACAAAAAAATCAGAGTGTGCAATTTATACGAGGTAGAAGTGAAACCTTCAGAAAACTAAAGGTGACAAGAGTGGGGAGGTTACGAAGTAGGTATCGCACAAAGATGAGATCGATTATACTATCTCATTCTCTCACAGGCTAAATCCTAAAGGTGTATTTGTTTGTCTCATTTCAGTGTCACTATTTATCGTTTTATGAGTTTCAAATCACATCGGTGCTAAAGAAATTTTCACTTCAAAAATATTTGCGGTGAATGACTTTACCAATATCCCACATAGATCTAAATAATGGTTACCTTTTACTCTCAAAAGATGATCCCATCATGGAAGTATTGAATATTGATAAAATTTTTGAAAAAATAGTGTACGATCAACTATATGCTGCTCTTAAATTTAGCCTGAAAATGAACCAACACGTTTTCATTAGTGGTAAATCAACAACCACAAATCTTTTAACTTTCACAGAGTACTTCCAGGATAATTTGGATAACAGAATACAAGTAGACACTATCTATACCGACTTTAGTAAGGCGTTTGACAGGGTCGATCACACGACTCTGTTGAAGAAGCTTTTGGAAATTGGTATTCACGGCAATCTTTATAGTTGGCTCTCTTCTTATATCTCCAACCATAGTCAAATAGTAGTGGTTGCAGGATTTAAATCCGATTCTGTTGCTGTCACATCGGGAGTTCCTCAAGGCAGCTTGTTGGGACCATTATTATTCAACATATATATCAATGATGTCGGTAACTGTTACTTAAACTCGCAAACCATCCTGTATGCCGATGACATGAAAATCTACTCACCTATAAAGTCAATAGAGGACTGTCTGAAGCTGCAAGATGATTTGCAATGTTTCAGCAGGCATTGTAATGCCCATTGTCTGGAAATAAATATATCTAAGTGCTTCGTTGTGCGCTTTACTAGGAATAAAAACGTATTTATCCATGAATACTCAATTAATCTTGTACCGTTATCTATCAAATTCGAAAGTAAGGACCTTGGGGTTATACTTGATAGTAAAGTGAATTTTAATAAACATATCGACCACATAGTCACTAATGCATCTTCTATGCTTGGTTTCATAATCCGCTTATGTAAACAATTCAAAGACCTTACTACTTTCAAAACACTATATTTCTCATATGTTCGTAGTATTCTTGAATACGCATCTCAAGTATGGAACCCAGGCTATGCAGTACATAAAAATAGAATTGAAAGTGTTCAAAATAGATTTTTAAGGTATCTCAATTTCCGCTCTTTTAGATCTCATGTTAGTAATGAAGACTCTGCCAAATTCTTCAAAATACAGACGCTAACTTGTCGAAGAAATATAGCAGATTCGGTAATGTTATTTAAAAATATACATAACTTAATCGATAGTCCTGATCTTCTTCAACGCCTATCATTCCACGTTCCTAATCGCAACAGTAGACAGTCGCTTGCTTTTAATCTTACTCTTTGCAAGACTTACTCCAAACATAACTCATTTATCTACAGATCCACACATTCATTCAACTTAAATTATTACCACATTGGCATTTTTAACTCGACGTTACATGACATAAAACAAAATCTCACTAAGTAACATGACTCAAACTAGGAAGTTCAATCTACCCCTCCCCCTTTATATTCGCGTCCTTAGCCTTTTAATCCTTATCCTATATTTCTCCTCCCCCCCTCACATAATGTTACTAAAAATGAACTAATTAAGTAAACACCTTTATAATGTCACACATTTTTTACGGTGCTCCAGATTTTATGTCCGGGTTGAATCTTTCCCAAATGAAAGACTAAACCCTTCCACACACTTTTCCACAAATGAATATCTAGTAAATTAACGCAATGTAAGTGCACTATATAAGAATAAAACAATACAAGAACAATACGTCAATCCACCAGAAACATAATGGGAAAATATTTCACCGACTCCAGATATTTTCATATCAGAGGGTTCGGCTCTGATGAAATCCTAACTGGTCCGATAAATCCTACTGATCCCTCAATATAAATATTTATATTTACTATTATTATCTGTGGAAAGTTTATAATTGGCATAATTAACCATTTTATAATTGTATTATTGTGTAATTTATGATTTGCTGTCAACTTTCCCAAATATAAATAAAATAAAATACAAGAAAATTTACATATTTCACCTTTACTACACAATAAACTGTTATGAGGATGATAATTTCACCTATATACGAATATATAAATACGATTAATATTCCTCCACTCACGGATACATACGCGCGTTTTATCTTGTTATTTTTATCTTGTGTTCAATATTTCTTCGTCTGACCTTGGCCGTGAAAAGATTAAAGTGTTTTTAGTGTTCAGAAAACACCACGATAACAATTCCGTTCTGATAAAACAGAACAGGTCTCTTCTAAAAATAAAACTCCTTGTACCAATGACATACTGTCATTTGTCTTTGAGTGTTGTATTTTTCTAAGAAATGGAGAAAATATATTCATAATCGCCATCGTAAATATTCTTCTACAAAATTTACGATAAAAAATGTTAAAATATTTATTGGTTTACCTGTAAAAGAAAGTACAACCCTTTTACCTCGGTAAATTAATAACATCTACATACACTTGGCAATATGGAGCTGGTTGAAATCCTCCTAATTTTAGACTATTTTTCTATGTCTGTGTATAACATTAATTTAATATGTCAGATAGGTACATAAATTTGAACATGAAAATAAATATGTTATTACCCTAACAATTATTCTTCTTCACCACCCCCCTGCAAGTGTCAAGGGCCCCTGGGCCTCTTAGTCCGGGCGGCGTATTTCAAAAACTTGTACCAGTTCGGTCGAGATAGCGACAATTAACATTTTAAATACACCTCTATATTGGTTACTTTTTATCACTTTGCAAAAAAAAATGTTCTAAAATCTAGATAAAATAATATTTTCAATGTGTATATTAGAAATTAATAATTTTAATTCTAAATATATTCAAATTTTGATATTATTCCCATTATTGTAAATACAACACAATATTGGTTATTTTTTTATCACTTTGCAAAATAAAAAAAATATTCTAAAATCTAGATAAAATTATCTTTCAATTGTGTATATAAATTTTGATATTGAAAATGTAACTGAACCGATATAAGTTTTGGAAATACGCGTCCGGGCTTAATTCCGCCTGAAAATGTAATCTGGACAGTGTATTGGATAAATGTATCTATTGCACGATAAGGAAGAGGTCCTGGATTCAATTCCTAGATGCGACTGAAATTTTTTGACTTTTCTGTTTCACATTTTCGGATTCCGATGATTAAATATTGCAATTTGAAGTTATGCGTATTACGATATAAAATTAAAATTTAATTTATGTCATGGTAAAAGAGACATTAATAATTACAGAAGTTACAATTAATAATGCTATCTCTAGGTTCTGTATAAAATGTTCTATTTATGCTTTCTTTACCATCGGTGATTAATAAGGCATTTAATTTCAAACTTCCAAAAAAAAAAATGACTCGCTCGACCTTTGGTCGTGGACAAAACATATTATAAATTCCAACATTTAATGCTGAAAAATATTTGAGGAAATAAAATTTAAAAAAACCATCACTCTCCTCTATAGAAAATTATGGAATTTACTTTTTTCCTTGAAGTGGAACAAAGTCTAAATTAAAATCCATCTGCAATGTCATCTCGAACATCCCCTTCTTATCGGCACAGCCTCCATGAACTCGCCTGATATACGCAATGTCATTTGTGCCGTTATTAGAACCCCGAGGATGGGGCCCCATAGCGGGGCCGTCGCCCCCTGGCCGGGAGGGAAACAAGGGTGCCCCAATGTCAGGCCCCTTCCCATAAACCGGGCGCACTACCCCGGACCTATCCCTATATAAAATTACAGGCAAAAAGGTCTACCCACAAATACATGAAAATTTCAAAGGCACCGGTGAAAAAAGCACCTGTCTTGGAAGCTTTTTTATTCAAAGTACAAAGTAGTAAAATTTTTTTAACCTTTTGACGAGCAAGACAAAAAATACGTTGTCGGCTCGAAGCTACAGGTGGAATGAAAATAGTTTTAGTGCCTTGTTTACTTCAATTTATTTTTATTACTATGCGTTTATTTTGTTCGAAATAAATGAATAATTGCGCAAGAAAAGTCGATTCCTTTCGTTTTGACTTTATTAAGTATATCTATACATATACTAGTGGAGAGATATTTTTTCTAATAGCAGGGTAGACTAAGCGGCCTAAACTCTAAACACACGATTTTTAATATGGACGCAGCAGGTTCCCGCTGTAAACAATATTCATAGGCTTTTTAATTCATGCAAGTTTCCCGGTCTGCCTCTTTCCCAGTTTATCATATTTATGTACGGTGAACTTTACGTAAATGTCTCTTCCGTACATTAATTCCCAGATATCTATAAAATCATAATATCTAGAAAAAAATTTAAGAAATGCATTTATGATTTGGATTTTTTCTAATCTCTTTTTAGAGATTTTTGGTGATATTCATAAAATTAACTATCTATCTCGACATATGTTTCGCTGTGATATATTACACGAATCAGGGGGTTGAGCACAGAGAAATCGATAACTTTACAATATTGGATTGATAGGCGTAACTTCTGACGATTTGTCGATATACCGAGCACTGTTTAACTGTCGACGCCGAATCGATGTTGACAGGAAATACATTAGAAATCGGTATACACTAGCAACACCGGCAGACCTATCTACGAATTCACATCCCAAAACGTCAAACGCCAATCAATTTCGTAAAAATATTAATAAGTTGGCAATGTTGAATTGAAATACCAATCTAAACATGCATTGGCAGTCCGCATTTACTTTTTGAAACTAAATGCGAGTTATTTAGTTCATGAATATTTATTCATATAGTTTTTCAAAGATTGAACGGAATAAATTTATTGCATTAGATGCGTTATTTAAGTATATGGATCGCGTATACGACTTTTTTAATTAATTAAAGCTTCTTTAGTTCAATCCGTTCATTAAATAAGCCAGTAATTTTGCACAACGAACGACATTTGAATGTGTAAATTGATAGTTAACCGAAACTTATCTGATACCATGGAGGCCGCGCTAAAATTTATCGATCTTCGGTCGGAATATCTGTTAACAATCGTAGACCGTGCGCGCAAATAATGATAATTGACCATAGATAACGGATTTGTATAGATAAAGGATTTTCTCGATCATCCGTGGTAGAGTTGAAGATACTCTCAGTATCGCCCTTGTCTAAGACCACCATTCAGAATTGAAACGTTGCTTGAAATGGCTTTAGCCGTGTTTGGTGACCAGATCTGAATAGCCAGGTACTTCCCCACCTTCCTCTTCCTCCCTACTGTCTTCAGCCTCACAACATACCCCAATGCCATAGTCTCACTGGTTCCACTCAGAAGCAGGTGGGAATTTTGTAAGGTATTCACATAACGAAAGACCTCCAGCAAAAGTAATTAATTTTTATGTATGTTAAAACGATATGTTAAATGGTATGTTAAAACGTAATCAGAATCACTGTACCAGAAAACATTTTTAAAATTATTTTAGCCTTAAATCAAAGAGTTATCCAACCGAAACCATGGTTCCGCCAATTTCCACAAATTTCAACGCACAACTTCACCTTCCCTTCCCCCGTACTTCAAATCGATGGCCAAGAACCCCTGAAGGTTGAAAGTCAAATACAGCTATAAACTTAATAACAAATCGCATAAAATAGTACGACCTATATCTAAATACTTTACGTGGAAACTTATATTAGATTTCATCGTATTCAGGGAAATAATATATTTTAAAATGTTCATATTTAAAGAAATTCAATAAAATGTTTAAAAAATTTGTTTTCAAATACTGGTTCTCAGCTAGTTACCGCCGGTAATCGCGCCGCCCCGGGAACCACTTATTGTATAACCAACACTCCTTCCATAGATCACCCCAAGTGGTTCGCAACGTTTGGCTACTGAGCAGGGGTGTCAGGGTTCATGGGGTGAGGTTTGTGTAGGTCTTGGAAGCCACGATTTAAGCCACGTTTGCCCACCTACCGCGTGTCACGCCGGATCTGGTAGACTGGTTGAAGGAGACCTTTTGATCTATCCAGTCGGATTCTATCGACCCATCGCCTTGCATCGCAGTGGGAGGGATGGATTCAGACATCCGTAACTGGATACATTGATCTCCGGATTCCTGACACCTCTCATACCCTTTTCCCTCCCAGATCTTCCTCTCATTGTTTTACCTAAAAAGACCCTCCACAAAGCACCCCCTAAGATGACATAGACCCTGGGGGAATTTTTCGTCCACTGTGTAGAGCTATTGTAATTTTTTTATTTATATGTATTTAAATTATTGATACTCACGTTTTATAATATATATTATGTGGGAATAAACCCATTCACCCCAAACCAAAAACAATATAATTTAATTGCATTTAGCATAATATAATTTAATTAGATCTACTAAAAAATAGTTTATTATTTTGCAATTATTTAGTAATGCATAATATAAATAAAAGTAGGCAATACATAATACTTGCGTTATTCATTGTCTACTTTTTAAATTTTTTTTATTATCTTTTCGTCTCAACTGCTTCATAATGTTAACTTCACGTTGTTTCTTTTTGTTTCTTTTCACTACATTGCATGTATAAATTATTATTATATACTTGCTACTGCTGGTAGTAACTGCTACTAACCTAATATACAATACTGCCTGCCTGCATGGATGGAACCACAGTGTCCACCTTGGAGTGTCGAGGAGCTAAAACATGCGAGCACCTCAGAAGAGGTTCTCCTAGTTAAGTGTTTACAAAATACCACTACTAATCAAATATACCAACCACTACTTACATACATTAACTGATTATTAATATTTTTGTTAATTGTAATCATCTGCGTACGATAATAGAAAATTTAAAACAACAACCACTTAAATTTAATTTGTTTATAACCAAAAAGGTTACACGCACTGTATTCTAATAACTTAGAGATTGGGATTAAGATATAAAAAATAAAAATAAGTGCAAATATGTACACTTAAATAAACTGCCTGTTTCAACGGGATATTATAACTCATCACAAGGAGGCACAAGTTTCAATTAATTACTTCTTTTATCGATAAATGTCAGGGATAAGTGAAACGGAAATTCATATCGTGATTTTATTTGGCTTCACTACAAAATAACAAATCTCACAAACAGTTTTATCGTTAATTTCAACTGGAAAGTCTAAAAAGAGAAATAACTTTTTTTCATTAATATTTTCGTTTAGATTATTATTTTTATCTAATGACTAGCTGGGTTACCCGGCTTCGCTCAGGACAATAAGATAGTATTCAAGAATGTTGCACAACGATGTTCTCGATTCCCTATTCCTGATCATTCCACGACATACTCCGCCACTCCTTCCACAACTTCCTACAGCTCTATGGAACCTTCTAGAACTTTCCGGAAGACTGTTCTAGAAATTTCAAGAGGGCGAAACTTTCAGCCCTTATATCTTTAAAAGCACGCCCTTTAGGTAAAAACGGATACCCTTATTCCCTAGGGGGCATAGAGATCTACCACACCATATAACTCCCTTGATCGAACCGGGACTCGTTTCTGAGTTTTTGCGAACTGCACGTTTTTTTAACTTTCTTTTATAATATATGCCATATTCAAATAAATAAAATGTTACTCCTTACATGTCCTTTCCCGTGCGTTCCCCTCCAGCGTTCCACTTTCACCTTCCCCACCACCGCTCTCACGCTCCCCCGTCCCGCCAACCCCCCTGGCACTGCATTTCTTGACTCCTCTCCCGCTGGGCCCGTAGCCGAAACTTTTTTCTAATACTAACAACTCGTGATATCTTTCTAATTAAATATCCGAATTGAAAAATTCAAAAAGTTAAATAAAGGTATTGAAGCTGTCTTGAATATGAAGTAATTTATTTTGATAAGGATGAAAACCAAGATACAAATAAAGAGCCTTTTGAAGCAGCGACATTTAAATTAAATTTTAAAATAAAAAAATACTTATTGTGGCATAACCATAATAGTTAGACATATGCTGTCACGACATTTTTTGTAAATAATGATGTGTTCTATAAAGTCGTAGTACATTATTTTATTCTATCATCAATAGTTTTCGCAGCGCATGCGATTTAAAGAATATTTTAGGTAATTTTTTTACATCCTGGGTTACATTATTGAAGTTTTAGTAAAGATGCCTATTTTTTTTTTAAATATAATATAGCCTATGTCACCCAGGGATAGTGTAGCTTCCCAACAGCGAAAGAATTTTTCAAATCGGTTCAGTAGTTTCGGAACCTATTCGATGCAAACAAACACACAAACAAACAAACAAATATTACCTCTTTATATAGTGTAGTAGATATAAAAAACTTTTAATTATAACACCGTCATTGAAATTTTTTGGGGTATTATGCCGAGTTGCGCTACCTTCATCTTTAACCAACGTTTTGAACAGCATTGCAGTATCCAACAACAGGTCAAAACAAGAAAAAGGTCAAATTAATCTTTACAAAAAAAATTACCAATCAAAATGTTATAACTTCAATTCATTCCATTTTAAAATTTAACGTCACCAGATTCTATTACTTGAGATTATATTTATTGTACACTGTATGTAAAATTATGTAATAATAATGAAATAATTATGAAATAACTCCTGCGCCATGCTCAAGAGCCTAGCACTCTTAATTGGCGTAGAAATTCATTAAAATTTATATTTCACTATTTTGTTTTGCCATAATATTATGTTCAATCCTGTAACAATGTTATAAATTAAACAATAACAAAAGGTCAGATGTGTAATACGCACTGTACACTTTTACAAATCACTATAATACTTTTAGCCGTGAACATTTCAAATCATATTATTAAATAATTAATTTTATAATCTCTGGTAAAGTAAAAATTATTGTACATATTAACGATTATCTGCATATGTAAGTAAAAATAAGGGGCTTGGGTAGAAATTTGCAGAAACAGTAGGTACCCACTTGCTCATTTCTTCGTAATAATTATGAATCAATAAATCTGAAGATGAAACTGAAAATGATATTTCTGGCGTTAGGATATTGATAAAGCTTTCCATCACATGGATTTACTGAGTGAATCAAACTAGTATTATACGTATTTATGGAGTTTTGAAATATTCTGATGAAATATTAGATACCGTTGGGCTTACAGCTTCCTTCAAGTTCCGACAGATAACATGTCGAATTGCCGAAGACACAAATGCTGCCTAGGTTGACCGAACGGTCACCGCTTCTGGTGACGGTCAACAGTCACGAAGCACCTCAGATCCAAGATCCAATTCGCAGACAGTTAAGGTCGGTCGTGTGACCCAGTAGTAATATATTTTAAACACTTAAATACAATAATAAACCAGATTGTAACAAGGACGAAGAGTCCTAAGACAATAATTAACGTCTGCCTGTGGATAAGACATTTATAACATATTCAATTACCGGCAATTATAACACAAGATTCCCTATCGATTGTTCTATATTTTTCAAATGTTCAAAGAGCAAAAATAATCTAATAACGTGTTCAAAACGCGGACGAAACGAGGCAATTACTATAAAGCCTTACGTACGCAAAATTTAATGCGGGTTAAACATTTTCATTAAAAATAACGTGACTTAGCAGAAAAGCCCGAATGCACGGATTTATAGTATTATTTATATAATTTATATCGTATAAAGAAAACACGTATTTGATAAGAGCAAACTAGTACCTCAGTGCCACACAATGAAAATGAAGGCGTATTATAATTTTATTGTTCAGCGCCCGGTCCTGTGGTCCAGTAGATAGTACATAAGTACCACTGCATTCAGTCTTATCTCCAAAATAACCTTCTACATTATTGCACTGATAAAAACGCAGCGATAATGAATTATTTAAATCGTAGCATGCGCAAAACGAGTCATGTAAATTATCTCGGTACTCAGAAAAAAAAAATAATAAATTATTCTATCGACTCAGTGGCATAGCGAGAAATTTCAGCCTCGATAGAAGTTAAGTTAAAGTAAAGTCAGACTGCCTTCTCCAAAATATTAAAAAAGGAAATGTGTTGCACAAATTTGAACAATATTCCACAAGAAAACGCAAATTTCCACTCTTTCCTTATTTTGCCCATTTTACAACGTATTTTAACTATATTTTTGGATCAAATGTTTTTAATTTTTTTTTTGTCGTTGTATAATTTCGTGTCAAAATGGTACATAATTTTTATTCCCCCTGTGAACATGGATATGGATAATCCATAAATATAAAAAAGTCGATTGCCAAGAATTGTCCGAAAGGGCATATTTGACGATATTTGTTTACCGTAAGTCATTTTTTGCAAACATTCCCGTGGCTGTTGTAGGTACAAACTACAAAGTGGCAAAAGTCTTTTCCTTCAAAATTTTTTTTACTGTATATAGTCCATAATTCCCTAGTATTTAAACATAAAATGTTATCAGATTATATGTTGCATAATGTTAATAATAATAATAATAATATTTGGCTAATTTATATAGCGCCGTTTTCGTGAAAATTCACCTCAAGGGCGCTGTACAAATAAATACATAAAAAATAATAAAACTGGCTTACAACTAAGATTTACAATTATAACTAGTGACTTACATCTAAGTCTTATTGCTAGTGACTTATGACTAAGACATATAAAAGCTAACCTAAAACTGAGCTCAATGACATATATATTTACAATTATGACTTAAAGTTAGAGATTTATAACTAACATATTTATTTACATTTAAAAATACTTGAAAACATCTTATAAATATCATACATTCGCCAGAATCACTCCACAGCGCCAGAAGAAGAAGGAAGTTTTTACATAATACATATTACTATTAAAGGACATGGATGCAAAATTTATCGGATTTACGAAAATGTATGGATATCTTAAATAAATTAATGAAATTAATCGCCGATCTTTACCGCATTATGATGACTCATCGCTCAACATTAAACGGATTGAGGTGTTAGGTTACCACTGACAGACCATTGGTAGGTAGATCAATAGCATTTTGAGTTTTTCGTTAGTAGTTGTAGGGAATAGCAAATAAAATAGTATATATTCGTGGACATCAACAATTATTAGAGTATAATTAAATTACAAAGTTTAAATATAATGACGAATTTATGGAAATGAGTATTTGAAAAAATGAGTTTTAAGTTTGGATCTAAATTCCGCTGGGTTGGTTATGCATCTCAATTCCATGGGAAGTTTATTCCAAGCCTCAGGGCCGGATACTCCAAACGCGCGATCACCAAAATTAGTGTTCGGATTTCGCTTGGGTTCTTTCAATCTTCCAATTGCAGAAGATGTCGCTAATCTAAGAGATGACTGCCTTAGACCTATATTTTCCGGAATGCATAGTTCAGAGATATAGGGTGGAGCCATTTCATTGATAGCTTTAAACACCATCCAGCATAACTTATACTGGATCCTTTCAGGACACTTCAACCAGTGAAGATTTCGGAGGTGTTCCGAAATGTGCGAAAACTTGGGTACCCCTGTGATTAGTCGTGCTGCGGCGTTGAACACTGATTGTAGTTTATCAGTTTGACATTTAGGAAGACTTGCATAGATACCATTGCAGTAATCAAGACGCGATACTATATATGAATTCACAAGAAGCTTAGTTGCTTCTGTCGAAAGGTTCCTACGAACTGACTTAAGAGACGGTTCTCCGAATTTCTACTGATTTCTTGCAAACCTCCCTTAAACATTTGAAGTTTTAAAGCTCTTAAAAAAATATATGTTATTCTTGAAGATAATATCTAGTAATTTATCGCACCGAAACGTAAATTATAAAAAAATCCCTCGATAGAAAAAAATTGCAAAGTATGCTCCAAAAATTATTATAAACACGTTTGTTTCAGTTATTTTACAAGTTCTTTAGTATTAAAAAATTTACAGCGTTTCTATAAATAAAACTAAAGATAATAATCGCGAGATTTTTGCTCTTTTTTAAATAAACCGTGATTAATTAAATATTTTAACAACAGGCGCTTACGTTTTTTAATTCTGAAGATCATTATTACAGGCAGTGTTGCCAATTTAGCATATTATATGCTAAATTTGGCATAATTACTCCGTGTTTAGCATACTTATTATGCTTTTAGCATATAGCATATTTATTTGGCTTATTTTTACAGAAACATGAACATAATAAAAACCATTTTATTTTAACAAAACTATATCGATAATTTTGTCGGTGCCCCACCTCACTTGCACTATGGACAATCCTTTTTCGGGCGTTTGTTGATTCTCTATACCGTCTATACTATAGGATTCCCCTAACTAGTCGCATTTTGTCTCGCGTGTTGTTTTAAGAGTAAAAGTTTATTACTGTGCAATATATGTGTTTCTGCAATTTGATTTTCATACCATTATGTCGCCCAAGTATAATCAACAGTAACGGTCAGACTGGGAGAAAATGGCAGACTTTAAAGAGTGGTTGCAACCTGTTGAAAACGATACATCACAAGCCTATTTATTGTAGGGGGCATACATTAATTACGTGAGCTCAAAAAGGGGGGGGGGGGGGTCCAGCGAAATCTCACGTTACTCTAAAAGAATATAGGAAGTGGCCCAAATTTATCTCACCAAGGGAGGAGGGGGGGTTAGATCGGAAGAAAAAGTGCTTACGTAATTAATGTATGCACCCTAAGTACTGCAAGTGCGACATGATTGCGAAAATGTCTATTTTGAAGCTACATATTTTATCAACAAAACACAGAAAATCAATAGAGCCAATGAAAAGTCAAAAAATCACTAACTTTCCCATATAAAAAAAAATTTGAACACCCAGAAAGCAGAATCTTCACTAGCTTTGTTTGTTTGCGAGCACTGTTCAATTATAGCCGTAGATCATTTATCGGAGTTATGCAAATACCGATTTTCTGACATCAAACACAGCGAAATGAGGTTACATCGAACAAAATGCACGAATATTAATTATAAAAAACGTCTTGGCATATTTTTTGGCATTTTATAAATTAATTTAGCATATTTCTAGCATATTTTTCACATCACTTTAGCATATTTTGAAGTAGTTGAGTTGGCAACACTGATTACAGGTCCTCTCTGTCTGCGTGTAACCTATGTGCCTTTCAAATATCCGCCAGTCGCTACCAGGAGAGCATGCCTAACGGACCTATGCCCGAATTTTTACATGATTTGTCGTAGAATAGAATACTACCAAACGCGGTATTCTGTCTCGCAGTCAGATGTTCGTCGGGCCGTGTTATTCTTCTGCGGCCGGATAATAGTGGTCTGCGCCGCTGATATACTGTTAAACTGTGGGGAATCAGAAATTTTGATTGAATGAAATTTTTTTTTTTTTTTTAAGATTAATAATACGTTTAATTAAAATGTAACTCTTAGATGTACTTTTATAAAATTTATATATTCATTTGTAAAATTCAATTTACAAATTAAACCAATAAATAAAAACAGTCAAAGCAAAAAATCAACGTCAATATTAGAAATTACCGTTAAGGAACAGCACTGTATAAAAATAAATATAAAATTAATCGGTACCTACTCATGTCGGGAAATTCCGAGAAAGTTCGTTTGTATTGGCCGATGAATGATGTAATTTTTTTTAAGTAACTCCACATCGCGAACTGATCGATTATTCGATTGTCGCACGTGAACTAAACTATCATTGGCATACGTTTTATCATTGTTCCGAACGTGTTCCGAAACTATTAAATTGTTTTTGTGTTTAATTCGCAGAACTTCATTTAAATTTAAAAAATATATATATTATCAAATTTTATGTTTGTAATAGCAAGTATTTTAGATTTTTTAAGTGAAAATTATTTAGCGCCGTTGTGATTCTACAATTTATTCATTTAAAATAACATATAGTATATTTGCGACACGTTCCAGAGTGGAAGATACTCTCAGTATCGCCCTGGTGTAAGACCAACATTCAGAATTGAAACGTTGCTTAAAATGGCATTAGCCGTGTGTGGTGGCCAGATCTGTATAGCCAGGTACTTCCCCATCTTCCTCTTCCCATCTCCTTCTCCTCCCCAATACCTTCAGCCTCACAACATCACCCAATTGGGGATGCCATAGTCTCACTGGCTTCAGACGGGAGCAGTTGGGACTCTTCTGCGGTATTCGAGAAACGGAAGCGAGGGACACTAAAAAGAGACAAACATATACATCTATGTATAGGATTTAGCGTGCAAGAGAATGAGAGAGCAATAGAATATGTATTTATTTCACGGGTACTCGGTTCCAATATAATACGATAAATCGGTTTAATGGTATAAAGTGCCTGACGAACCTTAGCGGTCAGAAATTCAGCGGACCAAGTATCAAATCCTACGAAATCAAAAAACATATTTTTTTGTTGTTGTATATTGGCGATTTATTTTCAATAAACTCTTAATACCTATCATTGATTAAACTTCTAGCGGTTCATGTAAAGGTCCCAGTTTTATTATTTATTATAACAAATAACAAGCGTTATTACTACGCTGTCATTTTTCGTATCACTCAGTTTTATTCGTCATGAACACTTTAATGCACCTGTTGTTGCTGACGTCTATAAATTATTATATATGTATAGTTAAATGAATATGTTTGACAAATTAAATAATAAAACATTGAAAAACTTAAAATAACATTTAAAAATATAACCAAAAAGAATTCGAAATAAAATTGAAAGCACTCTGAAAACTTAAAATCTTAAAAATAGTAGAAACTAATTTTCTCGTGTGCATAAATAATGCCCCAGCTTTTTAAATAATCACAAAAAAATAATTCTGTTGGAGTTACAAGTACACGCCTTTACCTAGTGTGCAAATCCTTTTGATATGAAAAAAAACTTAAAATATATAAATATTTTTTTTTATAGTAATAACTCACTAGAGTCTCAGCTGCTCCCGTCTGGAGCCAGTGAGACTATGGCATCCCCAATTAGGATATGTTGTGAGGCTGAAGGTAGTGGGGAGGGGAAGGAGATGGGGAAGAGGAAGGTGGGGAAGTACCTGGCTACTCAGATCTGGTCACCAAACACGGCTAACGCCATTTCAAGCAACGAATTCTGAATGGTGGTCTTACACCAGAGCGATACTGAGAGTATCTTTCACTCTGGAACGTGCCTCAAATATTCTATATTTTATTTTAAATGAATAAATTGTGAAAACACAAATTAATCAAATAAAATTTATTTTCCACGCCGGGATTCGATCCCGCCACCTTCGGTGTGCGTTTAAAGAGCCTTTCCGCTGGACTACGCCGGTCGTCAAAATGTAAATAATCTTCGTATTATTATAAATTCTAAACGTGGAGATCCGC
Source organism: Limnephilus lunatus (assembly GCA_917563855.2). Taxonomy (NCBI): domain Eukaryota; kingdom Metazoa; phylum Arthropoda; class Insecta; order Trichoptera; family Limnephilidae; genus Limnephilus; species Limnephilus lunatus. Next base: position 62,606,851 of record OU830598.1, on the reverse strand, counting down.
AAAGGTAAAAGAAGACAGGGATGCCCGAGGAAGACATGGCACGACCAAGTGAATCATATACTTAAGTCGGGCCATATCAAGAGTCAGAATAATAGAAGAGCATGTGTGAGATGATGTATGAATGTAAACGAGGCAAGGAGTGTGTGCCAGGATCGAATTGTTTGGCGGTCTGTCCTCTCTGCCTACCCCTGGGGGGAAACGGCGTGATGGTTAGTTAGTTATGTCCGAGAGTAAAGTGCAGAAACTTTATGAGATGATTCTACATGATGGTAGAAGTAAAAAAGACAAGCAACTTTTTTCGAATTTTCGTTTTTTTTTTCAATGTATAAATTATCTTCATTATACAAATAAAATATGATAAGCATCAAAAATGTATGAGTGTATACAGGGTGTTAAGGGACGTGTAAGTACAGTTACAGTTACTTCAACCAGTGATTCCTGACATTATTTGGAGTAAAAAATGCGAATGAGAAAAACTTTCATTCATTTAGATTTTTTTTTAAAATATATATTAAGTTAAATTTTATTTTAAAATATTTAATTCATTCCACAGTTTGTGAATCTTCGTTGAACTTGGAGACCGCCCGGAGAACACAACCACGATATACCAACTCATATTTAGTTTGCTGTCATTTTTCACAGATGTCTCTAATGAGGCATATTTAATTTCTTTATTTATTTTGATATGACAATGGTACCTCTGCAGGAAATTTTTCAAAGTATTAGTTGTAGGGAAGAACCAATTCGCAATTTCTGATAGAGATAACCGAGCCTTAAGTTATCTTAAGTAGAAGAACCCTGTGCTAACGGTCCTATTCACCTGACTTTTCAATGAAAGGTCTGAATCCAGATAAACTCCCAGAAGTTTGACGGTTGTTTTCGCAATTACGTCATTGCCGGAAATGGCAATTGGTGAGTTGTCTATTAGATGTTGACGTCTATTTGTAGCTGCCCACAGAAATTCAGTCTTTGATGGATTAAGCTTCAGTTTGTTTGAGGACATCCAGAGACTAATTGCTTCTAGACACTCAACTGTGCGAATTTTGAGGCCGGTGATCTCATTTGGTGTGCAGTAACCCACAGTTCATTGCCATTCTACGAGAAACTGCAATTATTTTAGGTTTCCTAAAACAAATTTATCGGGAACACAAAACAAAATAGACTGGTCTGTGATCGAGTTGGCATCGCTTTTGGGACCCACCAAGGCATCGTATGTTTAATTCCTTGTCTGGCAAAGTCATCCATCAAGATACAAGCAACATTTCCGCTCACTGTAATGGTTATAGGAGAAAAATAAAAATTATAAAGGTTTTTAAAATGTTCAATCAACTCTCTGTAAATAGGAAGCTAAAAGTTTGGCAGTTTTGTCTCAATGTTGTGAAGTCCAAATTTTAGAATTTAACAGTAGTTTTAGAATAGATATAAACTAGAAATTTATAACTAAACAAAATGGTGACCCGACAATTCATCCTGCGACAATTCATCCGGCGACAGTTCATCCGGCGACAGTTCATCCTGCCGACAGTTCATCCTGCCGACAGTTCATCCTGCCGACAGTTCATCCGGCCGACAATTCATCCGGCGACAATTCATCCTTCCTGATCATTTAGAAGATTTTTTCTTCAAGTAAGTATGCAAAGTGGATATACGGCCGTACAACCAAAATCGATATACTTATATCTGAAGGCATCTTGAGTGGAAATCCGCTGTAATTTTTTTTTTACCAACAATAATTTCGACTCTCCGAAGAAGCATGCATGAATAACAAAATACGACATACTTATACGTGCAGTCGGCTTAGCAAAAAACCGTCAAGATTCCTACTTGCATATAATATAACTTTTTTTTATCTGAAATTAATACCATCTTTTTAGGGTGAATTGACTTATTTGTTAGGTTAGGTTAGGTAAGGTAAGGTTAGGTTTGGTTAGGTTAGGTTAGGTTAGGTTAGGTTAGGTTAGGTTAGGTTAGGTTAGGTTAGGTTAGGTTAGGTAAGGTTAGGTTAGGTGAGGTTAGGTTAGGTTAGGTTAGGTTAGGTAAGGTTAGGTTAGGTTAGGTTACAGCGGATTTCCACTCAAGATGCCTTCAGATATAAGTATATCGATTTTGGTTGTACGGCCGTATATCCTCTTTACATATTTACTTGAAGAAAAAATCTTTGAAAAAATAAATGATCAGGCCGGATGAATTGTCGCCGGATGAATTGTCGGCCGGATGAACTGTCGGCAGGATGAACTGTCGGCAGGATGAACTGTCGGCAGGATGAACTGTCGGCAGGATGAACTGTCGTCGGATGAACTGTCGCCGGATGAATTGTCGCAGGATGAACTGTCATGGAACCAAACAAAATATACTTGAAAAAAAAAGTATTCGATAATAATAGTGATTAATATTTTAATTTAATTTCAGTATTTTTACAATTAATGCAATCATCAAATCCTTTCTCACAGTCTTTGATGGGATTTTGCACATTTTGGACATAATGTCTCATTTTTACGATTTAGTTTTTTTTTTTTTTTTAGCTTAACTCCACACAGGAGGCCCTGAGGAAAATAATTTCCCACAGGGCCTATGTCATCTTAGAGGATGCTGTATAGAGGGTCTTTTTGAGGAAAGGAAGGAGTGAACATGGGTCTTGAAGAGACCCATGTTTAAGGAGGAAGGAAACACAGAGGCCGGTAAATCGTTCCACTGCTGAGCTGTTGAACTCAAGAATGAGTCGTAAAAACGACCCGTTTTCATGTGACTAATGGCAACCGTGTACAAATGTTGGGCGCGTGTTTGGCGTGTTTCCCGACTATGCACCGGTGACGAGAGGATCAATGACGCTAGTTCCTCGGAGCATCTTCCATTGTAATACCGGTAGAACAAGGACAGCATTCCCACCTGACGCCTGTGCTCTAAAGATTGCTATCCTTCTGTTAAGATGGGAGAATCTATCAAACGGACCGTGGTTAAACCCGTAGCAATTAAAGCATCTCATCATATTTATATTGTCGTACACATGGAATCTAACCCATCCTATACATATTTATTATTATTATTCTCAGGTGTGTATTGCCGTCCACTTCCGCACACACTTTATAATTTTTCTTGTCCCTTTTATTATTGTTTCATATAATAAAAACAACATTTCTCAACATTTACACTTGTTTCGAATATTTCTTGATTTTGTGATTTTATTTTTTGGTTTCAATTTCCTCCCTGACTTGTTTCTGTATAATCTCACAATTTTGATGCTTGGTTAATAATAATAATTAGAACAAAATGAATAAAAAACTTTAAGCAATTCGGTGAAGCTTAAAATAAGTTGTCTGCAGGGTCTAGCAGCAAAAAAACCGCGAAAACGGGTTTATGTCTGCTAAAAGTTATTATTTGAATAGTTTATACTGGACCCCGGGCGACCGCCAATTTTGCTCTTACATTCTTAATAATTTTTAATTATGACATCAGTTGAACATGCTACGTGAATAAAGAAAAAATGAGTATATTTAACACACTGTACACGATACACACGCCGAAAATTTATTTTGAAACACACTTTCGTTTGACCGAGGTCATGCAAATATATTTTTATCTATTGAATAACGTGCTAAAGTCACTAAAATTAATGTTCGTATAGGTCAGGCTCTGTGGTCAACTGGGCCGAAATGCACTAGATTGTAGCGTAGAGTCTCTATTTTTCACGAAAATGGTTTATTTTGTAACATTTACCCTGTAGATAATTAATACAATTTTTTTTATTATTGTTCGAATTTTCAATCCTTGAATTTGTTTTGATGATTCAAATTTCACATTTACTTTTGAACGCTTTCATTGGCTGAAAATACAGAAAAATTGAAAATGAAATTCTTTTGCTTAATGGTTTACGCTTTATCATCATAATAGAAATAATATGAATCAGCCTAAAATTTTTTTTATAAAACACAAGAAAAAAAGGTTGCGACCAAGATTCGATCTCAGAAGCTTACTTTTTCCGGGAAAACGCATCTACCAGCTAAAAGTAAAAAGAAAAAATAAGATAAAAAAAGAAAGATATATCATGTTTCTTGAATCATTGAACATTTTTTTTCAATTTCTATTCTATTAGTTCTCTTATTGTGATTTTAACAATTTTAAAAATATGACAACCTTAGACATATTATTAGCATTAGTTTACAAGTTTGTTATAATTATTTAACTTACATTTTTTTTTCTTTTCAGAATAAAATTATGTAAGTAAAACATTTTTTAATTCTTAAACATATTTTATAATTTTACAATTAAAATCAAAATGCATTTAAGGGAAAACAATATTCTTAAAGATTTAAGATTATTAGTAGTGATATTTTGAAAAACTTAAAAATGCAATGGGGAGAAACGAATATGAATATTACCTTCAGATGAAAACCTCTTCTGTATCCGTTATTTATAAAAAACATTAAAGAAATAAAATGGTTAGTTTTTATGCGTTAAATTGTATTGGCGTTACGTACGATCTTATCTTATGGGTGGGGTGGAAACTTGGTGGAACCCACAAGTATCGTCACTTATGGCAGAATTTTTTTTTTATGTTTTAGGGTTTTAAAATTCGCTTATTTATGGCTCGAGTATAGTCGTATACTATGGTATACTCAAAATGCCATTTCTTGTATTACCACATAGAACATTGGAGGGGACCCACCACTTTCCCACGGCTGTGTAAGGAAACTGATTGTTTAACCTCCTTAGCCGCACACGTTAGGACTCTAATTTTTGTAAAAAGAAAACTACATTTATTTTTAAAACCAATCTAGACCCTCCAATGTCCCTGCATGCATGATTGTTAGTAAAAAAAAGAAAAATGTATGCATACTTACATTTGCAGTAATTAACAAGATAAAGACACATCATAGATGTGTTCGCCTGTTGGTTCAGCATCATCCAGATTCAGTTCTAGTTATAGTGAAATAATAAAGAAAAAGAAAAATATTTACAGGTGTAAGTGAGATTAAAATCAAAGAAAATATATAAAAAGAAAGATATCGGGGGCAGTTTGTCCCACTATCACGGGGCAGTCCCGGCGAGAATGAGCGGGCCAGCGGCCTGGCCGAAACGTGCCCCACATAGAACAGAAAGCATCCTTAATGCATATAGGTATTATAATAAATGTATTATAGAGGAATCCTTGAAACACCCTTTATAGTATTGCCACATATGGCAGAAAACATCCTTCAATTATATGCACCACATAGAACTACAATTACCATTTTTTTGTTTGTTTATCTGCATGTTGGGGCAGAAAAATAAACCTATGATTATTACATTTTTCATGTATTTTGTTCTATATTTTTTAATTTATTATTTATTTGTTTCTTTACATGGTACGTAGGTCTAATGTTAACAAATCAGTTTATAACCTCACTAGGTCAAGCCTGTATTGAGGTTAACAACTCTACAATTTAATAAAATAACACAATAATACCTAATATAGTTATTGACGAACAATATTGTGTTATATGTTTCTTACAGATAATGAGTATAATTAGTAGGTACCTAATCAGCTGAAGGCGATAGTACATTACAATGAAAGCATGTATGGTGACCATAATGTTGAGATATGACTTTTAAAAAATATATATTTATTTTCATAGAATTAAGTAATTTATTTTCATAGAATTGAGAAATATTAATGTAATTTATATATTGCGCTATTAATTTAGCAAGAGAAAGATTAATAAAAAATTGTTAAGACAAAATAATATGATATTAATTTAGAAATGATAAATTAATGAAAAACAATTTACAATCCTCGGCTAACACAAATAATTTGACAGTCTTTTTAAAAATGCTCAAGGAATTACATGACTTAATATGATGTGGAAGGCTATTAAATATGAGTGGAGCCCGAGAAAAATATTTTTTTTTACCAAAAGAAGATTTAGTATGAATTGCCATAAAGTTCAGACCAGAGCCAACTCTAGTAATACGAATTTGCTGTGTTCTTTCTGAACTATCAATATTATTAAAAAATCCACAAAGCGTTTGTGTAATATATAGTTGTTTAACATTCATGACATTACATTCCTTATAAAGTAAATTGGTTGGATATCTAAATTTTTTCTTGAGCATAACTTTACAAATCAGTTTTTGTGCAATATTAAGTGGTTCTATATGAGTCTTTTGACAGGATCCCCAGCACACTATATTATAAGAAAGCATAGACTAAATTATTGCAAAATAAACCGTTTTTAATTTTTCTTTGTCTAGTATGTGTCTGAGTTCTTTAAAGATATAGGTAAGTCTCCTAGTATTATTTACCAACATAATTGACATGATCATTCCATCTCAAAAATTTAACTATTATTACACCATGGTATTTTACGTTGGTTACATTTTCTAAAGGGTTGCAGTTACATGTTTGCAAGCAATTATGTATAATAAAATTATGAGTTGCAAAAGGCTGACTTTTACATGAAATGCTAAAAGTAAAATATATTTGGTTTTCTGTGTGTTCAGAGTTAAAACATTATTATTCAACCAACTATTTACAACTCTTAAATCTATATTGCATTTGTCAAAAGTTTCATCCCAAGTTTTTCCCTCAAATATTAAGGCAGTGCACGGACGTACAAAATACAACATTTTTTTATCACAGGATTTTTGAGTGCCAGATAGTGTTAAAATCTTTTCATTTTTGAAAAAAAATACAAATTTAATGAATCAAATTTTTAAAATTCTTAAATAATTCTTTTTGCTTTTATTTATTATTTAATTAATACGATTTTTACGAAAAAGGAAAATGAAAGTGATACAAAGAGATTTTTCCAATTATTATATCGTGTCACCGAAGCACACACGTACATATATATACATATATATATTTTTTCAAATCTAAAAGACGTGCATTGGGTTAAGCGGTTAAGGTATGAACATCCACTTACTTTATACTACAACTAGCTGACCCGACGAACTTCGTACCGCCTCAGAATCAATAACTGTTGAATTAAATTCAGTTTTTTAATTAAGTTAATTACACAATAAATCAATTATCGATTCGCAACTGTCCATGTTTTATTTGTCGGTATCAGAGATGGCGTTGTGTACGGATTTATATTTTTGGTGATTTTCTTACTTTTTCACTTACTTATGGAAACTTGGGAGGCGGGTACGGGTGCCGCCGCCCCAGGAACCATTTTTTTGGATAAACAACACCTCTGTCATACGTCACCCCAAGTGGTTCGCTACATTTGGTGATTTAGCAGGGGTGCCCGGGTACACGGGTACATGGGGTGACGTTTGTCCGGGTCCCACCCCCTTCGTGGCGGGCCGGATCGAGAGAGACTGATTGAGGGAGGTCTTTTAACCTTTCTAGCTGGACTCTCTCGACCCGACGGACTCTCTCGACGTGTGAGGGATTTTTATTATAATTATTGTATCTTTACTTTGGATGGGTGGAGACATACGTTCACCGTTTGTCTCATTTTCGACTGTTGACATTTAGTGTGTAAGAAAGAGAGGCAGCATTATATGTTTAAAAGAATAAAACCAAAACAATCAGCGCATTGACATTTGACGATTTTGAATTTTTTGAACTCTCTCACTACTCAATATTAAAGGTACTTCTCACAAAATGCCCGCAGCTCTTTCAAATATGAGAATTCGTTCCATACAAAATGTATGGGGAAAAGAATATTCTTAATAACTATATTTTTCGTTAATTTTTGTGATGTTTAAATAGTTATTATCCTATCCGGAGCGGAGACAAATCCAAAAAAAAAAGATCATCAAAATCGGCGCAGCCGTTCTCGAGTTATAAATAGTGTAACTAACCCGAATTTGTTTTATATATTATAAGATCAATCAAAGCATTTTCAAAATTATCTTTCTTCTTGTTGCATTCTTTATTTTAAATGCCGCTATTCCTATTTTTTAAAAGTAGGTTGGTAGAGTCACCTGGTATTAACGTGCTTAAAAAGTGGAGTGTATTAAATGAAGAGATCAGACGGTCAATGTTCCCTGATCCATGTACCAGGAGGTGGGGGGTAAATGGTTAGGGAAGGAAGGGGGCATGGAGGACACTGCACCGCCACGTGCAATGGTCTCGTCTGCATTACATAGCCAAATTCTAACAAATCAAAGCCATGGTGCAAAAAATGTAGATAATGTTGACAAGGTTAATCTTGTATAATAAATACTCTAGGTTCCACGTCGTTGTGTTCAGTATGTTGAAATTATATATGTATATATGGTTTTTAAGTGCTTTATTCATTTATATCTCACATTTATTGAACACAGGGTAGCGGAATGAAAAGTAGGATGCAAGTGGCTTTAAATTATTTGAATATCTTTTGCAAATGTCAAATCTATACAAGTTTTCCCGTGAGTGGTTGTTTGCTCAAATCAATTAAGTTCAAGTCTAAAGCATTTCTGAAGGTATGCACGTTAGAGTACGCTTTGGTTTTGGGTTCGGGCTTGGCGTTTTCGGTGTCATTCTTCTTTGAATTTTGTAGTTTTTTATTTATATAGTTTGAAATATATTTAAAAAAATGTTGCATTCATAGGTCAAATTAGATAAAAATTGGAATAAGTAAGTTTTGCAAAAATACCTGTCATAATAAACCTTAGCCACGTTGGTGAGAAATTTCCTTTAAAATGTATTTTCGAGTAAAATATGCTCGTACGACCTTCTGTAAATTATTTTGGATATAATATCATGAATTTAAAGAAAAATGTTTATTAAACCCATTGGTCTCGAGTCTTAAATAAGATGTAAAAAAACCTTTTGACGAGTAGTTAGTCAGCGAGTGTTGTGATATTTCCAGCTCCTTCTGGAGAGTGCGAGAGTGAAAGGAGTGCTCTGGAATGGAAGAAGTTAGTATACGAGTAAAGTTTGATGAACTGGTTGCAGAGGGATAGCATCTACACATCATCAGTTCAAACACCTTCGATAAAAGTGCAATGAACTTTTTTACAATAGGTATGGTATGTCAAATCTAAGTAAACTGACACCATGCCTGAAATAAAGAATACTACTTAGTTTAATATCTGCTAAGAGAATTACGCGCCTAGTAGTAAAGCAATTAATAATATTTTTATTTTTAACTTTTATAAGTAAAATCTCAAATTATAATATTTAATTAAATGAATACAATATTAGCGAAACTCAATCGAAAATCTGGAGACAGAAAAATCAGAAAAGATATTGGTTCCACTGGGACCAATATCTTTTTCTCCAGATCTCCAGATTTTCGATTGAGTTTCGCTAATATTGTCTTCATTTAATTCAATTATTAATCACAAGCGTCTGCTTCTATAGAAGAGAAATATCATTAAAAAAAATCAGTGAAAATTTATTATTTAGTTTATTTGTATCAAAAAAGGTTATTTTGAAATGTAAATATTACATTTTATATGTTATTTTTGCTTTATAAATAATGTATCTTATGTAATAAATAAATGAAAAAAAAAAAATACATTGGATTTTTTTGCTGCAGAAATTTATGAAAGCAATGACAAATATAAGTAATCCGACTTTTGAAAATAAAAGAGTTATTATCAATGCAATCCATTAAGGGCTAAACCGATAGAAGTGTTCCATCGGCGTATTTCTGAAGTGAGTGAGTAACTTTCTTAAAATTCAACCTTCATTCATAAACCTATTAAAATAGCTTCTCAAGCCCCAAACTACCTGAAAAAAAACTGAACTGAAAATCTTCAGAGCCCAGGCGTCAATGCCGTCCTTGTTCAACTGGTATTTCAATGGAAGATGCTCCCAGGAACTAGCGTCATTGATCCCTTCGGTACCGGTGCATAGTAAAGAAACACGCCAAACACGCCTCCAACATTTGCCCACGCTTGACATTTGTCACATGTAAACGGTTCGTTTCTATGATTCGTTTTAGAGTTCAATCGGCTTGTTTCATGATTTGTCGGCTTCTGTATTTCCTCTCTCATACAACACGGGTATCAGGCCCATGTTCACTCCTTCCTCTTCCCAAAAAGACCCCATGCACACACATCATCCTCAAAGATGACATAGGCGCCAAAGAAAATTAATTTCGTGAAGGCCTCATGTGTGAAATAGTGTAAAAAAGATAGCACACAACTGTTGATCTGTACAAATTATATTGTCGAATTCCTCATAAATATTTGTTTATTTATTTATATTATAATACGCCCATACGGGCATATAGTTACATTATAGTTTTATGTAATCATTAAGTAAAATATGCTAAATTATATAGAACGGGCGCTGACTAATAGTACGATTCCTTGATTATTATTACTGAGGTAAATTATAGCCTGCTTATGACTATATTCCGTATATTTAACACATCTACAACTTTCGAGAAAACATAGCCGACTGCATGCATTCTAGGTACAAGCGCCAAATCTGACTCTGGCTGACTCATTACTGATATCGTAGTTGCGAAAAGAATTGTAGATCGAATAGTTCTTGTTGGTATAGGTATTTAAGTTATCAGGCTTAAAAAATCAAGGCTGTCTGTAATACTATTAAAAATTGTAAAAATAAATTCTGGTCGGAAATAAGAATTAAAATTACCAAATCTGAGAGATTTATTAATTTTAATTCTTTTATAAAGTTGTTGAATATTTTTGTTTCTGTGTATAGTTATATACAAGTCTGACCGAGTGTATAGTTATATACCTTAGGAATTAAAGCTGATTTTTTTAAAAGATATCGGAGTAGATTTTAAAATTGGTTAGGCATTATAATATGTTATTTTTGTTTGTTCGAAAAATAATTAAATGTATCATAGGAATAGTAGTTACTTACTCTTTGAAATTAACAGAGGAACCTGAAATTGATTATTTTAAAAAAATAGAACAAGTATAACTGTCATCATGTGTTTGTTTTTGAATACTGTTTTATTTTTTTCGTTAAAAATACTGTTGTGTAAGTTTGACGACAGACTACCATTCGTTTCTGCCATTACGGAGAATGAAGCCAAGCATTTTTAATCCTTTATTAACTGTATTATTGTGCGAAATAAAAGTAAATTTGGAATCGAAAACCGAAGATCATTCGTTTCATTGACAGAGGTGAGGGAAACACTGTTATTTTTAAATTGATAGTTAAAGGGTTGATTTATTCAGAAAAATTTTATCACGTCGCATTTAAGGTTTAAATAACATTTGTTAAGTTCGCACCAATCTAATAGTCTGTTCAAATGGTTTTGGTTCGGTGTAAAACAAAACTTCAAGATTTTTTGCCTAAAACAGTGAAAATATCATTTATAAAAAGTAAAAAACGGATTGGGCCTAAATGCGACTCTTGAGGTACACCACCAGTAGCCATGAATTTTGTATGACATGTTAGAATTATTTTTTATATGAAGAATTCTGTTTCAATGGTTTACTCTCTATTCCAATTTTACTGAGTTTTTTGAGAAGAATATTACAGTGACTTTGATTTTTTGATATCATGTTTAAAACATTTATTAAAAATTGCTATCCGCGTCGTTTGTTATTATCCTGATAGCCCATATAATTCGTATTACGTAATAATTGAGCAATGCAATCATCTTCATATCATAAATCCATTCAGATAACATAATCGCAAACAACATAACCTATCGCAACACTTAGAATGTGCATCATAAGTGTATTAATATTATTATGTAAAATTATATACATACGTGTACAATAATAATAACACAAAAGAAAATCTCATCCCACACTAGAAAAACAGATATCATTTTATATTACCTAATATACTGTTGGCAAAAATCAGCAATATTATTCTTTATTGTAATTTTTATAGAAAGCTACCACGTTGACTTATAATATAAAAATACGAAAGCTAAATTATTATTTTTACGCATGACAAACGTTAGCAATACTCAAAATTAGGTAATAGAAATGTAGGTGGACAAATTAATTACAAACCTATGAAATATTGTAAGTGTTATATAAAAATATTATAAGTGATGTGCAAATATTTTCAAGAAATGTGTACGTAATTTATATATAATTTATTTTCATATCAGTTAACTTAGTTAGGTTAAACATGTTTATGAGCGACAAGAACTTGCTGTTTGTATAAAAAAAAGTTTGAACCAGGCACATCAGAAGGATTTGAGTTTTCCTTTGTTTTCAAAACTGGCATGCTAAATTATCTTACATATGCATATGCAACCATTCCCCGGAAGGACTTTTTATTAGACGCATCAATTAAAATGAATAAAAGAATTCACATATCCTTTTGGTAAATTGCAACGTTTTAAAAGGCATTGTGTGCACGGTGAAAACTGCAAACAGCTGAAGCAGTCTGTACCAGTGCATACGATTAGCAATGCAGAATGCATCAAGCTATCCGTTGCAATCGCTTTTGTGAGAGTGTTCACAAGTACTTGAATGTGTCTCAAGGTCTTGTGATATTGAGGGGTCAAATATCACATTTATGTGAGAAACAGGGAGAAACTAACTGGTGGACAGATGGATGTATTTCAGAGAGATGAAAGGAATAAATTAATCATTTATGATAAGTTCACCCCAAAGCACTGAGAAGGCATTGTTGTAAATATAAATGCAGATTAAATATATAGTTTTACAACCCATCTCCGTTACTTGGCTAAGCCCAAGTTTTGACACTATTTTAGATATCGTTTTTGTTATCGACGACGACGTCGGAATATGCCATCTAATTAAAAATCACCATGTCATTTACCAGCAGGGGTAAGCAGAAACGTTGGACTGCCTCAAACCTCAATTAAAGCATTCAATTTAATACAAAGTCTCATACGCACTCTTCTGTTATACCGACATTGACCTAACCCTAATTAAACACGAACATTGAACACGAAAATAAAATGCTAATATGCACCTTTAATTCTTTTTTTGCAAATAAAGGAAAAAATCTTGCTAAAAATATCAATAAACCTTTTAACTCAAAAACACGAACGATTGAAAATGTTCGAAATCAAAATTATTAATCAAAATTTGAAACAACCTCAGAATATGAAATTTTAAAAATAATTGAGGCATGAAAGAAGGATCGTCCCCCGGATTTGACCATATTTAAGTAAATATTCTAAAATCCATAAAAATTCATTTGATAAAAACAATTACTCATTTGATAAACTTAAGTTTAACAGATGGGATATTTCCGACAAACTACAAAAATACAATAATTTCACCTATTTATAAATCTGGAGATCCACAACAAGTAACTAACTATCGGCCAATCAGTCCAATCTCAAATATAGGAAGGATTTTTGAAAAAATTGTGAAAAACCAGTGGGTCAATTTCCTAGAAAGTAATAAAACTCTTCACAAAAACCAGTTCGGTTTTATAAAGTCACTCAGCACACAAGATGCTGTTGTTAATGTAACCTCGTACAGCGTACAGCAATGAATCATTGGATAAAGGTAAAAATGTGCAGGTATATTTATTGATCTTAGAAAAGCCTTTGATAGCATATCCCATGAGATTCTATTAAAAAAACTGAACAATATAGGTACAAAAGACAGGGCGATTAAATGGATTTCGAACTACCTACAAAATCGACCGCAAGTCGTTAAAATAAATCAGATTGATAGCGATAAAGAAATATCAGATTTTGGAATCCCGCAAGGTACAGTAATCGGGCCAATCCTTTTCAGCATATATGTTAAAGACGTTTTTTTCCAACCACTACATGGCCAAATTACTTTATATGCCGACGATACGGTTCTAATAATTAGCGAAAAAACTTGGGAAAACGTAACACTTAAAGTCACCGAATACATAAATATAATAGTGATACACTAAATAGTGATAAAACATTTGTTGTTCCATTTGCAATACACAAAAACAATACCCCTAAAAACTTTGAAATCATCATTCATGATAATTCCAAAACACATAATAAAAATTATTGTATCCCAAACTGCACAATATTAAAAACAACAAACACAATCAAATATTTAGGAGTAATTATCGATAAAAATTTGAAATGGAAGAAACAAATTTGTCAAGTTGTAAAAAAACATTATATATTTTTAAGAATAAGAAACTTTTTATCTGTAATAAACTTATATTTAATATATTACGCTTTGGTTCAATCAACTTTACAATATGCTATCATTAGCTGGGGATCCGCATACAAAACTAATGTTCCCCCAATTGAAGTTGTACAGAGGCCAATTAAAATCATACTAAAAGCCTTCTGACTACCCAACGGATAGACTATTTAAAGAATTCCAAATACCTTCATTTAAAGATCTGTACAATAAAAATGCATTGATTCAAATTATAAAAGAAAATGACAAGCATAAATTTATAACTGAAAACCGTACTAGACGTAAATATATTTTTCCATGCCCAAAATTAAACACTTCCTTTGCACAAAATTATTATATTTACCAAGGAAGACTTTTTTTCAATAAACTGCCGGAAGAAATTAGAAACATTAACGATAAATTCCGATTAATAAACACTGTAAAAAATATTTTAAAGATAATCACAAAAAAAAAAGTTTGCGACTAATTTAAAATTGAGAACTTAAGTATAACTCAATTTCCAAGTGATACACCATTCTTCAAAAAAGTTAAATTTTGTTTTGTTTTTAATAACTAATAACAATATTTGTAGGTACATTATTCATACACAGAGTAAAATTGTTTAATAGTAGAGACTTTAATTACATAACACCAAACTTACAACTTATTGTTTTTTTACCTTAACATGTAATTTACTTAATACAATATAGCATTAAAAACTGTACACTACTCTTCCAGACACAAGCTAATGCTTCCATGGAATTGTGGTATTAAAATATTTGAACATATGTACTTAAATAATTATATCATACAAATGTACATTGTATATATATTAAATAAAAATAAAAATACATACTTATGATTCACTTAATCGCGCTAAGTCTTCTTCCTGTGACGTCTTGTATTTCTTCTTTCATTAATTGCACGTTATAATTTTACAGATACTGATAAATGCTTCCGGCAGTGAGTACCTAAATTGTGATACATAATCATAATATTACCAAGAAAATAGTGTTAATTTTTGTTATGAGCCACAAATTTATAAATTACGATAAAATATTGTAAAATATAAAAAAAAAATTAAGAAAAAAGCTGAAATACACACACCACTAGAAACTGAAATTTCATAAGAAATTGACCCTTCATTCAAATATCATGTGAAAAACAACTTGCCAAGCGTTTATTTGTATTAGTAATAAAATATACAAGTAAAACACAATAAGTTGTTCCCGTTTGGTTACCTGTGTACATGGGCGTAGTTTTGATTTAGGGTGCGTCAAAAAATAAAAATCTAAAGTAGATACCGAAAAAAGTAGGCTCTACAACATATTCATGCTTTAGGCTGTTTAAATACAACGAATGTGAACTTAAGAAGGAAAAACCATCCTATAAAGTGCTGTAAATTTGAAAACACGACTCGGTCGACAATCCCAGAGGTCACCGTGCCAACGCCAATGCCTGTGTAGGTGGGTACTATAACTGCATTATATATCAACATTTATAAACCATAAGTCTATCGATTACCTATATAAATACATCAATCGACATATTTATATTTTTGTTCACCTAAGTAGTGATATATTATTATAATAATATTATGCCATATTATTGGGTCGTTTGTTAAACATGTGAATCAGTATCAGGGTCGTAGCGACAGCCCTGATAATATAGGCACTAATTTCTTAGTCAGTTTTTTTTTTAAATATAAAAGTGCGAAAAATAACAATTTTAAAAGAAAACGATTTTTGTGAGAAAATCACCTCAATGAACCATACTATCACAATTTTGTTTCTGAAACAATGAGAGAACATTTATTTTCAGGGAAATTTTTATTCACTTAAACTAATGAATAAATTTATTTTTGTAAGTAGCTACTACATTTAACTCACTATGTATTTCACTATTCTCTGGGTAACTACCCTCGGTAAAAAAAATTAATAAATACTCGCAATAGGTAGAAAACTCGGCTAACTTATCCAATAAACATATTATAACATAATAAATATGTTATATAGCCACTATGTAGGCTCGAGTACCGAATAGTAAACTCAGACTTCATACATAAATTCATCGACGTTATCCCATGGATAGTGCTTTTGATAGCTTATAATTATAATAAAATACATTTACTTTATGTTGTCTTGAAGTTATTGGTGCGAAATTTTTTAATCAGTAATAAATATGAATCGAAACAAAAACAAGCATAAGCAGGTACCTACGCTAAGGGCCAGTTGTTTCATAGAAATTCAAATGTAACGTTGACATCAAATGCTATTTTGTTTTTTTTTTTACATTTTAACGGTCCTCATTAATTACCGATTCTCAGTCCATTTCAGATTTTGAACAAAGTATGATTATCAAAATAAAACTGGCTTTTAGTGTACAGACATTTAAAAAAAATATTTTGTGTATCGTTTCATTTTCCAAAAATGTTATTTCCAACGACATTATTTGATCTTGATAAGTTACATAAATGCTCAGATAGCGGGAGTGACTTCTTTTTGAAACCTCGGGGCTTGGATCTTACCATTACATCACTGAACGCATACATTTATGACGAATACGAACGTCGGTGTGCAATGTGCAAAAGTGTGGGAGAGTACAAAGTTGCATTATGGTTCCTGTAATCGATTTTCCCCGAATTTGATTAACTCGTCCTAGCGATAAGCAGAGGTCAGTCAGTTGTGTCCACTCGATGGGTTATTAGTTATTATTTCTTGTTACCAATGAAAATATTTACAAAATGAGACATAATCATCCATGGCATTTAAAACACATTGCAGTACGTTAATAACAGATGGTTATTTTTTCTAATTGTAATAAAAGTATTGAATCTGTAACTCTCCTGATTACATATTCTAATCAAACTACCTATACCCGTTACGTTATTTATATGTGACTATCAAATAAATATAATTATTAAATATTTAATTTTTCCTTACTCATTTTCGCCACTTAACTGCAGTTCGAAAACATTTATTTAATTATCACAATGGGTTTTACAGATGTTCGTTCACTCACGAGTGAACAGTCCAATTACAAATACTCAATTAAAGGGTACATAATATAAGGAGACCTAAGATATACAAGTCATACTAAGATATAAATAATAGTACAAATTAATGAAAACCGATGGAAAACTTTCTCACATGATCTTACGTATTTAGTATTTACATGGAATGCATTTGAGAAATAACTACCAATTAAGTTTTTGTTGTTATTTGAAAATCCATATAAAGTTTTTAATGTGTTAATTATGAATACATGCATTGAAAAATAATATAAAAGCATTCATAATATAGCTATAAATATTATCAAAGCCAAACAGGTGATATTGAAAAATTGCTGAGTGAAAGTACACGTGTAAGATTAATAAAAACGTAGACCTACTTTATTTTTATACAAATTGCTTTTAGCTATTATATGAAATTGAACGCTAATAACCATAATTTAATGTGTATTTATTGGCTTGGACTACTTTTTCTCGATTTATTCTCCCTTTTAGTTTGTACAAAACGTATCTAATTATGCTGGAGAGATTCAGATAAAATTATTGTCTTTTTCAAATATCGGAGATTCAATAAAAAATACCAATTCATATTGCCCGGAATAATGTTGTATTCAACAAAACTATCAATGTTGAGTTATTAATGGAATAATGTTGGGCATATTAATATGCGTCTTTTAAGATACGGATTATGGTAATGTTAATAAGAAGAATGTTGTACAATACCGTATATGTGGAAGAATGTTGTATAATAAAATATAATACAATTGAAATCACGGCGCATGGTTTAATTTATGGAAATAAATGAACGTTTTATGGCTTTAACTAGAAAGTCTTCAAAGCCGAAGAATGCAGGAAAGTAGAATTAAAAAAAAAAACATTTATGAAACCTTCTTTTGAGCCGCCGAAACTGTTTTGTGGAATAATGTTGTATGTTGATCTCAAGACAATATCTAGAACGTAAATGGTTTAATTTATTCAGATTTTTTTGGCTTTTGAAGCTCAAATACATTAATGATATGTGTACATTTATGTTAGAAGAGTATGTTGCTTTCTGTAAGGTACGAAGAGTTGAAAAAAAACCGTTTGGTGGAATAACGTTGCATGTGAATTTTTTTAAATACAATATTATTCCACAAATTCAGCGTAAATTCTACTAATAAACTCTAATTTAAATGCCTTTCTAGACGACTTTTCATTTAAAAGTCTTAAGAATTGTATGTTTCATGTATTTTAAATATAAAATGTTGTGAAAAATAAATGGTTTCGTTTTTATAATTTTTCTCAGAAAAAGAATATAGTTGGATACAACATTCTTCCCGGCAAGGGCTCAATTATTGTTTTTGATTACAAGTATGTTTTATGTATTTTAAATATAAAATGTTATGAAAAATAAAGCTTTCGTTTTTTCAATCTTTCTCAGAAAAAGAATATAGTTGGATACAACATTCTTCCCGGCAAGGGCTCAATTATTGTTTTTAATTACAAATGTTTGTATAATCCATACAAACAAAATTATAGCAAAATGATCATTCTTAGCATAAATTCCCTTTGTAAATAAATGAATTTCAAAAACTATTTCAATGTTTGAATTTTCATAGCGTAAACTATGAAAATGATATAATTTTAATTTATCTGGTATTTAAACAAAAATTTCGTCGGATCTCATTTTCTACATATTTTATCCATATCGATCGTCCGGTTGATTAGTCAGACATCTCCGAAAAATCTAAATTTGAATTGAGTATGCAATTATATTATGTAATATTGTACACTCTATCTGGTAGGATACTTAGATTACTCATAAACACCACCAAATCAATTATAATGCAGAAAAATTTGTAGTGAATTAAACAAAATGTTTATGTTTTCTGGATCACCACTACGGTATTTCAAAATATTATAGTAATAATGTACCGAACAGTTATTCCTCCCGGTGTAATTTTACAGCCTATTTAATATGTAAAACACAAAGAAAAGTAAATAATGTTTGATTTATGATGAGTAAGTATTCGAATATTCCTTTCCTCATTACCACAAAACTTGGTATTTGGAGATGTCTGACTAATCAACCGAACGATTCTTTATATTGATTTAATAATATTATTATTATAGCGTCATGAAACAAAACACATCTTCATTTGTATATAAATAAATACCTTTTCACCTCTATTAATTAATAAAGACGTTCTTAGCATAATAACACAACACATTATTTCCTAACTTACTCTAGGCGAGACAATAATGTTATGTAGGAATGTTTATCTAAATACAGCGATACCTTAGTTTAGTACATATAATAATCAATAACATGCCGATAATTGAATCATTGGTCACCGTTTACAGGTAAAAATTACACTTCGCGCCATATTTCAAAATGAAAAAAAAACCTGAAAAAAAATACTCAACACAAATACATAAAAACTTTCTTCTTTAATAATCGCTAATTCACTTAGTCATTTTAATTAAATTAATGTAAATATCTTTGTACACACAACAATAGAATCAAAATAATCGACGTTTCAAAACCAATGGTTTCTTCGTCAGGATAAACGTATAACTTTGGGCATGTAGAGGCAATGAAGGAGGAAAGGAGTGTAAGAAGAATATATGAAGCAAATGTGAATGGTAGAAAAAGTCGGGGACGCCCGAGAAAGACATGGCACGACCAAGCGAATCAGATACGTGAGTTTGGCCATGTCAAGAGTCAGAAAAATAAAAGAGCATGTATGAGACGATATATGAATGTGAACGAGGCAAGGAGTGTGTGCCAAGACTGAGCTGTTTAGCGGTCCGTCCTCTCTGCCTACCCCTGTAAGTCAATTAAATGGTGGTGTGAACAAAGGTACTTATTTTCATTTAAGTGCGTAAAAAAATGTTGGTGTTTTTATTTATTGAAGTGAAAAAACTCATTTAGCACCCTTGTGATTCGAAACTCGATTGAAAAATGAACAGGCAAAGAAAATACAAAAGAAAGCGACACCAAAGAAGAAAACACAGGTACTAATTTCGATGACCAAATGTATAGGAAAAGGATAATGGAATTCGACGACAAAAATATAGACAAAATCATCCTTCATATTGATAAAAAAAGTGCTTCGTAGTCTCCCCACTCTTCTCTACTTTAGTTTTCCGAGGGTTTCTCTTCTACCGCGTGTCAATTTGCACACTCTGATTTTTTGGTTTGTTTATTATGAGCAAACATAACAAATTATGATACAAGTTAAATGTAAGTTAAATTAATTACATGGTTATAGAACCCATTACGAATATCAATAGGTAATTTCGGCTGAGATGTTAACGGTTCTTAAAACTTAACTATTAGTAATAATACCTAACGAAGAAAGTGTGTGGAGAGATAAAGAAAAAATTTGGTATGGAGTGAATTTTTTTTTTTGAGAATTTCGGACTCGGCATAGTTCGAAAAGAGGCTCCATATATTAACAATTACAACAAAAATAAAAAATAAATATATAATGAATAACAGATCACTTTGCATAAACCACGTTAAAATAAACGATATGTTAATATAAAGAAAAATAAATGACAAACCAGTATAGACAAATTAGAATAAACTAGAACTTAGACAAAATATTAAAAAGTAGAGGTGATTAATTAATTATACATGAAACATCTAATCATTCATTTTCACAAAAATTAGCAGCTTTTCTTACCTTGCTTTCTCGTGCTTTTGTAGATGAAGTTAAATAGTTGTCGCAAAATGAGCTCATTTGCTTGTAACTGACAGACAATCCACTGTAAGGCCGTTTGAGTAGTGATTCAAGACACCAAATCATAACTCTTTTGTAGTCCGTATTGACTGTAGTTCCATTGCATCCAATTGCTACAAAGTATATCGACCAATATTACCCCTATTCACAAAATGTATCGTTCTGTGAAATTGAGCGAACATCTTGTAATACAGCAGAAAAAATATCTGCCTAACGTTCTGGCTACAACAGGGAAGGCTTTCACTGCAGGATGGTCAGCATGATGCTGAATATTTTTTCGTTATGCTTCATTCGCAAAATAACTGCCAAACATTAAAAGGTGATTCTCATCCAGATGTCACATTGCCATAATGTTCAAAGTTCAAAGAACAGTTAATATAAGCCCTTAAATATCCTATCGAAAAATAGTTGAATACTTTAATGCAGCCCACAATAAAAGTACTACGTAAACTGTAACTCGACCGACGCGCACTTTGATAAACAAAAATCATCGCCGAGGCGAAGGCCTAACACATACCCCCAATAAACATAATAATTCTCTGAGTCCCTTCAGATGGGGAGGTCCTAATCAATTAAGAGCAGTGGTTCCCAACCGGTGGTCCGCGAGATCTAAAATGTGGTCAGCGAAACATTAATTCATTTTACTACAAAATCGAATCGAAAGTTGTGCTAAAGCTGATTCGTAATCCTTTTGGTATTAGTGTTGGAGAGGTAGCTGAAGAAGACCAAGAAGAGCTCATTTTTGTACCATGTGGTCCCTATGAGAACAAATAAATATCATGATGGTCCCTGGTCGAAAAAGAGTCGGGAATCACTGGTATAAGGGGAAGCCCAATCCGCTAGATATAATGGAAAATTCATCTAGATAAAAACACGTTTGGGTGGGAGGATTAAGTGCTCTGGAGGAAATAGTTAAACTGTTGCTACGGTGTTTCTTTACAATTATATTAAAGGAGAAAAAAATACATATTCTTTTTTTACTTAAATAAGAGCATTTCTAAGAATCTGGAGAACATTTTTGTGTTTCCAATATTTTTATGAAAAATTAAAAGTGGTGGCGATGTCCTAATTATACATATTTATTCTTTATATATTTTTATTTGAGATAAGTAGATAACGGAGCACCAATCCCGCATATGCTGAATTCTATATTACGAAAAAGAAAATTTTCCTTACTAGATCGCTCCACCCTATTACATAGTATAAAATGAAGTCGTTCAAAATGTTTGTGCGCTTAGATCTTTTAAACTATGAACGGATTTTTATGCGGTTTTCACCAGTAAATAGAGTGATTCAAGAGAAAGGTTTATATGTATAATACATGCTTATTATAGTAGAGAAAAGCCGAGAAATTCAAATATTCAACTCAGGCAGCGGGCAGCTGGCAAGCGGGTGATGTGGATTTTATAAAGGTTGGGTAATGGCGTTGTGTTTCGTTAGCCACAGCAACGTATGGCCGGGTCTGCTAGTAATTTATATTAGGAACATCAAAAATTATGTAATGTACTTCTTATAAGGCAGCAAACTTATTTTCTGGCATCATTTTAATTCAAATTAATAAAATACTTGTTTTTTACCTCATAAAAGTGGTAAAAACCATCTATTTTACTAATTTGAATTATGTAATGTAATTTGAAAGGAATAGCCCAAGCGTAGGTGTAATGATAAAGAGAACATTATATTTGTATGATGCATGGATACAAGCAATCGACCGTCTGGTCTGATTGCGAGGCGGTCGGTATTTGGGGATTACGTGAACAATAATAATTCTGCGTGCAAAAAAAGGCCAAGTTGTGCAGTAGGTAGTAATGTTGCGGCGCAGATTTTTATTTCGGTCTGACCTACAAACTGCGGGCAAGATCACAGCTGATGCTCGCTGACGTCAGAGGTGCCAAGTTCAAGTTCAACCTTTGAAAGTGAAATTTATATTTATTTTCTTGTGAAAAATAATTAGAACTTTTTTTTTCAACAGCGAAATTCCAAGGTGAGATATTCTTGTTACGGAGATCTGTAATATAATCAAATTTTCTATAAATAACAGCGACATTCTTGTACTAGACGTTTTGTACACAAATTGCAAAAATAGGGAGCTGGACACAACTTGGCACGCCAATGTCCTTAACTTCTGGATTTAATGATTCTAAGTTAAATTAGCAAAAACTGACTCTATAACTGTTGTAAAAACACTTAAAAGACTTGCAGACTTTTGGAGACTTTTGGAGACTGTTGGGGTCAGGATAATGGGATACTGAGAGAAAGGTAGAACAGAATTTAAACTGATTAAAAAACACTTTTAAAGTAGGTTAGAACTTGGAGACTTCAGTTTCTTGGAGACTTGTGACTTCTTGGCTGGTAGTTTTTGAACTGATTTCCTACCGGTTTGCCGTTTGTTTTATAGGGCAAATCCGGGTTGGACTTTTGGAACACAGAACCTCCCTGTTTCTGAAGGGTGCTTGCGTTTACGTATTTTTCCCAATCGCTATGATTTTCGAGCAGATGTGTTAAAAATCTGTGTGATAACCTTTGCCAAGACAGTCCTGTTCCAATAAACCGAAGTCTCACATAATTTTTATTGTTTCAACAAGAAAAGGTACAAGTTTACAAATGTGATACAAGATACAATATCTAGAAGTAAATATTTTCTTAAAGTGCAATAATCACTGGTAGACGACAGTTTTTTGAGGTGTTATTGTAGTATATACCTATTTTTAGGTGATGATATATATTTCTTGATTCAAATTATTCCCGATTTCCCGAAATTTAGCTCCGAGTTTTTCGGAATGTAAATTGGCTGTCGTAAATATTTACGATTCAAACATTTCCTTTGTTCAGCATTGACCAATGGCGCCGCGTCTGGTAGCAGGGTGGGGATAACGTAAATACTCAATCATTTCCTTGATTTTGATCATTGCTGTCTGGGGTCCCTGGTGGAAGTATTACGTGGTTATTCAGATGTGTTTTCGAGTCCAATGATGCTGCAGCATGTATTTATTATCAATTGCGTTTATGTTTTCAATTGATAAGTTAATTGTAGAATGTAATAGCATTGTAGACATCATTCCAAATGCACAGTGTTTCGTTGGCCAATGAGAGCACTCCCTTTGTTTCGTAGGTTATTGGAAGGGGTAACGCGCAGCGGCACGGTATTATGTGGAAGCGTAAATTCCATTCTTGAATTCTCAGGGTTGTCATACGCTTTCGTCGACACGTTCGATACACTCCCCCCAGTGCAGTCTCGACTGTGCTCAGCTACTTCGTCGGGCGTGTCCTTTTCCGATGTCTGAGTTCTGAATCGGGTGTCTTCGCAACTTGTACAGTTTCGTTAGTTGTTGGTGTGGCAGGCATGATGACGGCGATTTTGACTGCCGGCCTTACGTATATCCCAGTACTGGTTTGGATCCGAGCAGTTCTGACTTGTCCATCAGCTGCAGGTGTTGCTTCGAGGATACGGCCACGTGGCCAACTGTTTCGAGGCAGTGCTGGGTCCATGATGATTACTAGGTCATCCTTCTTAATTGGTGTAGTTGGATGGTGCCATTTTGTCGGGCAGGCATGGTAGGTAGGTATTCGCGCAGCCATCGCCTCCAGAAGGTGTCTGCAAGTTGTTGTCCGATGCGCCACTGGCGGCGTAGGCATACTTCCTCTTCTTTTTTGTCGTAGAAGGATAATTGGGGGCGCTTCCCGGCCGATCCCAGCAAAAAGTGGTTGGGTGTTAGAGGTTCTTCATCACGCGGGTCGACTGAAATATGGGTGAGTGGTCGGTTATTTACCACAAACTCGGCTTCTGCAAGTGCTGTGCGTAGAGTTTATTCTTTTGGTGCTCTTTCTTTGAGTGTTGCGCTTAGGGCTTTCTTTACTGATCGTACTAGTCTCTCCCAAGCTCCCCCCATGTGGGGACTCAGCGGTGGTATAAAGTGCCACTCGATGCCCTGGGTAGCTATTGCGTCAATCATTCTGGCGTCTTGACTTATTGACAGCAGGGCGTCCCTCATCTCGGTGTCAGCTCCGTGAAAATTTGTTCCGTTATCCGAGTACATGGCTGTGGGTTGTCCTCTGCGGGCGGTCATTCTTTGAAGGGCCATGATGGCCGAGTCGGCAGTCAGTGAAGCGGCTAGTTCTAGGTGAATGGCGCGCGTTGAGAGGCAGGTGAAGATGGCTCCGTATCGTTTTTCTCGATGCCTACCGACCGTGATAGCCATAGGGCCGAAATAGTCAAGCCCGCAGTGTGTGAATGGACGGACGTGATGCATCAGGCGGGGTGGTGGTAATGCGCCCATCAGAGGTGGAGTCGGTTTGCTGCGTCGTATGAAGCAAGTGGGGCAGACGTGCGTTATTTTCCTGATTGTTGTGCGTATTCGTATTATGAAGAAATGATTGCGTATTTCTGCAATTGTTTTCTCAGTACTAGGATGATCCGCCTTTTTGTGGTAGTGACTGATTAGGAGCCGAGTGTAGGGTTCGTCGCCGTCCAGTATTATGGGGGTTCGGGCCACACTCTTTGTTCTTTCCAAGGCTCGTAGTCGGGTCCCCATTCGTAGAAGGTCGTCTGGTCCAAAGAAGGGGTTCAGCGAGTTGAGGCGACTGCCAGTAGGTAGTTTTTGACCTTGTCGGATGGTGTGTAGATCAGTTGTGAAAGCGTTTTCCTGGGACCTTTTGATCCATTTTTGTTCTGCTGCTTTTATCTCCTCGGCTAGTAGTGGGCCTTCTACTGGTTTGTTGGGCCCCATCTTGCATCGTCTGATAAAACGGAGGATCCAAGCTGTGGAGCGGATTAGCCGGTGCCATGAGGAGAACCGCTCTACTGATGGGAGTGCTTCGCCCTTGGTGGACACAAGGCCAACGTAGTGAGGTTTGACTTCTAGTGTTAGGTCGTCAGGCCTGTGGGCGGGTGCCCGTTCTTTCGGCCATGCACCCTCCGGGGAAGTGAGAAAGGCTGGGCCGGTAAACCACCTTCCTTCTGGTGTTAGGTCTGGCACCTCTAAGTCTCGTGTTCCTATATCAGCTGGATTGAGTTTTGTGGGTACCCATTTCCAGTCGGGTATGTTGGTTAGTTCGTCTATTTCGCCCAATCGGTTTGCCACAAAGGTTGAGTAGGCACGTGGGTCGGTGCGTAACCAGCATAGTACAGTTGTTGAGTCTGTCCAGAAGCAGGTGCGGGATATCAGGGCTTTGCTTTCCTTTTGGATCGTCTGGGCTAGTCTCGCTGCTATGAGGGCGGCTTGAAGCTCGAGGCGTGGAATGGAGAGAGGCTTCAGTGGTGCTACCTTGCATTTACTTGCAAGGAATGTTACTCGTAAGGATCCATTTATTTCTTCGGTGAAGTAGGCCACGGCACAGCAAGCTTGCTCCGATGCGTCGCAGAAGAGGTGTAGAGTTACGTTGTTCTGTTTGTTTGAGAGGCAATGTCTCGGGATTGAGATGCTGTTTGTGTGCAGCAGGCTCAGCCAGTCTGTCCATCTCTGGGCGTGTTCGGGGGTAATGGGTTCGTCCCAGCCGACGCTTGAGCGCCACACTGCTTGCAGTAGCATCTTAGATCTGATGGTAAGGCAGGCAACGAAGCCGACTGGGTCAAAGATCTTCATTACTATGGATAATAGTTGCCGCTTGGTAGGTTGTGTGGCCGTGTCGGGGGAGATCGCCTCGCGAAATGAGTACAGGAAGCGGTCTGTGGTGGGGTCCCAGATCAAACCAAGCACTCGTTCTGTCTCTGGACCTCCACTGCTGATCTGTATCGCGGAGCTGGCACGGTCTTCTATGGGTACGCCAGCTAGGGCCACCGGGCTATTAGACGCCCAATTTGTCAAGTGGAACCCTCCTTTCGCGAGGAGGGCACTTACACTTTGGGCGAGTGAAGCAGCTTCATTGGGTGTGTCTGTTGCATCTAGGTAGTCGTCCATGTAGAACTTGGTGCGTACGGCTTTTGCGGCGGCCGGGTACTCGTGCTCGTATGTTTCGGCCACTTTATTTCGGACGAATTGGGCACTGCTTGGGGAGCAGGTGGCTCCGAACATCATTGATGACATTTGATAGGTGTCTGGTTCATGATGGGGTGATGTCCTCCACAGGAAAAGCTGGGACGGCTGGTCTTCTCGCCTTATTTTTATTTGCAGGAACATTTCTTTGATGTCTGCAGCAATGGCGATGTTTCCTTCCCGGAAGCGTATTATATTCCCCAGGAGGGAGGACAGCAGGTCAGGACCAGTAAGCAGCTGATCATTGAGGGAGGTTCCTCGGCATCGGCTTGCAGCATCGAATACCACTCTGATTTTTCCTGGCTTATTTGGGTTGATTACTGCGAAGTGAGGCAGGTACCATTTGCGAGGTGTGGTGGTGGAAGCTTCATGGCCTGATAGCTTCTTGGCATAGCCTTTGTTGAGAAGTTGACTTATTTTGTCATTGTAGGCCACTGCTAGATTTTTGTCTTTTGCTAGCTTTTTCTCCAGAGACAGAAGTCGCTTCAGCACACACTGCCGATTGTCAGGTAGCGAGGCTTCTGGATTGCGCCATAGTAGACCAGTTTCCCACTTCCCTGTAGGAAGAGGACGGGTAGTTGCATTCATAAGTGCAATGGCCTGTTGTTCGCTTGCATTGACTCTGGTGGCTGATGTTACTCCGAGCGAGTCGATGGCGAAGTTGGTTTTTACTAGCTCCCTCAATTGTATGTCTGCGGCCGTTTCTGTTTGTAGTGCCAAAGTGGTAGTCGTGTTATTATCGCTGGGGTTGACTCCCCCATGAGCGATCCATCCTAGTGCGGTGCGTGATGCTATTCGCGTAGTATCATTGCATTCACGAACTTCCCTTGACACAATTAGGTGAGCGTTGTCTTGGCCTATTAGCAGCTTCGGGACGACAGACCTTCCTTGGATCTGTTGCTCCGGCAGGTTGAGGTTGCTTATTGTGCTGGCAGAGATGTGGTATGTATTACTGTTGCCCGCACCTCGTATTCTTAGTCTCACTCGTTGGGAGAGATTGTCAGAGGTGCACATTCCTTTGGCACCGTGGATTCGCAGTCCGTGAACTGGGCCGTTTGCTCCGACTTGTATTGCGGTGTCAGTGTCAACAAGTGTTACTGTGGATCCTTCGTCCAGGAGAGCAAACACTGACACTTCTTCTTTGTTGGGAGCGCTTAATATTACTGGCGCAATTTTTAACAGTACTCTCTGTCCGGAGTCCTGGCGTCACAAGTTGACATTTTCCACGGTGCTTTTTCGTACGAACTCGGGATTATGTAGCAGGGGGTGGTGTGGGGATCGGCAATCCCCTACTTTGCACCATTGGTTTATTTTGCAGCTTCGTGAGTGGTGTTTTTCTAAGCACTTGCGGCATAACCTTCCCATGCGTACAGTTTCCCATCGAAGTTCAACATCTTTGGCTGCGAATTCTTTGCATTCGCGGGTTTTATGATCGCCGCCACATTGGGTGCAGCTTTCGTCGGCTGTTTTTCTTTTTCGGCTTGGTCCAGGGTAAGTATGTGCCTCATTCATTTTGCGTTTCATCAGGGCGATCTTTTCTTTTGGGCCGTCCCCGATTTCTTCTTGATGTCCGGCATGTATTTGCTCATGGCTCGGTAGAAGTCGCATGCGATCACTATCTTCTTCCTCCTGGTACCCGGCATGTATTTGTTCACGGCGTGGTCGGGATCGTATGTGGTCCACCATCCCGCTGTTTGGAATTGCGTTTGATACCTCTTTCAGAAAGGCAGCGAGCTGGGTTATGGTGGCCGGGGCATGTTGTTTGCGGATCTCGATTAGCCATGCCAGCCGCAGGGAACTCGGCATTTTGTCAGTGACGTCGTTCAGTAATGCAGGATTGGTGAGATAACCTTCGGTTTTCAAGATCCGGAGGGATGCCACCAGGTTTTGCACCGTCCCGGAGAAATCTGCCAGGTCCTCGAGTGATACCTCGGTCGTGAGGTAAGGTAGCTTTTTAACCTTGTCTAGCATAAATTTTGCTATGGAGTTAGCGCTGCCGTATCGCTGCTCGAGGACGCTGATGATCTCTGGAACTTGCGCAGGATCCATTAGTAGGGGACCCACGGTATCTCGCGCCTTGCCTTTGAGGGCACGCTGCAGCCGGATGAGATTTTCGCTCGGAGTCAATTGGCAGGTGGCGGTGGATTGAGCGTACTGTGCCTTCCAGGTAGGCCACTCGAGGGGGTCTCCGGAGAAGGTAGGCAAATCTTTTGCTGTGGATTGCCTGGCGATTAGGGCTGCCATTCTTGAGTCATCTTCTAATGTGCGAGGGCTATCTTGCGTTCTGGAGGAGCGGAGCGCCTCTGCCATCACAGAGGCGATCTGGGCCAGTGGGTCGTTGCCGTGCTGCAACCATTCTCGGGTGTGCCGTGCTGTCTCGTTGGCTGTATGCGGTGGTGTAAACAATGGGGAATCCTGGCCGGAGGAGGCTGGCTGTTGCTGGTACCCCGTTGTATTGTAAAGTGGGCGCTCGGGTCCGAGATGGCTGTATTCGGTCGTAGGGATGTTTTTTGCAGGGCCCGTCAGTAGTGTGTAGCCTTGGGTGGCGGCATATCCAGTTCGATCGGTTACTGTAAATTCATTGGTAGGCTGACCGACTTGTGTGTGCATTTGAGTAGTTGCATATCTCGTTGCAAACTCTCCGGCTGGCCTTTTTACTTGAGTGGCATATCTCGTTGCGAACTCATTAGTAGAAGGGCCGGTCGGTGCGTGCACTTGAGTTGTTGCATATCTCGTTGCAAACTCTCCGGCTGGCTTGTTTACTTGAGTGGCATATCTCGTTGCGAACTCATTAGCAGAAGGGCCGGTTGGTGCGGGCACTTGAGTTGTTGCATATCTAGTTGCAAACTCTCCGGTTGACGGACCGTCTGACGTGTGTACTTGAGTGGCATATCTCGTTGCGAACTCATTAGCAGAAGGGCCGGTTGGTGCGGGCACTTGAGTTGTTGCATATCTAGTTGCAAACTCTCCGGTTGACGGGCCGTCTGACGTGTGTACTTGAGTGGCATATCTCGTTGCGAACTCGTTAGTAAACGGGCCGGTTGGTGCCTGGACTTGAATTACTGCCTGACCGAGGTTGGCTCGCAGGGTCGGGCTGGTTGGTGCTGGCTCCTCGGCAGGTTGGCTGACTGCTTGGCGTGTCGCAGCATTCAGGGCTGCGAGCAGATTGGCTGTCTGCTTGGCGTGACGTCTGTCCCGAATGCGCATCTCTCGGCGCAGTAATCGCAGGGAGTCTTCAGTTGATTCAGAAGTTGTTTCGCTGCTTTTACTGTTGGATTCGTGGAGGCTCTCGGAGACAGATTCTGGAGCTGGTCGGTCAAGCGTGATGAGATCAGAGTTCCTGGCTGGGCTCGCACTAGATAGATCGTGGACCTGGCGGGGTCCTCTAGATGGCGTCTCATCGGTGTCTACGGTGTGTGGGCCCGGGGTCCGTAGGGGCGCCACTGGCATATTTCGGCTTGTCCCCGGGGCGTCAGGTTTAGATTTAGACAGCGATGTATCAGAAGATGTCGGGGTCTTACGGCCACTGCGAAGAGACGGCATTTCCACTGGGTAAGACTGACTGGCGTGTTATGTGTAGATACGGCTCGAAGGACCAAATGTACTAGACGTTTTGTACACAAATTGCAAAAATAGGGAGCTGGACACAACTTGGCACGCCAATGTCCTTAACTTCTGGATTTAATGATTCTAAGTTAAATTAGCAAAAACTGACTCTATAACTGTTGTAAAAACACTTAAAAGACTTGCAGACTTTTGGAGACTTTTGGAGACTGTTGGGGTCAGGATAATGGGATACTGAGAGAAAGGTAGAACAGAATTTAAACTGATTAAAAAACACTTTTAAAGTAGGTTAGAACTTGGAGACTTCAGTTTCTTGGAGACTTGTGACTTCTTGGCTGGTAGTTTTTGAACTGATTTCCTACCGGTTTGCCGTTTGTTTTATAGGGCAAATCCGGGTTGGACTTTTGGAACACAGAACCTCCCTGTTTCTGAAGGGTGCTTGCGTTTACGTATTTTTCCCAATCGCTATGATTTTCGAGCAGATGTGTTAAAAATCTGTGTGATAACCTTTGCCAAGACAGTCCTGTTCCAATAAACCGAAGTCTCACATAATTTTTATTGTTTCAACAAGAAAAGGTACAAGTTTACAAATGTGATACAAGATACAATATCTAGAAGTAAATATTTTCTTAAAGTGCAATAATCACTGGTAGACGACAGTTTTTTGAGGTGTTATTGTAGTATATACCTATTTTTAGGTGATGATATATATTTCTTGATTCAAATTATTCCCGATTTCCCGAAATTTAGCTCCGAGTTTTTCGGAATGTAAATTGGCTGTCGTAAATATTTACGATTCAAACATTTCCTTTGTTCAGCATTGACCAATGGCGCCGCGTCTGGTAGCAGGGTGGGGATAACGTAAATACTCAATCATTTCCTTGATTTTGATCATTGCTGTCTGGGGTCCCTGGTGGAAGTATTACGTGGTTATTCAGATGTGTTTTCGAGTCCAATGATGCTGCAGCATGTATTTATTATCAATTGCGTTTATGTTTTCAATTGATAAGTTAATTGTAGAATGTAATAGCATTGTAGACATCATTCCAAATGCACAGTGTTTCGTTGGCCAATGAGAGCACTCCCTTTGTTTCGTAGGTTATTGGAAGGGGTAACGCGCAGCGGCACGGTATTATGTGGAAGCGTAAATTCCATTCTTGAATTCTCAGGGTTGTCATACGCTTTCGTCGACACGTTCGATACAATTCTATTATATTCTGGATTTAAAATTAGTAACTTTTCATTCTTTGTTTTATTTTAAACTGCTTGTTGACAATTAAAAACATATATATTCGTGCATTCGCATACGGAAAAAGAAAGTAGTAGGCACATATTATATAACAAAATATATGTTTAGGTTAAAGTAATAATTGTCATGCAAAGCGTCTAATTTTTTTCACATTATCTTGCTGAGATAATGAAAAAAATTAGATCTAATGCATTTTTTTTGGAATTTATTTTTTTCCTTTATTTTCTCTCATTTAATATCTACATCTAAATACATTTCATAAGTAATTTTTACATAATTTCTAAATACAGTAAGATACAAATATAAGATACGAGTAATGTAAAAGTGAGCAAAAATTAAATATATAAGACAAAGTAGGTAATGGGAACCCACTAAGGCACTGCCTGTGCGTGAGTAATATAAAGAAAAGTGCTAAATTTAATTCTTTTATGTTAAGTGATATTTTATCTGTCATTTTAATGTGTTTTGATATAAGATTAAACGTATTGACGAGGATCAATAATATGTGTTTGCATTAATTTGGTATTGGTTTGCATTACCGCTTCATGTTCTTGATATCGTAAAGAAAATGAATAAATTTTGTCATCTTTGTTCTTCAGTATCTTCTGATCCGGCCCGTCACGCAGCTGGTGTAATGAACTCAGGTACCGCTGCTAAGTCACCAAACGTAGCAAACCAATTGGGATGACCTATGGCAGTGATTTTTTTTCACGATAAATGGTTACCGAGGCGGCAGTACCCATACCCGCCTCCCAAATTAATCCATAATAGATTATTAATAATCATTAGGACACGAAAAATTTGAATTTATGCCGTAAAATGGGGTTACAACCGTAACAAGCTAACTGAAGTAGGTAATACACATGTCTATTGTTAAGGGTATAAAACGAATGGGTTGTAAGTTTTTTTGTTGTTATTATTTTAGCCAATTCTGAATAAGTTGCCAAGGGGAGGGATAGAATTGTATGGCGGGCATTGTGCAAAGAAAGTTAAATTCTGTTTGTTCAATTTTGTCGTCCGTATCAACAGTCTGATCCAGCAGAAAAATTAACAAAATATTTCCGTTAACATACAATTATTTTCTTTTCAATATCCAACATACGTTAGCGCTTAATTTTATTAGATCAATTACTTTATTTTTAATAAATATTTTATTACGTTTTATATAATAAAACACGACTTTAAGTAGTATTTTTACTGTGACTATCTTCATTGACTCCAATATGCATGATATTCTTTTCTTACGCTTTTTTGTATAGAATGTGGTTCTGCAGTTCTGTACAATAAAATGGGCTGAATTAAAAACTTCCTATATAATTAGCAAAAAAGAAAAGATTTATTTTGGGCTGAAAAATTGTAAATGCAAATTTATTTTAGCATTAGTGACTAAAGAGCCTACCAACTAGTCTTTACCAGATCAAAACCTACTATAAACTTTATTAAACTTCTAGTACGGATATGTGCTGCTTTATTTATTTGGGTTTTAAAATATTAAATATAGGCTATCACAGAGTAAACATTTTTATGATTTTCAGACATTTTGTGAGTAAATGATAAATATAAAAAATCTCTTTTTTCTACAAAAAATATGATGAAATATAAAAAAAAAATAGTTAAAATGATTTAAAAAGGCACCTTCTTAACTACGAAACAACAATTGAGTTGGTCACAAAGAAACGGAATTTTTTTATGCTTAACTTACATAAGCCTATTGAAAATTATATCTGCAAAAGATGTTACAATATATTAAATTAATAATCAAAATACAAATAAAATTATTCAACCTTTTAAAACTTAACAAGAGCGTACCAACACAATCTTATTTACATAAAAAAAGAGTGTCTGTGGCGGGCGGATGGGTTGGTTTTAATTTTCATGAAAATTTACAGTTTTATTCCAAGAAATGATTCAAAATTCCAAGAGATGAAATTTTGCTCACTTTACCTAGAAAAAAAGAGGAAGGTCACAGCCTGCATCAAGCTCGGGCAACGTTGGGGACTTCAGCTAGTACAAGTACACTATCATTTCAACAATCTGTCGTGATTCAAATCGTTCGATTTTGACTAGCATTCTCCCACATATGTTTTACTGCACTAGGGTGTAATAATGTATAACGCCAATCTGTTAAGTTTCTCTAGGAAACAGTTACTAAAAAAAAAAGAATAATATTTTATTTAAGGAGGTCTGTATACCGGAGCACCATGAGTATTTACTGAACTTCAAAATATCCAAAGCGAATACAGAGTGAACCAAACAAGCGAATATTTGAAACCACAAGAAAGCAGGAGAAGTTTTATGAGTTAAAAATATAAAATAATTAATTATCATTTTACTTTTATCCCCTTCTTTTATAATAAAGGTCACGCTGAAACTGGGCGACCTTGGCAGTGATCGGAGCGTTGCCAATACTGCAGCCGCTGCATTCTTTAAAATATTTAACACACTCATTGCTCACCTATACCGGGGCACTTTACAGTTTCTTAGACGTCAAATATTATGTTGTAAAAAAGCGTGGAGCAATGCTTCTCGCTGCACTGTGCGATTACAAAATATAAAGTATTAGATTTTATTAGCGTTGGTTGGTTTGAATATACCTACCCACATTTAAATACACTGAAGAGGTAAATCTCATAGATGTGTGTTCGTGTACCAGATAAAATATTTAGAAACAATCAACGTCGATAAAACTAAATTGATGACATTGGGACGACTTGATCACTCTGGAACAGTGAGACAGTTAAATGGTTGCAATGTCGAAAAAGTGGAAAGATTTAGATACCTCGGCAGCATCCTCATGGAAACTCTTGACCCAAATGTAGAGGTTAAATGCAGAACTGCCTGCATTCAGTAAAATAAAATCCCTCTTCTGCAATGACGATATCAATTTAAAACTAAGACAGAGAATTTTAAATTGTTATGTGTGGTCGGTCTTGCTGTATGGATGTGAGACGTGGACTTGAAAGTAAATACCATGAACAGGTTAGAGTTTAGAGGCTTTTAAAATGTGGCTTTACCGGAGAATGATCAGTCACATGGACTGACTTGATCACCAACGCAGAAATTCTCAGGCGGGCTAGAGAATATAGAGAACTGCTTACATTAGTAAAAGTCGGGAGAATTTCATATCTGGGTCACATACTTCGAGGGGAGAAATATCACTTGCTACAAATAATATAAAAAGGCAAGATGGAGGGCCGCCGAGGGCCTGGTAGAAGACAAATGTCTTAAATTTGGAGGAGCTATTCCGGGCAACGCTAGATAGAGATACATTTACCAGGGTGATCGCCAACGTCGGGGGGACCTAATAGGGTATACGAAGAAGAAGAAGAATATTTAGAAACACCATTTTTTTTCTTGGAGGTGTTATCATTTTTACGAGCCTATAGGTCTTGTGACCTTCCTCTTGTTTGAATGGCAAGTGTGCAAAATTTCATCAGTCTCAGAATAAAACCGTAGATCCGTCGCAGACACTCTTCAATATATAAATTGATGAATATAAATATAGTATGATGATCCAGGACTATTTATATATAATATATACCTATTGTCCTATATTGTCCTGGGTCGTAAGCCTCTCACGGATCACCAACGACCGATTGGGTTACTTTTTCAAAAAAGGTGGGTGGTGTTTGGCGGGTGTTCGACCGCCAGCACCCGCGTCCCGGAATGTGCGGTGTGGCG
The DNA here is from genome assembly GCA_917563855.2 of Limnephilus lunatus. Taxonomy (NCBI): domain Eukaryota; kingdom Metazoa; phylum Arthropoda; class Insecta; order Trichoptera; family Limnephilidae; genus Limnephilus; species Limnephilus lunatus. The sequence continues at coordinate 62,571,682 of OU830598.1, read as the reverse complement.
AGCGAACTACGTAGATTATGAATTTTTGGATCCGGCATTTAGAATCTTCGAATCTCGAAACTCGCGACAGACAAATAGAGATACCTGAAGTGAAATATAAAATAGGTTATAATTTACCTACTATCTACCTACGTCAAACGAAAGTACCCGATCAAAGATCGACTATATTGTCTTGCGGTGTGCATCGATCTCTCTTCCCTATTATATGGCATTTATTTCCATATGTAAAAGTACCTAATTAAAGAGCGGGTTCTCCCGATCCGGATTCTCCCGATCACACCAACGACTCGGGTAGTTTCAAATGATCGATCGACCCAGCTCTCGTACGTGATTGCGAGTAGCTATTACGATTCTGTCAGAATCGGCAGAACGTCATGGTGCGCCGAGTGGCAAATTCCTAATATGCCATATTTGAATAATATTAGATAATTTAATGCTAGCGTTAAGTTTACTAAATACATAATATAAATAAATAGGGCATTTTTCATGATATTCAAAGAAATTATGTTTTATTAAATTTTCTTATTAGACAGGTACGCCAAATACGTAATACATATGTCAGGTAATGTTATATTATCGTGAAAACAAGCTTATGGACGTTTTATATTTACCATGACGATTCACGGTAACGGTACCATGAAAAAATGAAATAAACAAACATTCCATAACGCTATAATGCTGCAGTTTCTTACACATTAAATAATGGCGAGACACACAAAATACGTGTGACTGTTTTTTCCAAAGTACCTACTACGTTTTGCGACAGGAATTGCGTTTCATTTTTTTTATGCTTGTGAGGGAGATGTATGAAAATGATCTATGTTTCCGTTGGGGGGATGTCAGCGTTGGTCTCATTTTCGGCTGTTGTCATTTAGTGTGAAAGAAAGAGCGGCAGCATTATATGTTTAAGAACAAAATCTGAACCATCAGCCCATTGACATTTGCCTTTTTTGAATTTTTGGAATTAACTTACACTTCAGTATTATCCTTGTAACTATATTCCATATTTTCAAAATTATCGTCACGGCAAGTAATATTGGTAAGGGAAAATTATGACTTTTTTTCCTTTGGAGGGAACAGAGCTACGCACATTAAGTATCTCATCTTTTGAAAGAGCTGCAGCAATATTGTGATAAGGAATGTATGGTTATTGCCTTTTATGTGCCGTCAAGATACCGCTACCGTGAATCGTCACGGTAAATATAAAAGCGTCCTATTGGTTCGAGTGGTTAGGATGGTAATTATCTTACATTGGACCCCAATTTGGTTGGTATACGAATGGCCCTCCTCTATCGTCCATACTATCGACGTCTTTCAGGTCTTTGGGCTGAATTTCTCTAACAAACTCCAAACAGCTTCTTCCCATTTAGCCAGAATTATAGCACATTAAGTGGCTCATTGTTGTGCATAAAAACATCCTTACATTTTTTTTGGCATTGTGCCAAGTTATATGAATTTACGATATAGTGGCATTAATGGGTAGCGTCAGTAGCAACACATTATTAGCTTAGGTTTAACCTACTTGTATTACATACCAAAAAAATACCTTAATTTTACGAAGGAAAATTATTATAAATCATTTTCATCAAAACGAATTCGAATATTTTTCGTGTGCGTTTTTGTTTTTATTCATGCATTTTTTATGTTTTCCGCAAAATAACGTTAAAAGAAAACCATTAATCATGTGAACGAATGAATATTTACTTCGAAGCCTTTATGTTGAAAAATATGAATAAGTGATGAATTTTTTTTAATAAATTTTTAGGGCAATTCCAGTTCAAGGGCGATCATTGCCCTTTTCCGAGTGTTTTAAGCTTTTATCCCGTAAAGTTTTTAATGAAAACTAATCTGTGATAATTCTTAAAATGTCATATTTTCCATAAACTCAATCTTTTATATAATTGAAGATTCATGTGGGTCATCTGAAAAGTTTTCAGAATCCCTTTATTTTTTTGAAGATTAAGAACGAAATGCCAATAGATATCTACCTACATCTAAAAATAAATTAATGATAAGGGTAAGCAGCGAAATTTATTAGATTTTCTCATTTTCTGTAATCTCGTTTATTGAATAAGAATAAATATTATATTTTTATGTCGGTAAAATTGACAACAATTTTGGCTTAATTTTTAATTTTTTTAATTTTACATTTTACAGTATAATTTAATAATTTTGGCCTCAATGAGTGGCTTACCCGTCTCTGGTTTAACTACTAAATTTAATCATCAATCCAATCCTTGACAAGGGTTCCAAAGAGGTTCGAAGGCTAACTTCACAACTCTGCTTTGGCACACACTCTTTGCATCATTTACATTAAAAAATTGACGAATTCCTACCAATACTTCTTAATATTTCCTGCTCTCCTCCGGCATGCCTGAATACTTGTGTTGCCGTATCTTTCCAGTTGTCTCACAATTCTTCTTTCATACACATACGTTTTATAAATTCCATTGATATTGCTTCCACATATATTAGAATCATTTAATTTATACATATCTTCATTTATAAAACTTTTAAATATGGTTTGACCACGCTTACCGCCAACGAATCTCATTTATCCATTATTTGTAGAATTTACAAAAATAATTTAATTTTCTGAAAGTAAATACAAACAGGAACTTTGTTTCTAGCAGAAATTTCATTATTAATTTTACTCGGAAAACAGTAGGTATTATTATTTTGTACTTGTCTTGTAGAAATTAACATTTTAATTCATTTTGCCAACAAAATACTCAGAGTAAAACGGATAACTTAGTTACCGCTTTGCTTTAAATTTCTGTTATTCATTTTACAAAATTTAGTAATTTTGTGATAACATTATAAATAATATATAAATATTCTCACAAATATTAAATACATAGCCAAACATAAATCAAACATATTATATGTATATTATTTAAATTTTAAACAAAATTATTGATTTATTATTCTTCAAACGTCATAAAGTGATAGATCAGAAAGGCATGACAATTTGGGAGGCTGGAATGGGTACCGTGCCCCCGGGAACTTTTATTGGATAACCAACACCTCTGCCATAGAACATCCCGAGTGGTTCGCTACATTTGATGATTTAGCAGGGGTGCCCGGGTTCATGGGGTGAGGTTACCCCTTAAACCCTTTTCCTTCCCAGAACTCTCCTCTCCTTCCTTTCGTTTAAAAAAACCCTCCATATAGCATCACTAAAGATGACATAGACCGTGAGGGAAATTATTTAGCTAAGCTAAGCTCAGCTAGTAATATATAAATGTTCACACGATTTTTTAGATAGCCAAACATAAATCTAACATATTATAAGTATATTATTTAAATTTTTAAACAAAATGTTTGATTTATTATATTATTCTTCAAACGTCAATAAGTGACAGATCAGTTCTTCTAGGGCTAGTGAACAATCCAACGACCTGGACATCTGTTGTTGAGAGCTTGTTGCGCGTTAAGACTGTGGTGAGGTGACTCTCCGGCCTGCTGTTTTGTAGAAGCCCCGATATAACCATAAAGGCCATTTTATTGTAGAGTAATCTTAAGAACATTATTCACGAGGAAAAGTCGGGGATCTGAAATAAAAAAGAGACTCACTCCTATTCTGATTCAGTGTACTTGGAGGGGTGTCAACTACGAGTATAAATTAGGAATTTGTCGTGAAACAGGAGTTATACAATGACGGAATTGCCCAAGTAATAGTTAAGTTAATAAGAGATAATATTTTCTGTGTTTTTGTATACAAATAAACAGCATACCTTTAATACATGTCTACTTAGTTATTTACTTTTAAAATCCCCGTCACATTTTTCAAATGCTGCCTACCTGCCCGAAGAAAGTTAAAAAAAAGAATTATAATTGAGTTACTGACTTCTTTGGAAAAATTGTATAATTCCTGTTTGGGAATAAAAGAAAAAAGTTCCATAAAATATTATATCTATTATAATTGAGTAGGCAGATATTTAAGCCCTTAAAATGATTTTTCACAAAAAAGGCGCTCTTCAAATTATCCAACTATTATTATTATTACCAACTCAATTATAAGATTTCAGTGGAAATTTTTGGGGGTAGTGACTGTGATACATTCCCGGTCCTTGGGCAGGGCAAGCGCGGAAATTTGATCCAAATTAATTGATTATATCTTATTGTAATAATGTTAATTATATAATATGCAGTTAAAATACTCTGTTCAAGACATGATTTGAATGAAAATAGTTGACTCTAAACTTATATTGGTATACATAAAATTTTCCTTGAATTATTTATTATGTTGACACGCCAAAGTAGATAGGTATAATGAGTTGTTAGTTTTTGGGGTGTTATGCCGTGTTGCGTTACCTCCTTCTATAGCCGACGTTTCGGACAGCGTTGCAGTGTCCATAATCAGGGCAGATCCGGTATCTAGAGAGAAGGAGGTAGCGCAACACGGCATAACACCTATAGCCGACGTTTCGGAAAGCGTTGCAGTGTCCATCATCAGGGCAGATCCGGTATCTAGACAGAAGGAGGTAGCGCAACACGGCATAACACCCCAAAAACTAACAACAAAAATGCTTTTGGCCGTGAAAATCTAAAAAACTTATCAGGTATAATGAGGCTTTAAAATGTCACAAGAAACAGTTTTTTTATTTTTTTATTTTAGCGACTATATCAAATAATTGTGTATACTAAGTGTAATGGTGAAATTAAATACAGATATTATATTTCTTAGTCCTTCTCACTAGGAGGTCCTGTGCCTTGGCGTACTAAAGTTATTTAATTTCAGTTTTTTTTGTCTTCTATGTCGTTTTTAGTGTCTTCATTAGGGTTTTTTCATAGACCTCTTTCAGACATATTTTAATTTAATTAAATGAAAACAATATTAGCGAAACTCAATCAAAATCTGAAGACAAAAAAATCAAAAAAAGATATTGGTTCCACTGGAACTCGAACCATTGGAAATGGGTTCCATAGCTCAGTTGGTAGAGCACTTGCCAAGTAAGCATAAAGTTAAAAGTAAAAAAAAAACAAATTTTAATTCTTGATTTGAACTCATTATAATTTTTTAATAGTGTTAAGTATTTTTATTAATTATATGCTAAATAGCCATATATAAAAAAATGGTGACTGTACAACTCAGAATGAATTCAACTCAACACCTTCTTTAAAAAGTCATTAAAAGTGATGACAAAAAAGGTTAAATAGGTTACGTTAGGTTAGGTTGTGAGCTATCGTTCAATATTTTTCCATAGCTTTTAATGGCTTTTCAAATAAGTGTTGAGTTGAGTTGCTTATGAGTTATCATAGCTATAGCTGAAATGAATCACAGAAATATAACTGACTGAAGTAGTTTTGTGTGCTTCAAAATCAGAAAACACGTCAAAAAATATCCAAAACAAATATAAATGTGTAATTGGGTAATCTCACTAGAACGCGTAATATCGTAATTTTGTGTTTGTATAAAATATATATTATATAATGAACAGTTGGTTATATAGGTACGTATTGTACGAAATGAGCGTATGACGGTGGCTGTGGGTATATGCCCGTTCACAAAATGCTCCATCGATTTCCGAGGCCCAGAAGTAGTAGGCTCTGGAAACCCAGTTTTCACGGGGTAAACGAACTCGCACCCCCTACCCCATCCCAGTGACCTTCATCATGATAACGGCCTTACACCCCCGACGAAAAGTGACAAAATTTCACAATATTCTGGGATGTTTCTGAGAAGCTAAAATGGAAATTCTTGAATTTTTTTTACCGAGAATAAGCTGGTTGCGAATGACATTAACAATTTAATTGTATTACAAAACAAATTGCTCTTAGTAAATAATATTAAAATAGTTCGAAGACACCTAAGATTATTTTCTGAAAAAATAACATAGATATAAATAACAAGGTTTTTAATCATTAAAAAAAATATGTAACACGAGCAAACGAAGGATTTCATGAATGGTGATTTTGCTAAAAATATCACAAGAATTTTACGAGAATGTATTCACCTATTAAAAGAATTATATGTGAATACACCTAAAAAAAATCAAACGATTACATTGTTGAAAGGTCTTGTGAATGGAAATAAGATGAGGAGTCTTGCATAGTTTTTGGAATATGCAATTTTGGGATGCATATTGCAATATTTTAATCATTTTATGTTAACTTAGGGTCGCGATTCTAGGTAAATGACTTAACTTTCTTCTACAATAGACTGTGAACAAATTCTTACCTGAAACCTATACTCGGCGTTTTTCATCTGTATATGCATAGTGATTAAATAACTTAGAATAATACTTTCAATTTCTGTAAACCATCTCAATTGAGTATAACCTCTCCTTCTCATTCACAACTAGATCCTATCATTAGATATCTTCTATGTGTATCACAGATTGAAATTCAATTCAATAAGACTTGAATTAAAGATTTCACGGTAACCAAAAGTGTGACGTCAATGCTGTATAAACAGTTCCAGGAAAAGAAGTCGCTTGGTGAACCCACGACCGTGAGCATCAGGAAGAGCTTTTCAGGAACCTTCCTGAAATAAATGGTCAGGGCATTCAACCTTGATGTTGTAAAAAGCCTCCATGAAATAAACATGAATAATAATATATTTGTAAAAGCCCTATATTCTATGGATAAATAAAAATCACTGAATGTTATTTTAGTTGAACTGATTAGAACGATAAACCGAAAACTTCTTCATAATATTTACTTTACCTTACTTGATAAACATAACACAGCTCCAATATTATGGTATAAAAACAATAGTTATTGCGTAGGCGAATTATAAATGTTGATTGATAATGTATCACGTAAAATTAATGTACCCGAATTTTATTTAATCATTTAGAACATCTGAAACAAACTCCAATTTTCCAGGAATGGACTCTTTGTTGTCAAAACAATATAAAATCCTTCAAAGATAATTGATTATAACAACTTTTCCTCTTGAAAGGCTTCTTCCTGCCCTTGACACTCAAAAAATCGCCATGTAAAGGGCTATATTCAAAATGTAATATTCTAAGGCTTATAGGAAAGTTTTATTATTTTCCCCCGGGGAAAATAAACTCCTGTTTCGGTAGAGTTCATTACAGAAGACATATTGTTGACACGTGTTGGATATATTTCCGATAAACAAGGGTTAGTGACCGAAAAATTGCGTTCAAATGAATTTTGTTTTTGAAATAATATAATTGGCAATTGAATATCAACTAAACATAGATTTTTCATAACTATTTATGAAATAAAAAAATACAATGCCAGACGCTGGTTGTGTACCAATTATTTTATGGTCTCATTTTATGCGAAAAACTAACTTATTACTTACCTAAAACATAAACAAAGTAAATTTTAAATAAACTTGGTAAAACCAAAAATTAATAAAAGATATAAAAATTAATCTTCTTTGTATCCCGATGAAGAAAGCATTGGATTTAAAACACGTTGATAAATTGAATTAAATACCCGTGTAAACAAAGTTAGTTATTTTATTTTATTAAAATGACGCCACACAGTAATTTGCTCTATCATTGTAATTATACCGTAGAACCATATTATTTTTACAGTATCCATTTCTTTCTAATTTAACAGTTCGAGATGGAAATAAAATTGACTAACCCACATAAGAAGGTAGAAGACGTCTTTAAGAAAAGTTTTCATTCGTCTTTCCAAATTTCCTTTTGTTGGTGAAATCAAATGTGTTGACACATTTAAAACAATATTATTTTTAGGTTAGAAAGTTCCCGGAGGTAGGATTGGGCAAGAGGCTTGAGAGGGCGTAGGGGGTGAGGACCGGAAGGACCTTGAGATACTAGAAGGGCGGGGGGAGGGTAGTTTCCCTTGCGTTAGGGCAGGTCCTGGGAAGGGGAGGGTACCTTGTGCGGGGCGGGGCGCCACGTGTCAGCCAAGGCCGGCTTTAACTGAAAACCTTCCGCTAAAGAATTTAATTTAATACTGTTGCTTGTTAATTCCAACAACTTTATAAAAAAATGTTAATCATTCAGATCTTCACAGTTATATTCCAACAATCTTTTACCGTAAAAGTTAAATTTCAGTTGATTTCACACAGCATTTACACGTATTTGACGATTACAATATATGAATATTTCCCCGTTTTATTAAAAATATTACTATTTATTATTCATTTAGTCCCAAGGATTGATATATAAATCTTTTTTTTTTAAATATTGTTAGTTTATTTTTTACATTTTAGGGTTTTTTGACCCTGAAACTAGGCATATGACCGTATTAATGATTAATCAATATATATTACAAAAAGTATGCTACGTGCGTGTTGCTAAAACTCAGAAACGAGTCCCGGAACGATCAAGGGATTTAGGTATATGTTGTGGTAGCCCTCTATCCTCCATTCATAAAGAAGGTTCCGGTTTTTACCTGAAGGGCGTGCTTTTGAAGATATAAGGGCTGGAAGTTTCACCCTCTAGAAATTTTTAGAACAGTCCAGAACACTCGATGTATTCGAGAGCATTCTAAAATATTCTAGAACATCCCAAAACATTCTGGAACGTTGTGGAATGTTCCGGAATAGTTTGGAACGTTCGGAAACATCGCGAAAAATCCCAGATCATTGTGGAACATTTCAGAACCCTTTCGAATGTTTTGGTATGTTCTGGAACTTTTTGAAGCTTTTTTTTGTATGAATGGGGCTACCCATTGGTAGGGGTATATAAAGCAAGATCTGTCGTGGGTTTGACCGTCACTTCAATCCAAGTTCATATCAACTCCTTGAGCGAAACCGGTTACCCCAGCTAGTGTTATAATAAAATTATGGTATCAAATTTGACAAGTTTTAAAACATTTCTGTAATTTTTCATCGAGTGATATTCATTTTCGCGTAACACCATGCCACGCATCCAAAATTTATTTTACTCAATTTTTTTTTAAAACTGAAGCATTAAATTAAAATCATTTTACCTATGTTACGAAAAAAGGGAAAATGAATTGATTAAGCAATTGGGGTAGGCATGGGTACCGCCGCTCCGGGAACCATTTATTGGATAACCAACACCTTTGTCATAGAATAAATATAAACCATAGGTTACCCTAAGTGGTTAACTACGTATGGTGACTTGGAGTAGGGGTGCCCGGGTTCATTGGGTGAGGCGTGTTTAGTTCTTGGTGGTGGATGTGCCTGTCCACCAGCTGCATGGCGGGCCGGATCGGGATCCCCAACTGGTGCCTCTCGACTCATCGTCTTGCACCCCAGCGGGAGGAATGTAATCATACGTTCGTCATTCCTGGACACACTGACCCCTAGATTCCTACCCACCCCTCACACCCTTTTCCTTCCCAGAATTTCTTCCCCTTCCTTTCCTTAAAAATACTACACACAGCCTAAATATGAATTAGGCCCATAGGGGAAATTATTTTCCTCATGGGCCTCCTCTGTGGGGTTGATGGAAAAAAATGACAATGTCGATTATTGCTTCAATCTGCCATCGTATATACAGGGTATTGGCTCATTGAGCAACTGAAAAAAAAAAGTTGGCAACTCAATCGCTATCCACAGGAAAGCGAATTGCGAATTTCACTGGCGGACCGCCCACAGGCAACTTGTTAAAGACCAGTTGTCAAGGGCGATGTCGATGTCAAACGCAGTGCTAATCGCGTTTCAATTGCCAGGTTGACAGGTTGCCATGGTTACGCCTCACGACCTGTCAAGTTTGTGTTATAGATCAGACCAGGAATGTATCGATTTGTTCAGGAGGTTAAAAATTATTATTAAATACTAAGATAATTGATAATTGAAAAAATATTAATAAATTATATTTTTGTTAAAAAAGTTATTATAATTACTGAAATCGTAAAATTGAGTTGCGCCGTGAATTGAGTTGAACTGAGTTGCCAACCAGTTTTCGGTTTCTTCATAAGCGAAGGCCCTTACAGTACGGCAAACTACTAGTAGGACTCATTTCTAATTTTGAAACCGCTAATTAAGGGAGGAATTCAATCTCAACATGATTTTTTTATTAAAATACTGTTATATCTTTCCACTTGTTTATTAATTAATAGCCGTACCCATTGTACCAGTCTGAAATATAACAAGAAACCGGCCCGATCCTCAATAAAAAGTCACATTTACTATCCGGCTTCGCTCGAGTTTCAACACAATACTATTGAAATAATTTCTTGAAATACATTCTTTTTCAGATAATTTTAAAGCTAATAATAATAATAAAGATAATTTTAAAGATAATCATAAAAGAAAGGGCATTGCGCACTTAAATAGTTTCTTTGAAATTGAAATTCTTCAAGGGAAAAATAGGACAAACATCACGACACTAAAGCTCGTTGTTTGAGAGCTTTTACAGCTCGGACATCAGTCAGGTTTTGTCTACTAATTGTATATATATAACAGTTAAAACCCGTTCTTAGTTACAACGCGTTTTCTCTAGTATAAACTAGTTTTCACTCAATGCCTTTGATACAACTAGAATTAACTGCTGAATATCAGTGAAAACTAGTTCTAACTAGACAAAACGCGTTTTCTGGAAATGATTCAGTTAAAACTGTTTCAACCGATGTCAAAGTTCATCGTGCTTTATTCCGATTGGTCAAGTGACATCAGGTGGGTTAGGTTAGGTTAGGTCAGGTCAGGTTAGGTTAAATTAGGTAAGGTTAGGTTAGGTTAGGATAGGTTTATAATTAACAGTTTTTAAATATTTTAATAAACAGTGTCTGTATTTTCAATCCCAATTTCAGTTTTAACAAAGGCAGTTAGTAAAAACTAGTTTTAACTAGAGAAAACGCGTTATAACTAAAAACGGGTTTTAATTGTAACATATTTAAGTATATCATGAAAAACGGTTTCACGTTTCGCGCAAAAGAAGCGGTCAACAATTATTATTGATTCTATCCAACGTCACAATGCATGGAATAAATTTCCATTCAAATATCGGTCAGTTACCCACGACATTAATATCGTAATTACCCGAACTTGATCGTGAAAATTAACATAAATAAAAACCAAAATTAGTTAGATATCGCTTGCGTGTTTGTTCCTACATTGGGCCAAAGATCTTATCACGCGTTTCATTATTTTACTGGAAAGTCACTGCCAAGGTGCTGCCCAGGTGTGGTGTGGGAAGTCACGTTACATAACATTATTTAACGTGTATTTGAAGAAATAATGCCGCAGTTTAAGTGGGCGTGCAGAAAATCAGATTTAGTTTGACTTTGAAAAGTTTCTACGACGCGATGCATAAAATTAAGAATAATTACACATCACTATTTTGTGTTAAACGCTTTGATTGTGATGTGAATTACTACGCATAATTTGAATATATATATAACTATACATCTTTTAATGACGGTAATTATTTTTCTCTAAAAAATCATTCTCAAAATTATAAAAACACGTCAAAAATATACTGAAAACTAATAAAAAAAAAAAAAAAAAATCGATTCAAACATTCATAACTAAATAAATAACAACCCCCCCTATACATACAAGCATACCTTTTCATGGGGATACCTACATCTTATTGTAATATAGTCTGTCTCTAAAGTAGGTTTTTAGTAAATTGTTAAAAACTTTGTAGATATTTAATAATTGAAACGTTACCGAAAGTTCTTTGTTGAACTCTAAATTCTTAAACATTTTCCGGATTGCTTTATATTTATTACACTTCAAAATTTGTTTCATTGCTCTATTCTGGATTATTTTGAGTTTTTATGTATTTTAAATACCCGCATTACTAGGACGGAGAATACAAAAAGAGTATTCCATGTGTTTTGCAATAAGAATTTGATAAATTAATATCTAAACATGTTTTTTTATCGAAATTTTTCCCAATAGGCCACTTGCATGGATTTCATAACGACTTGGAAAAAATCGTGTGGGTAGATGTTTTTACTAAGATTACGAAAATGTTAGTAAAATTTTTTAGAAATGTTAAGTTTTTTTATTTTTAAATAAATAAATCCATTATTTGAGCTCGTGAGTCACTACATGAAAATGTCCCGTCTCCGATTATGTTCCCTTAATTTTGTAAAATTCCACACTGATTAATTTTTTTTTATATTGCAACACTTTGATTTCCGGCGAATTTTTGAATTTGCGTTTAACGTTCACTAGATTTATTGTTTTTTCTATGCGAACTTATCCTTTGATTTGATTTTTTGATAAATATGGCGATGTTTTTACAGATGTTACGAAGAGAACCCCGTACAATTTATTGGTATTCGTGTGGAAAACGTTCGTTTTTTAAATGATTTTCGGCTATGTAATTATCGTGTTTTCGCATCCATAAAATTATGTCCCGTCTTTCCGGTTCATAAAAAATGTTCTGATTTTTCGGATTGAAATTTTCAAAAAAAAAAAATACATAATGTCTTAGAATATTTGCCTAAACCGGAATTATTTTTTTTAAATGTGATGCAAGTGGCCTATTCTTTCTGGAAAGATACATCTTCCCAGACATTTTTGTTTTAATTTATCTTTATGTATTATTATTATTTACTATTATAATATTAACTAAGGATAAGCGACTTCTATGGTTCAATGTTATGTCCGGTCAGTGGCTGATTGGCATGGCGTTTTGGTTCCACCCAGGCGTCGCGTGTTCGATTCCTCGGCTGGCTAAGTCCTCCATCACAACCAAGCAACATTTTCCATTGACTTGTCTGTCTGAACTGTCAGGTTATTCGTAACCTGGGAATGTTTGCCTTTCTTTTTAAAAAAATGGTTTGGTTAGGGTTTTTTCAGGAACTTTTAAGACCGATCGTTGTCAGTTCTTTTTCTGAAAATTCCTTAAGCCAATGGACCACTGATGGACTTAGTGTAGCTATTTTAAAAAAAATGTCTTAACTAACTTCACAGCTAAAAATTCAGAGCATCTTTGTGCAAAAGTAACGTTTGTTTAGCTATCTTTTTTTTAAATGAAGAAACACACTTTGTAAAACACCACTTTATTAGAATTAATAATTATTTGACAGCCAACCAGGTTTCGCTTAGCTCAAGCTTCATCAGGGCTATTATATTAACTAAAGGTAATTACATACAGACACATATATATATATAAGAAATTTAAAAAAAAATGAATGAAAGAGATAGCAATACAATAGACGGCCCCCTATTGGTGCCAGTAAGATATACAAATAGATAAGAGGGAATTAGAATTAAAGAACATCTAAGATGTTTAAATAGTAATGGTTTTTCTGAATTCGCGAACCATCTACTAGAAACTAACCACTCATTCGATAAAACCTCCGGGACTAAAATATTACATAAAAATGGATGTGGAATAAGATTAAACAATCTAGAAGCCCTTGAAATAAAAAAAGCCGTCAATAACAAATCTAATATTATTAATAATCAAATCAATTTAACTGACAGTCCCATTTTTAATTTATTCCGTTAACCTCTTCTGAAACAGTCCCTTTCCCTCTCCCTCCCCCTCCAACCACCCATCCTGCAATAGTTTTGTCTCCCTCTTATCTATTTGTATATCTTACTGGCACCAATAGGGGGCCGTCTATTGTATTGCTATCTCTTTCATTCATTTTTTTTTTTAAATTTCTTATATATATATGTGTCTGTATGTAATTACCTTTAGTTAATATAATAGCCCTGATGAAGCTTGAGCTAAGCGAAACCTGGTTGGCTGTCAAATAATTATTAATTCTAATAAAGTGGTGTTTTATAAAGTGTGTTTCTTCATTTAATATATAATGTCACACCACAAAGTTTTTGCTTCCTTCGATAAAATTATATCTTTTTTTTGCTCTGGTTTTACTAATATGTGAGGTGATTTTGTTTTTTTTTGATTTGATGAACCAGAATATTTTTGGCACAGATTTTTTGTATTCTAGGATTTCGTAGGGGATCGTCCATTAATCACGTGAGGCTCGAAAGGGGGGGGGGGGGGATCTAAAAAAATCACGAAACATCGCGAGGGGGGGGGGGGGTAAAATGAAATATCATGTGTATTTATTTTTCATTGAGCTCACGATTTCTAAAGGTGAACGTCCTATACTTTGTACTAAAAAAAAATACACGTGATTTTGGGGGGGCGGGGGGAATTAGCCTAAAACCTCACCACTTATCACCAGGGGGAGGAGGGGGTCAAAAAGTTGCTAAAAAACATCACGTGATTAATGGACGACCCCTAGGTACTATTTTTTCATTGTTAATAATAACAAAAGCGCTCACATAAACGAATTTTAAAATACCTACATTTTAAAATATAATATAATGGCTTCAATCAAAGTAAAACATAACCAAAAGATAAAACAGCATGTTTATCCTGAAAACAAATTGATGTTAAATAAGGTTTTAAGTTTTTCTTGATCGATGGAAACTTTGTATTATTTTACAGTGTATTTATTATTGAGCTAGTAACTTGTTTACTTTTTAATTAATATTAGTTCTGTGAATAATAAACCTCGCATTCAAAAAAGCATATTTATATATAATTATCTCTTATCTATCTCTCTTTAATTATATAAAAATGTTTGCGGCGGGAGGGCAGCGTTTGTTTGTTTATTGTACAAATCTACAATTTTCTTCCATGATTGATGTAACCTAACTTTCAAAACTACAGGTAGGTCACTATCAAAGTCTGATTTTGAAAATCTGTGTGAAGCCCGGGCAACGCCAGGGTCTTCAGCTATTAAATCAAAAACAAAATTTCCTCTGAAATCATAAGATTTTTAAGTAGATACGTAATTATAAACCAGAATTTAATATTTTATGTACATCTTTATTACAAGTATAGAATTATACTTTATTGTTGTGCAAAGAAACATCACTAGCTCGATGACAATTCTTTTATCACCCTTTCTTCAGTCAGGTAGGTACCAAAATATTGAAAAACTCAGTCAAAGATAATACTCTCGTATGACCTAACTCAAGTATTTCATTCAGCTGTTCTTACTCATTTCGTTTTCACCATCAACATAAATTATTAGTAACTACTCGATAAAGTATTTCAAATAAAATAAATAAATAAAAAAAATATAAATATGCAGAGTTATGTGTAGATATTGACACGTATTTAAAAGTGTTAAGTAATTGAATAAAAAAATCGGACCTATTTCACAAAGCTAAAAAAAAACTTTAACAATGGGCGTACTACCATAAAATGTTATTTAAAAATAAAACTTGGCCTAGCATTGAAGATAAGCGGTGAAAATTGTACGAAAACAAAAGTTTTCCGCAGTTGCTCACTATTTATATTTTTGTAAAAAAAATGTTTGTTTTTAATTTATTATTCAATCAATATGTTTTCTAAAAATCATAACCTTCTGACTCAAAGTCAAATGTGTTCAAGGATAATATAAATACTCCGTAGCAACAGGCTCAATATATTTATTTGATAATAAATGTGTGGAAGATGTCACCTTAATTAATGAAGAGTTAGGTAATGATGAGGAATCTAAAATAGGATTAAGTATATAATATAAAATGCGGAGGTCTGGAGAGATACCACTTACTGTAAATATATTAAATAATACAGGACAAATTCTTTACGAAATATAAATGGAAACGAGTTGATTGAATACGAGGAAATGAGAGTGCTAAGATTGTGAAATACAGGATGAGAAATGCATATACAGTAACTATTGTTTGTGAGAAAGAAGGAATAATCAGCGAATTACCTTTAGTTAAAAAATATATAGAATCAATTATTTGCAAAAATATTTAAGAAATGTATATTCGTGGTAAGTACCTATCAACAGTACCTACTAGTGATAAAGTAGATAAGTACCTCATAAATATATTTTATCAAAAAAGTCAGTAAAGAAAATTATTTGGTGTCAACATTAATTTAATTCAACACCTTTTACACACTTCAAAAAGAAACAGCACGCGAAGTTCAAGGCTTTACCAAAACTACTTAGTATTTAGTTGTGTTGGTGCATAATAATGTGCTTCGACTTATAAAATTTTTCGTGTTATAAAATTGGGGTCTCAGTACGGGCAAGTCACCCTGTGAGGCCAACATTATTGAATTGTACTCTGAAATGTAAAATATTTAATAAAAAAAAAGAGTTTTTATAATATGATTGCTTAGTTTTGCGTGTTTTGATAATGTATGTAAATTAATAAACTACATAATATAAATGTGATTGGAGCTCTTCTAAAGTAGTTATATGACTTTCAGAAACAAAATATTGTTTATCGATACAATTCGAAAACATCTTAGACCAAATCCATCGAATAAGTATATCAATGAACAAATCCAATGAAAATAAAAAAAAACTTAAGATGATGTTTTGAAGTCAATCTGGTTATCGAGACGGATTGTCTATTGTTGCGCCTATTTTTTGATTTTTCTCTACGTGTGTGACGTCACATAATCGAACCAAAAATCGTCAATTATAGGCATTAATAGTGGAGAAACTTTCACTATACATAAAAACTAAATTATCAATTTAGTTAGTAGTTTGTTTACGCTCTCGGTGTGATATAATGATGTAAATATGCAAGTGAATATGAAATTAACAAGATAATTACAAAAATAAATCTATAGCCATAATTGGGAATAGGTCACTTGCATGGATTTCATAACGACTTGGAAAAAATCGTGTGGATAGATTTTTTTTACTAAGATTACGAAAATATTAGTAAAAAATTTTGGAAATGTATGGTTTTTTTTTATTTTTACATGAATAAATCCATTATATGAACTCGTGACGTCACTACATGAAAATGTCCCGTCTCCGATTATGTTCCCTTAATTTTGTAAAATTCCACACTGTTTAATTTTTTTTTAATATGGCAACACTTTGATTTCCGTCAAATTTTTTAATTTGCGTTTAACGTTCACTAGATTTATTGTTTGTTCTACGCGAACTTATCCTTTGGTTTGATTTTTTGATAAAGATGGCGGTGTTTTTACAGATGTTACGGAGAGAACCCCGTACAATTTATTGGTATTGGTGTGGAAAACGTTCTTTTTTTAAATGATTTTCGGCTATGTAATTATCGTTTTTTTGCACCCACAAAATTAATAATAATAATAATAATAATAATAATCTTTATTGAACAAAAATTTTAAGATTTATAACTACAAAAAAGAAGTACATCATATAATAGTTTAAGTGTTGCTTAAGTACAAAAGTAAATAAAAGAAAATAAAAATTTGCATATAAACAGTAGGTACTTAATTAATAAAGATTTATAATTATAAATTTAGGTATCACGTAGCCTGCCTCACCCGTATTATTAATTATGTCCCGTCTTTCCAGTTTATAAAAAATGGTCTGATTTTTCGGATTGAAATTTTCAAAAAATCGCCAGGGTTTCAAAAATACGATTTAAAAAAAAAAAACAGAATGTCTTAGAATATTTGCCTAAACAGGATTTTTTTTTTTAGATGTGATGCAATTGGCCTATTGTGAGGATAGAAAGTTAAGTCTTAGACTTTAGCAGTGAAGAAAGACAACTATATTGTTGAACCTATTTGTCACTGTTATGGCATTGTCTCGCAACAAGAATAATGATAATGACGACGGCTCTCGATTCACATTAAGTTTATTGAAAGGTAGGCATGTGTATATGTGTGTAATTTGTACGTTGTATACGTGTAGATAAAGCACGATTTTATGCTTGTGTCACCGATATTATATAAAAAATATTCACGCTTATGTCAGTAGGTTTGAATGCACTAAACAGAAAAATATTATAGAGTAAATAAACAATATATTTCACAATATACTCGTATATTTATTGAAGATTTAGCCGCCCCCAGACGACACAATTATATTGAGCAATATTACGAATTGAGTAATATTATTGACCGTTTGGGGTGAATATTGAAGATTGCGCAATGATTAAATAAAAATTAAACTCGCATAAATTTTGTTCAATCATTGCGCAATCTTCAATATTAACCCCAAACGGTCAATAATATTGGACAATTCGTAATATTGCTCAATATAATTGACCGTCTAGGGGCCGCCTATTATTAACATGATTTATAACGTCAATTCGCTATTGTTAGTGGGACGAACGAAAATACAAACAGTATTTATAGTACATCTGTCTCTTATTGAGGTAGAATTCTGCAGGCATAAAAAAATAATCGTGTTGTACTCGTATAATAAATATTTATTGTTTTAAAAAAAAGATTCTTCAATAACATAACCCGTACGAGTAGCCAAAAATAGAATGAAACCCCGCGCTTGAAAATTTTTTGCAATGGCTTACATTTCGTTATCTTATTCGTATGTAGATAGGTACTGTACGGTAGTGTGCAGGCGCATGGTGGGCCGATTCTCGGGAAATAAGAAACATAAACAGTTCGGTATGCCGGCTATTTATAATGGGTTTGCTTTGAAAAAACTGACCTTGTTTGATATCACAGGCACTTTGAAACACACATTAAGAAGTGCTTGTTAAACATTATTAAATAAGTTAGGTAGTTAAAAATTATTTCTTGAGCTCACTGTGACAAGAAGTGTCAAAATTTGATATGTTGATTCAGGAAGAGCCGAGAAGAGGCAAGAAGAAAGAAGCAATATTCAAAGAATAAAAACACCCAATCAATTCCTTTCTTCCTGCCCATCATAAATTCCAATATTGGCTTTATTAGGTTGTCATGTATTTCGGTCGGTTAAACTCCAACCTCCTTCCTATCCTCCTGTTCTAAGTATTAGTTGTGTTGTTTAACACAGCGCCTCCTGGTGTACCGGTCGCACCGGAACAGGAGTGCTCCTGGCTGGGCTGGGGTGGGACAATCGAATCGTACCATCCCGGATGTGGAATGACTTGCCAACTTTTAGATTTCCATCCTACCAATTTTTACATTTGATATAAACAATATTATAAAAATCACACGCATTATGGGAACCCACTAAGGCGCAGCCTGTGCTTGAGTAGGTAATACAGTTAAATACATTATGTTATTGTTACATTAGTTTAGTTGTCAATTGAATATTTTTCGGTAAAATATAGAAAGTATGAGCTTTATTTATATCAGTCATACTCATCTACTGCGTTGTTAATGAGGATATTACGTAAATGTATATTATGTAAAAGCCTTTAACGGATCGAAATAAATAAATTGGGGTATCTTCAAAACACATGATCACTTAAATTAAATTCTCTACTTAAATTCACAGATCCTCATTACAGCTTCCCTAAACAGACTTTGAGGGAAATCTCAGAGCAACTAAGAAAATAAAACTGAAAGAAAATTTAGTTTTGAAAATATTTAGACTATAAATTGTTTTATGTAAGTATACAAACTGTCAAGACCTTTAGGTTATGTGAGAAAATAATAATAAAAATTAGGTGTTTTTAAGAAGCTAGCTATTTGAGGCTTGGAACCGGGAAAAATAATTGTGGGCACTTACCACTCGTTTGAGGTAAAATAATGTTTTATATTCGCTGTACAGACAAATCCTGGCCTTGCACTTGAAAACATGCTATCGCGGTTTACGAGCGTGACGCCCCAATTTAAATACATACACACTTATGTGTTGTCGAGGACCTTGTAAAAAAGTTGCATTACTTACTGAAACATTAAATTTATTAGAGCTTATCGAATTACCCTTCTGATAAATATCACAAGTACATTAATTTTAATACGCGCAATACTAGTGCACAACTACTCACCAAATTATGCGAAAGGACATGATTATTTTAAAGAAAACTGAAATGCAAGCATACTGTTGCAATGTGCTTTTTATGAGGTTTCATGATCGAAACGGTCTATACTTTTTTTTTCGATAATCGCTGCATGAAATTTGTATTATTTTCGTTCTGATTTGTGCATGTTTTTTCTTGGTGTTCTGAGATTAATGCATCAGTTTAACTCGCGGATATATTTATCACGATGCGATTAAGATTAGGGTGTTTACAGTATCATATGTAGATCAACTGATTTTTTAACGATCATTCTAAAAATAAATGGTTGCAAATAAAATTTATTTGTGTTGGTGAATGTCGTGCAACTTTTACGTACAGTTTAGTATTTTTTTTTTGTAAACGCGGAAATAGAGATAATTTGTTCGTTTCTCATGTAAATAAATACTCCTAACAAGTATCTTCATAACGTAAATTGACCTTGATTTAAGTGTGTTTTAGATATATTTTCGGGTGTGAGTTCAAGTATAAACGCTTTTATGAAAATAGTGAAACAAAACATGCCAAGTCTGCATATTATGACAGGGATATATAAAAAATAATTGCTCCTACCTTCTTCAAGGAAGAATTTAGCAATAAAACAAATTTAGAAAATGTGAGAAAGCAGGAAGTTCGCTTTTGTAACTAAATATTTGTGTTACGGTGAAGTTACGATTCAACGATTTTAAATATTGAAGGTTATGTTTTCGTTTCAGTCTGATCTGAAAACGTTCACAAATCTGGGTACTATAGGCGTACCGCTGATATATCGGTTGTAATCTCTCCTTTATTCTCATAAACGAAATATCAACATAAGAAGGAGGTATTACAATGAAGCTCTCGATGGCAGGAAAATGTCTGTATTCGTGTTGGAAAATTTAGGTCGGTTTCAAAGGAATATTGTATTCCGATATTTTTCTAATTTACGTGCCTTATTTTCTCGTAAAAAATTAAATATCAAGGTTGCTAAACTCTTTCATACAATAAACATCTTTACTTCATCAATACGTTCTTTCTCCTAAAAGATATTATAAACATTTGAAATAGTGATTCCAATGGATATCTAAGTGGCATATTTTTATGATATTTAGCCAATTTATAAAGCCCAAATTTTTTGACGATTTCATCAACCTTGATGTGGAAAATCGCCTTAAGGTTGCTAAAAAATGTTAATTAATAGATTCAGTTCAGTTCAGTTCAGTCCAGATTTTTCTAAAACCCATTTCATACAATGTACATCTTCAACACGTCTCGGTCCGAGTACGACGATGTAGTTTTCTTACAGTAGAAAGGTATACCTATTTTCATTTTAAAATGATTATGAATAATACCTACAGGTCCTTGGTTCTATTCCAAATTTATGGGAACACAATTGTCGTCATTGAAAAAAAAATAGTATTCCCTAAAATATTACATACTTTAGAAATTAAAAACTGTTTGAACATTGAACCTGTTAAAAATGGTTATTCAATCGAATCATTTAAAGTCAATGTATTATTTGTACGGCGGGGTAACGACCCCCGGTAATAGGTGGCAGACACATGAATCCCTACAAACAATAATTTCTCCGACTGCAAACCCCGTTCGCAAACAAATAACAGTTTAACGCATTCAGAATGACGACAAGTAACACAGTTGTAAATTCGGACTGATTCGAATAAATTTAATTTCTATCCATATGTATGGCTTTAATACCTACACTTTTAATTTTAAAATCATGCGTGAAAAAATATTCAATCCCATTCCTTTGTGGAATCCGCATTTAGGCAATGTTGGGTTGCTTAAGCCGCCGTATCCCCGCGTAAAAAGAATAAGATGGAGAGATATGTAATTACGAATGTTGAAGAGAGGGCGCTAATATTTAAAACGATAAAATTGAAGCGAAAATTGTGAAAATGTTTTTTATTTATTTTTTTTTTTTTTTATTACAGAAAACAGGTTTTTTTCTTGTTTACAATACAACCTGCAAAGCTACTGCAAGTAGCTTGTCGGCAGGAAAATAGTGTGGACAAAAATATAGTACAGTATAAAGTCTTACAAAAGAAGAAAAAAATATTGCAATTTGATAAAATACGAGTATATAATAGATAAATAATAATTGATAATAATAGATGCAATTTGATAAAATACGAGTACATAATAGATAAATAATAATAGATAATAATAGATGGTATAAATAAGTATAAAAAAAATAAAAATATGAAGACAACGTCTAAAAAAAATTAAAATTAAAATTAAAAATGCACGAGGAGTCAGTTAATATAGAAAATCTGATTCCAACAGCCATGTTTTTAACAATAGTGCAAATTTAGGTGTCGAGCAACATTTTTTCAAATCATATGGCAGCATATTAAATATAAATGGTACAATGTATTCAAAAGTTCGTTGGCCATGTTTATTAGAAAATCTAGGTACTATCATACCTTCATTTTGTGTAAGCCTAGTATTGTGCACGTAATCCACCATTGTTTTGTATGGGCTATCTAGGATATGTTGCATACAGATTTTATGCCAAAAAAGAGCTCTAATAGGTAAAACATTTATGGATTTATACATTCTAGTGATATTTTGACGCTGGTCATAAACTGCTTTGCTGACGAGTAATTTGACCATGGCGTTTTGAATTGACTGTACATGTTGGATGTTTGTCTTACATGAGTGCCCCCAAGAAGTTATACCATATCTCACATTAGATTCAGTCAGGGACAAATAGATTAGTTTCATGGTTTTGATGGGCACATAATATTTAAGTTTATACAGTTTGCCTACAATCGTTCGAAGGCGTTTACATAGCTTAACAATATGGATATCCCATTTCATATTACAATCCACCGTCACCCCTAAGTAGACATATTCTTTTACTAGGTCAATACTTCCACAGGTGCAGGGCTGTGTACAGTTATTATGTATGCAGTCAAAGTTATGTGATACTATTGAAGGTGCTATTGTATATCTGGCATGAGGCGATCTTATGTGCATTAGTTTTGTTTTTTGTGCATTTATAACTAAGCCAGAGTCGTGAGACCATTTTAGTAATGCTATGAAATCCTGCTGTAGCATATTCATGGCCGTGAGCAGATCCCTATGTGAGATGACAAGTGCTGTGTCATCCGCGTATACGTAGTGTTTGATAAAAGAAAATACTTTATTCATAAGAGAGACGAATATTATATATAGTGTTGGACCTAGGATAGAACCCTGCGGCACACCAGTAGACAATGTTCCCACTTTACTCAATTTTCCATTTATTTTGACCTGAATTTTACGATCACTTAGGTAGTTTTTCAAAAGTTTAAGAAAACGTCCTTTCACCCCTATCGCCTCTAGAACTTTAAGTAATTTTGTAGGATCTATAGTATCAAAAGCTTTCGAATTATCTATGAACAAAACTAATATTTGTTTTTTATCGTTTAATTCGTTATTTATATAATTTGAAAAATCTTGAAGTAACAGTTCTGAGCTCTTCTTTTTTTGAAAGCCATATTGGTGTGGATCTATTATTGAGAAAGACTCGAGGTATTTATTCAATTTTATGGAGATGTATTTTTCAAGTATCTTTTCTATTGCAGGCAATATACTGATCGGTCTGTAATTTCCTATGTCAATATGTCTGCCACTTTTGTATATAGGTCTTATAATACTACATTTAAGGTCTTCTGGTATTACGGCTTGCATTAATATTGTGTTAATTAAATGTGTCAAAATCGGTCCTAAAATATCTATGTGTTTTTTAATATCAAACATTCTGATATTATCTATTCCGGGTGATTTTGAATTTTTTAGAAGTTTTACAATATTCTGAATATCTAAAAGTGTGGCACGTGGTATATAAAGACTATGTGGTAGCTGTGTTGGTTCAACATTTGATGCTTTAAGATCACATTTATGTACTAGTGAGTTTATACTGTCCGAAAAGTAGTTGACGAAGTCGTCTGCCACTGTTTCTGCAGATTTATCTTTAAGTAAGTACCTTGAGATTACTTCATCGCAATTACTCTTAGATCTACGTCCTAATATTTTATTTATCTCATCCCATGTATTCTTCGTATTTCCGAAATAATTTTTGAATTTTTCATTAAAAAAGGTAGATTTACATTTAAATATTAATTTAGTTACAATATTCCGAAAAGATTTATACTGTTTTTCATAAATTTTATTTTTTGGTGAATTTTTCCAAATTTTATATAAATTATCTCTCTTTTTAACGCTATCTAATACTTCATTTGTCATCCACTGTTTTATAGGCCATGGTCTTTTTCTTGACTGAATATGTATGAATACCTTACTTTTTTCATAAATATCGTTAAATTTACATTTTATTTTTTCATAAAGCTTAATGCAATCTTCTTCACAAAGTAATTCATTCCAATTGAAATTCCTAATGCTTGCATCGATCCTTTTTTGAGATAAAATTGAAGTTTTAATCGTTGTTAATTTCTTATTACTTTTGGGAAATGGAATATTTATCGCCGTTACAAAGTGATCGGCTACATTAATCTCGCATACACACGATGAAAGCATATCAGCGATTTGTTTTCCACTATTGAATCTTATAAAAATATGATCAATGCACGAACGTGTTATTTTTCCTGCAATTACCGCTTCTCGCGTGACGTCATCGATACATTTAGTAAAATAGTTCATAGACAATAAAATAATAATAATAATAATAATCTTTATTGAATAAAAATTTTTAGATTTATAACTACAAAAAAAGAAGTACATCATATAATAGTTTAAGTGTTGCTTAAGTACAAAAGTAAATAAAAGAAAATAAAAATTTGCATATAAACAGTAGGTACTTAAATAATAAAGATTTATAATTATAAATTTAGGTATCACGTAGCCTGCCTCACTAGGCTTTGCCTGTGTTGAGGCAGTAATTTTACATCAATTTATAATACTGTGAAACATACCTACACTTATATTAGATTATAATCACACAATAGATATGTTGCATTAATAAAAATAACATTGGTACAATAATAGCAAGATTGCTTCATTACTAATTTCGAATTTGGGTAAGTGCACCGGTAAAGGCTCTATCATTATTTTTTATCCAAATTTTTATGTTTTTTTTGAAATTTTTTTGTGTATCACATTTTTTTATACTAATTGGAAGAATGTTGTAAAGTCTTGTTGCAAGGTATATGAAACTTCGTTGACCAAAAGTAGTATGAGTTATGGGAATTTGTAGTAGATCTTTGTAATTGTTACGAGTACAGCGAGTATTCAATCTTTTTTCATAGTATTTATGCATATTTGTGTAAAGATGAGTGAGGATTGTTTTTGCATATATCTGCCGAACGTCAAACACATTCATACTCTTGAAGATTAAGTTCGAGTCTGTAAGTAGAGGTAGTCTAAGAATTATTTTTATAATAGTTTTCTGTGCCTTTATGATTGGGTCTAGTGCTGATGCAGTACCGCCTCCCCATGCCATGATACCATACTCAATAATGGATTGACAGACTGCAAAATAAATCATTTTCAAGTGTTGTAGGTCGAGAAAGTTTCGTATTGTTCTGAAAAAGTGCATGGTTTTTCTTATTTTGTTTGCAATTATTTGAGTGTGAATATTTATATAATATTTATATATATATTTTATGTTATATTAATATTTAATAAAACACGACTATTTTAAAATAGAACAAAAATCTCTTGGGGGCTGTATAAAAAAGCATTTAAAGATACACTGTGAATTTTTCATATATATAACTCGTAAAATAACTGAAACAAACGTGTTTATAATAATTTTCGGCGTGGGGAATGTATAGATATTATCTTCAAAAATAACATATTTTTTTAGGAGCTTAAAAACTTCAAATGTTTAAGGGAGATATGTACGAAATTGGTAGAAATTCGGGTAGTGGCGGTTTAAGAGGAACGGCTGCGCGGTCCTTTTCATGCAAAACTTAATTTTGAATTTGAGGCCAAAATACCCAACAAAACTGAATAATACCTTTTTAAATAATGTTGTGCTATTTTACTTATGTTTGTTATAAATTATGATATAGGAGTTAGGACCCTCAAAAATTCCTTAAAATTGCCTGGTTTGAATGGACGTTAAAAAAACTATAAATTATAAAATGTATTTTAAAAAAAAGCAAAATATACAGAATTTGAATATTTTCTTCTAATACAGTAAGTAAAAAAAATCTTAAAATTTTTTTAAAAAATGGGTCCAGTTTTCGAGGAGAAAAATGGGGATTACCATTATTTTATTCAAGTATTATCAACACTGTCAGCAGTTGTCCCGTTTATTCAGTATTCGGGAGAGGAAGGTGTATAACAGTGACATACATATACATAGATAACAGTGACAGCAACCAGTTGGAAAAATGTTCACATTTCTCGGTTTCGTCTTAAGGAAGTTGGACAAGGGAAGGAGTGGTGAAAGAGGAAGGTAGTGACGATGACGTAGGTACCTGTTTCGATCTTTCACTAAACATAGTTGAAGCTATTCCAGCCTTCGACCAAGTATACCCTTCCAGCCCAAGATTTGAAATCTGATTTGTGGTTTCTCATTATATTATCTTATTCTAGTGACAGACTTTTACTTGGCCTATTACAGCATATCGCTCACCATGCATTCCCGTTAAGAATATGCTGAAAAGGGCCAAGCCAAATAACGCAGGCGCTTTAAG
Source organism: Limnephilus lunatus (assembly GCA_917563855.2). Classification (NCBI taxonomy): domain Eukaryota; kingdom Metazoa; phylum Arthropoda; class Insecta; order Trichoptera; family Limnephilidae; genus Limnephilus; species Limnephilus lunatus. The sequence continues at coordinate 62,545,486 of OU830598.1, read as the reverse complement.
GGGTCTCCACACGGTACTGCCGCAGTACATACTGCCGCAGAACTGTAGTCAGTTCTGCGGCAGTACGTACTGCGGCAGTACCGTGTGGAGACCCCTCTAATATCTGAAACCCTAACAGTTTTTTTTTAAATTTGTTGGTCCGCGCCGTTTTTGAACACGCGCCCTCTGCCAAGGTTCAGAGCCCAGGAGCTTACAGCTCTCCAATGGAGGTCATACAGTAATGTCTACATACAGTAATAACTAATATGTCTACAGGAAAAGCCCCGATAACATTCATAAATACTTCTCTATCGTATATTACTAGATACTAACAAGGAAATAAGGTTTAGGTACGTTTCTATAAAAATGTTTGCAAACGTAATATATTTTATCTTGATCAATTTGCAACTAAGTAAACGCGAAATAAATCATTTCAAATGTATCTACGTTGTAAGGAATTCAATTTTACGCAGCTACTAGTTTTATTCAGTTTGTGATAACTGCCTACCTTGAAATGGAAATTCTTTAACAAAGTGGATTCTTTGTTCTCTGTTTTATACGAATTTATCTAAATCAATGTAATATGTGCTCGTCACTAATCGATGGTTTATTTAAAGAGTTTTGTGAAGAAGTTTTCACATTATTCAAAATATTTATCAATTTTTATTCACACTGTGGAATGTCAATATTGTAGAAGTGGGGGCGCGGTGATTTTATTAAACATCCATCGATTGGATTTGTGGATCAGTTAAAAAAATCAATGTTTAGGTTAGTGTATTTTTTGCGTATTTTTCATCCGCAACTGAAAAGTTAATAATAACACATTTTTTCAATCACAGATTTTTTTCACACTACATCAATTATTTAATTTAGAGCAAAATAAATGCAACTTGTCGTCTCATTCTTATCGGAATGTAAAACCGCTATTTTATCAACACACCTTTTACCAATCTTTTCTCGATGTGATGTTTTAAGTCCAACTAACTTAAGTATTAATTTTAGATTTGTTGTTAGTTTAACATTTGTACTGACAAATACAGGTTTTCCAGAACCAGTAAAGACTTTGGATGAAGTTGGTAGTCAAAACAAAGAATAATATAACTTTCTTTCAGTTTCCAAATTAGACGGTTGTTATTAAAGAATAGGCGTATCTATAGACGCAGTGTGATATTATATAATATTAGCACAGACCCGTAAAAATTACGGGACAGTTTGAATTATTGAAAAATTAGTTACAATTTTGAAAATGTGTTAAAAAAAATTATAATAGGTTCCTACTTATCGCGTGTCTGAAGTCTTCACACAATCAGTTCCTGTTTTGAAATGACAAAAATAAAATTTAAGTTCATGAACCAGATTTCACACACAGCACAGACAATCGAAATTAGTACGTTTAATAGTGATTTCGAAAAAAAAAATCACGAAAAATTATGACCGAAGAATCAATGTTTTCATCGTAACCGTTGAATTTTTAGTATCATTTCATAATTTGATCTTTGATTTTCTATGTTGTGCCAACCTATGTATTATTTTCATACCGTCTAATTTTATTATATCTGTATATATGTACGTTTTTAATCTGTTTTTTTTTTTGTCAATTGTGTTTTTCTTTAAACATTTAGTTTTTTGGTATATAATATACATATAATATTTGTGGAAACTTCACTGGTTAATGCAACCTAGTACCTAAATATGTAATTTTTTATAATGTCTGTATATTAAATTGCTTATCTCCCAAACAAAGTATAAAATAAGATAAAACAAAAAAAGCAATTCCCAGTGTTGAGTCTGGGTCCTTATCGTGCTAACTCCGTTGCTGAAGTTTTATTTCATCTGTTCCAAAAATAAACACCAAACGCAAACAGGGCGGTCTATGAGTCAGCGAGGGGGTGAAGCAGTGGTGGGAGTTGAGTTGGGAGGGGGAGGGGGGAGTAAAGACTTTGCCCTCTGTAGAACACTTTCTCTTGTCTTACGACCCTTGGGAAAGTTTAACAACCCCGAAGCGATGTATTTTGCGACTCAACATGTTAATAATTCATTGAATGGTTTTGTTTTTTTGAAACGTAAAGGGAAGTTAAATCATAATTTATTATGGAAAAATCCTATTAAACGAAAGAAAAAATGTTATTGAGTTTATTTCCTGTCGTTGAAAATCTTAGAAACATTAAGCAGTAAAATTAAACATAAAAATGGAAACAGGTGTAATATAAAGTTTACAACACGCATCACATTTATCAATCGACCTGACTTTGACCGTTGTTCTATGCATTGAGTTTGCGGGTGAGATTAACCAATGTTAACGCCTAAGGCAAAACAAGATTTTCATCACATATTTCACGGACCATTCTAGCCCATGACCAAGTAAAAGCATCCTTTCGATTGAATAGAATTTTATTTAATTTTGTCGACTTTTATACCGATGATTATTACGAGATGCAGCGCAAGTAGCCAATATTGATTAAAACGTCCAAGATTTAATAACCTCACTATTTTTTTCTATCATTTTTCTGCTTATCAATGTCCACCGTACGAGGATCCACATCTGGACTTGCTGAATATAACGTGGTCACAGTGTAAAAACGCGTGCACAAATTTAAGGGCGTGGAAATTTAGTGGTGAATCGTGAAAAATTACTCTTTTACAAAGTGTTGTGCAACTTGAACTTGTGCAGGCGGTGTATTTACATTGACCCTCCCAGGCGGTCCTTAAGAGAAAAGCTGAAAAGAAAGTAAAGTGGCATTTCGAAATGGGTTCTAATATGTATCAAATAAAAAGTTGAACCATTTGAAATTATTCAGTCCTTTTTACGTTGGATCGAGTTTTATCGTATGCTTTCTCCCCTTCGCTTGTTGCGGTAGGGTCGGGTGGCACGCACACTGACGCAATATCAGTCTGGTGCAGTGTCTGCATCTACTTTACTCTGTACACGGTTTGTATGTGTTGGTACAAGGAGGGTTGTTATTGCGCGTATATTGGTGAGAGTGCGTGAGTGTTGATCAACACTTTGGGGAAGAGGGTCTTTGAATGTGACAAAAATCGAAGGAATTTAATAATAATAAAAAAATCAATTATTTGTCAAATTTACATAACTCCGTTTAGTGATTGAATCACCTCAAGAGCGCTATATATTATTACATGTCGGGGTGGTAGAAAAATATTAAAATATATATTGTGCGTATTACCTTTCCTGCTTCCTTCTTCAAAAAGTCGATATTTTTCCATTTTCAGTTGCCAATTGGAATCGTATTAGAAAAATAATGGAATGATTAAAAATACATACGCATTAAAATAAGTAAGTACCTGCAAAACGTGTAAGCATGGAAAACTAATATTTATTTACAGTTTCCTTTTGATTAAAAAAACAATGTTTTTGTAGATCTTGGATGTGGCATGCAAACAAAATCATTTATACTGGAAATAGCTTGTAACCGAAACCCTTCGCATATTAAATATTTAGGTGATTTCAGAAATCAAAACATTTAAAAAATATTTATTAATATCATTCATTAGTAACAAATTGCCTTCACTTGTAACTAAACGAAGTGTTTAAATTAAGCGACATAAATATAAATATTATAGTCGGTACAGACTTTGTCTAGTATCTAAGGCGGGTAAAATAAAACCAAAATCAAAATCTGTGCAAAAAAAAAAACAAATAAACGCGCGGGTTGCTGGCAATGAAATATGAATATACATACATTGTGCTAAGTAGTTTTTTTCAGTATATGCATCCAATACATTATGCGGGTAAAGAAAATAATGGTTTTAATGGAATAATATTTTTAATAAATTTACTTATGAAAATTATATTAAATTAAATAATAGAATCAAGAGAGAAAGAAACATGAAATAGTACATCTGATGTTTATTTTGTAATAGATATTGTTTTTGTTTGTTGGCGTTTGTTAATAAAAAAAAACATTGTAATCATTTTTTTATCGATCATGGTTGTGTTTTTGATATTTTGTAGGTTACTGTATACTTTAATAGATTTTTAATTAGATCTTTTTAAAGATTTTGTTTTACTAAAATGTAAAGAGTGGAAACTGCCGTCAGGGAGTAGATTTATTTTTTATTAATTATATTTTTGATACTAATTACGTAATTTATCACAACGTAATGTAATTACAGTGAAATAAACCAACTTTTTCCAAAATTTTATTACGTAATGTTTATTAGGAACCACATAAAATGAAAAGATTTAGGTGTCAATTTGCGATTGATAGTTTTATTTTGATAAAAACTTAAATATTGACTACCTCGAAAGTACATAATGTTTTGACATTTAGGTTTGGAACGGATTCAACTGGCGATGTTATCTAACCTCTAATAAAATTGCTTATAATATTTATATTATGATAAAACGTTGAAAGTCATACTCAGATTACATAGAATATTCTTAATGAAAACCCGGCAGTAACTTACAGAGCAAAACAAATAATAAATAATGAGTGTATTTGATGTTCGATGCACCCTTCCAGAAAGTGTTACAGCGCGTACAGTGAGTGGAGTGTACTCGGTGTGCATACAGTGCGCTTGCAATGTACCCGACTGCTCCACACAACGGCGCGGGCGACTCGACGGACGACGAGCAGTGGCGGCGAGCAGCGAGCGCGGCTCGGGTAGAGTACAGAAGTACAGACTGCGGAGGCCTCCCTTGCCCGCCCGCTAAATTCACTTTCGTCCGCTCAGTAGGAGAAAGTTGGCCGTGCCGCGCGGTCCAGTTCTCGAGCTACGCAGGACGCGCTACGCAACGTGCTACACCGCTACGAGTGTAGCAATCATGCACACTGGATAGCTAAGTTTTTTTTTTATATGACACAGTGCAAATTCTAGTACATAGTAAAAACAAAGATCAGCTTGTGATATTTTAATAATAATAAAAAAAAAAGTTTTTTTATTTACGTTGAAATAAAAAGTTTTTGTTGTTTTATTTACATTTGCAAAAACAGTGTTTTTTAAGTTTTTCTTTTTACTGGTACTTTAATATCGTTTAAATTTGTTTTTATATGGAGAAGTTTATGTTTTTTCTGCAACAAGTTTAATAAAAGTTATTGATATTTTTGTGACTGTGGAATATTCAGAATTTTTATACTTTTTTTGATAAATCGTATGAAATGTGGTGTTGGTATTAGCACTTTATTTAACTAATTGTGGTACTTTAACGAGTGAAAATAAACAAGTGTCGGGTAATTAAATTCGACATGAAGTGGTGAAAATTTTTGGATTTGATATTTCAATATCAACATTCCGACCAACACAGATGTTTCAAGGTGAATGTTATCTTTTTTTAAACTTTCTCTGTGTGAGTAAATGAGTTTTATCAAGTTGTTTGGAATCATAAACACGCTGTTTTTTCACATCAGTAAGAACACATTTCCGATTAAGAGGTGTGACCGTTTTTAACTGCATCATATTATAATCCACATAGTATGATCTCGTTATGTTGAACGTTTCAAACAATGCATTATTAATGCGCTCGAAATAATTGCAAAACGTTTTGCTTTCTTTCTGCTGCACTTAAGTTTTGCGACCGTGACAGGGCGGTCAAGGCCGCCCCCACCCGTTACTGCCACCGCCCCCCTTCCCGCACTCGTACGGGCTTATCTCCCGCATCAAGTTTAATCCCGATACATGAAAACACCGGCGAGCCGAGGAAACTAAGGAAAGAGGGCGTCTTCCGTGCCTGAACTCAGCAAACAGGTGCGTCCGCTCAAATCAGGAATAATATGTTTGTTTGCGGTTGCATTTATAATATTGTGGAAGGTTATGTTGAAGTTCACTTATCGCAACGGGACTGATAAAGAAGTCTAAACTGTACCGCGAGAGATAAAGCCGCTGTGTCACTCATTTGACATTGAAACAATTTGGACCTCTCACGTTTGCCTGAAAGATAAATATTGGTGCCGTGCACCGGGTGATTCAAAATGCAGAGCTTCTCTCGCCTTATTCCGAAGTTGGAGCAGGATACGATTAGCAGGGAACCCAGTCCCTCCTTATCAGAGCCAGGACTCGTGGTAGACGAGGTAGACCATGAGGAGACCGTGGAGGAAGAACAAGAACCCCTAGACCTGAACGGATCTTCCAGTCCGGGACATCCGAGGGTCATAATAGAACCCAGTAGAATCATAACTCCAAAAATGGAAGTCATGGAATTTCGAGGGTGCGAAATAATACGGTCTAACATGGAGCCACGAATCCACCGCATAGAGATGAACAAACACATAGACCATCCTCCACAGTATCGGGAAACTAAGCCAAATCTAGAAGAACTGCTCAGATACAGAGAAATAAACAACAAGGATGAAATAATCCACAAGAGATTTCAAGATACAAATGGATGCGTGGAGGAGAGAGAGCAAGTGATATTCAGGGACGCGAGCGGGTGTTACGAGGAGCAGCAAAGACTGAGGGAGCAGCAGCGGGCGGCTATCGAGCTGTGCCGGCCAGGGCTGCAGGTGGTGGCACTCCCGCCCGAGGAGTTCCGTCAGCCCGCGTTGCCCCCGCCCCCGCCGCCGCCCCCGCCACCTCTGGTGTCCTCCACCAGCCCCGGGGTCATCACGCACTGTCCCATGCGCCCTCCGCCACCGCCCCCGCCAAAGCTGTCCCGGCACAACATCGAGAGGAGCGTCCCCTACGAGGAACCTTCCAGCTCCATTCCAGATTTAGGTGAGCGACTAAATTCACCCATATTTTGTAGAATTTGCAGAAAGAATTCATATCACAATATGCCTACTTCCAGTTGGAATAAATACATTCCTGAAAGGGCGGTTTCCTTTGTAAATACGTATATATGAATTTTATATTTGTTTGAATGAATGAAGTAAAATTTTGGAAACTAACCCACTTTACGATATGCGAACGAGCTGAAACTCGGCAGATACGTAGACTCGATGCATGTAACTTTTCGCACACGCACGCGTACATATATGTATTTTTCTGAAATTCGATGAGATTGCAGCACTCAATATCCGAAATAAATGTCGATCAATGGGCATTTGGCTCAGTTGTGGTTAACTTCAAGTTCCTGTATAGTTCAATGATTGAATCCAACTTCAATCGATAGTCAAAAAATATTTTTTTTACGTTTTTTGAAAATAGATGTGTTATAGTAAAAGTTTTTTACGATTTGATTATTTAAAATAATTATACAGGAGTACCTTCTTTTGCGCCCTACTGTTTTCTTCGCCCTTCTATTTCTGCCTAAGTTTTATTTGATCATGCTTGTATAGGTTATATTAGGTTGTGTAGTGTAGGTCAAGTATATTGTAGAGAGACCATTATAAATTAATAATACAAAGTACAAGCACACTGTTAAATATATAAATAAAAAAATTAAAGAAGTAAAATAACAAACGTAGTAAAATACTGAAGACCCGTGAAAAATCACGGAATATTATACCTATCAGTAAATTTAGTTGGTTAGTAATTAACGCTTCTTGAAAATAGAATAAGCGCCGGTCCCCGAAAAATCATGAAACCTGACTTTACTTTTTTTTTAAACATTCCCGGGTTACAAAAAACCTGACAATAATTGAAAATCTCCTACAACCATCACACAGAAAGCAGAAAAATGTTACTTGTGTCATAGCCAGCCGAGAAATTGAACACACGACGCCTAGGTGGGACCCAAAAGCGATGCTATCTCGACCACTGACCGGTCAAGTTTAACCCTAAAAAATTTTAACGGAAGGAATTTTAACGCATTACAAATATTTAATTAAAATAATTTTCTGGTAGGTACCTAAGTAATTTATCGCTTCTCTGAATCCTTGACAGAATCAATTACAATTTTGAAAAGTTCAAAACAAATACGAGATCATTGAACCATATTTACAAAGACAGGCGGACAGTCCCACATCCGAACTTAGTATGTTTGATATGATAAACCAATATCTATCTATCTAGGCATTTAAATAGATAAACATTTTAGGAAAAAAAAAAATTCCCCATGAAAAACTTTGCATGGGAAGATGATGAAAAATGTGAATACCCAAATATGGAACTGGCAAACTGAAAAATAATTACAATATTTTATGCACCAACGCTTATGATGATATCTAAGAATAGCTCAATACACACAAAATAAAATATGACTCTGTTTTGTCGTCTTGTTTAGATTATTCATCCAGATAACCCAAATCACCTAGTAAATAAATATTATTGATTCTGCCGGAAAAGTTTTACAATCGTATTTATATTATAAAATAATAATACACAAAAAGCATATGCACAAGGTGCATTCGGGCCATCCTATCGCTTATCGGCAAATATTTGTGTACTTTTTTTATCATGTGTGATACTGAAATTGCATAAATAAATGTCAAAGTTGATGCTTAAAAATATTTAAAAAACAGATTAAATTACTAAAAATTTTGCAGGGTTTGGGAAATTATGAAATTAGTTTTATTGTATAAATACCGTATATAGGAAATTGGTTTGTTACAGAACAATGTTAGAGGAAAGCAATGTTATTTTTATATAGTTATACCCACATAATAAAGAAGAAAAGGAGAAATGCCATGTGGGCGTGTTTCGCGATCCAAATGTCTGACTATTCTTTGCTTAAATTTTACAGGATATTCATCATTATTCATTATCATGAAATTAAAATGTTATGGCGATATACCAGAGATCTACTAGAGACAGTCACTTCTTACACGTCTTGAGTGAAAAAGAAAAAGACGGAAGATACTAGAACAATGACGTCGTGAACGATCTCTCTCTCTCTCTCTCTTTGGTGTATACGTACGATATCAGGCAAGGTTAACAGAGACAGGCGTCTGCTAAATAGGCTAGAACCAAAAGGTGCCAAAGGTAATCTAGTCGAATTTAATGTTTCAAAGACCCAATCATGTCTGATTATGTCCAAAAGGGATCGAAATGATAATCTAGTCTCCTTTAACGGAAGCAATCTTCCCAACTTGCCTTCATGACCGAGTCAGAGTCAGGTACCCTTTCAGGAGCTGGGCGCATTGTGCAACGCCCGCAGATACTTTAATAGTACACGAGTGTTGACCATGTGAAAATCGCAAGTGCGCCACACTGTTTAATTGGCAGCAACCTTTGGTATGGACCTCCAAAAAACCTGAAAAAACCCTTGACTCTGTTCAGGAACGGGCGGTCCGTTTGATGGATTTCCCTATCTTAATAAATGGATTGCAATCTTAAAAAACAGGCGTTAGGTAGATATGCTGTCCTTGTTCTACCGGTATTACAATAGAAGATACTTCGAGGAACTAGCGTCATTGATCCCTTTGTCACCGGTGGTGCATAGTGGGGAAATACGCAAAACGTTGACATTAGTCACATGAGAACAGGTCGTTTCTACAACTCGTTATTGAGTTCAACAGTTCGGCTGTGGAAAGATTTGCCGGCCTTTGTGTAACCTCCCTCCTATAACATAGGTCTCCTCAAGACCCATGTTTACTCCTCAACAAAACCCTCCACACAGCATCCAAAAATATGATATAAATTCTGAGGGAAGTTATTTTCCGCAGGGCCTCCTTGTGTGGAGTTAATGTAAAAAAAAGTCAGCGGCGATATTGGTATCCATACAAATCTAGGCATTTATAGTGGTCTTCTTGTTTGTACCCTATTAAATAAAATATTTTTAAAAAAGTAGAAAATCGGACAAAATCAGAATCGAGAAAAACAATTTAATAATATTACATCATTTGGAAAATATGTTTAATCTCGCTTTTTCAAAATAATACAAATTTCTTATTTTTCCGCAAGCCGATTACAAGCAAATAGCGAATTGTTTACATAAAATTTCAACGTACTCATATAGAATTATTATTAACGTACCTATTCATATTCAACATATTCTACGTAATCTTTCTTCTATATACTTACACAATTTTGTAATATATTTTATGCATGTGATACTTTTCTATCCTCCAAAAGTTTCTATTTGATCAATAATTTAAATTTACTATTAAAAATTAAGTACATTTAATAACTCTGTCTTCAATAAATTATCATTTCGGTATGGTGGCTAAACATTAACAAAGCATGTGTTAGTAATTTTTTTAATCATAAGGTAAGCATAATCTGAAATGTCCTTCAATAATCTTCGTATCAGATTATTACAATAAAAAAAAATTCCATGTAAAAAATGTCGATTAAGATAAAATGCGATATCAGTTAATATTTTGGCATGGCCCTGAATTTGGACATATTTATGTATAAACACAGGCAAGCACCTCTATTTTGGATTAGAGCGTGTATTTGTACTGAACTCTCGATTTAACTTCCGATTGTCGTCTATTGATTCGATCAATGCCAACTGAAATAAAAGAATTAAGGCCTTGAATTAATTCAAATAGTAAAAAAACTTTAAAAAATAAACAAACACAGATCGTGTAGGCATTGAACGATGAATTATGACATTTTTCAATTCCGGATTCATATTATGAAATTTGAATTGTTAATTTTTTACTGCAGTAACCACACGAAAGTTTCATCAAACTACTGATAGTATAATAATCAGCAAAATATACCAACTATTTACATACTCGTACACACAGTTTCCAGGTCTATAAATGATAAATGCATGTAATTCAAAATGTTCCTGATATAAAACATGGTAGGGGAGTGTAAAGGAAACAGTAACTGTGATTGCATAGGTTAGCAGTAGCGTTTTGTGAACGCATCACTAAGAGAACCTGTGCAGAGGTCTGGTGTTCGCTTGTTTTAGACGTAGTGTTTATTTATATTAGGTTAGTAATAATTAAAACACATCATATAAGCCATTCAAAAATCCCAATCATTTTTAATTTATTCTGTACAAGTCATTAGTCAGAACGTCAGAAGTAAATTAGAATACGGGAGTGTTATATGGAACCCAAATTATATATGAAATGTGCTAATTCCGTTGAATCTGTACAAAAAATCCTAAGTCTATTATCTTTTAAATGTGGCTTAAACGCCTCACTGCAATCTTCTGAGGAACGGTTACAATACTTTAATTTTCTTACATTTAAAAAAGATACTTAATATGTTCATTTTTTCATATAAAATTATTCACAACAAGCTAGAAACCACTCACGGTCTAAATAATATTCACATTAAAGTTCCTGATAGACTTTATTTAAGAAATCCTAAAACATTTCATCTTGAATTATTTAATAACAATATTGCCTACTTCAGTCAAATGGCTTAAATGGTTAGATTATTTAATGGCATCATTGTGATGATATAAACAACTTTATAAACAGCTTCTTGTATTTAAAAAAAAACATTTGTTAATTTTATTAACTATAAGCTAATATTACTCGCATGTCATGGTAAATATAAATATTTGAACTGAAAACTATGTAATTGCTTTATTATTATAACTTTCTTTCTTTCTTCTCTTTCTCTGTACCGTAAACTTACCATGTTCTTTTTTTAGTTTGCTTGATATTATTTCTGTCATTTCACCAATAGCATAATAACCTAGTAACGACTAAACCTTGATTGACGCATGCTGTGAAATTTTAGTAAATGTTTCAAACAATAAATTCACATTAACAAAGTAGCACGATTTTTTAAATATTTCGTATATGAAAAAATCAACATAAAAAATAATAATTTCAGTTTTCTGTGATATAATTAACTAGGATTTGTTTTTAATATAAGAGTCATTTTGAAAATTGAAACTGATTGTATCAATAATCCACTGCTGATATAATATTTTGAGAGAAAATTATTTTTTAATATCTCTTTAAAATTTGGAACTGATTTTTCAAGAATTGAATCTTTAATATAATATTTTTTTAACAAAAAATATTATAATTGTATATTTAAAACGTTTTGTTTAAATTTCTCAGGATTAATTTTGTAAGTAAAGTCAGATTTCCTGATTTTTTAAGGTTCATACCAATTTTCTTATCACAGAACATTGGAGGGGATTTTTTTTCTTGGTAATTAAATGACAATAATTTTAACATAAATAAAACGCAGGAAACCTATTTGAGTGATATTATCTGAAGTACCAACCAAAAATTCCGAAACGGTAAACACAATCGCCATGGAAAGTGCATAACTTTTTGTCTGAAAATTATTCGTCAACGTAACTATTTCGAACTCTATCACATTTCAAACAGAAAAAACATATTGTAAATCTAATCTTTTTTTTACATTAGCTCCACACAGGAGGCCCTGAGGAAAATAATACCCCTCAGGGCCGATGTCATCTTTGGGGATGCTGTGTGGAGGGTGGAAAGGAGAGGAGAGGAAGTTCTGGGAAGGAAAAGAGTATTAGGGGTGGGTAGGAATCTGGGGATCAGTATTTCCAGGAGTAACGGACGAATAAATCCATCATTCCCACTGTGGTGCAAGGCGATGTTCCGAGAGAGTACGGCTGGAGAAGTCAAAGGAACTCCCTCTACCATTCTCTCCCGATCCGGCCGGCTATGCAGCTGGTGGGCAGATGCATCCACCACTAAGACCAGGACAAACCTCACCCCATGAACCCGGGTATCGCTGCTAAGTCACCAAACGTAGCGAACCACTTGGGTGACCTATGGCGGAGGTTTTGGTTATCCAATAAATGGTTCCCGGGGCGGCGGTACCTATACCCGCCTCCAAAATTAAAGCAAATATAATGTAAATTAATGACTTCTAAACACGTAAATATTTAGTTATTTGAAAATAGTGTATAATTTTGTTTTCCAATTAGGTGCCTAGAAAACCTCGCAATAATTATTGTCTTTGAAAATAATTACAGTACCTACGTGCATTATTAATCATACGATATTGATAGGTTGGTAGGTACCTACTAGTGGCTAGCGGTTCAATTGCTTATTATTATCGCTGTCACGTTCTACCAATCGGTAAAACACTGCGTTAGACTGGAACGGCGTATGATAATATGTTTATAATATGTCGATTCAGGGTCGTTTATAATTAAAGTTCAGTGTATGTCGGTTGGAATAAAAAAATGTATTGGCAGGTGCTGGTGACGTCACGAACAAACCGAAATACCTGACAGATCTATCATACTTCTATCTGTTTCACAATACAAATTTATTTGTGGAGATACATATTATCGAATGGGAAATGCAACAGTGCATTTTGCCAGGTTTTTTTTAAAAATATTTAGAGAAGTCCCGTAAAGAATTACTTCAAGAAATTAGGGAAACGTCGCATCGTTTTGGGCCTATTATTCTTCTTCGTGCCTCCCAGTGATTTATTTAATCAATAATTATCAACGCCCTGATCGGCTTTCACTGGATTATTACATTTTACATGAAATAGAGACATAAACAAGTTTCAAATGTTTACATAACAAGAAAAATAAAAAATTGATCTTCCTAATTTAATGGTAGGTATAATGGTGCTATTAAGTGTATAAAGCATATAAGAAAAGAGAAAGAAAAACCGAAACCAGTTTTTAAATTGCAGATGGCATAAAAATAATAATATACTGCAGGTTCATAATACATAATTGACAAGTGAAATAATACACAACAAAATGAATGTTACGGAAAAAGAAACCAGGTTTGGACAGCTATTGAATTAATAAAATGAAACATATAAAACTTAAACACTAAATTTATTTGTGACCGTAATCAGTTTCAGTCCGTTAAAGCACAGCCTTCACAGACCAGTCTGAAGATGGCTTTAACAGGCTAAAACCGGTAGCGGTAAAAAATAAATTAAGTGGAAATTATTTTAATGGAATTCCACGACGAATTGTCAGTATCAAAAATAGTTATTGACTCATTAGGTTCGTGTAACCTCCTTCACATACACAGAGCATGTGTTCCAGGCCCAAAATCAATTCCCCCTTGTGTATTGATTGTTGTCGCTCCGGGATTGGAGTGCTCCTGGCTGAGGTGGTACATTCACTAAAATTAATAAAATGTTAATATTTAAAATATATATATATATATATATATATATATATTTACATACACGCATATCTAGTAACAGTTTTAATTATAATGAGATAATATAAATTATCTAAATGCAAAATGAAATACAATCAAATTTAAGGTTAAAAATTAAAAATAAAAGCGTTATTACTTGATTACCCAATCCAAGACTACATAGGCTTGGATATAAATTCAGTTCGGTTGATATTTTTATTTATTCATTACCTAAATTTATATCAGAAATTTCTAAAATTCTTATGTAAATTTTATTATTATTCTTCTAATATATTGTTTTTGTTGTTATTTCTTTTTAATTCAAAGTAAAGTTAAAGGAAGAGAAATAATACTATAAAATAATTGATATTTTATTGTTTCTATTTCTATTATTACTATGTTATACGTTATATGTAAATGCTCCAAGGGCGTAAATAAATAAATAAATACCTAGATTACAAATTTCAACTGTCTTTCGATAGCCATGCTACACGCCCAACATTATCTTACATTATGTGCTATTTGGTCCATTTTCCGATTGTTTGACTTTGAAATTTCTAAATGGAAAGTCCTTACGAAAAAAAAAATCTATAAGAACTCTGCTGTTAACGTGATTAAAAGTATTTTTTATGCGAAATTATATAAATAGTACCTAGGACTATTATATCATGCACCATCTAATTTATAAAACTTTAAGAAGGAAGAAAATGGAAGAATAGACATAACACTATGAGCAAAAAACACACCAAATCTTTGAATCACCTGATTTTCCGAAGTGCGAAAATCAAACTACCAGTATTTTCAATAAAGAAAGTACACGAGAAAGTGGGAATCACATAACCTTCAAAAGTTCATGCCCTTCACCCCGGAACGCCTTCACAATCAAATGCGCCATTTACACAAATATATAGGTAGGTAGGTTAATTGAATAGAAGGCGAATCGAGCTGTTATATGCTTACTCAATGAGAAACAGTTATAAACAATTAATTAAGCGGAATTCGCTTAGGACATCTTTTTCCAAATACAACAGTGTTGTATAATTTGAATGCACAAATGTTTATTGCGCATACGTGATCTATTCAAATTTCAATTGACACAATTATTGGCGGAAAAGTCCTCTAATTGTCATTTGTATTTGGGCAAGGTCAGTCGGCGGAGTCTTGACATTGACATTTATTTGATTCCGCTAGTCTTTTTTTTCACTAATCAACAATAAGCAAATTTGTCATGATTCTCCAATTGAAAAACTGTGGGAAAATATTAGCATGTAAATTGTTCGATAAACAACCGATTAACGTGTTTTATTTGTTGATTGCCAAAGCTTGAGTTATAAATCTTTTTTTTTCAAATTTAGGAATATTTTTAAACATGTTTAAACACTGGTATCGTTATGAACATGTTAACAAAAATCCACACATTGCTTAAGAATAGTTTAGTTGGTATTATAAAGCTGGTTTGTTAAAGTGATTAAAATGCTGAACATTTTTTGTAATTTTATGGTTTATCATTGTCTTAAAATAAGAATTGTAAGAAAAAAAAACTGGACATAAATATGTACCAAAAAAGCGTGGTGGATTTTTTTCATTACCTCGTAAAAAAATCCATATTTTGGTATCTACCTTGTGGAATAATTTATAAATACACACACTAAGAAGGCCATAAGCTAAAATAGCTTCGGTTTCATAAACAAAACATGCCTAGAAGAATAAAAAATCTCATTATCTAGCAATTTGCTTCGCTGAAAATTATATCGTAATCGCCCTACGCGCATATATTCCACAAACCTGTAACTATAAGTTTTTTTCATGTAGTCACTCATTAAGACCAATTCATAACAAATTAAATTTTAAGGAAATAAATTAAATTAGGAGGCCGGAATGGGTACCGCTGCCCCAGGAACCATTTATTGGAAAACCAACACCACTGCCATAGGTCACCTATAGTGGTTCGCTAGGTTTGGTGACTTAGCAGGGGTGCCCGGTTTCATGGGATTGGCATTGGTTTGTCCGGGTCTTGGCAGTAGATGCGACTGCCCACTTGGTGTATGGCGGGCCGGATCGCGAGAAACTGGTTGAGGGAAGTCTTTTGACTTCTCCATCCGGACTCTCTCAACCTATCGCCTTGCACCGCAATTGGAGGGATGGATTTATACATCTGTGACTCCTGGACTCTGTCTCCCATATTCCTACCCACCCCTCATACCGTTTTCCTTCCCAAAACTTTCTCTCCTTCCTTTACATAGAAATACCCTCCACCCAGCATCCCCTAGGATGACAAAGGCTCTAAGGGAAATTATTTTCCTAAGGGCCTCCTTTTCTTTCTTTTTTCTCTCTCGATTTTCTCTCACAAAAGTACGTCATTTATTTTTGGGTGGTCATGTGGCGCTACTTCCTTCTTTAGACAACATTTCAGACAGAATCACAGCGTCAATCTTCAGGGCAGATTTGTAATCGAAGAATTTGGTGCTTTTGCATTTGTAGATGTAATACAAATTGTCAGATAATAATATAAGAGCTGGTATTACGGTTTAATCAAAAAAAGGTTTTCTGCGTTTAGTTTTGATGCAGCCGTCAATTACCGAATACCGGGAACTATTGAGCTTTAATTAATTGAATTTTTTTATTTTGGACTTAGACTTCTCTGTAATTAGATGTGATCTGTGCGTTTTGTGTCTTCTTCAGAACGAATCCAAAGAAATGGCCGGTTTCAATTAAATGCTCGGCATTTTGTCAGGATGGCCGAAAACTCTGGTGGGACGAACGTTTCTTTCTGCCCTACATACCTTGTCACATCCGGAAAAGCTGAGTTTATAAACTCCATCAGTCTCAAGCGGGAACTTGGTTGTAGCAGGCCTAAGTAGGTTTTGATTTTTTTCGTAGTTCCGAAGAAGTCTAGACCCTTTTATTTCTCAGTATCTTGGTAATTCTGTCCGTCATGTTGTGTGCATAAGGTAAGAAAGCGCAGCCTTTTGAGACTCTAAGTCAATTATAAAACAGATATCGCATATTTTTATAAAAAAAAAAAAATTGAAATCACATTACTTTTAATGATAATTGAATGGTGTAATCTAATCGTCGTCATCATCTATTGACATAATGATAAACTAATAATTAATTCAAGGTATTCGCGTCCATTCAACATTAGCCACAAAGTAATAAATAGTCGGTTAACATTTCCTTATCGATCTGTCATTATAAAATCTCACCGTGAACTGCCATATGGAGTTACCTGCATCATTACAAATATAAATTATAAATAAGTTCATGCCTTCATTTAAATATGGGAACGGTGTGTTTTGATTTTCAAGGAGAAGACTTTTGTTTACACGCGATACAAGTGTACCGTGTACAGGGCCGGATCTATGAAATCTGGCGCCCCGTGCAGTAGGTACCGATGGCGCCCCCCCCCCCACATTTTTATTTTGCTTAAAAATTCGTTCACCCCAATTTTTTATATTTTTTTTATTTAATTATTTTTTTACACTAATTTATCAAATAAAATCAAGACATATATTTTTTATCGGTGCTGGAGAAATTGGAATAAAAAATTCCCAATGGAAAAGAGTTTTTTTATGTCATTCTGCTCTTTAATTCTACGTTTTAGATTCTGCGAGCCTGAAAGTTTTTTTAAAATTATTATTCTATTTATTGTAATCCACATTACTTTTATAACCTCTAATAACCAATAGAAATTTAGTTATAAATTTAAAAATCTAATAAGAATATAACCTCAAAATTGTACCTTGCATTTCCCCTGTGTTGAGCGAACAAACACTAAACACTGACGTATGGTATCAACGGCTTACGAAAGACGCTTACACTAACACGGTAAAATAACAAATCCAACATCCAACAAATCTAATAGATATTAATTATACATTTAACGAACTTCAAATAACTGTCAACACGTTCAACCTGCAAATCCTGCAAACCGTGCGATGCTTTTGTTAATGGAATTTACTGAAGATTTCATAAGAAAATGGTCTTTAACTACCTTATCCTAGAGACTTAAATCGTACAAAATAAAACAATAGCGAGCGTACACACTTACTAAAATTGTCAGCATTTTGAAAGGCGCAAGTCGGTTTGTTTGATTCTCTAGAACAAATATACCGCGCTGTAATTGGTTATTGAATTTGGATCGCATCCATTCGTCGTAAAAGGTATATGGAAAAATAGATCTTACGTTTAAACTAAATAAATGGAATTTATAAAAAAATTCTGTAACTGACTATAAATTCTTAAGCCGTTGATACCAACCTGATGCGTACGCATTCTGTTTCTTTGGAAAGTGTTGCTAGAGCGTAATAATTATTTCGTACTATGGGTAATTTTTAAACGATTCAGGGAATATTAAAACTAAATTTTAATACAATATTTATTTTCTCGAGTTGGCGCCAGGTTTTTGCACGTTTTTGAACGTATGGCAGATCCGGCGCTGACCGTGTAGCTTGCTAGGTAGTGAAGGGCCGTCTTACCTTGGCACATGAACCTGATTTTTCAAACAACAATATTACTACGAATCTCATTTGAAACAACAAAGAAGATATTACTCAAATTGAAGGTTAAACCTAGCAAAATAGCTTAATCTTTAATCACTGTCATCATTGGCCATTGTCTATGTATTGGGATTTGTGTTATTTCACAATTTAATAATTTAAAAATTTGTAAGCTACATTTACGACTCGATCCAGAGTGGAAGTTGCTCTGTATGCATGAATATGCTTTAAGACCACCTTTTAGAATTGAAAATTTGCTTGAATTGGCTTTAGCCGTATATGGTGACCATGTCTTGATAGCCAGATACTTCCCCACCTTCCTCTTTCCTTCCTCCTTCCCTCCCCACTACCTTCAGCCTCACAACATACCCCAATTGGGGACGCCATAGTTTCACCAGCTCCTGGCGGTTGGAATCTGAGACTCTTGTACGGTGTTCGCAAATAAAGTTTCTGCCCTTGATAACTTTTTAGGACAATCGTGAGACTTGTATGTTCGCTTTGGAATCTATTTGTTTGGAAAGTTTCATCAGTTTTACAACTTGTGTAGTTAACGAATTTAATGCTTTGTCCATCTCACAACACGTCATTATTGTATCAATGTACTATGAGATTGGTTCGCTATCTATAGTTTTTGGAGATCAACAAAAATACCAATACATGATTTATCTAATGCTTATTATTTTTGTGCGTAGCGAACATGAGTGAATGTGATCCGTTTATAAAAAAATAATTTATGCGTGTTTTATTATGCGTTTATTTTTACAAAATCAGTTGAAACATTTAATTAACACTCTTTGTTTCCTGGTTTTCATATAAATAAATCGCGTGTATGTATTTGAACGATAAAACTACTCTGGATATTATTGTAAATAACGAGAATGCTCGTCACCTTGAAAACAGCTAAGAGTCATTCTAATATTATGTTTTTTTTCCTTTGCAGTTTCCGTAATAATATGTAGGTGAATGTGTCACGAGTTTGCCAGAACAAGTATGACGTAGCAATGCATTAGATTAAAAATAAATTTAAGTTGTTATCTGAGAATGATCTCCCTATCAACCACACAAATAATTATTAGAGTTAAAATCTATTTCTATAAATTCTTTGTAGATTTACATTAATTTTTTTCATAACTTCAATTTTGCCGACTTGTAAACTTAAAAAGAACTAAAATTTGGTTTTATACGTTTCTATTTTTATGCTGTTATGCCTATTACTAGTTATATAATTTATATGTCAACACAATAATTCTATCCTTTTTACCTATGTTTTTTCGATTTGTATAATTTATTAACGTAACATAAATAATATACTCATATTTCACATAAAATCCATTGAAATGTAAGAGGGCATCCATTAATTACGTGAGCAAAAACGGGGGGAAGGGGGTCCAGCAAAATCTCACGTTACTTGAAAAAAATATACGAATTTGCCCAAATTTATCTCACCGAGGGGGAGGAGGGGGGTCTAGATTGGAAGAAAAACTGCTCACGTAATTAATGGATGCCCCCTAAGAAAGAAAACCAAGGCGCACAACTCACGCCGTTAGGAGGCGTTAGTGAAGCATGCTGCCATCAGAATGTATGGGAAAGGTCAGGAGTTGGAGTAATTATCTAATATTTAATGATGGTAATTTCGGAGGCGGCTAGGATAACCTAAACCCCTGCCATAAGTCACCCCAAGTGGATCGCTACGTTCGGTGATTTAGCAGGGGTGTCTGGGTTCTTGGAGTGAGGTTTGTCTAGGCCTTGGTGGCGAATGCGTTTCCTCATCTACTGCGTGGCTGTCCGAATCGGGGAGACTGCTTGAGGCAGACATAATCTAGACCTCTCCAGCCGGACTCTCTCGACCAATCGTCTTGCATCGCAGTGGGAGGGGTGGATTCATACGTCTCTCACTCCTGGACACATTGACCCCAGATACCTACCCACCCCTCATACCTTTTTCCTTCCCAGAACTTCCCCACCTTTCCTTCCTTAAAAAGACCCTCCATACAGCATCCTCAAAGATGACATAGGCCCTGAGGGATTTTTTAAAAATCAGAGTCTACAGTGCGGAGCTATTGTTAAAAATAAAAGCTATTTGTTAATAATATCTTCAATGATTAAATTTATTTTACGGCGCTATGTGGCTTTCCTTTTCTTACAATTACTAAACTATTATATACGTGTGTAAAAATAATTCCCATTCAATCCAATCCCATTTGTAAAAAATGGGGGAAAAATAAAGGATGAAAAAATAAGTTTAATATAAAACCTGATCTCAGAGGTTTTGTATGTCCGGTGGGCTATATTTGCTTGATTTTTTTAAAGTAATTAAACATGTTTTATATATATTTAGCCACTGTTTTTTCTCTGATTATAAATACCTTCTAAATTCGTATTTTAATATGCGTGTTGTAAATAAAGTGGATCGGACATAATATAATATTATCAAAACGCTTTGACCGAAACAACTTTTAATTTCCTCAAACCCAAAGGACAACCACTGCTGTGTATATTTATAGAGATGATAGAAGTTGCGATATGTTTTTATTATTTATGTATCGTAGCTGAAAGAATATTTTTATTTTTTTATTTATTGTGTGTGAGATATAAGTAATCTGTATTATCTAAGTTCTTATCAGCAGATATTTAAATATGAATGTGAATGGGAAGGTTATTGAATGTTAAGAATTTTTATGGTGCTGTATTATATCACAATTGATTTTTCTGCAAAAGAAACAGCATTGAACAATAATCGATGATCAAGGTCTAGATCAAGTCTTGATAATATTGTACATATTAGCATGTGTGCTCGTCGTTCGGCTTGCAGTCGAGTGGATCGTATTTGAGATTCACAGCGTGTTCCATGGGAAAAAAAAATCTGTATTGGTTTGTTTTTTCACAACAAATCTTTACATAATATAAAATGAAGTCGCTCCCGCTGTCTGTGCGCTTAGATCTTTTAAAATACGAAACGGATTTTCATGCGGGTTTTCACCAATTGATAGAGTGATTCATGAAGAAGGATTTTAGGTATATAATTCAATTGTCAAGGTTTTGTGTAAATTTGTTGAAATATAGCGGGCAGCGGGCTGGAAAACGGGCGGTGTGAATTTGATTTAACAGATGGCGTTGATTATAAAGTTTGGGTAATGGCGTGGCGTTGTTTTTAGTTAGCAACAACAACGTGTTGCCGGGTCTGCTAGTAATATTTAAATAACAAAATATAAAAAAATTCAGTACTAAACCGGGACTGAAAAAACTATATTTTACTTGTAAAGACATAATTCTCAAGAAACTTAAATTAATTAATAGGTAAACGTTATATCGATCGCCATGTTCGTTAGTCAGACATCTCTAAATAATACTAAGTTTGAGATAATGAGGAAAGCAATATTCGAATGCTCACCATAAATCAAATATTATTTACACCTGCCCGTGTTTTACATATAAAAATGCTATAAAATAACACCGGGAGGCAAAACGGTCAGGTACATTAGTTTGAAATTTTGAAATATCCTACTAGTGACACAGAAAACATCAATATTTTGTTTAATTAACTGTAAGTTTTTGTGCGTTGTAATTGATTTGATAGTGTTTATGAGTAATCTGAGTATTGTGCCAGATGTAGGGTACACTTTTACATACAATTGCAAACTCAACTCAAATTGCATTTTTCGTAGATGTCTGACTAATCAACTGGACGATCGATATATATAGTGTATTATGACGTACCCGACTAACTTTAACCAGGGATTCCAGTTATTGTTTGAAGTATAACATGCTAACGAAATTTTGGTCGCCGGTTGCATTTTTGTTTTTTTTATTTATTTATTTAATTAAAATTAAATTACCACAATCCCGACCCTCAATCTGTAAAACAGATAGATTTTTTAGGTGTTTAGTTGAAAAAAAAAAATCCTTAGAGAACACAAAATTTCATCTATATTTATATTCCAAATAACATCAGGAATCTCCGGTAAGTGAGGTATCATCCATTGCGAATATGTAAGTGTAGATTTGATTTACTGTGAACCTAATTGTGACCGAATAATTTATTTTTCTTTTGTTATTATGCGTTGCATATTTTGCTCACAAGTCGAAGTTCAGTTGTTCATTTTTTTCATAAATGAGTTATGTATGAGCACTATGTGGCCTTTACCATTGTCTTACGACAACATTTAACCGAGTTATAACATCTTAAAATATCGGATGTCCTTGCAGTAGTGTTCAGAAGTCAAACACGGATGTTGCCCAGGTACATTAAAATTAACCTTGTGACTTGTGACATTGAATGTGTACTGTTTACCTACTGTTTATGCAGTGTATTGAATGCTATGGAGAACAACCTACGTTGGTCTTTATCGTGTTATCGATAAAATATATATCTATCAACCGTGAAGATTATTTAACATTTGCTTATTCTTGGACATTAACCCCTCAAGCTAATTTTCGGTTTTCGGAATAACTCTTAGAGTTCTCATCCATCATGGTTAGAAACATGATTACGGTGTGAGAAAGAAAAAAATACCATGCATTATAGTAAAGTCTAAAAGTTAATAGAAAAATAAATAAAATGTAAACCTTGACGAAACCATAGTTTCCGACTGCGATTTGAAAAATAAGTGAAATTTTGGGAATTATTTATTCATTATTTTTACATGAAAAGTGAGTTTTTTTTATTTATCTACTAGCGAGTTCCCTGTATGCGTTGCTATGCCCCTTAATAAAGGAATTGTTTCTCGCTGCGTGTCCTTTCACCTTCCGCCTCCCCTTCCTCCTCCGCGTCCCCTTCCCCTCTCGCGTTCACACTCCGCCTTCCCTCTCCCCATCCCCTCTCCCGCTTCCCCCTTCCTGCGAACCCCCCTCCCGAGTTCCCCCCCCTCCCGCCTTCCACACATTCAGCCTCGGTACATTCAGTTTTCAAAAAGCTTGTGTGCCAACTATTGCAATTTTTTTATACAAATTCCAGAATTCACTATTATATACATACGAACCATCGCGGGCATGCACACATCAAATATACAAAGTTTCATCGCAATCGGATGAATGGTTTAGCAACGCATCGCGGATATACAAACATTTTTAGATTTTTATATACATAGATATAAAGTATATTTACATTGGGTTTTTCGATGACCTGTGTCGAGACAGACGTAGAGGTACATAAAGTAATATCGTAGTTTCAAGCATATTTAAGGTTAAATACATATAAATTTTAACAATTAAAACAGAAAGGTGGTTGAAATTGTGGGTAAATATTTTAAAGGGAGTTATCTTATAAATGTAGGATGAGATGAATTACTTTCTCGGGTGAGGTGTGTCCGGATGTCGGCGGCAGATGCATCTGCCCACCAACTGTGTGGTGGGTCGGATCGGGAAAGATTGGCATTTTAATTTCTCCAGCAGGACTTTCTCGGAACATCGCTTTACTACAGTGGGAGGGATGGATTTAAACGTCCGTCCCTCCTAAACAGATCCCCAGATTCCTAACTACCCACCTTTTTCCTTGCCAGAACTTCGTCTCCTTCTTTCCCTAAAAATATTCTCCGGATATCTGAATAAAATATAAATATGACATAGGCCCTGAATGGAATTATTTTCCTCAGGGCCTCCTGTGTATTTGTCAGGTTATTCGTAGAAGCCCTTGTAATTGTATATGCCATCTGTAGGGATTCTGGGAAGAAGGTTTTCAAAAGAAAGAAAAAAGCAGAGTGTGGAATTCACACGCGGTAGAAGTGAAAACTAGAGTACCGCACAAAGAGGAGACCGATAGGCTACGAAGCACCGCACAAATGGGAGACCGATTATACTATCTTATTCTTTCGCCGGCTAAATCCTATAGATGTAGGTATTTGTTTCATTTTGTTGTTGCTTTTATTTGTCGTTTCATCTATTTTCAAATCACAACGGTGCTAAAGAATTTTCACTTCAAAAAATGGAAGTGAACCTCGCTTGATTGAGTCACTTAGCCACCTAATGCAGTGTCATAAAGTTTTCCAACAGCGACCGCGTGCATTAGAATTAAATCGAACGAATGCATTTGAATGCTGAATGATACGGTAACCAGTTGGTCGGGATCGGAACATGCGGAAGCGATCCGTCGCTACCGACGCGTTGCCCGAGGCAAGGTCTCCGCTACCATTTATTAATTAGCCTCTGGTGCAGATGTGGTCAATCTAACGGTGATAATAGGCCGTGCTTTGTACTACTGTGTACCATAACCCGTGATATCACTCATCACAATGCAACTGTTCTAGAAGTGCGGAAGTAGGAAGTGATCTGCTTTGGTGACCGGACAACTCAGAAAGAATTCACTTAACACCTCCTTTGAAAAGTCATTAAAAGTTATAAAAAAATCGTTTATATAGGTTACGTTAGGTTAGTTTATGGGCTTTTTTTCGATTTTTGAAGTGAGACTTCTTTAGCGCCGTTAGTGACTTGAAATTCGGGTGAAACGGAAATGCATCACAACTCAGTTCTTCACAAATACTCGGTTCAAATATAATGCGGTAAATTCGCACCTTGGCGCGTGCCTTATATAGCGTAGTTGGCAAAGTGCCTGACAAGTCCCCGCGGCCTGAGAGACAGACATCGAGCGAACGGGGGTTCGAATCTCTTTACAAACAACTCAAAATTATATTATCAAAGTTATGTATAATAGAATTAAAACATTTTCGACAGATGCTTTATACAAAGAATCTAAACTATTCAGTCTCCGTAAACTATTTATACTGCAAACTATGAAATATATCTTTAAAAACGTAAACAAATTCGAAAAAAATGTAAACAGAATCAACATTAGAAATAATAATGTATTCTATACCCCCCAAACACACACAAAACAAATGCAAACTCACAGTAGTTTTATTGGACCTCGTACCTTCAATAGTTTACCAAAACATATTCAAGTTGCAACAAAACTTCCGCATTTCGTAAAAGAGTTAAAATTATGGCTAAACCATACAGATGTAAAAACTCTATTTATTTAGTTTTATTTCACTTTATGTTTCTAAAAACTCTATTTATTTAGTTTTATATCACTTTTCTCACAAACTTTACACCTATTATTACAATGTATATCATTAATTACACTTACACTTATTTAACCGTACACTATTGTATACACTTTTTGTACAAAATGTTTTAAACAATTTTTGTTTTTGCTTTATATACCCCTGTTTGTTTTTTTCTAGGTACTAAAAAAAAAAAAACTTTTTTTAAATATATTACCCACGCACAGGCTGCGCCTTAGTGGGTTCCCACATTATTGTTATGATTTTCAAATATGTAAATATAAATTGTAAAATATGGGAAAAATAAAGGAATTAAAAAAAAAAAAAAAAAAAAAAAATCCTACGAAATCCTAAAAAAACACATTTTTATTTTGTGAAATCAATATCCAAACTTCAAACCGAGAGGTGTTGTGTGAGTTGATTTTGAGTTGGCATGGAACCAACTGCTTTACAGAACAAATATCTACACAGTCTATGATAAATAGTTCAAAAATTATAGTCAAAGTATTTATTTTTGGAATAACTTCATGAGTAAAATCAAAAATTGTAATGTTTGATCATCAAAGACAATATTCTATAATGCATCAACAATATCATTCATGTCTTAAAAATATTACAATTTGAGGCTTTACTCGTAAAGTTATTCCAAAAAAAAACTCATCCTAGCCTTGTAGAAAAATCAATAGTGGTAGTACATTAAAATGAAAATGGATATATTTTTTCAAGACACTATCTAGACTGCATTTAGTTCAAATCTTTTAGTTATATACAAAACAGCCAATAAAAATATTCGTCAAAAAATTAACATAATGTCGAACTTTCAGTCGAAGTATGGATGCAGTTAAAAAAGACGTAAGTTAATATGATCAAATTAGCTCAGTGGTCAGAGCAGATCCCCGGCCAGAAAGATATTCTGGTTTCAATTCCTAAATGCGACTGAATTTTTTTCTCTCTTTTATGATTTTAATTTTTAGTTTGAGAATCGTTAATATTGTCTTCAATGATTAACATTTTTATTCCCTTTTAGCACTGAACAGAAAATCTAATAGAAGTGTTGATCCGTGCATTCCGACTTGAAATTAAACTACACCCCTGCCATTGGTCACCCCAATTCGTTCGCTGCGTTTGGTGACTTAGTAGGGGTGCTCGGATTCACGAGGTGAGGTTTTATTGCGTGGCGAGTCGGATCGGGAGATGGAGACCTTTTGAACTCTTCACCCGGAATCTCTCGACACATCACTTTGCACCGCAGTGGAAGGGATGGTTTCATACGTCGGTGACTCCTGGACGCATTGACCCACAGCTACCCATCCCTCATACTTTTTCCTTCCCTGAACTTCCTCTGATTCCTTTTCCTAAAAAGATCCTCCACAAAGCATTCCTAATGATAACTTATGCCCGAGGGAATTTGTTTTCCTAAGGGCCTCCCGTGTGGAGCTAATGTAAAAAAAAACAGTTGCATTTCTCTTTTAATACGCATTGAACCCAGATTCAACGTCAAACAAGCTCTTATCGGCTAGAATTATAAAATTTAATAGCCTATTATTTATATAAAACAATAAAAAAATGTATATTGCCAGCATTAATGTTATCAGTCAATAAAATCGTGACACATGATTTATTTTTAATACCGGTTTAGTTATGTCGCACACAAATTGCCACTATGTTTTGATTTCACTTTCTTTGGAAAGTAAAATTATTGACGATTCTTGGCAGCATTTAGAACAGGGCAATCTTGCTTCACATTCAGTTTCCTTTTTTCAAAAATTGGTGACCGGACGACTCAACAAAGTGGTACTTCATCACTCCTTTGAAAATTCATTAAAAATGATTAAAAAAAACTAGTCTACGTTAGTTTGGGAATGGGCTATTTTTTTCATCACTTTTAATGACTTTCCAAAGGGGTGTTGAAGTGACACTTTATTGAGTTTTCATGGCACCGAAAAATAAGAGGTAGTCTGAATATTTGAAAAATCAGTTAGATTTTTGAAACTGTCAATTAAAGTAATGTTGTGCTAAAATATTACACCGTAGGTAGTTGGATAAGTTCCTACATTATCGTTTGTCTGTATTTTTCACACAATTAGTTCCATTTTTTTTAAATATTTTATTGAACCGAATTACAGACAGACACACAGCCGAAATTAGTGTTTTTGAATTGAAAGGTTTCAAAAAAATTTCAACTGAAAACTCTCCTACTTATAAACACTTTTTCGGATATAATTTTATTGCATAATGTTGCAAATTCAGTTTCTTATATAATTATCGCGAAAAAAATTATATTTACGCCCGAACCTCACAAAATAAAATATAATATGCATTTGTTATTATCATTACGCGTTGGTATTTTTGACATCACCGCGACAATACGGCAGTCGACGAATTTGTTATATCAAAGTGAACCTTATACCGTCCACCGAAGAACGACTGGCAACCGCCCCATTCTTCTGTCATTACTCCTCCGGCCGGAGCGGAGAAACAACGTGTTAGCGTCCGCGCTGCTTGTTTTCGTGAAATCAATTTTTACAATAAACAATGCATAAAAAATGAATTAATGTTTTTTACAGGCCTTTACGAAATCAACATGTAAAAAAAAATTCTCAAATATCTTTTCCAACCCTTCCAAAAGCTTTTTTTAAAAAGTATTTTTAAACTCCTCCCATAAAAGGGCGTGAATTCCGATTTCGATTTTTTCCTGTACTAGTGGATCGCCTTAAGGGATGTTTTCCGTCCGTTGAGATTTTTATTTAAATATTGTGAAGATCGCACCTCAATTGGGGTATATTAAACGTAGCAGATGGAAGAATCTATCAAACGGATTACCCATTTATTGCACATCGTTGAGAGGTAAGGTGTGCAAGGGATTACATAATACCACTACCAAACTTAATAGAAAGGCATTCTTGCAAATTATATGGAGTTATAGCAGCTGTTTACTCTTCTTTATATTATTGGTAGGTAACGATGTTTCGGAACTCTATGCAAAAAATGCATTTAAATATCATATTATGTGGAAAATACTATATAATATCATAGACTACGGGCGACATTAACTTTGTTAATTGGGTGTGAATGTAACATAAAATATTGTTAATTCGTTACAAATTAGTAGGACCGTTATCCTCTGATTTTCCTTTGGAAAATAATGGCATCTCATGGCGCTAAGAAAAAATATATTCGAGACGCAAACCGCCGAACGATTAGAAACTGCAGTTCCTGCCATCTTTTGAACATCTTGTCCACTTTCGTCGAGAGTTGCTGAAAACTTCTTAAAAATAGAATTTTTTTATTTTAATAAAACATTATTTGATTTAATTCGATCAGTGTAAACTTTCGTGAATAATATATACCTAGTTTTACTACCCGGCTTTGCCCAAGTTTTGCAACAAAATTCGAAATAAATACCTACCTATCTATATACTTATCATGAATGTAACAACCTAAATGAGTATTGACTTTGTATTGACAAAATTATGTATATTGAGTATATACCTAACTTTTTAAAGTTTTATAGAAATTTTAAAGCTGTATAACTTACGATGGAGATAATGTTGCCACCTAAGAAAATACATTGACCAAGAAATTCAAGACAAAAAAGGTGTGCGAATTTTGTATCGCCAGAACTCATCGCCTGCGAGAATATAGTGAGAAATATAATCATATTTCCTGCTTGAAAAACACATTGAAAGACATCTTGTTAATATCTGCATGTTTACATTAAATTGACAATAAATTTATATTACATGTAGCCAGCAAACGTTACACTTTCAAAATAAAGTGCAAACGACTGAATCTTTCTGTTTTAAATAAAAATAAACGGTTATTACTTTTTGATGCGGGATCTCCTCTTTATCTGACTGATTAGTGGACCTTTCATGAACCACTGAACCCCTCATAGCCACCAGTTGACATTGGAACCACAACACTGAAACTTATTATACATTAGTATGTATGTAGTTAGCAATTTCTAGTGACTGATATAAAGCAGCTATGACATTCACCGGTCGTGTATGTCATTCAAAGTGCATATCTTTTGTATAAACACACACATGTATGATTTTCATGTAGGTGTGCGTGAATAATACTAGTCCCCAGTATGTCATGTTGTTTAAATAGGGTGACAGTACAAGTTTAAAAAAATGGAAATATTACGAAATTATTATAAAGTTAAATAAAAGTAGGCATAAAAATCTAGACAAAATTCTGTTATTATGAGCATGTACCTACATAGTTAGGAGTAAGGATAAAGAAGAGGTGGGTGATAGAAAAAGTTTAAGACTTCTGGGGACCTTAGCAAAACCAAGTGAACCTAAAACGACAGATTATATTTAAAAAAAAATATATATATAACAGGAAGCACGTATTAATGTGGATAAAGCATTTTTTTAACGTTATTCACGACACCTTTTTTCAGCCCGATTCCAATTAGAGACAAAAGTCAACATTTTTCGATTTACGCGATCGCTATTTTCACCTCTATTTTCATATCTAGGATTTCAATTGCAATTCAATTGCACACAATACACTAACCATAATGTTTGTTGTGATGCCTACCGAAATCGTATATATAAAAATAGAGATGAAAACAGCGATCGCGTAAAGCGAAAAATGTTGACTTTTGTCTCCAATCGGAATCAGGCTGAAAAAAGGTGTCGAAATTGTGTCGAATTGTAGTTGGAGTAATTTTTTGATACTGCACGATATCGAAAATCATTCTTTCCCAAATGAATAATAATATTTACTTGACTTACTTAAAATAAATAATAATATTTCGTATTTCGTCACCCCCGTGCTATCTTGTCTTAATGTCAAAATCGTCGTTGATGACTCGGGAAATGCTCCAGCAAAAGCTTTGATCCATTTTATCCTGTAAGTATACCTGTCCTAGTTTCATCTGCACAGAATTCCATTTTGTCGTGTGTGCTGAAATCTGAGTGTTTCATCCGTTCTATTTATGTATTATTAATTCCAATCAACCTTATATTAATACAAAATTTATTGAAAAAATCTTGTCGTAACATTCAACTTTGGATCCCACTTGTCATATCATCAAAAAAAAATTATCCATTCTATTTTGCCGTATGTATTATTAATTACATTTTACCGTATGGCAATACAAAATTTACAAAAAATAATTCTTCAAGTTGCCGCATGAAAACTCTGAAATAAATTAACATTTCGTGTTATCAAATAAGACTTTTCGTACCTATCGCCAAATGTTTTATTTTGTTCAAAATTGATGTTCAGTTAATAAGTAGGTATCAATCAATTATAACATTTTTGACATTTGTTTACACTTCTGATTTTTTTGTTGTTATTTATTATGTAATCATGAAAATGTTCTCTGTTATTTTTAATCAGATATTTAATAAAATATATCGAAATAATACATTTTTTTCTTAAAAACCTATAGTTATGTTAGTTTCATTTTATCGTATAGTAAGTTTCCGTCACCATGCTGGTGATGTTTGTCGTAACTTCAAAATTTAATTAAAATAAATAAAAATAAAAAAGTCCAATATGAATTCAGTAGAAGGAAAGTCCAATTGAAAATGTTCCAGAGAGTAAAAAATCGATTTCCAACTTTGAATGTGTTTTTCTTAAACCATTGTTTTGTCCTTAAGACAAAATATCTGGGGTAAGATTTATTCTCTACTAAACGTATTATTTAATTAAGTAACTGTGCAAAATTTCATCGGTCTCGGAATAAAACTGTAAATTATATACAAATCAAAAACACGCCGTCCGCTCGGTGCCGGCCACAGACAGTCTTCTTTATAGATAGAAACTAACTTAGAGACCCGTTAACATTTAACATAACCTCAAAAAATCATTTTATTAAAGTTAATTTAAATAAAAATAAAACACTTATTTATTTCGTAAACAGTTATTATGTATGATGTATGTAGATAGTAGGTAGGTAGGTATTTATAAAGATTCGAGCATAAATCAAAATTTATGAAATTCGTATAAAAAAGAGTTCCGACAAACGAAATATTAAAAATTGCTGTGATAAGTTTTGAATAAGTCGACATTTGTTCGATTATTTCCCGGAATTTGCCATTTAGTTGATATAAACTGTCAATCAGATATTCTGAGAAAAAGTCTTAAATTGTTTTAAATAGAACTGACATTGAAATTAATAAATTATTATGATCATTTAACCCATAGAATATTGAATAATACAAACAGTGCCTTCTGGGTGTGTTTCGTGATCCAATTATAGGTCTAATTTAGATCTCTATTTCACTATAAAACAATGTTTCACCATGTTTATCAAATTCAAAAGGGATGGCGTTATACAATTTCAGGCAAGTCTAAGAGAGACAAAAAATGTATGTTTCGTGATCCAATTATAGGCCCAATTTAGACCTATATATACATATAAAACAAATTTTCAACATGTGTACAAAATTTAAATGGGATGGCGTTATACAATTTCAAGCAAGTGTAATAGAGACAAACCACGTCCTTAATGGTCTAGGTCAGTAAAGAATTCGTTTCCGTTTAAATTTGATTTAACCAAATACAAATTATTAATTTGACACTTTAAGCAAAATAGTAATGCATATGCATGAAAGGTATTTACAAATACTAAACTTAAACGAAAAATTAAACTGTAATAGCACAAATTTTTCTTACGTAATGTTTATGACTATCACCATCGTGACAGAGAATTAAGACCCATATGACCCTGTGATTGGAAGATGCATGTTTTAATTTAGACGAGTGTGAATAATAATTTAATCATCATTCAAATGTTAACGGGTTTTTCACACACTTATTATAAAACGAAAGTAAATTTATTAAAAATGACTTGGTATATTTAATTGTTAGTTTGACTTGAGCAGTGACTTGGGATAGCAAAAGTATAGTGTAAAGTTTATACTGTAGCATCTGCTCACACTTCCTTCTTTTCATGCCAGATCTCCAATAGCATAGTCGTCACTTATTGCAATTTCCATTTTAACTTATATAGCATAGAGAATAATTAGTTGTCGGGTACAGAATATTCTTTCCTAAACCTACACATTCATATAAATAATATTGGCGCAGCCGGTATGATTTTTGAACTTCTCTCTAGGGTGAAAGGTACCGACAGAATTCCTAAGTGAAAGTTCACAATTCAGAATCGAATCGTTGCTATACATCAGCGGTCGGGGAACGTTTTTAACCATAACCCCAAAATATTTTTTCGTAAGTCGATATTACCCCTTCCCCCCATTGTGAAAAGACAATCAATGAATATTCAAATAAAAATAATTTATTGAATTAATTTACACGGAAAATAAAAAAAAGTTACATGAAAATGGAAAGTATGTAATAGAGAAACAAAATGAAATTCTTAAATTGGATCAAACAAAAATTCAGATTTTCAGGTTTCGCTTTCAGTTTTTGGAGAAATGATGTTGCTTCATATTTGATACAATTACTTCAAAATTTGGACTTTATGATGTAAGAGCAATTTGAATACAGTCTTCGGCGTTTAATCGTTTTCTGTTCTTCGTTTTTATGTTCATTAGAGTGGAAAAGCCTTATTCACAAAGGTTGTTGCAAATGGCAGCAACTTTTTTACCGCCTCCTCATGTGCAATTTCGAAAGCCTTCGCATCTTTTGACATCCCAAAAGACGACAGATTGGCATTGCTCACAAATAGAATATGTGCTTCAGTATTAGATCGAAGTTCAAATATTGTTTCTGCTAAACCCGGAGTTCTTCTAGCATGTTTCAATATATCAATTTCATATATCAATTTCACATTTAAAAGGATCTACAACCCAATTGAAAGTATGTATATAAAGATCTGGAAACTGGAAAGTAGTCAGAGAACCGCTCTCTGAGTTTGGTAAGATGTTTTATAACTGTATCCTTGATTTCATCAAAAGCATTACCCAAAAAAAACATTATAACCCCATTTGGGGTAATTTACCCGGTTCCCCGACCGCTTCTATACATGGATTTAGCATTATTTAGGTATTTACGTCAACGATATTTTTTAAATCCCCGATAAGTGAAAACTTATCTAGTACGATATGACACAGCAATTAACTGAGAGTTTTACCTGGGACGAAACATGAGGAACGTCTAAATTAGAAATAAACTTAATAAAAAATGGTTCGATCAAAACTTAATATCTCAATCGCTGATAAAAGATTTGTAATATCGTTCATTCTTAATTTAAACACATGTGTAAACTCATATAACCGGAATACAAATTCGTATCTATGTTAACCTGACTGCTCTGTACTCACTGTTAAAATTAACGTAAAATATCTCGGTGTAATTGTAGATAAGTAACATACAGTGGTAATTACAAATCAATGCATCAGTAGAAAGGTTAATAAAATTATATATAATTGTGATGTGGGGTGGTGAATTCAAAACTTCTCTCTTGCCTTTAGATATCATCCGAAGAATATGGATAAAAATATATTTTTTAAATCCATATAAACTACCCCACCATCAGATTATTTGGGAGGCGGTTATGGGTACCGTCGCCTCGGGAACCATTTATTGGATAACTACACCTCTGACATAGGTGTTGGTGACTTAAGTGGGTGTTGGTGACTTAAGTGGGTGTTGGTGACTTAGGAGGGGTGCCCGGGTTCATGGGATGAGGTTTGTCTGGGTCTTGGTGGCGGGTATCTCTGCCCATATGTTGGGCAGGGATGGATTCATACATCCGTCATTTCTGGACCCACTGACCCCCCGTATTCCTACCCACCACTCATACCCACTTTCCTCCCAGAACTTCCTCTCCTTCCACGAGTAAAATCGTTACCATAAGATTGGAAACAAATTACACAAAATTCAAAAGTACAAAAAAAACTATGAATAGTATATCACAATTATTATACTTAGTAATATGTAGGTATATAATGTAATATTTCTAATATTATGTATCTCTTTTTCTCTCTTATTCTTTTTTTGTAAACAAATTACACAAAATTCAAAAGTACAAAAAAAACTATGAATAGTACCTAATTATCACAATTATTATACTTA
The DNA here is from genome assembly GCA_917563855.2 of Limnephilus lunatus. Lineage (NCBI taxonomy): Eukaryota > Metazoa > Arthropoda > Insecta > Trichoptera > Limnephilidae > Limnephilus > Limnephilus lunatus. Next base: position 62,511,145 of record OU830598.1, on the reverse strand, counting down.
GTAATATGTACCTATATAATATAATACTTCTAATATTATGTATCTCTTTTCTCTCTTATTATTTTATCTCTTCTTCTTCTTTCTGTAGTCTTTCGTATCTATTATTATTTGTTATGTTTTTTTTTTCTCGTTCCTTACTCCTTCTAAAATAATTAAGTTAAAATGTTATTTACACATTTCTCCGCCTATTTAATATGAGTATTGCTTTAAAAAAGCGGTAACAACATGTGCTATAGGTATATTAAAAATAAACTTTGTGTAATATGTATAACTAATTGTACCATAATTCTACACATAAAAAAGTTACTTGATGAGGATTTAAAAAATTAAGAATTATTTCAACCGAAGAATGCCTTTAGAAATCGGTGTACTGCTGAGTGGAAGGACGCACAGAACACGTTGATATTTTTTACTTACGACTCTTTCCTGGATTCTACAATTCGGCTTTCTGTAACACGGGTCACTTCAATACTCCCTTTTTCTTAAAAAATACCCTTCACACAGAATATCCAAAGATAACAAAGGCTCCGAGGAAATCATTCTCCTCAAAGCCTTCTGCGTGGCGTTTAAAAAAATTACCAGAATTAAAGCTTCATTTTAGAAATACCTTCACGAATTACTAGAAAAATCTGATCATATCAATTGACATTAGAATTGGTAAAGCTTATAGTTATAAAATTAAATCTTTGGTTTAGAAATTTAAAAAACTAATTTTGGTTGTAGAACTGTCTGTGATTGTAACTTGTAACTCGGATTTATTTTGAACTAAGTGTCATCAAAATTGGAACTGATTATGTCAAGAATTCAGACAAGTGACAAATTATCTACGTATAAATATGATATTTCAACAAAACTATGATATAATACATATTTTTACAGAAAGTTACTTCAAAAATCGAACTGATATGTCACGGATTCAGGCAAGCGATAAAGCAAGTACCTAGGTACTTAAAATACAATATTTTTACAAAAAAATCATTTTTATTCCATAATAGCTTTTACCCACGGCTTCGCTCGCATAGTATTAGTGGGTAATTATTGGCATAATTGTTATTATTCTTGCTATTTTGTCTAATAGAAAATAATGATTGTTTAATAGAAATTTTCAAAATTTGAGAATGACATTTCGCAAATAAAAATTCTATTTTAGAAAATATTTAAATTATAGAAATAGAAATTTATTTTAAGTACCTACTCCCAATTTTGTTCCTATTTGAATTCAGACTATCCAGAGTAACCTAAAAAAATAAGAAAATGACAGTCCACTTCAAACGCTATGCTTTATAGCAACGTTATGCTTTTTGTTCGGAGAATAAACATTTTTAGAGATTTGTATATATTAACTACGACGCCAAAAAAGTACTCTTTTTAATCACAACAAAGCACTCTTTTTAAGCCTAAAATTAAAAAAAAAACACATTGTTTCCAAGGTAACAATTTGTTTGACGTTTGCAATAACTCGATTTTGTTAGGGACAGAAAACGTATGATACATAATTTCATAACGCCACAGCTCATTCATAACGCCAGAGCTTACCAATATATAAAGCCGTTATTACTCGCAAATAATGTAGCCTTCGATTAGTGAAAGAATTTTAAATTCCATTCGATATTTATTGCGTGAAAGAGTAAGGACCATCCAACCAACCAACCATCCATACAAACTTTCGCATTTACAATATTAGTAAGATTTGGTAAGTGTATTTCTTTTTTCTTAAGTTATTAGCATTAATCTTGACAAGCAAAGTCGAATTTTGTGATTTTCAGAGGTCGGCCCATTTTAGCTAACACACAAATATCAGACCTACAATTTCCCCGTGTCTGTGCTAGTGCAATTATAACAGCCTAAAATATACATATTTTTAAATGTTCCATGATTCTATTTGAAGCAGTAGTTTATATGTTGTTAGGCCCTTTATGACTTGTGTTTCCACGCCTCGGTCACCATTCACAAAAGCATATTATGATAGCATTGACACGTCACGGTTTATTGTCTATTCTCAGAGCAGGAAGTGTTTAATGTAAACTAGTTGGCATTGATCGGTAGGTTCGGAGTTCTGATAGAAGAACGTAAAAGTAATATAACCTTTACGAGTGCCCAGTAGCTCAATAGCTCAATAGCTCGGGGCGATAATAAACATAATATTAATTTACGTCTAAACGACAAAGTCATAAAGAATGCACCATTATAATAACCAGTCGTTTTACTTTCTAGATTGGTGTGATAGTGTTAATGTATTGATGGTCAGACAATAATACAAGTATCTACTTGCTTTAGTAGATAACATTTTTTTATATATGTATATATTTAAAAAAATATTTTTTGTTTTCATTAATTCTATTACAATTCGTCACCTCGTATTTGAATATGGTTCTAACTTCACTTTACCTTGTTCATAGATATTAGGTGTCAATATGACTTGACAAGGGTAAGGGTGCCTGGGTTTATAGGGCGATGTTTTTTTCGGATCTTGGCGGCGGATGCATCTGCCCACCAACTGCGTGGCAGGCCGGATCGGGAGAGACTGTCATACCTTTTTCCTTCCTTTAACTTCTTCTCCTCCCTTTTCTAAAAAGACCCACCACACAGCATCCTCAAAGATAATATAGGCCCTGGAAGGAAATATTACTGTCGGGGCTTCCTGTGTGGAGCTAATGTTAAACAAATATAAATTAATTAAAAAACACAATCATATAAGAAATGCATTAAAAAAAACTTACTAATTTAATTCTTGCTGCGATTAAATAATACTACGCATTAACAGATGATGAGAATCTGATAAAGTAAGTAAAAATCACACGGAAAATTATTTATGAACGTGAAGGAATCTAACTCACTGATCTGAGAATTGAATTCTTCAATCAAGACAAATTTTTTTGTCACAATGTGTAACGTGGAGCATTTAAAACACCCATTTTTGTTGGCATGTGGAAATAATAGAAATCACTATCATGATATTTGATCAAGTGTTGAAGGAACACAATATAACTGAAAACAAATACCTACTTGAGCAAAGTAAGGAACAAAAGAAAGTTTATTTTTAAAAAATTCTTAAAATTTGAAAACAAAAGCTCCGCAACGGAGCACAAATATCACATGTCCACAGACTGGTGTGCTTTTGTTAACCGTATTATTTTAGTTTACTGGCGGAGTTAACATCTTGTTCGTCTTTCTCCGGGTTCGACGACCCACATGCAACCGAGTTATTATTAACCCTAGCTTGCCCTTTAAACTGTAATCTAACGAACAGAGTCGTTAAACACTGACCCCTCCAAACTCCCATTACTGTATCAGCTGGAAAGTAAGAGACGAATACAACACGCCATGTTAAATATTATCATACTGAAAAGAAATACAGTACTACAAGCTGCGTACTACATAATTCGAGAAAAAAAATGCATCATAACAGATGTTGCATTATGCTCAAAGTAAAATGTACTTATACTATTTTTTTGTTACAATAGACGACGTCTGATTTACCAGCGAGCGCCTGTTGTCAGCAAATCGGATAGCATATATTCACAAACAAGAAAAACATAGACTATTTATGCAGGGTTTATTTTTGTTCTACATTTTTATATTTCTATTTAATATTTTTAAACGTGTTCCTACCTTATCAAGGTCGATAGACTATTTTTTATGCAAATGAGTAATGTAACGAGGACTTTTTGTATTGGTTGTTTCAGTTCAGAGGTAAAAAACTTAATGTTCTACAAAAAACGTTAAATCTAGTTAGGTCACCTTAAATCGATAGATATCCTTGGATTTTTAGAAGTCAAATATATCTGTTGTTAAGGTACCATTTTTACGTATTTACTACTTAAGTTCAAAGTATATAACCTCAAAATAAATTTACTGTCGTGTGTGAATCAATGCGGATTTAATAATTAAAAAAATTGTATCAAATGAAAATTGGAAAAAAAAATTATATTTCAATTTTGAGGTACGGAAATAAATTTTGCATTCGTACAATTTTCTACTTAATTAAGCCATTCCAAATAGCATAAAAAATGTGTAGGAGCAGACAACCAACTAACATCATGATTACTATCACTTAAGGATAGTTGTTATTGTCGAACAGGGCCGATCCTGTCCCATGGAGCCAATCGTCGCCCGGCGCTAGTAAAAGCCTCAAGGCCCTATGCTAGGTGTTAAGTATTATAATACTCTGATAAATATACAGCCAAGAATGATAATTTGTCTATTACCGCACAAGACATGTACTGCTGTCGAAGACTATCAAACGGGAATATAAAGTAAATAAAGTTGTTTTTAAATATTATCTTCTGATAGAAATGTTTAGAAGTCACCTTAAAATAGTCGAGTTACAAAAGTTTCCTGTAAGTAGGTATTCCACAAATCAAATGAATGCGTAATTTTTTAAAGAAACTCAAAATAAGATTAAGTTGACTGCTTCAAAAAACAAATTTAGAACTTTTTACGCAGAACTTTTATTCCCTGTATTTATGTGTTTACGACCTCCATTTGATATGTTAATCAACATTATTGCTCTCCCATGCAATAAAGACTCACAAAAGGTAAAAGAATTAGCATCTTCTTCCGTGCATTTCGATCAGCTCGCGAGTGCATTCGAGAGAGTTCCGATGCAACGGAAATAGATGCATCCAGTTAAGCATCCCGATATACTCTTCATCTATTCACACTGTTCGTCAGTTGGTTTATATGATGATTAGGTATCAACTTTAGGGCTAACGACTATTATCATTAAACATATAACTACAAGTCGTTATAAAAAACACCTAACAATTTGAGGTTGAGGTAACTTAATCATAACTTAATTGTGTTATTTTAATCGTAACTGCACACAGAAGACTAAGATTTGTATCAACTTGGTAGATATGTGTGAGAGGGCAAACGCAAAGGGGGAATAAGATGGTCCTCTCGATAACTCCAATATAATACATAAAAATAAATACTCCCAATAGGCAGAAAACTCGGCTAACTCATCTGTTGTAGGGAGTATTTCACCATCCTCTTGGTAGCTTATACAGAAATAAATACTCGCAATAGGTAGAAAACTCGGCTAACTCATCACATGTAGGGAGTATTTCACCACCCCCTTGATAGGTTATACAGAAATAAATACTGGCAATAGGTAGAAAATTCGGCTAACTCAACTGATGTAGGGAGTATTTCGCAATTTCTACCACAATAGGTAGAAAACTCGGTTAACTTATCCGATATAATCTTGGATAAGTTACATAAGTAATAGCTTTATTCATGGGTTCGAGTGCCGAATAGAAATCGTTAATCAAAAATATACGTTATCCTATCCCTGCGGATGAGCTATGAAATGCCTCTTTAGTATTATAGGCGCTATTCATAGGTTTGACTAACGAAAAGTAAACTCGGACTTTAGAAATAAATAAAATCGAAAAAATATGTTATCCTACAGATGGTGCTTTTGAAAACTTATCAAGAGGATGTCAAAGTACTCCCAAAATCTGTTAGACCCATTCTCGGTCACGTAGGTACTTGCAATATCTCTCGACTGCAGCAGCGCCATAAGATAAATGTTGTCCGTTCCTTGGAGAACATTTCAGTGCAATACTGGTAAAACTAAATATCACGTTCTGAATCCATATTTTTCCTTCAAGCAAATTCGTAAAACACATTGCGTTATGCTAAAGAACTTCTGAAACAGTTTAGGGTGGGTAATATTTTTTGTTATAGTTTTTTTTTTACTAAATCGGCCCACATGTGCCGCTCTACGATTGTACTTTCAAGGTAATCAAATAACTCGCAGTGAGGGCACGTGGTAGTGAGGGAAGAATAGAAATAGATTTAGAAGCTATCCCAAGCGGGTAACTATGGAGGGGTCGTTGCACCAGTTTTAGATTAAAAATAAACTTCTACAAACAGAATCGGTTGCGCCTGCTACTGTGAAGGCCCGCTAGCTTTTGTAAAATAATCACTATATTGGCACAATGTCAAATAAGGTTCTAACCTGAATCTTAGCAAGACTTTGATAGTAGAATATTATTCCGACCTTTCTGTATATTTGTATCTTTCACGTACATAAATTTTTCACGTTTTAGATTCCATTAGTCATTTTGTGACCTCTCAAATGTATTCATGTTAATTATGTACGGTACAAGTAGTTATTCCTTTAAGGACAAACAGATTTAAGTACCTACTTTACTTTTTTGAAAGATTTTTATCCTGACAATGACACTGAACTATTAAATATTTTATCGGAATAAATTTTGAGGGTTATACCCCTTAATGTAATGTATCATTGAAGAAGAAGATAAAACTAATAAATCTAAACCAAAGACACAGAAAAATAAAAAGATAACGGCTGTAACTGGGATTCGAATCCAGGATCTCTTGTTTTAACGTGACACGGCCCCTTAACATGGATTTTTTCTGTACACGAGATCCACAGAAAAAATATATGGGTCGCAATGGCCTAGTCGGTTAAGGCGCTGTGTCCTGGTAAGACAGAAGATCTTGGTTTCTGTTCCTGTTACCTTTTTTTATTTTTCAGTGTCTTGATTAGTTTAGATTTTAATAAAATACTAATGTATTATCTTCTTAATCAATGATATATTTATATTTGTATTTTAATGACGATATCATAAATCTCTTCTTGTCGTGTTAAGGGAAAAATTACTCGAATTTTAATAAAATATCCAAATCTTGAAAATGACATCCATACTAATCTTATAGGTATTATCTTACTAATATTATAAATGTGAAAGTTTGTATGGATGTGACTTACTCTTTCACGCAATATATATCAAATGGAATTTAAAAATTCTTTCACTGATCGAAAGCTACATTATTCGCGAGTAACATAGGCTATATATATTGGTAAGCTCTGGCGTTATGAATAAGCTGTGGCGTTATGAAATTATTTATTATACGTTTATTGGCAAAGCGTGTTGCTAAGTAAATATTTGACGTGGGCTGTCATATTATTGTTTGTTTAGGTTACTATGGAGATTTCTTTGATAGCAAAACTTCAAATATGAGTTTTCTAATATGAAAATTTAGTGTACAAATATAAAATAGGTACTAATCTACATTTTGACCTAAGCCAACAGCTATACTAACATTATGAGCGGGGGGGCGAATATGCGAGCGAAGCCGGGGACAACATAGGCTGTATATAATGGTACGATCTGGCGTTATGAAAGTTGAATAAATGAAAATGTGTGTATTTCATATATTTTAGCGGCAGGGGAAAGGTGGGGTTCGCGGAGAGGAAAGAGACGAGGGAGGGGAAGGCATGGAAGGTAGAAGGGATCGGGGACGCACGGGAAAGGACATGCAGATTTCTTTGAATGGCATTGCACCGCCTGCCGGGTACCAGCTAGTTTAAATTAATTAAGCATTAACATTACCTACCCAGTTTTACCCATTCATGAACAATTTTTTTTGTCACAGTAGTTGACTTTCAATTGAAAAACTGTCTTCTATAACATTAATTAAATTAAATTTCATCAACCCTGGATAAAATGCAACTTTATAAGCATCTTTGGAATTGAATTCCCAACATGTTTTAAGCTTGAACAACTAAACTATTGTTACAAACTACCCTTTAATTTTTATGGCTATTAATTTTCCGATGTAATGTAAAGAGGGTATTTACAGGTTATTTATTATATAATTAACATTATCAAATCAAAACATTTTATTTAATAGGAAAATCACGATTTTATTTAAAACATGTTTCAATTTTGATCGTGTTTGTACGACTCGTTATAAAATATTATCTCTGAAGCACGATAACGCATTTACAAGACTTGGGTTGCACCGATCGCTGCACCGTTCGGGCGGGCATCGACCTGTCAGCCAAATGACAAAATGTTTTAAAATAAGTTATGTACGGTAATAAATAAATCGTGAATGGTTTTATTTGTACGTTATCCACAAAGTACTAGGAGGAGTCGGGAGAGACGGGATAAACGGGAGAAAGGTCACGTTTCGGTAAAGGGCTGAGTAAGTCAGGAGATAAAGCTACCAGGAGCACAGAATGGCCGAGGAGGTAATCCTCCCCGCTCCGCTCCCCGGGTATAGGAAATGCATCGAGACGGTGGTGGCGCGCCGGGCGGCCAGCGAGCGAACCGAACGAGTGTCAGATGCATTTTAGGTTAGTTCTGCTGCAAGGCTTTTGTTCGGCGAAGGACTGGAAAAAATATACAAGTTTACATTTAAAAAGCTCGTGAAACTTGTAGGAACAAGGTTTTATAGCACATCGATTCTGTCAGAAGAGTTGAAGTTAAATAATATACAGTTTTAAATGAATACTGACCTACACAACATTTGAGTAGATAAAATTTCGAGTAGGAGAGATGAAAAGTTAAAATTTTGATTAAAAGTACGTAAAATTGGTTTCTCTACTTATATATCTAGTTTTTCTAGCGTATTAATCAGCGTCCAAAAAAGATTTCAAACAATTTTGTGATTACAAAAATGTTTTATTTCTTTATGTTTTTGATAAATACGAATTTACGAGTATGGCTATTTAATGAATTGAACATTAAAATCTACATAAAATGCATTTCACATTGTTAACCTGCTTTATATATTTTTTTTCACACAAAGAGATGTTTCACAGTATTATTGAGCATATATTTATCATTGGCGGGCAAATACACAGCGCAAGCGCATAATCGAACCTTGTTGCATTGGCTAGGACCGTTTTGCATCCTGCCCTATCACTAAAGACTCTGTGGAATTTGCTCGTTATACCGGATTCTAGCTACTGGGAGAACATATCGGACATGTCAACCAAACGGAACCGTCCGCATCCATTAGTACTCTGTTTAGATTAGAGATTCAGTAAATCATGCAATTTGATAAGAACATTATACAACACAAGTAAACCGAATGATTTTTTAGTAATTTCCCAATAAATTTGAAAAATATATTTCCAACTTCCGAAATTTCCCCCGGAAAATTTTCACACTCAAAATTTTATTTGGTTTTCAGCCCCATTTAAATGATTATTTTACATTGGGATAGTTCTTTTATATTAAATGTTTTCGTGATCATTACATAGCACAATATATAAATAGAACAATATTACTTGAAAATGGAAGAACTTTTACCACTACAGAAACAAGGAATTTTCTTTCACTATAAGCGAAATCTATAACAAAAATCTTTAAACATTTCCAGCTGAATGAAGAATTTTTCAATGCATATAATATAGTACAGTAAAAAACACACACCAGAATTTTGCATTATTTTTCAGGTTGAGTAAGGTTATGTACTATCACCCTTTGGTAGATTGGAAATTTCCATTGTATATCTCCAACAAATAGTTAAATTCCACTGTATTTTAATTGTGCAGTATTAATTTAGCGATCCATTATTATTTGAATTTAAAATCCGAATAGTAAGACGTATATTATTTAAAAATAAACGAACGTCAAAGTCGTTCGATCCGTCCGCCATTTTTATTAGAGCAATGCACTGCATTGAAACGAGACAGCGTATCATGGTTGTCTCGTTCTGTTGCACGCATAATGCATTTGTTGAGTCGGAGGTGTAAACCATGCTGGCTCTCTCGTGTAGGAAAATTCTACCATACCTCCTCGCACTTCTGCTATTTCCTCGGATTCATACTCCTGGTACTTCGTCACAGTCGGACCAGGAGTAAAGTTTATACACAATAATAATACTTTGATGGGCCGTTCATTTGAAATTTCAGCCCTAAGGATTTTTACAAAAATTACAGAAAAATATTTATGGAATACTTCGCCATACATTATAACAGAAACGATTATTTTTGAGTTCCATGTTCAATATTTATTGAATTTAAACATCGAAAAGTAATATCACCGCTCTAATGAGTCATTGCAAGATACAATCTTTTTTTTTAAATTGAACATTATAACTTTTAAAATTATAATACAGCATTCTTTAAGACGACCTTTATCACTGATAATAAATCCCTTTAAATGGTATCAGTAACTATAATTTTAATAACCTGAACCTTGCTATTTGTTCAGGGTTCTGGAATACTGCATACTGAACAATACAAAGTGCATTGGTCTATGCACCAGACAAGCCATGTCACATCATCCTGTCTACTTTATTATCTCCTGATACTTTAGCGGCGTGGGTGCAGAATGCATTTACTTTATCCCACTCGCGTAGCCCCAATGTGCATTCTATCCATCTCTTTTACTCTCAAGTCCTGATATGGTTGACGTCAGGCAAAAGTCAATTCGACGTGCCTTGACACCCAGTCTATCGTCCGTCTTCTTCATACCGCATGTTTAGTATCTGCGGTGCATTGGTTTCGTCCCTCTCTTTTGACGAACGCCGGTTGGTGGATGCAAAAGTGCATTCTGTCCGTGCCGTGGACTGGTGCAACAAGCCGATGCAATTCATTTTACCCTCGGAGTTTCATGAGCCCCTGGTGTGGTTGGGTGTAAGTCCTCTGTTCTTGTAGTCGATTTGTGTAGTGGTCATAAAATCCACGGTCCCGTCGTCATAAATTGGAAATGATGGATGAACAAGGTTTGTAGAAAATAAGTTTAACAAGGTCCTTTGCCTTTTACAGGCCTTTTTCGAAAAAAACGGTCCGGGCTGCTTTCGAAATTTCGAAGATGTAGCTTGAAGTAAAACATTGCAACTTGTATTGATTGCAGTTAATTCAAATCTCTTAGTGGAATATTGACTACAAGCTACGTCACGAATGTTTAGCCAATCACCGCTCTACCCCCTCACGAACCTTGTGTGAAAGGCATACCAAAAAATTGGTTTTCCACAGTCATTTTTAACTTATCGTTAATAACTCGACTCGTAAATCAGTACCTACGTGTATTTATGCTTTTGACATAATCCATTTACCTATTTCGGATAGGCATTTTTAATTTGATTTGAATATTTGTGGTTTTGTCTTTTTTGCAGAAAACGATTTTAATTACAATTTCTTAATATTTTTGTATTCTTTCAGTTTCATTTTTATTCAGTCTTGTAGAATTGCATATTGCATGTTGCATCCAAGATGCATTCTCAACCTCACTGCACCGAGGGCTGATTCCAGCGTTTCGCGCAAAATCGCCTTTGCAAAGTGCAACCAAATCTGAGGAGTACATAATTCACAGAAGTAAAATTGGCACATTTTCAGTATGAAATGGCATTTTCCCGCCTTATCCATTCTAAGCCTGAGGGCGGTAACCTTGGAGGAATAAGCGGTAACGAAGATTTTGACTCCAATTTCAATGCACCCTCGTCAGGAGAAAACGAACTAAAGAGCGAAATACCAATCGAGGAATGCCAAAGTCGCTTTTGTGTTTCTCTCTACAGCGGGCTTTGAAGAAAGAAGGAATAACGGTGTTAATGCACTTTAAACAGTATAGGTCACAAGAATGTTGGTGTAGGTTAGTGGGAGGTGACGGGATATGATTTTACCCTGTGAATTTCTGTGTCCCGGGTATACAAGGAGCGCAATGTGCATCGCTGCACGCGGCTGACTGAATTACTGGGCTGCTCACGCGCACGTGGTTTTTGGACGGAGCTCTTTTCGGGACAACTTTTTTATAACACGAATCTATCGATTACAAAACACATATTATTCCTCCAAGATTAAAAGTAATCATGTTTATGGAAATATGTGCTGACCAAAATAATCAAATGAGGTAAATTGTTATTATTAGAGTAGAAGGTTGTTGCAAAGTCATGATAATATTTCATCGATTTTTTTGAAGATGCTAAATTTTATTAGAGTTATGTGTTTTGCGCTGTGCTTAATTCCGAACTGAAGTAGCTACGTAATACATATTATGTGGCACATAATATATTTTAATATATTATTAATAGTGGCATTTATATGATATATATGATGCGTCTCTGTTTAATATGCCTGTATTATAATGCATTATTTGCATAATTCATATTTAATATTTGTTCACTCCTTTTCAGTTCGTATTATGTATTGCTATTTTGACGATTTGTTTTATTAATCTGAAATATCGAATGTATTGCATTGCCCTACTCCTAAATACATTCTGAAATAAATTATTATCCTACTAAATAATCGTGATTTGTTTATAAGGTGTTGTGCCGTGTTGCTACCTCCTTCTTTGTCCAACGTTTCGGACAGCGTTACAGTGTAATCTTTATATATCTGCCCTGATGATGGAAAGTACAATGCTGTGAGATGTTGGGTAAAGAAGGACGTAGCTTAAAACGGCATGATACCTCAAAAATAAATCACGAAAATCTCAAATCATATTATATGTTTATTAATTGCTTCCAACATATTCAGATTTGAGTCTATTAAGTTAGAGTCAAATTTGAGATGAATATAATATGAAATGGTATTTACATTCAATACAAGAATTACATTCATGTACGTAAACCGTTGAGTTCTGAGTGTGTCTTAGGACTTAGGACGGCTGAACCCAAAGATATTCGCTGAACCCCTACCTAATATTATATATTTTTAAAATGTCTTTTTCGACTTGCAGTATATATTATGTAGCTAAGATCATTGAAAAACAATAGAATTACATTTTCGCAACAAAGAAAAGTATAACTTTTCGTATTTATAAACATTGTCTTTGATAACATTGTTAGTTGCACAACTTATCGCCAGAGGATTGTCCAATGTTTATTTTCATAATTAGAAATGATCTCCAAGAAATGGAAGTGCAGACTAAACATCAAACGAGGTCAAAAACTTCATACAATCTTCCGCATAACGTATGGGGTCTTATTTCTTATCGATGTTAATATATATCGATTCTTATAGACAGTGATGACTCGGCCTGATGTAAATGTATGCGCTTATGGCCAGCTAATGGCTGATACCCGAAGCTCGTATGCAGTGTCACCCACATGGTAACGCACCCAGTTGCCCACTTATTCCGCAATCTGAAAATGATTGCAATAAACAATGAGCCACTCCCGCCATCACTGTGTTCATCCACAGACGCCATCTTTAATGCATTTCTATATCAGAGTGCATGGTTTTGTTCGAAGGCCAGACTACGAGTGCAAGCACTAAAATTTCTACTTAAAATGTTCGTTTTGGAGATCATGTTTTGATCACAGTAAATGCCTTCAAAGAAATTAGAATATCAACAGGTACCTACTTTCCCCTTTACAAGGTATAGAAACGTAATAAATTTGAACAACATACACATCTACTCAATTTCCTGTTCCCATGAACCTAAAAGGCCCTGGACGAAGCTATTCGAGAACTATTTGAAACCGTGGGGTGAGGGGGAAGATACATGAAAAATATTTTGGTAGGAAGCAGTAACTTTGTGGTTTGACATATTAATTGAAATAAAACAATCACTTTGTAACCACGATTTTAATTATTTAATTTTTCAACACCAACCGTATTTTAATATCGTATTTAAGTTCAATTTTATACCCTGAAGATGCTTATGTTAAGCGAAACCGGTCGGTATTGAAAAAATTAAATAATGAAAATCGTGGTTACAAACAAAGTGACTGTTTTATTTCAATATATGAAAAATTTCAAATAATGACATCAAATATCACATTCCCTGTCTCATCGAATACCCAACAAAATCATAAGCTGACATTATTGCATTAATAATATAAAAATAAATTTAAAAGAGTTCATTTTATACCACTTTGCATACAAATCACTCCAAAAGTTTGTCGTACAAGATGGCTGCTAGGCAATTTTCCCTCAGCCTAGATATAATTAGATATATTACGACATAATGTTAAAAGAAGGTAAAGTTAATATTGGATGGGATAGATGTCGGGTTTTCGACAACATCTCACTTCTGAAATGTTACAAGTGCAATGGCTATATGCACAAAGCACAAGACTGTAGAAGCGAAAAAGCTTGTACTCGATGCTCCGAAGCACATGAAAATGTAAACTGTCAAAACGATATTCAGTGCATAAACTGCAAAAAAATGAATGAGAAACTAAAATTACAATTGCCAACTGACCATTATGCTTGGAGTAATGAATGCTCAGTACATTTGAGAAAAATTGAAGCTGAAAAAAAGAAAATCGATTTTTTATGCCATTAAAAAATTCCTCTAAAAGACGTCAACCTAATAATTGCAACCTGTACTACCAAAATGTCAGAGGTCCAAAAACCAAATTAAGTTTACTTCAGTCTACACTACCAATGTTTAAACACGACTTTGTACTACTTACTGAAACGTGGTTAGAGCCAAATATTCACTCTAGTGAATTAGGTTTCATAAATCATAATGTGCATAGATTAGACAGAAATTCATCGACAAGTGCTAAAAGTAGAGGTGGTGGGGTTTTAATCGCTATAAGCAAGAAATACAAATCTAACTTAATTACAACTAAACATAAACATCTTGAACAAATTTTCTTGCAAGTAAATGTTGCCAGGAATAAAAAGATTATTGTGGGCTGTATTTACATCCCACCAAATTCAAGCAATGAAGTATACAGGTGCCATAGTGAGGAAGTGGAAGTTATATTAAAAAGGAATCCTAGTGCGACATTTTTACTGGCTGGTGATTATAACCTTCCAAACGTGAATTGGGTGAACAGTGACGATAATATCAGTGTTAGTGAGTCTGGTCGCATTATTCTAGACATGGCGTTATTCCTAGGTCTTAATCAGGCAAATACTTTACCAAATGTAATTAATCGTACTCTTGACTTATGTTTTTCTAACTTAGATTCACTAGAAATTGAAGAATGTAGTGAGCCGCTGGTGCCCACTGATGTTTATCATCCTCCACTAGAAGTTATTATCTCTAATGTACATATTAATACTTCTAAACTATCGTTCAGTTACCAAAATTTTTTCAAAACTGATTACGCGAAAATTTGTAATTATCTTCTCTCTTTTGATTGGTCATCTATGCAATATGATGATATCAACACATCTACCAATGAATTTTATTCTGGTTTGGAAAAGACTATTAGCATGTATATTCCAACCATGAAATGTAAGCCAAAAACCTATCCAAAATGGTACTCTAAAGAACTTATAAATCTGCTTATCACCAAAAAACTTAAACATAAAGAATATAAATTACATCAAAAATATTCTGATTACATTGAATTTAAAAATATAAGAACCTCATGTAAAAGAATGTCTATGACCTGCTACCGTAACTATATAAATGAAATTCAAAACTCTATAATAAATAATGTTAGTTCTTTTTGGAAATACTCAAAATCACTTAAAGAAGATGATTCTGATTTCCCGAGCATTATGCACCTAAATGGCAGCCATAGCAATAATACTGATGGTATTGTGAACTTGTTTGCAAAATTTTTTAAAAGTGTTTATTCAATAGACTCAAATAATGCTCCTGTTCCAACAACAACACTAGATGAAACTCTTGATATTTCACAGTGTACCATAAGTCTCTCTGATGTAATTACTAAAGTTAAATTCTTAGACATCCACAAATCTGCGGGACCGGATAATATCCCTACAATATTTATTAAAGAATGTATCAAAGTAATTGCTCTTCCATTAACCAAACTTTTTAATTTGTCTTTATCTAGTGGAATTTTTCCCGATAAGTGGAAAATTAGTTATTTGACTCCAATTTTCAAAAAGGGCGATAAAAGTGATATTTGTAATTACAGACCAATATGCATTCAATCCACCATACCGAAACTCTTTGAAAGCCTAATACTTGACAAACTTTTTACACAAATAAAACCTGTAATATCACCTTACCAGTTTGGATTTATGCCGGGTAGAAGTACTCTTTCTAACTTGATTATTTATGAAAATTTTATAACTAATGCTTTTAAAGAAAAACTACAAGTAGACTCTGTCTATACTGATTTTAGTAAAGCATTTGATTCAGTTTCCCATGAAATTCTCATTTGGAAATTAGAAAAACTTGGTATACGTGGCAATTTATTAACCTGGATTGAAAGCTATCTTACTAAAAGACAACAAATTGTTAGAATAAAATCCTCTTTGTCCGAAAAAAATTATGCAACAAGTGGAGTTCCACAGGGTTCACACCTTGGCCCAGTCTTATTTATAAATGATCTAACAAAAGTATTTCATGATGTATTTTTCTTACTTTTTGCTGATGATCTCAAAATGTTTAGAATTATTAAAAATATTTACCATTGCAACATTCTTCAAGATAATATCAACAAATTGTTGATTTGGTGCAATGAAAATAGACTCTACTTAAATATCTCAAAATGTCAAGTAGTTAGATTTTCTCGAATAAAAAATCCAGTGATCTTTAATTACAACATTGATAACAATACTCTTGAGACATTAACACAAATTAAAGACTTAGGCATCACTTTTCAATCAAATCTTTCATTTGTTAACCACATAACAGAAATTTCTAATAAGGGCTTAAAAATGTTGGGATTTCTAACTAGGCTAACTAGAAATTTTAAAAATATAAAATGTATTAAACTGTTATATTTTGCATTTGTTAGAAGTCAACTTGAGTACAATTCTCCCGTCTGGAACCCATATTATAATACACATGTACAAGCTGTTGAAAGAATACAAAATAAATTCTTACGTTTTCTAAATTTTAAAATGGGTATTCCAGCAACTATGTTGAACTACAACACTATTTTAAATGATATGAATATGCTCAAATTATCAGACAGAAGAATTTTCACAGACTTGGTATTTCTTTATAAAATTCTAAATGATTTAGTTGATAGTCCATTATTACTTGAATTAATAAGCTTCCGGATTCCTCTACGTAATACTAGAAGTCAGGATTTATTTCAGTGCAGAAATTCTGGAACTAACTACCATATGTATTCCTCTTTGCCCAGAATACTAATGGAGGGAAATAATTTCACCAAGTCTGTGGACATCTTCAATTTATCTTTAGACAAATACAAAATGGTGTTACTGAGGCAGTTCAGTTATGTAAAATAAATACTGTATATTTCTTAATAAAAGAAATATATACCTTTTATATTTATTGGTAAAAGAAATATACAGTATTTATATTTTATTTAATCAAGTGTAATTTTTAAATTGTATATGTAAAAGCCCCAAAAAAGGGCGTAAATAAATAAATGAATAAATAAATCATCTGAAATTTTCGAAAAATTTTCACATTTTGAACTGTGGATAAAAGCGTTTGGCTTGGCGTTTGATTTCGAAACGTTCTGGGAAATATAATAATTTAAAATATAATTTCATTATATTACGTAGACCCGTGAAATATCAGATGATACTATAATTATTGTAAGATTTGTGAAGCTGAAAGTTTATGTGAAGAACACATCAGAACAAGGACATTTATTGCTGCACATTAATCAAAAAAAAATATTAACGAACATATACTAATTTATGGTTAGGTACTTTGTCGCATGTCTGAATTCTTGACATATATCAGTTTTAATTTTCTGTTAAAAATATTTTATGAAACATAATCAGATCCAATTTTGAAAATGACAATTAAATTTAAAGCAAACTTATATTTCAATGTCTTTGAAAGCAACATTTAAAACAGTTCATTGAACTAGAGTTACGTAGGGACGCACAAGCCAGCGAAATTAGCATGTCTTGATTGCTTTATCATAATAATTTTTTTTATTAATACGAAGGAATTTCTTGGATGCTTGTTAAATCATTTCATATTATATAACATTAACTCTCATATTACCAGTTAAAGTTATGATTTATGGTGAGCGCCCATCTCCCCGCGCCGGCCGCAACGCACGCACGGCACGCAACGGATTTTTCTATATAAAGACATAGAAAAATCCGCTGTCCGAGCCGGACCACCGGTATTTGCTGGTAGTCGACGCAGTGCTGTACTAATTCATATAAATATATAGAAAAATCCGTTGCATGCCGTGCGTGCGTTGCGGCCGGTGCGAGCAGATGGACGCTCATCTTTAATGTTATCTTATTTAAATGTCGGAAAGAATAAAAAATTAAATCAGAACACAGGGTCAGCAATTGACTCTGAGCGAGATGTTGCGGATTCAATTCCAGCTGAAAAGTGTATAGAATAAAGTTGTTTTTTTGTGAAAGTTTTTTCAAGCTTCTTTGCTGGAATCAGATGCCTTCCACCAGACGACCTAAAATTATTTGTTTTAATAAATAATAATAATAATAAATTTGGACAATTTATATAGCGCTGTTTTCGCGAAAAATCGCCTCAAGAGCGCTGTTTTCTATCTAGGAATTATTTTTTTTTCTTTTTGATTTCGGAATTAATCGTATTCTTCGTTCTAGTTTGTGGATAGTTATTAGACCAGCAATGATGTATGAATGCGGCCAGCACTAGAAGCGTAGACTTTATAAGTCAGTTCCCGCACGACTGGCCGCCGTGCGAAGGCGCGGCCCGGTGTAACCTTGACACAAAACCGGTCGTTGCACTTGCACTTTATAAATAAATCGAGAGCGATGCGCTATGACTGCAGCGGAGCGGGCGAGGGGGCGCGGGAGTGCAGCAAGCGGAGAAGGTACACTACACAGCACAGTGCCCACTAACTGCATGCATCGCCATTGCATCCATAGACATACATACATACTCCGTAAACTAACTATAGTTGCACCCGATACATTAAACCGGTCTGCACTAACCAAGCTTTAGTTTCACAATTTGACTGCACTTTCGTAAAGGCGAAGTATCTGAGAGCTATTCCCATATGGAAACCATACAAATGCTAGATATTTTTTAAGCATTGGTTGCTTTTATACAAAGTAGTGGTTTGATGCATTTTTGCAAGGATGCACTGGGTAAAATGCAAGTACATTGAATTTCAGTTTGCACATAGTAAATTTTAATTTAGTCATTTAAAAAAAAAACAAAACTAAATATTTTACAATGCCACAGTGGTTAAAAAAGATCTTTTAATATATTATAGGTTATAGCCCATTTCTTATGCACATAACTTAAAACTGTAATAACCTAAACATGTAATTCAAAAGTATTGTGATTTTTTTGTCTTCTGTTAAAATAAAGTACATCCTAAAGAGGCATTCATTACACGCCATTGCACCAAGTGCATGATCTCAATGCGCTGTTATTGCATTGAAGAATGGTAGGAGATATCAGGAGTGCAGACAGTGAAGGAGATGTCGGTAATTCTGTTGCACCGAGTAGTGAAGAAATATTGTATGCAGTATGCACGCGTGTTACTGGCATTAATTATATCAATGCAACGCAATACAAATGCACTCAACTAACACATCTGAGAGCACTTATAAGTAAAGGTTTCTGAACACACTCATTTGTGATGGAATATTTTAAATTATTTTACAATTTAGTATTTTTATTCAATTTATTTTCAGTAGGCGATCAAATTGCAGATTTATTTTGAAACATCATTCTTAGGCTCAATCTTATGAATTTGTTATAAATTAATTTCTAAATACAATTCCAAATGCATACAGTCACAAATTTAAATATTTTCTGAAAATGGCTTTTAATAAAGGCAAAAATACTAGTGTATAATAATGTTCTTCTTTATCCTATGGTGACCCCCCAGTCTTTATAAATGTCTTACTTTGAGAATGAAGAATTCATCAATAAAATCTTAATCTGCTGCGATGCATAAAACCGTCCAGTACGTAGATATATAAGTAGGTTTTTGTCTTTGGGCTTATTTGTAGAGCTTAATATTTGTTAATAATATGGATATAAAAGATATCCAAAGGCGAAATAGCTATCACATCAGACAAAGTATACCATCATACACAATTCACAAACAAAAAATTATGGTATTTTTTTATTAAAATCAAAAGAGTCAAAAATTTTGTGGAAAGTTGGTGAAAATTCAAAGAATAACCCCTAGAAAAGCTCGATAGCGGAGCTTCTAAACGGTCAACGTAAGTCTTGTGAAGCGGTCCGCGGGCCTCTTCGACGCTCTGCTCGCCTGGTAGTAGAGGCGGGCGGAAGGTCTGGCGGCCCCTGACGCGTGCCGCGGACCGCGGGTCGACTCCCATTAGGGCCCGAGAGTTATGGGCCCGGCTGCTGGTCGTGGATTGCCAACAGACCTCTGTACTTGCCCATGTTGATTGCTCGGACCTGCGTGAGTTGCGGGGAACGTGTTGAATGTCGACCGAGTCATCCGAAAACGATAAATTTTCTTTGGTTTTCTCAAATTTTTCGTGAATAGGCCAACCAAGCCAGCCTTCTAAGAAATCTCTTTCGATCATTTCATTATTTTGTTAAGTATTTGGATTTTGATGTTATAATGAGATTGGTGATTCGTTGTCGAATTGAACCTACTCATCGTTGATCTTCTGCAATCTGTAAAGATTATAATTTCTGCTTCTTAAATTATATTTTTAATTATATGAGACGCGCGCATATTTTGCCTTACCTCCTCTTTCTATCGGCATCGGATACTAAATATATCGAACAGAAGGAAGTTTCATTAAATGTGTTAAATGAAGAATTTGATCAAATCGAAGGTTCCACCTATCTATTTGACAGACTGCAGTGGTCTCATACACACTGTACACGCCAAAGTAAACCATTCACTCTTGCAGACATGAAACTGCATGGTTGGTACTCACAGCTTTTCGTCAAAACTTTGGATATATTGACGTCATTGCTGTGCTTCAAGAAGATCTGCAGCGGATGGTTGCCGACTGTACAGTCAACCGCACATAAGGGATACCTATTTGTGTTTGTGATTTATTACTTCATTTGTTTTAGTTTGAATTTTGAATTTTAATTTAATTTAATTATTACTATTTACTAGCTCTTACCCGCGGCTTGGCTCGCTTAATTAGGGATTCATTACTTCCTAAAAAAAATCCTCTGAAAACCAGCTGCATTCCAGGGAAATCAAGAATAAATAGCTGAGCCGACCTGAGTGACGCTTTTGTCAATATAATCAATGTAATAAAAATATGATTGCGGATGTTGAAAAATAAATGTTTTATTTTAATTATTTTTTTTTTTTGTTTGAATTTTGGCTTAATTTTAATTAAATTTAATCACTATTATTTACTGGCTTTACCCGCGGCTTCGCTCGCGTGGGTTTAGGGTTAAATTACTTATAAAAAAAATTGCCACGTGAATGAAATGTTTTTCTGGGATGTCACTTCCCAGTCCTCCAAATCTTCCAATGTTTTAAATTTAATGTTGTTTTAAAAAGGTTTACACGTGTGGTTAAATATTAAGTATATTGTGATAATTTTTCATTGAGATCAGTAAAGCAATCAACAATTATTGAGTTCTGATTACAACACTGATGAATGGCAGAAGGACGAGACTGATTAAATAGAGAACTCAGTGAAAATTTGAGCCCTAAGATGGATGTGTGGTAAAACTTTGTGTGATGATTATGAATGAAGAGATTCGAAACAATTTATTGTGCGGCCGAAGTAAGTATAACGAACAAAGTTAATTAATCGACGCCCTGATGGTTTGATTGTGTATAGTAGATATAAGGGAAAAGTAGTGGTTTGAGAATACATGAAGCTTAAGTAGGTGGAAGATGTCGGGGACGACCCAGGGAGACTCAGTCGAGTGAATCAAACTTTAGAGCAGTATTTAAAGGACCATGAATGAATGCAGATATAAAGCAAGGAATGTTTGTCAGGAAAGAGATGTATGGCATTTTAACATCGCTAGTTACTCTTGTGGGGATATGGAGTGATGAATAATTAGAAGAATTAGCTAAACAATTACTGTAGCTTCTTACTGCTTTTAAAAGTAAAATGAAAAACAATTTTTGTAATTTACGAGAAAATTTGTGGCGGAATCAGGTATCAAATATTCATTACGGAGCCAGTATTATTTTGACACATTTTAAAATTATTAAGAAAACTTTAGAACTTATATTTTACATTCTAATCAGTAGAGAGCGATAAACCTAATGCATGTTTCCGATAAAACATGTACATTTCATGGTCATCTGGGGTTATATAATTACAAAAGATAAACTTTATTACGTGCCGTATTTTAATAAGTGTTTCAGGCATTTTGAAACGACGACCTTGTCAAATATTCTTATTAATAATAAACCATTTAATTGTATGATAAATTATCAATTTATGATAAGATTGAATATATATATCCCCCTAAAATGCGGAATATCGAATGCTGTTTGTGTACATCTTACATCTTGTGAACTCAAAATTCAAATAATTAATATTCGTTAGGTAAATGAGGTGGAAACTACAGACAGGGTAACTAGAAAGTCGCCATATATTTTTTTTCGTCTACGCAATCGATATTCTGAATTAAACTGCTTGAAGCAAGAGTAAGTCAGTAGCCTCAGGTTTAAGCCTGGTTTTAAACGCAGTCTGTAATTTGAATCTTAACAATAGTTAGTCAACTATGGTGGTCTTGGATCAGATTATTCAGAGCATTATTACCTTCACAATTTAACCTTTCTTTATTTTGCTGAAATTTGAAATAAAATGCTCAGATATAATGTTACATTGACTCAGATATAATGGCTCAGATGTAAATAGGCATCCACGTCAACATTGTTACACTTGCTTAGAATTATTTTTAATTAGTTATTTGACATCTTAGCTTCGAGTTTTTTTCTAACACAAGTCATGTTCGTGCTATTTTATTGGTGGGAAACACTGTTTACAAATGACACTATGCCGTTTTCGTCATTCTGATTTTTTACCACCAAAAATTCATTCATTCAAATTTTTTGGAGTTAATGGGACTAATACCTCTTGTTCTCTGATATATCAAGTGAGGGAACTAGTGAGAACAATTTACCAAAAACTAAAGAAAAATAATAACTTTTGTTAAAAATAAATAAATAAAAAAAACCTTTTGACCATACTGAACAGAAAATCTCTAGATAGATTATACTACTTTTCTATTCTTATTTCATTTTTTATTTTAATTTTAGAGGTGTTGGTTATCCAATAAATGGTTACCGGGCGGCGGTACCCATACCCGCCTCTCAAATTGATATTCTAACTCCCTTATGGATCCTCAAAATTGAATCGCGCTAAAATACTTCACAAGGGCATTTAAGATAAGATGTAAATTTGGAGTGAAATTTTTAATATTACCATTTTGTACTTTATTCAGGGTTGCCATTAAATAACAAATAAAGTGTGAGCGAGTAAATAAGTACCTGCCGAAGAAAAAAAGCCAACCATAGTAAATATCAACAGTTAAAATAATCACCACCAAGGAGCATATAAAGTCAATGAGTAATGTGGCTAACATGACATTTTTATGGCTGGCTTTTCACCTCGCGCGGTGCGGCCGCCTTACCGCCCTACCCGCCCAAGGCTGCGGCCAGGTTCAAGGGCGAGGCCGATGGCTTTTCTTTATGGACGCAAACAACTCCAACTGTTTACAGGTGGGACTGCCCAAATGCTAATCCGGAGATTAGGCTTTGAAAATTGCCCCAAATTAAGACTGCTCGACGGCCTGGAAAAAGATCCCCCAAAATTGGGGGAGATTTGCCTGATAGTGAATTTAAAATACCACGCGAATAATGGAATAATTATCTCCATCCACTATTTTCCAACACTAAATTGTGGTAGATTAATACATCTGTAGTATGACAAGGGTTAAAAAAATGTTATTTAAATATTTTTATTCACCGAAATAATATTATATTCATTGTTTAACATAAATGATTTTTTTAAGGTCTCCAAAATTTCAAAGAAAAACAAGGTTTTCACTGGAATTTTTTCCCCGCAAATATGTTTCACTCACAAAAAATAAATCGTGTTTCAGGGTGAATAAGTATTTTGATTGAAGCCATTAAAGACAGTTGTTATTTTCAAAAAATCAATATGACATTATTTTATTCTTTAATATTTTTTAAATTAATTAACTTAAGAATTATCATCATTGATGCCATTTCTTTTAATAGTATTTCGGTCTCTGGGAAACACATCCTGCTGTCTTCTTCCAGTTGCTTACCGGTATAAAGACACAGTACTGATTCACCTATTTTAGGTGAATGCAGGGGGTGAAAATCAGTAACTCTCAATCCCAAATTATGTATTAATAAAATTATATTTTCACACCTCCTTGTTACAGTGAAAATTTATAAATTGTTTTTTCTAAAAATAAATTTAGTTCAATAGACACTACAATCAATAAATCATCAAGGAGAATGACTCTATTTGAATGTCAGCTAAATATGCAGCAGCAGCCATATGTGTCATGAAATTAAAACTCTTGCACCCCCAGCTCGTGCCTTTTTAAGTATTCATAAATGAAAGGCAATTACGAGGGTTCGAAAATACATTCAGGGGTGCAATTGCTTCATGTCTTGTAGCACATTATTATGTATTTATTTATTTATTGTTATTAACTTTATTTTGTAGAACTCCATTTAAATTTTTTATTTATTTTATAAATTCAATAATATTTTTATTTAATGTACAAAAACAGTTTATTATAAAAGAGTTCTGCTTCGTAATTTTTATTATGTGTTACAGCTGTTTCGCCCTCTGAAGGCATTATCAAAACCGTGTTAATACACATTATTATGTTCAAGCTATTCGTGATTAACAATTCTTTTTGTGTCAAATTCGATTCTAGTCAACAAAAAGAAACAACTTTTTCTTAAGTTGGTTGTTAATAGACGTTCCTGACTTACTTTAACCATCCTGGGGTTATTTATAGTAAAAAAGGTAGACCGCGTTTTGATCACCGGTGACTTTTTTTTATTTATTTCCTAACTAACTAACTAATCATCACGCCGTTTCCCCGCAGGGGTAGGCAGAGAGGACGGACCACCAAACAACTCGGTCGTGGCACACACTCTTTGCCCCATTCACATTCATACATTCTCTTCTATTATTCTGACTTTTGACATGGCCCGACTCAAGTATCTGATTCACTTGATCATGCCATGTCTTCCTCGGACGTCCCCGACTTCTAATATTCTTCTTACACTACTTTCTTCGTTCATTCGCAAACCATCTGAGGGTCCCTTTTATTTCTTAATCTTACTCATTATGCTTACATCAGCCTTACATTCTTTGCGGATATCCACATTTCTCACATGATCATACATTGTTTTACCACACATACGCCTCAGGGATCTCATTTCAACAGCATTCAGTTTACTTTCATCCTTCCTCTGCCAGTTCCATGCCTCACTGCCATACATCAGGGTAGGTACCAGGACTCCATTGTGGACTGCTAGCTTCATTTCCTTTTTAACTAAAAACATTAAAAATCACAAGTAAATGCAAATTTAGGGTGGGAGGGGGGGGGGGGGGGCTTGGGCGATTACTTGTCTGGATGACCAGTGATAATAAACGTTTTTTGTTTTTTTTTTCCGGAAAAATTAAACAAAAAAATCATCGGAGACCAAAATAACTCTTAGTTAACCAAAGATTACAATTTTACTTGGAGTGAAAAATGTAAAAGAGTTATTTTGGTCTCCGATGATTTTTTGTTTAATTTTTCCGAAAAAAAAAACAAAAAAGTTTATTATCACTGGTCATCCAGAAGTAATCAGCCTCCATTATAATATTTGGGATCAAACTGGCTTCACCCTGTTTCTGAATTGTTTTAATTTTTCAACGTTTTCATTTTTTCTTCCGTCAGCCATACTGATACTGTTTGAATCAGTTCGTTTTTACAATTGAAAACCTTAACACAATAGGAAGACCTTTTAAATTGTGGTACAATTAAAAATAGATTATTTATTCCTATGAGTTGACTCCGCGTGGCAGTAGAAACAAGAGGAGCAAGCCAAGCTATTTTTACAACGAAATGTCGGGCGGATCCTCTTCACGCACATCGCCGGTGGATTGCGCTGTTGCATTACTGCACTGGTACAGGCCAACGGCACATAATGCATCTGCATCTATATCTGTATTGAATTAGACTGGAGCATGTATGACAGTGCAGTTGGGAATGCACGTTACGCAGGGGCGCTAATTTCATGAAATTAGATAAGGTAAAGTCCTATTATGGCTTATATAACCCACGCATGAAAAAATAATACAGAACAGCTTGGATTAAAAATGTTTGATTTAATTTTTAATTTGACAGTGCCCTTCTTGGCAATGTCAAGGAGAATAATGTTTTTTTTTACGTTGACAGAATAGCACTTAATCCTAGCTCAGGTTCTCCCAGTGAGGTTTTCCCAAAATGCTACAACAAGTTTTACGTACAGCTATTGAATATATTTTTTACTGTTAATCATTTGTAAAATATATAAGAAAAGATATAAATAAAATAAAATCATCGATAAACCACAACTTTTCATCAAAAGCTTTCTTTGTAGACACAATTTGAAGAAGTAAGAGGCATTTCGTTGCGAATCCACGTGTCAATATCTCCTGAAAAATACAACAAAGTTATATAATTTTTTCGTACTGAAATTAAAACCGAAATTATTTTTAATATTTTATTAACAGGCAATCCATGGTTTACGCTGAAAACTTTTTTTACATTAGCTCCACACAGTAGGCCCCGAGGAAAATAATTTCATCTTAGAAAATGCTGCGTGTAGATGTTTTTTAAGAAAAGGAAGGAGAGGAAGCTCTGGGAAGGTAATAGGTATGAGGGGTGATTAAGAATCTGGGTTCAGTGTGTCCAATGCATCCTTCCAACCGCAGTGCAATTTCTCTCGATTCTACCCACCACACGGAAGGAGGGCAAACGCATCGGCCGCCAATACCTGGACAAACCTATCCCCATGAACTCGGGCACCCCCGCTTAATCACCAAACGTAGCGGAACAACTTGGGGTGACCTATGGCAGAGGTGTTTGTTATCCAATAAATGGTTCCCGGGGTGGCGGTACCGATACTGGCCGTACAAATTGAAGTAGTTAAATTATGAAAGAAATTTTTATTACGAATTAAAGTGGTGAAGCTGCCAAAAGGTTTTTGGCTTTTTAATAAATTTTATGTAATAACAAAAAAACATATATTTGGGAGTTATTTTCCTTGCATAAAATTTGATTTCTACAATAACTTTTTTCAAGTTTCTAAGTGTGATAACCAAATAATCATTGATATCATTAATGTTTATTGACGTTTTAATATTTAGCAATTATTTAAATAAAAAAATTCGCACCGTTAACCTAATTTAGTGCGCCCTGTCCCTGATAGTGTGTCATTGACCCCGTTGCAGTGCCAGTGACCTCGTTGCAGCTTTAGGCGCGCCACCCCGTAGAGCGCCGTCCCGCTCCAACGGCGAGTACAAGTCTCGCCTCTCGCTCGCTCCCACGGTCAGGGCGAGCCAGGCAGCGCTCATAGCACGGTTCACGGCGTCGGCTCTGTGGTTCAATGTGAAATGTGAATTTCAGTGAGTGGGCTCGCTGACTCACTAAGGCACACATATTCGGAATAATCGACATCTGAACAAAATTAAATTTTGAACCCACACTTTGTATACACTTAGGTACCTATATTATGTATATATTTTTTTTTTACTTAATTACTTTATCTTTTTTTATGATTGTACAAATAGACCGATTTCTGAATAGTTACAAAATATCCGCTAGCTCGAAAGCTCCTGTCATTAATCTAAGTGGTATATCTGTGTACCAGGGTTGCCAATTCATGGGTAATTCCCCAAATCGCGTGGAATTTCTAAAAATGTAAACCGATTGGTTATTTAGTGAGAAAAATACTGGAATTCTACAAAAAGAGAACTGACCTAACTAATATCCATTAAAAGAGCATTTCCTGATTATCCAAAAAGAAAACTGAGCTAACTTAATACCTATTGAAAGAGCATTTATTGATTATCAAAACTAAATTGAAAAATAATCTTTACAATTATAAGTGAGAATGTACTATGATATTGTTTTTTTTTCGCGGCAAAATTTGAAACAAATTTCAATTTTTTAAGCCTGAACGAAAAAGAAAATCCGAAAATACTCTAACTCTAACAAAATTCTGAAAAAAACCTAATTTAAATAAAAAAATTTCATTTGAGTAAAGGAACTTGTGGGATATTATAAGGGATTTGAACATTTATTGTGGGTATTTTAATTTTTTTTTTTTAAATTATTTGAAACATTATATATTTCACAATTATGTATACACGTACACCTCCTAAAAAAGCAGGTGATTGTGCTTAGAAGAGGACTACTATATATTTTTACATATATTTAAATTTAGAATATTATTAGAACTTACTAGTAATTTTATAAGATGATACATAAAAGTAGTAAAAAATATAAATGAGTTATAAAAGATGCATGCAAGTAAAACATAATATCCATCAATAAGTAAAAGTTACGAGGTGATACCACAAATTTTTAATTAAATATTT
Source organism: Limnephilus lunatus (assembly GCA_917563855.2). NCBI lineage: Eukaryota > Metazoa > Arthropoda > Insecta > Trichoptera > Limnephilidae > Limnephilus > Limnephilus lunatus. The sequence goes on along the minus strand of OU830598.1, from coordinate 62,483,007 downwards.
TTTTTATATAATATTGTTGTAGTTTTATTCCGATCGTATGTATATCAAGGCGTAATTTTCTTGAAAAAAAATATTCCCTTAAAAGTACAGTGATGCTATGTTGTTGTAGTTCATACCGTGACACGGTAGTCCTCCTACAGATCTAATTCTTTTGATTAATTTAATTGTTGGATATTATTTTTATTAAATAAATCATTAGGTAATTGAAGTAGTGCAATTTTATCATAAACTTTTGTAACTTGGAGAACTGGGAAATCTTGGAATATATTTATTGTTGGGTAAAAAAAAATGCTTTTTTAAGATAATTTTTATTAATATTTTTGAATTGTCTCAAGTGGAGGTAGGGATGATTTATATGCACACCAACGCAAGATTCCATATTGTAGTACCGAATGCGCAAGCGCAAAATAAATACCTTTTAGTATATTTATTTTAGTATATTTCTTTGATATAGTATTTCCGAGGCTAAAAAATATAAAAATCAGTTTTCTCATTCTGTCTTACGTGGAGTTTACTTGAATTTTCCATTTGATGTTATTATCGATAATTATTCATTTTTTTTTCTTTACTACTAATGTGTATACAGTTTGAGTTACAGGGTGTAATTCCATGAACGGAATTTCTTTCGTAAATTTTTATATTTACGTTTATATTTGAGATATTCTTTGTTAGGCTATAAGGGCTCTGATAGATTCTCCCATCTTAACAGATGGATTGCAATCTTTAGAGCACAGGCGTCAGGTGGGAATGCTGTCCTTGTTCTACCGGTATTACAATGGAAGATGCTCCGAGGAATTAGCGTCATTGATCCCATCGGCACCGGTGCATAGTCGGGAAACACGCCAAACACGCCAAACACGCCAAACACGCGCCCAACATTTGTACACGGTTGACATTAGTCACATGAGAACGGGTCGTTTTTACGACTCGTTCTTCAGTTCAACAGCTCGGCTGTGGAACGATTTACCGGCCTCTATGTTTCCTCCCTCCTACAACATGGGTCTCTTCAAGGCCCATCATGTTCACTCCTTCCTTTCCTCAAAAAGACCCTCCACACAGCATCCTCAAAGATGACATAGGCCCTGAGGGAAATTATTTTCCTCAGGGTCTCCTGCGTGGAGTTAATGTAAAAAAGAAAAAGGTAGAAAATGCGTTTTTTCATGAAAATGCAAAGTTTTCGTCAAACCATAGTTTTACGATATTTATTTGATTACTGGCCGATACATATCGTACTTCGATCTCTTTCCAAGAATTTCCTTCAATAGTTATTACTTTAACATCCGCATAAGATATAATGTTTTCAACTATTGGGAGTTCAAAACGTTCATTTAGGGCCTAATATAATTCCTCATGGAATTACAAAATCCATATTTTCTATTTCACTTAGTTCATTGTTTACTTTCACCTGCGGTGTTTCTAGATAAAGATAACTTGTTAATCATGTTTTAGCTTTGCTAGTTATTCCTATGTTATTTATTTTATAAATTAACTTTGAATGTGAGACACTATCAAAAGCTTTACGGAGGTCAATTAATTTACTTAAGCATTTTTACCTCTATCTAATGTTTAATTTTTTTAGTTCATTCTGCAATTGCGTCTTAGTGTGTGTTTAATTTATTTCTGAAACCTTATTGACTAGGGTTAATACATTTTTGTTTCCCACATAATCAACAATTTGTTTTTTTTTTTTTAATTACTTTTTCGTATATTTTTTTAATTTTGGATACTAACGATATTGGACGGTTATTGTTTACTTCTTTCAAATCTCGGGATTTGTACACTGGGATTATACGCATTGGCAACCCTAGAAATGACCTACCGAAACAGGAATATTTTCATGATATCAGCATTGTCTCAAATATTCCATCACTGATCCACGAATAACTCCATAAAATTTAAAATAAATAACCTCACAAATTTTCCATGTTTTTTAGTTCCAAATTATCTGCTTTTGTCCAGGGAAATATTGAAGGAACTGAACTTTTTCTCTGCTTGTTTCTTCAATCGTCATTGGTATTATGTATGGTTCCACCTAAAATTAAAATATTAGCTCACAATTCCAGTTTTAAAGAATTATTTTGATAAATATTTTTTATGGCCAAAGAAGTGGAAACAAAATATTGACAAGAGAGATTCTCAATGACGAATTTATTGTGCATTCTACGTAAAATGTTTCTTTGCATTTTTGCGTAATATTATATTTATTCTTTATATGTGGGATAAAATAAAGAAAAAAAATATGAAGATATTTCATTAAATGACTGTCTCCCTAATCTTAGATTTACAATGGGCGAGCGTTTACAATTCATAGGTGGTTGCCCACTACAAACGATTGGTGGAAACTGCCTCGGAACAGATTTTGTCTAGTGAGGTGGGTAAAAGTAAACTATGTACACAAATGAAAATAAAATAAACGTCCGGTTTCCGGCACTGAAACTGAAAACCAAAATAATCCATTATTTCGCCTTCAAATATTTATCTTTTGGAAACACATGTCCACTGTGCACCCCTGGTATTACACACTTGAAGACAATAAATAAATGAAAATCCTTAATTTTAAATGCTACGCAGCAGAAGGCTATATCAATCATACTTTTAAAAAAAATTATGGAGTTTCACATGTATTAAAAGTGGAAAAAAGACATATTTTCAGATTGAAGAATTATTATTAATTAAATTTAAATAACGAACCATTTTCTGAAAAACATTCGGATCCACAAATTTGATTAAACTTTCAGAATATGTATGGTTTTAGTTAACCATCTTTGTTACGTGACAAAAAATATTTTCCACGTCATTATTGTCTGGTTTTCAACTAGTAGGTAATCCATAATAGCCATCGGTACAAATACACGCCCAGTGCCCCTGTGTGTGTTCTGTCCCTGAATGCACCCACTCCCGCGCCTCCCACTGCCCAATTAGCCCCTCTCCCTCCCTCCGTTGCAATTGCAATACTTTCCCCCCTACAACCTCCCACCCCACCCCCACCCCCCATGTAAACTGCGCCACAACGGGTCGCAAAGTGCCACTGACCTCGAAATTCCCTCTCCATAATAAAATGTTACAAAAATTACATCGCTAACTACTTGCAAAAGCACCACGTAAAGTGTGAGCTTCAGTAAAAAGGTCAACTTTGTTGATACTTCACTTATTTACGCCTAAGCATTCGATTTGTTCCTTTAAGCAATGATTTAAAATCATTCCTGCAAGCTGGGTAGCTAATTCTAATGACATACACTACTCTTCCAAAAGGTACCCATGTAACTATTATTTCTTCAAAGCTCAATTTTTGCATTAAAACTAATATTGTCATTTGCTTGGTTCTGCCTTGGGATGGGAAGGATTTGTTAATATCATGTGCTGGAATTAATGAGGGCTAAATTACCCTTTATCAGTATTGCCAGCAATAAAACAACCGCTATACCATTAATGCACAGGCACTGTAGGTACTGAAGTCCTGAAACATTTCAAACATTTAGCTTCATGCATATTATATGCTTCGATACTAATGAACGGACTTGTTGTGTTGAGAGGATGCACCAATTATTTTTCAGTGGAAGGTTAACTTTTTTGGTTTCGTATAAAATTATTGGTTAACTGGTTAAGAATAATTGTGCTAATTTAAAAATCGTTTTGTGTTAACACGTTGTCTTTTTTGTGAATACCAAACAAGAGTCCCAATTGTTCCCTAACATCTAATGCCAGTGAGACTAAGGCGTCCCCAATTGGGATATGTTGTATAACTGAAGTTAGTGGGGAGGGGAAGGAAGTGGGGAGAGGAAAGTGAGAAGTACCTGGCTAATTAGATCTGGTCACCAAATACGACCAACCTCATTTCAAGCAACTTTAAATTCTGAATTCTTATACCTAGGGCCTAGCATGGTCAATCGATAAGGATTAACAGGATAACGTTCGGTAACTTATCATCGTTCATCAATATATTAAGGACACTTACTCGTAGTCATCACAAATACGTTGGCGTTCTTCAATCATGCTAGGGAACGATGAGAAGTTACCGAAAGTTATCCTATCAATCCTTATCGATCGACCGTGATAGAAGGCCAAGACCACACTTAGAGTATCTTCCAGTCTGGAGCATGCCGCATATACAATATATTATTTTAATTTAATCAATTGTGTACGCCTAGATTTGAACCCGCGATGTTCAAATTGCTAGCCGATAATGCGTTTTATTTTTTGTAGGATAAGTCTAGCAATGGAGCATTCCGTCGAAAAAGATACGATTTTTAGTTTATCTATCAATTTATAATAACTAATGAAACACTATGTCTTAAAAAAGTTTAAAAAAAGTCTTTATGAGAAAGCATTCCGGCTACATATTTTTTTTAATGTTTACTATCTATCTTCTATATAGAATACCAAATTGGATAACTCTTTTTTTTGTGTTCGTTATTGTCAGGACAAGGTTTGGTATTAGTGAGCTATGGCATTGTGAAATTTGTATTAAAAATTTGAAATAGGTGGCACGCGAGCAGTTTAAAAACTGAATAAACCGGGAATTAATCTATTGAATGTGGGAGGGGGGAGGAGAACCCGGGAGGGAGGGGAACTCGGGAGGGTTGAGGGGAACTCGGGAGGGGGATTTGCGGGAGAGGGGAGGGTGAGGTGAATCCGGGAGGGGGAGGGGACGTTGGAAAAGGGTGAGGGGAGTGGGGAGAGGAAAGGCGGAAAAAACGGAGTGGAAACGTGAGAGGGGAAAGGGACGCGGTAGAGGAAGGGGAGGTGGAAGGGGAACGGGACGAATGGGAAAGGACACGCAGGGAGAAATACGCTGTTTTATTTACTTCATTTACTAATTAATTGATAATGTTTTGTCTCATAATTCAATTGTCTGTTCAAGTATTCTTTTTCTCTGCAATGAAGAGAAAATTAAAAAAATGCAAAATAAAGCAATGCTAATAATTATTATTAGCAAAGCGCAACATATACACACGGATACGAGACATGCTAAAAGAGCTAAATATGTTAACAGTGAAGCAAACTCTGTATTCAAATGTACTTAATTATTTACATAAAATTAACATGGGGATGATGTCTAAGGAACTAAAAAGAAAATGCATTATAAAAACGAAACACACGGACACGGGACAAGAAATTCAAAGCAAATTAGACTGCCGACAAGAAAAAAATCAAGCACCCAGAAATCTCTGATGTACCAGGCCGTCCAACTGTATAACAACATCCTGAGTGAAATTACTGAGATAGAAAATATAAATAAGTTTAAAAAAGAATTACGAAAGTATGTCTACCTCAATTATTAAAGAATGATTATGTTTGCCAACCAATGTAAATGTTTATGTCTTTATAAAATATTAGCATACACAAAGATGTGAGCTAACTTAAGAATAATAAATAAATAATGAAACAATCTATTCAAAAAGAGAAAAAAAACCTATTCATTCATCAATGAATCAATTAATCCATCTTTTTTACGTACTTCCACCATTAACTATCATTATTACATCAGTCTGATTCATTCATTCTTGAACTTGAATCATGACTGATCTTTGTGTTATAACCTTTCATCGTGAACTATGTTGAGCTGGTAATTTCAATGAAGTCGACAATAGACTGGCTATGTATGGGAATTGTTTGAAAATATATGTTCTGGGAGTTTAACGTTGGCAGCCTTGTTTATTGGTATAGGAATAGGATCGTTATGTTGGTACTTCTGTTTCCTTTTCACAACGGAAGTCCCCTTTAGAAGTGGGAGATGCATCAATCCGTGACTTATGCTTTTATTTTGTCATTGATTCAACAAAGTTAACAGACCGATAATGTCACACAAACGAGGCAAATTTACGATACTACAAGGTAATAAATTAATGTACAAATATATTTTGATAGATTTTTTTCTTTACCTAGAACGATTTATTTCTACATCTGGCTATAAAGCAAAGAAAATAATTTTTTGTTTTTTCCAATCAATATTTAAAAATATCATTATGTGAATTTTGTCTGATTTTGAGGACGATTATTTTGCTGTTTTTTTTGTCAAGTTTTATATCTATCTAATCTAACACACTATATAAAGAGGAAAGATTTGTTTGTTTGTTTGTTTGTGTGTTTGTTTGCATCGAATAGGCTCCGAAACTACTGAGCCGATTTGAAAAATTCTTTCAGTGTTGGGAAGCTACACTATCCCCGGGTGACATAGGCTATATTATATTTTCAAAAAAATTAGGGATCCTTACTAAAACTTCAATAATGAAACCCAGGGTGTAAAAAAATTAGCTAAAATATTCTTTAAATCGCGTGCGCTGCGAAAACCATTGATGATAGAATAAAATAATGTACGACGACTTTATAGAACACATCATTATTTACAAAAAAAGTCGCGACAGCATATGTCTAACTATTATGGTTATGCCACAATAAGTATTCTTTTATTTTAAAAATTTAATTTAAATGTTGCCGATAGAAAAGGCTCTTTATTTGTATCTTGGTTTTAATCCTTATCAAAATAAATTACTTCATATTCAAGACAGCTTCAATACCTTTATTCAACTTTTTGAATTTTTCAATTCGGATATTTAATTAGAAAGATATCACGAGTTTAAAATTGTTAGTATTAGAAAAAAGTTTCGGCTACGGGCCGGGCGGGAGAGGAGTCAAGAAATGCAGTGCCAGGGGGGTTGGCGGGACGGGAGAGCGGGAGAGCGGTGGTGGGGAAGGTGAAAGTGGAACGCTGGAGGGGAACGTACGGGAAAGGACATGTGAGGAGTAACATTTTATTTATTTGAATATGGCATATATTATAAAAGAAAGTCCAAAAAAACGTGTAGCTCGCAAAAACTCAGAAACGAGTCCCGGTTCGATCAAGGGCGTTATATGGTGTGGTAGATCTCTATCCCCCCTAGGGAATAAGGGTATCCGTTTTTACCTAAAGGGCGTGCTTTTAAAGATATAAGGGCTGAAAGTTTCGCCCTCTTGAAATGTCTAGAACAGTCTTCCGGAAAGTTCTAGAAGGTTCCATAGAGCTGTAGAAAGTTGTGGAAGGAGTGGCGGAGTATATCGTGGAATGATCAGGAATAGGGAATCGGGAACATCATTGTGCAACATTCCAGAACACTATCTTATTGTCCTGAGCGAAGCCGGGTAACCCAGCTAGTTTCATATATGGACAGATAATAAGCACACATTATTTAAAATAAATGCATTAAAAAAGTTAAAATCTCACACATTGTCAAAATAAAATTTAGTTTGCTACCGAGTAAAGAAGAGAATAGGAAATCATCGAAAATAGTTATTAAGTAAATCTAATAAATTGATCTAAAAGGGTCGATATTGAAATTATTCAACGGTGGCAAGTGTCTATATACTATTCTAAGTAAAAGAAATTAAGCAAAATTCTCTTTTCGTTATAATTATTTTTTTTTTGTTAAATTTGAATAAAAATTTTTTTAAACAGAAATTAAATTAAAAGAAATAGGTAATTAATTTTATTGTTGTCAAGTTTAATTTGTAGAACCTCGTTTTAAATTTTATTTATTTTATATAACGGTGCTCCAGATTTTATGTCCGGGTTGAATCTTTCCCAAATGAAAGACTAAACCCTTCCACACACTTTTCCACAAATGAATATCTAGTAAATTAATACAATGTAAGTGCACTATATAAGTATAATAAATACAAAACAATACAAGAACAATACGTCAATCCACCAGAAACATAATGGGAAAATATTTCACCGACTCCAGATATTTTCATATCAGAGGGTTCGGCTCTGATGAAATCCTAACTGGTCCGATAAATCCTACTGATCCCTCAATATAAATATTTAAAAAATCTTTCGTAATCCTACATGTATTTAAAATGACTGACTTTTGCACTTTTATGTACAAATTTTTTGGCAAATCTAATACGCCTAAATTTGAATGAGAGAGCTAGGTATAATGCCAGTAGCCGAAATAACAAATGGTAATATTTTTATAGTCTGAGAATGCCAAATTCTTTTAATTTCATTTCCTAAATCTGTATATTTTCTTATTTTTTCAGAAACAGTTTTCTGAATATTACAAGAATTTGGAATAGCGACATCAATGATATTTATTTTATTTATTTATTTATTTTAGTTTTTATTCCAGCAGGGCTGGGAGGGTAGTGCAATCCCAGCCTGCCATATTACATACAGAGTAAATAAAAATCATATTATTAGGTAGGAGCCTAATGAAAATAAAATTTGAACATAAATAACAACAACAAAAAAAAAAAATAACTATAAAATTAAAAATAAAATAAAATTAAGTTAATTATAAGTTATTTTCTTAATTTTGTCATGTAAAACTATATCGGGTCTATTATGACTAATTGTTCTGTCTGTGAATAGTTTTATCATAATAAATTTTATAAAATTCATTTTCTAAAAATTAATTTGGTTCATATTCATAATATGGTACATTACGGCAGTCAATCAAGTTATGTTTAATTACCAAACTTTGGTGAATTATTTTTAAAACTTGATTGTGCCTAAATGTATACTCGGACGGCGCTAATACAGAACATCCCGATATAATATGTTCTATAGTTTCCGGAAAAGCCAAACATTTTCTACATAAATCATCAATTTGATTTGCATCTTTGATGATATGCTTCCTATAATTTTTAGTATTAATGACTCTATCTTGAATGGCAAGCATAAAGCCTTCTATTTCTGCGCTCAACTCTCCAATACTCAACCATTTGTTTGACGAAAATTTGTCAACAAATGTTTGGTTGAGATAATTGAAGTGTTTTGCGTGAAGAATTTTATTTGACCAGGAATCTAATAATTCTTGGTTGGTATTTATAAGAATGCTGGCATTCTCGTCGTATAAATTTAATGGTGAAATATTTCTATCTGCCTTGCAAATTATTTTGTGCATTTCTGAACTATCAGCTTTCCTATGGAAAAATTTTCTTAGCATTTCTACCTGATTATGTTTTAAAGATGTTATTTTGACTATACCTCTACCTCCTAAATTTCTGGGTAAATTGATTCGTTCTATAGCTGAATTTGGATGATGGGAATGAAATTTTGTTAATGTAGTTCTAATTAATCGTTCTTAGCTATCTAAATCTGTATTAGACCATTTAATTATGCCAAATGAGTAAGTTAATAGAGGTATTGCCCAAGTATTTATCGCCTTTACTAAATTTTTAGCAGATAGATTGCATTTCAAAATTTTTCTGATCCTAGTTTTAAATTTAATCCTAATATCATTTTTAATACTAGTATGATCTAATGTATTTGATTGCGGATATCCTAAATATTTATAAACCTCACCCCCTTTCATAATTTTAATTTTGAAATTTCTAAATATACCCTCGTCTCCATCTACAATTTTACCTTTCTCTATATGGATCGTTCTACATTTATCTAAACCAAAAGTCATTTTAATATCATCTGAAAAAATTTTAACTACTTTAATCATTTTCTCTAAATTTGGTTCTGAATTCGAATATAATTTTAAATCATCCATAAATAATAAATGAGAAATTATATTTCTCTCTCTAGTATTACCTTTAATTTTTATTCCAAACTTGCTTTTAATTAACATTTTAGATAGAGGATTTAATGCTAAGCAAAACCAAAGAGGACTCAATGAATCTCCTTGAAAAATCCCTCTTTTTATTGAAATGCCCGGTACTATAATTTTCTTATCTTTCAAATTCAAAAGCAAATCGGTATTCCAAAATGCCATAATTTTTTCCAAAAAGCTAATAATAATTGGGTTAATTTTGTATATATTAAAAACTTTTATCAGCCACGAGTGCGGGACACTATCATAAGCCTTTTGGTAATCTATATAACAAATATGTAAATTAAGTTTTTGGGTTTGAATCTGTTTTAGAATTACAGAATCAATAACTAATTGTTCTTTACATCCCATATGTTTTCTGCGACAACCTTTTTGTTGTTCAGATAAAACATTTTTTTCATCTAAATGAGTGTATATTAAATCTGTCAAGCAAGAGGTTAAAATTTTATATATTGTCGGTAAACATGTAATGGGTCTATACTGAGAGGGATTATTAATATGTTCGCTTTTAGGCAACATATAAGTAATGCCCTTAGTTAGAAAATTTGGAAAATTTTGAGGTTCTCTGACAAATTTTGAAAGATTTTTTGCCAAAAGGGGATGTAAAGTAGTCAGACGTTTATACCAAAAATTACGTATCCAATCGCAACCCGTGGCTTTCCAATTATGAGTATTTTTTTATAATTTTGGCTAACAATTCAACCGATATATCAGAAAAACTCATTTGTTCAATGTCTGAACAATTGAGTTCTTCATTTTCTATCCACGGACCTGACTCATTATGTTTTAAATCTTTACTCCAAATATTTTTCCAAAAATCGCGCATATCTGATTCAGATGGCAACGGATTATTATTATTCGAAATAATATTTTGTTTATCGTCAAGTTTGGAATAAAATATTTTCTCATTTTTCTGAAATAATCTATTATTATTTTTTTTATTATACGTATAATTATATCTTTTTAATCTACTAGCTTTTACACCTAATTTTTGTTTTAACAAATCTAATAAATCATTGATTATATTTTCATTATTATTACTACCAATGCTATAACCAAATTTTCTCCCAATTACATCTACATGTCTCAAAATATTCCTACTTCTATTTCCGTTTTTATACTCTATTACTCTAGCTATGCTACTTCTTAAAAATACTACATCATTTTCTAATCTACTCTGCCATTCTGGTTTTCTATAATTATATGATCTATCATCAGAAGATGTTAATTTAACTTCTAACTTATTACATATAGTGATAGCACTAGCATACACTATTGTATGAAGATCTAAAAAACTAATGTCATCAAATGTAATTTTTGGTAAAATTATATTATTTAATTCAGAAATTAATTTAGATAATTTCTTTGACGTATGTAATTTTGGTAATTTTGGTCTAACTGTGGGCTCTATATCTATATATCTATTTATATTATTTAGTTTGTCATGCATAATAATAATTACATAGCAGAACTTATTTATAAATAAACTGTTTTTATAAATTAAATAATAATATTATTGAATAAATATGTTACTGTAAAAGCCCGTAATTTGGTACCTATATTTTAGGTTTTACTAGTAAATCGTACGGGCTTTTATAGTAACATATATTAAAAATAAATAAATAAGGTAATTTTTGATTTGAACTCTGCTTTTGGAGAAGAGCGCCATTCAGAATAGAAACGTTACTCGAAATTCCTTTTTCTAATCTTCTTGAACTTCTGCAGGTTTTTCCAGCCTTACAATATTTTTTTGTTATGATGAATACAATAGCACCACTGGCCCTACGCAGTTAATAGGTACCTAATTTCGAACGATTTTATACATAAAAATGATTACTATGTCTAATCTAAAACACGTGACTTAAATCAATGCCATTGCCTTCTGTATCTTTTATTTGACAATTACTCATTCTGTTGTATTTGGTATCGCAAGGTCGCAAACAAATTGTAGGAAACATACATGTATCACTGTATTTAAATATCTTATCTTGAAAGACCTTCATTAAAAAAATGTTCATGTACAGAGTATGTTTGCATTTTCCTCTAGGCGTACACATTCACGTAAAATAACTTTTTAGCCACCCAGTAGGCTCATGCCTATTGCAGGTTACTCACTACACTACACCCTATGCAGACGGCATCCTTCTTCCGTCCCTCTCTGCCGCGTGTCCAGACATAGCAAGGGAGAGGCCAATCCCATTTCCCATCCCTCTCTAACTACTTCTTTCCTGGATTTGTACGTACACTAGTACACATGCATTTATGAAATGGATTCAATGGTACTTGCGTAATAACAGTGCTTCCAAAACGGTGTATCAAGTGAAATTCCATCAAAATACGCAGCAAACAAAATCTTTTCCCTCTTTCATCTACATATTTTGTTTTATTATTATCTGTTTTACATTCATATAAGAAAGTCAAATAATCAATGCATTTCATGCATAAAAAATACATTTTTCCCCTAAAACTTAGGGTTATAATTGTGTATGACGCCAGCCGGTTTCCCTTGCACTTAATTTAATCATACCTACAATTCACCACTACGTTACAGGTGTTTTTACATGCATGTGAATTGCACGGCAGTTATTTGCACTGCCATTAAGTACTTTCATAGTTAGAGTAGTTTTTTCATGGGGGGATAGACGGGGCAATCGGAACACGATGAAAGGAATACCTCTGAATTATGAATGTTCCTAGTCTGGTACAAGTACCCGCTGAACCCTACCTCCCCTGAATGTACCTGGACTTGAAGGGTGGTGTCTGGCGTAAGTACTAGGTACAAGGGGGTGGTGGGAAAGGTCATCCCTTTTACCCTTCACCACGTGACTCCGTTGCCCTCCAATGCGTCAAAGTCGTTTGAAGGATTTAAAGCATGTCCGGGAAATTGAAGTTGCATTATTATATATTAAATCACCAATAACAACCAAGGGATGTTACAATTCCAGGATTTGTGAAGCTGAAAATATTTGCCTCGAGATCATTGCAAATAATAAATTTACCTTTCGAATTAACAACTTTATTAAACTTTAAAAATCTTTATTCACATTAAGATCCTTAAAAACTGTAAACAAAATAAATACAAAATAGAAATATTTTTATTATTATTAATTATCAAAATAAAATAATTTTAGGACTTACTTTATCGCTTGTCTGATATGATTTAATACTTCTCTGTTCCAATTTTGAAAATTTGGAGTTCATCAAACTTGGATAATTTCAATAATATCGCATGAATATCACGTATGCAATAACCGACTATCGAAATTAGTATGTTTAATTGGGTGACCGGACAATTTAGAATGAAATAAACTCAGAACCACCTCAGAATGGTCATAAAGAGTGACGATAAAAAAATTGGTTAAACTTCACGTAAGTTAAAATCTACGTATTCACAGATGGCGCCAATCAAATTATTTTGGGTTTTTAATGCACTCAGTAAATTAGACAAAAATCAATCGAAGTCATTGCGAATAATAACTGTAGCGATGCAGTCGTACCCCATCAATTCCCTTCAAGTGGAATGTTCTGACCCCCACTTTATTTAAGGCGTCAACTGTTTGCTGACAAATTTGTTCTTAAATGTTTAAATTAAATTAACTAATTAATTAAATTAAATTAAATTAACGCAAATGTGAATGGTAGAAGAAGTCGGGGACGCCCGAGAAAGACATGGCACGACCAAGTGAATCAGATACTTGAGTCGGGCCATGTCAGGAGTCAGAATAATAGAAGAGCATGTATGAGACGGTGTATGAATGTGAACGAGGCAAGGAGTGTGTGCCAAGACCGAGTTATTTGGTGGTCCGTCCTCTCTGCCTGCGGGGAAACGGCGTGATGGTTAGTTAGTTAGTTAGTTATGTTTAAATTCTAAATGTCATCAGGTTATTCCCAGATTTTTGTTGTTCAAAGACTCAACACATTCATCCACATCAGAGCTCGAACTAAACCTCTTCCTGCCATCTGTAAAAAATTTCGCTCTCTCTCAGAGCTTCAAATTATCCAAAATGATCTTCTTCCACTATACAAATTAAAATATAGTCACGTCACCCTATCCCCAACAATTTTAGAAGGGATCGGCATCCTTAAAAGTCATTCCAATCTACCAGCCCATACTGTTAATAATATGTTCAATTACATTATTTCTTCTAAATAGCCCAACTCTTCTCTTTTATTTACTGATGGCTCCAAATCTCCAGACTCTCCTAACTGTGGTATAGGTATTAACGTTTACCACAATAATTCTAATGATAGAATATTTTACTCAATTTCAAACCAATTTTCAATATTTTCTGCTGAGTGCATTGCAATAATTGAAGCACTCAAATATATAATGAAAAATAATTGTGAACATTCCCTTGTTCTCTCTGACTCTCTCAGCTCCCTCCAAAAACTTTAATCATGTCCTCTTCTTCATCCTGATGATCACTTTGTATGCGTTATTAGAGTGCTGATAGCCTCCAGTTATAGCTCTGGAAAAACCGTAATTCTTGTTTGGATCCCTGGACATGTTAACATAGTGGGTAACGATATTGTGTATTCTTTGGCAAAATAAGGAGCGTCCAACCCTATTGTTACCCTCATAAACCATATTCCCCTATCTGATATTTTTTCCATCATCAAAGATAGATCCCGCAATGTTTGGACAGAGTATTAGAACATTGCTAGTCAATCCAAGGGAGCCCACTACGCCTCAATATAAATGACTATCCCATCAAACCCGTGGTTTCAAAAATTCCCCCATTTTTCCAAAAAAGAAATTTCCTAACTTATTCGAATGAGAATCGGACATTGTTCCGTTCTTTCTCACCTTTTTAAAATTCACATCCTTGACTCCCCAGATTGTACATTCTGTGATCTAGATGTGGGCACTTTTGGTTGTCCTTCTCTAAATAAATATCCTCTTTTACATCAAACGTTATCTAAAATTGCCTCCCCTCCATTCAACATTTCATCCCTTCTAAGTCTGAACTCGACTCCAATCTTCCATATATTTCTGAAATTTGTACATTTAAATAAAATGAATATATAAATTCTCCTTTCCTTCCTCTGTAATTTTAAATGATGGCCTAGAACACCCTTGAAGAGTGAAAGCCATAAATAATTGAAAAAAAAAGCTCTTTGTACGTTACGCTTTAAAATATTAATGTAAATTTATTATTCGCGCACGTACATATTTAATTAGAATATAAATAAATAGTTTTGTCCGTAAACAAACCCAAAACTTTCAAGAAAGGCTGAAAAATACAATATTGGATTGAGTCAACGATACAAAATTGAATTTTTCAGCCTTTCTTGAAAGATTTGGGTTTGTTTATGAATAAAACTATTTATTTATATTCTAATTAAATATGTACGTGCGTGAACAATTAATTAACCTTAATATTTTAAAGCGTAACGTGCAAAAAGTGTTAAAAACCTTAAATAATTTGATTGGCGCCATCTATGAATGCGTAGATTATAACGTACGTGACGATAGGTTATGTTAGGTTAGGGTTAACGGCCATTTTAAAATGACTTTTTTCATAACTTTTAATGACTTTTCAAAGAGTTGTTGAATTGACTTGATTCTGAGTTGGCATGGAACCGTTTAATTTTGAATTGTTCGTGAACACTGCACAAGAAAAACTCAAACCGGGGACTATAACACACCTAATAGGAAATATTGTCAGGAGAGAAATGGAAATGAGGAAGGAGGAAGAGGCAGGAAGTAAAGTAGATGACTTTTCGTTTGTAGTAAAAATGTAGTTAGAATAATTTAAAACATTGTTACAATTCTCAACGGTGGAAGAATTTTTCACCCAGGGAAATATATACGATAGAAAATTACGGCCTTAGGTACACTTCAGATAACTTTAATTAGAACGAAATCGTGTGCCAATTAAAATACGTGCCTATATGTTTTATTTGCGCTTTGCTTGGTTTTAAACAACATCATCAAGGCTTATAGCTTTGAGGTTCCGCCAAATTACACTCGCTACCTCTACTTAGATATGATTTTTATATGAATAATGCAATATTGATTTATTGTGGATTTATTGGAAACTGCGCACTAGCGTAGGGCTTGTGTGGTATAAATGCATTTCATTCTGAGGGTTTTAAACATGAAACAGTTTTACACCTTGTGTTTGATAATGATCGGTGAATAGGTAAATCATTGGTAATTTATTTATTTGGACACATTACATTTTATTATAAGAAATTTTGCGCAGCGAATTAACCTATTACGTATTGGATTCAATATCTTAGTTATTTGGACTCAGTTGACGATGTTTCAATGTAGTTAAGAGTAATAATATTTAATCTTAATCATAAGGAAGAAAGTGTGTGGAGAATGAAAATTTAGCATAAGTAGATAATTTAAAATTAATTTAATAATCTATCGAACACTCTTATGAAAGAAGGCATTCACGGAGTAGTCCAATTGTACCAATTATAAACAAAACATCACTCGGAAAAGCCAGTTTTCATTATTAGGTCCAAAATTATACAACACCATATACCTGTCCACAATTATACCTGTTACTTGGACAACAAAAAGGCCAGACATTCTTCGTAATTTGGTTAGGGATTGGCTTCAAGAATTAGAGATAAATAAGAGCAAAATTTACTTTACCAAAGTTAAATATTCATTAAGGAACCAGTGTACACTAAAAATTAAAAATTCTAAAAAAATGTAAAATGCATAATTTTATTTTATTTATTAATGTGTTGATTGCACGTGTAAAAATTGTGAACTATTTAAAGTAGACTACCATAAAACAGGAATTTCTTAGTTGGACAGTCAAAGTCTATATATTTTGTCAATTTGGAGGGTATTTTTAAGGAAGGGAAGGATAAGAAGTTCTGGGGAGGAAAAAGGCAAGAGGGGTGGGTAGGAATCTGGGGGGTTAGTGTATTCAGGAGTGACGGAAGTATCAATCCATCCCTTCAACTGCGGTGCAAGGCGATGGATCGAGAGTCCGGCTGGAAAGGTCAAAATGCCTCCCTCAACAAGTCTCTCATCATAGTTTTAAGGAAAAATATACCAGTCTATTGGTGACCGTGATAGGCAGAAACCAGTAACTAAGAAGGAAAATTATTTTCAATATATTACATTATTATTTAAGAAATAGTCAGTTTGTTTACTGGCCGCAAAATGTGTAGATAAAATTATTTAAAAAAACTAGTTGGCTTTAAACTATAATGAAATGATCCATTCGAAAATATATTTTACCTTTAAACGCCAATAAAGCGATCCCTTAAAAATATATTTTTTAGTTTGAAAAAAAAACACCATAATTACATTCCTTACTCAAATCATAAAATAATGTATAGTATAGGTATACATCCACTTGCTTTAAAAATAAATTGACCCCTGTTTACAGATGCCAGTGTCGTAACCCTTGTAATTAAAGGACCACCAAGGCATTTATTTGATTGACAATTCCTTTATAACCCATGATTAATCAATTTTCTCAAGCTTTTAATGAAGTTTAACTTCATACCCTTCTTTGTTTAGTTCAAAGGGCCAAGTGTAAATTATATTGCAAACAACCATTCATTAACTGTTATATGAAGACGTTAATTAAAACTTAATTTAAAAATAAGAATATTGGAAATCAGTAATACTGTGGAACTATTTAAATGTTTATTATTTTAATTAATGCCAACTAATTTCTGAAGCAATCATGACTTATTAGGGATACTAAAATGAAGATTTATTTTTAGCACCCTCAGAACATTTTTGCAAAATTTGTTATGCTTTTATTACTATTTCAATTTGAATAAGGAAAGACTTTGCTTAAAATTCCGGCCGTGATATCTTCATATTGAGTTGATGTACTGTTTTGAAGAAGAAACGATTGTGTCTGAAACTGGTTGGCTAAAGCTAAAATAAAATAATGATCTCAAGCCAAAAACCGTTCTTATTTTTAAAAATTCCACAATTCTGCATAGCGTTAATATCGGTGAGTCAATCCATTTTCTTCGTTTTCCAGCAGTCACCGGGAAATCCCTTGATGCAGGGAGGCTGTTTTCTGCTTAGTCATTTTAAATACATAACCAAGTAATAGATTAATTCGTTAGTTCTTAGGAGGATTTACATAATTTCCTCGATAAAGGTATTTAATATTATGGATATTGTTTGTTCCGGGTGGGGCAGTCAATTCATTTGAAAACTATTGTAATAAATATTCTTGGAAATTTTCGATTGCCATATTTTACTATCGTGAATTTGAAATAGTTATAATATAATATTTAAGTCCGTTAAATTAAAATGACTATCTGTATTTTAATTTATGGTTTAGCTTATTTTAATAAGATCTCATTTCACAAATGAAGATAATTTTTTTGTTTAGGCAGGTTTAAATTAGTTGATTTTTAATGTGGTAAATTCATTTCCAGTGAAGTCCATTAAAATCATATATACCGCCATACTACTCACAAAATGTATGTTTTTAAACCTTTCTAGACTAATGTCATGCTTTTCTGGGGAGGCCATGACATCTCTCATAGCCACTTGCTCATAAAATTGAAAGGCGGTTGTGGGTACCACCGTCCCGGGAACCATTTATTGGATAATCAACACCTCTCCCGTAAGTCACCCCATTTTGTTCGCTAGGTTTGGTGACTTAGCGGTGGTGCACGGATTCATGAGTGAAGTTTGGTGGCAGAAAAATATTATTAGATAGCCTAGTAATACATTTTAAACACTTAGGTATACGGTTTAATGTTTTATGAATACACGTACACTTTATATGGAGTGAGGTTATTGTATTATATTATATTGTGAGGATAGGTTATTGTAATTATATTTCATTATAATTATTGCTAGGTTATTATGTATTATATTATTTAATTGTCGCTAGGTAAGGTTTACAATTCATGTGTAATCATCATTAGGTGGATAATGGTATCATATTTAATCATTGTTAGGTTATGTTTATGTAGATATTACATATATAAAATAACTTTACGGTATGTATATGTTTATATTAAATCATTGTTAGATAAATGTATGTACAAAATCGACGACCAACGTGACTTACGAATATGGAACTTCGTGCTTTGTATTTAAAGTTGTTAAGTGGATGACTTCAACAAACGCCATATCAGTATCCGCACCGAAGCCCCTGAACATTTCCAAAGGAAACGATATGTCAGTCCCTTGACCTACGGGTGTGGGGGCAACGCCTCCGTAATAAAGGGTCTTTCTATGTGTACTTTCAAATAAACATTATAATATGTAAGCCGAATGTAATAAAATTGGTATGCAAATGCTCATAGTACTCACCTCCATACATACCAAAATGTAAAACATTTATCATATTAAGTCGATTACCTCACTTCAGAGTTAACCCGTCATACATCCACAGTGAAGAGGTACTACGGTGGCGAAGATATTAGTCAAATCAGTAATTTAGGTTAAGCTTCCGCATCACCTTAAGTGATGCGGAAGAAAAAAAAATTTATGACTTTGTATAAAGAAATTTGAAAAACAAAAAAAGTAACCGGATACCAAAGTTTCATTTATATTTTTTAAAGTCACTGGTTTAAGTAAGTCAAGTACGTCCTTTAACACCCAGTGTAAAATTGTTTGTAGGTGGATCTTTTAACAATTATTTTTTAAAAAATGTATGAAGGAGCTTGTATTGCCGTATTAGCCCTCGTAAGATGCATTTTGGTGATTCTTGACGTGATTTTTCACAAAAACGGCGCTCTACAAATTGTCCAATTATTATTATTATTTATTTCAACTATTCCAACTTTTAATATCATAAAGCCGTTTAATCCAAGTAACATTTTTTGTAGGTACGTAGTCTTTGATATAGCTAGTAATATTATTTGCGTAGCTTTTTATAAAACACCCCGAAATGACGAATCAAAACGAAGGTAGTTTTAAAAAACTAATCTTAATTTAAAAATATGTGAAGGGGGATGCTATTTGCATAACATCTCCCTGCACCAGATAAGTGTGATAATGTCATTCATTGCTATATCCGAAAGCTATATTTTGTGCTGATGTTCTAGACATTAAACAGGGCTAACTAAGCAAGCGTCTTAATATTACTTTTTTTATATTTAGATTTGTAACTTTCATTTCTAATATTAGTTAAGGGCGGAGGGTGAAGGGCGAATATTGCAGCTTCCTCCCGTCTCATGCCACGTGCCAGCAATAATTCAGCCGACCATATCTGGGGGAACACGCGAGCTTTTTGGCGTTATTATTTCTGAAGTTGCATTGTCCTTTTAGATGCCCAGAAGTCAAAAAGAGTTACAGAAATGAGAAGACCTGACTAGTAGTTTTTTTCCTGCTCCGTCGTTTATCTTCTATGATTAAATAATACAATTTTAGGTTTTACTTAATAAGTTATTCCACTATAAACTATTGAATTATACGTAACTTCATCATATTTTCTTCATTGTTGTGGCATTTTAGTGCACTGCAATCGTAAGAAAGCAGTAGTTCTTCACTTTTATAATCTTCTTTGGACGCGTTCCTTTAGATTTAAATGTTTAAATAAACCATGGTATCAGAATGAAAAATGTAATATACAAGTGAAATGTTTGGCAACATTTGAAAAAATTATTCAACGCCTTAAGCTGTTTGTATTACATAACTATTAAATTTAAAAAAAATAAAACAACATAGTATTTAATAACTTGGTATATCCATAAATAAATTCCTTTACAAAAGTACCCCAACAAACAATAACAACACTTAAAAATTCCATTGACGTAGGATTCTATTTTTAAATCATTTTCTAACCCTTTCTTTAGATATCAAACCGGCCTTCTACACAAATAATAAACTCGGAAAATAATCAATACTTAATACAAATATGCTAATTTAAGCTTCTCGGGTATTTATAAACTTAGCTGCAATGATTGTCCTTCTTTCTATTTAGGAAAAACAGTACGAAATGTCATTATCAGAGTAAAAGAAAACTTAAGCTCTGTAAGTGGTAAGGGTTTCTCTGAACTTGCAAATCACTTAATCTCAACAGATCCCACTTTCAATAAAATCTCAGTCACTTGCAAGTTTCACAAAAACAGCAAAGGTATTACATTAGATATTTTAGAAATTAGGAAATCATTAATTACAAATATATCAGAAAATAAATTATCCAATCAAAAAAATACACCCAATAGCCCTTTCTTTACCTTTCTTTCTGCAATCCACCTCATTCCATGGATATTATGTAAGTGTTATGTTGTTATTCTGAGGTGCTTAATTATTAATATTATTATACAGGGTCTATCAATAACGACGATTTTTTTTTTAAATATATTTTTTGGCAATAAGTGTTGAATATAACGATGTTCAAATGTCCGCCGCGACTTTGCTTGGTGGCACGAATTCGGTAGGTCCAATTTTCAATGACTTTGTCGCGTAAATCTGGCTGAATTTGCTGGATGGCGTTTGTTATATTGACTTTGAGGGTGTCAATTGTTTGCGGTTTATTCACATAGACCTGCGAAGAAAGACCCTGTATTTTCAAATATTGTCTTTTGCATAGTGCACAGCTCGATGAATAAAATAATAAATGTTCATCGTTAAATAGTAAGCGTTTGTTATATTTTTAAAGTATATAATGCCTAAACACAAAGTAATTGCTTCTTATGAAATAACTGGGAAACATGTTGCGCCTTAAAACTAGGCAATATCAAAAATTTGAGTGCCGATTGTCATCCGGGTGACAATATTTCAAGCATATGCGGCCACATTCGGCACACCACTGGTTAAATACTTAAAAATAAAAGCTTCAAGGAAGTCTAAACGAAAGTAGAACGAAAAAAGTATGCAACAAAAAGGTATAGGTAAAAATGTGAACAGCAATTAAGAATAAAAATAAACCTAAGAGATCACGCCGACGTATAAATTTGATTTACTCTTTATCCCACTGATTCTGATAATCAATATAACAAAAATAGTAGAAAGTATATACGTAGTTCTACTTGTATCTAGAAAAATAAAACTAATGGAATAAAGTTTTTATATTGCCTAGTTTTAAGGCGCAACATGTTTCCCAGATCCAAATATTTATTTCCGTGACTTAACATGCTGAAATCCATAAGAAAAATGACTAGAACGTCTCTGAAATATTTCAAGAATAGAAAGTTTTATGCTTATTTAAACTTTTCTCTGAGTGCTCATATCTCCGATTGAGTTTCTGTTACACAACTACATTATGCAAAACGTGGCTCAGTTGAGAGTTTAGAACAGGCGCCGGGGACCTATTACTGAGCACCGTGTGCATATTCTATGCAGTTGGCTATGTAATGTGTACAGTGCGCTGTGCAATACACAAGCGCAGTCTCGCCTGCTGAGGGCAAGGACCCTGGCATGCCCTTCACGCGACCCAGACCCCAGATCAGGCCACTGAGGATAGTTAGCTAGTCGCGAGTGCAGGGCTTGTGTGGTGAATGCAATACAAACATGCAGTCATACTCCACAGTCGCCTAGCTGACAAACCAGTAGCCCAGTACAATGGGGAACAACAATTTAATACCTCGTATAAAAAAATAGGTATTGATTGCATAATGATTATTACATAGAACTCGTTCTTGTTAGAGTACTATCTGAAAGTGATTTTCACGAAATTGCAAGTCGTATTTTTTTTAGAGTACAACAAAAACTAGTTTTCTTGCAAAGTAGACAGAAAGCCTTTTCAGTTCACTCCGAAATACTTCTTATGCATCACAGCAAACAGCATGGTTCATGTGTTGTTTGCAGTGATGACAATTAAAATCGTAGATATGAAAATAGAGATGAAAATAGCGATCGCGTAAAGCTATAAATGTTGACTTTGGTCTGTAATTGGAATCGGGCTGAAAAAAGATGCCGTGTTTTATAGGCATTACTGTAGTTCCACAAAGTTAGTCTATCTGTCACCTGGATATATCTTCCGCCCCTCATGTGATAATATGCATGGAGTATGTAATTATAGTGATTTATTTTTGAGGTATTATGCCTTGTAACCCTGACTGAAATGTTGGCTACAAAAGAGATACGAAACACGGCATAATACTCCAAAAATAAATCACTATAATACTTTTGTCCGTGAACATCTAAAATCATATCGAAATATGTATTTATTTGATTTTCCATAAAGAGCCTGCCATCTATCTTTCCAACCGATAGATGTAGATATCGAAATCCCCAAACACGTGAATAAACTAAGCGGTTCTAGAAATATATGCATCTTGCTCATCGATTAAACTAGCACCCTTATTTAGAATCAACCCCAGTTCTAGAAGTTAAGCTAGAAAGATCTAGGTAGGTGACATCATTATTTAATCACTGAATAAAAAAGAAAAGGGAGTGAGGTATCTCTAAAGCCGTGATCACACATTCTACGGTTCTATGAAATGGTCATTGAGAACAGGCTTTTGAATCGAATTCAACTTTCGTTCTATAAATGGAACACAGAAAATTGATCAGGTTTGAACCATTTTTGAGATTTGTAGAGATTTTATTACTTGAAAGAATGCATCCAAACGAATTTCTTGCTTTATTGGGAACAGTAAACGTCGATTATTTTACCCTTTTTTCATTGGTTAGTTAGCATATTTGAAAAGATAACCGTATAACTAAACACAATGTTAACTAACACACTTTTGAAAAGTGATATAAAGTCATGAAAACTGGTTGCGTTATGTTAGGTTTATAGTTTTATGAGTTAGTTTTCTACATCGTTTTTAATGACTTTATATCACTTTTCAAAGGTGTGTTGATTTACCCCTCGTTTGAAAACTCCATCGACTTCCGTGATATTTATTATGGTGCTTCTTGGAAAAACTGACTTTAATTTAATAATGTATTTTTTATTGATAAAAATCAACTCGTGAAATTAATTCAACTTGATTAATTTCAGTAACATATTATCCGTCAATAGCATAAGAAATATTTCATTGAATGATAACATTAACCCACAGATTTAGATAATTTTAAAAGGTAATATGCCGAAGAATTAATAAAGAATAAACAAAACATAATTCATAGATAGATTACAACTTCGAAGATTCCCGATTAAATTTCAATGTCACAAGCTTCCTTAGACGCCAAGGCACATGATTTCGTGTTAAGTATTCAGCATGGTATGTCCGATTGCATTTACCAAATCTAGGTATTAGGACTTCAATACATCATTAATGCAAGTTAGTGCATGTCGTTTACATCACCCCCGCCCTAATATAATTATTGGTGCCAGGGGGTGCCGCCCAAGCCGTGAGTCATCCCTTACTTCTGAGGGATGAACCCTGTTTGTAACATTCGGGGAAACCGTCGTATTAATGTGTCATCGAATAAGGAAGAAGTTTCTGGGAACCACGAGATCGATTACTACCAGGAAGCAGAACTGAGTCGGTCATGTAATAAAAAGTTATCTTGAAGGGAATAGGATGGAATAAAGATAGTTGTTATCCGTTAAGTAATTTGGCAATAATAATAAAATCTCTTCCTTTACAGACATAATATGTTAGGTGCCTGTGTAAAAATTGTCCTTTATTTCAGTTTAGTCATACTTAAGAACTTTGTAGTAATTTCTTCAGGAAAAAAAAACATTAATTAATTCTCTGTCTTTTCTTGTTTCAGGTAAGCTGTTCTTAAATAATTAAACAACGAAGTAATCTTCAAAATGTGAGTACAGAATAGAAAATATATTTTTTAAACTGTTTTATTTTGGTTTTACGCCTAGCTGGGCTTATGCATAGATTACAAGAATATCATTATCATTAATAAGCTTTCGAAAATTATACAGAAAGTTTTTAAAGCGTACAAAATGCAAAACTAATATGGTAAACAGTATTTTTAAAATGTGTAAACACAACATTAAATATAAACCAAAATAACATTTTATGGGATTACAGGATGGGTGGAACTTATAAAAACACACACAACCGCTATACATAGCACACAAATTAACATTAAAAACAATTCTACTTAAACCATACAAATATTCATCACAATTTCTGTTTCAAGAATTTGAAGTCAGAAAACTAAATACACTATACCTCTAGTTTGTGACATTACATGTTTATAAAGCTTATATTCTAAGGATGGGTTGTTTTAAATATTTGAATAATTAATCAAATATATGAAGTTAATTTTCAAGAACTGTGAAAGTTCTATTCAAGTTCTGTGATTATTTCAGTTTTATGAAGCAAGTGGCCTGTAATCAGGGCTGGGCAGTATTTGAATTACTTGTATTTGAAATACGTATTTGAAATACAAATACGTATTTTGTATTTGTATTTCAATTACTTCCTAAAAATGTATTTTGTAATTGGTATTTCAATTACCCGATGCTGAGGTATTTTGTAATTTGTATTTCAAATACTTTTTAAAATTATGGCTTCAAAATACATTTTCAAATACATTTAGCGATCTTAGTAATGATAATGAAAAATAAACTGACGTAGATAATACATAGACTAAAAACGTTCGAATCCTGAGCAATATATTAGAGTAAGTTGGCAACACTATTTGTATCGTATTATATTATTAGTGTTTGACCGAAACAGGACTTTCTACCGAAACCGAAACCGAATCTTCGGTATCTGTCTCAGTTTTGGACGAAACCGATTCTTTTTTAGCTATTTTATACTTAAGTTTGGATTATTTTTACACTAATACAGACATTTAGTTAGTTAGTTTAAATGAAATAAAAAAAAACAATTATTGAAGTACATGTAAAAAAATTATTATTTATTTTTTTGTTATCACCGCTATAAAAAAAAACAAAAATTAACAAAACATGTTAACTACTTCTTGGAACAAAAAATTGACAATAATCAACACTCACATTATAAAGGAAGGACCTCATTAATTGAGTATTTTAATTGCGTTTACAATCACAATATTCTTAATAAACATGTTAAATGAAATAAAGAAAACAAAAATTAAAGAATGTGAAAAAATTATTATTTATTATTTTTTTTTATATTAGTTCCACATAGGAGGCCCAGAGGAAAATAGTTTCCCTCATGGCCTATGTCATATAAGGGGATGCTGTGTGTAGGGTTTTTTTAAGGAAAGGAAGGAGAGGCAGTTCTGAGAGGGAAATAGATATGAAGCACGGGTAGGAATCGGGGGGTCAGTGTATCTAGGCATAACGGACGTATGAATCCATCTCTACAACCGCGGTGCAAGGCGATAGGTCGAGAGATTCCGACTGGAGATGATAAAAGACCTCCCTCAACCAGTCTTTCTCGATCCTGCACACCACGTAGCAGGCAGACGGACGCATTAGTCCCCAAGACCTGGACAAACTTCACCCTATGAACCCGGGCACGCCTAAAAAGACACCAAACATATCGAACCACTTAAGGTGACCTATGGAAGAAGTGTTAATTATGCAATAAATGGTTCCTGGGGCGGCGGTACCCTTACCCGCCTCCCAATTTGGGCGGCGGGTATTATTACCGGTACATTACTGTTATAAAACAAATAAAAAAATTAAAAATTAACCCACATTTTAACTACTTATTAGAACAAAAATTTGGCGAACGAGCCACGAACTCACCCGATGTCAGCCGAACGACGCGCGATATTTCACGAACGCATAGTTTCGGTGCGGCCGAAGGTTTCGGCAGATTTTCTGCCGAAACCGAAACTGATGCCGAAACTTCACACTTCTAAAAACATAATCTAACATAACTTCATATCTTTGTTGTAAATCTTATTGTAATTATTCCATCTTGTTATCAGGTACCTGGTTTACACTTATCAATACTACCATAGAGTTAATACTACTAACTTACCTACACATCATACTCTGTAAATCTGAATATATTATATGTTACCAGGTTAATTCGGTAAATCCGATTATTATATACCTATGCTACCAAATTACTTTTTCTACATTGTCAAAAAAATGTATGTACATATATTTGTTATTATACATTTTCTTTACTACATAACTTACTTTCAGAGAAAAATGAAATTTTTTGTTTTTTTTTTGTTGTTTTTGTTATGTATTTATGTACATTTCTTGGAATAATATGAACTATACCGTCAATTTGTCTGTCCTGGAACGGGAAACTTTCCTAGTTGGACAGGCAAAGCTTCCAAATATGTAATTTGTACTTTCCTTTGTATCTATAATAAATAAATAAATAAAACTAGATTTTTTTGCCGAAATTGCCGAAACCGAACCTTCGGTCGGTCACTATATACTATACTTGTCATTGCTTTGTATTGTACATTTTTGTGTCACAGTATTAGATCAAGCACTATGAGAATAATTTGCTGAATGCTGAATGCTAAATTATTTTAAAGTTATTTACAGTAGAGCGCATTTGAAGTGAAATAACACAAAACTGCGCTATGCAAATGTCTTGTTATTAATATAATAATTATCTAACACCTGGGAAGTGCGTAGCGAAGGGGGGGCGGTCCGACGGACCAGACCGAGTGTCACCTCCCAAGAGCACAATTCTCTAGCCACCAACCCCCCCCCCCCCCCCTCCCTAGGATGGAGCAATTTTTGATGAAGTCAATAGGGGGGGGGAGGGGGGTGTTACCCACCCTATCCGCCCCGGGTGCCACCCATGCTAGCTACGCCACTGCACCTTTGTCCTATACCAAAAAACTTTACAAGTGTAGCGAGTATGAGATGAGTCTTCTAAGCAATATGATTGGTCAATTTTTGCACGTCTCTGTTTCACTCTGCTCAGCTTTGCTTTTATGGAAACGCACCCTTAGATAAGTACACTTACGACAATTTATTGCAACCAAAGGATCTACTAAAACCAAATGTATTTTGTATTTTGTAATTTGTATTTTGTATTTGAAATAAAAAAAATGCTTAAAATACTGTATTTTGTATTTTGTATTTCAAATACACCACTTCAAAGTATTTTGTATTTCGTATTTTAAATACATGCGAGAAAGTATTTTGTAATTTGTATTTCAATTACAGCAAAGCATGTATTTTGCCCAGCCCTGCCTGTAATGATATAATAACAGAACTTGAACTTACAAAGAGCTTAAAATTAACTTAATTTTTTTTATGAATTGTTAATTTACACAACCCGTCTTGAATATAACTACACCATGTAAAAAACAGTATTAAAAATCAATTATAAATATCTTGGAGTAAATTTATTTAATATGTTACCGGAAAGTATTACAAATATAAACCATTATTGTAAAGTAAATGGTTGTTTATCAGTTGTGTAAAATTTTTAAACACATTTATTATTAAGAGGTACAACAAGTATGTGTACAACTAGATCTGAAATAATTTTCCTGCAAGATAACGTAATTATGTGAAATTAATTTGACAAAGTAAGGTACATTTTTAATTAAGTACCTAAAATATTTGCATTGAAAATGCAATTTTTGTGTTCTTTATGTAAAGGGAACCAAATATTGAATTATACTCCACTTGACTTATCATAATCATCATAACTAGCGTATGAATAATGTTGAATTTGTAGATATAAGATGTAAAATTATAACATTTAAAATGGATATGTAACTTAATTATAAGCACCTGCTGACAAGCCAATTGAATTGGCTTAGCAGGACTTGTTTGTGATAAAAAAAAATATACATATATAAATAAATAAATTAAAAAAAAAAATAAAATAAAATAAAAATTATCATAAGTTTCTTTGTGGCAGAACTTCACAAACCTACCTTAACCAGCCTCACAACGCTTTCAACCGAATGTCGATATAGTTCCCTTGTCCATAGAGTGTTACAGGTGCACTTGTGAGGTGTAAACATTATTTGCTTTTATAGATCACTTTATTTTTACTTAGATTCAACTGGATTCTAAATAGTAACTAGAATTATAGATCGCAAATTTAGTATATCACATCTAATAATTGTCAATTAGGAAGGCGGGTATAGGTACCGCCACCACGGGAAACATTCATTGGATAACCAACAACCCTTTCACAATTTTTTGCATCGATTTTGTCGCTTTAAATATTAGCGCGCTCCTCTAACATTCGTAATTTCATATCTCTCCATCTTCTTCTTTTTGAGCCGGGTTGCGGCGCCTTAAACTAATTTATTAGAACCGCAATTTTAGTAAACTTATAGAAATTCATAATCAGTAGAATCATTATATATGAATTATACTTATGATGTAGTCACATAATTAATTGGTTCCCCCCCCCCGTTACCTCCCTTGATAAAACTGATTACATTAAATAATAGTGAACTCGTAAAGTATGCAGTAATTCACATTAGACATGGGCAGATTCATTCCTAGAACTGAATCGATTCAGTCTGATTCCCCCGGCCTTTTGAATTGATTCATTTTATTCATTCCTTTAATTCAAAAAAAAAAAAAAAAAAAAAAAAAAAAAAAAAAAAAAAAAAAAAAAAAAATCACTAAGAGGAAATTGATGATACGATTTCATTATATCGCAGATTACATCCTTTAGATGAATGTGTTTATTTTTCGTTTCATCGCGTTTCAAATCACAACGGTGTTAAAGAAGTTTTCACTACGTATAGGGTGAATTTTGTCGTTCTGAAAAATTGTAGGTACCAAAAATATTATTATTTTGCAAAAAAAAATTTTTTTGATCAGAAAAATATATTTATAAAGGCTAGCAATTAAATCTTAAAATTAAACAATTTTTATGGTTCACCCTACAGTTTCACCAATTTTGTTTTATTTATTAAACTTAAAATTGTTTCACTTTACGTGATCTAAACTTCCCACTACCTTCAGCCTCACAAAATATCCCAATTGGGGATGCCATAGTCTCATTAGCTCCAGACGGGAGAAGTTGGAACTTGTGCGGTATTCACATAAAAAAAAATATATATACTATTATCACGCTTTCGTATATCCGATCCGGTCACCTGGAATAAGCTCCACTCAAATATATAACTGAGTTTTATAACTGGATTGTTCTCACGTAAGTGCGAACATCTGTAAAACCCAGTATAAATAAATATATTTTTAAATGCACCTACCTCAATGGTGAAGTAAAAACCATGCGTCAAATATAAAACTAATTAAAAGTCTGAGCGACACGCGTCATACAATTTATTCCAAAAATAAAGGAACAAATCACTCGATTATCATTTATCACGGTACGACAGCGACTGATGTTTGTTTTGTGTTTTGTTTACGGCTATCGGCTAGATAGACAATATCATAAAAAAAACAATAATACATAAACATCGTTTTGTTGCTAAACGCATTGCATAATTTACGCACGTGTGAGGGAGAAAAATATAGGATTAACTTTCGGCTTTTTATTAGCAGAAGTTCAGAGTCCGAAGTGAGAAGTTTCGCCCTAATATGAGGCTTGGCGCGCGAGGACTAACGACGAACCGATTCTCTGCGGGCATATCAAGGAATAAATTAGGAACTTCTGACTAATATGTGCTGTTTGTCTTGCTGTGACTTGAATAAATTGCATTCCGCGGACCATAGCCTCGATACAACATATGGGAATTGAATTGTCGGCCGAATCAACTCGATACGTGGGACATGGGAATTGGGACAACGACGTCACAAATGAACAAGAAACAAATGTTTTGATTCCTTGAATAAAAATGAAACATTGATTGAAGTTGAGAATTGAACGCTACGGTCCGCGTAGACCTGTAGGACTATGATGAATAGTGGGACCGGCACGCTACACTCGAATCTCAGAATTATTTGACTCCTTGCCTCTTGGCTCTTGGCTGATTCGGTTGGCGGTTATGTCGCTTGGATTAGTGACTCTATGGCCGACGGGGTTTTGTTGTGTGGATTTACTGCGCGGGGTGCGGGATACTTACTACACGTGATAGACAATTTCGCGGCGCGCCGCCTGTAGTAGGTGTAGATACTTGTACCTATCCGCGCAACAAATATGCAGAATAATATTTAAATAAATTCCTACGAAACACTACAATATTTAAAGAGTACATTATTATTTTCTTACCTCAATATAACATGAAATAATTTAACTGTAAAATAAATTAATACAAATAAAAATAAATATGGTGCAGTTAAAAAATCGTAGGATGCAAGGCCAAGAGTAAGGAATAAAGATTTAATTCCTTTTGAAAATGAGAATCAGATCAAGTGTGTTACAAGATTGAATTTATTCATTTAATTCAATCATTCAATTTTGCCCACGTCTAATTCACATGTATTTTATACCTATGGGAACAAAAGAAGTCATGAATGTGTCCAAAACTAATTGCTTTTATTCTAAAAATGAGTGTTGCATTAAAGGTCATCGATTTTATTGGTTACTAGCCAAAATCATTGAAAAATCACTGGGCTGAAGTCTAAATTCTTAATAAATTAGTTTCAATTTTGAAAAGGACGAAATTATTATTTTTATTTTTTAATTATATTTGCTTATCTGAATTCTTCATAGAATCAGTTCTAGTTTAAAAAGGACACTTAATTTGAAATCAAATTTGAGTTTATTGAATCAGGGTTACGCGGGATATACAGAAAGTCGAATTTTTTAATTTTTTTTATTCAGATTCAAATTTTGGCGAGTTTTAAGGCTATTATACACACGTACAACAAATTAATCCTTATTTAAAACAAGTTATAATATGTTAGGTACTGGAGAGATGTTAAGAATATATTATATATTACCAAAGGGATATAAAATGTTGACCCTTGCCAGGGGTAAAATAGCGTGCCTGTTATTTATGATCTTGGCTAGAGTTGGAAAATAATGAAAAATCCCATCCCACCATTTGCCCAGTGCACTAACCTTCACCGAATCGTGCAGCCGTGGCCATGGGCGGGGCGGGTGTGGAGGACGGGAGCGGAGGGGGTGGAGAGGGGAGCCGCCTAACCCAATGTGGCGTATCCACCCGGCTGGGGGCGGCGGGGGTAGTCACTCTCACTAACCCACTGTTTGAGTCTGGCTCCCTGTGAAACCCGACCCAAACCAACCCAACAACACCACCCCCACACACCAACCAACCCACTTCTCCCACCCGCCCGAAATGCACCCCTCCTTTCTGCTGCACTACATACCTCGTTTCCCCTCGCTGCCGCCTTCCCCGCGTCTTTTCGTCTACATTTCCGCCCAGGCACGCAACATTGTTTTGTGGGTGAACACGAGAAACGCCTCGTAAAAAAACTGTGCATAAGGAACTGCAGTAAAACTCAGTCCAAAATAATTAGTAGTATTTAAAATTTACAACCAAAGCTTCCAAAAATGCCATAAAATGCGTAAACCAGTCTAAACAGGTGAAATGCTCTAGACATTTTCAGAGAATTTTCAAACATTCGATAACAACAAATTCTACGTAAATCTATTTGTTTTGATAGATGACTTGCATACTACGTTCTAGTTTAACAGATTCTTTGAAACGTCGCATCAAAGGATTCTACATAGACCTTTTCGATCGATCCTATCCCAAAGGACAGAAAGGACACGCGCTCTACCCGCATGGAGAGTCCTAGAGTACTCCCACGTGACAATGAAGCCACTCAGGGCGGGGTACATGCAGTGCATCATCGTCGTATCGTAAAAACGTCCTGACGAGCTAGCCGCAGCAGGTCGCTACAGCCAGTCGCTACAAAGCCCTCCATTTGCTTGAACTACAAAGGCCCAGACATTCTCAGTACCGCACTCCATGCAGCGCAGCAGACTAATTGTGCGTCCCATCGATCGGGCCGTTTGCATAATGCAACGCGCAGGGCTGCCCATTTTACCCGCCGTGGGAAATAACGGTGACGTTTGGAAACCCGAAGCTCATACAATTAAATTCATACGGCGACGCCGAATATTTGTGATCAATAACTCTAAAACAATGGCTGTTTTGGTGACTAAAATGTGCCATTGTCACGGTTTATATTGGCTGGATCCATTTCGCAGATTCAAAAACTAATTTAGAATTATTTATTAAAGCTTAAAACCATAACTTACACACAATTCAAACAACAATTTTGATTGAATCTGTTTAAAAGACAAAAAGTACAGCAATAAGCAATAAACAATATACAAATAAAGAATTGATGTAACATATAGATATCTACTACCAAGCCACGGTTTTATATTATTATTTATACGGGGATTATAATATTATATCTTGTAAGTGTTAAGAGCTTTATTTGTTCCTATTTGTTAACTTTCAATGATAAAAATTAATCCGTAAAAAAAAACCGAGTGTGCTTTAGACCACACGACTGAAGTAAAACTTCACTAACTTATAAAAGAATACGCACTGCTCTATATTGCTCCTACAGTGTGATACAGACAATAGGCCTGCATTGTGTCTCAGATACACGAAACGTAACTGGCTATGAGAGAAAGAAAATGTGTGCTCGCACCTCTCTCTCTCTTGCCCCTACGGTAAATACAAAACTTAACTCTCTCTCTCTGTCTATCTTTTCGTAACGCTCTCGTCACGCATTCACCAGCTTACTCTCCAAGTCAAGCGTGCGTAAAGAAGTTTCACTTCAAAAAGTTTTTTTATTCTATTTTCAAATGCGTTTTAGAACTTTATTTTATGTTTTTGTTTAACTGAGGTTTGAACTTTACTGCCTAGTGATCGGAATCAACCGTGCTACATCTACTTTGACCAAATTCGGAGTTGATAAGGCCTATATTTATTTTAAAACAGTTAATTAATTCATTGCTTTAATTTCTTTGAATTTCAGAAAAATGTAAATATGTCCGCGTGTGTGTGCGTAATTGCCATTAGGAATACATTGTCATTGACAACCAGTTGCCACCAGAAATGCATTTAAAAAAAATACAATCTGCCGCGCTTCAGTTCGTTCGGTTGTCGGGAAGTGGTTTAATTTCCTCTTCCACGATTCCACTTCTTTAAAAAATTCACGAATTAGGAAAACATAAGCGACATTCAAGGATTAGAATATTTAAAAAAGGACCGATTAAATTTAGAGACAACTAAAATGAAAAAAGCTTTAGTTTTGTATTATTACTACGTAATTACTATCATCTTTGATATTTATTACCACGCTACGGTAAAGCTATGAAAATAAAACATATTTTTGAATACGTGCCACACCGCTTTTCCTTCCACAAGCAACAAATCTGCTTTCGTTCTTATTTTGTTACGTTTCCGTTCTACCCCGGCGCATTGGCTTCGGCGCTTTTTCCTACCTGCTCGTATTTCCTACAATCCTGTAGAGTTGCGAAATCCTGGATTAAACGCGAACCCTTCGTACCTTATACACTCGCCGTCCCTTTTACCCGCCAGGCCGGGGGTTATGATGAAGAGGACGCAGTGGCAGACGGATGATAGTAACACGGTGGTGTAGGAGCAGACAGAGAGTGCCGATAGGAGTGCATCGCTGTGAGTGTGACGTCAGTGGTGTTGTGGGAAAGTACAAATAAAATCAATATTTTCCGACAAAATAAATACAGCAAAATGAAGGAAGCTTCTATCAAATGTTACCCAGACAGGAAACATGATTAATGTTTATGACGAAAATGCATAATTTCGCAAGAAAACTACATGTGAAAAACTTTTGTGTTTTTAGTCCGAAAACATAAATTTGAATGCATTTCATTTTGTTGCAAGTTTAAATATGCATAATAATGTACATTGGCTTTTAGAAATTTGGATTACTTTTTTTACATGAGCTCCACACCGGAGGTTCTGAGAAAAAAAATCCCTCAGGACCTACAGGTTACGCTGTTTGGAGGATCCATTTAGGGAAAGGAAGTTCTGGGAAGGAAAAAGGCATGAGGGGTGAGTAGGAATCTGAGGGGGTCAGTGTGTCTAGGAGTGACGGACGTATGACTCCGTCCCTCCCACGGCGATTCAAGGCGATGTGTCAAGAGAGTCCGGCTGCAGAGGTCTAAATTAAGTCTCCCTCAACCACTCTCTCTCGATCTGGCCCGCCACACCAAAGACAAACCTCATCCAAATAGCAAAACACTTGGGGTGACCTTTGGCAGGGGTGTGGGTTATCCAATAAATGGTTCCCGGAGCGGCGGTACCCATATTCGCCTCCCAAATTGGTAAATTGAATAAGGCATTCAACATTAAAATGTGTTCGTGTTCATCGATTCACAGTGCTGATAAGATATTCAATATTATACAACTTTGTTTTTACTAATGTGTTACGTTTTATCATAATTTTTCATTGTTATTATTTGTTTACATATATATAACAAATATAATTATATTTGGATCATTTGTATAGCTCCGTTTTTTGAGAAAAATCACCTAAACGGCACTGTAAAAATTTATAACAGATTTCTACAATCTTACTTCTATCTAGACTAAATAAACCGTTATAGTAACTTATGGCTAAACTATTGCATCCACCGGTTCTTCGATCACTGATACAAGACTGCATGTACAATTCATTTGATCAATGAACACGATACTGTTTAAAAATTTAGATATATAAATATATTTTTTATTTATGCTCAATATAGGTAGAAAATAAACAAGATATTTAACTTTATTTTCATTTGTTTATATTCCTATCTTGATGATACATTATTGAAGTCATAATAACTTAACGTTTAAGTTGCAATATCCCTAAGCAGAACTGCAAATTTAACTACCTCATTGAATTCAATGCATTTAATTAACCTGTATTCTTTCAAATCGCTGCAATTTCCCGTGAAGCACGACGGCCCTGCCACCATAGTAGTATCCTCGCGCGAGCCTCGCCTTGAATCCGGGGTATCAGGGTAGCAGGACCGAGGGTGGGCGAAGGGGAAAGCTCTAGTACTTTTACTACCGACGCTGGTGCGAGCGATGGTACCGCACTAACCTAGTGTGTGTACGGCGCACTCTGTGGTACTCTGGTGCTTGTGTGGAATAGTCTAGACTAGGTCGCCAGTGCTGTGGGCTTCAGCTCTGTGCTAGTAGTGACTACGTGCTGGCAGACGCTATGCACGCGTACTTGGTACTGTTCAGGGTACATTGTACATGACGGCTACAGACTGCACCAGAATAATGCTACTAATTTGTAACAATTCATGTACAAATTTTATTGTCTCAAATTGGCTTCGGTCAGCCTATGATTATTTTTTGGTTTGTGTTCTTATCAGGGGTCCTAGCATGGTCGATCGATAAGGAATGATATAATCTTCTTCTTTGTGTGCCCTATCAGGTCCCCCCGACGTTGGCGATCACTCTAGAAAAAGTCTCTCTGTCTTGCGCTGCCCGGAATAGCTCCTCCACACTTCTAATGCCGGTCCACTCTCGTATATTTCGCAGACAAGACATTTGTCTCCTACCAGGCCCTCGGCGACCCTCTATCTTGCCTTTCAATATTAAATGGAGCAAGTGATACTTCTCCCCTTGAAGTATATAGCCAAGATATGAAATTTTCTTGTTTTTTCTTAATGTAAGCAGTTCTCTATCTGCTCTAGCCCGCCTGAGAATTTCTGTGTTGGTGATCATGTCGGTCCATGGTACCTTGAGCATTCTCCGGTGAAGACACATTTCGAAAGCCTCTAACCTG
The DNA here is from genome assembly GCA_917563855.2 of Limnephilus lunatus. Classification (NCBI taxonomy): domain Eukaryota; kingdom Metazoa; phylum Arthropoda; class Insecta; order Trichoptera; family Limnephilidae; genus Limnephilus; species Limnephilus lunatus. The sequence continues at coordinate 62,447,087 of OU830598.1, read as the reverse complement.
TTAATGGTATTTATTTTCAAGGTCCATGTTTCACAACCATACAGCAAGACCGACCACACATAACATTTTATCATTCTCTGCCTTAGTTTTAAGCTGATATTGTCATTGCAGAAGAGGGATTTCATTTTTATGAATGCAGTTCTTGCTGCTTCAATTCTGCACCTAATCTCTATATCTGGGTCAAGAGTCTCCGTGAGAATACTGCCGAGGTATCTAAATCTCTGCACCTTTTTGACATTACAACTATTTAACTGTATCATTGATCCAGAGTGATCTAGTCGTCCAAAAGTCATCCATTTAGTTTTATTGACGTTGATTGTTAGGCCCAGTTGCTCGCGAGCATTATTAACAAGATTAAATAGGTATTGGAGGTCACTGATACTGTCAGCTAGTAATAAAGTATCATCTGCATATCTTATGTTATTAATGACAACTCCGTTGATCTTGAGACCCTTCTCGGTATTACTTAGGGCTCTTTTGAAGACATAGTTGGAATAGAGATTAAATAATAGTGGCGACAGGATACAGCCTGATATAATAAGTTTCGGTAACTTCTCATCGTTCACTACGACAACTGCAAATCGCTAACGTATAAATAACAGTGGACGTCGAATATATTAAGAACACTAACTCATTATGAACTGTTACTAATTCGCTAGGAGTTCTGCAATCATGCCAGGGAACGATTACCAAAAGTTATCCTATCAATCCTTATCGATCGATTGTGCTAGGGGGTCTGATATATGCTTTTTGATATAAAGATATAACATGACATGTCATAAAAAAGAGTTGTATTTTAATTTTGAATATGAATTATTGTTATTTGCCTTTTTTATTCTCTTCTTATATCACGTATTATTTTTTGTGTTTTATTTTTTTATTTTTTTTGCTTACATATTGTTATTATCTCGGGAACCATTTATTGGATAACCAACAACACTATCATAGGCCACCCCAAATGGTTCGCTACGTTTGGTGTCCGGGTTCACGAGGTTCATCGAGGTCTTGGTGGATTGGGTGGCAGACTGGGTTTGGAGAGACTGGTTGAGGGAGACCTTTTACCTCTTCAGCAGGGCTCTCTCGACCCATCGCCTTGCACCGCAGTGGGATGGATGGATTCATACGTCCGTCGCTCCAGGACACATTGATTCCAAGATTCCTACCCTTGAGTTACTTCCAATCAATGGAACCCACCCCTTACTTTATCAGTATATTCCGATTCTTGATATAACCCAACTGAAGGGAAGCTCCTGGGTCGTCACCGACATCACCTTTCATAATATTTTGCGATCAACTGACAGTCCTTTCGGCGTTTCTTCGCTTTATGCTTTCAATTATAGTTAATCAGCCTTGCTTCATTATCGAAACTCTTCATTTGTAATGCCGTCACACATGATTTAAACAAACAACTTAACTTTAGAATAAAAATAAAAGTGTACATTTTCTTTTGAAGGGAGTAAACATTAATGCTTCATTCAAAATCTATGCAAGTCATCTTTTTAACGTTTCCAAGTCGTCACAGTGGTGCATACAAACTGTTTTACATCCCCTAGGGATGCGCTCGCGCCCTTGCCATTCATGTTTTACAACTACGGGCGACAAAGCGTCTAGGACCACTCCAGACGGTGGGCGCCTGGCGAGCCACGCCTAGTCGGGGTATTAACTGTAGCTGTGTACGCCCTATGTAGGTATGAGCGCATGTCTGCAAGCGAAATGCGCTGCCACCCTTAATTTTAATTGACTCCAGTGGAAATTTTATTTTGCTGCAAGGCAATACCAATGGATTTCAAAGAAATGAATTAATTTAGCACGGTCATTCGACAAGGATTGTAACGATAACTTTCAGTAACTTTCCATCGTTACCTAGCACGACTGCAAGTCGCCAACGAATAACAGTTCACAATGAATAAGTATGTTTTAAGGAAAGGAAGGAGTGAAAGATCTGGGAAGGAAAAAGGCACGAGAAGTAGGAATCTGAATGGAACCAACCCCTAGAGTTCCAAGGGTTGCATTGAAGTTCTATCCACTCATCCCACTCTTGACCAGAAACAGCCTGATGGTTAATAAGTTCGTTTGTTGTTTTAAAATTTAACGCTTTTTTTTAAATAATTTTTACTGCAGTAATATATAAATTGTTAAAAACGACAAAAAAACATAAAAAATGTTTTTCATCTCTCGAATGAGCAGATTCTTATATAATGTATTTAGTATTCTGAAATTGGAATCAATACTACAGCACCTTGAAAAATAATATACTTCTCCGTGACAAGGATTAATTATACTGTGGCTACCTTAGGTGTGACGACAGGTATACCATTATTTATGCAGTTTAATATTCATGCAAGGCGTGTAAGTGCAAATTCAAACAACCCTTGTAGCATTTAAAAAAAATTATGATATTGTTACAATATTACATAACGCAAAGGCTTAAGAAGAAGTAGTAATACATATTATTAAAGTATTTTTACGCCAATTAAGAGAACTAGCTTTTGTTGTAGGCGTAAAAAATAACATTATTATGATGGAGTGTACAATAATAAAATATCTTAAGTGTGGGAGTGGAAACATTAAAAGTTATAAATACGACTTGACACGAAGTTACTGCTCTTTGTTAATGATGTTCTATACCTTCATGATTTCCAGTTTAAAAAAAAATCTTTTCTAAAAAATTAATGTGTAAAAAATAGAATTGCAGCATTATAGTGATAAGAAATGTATATTTATATGAATCGTCATAATAATTATAAAAGCACACATTATATTTGAATATTTGTAATACTGAGTCATTTTTATAGATGTCTTCGATTTCTGTAACTTGAAAAATATTGAACAATGTTGCTGAAGGGAATAAGGGTTGTTTTTTCAAAATTATAATTATTACACATAGTATCTTGAAGCATATTTTACAGGTAGATACACACATTCAGTGTTTGAGATTGCACATATGTAGTAAATGAAAATAGCAATTATTGCGCTCTATAACTCTGGTGACAAATTACACAGTCGCACCCCTACGGATAAAGATATACCAAAAACCATTGCACTTGCCAATATTAAAATTAAAAATAATTTGACTGTTTAACCCAGAGGTTCCCAAAGTGGGTGCCGCGGCACCCTGGAGTGCCGCGGACAGAGGTCAGGGGTGCCGCGAGGCGCCCCTGATGTCTCTACTAAAAATCAAAATTGACATGAACGAATACAAACATTTTATGGAATGGAAAATCACCCGCGAGGCCGGTCCGCGCTCTGGGAATGGATTGGGTGGGAGGCACAGGAGTGGGGATACGGTTCATGCGCTTGCAGCGGCCGCGTGCCGTATTCACTTGTAGTTTTTTCATTCAAGATTTCATCATTCAGGAAAAAAAAGTGTGGAAGAGAAAAATGGGTGATGATGGAGGCAAAGATTGTTTTCCAATATTGCAACAGTACATGGCCCATAGCGGAGTTAAGGTTTCAAATAACTTGCTGACTCTTTTCACAGAGCACCTATCACAGTTAACTGACTGGTTTGCTAAGTACTTCGCAGAAGACCAAGAGGAGAAGTTTGTATGGATCCAAGATCCATTCCGTGCTCAAGCTCCCCAATATTTTTCTAGGCAGGAAGAAGATGATTTAATCGACAGTAGCCTAAAAATGAAATACGCTTGTTCGGATTTGACGGAGTTTTGGATATCGGTCAGAAATCAGTATCCGATTCTAAGTGGAAAAGCTGTAAGGGTCCTCATTCCCTTTGCTACTTCATATCTGTGCGAAGCTGGATTTTCAGTGGTTGCGGTTATAAAGAGCAAATATCGCTCAAAAATAAGTGTGGAAAAAGAAATGAGGAGTAGCTGTATCAAGCCTTATTCCCCGGTTTGAAAAATTGTGCAGCGAGCTGCCGGCTCACCATTCGCACTAAACGGTTTTTGTACTTGTATTATATTTGCATTTTCTTCATAAGTTTTCCTATCTATAAATGCACTTATTAATTTTACGAGTTCAAATTTTCTAAAGGTGCCGTGACTTGGAAAAGTTTGGGAACCCCTGGTTTAACCCATAGCATTTTCAATGTCTGGCCATCAAACAGACTCCAAAAAATAAAATAGACGTCCGTCTACTGCTTTTGAGTCACCTGTAAATCAAACTTTCTCATATTGAAGGCAATAGTTTTACTTCTACTTATTTCTTCACTCCAATTTTTTCAAAGGTCCCAGTTGTAAGGGTGCAAGTAGTAGAGAAGAGGTGGGAAGTTAGTAAGAGTGTAGACAGCCTCCCCCGATCCCCTCCCCCCCGGCTCCAGACTTCACTCAGGATATTGCAGAACCGCAGGATCAAGAAGAGGTAAGTGTGTCTGAGAGGATGGTGATGAACGGCTCGTATTAAAATACCGGATACACTTGTACACTCCTGCGTTTGCAATCGTACTACTACTTTATTGTGAAATTTCACCATACAACAGTTCAATATGTGTTTTCGTTAGATATTATTTTTATTTTTTAGGAAAATTAGAACCGCGAGGTCAAAAACCACGATTTTTTCGTCGTAGATAAATATATGGGTATGTTGATCAGTTTAATTTGATCTTTTTTATTTTTTATATTAATACCGCACAAGAGTCCCAACTGATCCCGTCTGAAGCCAGTGAGACTATGGCATCCCTAATTGGGGTATGTTGTGAGGCTGGGGGTACTGGGGAGGGGAAGGAGATAGGTAAGAGGAAGGTGGAGAAGTACCTGGCTATTCAGATCTGGTCACCAAACACGGCTAATGCCATTTCAAGCAACGTTTCAATTCTGAATGGTGGTCTTACACCATGGCGATTCTGAGAGTATCTTCCACTCAGGAACGTGCCGCAAATATACTATATATTATTTTAAATGAATAAATTGTTAAATAACACAAATGAAATTTATTTGCCACGCCGGGATTAGATCCCGCGACCTACGGTGTGCTAGTCAAGCGCCTTACCGCTGCACTAAGCCGGCCGTCGTTTTAAAAATGTTTCAGAATCGCGTCATAAATATACAATTGCAGGCTATTTTGAATATTATAAACATATACGGTAAATCATTGTTCCAAACTCAGTTGTTCTGCAATGCATCTTTCTTTGAAACTTCTCTTTGTATTCTCGAAATCCCTAAAAGTAATATATTATTATTTCTTTTCGAATGCAGATCAAATTTACATGCACAAGAATAAGAAGCAACTGTACATATAATCTCTCATCTTGGCCAAGAAGTGGGCAAAAGAGGGAAGTCTCCCCGGCGGCGAGGGTTGGTCTGTTGCCGTGGCAACCAGCGCCGGGTTAGGGGATGGGTGGGGGGGGGGCGGGGTGCGGCAGGGTGCATCGCCCCCACCCCCCTAGCGCCACCCGCTGCACCAGACTACCCCCTAAATATAAACTTATAACTGTCTACGTCGTTATAGGTGGAGATTTATTTAAATAGGTTTGTGTGTGCGAGGGGAGGGGGTGGGAAACGGTAAAGTGTTGAATAGAAAGTGAATAGAGGAGGAATGTGTGATCGATGATCGTTTAAAGCTGCGTGACACAAATCTATTTATCATTCAGCCCGCTTACACAACTACAATGTCCAGTGTTTAGAGCTGTATAGGTGTGTAGTCTAGAAAGAAGTAATTGAAAATGCAACGATTGTGTCCATATTTAAATCACGTAAATGTTTTTATTTATATATCTGTAGAATGCCCAAAATAACATCAATAAGCTCGTAAAATACTGTTGGATGTAGTTAGGTATATAATTGTAAAAATTTACTATTTATGTATTATATTTGCCAATAGTAACTACTGAATTGAAAACAATGTGTTTCATTCTGTGGAACAACTTGAGATTTATGTGGAAATACTTGTGGCAGGAAAATATTAAAAAATTGCAAACCAAATGTTCTGGCAATATGAAATGTTAGTAAACCTACAATATTATGAAGAAATATTGTAGGTTTAACATTAAACATTAACATTTAACATTTAACATTATGATGGACATCGAAAATTTGATCTTAAACGTCAGAAAAATTATTAGAAGGATGCAAAACGCCCTAGCGTACCCTAAAATAGCAAAAAACGTTATATTTAAATATATTCCTCAAGTCGTATCATTTTTCTTAGTGCTCCTTGGATCCTTTAAAATGAGAGTAATGGTTGCTTCGAATATCCCTCACCTTTAAAACCACAACTGAAAAACATTTCGATGTTCTCTATCTCTGCTTCTATATTCGCCACGCACATATAAATCTCAATTCACGTATAGTAACACGGTGCACTGACTCCGACAAAAATATATCAAACGCAGACACACAATATTATACACAGGCCTCCCACACTTGCACAGGCGCGCATGCGGTAGGCTGTTTGTTTGGTCGGGAGAATATATAAGCCAAATGCGTTACCGGGAACACGGGATGCACAGTGCCCGAATAGGCCCCGTATCGATCGTAGAGGCGTAGACCTTCGTAGCACTTCGAGAGCTACGACTTCGCGGTCACGGAGGCGGCGTAGGCTGCGAAGTACACTTTATCACCGAAATAAATGTTGGGGCATCGAGAAGGGGAAACTTCGGAAGTTTAGAGGTAGGGAAATAGAAAAAAGATAGGGGAATAGCATCTAAGAAATTGAGGGTAATGTATTTTTATGTTGTACAATTTTCGTAGCATTTCTATCATGGTGCTGTTTTTGAATTAACTCGTAATATAAACATTTCGTATGGAATAAATTCTTTAAAAACAGAAAAAAATTATCAAATATAATTTATTTACTTTACTTCACTGAACACCAATATTTTTCAAATATTTTTCGTGGTTTTTTTATTGTTATGTGTAAGTGTGTTTATGTGTAAGTGTGGTTATGTGTGTGTGTATTTATGTGTATGTGTGTTTATGTGTATGTTCACATAATACACAAGATGTAATTTAACATAACTTTGAAAACATCCTAATAATATTATCCAAAAATAATGACGTGGTTATTGTCAATTAGATTTGTGACATAATTATATCTTACATGTTCTACTTACAAGTCATTTCTTTTATTATTAACTAGAGTAGACCCGTGAAAATCAAAGGGATTTAATATTAATTTGCGAAGCTGAAATTATTTCATATTATTTGTCTTACGACCTTTACATATCAAAAAAACTATTAGAGATACGATTAGAAATTTACCTTTGGATAAACACCACCGTTAGTAAACTTTAAACATAGTAAGTTAATAAATTATTGAGATTTAGACCTTTCAAAAATTTAAACAAAAGAAATACAGATTTCAAATTCAGAATTATTTTACAAACAAAATAATTTAGGTACACACTGTATCTCTTGATTCCCACAATCGGTTCCAGTTTTTAAATTTAGAAGTTCATTCAACCTGAATAATTTAATACATTATACTCGTTTTACGCAGGAATATTTTAAATGACGAACATCATCACAAGCAACCCAAATTAGAATATTTCATTACCATCGATTCTTAGCGTTATTTTTCGTCTGGTTGAGCCGTTTTATAGCTTTTGTATTTTATACATTTAATTCACGTTGAATTGCTACTAATTTTGGTACTTTAAACCGAGCAAATTTTGGCCTACCACCGGTCATTTACGAGTGTTCCTAGATCTCACGCATATTGTGTAAAATCACCACTACCGATTCCTTAATAATAACATTTTTTGTGTTTCGTAGACCTACCAAAAATTAATTGTCGTTTTTCGAGTCTTACATATATCTTAATATAATTAGATATATATATAAATCTTGTGCCACGGTGTTTGTGGTCGTACTCCTTCGAAACGGCTTGACCGATTTTTATGATTTTTTTTATGTATATTTGGTAGGTATGAGAATAGGTTTTAAAGTACATTTCACACCGGTAGGTAATTAGGGTGTCCCTATCAAAATTGATTTAGAATTGACTAAAAAATTTTACGGAACATTGCATTTTAGCAGAATAGTGTTTCTATGTAATGGTAAGCTCTGGCGATATGAAATTTGTATAAAAAAATACTACAAATGGTGCGCCAGGGGTTTGAAAATGTGTGTATTTCATATATTTTAGTGGCAGGGAGAGAAGCGGGAATGGACTTGCAGGGAGAAACTATTTCTTGAATGGCATTGCAACGCATGCCGGGTACCAGCTGAACCAGAAGAAATTAGTGCGAAAGGCAAATACCATCATTCCAATCTGTGATTAGATGATTTTTCTAGCTGGGCTAAACACAGATGGCACTAGTAACATTGTTTCAGAGCTACTGATATTACAGATTCCTATCTTACAGACATTGGCCCACTGACTGTCCTGGTGACCTTCCAGTTTCTTTATAATTAACGTACTTACGTACTTGAAGTCTAACGTATTATGTTAATACCAGAAATTTTATTTTAAGAGCTATCAAGATAAACATTAAGGTTTAGATAACAAACTGACGCGGCCGCTAAACTGCGATGCACCTTTCACAGCAGCTGCAATAATTGCACCAGTGCCCGTCTAGGTTACTGGTTGTGTGGGTGGTTTCTGGTCGGTCGGGTCGTTCAAGGACTCGCCCGTGAATCAATGTCAGCGCCAGGACACAGAGGGAGCAGAGTACAGAGTGCAGGGTGCAGCGCGGGGGCGCCACCGCATTGATCCATTCCGGTGCATTCCGTCCAGATCAGTCAATGTCACTGTTCCCCCACCTCCTCCGCTGCCCTTGGGGATTATTATATTTCATTAATTGCTAGTTTTACTAACCGGTTTCGCGTATTTATTTAATGTACAGATACTTGTTAAATGGAAACATGGTTACGCATATCCCAATTTACATATATTATTAAAAAACATTTATATTAGATATAAATAAAATAAAATAAATTTCGTAATTCAAGTTTAGATTTGTTCATATTTTCTTTTAATTTTATTTCTTTTAGCAACTCGCCAAATATCTTAATTGCTCCGTAGATCAACGACTTTTGACTGGTGTTTTGTTTTAAGGGATTTTTTTTCCTCGTCTCGTGTGTGTGTGTTTATGATACAGGTTTAAACTTTTCTTAAAAATTCTAATGTATGGCCATGTAATTAGACATAATCCATTTTTTGTATACAATATTTGCAAATCCACTAATTTATTAGATAATCTGTTTATATTTTGATGGCCTCTGTGTTTGAATGGAACGATCCTTATATTTGAATTCTCTGGTCGAGGGTTCAATTTCCGACGTGCTCAAGCGAATTTTATTTGATTATTTTGTATAATTTCACAATTTAGCAATTCATTTACAGCAATATACTTTCAGTTTCGCCCTGCTGAGAGACCACCATTCAGAATCGAAATGTTTCTTGAAATGGCTTTAGCCGTGCATGGTGAGCAGATCTGAATATCCGCTTCCCATTACCTTCATCCTCACATCATACCCGTGATCTATGATTGATGCCATGGTTGCCCACACTGCCTCCAAACAATAAGATATTTTGTGACGAAACAATATATTTTAGATCATCCCCTCGGTAAGAACGCCATTACCACCGTCGATCTTTGGAGCATTTAATACTTTTGGGGGGTACTCACATAAAAATATGCAAAATTATTTATTTTGACCATGCCCAATCCCCCTCTTCCACAAGTCCTCCGTCATTGCTCGAGCACTAATTTTGCCTGATAATGATGGTAGTAGGAAGAAATGAAAATTGTTAGTTTATTATTTTTAAAGATCGGATAATAGCTATCTATCGGATAATAGAATATCTGTATTTATACATATTAAAGATATTCCAAAATAAAAGAGCTGTGTAGATCCAATCGTTACTGACACTAATGTTGACCTGTGGCATTAAAACTAATTAATTGAATACCAATAGAAAGTTACCTATTTTTATATTTTAAATATGTAACCTAATTTAAACAGCACGGGCAAATTCATCATAATGGTGGTTTTTTATTCACAACATCGAGAGAATTGATTTATTTATAACATGTACATAAATATGCTTAATTTTCCAGCACTTTAAGTTCCAATTAACGACAAAAACTGGGCAACAATGTTTATTTTCCTTTTCCAAATCACTCTGTGATAAATTACTTGTAGCTTAGTACATACGTATGTTGCTATATCCCTAATCAAAAGAGGGCTTAATGCGGATTTCCTCGGAATATCCCTCATGTCGAGTTACAATAAATGTTTTATATGTGCAAATGTAGTTTACCGCTTCCCTTCATACATATTTCCATAGCTTTATTTTCCAGGGGATGGCATTTTGGGGGCGCAAAAGTCCCTTTTAAGGATAGGAGTAGCCAAAGTACTTGATAAAATGTGTCTCTACGGGGAAAAGCAGAGAAAGTGTGACAGTATAAATATTAATCTATACAGCGCACAAGCGAGAATGATTTTACATCTTTAAAAAAATCCGACTTATTTAACTCATTAGTTAGAAGTAGGCTTGAGGGTAGGTCGGTGATTTGGAGCCAGCACCGGGTGAAGTATTCTCTCGTATTGGAGAAGGTCCAGAAGAAATTTATGAAATTTCTCAGGAAGTATGGCTACTTAGCCATAACTCTACCCTACTGACTCTCTTGGGTATGCCTGGAGAGAACCATCTACAGGTCAGAAGGAGTGTGCACATTAGACATGGGCAGATTCATTCCTAGAACTGAATCGATTCAGTCTGATTCCCCCGGCCTTTTGAATTGATTCATTTTATTCATTCCTTTAATTCAAAAAAAAAAAAAAAAAAAAAAAAAAAAAAAAAAAAAAAAAAAAAAAAAAATCACTAAGAGGAAATTGATGATACGATTTCATTATATCGCAGATTACATCCTTTAGATGAATGTGTTTATTTTTCGTTTCATCGCGTTTCAAATCACAACGGTGTTAAAGAAGTTTTCACTACGTATAGGGTGAATTTTGTCGTTCTGAAAAATTGTAGGTACCAAAAATATTATTATTTTGCAAAAAAAAATTTTTTTGATCAGAAAAATATATTTATAAAGGCTAGCAATTAAATCTTAAAATTAAACAATTTTTATGGTTCACCCTACAGTTTCACCAATTTTGTTTTATTTATTAAACTTAAAATTGTTTCACTTTACGTGATCTAAACTTCCCACTACCTTCAGCCTCACAAAATATCCCAATTGGGGATGCCATAGTCTCATTAGCTCCAGACGGGAGAAGTTGGAACTTGTGCGGTATTCACATAAAAAAAAATATATATACTATTATCACGCTTTCGTATATCCGATCCGGTCACCTGGAATAAGCTCCACTCAAATATATAACTGAGTTTTATAACTGGATTGTTCTCACGTAAGTGCGAACATCTGTAAAACCCAGTATAAATAAATATATTTTTAAATGCACCTACCTCAATGGTGAAGTAAAAACCATGCGTCAAATATAAAACTAATTAAAAGTCTGAGCGACACGCGTCATACAATTTATTCCAAAAATAAAGGAACAAATCACTCGATTATCATTTATCACGGTACGACAGCGACTGATGTTTGTTTTGTGTTTTGTTTACGGCTATCGGCTAGATAGACAATATCATAAAAAAAACAATAATACATAAACATCGTTTTGTTGCTAAACGCATTGCATAATTTACGCACGTGTGAGGGAGAAAAATATAGGATTAACTTTCGGCTTTTTATTAGCAGAAGTTCAGAGTCCGAAGTGAGAAGTTTCGCCCTAATATGAGGCTTGGCGCGCGAGGACTAACGACGAACCGATTCTCTGCGGGCATATCAAGGAATAAATTAGGAACTTCTGACTAATATGTGCTGTTTGTCTTGCTGTGACTTGAATAAATTGCATTCCGCGGACCATAGCCTCGATACAACATATGGGAATTGAATTGTCGGCCGAATCAACTCGATACGTGGGACATGGGAATTGGGACAACGACGTCACAAATGAACAAGAAACAAATGTTTTGATTCCTTGAATAAAAATGAAACATTGATTGAAGTTGAGAATTGAACGCTACGGTCCGCGTAGACCTGTAGGACTATGATGAATAGTGGGACCGGCACGCTACACTCGAATCTCAGAATTATTTGACTCCTTGCCTCTTGGCTCTTGGCTGATTCGGTTGGCGGTTATGTCGCTTGGATTAGTGACTCTATGGCCGACGGGGTTTTGTTGTGTGGATTTACTGCGCGGGGTGCGGGATACTTACTACACGTGATAGACAATTTCGCGGCGCGCCGCCTGTAGTAGGTGTAGATACTTGTACCTATCCGCGCAACAAATATGCAGAATAATATTTAAATAAATTCCTACGAAACACTACAATATTTAAAGAGTACATTATTATTTTCTTACCTCAATATAACATGAAATAATTTAACTGTAAAATAAATTAATACAAATAAAAATAAATATGGTGCAGTTAAAAAATCGTAGGATGCAAGGCCAAGAGTAAGGAATAAAGATTTAATTCCTTTTGAAAATGAGAATCAGATCAAGTGTGTTACAAGATTGAATTTATTCATTTAATTCAATCATTCAATTTTGCCCACGTCTAGTGCACATTCCTGCACATTTTTTCAAACTATTTTCGATGGTTTCGAATTGGAGAATATCGAAAAACATTAATTTTTATGTTCCCGATGGTTACTTCTGTTACCGGTAGCATAGATTTATCTCTCGGCATGCAAAACTAATTTGCCAGTGGTCATTGGTAATGACGGTGCGAAGGATAATCGTGCTGTAGGAACGGAATCAATTCGGATATCGATAAATTTAGCATCACTGAGGCTGCTTTTAAACAACAAGCTTTGCTGCTGCTAGCGTAATGGGTACCATTAGAAGCTTTAGTTATTTTATAAGTGATTATTCTTCTGCATTATATGATTTATATCTATATTTTATAACATGTTATGTAAAAACGCATAAAAAGGAAAATTTTGTGCTGTATTTAAAATAACAATAAAAATTTTAAAAAAGTGAATTGAAAATTGAAATTTCTCCCGTGGCTGTAAGATTATTATGATTATATAGTCTATACGGAGAAATTTCTCCAAAAAATTACCTAGTCCATGGTTTTATCTTGTCCGCCAAACTCCATTTCCATGTATGTTCATTCTTCCAAGGATCTTCTTCTCAAATATATCCAACACTCTTTTTTCTCACGAGATTTACAAGTTGATACCGTGGAATACGGTGATGATAAAACTCATTGTGTTTTCGAACAGAGTAGTTCTAAACAGATCTCTTTTTACCAACAAGTATTGGAAAACACGCAAGAAATTTAAATCGCTTTCTATTTTCTCCTTCCACCCCTCTAGTTACGGAATGTTATTTCATTTCGTTAGTAGGGTTCCAATACAGGCAGTTACGAATACCTAGGTAATAGGTATAGGTATTTTGGCGACTGTTCTGCGCCCTTGTCAGTATTTGGGGTCATTGTGATACTGTGCCTAGGAAGTGAGAAAGAAAAATGTTTCTTGTTAGAATAATTTGACTATAGATATAGAATTTAAAATTTAAAAAAATATCATCCATATGCTGTACTAAAATTTCTTAGCGTTATTTATGTAAGCAATTTAAATAAATAAATAAATAACTTCGAAAAATTAGGGACTTTTAATGTTTGTTTTGGTTTTGGTAAAATTAAATGCAGAATACCATTATTAAAGCTTGTTCTAATGTACTCACAGGATTTGGCTTTTAATGTTTATATTTTACACTAATCCTGTACTATGAGCTAGTGAGATGATGAAAAAAGCTTAAGGATCCATAGAAAGAAATTCAAACGTCAAACAGAAGAAGAAGATGTCTTAAAAAGGAGTTATTTGTATACGAGTCTTAGAAGGGGCGCGCTTATATAACAACAAAAACAATTAAATCGCAAGCGAAAATATTTAATAAAGCATGACTTATTAAAACATGGCAAAAATCGCTCGACAAATGTCTAAAGTAGCATTTAAAGATATATTGTGATGTTTTTCTTACCAGGTTAAATAACAGTAAAACATAACTTAAAAAATAAAAGTTATTTTTTAATAGCTTAAAACTTAGTGTTCAATGAAAATATGTTATGCATCGGTAAAAATTGGAAGCGAGGTCTTTTCACCACGAAAAATAACCATAGAAAGTTTTTTAAATTCAATTCTAATAGAAAGTATCTACTCGTTTAGCAGCCCTAACTGGAGAATATTTTAAGGTAAGGAAGTGGTCAGGGAAGAGATGGTTGGAATGCTCTAGTTTCTTTAAATCTCATTATCTCCAAATCTGAAGATTGCTAAAGCTATTTAGAAGTGAAAAAATTATATTATTTTACAACACGATATAAAAACTTGCAGAAAATTATTTGGAATTCCCCAAGGATCTAATTACTATTTCATGGTAGTTATCTTTGATTTTTACAGAAATTTCTACGCATCCTGTTGTTTTCCGCCCTACGCCAAGTTTCTTGCGTTAGGGCTGCACTCACCGCCCTTCTGTCTCGTGAGCTTACCCCTCCCCCCCACCTCCCCACCCACCTCCACATCCCCCTTCCTACTTATCTGGCCCACTCCTCCCCCAGTAAGATTAGGGTGTTTGTGTTGTGTTTGCCCAAAAAATCTATTTTTAGATTTTATGATTTATTGCCCGCCCGATGCACACATATTTTTCTAGGGATTTATTTAACCAAACAAACGTACATCGGCATAATATGAAATTTAACATCAAAAACCTTTTGGTTTTTCTTTATTTTTTTTAAATAAGTAGTAAAATTCATTTCATTTTTTTTAATAATAACTTAGGAGTTAAATGGGGGGTAAACTTATTTCAGAAACCAAAATAATAATAATCGATTATTAAAATAACTGGGTCCCCACTCAACAACATTTCACAAAGAAACGTGAATTTGCATAGTAATATTTAGAAAAATAAATGTATTTTTAACAAACTTTCTTATTTATTTAAATGAAGACAATATTAGCGAAACTAAATCTAAAATCTAGAAACAGAAAAATCAGACAAATATATTGGCACCTCTGGGGCTCGAACCCATGACCCTAGGCTTTTCGGGCTGTGACTCTACCAACTGAACTAAGGTGTCCCTATCCGATTCTAGAACTACCAACATTATCTTCATTTTTCAACGCATATTAAATTGGCCGCTATCTTTATTTATGATTACAAGATTCAAACCGGAATTAAATGCTATCTAGATAGTGTCTGGACAAAATTTTATCCTTTTTATTTTTAATATGGCACATCTATTGACTTTTCTGCAAGTCTAGAATGAATATTTAATTTTTATTTTTAACTTTATGGGTAAAACATAAAATTGTAATATTTAATTAAATGAAGACAATATTAGAGAAACTCAATCGAAAATCTGGTTAAAAAAAAATAACTTGAAAACGATATATACACCTCTTGGACTCCAGAACCTTCGGTTTTTCGGACCGGAAAACGTCCTTTGAAAGCAGATATTTCTGTTTTCAGATTTTCGGTTGAGTTTCGCTAATATTGTCTTAATTTAATTAAAGACTATAGTTAGAGGTTTTCTCATAAAGTTAAAAATAAATAAAAACATTTATTTCTTCTTCTTCTAGAACCCTCCATGGGAGGCTGGATCAGGGCAATAATTATTATTTTCATCCTGCAAGCTGCTTCCAAAACTATACATTCTTTGAAAGAACGATACACGATGTTATGCAATGTCAATAACAAATATAAAACGCCTACATATTATCGACTGGAAACGAAGAAATGAAAATTTTATTAAATTTATTTCACTAAATTTATTTATTACAAAAAATATTTTATTTGTTTAACAAATAAATTTGGTGAAATAAAAACACTGCGCTGTGCAAAGATCAAAAGAAACTGAATCTTATTAATAATATTATTGCGAAATTCTCTGCTTTTCTTGGCGAATATAAAAATAGGCAAGTAAACCAGATCAATAGAGTGTGTTTCTTGCTCGCATTGCACGCACCCTCCGTCAAACACCCCAGCAAGGTGAGGCAACCTAGAGCGGGGTATTGGCAGTGGGGAGAGATCCCAAGGAGGGAGAGGGGCAGGCTGCAGGAGATGGGGGAGGCGGCGTCAAGTGTTCAGCGACGCCGACCAAGGTCAGGGAACCCAGGCAGTCGATGCATCGCGACGCTGAAGGGGGTGTTTGGCGTTCATGCGGTGCTAATATAAAGAAATGTACTTGAATTTTTTCAAGCTTAGGTTTTCTTTATGAATCAAATATTCTTCAAATCGGTCCGTTTCTATTATTTAAGACATTTATTATTACATTTTCATTTTTGAAACAGTTAATTTATTTTTTTATTTTGTTAATTTAAAAATTTATAACTTTTCCATTTACTTTTTACTGATTGAATCAGAATCAATTATTATTATAACATTATTCTTATAACAATATTATTAACTTATAGATATTAACTTACTTACGCATTATTTATTACCTTGTGTTTTTAACTTTGTAAGTAACTGAATGTTATTGTCATTAAAATATGTTGTTATTACTAATGTGTAAAAGAAAATGAAGAAAATAAAACTTAAAAAGGGAAAATATACTTAAAATGTTACCAATACACGACTGTATTATGATATTATATATTCCTGATATTTTTTTGGATGTAATTAATAAATTTAAAAAAAAAAATTCGGATCGGTTACAAAGCTATGTCCAGATTTTGCGTTCATTTAAAAGGTGATAAAAGGCGTTCATTTTGATTCTTAGGATTTGTTTAGAAATATTGTTTGTAGTCGATAAATATTAAATTTACGAAAATTATAAAGGGCTAATTAAAATCTTAAAAATAATCAATAGGTAATGATTTTCGTTTTTGAGGTGTTATACCTTGTTGCGCTACCTCCTTCTTTAGCCAACGTTTCAGAAAGCGTTACAGTGTTCACCATGAGGGCAGATGTGCCTGAGGCTGGACACTGTAACGTTGGCTAAAGAAGGAGGTAGCGCAACACGGCATAACACCCCAAAAACAAATAACGATAATTCTTTTAGATGTGAAAATCTAAAAAAAAAGGTAATTATTTGTACAATAATAATAAAAAACCACCCTATTCTTAAAAACACAACACAATGTTTATGTATACTTAAAAATAATGTATAGGATATTAGAGTTGAATCTGATCAATGGGTTATAAAAAAACGTCAAATTTAAACGAATTCGTTGGTTGAAACATCGCCTTCGTTGAATTGCTGAGACGTCTCACCAGAACGCAGTTTACTGATCTCAGACACAACACGACACCCTAAAATAAAAACGCCCCTAGTTATTTCAGGGGTGACCCTCAATATCCTGTGAGGGGTGCTTCCTCCTTCTGCTTATCCCTTCCCTTCCCACCCCCCCTCATCACTTAGCCCTGCTCTGCACACCCCGCACGGTAGTACGGCCGCGGTGGCGGGGAGCAAAGATGAATGAATCGTCTTTCACGAGGCATTCATTTTTAATGATTCAACGAGGAAAGTATTGTTGGTTCATACGGCATTTAAACTTTGGAATGTCTTAATTTATTCCAGACTGTGAAATTTTTTTTAAGTCATGATATGGCACTTTTCCTAAAACGTGTGATATTTTACTTTTAAACATGCTTGTAGAAATGGCCTACAACTAACCATGAATAGAGTTTGATATACCTTGCCTGGTTGGCCCTAAAAAAGTCTAGTTCATAACTAATTTTGGCCAAAAACTGGAGATACAATAGGAAAAAAAGGGGTTCAAGAGATTTTAAGTTGTCGTTATGGAAAGTGACAATAGAGAAAAAAACACTATCCATTCATAATTAAATTTTGTCAAAGTGAAAGTCTGCAAACAATTTTTTCTTTTTTGATTGTGATTTCCTTAGTGAGTAATTAGTTCGAATACGGACTAGAGACTTTTCCAAGTGACGTCACTTTGCGAGATCATTTTGGGAGGCGGGCACGAGTACCGCCACCCCGTAAAACATTTATTGAATAACCAACACCTCTGCCATAGGTCCCCTCAAGTGGATCGCTACGTTTGATGACTTAGCAGGGGTGCGCTGGCCCATGGGGTGAGGTCTGTCAAGATTGGCGGCCGATGTGTCTGCCCACCTGTTGCGTGGCGGGCCCAGCATCGGGCTCCACACAGCATCCTCTCTGAGGGAAATTATTTTCCTCAGGGCCTCCCGTGTGGGCCTAATGTAAAAAAACGAGACCTCAGTCCATTGCAATACTAGTATTTTTGAGAAATATAATGTTACACGTGTATTTTATCTTAAGCCCCAATACCATAGGACTCCCCATTACCTAGGCAATAATAGATTTTATCTTACTATATATCTATATATTAAGATAAGCTCTATTTATATATCTTCACTCCACCAAGATTAAAATATAATTTCCGGAACAGTGCAGCTTCGAGAAGAAAACACGTGCTAAAAATTGAAGACGGGCGTCTGAAATAAACTCACCCCACTAAGCAAATCGCCCCCAGCAAGGGTTCTGCTGGTAAGGGGCGTAAATATGCTGACAAATAAATATAACAATAAATTGGGGTCACGTTTAATTAAAAATCTAATCGATTACGCAATATGGTTTCATTTTGATAGATCAATAAAATTTACCAGCGGTCTTCATTTATACAATAATATTAACAATCTGCCTGGTAAGAATGCCTTTCCTTCATGCTCATCGTTAGTAAAGCTCGTTCGGGGAAAAAAATCACGGACTATATATAAAGCATCACCGAAAAGATTCCCTCCGATTACGATACTTTTTTCTAGACCGTGCACTAGATAGACAAAGTTGGTAAATAGAGCCACAAAAATTTTACTAATAACGCTTCAGAATATCACCAAGAGCCGAGAGTGTCCAAGAAATCTGGGATTTATTTTCGAACCATTTCCATTTAGCTGCTGACTCGCTCGGGTCTACCTGCGATTGTTCCTAGTAAGCAGGTCAAATTTCATTGATAGTGACCTTGCATCAAAATATTTACAAAGGCTAGATTCTAGTACGAGAACTGAGCTAGATGGTATCCCCACTACTGTCCATTACCGAGTGCTCAAATCATTTGTCACTTCCGCTGTCAATATTGTTCAATCTTTCTCTCAAGACTGGTAAATTTTCTAAGGAAAATAACCCATCACACAAAATTATAAATCGGGAACTAAGAGTGAAGCCGATAACTGCAGACCCATTTAAAAGCTTTGATTTTTTTTCAAAGGTGTTCGAAAGTAAAGTTTACTAGCAGAAGTCTCGGGGTTACTATGGGGTGAAATTTTGAGGTTGGGATTTGTATTAAACTGTGTGTACCTAGTTTTGAAAAAGTAATATTATTAATAATTGAAAACCTTTTGTTTTTAAGTTTTTGATTCACTTTGTTGTACCATATCTCACTTTTTCTACCACTCTCTTTCACGTCATATTACAGCCTTTTTTGTGCATCGCCTACGCCTCACTTATCACACATAAGTATTTGATTCACTTGGTCGTGGCATGTTTTGCTCGAGCGTCCTCAACTTCTTCTACCAGTTACTTCCACGTCATATAATCTCCTTATACCTCTTACTTCATTCTTCAAGTACGCTTCATTTTGCCACAAATAATTATTTGAATCATGTCTCCGTCTTTTTATCCCCCATTCACCTAATATATTTACTTGAAATCTTTTTTCAAAACTTTATTTTCCAACTTTTTCTGCCATTTACTACTGTAAACTACATTATTAGTATTACAAAACTATATTATGTAAATTTTAATTCGACTCCATATCTCATTCCAGTGCAGAGATAATTTGTTAAGTCTTCCTTGGGCGTCCCCAACTTTTCCCGCCATTCACTACTTTATAACGTGTTGTTTCTATTAAAACATTACATCGATTTTATTTCCTCTCCGTATCTCATTCCGGTATAGGAAATAATGGGTTATCATCCTCATTATCGGTTATCATCGGGCGTCCCCGATTTCTTCTACCATTCAAATCACTCTCTAGACACTCCTGGCGTTAATGAGAATAAACTTTGAAATGAACACCTACAGACATTCCCATTTATTAATACATATATTTATTTTATGATTCTTTCATATAAATTTCATATTCAAATATTCATTTGCATTATCACGACCACCATACTAGGCTCGTGCCCATATCTTGCCTGTCTTAAATGGGCTATATTACAATGTAATCGTAAGAATAGTTAATGTGGACAAACATTTAAAAAAATATTTTAAATAAAACTAAATTAAACTGAATGATAAAATAGACATTTTAAAACAGAAATGAAATACTTAAATAATATTAAAAAGCGAGATTAAAAAACACCCAAAAGTGTATTACAAGACCTCCCTTGTGAAAAATCACAGAACTCTTTACAACAATTGTATAGAGCGGTGAAGAGCTCCCAAGAAATACCAGCCAATACAAAAGATGAGAAAATACATTAAAATTTTGAAAAGCAAATTGAAATGTGTGAAGCGTAATTTTAAATTCATGAAATCTTTAAAATAGCTCTTCCCCTTTCAAATATCCAATGTTGTACACGGGTAAAAAGGGGTAAAGAATTATTTGACTTTATATCGGTGTCCAATGAATTGTGTATTATAGGATCGATGAACCAGATTTGTCGTTGAGCGAATGTGGTTCTGGTTTTAGGGACCAAGCAACCCAGTTTTGATGAAAAGTGGGTGTGTGTTTTATGTTATGGAGTCGCCAGTAGGTTATTTTTCCATACCTAACATACCTATGCTTATCTGAGTAAATAACTGTCGAAAACCTTACGAACTTACTAAGTCTTTTACTGGGTCGCTGATATGGGCTTCGCAACGTAGTATACGATTATTCCTAAATAATTAACTTCCCTTGATAATTTAAGGGTAGAACACGTAATTTAATATAAGTTGAGGTTTCAGGGGTATGCATATTGAGTGAACACTAGTGAATGATTGGTTTAGCGCAGTTATTGGGAGCATTATGTTTGCACATGGAAAACGACATATATTGAGCTTTGTTCAAAAATATTAATAGATAATATATGCGTGATGTCCTCGACGTTCCTCGTGCTTTATGTAGAGTTTTTCAAAATCAGATGTAGATAGTAATTTTCTTCTAATTTTGAACGTCAAGTGTGCAAGATGTCGTTCGAATACTGCTTTAAGGGGTAGGGAAAAGGTGTGGGGGTGATTTTTCTAAATTCGTGAAGACAATTAGTTACCTTTCATTATTTTGAAGGTCAAGTATCCAAATTTCATCAACCTCGGAATAAAACTGTAAATTTTTATACAAATTAAATCCACAAAGAGACGATCAACTTAGTTAGAATTTCATGGATTCTTTGCACTTTTGCACACAATCACAGTCACAAACTTCTTGTCTGCTTGAATGCATAATCGGGCGCAAGATAATACAGTTTTAAAATTGTTCTAGAAGGTCCATGTCTCTTTATTTGCTCCAGTATTCGAATATAGTAAGTTTTTTTTGTGTATTTTAAGCTAGGTACATATTAAGTTTCAACTTGTTCGATAGTGAATTCTTTAATTAATGAAAAAAAAAAATTTTAGTGGTGAAATTAAAAAAATAAAGCGTTTTTGACGCAATGGTCTTGTATTTAAGTTCGAGTTTGTTGTTTTGAAGATCTGTGAAATTTTTGTGTAGTTATTCAGTTAGGGTAATTTATAACGTAGATACAGATATAATTTTTATTTACTATAATTATTTTTAAGTCCGTTATTTCACGCTTGAAAAATGTTGTCGATTCAAAATTTACACTATTATGAATTTTACTATGTTTTCAACAATTTTTTCATAAATCTTAAAAATATGAGAAAAACGGTTAAATATGGATGAATTCATTGGCTCTGTAGCACAGTAAGCAATTTGTATGTGGCCATATTAAAATTCGGAAGCATGATTTATTGAATGACCGACGGCGAATCCAAAACCAAACGTACGAATATCTCTCCAGCGCTCAATGGACTTTTTTTTATAAATGTCTTGGCGCTCCAGTGGTAAAGATCACGGACTTCCAGTCTAGCAGCTTCGTAAACAGCTCGTGTAGAGATTTATCCAAGTGCAATTATTAGTATTTTCACAC
The DNA here is from genome assembly GCA_917563855.2 of Limnephilus lunatus. Taxonomy (NCBI): domain Eukaryota; kingdom Metazoa; phylum Arthropoda; class Insecta; order Trichoptera; family Limnephilidae; genus Limnephilus; species Limnephilus lunatus. Next base: position 62,425,098 of record OU830598.1, on the reverse strand, counting down.
ATACAGCGGTTGCATTCTCCCAAGGAAGAAATGCATTGATAAGCCATCTCCCTCGCTCGCTGACATTCAATGTGTAATCACGGCCGCCGGGCTGTCCTCCCTATAAATAGTGCGAGCTCGCGTACTCGGTCTAACCCTGAAATAGGACGGAATCGATAGCGGCAGCGGGGTGCATCTCTACCCCTTCCGCCCTCCCTCTCCCCTTCCTCCCCGCCCATCGTCCTGCCGCACGCCGCCCCCGCCCTCGCACTCCGCCCCCGCACGTGGAGGCTGCATCGAGGCTGTTGCTAAGGATTATGGCCTGGATTATTATTTTCAGAATCTGAGAGATTGTTTAGATTTATGAATGTGTGGAACTGATGTGCTAGAAATATTTATTTGTATTACATCCTCCAGTGTATTTGCGCCTCGTTCCAGAGCTTGAGTAGTAACTCATCAGTATTGTTCTGGAAATAGACCATTCTGAATTAAACTTAAAATGCAAGAGGTTTCTTAACCATAATTTTATAATTTTTATAGGTTTTTTTTTTTAAATCCCTACATAATAAAACAAGATAGCGTAGGCAGCATGCATTCAAACAGGAGCTCAATGTTGCGAATTTGTTTCGTGACCGTGAGGTCTTGCAATTAAAGATATTTCATAAGGTGACATTTATTGAAGTCAACCCTACTATGCATGAAACACACATTATAAAACCTGTCGCCTCAATTGAAGCTAATGGGGAGCAAAGTCGAGTAAAGATGCTTGTCATCGAAATTTCTTACTTTTCAAAAATCACCACGAGTTTACCACAATCATTAATTTTCTTTAATCACAGAAAAAAACAATCATTGTAATATATCCCTTTGTCAAGGCATCAATATTTTTGAGGAACCTGAATTAGCTTTAGTAAAGCCATTTCTACCATGCACGTGGGTAGTTAAAATCTCTCTCAGATTGTTGCCAATATTATTCCCACAGACTTCATGAACTTAATAACTCCCAAGAACATATCATAAACAATAGCATTTTCAGGGGGTATTTCACCACCCCTCCTCATAGATTATACATACAATAATACATTTTATTATGTACCTATGTTGAAACTCGTATAAGGCTATTTATAAAGCGGCAGGTTATCAAATTCCGGGAACCACCTCCGGCCGCGTGTGTCATCTAGCGGGGGTAGTGCGGGGGTTCCCGTACCAAGTACAACCCTCCCTTTCCCGCTTTAGCCCGCCCTAGTCCGCTGTGGGCCGCTATTATAGCCCGCCCTAGCCCGCTCTCTCCCGCTGCGGCCCGCTCCGGCCCGGCTACCCTTGAACCTTCGTGCTCCCCTGGAGGCAGATTGGAGGTCATTATACAATACGGGATGCGAAACTTCAATAAAGCTTATAAATTATCATTTAATTCTTTATTTTAGGTAAGCTCAGTGATTTCACTGTAAACAAGATTTGTGACTTGCGACCGTCGGTAAACAATAACAATTTCATAAATATAATTTTATTTCTTCTAGGAAAAAGGCTGCTCTAAATTATTTTTATGTTCACATTAACTAAATTTTGAAATTCAAAAAATTTACAGTTACAATTCGATTTTTTTAATTTGATTTGTTTTTAGTTTTTTATGTGCATATATATACAACACTAAAAAAATTATTCATTTTTTTCCCCTTAACAATTTTCAGTAAAATGTAGGAGGTTAATGATACATTAATTGTTTAGTTTATTTATTTGAGTATTTTTGATAACAAAAACATTAATTGCCTAGAAGTAACATGAGCAAATTGTCATCCAAATAAAATAAATAATGATCTGCCCGTTCTAAGATGACGGTAATTTAATTATTTTAGGAAAAAAAAAAACTTTTGCAAGTACTTAATTCTGAAAAATATTTAGATGAATTGTTGTTTACGCCCGTAAATACACGTATACTCGTATTTATGAATTCTAATAAATAGCTTTGTCCGTATAAAAACTCAACTCTCCCAAGAAAGGTATGCAAATGCAATATTGTATCAGTGATTCAATCCAACACCATATCTTGCAAAAAAGTTTTATCCCTAAAATAATTAAATTAGCGCCGTCTATGAACGAGCAGTTTATGGATGATTTTAGGTTTCACCTGAATCCGAAAACAAAAATTAATATCTCGTAGGCGGTTTTTTTAGGCTCTCGTTTCAGTATAATTACTTTCGAGGCATTGACCTTCTTTCTCCAAACAGTGGGCGAAGAGTGTCAACAAGGTGAAGGATATTGCGGTGTGGGTAGGGGAGGTTCGGAAATGGGGGGTGGGGGAGGGTTGAATATGGAGGGAAACGGAGAGAGAAGAGAAGGAGAGAGGTTGGGGAACAGTATCTACCTACGGACAGGAAGCTGCACTACGTGCTACAAATCGTGTGGACACTTCCAAGACGACTTCTTACTTCACGTGTTAGACAATCTTTTTCAACTTTTTTTTTTCAAGTTATATTTGTGATATTTTTTAACAATTTTTAATAGCAATTTTTTTATTAGCTCTACGCATGAGGCCTTAAGGAAAATTATTTTCTCTCCTGGCCTATTTTATTTTTGGGGACTTTATAATATTAAAATTTTAATGAAAGGAAGGAGATGAAGTTCTGGGAAGTAATAAGAATACGGGATGGGTAAGATTCTGGGGATCAGTGCGTCCAGAATTGACATATGAATCCATCCCTCCGGTAAGTCACCACGTGTAGCGAAGCACTTGGGGTTGACCCATGGCAAAGATGTTGGTTATCCAATAAATGGTTCCCGGGGTGGCGGTGTTACTCGCTTCTCAAATTTCAATAAAATAAAGAAAAATAGAAAAAAATGACTTGAATGAAAAATATTTTTAATTGTTTGTATAATTATTACACCTAGCGGAATAAAGATGAACTAGAAATATTTCTGAGATAAATTGTCTACTGGTTGTTATTATCGTTTCAAAGAGCGTTATTTGACTACATTTATTATTGGAAAATATCTTAACGAGCAAATAAACCTTTGATCGGTTTGAAAAAGGATTTTCCTAATATGCGCTTACCTTTATCATTTTCTTATGCCCGGAAATCATAAAACTGCAACGGTTTGCCTTGCACCTTACCTCAAGTCCATGCAGTATTATCCCACTTCATTTAACTTCGAAGTTTTTCTAACAGATGACTCTTTCTATTATTCTTAGGAAAATGCTGGAAAATTATCAAAGATCACAACACTTAAATGAAACTCGGCTAAATTAGCTTTGAGGAAAATTTCATAGATGGCCGCGGCGCGGTAATAGTGTTACTACTCGGCAATAGATGGCGGACTACGTTCTAAAGCTATGTAAAATAATAACAAGAACTATTATTGACGAAAAACGTTTCTATCGTTTCAGAAAATAAATTGGTTTTGCAAAGCATTTAATATATTTTTTTAAATTATCATCCTTAGAATTAGTAAAATAGATATATTTTTCAAATTAAAATAAAATACGATAAAATTTAAAAAAAAAACAATCTGCCCAATAATGAGTTTTATTCAAATAAATTAATATATAATGCGGTTTCACAGTATTATTTTATTAAGTATTAGTATAATAATCTGTATTATCAAAGCAACGTATCGTTATTGACTATAGTCTTAGTAAAAGGCGTATATCGCCTTGTTTATGACTTCAGTAGGTAAACTGCAACGAGTGTCGTAATGCAACTGCTCTCGATAGATTCAATAGATTCGGAATATCACAATAATAATAATAATAATTCCTCGTTAGTATCATTAGTGGCGAGCCTGCTCAATATCCTTGAAACCTTCTGTGCCCACTTATCTAATAGGCGTGCACAAATCCACTGAACAGACAAACCCTATAATTGTGATCTAGGTATTTGAAACAGAATTCAAATAACCATTTTACATAAGAGGCGAATGAAATTGATTTTCTATTCGAGAAAGTTATACTATGTTTAATTTTTTTAATCAATTTAATACATAGTAAGGAAAATGGCTTACTTCGGGCACACGGACACGTCCAATAAACACGTCTATCAGTTACTCTCCATTGTAAAAATCTGGTGGGTGGGTAAACATTTCAGCTTATGGATTTGAATTATATCTAATACTTCATTTATGCAATCTCGCGAAAAACAACGGTAATGATAGAACACAGAACAGTGTATTATCGTTGCACCATTAAATTTTGGTGGTAGAAACCAATTTTGAGCAATGTGTTCGGGTGATTTATCTCTTTAGAATGATATAATATTGAGAAACAACCGTCTTGGATAGCACCATGCCGAAATTCATTTCTCATTACATTAATGTGACAATAGTTCACGCTGTACTATAATAATTTTGGCTTCAACGCCAAAAAATTTACTGCAGATCTTTTAGCTGTTTCTACGATTCGAACACAGATGTGAATGGCATTTTCAAAATCATTTTTTTAAAACAATACGTAAATGTATTTTTTGAAAAATTTAAACCTCTATAAAAATTATGTGTTATTTAAAAATAATAATTGAGATGAATTTTTTTTATTTTAATTTAATTTTAAGCAAAAGTTTCATAGTGATACTTTTGGTTCATAGATGTCAGGCGTAGTTTAATTTGTGTGCAACCGTGTGAACTGCGTAGCAGCGTAGACGTATAAAATTTTCTCAATGAAGAAAGTGTTAGAAATTTAGTTATTATTATTTTGTCTCAAAATAATAAATATTATTAGGAAAATGGGATACATTATTTATTCTTTTTTAAGAAATATTTATTCTTTTTTGTGATTCTGATTACTGACGTAGTCAAGGTGCCTTTGAGCCGTAGTAGGTAGGTATATATGTGAAAGATGATCCCAGGGTGAATTACCCTGTACACCGAAACTAGTTCACGAGGTCACTGGAAGAACAGATTAGGTACAGGTGACGTCACCAGAAACTCGAGACTGTACTGTGCCTGCACTAATGATGTATTTAGATGGCGTAGAAGAAGGGAAATGCGCTCTCTCCAGCGGGAGGAACTTTATGAGTTAACAAGAATATAATATAATATAGTTATTACTTTAAAATATATAGACTATAAATCACTCTGTTAATGAAGGAGATATTATTTGTAAAACACACGAATGAAATGTGAATGACTAATTCTGTGATTTATGTTTTAAGGTTTTATCACGTTGTTAGTTGAATGATATGCATTCAAGTGCCAACTTCTATTTGCTTGGATATCATCAGGGCAACGTTTAACCTAGAAGATCCCGCAAAAAAAAACTCGATGGGACTACACTCTTTCCACTTACGTAAATTTAGAAGCCATTTTGAAGAAACGAGTTTATCACTTCGTCATTTTTGACAGTTTGATGAAAAATACCCACAATAAATATTATATTCACCTTCCAATGCACTACTGTAAAAATATTTCTGAATTGAGCCCAGTTATCTTTTTATGCCATATAATTCGGATAAAGTGAGATTTACAATCAATGACTTGAATTTATAAATATGGATTACAACATTTATTAAACGAATTCATTTCCCGGATAAATTTTATTTTTTAACAAATCGAGTGCGCTAGTTTGCCTAACAATTACAATATAATTATGAAATGTTACTCTTATATAAATTATCTTGTACAAAATTCAGATAATGAATATTAGTTTTTAACTGATTAACTTGTGAAATCATTGCCTGTTTACAGAGATTGCCCAGTGAGGCCAACATTACTGGATACTATGAAATGTAAAATATTGTATCAAAATAAATAAAAAAAAATTAAAAAGATACAATATTTCGATACAAGTCAGAAACAAAAAGTTCGAATGCGATAAATGGGAATGCAAGATCATTAGATTAGATTGCTGGAAATTGTAGCATGTCAAAGCAAGTTTAGGTATCTATTCCAAATATTTCACAGCTAAATTAGATAGAGTTAAAATATGCAGTGAAATAAAGTGCGTGGTGCACACTGCATACCGTAAACCTACATATATTACTGATATTACGTAGGCGAGAGAAACCTTCAGCTGTAATGTGTTATGTCTATAAATGTTTGATTGTACTATGACGTTGAGTCAAAAGCTCGTAAGTGATAAAATTATTTTTAGTAAATTATGCACATTATTTTATTCGAGTACATATTGGGGACTGCAATGCTGTGCTCTAGACCTGATGAATTAACGTTAAAAATAACTTCGGCGCCGGTGCATCTGCATAGTCGAGAAACACGCCAAACGCGCGCCTAACATATGTACACGATTGACATTTGTCACATGAGTACGAGTCGCTTCCACAACTGCCGGCCTTTGTGTTACCTTCCTTTTCTTTTATCTCTTCAAGACATCATTAGTCTCTTCAACACCCATGTTCACTGCTTCCTCTCCTCAAAACGACCCTCCTCACAGCATCTTCAAAGATGACACGGGCCGTGAGGGAAATTATTTTTCTCGGGGCCTCCTATGTGGAGTTAATGTTAAAAAAATGCATTAATTACTTATTTTTTAATGTCTAAAACTCCCGGACAAAGTTGAGTTTTCGAAGATTTATCAAAAAGTTTGTACATTCTGTGGTCTAGATGTGGGCACTTTATATCACATATTTTTTTGTTGTCCCTCTCTAAATAAATATCCTCTCTTCTATCAAGCGTTTCCAAAATTGACTCCCCTCCATTCAACATTTCATCTCTTCTAAGTCTGAACTCGACTCCAATCTTCCATATAATTCTGAAATTTGTACATTTAAATAAAATTAATATATAAATTCACCTTTCCTTTCTCTGTAATTTTGAATGATGGCCTAGAACACCCTTGAAGGGTGAAAGCCAGAAATAATTGAAAAAAAAAATTGCATGCCATTAGAAGAGTATTGGTTAGTGAATGTTCTTTCTGGGACATTTTTTTATGTTCGACCAAGATGAGGTTGGCTAAAATACATGGTGAATGTATAAACAGCATACAGCAATGTATATACGGCGTTAAATAAGTTGATGAATGATCGGAATTATTTTTTTTCAATTTCGTACAATTTTATTTTTTTATTATAATACTGGGAAATGGTATTATTTCTATAATAAACAAATTAAAAGTCGTCTTCAAAATATTCCAATGATCAGTGACAATATTATAATATTGTCAACATTTAAATATACGTTTAATTTTTTGCCAGTGGACAGTGTAAATTGAAATCAAAAGATTAAAAAAAAAAACAAGCAAATTGTGTAAAAAGTGTAAACTTTTTATTAAACAAAACTCTAATAGTAACTCGAAACGACATACTTTAAATTACACCTGCGGGCAAATAAAGCAATGGATTAAATTTGTAACGAAATTATTGGTTCATTAAACTTAACTCCGTACCTGGCGCTGGTAAGTGTGGCTTGATTAAGTGTGAGTTATCGGTAAGTGTATACCTTGGCGGGAGAACTGTGTGGGGTTAAATGGCCTTGCCGGGTTTATTGCCTTCTGGCCGCTTTAAGCTCCGTACAATGAAATCTAGCTGACATACAAATTACTCGAAAATACATGGAAAGAATAACATGCAATGCTGTGGAATTATATACACTCAATGCTCAATGTAGATATTGAATTACTCGAAAATACATAGAAATTATTCACGATAAAAAGAATATCATACAACGCTGTGTAATTATATATTATACTCAAATATTATATTGTTCAAAGATATTTTTGTTCACTGATTTTTTTTTTGCCTAATTATGTAGGTTATACACCATCTCTTTTTTCAGCCCGATTCCAATTAGAGACCAAAGTAAACATTTTTGGCTTTACGCGATAGCTATTTTCATCTCCATTTTTACATCTACGATTTTAGTTGTCATCAAAGCAAACAGCATGGTTCATAGTTGTTTGCAGTGATGACAATTGAAATAGTAGATTTGAAAATAGAGATGAAAATAGCGATCGCGTGAAGTGAAAAATTTTGACTTTGGTCTTCAAATGGAATCGGGCTGAAAAAAGAGATGGTGGAAAACCTAGTTTGAAAAGTCTTTGGTAGGAGATAGTATGATGGTAACCAACATGTTAAATTGGGTTGAATCGATAGACATATGATATTGGACGGTAGGTACTTTGTATAAACATGATAATAGGAAATTTTGATTTTTAAATAATATAAAGCTTCATGATAAATCGATAGGTACGTTAGGTGCATACATTTTTTTTTTATAATACAGTTTACCCTGGATTTTTTTTGCATTGGACGCGTGTTATTGAATTTCTTTAGAAAAATCGAGAATATTTTTGAAGTCGTGGTTTTGAATAAATATATTTACAATAATCAACTAACACTTTTGTACCTATATAATTTCTTAATTCTTTCACATTCTTCATATTTCATTTGTTAATGTACCTACTGTATATAAAATCGACCACCACAACACGGGCATGTGCCTAGCATGGTGGTCGAAAAATCCCCAATGTATGTAATGAAAAATCTAATGAATAAAGAAAACTTAAAAAAAAAAAAAAAAAAACAATTTATTATTAAAAAACAGCGAAATTTCTAACTAGAACTTATAAGCAAAGGCGAACAATTCTAGGTACAAAAGTTATTTCCATTGTACACTTTGGAGGTTTATAAAAAATGTATATGTTTCTTGTTCTGTTTCATATTTCATTTAGATATATTAGTAGGTATTATCTTCTTCTTCAACGACATTTAGTAAAAATTAAATTTACATCGAAAAGAAAAAAAAAAGATTTCAATAAACTAGTTGTAACCGGGTAGTAACTGTTAATATGTCATTAAATTTGACCTAACTTCACACATAGCGTATTTGATGGTTATGCCAAATATCTTTTCTGTCATCAATAGTATAACATTATGGCATTGCTTGGGCCACTTGTAGCGTTCAACATCCTGTTTTAAAACGCATAAATTACAACATCCACAATAAAATTAGATTCTCTTTGGGTCATTGCTAAAAATATTAGCGTGTATTTTGCAAAAAATAAAATTGACGCAATTTCCCATCACACATATCCAATGTCGTAATCTAGTTATAATAATATGATATTACACATTTGGCGCTAGTGTCTCGGTGACGTCACGCATGCGCGGTCGGTGATTAATTAAATTTATAATCAAAGTGTGTCAATAACCGACAGATGGGAATTTGCACGAGCACTCATCAGGTCACGTGGTACTGAGGAGAACCTTCACACAAAGCCACAAAATGAGATAAATGCTCAATAAAAATTAATATCGTATTTTTATGCGGTTTCTTACTGATATTTAATATATTTAAATATATTAGCACCTCGTTCCAGAGTGCTTACCTACTCTTAATGTCCTACTGGTGAGAGATGACCTGTCGGAATCTACTTGAAATAGCTTTACCTACTTGTAGGAATTATTTTAGTGACCAACGAATTCAAACCTTACCTAACCTAACCCAGCCTTCTTCTCAAATCTATTCTCGTTCTTCTTTCACCCCTCTATCTCTTTCATTCACGATGTTCACAAACTGGGGACGCCATTTTTTTTCTTTAAAAAGAAAGACAAATGTTCCCAGGTTACGAATAATCCAACAATATTGTAAAATCTCCTACCACCACCACGGAAAGCGGAAAATGTTGCTTGTGTTGTGATAGAGGATTTAGCCAGCCGAGGAATCGAACATGCTACGCCTGACTCAGCCACTGACCGGCCACATAACTAGTTTTAAAACAGATGTATATGTAATACTAACTGCCTTCACCTACCCAGAGCCAGTGGGACAGTGGGACTGTGTCATCCCCAATTGGGAATTTGTAAATTGAAATTTTTACGCTCCAAAAAAAAAATTTTTTTCTTGCATTCTTTTACATCGAATATTTGTTTTCATTGAGACCAAGTAAGCATAAAATCAAATACACAATTTACATGATGTAATTTATGTAACTTTTAATAATAGAACTATTTAATGTAAACGTTATTTCCTGTGCATTTTCCCTAACCTCAATAGAAAAGCAGTTGCGGTTAAAGTTTACGTAATTTTCACATTTTTACAAAACTGTTTACAAAAGCTTGCATTCCTAGCAATACTAATACGCTAACCAGTAAAAATATTATTTAATCGTTTTATTAAAATTTTATTCTTAATAGTTCTTTAATGGACGAAGATGTTTATGTATTTTTGTTCAACTGTGATACGTTAATCAAACAGTTTTTATACATTCATGAATTTTGTTAAAAATAACGAGTTACTTTAAATTGTTGCGGATATTGGAGAGAGAGATACAAATATTCACACTCAAAAATAATTTAGGAAAATTCTGTCACTATTTCAGGAGAACTTTTACTCGGCGTGGTTATAGGAGTACATTCACGTGCAAGATAGTTTCCAGTGTGGTTAATGCACATGGCTTGGACCTGAGCAACAAAGTGCACGCACACTCTTCTTGAAGGCATGTAAAAAGGAGCAATCATGCCCACCTTTTTACTAGATGTCGTAATTTATAAGAAGCGTTGAAAATTTCATAGAGTTTTTCAGAAAAAAATATTTTTGAATTGTTTTTAAATTTTAATGTTTAATCAACTTAACCTACCTTAAGAAAATAAAATAATTGAATTGAATTTCTAAGGTAAATTAAATGATAAGTTTCTAAAAAAGGGTTATTTCATGCGGTGGACATCTTCAATCAATTCTGGAAAATTTGTAATACCTTTTTACATGTTGTCCAGAAAATTCTCGATAATTTGACGTATGAGGCGTACAGTTTCACTGGTATAGCATTTACGCAATGGCACGGTTTTAAAATCGTTTCCCAATCCGCTCCGTGGCCTTACCTCGTTGGGGGATATTGAACTGCGAGAAACTGGGGCGAGTGTGAGCGAAAGAGACCGCCAAATGGGCAATCAACGCGACCAACAAAGACACACTACCGCAAATTACACAAACTTCTTTATTGCCTATTGACCCTCTCGACGAAAAAAAAATCAATATTTAATATTGGGAGTTTGAAATTTTTCATTGTTATAATTTTGAGGTTTATCAAAATGTATTTCACGTGACTTATTTCATTGCAATGTTACAAAGACAGACTCATCCATCATGATTATCAAATTTGTACTAAAAGTAGTTTAATAAAATAATTGGTGTAGGTGTATAAATATACATATTGTAATTAGTAATTTAATTGCCTTTTTTCGCAATGTTTTTTGTTAAAAAACAGGTTTTAAAGTTTTAAACAAGTATTATCATTTTAAGGCGTTAAAAACTGTATCAAGGTTAAAACTGCAATTCAAATGATCTTAGAAATGTATAATTACCTTACAATATACACATAATATGCAAGTTAAATTTACTGTCTGGGGTGAGAACGATGTCAATATACGAAAACTTTGATAGTGGTAATAAATCTTGTGTTTAAATTTGAGTAAAGTTTATATAATCATATAGCATTTATTTATATTGTGCACTTATAATTATTTTGTTCAAAGTGTTGTAACATTTAAGAACAGTGTTGTTGTACTGTAAAGTGATATTTCCAAATTAATGCTTAATGTTTAATTAACGACAATACCAAACATTAAAATACGATTTATATTTCCGTTAAATTAAGTTGTTGCACTCTTGCTAAGCGAAATGATAAGTGCATCCAATAAAATCTGAATAAATACAATACGGCCGCTGTGCATTAAATTCATTGCTTATTAAGTTATTACCTGCCATTTTCTTTCATGCAAACTTACATAAAAACACTTTTCCTCGGATGTGTCAATTAGAATTTCAAAATGTCAGACAAATGAACTCTTTTCAGGTCGATTTCATTTGTTATCCGAATATAAATTCATCAGTTCGTTTTGGACTTACGCTACTTGCGGGTTGCGAAACAAGGAAGCAAATATTCAGAACATGTGCTCGAAAAAGACAGACGCTAAATCCTACGATTATTTAAATGAAGACCTGAAAAAAATTTCATAGAAAGAAATTATTGATATTTTTAAATTTACTATAAAGTTTTTAGTGATGTCTGTTGTTATTGTGACTTGACTTTCTCCTCTAGAAGAAAGAGAGAGTCGTATGGGAAAGTGAAGTTATTCATGAAAGTGGGATAAAGACAGGTACACGATTACATGAATTATTCAATAATTGCTTTGACTGAGTGGAGATTCTGACGTAGTATGTAGATCATATTAACTGATTGCAAGCTATAATCATATTCTAGAAAAGTTTTCTTTTAACAATTGAACAACCTTGTTATGTGTGTGTGTGTTACTATTAATTAACGAATTTACAATATTTCTTTATTATCGTAATAATTATAATCTAATATTTTAAATAATTTCTGGAAAATTTATAAATATGCTCCATAACAATAAATTGCAATTAATAATGCAGTTAGTAGGTACTTATTTTTACAAACAAAATATTTGTTTTTTTTTTTTTAATTTTCATATACGATGCGGTAGGTAATCTCATTTTTTAACCACTCAGGTACTTTGTTTGGTTTTCGGAACAGCTTATATAGGTCTCAAAGAAATCGTTGTATCTTTCTTACAATCATAGTGATAAATGTGATCTAAACGGTATTGGAAAGAGAAAAAACCACGCTACATATACAAATCTAAAAGTTAAATACAAAATAATTAAAATGTCCACCTTAATAAAATCAAAGTTTCCGACCGCCATTTGAAAAAAAAAATTTTTTGTGAAATTTTTTATTAATCAATTATTTTTACATAAAAAGATAAAAAAGTGAGTTCATGATATTTATAATATATTTATCTAATAAAATATGTGTGTGTTTTTTTTTTATTTGCCAGTAATTTTAGTAAGAAAAGAAGTAAGGTGAACCATTTTTTAAAGTTTGCATAAAAAAAATATTTAAAAAAAAATTTTTAAAAAAAAGTTTATTTAAACCTATGAACCTTACCTTTGAAAATCAGTTTTTAGTTTTCGGATACATTAAAAAATATTCCATTAAGTGGATTTTATTGCAAAGGGGATATATTCCGACTTACTGACAGAATATGGTAGAAGCCTGAGGGGTTAAGATTATTATAATAAAATGGATTGAAATATTTGACTTTTTATTGACAGTTTTACGTAATTAACTAACTTCATGCTGGTTGTGAAAATTATAGTTTATTATTATTTCCCTTTGAGAAATAATAGTCTGAATTGAATATGCGAACATAGACAATTCATAGAAATTTAGCTGTAGGTCGATTCTATTCATAGACAAAGACTGTAGTAACTCGTGTCAATACAATTTAGTTCACAGTAATAATATTTGATCTGGCGCCTGGTTACTGGCTAACCGATCATTCGTGAAACTGCGTACGGTATCAGTGTGCGGAGAGGTATTTGCAACACCTTCGTCACTCTTTGCCATCTAACTGACTGGGAATGTAGTAAAGTAGTTGATGAAGAGAGAATCATAAGACATATCTATTCGATTATGACATCTTTATTATTATAGTCGTCGGTGCTACAATCCTTGAAGAGTCCTGGACACATTTTAAAAATATCTCAGTTTCTGCTGGTCTCCTGCCGTCCTAACCTAACTTAACTAAACCTAACCTTACCTAAACGACCCTCACCTAACCTAACTAACTTCACAACACCCCTTTTTTGCATTAGATTTACACAGGAGGCCCAGGGAAAAACAATTTCTCTCGGGTCCATGTCATCTTTGGATATATCTTTTTAGGGCAAGGAAGGAAAGGAAGTTCAGGTAAGGAAAACGGTATGAATGTTGAGTAGGAATTTGGGGGTCGGTGTGTTCAGGAGTGACGGACGTATGACGTATCTTGGCTAGGTATCTTAATTCGGGCATGTGCCTAGTGTGGTAGTAAAAAAACCTGTAAAAAACTGTATATAGATGTTATTTTATGAATATATACAGGAAAAAAAACCTTTTCTCCCACTGCGGTGCAAGGCGATCTGGAAAGGTCGAAAGCTCTCCCTCAACCAGTCCCCTCCCAGTCTCCCTCGGCCCACCGCTCAGTAGGTGGGCAAACGTATCCGCCGCCAAGACCTAGACAAATCTCATCCCATGAACCCGGGTACCCCTGCTAAGTCACCAAACGCACCGAACCACTTAGTCCTAGACTATTATGTAAAAAACTCAAGTTTTGAAATTATAATGATGGATAGCAGTATGCATCGTACATTGTTGGAACCATATCGCTTCTTTCTAAAAAAAACTTTATTGACCCATTCTCAAGCCGATTTTCCCTAGTTTTCCAGTCTGTAGTAGGTATTCTAAGTTTAATAAATTTTTAACATTTTATTGTTTTTATAACACGTCTTTCATTCATTTTATGAAACGAACGAATAATTTAATAAAAAAAAGAAATCACCATACAGACACCTTGATGGAAAAGTCGAATATTCGTTTCAAGTTAGTCAGTAGTCACCAATCATCAGTCACCAGCCAGTTGCCATGAATGTCATTCTCCATTGCGGAACTCGGGCCCCCTTTCGCCACCACTGGACTCAGCTAGTCATAAATAACGAGCACGTAACTCTACTTATGCCATAGATAATCATGTAATATAAGATAACCAAACAGAGTCATGCAGACTAAAATCACCTTTAAATCCATCTGCAATACGTGCTTATTTATTGTGGCAGTAGTACGGGTGATAAGACATTGAGTACACAGCGCAAATTTTCCAATGTCCTCGTTTTTTGAGGTCAGCCTCTTGTCGGGGCAACGAACTCATGTCCTTTTTATCGCGAGATGGCTCCGCACAAAAATGGCACAGCAACACATACATTTAACATTAGTTAACAGTGTATAAGTGTTTTTAATGCATTACGCCCACGCATACATTCGCAACACGCCTGACGCAAGGAAGAGCTCATCATAATCGACGAATCATTTTTTATTGATCATCAAAGAGAAAATAATGCAGAAACGTGCCCTCATTTCGCTACAACAAATTAATTGTAGAACAGACTTTGATCCGTCAGTTCTTTTTATTCGGTTTTCGGAACAACTCATATTGTTCTCATAGAAATCGTCGTATCTCCCTTACTATCATAGTTAGAAATATGATCTAAACGGTATTAGAAAGAGAAAATACGCTTAATATCTAAAAATTAACCGCAAAATAATTATAATACACTCCTTTAGGACCTTTAAGTTACCGACCGCCATAAAAAAAAAAATTATAACATTTTTGAGAATTTTTTTATTAATTATTTTCACATTAAACGACAACTAAGTGAGTTGACGATAACGTTTATCATACATTTGCCAAATAAATAATGTACCTATATGTTTTTTTTTCTTATCAGTATGTTTAGTTAGAAAAAAAACGTAAGGGTAGCCATTTTAAAAACTTTTTTTATGTTTGCAATCAAATTTTTTGTATTTCAAACATTATATTATGTTTATTTGAAATTATTAAATTTGAATTCGTATTTTACCACCTTGCCAAAACAGTTTTTAGTTTTCAGAAATATTCCATTTATTTCGATTTAATTGGAAAATGGAATTTTTTTAACCCTCTGATAATACGGTCGAGGCCTTTTTTATCCTGAGGAAAAACAAGGAAAAATTAAATATAATTATTGTGTTATAGTTTTTGTGTCTCGTGTTAGCGAAGCTAAACGTGAAATTACTATTTTTTATTAATCTTTACTACAAATCAGATTACATTGTCAATATCAAAAAATATGTTCTGGATAAATTTTATCTTTTTCTATCGTTTCGCCTGAGCAGAATTATAATAAAATTGTTAATTACTTTATAAAAAATATATGGGTGAACTACTAAAAATAATTTTTTTCATTAGAAGTTGATGAACGCGTATAAGAAACAATTTAAAAAAACTATATTATGGCTAAGATTATCCGCGACAGTTTCCCTTGATTATTTTTTTTCCATCTGATGAAAGTATTCGCAAAATAAATAAAAATCATTTTTGCGCTAAAATCAAGCGTTTCTAGATTCCGTTTGCCGTGCGAATTTTATGCCTATTACTTATGTTTGTGGCGATATAATGCACACTAAGAATATACACAATTGTGGCTTATGTATAAAGTTTTTAATGTTTTCTTTTTTAATTGAAATAATTTTACGTAGTTTTTTTGGCAATTTCTCTTTGCATTTGTATCTGTAATAAATTAAAACTGGGTTTTATATACTATAATGCACAATCATTGTAGATTTAACAGAATAAAGCCATTTTGTGGTTCAGTCAAATACGGAGAGTGATAAGATAAAATAATTGGGTTATTTATTTAAAAATATCTCAGGTGGATAATTCTTCATTACAGCAGTGGCGGGTGGTGGTAAATAGCTCTTAATGTAAAAAAATGATTTTTTAGAAATTTCTTGAAAAATGACGCCTTTTTAACATATTAACTATGAAATAAACAGTGAGTTCTATCGTTATTTAATTAGATTTATTATTAACATTATCTGTTTTTTAAAGTCTACTCAAGGTAGTTTCTATTATGATATAGGGAGTTTTGAAATGACTATTAATTCGTCAAAAAATAAGACAAGACTCTTGTTTATTCTGCATTAATAACTAATATCTAAGGAAAGTAAAAAAAATGACACCTTCTAAAAAAGTGATTGCAAAGACGTCGACAGTAAATCAGTAATTGTTATCCTGAACGAATTCATGTGATAAAGGAGCATAAATCATTTATATTCTAAGCTGTTGACATTTTGTTGAATGTTTACCAGTAATATTTAGTCGCGGTCGGCATTCGCTTTAATTGCCACATTATTGCATTTACCTATCGGGCCGTTGTGAGTTCCCAGCGAGCCGCGTTTACCCTTGACCACGATACGGGTTGCCGGCTTTAGCGGCGACCTTTCATACGTTCCGTTCATACGGCTGCAAGGCGCAAGAGGTTTGTGGAAAAAATACTTTCCGCGCTCTCAGGCGGTTCAACTAGAAGCTCGGAAAAGCGCGGGAGGGGTTGGGATTGGTTGATTTTTAAGCCAATAGAAAGCGGTCTAGCCACCCTAACAACCAACAGGGAAAAGGTTTTCAAATGACCCATCATATGTATTCAGTTAGCGATGTGAAAAAAATTTTATCTATGAAGTGGAAATCTGTTGTTTATTTGTGAACAAAACTCTTGAAGGTTGAGCTCTGGCTACGTGAAACTAATGTGCTTGTTTCTGCCCGAGATTCATAAGCGAAAGCATTTGTTTACAGCCCGAAATTATTTGTCAATCACCAAAATGTATGAAGCTTTGTTACATCGTATATGTATTAGGGAATGCAATCCCGATCTCGCGGGATCTCGATCTCGCGAGATCTTGTGACATTTTTCGGGATCAATCCCGAAGCATAATATGACGAGATCCCGTTCGAGATCGACAGGATTGGGCGGCAGTAGTCAGCGACGCTACACACGTCCACTCGGGGCACAAGTGGTGCGCTGAGTGACTGACGGTCGGGCGGGAGTGTCGATCTAAGAAAGAAAACTATCCCGACTATTTACGAATATTAGCGATGGATGACGAGTGGGACAGATAATATAAAACTGTGTCAAGTGAGTGAGAAAGAGATACTTGCGAGCGTGCAGGCAGCCATTTGTTTGTTTTATTTGTGCAGTTATGGTCATACTTTTTCTTAAATTATGACTTTTTATTGTTTATGTGAGTTAAATAAACATAATTTTCGGATTCTTACGTTTTTAATACCTTAAAATGTCGAAAAATAATCCAGGTCAAGTGTATATTGAGTTAAGAAGTCGTTTACCGGTATGGAGATACTTCAAGAAAGCAGTTAATAATTTGACTGCTCAATGCAAGTTATGTAAATCTGTTCTCAAAACCACATCCGGGTCTACAAAAGGTTTACACGTCCATATGATGTCAATCCACAAAATTGACACAAAACTATTGAATGGGGGAGTCGGAAGAACATCAAGTACTACTGAGCCGGGTGTTGTCAATAATTTATCAGTAGCTTCGACGTCGTCAGCGTCTACGAGAGCGTCGTCGTCAGTGGCGCGGTCACCTACTGATATTGAGGCTCAATTTACACCATTTTCAGCAGCTAGGTAGACATTAGATGCCGTTTAGCAGATAGCACCCTTAATACACTTTGTTTTATAAGAAGTTACTTTCAAAATCACCCGTAATTACTTTACGCAATTAATTAATCTCCTTAAGCTATATTTTTTCTTTTGATTATTTTAATTTACAAAAAAACTTTTAATTATTTAGTAGCTAATATAAAAGAATAAAGGTTTATGATTTCTTTCAAATAATTTTTTCTTTTAATTTACGAGATCCCGAAAATTCCTAGATCTAGCGAGATTGTAATTTCTAATCTCGCGAGATCTCGAATTTGCGATCTCGAGTCGAGATTGCATTCCCTAATATATATATTATATATACTATAACATAATTATAAAAAAAAATCGCGGCAAAATATAATGTAATAGTTTAATGGATTGATTAGTATAACAATTAATAAATTCATAATTACATTGCGACTCTAAAATACGTTACTTCTGACATGTACTTTTTCACGTGCATGTACATAATACTTATAGAATGTTTAAAAAAATGTTTCAGAAAAATTATATAGATTATAATAGATTTCTCTTGTGTTACCATCCGATATAGCAAAATAATTACATTACCTCACAAATATATAATGAAGATTATGCAAAATTAGTAATTAAATAATGTTTCTCAGCATAAATATTGTGGTTAGACTTGGAATATTTAAATTGTTCAATGGTTTTAATGTAAATGAAGCTTTGGACCATTCTGTTAATTTACGAGTATGATGTGACCCAGATAAAAAGCTGCAAAAACAGCGATTAGCAAACTAAATTCGTACATTATTGGATGCAAATTGTCGGTGTACCGATTAAAAGTTCAGTACCGTTTACCAGTACTAAGGTGGAATTACTGTCGGTAATTAGCGAGAGGTTAATGTACTTGTAGTAGAACAATCATTATTGTGGAATAAATATTACTATCGGCGATAGATCAACTATGGTTCGCGTGAGATAAAACATATTTTTAGCATAGAAAGGTTAACAGACTTTTTCTGTTCTTGGTCATTCATCCAGGTGTTATAAAGAATTATCGTTTTACACTGTAGAAATTAATCAATATGGATATTAAAATTGATTAAATCGTTTAATACGTTTATCAGATTAATCTTGCCTCTTCACGGTTACAATAACTTTCTAAACCTGAAACATGCTTTACATGGTTTGTTAAGTTAGGTTAATATTTTTTAACCGCTGTTATTTTTGTAGCTTCAATTATTGATTGAGAGAGTAATATTTAGGTATAAAGTTTACCTCCAAAATAAATTAAAATTAATGCCTTTATCCAATAGTGTGCACTTGTAGTTTGTTTTTTTATTGTCACTTACATAATTTTATATGAACTAAGATCATCAACTTGACTATTCTAAAGGGGGAACCTTTTACGGTCGGACAGTCGAAGTTTTCTCATATCTGTAAATAAATTATCTAATAAATAAATCTAAAGTAGATACATGTGACAAACGGAATTAGCAATAATAGCAATGAAAGTACTCATGGTAAAATAAAATAAAATGGAAAGAGATAATAATGGGATATTGATATACATACATCAAAAACATTGAGTCTAACAAAATTATTTCTCATTGCACCTATTGGAAGAAATAAACAGGGTAATTTGAAAGAATTTCAACAATTTATCATAATTTCAAAGTTGCCTATAATTTGTAACCCGTAGCAATAATTTGACAGTTGATTGTTCTACGGGTGAAAAAATTCTGTAATGTATGCGGAATTAATTGCGTTCTGTGTTTTATTGTAACTTTAATAAATCTGACCTATAATTATTGAGAACGCTCTAACCGCAAGCTACATTTATGTTAATTTTCCAATGAAATTTATAAATACAGACTTTGAACTGCTCATTAGTCATTGGATTGGAGTATCATTATTGTAATATATGTTTACTTTGCTTACCACATGAGTATGATTCAATCCTGCAGAATTGGATTTAAAAATGTAATAATTTCGACGTTCTGAGTACGCACACAATATTTGACATTCCGGTTGGCTAATTTTGGAAAAAACAAATGAAATGAGCAGTTCAAATGTAATATTTTTACCAGATGTTGAGGAGAAAATAAATATGTACAATGTACATACTACTCTCTTTTTGTACTACATAGGGAGATAATAAATTTGTGTGAGTTTTTTGCACAATGAATTTAGGTTAAATTAAATTATAGTATGTAAATATAGTATCTCGTTTCGGATTGAAAAATTGTTTTTTTTTTTAAATTTGCTCCACACAGGACACCCTGAGGAAAATAATTCCCCTCAGGGCCCATGTCATCTTTGGGGATGCTGTGGGGAGGGTCTTTTTTAGGAAAAGGAGGAGAGGAAGTTACGGGAAGGAAAATGTTATTCGGGGTGGGTAGGAATCTGGGGGTCAGAGTGTTCAGGAGTGACGTACGTATGAATCCATCCATCCCACTGCAGTGCAAGACGATGTTCCGAGATAATACGGCTGGAGAAGTCAAAGGGACTCCCTCAACATTTCTCTTCCGATCCGGACTGCCAGTGCCATGCAGCTGGGGGGCAGACGCATCCGCCGCCAAGACTCGAACAAAACTCACCCCATGAACCCCGGCACCCCTGCTAACTAACCTTGGTTCTGCATGTGGGCAAATTAAATAAATCGGTTTATCGTGTTGATCTTGACGATATATAAATTTTAATTAAGTACCTGCCACTTTGCAGAATTTTAACATTATCTTTTGAAAAAAATAAAACGTCGTATATGAAGTCAGTTAAAGTTGCCAAATAACGGCTTCATTGTAATTTGAAAAATGTAGGTTTAGTTTATAATTTATGTGTTTAAAAAAATTAATTGAATTCTTTCGATTCTTCCAATATGGTCTTGGTAAAAAGGAATAATAATAAGTACTCAAATAAAATCGGTCAGTTTGAGCATACCACGAGATGCACGCTCCATCGGTGTGATGAGTATTTTTGGAGCATCTTGCAACACGAACACCGAATGCATTCTCACGTATGCCAAAAGTGTATCTGGGCAAATGCACATAGCTCGAATTGCATCACAGCTCGTGGGTGCGTAAAGACGTATATTTTTCTTAGCGTAGGCTAAACCAATGCCAGCAAGTCGTTCAACCTAAAGAATCGTGCTGGTGGCTAGTTAATGTATACGTTTTTTTTATTCGTGACGTTATGGGGACTGTGCCCCCTATTCGGCTACGTCAAACGTGTAAATAAAATGCGACACGACAATGATGTGGCCAGTTTTTTTTATTCCGTTCATGACATTGCTTATGGGTAGTTGTTTTGAGAATGTACTGTTTGAAAATCGGCACGAAATGAATGTCAACTTTTATGGATTATTCCGTGGCAGTTTGATAATCTTTTCGTCAGAATTAATAATTATAATTAAATTAATGCTTATAGATTCTTAAAATGTTTCAAGATTATCACTACTAATACTAGAAAATTACAGGACGGTTACACGCAAAGATATTAAATATATTTGGTTTAATAGTATCGGATAGATGTGCAATCTATCGTCACATAGAAGGGACAAAATTAGATAAAGAACTTCCTGTTTCAGTGGCAAGATGTTATGCTTCAGACAGATAAAACTGTTTTCGTGAAATCACATACGTATCTTGCAGCATTTCAGCACCATGGTATGTCGCTAGTCAACCACTATTTTAAGGTTCTAAATTACAGAGTTAGACAAAGTCAAGACCTGGGGTGTAGATATAGCCAATACTTTCAGATATTGTTTCGTTAGTGTGCTGTGTACATTATTAATTTTGAAGAGTTTTTTTATTAAAATCGTCCAGAATGTTCAAAGAAACGTAGCTAGCAATCCACAGCTTACCCTTTATTGTGTTTTTTTTATATTCTTTTCATGCATATTTAAGTACTTAGCTTCTCTTAAATGTTTTTTTCTTAGTTTTTTCTTTATGTTTTATTTTAACTTCTCTTAACTATATTTTTTTTCTTGTCTAGCTGCTAAAAAAAAAATTTTTTCTTGTCTAGCTGCTAAAAAAAAAAAATTATCAGCGAAAACATGTTTTTAGGCTTACTGTTTTATTTTAGCACTCTTTCTTTTTTATGTATCTTTGTAAAGCTGTTTGTTTTCCAAATAAAGATATTATTATATTATTATTACTATTATTACTAAGGGTTCATTTGGTACCTACCCTGGTGTATGACAGTGAGCCATGGAACTGGCAGAGGAAGGATGAAAGATAGACATAATTCTGTAGAAATGAGGTTTATCTGTGGTAAAATTTGAGGAGCGCGTGTGCCGTTACCGCGGCCTGGGGAACCATTTATTGGTTAACCTACACCCCTGCCATTGATCTCCCTAAGTGATTCGTTACGTTTGGTGACTTAGCAGGGGTTCTCGGGTTCATGGGGTAAGGTTTGTCAAAGTCTTGGCAGCAGATGCGTTTAACTCCTACCCGCTATCTCCCCCCATTCCCTAAAAAAACCTCCACAAAACATTTCCAAAGATGACATACGCCTTGAGGGATGTTTTTCCTCAAAACCTCCGTTGTGGAACTAATGTAAAAAAAACATGTATGATCGTGTGAGATATGTGGAGATTTTCAAATAATGCATTTTTGATGTAAGTGTCATGAGTACGATTAAGAAGGGGACGCTTAGATGGTTTAGGCAGGTCGAACGACTGAACGACGACTGAAAGAGTGTATTTAAGAAGAATATATGACGCGAATGTGAATGGTGGAAGAAGTAGGGGATGCCTGACAAAGAAGAGGCAGGATCAAGTATACCAAATATTTGAGTCGGACCGGTTCCACGACAACTCAGAATCATGCAATTTCAACACCCCTTTGAAAATTCATTAAAAGTTATGAAAAAAAAAATTGAAAAATAGCCCACAGCCTAACCTAACGTAACAAATTGTTTTCATCAGTTTTAATGACTTTTCAAAATGGTTGTTTAAGTTGCATGATTCTGAGTTGTCCGGTCACCATAGATGGTTAGGTATTACGAAAATCTTTCCTAAAAAAAAACTATCACTTTTAATAGGTTTTTAACTCGTGAGATTATTTGAATATCCGCTTTGTTTTCTTGGTAGAATACGCTGGGATGGGTCGCTTTCTCAGGTCCCAATTCCCGGGCGGTCCGTTTCGGGGCCGTTGACCTCCAGCCGGCGGGGAGGGGCGACCCACCCTGAAGGCACCTACCGGAAGGGGAAAGGGGACCACTAAAAACCCTGGCACGAGGTCGGATACATCGGGAAATTCCGTGTGTCACTTTGTTGCGCGGCTATTAATAAGGGAAGTTTGCTGAGACATTATTGATTGGCTTTTAGGATGCCGGATATGTTGATTGTTTATTCACGATGTTGAAAATTTGACTTTATTTCTACTAATGGATTAGATTTGGAGTTAATTAGAAGTAGAGGTCCAGTGTCACATAATTATTATTAACATTCCAATATTTGGTCTCTTGTACCTTATATGATAACAAGAAACCTTTCGATTTTCCCCTACGAAGATATGCGACGATGCAAATAATGCAAATTAAAAAAATAGCATTAAATTTTCCAAACATCAATTACAGTTACTCTAAAACCGCAACGAATTTTGCAAACAAAAGAGTAGTCCAACGAATTATGGTTCCGCGATTTTTCATCCCGCGACATAATATCCCAGCCAACATATCCTCCGACAAAATATCCTACTAACAAAACGTACCCCAATAAAATATCTACTAAAACTTAATCTAACCCAACCTAACAAAAAAATTGGACAAAAATAATATAGACATACTGTAAAGTCAATAAATTATTGTTATCTATATTATTTTTGTCCCATTGTACTGTTTTTAACTTTACAGGACGTCTGTATTATATTTGTCCAATTTTTTTGTTAGGTTAGTTTAAATTTTAGTAGACATTTTGTTGGGGAATGTTTTGTTCGGAGAATATTTTATCGAAGGATATTTTATCGGGGATATTTTGTCGCGGGATGAATACGCGCATTACCACGAATTATGACTATATTAAGTTCAAATTGTCAAAATTGTTCAACTTTCCGAAAGCGTGACATTAAACATTTGCGTTTCTGTTACAACACACATATATTTATTTATACGGTATTGAGTGCGCCTTACATCATTGTGGTAGTTTAATGTAACGTCAATTCCCACACAAACAATGTGTTTCCTTGGTGGTTAGAATGAATTATGCTGAAGAAGCCATTCTGAAAAATCCCAATATAGTACCGAAGGAGGTCACGAACGAATCAATAAATGAATATACTCGTAGCTTACCTAGATTTTAACAGTCATAAAATTAAAATAATCTTATCAATAGAGGCTTAATTGAAATAAGCTATTGGACTAAATTGTTGCGGGATACATGTGGGTATGGAGGAAACATCTAATCAAAATAAGGGGAGATTGTAGAAGACCAGCAGGGGTGGAACGCTTCGTGGAAGCTCTTTAAGGCGTCTAAGGATTGATGCACTGATAATGATGATTGTTAGATATCAAATTGGAAGTTTTAAAAATACATACTAGCTAGTGGTTGGTAGAGCTCGCGTCCAAAAAAGTATGCTTGTAATTTTCTCTTATTTAAAGAATCAAAACAAAAATTTCC
Source organism: Limnephilus lunatus (assembly GCA_917563855.2). NCBI lineage: Eukaryota > Metazoa > Arthropoda > Insecta > Trichoptera > Limnephilidae > Limnephilus > Limnephilus lunatus. The sequence continues at coordinate 62,400,554 of OU830598.1, read as the reverse complement.
TTTGAAATCATAAGATGTGTAAGTATGTACTTAAATACCTACGTATTTAATATTTATTTTGTAAGAAACAAACAGCTTTTAAATAATATACAGTGATAAATATACAAGTGAATTGAAGTCAAGACACAGAAGTTTCTTATGTTAAGTTCGGTGGAAATGAAGTTTTAATATCTTAAAATTAATTTTGGGTTATAGGAAGGGGAGAGGAAGAGGAATATAGGAAAAGGATAGGAGATGCTCCCGTTACATTACATACTCTCATGTTAATAATAATCGATCGTACGCGTCACTTCGTATCGATATTTCATTAAGTTATTACTAAAAATGTCAATGCTGTGAAATGTTGTATTATATTGTGCACATACACGAGGAATTAAGGATTTTTTTCTAATATTTGTTCTAAATGAGGGCAATTAAAATAATCGGATTGTCGGGTTGACCTTGACGGAATATTAAAATTTAATAAGCTGGTGAGCTCTGGTGAGTCCAGGCCATTAGTTAGAATTTTAAACCATAAAATTTGATCAAAAATTAGACGGCGTGCTTGGAGGGAGTTGAAATTGTGAAATTTAATGGATTCGATGTAATTTGAGAAGTGTTAATTTAGTTTCTAATGTGTGTTTAAATTTTTTTTAATTCTTTCTATTCTTTCAATATGGGCTTGGTAAAAAGGAGTCCAGATTGGTGAACAGTATTCCAAGTTTGGTCGAATATATGAGGTGTAAAGGGAATATAGAGTGTTTGTGTTACGGAAGGGTTTTGCTATACGAATTTATTTATTTATTTTATTATAAACTATGTTAATATTTTTTTAACATATTTTTTGTACGACGGCTTGTAGAAGAATTCGCGCTCGTGCGAACTCTGGCAGGATAAAAAGGCGGTATCCAACACGCCCACAATCTTGAAAAAGAAACGGAACTTACTAACAAATTTACAGACAGACGAAATGCAAGACTTGTCATAAAAGAGATTATTTCGATTTGACAGCTCGTAGAAGGATCCACCTTTATGTGAACTCTGGCGGGATTAAAAGAAAGTATCGCACATGACCATCGTCATGAAACGGAAATGGAATGTAAAAACAAATATACGGAAAGACAAAAGCAAAAAGTCAACTAACTATCTAACTAACCATCATGCCACTTCCTCGCAGGGGTGGGCAGAGAGGGTAGACCATCACAGAACACGCACTGTCTTGAAACCCACTCCTTGCTTCATTATATCGCACACTAGATATTTCGATATATGTAATGGCAAAAGGATTCCAACGAATTTGTCAGTCAATGCAAGTACAATAAATACATAGGTACGGCAATGTTTTCCATTTCTTGTAATGAAATATTAATCAACCGCTACTTTTCTGAATAATGTATCAGTTTCCCTCTTGTCTAACTTTCCTTTCATAAGTTTACGATAATTCTGCATAAAATTGAATGCACTTTCTCAGGTATTCAAATACTGAACTAAATGCATTAATCAATTGTTCGTAAATAACACATTTAGCGAGCGTGCAATCAACACAAAAAGTATGAAATAGGAATAAAAGAGAAATTGATATATTCGTGGAAATAATTTCTAGAAATCAGTTTACATAACGCCATTATCTACAGGCAATTTTATTGGTGCACATTAAATAAGTGAGAAATTTCTAACTTAATTTAATGGCTTATTCAAGAATAAATGACTATAATATACAACCCTTTTTAGAGGACGGACGGCTTTCGTTATAATAGTTCCCTAAAACATATTTTGTTATGTGGAATTATTATAAAATTTATACGGAGCCATTTATGTGATTGCTTCTTGATAAAATATCATTCAATTTTAGAAATAATACTTCTTCCAAATATCTGCAAAAACAGCGTACATAATATTATTTTAGTTCCCACCGGGTAGCTTCGAAAAGTTTTCTACTATAATAATAATATGACGGTTTCTATTTACGGATGCGACTTTCAAAAGAAACGAGTTTTGAGTTTCGCTATGAATTCCAAGCTTTAGGGTACAATGCTCCAAAAGAGCAAGTTTGTTCCTCCAATGAGTTCAAAAATAACATTATTTTGGAAATAAGACTCGAAACTCGCCCATAAATTAAAAAAAATAATAGATTTTACTGGCTTGTTTGGCTTGGCAAGGCAAGATAGTAAAGTGTACCAAAGAAAGAAGACCAAAAATGTTAGTGAAATTATTTTACAAAATTGCAATTTTTGCTCTTTTCAACCCCCGACTCACGGAGCGGTGTTATTATAAGTTTTACTTTCTGTCTGTCTGTCTGTGGCATCGTAGCTCCTAAACGAAAGGAACGATTAGGATTCGTTTTTTCTTGTTTGAAAACTGACGTGATCGAAATGGTTCTTCGCAATAATTCATGAAAATCTGTTCAGGCGTTTCAAGGTCCAGAGCTCTTTTTTATGTTGCTTAGGGGTTGCTTAAAATTTTTAATCTTTACTTCGACGGTGTTTCGCTCAACGGTGTTATACCAAATCTTTTGGCTAAAGCCTATGGATGGATTGTTTCTCAGAATTTGAACAATTCATAAAATTTCAAAGCTAAAATTCAAAATTCTGTTATGATTTTATCAAAAGCCGGTTGCTTCACAGTACTTGAATAGATCTTTCACAAAAACTTGAAATCCAACTTTGAAATTTAATTTTCTAAAATCTTCAATCAATAACCGCAAATTCTTGACAAATCCGTCACAATTTTGAAAATGACAATCAAAATCTTTTTCTGTTAAAATAGGTACCACATTAGTACGGGTAGGTAATAGGTACTCATCGTTTGTCTGAATTTTTCACACAATCAATTTCTACATTTATAATGAAACTTAAATTCAAAGCAAATTCGAGTTTCAGAGTTCATTGAGTTACGCAATACACACGCCCAACCTAAATTAGTATTGTTGATGATAGAATCTATGTTTTCGAAGAATCTTCTGCCATAATCACATATCTGAGGAGTTTCCATTTGTTTGCCTTTGAATGTAACTCAAGATGAGGGATACCTACGTAATATCTTATATTTCTTTTTTACAACAAAGTTAATATCGATAAATCACCTTTTTCATTATCCTACTAAACCATATTGTTTAAAAACAATAAAGTAAAGTTCAAAGAAATTACGCTGTCAGTCACGGTCAGTGATATTTTATCATGTACTCGTACTACCCCTAGCACGCAACGTAGCAAGTAATGGTCAAAGTAACCGGTTGGGAACACGAACGCACTTGTTATTGAGGAATTTAATTAGTACTGACAATCACCTGATGACTTGAACGCACTTGGAAACTGTGTTTATTGCAACCGTGGTGAATTGTGAATCCTTTGTTTTAGGATGGAAATAAATAATTATACATGTAATAAAGATTGCAAACTACGTGGCGAGGTGATGAACTATTTGGTCGATGGGTAAACTGTTGGTTTTGGGTTTACGGATTTAATCTCAAATAATGTAAATAACGTACTTATTGCATTTATATAGGTATTTTAAAATGCAAAATTTTAAAAAGAATTTTTTTTTCCAGTTCGTTTGAGTGAGAGGCAATCATTTATATTCGAACCTTGCTTAAGCTTTTTTTATGTGCTAAACACTACACATGAGTCAATTCCCTGAACCAGTGGTACTACGGCATATCTGTTTGAGAAATGTTGTAAGGTGAGGAAGTGGTAAGAGGACGAAGATGGGAAAGATGTTAGATTCATCGGCTGGCTAAGTCCTTCATCACAACACAAGCTACATTTTCCGTCTTCTGTGGTGGTAGTAGGTGATTTTCAAATATTGTCGGGTTTTTGGTAAGACAGAAAATTTGTCTTTAATTAAAAAATTATATTACTTTGAAAATACATCACTATTCAGATCCAAACTGAGAAATGCAAACTGTTTCAGGTACCTAATGTTTCATTTTCGAAAGGTGTTTTCTCGTCAGCATGTCACTGAGAGAAATTTCTAAAAAAGATAAACAACACCTTTTAAGTGCTTAAACCATAGGTTCTCAACGTGGGCGATAACGCCCCCTAGGGGGCGTTTCAGCCTTCCAGGGTGGCGGTAGAAGACCATGAGAAAATGAGGGGGCGTTTCAGACACTCAGGGGGGCGGTAGAAGACCTCAGAGAAACCCATTCCCACCCCATCCTCTCTTGCCCCATCATCCCATCCCATTAGGGGCCATCCATCAGCAAACATATTTTGCCCCCTCCACTGTGGCAAGTGTAACCCCATCGTGGTTTCCCATTATGCCCCCTCCGCCGTGGTATCCCGTTACGCTCCAAATGTAACCCTGTCGTGGTATCCCATTACGCCCCCTCCGTTCGGATTCACGAGTTAGGGGGCGCCAGAAATATTTTTTTTCTCAAAGTGGGCGGTGGGCAAAAAAAGGTTTAGAATCTATGGCTTAAACTCATCACTTCACCCAAAACTCATTATATTCTATTAACCAATTTTATGCATTTATACTCTGCGATACTGGCGTAGACTCGTGAAAAATCACGGAAACCAATTATCTCCAATTAGACTCCAATTTTGAAAAATAAAATCTTTCTGATAAAATATTACATTAGGTATGGGTAGGTACCTACCAAATTTATCGCTTGACTGAATTTTTCACACAATCAGTTCCAATTTGGAAAGTGGCACTTAAATTCAAAGCAAAATCTTAGGTCATTTTTAATAAGTAGGTACATAGGTTGGGTGGGAATTTCTTCCAACAAACTTAAGATTGTAGGTAGGAAAAATATTCGTTTTTTGGCATCTATAGCAAGAATTAATTATGTTTGATAGGATATTTTCATATTTTGCCCTTTCAACTGCATCAGAAGCAGTGGAAACCTGGCCATTAGTCTTGCCACGAGGTCGTGCACCGCGATAAGCCGCGACATAGATACCAATGAAACCACTTTACTTTCCTGTGCCCCTCACCCCTCTCCTCCCCCTACCGCACTCCTTCCCACCACCCCTCGCCTCTCGCCCCTCGCCCGGCGACCTCGCGATTTACGTCACCGCGGCCGGCCCACTGGGCGGTCGTCGCTCTCGCGCGGGGCCGAGGTCAGCCGAACTGCGGCGGAAACAGCCGAGCAGGACTGGCTGGCTTTTCGGGAGAGCCCGCTACAAATGGGGAGAGGGTGGGTTTTGGTAGTACTATTTCGATACTATCACTTGATGCGGGTGAAAAAAAAGGTTTTTCGGGGTGAAAAAATTACGTTTTGTTAATTTTCAGGTAGATAATAATGATCTTTCTTTTAGAAAAATACCACTCTCGTCAAGAAAAGTATAATACCTATATATTTTTAAGTTAAAGGCTTAAATTCGCCTATTATTAAGGTACCTACTTCATTAGGTACGTCAGATAAAATGACATAGATTTTTGTTCAAGCTAAGGACATGTTATATGATTTGATTCAGTATTTGAATGATACCGCAAGGACAAAAGGTTGAGTGTCCTCATTTTGTTAGAGTTTGCTTTGAGTCATCTTCTTTATTCATAAATAGATGTCACTTCTCTTCTTTTAGTGCTTCTGAAGACCATCGTGGGATTGGAGATGAACAACGAGAAAAATAGTTTAAAAACGAATTGTTTTCTATTCAAAATTCAAATACATCTAAGTCAGATGTACGTAGTCAAGTCTCTGATTGATATTGGATGCAACCGCTGTCAGCAGATTACGCATATATTACGAAAGTTTAAATTTATAATCTATATTTAATTGTATGTAAATTGGAGCTAAACAAGTTACTCTAAATTATTGATAATTTTGTAAGTATTTAATTCCCACTGCAAGAACAAAGCAGCTATCATTGCATGACTGACGCGAATAAGTACCGGAGTAGTAATTAAAGTGTCAAAGCTGTCGAGTCAAGTTCTTCCATTTGTATCTGCCGCGTGATTTGAGTGAAAGTTTTACGTCAGATAGTCAGTTAAGTATGAGGCTTTACGCAACCTCATGTTGACTGCTGACTGCTCGAATTGCTAATATTTTACATGTTTTCTTTGACTATGAGTAAATAAAACCTACGCATTGTGCATTAGGGTGGGTCACGACTGTATGGGGAAAAATTATCTTGTTTTGATTTGTCTAATAGTGATAAGAGCGTGAGAAATAGAGATATGAAATCACGTAATTTTTTTAATAATATTTGGATATCATCTTAAAAAACCCACCCATAAATCTTAAAAAAATGTTAGGTAAACCATTGAAAATAAATCATTTTTTATTAAAACACGAAATTTAGGGAATATTTTGATTTATTTATTAAAAAAAATTATGAATATAATTCAAATTATCTCAAGGAAGCGTATTCAAATATCAGCCAAATTGTTCTTACTCTCAAATTTCGGCATTATTATGCGCGACTCAATCTTGGGACTTTTTGTAATTCGTAAAAATATACTACATTTGCTATGGAAGATTGCGAAAATATGGTTTAAAAGATTCATAGTAAAAATAACCCCTTAAAACGAACATTTTCAAAACTTTGGTGTAAATCCGGAGGAAGAAAATTTTAAACACGTCGTTTTGAACCCATTTGGCACCCTTCTATTGCTCTTAGAATTTAAACATCGCATTTTTATAAATGACCCACCTTTTTGTGCATATATGTATACATAGCCATCGAGTGTTTCATCCATTTTGTATGGTTTTCATTGAAATATTTAACCCTTTCATAAAATTTTGTTTAATTGTCCGATAGGGCTGATTTCTACGTGGAAGCGCGTAAAATGAAATCCATGCGCTTAGTTCTACTTTTAAACCCCGAGAGAATTTAGTCATCTAAACCCCCCTGAATATCTTATCCCTTTGGGTTAAAGAAAAATTTCCTCCATCGTTTCTCTTTGAGGCCTGTCCAAAAGAAAGCTTTAAAATACCCCTCCAGAAATATTACCATAACTTTATCAATGTCTCCGTACAAAAGCGCCATAAAATCACTTAAAAGTAAGACAGACCTATTATTTTGGTAAATATATTAATAAAAGATTTGATCATGTCCTTACTTATGTATTTACTTCTTAAAATCTTAATTAATTTTTTGATCGCTTTGAAATATTACTTAACGATAGTGTGCCTTTATTATTTAGCGTTGAAAAATGTTTCACGTTTGTATGTACATCTTTGAATATTCATTTTATTCTCTCAACATACGCTTTTTGACAAACAAAAGATTTCTTCTCTTTTTTGTTAGCAGCGAGATTTCTGTTCTCATTCTTCTTCTTATATTTCTTTATGTGAAATTTGAATAAAGAACGACGCGTGAAAGCATCCACAAAACAATAGAACTCCGCGGAATGAAACGGAAAGGGAAAACGTTGGAAAGTGTTTAATGTTCGTGTCACTAGTGACGTAATGCCTGAACGTCTATTACCGGTAACTGTTATCGGTTTGTAACGTTATGAATAACTATTATTGTGCAGGTACCGTTTCGTTTGAATACTGGCTGGCTAGTACTCCAGATTCACTAATTAGAATTCATATATTATTCCGCTGCAACTGAATGCAAATCTCAACCGATTGGAATTTTTTTGCAATCATCACGTTAACACACCATAGGTGTTGTGCAAACGTTTGAAACTGCGATTATTACTATGATGAGACAACGATTTATCTCTCTTTTTTAAATTTTGTACTTAGAAATTAGATTTTATTAAATTAATTTCGTTTTTGATTACGTGCTTATAGCATCTACGTTAACATCAATGTAATCAATGAGAAAAAACATTCACTAATTACAGATCAAATATTAAAAATATTCAGATGATTTTATTGTGTTGTTTGACTTAAGGACTTAAAGCTTAATAATTGGTACAGATATTTTTTTAACTGATTGTAAAACTTTGACTAATCCACGGTGACCATTTTCGTAAAAGTGACCTATTTATAACGCCTCGGTTGCTCCATCACTGTTTATTTTTTTACCTTTCTAAGTTTGGAAAATCGACAATTCCATGTGTCCTTAATGACGTAATGCAGATAATATAGTGAACGTTAAGGAAAATCATTTGTCATTAGTATTACATTACTGGATGATTTTAAAAGTTTTTGATTTGGGCACGGGGGCTAGATGTCTTTGACCTGGCGTTATTTCACCCCTTTCACGTTAATGGTTGATCATTTCAAGTAGTCTGCATATTTATTACTATTACATATGGCTGTAATGCGATGTGGATGAATTACAAATCAGGTTTTGCCGACAAAGCGCGAACAAGAAACGCATTAATGACGTAAGAGGGAATTCCGTGAACTGAAAGTGCGAGTGTTTTGACCACTCCTTTACAACCCGTTCAGGCTCGTCTGCAAGGCTATACATTCTACCCACATAGGCTCTGCTTATACCACTATTCATATAGCACTGTATTTTCTTTACACTTCGTTATCTCGCTTACAATAGAGATGAACAGGCAGGTATGTGGGACGGTGGGAGATCGTAACACTAACGGAGATGATAATAGTATCAAATGAGATTTCACTTTTTTGTGTAGAGGTTTCTTTCGAGGACGTGTTATGACAATCTTTGACGGTTATAAAATTACAACTTTTACCGTTGCGAAACATATTTTGCATAAAAGGCCATTTATGACTGTCGTTTGTGATCATTGAGAGGAGTTGAGATTTTTTTCATGTTTGCCATTTTATTAGTAAGTAGTTGAAATCTACAGCATATTTATGTGATTTACATACAATTTTGTTTGTCTTTTCTTGTAGAGCATTTTTGACTCACATTGTCGCAATATGATGTATATTCTACGGTCCCGACACTTTAAAAATAGACATTTTGACACTTAACATTTTGAATGATGAAAGCAGGAAAACTGATAACCTGAAATAGCAAAAAAAAAATCGTTGTCAAAAAATGCTGAGCTCTACCGCCATTACATTTGGACAACTTTATATCGCTTTAATATTATATACCAACGTCACACTCGTATTTTTATTATGAACTGCTAAGTTTTATAATAACAGTTTAACTGTCATTGAATAAGACAAACACTGAAAAAGGAAAACTCGACAAAAGCTGAGTAGTAAGAAACTATTAACTTTAATTTATATTCCAGTGATTTTTTATTATACAGTTCTTAATAACTTGTCCATCCAATATTCCGTCTGCATTTTCATTAAAGGTCGCTGAGTTGGGACATCACTGTACGAGGCTTAATTTTCACACAGTTTTGTCCCAAATAAAAAGGTTTTTCAGAGTCTCGATTGTCTCGATTGTTCCAAAACATGTTGTACCAATGTATGAAATAAAAAAAGTAATTGAAGAGGTTATGCACAAGTTGCGTTCAATCATCCATTGTTAATAAATAGTGTAATTTTGATGTGTTATTGAAATTCGAGTAAGCCTTCAACGATTTGTTCATTTTGATCGTCGGTGAATAAATTGTTTAACCTTTATTGGGAACGAAACAACTGGAACAGACACCAAGGTCCGACACGAGATAGAAAGTGAACAACTCAACCTTATTCGCTTATTTTCATACTATTTGGTATTGAATATAGTATAAAAACCTGCATTTACCTTGGAATTACATATTTTATGTAGTCTCCCACTAGTCAAATAAAAAAGACACTCTGTTTAAATTTTAACTTTTAGTATTGACAATATAATTCTCACTAATTCCAACCCTTAAAAAAGAATTTTATTACATGTAGGTATTTTAGCTTTATCTAAATTGCTGACATATCAGTTTCAATTTTAAAATAACAAATAAAATAATTTTCTGTTAAAAAATGTGTAATAGGTAGGTACTTTATCGCTTGTCTGAATTCTTAGTAAGCGACATAGTCCATTACAGCCAATTTTGAAAATGACGCTTAAGGCTCCGTATCCCCGCTCAAAAAGAAGACGATGGAGAGATATGTAAGTAAGAATGTTGGAGAGGGCGCGCTAATATTTAAAACGATAAAATTGAAGCGAAAAATGTGAAAATGTTTAATAAAACACGACTCGTTTAAAATAGAGAAAAAATCTCTTGGGGGCTGTCTAAAACAGCATTTAAAAAATAATTGTTATTTTTTTCATACTTATAACTTGTAAAATAACTCAAACAAACGTGTTTATAATAATTTTCAGAGCATACTTTGCGATTTTTTTCTATCTAGGGAATGTGTAGATATTATCATTAAAAATTATGTTTTTAAGAGCTTAAAAACTTCAAATGCTTAAGGGAGATATGTAAAAATCAGTAGAAATTCGGGTAGCGGCGGCTTAAATTCCAAGCAAATCCGAGATTACAACCAGAGTTATAATCAATCACATACAGACTCAAAACCGAAAGTAGTATAGGGCAGGGTTAAAATCACTCATAGACCCACAACCAAAATGTAGAATGTTTAGTCTGGAAACTGTACAAAGTTTAGAATTTTTAAAAATTTAACCAAAGTTAATCAAATAAGTAATATTAAAACGGCGCTTACTAAGCGTGTTTATGATAACATCAGTTTGATTTATTATTCATATTCGTTGCAAACCAAAAATATTAATTCACGCTATCAAATATTTGGAAGAGATATGATAATATTATATCGCCAGAATCTTGTTTTCGCTCTGTGTACTTAACCCTAATTTGTTTTATTTATTCAAGCGATACAATTTACCATTTTTATACCCAGTTCGATTTTATAAAGGTGCCTACCTATGCATGTTCTTAATATACTGTTACATACATAACACAACACTGTTACATACATAATATTATTGACCTGTTCCATCCTAAAATACTTTAACTTAAATACAAGTATTAAAAATTCATCAGTTTTAAATCATTAATACTCGTATGTATTTTCATGCTAAAATTACCTACTCTTTTTTTATACATCATTTTAAGAATACACGCAAATATTCAGATTTGTGTAAAATTCTAAAATAAAGACTAAAAAAATCTTATCGCAAATATCGCTACAGTGGCAATTTTCCTTGAAACACGAAGTAAATTAATTGTGACTGTTTAAAATGAAAATTTTAAAGATATGTATTCCCTAGGATTTATAGAAAATAATATATTTTTCCGGAAGAGTAATAAAATATTCTATTTATTGTTATCAAGTTTAATTTGTAGAACTCCATTTTAATTTTAATTTCTTTTATATATTCAATAATTTTATTATTAAATTAATAAAAACAGTTTATTTATAAACAAGTTCTGCTGGTAATTATTATTACACGTGACAGCTGTTTTGCCTTCTGAGGGCATAGTCAGTTTGATAATCCCCTCAGAAGGCGAAACAGCTGTCAAACGTAATAATAATTACCAGCAGAACTTGTTTATAAATAAACTGTTTTTATTAATTTAATAATAAAATTATTGAATATATAAAAGAAATAAAAAAAAAATATTCTATTGTAAGGCGAATCCTACACGTTAAATATTTATTGTTATCCGTCATTATTTATCAAACATCGAGATTTTTATTGAATGCCTAAAACGTATTGACGATCACAATATTTGACGCAGACGTCTAGATTCATGAATTCCGTTTTGTGAAACTACGGTTCATGATAAAAAAATTGACGTTCAATATTTATCATGATCCATATCACAGTCCGTAATTCCGAATTTAAATCAATCGATATTTGAATCCAGAAATCCTGTTATCCATATTGTTATATACTACATTTATACTACAAGTTCAATAAAAAATCACGATATTTGATAAATATTGACGGATCACAGTAAATATTAAAACGGATCACATTAAACATTGACGGATCACACTAAACATTGACGGATCACCATAAATATTGAAAATTTAGGATAGCACTCCGATCCGGTGATAAATATTGAACGTGTAGCCTACGCCTATGTGTCTTACTCGGTCTATCAGACGGTCAGTGTAGCGTCCTACTCACCAGGCTATCGACCATATCTTATGAAACCTATTTTGTTTAATAAAAAAAAGGTTTATTAAAAAAAAAAATCGACGTGAAACCAGGTGTTTCTGTAAGCAAATATTTTCTAAAGCGTTTTGTTTAAACCGGTAACCTGATTACAGGTCAAAGTAGGTTATAAGTTAGTGCGGCCTATTTTCAGGTCCCAGCGCCGGTTCCCGGATTCGGACTTTCCTGGGCCCACGCTCTAACAAAAACTTTCCAGTGATCGCCTCAAGTCGAGATACCAATGATTATTTTGATGTATATGGACAGCTGATAGCTTTGTTGGAATATCTCCCCATTGTCAAAAACTATGCAGTAATCAATTTAGGGGGTTACAATGGAGTCGTGAGCGGCAGAACTATCATATAATTTATTTTTTTAATATGGTATTATTGGCTGGGGAGGGACATAATTAATATGATACTATTTTTAATTCACTGTAAATAATAATAAATTGAATAAAATTTGAAATGCTCGTGGCTAACTAGCACGATCGCTGTATAAATCGCTGGCTACTTTTATAATTCCTACGGTAATGGAACGGTGATGGCAACTCCTCGCGGTATCTCATTTCTTTAATAAAAGTATGGGAAATTCAAGAAAATGATCTCTCTTTTCTTTAGGAGGAAGCAGGCATACGTAGATTGTTTTTATCACTATTATTTAGTGTGTAAGAAAGAGCTGCAGCATGTTATGCTAAATAACGTATGTTTATTGCCTTCTTAGTACCGTCGCAGTGACATAACCGTTGGAATTATATAAACGCCCAACGTAGGTGACTTGTCATCGTACCCGAGCACGAATGCAGAACGCTAACTTACAAACAAACAACAGATCACGATGAATAAATTAAGAATTATCGTTGTAATAAAACGTTAAAAATGTTATCGATAAAAGCTTTATCGATCTACCTTTTTAGATAACCCTGTCATCTACTTACACGTCTCTAACGAAGAAGAAAACACTAATAATGTTTTGCACAAAAAGCGACATTAAAAAAAATTGAGAGACTTTTATTATTATCTTCACTGAAACTTATATCACGCTGTCGTTAACACAAGAATCATAAATTAAAATTTTCGTGCAAAAAAAATTCACATTCATTTTTAAAAAATAATGCGCTTTAAAAATACATGTTCCAAATGTCCACTGGTATTTGGCACGACCAGGGGTCTATGACCGATAGAAGGATAAGCTCCGTTAGTAGGTCAGCTGGTGACGTCACGATCGCGGGCGGCCATGTTTGTTTCGCCGGCCAATCCGGGCGCCGTATTCCTTTTCGGATGTGATGACCGCCGCAACAGAGAAAGTGATGGTGATTACGCAATGGAAAGTCGGCAACGGGTGGTTTAATTCAATAACAATGTTATTTATGTGAAAAAACACATTAATTTCCACAACGCATACTTACATTCAATAATGGAAGCTGTAACCGGCGAATTTGAATAAATATCACATATTATATTTTAAATATAAAAGCTTTAATAGAAATTTTATTATTATAAAATTATTGCTCCTTTTCATTGAGTAGAGGGTCAATAAAATTACGTTCTTTTGACTCCAATAGCCTATGTATCAACTTGATTTCATTGAATGCATCCGGCAAATTTGCCAATAGTTCACTGAGGCCAAATTTAACTACACCTACCAACATACTAAAATATATTGAAGGCAGAATTTTATTACAACTGCATACAATTTATTAACATCACATTTTGTCATAAAATGACTGCATGCATTTTTCAATAATAAATGTTAAACAGCAGGGAAATTTTAAAAATGTTAAAAAAAGTTTTATTAATCAACGACTGCGGATAACAAGATTTGTTATTGACATAGTCGAGGTCAATCTAATTTTCAAGGCAGGGAGTTTAATATAAGTACCAGAAGAAGTTATATTATATCTAATTCCCGCTTGTATACAAACTCCAATCAAATAGATAGCTCAAGGATTGTTTTGCTAGGAAATTCAAGGCGTTCAAAGTAAGCGCCATGAATTGGGACAAGGAAAAAACTTATCGTTGACATGTTTTCATTTTCATCCATTATTACGTTAAAGCTTTCGTTCGACATTTTCAACATAAATATTAACTGCGTAAAAATCAAATATCTAATATGTAATAATGCGTAGAAAAATAACTTATATTTAGATTTTGTTTTCGTAGAAATTAGTTAGGGTTGTTTTAGAAAACAAAAATATTTTCATCGTTGAAAGGCATGACAGTCATTAATAATCTATTTTCGTACTTATTTTGGAATAGATGAGTCAATCTCCGTTTTCTGGTATTTCTTTGTCAACAAGTTCAATGAACGGTAAAGACTTAAAATTAGGTTGTTCGATGATAATGATCGTAATGGATCTTTTCAAATTATTGCTTCACTATCTTTAAAGAAATTATATTTAATCATTGGTTTTGCGTGATTCATGAGCAATATCTCATTGTGATCTTTGTAATACTCAAGGATTCAGAGGGAAACTCAAATTTTTTTTCAGAAAATACATCTCATCAATATAATGTAATGTAATTATTTTCACAGCTCACACAAACTACAAAATGGTATTTTCTAATAGAACTATGTTTTGTGAACATTTTGCTTCCTTTATCGGTTTTATTTTTTCTATCTCGAAAGTTTATTATCAAATATTAATCTGCAATATTTATAGAGCATATAAATAATAATATTACATTTTCTGACTTTATAGAGCGTTATTTGGGATGATATTACACAAATGGCGAGTAGATACCTATTTATTTTAAAGATTCCTTTTTCAAATGTGAAATCGTCTTGTTTATTCAGGACGGGTTGTTTCAAAAATTTTTATCGATCAATTTTTTTAGGTTCATTTTCACGTTCTGTGTAAGTTCTATTCAAGTTCTGTTATTATATCAAAATAGGCCAGTTGCTTCATAAAACTGAAGTAATCACAGAACTTGAATAGAACAATAACAAAAAAACTCGTTTTTTTATATGAATACCGCACAAGAGTCCCAACTACTCCTGTCTGAAGCCAGTGGGACTATGGCACCCCCAATTGTTGTGAGGCTGAGGGTAGTGGGGAGGAAAAGGAGATAGGTAAGAGGAAGGTGGGGAAGTACCTGGCTATTCAGATCTGGTCACCAAACACGGCTTATGCCATTTCAAGCAACGTGTCAATTCTGAATGGTGGTCTTACACCATGGCAATACTGAGAGTATCTTCCACTCTGGAACGTGCCGCAAATATACTATATATTATTTTAAATGAATAAATTGTGAAATAACACAAATTAATCAAATAAAATTTATTTGCCACGCCGGGAATCGATCCCGCGACCTTCGGTGTGCTAGTCAAGCGCCTTACCGCGTCTACGTCGGCCGTCGAAACCATAAAACCGAAATAATCAGAGAACATGAATAGAATTGTTTGAATTTCTTATTATCATTTCTTTTATATTATGTAGTAGAAATAAACATTTAAAAAAAATATATAATGAATGTTTTATAATTTATTAGGGCTCCGTTACCGGCCCCAAAAAGAAGAAGATGGAGAGATACGAAATTACGAATTTTAGAGGAGAGCACTAACATTTACAGCGCCAAAATCAGTGCAAAAATTGCTAAAATCGTTAATAAATATGACTCGTTTAAAATAGAGCAAAAATCTCTTGGGGGCTGTCTAAAACAGTATTTAATGAAACACTGAGAATTTTTTCATACATATAATTTGTAAAATAACGGAAACAGACTTGAAAATAAAAATAATTTTTTTCTATCAAGGGAATTTCATATAATTTGCGTTTCGGCGTGGGGAATGTATAGATATTATCTTAAAAATAACTAATATTTTTTTAAGAGCTTAAAAACTTCAAATGTTTAAGGGAGGTTTGCAAGAAATCGGTAGAAAGTCGGATAGCGGCCTCTTAAGTAAGTAGGTATTTGTACCTATTTACTTAATAAATTGTTGGTTTGTTAGCTGTTCACAGAATCACTAACTATGATTTGGGAGGCGTAGGGTATTGGTACCGTCGCCACGGGAACCATTTATTGGATAACCAAGTCACCCCAAGTGGTTCGCTTAGCAGGGGTGCCCAAATTCATGGGGTGAGATTTGTCCGTGTTTCGGCGACGGAGTGTTTGCCCACCTACTGCGTGGCGGTACGGATCGGGAGAGACTGGTTAGACCCATCGCATCGCACCGCAGTGGGATGGATTCATGTATCCGTCATTCCTGGACAAGTTGAACACCAGATTCCTACCCATCCCGCATAGTTCATTCCTTCCCAGAACTTTCCTTTCCTTCCATTCCTTATAAAAAACTAGTTTACTATTATTCACTTAATTATTTTGGCAACACCGTCTTAGGACAGGATCTATTCGTAAGATTTTGTTGTTTTTAAAATATAATAATAATAAAGCAGGTAAGAAGTACCGTTTACCGTATATGGGTACCTATATCTTTGTTTGTTATTTATTACGACGCACAGTAACTTTTGACGAGGATTATCAATTTGTAATTGAAATAAACGCCGTGAATGGCTACTAACTACTATCTACTAAACACTACTTGTTCATGTTGGGACACATCAGCACCAGCACAGTTCGGACAGCCCAGGGATGTAGCCACAATGACCCAGTGACCCGGATCGCCAGGGAATCGACGGTAACCGGGAGTACCATGAGACTATCGGTCCTCTGTTGTAACCAAGATATGCGATTCACCAGCTATTTCAGACGCTAATGAAAGTCTTCCTGGGTTGCACGAACCCATTGATTATTTTTTTAAAGCTGGAATTTGATAATGAATTCGAAAACCGTACCGATAAATATTTTATTTGAAAATAAATCATAAAAAAGTCACTAAATATAATTTGAAAAAACTAACATTTTTATGCGGAAACATATATTTCAAAGAACTATTTATGCCTTTATCCACCGTTACCCATGCATTGTACTGTTTTTTGGAAATTTTCTTTTAAAAAAACGAAGCCGGGTAGAACCTAAATAGTAATTAATAATAAGTAATAGATAAACTAACTGGAATGAATACTTTAACAGTACAAGTTACATGTAAATAATTAATTTGTAATCGGTCTGCTATCAGCAGAATAATAACATCATTTGCATAAGTGCAGTTCGCTTGGGTACGCAATTCCAAGAAATCTAAATGTAATAGAACGACTTCAACTACATACTATATCATGCTAAGCATATTGAATAATATATCTTACTTTTTGCATTTACATTAATTATGAAAACTTGCATTCTATCTGTCGAAGGGATAAATGATTTAATTCATTAATATAGGTATTGGAATTGATGTAATGAAAATCGGAACACGGCAGACGGATTTTGTATGTAATGATTAATCTTCGACGAAAAAAGCGTTACGTATATTCTGTTGTATATATTTATACTCTTCCGCTGGTTCTATTTTATTTCTTTTGTGTTACCCATCTACGGGTTTTATCTTCTGTGTTTTGAGTAGGGACCGTCTGTTTCAACAGAAAGTTAAATCGTGTCCTAAAGTTAAATTTTAACTGTCAGTTAAAGTAACGAGGATGTTAAATAGGACTGCGCGCTGTTTCAAGTGCATTTTCGCTAAAGTAATAGTTGTCAGTGTGGCCAGTCTAAAAAGCAGAATATTTCTTGGAATTATCTTCAAAAACGCATCGACATATTTTTTGATGCGGCAACACCGTAAACTAAATCCTAAAATCGGAACAACTGTCAAAATATCCGGTTGTATTTTGTTTTGCATCGCAGGAACTGATGGCATTGTTCCGATAAAAAGTATTTGTATGAATATTTACAAATAAATGACGACCTATTATAATATATATAATATAATATATGAATGTAATTACTTTTCAGTAGTTGTGATATCTCCTTGAATTTGAAGTGTCACATATTTTACGAGATCTTCAAAACAATTTATTTATGGTATTGAAAACCGAAAAACATACATTTTATAGCTGTTTTAAAATCCGTTTGTAAGAGTATTACATTAAACATAAGTAGTAGGTGTACAAACTATACTAGCATTAATAAAGATTGTCTTTTAAAGGCAGCTTCACTCGCTAAATATGTGGATATCCGAAACGATTCTGTTCAGGCGGTTCAGACCCTACCTACTACTCATGTTATATTTTTGTAATGTTTATGAGACAATAAATTGATTTGAAGATCTTGTAAAACTTGCGATACATCCATTAATAGAGCTTGTCTTTAAAAGGTAACGCTAAATATGTCGATATCAGAATTCTGTTCAACAGCAAGATTTTTTCAACATGCGGCGCCGCGCCAAAAATTCTAGATCATCCCCAGATAACCAAATTATTGACGCAGGGTCGAAATGTTTTTGGTCTTCGATGCAAGACATATTGGATGAGGAATTAATCGTCACTATCATCGTCTTCTACAATATTTATAATGATTACTATGTTAAAGCGCGGAATTTCGTAGATTACCTCGAGCAGAACTGTCATACATAAACTGAAAACTGTGAAATATGCCAATATGGCGGAGTAACTCTAGAGTAACTATCGGTTTTCGGAAAGTAAATACAAAAGTTAAAAGTAACGTAAAAGAAGCAGTCAAATTGATTGAAAAACGCATTTTGGTGAAATTTAACTTTAGTAACTGCTTTTTGCCCACTCTCTTCAACATTGTGCTCGAACATGTAATAAGAAAAACGCTAATAGACACTGGCTCCAATATTTGTTTCAAGAGCAGTCAAGTTGTCGGATATGCGGATGACATCAACATTATCGGAAGATCAATCTCAGCCATTAAGGAGGTCTTCGACCCTTTAGAAACAGCGGCACGAGAAGTAGGACTGCGGGTTAATGTTGATAAAACGAAAATGATGGTGCAGAGCAGGAACCCTTCACACATAAGAAGAAGTAGTGCAAATTTTAAAGACAACTACTCATACGAAGTGGTCGATCAATTCACCTACCTGGGCTCCAGTCTAACAGAGAACAATGAGGACCCAGCAGAAATCAGAAGGAGAATCACAGCAGCCAACAAAACATACTTTTCTTTGCTGCCAGTGTTTAAGTCACGTAGTGTCGACAGAAAAACAAAATAACCATATATAAGACCATTGTTAGAACGGTATTGGCATATGGATGTGAGGCGCTGACACTGACGGTAAAGATGGCTGAAATGCTGGATACTTTTGAAAGAAAAGAGCTGAGAAGAATATGCGGACCCGTGAAAGAGGGCGAACAGTGGCGCATCCGGCACAATACAGAATTGTATGACATATATAAGGCCCCTAGCATCTCAGCACATATGAGACTCCTCAGGCTGAGATGGGCTGGGCATGTACAGAGAATGCCGGATACACGCGTCCCAAAAAGAATTTTGACTGGACACCCAGGTGGAAAGAGAAAAAAGGGAAGACCCAGACTGAGGTGGGAAGACGAGGTAAGAGGGGATGCAGCACAGCTTCTCCAGGTACCAAACTGGAAGTCGGCCGCTGAGGACAGGAGGAGTTGGAGGCGACTGTTGCAGGAGGCCAAGGCTCGATATGGGCTGTAGCGCCATCGAAGAAGAAGAACTGCTTTTTGCTTTACTTTTACTTTAGCGAGCGTTGAAACAGACGGCCCTAGGTATACTAGATAAACTGAGTTATTATAAAATAATTGTTTTCTCTCACAGTCACTAATATTGGTGATTGAGGTGGTTTTTCACATAACGGTGCTATGCAAATTATACAATTATTATAATTATATCATCGGTTTACGGAGATATCTACATAACTCATAAGTTCAGAATGGTATGAAAATTATGAAATAATAAAAATAATCTTTTCAAATTTAGACAAGTTCCTATCAATTTTATGAACCGCCCAGGAATGAAGATTGTCAACAGATTTTTGGCCGTAAAAAACGTTGAATCAAAATATTGACTTCTACTTTAGAAAGGCGATAATTTCATCAATCTAGAGCACCTGACATAGGTATTCGTAGCAGTCAAATAAGGAAGGTTTCAGAGTACTTTCTGGTACCTAAATCAAATTACTAAGACTGATGTAGGCACTTTTAGCATTAACTCCTAGATTTATACTGCACTTTTCATGTATATTCACTTATTTACCAACATTAACTATTTTAGTATCATACTAGGAATTTGTACAACTATTCTATTTTTAAGCTTTTATCTTCATTATTTTTAAATGTTAGTAAATATACTAGCTCCGCAGTTAGACCCGAGAATATTTCTCTACTAACAGGGTAGTTAAATTATTTGATTAAGAATGTTATGTATAGGTATAGCAATATTATTTTGTATCTTTGATTTATAATTTAAAATCAAAACAAAAATTAGGTCATTCTACTTCCGTACCATACAAAAACAAATACCTACACTGGTATATTGTAAACAAATACCCAGTAATCCATTCCTACATACCGTAGTTATCTTATTAATATATAAAACAAAGTCGGGTTAGTTACACCATTTATAACTCGAGAACGGATGAGCCGATTTTTATGATCTTTGATTAATTGGATTTGTCTCCGCCCCGAATAGCAGAATAGCTAATAAAACATCGGACTAATTCACGAAGAAAATAATTATGAAGAAAATTCTTTTCCTCATACGTTTTGTATGGAACGAATTCTCATATTTTGAAATAGGCTATTGTGATAAATGTGATATTGAGTAGTAAGTGAATTCCTAAATTTCAAAAACGTCAAGTGTCAATGCGCTGACTGTTTTGCTTTTGTTCTTAAACATCAGTTAAGCTCAGGATGGAAGGGGCGTATATCAACCTGGACCATCACATGGTGCAGCTACTCTCCGGGCATGGGGAGTTCAGGGGGAGGCTGCATAGACTCTCCCTATCTCCCCATCCAAATTGCACCTGTGGCAGCACAGATCAGACTGCCGAGCACATTCTGTGGCACTGCGAGATCATGACGGATGCTAGAGACGAATTACTGGATGGTTTGCAAGTGGTTACGAGACCGGTTTGGAACTCCGATCTCGTATCGAACAAGGTTAATATTGAGTGTCTGAAGAAGTTCACAAGGAGATGGGTTGAAAGATGGTCTGCTCTTAGAGTCGAAGATTAGTGTAAAATCAATAGACACCAGGTGTACTAGCTCCTGGACCAACTGACTACGATTTGAACTTATTTTATTATTGTTTATGCTTTCTTTCCTTCTATTATTTCATGTTTTTCCTCTCCTAACCATTCTTATGTACTTATTGCTGCCACTCCTGAAGCCAATTTCATGTCACTATTGCCTTCCGCGAGGAATGCCCACCTTGAAATCACTAGCCTGTTGTTACCTTCTTAACAATCCAAAAGCCGGTTTTGGGCTTGGTATGCAACATTACACTTTATTGTTTCCCCTATCCAAAATTTATCCAACCAATTTTTGCGTAATATTGCTATGTGGTGTTAATGCAGCACACGAAACCCTTCCATTGTCAACACTGCCTCCGCAAGGAGTGCCTATATCGCAACCAGTTGTCCACTTAAACTCCTACAATAATACACAAGCGGGTTTCGGGTGTTGTATGCAACACTACAACAACTATGTATCCTTTTGACATACAGGAAGAAAATAAAACCTTGCTGTGCTGGCGCCTTCGTGAGACATCATTTCATAAACTTCCGTGCACCTCAATATTTCTTTTATTTCTTCATTTTTTATTGTTCTCTAACATTGGTATTAATATGTTGCAATGGTAACACAAACCGGGTTTTACTGTGTTTGGGGGTTTGTTGCCGTGATCACACTGAGGTGGGTGAAT
This sequence comes from Limnephilus lunatus, assembly GCA_917563855.2. Lineage (NCBI taxonomy): Eukaryota > Metazoa > Arthropoda > Insecta > Trichoptera > Limnephilidae > Limnephilus > Limnephilus lunatus. Next base: position 62,378,941 of record OU830598.1, on the reverse strand, counting down.
CACACCCAGAGTTAATAGAGACCAAAGACATTTTAGAATATTCCACATAGAGACTTGTTAAAAAACCATAGACAAAACAACATTAACCATAAACAAAGCGCTTTATTGAGCTTATGATTGGAGGAAAAGAGCCAAAAAAATATAGATGATGCAAAAATATAGATAGTAAACAATCTTCAAAATTTTTATCTGAGCTTTTCCAACAAACCACTTATATGTGCAGTATGCATCACTGACAAGGACAGCTATCAAATAAATCCCAAGCGTAGGAAACCATCTCGGTGTGTTCACTGCAGCATGGGCCCGAGTTACTTAAATCTGAGCTTAAATCAGAAAGCCGTTTGTGTGTCCATAATGCAACACTTGTATGATTGCCTCTCATAATTGTTAATTTATTTCTGCTGTTGACTTATGTTTCTATTTACCTAAACCACTCCGATGTTCATATTGCTACCACACCTGAGGCTTATTTTATTTTTATTTTTATCTTTTTTTCGTTTTCTCTTTGTCACTATTGCCATCCACACGGATTGCCCATTTGGTAACCACTATTCCAGTGGTTATCTTCTTGACAATTCATGGGTCGGCCCCGGGTGCGATATGCAATACTATACTTCTTTCCTTTACTGTAGGATTGACCTTACCATTTTGTGATAGTGAAACCACTTCAATGTGTTTACTGCTACACTAACCTGGGGCTTAGGAATTGCGCCAGTAATCAGGAACCGCTTACAAGTTCGTACTGCAACCACTCGCTAGTATGGGAACAATTTCTTTTCCATTTTTATTTATTTTTATTTTTTACTTATTTTTCTTTTAAGAAACCACTCGCAAGTACTGTATGCATCCATAAAATAAGTTATCACTAAAATGGAATATTCTTAATTACTTCGCTCTTTTGTGTTCTCTGATAATAGTATTTACTGAGAGCACCCACAGTAGCCACTTATGGTTTCCTTTCTTACCGTTTCTTTTATTATATTTAAATTAGTTTTCTTTGTTTTGTGAACTTGATTTTTATTGGTTTTGTAATTGTTTATTGGGTACCCGGTTAACATTGCAGCGGAAAAATTCTATAGTAACGTCTCAGAGACGAAAGCTGAACCAGCGTTTGTGTCTCATCCATATCCCTACTATTGGGGTGGATTGTGACCCCGTCCCTGCATGCGGACACTGGAGAGAAGCCGACCCGGAGCGCTGTCTCATGGATCGTCCGCGCCTCCCCTGGGGAGAGGTGTGGGTCGTAAGGGTGTCTTGCGCGAGTAAGGGGACCCTCCGCCCTGCCTCCGATAACCCGACGCTGTCCTTCCTAGAGTCTTTGGGCGTTCTGTCACCCACTTCCAAATAGCCGTGTCGTCAATGCATCACCGGGAAGTCGGCTTAGGGGCGCGGAAACCAATCTCAAGCTTGGCTTTCCTGAAAACATGCACCTCTCAACAGGACTGCCGGGTGTATCTGTGACACACTCGCTCCCTATCAGCAACCACATGAAAATTGAGTGATGTTTTTTTTTTATGTACAATAAACCGGCAGGGTAGGCATACCGCCTACACTTGAAAATTTTATTTCTCCCCTCTGCTTTTCCCCAAAGAAAGAGGTAATGTATATATTTATTTAATTATTTAATACTAACCTGTACATGTAAAGCACTTGCATACTGCTCGTTAACACCGTATGCGGGGACATTGGGGGTCTAGTTTTGTTTAATTAAATGTAGAGACGTTCAAATAAAAAAAAAATTAGCTTCCTTGTGAGAGCCCTGAAGGAGTAACCATAAGTTACTTATACCGGGGCGGGTATGTGGTGGATAACCTCCAGTGTGTTCTTAAACATATTATGCTTCCCCCCCTTTCTTACGCATTAAATGTCAACAGTCGAAAATGAGACAAACGGTGAACGTAATAAAAAAAAAAATTTTATTCAGCTAATAAGTTAACACAACAGTTATTGATTCTGATGCGGTACGAAGTTCGCCGGATCAGCTAGTAATTATTAAAAGAAAAATTTTAAAATCGTTCTTCGAGATGTATTTTATGTTTTTTTAATATGAGGTTAAGCATATTATTATAAATAAAAAATAAAAAATGAGAGATTTCTTACAATGAAACTGATGTGCTCAGTTTTATAAGATTTAAGTAAAATACAACAATGTAAAAAAAACACAACAAAAAAAATGTAGGTGTATATAATTTACTAGACGAATAATATTATTCCGTACTTTAAAAAATGTGATTATTTTTTATCATGTTTTATTAATTACTCAATTTCATCTTGAAAAATTAATTCATAACATAAACCATGATTCTTCACTTGTAATATGTAAATTTTACTAGTATCTATATAATAATAATAAATAGATTAATTAAAACATGTATACAGATTTAAAAGTTACATAGTTGGATGAGATTTAAATCATTTTGTCTGTGGTAATCGACACAAATAAACATCTACAAAATGAAGTGTTGGCAACCGTATTTTAATGTACAAATACGGAAATGTATAACTAACAAATAACGGTACATGATAAGTGATAACCTAGTTATATCGGTATTATCGGTAACACACTTTCTACCAGGAAAATGATCCCCTTGCCTAGGTAAATTTCCATTTCTGTGGTCCCTATCACAACTTTTTGTATTGTACTTGTTACTTAGTATTTAGTATTTGGTGACAAGGTTCATGTGGGTTCGATGTTCAATATATTTCGTGATTAAAATATGTAGGTTACGATGGGATCACAATATTTAAAACAGAACAAAACCTAATAAGTTCATACATAAACATTTTGTACCTAGTTACATAAAATAATGTATATAAGGATGAATCAACGGATGTTTTGGTATTTTGACTTGTGGACATTCGTGTTGTTTTGATTCGTGGAACTTAAGTACCAAATTTGCATTCATTCTTCTTGTTTTGACTTTTGGAATTTTAAAGATACCCAATATGCATTCATTCTTCTTGTTTTGACTTGTGGAACTTTTAAACTCAATTTGCATTCATTATTCTTATTTTGCTTCTCTTATCGGAAGCTGGATATTCCCACTAAAGAAAATTGTGAAGGGGAAGTTTGAAGGCGAATGGTGGGGAAACATCTGCTAATTAAAATCTAGTCGTGAAACACAAATAAAGTCATTTCAAGCTATATTTCGATTCTGGTGGTATTCTTTTACTAGAATGATACTTTTACAGTACAGGTGTCGATTTATTTATGGATTACTAGCTGACCCGGCCACACGTTGCTATGGCTAACGAGAAAAAACGCCATCTACTGACAACGCCACTACCCAATCTTTTTAACCAACGTCATATGTTGATTGGCATACATATCAAATCCACACCGCCCAATTGCCAGCCCGCTGCCCGCTTGCCAGCCTGCTCCCTTTTTATTATTATTTTTTTAAACAAATTTACACAAAACCTTGACAAATTATATAGCTAAACCTTCCTCATAAATCACTTGATAGATATTGGTGAAAACCGCATGAAAATCCGTTACATAGTTTAAAAGATCTAAGCGTTCAGACGGCGGGAACGACTTTGCTGTATGATATTATTTGTTTTACTAAGATACTATTTGTTTTATTATTTGTTTTACTATACATAAAGAAGAAGACGTTCACGGTACAATGGTACAAGTTAAATTATTACATGGTTATAGTACCTATTACGTAAGTCCATAGATTAACAGTAGGTAATTTCGCCTGAGATGAAATGACAAATTGTTACTTAGGTAGTTGTGTATTCTATCTCCCATCTTGTTTGTCATTTTTTTTGTTATTTATTGTTTAATTTAGTTTAATTAATTTATTTTTTTAAATCTCGTATCTAAGTTTTGGGCATCATGCCTGATTTATACACCTACTTGTTAAAATAAATAAAATAAAATACAGTAATCTTCTCAAGAGGTTTTCAACCATATCCTGCGACCAACGAATCCATCAATCACCTTATTTACCTAATTATAGATGTTACAGAAAAAGCTTTGGGAATTTCATAGCGCTAGAGCTCATCGTTGGATAATTTAATTTTCTGAAGCAGAACATTTCAATATGTAAAGCGGCATAATATATATTACAGTATTTTTCTTAGTACTGAAAGTTATTGAAATTTAATATGAATTTTATTTTCCAATCTTGTTTGCTTGAAACTCTCTGAGTTCAAACTAGATTAGTAGTGATAATTAGTTGCATTCAAAAAGTGCATTGTTGAATGCAAGACGCAAGCGTCCCCTCGCCCCCCGCGCCACGCATGCGCCCCGCCACTAAGCGCGTGGTGTTGCCATCGCGAGCACTCCGAATTGCCTCCCAGCCGCGCTGCGGAACTGTTCGATAAGTCTAGTATTATTCCATAAATTGCCATATCGCAACACTGGCCCGCCGAAATTTCAAACAAATTCGAATAGAATAGAACATAGTTTTCTTTAAACTTCTATCCCCGGTTTTTTCCGTGTACGAAAAACGTTCCTAATAGTTTTTAATGTAAACAAACCCGCCATGTTTGAGAGTAAGCGTGTACACGAAATACGGATGTTTCTAGAAATGTAAACAATACATTGTTCAGTGCACCTGGGATAAAACGTGGTGAATAAACAATATTAATTATTATCTACTGACTTTTGAACATTTAAGTTTATTATGTCATAAATTAGTTTGTTATTGATCTTGAACACGACACGTGTGTGGACATGTTATTATAAAGTATGCAAAGGGGTAGGGGCACAATGATTTGTAATTTTTTATAAAAATTGGTTTCGCTTTTGTGCCGTCTTACCTAAAAAAAATAATAAAACCATAATAATTAATGAACTTTTAATGAAAATTAAAAGATACTACAAGTAAATAATATTTATTATTTCAAACAAATTGCCGATATTCGGCACAATAATATCTACTAATATAAACATTTTCGAAATAGTTTTTTATTGGAAAGGGAGCGAATAGTACAAAATAAATAATAAATGTGTAACGACTGCGGCCATACGATGACGATAACAGAATATAAACCACCATTCAACGAGGTCGAAGAGGACTCGGTGACTGCAGAGGACATGGAACTGGAGGTTGAACCCTTTTTGCTCATTCCCTTCGAATTGCCAAACCGGAGTGATTCAGATGTCTTGCTTGGTCGAGTCTTGGCAGGTAAATAATAAACTTTTTTTAAATTTAATAATTTATTCCAAAATTTATGCCGCTAAATAATTTTATAATTATGCTTAACTCACAGCTGTACCGTATAAATGTTTGATAAGATAATAATGTACATATAATGAAAAAAAACAGGATGTGACAAATTTAACATGGAGTACCTAACACAAAGATATGCTAGAATTATAAGTGTCCGTGAAAGCGTTCCATTTTCCTATTTTCGCAATAAAAAGTCTGTTATAAACATAATCTCCAATGTGTCGAAATCCAACGTTCGCCAGGGTCAGTGTACGAAAAATCTCGAAGATAAAAATTATCAGAGAATTGCGATCTCTAGAGCCTCATTAACCCCAATTGCGTCAAATCGCTTTCCCTTATCGTAATTTCCCCACATAATACGTTTTGCTTATGAGCCGTTCGTTCAACTTTCCTTGTATCTTTGTGTGAATATCGGTGAACCCGAACAGAAAATTACTTTGAAACAATATATCAATACTTCACAAAAATGGTTAACCCAATTATTCATATTCTTAATTTTAAGCAAGCATTTAGTGTACCCCTTTTGTCAAAGTCTCATTGAGGTTTTCTCATCATTTTCCGTGCGCGGCCCATGCAAAGTGCGGTAGCTTCGCACAGGGGTCCGGTATTGCTCTGTCTTTTCACTTTCCTGACTCACGAACTGATATTATCTGGGTCACAGGGGCCTAGTGCGAAGCTAGTTCATTGCTCCGTGGCCTTCCCGCTTTTAGTTTATTGCTGTGTTTGCCGTTTCGCTCGCACTTCTGCGAAAACGTATAGCGCCGTCACTTTTGTTTTTTCCTTAATACTTTATTTTCTTGGAAGTTCTAGAATCTAAAAATGTCACGTAATTACGATTATGTGTTATTTGAAAAACAACGATTATGTGTTATTTGAAAAACAATATTATTTTTGCTCAAACACTAAGTCTAGGCAATGACGTAACGTCATTGGGTAGGTAGAAATAAAAAAAAAAACTTACAAAATTAATATTTTTTCAGAATTTCTCAGAAATATGTCCGAGTATTTGTAATGTTGTGTGAACCAATTTGTCATAGAGTCTTATCAATTTACTGATAAAAAGATTATAACACAATAAATGTATACTTACATAAAAGCACCTACGTAGGTAGGTACGTGCTTTTCGAGGCCACGAACGTCGGGCAATAACCCCAGAAAAATCTAGGTCAACGTAGAATTACCCCCGGACACCGATTCACGATATGTCGGTGTGAAGAGAAATATTAGTACCAAGAACTTTTCTCTCCGAGCCTCAAACCTTTTCGCTCGGAAAGTATGGGAAAATTTAGCAGCGAGTGTTCGCGAATGGCCCCCCTGATACAAGAATGCTCGTATAAGTTCAAACAACGGAAAATATCGTCGTCTCACTCCGGCTCGTTGATTTTTAGCAAAGTCAGAAAGAGATACAAATATATTTGAAACAATCGAGAGTGAAATGAAATAATTCACCATTCATTTTGTAGAGCCGCGTCTCTTTTTCGCGCACTGAAATTGATAGTAGTAGAGAGGGCAGACAGATGTCGGTCACGATATCGCCTTGAAAAGCAAAGTTATTTATGTAACGTTAACGGGTAACGTCTATGATGGTTCTACGACAAAAGTAAAAAAAAAAAACACATTTTAGAAAACATTTTTTTTCGAAAATTTTGCCATGTTTAATAAGTTAAAAAGGTGCCTAAAGATTTTTGGTTCCCCCTTAAGACGTCAAATAAACTTAAAAATATCAAAAATTGCATCATAGGTATTTTTAGATATTTTTATGTGATATCGCACAATGGTACCAACTGCCTGGAGCCAGTGCGGATTTGGCAGCCCAAAATTGGCTTATGTGAAAAATAAGAATGACAAAAAGGTTGGTCAGGAAGTTCTGTCGCTCTCAGATATGGTCACCTAACATGGCTAAAACCATGTCAAACAACTTTTTTATTCTGCGTAATGATCCCTTACAAGTGTGATACTGCGTTAATTTCCAATTTATAGTCTTGTCTCTTTCTAGAAAATGTATTTTAATTTTTACAAAAACCATCGCGATTGTATTTTTTCATTATGATAGGGAGTTAACCCTATTATACCTCTTCACTCAAAGTAAATTTATATAATATATATATATATATATATATACATTCGCATAAAATATTAAACTTAAAAAAAAAACGGAACGATTCTTAGCACTTTCAGATTGAATCATTACAAAAATTCTTCTCGAAATCTCCACCGTGAAAAATATTTCACGTTAAAACTCCAAAAAGCACTTATTTTTCATTATTATTTTTAATTGGTAAACTAATTGTTACTTATTTTTCAGCTATTTTCATTGAGCGAAAAGCAACTGCATGTACTGAAAATTATTATTCATTATTATCTTTGTTAAGTCGGTGGGCAGGTATTCGACATCTACTTGTGCAACATTGCACATTATAAAACAGAACGAATCGGAATCGAATCCACGACCTTCGCTTTAGAACGGTAGAATGCGACTCTAACGCTTGAACATCTAGGACTCTAGGATCTAGGCATTCTAGGCTATATGAGGCATTATTCTAAGTTTTATGGGACAAGCTAATAATAGGCAAAGATAATAGATATGCTGAAACAAAGATCTTTGTGATAAATCAGATATTTCACTTAGATTGTGCAAATGATTGAAAACAGAGAAATTAATGATTGAACATATTTCTGAATGATTCTTTGTTATAATTCTGTGAACCTCGGAGAGAAAATGCTTTATTGTGTTTTAGCTTCCTGTAAAAAAAACAAGCCGAGAAAAAATGATGACTTTGTTATTGCTATTTTTTTTTTTCATACACGGAGAATGTGTAAAAACAGTAGGTATTTGCATATTATATCGTTTTTTTACAATAGCTACAAACAGGAGACACTGAGGTAAAGAAAATACGTCAGAGTCGTTGCCATCTTTGGAGATGCTTTGTGGAGAGTATTATTAGGGAAAAAAAGTTCTGGGAAGGAAAAAGGTATGGGATTGGTAAGAATTTGGGGGTCTGGTGGTTAATGTGTTCATGAAAGACGGACGTATGAATCCATCCCTCCCATTACGGTAAACGCGATGGGTCGGGAGAGTCCAGCTGGAGAGGTCTTAATTAAGTCTCCCGATCTAGCCCGCCACACAATAGTTGGGCAAACTCATTCACCACCAAGTCCTAGATAAACCTCATCCCATGAACCTAAGCGCCCTTGCTTAGTCACCAAACGTAGCAAACCACTTGGCAAAGGTTTTGATTATCCAATAAAGGTTGATATTGAATCTTGAATGTTTGCTCAATTTCAAATAATAGTTTGTGCAACTAATTGATCGTATGTAAATAAGAGAACATGATTTAATTCCATCCATATTTTATGTAAAATGTCGGAACTTTGATGGCATATGAAGGCAAGTAGTTATTTTTTATGTCTTAAACTGAGATTTCCAATCCCCTTTCCTAATCACAGAGTTATTTAAAGGTCGCATGTATGTTTCGAAATCTTCTAGGAAACTAGTTACATACGATTTGTTCAATAATAATAATAACAGTACCTACTAAACTTACACATATTATTCCTCGACCCAATTTCCGTGAAATTTCATTTCGATGGCCACGAACTAAGTGGAACGCTGTGAATTGCTAATCTGAAATGTTTATATTTTGATTACAAGAAAATACAATGAAGATTCATATTACAAATAGGTGACTGTGAACGTATTTTTGCTATGACCAGAGTTGAATGGGCTGTAAAAATGACCAAGACCTAATACAAATCGAAACTTTGAACAAAGTTTAAAAAATGCTTGCATTAAGAACTAATAATTATTAGGTCTATCTGACGGTTAATTAAATATCAAAATCGGGGTCCTTAAGGCCCTTTGGTTTCAACACCGGATGTGAAAGGGATTGTATCTATACTAACTAGTCATTGTTAATTGTTACTAAAATAAAATAACTATGCACCTCAATCAATTAATTGCTTAATCCAAATCAGTCCCAATAAAAATGATATATAAAATGAACGAAAAGCGATTATCCAAATTTTTATTCTATTAAATCATTAGCGCAGATCCGTGAAAACCACGAATTTTTTTTTATTTTTTTTTTACATTAACTCCACACAGGAGGCCCTGAGGAAAATAATTTCCCTCAGGGCCTATGTCATCTTTGAGGATGCTGTGTGGAGGGTCTTTTTGAGGAAAGGAAGGAGTTAACATTGGTCTTGAAGAGACTCATGTTGTAGGAGGGAGGAAACACAGAGGCCGGTAAATCGTTCCACAGCCGAGCTGTTGAACTCAAGAATCGTAAAAACACCCGTTCTCATGTGACTAATGTCAACCCTGTACAAATGTTGGGCGCGTGTTTGGCGTGTTTCCCGACTATGCACCGGTGCCGAGGGGATCAATGACGCTAGTTCCTCGGAGCATCTTCCATTGTAATACCGGTAGAACAAGGACAGCATTCCCACCTGACGCCTATGCTCTAAAGATTGCAATCCGTCTGTTAAGATGGGAGAATCTATCAAACGGACCGCCCGTTTCTGCACAGAGTCAAGGTTTTTTTTAGGTATTTTGGAGCTCCAGACCAGAGGTGGCTACCAAATTCAACCGTGGGGCGCACTTGCGATTTGTACAGGGTTAGCAGTTGAGTACTATTAAAGTATCTGCGGGCCCTGTACAGTACGCCCAGTTTCTGAGAGGCTAACTTAACTCTGGTTTCGATGGAGCCCCCATACCTGAGCTGGTCACTTAGAGTTACACCAAGCATATCAATGGAGGTCCTGTTCGGAATAATGCTTCCGTTGAAGGAGACTAGATTATCATTTCGATCCCTTTTAGACGTTATCAAACATGATTGGGAAATATACCTACATGTCAAATAAAGATACTTTTTTTTATTACAATTTTGTAAATGACAAATAAATTTTTGTTTTCGTTAATATTATATATCGCTTGTTCAAATACTTGACAAATGAAACATACATTTAAAAAAAAATCCAAGTTCACATTTCACATTCGCAGACAGATCCACTATCGAAATTATTATCCACAAAAAATGTAAATTCAACTACATGAGTCCATTTAGCAACAATTCCGAGTGAATATCTTTTACGTGAGGATTAAAAAAAAGGAGAAATTGAGGTGATTTTTCACAAAAACGGTGCTATACAAGTCGTCTAAATATTATTATTCTTATTTAGCTTCAGCTATAATATGACTATTTTGCTATGGAAGACCGCTATAGCTCAGTTTTTAGCGGAACATACGTATCACATATTAAATCCTGGTTGTTACATACAATATAACAAGATTTGTTTATACATTAGTGTATAGTTTCAAAATTTAAAAAAAGGACTCCTTTTTTGATCCTGTTATTTTTATGTTTTCAGCAGATGCTATTTTCATTTCCCTGAATATTTCGTTCAGTTGTTTAAATTTCTTCTGAATTAATTTCACGCGTTATCGGCTTAGATACTTGTGTATTGATATCCTTCAAGGTTTTCGATCGAGAGAACAGATAGGGCTGGGTTCAGACTGATCATAATATTGCTGTTATTTTGCCTTGAACTGCGGGTGAACGATAACAGACATTATCGTTAAAATTGATCTGGCAAAGTGTTATCGCGTTATGCTGTAAAAATATTCTAATTAAAGACGATAAGGGGATTTTTGTTATTAGGTCGACGATAAGCTGTTTGCATCGCGCAGTATGGTAACAATGTCAAGTAATTGGTAATTAGCTGATATAATAAATTCGTATATAACTACAATGGAAAGCGAACACAAAGCACATTGTGCATATTGTATGATTAATCCTCAAAATAGGCCTAGAAAGGTCTAAATATTTCCGCTATGCAATAAAATCCAAATAAGTGGAATATATTCTGAATATATCCGAAAACTAAAAACTGTTTTTGAAAGGTGATATAAACGTTGTTGTCACCTCACTTTTTGTCGTTTCATCCAAAAATAAGTAATAAAAATACCCAAAGTTTCATAATTTTGTTTCAAGTTGCGGTCGGAAACTTTGTTTTTTTTTTACATTACCTCCACACAGGAGGCCCTGAGGAAAAAAATCCCCTCAGGGCCTATGTCATCTGAGATGCTATGTGGATGGTCTTTTTGAGGAGAGGAATGAGTGAACATTGGTCTTGAAGAGTCCCATGTTGTTGGAAGGAGGAAACACAGAGAGCTGTTGAACACAATAACGAGTCAAAGAAACGACCCGTTCTCATGTGACAAATGTCAACCGTGTACATATGTTGGGCATGCGTTTGGCGTGTTTCCCAACTATGCACCGGTGCCGAAGGGATCAATTACGCTAGTTCCTCGGAGCATCTTCCATTGTAATACCGGTAGAACAAGGATAGCATTCCCATCCGACGCCTGTGCTCTAAAGATTGCAATCCGTCTGTTAAGATGGGAGAATCTATCAAACGGACCGCCCGTTTTTGCACGAGTCGAGGGTATTTTTCAGGTATTTTGGTTTCATAAAGGTGTACATTTTAATAATTTGCGGTTAACTTTGAATATAATATATAAAGCGTGTTATTTTCTCTTTCTATCGCCGTTTAAATCGTGATAGTAAGGGAGACACAACGATTTATATGAGGAGTTGTTCCGAAAACCGAACAAATTAGCCTGAAGGGTTAATTATTATAAATAACAAAAATAATTCAAAAAAGTAAGGTCATATAAACATTATTGAAATTTTGATCCATTTGTGATACGATTACCTACCTACTCGAAAAACTTACGATAATTTAATATTTGAGTAAATCTTTTCTTATCATCAAAAAAATATTTGGATACCATCCGTATCAGTTTAACCTTAATAAATTTCATGTAAAATGTCTATATTCTTGATAGCATAGGGCTCAAAGTAGGCACTTGCATTAAGAAGATTAAAATTATTTTATTTTGAGGGACACTGCATAAATCTTAACTCTTCGAAGCCAATGGGACTGAGGTACCCCCATTTTGAGGAATTTCGTAGAGCTAAATGAAGCGAAGAAGAGGAAGGACAAGGAAAAGTGGATGATCGGGAAATATCCGACTATTCGGAGGAAGGCATGTGCATCCATCTCAAACTTTGTTTCTAAGTGGTATTTTCACCGGGGCAATACTTTTTTATTTACGTATTTATTAGTTTTATTTTAGTTATTTCTTCACATAGGTTTTCTATTGTAACTTACGTACTATTTTTCAAGTATAACGTGGTTCTAACAATGTATTTTAAATTTACGAATAATTAAATTAGATTTATTTAATTTTAAAGCTATAAAATCTACACCACTTCGTGATGTCGATGTCGATTTTATGATTTCCGGCATTATTATATTTCATTTTTGTGGAGTAAACTGTTTTGGGTTTGTCCTTTTTTGGTATTCTGATTTCATTGTGGTATGTCTATGAATTTCCTTGTTGTATACTTACATATAATTTTGTTTGAAAAGTAGTTGTTGAAGTGAAAACTTCTTAAGCAAAAAAAAAAAGAAAAAGCGACACTAAAAAGAGATAAACACATACATCTGTAGGATTTAACCTGCGAGAGAATGAGGTAGAATAATCGGTCTCCTCTTTATGCGGTGCTTCGTTAATAATCTGTCTCCTCTGCGCGGTGCTTCGTAGCCTCCCCACTCTTGTCTATTTTAGTTTTCTGAATGTTTCACTTCTACCGCGTGTGAATTGCACGCTCTGATTTTTTTATGTCCTTTTTTGGTAGTCTGATTTCATTGCATATCCTTGTGATATGTCTGTGAATGTATGATCCCTGTTAATGTCCTTGTTGCATATAATTTTGTTTGAAAAGTATTTAGGTAAGAGTTTGTTTATTAATTTATGCATTAATATCATTGCGTTCAAGATCTATATATCTCTTTTAACATTTTAATTCCTTTTGATAATCTGTTTTGCGAGTATTTAAGAATTTGTAACTTGTTTCGATCTCAGTCGTTACACAAGAAAATAATCGTTGAGCAGTAGTTAAAATTGATTGTAGTCACCCTCTTCCCAATTTTCTTTTGTGTTTACTGTGAGAGTATCATTTGAGCAGTCTTTTTAAAATCGTAGGAAAGTAGCTAGCAAAGTGTAGTGCGAAAGTAGAGATTTAAAATTTCTTAACATAGTTGCGTTTTTTTTAATCTTTCATAATGATCATTCTCTCAGCCACATGTGCTCGTGAAGCCGTGAAGATATCGGAGACAGGTTTGGCGTTCAGTAGAGACAGAGAGTGATTCACGCCCCACTGGGACGAGGTTCCCGAAATGAGGTCGCGGTGTCCCTCTCGGCGGCGCATTAGCGCCTGGGTATTTCTGCAACAAACTGTCATTTCTCTCGGCACACCCGTAAAACGCCGCCAATTTAGCTCACACGTAAAAAGTCACCAACCAAATCCATGATGGTTGATTTAAAATATGCGCTGAATTGAACCCCTTTTTAAACTTCATTAAAATTTTAGAATCCATCCATATCGATTGCTCGCTTTTGACAGTGGCGGAAAAGTGTTAAAATTTAAGGCACTTCTGCAAAACGTTCATGGTAACGTATGCATATTACATTAAATATTGTTGGTGGTTATGCCTTTTTGTGGTGTTCTGATTATTTTGTGGTAATAGTGTGGTGTTAGTAGGTACTTAGCTAGGCGTTTAGACTAAGGCCGCGCGGTCGTCGACCCCGCGCGGAACTGGGTCACTCAACTGTTGGCGCCTGTTTAACTAATTCGCGAAACCCGAACCCGGCGCGACTAGAGTCGATCTAGATTCTAGATAGATATAAGACAGAAGTTAAGCCCACCATAAAAAATAAACCCAGATATTAGAACTCAACCGTTCTATCTCATAAGCTAGGCATTATAAGTAGTTTACCATAATACAGTATATTCGGATTTATCCTGCGTTTTTTGTCTGAGGTTTTGCTTTGCGAGAACGCCAGAAGTTTATCAATTAAACTACTGGATATGTTAATCAAGCACTTTGCGATACTCGAAAAATGGCATCCCATCATCATGAAACTCATTTAAATTGCGTTGCTTGAAATGGCTTTATTCGTATTTGGTGATCAGATCTAAATAGCCTGGAACTTCCCTACCTTATTCTTTCTCATCTCCTTCCTCTCCCCACTACCCTAAGCCTCACAATATACCCCAATTGGCGATGCCATAGTCTCACCGACTCTAGACGGGAGCAGCTGGGACTCTTGTTAGGTATTCACATTAAAAAAAAACTTTCCCATAAATCACATAACTGTAAAGAGTTTCTGAGGAATGCTACGTTATAGGAGTTTTTAATTTTTTTATAAGAATACTTCACAAGAATCCCAGCTGATTCCATCTGGAGCCAGTGAGACTATGGCTTCCTCAATTTTGGTATGTTGAGAGGCCGAAGTTAGTGGGGAGGGAAAGGAGACGTGGAAGAGAAAGGTGGAGAAGTTCCTGGTTATTCAGATCTGATCACCAACCACGGCTAAAGCTATTTCAAGCAACGTTTCAATTCAGAATTATGGTCTTACACCAGGGCGATACTGAGAGTATCTTCCACTCCGGAATGTGCCGCAAATATACTAAATATTATTTTTAATTAATTATTTGTGAAATAACACAAATTAATCAAATAAAATTTATTTAAATATTTGTTGATTGGGAGTAAAGAGCCTAACCCCTCGACTACGCCGGCTATGAACAGTACAGTTTTTAATCAGCTTCCAAGTATTGTTTGCAATTTATCATTGGAAAAACGTTATTTTTCTTGATAATTACGCAACGTTTTTTGCATTATCATTTAAAATCTGCGAAAATTTCGCACATTCAAAATCCATCGCAACATCATGTGACCGTATTTGGTCCGCCCGGTTGTGCAACGCGTCTACGTCGGTCGGTTCGACCGCCCCAATCGCGCTGAAAGTAAGTGTAAGTGTGCCGTAGTAAGTGTGCTACAATATAGTATAGGCTGTATGATGTATGCCGTCTGCATAAAGCAGGCTGTTACCGGATGTGCAGGCTTTGCGTAACGCCATAGCATCACCACTTCGGAAGACGAGTTTTTGCAGAAAGCGAAAGTCGCGCTTTCCCCGACCGGCCGCCATCTTACTCGTGACGAAAGTGAGTTTTACGCGAGTAGTGGGTATTATTAATGTAAGAGGGGTTTCGCGCCTTTTCGGCCAAATAATAATAATAATAATTGTTAATATTAACGTAAGCGTGTCAGGAGTGTTTGTTTAATTTTAAAATTAGTTACGATGACTTTAGAGAATTTGCGTGAAATAAAAATGGTTGAATTTTTCAGATTCTTTCACATTTTTCATTTTATTTTAAATTCTTTCAGAAATGAAAAAATATTTGGAGTATGTTATTTAGAGGTAGTTCTTTTTAGAGTGGTACAGTGCATACCTTAAATTATGTGAAGGTATGCCATTGGATTAGGTAGTCCAGATTTTTTCTGAAAAATAAATTCTTTTTATTGATTCCACTCATTAAAATACTTCAGATAATATAGATAAAATTAATTAATGTATAAACTTAAACTTTTAGTAAAAAAAAAAACCACCACCACATTTACTAATTTCGGTTATGTGTTTGCCTGTAACTCTGATTTAATTAATTCTAGAACTAGGATTTGCTTTGAATTTAAGTTCCATTTTCAAAATTCGAACTGATTGTGTGAAAAATTCAGGCAAGCGATAAAGTAGATAGGCACCCACCAGATAAGAGCTTTATTTTTATTTTTGTGCATTCAAAATTTGAATTATAATATCATTTGATTGATTTACACGTTTCTGCGCTGAAAATAATATCTATACATTCCACACGCCGAAACGTAAATTATATGAAATTCCCTCGATAGAAAAAAATCGCAAAGTGTGCTCCAATTTTTTATTTATTTTCAAATCTGTTTCCGTTATTTTACAAGTTATATGTATGAAAAAATTCACAGTGTTTCATTAAATATTGTTTTAGACAGCCCCCAAGAGATTTTTGCTCTATTTTAAACGAGTTGTGTTTTATTAAAGATTTTCGCAATTTTTACATCGATTTTGGCGCTGTAAATGTTAGCGCCCTCCTTTAACATTCGTAATTTCGTATCTCTCCATATTCTTCTTTTTGGGGCTGGTAACGGAGCCTTAATAAAAAGGGCATACGCACTAAATGAAAAATATCTATTTCAATGCCATAAATAAATGCGACTCTTTGTAATTGTATAATATAACTTTCGTATTTTTTTTCTATAGCATTAGCTTAGACATGAGTCATTTTTACTTATTCTCAGACATTTTTACTCTGAGGCGCTTAGGCATTTTTACTACTTCTTCTATCTTGAGGTGATTTTTCACTAAAAAGGCGCTCTACAAATTGTCCAATTATTATTATTATTATAAACGACATTTTGGTCACCAATGACATTGTCTTTTTTCAATTTTTATTCTTCAAAATCAAACAACAAAAAAAACTTTCTCATGTCGTCAGTATTCAACCAGCCGAGTAACCGACCAACCACTCACCTCACCTCTAACGGCACAATACCTTCTATTCTACATTTTTTCAATATGTTTAGTTGAAAAAAAAAATACAACAAAAATGTTAACGGATACCAAAATTTCATTTTAATTTTTCACTTCAAATAATGTCAGGAATCACTATTTAAACTAAGTAAATTACCTCTCCCTGTATATTAATAAATCCTGAAAGTATTTTACAAATATTATCGTAGCTGATACAGTAATTATATTATAATTTTATCAAAAGGTATCTCTAGCCTTCATAATTCATACATTAAACCTTGGAGGGGGGTTCAGGGAACAAATTGTCAGCCTTCAATTTAACCTCAATTCACATTTGAAGCCACGTAACTACTACGTACTAAATACTCTATATATATGTGTACATTACTTACAGAGTTATTAGGCTATAGCGTAATCGATTGTTGGTCTCTTAGATAAAATAACTGATTCCACGAGAAAAGCAAGGACACGCGATTAATAATTTATACGGCAGGATTATTCAATAACATTACGTTATGTCATTGTTTTATTAAATACGGCTAAACTAAGTAAGTAAACTCCAAACATAACCAAGCCACTACCTACCTAGTCGATATTATTTTTATTTAAAATATTAATATTATGAAATGCAAACTACTTGTCAATAGCAAGTTTAATCAAAATTTTAATTTTATTAAAAATATTTTAAAACATATTTAGAAGATATCAACGTTTTAGATATGTAAATATAAGAAGAAGAAAAAATGCCGTAGTAAAGTAGTGCCTAAGTGAAAAAATACCTAAGAAGAAGTAGTAAAAAATGCCTAAGCGCCTAAGAGTAAAAATGTCTGAGAATAAGTAAAAATGACTCATGTCTAAGCTAATGCCATAGAAAAAAAATACGAAAGTTATATTATACAATCACAAAGAGTCGCATTTATTTATGGCATTGAAATAGATATTTTTCATATAATGGCAAGAATCCCTGGTTAAAGTAAGTAGATAAGTCAAGTACCTCCTTTAACATCCTATACAAATTATGTTGTGAAGAATATGATTGTTTTGACATTTGAATAAATACGTGTTTTTTATACTTATTAACTGTACTTAAATCTTTTTTCACTTTACCTAACATTGTACTTGAACAAATAGCTTAATCACTTGGATATATAAAGTATTTCATATGCTTTGATATATAAAGCGATCTCATAAAACGTACATCATCATATAAAACTGTTAGTGATTCAATATCATAATAAAGTTATAATACCTAGATAATTTCATTCTGCCGTTCCATTTATTCATTCTGTCATTTAATTCTGTCATTTTTCATATTGTCATTTCATTCTGGCAAATATTTTCTCGAAGTCAACCGTGAGTTTTTACTGTTTCCTACTTGTTGTACATTTCATGTACAATATTCCTATTTCTGAACATAACCGATTCCTGTTTTATATCTTTCATGTTACTTGTACCTATGTATTTATAAATACGTACGGTATACTGTAGGAGTGATTCTTAAGGGTATGACCACTGATGGAAATATAAAAATTCATTATATTTATTTTAACTTAATTGGTAAAACCTCAAATTGAAACATTTAATCACAGAAAATAATAAAATTCAAATTTTCGATTGAGAGTCGCAAATATTGCCTTCAGTGATTAAACATTTTTAAAGTTTATTATCGTAGATCAAAGTGAAATAACACAAAATTGAGCTATACAAATATTCTCTCTCTCTGGTTTCAATCCTGGGATTGGTTTGCAGCAATTTCCTCTAATTTTCTCTTCCATTCTTCCCTGTCTTGTGCGGCTCTTTTAAATTCTGCATATGATGAGCAGCGCACGTCCACCAGCAGGTCGTCCAGGTACTCTCGGCGTGGGCGTCCCCTAGAGTTTGTCCCCTTGGTCATACCCTCCATTATGGCATGCAAGAGGCCTTCTTGTCGTATAACATGGCCAATCCATCTTGCATGCCTTTCGGACAAGGTCCTGAGCAGGTGCCTTCCTCATTCGATTCTTTGGAGAACCTCCTCATTTGTAATGTGGTCTCTCCAGGAAATTCCTAATAATCTTCTATAGGGCCACATCTCAAAAGCCCCTAGTCTCAGTTTATCTCTTTCGGATAGGCACCATGTTTAGCAGCCGTACATCAAGATACTCCACACATAGGTCTTGATAAGGAGTATTCGCAGTAAAAACAAATATTATGCTACTATTATTAATAAATTATGAACTTGTTCCACATCTGAAAAAAAACACGCACTGTTTTTTATCACCGGAATCAATAAATCTTTTTCCTTAATTATTATAGTAATTAATTAAATTGTTTTTAAAATTATTTAAAATACATGTTAAGTGTTGGACCGATTGAATTACAAAAAAATACTCTTATTATTTTCGTGCCTACCAAGTCGCGTGTTACTTTACACTCCAAGTCTTCGTTTTTTCGAAGGCCTTATAATGATATAATAACCTAAACGATGACTTAATTTCGTCTTCAAAGATAACCTATGAAAATATCATGTGCTTGAGTTATCCGCAATCTTAACTACAAATTTTAAATCAAAATTTACAAGTTTGAAGATGGCCGTTATTGGCTGAAACCAAAACGGTAAAAAATCAAAAAGTTAAAAAAAATATTCGTTAGGTTCGGTTAGCTTAGCTTAGCGTTTAATTAGCGCTGACGGGAAACAGTTAGGCGTAGAATACACAAAAACTCGAAATTAAGTTAAATGAATAAAAAAAATATTATTTGTTTGCGGTTGTGCAAGCCCTGTCCCGTCTCTTGATCATGATACAGTTCGCGTAAGTGATAAAAATAAATGCGATATTAGTTGACGAATGCGGCCGGGTGAACGAACCGGCCGCCGTGACCCCAATCCGTGCATTTCCACCACTACGCTTGTATTGACTACGAACCCACATACATACATAAGTATCTATACCTAAACATAGCACGTATTATCACGGTGTTGGTACGCGCCGTGACTACCGCCGTAGTATCGTAGTGTGGATAAGTTTGAACCGTAGGGCTTCGTAGAGTTGATGCGCGCGGGCTACGAAACTAGATCGACACACTAATCTATGCCGTACTTACTGGAAATACAAAAAAATATTTACTTTAATATTTAATGTAAATAATGTATAAATATTTAATGTTAAATAAACTCTCTGTAAATGAAAGAAGTCAAAAGTCTTGCAGTTTTTCGTGGACTTTGTCTCAACGTTGTGAATAAAAAATTTAAATATTATAGTAGTTTTAGAAACGAATATATTAGATATAAGGTGTAAAATTTTATAATTACTTAAATAAAATATACTTAAAAATAAAAATAAAAGTTGTTGCGTATGTTATTGGAAAAACCAGTGTAAAATAAATCCTTGCAGTAAGGATGTATTTGAAGCAAGTCATTACGAGAATATTCTAATTTAATGAAGACCCAGGTGTCACAGGTTCGATCCTCTGCTAGTTAAACTCTCCATCATTGCGCAACCAAAATTTTCCATTTATAATGCTAAAAGTTAGAGAAATTTAAATATTACGAACAAAAATTCCACCTATCATAAAATTATCAACTCTCACCATGAGCTAGTAACTAAATTGACGGTAACTCGTCGTAATTTATTTATTTTATTTCAATATAATTTAGGGAAATCGACCGTTTACGATATGGTTGTTTAATACATGTGCAATTTTACATAACTTTGAAACCAATTATAGGTTTCCTCTTTATACTAATACATTTACCTCTCTACTTAAAATGCTATTTTAATTTTACCCATTTGATAAACAGCCATTTATCCAACATTAATAGTTGTTTATCGATTGTTTAAAATTTAAAACGCCTTTATTAGTGAGAGCCTGTGTATTAAACAATAAAACAATTTATGTATCACCCATAACTACAATGAAGATATATTCTATTACTCTACTAATACTAGAATTATCAAGGATTTGTACAGGTTTTCATAGTTCCGATAGTCCGTTAAAGCCAAAACCTTAAGAGTGACCTTTTAGTTAATTTTTAGCGCATTATATTAGTTTTTTAATAAATGCGTGCGAATGACAAAAACATTACGTCTTTAGTTTAAAATTTGTCCACCTGCAGAGATAAGTATGTCAAGCTGTATAAGCATATTATATATGTATTTTTATGCAGCGTGACTATCGTCCACTATTGTAGTATTGATAGGTTTGCACCGTAGAGCTTCGTAGTGTGGGTGTGCAGCGTGACTACGGCCACACTTCGACTGCATTAGTGTGGGTGCTTTTGATTGTGTTGGGTTGGTTGCCATCTGCAACGGCATAGCGAATTTTGAAGGACGCTGCTTGCTCGCCGTGTTAATAAAGGGGAAACTGGAAATTATTTATTGGCTCGGGATGCAATAAAATAAACAAATTTATTTGTTATTAAAATATAACGATTGAAAAGTTGTCACTTATGTTGCAAAACAGGTGTAAAATTTAAGTTTTTTGTGCGTTTTACTGAGAAATATTTATTATGAGCGGTTAGAATTTTTCAATGTCGTAGCCGATCCGACAGTTATTTCAGGTGTTGTAGAGAATAATATTGTACATATACATATCAGAATTGACAATGAACTCTGTTTTATGAGATTTTACGTGAGTATGGGTTGGCAATATAATAAATTGATGTATTGAATATCCTTTCACGTTTTTTCACTCCTTTCACCTTTAAATCTTGACATTTCAATTTAAAAACCGTAGTACTGCCGTGAAGAGTTTCAACAACTTTTTACACAGAATGTCATTAGAATTTTTTTTCAATTTCTTGTAAACCCATACAGATCGTCAAATATATTCTACCTCACAAATTTTATAAATATTAAATAATCCTCATTTATCTTGAAATCATGCAAAGCGAATTGTATAATACAAGAAACTTTTAAATGTTTTTATTTTACTTTCAAAATGGTACAAAACATCATCAAAACCACGTAGGTTAAGGCAAACAAAAAACTAGCAGTATAAAAGAGCGGTTTTATTTCCGACCCGACCCAGTTTTTTTGTTCGTTTTAATTCTCAGATGGCTAAACGGAAACTCTAACATCCCTCCCACTCCCACTGAGTATGTTCTATCTGTTATTTTCCCCCTCCCCCGATCACCCTCCCACTTAAAACTAATAACCATCCCCAAACATTCCACCGCTCACCCCCTTCTGGTATCCGGGGTTATTTCAGGTCACAAGTCACAAGACCTCGAGTTACCTCTACCAGTTTCATCCCAATTAGATTATTATTTAAATAAGAACGTATTTTAAAAGGTTTTTAGAAAAATGTCAAACTAAAGCGTTATTCCCTTGTTTGTGATAAAGATCCCACAGTTTTTTCAAATACTTTTGTAGAAAGTCCAAGAAAAGGCAATTTGTCTAATAAATCAGAATATTTTTGTGACATTCGTCTTTAAATTTTTTATTTATTGAAAACTAATGATGGCGCCGCATCAGATTCCTTAATATCTCTGTCTAGAGAACTTTTAATTTTAACTTTTAATTTATTATTTTGTCGCATTGAAGTCGATTTTATATTTTAATTTTTATTGTTTCTCTATATTTTGGTTTTTATTGTTTCTTCTTTATATTAACTAAGACCACTGTTTGTTTGTGTTTTACTACTTACATTTTATAATTTATAATTAACAACTGAAAAATGTCCTCTACAATACAGGTGAACTCCTAGTGTGGAGGACAATATACTATACCTTTTTAATGTAAATATACTAAGAATAAAAAAAAAAAATAAAGAAATAACAAAGATTTTAATAGTTTCTATGTATCAGAGTTTTTTGTATGGTAAATGTTTGTGTTAGTTTAAAATAATAGTTATTTTTATAATAGCGTAAATGATTATATGAACGAGATTCTAAATAATCATATTTATATTGTCAGGATTACACTGCCTCCACGAAGTCCTCTCTCATACCCATCAATATTATTCATTAATTCTTAACACTTTAGCACCAAAAAGTAACAGACTACTGCTGGTCATGACTCACATCAGTAAAATGCTTGTACATGTTGTATTGGACACTAAACTAATATTTGCCATTTCGCTCAACTTCACTCAAGGCAAGAAAGTAGATAATCGTGTTCTCAATTTAGCGATTACTCATCACCATGATTCATAATTTTAAAAACATTTTTTTAAATATGTCAATATTTCCTGCGTTACGACACTGAGGAAAGTGAATAGGCTTGACTTATTTGTTACTTTTAGAAATATACAAAAGTTCTTGTAGTTTAGCGTGTCTTGCATTAATTTATAACGTCTATGAATTCATATGTGATCCACACATTTTAATTAATTCAGTTGGTTTGATTCAATGCTGACCAAACACCGTCAATATTGAAAATCTCCCATTACGTCATACCGTTTCGCAACAAATATTATCGGCTGCCACCAATTACATTCAATATTGTATTATATATTAATTGAAATAACGGTAATAAGTTGTAGTAATATTCGTTATCTCAGTTGTTGATCATTCGTGCTGAATGCGAAATCAATGGTAATAATTTGTCAGTAAGAAGTAATATAGCATGCTATTGGTAGCGAATTAATTAATCATTTAACAAGACAAGCCCATTAAAGTTAACCGAGTTTTATGTGTGTAAATATTTAAATAAACAAGTAATTATTTACCTTAATCTCCATCGTTACACTTTCCAAATCACTACTAATACTTCTCGATTCATACGGCAATCAAAACTTAATTTTGGGTTTGAAAGCTGAAAAGAAAATAAGCAAAACATTAAGTTGGAGGGTTGGGAGTGTTAGATCATGCCACTGGGAACTCTTCTTGTGTAGTTATTTCGTTGATTTATTCCAAACAAATAAAAGTTCCAAAGCTCTTAGTGTCTTTTTCTAGCCATAAAAATACAATACAGATACAATTACAACAGCGTTAATCTTATGTTATTTTTGTATCTTAGGTAAAGCTTGTGTATTATTCTAGTTATTTGGGTTAGTGTTCTGGAAAATTCGACTGCAATGGCGGTAATCAATGGTGGTCAGCTTTAGCCCATGCAACATTGCAATTATCGTTAATCTGCGCCTGAATGTGAATATTAACCACATTATAATATGTCGGTACGTAGCCTTTAACAGTAGTTAGGTGAATTATTGTCTGTTTTAAACCATTAGATCTTACAATAGCTGTTTGACGGTAACCGGACAATTCAACAATAAGTAACTTCATCACTTCTTTGAAAAGTTATGAAAAAAACTTTGTTAAATAGGTTACGTTGGATTAGGTTATGGGCTACTTTAAAATATTTTTTTTCATCACGTTGTCATGGAACCCTGTCTGACACACTTCATTCAAATTGATCTATTCGTAAAACTCTTAATTAATTGTTTTCATTAGAGGGGTAGGCAAAGGGGATGTGGAAGTTATAAACTTGCTTCATTTTCGCAGGGCGTCCCCGACGTATTCTTCCATTCGCTTGGGCTTCTTGTATTATCCCTACTCTCATAACTCATAACTGATCATGATCATCACCTCAAAAATGAACAAAAATTCATCTGGATTATATTTATATTCATGTTTAATATTAAAACTAATTGTCTTAAAGTTTGGAGGTCCCGATGCAAAGCGTAAATTTTATTTATTTACATGAAAAAAAACATTAAAAAAAAACTTTGTTATGTCAATATATTATTTTTTCTAGCTCTGTTAACACATATTTACTATCTTCGTGTTTAACATAGGTGGAAATACCTCGTTTTTTAACAAAAACAATGTGCAACTTCAACACGTACCCTGACCTGAATAACGTCGATCTGCTTAAATTATTTTCGGCCAAATTATTCATAATACTAGAGGAGAATCATCGAAATACCGAAAAGCTCAACGCGTGGGAGGGGTTATTGTTTGCTCCGGGAGGCGGCGCTAATGTCGCTGCGAAAACTAGAGCAGAGGTGACTGAACCGCCAAGGTGAAACATCGGGTTTGCGTCTGGGCTAACTCAATGAATCGAATGAAAGCGCGTGAGAGAAAAAGCTCCACGTGAATTTTGTCGATAAATCATTCGAAGCATTTAGAACGGAATGCATACTTTAATTTTTTTTTTAAATCTGCGTGTTTGAAACTATTTATTCTCTTTTCTGAGTAATTAATATTTTCGTAATTAAGTAGGTAGGTGTCATATAATAATAATTTATTACATCGTTGAATTGTTACAAGTAATATTATAAAACATCGTATTTTATTACTGAATACTTAACGATCACATTTAATTTTGTTCTGAAAAATATATTCTGAAATTTGCCATTCGTTCACAAATTGTAAATATGTTTACGAGCAAAAATAATTCCCAGTATCCGCTCTTTATTGAAAAACATGCGTAAAAATTTGAAGGTATTGGATAGTTAGGGTCGAGTGAGTGGGTTGTGTGAGCGGTGATGACTTTTTGTATCTGTTTCAAAAACAAAATTCACTGCAGACCAAATGCCATCTTTATTTTTTTTTTACTCCAAATTAGCTCAGGAAGCATTGGCGGACACGTCGTGATAATAAACTCTGTATGGTTAAAAACACTGCAGTTTCGGATTTCAGTGTAAGAATAGACACCCGCTGCCTCCTAGCTTTTTCAATATATGTGATAGAATAACTATTTTCGGTTTTCGATTACAAAATATTTGAAGTTCTGCTAAAACAATTATAACAAAAAAGTTATAATCATCAAATTTGTTCTACTAGTCCGATAGAGTTATTCGTTCTGTTATTCCGTTTTCTTATCTCCAAAGTTTCCGCCAAGGCCATTCCCCTGTCCACCGCCCACTCCTTAGCCCCCCTCCACCCACCGCCCACCGGGAGCAGGAGAGTTCAGGCAACCCCAAGTGGAGCGAGGCCACTCCGACCCGGAGAGGAACGGAAATATATTCCTCATCCAACACCACTGAATAGATAACGCCCTAGAAATGTCTTCCATATAGATTTGAATGGAAACGAACGTCAAAACTGACCAAGTAACTCAGTAATCTAGATGCTAAGAATAACTATATATAGATCCTTACTCCTACGGTATACGATACATCCGCCATGGGTCGACCCACAGGCCCTTCTTGACAATATCAAGGAGGATACGGTTTTTCTACTTATGTCGACAGAATAGAACTTAATCCTAAACATGGGAACACCTCAGCGCAGGTTCGCCTAGTGAGGTGTTCACAAAACACTACTACTAACCAATTTGCATACAGTTACGGATCATTAAAAAATATTATTACTGAAACTTATTATCTATGTAAACCAATGTAATAATCTGTAAAGTGTGTGTTCGAGAATAGAAATGAACAAATAAAAAACTTTTGGTTCTAGCCCATTTATCACGCGCTCTGTCTCTTTTACTGACTGACATCGTATCGCCATTTCGAATTTCATAACAATGATGAAACACAGTTTTATTTTAAAAATTTAAGACGCCATTGACCAGACTTTTGAATCACGAAACACGTCCACGTCGTATTTACTGTGTTCTTTAATATGTGTCCAACATTATTACCCTAGTCGTCGAGAGGAAAGGAAAAATAACTGTCCCTCGTTATTGTAGTAAAAATACGATGATATAATTTCTTTTGGATGTATTTTAAGTTCAACCGACTCTTAGCTTATCATCATTACACTAATTTAAAGTAGGTACCTAATTCCTAATTCTTGTAAAAAAATTATTATCAAATATCATTTGAAAAAATCATATAATAATAAACAAACGCAACGATTGTGCCAACGTTCTCGATTTTGCCTAGGATTATAAATTTTGGACCTTTTGGTTATAATTTAAGTAAACCCAAAAGGCTAGAGCAGATCACGGTTGATTACTCGATAGGTTGAATCAACGGATTATTTTATTATTTAGATTTCTGAAAAATTATCTATCTAGTTTAGGGGCTTAATATTACTAATAATTTTCGCAGAGAAGAAGAGCGAATGAAATGGGTAAAAGTTATTTATAACATAACGTTTGGTGTTCGGAAACTGGTTGCACGACAACTCAACAAGGTGGTATTTCAACACCTCTTTGAAAGTCATAAAAATTTATGAAAAACGAAATTTAAAAAAATAACCCATAACCTAACGTAACGTGACATATTTAGCCAATTTTATTTTTATTTCTTCATTTTTCAAGACTTTTCAGAGGAGGTGTTGAATTTGCATGTTGTTGAATTGTCACCGCGAAAACCATAGAAAAGGTATAAAATGACTAGCATTATGTAAGGTGTTTGTCTTGCTGTGGTTGCATTTACACTGAGTAAATTCTACTACAAAGGTGCAGTCACATACTGAATTAAACTAAAAGGTTGGAAACAAAGAATAATATTGCTTTATCGTGAAATAAAAATTAAACATGCAACACTTTGAGGTTAGAAATAGTATGCGTTCTGTGACTACAATTGAAATCAATTGCAATCACTGAAGAGATAAACCGATAGAAATTTGTTGTATGCATATTTTCGTGCCCGAAATAAGCTCAGTTTTTCCTTACATGAAATTGATAAAACATTTTCAGATGTCTAAATTCTTTCCTAAATTGAGAATCTATTTTATCATCTGGTGCCTAAAATTTAAAAGCCATTGTGCAAATCAGCATAGATCGCCCTTCTAGATACTGCCTGTTCAGTGGTTCTGAAAACGAATTTTGACAGACCGACTCGTAGAACAAAAACAATATCTTTTTATAACGTTCATCCGATGTTGAAGAAATGTATTTTGATAAATCTAATATCCGGATACTAATTACGTAGTAGGGTTTGCGGAATTTTAGTAAGGGGTATTAAATCAAAATTATTTATTTATACTTGGTGTCACTTACTCTTTTATCTTTTCAATGATACAGTAATTATGTTTTTTCGATCATTATATGGCAATGTGGGCCTCACTTATTATACTTTGTCCATTCTGAGGTCCCTATTTTACAATTTGATACAATTCAATAAAAAGATAACGTATAATAATAAATTTAAAAAAAATCAAATGAGACTTCTAAATATTTAATCACTGAAACAATATTAGCGACTCTCAATCGAAAATTTTAAAGAGAAAAATTATAAAAAGATACTGTAGCATCTATGCTTTGAACCCATGACCTTAGATTTGCCGGAGCGCTTCTCTAACACTGAGTTGAACTGCTGTGGGGTTGCTATCTTTATGTTCCCGGTTTCGAGTCCTAGATGTTACCGTATCTCTTTCTGATTTTTCTGTTTTCAGAAATTTTCTGATCTTTGATTGAGTTTCGCTAATAATGTCTTCATTTTATTAAATCATTATTTGTAGCGCTATATTCTCACAAAACACTTGATTTACTTTATTTATCGAATAAACTGAAACGGTTTATATACCAAGTTTACCGAGTGGTTAGATACAAGTCGTAAAAAGTATATGAAAGTAATCCCAGCAAAACTTTTATATTGTGTCAACACGCCAAGAGAATATAAACCTCTTCAGGGTTCGATGAGCTTTCGCTGGAGCTTTTTATAAAACTGTGTCATGCAAGTCATCAACGGAAAATGACGTCATTCGACAGCGTATGAGATTACACTCCGCTGTCGTGAATTCTTTCAGAAAGCTCAATTTCCATGTGCGGAAATTGAAAAGGAGATTTAATGCAAATAACAAAAGCTTTCGTGACATTTAGTTTAGTATGGATGATAAAAGCTTTTGTGAGATACGGAATAAAAACTCATGTTTATTTCCACTGGGTAATGTTTCGGTACATTAGGGAATGTAAAAATAGGTTTCATATTATATGCTTTTATTTCTTTTCATAATATGTTATTATTACCAATTTAAAAAAAATTATCTCTAATGAATAGATGAACCGAACGTGTGAATGATTTTATAAATTTTCGTGAACAACTTCACAGTCAACAACTCAACACCCAAACTGACTGGGATTGTATTACATTTTTTCTATGATAATTTTTGTCCCACATATTGAACATATTTTTTTCCTGAAATACAACGATTTTATTAACTAGCTTGCGATGAGAAAAATGCGACGGGTTTGTAGGCATCGCTGGTTCAATTCTCTGCTAGCTAAGTCATCCATAATTTCATAAGCAAAGTTTGCAGCTTACAATTATGAAAGTAGAGGAGTTAAAATATTGTCCGAAGTAATAAGTAACCAAATAATGTTCTTTATCTTTTCATAAAAATAAATAAATTAATGAGTTAGGAAGCCACAACAAATAGACAGGTACTGCAATTGAATCCGTTGCTGACGTGTGACAGACGACTCACGAATAAATCATCTCATGACTGACGTTCGCATACTTAACTGGAGCAGAACCATTATTCACCGTCGCCAGACCTGACGAGCCGGGTCCATTCATTCGCCATCCATCAAATCTCGTGGATAATATGCCAAACGAGAGTGAATTGTCAGTGGCAATTGGTCCAGCTCAATCGTACGGCAGACGCGCAATATTATATTAAATAACTAGACCACGCAACTGCCAGCCAATAAACTGTTGAATCCTCACTCGTTACAATAACATATCTAGTTAATGCATATTAATAAATGTGTTATAGAGCGCTAAACTCGTAATTGAGTATAAAATATAAAGCGTTTGTAATTTATAAAGTTATAATAATTTATAATCTACATAATTGTGAAATTGTTGACCAAATGATTCATCACCGAATCATTACATATGTGGTATAAAATGAAGTCGCTAAAAATGTATGTGCGCTTAGATCTTTTAAGCTACGCAACGGATTTTCATGTGATTTTCACCAACAGATAGAGTGAATCAAGAGGAAGGTTTATATGTATAAAACATGCTTATTTTAGTAGAGAAAAGCCGAGAAATTCAAATATTCAATTCAGGCAGCGGGCAGCGGGCAGCTGGCAAGCGGTGGTGCGGATTTTATAAAGGTTGGGTAATGGCGTTGTGTTTGATTAGCCACAGCAACGTGTGGCTGGGTCTGCTAGTGAATGTAATAATTATAATTATTAAGATAACCATTTCGAAATCGAATCAAAATCATTCGAATGAGTAATCAATTTTTACATTAAAAACGCTACACTCTAATTAATTTTGAATGAATCTCTCGTACAACCTTCGAGTAAAACACTGTTTCTTTTCATCATGATTAAATAATGATTAAATAAAACATATTTAACGTGCACGCTTACTTGGTGTAAGAATTCACTTATTTTAGATCTAAATGGTATTTCAATATCAATTTCTAATAGAATTGATGTGATTTATTCATTATACGGCGCTGCAAAAAGTTGATAAAATATTTTATGAAAAATGTGCTCTCTTTTAAATAATTCAGAATTATGAAATTGCTTTGTTTTGGTAATAAATATCTAATTAAAGATCCACTTAATCTCACAGTCAGACGCAGTTAATGGCGGTTAATTGGGCATGCCTAAACATTAATTAATCTTGTGACCTTTCACCGTTCCAATTACCCGGCTGGCAGAATATGTAAAGAGAATAGCAGCAAGCAGCTTTGAAAGCGCTCCATACCGGAGTCTTTGTCCTTCCGCGCCCAGAGAGCGGGCACGGGTACGGAATAGGTATCAGGCGCGCACGAGGGGAAGTAATTTATTGAGCAGCGACCCCGGCCAAAGCTTTCCCATACGGCGAGGGCAGGTTCGTTAACCCGGCATACTTCCCGCTACCCTGATATCAATTTTATATTCTAGCTGTAAAAAACCTTTCCCGCTACCGCTTTTATTATGTTATCGTCAATTTTTCATGAACGTAGATACTTTATTTCAAATTCATAGCATACAATGAGGAAGTCCAATATTTTGTTGAAATTTTCCTTCGAGGATTTCTGAAATAGACACATATTATTTAGAACAGTGGTTTTTAACCTTTTTGGAGGTACTGAACCCTCTACCAGTTTCATATGCATTCACCGAACCCTTCTTAATTGTAGTTTTTTTTCGGGCTGTGTCTTGTTCCGCCGAACCCCTGAGACTGACTCACCGAACCCCTGGGGTTCGATGGAACACAGGATAAGAACCACTGATTTAGAACATTTTAATTCGTTAAACCCAGTCTGGTATGAATTGTTAAAGGGGGCCTTAGAATATTGCATCGAGTGACTACTTACAGTAAAGTTATCGTTCAAGTCATCAAGTTTAATTCGTAGAACTCCATTTAACTGTAAGTTTTTCATTTACATATTCAATAATATTATCATTCAATTTTTAAAAAAAACGTTTATTTACAAGCAAGTTCTGACATGTAAAAATTACTATTCCGCGTGAAAGCTGTTTCGCTTTCGGAAGGCGTTATTAATGTGTGAACACGCGATTATTTATATATATTTATATTATTTTAGTATAATTACTTACGATGAAAATCAAGCTTACAATTTTTTTACCAATTATTGATTTATTTTCTTTGTTAAATTTATTAAAGGTGTCATGCATAATGATAATTTTTACAAAGTGTTTTTTTTTTAAATTAAATTTAATAATAATATTTTAAATTTATTAAAAAAAAAACTTCAAATAGTCATTCTCTCTGGTATCCCTCGCGACATCTGCAAATTTAAAAAAAAACATACCTTTGAGTTGCGGAGATGGTTGCGGGTATAAAAATCCATTGCTTTTTAGATGGGGGAGATTTTTGAATTTGTATGATTTTTGATTAGTTTTCAACTGTCTTCGCAATTAAAGTTACACACATTATTTCAAACATGATAAACACATTTTTTAAACGTAATTTTTTTTATTACAATTAAAATACTTCATAGTTTTTTAGCTGCGAACTGGACGTAAACTGCGGTTCGTAACTTATGTTTGTAAAGTAGACGTCCTATAAAATTATGCGAGAATAACTTGTAACATGCATTTAGAAATGATCCTCAAATCATAATATTTAATTAAATGAAGACAATGTTAGCGAAACTCAATCGAAAATCTGGAGACAGAAAAATCAGAAAAAGATATTGGCTCCACTGAGACTCTACCCCAGGACCCTTTGCTTACATGGGAAGTGCTTTACCAACTGAGCTACGGAACCTATATCCAATTCGGTCACTTTTAACTGTATCATACTTCGACTAAGAACTACCAACATTATCTTCATTTTCTTTACGCACATATTATTGGCTGCTATCTTTATATAAGTATTATTGCAAGATTCAACTCCAACTAAATGCTGATAGATAGTGTCTGGATAACTTTTTATCAATTTTCTTTTTATTACGTGACATCTTTTGACTTTTCTGCAAGTCTAGGATGAATATTTATTTTTATTTTTAACTTTATGTGTAAAATCTCAAATTATAATATTTAATTAAATGAAGACAATATTAGCGAAACTCAATCGAAAATCTGCAGACAGAAAAATCAGAAAAAGATATTGGCTCCACTGGGACTCGAACCCAGGACCATTTGCTTACATGGCAAGTGCTCTAGGTACCAAGAAATAAGAGTTTAAAATTCACTGTAACAATTCATAATATTTCTAAACTCGTCCCGACACAGGAACTAATTCCTAGTGAGACAGGCATCGAAAAATCAATGTTTACTCAAAAACATACCTTATACAGATAAATAAATAAAAATAAAAGAACATTTCGCTTCCTAAAATCTTTTTGAGCGAGTAATCGAAAAATTTTAATTTTATGATAATATCTTCTTCAAATTTTGCAAATTCACTTTGTGACACCATTTTATTAATTAAATAATTAAAACACTTTGTTTTCACACAATAATCTTTATTTAAAAAGTCCAATTTGTGAATCTTTATCCTTTCTTTTCAATAATCTTTACTTAAAAAATCCAAGTGACTTTTTAAATAAAGATTATTGTGGTAAAAACAAAGTGTTTTAATTATTTAATTTATGATAATATTTTGGAAATTGATCAAATACCTTTAAAATTTCAACTCTTCAAATGCGTACCTAATTGGGTAATCGATTTTTCAAAAAATACTTCGATTAATAAAAAGGTATACCTACTGTCTACCTATTATTTATTTATCAGATAGGTTCTAAGATTGAGTCTATCACCACCACGAACTAACGTGGTAACGGTCGGACATTAGTACCATCTCGCGGTCGCAGCACAGGCTGCAGCTTTTACTATGCACCAAGAGATGGCGCAATCGTATCAGTTTTCTCTGCCTTCTGAAATAATAATGCTTTTGTGGAAGGCATTATTAAAAAAATTACCTATTAATAGTAAAATTATTAATTTTCAATTTTTATATCACACAGAACGTATACGAAAATTGCGTATTTGTTGCAAACTAACTAAGGTTAATTGGGCAAGTACCATTATAGATATTCCTGCCACCGCGTTTGCCTTTTTAGTACCAAGTACTTTTTAGTTTTATTTTTTCCTGATAAGATCAATTTAATTTAATCTTTTAAGCAAACAAAAAATATTTCTGGAAAATGTTATTGTACGGGAAAAAAAATAGTACAATGACTGCGTTTTTTTAGACTTCGGATATACAGAAAACTATTTATTATTGAGCATAATATTTAGTATTGGACTATGTTTTAAATTAGTTGAGACAAAATAACATTTTAGTAAGTCATATGACCGTAAAATAATATTACATAACAAGGTAAGCTATGTTTATACAATTTGTTTACTTATATTTATTATGATGTGTTTTTAAACTCTGTGTGGATTACATAATTTTATATATTTATTCACTTCTTCTCTTATCTCTGTTTCCTGAAAAAATAACAATTAAATGTACAATGAAAGGTAAGACCAAACAAACAATTCACTAATTTCTTATTGGTGACATACATTTTATATACACATTAGAAACCAATGATTACATTCATTTTGTGATTCAACTCTTAAAATCAACTATGTATGTTAATCGGGAAAAAATAATAACTTTGGGGCACGGCGAGTCGACTCGACGTTTCTCCTTTATTTCTCCTCCAAATACCCTTTCTCCCTCACCGCCCCACCACTACCCCACACCCTTTACCTCCTTACCTTCTCAACATGACCTCTATGAAGGCTAACTCTTTCCTACTGTCGCCCCTATATTGAGCAATAAAAGGCTGCTTTATTTTTGATGCCAGATTTTTACGATAATTTTTCAGAAACGTTAAAAGCCTACAATACACGACATCTTTTTTACAGCTAGGTCAGACCTTGAACTGTTACATTTGGATTATAATCAGATTATATGTAAAACTATATTTTAGCTGTGAAGCATAAAATCTGTTCCGATGAAGGATTTGTAAAATTATGTTTATTTGATAGTAACACTCCACATTGCTTGTTCAATTAAAAATTCTCTAAAAATAATAAAAATAATTTTATTATAAATTAATATATATTTAAAATATTATAGAATTAGCTAACTTACTTCATAATAATATAAATAGATATATAGATATAGAGCCCACAGTTAGACCAAAATTACCAAAATTACATACGTCAAAGAAATTATCTAAATTAATTTCTGAATTAAATAATATAATTTTACCAAAAATTATATTTGATGACATTAGTTTTTTAGATCTTCATACAATAGTGTATGCTAGTGCTATCACTATATGTAACAAGTTAGGAGTTAAATTAACGTCTTCTGATGATAGATCATATAATTATAGAAAACCAGAATGGCAGAGTAGATTAGAAAATGATGTAGTATTTTTAAGAAGTAGCATAGCTAGAGTAATAGAGTATAAAAATGGAAATAGAAGTAGGAATATTTTGAGACATGTAGATGTAATTGGGAGAAAATTTGGTTATAGCATTGGTAGTAATAATAATGAAAATATAATCAATGATTTATTAGATTTGTTAAAACAAAAATTAGGTGTAAAAGCTAGTAGATTAAAAAGATATAATTATACGTATAATAAAAAAAATAATAATAGATTATTTCAGAAAAATGAGAAAATATTTTATTCCAAACTTGACGATAAACAAAATATTATTTCGAATAATAATAATCCGTTGCCATCTGAATCAGATATGCGCGATTTTTGGACAAATATTTGGAGTAAAGATATAAAACATAATGAGTCAGGTCCGTGGATAGAAAATGAAGAACTCAATTGTTCAGACATTGAACAAATGAGTTTTTCTGATATATCGGTTGAATTGTTAGCCAAAATTATAAAAAATACTCATAATTGGAAAGCCACGGGTTGCGATTGGATACATAATTTTTGGTATAAACGTCTGACTACTTTACATCCCCTTTTGGCAAAAAATCTTTCAAAATTTGTCAGAGAACCTCAAAATTTTCCAAATTTTCTAACTAAGGGCATTACTTATATGTTGCCTAAAAGCGAACATATTAATAATCCCTCTCAGTATAGACCCATTACATGTTTACCGACAATATATAAAATTTTAACCTCTTGCTTGACAGATTTAATATACACTCATTTAGATGAAAAAAATGTTTTATCTGAACAACAAAAAGGTTGTCGCAGAAAACATATGGGATGTAAAGAACAATTAGTTATTGATTCTGTAATTCTAAAACAGATTCAAACCCAAAAACGTAATTTACATATTTGTTATATAGATTACCAAAAAGCTTATGATAGTGTCCCGCACTCGTGGCTGATAAAAGTTTTAAATATATACAAAATTAACCCAATTATTATTAGCTTTTTGGAAAAAATTATGGCATTTTGGAATACCGATTTGCTTTTGAATTTGAAAGATAAGAAAATTATAGTACCGGGCATTTCAATAAAAAGAGGGATTTTTCAAGGAGACTCATTGAGTCCTCTTTGGTTTTGCTTAGCATTAAATCCTCTATCTAAAATGTTAATTAAAAGCAAGTTTGGAATAAAAATTAAAGGTAATACTAGAGAGAGAAATATAATTTCTCATTTATTATTTATGGATGATTTAAAATTATATTCAAATTCTGAACCAAATTTAGAGAAAATGATTAAAGTAGTTAAAAATTTTTCAGATGATATTAAAATGACTTTTGGTTTAGATAAATGTAGAACGATCCATATAGAGAAAGGTAAAATTGTAGATGGAGACGAGGGTATATTTAGAAATTTCAAAATTGAAAGTATGAAAGGGGGTGAGGTTTATAAATATTTAGGATATCCGCAATCAAATAGATTAGATCATACTAGTATTAAAAATGATATTAGGATTAAATTTAAAACTAGGATCAGAAAAATTTTGAAATGCAATCTATCTGCTAAAAATTTAGTAAAGGCGATAAATACTTGGGCAATACCTCTATTAACTTACTCATTTGGCATAATTAAATGGTCTAATACAGATTTAGATAGCTTAGAACGATTAATTAGAACTACATTAACTAAATTTCATTGCCATCATCCAAATTCAGCTATAGAACGTATTAATTTACCCAGAAATTTAGGAGGTAGAGGTATAGTCAAAATAACATCTTTAAAACATAATCAGGTAGAAATGCTAAGAAATTTTTTCCATAGGAAAGCTGATAGTTCAGAAATGCACAAAATAATATGCAAGGCAGATAGAAATATTTCACCATTAAATTTATACGACGAGAATGCCAGCATTCTTATAAATACCAACCAGGAATTATTAGATTCCTGGTCAAATAAAATTCTTCACGCAAAACACTTCAATTATCTCAACAAAACATATGTTGACAAATTTTCGTCAAACAAATGGTTGAGTATTGGAGAGTTGAGCGCAGAAATAGAAGGCTTTATGCTTGCCATACAAGATAGAGTCATTAATACTAAAAATTATAGGAAGCATATCATCAAAGATGCAAATCAAATTGATGATTTATGTAGAAAATGTTTGGCTTTTCCGGAAACTATAGAACATATTATATCGGGATGTTCTGTATTAGCGCCGTCCGAGTATACATTTAGGCACAATCAAGTTTTAAAAATAATTCACCAAAGTTTGGTAATTAAACATAACTTGATTGACTGCCGTAATGTACCATATTATGAATATGAACCAAATTCATTTTTAGAAAATGAATTTTATAAAATTTATTATGATAAAACTATTCTGACAGACAGAAAAATTAGTCATAATAGACCCGATATAGTTTTACATGACAAAATTAAGAAAATAACTTATATCATTGATGTCGCTATACCAAATTCTTGTAATATTCAGAAAACTGTTTCTGAAAAAATAAGAAAATATACAGATTTAGGAAATGAAATTAAAAGAATTTGGCATTCTCAGACTATAAAAATATTACCATTTGTTATTTCGGCTACTGGCATTATACCAAGCTCTCTCATTCAAAATTTAGGCGTATTAGATTTGTCAAAAAATTTGTACATAAAAATGCAAAAGTCGGTCATTTTAAATACATGTAGGATTACGAAAGATTTTTTAAATATTTATATTGAGGGATCAGTAGGATTTATCGGACCAGTTAGGATTTCATCAGAGCCGAACCCTCTGATATGAAAATATCTGGAGTCGGTGAAATATTTTCCCATTATGTTTCTGGTGGATTGACGTATTGTTCTTGTATTGTTTTACAACCCGGACATGAAATCTGGAGCACCGTAAAGTAAATCTATTTATTAAATCTAAGTAAACATATTTTACATTACGTTGCGTTGATTTAACAATGTTAAGAATTTTTTTTTACATTTTAAAAACAATTTTATAAATTTTTTTGAATACAAAATAATTTTTTGTTTTATTGTCTATGTTTTTTAAAAATTGAAAACAAGATTGTAGAGGTATCGAAAATTGAAGGTCTGTTAAAAAATAAAATATTTTTGACTTTTTTCTGCATATAAAGGACATCATTCTCACAAAAGTCGACTTTGAGACATTCAAAATACGTAGAATACAAATTTCCCATAGAAAACGTTGACATATAATAGCACTTATTAGTTCGATTAAAATAAGGAAAAAATAACACAAAGACGAGTGAATAAACAAAAACCCTTGTTGAAAAAATGATCAAACACGTATCACCAGAATGGACAAGTTCTGGATACCAATAGAAAAACTATTAATTGGATCCCACTAGAAATCCTTGTGGAAAATAATTTCCATTTGAAACCGCGATACAATACACGACATCTTTTTTCAGCCCGATTCCAATTAGAGACCAGAGTCAACATTT
This sequence comes from Limnephilus lunatus, assembly GCA_917563855.2. NCBI lineage: Eukaryota > Metazoa > Arthropoda > Insecta > Trichoptera > Limnephilidae > Limnephilus > Limnephilus lunatus. Next base: position 62,341,231 of record OU830598.1, on the reverse strand, counting down.
TTCGCTTTACGCGATCGCTATTTTCATCTCTATTTTCATATCTACAGTTGATTTCAGTTGGCATCACAGCAAACAGCATGGTTCATGTGTTGTTTGCAGTGATGACAATTTAATAATTTCTGTTCGATTCGACATACAATGAAATAGTCTCATTAGAAAAAATGCACAAGCTAACATGGCGGGAAAACAATTTTTTATTGCCTGTGTTTTCATAAAAGACGTTTGAAAAGGTTGGAAAGATTTGATTATAATTTCTTTTCACAGCAAATATTCGTCGGTTTTTGATTTTGTCGTTGACTTCTTTCCGAAAAAAACCCATCAACTATTTTTTTTTTTTTTTTTTTTTTAACTTACGGAGACGGTTTACAGTTAGTTCCCGTGAGTACTTAGGCCATAGGCCCATTGTACTATCTCCCATTTTACCTCAATCCTTTAACAATAACCCAGTCCCTTTAATGAAGTTCACCAGAGTTGTCATTGGATATGTGGCTAAGTCTTCTGGTTCCACGATGTGTCTCCCCAGGTATCTGAGCCTAGTTCCCACCAGGGCAGGACATTGGCACCACAAGTGAATTGGAGTCTCTTCATCCTCTTCACATTTTCTACATCTATTGGTGCTTTCCACTCCCAATAGCTGCATGTGTCTCCTGAGATGGCAGTGTCCCGTTAGTAGTCCTACCAGTTCCCTCAGTGAGTTTCTATCCATATCGAGTAGTTTCCTGGTCCGTCTGGGGTCCGGTCCGTTTATGAGTACTTTGGATTGCCTCATTCCGGGTGCCCTCTCCCATTCCTTCCAGTGCTGGGATTTGACCCACCTCTCAATATGTAATTTCGTGTGGCAAGCTGCTACTCCTACAGCCGGCTCGGATCCCGCAAGTGGTGCTTTCGCCCCTTTCCTTGCTAGTTCGTCAGCCCGCTCGTTGCCCTCAATACCCTTATGTCCTGGTACCCATATCAGTGTTATTTTATTAATGGTAGCGAGTTCTGTAAGAACAGTCCTGCATTCCATCACCAGTCTGGAGTCGCATCGGTTACTTTCCAGTGCCATTAGGGCTGCCTGGCTATCAGAACAAATAGTTATGTTCTTATTCCTGTACCCGATACGTATATTCTCCTGTGCGCAGACCATGATGGCTTTCATCTCAGCCTGAAACACAGTGCAGTGAGTTCCTAGAGGTATACTGAGTTCCCTCTTGGATCCCTGTAGACATACCCCGGCCCCCGTTCCTTCCTCCATCTTGGACCCATCTGTGAACCAGATTAGTTCCTGTCTGGAGGTTGGACCTGGGACCATGTCCCACTCTTCCCGGGTGGGGTACATCACATCAAACTGCTGTCTGAAGAAGTATTCAGCTTGTTTGCCGTCCTGCTTCATTCCAGCTGTCGGGCTAATTGCCCTCAGTCTTGTTCCGATCTCCGTATGACTGTTTTTGGGCAACTCACCTCTCCAATGACCTTTGCATTTTAACCTGTAGGCTGCCGCCATCGCCGCCCCCTCTATTTCTAAGTTTAGTGGGGGTAGGTTCAGCAGCACTCCCATGGCTAGTATTGGAGTGGTTCGCATAGCTCCTGTGATTCCTCTGCATGCAAGTCCCTGTATGTGGTTGAGTGTGGCCATCACTGTTTTCAGTGTTGTTCTCCTCCACCAGACCAAGGCTGCATGCATGATTCTTGGTTTTACAACGGCTGTGTACAGCCATTGCATCATTTTGGGTTTGAGTCCCCACGTTCTGCCGCAGATTCGCCTAGTTGCCCACATGAGAGCACAGGCTTTTCTGCCCACAGTTTCCACCTGGTTTTTCCAGCTCAGTTTGGCATCTATAATGACCCCGAGGTACTTAACCGTGTCAGAGGGTTCTACCTCCTTTCCGTAGAAGGTTGGATTGCTCCATCCCTCTAGTTTCCTTTTACGTGTAAAGATTACTAGTTCTGTCTTGTCTGGATTGACCGACAGCCCTGTTTCTTCACACCATTCTTCCACTGTTGCCAGTGTTGATTGTATGAGGCCTCTGGATGTGTCTGCATCCCAACACCTTATTATGGTTGCGATGTCATCCGCATACCCTTGAGTATACAGGCCCCTGTTGTTGAGTTTCCTGATGAGGTTGTCCACCACCAGGCTCCACAGCAAGGGTGACAAGACCCCTCCCTGTGGACACCCTCGCGTCACCAATACTCTGAGGTTCACCTCACCCCTTTCCATCGTAAGAATCCGACCTGAAAGCATGTTCTTCAGCCACCTTCTGGTGGTTTTATCGAGTCCATGTCTTTCTGCCGCTTCATCGATGGATTTAATAGAGGTGCAATTAAATTCTCCCTCTATGTCCAGGAAGAGTCCTACTGCTAGTTCCCCGGTTGCCTGCGCCTGCTCCAGTTTGTATACCAACCTGTGCAGTGCCGCGTCAACCGACTTACCTGGTTGATACGCAAATTGTAACTCATGGAGGGGCTTTTCTCTCAGTGCCCCGTCTCTTACGTGTCTATCCATTAGCCTCTCCATTGTCTTTAGAAGAAAAGAGGTGAGGCTAATTGGACGGAATGCGCCTGGTTGGTCGTAGTCAGTTCTCCCAGGTTTAGGTATGAACACTACCCTTGTTTTCCTCCATGGTATGGGGATGTATCCGAGGGCGCAGCACGCCCTCAGGATCTTAGTCACCGGAAGTAAGATTGTATCCAGACCTCTCTGCAGAAGTGCCGGAAAGATACCATCTTCTCCTGCGCTTTTAAAAGGGTCGAACCCTTCGATTGCCCATTTAACTTTGGAGGGAGTCACTATTTTAGCGGCAGTGTCCCAGTCCTTACCATCCCGTATAACTCGGGCTGGTGGTGGACCGGTGTCACCTGCTTCTAACTTTTTGTAGCCGGGAAAATGTTTCCCCAGCAGTTCCTCCAGCTCCTCCTCGCAGTTATCGGTGAAGCCTCCATCGGCTTTCCGAAATGGGCCTTTAGCTGCCCCTGGGTCTTTAGCGAGAATTTTTTGAATTCTTGCAGCTTGCGGGATGGTTTCCACCTCCCCGCAGTACTTCTCCCAGGAGCCTGTTTTGGCTATCCGGATTGCTTCCTTGTACTCTTTCTGGTATTGCTTGTGAGCATCCCAGTTTCCAGATTTTTTGGCCCTGTTGAAGGCTTGCCTTACTAGTTTCCGTAGCTCCTGCAGTTTTCTGCTCCACCACGGTGTTTTGTCCCTGGTACTTGTCTTCAGAGGGCAGCTATTTTCGTATGCCCCTATCATTGAGTCCCTCAGTATTTCTACTGCGTCCTCAATTTCTTCAGGGCAGCCGTATTTCGCTGGGAATCTTGTCATTCCTATGTTTAATTCCTCTGAATACCGAGTCCAGTCAGTTGCTTTTGGGTTCCTGTATGTGTCGGTCCCCGTTTTATTTGTCTCTCCCTCTAGTTTAAATACTATGTGTCGATGATCCGACAGGGATGGTTCATCCGAAACTCTCCATCCTGAGACTCCCAAAGTTCCTAGAGTCAGGTCTATCACCTCCTGTCTGCTACTTATAACAAAGGTAGGTTCCCTACCTCTATTGAGAATCTCAAGGTTCACTGTCATCAGGTATTCCAGGAGGTCCTGTCCCCGTTTGTTGATGTCCGTACTCCCCCACACAGTGTGGTGCGAGTTAGCATCTACTCCGAGTATCAGTTCCCTACCCTTCTCCCTGCAGTCCTGGACGAGTCTCGTTATTTCCCTAGAGGGTGGTGGTTCCGCAGAGTCATAGGGCATGTACGCTGACGCCACTACTACTTCTCGGCTTCTTTCGTCCAGCGTGACCTGTAGCTTCACAGCCACCAGGTCCCTCTGATGAGGATGCAGGCACGTGGTCTGTCCCCCGACTCCTTGTAGTAGAGTAGACCTTGGTTCATGTTTAGTCCTCTGACCTTCTCCCTGTAAGTCCAGGGTTCTTGAATCAGCGCGACATCCACACGGTCCCGGGTAACTCTCCTGTTGAGCACGGCAGCCGCTGCTGGGCTGCGATGTAAGTTTATTTGGATGAAATGTAAGTTTTTAGCCATTTTTGGGGGTCTAATCCTTACCCTTTACATCCAATATCCGCTCCTCAGTATTGGGTCCGCGCACCGTGAAGGTGGCCTTCCTTATACCGACGTGCGCCGTCATTCCCATTTCCCGCAGCACTTTTACACTGTCCTCATCCACGCTCATGATCAGGCGATATCTATCTTTCTCCCTGATCGAGTCGTGGACGATCCACTTTTTTGTGTGTAGCCGCGGGGTCTGGTTCTCCAGCTGTTGCAGCAGCCTCTCGGTGCTTACTGCACCGTTTTCAGGAATTACCGCCTTGACCTTCACATACTTTGGCAGTTCATCTAACCCTACCACCTCCAGGTCGCAACCCTGCCATTTCCGTAAGGTCGGCACTATCTCCCTCAGCCATTTCTCAGACTCCTTGTCGGAGCAGGTCATTCTCAGTACGCCCTTCTGAATGAAGCACTCGTCGAATCCGGGTCTGAACTGTCCTTTTGGGATGTTCAGAATCAGATCGCCGGCACCCTCACTCACAAGGGCCTCCTGCTCCCTTGTAAACTCCTCCTCCCTGTTCCTATGGACAATAGCCACCCTAATTTTATTGTCAGCGGCTTCCGCATAGGTGGCAGGGGTGGGAGTTCCTCGGGGCTTTTTCCGAGCATTTTCCGGTGTTAGCCCGGAGGGTTTACGTTCCGGTGAAGTCCTACTCCTCTTTCCGGCCTTTTGTTCCCTGGGCATTCCTGGTTGCTCCCGGTTACCCTGTAGGGTTCCCGTTTGCTTCCAGTCTGTCCCTGGTTTTTGAGCCCCGGTATGGCTGTCCTTCGAGGTCCCTGGCTGTCCCCAGCTGACTTTAGAAGTCCCTGGTTGCTCCTGGTATCCTCTCTTTAGTCGCCAGTTGACTCCAGAGGTTCCCGGCTTTGTCTGACCGGTTCCCTGTATCAGAGGTTCCCGGTCGGAACCCCGCCTCTCCTTATTATATTTTTTCCTCGCAGCCCCACTGCGTCTTTTGTTGATGCGGATTTTCCCCACTTCATCCGTAAGGGACTTCACCGCATCTTTCTCCGTGGTGGCTGTTAGACGGTCCTCCTTTACGCCCCCCCCTCTCCTCCGGTACCTCGAGGGTCCCAGTTGGAGGTAAGGGTTCTTACAGGAGTTAGTTTGCAGGTCCCGTGAAGGTCCCTTCTTATCCGCATCTGAATCCCCTGGAGGATTCAGTCGCGTTGAGTTCTTTTGAGGTTCCTCTTTTCTTGGGTTCCCCGAGGGTTCCACAAGGGAAGAGTCCACCTCGGTGGTCTCATCTCTCCTTTCCACTCCCTCTCGGTTCCTCGAAGGCCCCAAGAGGGAAGAGACCTCCTCGGTGGTCTCATCTCTCCTTTCCACTCCCTCTCGGTTCCTCGAAGGCCCCAAGAGGGAAGAGACCTCCTCGGCGGTCTCATCTCTCCTTTCCACTCCCTCTCGGTTCCTTGAAGGCCCCAAGAGGGAAGAGTCCACCGAGGTGGCCTCATCTCTCCCTTCCTCTCCCCTCAGGTTCCCCAAAGGCCCCTCATCATTGTTGTTTTTTTTATTATTTTTAAAGTCCATATTTGGTCCCACGAGTATCTAGGGAAATACATGGTCCACCCCAGCAGAGCCCCGAATGCTGGGGTAAGGTCTAAATACTCCGAGATTCGACCTTGTGTCTCGGAGGCACCGTTCGTGACACTGTTCCCCAGTGCCATTCAGCCCTAAGCACGGTAGCTAACACCTTAGCTTGGGATGGCTATTGCAGGTCATGTTTACACTCCCTGAGCGATGGGTTCGCCATACTCCCTACGCTGGAGACGAGGGTTTTTCTGTAGGGGTTTTCCTTCCCTTAGCTGGGAGGTTCCGGTTTTATGGCGCCAGAGTTTCGCCATTCGCCCCCTCTCTGTCGGCTATGACCGGAGATCACATTGCCCAGGGTCGCGGGGCCATGATGACCGCTCGTGGACGCCAGAGAGTTGGACTTGTTGGTAGTGCTGCGGATGCGGCTATGTCGTTTGTGGTATTTTTTTTGAGGCACACACCATCCAGCGGGATGTGTCCCCCCACGACCTACCAACCCTTCGATCAACTATTATTGTACTTGTACTGACTTTGTTATTTTTCTTTTGTTACAGGTAAGAAAACCTTTTACGGAGAAGTATTTATTTACCCTGGACGGAATTAATCACGGGAAGCTTTTGTAGGTAAGTGGTTCATTATTAATTTATCGTCGCCTAGTTAAGTGTGATATTTGATGGAGAGAGTTTCAAAGTTTTACACGCTTCCTGTTGTTGAAGCATTAATTTCCAGGATATCAATCATTTAAAGAACCGTGTGATTGATGATAATTTGGTATAACGTAGAAGACGTATGCGAGTAAATAATTACTACAATGCTTGACATGTTAACATTAATTTGTATTGAAAAGGTTTCCGGCGGCTTTTTTTCGAGTCATGACACCCTTAAATAAGTTTCGCTCATGTTAGTCATTATAGTCACGACCTTCTTCCTAATTCTTTGGCTACGACAATAAAGTTTTCATTAAGTTGAAAAATACTTCGTACGTTTTTTAAAGTCCAATATGAACACGTGATCGGTGAAATATTTCTCTGCGTTTTTTTTACATTAGCTCCACACAAGAGGCCCTGAGTAAAATAATTTCCCTTAGGGCCTACATCATCTTTTGGGGTGTTATGTGGAGGGCCTTCCAGGAAAGGAAGGAGATGATGTTCTGGAAAAGGAATGAGGGGTGGGTAGGATTCTGGGGTTAGTATACATATTTCGACTACCTCAATACGGGCATGTGCCTAGTGTGGTAGTCGAACAACCTATAAATAAACTCTATACAAAAAATATTTTATGAATAAAGAATAAAAATAAATAAAACAGTGTCTTCAGGAGTGACGGATTTATGAATCCATCCCTTCAAGTGCGGTGCGCGGCGATGTTCCCAGCGAGTCTTGCTGGGGAGAGCAAAGGGTCTCCCGCAACCAGTCTCTCCCGATCCGGCTTGCACTGGACAAACCTCTCCCCCTGAACCCGGGCACCCCTGCTAAGTCACCAAATGTAAAAAATCACTTGGAGTGACCTATGGCAGAGGTGTTGGTTATCCAATAAATAGTTCCCGGGGCGGTAGTATCGATACCCGCCTCCCAATTGTATTCGAAATGCTGTGTTATTCGTATGCTCATATTAAATTATTTATTTATTTATTTATTTATTTATTTATTTATTTATTTACGCCTATTTAGGCTTTTACATAAGTATATATAACAACATTTACAAAAATTCTACTCATAATTACAGTGCAGGAAACAACTGTTTAAAACACTTGCACAAAAATAAATATAAAATAAAAATATTATTGAATTGATCCACACAGTATGTAGGTACAAAATATAAGAAATCCAAAATAGTTTATTACAAAATATAGAAATCCAAAAATACTGTTAATGTTTTAGACAATTTAAATAGATTTATAAAAATATTCCCCTACTTGATGAAAAAAACTTCAATAGGGTATGCTTATATGTTAAAATTGATGTACTAAATATATCAACAACATCGGAGTATTTGTTTCCTAGCTGTTGAATCCGTCGCATAGGAGTGTAATATTGTGATATTGATGTGGAATTGCTACAATAATATGGTAGGTACTGTCTTGTTACTGTCCTGCCTGGAGTATGAAAAGAGATTGCATATAATAAATCAGGGGTATCAAACATTGAATTAATGATTTTATACAAACAGGTTAAATCGGAAATGATTCTACGATCAGATAATTTTATTAAATTTAATGAACAAAGTACGTTATCGTAATTTAGGCATTCACTAGGAATGCCCATTTTAAAATTTACATATCTTAAAAATTTATTTTGGATTCTTTCAATGGCATGTGAATGAACCTCATAATTTGGGGACCAAACCGTGGAATTGTATTCTATATGACTCCTTACTAGTGACATATATAATGTTTTTACAGTATTGACATTATTGAAATCACTAGATATCCTTAAAATAAATCCCAACATTTTCAAAGCTTTATTGGTTATAATTTCTATATGATTGATAAAGTTGAGTTTCGTGTCAAACCAAATACCTAAGTCATTAATTTCCGTGACAGATACTAACGACATATTGTTAATGGAATAATCGAAAAATATTGGATTTTTTACTCGATAAAACCTCATAATTTGACATTTGGTTACGTTAAGTTGCAAGCGGTTATCATGACACCATATAATAAATCTTAACAAGTTATTTGACAAAATATGGCAATCATTAATGTTTCTAATTGCTTTGAATAATTTCAGGTCATCTGCAAACATTAATACTTGAACATCATTGAAAATATATAACACATCATTAACAAATAATAAAAAAAGGATTGGACCTAAATGTGACCCCTGGGGAACACCACTCGTTGCAGTGAATTTGTATGAAAATATACCATCAATTTTAACAGCCAGTAATCTTTTAATCAAGTAACTGCTAATCCACTCATATAGTGAACCACCTATACCGAATTTATGCAGTTTATTCAGCAATAACTCATGATTAATTCCTTGAAACCCTATAAAATTTTCAATAATTCTAAACTTGGTGGAATAGTAGAATTATATCATCGTAATACATAATACAATACAATAAGAGACATTGAAATACATTGTACAATTATAAAAAAAGAAAGAGAATATGCTAGTCGTATATATTTGAAATTAAACATGTGGTTAAGAAAAAATATTTGTTGCGCGTTTACTTTTGCGACGTTGATAAAATGATTCCATTGGCAATAGTTGCAGTAAACTAAGTATAGCAATAGTACGTATGCATAAGGTATGTATATTACAGTTCAATAATCCTACATGCGTACATAATCAAATTACTTCGATAACTCGTGTCTTTGCGGGGAGCGGGCAGTGACCTCCGTGACACGGGGTGACCTCCGTGCCCCCAGGGCCTTCGTCCCCCTACCCCAACAGAAGGGCCCCTAGGAGGGCCCCAACCCCGACTAGAGGGCGCTACGCCCCCCGGCGGACGCCTGCGCACAACTTTCCCGCCTACGCTATCATTTTCAACCCTGGAAAATTCTCAGCGAAAAGCAACCGGCATATCACTGACATTTCTTATGTCGGTGGCGCCGGTATCAACAATGTATAACTTGTACCAAAAACAAAAAACATCACATTTTTTCGAATAATAATTCAAAACACGTCAAATTGATTTTAATTTGGAATTGGAACTATTTAAGTAAAATTATTTTTCCGTCTTTTTGGAACTATTGCGTAGTTGTGTTATACCGGAAGGTTAATGAACTTTTTTCGTACTACAAAGTTTTTAAATTCTGAATATTGGAACTACAAGTTTTTTAAATCTGAACTTTTGTGAGCTGTGCCTAAAGGATTATTGTCAAAATGGAACCGGATGTCCCCGATGACGTCAAATTAGAGATTCCTGAAATCCTTGAAGGTAAGTCTTTAAAAATAAAATTTATTTTTAATCACAGTTTTCGGCGGTTTTGTAAAAAAAAAAATATTAATTTTATTCTACTTTGAATCTTATCTGACTATAACGATCCTTACCTGCACTAAAGTTTTAACTTATAGTTGGTAAAAATGTATTTTGAACTTTTTAATGGATGCGAAAGTACCTAAGTACTTTGTAAATAATAAAGATTGTTGAACTCAAGTTCAAAATACAATTTGAGCTAAAAGGTAACTTTTAGTAGTTAACATAAATAAACATTTAATAACTTAAATGACGTACGATTCTTGACATTTTATGATATTTTGTTATTGCACTCTGTATTTATCTTGTTTCTTTATTACCATTGTTATTCGTATGTGCATTCTATATTAAATTTTATTTTATTTTCTTTTTTTTTTTAAATTAAATATTTTAAATGTTATACATACATAATAAAAGTGAAGCCCAAATGGAACGTGATTAAATAAATAAGTAAATAGGTACATTAAATAAATAATCAAATTTTTGTCTTCTGAGTTTTACAAAAAAATCTCTGAATCTGAGATCCGTACCGAAGTTTATTTTTAGAACACGTGTTCGACCCTGAAATACTGTGAAGCTTGCGAGGGAGCTTTTGGGGTAGGCGGAGGGGTTTCCAAGGAAAAATGGAGGGAAAAGTTCTGCCAGCGATACTGGCGCTGAAGCGAATATTTCTGGAAGCTCGTTTGTGAACCAAAGCTTTGGCTAGTGGCCGCTAGATGGTATATAAGCTCCTTGGTTTTAGGGCTAAATTTTATGAAAAATATACGATGGAACAAAGGTACATAACACTCTTTGAAATTTCAACGATATCCACATGTAACACTGTAACATAAATGTTTTTATTTTGCATAAAATTTTAACGACTGATATGAGAAACTTATTGTTCGTGCGTACTTATAAGTAAGTTTTCTATGTATGTTTTCATTAGAAATATAACACGTGCCAGCTGACAACAATGTTTCAAAAAATCAAAACGTTGTTCATCGTGCATGCCTATTATCTAGCCCGTTCATACAAACATGCATGTTTGTTTATCACAACACACTTTCCAGAGTTTAATTGTATTTTTTTACATGAAGAAAGTAAAAGGTACTTAGAGATTTATTTATTACACGCGTCGCGCAATTGAAGATACCAGGGTAGGATAAACTTTGAGGAGGTGAGCGCGTGTAGGCACCGCGGCCGGTGACCGCTCCAAGGACGGCGTCGGTTCAACACCCCGCCTGTTACCACATGCTCTGCCGAGCCCCACATCGTTATCAAGCGGGCTGCGCTCGTTACATCCCTGGAACTTTCTGTTCTCCTGGTAGCCTGGTGAAATTGAACGAGAGAAAACAAAAGAAAATTTTAAGTTCGAGTTGTTAAAACAGTCACGAAATGTGTCGAAGAAAATTTATCATTATTGCAGGAAAGTCGTAGTGAATAGATAAAGCTAGTTTTCACATAACCCGGAAGGCCTCGAAGTTGAGAAATCCTTCGTAGACCGTCGTAACCCCTTGCTTTCTATAAAACAACATACCCCTGCGGTCCATTGTTGCGATGTTGGCCTCCAGACGGTGTAGACGCCATGTTTAGGTCTCTCAACACTTTTTCTCGTGACTCCTTCGTCCTGTAAGCTTTTTTATAAAGACGCTTTTAGATAACCTTCCATTCTTGCACGTAGTCACAGCGAAGTCAACATTTAATCCCAGAGAAACGTCTTTGGGGCTCGCATTGCATCTGTTCGGCAATGTGAAATTTTTTTGATAATAAATATGTAGTCACTTAATTTGTCGAGTGTACTAAAATATTTACAAATAGTATTTTAGTAAAATCAAAGGTAATGCATAGTTTTAAGTACTGCCTAATTAATATGTTATTAAATGTAGGTAAATATTAAAACCATTAAAAGATTAGTCATCCCATAATATAGGAAGTCTTTTACGTGATTTGATAGCTCCATTCGGTCCGATCGTGCGAACCGTCCCCCGCCAACGGGATATACTTTCCTGGTAGCGCCTGGCATTGTATTCGCGGGTTCAACGTACACGTGCAAATACGTGCATGTCATGTCTCGGGTGAACCCGGCCATCCGTTTCTAGCCTCTAGCCACCAGCAACCATACCTTGCCCTTGACCGTTTGATTCTCGAGTGGCAGGAAAGCGGCGGGCACTCCTCGGTAGGAAAAGGATTTTTTATCGCGAAACTGAGACAAGGTATTAATATAGAAGTGGAAGAATCAGTACGCGCAGGGTGCGGATCTTTAAAACTTGTTAAGTACAGGATAATTATTGATCATTGTTCGCAAGTGGCTTGGCGGTACATAGTACATGATTTAGTTTAATTATTTTAGGGGACAAACGCTTCTTACACGTTATGCATTAAAATATTAAGATGATTTAATTGTTTGCGCCTGTACAAACGCAATATGAATTTGAATAAATATATATACGGTAACCCGACAATTAATCCGCCGCCAATTGGCCCCCCGAAATGATATTAACTATTATTTTTTTTTTTGCATTATTTACAAATTACGTAAAATCGAATTTAAAAATACCCTCAATAATAATTTTGTATGAATATCAAACGAATTTATAAGCAGTGTCGATTTTTTTGTACTTATACTCCTGGTGTACAGAGTACATAGAGAAACAGATTTTTCCTTAATGCATTTGAATGAAAACATGTTTTATGCTTTTGTTATTTGGCGGTACATCCTCTCTGCACATCCCTTCGGGGTCACTTAGTTATATTTTGTGTAATTAGGTGAACCGTATTTTCCTAAACCGACTGCACATTGTGAGACACGTCGGGGGGTCAATTTTCGGCGGATCAACTGTCATGGAACCATATATACTTAAACAAACTCAAACCTTACAAGTAACCGGTCAGCGGTTGAGTGGGCATAGCGCTTGAGTCCCACCTGGGCGTCGCGTGTTCGATTCCTCGGCTGGCTAAGTCCTCCATCACAACACAAGCAACATTTTCGGCTTTCTGTGGTGGTAGTAGGAGATTTTCAAACATTGTTGGGTTATTCGTAACCCGGGAATGTTTGTCTTTCTTTTAAAAAAAAAAAAAAAAAAAAAAAAAAAAAAAAAAAAAAAAAAAAAAAAAAAAAAAAAAAAAAAACAATAATGGATTGAATCACAGATGGAATATTGCTGCCTCTATGTTTCCTCCTTCCTACAACATGGGTCTTTTCAAGATCAATGTTCATTCCTTCCTCTCAAAAGACCCCCCACACAGCATCTCAGATGACATAGGCCCTGAGGGAAATTATTTTCCTCGGGGCCTCCTGTGTGGAGTTTATGTAAAAAAAAATTGTTAGCCTCTCCGGAAGATTTGAGTTTTTTTAAGGAAAAAAAACTATTTATTCAGATTCATATTGCGTATGTACACATTGTACGCTGTACAGGCGCAAACAATTAATTCATTTTAAGGCATAACTTGTAAAAATCTTTTTCCATAAAATAATTAAACTCGCGCCGTCTATGAAAGAGAAGATTATGAATTCTTTTAAGTATCACCTTAATGATGCATACAACCGCTACGAATTATTTAATAAGCATTAAAAAAATCATCTAATTTTGTTCATTAACATTGATTAGGTATGTATTTTGATTGTATCAGCTTGTGAAATATATTTACGTACGACAGTGTTTTTGCTGAAGTTCGATCAATGGAGATAGCTGTTCCATGATCAAGTGATCCATGTTCAAGTCAGACGTCGGTTTTACGATTATTTAAGCAAGTTCAAATGGAAAATGAAAGCGTGCTGAAGAAATTACAATGTTTCAGTTGGTTGTTTATACTTCATTGATATGGATTCATGGACAGGTAATTAAACTACTGTTTAAGAAGAGGTGCTTTTGAACTTAGGGTAATTTACATCGGAAAAATATTTTATCCACCCACTATTTTTTTATTAACGACAAATAATATTAACACACTTCTGTCGACTTTTCGGTGCTTTTATTATTAGGTAAGGTATTTATTTCATTTTTTTGATTTGTTGTACCTCAAAAATCTAAAACATTTTTAAAGCCCGCCAAGCATGATTATGAAAAATTTATCAACAACAATACATATTAGGGATCGATTAAAATCGGCAGAGCCGTGAAAAATCACGAGTAAGCCTAAGTTTTTGAAAAATCAGTTTCAATTATAAAAATGTCAATTAAATAAATTGTCTGTAAAAAATGTTATATTATAGGTAAGTATTTTATTGCTTTTCTGAATTCTTCTAACAATGTTTCAATTATATTTCTTTTACTTAAATTCAAAGCAAATTTCAGGCAGAGGCATTGAGCCAGAGTTACGCAAGACAAACAGACGGTGACTGACAGTTGACCCGCCGACAATTGGCCCTCCAAAATGCTATTTAATATATGGAATTGCTGTGAAGGAATTAAAATGAAGACATTAAAAATCCTATAGAACTTCTGTTAAAAACACTTGACTGCAGTGACCTAGTAAAAAACAACTCCATAATTAATTATTACAACAACCCTTCTAAAAATATAATAAGTAAAACAATTATTATAAGCAATAATTATTAGCCTGAAACACTCATCAACATTGAAAAAATCTTCCGAGAGAAGATAAATGCCGCCGACGGGACTTGAACCCGCGTCCTTTTGATATCCGGTCAACTACTCTACCAACTGAGCTACGTCGGCTTATCTCCCACCCGCCAAATAATTCAATATATACTAGTGTTTCATTCAACAATTACTGCTTATTACATTTTTTCACCTGAAAACAACCAACTTTATTTTTTGTGAGATATGCATTATAAGTGCTTACTCTCCCACTAGATGGCGTCGAGACAAATTATGTCTACATTTTTTGGTGGAATACTTTAACTTGTCAAATATTAATTATTATTTTTAATTGGTAAACTAATGTTTAAGACAAGATTTTTATGCATAGCACAAAGGGTAACAATTATTATAAGCAATAATTATTAGCCTGAAACACTTATCAACATTGAAAAAATCTGAAAAAATTATATAATAAGTATTCAATTCAATTCAAAAGAATCAAAGGACCGGGTTATAATAAAAAAAAACTAAAGGATTATTGAGCCCAAAAGAAATAAAGTATTCGGAATCCACAGATAATATTTACATTAATGAAAAACTAACACCATCAAATAAGGAACTTCTCTGGCTAGCCAAGTCAACGAAATCTATTGGATATAAATATATTTGGACCAAGAACGGACATGTTTTCCTGAGGAAAAGCGACGATTGTCCAGTAATTCGCATACAAGATAAAAACGACATACCACTGCTGTAAATATGTTACCTTGCAGAACAACGATACTCAAATATATTTTTTAATATCTGTTCATTAAAATAATAACTGAAAAGTTTCCTTTTTTAAATATTGGGAAAATTTTATCTTTTATAATTTAAATAATATAAAAAAAAACAAATATTTTCTGGTATTTAGTTTGTTTATAAAGTTTGGTTTGATTAGGACTTCACTATTTTTTTGTTTTTCACTTTAACAACTGTTTTCTAGCTCTTGAGTCTGTCGAAATTAAATTTATATTATTTTATTTAAAAATAATTTTTCAAATTATGTTTATCACAGTATTCCAAAATTTGCCTTTCCACACAATACCTAAGAATGTAAATATGTACCTATAGCACATAATTATTAGTGTATACACTTTTTACACAAGCTGTTCAGACAAAATGTAATCATGATTCTTCTTTATATGCCCACTGCATTGTTTCTTTCTAGGTACCTACAATAATATAATGTATTTAATCATATTACCCACGCACAGGCTGCGCCTTAGTGGGTTCCCATTATTCTTACGTTGTTTTATAATATTGTATATGCCAAATGTAAAAATTGGGAAAAAATAAAGGAAAAAAAATATATATATATATATAAAATTATAATTTTTAAAATTCACTTTCAACCCTAAAATCGACTCCAAAAGTACCCTTAATAATAATTTGGTATGAATATCAAACGAATTTATACGCAGTGTTGATTTTTTTGTACTTATGCGCTGGTATACACAGTATATACAGAAACAGAGTTTTTCTTGATGCATTTGAACGAACATATTATGTTACTTTTTTGTATGTTTATACGTTATTCGGCGGTATACCATCTCTGCACATCCCTTCGGGGTCACTTATTTATATTAGGTATACACCGTATTTTCCCTTAACCGACTGGTTGGACTAACCTACACAAAATTGTCATAGATCTTTCTATCATAATAAAAAAAAAGATAATTCTCTGAAAACTTTTGGTTTTATTTACGATTAACATCAGTTATGGTTGGACCACCCTTTAAGTACGCCGGGGATCAATTGTCGGCGGATCAACTGTCGGTGGATCAACTGTCGGCGGATAAACTGTCGGCGGATCATCTGTCGGCGGATCATCTGTCGGCGAATCAACTGTCGGCGGATCAACTGTCGGCGGATCAACTGTCGGAGGATTAACTGTCGTGGAACCAAGACAGACACAACCGAAATAAATATTTTTGATTTGGTGTTCTTCATTTTTAAGAGGGTATAACCGTAGAAAACCAGAAATACGTAATTTTTAAATCAGATTTTACACGTATTGACTCTTTTCACAAAAAAATTTAAATTGATTTCGAAAGATTGTTCTTTTATCTAGAAAACGTTTGTTTTAAATTTTGAGAAAAAATGTTTATTTTTAGTATAATAAGGTTATACCATAGCATAGGTCGTTGGCAGATTTGTTAAATTTTCAACACTCATTTCAAATCATATAATCATGCAGTAAAATAAATCGATATATTATCTGGAAAAAGTATGTTACAGAATTTTAATTTTAGTTTAAATAAAATCATTAAAAAATATATACGTACATGTGTTTCGTCGCGCAAATTGGTCCGTTTGTGTATTTATTTGCGCACTTACAAACTAATGTATTTCAGATTTTTATACATTTTTATTTTACTTGGACATTATTTAATAATGATAAATACTTATGATCAAAAAATAATTTTAAAAAATACATAATTTTAATAGTTTTATCATCACGCCTTTCAGAATTGGATGTAGGTATAAATGAATGCAAATTTGGAATGAAATAAAATCGATATTGAGTTTTAATTTTAAAAAGCTGGTAAAAAACGCAATAATTAATCTTTTTTATTGGAACCGCCCTGTATGATCGTTAGAACATCTTTCGACAAATTATGAATTCTAGGCCGCTGTCTGGTTAATGGCCCTTAATTTTTATGAAAATTAGGTAAATATACAGCATCTAATCCATTAGGACTAGGGACTAGATTAGTTACCGTACTATTTGAATTTATGAACAATTGTTTTTTTGACAATTCGGCAGCTTTGCTGGATCACCGTCATTATTGTAGACGGCGGGATGCACACGCACATGCACATCCACAATGTGCAATGCGTAATCGCTTCATGAGTTCGTTCGGCGGCCGGCGTGTTAGTGACGGAGCGAAAGAATTGCGAGAAAGAGCCAAGTGCGCGCAGATGCACCGCCGATGCATTCGCGCATTCCCGCGTAATGCAATCCGAGGTGGATCACCTCGCCAGGGCCAACGGCCGGTGCAGGTAGGCTAAAGGGTTAAGGAACTACAGTGCACTACATTGCATACGGCGAACCATTGAACTTGATAACTGCCAACTGGCGCTTGCTCGCTTAGTCAGCGGCGGAACGCTTTTACGGGGAAACAGTCGACACCCCACCCACAAACCAGCACCCAACACCTCCTGCACGTGCGCAACAGAATTACACACGTGCAAGTTGCAACGATATTCGGCTTGTTACTTGTTACGTGTACACCCCATGCGGGCCGACTTCTACGAAGGGAGGTCTGATAAACACGTCTAGTCGATTTTCGTTTGTTTTAAGTCAGATACTGGAAAATCTACAATTATTCGTTGGTAGATGATTTTTTCAGTATATTATATATGAGTACAAACTTTCCTGTTTTGACGTTATTTATTATGTAAAAATATATTAAACCGCTGCTACCCGAATTTCTACCGATTTTTTACATATCCCTCTTAAATATTTAAAGTTTTTAAGCTCTTAAAAAATATGTTATTTTTGAAAATTCATTCCCCACGCCTAAACGCAAATTATATGAAATTCCCTCGATAGAAAAAATCGCGAAGTACGCTCCGAAAATTATTATTTTCACGTCTGTTTCAGCTATTTTACAAGTTATTATTTCTATGAAAAAATTCACAGTGTTTCTTTAAATGCTATTTTAGACAGCCCCCAAGAGATTTTTGCTCTATTTTAAACGAGTTGTGTTTTATTAAACATTTTCAAAGTTTTAGCTTCAATTTTACCGTTCTAAATATTAGCGCACTCTTTCCAACATTCGTAATTACATATCTCTCCATCTTCTTATTTTTGAGCGGGGATACGGCGCCTTAATTAATTTTCTATTGAGCTAGATAATATAACAACCTTATCTATCAAATCAATTCGTGTTTTATATCGATGTACGCAATGCAAGCGGGCATATGTTGAAATGATTAATTCACTTCAAATTACAAAAAAAGTCTGCGTGCATAACCGTATGTATGCAAACACTCGAGTATTGAAGTTCAACGACGTCAAAGTGTTACCTGGCGAAGGAGCTTTAGACTTAGTAAGATTAGTCATACCATCCACCATACAAAAGAGGATCACTGAAACTAAAGTTATGGAGTTGAGCTTAATATGGTAAAAGATGGATCTTTTTATTAAAGCCTCCCTACTCTCCTCCTTGCAAGACCAAGATTGCATTTCTTACCTACACAAGTATGTGGTAAGTTTATTGGCATAAAAAATACAGACTAAAACCGTTATGCTGCGATGGGTGCATAGGAAATATATGTATCTTTTTTACTCGTAGTTCGATTATTGCTACTCCCTTTATAGAATGCGGGATTTTCTGATACCAGTACAACTATCACAATATAATAATGATTGATAGGTAGTGCTTAAGTACCTTTTCCCTTATATTTATTCTAATAGATTGTTTTTTATCAACTTGATGAAAAACAATCACACAATACTGTGTGATTATTATTATAAGTACGGCTAAAACTAAAAAAAATGTGACCAGACATAAATTGGCACTCTTTATCGAACCCCTTCTCTTCTCAATCTCCGCTTTCTCTAGTTTCAGAAGATTTGCCTAACGGGAATTCTAATTTCTTGTTTTGAATAGTTTTCTTATCAGTGAAAAAAAAACCTAAAACAGTGTTTATGACAGTGAATACAACTACAGTAAAGAAATTTATCAAAAAATAACCAATACAACAAAAATGTTACATTACCTGAAAATATTAACAATAATTGCATAAATTCAAGAAAACATGGTCGAGTTCATCAAACCGAGAAAATACACCTGTTCGCAGTCGGCCCGAAAGCTTTCTACCTGATGGAAGCTTCGCGAGCTGAAGTTCTTTGCTCTGGAACTCGACCGCCACTAATATTCATGACCTCATAACCCAGTGGTAGGAAGCTTGCCTGAGATTTAAATGTTTTACGATGGTAATATCTCATTCCCAGGATAAGTGCTGATAGGAAGATATCTCAAATTTACATTCATATTATTGTGCACCCTAAAAATTTACATAATCTTCAAGGTGTTGAGTGAATTGTTAGCATTGGTACTTTTTGTATCGAATATTAAACGCTTTTGGTGGAATTAGCCTGGAAAAATTATGAATAATAACTATATGACAAATGACTACGAATACGATGATTTGTTATTTACCACCCCAAATCTTTACATCATTTTGAACTGTTCAGTGAATTGTTAACGTATTGAGTACCCACCTTTCTATCGTCATCGTAATTTATTATAGATATATTTCTTATTTGTACCTAATACTTTGTTTTTTTTTTTCTGTAATTCGTGCTGAGAAAATTGATGACTAATTACTTATTCAAGGTATTTATGGGATGACTACGAAAGCATTGATTGGTATCAAGGAATTCCCCAATAGTTTTCCATACTGATTGGTCGTAGGTCGTAGGACGAATTGGGGACGAAATGGGTACCTACATAAATGACTCATTCATTTATTTCGAACAGTTTGGGATCATGAGCAAACTTACGTCTTCAGAAAATTGGTCAACGTTTGCCATATTATTATTCAAATTTCGATCAACATCCCTCAGCTCTTCAGCAGTTAAAATATTACACGTTATTTTTAGACCAAAAGTTTTTATGTTAATGTAACTATCGTGTTTTCGTTATTTATGCTTTAACTCTGACAACAAAGTACAGTTAGCCGGATGAAGGAGTTCTTCGAGTAGGCGTGAAAAATAAAAGACACAATAAAACATTGGAACTAATTTGCACATATGTAGGTATAACTTGCATGAATACCAAGTAAGATTAAAATTAATTCTGTCGGAGTTACCGAAGTGTAATGTGTAATTAAATGAAATGAAGATTATTTTATCTTTGGAAAACTCCCACATAAATCAGAATCAGCTTCCGCGAAATGGTTTAGTGTATTAGGGCCGCATACGGCGTACAGGGTAAACGAACCGCGGGCATCGGGTGAAGGAACTCGCCTGTTCCATATCTCGGGTTAGCCACCTCGAGACCCCCTTGCTCTTCTGAGAGCCTGGCGTTAGCTGACTGCCGTGCCGCTGTTACTGTGCCATTCATTACTCGAACAGTCTTGAACCTGAAGAATGGAACCATCAAAAGAACTAAAACAATAACTAAAAGATATGGAAAATGATAGTAGAAGAAACATTTAGCATTCATTCATGTTATCTGCAAATCGTGAGGCATTCACTCGGCTAGGTATGTTTACTTATTCAATAATAGAAAAAATAAACACACGGATAAATAACATAACAAGCGTGCTCAATGCTATTGATCGAGACAGGCGTATTCATTCGTTTTATTGATATGATAAGTAAGAATAGAAATTGTAAAAAAATAATATACTAGTTTTGCAAACACGGCTTCGCCTAAGACTTGATATCGAAAATGTGGTGTTTGTCCAGTTATTTGAAAGTTTAATGGATATTTCAAAGCTCTACAGCTTTAGGCCCCCGATCGATCGTATGGTTGATCGATAAGGATTGTATCGATAACTTTCTATCGTTCCCTAGGACAACTGCAGATCGCTAACGTACAAACAAAAGTTGACGTCGATTACAATAAGAAAATGTAGTCATTGTGAATTGTTGTTTATTGTTGGCGATTTGCAGTCATACTAAGGAACGATCAGAAGTTACCGAAATAATAATTATTGGATTATTTTTATAACGCCATTTTCGTGAGAAAATCACCTCAAGGGCTCTTTACAAATTCATTTATAAGTTATCGATATAATCCTTATCGATCAATCTGATGAAAATATTATTTCCAATTATATTGGAAATTTTAGTGATGAAAAAATTGTGCAATAATCATAATTGTTCCGCTTTAACGCCGTAAAAAAATCTGATTTTAACTTGCAGTATCTAAAAACGTCATAACTTCAAGGTACCTAATTACACACACTAAGTTACTTTGCCCTGGATTTTTGATGGACGTGAAATAATGAATTATGGTTTAACACCTTTTGGTTTTAGCACAGCCCCGTGAGTTTGCAGGTTCACTGCACGGACCGTTTTGGCAATTGGGTCACTGACCCTCTTCCAGTGGTCTGAATTCTTGTACCAAATGTGGCGGCGAGCTAAATGCCTCGGATTTTACGTAACTCCTATGAAAGATTTATTTATAGATTTTCAAACTGGTTCTGGAATTCGGAAGATTGTTCGAATCGACTTCAATAGATGTTATTACATCCCAATTTGATTGGCTACAAGTAAGTATGGACATAAAACTTGTTCGAATGTGTACTGGTGTAATCTGGAATATAATAGTTCAAGATATATAGTCAGGAAACTAAAATCTGGATCAAAAACAATCGTCGAATTGATGTTTTTATTGCCTTCTCCAAGGCATAATTTATATTTTCAGTTGTTTCTTTATAATATGTTACGAAAGAAAAAAAAAATCTTAAAAAGAGTGTTAAACAATTTTTAAATTTTGAGTGGGGACTGAGTTTTATTTATGTGTCCCCTTGAATGGTAATAATTATTTTTATTATTTTTTGGTCTCTTTCTTCTAGACTCGTCATATTGAAATAGGTGAAAAATGTTTATTAACTGGCATAGTTTAAATTAAAAAAAACATCTAAATTGTTTAAATGTTAAAAAAGGCTTATAAAAGGTTTTTTCATTGGACTAAACCAGTCAGGGGTGAATTAATTTTAATATTTGGCTGATATAAGCTCAGTTTTGTGAAAAATCACCTCAAGGGCGCTGTACAAATAAACATAAAATTCATTTAACTGGCTTACAGCAAAGATTTATAAATATAATCAGTGACTTAAGTCTAGGACTCATAGCTGGTGACTTACGACTAAGACTTAACAACAACTGACTTAATGACATACATATTTACAATTATGAAAACCACTCAGCCTTGTAGGCTATTTTGTCTGAAGGTTAAAATATTTCGGCTTTGCAATAAAATTCAAATAAATGGAATATTTCTCAACACATTCGAAAACTAAAAACTGTTTTTGAAAGGTGATAAAATACGCTTTCAAATTTTATATTTGAAATAAAAATGTATTTTTGAAATATGAAAACATATAGACATTAAAAAAGTTTTAAAAATGGCCCATCTTAGGTTTTTTGTAACTAAAATTACTGATAAAGAAAATAAAATAAAAATACACAAATGCATTTTGGACGTTATCGTCTACTCCTTTTTTGTCGTTTCATGTAATAAATTCTAATTTCATAATTTTTTCTTGAATTGCGGGGGGAAACGTGAAGGTGTAATTTGGGGTTAATTTTTATAAAATCTTGGTGTTTTCTCTTTCTATAACCGTTAAGATTATATTTCTAACCATTATAGTAAGAGAGACCTATACGAGTTGTATAAAAGTCTATAAAGTTAGAGATTTACTTAGGTCTAAAAATACTTGTATTGGGTTTTGCCCGGATTGTCAGTGATAACTTAAGGCTCAGTTCCAATGTTAGAAGAGCGCGCTAACATTTACAGCGATAAAATTGATGCAAAAATCATGAAAATCTTTAATAAAACACGACTCGTTAAAAATAAAGCAAAAATCTCACGATAATTATCTTTAATTTTATTTAAAGAAACGCTGTGAATTTTTTCATACATATAATTTGTAAAATAACCGAAACAAACGTGTTTATAATCATTTTTGGAACATACTTTGCGATTTTTTTCTATCGAGGGAATTTTATGTAATTTGCGTTTCGGCGCGACAAATGTCTAGATATTATCTTCAAGAATAACATATATTTTTTTAAGAGCTTAAAAACTTCAAATGTTTAAGGGAGGTTTGCAAGAAATCGGTTGAAATTCGGAGAACCGCCTCTTAATAAAAAACAAACAAAACTCTATATGTAAAGATACGAATACAAACAGGTAACATAGAAGTAAGTTATTCTTGCGAGTCGAAGCAATTTGAAGATTTTATATACCTACGCATTTATATTCTGCACATTTTATACATACACATAATATTCCCCTTTTTTATGTTATTAGCGCAAGAAGAAGAAGGAGGTTCGTTTATGCTAATATTACAATTTTAGAACACAGGTGCAAAAATGAGTTAGTGTGATGCATTTTGTCTTTTATTATTATTTTCATTCCCTTATTCTCCGATCATAATTTAAGAATAGAGTCGAGTGGTTATTAACTATCTTGTTACATCTACCTAATATTGTTTAGCAATTGATTCCAACACTTTTACTGCCATCAACATTTTCCAGGAATTTGATAACCGGCATCTAAACGATATTTAATAACATTCCAATTCCAGCCTTCCTTCCTCCTAGTTCCGGGAGACATGATGTGCTCGGTGCACATTGCCACTTCTCCGCCAGTTTTTCCGTCGCCATCTGCTGCCACAGGGGTGAACGACATGTGAGCGACCTGAGACACCGCCCGCAACGGCTGCCAGATAACATTAATGGCGTTATGTCATCATTATAGACAGAATAGCACCAACATAGCACCTACTCAAGGCACACTGTCTTGGCGAAACCCAGAATTCTGACTTGCACACTGTAGAGTACAAGTAGCAAATAGCACAGGAGGGAGAACACGAACTTGAAATATATCAAGATTCAACAAACACAGCTCGTGCTTGACATTGCTTTTGAAACATGCTTTGTTGGAATAAGCTTCCATAACAACTTCAGTGATATTATGGTGTCAATCAGGAGCTCTCGGTGCAATGTAATATCAGTACTGAAAAACTACTTGCCTACAGCTAGCGCAAATATGCCTTTGTAATATAACAGAATTTTGTACATTTATAGAAATTTCTTATTTCAGAGTTAAATTTTGCATGTGGTGGCAAGAACAATTTTCCGAGCCCTTTATCCAAAAATATCGATTTTTATTCAACTCAATTTTTATTGGATACAAACATGTATCGCCGGACATCTTCATTATAATGTTTGTAGTTTGCCTTTCTCAGAACTCACCGATGCCCCTATTTTGGAAGGTAATTTTCTTCTACGCGACCTTAAATAACGTTCTTGAATTTCAAAGAATTCATCTGAACTCTAAACGTTTTCCTATAAAGACATATTTTCCACTTTGCAGCAATTGTTCCTTAGAAGTACGTGCCTTATTTCTCGCTAATCCTGCGAGATTGGCTTTAGAACCGTTACCCATAAAACGGCCGCGAGCCGCCGGAGGTCAAGTGCTGGCATTATCTGCAACAGGGGATCAGCTTATGGACGCGAAGAAAAACTGACCCCTGTTTAGCAAAAACACACGACAGCGTAAGATACAAACAAGCGACATTTGTTTACTACTTCCAGAGACTACAATTTATCTGACCAAGAAACCTCAAAACTTAAAAGAGCTGGAAAACGCAATGGAAACAAACAACTTTAAGCTTTCTTCTACGTTGTCTGGGCACTGATTTGATCTTATTGTGGTGTTTTGCAGTTTGATTTGTGTACTCACCTGTACACGACTTACACTATGTAAAAGCACAATGCTTTTACTGTAGTAATCTTAGTCATGTTTCTCCGTTTTCTCAACTAGTTCTTATTTTGATTCATGACACATAATTTGTTGTTGTTTTTAAAGTAGTTCAAAAGGCCATCAAATATGCCAGTACTTATGGAAATAAAACCGCGGCAAGTTTAGAAAGCATTCCTAGATGAAACTAAAGCAACAACCATTGTCATTATATATGTTTTTTAAAATTGTTTATATTCTGTTTCAAAAGAAGAATAGGCCACTTGCATGGATTTCATAACGACTTGGAAAAAATCGTGTGGATAGATTTTTTTACTAAGATTACGAAAATGTTAGTAATTTTTTTTAGAAATGTATAGTTTTTTTATTTTTAAATGAATAAATCCATTATTTGAGCTCGTGACGTCACTACATGAAAATATCCCGTCTCCGATTATGTTCCCTTAATTTTGAAAAATTCCACATTGATTAACTTTTTTTTATATGGCAACACTTTGATTTCCGGCCAATTTTTGAATTGTTCACTAGATTTATTGTTTGTTCTATGAGAACTTATCCTTTGGTTTGATTTTTTGATAAAGATGGCGGTGTTTTTACAGATGTTACGAAGAGAACCCCGTACAATTTATTGCTATTCGTGTAGAAAACATTTTTTTTAAATGGTTTTCGGCTATGTAATTATCGTTTTTTCGCACTCATAAAATTATGTCCCGTCTTTCCGGTTTATAAAAAATGGTCTGATTTTTCGGATTTAAATTTTCAAAAAATCGCCAGGGCTTCAAAAATACGATTTAAAAAAAAAAAAAAAATACAGAATGTCTTAGAATTTTTTTTTTTAAATGTGATGCAAGTGGCCTATTGCGGAATTATTTTGGTCTTCATTTGATAACCTCTTCTTAATTGTCCACCTTTATAGTTTATGACATCGTGTTGTAATTATGTTGAATTACATTATTTGTGCCAAATGTTTCACTATAGTGGTCCTGGTCCATAGTACTGACGCTGGTGAAGTCGTGATCTATTCTCGGTTCCATTGACCCAACTTTAGCCTTGAATGTGGGTTGGCATCAGTGACCGGGCAATGCCCACCGACAATACCATTTTTTACAGCCTGAATCTCGGCAATCTCGAAGATTTTTTTAAAGCCTATTCTAATAATGGAATTCAAAGTCGGTCTAAATTATTCGGCGCTCATTTAACGTCTGGCTTGGCGGAATAATTCACTGAATCCATTGGCCGGGTTTTGTCTACTATGAATATTGAAAGGTGGTGCGAGTATGGCCGTATTAGTACCTAATTATTCTTGTCTGAATCTGCGTATTAAATATGGAAACATTATTAATAACTAAGACTAAGATCGCGTAATACATATTTATACACATAATCTGCCCAGAGCCAGTGGGATTGTGGCATCCCCAATTGGGGTATGTTGTGAGGCTGAATGGAGTGGGAAGGGGAAGCAGGTACTACTAGGGGACCACCAAATATACTATGTATTATTTTATATAAATTAAATTTGAAATAAAACCCCTATTTTTTATCCGCGGAGTTCATCATTATTAAACATACCCAAAGCGGTGGTTGGGTGCGTGTGTGAAGTAATTTTCGTGTAATACTCAAAATTATTAATCTTCAATGAATTTTTATTTTCCATAATTGGAACTGGCAAGTATGAATCACACCAGAAAAGCGATAAAGTGGATACCACAATTATTTTAATAATTAATAAATCTTTATTTGAGATGTATATTTATTTTATTTTAAATGTTTGACAGATGTCACAAATCCTACAATTATAATATCTAAATCTTATTCCACGTTTTAAAAATATTCAAATAACTGCCCAATATCATTATCAGGAAATTTATGATAGAAGTATGGCCTTTCCCACAAACCACAAGCGTATTAATTTTTCCGAACCTCAAATAAATATATGCATATTATAGATTTATCATCGTTGTCATGAGATATCAATTTGCAATGATTAAATAATATTTTTACTAGCGTGTGTTATGCGACTACGGGTCGGTGACCGCGCAGTAACAAATTTCTCCCAAATTATACAAATCGTTATAGACAAACCCGTCAAACTAGAATTCGCCGTGAAAAACTTTTGCGATTCGTTTATTAACCTCTACCGCATAAAAAAATAAATGTAAGTATGATATTTTTCTACCTGCAGATATAGCAACCTACCTACTTTTCTGTGCGAATTTTCAATGTTGACTTGACTACGATTTTTGACGGCAAAAAAATGTTGAGTTACCCAGTATACATATTATTTTTTTGTGATTACCACCAACTGGCTGGAACCAGTAGAATTGAAGAAAGAGAAAATATCTTTGAAGAAGATAATATTAATTAATCTAAACGAAAATATGAAAAAGAACAAGACACAGAAAAGTAAAAAGGTAACTTTTGCAACTGTAACACTAACTCAGTATCTCTTGTCTGTGAAAGAGAAAAGCTGAAGAAAGTGGGGTGAGAATGGAGATTAACGGAGAGGGAGATGGAGACCCTGACCGATGGCTTTAGCTGTGTTTAGTGACTGGATCTGAATAACTAGGTATCAACTCCCTTCGATCTCACAACATGTCCATATGGGGATGCTATGGTTTCAGTTGCAATGTGCTAGTAGGACTAAGTATTGAAAAGCAGGTATTCTCATTAAAATTAAGATGGATTAGATGAAGGTTCTGAAGTAGGTATCTAGGTCGTTTGCCTATTCAGATCTCGGTGATACTAATTATCCAGGGTATCCGAAAAATAGTGCTAAAGTTTCTTCACATAGAGATCGTAAAAAGATTATTTTTCGATCTTAAACTTTTTTATTTTTTTTCGATGAGTTAAAAATCTTTTACAACCGGCTCAAAGCTTCGATTTATTTTTTTTTTCAAATGTGACCTACAAATTATAACTTCAGACTCATTTACTCAAAAACGAAAGATTATTAAAAATGTAGCTTCACGAAAAAATCGCTGTTATGTTTTGTCAATGCGATTTTTTTTATTATTTGCTAAATTTATTATTTGAATGAAATAACAAATCGGGGAATACATGATAACTGTGTCGAGAAAACATCATGCGGTCTCATTAAAAATCTCCCTATTCAAATTTTGCGACAATAGACCAATAATATTGCGTAGGTATCCGTGTAACTGTTTAGTAATGTCCAAATTTTTCACGGTCATCGGTGGACCTTGTGAGTAAATAATAATGTTTCATTCCTTTGACGTCGCCCAACAATAGGGCCTCATTAAAACTGCCTGAATACCCTGCATAATTGCATATTTTCTCTAGAATGCGGCCTCCAGTCTCCAGCCACTCTACTTTTCCCCTAATAACCTAACTTTTAATATTCGGACATTTGAGGTTTTGGGACTTTGACTACCAGAGAGAAATAATTATAAATAGAAATAGTTATGTACTCGTACGAGTACTATGCATTCATCATTGAAGCGAAAGAAAATAAATTATCATCTATATTTATAAACCGTAGATACCTATGTAGATACATATAGAAAAATCGCCCCTCAGATAGTTTCTATAAATGATTTTTTTTTTCATTAGCTTCACACCTGGAGGCCGTGAGAAAAATAATTCCACTCAGAGCATTCGTTTTCTTTGGGGATGCTGTGTAAAATATTTTTAGGAAAAGAAGTTCTGGGAAGAAAAAGTGGGTAGGAATCTGGGGGTCAGTATGTCCAGGAGTGACGAACGTGTGAATCCAGCGGTTCAAGACGATGTTCCGAGAGAGTCCTTTTGGAGAGTTGAAAAGGTCTCCCTCAACGAGGCTCTACCGATCCGATCTGCTACGCAGTTGATGGGTAGACATATCCGCCGCCATGACCCGGACAAACATCACTCCATGAACCCGGGCACCCCTGCTAAGTCCCAAACGTAGCGTGCCACTTGGGGTAACCTATGGCAGAGTTGTTGAATATCTAAAAAATGGTTCCAGGGGTGGCGGTACCCATACAAGAGCACATGGAAAAAGAAGTGCCAACAAAACCACACAGAGTTGTGACGATCTACCCGCTCTTGTTACCCCTGCTGATAAATTGCGATAAGTTTTATTCGTAAATTTATTTTCAAAAAACATTTTCTTCTATCTTATCCTACATTATTTTTAAAATCGTTAGTATAATAAACAGATTGTTTTCATACATAACGGTTGGGAATGTTGATTAATCGTTATTTAAATAAAGTAGGTAATTTGATTCCCTGCAAAAATGGTATTCACATTTAAAAATTTATTTGGAAAAAATGTTGTTAAAAATATTTTTTATTTAACGATTATTTAGGTCATTAGGGGAGGAAGACATGAGAATCTCTGAAAGGATGAATTTTGCGAGATAAAAGATGCTGGGACGATAATAGAATCTCAGCGGGATATCCTTTTAAACGGAAAACGGCGATAAAAAGTGCAAAAAGGTAAACAAAATATCTAACTTACCTGTTACCCTGAGAATCCCTCACGACAAAGCATAAAAACTAAAGATATATCCGTTTATTGTAGATTTTTCACCCGATATCCCTTTTATTTGGAGCGCTGTTTCCTCTTTTTTTTATAAATCGTTTCTTTACAATAATTAGGAGAAATTTGAGCGTTTGAACCCCGCGGGGTGAGAAAAAGGGTACGCCAGTTTAAACTTTACCCCGAGGGTTAAGAAGTGCCCTAAATTCTAGGATCCTATTACAGATATCGTTTGTTTTTTAGCAAAGAAGGACCCACATGATATATTGAAAGAAGTATTACCGCGGCCAGGGCGATTTTAACAATGAAATAATATCGAAGGGGAGCAACTTACCAGTAAATCCGGAACCAGAAGAAAAAAATTCTACAGATTTGTACTATTACATTGATTCGTTTGTGTTTCTCGTCGAATCTTTTTACTCGTGGGATAAGATTGTTTGTATGCTCCAGAGAGTTTCTTCTTATCGAATGTCGTCCGTCGACAAAGGGTGGGTATTTACCAAGTGTGGTCTTTTTATAAGCATCAAGGGGTGCAATTTTTTTGCAAACTTCTTAACAAAGTCGGTTATGCGTGGCGACCCTGAGAAATTATTTTTAAGGTGATTTTTAACTCTACAGAATTTATATCCACAACCGTTTCGTCTCTTCTCCATATAAAATAAGGCTTGAGTGAGAGCAGTGTGGAAGATGGTTTTAACTATTTTGTAAAATTCAGCGGAAGGGTTCGCATTTATCTACGATTCTGTGTGAAACTTTTAAAACATTGACGGTTATAAATTGGCGTTGGAAGTCCTTCTGTAACGGACGATTTAGTTGGTTTTGGAGATAATAGCTTTCGTGAACTCATTGGAACTAATGTTGTTTGTATAAAAACTTTAACGATTATTTTCCAAGGAGTTTTAATTTGAAGTAATGCCTACACAATAGCAATAGTTTATAAAACAATACAATAAAAGCTACATAAAATAGGTACCCAATAAAAAAAAATTACCTACGAAATTAATGATTTTCATGCGTTTTAACATTTTTTTTCTATTGATTATATTTATCAAAGATTTTGACAAGTTCCTTATTAATAGTAATAATAATATTTGTGACTTGCATAGCGCCGTTTTTATGAAAAATAAGCTCAGGGCGCTGTACAAACCTATAATACATTTCTACAATCTTACTTCTAACTACAAACTAGACCATTGTAACCATTATAACAACCTATGGCTAAAATGAAAGAAAAATCCTTGAGCATTGTACAAAGATGTTATGAGACTCGTCCAAGTGTCTTGATTTTAGTTATCTGATACGGAGAAGACCCCTTCAGACCAAAATTGCACCGCTTTTAAAGACTGTCGTGTAAGATTGGTGATAAAAACATCGATTATAATTAAAACTTTTTAAAAATGTTTAATTTTTTATAAGAACAACTATCTTTTTATGACTTTTGAAGGTTATTCCCATCAATGTAATAAATCATTGAAGAAGATAACATTAATAATCTAAACGAAACTATGAAAGAGAACAAGACATGGATAAATATAAAGAGATACCTAATGGTCGCAACTGGGACTAAAACCCAGAACCTCTCGTCTAACCGGGACGTGCGCTTTTACCTATTCAGCCATTGCCACCTTCTAAGAAACCCTAGAAGGTGGCAATAGCTGAAAATGGCTTAGCTCCTTTTTTATGGAAAAATTTGTCGAAAATAATATTGTTAATTCTAAAATTTGAAAATATGAGATTGACAATTAGGTTTCTTAGATTTGGTAAGAGCGCACATCCCTGTTAGATAAGAGGTTCTGGGTTCGAGTCCCAGTTGCGACCATCAACTTTTTTATATTTCTGTGTCTTGTTCTCTTTCATGTTTTCGTTTAGATTATTAGTATTATCTTCTTCTTCAATGATATATTTAAAAATAAATCAGCCACGCATAATAAAAATATCTACCAGCCTACTTACTTTCCTAAATCCCCCATTTCTTTCTACTTCACAACATTCCACTATGGGGGTTCCATAGTTTCCTAATTCACTAACATAATGTAATAACTTTTTTTTTTTTTTTCTTTTTTTTTAAAAGAAAGAAAAACATTCCCGGGTTACGAATAGTCCAACAATGTTTAAAAATCTCCTACTACCACCACAGAAAGCCGAAAATGTTGCTTGTGTTGTGATGGAGGACTTAGCCAGCCGGGTGGGACCCAAGCGCTATGCCCACTCAACCACTGACCGGTCAAACCAAAAAAACTAATAACCAATTCTAAATTCTTATGTAAATAATTATGTGATTATAGATAACAGATGCGTCTCAAGTCTTAGGTGTCTATCTAATACCTAAATAATAATAAATCTAAATAATAATAAATAAATAAAATATTATTCCAGGACCAATGACGTCATTACCATACAAAACATTCGCAAAGCATTGTAGTAAATACACTTGTCCTTCAGGGTGATCCAGACCACATGGTTGACGTGAGCCGTGTCCACATTTCACCGCAAGAATAGCCAACACTATGAATAACTCCAGACGGTTTCTCCAGAAGGTTCGCCGAGGGACCTCTCAGCGCTGCCGAAGGTGATTTATGGGGGCTGTAAATCTGGCACTATTGGAACAAACGAAGGGCCATGATGGTTTTATGCCGCCCATAACCACTGACCACTAACAGCCCCTCTGTCCTCCCTCTATTTCCAATATTGTTGTGTTATTATCGCCTTCGTTTCTGGGTACGTGCCACCCTTGACAAAAAGGTTTCCCAAACATTTATTTATTTATTTTATATTATGTGTACAAACAAACAGTACATCAGGTACATTAGGTAGTGATAAGACAATTTACAAATATAAAATAAAATTTAATTGTGGGTACCTATGATATGCTTTTTGAAAGGTCTTATTTGTGTTATGTTTATTTAGTAATTACCGGTTGATGTGCGTAGTGTATGTGTGTAGGTGTGAGAAATGGTGATCTCCTTTAAAATTTGAGCAGTCAATGGATAAAATTTCGATGTTAGAGTTTAGGCAAATATTATTGAAAGTATACGAGCACGGGTAATTGGCGAACATGTTGCTTGTGTCGTGATGGAGGACTTAGCCAGCCGAGAAATCATATAAATCACTTTACATTATGATAGTAAATCTAGTTGTTATTAGATAACGATTTCTTGAAAGTGGAAAAGCGCAGATCTTTGAAAAGGCACAAAATCTAACTTTACTTGAGAAGATTAACCCTAAGCGATTTAAAAAAAGAAGAATACATTTCAAATATTAAATTAAAATAAACTTCTGACCAAAAAAAATTATAGCATAGGTAGGTAGTTTATCACTTTATCGATTTCTTATCAAATCGGTTCCAATTTGGAAAATGACCATTAAAATAATTTTAATAAAATTCCTGCCGCATAATATTTTAACATAAAATTATTTTATGTTAAAATATTATATGATAGGTACAGGAAGGTACTTCAGCGCATGCCTGAAGTCATGACACAATCTGTTTCAATTTTGAAAATGACACTTAAATTCAAAACAAATCCGAGTTAACGCACTTAGTTCAATGGAACGAGCATTATTACAATCACTCACGGATATACCCATAAACCGAAATGTTGGGCATGAATGTTTTATTAAAAAAAAATAGTGGTACAGTTTGGGAAACAGTGTTTCCAGTGTGAGAGCAATGCTTTTGTTTTTGACCCGTCCTTGGTCACATAGATTTGTAAACCATTCAATAACGTCAAAAACAATTGTTTTTAAAATGTCTCCGAATTTGACGCCAAACAAAAAATTCCATTGGCAATAATTGCTTCCTTAGAATGTATTAGGTTTGTGGTATTTTTTTTCTTTTTAACAACTGCTTTTCTGCTACCCTAATAAATAGATTAGTAGCTTCGGCTATATGACGCATTTATGTAAAAAAAACATTTTGTTTCCGACAAAACCAACGCATCGAATATCAAACCTTCAACTAAGCCTTATTTGAACCTAACTAAGTTTGATAACTTCTCATAAAATTATTGTGGACTGATGTGATGTCAACTGTGATGACGCAGGAAGAAAAACCACTATTTTGCCCATAATTAATTTATTGCCAAATTTTGGCTTAATTCGTACATCCTGGTAACATAATAAAAACAATTAAATTAGCCTTAGAAAAAAAAACGTTAACGTGGCTCGCACCCAAACCCAATATGTCTTCTTTGGGGTAAAATAACATTTGAAAAAGTATTTAAAAATACACGCAATGAAAATACATATCTACTTTGTTTTAGCCACCAATCATAATATTAACGTGTTTCAAACCAACGGCTTCTTCGTCGCGATTCAAAGTATACTGAAAATGAATATGAATACGAATAAGTGGTTCGCTATGTTTGGTGACTTAGCAGGGGTGACCGGGTTCATGGGGTCAAGTTAGCGTGGCAGGCCGGGACGGGATAGACTGGTTGCGAGAGATTTTTTGACCTCTCCAGCAGAACTCTCCCGGAACATTGCCTTACATTGCAGTGGAAAGGATGGATTCATTCGTCCATCACTCCTGGACACACTGACCCCCAAATTCCTATCCACCCCTCATACCTTTTCCTTCCCAGAATTTCCTCTCCTTCCTTCCCCTAAAAAGACCCTCCACACAGCATTTCTAAAGATAAAATAGGCCCGGAGTGCCCTAAGTGGAATTATTTTCCTCATGGCCTAAAGTTAAATTTTATTCAAACACCTTAAAATATTGTTAGAATGGCGAACGTACTCGTGTTTGGACTTTTTCATATTATTTATCTATTTTTCAATATAAAACCGCTAAACTGTCAAAAAGCAGTTCGTCAGCATCGAAAACCAAAGATGCTGGTGTAATTATTTTTTCACACCCTGCATACTAACTAACTAACCATCACGCCGTTTCCCCGCAGGGGTAGGTAGAGAGGACGGACCGCCAAATAACTCGGTCTTGGCACACACTCTTTGTCTCATTATTACTCATACATTGTCTCATACACACTATTTGCCTCATTCACATTCACACGTCGTCTCATACACACTCTTCTATTATTCTGACTCTAGACATGACCCGACTCAAGTGTCTGATTCACTTGATCGACTGATCGTGCCATGTCTTCCTTGGGTGTCCCCGACTTCTTCGATCATTCACATTTGTGTCATATATTCTTCTTACTCTGTAAACCTTTTTGAAATTGTAATATTCCCTTATATTTTTATGGAGTATTATTTTTACAGTTAAATGAGATATAAAAATACAAAAATCAAGAGATTTCACAAAACGACGGTTAGTATTGACTATTCGTGTTTGAAAACTTTTTGGTTTTGCGGATATAAACATGTACCTAGAGAGACCTTCGGGCGAAAACCCAAAAAATATGGTCAATATTCAATTCAACGCTCCGACACCATGATTTACTACAACCCTCACATGCTTTCAGTAATCGTTTTATGGTTGGGTTGTTTCAACCAATGTCAACTAATCGTTTAAAACCATTATTTTTCTAATTATCCTTTTCTGGGAACGATATTCATACAAAATGGAAAAAAAATCAATTAGAACAAAGAGCATTCTACTTTACAAATGTGTCATAACATCAATCTGTGTATAGAATTGGGTTTCTTCATAAATTCTTCGAGATGTTTAGTGTAGGTAAGTAATAATTTTGTATTGTAAAAAATGACTCTCTCAAACTACTTTCCATATCAACTTAGGAAGGAAAAATAGTCATTTTTCGCAGTTCTGACTTAATTTTATACGCTGATTTTCCAGAGATAGTGAAAAAAAATTATAATGTTAATAATATATCCACGAATATCTACCTACTTATATAATTTGCATATTTTTATTTATTACCTCATTGCTATTTTATACCTCATTTCTATTAAAAGTTGATTTGCGTAAATTTAAACAGCACATTGCATCAAATTTCGCCATATTTTTGCAAATTTAACAAATCCTAAAGATTTTCATTGGTTTTGCAATATTTTTTTTTACATTAACTTCACACAGAAGATCCTAAGGAAAATAATTTCATTCAGGGCCTATGTCATCTTTGGGGGAGGGTCTTTTTAAAGGAAGGAAGGAGAGGAAGTTCTGAGACGGTATGAGGGGTGGGTAAGAATTTGGAGGTCAGTGTGTCCAGGATTGACGGACGTATGAATCCACCCCTCCCGCTATTGGGCACGGCGATGTTGAGAAAGACAAGGGTCCACCAAATCGGCCTCTCCTGATCAGTCCCGCTATGCAGCTGATGGGTAGATGAATCCGCCACCAAAGTCTGAACCCGGACACCCAATAAGTAATAAATAATTAAATCTAATGACAGCTTCACTATTTCTCCCTTTAAAATAAATTATGAATCCAAAATTTCTGCACTTCATG
The DNA here is from genome assembly GCA_917563855.2 of Limnephilus lunatus. Taxonomy (NCBI): domain Eukaryota; kingdom Metazoa; phylum Arthropoda; class Insecta; order Trichoptera; family Limnephilidae; genus Limnephilus; species Limnephilus lunatus. Next base: position 62,305,860 of record OU830598.1, on the reverse strand, counting down.
TTATCGGTACATTATATAAATAAGACGCTCGCAGAAATTGCGTGCGAATGGGTGACACCAAGCATTGTGTATGGGTGACAATCGCTTCCAACACACGGACTACCACAGACAACCGCACCCACACGTTGAAAGCTCCGCCACTATTATCTATGGAGTTCATCATAGATCATTGATCGTGGGCGCGGGGCATCGCCTGGCCATGACAGCGAGGATCTATTTCCTGCAGCGCTGAAGTAGAATACAGAGGTCGTCAGCTTGTGCCCGTCGCTCCGATGCAGGGGTGGAACGACCCACTGGACCGCCTGCCAGGAACATGTAAAAAAGTTGTCGAGTCACTTTTGGATTTAGATCTTTTAGGGGCGGATCTCTTAATTCAATATGCTTGGTGTAATTTGTTTGCGCTGTAACTTGTTTAATTATTTAACTATGTTTGATATATGGTTTGATTAACCAGGCATGTAATAACCTAACCTAACCTAACCTATCCTAACCTAACCTAGGTAGGGACATGCCTACTCAAGCTTCCTTTTCCCCTCACCGTTTTCTTGATATTCACTATACGATGCCAAAGTTGAGATGCAAAAAAGGAAAATCTGAAGGGATAGTCTGAACTCTTGACAAATCATTTTCAATTTTGAAAGTGACAATTAAAATAACTTTATTGCTGTCTGAGTTCTTCACAGAACTGATTACAATTTTAAAAATGATACTTAAATTAAAAGTAATTTTTTGAAAGAAGTTGTGAAGAATCTATCGCGCAGACAACCGAAATTAGTATGTTTGATAACTCAACAAAAAAATGGCAAAATAGGGTAATAGAAAGGGCTGCACAGTTCCCCAGGAGATTATGAACATAAAAATTATGCATTTATTTAATGTTGTATGTATGTGTGTAGTCTTTGAGTGGAATAACTAGAACTCCTCTGTAGTTCTAGTCCCTCTCTGTCTGCATGCTGCTAGGTACCTACTGTGTGGAAAAATGCATAGAGTGCGATACACTCTGGACTGCACCGTTAGGACTAGCGAACCCCTGGAAATACTCAACATTCAACACTCAATCCACTGCGATCGCCAGACTATAATAATACTAGTAACTACCTTGTGTCTGTACACATCAAATAATACAGGGACAGCATTATGCCCTTTTTGAACTCCTGCATTTCTATGATTTGTTATTGATTTGGTCGCGCGCATTATTTAAGTACATATTTTTTAAGGACTTCGCAATGTTTGCAAATGTAGGTACAATTGCAGTTCTGCCTTTCGCAAATATTTTGATAATCTAGACGAGACGTCCATAAAAAAAATCATCTTATTGACATTTTTTATTGGTTGGTGTCATGCCACCATGTAGTCATCAGATGTCGAAAGGTTTAAGGAATCAAAGCACAATCGTGATACTAAGTTCGTTGATCGCATGTTCGAAGTAACAAGCCATATTAACTAAGAAGGTATTTCACCATCCTTTTGAAAGCTTATCCACAAGATAACGTACATTATTAAATAAGTACTCGCAGTAGGTTGAACTCTCGGCTAACTTATTCGATATAATATGGCCACGATTCATTGGCTCGAACACGAGTACCGAATAGTTAACTCGGACTTAAATAAATAAATCGTAAATCTAAAATTATGTACCTACCTAAGTAATTAATATTATTTTTTTTTAACTTTGCTAAACAAATAACAGTTACTATGTTTTAATCTTTTGTTTTTGTTTTGTTTTTTTATATTATTTACAGACCATGTTCCATATGTTAATACTCATCCTAATTTGACTGTCCTAAAACGGGAATCCTCCTAGTTGGGCAGTCAAAAACTTCTTAAATAATGTATATAAATGTATAATCTTTTACTAAATAAATAAAATATACGTTATCCTATCTTAAGCTATCGAGAGGATGGTGAAATGTTCTCTAAGACGGATATTAGACGCGAACAGAGTTCTGAGCGAAACTCAAAATTTACCTTGTACTGAAAATCTTATTTCATAGCTAGCCCATTACCTAATATCGAAATTCCATGATATCACCGTCATAATTGAAAATAATATCAAATTCGGTTGTGTGTGCATCGGTGCGTGCATGAAGTGGTGAGAAATATTCCTACATATTCGTATTTCCGCGTGAAATTATTCACGTCCAACACGTCCAATGAACTTTCAATTTTCAAAATTGTAACTACAAGCGATAACGTAGGAACCTTGGAAAAATATATTATTTTAATTAATTTACTAATAATTTTATATTTGATGTATTTATATTTTATATATGAGTATTTCATTTGTTAAAAGTTTTGACAGATAATTTTTCAAGTTTACTAACGGTGTTCATTCGAAAGTTAAATTGCTGACGTCTCTCTAATTTGTAAAAATCAAAAAAATATTTATATTACGTACAAAGATGAATATGATATGGATAAGAAATGAATAACCCCGAGGAAAATATTGCCTGCACTAGTTTATTATAATATTTTCATTTTGCACTATTGGATAAATTTAAATCTTCATTCCAAATACAGTACCACTAGTAATTTAATGATACACCACAGTTAGTAATTTACTATAGTTAAGATATGGTACTTTATTATGTTGATTTAACTTTATGAATTATTTCTTTTGTTGATGTTGAAGTCATCTCGACAGTTCTGCAAATTTCATGGTCCAATTATTTGGCGGTCGCGGTCCGTTGTTTTTTAGTCTTAGAATTCTAGTCTCACAACAGGAAAGAAACATGAAAAACTATAATAATCATCCACGTATTTGGTATTCTGTTCTGCGAATTCTATTTTAGTAAAATAGGTAGAGAGGGAATTTGCGTTAGCATTTCTGTCGTATCGACAAGCCAGATCATAGTAAACATGGTGCGAATCGAGAGTAAGCCATGAACTCTTGGTTAAATGATATTCAAGTCGGTCATATGACAAATAACATTATTTATACATTGTATTGTTGCGTGTTTTCTTTACGCTATTGAAACAGAATGTAAAGATGATATTTTTAGCAACATTATGTCAATAACACACGGATTGCATAAATTAACCTCGTACTACGTATTTGAGCTGCGGAACAAAGCGCTTCCTGCAATTTGATCGGCTGCCTAATGAATAAAAACGCGACCACAATACAAACGGGAGCCAAGGTGCAAATTTAAAAATGCGGTTGCAAGGCATGAAATTGAAATGAAAATCTCGCAATTGTGAATGCACGAGCCGCATCTGTCTTCCGCTGCACGCGCGGCAGGACTCTTTGCAAGCTACAAAGGACTCAAAGGATACCATTAAATACAGATTAAATAGTTGGCACGTGTTTGCATGCGATCTGCGATGGTACCTTCGAGACCCGGGATCATTTCAGTTCCTCGTCAGTGGGTGGGGTTATAGCGTATCCTCGCCATACGCCGTCCTCACAATATATATAACTGTAATTCCTGCATCGTGTTGAACAGAAATTATAGTACACCTACCTATTTTTACCGTAAACAATAAAAATGTTATGCCCGCCGCTCTTTCTACGATCTTGTGATTTAGATTACCTTACTATTTACTATGGGGAGCGTACATTTACCCCAGTTCCATGAATAAGATTTCTTTGTAAGTTACATGATTCATACCTAGCTCTAAAAGCTTCTGCCTAACTTGCAAAGCTCCATTTCCTTAAGTTATCTGTAGCTAAGAAGATGCTGTCAAGCAACATAAAAAATATGTTGTATCTGATTCATAGCCCAGTGACTCACAATTTTCGATCGAACTAATTTTGTGGTGTGCATTCCATTTTTTTAAGCTAAATCCGGCAGATCTGTCGATCACGTTCTGAGCTGTTGGTATTAGTTTTGTACTCCGAAAACCGATTAATTTGGTTAGCATTTTGTGACTAAACACCACATCCATAATGAGTGTCAATGACCGGACAGTCGCAAGTCTGCAAGTTTTTTTTCATGTCTCTAATATTAATAGGACTTGTTTGAAAGAGGTAGATGTAAATACCTGAATGAGGCTGTTAAAAATTGAAATTTAAGATACGGGGGAAATATCAAATTAATATTCACACCATTTCTGAGGATGGATAAGAGGTCTAATCTTTAAAAAAACTCGGCCCATACAAAGCTTCTTGGATTGTCCATGTTCACTTTTCAATTATTCTTACTCAAATATTTGTTTGATTTGATCGAGCCTTTTTAAGATGTCCTCGACTTCATGCAAATGCGCCGTATATTATAATCTATAAAAACTACTTTCTTCATCCATCCGCTGTCAAAACCATCTAAACATCTCTATCTGGAAATTGTGTCGAAATATATTCTTTATTCTTCAACTAGCTAAACATGGATTTAGAAGTCTCACTTTTAAGGGGAACGGCTGCGCGGTTTAATTTTAGATTTGAGACCAAAATTCGTAATCAAATAAAAAAATGGTTTTGTTATCCAAATGTAAATCAAATATCTAGTTCAGAAATTTACTTCTTTATTTATTCCGTTTTAAATTATAAAATCAGGCTATTAAAGATTTCAATATTTCATGATTTTAGAGGTAAATCGGGCAATTGTTTGTGGGGAAGTGGTAAAAATTAAATAAACAATTATTTTACCCTCTTTATTACCAAAAATATGACGAAATAAAAAATAAAAATGATAAAAAAAGCATTTTAATGGTTACACATTTAAATTATAACGATTTTTTACGTTGGAACACAAATTTGTCGTATATAAATTAAAATTAGTACCCAAAGAAACGCATTTTTCACAATGTATTATTTTCTTATTTTATTTTTCATTATATTAAAGTAGATGAGGCAATATATATATTTTTATTGTTTTAATTAACGCACAAAGAATTTCCAAAGATACTTCCAAAATGCGGCAAAATTGAATTCTATCATCGCTTAAAACAAAAAAATATATATAGATAGTAACACATATCTGTACTATTTAATATAACTTTTTGATTTAAACAAAAATATTATTTAGTTTGGTTGGATCTTTTGGCCTCAAATCCAAAATTAAGTTTTGGGTGAAAAAGGTCGCGCAGTCGGTGATTTCGGCTGTGGAGTAGAGGAGTCATATTATATTGATTTTAATTTTAAATATGGGCAGTGATTCCGAAATATGTCGATGTCGGAGTTTAAAAAAAAATTATTGAAAGTATTTCAGCGCCTTTCTCAAATATTTGAAGGCGATTATGGGTACCGCAACCCGGAAAACTTTATTGGATAACCAACACCTCTGCCGTAGGTCACCTCAAGGGGTTTGCTAAGTTTTGTGACTTAGCAGGGGAGCCCGGGTTAATGGATTGAAGTTTGTCCGGATATTGAATGTGGATTCATCTGCTACCAGCTACGTGGCGGACTGGATTGGGAGAGAATGATTCAGGGAGACCTTTTTACCTCTCCAGTATGAATCTCTCGGAACATCACGTTACACCGCAGTGGTAGGGGTGGATTCACACTTTCGTCACTCCTATCTGGGGGTCAGTGTCTACCCCCAGATTATCGTACCCATCCCTCATACACTTTTCCTTCGCAGAACTTCCTCGCCTTCCTTTCTTCAAAAGACACTCCACACAGCGTCCCCGAAGATGACATAGGCTCTGAGGAGAATTATTTCCTCAGGGCCTCCTGTGTGGAGCTAATATAAAAAAAGTTATGTTTAAATTTAAACTTTACTTCTTTCTACAATCATATCATCTATATCAGATAAGGTCAATACATAGTCTTATGAAACCAGCTTTTTAGTATCAGCTTGAACTTTAAAAAGTCCGACTCGTTAGTCGTTACGTTCCCCATTAGTCACCTGGTGGCCGAGTGGTGCGACGGTATGCGGCACGGTTACGTCAGAGTAGCCGGTTCATTGTTCCGCCGCGACCCGAGATTGTGAAGATAAGTACCTAACTGCATCCTCTTCTTCCCTCACCTGCGGCGCTCAGATCAGTGTCTGCTTGCAACACTCTTGCATAATATGGACCAGGCAGGTCTACCCACAATCCACAATAACCAATGGCGATCTATTCTTGGTGAAGTGCCAGATCTTTCGTTCTATTCTACCTTTGTACCTGGGCTGTCCTCTGGTGAAAGAAGGGGAGGGTATGGTGTTTTGGAATCTGACCTGCAGATTATTGCACTTTGTTGCTTATTTGTTTATATTTATCTTGATCATGTTGAATGTTCGTCACTAAACTTAAAGAGCTAGAAAACTATTGTCAACATAATATGAAATCATTCCTGAGGTACAAATAAGATTAAGTCACTGTGGGGTAGGGATATACCACCTATTTCGATAGGAACGTTTTCTCTCTCTCAATTATTGGAACCAGACTCAAATTTTTGGTTCATTTTATTTCCGATGTCTCCCTGCATTGTTTCACTTATTTTGTTTACTTGTACATCACCCATCACCATTCGGTGAAGTTCGTGTTTTGGCCGAACATTTTACCGCACAGCCTCAGGGATTTAATTTCTACAGCATTCAGTCCACTTCCGTCCTTACCCTGTCAAATCGATGCTTTATAATCGAATACCAGGGCTGGTATCCGACCTCCATCGTGACCTGAGAGCCTTGCTTTAAGGCTTCGTACTAAGCGTTCAAAAATAAGAGAAGATGGTTTGAAAGGGGGAAACGTTAATACGGCTGGAAAAGATATCTTAATTTAGGCGAATGCGAAAATATTTAATGAAGCCCGAATTATTTAAAACAGTGTGGAAATCTCTCGACAAATGTCTTAATTGGCATCTAAAGAAACACTTCATGCCTTTATCGTGTTAAATAACAGAAAAAAATTTGATTTCAATAATTTTCGGAGCTTGTTTTGAGATTTTTTGGGGTGTCGAGGAAATTTCATATATGTAATTATTTTTTCGGCTAAGTTAATGTATAATATACATTATCTTAAAAAACTTCATGTATTTTTTAAGGATTTAAAAACCTAAAAGGTTCAAGGAAAATATGTTATAAATCGGCAGAAATTCGGGATGCTCATGACTCCAAAAACCTTACAGACGATATTCAAATGCGTAGATCAACAAGAAAGAGCACGAGGCTTCGGATATTTGTTTGGAAAAAGTCATCATCATCATCTTCTTCCCTTGTCCTATTCGGATCGGGGACCCATTGCATCGACAAGGATCCTCCATACTTCCCTGTGTTGTGCTGATTGTTCGGCCTCCGTCCATGGTAGACCCATCCTCTCTCACACAGTTTCTGGAGTTGCCTCGCCCAACTGTGTCTGGACTCTGGACGTCTACCCTCTGGAATCGCACTCAGTATCTGCCTTGGAAAAATTACAGATGTATTTTACGGTAGGTACATTTTGGAAATTATCCTCATTACTCATTCCTCTTGATAGTACCTCATATAAGGGTTTTCAAAAGAAACACAAACATCGCGAATGTGAAATTACATCATATAAGGGTTTTCAAAAAAAAAACACAAACTTCCCGAATGTCGTCGGACAACAAACTGATTGGGCCAGTTTCTTCTCTATTTGTTGGGCTATTAGTGATTAGTGTTAACAAGGTTAGTTATTCTTATCTCTGAAAGGTATGCATGGGAGCCTGGATAAAACAAATATTTTTTGCGACGTAGCGCCGAAAATTATTAATTTAACCTTGCAAAGGCAAAACAAAACACGTGTACGGTGATAAAAACCTTATCAAAATAATTCTAGAATCGAAAATAAGACGGTACATCCATCTGCTGTCCGACACAATAAATTATAAAGCCATATAAGGTTCATCAAATTACAAAATTTCATCTTTGTAAGTTATAAGCCATATTTGAATGTAAAAAATCAGCCTCAATAACATATCCTACTTTAATCACATTATTCATATCTGAATCAAAGTAAAATATTATTGAGGCCATCCACATTTTATCCATATTTTATAACGCACCTGAGTACCAGTTCGCATCTGGAAGAAAAATATCACTTTGATCTGATATCAGAAGAAAAGATTGAGAAAGAGGTGAGATTTATTACTATTGACAGTATGATGGGTTGGTGACCTCTAGTAAAGCACATTGCACTCAATCTTCATCTTCCCAGGCCAGTCAGGCTTGCACAACACCGAGGGAGATGTTTAGCTTGTAATCAAGTAGGTATCGGAAGCTCCTACTGGGTCGCATTCTTTCAACACTGGTAATGAAAACCGTCCTCGATTATAACTAACATCTAAGATGCGTTTTGATGTAAGATTTCGTGAAGAAGATACATTTTATATCAACCTTCTGCCGACATTGTTCATTTTTTGATAACATTACGTTTGTCAATTCGAGTGGAGGTGTTTGAAGACCAAAACTTCTGTATATTTTATTTTACTTTTTATACGCCAATAGGGTACGCTATGGAATGATTACAATTAATACAAGTTTAGTGTGAACATGATATGAACTGCTTACTGCAGCTCAAAGCCAATGAATGCACCTAGAATTCATCTTTTATTATTTTTTGGTTTTAAAAAAAAATAGCAAAATTTTATTTATTTAAAATCGCCTACCTAAATTTGGGTAGCCATCGTTCGGGTGGGTAAAGTGTGTGTGAAAAATCGAATTAGCTACGTTAAAAACGTTGGTAAATTATAAATAGTACTACCCTCTTTTTTTATAAGTTTTTCCGTGGAACTCGAAACGACGAGTGATTTCTTCCGTATTTTGCCAAATTACCGTTCAAGTCTGACAGTATACGTTCCTGTTATTAGCACAGATACCAACTTTCTATATCCACCGTGTTTTGTTCCCTGTTTTATATTTACATAATTACCTCAAACTCCCAAATTTTCTAGGTCAATATCTCCATACCTCAATTCGAAAACAAAACGTCAAAGTGTTGACTTTTCCGTTAGTCCGATTAAATTTTCTTCACTATTTTAAATGCTTTGTTTTTATCGATCAATGTTTAAAAAAACCGCAGAAGTGACCTCATAGTGCCATAAAATGCACATGAGTCCACGTGTAACTTCGCTTATCTACAATAAAAATAGCATTAAAATATATGTGTTTAATACGTAAATAAAGTACAATGGAAAAGAGTTATTGCATTATTCGAGCACGAGGTCTGTAATAGCGAGGTCAGATTTTATGATACACTTAAATAGGTAGAATCTTACTGCGTCATTAGAACACGGTAACCCGCGCATCTGGAATAAGTCGGATGGGGTCCCGGTTACTTACACCAGTAAATGATTTATTTAATTAGGTGTGTGGTATGAGTGCGGACCCTGGGAGCCTTTTTATTGCGAAATAACGGAATATCCCCGGGTAAATGTCCCTTGGGCTAATCGCGAACATTGGCACGAAGTTCTGTTCTGAGCGGGATGCCTGAGAGCTTCGGGCTGTAGGAAGGCTGTATCGCAGAGAATAAAAGCTACAATAAGCACACGCTTTATTTTTGTAGACTGCTAGATAATGATCATTACAACATGGTTTTTGTACTATAAATGAATTGAAATTATAGCACATCAATGAAAAATAAATACATTATTTATATCGCCTATGAGTTCCAGTGAACACTGGATCCAGTGCAATTGTAGGAATTGAGGGAGGAGCGTATGGAGAGTTAAAAGTAGGTTCTTGACTATTTAGATTTGGTCACTTATCATTAGCAAAGCGACTGTATGTATAGTTTAGATTATGTTCGGAGGGTCTTCTAATCTGAAGACAGGTGCAAAAATACTTTATTTTTTAAATGTGAATGTTTTTTTTTAGCTTTCATCGGGTTTGAAACCCCACACCTCTGGGATCACTTTAAATGAGTCTCATCTTCGAAGGAGGTTGCCCTAGTTCTTGAATAAGCTATTAAATCTGTGACAGAATATATTTCCTTTTATACGATCGTTTGTTTATCTGCTACACACATTTTGCGATTGAAAAATTATTTATTGTTTGTGTACCTAGCAATCTGTACCTTCGAAAGTATTGTTCATACTCTCTACCAGGGTCCTAAAAGTTTGAGGAGGTATTTATGAATACATTACTGCGAGGCTGGTTGGTTGGCAATAGCCGCTGCGGGGAACAGGTAAACGACCGGTGGCACGAGTGTCCGCCGACATTGTGCCGGTAATAATTCTGTACGACACTCACACCTCCATACGAACTACGCTGCATACACCACTTCTACATACCTGATATTGTCTTCGGCCACGTGATATCTACGTTACATTTACACCGACAGAATTTGTTGTTTCCCGCTAATAGTTGGGGGTTTTTCAGAATGGAGCCAATTTATTACGTGAATTCTGAAGGAGATCAAGAGCAAGTTTATTTTTAAAAATGAATACCAATATTGTCGAGACTTATTTACCGGTGCCAGTGGGTCTATGACACCCACAAATGGGAATTTTTTTCAGGTGGTGGAAATTTGGAAAGAGATGACTTATTTTAATTGGTTGATCATATTAGGTTACTAAAACCAAAACATTTTTAAGTTTCGATTTTGAAAGAAGGTATTTTAGGGCGATGCTGAGAATATATTTTACTTGCTAATTAAAAACTGAAAACTCCAATAAAAACAATGCAAAAAATGTTTAAAAATATTTGAACACACCACGTACTTTGCAAACTTATGGCAAGCTTTTTCACCGAACTTTTAACCTCAAATGATAATTCACATTGTAGGGTTTTAAATTCATGACCTCTGCATCCAGAGGCCAATAAAAAATATGGTTTTTAGGTTATCCTTGTTTTATAAACGACAATGATCATATGATCTATTTCAACAATATGGAAAGGAGTTTGAATTCATGTCTTAAAGTGTGTCAAATGTTGATTTGATCCGAAGAAGGCAACGATCTTGTTATGGATCTTCTGTAATGATTGTATATTACATCTTTTATATCACAGTTTTGAAAGCTTCAAGTGACATTATCTGTCTCCAATCTGTTTTATAAATTTGTATGCGGTATGCTTATGTGATACAATATGAATGAAATCTTACGATAAAATGTGTCTTATTACATGTTACTATCACAAACGGGTGAATCACCAGCAAATATTGCAAAATCTAGAATGACTCCTATAAAATAAATATTAAAAAGTCAATGCACCGTAGTGTCTATAAAAAGGATAGTTAATCCAAAACACACATAACATAAATACGATAATAAAATTAGTCGCTATTTCCCATAATAACTGGTTAGTTGCATTGTTTGTACTCTCTGTAGGCTTATCGTTATTACTTTTGCACTTTACCGTTAGTCTGAAATAATAAGATTTGTTTAACAATAATATTATTTGTTATGGTAAAAGGAAGTTCACAATCAATAAAAGAAAATCAATTATTGCGTGGCTTTAAATTCACTGTGAGTTTCTGACGGTCGCTGAGTCAATATTGCTTCCAAACATGGCACAGAATTGCAGGAAACGCTTGCAGTAATGTCCTTTTTATGTGTGTCTTCAGAATAATACTAACGCTTCTATAGAAATAATTATACAATGTTAAATAGGTGCTGAATCTTCTTATAATGAGTAGTGATTGCTTTGGCCGGGATAATAAAAGTACCAACTCGGCTTCAGAGCTATTGAGCTTTTGAAAAATGTGGAACAAAATAATATTTTCTTCTTCAATAATTTATTGTAAATTCACCATGGGGCTTCATTTTTATAAAATAAAAATTAGTTTGTTAGATTTTTTGTTGTGCATTTTTTTAAATTCTTGGAGGGGAGAAGTATCACTTGCTCCAATTAATATTGAAAGGCAAGATAGAGGGTCGCCGGGGGCCTGGTAGGAGACAAATGTCTTGGCTGCGAAATGTACGAGAGTGGACCGGCATTAGAAGTGTGGAGGAGCTATTCCGGGCAGCGCAAGACAGAGAGACATTTTCCAAAGTGATCTCCAACTTCGGGGGGACCTGATAGGGCGCACCAAGAACAAGAAGTTGTGTTTTAAACAAGTTAATTTATTTAATTAATTTTTAATTTAATTGTTTTTCGTCTGTTGAGTTGTTTTTATTAGAAGTCAGGAATCCCAAAAAATCTCACATTAGGTTCATCATTCGATAGTTGTAGCTTTTTCAGCAAACAGGCTTCTGTTTTGTAGTTACAGTACGCAATAACTTTGATTTTCATTGTGGATTCAGCTACTGCGTATTTAAAAAACAGAGTGTGCAATTCACACGCGGTAGAAGTGAAACCTTCATAAAACTAAAGTAGACAAGAATGGTGAGGCTACGAAGCACCGCACAAAGAGCAGACCGATAAGCTACGAAGCATTGCACAAAGAGGAAACCGATTATATATCTCATTCTCTCGCAGGCTAAATCCTATAGATTTATGTGTTTATCTCTTTTTAGTGTCGCTATTTTCCTTTCATCGAGTTTCAAATCGAAGTATTCACTTCAAAAATTAAAATTGAGACGTAAACATAATCATGTTTCGCTCATAACATACTTAATTTATCAAGCAATCTGTTTTTGATCAATATGAACAAAATCAATATGAACATTACGACATTCGGTTTATTTTTAGTAATTTAGCGACGCAAAAAACAACTCTGAATAAAGTTGTAGATGTGTTCACATTATGGAGGTGTATGAGTCGTATGTAGTATAGTTAGGTCCATTCGCTAAATACCGTAGTATGTATTACCTATACGTGAAAAAAACCGTGTACGTATGCGGATTTTTTGTACGTGTGCAAAAGTTCATAAACTTGAGGCTCCCGTGTTCCATGTTCCATTAATTTATATTCAAAAGCTCGCCTCTTGGAGTGGCGAGCACTATTTCAAGGTTGCCAGGTCAGCAAACCACGAAATATTCAAATTAAAAATAACGAGTCATGCCACTTCTTCTGTTGCCGGTGAAAAAGTTTTGGCACATGGCAATATAACATAATAACGTACGAAGGAGTTATTTTTATCGGAATTTTTGACGTAACATCGAATCGTATATCTGTGTACACGTAGTTATATGTGCAACTACCTCTTTGCGTTGGTAAGGCCTATTTTTATCGAATTATCTGACAATGTCAATATCGATCTATTTTTTTGTAAATAGTAACAAATATAATTAGTACTCTGGTTATAGGAAAAAGTAAATTCTTGCACTACTAACACATTAAACAAAATCTAGTTATGAAAGATATGAGCAAAATTACTGTTAGTAGATACTCTATTGGAGAAGGTGCGATTGGAAGTGTAATTTTGGCGGGAGCAAAATAAAAATCAAATCATGGAACCTCTAATCTACAGAGCATATGTTTCATGTCCCAACACAGTGCCCCCTGTTCGCACCGGGACTGGGGTGCTCCTGGCTGGGGTGGTATATAGTACATCCTATTGTATCGTGCCGTAGTACAGCGTATCGAGTCTTAGGTGTTTATATATTTATTGCAAATCATTTTTGTGAACCTGTACAAAATACTTGCAAAATATGTGCAAAAAATTGCGAATAACCCATCCACCGACACACGCGGATATACTGCATTTGAATCGGCAAAAAATGGCAGGTTCAATAACAAAAGCACCCCTTTAACTGACAGGAGAATATTTGAAAATTTTCAGTTAACTTTCATAGATTGATCACAGAGAAAACTATTTGGTATGATGTTGTATCTTTGGATTTTTGTCTATAGTCTACGTCCATGAATTCCTAGAATAACAAAACCGCAATAAAAATTCTGCCTTTCCGTATTATGCATATTTTCTTAGTTGGGGCATCGATTTTGGCTTTGAGTTTGATGTCGTAGTAAAGTCTGGTCTACGTTCGCCGAGGCGCAAATTCCTCGCCTGTGGGACTTGCATCGTTTCGGTTCTGGAACATTTGCCAGTCAACATTCGACCGTGAACTTATTTTGACAAATAAAATTCTTTTTTCGCGGTAGTCTCTTGTTATTCGATTCGAGATGGGAGTCGCTTCATTTAGAATATTATTTATTGTTGTCTAGTTTTATTGTTCGGGATATATGGCAAGATTTGCCTTGCAATACGATGATACAATAGTAGGATGTTTTGGAATAGATTAATTATTGCATTTGAATAAAAAAATATTAGTCCATTGATCTCAATTTAGCCATAATAACAAAATCACACATTAACAAATTCGAAGAATTTAAAAACAAATTGACAAAATATCTCTATTCCAGGATATTTGTTAGATTTAATAATTATGCACAGGCAACGTCATGCTTTAAAAATCATTCATTCAGTTTAAATTTTAAAGGCTCCCTCTTCTTGTTGAGTTGCCTTAACACCTGCTCGTTTAACCTGTGTTGTCCATGGTATAGTCTGGTACATGTTACAAGCTTTGTTCTTGTTCATTGAACTGTCCATCAATTTCAATTACTCAGAAATTGGCATAATACATAGCATCGGATCATTGGTTTAATATCGATCGCCCAGTTGATTTGTCAGATATCCACAAAAACTAAGTTTTATTTATTAATTTATTTTGAGATAATGAGGAAAGCAATGTTCAAATGGTCGTCGTAAATCAAATATTGTCTGTGTTTTATGTATTACATGTGCTAGAAAACAATACCGGAGGTATAACGGCACGGTAAATTAGTATAACATTTAGAAATATACTACTAGTGACCCATACAATATCAACGTTTGGTTTAATTCACCACAATTATAATTGGTATGGTGGTGTTTATGAGTAATCTGAATACTGAGTATTGTTACAGATAGAGGGTAAACTGCACACTCAACTCAAATTTTAATTTTTTGGACTTTGACTAATCAACTAAACGTTCGATGTATCCATTCTAAACCTTTGTACATATTACACTGTAATTAAATTATTTGTAATAGTAAGAGTTAGTTTCCAAAGTGCCAATTAACTGAAAATATAAGCTACATTTTGATGCAAGGTATACCTAATCAGTGTTTTAATTATATAGGATTTAAGCATAATGAATTATTTTCTTGCAGCAGACACTTGTAGACTATACCTTATTCTGACCATTCTGTGATAAGAAGGTCTTACACATATTTCATAACAATTATTTTTTTTAATTAATTCTTAAAACCTTTCTCCCAACACGTTCGCCCTACATATCCAACCATAAATAACATATTCTTGATTAATTATACTAGTCTTCGTATATTTCGTATAATGAAAGTGTATCTAACTAGAAATGAAATACATACATTATTGTACAAATACAATGTTAAATTTAATCATTTTGCCCTTATTATATGAAAGTTTAAGGATGCTT
Organism: Limnephilus lunatus; assembly: GCA_917563855.2. Classification (NCBI taxonomy): domain Eukaryota; kingdom Metazoa; phylum Arthropoda; class Insecta; order Trichoptera; family Limnephilidae; genus Limnephilus; species Limnephilus lunatus. The sequence continues at coordinate 62,290,720 of OU830598.1, read as the reverse complement.
AAGGTTCTTTTGTGATGGCAAGAGAACTATAGTAGTCTCAGAGATAGGTCGTAGTATCTTTCATACAAGACGCGTCAGAAGAAAGATTTTTCTCTCCTTCTCGACCTCTCTCTGTGACAAGAATTATTAAAAATTCATCAATCAACCCAAAAAAAAATGCTGACCCAATTCATTTGATAGCCGATCGTGACGTGGCTTATAATTTTTTAACACTAAAAAGGATAATTTACATACACCCATAACGGGAGAAATTTTTGAAAGTTTTGTTCATGGAAGACGTAGTACATAAAATGAGATAATACGCGTATTAGACAGAATGATTTCGAATTTGACACTATTAATATAGTAAAAATGCTTACTTAAGACGGTGTTCAGAAATACAGAAACTATGCGTGAATATTCACTCCCTGAGAGGTCGTTACTCCCACCTCCTTCCTCCCATCACCCACCTCATAGGCTCGTTTCCCCATGGGTGCCTAAACTCACTCACACGCAAATATTCATGACTTTTTTTGTCTAGTCGCATATTACGTACCTACAGAGCCTCGAGTGCTCTTGATCAAAACTCGTTCCTGATTGTCTGGGTATTAATTTGATCGGTGAGTTTTCCATACATATAATATTATGTAGGCGTATGGACTTACTTTTTTTTTGCACGGCGATCAGTCAATCGAGTTTAAACAATTGGGCCATGCGAATCGTTACAAGATTGCGGCTCTATTGCATATACTACAAATATTACTTTCAGTTTGGGTCGGAGAAAATAAATAAACAAACTTATTCACTGGCTGAGCTGCCATCGCGTTTGGGTCCCACCCGGGCATCGAGTATGTTCGATTCCTCGGCTGGCTAAGTCCTCCATCACAAAACAAGCAAAATTTTCCACTTTCTATGATGGTTGTTTGAGATTTTCAAATATTGTCAGGTTATTCGTAACTTGGGAATATTTGTCTTTCTTTTAAAAAGAAATGTTTAGAAAAAATAGTATTTTTAGTATGTTTAGATAAAATAAGAAAGTAAACACAACAGAAAAAAAAAAACAAGTCAAAATTATTCCATTTCCTCAGAGATATTTGTAGAGGAGATGGAAGTTACAATTTCTCTGCCTTGACAAACATTTTTTTGCTTCGTTTCAATTCCTTCGTTCATCCACTTAGGCTTCATACAAACATTCTTCGTACATCAGCTCTGTATATTTGAACAACATTGGTTTTCTTTATTTGTATCACGATGATGTTTGCAACGTTATTTTTATGCCTAATTTATTATTGGGTTGTGACTCGTGATAAAAGAACGAATATAATCAAATATTGCATTATAATCAAGAAAGTGCTTTAAAATGTAATTTCGTCATGTATTTTCTTCTCATAGCTACCAGAGCAGAAATAATCCATATTTTATGTAAATTCCATACAAAACAACTAAGGTGTCCAATTTTTCTCTCAATTAAGACATTTTAATTGCAACGAGCACTCTCGTGTGAACGTAACCTACAATGTTGATAATGAAATATGAAATCACTCTTCTCTTACGTAAAATAATGGCTGCTCAAATAAAATGCAGATGAGTGACATAAAAATAATTCCTGTTTACGTCATTATGTGTTTACATTTTCATCTGCAGTGGAGAAGATATTTATATAATAACCATGCAACTATTTCTGAATACTTATCGATTACATGCAGTGGATTTGGGAAGTGGGTATGGGGTATGGGTATCGTCACCCCGGGAACCAATTATTGGATAACCAATATCTCTGGCATATGTCACCACAAATGGTTCGCTACATTACTAACTTCTCGGATCGGGAGAGACTGGTTGACGAAGACCTTTTGATCTCTCCAGCAGAACTCTCTCGATCGATCAATTTCACGATTCATGCGGCCATCACTCCTGGACACACTGAACCCCAGATACCTACCCACAGGATTTCCTTTAAACTATCTACACAACATCCCCATGATGGCACATAGGCACAGAGGCATTTCTTTTTACTCAGGGCCTCTTGTGTGGAAATAATGTTAAAAAATACTAAAAAAAACTGACACCTACTTAATGCTCATAGAAAGGGTTAGGTAGTAGATGCCTGCTTATATATTTCAAAACGTAATTCAAACATATTGTTTTTACTTGTGAAGATGAAGTAAGAAACGTTCTTTTTAAATTTAATATTCATCTAAAAATAATTATTATTGTGATAATAGTTATTGAAGTGGAGAGATTGTTAGATCCTTGATATGTGGGTTTGTCCAAGTCCAAGATGTAGTGGGTTTAAAACGAGGCAAGGGCAAATACAAGGATACGAAATAACATTTTTTTCAATATTGATTTTTATTTATTGGTTAGGAATAGGAACGTGGAACGAAAGTGGCGGGAAACGAGGAAGAAAGTTTGTAATACTTCCGTTTTATACTTGCTGTATAACTTCTTGAACCAATTATAATGTACTTACTTTCTAGTCCCCAGAATTCTACGTCGTAAACCTATAATCGTATAAAACTAAACCTAAAAGTATAACTCCCCGAAGTAACTTAAACGCGTGAACTTTTTCATCGCCTCTCTTTATGCTAACGTTATATGAATACCAATTTGAGAGAAGTTATTGGTAGGAACTATTACTTTGCTCACCGAACGTACTCTCTGTAACCGTTTCTTGAACTTCGTCGAGATCATTCACTCGTTGCTCAACATTCTAACCTTGAAGAAGTTTAAGCTCTTGAGAACTACCTACTCCATAAAATATCACGGGAACGTTGCGCAATTAAACGAGCCTACTCGGAACATTCAAATTTTAATCTTCTTTGTGGTAAAATATCATGTTGGAAGCTCTACTTCAAATGCTTAACCTACAAAATCTGATTTTAACCCACGTAACTTTTTTGGTCAGTAATTATAATGTATCCTTGAATTTAATTTCTATTTCGACCTTCAAAGGGTCATTCCTATTCAAAAATTCTCAGAAAATAAGGAATAGCGTGCTTCTATTTTTTTTAAATGTCTGTTTAGTCGCAATGGCTAAGTTTAAATTAGCAAAGTTTTTTGACAATTTCTATTTTTGTAACCGTTAGTCATTATTTTCAAGATATTTTTTTTGAACTTCAGTGAGCAGGGTCCAAGTTTAAAATAAGTCAAATTAATAAAAAAAATACTAATGGAGAACTGGCGCATGACAAAGACAAAAGGCATTTTTTTATTTTAAATTCTATTATTTATTTATATTGTGTGTGTTGAATTAGGAATTTGATTTAATTTTTTTATGTAATATAATTTTTGTGTTTAAAATAAACAAATTAAATTTAATTTAATTTTTTATTTTATTTTCTTTTTTTTTTATATTGGAGGCACTGCTGAAAACCAGCTGTATTCCAGGAGTAATCCTGAATTGTAGCTGAGCAGTGACATTGTCATCAATAGACTCAATGATAAAAGAAATATTTATCAATTCTTATCAAATGTTTATACATTTTTCAACAAAAAATCTGTTAATGAAAAATGTAAAAATCTATTGATGAAAAAACGTTTTTATTATTATTATTATAAAATATTTTTTCTCCAGTGAAGTATTTCGTTTAGCGTCCATGTTTTTGAAACCTTGAATAAATTTTCTATGTTGACCTCCGTAGGGTCATTCCTATCGTGGGTTACATAACCAAATTAGGTAAAATAAGCATTAAAATAAATTCGCTCGGCGATATTACAACAAAGCCTTCTTTGACTAATGCTATATTTCCTCTAGAGCCCAGGTTTTTTACATCCATCACCTTGAATATTTTTTTTTGTTTTAACCTTCGAAGGGTCATTCCTACCCGGGGATGCTAAAGCTTTAAAGTTAAGTTTGCCTATGAGTACGCTATGTAATTATCGAACATAAACTTTGATTAGAACAGCGAAATTATTCAGCATCGTAATAAATGAGATCATGCCAAAATTTATCACGTAATCATTCATAGATTATAATCTTAATAATTATTAATGTGTACTATTATGTGCTAATTTCTAATAGTACCCACTCAAAACTATGCGCCTATAAAACATATTGTATATCACGTCTGCGTGATTTTATTGATGAATACTTATATTATCTACCTATTTAGGTACGCTATCTACAACAAGTATAAACTGTTAGAATTGTATTTTTTACTATTTAAATCTTTAGTGTTATGTTATGATGAAAGAAATTTTGCTTATGTCTGAACTCTTGAACGTAAGCCTCACTTTTAATAATAAAACGACTCCTCGTATGCATCCATCATAGCTTTATAAATATTGTTTTAAATTGATCCACGTACATACTTTAGTGAAGGCAAATTATTTCAAGGAGCGCACGTTTGGATGTATTTGTGCACACCAATAATGGTTCAAATTGGTTCCAAATAGTTTGGAACACCCGACCGCAATCTCTTCTTACCCCACAGTATCCTATGATACAGTAAACACGCATAAATATCTAAAATGATTCTACTGTATAGGTAGTAACCCTCTCCGGTAAAAAAACAAATAGAGCGAAAATTTTGGAAATGTTGTGGGGATGTCTAAAATAGCATTTGAAGGAACATTGTGAATTTTTTCGTTTTTATAACTTGCAAAATAACTGAAATAAACTTTTTCTTTTTAAATTTAAAAAAAAATCGTGATTATAATAATTTTCGGGGCATACAATCGGTAGAAATGCGGGAAGCCGGGTCTTAAAAGCTAAAATATTCTTTTTTTTTGGACAATGCTAATGATTATCGGGCTCTCTAATACTTGGACATTATTATATAAATTGGCGACCCATGAAGTTACGAAATGCTCGTTTCTGGATGTATGGGAAGAAAAATAACAAAGAAAAATAACACAATGCTCGAATTTAAAATCTTAGAAATACTTCCGCCATGCTCTAATTGGCAGGCCAGGAGTATGCGTATAACACTGCCATGGTGCATGGCCACACAATAACGTTGGACAAAAATAATTAAAATTTCTCAGATAATTTTATATTTAAGGTGTAAGCGGTTTTGCCTAAGTACCAGGAGCTCTTTAATTAAATTATTTAAAAAATGTTGTTAACGCATCATATAATCACGCCTTCGCCTTTCTTCAATAGCTTTCACTTATTATTTATTAATCAATATCGAAGAGAATTTTATTGGATCGTTGTGATGTTGTGTAACAAACGGAAGAGTGCTTAACTTTTGAATGGGCGCTATCTATCACGCTTGATGTTCCGGAAGATAATTGTAGTGATTTGATAAAAGAGTTTCTATGAGGGTAGAATGTAAGGAAGTCTTTCGAAATCCATTCTCTTCGGGCGACTGAAAGTTGCAGCAATCGACTGATTTAAGCTGATTGTGATTAAAAGAGCCCCGTGAAAGCCATTTAAATAGGTACAATTATTAAAAGAAAGGAAAGGTTGATCTTCGTGTAAAATATAATTATTTGGTGAAGGCAAAGTTTGCTGTAAAAAACTGTAATCGATGACAGTCTTTTTAACCAATAAATGATCCAAACAAAAGGAAAGGTATCAACAACGATTAAGTATTACAAATGCTTTCATTAATTATCACGCGCAAGTAAAAGTAACCGGGGAAAGAATTCGCAAATCGATGCCGAGTAATATGGATCATTTTTTGTTCGAGGTGAAACTTGTTTGTCCGTCTATTTTTTGTTTCTAATCTCCGGCGGTGGCTCTCGTTCAGCATTGTTGTTTTGCTTCCTCTGTGATCTTCCCACCGATTCAAGTAGTCGCTTCGGCTGCTTGTGGGTCAGGTTGTTGCGTCACACGAATTGCCGAAGTAAACAATCCAATTATTGTTTATACAATACCTACCAAATATAATTTCTTTGAATCTCTAACACTGATGCCATCGCGTTAAAGAACCTCCTCGAACTTCTGGACTACTTGTACTGTGGACCTGATGGGAAAAAAAGATGGCCATTCATTTCCGTCAACATCAACAATGTCTTTTGCGTCTTGTTTTTAACGTTAGAACTTTATAATTCCAGGTTAATATTTTGCCCAATTCTGTTTGACGTTGGTGGAATACCAATTTTAAGAATATGATTAAGAATTCTTACGTCTACTTTGAGGTAACTATCCTTATTGTAGCCCTTATTTACGATTGACTATTACGGGAAGGCATAACCATTACACAGACGTAGCATAGAGATATACTAGACATAGTTACTTTTTTCCACACCCCACTAATTTGCCCTGATGATGAAACTTGAAGCGGAAAACATACCCCAAAAGTCAAGCAGCATTTAAACCACTTCGATTAATTTCAACCATTGTTTTATCCCGCAGGTTCTAGTCGAATCCGTAATTCGATTCGATTCATATGTGAATCACGTGTTCTTGTATCAAAATTGATGTAGGAATTCAAAATGACTCCATTATATCCATGGCGACCTCACACAGTAAATCGTATTTATGTATTTGATTTAAAAGAGACACAGTCGTATCTATAATCGTGACACGCAGGCTTAACGTCACTTCCTGTTCTAGGGCGGCAAGAGAGGCCTTTACGATGATGCAATACTAAGTTAGGTGTTGGTCCGTCTGTCTGTCATGCCCGTGCCAGACGTTCAAAGAAGTGTTCAAATAAGTGTTCACATGTGTGGCACGGGCATTTGACACTGTGTTCACTTATTTGAGCACTTAAGTGCGCTTTGCCGTTCCGTGTCGGTTTCTTTAGCGCACATCAAAGGGATCAAAGTCCAAATGTTTGTATGCCTGCCACACTGCGCGAAGCCCAGTAGCGCGAGCGTCGCCGTGGAGAGAAGACGTTCTCCAAAAATTACTGAAGTAACCCACCGGTCTAGGCATCATTCATCGACAATGGTTTTTAAATAAAAACGACTACAGGGAAAACATTATCTTAAAATTATTCTATATTCAATTTGGGAGGCGGAAATGGGTACCGCCGCCCCGGGAACCTTTATTGGATAACCAACACCTCTGCCATAGGTCACCCCAAGTGGTTTGCTACGTTTGGTGATTTAGCAGGGGTGCCCGGCTAAATGGGGTCAGGTTTGTCTAGGTCTTGGAGGCGGATGACCAGGATAAACTGAACCCCAGATTCCTACCCACCCTCAAACTCTCCTCTCCTTCCTTTCCTTTAAAAACCAGCCACACAGCATCCCCAAAGATGACATAGGCCCTGAGGGAAATTATTTTCCTCAGGGTCTCCTGTGTGGAGCTCATGTAAAAAATATATATAAAAATACGGTGACTTATAATTTCCCTGATTTATTTTTGTAAGTGTTGTGCTAGCTGTAAAATAAAATTCACTTATACCTTATTCTATTACGATACATTTCAAACATCCATTCACGTCTTCGTTTTGGCTGTTTTTGTTTATTTATTTGCATGTGTAATAAATAATTACACGCACATAAATAATATAAGCAAACTGTGTCGACCAAATCGTCGTCCATGTTATGTGAGGTCTACTTGAAAACTGTGAGCTCAAAGAAGTGATCAAATCTTTGAACACATATCTGGCAGTGACACACATAAGTGACCAAATGTGTGAGCACAGTCTTCAAATAAGTGCGCACTTATTTGAACTCGTGTCTGGCGCCGGCATTAGGGCATTGCCCACCATTGTACCATGCGTGCATACCACTTACACCGAGTGCATGCTCGCTGCACATGCACGATCATGCTTTGAATCGAACGAGAAAGCAGCAATGACGAACATGGTGTCACTAACCGAACAACTTCACTGTGTGAGTGAAGTTTTTTTATAATATATTCATTTATATTCAACATTGTCTCATGGGTCGAATTGATATTATTGTAAATCATTTTCAGCGTCCACATTTTGTGTTTCTTCTGATAGAAGGATAATTATAGGCGGCTTTGCAAAATCGGCAGCATAAAAACTGGATAAGGGTGCTAATAATAAGGTGACTTTCAATTTCTTCGACCAAATCGAGGTTTATACGGTGCTTACTTTTGGCGTGTTTAAGTTAGTAGGAATGTGTCAATAAAAGTTTCTCCATTCGTGTAAGGAATTAGGCTTGGAAAGAAAGGAGAAGGGCTTTGGATGAAGAAGTGGAGCATAAAGCTAGTGGCAACAGAAAGTGCCATCTTAGGTTTGCCGTAAAGTTCGTCTGTGGGACGGTATCCGTGTATCAAAGGATATTTTTACCACAACTTTTATACCATTGGAAATTAATCTGCTTCAAATATGCTCTGTACATTGCGAGCCGTTAAACCTGGGTAGTAAGCGTTGAATACACATGGAAGCTTTTACAAAAACCTACCTGTCGCTTGAACTAGACTCACACAGTCAAGGGTATTTTGATGATGGTCATGCACACAAACACACTAACCGAGAGACATACACACACGCAGTGTTTATAAGCTCAGTTTCCGAAATGTTGCGGCCAGGGCCGTCCATTGGTCCTAGCTGGGGTAAACGACACCAGCTGACCTCGCGAATTTCAGTCCGAGGTACGCTCGGCTATTCCGCGACGGAGATTGCCGAACACCTCCGGGGAAAGCCGAAGGGGAGTGATGGTTTGATGGAATGAATAACTTTGATCCCAGTGAACTTATGAATTACGTTGTCACATTAACAACTAATAAAACGTTAGGAAGAAGAAGTCTGTAGGTATGTAATAATGGGGTGATTGTAAATATTGTACAAGGGATTAGGGTTTCTACGGAAATTAAGATGGATTAATTAAAGGTTTAATTGACACACTCTTTTCGAAATCAGGTGAAATAATATAATCTATTTGGATTTTGTTTGCAAACAGAACATTTAATTAAGTGATGAGACATTGGTTAAAAACAGAGGTAGCTCGTGGCTTTTGAGTTTGAGATTCTTAGGTAAATGGATTATAACAGTTATTTTATTTAATTTAAAAAAAAGACATATTAGCGAAACTCAATCGAAAATCTGAAACCAGAAAAAGATATATGCGCCTCCGGGACTCGACTTTATCCAGACACTATCTAGATAGCATTTAGTTCGGGTTTAAATCTTGCAATCATACATAAAGATATCTGCCAATAAAATATGCGTTAAGAAAATGAAGATAATGTTGGTGGTTCTTAGTCGAAGTATGATACAGTTAAAAATTACCGAATCGGATATCGAAACCTTGGCGCAGTGGTAGCGTTTTTGCCCGGAAAATATTTTTTTTATTTTTTTTATTAGTATGGCAAATTTTAAATCTCTCAAGATTAGTCAATTATTGGAATTAGTTAAATAAAATTTTAAACTATTCAAAATTATACAAAAAAGTTCGATATTTACAACTCGTGACACAATTTTTACTGACTCGTTTTAATCCATGTTTAAATATTTGTCGCGAAAGAATTCCGCACCATCCAAAAAACCGTAAAGTCTGCGACTATTAAATCTGTCTGACGAATTAAAAACTAATAAAGTATCGGTGCATCCCATAAAAATCGACGTTGACAAAAATGTAAATCTGCAAATTAATAAGCTCTGTCATTTTTATTATCATGATCTCCACTGGGAACGAGTTCCAATTTCATTGTGCCAGTACTTTTACGGTATTCCGATAAACCATTCCAAAGAAGGAATAAAATCTGGATTTATTATGAGTTACGCAATATTAAAAAGGCTTCCTCAAATAATATTGTATTCCACTGAAGATATTTATTAAAAAATGTATTGTCCTACCGCTGAGAGTTCCGCTGTAACCAATCTTTCTACTGTACTTGGACGCATTGTTTATGAGAAAAATAGGAAGAATAAGAGGTACAACGGATCTATCAGAGGTACACCTTAAAAAATGTGTTTTATATGTATGTAAAAAGACAACAACTAAAAAGAGACAATAATGTTTGTGTCAAGTCGGGTAAAGTGAAAAAAAGTTATTCGAGAAAGTTCTGGGGGCTATGGGCTATCTCTTTATACGTCCGGAATACGGAGGAAAGCTTTCCTCTGTAATAATAATTAGTTGACGTATTCGCCTAATAGGTTGGGAGAATGTTAGATTAGTGATTTGGAAAGGAATATGGAAAGTTTCGCGGTTTCGTAGTACATGGTGATTGATATTGAATATGATTGTAGCTAACAGAGAATAAGCTATATTTATAATTTTGAAAATAAATAATGGTATTTATCATAACAGAATTGAATATAAACTTAGAGCGCATGGATGATGAATGAAATATCAGGAGAGTAAATGACGTTCAAGTGGAAGAAAGAACTCTGGAACGCACCAGGAAGACGTGGAACAACCAAGTGAATCAAATACGTGACTTTCGGTTACGTCAAGAGCAGTAACAACAGAGAGAAGCATATTGTGAATGAATCAAGAATTGTGAAAAAGCAAGAATTATGAATAAATCAAGAAGTGCAAAAATGATAAAGACTGGCATACAATTCTCTCTCCTCCAATCATTCTTCCTGCGAGAAAATGGTTTAATGGTTAAATAGAATAATATTAATAATTCATAACTCATTACACAATAACAAAATTCTTTATATTTTGTTGCATGTTTTTCGGAAATGCTACATTATTTTTTGACTGTTACTAACTTAAGAGTTAATACTTAAAATTGGACACTCTTTACACATTCCGTTTCTGATGAACGTCTTCCCAGTGACAAGTTCAATAAATCATGTTCATACAACGTTATTTATAATTTGTTATAAAAACTTTCTGTTTCTTCATTTTTTTTTATGGTCGGCGTGTTGCCAAACACACACCTCGTATTCTTGGCAGTAATTTTGTTTCCTGGCATTGGCCTTGACCGATCCTGTGTGTCGTAAAAGCACCGAAATGTGTAGAACAATCTAGTGCGCACTGTTCCTGAAAATACTGTTTATCATTTTACACCGGGCTGTAAAGTGTCGAGGCTAATTATTATTGCTTTACTATCGAGAGTGACTCTCTTCTAATGCATGGAATTGTATTATTTGTTTTCCGTTTACAATTAAGATAACGGGTATTTAAACTGGACCAATAATACTTTTGTGTACCTGTTTGCAAAAATAAACATTTTTGTTCTTTTTCACAGTAGGTACCTATATATTTGACTGACATATTACATACCCTGAATCATTTTTAAAATTTTTGCATGGTTATTATTAGGGATCATTTTTTTTTAATTTTAGGTTCTGTTTAATCAAGAAGTACCTACTCGTGTATTAGCAATTTCCAGGGATCATTTTTTTAATCTAACCCAACTTAATCTTTTCTAAATGTTAAATGTTCCTGATAAAATGTACTACATACTTACTTAAGAATATGTGTTCCCAATTATGTACTCGTTGTGCAAACTGCATCTAAATTTCTGTAATAAATGACTTCCTAAGTAAGTATGGTCCTGTATATTTTTGCCTGCACAAAACCTAAATAAATAATAATATATTATGTACATTTTAAGGCGGCAAACCATTCATTGGTCGAATGCTTTGCACATATAGTTTTATATTAGTGATCGACAACCTGGTGGATGGTAAAATGCCATAAGTTATGATATTTTATCTAGTCTGTGGTTAGTAGTAAAAAAATGTAGAAATATGTGAAATGTGTTATTTCCACAAAAACGACGCTACACAAAACAATCAAATATTATTATTATTACGTGTTTACTACCCTTGACAGAATTTTTTAAAAATATTAAATAAATTCAGTCAAAAGTGAGAGTTCCCCCAGCTTGGTCAATAAATCAAACAAAAAAATAGCCACCCTACTTTTAGCTATAAATTGTTGGATAATTTGTGGGTCAGTCCGGTGTGAAATGGGATACCTGCGGGATACCAATCTTCAAAATTTAAACCATTTTTTATTTGCGAAAAAATGTTTATTCAAAGCATTAAACTTTCTGGTAGATAAAGATTATTTAATTTTGATTTTGGTTCCGCCGAAAAGGTAGCAACACCTATTGTTACTCGGGCAGTGGCTAACCCAACAGAAAAAAAGAATTACAAAATCATAGCGGGGTTAATTTTTCGATAACCGCTCTACTAAAAAGCAAGTAAAATTTGGCTTGAGCATCTATTTGGATTTTAATAGTATTGTGTGATTCTGATCATAAGGCCTAGTTCCTGTTGCTAATTTTTTATTGTGTTTTTTTTTGTCAACCTTTAAAAAGTATCGAATTTCAGATATCGGGTGCTATAGAATTTGTGTGAATGGACTGGCGAACCGCTGTGTGAGTTGGATAAATATTTCCGACCTTCATTGCACTTTTTAGGCGATAATGCAATATTTTGCGGGAGCGTTTGTTGTGCGTATTTCCTGGTCAACTTTTTGCATTTTGGGATGACGTCAAGTTTAAATGGCTTAATTCGCGATAATCGGTTTCGGACACGACAAGAATTGTAAATTTACTGCATTTGCTCTTATACCGTAACACACATCCCATAATCTATATAATACTGATGTTTATCATCGAAAAGACACAGCAGGAAACAAGAAGAGTCAAGAAGAGACGAGAAGATCCAAGAAGAACAGCCAAGAAAAACCAGAAATAGGCAAGAAGAAAGAAGCCATAAAGGATAAAAAAAATCATAACGCTCATTCCATTCCTTTATTCCTGCCCATCCTTAATTCCAATATTGGCTTATTAGGTTGCCATGTATATTGGTCGATTAAACTCCAACCTCCTTTCCATCCTCAGAGCACGTGTTCCAAGTCCTAACAAATCAGTGCCCCTCGGTGTAGCGCTCTCACCGGGACAGGAGTGCTCCTGGCTGGGGGTACAATCGTATCGTATCGTATCGTATCGTGTAGTCAATCTCAAAACGCATTAAATTAAGTTTCAACTTAATATAAAAATCTGACGAAATTTGTTTTTTTATTTAATGGTCTCTCTTAACTGGTCTGTAACTTTCTGTTTAATGAACTTAAGAAATAAGATTTGTATTGAATTTATGTGCCATATTTCAAAATGGGATTTATAATATCCTGTAATTTACTCATACTGTACTAGCGAAGAATTAAAGGTTCGTATTTTCATTGTTACAAACTCTCAGAATCACCCTGATAAGAGATGTCATTCAAAATATTGCTTTACCTACCCTTTATTCGACATATTGATTTACCTACTAAACTATTATAATTTACTGGTTCTGAGTAGCTAGATATTTCTTAACCTCACAAAAAAATTTGTTTTTAGATGCTGATTGATTAATCTGACCTTAAAAATAATTAGTTTAAATTTCTATTCCAGCTTTCTTTACAAAATCAAATATCATTAATTAATCTTGAAGACTTGAATTAATTGCATATTCCTATAAAAAGTTCCACTTTCCGGACACCAATGCTTTCACTTTCCACGTGTCATAGGAAGACTCATACTTGATGTAATAGCCCCCTTAGATTTAAAGGCCTTAAACCCGGCCTTCTATCAGATATTTCACCATCAGGCCACGTGTATTATTCAGAATATAGTTACCTAATCCTCAATGTCTTCAACAATATCAGCGATCGGGTGTCTCACTTCCCCTCACTACAATCATCGACGAAACTGTATTCCCGTCTCTTACCTTCACTCCCACGTGGATGTTCTTCAACGTATAATTTATAACACGTGTCTACCGTAAATGCATGGGGTATGATTTAGTATACAAAGAGTTAGTACACACGAGAATGCAACGATGATAATGAATATTCAAACTGCATCTCTGTTCAATCCCTAAATGATAGGAATAAATATGTTGAAGGTAGAATTTTTTTTAAAACTTCGTTTTTTGTTTGACATCAACACGAAAATATCCATGTGATGTTGAAATTTGACAAAAAAACTAATATTTTGGGGATGTTGTGTACAAGGAGGTTTAATTAATTATTTTTTTTAGATATTAACATACAGCGCCCTTGAAGTGATTTTTCACAAAAACGACGCTCTACAAATGATCAAAATATTATTATTATTATACAAATAATGTTTTACAATCGAAATTAAACTTTAGGTATCGCTTTTAGGATTTATACTTCTCTTTCGTTAAAATCGTTTGCTTGTCGATGGGGAGAGGCTCGAAGTGAAGTGTAAATGTTGGATTCTTATTAATTTCACGTCAACTGAAAGTCTGGCAAATAAATTTTATTATCTAAAAATTCTACCTTTACACAAGTTTTACTTAAAAAATCGCATTTAGATTTTAAGCTAAGATATATTACATCAGTGTATTTACCAAAGTTCAAAGTTTTCGGGAGTTACGAGTAAACACGACTTTCTTTATATTTTGAATTTAAAAAAAACTATATTAAATCGTCGGCTGTAGTCCAATAGTAGTCCATTGGTAGTCCAATGAACGTAAATGTATCAAAGTTATTTAACTGAGCCTAGATAGCGTGCGTTATGCACAGTAAAATAAAATAAAAATTAAGATAAAAATTATCCAGCAACATAGATTTTTTTACAATCAAATTGAATACCTAAAATATGTTTCGTAAGAAGTACCTACATAAAATACAATCGTTAATAAAGCAAATCGAAACTCCAAACAGTGCTCTTTCACCAACGTGGTGATGCAATTTAGTCTTGAAACCAGTCCATGCACCAACGTCCACCGTGACCATGAATTCGGTGCTCCACCGATGCATCATAATATTATTGCATAACACCTTCCGCTGCGATGTGGCACTGAAAAATAACTAAATATTTGTACAGATGTTATCGAACCTTCAAAATTTTACACCATCATGTAAAAGGATTCCCTTCAACAACACTGCGAATACAAACACACAACGATTCAAATCAATTCTTTTTACTTGTGAACTAAACTTTGTCGATGTCGTAATCAAATTGAATCGTCTGGACCCCCTTTAAATTCGGATGCGCACGACCAAACGACGGACCACGCTGTAAAAAATGCATACCAATATAATTACTCAAATCCTAAAATGATGCTTGAGAAAAGCAAAATTTTACAAAGATCCATTGATTTGTTTGAATATCCGGACTTGTATGGATCCAGGAAGCTAAACTTCACGTTAGCACGTGTCAGGCGTTTCACAAGAAGTTGTATGAAGACTTTCTACTAAACTTCAATACAAAAATCTACACACTGTACACTTAACGCTGCTGTTTATATTTACAATGGTGGGTGATATTCAATGCAGTGCACGTGCCCACGAAATCATATAAACCTAAAATTGAACCTTCCTTCGTTTTGATTAACGCTATCATTGAATCAAGAACGATGACATTGAGAGCGCTCATACTCGCTGATCATTAGTTTGAGGTCATCCCATATTCGTGATAATTTATTAGATAGCATAGAACAAACAGAATTCTATTGACGCCAAACCTTCGTTAGCTCTCTAAGGTCAATTATTTGCAGATCACTGCGAATTTGTAAAAAAAAATTATCTCCATTAAGTATGCAATGTAGAATCTATACAGTAGATATGACATTGTTACGATAAGTCAAACATTATCGAAATACCGATAACATGAAAAAACTTGAAATCTAATTAGATACTTACTTTCGGTACCTACCATTTCCATTTTCCATAATTTTAAATAAAAAAAGTAGCGTACTAGATATTTAATATATCTTTTGATTACAAAAACAGTTTTTCAGTTTGGTTGGGTATAATGGCCTCAAATTCAAAATTAAAATTTGTATAAAAAGGGCCACGCAGCCGTTCCCCATAAGGAATTAGATATAACGAGTGTTACAGAGAATTTTCTATTAAGTTTTTAATTTTATCTTATTTATCCATTTTTAACATACTTTAGAGTTAAATTACATTACATTAAAAACTTCCACCCGCACCACACAAGAAAAAGTTATACTAAAAATATTGAACAAATCAAAAACACAGAGTTATTGTTAGTCACTGTGTAAAGCCGTGGTATTAAGAAATGTTTCTGCCCCTAGACGACACAATTATATTATATTGAGCAATATTACGAATTGTGTGATATTATTGACCGTTTTATTGACCGTTTGGGGTGAATATTGATGATTGCGCAATGATTAAATTCAAATTAAACTCGCATAAATTTTGTTCAATCATTGCGCAATCTTCAATATTAACCACAAACGGTCAATAATATTGGACAATTCGTAATGTTGCTCAATATAATTGATCGTCTAGGGGCCGCCGGCATATTTATAGTAATGTAAAAATTGTATATGTGCCTAATAAGGAAGACATACACAAGGTGTAAATTAAAATGTAGTTTGCTTATATTAGACAATATGAAGTGGATCTATTTTTAGTCAAATTAATAACTGACTTGGCGTTCTGTACAGGGCCCGCAGATACTTTAATAGTACACAACTGCTAACTCTGTACAAATCGCAAGTGCGCCCTAAGGTTGAATTTGGCAGCCACCTCTGGTCTGGAGCTCAAAAATACCTGAACAAAAACTCGACTCTGTGTAGAAACGGGAGGTTCGTTTGATAGATTCTCGCTCCTTAACAAACTGATTGCAATCTTTAGAGCACAGTCGTCGGGTGCTGTCCTTGATCTAACGGTATTTCAATGGAAGATGATCCGAGAAACGGATCATTCATCCCTTTGTCACCGGTGCATAATAAAAAAACGCGCCAAATGCGCGCCCAACATATGTAAACGGTTGAAATTTGCCACATGAGAACGGGTCGCTTTTTCAACTCGTTCTTGAGTTCAACAGCACAGCTGTGGAACGATTTGACAGCCTCTGTGTTTGCTGATTCCTACAATAAGGGTCTTTTCAAGACCAATGTCTATTCCTTCCTCTCCTCAAAAAGACCCCACACACAGCATCTAAAATGACATAGGATAATTCATATAGAGTGAAATTATTTTAATAACATAAATTGCCGCACACAAAAATATTTTTTATTGAATAATTTTAATCACTTCTCAGGAATCCTGCTTTTAATTGAACCATGAGTAAAAAGCAAATAATGTATACCATACGCTACTGATAGTGTAATAACTTAATTGATAACCGATGTGGCATATGAACGTGTACATAATAACTCAAATAACAAACAGAAGCAGCCATTTCGTCACCGCTTTCACGATGCAACCAGAGACAATAAATGGTGTAGATAGGGCGTTATGACTTGTGACAGTAGTATATAACCGATGCATAATTGGTGTCGAAACGCATCGGCTTTTATCGTATCTTAACCTCAAAAGGCATTTTATCGTTCACGGCTGTGTAACTGAACTGCCTTATCAGCGGCAGGCGTTTAAGTCAAACCAACTAGCTTATTACGCTACAGGAATTGCATTCAATCGAATTAAATTACTTAGCATCATATATTATACACAAACAAGTAGGTAGTACATACTAGATACTTATCTTCTCAGAAAAATGCAGTAATTTAAAATAAATGAATATTAGAGTATCTTTACATTTTAGGAATATTATAATGTGCTATAATGCCTTGCTTTATGTAACATTCCCACTGGCCCACTAACTAAATAAAATTTTGTAAAAAAAACATCCAGCTTGTAAAATAACATGATTTCCAGAAGAAGAAAAATAAGTTTTTTTTTTACGGAAAATTTTCTTTTATTTTTAGTATTATTTTTACATATCATTTTTTTATAACCTATAATACCTATAGGTACTTAAAATGATCTAACTACAATTACAACATTATTCCATATTAGAAGATAATCACACCGTCGCGTCGCTCTAAGCAGGTCCCAATATACCATCTATCATACATAATGTTTTATTAATTTTGCCATGTTTTGTTAACAGTTCTAAAGAGCAATGTTTTCAAAATGTTCAGGATAATTATGAAAAAACTAGCTGTGATACAAATCCTTAGAAATACTCACCTGTAAAGTATCACGTTTAGAAAAAAATACTTCACGACTCGTGGTGTTATTTACCGTGAGACGAATAATTGACACATTACGTACAATTATCCACCTCAATTTACTGAACAAATAAATCATACGTTATTCAAGTGTAGCCTAGAATTTTAAAAGGCCGCTTAATAAGAGGTCAAATTAGCAGAGATGTGTGGATGTTCCGTGAGGACGAGTCTCGATTCATTTAACCTTCTCAGCTGTTGCTGTGTAAATTAATAAAAAAAATGCAATGAAAAAAATAATCTTGCGATCCATTACCGATTTCAATTCTCTCTTTGTTCACAGAGAGATTACCTCCATAAATTGATATTTCAAATATGAATGTAGGTATAGATTATATTATGTTGATCATATATTTAATTCACGTAAGTACTCGAATCATGGTCAGCGCGAGGTTATTTAAGCACGTATTAAAATATTCAATTAATATATCGGTGTTATTGAAAAAGATTTTGATCAAAACACATCAAAATGATAATCAAAACTTGGACCTTCATTCGGAGAGATGTCAAACCAGGAAGCACTTGAACATGTTCACGGGTTGTTAAACAAACAGAAACAATACAATACTTAATCCAGCTGTTCAAAATGAAACTGCTTACATAACGTATCGCTTTTTAAAATTACAATGGATGTGGCTTCATTTGATGTGATATTTTTTTTATTTATTGAGAAGGCCAACGGTAATTTATAGCACACATGTGGGTACTACATTTATCTTCATAATCAAGGAAGTTGGCAAGGTGAAATAATAATATTAAACAAATAATATCAACGGTAATACAAATCAGTCATCAGATTACCTTTATGCGTAAAATATCATTGAGAACACAAGTGTAAAAAATGTAAAAAAAATATATATATATATATATTCTATCCAGAACTATGTAATGGTACAAGAGGGAAACTGATGCATCTATACCTATCATATTTGGAGTCGATTTTGTGGTACAAATGTTTATACAAGCTTTCGTTTTCTAGTACCTAAATCGAGTCCGAAGCTGGAATTTTTTAGAAAAATTTCGGTTGCTAGGGGGTTAATGTGAGTTGTTAAGACTGGTTTTAGGCCGTACTCCAAAAGTTTTTAACCTTTAGTAGCCAAAAAATGGTCTGTTGGAAAAAAATAAGATTTTCGGTTTCTCTCTGATGTAGATTTACCATTTTCCGCTTGTATCACTTGTTTCCAGACACCGTGTATACCAGGTCATAATCCTACTAATATTATAAATGCGAAAGTTTGTATGGATGTATGGATGTTTGTTACTCTTTGACGCAATAAATACTGAATTGATTTTAATAAAACTTTACAGCAATATAGCTAATACATCAGAATAGGCTATAACTTGGAGCTCTGGCATTATGAAATTTGTATAAAATTATACGTTTATTGTCTAGGTTGTTGGGGGAGGGTGAGGGGGGGGGGGGTTAGTGGGGGCGTGGATGAGGGAAGGGGGGGGGGGGGGGGGGGGGTTGGGAGGGGGGGGGGGGGGGGGGGGGGGGGGCAGTGACGCGTGCGAAGCCGGGGGCAAAAGCTAGTAATAATATAATGTAAGTGACATTTTATACCTACAGATATTTATTATATTTTTTTATTAATGTTAAGGTGATGCATATCTAAATAATGCAAAAATCGTGTAATTTTGGTTTGAAAATTAGAATACTTTAGAAATATTATATATATATATATATATATATATATATATATATATATATCACACCGTCTATTTGGCGACCATCATGGGCAAATATGCATTTCAAGTGGCGACCACCGACATTTGGCGACCGATATACGGTCGCCACTTTATTTTTCGAAATTTTTACACAGTTCATTAATATATGTCGTCACAAGCATCTTGGCGAAATTTGTCCTGGTCGCCAAATTGGGCTTGAAGTGGATGATTTCGAATATTAAAGTTCCGGAGTCTGTCGCTACGCAGCTAGGCGCTAGGTGATATACATGTCCATGTATTCTGCATTTCATTACAACCCTTTAGTGGCGACCGAGTGTGACGTATTCCACATTTCATTCCTAGCATTTAGTGGCGACCAGAAACGACGTATCCTGCATTTCATAAAGTCCGAAATGGCGACCGCGAAGAACAAGATGTACCTACCTATGTTTCACTTCATTCCTAACGATGGCGATCGGGTATGACGTATACCACATTTCATTCCGAGCATTTAGTGGCGACCGGGTATAACGTATCCCGCATTTCATTCCTAGCCTTTAGTGGCGACCGGTGGCGAAACAACGTTGCCGGTTCAAGTCAAATCCCGTACGAGTGTTGAGGTGCACGCCCCGGCGGGGTGATTTTGCGACGTTGCCGCACGTATTTGGCCGGTTGCTGCGAATGTTTTGCCTTTTCAAATTTTGTCGCGATCAGCCGTATTATCGTATACCGAGCATTGACGTCCGTACGGCTTAGGGTGTATTTGGCGACCGATCATTTTAGTGTCTTATTTACAATACAGTATTGATTACTGTTGATGCATTGAAATGGAACAAAATAATTGAAAGAATAACAGAATAGCCATACCAAGATTACTCTTCGGAGTCACACCAGCCCTCTGACGTAGAATTCAGATACTGTGAGATGTGTGCCTTCATATAATATTTCTTCTTTTCAATCGTTTTTACGGTCAAATTTGCTTCTATAAAATCCCCTTTTTATGATTTATTGAGTTAGTTATACTTTATACTACATGAATATAAACTAATAAACAAAATGTAACATTTCATTTGATAAATTTAAATATTTTTACAGTAAGCATAACATTTATTTTTAAATACATTCATTCTTTCTTCATCGCTTCATCGCTTCATCCTTAATACTTTGAGGCATTTCATTGTACATCTTTAGTCCTCTATATTAGGCAGTTCTGTGATTTTTATTTCTTCATTTGTGGCAATCGAACTCTGTTTATATTTCTTGTTTCGTAATTATGTACGTCTCTACTAAAACAATTTCATCCTTAAAGTATTTTTTGCATTTGGTTTTTCACGAGTTTGTGCACAAAAATTAACAGATTAAATGGTAGTCTCTTTTTTATTGGAATCCAATTTAGCTCATCACATCTCATCACATTTACATCTCATAGCTCTGTTCTGTATAACTTCTAGTTTGTTCAAATTTCCTTCATTGGCCAAATATAACATCTTAGAGCAGTAATCCAAATGTGGAGTAACGATAGTTTTATAAATGAGCTCCGTAGTCTTTCTATTTAATTTATGTCTTAGTCTTCTAAAAAATGACCTTTTTGATACCTTTTTTATCACATATTCAAAGTTTGCTGTGAAAGTCAGTATTGAATCGAATATTACCCCCAGGTATTAGATTTCATTTACTTTTCCAATCTTTTCACCATTAATTGTCAAATTTAATCCTGTGTTACGCGTTTTATTGCATATTTCCATATATTTTGTTTTGTTTACGTTCAGTTTCAACTTGTTTAATTTCAGCCATTTGTAATGTAATCTTCACACGAAATATAGATTAAGGTATCGTCTGCAAATAGTCTAATTTTGTAATATTAATTTCTAATTTACAGGAGTTCCACTTACTCTGAAGGTGATGGTGGGATACGACCCAAATCCCAAATTGACACCGATTTCAGTTTTTAGACAGCGGATGTGTGAAACAAAGACGAGCTCACCAGTTAATTTTACTCGAAAAAATAATAAAAAATTCTGATAACGACCATCGTTCATCGTTTCCACCAAACTTCAATGTATTGACCAAATCCAAGAAGAAAATATAAATAAATGATATATAAATAACAAACACATACACTGCGCAGTTCACACGCCATAGAAATGAAACTTCAGAAAACTAAAGTAGACAAAAGTGTGTAGGCTACGAAGCACCGCACAAAGAGGAGACCGATTATTCTCGCAGTGTAAATCCTATAGATTTATGTTTTTGTCCCTTTTTAGGGTCGTTATTTTTCGTTTCATCGAGTTTAAAATCACAAAGAAAGATAGACTTACTACCACCACAGAAAGCTGAAAATGTTGTTTGTGTTGAGGTGGGACTTTTTTTATATTAGCTCCACACAGGGACCCTGAGGAAAATAAATTCCCTCAGGGCCTATGTCGTCTTAGGGGATGCTGTGTGGAGGGTCTTTTAGGTAAGGGAAGGATAGGAGGTTCTGAAAAGGAAAAATGGCATGCGGGGTGGGTAGGAATCTGGAGGTCAGTGAGTCCAGGAGGGGACATATATTATGAACCCATCCCTTCAACTACGGTGTAAGGCGATGGGTAGATAGAGAGCACTACTGGAAAGGTCAAAAGGCCTCCCAAAACCAGTCTCTCTCGATCCGGCCCACCACGCAGCAGGTGGGTAGACCGCCGTCAAGACCTGGACAAACTTCCCCCCCTGAAACCCGGATATCTCTGTTAACACACAGCTATAATCTGCGTGGGATGGCGTTTTTCGGCATATCGCTTGCCGTACATTCCAAATTGGAATATAAGGCGAGCGTTATGCTGAAATATGCCGTCCCACGCATATTATAGCTGTGTGTGAACAGTGAACACGCTCAACCTCCAAAATACACGCGGCACGCGTCGTGATAAACCCGCCGCGCGCCGCCCCTGACCCTTGACCCCAACCCTCGTACGGGAGAGTTCAAACGAACTGACAACGAGTTTTGAAATGCAGAATGCATCTTCCCTTCTTGTCGTCACTAAAAACTAGGAATGAACTGCAGGCTGGGCGCGCGTTTGGCGTATTTCCCGACTATGCACCGGCGCCGAAGGGATCAAAGACGCTAGTTCCTCGGAGCATCTTCCATTGAAATACCGGTAGAACAAGGGTAGCATTCCCACCCGACCCCTAAAGATTGCTCTAAAGATTGCAATCCTTTTGTATTGATGAAATCTGTTTGTATTGATTGAAAGATTTTAATCCGTTATATTTTTTTACATTAACGCATGAGTAAAAGCGTACATCAATCAAATACAAAAATGCTATCTTTATTTCTAAAAATCGTAGCTTCGGGCACCCCCAAGGTTCCATTCGAATATTTTAAAAACCTGTAGCTATTATTATTTACGAATCACTTTTGCATCTTTTGTTGATTTTCACAAAATAAACAATAAATAAAATTAAAAGTATTTAAGTTTGTTGTCTGTAGGTTACGTTAGGATTACTATATATTTTTAATTATTTCCTCATCTTCATGTTTACTTAGCCATAATTTGATGTCTTTTGTAAACTTTTTTTTCTGCATGGTGTTCTTAATTTCAATTGGAAGGGCATTATATAGTTTTGTAGCATGGAAATTATGGTTTCTCTGCCCAAAAGATCTATTTAATTTCGGGATATCTAGTAGTTTTGAGGATTTCATCCTTGTAGTGTAGGTGTATTGGTCAGCAAGGTACTCATATTTTTCTTTAAATTTGATAAAATTGCATTTTTTAGTATAGTTAAGTAATGCTGAACACATTTGGAAAAATTGTTTTTCATAGATGTGTACATTTTGATTCGTTTTTTAGTAAATTTAAAAAAATTATCAATTAAAATCTGCCACCTTTTTGAACTTTTACATTAATTTACCCCTCCAGTCCTCGGGCATGTTTTGTCGGAATGTCACATAATTTTCTGCTTCGCGATGAAATCCAAATAAATGGAACATTTTCGAATGTATCCAAAAACGAAAAACTGGTTTTGAAAGATTGTTATTATTAGAAAGACATATAATTTTGAAAACATTAAATTTTTCAATGCAAACATTAAAAAGTTTTAATAACGGCTCACCTTACGTTTTTTCTAACTAAAACTACTTACAGATACTGAGAAAAGTATCAATAAACACATATTTTGTTAGACAAATGTATTTTAAACGTTATTGCCACCTCAGATTTTTGTAGTTTCATATTTAAAAATAACTGAGTATGCGATTCACACGCCGTAGAAGTGAAACCTTCAGAAAACTAAAGTAGACAAGAGTGGGAAGGCTACGAAGCACCACACAAAGAGGACACCGATTACACTATCCCATTTTCTCGCAGGCTAAATCCTGTACATGAATTTGTTTTTTTAAGGTTTACACATAAAAAATAAGTTTATTTGTAACCTTCCATCCCACATTCAAATTTTCACCGTAAAACGTCCCCCTGAATAAAGGGCGTTTTCAAGCACTCTGCGGGCAGCTTTTTGCTGAACTTCAGGTCATGCATATGCATTGTCATTTTAAAGACGCATTCATATAAACAAAGATTTTTTTGTTTGTTTTTTTTTTTTTTAAAGAAAGACAAACATTCCCTGTGGTTACGAATAACCCAACAGTATTTGAAAATCTCCTATTACCACCACAAAAGGCCGAAAATGTTGCTTGTGTTGTGATGGAGGACATAGCCATAGCCAGCCGAGGAATAGGGCACGCGACGCCCGCGGGTGGGACCCAAACGCGATGCCCACTCAACCACTAACTGGTATTTTTAATGTGCTTGTCTGTCTTGGTGGTGCTTGGAATAATGCTCGCTTCCTGAACAGAGGACCTCTGGTTAGAATCCTACCCACGTCCGCAGGTTTTGTCCTATTTTCCACTACCCAAGCGCTTAAGAGCCGTTCAAACACGCTATGTATTTTATTCGAGTGGGGAGTAAAGTAGTATCTAAACGCGTCCGAACACCATCATTTTAGTAGAGTGGGTTAGTCAGCTTTTTAGTGGATTCAATCAATTTCGTTCTATTTTTAGAGCGTATAGGGACCCCCCCCCCTCGCGTCCCTGTGCACTGACATGCCGTTTTAGCAGAGTTCATTTGTAGACCCGCGGAAATATCAAGGCATTGGAGCGAAGTTGCTACTCTAAAATTATTTATTTGTGCTGCTATTGATCTCTTTTTGTGGACATTTTATTTATTATTATCTCACTAATTTATTCTTCCACGTCTTCTATAATAAGCATTAAAATCAGCTTAATTAGAGTATTTACTTTGCTTTGTAGCAGCCCGTCATCCGCCGTCATCCTGAAACGGGCGGCGGGAACAAATGTATCTACTCTATTTGAAATTAGGGCGAACGGTTTTCGGCGAGTCAGGTAGCAAGTGTACTCTCTACTTGACTTACTACTTGACCAATGTGAACAAGCCCTTTAGCTATGCATGGAAATAATGGAATTGAAATAGTGTATTAGTGTACAATTTTATAAGATTTCTCTTTTTTTAAACATAATTTGCTTTCAGAGCCGTTAATAGTCCACTATATTATTATTTAAAAAAACTCAGAATAGAATTCTGAAAATTTAAAACGGCAGACGATTTCATGATATCATTTTATGTTGTATAATTGAACAGAAAAATAACACAAATCTATAAATATCTTTCTTCTCGGGTGTCAAAATTATCAATCGATTTTGACTTTTATTTTAAAGCTCCGCTTTCGATCAAACATTATGTTAGTTACCAATAATTATTCTGAATGCATGAAAATGGACACATTTTTGCGCTGGGTAGCAATTTGGATCGAGAACTGCGATGAAGCAATTATGTCAAGTGAAAAATTCTTTAGCAACGTTGTGATTTGAAAAAAACTCGAAAGGAAGCAAGCGACACTAAAAAGAGACAAACAATATAGCATTTTTTTTTTGTACCTAAATTGGTATAAATTTACAATACATATAATGGTTTTTATATAAACAGTCGAAAAGTAAAGAATAATACAATTAGCAGATTAACCAAAAAAATCCCACACAGGCATCGCCAGTTCATGGGTGTACTTGTGTGTTTTTAAAACAGTTAAAATTTTACTCATAAACATGCACTATCTTCGTAGAGATTAAAAAATAAAATTAAATAAATAAATAAAAAAATCATTGTGATCGTGATTACTGAATTACAATTCACACGACATGTTAATAAAGATTAATAAAATTTGTGAAGTTACATCGGCTCAGATGTTACAGCAAGTAAATGTCGGTTTCAATGGTATTTATCCAAGACTTTATACATTTTTATATTTGCTGTACGAGAATATATTTTTACTTTCAATTTCTGTAGTCTTATAGAGAGCATTATAAATTTCTGGTGTTATAAAATTCGCATGTCTTTACGCAAGCCTAGTTTTACACAATGGAATTTCAAATGCATTATTTAACCTATTACTAAATCGTTTTTCATTTTTTGAAAAAATTATGTTTCTAGAAAAAGTGTATTTTAAACATTGTACACAGTAAATTTTTCTCATCTCTTACAATTCAGCTTCTTGGAATAATTGCAGGAAGGGGTAGTTCATATCATTATGCGACATTATTATTATTATTATACACCCCCTCCCCTCCCATCCAATTATTCCATAAGATTCTGATGATTGCACCAATGCATGTTACACAAATTTCATTATTTTAAGGTCGACTCTTTAATTTAAACGTTTAAAAATATAAGTTAAATACATACATTTATTTACAAGCTTTTCTTTGTGATCTGTCCATTTGAGTTGGCTGTAATGTAATTCCTAAGTATTTAACTGTATTCGATGGCCGGTGTGGCCGGTGTTTAGCGGTGAGGCTCTTAGCTCGCAACCCGAAGGTTGCGGGATCGAATCCCGGTCTAGCAAATAAACTTTATTTTGTTAATTTTGTTATATATATATCACAATTTATTATTTTAGAATAATATATGGTATATAATGAATAACAGATCGCTTTGTATAAACCACTATATTATAAACAATATCTACATGTTTTTTTAATTTAATATTTTTCGTAAAGATACATATACAGATATCATTATTCATGAAACATCTAATCATCCATTTTCACAAAAATTAGCAGCTTTTCATACCTTGCTAAGTAGATTAATTAATGTTCCCTTATCTTTGCGTAATTTTAAAACAGAATTAAATACTATTAAACAAATTGCAATTAATAACGGTTATACTTCAAAATTAATAGACAATATGTTAAACAAAAAATATAAGAAAAAGTTTTTAGATCTTTTGTTATTTGTACCTAAACCACACGTTGTTGAAAATGATAATAATTGGAGAATTTTTTTTTTTTAAATAATAGCATTTCAAATTTAATAATTAAAAACATGCCAAATAATGTACAACCAGCTTTTTATACAAATAACAAATTAAAAAATTATATATTAAATAATAAGGATAAATGTGATTTTTTTTAACAAATCTGGGGTTTATAAATTAATTTGTAATGATTGAAACTTTTTTTATATTAAAAATATTTCTAGAACTTTTAACATTAGAGTTAAGGAACATATAAGATGTTTAAATAATAATAATTATTCTGAATTTGCCAACCATATTTTGGAAACAAGTCATTCTTTTGATATTAATACAGTTCTTAAAGTAAACACTACGGGCATACAATTGGATAATTTAGAAATTAGAAAAAGCATTAATAGTAAATTAAATTTTATAAATAACCAAACATTTTTTAAAAATAGCCATCTTTTAAATTTATTTTCTTATTAATACTTACACTAATTATAATTATTTATTTTTTGATTTAGACTTATTATTTGAATTATTTGTTCCTAAAAGTTTTTTTATTATCTAAATGCAATTTTATTTTTCCTTAATAATTTTTATATTTAATTTTGTATAACTGTTTTTATGATTTTTAAGCAATTAATCACCTCTACTTTTTTAAGATAACATTGTTATGGAAACATGTAGATATTGTTTATAATATAGTGGTTTCTACAAAGTGATCTCTTATTCATTATATAATTAATGATGCCACAAAGTAATTTTGCGAAGTTTGAAGAAGTAAATATATGGTATATTTGCGGCACGTTCCAGAGTGAAAAGTACACTCAGTATCGCCCTGGTGTAAGACTTTAGCCGTGTTTGGTGACCAGATCTGAATAGCCAGGTACTTCCCCACCTTCCTCTCCCTCATCTCCTTCCCCTCCCCGCCACCTTCATCCTCACAACATACCCCAATGGAAGATGCCATAGTTTTACTGGCTCCAGACGGAGCACCTGGGACTCTTGTGAGGTATTCATATAAAAAAATCCCCGTATTCATTTCCGTACAGTTAGAGCATTAGACAGGATTGTAAGTATTTTTGTGAAACCTTATATTTAAGGGAGTTAAGGGTGTCTGTCGCCTTTTTGGTATTGTTAAATGGAATATAAAGAGTTTTTCCGCAGTTCAGAGTTATAAGGTTTTGATTGAGCCATACTTTGACAATGGACGTGCATTAATTTTCATTTTCAGAGACCAGATGTTAGGATTATACATATATAGGAATTAGCCTGCGAAAGAATGACACTAATCTGTGCCCTCTTTGTGCGGTGTTTCGTAGAATAAAATAATTTTTACACTTAGTAAAAATATTACAATATAAAAACTCTACAATTATCCTACTCCTGATTCGTTTAATTCTTTCTAGGTTTAGTTTTATGAAGGCTTCGCTTCTTCCTCGTGTGAACTTTATATATTTATTTCTATATAAGTATTACAGTATTTACCTAATTATTAACATTTTTACATAATATATTTAGAAATTTTATTATGTTGGGTGTAAGGTAGGTTTGTGAAGGTGAACTGCACACAAGTTTTATATATTTATTTCAAATATAGAATCATTGACCGGTCAGTGGTTTAATGGGCATCGCGTTTAGGTTCGGGATGCGGGTATGGGTACCGCCGCCCTAGGAACCATTTATTGGTTAACCAACACCTCTGCCGTATATTTATCGTCACCCCAAGTGGTTCATTGCGTTTGGTGACTTATCAGAGATACCCGGGTTCATGGGATGAAGTTTGTGCAGGTCTTGACGGTGGATGCGTCTGCCCACCTGCTGCGTGGTGGGCCGGATCGAGAGAGACTGGTTGTGGGAGGCCTTTTGACCTTTCCAGTAGTGCTCTCTCTCTACCCATCGCCTTGCACCGTAGTTGGAGGGATGGGTTAATACGTCCCCTCCTGGACTCACTGACCCCCAGATTCCTACCCACCCCGCATACCTTTTTCCTTTTCAGAACCTCCTATCCTTCCCTTCCCTAAAAGACCCTCCACACAGCATCCCCTAAGACGACATAGGCCCTTTTGGAATTTATTTTCCTCGGGGTCCCTGTGTGGAGCTAATGTAAAAAAAGTCCCACCCCAATACAAACAACATTTTCGGCTTTCTGTGGTGGTAGTAGGAGATTTTCAAACATTATTGGATTATTCGTAACCCAATAATGATGGAGATTTTCAAACATTATTGGGTTATTCGTAACCCAGCAATGTTAGTCTATCTTTCTTTGTGATTTTAAACTCGATGAAACGAAAAATTGCGACACTAAAAAGGGACAAAAACTTAAATCACAAAGCTCAAAGAGGAGAATAATCGGTCTCCTCTTTGTGCGGTGCTTCGTTGCCTACACACTTTTGCCTACTTTAGTTTTCTGATGTTTCATTTCTATGGCGTGTGAACTGCGCAGTGTATTTATTTTGTTATTTCTATATCATTTATTCATATTTTCTTCTTGGATTTGGTCAATACATTGAAGTTTTGTGGAAACGATGTACGAAGGTCGTTATCAGAATTTTTTAATATTTTTCCGAGTAAAATTAACTGGTGAGCTCGTCTTCACACATCCGCTGTCTAAAACCTGAAATCAGTGTTAATTTGGGATTTGGGTCGTATCCCACCATCACCGTCAGAGTAAGTGAACTCCTGTAAATTATACATTAACATTGCAAAATTAGACTATTTGCAGACGATACCTTAATCTATTTTTCGTGTGAAGATTACATAGATTCAATTAACAAAATAAACGAAGACCTACAAAATATAGCAAATGGTCGAAATTAAACAAGCTGAAACTGAACGTAAACAAAACAAAATATATGGAAATAGGCGATAAAACGCGTAACACAGGGTTAAATATGACAATTAATGGTGAAAAAATTGGAAAAGTAAATGAAATCAAATACCTGGGTGTAATATTTGATTCAAAACTGACTTTCACGGCAAACTTTGAATATGTGCTAAAAAAGGTATCAAAAAAGGTCAATTTTTTTGGAAAACTACGACATAAATTAAATAGAAACACTACGGAGCTCATTTATAAAACTATCGTTACTCCACATTTGGATTACGTCTCTACGATGTTATATTTGGCCAATGAAGGAAATTTAAACAAACTAGAAGTTATTCAGAACAGAGCTATGAAATGTATACTGGGGAAAGGCAAATTCGCAAGGATTAATCAAATGAAAGATTAGCTCAATTGGATTCCGATAAAGAAGAGACTACCATTTAATGCGATAATTTTTGTGCGTAAAATTATGAAAAACCAAATGCCAAAATACTTTAAAGATGAAATTGTTTTTAATAGAGACGTACATAATTACGAAACTAGAAATATAAACAGAGTTCGATTGCCACAAATGAAGAAATAAAAATCGCAGAACTGCCTAATGTAAAGAGGACTAAAGATGTACGATGAAATGCCTGAAAGTATGAAGAATGAAGAAAGAATGAATGTATTTAAAAATAAATGTTATGCTAACTGTAAAAATATTTAAATTTATCAAATTAAATGTTACATTGTGCTTATTAGTTTATATTCATGTAGTACAACTAACTCAATAAATAATAATAAAAAAAAATTTAAAAATAAGATAACGGAATTTTATAGAAGTAAATTTGACCGTAAAAACGATCGAAAAGAAGAAATATGTGTGGCAACGTCGCAAATCACGCCGCCGCGGCGTGCACCTCAACACTCGTACGAGATTTGACTTGAACCGGCAACGTTGTTTCGCCACCGGTCGCCACTAAAGGCTAGGAATGAAATGTGGAATACGTCATACCCGATCGCCACTAAAAGTAAGGAATGAAGCGAAACATAGGTAGGTACATCTTTTTCTTCGAGGACGCAGTTGAGGAAGGGGAGGCGGGGAGGGAAACGGGACGAATGGGAAAGAACATGCACGGAGAAACAATTATTTATTCAATGGCATAGCAACGCATGCCGCGTAACAGCTAGTTTTATATAAGTGACAGGTTATTCGTAACCCGAGAATGATTGTCTTTCTTTATAAAAATATTACCTTGCTACCTATCGCAAAACGGTAGCCACTTTTATTCTGATTAATCGGTAACTAAAATAACGATTGGATCAATGCAGAGATTTAAAATAGAAGCCAAAAGCGATAGTTAATTTTGATACTTTATATTTTTTTACATTAGCTCCACAAAGGAGGGCCTGAGGAAAACAATTTCCCTCAGGGCCTTTGTCATCTTTGGAGATGTTGTATTGAGGGTATTTTTAGGGAAAGGAAGGAGAGGAAGTTCTGGGAAGGAATAAAGTATGAGGTGTGGTTAGGAATCTGGGGTCAATGTGTCCAGGAGTGACCATCCCTCCCACTGTGGTACAAGTCGATGGATCGAGGGTCTGGCTGGAGAGATGAAAAGATCTCCCTCAACCAGTCTCTCCCGATCCGACCCGCCATGTGGTAGGTGGGCAAATGCATAGGCCGCCAAGAGCTAGACAAACCTCACCCCGTGAACCCGGGCACCCCTGCTAAGTCACCAAACATATCTAACCACTTGGTGTTACCTATGAGAGGGTTGTTAGGTATCCAATAAATAGTTCCCGGGGCGGCGGTACCCACACCCGCCTCCCAAATTTATAATTTGTTTGATATTGCCTCCCAAATGTAAAATGTTATCATAATAATCGTACACCGTTTTGAATTATTGGGATTCTGTTTTGGTTTCCTTCAAAATAATATTTGTAATATTAGCGGCTCTGAACGCTATTTTTTTTTTAAATCATAAAAGATTTTACACGAATGCATTCTTTTAATTTCCTCGCTAAACTAAGCGCGTAGTGGTAGAAGAATGTTGAAGGTAGAATTCTATTCAGGAAGCGAGCATTATCCCCACTCCCCAGCACCACCAAACCAAACAAGTAAATTTAAAAAAAAAAGCCTAATTTTATTATGTCGTCAAGTTAGCCTTTGTATGATAACCAATCATTATGTACATATGATACACCGTTGGCAAATCGCGACCGAATTAAAAGGATTCTGAAAGCGTCGTAATATAAACGTAATGCATACAGGAATATACGGAGGTCGTCAAATGTTCGTAATGAACGGACGCCCTAAATATGGAATGAAGTGTGATATACGTACGATATACGCGGTTACCAATACGACGGCAATATGAAAGGAAGTCCAAAAGACTCTAAAGTATACGTAACTTCCAAAAATTTGAATACCCTTAAAACACAATTTCTTGATAATTCTTTTACTATCACTCTTTTCTTAAGCTAAAAACATGTTAACATTCACAGCAATTTTATTTAAAAACCTACCGTAAGCAGTGGTTGCCAAAAGGATGCGAAGTGAAAGGTTGCCAAATCTGTTGCGGGATGTATATATATATATATATATATATATATATATATATATATATGCTTTAAATAAATTAAAATACTGCGATTAGAACCAGAGGCGGCTCTAGGGCTCCAGGTATGGAAGGTCATTTGAAAAAAAAAAGTGAAATTACCTTTTTTCGATATTGTGAAAAATGCCGACATATTATTATCTATATCAATTTGAAGACAGGTAGGGTCATGAACCCGCAACTCAAATTACATGGGTATTATTTATAAATTGCAAAATCAGTAAATAATTCATGTACTTGCTGGCACATCATTTTAAAGAGGGCACTTTTCAATATAGTTATGCACACCGATAGTATGTATCTAAGTATACAAAATATAAAAACAAAATTAGGTAGATTAGAAAAAATAGAAACCGAAATAGAAATATCAAAAATTAAAAAAAAAAAATTGACTTTGAAACACACGTCCGCAGTCCCCTTTTACCCCTAAAATGTCCAAAGATATTGGGTGAGAAAAGACATTTATCAATTTTATTTAAATTTAGACTTGCGTTTCAATTTGACAATGTTTTTTTTTTGCATTTTTCAGCTACCTAACAAAAACAGATTTATTATTAAATTATATTAGATTTTTTTTATCTATCTAAAGCAAAGGTCCCTTTCAAATGATTTACCTGTAACTAGATAATTAAATGTATAGAATATGCTGTCACTTAGATTAGGAACCTAAAAAACAAACATATTTTTAAATCAAGCTGTTTTCTATGTCCGTTGAAAAGTGATCATAATATGATAATTAATAATATTTGAAAAGATCTACTTCTCGATGTGCCACCAAACTAAATTTGAAACGTCGTCGATAACAACGTAAATAATTATTATTCAAAATCTTTCCCGTACTGTCCAAATACAATGGACGAGGCATGCCTGCAAAATGCAAAACCGACCTATGTTGTATCGCTATCTCTTTCAACAACGAATAAGATTCATAATGTTGTCTCCCTTCCACGACATTCGGTCATGTCCAAAACGTCGCTAGGGTTTCTGTGGTACCTATACGCGGGAATTTTTTACTCCAAGATAAAAACATAGTGCCATCGCGTTTATTGTATGGCGCGCATAGAGACAGAAGATATCCTATAGCGGGGGCAAGTCAAAAATTGACCCAGGGATCTAAATATTGTGAGAATTGGAGCTTCCGTTTGACACGATAGATGTCACTGCTCGTCACCCGGCGAGTCGTCGCCGCTAACTGCTATTATTTTGCGGTTCATTTCAGGTAAAGAATTCGATGCGTTGAGCGGTTTATTCCGTAAAAAAATATTATTATTATGTGTTGCATCCGAAGCTACCTTCGAAAATGACAGCCTCAAATGCAACTGGCGATATGGACTGTAAAATTACGAAAACAAACAAGAAATTGATTGCAGCTGAATGCTTATATGTGTGCTGGTAAATTGTGGACTACAAGGAAGAAAGGAAAACCAAGGCACTTACCAAATTAGAAGGCGAACACATAACTTACAAAAAACACTTCCTTCCAATGTCACAAGTCGACTTGTAGTAACCAATTGTTGGTTGTTATTGTTGTCACGGTTCCCAGCTTTCTTCAGCAATGTGACATGGTTGGGGAAGGTAGGAAGGATAAAAATGACATCCCGGTAGGTACTGTGCATATTATCACTTCAAAACCAAACATTCCCGCCCCCGAGAAGAGATTGAAATCTCTTATCTACGACCGATGGTAAATCACACACTTCCGAATACTGACAACAAACAAATGAATCTAATAACAACCTACAATTAACAAATGACAAACAATTATTCAATCTTTGTGCAACGAAAACTTTAACGAAATTAAAAAATGGGAACATAAGTCTAAAATAAAGCTAAAATAAGTACATAACGAATATGTTCCTAAGATAAGTTATCTAAGAACTATCTTTCATAGCAACCGACACTGCGGTAAATCGAACAAAAAGAAAGAGAAAACAAAAGAAAATAAAAACGATAAATATAAAATAAAATTACGAGTAAAATGTTTCAGAGTGGTAATGGATAAAGTTTGACAACTGGTCGACGAAAAGTTCCCTGAGCAGTTTTAACTGTCACAACCCGTACGATTTGATCAGGACCCGGATGACATTCCTCGATACGTCCCAGTGGCCAATGCATAGATGGAATTCTTCCATCATTTAATAGCACCAAATCTCCAACATTAAGATTAGGTGATGACGTTATCCACTTTCCACGTTGTTGAAGGGTGTGCAAATATTCTTTTCTCCATCGATTCCAAAATGCCTGAGTTATTTTTTGCAACAATTGCCAACGAGATAACCTATTCATTGGTACTTCAGACCAATCATGTTCCGGAACCGATGTAAGAGGAGCCCCTATCAAAAAATGACCAGGCGTCAATGCTTCAAGTTCAGATGGATCAGAAGACAATTGAGATAATGGACGAGAATTCAAGATGGCTTCTATTCGACTAAACAATGTTGCTAATTCCACAAATGTGAGTACTTGTTCACCTATTACTCGTTTTAGGTGATATTTTGAAGATTTTATTCCTGCCTCATATATGCCTCCAAAGTGAGGTGCAGAAGGGGGGTGAAAATACCATTTGATTTGCCGCGTGGTGGCAGCAGATGTGAGGTAATCACGAGCTGATAAGTAAAGAACGAAGTTTGTGTGGTTATCACTAATGATACAAGAACGTAATCCCCTTCTGGCTAAAAAGCGATCCAAAGTCGCTAAAAAGGCTTCTGTTGATAATTCAGATTCAACATCTAAGTGTACTGTCTTAGTACTTAAACAAATAAATAAGCACAGAGAAACCTTCAAAACTTTGGCTCCTCTACGCCTACTTTCCTTTATTGAAAATATACTACCAAAATCTACCCCAAGATTGAGGAAAGGATGACCTTCACGAAACCTAATTTGGGACAAATCTCCCATCATAGGCTGTACACCAACAGGACGAGCTTTAAAACATGTTACGCATTTACCAAGATGCGATCGAATGACGTTTCGAGTGTAAACAATTAAATGTTTTGATTGTGAAATTGAAAATAACGTCCTAGGCCCCACAAGTAAATAATTTTTATGGTACGAGTCAATAATCAAATTTGTAAAATGAGTTTTCTTGCCTCACCTCTGAATAAACTAACCGAATTAAAAAAAGGTATAATCTGCCAAACGCGAGACAAATTTTGACAAGTTTTGCCTGTAACTGGATGAAATTGCACAAATTGCACTTTTATAAACCACGATTTTGGAACTGAACGAAGTTCTTCAGCAGTTAACTTACAGGCAATTTTGTGAGCTCTGAAATACAATATTAACTTCACAATATCTTGTTGAAGTTTAGGCTCAATCAAAAATACATCATTCAACGAATGGTTAGAAGATGTTTTTACTCGATACGAGAATGAAACAATACCTAAAATCTTAATGTTGTTGGCATGATCTAAATCAATTTCTATAGGTGCTTCCTGGTGTAAGATTGGAATATCAGAAAGCAGTTCACGACAATTACTCGACCACTTGCTCAATTCAAAACTGCCAAGATTAAGTAGTTCCACCAAGTCTCGCTGCAATTTACGTGCCGATTCAAGTGTGGATGCTCCGGTTAAAATATCATCAACATACGTATTTTCTAATAAAACTTTTGATGCTGTAGAAAATTTGGCATCTGCATCCGATGCGAGTTGCTGTAAATCCTGATAGAATCTATCCTCTGGTCGAACCAATATTTGTCTATACATTTTGCAAATATCTGTTGTAAAGACA
Source organism: Limnephilus lunatus (assembly GCA_917563855.2). Taxonomy (NCBI): domain Eukaryota; kingdom Metazoa; phylum Arthropoda; class Insecta; order Trichoptera; family Limnephilidae; genus Limnephilus; species Limnephilus lunatus. The sequence goes on along the minus strand of OU830598.1, from coordinate 62,254,850 downwards.
ATTTTGTGCATTCTAAAATTTGAAATTAACTTCACAATATCTTGCTGAAGTTTAGGTCCTACTAAAAGTATATCATTTAACGACTGGTTAGAAGATGTTTTTGAACTTGCGTCAAAAACAACTCTAAGCTTTTTAATGGATCCAGTATCCTTAATCACACAATGATGAGGAATGAAATATTTTCCAGTCGAAACTGATGAACTTGTCACATCTATCATGTGGCCCAAAGATTCATATTCTCTCATGAATTGAATGTAATCAGATTTTATATCTAAATGCCGAGAGAAACGGCGCTCCAGGTGATGCAGACGAGATACTGCCGAATGATAAGAATCACCAAGAGCCGATTTAACTTCCCTGAATGGAAGTGGAACAACGTACCGTCCCGCATCGTCTCTATAATGCTGAGTTGAAAATATTTCATCACAAAGCAACTTTTCTGTAGATAACGGTGAAGGATGATTTGGAAGGTCTTCGATTTCACAAGTTATCTTCACATTAGTTTCAATTGATGAATCTAATATTGTCAAAAACGAATTAATAGGAGATGTGCTGTGATCGACATTTCCCATTAAAATCCAACCAAAAGCCGTGTTCAAAGCTATCGGTTCATTCACTTTTCCTACCACCTGCCCCGAACGAAGTACTGACGAAAACAATCCAGCACCCAATAAAATATCTATTGCAGAGGGTTTATCGAAATTTGGATCTGCCAAAGTTAAATTTCTCAAATGATCCCAGTCTCCCCGACGAATGGGAGAACTAGGCAACTGTGCACAAATGCTTGATAACACGACGAAATCCGCATCAAAAAGCTCATTCGAACATAGAGGACGGATCCGACACTTGACCAGTCCCCTCTGCGCGATGGCCGACAACTGTCCTATTCCTCGAATAGGAATTTGTTTATTAGAACAGTCGAGGCCCAAACGAATTGCACAATCATTTGAAATAAAATTTGCCTGACTTGCACAATCCAATAATACACGAACCTTGTGAAAGTTACCCTTTTTATCACGAGCTTCTACGATAGCCGTAGCTAACAAAACTGATGATTGGCTAGAGCTCGATAAAACGTTGGGATTATTAAACCTCTCCAAATGAGGTGTGGTTGCCGCGATGGCCGATACGATTGGATCGATGGTTTCAGGTGGGGAATCAAGTATCTCTTGTCTAGAAGTGTTACCGAAATTGTTGCTATTTGACGCCTGTACTTGGCTGTTTACGTCACGAGAAAAATGCAACAACGAATGATGATTTTTATGACACTGAAAACAATTAAAACGCGACGAACAGTTCTTGACCAAATGCTGACCGGAAAGACAATTCTGACACAATTTATATTTCTTCACAACCTCAAATCTAGCAGGTGGTTGTAGCTTTAAAAACTGGTCACACTTTGAGAGAAAATGTCCACCTTTACATATTAAGCACACCGATTTTTGTGTACTGACAAAAGAATTTAATAAGCGATTTGGTTTTGCTTTTGGTGCTTCGTTTTTCACACCGTACCCATGAACCGATTCATAAATTTTAGATTGTGATTCTAAAAACAACAATAACTGCGAAAATGAAGGAATTTCGTCCTTGTGACCCATTATCTCGAAGTTAGTTCTGAGGTCATCAGGAATTTTCTTCAGAACAATATGTAGTAATAAAAATGACCACTGATCTGTTGGAAAATGTAAGGCTTCTAACGCCTGAATATTTTCCTTCAAAACATTAACCACAGATCTGAGCGAATCCTTTTTTATTATGGGGCATGAGATAATGTTCTCTACATGTCTGTCTGCAATTATCTGTTTGTTATGAAAACGATCTCTCAACAAATTGTAAGCAATTGGATAATTGATTGCGGAAACCGGAAGATGCTTTATAATATTCAACGCGTCACCCGATAGCGCTCCTAACAAATAATGCAGTTTATGTATGTCACTTAGAGACTCATTATTATGAATAATTGCATCAAACGTATTTATAAAATTTATCCATTCAGTAATTCCACCCGAAAAAGTTGGCAAGCTAATTTTTGGAAGTGAAAAACCGAGACTATTTGATGTTTTTATTGAATCTTCCTTTGGTGGAAAAACTGCTAGATAATTCGTATGAATTTCAAAATACATGTTCATAAAGGTTTTATATTTATTTTCCAAATCGGTTAGGTCTAACTCTTTACTCTTTGACGTTTCTAAGATCACATAAGATTCAACAAAGTCATTCCTTTGCTTTTCGATATCTTTGATTCTAACCAGTAAACTATTTCTATCTATTAAATTACCAGAAATAACTGCTTTGATCGATGAATCATGAATTTCCCGAAGACCTAGAATGGCCAATTTAATACGGACAATAGCAGAAGCAGCCATTTTATACAAAGATTGAATAATAATAATCCCTTGCTAATATTTGAAAAATAGAATTCAACAAACGAAAAATGCGCAACTTACCACGAATTTTATCCCCTTTGAGGTGACAATATGCCCAATTCGAAGGCCGAAATGCCAGGAATATTAGGAATACGGGATCAAGGTTAAAGGAAAAACACATACAAGCATCCAACTCCAAAGGCTCACGAAATCCGGCACGATTGGAACAAAAATGTTGCATCCGAAGCTACCTTCGAAAATGACAGCCTCAAATGCAACTGGCGATATGGACTGTAAAATTACGAAAACAAACAAGAAATTGATTGCAGCTGAATGCTTATATGTGTGCTGGTAAATTGTGGACTACAAGGAAGAAAGGAAAACCAAGGCACTTACCAAATTAGAAGGCGAACACATAACTTACAAAAAACACTTCCTTCCAATGTCACAAGTCGACTTGTAGTAACCAATTGTTGGTTGTTATTGTTGTCACGGTTCCCAGCTTTCTTCAGCAATGTGACATGGTTGGGGAAGGTAGGAAGGATAAAAATGACATCCCGGTAGGTACTGTGCATATTATCACTTCAAAACCAAACATTATGTCTTATAATTTTGGGGGGTCAAACACCCATTGTCCTAAGGGGAGAGCCGCCACTGATTAGAACCCATATTTGCTTTTGAAACACCGTGTGCACTATGTCATTATAATAATATAATGTAAGCGACATTTTATACCTACATATACATTTTTTAATTTATTTATTAATCTCAAGGTGATTGATGCACTTCTAAATAATGCAAAATCGTGTGATTTTGGTTTGAAAATTAGATCACTTAATAAATATTTTAGTTGCTTTAAATAAATACTGCCAGTAGAACCCATATTTGCTTTTTAAATACTTTGGAAGTATTTTTTTATTAGTCTTTTTATAAGCCCAGACAAAATAAAGTGTCAGGTCTATAAAAACTGCTTTACATTTCAAAACCTCCTACTTGCGAACCCCTTTTCAGTTATAATTTTATTGTTTAATGTGGAAAATGAAATTATTTAGAAAATGATCGTAAAAAATTTTAATATCTGTGCCTGAACTTCGAACACCGAAAATAATATAAAAAAAGTTTTTTTGCGATGTTTTTTCTCTTGAATAAATCAAAACACGCGGCTGGTGTTAAACGGGAATTTAAACTTTATCTCCATCAACATAAGAGTGTTATTGTTAGCGGCCTGATCCAGAATTGCAGAACGTGGTTCATCACTTTAAGATAAAAAAAAAATATATGAAGAGTTTGGTATTTTTTTAATATGTCGCGTTACAAACTTTTTTTTATGAGCAAAGCTTGGGCAAAAAAAACCCACAACAATAAAAAATACAATTTTGATTGTAAATTTATTTCATCGTTTTATATTATAATTTTAAGTACGTAATTAAGCTACGCCACTGAATAATAATTCAGATGTCACTTTTTAGATGTTTTTTCTACAAAAACTTTACCGGTTTCTGTGTTCTGTGCATTTCCCTATTTCCCCATTTTCCTCGTAGGTGCACAGGTACTACTGGAATTCGCCGAAACAGCCTTGATAGGTCGGCGACCTCGCGAACTCTTATCTCACCGATACTTGAGCGGTTCTTCCCACCTGCCCGATATCGTTGGTCGTTAGTTTATCAGCTTATTAATCCATTATCTATCTGTGATGGTATATTCTTGCCATGCAGGCACCTATCTCTATTTTTTACATTTATCTAATACTGTTTTTATTTTTTTATTTTACACATTTACACACGCGCTTATTTTTGTAAGTAGGTTCTCTCAATAACTTTCATTTCATTTCCTGGTTATCGCTTTTCTTTTCTTATCTCTATTTTTACTCTAGATTAGGCATTATTTGTATTTATTATGCTTTGCTAGTTTTATTACCATCTTGGTTCCATCGAAGCCAGAGTCAAGTTGGCCGCTCAGAAGTTGAGCGGCCAACACGATTAGTGTGCCCTACTGTTGAATATGACAGCAATTGCTGGTCTGGAGCCCCAAAATACCTGAAAAAACCCTTGACTCTGAATTTCATTTGATGGATTCCTCTATCTTAAGGTAGTTATGCTGTAATTTTTCTACCGGTATTACAATGGAAGGTGGTCCGAGGAACCAGCGTCATTGAACTATTCGGCATGTTCACTCCTTCGCGTCCTCAAAAAAGCTCTCCACATAGCATCTTTAAATATGAAGGAAATCCTCAGGGCATCCTGTGTGGAGTTAATGTAAAAAATACACCAATTAACATTCGATGTTTTTTCTTATTAATAGAAAATCAATTGAATTATGTAAGACAAACTAACGTCCGGAAGGTTGGTCAAAGAAGGAAGTGCGACATGGTATAATATCTAAAACATAATCACGATAATAGTAAATTGTATTACTTGTTTACTGTTAGGTGCAAGGATTTTTCAAAGCTTTATAGCTTATATATAAGTATATAATAATTATATTATACTAAGTTATAAAAATGACGTAGCAAACTTGATATGGTTGAGATAATCTAGATATTTCTGACAAGAAAAGTGCAAATTAGTAATATTATATCGTTATCGATTGGTCAGTGGCTGAGTTTGGGTCCCACCAGGGCGTCGCGTGTTCGTTTCCTCGGCTGGCTAAGTCCTCCATCACAACACAAACAATATTTTCCGCTTTCTGTGGTGGTAGCAGGAGATTTAAAAATATTTTCTGGTTATTTGTAACCCGGGAATACTTGTCTTTCTTTTAAAAAAAATCGTTTTCAGCAATTAAAAAGTTGTGTTTTCCGCAATAGTGTCCCAACTGCTCCCGAACGTCTTAAATGATTATGGCATCTCCAATAGGGGTATGTTGAGAGGCTGAAGGTAGTAGGGTGAGAAAGAGGAAGGTTTTACCATCTCAGAGAGTTTTGCGGCATCATCCCAATAATTTTTTTTTCATAGTTAAGTTTTTGTTTCTTAGATTAGATGAATGGAGTTAATTTAAAGAGATGAATGAAGTTTGTATTTCAAAAGCTAATGTCCGTTGGCTTTTTTGAGTCATTGCTGGATTAGCTAAAATATTCATTGACAGAGTTCGAAATGAAGTCGTCAGTTGGCAGGTATCCACCTCATTAGCCGATAGCAAATAGCCCCACTATTACTAGAACAGGTAAACTGGGATTACCAAGAAGTCGTAGTTGTAGATCAAGGAATTTGTTGCCAGTGGAAGGGTAAAGTTAAATATATTATGGTAAGTGGTTGGTAATGCTTAGGATATAAAATACATTTACAGTTATTTTTCATTCATGCTTTGTCTGAACCCTTAAATTTACAATTCGGTGAACTTTCCAAAATAGTACAATGAGTGGTTAAGTAAGTGATTGATAAGAATCTACCAAAAAATGTTCCTTAATCCTAAAGCATTTTTTTAATGACCCATTTTTTGACTGAGCATAGCAAAATCCTGATCGGAAACTCGACCGTTTTGCACTTAGTCTGTTTGTAAATTTGTGTGTACTTTCCGTTTCCGTTTCAAGATGGTGGCAGTTTTAATAGTTCAAAAAAAAATTACTTTTTCAAATGTGAAATCTTCGTGTCTACGACTTTCTTATTCGCATTTTTTTCAATATGTTGCCAATAGCATTTTTCAATGGTACCTACTGGTGCCTGAAGGAAGTTAGAAAACCGAAATATTTCTTTGGACAAATCGTATAATTCGACATTTGAAAAATTAAAAAATTAAGTGGTTAATAATTGAATAGCTAGGTATTTAAGTATCTACTTACAAATCTTATGATGTCGGAAGAAATTCGGTTATTTAACAAGAAGAGAAAATTTGAAACACACTTTCTTGGACGCGCGATTTAATTGTACACAGCGGTCGATGTACACAGCAATACTTACGTCCTCTGTGTTTTCTCCTGTGAGCATTGATATTCCATACTTATTTTTTTTACATTAACTCCACACAGGAGGCCCTGAGGAAAATAATTTCCCTCAGGGCCTATGTCATCTTTGAGGATGCTGTGTGGAGGGTCTTTTTGAGGAAAGGAAGGAGTTAACATGGGTCTTGAAGAGACTCATGTTGTAGGAGGGAGGAAACACAGAGCCCGGTAAATCGTTTCAGAGCCGAGCTGTTGAACTCAAGAACGAATCGTACAAACGACCCGTTCTCATGTGACTAATATCAACCGTGTACAAATGTTGGGCGCGTGTTTGGCGTGTTTCCCGACTATGCACCGGTGCCGAGGGGATCAATGACGCTAGTTCCTCGGTTCCTAATACCTGAGTTGAGGCTGAGTGCAAGAGGCGTTAATGTAAAAAAAAATGAAAAAACTAGTAGTTTATGAGTAAGACAATATCAAGCTAATCGTCTACATATTTATTTATGAAATCTCATTTTTACTAAAAAAAATCCTTACATGTTCGACAACTCACGTTTTTCATGATAGCCAGAACTAAAATAACTGAAGGAAAATGATAAAAAAAAATATTAGGTAGATAGTAAAAATAGAAATATCGACCATCACCTAACCTATAAAGAATCTACATGGGTAAAATATCTATGTTAATTATTTCATAATATTTTTGGAACTATGATAAAGTTAGATAATCTAAAGATAAAAATAAACCCTATTTACAACACGTGTTTTGAAATCGTGTTATCAAACTATAGAATTTGTGACGTTCGAATGTTTATGAATGTTTTTATGTTGTGATAATAGTGTTGTATCGAATATTTATAACTGAATCTATAACAAAATGTGTTATTATTATTTTAAATGTTATCGAGGTAGGTTTCTTGGCTGTGAGCCATATTTTGAATAACTTTATTTTGAACGATTTACCTAATAGACACTATAATATCATCTCGTATTAATTATTATTAGTTTTCTCACTTCACTAAATAATTTACAGTGTTATATGTAAACATCATATTTTAGGTCAATTAAACTCCCCAAGACCTCTACTTTTTCATTTCCCATCCCAAACCAACGTCTTATTTGTTTTTTTTTCTTTAATGGGAACGGTTGTGCGACCCTTTGTACACAAGCCAATTTTTGGATTTGAGACCAAAATGCCCAAACAAAACTGAATACATATATTTTAAATTATAAGGTAGCTATAACAAATAGTATCGTCAGCACAAAGCAACCGTAATATAACTGTAAATAACTGTTCTGAGAAATTATATCTTTTAGATTTATTAAGACTATTTTTACTATAGTTAAAAAATATTCTTACACTTCTTTATTATATTATTTGTGATTTAAAGCCCTTAAAACATTTTTTTAAATATATCCAAGTGTTGCTTTGGGATGACGAAAATACTATTTGATGGTTTTAATTTTTTTTTTAAATTTGCTCTACCGACTATGGAAATATGATGAAATATAAAACGAAATATGTTTTTTAAATTAAAAAAGCATTTTGTGCTCGTACTTTAATTAAAATTTCGCAAAAATATCCTTTTTACGATGTTTTTTTAAATTTCCTATATCATTTTATCAACACAATTGGTTAAGATTATTATTACTAACTCACGAAAAAATGCTAAAATTGCTTCTTAAAACCGTGAAAATTGATTTCTTTAATGGCCTATATTTTGTAATTTAAAACAAAAATAATGAAAATATTTCACGTCGTACCTACTAGAGATTTACGATACATTTTGATTTTTTTAAAGTATTTTTAGTTAGTTTATAATAGTAAGTAAAATTGTAGAACTTTAACGTAGATAGATATCTGCTTAATTATTGTATAGCTGTTGGTATCTCAAATAAAACAAAAATAAATTGTCAGGAAGAGAAAATGTTAGTGAAAAAAAAAAACCACATGAAATAACAACTTTTTTGTAAGACTGCTACATCTACTATTATTTGTGTGAAACAATTCATTTCCTGGTTGACTGTCGAGGTCCCGTTTTTCCTTCATCACGGTCTCTTCAAGACCATTTCTCTAAATAGCTCTTTGCACTCGCTTGACATTACACTGAATCACAGCTACGAGTAGTGGGCATTGATCGACTTGAACTAGAATTTCCTTGGAGCGAGAACATTTTTATTAAAACATAATAAAACATCGAGGAACGTTTCAATGCCTTGGTTTATTGACTTAACCCCTTAGGCCTCGGGCCTATTTGGTCAAAAGGTCAAAATATTTCCGATTTGCAATAAACGACTCAACTTACACGGAATCAATAATTCGATCAAAGATATATAAAATTATTTGTTATAGTTACCTTCTTTTAAGAAAGTTAAAAAAGCAATTCTATTGTACCAAGTTGCGACCTCCTTCCATCTTATATCCATGACAAAGTGTCAATTCTTAATAATAATATTACACATAAGATGATAATATTATATAATAAAAAATATAATTGTTTTTAAAGACAATATTAGCGAAACTCATTCGAAAATATGGAAACAGAAAGAGATATTTGCACCTCTGAGACTCGAACCCAGGACCTTTCGCTTTCCGAACAAATGCGCTAACCACTGCGCAAAAATGTAGAACTGAATGTAATGGAATCTTTCAGTTCATTTTTTAGTCCACTTCCCGGACCACCGAAATACGTGAATTTTCACACACGTGATAAAAATGATTGCCATACATACAATAACAAAAATTAACCAATATTAAAGTTTACTTTGCATAATCAGTACATAATTAGCGTGTAATTTTTGTATTTTTTAGAACACACTTTTTTACCTGTCCACGCCCTCACTATGCCATCTCAACGCCCCCTAGTTTTCCTCAACACCCCCTAGATTTATCTGGGTTTTCTACCGCCCCCCTGAAAGTCTCAAACGCCCACAAGGGGGCGTTATCGCCCACGTTAAGAACCTATGGTTCAGTTTATATGTCTAACTTTATAAGGGAGGCAAAGATTTCTACAAGACATATACGAGAGTTGTTCTGAAAACGGAACAAATTAGCTTGTGGGGTTAATGGGTGACCTGTTCAGAGATCGAATCCTGAATGCCAGGAGTCCTTCCGCGCTGAAAAAATACTCGGTGTGTTGACATTGAATGTCCATTTGAATCTAGCGCTAACCAAATAATATGGAGGCCACAAACACCGATATAAATCCACGGGAATGTCGACCTTACGATAATAGGTTACCAAGGCTCATGTTTGCATCCGCAGAGCGTGGTGCTACTGACCGACCTCGACCGCCCGCTCTAATAATAATTTCGGTTGCGGTCAATGTTATCAACCTCAAATGTTCCCGCAATGGCCGGGAACACTCATTGTAATGATCCGGAATCCTTCGATTGTAATGTGTTCGACGACCTTCGTGGTCGAGGGGTAAGGCTCTCAACTTTCAATCCGAATAAAATTTTATTTTATTAATTTTTATTATTTCGCCATTAATTAATTAAAAACAATGTATAGTATGTTTTCGGCACTTTCCAGAGTGGAAGATACTATCGGTATCACCCTGATGAGACCACGAATTTAAACGTGGCTTGAAATGGCTTTAACCGGGTTTGGTGACCAGATCTGAATAGCAAGGTGCTTCCCCGCCTTCCTCTTTTCCATTTCCTTCCCCTCCCCACTACGTGCAACCTGCAACCACACAAATACCCAAATGGGGATGACAAATTTGTACTAGCTCCGGACGGGAGCAGTTGGGACTCTCTTTGTTTTTTGGAGTCTGACGCTTGAGGACAATGATTTTATATGAAGAATGTGAAATTTTATTAATTTTTCATGTTTATGCGTTGTCTGGGGAGGGAGTCCTGTGGCAGCCAGCCTCTGCTACCCCATGCTTTGGATTGCTTCCGAAAAATATCGATCTTTCCAGAAACGTCGCCTATATTAAAATGTTCGCATGCCGAATTAACGAGAGCGTTCCGAGCACCTCGCGTAAGCTGTCTAGCGCGGGCAGTAGGTACGTGACTGGACGGTAGGTACCTATCACATCGAAACAGAGCTGCAGATCTACCTACCTCTCACGCGTTCCAGAAAAGGTACGAATCATTGCGCGCCTGAAATGCACAGTTCAGGTGCTTTCGAGTCCTACATTTATATAATTTTCTTCTTAGTTAGGTGTTTTATTTGGAACTACATATTTAACCTCGATTTTAATTTGTGGCGTCTAAGATAATAAGTGCATACTGCTTTATAAAGCAGTTCAGCGTAAAAAAAAACAAAAACATAAAAATCCTGTAATACGTAAAATGGATAGGAGTATAGGTACCTACTAAAAAAAAAACAGAGTGTACAATTCACATGTGGTGGAAGTGAAACCTTCAGAAAACTAAAGTAGACAAGAATGGGGAGGCTAAAAAGCACCACACAAAGAGGAGACCGATAGGCTATGAAGCACTGCAAAAAGAGGAGTCCGATTATACTATCTCATTCTTTCGCAGGTTAAATCCTATAAATTTATCTATGTGTTTGTCTCTTTTAGTGTCGCTATTTTTCGTTTTATTGAGTTTCAAATCATAACGGTTTCACAGCAAAAATATTAAAGAAAATATAGCGGTCTTTGAAAATTTCCCACAATATTTCAGAGTACTTGCATCTGCCAAGAATTCAGTGTCCCGCACCTCCTGAACTCCACTTCTTTGAACTTCGTTACTTTAACCTCATAGCGGTTCAAAAAACTTTGATTTAAAATTATTGAGGAAACCCCTTGTGAAATAATTTCATTGAATTACTGTGACTAAGTATAAAAAAACCCGTCATTGTCAAAGATCATCGTCTCTCATTCTGAGTTCACATTATATTAGTAAGCAACGTTTTTTTTCGTTTGCGGCCAATGTCGCGAGCGCCGCCTTGAATTGGAAAATATTAATAATTGCCAGGACGACCGTAAAGTGATCCTTCGCCGTGTCAGATACATTATTATAGGCAGTCGGTTGTTGAACTCGAGGAAATGTCCTCCCGTGTGTATGATATTAACTATTGGGACATTGGCATTCCTAACCGAGGCTTTGCGCAAATTGCTATATTATTAATTCTGTTTAGGTTACAAGAGGTCTTTCGGTTAGAAATCGGACATTTTATTCATTTTGAAAAAAAAATTATTGATTTCATATTTAAAAATGTTTTGGTATACAGACGTTATTCGTGGGATGATTCACTGTGATTGGTGCAATTACGTAGACAAATAGTGATTTTTGTAATCATGTATCATGTCTCATGCATGCATTTTTTAAGAGCGTTTTTAGAAAAAATGATCCTGTGACGTTTCAGTCCAACCGTCCCTTTTACGCTTTCAGCAACTGAAAGAAATTAAATGACATTTCTCGCTTCTATCTGTGAACGCCCATGAAAGTGGGATCAGTCTCACGAAAAAGTAAAAATCAATCACTCTAACGATATTTACAGACCTCGAGATAGTTTGTCTTTTTTACTTAGTGGTGTTTTACTGCCACTTTTCTTTTATTGCAGGCGTCAGGTCTTAGATTCGTGACGTATGACAGGCTGCGTCTCCCTCGCACTGGAGAAAACGAAAGGCGGCGCACGTGCGTGCGTCTCTTTCTGTCCGGACAGAACGAGAGCGCGATTCTCGCTTTCGAACGCTACGAGCCGGTGACCTTGGCCATCCCGTCTGGTTAATGCAATCCAAGGTTCGGGTCTACGAACTTCCCGGCCCCACCACCGCGTGCAGCGCGGAGGGGGGCGCGCGGCGCTCGAACGCGCCAATCACAGGCCGCGCGGCGCGGGATACGGCATAGCGATTGGCCCGCCAGGCTTAGCGCGGCAATGACCTCGAAGTTCGAAATGCATTGAACTCTATTGTAGTAGTAAAAAGCGTTCCGCCGGTACGCTAGAGGCGCTATTCGCTTGGCAGCCGCGGCCGTTTGTGGATAGCGTTTGTACGGAGTTAGCCGCGTATCATTTCGCAGACTTTCACTCTTGGGGTTGGGAGGAACCTGCTCCGTGCTCCGTCCCATATACGCTCGACTTCGGCCAGTTTTAGTACAGGCGCGCTCGGGTGAAGTCCTTTCTATGTCTCCGCACAGTACTACCGTCTAAAACTAACTTTACGTGCGTGATATTTCGCAGCCAGCTCTTATCTCACTGAGCCAGTTGTACGGAGCGAACACAATACATAATATTACAAATGTTATTTCTGTGACTTTTACATTTATTGTGAAAACTAATTCCATTTTATTAACATAGTAAAATACTAAAAAAGTGCCCTATTTTAAAAAAAATGTGTCAGTGATTTGATAGTGACAGCATAAAAATAAACATGCACTCTAAAGATGCAGTTTCATCAAACAATTCAATTGATGTTTTAACTTTGTGTATTGAACTGTGTCGTTGATAATTAAAACGTTTTCCAAACATATTCTACGTCTATAAAATAATTTGTGAATCTACTTAAAATTAATGTTACAAGTATAATAAAATAAGATACAAAGTGAAGTTGTTTATAGATTACCCACACTGGTCGTGAACAAAAATTGTGACAGTTTGTTTTGATGTATTGAGTGAAGATTCATTGGTAATAACAATGACGATGGTAATGAGTCCGGACAGCAGCTACGGCTGCAGGGTTCAGGTGCAGATGTCTGCGGTGGGCTCCACCACGCCGTGCGTACAGCCACCCCCGCCCCCGCCCCCGCCTCCGCCCATGGCACCGCCCCCGCCCTCGCAACCGGAGCCCTCGTGCTACCCCGGCGCGGACAGGGCTCAGGGGTCCTACTTGGGCGACAATACTGTCAGCTCGGGGGGACAGAGAGAACCCGAACTATACATCGGTAAACAAACTTAATCATTCGTTTAAAAAAAAAAATCAGTTTTCATTACTGAAAACTGAAAACGTTAAACTGAAGATTTCATTACTGAAAACTTTTTTAACATAACCTAACTTTTCTAGAAATAAATAGTCTTATAATATTTTTGAAACTAAAAAATTCTATTAAATAATCCATAAGCACTTCATTTCAACAATTACTACAAGAAACAACTATTTAGTAAAATTATTTAAGTAGGTACACAAAATAGGTTATTAGGTTCTTAGTTTAGGTAAACTGAGTCATTCATGCATATTTAGATTGAAACAAAACTTCGCAAATGTCAAATCAAAAAAAAAAATGGCGGCAATGGAGATGTCTTATATGGGAAATTTTTAATTTAGATTGAAGGAAAAACGAATTTTAATACATTTTTTTCCGTCTATACCGACTGAACCCAATGTTTCTTTGGTAATTAAGTTTTGATAATTTACTTTTTAAAGTATATTGCCTATTACACGTGTAGCGGCATGTGACGGCTTATGGATTATTTACCAAAATTCTGAAACAAATATACTGTATTTTTTGTAATCAGAAAAACTCTGATTATAAAAAATACGATTATATTTCTCGTAATGTTTATTATCGAAAAAATTACCGAATTTTCAAAAAATAGAATCAATCAATAACGTTTTACCCTTTCTGGTTACCACATCATCCGTCAAACAAATTATTTTCAAAATGTATTCGCAGTGTGAAAAAGGAACCGACTTTGATTTAGCGTGAAATGTCGTTGAACATCACAATACGCATTCTCTTCCATATTTTTTAATCCATCATTTATTTCAGTTGTTTCCATCGGGCCAGGCAGATAGATCATTAATCCTCAAACCTGTCACAATGCTCTGTAGTTAGCTTCCTACAAATATACACAAGGATCCTAGGTTCGACACTTTGCAAAGAAAAATCTTTTTAAATTCTTGGGGTGTTTACAATAATTGTTTCTTGTAAAAAACGATTAACGATACACAAAAAACGTGATCAATGAATTCTCAAGGGGCGCTTACAGATTTTAACGTATTTTACAGATTTTTTGTGTTTCTCATGAAATCTTACACTTGTAAAATTGGGATATTGTTTGCGTTTTATTTTCTACCCTTTCGGACATCATCGATCAAGAATTGTGACAAAATCAGTCGCGTAAACTGAAAACTATTATATGCGAATTATTCTTGCTTCAGGAACTGCAAATGTATAAATATCTACACGGAAATAAACACAATCAAATTAATGCTTTAGCTAACAAAAATGTTTTCATCATAAATTTGTCATGTATTTCTTAATAAAAAACAATAGTTAATTTCCTGTTAATATTGTATCTAGTAATTGAATCGAATAATGATTTTCTTTCCGCAACAGAACAACCTTCTGCATATTAATGTCGTTAGAGTCTATTTAGCACACTTTTCGCCGACAAACATTACGTCATTAGTTACTAGTTGCATTTCACCGCTGCATTTCCTCGTTACTGGGTTATTGCATTCAAATATGCACTCACTACAAGTAGTGTTATTATTACTTGTGCCGATTTACTCATTCCGTGCAATTTCATAACAAACTGCAGACTGTATGCGCTTTCCGCCTACTTCCCAGACCCACTAATGCACCAATGCACTGATACGCTGATGTGACGCAATGGTGCATACTGTTCTCTTCTGTTACGTCAACTTTCTCCAGATGCAATCTCGTCTCTGCTTTCTCGGTACTCGTCTTTCTCGTTTGGTCGTTTCATCTTGTCAATCTATTGGAATACTTGTCAACCTGATATGTAGCAACTACCAACTTACTACAACCTGTGGTTTGCATATATCTTCGATTTTTCAACGCAAATATTTGCTCATCATGTTAAGCAATTACAATTTTAGATAGAAATCCTTATAGCAGAAATGATTTGCAAATGAAAGTTTAAAAAAATTTAATGAAAACAATATTAGCGAAACCCAATCGAAAATATGGAAACAGAAAAATCAAAAAAATATTTTGGCAACTCTGGGACTTTCTTTAGCCAGAATTGGAGTTTTTTTAAATCCAGAATCCAAAACAAAGGCTAGTAAATTATTATAGGTAGATTACCTGAAATGAAAGAAAATTCTAAAAACTAAATAACACCTATTATTTCTTTAACGTGCAAATAATGGATATTTCCCCTTTCAAACTCAAAAGTATCGCAAAATCCTCTTTCCAAGCTACTTTTCTAAGACGGACTGCACTGTACCACAGCTATACTGTATACTTATAATTGCATTAAGCTGTTTACTAACTTTCTACAACTTAATCACTGGCATCGGATAACCAGAGTCAGTCACCTAATTATTAGATCAAAACCCCCGTCGCCATAAAATACAATCACCAATAAAAATGGTTTGAACAAAATTGCGATGAATGGTAAATAAACACAACTTATAATCATCTAATTGTGCAGATTAACTTGCAATTAGAAAGTTTAAAAACGAGATTGACAAAACATTGTGATTTGTTCGAAGAATTTTAATGGCCTCTTGTTTGGCGTGAAGCTCCATTGTTAAAAATATTTAGAACATCTGATGATTACTTCATTTGCAAGAAAAACTTCTGCTCTGAAAGAGATCTGGTGCAGTTGGTTATCCAATGCAGTTGCCTCACACGCGGCAGCGCGGCTTGTTGCGTGCATTGCACTTTTGGTTTTTCGCAAATCGCACCTGAGAAATGTTGGAGAAATTGACCCCGTGAGCTGAATAAGCCTGCGATGGATTCTGGTTTATTGCGAGAGTAAATAAATTGTGAAAATGCATTAGATAAGAGGCTCCAGTGCAGTTTGCAGTCCTTTAGTAATAATTAACATTCACTTGGTCACACAAGAGAGATTATTTTTTTGATTTCATATCAAATATAAACCTTTCAATCTCTGTTGCACTAGGTATACACTAAGACCAACATTAAGATGAGGTTTGTATCAAAACTATCATATTCACATCTCATTTAAGTGGTATCATACTTCCTATCACTGCTTCCGAAAATTCACAATTTACCTAAATTAATATTTTAACCAATTTTAAGATGTTTTATAAGTTTGGTGGCAGAAATCAATAAAAATTTCATACATTCATATTTATATGTCATATGATGACGTGTAGGTGCGGACTTATCTTTTTTAAATCAGACGATATGCAGCAATTACTGTCAATCACTCTGATATAAATTTGTGTACATATCTGTTAGGTATATAATTATCTTTCCATGTCCAGATAATGCATAATAATATTCTATTCTAATTATGACTGTAAGTGGTTTATGATTTTTTAATGGTGTTCTGAAGGGTAAGAATAAAACAGTCAAATCACAGATTTAACCAAAAGTTGTAAATTGCATAACTTGGTCACAAATCATTCCTTGAACGCCATTTTTCTACTTCTTTCTGACGGTGAAAATCTTAAACTATTACCAGGTCTGCTGAATAGTTATATGCACGTATTCTGCCATGCACTCACTTGACCCCCGGGTTTTATTGTGGCGTAAGTACCTAGCCAGACGTTTTCCAATTTTCGTGCAGACTTTTCTTTCCCCACCCTCGTAGCTTTCGCCTGCACATGGCCTCCGGGGGTTACTCAACTATCGAGTAACACTCGGGAGAAAAGTGCCTTTCTTCACATGCACTTGAGTGCATTCACCCACTTGAGTGCAACACTCGACCGGTGAAGTCGGCAAACCTCTCGCCAACAATAATTACCTAGTTTCATTCAGTTTGTCTCGAGTTACGTCGCGTCGTTACGTGTAATTTGATTAACTTTCTACACGACCTATCCATGTTTTTATCTAGATAGTCTGCGATCGATTTTGCCTCATTTTACTTTTACTAGAAATGAGTTGGTACTTGGATAATAAATAACAACTACTTTCTTTGTGAATGTTTATTCTTGTTAATTTATAATAATTACAAGTGTCTATTAGTCTTTATTTGATTTCCCTGAATCTAGCCCGTTTTATTCATCCGTCATTTTAATATTATTTAATCCATCCAAGTTATCCAAGCGATAGCCCGCTTTCTCCGTGAGATAACTCGACACCATCCTTTATCGAAATCTGTGTCAAATTATTGTATAAGACAGATGCAACGACAAAAGAAAGTTTTTTCCCCGCGTGACCCCGATTCCCAATTCACTTTCATTCAAAAAGCACAACGCAGCGTTCTATTGGATGGAAAATGAACTACAATAAATTTAAACGCCTACTCGATAATCACCATTCTGTCTCTTTTCTTATCTCTGAAATGCACAGTCTTGCGTTACAAATCTAGCTCGTTATAAATCGGAGAAAGTACGCATGGTGCTCGAGAAAAGACAGCCGTCACTGGCCCCGTCTCAATCGTGCACGCGCTTTTCTCGCATCTCCTCTCCATTTCTCAGCCAGCAAAGCGCCGTCTCTTTCCGACGCCTACTTTCTCCAACTAGAGAAATGCTTTCGTCTCTTTCGCGCGGGAATTTCTTTGGACAGCTTCTCGACGATAGTGAAACTCGACTTCAAACAAACCACTTTCAATTAATTTTCTTTCTTTTTATAGTCTATCCCTCGTTATTTCTCGTTGTTCTACATTTCACACTAACGAGCTCTATTTTTTTTTTAATTTGTCACGGTTGTCCTTGATTTCGATTGTGTCAAAAAATATTTCGAGTTCGTTCAACTAAAAACGTTCTATTTTTCCTTGTCACTATTTTGTTTTAGAACAATGAATTGCTTTAAATAGAATTCAACAACGAAATTCGTGTCGTCGGAAAACAGGATTCCGAATATTTGAAAATGTAATGATTTTATTTATTTTGGAAAATTTCAAATTAAAATTGATGGTGACATTTGTCGTGACGAATTATTAGGAGGAAGAATAATGTTGGTAGAGGAGTATAGACTCGAGTCTAGTATGAACTGAGTCACTGTGCCAAGTGCGGGCCGCGGCCGGTGGGAGTGTGTGGCGGATGACGGAATTATCCTGAACGACCATGAACTTACGGAATATGTTGTTATTCCCAACAGAACGGACACATACAGATTATATCTACTTTCTAGTACAGAAATACCCACACCTTGGTAATGCGTTTTCTCCCGAAAGTTGGAAACATTTTTTTTCATTCTCACTGCTGAAAGTTTTTCGACAACTTTGACGATGATGTGAGTTATGCAAAGGTGCCAACGAAAGTGGGAAGATAGAAATTTTTAAGTTCAAAGAAACGAAAATAAGTCTCGGATTTTTATAAAAACTAAATAATATGTAGGTATATTATTAACCAGGAGACAAAATTTGTTCCAGCTCACACAGGAGGTCTCATATACATTGTTGTATCACTCTTACTGTTATGGTGAGAAATATGATCTAAACAGTGTTAGAAAGAGAAAACTCATCGCTTTGTATTCAAATCTAGAATTTAACCATAAAAAAAAAATTGCACCTCCATGAAACCAAAGTTTCCGTTAGCAATGGCTGAGTGGACATCGCGTTTGGGTCCCACCTGGGCGTCGCGTGTTCGATTCTTGGCTGGCAAAGTTCTCCATAATGGAATTTTCCATTTTCTAAAAACAAATAAGCATTTTTTTTTAGAAAATGTATAAAATTAAAAGAATTTTTTAATCATTATCTTCTTACGAAATGACATAGACGTGAGTTAATAATAACGTTTATAATACATTTACCTAATAAAAATATGTGTGAACTTTTATTTTTTTCGATATCATAAATTTTCGATTACAAAACAAAAGCTAAGCAATTTTTATTTTTTTAAGGGTGTTTAAAAATATAATACTTTAATAAATTAAGATTATAATAAATTATATTTTTACTTCACACTATCACATTTCAATACACTTTTCAGTTTTCGGAAATTTTCGTTAACATTCTGAAATATTCCATTTATTTGGGTTTTATTGCAAAGAGGGAAATTTTCGTAAACATTCAGAAATATTCCATTTATTAGGGTTTTATTGCAATGCGGAAATTTTCTGACCTTCTGACAGAATATGCCCGAGACCTGATGGGTTAAAACCCAAATTCTGAGAATAATTATTACGAATGTATTTGATAAATTATTTATTTATTTTCAGTGGATTTTTAAAATGAACAAGCCTTGGAGAAGGCTATATGATTTTATAATTTGATAACGTATCTGTGAAGGTGTTTGAGGATAGATATTGGATCCCGGAAGAGGTAGATTAAGAAAACGACCGTGAGGCTGTAAATTCTTAAATTCAGAGTTTTATCCATTTTGTTACATATCAGTATCAAAATAAGATATAAAAATATTTGTTTTCCAGAAGTTCAATGTAGTTTAAAAGCAAGGATATTCGGTGAAGGTTGAAATGACAGAAATTATCTGCAAAAAGCTAGTTATTCTAATCATACGTTTAAGGTGAATACTATACGAGAGACCCATCGGTCCGGAGTCAGTGGGAATATGGCATCCAGGGACAGCTCGTGACTTTTCAGTGAGCTAGAGTGACAAGATTAAAAAAATGGCAATAAAAATAAAGATATATTTGTAGTATTGTTTATTTTTTTTTGTTTCAATTTTTTGTGTGAAGATTTTTTAGTTAACGTGAAGCGCTCTCCCACATAACTGAAAGAATCCTGAAAATGTTCGTAAAAAAAATTGAAATTTTGGCATCTGCAATCGAGGTATGTTGTTTTTTTTACATTAAATCCACATAGGAGGCCCCGAGGAAAATAATTTCCCTCAGGAAAATAATTTCCCTCAGGGCCTATGTCATCTGACATGCTTTGTGGAAGGTCTTTTTGAAGGAGAGGAAGGAATAAACATTAGTCTTGAAGAGACCCATTTTGAAGGAAAGAGGAAACACAGAAGCCGGAAAATCGTTCCACAGCCGAGCTGTTGAACACAGGAAAGAGTCGAAGAAGCGACCCGTTCTCATGTGACAAATGTCAACCGTGTACATATGTCGGGCATGCGTTTGGGGTGTTTCCCGACTATGCACCGGTGCCGAAGGAATCAATGACGCTAGTTCCTCGGAGCATCTTCCATTGTAATACCGGTAGAACAAGGATAGTATTCCATCCCGATGCCTGTGCTGTAAAGATTGCAATCCGTCGGTTAAGATGAAAGTGGGGATGAATAGAATGAGGTTGGTAATGAGATGACGAAGAACTTCGCTATTCAGAGCTGGTCACAATACATAGCTAAAGCCATTACAAGTTTTGATTTGTAATCATTCACCAGGGAAATACTGATGATGTCTGACGCCCCGCTGGTGACTTAGTAGAATGAGCGATAGTTTCTATGGTTTGATTCCCCTGTCTCTTGTTTTTTCCGACTCTCCCCATTTTTTTTATCTCTCCGTTAATAAACTTGTTTTTCAAATTTATTTTCATACGATCTCAGGTCGTTGGCCCGTCAGTGGGTCGTTCACGCACACACTCACCCACTATCTTAACGTTTAATAACTCACACATACAGCGGCACGTGCCTAAACATCATTAAAAAATTCCAACAGACACACTTAAATATATTGTGATGTAGACATGTGTATATAATAATTATTACATTATCCATCATTTTGTTACCCTCACACTTCTACACTATCACAACTCACAACTCACAACCACATAACAAGTACACGCAAATGCGCTAACAACCGAAGACTTATGCAACTCCTTTACTTTCTTTCAAACGATCGTGAATTATGCACGAAAAAATGACAAATAGAAATATTTTGCATTTTTCAAAATCCTAAAAATCTTACCGACTCCATATTTTTTTACCTTAATTCCACACAGGAGGCCCCGAGGAAAATAATTTCCCTCAGGACCTACGTCATCTTTAAGGATGCTGCGTGAAGGGTCTTCTGGATAGGAAGGATTGAACCTGGGTCTTGAAAAGATCCATGCTGTGGGAGTGAAAAATCACAGAGGCCGGCAAATCGCTGAACTCAAGAACGCGTCGTAGAAACGCCCCGTTCTCACGTGACAAATGTCAACTGTACACAAATGTAAAAAGTAAATAAAATTGTACATAAATTTTACATAAAGTAATTAAATTGTACATAAAGTTTGTCACACTTAATTTTACAGTCGGTGGCTCGCTGGTGTATATTTTAATACAAAATGGTATACGTAGTATTAACCTATTATTTATATGATTTGAATTCAATTTTAAATTAGGTTAAGTAGGCAGGAAAAAAAACATTTTAAAGAGATACCCTTTCTTGTGTAGTGGTGTACCTCTTGAATCGATTAAAAATAAATTAATTCAGTTAAAAGTTTATTTTTTGAAAGCTATATAAACCATTCCAGTAGGTATACCGTATTTGCAAGATACGAGGGGACTGCGGGCCAGTATTACAAACTAATTTATGAAACTTTCGATACCATCGGTGTGCCCAAATACATCCAAACGTGTGCTCTTTAAAATGATTGCCTCCCATTTAAAATAAATAAAATAACTTCCCAAAATGTTAGTAATTTGAACAGTCGACGATGCCGTTTGACGTAGGATTCTGTAATTTTGTGGTAAGTACATACGTAAGTGCACAATAATTTATTGTTTCTAAATGACGTCTTAACAGTACCCATTCGTGTTAGGTTATTTATTAACATAATATAAAATCAAAATGACAAAATGCAACTGTCTTGATTGGTATCAATCAATACATGAATTTATTATGCGTCGTGATAATTTATTTACATATTCTATTTATAGGGTGACTGACTATACATACATATGCGATTAAAAAATAAAATGGCACTAAGTACACATTATAAGTTTATCGCATATGGCCTACCTACTTAATTTGTTTTGCGATTGCTGTCATCATTATGCATGTGTGTGTAATACTTTATTTCAAGGACAACATTCATTATTGACTGTTTTCTTATCAATATAAATAATAATTCATTATTGACACGAGTGAATCAACAAAAGAAATTTGTGGATAATTATTCCTCTCAATTTTATTATGAATGCTAACTTTGTTGTTGAGTGTAGTAGCAATCATACAGGCAGTACGAACAAGGGCCTGTCTTTAATTTAATAAAACTGTGGATCAGATGGGTTGTTTAAATAAGTTTAAAAATGTACTCTTCATTTTGTAGTTTGCTCTCTATTTACAGCATTAATCAATGTTGGGTAAATAGTAGGTTCATACTTAAAATGGTTTCTTTGTCACACCACGCAACATATTTCTTACAGTAATGTAGGAGGTTGTACGATTACGATCTAAAAATTTGATGGTTTATTTCACAAATTTATTGTCATGGAATGAAAAATTGGTAAGCAAGCTTACTTGGTTGGATAAGTATTTGCTACGCCACTGCTTGTCTTCGTGTTTGTATCATGAATAGAAAATACAACTCTAGTCTTCTTAGATTTCTTGATATAAGAGACGTATAAACATTAATGATAAGAGTCCAACATAATAAAGCAGAAGATTTCATAATTAAAAGATAATTTTCCGCAAATCGATTTGAATTGAATATGGTATACATTTTCCAGAGCGTGTCTACAAAATAAAATTCACCTGCAAAATATGTTTTCGTCATAACAAGTGCCTTGTCGTGTTGTTCGCCACTTCTTATTGAATTTAACCAAGGCTGCGACTGCGGACAGAATTTGCTAACAAATTTACATCTCAGCAGATTTGACGACGGATTTTGTTTGAACAGTTGCGTCCCAACTTGGAACAATGTACGTGCACAATGGTTGCGGAAGGTGGGATCGTTGACCTCCTAGATGGCCGCATTGATGTATAACTGGATGTTGAAGGTCACTCTGATGACCTCTGAGACTTTGTTTGAGGAAGAG
The DNA here is from genome assembly GCA_917563855.2 of Limnephilus lunatus. NCBI lineage: Eukaryota > Metazoa > Arthropoda > Insecta > Trichoptera > Limnephilidae > Limnephilus > Limnephilus lunatus. The sequence goes on along the minus strand of OU830598.1, from coordinate 62,231,958 downwards.
CCCCCTGCCTACTTAGTCTTACTGATCAAAAAAAAATCCACCCCTTATGATTGGCGCCTGTTGCATTAATTTTTTTGATCCGCTATACATTACATCAGTTATACATATTAAAATTGTCTTTCTTTTACAGAATTCGATGGCACCACCGTGTTATGCAGAGTATGCGGCGATAAAGCAAGCGGTTTCCATTACGGCGTCCATTCCTGCGAGGGTTGCAAGGTAAGAATCTCCGCTTCAATATAGTCAATTCTACCCAAATACATAAATCAATCAATTTCTCAGTTGTCTAAATCAGTCATCCTCTATGACTAATTTCTGTGGTAACTTTTATCATAGGGTGTATTCATAAAAAAGTATTCTGAAAATGAACATTATAATAAATTATTACAACGTACAATATCTGAACCAAACACTACAGGGGTCTTTTTTAAAATTATCACTTTGTATTTTATGTACGTAGTTTATCAAGATAATTACTTGAATAACTATAACCAAAACGAAACTGATGAGATATGTTCTTAAACTACTATTTCTAGCGATTATTTAGCATCTGAAGTCTTTATTAGCACGGCGCTCTTAACACGCGAGCCAAATATAATTTCGAACCCATAATGTGTTTGATCACCGCTTATGTCATCGGGCGGAATCCGAAAAATAATGATCACGGGCAACGAGCGATAAATAATTTGCGTCTTACCTAATGGTTGTGATCTACGTTCTACCTGACAAGGTTAAGTTTTGGTTAGAGACACTGGCATTGAAGCCAGCTAGCCTTGCCTGGTGCTTGAACCGGGAAGCCGACCAGCACCGTCCTCAAAATCCAAGACAAAAAATCCAACGGAAAATGTGACGAGTGGGAGAAGCAGAACCTCGATTGTTGATCGGCAATATGAATACATTATGTCCTGTCGAGCAAAGCCTTGATATTTAGGAGCAGTCATTACACATTACCGCCGGCCGCGTAGGTTGTAGATAAGTAGTTTGCGGTTAGGATCGACGTTTCTTCTTAGCCCTATGCAACGAACTTGAACAAGGACAACATGTTTATAGTTGAAATTTAGTGCTTTGATATTAAAGACGCACTTGAAAAATTACGTATTTTCGTTTAATTAATACGTAGTTAGTGTTTAGTTAAATCAGTTTTTCCTGTTTGTCCTATCACTACATATCTAATACAATAATTTGAGAGTAAAGACGCATTTGAAATGTTACGTTTATTCATCCAATTTGTAGAAATTAGCGCACTTAAATAATCCATGCGACAGGTAACTTATTAAACATCTATATCATCAGGGTCGCAGCCGATTCAGCCAAAGGTCAAGTTGACCTTAGCGACCTGTTTGTTTTGTTATGTTTCTGCAGGGGGGCTGGGGCTTATAGTTCTTTGTGTCCCCAGAAGTCTCTTGTTCGCCGTACCATTGATCGCGATACCCCTCTGCTTTTTGAATGGGGGATTTGCAAATTGTGCTCGTTGCACTTATTGTATTTTAAGCGAAGGTTAAGGTCAACTGGGTCGTTCTGCGTCCCCTCCGTGCGAATTTGTTAAAGGTCTCGTTTTCTATAGACAGCAACTTTATTGCATTTGAGATGAACTGCATTCAGTTTGATCTGGTTCATCGAAAGAAAGAGACTGATTTCATATCGCAGCCAACTTTTAGTTACGTGAGTGCTAATCTTTGAGAACACTCGGCCGTGTTGACCGTGTGTGGAATACAAGCACAGATACAAGCGTAGAGGTACCAGCACTACTGCGATGGCACTCACACTTGTCCATCTAATTCAAGGTCCTCGCGCGTCGGCTTCAGCTAGGTTATTGTTCGAGGTTAGCTGTTCGCTGCCGCACTCATTCCAGTACATTCCGATATCGGCGTGATTGCGAATTTCACCACTTTTGCAAATCTAATTTCAATCGAGGTTTGGGACCTTCAAAACGTTAACCAATAAGTCCAAGATCAATAAAATAAATTTAAAAAACCCCTTGATTTCACTTTCCAGTTTCCAGAAGAATTTAGTGTGTGAAGAAAATGATAGAAGCCATAATAATAGTAATAATAATTGGACAATTTGTAGAGCGTTGTTTTTGTGAAAAATCACCCCAAGGGAGGTTTACAATTTATTATGAATTCTTAGGCTCTGTTTATCTGTAGGTATCACTTTTAGGTTCTTATCGATATTTTTTAAAGATTGTTTCACTCTTAACTAGTTGGTTTAACAAGCTCCGGCAATAGGTCAACGTTCGGAAATACTATCAAACTATTTTCATATTGTAATGTTGTTTACAAGCAGCAGATAAGGCGTGTGGTGTTTCTAGTGTGATGATATTTACTGAGCGTGTGTGAGTTAGTCTGTCTGCGCGTGTGTGAGTGCCTTACGCATGTCAACTGTCAACCATTGTATATATTATTATTCAGCTTGGTGTATAAATACATAACAATTTGAATTACCAGCCACGGGGTTCACGGAGGTACAAAGGCGTTCAATTGTTAGGTGTTGTTACTTGTTCGATATCGGCACTGGCATTTCAAGCCACTTATTTATTTTGATAAAACATAAAACTAATAATTTATCAAGTTCATTCCGAAACGAAATGCTAATGACCCCCTAAAAACCGGGGCATACGTCACACTACTGCTATAATAAAATTATATAATACTATCACAGACTCGTGAAAAATCAAGGGATATTATAATTGTAGGATTGACAATATCATGTTAGCTCAAAAGCGCAGACCCGTGAAAAATCACAAAATCTGACTTTACCCGTCAAAATTATTCCTCAGAAATGTGACAAAAGAAATACACATATTAAATTTAGAACTTATTATAGATAAAATATCTTTAAAAAATGTAATATTGTTAGAGGTGGGTACTTTAAGTTCTAAAAAAACTCTAAAATAAATATAAATAAAATAAATCTGTTAAAGAAATATTGATTATAATAAGTAGGTAGGTACTTTATCGATTTATCGCATTATTACAATCAGGTATAATTTTTAAAATGCGGCCTAAATTAAAGAGTTCTAGAGTTTATTGAACCAGAGATGCAGACAGACACACAATCGAGATTATTTTTTTTGATGACGATGTTAAAATTGTGTTTTGGCCGTTTAGAAGAAATAAATAAATAAATTAAAGAATTCTCCTAACTTTGAATCATCCTTATCCTAAAAATATCAATAATTCCTTCCTACGTTATTCAACATCATGTGTACATTCATGCGACTAGTGCTCTAAATTACATCCCAGACGTATAAATTCACATCCTTCACTCTCGAGTCTAGCTTTCGATTTTCAAAACCCGTCTATTAAAATCATTCCAGTCTACAAGACCCGCTCTATAAATCTATCGTAGGTATCCTGGATGCGTTCTGTCGCGAGGGTTTGGGTTCAGGGTCGGTCGGGCCTCTCCTCTCCCTCCCACACCCTCTTAACTCTCCACATACCCTCTCTTCTCCCTCCCACACCCCTTCGTAGCCCACACATACCCCTCTACTCACAACACGCGTGCCTAGTGCCTACATGCCCTCAGTCACAACATGCAACTAACACACCAACTGAGTTTTAATGGTGTGTGCGAGCGTATGAGTGGATTACAATATTTTATATCTAACCAAAAGCATTTCACATCATGTGAAGAGTTTTCCTATAGAAACGTCAAATAATAAAAAAACGTTCAACTGATAAATGAACTTTATTGTCCTAAAACGTTGTCAGAACGTATTTGTCACCTACGTAATAATTAATTTCGTTTTTTTTTTTTTTTTGCGTCATTTCTGTTAAGTGTCTTAATACCTATATATAGTATAAATAATTACGGTTACAAAATAAATTTTGTTTTAGCAGTGTATGTATATTCTAAATTTTCTAACGCAGTATCACGTTCATTGGTCAATTACATTATACATATAGTTTTTTATTAGTGATCGACGAACCGGTGAATGAAATCTGTTAGCCATAAGTAGTTCTAATAGTTTGTCTAGCCTACAGCGCCATCGTTTTTATTTTTCATAAAAACGACGGTTTACAAATCATACAAATATTAAATGATTTGTATTAGTATCTATCTGCCTTGGGAGAGGTCTGTACAATATAATAGGGAGGTATCTACTACCTATCTGCAATAAAACAATGTAAAAAGTTTCTAAACATTACGTTTGAAATTTCTTTGTTTTCATTGATCATGTACTTGGATGGATAAGAATGACAAACTGACTTAATTATTCTCTCCGCATTCGAAAAAGTTCCAAGAAAGTTTTAAAGATTCAATCATTCCGGAATAATTTTGTATTCTAAATTGAAGCGTTCTTTGTCGTTAAACGTCTTCTTTTGTCACCAGCAAGACAAGAGGAACGTCAGCCGAGAGCTGCTCGATCCAAATATAAATTCAAAACGCATCCCGAGCATGCACCGAGAACCAATGCGATAAAAGTGCAGCAAACGCATCAAAAAGTTCCTAACCTAATATCTACATCAATCAGATTGTAATGAAGATGGTTTAGCTCATTCTACTTGGGTCGTTTGCTTTCTTTGTAGAGTTGTATATGTGGAGACGTCGATGAGTATGAAGGTACTACTCTCCCTACGTGCTCGTCCATATGGAACGCGGAAAGTTTAATTTATTTTATTGTTTTTTATCGAATGTGACGATCCCTGTTGTTTCCCTCTCCCTTTCACTCGTTGTTCTCCGCTATATGTGTCTCTCTCTCCTGCGGGTGCATTCACCGGGACGCTGCACTTGTTGCGAGGTTAACCCGCATTTCCTACCGAATTGTACTAAAGTATTATACTTACCTCCGCTGCGTGCTGCCGGTCTGGTAGAATTAATTGGATTTAAATAGTGCGTGGTGTTGTTCTTGGTATGCATGCGTTAGAAGTTAGAAGCACTGTACCCTCACTGCACATGCACATGTTGCCTTGTGGACTGCATTCTATTTCGGTGATTACGGTACCTACTTGGGAAGCAGATAAATTCAGGCGTTCATTAAAACTTACCTACCTCTCGTGAGTCAATTTTGTAGGAGCTTAAAATAAACCCTTTCCCTGTCTTTTGTCCTAATTTCTGTTACTCCTCTGTTAAAATGACCAAAAATCTTCCAGATTCACTCGAGCGTTTTGTCAAACCTTAATAACCTTTAGTGAGTCAAATTTTTCAAGTGTTTGAAATAAATTCTTTCCCTAGTTTTTCGTTTTAAAATTTGTTGCTCTTTCATCAAATTCATCTTAAATCGCGCATTATTTCTGTTTCTTAAACTTAATATTAAGCTAGGACTTGTTGAATTGGTCAGTTTACCGTCCATTGATAAAGACGCTATCCGACGAGTTGAAAAACCAGTCCTTCGTGGAAGATAAAAATGGAATAGGTCGGGTATTATTTTCACTTTCATAGTTCCTGCCCAGCCTCTCCTCCGAGTCGGTAAATAGAGTCTAGTCATCTTATTACAAGGTTAACTTGTAGGGTCCCTCAGTGCAGTCGTCCTCGAGTTGATCCCTTTGCATTATTCGGTGCATTCATACCCGTCCACGCTTCTCCCGACAAGTCAGTCTCCCGTTCATCAGGCCTTAGATTTGAGCCCTTGTGTCTCCGGAGCCTCGTGTTTAACCTATTTATTTTTATGGGTTTATTACGGCGTTGTATATCGCTTACGGAGGTTTAATGGTTTTCTTTTCGGTTGAAATATTTTGTTGAGCCTAAAATAGTCGTAACCGTTAAACTGTTTTGTTCCTGTGGATTTTATGGTTTCCATAAATCAACGTTGAAGAATGTGTACTACGAAATTAGACAATTCGGTACAGTTAGTCGAATCGTGCTAAATGTGACGATAATAATATATCATGCATATCAGAAAATCTGATCCGAATCCATATAAGGTAGTAAAAACTCTGAAACAGTGAGCCTGGGCTTAATGAAATTTTTACTGGTTTTGACAAGTTTTGTCTTATTTCTGTTTAACGTTTTTCAAATCATTTCTTGGAAGAGTACGGTTTTTTAAGACGGTTAACATTCTAATTTAAACATTATTAATTAATTAATATATTTTGTTGCATAATATTCATAATATTTATGATCTACGATAATCACAACATTTATGATTTGTAGGTAGCCGTCTGCTTCTCTTCACAATAAAATATATTATTTAATATACTTGTCGGGACACTGATATAAAGTAAATAACTCAAAATATTGAATTGGTTTTTGCGCTATCTGATCATTGAAATGCATTTCACAAAGAACCCTTCTCAACCCCATGGAAGTTCAGACCTTTTAGTCCTTTTTTGTAATCCGCAAGGGTTAAGAAAAATACAGAAAAGATCGGAAATTAAATTTATAGAAAAAAGTATTGCAAACAATGAAACGCAACAAAAAAATAACCGGCCGAAATAATTTGACCTTGGCAAATTCTCATTTTATTTTTTTGGTATGAAACTAAAATTAAAAAAGGTTGCCCTTAAATTTGATACGCCGACCCTTATCCCTTTCGCTCCAAATAGTTAGTTTTTTTGCTCAAAATATAACATCGGCAGCTGTTTACTTGATCCTTTTAGTGTAAATTCACAATGATAAGGACGCCCTTTCTGACAGGATGGCGATTCGAGGTTAATCCTTTCAATTTCATCAAATTTATGGCCGCAAGTTAAATTTGATATTGTTAAATGAGACCGATCACACAAAGATGATTATTTGATCATTCTAACTCGTCCGCGCGAGTTATCATTTGTTATGATTATTTATTGAACTAAATTTAACACAATGCTCTTTATTTTATTGTTAAACTATCACCTTTCGGTTAGTTAGGTTTCATTGTAAGTTTTGCTTTAAAAAAAACTAGTTAGCTAACGAGGAAAGGGTTAGATTACACGGTTAAAATGTTCGATACCTACATTACTGAAAAAATAGTGGAGTTGGTGTTATGTAAAAATACTTACGCTTTTTCTGTTTTCTTGATAAATTTCTTATTCGCGGAATAAATATCTTGTCTGTATAGTGTTTTTTATTCTATGATACAATGCGAAATATCTCCGCAATAATTCTAAAGACGTTGACACACTCATGACCCACTAAATTCGATCAATCTCAATAATGAAAGGGCTCCTTACAATTCGCGAGGTCTACAATAAATTGAAAGGGAAGAAAGGGGATTTGGCAATCCTTTAGACGGGGTCCTCTCCCGGCCCTACCCAATATCGCGAGAAGTTGGGGAAGGTAAGTTCTACCTGGATAATAGAACTGCGTCCTTCGATCCGACGCATCTCCGCTCTCTTCACCGGGTTCCCAAAATACACACGTTTTTGAAAAGGGTTGATGCAACCCTATTATGGAAGGGACACAAAGGAAGTCTGCGAAAGATGGCAATAGTTTTTTGCGATTCCGCCTGCTTGATGAAATTTATATGAAACCATCAGGAATTGGCAACATTATTAAGGAAATATGATATTATTATAATCTACATACGCGTTTTATTTAACAAAGACATAAAATAACTTCTAACCACTAATAAAAATTTCCAAACTAAATGATCACATCATTGAAAATTCGCTCAATCGCCTGATCTTCCTTTCTGCGACTTTTCTACTTGCTCAGAAGTTTTTTTTTTTAAAGTTTTCTTTATTCATTGAAATTTTTAATTGCATGAATTGGAGATTTTTTGACCACCATGCTAGGCACATGCCCGTGTTGTGGTGGTCGATTTATATTATTAAACCTTAGATTAAACCTATTTTAAATCCATAAATTTAGAATTGCTTTAGAACTGAAATTACTGAGGCGTATGTATGGTAAAACGTAAAACCATGAATGCTCGTGTGAGAATTGTGAAGATTTGCAAAGAATGCAAGGTTGATGTTAGCTGATGTAATGAGTAAGAATAAAAATGGGACGCTTAGATGGTTTGGGTATGTAGAGCGAATGAACGAAGAAAGAAGTGCAATATAATATGATGCGAATGTGATGGGTAGAAGAAGTCGGGGAGGACCGAGGAGGACATAGCACGTTCAAATGAACCAGATATTTGAATCAGGCCACGTCAAGAGAAAGAATAACAGAAGAGTACGTATGAGACGAAGTATGTGTGTGAATAGAGCAAGGAGTGTGTGCCAAGACCGAGTTGTATGGCGGCCTGTCCTCTCTGCCTACCCCTGCGGAGAAACGGCGTGATGGCCAGTCAATTAGTTTATGTAGAAATGAAATCAATAAGTCTTCTGCTAATGGCCAGCTTTCATGTGATTGCTCTTTTTGATTAGCGATAGCAGACGAGAAATTCGATCTCAGATAAATGACTTATTGAATCGATCGTTCTATAACGAAACGTTCGTGACCGAGAATATTTAACGTAAAAAAACATGTATGTAATTTACTTAATAGTTTTTCTCGTTTTGGTTGCCGATCCCTGCCTTGAAATATGTGAATACAATAAAGAACGAATGTAGCGTAAAATCAAAGTTAGTCCATGGCTTAGCACGACACGCTTGTTACCTCCAACGCCAATATTATCAACCCTTGGCTAAACGCGGTCAGGTGGCGGGGGCGGAATCTGAAACCCAAAGGGTTCTGATCTCATCCCCTATCGCCAAATTCCACCACAAAAAAACTGTTGATTCTAACAAACATCTGTCTAAACTGTGTGCAATCGAAAGGGAAGTCGTTTTTTTTAATCGACCGTAGAAAGTTATAGAGTAATTCGATATCATCACCACTCATAATATGAACTATTTCATTTAAGAATATAATTTATTTACAATTATACAATCGATCATTGTTTAATCAACAATAAAACAACATACTTTGTATAGGTCAGACAATGTACCTCTAAAATTGAGATTTTTAACTACATAACTGATTTAGCGTTAGGAAAATATTTCGTTCTTCTAAAAATTTCTACATATTATGTACTAGCAGACCCGGACACACGTTGCTGTGGCTAACGAAACACAACGCCATCTACTGACCCATCCATTACCCAATCTTTATAACCAACACCATCTGTTAATTTGCATATATACCAAATCCACACCGCCCGCTTGCCAGCCCGCTCCCTTTATATATTATATATTTCAACCAATTTACACAAAATCTTGACAAATTATATACCTAAACCTTCCTCATGAATCACTCTATATATTCACGAAAACCGCTAAAAAATCCGTAGTTTAAAAGATCTAAGCGTACAGACAGCGGGAGCGACTTTGCTTTATACTATGTACCTAAAGAATATGTGTGTTATTAGATATGCATTATTGTTAAAAATCATAAATAAGCTTGAATTTCGTAATAATATGTAAAGTTTTTAGACCAAATATTAATTATTCTTCAAGAAGACTTTATCTTACTAAAACATCGCTATTATTAAATTTATCGTACGTGCCAAAAAATGAAAAGTATGTGTATTTAAATGATCACCTTGAACTTTAACGATTTTATCTGAAACCAATGCCTTTTTCGGCGCAATTAATATCGCTTTATATAGAAATCAGTTCAAACCTGTATTCAATAAAGATAAATATGTTTTTTTAAATCATCTAAATGGTATTGCTTGCTTATGTTCATAAATCCAATAATAAAATATCGACATGTGACAACCAACGCCATCTAGCGTTCGGTAGCACCAAGCACCAGTCTTCATATAGAATATAGGTAAATAACATCAGTCTGTATTAAATTCTGTTCGACATTTAAATTTATATCTATATTTGCTAAAATGCTAATATAAATATGGTTGAATCATTATGTAATTATTGGTGAATTATTTCGGCTGGGCGATTAAATCTGTACATAAATCATATCGTATCTGGCCTATATAGACAAGGCAGAGTGCTCGGTTTACTGCCTACTAAATAAATAATTACAGCCCCCATATTCTGCGGGCGGCGTAGATAAGCGACGCGCTACTGTGAACTAAATAGGCACTAACATCACAACTAGACATGGGCATATTCATTCGCAATAGTGAATCGATTCAGTTTAATTCTCCTGGCCTTTTGAATTGATTCCTTGTATTCATTCATTATTCCTTTAAATCAATTCCAAAAAAAAAAAAAAAAAAAAAAAAAAAAAAAAAAAAAAAAAAAAAAAAAAAAAAAACTTTTTTTAATATGTGTATATATTATCTACACGCGGTTGAAGTGAAACCTTCAGAAAACAGAAGCAGATATGAGTAGGGAAGCACCGCACAAAGAGGAGACCGATTATAATATCATTCTAATATCATTACCACGCAGACTAAATCTTATAGATGTATGGATTTGCCTCTTTTTAGTGTCGTTATTTTTCGTTTCATCGAGTTTCAAATCACAACGGTGCTAAAGAACAGAAAACACTCTTCTTAGGGTCAATTATGTCGTTCTGAAAAAATGTACTAACGACGCGCGAAGGGGTTAACGTAATATTTTAATGTGTCTTATATTGACAACAAAATGTTTTTTTGACAAAAAAATAAATTACATTAAGCTAGCAATTAAATTTTTAAATTAAACAGTTTGTGGTTTCACCCCTAAAGTTTTACTAATTTATTAAACTTAAAATTGTTCCAATTTAAAAACCACTTCACGTGATCTAATATAAATATACATGTTAACAATATTTTGTGACGGCTGACCACAGCCGATTGGCCTTATAATATCTGCAAATTCATATATTATATCTACCTAACATCTGCGTCTAAAAATATGTAGGTACTTATATTCCAATAGTTTTGGTACGTACCACAAAACAACCAACAATGTAATGAAATTGACGGCTTGGCGCGCGGAGAGGAACGAATGATAAACCTCACAGGCGGATTCGCGGCAGGCATTCAAGAATGAATTAGTAACTTTTGACTAGTGTCTGCAGTAACTCGCTAGCTGCGGACCAAGTAAAGACTTGCGATGATCGAGTCATAATCGATTCGTTTGAACATTTGGTCATTTTTGTTCGTTTGGTCATTTGTCTGTCAACTGAACAAGACGCTAAAGTTAATTCACGAATAGAGTGCTTCAGACATGACTCGATAGCGACAGACTAGACACGCGGATCTGGAACGGGTGGGACCTCAGATCCTCAGATGGATTGATTCTTCGCACAAGTGAAAGGACACAACGCGTCATGGCTTGGAACTCAGCTGACTCGCTGCCGGTTTTTGCTTATGCGGGGGACAATGATATACATACGCGTGATTTTATGAATGGCGGCGCGGGAATGGGATAGGTATTTTACTTTAGGCAAGTTCGCGGCGCGCCGCCCATATAATAATATTTAAATACCTACGAAACATTAAAAATTATAATCTTTTAATTGTTTACGGTACACATCATTAATTGAAATAATTTAACAATAAATTAAATGGAAAATAAAAAATTATTGTGCCGTTAAAAGTCGTAGGATACAAGGCCAAAGGTAAGGAATGAAGAATCAATTCCTTTTGAAATTGAGAATTAGATGGAGTGTGTCACAAGATTGAATTTATTCATTTAATTCAGTCAATCAATTTTGCCCACGTCTAATCACAACTAAAGCAGTATGGACCTACTCATGTTGTGATGTTGCGCTAGTCGCTGAGTCAACGCCCGCGCTGCGGTTCAACGACCTGCGAACGACCTCGCCGGAGCTTTGGCTACTCGCCGCAAGAGCGCCATTTAAATAGAAAATAATTTTAATAAATACAAAATTATATTTTAAAGCTTTACTAAAATGCTCTAACAAATCAAAAATCATAGAAATTTAATGGAGACATTAAAATATAAAATTTTAAAAATTAACATTTTTAAAGCTTTGGCTGTTTGCCGGCAGGTGTCACTGTAGTATTATTCGCTTTGGATAATTTTCATTGATTGTTTTAACGACTTTTTTGGACGATTTTAATGGCGGTTCTGTGAATGCAAATCCGTTATTTTGTACAATATGTTTATTGCCATGTTGAGGTTTCGCTGAATTAGTATACACGTTTGCTTGTCATTCATTCCGTTCGTCCGGTCAATGACCAGATTTCTGTTCAAATAAATTCACGCAAAATGCCGGTTTCTAGCATTTTTTGCGGGTTCATTGGAGCGAAATAGGGACAAAACCAGCAATGGATGATTTGGAATCAATAATAATTTTAATAAAAAAATACATGCTTATTTCGCAAATAAAATTACATAATATATTTTTTAGTACTTTCGGCTAACATTTTCCATTTCGTTACTACCAATACATTTAGTATTTAATTGATGCTTAAAATAATTCCACTTTGTTTCTGTGTAGAGTTGTATGATTTTCGAATTAGATTTTTCGATTTTATATATTACCTACTAATTATATAAATTCTAGTAAGAAACGTAGTACATTAACTTATATGAATCAAGCGTGTTTTTAAAGTTTACGAAGGTCTTTGTAAATTGCATACCTTTTTTTAAGTGAATACCGCACAAGAGTCCTAACGTTAGTGAGACTGTAGGATCCCCATTTGGGGTATGTTATGAAGCTGAAGGAAGTGGGGAGGCAAAGGAAACAGTGAAGAGGAAGGGCGAGAAGCACCTGGCTATCCAGATCTGGTCATCCAACACGGTTAAAGCCAATTCAGGCAACGTTTCAAATCTGGATGGTAGTCTTTCACCAGGGCGATGCTTAGAGCATTTCCCACTGGCTAATATAACAATAAAAGTTGTATGCATTACAGTTATAAAGCTGTAAATACCTTATATTCACATTTGACGGCCGCCGTTGTCGAGTGGTAAGACTCTTGACTCCCAATCTGAAGTTTGCGGGATCGAATCCCGGCATGGGCAAATAAATTTTATTTTATTAATTTATGTTATTTCACAATTAGGTATTTCATTTAAAAATAATATGTAGTATATTCGCGGCACGTTCCAGAGTGGAAGATACTCTTAGTATCGCTCTGGTGTTAGACCACCATTCAGAATTGTAACGTTGCTTGAAATGGTTTTAGCCGTGTTTGGTGACCAGATATGAATAGCCAGGTACTTCCCCACCTTCCTCTTCCCCATATCCTTTCCCTTCCCACTACCTTCAGCCTCACAAATACCCCAATTGGGGATGGCACTATCTCACCGGCTCCAGACGGGAGCATCTGGGACTCTTGTGAGGTATTCATATTAAAGAAGTGGATTTGAACAGATGGTGTTAGTATAATAGAATAGTATAATAATGAATAATATAATAGAATAGTCTAACATGAACTCCCGTAGTATACAGGTACTATACAGCACGACACATAGGTACTGTGTAGTAACTATTATTATGCAACTCAGGTTCAATGCTCACAGGTCACTAACCGTGTGTGAAACATGTTCCAGAATTCAACGATCTAAACAATGTACACATTACAAACTAATATTATTTGAAATATTTTAAAACAGTTCAACCTTTAATTTTCAAAACAATCGTAACTGGTAAATCATATCTGACAAAATTATTTAATTTAATTATTTATTTGAAATGTGTATTTATTTAACAATGTTTGAGAGTTATAGATTTATAAATGCTTTCAGCTTCACAAACTCTATAATTATAATATCCCGTGATTTTTAACGGGTCTGGGATAGAAATAATCAATATATTATATTATAAAAGAAGTGTATGAAAGTGTGCGTCCCGCGAAAACTCAGAAATCAGACCCGGTACGATCAAGGGAGTTATATGGTGTGGTAGATCTCTATCTCCAATCCAGGATGACGGTTGCCGTTTTTACTTATAGGGCGTGCTTTTGAACATATAAGGGCTGGAAGTTTTGCCCTCTTGAAATTTCCAGAACAGTCTTCCGAAAAGTTCTAGAAGGTTTGATAGATCTCTAGATAGTTCTGGAAGGAATGGCGGAGTATGTCGTGGAATGTTCGGGAATATTGAATCGGGAACATCATTGTGGAACATTCCAGAACACTCTCGAATGTTGTCCTGAGTGAAGCCGGTTAACCCAGCAAGTATATAATAACTCAAATACATTGACACATTTACATTTAAAAGCAGAAACTTTAGTTTGTGAAACATGGTAAAAAAAATAAATTCTCCATTGATTAGATTTAGATGACCTCCAGTTTTATTTACAAAAAGTTAAAATATTAAGGAAAATATGATTACCCTCAGATGAATATTAAAAATATGCACATAAATGTCTACATATATAAATTGTCTTTCATAATACAAAATATTTAGTTAGGTACTTGGTAGTATAATGTATTTTTATTTTATTTATCTTCAATTTACGAATATATTTTCTTTATCCTCAGTTTGCGAATATATTTTTTTTATTATTCCAGCAGGTGTTATTGGTAAAGCATTAAAATTTAAGAGCACATACTGATCCGGCATCAAAGGATTACGTCATACGATTCAGTTTAAAAGTTTGCAGTACCGTTACTGTTACCAGTTACTAGATACATTTACGACACTCTTAGCGGTTCGGAGCTTCGCTATCCACCGCTAGATGTCACTCAACCTCACCACAATAAATACTATATTCATTACTGGCAACCACTTTTCGTCTATTTATTATTTGGTTGAATGGCGATAAGAAATAACAGTGTAGATAAAAGGTAATTAATTTAAAAGTCGGGTAAATTAGGTCAGCAAATGATTTTATTGACATGATGATAAAATGACGTGTTCCATAACAATTAGCGGTGACAATCTGTAAAACAGTTTAATGCATGCAACAGACTTCATTATGAGGGAAAAAAAGATAATAAGTTGAATGATTAATGTGCAGACTTAACAGTTCAATGCCCCCGCGTTTGAAATCGGAAAAAATGTGTTTGTACTGTGGATTTCTGCAAATATAAAATTCTTGCTCGAATCCTATTAGATTATTGTTTGTTTGACACGGTTTGGCGATTTCGTGTTTTCCCGAATGGGACGCGAATATTTTTCATTTTGCAATCTGTCGTGCGTACGTTTCGGCCCCAGTGACAACTGCCGGGAGTTACAGTTAGATCTGCTGAACTCGGGTTCACATTCACAATACGCGGAGTGCTTTGTGTATTTTTTCCTAGCGCCAATAAGAATCTAAGTGCCGAGTCAACGAACGCACTTGACCAGCTAGAGTAAAATAAACACGGCAGGGAAAAAATCTCCGACATTCTTTAGCGGCGATGTTTTGTTCAGCTGCGTTCGTAAATAATAAATAATAATCCATATAAGCCAGGCTCAGACCTTGTTATATATCTACCCGATGTGCACTATATATAACAAAGAAACATGAAGAAGGTTCCATGCAGTGTCCTATCGTTATCTGATCTTATAGAATATTTCTTTTGCTTTAATTAATTGTCGTGGGAGTCTTGAATTATTAAAAAATACTTTTTGTTTTATCTTGAATCTTAAATTATCTTGAATAAAATTTAGCATAAATAAATAAATAGTATATTTGTTGTATTCTTAATTCTTATAGGTTTTGCTATCTAAGCATCCCCAGGTTATATGTTTAATATATATTCAACTAACGCTAAAAACAGACCACATAGATAAATACAAAGAATTCGTATGTTTATAATGTTAAACCTCAAAAATTTTACTTTCTAAGAAAAAGCTTACTTAATATATTGTTATAAATTATTATTGAATATTATTTTAGCTAATGTAAAAACCATAGTACATGCTTACATCAGTTTAAGTTGGAATTGATTTCTCCAATATATAAAAAAGTCGTTTAACAATCATCTATTTAAAAGAGCGGGAAATCTCAGAAGCCATCGACAATAATAATAACACAATAATACAATTGGGAATTCCATTTTTGAAACATGGGTGTTCATAAAAGCGCTTACCATCCTGTACGTTACGTAACTTGACCGCAGCGTACATAGAATAGGCATAGAATATAGAATGGAGTTAGCTGCATAGAATAGTGTCTGTCTCTATGTAATTAAACTGCGGCCGTATAACAGTTGTATGAACGCCTGTGGTAGAAATGGGTGCATGTTGTTTCTAGAATAAAATACTACTGGCCTAGGTGGCTGGGTGTTTACAACTTCTATAGCCTGATATAATATATTATACACAGGTACCTACGTATTTCGCGCTTCTTTTTCCGATGGTTCAGTGACCTACAGTACTAAACTTGAAACCGTCTATTATGCCGCCTGCCGGATTACCGCGAAAATGAACCTACTCGTATTGTAGACTATGCGGTCACATTGGAAAAACAAATATATTTCGCAGAAGTTTTTAAAACCCGTTTTAATGTATTCCAAAAATTATAGAACTCTTGAATATACAATTATTTTTTTACTTAGTCATCGTATTTTGTGATTTTTAACCGAATCCAATATAAAAAGTGTATCAGAGTATCAGGAGTACATGAATCGAATGGGATGAATACTTATCAATCATCACCCACTTTTTAAAATACTTTTCTATTTTTAACTCGTCTATTTTCAACCGTCGCTCTCCACGTACAACGGTGGCGTTCTAAATTTAAATTGACGCATGCAAATGTTTCAAACATATCTACATTTCGCTGATCTTTGATAATATATACTGGGAGAGCACATTGCCGCGTAGGCAGATATACCTTTTCGAAATATATAGGGCAGCTGAGTCGGTCGAAATCTGATAACTTCGTAAGTTGTTTTTTTGGGTCACACGGCTCTGGCGGGTCGGTTCAGTGTTCGTAAGGTCTATTTTCCCGTGCCTCGTGCGCCAAGTTGTGGCGAAATGTATTTCGCAAGCGGCGAGAGTGCAACGATCTATCGGGAGCGCATAACGCTTTTGTTTTCGCGCGGGCAGCGGGTCACTGACCGGCGCCGGCGGGTCAACGAGCTCCGGTGGACGCCGCTCACCAGCGGGGGAAATTGCTTGCAAACTGGACGCTCCGAGTAGTAAAGTCACTGCTTTCACCCGCCGCTTAACGTGGGTTAACTAAAATGCTTACTATGTTCCAGCCTTACTTAGTTCATATTCGACGGAACTTGGTTTTCAGTAAGCCACAATGAAAATTACCGATAATTGTAATACAACGCGTAGTAAAGTTGTAACCGCTGGATAGTTCAACCGATGTTTTTGGTTACGTTTTTACTAAGTGCCACATTTTTTAAACAAAAACTGCTCGTAGTAACATTTACGTTTGTTGGTTCATATAAACATTATGGGCTAATATTTTGTTTATTGCAACCAAATTTGTAAACGTTTCAATGTCTCTATAAAGTTTGACAATTAAGTTTATTGATCCTCAAATCTGACCACGATATATTCTTACACAATCTATGCTGTGCAGTATTCTTTAGTAAGTAGCATATTTGCGGATTTATCTGGGTTGCATAAGATCACAAGGAAAATAGTTTTTATAAGATGGATTCTTTACCCTTCTTGTTGTGGTGACGAGGTGGTGGGTGACTGAACTCTGGCCATAAATGGCGATCACCTGTCTCCCTCCCACACTTCTCATACTCTTGATTCGCTACTCTACTAAGCTTGTTTCTCTTTCATTCATTTCTACGTGCGCGGGAGAGGGAAAAATTACCACATTTTAGAGTGAAAGAATGGGATGGCTGTAAATTGCTAGTCTTTTCTGACTACAAACTAGCGTAAATTGTAGTTCTTCCCTTTATTGCCTAGACTTTTTTAACAGCTCTATTTTAACCAATTATTATTGTAACAATTATTATAAACAATAATTATTAGCCTGAAACACTCACTCCACATTGAAAAAATCTCCCGAGAAAAAGATGGGGCTCGAACCCGCGTTCTTCTGATATCCGGTCAAATGCTCTACCATTGAGCTACGTCGGCTTATCTCCAACCGCCAAATAATTCATTATTGTTGTTTTTATTATTGTTTTACATGAGAACAATATTAAGTTTTTAAGTTCCGAAGAATCATAGAGAAGAGCTGATAAGATAGTAAAGGAATTTAGGAATAAAACTATGTGTTTAAGAACTGGAATTAGTAAAGTTACTTTGCTAAGATCCACATTTATACTTCCAGAAGTAAGCAAGACAGTTAGTTTACTCAAGATTTTCAACCCAGAACAATATTTACAACGGAGGTCATTACTCTTGTTGCCATAGGAGGCTTCTTGTGACGCAATAGCCTCTTTCTTCCAGCTTCGAATAACTAATGGACAGGTGCTTTACAAAATCGTTGAAAAGAAAAACGCTTTAATTGTTTCGACTGTCGACTTTATCTTCGTCTATTTCGGATCAGAATCAGCACCTACCATAGATAAATCAGCGTTGGCGGTTCATTGTATTTCGTTCCAGATCTCCCATCTGATTCGGTAACAATCTATGGAGGGAAGGTGGCGACGAGGAAAGGCCCGCGAACTCGTGAGTGGAACATTCCAGACCTCATCCGGAGTGGTGGTAATGTCGGTGCAGGTAACGGTAGAACGAACTCGAGGAGCGAGGAAGGCTGTAGAATACCTGGGATACCACCGGACGTCGGAAAGAGGGACGCGAGACGCGGGACAGTGGGAGACGAACGCGTACCTATCACCTGACGCATGTCATTTCACCATTCAGCCAAAAAAAAAAATAGTTAGATAAATTTTAAACACCTCAAAATATTTTTTAATTTGTATTAACATTATTGTCCATTTTTTTTTAACATTTGGGAAGTAACGCATACAAAAAATATTAAAGTTCAAATATGTATATCCACAGTTTTCGAAATTTTATTCAATAGCAACATTCCTCTTGTCAAACTATTTTGTGATAGAACATCCGTTTTGCCGTGTGGGATCTTGAACAAGTCGTAATGACGACTAGACCGAAATTTTCAGGCACAACCTTTAGAAAATTAAACTTTGAGAAAATGAGACGAATGCAGAGTATCAGGAGTAGGATAATTGTAGGATTTATTATTATAATATTGTTACCAAGTTTTAAAACTATTTTAAATTTTATTTTACGAAGCACCTGACAAAGAGGACACCGATTAGTCTATCTCATTCTCTCGCACTCTAAACCTAATAGATGTATGTATTTGGCTCTGTTTAGTGTCCCTCGTTTCCGTTTCACCGAGTTTCAAATCATAACGGAGCCAAAGAAGTTTTCACTTCAAAATGGTGTGTTTGACGTATACATATACATCTAAACACAAGCACTTGCTTTATTAGGAGAGTATATAAAATATATAATATTAGAATGAAATAAACTTATTGTAAAAAATTTACTCAATAAAAAAATAAAATATATATATATATATATATATATATATATATTTGACTTATTTTATTGAACTAGCTTTACAAATCATCAACGCTCGCGATTTTGATGTTAGAAGTTTGATTTTGACTTCTTATTTATAACTACTGGAGCTACAGCACAATTTAAAACGTTTTTCTCCGATTACTCGAATTTTTTGGTAATCATTTTGAATATTTTCCGCTCACATTAAAAAAAAACATACCTCCGAATTTTAATATGGAGACATACAAACTGAGTATAGTTCTACATAGCCAATGAATTCGCCTATGTTTTGTCGATTTTCACATATTCGTAGTATTTATAAAAAAAGAATTATAAAATCGTAAACTTCTACTTAATTTCTTACAAATAAGGAAAAATTTGCCAAAATTGGCAGCAAAGCAATCCGAGGTATTTAAATAGTGCCATATTGTGGCAAAAGCGCTCCAGTGGTTATTAGAGATAAGTTGATTTTGCAAAGCTCTGTAGCTCGTAATGTGAATGAAATAGTCTAGAAAATGAGATATCAATTTTTTATAGTGCCATATCTCACCGTTCGCGATTTTAGCTGTTTCAGGCTAACGAACAATTTGTCGTTCGTTTTTTATAGTAACATGATGTGTTATTTATTTAGAATGCAGGTTAGTTGCTATCTGCTTCTGACTAACTTAATGCCTTTTAAATAGGTGCTCAGGGTTCAACAATCGGGGACAAAGCTTATATGGTGTTCCAGTATCGTGACGCGGGGAACTACCGTTGTGACTCGCTCAGCGCGGGAATTCTACATTTCAAATGAGAATAGAATAAAATATACTCGTAAAATAGTTGTTATAAGTACTACGCTGCATAGAGAATACGAGGCGAATGGCAGTTATATCATCCGCTCGACGACTCTTTATGATATTACACAAGATGCATCATGTTTAATTTAATGCGAAATGTCCCATTTATATGCTAAAATGGTCGGCAAATATGCAAACCCATAGAAACCTGACAGCGCATAACTTTATCAGTCAATATCCTACCCATACCTATCGATCATTCGGTGTGCAGCAAAAACAGTTTTTTGAATTTTTTTAAATAAATTTAGACCAAATATTGGCTTTTGCGTGTCGAGTACTGAATGTTCCATTATAAAGAAAGAATGTATCTCAGAATTAAACAATTCATTAAATTTCAAAGTTTCAATACAATTTCTGTAAAAGTCCTATTCAAGTTCAATTACCATCCTATGCTAATTATGTGGACTTGTCGTATACGCTTTATTATATTTACGTAATTTATTTTCATTGATTAATGTAGAATGATGTACATAAAATTGTTTTTTAGAAACTGTATGTTTAGCTTAGTAATACATTTGAATGTGTTTAGGTTTCTTGTACATTGAGTCATTTGGCAAGTTTATTTCGCACCCATCTAATTTTCTTAGAACTTTCAAATAGGCTATCTGTAGTACGCAATATCTGACGATTTTATTGGAATTGTTCAGCTATTAGCCTAGTTGGGTTGTTCCATAACCATGTATGACGAATACCAGTCCAGTCATCGCATAACGAGTAATAAACTAGTGACGCTAAGTACGATATTTGGGCTTCGGGACGGTTACTGGTTACTCTGACGCAAAAGAGAAATTAAACGACCGAGGCGTCATTGGCCAGTCGAGGCCAAAAAACAACGTGGAACGCAATCGACTACAAATTCACAAAACGCTCGCCGCTTTCTTCCCGCGAAAGTGGGCGGTAAGAAACGCCGGCGCAAATATCTGCCCGAATTATAAACGCAGACACCAAATGAAACAATCGACCCAACTCAACCACCACCACCGGGCGGGCTGTGTTTCGTAACTTTGGGCGGTTCTGCAGAACCTCTATCAACTAGTCGTCACAAACAGTTCGATCCGGATATTGAAATCCCACACTAGCAAATTCCATGTAATTCTAATGCACTAACGCATTCGTAAAAAAATAACATTCGATGGAATATGTTTAACCGAAAACTTTTTTAGCTCATCCCATCTTTGGCTTTCAGCAGTTTGAATTTGAATAAAATCATTTCCTCAAATTTATTATTGATATCCTTTCCAATATTAAATGTAAATGATGAAAATATTTTTTTTGGTAAAACACTTTTTAGATTTAAGTAAAAATCACTTTATCAGAATTATTTATATTGAGTATATTGTGGGTATTTTTCTTTTTTCTCTTATGGTCAATTTCGACGTTGTTATTTTATTGGTCAATGACGTAAATATCCTTAAAACTGTTATAGTATATTAATTTAAGAAGACGTTTATAAAGCTAATTAAAAAAATAATCTTTGTTTGCAGTGCATATATCAAAAAATCTAAACATTGTTTTGCGGGTTTTGTCCAAAGAAATCTAAGAAATTCATCAAGATTTTCACTGTAATAATTTTGAACTTTGTCTGTAGTACGTAGCCTTAATAGTCCCAAAGAAAGTCACGAAACTGATCATAATACTCGTAATCTGATTGATTAAAATTTCATAATTACTAGTATCTTTACTTCTCGCTAAGATTTTATACGCAACAGTCTACAAAACAATCTCAATTCTCAACACCATCTATTAGATATCCATCATTTTTCATTTATGATTGATTACGAATCTAAGTCATTATTTTCAGTCATTAAAACGACGACTTTCCAAGTTGACTACGGCTGATATAACAATAAATAAAACAGTTCTCTCCGGTCACGATCTCGATATGCCATTGTTGGTCAGGGAACACGTTGTGTGGCAGATTATTTTATTTTTAATCGATAAACAAAGAAGACTGTTTTTGGGGCGAGGGCAATATTCTCTGACCGTGTATCGGTTCGAGTGGTATATTGAACCTTTCCACAATGGTAGCATTGTTACAACGACCGTTAAATAAATATAACAAACTTTGCGGGTTAAATTCCTTAAATTGAGCTTCATACGTCACGTAACTATCTTTAATATAACCGCCCATTAGATCGGCAATGAAAAGTTAATCAAAACTTCCAATTAAAAGCAACCAAATTTTTTAAAATCAAAAATTTGAAACCAGTTCACATCTTAGATTACAACGTTCATCTTATATTATACTATACAATATATCCAAAATTGGCTCAGTTCGTGATCAACTAAAAAATTGGTTTAAAATTTCAATCTTCTACCGTCACAATAACGTAACGAATTTTTGATTGATTGTTATCGACGAAATTTGTAAAGTTAATTATCGTTGTGATGAACACATCAAATTTTCGTTGAATTTTTAGATTGTTCCGATCGTGTTTTTCTAAAATGAGAACAACGTCATTTGAACTTTGTGAAATAAATATAACTATCCATTAAAAACGTTAGAGATGTTTGTAATAATTCACGTCAGTTTTTTATTTATTTTCGTTTTCCAGTTATCAGATGATTCTTGTTGAGTCACATCGTATTATGAGCATTCTATCCATGATTCGCTAATACCTGACAGGAATCGTCGGATTATGACAGAGGTTTAGTAGCAGGCCGACAGGCGGTTGTTGACCTTACGGCGCACTAGGGACGTATCGGAAATCACGTAGATCTAGGCACTAATATAGTTGTGCGTAGAATGTGTAGTCAATAGTAAAATGCTTGGAAGTGCGATGGATGTAAACAACTCAAAATTACATTCCTTGCGTCACGAATAGGTAAATACGACTCCAATTCATGAGTTCAAAAAACTCGAACCAACGTCGTCATTTCAGAAATCATAAACTTGATTAACAGATGATAAGCGTTTTTTTTTACGTTTTGCCTAACTTATTCTAGACATTTCTCAAAACTAGTAGACATAAACCAATGTTCTTACGTTTTCGGTCCTAGATGAATGAAATGTCTCAATTTGTAACTTGTAAAGTGCAAGCACTCTTAAGTAAGTCGGAATTTGATAAAAACTGTGTTACGCAAGCGTAATACCGTGATACATATTTTATTTTGCAACGTATTTTCGCCACCATCATAAACGTTCCGAGTAAACAACAATGGCGCAGTTCATTCACCTGGTTGGCCAAAATTCCATTTATTATATTATTATTGTTTAGCCTTGATGTGGCACAAATAAACTCGTGAATAATTTCGACGTAAAAACGTATTGAGTTGAGCTGAACTGACAAACAATTTGATTGTTGAGCTCAAAATTTTACATTATGGTTTGTTTTTTTGTTCCAATTTTACTGACGACTAATGAATTTGGTTTGGACTTAATCTAATTAAAGTTCACGACCATTAAAGTGGAATCACATAATGTTTACGTGTTGACTGAATATGTTGATTTATACACGTCATGATGATTATGGCAGCCTTATATAAACAATAGTTAATTATTTAGATCTCCAGTGTAATGGTGGATTACGAAACTGAAGTTTATTGACATGTGTGCCCTTTTATAAATGGATCGATTCAGAGGATTTCGCAAGGCATTGTAGTAAGCACAATAAATTAGAAATTTGATTTGATTCCTGAGTCTGTCCCCACCCTGTGAGAGGTGTTATAATATGTCAATGTATTGGCGATTTCTAATTTATGCCTTCATTTGAGCCGCGTATAACTGAGCTACGGTGTGACCAGAATTCACGACACCTAAACAATATGACGTACGAAAAATCATTACATTTAAAAAGCCTTGAATTTAATGCAATTTTTTTTCTAAATTTGAAACCCTTAATTATTCTTGGTGGAATTTTATGGCCTATTTTGTCGGAGGGTCAAAACATTTTTGCTTAGCAATAAAATCTAAGTAAATGTAATATTTCTGAACGCAACCGAAAACTGAAAATTGTTTTTGAAAGGTCCTGAAATACGCTTTCAAATTTTATAATTTGAAATAAACATATAATTTTTAAATATAAAAATTTTGAATGCGAACATAAGAAAGTTTTAAAAATGGCTCACGTTACGTTTTTTCTAACTAAAATTACTGGTAAAGAAAAAAACACACACTTACATATTTTATAAGCAAATATATTATAAACGTTATCGTCAACTCACTTTTTTATCGTTTCATGTAAAGTTAATTAATAAAAAATTCCTAAAGTTTCATAATTTTTTTTCAAATTGCGGTCGGAAAATTTAGTTTCATGGAGGTGTACATTTCAATTATTTTGCGGTTAACTTTTTGATTTGAATATAAAGCGTGGAGTTTTCTCTTTCTAAAACCGTTTATATCATATTTCAAACCATGAGATAGTAAGGGAGACTCAACGATTTCCATGTATGAGTTGTTCCGAAATCCGAAGAAGTTAGCCTTAGTATTAAAACTCCTTTATTCTGGCACAATTTTTTTGCAGAATGAACGTTTGAAGTTATAAATTAACTTTTAAAATTATTTTCTAAAATCATATTGGTTTTATTGACTATTGGGGACTGGTTTAGTATTTAATATAAATTGGCAGCTATAGTTTACTCCCATTTCTCGTAACATCAACATTTTGACTAAAACTCTTTCCACTTCCTGTCAATGCCTGTCATTATTTAGTATTACCGTCAAACAATGCTGAAATGTGATAAAAAGCTGTGATTCAAATGGTCAAATCATTTAACAAACCTAACTGCTTTGAAATATGGCCTTAAATAACGCTCATCTAGGACGGCCAATCGGTCAAATTGAGCTATAAATTGTTTTCTGCACGAGGGCACGATGTATGTGCATGAACTTTGCACCACGTCTGTAGGATATAAATTATGCAGTTGTTAAGGCGATCTAGATACCGCTGGCTATTTCATCGATTCCCCGCGACCAGCGAACGTCCCACCGTCCGTCTCCAGCTACCGAGCGGCCAATGACCCGCGGTGCAGCTGAGAATCTGACTCCACCGAGGCAAACTTCAAAGAAAAGGCTAAGACAAACAGTCAACCTTGTCAAAAAATACAAATTAATCCTTCTCTGTCGAACGTTGCAGCTAAAAAGGGATCAAAATACATTGATGTAACAAATCTGTTTTAATTTCTAAAGTTTTTTGTTCTCAATGATGTTATTATATGCTTCAGTCAAACACAAAGTGAAAATATCTTTGTCCAACTCAGAATCTAGTTAGTGTAAATTATTTCAAATCTTTTATAGAACAATAAGAACAGTGAGATGTCATAGCAATCTGTTGTCAGATACTATAAGTTTTTAAGACATTGATTCCGAGTTCATTGTGAGAGCTCAATTAATATATAAGCAATCTTCACACCAAGAAAACATCGGTTTAAAAAAGCGTCAAATCCACTCGAGCACATGTTTTCGCATAACTGTACTTTATTATTGCTCGGTTTTGTAGCATAAAAAGCACAAACAGTTGCGGCCGTCTTGTCGCCAGAGTGAGGGCTAATCATGATAAATGTTATAACAAACAGCAGAACTGTGCAATATGTCGGGACGTGGCAAAAAAGTCACTCGCCTAGAGAAATAATAGAGAAATATGCAATACATGTTGCGCTAGGTCAAATAGGTGCTCGCGGGTCGTCGACCGCTCTGGGTCAGGTCTATTTGGTACAGGTTGGTCGGTCGCTTGACAAAACGTCGTGTCCATTACGAAAAACTGTTTTTTGTATATTTTCGGTATAAAGATCGAACAGGTTTTTTTATTTGGCTAATCAGAAATCAATGCAAATCGTTTTTTTGATGTGCGAAAAACACGGCTTTTCAGATTTAACAGTTTTGTTGGTATTAGACCTCACAAACGGTACCTACTCGTTTATTATGCTAATTTCGTCTGTGGGATCAATTAATTAAGGCGATTTATGGATACTGGAGTCAACGGTCACTTCTACATCAAAACCATAATATATCCTAGAGTTGAATGACTTTAGGCAGCACTGAAAATATCTTAATAAGTATTATTGATATATATATATATTTATTCCTATTTTTTTTTTAGAATTCTATCAATGAATGGTCTGATGTCTCAATTTATAATGAGCTAGTCTGCTAAATTATTATACCACACCCTTAATACTTTTTTTATAGCCACTCATTACATCAGCGTCACTTACTGCCAGAACTAGCAGAACAATGTTATCCCCTATTATTTATTTGTAAGGAAACAGCTTTTATGTACACTTTGAACACCAGATAAATATACATATTATGTTAAAGTTAAGCCAAAAAAGATTCATATGCTAAATTTGCTTAGGGTGGAGTTTCATTGTATTTTAAAATTAGAAAAGGAATATAGGATAAGGATAGGAGATTCTCCCAATATATTTCATACTCACCTATTAATTTACGATCGTGCGCCTCTGAAGGTGTTAGATCTTATGCAGATAATGGCCCAAAGTACGGGCCTAGCGTGGTAGTCGAAAAGCATGTAAAAAAACTTTCTACAAAAACTTATATGAATAAAAAATACAAAAAATAAAAAATAAATGGGTGCATCATATCGTATCGTGGATGACGAAGTGGATTAAAATCCGGAAGCAAAATGCCACTTCAATCAAAGATTTAAATCAGTTTCAGATAATTTTGGTGGTGCATGTTGCTATACCTGTCAGTAACTGACAACAATAATACATCATCGAGTGTGCGTCAAGCGATGATTCGTTGATCATATCCCCAGGTAACAGTTATATTCACGGGCAACACAATGACAGGAAGTGTTGCTCATGATAGGAGCTTGAGCTTTTCGCAGAAAATCATATTAACCTGTGTTTTTTCAAGTTCGTTGACATCTGCCCGTTACAAGGAAACACAGAGCAAATTTACCGAGATCTCAGTTCGTTCACCTCGCTTACCTCAATTATTTAAATATTTAAGATTATTGAAAAAAACAACACATCTAATCTTTTAAGGAATGAGTCTCAATGGGAAATACTGTAGAGACTCTTTTATAATTGTATTTTACTACAATTTTAACCGTTTGAGTTTATAACCTTTTTCTACTCATTAAAAACAGGCCTAATCAACGTCACAATGGTGGACAATTTATCCATATTACTCAGCGGCGTCTCTATTGTGGAGATCTGTTGGTTTTTAAAACGCTTTTAAAAGTTTTATCAATTGTACGAATAATAATATCTGTAATAAAACATTATCATTAGTCATTTTAAATACATGTAGGATTACGAAATTTAAAAAAAATATATTTATATTGAGGGATCAGTAGGATTTATCGATTCAGTTAGGAGTTCTACCGAGCCGAACCCTCAGATATGAAAATATCTGGAATCCGTGAATTATTTTCCCATTTGGTCTCTGGTAGATTGACATGTTGTACTTGTATTGTTTTGTGTTTATTATGCTTATATAGTGCA
Source organism: Limnephilus lunatus (assembly GCA_917563855.2). Taxonomy (NCBI): domain Eukaryota; kingdom Metazoa; phylum Arthropoda; class Insecta; order Trichoptera; family Limnephilidae; genus Limnephilus; species Limnephilus lunatus. Next base: position 62,204,611 of record OU830598.1, on the reverse strand, counting down.
CTTACATAACGTGGATTGACCAGATGATCATTTGTGGAAAAGTAGTGTGTGGAAGGGTTTAGTTTTTCCTGTGGGGAAGCATTGTATATGTATGTATTTTTAAGTCGTAGTATTTTTTACTTGATTTCTTAAATTATGTCGTTTGATTAAAATTTGATTGGTTGGTTGATGTTGCTGAGGGGTTAAATTGCTGTGTTAGTTTGAGTTGATTTAAAGTGCGAGAAACTGTTGACATAAGACACGGTCTATTATCTCTGGTAAGTGTTCCTTTTTTAACGGTTCTTCAACGAATTTGTGACACCTTCGGCACAATATTTTGTTAAGTGCTTTGTTTACCGTTTGTTACAAATTATAGAATTCCATTAGTTTGAACTAATTTATAAGAGCAACACCCGGTGGTTTCAAATAATATGTACCCGATGCTCCAGATTCATAAATTTTTGAGTCATTGCTCTCAAATTAAACAAAGGGCTGGAACATCAATAAACATAGATACAATAAGCAGACATCGTTTTGTTTGAAACCGCATAACTCTGAAAAGATGGACTCTGGTGTCCTGAAATTTTCACAACCTCTTCAGTTGAGGATTTCACGATCGATAAAGCAATACTGATTTACGCCGGCTACGTTATTTACGGAAGGAGCCACGGAGCTTCGAAAAATCCATTTCACTATGAAAAATAAAACAAAGATTTTCAGTTTGATCCTAGTAAAGTAGTGAAGCTAGTCCTTGAAGATCTGCATTTTTCAGCAATACTTTTTTTAACATTTATTAACTCCACACAGGAGGCCTAGAAGAAAAAATCCCTCAGGGCCTATGTCATCTTTGTGGATGCAGTGTGGATGGTCTTTTTATCGAAAGGAGGAGAGGAGAAGTTCGGATAAAGAATAAGGTATAAAGGGTGGGTAGGAATCTGGGGTTAAATGTGTCCAGGAATGATGGACGTATGAAACCATCCCTCCCACTGTGGTACGAGGTGATGGGTCGAGAGAGACCGACTGGAGAGGTCAAAAGATCTCCCTCAACCAGTCTTTCCTGATCCTGCCTGCCACGCATTAGGTGGGCAAACACATCCGCCACCAAGACTTAGACAAATCTCACCCCATGAACCCGTGAACCCCTGCTAAGTCATCAAACGTAGCGAACCACTTGGATGAATTCTAAGGATATGAAAAACAGAATTCGAAGGGCAAATAGCAAGAACAAAATCTACCAACAAATAATATCTATAATTAATAATAATTAATATCTATAATATTATTTTTATTTTGTAATGCACATTTAGATTAAGATGTTCTTTGTTTTAAAAAAATGCATGTAAAAGCCCAGCCGGGCATGAAATTCCAAATCAATAAATAAATAAATATCATCGTCGACTTCAGTTTTTCGCTTAAGTTTTTGTGTCAAATAACCAAAAAAATCATGTCATTGTGTCGTCAATTCACCTCCGGTCATTGACCGCGAGAGCTTTTATCATTATGATATCGGCTCGCAATAAAATATTTATGAAGAAAACAGATAACATGATTGACACCGGCTTATTATTTTGGTTATCGCTTAATTATATTTTTATTAACGAAGAATAACTTATCGTGAACTATATATTTCAAGAGATAAGGCCATTATTGTAATAGTAGATTTTTCAGAAATAATACCAAATTTCTAGATTTGTAACGAATACATTTAACTATAATATCTTTGTTTTTCTTTTGTATCGAATTAAGCAATAAAACTTACACTCAAGATGCAATGTTTACATCAATAGTGCCGGCAAGGTCCTTAAAAGGACCGGACCATCTCGTATGTGATAATATTTTCAAGTAAAACTAAATAATTCAATTAGTACTCTTTTTAAAAACTCCGTGGTAAATAAAGACATATATTACGTGAATCATTCAATCGATCAGAATCTATAAGTTACTTGAAATGATTACAGATTTGTTTAGTGTGCCTAGGTGCTATTTGACTAGGTGATTTTTCAAACCTTCCTCCTTCCTATCTCCTTACTATCCTCAATTATTCTGGCAACACACCATTGCGCAAACCAAAAACGCGTCGTAACGCTGTAGTTGTATTGACTTAAATCGGTTAAACAAAAAGGCGTAAAAATATGAGAAATATGAATTGGAATAATTTTTCTGTGTTGAATAATAACGTATGTTAGAATCATTTTTAGAAAAGGCTATAAATAGTGTGGTTATTTTTATCCGGGAAGCGCTCTGGATTATTTGTGTGGAATTTCCCTATTGATTTTCCTTGCCTACGTGAGTTTTCCGGCCTCCTGCTGGTATAGTACTCCAATACTCCAGCATACTCTAGTCTACTACGCCCGGCGTATCCCATGACTGGGCCGGTAGGTCTGGCTGGTGAAGTAGGCACGGTAGGTAGAGCGGAGGGCATTGCCCGGGTATTTCGCAGCCGGTGTGACCCATATTCCCGGAGTTCATCGCCCCCCGGTCCGGAAGGTCGCCCCAGTTCGATAACCCCGGTTTCCCATTTTCCTCCCGAACGATATTACCTACGCTACTGCTGCTGTTTCAGTATTGGTAGTGTAACCGTTTTGGAAGTCTTGGGTGTGTGCGGATTTCTTTCATTCCCCCTGTCTACGGCTCGGGAGGTTGTTGAACTGTGAACTGAAGTAGTAAAGGTATCAGAGTTCACGGAGGAGAAAAACTTCACGCGGAAGTGAAAGAACTTTTAAACTGGCTCTCAGAACTTCTTCTTTCAGGGCGTTTGCTTGACTACATTTTGTAACTTATTGCGCTACAGTAGATACAACCCGGTTTCACTCAGAATTAAAAAAAACCTTTTTTTTACGGCTTCACTTGAATTAAATCCTTAATTGAAAAATATGAATTAAGCACTATGTTTTCTTAGCTTATTTTTTTCAGTTTGTAATATTTTAATGCTACATAGCTCATAAATGTCGGAAATTGTAAATTTCAGACTTTATGTCTGTAGAAGGCTTATTTTTTTCTGACATTTTCAACAGACGGATGAGGGAGCAAAAAAAATGTTCGAATTTTACTCATGATGCTAAAAATTTGCGTATTTTTTCAGTTTTTTTTTTTTAAATTGAGTAAAAATAATACGGATTTGGAAATTAGCAAAAATTTTTATTACTCTCATAAAAAAAATATTTGTTTACCGTTTGTGTTCGGCATGAAAATAGGTAGGCCATACTATCGGATTACCAGGAAAGCAGCAGTGACGACACGTCTCATCATCAGCACAGTTAGTGTGTCACGCACTCGCGGGCCGAGCAGTGAGCACGTACCGGAGCTCGGGCGCGGGTAACTGCATATCGCTCAAATAGATCGCACCGCCAGTAAATAGAAGCCTCTGGTTCATTGACCCAGTGCACAACACCTTCCTGCGTTCCTGCGCTCCGGTCGTGGCCCGCACCCCCAGCTTGCCCGGGAAACCTGGAAAACCTGGAAAAGCCGCACGGACTTTCCGTCGAGGGGCTGGGATATGTGTCAAGTGGACTCGCTTTTATGACACCCTGGGAATTTTAATATTCATGCGGTTTTATATTTCAGCAATTTTTTTTATGTCAAGAGTTCACGCTACCCATTTCACCCTCTCTAAGTGGGGTGGGGCAGGGAATGATATGGTTGGGAAGCATATGACTAGATCTCGTTACTTAATGGGTACTGCTAAATTAATTTAAAATCACATTTAAATGGATGGTCGTCCCACACCAGGACTCTCGTGCTGATATACCACCAATTTGTTTGAGGGGTACACCATATAAATTCTTTTAAAATTCCAATATCACATTTAAATTGCAATCCTTGGTAAAGACACGAAGATCTAATGGCCGTTATACACGACACCTTTTTTCAGCCCGATTCCAATTAGAGACAAAAGTCAACATTTTTCGATTTACGCGATCGCTATTTTCCTATCTAGGATTTCAATTGTCATCACTGCAAACAACACACGAACCATACTGTTTGTTGTGATGACTACTGAAATCGTAGATATGAAAATAGAGATGAAAACAGCGATCGCATAAAGCGAAAAATGTTGACTTTTGTCTCGAATTGGATTCGGGCTGAAAAAAGGTGTCGTGTATAACGGCCATAAGCGATCTTAGTTTTTTTCAAATAATCTGTCCGTTCTAACTGGAATCGGTTCAAATTCTTTCGTGAATCTCATAAGCCGAATTCTGGAGCAAGTGGTGCAACGTTTCATGATAGTTTGATATGCTTATGGGTTCTGGTGATAGCTGGCGATGGATGGTGATGCCTGGAGATATGTTTGCTGGTGCAGGCGATAGGCGCCCCTTAGCTCCCGGCAGTAACGGAGCAACAATTTCGCGGCATTCCGTTCTCGTTTCTGAAACGGGAGCGGGCTGCGGCACAGACGCCGAGTTCAGCAGAGTTCTTCCGCATTTTGCGAAAAAGTCGGTCTGCGAGTTGCATCGGATTAGATGCAACACAACCTGACGCAACCGGCTGTCCCGTTACTTGCTCCGCCAGGGAATAGGAAGTCTAACAGCCGTGTCATCGGCGTCATTTCTAGTAAGAGTTCAGGTATTTGCGGTATCTCCAGGGCTGCCTGCTGTCTGCTGTCACCGGTTGAACGAGACGAGGCTAAAACCAATCTTCGCCAGACATGTGTTGTAATGTGTATTGCGTACTCTATTATCAGCGCAGTTTGGCGACACTTTAAATTACAGGCTACAGGTCTCACCACAATCCTTGCAAAAAACAGTTACGAAAAACACACTTTTTTGCTACAAATCATCATTTCGTAACATTCTTAAATTCTACATAGGTACGACGACTCGTTGTTCAACATTATTTCCGTAACAACTCACTCAAATCAAACAATGGCTTAGAATTTAGGAGATGCATAAAAGATTGGTGGCAACCGCGGTGTGAACATCGGGCAATCGGGCAGCATTGCATGCAGCGGGCATGTACGATAGTCGGTCAGCACTATTCGAGTTCAAAGAGACAGTGGTCGCATAGCGATGTCGGTCGAACCGGCTCCGCTTCGAGGAGCGCAAATGGCCGTGTATACTCTGTAACTAAATTAAAATTGACACATCTGTCCGGAGAACATTCCAGTTTATGCCACAATGGTTGCTGAATCTCGCCTGGAATACAACAGCGGATCAACTTTTGCAGCTGCCGAGCTTAATTATTTTTAACGACTTTCCTTATACCTGCGCTTATTTAATTGCTAAATTACAGCATGCTCACTTCTCGTATTAGTCACAGTGTTGGTCCTGTGTGATAGTATTACATTGTATTTTGTTTCAAATCGGTGTCTTGGTATTTTGGTCTGTGAAATGTTCATCGTTGGCTCTCATCTCCAAATCGTTTCGAGAGTTCTATTTCTGTCGAATACGCGTCAAAAGCATCAATCAACGGCCGGTGCCATACTATGGTGCGCTGTGTATGGCAGAGCCATATTCTCTTCATGTTACACCGAGGCGAGTACCTCTCTAGCGAACTCTGTTTACGTCGACTTACGGTGCATTGAACTACGCGAGAGAATGGGACACGCGATCCGGATTTCAGCCGGCCAGACAGAGAGCGAACCAACTATTATTTCTATCGCGATGGTTATGCGGTAAGCTGGCGTGCATTGAAAATCATGCAACAACATGGCCGATGAAAGTTGAGAACGCGTGGGAAAAGGAAAAATGCCGCGGGCAAAGGTGGGCGGGAGGGGCGGGCGGGGAAAGTGCTTGAGGGAAATTTCTTGTCGGGGAAGCACGATACCTTCTTCTTCTTGCCGCATCGACAAGCATAGACTCTCACCCTCGCTGTTCTCGTAGCTCATTTCATAGTGTAAGTATAGCCATTGGTAGGCCGTTGCTGAACTACAACTGACTGCCGAAAAGTTTTTGAGCACCAGATAGCCTTGCAAAAAATTATTATATTTATGAGGAATCGATAACTGAGTAAGTGCTACCGAATTGATACTCAAATAAAAAAAATGGTGCAAAAGGACAGATATTCCAATATTAAATCTTGTCAAATTTGATGTTCAGGAAATGCAAGCAATTACTAATTATCGAGTGATATTGAAATAACTATTGGTTTCTCCGTGTAAAACCATTGCTTAAATTAAAATCCACCTTTAAAAAAGTTTTACATGAGTACATCGCACAAATTTCGCAATCATCAAAACAAACAATCAACATGACTGCGACCTGATAAAATAATATAAACGTAGAATAACTTACAAATGCATAGTTTACAGAATGTATAATTAATTAACGCAGAATAATAATTGTTGTTTATTTACGAATGATTCGTGTATTATTTTAATAATTACTACATTCCAAACCGCATAACATCCACGAATTTAAAGTTTTCTGCGGAAGCCTCTTTTGTTGTTCTCCGATTATCATTTTGAATTAAACATTTCTGTGAATGTAATGCTCTGATTGTTGCACAATATCTGTCTGGGATTTACCTCTCCTGCCAGCGAAATGTTTTACATTATTTCTTTATTTTTAGTTGCCTTTATATTTTTGAATGTTACATAAAATGGTCATTGGAATTCCATAACATCTTTCCGATAAGAATACATCACACAAACAAGATACGAGTATATGCATAATAATATATAAGTACTTATTTAGTGTCATGTAATTTAAATAGTTGTAAATTGACCAATGATATCGATTACAATCAAAGCGGGAGAATGGAAAACAGTTTAAGGCACTCTTGACAGAAGCAATGGCTGAGTATTTGGAACATGAAATTTTTGGTTAGATTTTTTTTGCCGTGCGATTGGCGTGCATGTAATTTTGTTTTTAGATTTTTATCAGTCGAATTCTTCATACCGGTCTGGTTCTGGTAAGGAAGGATCTAGAACGTAGAAGAATAGCTTGCGCCGGCGCGTGCAGCGGTATTGGGTATTGAGGTAGGCAAGTTCTCGTAGCTCTGGTTGTAGCGGGTGGGGGGAGGACGGCGGGGGCTGTGACGTAGCCGTGACGTCACACGGCGGCGAATACATATTTCTGACAGCGGCCGCGGGGGCAACGGCCTCCGGTCGTTGCTCTTTGGCTTTGCATATCGTGCAACAACCGGACCGTGTGTGTGTGTGCGGGTCTCGTGCCCTGCGTGCTGGTGTGGGTGTGGGCTTAGAGCAATTCGCTCGTGAACGGCGACCACCTATGGCTGGTCGGTGGCAGGAGGCAAGGAACCGTTTCCCCTGCTGATTAGGGCATTCGGGAAGAGGCAGGGGCCTGAATCGATCAGAGTACCGTACGGTCCGCAGTTATGCCTAATGAATTGCGGGGGAAAAACGAGAACAAGGTGAAAATTGACGCGCAAACAATGGTAGAGTTAACAAACCAATTTCCGAACTCGCCAAACAACAATGCCCTTAATATTATTGATCGCTGACGTTGTACTCTCATTCGAGCTTAAACAAAACAAACACTACCCAATTATAAGACTTCAATTAATTAGAGAAAATGAACAGCAATGTACCGTGAAGCTTAATGCCGTATTTATGCCATCGAGTGAATGTGGTTTTTATAGACGCTTCCATAATCATGCCTCTGTTATGAAAAAATCATAACACACGCAGCATGCTCTCATTAATCTGCTCGAATTATTAAATCAAACCGCTGAAACCAGACGACCGATGCTCTACGCCTGAAGGCTCTGGTTATTTCGGTTTCAATGAGTAAATGTGGTTAACTTAAAATAGCAAATCGGACGTTTCGAGATTTTGTTTAAAACCCGTTGGTCGAGTAACCAGAAGTGCTGGTCTTGTCAGGTTCCATCAATCACTCAACTCCTCCGAGTCTGTTGGTATCTGGCGGTCCCTACCGCGACTCGTGGGCGGATGGACTATGAGGCAACCCACAAATAATAAAAGTGGAAAAACAAAGTCGGTTCCCGTGAAGCTATGGTTGTTTTGATACTTTACGGAGTGTGCTGTCGGAAGTGACCGAGATTGCTGGCCGATCACGAGCCAGAAAACCATTCCGTGGAAGTCCGGCTGGGAATTACGTACACCTACTCCTAGTCACGAGCCGATTCTGGGTGTTTACCTTTCGGCGGTTGGATACTCGTTGCTTCTGGAATGTTAGCATTTCCTTAATTGCTTAGTTTGATGGATTGTCTGTACCCTCTGTTCTTAGTTGCACACCTACAACAGGGACTAAAGACTTGTTCACCTTCGGTTGTTCCATTATTACTGTTTCTAGAATGTTAGCATTTTATTGCACCCTCTTCATTCTCAGCTTCGCACCATATAGCAGGAACGTAAATTGTTCCCAATCCTTGACTGCTGAATCGTTTTTTCCAAATGTTGTTATAAGACTAATCCGATACATTGTACTTTTTCAAAAAATGCAATTTCTTGAACGTTTTGAACGTTACCAAGGTTTCTTTAACTTTTTGGCATTGTAAAACTTAATAGAGTGAGACTTGACAAGTCATTGAATCTGCTGGTGCGTTAAGGCGATACGAAAAAGCCTTGGTATTATAAAGGCCCAGAATTAAGAAAATTTGAGCATTGCTCTTACGGAGTCCATTTTTCTTTGAGACTTAACTGGCCATGGCTATATCGTGAAAGTACGAAACGTACTTATTGTTTGTTGCCTGTACACGTTGATAGATCCGTGCCATGGTCATGACGGAGATATTTCGACACTTGTTTTCACAACGAATAATGAAACGAGCATCGACCCGCTGGCTTTTATTTTAGATTAAATAATATTTCGCAATGTATATCTCTTTACTCTTACTGATGTGATTTTAATTGGAGATCCGCGCAGATATTGTATTGCCCAACTGTCCATGATGACAATGCGAATCGGTCCACTTTCTAACTTTCATATTGGAATCGATTTCGAAATGAAGAAAAAATGTTAGTGCCTAACTTTCTGGTCTAGTCATTAAGCAGCTATTAAAGTATGGCCTGTAAACAAACGCCGTGCGATGAAAGGAGTCTTAAAAAACAATCTCTTCCGTTGCGCAATCCACACGATCGGATCATTACGCACATTATGAATATGACTAATATACGAGTGGCCGCTCATGAGACCATTTCAACATAAAAACAAAAACAAAAAGAGTCATTAGCATTTGCCCAAATAGCGGTTCTTGATTGTATGTAATCCCATTCCTAATGGTCACACTTTGGTAGGATTTATTTCACCGGCGGATCCGGGCACTCGGTACTTGCACAGCAGTAGGCTGAGCTGGCTGGGTGTCTGCCTGGCGCTTGGAGTTCAGCGCTTGGCGCTTCTCCTTCTCACTCCTCCTGCCCTCCCGCTCCCTCGCGGCCAATGAACCGGCCCTTCGGTACTTCAGTGGTACAGTTTCAGCGAGGTGGATTAAGCATTGTGGTTTACTTTAACTTTATGTTCCATTTTCGATCACGCCATCCATGGCGAGCACGGCTTATATTTTAAAGTTTATTTGGACTGAATCATCGCCGCTTCGAAAGGCCATTGACTTTTGAACGAGGAAAAATTCCCAAATATCCGATGACGCGACGACGGTTTTCTGTTTAACGGCTTTTGTGATGTTTATTTATTGTTTGCATTTATTATCTATTTAAGAATTCTATCTACTTCGTATATTCGTTGTATATTTGGCAAGGCGCGTAGGTGTGTACTACGGGTTCATTAAACATGAATGACAAGACGATTCGACTATTTTAATATTAATAGGTTCTCCGGATTTGTTGACCATGTTTAACGTGTTCATTCTGTTCTACATTTGGAATGCGTCATATAAATAGAACTTTGGTTTTTTCACTGGGGTCGCTGACACCACTTAACATTTCCCTCCTAGCTCGCATTATTCACAAGAACTTGAGAATTGGCGTGAGTCAATTGATCGATTGATATGAGAAGACTTCCGCGCTAAACCGTTATCGCACAATTTTTTAAATTCCATTAATTGACGACTAAACAAATTACGAGATCTGCAGCTCGTTTGGTATCTGAGCCAGAAAAATTCGCCGGTAACCAGATTAACTTAACTTGCAAATGTTTGAGTACAGATTAAATATTTATTATTACATAAAGCCCGTAGTTGGACCGAATTTAGACTGGTGACCAGGTCACTCGGGCTCTCCGTTCATTGCCCGGAAAACTAACACTGCAATAACAACAGTCACGTGTTTACTGTATTTCAATTATTGTGATTACTTACAATACCTACTACATACATCTTAGCGTATTTGCCATATTCATCTGGCATCAATACAGAAATTAGAAACTTTTTAGAAACTTTACAGGGAATAGTTTTGTTCTTGGATTGAATATTCCATGACCACTTATATTATTTACTGCTGCAGTCATCTACGATCTACGATCTACGCTGTTACCTCCGCTTTCAAATATATGGGTTAATTTGGTTTCCGAATAGTCACTTTTATTCTCATTACACAGTAATAAAGCTTTTAAAAGCAAACTTTACCGTGTTAGCGGTAGGTTCCTTTGCTCGGAACCCAAAGGCGGCGGGTTCATAATACATGATTTGTGAAATGATTCGCATATTATATGTAAAATTTAAATTGAAGTAAAAATGCGTTTTTGGTAAGTTTAGTGATCAGATCTGAAGAGCTTGGTACTTCACAACCACCCTCTAACCCATTCGATGCTTTCTTCTGTCTCTCAACATTTCATAAATGGGTATGCCATAGCTTCACTGTCTCCGACAATTGAAACTATTATGCGGTTGTGGTACCTCACAATAAATAAATAACAAGTATGAGCGAAGACGCAATTGTATATTTTTTGGCTAGTCTATAAATAAATGGCTTTGGTATATTAACAAAAAAATAATGGCATCAATGCATGAATGAGCTCCGAGTATCGTGAGTTACCAGGCGAGCAGAAGGAGGAAAGAGTAGAAGAGTAGGAGGTCCGGACCGCACTAAACCCGAGTTGCGCAACACGCTAGGCCGCCATTATTGTTGTCGTTGTCGGTCGTTGACTCTGCGAGGTCGTCGGCCGATTAAACGACTGGGTTATTTGGAACCCCACCCGCCGCCCGCCAATCCCTCCCCGCCCCTGCCGGGAGCAGACTGCCGGTGGACAAGGAAGTATTCGGAGGGCCGGTCTTCCAGATTATTTATGGGTCCCTCTCCCGAACGTGAGAAATTTCCGCATGCGCTCCGTTAGAATTCGCAATTTGGCGGTGTTGACTGGTATACGAGTAGTATGCTCAAACCGTTGTGTCATCAACTTAATATTTCAGTTGTTTACTAGCTTTTCCAGTTATACTACGAGTTGATTGACTCTTGTCAAAATAATTTAAAACAGAATCAAATAAACACATAACCTAAAGTTAACTTCATAGAAAGTCTAACAAAAGTTTTCATTATTAAATTTATTCAATTAAAATTAAACTGCTTAAAAAGATAAGCTTGGATATTACTTTTTGCTAGTATGACGATTTCATATGTGCAAATGCAAACAAAAGCGTCGATTACATGAGGTAATTTTGGCATTGCGTATTCGCCGATTGTTTCACTCTCCGTGCAAAAAGTGGACTCCATGCATCCAATGGTGTGAAGGCTTATTGGATAGCTGATGGCACAACAGTCGCACCTGTGTCTACTACTTCTGACGCAACGGCGACCGTCTCTCTCCGAATTCGCATGACCCAAAAAAATACCTCGTCATCGTTCTGCTATCCTGGTAGGCCAACAGCGAACAATAACCTCGTTCACACAAACTAGCCATGACTAATACTCATATGAATGGACAAATAAAGTGATTTATTGTAAATGTACTCGGTTGCCCTTCCTTTTTGCAATTCTCTTATCTCCCGACGAAAGTGTTAACGTTTATCGCGTCCTAAATATCGACCAAAAATCACTTGATTCTTATAATACCTAGCCATGAACAAACACCGAATATGGATAAGATTGGTTCTCGAAATCGCTTATCTAGAATTCTAATCGACGAATTTACCAACCGAAAAATATTTATTTGGAACGTTTGCGTCATTTGCTGTAGGAACTTTACTGAAATTTAACTGAAAATGTATGCTATATTACAATTACACTACGGGAGGTCAATGAACCTCTGTTACCTTCTGCTGAAAGTATATTCAGGCTGCTAAAGAGCCAGGGCAATTCGAGAGATAGGGCTCGACTTAATTGGTCAAAAAGGGTTATATTAAGTAGGTACTGAAGGGATTGTATGTACGGAGACCATAGTCCGGCCTAACGGTTCGGGTCCGGGAGGGGCGGGGTGGGGGGCAGAACGGGCGGCGAGTGACACTCTCACTTTCCCTCGGTGGGGCGCGAGTTCAGCGGCCGAGAAGTAGGCCACGGGGCCTCGGCCCCCCTCCCCCCTCCCCTGTCCCCGCACTCCGCCCGTCCGCGGCCCCGATCCCAAGGGGGAGCTATGAACTCGCAGTTCACGTTGGAGCTCCGTGTAGAACGGTCGCAATATTCAGAACACTAGTGCCTCGTCAGAGCGACGGTGCACACTTTCCCAATCAGTCAGTCTATCGTGGAACGTCGACCAGTGCGGTCGCTTGTGAAATATACCAAGCTGTCAGTTGTTTTCTATTTGGTGCGCGAAGCACACAATCAGTATATTTTTTTGTGATTTGTGATGTTTGTTCGAGCATTGAGGATATTTTAAACTATTTAGAAAAAACTACATTCGGACCATTTTGGTCAAATAACTTTAATTGTGACAGTGATGTTTTAATTCACGCCATTTTTAGTCAAATTTAGGGAAATTAATTAAGGTAGTTAAAATGGGTTGCGTGTACAACAGCGACGATCTCACCCCTCCCGAGGAGAACCCGCTCACCAGGAAGTCGGACTTATTGAAAAAGACCCACAGTGTGTTGGTTCAGATGTTGGAGTCGAAGCCCCTGTTCGAGGGGGCTCCGGCGGAGGCCGTGTCTAGTGACTCGGGGTGTGACAGTGACAGTGGGGGCGAGGGCGCTTGCCGGTGCGCCCCCTCAGACTCGGAGGAGGGCTCGAGTGACGGTGCTGATGGTAATGATGATTCGCAGGGTTTCTTCCGGCGGTCCATCCAGCAGAAGATCCAGTACCGGCCATGCACGAAGAACCAGCAATGCTCCATCCTCCGCATCAACCGCAATCGCTGCCAGTACTGCCGTCTGAAGAAGTGCATCGCTGTCGGCATGAGCAGAGACGGTAAGAATATCCTTTATTTACATTCTTTTTTTTTCCATATTTACTTTCAATTTTCGTCTTTTTCAGATATTTTTCAAACTTTTAAAAATATGGAAAAAACATCCCTTAAATATTTTTAAAAGTTGCTAAAAAAAAATTCCATATTAATTTGGGTCTACGCCATAATAAATTCGTTACACAGCGTTGAGCAATGTAAAATGTGGAAGAACATCCCTTAAAATTTTTTTTTTTAATGTTTCTATATCATACAAAGTTGTTAAAAAAATAATCTGTCCAAATTAATTTTGGTCTACGCCATAGTAAATTCGTTACACAGCATTGAACAATGTAAAATATGGAAAAAACATCCCTTAAAAACAATTTTTTTCAAAAAGTATCTATATATTACATGCAAAGTTGGTAAAAAAAATAATCTGTCCAAATTAATTGGGGTCTACGCCATAGTAAATTCGTTACACAGCATTGAACAATGTAAAATATGGAAAAAAAAAACATCCCCTAAAAACCTTTTTTTTCAAAATGTATCTATATATTTCATGCAAAGTTGTTAAAAAAATAATCTGTCCAAATTAATTTGGGTCCTACGCCATAGTTAATTCGTTCCACAGCGTTGAACAATGTTATCACTTTGTAAGCGCCCAACGAGTAGTTGCAGCACACAAAAAGCGAATCATCAATCAGGGTGTCAGAAGTCGGTGACGGTGAATAATGAGCCTTCACAGTAGGGGCTGCTTGGTTCGCTGGTGGCTGGTGGCTGGGTGGGTGCTCTGAACCGGGGTGGCGCGCATGCGCAGGTCGCCGGGGTCATCCACCCTACCAGGACCATCCCTGGCCTGATACTGTGGCGTGATCCAGTTTTGAGATCGAATGCTCTTATGCATTTTCTCTTCTCTTCCATGTAGGTTACCCGCGCCACCCTAATTGATAAGTTTTCATTTTTTTTATTTACTTAATTCTATTCTTGAACATACATATTACAAATTAATACATTGTTTTACATAGATATTAAGTTTAGTAATAAGGAAAAAACAAATGCTACTGATCCGTAACGGTATGTATATAGGTAAGTACCTAGTAGCATTTTGAGAACACCTCACTAGGCGAACTTGTACTGAGGTGTTCCCATGTTTGGGAATAAATGCTATTTTGTCGACATAAGTAGAGACACCTTATCCTGCTTTATACTTTTACTCTAAGGAGAGCTTTTTTTTTACCAACCCCCTTTTTACTTTTAGCATTCTTGACACGTAGAATAACGAAAATAAATTTTCAGCTGAAAAATGTGCTTTGCATATTGACTCAAAATTGTTACATCCCAAAGAAATTTTACTGATTTTTTTTACAAAAATGTAAAACATGAAAATTTGGCAAAAAATGCAAAAACTTTTTTTTTCAGGTTTTCCTGAAAAATCCTGAAAAAATTCCTGAATCTTTTTTTCACGAATAATTGAATTTTTTTTGCAAATTTAATTGTCAATTTTAATTAGCAATCTGTACACATAGCGCTCGGTGCAAATTGGAATGAGCATTAGTATTAGTGATACGCTCAATGGCCTGTCGTCCTAGTATCGCTTTTCTAATGCATTAGGCCTTTATCAGAAGGTTGGGCGGCTATTGCCCCGGCGAGGCGGGCGGCAGAGGCGGTGAAGGGTCCAGCGCGGCGTTCGGAATAGAAACCGTGTTGAGGTCACCCGCTCGCGCTAGCCCGATTAATTAATATTGCTTATTTACAAACCGGCCAACATGGTGTCTGTTCAAAGGAATTACACTGCTTAACTTATTTGCTCTTGTTGCAAATGGGATAATTATGAACCCTATTTGAGTTATGTTCCCCTGGTAAAAAAAATGTTAATTCAGTCTTAAAAACCGATCTTCAAGGTTGCTTTGGGAATTTATTTCCCAAGCTCTTCTAGCGAAATTTTTTTATGAGCTACAAGACAAATTTAATATTTTTAAGAATTTTGTAATCTTTCGCCAATTTAAAAAAATTGATTGACAAAAATCATATACGCATTTTCCTCAATATGTGTTTGTAAAAATCAAAAGCAGGTTTTTCAAGATCTTTGCTGTAGAAATTGAAAGTTCCTTTAGACGCAGCGCACTGTGGCTACGACCCCTAATAAATGATATAATTGTAGTCTAACTTTAAAATCCACTGTAAATTGTTTCGATAGTTCAAGGTGTATTCATATTTGTATTACACCAAAACTATGTCCTTATTCATTCCAATGCAATGGCCTCATGTACATTTTTTTAAACTATAGTCCTACATTCTTATCAATTCGCTCACAAACATGTACACTGGGATTATTCTCCATCGAAAAAGCGATGAATATCGCACGTAGCTATTGTCACACTTTTGCTAAATGGCATGTTCATTCATACACTATTGCGAAAAGCACGCCCTACAACTCTGTCCCTTTTGGCACGGTGGTTTGCCTTTGCTTTTCCACCGCCGTACTGCGATGGCCTCGCGTGGCTTTCCTTGGGCCCAGGGCCACTGTAAAGCAATGAACCCGATTATCTGGCACGGCGACCTGCCGCCCGCGCCGCGACTCACCGACATCGCTCCTTTCCCTCTAGCGTGGGCCATTTCGTATAGCTCCGTCTCATGTCGCGAGTATCTCGGCGGTCTGTTGCTCAATTTTCAATGGTGGTACAGTTTGCTCAGCCGCTAGTAGTATCTTTGCGCAGAAAATCATTTAAATATTCCTATGTGTGTGTGTGGGGATATTAAAGTTTCCACACTAAACGAGGTCTCATGAAAATAAATTGTGTTGTCATCAGCGATTAAATAGGCCAATATTAGTAACTTTGGAGACCACTGATGTACACACCAATATATGATCAAATTATCAATTTGGTAGGAATCACACAATTTTAAGATTTTTTCAAGAATTTTCAGATAATTTCAGGAAAATAAAAAATGGCGTAAGTACTTAACAAATTTCCGCCTTCGTTTGTCTTCTGAACCCAAATGTATATTTGTCGTTTAAACATATTGATCGAATTCTGCCCAAATTCAATAAAAATACGGAAATCCCCAAGAATAGATCAACAACAAGATAAATACATTTACGGGGCGATAATTATTTACTGTTAGTAAGCTTCTAAGAGTAAACAAGAGCGTCAGAGCCACTTTAGGAATGCGTGTTAAAACGTGCCGAGCTCGTTGCCGAAATGTTACAACAACATCGCTACGTCCAAATAGAACATACCGAGTTACATAAAAGAGTACAAACGATTCTGTTAAAATTCGCACATCGCGTGCAATTGAAAAGTCAACAAACCAAATTAATAATTTTTCAGTGGGAGTTTATACAATCTGCGTTGCACAAGTCTCAATTATCGGTGGTGTGACGCAAGTGGCATCACCCGCGTCACATCACACGTCCCCTCCGCTCTCTTGCTCACACTTCTTCTACCAGTCACCCGTCATCCCGTGTGACTACTGACTGTGCCTGGCCGTCACCGCTGAACCGTCTCCCGTCATCAGGGTGGTAAGTGGGTCATTGGTGGCCGACCCGTGTCCATTAATTCCATCAAATTAGGGGGAGGAGAAGCGAACGATCGTGCTCAATTGATGAAGCTTTTACACCTCTCCGTTACATGTTTTAGGGAAATTATATGTTCTTGTACATGTTTGACAGATTTTATGTTGAAAAGAGCTTTGTGTGTAATTCAGCGACCAGCTTTAATGGATCAGGGTAGAAGAAAGCACCTGTAAGGTAGTAGGTAAATGTAGATCACTGACGGCGGTGAAATTGGGCGAGGATCCTTGAGCGCGTTCCATATCCCGGCAGGGCAGTGACCCCGGGTCTCCCACCACCCCGCTGCCTCCCCCCCCCCTAAGGTGAACACCGCTCTGTGCTCTGCCTGACCAGCGGGGCAGCGGGCAGCGGGGAAACACAAATGGAATGATTATAAACCGCAGTTATGCAAGTGTTTTAAGATCGCAGAGCGGGAGGCCGCTACGCGCGCCGTCTCGCTCGGGGCTCGGAGTGAGTGACTGCTAAACGGGCCATGGCGGGTCATTCACTCCTCGCGGCCCGCCGTAACCCACATAGGATAGTGAGCCTTATTCACCGCGGAGTATGGCCGATATTGCCCGCTCGCCGTGCGTGGCGCTTGCGCTCGCCGCGGCCCCGAAGCGACCCACTTTTCGGAGCTATTTTGTCCTCGCTTAATTTGTTATTATAGATGGAGGTTGTTTTTTATGATTTGTAACTTTTCGTACCGGACGGCGAGCGAGTCTCATCGGTCTCGATGCCTTCCAAATTGATTAGATCGAGGATTCGTATATTTCTGCTGGAGAAGAGAGGGGAGTAACTGGGTCGGCTTAGCGCGAATTCCACACGGGAAGGTCGCGCTTCGGGCGCTCTGGGTGACTGGCTGGCTGCAGGCTGCAGGCCGCTAGCCGCTAGCTGGGAGGGGTAACCGCGGAACGGAACGGCTTTCGGCTGTCTAGACAAAATCGACTCATACAGAACAAAAGTTCATTCAAGTTTACATGCCAAAATGTACAAAAGTCGCAAGATAAAAACGCTTACTAAAACACGTTCCTCATTGATTGATTCTATTAGAATAATATGTTAGTTTCCAAGTTTATGTAAACAAATCTGTAAGAATCTCCAGTATGTAACGCGAAATACTGGCGAATGTGCCAATTTTGGCCAAACAGCAAATATGAAATTTCACCAAATCCGCCTCGGTGTGCAACCACATTAGGCTCCATGCTTGCACAACATGTCCTTGTGTTGTTTTTTGCGATCCGCGTGTATCGAAACTCGCAACAGCCAACCGCCAACCGCCGAAATCAGCGCTGGGCGTAATGCGAATATAATAATGGCCGCGAACAATGATTCTTGGGTCACCGAACCCGCTGGAAAATAGGCCGAGATTCGGCGGCACGTAAGGCGGATTACAATATGCGGATTGGAAAGAATGTGACGTGGTGATGTTAGCCTGATGGTAGCCTGTGCTCGGGGTGTTGCAAGATAGGTAACGAGGAGAAACACCGCGAGCCGCCACCAGCGCGAGAGAAGAAAGTAGTGAAAGTGGTCCCCGCCGGTAATAACCTCGCCGCACTTCCGAGAGAAAGTACCGCCTTTCTCCGCGGTGTCGTAACGCCGGAGAAATTATTACAAATTACGCCTTATATTATTATACGCTGTTGTTTTTTTAGAAATGCGCGCTGCCTAATTTATACGGAGACCGGATATTCCTTTTCCATCAAATCACCATATTCCGCGGACGGCGGATGAAGTTTCACTTTCGGTTATTGCACCGCGGTGAAATGTTACCTGGCGCCGAGAAAGGTGACTGGAAGTCATCCAAATGTCATTAGCAATAAAGAAATTATGGATAATAATTATTTTCATCATTACGTGAAAACCAAATGACAAAGCTAGAATCTTAAAAAACACTCCACAAAGAAAATTCACAACAGAGACCAATGAACAAAATAAATTAACATTTAAAATTCAATTTGCGGAACGTTTTTAAAATAAATTAATCTTAGTCAAATACATTTTATTATCCATGAAAAGTAGTAAAAATACAGCGACAATAACCCGAGATCAAGTATCCCGCCGCATTCACTGTTTTATATGGCGTAGCAGCTCTACGATCTCACTACGCCAAAAGCTCGTTGATTATTTAGTCGAGACGCACGCCAGGTACTCATGAAAAATATATCACGGCGTCTCCGCTATCCTCGGCGCGCCTGCCATCTAGCGCCGAGTGGCCGCACTTCGTGTCACTAACCCCATCGCGGCCGACGAACGATAACGGTCTTGCTTTAGTATTGCGTAGGTAGGTACCTAAGTACTCATAGTGTCGTCGACTCTGTTATTACTGTACACGACCAACACCTATCCTAATAGACAGTAAACATTAGCTAGCGATATATAATAATATTAAAACTAGTTTGCAATTAGCAAACATTGTAATATTTAAAAAAAACCAAAGTTTATCACCGTTAGTGCGAAAGAATGTAAACATAAATTCTTTTCGATTAACGTACCTAGATTCATCGGGGTTCTAAAACTTTAATTCATTCGTACAAATTGAAAAAAAATCAAAATGCGTGAAAAAAAATAACAAAATTAATGCTTAAAATTATTTTAAATGAGTATTATTGTAATTTAATCAATATTTGACTCTGAAAAAAAAAAACATCTCTTGCGAGGTCATCGCTCTCAAGTTATTTAGTTTGGCTTTCGGACGTCGTGTGGCGCTAGTAGTCGTTTCTTGGCGCGCATTGATTCCCCTGGCGGCGACCTCGCGAAGTTCTGCTCAGTTCTACACCTGCGCATGCTCCGCCCGCCAAAATAATGGACTCCATGTTCGACGTATTATTTATAGGATTAATGACGCCCAATGCTCGGTAATTTGGAACGTAATTATTATGTTAATGATTATAAATGATCATGATGAACGTCCTTCAACCCAGCCAACTTTACACATTCATTTTGAATCGTAGTTAGGCACGTGTTATATGCTTTTTTGCTAAAAAGAGTACCTACCTAGGTACATAATAGTCCAAAAAAAAGGTATTTAAATTTTTGATTACTTGGTACCTACATTATTTATTTCCTTCTTCTCCTCGAAAAGACCCTCCACACAGCATCTCAGATGACATAGACCCTTAGGGAAATTATTTTCCTCATGGTTCTGTATGGAGTTAATGTAAAAAAAAATGCTATTAAGAGTCAACAATTGTTAACTGAAGGTGAAACCAAAGTCGTTAATACTTCTTATCTCCGAGTGGAAAAGCAGAAAACGTAGTAAATAAATAAAGTTTCTCTTATTTATTCAGCAGCAAAACAAAAATGTCCGATATGGCTCTGTAAAAAGTCAAAAGGTTTTGTGAAGGTCGGATAAGGGCGATGGTTTTCGGTTGAATTCGTCTGCGGCAGGAACGGACCGCCATTTTCCCCGAATTGATAATTTATTTAAATAAACACACAAATAAAACAACAATGCAATGACGAACCAACGATGAATAATTCGTGTTTATAAAAAAACGGATAAAGTATGGCGCGGTCGTTGTTTAACATTTTCTGGACAATGGTCAAATTGATATTTGATTAATAATATAATAATCAATATGCACGCTGTATAACAGTGTCCTATCTGCCCTATGCAAGTAAATACGATACAAAGTAAAGTTTAACATGTATCACGTCCTCAATAAACAATTCGTCATAAATAAAGTGTGTTTAAAATTGAAATAAAAGATATACCCACTCATTAGCGCTCCCTAACGGTCTCTATAATAACACCCCGTCATTTTCCGCGTTCTTGCGATTAAAAAAGAATAGAACGCCATTATTGTAATGCGAGTGTTTGGCTGTAGAGCTGTCGTGTCGGTCGGTTGGGGTCGCCGCGTACAGCGCCGTTCGTTCTCTCGCGAACCAAGTTCAAGGGCACTAGAGGATGGATGGTTGGTTTGTAAGGGGAGGGGAGGGAGGTGGGCCGCGCGCTACGACACCGCCACCGCTCGCCGCCAGTCACACTCGGCTCTCAGCACGGCAGTCAGTGCGACGGAGTCCGCCCCGCGAATAGGTCGCGTAGCCCGAGCAAGAGAAGCTACATCAATTACGTGAAAGTACCGTTATACGAAAACGCTCGACTTTGCGTATTGTCTATCTGTCATTCAGTACGATCGGTCGTGACTTCAACAACGCGGTTCCCGACCTTCATCGGAGCCTAGTACAGTACCTAATGTCCTCAGCCATTGGATTTTTTAAGTGATTTGGATTTAGGAACCAATTAAGTGAACGTGAAACGATTGATCTCATTCAACTGTGGATTTAAGAATTAGTGCTGTGGCAATTCGTGATTTATGTTTAGTGAGTGAGGGAGTGTAGAGCACCCTCGACGTTACCAGTTACCACCCCTAGTGTCAATGTCCTGTGCATCCCATAACTCTGTGCTTAGGACGTGCTACCTCACTTAGTGTGTGATCTGAAGATCGGTGTTTTATACTTTTGTTTGTGATAAACTGTTTTGATGATTTTGGAAATGGGTGAAGAGTTACCAATACTGAAGGGGATCCTCAACGGAGTCGTCAAATACCACAATGCCCGTACGTTTCATTACATATTCAAATTTTATTAAGTTAATATATTTATTAAATTGCACTTTTAAATTGTCCCAATTAAATGTCAAAAATACCAAGAATAGTCTCTTGACGACTATTGCATTACAAAATTAATCTAAGCTTTGCTACAGCCTCTGAAACTTTCTGAAGAAAAATGATAAAATATTTTCAGGATCATCAATATTATTATCTCAAGTCTCCATGAGTACCAAAAGAGAAATTGCGCCCGCGATCTCCCACTACAACCTTCTGCCCAAATATACAATTACCTGACAGTCTAGTCATTGACTCTTGACAATTTCGCAACTACATACTTTCTTAATTTTCTCTTATTTTCTTTTCTTAATTTTTAATATTTCTATGTATTCAAAAAAAAAATGTCCATAGTAGAAATCTTTTCCAACTTTTTTCGCATATTTTCCAAAATAGGAAAATAAAACTTTAAATCTCTCGGTTAATTTATCCTAAGTCATAAGCATTTCAAATCTAGTCTTCTAAAGTAACACAAGAAAATAAAACCGATCCAATAAATACACATAAAAAAGCGATTGCTCTAAATACACTGCAAAAAAAGGATCCATCAATAGAAGGCATATCTCAGTTCGCGCTAGAACGTGGGTTAATAAGGCGGCCGCAGTCAAATTTGACCTACTGCTGGGTCGGTGAGCCAACGAGAAAGTTGTAACACACTTTTGTTCAGTCGCTTGTTCCTCTGCCGGTCGCATTAATAACACTCACTGGATGAGAGTACAGAACAGACACAGACTCGGAGTGGACTTGGGCGTATTTCAGCTAATTTATTATGCACACTATCATGTTGTTTTCACGCCGATAAACCATAATGATAGCAAAAGAAAATGAAATCAGTCTGCATGCATAGAATGGCCACCACGTGAGAATCTGTACTTTCTTCGGATAGTTAGACAGTTGATTGATCTTATTGTTTTATGATTTCCATAACATCATAAAAGAACCTATCTCCGAGGAGATGAGAATTTTGCTTAATAAATAAATAGCTTCATTCAAATGTTAATCTCCGCTTCTGATCCGCAAACGGGAAAGTCATTACTCGGTCTAAGTAATTTGTCGGTCCGTATCTCTCATCTTTGTGGATGTGAAATATTGCGGGCTATTGTTCCAGCGTGATCTTGTGACCTGTTTACTGACAATGTACGTGGGTCGGCTGCTGAGGCCAACACTTTCTCCCCTTTCTTCCGTCACTCGCCCATCTCGAGTCTCGAGTGCGGCCGACGAAGGTAAAGATACTCGACCATAAATGTACAATATTGTCGAGCGAATTCGTGATGTATCTAATGCCCACGGAGTGAAATTGATACTGAGTTTCGAATCGCGGAGAGACAGTCCTAGCCACTCGAACCAGAAGTGTGTTACCGAAAACTTTTACTTTCTCCGTTCTCATTTCGTGACTCGTGCAAGCCCGTGGGCTGATGGCTGCTCGTGCAGTTCATGTGAAATTAATATATCGGCATTATATCCATTTGTAGACTTGAATCTTAGATCAATGACTATTCCACCCACAAATACCATTATCAGAACTAAAATATCCTCATTAACGAAAAATACCAAACTTGAAGGAAAGAAAGAAAGCAATAAATTAAAAAATTCTCAATCATGCTGAAAGTAAGTGCAAAAATAGGTCCAAAATGAATCTGGTCAATCGGCCGGATCGGAACCTCATAATATAAACTCATCAACCTCCCCCTTTTGGAGCAGAGGTCGTTTCACTTTCGCTCGTGTTAGAAAACAGAGACTTTTTAACATCCATTGTTTGCCGTCTCGTCACTTTCTCCTTTCGGGTATTTCGGAAACTGGAGCGTTTGTCTGTGTCACGGATGGAGATAGTTGCATATCGCCCGCGTTTTCCTTGTTGCACCAAATAGATAATAATATTGTGCCGATTAAACAAATCGCGCAATTGACAACTCAAACGAACAAAACAGTATAAAAAAGTTAGAATGAGAATTTACGGGTACTTCGAAGGTTGGTTTAAATCTAACGAAAGATAAAACTTGTCATGTATCCGAAACCCCAACAAGGGCCTACTTCGTTCACCCAATACTTGAACGCCTTTATCTCGATCATTGAGTGCGTTAGGGGTCGTGTGCCGGGTGTTTGGGGTCTGTGACCTCGCGCCAGCACTAGCACCCTTGCCCCGCCTGCTATCCCTCTCGGGCTCTCAGGTAAGGCGATGGCAGATGGGAAGCAGATGGTAGACACGCGCCACCCACCTGGATCGAACACGGGCATTGTTCTCCACACAACGGTTACCAGTGATAATCCAACATTATGAAAAATATCTACCAACATTGCAATTCAATTCGTAAAGCAAAATCAAAAGCCTGTGAAGGATATTTGACTAGGTACTTTCCAAAAACACTTCGGTTTAGGCCAGTCTCTAATATTTTCTCCCTACTCGTAGAATGTCGTACGATCTGCGGCATGAAGCTAAAGGGCATTGCCCTGGCTGGCTGTGTTCTGCATCTGTCTGTCCCCTCTTGCTCTCCGCCCTTGCAGGGTGCTCTACACCCTCCCGGGTGCACATGCACCGAGCGTGGCACAATGCCTCGTATCCTCATCAATGCACCCTTTGTTCAACAGCATTTTTTTTACACACTGGGGGATGTTTTTTGAGAGGGTCATTAAATGTTACCAAAAGAATATTTATTTGGTTTAACGGGTAATTTTAAGTTATCAGTCGACCGTTCCAAACATAACATCGCAATTCAATCTACATAGTATTCCTTAGAGTAAACTTAAAAGCGTGGTCCATGATAGTAAATATATATTTGTGCAATTGCTAAGATAGATCTAGAGACGCAATTTGTTCTACGACAACTTACCGTTGCTAGATTTCACACACGTGGATGTGCAAAAGCAAGCATGAATTAATTTAGCTCCATTGCCAATGTTCTATCACGACGGCTAATAGCGAGGCCATTTCCGCATTGACCTTATAGTTCGCTAGATATTATCTTCTTAATACGTAATCAATAACTACCGTGTATATTTCCACGTTTCCTGATGTTATTGACAAATTATTTTGATAAGTCTTTGTTATTTTTTCGTTGTATCTTACTAATTAGTGGTTTCTTTTGTTACAGCCGTGAGATTCGGGCGTGTCCCCAAGCGGGAGAAGGCGCGCATCCTAGCCGCCATGCAGCAGTCTAGCAACTGCAGATCTCAAGAGAGGGCAGCCGCCCAGGAGTTGGACGATGAACCCAGGCTATTGGCCAGGGTAGTAAGAGCGCATATGGATACTTGCGAATTCACCAGAGATCGAGTAGCAGCCATGAGAGCGCGAGCAAGAGATTGCCCGTCCTACTCAATGCCCACACTGGTAAGCATCTTTATCTAAACTAAACTACTACTTTGTCCTTCAAACAGTAAGGTACTCAGAGAGTTGGCTCACATCGAAGCACCCACACTTTTGCAAGCCCCTTTTATATCTACAATGAGATTTGTTAATATATTTAGCCCGTCCTACGCTTTCAGCCGAATGTGACACGTGTCAAGGATGTAACGGCGTGATATCAAATTAGGGTGAGATTCATTCATGTTTACTCGGAATACGTCGTAACGTGGACAAAGATTTGTTTTCTTCTTGGGGTATGTTATTATTTACTCGCCATTATATCAAGGATAAAAATAAGACCTTAGCGCAATACCTTTTGTAGGCAAGAAAATTCAATTGGATACTGGGAAAAGCTATTTTGTTAGAATAAAATCATGTTCCACGTCTGCTTTATTTTAGGAATTGAAACTAGGAGTATGTTTGTTCATTAAACTTTATCTGGGGAAATTCGATATTATTTATCATCAAAGAAATACCTAGGTTAAATGCGAGAGGAACTATTAGTTTCGCATGGAAACCGCAAGTGTTTCCGTTTGCTGCAGTGAAATTTGCTAAAATCACTAACCCCTGTTGATGCACTTGAATGCACTCTGTAAGTACCTATTGGCGTACGTGACTAACCTTGGTTGCTCGCACATTATATTCACATACACGAGGCTTGCTACTTTGCCATTATAATTGATGGACTTAGATTTACATACACGTTTTTATTTAATTGATGCGATAGTTTTATGAAGACCTCTTTAGGATTGATTAATATCGGTGTGACAGCGTGGAGAGCTCCGCCATTGTGTTAAATTTTTAGATTGTCATTATCAATTTCATCTTTTGATTCGTTTCACGCGTGCGCTTTTGAATATAAATTCCGCGACACACTTATGCTGGCCGGGTAATTTGAGGTGAAAGTCGTTGAGCCTTTTTGACGATCGCGAGATTTGCTCTCCGCAGCTTCCTCGTCCGCGCAGATCTTTATACGCGGATGTAACTCTGGGCAAGGTTGGCGGGCAAGGTCACCAGAGCGGCTGGGAAGGTGTGTACACTGTGTACCGATCATCAATCATTGAAATAAATAAATAAAACTTTCTTCTACGGCGCCACTGTTCTTGTTTTAAATATTGCGGCCAACGTTGGGTTCGGCTTTCTCTCCTGTCACCTTCTGTGCGCCGGATACTCGTACAAGTAGGAACTCCCCTCCCTGGTGTCCATGCCCTTTGTTCTGTTTGAGGCCATTTTGAAAAGGATGTAGGGTGTTCGGATGAGTGAACCGTAGAAGGTCTAGTTGATAACTCTTTGTTAGTAATTGGTTTTTAACTTATATTCCGGTTAAATACTTATCACTGTATACATTTTATTATAAAATTCCTTCCACTAGTGTTTTCACTGTACCATCTCAAATATAAATAAATACGAAATAATTACATTTTCCCACCCTTATTTTTTAACGCTTTCAAAACGAAAAAGTATAAAGTTGACAGAGCGTAGAGAGCGGTATTTTGCTCTGTTTTCCTATCGTAAAAATAAATAAATGACCCCACCGTATAAACGTGGAACATCCCAAGTACGCGATATTTGTCATGGAACTTGAACCCTTATTCGCACGTGGAATAGGGAATGGAAATACGATGAAGGGCACGTGAGAACAAAGGCTCCAACAGCCAGACCGGCCGACCTTGCTTTACAACGGAAACATTCAAGGTCCATAAGTAGGGAACCGTACTTCTCTTGTCGTCTCCCTTCTACGACGATTCTAAGTAAAAAATATTTTTGCATGGCAACCATCTCTTTCCCTCTCATCGTGATATACCTTGACGTGAAACCAGGCTTATTGTTTATGAATATATAAATGTTTTCATTCCGAGAGAACCGGTGTGTCTTGTCTAGTGTGATCTCGGGTCAACATTGTGACACGATTAAATCGTAGATGATTAATGCCTTGAGATTTTTGCGCCATTTTTTTTCAATTGCAGCATACTTCAGATAATGTTTGCCGTTAGGAACCAAACGTTGATCTAATTAACAATATTAAAAATTATATTCAATCTGACTTTTTACAAGCAATGAATATTATCATACGAAGATTAAATTAACTAACAATATCTCACAGTACTTGTTGCGGAAGGTTCAATGCGATCGTCAGCAACAAGGAAATATAAAGTTGTAAGGCCAGAGCCTCGACGCTTTACTTCCTAGAGGAAAGTAGTCCCATTAGCACTGGTCAATGTAACTTGTTTCCATTGAGCCAAGAGGTCAATTTCAAATTGAATGAGTTTCTGAACGGAGCGGTAAAAAATGTTATCTTAGAAGGACAATACTATCACAACGCGTTAATCAGATCTCCTGTCCGAATTATGAAGGCTGATATTTTTTTATTAAACAAATAAATAATTAATCCGCCCTTAATATTTCCTTGAGGGCTAAGGAATGAAATTGAAGGTCAGTGAATACGACAAGAACAGTGATGGCACCAATACCAAGGAATTTCCGCTTGCAATACATAGCTTACGCGCTCGTCTATCGATCCAAAACGTTACGCACGCTCGACCTTGGTGGCCCAACGAGCTTTCAAATGTTACCCGCGATGTTTCAAGTAAAGCCTGGGGACCTTGGTGGGCTCGCGCAGCTAGTGACGTCATGGGGGTGTGGGGCGGGGCACTTCCGCGACCCACCATCACCACCCCGTGGGCCGAGCGGTGCGTGGCTGAGACTCGTTCATTGACTGATAAACGGAGGCATGCGTCTAGACGGGGCTTGCAGTGGGACGATGCGCGGGTTATTGACTCATCGCTATCAGTTTCGCATTGAAAACCCACTCTCAGATACCTTTCTCAGTATATATGACATTCAACTTGAAAAGCGTCACTAGTAAATATAATTCATGATTTTAATGATTCGTTTCTTCTTGTTTCAGGCTTGTCCACTAAATCCCGCACCGGAACTGCAGTCCGAGAAGGAGTTCTCTCAGCGCTTCGCCCACGTTATCCGAGGCGTTATCGATTTTGCTGGCCTCGTTCCCGGCTTCCAGTTGTTGTCTCAAGAAGATAAATTCGCTCTTCTGAAGAGTGGACTGTTTGATGCTCTTTTCGTCAGATTGATCTGTATGTTTGATTCCCCGATCAACAGCATCATTTGTCTAAACGGCCAAGTCATGAAGAGAGATTCCATACAGAATGGAGCAAATGCCAGATTCCTCGTAGATTCCACGTTCAAGTTTGCAGAGAGAATTAATTCAATGCGCTTGACGGATGCTGAGATTGGCTTGTTCTGCTCCATAGTACTCATCTCGCCTGACAGACCCGGCTTACGTAACATTGAGTTGGTTGAGCGTATGTACTCCAAACTAAAATCCTGCCTGCAGACTGTCATCAACCAGAATAGACCAGGACAACCAGAATTCCTTAACGAGTTAATGAAGACTCTTCCTGATTTAAGAACACTGAGCACTCTTCATACTGAGAAGTTGGTTGTTTTCAGAACTGAACACAAAGAGTTGCTTAGACAGCAAATGTGGTCCATGGAAGACGACAGCAGCAAAAGTCCCGCTGGAAGCTCCTCTTGGTCTTCCGGCTCGGACGTTACCATGGATGAAGCCGTTAAGAGCCCACTTGGATCTGTGTCAAGCACAGAATCCGCATGCTCTGGTGAAGCCGATCACTATTCTGGAGCCCCCCTACTCGCAGCCACATTGGCGGGAGTAGGAGGCCGCTGTCCCGTGAGACCCCGCGCTGATTCTGGGGGCTCGCGCGGTTCAGCTTCTTCAGGAGAAGATGAGTTGATCGCACCTGGCAGACCCGGACTCACCGTTACACCTCTGGGCCGCCCGATGCATGTCCATTCTTACACTCATCCGAACATCCACCCGCATCTCCGCTACCGCAAGTTAGATTCTCCCACCGATTCTGGCATTGAGTCCGGAAATGAGAAGCACGAGAAGCGGCCGGGAACCTCTTCAGGTTGCTCGAGTCCCCGCTCTTCCCTAGAGGAACGCAGTGACGATAAGTCCAGTCGACCAGTTGAAGATATGCCAGTTTTAAAAAGAGTATTACAAGCTCCTCCCCTATACGATACCAGCTCCTTGATGGATGAGGCATACAAACCTCATAAAAAGTTCAGAGCCATGCGACAGAAAGAGTCTGCGGAAGCGGAAGCTGTTCCTACCGGGGGTCCATCGCCGAGACCCTCTCAACTACAGATGCACCTCTCCCGCCCCGTGCCTGCCCCCGCGCCCGCACTCTCCATCACGCACTCCGTGTTGGCTCGCTCCCTCATGGAAGAGCCCCATATGAGCCCCGAGCAGATGAAGAGAGCAGATATCATCCAGAACTACATCATGCGAGGAGACCGAGATCCTTCCTACCGGGCCCCGCGCTGGCCAGCCACCGTCCCCGCCCCCACCGCCGCCCCACACCTCTCCCCCCGCCCTCCGCCACCTGCGCCCCGCCTGGAGTTGCAGGTGGACATCGCGGACTCTCCTCAACCCCTCAACCTGTCCAAGAAGTCTCCCACCCCGCCTCGCACCCCTTTCCACCCCCACAATTTACTCCTCGAGGCGTAGTGCCACCCACCTCCACCGCCCCCGAATTAAAACCAAATAATTTATTGACTGGTGAATAACTCGCCGCGTTGTGCCGAAGTATTGTTGTAAATATAAGCGGAGACTGTGCGGACGATATCTGGCACCATCCTACTATTGTGTTATGTCTTAAGTTTAGGATTTTCAAATTTGAATTAATATATTTGTGATAAAATTTTCATTTTATAATTTACTTTATAAGTGAGCGAGAAAAGAAGGCGTTGTATAAATGGACTAAATCACCCATCATCGTATCGTTATATTATTCCGATCATTGTTTCACCCATGTTGTATTTAGTTCACTCACCTTCTCAGAGGTCAATCGAAATGTTTTATATTTTGACTATTTATTTAAGTATCGACATTATTTTATTTACCTTTTCTATGAAAATGTTACGTTATGTTAGAGTTAGTAAATCGAGTGTAAATATAAGGTGAGGACTCTGTGACTTGAGTGCAATCTGCCGGCTGCCCTAGTCTCGTAGCTCCTAGTACTACTAACTACTAGACGCGGCCCGGCGTTTCTTTCTTTATCGCTATTAGTAGATAATTTAAATAAATACAGTACGTGTGAACAAAATTAAGATAAATATGTTATTATACGAAAAATGAAAAAAGTAAAAAAAAAAAACAAATTGAAGCCAGTGGGGAAATGATTTAAATTAGCGAATCTGTCAATTAGTCGCGACGGTTCCCCCTTGATCATCTCTAGTTCGGCGGGGTTCTAAACACCTCCGTCGTTCTGTCGTGTAAATGTTCATTTTCCAAATGGTCAGTGTATAGCCGAGGTCGTCCTGTAGAAGTAACATAGGTGATTATACTCGACGTAGATACATATCGCCACAAGAGTATCGGACGATTATTTCTGCGTCACTATTGCTACAAGTATACTTTGTCGATTGTACTTGTCATTATTTCCAATTTCGAGCATCGCTCATACAAACGCATGTTGCATTTACGTATTGGTTCGATGTTGATTCGCCCCGCTCCAGTGAGGGAGGCTGGTCCTCCGCGTGCTATCTTGTGCCCTGTTGGGGCGGGGCGCTGCTACTTCTGTGAGGGTTGTTTTTCGCTTCGTAGTCTTATGGCGAGAGGCGAAAGGCACCCCCGAGTTGCGCCAATCCGAATTGTATAAAATAGTTTAACAAATAATTTTAAAGTAATTATTGTTGTATTACTCAATCACGTCTTTTATCATTATCCATTCATTAAGCGTATATTTCGTGAAATGTTTAAGTACAGTTCTTGCAGTTATTAAAATATTATTCGTTTGTGACCGTGTTATCTTGTCAAATCATTTCCTCACAACTAGAACGTCACTCGAGTGTCGGGTCCAGTGAGGCGGGTATATGTCACTCAACATTCTTACCTCGGTCGGTTCGCTCAGGCAGCCGCAGCCGCAGAGGCGCGTCTACTTACCATCGTACTAGTACAACTCCTGAGCGGGCTGTCACAGGCATTCGCCGACTGCTGTGACATTTGTTTGCGCATTTTATTAATTGTAAGCGCCAGCACATGTCACACCATTCCGCAAGAATGCCCACCCTAAGACAAAAATTCCAACACTTCACTTTTGGAGTGACTTTATGTAAATGTACAGGGTGTTCCATAAAAAAAGAATACATTTCGTTTAGCCGTGACATATCAAACCTGCCAGTGTAATTAACAAATTAAATCAAAGATGGTTGCCAAGTGTGTATGTTTAGTATTTTGTAAGCTTGGGTCAGTTCTCAATTTATTGTTACACGATGAAAATGAGAGGTCGTCAGAATAAAAAAACATTGTCTGGTGAAAAATTATACTCGCATTTTATTTGAGAAAAGAAATCTTATCCCCCTCCCTTCCTCTGCCATGATTATAATCTATCAAAAACAAAAACAAAAAAACAAACAAAAAAATATCGATCAAGATATTCATAAAACATTACACGAAAAAACACAAAACACAATATAAACCCAGAATACTTATACATGAACCATTACCAGAAATGGAGCTCTACCTGAAACATAAAATGGAAAAATTAACAAAAAAATTAAAGAAGGCAAATTTAATAAAAAGGTAAGTAATAACATCAATAAAATATAAAGATGGTTAATTTTTGGAATAAGCCATAAGAAGTATTGACGATGCGTTTCCCATGTTATCTTGTCTTTCTTAAATTGAGTTGAATCGGTTAAATCGTAAATTAAAGAATATAACACTGGAAGAACATTCAATACACATTTGAATGGAAACAAATGTTTCATTTAGCCCAACCGGCCAGCGTTCCGTCTCACTTACACACGCCTAAAATCGTAGATCTCCATCCCATTTGAATTTCGAAGAAACAATTTTGTATAAAAATATAGGCCCAAATTTGGCTAATATTTGAATCACTAAACCCGGCCACGAAGCATTTCTTGTGTTATTCTTTATTCTATGGGTTAAATCGTTTAATAAAGAAAAGCACAAGAAATACGATGTAGGCATGTTTCGTGATCTAAAAGTCTACAGATTCATTGATTAAATTTTAAATACAAAAAATTATTTACGGCATCGTTATGAAATTTTCATTTCGATTAAATGGAATGGCGCCTTTGTCAGGCAATGTAAGAAGTCAGAGAGCCTACTAAATGGACTAGACCCAAAAGATATTAATTAAGTCAGTGTCTACAAGAGCTTCCATTCAAATCTACATGGAAGGCATTTCTAGAGTATATTATCTATTCAGCAGCGGGTTAAACTCGACAAAAGTTCAAGGTGTAACAACGCCGGAAGAAGTTTATGAAATGTCGAGGTATATCATTCGTAAAGTAGTCGTGGTAAACACAAGAATTATTTGAAACCAAAACTAGACACTTTAGGAAAACCATTAATCAAAGTCCATAAATGGATCCCTGTGGAACACCGTTGTTTTATGGTTGTAAGAATAAATTATTAACAATCAATACTAGACCGAAAAATGCTTATGATATGATGTAAGCAGTAGTAGAAAGCATTGCATTAGAATTATGAAACGTTCTGCGTCAGTCGTCTACCGCGAAGCAAATAGTCCTTGATTCTATTTGAATTTTTATTGTAGCACTTCCTTGTTCGCATTCCTAGCTGCTCGTAAACATAATGCCCGAGGAGATTGAGAAATACTGCTCAAGGTGTGGGAATTGATGGTACTAATTATTGTTTAATAGCCTGGTAGGTACGTAAAGGAAAACAGTTATGCATTTCATAGCTAGGTAGTCAATGGTAGCATAAGAAACTAGAAAATGAAATTTTACAACAGTTGTCAAATTTGAATGTAAGGAATTGATTGGAAGCTGTTGAAATCACCGATGTATAAACATAATTAAATATGCGATAAAAGGTGTCGATTAATGAATTCCCCGGTTTAATCTTTTAAATGCCAGTAGGTAGAAGTGTAGCTGTGCACAGCAGGCCGTGAACTTTTAATCAAAACAAACCATTTTTAAATCTTATTTAAAAAAAAAAACAAACAAAAAAAACTAAAAAAAATAAATAAAATAAAATCATCCCAATAGATCTCTCCGTGGATTCCATATTTTAAATTAATAAAAAATGGGACATATGTATGATACAGAGGCTCAAAAAGAGCGAGAATACTCGCTATTTTTCTATGGCCGGCCTGCTGGGCACGGCCAAGAATGCGAGATATCTCGCTCTTGGCACAGAAGGACTCAATTGCTTAATTTTCGTTTTATGAAAATGAGCAGGCAGTAACTGCGTATGTAATCAACCTTGCACGTCAGTTCTTAAGTAGACGGTTTTTAGTCTTAAATATCTGAAATGCTGTGAATGGGCTTAACCAAATTAATAATGTTCTGATTTACCCTCCCTGCAGAAAGTTGCTTTCTCCTATTGAATATCTATTGAAAAAAAACTCAAAATCACTTAACTATTCAACGTCCCTGTTTTACGATTTTCGCAAAGGTTTTATTCGCTTTCTCGCTAAGCAGCTCTTCGCTGGAACGATCTCTAAGGATTTGTATTTATTCACCCTTACAGCATGAACTTTTTCATGTCTTCCATTCTCATAAACAGGCTGACTCCATCCCTCCTTAAATAAAAAGAAATCGAGTGCAGTTCACACGCAGTAGAAGTAAAACCTTCACCCAATAATCAAATCTTCAATATCAATCAATAGGAGCCTTGAAAGGTGAGCTCATAATCAAAGCGGCCAATGGGTTTTATTCTATCTCATTCTCTCGCAGGCTAAATTCTATAGAGATTAAATGTGAACCTAATCATCGTCAGTGCTACCACCCTTGGAATTAGGGATTAGGCTTAACGAAATATTATTGGTGGTAGACCATTTTCCATTCTTGACGTATGTCGTGCCTTCGTCCCTGTTTTTAATTATTTTGTCAGATGCCCTTAAAATAGTTCAAACAATAAGTTGTAGCGCAATTTTTAAAAATATGCATCTGCCAAGTCGGAAGATGGTGGATCCAGGTCACCACGTGTTTCATAATTTAGTGGTAGTCATCCACTGTAACTCGGAGAGCTTTGTGGATAATATTACCAGCAAACAGGATGTGCTCATCACCACGCTCCTGGGGCATACCTACTTTTGCAGTGGTCACCGGTCATCGACTGTGGGCTTCGCTTTAAGCGCTCGCCAAAGTAGGGGAAAAAAGTCCGACTGTCTGAAACAGGGGACACACACCGACGCAGCTAATACTAGTTTTTGCAGCCATTCTCGCTCCAGGAAGTGGCGTGGTGCGTAAAGTAGAGAATTTGCGCGCGAACTAAAATAACCTTCCAAGTTGAAATTAACTGCTCTATAACGGTCTGCCACGGAGTGGCGGGGTTATTGCCCGGTCTGCGCTATAGCGTATTATGTTGGCAGCGTATTTCAACCTTCGAGTAACAAAGTAAAAATCCAATACCTCGGCTGTCGTAATAGAAATACTTGAACTGGAAACTTTTCTCCGTGGAGCCTTGTTAATTTCGCTTAGGTTTTTCCCATTGAAGTCCACATTATGCGACAGTAACAATAGTTCGTATGAGTAAGTAAATAGGAAGTGTGATTGATTTTCTATCACCCATTTCAGAGAATTGAAAACGGTATAGGCAATATAGGCATACCACCGATAGACCCACTGTAACCTCTCCCTATTACTCATAATAGAAGGAGAGATTATAATGTAGCCATCACCTCTCTCTGTTTAGTATAATACCTACCTATAGGGTCAAGTCAC
This sequence comes from Limnephilus lunatus, assembly GCA_917563855.2. Taxonomy (NCBI): domain Eukaryota; kingdom Metazoa; phylum Arthropoda; class Insecta; order Trichoptera; family Limnephilidae; genus Limnephilus; species Limnephilus lunatus. The sequence continues at coordinate 62,170,237 of OU830598.1, read as the reverse complement.
AGCAGGTGTTTTTAACCTATTCTTGGCTGGTTGAATTAACTTAAATTAACCAAAACCCAGTCGAATTAGTGATAGTGGAAATTATTAATTTTAATTTATTTATAAGAAAAACTCTCTTTTTATAACTTTTAAGGTTTACCCATCAATGTAATATATCATTGAAGAAGAAGATAAAAATAATAAACTGAACGAAAATATGAAAGAGAACAAGACACAGGAAAATAGAAAAAGATAATGGTCGCAACTGGGACTCGAACCCAGAACCTTTCGTCTAAACGGGACACGTGCTTTATGGAAAACATAAAAAAATTGTTGAAGAATTCGGTAATTCTAAAATTTTTATTATGAATTTGACGGTTAGACAGAAGATGGCAATGGCGGAATTGGTAAACGCACACATCCCGGTTAGAAGAGCGGGTTCTGAGTTCGAGTCCCAGTTGCGAATATAATCTTTTTATATTTTTCCGTGTCTTGTTCTCTTCCATATTTTTGTTTAGATTATTATTGTCATCTTCTTCTTGAATGATATATAATTTTTATTACGTTTTCGCCCACTTTGTACATTATACCTTACTAATTGTTTTGGGATTTAAGTAATAATTCTAATGCCACCCGTTAATACTACGAAAATAAAGACATCTTTCTTTCATCAATAGGTTTATTATCTTCCTCCATGTTATGTAATGTAAATAATAAAAGTTGACTAATATATTTTAGTTACAATGTAACAAAATAAACTGTAGCCAATTACTAACTAAGTGGTTTCGACTTCGATATAATATAGGTCCTCAGAAATCAAATTATGATCAGTAATTCTAACAAAAGAGCCATTGAATCGGAAAAATCAGCCTTTAAACCAATAATGTAGAATGAAAAAGCTTACCAATCAAGAGTTCTTGGCCTGAAAGTCAACGGGAAAGAGGCAAATTAAGAAAACAAATATTTTTTCCCGATAAATTCGCTTTATTTGTGTGCGTATTATTTTATGGAGCCACGTGTCAAGGTCGACCCACCCGGAGACACTCTTGTAAAAGGGAGATGGCAGGGATGTAAAAGCCATTAAAATTATGTAACTGGAGCATAACTGTAACTATATTCCTTTTTTTGTAAATTTTTTATTACATGTAGTTTTTAATTTCGATTTTATAACTTTATAGTTTTTAATTAGTGATATTAATATAAGGCTTTCACGTAAATTTCACATTTTTGGCTTAACTGTTTTAAAAAACATGACCACTAATGCACACCTTCTCCTATAGAGCTAGTGTTTGCGAAACAATTATTATATTACGTTGAATTTTTTCGCGAAAACGGCGCAAAAGAAATGATCTATTCATTATTATAATCACTCTTAAATAAAAAAAAAATTACATTAACTCCACATTGGTCTTGAAGAGACCCATGTTGTAGGAAGGAGTAAACACAGAAGCCGGCAAATCGTTCCACAGCCGAGCTGTTGAACACAAGAACGAGTCGATGAAGCGACCCGTTCTAGTTCTCGTTCCAAACGCGTGCCCAATGTACGTTGGGCACGCGTTTAGCGTGTTTACCGACTATGCACCGAATCTAAGAATCAATGGGAATCATCGAAGGGAACAATGACGCTAGTTCTTCGGAGCATCTTCCATTGTTATACCGGTAAAACAAGGATAGCATTCTGTGCTCTAAAGACAGTAATCCGTCTGTTAAGATGGGAGAATCTTTCGAACGGACCGCCCGTTTCTACACAGAGTCGAAGGTATTTTTCAGATATTTTGGAGCTCCAGACCAGAGTACAGTAACTGCACGTCATCATACTTACTTTTTTGTAACTCTTGAAATAATATAATGTAATAATATAAACAATGCACAACAATACTACCTATATCATAAACACTTGAACACCTCGGCGTAGGTTTATCTAGTGAGGTGTTCACGAAACACTTTTAATCATTTACAGTACAAATCATTCTTACTTTAATATAACATTTCACACAATCTATGTGCACATAATATGCATAAGGAAAAGTTTATAATTCAAATGAAATAATGTAACTGTAAAATAAATAGAAATATGTACATAAATTTCTATTTAAATTACTATCCACTTTGTAAGTACAAAGTATAAAAATTCTTTAATCTTACTTCTTATTATTCTTAAGAATTTATTGAGATTAGCATTAAAATTTTTCCTAAAACTTCCTCCTAAGAAGTTACCAAAACCGAGAAAATAAAAAGAGATTTTCTTTCCCAGTCAGTAGGTTTTAGCCTGAAAAATAACCACTTGGCGAGGTCAACCGAATTTTTAATGAAATGTGGCTATAAGATTAAAAAAAAGCGTAAACATGCATTATTAGTAGTAAGATTTTCTTGAATCCAAAAAAAATGCGCTCAACTAAAAGAATCTTAAATCTATTTTTTTTTGCTAGATTCTGATTTTCTTCAATGAAGCTTTCTCAGTTGAAATAATTTCGAAGCTAATTTAGAAAAGTGATTTGGGCCATTTTTAAAAAGCACACGGCTTAAGTCAATGGACTTGGTATTTACGGAGTATTTCTGGCAGGAGTCGTAGCTTAAGTCAACGACCTTAGGTGAGCTGGAGAGCGAGCAAGTGTCGGTAACCCTGATAATTGAAGCTCGCCATGGATAAATTACGCTCAACTTTGTAGGAAGCAAGGTGGGGAATAGTGATGGGCATATTCAAATATGTATTTGAATAATCGAATGATGTTTCGAAGTTTTCGACAAGCTATTCGGATATTTACGATTTCTCACCCTTATTTTGCACGAAAATCGCGCTTCGCGATGGAAAATGTGGGTGTCCTCGTGGGTGAAGACTTTTATCGTCTTCCCCCAATGATTTAGTCCCTCCGGTACGGTGGTGAAGTATTTGATCATCTACTCTTTTAAATTATTTTTCACTCAAATTTGGAAGTGAAAGCTTGGGAAGTCTGGGAAATTTTTTTATGTCATAAAATCTAACAATTTTTTTAAGACTTCGATATGTTTTCAGATTATATTATATTACATATATTATAACGCATGTTGTCTACTAATACATCGAAAATATTTAACTGAATATTTCTCGATTTTGTAACTGAAATGATTCCCACCGCTACAAGTACAAGGGATATGCCGGATATGAAATAAATTCTCAAATCTTTTGTATAATACCGTGAATATTGACAAAGTGAACACTATGAAAAATGTTGTAAGTTCCTTTGAGGTCATTTTGGTTTTAATTTTTAAATTATTTTGTATGGTGAAAGAAACAAGTGTATATTAGTGCCTACTGAAAATAACTCTATTACTAACGTTACTAAACTATTACTGTCAATAGTTTAAATCTTATTAGAATAAGTTAACAATAATAATCTAAACGAAAATATGAAAGAGAACAAGACACAGAAAAACAGAACAAGACAATGGTCGCAACTGGGACTCGAACCCAGACCTCTCCGTCTAACCGGGACTAGTGCGTTAACCAATTGCGCTATTGCCACCTTCTGTCAAAACGTCATAATCGTCAATCTCATATTTTCAAATTTTAGAATTCCATTCTTTTTTTGTTAGTTGAACCATTCAAAAAGTGATAGAAATAGAAAATAGACTCTTTGTGTTCGATGAATTTCAGGTAACATTTTTGTATTCTTCACAGCGGACAGAAGTGAATTCAAAGCATTCATTTAAAAAAAATTCCAACGTATGGTGAAGTTCTTTCTTGTAAATTATATACCCGTTTTTAAAACATATTAAATCACCCAATGGATTTAAGATTTTTTTAATTTTTTTTTTTATTAAATAAAACATAGGTACATACAACGAAGTTGTAGTCCCATGAGTTATCAAAACTCATTAAGGGATCGCCAATTGGTACTTTTGAGAAGTTAAACCCAACTCAACCCAATATTTAGACACAATGTATGAATAAAAATTTACAAAACATTTCACAGAAGCAACATACAGACACAACATATCTACAAATACTTCACAGAAACATGTCTTATAAGATTTTATGATTTTTTATAACCACTCATTTGATTTATGTATTTTTGGTTAAAAAGTTAAAATAAAGTATCCTCCATGATGGACTAAAATGAGATGGACTAAAAATGCATAAAAAACAAAACCAGGAAAATTAAAAACAATGAATATAAGGAGAAAAATATAAGGGAAATGTAATCACTACATTTCCTGAGAAGATTTTCTCAGATTTGTAAAAAAGCATTAACTTTGTGGCTCGCCATAATTTACAATTAAAACACATATAAATTTGTTGTAGACCACTTTTATTTTTTAAACACTCTACCGGTTTCGGAAGCACCCTTCCTTCGTCAGGAGAATATTATAACTGAATATTCTCCTGACGAAGGAAGGGTGCTTCCGAAACCGGTAGAGTGTTTAAAAAATAAAAGTGGTCTACAACAAATTTATATGTGTTTTAATTGTAGATTTTCTCAGAGTTTGGATTTAAAAGTTTAATTATGAAATAGTGGTTGGCAGATATACTATATTATTTGGAAATTCTGTAGGCGTTGGTAGTATTCTTTGCCTTTTCTAAAAGTTCATACACGAGGTACCTCAGGGTTCAGAAGAAAGAAGTCTATCTCTGATAACTCGTGCAGTAAAATCTATACGCATGCTTGAATGTTACTTTGATTATTTTAATTTTATACTCATCCTATACATTATTATAATATAAAAACTATGTACGTTTTTCAATAACGATATGAGTCATGAGATATAAAAAAAAATTAAATTAAATTTATTTCAAAAATGTTTAATTTTTTAGTTTAATTATTTTGAATTTTTCGCCCTGCTGGGATTTTACATGTTTATATTTTTTTAATACAAATAACATCTAAATGAGCATGAAATCATAAAAAAAATAACATTCTTCACCATGCAAGATGGAAAAATAGTAGATAGTGAAGATTACAATAAATAAACTAAATAAGTTAAAGCAGACCTAGGCAGTTTGTTTAATTCGATTTGTTGTTCTGTTTTTCCATATAAATTCTACTAAGACCTGCTTATATTTAATGATTCATACCTTAAATATGTCATTAACAACTTTATAATCATTTCCCAAATTCTGTCTACGGCAAACGGGATTATACAAATTGTGATTCCGTGTTGGAGTACTTGGAGTTGTCACAATAAAACGGTAGATTTTGCGTTGATATTGGTTTGCTAAAGATATCGAAAGAAATCAAGCTTGGCTGTTCAGGGCTGTCAATTATTGAATTTACAATTTTATGTATTAACAGAGACGCCCAACCATTGCAATGTCATGATAGAGCTATTTTTTGGCTTCGACAGCTGTTGAAGTGCCAGGGACGCGTATATGCATTGACGATATCGTTTCCTTGATGTGACCGCATTTTTTTCTGATTTCTCTTTTTCAGATTTTCGAGTGAGTGTCGCTAATATTTTCTTCATTTAAATATTTTTTATATAACAATTTGAGATTTTACTCGTTAAGTTAAAAATAAAAATAAGCAAAACAGAATATTAACAGAATTAACAGATGTTACATACATATACTAGTAATTACATACACAAATTTCGTCTTCCATAATACGGGCATGTACCTAGTACTGTAGTAGAAAAGCATGTAAAGTACTAAACAAAACTTATTTTATGAGTAAAGAAAAAAACAAATTCAGTTCTACACGAACTACAACCCTCAGAAGTTTCCACTGAAAACAACTACTAGATACTTTCATGATTTATTTTGGGGCATTATGCAGTGTTGCCTAATTATTATTCCTTTTTGAGCAAACCTAACCTAATCTAACACAGTTTTCGGAAGTTGTCTAAAACTTTGGCTCAAGAAGGAAAAAGCGCAGCATGGCATAATACCCCAAAAATAAATCAGCTTCACACTTTTGCCATAAAAATCTGAAGTCATGAGTAACGAAATCATGTGTGTACTGAATAAAATTTGATGAAAATTTTGAATTTTATGACCTACAATTTTTAATAAATGTTTAAAAAAAAATCTCTTTCAACATGTCTTTGTTCATTCCCGCTGAGTGAACACTCAGTCATCAGATGGACGTTTATCGTCATTAAGTGGGCAGCGAAGAGTTCCTCAGTCACCCCTTTATCCCCGCCATTGAGTTATCCCGGTGACCATGAAATCCGCCATTATTATTATTATTGATGTCAGAACCGACCTGCGCTAAGCCCACTTCGATACGTGACGCGGAAAAACTTGGAACCACCTCAGAAAAAATACCCAACCATTTACACCTAATAAATATTCCACCCTCCGAAATGCTTGGGGTTTTCGATAAAGTTCATTAGCGATGCCTCACACCAATAGAAAATTCGGGTATAGGCCTTTAAACTCGTCAGAAGCAGCTTACATAAATAACGAGTAAAACATTGACAAAAAGGTACGATCTAATTATTTGCCCATTTTTTCGCAACGATACCATAAAAAGTGCTTTTTTGCATTTTCATCAATTTTCCTCCAGTATTTTCTTTGTTTTGGTGGGCAGAGCGATTTGATCGCGAGCCGGGTTTACAAGTTTCTCCCGTATTGGCTAGTAGGATGTGCGAGATTGGTGGGGAGACTTGAGACCGCGTGGGCGGTGACCTTGAAGCGGCCGTTGACTGTCCCCACCCCCCCGCCTCAGCGCTGACGTCATCGACCCTCTTCTTCTTTTACAGAGCTTGACGAACTTTGGGAAAGCCATTCCTGCTGGGAAACAAAAGATTTACTAATTCCGTTTTATTACGAAAAGCTAAATAATTATTACCGTGTATCCTACAATTATTTAGGATAAATACCTACGTGTTTAGGATCATTATTACTACCATGAAAGAAATAAAAACAATAAATTAGCATAGCTTCTTCCTAAATTGAAGTAGATATGTAACATCCCTTGAATTCAAAATTGAAGACATATTACGTTTGATCGAGTTAACTGTCAAACCTAGATATTATGTGAAATGCTAATATAATTTTGAAAACTGGGAGAGTACAGTGATGAAGGGTCAATTTTCTTGGAAACGTGTATTATATTAAATGCATTCCATTTATTATTAGTGCGAACTTTGTGCAAACTACAAAAAGAGTAGTAGATATAGAAAGACTTCGGGTCCAGTACAAGAACGCCTTCCGCATAATGTTTGGTCTCCCCAGATATTGCAGCGCTTCCCGGATGTTCGCGGAGGGGCCGAGTTCCCGGTTCTGCAGCCCTTATAAGGCAGGAATGAGGGAAAGGATTAGCATCAGCTCTGGAAATATCCTCACCATGGAAGCTCGCTTCAGTCCATCCTCCAGCACTGACGCACACTGGAGAAAAATACTAGCTCTTAATGTAGTCACGGTACCCTAAAGGCTTAGTATTATTATATTTATTTTTTTAAATATGTACTGTGATTTACTATTATTTTTATTTATTATCATTTTTCATGTACAATTACATTCATCAGCTTTATTTTTTCAAATATTCTATGCATGTATATCTTTATGGAATGTGTGGGACAGCACTAACCTCCCACATACCGAAATATATTTTTTTTATAGGCGGTAACACCATCGGACGACTTATCGATACTGTAAAAAAGTATGCAGGTGTTAACACAATAATCGCAATTACCAGGAAAAGTGACATTATGGCGCTCCCATTTGTTTATTATTTGTTTAACGATTTTTCACATGTTGAATTTCTTGTTTTCATTTCAATTCTTAACCTTACTAGGACAAAGCCGATATCGAGGTTTTTGTCAGAAATATAGTTTAGCAAATAGAAGCTGATAAATGATTCATGGGAATAGTTGATATTCCTTTATTCAGATCTAATAATCAAAAATTCAACTGAGAAAGAAGTAAAGTTATGAATATTAGTTTACGCACAAACTAGTTATATTTAAAATAACGATAACATTGTGTAGATATTGTAATGTCTCATGTTTTACAAATGTAACATTTGTAGAAATGCTGAAATTCGTTCTTATTTTGTGCCCGGATTCATGAGGTGAGGTTTGTTCAGGTCTTGGCGGCGGATTTTTTTTCTTACATTAACTCCACAGGAGGCCCTGAGGAAAATAATTTCCCTGACTCCCTACGGGACTCCCTCGACCCATCGCCTTATATCACATGTACGTCCATCACTCCTGGATACACTGACCCCCAGATTCCTAATCATCCGTCATTCTTTTTTCATTCCCAGAAAAACTTCTCATTATTTTCCTTGCGACCCTCCACATAGTATCCCCAAAGATTATAAAGGCCCTGAGAGATGTAAATTTCCTCTGAACCTCTTGCGTTTTTTTTAATGTTTATTCCTCACAAAATTAATTAATTGTGAATGAACACAAATTAATAAGTAAAATGTAATTGTGCACGCTGGGATTCAATCCCGCAACCTTCGGTTTTCGAGTGAAGATCTTTATCCCTCGACTACGGAGGCCAGTGACTGTGGAGCTAATGTAAAAAAAGTAGCTCCAAATAATCTAGAAGAGTTTCTTCGGAACAACACTTGTGTCGGTATAACTCTAAAAAGTCTATCAGGATTGTAAAAGTGTCAAGTATGTACATGTGAATAAAATAATACGACCTGATATTATAAAAAAAGCAAATAGCCCGCAAAATCTCCACCAGCAGACAAAACCATCATTTTATTTCAAGATGATCGATCGTATAAATTAAAACCGTCTAATCATCATGAACGTTTGACACGTGCAACTCTGGTGTTAGCGAGCCACATTTGCTTTGCATACCGATCTCGGCACACGAGTATAGCACAACCACATCGTCTCTGGTCTCTGTGAGGCAATGCCCCCGATCCAAATAGTTGTTGGTGCCAAATAGCCCCGGTGGTGGTCCGATGAGACAATACCTACGCCAATATTATAAACTTGTATTATGATTGTCCAAAATGATTTAACGACTGCGGCCGAGCTCTTCCGAAGCTCTCGGCGACCTTCGAATACGACACGCAATCACAATAATTTAGTACGTGTATTATTTAATAAAGGACGTTTCTGTTTACCATTTGATTTATGGTGCTTTGAAAGCAGTATTTCTTTTGACTCGAGCAGACTCGGGCTGGTAGAAAAATTTCGGAGGTGAAGGTCAATGATTCCATTGTTTAATAAGTAGTAAGAAAATGTAATGAGTAAGTAAATACTTTTATTTTAATAAGGGTGGGGTTCTTTGTCATTTGGGTTATAGTAGACATTTTCCTATATCATCGTGTAGAGCGGGGGTTCGCAACCCCGAACCTAGGTCCGCAGGCGGCTTTTTGAAAGGCATCGCCCAATTTAGTAAAGTTCCCTGATAGTAGGTACAGTTTTGCCCCAATGTATGCAATTATTAGAATAAGTATGTGCAAAAATTTACTTATCACGTAGGTGTACCTATTCATACGTGAATACCCACGAAATATATACATATTTGTCGGATAACTTGCTTTTCTACAAAGTAACAAACTCCCATTAACTAAGAATTTTTCTGTCAATTAGAAGTCGAGAAATTAAAGAACGCCAACGTAATTGTGTATTTTGACACAAAAATTCTAGTTTTCCCCCCTAACCTTTCCTATTAAATTTTTTTCACCAAATCGGTTTGAGAGTGCTATTATTTCAAGATTACCATTTCCATTATTTAATATATCATTTTAAATATACGTTTTTGTTCACAGGCACGTAGCACAGTTCAAATTTTCGAATTTTATAAAAGCCAAAAGAACCGATTTCAAAAACAGCCGGTTCCTTTGAAAAATAATATAGGGATAAAAAACCATGACAGGAATATCTTCGAACATGAAGTTGGGATTATAAATTAGATTTTTGAAGTGAAAACTTCTTTAGCACCATTGTGATTTGAAACTCGATGAAACGGAAGCGAGCGACATTAAAAAGAGACAAACTCATACATGTACAGGATTTAGCCTGCGAGAGAATGAGATTTAAATATTTTTTTATTTCCAAGGAACTCGGTTGTAAGTGATAGTTCTGGACTAGTTATATAAAACGGCTGACGAACCTTAGCATTCAGCGGTCCAAGGATAAAGTCCAACGAAATAAAAAAAAAATATATATTTTGTAAAATCAATATCCAATCTTCAAACCACTTCAAAATGAACATACAAAGAAAATGTAAAAGAAAGCGACATCTGGCGATTCCGAGGAAGAAAACACAAATACTAATAAGATGACCAAATGTATAGAAAAGGTGCCCTGGAATTCGACGACAAAAATATGGAAAAAAATCATTCTTCACATTGATAAAAAAAAGTGCTTCGTAATCTCCCCACTCTTGTCTCTGGTCTACTTTAGTTTTCCGAAGGTTTCACTTCTAAATCGTGTGAATTGAACACTCTTTAATTTTTTTTTCAATTTTTATAGTTTACTTTGGAAAACTTTATGTTTGCTTAGACATTAATCTTTTTGATTTTATTTTTCGAAGTTTGTAATTTTTTATGTTGGGTAATACATTTTGGATAACTTATTTAAAAATGGGAAAATTGGTTGGAAAATAACTGAAGAAATTTTTAGTACCTAATTTGGAAAGGCATTTATCTTTGTGATATTATTTGAAGTTTGGAAATTTTTATTTTCCTGAAAAAATTGTTCCGAAAAATTAGAATCGTAAATTTTTGCTCGGAAAATTGATCGGAAAATGTGTCGGGAAAATTTTCAGTTTTTGAAACTCACACTCACCCCTAGATTACTACCCACCCCTCATTCCTTTTAATGTACACAAGTAGAATCCTTTATATAAAAAAATAACCAAATAAGACGTAATCTTTCGTAGGTATTAGGGATAAGCCACCATCGGCGTGATTTAATTTGACATTTTCTTTATAACCTTCCCTAAACGTAAGCCAAACTTATTTATTTAATATAATAGGCTTTTGTACAACAAGGTCGTACTAATTTAATCTGTATGCAAATTTCTTAGTTTCGTTCCATCCCCGTGATTTCAACTAAGGGTTAATTTATTCCTGTAGCTGAAAACTTCGCCGAGCGCTCAAGCTTTGTTCTCGTCCAAAGGTTAAGTTCATTACTTCTGACTCTTAAATTTAAAGATTATATAACATTCTAGGAATTGAGACCCTTTCTTCTAATTTCGTAAATAGATTTTCACCTTAAAACCTTAAGAGTAAAGATGTGCAAAAATTAAATTTTATTGCGTTTGTTTTAACTGAGCACGAAAATAATAATAACGATTTTATGCCAAATTATTTTCCACCGACAGGAGAATTTAAGCTCTAAAATATTGGCATTTATCTAAATTTATGAGTTATACGAGATGCCAGAAATATAAGTATTATCCAATACACAAATCATCAATATATAAAAACATTTCTTGTAAATAAATGTCACTATACTCTTAATAAATAAATACCTTACGTAAATCAACTCTGTTTAGTTTTTTATCCTCTCGTATAATGTAACATGTAATTGTTTGGTTTTAATGTCTTATAACAAATGTCATTACACCTATTTTTGTATTTTATTTGTATTTTGTATTTTTATATGTGGTAAGCTGGAAGAAATGGGGTCTACCCATAAGCTACACTCTTTGTATTTTCATATGTACAATAAATATTTTTTTGATTTTGATTTTGAAATAATAAAATATCAGAAGGTGTGTTGTATAATACAAAATGCTGTTTGAAAATTTAACAAGTCTGCAAGCGACCTACGGTATAACCTTATTACGCTAAAAATAAACATATTTTCTCATAATTTAAAACAAAACTTTACCAGATAAAATAACAATCTTTCGAAATCAATTTACACTTTTTATGGAAAGACTCGTATGTTTCAGAATTTTAATTTTAGTTTAAATAAAATTATTAAAAAATATATACGTACACGTGTTTCTTGACGAAAATTCGTCCGTTTTTAATAGTTTTATCGACACGCCTTTCAGCATTTTTGGATGTAGGTATTAATTAAAGCAAATTTGGAATGAAATAAAATCGATATTGAGTTATAATTTTAAAAAGCTGGTCATTTTATGTGTTTAAAAGCTATCAGAAAACTAATTAATAAATTTTCTACCTTGGTAGGTAGACATGCGTTAGGTTATGTTGGCTTTTCATTACGCCAAATAAAGATATTTTCATTACACATACTTGCAAAAATAATAATAATATTTCATTATCCATAATCCCAAGCGGGCTGGCCGACCTCGACAGTTCGATGTGTCCCGGCCTTGTACATGAACATTGAACAGGGCATAAACATTAAACATGGTACTATGGTAGCTACACTCTACCTACCCTGTGCATGTATGCCAATATACTGTATCCATAGAGTGAATTGTACTGAATAGGTGGAGTCAATAGCCAATCATATTCATACATTATGGATATTGTCGTTCAGGCCAAGTGTCCTCTCCAGACCTACAGGGTCAAAGGGTTATTCATCGGTAGGGAGTAGGGAGTAGGAACTGGGAATTCATGCTGAATATAATCAGCAAGTTAAGGAACTCCAGTCCAATTTTTTTAATGAATAATGAATGACTTTCTAACTTAAATAACGGCATTTTTATTTTTATAGTTAGCTATTTGTCAAAGTTTTCATTTTTTAAGATCCCCTAAAACCACCGTATGTATGGTGAATCTTGTGACGTCATCACTCTCCAAAAGTTTTATTCATTTTCAACAGGTGTTGTCATTTTGTATGGAAGACGCTATGAAACTATTATTATTATTATTATATTTTTCAATACTGGAGAGTGGTGTAAAAATTGTTTTAAATCATTATTTTTATAGCTTCACGAATCGAAATCAATATTATGGAAACCGAAGCATCGCATGCACAATTGTAGGCAACTGATAAGATACAGCGCCGAATCAGCTGTTCGACGTCCGCCATTTTGGAGTTCAGAGTTAGAGGATTGGCCGCAGCCACCACACGATCGGTGTGAAAGTATCATTACGATTTTTTTTGTACAGTTTAAAGTTTTTAAATATGTTACTATTTTTGATACTGAATGATTTAGGCCTAAATAATGTTTCAATAAACACAATAACTATTATACATCTGAATCTCTATAAACAGTATGTAAATGAACCAATAACATGAAATGTTGATAATACCGATGGCTTGTGTCATACATTTCAATACAACTTCAATATGCTATGAATTATGGAGAGCAGTGACATCAGCACTAAACATTCAATAATACCAACTTGACTGTGTTTTGATGACACGATTTAAAATGGACTTTTTAACCATTTTTTAAAACTCTACGTTTAATATTATTTAATAAAACTTATACATTCAGAACCAGCGTTTATTGGTCTATACGTCATAGTCTATATCAGTGATTCCCAAAGTGGTCCAGGTGGACCCCCAGGGGTCCACGGGAGGCTCGACGGGGGTCTACGCTGGCGTGATAAAAAAATGGGGGGTCCACGAGTTGTAATTGGGGGTCCACGAAAATCTATCTGGTTTTGATAGTAAAGAACTTTGGCTTTACCTATCAATGTAGGCAGAAAATTACGGTGTTTTTAACAGGCTGTATTGCTGTGAAAAATGATCGTATTGAGACTTTTAAAAAAGCATTTTGAAGTTTTAAGATTCTATTTTTTTAGAAGCTACGGTTCTCATGTAATCCTAACAGAAAAAATAATTTTGCTAATTTTTTTGGTCCACGGGCTTGAACATTTTTTTTTCAGTTAGGCCGACTTATGTATCAGGTAGCTTGTTTATTTAGCATTAATTTATTTTTAAACCTCCCTTAATTTTTTGAGTAGCGTATTTTAAGAAGGTCAGCGACTGTTACTTGTAAAAACTTGCATATTTGATATTTAATTCCACTTAGTCTGTTATCGTCCACTGTTAAAGAAACTGGTGTGGGCTCAAAGCCGTGGTTTAGTCGACAATGCTCTGAAGCAGTGCGACGAAAAAACGCGGCTTACCGAGCCTACAACACATCTACATATAATATCCGAAGACAGAATAACATACAACAAAATGGCAAAGGAAACCAAGAGAGTCATAAATAGGTCAAAATTACACAGCGCGACCTGCAGATCAGCAAAAAGCTGGCTGCATGCCCGCACGGTAGCAGAGCATTCTGGTCGCTTGTGGGCTCAATAGGTCGCAATTTCTGAAAATCTAGTCTGCCACTTTTTACCAGACCTGACGGCTCGCTGGCAAACACAGCCATCGAAAAGTCTAACCTATTAGGAAAAATGTTTACGGAAAACTCAACCCTCGATGGCCAAGGTGCTCACTGCGGTTTTCATATGAAAAAGCTGAGGATCAGAAGGGATGTAGATGCACATTGCTACGCATTTCTTCAGATGGATCCGCCGATCGCGTTGGTTTGAAAACTCAGCTATCATGGAGAGCATTCATTTCTATGTTCCCTATGGGTTTCTTCGTCACCGACAGCATAGACTGTTCTATCTTCCGGCCTGCAGGACTAATTTGCCAATGTTCATACCGGAGAGCAATTTTACTGTTAAACAGAATATATTCGGATATCGACATATTTAGCGTTAGTAAAGCCACTTTTAAAAGGCAGGCTCTATTAATGGTTGTATAGTTTGTATGCCTATCTGTTGAATGTAATACTGTTATAAATGTATTTTAAAAACGCAATAAAATGTAAAATTTTGTAATGTTTTTAAATAATAAAATTGAATTGAATTGAACATGTTGTAGGAAACACAGACGCCGGCAAATCATTTCACAGCTGTTGAACTCAATGATGTGACAATATCAACCATGTAGGTATGCTGGGCGCGCATTTCGTGTGTTTCCCGACCATGCACCGGCGCTAAAGGGATTAATCTTGCTAATTCCTCGTGGCATCTTCTATTGTAATACCGGTAGAACAAGGACAGCTTACCTAACTAACTAACGCCTGTACTCTAGATTGCATGAACCAATTTTATAAAACCGCCTTCAACACGCTTTAGGTTGTGAAATAAGCATAATTGTTTTTATTTGTTTATGGTCTAAAGTCTAAACGCAACACGCTGTATGTAAGTTATGCATCTGTGTGAATACTAAGCTGAAGTCAACTTAGATTAATAGACCTATAATTCTCTATATGAAATTTCATAAAACCACCCTTACCCCCTTTTCCCACCCCTCAAAACTGATTTTTGGTGCTTCTAAGAAAATAATAGAAAAATTACCAAGAAGTCACCGGAGACCAAAATTTTATTGACATTTTTTGCTCCAAATAATTTCAGAATCACTGGGTAAAGAAAGTCAATACGTCCGTTAAGAGGGAAAAACCAGACAAAACTGGAAATATATTATTTTTAAATAAAATTTTTGCCGTATTGACTCTTTTCCACAAAAAAGTATAAATTGATTTCGAAAGGTTGTTCTTTAAATTATGAGAAAATGTATTTATTTTTAGCATAATAAGGTTATACCGTAGGCCGTTGTCAGATTTGTAAAATTTTCAAACAAAATTTGTATTATACAACACATATTTAAAATCATATAATCATGCAGTAAAATAAATCAATAAATTATCTGGGAAAGCTTTGTTTCAGAATTTTAATTTTAGTTTAAATAAAATCATTAAAAAAAGATTCGCGCACGTGTTTTTCGACAAAAATACTTCAGTTTGCCTATTTATTTATGGTCTTATAAACTAATATATTTATGTTTTTTTTTCTTATTTTGCTTAGACATTATTGAAAAAATTATAAATACTTATAATAAAAAAATTATTACAAAAAGTACATAATTATAATAGTTGTATCAACACGTCTTTCAGCATTTTTGGAAGTAGGTATAAATTAAAGGAAATTTGAATGAAATAAAATCGATGTTGAGTTATAATTTTAAAAAGCTAGTTCTGAGAATAATTAATCTTTCTCATTGGAACCGCCCTGTACGATCATAAGGACATCTTTCGACGAAATTTGGATTGTCGGCCGCTGGCTGGTTAAAGGCCCTTAACACACTGTATATGAAATATTTTTCACTTCTTTTCCGTTTCTATTTCATGCATGTACTGGTATTTTCCCTAATGTCTTTTTCTTATCATTTGTGTAATTTTTTTTCTCTTTGTTATTTAAAAATAAGGATTTGCATTATGCCTGTGTTCGACCACTCCATATGCACGCTGTTCTTCCGTAGCTTTACTTATTTTAGCAAAAGCATAACTAACTCTCCCAATGAGAATAGTTGACTGACAGTACCTATGTTATTATTATAATTAATCATAAATTTCAGATCAGATTCATATCTACACAAGTAATACGTAACGACGCAGTGCACACATCGGCAGATAGGAGACCTCTGCAGAGGGCGTCATTTGTTTTACCTACAGACGAAGGTTAATAAGTCTAACGATTAGCCAGGGTGACCTGCCTCCAAAATCATGTTGCGTCTCTTCTTTTTATGCGATATTTTTGTTATTGTCGCTACAAATTGCGCGCATATTCGTCGAATAATGGCTAGACTTGACTTGAAAGGTTAAGCAATTAATAATAATTTGAATTTAAAACAGATTGTAGGTATATAGGTGCTTAACTTTTATTTAGGTAATTTATTGGTTATTATTTTTACGTTTAGTTATAAAGTTAGATTAGTACACTTTCAATTGATAAACTAACGTTTTAAACAAGATTTTTTATGCATAGCACAAAGGGTAGATAACAAATAATATAATCAATAATTATCAGCCTGAAACACTCATCTACATTGAAAAAATCTTCCGAGAAAAGATACTGGCCGCCAACGGGAATTTAACCCGTGATTGCCGGTCAGCTGCTCTGACCACTGAGCTATGGCGGCTTATCTTATGATAAGAGTGTTTCAGGCTGATAATTATTGATTATAATATTTGTTAGTACACTTTCATTACGTGCGTGGCGTGCAGTGATTTTTCTTGCAATTTTAATAATTTTTGATTAAGACAATTGTTTATGGCAAATTCAAAATTTTCGTATCAATAAACACTGAAAATATTCCACTTAAAAATAAGTAAATAAAAAAAAAAGTTTTATTTTATTTATTTAAACCTCATATACATATATTGGAAAAGAAAATTGTGCAAATAAGGAATATTGGAATTTATTTGTATTCTATAAGAAAACATATAAGTAAAATGTTTGCGAGTCAGGATTTGAACCCCCGACCTTCGGGTCCGGAGAAGAAGCTATATCGCTTACTCAGCCATTGAAGTTGTCCTAACTTACCTACACCCACAACGTAGGAAGTGAGGACGGACCGTCAAACATGTCGGTATTGGCACATATACGTTGCTTCATTAACTTTCATACATCCTCTCCCAATACCCTGTTATTTTGACTCTTGACATGGCCCGACTCAAGCATTTGGTTCACTTGATCGTGCCGGGTCTTCCTCGAGCGTCCCACACTTCTTCTACCATCCGTACACTCATTTCGTCGTCCACTCGCTCTAAGTACATGTCCAAACCATCTAAGCGTCACTTTTTAAACGACTTCGAAAAGGAGGAGGTTATCAATTCGACGGTATTTTTTTATTTTTTTTTATGTTTGTTACCTCAGAACTTTCGATTGGGTGAACCGATATTGGTGATTCTTTTTTATTAGAAAGCTGGTGCTTCCCGTGTGGTCCCATTTTAGTTTCGTCTAGTTCTGACAATGGGATCCATGAGAAAACCATATATGTCTTAAATTTGCAATAAGTATGAGCGCGACAAATGGACGAATAACTCAATATTACGCCAACAGATTTCGATGATTCGTTTTTTGAAGTAAAACTTCTTTACTCACGCTCGTCACTAAAAATTAAAAAAAATATATTTTTTTAACAAAACAAAAAATGACTTTAAAAAATGCACTAAAAACATAGACATATGAATATTAGTAGACCTGCCCTAAGTGATAAAAGCGTATTATTTCCCCCTACCATTGGAACCATTCCATTGGAACCGGGTGGGATCGAGAATGGCTTCGCGTTAATCTAAAAAATGTGACGTCATCATTCTTCTGTGAGCCAGCGTCGAGCACTCATCGGTGCATATTACGAAATAACACGGTAAAAATAGTGGCTTGTGTTTTGAAAACTTGTAAAAATAGAAGTGAAAAAGAGAATAAACCCAATTGTCGTATTACATTCCATAGGCAAGCATTATTTTACACTCTTTTAACCCTATACAGATCACATAATATAATAGTTTTTGTAACATACAATATCACCCGAGATACATGGCGTGAGCCCGTCCCTGTTTACCGGGGTAAGTAAATTATGAAACATTTGTAAAAGTGTCTTCACTAAATACGGCAACAAAATATTGAACTCGATCTTATAGGCGACCTTACTTTGCATATTTGGACTTCGCAAATGTGTTCATTACGCGGCGAGCCATTCACGCTCCCATGTAAAAAGGTCTATTCATTCAAAAGCAGAGTTTACTTTTAAGAATGGAAGTGTGATATTATAATTCGAGATGCCTATATACTGTCAGATTGAGTTTTGACGAATCACATATCACCAAAGCCGTCTTCCCGCTCTTCGTCCCGCTGTAGTTGGTTTCTTTCCCTCACCTTTCTGTTCTGGTCTATTAATATTCATATGTCTATGACTAAAAAGTAAAAAAAATAATTTCGTACGATTGTTATGTTTGGAGTCGGTGTCAGCCAAGATCTCCACATCTCACCTATAACTACCCATGTATTTACATGACTTTTATGACTGACACCGACTCCAAAAATAACAATCGTACGAAATAATTTTTTTACTTTTAGGTGCATTTTTTTAAAGTCGTTTTTTGTTTTGTTAAAATTTTTGTTTATTTAATCTTACTCATTACGTTTACATCAATCAGCCTTCACATTTCTCACGCAATCATACATGGTTTTACATACAAACGCCTCAGGGATCTTGTTTCTACAGCATTCAGTCCACTTTCATCCTTCCTCTGCCAGGTTTATGCCTCAATGCAACAGGCTACGTACCAGCACTATATTGTGGAAGGCTAATGTCGTTTCTTTGGAGTTGTCCTAATAAACCTTATTATGAAAAAATTTATTATTAGAAAAAAAACCCAGAGAGTGCAATTCACACGCGGTAGAAGTGAATCCTTCAGATAACTAAAGTAGACAAGACTGGGGATACTATGAAACACATTTTTTTATCAATGTGAAGGATGATTTTTTTCCATATTTTTGTCGTCGAATTCCAGTGCATCTTTTCCTATACATTTGGTCATCTTATTAGTATTTTTATATCCTTCAGAAAACTTAAGTCGTCAAGAGTGGGGAGGTTACGAAGTAGCGAACAAAGAGGAGACCGATGAAACTATCTCATTATCTAGCTAGAATGACTAGAGAATGAGATAGCATAATCGGTTCACAAATTCTCTCGCTAGGCTAAATCCTACAGACATAAAGATGTTTGTGTTTGTCTCGTTTTAGTGGCAATATTTTTCATTTCACCGAATTTCAAATCACAACGGTGCTAAAGAAGATTTCACTTCTAAAATATATGGGGTAAATTATATTTAAAAAAAAAAAAACAGTTTCTGCGGCGACTAATAATTATAAGTCGCTAAAATTATAATTTTCTTTAAAAAATGCTTAGGTTCAAACCAATTTTGCCGGTTGACCCACTAGTCGGTGAGGGTATGCAATCGAGAAAAATCGAAAAACCTGCGCAGAAAAACCCAACAACAGCATCGCTGTAAAGTTTAGGTACTTTTCTGCGCAGGTTCTTCGGTCTACGTCGATTACTTCCCTTTATGCATTGGAATCATTTTTTTTTTACATGACTCCACACAGGAGGCTCTGAGGAAAATAATTTCGCTATGTCATCATTGGGAATGTTTTGTGGAGGGTTTTTTTCAAGGAAAGGAAGGAGAGGAGAGTTCTGGGAAGGAAAAGGGTTTAAGGGGTTTTATTTTCTTCTGGGTTGGTTATACCAGTCTCGGACAGTTTAAGGGCTGTCCATTGAACAATGGGACTATTAAGAACTTTAAAAATGTTTATAGGTTTATTGTCTAGAGCATAGATTCTCAACCTTTTTTTGCCCACCGCCCACTTTGACAGTATATTTTTTTCTAGCGCCCCCCAATTGCTTTTACATACCAAATGGGGGGGGGGGGGGGGTGATTGGTTTCTCTGGGTTTCCTAAAAGTCCTATTTTTTTCCTAAAAGTAAAATTTTTATTTTTTACATACTAAGTACCTAGTATGTAAAAAATAGTCGCGAATCTGAAACAGCTATTGCCACGATTATATTTAAACGTGTAATTACACTGTAATATTAATATGTAATCGTAAGAAAGGCTATGACTCCTATCCTATTTCTGAGAAGAAGATTGTTTCAATGAGAACAGTTAAAACGCATACTTAATTATAAAGATAAGAATTTTTATTAACGTTGAAACAATATTGAATTTATAACTTATATAATGAGATTGTTGAATTTGATGCGTTTTGAGAAGTTTGTATGTATAAGGCTCGATAATACTTTTAAAAAAAAACTAGGGTCGCCACGTTCAGTAATATGGAGCCTATTTCTCTTTTTAGTTACCAACGTTGCTACAGCACTGAATCCACGTTCAGCTAAATAAGACGATGGGAATGCTATTAATAATCCTGGGTAATGAGTCTAGTTTTTGCACTGTTCATTCGTGGTGGAATTCCACTCTAATAGAATTGAAATTAAAAAACTTTTTCACTTTGTTCCACTTATTTATTATTACCAGGACCGGTTTCATCCTACTACGGACATTTTCAGACTGGTCTGAAAATGTCCGTAGTAGGATGAAACCGGTCCTGGTAATAATAAATAAGTGGAACAAAGTGAAAAAGTTTTTTAATTTCAATTCCAATCCTGGGTACAGTTGTGAAATCGGCTTCTGCAGCCAACACCTAGGTAGCCATTCTTAAATTTAATTTTTAATTCCTCATTTGTCGTCAGTTCTATTAGTTCTTCTTCTAACTGGGATGATCCTGCTTAATAAATAATAGACATTTGAAAAAGGATCCAAAACCCAGTCTGGTATGTCCATGTTTAAAATATCCCGGAACCGTTCCTTAAAATCATTGTGGAGGTTTTCCAAGTGTTGACAGTAAATAAGCAAGTCGTTGTTCTTGAATGATACTGCTGATAAATTTGGGAAGTTATTAAATTCTCGTCTGCAAATATTTATTTTGTATTCTAGCAGTTTGGATACAAAAGCTGCCACGCAATTTTTTGTCTTAATCAAATTTAAGTCGTCGCCGTCTTGACGTTGGAGAATGACATCATTAAACAATTTATACAGGTCAAGCAAGTAAATAATATTCTTCTCAATGAGGTGAGGTTGTCGCGCAATTCTGTGTCCTTGTTTCCTAGGAACTCTATCACAGACTCAAATAAATTGTAAAATCGAGTCAAACAAGAACCTTTTGAGAGCCAGCGCACCTCTGTGTGAAGCAGCAATCGGTTGAAATCTTCATCATTGGCAATGCAAAGCTGACTAAAGAATCTGTCATTCGATGAGTTACTTCTGATTTTATTAACTGCTCTGATAACATATTGCAGTGATGTATGGAGGCGTTCACTCAAATTTTTCGCAACCAAATGCTGGCGATGAATTACACAATGCACAGCAAGCAAGTCAGGAACTTTATTTTTTAAGCATCCTATGAAGCCTTTGTGACGCCCTGTCATAGCTGGGCATCATCCGTAGCAGCTGACATAATATTATTAAAAGGAATTTTCTTTTCGTCACAAAACTTTTTCAGTGTATTAAATATGGTTTCTCCTTTTGTATCTGTTTCCAAATTTGTAACAAACAACAGTTCTTGACATATTTTCTCTTCTTTGATGAACCTCACGTTTGCCAATAACAAGGCTTCATTGGTTGGTAAAGTGGACTCATTCAACTGAATTGAAAATTGACCAGACTGCAGATGATTGCACAATGATTCTTCAATGTTTTCAGCCATTTCATCAATTCGTCTTTGCACAGAACTATTGCTCAAAGGAATTCGGATAATATCTGCAGCTGGTTTATGGAGCACAGTGTTTATTACTTCTTTTACTGCTGGTAAAATTAAATCTTCCCCAATAGTATAATATGTATTTTGCCTGTTTCAGTAATCATCAATGAGATATTGTACGAAGCTCGAAGTCCATAAATTGTCTTGCTTAGAAGCTGTTTAAAATTGTTTTGATATAGTTGGCTGAATTTTGTACTTCTTTTTCATGTCTTGAAAATAGGTCACATCTTTGTCTTTCTTATCCGGGTGGATTTTATAAATATGATCTTGGAGCCTAGAAGGCTTCATCGCTTAATTTGAAAATGTTTTTCTACAAATAAAGCACATTGACGATGATGGATTTATGGGATTTTCGATAAATCCGTACCTATTTAATATAATCCACACCATATTGCCGTATCTTCTTTTTTACTTCCGACATAAGTTTTTAATAACAAAAATTAACCAATAGTTAGGTTTACTTTGCTTTATTAGTACGTGATTAGAGTGTTTTGTTTGTCTTTTTTATACCATATTTTTTTACTTGCCAACGCCCCCCGGTGACATCTAAACGCCCCCCAATTGTCTCTGGATCTTCTACCGCCCCCCTGAAGGTCTCAAACGCCCCCAAGGGGGCGTTATCGCCCACGTTGAGAACCTATGGTCTAGAGTCTAGATTGTGGAATAATGGCTAAGGAAAAACATAGTGACGCTAAATTACAAAAAATATAATTTATGAACTAGTGTTTACCAGACAAAACAAATGTATGTTTCTAATGTGCACAGTTGTAAAACCAGTCATGGACAAAAGCAATTCATTGAGAGCTGTTACACGATTATTATTCTAAAACATGGAAAACTGCCAAAAGAAACTAAATATTGTTTAAAAATTAAAAGCCGTCGTAATTAAAACATTAAAAGATATGTTAAAAAATGAAAAACCAATTATAATTATTGTAATTATTCATAATAAACACATGAAGTCTAATGAAGCACGTCTATCTACAAACAAAAAAGCAGTATCACCCAACTTCTTTGGCACTTGAATAATAAAAACGGGAAAAAATTATAATGTCAGACTTGAAATAAAATTATTGCCGTTGTTAAATTCTGTTTCAGCCTGGTAATTTAGAATTCTTTTACCTAGTTGGAAAAGCTTATTCGTTGTTTAAATTTGACTGTCCACAAATGGGTGGATGTTCACTATTGGTACTCCAACCTAATTTTTTTTTGTCTCTCCTTTCTAATAAATACGACACTGCTTACGTAAATACTGCTTACGGCGCGGCACACCCGCTAAAAAGGAAGAAGATGGAGAGATATGTAAATACGAATGTTAGAGAGAGCGCGCTAATATTAAAAATGATAATATTCAAACGAAAATTTTAAAACTGCTTAATAAAATACGACTCGTTTAAAATAGAGCAAAAATCTCGTGGGGAACATCTAAAAGAGCATTTAAAGAAATACTGTGAATTTTTTCATAAATATAACTTGTAAAATAACTGCTTAAAAAGTGTTTATAATAATTTTTGGAGCATACTTATTTAGGGAAAAAATTTAATAAATCGGTAGAAATGCGGGAAGCATTCTTATTTACTACCAACATGGAACATGGTAGGTGCGTAGGTACCCATACAAGCGACTGGTAGGTATACTAATAACTAATGATAAATAAATTATTGGTCATTGGTCCCAACATCCGTTGAATATTTAGGCAATGATGACCACTTTAATAACGATTACTCGATATGATATCTTCTTTTGATAAGCAACCATGAAAATAACCTCTGTAATAATAATTGATTATTATAATTACTTTCAACTTGAAAGTAATTATCTCTCAAGGTCAGAGTACGTTGTACAATGGCTATTATAAATAGATTAGGTATGATTATAAAATATCTCAACGGTCGATAAATTCTAATTGATTCTGGAAAAAATCAAATAAAGATTCATTACATAGGTGGTGCGATGGGGCTATTTTGGCATTTTGTATATCGACTTGAATAACAGCGTTTTTGGATTGTTGTACAAAAAAAAACGTTTTTTTATTTCTCAAATATTGAATTATTTTAAAAATTGTGAATATCTAATAAAATTCTATTATCTATTAATTTTAACACGTTAACGTTGTATAAACATTTAAAAATTTTATGTAAATTAAAAACTATACTATTTGTCTTGTTTATTTTAACATATGAAGCATTTTTTTAAATAATTATTATCTTAAATTAATTTAAATATTTCTTTAGGTATTTTATCATTAAAAAAATTTATGATAAAATACCTTTAAATTAATTTAAAATAAACAAAATCTTAAGCATTCTTAAAAAAAAATATTTTGGTAACTTTATAAAAATATTGTTGTTTTATATTATTATAAATTTTAAATAATATTTTTTAAACTAATAATTTAATACAAAAAACAATTTTTAAAAATGCATTAGGTAGGTTAGTAGGTACCACGGTACCACCTATATCCTATTTGTAAAAAATGTGAAAAACTTTTAAATGGTATTGAAAAAGAATTCTTATCAAAAATAGAAAAAACATCGAACATATAACATCAAACAAATAAAAATTAAACGGTACCTATGGAACACCATAAACGAATACAAATACCATACAAGAAACCACTGAGGATCTATGACGACACGAAATAACAAGAATAATAAAACGTTCTATCGTGACGCATTTTATTCACCACGGCGCGGCAACTAGGCAGCTTATAAACACTATTTCGCCGTCTATTTCGTATCTTCAGTAGTATAGTGGTAAGTATCCCCGCCTGTCACGCGGGAGACCGGGGTTCGATTCCCCGCTGGAGAGAATTTTTTGTTCTTTTTATTATTTTTTTGTTCTTTTTTTTTATAGATATTTTAAATTTGAACAACCATATTCACTATTTTTCGTTTTTCGGTGCTCAAAATTTAATTAACGTATGAGGAGCGCTTGTGAATTTTGTGCGTCCCGTCGCTTCGTACTAAGAGCATGCTCATCTTATCGGTTATCTGTATGGCGTAGACATAGGTGCATAATTTTCTTTTTCTTTTGGTATAATAATATAATGTTTTTATGTTCGTAAGTTTTTCTTACTGATTTCATAATGAAAAAAAACACTATTTCGTGACAAAATTGATATTATTCCATCGAGTCGAGAATTTTGGATCCCCAGTGATTAAAATCAAGTGGGTACGAAAATAACTACATGAATATTCATATTTCGTCCGTATTTTCCCCAATAGAAGGAAACTTTTACATTATGGACAAACCTCTTACTAGGTAATAAAATTACTAATAGGTAAGTCAAAATGGATTGTGAGAATCCCATTAAGAAATATAAAATGTTAATACAATATTATTTACACGTGGTGTTTTACATATTAAATATGCTATAAAATAACACCGGGATGTATAACGGTCCGGTACATTAGCATGAAATTTGAAATTTCCTACTGGTAACCCAGAAAACATCATTTTTTTAAATTTATTTCTGCATAAGTTTTTCTGCATTATAATTGTTTTGGTGGTGTTTGTGAGTAATCTGACATTTACATATAACTGTATACTCAACTCAATTTTTTTTTCGAAGACGGACGATTGGTATCAAAAGAATGGAGAAATATCCTCTAACTACGCACTATCGTGATTTTCGTGGTATTATGCCGTGTTACGATACCTCCTTATTTATTAACCAACATTCATTTCAACTGTGACCGCTGTTTTGCCTACTGGAAGGGGGGGGGGGGGTGGCTCTCGAGAATTTCCAGTTTTCAATTAGACTATTTTCGTATAATAAGACCGTGACAAAATTCTCCCATTTCAGGGCACTCCAGGGGGAGCCACAGAGTTACGATAATATGAATAACAGACCGTGTTCAATATTTTTGTGACAATATCCTTCGTTTTTTTTCCACGGTCGAGTGTCCGGGGCGGACCGCCCCCGCCCTCGCTTCGCCACTGGCCGGTTGGGCTAATAGACTTGCTTCTAGTTTTATATTAATTATACCGAAATATATTAATTATATTAATTATAAAAATTATACCGAAAATTTGAACTGAATATAAAAAATAAAACAATTAAACTAATATAATAACACCCCCATACACACAAGCCCTGCTTTTTTATGGGGATAAATCAAATATGTACACATATTATGTAATTAATTATTATATTGAATGTATTGTAATTTATGTATCTTTCTCTGAATAAAAAAAATATATATATATTAACGTTATAAACTATTCTATGGTATCTATTATTGAACATTTATAATAAATACCTACCCATAAATTTTCCTCCATTCGAGTTATTGAATAGATAGTTCTAGTCTTTACCGGAATGGTATTTAATTTATTAATTTAATTATTTTTTTAACTTATTAACGGTGTAACGTTGTGCGTCTGTACGTAACTCTCGAAAATTTGCTTTAAATTTAAGTTTAATTTTAAAATTGGTAGTATTGTTTGGAGAATTCTGACAAGCAATAAAGTACCTACCGATTACATAATATTTTGAACAGAAAATTAAGTGCCATTTTCCAAATACCAACTATTTTGTCTAGAATTCAGTCTAT
Source organism: Limnephilus lunatus (assembly GCA_917563855.2). Classification (NCBI taxonomy): domain Eukaryota; kingdom Metazoa; phylum Arthropoda; class Insecta; order Trichoptera; family Limnephilidae; genus Limnephilus; species Limnephilus lunatus. The sequence goes on along the minus strand of OU830598.1, from coordinate 62,143,765 downwards.
CCCCACTGATTTATATGTAGATATAAACTATATTATATTTAGATGATAAACGATGCGAAAAAAATTATTAGTCTAGTTTGGCCTACATACGCACCCTTGCGCTTACGTCCAAATCCCGTTCCCGTGTACTGCTACTAAGAGGAAGCCACAAGTAAAAAATGTATGTACTCTTATTGTGTCTTACATCGCCACGAATATATGTAATATGCATAAAAACCTGGCAAGCGGAGTCAAGAGATCACGATTTCAAGTGAAAAAATGTGTGTGTTTTTTTTTTTATTTTATATTATTTATTTATATCTTTTATATGTCCAATAATATTAATATTATTCAATTTATTAAAACAGTTTTTTTTTATAAACAAGTTCTGCTAAATTATTATGAAAAAACTGTTTTTATAAATTGAATAATAATATTATTCAATATATAAATGAAATAAAAAATTAAAATGGAGTTCTACAAATGAAACTTGATAACAATAAAAAGTTTTTTTTATGAATAATTTTATAAGGAAGAAAAAATCAATGGAAGTAGTCACAGATAATTTTAGCAACAAAATAATATTTTTAAAAGCCGTTTTTTATTTGCATTCATAAATATATTTAAAATAAAATAAAAACTGTATTTTTTTTTATTTGCATTCATAAATGTATATTTTTGATCATTTTAATTGTATACCCTGAAGATGTTTATGTTAAGCGAAACCATTCGGTATTGAAAAAAAAATAATCGTGGTTAAAAACGGTTATTGTTTTATTTCAATCAGTTTTTTTTTTCATAACTTTCGTGGTTAAATACAAAGTGTTTGTTTTATTATTTTTATAGTTTTATTTTAATTATCCTCATTGTTAAACAGTAGAAAAAGCTTAAATTTATTTAAAGCGTGTATATATTTGTATTTATAATGTAAATCGATTCGTAGTAAAGATTAATCGAAAAAGGTGATTTAGCATTAAACTTCATCTTAATGGTGGAAAATGTTTCGACGAGATATTAGTACGCAATAGTGCCTCTGTGACTACCCCGTGATTTTTCTAGGGTCTGCGATAGTAGAATGTAGATAATGATGTGGACATTACTAAGTGCTCTTATTTCAAATGCGAATTTTAATTCAGTCTGCGTCAGTTTCATTGGCTTCAGTTTCAACTAATCTGCTTGGAATGAAGGTCTTTGAACTGTTCATAGGAATATGAACCGCTTGCGTTGCAAAATACCACCCACAATCGGGCAAGAATTTAGGCAAGTAGGTCGAAGTAACCTAAAACTTGGTGGATCTTCTATCCAGCATTCATGAATTGCTCGTGATTTAACGAATACGGAATTTGGTAACATTATTACAGCTAAAGAAAAAAATAAAATCTTCTTGAGTGTTATGAAAGCACTACGAAAAATCTGAGGACCGGACGACTCAACATAGTTTTTCAAAACTCTCAAAGATCTTTTTTTCATTTAAAAAGGTAGCCCTAGGTAAGGTTATGAATTTTTTTACAAATCATGATAAAGACTTTTCAAAAGGGTATTAAAATTGGATTTATTAATTTGTCATGGAACCTTTTCGAATTGTATTACCCGGGGGGGGGTAATTACTACAAACCTTTAATAATATAATAAAGATATCGTAAATCGTGCTTTTTTGATAAGTTACTTCTTATAGGCGTTAGGCCCTTCCGAAAATCGTTAAAATTGCCTGATTTGAACGCCATCAGTGTACAAACTAGACAATGTATTTTTTTTAAAAGCTAAACTTACAGACATAGTAGGCACTTAAAAATCGGACCAGTTTTGAAGAAGATAAATAAGGAATACAAATTCTCGATTTTTTTAAAGGTATTATCAGTCTGAGGTGCAGTTGTACACTTAAGCATCACCTTTCTTGGAGTTATTTGAAGGAGTAGAAGTAATTTTAAGGAGTAGAAGTTATGTTAATAATATGACCACTGAACAATAAATGATAATTTTAAATTAATAACAAATCACTTTGTTTAAACCACTTTTTTTAATTAACAGTATCGACATGTTTCAATAACAATGTTATCTTCTTCAGGAAATGTTAATATAAAGAAAAATAAATGACAAACAAGTATAGACAAATTAGAATACAATACAACATAGACGAAATACAAAAAGTAGAGGTGATTAATTGCTTAAAAATCATAAAAAATTGTTATACAAAATTAAATATGAAAATTATTTAAAGAAATAAAAATTGCATTTAGATAATAAAAAACTTTTTAAAAAATGTTTGGTTATTTATAATATTTAAATTACTATTAATGCTTTTTCTAATTTCCAAAATTTCTAAATTATCCAATTGTATGCCCGTAGTGTTAGTGTGTAAAATTTTAAGACCTGTATTAATATCAAAATAATGACTTGTTTCCAAAATATGGTTGGCAAATTCAGAATAATAATTATTATTTAAACATCTTAAATGTTCCTTAACTCTAATGTTAAAATTTCTAGAAGTTTTTCCAATATAAAAAAAGTTGAAGAAGATAACATTGTTATTGAAACATGTCAATACTGTTAATTAAAAAAGTGGTTTAAACAAAGTGATTTGTTATTAATTAAATAATCAATAATGCCACAAAGTTATTTTGCAAAGTTTGAAGAAGATAATTTTAAAGTTTATTATAGCAGTCGCTTGAAGCGAAATAGCGAAAAACTGTGCTATGCCAGATTTATAATATATTTTTATTTAAAAACATCGAAACTTAAAGTATTAGCTTTGATCTAACAATCACGTCGCCAAAAGTGGTAATGCGCGTTTTCATCCCGCAACAAAATATCCCCGACAAAATATCCTACGGATAAAACACTTCCCAACAGAATATCTACTAAAACCTAACCTAACATAACTATCATTTATTGTCTTTACAGGGTGTCTGTATTATTTTTGTCCCATTTTTTTGTTAGGTTAGGTTAAGTTTTAGTAGTTGATTTAGGTTCGAATGTAATAATTATTTTGTTACTTTAGCTGAATATCTCTCAACGTTAAACTAATAATATTTATGAAAAAAAAACATTTATATCTTGACGATATATCCGACGGATTGATTCTTTTCAGTGGGGATTTGCCTGTCTGTATTTACTGAGTGACTTGAGGTCGGAATACTCCAGTGAAGATGGCAAAATCCTTTGACAATGCCATAAAATGATTCGCTAAGTAAATCCAGCCGTGTTGACACTCGGCTAGGCAAATACGTAAACAAATAATAGTCTATAACGAAGTATCCTTGAAAGGGGCATCAGTCCTACGACTAATAATTAATTTGTATCCAGTGGATATTTTATACTTCTAATTCTTAATTTTTTTTTAAAACAATTACATGTACGAATAGTTCTAATCAGGTTTTAAAACAAATGTAGATAATCAATTGCACGAGTATCTACATCTACATGATTACTCACTTGATAGAAAACACAATAAAAAATATGTATTAAAAAAAAATCGTTGGCGTTTGATCGAAAGGCAAGCATTATTTATATTCACATCGGTGAAATTTTGTGGACTTCTGTCTCGGGCACAAATTATTGTCACGGGACGGAGCGCAGACGAGGCGACGCTAAAGATGGCAAGGCGAGGTTATGCGAGCTTGTTGTCTCTTGCCTTGAGTGTAAGGCAGACGTAAAGAAAATAATTTTGTCAATAATTATGTATACACTATGATAAAAAATGTTTTAGAAAACATGTATTAGAAAATGTATATACATTTTCTAATACATTTTTTAAATGTATGATAAAAAAAATTGAAAAACTGTATTAAAAAAATAAATTACAGGATATTATTGATACACTTGTTGACTATTGTTCCAAATAATCGCCATTCCATTCAATGCATTTGGTGAGCCGTGGCACAAGTTTCTTTATGCCCTTCTCGAAGAATTCCGCCAGCTCCTTACCCAACTTCAGAACCACTTTCTGCACCTGCTCGTCGGTTGAAAATTTATTTTTGCTTACTATTACTTTCCTTCAAGAAGGTGAAAAGATGATAATCTAAGAGCGTATTAGTGGCTAAGGCTGTGTGAATACGGACGTTTTCTTGAAACAAGCACACTTCTCTGGTCAGCATTCGCCCCCTTTTGTTTTGAATGCTCCTTTTGAGTATTGTTAGAGTATCACAATATTGTTTTGCATTGATGATCTCAAGCTGAAGCAGAAATTCGGCCAAAATTATGCCTTTTTGGTCCCAAAACACTGAGGCCATGTTTTTTTGCCCGAAATTGTGGTTTTCAATTTTTTGGCAAATGGGGAATTGGTGTGACGCCACTTTGACCACTGTTTTTTTTCCCAGCCGTGTAATGAGTCACCCACCATTATCTCCAGTCACAATATAGCTCAGAAATCCTCACCTATTTTTATTGTAGGTGTTATGCCTTCCGTGAGTAAGAAGTGGATCAAAGAACTTGGCGGGATGTTTTGCCGATATCTTTCACGCAACACGACATTACAACGTGAGTTTACATACTACAATGTTCCTGCGATGCTCGCCATGATCAGGAGATCCCCCTCTACCACTCAGTGTTGCCAACCCTCAAAAAACTAAAAACCACCGCTTGTTATAGTCACAGTACACTTTCTTTCTGAACATATTTGACCGTAGCCGGTTTAGCCGACTGTTTTCTTTTTCATGAGCCCTCCGGCTTTCAGCTATCGGTATGACAGGCATCCCTCAATTTTTTTCCAGATTTGGAAATTCTTGATGGGTCTCACCAGTCGGTTGATCTCTTCAATAATTTACATGGATGTATCGCAATTATATTTACTTTTATTTTATTACATTTCTCTCCGAACTCCGAACATGAAATAATATGTATAAAAAGTCCACTGCACTAGCAGAACATCAGAATAACAGTCACAGCGGGAAGTGAGTGACCTCGGTGAGTTGGTCGCCGCGCCTGTGAGTCCTCTCGCCCCATTCGGGGTCAGCCGAGGGCATGCCCTGCCTATCAGGGCACCGCCTATCAGGGCACTTGCCGCCTGTGCCCGGTGTGCAATGTGCCCGACCTTATCCGCTCTTTGCTCGGCCCGGCTAGGAAACAGATAAATAGAACAATGCCGCGCGAGAATCTCGTCCTAGGCAGTCTAGGCACTCAAGGAAGTCAGCGTAGGGTCAGTCACATCGGCGTTGGCTGAGATGCCTTTACTTCTAGTGACATATTTTTGGTCATATTTTGATGATCTCGTTTTTAGTTCTTCTGATTAAATTTCGTAAGAACGTATATACCTACGTTTTCACTTCTCCACAATGTCCTTAACAATATCAGGAGCTCTAGCACAGTGCTCTCCTGATAAGGAATAAATAAAAACTAGATATTCGCTGACAACACTGAACGTGGTTTCGATCAATTGACACCACGAAATGACACTAGGTACGTAAAACGTCAAATTACTAAAAAATATTAATAAACTACCTGGTTCGCGGCATGCGTTGCAATGCCATATTCAAAGAAATAAATTGTTCCTCACTGCATGTCCTTTCCCGTGCGTCCCCATTCCCCTCCCGCACCCCCTACCCTCCCACGTTCCTCTTCCACCTCCCCTCTCCCGCTCCCCCGTCCCGCAAACTTCCTCCCGCTTATCATATATTCAGTCCCAGCACATCCAGTCCCGTCTTAGGTAAATTATTTAAGTTTGTAATTTTCGAAACTTACCTTATACTTACTACAGAGTTCGAGCTAAATTTATCAATCTTTGGTCGGAATATCAAATATTGGTAACTGAGCATAAATGACGAATTTGGTCAATATCGCATTGATATTAGTTTTATCGATCGTCAATGCTAGACCTCCTGCTCTCTCACTCTCTCATGATACTTACCAGTCCTGACTACTGAAATTAAACCGATAGAAGCATGTCGTGGTTATGTCTGATGCTGTGAGGTCAGTTTTATCTTACTTCGGGTGACATTGATCAAACCTTATTAAAACATCGAAAGACTTTCTTGAACAAATAATTTTAATTTTCTTTAATATCGGTATTTAAATATCACACTTCTTGGGATGTTCGACGTGACGATCATCGTGGAAGGCGGAAACCGGTCTGGTTAAATGGTCGATGGAAACAAAATATTCTATTGCGCATTTAAAAAATTCTTTTTATCAACCCAAGTGTGGGTACGTACATAATCGAAGTATTATTTTTCGCAAACTGCGTGCTACATTTTATCAAAAATATTTTTAATGTGGGTAGAGATATGTAATATGATCGCTTGGTACCAACGAAATATTGAAGTGTCATATTAAAATAAAATGCATCTGACAATTTCAAAAGGATAATTTTTAATTTTAAAACGTTACACCATTAATAAAATTATGACAAGATAAACATGTAAGAATTTGTCATGAAAACATATCAGATTTCTATGTTCAATGGTGTCCTCGACCAATCTGGCGTTTTAAAATTTAATTTTTCCCCCTTGGTGCACAAATAGTGCAAACACCGTTATGGAGCGCTAACCGCAACGCACAACGCGTAGTATAACCGTCACGATAACATCCAAGTTCACTTTAAGCATGGACATACAAATAGATGGATCTGCCCTAAGTGATAAAAGGCGTATTATTTCCCCCTCCCATTGGAACCATTTTATCGGAACCAGCTGGGCTTGCGAGAGCCTTGCGTGAATCTAAAAAAATTGACGTCATCATCTTGTCCGGACCAGTGTCGAGCTCTCATCGGTATATTTTACGAAATAACCACGGCAAAAATGGTGACTTGTGTTATTAAAACATGTAATAAGTGAATAAGATAATAAACCCAATTTTCGTATTACATTCCATAGGTAAGCATTATTTTAGGCTTATTCAGATCATATAATATGATAACACATCAAGATACATGGCGACGCGAAACACAAAGCCCCTTTTTTCTCAAGATACATGGCGACGCGAAACATAAAGCCGCTGTTTCCTGCGGTAAGTAAATTATGAAGCATTTGTAAAAGTGTCTCAACCAAATACGGAAACAAAATATTTCACTCCGAAAATAAGTGAAACTTTACTTTGCCAAATTTGGACTTAAGATATTTTTCATATCGTGGCAAGCAATTCGCGCTCCCATGTAAAAAGGTGGATTCATGTCCTCCTCTTCGCCCCGCCATAGTTAGTTTTTACCCCTCATCTGTATGTTCTGGTCTATCTATTTGTATGTCTATGACTTTGAGTCATTTTCTTCAATTCAAGAAACAAATACATCGTTCACCAGGGAGCAAAATAATCGACAAAGAGATTTTTGTGGCTTGAGAGCATGCGATTCGCCATTCACAAAAAGCGCGAAAACCTTTTGCTAAATATACCACTTGATTTAAAATTTGACCATACATAACATCTAGATATTACACTAAATATATTCATTGTTGGAAATGTGATATATTGATGTCCATGAACTCTGAGTTAGTTAAATTTATCCTCAATCCTCACATGTTGAGGTGAAATTGGTAAAAAATATTTAATAAAAGGAAATTCTGTCTTATACAAAAGCTCAATTTTCTTGGCCTGTCTGGCGCTGGAGGTAAAAAAGTGTTATTTTAACTTGGAAAACAGTTTAAATTCAAATCGGCGTAGATCACGCTGCGTACCTATACAACTATTTTAATCTACCTAGATTAAAAGATTTTTTAACAAACACAACGTAAATAAATTATAACATTTCTACGGTTATTTGTATTTTAGGTTAAATTATGTCAATTTACTTACCTAATCATAAAATAAGAAGATAATACTAATAATAATAATAATAGAAAGGCAATTTGACAAATAATTAAGGCGTATTAGATTTGTCAAAAAATTTGTGCATAAAAATGCAAAAGTCGGTCATTTTAAATACATGTAGGATTACGAAAGATTTTTTAAATATTTATATTGAGGGATCAGTAGGATTTATCGAACCAGTTAGGATTTCATCAGAGCCGAACCCTTTGATATGAAAATATCTGGAGTCGGTGAAATATTTTCCCATTATGTTTCTGGTGGATTGACGTATTGTTTTGTATTTATTATACTTATATAGTGCACTTACATTGCGTTAATTTACTAGATATTCATTTGTGGAAAAGTGTGTGGAAGGGTTTAGTCTTTCATTTGGGAAAGATTCAACCCGGACATAAAATCTGGAGCACTATAAATTAAATAATAATACTAATATTTGTCAAAAAATTTGTACATAAAAATGCAAAAGTCGGTCATTTTAAATACATGTAGGATTACGAAAGATTTTTAAAATATTTATATTGAGGGATCAGTAGGATTTATCGGACCAGTTAGGATTTCATCAGAGCCGAACCCTCTGATATGAAAATATCTGGAGTCGGTAAAATATTTTCCCATTATGTTTCTGGTGGATTGACGTATTGTTCTTGTATTGTTTTGTATTTATTATACTTATATAGTGCACTTACATTCCGTGAATTTACTAGATATTCATTTGTGGAAAAGTGTGTGGAAGGGTTTAGTCTTTCATTTGGGAAAGATTTAACCCGGACATAAAATCTGGAGCACCGTGAAAGGCAGATAGAAATATTTCACCATTAAAAAGGCAGATAGAAATATTTCACCATTAAAAAGGCAGATAGAAATATTTCACCAATAAAAAGGCAGATAGAAATATTTCACCATTAAATTTATACGACGAGAATGCTAGCATTCTTATAAATACCAACCAGGAATTATTAGATTCCTGGTCAAATAAAATTCTTTACGCAAAACACTTCAATTATCTCAACCAAACATATGTTGACAAATTTTCGTCAAACAAATGGTTGAGTATTGGAGAGTTGAGCGCAGAAATAGAAGGCTTTATGCTTGCCATTCAAGATAGAGTCATGAATACTAAAAATTATAGGAAGCATATCATCAAAGATGCAAATCAAATTGATGATTTATGTAGAAAATGTTTGGCTTTTCCGGAAACTATAGAACATATTATATCTGGATGTTCTGTATTAGCGCCGTCCGAGTATACATTTAGGCACAATCAAGTTTTAAAAATAATTCACCAAAGTTAGGTAATTAAACATAACTTGATTAACTGCCGTAATGTACCATATTATGAATATGAACAAAATTCATTTTTGTGAAAATGAATTTTATAAAATTTATTATGATAAAACTATTCTAACAGACAGAACAATTAGTCATAATAGACCCGATATAGTTTTACATGACAAAATTAAGAAAATAACTTATATCATTGATGTCGCTATTCCAAATTCTTGTAATATTCAGAAAACTGTTTCTGAAAAAATAAGAAAATATACAGAATTAGGAAATGAAATTAAAAGAATTTGGCATTCTCAGACTATAAAAATATTACCATTTGTTATTTCGGCTACTGGCATTATACCTAGCTCTCTCATTCAAAATTTAGGCGTATTAGATTTGTCAAAAAATTTGTACATAAAAATGCAAAAGTCGGTCATTTTAAATACATGTAGGATTACGAAAGATTTTTTAAATATTTATATTGAGGGATCAGTAGGATTTATCGGACCAGTTAGGATTTCATCAGAGCCGAACCCTTTGATATGAAAATATCTGGAGTCGGTGAAATATTTTCCCATTATGTTTCTGGTGGATTGACGTATTGTTTTGTATTTATTATACTTATATAGTGCACTTACATTGCGTTAATTTACTAGATATTCATTTGTGGAAAAGTGTGTGGAAGGGTTTAGTCTTTCATTTGGGAAAGATTCAACCCGGACATAAAATCTGGAGCACCGTAATATAAATCAATCTGGACAAAACATGAAACAGAGCAGACCCAGCAAAAAAAGGTAAAGGATTGGAAGGTTTTTCATGTATCGTTTAGATTTATTAGTATCATCTCCTTCTTTAAGGATTTATATCAAATCGATGGGTATAATCTTCGAAAGTTTTTAAAAAGTTATTCCAATAAAAATAAATAACTTTCTTTGAAGCAGAAATAAGCAATATAATTTGTTTTATTTTTAAATTTTCAAAAGCTACTGTACAAAAAATTTCTGTACAGAATTGTGAAAACCATATAGCGTTAAAAAATTCCTTGCGTGGAAGCAGCTTAACCCTTCAAAATCTTTGATCCAAAAACGTTAAAAAAATCATTAAGTTTCCTGATACCTATGCGTTATTACATTAATTTTATAAGACGTTTGAATTAAAAAATGCTATCGCAAGGACCTTGTTCCTGTTTGTATGCTTATCTGAAATTCAACACAGGTAACGTTACGCGGTATCCGTCTCTATCCTAGGGCTTCGAAGCTGTAACCTTCCCGATAGCCGGTGAAGTGGCCTGCCAATATCATATTTATAATAATATGCTATCATTATTTAGTTTGGATTTAAATATAATCCGTTAAATTCAAACTACACAGCCACGTTTATTAACACGCAAATAAATTTAGCAAACAAATATAAAAATGATATCGACATTTTAATGAAATAATTTCTATGTTTAAAATATATTTAGACGATTTTTTTGCTCAAGTATTGATTCTGATAAATTTAGTTTTTTATTTGTTATCATTTTATTTTCTTCAAATTTATCCAATTGCATTTTAATGTAAGAAATTACTTTTATTAACCTATTGGTTATTACTAGCTCTTGTGTAAAAAAATATAAATATTATGTACCAAACGCAAAAGAGTAAAATATAAATACATAAATAAACACGAAGAGAAAGTATATGCGCATAAACTCACTAAATATCAATGAATTTCTACTGAGAATTAATTTTAATATTCCAAAACCCAAATTCCTCAACTGCCTGCATACGTTAGGATGTTTTTTATAGTTGTTTGTACATAATTAGATATAGCTTAGGAAGTCATATTTGTACTACAGGCCCATAAGGTGATTTTTTACGAACATACTCATTTTGTTTGTCCATACGTCCTGCGTAACTCTGGTTCAATCAATTCAAATTTGATTTAAATTTAAGTTTCATTTTCAAAATTGGAAATATTGTGTGAAGAATTAAGACATTTTGTAAACGTACCTAGATACCTATAATATATCACCTATTTTTAAAGAAAATTCTTACAATTGTCATTTTCAAAATTGTAACTGATTTTTAAAGAATTCGAACCATTCCGTGATTTTGAAAATCCGTTGAGTAACCTTGTGCTACGAGTATATCCAACTGCGAAGTCTTCAGTCCTCATGAAAATCGTTATATTTGATTTTATATTATGGTCAGATACTTGATATGAACAGAATTCTCTTTGCATTTTACCGTCCGTTAAGAACATACATTAAAAATGTTGAAATTGAACGTCATTCGGGATTATTTAAAAAAAAATCCTTAATCTCATAGATTTTCTAACTAACATGATATTGTATTCAATATTTTTATAGCGGAATGACTTATGGATTAAAACTTTAATATTTAATCATTGAAGATAATATTAGCAACTCTCAAACAAAAAATGTAGAAAAGATAAATCAGAAAAAGATTCATGTGACCGAAACTTTTTCTGATTTTTCTGTGTCGCATTTTTCTATTTCGTTTGAAAGTCACTAAAATTATCTTCGCTGACAATATATTGCTTAGACACGAGAGTTTGAGAAAGGTCTTCTTTGAAACCCCTTGCTTTGAATCACTATGCCACTAACCGGCCGTGGTAATAAAAATAAAATATCTCCCTTTGCCCCTTGCTTCAGAGTGGAAGATCCATTCAAAATTACCTTTGTGAGAGACGACAATCAAGACATAGTTTTATATATCTATATGTTCTTTCTCTACTCAACTTTGCTCGGTCTAAGAACACTCCCTTAATTCAAGCCTCGGAAGGACATTTACTAGTCACGAAAATTATATTCCATTAGATGATTAGAGCCTCCATGCATTAGGAAATTATTTTGATCTTTTTTATATAATGCGGAGATATGCGATTTGTTCATCATTGGAAAGAAAAATAAATTCTAATTTTGTCTCAAAAATTTGTACTTGATTCCGTGGATAAAATCCTAAAAACTATCAAAACGAAAAATTATATTTTGGCGGGAGTTTAGCGCTGAAAGTTGAAAGATAAAATGTTTATTATGTAAACGGCGTAAAAAGCGAAGATAGAGTTTTCTTACTAATTCCCGACACAAATAAATATAGGTTTATATCAAATACAAGCGCCTAAAATTTGTTTGTTATCTAGTTTCTAAAATGGTATTTGTTTTAACAGCAACTTCAATATAGCAACTATAAAATTCTTCGGAAGCTTTCCGTATTCCACGAGATATTTCATCGTTGCGTCGCACCTACAAGTCCTAATACTTGTAGTGTAAAATATTTTTTATCCTGAAGGGTTTAACGAGTATTGAGTATGTCGTAGTTCCATTTATTGGCTCTTAACTATTGAGAAAACTGTTAAAAATTATTTACATCATATATATTGTATGTATACTCCAAACCTATAAGTAAAAGGGTCAAGATTTTGCTGGCAAAATGAATAATCACAGAGTTCACATAAAACGTTATTTATGCACATAAATATTACAATAATGTGTCATTCAAGGTGGCTTTAACGGACCTTAGATTGAACGCGATGACCTTCGTGCATTCAAAGGAGATAACACGTCACAAGTACGTACCGAGCTCTTCCATGCTATTTCACAACAATCACATTACTAAAAGGAATTCACTAGATTTTATCGTAAAACAACGTATAGCCGTGAAATAATGTAGCAATCAATGTATCTTAAAGTGGGAGGCGTGTCCATAACATATATTTTCAATACTGTGTGAGGAGCTTTATTTACTACCAGGATTCCCCGAGTTTTAAAACTTGAAATATAAGGTATCCATGGGTAAAGTGAACAAACTTTGGGAGGTGATTCTACACGATAGTAAGTAAGTAATAAGTAAAAAAAAGATAAATAACTTACTTTTCGGGTTAAAAAGTTGAATTGTTTGCCTGAAACAAAATAATATTCTTCTACGGAAAAATATTTTAGTACGGGAAAAAAAACCATTAGAATTTCAAAAAAATGATATCTATCTTTTTTACTTCTTCAAATACAGCAAATTTATTTTGTGGCACCATTTTAATTCAAAATTAAAAGATGTCTTTGTTTTAGCCACGTTGCTATAAAACCGACATATTTCGAGAGCGATGCTCTCTTCCTCAGAGTTTACTGAAAACTAATTATAAATAAACTTAATGGTGTCAATGGAAAAGTAGGATTGGGAAGGGACGCGATTGAAGACACAATTTACAAAGGGAACAGGTTCAATAGTGGGTCATTTAAAAATTTAGGTTTTAATTTATGCTCTTTCTAATTTCTAATATTTCCAAATGAATGCTATGAAAATTACAATGAAATAATCCGATTCCATTATTGAAGTCAAAAGTGTGACTAGTCTCCAATAAAAGATTGGCAATCTCCGAGAAACTGTCATTGTTTAAAGATTTCATATGTTCTTCTATCTTTATTTCAAAGTTTTTCGCAGTTTTACCAATATAAAAGAAACCACAATCATTACACTTAAATTTATAGATTCCAAACTTTTCATTTTTGAAAGTTTGTTATTTGCATTAAATACAGGAAGAATTTCTTTTTATACATTCTTTGTTAAGGAATTAGAAATTTTATTATTAAAATACATATTTTTCTTCTATTTTTTACCTTCCTGATCATTTTGTATTTATCCTGTTCAAAATAATAAAGGGAAAAAATGGAGGAAAATTATGTATTTTGTATAAATAAAAAATTATGAAAATTATTATTTTACCACAATAGGGTGGTAAATGTAGCAAATAATAATGAAAAAATAAGGGTTGCTAATGTAATAGTGCATAAATTGAATGTAGCATGAATATAAGGTCCTACTATCAAAATGACATGACATTTTTTATTTCAATATTTTATATTCAATAATATATGAAGTTAAACAAACCATAAATGTTTTTTTTTGCAAAGGATTGAATTAAAAACTATTGGTAATAAATATCTAAGCGTGTAAAAGAAACTCGAAGAGATTTCATTGACATAATTATAAAAAATGTCACATTGTTTGAAATTTTAAACTTTGTTAATGTATATCGGGCGCCATACCGTTTGTACGTCACGGCCAAGTATTTTAATACAATAAAGTTAACGATCAATTATTTATCTATTGATATAAATTGATTGAATCACGATAAGTTTTTAGATTTTCACGGCCAAAAGCATTTTCGTTGTTAGTTGTCGCCAGTACTAGCTAACTTTTTTATGGAGATGTTTGAAGAAGTGGCACTCGACACAGCCTCGGCTGTTCCCAAGGTATGGTGGCGTTATGTCGATGATGTCTTCGCCATTTGGCCTCATGGAACAGAAAAATTAAACAAATTTCTGGATCATCTTAATTCACTCCACAGTAAAATTAAGTTCACAATGGAGCTGAAAACGACGATAAAATCCTGCCTTTTCTAGATGTGGAGGTGATGCGAAAAGAAGATGGTAATCTAGGACATACAGTATATAGAAAACCAACGCATACAAATCGGTATCTACATGCCGATTCGCACCACCACCCAGCGCAGAAGAGAGGACTTATCCATACTTTGGTGACCCGAGCGACCAGAATATGTGAAGAAACAAAACTTGGAGCAGAACTTATAAAGCTGACCGATGCACTAGAGCGCAACGGTTACCCGGCAAGTCAAACAAGGCAAATTATAAGAGCCAAATCTACACCGAACGAAGACAGAGTTGAACAAGAGTCAAAAGCCTGTGCTTTCCTGCCTTTCGTTCACAATGTGACAGACAGAATTGCCAGGCTGTTGAGAAAAGAAAGCATCAAGACTGTCTTCGGAACCACTACTAAAATCCACGACCTACTGAGGTCTCCAAAGACCAAGTTTCCTCTGGAAGCAGATGGAGTGTATAAACTCAGCTGTTCCGGATGTGACAAAGTTTATGTAGGCCAAACAGAGCGGACGATTTCCAAAAGGATAGCTGAACATTTTCGTGCTTGTAAACTCGGCCACCCTGATAAATCGGCAATCGCCGAGCACTTAATTGAGACCGGCCATTACTTTGGATTCGTTCCTGAGGTCCTGGGAAGACCCAAAACTTACAGATCACGCCTGATTACGGAGGCCATCGAAATCTACAAAAATCCAATTAATATTAATAGAGACGACGGAGCTAAGCTCAACAGCTCTTGGTATCCGGTAATTGACGGCTACACCAAAGCTAAACGCAAAAAATACCATGTCTAAGTATACTGTAATATCATATAATAATACAATATAAAGGTATAAAACCTTTTTTGCTTATATTGGCTACTTTCGCTTTAACCACTTGAACTCTGTTGTCTAATTCTAGAATAAGGATGGCGCCACTTTCGTCGGCAATTCTCACATGGACGGACCCCAGGCTAACGTAAATACTGCGCTTTCACTAAAATCGCAGTTCCCTTTCTCCTGAAATACCTACCAGCTCGTAGTGAATTGAAGCTGGCGACACGGTATCGCTTCCAAGTAAATAATCACACACTTTACACTAACAATTACACATCGTCGGATCTACCGGATCTGCCCTGATGATGGACACTGCAACGCTGTCCGAAACGTCGGCTATAGTAGGAGGTAGCGTAACACGGCATAACACCCCAAAAACTAACAACGAAAATGATTGAATCACGGTTACGGTTATAGTATTTATACTAATAATACTATGCATAACAAAAAAAAGAAGTTCATAGAAGAGTTGTAGCATTCCATGAGTATCCATAGTTGTGGTAAAGTACCGTGAGATCGCCTGTGTGACTTTAAGGAGTATGGTGCATAGTTAAAAATAAAATTTGTGCAGTGTGTATTGAAAGTGTTTGATGCACAATAAATGAAGAGGTTTTGCTTAAAATTGGTGTTGCGTCGAGCGAGGCTAATTATTTTGTCTGTTCTGGTTTTGGATCAACTCGTGGTTGGATTCTTTGTGGGAGTTCCGGGCAATCTACGACGAACCTGGATATTTTTTGTAGAAAGAGTACATCAGCTGAGCTTCCGTAGCCGAATCTTGGTGATTTAAGTGGGATGATAGCTAGGGAAAACGATTTAGATCACTTGTGACTTGTATTGCGGGTTCCATACTTGTGACGCTTATTCTAGTAAGCTGCGTTTTAAGGTAATTGAACTTCTTACGTGTTCTAAAATTGAATTATAACATTTTCGAGGCCTTTAATGTTACTGAGTCGATAAAAGCTTAAAATCCAATGTCACTCCAAAATCTTTAACTTATGTTTGTCAATTAAAAATTTTTATCGTGTGAAATTAACTTTTTTATGTTAATTTAAAGGTTATGCTGTGAACAATACACATTAAGACGGTTAAGACCCTCCTGCATTTTTTGACAGTTAGCAGTACATCTGCCAGAGTAAAAAACCTTCGTATCATCTATATAAAGTAATGTGTTGGAGTATTTGAAGCATTGGCCTACATCATTGATGTAAATATGAAATATTAATGGTCCTTTTAAATTAATTTCTGTTCGGTGTTGAATACCATTGTTTTCCTCTAGCATTCAGTTAAATTAGAAGGTGACTTATGAAAATTTACCACCAAAATATACCCCTTATCGCAAAACCGCAGACTGGCCAATAAAATATAAGCCTAGGACAAAGCGAGGTTAAAACGCCACAACAGAGCGTTCATAAACAATGTTATTACTCACAAGAAACAACGAATAAATCAAGAATGCATTAAAATACCCATATTTATTATTGTGGGACGCAGCATTGAACTGTAATCGACCGATAACGGGTGACATTGGTGGTCATCCTTTATTTTTAACTTAATGCTCATTTTTTATGTATTTCGCGGTCAACTGGGAAATGAGAACGCGGGAATAATATGTAGCTTGAGCAATTGTTTTTTTATTGTGTCAAGGGACTTGGGGAGGATGGAAAACAACTTTTTACAGATAAATTCCGAACGTTTCACTTTGTCCATCATAATTTTATAGTGATTAAATGGATGTTACATTTGGTAACGAATAACTTCCATGAGACATTAAGTACGTAGTATACATGTTAAGAGCCATTAACCAGCGGCCGAGAATTTAAATTTCGTCAAACGGTGATCTTGCGATCGTACCCTTGCAACTGTACAGGGCAGTTCCGATGAGAAAGATTAATTATTCTCCATACCAGCATTTTAACATAATAACTCAATATCGATTTTATTTCATTCAAAATATGCTTTGATAAAATACCTACCTTTGATAAATATTCAATTTATTTATTGTTATCAAATTTAATTTTTAGAACTCCATTTTCATTTTTATTTCTTTTATTATTGAATATATAAAAGAAATAAAAAAAACCAACATTCAAAAATGCTCAAACTCGTGATCATAAAACTATTAAAATCATGTACTTTTTGTAATTATATTTTGATCATAAGTATTTGTAACTTTTCAATAATGTCTAAGCAAAATAAGGTATTTTTTATATACATTAGTTTACATACATATAGTTTTTAGTATACATTAGTTTGTAAGACCGTAAATAAATAGACCAACTGAAGTATTTTCGTCACAAAATAAAGGCGCGGATATTTTTTTAATTATTTTTATTTGAACTAAAATTAAAATTCTGAAAAGTAGCTTTTCCAAATAATTTATTTATAATTTATAATTCATGATTATATAATTTTAAATGTATGTTGTATAATACAAAATTTTGTTTGAAAATTTCACAAATATGCTCTAACAAATAAGGTAAAAACCTTATTGCACTAAAAATAAACACATTTTCTCAACATTACAAACATAGCTTTACTAGATAAAAGAACAGTCTTTCGAAATCAATTTACGCTTTTTTGTGGAAAAGAGTCAATACGTCTAAAATTTGATTTAAAATGTCATATATCCGGTTTTGTCTGGTTATTCCCTATTAAGATGGTAGGCATATCTTTATTCACCAATGAGAACCTCAATTCAAAAATAAACTGTTAATTTATTATTTGATTTCGACTGATTTCGCGTATATTTTAAGTGGAAAAACTAAGAATATCATCCACGGAACATCCATTTTTGCATACCTGCCTTTTTTATAATTGTTTTTTATATTAGCTCTACACAGGAGGCCCAAAGGAAAAAATCTCTCAAGGCCTATGTCATCTTTGGGGATGCTACGTGATGGGTCGTTTTATGGAAAGGAAGGAGAGTAAGTTCTGGGAAGGAAGAACTTATTCCGGAAATCTGGAGGTCGACGTATTAATCCATCCCTCCCACTGCGGTGCAAAGCGATGGGTCGGGAGAGTCTGACTGGAGAGGCCTAGGCTCGATCTCCCTCAACCAATCGCTCCCGATACGCCACCCAGTAGATGGGTAAACGCATTGGCCGTTAAGACCTAGAAAAACCTTACCCCATGAACCGGGCACCCTTGCTAAGTAACCAAACGAAGCGAACCAATTGGGGTGACCTATGTGAGGGGTATTGGACATCCAATAAATGATTCCCGGGGTAACGGTACCCTTACCCATCTTCCAAATTGAAATTGCCTTAAACCTCTGTAAAAGCTTCAAAACATGTCAAAGAGCAGTCAATAATTCTGACATTAAATTTGCACTGACAGTGTCTAACAGCATTACGAAAAGTATCGGTGATTCAGTCCAATATTTTATTTGTTTGACTTTCTTGAAAGAATGACTTTCTTCAAAAAATTTATTTGACTTTCTTGAAAGAATGGAGTTTTCATATGGGCAAAACTATCTATTTATGTTCTCATTCAATACTGTAATAAAGCATAACTTGCGATACATATTTTTTCCTAAAATAATTAAATTTGCGTTATCTTTGAACAAGCAGTTTATAAATAATTTAATGTTACCCTTAAACCTTGGTGGGCATGGGCGGATGCTTAAATCATGTCGCTATTTATCAGGAAAAGTGATTTATCAGCAATTATCCAGGTAAAGTGATATTTCCCATATTATGTATCGTTTGGGTAGATACTTCCTATTTCCTCTTGTATATTGAAATTTTTCCTCAAAGAGACACATAATTTGGTTTGACAAACTAATGAAATAATAGACCTTCGGATAGGGAGACGAGTGTAGCTAAGTTAATTAAGGTACCTAACCTACCTTCGTGAAATGTAATGAGATATTTATTCTCGGAAAATTAATATCATATTTAATGAATTTCGGAAAAATATTCTTCGTAATTTAACCAAGGTAGTGCGGCATTTTCAGAATCATTAATATTAATAAGTGGTGTACAAAGTAATTTGTTTTAATTTCTTTAACATTATAGCATTATTATATATTTTTTCTCTTTTTTTCTAAAACTCTTTTTTCAATTTCAATTTATTTTTACTGAATGCTTACTGTTACTTGAATAATAATGTGTGGAATTGCACTAACTTTCCGGAATAAATAAATAATTTAAACGACCTTCGTTGCGCAGCCCTAAGATCTGTACTTTTGGGCCTGGAGGTCGCAAGCTTAAAACCAGGTGTGGCTGAATACGAAATGCTTTAAACAGGTTTGGTTTTTCCCACATTGTCATAATGAATTTTTCACAAATTGAAAGTAACATACAATTTAAACTTCATTCCAGAATGAATTATATCGTTCCGTTATCAGTTTGGTCAGAGACCGTCTTTCAGAATCGAAATAATAAAATTGCTTTAGCTACAGTGGCTAAGTTAATCTCAATATTTAGGTAGGTAGGTACTTTACACGGAACCAAAAGATTTCTCCTTCTATATATATTAATGTTATCCATATTAGGGGTGCCATTGTTCCACTGACTCTGTAAAAGTGGAATTAGGAATGTTTTCGTCAGGAAAAGTAAATGAAATACCTACTTTTTTCCTTCTTGCTGAATAAAATACTAGTAGTTTTAAGTTTTAAATATATATACGAGGGTATGCTGAAAAGTAATGCACACTTGCTTGTAGAATGCGAACTAAAACAAATAGCAAGATAGATGAAATGAATATGATGAGTTGCAAGATTTTATGGCATACCATTTGTTTAATAATGAAGCCAACACGTTCCTTGGAAATTCCAATGTGGTTTGTGAAACGCTTCTGAGTGATTCGCCGGTCATTTTTAATCAAATCGTCGAC
The DNA here is from genome assembly GCA_917563855.2 of Limnephilus lunatus. Classification (NCBI taxonomy): domain Eukaryota; kingdom Metazoa; phylum Arthropoda; class Insecta; order Trichoptera; family Limnephilidae; genus Limnephilus; species Limnephilus lunatus. Next base: position 62,123,731 of record OU830598.1, on the reverse strand, counting down.
GAGTTTGCGATGTTTATCGTCTGTAGCAGTGATCGGACATCCACTGCGTGTTTCATCAACAATTTTGGCTTTTCCAGGCTCGCAATCACGAAATTTTATTAATTATCGATTTACAGTAGACCTATCAATAGCATCGTCACCACAAACATCCTTTAAACGAAGATGAATCTCAGTAGGAGTTACAGAAGCGCGCCAGGTGGAATGACAGTGGAAGTGACATTCCCCCTCTATACGCGTGCGCTGTTTTGAGGTAGTTGAAATCATCCATGGTATTTTGAGAAGCGGAAGTATGGAGACGTCTTCTAGTGCTATGCCAACGCAAGTTAAACGGCGTGTTGTTATCGAATGTTTAACTGCCGAAAAAGCAAGTGTGCATTACTTTTCAGCCTGCCCTCTAAAAAACGATTTTTGGTGTGACCGGGATTTAACTATCTTCCGGCATTCTTTAAAGACCGATTTTCCATCATTATCATCCTTTGATCAACTGTCAAGTATGAAAATAAAGATTTGATCAAAAGGTGAAAATGGATGACAGTCACTGAACTGTGCTAAATATCATCAAATGTGACAGAATTTGATACACCTCACCGTTAATCTTCCTGCTAAAATGTACCTACATGTCTTAATGAGTGTTGACCAAAGGCAGATGAAGGCTGCGGATGTATAACTCATCCTCGATTATATTCTGGATAGATCGAGGTCAGAGCCACGAGCCGCAGCCACCAGCTGATGCAGAAGGCTCCGAGGGACAGATGTTCCCGCCGACAACAATGAGGACTGAAGCACCTGCTCCGGACTTCATTCAGGGCACACCTCGGGTCACGTTCTCATCAGTAGTATAAAGTAAACGCAATGTGTGTAAGTTTGTTTTTCGCATTTTATGCACAGACCAAGATGTGTTTTCAAATTTATTTTTCTCATTAGATTTGAGACTGCTGTTATGTATTGATTATCAGATTTAATGACGGGTTTCTCCACAGAATTAGAAAAATTCATCAAATTTCAAGAATGCAATTCAAGTTCTGTTGTTATTTTATCATGGGCCGGTACTTTCATAGTTCTTTCATAATAACGGAACTTGAATAAGCCTTTCAAATAACTTGAATAGAAAGTTGGTGAATTGTTTAAATTCTGTGAAACGATTTCATTTCAAAATACTTTTTTATTTGATATTTCAAAGCTGCATTGCTAATGATGGAAAAGTTTTTCCTTGCCGAAAATAACTGGGCCGTCTAAAAAGTTCAGACAGATACTGCGCAAATTTCAATACACCAAGTTTGTTTTCTGTTATTGAAAAATATTATTTCTCATTTACCTCGTGGAGCAAATGACCAAAAACTCAAACATTATAAATAAAATTTCGTTTTCAGTTTTCAATCCCGGCAGCTGATTATTATACCTGGCAATGCCGGAAATATATTTTTATTTCTTAATTTAATTATGCAGCCATTAATGGATCAAGGGAAAATAACCGCCAAGGGTCGGGATCAGCGAACCTTGGAGACTTTCTAGAGAACTTTAATATCCTTGCCGAAGTCCAAAGAATAAGGTTAATACGGAGGAAGTGACGGCATATTTTCGTAACAGCTGCTGCCTCCATCAATCGGATTGCCAACTACTAAAGTTGGGGTAATTGTTCTTATCTGTTATGACGATGATCATGGATTTAATCTTGGCTAAACTTAAGTCTGTCTATAAATTATTGTAGCTCAGTTTTAAATTTGAACGAAGGCATATTAAAAAAAAAAGTCAGAATTTTTTAATTTATCACATTTTAATAGATCCATTCATAGTTAAGCAAATTGCTCGTTCTAAGGAATAAAATGCAGGTGATAATGCAAAAAAAATATTATACAAAAATGTTTTTAAATTTTTTTAAAAAATGAAATACATTCTAAGGTTTTACTAAATATACCCATTAATTGGTAATTAATCACTTTATTTATTTATACACATTTCGTGAACAATTTTCACATCATCAGGAGTAAATGTACATTAAAGTTAAAAATTAAATACAGATCCCCTATGGAGAGGTAGGGGTAGAAGGAAGGAGGAGGGAGAAGTGTGGAGGGAAGTTTATTAGAAATGGCAATAGTGAATCTGAGTTAGAACATCATTTATTTAAAAATCATCTAAGAACTTTTGATAAAAACTTACGACTAAAAATACTTTATACGGGTTATAAGGCATCGCAGATACCTAATTCATAAATTTTATAAATAAGACAAAATGTTAATAACAAAGCAGATATAATTAATAAGCAACAAATTTTTATAAACCCTATTTTGAACATTTATTCCACTTTATCGGTCTTTCCCTTCTAATGGCACTGAAATCCCTACTTCTAATAAACTCCCCCCATTCTTACCCCTCCACCTTCCTTTCACCCCTTCAAATCCATAGGTAATCTGTATTCAACGTTTAACTACTCCTGGCGACGTAAACATTATTCACGAAACATGTATTTTTATGTTTTATTTATATTTTATTACGTAAAACAGACATGATGCCAAAAAATTTACATACATAAATGATTTAAATACAATGTATTACCAGAAATTGTAACCAAAATAGTAAAAAAATGGTTATCTAAACATGCAAAAGTAAACAATTTATTATTGGCACCTGTGTTGATGGGACAATTATTTAGTTGGTACCATAAATCAGCCAATCCCAATATTTCATGTCTTTAAATAAAGGGCTTCATCACAGTATTAGCTTTATACGAATGGTAAAGTATATTTTTCGAAGCATTTAAATGGGTCATTAAAAATGTCTACTTCATTATTCCAGAATTCTTCGCACAATTGTTATATAATGTTAAAGTTAATTCTGTACTTTTAAAACAATTTGTGATTCTTAGCGTTAAACCTAATATTTGTGATGCACTCTTTGAAATTGTATCTACATGTATATTGAAGCTAAGTGACGAGTCAAATGTCACGCCAAAGTCTATGTTTAATAAAAGGACATTATTGATGTGATATGTATTTGAAATTTTATTTCTGTTCTTTGTGAAGGAAATTACAGCACATTTGTTTTTATTAAAATATAAATCATTTAGTGTGCACCATTTGTGAAGTGATGATAGGTATTTTTGCTAATCGGTGCAATATTCTATTGATGTTATTTCTTTGTATAGCTTGAGGTCATCAGCAAATAGGAGATATTTTGAAAACTTATTCTTAGAGCTATGTCGTTCATAAAGATTAAAAATAGCAAGGGTCCAAGATGAGAGCCCTGCGGAATTCCCGAAGTTACAGATTGTAGATTGTAGATTGTGTATTTATAATAAAGTAATGTAAACTGAGTTATTTGTCTTTTTAGTAAAAAAAAATAATGCTATCACAAAAGTGAAAAACTTTCAGAAGAAGTTTTCCTCGAAAAATTAATATTTTATTTGTTAAACCTAATTGACTTAGTAAAAAAAATTTCTCTTTTAAATTGCGTAATTTATAAAACCAAGTATAAAAGCGCTAACCTTTCCTAATGCGTAATAAATAAATTTAAGTATGAAACTAATATCACAAAATCGATTAGTAACCTACGCGAAGCAAATAATAACAAGCGGAGGGTAAATACCCTATAACGACCTACCAACTACATACAATACAGTTTCTGTGGAACTTTTAGCCAAGTGCCTAGTCCTGAAATTCAGTTGATTTCAGACGCAATTCATTCTTTGGAAAGGGGGGTTATTGTTATTAGGGGAGTCACCTTGGTTCATGTCATTGTGGCGTGACCTCCTCGTCCTTCTGCCATCCCGCTCAGAACGAGGGAGGCTTTTAAGGGCGGGGAAATTAGTTCTCCAGCAGTAATATATTTTTTATTAGTTAACTTTCTCGGTATTCAAAACTAGTTCGAAACATTTGGCTTTAATGAGCTTTGTGGGGGTCGAATTTTAAGACCGTTAGTGGTTTTCGTGTCACTTATTAGTTGGAAACTTTGATATCAGTAAGTCAAAGTCAGAGAGGTTGATTGGACGTAATAATAATTTGCTAATTTCTGAGAGAGTAACCTTGTGAAAAGTCTTAACAAGGGCACTTTATTCTTTATATAGCTACAAATAACTTTCAAGTATAGTTTATTTTTCAAAGAAATCCTAGCTATTCCACATGCTTTAAAATATATTGTTTACCTTCATTTATCTTTATTGTGCGGCTGGCTACATTTGCAGTCCGGTGAAACTTTTTATTTTTTAATTTTATTTTAAAAATAACTCCACGCAGGATGTACTAAGGAAAAAATTTCACCAGGGAATTTATTTAATTTGTTATCTTTGGGGATGCTGGAGGGTCTATTTGTGGAAAGGAAGGAGAGGAAGTTCTGGGAAGGAAAAAGGTATGAGGGGTGGGTAGAAATCTGGGGGTCAATGTGTCCTGACATATTGACAGACATATGAATCCACCCACGAATTGCGGTGCAAGGCGATGAGTCGAGAGAGTCCGGCTGGAGAGATCAAAAGGTCGCACTCAACCAGTCTTACCCTATCCGGCCCGCCACGCAATGGAAAATGTATTCACTGCCAAGACCTAGACAAAATTCACACCATGAACTGGAGCACCCCTGCTAAGTGACCAAACTAAGCGTACCACTTGGAGCGACCTATGGCAGGGGTCTTAGTTATCCAATAAATGGTTCCTGAGGCAGCGGTACCCAAACCCGTCTCCTAAATTTACTATTCTAGTAGTACACTGCACTGTACAAGTGTACAGTATGTAGATAGGTTTTTGATAGGTTTTTAGAAATTTTAAACGTAGGTATTTCGTTACTGTCCATGAAAATTCCAACGTAAAACAATTGATATTGTAGAAGTGTGTCTATTATTTCCAAGACGATTTTTTATCTTTTTATTTGGATTTGAGATATTTACTTATGTTTAAGAAATTAACCCTTCCCAAAGGAGAGAAAATTATTTGTAACTTTACAATTATTATGTCTTTTCTTACGAAAAAATGCATTAATAAGTGCACGCCTGCCTGCGGCTGAAATCGAAAGCACGCTTTATTACGACCCAGACAAGTCTTATAACCATTGAAAAAATAAGGAATCGATTTGATTTTTCAGTCAAGTTTAAGCCGTCAAACCTAGCGAATCACTTGGAGTGACCTGTTGAGAAACTTTATTACGAAAATACAGACGCGTAAAAAATTGCCCACAATATACTCTGTACAAAAGAGGATGGAGGGGAGACTCAATAACGAATGTCATTGTTTTAACCTTTGAAATGAGAAGGGATAAACTACACACTTCAACCCAACATTTAATAATATAAAATATAATAAATTGTTGACGCGAGGGGAAAGAAAAGCTCGACTTAGCGCTGAAAAGTAATTTAAAAACATCATTCATTTTTCTTTTTATTTTCTCCCGTTGCTCGGTCCTCTTTTTATTACCAACTTGAAAATCGGTGAAAAAGTGTCGGTTGTCAAAAATACATTAATTGAAAAATGGTGAAAGATTTTAAACATATTCTCGCATATTTGTATGAGTGCACGCTGATTACAGTGATTACTATTAAAATGACTGGTAATATAAATATTTTATGAATACATTTTTTAAAATTCTCATTTCACGTTGGAAAAGTGAAAAGATAAAGCGATATGAATATGGATAATTAAAATGTTCGAATGTCATCCGATTTTTTTTCTAACGCCAATGAGTACTATTGACCAGACGGTTTAATTTACTTAGCTGACACTCTAAAATAAATTTAAATGTTCTTAAATCATTGCCTTTCTGATGTTTCTTCCGATTTTTAAAAGTATCTACCTATTTTGTCCAAATGAACAAAGGGAACTCTTTGATTTTCTTTTAATTAGACCCGGTAGGCACCTTAATACAAAAATTGTATCACACTTTACTTAGATTACTGACTTATAGGTATACAACCGTCTTGATTATATTTAGATTATTAATAATAAATTATTCGCCAATATTAATACAAAAAGAATTATCCTGTTAATTATCGACTATCGATAATTATTTACTATGCTTATTGGTAAATTATTCCTGCCTGGACTTTACACAGAATTTTTCCAAATTAGAAGTAGACAAAATTTTTCTTATTTTGAACGTCAAGTGTGCAAAATTTCATTAAGAAGCATCGAGATTTGGCAGTCAATTTTGGAGGCGGGTATGGGTACCGCCGCCCCGGGAACCATTTATAGGATAATCAAAACCTCTGCCATAGGTCACCCCAAGTGGTTCGCTACGTTTGGTGACTTAGCAGGGATGCCCGGGTTCATGGGGGGGTGAGGTTTGTCCGGATCTTGTGTGGATGCGTCTGCCCACCAGCCACCTGGCAGCCCGGATCGGGAGAGAGTGCTTGGGGGAGTCCCTTTGACTTCTACAGCCATACTCTCTCCGAGAATCACCCTGCACCGCAGTGGAGGGTTGGATTCATGGTTGGATCCTTCCTTCCTTAAAAATACCCTCCACAAAGCATCCCCAAAGATGACATAGGCTTGAGGGGAATTATTTTCCTTAACGGAAATTCTGCCTTAAGGGGTCGGAAGTGGGGATGGGAGTGGTTTTTAGACATGTTTTTCTCATGTAGACAGTTCTGAAAGTAAAGTGTGCAAAATTTCATCAATCTCGGAATAATATTTGTGAATTTGTATAAAATTATGCCGCCTAAGACACTTTTATTATTTATACATTGGTAAATAACTATATTTTAACAACTGTGATATCTAGAAAACTCGTTTTTATTTGAGTTTATTTTAAAAATTAAAAATTTATACCTATCAGAAATCGTTAACCGATCATTTTTGTTTGTTAATTGAATCGTATAAAACTCGAAACTTTATGACTTATATCATTTCATTACATCTCCATTCCAAGAAAAACATTCTCCGAAGCGTAATTTAATTGTGACCTTCGCCATGATTGACAGGGTGCTAATATTTGAAGGGGTGGATTGTTATTCATCTGCTCATTTGTTTATTTGTTAATATTATTAAGTGGGGAGGAGGAGGAGATAAGGAAGAGGAAGGTGGCGAACCACCACCATTACGCAGGCACAGGCGGATTGGGCCCTTAAGGGACCATGACCCGGTGACCTAGTTTTACGACACACCTGTGGTGATAATATGCGAGCAGGTCAAAGGGAAGGGTTGTTTGAATGTGCGTAGTAAAGGGTTCTTTTAATATTCAAAGTACCTACCTGAGAATGAAGTACCTTCCTGCTGATTAGCTAAGCCAATATTTTTTTATACAAAAATTGTAATTTATGTAAGAAGAATGGCGTTAATGGCATATTAATGTGTAACATATGACAAACATATTCATGTAATGTAATGGATTTTAAATAAAAAAGTTTTATAACATCGAAGTTCTTAATACCGTAGCGTCTGTGTGGTTGAATTTAAGAATCCGGCTTCGAACGCCTGTCTTACCCGGCGCACCATATAAACATCCGTGTACGTGGATTTTCAGGCAAAGCTATCGTTCTAATTCGGTTTCTAATTCAAGAATTCGTCACAAGATTTCGCCACTTTCGTCGGAAAGACGCATAGGGACGTGCCCTTCCTAGGTATAAGTTCTACGAATTTGTAAACCTGGAGTATCTCCCGGATTTCGAAAGTTTGACGGTAATACTCAGTTGTATCAAACGGCCTTTACATATGACGTCATCGCCTTTCCGCGGTGACTAGCCATCGCTGGTTGACACGTTGACAGTGGAAACGAGGAACTAGCTAATTTTGGAACCAGTTGCTATTGGATTTACAAAATGATCACCAACACTAACTGGGCGAAGCCGAACCAAAAGCTGCCCGCTGGGCCTAGCAGTAAAAACCTGCGGAGTAGAAACTAGTACAATATAATACATTGTCAAGAAGACGTTAAAATATTAAAAATTAAACGTACAACAATGAACAAGAAGAGTACCTATTCAAAATATCTAATTTGATATATTATAATATATTATATTCACGATTAGATCCCATTATTGTAAAAAATCTTTTTTATCAGTTTTTTCTTCTCAAATCTTCTTTATACTTATGATTTTATAATTTGAGCTAGAATTCCTTCACCAAACTCAAGGGCCTTGTCTCTCCATGGTGATAAAAAGCTATTATGATTTTACTTTATACACTCTTAATATTATTTGTTTATTTTATTGTAAAAATGCATCTATTAAATAATGAAAATTAAAAAATGTTAACTGACCTGTGCCTTTTTAATATTTACGGATATATTTTGAAATAAATGTTCAGTGACCACTGACCAACCCCCTTCTTACAAGGCACATATTCAATCCGTCTCTTTTCGAAAAAAAATCTTTTTGCATTTATCTTTCATAGAAACTTCTTCATTTCAGAGAAACTTCTTCATTACTCTTCATTACAAGTGGTTCGTTAAGTATGGTGACTTAGCAAGGGTGCCTGGGTTCATGGGGTAAGGTTTGTCCAGGTCTTGGCGGCCAATAAACGCGTGGTGGGCAGGATCGAGAGAAACTGATTGAGGAAGGTCTTTTATCCTCTCCAGCCAGAATCTTACGACCCACCACCTTGCACCGCAGTTGGTCTTGGCGGCCAATAAACGCGTGGTGGGCAGGATCGAGAGAAACTGATTAAGGAAGGTCTTTTATCCTCTCCAGCCAGAATCTTACGACCCACCACCTTGCACAGCAGTTGAAGGGATGGATTCACACGTCCGTCACTCCTGAACACACTGTTCCCCAGATTCCCCCTAATAATACCGTTTTTCGTTCCCAGAACTTCCAATCCTTCATTTCCTTAAAAAGACCCTCCACACATCATCCCCTAAGATGACAAAGGCCCTGAGGGATTTTTTCCTCAGGGTCCTCTGTGTGGAGCTAATGTAAAAATATTTTTTTTTCAAAAGTTAAAATTTTGGGTTTTCAATACCAAAAATATTTTTCCTTTAATTTTGTAGGGAAAATAACCAGTAACGTCCAGGAGCTGACGCGCGACGCCCGACTATTTTCTTTAGAAGAAAGAAAGTTAAGCATGTTCCTACATTATCTAACCGAAAACTATTTGATCTGTTAAATTGCGATGGTCTGAAAAAAGTCACTGTGAACCACTGACATTCAATTCTAAATGAAAACCAACATATGAGATTCAATTTTTACGAACATTCATTAACGAAATATTCATTAAATTAATATTTATTTATATCTTTAATTTAATGAATAAATAATAATTCAATATTCATTTTAATAAACGTGTTAAAAATCTCTAAGATAACCTTTTCTAACATATTAATATATTCGGAAAGGCAACCATTCATGATTAATGATTGTGTAATGCAAATGGAGCAAAATAGCTGAGATATAAGTCAAAATCCATTAATTTAGGTGAGTCATCGCCAATTTTCCGAACGCTCGGTCGCCCAGACCTTGGCATTCAAAAACGTCCATTTTCTTGTAGGATTTTCCGAGCTTATACTAGTAACGAGAACTGTCGGAGCGACAATTACAGAGTTTTCCACGTGACAACTACACGTGAGGTGTCGCCAGGCACTCTTCATTGCGAATTGATAGTGAAAATTAAGTTTTCAATAACACTCTTTTATTCAATTACTTTTCAAAAATGTTTTAATAACTTTGTTATTAATACATTAATATTTGCGGCAAACCCATTTGGGTTGTGAGGTGAAGGGGATTGGGGGGGAAAGATATGGGGAAGAGGAAGGTGAGAAAGTACTTGGCCATTCAGATGGGGTCACTAAACTCTATCATTATACATTTTAGGGGGTATTTCACCATCCTCGTGATAGCTAATCCATAGTATAATGAACAGTTTCTATTTACGAATCAAATATTTACGTATAAAATCCGAATTTACTATTCCATATTCGATCTTGTAAATAGTGGATATATATGGGATAAGCTAGCCGAATATGAGTACACATAATCCTATGGATAAGCTATCAAGAGGATTGTGAAATATCTCCTTATTCTAGTTTAGTGCTTAGATGCTTTCAACTTATTGATAATCCATTATTGTCCCTTCTTTATTTGCAGGTAAATTTACAGAAACGCCTTAAGATGAAATGGCTTACAGCCTTACTGAAAAAACGCTTCACGACCGTTAAACCGTGTTTTTGGTACACATTGTTCAAAGTTCGTGCAATTGTAGGTTCGATTTGTTACTAATAAAATAAATCGCCAAATATAATTATTCCAACGGGCAACACCAATTGCGCATGCGCAGTTGAAATTTTATTTTACCGCGCATACCTAGATGCGCAAGATGCCCAGCGGATGATTGATTTTGTAGATAGATATTAATGTTTTTAACCTCTACATGATTTATGTTTTTGTGACATTAAAAGGTCGATTTCTTATTATATTTGAATATCCAATAAATTTCTGGTGTTATTTTTCTTCAGTTTTAGTCGAGAAATTATACAGTAATTGCGTGTTGTAAATGAACGTTCCTGTTGTCAGAAAGTGGGGTTAATTTTGAATATTTTGGTCTATTTATTTAATTAATTACAATGGTATTTCTTGAAAGTGATGTTTTTTATAACATAATGTCTAATACATGTTTTGCACTATGGAAATGAACGTTTTTAGACAAGCGAGCAATCCATTCGAAATGTCAAATATTTTATAAGAATTTCACCATATTTTTTTTATGAAGGAGGTAAAATTGAGGTAGGTAACAGTTTTCTTGCAAATTTATTAAATATGAAGACTGTGTTTTATGAATTTTTAATTTTTAAAAGTTTTTCGACGTTTTGATTAAAAATGTTTGCAGTAATTGTAATAAACAATGTATATAACACTATACCTATAACACACTTAATCAACCTTAATATAACACACTCCTGCTTTCCTAGTTCTCTTAAAACAGGACTGGTGATCCCTATTTATAAATCCGGAGACAAAATGGAAATAACTAACTATCTAGAAATAAAAAACTATATATGTACTTTCGATTTTTCATGTATTAAATAAATAAAAATAAATAAATAAATAGACCAATCACATTATTAAACTCGCTATCAAAGATTTTCGAAAAAGTCTTAAAAAACCAAATCATAAAATACTTGGAAGAAAACAAATTAATCTCAGATAAACAATATGGATTTAGAGAAAAGAGAGGTACAAAAGAAGCTTTGGCATGTACTATAGATTATATACATAGCAACTTAGATCAAGGATACAAATGTATAGCGATATATCTAGATTTAGCTAAAGCCTTTGATTCAATCTGCCACAATACACTTTTTAAAAAATTAGAAAATATGGGTATCAAAGACAAGGAACTCCAACTATTAAAAAGTTATATGAGTGATAGAACACAACAAGTCAAAATTAATAACCATACAAGTAAACCACTGCCGATTACATACGGAGTTCCACAAGGAAGCATACTAGGGCCCGTTCGTTTCACTATTTACATAAATGAACTTTGAAGCATGGAAATAAACAGTGAAATAGTTAGTTATGCAGATGACACAGTTTTACTGTTTAAATCTAAGGATTGGAATAATGTATTTAACATAGCAAATTTAGAAATCACGCGGGTGAAAACTTGGCTAGACTCAAACATACTTACACTAAATATATCGAAAACAAAATTTATAACGTACAGTATAAATAGTACAGGACAACCAAAAAACAACTCAAACACCATAAAAATACACGAATGTTTAAATACTAACATCTGCAGTTGCCCTTCTCTAGAAAAAACAGAACAAATAAAATATCTAGGAATCATAATTGACCATAACCTTAGATGGACACATCATATTAAAAAAATCACAAATAAACTCCTCAAAACAATACACATTTTCCTAAACATAAGAAACATATATAATATAAAACAAATGAAAACAATATATTTTGCACTTTGTCAGTCAATAATAGAATATGGATTAATTATCTGGGGAGGAGCAACAAACTCAGCTATCGATCACTTAGAAATCGCGCAGAAAACGATCTTAAAGGTAATACTTAAAAAACATAGACTGACTGACACAAACCAAATATTCAACAGTTGTGACGTATTAGATATACGCCAATTATATGTTAAAACACTGCTAAACTACATTTTTGACCAGAAAAACAAATTTCAACAATCTCAAAATATCACTAACAGACCAGTTAGACAATCGTACAAAAACAACCTAAAAACTCCGACGGTAAATACAAGCTTTGGACAAAGGCACTATAAATATCATGATATAAAAGCATTCAACGGTCTTACCCTTGAAAATAAAATGGAAGAAAACAAAAATAATTTCGTACTCAAAATTACAAAATGGATTAAAGAACAAAAAAGACAATATTACCAAAATTTCATTACAAAATAAAACACAACTACACGTAACACTCAAAACCAATATAAAATACACATCACTCACAAACACACAACACATAATATATGTAATATATACCGATTTAAAAAAATTTTTTAGTAATAAAATAATTCATTTTATCCTATAATTTAAACTTAATTATAAATTTAAATTTTTAGTTTATTTTTTTTTTGTTTTATAAAATGGAGGCCTCAGAACAGGTGAGCTACCCAGTGAGGCCGACATTGTTGATTTTATTTTTGAAATGTAAGCTATTATGTCAAACAAATGAATGAATATATCTTTCCATGAGCTATTTTTTGTCAGTTTTTAATTAGTAAGGTTTTCATGTACACAGTCGTTTATCAAATGAATTAAATATTCACGACGTTTTTTAGTAAGGCTGTTAGTTATTAATTACCTTAACAAATTAATTAAGTGCCAATAATTAAACACTTAACATCTCATTTTATTTATTTTATTTCCTTGATTGCAGCATTTTGTGAAGGACTTATGCAGCTCTCAAAGTTATCGTTGACAACCATCGCCTTTAGGAAAACATTAATTTCCGTTTTACCTCACGGAACAACGCTTGAACCAACATTTCTCTATTTAGTATTTGAGAAAAGCAATTTATCGTGGAATCTTGATCCAAAAAGTCAGTGGACATTTTCAATTTATCTTTAAACAAATATAAAATATTTTTACTGAGGCAGTTCAGCTATGTACAATAAATACTGTATATTTCTTACTATTCATATGTAAAAGCATCGAAAAAAGCGTTCGGTGCAGTTTACACGCGGTAGAAGTGAAACTTTACCAAAACAAGTTCAACCAATACTTGAAAAGTGAGGTCATAATCAAAGCGACCAATGAGCGCAGACCTAGGGTAATTGCCGTTTCATATCGCAACCAATATAAAATGGAATATTTGATTAGAATGGGACCTAATTGGAAATAATATTAAAACAAATTAACATTAAACTATTTTTTATTCTTTATTCTATTTTCATTTAATTTAGCAATGTTAGCGAAACTCAATCGGACAGAAAAATCAGAAAAATATATTGGCATCTCTAGGACTCGAACTCAGGACCTTCGGCTTTCGGATCAAAGCTGTCTCCAGATTTTCGATTGAGTTTCGCTAATATTGTCGTCTTTTAATTAAATATCGCAATTTGAGGTTTTACTCACAAAGTTAAAAATAAAAATAATTCTTCTTTATTAATGTCTTTGTAATAACATTTGAGGATTTTTCGACCATTATGCTCGGCACTGTACGTTATCCTTAACAATACCCGGTCTGGAAAATGTAAATTCAATGGAAAAAAGATTTCCACGATTTTTAAAGGTTGGGGGTAGTTATGTAATCATTTAAACACGCGCGGTACACTTCACAAAACAAGCCGCACATGTAGCGTGTAGGGATGAGCGTTGATTTGCTCTCATGGCCTAACCGCCTAGCGTAATGTGTTGACAGAGTTACCGATCGTCCAACTGCTTCCTCTTCCTGGTTCTAACTTCTAGCCACAATATTATATACCTACTCGGTCGCACTCTAAACGCTAGCGCGGCCCTCGTGGCCTCAGAGGCCGGGGCACGACAATGTGAAAATTACAATCACATTCGCGGAAGGCCAAGGCCCGAAGGTAAGTTATTTGGATATACTCGAGTGGCTAGCGTTGTTCTTCCGTTTGTTTTAATTGTGATTATGCAGCCATTAGAATTGCAGCAGGTATTCATTGATATTCAAGGAACGTTAATTGATTATGTGACCCCACGAGTTTCCTTGATCATCATGTTGAATAAATCAATTTGTTTGTCAAGTGTGTTAAAATGATTTATGAATGAGGAGATTCGAATAGAATGCAAGGTCGAAGTTTATATGTTTGAATGTAGAAATTATCACTACTAACAGCATAAAAGTTTTAGCACCCCACACCATTAACAATTTGGGAGGTGGGAATGGGTACCGCCGTCCCGGAAACCAGTGCCATAGGTCACCCAAAATGGCGCGCTACGTTTGGTGACTTGGCAGAGGTGCCCGGGTTCATGGGGTGAGGGTTGTCAAGTTCTTGGCGGCGAATGCATTTGCCCACCTACTATTTGGCGGGCCAGATCGGGAGAGACTGGTTGAGGAAGACCTAACCACTCCAGCCGGACTCTCTCGACCCATAGCCTTGCGCCGCAGTCGGAGGGATCGGTTCATACGTCCGCCACTCACTGATCCTTAGATTGACCCACACCACCCCTGATCCCCTTTTTCATTTCTTTCTTTCCATTCCCTAAAAAGACCTTCCACACAGCATCCCCAAAAATGACATTTGCCCTGGGTGATTATTTTCGTCAGGGCCTCCTGCGTGGAGTTTAAAGAAAAAAGAAAGCATCGTAATTAAATCGTCCTCGGATATTTAATGAATATGAAAAATCTGAGATGAATGTTAACATTTACTAATTCTTACGGAACACGCTGTGTATTGTGTTTACACATCATATTTGGTAGCCATACTATCGTTTCGATCGTTTCTAGCACTATTGAAAACGTATTTCCCCATCTTATTTTTTAAATTTATTTTTTTAATATTTAATTTCTTATTCATATCCGTAGGTACGCAGGTATTTTATAAACCAATCATATTTTAAATAAGAAAGATAAGTTATAATTGAAATTATTAATAGAGAACTCGAAAACAGTATTCAGCAACACAATTCTACCAGGAATATCGGATCACTTCTTGTTAAAAAAAAATTACAAATAGTCAACTAGTTTTGGTTATAACTAACCGTTTTCAATACTAACTAACTAATAACGGTTAACAATATTAACTAACTTATCCCTTTCAGACATGAATTAAAACTGGCGGAGGTAGAATATACTTGATGCTTGATTATTTGGAAATTTTTGGCTTCTGTTGTAAATTTTTTAAATAGTTTAAATTTATAGCTACTCTCACTTGAAACAACATTAGCATAAAATGTGCATAAATTTAAACGCAAAAATCATCATTTAAAATATAAAAAATGCTACAACCCGAACTTCTTCTTCTTCTTCTTCGATGGCGCTTCAGCCTATATCGAGCTTTGGCCTCCTGCAACAGTCGCCTCCAACTCCTCCTGTCCGCAGCGGCTGACTTCCAGTTTGGTACCTGGAGAAGCTGTGCTGCATCCCCTCTTACCTTGTCTTCCCACCTCAGTCTGGGTCTTCCCACTTTTCTCTTTCAACCTGTTCACAATCTGAACTAGTCGCTAAAATTCAACGCAAAAATAGCATGCATAGCCAGTTATACCAGCATTAAGAAAGACGAAAACCATCAATTTTTATTCGCTCTAGATAGTGTAGAAAATATTCTGAAATTTATGTATTTTCCAATGGGGTACACTGGTTAAGTACAGTAAAAGCCATAAATACTTGGACGCGTCAGAAATAATGAAGGCAACCAACATTAATAATGTTTTTCTTATATAAACATTAGTAATTATTTAAAAGTCTAATTTTAAAGCTGTTCCCTTTCTCCACATTCAACCCTTATCTCCCCCTTCTACTTCGGATATACCACTCATTTAATCACAGTTATCAACCAATGGTTCCAAACGAAAGTATCTATAGACAAAAAACATTACAAAGAATGGTGATATCACAAACAAAAACAATTATATACTTACTTATTTGTCGACACTTGTTTGTCTTTCGTCATTTTTGTTAATTTTAATTTTATCCTGACGAAGGAACCATTGATTTCGAAACAAGTTGATAATTTTAATTAAATAAGGGGTGTAAGCAAAGCGATGTCTTTTCATATAATGAAATATATATTTATTTTTCGGACAAGAGTATCAAATGCGAATAATGCATCCCCATTTATGAGATGTAAAGGGGCTGAAGGATGTGGAGATTAGAAGAAAGTTGAAAGAGTAAGTTTTTTTTAAGTGTTCGGTTTTTTCAACACATTTTTTTTCAGTTATTGCATCATATTTCTCGGGCACGTTACAAATAATGCGAAGATTCAAATAATAATTACAGCCGCGGTAGTGACGTCACGTGACCTTGACAGCAATAGACCGCCGGCCGCTAAAGGCCGGTTCACACCCGCCAGCGCCGCGACGGCAATGCCTTAAGCCCCGTGTACACTGTACTCTGCGCTCGGCGTCGCGTCGGCGTCGGATTGATGGAGGCTTATGGAATTCAATAGGTGACTTGTTTTTCAACGTGGAAATGGCGTCATTATGTGACCTTAACCTAATAGTTTCCAAGTGTCCAACCTAATAATCCCGTTATCCATGGCGCCAGTGGTAATCTATAATGGATGAAACCTTTCGGGTTTATTCACCAATATAATATATTAACAAAGAAAATATCACCAACCTCCTTGGTAACAGGCTGATGTTTAACGGAGTTACTATTCATGCGTATTTTTTTAATTTCGTATTTTTTAAAATTGTTTATTGATTTTTTTCGTTAAACCTCAACTAAGCAGTTTGTCAACACGATTTTAATCTTCAATTTCAATTTAATTACACACACATAATATTATTACTATAACTATACAGATTGTCACAATTAACACACAAACTTAGTATAAACAATCTCATTTAGTAACCATATTTTCAGCATATATCTCAATCTATTTGTAGAATCGCCATTTTTTATATTACTTGGTAACATGTTAAATATTTTGGGCACATTATATTCCAGGGTTCGCCGTCCGTAGTTATTGTTATACTTTGGAACAAGAATTCCTTCATTCTTTGTGAACCTAGTATTGTGTTCATGCTCCACTTTCCTCTTATATTCATATTCAGATATATGCTGAGTCATTATTTTGAACCATAATAGAGCTTGCACAGGTAAGATAGTTTAATTCCTAGACAATAATGTAAGTTTTTATATTTTAAATTTTATTCTCGAAAAAAGAAAATTACGTTTTTACTTATTTAACTAGAAATCTGAGATACTCACATTTTACATTACACTACAAAACTATATTATTCACTTTCATTATTTTGTTAATCGTGAATAAAAATTTATATATTTTTTAAATCCACCCCCCCTTTTTTCATTTATAATGTTGTCTGAAAGGCAATTATGTAAATAGTTCCCTTATAAGCAATGATTGCTTACCATAGTTAGTATGGATGGTGTATAAATGTATGTTATCGTGTTGTCGTGTAACGTTTGTGTACTTGGGACGTTTTAATGATATCTGTGTTTCTATGTATTAGTTTAATTTTTACTAGTATTTTGTATATAGGTAAGGATACATACATTGTATTCATACAGTTTTCTTAATGTGAACAGTTTTGTTTCCATATATAGTTATATATTTTTTTTGATGTTCTGAATCTGTAGTGAAATAGTTTTTTTGATTATATTGTTTAAGTATTAAATATTTATTTTTCAGTTTCATTTCTCATCAGCTCAATTTTCAATACACAATTTTTATCTGCCTACTCCTAGTATTCCCTTATCTGCCTCCCCACAAATAAAAAGTAACTAGTTAAAATTTAACAATAATATTCCCACAATTTGAAGAATTATTCAAGAGACACTCAAACTACTTTAAAAAATCCTGTAGAACAGAGCTCTATCACAATTTATAGAGGAAAGATGATGTCCGTCTCAAGGAGCTTGGGAATATAGACGTAAAAGCTATGCATGGACCTACAATGGACCGAATCTTTAAGAATTACAGATTTCTGGGCTTAAAACAAGTCAGTCACTAAGTAAATCAAAACAAAATCACTATCCAACTCGTACTTTAAAATAAGAGTGTTTATAAAAAAAAATTATGTCAATTTAAGAAATCAAACATTTTCGCAGTTAAATTAGAAATGGCATAGCATTTTGTTTTTATAAAAACAATTACCGGCCAAAAAAAGTCACACATTAAAATTCGTGCGAAAAGATTTTTTTTTTATTCCATATATGTAGGCTAATTTATAAATCACCTAATAATTTGACGCCAGTTCATGGGAAAGAAAATTATTCTAAGTAAATTAAAATCTTTCCTAATTTACACCTGTTATACGTAATAATTGTTTGTGAAGATACACCAAGTATACGTAATCGGATTTCACCCGAACACACGTTTTCCACGAACACAATAATAAAAGTTGTATGTTTATAGAGTCAACATTTCTAACATCCCACTGCTTATAGTTCGACCTTCAAAAATTCTACGAAAATAAATTCGGAAAATATCGAGTAAGTAATCTGTATTACATAGTTCTAGCTCTACAAACATGATACATGTGTCTATACATGTATCATGTAATCGTGACGTGGTAGTATGGTATGTGAGGAGTAAACAGTTGTGAATGTATAATTGTGTACATACATGCACATCTAACACACACTGACATAATATATTTTTCGAACATTAGGAACAACCTATTCACATTATATCGATGTTTTTAGCCTCAAGTTCGACTGATTTTCGTTTTTTTTGTTATGTGTAATTCCTGAGTCTTATCAACTCCTTTTTTGGTAGGCGTGTTGGCATCCCGGTAATCATTTATTGGATAACCAACGCTTCTGCCATACGTCACCCCAAGTGATTCGCTACGTTTGGTAACTTGGCAGAGGCGCCCGGGTTCATGGGATGAGGGTATGTCTAAGTCTTCTCTGAGGACACTTACAGCTTGGTAGCCCGGGAACGGGAGAGAATGGAGGTTTTCAATAATAACTCTTGATTTAACGTGAGTCAAATATGAAAATTTGTGTTACAATAATTAGCAAAGATTTAATAATTATTTTGCTTAGAAGAAAAGCAGGCAGAAGGAACGAACGCTGAAACCAGAATGAATGTGCATTATCATCCACCCAGCCAGAGAGTGGTGGCCGGTGATACCATTGTATAAAATCGAATAAAAATTGCATTTTTATGGTTGTTACTTGCTCGCCTACAGGGGAGACCAATTGACCTTTTTAACAGGATTCTCTCGTCCCATCGCATAGTAATGGAATGGGTTCATATGTCCGTCACTCCTGGACACACTGACCCACATATTCCTATCCACTCCTCTTACCTTTTTTCTTCCCAGAACTTCCTCTTCTTCCTTTTTTGCCCGTCACACAGTATCTTCAAGGATAACACAGGCTCTGAGAGAAAATAATTTTCTTTGAGGCCTCCTATATGGAGCTAACGTAAATAAAACCTAATAACTAGCAGCGTGGGAGCCAGTCGACTATCATCCTCACACAGCTCATCCAAAGATAATTCCTCCTACGTCGAGTAAATATTTAAAAAATAAGAAAATCGGTCAATTTAATAGTCATGAACCTTGAGCGGGGGACTAAGTATAAGCAGACCAACCAAGAAAGCGTTTAGTAGACTACGTGCTGGTCGACATAAAGCTAGGGAGCTGGACGAACAGGAATGTACGAATGTAGGGAACGGAACAAAAATTGGAATTGCAAATCAGCAAAGGAGGCAAAAGCTCTACAAGAGTCACGAAATTCGTAAGAAGAACGATATCCCAATAATACCAGTCGTAAATGATCAGATAATTTTTTTCTTCGTCCTTTTTAGACAATTTTTAAAATATTTTTTTTACTGTTAGTTACTAGTTACTACACGCTTCATCTGACTTAAAACATTCTGAACAATTTATGGCATCTAACTTTTTGACTTCAAACTTCAAAAATGTTATTGCAAGCTGAAAATTGTTGAAAGCTGAAAGTCTTGTATTGTCCTAAAAATTCTAAATTAAAATGCTGTTCGAATTTCACATCAGCGTTAACCTTTCACCGCTAAGTTTGTGTCGCTAAAAGATAATACATTTGTTTTAAAGGTTACATAATTTTGAATATCATAATCATAATTTCAGCCATTTACGAAAACATTTGTTATCACTTATGTGTGAACTATAGCAGATTTGTGGGGTTGAAAGTTATTATATAAACGTGCTATGAATAAAAATCTTGTTAAAAAAAAGAAGTTATTTTATCAATTAAAAATAATAAAATATTAAATGTTAAAAAATAATTCACCATTATGTACTAATTCATAGGCAGGTCGGTACTTTTGCTTTGCTGAATTCTTATGATTAACACAATCAATTTCAATTTCGAAAATGACTCTAAAATTCACAACAAATTCTAGTTCCAGAGTTCAATTAACCAGAGTTATGCAGGACAGACATACACCAAAAATTAATACTGTTCATAACAACATTTTCATTAGAACTTTATTGAAAAATATCGTTATTCCAAATATTATGCAGAAAAATGTAGATGGCAAAATAAAGAAAATGACACGAATAATTGAGTTTTTTTTGCCAATTTACACTAACTGGCTGAATAAAAATTCATCGTTATTTACTCAACATTACAACCTTGTTAACTGGAAATATGAAAATGCACGGGAAAGGTGGTATATTGTTTGAAGGAGTGTCGCGTTGGTATTTTGTCCCTAGTGGCGTAGTACTTACATGTTTGTCTAAAATGATATGGATATGACGATATATTAAATAAGCTAATAATAAAAGCATATTGCGTCAGTAATGCCTATCCAGCCCACAAGTGGATAGGTACTACCTCAATATTATATAAATTGATAACAACATATTTATATTAATAATAAGTCTGATTCATTGATATAAGGTACGTTAAAAAAATAAATTTATGTGAATACCGCACAAGAGACATATGTAGACAATAGCCAATGAGATTATGGCATCCCCAATAGGGGCATGTTGTGAGGTTGAAGGTAGTGGGAGGGGAAGGAGATGGAAGAGTGGGAAGTATCTGGCTATTCGGATCTGGTCACCAAACACTGTTAAAGCCATTTCAAGTAACGTTTCAATTCTATATGGTGGTCTTACACCAGGGCGGTACTGATAGTATCTTCCACGTGCCGTAAATGTAATGCATATTATTTTTAATTAATAAATTGTGAAATAATACAAATCAATAAAATAAAATTTACATGCGCTCGCCGGGATTCGAACCCGCGAACCTTGGATTGCTTGTCGTTGATTCTATTGAGTATAATTGTGTACAAGTATTACCATCAATGTTCAAGTATTTACTAACTTAATAGAGCTAGTTTTTGCGTCTGTGGCTCAGTGCGTTGTGCGTTATTCACGTGGACGAAACCAATGAAAAGCTACCGAGGATTTACTTATTTTTTTATTCATTTTTAATATGCGTAGTATTTTTTTTTTTTAACTATTTTAAAAATATTTTTTAAATTATTGAATGATAGAAAACAAAACTCTTACAGAAATGAGATCATTAAAAATGAAAAAAAAGTATTAAATCAAAAGTTTTGTCATAAATTAGAAAACCATTTTATTATTATGTCAATGTAAAAAAAAGTTACACCAATAATTCAGATAAATTTTTAATAGCATGGAATATAAAAAAAAAATATATACTTACATTTGTGTTTTTAATTTATATTAGAAATTTTTACAATTAGAAACGTTTTATTTTATTATATTATATTTCCATGTTTACTGTTTCTTACTGCCCTTGTTCCCTAATCAACTTATTACTGATCAACTGAGCCGGAATTCTGGCTCAATACTCCTCAAATGCACAAATACGTTTTTCCCAATTTCTCTCCGAACAGCAGGCGAATCAAGCATTATTAAACAAATCACTTAGCTGATCGAAGACTCAGATTGATCGATATAAACGTTGGGAACTACCGCCGTTACAAAATATTTTCAAATAATTAATAGGTTTGAATGAAATTGAGATATTATAAAAATAAAACACAAACACTTTGTATTTAACCACGAATTTATTATTGCATATATCGACCGGTTTCACTTCGACCAAGCTTCTTCAGGATATAAATAATAACTAAATGTTAATTAATACTAAGGACAAAGAAGATAAGTTAAGCTTCTCCGGTATTTATAAACTTAGCTGCAGTGATTGTCCTGCGTTCTATATTGGCAAAACAGCACGTAATGTCAACATTAGAGTAAAAGAACATTTACGCTGCTTAAATGGAAAAGGTTTCTCTGAGCTCGCAAACCACTTGATCTCAACAGATTACACATTTAATAAAATTTCAGGAACTCGCATCTTACATAAAAATAGTATAGGTATAAAACTAGACAACTTAGAAGCTTTAGAAATTAGGAAATCTTTAAATACAAATATGTCAGAATACTTACTCAATAATCAAATTAACTTATCAAATCAAAAAAATACACCCTATAGTCCTATTTTTAACTTATTTCCCGCAATCCATCCTAACCCATGATATTATTTATGTGTTGTAGCGTGATTCATTATTAATATTATCATATATCGAAATATTGTCCTTTAGTTAATGTAAAATACAACAAACTTTTTAATATCTCATAGATTACAGTTAACTGTTGTTTGTTCATTTACTTGTGATTATGATGTGTATTGATGTTTCCCTCCCAGTAATTGATTATTGTATTGTTGTCTCCCTCCCACTGCTTGATTATCCACTTTACCTATGTCAAATACTTTGTCTCCCTCTTATTTTGTTCTTTCTCCCTCTGTCACTCTTATATATTAGCCATAACTCTGTCTTAGCATTTAGTTATTATTTATATCCTGAAGAAGCTTGGTCGAAGTGAAACCGGTCGATATATGCAATAATAAATTTGTGGTTAAATACAAAGTGTTTGTGTTTTATTTTTATAATATAATGTCTAACCACAAAGTAATTGCTTCCTATGAAGAAATTGAGATATTTGGAATGAATAAGATACAACAACGAACTTGTATTTTGCTGAATAAATTATTAATTTTATAAAAAATGTTTTCATTTTTCAGATATGCTTTAAAATAATTACATTTAAATCCGAAATTTTATATTGAATACTCGTATGTTGAAAGATAAATTCAGAAGAGAAAAGTGCGATTTCACCGAATAAATTTTACGTACTGCATTAGATGTACAGATCTTGGACGTGAAAAAAAAAATTATACTAAAATTTCAATTTCGGATGACATAATATTACTTTTATTTGAAAGTAATATTTTTTTAACATGTTTTTTATGGGCTATGTTGGAAAAGCAGTTGTTTTATAGCCTTGAATTAGTCATTCTTCTTATCTCTGGAGTGTGCAGGAGTGGTCACATATACATATACATTTTTTAACTAATACACTGACTAACTTGAGTCAGTATTGGTGAACAATGCTTTGACCTTCAAAAGATTGCTGAAGATAATGTAATCATTGCCGCCATTTGGTTGTGATAAGCGAATTCAATGTTAAACCCCAGATAAAGTAATTGTAGAGGTCAATTGTGACATCAGATACATCAAACATCTAAAAAAGAATCAGTAGAATTTCTCTGTATTTTTTGTTACCTTAGCAATCACATTCATGTACTTATCGTTTTTGTTGATCATAATACCTTAGCAATCTCATTTACTTATCGCTTTTGTTGATCATTATACTTTAGCAATCTCATTCATGTATAGTTTTTGTTGATCATAATACCTTAGCAATCTCGTTTACGTATCGATTTTGTTGATCATTATACTTTAGCAATCTCATTCATGTATCGTTTTTGTTGATCATAATACCTTAGCAATATCATTTACGTATCGCTTTTGTTTATCATTATACTTAAGCAATCACATTCGTGTATCGCCTTTGTTGATCATTATGTAGGGTGGGCCATAAACATCTGCACTTTTGAAATAATCATGAAAAAAAACACAGATTGCATTTAAATAAATTATCATTGATAAGAAGAAAAATATCCTGGAAAATCATTTCGTAAAAATAATTTTGTTAAAATGGCCGCCATCTCACCGCTGGAATTCCTCAAGGCAGGCCCTTAGATTTTCGAAAACTTTTCACAGAAATCTGGTGGATGTTGACTATTTCTTGATGGATGTTCTCCTTTAATTGGAATATAGTCGCTGATTTATTTACGAAGAATTGAATTATAAGATAAAATATATATATACACAAATATAATCCATAAAAAAGTCAGCTGGGGTTAAATCCGGGATGCATGAAATATCTCCCTTGTGCGAGATTTATTTGTTAGGGAAATTTTCTTTAATCAATTTCTTTTACTCCATGGCCGCCCTGTTTGTTTTCCTGCCGGTTTCTTCGAAATTTTTAAACTATGATGGGCAAAACTTGGGCATTGATTAATACTCTGTAATTGATGATGCGAACGAAATAGGCAGCTTGCATCATTGTTTTGTAAAACAGAACAGAATCGTTGTTGAACAGAAAAGAACAAAATCATTGTTTTTGTAAAAATGTTTTACCCAGAAAGCGCGTTGCTCTCCCGTTAAGCGATCCATCGTGACTAAATTTCCAAGAAGCGAGGAACCACGCATAAGTGACCCGCTCTCCTCTCCCGTTCGGAATCGCCGCTAGCACGATTACAAAATTGCATATGTTTATGGCCCACCTTACCTTAGCAATCACATTCGTGTATCGTTTTTGCCCCCTTTCCAGCTATTGTTGGTTGTGTTAAGACCAGAATCATTTTGCAATTTAAATTATTGAATTAATCATTAAACAATATTTTATAGTAGGATAACCTATTAACCTAGAACCTCAAATTGTAATAACTAATAATTTAAGACAATATTAACAAAAATAAAACGAAAAACATGAAGAAAAAAAAAAACAGGATCCGATTCGGTCATATCTAGGAAGTGAACCCAAGACGCCGAGGTATTGCTCGCAGCTAGCGGCATGCGACCGTATCGTTTTATTCTAATTTTACTGATCCACATTTTTCGTCTTAGATACATGTTCACATGTTTAATGATTAACTTGTTTTATTCTGTAAAAAAATAAATGACGAACGTGCGATAGTTTTAATAATGAATATATATGTATAATGACTAATACTTATAATAACCGTGAACGAAAGCAAAATTTAAAATAAAAAAAATCGTTTCAAGAGAGTAGTAAATTTTCCCAAATTGGTAGATCTAAACTAGAGATTGTTGACAGAAATGATAACATGACTTGAAGTATGTCTTCCCTAGTTGCCAATGTAACCACTCCTCCAAAACTCTTTCATATTTTACCCAGACCTACGGTGATGTAATTCCGCGAAAAATGCACGTTTCGCAAATTACTCGCAAAGAAATAATGAACGAAATTATATTAATTAATTGCAATGGTGCAGAAATTATTTCATAATTATTTATAACTGGCGCAGACCCGTAAAAAGTCCCGGGATAGTCTGAATTCTTAACACAATCAGTTACAATTTTGAAAATGACAGTTAAAATAATTTTCTGTTAAAATATTATATTATATTGGAAGGTGCTTACCTGCTTTATAACTTGTCTGAATTCTTTACAAAATCAGTTCGAATTTTTAAAATGACAATTCAAAGCATATTTGTGTTCATTGAACCAGATTCCACGCACGAATAATGCACATCACAAATAGCGCACAGCACAGAATCGAAATTAGTGTATTTGATGATCAAACGATTTTATTTATCAAGTACTATGGATGGGTTGTTTCACAGAATATCAAAAATTCTTCAAATTTCAATGTTAAAATTCAATTTCTATTCGTTCGGTTATTATTTTATCATGGACCGGTTGTTTGACAGTACTTGGATAATAGCAGAACGTTTTTGTTTTATTGATGTTTTTTGTTTCTTTATTCATAAAATAACTTTAATGTAGGGTTTTTTTTACAGGTTTTTAGACTGCCACACTAGTTACATGTTCGTATTATGGTAGTCGGATAGAACTTGAATATAAACTTTGAATTTTTATGAATTGTTCAAATTCTGTGATTAATACCCGCCCTGAAAGCTTAAAGGTTTTCCTTTGCCAATAAAATGAGTAGAAGAAAAATTCCAAAGGCAAACATTAAAATTAAATCAGATATTAATCAGTCATAATAAATTTATCTCTCAGCCCATCAATCAAATTTTAGACACCTGTTACACCAATCTTATGTCCGACCCAGTCAATTATGCAACTGGATTCATCCATATTTTAGAAAGACTTTGTAATCTGGCTTCCAAAAAACTGGGTGTTTTGTATAGGGCTAGTAGATTCTGCAATAGTGACCAGTGGCTAACCCTACAAATATCTCAAGTACGCCTAATAATTGAATTTAGTAGCCCCTCTGGGCTGGAACCCCACTATACTTGATAAAAGTACTTGATTCTATGCAAAGAAAGGCGGTCAGTCTGATAAGTCGCCTACAGTAATGCATATTGCCAACTATTCCGCCTACCGAGATTCTGCAGCGCCACGGAAATGTTTCTAGAGCAACGAGTGCATTTTTTCAGAGCACTGCTCCGCCACCGCATGGGAAGCTTATCGCTCACGCCAATCTAATAACTTTGGAGTCACGAGACTGTTATTTGCATACATTTTTGTAATTAATATTTTTGAACTCCCTTTCGGTTTTGATTCTGGAAATGAATTGATCTTGTCTATTTCTGGTCACTGGTTTTGTCTATTCTGGTTTTGTCTATTTCTGGTCACTATATTATGTTATTTTTATTATTGTCATAATATGTTACTATTATTTATTTTAATTTTAATATTATTATTAAACAGTAACTTTAATTTACAATCATTTGATATTATTAACAATATTATTATTAATTAATTAGGAGCTGTGTTTGCAAATGCGTTGGGTTCCCACGAAGGCTTCCGTGGCGACCATTAGATATATCGATGGTACCGTCGCATCGTTGCGTTGGTTCAATTACTCTTCTAAACTAAGTTAATCTTCATTGTCCAAACAACGGCGGTTTATAAATAGTAATAAGGTTAGGGGTTAACACAATACTGTCAGAAAAAATCAAGATTTTTATACCAAACACAAAAGCTATAAAATTTACATAATACCACCAATTTTACAAAAAAAAATACTTCCTGCTTATTTTTTTCTGTAAATAAGATAATGTTCACACTGTGCCTAGGTTTACGACACGCAAACACTCAAATAACGTAACCCACACACTAACCCAACAATCTACATGCACACACCGTGTCCGTGTAAGTCGTAGCGCACACTACACACACAACTTGACGCACACTTGCAGAGATGACCTTGTCCGCTAGCGCGACCCGACAAGGTCAGCCGCCATTATTGTATTATTACACGTATGTTTGCGATAAATTATTTCATAGCGATTGATATTTGACAAATACGCGACGATTTCAAGGTCTGCCCCCGCACGCTTTTTTTTCGCCAGCCTAATACTACAATTTTATTGATTCACGATTACATAATTTTTTCGTTACAAATTATTTAAAGTATTTAAGTTAAACTTATTGACGATTTTTCTTTATAATTACTTTTTTCTTTTCATTTGGACTTTACTGCGCTTCCTGCTTTTTCTTGGGTCAACCTTTCAAACAACAGTAGTGTCCGTCATTAGGTAGACTAGTAGACAGGGCCGGATTTATACCGCAAGGTTCCCTGATGGTAATCTAATATAGGAATGAGTAGTAATGTAGGAGTACCTTCCACCCTCTTTGGCAAAACGTTAATATTGATCAATATAAACAAATATTATTTTTCGGATATTTTCACGTGTTTTTAATTACGTACGATGCGAGGATGTGGGCAAAATTGTTATACAGCTTGATTCAGATTTAATTTTTATTGACCTGATCTGGCTGAAAGAAGAATTTTGCCGGCCACACTCGTACGGATCATATTATTTAGGTCCACTTTAACAAGTGCCACGCTCGCAGTGTAGAGTCTGTAAAGTTTAGTGTATTTAGGATATAAGCAGTCACGGATTTATTCAAATTAACGAACTTTCATGAAAATGCACATTCGTAGTTAATTTTTGGTTTAGTGTTTGAATGGTTTTTATCATCGATCAATGATTTTTACAGAACAGTTTTCATGGTAAATCTCTGTTTAAGGATACTGAGCCCAACGAGACGACACTAAACGAGACAGCACAACAAGACTATCGACAGTGAAAATTAATCATGACAAATATTAATTAATGCTTTTGTTTTATTTTTATTGTTTACAGATCAATCTGTCCGCTCCAGAAGATTTTTGAATTTTTCAATTTGGCGTTCATTTTTTATTCCAAATAAAATTAGTAATCTCTTGTTTTGAATAGGTAAGTCAAGTAATTCTCCCAACGCCCTGTACATTACAGTTTACCTATCTACTATTTTACACGAGGTGAAATATTTAATGTGGAAAGGAATGTTAAAAATCGGAGAGATTTAAAATATATAAAACTTGTTTCATTTTTCATAACATTTCTGCAACTCAGAAAAATGGTGGAAATACTTTTAATGACCAAAGGTTCAAAACTGTTGCATTGAAAAGATATAAAACGAAGAGATATAAAACGAAAAATGTAATTTTTGTATTTTTTAAACTATTCTCAGCTCCATCAGCTCCACACAGGAGGTCCTGAGAAAAAATATTTTCCCTCAGGGCTTAAGTCACCGTAGGAGACGCTGTGTTGAGTACCTTTTTAAGGAAAGGAAGGCGAGGAAGTTCTGAGAAGGAAAAAGGTATGATGGGTGATTAACTGATTAGGAATCTGTGAGTCAGTGTTTCCAGAAGTGACGGAGGTATGAATACATCCCTTCATCTGCGGTGCAAGGCGATGTATCGAGAGACTCCTGCTGGAGAGGTCAAAAAGCCGCCCCCAATGAGTTTCTCTCTATTCGACCTGCCATGCAGAAGGTGGGCCGACGCATCCACCGGCCAAGACTTAGACAAATCACTCACCATGAATCCGGCACTCCTGCTAAGTCTCCAATGCACTACTTGGGGTGACCTATGGAAGGGGTGTTGGTTATCCAATAAAAGGTTCCCGGGCGGCGGTACCCACATCTGCCTCCCAAATAGATATGAACGGCATGCTGCGCGTGGACAAATTGCCGTGGTGACGCCAGTCAACGGTTGACGGTATGAGTCAAACGAGCTGTCGCCCAGCCGTAACCACACCGACGCCTGGCCTCGTATAGGTGCTGAGGTGCTCCGATGACATGCCTGCGTTGCGTTGACGGCTGGTTGACGGCTGGTTGATGGCTGATGATTAACGGCGAGGTGATAAGGTAGTGAGGCGATGCTGATCCGATGCCGAGCTGATGTGTGCGATAAACTCTAATGACAATCGAATTATCGTGGAAGACTGGTAGGTACACCCGGATTGGAATATTACTTAAAACAGGAAATAGATT
Organism: Limnephilus lunatus; assembly: GCA_917563855.2. Taxonomy (NCBI): domain Eukaryota; kingdom Metazoa; phylum Arthropoda; class Insecta; order Trichoptera; family Limnephilidae; genus Limnephilus; species Limnephilus lunatus. Next base: position 62,094,320 of record OU830598.1, on the reverse strand, counting down.
TTGCTATCAATAATATCATTTTAAAGGTGATATGAGTAGTAAATAGACTCTGCATGACGCACATTGGCTGGCAATGAATAACTTACATTATTACAAATCAATTTCACCCAGTCGTGATTGGAAAAACGTGATCATTTCCCATGCATGAAACATTTTAAAATTAAACATCGAACTTTATATATAAAGTTTCGACTAAGTGGAAAAACGCTAACTTTAATACACGATTAAGCAAATTTTACAACTCGGAGAAAAAATATTTTTAAAAACCTCAAAATCTACACATATAATATTTTTACCGTTTTTCAAATTGCGATTCAAAACTTTGGTTTCATAAAGGTATACATTTTAATTTTTTGACGGTTACTCTAAGATTTGAATATAAAGCGTGGTGTTTTGCCTCTCTAACATATTTCTAACTATGATAGTAAGGCGATGTAATAATTTACCTGCATGTATAATTTTTTTCTCATTTTCTACAACAACTAGAAAACCTTCTGCGTAAGTTCTCTAAGTAAGTGTATAATAGTTTTTTAGATATTATTATTTAAAATAATGTAAAGAAATCGTGCCATATAATTTTCCCATATAAGATAGACATTAATTGTGTACACAAAAAACTGTAGAATAGTTATTGCAACTCTTCAATTTGCTCTTCAACATAACCAACACCTCTGCCATAGGTCACCACAAGTGGCTCGCTATGTTTGGTGATTTAGTAGGGGTGCCTGGGTTCATGGGGTGAGAGTTGTCTAGGTCTTGGAGGCGGATGACCAGGACACACTGAACCCCAGATTCTTACCCACACCTTAAACCCCTTTCCTTCCCAGAACTCTCCTCTCCTTCCCTTAAAAAAAACCCTCCACACAGCATCCCCAAAGATGGCATAGGCCCTGAGGGAAATCATTTTCCTCAGGGCATGCTGCGTGGAGCTCAATTAAAAAAAAACTCCAATTTCAGAGATTTCAATTTGCAATTTAAAAATAAAATTCTCTAACGTTACGCTGTTCCCCTGAAAGTCGAAAAATCTGTCACATGCATTAATAAATTTATTCATCTAGAATGTCCTAGAAGATACAATAAGAATTAAATCGTTCGTAAATTTAAATCGAATTAAAACATCGCGTCCAAGGCGTACAAAAGAGACAGAAATTGTTCAAGGTGCTTATAAAGCAATAATTAAATTCCTTGAACTTCATAAATCATTCACCTCTGAAGGGCGAACACCGAGTACTCACAAACAAACGAATAAATTAAACATAACTTCCAAACTAACAATACTCCCAAGTAATCAACGAACTCGCTGATTAATATATTCATGCATTTATCAGCCATTCCGATAAAGCTGTATGGTTCTCGGGTCAGAGGATCATCGTCCTCGGCTCTAGTTGGAGAAATTTGCCCGAGTTCATTGGCATTGACTTTTTTTACCAAGAGGATATGGTTGGTTCACAAGTTTGCGTAGCGACTCGTGTAATTAAAAATGCTTTTTTAAGCAATAATTATTATTTTTTTTTTGTTGCATTTATTTATTATGTATTCAGCTTTGAACTAAAATAGCAACAAAATATTATTTACAATAATTTGAAATCATTTACTAAATTAACACCGTGGAACCATAGCCACAGTGTGGAATTTGGTTTTAAAATGGCAATTTAACTTAATAAATTTACTTAATCGAGGGGAATTAATTTTCATTACTTTAAGACTTTAGTTAAATGTTTTGAAGCGTAAATCGTATGAAAAGCATTTTTGGTAATGTTTTTAAAATTTCAGACGAATTGTTTTTTTTTTCAGTAAAATGAATCGTAAAAGTTGGGAAAATTATGACACTACGAATACCTACATGAAGAGCTCAAAGTAGGGGATTTTTTTCTGCTTCCTGTTTATAACCACCCATTTTTCTGCTTTATATGCACATTCACCCATTATTTTTTCTACTTTATATGCATTTTATAGGTAGGTATATTCACCCATGTTTTTCTGCTTCATATGAACCAATGTCCAATGTCCCCCATTTTTTTTCTGCTTTATATTTATACTAGCTTTTACCCGCGGCTTCGCTCGCATGGTATTAGTGGGAAATTACTGGCATAATTGTTATTATTCTTGCTTTTTTGTCTAATAAAAAATAATTATTGTTTAATAGAAAATTTCAAAATTTGAGAATGACATTTCGCAAATAAAAATTCTATTTTAGAAAATATTTAAATTATAGAAATTTATTTTAAGTACCTACTCCCCTAATTTATTCTGATGATTTCGCCTCAAGTAGGAATTAGTATTTTATTCATATTTGAATCCAGAGTAACCTAAAGAAATAACAAAATGACAGCCCACGTCAAATAATTACATAGCAACGCTATGCTTTTCGTCCGGACAATAAACATTTTTAGAGATAGGTAGATATTAACTATGACGCCAACAAAGCACTATTTTTAGGGTGAATTGCCTAATTAAAAAAAAAAAAACATTGTTTCCAATGTAACAATTTGTTTGACGTTTGCAATAACTCGATTTTGTTAGTGTAGTTAGTATCCGCAAGCTTGCTTCAGCAGGGCAACATTTACGGAAATAGCCGAACGCTTCCGATGGCACCCGAAGTCGGTAGTCGGAGGCAGGAGGCGCGCGGTGCATCGGCCGCTCTGCGCTCATTCTCTCTGATTCTCTCGTAGACCTTAGCATAGGAGATACTATTACACTGTAAACTTTATAACGTCAATAAACTCATCTATTACGATCCTATCTCTCATTACAAATTCATTTAGTTTTGTCTTGATTCAAGTCTATCAAGGACATTACAGTTAGGGACAGAAAACATATGAAAAATAATTGCATAACGCTACAGCTTATTCATAACGCCAGAGCTTACCAATACATATAGCCTATGTTACTCGCAAATAATGTAGCTTTTGATTAGTGAAAGAATTTTTAAATTCTATTCGGTGTTTATTGCGTGAAAGAATAACACTCATCCATACAAACTTTCGCCTATATAATATCTATAAGATAAGATTCAACCATTCTTTTTTCTGCTTCATATGAACCTACGTCCAATGTCCCCCCATTATTTTTCTGCTTTATATTTATATTCACCCAATTTTTTTCTGCTTCATACGTACATGTATCTACCCATTTTTTTGATTGGTGTGAACCTACTAGTATCTTTACCCAATATTTTTGTACTTTGAATGTATTCACACATTATTTTTTCTTAACCTATATCCAATATGGACCCATTATTTTCACTACTTTGTGTGATATCCAACCATTATTTTTGGTTATATCTTCTTCTTCTTATTGTGCCTATCCTATCGGAGGTTGTCTAACATCAGGACACTCTTCTCCCTAAGGGCTGCGGTCCAGAACAACTCTGTGAAACTGCACGTTTAAGGGTCACATAGATTTCTAAACTGTGCAGTGCGACCAATTTCTTTGTTACATCTTACGTCAAACCTGGATTACCATAAACGTATTCTGCTTTTCTCATATATCTCAATATTCTCCATTTTAAAACATTCATTACAACAGCATTTAAAAGATTCAACATAAGTTCCTAAGGTTTATAAACTATAAATTACATATTCCTGTACAAAATATTGATTATTATTACCTACTGGATAAAACGTCCCTATTAAAACTTTCAGAAAGAAGAATTAACACAGATTTAATATTATTACGTAAAATACTGCATTACAAAATAGACTGTCCTGAATTACTTCAATTAATTAAATCCATATACCCAAAAGATCTTGCCGACATTTACAACCCCTTTACTTTAATAACACCAGGACACTCTCTTACCAAAATTCCCCAATTCCGAGACTTCATAATCTCGGAAATAAATATTCTGATCTAGGAGATATATTTAACCAGTATAAATATTGTTTATTCCAATTCGTTTATACACCCAAACACAAATAGTGATAGATAATTACTGCAATTTTTGTTAATATTGAATATCTTTTTATGTGAGACTTCTTATCATTTTTAACAATGTGTTTTATTTTATATTATGTATGTAAATGCTTGTTACATTTTTTTTGTTCATTATATTATATTTTCTTTATTTTTTTAGTTTTGAAGTATTTAAAATAACTGTTGATACTTAACTTATAAACAAAGAATGTAAAAGCCCATCAGGGCGTGTAATAAATAAATAATTGATATAACCAAGAATCTTGGGTAATCATTATTTTTACAGTTAGTAATAAATTCGGTTTTTATCTACTTGTATTTCTAACATATATATTTTTTACATTTGCACGCACAGGAGTCCCTGAAGAAAATTATTTCTCAGGGCGTTTGTCAACTTTGGGGATGCTGTTTGGGGTCTTAAAGCGAAAGAAAGGAGATGAAGTTCTGCGAAGGAAAGAGGTATGAGGGGTGGGGATCGGTGTGTCAAGGAGTGACAGGCGTTTGAATCCGTTTTATAAAGAAGAACAGTAGAAGTGTATTCTATACAAATATGAATGGAAACAAATGCCCATTAGCCCAGCGCTCTCACTCACTTACGTCGTAGATCTCCATCCCATTCGAATTTAATAAACACGGTTTTGTATTAAAAATTGAAGGCCCGATTTACAAATATTTCGATCACGAAACAAGTCCAGAGGGCATTTCTTGTGTTCTTTTCTACCATCCCACTTCAGTGCAAGGCCACCCTATATAACACTGGACAAACCTCACCCCATGAACACGGGCACTCCTGCCAAGTCACCAAATGCAGCTTGCCACTTATGTCAGAGATGTTGGTGATCCAATGAATGGTTCCTGGAGCGGCGGTACCCAATACCCGCCCCCTAAAATGGTTATTATATTCGTACAATAAATTCAACGTACTCGTAGCTACGAGTTTAACAACATTTTTATTATTTATTTACCATCGATTTATTTCTCCAAAAAAGCAATTGTGTTAAAAAGAAACCGACCTACGCAGACTGATTTCTAAAATTATGTCAAAAACTGAAAAGTTGAACCTAATTCGGTAGTCAGCACTTTCATCAAAGATTTAAGACTTTCTAAGTGTCGAACAGTTTCACGTTTCAGTTTCAGATGTTTACGGTGATTTTCTGTGAATGGTGTAAAGAAAATAAACGGCCATTCAACCTTGTTCAAACATTTCACCGAAAACGTGCTCTCTGACGGAATTTATCTATTTTCGCTTGTATGGAATACAATCTATCTTTCAAAACGGCCGTAATTGTACAATATTTGAAATTTATAGGACGAATGAATGACATCACTTGAAACATACGAGTTAACACTGTTTTACGCAGTATCAGGAAACACGTAGTATGAGCGGGGAACTGGTGAATCTTTGTCATATAGTTTAAACTTAATCACTTTTTAAACCTTTTTTCCATTTTTTTAGCAATTAAGTCTTAAACCACACGGGTCGTTTCTACGACTCCTTCCGAGCTGTGTGCAACAGCTCAGCAGTGGAAAGATTTTCCGGCCTCTCTGTGTCCTCCCTCCTACGACATAGGTTTCTTCAAGACCCAGGTTCACTCCTTCCTTGTAGAAACAAAGAAACCCTCCACACAGTATCCCCCAAAGATGAGTCGAATTAATGTAAAAAAGACCGAGCTATGCATTTATAAATATAATAAACAGCTGATATTAACCCAATGGCGACCTTTTTTTCTAAATTTGAACTAAAAAATTCGACTTCAACAACGGGGCGTTATCGCCCACGTTAAGAACCTATGATCTAAATTAATGCTGTTTTAGATTTGTTCATAGCATTCATTTATCAACATTTTACCAAAATCAAATTCATTACTATTACAGAACTAACAATTTAGTTGAAAAGTGCACCTGGCCTGTCTGCTTTGGCTGTCTACTGTCTATCCCCTCTCGGTCTTTCTCCAAGGATAAACATGTACATATTTATGTAAGTATACAGCGAAAGTTTCCTAAAAAATCGGTAATACTTGGAGAAAAATCATGAAATCTAGTTACTTTTAGAACTGAGAGGTTACTTACCGTGTCGGTTAAAAAAGTTCATTAATCCTCCTCAAAACAGGATGAATTATTTAAAGCGGGAGGTTAACGCCCTTTTGTTCGTGACAGCCATGTTGTGGCATACAGCTGTTAGCAGTCACATATTTAAGCTTTTAACAGTTTTTAAATGGCGTGAAAAATGGATTGATGAGAGAGGCGTCCATCTTTGTAATGTTTTCGTTTGCTCAAGTCTTAGTCAGCGATGACAGCCTTTTACATGGTCTAAGGAAAATGTTATAAATAATACCTTATAATAATACTTAAAGTAGGTACCTAAATTAATACATAGAGAATAATTTTTTCGAAAAGAGAAGTTTTTTTACAAAAAAGCCAAGGTATTGATATGAAAATGTTATATTATCACGAAAGTCGAAACGGCATTAATTTTTCAATATTTTCATATTGATGGTATTCGTATTTATATAAGTATTTTACTTTGAAAAAAATGTAGTGTTTTAATGGGTTATTGTGTTATTCAGATACTGATAAAAATTTCGTGTACCTAAGTTCGATGTTTTTTTTACAATAACTCCACACAGGAGGCCCTGGGGAAAATAACTTCCCTCAGGGCCTATGTCATCTTTGGGAATGCTGTCTGGAGGGTCTTTTTGTGGAAAGTGATAAGTTTTTGAAAGAATAAATTTTTCGAAAAGAGAAGTTTTTTTTACAAAAAAGCCAAGGTGTTGTATTATTAAAAAAAATTGTATTTTCACGAAAGTCGAAACGGCATTAATTTTTCAATATTTTCATATTAATGGTCTTTATATAAGTATTTTACATTGAAAAAATGTAGTGTTTTAATGGGTTATTGTGTTATTCAGATACTGATAAAAATTTCGTGTAAGTTGTATGATTTTTTTTACATCAACTCCACACAGAAGGCCCTGAGGAAAATAACTTCCCTCAGGGCCTATGTCATCTTTGGGGATGCTGTCTGGAGGGTCTTTTTGTGGAAAGTGAGGAGTGAACCGGGGTATTGAAGATATACAAGATTTAGGATGGAATAAATACAGAGGCCGGAAAATCGTGTCATAGCCGAGCAATTAAACTCAAGAACAAGTCATAGAAACGACCCGTTCTAACGTGACAAATATCAACTGTGTACAAATGTTGGGCGCGCGTTTAGCGTGTTTCCTCACCGTGGACCGGGCCAAAGAAATCAATGATGCTAGTTCCGCAGAGCATCTTCCATTGACATATTGGTAGAATATGGACAGTATTTCCACCTTATGCCTGTAGAAAACCCTTGCCTAAAGATTTCAATCGGTTTGTTAAGATGGGAGAATCTATCAAACGGACCGAAATCGAGGAAGTCTATCGAACGGAAGTAGAGGGTTTTTATTGGAAAAATGCAGTAAAAACTTTGAAGTCATAAAGTAATTAACTAACTAACTAACTAACCATCACGCCGTTTCCCTGCAGGGGTAGGCAGAGAGGACGGACCGCCAAACAATTCGGTCTTGGCACACACCCCTTACCTCCTTCACATTCATACATAGTCTCATACATTTTATATTATTCTGACTCTTGACATGGCCAGACTCAAGTATCTGATTCACTAGGTCGTGCCATGTCTTTCTCGGGCATCCCCGACTTTTACCATTCAAATTTGCGTCATATATTCTTCCTTACACTCATTTCCTCATTCATTCGCTTTACATGCCCAAACCTTCGGAATGTTCCTTTCTAAATCTTACTTTTTGCGGATCTCCACGTTTCTCACACGATCATACATGGTTTTAACACACATACTAAGGGATCTCATTTCTACAGAATACAATCTACCTTCGTCCTTCCTCTGCCAGTTCCATGCCTCTCAGCTATACACCAAGGTAGGTACTAGTACTCCATTATGGACGGCTAGCTTCGCTTGTTTGGACAGTTTTTCCTTTTTTTATTATAATTTTCATTTTACTTAATATAATACAAAAAAAAAACATTTTTTTTTTTTTAGAAAAAAGTAAATATTCACAATAAATACATATTACATTTCATATCAGACATCACTTTTTTTTGGTAACCGAATTAGTAGAGAATTTTTCGCGGGTCTAACTGGGGAGCTAGTCTATGTAATTATATATATAGATCAGGGGTTCCCAAACTTTTCCAAGTCGCGGCACCCTTAGAAAATTTGAATTTTCTCACGGCACCCCGTCATATAATGTCTATCTGTGGTAGCCTCGGGACCGAATGTCACCCCCAAGAGCACAATTCTCTAGCCACCCCCCCCCTTTTACCTACTCCACTGAATAATACAACTAGTAAAATGAAGTATATTAAATAAATACTTATACTTATATTAATTTCATTGATAGGAAAACTTACAAAGAAAATGCAAATATAATACAAATACAAAAACCGTTTAGTGCGACGGGTGAGCCTGCTGCTCGCTGCACAATTTTTCAAACCGGGGAATAAGGCTTGATACAGCTACTCTCATTTCTTTTTCCACATTTATTTTTGAGCGATATTTGCTCTTTATAACCGCAATCGCTGAAAATCCAGCTTGACACAGATATGTGTTGTGTTTGTATTCGTTCATGTCAATTTTGATTTTTGGTAGAGACATCAGGGGTGACATCATCATATTCATAATGGTGTTGTGCAGCTGTCGTGTTGCATCTAGGTACATATATGTTCCCAGAAGTTCTAGGTCTTATACTTCGCGTTGAGGACATTTCAGATTCTTTAAAAACTTTTAAAATAGCATTTCTTTGAAATAGTTTTGAAACCGGTAGGACCTTAAATTTTTCAAAAAGTTCTTTGGTTGGAAAAATTGTTGGTTTTTTAATAATAACTTTGATGATCATTTTTTTGTGTTGTTACTATCGGATACAGATTATTCTTATAGAACATGTTATACATTCAATAAAGTTTTGTTCTTAAAAAATACGTTATTTAATACGTCTTACACCTTTTTTAAGGGCTAAACTCGTGTTAAAAAGGCGGAGAAAACGAATGTAGATAACAATTTTAATAAATATAAAACAAAATATATATAAATAACGATATATTTATACATATATACTTTTAAATATATAAAATAAGTATAGATAATATAATTAACAGTAAACAAAAAAATCGTACATATCATAATATAATATATGGAAATATACCTATCTATACATATAACAAAATGAAGAGGAGGAGATAAAAAAAAGAAAGGAGAAAAATAAAGAAAGAAAAAGGATATTTGATACCAGCTTTTACCCGCGGCTTCGCTCGCATGGTATTAGTGGGAAATTACTGTATGAAGAATTTTCCCACGTTAATGAAAATTTTTTTCCGTGATAAAAAGTAGCCTACGTCATTTCCCATTCCTCCAATTTTCTCTGTTTAAAAAAAATCACATAATATAAACAACAAATATCTATAAGACAAATAAAATTCTCGTACCAACTTGTTTTATTTTATTTTAATTTAACATTTTTTTTAATGTTTGCATACAAATAAAATATTGAACATCTGAATCGAAGTAGTAACTTATTGACACTGCGATATTAATCCAAATTTGGGAGGCGTGAATGGGTACCGCCGCCCCGGGAACCTTTATTGGATAACCAACACCTCTGCCATAGGTCACCCCAAGTGATTCGCTACTTTGGTGATATAGCAGGGGTGCCCGGGTTCATGGGGTGAGGTTTGTCTAGGTCTTAGAGGTGGTTGACTGGTAAATATTGAACATCAGATTCCTTCCCACCCCTTAAACCCCTTTCCTTCTAAGAACTCTCCTCTCCTCCCTTTCCTTAAAAAAACCCTCCACACATCATCCCCAAAGATGAAATTAGATGGAAAATTATTTTCCTCATCGTCTTCTATATGGAGCTCATTTAAAAAAAATAATAATATATAAAACAAAGTCTGGTTAGTTGCACCATTTATAACTCAAACTGATTTTTATGATCATTGAGCTGTTGACGGCGAGCTTGGGACTGTTCTGGTGTCTCAGCAGCCCGTTGAGATGATAGATATTCAGCATGCTGTTGACGGCGAGCTTGGGATTGTTCTGTTGACTCAGCAGCTCTGTGTGCTGCCTGAAACAACGCATGTTTAAGTTTTCGCACTTAAGCTTGTGGAAATGTCTCTTCAAGTCTTGCAACTTTCATAGCTCGAGCTTTATTAGAGCTTTTGCTCAGATTCGACTTACGCTTTCGTGGCATAGTTGTTATTATTCTTGCTTAAAATAATTATGGTAGAAAATTTCAAAATATGAGAATGACATTTCGCTAATAAAAATTCTATTTTAGAAAATATTTAAATTATATAAATAGAAATTTATTTTAAGTACCTACTCCCTTTATTAGTATTTTATTCACATTTGAATCCAGAAAAACCTAAACAAATAGTCCACTTCAAACGCTATGCTTTATAGCAACGTTATGCTTTTTGTTCGGAGAATAAACATTTTTAGAGATATGTAGATATTAACTACGACGCCAAAAAGTACTCTTTTTAATCACAACAAAGCACTCTTTTTAAGCCTAAAATTAAAAAAAAAAAACATTGTTTCCAAGGTACCAATTTGTTTGACGTTTGCAATAACTCGATTTTGTTAGGGACAGAAAACGTATGATTCATAATTTCATAACGCCACAGTTCATTCATAACGCCAGAGCTTACCAATATATAAAGCCGTTTTTACTCGCAAATAATGTAGCTTTCGATTAGTGAAAGAATTTTTAAATTCCATTCCATATTTATTGCGTGAAAGAGTAACAAACATCCAACCAACCATCCAACCAACCATCCACACAAACTTTCGCATTAATAATATTAGTAAGATTACAATTTTATCTTAATTAATTAAATAGTCTTATTTTATCATTCTTCATTGTGAAAGGGGGTTTCATTCATTATTTGCTTTTCAAAAATTCAAAAGTTGTTAACAGGATCACGTTCAACTAAAAACAAAGATTAACAGGAAATGTTTTCTTGTTGATAGGTAATATCACTCTAAATAAGTGATGAGAAGTTTGAGAAGAAAATTTACTGAACTTGCCAACGACAATATTTGATCTACCAAGAGAAGGAAATCTTTTCAAAGAAATTCTCCACGTGAAAGCATTAAACGAAGTACAAATCTCGGAATATTGCGCTCTTGACATTTCAAAGTCACACGATATAACTCTAGTGTTGAATTCAATAATAATAGCGTAGTACCTACACGTGTCTGCTTGGGTCAACATTATAATCACATCACGAGCAATAATAACAATATTATTAGTTACTATGTCGACTGAAAGATGTTGCTTGGCGGAATTACTAGTAGATAACAGTGGAAGCTATCTATGATAATTATTGCGAAGGACGAGAGGCTCCCTGTGTAGGTAACCATTTATGTTATTTAGTAAACAAACATACGAGTATTTGACGTAGGAGGAAATCGGGCGGTGTTTTCTCCATACAAACGTATTTCCCAATATTCTCTCTGGATTTTGACATAGTGCAAATATTATTTAATGTAATATTTATTTTTTATTTTTTTTATTTTATTTATGCATCTATACAAAAAAGTTTACATTTTTTTTGGCCTTGCCTGTCTCACTAGGAAATCCTGTGTCGAGACAGACTAGTTTACAAATATTTTATAAATATTAAATAAAATACATTTTTCAATAAAGTTAAAATATTTGACAAAAATTTTCAGGTTAGTAGGTAGTGGTAACAATAATGGGTTAAGAGGATTATATTTGGGTGAGGTCACTAATTATTGCACGACCTTTTTCGATGATCCATTGTTTTATCAGAATTATATGTATTTGTTAATATTATTCGATTGTCTTGTTTTGTCAGGTAGGTTATTGTATATTTTAGACGCAATGTAATTGAAATTTCTTTGAGCAAATGTTGTGTTTGTTTTAGGTGTTTGTATGAGTTCTTTGGTTTTGTGCCGCGTGTTTACAATATTTTGGGTATTTTCATAAAATGTATTGTTTTATTTTTAAACAGATGAGTTAAGATTGTTTTCGTGTAAATTTGTCGAATATCTAATACATGGAATTTGTTGAATATATCTACAGTACTTGTTATTATGGGAACTTTAAGAATAACTTTCATAATTAACTTTTGTGCCTTCGACAATGAATCTGTAGTGGATAGTGTTGCACCTTCCCATGCGATTATTCCATATTCAATGATTGATTGACAAAGGGAGTAATAAACAATTTTCATAAATTTGGAATCTAGTATGTTTCTAATGTTTTTGAAGAAATAAATATGTTTCTAAGTTTATTCGTTATGAGTAGGCAATGTATATTCCACTTAAGATATTGATCAAATCTAAGACCAAGGTATTTGATATGGTCCGTTCGATCTAGGCAAGGACATTAACAGAATGTATCGTGAAAACAAGAACATTCATGTACTTTTATTTCAACATTTTGATTAGGTTGGCCAACGATATTAATACTAAAAGTAATGTATTTTGTTTTGGTTTAGAATTAATATTTATCTATATTTGAAACAAGAAAGTCTGTAATAGCAATAATAGCATCGGCAGTGCTCTTATTTGACCGAAAGCCAAATTGATTTTTGGAGAGTAGTTTCTTGCTTTCCAAAAATGTTTTCAGTTGTTTCTTAATTATTTTTTCAACTACTTTTGAGAGTGAGTTAAGTATTGTTATGGGCCTATAATTGTTAATGTCCACTTTAAGACCACTTTTGTATATGGGTATGATGAGCCCTTGCTTTAATTGTTTAGGAAAAGTTCCCTGTGATATGCTGAGGTTAATTAGGTTCCAATAGTTCATGAACAAGTGTCTTGAGTAAATTTACGGTGATGCCATCCATACCGGCGGACTTTGTGTCTTTTAATGAGTTTATTGTATTCTTAATACCGTCATGTGTAACCGTTTGAAATTTAAATTGTTTAGAATGGGGTATATGTGGTTTTTCCTGTAATTTTGTATTAGAATTCGGGGAGGAAATTTTGTTTGCTAATTTTTTCCCGACATTAGTGAAAAAGTCATTGGCATGGTTTAGAATTTTTTCCGGATTCTTTGAGAAGTCGACACTCAGTGCATCAATATTTATTTGGTTTAGGTCAGTGTTCAAGTTAGGTTTAGTATGAGTAGCTTCGCGTAAAATGTTCCACATTTCTTTTGGATTACCTTTGCTCTCTTCTATTTTATGTCTGTAATATAATTCCTTAGCATTCTTGATGACTTTTGTACAATCTTTTGTAAAAGTTGTTAAGTATAGTGTCAGAAGGATTTAATGAAGTTTTTTTATGGATTAAGTTTATTTTTCTTATACAATTTATGATGGTGTAATTTATCCAGGGAGTTAGAGGTTTAAATTTGTGAGGGATTGTTTTTACTGTACAATTAGTGTTGTTTTTTTTTTATTTCAGTTTGTAGTTTGTCTATGAAGTAAGTCCATGCATCTTCAGCATTGGGTATGTGTAGTAGTTGTGTCAATAATTACAGGAAAAAAGATTTTTTTAAATTCTCATAATCAACTCGTTTTATGCAATAATTGTGTTTTATTTTTGTATTTTTTGATGGTGTGTTTAATGAAATCATAGTTGCATAGTGGTCAGTAATAGTAGATTCAAAAACAAGTGTTTTATATGGATTATTCATTTTTATCATAATGTGGTCAACACAAGAGCTGGATTCTTTGGTGACCCTAGTCTAACTAAGTAGGTTTAAGTAATCTTGGCATTGTGGGAGTGAATTATTTGGTAAAGTGTTAATATTAACGTCGCCGACTAAAATTAAGTGTTTTTTATGCGCAAGTTGTAATAATTTTTCATTTAGGCTTTGTATGAATGGGGTTATATTGTGGTAGGAGGGAGATCTATACATTGCTAGTATGCACGTGTCACCGCACGATATTTGTAGACAATTTACACCCGGAATTAATATTTCCAAAGACTGAACATTCAGCACATTATTCACATATATAATAATGCCGTCATTCTGATTGTGATGGGTTTTTGTAGAGAAGGGAGTGTAATCGGGAAAGTGTTTTGGTACATATAGTTCATTAATCCAAGATATCGACCACTAGCGAAAAGGTATGTTTTGTTTTTTGAAGTAAAACTTCTTTACGCACGCTCGACTTGGGGGGTAAGCTGGTGAATGCGTTACGAAAAGTGTGATGCGTTACGAAAAGTGTGATGTGTTACGAACAGTGTGATGCGAAAGGTAATCGATGCGAACGGTGATGGCGTACATACTGGACAACTAAGGTAAGGCTTACATACTAATCCAAGGTTGTAGGTCACCCCAAGGTCATAGGTCACCCCATGGTCGTAGGTTACCCCAAGGTTGTAAGTCACCCCAACGTCGAAGGTCACCCCGAGGTCGTAGATCAAACCAAGGTCGTAGGTCACACGAAGGTCGTAGGTCACCCCAAGGTCGTATGTCACCCCAATGTTATATGTCACCCCAATGTCATATGTTTTTTTATAAGTTACCTAGTTAAGTTTTACTTCAGTCGTGTGGTCTAAAGCACACTCTTTTTTTTAGGAGTGAGAATAAAAAAATAAAAAATTATGTGTGCAATTCGCAATCGCAGGCTAAATCCTATAGATGTATGTATTTGTCTCTTTTTAGTGTTGCTGTTTTTCGATTCATCGAGTTTCAAATCACAACGGTGCTAAAAAAGTTTTCACATCAAAAACGTTTTACTAATTGAGCTTTATTTTTATTATTCTAACAAAGTGATTTATATATTTTCGTTTATTTTATTTTAGGGAAATCAATAGTTTACGATAAGGTTGGTTTATATATGCGCAATTTACTTTATTAAGAAACCGATTTAAAATTTCCTCACATTATATATAACAAAACAGGTTATTTAACAAATTAACAGGAATTTCAAAACAAATGTGTCCGGGGGTAAAGAGCAAAAGATATTTAAAACTTTTTTACTTATAGCAACTATAAGTAAAAAAGACATGTAGATAACTTTTTTACAAAATTCCAAAGTTTTAAGATAGTTTTTGGATAAAAAAGTTGGATTGATTTATGGAAAAAAAGATTATTATTTCACTGGATCGCTTTTTGTTTTTTTCGGTATTAAATTAAACTTATCAATTATATTAATTATTTCTTCGTTAATGCACTCACCATACTTTTACTAATTATTCACCCACTTCGTACTCCCACTCGCTCTCTTAGCCCAATTAACTCTGTCATTAGCGTAAATAAAACAGGATAATTCTAAAACAGTACCACTTCCATCAAGTGACAGTCCTATCGGTAAATATGTATGTGACCAGCAGACACTCACTTCTTCTTCTTTCGTATGATGGGGGGGTCAGAAGAGGACATCTACACAGGTCTGCGGGTCAGTCTAGGGCCTAAGGCTTTGCCCTGTGGATCTCATCAATCCCGCCGGGGAATGCATGGAGCGGGCATCCGTTGACCACATGTTCGGTGGTCTGCACCGTGCAAAGCATTAATACATCGCCGACTCTTTAAGGCCCCATCTATGCATCATGTGGGCACAACGGCTATGGAAGCCTATTGATGGCGGAGCAGAGTTTGCGTGGCAATGAGAACCCAGGCTGTCTCTCAGTGGGGTTTTGTACGAGATGAGCATTTTTCCGTTGGCCGATTGCTACTCAAGCTTCCACTTATCTTCTGGGATGAGAGGTGATCGAAGGAGTCTTTTTCCTTCTGTCCAAAGGGGTTTTCGGGACTTCAAGCGGCATGCCGGGAGAGAAACGACATCATTTAACGGAGTTATATTTGCAAGAACGGGGAGCCAAGAAAGAGGAGTCGATTTTAAAGTTCCGCTGATGGTTCACATTGTGGTATTAAGCTGAACGTCGACCATGGAAGTTTAAGGGCTTCTAGCCAATACACAGCACAGTATTCAGCTGCTGAGAAAACCAGGGCAATGGATGCCGTTCTGAGCGTGTTGGCGTCGCATCCCCAGCTAGTACCCCCCTCAGTTTAAATGAGATTTGATGAAATTTTACTGGACTACTCCCCCCCCCATTTTGAGCTCACGTTATTAATGTATGCCCCCTAATATATCAAATACGCAGTCAAGAAAATACGTTGTACCTACGTACACAAAATATAATTAAGTGTCCCGAAGGGGTGTGCGGCGATGATGTACCGCCGAATAACAAAAGTATAAAACATTTTTCTTTCAAATGCATCAAGGATAAAACTGCTTGTATATTTTACTGTAAAAGCCCGTACTACGGTAAATCTTAAGGTTTTTTGAGTAAATATTTACCAACTTTTAATGCTGGTAAATCCTAAGATTTACAAATTTACGGGCTCTTACAGTAATATATACGCTAGACTAGAGTATAAGTACAAAAATCAACACATTAAATAAATTCGTTTGATATCCATGCCAACTAATTTTCAAAGGCATGTAATGAAGTCGATTTTCGCTTGAAACTTGGTAAATAATGCACAAAGAATAATATTTTTATAATTGTTATAATTTTGGAGGAGCAATTGTCGGGTCACCATTCATGAAGTACTTTTTAATAACAAACTGGTAAATGCAAAATATAAGTGCATAACGACTGATTTGTAGCACGGTCAGTCAAGGTATGACTTTAATAAATTGCATTTTATAGTTTATCGCACGATTCAGTCCAAAGTGCAAAACGGTATCGGCAATAGTTTTTGATAATAAGCAAAATTAACAATAAGTGTGTTCGAACCCCGTAGATATTATGCAGCAAGCAACACGAGTAATAAAATACGATTAAAAGAATAAAATAAAATTAATAAAGTAAACATAAATAAATAATTAAATTAATAAATTAAACATCAGCACCATTAAACTTTTAATGGTGCTGATGTTTCGAATAATGTGAAATATCTTATCGGTTGGTGTTTTTTGAGTAGTACGTAGAACTTCGCCATGGATGGGAAATGTTTCTTTAACACGACCATGTAACACAGTGGCTGAGTGATCAAAAGCCTCGAGTTTTCATTCAGGTATGTCGGTATCAAATATCTAGTAAAGATTTTTTTTAACATTAGCTCCACACATGAGAATCTGGTGGCCAGTCTATCCAGATATTCTGAAAGAGTCCTGCTGGAGAGGTCAAAAGGTCTCTCTCAACCGGTATCTCCCGATCCTGTCTGATGTCCTGATATAGTTTAAATTATAAAAGAGACGCCATTGAAGATTTACCAACCTACTTAATATTATGATATAACTAGCTGACCCGACAAACGTTGTTCTGCCATATAAATTATTTCTAGTGAATATTTTGGTCGTTAAATAAAAAATAACGAATGTATTGTAAGTATGCGGGGATGGGATCTATGACAGAAGAGGAATGTAGCGCTGTAGACGATGACCGCCGATAAAACAAAAACTAAAAAAACACCAACTAAAGTAGGAAAATTAAGTAAAGAAAATCAATATTAATTTCGAAGAGATTTTGAGGGTACGATATTTTTTGTCAGCCCGTCTTTAGCCAACACAAATTAGCTCGATGGTTTGCCCACTCGAGAACATGATGCCGAATGAAAAATCAAAATGAAACGACGCTTCTGGGGGCCGAGTCTCTATCTTTTTTTAATCTCAGTTAGCGAGTTAATTACGTCACAAACACGTATTTTGACAGAACCAGAATTAGCGTAACTGTCAAAATACGTGTTTATGACGTAATTAACGCGCTAACTGAGGTTAATAAAAGATAGAGACGGTGAATGTCTTGCGCATGTGTGGACGAAAGTTCGATGAGGCGGACATAGCGCCATCTGTCATTCAACAACATAAATAATTTCGTTCTGTTTGAAATGCGAAAGACGGTTAAATTTCTTCATACAAAAATACGAAAATCACGATTAAAATTTTTGAGGTTGGGTTAGGTTAGGTTAGGTTATTTAAGGTTAGGTTAGGGGGTAGGAGAGTTAAAATTTGTTTTAGGTACTTTTTGATGCAAAATTAAGAAAAAAAAAATCAAAAATAAGATTTTTCACTATAGGGACACCCTAATCACCTAGCGGTATGTAATATACTATAAAATCTGCTCTCATACCTACCAAATATACATAACAAATTTCATAAAAATCGGTTAAACCGTTTCGGAGGAGTGCAACCACAAACACCGTGACACGATATTTTTATATATAAGATAAGACATCGCAAAAAATGAATTGGGTCGAAATTTTGACTTGTGTTCGACGAATTTGATTCTCAACGAAAATCGGTCGTTTACAATTTAAATTTAAGGCCATCGAAATATTTTTTCAGACTTTATTTCCCTTTTATTAAATTCTCCTAGTTGTCTATGGAGTTTTAAGGGAACACAGTACAGTTAAAAAATATATATTTATAACTAATATAATTAACAAATAACTTCTAAAATCAACTTATTTAGTTTAAAACACAAATAAATGAAAACAGATCTCATCCAAAGTAGATATTTGCTTTACCTTTTAATTAAAAAAAAAAATTGATTGAGTTTTTACTTAAGTCTAAAATCAAGATTTGTACGAAAAAGCCTCCACGTTAGGATTTGGAACACGTGCTCCAAGGATGGGAAGGACGTTGTATTTTACTCAATCGGTATACACAAATAATCTGGATCCAAGAATGTAGAATAAATTAGCGGCGGATTTATACTTTTCATAAGTTTAGGCCACTTCATTTGCGCCGCCCCTTTATCCTTCTTAGAAGTTGCCACCTATCATAACCACTCACTTGGAGGCTGTCGCCCCTAAGCCGCGGCCTATACCGCCTATTGACAAATCCTAGACTGATTATGGAGTGGTTTGTCTCTGGTTATATTCATACTTTCATCCTTATATTTGTTTCTCTTCTTTTTGTTTCTTCTTGCTCTTTCATGTTCCTTATTGCTTCTTCTTTATTAAAAACAAACTCATATTTTCGTTCTAAATTATCCAGCGCTGCGACCCGGTGTGATAGAGTCCAGTTATGTTGTTGCAATTTTTTCTTGCTTGGCGTCTAGCAATAATTATCATACACTTATTTACACACTTTAATCACCCAATAATGTCACTGTTATTATTTGTTATGATAACTCTTCAACAATGTACATAAAATGATGGTACAAATTAGAACAAACATCTTTTCGACCTCATGGAAAAATCCATCAAATTATTATTATCACGTGGATGTGATTTGTGATGGTATTCAGCCAACAAAACAATAACCCAGAGATAAAAATATCAATCTTTGAACACACTGGTATAATTTTCATGACTCAATTTTAGAGAGGGTCCGTGCTACATAAATATTTTAGTTTATGGAATTTTTCTTTTAACATGTGTTTAGAGTCTTTAGGATTTGGTAATAATTAATAATTCGAAAAACACTGTTTTATGGTTTTAGGGAGAAACTAGAACTAATAAGTTTTCTTAATTTTCATTATCAAAATTGGATCTGATTGTGTCAAGAATTCAGACAAGTGATAAGGTAGGTACTTAGGGGGCATACATTAATTACGTGAGCTCAAAAGGGGGGGGGGTCCAGCAAAATCTAACGTTACCTACTTGAAAAGAATATACGAAGTGACTCAAATTTATCTCACCAAGGGGGGGGGGGGGGGGGGGGGTCTAAATTGGAAGAAAAACTGCTCACGTAATTAATGTATGCCCCCTTACCTATAATCTAATATTTTAACAGAAAAATATTTAAATTGTAGTTTTCACAATTGGAATCGATGTGTTAAAAATTCAGACAAGCGACAAAGTATCCTACAATATAAAGCATGTAACTAGATTTTAATTTTTTAAATTCTATATTAAAAAGTGTATTTCTTTTGATGGAATTTCTAAAGCTAATTTACTACTTAACTAAACATATACTGAAAAATAATACTGGTACAAACGTTTTTTCATCATTGATATTGATATGTTTGTTTAAATAATTAAGCAACTCGAATCATTACATCATTTCAACAGTGCCCAATTTTCGTAACACGTGACTCATAAATTACATTTTTGGTTATCAAATAAAATAATTGCAAAACGAGAACAACAACAAAGAACCCAGTAGGTACATAGGTACGTACATCCTACATCCAATTGTTGGACTCGTGAGTTAGGCGATGATTTTTTGTAAAAAAATTCGGATGTGTCATACATTTAATCAACACAATGTAAAATTTGTGACAAATCATCATCGTTAGGATATTTTAAAATAAAATACATATTTCGACCAACGATTGATACATTTTAACCCGTCCTCCATAATATCAGATAAGTTTCAATTAACTGTCAATAAACGCCTTTATTTGGATAATGTCATTCGTCATGAAAACTTACTGGCTTATTAATTAATGAAGTTCAACTAAGTAAGCCCTTAGAATTGAAAGAAGGCATAAATAATAAAACGCGACCAATTTATTCCGTTTGATCTTTGCGAAACGAAAGTGGTTGAAATATATCTAAATACCTCATTACCTAATTAACTCCCGCTTAGTGTCAAAAAGTAAATGCGGACTGCCAATGCATATTTAGGTTAGTATTTTAATTCAATATTACCAAATTATTAATATTTTGACGTAATTAATTGTTTAGCGTTTGACATTTCGGAGAGTCAATTCAAACAAAATACCTCCAGTGTTGCCATATCGATTTACAATTCAGTCAACGAAGCAATTGTCTAATCCATTCTATTTGAAAAGTGGCGTAAGGCAAGGAGGAAGCATGTCTCCGGTTCTGTTCAATCTGTATACCGATGGAGAAATTATACCTTCAGGAAAAATTTCTCTCCTACATAAATTTTCGGTCGTTTTATGCATTCCAATCAAATGAAGATATTCGTCAATTCTTTAAAATCCCGAAATTAAATTGTAGGAGAATTATTTCTGATCAATTGTTTTTGTACAGAATCCTAAATAATACGATATCTTCCCCGTATCTTTTACAAAAAATAGATATTAGAGTTCCTGGTCGCAATGGCAGAAACGTATCCCTTTTTTATAATAGCCGCTCCAACACCAACTACTTACAAAATGAATTCATACATCGAGCCTGCCACTATCATAACACACACCTCACATATACAGACATCTTCAATATAACTTTCAACAAATTCAAAGCAACACTATCAGATAAATGTAATGCATCAAAACACACCACTTAACATCCATATTTATATTTATTTATTATATTATTAATCAGATTCCTTTTCCTAATTTGCAATATATTTTCATATTCCCTAATTACATAAAAATCATCCATATACTCCTATAAGATCATAAGCTTACCCTTTATTGTGTTTTTCTATATTTTATCATGCATTATTTAAGTATTTAGCTTCTCCTTACTATTTTTTTTTTCTTAGTTTTTCTTTATGTTTAATTTAGCTTCTCTTAACTATTTTTTTCTTAGTTTTTCTTTATGTTTTTCTTGTCAGCGAAAAAAAAACAAATTTTATCAGCGAAAACATGTTTTTAGGCTTACTGTTTTATTTTAGCACTCTTTATTTTTATGCATCTTTGTAAAGCTGTTTGTTTTCCAAATAAAGATTATTATTATTATTATTATTATTATTATGATCTTATTAAAAAACTTAATGCCACGAAAATAGGATGCCATATACATGGAGTATGTGTGAACAACATTAATTACGCAGATGACATGGTTCTTCTTGCACCGTCACTAAGCGCATTACAGAAGTTACTAAGAATTTGTGAAAACTTTTCAAAAAACCATAACCTGTTATATAATACTAGCAAGTCAGTAGTTATGGTTTTTAAAAACAAAAACGAAACCATTCAAACACCCTCAGTATGGTTAGATGACAGGAAAATGAATGTTTACCACAGCGTTAAGTACCTGGGACACATCATCACAGACGACCTTAAGGATATCGAGGATATGGAAAGGCAGAGAAGAGCGATATCTGTTAGAGCGGGTATGCTGTCAAGACGTTTTTACCTATGCAGCCCAAAAGTAAAAAGAATATTGTTCAACGCTTTCTGTACCTCGCTGTATACATCAGAACTGTGGATTGACTACACTGCATCCCAATGGAACAAGTTAAAGGTTGCTTACAACAACGCATACCGTCAACTTTTCCGCCTACCGAGATACTGCAGTGCTACGGAAATGTTCCTGGAGGGACGAGTGCACACTTTCCGAGCACTTCTCCGCCACCGCATGGGAAGTTTATGGCGCAGACTACGCCAATCGAAGAATGCAATCATCACTGCCATGACTACCTGGTTGGAGTCCCCCCTGATGGCCCTCTGGAGACGGGAGACGATTAAATACCCTCCGTAAACAGCTGCATGAATTAATTTTACTGTTTATTATTATTTTTCTCATGTTGTTCATGCATATTCGTTTTTTTTTAAATTTATTTATATGTTGTTATTTACTATATTTTTAACATTAACCCATTTTTTGTTTCAAAATATGGAATGTATTGCATTGCACTACCCCTGCATACATTCTGGAATAAACTATTATTTATTTATTTATTTATTATTATTTTAATAGTGCTAGGGATATCGATATAAAATCATCGAAAGTTACGCCTATCGATCCGATATTGTAAAGTTACCGATTATTTTGGAGCGAATAGTTAGGTTGTCGATCGCCTATAATACAATACGCCCACGCACAATCTAAAATAATTTTTTTAATTCCCTGTTTTTCAATGTGATATTTTTGTCCGTGTTTCAATAAATATTTACTCAATGTTATTATTGAGAACTTCAAGGTAACTATGTTTATCGCGCGATGATTGAACATTTTCGTAGATTATTACGGTTATAAATATAATAGTCCTTGAAATGATCCAGGAGAGAAGTTCCTGGAAAAATACATTTGCTCCAATAATAAAACAACGTTAAAGTTACTGATTTCATAATCAAGGACTTTATAAAGTATTTAGTAGTAAAAGTGTAAATGGTTGCACTGGAATTCTGTTATTAACCCTTATCTTGTAAGCATTGACAATTATTGATTGCTGACAAGGGACGGATCCCCTGCTTCCATTATTGTTAATTTCGGCAGAATGATGACAAATCCTTTTTCGCATTCATTTTTTGTTATTGTTAAACGGTGCCCAAGTTTGAACAAGCTCGGTAATCTCCTGTCCTACATTTAGCTAGGGTAGGGTTGCCAACCGTCCTGTTTTACCAGGACATGTCCTGTTTTTGGGGTGTCCTGGGCTGTCCTGGATAATTTTAAGCATCGTCCTGAGTTTTTAAACAGTCCTGTTAAGGACCTATCTTTTAAAATTCGCGCGCCACTACTCTCTCCAATCGTTTTGTCACTGGGCTCGCGCAGCGCGTGTGAAGTTGACTCTTTTTTCAGTGCAATATAACTATAAAATAATTAGGTATTGCTCTAATACATATATAGTCCTGGCTTTAAACCGAAATGTCCTGGTTTTTCTACCTTCAAATCCTGGATTTCAAAGTTTGGAGATGGCAACCCTAAGCTAGGGTCCCTTCATACAAAACCATCTAGAAACAAGGCCGGTCTAATGAAACAATTCGGCCTCCTAACTTGTATGAGAACATCAAAAAAATGTTTTTTGAAATATCTTGATTTTATATAAATAATATTTCTTAAAAAAGTTTTGATCAGTTTGAAAAATACATTTCTTTGAGCCGTCATACAAGTTAGAAGGCCGTTTTAATTCAGTGCTCCGGTCTTGTGATCGAGGGGGTTTCTGCATTAAAAACCAACCCGCGTTTTTTGAATCCGATGTAGATACCACTGATGTGTTATAAGTATTTAATAGATAGTAATTTTCCACTTTTTTTGAACGTCGTATGTGTAAAATTTCATAAATCGGAATTAAAGTGTAGATTTGTTTAAAAAACAAACCATTATTGACCCACCGGGACATTCTTCTGTTCATAATTAAAATTATATACATAATAATAACTAATATCTACAGCCTGTATGTCGGACGAAAATCTACAGCTCAAATGTTGGACAAATATCTATGAACTTGAGAGCGAAGACTAATATCTGCAGAGCTAAGGTCGGATAAATATCTATGACGGTCCCAGTGGTGACGAATAAATATGAAGCGTAGGTGGGTCTAATATCTACAGAGGGCAGCTGAGCACCTAACCTAACCTAACCCAACCTCTGCCAGTGCTGTAGATATACGTCGACATCACCTGTTCCATAGATATTAGTCAGCAGTTTGAGCTATAGATATTCGTCCTCACTTTGGTTCCCATAGATGTTGTTCCAACATACCGCGTATAGATATTAGTCAGAACACGGATTCTCATAGATATTAGTCCGATTTGTTCAGTTTTTGGAATTCCTGTAGATATTAGTAGACGCCTCCACAACAGATAGGCTAAGGTCCTTGATTCATTTTCAAGATATTTCAAATATTAGAGAGTCGCCAATATTATCTTCAATGATTAAAAAAAATATATATATTAAAAAAAAGACAAACATTCCCGGGTTACGAATAACCCAACAATATTTTAAAATCTCCTACTATCACCACAGTAAATGGAAAATGATTTATGTGTCGTGATGGAGGACTTAGCCAACCGAGGAATCGAACAAGCGACGCCTGGGTGGGAACCAAACGCGATGCCAACTCAGCCACTGACCGGTCGATTAAGGATTTACGATTAAATACAATATTAAAATTTGTGGTTTTACTCATCAAGTTATTAAAAAAATAAGTACTTTTGAATTATGTTTTGCAAATTGTATAAAATGTATTGTCAAAAAAATTACAAATAAAAAAATTCATAAAATTTTATTATATTTTCATTATGGTGACATTGATTCGGTCTTATAAAAGATTGCTTGGGGGCTTGCGCATTTGTCACCGCGCCACTACAAAATAATGTGTCTATCTCTTTGAATGTTTGTACATAGATAGCTAGCGAAAATGTTTAGGAATAATCAATATCTAGTTTGCTTGATAGTGTAAGTATTGCGGCACGTAACGCAGGAGATAATTATTCATATCTGAGGCAGAAAAATTCATTGCCAAAGAGCAATAGCCTTCCAGTTGACCTTATCGGTGCTTCTTTGTACAGCTCATATTCGTGTACCCGTGTGGGAGGTATTGCGCTGTTCACACTCCAAAAATGCTGATAGTCATTTTGTTACATTAATACTTGCATGATTCCCTCCCTCTACTTAAGAAAACATTTCTAGCACACTGAATTAACACACACATCCACACCCTCACACGCGCGCATACACAAACACACACAAACACCCACACACACCCCTCTCCTTAAATAACTTTATTTAGGTAAAATGTATAATTTATCACATAAAAACATATGTAACAGCGAAATTTATTTGCAAAAAAACAACATAAAACCAATACATTTCAAAAGCGGTAAGAATTTTTTTACATAATAAATACATTTACAGTTAAAGTAATAGGTACATTTAGTTAAAACATAAGTGCTATTTCACGCTTAAAATTGTTGTAGAAAATATGGAAAATATCCGCATTTCCTGCAAGGCAGTTAATTAACCTAGTGAGTCGTCCCAGGGGCATCACCATTGGTACCAATTATTGTATTAAATTCTTTAACTTGTAACTATAATGAAATTACGTACTGTTTGTTCTGCAAAATAAAATAAAAAATAAAGAAAAGATTAGGAAATTTTTTTAGGTTTAATGTTAGTCAGGAAAAAAACGTGTGTTACGACAGTCACAACACTGACTGCATCGTTCTTTGCTTCGTTCATGTAAATTGTGTCTTACATGCTAGCCTGTTGTTCCGATATTCTCGTTCATTAATGGTTCTGTATTTGATTCACTTAATCGTGTCATGACTTCTCCGGGCATCTTTCACTATTTTTATTACATTGATTTTCACTTTGTTATGGCTTCATCAACAAATGCCGAACACTAATTGAAACCGGCCATTACCTTGGATTTGTTCTCCTGAAGTCCTGGGAAGACTCTAAAGCGGTGCCTTTCACTCCTAATTAGAAAGGCAATTGAAATTAATCAAAAACCTATTCATATTAATAGGTAACTACTGGACGGATGCACCAAAACTAAACGTCGAAAACCACATTAATGTCATTAATTTATATTATACTGAAATATCGGCCCTAAAAGATAGCATAGTATCTTTCCACACTTTATCACAATCCACACATCTGCCCTGATGATGGACACCGTAACGCTTATCGAAAGGTAGACTGAAGAAGGCGGAAGCGCAACACGACATAATAACCCAAAACATAATCACGATGAAAATCTTCAATCTAATCCAAAAACATGTCCAGCGCATCTATTTTCGAACGCAATTTAAAGAAAGCATTCATTGTTTTCAGAAAAACATCTATACATTCATCGTATAATATTTATAAATTAATATATTTGTGTGAATTAATTGGACGGTTTTTTGTCACCCTGTTCATAATAGTTTTATTTTTATTTTATTTACATGTTGAATTTAAAATACATCCACTGTGTGGATATATTTTGTGTTTAATTAATATTTTTTGTGTCATTTACACCGTGCATTTTAAGAGGTGTTTTTTACGAAAAATTTAAAAAAAACTGTCATTAAAGAAATTTACAAAATTTTTTAAGTACTTATATGTGTATAAGTAACACAGGTCATATTTATTTTTGGTTTCCTGAACAATTAACCTTTTGTCCTTTACAGCATTTCAAATTTTATAAAATCACATCGTCTAAACACATCTTTATAGATAGACAGCGACCTTGTAGCGTACTGGGACTATCTCTGAGTAGATACGTGACTTTTATGTAATAACATTTTTACGAACGTATTTTTAATATTGTTGGAATTAATATCGCTCGTTTTTCCGCATTAGATATCAAATTTATTATTTTTATTATGTAATTTGTCATTTTCTCCCACAAAAACTAACCAGTAAAATATGCATATCATGCAGAAAGCTTTAACTGAGAAAATTTTATATGAGCATATTTTTACAAGAGTTTTTTTTTATCGTGACGTTATTTTTAATTTATTAATATATTTTCGATTTGACCTTCAATGTCGGGATTACTAAAAATAAAAGTAGCTAGATATGCAAGTAGGTTTGTGTGAAAGAGAAGGCAATTTTGATATCATTTCCTGAATATTCCAGATACGCTTTGGAATAATCTTTACGGTATTATAAAACATTAAAAAAATTGTAAACTTACATACATAAAGTGTTACAAGTTACAAAATGGCAAGGGAATTAATTATATTAGTACCGATAACATTATGTTTTAAGTAAGTACCTACAGATTTTATGGTATTAGTTATTAGTTATTAATCGGTGGCACATCTGTGGCAAAGGTAGGTATTTTGTTCGTCATATAAAATATAGAGTCCCAACTTCCCGCAACCAGTGGGACTATGAAATTCTTAATATGTGGTATGTTGTGAATCTGGAGGAAGAAAGAAAAGGATGAATAATGGATACGGAGGAACAGAAAGGATAGGAAGTGTGTGACTCTTCAAATGTGGTCACTCTATACGTATGTACGAGTATATGATGTATAAGTCGGTTCCATGAAAACCCAAAAAAGTGGCATTTCAACACCGCTTGGGGAGAGTCGTTGAAAGTGATGAGAAAAAATAGCCCTAAAAAGTAACCCATTAAACCAGTTTTTTCTTCTCATAGTAGTGATAAAGTTGTACATTTTTGAATTGTCCGATCACCGTACGGGTCTAAAAACCGGTATACGCAAAAAACTTTATGTACCAGCTTTTTGTAAAAACGATTATATACTAATATAGGTAATAAGGTCTACGTACCAGCATACGTATAGGTCTATGTGTCAAAATATGTAAAAAAAAAGGTCTATTGTATCTTAATGCCAACTAAAAATAACTTTTAAATTTACAACGTGCCGGGGAATCCCCTATCTTTCCTAATTTAAGCATTTTCAATAGCAGATCTTTTTTATAATGTTAGAATACAAAATGATTTTTCAAATCCGTTCTTTGAATATAATGAATGTATGAATAATGTAATTTAAATGTTTGCGATGATGAATCAATATAACGTTTGAACGATAATAACTTCAGGTCTTGTTTGAGATCATTTTATCAACAATGATTAAAATAAACCAACACAATATATTATTTGGTATTTTTCCAATAGGTAAATACATATATTTATCTCATTGTCTATTTAATCTATTTTTGTTTGAACGATTATTTATTGAACTAAATACTAATGGAATCAGTTATAGAGTCACCATTTGATTGACTACATGGCTAGAATATATAAATATACATTATTTCTTCTTTTTTTTGTGTAATTTTTGCCTTTTTTTCTTATAATATATTATTTTTTCTTTGTTCTATAAATTTTTCATACCATAGATCGAATCCAATATATTGTAAGTTCGGTCTCTTTTTATAACCTCTTAGTTTTGGCGTACAATACATAACTAACAGATGGAACAATAAATGAAGATCCTGTCGCATTTTCTCAGGGACTGTCACAGGGTCCACTATTATTTTAAAAAACCTAACAAATGCTCTTAATAACTTCCAGTTGGCTTTAGCCATTTGATTAGATATTGCCTGTATTAGTTACGAGTAGTTACTACCCGGCTTTGCCAGAGATTTATCACTATTTTTAGAAACTATTTTACTGCACTTTAAAAATACAGAACGAGCAATAATGTGTCTTGGCCTACATCATGCAACTAAACGAATATCTGAAAGCTTTATAGTGCATCGAAAAAAAGACACTGCAAACATAAAACATTTGCGATGAATCAGAAAAACCTCGCAGGAAAGCTGTGCAAATGTGATAAAGCCACTTTTTAAAAATTATGATAAATAAATCTATTATTTTTTTATATCTGGAATCTGCTCATGCGGGGAGTGCGGCCCATGTTATATAACGCCCATACGGCTAGCGTGTTGACGTTCACAGCATGGCCGACCTTGCCCGCGCGGCCGTGAAATGCTAAGTATTTTCGGAACGTACGGTTACTCCAATAAAGAGTATATCCGCAAATGAAATCGATTATTTAATCAACGCCACATTATTATACTCCCTCGAGAACTATACATACAGACGTTAACCTTTACTTGTACAACCGTTGATAAGTAACAGGAAAATTCTAGATTTAATAGAAGTAGACATGCAAATGTCACCAATACAAATAAAATAAAAATTATATTATTCTGTTGACACTTGTTAGATTTAATATGGTATTTTTCGCATTATCAAGGACACACAAGTTATTATTATTTCGCTTCTTCACACGTAATCTATAATATGTACACTTCGAGCCATAATCATTTGACACAGTCAAATAATAATGCTGTAATGGTCACAAAATATTTGGAGAACGCAGTCATAATATGCGTACAATTCTTAAAGCGTGTAAAATAAAACCAAAATCGTTGAAAGATTATATTTTATAGGCTGTTTTACAGATTCTGCTCTGATTTTTACGGCCATTGAGGTAATGTTTATTATTGCAGTTCAGGTTCTCTGCTCATCGTTCACAATATTGTTGATAGTAGCGGTATGAGAGAGTCTGAAAAATAAAACAATGTTTTTAATTTAGCAAAGAATATATATTTATAAGTTGTTGAAAGTTAAAATGGTTAATATATTTACATCCATTTATATACCTTAATGGTTACATCATATTATTACGTCTCGGTGGATATTGCGTTCCATATTTCTTGTATCTCCCACATTTTTGTCATTGAGCAGGATAATCCGATTCTCTTCGATTATTTCTTACAAAGGAGTTTTATCGAGTTGTTTTATAGCGTATAATCTGTAGTGTGGTTTAAATTATTATTTAGAATTAAATAATGGCGTCATTTAATTATAACAATATCACGATGAGGAAATGCTCAAATTTTACATTATCAATTACCTAATGTGAATAATAATGATAAAAAGTTTGCAATAAATTTAATGATAATTCAAAAGACCCCCGGTCAAGGTTTCACCAATCTGAATTTGTGAAAAATTCATAATAAATTATATAACGAGCGAGCAAAACACTTATCGGAATGCGTCACTGATCAACGTTGTATTTGACTTAGAATCATTCTGCGAATATTGCGAAGGCCATTTAATTTTATTCAAATATTTTTTTGATTAATTAATCATTATCGTTTTTCCAGATGATTTAAGGCGTAGTAAACGTAATAATTATTATTTCAAGCTTAATTTAAATTGACATTTTAAAAACGGTTTAAAAATGGAGTATGATAACAAAATCTCTGTGTTAGTATTAGCTATCATGGAACTGTAATAGGAGCCATATAAATTGTTTGAGTTGTCAATAAGAGCATTTATATAATTGAGATGGTTCCGCTGGACAGGATATGCGGGAAGGATGTAAGACAGCTACCACCAAAGAAGGCTTCTTTACAAGAAGCTCTGCAAGAAGAATGTTGGGAGGCCTCACTAGAGGGATAACATAGCAGAAATGGCGTTAATTCCAAGATTGTAACATCGATGATGGTGATGTTTAAAAAGTATATCGCACTTTTATGAAGGGAGTGTCATTATCATATTTAAATTCAGACTTGAATGACATTCTGTATGTCTCTGAAAGTTCCATAATAACTCAATAAAGTGGAATTTCAACACCCCTTTAAAAAGTCAATAAAAGTGATTTTTAAAAAATGTTCGTAGCATAACCTGATGTAACGTACTTAACTAACGTGTTTTTTTCATCGCTTTTAATGATTTTTGAAAGGAGTGATCAACTTTGAAAAGGAGTGATGAATGATGACTTTGTTGGTTCGGTCACCGTCTCTGACAGCAATAACGTCTCTGTCACCTTTGGCAGCAATACCATGGATTATTCGGGCTTCTGATCTTGAAATAAATATATAATGTTACTTCAAGCTTCTGACATTGACAAAGATACTTTTGATAGGTAGGGTAGGCACTTGGAGTGGGTTAATTTATGGAACGTGCCGTAAATATAATATTATTTTGAATAAATAAATTGTAAAAATTACATAAATTAATCAAATAAAATGTACTTGCTCAACATGGAATATGAAACCGTAACCATAGGGTTGCTAGTCAAGAGCCATAATTCTCAACCACGGAGGCTGTCATGTTATATCACATTTATTTTTTATTCTCTAAACCTACAGCAGAAGATCCAAAATGACGTAACAATATTCCAACAGTGTGAGTGTAGTGGTAGGACCTTGGCTTGGGCGTATCAAGCACTGTCTGGTGAGGAACCTTGAAATACGTATCACTTGGTAACTAAATATTTGAGTTTTATGGTCCCATGTATATTCGCGTTGCGCTGGTGTATGTTTTTGTGTGTGCGTTTGGGTGAAAACGTGACGTCAGAGACCACAACATGCAAGCAACCACTACATGTACACAAGCATTATAATGCGAACAACAAGCCACTACTACAAGCGAATTATTCGATTACGATTCGATTATGTCATGAGTCATGATTGGTGAAGGGTAGGCATCACAGATACAAATAACGTGGGAGATTTAAGGGTTTACCCTTTACCCATTAAAGTATAGGTTAAATTAGTTTAGTTCCGCCAATAATGCCAAGGAATAGGAGGGTAGGTACTGCGTAGCATATTTTCATGACCAAAACAATAAAATCAATATTTTGAGTCGATATGAAATAAAAATTTTATGTCTTAATGCCAAATTATTATATATATATACGTAGAAGACGAATTACGTCGGTTTTATTAGAGACAGGGCCGGGTTAAGATCTTACGAGGTACAGGAACTAAAATGTTGGTATTTCCATATAAATGATCTATTTCGAAATGTAAATCAAAATTGCTCTTATTTGTTGAAACTTTATTAACTTTAATTTTAATTTTTTTAATTGATAAACTAATGTTTAAGACAAGATTTTTATGCATAGCACCAAGGGTAACAATTATTATAAGCAATAAATATTATTAGCCTGAAACACTCATCTACATTGAAAAAATCTCCCGAGAAAATATACATGCCGCCGACGGGACTTGAACCCGCGGCTTCTGATTTCCGGGCAAATGCTCTGACCACTGAGCTACGTCGGCTTATCAGTATTTAGGTAGGTACTAGTGCTTCATTCAACAATTACTGCTTAGGTTTTTAATTTTTCCACCTGCAAACAACCAACTTTATTTATATGAGAAAGGCATTGTAAGTGCTAAATTTCTCACTAGGTGGCGACGTTCATCACGCTAGCTAACTTAGGTGGCCCCATCTTTTGGCATTATTGGCTACTTGCTTGAATTCGATTCTATTACAAACGTAGCTTTTTAACAAACTTCAAGTAAGAAGATGGTTTTGCATAAGGCGCGGAGTGCGAGATGTATTCGAAGTCGGGTTATTAAATTTCCACCGTACGGACGCAAATTTAGTATTAACGTCCGATATTTTGTACACTTCATCAAAATTATTATACATACATTACCGGTAATAATTAATATTTTTCTCGTATATTATAATGTAACTTGCGATTTATACATTTATTGTTAGAACGATTTTGTTCCATACGCTCCACCAATGGAAAATATTAATGTAGCCGTAAATGATTGCCCCTTACTTTGACGCCCTTGGTGCGTGCTTATTTTGCCTAGTGGTTGATTCAGACCTGGTAGAAGTTATGCCACGGAAAAGTAATTAAGTATATTATGACGTATAAATTCAGTGGCATTTCGCCGAGAAGAAATTTATTTATGATACCTGAATGTTAGTAAATATATTTTAAGCAATGTGTCTCACTGCATCCATTTTTGGAAGGTTCATCAAATCAAACAAACATAAATCAACAACCAGTTGTAAAATGTCCAATTTCACGACCATGACAGACAGCTCAATGTCAAATGCGTAAAGCATTTAACGGCTATTGAGGCCTTAAAGTCTTAGAGGCCAAAAACGTTATGAAATGAGTTGAAAATTACAGTTTATCAAGGTGGAAAAGGGCATATTAAATCGTTTTTCACGGATTTCCAAGCGGGTTGCCACCCAGGCGCCGCACAGTGTGATAGTTTGGGAATCTAGTGGAACTTTATTAATACACTTGTACCTGTACCACACATATTAAAAATCATGTTTGATATTTACAGTTGAATACCTACCCCTAATTAATATTTTTATTAGAAATTGGCTGTAAAAGAGTGTGGAGAACGAGAATTACTTGAATTCCCTCGTTCGGTTTGGTCGTTCGATGTTCTGCTGGAATGTTCGTATAATTTTTTTTATATTTTTTTTCTCCTTTATTTTTTCCCATTTTTTACATTTGACATATACAATATTATAAAAATCATAAGAATAATGGGAACCCACTAAGGCGCAGCCTGTGCGTGGGTAATATAAATAAATTATATTATTATATTTAGCCTAGAAAGAAACATATAGTGGGCATATAAAACAAAATCATGATTAAATTTTGTCTAATAGTTTGTAAAATAAGTGTATATACTAATACATAATCCTTCATCTTAGGTGGGAAGGCACATTTTTGAATACGTGATAAACATGAGTTGAAAAATAAATTTATAAAATAAAATAATATAAATCATAATTTCGACAGATTCAAGAGCTAGAAACAGTAGTTAAAGTGGAAACAAAAAAGGAGTAAAATCCTTTCTCTAATTTTAAGTTAAGTTCTGTAATTTTCTGGATGTTAAGGTAAGTTTAAGAGCTGTTATTTTCTAAAATATTTTTCAGTCAATTAAAAATCTGCAAAATATATATAAAGTTGGGTCTAATCAATATTACTATTATTATCGATATTATTATTCGGATAAGATTATATAATATTTTCACAAATAATCCCTCAAGATTATTATTAGAATTGTTGTTTTTAAATTATTATAGGTAAATTCTTAAACTACTTAACAAAAAAATTAAAAAATCAAAAAAACCTTTTGCGTATTGTTTGCATTTATAATTTTCCTCTTGCTTGCAAATTTCACGCATTTTCGCACTTTCACGAAAGTGCGAAAGTGGAGTAATAATGAGTGTAGGAATATGAAGATAAATGTTAAGCGTACATTAAACGCACAATATTATATTTTTTTAAAAATAATCGTGTACAATTTATACGTACATGAAGTAATATGAACTTAATGCAAATACTTAAAAATTAGGTTCATTAGTTTTTTTAACGTTATGTGTTGTCAAATAAATTGAAATATACCCTCTAATAAGTATAAAGCGTGGTTTACTTTGGATGCAATAATAATAAAGTTCCTCTAGGTTTCCAAATATCACACTGTGCGCCGCGGGTTCTATATTATGTAAGTGAAAATATTTGGTGACCGGACAATTCAGAATGAAATCAATTCAGAACCTCCTTAGAAAAGTCATTAAAGGTGATGATTTTTTTTTTAAATTGGTTAGGTTAGGGTTATAGGCTATTTTAAAATTATTTTTTCATAGCTTTTAATGACTTTTCAAAGAGGTGTGGAGTTGACTTGATTCTAAGTTGGCATGGAACCAAAATATTTATATACCCGTACAACAATTATCATGAATATGTGAGCATAATAATTAGATAAATAATATGCGAAGATTACTATTAATTGCTTTTTGATGAAGGCCATACTGTAGAAGTAGTTTGTGAGAAAACAGGCAAATTGTATGAACAGCTACGTAATGCTCGCATTGAAACGACCTATCGACGGTTTTCGCACTTCTTAGCGGAGTCAATTACAAATTCCTCCGGCGCGTGACGCCGCGTGACCCTAGCGCGCCGAGTAATGAGTTCGTTGGCAATGAATTCCAGTTGACCGAGAGGTGGCGGTGGCGGTCAGCAACGTGCTTCCACTTATAAATTATTGTTAAATACTTACTTATACCTTTGTCAATGGGTCTCATCGAAACAGATAACGGACACCTAACCTACGAGTGTCGTCAAACCTTTAGCCCGTGAACTCGAAGGTGAATAATGTGTTTACAAATATGTGACTTCCAGCGACGTGCCAGTAGTAAATTATTATTAAATGACTTCTTCTAACTCAGCAAAATTATTTTGTGGCACCATTTTAATTCAAATTAACTTAGTTTTTACCACTTAAAAAAAAACTATTTAACTTTTTTACCACTTAACTTTTTACCATTTAGTGGTAAAAATTAAGTATTTTATTAATTTGTATTATTAAATGATTACGTTTACCTTCGTTCTTCGTTAATGAACACTTTTTTATAAGTTCCAAAAAAATATTTATTTTTATTTTTTTAGATGATATCCTTCCTATCTTTTTAAAGATAATATTCCTCCGATAATAATTAAAAATCCTAGGCTATTAGTAGATACTGTTTGATAATGATAAACACTTTTTGTTATATTCTAACACAATAAAGATATGAAAAAAATCGCAGTATATTTTTGAATGACACTTTTGACAGATTTTTGATCTGTTTTCAACGAGTCGTATTGTATTAAAAATTTTGACAATTTTCGCTTGATTATTATCGCTTATTAATATTCGTATTTACATAATCTCCCATTCAAACCATCTTTTTCTTATTTTTGAACGCTTACTTGTAGCCTTCAGAGGTGAACTCATTCCTGAATTTAGGGGCCATCCATAAAATACGTCACACGAATTTCATGATTTTTTGACCCCCCCTCCCGTCCCTGTCACACATCGTCACATTTTTGCAATTTTACATCTAAAAATGATTTCATTTCCATTTAAGTATTGGGTTTTAAAAATTTAGATTTTTACATGTGAACTCACAGAGCTGATGACCACCCCAAACCCCTTGTCACATAATGTCACACTTCTCTACCCCCCCCCCCTTAAGGTGTGACGTAATTTATGGATGGCCCCTTATTGGCTGAGTAGAGGCGGTCAGCAAAAAAAAAATTATTATGATTCGATAACATATACTATTTATATATTTTTTAAAAATATTATATTATAATTTAGGCCTCACTGGGTAATTTGCCCGTACTACGTGCCCCATTTTACAATTTAATAAAATTCAATATACAGATAAATTATTATTTAACCGCGTCTTAACGAAGGAGATAATGAATACCTAACCAAACATTAGTGGACTAGAACTCACCATTAAATAGTGTGTAGTGTGTTTGTGTTTGTCGAGAGTCGACAGTTAGCTATGTGATTCCAGCTTCCAGTTGTGAATCGTTATTACACGGTAAAGAGTTTTACGTCTTTACAACAAATACCCACATAAGTGGTCAACCCTTCAGTGCGAGAACTTATCCATAAATAGTCTGAAAGAGAAGTTGCGGTCAGAAATCGAGCTTCGAGTTGTAAATTATCGTTAAGGTGAAACAGATGTGACCATTCCCATACAATCTATTTTTCAACCGCATTTGAAAACTACAGATAATATTTTATTTATTTTAATGTCGAAAAATAATACTCATAATGAAAAATTCGCGAACGAAAATTTCACAGTTCTATCACTTATAATAATCCAGTAATTAAATTAACAAAATTAATTATTTTGTGCAGAAACTGCTAGCCAAAATGCCCTAATCTGCGTTAGAAGGAGACAAACCTATGTGCGAGCCATACGTTTCACGTGCACGCTTTCAACCCATTCCTATGGTGTTAAAGTGGTCAGTATATTTGTAGTAAAAATGTCAATTTGCGTGGCGCGATTTGTTATTCTGATAGAATGTTCGTTTTGCTTTTTTATGAATGTTCCAGTATTACTCGGCGCAAGGAACATTTGCGGTTTTGGCACGCAGTAAAAAAGGACAAATTAACTATATAAGTATAGTGAGAACGACTGTAGTTATTTAGAACTTTCATAAATCTCCAACTATCACTAGACGCCCGCCTAGTTATTTTGTTATTGAGACTTGCTAAACAATAAAATGCATAGATCGAGCTGGGTACCTACATTCTGTCCGATTCTCGTCCGTCTGCCACGAGTTTGAAGCTTTTTTCGACTTTGTACAACGCATTATTGTTATTCCATAAAAATGAGGCGTGCTCTTTATAAGAATCAAAAGTATTATTAGAGAGCATACTTGATCGAAGGTAGAGAGTGAATCCAAGACTAAGTAACAAATTTTTTTACAAATATTTTCTCGGTAACTACCTAACTAATAATAATAATAATAATAATTGGACAATTTGTAGAGCGCCGTTCCCCGCAGGGGAAGGCAGAGAGGACGGAGCGCCAAACAACTCGGTCTTGGCACACACTATTTGCCTCACTCACATTCATACATCGTCTCATACATAGTCTTCTATTATTCTGACTTTTGACATGACCTGACTCAAGTATCTGATTCATTTGATCGTGCCATGTCTACCTCGTGCGTCCCCAACTTCTTCTACCATTCATATTTGCGTCATATATTCTTCTTATACTACCTAGGTACTTTCTTCATTAATTCGCTCTATATCCACATTTTCTAGGTACATTCTGTAGTAATTTATATAAAATTAAAATTAAATAATAAATATTTTGATTACTAATAAATATTTTAATTACTATTTTAATTTTAACAATTAAATTATTTTATTCTGCAGTAATTATTACATTCTGTAGTAATCGTGTAATTTTTACTAATTATCTATCACCGTTTTCTCGCTGAGAGGATGGGTCACAACTAAGAGTTGAAAGAGAATGTGAGGAATACGATTATTCACATTCATCCACATCTCTTCTATTATTCCGACTGACTGTTCCCAAATAATTAATTCGCTTGATTGCGCCGTTTTTTGCGAAAAATGATCTCAAGAGACACTATACTTACTATAATGTTAGTTGGTATCACAATAACAGAAAAAAAAAATTGTTAGATTTCGCAGAACGAAAGTTGAAGTCGATTTTGTGTTTGTATTGTACAGAAATCGGGTTCTCACCGATATTTTTCATAGATTCTATGAAATAGATGATGTGGGATCCCAGTTTTAGCCTTGCATTCTTTCTTGATAAAGTACACATATTATATTATCTATTTGACGCTTGTAGAACAATCATGCACGGATTTACCACTCATACCCCTCAAGGATCTCATTTCTACTTTTTTTTTTTTTTTTTTTTACAGTGAATACCGCACAAGAATCTCAACTGCTCCCGTCTGGAGCCAGTGAGACTATGGCATCCCCAATTGGGGGTATGTTGTGAGGCTGAAGGTAGTGGGGAGGAAAAGGAGGTGGGGAAGAGGAAGGTTGGGAAGTACCTGGCTATTCAGATCTGGTCACCAAACACGGCTAAAGCCATTTTCAAGCAACGTTTCAATTCTGAATGGTGGTCTTACACCAGGGCGATACTGATAGTATCTTCCACTCTGGAACGTGCCGCAAATATACTATATATTAATTTTTTAATTAATTAATTGTGAAATAACACAAATTAATCAAATAAAATTTATTTGCGCACGCCGGGTTCGAACCCGCGACCTCCGGATTGTGAGTCAAGAGTCTTAGCCACTACACTACGGAGGTCGTCACTTGTACCCCTTCCTCTGCCAGTTTGAGTGTCAACAATTTTATGAAATCACACCACATACTATATTATTATGTATTGTGATGTTGTTATCCTGACTTGAGCACACGACAAATTTGTTTCTCCATCTGGCAATTCTAACCACTTCGTTGGTTTGACAAATGCGCCCCATAGAAATGTAAGAATTAAATGTAACTTTTTGACTTATTCGCGAAATATTAGCGAGCAAGCAACCGAGAGAATGCATGGTTAATGAGTAGGTATGTACCTACATCGCTTGTTATGAATTAGCCCGTTTAGCAAAAGCGGCCTCTAAAAAAAGGTCCAGTTAACACCAGCTCCCGCCACACATGCCGTTGTTCCCAGCCGGTTCCTTTTATAAATTTATTCAATCTTCCCAGGCGTTGATTTAATTTACTGAATACA
The DNA here is from genome assembly GCA_917563855.2 of Limnephilus lunatus. Classification (NCBI taxonomy): domain Eukaryota; kingdom Metazoa; phylum Arthropoda; class Insecta; order Trichoptera; family Limnephilidae; genus Limnephilus; species Limnephilus lunatus. The sequence continues at coordinate 62,055,612 of OU830598.1, read as the reverse complement.
ACAAACCTCTATCTCGCGTCTCTCTTCCACGCATGCGGAACATCGTAAAATTTTTGAAATACATCGTTTTCGCGAATGTTTTTTGGTTGGGTAAATAAAAATGTTCTTTACCAACGCGCGCGGAGCTGTGGAAAATGTCTTTTGTGCATATTTTTTATGCAATGAAATTGTGTATTTTTCACCCGTTCTCTACGATTATGTAATTATAGGTACCAATTTTTTTTTAAATATAGATTAATATTACTAATATACGTTCGCGAACCAATAATTCATCTCAATATTAAAAAAAGCATAACGTGTTAAAAGTGTTTTATTAGACGATATTGAAAATAGCACCATCTATCGGCGTAAAGTTTCTAAAAATATTTTGAGAATACCCTTAAATACTCATACATTATTCAGCGAAAGAGACACAAAATACATTTAATAAAAATATACCAAGTCATCAAACCTTTAGCGCGTGAACTCATCCCTAAAAAATGATTCGGTAGCGGGCAGCGGCGTGCTGTCAGTTGTAAATCATTTTTATGACCTATACCAACTAGATGTTTTTTCACAAATTATGTGGGTACCCAAATTACTAATCTTTTCTTGTTTAGTTTTGAGCATGACCTCAGCGTGTGGAATAATGGGTTCGTTGGCATTGACACCTTGTTGACCGAGAGTTGATAGTCAGCAACGTGTGGCAGTTATATACTTGGAGCTGTTAAAAAACAACAACTATCGTTGAGTCTTCAAGGTATGGGCTAGGCTGCTAACACATTCTAACTTAATTAATCAACCCTTTAGCGATTAAAATAAGATATCGGAATAACGTTTCATTGACAATGAAATCCAATGACTTGACAGTAATGTTTATTTATTTTGTCAAGATCGTTTAAAATGAAATGTTGATTAGAAATGAATTCCAGTTGACCAGGGTATAGCAGACATGGGTTAGCTGATGAGAGGTGAACCATGGTGAACTTATGAAGCGCTTTTTTTAAAAATAGAAAGTCTAAAAATAGGAAGTCCCAATATCTACGCAGTTATCCATAGTTCAAAAATGCCTGAAATGTTAATAAAATGGCCGCATTAAATACGATGCAAGTGTACCACTCAGGACCAGGAGAACGTCTGTTTCGGTGCGACCGGTACACCAGGGGGAACTGATTTCTGAAGGGCTTGGAACATTTGTTCTGGGGATGAGAAGGAGGTTGGAGTTGAATCGACCGATATACACAGCAACTTAAATAAGCCAAAGTTGGAATTTAGGATAGGCAAGAACAAAGGAATTGATTGAGGGATGTGTTCTCCTTACGCTTCTTCTTCTTTCCTCCTTTTGGCTCTTTTTGGTTCTTCTTGTCACTTATTTTCTCTTCTTTGCTCGTTTTGGCTCGCCTTGCCTCTTCTCGCAACTTCTTGCTTCTTACCGCCTTTTCCTGGCTCTTCAATGGCGGCATTAAATGCTAAAAATTGTATTTTTTGCCTCATTGATCGAAAGGTAAGGCTTTATTGATTAGCGATACGCAGGTGGCGGGTTCAAATCTCGGGGTGCGCAAATAAATTTTATTTTACGGATTTGTGCCATTTCACAATTTAATAATTTTGAAAATAATAAAAGGTATATTTGTGGCTAAGATCACCATTCACAATTGAAAAGTTGCTTGAAGTGGCTTTAGCCGTGTCTGGTGACTAGATCTGAATAGCCACATAGGTACTTCCCTATCTTCCTCTCGCCTATTTCATCCCCCTACTACCTTCAGCCCCACAACATACCCCAATTGGGTATGCCATACATAGTCTCACTGGCTCCAGGTGGAGCCAGTGAGACTATTTGGACCAGTGAGCAGTTGGGACTCCTGTGCGGTATTCACAAAAAAACCATCTGTGAATCTACATCTTCAAAATGGGCACCTGTTACAAAATTTCGGCATTCAATGTTTTCAATCAAATCATCTGACGTTTTATATGACAGATGATTTGATTTATACAGTATTTTAGTCATCAACCCACGTTATGAACATAAATTGTTGAAAATTAATGCTAGATTCGACCGATTCTCTGTGTTGATATCTATCTACCATTAATTTATCATTACTTCCAGATGACCAGAGCACTTCAAATAATAAGCGATTCAAGTGTCTTTTTGAGATTTACATAAAAGATTAAAAAAATGCTGTTAATTTAACAATAAATTTATAAATAAGTTTTTTTTATCTATGAAGCACCCTCACTCCCGCCAGTCTGGTGTTCTCTCAGTAACATAAACGTTTTGTAGGTTTATTATACGTAAAGCAACAAACAACTTTTGGCCTAAGATATTTTAGATAGGTACTTTGCAACAAAGCTATACAATGCGCTTCCACTTGCCATTAGTTACAATTTTTTAACAACTTCTTTAGCACCGTTGTGATTTGAAACTCGATGAAATGAAAAAGCGACACTAAAAAGAGACTAACACATACATCTATAGGATTTAGCCAGCGAGAGAATGAGAGAGAATAATCGGTCTCCTCTTTGTGCGGTGTTTCGTAGCCTCCCCACTCTGGTCTACTTTAGTTTTCTGAAGTTTTCACTTCTACAGCGTGTGATCTGCACACTTTTTGTTTATTTATTTTAATTTTAAGTATAAATCTGACACCAGGTCTTGGATCATCTGCCAAAACAGATCTAACATTAAAATTTTCATCAAAACCAATTTATATTATTTTCCAATTATATTAATTTCCAAATGTAACATTATGTTGTGTTTGTATTTTTGTTAACACAGCACTTTAATAATTGTAATAAAAACTTATTTGATGGTGGGCTATCCATCCTTGCTAGAAATCATCAGCCACCGTATTTTTAATGACCCCAAAAACTCTTTATTGAGAATTTAAAATTATCACATGGAATATTCCTCTCAATATTGTTAAAAACAACATAACTGCCTGTTATCTACTGACAGTACTGTTGCTGTGATAATCTTGTTTAATTGTAACGAAGTTTTCAGCATCTGAATGTAACATCTTATACCATTAATCAACTACAATGTTTCAGTCAGATTAGAAGCATTCACAAAGTCATCTAAATCGAGCAACATTTATATTTGGATCATTTTGGTGTAGTGATGAGTTGTTTTGCTCATATTCGAATATACAGAACATCATAAAATTGGCCGCATAATCCACTTAATCATTTTGTAGCTATTTCCGTTATAATCTGTTATGTGGCGACATTTGGCTGGCAAATGTCAGCATAACAATATCCTAACTTGTGACCACGCGTCGCCCACGCGCCATATCAAATTGTAATACCATCTTCTGCCCAAATACACTTCATAACTCTCACAGCCTCTGCCGCGGGATTCATATTCTCTAATTAAATTCGATCATGGCATTTTAAAATGTGTGTTCCAGATGGGTTGGTACTTTATTTATGTACGTTTTTTTACAAGTCCATTTTTGATTTAAAGTTCACTGCTGCGTGCTACTAAAAACTATGGGCCGAGTGATTTTTATTATCAACCGAAAGTAACTGGGCACCTTACTATCATTTTGTTTTATCATCGTGTTTATTCAAATTAGGAATGCCCAAACCAAATCGTTTGGTGGGCCAAAGAAATATTACTGAGCTTTGGTGGGACAAGCCGGAGGTTGGGGGATGGGGGGGGGGGGGCAATCTATGATTACAGGTAATTGGCAGATATTATTACCGTTATGTCCATGCGCTCATGGGGAAAAAAGTGAGCAAGGTTGATAAATTATTATTATCTATTACGTTGATAATTGATAAATTATTAATGTACATATACATATAAATCAATATATATGTTTATGTATAATAATAATTGGCTGATTTATAAAGCGCCGTTTTCGTGAAAAATCACCACAAGGGCGCTGTGAGTATGTGAGTTATCTATGCATTACTGTATTACTAAGCATAGGAAATGTTTTAAAATTTAAAAATACCTTCTTTCCACCCTCGCGAAGGTTTCTGAATTATTACAACTACATGACAATACATTTGAAAAGTTTTTTTAATCATTACAAAATCTCTTACGAAACTGTCACAATTTGAGAATGACATTTTTCAAACCATCGATTGTCAAATTAAAATTGTCAATTTTCGAATCAATTCTTTAAATTAACTACTAACCAAAATCGAATACTTTGAATCTAATAAAAAAGTATATTTATTTTAAATAGGTACCTATGTTAGGTACCAATTTTGAATGTTCTTATAATATACAAAAATGAATGTTTGATTTGATAAATATGAATAATGAAAATTGGATAAAAAAAATTGTAAATAGATGGCACGCGAGCTGTTTGAAAATCTGAATGTACTGGGACCGAATATATTGAACGCGGGAGAGGGGAGGGGAGGAGAGGGGAGTGGGAAGGCAGGGAAGTTGGAGGGGGAACGCGTTTGGGGAAAGGGACATGGGAGGGTAAGGGGAAGCGAAAGGGAAACGGGACGAATGGGAAAATGATCGCAGGGAAAAACAATTTCTTTATTAGTGGCATTGCAACATATGCCGGGAACTAGCTAGTAAATTATATTTTGGTTAAATAATATGATATAATTACTGACATCATAAAGTTGTGTATTGAAAAAAGTAAAAGTGAATTGAATGCCAACCAGTTTTCGTTTTCTCCACGAGGAAAGGCCCTAATATCTCTACCTGTAATTCGGTGTCCAAAAATGCTATTATTGTAAAACCTTGAATCCTGGCCCCCTAGCATGGGCGATCGATATAGGTTTTATCGAAAATGTCGGTAACTTGTCATCGCTCCCGAGCACGACTCCAGGCCACTAACGAACTAAAAACAGTTCGCAACGACTAAGGGCTCCTAATTTATTTGACGTGAACTGTTGCTTGTTCGTTAGCGGCCTGCAGTCGTGCTCGGGAGCGATGACAAGTTACCGATATTTTCGTTAAAACCTATATCGAGCATTCGTTCTTTCGAGAAACGGGCGGAAATAATATACTGGTTGGAATGTTGGAATTGATTGAGAGAATAAATTCCCAGTACGGCCATGCGCAAGATTTCAAGTTCTAATTTCACAAAATGTGATAAATTTACGAGAACGACTTTTTCTTTTATTGTATGAATACAAAAACCCAAAACATAGAAAGCTGAAAACTTCATTTTTGGCCGCGAAAAATTTCAATTCAGCCGCATGCGGCCCATGTGCCGCAGGTTGGGCTTGCCTGATATAAGTTGCAGAAGAATTATATTATTATCATTCATATTTTATTAAATGATGGGTTATGTGCAATATTATATGAGAGTAAACCTACAAGCGTTGGATACAAAGTTGAATCAAAAAAGGTATATACCAAATATCTCTGCAAGATAAGACCGAGAAACAATTCCTATACTGGCACATTTAAAAAAATATCAGGTCTCAAAGTTAGGGGGTATTTTCAAAATAACTGTACATTTTAAGCCTTTAACCTAAAAAAATCACCCCAAAGGTACTGAACCTAGCTACAAAAGAATTTAAAACCACGATTAAATTACTTACGAAACTGAAAAATGCCAATGATAAACCAGTTAAAGATGCAAAGAAGTTCAACATTTTAGATTTCAGATAATGCGAGCTAGCTCTGAAAAATGCTAGGAAGTTTTCAACCGATTTGATTTCCCGAAGTAATCAATTTTCTCAATGCCAAACCGTGTTGATTTTCATACAATACGTAATTTACATTGCGTAACTGGTAACAATTTAAGAATAATGAATTCGACACTTGAAACAATAAAAAAATGGGCGACTCAAGTGTCCTTGACGTAACACGTAAGTGGACCGAGTGGCTACGGGCAAGTCAGTAAGTGGTAGACACAGCTTGACATTGACTCACAATTCACTGTGGTTTACTCCTCTTCCTAGAACAGTACGGAACGAGTCATGAGTCATGAGTCAGAGCCAAGTGAACCGAAATACATTATTTGTCTGATTACGTCTTCTAGTTTAGGATGAATATCTTGTCTAGTTCGGTATAATTTCTGAACCTCGGAAGTCAAAAGTCCTTTTTCACCTTTATCGAATTAGTTTTATGCATGAGGTATTTTGAGTTTCTACGCAGATAGATATAAAGACAGTTGTGGTACGACAACCTTTAATCATTTAAAAGTCTATATACCTGGTGTCCAAATTTTGTTCCATTTGTTCAATACAGCTTAAAGGCGATGCACCAGCCCTCGACCCATTCGGAATTGGGCGGGGTAAGCGTTTTTCAGCGTTGACCGATCAAAACTATAACCACAATTGAACCAATAAAAATACAGCATTCGAAACTGTTTTAACACGAGCTTTGTTTTAAAAAAAGGTGTTTGAAAAAAAAGCTTTATTTAATGTATAAAAACTTGTAATTTTTGTAACATTAATTTAAATAAATTAAAAATATATATACCTTGCCATTTATTCACCAGCGACCACAACGTCACGTCTGTAGGTGTGGATGGATCTGTTTGGCGGAAAGGCATACAGAAATACTTGTCTTTTTCACCCCCCGAAAAGCGCGCGGTCAAAAAGCTGACTGGAACCGCTTCTGTGCCAAGAGCGAGATTTCTCGCATCCTAGGTCGTGTCCAGCAGGCCGGCCATAGAAAAATAGCGAGTTTACTCGCTCTTTTTGAGTCTCTGTATCATACATATGTCCCGTTTTTCATTAATTTAAAATATGGAACACACAGAGACGATATTGGGATGATTTTAGTATTTTTTTTAAAAAAAATTTTTTGATTTTTTTAATTTTTTTTTTATATAAGATGTATATTTTATAAATTTGTCAAAATTGTAAAAAAAATGTCAAATCGCTGTGCGTCTATTTTGAAGTTCAAAATCACACGATTTTTAAATTCTGTAGAGACTAGGAATTATACCTCGAAATCGAACAGAAATGTAACATAAGATTCACCAACTTCCATCTTGTTTCACTAGTTTCTGGACATCATGTTTTTTTCTCTTGTTCTGTTACTGCGCCTCGTAAACTTGAACAAAATACACAAAATGGTACCTTTTTTTATCAGCGAGTTTAAGCCAATATAAAGTAAGTTAATTTAATCGATCATATTAATATTTCAAAGTATGGTCTTCGGCGTCTGAATTTATTTGATACAAAATATCCTAAGGTTTAAACGGCTCGAAAGGAAATAATTTTATTGCAACCCCAATACTAAGAGATTTTATGAGGCAAAAGGAAAATGAAAGAGGAAAGATACAAAGGATAGGGGAAAATGAAGGTCAAACAAACCTGCCTGGTTACTAGACATACCTACATGCATACATAACTAGAGATACACCAAGCGATGATTCATCCCTGAAGCATCTTCGAATCTAACAATTATTACTTATTACTCTTTTTAGGGACTAATTTTGAAAGGTTTGGAACTTACCATGACGCAGGAGCGCCGAGAAATTTTAACGATAGGTATTTGTAAAAATTATTTCTATTTCGTTCATCTCAGCGGGGACAGCAAAAGCGCTATCGGTGTATTGGTGAACCCCAATGCGTGTGTGTGCGTGGCTGCAGGTGTTGGAAGCACGAATCGCCGCGCCGCGCCCGGCAGCATAGGCGCAGTAGGTACATCACGTACTTTGTGATTGTATAGTGTTTTTATTTTTCGCTGGCTGCATCACTCTACTGTTTTTGACTAGCCTTTTTACTGGAAACTATTCTACGTCAAATACAGACCTTCGAATTTTGACCCTGAAACCCCCTTGAATATTGAAATCTGTTTGGTCATTTCTCACGATTTACACATATAGGACATATGGTGAGTAGATACCTACTAAACTATTCATAAATTATTCATAAACTATTATTATAAACATAAACTATTCATTCATAAAAACTCAATATTACAACACAATTTCCTTTTTTAATTAAACATATAAATATCGCTAAAAATGTTGTTGTTTTTTGGCTCTCCCTGAATAACGTAAATTCATCAGTTTTGACTGTATGCATAAAGTGCATTAGTGCAAGTCGGTACATTTGTTAACATATCTAGTAACCTATAATAAATATTATTCTACGTCTTAGGCTGCGTATACACACGCCAGCCGAACAACGGATTATGGGAAAGGAACGAAGCAAAAGCAAACTGCCCGAAACGCTGCGCCGCTTGCGGTTGCTTCGTACCTTTACCATAATTCGTGGTTCGGCTCGCGTCTCTGTCCGCAAAGAGTGGCGTGCACTGATTTTTCAGTGGGCTAGAATCCTAAGATTGAAAATACGACATTAATGATGTTGTCGAAGCTGAAAATTATTTTTTTTCCGAAATTTCAATTTTCAAATTCTGTGCACGCCACTATTCGCAAATATATACGTAGCATAAGATATGTGTATTTAGAAATTGAGTTACATAAAATCGACTACTATATTACCTACCTTCAACTCAAAATTTTTTTTCTTACAGATAAATAATGGGTAAAAGAAATGGAAACAAAGCGCGTTTGTTTTTATCTACTAGACGAAAAAAACCGATTATTAGTATCAAACGACAGATTCATGTTGCACCACGTTCGACATCTAGGTAAGTCGAAATATCGCTTTCCTGTCACTCTTACTACTGAACCTTCCTAAGGTTACCTTTACGTACGTAAAGTTTTTTTTCCCGTGAGTTGCTCACATAAGAGAGTTATGGCAAAATTACCAATGGGTATCGTTTACATTGATAATTTTGCCATAACTCTCTTACGTGAGCGACTTACGAGAAAAACCTAAAGATTTATGCTATGAGAGCCGTGTATTATGTAGCATGTATAACGGGAAAATGGGATGGACAAATTTAAATAAATAAATCATTTGCATTTACAGGGATATGGATGTCATCGATACTACTTTTGGAAACTTAACTACATCTTCACTAATGCATGAAACTTCCATGGATGAATCATTTGCTCCAAATATAGACGAAAACGCAAGTTCATCATCATCAACAACGCTTGATGATTTGGTGATAGAACCAGACCATATTGATGAAACCGATAATTTCGAAGGTCGCAGAATTGTGGATATAAAATATTTGTTTTCGGAGATATCAAATATAAAGCACGAACACACCAACTGCACATTTTCCGATTTAAAATTTATGAAGGAACGACGAAATGGTCTTCTAAGCCAGTATGTTTTCGAGTGCAAAATGTGCAAGAAAATAGAATACATTCCCTCCGAAGACCCGAAACGGAAAATGTCTATAAATACTGCTGTCGTCGAAGGAGTGATGTGTACAGGAAATGGGTATTCACAATGGAATGAAATTTGTGGGGTTTTAAATATGCCAAATATGGATTGTAAGACTTACACGAACATAGAACAATGTTTAGCGCCAACAATTGAAGAATGTGCATTAGAAGAAATGATCGCAGCTGGTGAAGAAGAAAAAAGGCTAGCCATTTTAAACGGTGACGTAGACGAGGGTGGCTATCCTTTGGTAACGGTGGTTGCAGATGGCTCCTGGGCAAAGAGGTCGTACAAAAGTGGATTTAGCTCCTCATCTGGCGCAGGGTGCATAGTTGGACTACGAACTAAAAAGGTTTTATTTCTGGGAGTGCGAAACTCATACTGCTGCATATGTGCTAGAGCTACTAAACTACACATAGTTGCTTCTGAGCACAGGTGCTTCATAAACTGGCGTGACAGTGCTAATGCCATGGAAGCCCACATTATAGCAGAAGGGTTCTCGAGAAGCATGGAAATGCATGGATTGAAATTTAACAAACTAGTTGGTGATGGCGACTCCAGCATCATGAAAAAAATAATGCAACAAATGCCATATGGTCCTAACCTTATAGTACAAAAAATAGAGTGCAAAAATCACTTACTCCGCAATTTTTGCAACAAAATGAAAGCACTTGGAAAAAAAACCAACAACGCTAAAGGCTTTGTACCAGTTCATATAAGGAAAAAGGTTGAAGCAAACGTTTTACGCATGAGAAGTGACACAGTACAAAGTGATAAAATAAAAAATTTGAAAATGGACATAAAAAATACCGCAAATCATGTGTTTGGTGATCATAAAAATTGTGCATCGTACTATTGCAAGCCGGAGAAGTATACTGATGATCCAAATTTAGTAAGCGATCTTCGAGATTGTGGAATATGGACTGATATCCAACAATTCTTATTGTCTCTAATAGTAAATGCAGAAAGTCTTATTATTGACGTGACAAATAACACTGTGGAGCAATTCAACAACGTTATCGCCAAATTTATAGGTGGAAAAAGGGTAAATTTTACTACAAGAGGATCTTACCAAGCAAGATGTTTTGGAGCAGTAACTTCGTGGAATAGTGAATTGGCAACCCATTCAAGAATACAAAAGAAAATCCAAGGCCACAGTCCCGGCAAATACACGAAGCACTTTATAGAGAGAAAACGACGTTCGAAGGAGAATAAACAAATGTGTCGAAAAAAAAAACTAAAGTATAATGAAAATACGACAGAAAAAAGAAAAAAAGTTACAGGGCCCGATGAAAATTATGGTCAATTGGAATTAGAACCAGATATGCCACCTGAAATATTTGAAACGAAAAAAGAGGAATTTCTCAAAGAATTATCTTCAACCAATAAGGAAGAGCTCGAACGGAATACGGTAGGCCAAAGCAATAACAATCTGTGGGCAATTGAAAGACGTAAGCGGATAACGGCGTCTAACTTTGGAAAAATATATAAGCTTCGGCAAAAAACTTCAGTTACGGGAGTACTAAACTCTTTACTGTACTCACAATTCAAAGGAACTATGGCCACAAATTATGGAAAAGAAAATGAAAGCCTAGCAATAGAGCAATTTTCAAAAAAAACAAGTTTTCAGATATCCGCTTGTGGGCTATTTATCGATAAAACCAAAAACTTTTTAGCGGCAAGTCCGGATGGCCTTATCGGTGAGGATTCTATAATTGAAATTAAATGCCCTTATAGTATAGCAAATATGTCACCAGAAGAGGGAATTGCACAAAAGATAATTGATTACTGTAAATTGGAAGACCATTCTTTAACATTAAAACGGAATCATAATTACTTCTACCAAGTACAAGGCCAGTTACATATTACTCGTCGTAATTATTGTTATTTTGTTGTGTGGAGTCCAAAAGGTTTGCTGTATGAAAAAATTGAGAGGGACGATGAAATCTGGCAAAAAATCGTTCCACTGTTAGAAAATTTCTACCACCAATGCCTTTTACCAGAAATAATTGACGGTCGCATACCAAGAAATTTACCGGCGAGGGAAAGGTCTGGACCATAAATTGTTTTAATTTCATTGTGTAGATGTTAAACAGTAATTTTTTTTACAATAAAGCGTTTAAAAACAAAAAATATTAGATCATTGAAGAAGATTGAAAATGTCAAGTGATGTAGGAGGTATTCCCAAAAGTGCATTTTTCTGTAATAATATAACGTATTAAAAAAGTTAAATAAAAACTAAACTAGTTATGTGTATGTACCTAATATGTAGCACAATAAACAATATGGTGCCTCTTATACATAGATTTCAATATTCATTTGTATAATATGATATTATAATAACATAATCGATTCAACAACATGTGGTAGATGCATGTACCACTGAACATACGCTGTACCAGCATTCCATCAAACGATCAGTGGTGTATGTACTTACCATCACACATTTTCTTGTAAAATATAATTTTTTTGAAAAAAAAATCTAGAACAATATATTTAGTCAAATATAAAAGTTTTTTTTTGGTTCGGTAGTTGTATCTTAAAAAAAGTGTCCTATAAAGGGATAATATTATGTTGAGTACAACCTTCAAAAGTTATCAAAAAATATTTTAATTAATTTTTGTGTTCCATATCCAACTCGGCAATACGGAACGGAATCATCTCGGGGTCTGTCTGTAACAGGTGTTTTTTTTTCAATTTTTTTCCATTAATTTATTTGACGTAAACAAATTAAATTTGTCACAATAACTTTAGTAAATAAGCTCGGTAAGTATTGGCACACTCAAAATAAGTCACCAAACAGAAAAATAATTTAAAAAAAACATCGATAACTCGGGACATGACAACACTAGTGGACTAGTGTATCGATATAATTATTGAGAATGTCACATCACTTCGTTGACTGTATACGTATTCAACAAAACCCTCTCCGCCCCCCCTCACCCCCGAATACTGAGAGAAAGGGACACATGCACCTCAGCCTGATAATACCTAAATAAAATTGTCAAAATCGAGGTTTTGTAGTCCTCATTTTTCTACTCCAAAACTGAACCAATTTCCAAGATTTTTTTTACCAAATGTATTGGAAGAAAACATTCTATGTCTGTACCTTTTGCTTTTTTTAAAAATACATCGTCTAATTTGTATACTGAACGTTTGTTGATGGCGTTAAAAAAAGGCAATTTTAACAATTTTTGAAGGGTTATAACTCCTATAAAAAGTAACTTATCAAAAAAATCAAAACGTACCGACACGCTTGCGGTCAATATTCATATTATGTAAAAAAAATATTTTCTCTAGTGTCAAAATTCAGAGAGGGAAATGAGGAATACGTTTGTATGGAAAAAACACCACCCGGTTTCCTCTTAATAGTTGGATCTTTATGCCGCGTTGCAATTTCTTCATCTATAGCCAACGCTGAAATCTTTTTCAGTTCAATATTCTTGGTTGTCTTCGCATTAGGCAGTTCTTCAAACTTAAGTACGGGCAACGGTTGGAATCTTTTTTCAATTCAATTTTATCGGCTGCTTTCATAATGGAAAGCTTTTCAAACGTACCAAAATATTTTTAAATGCAAATAAATAAAATATTACATGTCTCTCTAAGTCTCTACTCTCTAAATAAATACGCATGAAAAATCGGCGGTTTCGAGACAAGTTTCCACAAAAACACTCAACACATAAACAAGCGACAAGATTTACAGAAATAATTAATAATATAATATATTCTTTCACAGATTAACACTTATTGCAAGTTATACTTTAAAATATTGAGATAAATTATTTGTTACATAAATTATTTGTTTGCGCGCGTACATACCCAATACGATTTTGAATAAATAGTTTAGTCCGCGCACAAACTCAACCATTTCAAGAAAGGCATTCGAATATTGTATTGCAATGTTGTATCGGTAATTCAATCCAATTATTCCTTAACAAATAATTTAATTAATTAATTTATATTCGAAAGAATTGAGTTTATATATGCACAAATCTATTTATAATATTCATGTTGCGTATACGAGTATAATACGGGCGCAAATAAATAATTAATATTTATATTTTAAAGCATAATTTGCAAAAATGTTTTTCCAAAAATTATTAGATTAGCGCCATTTATGAAAGAGCAGATTACGAATTTATTTAAATTTTCCCACAATCAAATTTTACCAAATAGGACCTTACACACTACATGGATATTAAAGTATATAGGGTGTTAAAGGAGGGACTTGACTGACTTTAACCAGTGATTCCTGGCATTATTTAAAGTAATAATGTTAATGGTCTCCGGTAACTTTTTCGACGAACTGTTTTTTTTTTTCATTTTTTTTTTCTTCAAAAGCAAACAATTTTTTTCTTCTGCATGCCGTCATTGATTACTCAGCCAAGTAAGCCTCCACTGGTTACGCCCTCAATGTCCAGCACCTACAATTTATTTTATGCTTTTGTAGATAAAAAAAACATAAAAAATGTCACCGCAGACCAAAATTTCCTTTTGCACTTTTTACTCCAAATAATGCTAGGATTACTAAATAAAGTAAGTCTAGTACATCCCTTAACACCTTCCACGTAACATTAAGCAAACATACTATATATGTAGGTACTCCAATTTAATCACCACTAAAAACATTAATTTTAAATAAACGTCAGAAATCGGGCGTACCTATTGTTTAGATATTCAAAATATTCAGCTTTGCAATGAAATCCAAATAAATGGAATATTTCTGAACACATCCGAAAACTATAAACTGTTTTTGTGAGGCGATGAAATACGATTACAAATAATGTCTTTATTAGAAATAAAAATATAATATTTCAAATATTTTACTTTTTAATACAAACATAAAAAAGTTTCAAAAATGACTCCCTTACGTTTTTTTCTATTCAAAATTATTAAAACGAAAAAAGTAAAACACATACATATTTTATTAGGCAAATGTATTATAAACTCTTGAAATTTTATACAATTTTCTCAAATTGCTTTCGGAAACTTTGGTTTCATAGAGGCGCACTTTAAAAAATTTCTATGGTTATGTGTTTTGAAGTATAGGTGTTTGAAAGACCACTGTACAAGTAGAAATAATGCACTTAAAGGAAAGGAAGGAAGGGACTTACTGCGGTAACTTGTGACACTCTGCTATTTTGGCTGGTTTATTCATGCACTTATATACTTGCGGTGTGCGGATTCAGTTTGAGGATGCGGGAAGCGGAAAATTATAGATGTTCACGCAGCGAGTTGCGATTGACGACACTCATTGTTATGGTAACGCAGGTACATAGGGATGGGATAGGATGGGGAAAAGGAACAAGATAGGGATGGAGAGGAATGGAATATGTGACAATCAAGCTACAAGCTCAAAGTCTATGATATATGTAAATGTATGAAGGTAAGTGTAGGTATGAATTGTGTAAACACCCAACCAATGGATAATTGGTATTTTTCTCTTTCTAACACCGTTAAGATCATATTTCTCACCATAACAGTAAGGTAGATACAACGATTTAAATGTTTGATGGGACAAATTTGGTCTCCTGTGATTTAACTGGGCGAATAATTTACGTTTAAGTACATGAATCAAACATCTCTTCTTCTAATTGTATAGGCTGTAATAATATTATATATATATATTTATTTTTTTTAAAAGAAAGACAAACATTCCCGGGTTACGAATAACCCAACAATGTTTGAAAATCTCCTACTACCACCACAGAAAGCAGAAAATATTGCTTGTGTTGTTATGGAGGACTTAGCCAGCCGAAGGATCGAACACGCGACGCTCGGGTGGGACCCAAGCGCTATGCCCACTCAACCACTGACCGGTCATAGTATGTATATGTACTCTACTTCTTGCTAATTGGGTTATCTGTATGAAATATGATGTAGCTATAAGCCTTTGTTGTTTCGCTTATTGTGTACAATAAATGTATTTTAAATTTTTTAATTTGAGTTTAATTTTAATAATTACTGAATACATTTCAAAAATACTTCATTTAAAAGAACTTTTTATTTATTTACCTATTGCCTATATAGAAAATCAAATCCTTGAGCCAAAAATGTCAAGGTGTACATACATTGTTTCACAGTGTACCTACCTAATAATTACTTTATGATGACTACATACTAAAATGTGCGTTTGAGATGTAACATTACGTCAAAAATAAACCTTTGTTAGCCCCAAATACCTAGTATGAAAGGCCATTAAAAATTCAATGCCACAAAAATTACAAGAAAATGTATAATAGGTAATACAAATTGTATGTACCGTCAATTTTTCTCGGCTGATTTTATGGAGAAATTCAGTAATTGTCTTAAATTAATATTATCTAATAAAAATAAATAAAATACACAAACACAGAATTCATTAAACTGTCCCAAGTACACACGACAAACGATAACATACATTTAAACACCATTTGTACAAACTATGGTAAGCAATCCATTGGTTACGAGGGGCAATTTATACAATTGCCATTTGACGACGATTTAAAAAAAATCATTTTTATTCTTAATCAACAAAATAATCAAAGTGAATAATTTTGTTTTGAAATGTAATGTCATGTAAAATGTATTTCGTTCGGAAATTTATAGATCAATAAGTGAAAATGTTATATTATATTTTCTAGAAAAAATTCTTGAGGTGTATTTCACAAATATTGTTCTATAAAAATTATTAATGATTATAATTAAATAAGTAAGCCAGTGAAAAAATTTCCCTTCAGAAATTTGGCATGTTTTTCAGATGGTCAAAATATTTCCGCTTTACAATAAATGCGAATAAATGGAATATTTCTGAACATAAACAAAAACTAAAACTGTTCTGGAAAGGTGATGAAATACGCTTTATAACTAAATATATTTTATAATTCAAAATAAATAAATAATTTTTGTAATATAAACATTTTGCAAGTAAAACATAAAAAAAGTTTTTAAAATGGCTCACTAAAAGTACTGAAAACGAAAAATATTAAA
Source organism: Limnephilus lunatus (assembly GCA_917563855.2). Classification (NCBI taxonomy): domain Eukaryota; kingdom Metazoa; phylum Arthropoda; class Insecta; order Trichoptera; family Limnephilidae; genus Limnephilus; species Limnephilus lunatus. The sequence goes on along the minus strand of OU830598.1, from coordinate 62,039,481 downwards.
ACATATTTTATTAGACAAATGTATTATAAACGTTATTGACATCTCACTTTTCTGTATTTCCAAATGAAAATAATTAATTAAAAAATTCCTAAAGTTTCTTGTTTTTGGTTTCAAAAAGTTGTATATTTTACTTTTTTGGTGGTTATTTTACAGATTTGAATATAAAGCATGGTTTTTCCCCTTTCTAACACCGTTTAGAACATATTTCTCACTATGATGGTAAGGGAGTTATAGAGCGATTTATATGAGACCTACGTGAGCTGGGACAAAATTGGTCGCCTGTGATTAAACGGGTTAAATTTTTTTCGTTACTTTTAAAAAAAAACTTACACAAACTACCCACTGTTTTGAAATCATTTATCTTTTTCAAAAGTTGATTTATCAAAGTATCTTGATACCAACAACATGTATCTGAGCCCAAATTTAGTCGATTGCCGCATGAGCATCGGTGGTTCAGTGGTAGAATGCTCGCCTGCCACGCGGGCGGCCCGGGTTCGATTCCCGGCCGATGCAATCTTTTTTTTTTTTTTTACTTTTTCCATTTGCAAAAATGAAGAAATATTGTATTTGTTTTCTAAAAAAATTTTACCATAAGCAAAACGTGTTCATATCGCAAAAAAACTTTAAGGTCCTTTGAAGTTCTTAAATTTTATTTTATAATATTTGTAACAACATGAAGGTGATGATATCCCGAATGACACTTTTCGCCTAGTGATAAATGCACGCTTTTATATTTCCATCGAAAACATTAGTTTTCTTTTAAATTCGTGAAAATAGGTTCTTGAGATAATGAATTCTTGAGAAAAAATCGTGAAAATAAATTTTACGTATTGTAGTGCATATGTATTAGTGTGAGTTATTTCTAACTCTCACAATCTAAAATTTAAACATGCCTGAATAGGTAAGTAGGTTCAGTTATAATAAAATTTGCGTTTAAACCCAAAACAATTAAGTCGAAGCGTAACGTGAAATTACTATTTAGATTACTTAATATTACACATCGGTTTACATTATGAATTTATAAAAAAAATGGTTAATTGCTTTATAAAAAATATAAGAGTAAACTACGAAAAAAAAGATTTTTTCATTAGAAGTGTATGAATACAAAAAAGAAACAATTTAACACAATATTATGGCAAAAAATGAGAGTTTCCCTTGATAATTTTTTTTTTCTTTTTAAAAAAATATGTAAAAACTCCGTCTCGCTTGAAATAAATCAATTTAGCATCGTTCCTGTTTAAGAATTTTGATCCTTTCAATACCCACCACCCCAGGCGGGAGCTCAAATTGTTAAGATAGTTGCACGCCACTGGTATAAAAAAAACCAAGTCTGGTTCGCCATTGCTAAATAATTTAGAAAAAAAACTCTCTTGGGGTGTAACTAAGCACACAGCTGCAACTACCCATTGCCGATATCATTCACATAATCCCGCCAGCGCGCACTTACTTCAATAAAATAAAATTGCTACAACCCCCAAAAGAGAGGACAAAGGGTTCACCGCGCCCTTGAGAGTTTAACGGAAGGTCACCCTGTATCCCCCGGTGTCTGCGGAACACCGGTTCCTATGAGGGGTCTCCGAATAAGGGCTGATCTGCTTAGGGGGTGATGTATGGACCACCAGAGACACTCGAGAATTTTAACGCAGAGCAAACTAATACCACTAGGACAAAAGCTATAAACTATTTCCTCAACATGCATCCCTTACTAGTTTAATTGTTTGGTGCTTTTGGTTCGGTGGATCATTTTCTATGTGGATTATTTGGTGGTTTGAGGACTATTTTAGAATATTGTAGGGTGACAACATGTCATGGGGCCTATGCATGATGTTACGTCACCAGACATCTTGCGTGAACTTGGACGACCTCTGGCTCTAACGTCCGTAGGGGGCGCACTCACTAACTGAACCCCCAAATACCTAAGCGTGTTTTATTGACCTTCAAGTTATTGGATGATACTCGTGAATACCTACCTACCTACAAATCATGAGGTACCTATGATTATTTGTGCCATTTACCAATAAAATAACGACATTCATATTTACGCAAGACCATAATAGAAAAAGAAAAGTTCTGATAAAGTGCATCTTCTTACTACAAATAGTATAAAAACTGTTCACTAGGATCATATGATTTTTCAAAGTTTTCATTAAAATATTGTAATGGATATCAATAATAAATGCAGATTTTTCATGTTTATTAGTACTACATTACTTTAAAAGAGCATATATTATTTACACACCAACCTTTCACATAATTTGTTTGCATTTTCATAAATTTATTTCACAGTATGGTTCATTATCAGGTTATTAAATATTCGCGGATAATTTAGCGAAAGGCGCAGCGTAAAACAGCTCGCAATTTTACACTCTATTAAAGAACGCAAAACAAAAACATGTGTTGTCATAAAGAAGTCTGTTAAAAGTGTGCAAATGTTTGCGTGTAGTGCTGTTTCTCGCGTAGGAACATATGGTAAGACAATATTTTAACAGTCAAAAATATACAGCAATTCTTCGCAATCCTAAGCGTGATTCAACGATTTTTTTGGACGATTGAAGAACTTAACCCCCTGCAAAGAGTCCAGTTAACGCGTGTCTACCAATGTAACTACACACATGAACACACAATAAATACGATATTACAGTTTGATAATATTTTTAATAATGTGAAAGTTTATTAAAATTTTAACTCTTTATTCATTTGGAAGGAAGGGACTCTCCGATGGTTTGGCCATGTAGAGCGAATGAACGAGGAAAGGATTGTTAGGAGAATATATGACGCAAATGTGAATGCTAGAAGAAGTCGGGGACGCCCGAGGAAGACATGGCACGACCAAGTGAATCAGATACTTGAGTCGGACCATGTGAACAGTCAGAATAATAGAAGAGCATGTATGAGACGATGTATGAATGTGAACGAGGCAAAAGTGTGTGCCAAGATCGAGTTGTTTGGCGGTCCGTCCTCTCTGCCTACCCCTGCGGGGAAACGGCGTGATGGTTAGTTAGTTAGTTATTCATTTGGTAACACCGAGTATCTAACACCGATTTTCAAACCAATTTTGACACTGGAATAGACAGATAAAACGGTGCGGGCGGCGTAAAGCTGCACGTTCAATATTTATCACGATACATATGTTACCCCATACGTTCAATATTTATTGTGATCCATGAATATTTTTAAAATATCGTTATATTTATTGAACGTGTAGGCTAGCATACTTACGAATAACACTATATAAAAATAATAATAACCACGATATGGATCAGAAATGTGTAGATTCCTGAATTGCGTATCGTGAACCCATAATAATAGTAATTGGGGATTCCACCAGTGAGACAATGGGATCCACAATTAAGATCAATCCCAACAAGGATCAATTCGAATTAAGATCAATCCCCATCAAGAAGCAATTGGGATTCTTGGGAGATATTTACATAGAAAAAAAATAACGTTAATTAATTATTCATCACGATCCGTGGGTTTTCAGGAATTCAGGAATATAGACATTTGTGATCCAAAATGTGATTAGTCAATAGGCTAGCCTACATGTTTAATAAATATGGCGATATTTGATAAATATTAACGGATTCCAATAAATATTGAACGTGTAGGGTTCGTCCAATGATTTTTTTAACGTTTTTTTAAAGGTAAGCTTACAAGTGTTTAAAAAACACAAAATCGAATCTAAATTTCCCTAGCTTAGAATACGATCACCTTCTTTAGAAAAGTAGGTACTACTCGTTACATACCGCTTAAACAATACAAATAAAAAAAACGTTGAACATCGCGTAGACAATACAAATAGTATAAAATCTGTTCATTAGGATCGTAGGGGTTTTCAATAAACTCTTTTACTTTTGGACCATCATTGTCTTAAAGTATTTTTAAAGTGCTTCAATTAATCTCCATTTGTAGGTACCACGTCTACTGTTATTTTAATTTATCTTAGCTCCTGTCTTGGTTTGAAGACTCTTATTCATTTTAGCACGGAAAGGCAGATATTATAAAACTTGTATTTATGTAAGAAGGGTATAATTTGATTTGAATGTAAATCACCGCCCCGAAAGTAATGAAATTAGCTTTCGAAACATTCTGCGAAATAATTATCTCACTCGGGAGAAGATTTATTTTGTAAATAAAGCCGAGATGGTGACAAGCGTATTTAAATAAGCTTTATGCTGGAACTGGGAACTTTTGTTTTATTTAAGTAATAGACAAGAGGATTTCATTATTAAGATTTAATATAATAAGGGAAAGCCAAGCCTAACGTCCTCAAAAAATCAAACCAGAGGACAAAATAAACTTAAAATGTGACCTTTCTTGACCTTTAACCCCTCAGAATTCGGGTGTATTTTTCAGAAGGTCAAAATTTTCCGATTTGAAATATTAAAAATATTTACGTATCTGAATACTAAAAATTGGTTTTGAAAGTCGATGAAACACATTTCCAAATGTCATTATTAGAAATAAAAATATAATTTTTGAAAATATAATTTTTTTAATATTATAATTTTAATACAATTAAAAAATGTTTTTATAATAACTGACCTTACGTTTTTTTCTATCTAAAATTACTGGTAAAAAGAAAAAAAAATCATTATTACGCAAATATATTATAAACATTATTATTATATTTTCTTAAAAATATGTTGATGAATTCTAGACTTGAATGAAAAGTGTGGAGCTTTCTTTTTCTAGCGCCGTTTAGATAATATTTCTCACCATGACAGTGATGGAGATACCATGATTTATATGAGACCTATTTGAGCTGGAACTACTTTTGTCTGCTGTAATTAAACGCGTTAAACAGTTTCTGGAAATATTATAAATGTACTCTGAAAATATGTATTTTGATATGAAAAAGAAAACTTGCACCCCTTTAAAGAAACATATAAAATGAATTTTCGAATATTAATTAAAATTACAAGCTATACTCGTAAAATCGTGGAATAAAATTAATATTATCTCTTGAATATGAAAAATGATTACCATCGTTGGTTTCTTCCTTTGAAACGATAAACTATAAAATGTTGTTGACTTGTGTTGTGACTATAATTTTATAAAAATTTAACTTTTTAATTTATTAAGCATTCAACTCATTGGGTTGCTTGGATATTAGTTATTTATTTGTTAATTATCTCATCCACCATACTCTCAACTAGGGAATGCAATCTCGACTCGAGATCGTAAATTCGAGATCTCTCGAGATTGGAAATTACAATCTCGCGAGATCTCGGAATTTTCGGGATCTCGTTAATTAAAAGAAAATATTATTTGAAAGAAAACAAAAACCTCAATAGGCTCAGTAGTACTTGATGTTCTTCCGACTCCCCCATTCAATGATTTTGTGTCAATTTTGTGGATTGACATCATATGGACGTGTAAATTTTTTGTAGACCATGATGTTGTTTTGAGAACAGCTTTACATAACTTGCATTGGTCAATGCCTGCACGCACGCAAGTATCTCTTTCTTACTCACTCGACAGAGTTTTATATTATCTGTCCCGCTCGTCATCCGTCGCTAATATTCGTAAATAGTCGGGATAGTTTTCTTTCTTCGATCGACACTCCCGCCCAGTGTTGCCAATTTAGCATATTATATGCTAAATTTGGCATAATTACTCAGTGTTTAGCATACTTATTATGCTTTTAGCATATAGCATATTTATTTGGCTTATTTTTACAGAAACATGAACATAATAAAAACCATTTTTTAACAAAACTATATCGATAACTTTGTTGGTTTCCCCACCTTACTTGCACTATGGACAACCCTTTTTCGGGCGTTTGTTGATTCTCTACACGTCTATACTATAGGATTCCCCTAACTAGTCGCATTTTGTCTCGCGTGTTGTTTTAAGAGTAAAAGTTTATTACTGTGCAATATGTGTGTTTCTGCAATTTGATTTTGATACCATTATGCCGCCTAAGTATAATCAACATTACCGGTCAGACTGTGTGACTTTAAAGAGTGGTTGAAACCTATTGAAAACGATAGATCAAAAGCCTATTTATTGTAGGGCGCATACATTAATTACGTGAGCTCAAAAAGGGGAGGGGGATCCAGCAAAATCTCACGTTACTTGAAAATAATATACGAAGTGGCCCAAATTTATCTCAACAAGGGGGGGGGAGGGGTTTAGATTGGAAGAAAAAGTGCTCACGTAATTAATGTATGCACCCTAAGTACTGCAAGTGCGACCTGATTGCAAAAATGTCTATTTTGAAGCTACATATTTTATCAACAAAGCACAGAAAATCAATAGAGCTAATGAAAAGTCAAATAATCTTTAACTTTCCCATAGTAAAAAAAATTTTAACATTCAGAAAGCAGAATCTTCACCTTCACTAGCTTTGTTTTTTTTGCGAGCACTGTTCAATTATGGCCGTAGATCATTTATCGGAGTTATGCAAACCGATTTTCTTACAGCAAACACAGCAACATGAGGTTACATCGAACAAAATGCACGAATATTAATTATAAAAAACGTCTTGGCATATTTTTTGGCATTTTATAAAGTAATTTAGCATATTTCTGGCATATTTTTCACATCACTTTAGCATATTTTGAAGTAGTTGAGTTGGCAACACTGCTCCCGCCCGACCGTCAGTCAGTCAGTGCACCAATCGCGCCCCGAGTGAACGTCTGTAGCGTCGCTGACTACTGCCGCCCAATCCCGTCGATCTCAAACGGGATATCATCATATTATGCTTCGGGATTGATCCCGAAAAATGTCACGAGATCTCGCGAGATCGAGATCCCGCGAAATCGGTATTGCATTCCCTACTCTCAACTCACTTGGGTGAAAAAAGCGAATATACTTATAATAGTACTTATCATCAACATAAATCAACAATAACTCTAATTTCGGTTATGGAACTGTCTCTCTGTCTTTGGGTCTTATTGTAACTCTAGTTCAATGAATTCTAATTTGTTTTGAATGGTCATTTTCAAAATTGGATCCGATTTTGTAAAGAATTCAGATAAGCGATAAAGTACCTACATACCTACCTCTAATATAATATTTAAACAGATTTTTATTTTTTTTAATTTTTTTTTATTTATTACATAAGATACATTTATACAGTCAAAATAACATAATGATAATATTTCAAAATAACTGTTAATATTAAAATGTATACAAATGTTATATCTTGTTTGTTTTTATTAGTTCCTACTTCTTTGACATTATTTTCATTGACATTATTTTATAAATACGGTTACCAGGTTCTGTTTTCAAAATAATTATTTCAGAAATCAAAAACCCAATAACATTCAAGCTGTGTGTAGAATAATATGTTATGTACCTGAGTTATAATAATAATATATCTTCATTGAAAGAAATTGTAACATTTATAACTTTTCAATTTCAAGTTATCCCATCAACTACGGCAGAAGAAGTGGTTTTTAGGGAATTAATTATTTTTAGGATCTCGACTCGACGAAGCTAGAAAATTGACTCATAAACCTTCCTAGCTTTGGACATAGTTTTACTACAAATGAAAAGTTTTACAGAAACACAAAATTAATGCCTAAACTGCCGTCATACCCAAAAAGGCAGTTGGAAATTTTTGATGGTCACATTCTGATGAAATTTTGTATTATAATAGACTAGCTTTTGCCCCCGGCTTCGCTCGCATATTCACCCCCCCCCCCCCGAAACACCCCCTCCACCTCCATACCCGTTACATTAATTTTTCACGATGTCACCTATTAATAACGCGCTAGCAGTTGGCTAAGGTCAACATGTACATAGTTAAGTACCTATTTTATACATATTTGAATTTTCGCTATCAAAAGAATCTCCAGAGTAACTAAACAAAAAATAAAATGACAGCCCACGTCAAACAATTATTTTGCAACACGTTTTGTTTTTCGTTCGGACAATAAACGTATGGTAAATAATTTCATAACGCCACAGCTTATTCATAACGCTAAAACTTACCAATATATATAGCCTACATTATTCGCAAATAATGTAGCTTTTGATTAGTGAAAGAATTTTTAAATTCCATTCAGTATTTATTACAAGAATGAGTAACGAACACACATCCATTCGAACATTCGCTTTTATAATATTAGTAAGATTGATAAACTTGAAGGACTCTTATATCAGAATGTGACCATTGAAATTTACCAGCTGTCTTTTTGATTATGACGCCAGTATACTTCACATATTACTAAAATGGCCAACAATGAACTTGACCACCAATGAAAGCTTATTCTATAATAATTAGTAGGCAAGTACCCCAAATAATTATCGCTTATTAATAAATTTGCCTAATCTGGGTCATGGGTGAGACCTCTAAAATAATCGGCCATTGAACGTGTTTTCTACAGCTCTATTCACACGATGGATAAACGTTTGTCGACGAGACATTTTGGGGGTAGGATCATTGTTCACGATCGCGTTAAAATCAAATACAAAGCTAACGTTGCACAGCGAAATAACTGTAGGTGCTATCTGATTTCGCCCGGGATTTTATTGAAACATCCAGAACTAACAAAAAAACAATTTAGTTTGGCAATGAATACCTTTTTGACCTAATGGTGATGACGTTGCGTAGGGTGATCGGCCAACTCAGAATGAAACCAACTCAGAACCACCTCAGAAAGGTCATTAAGAGTGATGATTAAAAAAATATAAAAAAAGGTTAAATCGGTTACGTTAGGTTAGGTTTAATGGCTATTTTAAAATAATTTCTTTCGTAGCTTTTAATGACTTTTCAAAGAGATGTTGAGCTGACTTGATTCTGAGTTGGCATGTAACCGTTGCGTAGGTACGCAACGTCATTATAAAAGTAGGTAAAGTGGGAACTTATAGTAGCGTTGATCTTCTGTCCTAGTGTTAATATGGAGCGATTTCAGATCTTCTCACGGATAATAAATTGTCCCTTACCTTAAAATTAAAGAATTTCATGTCAAAGGCATCCGAGAGAACTGAAATCGCAGTTAACGAAAATTTCACTCATTTTAAGGTTAACGAAAATAATTCCAATAACTGAAATCTTACCCAAAGATGTTCATTTTAAGGTTAAGGACAATTCCTTATCTTTCATAAATAGAACTTAAATCACCCCCTCAGAACTCTTCTTTCAAGAATTTTTCTGCTTCAGCACACATGCCTTCTGCTTTATTGTCAGATTTTTGAATAGACGAGGAGTTGAAGATTCAAGATGATCGAATCCATGTTTTTCATTTCACTGTGGACGAGAGGTTTAAAGCCTTGGGTTCCCAACCAGGTGTCGTGGGTGCGAGAGCAACTAGTTAAGTCCACCATCTTTGTACAACCTACGTTTTAAGTTTCTAACGATGGTAATCGAATGATGAATTCAAATAATTTATGGTTATTCGTAACCTGCGAATGCTCGTCTTTCTTTAAAAAAATACAGGTAGGTATACTTATGGAAGTTGGCGGCATACTCTCATTGTAGCTTAGAGCTTTGAAGTCACATTGTTTATGTACTGAACTACACTCCTGTCATATTTTAAACTAATTTTTGTTTTGTAAAATTGTAATGCTTTAAAAACGATATTTGCGATTGAGGCTTCGCTTGGAAAGTTTTAAAAATAACATTAATTACGTACTCTATTTCTGTTGCTTTTTCTGTTGGCAATTTTTTCGATTCAATGATGGCTCCAAACACCGTGCCGTATTAAGTTGCACGCGAAGCAAACCAGTTCCTTCAACTGTTTAATTGGGACACGGTGTAGAATAAGCGGTCACTGTTGGACGTGTCCGCAGAGCAAAGCATGCAAAGCGAGGCGGCTCGACCCACTTTCAGAACATTCGTAGGAAACCGAAAGTGGCCACGCTGTACGATCTCAGTCGTGGTTCAAGAGAATCGCCACTTTCTTCGACATAGCCTAATGCAGAAATAACTTTCGATTGTGAACTGAATTATACGGAGAGGAGGTTCCCGCGTATACACACGCTACGAGAAGAGATGGATTGGACTCTCATCACACATATTCATTGAGTAAATTAATAAAATCCGTTAATTCAACGTTTTGCTGGACCCGTATCACAAAAATCTAAGGAAATAATCAACAGAATATTTTTTTAATAAAACCCTAATATAAAGTTTTAGTTGTTCCTGGTTAACCAAACGCTTGTACAAACGTATGCTTAACTTTAGAGCATAATAAGGAACATGAATGAAACATAAGATGGCTTAAAAACATATATTCATATAATTTAATTTTAATTTCCGGCAACCCGGGCGTTAAATGAAATAACATTATCATATACAAACAATTAAGTATCCCGCCTCACTAGACGATGTCCTGAGACGGGTACATATATATGCATACATTTACACATACATACACACATACGCACATTTACTATATACGCATGCATGCACATTTTATTTTATTTTTTATTTTATTTTATTTATTAACAGAAACAAACAGTATACTATTTACATTGGTGAAAAAAAGTTTACAGTTAATAAGTATATTTCAAGTTAGGTACCTATGATATGTTTCATTGAAGTATCTTGTTTATATTAATTTTTTACCGGGTGATGTGCGTTGTGGGAGGGTGTGTGTGTGTGTGTGAGTGTGTGTGTGTGTGTAAGTATGCGCATTAAACTATATGATTGACATGATGCTCTTTTTTAAATTTGGGCAGTAAATCGGAGAAAATGTCGATGTTATAATTTAGATTAATATTATTGAATACATGAAGAGCACGATTGATTGGCGAATTAGTTGCTGCATTAGTCTTGTAATTAAGCGTGTGGAATAGTTCTGTATGGCGTGTACGTCTTAATGATATGTTAAAATTAATTAGGGAAAGTAGTTCGGTACAATCGATGTTATTATTTAAAATTTTGTGTATAAATGTCAAATCAGCAATTACTCGTCTTTGTTGTAAAGTTTGAAATGTGCATTCATAATTATTGTTTAATTTTAATTTAAGATATTTTATAAATTTGTTTTGAATATGTTGTATGCTATCTATGTATAATTTGTACTGCGGGTTCCAAATTGGCGAGGCATATTCCAGTATACTTCTGACTAATGCAAAATATAACATAACTACTGTGCGCGGGTTACTGAACACTTTACTTATACGAAGAACAAAACCAAGCATTTTATATGACCTGTGAACGATTGAGTCGATGTGAATATTAAAAATAAGTTTGCTATCAAGGTAAACACCAAGGTCTTTACATTCCGTTTTAGAGATGACAGGGTCATTGTTGAGTGAATAAGAGTACTTAATTACATTTTTATTTCTGGTGAATGTCATAGTATGACATTTGGAAACATTGATATCTAAACAGTTAACTTTACAATACTTGCAAAGCCTATCTAGGTCACTTTGTAACGCTTCACAGTCAGAGAGAGAATGCACAACTTTGAATATTTTCATGTCATCAGCGTAAAGCACATATTCGGAATTTTGAAAACATGATCCAATGTCGTTTATATAAATGTTGAAGAATACCGGACCTAGGTGAGAACCTTGCGGGACACCAGATATTACCTCTATAGACTTTGAGTAAACACCGTTTATTAATATTACCTGATTGCGATTACTAATGTAGGACTTAATCCATCTAAATAGGTCGCCATGTATACCAAGTAGGATGAGTTTCTTCAAAAGAATTGAGTGAATTACATAATAAAAATTAATTACATAATTACATAATCATAAAAACATAAGTATATAAAATCTAGATAAAATTATTGGAAATTTTTAAAAGATTATCATGGAATGTAAATAGTACCTATCATAAAACAAAAAATATTAAGAGAATTATTGGAAATTGTTATAAGTTTATCATGGAAGGTAATTCATAAAATCAAGAACTTCGTTAAAACTTTAAAAACAAATAGTAATGCCAGCATTCTAAATCTAAACATAGTAACATTTCAACAAAATAATATAAATAAACATAGGAAGTAATAATAAACTTAACATGCGTAAAACATAAGCAGTATTAATAGAAAAAAATAAATCTCTATAAATGTCAATAACACATTTATGTAAATAGAGATCAACAAACGATGATTCTGAATATATAAGTTTTATTACGTATTATCGTACGAGGGGATAGAGCGGTGATTGTCTGAAGAAATCGTAACGTAGTCCACGTTCCACTTAGAGATTTGAATTAACTGCAATACAAGTGGCAGTATTTTACTTCAACCTAAGTCACGCGTTCGAAATTTCGAAGGCGGTCCGACGAGTTTTTTTTCGAAGAAGGCACTTATGAGTTAACCTTGTCAAACGCATTTTCTACGAACCTTGGTTTAAACCAGAATAAAATAAAATATTATAATATACGATACGTATCTGAGTCCGGCTCTGAAGAGAAATGACCTGAAGTGCAGATGAAAGCGAAAGGAAACTAATAAAAATTAGGTGATGATCGGAAAGTAAAAGAAATTGCTGTAGTACTTGGTCTCGTAGAGAACATGGCACTATTTTGCCACAACTGTTACTGTCCTCATCTTCTAACCTCAACTGTTATTTTTAATAAAAACTGGATAAAGCAAATTGTGTAATTGTTTTTTTTTTACTTCAATCGTGTTTAATTGAAAATATCAAACCACTGAATAATAATAAAAAATAGATACTGTACGGATAGAATGTTCTATTGGTACCTACGCCAAGTCCTCTCTTAGGTATTGTATGTGGTCATCGACAAATTGATACAAGATATATGTAGATATATACATATATTTTTTACTTTATGAGTAAAACCTCAAATTGTAATATTTAATTAAATGAAGACAATTTTAGCGAAACTCAATCGAAAATCTGGAAACAGAAAAATCCTGGGTTCGAGTCCCAGAGGGGCAAATATCTATTTCTGTTTTCAGATTTTCGATTGAGTTTCGCTAATATTGCCTTCGTTTAATTAAATATTACAATTTGAGGTTTTACTCATAAAGTTAAAAAAATATGTATATTAATTCTAGACTTGCAGAAAAGTCAATAGATGTCGCATATTAAATAAAATGAATAAACATTTATCCAGACACTATATAGATAGCATTTAGTTCGGGTTTGAATCTTGCAATCATACATAAAAGATAGCAGCGAATAAAATATGCGTTAAGAAAATGAAGATAATGTGATTAGTTCTTAGTCGAAGTATGATACAGTTAAAAGTAATCGAATCGGATATCGACACCTTGACACCTTGGAAAGCGAAAGGTCGTGGGTTCGAGTCCCAGAGGAGCAAATATCTTTTTCTGATTTTTCTCTTTCCAAATTTTCGATTGAGTTTCGCTAATATTGTCTTCATTTAATTAAATATTACAAGATATTTTCATAAATTTAAATAATATTTTAAAAATGAATGTATCGCAAATACCTATATTATTTTGTTTTTCCATGTGCAAAACAAGAGGGTCCCTTTCCTCAAAATCGTTTTACGAGCTATTAAATTCAAATTCCTTTGCCTTGCTTTGACCGATTATTTCAAAGCTATATCTGTTGGTTATATTTAATTCATTTTGTACGCCAGGGATTCACGGAATATCTCAAAGGTTTATGAAGTTTTTTTCAAATTTCTAGAAACGCCGAATCATAATTTTTTTAAGGAATGAAGCTATAATTATTATTTGTATTCATAGCTTCGAAGAAAGGACCATTAGAAAATATGATATTATAAAGAACTTAAACTATTTTATTTAATAAAATGTTCGTTTTATTTATCTACTAATTTTCATTCCGCAAAATGATTAAAATAATGAAATGTACGAATATTCAGAAATATTAATATACCGGTGAAATTTGGAATATATTTGGGAAATAATTTTCTTTGTCACGGTTCGGAGTGTAAGGAATTTGAACAAAGAAATTCAAATTAGTGTATGAAGAGTACTGAAAATTAATACCTGTTTTCGGTTGTAGACGTCTTTATTTGATTACATTAAAATTTATGTACCTATGTACTTACCTACTATTTAAATTTAAATATATATTCATACAATTTGGGAGGCGGGCATGGGTATGGAAGCCTGGGGAACCATTTATTGGATAACTAACCCCTGTCATAGGTCACCCGAAGTGGTTCGCTACGTTTGGTGAATTAGCAGGAGTTTGTGAGGTTTGTCTGGATCTTGGCGATCTGCTCACCAGCTACGTTGCTGCCACCAGCTGATTGAAGGAGACCTTATGAACTCTCCAGCAGGACTCTCTCGGAACACAGCCTTGCACCGCAGTGGGAGAGATGGATTCATACATCCGTCATTCCTTCACACTTTGACCCTCAGATTCCCACCTACCCCTCATATCTTTATCCTTCCCGGAACTTTCTCTCATTTCTTTCCACAAAGCATCAATAAAGACGACGTGGGCCCTGAGGGGAATCATTTTCATCTCTGGCATTCTGTGTAGATCTAATGTAAAAAATATTAATAATAAAAAAAAATAATTCAGAAATACTTATGGAAAAAACATTAATTTTCTGTCCACTTATTTCCCTAAAATGTCAGCAAAATAATAAAAGGATAAACCATAAACCTAATTTCTTTTAAGCTACACGGACAATTTTAAGCCCGTGTGATATTTGTTTTCTGTGTTATCATTGGGTATTAATATAAATAATAAATGGAGTAGTTAAGTGACTCAAAGAACTTAAAAAATTAAGAGATTTAAACCAAATATAAATATGCAGTTAATAGATGAAATCGTTAAACTGAGCACTTATTAAGCAATTAAGCATGTATCGTAGGTACAACTGATATAAAAAAAAGAAATGAATTTAAACTCCCAACATTTAAAGGGTATTGTTTAGCAGGTTTTATACCTTGGGGGATTACGTTTGTTTCAAATATTACAAAAAAAATACTGTAGAATTTCCAAGAATTTACTATACTTTCCTTTTTCAAATTTGCTTACAGAAAAGCTTCATTTTTTTTAAATAATTGTTGTTTGTTATTTAAGTACTTTCTGCATATGGGTTTCACTTATCCCAAAAGAAAATGAAAAATGTACTCGAGAGAAACCGGCACTGCGCAAGGCTTGGTGTTTCTGTTTTACCTGAAGTCATCTGAAAACCGATTTCTATTTCACACGGAGTAAAATCGAAAGTCCTATTTAGAGAACATAAATTAATATAATAGTTTTTAGATCACTGCAAGAAGTATCGTGGTTCGCGATGCTATTAGCTTTACCTGAGACTCGGAGTAAAAGTTAAGCATGTGAATTTGAACGTGACGACTTCTTGGCACAGAGTTAAAATCTTTGGTTTCACCTAGATGTAGCAAGCTTAGAACTATTAAATTTAATAACATTTGAAACGTACATTATTAAATTAAATAGTTTTAATTTTCAGGATCACTTCGATTTTTCAAAAGCTAAATGGTATAGGTATGTTCTTAGTATTCTCGATCTTAATACCCAGGTACGAGTACTTCCCTAACTAAGAAAAACATGGATATCTGTATCCATGTCTTTCTTGGTGTCAGGACAAAATTACACAGGCGTGAATTTTACGTACAAATATACATAATGTAAATAGACTACCAGAATTACACATGGACGGAAATACACAAGGACAAATTAGGCATGGAGACAATTATATCTACTGAAATTACACACGTAAAAAACTGTTTTTAATAGGTTTAATTTAATAAATTTAACATCGGGAAAAAAGTTGGGTTATGTTAGATTTTTTTTAGTTGTGTAATTTTATTCGTATGTAATATCGTCTCCCATTTCTATTTGTTCTTTGCAATATCTGTTTACTGTTGACTGGAAAATTTCACAAATACATACCCATCTTACAATTACGCCACAGGAATCATTTATTGGATAACAAACACCTCTGCCATAGGTCAGCCCAAGTGGTTAGCTAAATTTGGTTACTTAGAAGGGGTTCCCGGATTCAAGGGGTGAGGTGTGTCTAGTACTTGGCGGCGATTGCTTTTTTCCTACCTATGGCGTGGCGGGCCGGATCGCGGGGGACTGGTTGAGGGATGACCTCTACAGCTGTATAATCTCGACCCATCGCCTTGAACCACAGTGGAAGGGATTGATTCATACGTCGGTTACTCCTGGGCACATTGAAACCCAGATTCTTACCCAACCCTCATACCTGTTTCTTTCCAGAACTTACTCTCCTTCCTTTCCCTAAAAAGGCCCTCCATACAGCATGGTGGAGGCAGCTCCTAAGATGATATAGGCCTTGAGAGATTTTCTCCTCAGGTCCTCCTGTGTGGAGCTAATGTAAGAAAAAGTAATAATATGTGTGCTTAAAAAGACTTTAATGTTACAAAATACTATTGGTTAGATTAAAGAAGCTATACGGTAGGTATTAAGTTAGGCTTCTTGGAATTGTGGTATAAGTTCAACTAAAGCATCAAAATTTTTAGGAATTTATTTGAGCATTGAACACGGTATTCCCTGCTTAAGTACAACTTTTGAACTAGTTTTATTTTCTTCTATTTAAAATCTCGCTCCAAACCTGCCCTTCAAATGAAGGCATTTATGGTATTTTCACCCCGCTAGTTAACTTGGAGCAAATTACATCTGGCTGAAAGTCACTTCCGACATCTGCCTCCCGGTAAGTGCTGAAATAAACTCTGAAAAGTGTGCTTTTTAGAGCGTGAAAGTGCGCCGGTGTTTGTACGAGCGCACACACTTAAGCGGTTACCACCACACTTAAGCGGTCACCACCACGCTTAAGCGCGTACCACGTGTATTATTGGCCGCGGAACTTACGTGTATAGCAAAGGTTAATGGACCTGACTCTACCGCGATGCTGTCAGACAAATATAAAAATAGCAATTAATACTGATCATTTTACTGGTTCAAAGAAAAATCGTAGTTCAAATTCAAAGACATATTTTAATCTATCAATCTATGTGTTACATAACTAAATGCACGAGTGACAAATCTAGAAAAGGGAATTAAAAAATAACAAAATACGAATCCAACTTATTGTGGTTTATTTTTGGGGTATTATGCCATGTTGCGCTATCTCATTCTTAAGCGAGCGTTTCGCACAGCGTTACATTGTCCCTCATCAGGGTAGATGTATAAATCCAATTTGTTCTTTTATAAAGTTCTGTTTTGTCACTATTCGGTTTTCTCCAATAATGTGGAATCAATGGAAGGAATAAAATAAACACGTTTAAGGGTAGTTTCTTAAATTAGTGCGATGCGAATCCAAGTGGTTACTTGGGATTACGTTTTAAAAAAAAATAGGATTTTCGCTGTTTCCCAATCAGAATCCAAGGAAAAAAAAACAATTTTAATAAGTGAATTTCTAATTAAATGAAGACAGTATTAGCAAAACTCAGGAAACTAAAAATCGGAAAAAGATATTGGCACCTCTGGGACTCGAACTCAGGACCTTCGGCTTTCCGGGCCACTGCGCTAACCACTGCGCCAATATTTATCGGATTCGGTCATTTTTAGCTGTATCATACATACTTCTACTAAGAACCACCACATTATCTACATTTTCTTAACGCATATTTCTAATATCCGGAATTGAAAATGTTTGTAACATAAGAATTGCACAACAGTTTCAACTACGCGGTGGCAGTATATTTTGACATTCTCAATTAATAGAATATTGTTAATCTAAAAGATGTTAACGATTCCGCAAACTGTTGAGTAGTTAATAATTAAAATAATATTTTGATTATTTGCTTGCGCCGTTTTTGTGAAAAATCACCACAAGAGCGCTCTACAAAAATTTATAATGCATTTCTAAAATCTTATTACTAACTATAGACCAGACAAACTATTATAACAACTTATGGCTAACAGATTGCATCCACCGGTTCGTCGATCACTAATACGAAACTATATGTACAATGCATTTGACCAATGAAGGTGATGCTGTGTTAAAATGTATGTATATTGTTATTTATTTATATTCTGTACAGGCATCCTATAATACAGGACCACGCTTACCAGGTAGATCATTAGAGATTAACCCTGTTTATTGTGTATTGGTTTTTAAAAATATTTTTATAATATTTTTATTAATATTTTTTTATATAATATTTCATACTCTCTCCTAATAAAAGAGATGCTTGTACTTAGGAGACGAAAACTTATATATTATCTCATATAATAGAAAAGTTACAGAGTGAAGTACAATAATAATAATTAATTTCCTATGTGGACTTCTATTCTAAAATTAAATATTACATGCTTATAAAGAAGACAACATATTAATAAGAAGAGATATGGTAGTTTTATAATATACGAGTAATATATAAAAGTAATACACAATATAGATAAGTTGTAAATAATGCATTAGAAAAGATAAGCAAAACAAAGTACACCGAAGAATAAGTAAAAATTTAGATTTATAAATTACCAAAAACACTCTAAAGGTTAGCTAAATCGCTAACTTATTTCCATTTTGAATCATGAGCCTACGAGACTTTGAAAGTCCATGTCATTGTAATGAAAAAATAGATCGTAAGCTCTATTTAATTATGTTCTAACGATAAATA
This sequence comes from Limnephilus lunatus, assembly GCA_917563855.2. NCBI lineage: Eukaryota > Metazoa > Arthropoda > Insecta > Trichoptera > Limnephilidae > Limnephilus > Limnephilus lunatus. Next base: position 62,021,035 of record OU830598.1, on the reverse strand, counting down.
ATCAAATTTAAAAATATGTTTTACGCCATCTAATAAACATAATCTTATGTCTATGAAGAGTATCATACAATCTTATTCGTTCAATGTTGCACCTTTTAGCATTTGATTAAAAATAATATAATATAATTAACACATTTTTTTCTGAAAGTGTGGCAACATTGACCTGGCCGATCCGTCGCGACGCCCCCGTCCGGGGCGTCGGTACGTTCACCTCACCAATACACACACATTTATATTCATGCCACGCAAACACCAATACCAACACCATACATTATTTTTATGTAAATGTAGGTACATACTAACTAACGGTTCATTGTTAGTTGTTTGACTATTTTTAAATGCTGTAGCTATAAATATAATAACAAAAGTGTAAAATGCGGTTCAGAATTCATGGCAGATTAATAACAGGTGATTAACATAGAGAAGTAGATGTCACATTCTGTATACCCCTTGCTTACAATCGCGGTGTTGCATAGCTCGAAAGGCTGGAATAGCGAAAAAATTACTTAAAGGTATGTTTAATTGTTTAATACACAGTTCATACAAGGATCTGTTTTATTTATTTATGTCCGGGAAATCAACAGGCATAATGTATCAGTTTTTACATTTGTAATATATTTACATCAGATATAAAACCATTTATTGATTTGGAGGCATTGCTGAAAACCAGCTGCATTTCTGGAGAAATCCTGAATTGTAGCTGAGCAGTGACCTTTTCATCAATAGACTCAATGATAGAAGAAAAAAATGTATAATACTGTAAAAAATATATTGATGAATAAAAGGTTTTATTATTATTATTTCCTCCTAGTGATTTAACTCTATTAAGAATTGATTTTAGAATAAACAAAATGTATGATAGAATTATATAAAATACAATAAACCACCATAATCTTTAATACTAGATACCAGAAAGAAGATTGTCCCACTGTGGGTTTGTCTTTTAAACAAATCTGTAGTTTTGTTGTTCCGATAATAATGAATTTTTTTACATTTGACCATTAACACGGGAAGAAGGTCACTTATTAATTAAAATTATTATATTTACCAAATCCTCACTCTCTTTACCACTAAAAAAAGCATAATTTTGATACTTCTTGATGAAATTTTTTGAAGTTCACGATGAGAGGAAAAATGCTGTCTACTTGTGATTTTTCAAAAACTTTGTGAAAGCTTATGCAGCGTGGGACTTTCACGGGTTTTATAGCACTCTTTTTAGGGTGAATTGAAACCACAAAAAAGATAGGATGTTAAACAAATTGAATTCGTGCAGAATTATATAAACCATCAACAGAATTTTTGTTTATTTAATTTATTAAAAAAATTCTATGGTAAATTACTACCTACACCAGCAACGAGACAATAATTACGCGGATTTATACGTGCCTACACAAAACGTGAATTACAAATTTCTAGAGTGGTACATACTATCAGTATAGCTCTGGTGAAAGGTCACCTTTCAGAATCGAAATTTTGCTAGGTCTAAATGACTAGGCCTGAATAGCCAGGAACTATCAAATCATCCTTTGCCACATCGCATTCCTTACCGACTCACAACATACCGTAATAATAATATACCAAGCACGTAAAAAATAAACCTAAAATTGGTTCACAATTAAGAAATTTGAATAATAATGAAACAAGTCGAGATAACTATAAGCAAAAAAAAAAAATATGTGTTAAATTTTCCAGCCTACGTAAATTTTATTTATATGTGAGGGTTTGCGGAAAAAGCACTAAAATGGGTTATTTGCGTGACCGGAATTTGAACTCTATGACCGCTAACTAGGTGACCGCCCTGAACTCTTAGATATCGATTTAACCTATCAACCCTCTTGGAATACCTTATACCTAAAATAGTTATGGTTTGTTCTTAAGATTTTTTTATTACTTATTTTAATGAATAATATACTATCACACATTATCATTATTATATATTATGCTACAATACTTTAATGTCTAATCTAGACTACCACTACTTACATCCGGAGAACTGTTAATAATATTCTACTTTTTAAATTATTGAATAACCTCGCAAACTGCCCTCAAATGCTAAGTTTTATTAATAACTAGCTGACCCGACAAACTTCGTACCGCCTCAGAATCAATAACTGTTGAATTAAATTCAGTTTTTTTATTAAGTTAAAAATTACACAATAAAGCTATCATCAATGGGCAACTGTCCGTGTTTTGTTTTTGTCAATATCAGAGATGGCATTGTTTACGGATTTATATTTTTTGTGATTTTCTTATTTTTCCACTTACTTACGGGAATTTTGGATATTTGGGTATGGGTGCCGCCGCCCCGGGAACCATTTATTGGATAACCAACACCTCTGTCATACGTCATCCATAGGTCACCCGAAGTGGTTCGCTATGTTTGGTTATTTAGCAGGGGTGCCCGGATTTATGGGGTGAAGTTTGTCCGGGTCTTGGCGGCGGATGCGTCTGCCCACCGCTTCGTGATGGGCCGGATCGAGAGAGACTTTTGACTTTTCCAGCTGGACTCTCTCGACCCATCGCCTTGCACCGCAGTTGGAGGGCTGGATTCATACTTCCGTCATTTCCGGACACACTGACCCCGGATTCCTACCCACCCCTCATACTTTTTTCCTTCTCAGAACTTCATATCCTTCCCTTCCTTAAAAATACCCTCCACACAGCTTCCCCTAAGATGACATAGGTCCTGAGGAAAATAATTTTCTTCGGGGCCTCATGTGTGAGCTGATGTAAAAAAAAAATTGCTTTTCATTTTCTTTATACGTGTGAGGGATTTTTATTATAATTATTGTATCTTTCCCTTGGATGGGTGAAGACTTACGTTCACCGCTTGTCTCATTTTCGGCTATTGATACTTAATGTGTAAGAAAGAGGGGCAACATTTCACGATTAAGAACAAATGCAAAACAATTAGCGCATTGACATTTGACGTTTTTGAATTTTTGGAATTCACACACAGTTCAATAATATAGGTACTTATCACAAAATGACCGCTGCTCTTTCAAATATGAGAATTCGTTCCATACAAAATGTATGGGGAAAAGAATTTTCTTAATAACTATATTTTTCGTTCATTTTTGTGATGTTTTAATAGTTATTATCCTATCCGGGGCGGAAACAAATCAAACAAATCAAAGATCATCAAAATCGGTGGGGCCGTTCTCGAGTTATAAATAGTGTAACTAACCCGACTTTGTTTTATATATTAAGATACCGTTGTTAAATCCCCTCGACTTCACCGTCTTTTTCACTGTGACAACCATAGATCATAGATCAACCATCTTGTTTGGGGGCGTGTCGGTATGCTTGAAGTTAGGTAAATTTAACGTAATTTGCATCATTTCATATTCAAGGCTACATTAATCAAACTTTTTCAAATTTGTAAATTTTATTGTGAACAGATAATCAATGTCATTCTCTCTGGGGTCTATAGGGGTCGACTGGGTTCCTAATTAACATTTTCTCAATTTAATTGGCTTTTCGTGTATCTAAGAGACGTAGGGTCAATGTTAATTTTAACTAGGATGATGTTCTAGTAGTCATTTGTTTCGTCCTATTCTTTCGTTCACATATTGTAGATTAAAATGAGCACTCCATAATTCAAATACGACAAACAGCAGTATTATTGTAACTATTACCTAACTTATTAACATGCATGTATCCCATAAAAAATAACTGTGTAAATACGGTTGTAAGTTACAGTGCTCATAATATTATGCATATTAAATTCCCATTAACAATTTAAAGCCGTTTGGCAATCATTCCCCGAGGCTATCGTATTCGCAAATATTATCTTAAAAAGTCTCGGGCCTGTATATAAATTTATTAGTCACTTAGCACAGTGGCTCGTTTCAGTTTAATATTAACAATCGTAACAAGGTACTTTGATCGATTTACAACTCAATTTATAAGTAGTACATATTGACCACTCTAAAATTTATAATGAAATATTCGTTCACCGTTGAAATAAATTAATTTAATCTTTGAGGCTATTTCTGCCACTGAGGCTAACGATTGTTATTTTGACGCTATTAAAATATAACATATTGCTAGGTTTAAATTTTGAACGTTTAAATTTCTACCAATGTTTTTGAAGCGAAGACTTCTTTAGCACAGTTGTGATTTGAAACTCGATGAAACGAAAAATAGCGACATTAAAAAGAGACAAACACATTCATCTATAGGATTTAGCCTGCGAGAGAGTGAGATAGAATAATCGGTCTCCTCTTTGTGCGGTGCTTCGTAGCCTCCTAACGCTTATCTATTTTAGTTTTCTGAAGGTTTCGTTTCTACGGCGTGTGAATTGCACACTCTGATTTTTTTTACAGTAGGTCCACTCAGGTGGCTCTGTGAAAAAAAAAAACCCTCAAGGCCTATATCGTCTTTGAGGATGCTGTGTGGAGGGTCTTTTTTGGAAAAGGAAGGAGAGAAAGTTCTGAGAAGGGAAAAGATATACGGGATTAGTCGACGAGAGAATCCGGATGGATAGGTTTAGGTTAGGTCTTCCTTAACCGGCCTCTCTAGATCTCAGCCCCTCTCGATCTCTGCCGCTACTCAGTAGGTAAGCAAACGCATTGATCACCAAGACCTAGACAAATCTCACCCCATGAACCCCGGCACCCATGCTAAGTCTCCAAACGTAGCGAACCACTTGGGTGACAAATGGCAAAGGAGTTGGCTGTCCAATAAATGGTTCCCGGGGCAGCGGTATCTACACTTGTCTCCCAAAGTGGAAATGCCCGCAGCTAATGAGACTACGGCATCCCCAATAATTATTGGTGATTGTTGTTAGGTTGGTGGAATTTGAGAAGGATGAGAGGGGGTGAGGGAGGTGAAAATAACGATTTATTTTATTTATTTATTTTATTACATTAGTTACATTTATACAGCAAAATTACATGATAATAATACTTCAAATAACTGCGTGTTTAAAATGTGTACAAGTGTTATTATGTCTTGTATGTTATTAGTTCCTAGCTAGGCAGATTGCCTGATGCTAGTGAAAAATGCCAAAAATGTGTGCAGTAAAAAAAACAAAATGTTATCGTTTTTTTTTGTAGATTAAATATATACTAAGTTTTAACTGATTATGCATTAATAGTTAACCATGTGTAATTTTAAGTTTTAAGTAACATTATTTAATAATTTTTCAGACTCAATCCTACCTAAGCCAATCAACCATTTAGTTATTATTGTAAAATATAACTAAATAGTTGATTGGCTTGAATATTGGGTTGAACGATAATTCCGGCAATTCAAATCTAGTTACAAAAGTTTGCTAAACGATACTAATATCATTCGTTTTGATCACGAATGCTTGCATTATTGACGCTTCTGTGAAAAAGCGAAAAACACTCCTAAAATGTTAACATTATTTATTTGTTCCATCCACACGAAGCCCACACAACGCGTTGAGCTACTCCCAACTAGCAAAACGGCAAAATATAGTATACAGGCCTTCCCATCAAATTTCAAATATTTAGTAAGTTACTTGCTAGTTCTCGCGGCTCAGCACGTTGCCCGGGTTTCGTGTGGACCATATATTTATTGCTATACTTTTAATTTCTGGAACAATGATAATTTTTTTTCTAAAGCTTAAAGTAAATAATATTTAATAATGTTATTAAGTTTTGCAAGTCTTTTTGTTTGCAAGGCTGTTTCGGCGTTATTAAGACCTTCATTTCATTCAAAAAGGGTATCGGATGTCTAGCTTTTGTATAGAAACACTTTCCTATGAAATTAAAATGAGTTTGGTGATCTACTCCTAACATAGTGTTGCTAACTTTTCTATTTTGCATGATTCTGTAGGATTGAAATTAGTCAATAATAAGTTTTAATAAAAAGACAAATAACTTTGTTTACATCACTTTTATTGATACACAATCAACATGTTTCGTAAACAATGTTTACTTCATCAGGATCAAACGTATACTAAACTTAAAAATTAAATATAGATGACACCTAGAAGGAAAGGGTAGGAGGGAGGGGGAGGGGGAAGAGTGGGGAAAGTTTACCAATTAGGGATTTCAAAGCAATTAGCAGGGAAAGACCGGTTAAGTGGGAAGAGGTTCAAAAGAGGGTTTATAAAAATTATTTTAATTTTAATAATTTTACTAAAATAAATAATGCCATCACAAAGTGAAAACCTTTCCTAAGGAGTTTTCTTCGAAAAATCAATAATAAGTGCTGACCTATTCCATTTGGAGCCTTCCAAACGATTTAAGTACCGATCTATTAACAGGGGTTTGAAAAACATATCATAAATTAACAAATCGGAAAGTTATTAAGAAAAACGCAACTGTTTTAACTATTCTTATTTTTACTTTCATTTCAACTTTTACTCTCGTGGATTTATGGTGTTATTAACGTAGTTTTTAATAGTCGTTACACACCTGCTTATCTTAACAGCTTTTTAATTAATTATCTCCAATTTGCACTTATTGAAGCACACAAACATAAAGATTATAACACTTTGATTTTTATAGTAGATTTGTTATGTAAATAATCTGGTATGGTATAATCGAATACTTTTTATTAATTTAAAAACTTTTTCTAAATATACCGGTAGTTGGGTTCATACCCAAAGTATCTTAAAATACAAAGCAAGATTATTTCGGAAAGAGAAGATAACACAAATTACAACTCGAACAATTTGGACCACCTATAACATGCCTCACGTTCATTGCAGGAAAAGGATTGCGCAAAAATGTGTGACACAATAAAGTGTAGATAAATCCAATACCAATTTTTAATAAAGAATGATAGTTTTATATACCAAAATTATACACTTTTTACATTCACCAAATTCTTGAACCAACAAAGAAAAATCAAATAGAATTGTGTCGATTCATCAAAACAAAGCGAATTGTTCTCTAGGCAACAGCCAAAACTTTCTTCTAAGCTCTCCACCTAATTACTCTAATACAAAGAGACGAATTATTTTCTTTAGATAAAAGTGAAATTTTGTTGGCAGCGGAATTCGCTCGCTACCGAATTTGATAAAAAAAAAACAAAGAACAGCGAACTTTAATAATCGAGACCGAACTACAAGATCACGTTCAAGGTCGCTACCATTTTGACACTTTTTTTCGTACAGATTTCTATTCAGCGAGAATAATCACGAATCTGGTTTATTGTCAACTGTGAGATTTTCATACAGCTCAGTTAGGCCATTGAAGAAACGAAATCGCGGTGTCAAAAAATTTTATAAAATAAATTTGTTCGTAGCGATGATCGGTTTATGAAAAAACTTTTTCAACGGTTTTTATGCCATATTGATTTTCGTACTGAGATAAGATATACGAGACTACAAGTATAATATTTTCGTTATAAAGCTGATTAAATTGGATTTCTTAGTTTTGACTATTGTATTGGCTTCACTTCAATAAAAATAAAAGTGCATAATATAACCCTTCCCAATAGATCTTTTAAGTATATTTGTCAAGTCTTTCTCAACAACTTCGTGGCTGGGAGTTATGAAAGAGCTGAGAGCTAAAACTCAAAAACTATAATCGTTTCACGTATGATTGTAATTAGAACTTTATTAGCAATTTCAACCTTAATGTCGTGACAAGGATGATGATATTATAATGTGTTTGTTCTAACTGTCCGAAGAGATCACCATTTTAGTCGAGTTTGTGTCATTCAAGTCACTGCAAGAAATGGCACCAACATTTGTGACGTTCTAAACCGTATACGAACAGTTAACTTCTAGGTCAACATAAGATCTGCTGTCTTGATGTTGCTAATCGATTAGTCGGACAGTTTCGATCGAACCGAGCTAACTATCATGGTGGTGCTTTAAAAGCACCTGACCTGGAAAGAGTTAAACTTTTCTTGGTCTCTAAATACAATCTATATAATAAGCTGAGTATCAAGCCTCCGCGAATTATCGTGGTTCAATGTTATCAAGGCCCTAGGCCCCATTATTCTATGTAGGTACTCTTGCTTCCTCGAAGGTATCCTTATTTTTATAGAGTAGGTAGTAGATACTCTAAGCTTTGTTCTGGTGAAGGACTATAATTTAGAATCGCAACGTTGCTTGAAATGGCGATGGTCGTGTGTATTGACAGGTTCTGAATAGTAAGATAAGTACTTACTTCCCATTCTTCTTTTTTACAGAGGTGATTTTTTGCTCTGCAAATTATCCTATTATTATTAATATTGTTTCCTGTTTCCATCTTTCTTTCCCCACTTCGTTCACCCAAACAATATACCCCAAATAACATATATAACATATTTCCACTGGCACCGAACAGTTGGGGCTCTTGAATTCACATTAAAAATCCGATTTAATTATTAAATTTGTTATTTATATTTTTTTATAACCTATTAAGCTATTTTTTCAAAAACTTTTCAAACATTTATCCGTTCCTCAAACCGGCTGGGTAAAAAAGTGAACACATTAACCGGTGCCTACCGTAAGAAAATTAAACGAACATATTTTAAAACACGCATTAGACCACTCACAGGTGAAAAGCAGATTTCTTAATAAGTAAAAGTCAAACATCAACAGCACCCATGAAATCATCGAATATTAAAGATTGATTAGTGAGTAGGTTTGTGTATCTACCCGAGCATTAAAAGCGACGAGATAATTAGTTTTGGAAGCCAGCGCCATAATAAATACTCTATTTTTTGCGCGTAACTCGGTAGCGAGAGTTCTCTAAAGGTTTTTTTGATTCGGAGAAATGATTTGATTTTTGTTTTCTACCTTCACGGACCATGGCGGTAAGAAAGTATTATTTTTTTTTATCTTTCGAACTTCAAAGCTGTTCAAAATGAATTATATCTTGTTAATTCACACTATTGCGATCATGATAATAATAAAGAAAAATTTTAGCGACCATTTAAAACATGTGACCAAACAAAATTTTATGGTGCAGATAAGTATAACGATGGTTTTTCTTAGTCCTCCTCACTAGGGGGTCCTGTGCTGAAGCGGACTAAAGTTATTTAACTACCCATTTAATTAGGCGCATCTCCTACGTCGTTTTTAGTGCATTTTTAGAGTTTTTTCTTTGACCTCTTTCAGCCAGACTATAATTCTTAACTGTTATACTTGTTTTATATCTGGGGAAGGCTGTTGCGAAGTTTTGTTGCAAAATTTGCGTATGATTTCGTTTCAGAAAATGAAATACTAGACTAGCATTATCAGTGTAAAATATATATTTTTGTAATAACAGTGCTTAAAAAAAAGATAATTTGTGTAGCGCCGTTTTAATAAAAAATACCCTTAAAAGGTGCTGTACAAATATTTCTAAAGCTCTATCTTATTACTACTTCTGCTTATGCCAAAATGTAAGCTGTGTAAATTGAAGCAAGCTGTAAAATGGACTTGTGAGAATTTTCCCAAATTTCGTTTCTCGTAAATAATATATCACATCAAAACACATTCCTCGTTAACACATTGCTGGAAATACGAAGAGATACAATAAGATTCCAGGTATTTTTAATTTGAACAAAAGTTTCCCGAAAAATCGTGTTGAAATAAATTATATACCTACATATATCTATGGCTACTAGTTATTAATTATGTAATTATTACTACCATGTATGTATAGTATAGACTACATACAGATTAACAATGAATTTCAATTCCGTTACTAACCGAAGAACTGAAATAATATGAAATTTGTAGACCCAGCATTCAAAGGATACAAAACATAATATTACGTAAATTAAATTCCCAGTATTGGAAAGACTCGTACAGATCAATAGAGATAATTTTATATCTGAGCCAACTCGATTAATAAAAACTTTATTTTCACAGTAGAATATAAAAAGAAGGTCACACTAATTCCTCGTCTAACCATAGACAGATAAATTAATAAACAGTCCAATTTCGAAATCTCCTAGTCAGCCACGTTTAAAGAAAGCACCATACAAATCAATTTAATGAATCTGGGAACCAACTACAATTAATTTTATCTTCAATGTACTTAATCAGATCAATCAGATAACTAATAACATGATGAAAATTTTTCAATTATTTAATAAATCTTTTCATTGGCGTTCTGTGTATGTACAGCTTCGCTCATTCATTGGCCGATTATTTGCGACTTTAACCTGTGAGGGCCATTTAGCAGCCAGCGGCCGAGAATTCATATTTCGTCGAAAGATGTTCTTGTGATCAAACAGATCGGCGGTTCCAACGAGAAAGATTAATTATTCTCCTTACCAGCTTTTAAAAATAATAACTCAATATCGATTTTTTTCATAAAAAATTTGTTTTAATTTATACCTACATTCAAAAATGCTGAAAGGCGTTATGATAAAACGATTAAAATTATGTATTTTTCGTAATTATTTTTTGATCATAAGTATTTATAATATTTCAATAATGTCTAAGAAAAATACGAATGTAAAAAAATCTTATTTATATAAGTTCATAAGACCGTAAATAAATAGACAAACTGAAGTATTTTCGTCACAAAACACGTGTGTGAATCTTTTTTTAAATGATTTTATTTAAACTAAAATTAAAATTCTGAAACATTTCCCAGATAATTTATTGATTTATTTTACTGAATGAAATGATTTTTTGAAATTGTATAACACAAAATTTTGTTTAAAAATTTAACAAATCTGCCAACGATCTACGGTAAAACCTTATTGTACTAAAAATAAACATATTTTCTCAAAATGTAAAACATAGATAAAAGAACAGTCTTTCGAACTCAATTTATAATTTTTCGTGGAAAAGAATCAATACGTCTAACTTTTGATTTAAAAATGACATATTTACGGTTTTATCTATTTATTCCCTCTTAAGAGGAAACCGGGTGGTGTTTTTTCCATACAAACGTATTCCTCATTTCCCTCTCTGAATTTTGACACTAGAGAAAATATTTTTTTTACATAATATGAATATTGACCGCAAGCGTGTCGGTACGTTTTGATTTTTTTGATAAGTTACTTTTTATAGGAGTTATAACCCTTCAAAAATTGTTAAAATTGCCTTTTTTTAACGCCATCAACAAACGTTCAGTATACAAATTAGACGATGTATTTTTAAAAAAAGCAAAAGGTACAGACATAGAATGTTTTCTTCCAATACATTTGGTAAAAAAAATCTTGGAAATTGGTTCAGTTTTGGAGTAGAAAAATGAGGACTACAAAACCTCGATTTTGACAATTTTATTTAGGTATTATCAGGCTGAGGTGCATGTGTCCCTTTCTCTCAGTATTCGGGGGTGAGGGGGGGCGGAGAGGGTTTTGTTGAATACGTATACAGTCAACGAAGTGATGTGACATTCTCAATAATTATATCGATACACTAGTCCACTAGTGTTGTCATGTCCCGAGTTATCGATGTTTTTTTAAAATTATTTTTCTGTTTGGTGACTTATTTTGAGTGTGCCAATACTTACCGAGCTTATTTACTAAAGTTATTGTGACAAATTTAATTTGTTTACGTCAAATAAATTAATGGAAAAAAATTGAAAAAAAAACACCTGTTACAGACAGACCCCGAGATGATTCCGTTCCGTATTGCCGAGTTGGATATGGAACACAAAAATTAATTAAAATATTTTTTGATAACTTTTGAAGGTTGTACTCAACATAATATTATCCCTTTATAGGACACTTTTTTTAAGATACAACTACCGAACCAAAAAAAAACTTTTATATTTGACTAAATATATTGTTCTAGATTTTTTTTTCAAAAAAATTATATTTTACAAGAAAATGTATGATGGTAAGTACATACACCACTGATCGTTTGATGGAATGCTGGTACAGCGTATGTTCAGTGGTACATGCATCTACCACATGTTGTTGAATCGATTATGTTATTATAATATCATATTATACAAATGAATATTGAAATCTATGTATAAGAGGCACCATATTGTTTATTGTGCTACATATTAGGTACATACACATAACTAGTTTAGTTTTTATTTAACTTTTTTAATACGTTATATTATTACAGAAAAATGCACTTTTGGGAATACCTCCTACATCACTTGACATTTTCAATCTTCTTCAATGATCTAATATTTTTTGTTTTTAAACGCTTTATTGTAAAAAAAAATACTTTTTAACATCTACACAATGAAATTAAAACAATTTATGGTCCAGACCTTTCCCTCGCCGGTAAATTTCTTGGTATGCGACCGTCAATTATTTCTGGTAAAAGGCATTGGTGGTAGAAATTTTCTAACAGTGGAACGATTTTTTGCCAGATTTCATCGTCCCTCTCAATTTTTTCATACAGCAAACCTTTTGGACTCCACACAACAAAATAACAATAATTACGACGAGTAATATGTAACTGGCCTTGTACTTGGTAGAAGTACTTATGATTCCGTTTTAATGTTAAAGAATGGTCTTCCAATTTACAGTAATCAATTATCTTTTGTGCAATTCCCTCTTCTGGTGACATATTTGCTATACTATAAGGGCATTTAATTTCAATTATAGAATCCTCACCGATAAGGCCATCCGGACTTGCCGCTAAAAAGTTTTTGGTTTTATCGATAAATAGCCCACAAGCGGATACCTGAAAACTTGTTTTTTTTTAAAATTGCTCTATTGCTAGGCTTTCATTTTCTTTTCCATAATTTGTGGCCATAGTTCCTTTGAATTGTGAGTACAGTAAAGAGTTTAGTACTCCCGTAACTGAAGTTTTTTGCCGAAGCTTATATATTTTTCCAAAGTTAGACGCCGTTATCCGCTTACGTCTTTCAATTGCCCACAGATTGTTATTGCTTTGGCCTACCGTATTCCGTTCGAGCTCTTCCTTATTGGTTGAAGATAATTCTTTGAGAAATTCCTCTTTTTTCGTTTCAAATATTTCAGGTGGCATATCTGGTTCTAATTCCAATTGACCATAATTTTCATCGGGCCCTGTAACTTTTTTTCTTTTTTCTGTCGTATTTTCATTATACTTTAGTTTTTTTTTTCGACACATTTGTTTATTCTCCTTCGAACGTCGTTTTCTCTCTATAAAGTGCTTCGTGTATTTGCCGGGACTGTGGCCTTGGATTTTCTTTTGTATTCTTGAATGGGTTGCCAATTCACTATTCCACGAAGTTACTGCTCCAAAACATCTTGCTTGGTAAGATCCTCTTGTAGTAAAATTTACCCTTTTTCCACCTATAAATTTGGCGATAACGTTGTTGAATTGCTCCACAGTGTTATTTGTCACGTCAATAATAAGACTTTCTGCATTTGCTATTAGAGACAATAAGAATTGTTGGATATCAGTCCATATTCCACAATCTCGAAGATCGCTTACTAAATTTGGATCATCAGTATACTTCTCCGGCTTGCAATAGTACGATGCACAATTTTTATGATCACCAAACACATGATTTGCGGTATTTTTTATGTCCATTTTCATATTTTTTATTTTATCACTTTGTACTGTGTTTTCTTGCTCTTTCCTGTAATTTATTGCTCCAACTACAGCTCTTCTCATGCGTAAAACGTTTGCTTCAACCTTTTTCCTTATATGAACTGGTACAAAGCCTTTAGCGTTGTTGGTTTTTTTCCAAGTGCTTTCATTTTGTTGCAAAAATTGCGGAGTAAGTGATTTTTGCACTCTATTTTTTGTACTATAAGGTTAGGACCATATGGCATTTGTTGCATTATTTTTTTCATGATGCTGGAGTCGCCATCACCAACTAGTTTGTTAAATTTCAATCCATGCATTTCCATGCTTCTCGAGAACCCTTCTGCTATAATGTGGGCTTCCATGGCATTAGCACTGTCACGCCAGTTTATGAAGCACCTGTGCTCAGAAGCAACTATGTGTAGTTTAGTAGCTCTAGCACATATGCAGCAGTATGAGTTTCGCACTCCCAGAAATAAAACCTTTTTAGTTCGTAGTCCAACTATGCACCCTGCGCCAGATGAGGAGCTAAATCCACTTTTGTACGACCTCTTTGCCCAGGAGCCATCTGCAACCACCGTTACCAAAGGATAGCCACCCTCGTCTACGTCACCGTTTAAAATGGCTAGCCTTTTTTCTTCTTCACCAGCTGCGATCATTTCTTCTAAGGCACATTCTTCAATTGTTGGCGCTAAACATTGTTCTATGTTCGTGTAAGTCTTACAATCCATATTTGGCATATTTAAAACCCCACAAATTTCATTCCATTGTGAATACCCATTTCCTGTACACATCACTCCTTCGACGACAGCAGTATTTATAGACATTTTCCGTTTCGGGTCTTCGGAGTGAATGTATTCTATTTTCTTGCACATTTTGCACTCGAAAACATACTGGCTTAGAAGACCATTTCGTCGTTCCTTCATAAATTTTAAATCGGAAAATGTGCAGATGGTGTGTTCGTGCTTTATATTTGATATCTCCGAAAACAAATATTTTATATCCACAATTCTGCGACCTTCGAAATTATCGGTTTCATCAATATGGTCTGGTTCTATCACCAAATCATCAAGCGTTGTTGATGATGATGAACTTGCGTTTTCGTCTATATTTGGAGCAAATGATTCATCCATGGAAGTTTCATGCATTAGTGAAGATGTAGTTAAGTTTCCAAAAGTAGTATCGATGACATCCATATCCCTGTAAATGCAAATGATTTATTTATTTAAATTTGTCCATCCCATTTTCCCGTTATACATGCTACATAATACACGGCTCTCATAGCATAAATCTTTAGGTTTTTCTCGTAAGTCGCTCACGTAAGAGAGTTATGGCAAAATTATCAATGTAAACGATACCCATTGGTAATTTTGCCATAACTCTCTTATGTGAGCAACTTACGGGAAAAAAAACTTTACGTACGTAAAGGTAACCTTAGGAAGGTTCAGTAGTAAGAGTGACAGGAAAGCGATATTTCGACTTACCTAGATGTCGAACGTGGTGCAACATGAATCTGTCGTTTGATACTAATAATCGGTTTTTTTCGTCTAGTAGATAAAAACAAACGCGCTTTGTTTCCATTTCTTTTACCCATTATTTATCTGTAAGAAAATTTTTTTTGAGTTGAAGGTAGGTAATATAGTAGTCGATTTTATGTAACTCAATTTCTAAATACACATATCTTATGCTACGTATATATTTGCGAATAGTGGCGTGCACAGAATTTGAAAATTGAAATTTCGGAAAAAAAATAATTTTCAGCTTCGACAACATCATTAATGTCGTATTTTCAATCTTAGGATTCTAGCCCACTGAAAAATCAGTGCACGCCACTCTTTGCGGACAGAGACGCGAGCCGAACCACGAATTATGGTAAAGGTACGAAGCAACCGCAAGCGGCGCAGCGTTTCGGGCAGTTTGCTTTTGCTTCGTTCCTTTCCCATAATCCGTTGTTCGGCTGGCGTGTGTATACGCAGCCTAAGACGTAGAATAATATTTATTATAGGTTACTAGATATGTTAACAAATGTACCGACTTGCACTAATGCACTTTATGCATACAGTCAAAACTGATGAATTTACGTTATTCAGGGAGAGCCAAAAAACAACAACATTTTTAGCGATATTTATATGTTTAATTAAAAAAGGAAATTGTGTTGTAATATTGAGTTTTTATGAATGAATAGTTTATGTTTATAATAATAGTTTATGAATAATTTATGAATAGTTTAGTAGGTATCTACTCACCATATGTCCTATATGTGTAAATCGTGAGAAATGACCAAACAGATTTCAATATTCAAGGGGGTTTCAGGGTCAAAATTCGAAGGTCTGTATTTGACGTAGAATAGTTTCCAGTAAAAAGGCTAGTCAAAAACAGTAGAGTGATGCAGCCAGCGAAAAATAAAAACACTATACAATCACAAAGTACGTGATGTACCTACTGCGCCTATGATGCCGTTTTATAAAAAAAGATGGTATGAATCTCCCGATATTACTAAACCAAAACAGCGTGCATCTTACTTTACTAATAGTAACAAGATGAATGAACTATGAGCGCAGAAGATATCTATTATATAGGAATACGCACGCTCAAGTCGCGACGCGTATTGACTTATCTGTTGCAGCAGGCAGCAACCTGTATACACGCACCCACAAGTCTCATTGACTTGTGCGTGTGCAGAAGATGAGCTCGGAGCAGGCAGTCACATGTATTTGTAGTAAGTAATAATAATAATAAAGTTAAGTACAATACAATATTAAATAATGTAGACCTCGCTATTTTATTACGAATATGTACCTAGGCACCTACTTAATTTTTGGAATAAATGAATAACAGTAAATGAAATAATAAGAACGCGAAGTCGCTGGCGGGCGCGGCGCGGCGATTCGTGCTTCCAACACCTGCAGCCACGCACACACACGCATTGGGGTTCACCAATACACCGATAGCGCTTTTGCTGTCCCCGCTGAGATGAACGAAATAGAAATAATTTTTACAAATACCTATCGTTAAAATTTCTCGGCGCTCCTGCGCGCTCTTAAGTAACTCAACCTAACTCTAAGCTCTTCAGTTCATCCCCTTTCCCAACCGAGACAACAATTTCAACGCTCATCAGTTAACTGTGCGACGTAGGTAATCAGTATTAGGGTGGTAAATGTGACGAAAGAATTTGATAATTATTTTTTTTTAGTGTTAGCAAAGCGGTAATGGTAATTAAATCATATAAAATCAAATGTTTTATGTTTGAATACTGTAGAAGGCACGGATTTCCAATTTAAATTTTTAGTTAAAATGTGTAAACATGTGTGTTTTTAAGTAAACGGAATTTATATATATATATATATATAAAATAAATAAATATAAATAATATTATTAACATAAATAATATTATAAATACTATAATTAAATAAATATTATAATTGATAAAAATATTAAAAGACCAAATAATATTATAAATATAGTGGAATTTAATACAAGAAAGTAGCGTCGAAACCCCTAGCTTGGTGTTTTGTTTTTGCCTCTGGAACTTTACCTTGGAGAAATTTTCTAAGCAGATTGGGTTGATAAGATTTGTGCTGTGATTTTAATTATTATAAATTAAAGTAAGAGTTCACTATTCACTGAGCCTATTACTTATTTACAGGCATTTTATAAAAACATTATATTTTGGTGTTTATTTTTTAAATCTTATTATTATCAAAATCAAAACACTTTACTTTGAGCCATGACAGGAAAACAACCCCCCCCCACGTAAAAATAAATAGAAGTATTGGAATAAACGATAATACAAAATACAGGTATAAATTCACTACGATTTGTATTTGAATTTTAATTCTTTGGATTAATGAAAATTTGTGGTCACATTTAATAATCTACAGGATAAATTTTCTCAATAAAGAATCACTTTGTGGATTGACGTATTTATTAAATTAAACATTTTATTTATTATAATAACTTTGTACAATGTATAGTTATTTCATCCGCAATGCTATTAAATTATGCAAATTAGTTTAACTTACAAATTTTATATATAATGGTTTCTAAATATAGTAAAAATAATATATTAAATTATTAATAATAATAGAATATTTTATATTTACAATCGGTTTAAAAAAAAAGTTATTAAAATTATACAATTCAATTTAATCACAAATTTTATACATCATAGTTTCTTAGTATAGGATACATTGTGATAATTGGGTTTTAAAGGTATGGGGTTGGGTTTCGGTTCTTAAAGCTCTGCATCCGAGCTCAAAAAGAAGAAGATGGAGAGATATGAAATTACGAATGTTAAAGGAGCGCGCTTATATTTGAAGCGATAAAATCGATGCGAAAATTGCGAAAATGTTTAATAAAACACGTCGTTTAGAATAGAGCAAAAATTTTGTGGAACGTATCTTAAGTATCATTTAAAGAAAGATTGTGATTTTTTTCATAAATATAACTTGTAAATAACTGAAACAAACGGTTTATAATAATTTTCGGAGCATACATTGCGATTTTTTTCTATCGAGGGAACTTTATATAATTTAAACGCGTCTAGATATTATCTTCAAAAATAAAATATATTTTTTTAAGAACTTAAAAACTTCAAATGTTTAAGGGAGATATGTAAGAAATCGGTAGAAATTCGGGTAGCGGCGGCTTAAGTTCTTAGGGAGAAGGTTTAATATTTTAGGAGCTAGCTACATGAAATGTCTTCAAGCTGGCGTGGTATATTATGTAGGTACATTGTAGTGTCGGTTGGTTATTGTTCTGGTGATTTAATTGTGATGTAAGAGGGTTTTTTCTTATATTTGAACACGAATTAGGGTGAATTTTTAAAGAAAGAGTTAGGGTAAATTTTAGATGGAGTTGCCGTATGTGAAATTATATTCAGTGAAGAGTCGAGTGGAGGAGTATCTTGTCGGTCGCTTGTGGATAGAACGTATTATCGTTTTTGGGCTTTTTGTAAAGGATCAATAAAAGTATGCCCAGCCGCCCCAAACAAACACTGTATTTTTAAACAAATTAATTTTATTGTATTACCAACATATTTCGTTTTGCCCAAGCTTCGTGAGGGTAAATTAAAAATAAACGAAACCAAATTTACCTCTTTGAAACCGGTTGGCAATAAAAATTCGTTGGTAGTGAAAAACATTTTTTTTTGTTTAATTTATTTAAAAAATACATCACTTTATCATAAAACCCAAGAATCGCCAAATTTTAATTTTTTTACGTGAACTTCACTATTAATTCAAAGTACTTTCCACCACCAATAATAACTGACGTGCTATTCTTCTTAGCACGTCAGTTATTATTGGTGGTATTTTATATTTAAATTTAATTGAAATATTTCTCCGGCATACCTACCCCACATTACATGCAATTTTTTCTTAAATAGAACATACAGTTAAGTATTTTAGTCCTAAATTCTAAAGAAATTGGTACAAAAGCTCTATCTTTATTTATTTATCAATTATCATTCAATTATTATTGAAAAAAAAAAATTAATTCGAAAGAATTTTAAACATTTAGAAATAAAGTTTTTCTGCCGGATCTACGTACCTATATAATCAAATTTGATTGTATATAGGTAATATAGATATGGAATAAATTTCATATTTAAACATTTATTTATTTATTTTAGGGAAATCAACCGTTTACAATTTGATTAATTTATAAATGTATAATTTACCTAACTCAGAATCCAATTACAGATTTCCTCATTATACTATTATATTGCGTATCTAGAAATTAAATAGTAATCTTACGACAATTAAAGGATATTACATTATTTTAACAGGAAGTAGGTAGTACATAATATATGTCATTTTGTAAATTTCATATGTAAAAGCCTTGAAAAAGGGCGTAAATAAAAAAATAAATATCATTACATTTATGCAGTTTTGTACTCATTTAATACATTTTTAATACACTTTTGATAGAGTTTTATTAGGTATATTTTTTCACGTGTACTTAAACATTTTTGGAATTGGCATGCATTGATATCTTATTTAGTTTCACCAATTTACTGAATACACATGTATGTACCTTCCACTCTATTCTCATCGGGAATTTGACTTCACACGTGTGGCTAGGTAACGGAACGTGTCTCGTTTCACATCTATTTGCGAGCATCGCCTGCATGACGCAGCATCTACATTACAATGACTTTATATTTATCTTACGAGATGACTTTATATATAGCCGCGAGTGTGATGTCCATGTTGGGCTGAGGGCTCGACGCGTGAAAGTTGAGTTAACGTGCGTTCCAGCAACACCTCATTCACCTAGTCAACAGATACAGATACAGTTGCTGCGAACTGAGATGATTTTTTTTGCATGCTGAAACAGTTGCGCGTGTTGATTGTACATGCTTATTGCTTGTAAACAACACGATTGTACGCCGTAGTTTGCTTTGAAATGACAGCAAATTAAAGCAAATGACCTAAGATGAAGCCATGCGAAATAATGCAAAATCATATATTTTTGTTTTGAAAATATGATCGCTTAATTAGAAATAAATATATTTACACCCGTACTTCACAAAATTAAATTATATATGCATTTTCTCGTTGTTATTTTTGAAATCAATCAATACGGCCAGCACTCAACGAATTTGGGTTTTTAAAGTGAACCTTATACCATCAGGGCTAAGAACCATGCACTTGGCACCCCATCAGTTACGCCCCGCTTGCGATGGGGAATAGACGTCTTAGACTCCGCGTCGCTTGGTCGTCGAAATCAATTATAAATTTTCTTGTTATTAGATACAATAAACAATGCATAAAAAAGGAGTTAATGTTATTGCAGACCTTTACGAAATCAACCTGTAAAAAAAATTTCTCAAATTCCTTTTTCAATCTTTCCAAAAGCTTTTTCTCAAGTATTTTTAAGCTCCTCCCAAAAAGAGGCGTGGATTCCGATTTCGATTTTTTTTCTGGACTATTGGATCACCTTAAGGGGGATGGCTGCGAGGATGATTTTCTTGTACATATCTTAAATTAAAATTTAATAAATACTCAAACAAACTGAATAATATTTTTTTAATCAAAACGTGTAGTAAATATCTAGTACGAATACGTACTACTTTGTTTATATATGGTTCAAATGATAAATCATAAGCAATTAAAAAACGATTTTACAGGCAACTTTGGCAATTATTTGTGAGTAGGTGATAATTATTTAAAAAAATAATTTTGCCCTATCCAATATCCAAATACAATGAAATATAAAATAAATAAAAATTTGAAGCATAAAAAAAGCTTTCAACGGGCAAAAGCTTTTTTTTCGTTTAAGTCATAAACGACCGACTAACGCTTAAACACAAATTTGTCCTATGTGAATTTAAAATTTCAACCCAAAAAACGGTTTTTCTTATGATGTTTTACTTTTATATTTCATTATAATATGTGAAATAAAAAATAATAAGTAAAAAATAAAATAGAAAAAGTTTCCTCTAAAACGATAAAAAATGATCCAATGGCGTATATTTTATAATTTAAAACACACATCAATAAAGTAGCACATGTCCGCATGTACTAGATATTTTCTATATCTTTTGATTTAAAAAAATAATTATTCAGTTTGTGATAAGTATTTTAGCCACAAATTTAAATTTATGTTTTGTATGAAAAAGGCCGAGATACAATTTAATCGATAGAGTGAAGTTCTATTTTAACCGACCGTTTGGCATTTAATCTGTCTGTTAATTTTTTTTTGTTTTTCGTTTCCGTTTTGCAAAATCTGCAGCATCCACTTTATTATTCAAGCAAGCCGTACTTTGATTAAATGGCTAACATTGTTAAGTAAATATTCATGTTTCATGTGAGCGCTTCAAAAATAAAAATTACCGGTTTTCTTTCAAATATAATTTTTTTTGGCTTGAAAAATCATCAAAATCTCAAATCGATAAAAAAATTAAATAGAAGCAATACATATTTCAAATATAGAGTTTTTATTAATTAATTAAAACCAAATAATTTTGGTACCTACTTTATCGCTTGTCTAATTGTTCGAGCAAACGGTTCCAATTATGAAAATTAAAAGTTCGTTGAACGTGAATATTTTACACCACATCACATCACCAACAACCGAATTTAGTTTGTTTGATGAATGTTGCAATATTTTTAAAGCAACTTCGATTAACTTACTGTAATGAGGGAATGTCTCTAAAAGGTCACGGTCAAATCTTTGTCTGCATTTTTAATTCAGATTTCAGCATAGCATACAACTAGCTATTGCCCAATTCATTAGAGGCTGGATAAAGGACTAACACAAACATGTTTAAAAATAGACGCATAGATTTTATGACGCCTTTAATGAGTTGTTATTCTTCCAAAATTTTCCTCAAGTTTTGCATATATAACATTGAACCCGTGAACCCTATTGATTTTGTGCGCATTTAAATCAGGTACTTATGTTATATTACTTATACTACTAGTATTTTCCACATCGGAGAGATAAACAAAGCTATTGAGTAATAGGAGAAAATGTTAAAAAAAACAAACTGAGCTCGAATCTTATGGTTAACCACTGGGGCGCTTTTTGCCACAATATGGCACTATTTAAAATACCTCGGATTGCTTTGCTGCCAATTTTGGCAAATTTTCCATTATTTGTAAGTAATTAAGTAAAACTTAACAGTTTAATCATATATTTTGAATATATGATAATCGACAAAAGATAGGTGGATTCATTGGCTATAGTGAACTATAATCAGTTTGTATGTCTCCGTATTAAAATTTGGAGATATGATTTTTTTAATGTTGGCGAAAAATATTCAAAATGATCACCAAAAATCGAGCAGTCGGAGAAAAAAGTTTTAAATTGCTCTGTCGCTCCAGTGGTTAATATTTCTTCAAGGGTTAGGACAGTTTGTTTCACAAACATTGTCATAAAAATATGCAACAGTTGTAAGGTCCGCGATGCAGATTCTTTGTCCGTTTCAGCTTTTGAAAAAAACGAGATCAAGAAGACAAGTTCTTAAGCTTGTCAGCAATTTGATAGAAAACTGAAACGCACCTACAATCAATATTAGAATATATTGTACAAACAAAGATTGACATTCAGTAGTCATGCAGATATTGGTATGTATAATTATTTATATGTGTACAGTATGTATTAATTGGTTTGTGTACTTACTTAAAAAAATATATTATTTTAATTATCTTATTTTTATTATAATATTAAAAAATATAGTAAAGAAATGTTGAGACGTGTTTATTAAATTAACGTATCTTCGATATTTTTTCTTTCAAATGTAGATTTTTATATCTTATTAATCTTAACAGATATTCCCTAGAAACATGATCTATACCGATTTGAAATAAAACTAATATCGCCAATTTACATTAATCCTGATCAACTTCATCAGAAGTAAGGAAAAAACTTTTGTTTTAACGTTGGGCACACGAGAGCGCCCATAACATTCTACCCATCAGATTATCTGTTAAATGTTATGTCGTTATCAGCAGTAGAAATAAGAAATCGGACAAAATTCTGATAAATCTCAAAATTGTTCTAAGGACACTAAATTTAATTTGATTGAAAAGGGATTCTGAATTGCACCCAAGAAAAATTTGCTTCCGTATCCTGACAATAAAATAAAAATAAAATCTGGAACTCAATTTCCTTCTCTTTTCCGTTTGTTTAAATATGGTTCTGTAACTCGGGCCTATAGATTCACTTTCGTCGTTGACTTTCTCCGGCCCAAAGGAGAAGTGCGTGTTCACACAGTAGTACTGGGCCAGAGCCCGGTGTACCAGCTGGTGCCTGTCTCCTATAGCTGTAGGGGACTTGGGTCAAGGGACATGGGCAAAGGGACAGGGGCCAAGGGACAGGGGCCAAGGGATGGGGGCCAAGGGACAGGGGCCAAAGGCCGGACATATTCAGCTTCTTATGATAGTAAATGTTCAAAAAGAAGAAAAAGGGGACAAAAGTAAATACAAATGTAAGAGGGAGCGCTCTAATATTAAAAAGGACAATAATTAAGCGAAAATTGCAAAAATGATTTATAAAACACGACTCGTTTAAGCATATTTTCAGAGCATACCGTTTCGACCTCTACAAATGTATAGATATTATTTTAAACTTAAAGTGTTCAAGAGAAATGAGTTAAAAAACGGTAGAAATTCGGAATGCCAACGCATAAGGATAAGCCATTAAACAAAAAAACTACAATTGATTACGTAACCACAAAATACATACATTATGGATCATGTATTAGACAGAGTGAAGGGACGTATTTTTTATACCTACTTGACATACTTTAACCAGTGATTCCTTAGATTATTTGGAGTAAAAAATGTAAATGAAATTTTTGTCTCCGGTGCCATTTTTGATATTTTTCTACAAAAACTTAAAAAAATGGTAGGTGTTGAACAGTTGGAGGTGGGGTAAGGGGTTGGTCGGTTACTCGGCTGAGTGACCAATGACGGCATCCGAAAGAACACAAAATATGCAATAAAGACACATAAATTTGTTACAGACCATTTTAATTATCATCATTAAATTATTTAATTAGAGAATATTAGAACTAACCTACGATATAAAATATTGACAGACATTCAAACAGAAAGTGAGCAAAGGGGAAGGGGTAATTGCGGGATTTCCGGGAAGAACAGAGCGGTTTATTGGAAATATGTTTAAAATGGGACTAAAAGATAAATTTATTTGGTTATTCAAAATACTAGAGTTATTATTTAGGGATTTTCTAATTTCAAATGCAAAAATTATTTATTTTTTTGGCATTATTGTTACGGTGAAGAATTTTGAGTCCTGTGTCATTAAAAGCATGATCTGTGGAAATTAACGTTAGATCCTTAAGTAAAGATCCTTGTTGAAATGAAGACTATCCTTACTAAAAGTATTTCTGGGAAAAAAAGTTAATTCTAATATTCTCCTGACGAAGGCAGGGTTCTTCCGAAACCGGTAGAGTGTAAATAAAATAAAATTAAAGTGTTCTGTAACAAATTTTGATTGTACCCCCCAGCCAGGAGCACTCCTGTCCCGCTGAGACCGGTACACCGAGGGGCACTGGTTTGTTAGGACTTGGAACACGTGCTCTGAGGATGGTAAGAAGGTTGGAGTTTAATCGACTGGTATACATGGACACCTAATAAGCCAATATTGGAATTTAGTATGGTAAAGGAATGAATTGAGCGTTACATATTTTATGCCTTCCTTCTTCTTGAATCTTCTCATTTAAAATGGTCTATCCTGGAACACCTTGCAAAAAAGATCACTAGGAACCTAATTATGTAATATTTCAGCTTTTGAGGATAGCTGTCTCAATTATCTGACATTTCTGTTCGTGTCTTCTTCAAACGTCCCCGACTTCTTCATCCTCGTAATAGTGTATCTTGTTAATATAAGGCCCTTCTTTCTTCTATAAATTATTTAGAAAAATCCAGAGGTTCATTATTTTTTCTTTTTAATCAGTACTTACTTTGACAATCATTTTGTTCATATTTCGGTCATATGCATGATTTTACTACACAGTGCACAAAGGCCTCGGGTATCAGAACTCAATGCTCCCCTTTTGAGCAAAATTATAGCTACGCTTCATAAATTGTCTAATAGTACCTACGTAATTAATGTACGCCAGAGTTATTATTATTTGTTAGTCAACAATCAAAAATACTAATTTTGTTTGTCGGTGCGTGAAATGTGAAATATTCCTGCATGAAATAATTATTCACGTTCAATTAAATCAAATTTGGTATGAATTTAACTGTAATTTTCAAAATTGTGTGAATAATCAATAATTCAGACAAGTGGTAAAGTAGGTACTTATAATAAAATGTTTTATTAGAAAATTATTTTAATTGTCTATTTCTAAGTTGGAATTTTTCCCTGGTCTGCGCTACAAAAGTAAAACAAATAGTGTAATTTCTCACCACGTAACATACACGCACACCTGTGTGAGTTTAAAGTTTGTATAAACGATTACGTATAAATTTTAATTATTTTTAATTAAAGGCTTTGCGTGACTCCAACCGCCATGACTTCCTACTTTCTATGGACAGAACGAGGCGCAAGAAGTAAGAGAAAGGGCGCGTTGTCCTCGGTAGGTTAACTAGGTCAAGGCTCAGTCACCGTCCTCCGTCCTACCAACCAATCTACATACACATTTAGGGCACAGCACAGACCTACCAGACCGCATCCAAGTCTACGCCAGAGCACATCTGAATACGTGATGTGTGTCATTTCCATACAATCGAAGAGACCTGCATATTATGTTAATGTTCGTGTTACGATAACTTTCTTCAAGCGACCTTAACAAAGACATAAAAAACTTTCTACGCGCTTTTAATCAACCGATTTTAAAATGTAAATCACTATTTTATTTCTGCTGCGATGAGATTCATAACAATAAGCATATGAAATTTGAACATAACCGTGCATTAACATAAACGATTTTTTAACCTACCTACATATAAACATACATAATATATGGATTTATGTAAATGAACTTCCAACAAATGGAAAATACATGCTAAAAGCTTTGCAGTTTTTGGTGGTTTATCCATTATGTTTTTGATCTATTATGCAGGTTTTGTACTGTTGGTTAAATTTTCACAAACAACAAAGCAATTTAGTAAAAGCGTACCATTATGGTCTTTTCACCGAAAAACGTAGGTTTATTATTCATATATTTTAACATAGGTATTTACTTACATTTCAAACAAAAAACTTGTACCATGTGTCCTTAGAACGAGGTACCCCAGTAAGGACACATTTTTCTCTCAAAATCTGTAAAACAAAATATTTAAATAAATAAATATTTGTTAAAACTTAAAATGTAGTCTAATTAAGTGTACCTGTGTTATTATAACATGGTAGATATTGAAAAATAGCAAAACATGCGTAATATGTACATTATATAACTATTGCCGATGATAATAATTAGTGATAGAACTAAATAGTCGGGCTATGACAAGAGTCATAATAACGGAAGGGTATGTAAAAGACCATGTATGAAATAAAATGAAGCAAGGAGTAGGTACGAGGACCGAGATATTTGACGGTTCATCCTTTCTACCTACCCTTGCGGGGTAACGACGTGATGGTTGATTTTATTTGTGAAATAATACTAGAAACAATTATTTATGTCAGGGGGACGTGAAAAAACGCGCACAAAATATTAATTATAAGTTTTTTGTTATTTAAATAATTTGTGTGTACAACCAAAACCTCCTAGATCACATAGGAGGTTTTGGTACAACCCATTGAAGTGAAACTTTCCGGCAAGCGTCATGTCATTCTTGCAAGATCAGACATGGCGTCAAATATGGGAAGATTTGAACTTTGATTGAAAAAAAATTAAATGTATATCTTACCTCACAGCCCCGATAAAATAAATTATTTCTTGTAGTAATTAAGCAGAAACGAAGTGCTATTTATGTAATTTGTGAATATTAAGGAGCTTTTTACTACGACTATCGACCATTTTTTTTAAATTAGTTAAATACCTGATTTAGTTTAGTTTTTTTATTACACATTCAAATCAATTAAATATTCATAACTGGCATTTACAGAACTCCTCAACTCAAAACAACTATATACTATGGACATTGGCCACGCGCACAACTTTGAATTTACCCAAAAATGATCTCATTTTTTGTTTGGGTGACCTATATTCCTATATTATGGCTAGACAGACGATCAAGTGGCAACGCGGGGGACAAATTATTATTATGACTCTATCTCTATAATATAATTATTATTCTCTATGCAAGTGGCAAAAACACAAATGTTTCAAGTCAAGTTACTTCATTAAACCAAAAAATGTAAAAATGCGTTGTATGTAAGAAGGCCGATTATATTTTATTTAGAGTTTTGGGTTGACCATCCTACCAAGACGGAAGGTCGCACTAAAGGTTAGCCGCTTTCTTTTGTAAACTCTTTTCACCGGATCTTCTGCTTCCTCTTCTTCCTTTGTCTTTAAAGGCGATAACCAGACATAATCGGTTAAATTAAAACTACTTAACGGTTAGGAACAATGCTATGATGTGAAATTGTGCAGTTGCAATGGTGTTATTTGAATTGTTGGTAAATTCGGGTCAATTTTCTCCCAATCACAAATTGTATAAAATTGTGTCATTTTTCCCAGAATCACAAATTAAATTTCGAATGTTGCAGATGAAGGTTATTTTTCTTTCCACTTTCGAATGAATTTTTTAATCAATTGTTTGTGTCGCGAAAAACAAATTAGGAAAGTGACTCGGTCAAATCGTGTTTTTGTTTGAAAGTAACTGAAAGGAAATAATGAGCTGATTTATTTATTACACGTCCTAATGGGCTTTAACATTCTTTGTTTATAAGTTAAGTATCAACAGTTATTTTAAATACCTTAAAACTAAGACAATAAAGAAAATATAATACTTAAAAAGGGGAACAATAAAAGCATATACATAATATAAAATAAAACGCATTGGTAAATATGATAAGAAGTCTCACATAAAAGAAATAGTAAATAAAAAGAAAATAAAAGTCTCACAATGAACAAAAATTGCAGAAATTATCCATGACTATTCTTGTCTAGATGTATAAAAGAATTGAAATAAACAATGTTTATACTTATTATTCTTAAAGTATATTCTTATAAATAATTTAACCTCAAAAATATTTGTATGGAAAATTATACTCTTTCGCAATATCTATGCAAATTCATTTCAATCTTATAAATTTTTCGATTAAGTGCTATCTAATCTATAATCAAGTCCGCCTAACTGTGTCCAAGGATAACACTATATTTAAAACTAACAATAACCTAATGGCGTTCCATTTATCGAGAAAATATTTATACTAATACACATCCTAATATTTAATCAAATATTTATACTAATTTACATTTCCAAGGCCTTTGACCAGGTTTGGCATCGAGTGCTTGTCAACAAACTGTGTTCTTACGGACTTCCCGAATCCTTGTATGCGTGGATTGCCGACTTTTTGAGGGGGTGGTCGATTCAGGCGGTTGTTGACGGTTTCACCTCTTCCTCGCATTCGATAAATGCTGGCGTCCCACAGGGATCGGTTCTGTCTCCGACTTTGTTTCTGTTGCACATCAATGACCTCTTGTCATGTGCACCGATTCATTGTTACGCGGATGACAGTACAGCCCATGATAGCTTGTTTATAGCTTGTTTGACAAGCTTGTTTGACATTATAGCTTGTTTGACAAGCCTCCAAAGAGCTCACAAACCCCAATAGCTCGGAGGGCTTTGAAGCAAAGAATGGACGGTTACCTCGAGAGTGTTTTCTCTTGGGGTAAGAATAACCTCTTCGAATTCAATGTTTCAAAGACCCAATCATGTTTGTTAACGTCTAAAAGGGATCGAAATGATAATCTAGTCTCCTTCAACAGAAGCATTCTTCCGAACAGGTCCTCCATTGATATGCTTGGTGTAACTCTAAGTGACCAGCTCAGGTATGGGGGCTCCATCGAAACCAGAGTTAAGTTAGCCTCTCAGAAACTGGGCGTACTGTACAGGGCCCGCAGATACTTTAATAGTGCAGAACTGCTAACCCTGTACAAATCGCAAGTGCGCCCCACGGTTGAATTTGGCAGCCACCTCTGGTCTGGAGCTCCAAAATACCTAAGAAAACCCTTGACTCTGTGCAGAAACGGGCGGTCCGTTTGATAGATTCTCCCATCTTAACAGACGGATTGCAATCTTTATAGCATAGGCGTCAGGTGGGAATGCTGTCCTTGTTCTACCGGTATTACAATGGAAGATGCTCCGAGGAAGTAGCGTCATTGATCCCCTCGGCACTGGTGCATAGTCGGGAAACACGCCAAACACGCGCCCAACATGTGTACACGGTTGACATTAGTCAACAGTCAGTAGTTAGATATAGCATAGAAATAACAAGCACCAACAATTTTTCAATCATCGAAAGCTGACGATATTTCAACGCACCTTTCAACAAGGAAATAAAAATGAATATGTTACTCATTATGCAATTTTGAGAGCAAAATTTTCCGTTTAAATTACTAAGAGGGGTTCATATGTACATTACGTGCAGAGAACAATTAAAATTATTAATACGAGTATGTAAAATTATTTTTAATTGGTATTACACATATTATGTACGTTATTACACGTGAAAAGTACAGGATTTGTTAAGTAACTGACGTAACTTCCTTAAAGGTGTCCATTTCATCTGTCAACGTTTAACGTAAACATAAGAATAATAACCTATTAATTTTAATAAGTACCTAAGTGTAACACATAAATGTCGTCTGTTCGCGCATTTAAATATTTGCTGGAGTGTGTCAAGAAAAACGATTATAACAAAATGTCACACACGTTTACAATTAACATTTATGCACTTTCGTCAATATTTTTAGAGATATTATTTGGTTGGTCTGTGGAGGCTAAAGTTGTGGTGTCCCATCCCATCCTCTCTGCCAACTCGATCGACAAATTTGTCAGTTTGTTTTCTTGTTGTTTATTTTCAACTTAATAATGAATGAGAAATAATTTTATTTTATTTCGATTTTTTCGGTTTTTTTGTTGATCGTATTCTAGATGCAAACAACGAGTAATTAAGTAAAAATTAATGTGTTTTGATTTTTTGTTTTTGTTTTTGTTGCTCGTAGGTATATGAATTGTACCTACGAGTTCTCCAAATTCATCCATGTGGATTAAGCATTAGTTATATTATTATTTATTATTTTGAGTTTATGCTTTAGTTATATATATTTTGTAATCTTTTTAAATTATTTTTACTGTTGTTATAAATGAAATTTGTATTCGATATGTAAAAGCGCAATAGGGCGTCAATAAATAAATAAACTCTTTTGTTAGAGTCTCAACTGCTCCCGACTTCCGAAACCAGTGGAACTATGGAATCACCTAAGGGCATCGTTTATCAACCTTTTTAGTTTAACCCTCTTAAAAGCCAAATTAATAACCTTACAACTTACAACTAACCCCCTCACTTTACAAATACTTTAACGTTGTTACGAAAAACATGGGAGAAAGGAAAGGGATGGGGAAGAGAAGTGATGAAAAGTACCTAACTATCTTGAATTATTTTATAACAATATTGCATACTTCAATCCATTGTTTCGAATGTGTCGTCTGTATAATACCATTGAATGTGACCATATAGATACATACGCAAACAGTCTCACATATTTCAAAAAACAAATCAACAATCTTCTACCATGATAAGTCACGGAGAAGAATTATATAATTATGTAATTGCTTTATTATCGTGTCATTTCTTTATTTCTTTATTTCTTCTCTTTCTCTGCATGTTATGTTTTATGTTTGACACTACCACGTTTTATATTTTATTTTTATTATCATTATTTCTAACATTAACAATTATCATTAGTAACAACTAAACATTGATGACGCGTGCTGTGAACATTTTTTAATTGGACTGTTAATATCTATGTACATCCCAACGGCAATTTTATAACTATAATAATTGTTAACACTCTGTAAATTTTTCAAACAATAAATAAATATTCAGATCTTGTCGTCAAACATTGTTTTTTTTACGGAAATGGATAAATCTCTTTCAAGCAACTTTTCGATTTTGAACCGTGTTCATGCACAGAGCGAGAGGAGAGATTATCTAGAATTTAGCGTTAATCCTACCTTAAGCCAGTATGTATATCGAAGTTAAATGAAACCGCTACAAGATAAATTTTCTTAAACTAGATCACAACTCACAAACTTAAATCAGATAATACGAAGGCTTTCTTCTCCGACCGAAGAAAGGGTTCCTTGGCTAACTTTCTTCTCTTCTATCCAGGTCACTATTATACACACTCAATCATTTGCCAGATAATATTTAAACAGAGTTTTAACACATCAAATTATTATGTATATTCCATAATTAATTTGAGGTTTTGCAAAGTTGTTTTTTTAAGCTTTGAAAACTGTATATTTTCGTGGTAATAAACTGAAAAAATCTCATATTACTTCTGGAGAGTTAGTGGAGTTCATAGTGGGATACTCAGGTTTTACATAACATGAGCAAACCTCATCCGACATGGGGTACAAACTCATATAAGGAATACCTATCTTTTCAACCAGTGGTACGCTACCCCTTGTGGTACGCGACGCGAAAATGCGGGTACGCAATATCGTGCACGAATGTAGGTTTTAAAACTCAGTTCTTCCTATGTGAAATTGAGCCAAATTTGTAAAACTTTGTTCTGCAAAGCAAGCTCAAGGGTCACAATTCCTGTATGTAACATGGTGTAACAGGAAATCGGTATTTTATTTTAAATACTTATACATAACGACCTCCGTAGTCCAGTGGCTAAGACTCTTGACTCACAATCCGGAGGTCGCGGGTTCGAACCCGGCGTGCGCAAATAAATTTTATTTGATTAATTTCTATTATTTCACAATTAATTAATTTAAAAAAAAATATAAAGTATATTTGCGGCACGTTCCAGAGTGGAAGATACTATTAGTATCGCCCTGGTGTAAGACCACCATTCAGAATTGAAACGTTGCTTGAAAATGGCTTTAGCCGTGTTTGGTGACCAGAACTGAATAGCCAGGTACTTTCCAACCTTCCTCTTCCCCCACTCCTTCCCCTCCCCACTACCTTCAGCCTCACAACATACCCCAATTGGGGATGCCATAGTCTCACTGGCTCCAGACGGGAGCAGTTGAGATTCTTGTGCGGTATTCACTGTAAAAAAAAAAACATAAGAAACTCTTTTTATACAAAATTTTTTGAGGATAAAAAAATACATCCTCTCAATACACTTTGTGAGTTTGGAGTTGTGTATGAAAGGCATGAATTTTTTTCGTCGAAATAAAAAGACGTGGAACAAAATTTGTTCAATGTCGCGTTTAGAATCACAGGTTAAAAATGCCCGAAGTCGTGTTACACTCTGTATGTACTGTAAAATTGCGTTAAGTGTATTTGTTTGACTTGATTGTTAAATTCATGTAATAGAGTATTAAAAATTACAAATGAAACGTGTTTATTATTACACGCATACACAAGGTAGATGAGGGTATGGGGTATAATAAATTTGTAGTAAGAGTCAAGGGGTACTCAGGCTCAAAAAGGTTGACAACCGCTGGCGTAGACTAGCACTAATTCCAAATAAATAACCAGTGGTAATAACGTTTAATCGAATAACGTTTTTGAATGAATTTCACTCGTTTGGACTAAACTTATTTGATGATTTTTTCTCAAAAATTGCAGGTGTTCAGTGTTTACTGTTTAACCTCAATAAATGTTTTAATAAATAGCCAGGTTATGCAAGAAGAGTTAAAAAAAATAATTAGGTGACACGCATTAAATATTGGAAATCGAACTACTAATAATAAAAAAATCCTATATCGCAGTTTTGTGTTATTTCTCAAGTAAAAAAAAAGTTTTCTTTACTGAGGTTTGAACCTTCCTACCCAGTGATCGGAATCACCCGCACTGGTAAGACCGACATTTATTTCATACAAACGAATTCCCCAATTTTCCTCTCTGGATTTCGACACCAGTGCAATTATTTTTTAATGTAATATAGATATCGACCACTAGCGTGATAAGCTACTTTTAATAGTACCCCCCAAAAATTGGTTTGAACGAAATCAACAGACGTTCAGTAGACAGTGACAGCAACAGTTTCGATTTCGACAGCAGTCCAATTATTTTTTAATGTACTGTATATATCGACCACTAGCCTATCGGTACGTTTTGCTTTTTTGTTATTTCTAATAGGAGTTAGGACCCTCCAAAAAATGTCAAAATTGCTAGGTTTGAACGCCATCATCAAACGTTCAGTAGACAATGACAGGAACAGTTTGTTAAAATACCTATTAATCAAATTTCTCGGTGACCGTGTTTCAAGTGCTTTAATTTTTGTGCTTTTGTCCGTGGGATATGTTGTGGGGGATATTTTGACGGAAGATAAGACGCGCGGAACCGTGCGTGTTTGCCACCAAAAATTTATAGAATGCATTGTCAACCGGATTCAGCGTTCCGAATATTGGTGAATTTTCACAAAAAATACATCAGTATAAAATTTTTTGGCGTCTCGTGACTCGTGATATGTATTTATATGTCACGAGACGCCAATAATTATATGTTTTTCTATGTGCGCAATTTAGAAACAAGGTGCTTTCGTTCTGTAAGCAGCACCTTTACGTAATAGCGGTTTCCGCCTGGTGTTGATAAAATAATCAGTAATTTATTATCAATTCTGTGTATCTATTAAGTATGAGGTGCGGCAAGCGCTGGTGCAAAAATTGAAAATGTGCGTTTGTACTGCGTAATAGTTCCTATGTATGTGGGTCACCAACTGCTGAACTTAACAAGTCGCAAGGTGGCCACAGAAGTGGGTTAATGTTGTTCGACTCATCCCCATGATAAGTGAAACGCTCCCCTCATTTTGGCTTTTAGAAATTTAGTCAACAGCTTGCGCACGTTACATCATACAGCATTGTGAATTATTGATAAGTATGTAAATTTGTTTTGTACTCCACAGTTGTCTGCTATCACCGAACGGAAAATCTCTAGTAGTGTGATCAACTTCAATTGAAAAGAAAACTGCTGTCATCAATTTAAATAAGATCTTTCAACTCCCAGGCCCATTATTTAGCAGTATAGACTGTTTTATTTCCCGGCTTGCAAAACTAACTTGCAAATGGTCATGCCAGTCGGGAGAGCTGTCTTGTTGTTAAATAGAATCACTTCGACTATCGATATGTTTAACAACAATGAAGCACAATTTAGACGGCAAGTTTTGTAGCTGTTAATCTGATTGTGCTTCGTTGATGTTTAAATAGCTTAAATTGCTTAAAACAATACAAATCCGTAAACTTCAATGTCTAGGACATGCGATTAGATATCCAGAGAAGTACGAGATCTTGCATCTCATAATGCAGGGAAAGATTGCCAAATTCGGGGCCCTGGAAGAAGGAGAACCTCATGGCTGAAAAACCTGAGACAGTTGTTTAACCAGTCTACTGTAGAGCTCTTCCGGGCCGCAGTAAACAAAGTCCGCATAGCCAACATAATAGTCAACGACCGTTTAACGGATAGAGCACGAGAAGAAGAAGAAATCTACTTATCTAATCTTAATATTTTCTCTCCTTAAAAACGATTTGGTATTTTAATTTTTGTAATGTTTTTAAAATGAATAAATTGAATTGAATTGAATTTATCTGTTCAAGGAAGGATTTCGATATTAGAATTTTATTAGTAAATTTCACTTGAAGTATGATAAAATTGACATTTGGGCCCACAACACACTTATATCGGCTTATCCTTTCAGTGTCTTAATAATCATATCTGAAAATCGTTCTAAATTCGGGTAATTTTATTCGGACGAGAAAGGTCATCCCATCTCAAATTTTGCAGCCTTGACAAAAACTTTTTTTTAAATGTGAATACTGTAAGAGTCCCCACTGCAGCTAGTGAGACTAAAGCATCCCCAATTGGAGTATTTTGTGAGGCTGAGGTACGGGGGGGGGGGGAGGAGATAGGGAAGAGGAAGTGGGGGGATGATATATATTTTTTTTTATATGTATACCGCACAAGAGTCAGTTCAGGTCGTTGGTCGAGAGCCTTGCCCCTCGACCGTCGAGGCCTTCATTTCCTTCTCATTTCTTTATTATCGAGTTCTCTTTAATTTCGCAGTGCCTTGAAATGAATTTAATTTTTAATTTTTTTGAAATCAAAAAATAAGGCATTCGAAAACGTCTCTAGTGTTTTTAAATCTGATTTATGTACAATTAAAATTTTATATAATCCTTTCTAACCCGGGCTTTCCACATAGTTTTTGAAAATGTAATATGTAAACAGCAATGTTTCTTTTATTTCGAACGACAAGACTGCAAAATTTTATCAAGAAAAACATTCTAAAAGTCTGCTTTAAGGGATTGGAAAACGAGATGGGGGTGGTATTTCAATATTTCATACGCACAGGTTCCTTTATCTTAATCTTCAAGGTCAAGTGTGCAAAATTTCATCATTATCGGAATAAAACTGAAGATTTGTCAAAAAAAGAAAGCCACGCCTCCACAGACACTCTTATTTAGGATATTAAGGGACTTTCCTGACATCATTTGATGTAAAAATGCATATAAAATATTGGTATTTTTTTCAAAAATGATCAACAAAATAGATGTCATAACTCACTAGTCATTCAGACCAGTAACCGGCCAACCCCTCACACGACGCTGACTGTCCAATATATTTTATTTTTTTCTTTGTTTAACATTTTTTCAGAGAAAAATTTGTCCCTACTGGGGTACCCCGTTCTAAGGACACATTGTACAAGTTTTTTTAATTTAAATATAAATATAATATACCTATGTTGAAAATATTACAGACGAAAATTATAAGTTGAATCTAAAAGAGAGTACAATACATTAATATTTGTTCGGTTGCAAAACTGCATCTATCTTTTTCCTTCCCATGTCCATAATCCATATTTTTATGTTTCTTTTGAAGTCGGTTATTTTTTTAGTTGTTTTTATTGTAAGATGGAGTAAATTAAATAATTTAACAGAGAAGTACTGCATATTTCTTTGTCAAATTGTCGTTTTGGTTGTAGGTTGGTAAATGGTATGTTGTAGTGTATATCTTGTGAATCCGCTTGAGTTTGTCTGTGTAAAGTTATCCTGGTTTTTTATTGCGTACATTAGAATATGTTTTGTGTATAATTGTTTCAGTGACATTAAATTCAGAGCTTTAAAAATATAGTCTGTAGGGGTTCTGATGGGGACTCTAGGTATAATTTTCAAAATTATATATTAATTATCTATATACCTAAGACAATTTGTCTATTTGTTGTAATTTTTTATTAATAATGTGACATACAAATATCATGAGTTGCTTTGCTGACAAAGAAACTACAATTAAAGTTATTTGTCCGTCTTCAAAATATTATATCACTTTGTAATAATAAACTTATTTTTCAATCTTCTTATTACTTCAATCTGTGCTACTCAGCTAGACAACAAAACAACAATCATCTATCATTTTTTGTCTCCATGACAACACCTATTTAAAATTCGAACATAAAGGAATCCTATGCATTTCTAGGTAGGTAACTATTCCTTTACATCTCCCCCTAGGGTTAGAAAATTTCTCTGGAGATTTTCGTCTCTTTCAATTCCTTTTTCTTCTTTCTAATCTTCATTTTCTTCTAGTATGAGGGCAGGAATAAGTTTTGTAATATGGAAAAAATTTGACTCCATCTTTCTATGTCCTGTATTAATATTGTATATTGATTGGGATAGATTATCTTCGATTTTAAATGGACCAATCCTTAACTCATCTAATTTTCTTCTATTTAGTTTGTGACCATTTTCAACATATGCCATATCGCCTATTTTAAAATTATGAATTGTTCTTTTTTTATCAATTAACATTTTATTATATTCATGTGACTTAATTGTTCTTTCTAATGCAAATTTTTTATCTCTAATCCAGTCATCTGCTTCTTTTTTTAAATTTAAGTTCATTTGGTATGAATGAAACATCAGTACCATCCAATAGGTATCTCGGTGCAAAGCCGGTTATTGAGTGTTCCGTGTTATTATATCTATCAACACAATTATGAGCAATAGTTGTCCTTGCTTTAGTATTTAGATTTTCATTTATCTTACACCTTATTTTATTTACGAGTGTTTGGTTTAGCCTTTCGTTCAGTCCATTATAAAACGGCGAATTAACTGCAGTGAAAATTAGTGTGATTGATCTTTCATTTAAAAAAAATTTAAACTCTTTTGAGTTAATTCCAGGATATTGGTCGGTGAGAACCATGCCAATTTCATAACAATTTGGTACAATATTTATAAGTTTTATAGAGTCCTTTGCACTCTGTGTCTTTGAGGTTACTATATGAGCATATCGAGTAAAATGGTCGACTAAACCGTGAAAATATTTTTTGGTTGATCGAGAGCCACCAAATCCCCCAATTGTATCTATTGAGACAATTTCAAGTGGTTTTGTGGCAGGGCCTAAGTGTGACATTACACCATATTGCCTGTCCTCTTTTCTTATTTTTTATACATATTTCACATTGTTTGCATAAATTAGTGATATTTCTACTTAAATTCTTTGCTGTATAAATGTTTCCTATTTTCTTTTGCATTTGTTTTATACTTATATGACACATATTTTCATGTATCATTTTTATAAATTTTATACTGAGTTCCTCTGACAGTAGTATTTTTTCTTGCTTTCTTACCCTCTTATAATATATATTGTTTTTATATATTAACTTGTTATTGTATTTTTTTATATCCTCATTTTTCTCTTGATCTGTTAATATATCAATCAATGTTACTAAGTTTATTATTTTTAATTGTTCATGTACATCTTTATTAGCTTCTAATACTGGGTTTCTGCTCAAGCAATCTGCCTCTAAATTATTTTTTCCTGGTTTATATTTTATTTCGAAGTCATATTGTGATAGGTAATAGGATAAATCTCCTAACTCTTCGTCCGTTCTAGATTTATTATTTAAATTTTTTAATGGTTTGTGGTCGGAATATACTGTGAAAGGTTTGCCTATTAGCCAGAACTGCCAATATCTTATGTCCTCTTTAATAG
Source organism: Limnephilus lunatus (assembly GCA_917563855.2). Taxonomy (NCBI): domain Eukaryota; kingdom Metazoa; phylum Arthropoda; class Insecta; order Trichoptera; family Limnephilidae; genus Limnephilus; species Limnephilus lunatus. The sequence continues at coordinate 61,983,153 of OU830598.1, read as the reverse complement.
CTAAGCATTCTAAACATATAGCCTTTTTTTCTTTTGGACTTCATTTAATTTTTTTGAAAAATATGCTACAGGTTTTTCTTTTCCGTCTTGTTGAGTTTGTTTCAGCACTGCTCCAATACCTTCCAATGATGCATCCGTATATATGTTTATTGATAAGTCTTTATCAAAAATTTCTAAGATTGGTTGTGAACACAATAGTTGCTTAATCTTTTCAAAAGCTTCTTGGCAGTCTATTGACCATATGAATTTTTGGTGCTTCCTTAGTAAATTATGAAATGGTTCTAAAATTATTGAACTGTTAGGTATGTTCTCGTGGTAGAAATTGATTTTTCCTAGAAGTTGTCTAATATTTTTCTGATTCTTTGGTGTTGGGAAATCTCTTATTGAAATTAAGTTATCTCTCACTGGTTTTACTGTATTATCTTGTATTCGTTTTTTGACTCATTATAATTCAGTTCAACATCAAATACAGTGTTGTTTACATTCTTATTATAGTTTCTCTTGTTCTCATAATCATCAGTTTGTTTAAACCAGCATTTCTCTTCATAGTGGAAACGGCTACCTTTATTTAGTTTTTCACAAGTTTTGCAGGGCTTAATTTTATCAACTCTTACTTGATTAACAAATGTATTTCTCTTGAATTTATCATAATTATTTTTATTGACTGTTTGTTCACCAATTGTTAACCAATTTCATGGAATAGATTTGCAGTCGATGTTATAGATTCCTTATCCATTTTGTACATTTAATAATCTGGTAGACCCATAACAATAAGATGAATCAATGTCTGTGTGTCAATATTTTTATTTATCTCTAATAACAATCTTTCTTTCTTTGTGACATATTCTCGTAATGAACCTCCTTGAAATTTAAAGGCAAATGCAAATTTAACTTGTGACCAACCTTTGTTTCCGTATGTTTCACAAAAATTTGTTTTCCATATTGCCCATTCTGCGTTTACTGTATATTTTATTAACATACTAGTGTACCAATCTAGGCACTGTTTTTCACAATACTTTAAAGTCTCAATTTTTTCTGCCTCCTTTAATATCTCGAAACGTGTACATTCATTTTCAAAATCATTGATCCATTGGTGTACATTTGATGTTTTTTCCTGAAAACTTCTCGAGTAAAAATCTTTCTACTATTTTTCCTAGATTTTTATTTTCAGTACTAATATTATTGTCAGAAAGTTTCGTGTCATATATAATTTCTTCCAGGTATTGGTCACCAAATTGTAAATTCTCACCTTCATCGAAGTAAATTTTCCTCAAATCTTAGGTTAAGGGAAACCATATTTTCCGTGTTTGATATCTTTTCTTTAGAGAATTCTTAATTTTGTTATAAACATCCGTAGTCGTTATGGCGGTATGTTTGCTTGCATGTTTTAAATCATCGGGAATATCAAATATATGTCCATCGGGTGTCTCGATTGAGGTTACGCAGATCACATTGCTTTTTCCATCCCATGCTGCTGACACTGTAAATGTGAATCTTAATTTTTCCATTTCTAAGGTTATTGTTTCTCTTCACTAAAATTGTAGTTTAATACGACAATTTGTCTATTTGTTGTAATTTTTTATTAATAATGTGACATACAAATATCATGAGTTGCTTTGCTGACAAAGAAACTACAATTAAAGTTATTTGTCCGTCTTCAAAATATTATATCACTTTGTAATTATAAACTTATTTTTAAATCTTCTTATTACTTCAATCTGTGCTACCCAGCTAGACGACAAAACAACAATCATCTATCATTTTTTGTCTCCATGACAACACCTATTTAAAATTCGAACATAAAGGAATCCTGTGCATTTCTAGGTAGGTTCCTATTCCTTTACATCTATATAAAATTATTATATACTAGCATGGTTACCCGGCTTCGCTCAGGACAATAAGATAGTGTTCTGGAATGTTGCACAATGATGTTCCCGATTCCCTATTCCTGATCATTCCACGACATACTCCGCCACTCCTTCCACAACTTTCTACAGCTCTATGGAACCTTCTAGAACTTTCCGGAAGACTGTTCTAGAAATTTCAAGAGTGCGAAACTTTCAGCCCTTATATCTTTAAAAGCACGCCCTTTAGGTAAAAACGGATACCCTTATTCCCTAGGGGGGATAGAAATCTACCACACCATATAACTCCCTTGATCGAACCGGGACTCGTTTCTGAGTTTTTGCGAGCTTCACGTTTTTTTGGACTTTCTTTTACAATATATGCCATATTCAAATAAATGAAATGTTACTCCTTGCATGTCCTTTCACGTGCGTTCCCCTCCAGCGTTCCACTTCCACCTTCCCCACCACCGCTCTCCCGCTCCCCCGTCCCGCCAACCCCCCTGGCACTGCATTTCTTGACTCCTCTCCCGCCCGGCCCGTAGCCGAAACTTTTTTCTAATACTAACAATTTTGTACTCGTGATATCTTTCTAATTAAATATCCGAATTGAAAAATTCAAAAAGTTAAATAAAGGTATTGAAGCTGACTTGAAAATGAAGTAATTTATTTTTATAAGGATTAAAACCAAGATACAAATAAAGAGCCTTTTCAAGCGGCGACATTTAAATTAAATTTTTAAAATAAAAGAATACTTATTGTGGCATAACCATAATAGTTAGACATATGCTGTCACAATTTTTTTGTAAATAATGATGTGTTCTATAAAGTCGTGGTACATTATTTTATTCTATCATCAATAGTTTTCGCAGCGCACGCGATTTAAAGAATATTTTATGTAATTTTTTTACACCCTGGGTTACATTATTGAAGTTTTAGTAAGGATTCCTATTTTTAAAAAAAATATAATATAGCCTATGTCACCCAGGGATAGTGTAGCTTCCCAACAGCGAAAAAAAAATTCAAATCGGTTCAGTAGTTTCGGAGCCTATTCGATGCAAACAAACACACAAACAAACAAACAAACAAATATTACCTCTTTATATTGTAAAAAAAAAATATATACTAATACTATATAAGTAGAAGTAGATTTATTTATGTAATTATTTTTAATATTTTAATAGGACACAACTTCGTGTACATTTTTTATTCTAAATAATCTCGGCAAATACTGGTTATAATTAGTAAGTCAGGTTCGCCCCTTAGTATCCTTAGGACAGATTGATTTGGATAATAAGACATAAACAATCTGATGTTGAACAAAGGATAAGGACTCGTCGATCTCACCGACACGCCATCAAGGTTGATTAATTAACTTATATTTGAAACTGTCGGTAAAAGCTTACTTAAGCTTTTCCCCTAGCTTTTAGTGGAAGGCCAACGTCTCCAGCGCATCAACATTGAAATATTTAGCCTTCCCTTTTATGGCAGACATCCTGTGCCAAAACTTAAGAAGGAAGCGAAGCGTGAAGGCTACATTTTAATGGAGCACACTAAATATTCTTGAAGGATTTTGTTTAAAAATACAAATGGAGACGAAAACTAGGATTCGTGTCCTTCGGTAATTCCTTTTGAAAGTTTTTCAATACGTTTAGGTAAATAGATCTCAACCGTTTGAGAAATAAAGCCATTTGAATATAAAACCATTTATTCATTATAATATTATGGTAGTAGAAGAAATTAATAGGTATTGAAAAAAAAAATTAAAATGGCTTGTAATCTCATGCGTTCATTTTTATAGAAACGCGATGTTTTGTAAATGCTGTAGTTTATAATATTATAAGATATTAATTATTTAAAGGTGGGTAGATTTGCCAGTTTTTAATGACGCACACCGACGTTTAGCCTAATGCGGAACCATCAGCGGAGCTTTAAAATCGACTTCTCTTCCTTGGCTCCCCGTACCTACTTGCAAACATAACCCCGCCAAATATCAGGTGAGAGATTGCAACACTGAGGGAATACAAGAAGGCGCTGAAAAAAAGCGCAATACCTTTGCACGATGGTGACCTTTCTCACCCGGCATGCAGCTAGAACTCTCGAAAACCCTTCTGGGCGGAAGGAAAAAGACTCCTTCGATCACCTCTCAACCCAGAAGATAGGTAGAAACTTGAGTGGTAATCGACCAATGCCAAAAACGCCCATCTCGTCCAAGACCTCACTGAGAGACAGCCTGGGTTCTCATTGCCACGCAAACTCTGGACCGCCATCGATAGGATAAGGTGCTCACATAGGCGTTATGCTCCCATGATGCATAGATGGGGGTTTAAAGAGTCGGCGATGTGTGAATGCGGTGCGGTGCAGACCACCGAACATGTGGTCAACGAATGCCAGCTCCATTCATTAACCGGCGGGATTGATAAGGTCCACAGGGCAACCGCAACGCCTGAGATCCTAGACTGGCTCGCAGACCTAGATGTCCCCCTCTGACCCCCCACCATACGAAAGAAGAAGAAGATCTGACGCACTGTAAATAAACCAAATAGCTAGAATTTCAACCCTTTATACAGGGTTAGGCAGAGATAATTGGTTACGACACAATTCTGTCTTGGAAAATATTTCTACCTTTATTAAATTTAATATTCTATCTCTTAGATTATTCTCTTGACTCTTGGTAAGACCTTGCTCAAGAATTTAAGTCACTTGATGTTATGCTATCTACTCGCATGTGATACGTGTTTCTGACAAATATATAACTACCTAAAGGTATCTACCTTTATACGTCCAATCGATATAAACGTCTCTTTCTTCATGCTTACCTACACACAAACGAATTTTATTTCTACTTCATTTAATCTAAGATCATTACACTTTCTCTGTAAATAACTAAGGCATGTCGTTTACAACATACTCCGGTATGCTAAGATGACCAAAAATATAAGAATTCTCAAGTCTTCCAATAGAATTCACAATTGAGTTAAGAATAACCGCCTAGCAACCCAAAGAAAAGAAAATCTTTTTTGTACAAAACTGATAAAATGTAAGATTTGGGAAATAACAATGGATAACTAATTATTATTGTTCGTCAAATTATAACGTGTAGAATTCACATTCAGTATACGTACGTGATGGGTACATGGTACATGGTAGAATGGGATAAGGAGACGATACTCTACCTCTGTGGAGAGGGAGAAGGGGGGGGGGGGGGGTAACATTCGCGATTATAATTCACAAAGAAACTGAAAGTTGCTCGCACCGAGCCCGCGGCTCTGGCGTTAACCTACTTTCTTTTTATTGAGATAGAACCACTTTTACTTGTTGCTATCGTCCAAACATTGGACAATGCGCTGACAGGTAAACTGTATTATGTCAAAAGAAGATCACAAACCATATCACAAAATGTTTGCATTCTTTTCTGTCCCCTGCTAAGTTGGTTCTATCTAGAACAGTCTGAAAATACGGACAGGGCCACGTTCCTCCTATTAGAAAGCCTTTTAATGCAGCATGAATGATTTTGTACCTATTCGTAAATCTTCTTCTTCTTTAGGCGCACTTTCTACTTGGAAGTTGAGCCTCTTCAGCTAGGAACTCCAGTTAGGAACAACTCAGTGGAACTACACTCTAAATACGTAGGTTTCTCTTCCAAGTATTTCACATATTTCCCATGTATTCTTATTTTCATACCGCGTGAATTTACGGATCAGGGTTATTGGATCCACATCTCAAAGTAGTTTAGTTTCACGTCAATGCTTGGTTTCGTGTCTAGGTATAAGGGTTCAATACAATAATATTAAAAATAAGTCAGATTATGCATTTCGGAAACGTTAGAATGTTTGCATTGAATCTGGTAATAATGTTCCTTGCCACAATGTTCCAAATAAAATATTCTCAGATAAAATGTTCCCTTCCAAAATGTCCCCGGTCAAAACATTCCATGCCAAAATGTTCATAATTAACAGTCGCACAGTCGGTCAGGTTAGGTTAAGAGATGTTGAGTCCGCTAACTGACTGGGTCAATATAATAACATTAAACCTTAGGAACATTTTGGCAAAGGAAACATATTGACCGGGAACATTTTAACTGGGAACATTTTAAGACTGAATATTGTCTCCCAGGATCACCAGGAACACTATTACCTAGAATGGGTTTGTATATTTTTAGATTTTATATACATAGATTTTTTTTAAGTTTTTAGTTGATACATTTTAAAACGCACAGTTAGTGAGCGAATGGTCTACATCTTTGGGTTTCCTTTCAGACGGTATGTGTTCAATCATCTGCGAGCCTGCAAAAGTGCTGGATATGATTTTCAGATTTTATAACGAAATTAATTAATGATAAATTCCGAGAAATTAATTAATATTTTCATTAATTAATTTCTCGGCGCATTGTCCAAGCCCCTCCCTTACCAATCACAGGTCTGGCGAGGTCTTAGGCCCAGGTCAAGCGTTCACTGTTCCACTTCGCGCGCCCTGCGCAGTGCACAGTGCGCTGGGCATTACTCTCTTCAGCCAACCTTCAGAGATACTTTCTACACGGTTTCATTCAACTCGTGCTAATTATTATTCTCGCTCAAAGTGTCCACATGTTACGATTTTATTTTGTAAAATTTTTAAGTGATTTCTTATTTTAAAGAAGACTTAAAATACATGGCTTAAAGGTTTTGGGTCATGGCATGTTAAGTGTCTATGGCACATTTAATCATTATTATTTGTTTATGGTAGTAGGTTGGTGCGATTTTCACTTTCATCTAATGAAAATGAGAAGTAATGTATCACAAAAGAAAGTGCTCTATTTGGAGTAAGCAAATATCTACGTAGTTAACTTTTTTTAAATATTTTTTTTCTAGATTAATTAAATTGTGTAATTTGGGTTTAAACCGTTCTTCGTTCTATTTCGATTTTTTCTTATTAATTTTTTTTTTAGAATTAATCGCTCGGATCCCGTCGAAGTAGGTATTTTCCAATTGCATAATGACAGCTGCAATTTTAAGGAAAGAGCGAATTTTTAATTATAAAAATAATGGCCTCCGTGGTCGAGGGATAAGGCTCTCAACATGCAATCCGAAGATCGCGAGTTCAAATACCAGGAGTCCTCCAGTAAATTTTAATTGATTGAATATTGATTGTTATTTCACAATTTAATCATTTAAAATAATATAAGTTACAAGGAGTTATAAGGACGATACTCTCAGTATCGCCCTTATGTAAGACTACCATTCAGAATTGAAACTTTGCTTGAAATAGCTTTTATCTGTGGTTGGTGAACAGATCTGATACTTCCCCACCTTCCTCTTTTCCAATCTTCTACTCCTCCGCTTTACCCTCAGCCCTACAAAATATCCCAATTCGGGGATGCCATAGTCTCACTGGTTCCAGGCGGTTGGGAGCAGTTGAGACTCTTGCGCGGTATTCACATAAAAAAAGATATCGAAAATATTATCAAGACACCTCTAACTGAAGTCCAATCGGGTCGTATCCGTTTGATTTCGAAACATTTTCCTGAAATTGTGAATGTACGAGTACTTGATAAAAACCTAGCGATGAATAATCGCTTTTTCGGGTTTTGTAACAGATTTAAATCTAAAAACTTTAAAGACTAAATTAGTTTTCGTTTCATGTGATCGTCAAATTTCCTTAGAAATATATTATATTATGCTCCTGTATCAAGTATGTACTAAAAATCATTTGAATGTATTTGTGCCCGCCGATAATATCTAAAGCTTGAATCCAAAGTTTCAAAAAAGTTTTTCAAACTAGTTTGGAAGACCAAAGTCTCCAAACGGATTGGACCAGTTGGGACTCTTGTGCGGTACTCACATAAAAAAGCTTACAACGAGAGTATGTTTTTAGCTGTTAGTATTAGTAGGTACACGGTATGTATGTATTGTTGCGGTTCACATGGTCGGTGGTACATCTCCCGGCTGTCGGCTGGGTTCAATGGACGAACAAGGACATCCATGGGAGAGAGGTTCCTTGTTCCCTGGGATTACGTTATGGAAAAAGCTTATAACATTAGACTAAGATTATTTATTAGTTCAAAATGAAAAAATTCTGAACTGAACAAGTCAAATGTTTATTTATATATTTTTTTCGAATTATAATGGATAAAGACAGTATTATTTTTTGATGTTTTTTATTATGTTTTGATAATTATCTGGTTGAACTAAACACCAAGTAATGCGTCTACAATAATAAATAGCTTTTTGAAAGTTGATTAATACGACATATTTTGTTGGATACTTACCTGATAATTATTTTTCTTTATAATCATTATTGTTTTTAATAATTATTGGTATTGTATTTGGTATTCTCAACATCCCGATAATCCATGGACTGGAGTCGGTCGGATCACGATATCATTAGTTCAGGTATTGGTGTACGGTCTGAAAGAAAGGAGGAGAGAGATGAGATAGAAAAGAGGAATGTTGGTGTCTTATACCCGATTGGCAGTTAGATGGACTGTAAATCAATTAGAAAACAAAAGAGCATTCGATTGGGTTTTTTTTATCACCGGGAACTAGGAAGACGGATGAAGCCTTACCTTTGACTCTCTTTTTACTGTTTTTTTAGGGGAAGGAAGGAGAGGAAGTTCTGGGAGGGAGAAAAGTATGAGGGTTGGATAGGAATCTAAGCTTACGTCCAGGAGTGACCGACGAATTAATCCATCCTTTTAATGCGGTGCCAGGTAATGTTCCGAGAGAGTCCTGTTTTAGAGGTCAAAAGATCTGTCTCAACCAGTCTCTCCCGATCCGGCCTGCTACGCTGTTGGTGGGCAGACACATCTGCTGCCAAGATCCGGACAAATCTGACCCCGGGTAACCTAATCCACCAAACACGATTGAACAGGATCTTTGGATATATGGAATGGAGTAGTCCCAAAGCTGTTTCAATATTAAACAGTTAGAAAGTACATAAATTTGCTGATCTGGTCATCAAACACGATTAAAGCCATCTCAATCAACAATAATAAAAGTACTAAAATCATCTTTGAAAACGATAATAAATTAGAGTCGGCAGATAAAGTACTACAATTGCCTCTAAAGTGCGCGAAGCAATAAACATTACAAATTTGATCACATCTTGCAGAATCACATTCATGCAGTCCAGAATTTTCTCTTTAATATTCATTTATTGCATTAACCTAATAATTCCGTAAAATCGTAAATCCATAAACCAGATTGTGATACGAAAGATCCAGCTGAGAGAAATTCACTTGCACTTATCTCTGGAGATATTACAACCGGAGTGAGGAGAGTGGAACGAGAAATGAAGGTACTCTCAGTGCTGATGTATCGTGTGGACATATTTAAACCATGCAAAACATTGATACTTCGTAAAATTTGTGAAATTTTTTGTTGAAGCTGAAATTAAATAATGCTTATAGTAGATATATTTTGTTTGAAGCAATAAAAATCGTGAACAAGTGAGAAAATAAATTTATAGAATAAAATATTATTTTTATTATTTTAAGAATAGTTATTACAAATCACAAATAAGTCCTGCTAAGCCAATTGAATTGGCTTGTCAGCACGTAATAAAATACTTAGTTTTTACCACTTTTATTATTTATAAAAACCAACATGTTTCGTGAGCAACGCTTCAAGCTTTAATTAATACTAATTATAAATAATAGACATAGACAATGGTGTCAATGGATAAATGAGAATGGGAAGAGGGAAGAGGGGCAATAGGGAACAATTTACAAAGGGAACAGATTTAATATTGGTTCATTTAAAAATAATTTTTGATTATTAATAATATTCAAATTCTCATTCATACTCTTTCTGATTTCTAAAATTTCTAGAAGAAGAAATAAAATATAGTTTATTTTCTTATTTTACGGCAGTTTCATACTCCATGTCGTGTCACGTAAATAATATTGCGATCTGAAAAAAATAGCAACAAAAAATTCGAAAGAAAAGTTGTTCTTTGAAAAATAAAATATAAAATATTTTTACAGAAGCAGTTCAGTGTATGTACTCGTACTATAAATACTGTTCAATTTTTAATATTCATATGTAAACGCTCTTAAAAAGGGCGTTAATAAATAACGAAATAAATAAAATCAGACGGTCCCCTCCACACACGGTACTGTAGAAAGCTATCAGGCTGAACCAAAGGGAAATTTGCATGCGATATTTACATTTTGGATTTATCTGTCACATAATAGCCGCAACAACGAGTCGACTATAATAATTTGTCAGTGGGAGCGAAAAACGTTTTCTCTTTTGGACGGTTTAATGGTTTTAATTTCAACTGCTACTGTGCTGCCCTTGACACTGTGGCAATTATTTTTTCAAACTCATAAAGTGTTCATTCGCTCTTGAAAGATTGATATTTTTTAATATTAAAAAATGGGTTTAAATAAATTAAGTTTATCAAATCAAATTTAAATAACGCTGAGGTGAGCCCGTCTGTTATCTTTTTTTCTTCTTTGTGAAACAATGCTTTTTTTTGCAATTTGCTTAGAAAGAATATTGTTTATTTGATTAATTTCTATTTCAAAGGAAAAGGCCAATTTAATCCAGACAGTTTCATATTTTTTAAATTAATTATAAAATATTTCATTTGTTCTTCAAATTTTGCAAATTCACTTTGTGGCACCATTTTATTAATTAAATTATTAAAACACTTTGTTTTTACCACAATAATCTTTATTTAAAAAGTCGACATGTTTCGAGAACGATGTTCTCTTCATCAGGACATTATATGTACTAAAACTAAATTATCAAGCATAGAAAGACAAGCGTGGGTGGAAATGGAATTAGTTGGAGGGGGGAGGAGAGGGGCGGAAAGAGGAGGAGTTTAGAAGATAGACAGGTGGGAGGGGGTTGCTTAGAAGATCATAGACAAAATTACAATGGAAATATGTTTAAAATAGGGTTATTCACAAAATTAATTTGGTTATTAATAATATTAAAATTTTTGAACAAAATTCATAAAAACATTAAATTTACATTAGAAATAGGAATTAATTGTAGCATAAATTTCTTAGATTTAAACCTAACTGTAATTAAAAATAAGATTGAATTTAATATTTTAAGAAAAGAAACATACGCTGAAATAATTATACACAACTCATCTAACCATCCATTTTCACAAAAACTCTTAGCATTCCATTATTTGATCAATCGATTAATTAATATCCCGCTATCCCCAAATAATTTCAAAGCTGAACTTAACACAATTAAAATAATTGCATCTAATAATGGTTTTAACCCCAAATTAATAGATGACATATTGAACAAAAAATATAAGAAAAAATTTCATTTGTCCTACATTTACCCATTGCTATTAGTGATAATATCAAAAAACAATGGAGAAAAATATTGTTTGTAAATCATCAAACCTCCAATTTAATCGGGAAAAAAATCCCTAATACAAAACAGCCAGCTTTTTATACCAATAATAAATTGAAAAATTATATTTTAAGTAATAAGGACAAAGACCAAAAAATGAAAAAATCCGGAGTTTACCAATTGAATTGTAATGATTGCAATCATTTTTACGTAGGTAAAACTTGCAGAAATTTTGAAACGAGGATTAAGGAACACTTGAGATGTCTAAATAGCAATAATTATTCGGAATTTGCTAACCATCTAATTGAATTTAACCATTCATTTGATATAAATACTGGTTTTAAAATTTTACATACTAACGTTAGTGGTTTTCAATTAGATCTTTTAGAAATATTAGAAATTAGGAAAAATGTCAATAGAAATTTAAATATTATTAATAACCAAATTAATTTTGTGAATAACCCTATTTTAAACATATTTCCATTGTAATTTTGTCTATGATCTTCTAAGCAACTCCCTCCCACCTGTCTATCTTCTAAACTCCTCCTCTTTCCGCCCCACTCCCCCCCCCCCTCCAACTAATTCCATTTCCACCCACGCTTGTCTTTCTATGCTTGATAATTTAGTTTTAGTACATATAATGTCCTGATGAAGAGAACATCGTTCTCGAAACATGTCGACTTTTTGAATAAAGATTATTGTGGTAAAAACAAAGTGTTTTAATAATTTAATTATTTCATTTGTTTTATCCCTATAGAAATATTTTCAAATCCTGTGATTTTTTATCGAGGGAAAAAAATATTTTAGTTACATATATATCCATAAAACAAACAAATTCTATACACCATTGTACTAATTTTTGCTTTCAGAAAAATCGGAAATCTTTATAAATATTATAATTACTCTTTAACATACAGTCAGTTGTCGGTGCATGCATGCGTGATTTGAAATATTCTTCAGTGACGCAATTGTTCAAGCTCAATGAACTTTTAATTTTCCAAACTAAAATTAATAAGTTTAAAATAATATCAGACAAGTGATGAAGAGGGCGCCAAAATTATTTTATTTTAATAATTATTAATAATAATGAGACGATGTATGAATGTTAACGAGGCAAGGAGTGTGTGCCAAGACCGAGTTGTTTGGCGGTCCGTCCTCTCTGCCTACCCCTGCGGGGAAACGGCGTGATGGTTAGTTAGTTAGTTAGTTTTGTATTTCTATCGTTAACATTTTTGAAGTTTTTTGATAAGGCAAATATTTTTTAAATGCTTTCAGCTTTTCAACATTCCGTGATTTTTCACGGGTTTGCGCTAGTATTCAATAAAATCAATTCAATTTTTTTGCTTTTCAAAAAAAAAAGTTATTTGTCAATTTGAAAAGAAAGAAGCATAAAAATAATGTTAATTAAATGACTTTCGATAAAATGTTGAGAAAACCTATGTTTTTTTCTTATGAAGAAAATCGTATCTGATTATATGTTGTATTTAAAATAATAATGTTATTTTCCTCTTCCCATAAAGGTGTTTATTTCCAAATCAAAGCTCTTCAAAGCGGTAGCAGCCCTACCCGAAGGGAATGACCTCTAAATGTTCTAGAATCAACATCAACATGTTCTGGCGCAATGATAATGAAAGCGCACTATAAAATGAATGCTTATGCATGTTGTTTGTTTGTGCATCGCGACTCCCAGAGTAAATGTGTATACCAGTGTAGAAATTCATGTAAACCAAGAACAAAGTTTCATGAAATTTCGGTTTAAAATAAACTTTCTCCAAGAACGTCACGGCTATCGTAAAATGTTTTTGTAAAGTCGTTTTATTGTTTAACGAACACCAATAAATTTTTATTGTAACACTTACCTTTAGAAAGAAAGAAAAATATGGGCGCAAAAATATAAATCATCATTAATAATTACATAAGTAGGTATCGTATTTTATTTTCCTTAGAAGATTAGCAGTCATAAAATAAATGTTTAAGAACCTTAAAGAAAGCGCAATAATAGAACTAATTAAAGATTTCCTTTTATGTAAGACGTCTATGGCTTCCGTGGCGGAGCTTTAAAATCCGAGGCTCTCGACCCAGAGTCAAAACCCGCTGAAATAAAAATAAATAAATAAAAACCATTCATCTATCCCGTGCAGAACTTTAATTGATTAAAATATCGAATGTTTATTCCTCGTTTCGGGTTTGCTTAGTATCGCCCTAGTGAAAGAACGCCATTAACAATCGAAACGTTGCTCGATATGACCTTTATTATGTCAAGTATATCAGATATGAATTTGTAATTGTCAAGTGTATCATCATTTTATTCCTTTTCTCTTCCTTATAACAAACAAAATCGTAAAATTTATTATGTCAGTGGCTCTCTGGCTTCGGGAAGTTCAACTCTCGTGTAACATAAAAAAAATCAATAAACCAAATAAGGCACACAGCACGGCAACAACAAAAAATATGCGTGTCTTTCAACGTATAAAAATTTCTTAAGGAATTAATTTCACGAGTTAATAAATTTTCTTTTTAACGTAGTCGTAAAATAACAAAAACAACCTCCCGAGAATCTCAAAGCTACCTGTTTTCAATTGATTAAAACGCATGTGAAACCTGAAAGGTGTCGAAGGTCCACTTTCTACAAAGAACGTAATCCATCACGTGCGACGGATAACGTTTAAGGCTCTTTCTTGAAAACGTGAAAAATAATCGTCATCTCGACAAATTGACGTAAAGAGCACGCCAATTAATTATTGCATTGTCCGAGTACTCGTTTGATCGTTGGAAAGAGCTTTCACAAACACCCACTGCCTGTTGATATTTCAATTAGATTACGAATTAATTTCTTTCAATAACAATAACCTCACCGGCACGTTTCGACCCATGGGTACAAATTATGTTCCTTGATTTTATTACTCAATCAAGAAACGTTTTCGCGTAATTATTTTTTGGCTTGCATAATTTTTTCCGTACAAAAATAATGTAGATCGTAATATATACGAACTTTGGAGTATTGATGCGGATCGGAAAGACTGTACTTCCTCTACAAGTCATGCCCTCATGCTGCAAGCTCAGGTGTCATAGTTTCTAAAATGGGTGTCTACAATATATTGAGACCTTCATTAATAAAATTGTTTCGATGATTTCCATTCTTGTAGGAATATAGATTCCACTTTGTAACCAATTATTCAAAATTTGGGAAATAATTTTAAAAACCATGTTTTTTAATATTTGTATTATTTTTATGGATATTTAAATAAACTAACTAATAATGGCAAAAGGTTAAAAACTTCTTAATGTTGCTCTGTTGTTTGACAATTTTCAGCTCTCTCATAAATATTTTATCTTCAAAAAGACGCCATTACTATGTATTCCGCTGATGGAAATTCACCGCGAAAATTTCATTCAGAGCCTAAAAGTTGAAAGCACTTAGCGACTATCGTGCAATTATAATACCAAAAGCGTAGATGAAATATTTATAAGTCAACGTTCGTTCTGTGGACATTATTACAGCCATAATATTTTCACCAAAGCCCTTTGAAAAAAAAACAACTTTTAAACACATTAACCGCTAAAGTTTTTTTACTGCGCAATGGATATAATCGATACTCCTGTCCCGGCTACTTTAAACTGATTTCTCTGAGGAACCAATTATTTTTTGCAACGGTTTCTTTTGGAATATTTATAAAAAAATGAAGATAAAATAGTCAAAACGCCACAAAATAACTTACAAAAAAATAATGCTATTTTCAGTAACTGGAATCGCCGCCCGTGGCAAACCATTTCAGATGTCATTTATGAACCATCTTAGTACAGTGCAAGAATCTCAACTGCCTGTTAGAGGATCTATGGTACTTCCAATTCGTGGTATATTGTGAAGCTGAAAAAAGGAAGTACCTAGTTAAAAACGTTAGAAAGTATCGGGTTATTCAAATCCGGTCACTGAAAACATATAAAGCCATTTAAGGTATTGGTAGTCACTGGTATTTTATTATGGCGATATTGAGAGTAGTTTCTGCAACTCCGAAATGGGGTTCAAATATATGCCGTAGGTTTAACCAGTGATACCCAACTTATTTAGATCGAAAAAGTAGATGAAATTTGGTCTATGGTGATTTTTTGTCACCAAAAATATAGGAAATCAGTAGGTATTGGACAGTTAATATCGGGAGAGGAGTTGAACGGTTACTCGACTTGGTGAAATAAAAAACAATTTTTTTTTTTAGTGCAGAAATCCATAATTAAAATGATTTTTAAAAAGAGGGTTTTGACCTTCCACTAACAAAGAATATTTTCTCGTTCAAGAACAGTCAAACAAAATTAATTTTATTGTGCATAATAAGTCGTGTTGCACACCCTCCACAAGAAATCTGGAGACAATTTTAATATTGTTACTAACCCACAATCAATATTAATTAATTACTCAATTTCGGGTTATAACTCGCGTCCTCCGAGTAAGGAAGCTTTACGCGCTTTTCAAGTAGGTACTCGAGCTTGTATTTATTTATTGTATGTTATAGAAACAAACAGTAACATTGTAATAATATTTCATAATATACAATGGTGTATAATATATTATAGTATTTTATATTATATTATAATATATTATAATATACAATACTGGCAGACCCAGCAACACGTTTCTGTGGTTAACGAAACAAAACGCCACGCCATTACCCAACCTTTATAACCAACGCTATCTGTTGAAGTCAAATCCACACCGCCCGCTTGCCAGCACGCTGCCCGATGCCCGCTGCTCGTTTGCCAGCCCGCTCCTTTTATTTATATATTTCAACCAATTTACACAAAACCTTGAGAAATTATATCCTCATGAATCACTCTATCTATTGGTGAAAACCGCATGAAAATCAGTTGCGTAATTTGAAGGATCTAAGTGCACAGACAGCGGAAGCGACTTCATTTTATGCTATGTAAAGATAATATATAATATACAATATGAAATATAATATACAATAATATTTCATGGTGGCAACCTATGATGTGCTTCTTTGTGGTATGTAGGTATATTTAGTAATTACCGGGTGATGTGCGTAATGTATAGGCGAGTGTACATATGTGAGTATGTCTGTAAGAGTGAGAATTGGTGATTGGTGGCTGATAAAAAAATATACATTTTTTAAATGTGTCTAGATTTTTAAAGTCAAAACACTCTTTTTTCATAGAAATTTACACTCTCTCGGTTAAGGTTGCTATAAAGTTATTATTTATAGTACCTTAGTGTACTTTTATTAAAGTTCAAGCACTCTATAAAACAAACAATAATGATTCGAGAGATCCGATGACGAGAATGGACCAGACCGGTTTTGGAAAGTGGTTCCACTCTCACTTGACTCTCGCTTTCTGCCCCCGCCTCTCTCCCCCTGCTTCTTCTGCTTTCCTCGGAGCAATGGCCTGACCCCCACCTCCCCTTCACCTTCCCCCTCTCCCGCGACCGCAAGGGACGTCACTGACCACTACGCGCCGGGGTCCTTGACCCCTGGATCCATGGGATGATGGGAATATCTGTTGGGGTACGACGATCATTCCAGTTTTTGCTTCCCATACAAATAAGTGAGAGATGTACAATCAATCCCTAAGTTAATTCAGTACTCGTGATTTTAACAGGCGTCTTTGATCGAGCGTAGCGAAGTTCTGTTTTAACTCAACCGTTGTTTTGAATTACATCCGTCTGTAAATTTGTTTGGGCGTTCCGTTTCCGTTTCTGAAAATCTGCTTTAGCAACTTTATTATTCTGACAAGCCTTACTTTAACTGAAAACATAATTCAAACTAGTGAAATAAGATATACAGGGTAATATAAATATATTCTCTATTTTATTATGTCAAATTTTCAGTTCAAAAAAGATTTTTTCTTCAAATATGAAAGCGTCGTATTTATTTGGATTTAATTATATGATTATTTTTTTCAATGTTTATGATACGTACCCAAGGTTCGTAAAAAATTTTGTTAAATACATTTTCTACGAACCTTGGTACGTACCTAACTGTTTTAAGAATCGTTAAGAGCGTTTAACCAGCCATTTTCCGAAAATCCACATTTTGTCGAAAAATGTTTTTACGATCGTACAGGGCGGTTCCAATGAGAAAGATTAATTATTCTCCGTACCAGCTTTTTAAAATTATAACTCAATATCGATTTTATATCATTCCAAAGTTGCTTTAATTTATACCTGCATCCAAAAATGCTGAAAGGCGTGACGATAAAACTATTAAAATTATGTACTTTTTGTTATTATTTTTTGATAACAAGTATTTATCATTTTTTAATAATGTCTAAGCAAAATAAGAAAGTAAAAAAATCTGAAATATATAAGTTTGTAAGTGCGCAAATAAATACACAAACGGACCAATTTTCGTCGAGAAAAACATGTATGTATATATTTTTAATGATTTTATTTAAACTAAATTTAAAATTCTGAAACATACGTTTACCAGATAATGTATTGATTTATTTGACTGCATGATTATATGATTTGAAATGGGTGTTGTATAATACATGTCCTTTTTTGAAAAATTAACAAATCCACCAACGACCTATGGTATAACCTTATTTTACTAAAAATAATCATTTTTTCTGAAAATTTAAATCATACGTTTACTAGAAAAAAAACAATCTTTCGAAACCAATTCATAAATTTTTGTGGAAAAGAGCCAATACGTCTAAACACTGATTTAAAAATGACATATTTCTGGTTTTCTCTGGTTATACGCTCTTAATAATCGGACAAATTTTCCTCTAATTTTTAATTAATTTTTCTATCATATTTAAAATTTAAAAAAAAATGTTATCTAACATTAGGTTTATAATTAAGTAGGAAGGTACTTAAGTACCTAAATACTTAAAAATTTCAAGGTTTGAGGGGAAATTTTGGTTTTGATTTATTATTAAGAGATAATTAAAAACATACTTTTTTTACTGTTCGTAGTTACGTTTTTATTTTAATAAATTTTTGTGTAAATTTATCCATTTTTTATATTATCTACTATAGTATCTAAGTTAACTTTGATACTATAGTAAATGATAATGAAAACTACGTATGTGAAGTTAGTGCAATAAATACAATTATTTATTGAAGTAGGTGGAATAAGAAAAAATATTATATATATGGTTCTAGGATATATTAGGATATATATATATAAGTACTTCATTAAACATGAATGTTTAAACTATGAAGTAGAAAACCTTTTAATCCTACTAAAGGGACTAATATCAAAAGCAGTTTCGAATTCCCAATTTCGGTGTCATGAAAGTTGAACAGATTTTAATTATCTAGCAGTTATTTAATTTAAATAACAAACTGCACAGCTTTGAAATAAATTAAAACTTTAAAAAAATACGAAAATTTCGCTCAAAATTATTTTTAAAATTTATTTTCACAAAGATTTTCTAAAGTTTTTTAAATCTCTGGCGAAGCCGGTTATTAACTACTTATTTCATAAAAAAATATTAGTTGCGTCATTATATTTACAAAAACGTACATTATTGATATACACTATGATTAGTAAATTCTCTTAGTGCATTTTGGCAACTTAACAGGAGAAACCAAAAACTGATTTGCACAAAGCACTCTTTTAGGGTGAATTGCCTAATTAAAAAAGCTGATTTTTAAACACTACGAATTTCAAAAAATTTCGCTTTTTGCCACAATATGGCACCATTTAAAATACCTCGGATTGCTTAGCAGCTAATTTTGGCAAATAAATCCCCTTATTTTTAAGTAATTAAGTAGAAGTTTACGATTATAATAATATAATATTTTTTTTATAAATCCTACAAATATGTGGTAATCGACAAAAGATTCGTGAATGATTAATTAATTAATTAATTAATCAATTAATTAATTTGACAATGTCAACATTGGCCAACTTCAAATCATCTCTTAACAAGATTTAAAGCTCCCTTTTATATTGTTATATAAACTTATAAACCTATAAACTAAACCTTTAAACTTATATTATAATATTATTGTTCTAAAAACTTGTTGCAAAACTTATTATTATTTTGTAATGTATGGTATGTGTGTGTGTGTAAATGATTGTACATATATGTAAGTATTATGTTATTAATGTTGTGTTTGTCTTTAATTAGTGTTAGCATCAACCATGTTCAGTGTAATTGTATCTGTGAAAGCTTTGATGTAAATCACTGTTGACAAACCTAATAATTTTTTTTTTAAATTCATTGGCTACATAGAACTATAATCAGTTTGTATGTCTGCATATTAAAATTCAGAGGTATGATTTTTTTTTAATGTGGGCAGAAATTATTCAAAATGATCTCCAAAAAAATCTCAAGCAATCGAAGACAAAAGTTTTAAATTGCGCTGTTACTCCAGTGGTTAACATATAAAGTAGATGTGAGTAATAAAATTTTAGTTTTCTTGTAAAATAAAATAAACATTATTCTGGATTACTCTGATTTAATCAAAGATTCCATGATTTAAAAAAAGTTATGGCTCCCATAACATAAATATATTTTATTAACAACAAAAAATATACTTTTTTTATTCCTTACCATGTATTTATTTTGTATAAATTTGGGTTAACTTTTAATAAATTATCTTACAGATATGAGGTTTTCGTAGTAATGCGTAATTAAAAAAAATGCTAAAATATGACTTCATATATCAATTTGTAAAAGAATGCACTTTACTAATAAAGATGATTATATTATGTTTATGTCAGCGGCACATTCTAACATTCATTTCTTCATACCGCTATTCAAATGACCCCCGGTTCGTTGACTCGGCGAGAGTTCGCAAAACACTTCTTCCCTTCCCTTCCCTTTCCACTTCACCTTCACACTTCAATAGCCATCATCATTACCATCAATGCCATCGCCGCCCGTTATCTCTTCTTTTACCCATACCCGCTCTCTTCTACGGTCCTGGGTAAGATGGAAGATTTAAGACACCGTCTCCTGAATTGCTTCTGTGATGAATTTGACAAGTCCGATCCGAAAATGTGGGGTTCATTTATACTAAAGATTTTGCTGATTACTTTTCTTTTTACTCAAGGCCTGTCACGTGCTAGGCAGCCGGGCTGCTGCATACAAATATTTAGGAGCAACTAGTTCTGTACTCTAAAGGATAACGTTAAGTCCATAGCAAAGTCTATAGCTAATGAGTGGTTTATGCTAAGGTACAGAGTTGTATCTGCGACGTAATTGCTGAAATTGTCCGCTATCCATCGTACAGTTGGCCTGGATGGCGCGTGCCAATTCTGATGGAAACTTCTTGGACTGTTTATTACCATCTTTGCCTCAAGATTTTCATATTCCAGATTTTTTTTTAAAGTCTTCTTGCATTGAAAGCAGGAACATTCTGTCTGACTCATTTTGAAAAACGACTGGCCGCCGCGACATGATCGTGAAGAGTGAAGTCTGCATGGCAATTACGAGTATTTACCCAATCGGCATGTTTTGACTGGAATCAGCGGCTAACGATATTTGGCTGCCTAGTACGTTCATTTGAAAACATTTTAACAAAAATTCGAAGACCATGTTGGCTGCCGCAGCCTGACTTCCGCAGCCTACGCACAATGCGCGGCCAGCATAATCTAATTAATTTACACTTGTAGGATTTTGAATTTAACCCTCAAAGTGAACAACTGTGCAAAAAAACATTTTTTCGGTTTTACTCCACACAGGAAAATTATTTCAATCTGGGCCTGTCATCTTCGGGGTTTTGTGTGGAAGGTCTTTTTGAGGAGAGGAAGGAGTGAACACGAGACCAGAAGTGAATATGTCGGTAAATCGTTCCACATCCGATCTTTTGAACCCAAGAGCGAGTCGTAAGAACGATCCGTTCACTTGAGGCAAATCCTTGCACAAATAGCAAGCGTACACAAATATTTGGTCAATCTGGGAAATTAGGCAAATCTTCTGGCCAAATTGTCGATATTAATCAATAAAACATAATAATAATCAAGAATAAAAAATGTAAGTATACAAATGAAGATTACAAGTAATACCAAAACTCTTTATCATCAATTTTTTACCAGATTTATTAAAAAAAATTTCATGCTAATTTTACTTATCCGAGAAAGGATCTAAAAAGTTTACTGACCTCTGTTGGAAGAGTCAGTAACCCCTTGAGTATTATGGTGTACTCTCTATGTCGACTGCTTCCGCATTACTTACATAGCTTTCCAAAAGCTCAATGTTTGTTTATTAAAGTGTCAGGAGTTTTCCAAAGCACCAAAAAAACACTATATTATTGATAAGCATTTCTATTTCAGTCAATTTTGTAATATCATTTACTTTTTTTATAAAAAGTTGTCGTGCCGCCATTTTAAAAAGACACGATCACATCCTAAACAAACTTTTACCTCAAACAAAGTCACGTAGGTTCTCGTTTATAAATACATATATTTTTAAATAATACTCCATTACAAAGTTACTTATTTTTTTAATTATTATTGTTTATAGCGTCGTTAATACATTTAATAATAAAGAAAGTTCAATAAGAGATTGCCTCTCCGTAATATATTTTTAAACTATGTTTATATGAGAGGTTAAGTCACTGTGTGACTCGCCCAGAGTTCCATTAAGAAATTCTTTACTCGAACTGGTGAGGAAAGTTCTTCTACCATCTTCATAATATCATTAATTTGCTTTTTTAGTGTTTAGTTTGTTTGAGCGTCGATTCGCTGGTCTCGCATCGTCTTGTATTTCCGTTTTCCAAGATCATTGATCTGGAAAGTGGTCGAGTTGAACCGTTGATAATATAACGGTCACGTGCAATATTAGACAAGTTAGATTCGCGTACTTAGGTGGCTATTATTCAGTGCTTGCTAATGGAGAAATCTCCTCCCAGCCAACTAGAAACTTCTATAATCTACGACAGAATGATACAACTTGCAATTTCTACAACAAATGTAATGTCAATGTTCTCCAATGTTTTCTCTATTACTTTCTATCGTGGTCATTTTAGTAAGCGTTTATTTTCTGTACTCGTGTTCCACGTTGTATTAGTGTTGATATTATAATATAAAAAAATCATTCTATCCCTTCAAAATAAAATTATTAAAAAAAAAATATTAGTTGTTACACGTTATGTTGGTTGAGTTTTGGGTATTGGCCCTTCGATGTGCTTTTTCATCATTTTTGAACTAAAGTTTTGTCAGCCTTAAAATTTATTGCAATATTCAGCATCATGGAAAATATTTTGTTTTTTTATCCCATATTAAACATAACAAAGCTATGAAATGTTGGCTGAGGAGCCTAAAAGTCAACACACATGAAAGATTAATCCTGTGAAAATCTAGGCTTAGGTGATGGCACTAAATTATTTCAATTCACTTCTTAACTATTTTTTTACGTTACAACTCTATACAGAAGACCATGAATAAAATAATTTCAACCAGGGCCCATCTCACCTTCGGAATGCTGTGAGGAGTTTTTTTTACGGAAAGAAAGGAGAGGAGATTCTGGAAAGGAGACAGGTGTTAGGGTTAGCGATTGGATAGGAATCTGGAGTCAGTATGTCCAGGAGGAAGTCCCTCCCTCAGGTCATCACCCATCACTCTCCTAGCCTTTCTCAAACTCATCCGCAACGTAACTGGTGGAGGAGACTTATTCGTCACCAAGACCTGGACAAACCACACCTTGCTAAGGCACTAAAGATGTTGAACCACTTTGAGTAACATACGGCAAAGGTGTTAGTTATCCAAATAATGATTCCCGGGGCGGCGGTACCCATACCCTCCTCTCAAATTGTATACAATGTACTATTATATAATTTTTAGAAGACCACGTATTAAATCTTTTCTGTAAATATTTGTTTTTTTTTCTAAAATCATAGTATTTTTAAGTTCTCCATGTGTATTTGTTTATATTACACGCAACACGACGCTCCTATACTTGGGGTTAGTGACCTGACAGCAGTCGAGTCATTTATACGATTATATTTTAAGATTCTGTAGTGTGTAACTAAGAGCATCAAAAATGCACCTCAATCAATAATAAACATCCTTATATTTATCATTTATCAACACTCACGATGACGTGAGTTAACTCAATAGGAATAAATAAACAAATTATTTAACAGGCGTTGTTTACGCGTAATTTGCCATCAAAAGGCATCTAAAGAAGCTAATGCCATCGAAAATCTCTTGATTTTCTGTACCTACTGTTTTGATAAAACGGGTATTTCGGTGTCACCATTATTCTCTATTTTAGGTTAAAAAGCCTTTCATGATAAATGTTTAGAAAGAGGCCTTCTCAAACGTTTATAAGAAGTTACTCAGAAGATTTTATTGAACTTTAATTTGGTAAGTACAAAAATATATTGAAGATGTTATGGTTCGGATGAATAAAGAAAAAGAAGATATTATGGTTCGGATGAATAAAGAAAAGTAAGTTATTAAAACTATAAAAATCCGAAAACTTCAATATCTTGGACATGTGATGAAAGACATCCAGAGAAGTATGAGATTTTGCATCTCATAAAGCAGGGAAAGATTGCTGGAAGATGGGGCCCTGGAAGAAGGAGAACCTCATGGCTGAAAAACCTAAAACAGTGGTTTGGCCAGTCTACTGTAGAGCTGTTCCGAGCCGCAGTAAACAAAGTCCGCATAGCCAACATGATAGGGCACAAGAAGAAGAGCAGAAGAAAATATATTTTAGAATTATTATTTATTACCTACACTTAAAATAAATCCACTTCGTGTGGTCTATAAAGGTCTGTGGATATAAAGGTAAATTTTTAATTTTTAATTTATACTTCTAATAATTTTTATGTACTTAATTTTAACATTTTTTTTATTTTCTGGATACCTACATTTAACTAGGATTCCTTTAAACAGTAAATACTCGTAGTTCAGTGTTTTTGTTTTTATTTTTTTAATTTTTTTTAATCTGGTGTTTTCTTTCCGTCTTGTCCGGTGTGCGTGGAAGTCTTTATTATAATGTAGTTGTGTTTAAAGTAAGTTGGTAGTAATTTATTTCAAAACTTCATACATAAAAGTTAAATCGTTGAAAAAAATCCTTTGTTTAAAACTCAGCATATCTAATTCCTTAAGCATTTTATGTATTGATTTATATTTATTACACTTCAAAATTAGACTGCTCTGTTCTGGATTATTTGGAGTTTTTTAAGCTATCTACAAAACTAAGTTAAAAAATACTATAGTAAACAGGAAAACGATAAAAGGTCATCGAACTCTTAATTAAATCCATAACAATTATGTTATCCATCTTTACCAATCGTAAAATTCTTTGAATCATAACAGACATTATTAATATCGTGCAAAAGATAACAAGAATATCTATATTACACAAATATTGTTATTTATCTTTCATATACACACGAATCAAAACAAAGTCTTTTCATAACCAACCAAGAATTTATAACATATTCCGTTAATCAACTTCGTGAAGAGGTGACCGACCCTGGCAAAGCGGCCCCCAATGTATGACTCTAACCAGCAAATATTACTCAGCTAAATCAAACACCTAAGTAAAAAATACGATGTGGAATCACACTATAATATAAAGTGATTACTTGATGAAAGCGATTTTTTCACTTGTTGTCAATATTTACATTCGTCGAGATCGAAACAATTTTACTGTAGCAATATTTTTATACTCATTTAGTACATAGAAACACCGAGATTCAGTAAAAAGAGTTGAAGTATTCATTTTTGCCATATTTAACTACTTATAGTAATGCTGCGTTACTTTTGAACAGCTGCATCCAAATAAACAAGAGTGTCGACTATTTCAGCACAAGTCATTACGAAACAGTTCATTGCAACTATGACTAGAAGAGTTAAACATTATCAAATGAAATAAAACGCAACTAAGTAAAAGGTGGAGTAATTTTTATTGGTTGAATTTAATGTGTGGGTGAAATGAAAACGTTTTTTGTTAATGATTCACTGCTTGCTGGCGTTTTTGACTGAGTCTGGACCCACGATTACGAAACACTCTGCTACTATGAATTGGTTTGTGGTGGTTCAATTATTGACCCAGTTAGTGGTCATACACTTCGACTCCTTCGTAAACCTTGGCATGCTTTGGGTTCACTGTGTTGCTCGCAGTGCTATACGAATTACAGCAGTCGTTTACCAGTAACCCGAAATGCTCTATTGGCAAGATCCAGATACGGTTTTAGGAGACCGGGACAAAGAGAAAGGTTCTGTAATTGTGACGTCCTACCATGAGAGCAAGCACACTGAGTGTATGGCAGGTTAGCTTGACAAGGTAGTATCAATAGTGACTTTGGTATTTGGTATGGCCTTTAGTTGTTTTCTGTTCTGAAACATATAGTTGCAAAAGCAAACCTGGTTGTCGATGTACCTGCACTTGAAACGATGAATTGAAAACCTCAATAATTCGCGTTTTCAAATCCCCTACCTGCTTTTTAACTCTAGCATCCGTAGCTTATTGCCACACCCTCAAATCGTGATGATTGTTTTGTAGAAAGGACAAATAAGCAATAAATGGCGTTTGAGTTGCGATAAAGAGCGGCGTGGTTTACTTATATTTCATAATAATCATTTGCGCTGAAGATTTCGGAGTAGTCACCTTCTAAAAGAACTCAAAAGTCTCTACTCTTACCGGTCTGCTCGAGTCATCCTAGAGTTTCTGGTGCTCAAATAATATGCAATACTTACCTTCACCATGTCCAGAAATCCACTGGACTATCAATCATCAATCTTCTCCCGGAAGATTAGACGGGTAACCCTGTGTTTGGTCTTTCGCGTGAAGCGGCATAAATCTGATTGTATTATAACGCTTATTGCCATAATCTTCCATGCCTGTCTAATATTATTTCATAATATTTGGCGATTCGATTAATAACCTCCATGTATACTGCCGCGGTAGCAAAAAGGCAGCTAGAAATACGCAATGGTCCCACTGAAGTATTTTTTTTATTATGATAGATTGATCGACAAGAAATGTGTCATATAGTACCTAGTCATCCACATTTAAAAAGCTTTCATAAATCATAGATTAATGAACGATAACTTTTCGAAAATTTCAATAGTTCAGTACTAATTTCGGTTGATGTGAGTTGTGTCGGTCTGTGATGTGAGTTGTTCCCGCGTGCAATTATTATTGTTCAATGAATGCACATTTGCTTTGCATTTATTGAACAATAAAGTATAATTTTCAAAATTGGAATGATTATGTGAAGAATAATTCAGATTAGCGACAAAAGAGGTATCTACCTATAATTAACTGAGCGTAGCGAAGTCCTGTTTTGACTCGGCCGCTTTGCATTTCGTCTGTCTGTAAAATTGTTTATGTGTTCCGTATCCGGTAAGTTTTGTCAAGACGGTAGCCGTGATCGATAGTTCCTAGCTACCTTTTTATCGCGCTTAAGGCATGAGCTTTGCGACCATTGCTACTGTCAAATCGGAGTAATCAACGTTAGCGAAGTCTACTATTCACTTGTTCACAGAACTACCAGTATAATATTTTAACAGAAAATTATTGAATTATCTTTTTGAAAATTGGAATTGTGATATCCAGTAATTTTTCACGGATCTGCGCTATTTCTAAAAATCATTTACTGGATTTTTGCGTGATTGTATAGAATTATTATGTGTGATCTCAAACAATTCCTTGTGCACCACTTATCACAAATTTCTTTCACTTTGGTAGGAAGGTACATCAGTTTAGTCAAATGATTTAGTATTCATGTGAAGCAAACAATTTTAATTCAAGAATACAATTACTTGAACTAATTAAGACCTTGATCCCGCGGTCAGTGACCTCCGTTGCAGTGCGATACAAATGCATTTACGAGTATTTTGAATGGTTCATTTTGGATTCCCTCCACGGCCATTGGCCGACAGAGGATTTGACAGGATCGTAAAAATTCGGACATGGGGTCTTTTTTTTCGTAAGCGCAGGCTGTTTCGGAGGTATAAAAATATTGTAATCTTTGTCGGCGAAAGGAAAGGCACATCTGACTACAGATGTAGACTACGAATTAATGCAAGTGTAAAAAAATGACCAGTGCTTAAAAAATGTTTCAATTTCAACGGAAAAATTGAATACATTTCTCAAAACGTCATTTGCACGAGTTTTTCCGCAAGTGCGATTTATAAATCTTTGCACTTTTAGTTAAGGTGATATTTAAAAGAATGCATAATCTACTCTTTCATAGATGGTGCGAATATAATTATTTTAGGGGAAAACACTTTTTACAAATACTTTAATAACTGCTTTAAAATATTAAAATGAATTTATTGTTTGCACCAGTATGAATATGAATAAATAGTTTTGTCCACAAACAAACTCAAATATTTCAAGATAGGCTAAAAAAATACAAAATTGTATCAATAATTCAATCCAATATATTTGGAGGGTTACAGGGCATTAGGATTTTTCTTAAATTAATGAAATTACCACCATCCATGAACGAGCAGATTATGAATGATTTTAAGTTTACCCTTAAGGCTCCCCAACCGGGCTTGAAAAGAAGAAGATGGAGAGATACGAAATTACGAATGTTTAAGGAGCTCGCTAACATTTACAGATACAAAATCGATGCGAAAATTGCGAAAATGTTTAATAAAACACGACTCGTTTAACCCTTCAAAAATTTGACATTTTTTTCAGATGGTGAAAATATTTTCGCTTTACAATAAAATGCAAATATTTGGAATATTTCTGAGGACTTTCAAATACTAAAAACTGTTTTAGAAAGTGATGAAATACGCTTTCAAATTATACATCTCGAAATAAACATGTATTTTTTTAATTATAAAAATTTTGAATACAAACATAAAATAGTTTTAAAAATGGCTCACCTTACCTTTTTTCTAACTAAAGTTATTGAAAATAAATAAAAAATACATACATATTTTATCAGACAAATGTATAACAAATACATATTGTAATTTCACTTTTTTGTCGCTCTATGAAAAAATTATTTTTAAAAAATTACCGAAGTTTCAGTTTTTTTTTCAATTTGCGATTCAAAACTTTGTATACATAAAAGTGTACTTTTTCTTTTTTTGTGGCTATTTTTTCGATTGGTATATAAAGCGTGATGTTTTCCCTTTCTAAGTCCGTTTAGAATATATTTCTCACTATGATAGTAAGGGAGTTACAGCGTTTTATACGAGACCTATGTGCGTTGGGACAAATATGGTCTCTTGCTATTCGACGGGTTAAAATAGAGCAAAAATGTCGTGGGAGCATCTTAAGTATCATTTAAAGAAACATTGTATATTTTTTCACAAATATAATTTTGAATATAATAGAAACAGACTTGTTTTTAATAATTATTGGAGCATACTTTGCGATTTTTTTCTATCGAGGGAATTTCATATAATTTGCATTTCGGCGTGGGCAGCATCTAGACATTATCTTCAAAAATAACATATATTTTTTAAGAGCTTAAAAACTTCAAATTTTTAAGGGAGATGTTAGAATTCGGTAGAAATTCGGGTTGTCTTTTCTTCTAGGTTTAGACAAAAGTCAATATCCTAGATAGAGTTTGAATGCTTTGGCTTATGGAGGATCTCTGATTAAAATTGTAAACATCCATGTTTTAAAAGAAAACCTTTATCTCGTACTACTAGGATTTGCCCGAATTTCAAGGTATTTTGGAAAGAAAATTTTGTACCAATAAATACTTCTTAGAAATTGTCTCAGACAGAAAAGCGTAAATTTTCAAACACCGAAACTATCTGAGAGTTTTTATTTTTAGTTTTTTCGACATTAACAATGTAACAATTTCATTTTGTTTTAAGTTTGCTAGTTAATGGCACGGATGTGTCGAAAGCGGTAGCAGAAAATTTAAAAAATAAAGTAACAGTTACAATGAAAATTAAAACTCTTCAAAACAAAATTTTTTTTTTCAGCCTACAAATATTCTGCTTTTTAGTAAACTAGCTGAATTCCCCGGTGTTGCCCGGATTTTACACATTCTATTTTTCAAAATTAGATATAGAAAAAAAAAAGACGTTACTTTTCTGTCGTTTTGAAGGTGAACTGGGCAAAATTGTATATTTTTAATTATTTATAAATGGATACAAAATATACCTTTATGTCATATTATATCTCTTAATAGCCATAATAATCAAAATATTTGGGCAGAGCACCGTTTTCATGAAAAGTCACCTTAATGGTTTTTGCGTAAACAGAAAAATATGCGTTACAGATATTATTATATCTGTATTGGATATTTATTTATTGGATATTTTAATATATTATAACTAGGTTTCTGTATCCCTGCTTTTTCTACAACTTTTCTTTGGCGTCTTGTTTTCGGTGAGTTCAATGTGCCAGCTTCAATTCAATAAAACTGGCAAACAAATTGCTTCCACTCGGTGAAACTAATATTATTTTTACCAGAAGGGGTTAACGAACAACTCGCTCCCTGAAACGAAAGCGCATCAAAACGAAGCAAAAAAAAAACATTACTTTTCGGTTATCTTCTCTTTTTTTACCCTAACCCTCGCCCTTATAATTTTCTCCACCGCTCGTAAAATGATCATGATTATGAGTTGTATTTTAAACATGTTTAGAGGTCGACGTTGAAGGTATTATTTTATAGTTCCCTGTAAAGATAAGGTTGCTGAAGGTTCCAGTCCGCTGACTTTTAATATTTGAGGGTAAAGGTTAGTGAACTGAGAACTTGCCCAAACTTCACGTATTACTAGGTGTATATACAGGGTGTTTAGGGACGTACTTGACATACTTTAACCAGTCGTTCCTGACATTATTTGAAGTAAAAAATATTAATGAAATTTTTGTCTCCGGTGACATTTTTGATGTTTTTTTCATCTTAAAACATAAAAAAATCAGTATGTATTGGACAGTTAGGATTGATGTAAGATTTAAGGCGGAATGACCGGCAATGACATGTGAAAGAATTATTTTTTTTGGTTTTCAAGAAAAACACATAAAAATTTTTTTTTATAAAAAAGTCGCTAGAGACCAAAATTTCATTTACATATTTTACTCCAAATTATGTCAGGAATCACTGGTTAAAGTAAAACAAGTATGTCGCTTAACACCCTGTATGTTTCATAACTATTACATGTAATATTATTAATGCGAAAGTGTCTTCATTTGTTTGTCCTTCTTGTCGCAACGGAGCGACCGATCAACGTGATTTTTTTGCATAGGGATAGTTGGGAGGACTGGAAAGTGACATAGGCTACTTTTCATCCCGGAAAAACATTTTATTCCCGTGGGAACATTCTTTATACAGTCATTCCTCCCTTATACGACAAGCGAAACCGCGGGAAAAAGCAAGTATTTATTATATGCATATGATTAATGTGTATGCATATAAAGTATTTTTCAAAAATTATTTCTGTTAAAATCAAAAACCTGAAAGTACTCTTATTTAAGAAATCAATAAAATCCCAAAATTCCTCAGAAATCAAGAGTTTTAAGTAGGTACTTAAAGTACATCAATTTTAAACTTTAAATAATTAACGTAATTTTTTTTTAAAAGTAATTATTCAATTTGTCCAAAGAATGACAATTCTGTTTTTAAACTAGGTATCATGCGAGATTTTATTTTTTTAAATTATTTTTTATTTAATAAATATAAGCCAATTTTTTTACTAAAATCATGAGATCTGTAAGTATACGAGTATACTTAAAATAAACATGACAATTCGATCGATCACATTTGATGAAAGAATATTTACTGAACTAAACTCGTCGTATACGCTGAGGCAAAATTTTCGCCGTGGGTCAGATGATCATTTTTTCGTAATACTGTAATAACCTATTTGTTTTTTTTTTTCATCGCAGATTAATGTATTTAGATATTATTTTTATAAAGGTAGTATATAACACTGTTAGTATCTAAACCTTAAAATCATGTTTTAAAAATGATAACATAAGAAATCCAGATTTTAAACACATATTTATCAATTAATTCATTAAAGTAAAAACGGGTTTGGTACCTTTTTTATCGATTGTCAGAATTTTAGTTCCGATTTTGAAAATTGAAAGTTCATTAAACATGAATAATTAACGCTAGAATAGAATTCGCAGGAACATTTCACATCACTTCATGCATGTACCGATGCACCGACAACCGAAATTATGCGTTATGCAATGTATTTTTAATAATTGTTAATAATATTGTGTTTCGCAAAATATTTTTATAAACCTTTTTTTTATGAGAGAGAATTGTTTTATTTTTCGCGGACGTTAAGTTTTACCAGTATTGTGCATTTCAAAAACAATCGGATTGAACAGGTATTATCTTAACCACAAAGCAAAACATCTGTTTTTGTGCATTACTAAACACGCTCTCGAACGGTGAGCTACGGTGTCATAAAATTCGCACAGCTTTTTCTTTCTGGATTTTCAGGTCCAAGCATTTTTTTTTAACTCACAATATCTTCATTTCATCATGAGACAAAGAGCTTTGAGATAGCCAACTAGATGTCATTTATAAGGAGTCACGTTGTGTCTGAGAATGAGAATTTATTTATTTAGTGAACACGAAAAAAATATAGATTTGTAGAAAGAATTGTTGTACTTACCTATTCAAATATATAATTTACTCGGAAATGATAAAAAAAATGAAAAAGTTCTTGATAGTAAAAGAAATTACGAATAAATTCGTTTTTCTATACGAAATATTTCAAATTAAAAAGTAATTTTACAATATTCTTAAAGTATCAACGAAAACACCTGTACATCAATATCTTTGCTGTACACGAAATGTATTTATGAATGAACGTCTTGTAGTATTGACTTTGCAGCCATCTCTGGAAGAATGGCCGAACTAGAGGTAAGGTTGAAGCGTTCGTTGCCCCTCAAATAATTATTAGCTACATTATAAGTCTTTCCAGGAAAAATTCTTTAAAAATCCCCTTATTATTTGTATTCGTTAAAATAATTTTTACGTATTTTTCCTTTAATTTTAAAAATGCGTAATGACTGGGTGTGTAAGAAATTAAAAATATTATTGACTGATTCCTGTAATGTCAAATTAACAATCCCATTAACTTGAAAAATTATTAATATTTCGTAGTCAACGACAAAATCAGTTAGAAACACAACATTTCGACACAAAATAAAAGATGTCTAAAACAATAGGTTTTTATGAAACATTTATTTAATGGAAATTCAAAAGCAAATTTATAATTAAAACTTACATTAGAACCCATATTTTGGAGGAATTAAAAATATAACCCTCACCTAATAAATGTCTTGAATTAGTAAGTAAGTGTAGAATGTATTACTTCAGCCGGCGCAAATTTATGTGTAAAGAATTGATAAGTCCTTAAAACAACTGCGAACTGATTGAGAGAAAACAAAGAAAAGCAAAAAGTCCTCCAGACATCAACAAACCGAGGACCAAAGCTATATGGGGTATGCAAAAAGGGAAAAATGATCTGACAGACATCTGCCGCCATGAACCAAAACAAAAAACAGCGGTGGCTGCGAAGGGAGATGCCGCATCTCTAAAGACCCAACAGAAGTACTAAGGACTAAAAGACTACAGGACTAAAGGGATGGCCATGGACCCCGCACTGGATTCTGCCCTCAGGACAAAGAGCCCGACCTTGTGGCACGCCAGACCATTCAGCTAAAGCCCTTTGTTTGACCGATGGAACTTGATTTCTCCCGGCTTTCTGCACTAAGTATAACACAATCATTATACGATTATGCTTCCAATTGAATTTTATCGGATTGATTGCTTTTGATAAATGATTTTACTGAATAAGTAAGTGCATCCGATTGATAATTTAGCATGGCACACTTGTCTTCGGTAGATAAAATGATTTATTATCTCTTCGAGGGATACTTGGTAATGAACTTGAATTTTATCTGTGTTTATAAGTCTTTGACTCTCATGTTAAAGTTTATAGAGTCAAGTTTATATTTATTATTTTGCCTGCAGTCTTTATATATTTAACGAATCTCTCAGCAAACAGTTTAAGAAAATGTCTGGTACCTAAAAACAATAAACATATGTTGAATCGTTTTTTCTTCTGCTGCCTTTGATTCCGTGAATTAATTTATATTCTCGGATCTTTATCGATCGATATACTTATTCCAAGATCAAACATCTATTCCAGACGAAAAATTAGACACAAATAAAAGACGATAAGCAAAGGGTTTGTTTAAAGGTCTCGGAGAACAAAGAAGAAGAATGAAGAACCTTGAGACGACCTTCGCATTTTTGTGTTCTCACGCGACATGCCACGGGAAGAACTTAATTTTATAAGGCCGGTCCTGATCCCGAATATTAATAATGCATAAGCGGGCGTTCTAGGCCACGTCTAGGTCAGTTAGGTTGGAGCTTATGGCATTCGAAAAACGTAAACAAGGACAAAGCTCAGAATATAAAAAAAATGTATTTCAGTCGTTTAGTTTATATAAAATATCTTTTTACAAGGTTTTCGGCAAACGAGATTATTAATAAAATTACCGTGGAAATATCTAAATTATACTTTGTATACCTGAAGATAAAATTTGATAGGTTGTTTATTTGTGATGGCTCTTCTATTATGTTAGATATGAAATGTAAATATTCTTCCTGAGTCAGAGATAACCAGTTAAATATTGTAGATGTATTGTGAATATATATTTTTTTAATTAATTAAACCTAAATATTGGCGGTATGTCTGCTTGCTTTATATCTCACGAAAAATTCAATAAAATTTTCAAGGGTTGTTAAAAAATTCCGTAGAGATGGTAATGGAAAAACGGAAGCAATATTTGAAAAACCCGGGTTTAAAAAACAGATTTATTTACCGAGCACCAGAGTAAGATTTCCATAATTGACATCATTCAAAGCACGTGTGGTCCCCTCTCACGCATTGCCCTGAACATGACAGGTAAAAAAAGGTCTGGCAAGATGGCGTCCGGGAATAACTTACCGGTAGCCGGGAACACGTATCGGGAGCGCAGCGGGCCGAGGAGGTAATATAACTCGGAATAAGTATGGGTGCGATCCAACCCCTCAAAAACACAAAAACTTCGCCCCGAGAACAAAAATCCAAACCAAATATATGCATGAAGTTTTTAAATTGGTGTGAAGACTTGTTCCTTTTGGTGAGGTGCGGTTTTGCCGGGTGATGAAACGTTGTAGCGTTCAGGCGAGTCAGGAACGCGTGGGGTTGTTGTCTCCTGTCGGGTTCATGCGCCCCGTGACCTTGTGTGCGCTTCTGATCGCCTGGTGTCCGCGCGAACACGTGCTCACGTGCGAGTGCGTTTTAATAGTCACGTTCGTACACGCTCCATACCAGCGCGCGATGCACTTGTGTTGCATTTACTCGTACATATTGTCGGGCACTTTTGGCTTGGGAAGAAGATGCGCATCATGACGCGCTGTAAGGACATTGCCCCTGATTTAATAAAGGACGACTATAATGAGCGCGTGCGTGATGGCATGACGAAAAGAAAGACATTGAATTTATAAACCACTTGTGCACAATAATGTAATGGGGTTCAAAATACATTTATTTGCCCGTTTCCTTCTGGGTACAATCTGCAATGTGGATGTGTTTTCACAGCCAGAAAATTTACTTTGAAATGCGTGTTATGTTTTTGTGATTCGGGGCACACTATTTTACGTAAAACTAACAAAAAAATATTTTCATATATAGTCCATCATTGGAAACCAATCATTTACACAGTTAGTTACAAAATGGAAAAAATAACGTTTTCTAATATACGAGTACCAACACTACTTTTAAAACTTTAAATCAGGCCAGTATAATTCAGTACAATTAACCAGCTGGTAGCTGAGCTGGCCTCTTGTGTACCTACCTCTGCTAGCTGAGTCCTTCACCATTCCACAAGCAATATTGCCCGTTCATAATAATGATAGTACTAGTTTTTCAAATATTCTCAAGTAAATAATCCTTTCATTTTATAATATTTTAACGAGGTTTTTTAACATCAGATATAAACCTACCTACTTAAAGTTGATAGTAACGAAATTCAATCCGACATACATTCATTTAGTTTAGATCTTAAATTATCAAATAAATAATTATAAAGCTAAATTACATCTCCCTAACGATGATGACTGAATAAAAAAAATGTTAATAATGTCATTAAACTTTTGCAACTAGGTACCTCTAACCTCGTACGTATTTTTAAATATCTAAAAATATTACAGCCATCTTCAATTCGTTTGTAATAATAATTTTATATATTTATTTTATTTTAGTCATTAGTCAAGTAGAGAATGTTGTACAAGATAAATTTTATTGACTTTAGAGAAATCAGAAGTTTAGTTGAAAAGGTAATATATATTATTAAGAGACGTCATGTAGAAATAATGATTTAAATTTACATACTAATAATTTACATTCTTTTAGAAATACAAATTAAAACCATTTTTTTATTGAAAATAATACAATCATTACATGTAAATTTAAAACTATGTATACAAAGGAGAAATTATCTTGCAAGATAGTGGATGTAAGGTTTCCATTTTTAGACAAACTACCAATTAGCATAAAGATATTCGCAAAATATTATAACAGAAAAAAATAGATAAGACACAAAAAATTCTGATATTTATGCGTTTAGTTTAAATCTCAACATATGCAATGTATTCGAAGAAATAAACTCTAAATGCAGCGAATAGTGTAACCCCTCTGCTCTCTGCAAGCGTGGTGAAGTGTAACCTCGCAGAACATGAGTGTTCATAAATCACGCCTCCGTAAACAAGAGATTTCTTCGTTCATTCTCGCCCTGAAAATGCATTGTGGAAGTTCTGGATGGGTGCTGTCGGAACTGTGCGGAAAATACGTCTGTTAGGCCTTGGATTTAAAAATTGAGATGGATTTGAGAGATATTCTAAAATAGTGGTATGAAATATTTATTTAGGTAAACATACATGCAGTCGTTAATTAGTAGTCAAATATTAATAGCGGTACTATTATATATTAAAAACCAATATAGAAATAGGAAAATTAATGTTAGTTTCCAAAATGAGTGCCTATTATTTAATTTAACCAAACGTTCCGTGATCGGAATTTGGTGGTACTTTTAATTGGTGGTAAAAGGTGATGTTTCTTTAACCGACTGAAATTTTGGAATCTTACTAATAAAAATCTCTGCATAAAACCCGAGCAACATCGGGACATCAACTATTATTGTCCATTAACATACATAATATAGCGGTGTCCCGGTGTTGCTTTTATGAAGAGGAAGGTCACTGTCAATATAAGATTTCTAAAAACAACTCCATATAATTTTACCACCCCTTAAAACAGAATGAAGCCCGGGAAACACCGAGTGGTTCAGCTAATTTATATATTTTTTTTATTTATTACAGAAAACCAAACAAACTGTTAATCTATTTCTATTTCGAGTGCAACTTCGAATGCTTAATGAAATGAGAATATTATTAAAAAAAAACGTTTTTAAACCGCCCACTTATTTTAAGTATGAACTATGAACATATAAATAAGTGTTATTCTCTTATGCTGCTCTCATTCTTAGTGTAAATTAATCTAACATCATCCTCCGATATTCTTTCTCCTCTAGTACGACGGTCCTGAAAAGCTCTGAAAGATTTACACTTTCAATTATCGTGCGAGAGGAGTTATCTTTTTTCAAAACACTCGACGAAAGCAAAAACATGCGAAAAGTGTTGAAGAGCTTTCTTAAGTCGTTTTTGCGTTCATTTATGTTCGCCAAATTATCAGTCGATTATTCGTGTCTCGAAAATTCTCACAGGCGATAAATGCAATGATATTAATGCAGTACTAGCGGTTTCCTCTTATAAGCGTTTTTTTCAACGCAACTGATGGCGCCACAATCTATTATTCAGCTTGGAAAATATTTACTTCACAATTGAATGTCCTTCGCAAATGCCGCGATGCTATTTTTGTACGTTTTTCCTATTTATCAAATTATCTCCTATATTTATTAAATTGACTCAAGCTATAATCAACGAAAAATTTAGTGCCATTATTCTTATTTTTATTATTTTAACGCATAAAATATTTAGTTACAGTTGCACCTAATTCAAATATTACAGTCTATAATATGTAAGTCACGGAAGCTGTCTAATTTTCCATAACTTTGTTTTTATTTTATTTTGTAATAGTCCTATGTATTTTTAGGGTAAAATTTTTATTTGCATTTTCTATACAATATTTACTAAAACAAATATAGTTTTTTTGTTAGAAGCAGCAAAAACCCTGGAATTCTCTTTTTTAATATTTCTTTATTCATTGCATAAAATATGGTTACATTAAGTGGATTTTTCGACCACCATGCTAGTCTTATGCCCGTATTATGGTGGTCGATGATCATGATATTTCCAAATATTTTTCGGTATTGAATTTATAGTTAAATGCAACTTCTTTCACTAAGAACGATGGAGCTTTGAAATAAGAAAAAAAAAATCTATTTTTTAAAGACCTTTCGTCATAACGTGTTAAATCATTAACGTGTTTGGTATCATAAAATATGTTTAAACTTGGTTATATGTCTAATCTAGTTGAAATGCTGTGGAAACAAATTAAAAGTTTTTTTTCAAATTAAAGTTTTGTAACTAAGTATATTTATTAAAATTCTTCTGCTTGTGCTCTTATTTTCGCCCTTCAATGAAATCTGTCTATAATATAGACAATTGTTTAAAAATTAAATAATAATATTATTGAATATATAAAAGAAAAGCATAAAATTAATACTCAGTTCTACAAATTAAACTTATTAACAATAAGTATAGGAATTGTTAATAATTCGGAGCGGCAGACGGTCATAATATATATATATAGACGCATACCAACACGAAAACATTAGGCATCAATAAAACACTCAATGTGAAGAATTTCAATAGCAAATGCTTTCACTTTCTAGGCGAATCGAGACTTGAAAGCAGTTCGACCTTTGCCGTCTCATTAGCGAACTCGCATTTCTCCATTGTGGCTGAACAGAGTCAACAGACCCGACATGTTTATGTTATCCTGTCCCCCGCATAGCGAGCTCCGTATTTATACTCGCACAATCCTTGACAAACAATTACCCCAACGAGATTATGGTTATTAAATTGACCTTTCGAATTAAGTTTCAAGAGAATGGAGTATCCTTCCCCAATTCCCCGGTGGGTGTGAAGTATAACAAACAAATTTCATTACATTCTTAATTAGCCTTCAGAAATATCGAACCTTGGTGACGTGTACAATTATAAATGAATGCAAGAGTATAAAATGTATCGAGAGCATCTCTTATCCTTATCCTATATTCCTCTTCCCTTTCTCTTCTTAATAGTTTAGAATTAAAATAAAACTCCTATTTCTAACCTTCATTAATCATCAGAAACTTTTTTGGCTTTACCTTGTTTGTTTCTTATTTTTTAAATATTTTGTGGACAGTAAAGATAAGTAATTTTAAGTTTAATTATTTCGAAGTAGTTAAATTAGTACTCGTAGGTAGCGCCTAAATTATTACAATTCCATCATCATCTTTTTAACCCTGGGCGACGGCAGGAAACGCATTGACTTTGGCGCTTTGCTATTTAACATCCTCGATATCTTTTACACCCAAAGATGCTGTGTATACCTCCATACAATCCAGCCTCCAAAGTCCTCCAATACTCCTTCGTCCTGAAGGCTAGTTAAGAAACCTTTTAGGTGATCGCTGTCTTTCAGCCTTGCTGCATGTTCTTCCTAGAAGAAAATACAACATCTCAGATTTCTTCTTCTTCCGGTGACCTCTCCTATTATAACTCTGCTAAGTATTTTCCATCTGCAGAATTAAAAATTAAAATAAGAACCACTCAACTACACTTAAAATTTTAAATGAAAGCAAAAAGCGCTCAATTCACACGGTCATTAATTTTACAAAATACAATATTATTATTTTAGATTTTTAAGTGCGAAATTTGCAAATGGTTTAAACAATACTCAAATCAACAGAGAGATGTATAGAAATCTCAAACAACACAATTGCACTAAAATTGTTTTGAGTTTATGTTCTCATAGCAATAAGAAAGGAATTCCAAGTTCATTATCTCGAAATACCCGAGAGTTTGTGGTTTCAAAATAAAATGATTCTGAACAGATTTGAGAACGCCAGATAAAACGTTTGCATTCACTTAATAAATTCCATTAAGTGAGGGTTATTTTTATTTGGCGAGACATACAGACTTCTTCGCGTGGACTTATGGAGATTATAAATGTCTCCGAGAAACTGACTTGCGACCTTCCGCTTGTGGCGCGATGTTCCTGACGTGTGGATTGGTGGATTCATTAACTTAAATAATGTACTGGAAAATAGCAGGGGTTTGTGAGACGTTATTATATACTAGGGGGATAAAGACGGTGGTAGTAATGAGTAATACATAAGCACCCTGAAGGAGATTAACTATCACCTTGGTAATTGAACACCTGGAAGACTTAAGCACAGCTATAAATTTTCATTAGCAATTTCTTCGAATTATATATAAGCCGTCAACGTTAACTTAAGTGGGTGGATGTAATTTGTGAGTTTCATCAGAAACGTGTCATTCTGGATTTGATTTCATCCATGGTGTTAAAATATTAAATATAATATTTCCTTTCTGGTGCCGTCAACTTAACGTGGCGTCTAATTAAAACAAATTCAGTTTTTTGGTTCACGTTTAATTTAATCAACTAATTTGTACAAAAACTGTCATCGACGATTTTCCTGAAATCCTGTTGTAAAAAAAAGGCTTGTATGAACCCGAAAAAGACAAAAGATATTATAATGATAACGTCATTTACGACCTCTCTCTGGGACTACTATACCTGTCTATTGAAATACAATGAACAAGTGAAAACAACAATTATGAATTCTGAGGGAATTCAGTAAGATCATCGAACCAGAAGATGTGTGTTAATAATTTGACCAAGTGCGAAAGAAATGAATTTGTATGGGTTTTTATTATACCTATCCCTGAGTAATTAATAGTGCTCGTCATAAGATCCTGTTCCTTGACGTTCTTCTCCTGTACAGGGCCTTCCATTCCTGCTCCAATCTTTTCACGAAATCAGTTCTCTTCCTCTATTAGCCACTGGGTTACCCACTTGGTCATGGACTTTTAAAGTCTTGTCATTTGGTATTCTTTATTCTTCATTCTTCACTTGGACTAGAAGGTATGCATTTATTAAATAAAAATGGTTTAAAACTCAATTAGATTTTCAATATCTTGTCCTGTGGGTTCAATTTACCAAATGTATTGTAAATGAACTGAAAATAAAGGCCTTTTTAAATTTTCACATAAAAAATATTGCTAGTCAACAACTTTTTTTATTAAGGTGATACAACATTTAAAAATATCAAAAGTCAATAAAGAAAGTTAACGGCCATCCGAAAGGGTTCATTGAACTGAGATCTCCAGTGTTTTCACAGTGGGAACACCAAGAATGCCTTTGGGCTAACTTTTCGCTCAATCAAGACAGCGTGGTTACATAAACAGGCATGGTAACACCGACGCGACCTCTCACAGTAGGTACCAAAAAAACAGAAAAACAGGTTGAATAACCGCTTAAAAATAATTACCATAGATAAAGTCAGCTTTCGTTCTGAATTCAAAATTCAACATATTGTCGTCGGTGTGCAAGATGACGCGTTCAGTGAACCC
The DNA here is from genome assembly GCA_917563855.2 of Limnephilus lunatus. Classification (NCBI taxonomy): domain Eukaryota; kingdom Metazoa; phylum Arthropoda; class Insecta; order Trichoptera; family Limnephilidae; genus Limnephilus; species Limnephilus lunatus. The sequence goes on along the minus strand of OU830598.1, from coordinate 61,942,477 downwards.
TGTCGGGGAAATGCAAAACTCTCACTATGTCAGAACTACTAGAACGTTCCATCTGAACATATTATGAACTGAACTTTCTCTATGGAACGCCTTTCTTTAACCGAGATTTTACGTCATTCTTGGCAACTTCAATGGCGTCAAATTTAAACCTTTCACTCTCGTTTCAATATAAAAAATGGCATGTGCCGTCATGAATATATTGCAGAGTGTTTCTAATACAAAAGATGCGTACAGACATGATGCGAGAGTGTGAGAAATCGATCTGATTGGTTGGCAGAATTCGGTCAATGACACTGTAAGTAAAAAAAAAACATTATGTACTTTCATGGCTCGTGTTGGCAATGGTTTCTCTAGTTTTGTCTTTTTAAGAATGAAAACAAAATAAATTTCACTTTCATTGAATGTAATATATTTATAGAAAATAGACGAAGAAGATAATATAAAATCAATTAAACCCATGTTTAAAGAGGCAGATAGATAATTTATTGTAATTTGATAATCAAATTCACAGTTCTTTAACCTTATAAATGTCAATAGGGTGTCATTTCACAGGTATTGTTAGAACTATGGTCTAAAAATTATTCAGCGAAAAATCAGAACAAAAATCTTCAGTATCATCTTACCATCATTAATTTTCATGCCCACAATAATTCCACTTTTTAATCAGAAGTCATCAATTAAAAGGAATGGCAGTAGAATGTAAAAAAATCTATGTTTTATATTATTTATTATATTATATTATTGTACGGCAACTATTTATTATGTTATATATTTTTTTTAATTTGGATGTTTCTATATAATTACGCTGGAATAAAAAATGTCTCCTAAAAGGGTTTCTGAATTCACAAACACTATTTATCCGCTGACAATCGTTTTACGTATAAAAATAAACCCACAAATAAAGCTTTCTGAATTAGAATCCCGAGCAATCTAATCCTCTCAATTTGGTATTCATATCTTAAAAGCAGTCAAGTGGAAGAGGGTCTAAAAATCGAAATCGAACCCTTTAAAACAAAAGACGGTGGCATCTCCAACCGATAGTCAGCCAAAAATATATAAAAAAAATTATTCCAAATTCAGTCATGGATTCCCACGAACTGTGTTGCCAAGGGGGAGCGATTGGTTGGGGGAACGAAGGGGGGTTGGAGAGGGGGTGACCTTGATCTAAGTCAGGGGAGAGTGTGTGACCTTCAGAGGGCAAGGAAAAGAGGAGATGGGGGCAAGTTCGCGAAGAGGTCGCAAAAAAACTATGGTTTTATTCGGCATGAAATGTTCGTTCGTAAATTATTATTGTGGGAGGAACGTAAAATATTATGTTGGATATTTCGATTAGAACGTTGAATTTTTTTAACATTTCATGTAAACTGTTTTCATTATGTGTTATGCGTACTTTTCGCAAACCATTTTTAAGTAGAAACATTCGAATAGCGTCCCCAGCGAGCATTTATTCATTGTTATTACAGTTTACTAAGGTAGGTTTAAGTATCTGAGTTAGGGTTTTAAAAAAAATCTTATATTTATATCATTCGGTAGCAATAAAACGTACATGTCATGTTCTTCACAATATTGTCAAAAACCTATGTATGTTTAAATAATTAAAACGCGACTTAAAAATGTATTGATTTTTTGTTCTGTCTATCATTTTTTTACGATGCTCCCATGTTTTCTAAATTAAACATTATTTTTATAAAGAAAGAAAAATATTCTCAGATTACGAATAACCTGAAAATATTTGAAAACCACCTACTACCAAAACAGTAACAGTTAATATTGCTTGTGTCATGATGGAGAAATAAGATAGTCGAGGACGCCTGTGTGGGAACCAGACGCCATGCCAACTCAGCGATTGACCGGTCAATTAATATTAGTTACGCTGCATAGAAATAACAGAAAAGAAATAAAAATATGGATCTGGCACTTTTTCTCTTATTGCATTTTTTTTAATATTAGCCCCACACAGGAGTGTGTGTAGACACACTATGTCATCTTTGGGGATGATGTGTGGAGGTTCTTTTTAGGGAAAGGAAGGAGAAAAAGTTCTGGGAAGGAAAAAGGTATGAGGGATGGGTAGGAATCTTTGGATCAGTGTGTCTGGGAGTGACGGACGTATGTATCTATCCCTCCCACTGCAGTGCAAGGCAATGTCCCAAGAGAGTCCTGCTGGAGAGGTCAAAAGATCTCTCTAAACAAGTTTCTCCCGATCCGGCCTGCCACGCAGACGCATCCGCTGCCAAAATCCGGACAAACCTAACCCCATGAACCCGGGCACCACTGCTAAGTTGCCAAACGTAGCGAAACACTTGGGGTAACCTATGGCAGAGATTTTGGTTATCCAATAAATGGTTCCCGGGGTGGTGGTACCCATACCCGCCTCCCAAGTGTATATTATAATTGGTTATTCCAGAATGTAAATATATTATGTTTTGAAAAATGTATTTTCGTTTAATTATTAAAGTTCTCATTCGAACTCGAATACTTATATTCAAACCGTTAAATTTGTTTTATTTTTACAGCTTTTTTTAGACAAATATGACAGATATTTCTCTTTGAACGGAGCCAATATCCAATTTGCAATAGCAACAATCAACATCCATACACTTGTTTTCGGTATAAACATATTGTTAAACCCTATTAGTTTTTTGTTTTACTGCTATACACGGTTTTTCATCCCTCTGGTCCCAGAGTTAAGGATCTTATTCTTCTCAACTTGTTTTAATCATCGTGAAATCCATACTTTTCTCAGACAGTGATTTTCCAGAGGACTTTCGCGGAACCCCTCGTGATATTACTGTGCTACTAGACTGTATACCTATTTTTATTCGCAGTAAAATACGGTTATTTCAGTTATTTATCGTCGTCGTTAATCAAATTTTTTTATATCATTTTATTTTTGCGCCTTTCAAAAAATGCGAAAAGTTTGGTAATGGATGCCCAAGTTTGCCCCGCTCTCCTCTAAGGCGGTGGGTATCGGATGGGGTAGGTATATCACCAAAAAACCTCCAGTAGACACGCAGAATCTGAAGGTAACCTCTTTATGTTCTTAGGGACGAATTTAATATCGAGTCGGCTCCTTCTCTTACTTAGATTCTTAAGTATACTGGGTGGCGAAAAATTAAATTATCGTAAAATAAATGAATAAAAATCAAAAATTGTAGGTTATGAATTTTACTCGTGTAAACACGGCTAATTTTATTAATCCAAGCTACGATTTGGTTAATAAAATTAGTAGTTTTTCGTCAGGGCTATAATGTTCACGACAATAGTTGTCGACAATTTCCCAAAAATATGTGTGTACGAAGTCAATGCCCCCTTAGTGACATGATAATGAGAAAACATTAAATAATCGCCTTAAAGTTAACGTTTTTTATGTATTTTTTTCCTTAAGATTCAAAAATTTATACCATGTTGAAAATTTTACATAGTTCCCGGCGCTGGTTTAAGAGTAAAAAGAAAATGTGTTATTTCTCTCTCCATTCCTCTTTGTTTTATTTACGGTGTGGCCTTGTTTTCAAAATCTCTTCCAAAATATCTCCAATACCTGAGATTTTATTTGATAGCTTCTAGAAAGTCGTGTTATTGAGATATACAGCCTGCGAGTGATTTTATTATAAACTGACATTTTACTACACCGGTAGTAAAATATTTAAAAATTCGTTACACAAATAAGTTTATTTTTTCTGTGAAAATCGCGTCCCAAATGTTATAAAGAATCCAATATTTTTCGATTATTCCATTAACAACATGTCGTTAGTATCCGTCTCGGAAATTAATGACTTAGGTATTTGGTTTGACACGAAACTCAACTTTATCAAGCATATAGAAATAATAACCAATAAAGCTTTGAAAATGTTGGTATTTATTTTAAGGGTATCTAGTGATTTCAATACTGCAAAAACATTATACATGTCACTAGTAAGGAGTCATATAGAATGTAATTCCACGGTTTGGTCCCCAAATTATGAGGTTCATTCACATGCGATTGAAAGAATCCAAAATAAAAAAGATATGTAATTTTTAAAATGGGCATTCCTAGTAAATGCCTAAATTACGATAACGTACTTTGTTCATTAAATTTAATAAAATTATTTGATCGTAGAATCATTTCCGATTTAACCTGTTTGTATAATATCATTATTTCAATGTTTGATACCCATGATTTATTATATTTATGTAATCTCTTTTCATACTCCAGGCAGGTCAGTTAAGTACCTAGCATATTATTATTATTTTTTTTTTACATGAATACCTCACAAGAGTCCCAACTGCTCCCGTCTGAAGCCAGTGAGACTATGGCATCCCCAATTGGAGTATGTTGTGAGGCTGAGGGTAGTGGGGAGGGGAAGGAGATAGGGAAGAGGAAGGTGGGGAAGTACCTGGCTATTCAGATCTGGTCACCAAACACGGCTAATGCCGTTTCAAGCAACGTTTCAATTCTGAATGGTGGTCTTACACCAGGGCGATACAGAGAGTATCTTCCACTCTGGAACGTGCCGCAAATATATTTATTATTATAAATGAACATCGTGTAGGCGCTGCAGAACCTCGGTAGTTGCATAAGTTGCCTGTATGCATTGTTGTAGCACACCCTCAGTTTGTCCCATTGCGCTGCTGGGTATTGCGTCCACAGTTCAGATGTGTACAGGGCGGTGCAGTATGTCTTGAAGAGTAATTTTCTGACGTCGTCGCTACAGTGGTAGAACCGCCTTGAGAGCATTCCGGCCCGTATGTTAATTGCTCTTCTTTGTCGTTCCATATCTTCTACATCCTTCATTATAAGTTATTTTGTTAATTTAGGGTGCATTAGGTGTATGTAAAGTGTATTTAAAAAAAATTATGAATGATGTTACATAGTAAGTAGATATTTTTAGTTCACATGAATATAAAAGAATTTATATAATTAAAAAGGTTTGTGATATCTGAAATTTTATTTTTGTAATGTTGGGATATTCCCTCCTTGTTGCTTAGGGCTTATTGTCAAATATTGGTAGCACTAAATTTATTATTATTGTTAGGGTAATTAGAATAACTTCGCCACCGACTAGCCAGCTTCTGGAGCAGGACACGGAAATCAACCAACATCATTGTCGTGGCTGCATCCGAGTGGCTCAGTTCCCCACTAAATGAACGATGGATGCAGATGATGAGGCGACCTCCCTGATGGACGATAAAAAAATATATATTTATATATATTTTTCGTTTTTATTTTAATTTCTGTTTCATTTTATTTTACTTTTAATTTTATGGTTATTTATGTTCAAATTTTATTTTCATTAGGTACCTACCTAATAATATGATTTTTATTTACTCCGTATGTAATATGGCAGACTGGGATTGCACTACCCTCCCAGTCCTGCTGGAATAAAAACTTAAATAAAATAAATAAATAAAATAATACCTTAAATTAACAAAATAGAATCATTCATTATATATATACATGTTGTGTACCCCTGCCTAAGTTTGTATAAAATCAATAGCATAAGAGTTTCAACTACCAGTCTGAAAATGTCCGTAGTAGGTTGAAACCGGTCCTGGTAATAATAAATAAGTGGAACAAAGTGAAAAAGTTTTTTAATTTCAATTCTATTACAATGGAATTCCACCACGAATTAACAGTGCAAAAACTAGACTCATTAAATACTCTAATGTTGTTGATATATTTAGTACGTCAATTTTAATATATAAGCAAACCTTATTGAAGTTTTTTTCATCAAGTAGGGGAGTATTTTGATAAAGGTATTTAAATTGACTGAACACATTAACAATATTTTGTCGGCTGAAAGAAAAAAACTTTTTTTGATTTTTTAAATATTTTGCACCTACATAGGTACTGTGTGGATCAAACACTAAAAAAAAATCAGAGTGTGCAGTTTACACGCGGTAGAAGTGAAACTAAACTTCAAGAGAATGAGACGAATACACAGAAGTCACTGATTAGTCTAGCTTTAGTCATTCTTTTTTCTCATTCTCTCTTTTAAGTGTCGCTGTTTTCCGTTTCATCGAGTTTCACATCACAACGGTGTCAAAGACACTTAAAAAATACGGCACTGTATAAATAAGACTATTTATATGTATCATAAAAAGCATATATGTATAACAATAGGTTGTTTTCCTCTCTAATATTAAAAGTAAGCGTTATGCTTGCGCCACCCTGTACGCGGCCGATGCGTGTGTGTGCGTCACGAACACGCGTACGTGCGTACCGCAACAGGGTTCAGCGACCCTTCAGGACGAAAAGGATATGTGCCTTTGTTAAGGTTCAAATTAAAGTCAAACACATTTGCCGGTTAAGGATTTCGGGTTCAATTTATTTGATTGTTAATTACGTTTCATGTTTCCGTTTGTAAAAGGAAAGGATATGGTTCATTTTGATGGAGTCTTGTCAAATTATAGCGAGTTCTTGATGAATTTCGAGGTTACCCAAATAACTAAAGGATGATTAATTTTATCCAGTATAATTTCAATCCTTTGAGAAGCCTCTGGTTAATTGAGCATATTTGTCAGCTTCAAATGGTTTATCAATATTGTTGAAGTGTAGAATTTATAGCAGAATTTGCTTAGTTGAAGATTACCACTGAAATGCTGCTATTCTAGACTTTGGGAGACTTTTCTAGACTTCAATTTGCGGGGGCGGGTACTTAGCAGGAGTGCCCGGGTTCATGGGGTCAGGTTTGTCCGGATCTTGATGGCGGATGCGCCTGCCAACCAATTGTGTGGCAGGCCGGATCGGGAGAGAATGGTTGAAGGAGATCTTTTGATCTCTCAGCAGGATTTAGACCGCAGTGGAAGGGATTAATTCATTCGTCCGGTACTTCTGGATGCACTGACCCTCAGATTCCTAGCCACCCCTCACACCTTTTCCTTCCTAGAATTTCCTCTCCTTCCTTTACCTGTGAATACCCCACACACAGCATCCCCAAAGATGACATAGGCCCTAAGGGGAAATATTGTCCTCAGGGTCTCCTGTGTTGAGTAAATGTAAAAAAAAACTTCACCCTACAATTTTTTGAATTGTAGGGTGAAGTTGAAAACAAGCATTTTTCTTGAATTGAGCAATATAAAAATGTGAATAAAGTATGGCCTCCTGTCATATTTTAGAACATTCTAGGTAAACTCATAATGAAAATGAAGTTGCGACCTAGACAAGGTTACAGTTACCTAAAAATCCCCCCATGGGAAAAAAATCGCAAACATAATGATATCTGTATAAAATGATTATGAAGAACAAGATTGACATTGAGGTGACCTCCCTGATGGACGATCCTATAATTTTAATTTTACTTGATTGTATGATTTTTTTAATGTAGTCATAACGTCATAAAAAACACCTTCCTAATATGTATTTAAAACAATATATTTCTATCTTTCATTATTTAATTTTTTTCTTTAAATGTAATATTTGTATACATCTCATGTAATATGGAAATGGCAGACTGCTATTGCGCTATACTCCAGTCCTGATAGAATAAAAACTCAAATGAAATAACAAAACAATTAAATTAATGTATATTAATTAAAGGCATAAACGCCAAACAACATTAAACTTTTTTTTTATTACCACTCCCGAGAATTGAACCCCGATTTACAATGAATTGCAACCAAAATGCACCTTATGTTGACCATTAAACCACTAACTATTTTAAGAATTGCGGCATGAATTTATTATATTTACTGAATATAAGAATGACGTATTTTTTATTTTCAGAATATTACATAAAATACACAATCAAAATTATTTTTTTTAATAGCGCAGCAGACTCGTGAAAGATCATGTGTATAGTCTGATTTTCCTACAAATAAGTTCCAGTTTTGAAAATTAAATTTAGACAATTAAAATAATTTTTGGTTAAAAATTTAATTCTACAAGTAGGGATCTACTTTATCGTTTCTCTGAATTCTTCAAATAAACACTTCTAATTTTGAAATCAAATCGAAGAGTACATTGAACCGTAGCTACAGACGGACAGTATTTTTAGTAATATTAATGACGACTAATGCATTACGAAAACAGGTGGTGGTTAGTATCCATACAATTCGTTTCGAATTGTCATTTCTACTTATTATTTCATTTTAGATAAAACTCTTTAAAAAGTTATATTTATTTTTTTTCCAAAAAAATTAAATAGTTTTTCTCCACCCTGTTCCAATGACCGACCTAAAATTAATATTCCGACCAATAAGCCGCGCTAAGTGCGGGAATCACTTGAGTAAACAGCCAATAGTAATTTGTTTGTCGATGCGCAGAGGTCACCCTTGAACAACAAAGGGTCGTAAAAATATTCCAAGTCACCGTTGACGACAAAAGGCACACTTCGTTATCACAACTTAGGGTCAATCATACGCGGGAAGCGTATACTTTTAATTTTATTGTCGTTTTTATCCCCTTTTTAAACAAACACGTTTTTCAAGCATGAAGAAAAATTTGTTAACCCGACGTGAATGAGGTAAAAAATTGTAACACCAGCTGAGAGGTGAGTATGACATACCCTTTTATAGAATTGCCGATTTTGATAACTGAAATGACTTTCGAATAATACTTATTACTGTAATATATTAATTAGCATTAGGGAAATGAGGTAATATGATAAAATAACCCAGCTCTAGTTATAAAAGTATTTATATTTCCATAAAAAACAATGTAGTATTTTTTGAAGCACAAATCAACAACATTTAGAAACTATGACTTAATATCTAAAAATTTGGAAAATTGAGATCAACTGAGTACACAAAATTAAAGAATAAATCTGTCTAACATAATAACACAAAATAGTTACACCGTGTACAAAAGTTACATCTGGATTATATGGAACACAAAATAGTTACATCGACCATGAGGTCGGGTATTACGTACCCGATCTATGTTTGCGCACGTGTAGTTTACTCCACCGCTGGCGGTGGAATAAAATACACTGATACTGTCACTTCCTGCAGCACCCCCTCCAGCTACCATATCAGCCGAGTTCCAGGAATTGCACAGTTAAGAAATATTTACTGTAACAAATCGGTGGGTATGAGATACCCGACCTCTTTCACGCCGGGTTTTAAAAGTGTAAAAATAAAATAAATGTGAGTCATATTTAAGTAGTGTCAAAGGGAAAATTAAAGGGTTTTGACCCGTGAAAAATTGCGAGATATTTTGAAATCTTGATAAATCAGCTCTAATTTTGAAAACGACAATTGAAAAAAATCTCTTAAAAATACTATATTATCAAAACACGTAGGTACGCTTACTCGAATTCTTCACACAATCAGTTCAACTTTTAAAATTGACTGATTAATTCAAAGCAAATCCGAGTTACAAAGTTCATTGAACCAGAGTTAAACAAACACGTATTTTATGAGCACTTTCCAATAAAGGGAGTATTTTTAAATCTTTATTATAACATTTATATGTAGGTTTGTAGGTACCAGTTCTTCTATAAATTACTCACATTTTGAAGCCCGTTTGAGTAATAAAACGATTTGAAATTGTCTTATTTATCTTCTCATTATACGACGAGTGTGGGTATTAATGTACAATTTAACATTTGTATAGGTAAAACACAACGAAAAAAGAAGGTAAAATTCATTTTTAAAAGTAATATTCTGCAGGTGGTATTCATTTTTAAAGATTCATAAAGATTTTTAAAGAAATTATAATAATAACCATACATAGATTTAAAATGCACCAGTGTGAAGATGCGTATGTATAAAGAGATTTACGGTCCGTTCTAAAGTAAATAATAGGAAAAAGTCATTCAAATTCTAAATCTTAATTTGCTTCAATACTACGAGTATTTCGCAAAAAAAACTTATTAATAAAATTGATAGCATGTACCAACCACCATCTGATTTATTGTATCGTAAAATATGTATTTCAGGTTGAGTAATTTAATAATAAAGTGTTAATATTATTAATGGGACATATCTGCAAAACCTTAGAAGAAGACATTTTCAATTGTGCCTTGAGTACATATAAAATCAAACAAGCTGAATCTATCTATCTCTTGACGCATTTTTACTTTTTTCACTGTTTTAATCGTTTATTTGTTAAAATTTTCATTATTATAGTAACTCTATTTTATAATAAATTGTCTCAGTTGCGACTGTTACCCTTTTATTTTCTGTGTCATATTTTCGTTTAGATTTATTAGTATTATCTTATTCTTCATTGGTTTATTTTCTCTATCGTTTATTTTTTTTTTTGGTTTTGTTTACATTTTAGTGCATATCGACTGAATATCGATGAAAACCCATATATAATTTTTTGTTAGATAATAATGAATCGAACTTAATTGATTTGTCGTATATTGATTTTACATTGTAATTTTCTTATAAATATCTGTTTTGCTTTTTTTAATGTGAATACCTCACAAGAGTCTCAGTTGCTCCCGTCTGGAGACAATGAAAATATGGCATCCCTAATTGGGGTATGTTGTGAGGCTGAAGGTAGTGGGAAGATGAGAAAGAGGAAGTTGGGGAAGTACTTGACTACTCAGATCTGGTCAAAGCCATTTCAAACAACTTTTCAATTCTGAATGGTGGTCTTACACCAGGGCGATACTGAGAATATCTTCCACTCTGGAACGTACCGCAAATATACTGAGTAACTACTAAGAGTAAATACAAATTCATCAATCAACACTAACAAAATTACTAACCCAATTCACTTCATAGCCGATTGTGGTGTGGCTCATAATTTCGGATTAAAAATTTATCACACCAAAAAGGATAATTTACGTCTGTTTACGAGTATCTTCCAAAGGATAATTTACGAGTATCGTTCACCCTGGAACGTGCCGCAAATACCTATATGTATATTATTTTTAATGAATTATTTGTGAAATAGCACAAATTAATCAAAAAAAAATTATTTGCCCACACCGGGATTCAATCCCGCGACCTTCGGATTGCGAGTCAAGAGCCTTAACTCTAGACCACACCGGTCATCAACATACTAAACTATTCCGAAACCCCAGATAACAAAATACCTGAATACAAATTTAGCAAGACCACACACTTAACAAATTGCCATATCACACAAAAATGTTGCGAACAGAAATTATTTTCCTTGGACACTGACAAATCCGCTGGCCCAGACAACATTCCACCAATATTCCTCAAAAAATGCTCTAATACATTGTCTAAACCACTCACATTATTATTCAACCGTCTCTTAACCCTTGGACACTTTCCAGACCGCTGGAAATCTAGCTTCATTACACCTATCTACAAAAAAGGAGACGACACTAATATAGCCAATTATCGTCCCATTTGTATACAGTCAGTACTACCTAAGATTTTCGAATCACTGGTCCTTGATGAAATCTATCCCAAATTAATACAATTAATTGACCAAAAACAGCACGGTTTTATCAAAGGTAGATCTACCGCAACTAACTTAACAATATTTCAAAACTTCATATTACAATCTTTTGCAGAAAATAAACAAGTCGACTGCATATATACAGACTTTTCGATGGCATTTGACAAAGTATCCCATAAACTACTAATCCAAAAACTATTTGCTCTAGGAATAAGGAGTAACATGCTAAAATGGTTTACTAGCTATTTATTAAATCGTAAACTGTTCGTTAAAAAAATAAAATCTTGGATGTCGAAAGCTTTCTGGGCTACTAGTGGCCTACCGCAAGGCAGTCACCTTGGCCCGGTTTTGTTCCTCATTTTCATCAATGATATAACCAATTGCTTCAATGATGTCGAGGTATTGCTCTTTGCTGATGACATCAAGCTATACAAGAAAATTACTGATATAAATCATTGCCAAATACTTCAGTCAAATATTAGTAAGTTTAAAGATTGGTGCATTCAAAATAATTTATTTTTAAATGTAGAAAAGTGTAAAACCTTGACTTTCTTCAGAAATAAAAATCCTGTTTTATTTGAATATTCCATCAATAACACAGCTTTAGAAAGAGTCACGGAAATGAGGGATCTTGGAATCATTTTGGATGAAAAACTAAGTTTCGCCAATCATATCCACCAAATTATGAACAAAGGTATGAAAACACTAGGCTTCGTTTTAAGAACAACTAAAAACTTTAATTCCATAGAAGCCATTAAACTATTATATGTATCTCTAGTTAGAAGCCAAATTGAATATAACTCGGTAGTTTGGTCTCCATCTTACAAAATTCACATTAATAATATTGAGCGAATACAAAAAAAAATGTCTGCGTTTTATAAATTTTAAATTAAATATCCCACTAGAAGACTTAAAATATAATCTATTACTAAATATTCTAAAAATACACACACTAGAAGACAGACGTAAAATAAACGACTTGACATTTTTATTCAAAATACTTAACTCTAAATTCGACTGTTGCGAACTCCTACAACTCATAAACTTACGAATACCGACAGTAACCACACGACAAAACACACTATTCTACTGCAGCATTCATAAGCGGAACTACATTGCCCACTCTCCGATACAAAGATTTCACACTATGGGAAATCAGTACTTAAGTGATGTTGACATATTCAACATCAACTTGGCGAATTTTGTGGATCTTGTAAAAAACTTGTTCCAAAACTATTCCTAAACATATATGTATGTATTTTTGTAAACTTATCAAATCGGTGTATTTTTGTATTTTTGTGACTTGTGTGCATTTTTATCTAATTTTATTCTTATCATTTCTCTATCTGTTTAAAAATCATCTGTTATATCTGTATTACTGTAAAAGCCCTCTGGGCGTTGAATAAATAAATAAATAAATAATAAAATAAAGTTAATTAATTAATAGGTACTACGTAACTTTATTGAAATTTCCAACTAATTCAGCTAACGCCATTCATACGGCTTAGAAAAACAACAATGTTGGCCAATAAAATAAACATCCAGAGTTCCTTAGTCCCCCTTCTCAGTGTGTGTTTGGGACAGAATCTAGTGACTTTTAGACAGTCCAAGGTCAGATCCCTGTGCCTATACGCATGCGCGAGGGCGAGAGGCCATCGCTCCTAGTCCTTGAAATCGACGAAATGTATATACGTGTTTATACATTATACTGGGGATGATTAAAAAACCCAATGGCTCGGATTATATAAAACGGGATTTAATCTAGATTGTCCCGACTTGCCTGTGGAGTATAGGTACAGCCGGGTAGGTATGGGATAAGCCGAACAATAGACTTTTGTAATGAAATCAGTAAGCAAAAAGTTTAGTCGCCTTTTAAAAGATGAGGTTTTTAATTAATCCTGTTGTTTTAATAATTAGATTACACGTCAGATCACAGAGAGTTAAAAATAATTGGATTTAAAATATAAGGTGGTGGTTTTATGAAGCTTTAAAAAACTCAAATTATCGTTTGATTAATAAATTATTTCGTGTTCTTCGTACAGAAACCGTGAGTTTAAAAAGTGAAGAAAAAAAAGTATTATTCTAGAATAATAATTTTTTTCTTAGTTTCTTGGATTTATTATTTTCTTCTTTATATTATTCTAGAATAATATTTTTTTTCTTCTAGTAAATTTTTCCATTTTTTGTGAAATAGAATGCCAGACAGTTAAATAATAAAAATGTAAATAGTTAAAATTAACGCTCTCACAGATTTAAATAAATAATAAAACGATTGAAATATCTAAGCACTATTGTCACACACGAAATATTTGTCAAATTTTGATTTTATTTTCAATAAAAAAAAAACTATTTTATTGTACATTTTCATTTCTGCGGAGATGAAAACATACAATATTAATAGGTATTGCTCTCTGTCCTGGTAAAACAAACTTTTTTGTTTGTTATGAACAACAATGTTATTCAATTTTTGGAACCTTTGAAAAAAATATATTTAAAAGAAATGTTACACAAAATAATATGAGTAACGCCATTAAATAGCTTTTGAAGACATTAATGTCAAAGGTTGGAAAAAACAGCTATAAACTCGTTCTGTGAATAATGATAATATCCCTCCCCTCTCACATAGTTGAACAAACACCCTTCCAGGACACGCGAATCTATAAAGCCACCCCCAAAAGATATATAGTTGACTTCTGCGAATAAATATTTATAACTGAGCTCTAACCATTTCAACAAAAATGAAAAATCAACTATCAAGCAAGCAAACCCAAGAAGCTTTGTAAAAAGCAACATAACAATAAATTATTTACGTATTGAGTACTTCAGATAGAATTTTCCCTTTTACTGAATCGTTATTTGAAACTATATTTAAGTGTTAAGATAGTTGGGGATAAGGGTTGACGTACATGTAAATTTACTCCATAATTTATCCTTAGAACAGTAGCCATGTTTTTGCCTCGAATTCTGTAAAGGATTTCTTTTCAATAAGGAATTTAAATCAGTTTGTTTATTTCCACAATAAACAGTTTCAAATAGCGCAATATATTTAGAGCTTCAAATAAACCATTTTTATATATATCAGATACGTTTTCTTTCCGGAACACTTGAAAATTGTTTGTAATAAAAATTAGGACCTGTGGGGTAATTTTAATGTCAGATTTAAAGATTTTTGCTGGTAAACCAAAAAATACGTAAGATTTGTGAAGTTTAAAGAAGCAAAAAAATAATTTGAAAACACTTTTGATGGCCGCAGAGAAAAAAAAACACCGTTAATTTGAAACGACAAAAAAGTGCGTTGACGATATCGTTAATAATACATTTGCCTAATAAATTATGTTTGTGTTATTTTTTTTTCGATATTAGTAATTTTAGATAAAAAGTAGGGCGAGTATTTTTTTATTTTACCTTTCCAAAACAGTTTTTATTTTTCGGATTCAATCAGAAATGTTATTTTTTTTTTTAATTTTATTGCAAAACGGAAATATTTTGACCCTCTGACAAAATACGGTTGAGACCTGAGGCTATAAAACCAGAATAGGATTCTGAATACTCTTTTAACTAACCCACTGAAAAAATATGGCAAATAAAAAAAATAATTTCAATAAACTTCAAAAAAATTGTCTAGTATCACTTAACACTGTCATAATAAAGACATTCTTCAATTAAGTGTATTGATGTGTGTGACAGGATAATGAATGTAAATAAAACACTCTTCATACGCAGTGTTTGCTTTCTCAAAAATAAATAAAACATTATAATACCTCATTTGGAATGTGATAACAAGAAACATTTGTCATACAAAAATAAATGCAGATAAAAATATTATCAATCCATTGACCTTGAATTATTGAGGAGGACAAGCTAATGTCAACCAAGTTTGCACAACAAAGCTGAAATGACAAACAGGTAATCGTTATTTATTTTTAATAAACCACATCTGTTTAATATTAATACATAATATTATTCTTATCGAGCGCTGGATGCTTATCAAATCATAATGTTATGACGATCAATGATTTCTGAAAACAAAACAATCCTCTCAACCGATATAGGTCTGATAGAAAGGGTTGTCTCCCTTACTATCATGATTAGAAATGTGATCTAAACGGTGTTAGAAAGAGAAAATACCACGCTTTATATTCAAATCTAAAAGTTATCAGCAAAATAATTAAAATATAAACCTTTATGAATTCACAGTTTCCGATCGCAATTTGAAAATTTTTGGGAATATTTTGTTAATTATTTTACGTGAAAAATGTGAGTTGACGAAAACTTTAACAATACTTATAGTTTTTATTTTTTTCATTGCCAGAAATGTTAGTTAGAAAAAACTTGCTTTGCTTAAAAAATTTAGTATTTAAAAATTATATGTTAATTTCGAATTTATTTAATACTAGCTTTTACCCACGGCTTCGCTCGCATTTTAGTGGGAAATTACTGGCATAATTATTGGCATAATTGTTATTATTCTTGCCATTTTGTCTAATAGAAAATAATTATTGTTTAATAGAAAATTTCAAAATTTGAGAATGACATTTCGCAAATAAAAGTTCTATTTTAGAAAATATTTAAATTATAGAAATAGAAATTTATTTTAAGTAACTACTCCCTTTATTAGTATTTTATTCATATTTGATTTCAGAGTAACCTAAAAAAATAAGAAAATGACAGTCCACTTCAAACGCTATGCTTTAAAGCAAACTTATGCTTTTTGTTCGGAGAATAAACATTTTTAGAGATATGTAGATATTAACTACGACGCCAAAAAAGGACGCTTTTTAATCACAACAAAGCCTAATTTTAAGCCTAAAATTATAAAAAAACATTGTTTCCGAGGTAACAATTTGTTTGACGTTTGCAATAACTCGATTTTGTTAGGGACAGAAAACGTATGATACATAATTTCATAACGCCACAGCTCATTCATAACGCCAGAGCTTACCAATATATAAAGCCGTTGTTACTCGCAAATAACGTAGCTTTCGATTAGTGAAAGAATTTTTAAATTCCATTCGATATTCATTGCGTGAAAGAGTAAGGACCATCCATACAAACTATCGTATTTATAATATTATATATATATAATATTTAAGTAAGATTAATATTCGTTTATTTGGATTTTTATACAATATTTTGACCTGAAGGGCTGTAATCATGCCATTATACAAAGGTAAAGGGTCACGTATGGAATGTGGGAATCATAGAGCTATTAGCCTGCTAAGTTCAGTCGGCAAGTTGTACGGAAGAATATTGATTGAAAGGGTAAGAATGGAAACAAAGGATAAAATATGGGATGTGCAAGGTGCCTTTATGAGTGGAAGGGGATGCATGGACCAGATTTTCTCCTTGCGTATGCTCACTGAGAAGTTTCTGGCAAAAAACCAAAAACTTTTTTGTGCCTTTGTAGATCTACAAAAAGCATACGACCGAGTCGACAGGAAAAAGCTATGGAAGGTGTTGTCCAAGTATGGAGTGAATACAAATCTCATACAGGCAATTGCGTCTCTGTACGAGGGAAGCGTTGCATGTGTTAGGGTGAACGGTGGTTTTACGGGGTGGTTTGACATCACAAAAGGTGTTAAGCAAGGCTGCGTAATGTCACCATGGTTATTCAATTTATACATGGATAATTGTATGCAAGAATTGAAAGAGATGGGATTGGGCGCGAATTTGAGTGATCTGAAAATATGTTGCCTGTTGTATGCTGATGATGCGGTGCTGATTTCTAACACTATGGAAGATCTACAGTCTCTCGTGTCTAGGATGAACGAAGTGTGTATGCAAAATGAGTTAATGATGAATGTAAGTAAGTCTAAAGTCATGGTATTTGAAAGGGAGAGTACGAAAACAGTGTGCAATATAGTTGTGAATGATGAATACTTGGAGCAGGTGGATGAGTTTGTGTACCTGGGTAGTATGTTTACGAGAGATGGGAAGGCTGATAGAGATATTGAAAGAAGAGTAAATGCAGGTAACTCCATTAATGGAGGACTGAATGCCGTTGGCGCTAATAAAACACTGTCAAAAGACGCGAAGCTAGCAGTCCACAATGGAGTCCTGGTACCTACCTTGATGTATGGCAGTGAGGCATGGAGTTGGCAGAGGAAGGATGAAATAAACTGAATGCTGTCGAAATGAGATCCCTGAGGCGAATGTGTGGCAAAACCATGTATGATCGTGTGAGAAATGTGGATATCCGCAAAGAATGCAAGGCTGATGTAAGCATAATGAGTAAGATTAAGAAAGGGACCCTCAGATGGTTTGGACATGTAGAGCGAATGAAAGAAGAAAATAATGTGAGAAGAATATATGACGCAAATGTGAATGGAAGAAGAAGTAGGGGACGCCCGAGGAAGACATGGCACGATCAAGTGAATCAGATACTTTAGTCGGGCCATGTCAAAAGTCGGAATAATAGAAGAGTATGTATGAGACGATGTATGAATGTGAGTGAAGCAAAGACTGTGTGCCAAGACCGAGTTGTTTGGCGGTCCGTCCTCTCTGCCTACCCCTGCGGGGAAACGGCGTGATGGTTATTTAGTTTTAGTTAGTTAGTTTATTTTGACCTACCGACAAAATAGACCAGAGGTCTGATGGGTTAACTAGCAATATGTGGTGATTCAACATCTGGAAAGAATTGCTTGTAGCGATTGAATTATTTTTTAATCATTGAAGAAGAAGATAATACTGATACATCTAAACGAAACGTGAAACATAAAAAAGAATATAAAAAAGGTAAAGGTCGCAACTGGAAATCAAACCCACGATCGCTGTCTTATCGGGACAACGCAAAGCCTTAATCTACTCGGCCATGTGCGTTGTCTCGATGAGACAGAGATTCTGCATTGGATTCCCAGATTCGACCGTTGCCTTTTTATTTTCTGTGTCTTGT
The DNA here is from genome assembly GCA_917563855.2 of Limnephilus lunatus. Classification (NCBI taxonomy): domain Eukaryota; kingdom Metazoa; phylum Arthropoda; class Insecta; order Trichoptera; family Limnephilidae; genus Limnephilus; species Limnephilus lunatus. Next base: position 61,924,283 of record OU830598.1, on the reverse strand, counting down.
TCTGTTTCGCGTTTCGTTTTGGTTTAAGTTAACAAATCAGGATAAAGGAGCATATATGAGTTATTTAAACAGTAAAATAGTACGTGTTTGCTTATCATTTATTGTAGAAAAACTATACTTTCGATTTTAATAATGGAATAAAGTTTCTACACTGTAATTTTAATGATATTAAATTTTATCTCTCTACAAAATACGCTCTATTACACCCCCCCCCCTCCCTCCCACTTCAACCCATCCATTCACATCTTTCGGTATTTTGTCGAAATTAATTTTAAGTAAACCCTGAGGAAGTAAGAGATGCTAACGAAACATGTTGGTTTTCTAAATGATAAAAGCGGTTAAAATTAAGTATTTTATTATTTTTGAATATTATTATAAGTTTCAATTTGAATACCGCATTGTTCTCAACTTCCCACAGTCAAGGGACTATGGAATTCCCTATGTGTGTGTTGTGATGCGGAAGGGAGTAAAGAGGCAAGGAGATGGAAAATAGGAAGGTTGAGAAGTACAAAATAATTAATATATTTTATATATGGACACCGCAAAAGCCAACTCAAGAAATTTTGGTTTGTTTTTCTTCTTACGAAATACTTAAATATTTAACCCACGAGCACTCGCGCTATGAGCATTTCACTCACGCTGAATTTAAAATTCGCGCCATTTATGCAATAATGTGCATAGGTACGTACCTATCTCGTTCGCCCAATAATAATGAATAGCTGGATACTTCCGCCCAATACTTCCCTCGTCCATACCGCTTTTTTCTTCTTAGGGTGTACCAGTCGCTCAGTAGAGGTGGTTGTTCGGCCGGGTCAGGTCGCGCGGAATTTTGATCATCCCGCGAGTGACAACGTAAGTATTATTTTATTTATTTTATTAAATTAAGACAATATTACAATTTGAGGTTCTACTCATAAAGTTTAAAATAAAAATAACTTTTTAGTTTATTCTAGAACGTTTTAGTTGTAGTTATGTACAGAACATGCTTTTACTTTGTGTGACATATGTAAAATTCATGCATATGATGAAGATTAATATTTTGTTATTCATTCCTAAATTTTTTTAATACGAGTAATTTTTTTTAGTTTATTCCAAAAGTTCAGTTAGGAAATGCCAAATTAGTGGCTAAATTTGTTATTAAAATATTATAGTATAACAAATGTTATGTATTTAAAACAAATATTTGATTTGATTTTACATGATTGTTTTATTATATAATAATAATAATATAATTAAATATTATGTGCTTTTTGGCTATTTATAAAACGTGATCAAAATGCTCTAAACGCGAGAGCTCGTGTGAATTTTAAAGGCGCGAGTGCTCGCGGGTTTAGTCTTTTAATTTCATAATCATGATGACGGTCTATGTAACTATACATAATATATATTTTTTATATCCTTAATTGATATCTTGAATAAGGGTATTTGCACCAGTCGGATGTTGAGCGTATCTACTACATCTACTTCTACTACACTATATAAAGAGGTAATATTTGTTTGTTTGTTTGTTTGTGTGTTTGTTTGCATCGAATAGGCTCCGAAACTACTGAACTGATTTGAAAAATTCTTTCGCTGTTGGGAAGCTACACTATCCCTGGGTGACAGAGGCTATATTATATTTTAAAAAAAATAGGCATCCTTACTAAAACTTCAATAATGTAACCCAGGGTGTAAAAAAATAACCTAAAATATTCTTTAAATCGCGTGCGCTGCGAAAACTATTGATGATAGAATAAAATAATGTACTACGACTTTATAGAACACATAATTATTTACAAAAAAAGTCGCAACAGCATATGTCTAACTATTATGGTTATGCCACAATAATATTCTTTTATTTTAAAAATTTAATTTAAATGTCGCCACTTGAAAAGGCACTTTATTTGTATCTTGGTTTTAATCCTTATCAAAATAAATTACTTCATATTCAATACAGCTTCAATACCTTTATTTTACTTTTTGAATTTTTCAATTCGGATATTTAATTAGAAAGATATCACGAGTTTAAAATTGTTCGTATAAGAAAAAAGTTTCGGCTACGGGCCGGGCGGGAGAGGAGTCAAGAAATGCAGTGCCAGGGGGGTTGGCGGGACGGGGGAGCGGGAGAGCGGTGATGGAGAAGGAGGAAGTGGAACGCTGGAGGGGAATACACGGGAAAGGACATGTAAGGAGTAACATTTTATTTATTTGAATATGGCATATATTATAAAAGAAAGTCCAAAAAAACGTGCAGCTCGCAAAAACTCAGAAACGAGTCCCGGTTCGATCAAGGGAGTTATATGGTGTGGTAGATCTCTATCCCCCCTAGGGAATAAGGGTATCCGTTTTTACCTAAAGGGCGTGCTTTTAAAGATATAAGGGCTGAAAGTTTCGTCCTCTTGAAATTTCTAGAACAGTCTTCCGGAAAGTTCTAGAAGGTTCCATAGAGCTGTAGAAAGTTGTGGAAGGAGTGGCGGAGTATGTCGTGGAATGATAAGGAATAGGGAATCGGGAACATCACTGTGCAACATTCCAGAACACTATCTTATTGTCCTGAGCGAAGCCGGGTAACCCAGCTAGTATTATATAATATCTAAGGTATTTTATTTAGTTATTGGTTATATCACCCTGGAACTGAATACAAATTATTAAAACGTATTTGAGTTTCGAACTTAACAACTATAATAGGCAACAAGTATACAAGTTTCCAAAATGTGCATTTCTGCAGACATGTTCAAAATTATAAATTGAAACGCAAAGTTTCAAAAAGTTTTTCCTTATGACGCCATAAAATAAAATGAACTTTTACCCAAAATGGTTGATCATCAGTTGTTTAAAATTTAAAACACGTTTCATTGATTTAAAATTATATATTTATTAGTAATATCCATTATTTATTGCATATTGTTTCGTCACGTCACCCGGAGCGCATAACCTCTCCGCAGCGGGCGGTGCGCGGTACGTAGACCGCCGAGTGCCGAGCGCGTCGCAGTTTTTCAACTTATCAATTTGACCTTGGCAATGATCGCCGGTCACCTCCCCGCCCCTCTGCGCGCCCGATACCGCTATCACCTCTACGGCGCTCGTACAGGCTCGTACGTTCTGTCCACCTTTCCGCAATAGCCGAGATATGACGAATGGCATATATGTACATCAATTTGTAAACAGACAAATTGTTTTCGGTCGAGATAATTATTATTGTGATGTATACCAGACGGTGCCCCACGAGTGTTGTTACAAAGCGCCCGTAAAACGATGATTTAAAAAAAAATTCTTTCGGCAGATTTTTTTATTGATTCGTGTAGAGTTAACGAAAAATAGTAGCTATATAATAAAGCACTAACAGACCCCTGTGGCTAACGAAACACAACGCCGTCTACTGACAACGCCATTACCTAACCTTTATAACCAACGCCATCTATTAATTTGCATACATATCAAATCCACACCGCCCGCTTGCCAGCTCGCTGCCCGCTGCCCGCTTGCCAGCCGGCTTCCTTTATATATTTTATATTTCAACCAATTTACACAAAACCTTGACAAATTATATACCTAAACCTTCCTAATGAATCACTCTAACTATTGATGAAAACCGATTGAAAATCCGTTGCGCAGTTTAAAAGATCTAAGCGTACAGACAGCGGGAGCGACTTTGCTTTACACTATGTAAAGAAGATGCATGAAATTTTTTAAATAGATATATATAGTTCATACAGTTTAGGAGTCGGGTATGGGTACCGCCACCCCGCTAACTATCCGTTGAATAATCAACACCTTTGTCATAATATGTCAAGCCAAGTGGTTCGCTACGTTTGGTGACTTGGCTAGGGTGCCCGGGTTTATTTATTTATTTATTTATTATTGTTATACGCCCATAAGGGCTTTTACATAGATTATAAATAAGTTTTACAAAAGTTTTCGAGTTAGTATTTATACCAAAGTTATAAAGTGAAAAATTTAAAAATAGTATATACAAGAAGTTTATGAAGAAAATGGCGTAAAAAAATATTTTAAACAATATAATATTTGAGTTATCCAGTTAGAATTTATACGAAAAGTTATAAAAGTGAAAAATTAAAAGAAATATATAAGTAGTTTTTGAAGAACATGGCGTAAAGAAATATTTTAAACAATAGAATAATTGACAATAACATAATATACAACATTACAATAACACATCAAATCGTTAAATATATTAAACCCGTTAAAATAATTTGTAGGATTCCACAAAGTGTTGGTTTAATTTGCATTTAAGATTATAAAGGGAATCAGCAAATATATCTATAATACCACCAAACTTGTTGCCCAAATTATGCATCCTATTGGTAAGCGAGTGTGATTGATAGTTGGTTGTGTATGTGTCGCAAAAGAATGTTGTACTTTGTCTGGTATTCCTTGTCGGTACATAGAGTTTAATAGCAGCAACGATGGCAGGGCTGTCAATAAGGTTGTTCATATAATAAAATTAGATCAGAAATGGTTCTTCTGTCAGACAGCGTAATTAAATTAAGTCGATACATCAAATTTACATTATTTATGTTTTCTATTGGAATTTTGAGTTTGAAATTTAAGTACCTAAGAAATTTGTGTTGAACCCGTTCTAATTTGTTAGAGTGTACTTTATAGAAAGGAGACCAAATAGGTGAATTATATTCCACTTGGCTTCTAACTAGTGAAATGTAGAGTGTTTTCATGCAATACAAGGACTTAAAATCAGTTAGGGTTCTACAAAGGAAGCCAAGAATCTTTAAAGCCTTATTAGTTATATCATCTATATGTGCTGTGAATGTTAAGTTTGATTCGAATATAACTCCCAAGTCACGAATTTGTGATACTGGTGTTAATTTAACATTATTTAAATTATATTCATGTAAGATATGAGAATGAGTTCTGGAAAATCGTATTACTTGACATTTCTCAATGTTCAAAAATAACATATTTTGTTCGCACCATTTAAAAAATTCATCTAAATTAGCTTGTAAAATTAGGCAATCATATATATTTCGTATTCTTTTAAACAATTTTAGATCATCTGCAAAAATTAGGACTTGTACATCTTTAAATATGTTTACAATGTCATTAATGAATATTAAGAATAATATTGGGCCGAGGTGGGACCCTTGCGGGACACCACTTGTGGCCTCGAATACATAGGATTCTATAAAATTAATCCTAACACTGAGCACTCTATTACTGATGTAACTGATAATCCATGTCAATAAACTACCTTTGATGCCTAACAGTCGGAGTTTGGCTATAAGAATGTGATGTCGAACCTTATCAAATGCTTTACTGAAATCGGTGTATATAGAATCCACTTGTTGTTTCAAACTAAGGGATTCAGATATTTAATTATTATAGATAGTTAAATTACTTAAGGTAGATCGACCTCTGATAAAGCCATGTTGGTTAGGAACAATAATATTGTTGATAGGTTTTACAATGGTATCTAATTAATGACTAATGACTCGAAAAGTTTGGGTAAAGTAGACATAATACAAATAGGTCTATAGTTTGATATATCGCTTTTGTCGCCTTTTTTATGAATGGGTGTTAAATAACTCTTTTTCCACAGAGCCGGAAAACAGCCAGATGCTAAGGATTTGTTAAAAAGTTTATGTAAGGGATATATCAAACTATCAATGCAATTTATTAAAATTATGGAGTGAATATTATCTAATTTATGGCGGCGGATGCATCTACCCACCTACTGTGTGGCGGGCCGGATTTGGAGAGACAGGTTAAGGTAGAAAACAGATTTGATTTTTTATACAACGCCGTTTTCGTAGGAAACAGACCTCAGGAGCATTTTTTTAAATCAATTTATTGAACCTATAACATATCACTTAGACTTACGTATAACTAATAACTTTCAGATAAGATTTATTCCTAGTTACTTGCAAATAAGATTTTTAACTAGTGTTGGTGACTAGCAACTAAATTATATAACAGACTTATAATTAACATCTTAGTACTGAGGTTTTTAAATAGTAAAGCAGATAACTACATAACTTATAGCTAGTGACTTACACTTACTTAAGAGTGTTGTGTTTAATATCTTATACCTAATATATTTTACATACATCTTCATCATAGTGCCCTGGCAACTTCAATATAAAAACTACTCAATTTTATTATTATTATTACTACTTGTTTTTCTCTTCTCTTCAAAAACTTTCTTCTTATCTTTCTAGTATCACTTCACTTAAAGGAGGATTTCTATCATCGGGACATTTTCACCCTCCCGGAACAACTAGGCGAAACAGCCCTATATGCGTGGTGTTTTAAATGAGCGGCCATGACAGTACCTACATAATATATTGCATTTATTTAATAAAGCAGATTTTGTATTCCACTGAGATTAATTATCATTACCTATTGCTCAAAACGAAATTTTCTTTAAAGTTCAAGGTCCATTATCTATCAGGATGTAACTTTAGAGTAGTTGATTAATAAAACATCAATAAATTAAGTTATTACACAAGAAAACTCATTACATCATCTTAATAATAGGAGATCCTATTTTATATAAATAATCGAGGGAAAACCTAATAACTTTCCAGCAATTTACGTGTTGTTTCCTTATCTGAGATAAATATTATCAATTATAAGATTTTCAATTTATTCCATTTATTGGATAACCATCACCTCCGCCAAGTGGTTTGCTACATTTGGTATCCTAGCAGGGGTGCCCGGGTTTATAGGGTGAGGATTGTCTAGGTCTTGGCATCGGATGTGTCTGCCGACCTGCCGGATAGTGTGAGACTGGTTAATTATTTGATTTCTCCAGCCGGATTCTCTCATTGCCTCTCTCATTGCCTTGCACCGCAGTTGGAGGGATGGATTCATGTATCCGTCACTTCTGGACTCCATACACTATGTAACAAATGTACATGTGAAAATAAAATACATCAAATACAATACAAAAAAAACATCTCTAAAACAAAATGAAATCGTTACATAGAATGCTCAAGAAATACAAAAAAATTTATACATTTTTATCTACTTTTTATAAGAAAAACTTTATTTTTATACTTTTTTGAAGGTTATTCCCATCAGTGAAATACATCATATTAGAATAAGTTAACAATAATAATCTAAACGAAAATATGAAAGAAAACAAGACACAGAAAAACAGAAAAAAGACAATGGTCCCATATTCATATTTCCTCTTTCATATTTTCGTTTAGATTATTATTGTTAGCTTATTCTAATATCATTTTTATCTAATTCATTCGATTTTGCGAGAATTCACGTGTATAGATTTATACAAATAGCTAAAGAAATCTCGATAAATCTTTTTAAAGTAGGAGCATTATGTTTGTTATTATTAGGTAGGTAGAAGAAAACCCGTGTTAGGAAGCGATTACTTTTCGGATTAGATATGCTATTTTCAATTTCTCTACTTTTACTTACCGTCAGATGGGGTGAAGCCGGACATTTTTTCCTATGTTTTCTGCGGATGTGGGGCCGCTAAGGTTCATCAGGCGCTTTTTAACACTAAACCAAAGGAGGCTTGCGTGAGACCGTGGATTTATAGTATTTTATCGGAACCGAGTACCCGTGAAAATATTAAATATTTTATTGCTATCTCATTCTCTCGCAGGCTGAACCCTAAGGACGTATGTGTTGTGATTGTCTCTTTTAAGTGTTGCTTGCTTCCGTTTCATCGAGTTTCAAATCACAACGGCGCTAACGGTGACCGTAAAAAGGTGTTTAGAACAGATAATTGAATAAAACGCTTAAAAACGCAGTAATCAACTTGATTAAGGAATTTATAAATTATAATAACTTACGCACCGCAACTAGACTTCTTTAACTATCATATAGAAGAGTGTTATCGAAACATGTAGATATTGTTTATAATATAGTACTTTAAACAAAGTGATCTATTATTCATTATATAATTATGATGCCACAAAGTAATTTTACGAAGTTTGAAGAAGTAAATGTTATTTTTTTATTTAAAAGTGTTAAATTTTTAATTAACAGCCCTAAATTGTAGAAACTACAGGCAAACTCGAACATACACGTAGCTACTTTTAAATGTAACAATAACCTCAACACTAATTACTCTATTCACCATTTCCTAGAATTCGTCGCCCTACGAATAAGCATTGCGAACTTACAGATATATTTGGTGTCCATAACTTTGCAAGTTTCAAAAGGCAACTAACTTCGATTCTGTCTTCTGATTAATAACTTTTATTATTTTTCTTCTTTTTAAATATTAGTTACCTTACGAGAACTATATATCTTTATTTTTTGTTTTATTAGTTGTAACACACACAAATAATTGTATCCAGATTCCTACATTCTAGCTTTTATACATTACACTTTGTTTTATGTCAGGTCTTATTATCGAAATTGTATTGGTTTTTTTATTGTAATTAATTGTAAAATTTTAAAGTAAAAGCCCACTTGGGCGTTAATAAATAAAAACACATTCACCCCAGCATTGTTTCTCCTACTGTTCACGCATCAATATAATATTTAAAGTGTTTATAGTACATAAACATCACTTTAATATAATATTATTTACAATATATATGTATCTATATATATATATATATATATATATATGTGCATGTGTATATGCAACTGTATATATTATAATTCAAATAAATTAAGCTTAAAAATATAATAAAATATAATATATAGATTTCATTTGGAGCATACAGATGACACAGGACGCGTTACTCCTTCCCCTCAAATACCCGTTCCCATCCAAAAGTCCGGCTTCACCTCCATGTCCGACTTCACCCGGTTCGACAGTACTTGTTATCGAGAAAGCGTGATGATAAGGTGATTGCAAAACTATAAAAATGTGAAAATACGCATTTCTAACGTCGTAGTTTAAAAAAATTTAATGCAAAAATACTTTTTCTAACGCGCACTAAATTTATAAAGTCCTTCGTATTGTAGTGTAATGCATAATTTTAAATTCATTTTATGAGTGCTGCAAATCAGAATGACCTGATGTCCAATTTTGAAGTACAATGGGTTCTAAAAATGACTCTATGACTATGACACTTCTTCATTTTTTTAATGCATGCTACATGAACGAACAGGCAAACCTACACTAGAAAACATATTGCTTAAATATTAATAATTATTTTCTTAGAAGACTAAGACATAAATTAAATAGAAATACTACGGAGCTCATTTATAAAACTATTGTTGCTCCACATTTGGATTACTGCTCTACGATGTTATATTTGGCCAATGAAGGAAATTTAAACAAACTAGAAGTTATTCAGAACATAGCTATGAGATGTATACTGGGAAAAGGCAAATACGCAAGGATTAATCAAATGAGAGAGGAGCTAAATTGGATTCCAATAAAAAAAAAGACTACCATTTAATGTGTTAATTTTTGTGCATAAAATTATGAAAAACCAAATGCCAAAATACTTTAAGGATGAAATTGTTTTTAATAGAGACGTACATAATTATGAAACAAGAAATATAAACAGAGTTCGATTGCCACAAATGAAGAAATCAAAATCACAGAACTGCCTAATGTATAGAGGACTAAAGATGTATGATGAAATGCCTGAAAGTATGAAGAATGAAGAAAGAATGAATGTATTTTAAAAAAATGTTATGCTTACTGTAAAAATATTTAAATTTATCAAATGAAATGTTACATTGTGCTTATTAGTTTATATTTATGTAGTATACCTAAACTGTTTTGTTTTGAAGAGTTTTAATTTTTAATGTACATTTGTTACTTAAATTTTAAATTTTTTGCGACCGGTTTCGACACATCGTGTCATTCACGAGCGAACTTAAAACTAACTTAAAAATTCTATACAAGTACAAAAATTAATTAGGTGGGGGTAGTGGGTACCGGTCGCAGAAAATTTATAATTTAAGTAACAAATGTACATTAAAAATGAAAACTCTTCAAAACAAAATGTCTAGAAATTGTAACATAGTTAATGCCCAAGAAATACAAAAAATAGTACAAACTAACTCAATAAATAATAATAAATGTATTAATTTTTATAGTTGCGTTATTCTAATATGAAAATATTGAATATTCATCCCAGACCTGTAAGAAAGTCAATAGATGTCGCATGTTAAAAATAAAAATGGATATATTTGTCCAAGACACCTAGCTTGTATTTAAATTTGTAGAATCTTGAAATAGTATATTTGCGCCACGTTCCAGAGTGGAAGATATCGCCCGGTGTAAGACCATTATTCAAAATTGAAATGTTGCTTGAAATGGCTTTAGCCGTTTTTGGTGATCAGATCTGAATAGCCAGGTACTTCCCTACCTTCCTCTTTCCTATCTCCTTCTCTTCCCCACTACCTTCAGCCTCACAACATACCTTAAATGGGGATGCAATAAACTCGCTGGCTCCAGACGGGAGCTTATGAGGTATTCATATAAAAAAATAAAAATAAAAAAAACATGTCAAAACCATTCGATAATACAGACATAATCAAAAAATATTAAAGTAGATAGAAAAAAAAATTATTATATGAGTAGACAAATGATATTTGTTATTTATGTTAACCTCGGTAAAGGCATTAAATACAGAAGCTACACATTTACATACAAATCTTAGTGATAAATCACATTAAGTAATTAAATTTTTCCCATTATAACCTAATCTTAGCCTGCCAAAATTACGTAAAATAAAAAACAAACATTATTATTATAATGATAAAATTTACAAGTTACGGCTTAACGGTAGGTTGTAAAATTTAATGTGAATCAACCATCACAAACTTTAGTGACAAACTGTAGTTGTCCTTACATTCCTGTAGATGTAGTGTAATTTTACACAAGTTTATGGTTTGGCAAACCACTTTAAAATCCAGAGGTATACGTGTTTCATGTAAATTAAAATTACGACGAAACGAACATTGTTAGAAAATACGCAACATTTTTGGCGTATTAATTAATCGAATTTGTCAAGGTTAAATTAGTTTCCAAGGTTTGTTTTCCATCCGGAAGCATTCCATACAAAGTTTAAAAAACAAATTTTAATAATATATTTAATAATTTTCATGTTCATATTTTGAAATATTTGCAGTTATGCAAAACAGAAGCCTGTAGTTGAATTACTTGAGTAATAAATGTCGGCTATCAGCTAAGTATTTGAGAGATTTCAAAGAAAATAATTTTTCAAACTTTCTTCAGGCAGATACGTATACCAATAATATAGAAAAAATGCGATAAGAAAGTCCAAATAAACACGTTTATTTCACATTTGATAAAATAATCTTTACTGAACGATTAAAACGGCCACCATCTTGAAATGGATACGCAACGTAAAAACAAATTTACAGACAGACCAAATGCAAAACGGTCGAGTTAAAATAGGACTTCGCTACGCTATAGCAGAAATCTATTTATATTATGAAACATTAAACTCTTGAACTCATTAAAATTTGAGAACTCTGTTCTGAAATGAATATACGAAATCTATAATTACCCAAAAAAGTTATAAAACTCAAGAATAGATGGTGTAGATATATTATGTTGGTGAAATGTATTTGTTTAAAATAATATGTTGATTCTCAAGCGAACCGATTTTTTTTACATAAGGTCTACAGGAAAATAATTTTCCTCAGGTCTTATGTCATCTTTGGGGATGCTGTGGAGGGTTTTTATTAAGGAAAGGAATGAGAATAAGTTCTGAGAAGACGTAAACAATGGGTAGAAATGTGGGGTTCAGTGTGTCCAAATCTTCCACCGCCAAGATCTAGATAAGTCTCACCCCATGTACCCGGACACCCTTGCTAAGTCACCAAACGTAGCGAACCACTTGAGGCTACCTATGGCAGGGGTGTTGGTCCCGCCTCCCAAATTGGAAATCGATAATTAATTGAAAATAAAATATAATATTCTCGTGCCTAGAAGAGCACCTAGATATGGCCAGACATAGTAGCAATTCCATCGCAGTAATATGGCGTGTTTGAATGGACGTATTAGTAATCGTGATAATGCGATATCAAGGTTCCCGATGAGCCCATCAATTCAAGGTCGTCTAATGATAATCACATCGGACAAGGTCGCGGTCGCGCCGCTCAGACACGTCCGCGTGAACCACTGCACATATAAACCCGTAGAAGTGCGTTCTGGGTGTGTCCGAAATAATCAAATATATCTTACTTCGGGTGAAATTTGATTAATCATTTGTGTTTTGCATATCCATAGTTTTCTTTTAAACCCTTATAGACACTGCTCAATTTTACCTTCAGTTGAAAATTAACAATCATTTTAATATAAATAGATACTAACGCAAACACTAAAAATCACGCGATATTCTTGATTGTTCATAATTCAATCAAGTTCAATTTGATTTTTAAAAAATACAAGTGTGCAGTTCACACGCGGCAGAAGTGAAACCTTCAGAAAACTAAAGTAGACAAGAGTGGGTAGGCTACGAAGCACCGTAAAAAAAAGAAACCGATCATTTTATCTCATCTTCTCGCTGGCAAAATTTTTATTTTTTACATTCGCTCCACCCACACCAAATCTTTGGTCCACACAATTCATAATTTTACTTAGGGCTTATGTCATCTTTGGGGATGCTGTGTGGAGGGTGTTAAATCCTATAGATGTATGTGTTTATATTTAGTTTTGCTTTTTCGTTTCATATAGTGTCAAATCACAACGGTGCTAAAGAAGTTTTCACTTCAATAATAAAATGTTGCATTATATGTAGGTATTTTATCGCTTGTCTGATTTCTTCACCTAATAAATTTCTTCACCTGGTTGAATACAATTCAAACATTTGGCGTCCTCATTTCAACTCTCATTGCTTACAAATTGAAAAAATTGAAAATAAATTTTACGTTTTATTAATTTCAAAATTGGTATTCCTATGATTGAAATCAATTATGTCAATTTACGCAGTAAACTTAACTTATCGAAATTATCTGAAAGGCGAAAAATATTTGATCTGCTTTTATTGTATAAAATTGTTCATTCAAGGTTGGACTGCCCTGACACTATAAACTTGTTATCCTTACATATATATATATACCTCATATATACCTTACATATACCTCCAAAATATACCAGACGGAATGTTTTATTTTACAACAATAACTTTGCTATGAATTCTGTGATGGACAGAATACACACGTTGGGCAATGAACTAACTGATGTTGCTGACATTTTTAATTTAAACTTCGATGAATTTAAAGCCAAATTAGTCCTCCACTTTTTAAATGTAAATAATGAATTAGGAATCTTTTAATTTTGATTTTCTTTTGTTTGTTGTGTTTTTTTTTTATTGTTCGTATTTCAAAAGCATACAATGAGTATTTAATTAAGTAAAAAATTAAAGGTTTAGTTTCTTTTAACGTTTTTTTGACTTGCAGGCATATGAATTGTACCTACGAGTTCTCTAAAGTCATCCATTTGGAACTAGTATTAGATGTATTCCTATTTATTATTTTGAGTTTCTGCTTTATTTGTATATTTTTATTTGTGCTATACTGTTGTTTTAAATGAAACTTTTATTTGTTATGTAAAAGCCCAATAGGGCGTCAATAAATAAATAAATAATTAAAAAAATAAGTTCTGATTTAGAAAATGACACTAAAATTCAAACAAATTTGAATTCATACCGATAGTAGTATGTTTGATACCGACAAAATAACTTAGCATTTAACTCCTCCACTTGTATCTACCGATTCCAATCCTACTTCAAATTTTCTGCCCATTTAGGTTTGCCCTTCCCCTACCCCGCTTTCTATACACTTTCCCAAAATTAAACTACATTTTTAACTTTAGTATACGACTCATCCTGGTGAAGAGAACATTTTTCTTGAAACAGAGTTATTTTTAATGGAAAAAGAATTAGTTGCCGATAATATTGCTAATTCTAAAATTTTAAATATGAGATTGGTAAATATGGTTAAGGTTTTGTATAAGGTTTGACAGAAGATGGCAATAGCGAAATTGGTTAACGCGCACGTCCCGGTTAGACGAGAGGTCTGGGTTCTAGTACCGTTGCGATTATTGTCTTTTTCTGTTTTCTGTGTCTTGTTCTCTTTCATATTTTCGTTTAGATTATTATTGTTATCTTCTTCTTCAATGATAGAGTAATTTGTCTTTAATTCAGTAATTATGTATCAAAATAGTAAAAACCCACCTTTAGTAGAAATATTCTTAACTTAATCGCATTTTAAGAGTAAAAAAAAGAGTGTGCAATTCACACGCGGTAGAAGAGAAACGTTCAGAAAACTAAGTAGACAAGAGTGGGTAGGCTACGAAGCATCGCACAAAGAGGAGACTCACAGGATACGAAGCACCGCACAAAGAGAAGATAAATCCTATAGGTGTATGTGTTTTTCTCTTTTTAGTATCGCTATTTTTCGTTTCATCGAGTTTCAAATCACAACGGTGCTAAAGAAGTTTTCACTTTACAAAAAGATTCGCAGGTACAAAATTGTGCAAATTGATGCCTGCTATCAGCGTCTTTCAAATCGATGTTGTCCTAATCATCTACTGTTCACTTCTATTGATTTACTGTTCAGCGTTTACACTTTAGTGTGGGGACATTTTTAGATTGAATCTTGTGAACGATTCGCGGAAATTATTGTGATGGGATAAAAAAGAAAAGATTTTCGATTTGACTTTAGATCTTTGTTTTTAATTTTATCCGGATTATTTGTGAACTAAGTGAGTGTTTTTTTCCAGTCGCCTTGATTAACTGAATTAAGATATCTATCTTTCTTGTCATTTACTTAATCTTTCATCATAATTACTTAGGAGAAAGTAGATTGAATCCGGTATTACATTTAACAACTGTTCCCAAATGTCCGGTTTTGTATAGACGGCCTCCGTGGTCGAAAGGTAACGCTCGAAGGTCGCGGGATCGAATCTGGCGTGCGCAAATAAAATTTATTTATTAATTTGTGTTATTTCACAATAAAATAAAATAATATATGGTGGATTTATTTTCCCACATTTTTAAAGTTTGCTTTCAAAATTTTTGCACTAAAAACAACAAAATAATTTAAAATTTCATGGTTATTTCTAATAATAAAATTTGTAAGCGTGTTTCATCACCTTTCAAAAACAGTTTTTTGGTTTTGGGATTTTTTTTACAAATATTATAATTATTTGGATTTTATTACTAAACGGAAATATTCTGACCTACTGACAGAATATAGTCGATGCCTGGGGGGTTAATTAATATAAAGAAATGCAATATTAAAAATAAAATTTTGTAATGAGAGCGTTTTTCGGAAAAAAAAAATTGCGACTAATTTCAGTTCCAAAGTTAATTAACGCCCATCAAAATTGCTTTTTTAAACATTTTAAATTTTTATTTATTATTTTATAATTTTCATATAATAAATAGAATAAAAATATTTTTTAATCAATTATATCGAACACACAAATAATTGCCAAAGTTACATCTAAATGTTGAAAAATCGTTTTCTTTAATGGCTCAAATTTTATAATTATTTAAAACACAAAAAAATAATATAACGCATACTTGTACACGTTTCGATTTAAAAATAATTATTTGGTTTAGTTGGGTATTTTTGCCTAAAATCCAAATTTAAGTATTCGCGCAGATGTTCCCCATAAACACATGACTCCTCTACTAGAAACCAGGGATCTTTCGGTACTGCCACTGGTCTTTCAAAAAAGCGTTTTTCTAGGTAGCTACTTTTTGATTTATTGGCATACAGAGCTCCGGGCCAGAAAGGCCCCTTCCAATTTTATCATGAGTTTATAATATATGGTTGTTGAAAAAGCCTAGATAGCGACGATTATAGAAGTATTGTTTTTTCCGTGAAGAAATCATTACAATAAATTCAATGAAAATGTCACTAACAGAAAATGATAAAATTGCTATCTCTCCCTTGCCTAGTATGCAAAATGTACATTCAACATAACTATTAGCATATTATTCGCATTGAGAGTTCATACAATGGAACAATTAAATTCATTAACATAACAAGAGTGATATTTATTATAGCCTTTTAATTTAATGACAAATCAATCATTTTTTGTCGTCATTTTATTCAACGTCATATTCGACCTGCCATATATTATATTTCTATGACCTCAGTGGGATTGATGCAAATCATTCAGGGCCGGATCTAGGGGGGATGGCAGCTGAGTTGGATTTCAGAAGAGTACCATCTATCGCCGTTCGCGTCTTAGGTACGAACGGTTAAGATGATAGCTGAAGGCTTCAGATTGAGAGATTGGTCTAATAATAATTGGTTTAATATTCGTTGCAAATATTTAAGAATATTTACGATTTCGACAACTTATTAGGAAAATACACAGTACATCCTATGTTATCTTACTATTGAAAGTTAAGAGACAGAACAGTTCTAAATGCAAACTTGAATGTAGAATTGAATCTGCTATACCTGAACCGTCGCATTTGTTAACTCCACTAATAACCGGTCATTCATCCATACCGTTTTAGAGGGCATCAAAATCGTAAATTATTTGTTTGATTGAAAAAAAAACTTGATTCACAAAGCGCCTGGTATCCAGCGCACGTTGTTCTATCGATTATTCATTTAATTTTAAAACGCCTAGTTGGTTTTTAACACATCCTAAGTTGATTTATGAACGCATTCTAAATCAATTTTGAAAGCGTGCATAGTGTACGTCACAGATTCTCAACGTGGGCGATAACGCCCCCTTGTGGGCATTTGAGACTTTCAGGGGGGCAGTATAAGACCCAGAGAAAATTAGGGGAGTTGAGATGGCATACTGAGGGCGTAGGCAGGTAAAAAAGGACTAAAAAAGACACAAAAATCCAAATTTTATCACGTACTAATAAAGCAAAGTAAACATTGATATTGGTTAATTTTTGTTATTTTATGTATAGTAATCATTTTTATCACGTGTGCGAAAATTCGCATATTTCGGTAGTCGCGAAGTGGATGAAAATTGAACTAAAAGATTCCATTTTATTAAGATCTACATTAAATTGGATGATATGAAAAAAATATTTTTTTATTATATAATATTATTTCTTCTCTGGTTTGAAAAAGTCGTAGATCCCGGGCTGAAATCATTGAAAATACTTATAACATTAATGGTAGAGTACTCTACCGACTATGATCCAAACTGCGGGAGAAAACCATCGGATCGCTGTGTTAAACAAAAAAATTATAACAAAACAAAAAGCGCTTTTACCAACCAAATTGAGTGCTTTATGTAAAATACCTCAAATAGTAATAAATAATAATAATAAGCGCGACTGAGCGTAATGTTCAGCGCTTAGGATTCCCCGCTTACCAAAAACTGTCACCTAACCAAAGATATTGAAATTTCAAAGAGTTATGCTATTTTTTTTTTTTTTTTTTTTTACATTAACTCCACACAGGAGGCCCTGAGGAAAATAATTTCCCTCAGGGCCTATGTCATCTTTGAGGATGCTGTGTGGAGGGTCTTTTTGAGGAAAGGAAGGAGTTAACATGGGTCTTGAAGAGACTCATGTTGTAGGAGGGAGGAAACACTATGATATGATATAAAATGAGAATATCTATCAAACGGAAGTGGAGGGTTTTTTCAGGTATTTTGGGGCTCCAGACCAGAGGTGGCTAAACAATTTAAACCGTGAGGTGCACTTGCGATTTCTGTAGGGTTAGTGGTTGTGTACTATTAAAGTATCTGCAAGCCCTGTACAGTACGTCCATTTTCTGAGAGGGTAACTTAACTCTGGCTTCGATGGAGCCCCTGCACTTGAGCTGGTCATTTAGAGTTATACCAAGAGGTATAATAATAATAAAAGATATCATTTTTTGTTCCTAATATTGTTTTATAAATGTAATTTAGAAAAATGGGTGTTTAAAAAAAGTATTTACCACTTAAAAACCCTTAAAAAATTACGGAATATTATAATTGTAGTATTTATAAAATACTACTTAAAGATCAAATATATAATGAGAAACAATAAGAAATTTACCATTCAAATGAACACTGTCAGTAAACTTCAAAAAACATTATTCAGATTTAGATCTATCAAAAATTTAAATAAAAATTCAGTATTTCAAGTATACATAATTATTGTTAATAAGTATTACAATTAAACAATTTTAGAACCTATTTTATTGCTTGTCTGATATGATTTAATACTAATCAATTCCAATTTTAAAAATTGAAAGCTCTTTTGAAATTAAATAATTTTACGCATTATATACGTTAAAATACACAACGACAACCATATTAATAATAAACTGTTTTAAAAATATAACACAATTAAAGATGATCCATTATAAATAATATTTTTACATATTATTTATTTATCTATTGTACGCGAAGGAATAACATGTTTATTCGTAACAGTAATTATTTAAAATTTTGTTTTTTAATTGGTTATATTTTTGGCTTAGTCTGATCAGAGCTGGTCGCTGAATCCATTGTCAATAACTACGCGGAAGTCGAAAGAGTCAACTAAAGGTCACAGAGTCCATTTTTAGCTCTCAATACGCTTCCGCCTGCCACCCCACTCTCCCCATCCTCCTTCCTCCTCATGCTCCCCTCCAATCATTTTACAGCTTCTCAATTATTGCACTACTAGAACAGAACCGTCAAAAAAGAAAAATTAAAATTATTTTCTGATTAAATCTTCGATCAATAAATTGCTCGAAGTAAAAAATATATTATACTATAGGTAAGTACTAAGCACCTGCGTTATTCTAAATTTTTCACTCAACCAATATAGACAATAGTAAGGCAATAGTTCAATAATCCCGACTTACCTGACACACAACCGAAATTTATACATAGCCATACACAATTGTAACATAACAACATTTGACGGCCGGTGTGATCCAGCGGTAAGACTTTTGACTCGCAATCCGAAGGACGTGGGATCGATTCCTAGCGTGGGCAAAAAATGTTTATTTGATTAATTTGTGTTATTTCACAATTAATTCATTTACAATACTGAATAGTATATTTGCGGCACGTTCCAGAGTGGAAAAAGTAGTTGGGACTCTTGTGCAGTATTCATGTAAAAAAAATGTATTTTGATTGACGTCAAAAAGTCTAAAAACACGAAAACCAGAATACATGGATTTTGATAAATCAAAACCTTAAAATTCCCTATACATGTACAGTATGTACACGAATTTCTTTGATGTACACCCATTTAGTGTCTAAGAATCAAATGTTTCACAGACTCTGAACAAATTCATCAAAATTTCAAATTAAAAAGGTTTATTCAAGTTCTGTTATTACTCCATTATTAGTAGGTTGTTGTGTTGTTGGTAGGAAGTACTTGTATAATGTATAATAACAGAACTTGAATCTGACTTTCACAGAACTCAATGTAGATAACTTACTTTTTTCACCAGGTTCATCATTGTGAATGTTTACTTCATAAAATCTTCTTACATAGATTAAAGTGGCGATTAGAACTTGCAAAGTTAAAAGAAATACTCAATCTCTTAAGGCTGAAGGACGCACAGCTCATATGCTTAAGTACATTGTTAGTAGTGTAAGGACCCAGGAACTAATTGTCCGTCGAAAATAACGAGCGTTGAGTACTAGACCAGTGACCAATCTGATTACCACTTGTTATTATTTGTCGAGATGAAGGTTTAGTTTAGGATGTCGATATCAGCGCTGCGGTTACTGAAACGTTTCAATAGGCGCCAGTGAAGGTCGTGGGCTATTCGGGGAATGCTTCCACCCGAATAGGGACAAGGCCCAGGAAACAGTAGGTCCCGACCCCACATAAATAACTAACGAAATATTTTAGGGAAATGTAAAGCTAGGAGCTGCGATCTTCACAAAAAATGTTACATAAATCATTTTCATGCACTTCTTGACTACTCCAATTGAACACAATACAGCGGGTTGCCATATTTATAGGGACAGTACAAATATTTTGTGATTGTTATGTTTACATTGTTCTACTTCTAAAAAACTTGGATATGATGGCCATTACTTCATATCCAAGTTTTTAGAAGTAGTTACTCATCTCTAAAAAATTAAGATTATTCCCAGGTGGCCATAATGAATGTGAAAACGCGTAATCGAGGGACTCGTAATGAATATGTGTAATAATTATTTTAACGAGTTTTAACAGTTCAGCTGTAGGTACTAAAACGCAAGTAATTATTAATTGTTTACCACTTTTGTAAAATTTATGTTTATTTCTTATTTCAATTAATAGTTTGCCTTGTTGAACCCAACATTAGATTTTTTAGTATGGCCAGGTCTTCAGACGCGTCCCCAAGGAAATGTGCGGATGTGGAGATACTATTACAAAACAACAAATATTTCCAAAGGGAAATAGCAGCCGTAACGTGTTTTTAAAAGTCTGTGGTTTACAGGATAAATAAAAAGAAAAAACAATAAAAACCTGCCCCTTGAAGTAGATCCATCAACTACACGCAATATCTAGATCAATATGTAACCATTTAATCTATTAGTAAACTGGTAGAATCTCCAGTGTGTTGAACTCATCTGACGAGTATTTGCCTATTGTGAAATAATCTGCTAATGATGCCTGACCCATTTAGAAGCCAAGCAGTAAGCAGATACATAAAACTGTGAAGTATGCCATTGTTATGTTCGATGTATTGAAACATTGTTGATTCTCAACGAGACCCTCCTTTGATATTATATTTCACTGCCGATAATATGGCTTATAGATACCTAGTAAACACACTAAGCTCATTTTTGCATTGAAGTATTAGGTAAATGTTGGAATACAATTATGTATTATATTGGTTAAACTGATTTAATTCTATATTGGGTTGTTTCACAGAAATTCAAATGTAACATTGTCATCAAATGGCCATTCTTAGTTTTTTTGACAGTTGAAAGGTTTCCGTTAAATTTCGCGTCTAAGTTCTATGTAAGAAGTTGATGCACCGATTACAAATTATTTTGAAAATTTTGGAAACAAGTTTAGGTAAAGCTCCCTTGAAGTGATTTTTTTAAAGAAAACGTGCTGCGTAAATTATCAAATAATTCAATTCATGCTTTAAACTGCTTTTTTAAATATTTTACATTCAGCTTCACAACATACCAAAAATGGGGATTCATATTTAAAAAGTTTTTAATTGCAAAGCTACATAAACATTTAAAAAATATCTTTACAACTTTTGCTCCAAACCACGATTAATATACAAAGCTTAGACCATGATTCATATTTTAATAAGATTTGAAACCAGTAAATAAGTTTGAACTTTCGAACTCAGAATTAAAACGAGAAGAGTCATCTGCAAAGAAATCTGAATGTATTTCATGCAAATGATTCACGGTTAGAATCCACTAATTCCCATGAATCATGTGAACTAATGCAAAGATAAAGTGACCATTTGAAACACATTGATTCTAATTAATGGTCATCTTAATTAGAATCAATAATTCATAAGACGTCTTGTACTGAAATGACGAACTTCTTGGCCAAGTGGTTAAGACTGATGACTTTGGGTGCAGGGGTTGAGGCGTGAGTAAATATTTTTCATTAATTTAATTATTATAATAATTTAAATCCACTAAGATAATTCAAAGATAGATAATTAAGATAATCTTGAAAAAAAAGTCTACGTTTTCTATTGAAAAACTTTCTACAATGCTCAATGTGCCTAAAATAGATAAAAATATTCAATAATACATTTTTTGAAGAAAAACACTTAAATAATTTACAATTTAATACATTAGCAAAAAATGAAAATATTAAAATTATGGTACCAATAAATATACAGCTATTAAAACTCCAAACTTGAACACCAAATATATTCAAGATACCTCCCTCTTTCTAGAAATTAATAATTTCTTAAATTGTTAATAATTATTAACAACCCTTCTTTAAATCTAAAATTATCGAAAATATTTATAAATTTAAATTTAAATTGAAAAATCACCTGAAACCACTATAAATTACAAATTCATTATTTTAAAAAATCTTCTTTTTCTGTCATCGATAACTCTTTCGTTTTTCAGATAACCATTATTTACAATATTTTATTAATAGATATTTCTATTTTTGATTCTGACAATTCATGGTGGACCAGTCTAAAGATGATTTTAATGGTCGGTAAAATTAATTAAAGTGGAAATTATATATATTATATATTTATAATATATAATTGCATATTTGTTTTATTCTAAAATATTTTATTACTTTAATTAATTTATTATTTGGGCTTGAATTCCCTCACCAGACAGGATGGCCTTGTCTCCTTATGGAGAGGATTTAAAAATATATATTATATATTATTATACACATACATGATGTTAAGGGACGTACTTGAATTACTTATAACAGTGATTCCTGATATTATTTGGAGTAAAAAATGTAAATTAAATTTTTGTTTTTAAAATGGTTTCCAGTAACATTTTTTATTTTTTTAAAACATAAAAAATACCAACGAGACTAAACTTTAATTTACATTTTTTCTCCAATTAAAGTCAGTAATCACTGGTTAAAGAAAGTCAACGAGGCCCTTTACACTTTGTATATGACAAAGAAAAAATAAAAGCTTTTCTTGAATGTCTACCAATTAAAAAACAAATCATTTTTACATATTACACCGTATTCAGGGTGCTAACCCGTTTAATCACATGAGACCATTAAACCAGAACACCAGACAAGTTTGTACCAGCTCACATAGGCTTTATAGAAATCGTTGTATCTCCCTTACAGTCGTGGTGAACACCCCCAGGACATTTAGTGGTGATCGCAAAAAATAAAAATGAAAACTAAACCCTATTTAGGGAACACAGAAATGAATTTAATACATTTTCGAATTTGACTCAAATTAATCCTGTAAACCATGCTTTAGCAAAGACTTCCACAAATGGAAGAAATTACGTAAGAATTACTTGACGTTAATTTAATGAATTCATTTTAAAATATGGCTTAATTTTTTACGTAATTAATTTATTGCTTCAAATTTCTTTGGAATACGCTTAACGCAGTAGGAATCATGGTAATATCCAATTTGAAAATAAACGCTCCAGTCTTGGGGGCTTTTCCCGGAATCAAGCAATTTATATTGTGATGACTGGAATAGAATAACATTATAAAAAAAATATTCAAAATATATATCACGGGAAATAATAGTGTAAACCAGTCATCGTATGAAATACGGCGTATTCGTAGCATAACAACTGATTCACCAAGAATGAGCATATGCAAATAGGCTGAATCATTTGACATTGCTCTGGAATTTAATAAAGCACACTTATAACCAGTCATTTTATACAATAGAATCACAGACATAACAGAACAGAGTAAAAATAGATATTACCAACGCAAATCCGTGAAAATGAAGGGATATTTTTTAATTGATTTTTAATCTAAAAATATTTGTAAAAAAATATTTTTCCTCAATGATGCCTTACAAAAGAAGAAATTTATCTTTTGAATGTTGAAAATAATTACTACTTCTATCCAATGACATAATAAAAACACATGTTATGTAATATTCATAGTAATAGAAAAAAAATGTAGCACCACTTACGGATACGGATGAACGACTCTCTAAAGTAAGTCCACTAGACCTAGTTCAGTGAAACCACGCACGTTGTCTCAGTAACGTATCTTCATTATATTAACCCCCCCGGGCCTCTGTTATATTTTGTCAGAGATTCAAAATATTTCTAAAAGAGATAAAACTAAAAACTGTTTTTAAAAAGTGATGAATACGCTTTAAAATTTTATGAATTGAAATAAACATACAATTTTTGAAATATTAAAATTTTGCATGATAACATAAAAAAAAATTAAAAATGGCTCACCCTACGTGTTTTCTAACTAAAATTTCTGATAACGAAAAAAATAAAAACACATACATATTTTATTAGAAAAACGTATTATATAAGTATGTTTTATAATTTATAAAATGTCTGCTTACAATTTGTAAACAAACATTTTCAAACTGACTGAAAATCTCTGAAATAATGTTTAAGGTTGCGGAGAGGGTTTTATGATTTTTCTACAAAGCAGTTTCGTCATACATAGAAATGTGGTCTTTACGAGGTTTTTCCATTTCTCCTGACATCATGTGACAAGAAGGGTAAGGATTTTTTTTACTAACCTGCCACCTCTAGAAAATGTGAGTGCCCCCTAGAGCCCTGGTTTGAGCCCTGGGCCCCCGCCCAGTCCTGATGCCGGTCAGGTGTATATTTCCTGTTTTAACCTGTAGGCATCTATGCCCGCAGCCCTGCCGCCCTACGATTCATGCCCGCAGCAAAGGATGATTGCTTTCCCACTAAGCAAGATTAATTAAGCAAAATTTAAAGATATATGGCATCCAAACACAAATAAAATGGTTTATAGAAAGGCGCTTTTTTAATTGTCAATTATTTTTTATGTTAATTTCCTAAAGTAAACGCAGACCTTCACATAACTATGTCAACGACTCTCGGAACGTTTTTATAACTGGGTCACGGTCACCTCCAGTATGGCACTAACTCTGTGTTGGGAGCATCGCGAGCCCGGCTCTGAAATTCTCTAGTGTTATTATTTACGTTATTTTCCAAAGTTCGGTATTAAATGTTGAGTAGGTTATTAATTAGCCATTGAGTTAGTATTTCACAAAAATTACAATATAAAAAGAGGCATCGTTTATTCTAGCTATTTTCAACAGTGAAGGTAATAAGGAGGCGATTTTTAACCCATATCCTGTGCATAAAACAGTACCTTACTCGTCCAAATGATGCAATGTAATGTTGTGTTTTGATACGAAAAAATAAATAATAATTTGACTATGTAAAGTTGACTATGAGGAACTGCTAAAAAAACCAGCTGCATTCTAGGAGAAATCCTGAATTGTAGCTGAGCCGAGACCTTTTCGTCAATAGAATCAATGAAAAAAGAACAAAATATGTAATATTGAAAAACGTAGCTCTTGTCCGGCGATTTTCTATTTGACCGGTGCGCCAAAGCCGATAGTTACTTCATTCAACTTAGATACCTGTTTAACAGACAATGTACATTTATTCTGTAGGTACAATAAAAATGGCAATCTATCTATTAACAACAACAAAAAGGCGGTTAAAAAGTAACGAGTACTTTATTTGACGTAGTACTTTAAAAATATTAAAATATCAATGTCGTTTTATTTCTAAAAGCGAGAGAAAATTTTACTTCTTGAACCGAGAAAGAACAGAGTAAAATCATAAAGTATTATGTTTAAATCTTTCTTGATATTTGTCAAGGGGGAAAACACATGATATATTTTTTAAATTATGAATATTGAACAGTAGCATGAGAAATAATTTGAACCAAGTTCATATACCTACTATATTAATTTGATAATTAATATTTCTGAACTTCCCGCCTCATCAAATTGTTCTCTTAATTCTGAAAGCCCGTATTCTGTGACCTTTTACCTGGGAGATTGTCGCAGGACTTTAATCCGCCTTATTTGACAGTTTCCTTTTGGAATTTCTCGGAAATATTCAAAAATGAGGTCGGTGTTGAAACATCCCGGAAATTTTCTCACCCTCTTACATTTTCAGCTCCCAACGAGCCAAAGTTTTAACAATCCTTGACAGGATATACCTTACCGAGACTTTATTTGTACAGTTTTTAAAAAGGTTCTTTATCAAAATTTTATGTACTCCTTAATGAAGAATAAAATATACTGTACAATTTTAATCCCGATACGTTTATCATAAAAAAATCTATTGAATGCCCCCTTTTTACCTTAAGAGGAACCTATTTGATACTAAATTTAAATTTGGTTTTGAGACAAAATACCCAACCAAACCGAAGTTTTTCTATAGAAGAAATTCTGTTTTCACGATTTTAAAGGCAACTCTGTGAGTTATTTGTGTCAAAATATGAAGAAAAAAAATCATTTAAAAAAAGATCTTTGATGGGAGTAAATTTAAATTACGGTTAACCGATTTTAATTGGAATTAAAATTTGTTTTCATTTATTAAATATTCTTTTTAAAAAAACACGTTTATTACGTTATTTAATTTAATTTTTAATTATGGTAAATGGGACAAGATTATTTATTTAATAATAATAATTAACTCACAAAAAATGCCAGGCTCTAAAATAATACGAAATTGAACTCTTTAATGGCCTAGGTTTTAAATTTAAAATATAAATAAACAAAGTAGCAGATATCCATACTAAAAATATTCTATATCTTTTGATTAAAAAAATGATTATTCATTTTGGTAAATGGTATTTTGGTCTCAAATTCTAATTTAAGTTTAGTATTAAAAAAGGCCGCACAGCCGTTCCTCATAAGAAAATGGTTTTCATTTTCTTATAGCTCAAAGAAATTGATGAGTGATAAAAGGTTTTCATCTATTGAATTCGTTCATCGACCTGACCCATTTCACTTTGATAAAAAATTTGTCTAAATTAAATAAATCTCAACTCCGCACTTTTTCTTGCGTCAGTAACAAGGCACCTTATACAATACAATAAATACTATAAATATAAAAAAAAACACATTACGTGATATCTGCTCGATAAACAATCGATAATGGTCCAACTTTGTCGACGTTATCTGAAAATTTTCGTATCTATTAGAAAGAAAAACTATTTCCATATAATTTTCAAATACATCATTCACTTTTATTTGCCATATAAAATTCGCTTTATAGGGAAATACATGAATGTACTTCAATGGGAGACTTGAATTATTATCTGAAAAAATTTATCGCGTAATGTATTCAAATAATTTATTTACCTTCATCTTATATGCCCAAACATGATGTTGTGATAAACTTTAAAGGCTACATCCTTGAAACCACCCCCTCCTTACCCCACCCCACAGGTGCCCCACAGTCCTTGACTCTATGCTGAGCTGTAGAATCCAGAGATTGAAAAACTATTTGGAGATTTGAAGATTTCTGGGGCCTTCTTCACTTGAACTTAATAAGAAAGTCGTCCGGATTTCAAGCAGTATTTTTAAAAAATTATCTTGGCGCTTTATATGGGGTGATACGTAATCTACTTGATATACCTGGTTCCTGACAATATTTGAAGTATAAAATGTAAATGAAATATTGGCCTCCAGTGATGTTTTCAGTAGGTATTGGACAGTTAGCGTCAGTATGAGGGGTTGGGCGGTTACTCGATTGAGTGACCAGCGATGACACGAGAAAGATTTTTTTTGTAGAGTTTTTTAGAAAAAAATTGAAAAACAAAGTCATCGGCGACCAAAATTTCATTTACATTTTTTACTTCAAGTAATATCAGGAATAACTGGTTAAATTAGGTCAGGTGCATTACTTAACACCCTGAATATTGAACATCTCCAATAAATAATAGGTGTTTGTAGATACAATGCTTAAGATTTTAATCTATGTTTATTCTTAGATACATCTATTTAAATTTCGATTTTGTTTTCATGAATGAATTAAATGAAATGAAACACGTGACGAATTCAAATCGCCATTACACTAGTATCTGCTTAACTAGCTTCTATTATATTTTTGTTTGCCAAATAACTTCATTTTAATAATGTTTAAAGGACATGGCGCCCAATCCTTTATTAATATAATATTGAATATCGATTTGTGACAACATGACCTGACATTTCATTTTAAATAAACCGATCAAATATTATTTTTATTTGGCCCAAGCCCTGCTACATTTTAATAAACTTTACTTCACATTTTACTTAGTAAAATGGTTCTATTATATTTTTATAATATTATATTTAAAAATGTACAAAATGCGGAATAAATCTCGTTCCTATCCAATTCCGATTTGACTAAGGTGGTAGCGCCGTTCACTTATCTTAGTCGATTCCTGAGGAGGAGGATTCAATCCTCAATCGAACCATTTTTTAAGTTCTGAACATTTTTAAAGTTTACAGCCGCTAGAGCCAGTCCAGCCAGCCAGATTTATTAATATCTGTCATATGTTACACTATTTGCTTCATTCGAAATTTATTAATCTTTTCATTCAAATTCAAATACAATTCCGCTTTTCTGACTCATAACTTGATTAAACCACAATATTATCTTCCATCCTGTAAATTCCTGTGACTCATGCTATTTTTAACAAAACTTTGGGTAATTTTAAAATTCTTCCCGATTAAATAAAAATTGCAATGAAAATGTAAAAAATTGGATTAACAGTAATAATTTGCCCGTACCGGTGCCCCCACCCAATTGCGAAGTTATTGATTTAACCAAACCAAACCATTCGGTATATGAGTGTATTCGTAGAAATGAAAAATTATTTGCTAAATTGTCTCAACGCTGGCTAGCCTAGTGCGGCGAGTTAATGAGAAACCTCAACTTATACCTATGCATTTCTATTATTTCACATTACTTCTTTATTGTTATTACCTACTGTTTATATATATTATATTCTATTGTTGATTTTACGTACTTATCTAATTTATAAACCAATATATGAATGATCATGTATTTTTAGTTATATTTCAGGAGTAGCTGCAGCATGGAGCGTGACCAGCATCTCGGCTGACTGTCAAAATGTACAAGAGCCGTACGGACACGCCAAGTATTTTAGTCGAGTGGAGAGTTAATAGTAACTAAAAGCGTCCGAACACCATAATTTTAGTAGAGTGGGTTAGTCAGCTCTTTAGCAGATTCAATCCATTTCGTTCTATTTTTCGGGCGAGTAGGGACCCCCACCAGGCGTCCCTGCGCACTGACATGCGCAAACCTGCCGTTTTAGCAGAGTTCATTTGTAAACGCGCGGAAATGTCGTGGCATTGGAGCGAAGATGCTACTCTAAAATTGTTTTTGTTTTTAAATCCTTATTTTTTTCTATTGTATCTACATACATTCAAAAGTAATTTTACATAATTTCTAAATTCAGTAAGATGTAAATTTATAATAGACAAGTGTAGGTAATGGGAACCCACTAAAGCACTGCCTGTGTGTGGGTAATATAAATAAGAATGCTATATATACATCAATAAGTAGAGGTAAAAAATGTTAATTTTAAAGTAAAGGTTTAGAAATATAGTTATCTATGAAAGCATTGTAGTAAAATAGTGAAACATAAAAATTTTGTTGTTTTTTTATAGTTTCAAGAAAGTAAATAAAGTTAGAATTGTATTGAAAAGTGAAACATGACGGTAAAAAAATAATTTATAGAAATATTATGCTGCTATTGATCTTTTTCCGTGTCCATAGTTTATTTATTTTTATCACAATAATTTATTCTTCCTCCTCTTCTGAAATAAGTATTAAAATCAGCTTAATTAGCGTATTTACTTTGCTGTGTAGCAGCCCGTCATCTAGCACCGGGCGGCCGGCGCTAATCTACTCTACTTGAAAGTAATGCGAACGGTTTTCGGCGAGTCAAGTAGCAAGTATACTCGATATCTGACTTATTACCTGTTCAATGCGAACAAGTGCGCGTCAAACGATTTATTGTAGTTGGTGTGATCACCGGGAAGCGGGGTTAGATGTTTTAAATCGCTAAATCACCCGTTACAAAGGTATTAAGACGTATAAAAACAGGTGTCTACTTTTCCGCCTATCGTAATTATTTTGAAATCATACTTGATTGTTTATATTAAATTGAAAAACTACATATTTTCAAATCTTCCTTCTTGATACTTTACGTTATTACTAGATTAAAAAAATAAAATTACTGGCTAGGCACATAAAAGTAAATCGTCTAGCTTTGAGTATTCCAGCTCGACATTAAACATTTTAGTAATTTGAGATATAAGGACAGTCAGCGGTTACTCGAGTTGAGAACCTTACCGGGGAGGGTGGGGAGAGCAATAACATTACAGCCAAGGCCGCTTTCAGCGTTTTCCTTACTGGAAGTGCCTGGGGTGGGTAGGGGTGGTGGGCGGCAGAATCCACTTACAAATAGCGTAGTCACTGTTACAACGAACTATGTTTTATGGAAATAGAAAATAATTGTATAAATATTTTAATCAAGGCACATTTTAGTGCGGAGAAGATAGATTTTAGGCGGTTTAATTGCCATAATCAAAAATGTTTATGAAATTTATCTATATATGGACGTAATTTCCGATGGTATTTTTTTTCAAAAAACATTTATTTTTTAGTATTATAAATATTTACTAACTCGAAAAATTCAAATTTGTTTTCTTTGTAGACTCTATTTAATTTTTTAAAATTTAATTTATAAAATATTTAACATAAAATGTTTAATTATAGGCGCGTTTTTTTAAATATTATTGTGCCTGCCTGCCTGAAAAAAGTTTAAAATAAGAAATGTCATTGAAATAGTGACGTTGCTTTTGATAAATTGTATAATTTCTGATAAAAATTATACAATTTATCAAAAGCAACGTCACTATTTCAATGACATTTCTTATTTCAAACTTTCCTGGATTGGATTTTTTGTTGTTGTTTGTTTCAATGTCCCTGATTGGAGTTTTTTTTTCATGGAATAAAGTTTTTATATTTATAGTTGGTATTTAAGTAACTACTCACCAATATTATGATTTCAGAGAAGGTTTTCGTTTTGATTTATTAAATATGCTAAAATTTAAACATACTTTCTGGACGCGAGGTCCACTGTTTACAAAAAATACCATCATATACAATAAGAATGTCTACGACAGCACTCACAGATGTGTGACTTACTACGATCTAGAAACTAACACAACATTTATTTTTGCAAAAGAATTGATAATTTACGAATTAAATAAAATAAAATATGTGTGTTGCTTACGCTATTTTAAAATTAAAAAAACTTCTTCAATAATTGTAAATTAACTTTGTGGTGCAATTTAATTCAATGAAAATAAATCATATAATATGTAATAGGTGGTTCATATGTATTATAAACATAGACGTTAAGGAAAAGATGCACACCGCACCAATATTGCTCCTTTTCCACAATACCTGCTTTCACCTTCAGCGAATTTTGAAAATTAATATAATAAATACGCCACTCCCTAAAAAAAAATTTGTATTTAATTTTTACACATAGAATCCTTCAGTCGGATTCCAAATTTACAAAAGCCAAATCATTAATTATTCAAACATTTTCCAAACAACCTATGAAACCTTTTTTTACAGTAAAAAAGAAATACATATTCATGAAAATGAGTTCTCCTCCATATTTATCCTGAAAATTTTTACCTTATTTTACCATACCCGTTTTGTAAAAACGTGTTTTTTATATATCTACCCGCTAAAACGTAAAAATTTAAAGTTACATTCCGACTTTATAAAGTCACGTATGAATATTTAAATCTCATTTGGGACCTTTTTATACCGAAATAAGTACTGGGATATATATTTCATACAGATTTTCATAAATTATTATCTCATCTTTATATGTAAGTCAAAATATTGATGTTATTTTATTTTATTATTTGGAACAACTTAACGTGTGATATCTTAAAATGTAATATTTAATCATTGAAGGCAATATAAGCGACTTTTAAGATTTTTCTGTTTCAAATATCAGTCGATATTCAGTCGACTAATTGTCTTCAATAATTAAAAAATATAATTCCTTTTGTGATAAGGATTTAAACGTTCGAAATTTATCTAAGGATTCTGCTAAAATCCACTTTTTTGATTTTTTGTTTTTATTTTTATTATAACGTAAAGAATGTGTGTTACGTTTATACATATACATTTAACAAAATATTATATTTTCGGTCATCATTGATCATGAATAGGTATTTTATCAGAAAAGAGGAGCTCTTGTACCTGATAAGGGAGCAACAATTCTTATTTAGATTAGATTCTTATGTTAAACTTAATATAAGACCCACGCATAGGCTTTGCCTTCGGGGGATTTTTATTAACATTTATTTGTTTTAAATTTTCTTGTATCTTTGAATTTTTTTATTTTTATTTTATTACTACTCTATGTTTGTTACAATGTAACAAAACATTTCAATAAAAATAAATTAATGAACATAAAAATAGTTAGCCGTTTTAATAAACCATTAAAATGGTTACCATCTTAAAATGGAACAATTAAAGCTTTTCTCAGTCAATTTATTGATACGATACAGAACAATGTTGATTAAAGGTACCCTTTCCCGGCCTCTGCGAATAAAGTAGTAACTCTATATCTGTATAACGTAACACTTTTTTTAAAATTGTTAATAATATTGTTTTATGTGTGCTTGAAATACTTCTTACTACATTGTACTACCCCTTCTGGAAAAAAAGATAAATTATTATCATTCATATCATTTTTGAAGCGCAAAACGAAGAAAAGTCTTTCATAATTCTCCCTTCTCCCTAAATCCCTTCAAAATAATCGATGTTCTACGTGCTCACCCCTACCTGACGTCACATCCGTAAATCGTGGGGTGTTCCTGAATGGCCCACACCCCCGGCCCCCTACCCCTGCTGCCCTTCCCGCCTCTACGCATCGCGTGACCTCTACGCCGTGAAGGCGCTACGACCTATCGTAGCGCCGTAGAGAGTTGCGTGGGTTAGGAACGCGAGAGGGGGACTCGGCGTAGCGCTACGGAAGGCGTCTGTAAGCAGAATGGGCAGGGAGATTTTTCTGCTTATTGAATCCGCAATTTATTATCTCGTAGGCTTTATTTTCAAATCCTTTATACATTTTGGGTATACGTTGTTTCGAGCTATATGAAAAAACATTAACATAATATGTTAAACACATTTGGTATTTGAATGTTTTTGAAATGTATAAGTGCATTATTAAAATGTAATATTTTTATTTTTATCATTACAATATGACTTACTTAAAGTGTTGGATAGTAGTAATATAAGTCCCAAGCAACTATATGTAGTGTAGTTTTTTTTTAATCGATCGAATGAGTAATCCTAGTTTTTAAGACTTGGCTCAATTAATTTGCAATATATTATGCTTTTTCATGGGAAAAAAAATAATACTCGTATAGTGGAATTTTATATTATTGATTCAAATCCCAAATTTTAATATTATATCACCGAAGACAATAAACCAGCTTCAAACGAAAACTATGAAACATAAATTACAGAAATGATTAAGTCGCATCTGGGAATTGAATCCGAATTGATTTTAGTATTTATATAACAGATTTTCCTTTTAACAGTATTTATAGAACAGAATCTTTTTTAGAATTTTTTTTTAACATTTTTTAGTTGAGAGTGGTTAATAATGTCTTCAAATATTAAATATTACAATTTAAGGTTTATCGCAAAACTTATTTAGAAATGTCTTTTATTAAACATAAGAGCAGGTAATAAACATAATATATTCGAAGAGTAATTCTAATCTTTTACCTAATCTGATGGAATTTTTAAGTTTAGGACCAACGACCTAATATTCCCCCCTCAAGTTCTCCACTAAAACGAAACGTTACTAAGCTTGCCGAAATATTTAAGTAGACGAATTTCTTTGTTCGTGATTCCGTTGAAATAAATCAAATTAATAGTTAATAACCTACTGACTAATAAAGACATTGTAACATCATCAATTTTCCATTTAAGTTTCCATTATATCCTACGTTCGATGTTGTCCTGAGACCTAATGAAAGAGAGGAAAAAAGTGTTTCTTGGAAAAATTCACATTCGGGTGCCACGTGTCCCCCACCCCCACGTGCCTATAAAACCCCTTCCCTTCTCATCTCCTAATGTTCACGAATTTCTGCGAAATTCATTCTACGTAGACTTGCCATACTTTATTATTTAGCTTTTTTGTAATCGTTTCTCTTTTAAGCATTAAATTGCCGCCTTTTCTGTGTAGCATTTCATTCCAAGGATGAAATCGCTAATTCTATTGAGTAATTTATTTGCAAAATTGAGTTTTAACTTTCTCACAGTACACAATAATTTTCTTTCAGTGGTTGGGACAATTTAAAATAGCTATTATTTAAGCGTTTCACTTGTACCAATTATTTAGGACGCTTGATAGGTAAAAATGGTATACATACCAACAGAGAGTGCGGGCTTGTAAATTGGGCGAGATTTGATAATATTGCATATTATAATATGCAAAGATCAATAATATTAATGATACCTATTCTTGAATTACAACCTCGAATATAATCGAAGAGTAATTCTATTATTGTTAATTTGATCATTTTATACGAACATGTTATTTTTTTTCAATATTTATTGGCAACGATTCGAAAGCAACAGTTCAAGCAAAAAAATATTTAGATTTCGTAGGAAACGACAATGAAAATTACCTTCGAATTATTTTATTCCCTAAGATAAACTTGTTACGTAATAAACATATTTCAAATTTACAGCTAACTAATACAGTAAAACCTCTCCGCCTACTCCTTTGGTTTCTGTTGAAACGCCTCTCCCTCTCCCACTCCCAGCCTATTTAGCCTTCTCCTCTACTGCTTTACTCTCATACTCCTACAGAACCTCCAACCCTCAGCCTCCAGTTACCAACCCTCCACAGCCTTCGGGAGCGACGACCCTGGCCCGTGACGCTCTTCCTCTTTCCCTTCCTCTATTTCTACCCTCTCTTAACCTTCCTGTCCTTTCGATCACGCCTACTGTCATTCCGTTAACCTTGAGTTTAGTATTCGAAATACTGGAAGACCAAAGTTTCTCCAAATATTTTTGATAAAGTAAAGAAAATTATGTTTCTACCTATTTCAATTTTTTTTGTCTGTGGTCTTGTATTAACGGTGCTTATTGCTGACTCATTACACTCTCTTGAATTTTGTCGGATTCTACCTAGTTTTATAAGTATAATTTCGATTAATATTAAGTCACGGAAATGGGTTTCCGGGTAGAAAAATGCCGTCTACGCGACGAAAACAACTATGTGCATAAAAGTGAATTCCAGAGTGATCCATGCTCTCAGTATCACCCTGGCGAAACAACACCATTTAGAGTCGAAACGTTGCTAAAAATGGTTCCATGCCAACTCAGAATCAAGTCAACTCAACACCTCTTTGAAAAGTCATTAAAATCTCTGAAAAAAAACATTTTAAAATAGCTCATACGCAAACCTAACTTAACCAATTTAACGGATTTTTTTTTAATTCACTTTTTTATATTTTTTTATAGTAATATCTCACAAGAGTCTCAGCTGCTCCCGTCTGGAGCCAGTGATACTATGGCATCCCCAATTAAGGTATGTTGTGAGGCTGAGGGTGTGGGGGGGGAGGAGATAGGGAAGAGGAAGGTGGGGAAGTACCTGGCTATTCAGATCTGGTCACAAAATACGGCTAAAGCCATTTCAAGCAACTTTTCAATTCCGAATGGTGGTCTTACACCAGGGCGATACTGAAAGTATCTTCCACTCTGGAACGTGCCGAAAATATACTATATATTATTTGAAATGAATGATTGTGAAATAACACAAATTAATCAAACAAAATTTATTTGCCACGTCGGGATTCGATCCCGGACCTTCGGATTGCGAGTCAAGAGCCTTATTGCTGGACTACGCCGGGCGTCAATGGTGATATGTGCATAAAGGTGAATTCCAGAGTGATCCATGCTCTCAGTATCACCCTGGTGAAACAACACCATTTAGAGTTGAAACGTTGCTAAAAATGGTTCCATGCCAACTCAGAATCAAGTCAACTCAACACCTCTTTGAAAAGTCATTAAAAGCTATGAAAAAAATAATTTTAAAATAGCCCATACCCTAACCAAACTTAATCAATTTGACCATTTTTTGTCATAACTTTTAATTACTTTTCAAAGGCGGTTCTAAGTTGATTTCATTGCAAATTTACCGGTCATCGCTAAAAATGGTTTTAGTCATGTTTGACGACTAGGGAGAATAGCTAGGTTTTTTCAACCTTTGGGAAGGACCCCATTTCGAACCCTTCCTTACTCCCTCCATCCTCACAACATACCCCATTTAGGGATGTCATAGTCCCCCTCGTTCCGGCTGGTTCCGGACAGTTAGCTATTAACCTATACATTTGGCTAAGGTTATGACGCATGACCTTTCACCGATTTCCAAACTTAAAACCTTACCCAACGAAGGTAGATATTTCATTCTACTTGGATTCTGTAGAAAACCAATTTCCTTAAATTGTTTAAGAATTATTTTACAGAAGATTCTAATGGGACGATTTTAATTTTGCGATATTAACCGTAAACTTTCCAAGGATTTAGCGGATAATAACTCTCGAGGCTGTTGGATTGGAAATTTTCAAATTAATTTGGCCAGGTAAGAGCCTCGGGTTATTGAGGAACTTTTTATAATTATTATTATCGGCCGTAGGCTTTGCAAAAGACCATCCCTTGAGGAATAAAATAAAATTATTTTGAGTTTAAAATGTTGATGAGGCGGGGAATGTTAGATTATGATGTAACATTTGAATAACAATTAATGTGGTTTAACCAGAATTTTACTCATCACATGGCATTGGAAAATCGGCAAGATGTGGACTAAATACTTTTGAATTTAAATTATTTCATATTAAACTATTTTTACTTTTACGGCCTCTTGTAACCAAAACGATTCCTCCACAATTATTTTATATGATGAAATTAGGATTTTCATCGTAGTTATAATCGCATATGCCCGTTGTAAGTGCATTAGTAAACCTTTGCGTACCTGATGTATCGATGTCGTCAAGATCCGAAAGGGGGTCATTAGGGTCCCCAATAAAAGTGCGAACAACAATTTCTCTACTCAATTTGCCTTTTTCAATAACATTCATATATAGGTTGCAACCTAACGTTTTAACTTGATTAATACTTTTCTTTTTCCGAGCCATTATTACGAAAAGTGATCTGAAAAGAAACGAAATCATAATAGGCTACTTGCATAACATTTAAAAAAAAAAATTCCGGTTTAGGCAAATATTCTAAGACATTCTCTATTTTTATTTAATTGTTTTTTTAAACCCTGGCAATTTTTTTAAAATATCAATCTGAAAAATCAGACCATTTTTTATAAACCGGAAAGACGGGACATAATTTTATGGTTGCAAAAAACGATAATTGCGTAGCCGCAAATCATTTTTAAAAAAAAAGAACGTTTTCCACACGAATAGCAATAAATTGTACGGGGTTCTCTTCGTAACATCTGTAAAAATACCGCCATCTTTATCAAAAAATCAAAGCAAAGGATAGGTCGCTTAGAAAAAACAATAAATCTAGTGAACGTTAAACACACATTCAAAAATTCGCCGGAAGTCAAAGTGTTGCCATATAAAAAAAAAATTATCAATGTGAAATTTTACAAAATTAAGGGAACATAATCGGAGACGGGACATTTTCGTGCAGTGACGTCACGAGCTCAAATAATGGATTTATTTATTTAAAAATAAAAAAAACCATACGTTTCTAAAAAATTTTACTAACATTTTCATAATCTTAGTAAAAAAATCTATCCACCCAATTTTTTCCAAGTCGTTATGAAATTCATGCAAGTGGCCTATTATTACCTTTTTTATGGGTTACATCAAAGAAAACTGTCGTTTACACAATACAAATATCGCAAGCTTAAAAGAGATTTCTAGGATAAGCTGAAAAAAATTATAAGAATTACAGCGAAAATCAACAATTTTTTCAAAAAATGAAATATTATCCGATTGATTTTATAGCTGCGGAGTCATGTTTTAAATCGACCGTTTTATCTATTTGAAAATCTAAGTAAAGATTCGTTTTTCAAATGTAATATCATCGTTTTTATTTAGACCTTCTTCTTCGCATTTTTGCAATGTTATTGTTTCTGCCTACTGGAAGAATGTTTGAAAAATGAATTACCATTGAGATAGTGATGTTTGAATGAACAAATTGCACAATTCCTCATTTGAAATTTAAAAAAAATGTTTCGTTAAATATCATATTATAGCAGGGTAATGAAATGAAATCAATCCACGCTTTTCTTCTGTAAACACAATCAGCCTTACTTAAAAAAATCTACAACACGACCGATAACCTGTGTTTTTGCAGCAACATCAATAAAACAAATTTACACTAAAACACGAAATACTACTAATAACGAATTTCACTCTAAAACAGGTTTTAAAATCTGGCAACAGTGCAATTTTTAGTAATGTTTATACTAAATTGTTTTTTTCATTCATAGCCGCTAGATGGGGGCGCCAGCGCATTCGCTGTTCACAATGAAAACATATTTTAAGCCGCGAAAGATTTTTTGGGTACGGCGATGTGTTTCGTAATATTACAAAAGTGATCATAATTTTTACTTAATATGACTAATTCACTCTTATATTCATATAATTGATATATTTACCGTGTCTTTTGTGATTTTTCATAAGTTTTAGTGAAGTTATAATAACAAAAATTGTACTTTCAAAATTGAAATGTTAAAAAAGTTTTTTATATGATACATAAAAATTCATATTTACATTTAATGATATTTATTTTATGAGAATTTCATAAAAGCGGTGTTTTTTTTAAAATATTAATATCAAATTCATGTGGTGGTAAACTTATCAAAGAAATTAACATCTTTAGTGGTGCAAGAAATGTGTTGAAATGTCAGAGATATTTTTAGGTTATTTTTTTGGCAATAAAAAAACCTTTGAAATTTTTATAATTTTTTTATTGTACGCACGAGGAAAAAGTCAGGTGACAATTTCATTCCAAATTCATTATATAAAAGGTCTGTATTTTTTATATATTTCTGTATACTTTCATCAAACATGTTTCGGTAAGAAATTATTTTACATTTTTTCCGTGTTTAAATCTTAAAATATGGCTGTTTTCTAAAACTAAAGTGTATTTCAAATACAAAAATCTATAAGGTTATTTTATCTAGTTTTTATAAATGGTTTTTGTTTTTACGAAACCTTCAAAAATAAGAAATATATAGAACATTCAAAATACTTTGGAAAATTCCAAATTTCGTTCAAACATCATCACTAAAACCGAGATAAACTACCCTTCTAGGCTGTGCAAAACGGTGTGTATTTTTTTCCACGAACATTTTTTTAATTAGTAATATTTTCACATCCACGGCCGTTTGTCAATTGAATAAAATTTTCACGGGGTTTTTTAGTAAGGCCGAATGAGTCTTGGGTACAATCAATTACTTCAGTAATCGTAAAAATAGTAGTAACTTAAACGTACAAACTACAACAGTAGTTTTATGTTTATTATTATTATTATAACTCCAAAGGATACTAATTGTCCCTTAATTTCTCGTCACCTTTCACACAAAGGATTTACGAGTATATTCTCTCTCTGGAGACCTGAAGTTATGCGAGACGCCTCGGCGGATAAACTCCGACTTTTACTATTTCCTGGAGCTCAACGCGGGACTCATCGGCAGGTCAAACTCAAAACCCTAAGGTTTCGCTTGTCTTAATATACCTATTGGCCCGCTACCCTAGCGGCAGCGAGAGTAAGGGACAACCAATGCATACAATATGGCTTATAATTAATAAGATGGTATTTAAGTACCTACTTACAAATCTTCTGATTTCAGAGGAATTGGTTTTGATTAATTAATTGAGAGAAACTTTAGAAAATTTTAATTGTACTTTGATTGCCAGGATTTACAGAACTATCAGTTTACTACGCAGAAATGTAGATGCTAATATTACATTTTATTACTTTCTAGAGCTTCCCTTCTATCCCTAATGGTCTACAATAATCGGAATGTTAATAGGAACACATTAAAAGAGTAATTATAGTAAACTGTTTCACTAATGCTCCATAGCAAAGTGCAGCATGAAAGTAGAGCAGTTGTCAGATATCAACTGTATCAATATCAGCATTTCCCGCTTTTATCAATACAGTGCCATCTAACGGCGCTCTGCCCCCATCTGTCCGCCGAACCGTAAACCCGCAGCGCGATACAACAAAGAGTTATCTCCACAGAGAAAGGAAAATGACCCTACTTCCATTGTGACCTCAATAAAAGCCGGTCACTTCCACACCGGCGACAAATCGACGCTTAAGCGCGAACAAACCACCGCACCATTTATCCCTAATACTGCTCTCGTAATACAAATAGTACAGCATTTTAAAAAATAACGCGAGATTCACTGAGTTACCATGTGAGAGTAATTTTGCTTTCTCACTTTTGGCGATAGGAATCATACATGATTAAAGCACGTTTTAATCTATGTTTTTTGGGTTTATATGGATGAATTTAACACGTCAGTGCCATGGTCATGATGGTTCCATATAAAAATATTTTGGAAAAAAGAACATTTTTTATTAATTACTCGCTTTGTTATGATTTTTATGTTTAAGAAGAAATTCCTATATGAAATATAATATAAAAGAGATGTAGAATATTTTATTAGAACCTGTTCTGAGGGGTACGGGGTTTTGGAAAGAAAGTTTTCAGCGACTTCTATGGTACAACTTCATGGTTTGAGTAGGGTTTTTTCAGTAACTTCCACGAAGATTTTTTTTTTAAATACTACCAACAAGGACGGGTTGTTTCACAAAATTTCAACAATTCATCAAATTTCAAAGTTAATACTCAAGTTTTGTGGAAGTCCATTTCAAGTTCTGTTCATACCCAAGTAACAACCACAATTGTGTAACAACCAACCTTTGATAACATAATAAGAGAACTTGAACTTGACCTACGTCTTGGTCACTCAGTTAAACTTCATTGAAAGAAAAAAAAGCGAAGCAGAACTAGAACGAAAGCGATTTGATATAGTTTCCTCAACCCTCCAATATACAATATCTTAATAGGAAACATTTTGGTAGTCTCGTCCGCGCTTTCTTGTAATTTTAAAGCTACAGTATGACGAGCAATGTGAAAAAAACTACTTAATATTAATGGATTTGTGTTGATTGGCAAAAAAATGTTAAAAGAGGATCATGTTTAAGAACATCTTGGCTTACTTATTGATTTAGATATGTAACAGCCCACGGATACTTTGGCACACTTGAAGACTTTCTAACGGATTAAACTGCCAAGAATGGAAGGATTGATGCACAAAGTCTGACAATTACATCGAATATCGAGAATGTGTAAATTAATGGTTGGAAGCTTAGCATTTTTTCCAGGATATTTTCCGGAGATTCCCGAAAGACATTTTCGGCAAAAGGGTATTTCATTCTAGGCATTGGTAAATATTTGTATATCATTTTCCTAAGAAACCTTCCACTCTGTACGCACTTACTAAATCTTCTTACGCTTGAAATGTGAGAAAGACACTCACATGCATTACTACCAGGACTACGTAATATAATAAAGTTAGAAAGTCGTGTAAAAGTCAAATCGAATTGATTCCACCATAACCGTTATTGTACTGTCTGCCATCCGCTCTGATTCTCTCAATTATTGGCAACAATACCCGGGGAAAGCTGTTGTGACATATGATCAAATTACTTCCGCTATTTTGATTTAAACCATATGCATTACGTCCATTGTGTGAACCTACCGTTATTATTCACCACGATCAAGAAACGCTTTCCATTTTAAAATGACTAACAGAGAAAAGGGCGAAACATAAAGCAAGCGTTAATACTTTTGTTCAAATTTGGTATTGTGGCATTTTTATGAATAGCCTGATTACTTGTAATGAAATGGGTTAGGTCTGTTTAGGACCTGTGGGTACAAATGATAGAGCTGATTATGAACGGTCTAATTGGCTTGAATGAAAGTAGAACGGAGAAAATAACAATAGAGTTAGATAAATAATTGGAGAAATGGACCGATTGAGCGGCTGGCCAGTTTTAAAGCGATAATGAGCACGCATTTCCTACGTAACTATGGAATAGGATGTCCGTGGTCAACTATAATGAGAGATGGTGTCCACCTCTACAACATTCCATCACAAATAAACGCTTATGCTTGCATTCATTTGAACCTACAAATATTGTGCATGCGACATGACGCGTATTTTTTTTCAAGAACGAGTCACAGCCGCTCTCATGTGACTAATGTAAATCGTTTACAAATGTTAAGCGCGCGTTTGGCATCTTTTCCGACTTTGCACTGGTGCCGAAGGGATCAATGACGCTAGTTCCTTGAAGGGTTTTCCATTGAAATGCCGGTAGTACAAGAACAACCTGTTGCGCCTGTGACCCTAAGATCGCAATCCGTTGGCGAAGCTTAAGAGGAAACCGGGCGGCGTTTTGTCCATACAAAACCATTCCCCAATTTCCTATCTAAATTTTGACACTATTGTAAATATTTTTTAATATATTGTAAACATCGACATTCATTTTGTTTTTTTTTTTTATATAAGATGCTTCTCACAGGATTTAGGACCCTCCAAAAAATTGCCTCGTTTGAACGCCATCAACAGACTGTAGTACACAAACTAGACAATGTATTTTTTAACGACATTTTTTCTGCTAATACCGTTAATTAAAAAATCTAAAAAATCGGTCCAGTTTTGGATGAGAAAAATGTGAAATACAAAATCCTTAATTTTGATGATTTTATTTTGGTGTTATCAGCCTCAGGTGCAGTTGTTCCTTTCACTCACTATTCGGAGGAGTAAGAGCAACAGTTAAAGCAACCGTTTTGAAAAATACCTATTCAAATTTCTCGGCCACCGGGTTTCGTCTTAATGCTAAATCATTTTCGATTAACCTCTACAATCGGTTCATATTATTAATACCAAAAATATACTTTGGATAAATTGAAGCTTTTTCGGTCTTTTCACTCTAGTAGAATTAAAATAAAATTGAAGTTTCCTTAATAAAAATATATTTTTATGCCTATTACCTACATATATTCGTGGTGATATCTTTTGTATTCCTCCAAGATATGGGAATCTACCAAATGCACCACCCTTACCTACAGACGGTTTTTTCAGAAGTATTTTGAGGATCCAGACTAATCCAGTACAGCGGAAGCTGCCAAATTCAACACTGGGCGAACTTGCGATTTGACATGATCACCAGTTGTGCACTATGAAAGTATCTGCAGGCCCTCTACAGCATGTCCCCCTTCGGAGGAGCTAGATTATATTGAAGAGTATAATTTGTTCTGACATAAAATTTGTTTAGAACCATGGACACCAATTTTGAGGTATGTCATAGAATTTTGCTGCTGACCAATACGAGACTTTCAAATGAAACGCTTCCTAACCAGTTAAGTTTGTGTTCTAAAAAATTTATTTGGATTTTTTCTCTATTCGTAAAAGTTCAAGCCTTTTTAGGATTCTTTCCAAAAATTCCTGGAAAACGATGTTTTAGAACCAGGAGACATCTCAAAACATCCAACGATAATCCTCAAGGTCCTGGGCTACGGTAAAAGATATAAGGAGAAACTTGTAAGATAATACAATGCCAGGCTTATGGGAACTAGACAGTCTCTGAAACGATAATCGTTATATTAAGCAAAAGCTTGTACGAATTTAATTATTACCTAAAGGAAATTCATATTTTTTCTTCTACAGACATGAATATTTCAATGTTCCATATAGATCCTGATAAAAGTGATGAAGGTATTAATTTCCTTTTCTTTTATATGAGTACCGCACAAGAGTCTCAACTGCTCCCAACCCGTCTGGAGCCATTGATTTGAACACCATAATTTGAACCCGCGACCTCCGGATTCATTTCTATGGATTGTAACTACTCATCCACGGAGGCCGTCAAATTTCCCACAGAGTATTATTGACCGACAGCTGTAATTTTCTTCAATAAATATAATATAATAACATTACATCTTCCTAACGCGGTTTGCAATTTTACTTTAAATTCGCTTCTTCGTATTAAAATACAAAATATAATTTATCATTAAACATATTTGGTATCTAATTTTAGAAACTATTTGTATTACTATGAATCTCTTTTTAGGTTGATTGTATGACCTCTAGAAATAATTAAATAAACATTTAATCCTGCTTATTCAAGCGTTCAAGTTCGAAGATATATATTATTTTATTGGATGTGAACTCATACTTTCTACGAATATAAATCTTGATACCTACAATAAACACTATTTATCTCTATCTCAATTGCGACGTACAGGCGCCATATTATTCTCAAAAAAAATATTAAGTAATCTACAGCTTTCAAAATTTATCTTGCGATTTAACCAAGCAGTAATTCTGCTCTGTAAGCTCAACAAAAACATGTAATGTCTATATTAAATATTTATTCTTAAAAGTTCCTTTGAATTCTTAGAAATCTTCATATTATTAATAATTCTTACCTAACTTAAGCTGTACGAATATTCCAAAGTTCCCCAGTATTTGAGTTGATTTAATTTTGAGCTTACGAAACCACTGAGGCATCTGAGAGATCGTTTTACAAGGACGGGATCTCTGGGAATATCAAAGGTGACAAAATTAACTTGGAGATGGACGTTAAATTGTTACAAACGCT